>OW121847.1:1434979-11434979 GCA_933228895.1 Platycnemis pennipes
TTAAGGCCAATGGTGACTGCCCCTGAAACGGTTTTTCTTCTCGCAGCTAGGCAAATAAAGTTATCGACATGAATCTTTCACCATCAACTTTTTTTGGCCAATGAAATTCTTTTTTGCTTTTTACATTTTGCAAAAAATTAAAAAACATGATAAAAAATTACCAAAATGGCAGAATGCGTTGTTATTTATAAAAATCGAAAAACTACGAAGTTTTCGAGTTTCTTCACTAATCAATTCCAATTTTCTAAATAATATTACGAGAAGGTAATAACTAGTAATTAGAATAATTAGAAGTCGCTAAAAACGCGCTGCTAGGCGCGTCACTTGCGGCGAAATCAGGGAACCATTACGAAGCACCCGAGGAGCGATGAGGGAGGGGAGGGAGAGATGCCGCTGGAGGGATGAGGGCCATGCTGCTGGAGGCGTTTAAGGGGGGGACGAACGAAAGACAAATCTTGCAACCTTGTGTTTTTGCTGAGAAGAGGACAGCGCGCAGGGTGTCGCAAGGTTATGCGTCCCTCTTCGTTGCTCTCAGTCCGTCTCGACTTTTCGTATCGAGAGCTATTTCCAATTGCCTAATATTTGCGTAAATCTTTCAAGAAATTTTTCTACATTCAGTGAGTCAAGAAATAATTTACAATTAATTTCTTCGATTTAAATTATCTCTGAAAAAAAGATTATCATGGAAACTGCCAGAAAGGGCCATCCTCGAAGTAAGAAAGACGTGGTCTATTCTCATCTGCAAAACGAAAGAAAAGGTCTGCCGGGAGTCTCAGGAAATGGCAAGCGAAGTAATTATTTGGTTGAGGACGACTACAATGAACCAATTCTTCAGATTTTGTACGTTTTTTTGTTTTCATCAAACCGATTCTCAGAAAAATACGTGTTTCTGCTAATGACCTAGCCTCACCGGAACAGATTAAACATTTAAGATTTAAGTATAATTGTTGTCCATGGCTGATTTGACTGTTTCACCACAGTATGTTTAGACAGTGGTTTCATCAGTTTCATCTTAACATACGAATGCGAAAATGTAGCCGTCACTTTTCTAAAAGTCATTTAATTGTTAGCGATATTATTTTACATTGCAAGAGACGCAATGTTTGTTCCAATTAAATCCGATGAGTAAACCGTGGTACTTTCTGAGAGAGTTATCTTCAGCCTGGAATCGCCACGTCCTATATTCCTGCATTATTATTGTTTTTTTTTGTAATTACTAATTATATAATTAGTAAAACCCCCGGTAATCATAACAAAATGTAAATTGAATTTTAAATATAATAACACTAAAAAAAAGTGATGGCAAACTATTTTATGAAGCAATATCTGCGGCAAAATATATTTAGGCCTTCTCAAAGTATAAAATAAAGTTCTTTTTAATTTTGTTTACAAGAACTGCATAGCTTTTTTCTTTTTCGTTATGAAATTTTGCCGTGTTCTAAATCTCCCTTATTTTTGGTCAAGAATATGGAAATCTCCCTTATTTTCTTCAAATATAGTTGTTGGTCACCATAAGTGGATCATCACGTGGCATGGAAGCTGACATGTCTATTCAGGCATTTCGATAGAGCGAGGAGATGCAATTACTTTTCTTTCAATACCATTTCCTCGTAGGCAGTGGTGATTCGAGTGCTTTTGAAAAGGTGCGTGAATCCGTTCCATGTGGGAAACTGGTTAAGAAAAGTGATTGTTCTAGTAACGAGGTTACATGTTATACAAAATCCATCTTCAAAATTCTGGATGAACACCCTGAATTGAAACTATTTCTAACAAAAGAAAGTAAAAGAAAAATATGGCTGCAACTCACTAGTTGAGGATCTAAAAAACGGGCCGCTTCGCGTATTCAACAGCACTCGAATTGCAAAGTATATAACTGCAATGATCAGGAGGGGAGGGAAAACATTTTCAACGACAAGGAGATGGGTGCCCTGGAAAGAGTCAACGAATTATTAAAACCCTAGGTATGGAAATCAATTATGCTAGCCATGATTGACACTAGTAATCTGGCGGAGAATTTTGTCGTTAGTGGCTAAGTTTATGGGAGGCAAGCAAGTGAACCGCGGAAAAAGTAGTTTGTATGCTCATCGTGTGCAGGGTGCAGGGGCTTGATTTTCAGCTGGGACCAGGGTGGAATTATTCTGCGTAGAAAATGATATGTGGAAGAAGCCCTTTCAAAAGTATACACAGACTTGGCGAGCGAAGGCCTAAACGCTAACAGTCAACTAGGAGGTGTCTTGCAAAAAAGCCTAAGAGGAAAGTTAGGGAAATTTATGAGGCAAAAGAAACTAAGGATTATGGAGAGTTCTGTCAGAAATTGGACATGGACCAATAGCAAATGGATGTAGAAATCGAAGAGCTGATAAAGAAATTGACGGTTGAGGGGTCAATAGAAGCTCTAGAGAGAGAGACGCGGGTCCAAACCGAATGTGAGCAATGGTTTGATGAAAGACAGAATAGATTGACGTAATCAAATTTTGGTGTTATTTGTAGGAGAAGGGAAAATCACTTGTGAAAAGACAAAGAAAAGAAAAGTTTTATGCCCAGTCATCTGAAAATGATACAATGAGATACGGTAGCCTAAATGAATTTATGCGATTAAGAAATATGAGGAGTTAACGGGTAGCAGAGTTTCCATGTGGCCTTTTTGTTGATCCCGGACACTGTTTCCTAGCAGCCTCGCCTGATGGAAAAACAATTGATGCAGCATCATTGAAGTAAAATGTCCAATATCATCGGAACATATGACATTAAAACTGGCAGCTGAGGAAATAAAGTGTTTTTGCTTGGATGAGGATCTTAAACTCAAGAAAACCAATGGTTTTAAACCATAATTATTACTACGAAATTCAGGCACAATTACATGTTTCCCGATATTCCTTTTGTAATTTTATGGTGTGGACTCCTATGGACTGCAAAATCCAAATAATATTCCGGAATGGTGAATTCTGGAAGAATCGCATGGAGAACAAATTTCTTTAATTGTATGATAAAGCTTTGCTTCCCGAAATAATTGACCCCCGACTTTTCCGATCTATGGAAATAAGAGAACCGGAAATAAAAGTTTGAATAGTGTTAAAGTACATTTATTATTGCCATCTATAAAATGTTTAAACGTTCAATTACATGATACAACCGGCAATGTTGGCTCAAGAATGGGGAACTTGCATGGGTCGACGATTGCTATAAAAACTATTTTGAACACGTAAAACTGAAATATTAGCTCGCAAAAATACCTAAATTTTCTCCATTCGTCGTTAGAATAAATAAAAAATTGACTTAAAAAATCAAGCAAAATTTCTCTGAGCCGACCACTGCGCGAAGACACCCGAGCTCCGCCGAGGCCAGGTGTGACGTCATCTGTGCCTAATTTGCCGTCCGAGTCGGGAAATACATCAACGCATGCTGTAAACATTGTTTTGGTGGAGGATTTAGTCGCTCACCGTCACTTGTTCATGTGCTGTTATTCTTGGGTAAGTTTTCCTATTCTTCTTGTGCCACGATTATTACTTGGAATATTTAAAATGTACTTTCGGGATGATAAAATACAGACTTTTTACCTCTAATATTTCAGGTTTCAGAAAAATGGATGATTATGTTGCCGCTCGTTCGGATAACATTCCTGAAATTGATGCCATGACCCTCATGAAATTTGTTATGACAAATGGTTGACAAATGACAACCTGTTCCTCTGATTCTTGTCCTAAGTAGTGGCGAAATGTGTGTTAATATTCACAGTATGTGTTTCGTAGTGTATCTACAAGCGCGTCTTGTTTACATTATTAGCCAAAGGTCTATGAGTGTGATTGTTTAGTATGAACGCCATTATTGCCTCTGGATACCACATTTGGCATTGTGTTAATACAATAGGCAGTAAGAGAGCATCTACGATTAAGTGAATATATTAATGAAAAGTGGCATCGTCAGTGTTTGCGGAAATTGTGGCGCACTAGAGTTGGCCCTCGTTATTTCTTGTTTATGGAGATGGATTTAGAGTTTGCGCAAATGTATTATTCGTTAGCATGTTATGAGGTGGGGGAAAAGAATAGAGTAGAACTGTGTTGAACTCAATTGTTCCTAAGGCAGGGGCTTCTGACCCTGTTGAAACCATCCTGAAATCTGTGTAGATCTCTCTTGAAATACCGTCTTCAACTGGCTTGTTTTCAGAATGCGTTGGAACTGCCTTGATCATTGGTTGAAACTCACTTGATCTAACTTGTTTATGTCTGTTGGTTGTAACATAGAAATCATCAATGTGCAAATGGTGTACATAACGATATTACATACTTATAATGTGTTAAGAGGCACAAGGCTAATGTTTCTATAGGTGTTTCCATTATTTAAGACTGAAGAAGCTCCAGTATGCTTTAGGTATCAATCAATTTTCTGCATCTAACCAGCGTACTTAGTAATACATATTAGACAAGGATCATCAGCCCACCTTGGTCACAAGAGAAACTCGGGAAGTACTCATCAAGCGAAACTTTTACTTAGCAAGCGAAATGTGGGTGTTTTTCATAATTACATGTGATACTTGACACATCACATAGTAGACTTTAATCCTTTGAAATTAGACTGAATTCCGGTTATCTTGGAAAAGAGATAAAAAATGATAAGGGATTACGGGATCATCATGTACAGGTAAGTCAAATCGATATCAAGCATAACAATAAAATTTGCTAAAATTATTCATCCTTCTAAAATGCACCTCATTTACCTACTATATTTAGATAGTGAAGAAGCTCCTCTCAGATGCCAACACATGATCCTCGGTGCTGACGATGGATATGCATGCCTGTCCCTGTACTAAATGCATACGCACTTGAGCATAATAATTCTCTCATTCAAGATAATTCGTTATTTGCATTTTTCTACTCTCATTTCATAAATGTACCTCAAAATATCAAAAATTTTATTTCATTATTAATCGAAAATCAACTGACAGCATTTCGAAAGAGAGCAACACAGATTTCAGGATGGTTTCAACTGGGTCAGAAGCCCCTGCCTTAGGAACAACGGAGTTCAACATATTTCTAGGCAGTTTCAAGTCTTTTTTATGTGTTTCATCAGTTTCAACAGATGTTCAAGAGACTTACAACACAAATCCTCTAACATGGGAGCGGTCACGATAGCGAATTTACTTCGCTAGTTTAGGTTAATACGATTCAGAAATGTGGGTACTCAAAAATTTGCAAGCAAATTTTAAGTCTTTCCCACAAGACTGAACTTGCCGGCTCAGAGAAAATTCCACCAATCCGGGCGCCAACTCGCGCGTTAAAAAGTCATTTTAACAATATCAAGTAAATCCGTAGTATATTTAACAACATATCCCTAGTTGGACGGCTTATCATTTTATTTGAGTAGATTTCAATACTTGCGTTGAAATGATCTTCACAGATGAATCCCACTGTTTTCTTCGAAATATCCCCCGGATTTCTGCGAATGGCTCTTAGCCACAGGCTTCTCCTTCTTGCGTTTGTAGGCAACCTAATAAATAGTTTATTAGGCACCTTGGTTGAGGTATTTTTACAGCCAGGTGTTAAACAATACTTACACCTCGAACTCATCTCGCTGGCTAATTACAATGCTAGGGAGTTGGGTCGATGTATGGAGCGGGCACTGAAAAAGTAAGATGATCTTTCGAGATTTAAACTATCTTGCCTGAATATTACTCATTATTGACGAGAAATATCAAGTGTATACCATTAAATGATTACCTACTCAATTAAAAATCAGTGGTGGGCTCACTTGTGGGTTGAATATGCTCGATTGAATCACCCGTGTTGGTGCGCTGTTAGCCCAGCTGCTTCGAGCGATTGTTCGGCACTGTTGACGTCATCGGGGATTCTTTCGCAGTGGCTTGGGGGGGAGGGAGTTTTCGGCGCGCTTTAAAATGTCGCTATATTTAGCATTCAATATCTCGCGAAGGAAAACTCAGATTTACATGCAGTTTTCTTTGTTGAATCGAGAAAATAATTTTCTGTCCGCCTGTTAAATAAAAAAAATTCATGCAAGTTCCCCATTGGAAATTCATGTTAATGCACCGAATTATTCCTAAGTCATTAGCAGCCATCAATCCGAAAATTGGTACCTATGCTGTAGCTCTACAATCTGCACTCTTCTCAACGAACCTCTTTACTCCCTCATCTTTCTTACCTTAGCGTATCCATTTATTTGCTCACGATGATCTATCCTTGGCCTTCCGTGGTAATTCTATCCGTCTACTATTCCTTCAATGATTGTCATCATGAGGCTGTTATGCCTCATAGTATGTCCGATGAGATTATCTCCTAATGCAAATCATCTACAGAAAACGTCTTTCCCCAACTCTTCGTACAACTTCTTTATTCGTATTTCAGTCTGTACGTTTGATCTTAATTAATCTTCTACAACACCACTCATTTCCATCGCTTCCAATGTTCTCTATTCTGCTGCTGTTACTGGCCAAGCTTTTATGTGAAAACATCCAGGTTTTACTCCTGACAGTAATTAGTTGTGAAAGTTTTTTATTGAACTTTGCTACGAGTAGAACATATGCCCCGCAGCCCCTTCTGAGCAGGTCAAGGGGTTTCTGCAAGCATCGAATGCAGGGCGTAATATTCCATCGGGTCCAATTATTCTAGCCGGAATATGATCCGCGTGAGAACTTTGCTCCTATCACTCTACTCTCTACTACCCGTTTTACTATTCTGCATGTCACTCGAGTTCTGTTACAGCCGATTTGATATCAAGGAATGCCCACCTGAAGCCTTTTTTACTCTGTTGATTAGTATTTTATTCCAATTTTGCCTAGAATAAGCTGCGCTCTTTTACAGAGGGAACAGAACACGGACTCCTTTTTGAAATCCGTCCTGAAGTAACTTAACGTATGACTCTTCAGTATAGAAGATAGAAGCAAGTATTTAGCACACATTAGTATGTTATAACATACCATTCAGGCTCGCCACCTGAAAAGTGATTCAGACATCTTTCGTGCCGTCATCTTCGTAGGACGGAGCGAAAAGAAAACTAAAGCGGATTCAGCGGACATTGGGGGAGGGAAGATATTTGGAAATCAGGATATGACAAATCATGTCACTGGGGCGAGTAGGTAATAGGTGGCGAGAGGATGTTGAAGATAGCTCTTGAGGGTGGAATGCTTGGAAAAAGGAGAAGAGGGTTGTGAAGCATGTCAGATGAGGGGTGTTGGAAAGTGGTGCGGATGCAAAAAAATACGCCGAGATGAGGGGGTTGACAGTGAATGGAGATGCTTTGTGAAATCCTACCTTTAGTCTGTTAAAAAACTATGATAAATGTTATCATAGCAATGGTGATGTGTGATGCGCTGCTGGAAAGAAAATTCCTAATTTCTCTCCTGCCGACCTCTTGAACTCGTCTTATTTCCTACCTTACCAGGTGCTGTAGAATATTTTTCATTTAGTAAGAGCGATGTGGATTGTTTTCGAGGCTACCCAGTGGCTTCTGATGAACATCCTTGGGATTCGAGGCTTTCGCCGCATTGCTCTATTTTTAGGACTATCTTTTCGCCAGTCATCATGCAGTCTTCTTCCGATACAAATAGTGAAAAATATATTGCAGAAAACGATGAATAAAGAATAATGACCAATGCTTGCGACGGCTTCCCAGTTCCCACAGAAAAGGAAAAGGGTGGGTGGGTTGCCGGTTCACGCCAGAGGCAGCCGAGGCGAGATATTCTGGCTAGACGCAGTCCGAGCGAGACATTGTAAAACTGCTGCGATGTTGCAATGTTAGGAGTGGGGCAAGGGTATGGGCGATGTAGGGGAGGGTGCAGCCGGTGTCCGAGGGGAGACGATGGCCTTATTTGGGAATCGTCAGGTCACTTAGTTAGTGTCATGGAGCGCTGACAGTCATCGACTGTGGTTCCATCTTGGCAGGGGAGATTCACACCATAGGCCACTCACCATTCGCCTTAAGGTGGTCCAAAATCGCAAGAAAAAAATAAAAGTTAAAAATGTTCATCTAGGTAACCTTGTTCCACTAGGTAAACTGAAATACCATGCCAAAATTTGGATCAATGATGTTTAGGGGTCCCTATGATTTGAACGTTTTGAAGAAATAAGCATTTTTTTTAGTAATCGCTTCTAAAGTTTGCCATTTACAGGTTCCTGTTAGAAAATTACTGGACTATTCCAATGTACTATAAATAGACAAGAAGTTTTACTTAGTTATATCATTTCTCAATAGATAATAGCACGTTCCAGTGTTTACTGAGAAAATATTTCCATAGAACAACACTAGAAAGCAGTAGCAGTAGAGAACCTATAGTATTACCTTGGTATTCTCATCAAACTGACAGGCGGCCATTCTGTGCCAGCTGTCAGTGTCATTGTCATACTTTGTAAATCTATATTCTAATACAACACAAGGTATATATAATTAATAATACCCAGATTTTAGAATGAATCACACAATATAAAGGTAGAGTAATAAATATTTAAATTGACGAATGGAGTAGGTACCTACCAGACCTACCTAACTTTTGGAGCGCATGTTTGCTAAGGTTAATATGGTAGATCTTATATCTACCATATTAAATCTCTTGGTTGCAGGCAGATGTGGCTGAATGGAAAGCCTACTGAGTCTCTGCCCAAATCTAGACTTTCAAAACGAAACATGTTACAACGACTTGTTTTCCACCACATTAACCAAAATTTGGGCTTAAAAAAAGGAATAAGAGCCATTGTTGAGGATGCACTGAAAATTTGGGGTATGGCAAGAATTCCTACTCAAAGAATAAATGCGATTGAAAGAAAACTTAATAAATTGTACTCCAACAAAATGTGCGGGCTCTAGTATTTGACACAACAGCTGCCAATACAGGCCTGAAGAGTGGAGCATGTACTATTCTCGAGGAGAGTTTAGGAACTAGTCTTGTGTGGATTCCATGCAGGCACCATGTACTTTAAATCATGTTGTCTTCTTTTTTACCACAGCATTTGGAGTTAGTGGGGGTCCAGATGTCACACATATTTAAGCATTTCCAGAAACAATGGCCTCATATCGACAAGCTAATATATTTTCAAGGCAGTGATGATCTGTATGATTCCAATGAAATCCAAATATTAAGAGGAGAAATGATGGGATATTATGCTGCTATTTTAGAAGACCCAATTAAGTCAAAGCAGGCTAGAGATGATTACCTCGAGCTTTTAAAGTTGTGTTATACCTTTCTCAGTGGTCAAAGACCTAATTGATCCAAAGTGAAATTCCGAGCACCAGGTGGTTTGCACAACGCATGTTGGATGGCAAAGGCTATTTGTTCCCTTAAAATTTACTTATTTAGAGATCAGTTCACCCTTACAGCTGGAGAAAAAAAAGGAATCACTGAAGTAAGCTTGTATGTAGCTCTCATCTACGGTCGACATTGGAATGAGGCCCCCAAAGCTGAGAAAGCTGTCATGAATGACGCGATTATTTTAAAATAAATTGAAGCTTATCCCAACTGCAATGTTAAGAAGGCTGCTTTGGTAGCTTTTCACTGCCATCTGAGGTTCTTTTCAGAGCATTTGGTTGGATTTCCCCTCTTTGATTCCCGTGTCTGTGACTCTACCAAAGTTAAAATGGTTACCAACCTAGAGCGCCGACTAAAAGCCAAGGCTCTTAAGAGATTTGAGAGTAAAACATTTCAACATGACACTCCTCTGGAAACATATGTGACACAGTGAACTGCAGAACTCTTTGATATTCTCCATAAAGATGGGAATGAAAAGGCTGCTTCATTTCTTTGTAAAGAACCTAAGTTGCGGGATTCGGATCCCGATTACATACAACTCGAACAGGCTGTTCACAAGATGAAAGTAGTTAATGACTGTGTTGAAAGGGGCACTGCCCTGATACAAACATTCAATATGTGTATAACTAAGAATGAAGGCCAGTTTCAGTATCTTCTTCGGATTGTTAAATCACACCGAACTTCAACTTGTAAGAAGTAATCAACAAGTAATCAACTTGTAAGAAGGCATTACTCATGGCTGACGATGATGATGGTAAAGGGGCTTAGTGAAAAAAACATATTATAATCTTGTATTGAACATACCTTTTACCTTTTCAGAGACTTATTTATGGTCACAGTAAATGCATCATGATGATTTAGCATTATTTATGTATTCAGTTGTCACCATTAAATTTATTTCATTCAAAAACTATTGTTTTAGTTAAAAATGCGCATTCATCCAAAAAGTGCTCAATCATAGGGACCTCTAAATATTAACCAATTCGCCTGAATTTTTTTTCATAGCTTTCTAACACCAATTGAAACAGGGGCAAACATGTGGAGCGGGAGTAAAAAAAAATTTTTTCGATCACCCTAATATATATAGTTCAATAAAAGTTTATCACAGGCGTGATGACACAAAAAAATAGAAAATAGTGAAAAGGACTCGCCACTTAGAATAAGCCTCTACTACTATAAGCAATGTCTTATTTATACAAAACAAAAGTCGGCATGCACTCTCTCCCACTTAGATTTTGGCCATGTCCAAGGAGAAAATGGCATTTGAGGAAGTGAGTTTTGAACCTGTTGACATGACTCACAAGAGCAAGTGCTTTCATTTTGCTCATTCCCGGGTGTTGATCATGCAAAAAATTAAGAACATCATGTTGTGAAGCTTTTGGGATACAAACTTTAGAGCCATAGGTTAGGACACACTGTGGCTATTATCAGAGAGTTCTGTCTCATAACATAAGGTTGTAATCGAGCATCATCACACTTGGAGGGCCAGCCAAGTCGTACGTATTCGCACTTTTAATACCCCAGGATCTTCCTATAGCACAATTGACTGGGCTTTTAAAGGCACACTTAATGTCTCAACTCAATATATCACATTTTCAGGAGACTCGACTGAGGTATCATCTGCCAATGGAAGTCTGCATCGGCATGAGGGAATTGATCCCTGTCTTACACACACTCTTAAATCTGTAGCCATGCAATAGTACTGCCCGACGCTGAGGATGTGACAGCAGCGAGAGGCTTCACACAACCGTCTTTGTACCCAAAATTATTGCAAGAGAGCTGTGGTCGGTAACCAGTTCAAATTCTCTCCCCCAAAGAAATTTGTTAAACTTGGTGGCACCAAAAATCACCGCCGCAGCAGATCAACTCTCTCTACTGGGGCATCGTTTCTTTCGGTTGTGGTAAATGCTTTTGAGGCAAAGCCCACTGGACGTTCTTCCCCTGAGGGGAGAATGAGAGACAGAACTGCCCCAACCTGAGAGGCATCACAAGTTAGTCTAATAGGTACCTTAAGGGAATAAGGAATAAGCACCTGGGGCGGAATTCTGTACATCCTACCGACACCTATCGGTGTCGCTAACTCCCCCGACCGACAAATATCGGTAAGAGCGATTCCGGTGACGCATTCTACCGACACTTGTCGTTAATTTTACCGATACTTGTCGGTAACGACGACTGAGCCTACCGACGATTTCCAAACCCACGCTAGGCCTTACCGACATGTATTTCGTCTCTTCGCCAACTGCATGCTGGGTAAAAACAGTGAAAGATCGGTCTACGCATAGCGACGGACGTATGTTTTGATTATCTACGAGCTTGGTGTTGATGAATTGACTTGTGCATATTGGTGGGATTTCTGAGAACTGAGATCGTCCTTTATTTGCATTTCCATGTTAGCGTTAAGTTACAATCTTAACGATATAATTCGCACTTATTTATATTCGTCTTTAATTTGCAAAATTAGCGCATCCAAGACAAGTTTGCTTTATAGTGTCCAACGTGCGGAGAGTGAGAGGTGATTTAAGTTCTTCTACCCTTGATTAAATAAAAATAGTTTTATTTATAATTTTCTATTTACTAGGTATATTTTAACTTCAATTACTATAGTATTCATATGCAATTGCAATTTGATGTAGGTATTTAAATGTTTGACGGTAGAGACTTTATCGCTAGACTAGTAATGCATTTTACATCCGAGTGGTTGGTGTTTTTTAATTATCAGCCGAAAGAATGGCAGAGGGATATCTTGCTTAAGATCAAATGATTATGTAATACATACGTAGAAAGTAGACTCGAACGTCGACGATCGTGCCGGGATACGAGAGTAAAAGGGAAGCCCACGACCCGTTTGAGCTGGACAACGAGGAGTTTATCAATTTATTTCGCCTCTACCCACATGTTGATTTGGTTCTCATTGAAACACTTCGGCCGATATTGCAGCGGGAGCGGTCGATCGCCATTGCGAGTGAGCAGTGTGTTCAGTTCATTCCAATGCATTTTCAAACGAACGCAAGTCATTATTCACTTCACTGTTTCTTTGTCTGGGTCACTTTTACTTCCGTACCAATTAGTGTTTCTAATTCTTAAGATTGCCTCCCAAAAAAACAAACGTTACTTACAAACAAACTTACACGTTAGCCGACTGCTGCCTACTACTTACTGTGATGTCACTTTGATTTGTAATTTCCACGAAGATGTGTACACAATTCTACCATGTAATCTAATAAATATATTATTATTACATTCCTCCTCCATGTAGCAATTCCCTCTCAACCTGAATTGAGCTTCTCGACTATTGTTTGGACCATCGTAGGTTTTAATTTTTAATTTAATCTTGTTTGTGTACGTATAGTAACTTGAATATGTAATTGTTGGCTTAGTTAATGGCACTTGAATACAGTCCATCAGAAGCATATAGACGTGTGTTATTTCTCGACCGTAAAATCGTACCCAATTTCGCAGTACGAAATCAATAACAAAGTATGAATAAAGATTTCATTCAAATTACCTACATGCAATTCCTCAGTTTCAACTAATCCCACCTTTCATCCTGCCTTTGGTATTAACTTCCCTTCGACTTTACGCATGATCCTTGAATGAATGTGAATCACAAATGATCCACCTCAAGTCCACTGTAGATTTCAAATAACATTACTACGCTAAGTTCCGATGAAATATTTCGCATATCGATGGTGCACTTTTTCCTGTTTGTGTCATGCTATATCATTGGTCAAAACGTATAGCCTCGCGCGCAGGTGCTGCTTCCTTACCGATAAATGCTTGACGTGAGAGTTAGGTCGCTTGCACCGACAACTGTCGGTAGGTGGCGGGTGCAGAATAGCTCGACCGTCGGTACAAGCGACGACCGTCGGTAGCCACCGATACCGATAGGTATCGTTAGTTGTGTACAGAATTCCGCCCCTGGCTACTACCGAGGGCTGTCTTACATTTCGCAAAGGCTTCCTTTTGTTCCTTACCCCAATACCAAGGAAAATCTTTCTTCAATAGTTTTCTTAGGAGTTCCATAAAAGTAGATGCACCTGGTAGAAATTTATAATAAAATTTTACAGCTCCTAGGAAACTACTTAACTCAGACACATTTGAAGGTAGCGCCATATCCACAATAGCCTTCACCTTAGTTTTCTCAGCATGTAAACCATGAGAATCTAGCACATGACCTAAGAATATGACTCCGTTAACAAAACATTCACACTTAGATATGTTTATGACAATGTTACGTTGTTACAACCGCCCCAACAGCTGTTTTAAAACGGAGGCACATTCAGACCTGTTTGCAGCATAAATAAGAATACCATCAAGGTATACAAACAAGTTTGGAATACCCTGTAAGATTTTCTCAACAGTTTGTAGGAAATAGCTGCGAAGAAGCTATCCCATAGAGCATTCTCTTTACTTTAAAACAACCTACATGAGTGATAAGAGTTACGAGAGATTGTGATACTTTCTCAACAGCTAATGGCACATACGCCTGAGTAAGATCAATTTTACAGAAACCCTCACCTTTTAGTAAGGATAAATCATATATCAGGGGTAGTGGGTAATGATCCATTCTCAGACAACGGTTTACAGTACAACTGTAGTCCCCACAGATTCATACCTCGCCATTGGCTTTAGGGACGACTACAACTGAAACACCCCACTGTGTGTGTGTTGGTCGTGGGCTCTAAAATCCCCTGTTCAACCATTTTCTCCAACTCATTTCTTACCTTGTCTCTCAGAGGGACAGGCACTTGTCTGTGAGACACAAAAACAGGGACACAATCTGGTTTCAATACAATCGGGGGGACAAAACCCTTGAACAGCCCAGGCGTTCCTGAGAGTACAGAAGGGAACTGTTTCTTAACATCCTCTAACACATTTTCACAATTGGCAGACAAATACTCTTTACCTTTAAACAAAATAGTAACATGACATTCAATGAGTAATAATAAACGAGCAATGGAACAATTGTACAGCCTTCAGGTCGGAGTCAAAATCAAATGGCATTTCTTATAAATATCTTCTCCTGTGGCTTTTTTTTTGGCACCCTTTTCCCCTCGTTGGACATTACCCCTCGGCGGTCTCGAGTTAGTTTTTGGAGACTTCGTCATTCTCGAGTCTCCTAGGGTCTATTGTTGCAAGTTCTTAGGGTTTCCCTGAATTGGGAAGAGTATTTCAATTCTTGGTTTGTACTTGCTTTGTCTATTGTTGTTGAAATACATTGTTTGTTACAGTTAGATTCTCATACTCTTGTTTTTTGTTCTATATCTGACCTCATCTTGCTCACCCGAGCTTGGAAAGAATCTTGTCTCCTGGACGAACGTTTCTCGTGAATTCATTACTTCATTCGGGAAACGCTGCAATTGGTAGCAGAGCGTGGTTGTGCTGTCTTTTCACACCAGGTGGTGAGTGTTTTTTGATGAGGATTTCCTACTTCATTTCCCCGTGTAATTAGATTTTTCGCTTCGTTCTCTCCTTTCCTAATGGTGAACTTGGGCGAGGGTTGGTATTCTTAGTATTTTCGCTAACAACGAACCTCTTTCAACCCTTTTGGTCGATTTGCCTGACTACTTTTCTAATAGATCTCAATAGGCACTGCCTGCATTTTATCCGGAGGCCACACCAAACGTGGCCGAACCAAGGCCAGAGTGATCCGCTCTACCGCTATCCGAAGGGTTGGCCGTGGAAAAAACAAGGGACCGCTGCTTTTCCTCCCTTCGACGTTTCCAGTGCTGAAAATTGGTTCAATCTTATGTTGACTCTGACCAGTGGCGGATTCGGGGGGGGGGTCACAGGGGTCATGACCCCCCCCCCAAATTTTATCAAAAAGTTTTAATTTTTGATAAATTTTAATTAGTTCAGTAGTTTTTGTATCCTTGTAAAGGATTAAAGGGAGTGTCTATGCAAATGCATGGCTACAAGTCCCAAACGTGAGAGAAGTTTGAGTTGCATTTATCGTAGAGCGTAGCACTTCCTACTGTAAAAAACAAGTTCAAAAATAAAAAAAGCTGTGTCCCAACTCGTTAGGCATTAGGGAGCATGGATTTGGGTGCCTAAAATTTAGCTGGCTAACCCAAAAGGGAGCATGAATTAGGACATCCCAAGGTCCGTAAATATCGGATATACACGGACCTTGGGACATCCTTACGCAGGTATAGCCATCTGCTGGGATCGAAACCGATGAAAAACAAGATAATATGAAAGGGATGACAAATGATGTACAAAATCTTATACAATCCATATTGTTAAATTTCTCATGCTATAGTGTATAGACAGAATTTAATTTGAGTTTAGGGTACCGTAGATTAGCATCTTGTCATATTTTCCGTAATTTAGGTAATACAATTATTTTAATGTGGAACAATTTGGCCTTCTCCTACTTCTGAATGAATCTCTCCGTCATGTCACTACTCCCTATAACGGTATATAATGTGATAAACGAATCAACTCGACTAATTATAACAATATCAACAAAATTTCAGCCAAAATACTTTCACTCGTTGGTAGCCATTTTCATCGAGTCCACTGCTCTCGCTTTGAATCATGGGAAAAGGATGCACTCGTCGATGCCCAAATCTGGCGGCTGAAAAAGGTACCTAATTCCGCTCCCTTATGATGCCTAACGAGTTGGGACACCCTCCAGGATGGCGTCCTCCCTAAATTCTGGGATGGTACCTATCTGGTGCATTGGGACACAGCTATAGAGCCCGCATAGTCGGAAGTGCCTCAGTGCTTTCGGCAATTTTTGGCAGTTTCCGATGTCTCGTGATAAGCTCGTAGAGCTCGACTGACAGACAAGTGAGTCTTCACCTACCCTTGAATAGTAGCAATAGCCAATATCTGATATAATATGGAATAGCAGGGTCGCACCAGGCGCGTAGCCAGGAGGGTTAAACCCCCCCCCCCTGAAATTTTTCATCGCCGAGGAAAAAGATAAAATAAGGGAGGATAAGAGGAAGGCTATACGACCCAAGCAGCATCGTATGGCAGTTATTCGTCGGCTCAATGTCATTTTGACGTCACCAATGTCGTTTTAACATCGGCTGATAATTACGATATAAAAATGACACAAATGATACCTTTCTCCGATGTAAAATTGATATCGTTGATCGTATCTTAAATAAATATTTAATAGATATCGTTTTCCGATGCAAAGATGATGTCAGCTTAGCTGACTAATAAAGGGTATAAAAATGATCATATTTTTCTGGTCGCTGGATTTTATAATTTTGAGAAGTCATTTTTTCCCCCGACGTCAGAGAGAAGAAAGTCAAAAGTTTGTGATTGGTCAGAACATCAGAAACCACTTGGAGGCCTACATATAAAATAAGAAATATGACTATTTAAGGATTCGATAACACAGAAAGAAAAAACACGATCCTGCGTTATCATGTTTCGCTTCCACTCCATATCGCTTGAATCTTCAGAATTAGTAAGGATTCGATGTTTGCTTACAAATTGCCGTTCACGCGGCAGGCTTGGAATATCCTACATTTACCGCCAAGTGCGGCTTTAGCGCTGGATGGGGTTCACCTTTGGTCGTGGCTTCTTTGAAGCCCTTTCTCCCTTACATTGCCATCCTTGATGGACCGCGAGGGCTCAATATCTAGTACCTTGAACCTCGGTGATTGTGCCTTGCGAATTAGGGATCCTGGGTAGCGTAATGGTCTGAGCAGCCAAAGGTCCGTGGTTCCATTCCCGGTCCAGGTGCATTTTTTCGCATGGCAATTAATGTGAACCCCCCACATTGGGTTATAACTCCAATAACTTCAACAGAAAACGAGTTTGAAATATTTTATTACAATGATAACCCTTAAAGTTACGTATCTTTCAGTAAGGGAAGTTCGGTTACGAGTAAAGTAAGTGGCTTATTACTATCATAAACGCTTAAAATTACCCATTTCTTAATAAGGAGAGTTGGGTCAGGGTTAAATTGCGGTGTTCTCAATGTGAACGATCTTAGATCGAAACTACTTCTCGCAATTTCTTTTTCCATCGCAGTTTTATTGTACGACCATCCCTTATTATAAATATTTGTAACATGTTTATCCAGGATTCATTTTACCTATCTTACTTATTAAATCATCCCAATATCATGTTAATGAAAAATCAGTCCATGATAATATCAAACATACGTCAGCCCAATATCTTTTTTATGCCACTGTATAGTGGTGACATATATCTTTTTATCACCAAATTAATATCGGCCCAATATCGTCAGCAAATGTCATTTTTATAATGGAAAATGTTATCACTTTTGACATTTGCAGATGTCGGTAGCCAATATCAGATTGACCAATAAGTGATATTATGTGACGGTGTAAAAATGATATTGGGCCGATATCATGATGCTGCGTGGGGAAGGCTACGTTGTTGCAGAAACCGTGGACTCCTCCTTTAGACGACCAGTTCCCTCATAACGAAGTAATGAAGAAAGGCAAGTCTACAAAAAATATGCACAGAGATCACATCTTGACAAGTTCCACTGGCTTGTGCTGTCTCGTAAAGACAGGGGGCTGTACTGTAAATATTGTGTACTTTTTTCATCTGGCTTAGGAAGTGTCCACCACAACGTGACTCCACTTAGTAAATTAGTTAAGGAACCCCTTAAAAAGTTTGATAATCTCTTAGGAGAAAAAGGTGACCTCACCACTCACGAGGAAAACCGATTCCATGTATCTGCAGTTGACAATGGAAAAGACTTTTAAACTAACATACAATGAACCATCTTTAGAAATAAAAAACAGACAAAGGGGATCGGGTTGGTGTGGTGGCTAGAGTACTGGCCTCCCATCTCGAGGGCCCGAGTTCGATTCCTGGCAGTGGCAGATTTTTCAGCGGAAAACCGGTCCCCACTTGAGTGTCTAGTGGAGGGCATTTCAAGTCCAGTACTCCGTCCGTTGGACGGAACGTTAAACCGTGGTCCACTTGGCGCCTTTCGTTAAGAGTATGCTAATGCCGACACCGGGTTTCTCTCCAGCCTTCCTCCGTTTTCTGAAAACTCCTACGATTACACAATTACCAACTAAATGGCGCAAATGACATCAGCTGTCGGTTTTTATTAACATTTTTGTATGCGATTATTTTCTAGATTTTCCCACTTTCGTAATTTGAAAAAACTGATCATGAGTTGGCTTTCTATAAATTCTTTTGTTTCATGATACTGATGATACCGTATAGCAATATTAGCACCCAAATCAAACTTTTTAGTAAGCCCCTAATTAAACAGATAGTTTTTAACTTTTATGTATGTGCTTATCATCACTGTAAATCTTTTCCAATGAAATTTTTTCACATTTTCTGTTGCATGAAACATTAATATTTCATAATTATTTTAAACTTCAAGTTGGCTTTTATTTCTTCTCCATTGTTAACTTCTTAAATGTCTAAAATTGCTCAATTTCATTTGTTGTTAAGAATACAAATGATATTTTAGGCTCCAAAATGCGTAAAAAAATGGGTATTTTAAAAAAATTTACACGGGACAACGCCCCTCTCTCCCGGGGTGGGGGGGGGGGGGGTACTCCATACTCCCCGGACCCAGGTCATGACCCCCCCCCAAATTTGATGCTGAATCCGCCCCTGACTCTGACAGAATTGTTCTCTCTCTCTCTCGCTAATTCCTTTCTCACGCAGTTGAGTTGGTTATTCCTAAGTTGCCCTCCAGTTGGCGTCATTTCGGGCTTTCTATATTAAGTCAAAATTTTCTTGGGCCCAGATAACGAGGAAACTTTGGAAAGAAATTGGTGCGGGACTGCTACTGTGCGTGTAATCAAATGACTGCTGATGTTCGTATAAAAAAATGAATGCCGCTGTGCGCAAATAAAATAGCGGGAAATTTTAAATTAAAAATGGTGGGACCAAATGACTCTCGCTGTGCGTGTAAACAAATGAATATAGCTGCGCGTATGAATATTGCCGTGTACACATGAAATATTATGGTGGGAATAATTTGAATGGAAAATGGGGGAAACAAATTACTGTTCCTGTGCGTGTAAACAAATGACTACCGCTGTGCGCAACAAGCATTGTCGTATATGTGCGAAATGCGGGACTACGAAAACAGGCCTAACAGCATATCTGCTTCAAGAATTTAGGCTATTATAGCTGTTCATCACCATGTTTGCTAACGCTCTGCTAGATCCTCATTCACCCAGCCTTATTTTGAACGCTACTAATTATTAGGCCGAGTCCTGCAACGCGTAAGTATGTCGCCAAATTTATTGGTGGTAAGAGGGTGAATTTGCCACTGTCGTACAAAGCGCACTGTAAGCTAGCAGCTTCCGATTACAATTTTGGACCGCAGGTGCAATACCTTTTGTACGAGGCATTGATAGGGAGGGACGAGCATTATAATATGCAAAGGCGTATTTGGCCACCACCGAGAGGAAGGCTCGACTAAGGGGAAATTAGAATTGCCTCAAGAACTAAACTATTATGCTGGGTTGGTATTACCCGTACGTAATACCAGGAATAGTGTACAAAATTCGCTATAAATAATTTTTTATGCATAAAACTAGTTAAACCAGTGAGCATTATTGGCTAGCGGATGCACTTGATGGAGAGTTGCCGGAAGAAGCAGACAAAAAAAGGGATTCCTTCCTATATTCTTTAGCAGAAGAAAGAGATGCTTAAGTATTTTGAAACCAAAGAGGGCACATGATCTTAAAGCGATCATCTGATTATGTTTGCCAAGTGCCAGGGCAATCGCATACATCTGGCAGCGATTACTGCCAGTTTGTCGTCCCCATGGAATCCTCGTAGAAAAATTGTTAGAGATGATAAGTTTTGGGCAAATAAAATGGAGACAAAGCTCAGGGATGTATACACGGATTGCCTTTTGTCGGGAATTTTACGCTAACTTCCCGAAAAATAAAATATTTACGGAAGGAATAGAGTTATTATTTCATTGAATTACTGAAACTCCGTTTCAGATTACTTCCCTTGGGCTTTTCATTGACAGAATAAATACATTTTACCGAAGTCCATAAAAATTCTTGTTCCAGTTTACAGTTGCAATGATGAATGTGATTTATTTTTTCTTGGTCCCATTTAATTTATTTCATTTCCGGACAAACTTTATATGGAGTCTCATTCGCATCGGAAAAATCTTGGAATAAAGGAACCGGCCCGAAGTCCTCCGGGGACATGGCCTCGCCTCTGCGCACCCTGACGGCTGCGTTGGGAACCACTCACCCCCAACGATCCCCATCAGAGTCATCTCCTCATCAGTGCCGCCCCAGGGACACGACAATATTTACTTGGTATCGGGAGTGGAGTACATCAAATCCCACATATATTAAGTTTGCGTGAGATGAGTAGCAAAGATGGCTAACATGAGATAGACGAATCACTCGAGGATTCCCTCGGTCCCTCGTCCGTCGAATGACGACGTGTGACACAATAAGAGGCAATAGGCAATATCTGGACTGTCGGTCACTCATTGGTGACCGACTAAATAAGCCACGCCCCATACACCCCTCAAAGATGACCCCCTCCTCCCAGTAAAGTTACCCATCCCACTGAAACTGAAGCGGCGGCTCTTGGAACTAACCACAGTGACGGTTACTCTGAGTTTTTTTAATGCTATAGAACAGCCTTAAAGATACATTGGCCCAACAAAGTGAACAAGTGAAACCAGTGATAAGTGATACCGTCGCTATTGAAAAACGTGTACTTGACCTTGAATTTCAAATCAATCGACTTGACCAAGTGTCTAAAGAACGTAGCTGAGATTCATGGTTTTCCTGAAACTGATGTTGGAAACTTGGGTTTGTAAAATTGCGCATACTCTGGGTATTAAACTCGAACTGGGTGATAACATGTATAGCAGCTAAAAACAAGAAGCCCTATGCCATTCGATCATTCGTGTTCGCTTTGTGAGATCACGCACAGCTGCTGCCATCATCAACGCCCGCACGGCCAAAAGAAATCTTTACTTGAAGGACATTGGTTTCGAAGGGTTTACCCCCAAATATACATAAATCCCTTCTAGAATTCCTTACTCCAATTAACCGTAAGTTCTACTCTGCTGCCAGAGGTCTAAAAAGGGAGGGAAAGATAAAATATTTGTGGGTTCGTGACGGGCAAATTTTTGTCCGTAAAAATGATGGAACCGAATTATTAACAATAGTCGTCCAAAGAGCTCAACTACGCCGTGACTCCCAGGAGAATTCCCACTGAAGAGATCATTACAGGAGTGGAAGACGCTGTCCGCAAACTTAAGACCAGAAGCAGACGAAATCAGGGAAGAAGTGACACGCATCCTGCTCAAGGCGAAACCACCGAAGTCCAACCTAACCAGGGAAGAGAGGAGGGCGATCAAAGAAATAAGGGAAGCGGATAATTTAGTTATCCTTCCAGCTGACAAAGGCAAAATTCCTCGGTCGTGATGGCGAGAGATTACTTGGACAAAATTGCCAGCCATATTCAAGACGACGCCCATCTTGTGCTGAAATCAGACCCCACCGGAAGGATACGAAGAGAGACTAAGGTCATCCTCCAACAGTCTTCGATTCCACCACTCGAAGAACGTAGGCGCCTCATCCAGCCTGCTCCCAAACCACCACGCCTATATGGTTTACCAAAAATCACACGTTGTCAGAACCACAGAAAATATATCCAGCGCTCTTGCCAAACATAAAGTCCTGACCAGATACACCTGCGTCACTAAGGTCTAGGGACATTTTGTGCAGACCTTACGTCGATGGAAGAACAGAGCGGCATACACGAGGTCCGATGCGACTTTGGGAAGGCAAACATCGAGAGCCTTAAAGACCCGTATTCAAGAACACAGGAGAGCGACAAACAACAGACAACCGCGCCTTTCAGCCATCGCGGAGCACTTCTGGGAGGGTCCGGCACACAATATCAATTTTGACGGAGCCAAGCTGATCAAGACTAAGAAACGCTATTTCCCAAGGCTCATACGCGAAGCGATCGAAATGGCCAAAAACCCCAACAATTTTAACAAAGAGGATAGCTATAAGGTCTCCCATACTTGAAAGCTCCTGATTGAAAAAACTAGTCAAACGGCCAATGAAAATGCTCCCACTTGAAAATCAGAGCACAGAACTGAATGGTATACAAGAACGGCAATGATTTGCCATGAAACACTTGAGACCTGAAGACGCGAACTGAAACGCTGGCGAAACTGTCGTTACCCCAGAATGGACACACGCGGAAGAAATCCAGAAAAGAATGGATCCTCAAACCAGACACTCCGCCGAAGCCTCAATAAGGTATTAACAATACTATTTGAAGTGGACATTGACCCAGTAAAATAGGACACGGGAAATTGTTCACCCAAGAAATGCAGACACCCAAACATTGAAGCATTTGTCTTGTGAACTGCCAATCATTGCTTTCTCACATTGATGTTGTCACTTTCAAACTTTGACATCAAATGTATGAGCGGAACGAGGCTTGAACCAACTATTCCTGGCAGCGTTCTATTGTTTCACTTGATTCCTCTACAAACGCGTGACAAGTCGGGAAAAGAGATGGCGGCCTTTGAGCTTTCCTCCGCAACCAACTTTTCCCACCCTGGCCACTTCTGCGTTGCCCTACACAGCCGGGAGCCAGAATTCATAATTGTGGAGGTATCTGGTGTACATTCTGCGAAATTACTCCTCGCAGTAGTCTATCGGCCACCAAAAGTTGGTTCCACCAAAATTTTGAAATTTTTTTCTGCAATATTACTTAACCTATAAAAATTTAAGTATAGTTTGTGATTTTAATGCTGATATGTTTCGCGACAATTATGACAACACTCAACTGAAAAAATTTTTTCACTATTAATATTTACCTAGCCTCCATGGAAGCGACACATCACACTGAATAGAGCCACACATGTCTTGAATTGTGCATTGTTTACAATATCGACAAGATCATGGAATTTCCCCGATATCCAGTTCCTTTCCTTTCTGCTCAGCATTTGATATCGTATGAATTTAACCTGCCGCCTGTTACTCTCCCCTTTGTGTTCCGAAACTACAAATAGTTAAACGCTGAGTCTTTTATTAACTATTTAGGTCAAACAGACTGGAGTAATATTCTTCCCTCTGGAAGCATTGACATCAAGCTGGAAACATTTAAAAGTAACTTCTTCCCTTCATTTACGAAGATGGAAGCCGAGGCGTCCTCCTGGATGAAATACTTTTACTTATTTGCAAAAGAAATCGGCTTCGCATTCATTCGGACTGCTAGCCCCACTGATTTACATAAACAATTTGTTTTCGCACGAAAACGTGTCAAACGGTTAGTTATAGAATCCAAGCGACGGGATTTCCATATACCACCACTTTCTCTACTTTGAGAGAACGTGTCTGGAAAGAGTTAAGGCGACTTGGTTTCATCAAACAACAGGATGACTCTATAGCTGCTGATATAACAGTAAATCAGTTACATATATATTTTACTTCAGTTGCCGCTTCTTCGACAGTGAACAATGATACCCAGCCAACACTTACCTCCTTGAATCCACTAACCCCATTTAACGATAAGAGCTTCTATTTTAAGCCTATCAGACCTGAGAACCTCAAAAAGTTCTTATTCAAATCAAATTCAAATGCACTTGGTGGCTTACCCAATTCCATTCTTAAAATATCGTGTCCCGTTACGTGCCTTTTATATTCTAGAAATTTTCAACCGCTCCCTTCTCGTTTCCCACTTTCCGACAATGTGGAAATCATCGTCCCATTAAAAAAAGTAAAGAGCCCATGGAAACCATCCGACTATCAACCGATTTCACTCCTCTGCACTATACCCAAGGGTTTAAAACGCATTGTCTACAATCAGGCAGACCTCTCTCTTTGTGGGAAACTCGATCCATATCAAACTGGTTTCCGTCAAGGTTTTTTTGCCCAAACTGCTTTGCTTAAATTAACCGATGACATAAGATTAGCCATGGAGGCAAAAAAGTTGACAATTTTCATTTTATTTGATTTTAGTAAGGCTTTTGATCGAGTGAACCACGCAACCTCATTGGATAAAATGAGGAATCAAAATTTTTCTAGCTCTCTCCTGGACTGGATTTTATCTTATCTGCTGGAACGACGTCAAGCTGTCAAGAACTCTAACGGTGATCTGTCCAGCTGGGCTTCTATCTCGACTGGTGTTCCCCAAGGCTCCGTTCTCGGGCCTTTACTCTTCTCTATCTATTTGCTTGATCTGCCTCAATGTTAGAAATATACCAAATATTTGTTGTACGCAGATGATTTACAAATCTATTGTAGCTGCCCTCCATCAGATGTACAAAATTAACAACATAAACGCTGATATCAGAGCCATTTGTCAGCGGGCTGAAAATAATACTGTTATTATCAACTCAGGAAAAAGAGAAGCAATATTTTTTTGGAAGTTCCCGTCTAAAAGCAACTGTATCCCTTGACAATATTTCTCCAATTACAGTTTTCAAAGAAAACATTCCCTTCTCTAACTCGGTACGAAATCTTAGTGTTATCCTTAGTAATAATCTTTCATGGACCGATCATGTTCCTACCATGAGTCATAGAATCAATACATGTCTATGGCAACCAAGATTCCATCGCAATGTTTTACCTTGCAATAAGAAGATTGCTCCCCGAGTGAACCGGTGTTTTGCAAGTGTTGTGTTTAAAAAGAGTCGAACAGTGCTTCGGATTTTCTTCTCTGTCCGTGTGTTGCAATCGTGGTGCGTGGTATTCAATATCTTTACAAATTTTCATAAATCACTAAGTGTCACCGAAGCTAGCAAAAAACTTTGCAAGCTCCGGGGTGCTCGCAATCTACTGTTAATAGGGTTAGATAGGAAGCGTCTCATGGTGTATTAGTAACTCTATGGAAAACAAAAAATTTGCCAGCCATAAGAGAATACGAGATCTTTGATTTACAATGATTTTATAAAATCGGTCGTTTCAAGGAAAGTGGATAAAATTTTCATCCGAAATGTTCCACCAACTTTGAAAACTATCCTAAATTCCGTGAATATAGACGACGAAATTCCCAATTTCAAAAGAACTACGCGCTACCACCATATTCTCACTGACATCGGTTTCGTGTGCGAACGAAAAGGTAGGCACAGTCTGCTTATCGAAAGAGACGACATAATTCGTTGGTCACGCCGCACAGTGGGCTAGAATCGCCAAAACCTGGCCAAAATTCAATATTTTGACTTCTAAATTGAGACCCGGCAGTGTAACACTTTGATTTTACAACATCCACGCTACAAAAATTCAAAATTGTTTTCATTTTTAAGCCTTTTTTTAGATCAGTAGAGCCCGTTAAAGTTGACAAAAAATTGTCAAAATCCTACGAAGCAGGTTTTTCGCGAAATCTCGCGTTTTCTCTTTGTTCGTATGGCCACCTGAAAGCAAGCAAGGATATTTGAAAAGTATTATTGATAAGTAGGCACCTTTTTAAAAGACAGTACGTGGTCGTTTTAGTTTTTAAATTAATTTTTGTTTATAATTATTAAACAATTAAAATACCCTGTTTTTTACCTGATTTTCATAAAATGTTAACAAAAACGTTAGGAACGACACATAACGACACCAAGATACTTATATCACATAAAGTCCAACAACTCTACTACATGTTTATAAAAAAAACCTTGCCCCAACTTGCCTCCGCGCCATTTAAGATGAAAAATGTACTATGAGGCGGGTCAACCGTCCGGCGCCGAAATTAGCGTAATGAATATTTTTCATTTGTTACTACTCACCTGTACTCAGAATTTTTTGCCTTTCTCGGTAGTTTTGGACCTAAGACCAATGATGTTGCTAAAATATGTTAGTACAGTAAGAACCACGAGGAATAGAGAACAAATATTAGAGAACAAGAATGTAGAGAGAGCTCTTAATTTCCTTGGTAAGAACTTTCGCGGATCCTGGCTAGACACTTAACAACCTCATGAAGTAGGCATATGAAACAGCAGCATGTTCTCTTGTATTCAACGAAATGTAGATCCTTCCCTGCAGCGGTCACTTCACCCTTCCATCAGGACAAGCCACGTGAGCGAGCGTGGTCATACCCGGGCCGACCGCGGTAATCCTCCGTGACACTGAGACGTTCCTCCAGCCTTTTGTCTCAAGCAAGATCCCTCACCTGCACCCAAGTTTTAGTTCCATGACCGCGGTAATCCTCCGTGACTCTGAGAGATTCCTTCAGCCTTTTGTCTCAAGTAAGGTCCCTCACCCGCACTCATGTTTTAGTTTCCTGAACAGCACTTTGCTTGATAAGACGACATTTAAAACTCCACGAAGTTTTCTAAAGATGCCGCTTATCATCATCATCATTGGTCAACAATCCTAGGATTGGTTTGACGCAGCTTTCCACTCGATTCTTCTATCGGCCAACCTTTTCATTGTGACGTAATTCTTCTCTTTTACATCCTTCACAACCTGTTCCATGTATCTCGTACGAGGCCTGCCTTTTCCAATCTTCCCGTTCACTTTTCCCTCGACGATAGTCTTCGTCAGGCCATCGTGTCTCAAGATATGGCCGATTAAGTTTTCCCTTCTTCTTTTTAGAGTTGTCAGTAGACTTCTCTTTTCTCCTACTCTTCTTAGCACTTCCTCGTTACTTACTCGGTCGATCCATTTAATCTTTAGCATTCTTCTGTAGCACCACAAGATGCCGCTAATTAGTTTATTACCCCTTCACAAGCCAATCAGTTTATGTGCCCCAGAGCATCGTCTCTCTCAGACACGTGCGTGCCGGGTTCGTCAAAATAATTTCAGGGTTTTTCCAAAAATGTGCATTTCCCATTGGTTTCGTAAATTTTTCCCCCACTCGTTTTCGCGGAGCGATTCAGTCTTATTTTTCTGCTGTAAGAGGAAGAATTCAAATGTTTTTGGCTCATCGACACGAAAAAGAGGAGTTTTTACGGAATTAGCCATCTATCAGAAGAGTGATGGAGAGCGAAGAGAGGAGGAAGCTCTGGAATCCAGGCACAAGGACATCAAAAGGTTCAGGGAGCGGCACTCGAGGAAGATGTCTGGGAAAGAAGCATTCGAGGGCATTTTCCGGAGATTACTACTAAGTTCGGATCCACTAATTTCAAATAGAGAAATACCGGAAAACAAACGGAGAATGTCCAAGGAGGTACGGAATCTTCTTCTGATAGAGGGGTCAACAGATTCAGAGGACAGTGATGCTGTAGACTCGGACTCAGATGAAGAGATTTTGTAAGGTAAATACTGATAAACTGTATATTAAGTATTCATAAAAGCGCTTTTGTTCTTATTATTCGAGATGAATCAAAATTCAACCCATAGCTCACATTCAAAATAAATTCTGATGCTAATTTTGTAAGTAGCTTTAGTAGTTTTTGATATCGATACTTGTATCGATGTCTGCATTGATATTCTATGAAGTACGCAGTGTGCGTCAAATATCGATACCGGATCGTGATTGATAGTTATTTTTAGATGTTTAAAGTGTTCTCCTTTAGGGAAAATAAAATTTCATTGACCGTCGGTATGATTACTAGCGAAGTGGATTTCTTGGTTTCCGCCATTTTGTTTTAAAGTGGTCCGCGACTAGTCTAATGACTCGAATCATTGAATTTAAGTTGGAGACCTAACCAGCATGACGTGGTGAAAATTTCATTGCTCTAGTTCCAAAAACATCGGAGATATGAATTTTGGCCATATTTTTTCGATTCTAGCCCACTGTGCGCCGTTATTTAAGAGAGCTTAAAAATATCGAAATGAACAAAGGACAATTTTATATACTGACCAGACGTGGATCATTGTTGGGCAAACAGTGAAAATGGCTTGGCGTGATAAAGAGAGATTAAAACTCCTCGTCAGGCTTTTTCTAGCCGGCTTGAGTTCCGGACTGAGGGCACCCACCTTCCGGGGAAGTTTTTCTACGCGGCCAAGAAAATGGCACATACATTGAAGGTGTATTGCGCTTCTTTGCTTGCACGAAAAGCATAGCGGACGGTCGCTACGAAGTTGACGGGGAGTATTACGAGAGCTGGTTTGAAAATAATCTCCTACCTAACATATCCAGAGGCTCTGTTATTGTTTTGGGCAATGCATTCTAGCATTCAAGAAAGTTAGTACCCTTGCCTACAGCAAGTTGATGGGAAAATGCTTTCAAAGAGTGGCTGATACATAAAATAATATCATTGACGCTGACTGCTTGAAAGAGACCTGATATATTTAATCAACCAAGATCAACCAATTGCGGGATATGTTAGAAAAACTGAGGGTTGATGGACTTGCTAAGGCGTACGCGTTGCATAGTAGTCGGACCCTTGAGAGGCAATGTATGAAGCTAATTAATCATTTTAAAATTTAATTCCCTCATTCAGGAAAGGTAATCAGTTTTCTCTTCAGTTTGAAGTTGACGAAACGCCAAGTGCTCAAACGGCAGTGCTCATAAGTAACTGAACCTGTTTCTCTGCACACTGTATTATTTATATTTAAACAAAATTCTACAACCCACCTCCACAAAGTTTAAGCAAGCAGTGTTTCTGAGGCAAGGTAGTTCTTGAAGCCACAATTCTCTATATCGAGTCGAATTGTATTATCTTATATCATCATAGACATTTTTAAAATAAGGTGTTCTAGGATTTAGCGACGGATTTCCATACGATGACCGAGAAAAAATTAAAGAAGAAGAGTTTCTCGAAAAGCGACGGAGGTGCAATGACGAGGAGCAAATGTTTAGTTGGGATTTGGTTGTTCCTTCTTTAAGGAATAATATGGTGGCAGCAACATGCAGGAGTTTAAAAAAAAGCAGGTGGGAGATTATGCTATCTATGGAGCTGGAGGAAAATTCCAACTCCAGGGAAGGGAGTTCCTTGGACATAAAGTTGTCCTCCTACTCCACAGAAAGGAATTTATTTTTTGAACGCATGTCAATCAGTTTGAATAAAACTGTCCCGATAAAACAACTAATTCTACTTATCTTCAAGTACTCGGCCTTTAGCTCTTTGTATATGGATGCGCAATATTCGGGAATAGTTTTGGCCACTTGTGCTTTGGAGACCCGAAGATATACGAAGGTGCAGGGTAGCTCATACCTGAATTCCGGTCAGTTTAAATCGAGAGACCAGCATTTAGCAAAATTTCCTTCCTCTTCTATAAGCTAAATATAATAAAGCTATGAAAGAAGCTGCAACGGTAGCAGCTGCACGAGAAGGCGCGTTCTGAACTGCGCTTCCCCGCCTTCCACTGTCTCTCTCTATCCCTCGGCAGTCTGTAGTGTCTGAGAGCGTGCGCTAAGACGGTCGCGACACTTCTCTCGCTAGAGCAGCTCTCCCCCGAGTGTCGGGAGACTGCGAGAGCACCTCTCCGTGTAGACGGCAATGTCTGGTGTCGCGACACCAGTGTCTCGCGAAGACCCAGCTTAACAGTCACCCCTGCCACCTCCGTGCCACCTCCACCTAGTGACGCTGCAGGCCGCCACGCGTACACCCTCGCAGCCTGCACTTTCTCGCAGTGAGGTCGTCAAACGGTGGATCACTCCCCCCTCCCACTCTGACGGCTCCTCAGTGGAGCTCTCCGAGTAGCGACGGGGGGACCGGCTTCAGGCATCTCGACGACACCCACAGGGAGAACCCGAAACCTGTTGGAGGCGGGAATTGGAGTTGCCTCGGCAAACTCCACTCCTCGCCGAAGCCTGACATCTCCGCTGCTCCGAGAAACTACCTTCCGCTCCTCAGGCCCCGGGGCTGGCACCGCACTCTCTTCACTGGAGCAGTGGATGAATCCCAAATAGTGAGTTCGCCCTAGCCTCGCGAATCTCCGAATCATATTGCGGGGGGGGGGGGGGTGGGAGGTGGTCCGTAGACGGAGCCGCAAGGTTAACCTGTACAATCGGGTTGATGCAGAGGTTCAGGTTGATCCTTTCCGTGCCAGCAATCTGTTCGAGGGGCTACTGGAGGTTGGGAGGCTTCCCTGACTTGGAGTCGGGATGGAAGTGAGTTGTATTGATAGAAAATTCCGCCGAAATAAAGGTCCAGATGTGTGCTAGGGCCCTTAGGGAAGACGATAGTAATTTCCTAGGGAAAGGTGGTGAGGTGAACTCTTGGCTTATACCAAGAGGTAACCCGTTGGGTGAACGGGTACGGTGGGAGTAGGGTGACCCAGGTGACGAAGGAAGCGGTCAGAGGCACTAAATGTTCCAAGCAGCACGTCGTCACCCATGTTGGCACAAATGATGCCGTGAAATGAAGTCCGAGACATTCCTTGATGGATTTGTGCTCCGGGTTCCGCCGCGTTCGTTTAAGTCCGGCTGAGTCCGGATGTGATGCTGAGTATATGCAGCTTAGTATCTAGGACGGATTGGGGGTCGATGGTTTGGAGCCTTGTGGACGGCAGTCCGTGGGAACGAGTTTGAGGAGCTCAGACTGGTGCTGAGTTCATGTAGGGTACCTATGAACCGCTCTGGTTTCTACCATAAGTACGATAGATTGTTTAGGGTAGCTCACAGGATACTGGAGCGTAAACGTAGGGTTTGGTTTAGGTGGTAGTCTAGAGAGCAGGACATTCTATGGGGGAGCAAATAAGATATGCAAAATATGTAGTGTAGGTATAGAAGGACAGAGAAAAACCCATAAAAAAGACGAATATGCTAAACGAATGTAACGAACCTGTACTAAGGTAATAAGTAGGTCAAATAGTAGGTTTTGGATCGAAACATCGGGGGATTTTTAGAAGATAAAAGTACGAAGAGATTCACAGGTTAGAAGAAAGACTTTCCGTGGTATTAGTTATTGCCGTCGTTTAAGGAATAATAAAAGCGAAATTTCACCAGCTCATTTAAAGTACAAATGCGGATATCTACAAGTACAGGGACAGAAATCTGCCTTCCGAAGGATATATCGGATCACGATGTATTCCCGTATGGAGCTGTCTAGAGAAGGATCCATGCTTCAGTAGAGGAGACCTAATTTCCGAGGACAACATATTTGGTGTTCAATTAAAAGTAATAGAGTAGATGAATGTAGGTGCATATTATATACCACCATATGCAGACGCCAATTCATCATTGGAATCAATCAGAGATAGGCACACTTCTTTCGCCAACAATGATAGGGGAATAATAATAGGAGGGGAGTTCAAACATCCCTCAAACAACTATGATATCATTCTAGGATTGAACACGAACCTGCTGAAGACACCATAATGTTTTGATCCACGTGCTTTCTAAAGTTGTAAACATACACTGGTGGACAGCACTTACCTTCTCTTTTGTACTTTCATTCATCACCTTGGAAAGAAGTAAATGATTTTCAATACGCTTCAACGCTTGTTATTGGAGTCCTTGTCCGGGTCGTTACACCCGATAGCAACAGAAGAGGAAAGACGATGAAGAGAGCAAAGGAATTTCGATTGAAGAAGAGGAGGAAATGCGATAAAAAGGAGGGGTAACGGCAGAGCACAGAGAGGAATGGCAAATATGGCCGCGAGAGAAAGAGTGCAGAAGAGAAGGGAAAAAACAAGGATGGGGAGAGAGAAGGGGAGGGAGGGGAGGATCGGTTTCGAAGGGCGAGAAGCGGACGGGAGAAGACGCAGAGAGGACATGTAGGAAAGGCGTGGAAGACCGGGTAAACAGTGCTAACATGCGAAGGAACATTCAACACAAGGGATTAGGCGTTCTAGTGCAGAATGGGAAAAGAAAAAGCATAGAACAGCATTCCATCAACGCAGAACGTAACCAAATCATGAGCAGTATATGGGTAGACGTACCTGGGTGCTTGGGAAAACTCCAACCATGATCCAAGTTCAGAAAAATCAGCATTATTAATTACTTCCTGCCAGCTTACTGGTAATTTCTTCCACAAGTCCTCGGTGAAGAAATCCTAAGAGGTGGAAAATAGATATCATGTACCATGAAAATCACTCAGGTGAAAAATTGTCGATACAATGCAAATTAGGCTTGATTACACAAGGAAATATAGAGAAGATTTCAAAAGACAATACTTTGAGGCAGCACAACTGCTTTCGACAAAGGAAACCGGAATAAATAGGAAACACATAAAAAAACGAACAAAGTTGGTGGAGAGGACGTAAACGGCTAGCACGTCAGTCCAGCGAGTCGAAGACATTCGAATCCCGGACACCCGTGTCATATTCACGTGTTCGTCGCTTCGTGTGTTTCCTATCCATTCCATCATCCCACGTACACACAGACGAGACTCCTTCGAGAGCAGACGTGCTCCTCGCCGTTGCTGCACTTCCAAAGGAGGTTTTACGCCGATGTTACCACTCTATCCTTTGCCTGTCACTATTAAGCTGCTCCTATATTGATCATTTCACTTTTTGCTGGCTTCTTCTTCCTAGTTTGGTTTAAGGGTGTTCAACACCTCACCAAATAATGCCGCTGCAGACTATTTTTATTTTAAATGCCATGCTCGTATTATGATAGATACGTCCATTTTTTTCATTATATTATGCGCAAAGGTTGAGTATTTGGTCCTATCTAAGAAATTTCTTCTCTAAGACTTGCAAATCAAGAAATCGCATGTTAAACTTTACTGTTTTTATGCGTTTTTGAACGCCTATCGCAGCGGTGCATGAACGTAAATGGAAAATTCCTTCGACACTGCCAATCTATAATCCTTCATATTAAAGAAGAGACTAATGCCATGCGCTCTTCTTACGACCCATTCCTGCAGCATCTAAAATTGCGAGACGATGCATCGCGTTCACTGAACTAAACGCAAGCTGAGGTTTCCCCCTCATATTTTTCCCGCCCAATCTTCCACTCCTCTCCCCATTCCACCTCTTCATCTCGCCTCGGAGAGGGAGAGGCGGAGGGGGGAGGGCTTCCTTATCTCTAAGCGATCAGGTTTCATCCTCGCTCGAAGAGCAGTGTGGAAGGTTGACGGCGGGTCTGAGCGATCTTGGCGAGATATACCACTGTGTGTCTGGGCGTCGAGAAAAGGATCAACCTATTTCTTTCAAAACCACCATAAACTAATTTTTATGCTATTTTTTCACACCAATTTGTTTATTTAATACGAAATATCGTGTCATAAGTTTCATATTTTCACATTGCTATTTAGAACAATTGCAAAATATTGAGTTTTCGTATTGCTGGGCGTTAATTGTAACTGCTAATTAATTGAAATTGGATACTTAAAATGAGACCATTACAATGCTTCGAACGATTTTTATTTAGTTATCAACTGCCAAATAACAATGACTTTATAGTTTGAAGTTCATTCAAAAAATGTAAATTATATGTTAGTCTCATCAACGTGGATAATTGAAAAACAATCCTACATTTTTGCAGGAAAATTTGTGGACATAACTCACGCATTCACAAATTAAAACCAAGAAATAACGATAATGCAAGGCGAGATTGTACTTCTTGCACATAAATATCTCTTGTGAGCCACATTTTAAATCCATTATAGAAATTTAAAACGGATAGCTTTACTGAAGATGTTATGCACATACCTATTAAAAACCAGCGTATTGGTTTAGATTCAACCGTATTAACAAGATAATAGAGAGAGAGAGATTGTCGTACTGATGGAATCAAAATGTCATATTTTCCCCGTTCTATTAGAGAACACAATACGCATCATTGCAAAGGGATAGTTAGATGAAATATTGTAGAGTAGTCTGGAGTGCATAAAGCATGTATTAATAATCAATCCCTTTATTACTAAGTAGTTAATAACAGTCAAGCTGCATGTAGCATGTTTCCATGTAGTAGTCTATTGCATGTCAATAGTTCCATGTAGTAGTAGTCTAGTGCATATTTGGTGATCTCCACCCCCTGCCGCACACCCTCGCGGTGGCTTGCAGGGAATCGTGTACATGTAGATTTGTTATGCCATTTTCTCCCGTCACTTGCTACAGTAGCATGAGAAGCAATATCCTGCATCATGGAATCTGATAGACTCCCTTTCCTGTGTGCGGCCCTATTTCGTGATTCTTGTTCCTTTGCTATCGTATCCAACTGTGATGTCCTCCGCTCGCAGTAGACCTAACGTAATGTATGATTGAAAATTTAGTAATGTAATGTTACTATCATTTACGATCCTGTGCAATTTCCAAATGTTGACGACGCACTTATCGAGCGCACTGTTAAAAAGTAGCCACGAACATCCTTCCCTCCTGGCTTTTATTTCGTAGTTGCCAACTCCGTTTTCATGGACATCCACCCCACCCATATTATACACCCCTGTTATATAATGATATGCTATTTGGTTAGTGCATATGCTCAATGTTTTTCGTGATATTGCCTTAGCTTTTTGCCTTGGGAAGAGGAGATAAGTGACCCACATATGTTATAACGGCGAACAGTAAATTATCTTACCAATGCACTATGAGGATTTAATTATTTTCGTCATTTTGGCAATAGCAAGTTCCTTTCTTTCTCTCACTTAACGTGCGATTGAGGGTCAGAGATACTGAAATATAATATTGGTTTCTTGAACCTTGGCTTGCTTTCTCAAATGATTTTTTACTCTTTGTTAGGATATTAGCTCCAATACATTTTGTTTATGGTTGAGAATGGTACCCCGTAAAAAATATATATTTGCCAAAAACCTTTCCGAGATTATCGTGGATTATTTGGTGACTGTGATTCTTTATTTATCGCGAGTATGTTTTCACTGGAAATGAAAATATAGCCTATATCACGATCAAAAATTAAGAGAAAATGTCAAGAGGTGTCACACTTTCGTGAGTATTTTTAGCACTTCTTGAGAAATAGCCACGTAGCATGTTAGTAAACATATTTTTGTGTACCTGTAACCCAATGAGGAACTGACACAATTTTATCCGTTTTTATCTTAATATATGTCTGATAAGAACTCATGAGCATTTGTTCATGGGTTACAATGCGAACTGAGTCCAAATGAGATTCAGACCCATACGTAGTCATTATTTACAATTACACGTTAAATTAAATTTTTTCATAATAGCATTTACTTAGTTGACTAAATTAAATATTATTACATGAGTCACAATCAACTTGTACGACATGATATGAGGATTTGAACCTTTACCGTACCATATCCACACTTATTGAACAACATATCCCGCTGTAAGCTGCTGCCCTTATCAATGTCGACACAAAAAATAAAAAAGCATTACGAAATTTGCTCACACTATCGCCTGCATTGCATTTCAATAATAACATGGTTAGTATGATTAGGGGGCTACAATTCAAATCGTTAGGGGGAAAAATCAAGTAGCGTGCAGGATTTGGCACGAATTGAACAGTATGAGACGGAAGGTAGATTTTCCCACGAGGAATCATAATTTGTTTCCACAAGGCAGCAACCGCATCTTAGACTAGTGACTGCTCGTAATTAGGGTAACTTTTGCTCTTGCAGAACAGAGCCACCGACCTTACTACATATTGATGGTGTAGCAACTGAGACTCTTTTAACGATAACGTATACCTGACGATGACTTAAAATGATAAAACTCGGTCATTCATGATTTGGAATGCTATTAATTCACTCTATTCCATGGGCCCTTCGGTATTTATGACATGTACAACGACATTAACCGCAGGTTAGTTACTCGGAGGATCATTTGTACAGCATTTGATAGTTGAGGTCACCGCTTATGTACATAGAAATTCGCTCTGACGTCGCTTGAACGTGAACTAGTTCAGCGGCGTCGGAAGTGAGGGGCAGGGTGGGCATTCGCCCCCCCCCCCCCCCAGAATTTGCCCCGGGCCCTTGAAAAATTAGTCTTCATTATTAAAAATCAAATTTCACTTGTTTCCATCTTGCCTTTTCCCTTTTGACGCATATTCTACCATCTTCACATGCACTTTTAGGGGAATTCTAGTCTCTACCCCCTCCTATCCGCAAAAAATGCGGGCCCTTTTCAAGGTAGGCCCCTTCTAGTGAAAATAGTTCCGACGCCCCTGAACTTGTTCCTTTGAAAGAAACAAATAGACGATTAGTTGAATATTCATTCAATTGCAAATAGCTGAGGCGTATTGATTGAAACACTGATGTCTCTATCAAGCCATTTTTTGGTTTCTTTACCGACATTTTTTTAATTCTCTAGTTCCTTACAGCCACTTGGTCATGAAATTCACAAGAAAATGTTTCATTTCAAAAATAAAACTTGGAATATCCCCAGAGTATTTTCATGAGGTCGAAAAAGTGGATGCCCCAAAAGTGGCTACTATTAACTCATTCACAAATTTTTATCTCTTTTGTGTTATGTGATAACATTTACAACTTTCAATTATACTTTTTGAAAGAGTAAAAATGACTTTGTATATTACACACTTTTATTAACAATACCGACCGCGGTTTCGACGGCTATAGCGTCACGACTACATGTTGCCTTCACAATGACGCTATAGCCGTCGAAATCGCGGTCGGTATTGTTAATAAAAGTGTGGAATATACAAAGTCATTTTTACTTTTTCATGATGATTCAATTCCACAAAGTTACGCCTGAAGGTATTTCTTCGTTTCAATTATACGGTTCCTAATAATCTAACTCGGATATCGGACAAGATATGCGAAACAGCAAAAAGGTTTCTGTTCAAAATGAGCGCTACCTCTGATTTTAAAAAGTTCATTTATTTTTTGCGAAATAAATTCGACGAATTATAAAATACTGGGCTGTAACGTCATCCAATCAGATGGCTTAACGCTGCTTAATTAATAACTTTATGTCTGCTCAAAGTTTTGGAAAATGCTCCATTTAATGCAATATTTCAGTTGTTTAGTTATAAAATATTTATCATCATCATCGGTCAGCAATTCTAGGATTGGTTTGACGCAGTCTTCCACTCGGATCTTCTATTGGTCAACGTTTTCATATCAGCGTTATGCCTATTTTTGACATCCTTTACAACCTGCTCCACGTATCACATACGAGGCCTACCTACAATCTTCCAGGTCATTTTTCCTTCGACGATTGTCTTCATCAGACCATTGTGTCTCAAGATATGGCCGATTAAGTTGTCCCGTTTCTTTTTAGTTTTCAGGATACTTCTCTTTTCTCCCACTCTTCTTAGCACTTCCTCGTTACTTACTCGGTCGATCCATTAAATCTTCATCATTCTTCTGTAACACCACCCTTTTGGAATGCTTCCACCCTTTTCTTCTCCGCTCCTGTCATCGTCCATGCTGCCGCTAAGAAACATGTTCCAGACGTACGTCCTGATGAATTGTTTCCTTACTTCTACACTTGTATTTCTAGCTGTTAGTAGATTCTTCTCTTGATAGAATGCCCTCTTTGCTTGGGCTATTTTACTGATCTTTCGTGCTTCATCCATCTTTAGTTACTTCGTTTGTGACTTTTACTACGACGGTTGTGATTTTTAAATAATGTGTTGACAACCGCTACTTAAATTATGTTGTGTGTAGAACTCCAGTAGTCTTTCTCCTCTTTCGTTTCGGTTTCCCAATCCATGTTTTTCAGATATTCTTCCATATTAACCTTCGTCAACGACAGCGTTCCAGTCGCCTAAAATACTTAGGTTTACTTTTACTTTAGGTTACTTTTCGCTTTACCAGTTTTATAACTGCCGTGATATTTTCGGAGGAGTCTTCCACTCATTCATCTTCCTAGACTGACGTAGGCATGTAAACTTGCACCAGAATGGTATCCGCAGGCTTGGTCTTAATCTTCACCATTATAATCCTCTCACTGTTGTGCAGGAAGCTCTTTACAGGCAGTCCTGCACTCTTCCTGAGCATTTTGCCTACTCCAGCGTTACCATTCAGCGATCCGGTGTGAATAATTCTGTGACTTCCGCTCCAAAAGTCTCTTTCTTCGGGCCATCTCATTTCACTGATTCCTAATATGTCTAGGTCCATTCTCCGCATTTCCACCTTCAGGTTCTCCAATCTTCCGTATGTCCAAAGTGATCGCACGTTCCAATTTCCTACCCTAAAATGTTTATCACACTTGACTGATGTAGAGACTCGGGTAGTCCCCGCCCAGAGGTCCGAATTGGGACTATTTTACCTCCGGAATATTTTACTCTAGAGGGTTCCATCACGTTTTGATATCAAGAAAAGAGTGGAGTAGCTGCGACTCCTCGGGATAATAATGTGGTGGTTTCTCCTTGCCTTCCACATCGCAGTACTATAGCCTCTAAAGTAAATGTTACCACGCCAGTAGTGAAATGAGTGTCGGTCTACCGACCACTGTGGTCTCCACCTTCACACATAAGAATAAGAGCTGCTGCCCTCTCCTCCGGGTGCTGAGAAGCGAATTTGTTGGCGGTATCTTCACATGATCTGTATTGATTGAAGGCCTATCTTACCCAGTGATAGACCAATGCACCCTCGGACTGCCGTCGCTTTTCGTCCACGACTGCTTATTTAACGAGTAAACTCGCTTATCTCGCACCAAACCTCTGTATCTAGAGGACGACCCGCCATCCGCAACCCGGCGAACGCACTCGGTGGCTTTAAGCTCAGCCGCGAGTGTAAAATATTGCATACTGGTAAATAAAACACTATTATAATTAAATTAAAATATTCTCAATGCACATCTTCCGCAGTAATTTTGCTTCATGGGTGCCCGATATGCACCGAAAAAGCATACATGAGGTAGTGTATGTTTTCGTAAATTCACAACGTTCATACACGAAATTTTTTGTTGCCTTCGCCATTGATATTCAAGAAAAAGCACTCTGGTAACTATTAGTGGAAAATCCGTGAGCGCTTTGGCCCTGTAAATTTCACTGTCATATGCGACTAGTGAAACTCTCCGGAAAAGATAGCAGCAGCAAGGCCAATGAGTACGGAAAGGGCACGGAAGGAAACGATTTTCCACAAACCTGTAGCCCTGTAGATACTCACATAATATAGCTAACGGTTGCAAACCTCCGGAACCATTCAAACGAAATTTCAATTTTATGGTTTTGGTAAGGAATTCAGAAAAATTTGCCTCTGTACGATGGGTGGATTTTTTTTAGTCTTGAGAAGGGAGCTCTTGGGGAAGGGTGCGTGTGGCTGTGTTCTCCAGCGTCCAGAAGGGACGGCGCACAGTGGTCCGGATCGCGACAATAAGGGACAAAAATCAGATTTCTTTCGGATTACTTTGAAAATTGTCCTTTTCATGTTTTAGGACACGCTGAGTTCATTTTTGCTGTTATTTTTAGTAAAAAATAATTATTTTAGAAAATATTGAGAATTTTAATGCTAAATTAACCAATAATGAGGAGACTGCATAGAAAACATCTATTACTATTATTAAATATGCATATATATATATATATATATGAAGTATTTGCATAATATAACTTTTAGACCTTTCAAGTAGCAAATGTTTTGTCAAAAAATGGGCGAATATAAGGCAGTTGGGGGAATTGATTCTAACGTTGAAATGATTGCGATTATCAGCTGGCAGAGGTGATTATCAGCGATTATCAGCTGGCAGCTAAAACCTATGCTAGTATGAAATAAATATTAAAACAGTATTAAGTGCAAATTAGTTAATTCATTTCAATAATAACGTTCTTATCTTGTTAACTTTACAATTTTTATAATTCCAAATCAGATTCTCCTGGATTCCACTCCTCGTGTTCACTCGTTGAGTCCGGATAATCTTGCAAGAGTTCACGGACCTCTTTAGGCAGATCTTTTAGGCCATCGTATTTATTTAATTCAGCACCTAATGTACTGATTAATGGATCAGAGGTCAGGATCAGCCTCCGGAAAACGTCCTAATTCGTGTGGAATCTTGAAATTTTTCTTACGTGATGCTCGCGGTATTTTCTTATATCTTTATTCCGCGATTCCTGTGCCTCCTCCGAAAGCTCTCCGATTGCAAGAAGAGCTGACTCAACAACATCTGCACCATGCAGCAGAACTTTATGTACTGTAGGTGGCATGTAGAACCACTCATAATATTTAACATAAAATTTTGCCGTGTCCGTACAATATTCATTAAATTTTGGGCGATTAATTAGATGGCCACATGACAAAGCTCTCAAAACATTTGAAAATTTGATTTTAAGTTCTTCTTCTACCCCTGAAAATCAATTTTCTATGTTATTTCATGTGAAAAGCGTTGAAGTAAAAGAACATTTTTGTAAAATAAATGGATCCTTACCAGTAATTTCAGCTGATTTAATTTAACTCTAATTTAATTCAAAACAAATTTAAAAATTTATATTTATTCATTAAAAAACATTGAAGTAACTACCTGAAAATATCGGCAAAAATTGTAGTAGCCTCGAGCAAGTGTGGTGCAACAAGGTTTGCAGTTTAACTTCACATTTCTTCTCTGAGATCTCAATACCATCCGGATAAGCAGTCTTTTTGGCACTCAAAATGGAATGATATGCCGGATACAAATCATGTCCATGATATCTTGCAGAATTTCTTATCTGCAAATACTGTTTTTTGTCATATTTGAATTGACAACTAATGCTAAACCGTCATCAGAGGACATGGTAGAGATGGGTTTCTCTTCCCTCTTCCACTTTTTCAATATTCGTTTTGCCCGTGTAGGGGTGGTCATCGTAGCCGCTTTAACTAGAGACGCTTGTGCGCCATGTCCCTCCTCTCTTAGCTTCAAGGCTGTAACAAAAGACAGTTCTGCAGGGGAAGTACTTTCTCTAAGGAATTTAGTTTTCCTTCTTTTTGATCGGATAGTGACATCCGAAAATTGTTTTTTTTTTGCCTACCCTTTCTTTTATGAGATGTACCTGATAAAAAAAGGCTTATTACTTAGACAATAGCCTAAGAGATGTTATTTCACAATTTAAGCACTGGGAAAATACGAACCTGAGGTGCCTGGAAGGTTACGATACACAACATCAGGGAAATCAACGATTTGATCCAACCATGTCGCATACCTCTGTACAAAAAAAGAGTTTGTTCGCGAGCAAGCTGGCCATCTTTTCTCGTGACTAACAAAAAAATTTACTTCCAAAAAATTGTTGAGCACATTTTTTCCGTCTTCATCTCCGTGTAAATTTAGGCAATCCTCAAGAAATTCCGTCAAATTACTTTTCCGGACGTCCATTGATTCTTCCCTTTTCTCCTGCATTTTATCGTGAAGTTTCCTCCGCGTAAATATTAGCTATATAGCTGTGAGTTAATCATTAGAATCATTAGTTCTGTGCAGATTCATTAGTTAAATGCTGAAAAAATCTTTATTCTACAAAGTTAGGAGTTTAAATGAAAGCAAAAACAATGCCAAATTTAGTGTTGTACCTCGTATTAAATGAACTTTGAACGGAAATTATAGAAAAACAGCATACCTACCTAATAAATTTAGTGTGGTACCTCATATTAAATGAACTTTGAACAGAAATTAAAAAAACAGTATACCTGATTTATTATCCTTATCGCTTTGGTGGCCAGGAACCAAACAATCATTGACTCACAACACTATTCCGATATGTCACAACACTAACACTTACTTCAGATATCACTTCAAATAACGAAAACTACTGCCAACCGAGGACCTAACGAGTAAGAACGCAACATCGATAGAAAAGGAGCAACTGAAGAGCACCAAAATGTCTCGACTGAAACATGGAGGAACCTGGGGTTACCCCCGAGGATAACCAGGAGGGATTTTTGGAGGACCGAATAAAGAGAAATGTGAAATTCCTGAATTTTGTGCGAAAATGCATTTGAGCTGCAGCCCTGCAATAAAACCCATCTAGAAAGAGGAGGGAAAAGCGACATCTGTTAACACGTGTAACTTCACTTGCAGGTCAAAGAAACCGCCTATAGGCAATAAACACAAGTTGGGTGGCGCGCTAAGTAGAGATAGTAAAATATCCCGACTAAGGCCCACCCCCTTCCCTTGGGTCCGGCACGTGTGCGGGTAACGGGTCTCTTACACTTTGGCTTTGAGGAAAGGGACAACCAGTAGAGGGTTTTCCCAGCAGCAGTGCATACAACCAGTCTTATATACTTCAAACGATTGACAAAATTCGATAGGAATCGTACTGGGAAGCGACAGAAGAAAATATTCTCCCTCTCTCCCAGCGTCACAATTTCGCTAAGTATCGCAGTCAGAAATTTTCCTCTCCCTCTTTCTAGAGTAAATTCGGGCAAGAACAGGTTATAATAGAGAAATAAAATACTATATTTCTTCATTTATGAAATCCTAATCAATGAAACATATGGAAAGACGTATTGTACAATGTGTCTCCACTGTGCCTACGCTCGCGCGTCAAGTGCCGACGCCTACTTCCGCGGCAGAGAGTCACATAAGTCATTGTTATTCACTTATTTGCAAATATTTGCAGCTGAAACCTTTACTAATATCTTTCTTATATATTCCAATTTAACCACCATTAGAATCTCCGTGTCACTCGGTGTCACTCATTTTATAATCCAACATTTATGCGAAATTTGTGAGAAAAAATGATTCCTCTTGAGGAACTCCTCCAGCGAACTTCAGAATCACTAAAAGATTGAAACTTACATTTTGTGATAGTAAAATGTCCATATTATTATAGAGCGTAGTCATTTTACCAATTTTTATAACGAAACTAACCAAAAAAATTGTTAAAAATGTGTATTTTTCGAAAAAATTAAAAGAGCATGGTTTAGCAAAAACTAGCTCTACTTTGAAGCAAATTACTAACGGTAACAAATTTTTTTATGCAAAACTAAGTGTGCAGTAAGATTTCCCGGACATTATGCTACAAGAGCTGCATATTTAAAGTGATTTTCAAGAAAGTCGAAAAAATGACTTTTGTCCCAATATTCTTTTTTTTTATATATAATTTCTGTAATGATCATAGGTGCCCCCAATTACGATGATTATAATATATATATATTATGGACGACACATTTAAAAACACCCTGGACAGTTGAGTTTTACCCAGGCGGGACTCGAACCCGCGACCTTCGGAATGGCAGGTCTTAACCCCGCCGCTACCGAGGCCGGCATATTAATTCTCGGATTATTCTCGGATCCGGACCACTGTGCGGCGTTATGGGAGAGTCCACAAAGCCTTATAGAAAAGCGCAGTATCGTAAAGGATACAACAAAACGAAGAGGAGAGATTGCAACGTGCAGAATTCGATTCGCGGGTAAAAAACCGAAAAAGGCATTTATTTCGCAATATTAAATTTACGAGATAATTAAATGTAAGGGCTCCTTTGTACGCTCCTTCGTAAAAAATTTCGTAAACAAATCGTGGATCCTCGTTATCCGAAGGGCATGAAGATCCGGTAAACAGCTATGCAGTAATGGTGAATATAATCAGTGAACTTTAATAATTTGTTATTACACTCTTTCTTAGAGTAATATTAATATAATGATTTTATGTACTCATACTGTATTTTCATTGCATTACTGCTTTATATAACCATTTTGATTTCCTGTGATAATGTTAGTTGGTAATTTGTATACGAATTTCTACTGCAGGCCTTTATGTACGCCATTTATGTTTCTGTTTTCTCAACTTTTAATTTTGTGTAACAATGCAGAGAATGGAAGAAATACCTTATTTACGAATGGTTAAGTTAATTTTCAGGGTGATCATACTTAACTTGCTGAGTGCATAGTAGCCCAGTGGGTAGAGCGTTCAGTAACAGGTTAAATTTCGGACGAGGCACTTTGGCATGATCTCGCGGTATGAATTTCAGTATCAGAGCTTTGTTGTGTAAGTCGGAAAACTGGCCTCTTTACCCTGAATGTGTGAATTTCACTCGCCTTCCGCCTTAGTACGGCGGAGCTCAACTCTGTCAAACCAGTCATTGGGTTTATAATTGAGAGAATTATTGTAAATATGGTGAATTACCTGCGAAGAAAAAAGTTTTCTTCACTAATAATCTCAATTTAAAATGGCGTATTAATAAATGAAGAGCATTGACCATTAATACCGTTTAGTCCGTTTCGTTTCTGTTGTGTATAAAAGCGTATTCAATTTAACCGTAAAAATCATATAGATAAACGAAAAACGTAAATTCACAACGTTCATAAACGAAATTTTTTGTTGCCTTCGCCATTGATATTCAAGAAAAAGCACTCTGGTAACTATTAGTGGAAAATCCGTGAGCGCTTTGGCCCTGTAAATCGCACGTAACTGCAGAGAAATGACATTGAACTTTCACATTAATGAAAGGCAAGAGTCGGAGTTAGTCGCATATGTTAGGGGAAAGACGATATTAGAGCTTAATTACATAAGCTCATTAAAAATGCTCACAATTACTTTACGAGGGCAACGTGCATGTAAAATTAATCATGGAGGACTAATTCAATAACTGCAGTCCATAACATGTGACAACTAGTGATGGGCGAAAAGTAACTATTCGTTACTTTTGTATTCGTTACTCACTCGGACCCGAACTAACGATTACTCAACTTGAGAAAAACCGAGTACGAGTACTCGTTTGAATACCTACTCCAGAGTCCTCTGGACGGCATTCTCAACACTACTCCCACACTATTCTCACCACTTCATAGTTATGATTTGGCAATCCAGAGGACTCTGCCTACCTAAGATCTTCTTCCTCCATGCCTACTCGTGGTAGGAATTCGGTTCCCATGTACCGAAAAGTAACCTAGGTCAGTTTCGGTACACCCATATATGGGTGAACCGAAAAGTACTCGAGGTGAGTTTCGGTACACCCATATGAGTAATTTAGGCAATGATAGCTTAGGCATTATTTATGCCCATATTTGGGTTGGAATGAAGAGGTACTGATTAATTTGCATCATTCACAGAAGTCTTGATATAGTAATGACTGATATTTGATTAGATAGAAAAGGTTTGGATAGTTTAGAACAAATTGGAAAACTGCCTTTTTAATTAACATCGTTATGAAGACATGACGAAAGTATAGCTATCATTGTTAGGACTTAATGAAAAAGTAATTAATATCAGAACATGGCAAATTATTTCACCGGTTAAATTATCCACCCACTTCTTATCAACATTCTCTGGCGTTTTGGATAAGTTCATGTAATTTACTAGAATTAGAATGCAATGTATTAGAACTATCGACACTCTGCAAAATAAACCTTCAAACATTTTATGGAATAAAAGCCGTCGTCGCGCACCGCCAGATCATATAATTCCATCGCACGACAATTCCTCATCCACTACAGAAACTGGTTCGTCTCATTCTAACCCACGCAAATATATGTATAACGGTATAAAAAAGTTAATTAAATTATGTTATTGCTTATAAATCTTCTTATTATTATTTTAATTACGTTACGACGCCGTACAATGATTAAAATAGCATTTTTTATCCATCCAGCCATCGGATCATTCTTCTCAAGAAGAACGCTTCGGAGCGTATAGATCGATAAAAATGTTAACAACATTTTTTCTTGGATCGGCAAAGTTCTGACATTTATAAAAAAAACGTATAAAACATTTCTATTTTAGTTGTATTAAAGAGTAAAATTAGGTTGATAAACTGGATTTTGAGAGATAAATTATTTTAATCAACGTAGGTTGAATTCTTGAAGGCGTAAATAACTCGACACATTTTCTATTCCATTTGTGATACAAAGTCCTGAAATATAATCTAAAAATGTAACATGTTAATGGATGAACCTGGAATTAAATGAGGAAAAAATATGGTATAATTTCAAATACCCTTCAAAGCTGATATGGGGTTTGAAGGGTGTTTATGAAGTAAGAGTCGAGTGCACATAATATTTTTGTCGACAGTTGTAAGGGACTCTCTCATCACGTAGCTTCCGACGTTGCCCTCACGAAACGAACCATCGGCCCGAGACGAGGTTCTTTCATCACTTCCCTAAAGATGACATGCCGGCCAAAAGGCCCAAGCACACTATTAGGTCTTGGAGCAATTAGGTGTAATGTGACATATATATGGGTTCTGCTTCATCTACGAGAAAGGAGGGATAAGAATGTGAAGGGTGTGTTAGAGAGGATAAACACCCTCAAGATGAAGCAGATGCTCGAGAGGTTGAGAAGCTTCCCATAAGCCCACTTGTGGCCCATAAGCCCAATTGTGGCCCATAAGCCCATGCAGTTCACAGTCTGTATGCAGCTATAGGCAACGCAACGCAGAATCACAGCATAAATTGCGTTTTGTGCTTGTGCATCAAGTCCTGTGAAATTTTCTGATACACCTAAAATGGAAGGGAAAAGTACCCAGAAAAGAAGCGCCATCTGGCTTCACTTTTCTATGCTCTCAATTGATAAGGCCAAATGTGATATATGTGGTAGTGCTATTTCTTATAAAGGTGGAACAACTTCCAATTTGAAGAAACACTTAAGAGCTCGGCACCCTACCATTGAATGCCTCAGCAGTGACAAACGAAGAATCTCTTCGAATACCAGTACCACATCAAGATATCTGACACCTGAAGAGGGCACAGTGAATGCTGCCTCCCCAGAAAACCTTGAGTCATCCCCATCCACTTCTGCATCTATTCGGCCACATCATAGTGCATCAAGACAGGCAACGATCAACAGCTTCCTCCACCGACCCACATCAGTCACTCGCCAGAAGAAAATAAACAATTTAGTTTTAGACATGATTATCCTCGACCTGCAGCCCTTTTCATTGGTAGAAGATAAAGGGTTCATAAAACTGATGTCGGAGATGGAACCAACATACCAACTCCCAAGTCGCTCCATGCTCAGGAGGACACTGTTACCACAAAGGTATGAGAGTGCTATCCAAGCCATGAAATCATGTTTAAAGTTGGCTCATTCTGTCTCTCTTACTACTGATGGGTGGACATCCACAGCCAACGAACAGTACATAGCTGTTACTGTGCATTTTGTTACTGAAAAATGGACACTGTTTTCTGGTCTTCTGGAGTGTTTTAAGCTTGAAAGTAGGCACACAGCAGAGAATTTGCCGTGTACACTTAGAAAAATTGCATGTGACTGGGGGATAGAGAACAAAGTGTATGGTATAGTTACTGACAATGCTGCAAACATGACTGCTGCAGTTCGCCTAACGGGGTTTTGCCTTGTTTTGCTCACACCCTTAATCTTGTGGTGCAAAGTGGTTTGAAGGCAATCAAACCACTTCATATAAAGGTTAAGGACATAGTTGAGCATTTCCATCGGAGCTCGCAAGACAATGAAAAATTCATATCCATGCAACTCCAGATGAGAAAAGACTCTCAGCCTGTCAAATTAAAGATGGATGTTATCACTAGGTGGAATTCCTCATACCACATGTTTCAACGAGTATGTGATGTCCAGGAACCATTAGAAGCAACCTTAGGTTTGCTACACAATCCGGTCAATGGCTTATCTAGCCAAGAGTGGAAATGTTTGAGGGAAATCTGTTCCATACTGAAGCCATTTGAACAAGTAACTGTAGAGTTGAGCAGTGAGAAAGCAGTCTCTGTATCGAAGGCAATAATTATTGCTCGAGGACTAATGACTGCACTTAACCGGCTGAAAGCAAATCTTGTGATGGAACTATCTCAGACCTTGGCAGAAGACACTTTGTTGCAGACATCTCGATTCCATCGGGTAGAAGAACACAATCCTTTCTAGGGCATCATTCGTAGACCCTAGATTTAAAGGAAATGCATTCCCTGAGGATGCTGCATTAAAATCAGTGAAGGACCGAATATCACATGATATAGAGTCAAATTGGGGTAGGGATGAAAGCACAGTTTCAGCTGTGGCAATGGAGGGTGATGGTTCTCGCCCCGCTGCAAGTGAAGATTTGATTTGGCAGGACTTTGACTGCAGGGTGACATCTATTAAAGTTACCCCAATGTCCACAGCTCTTGTTGAAATCAGACAGTTCTCAGAGGAACCATTACTCTGCAGAAAAGAAAATCCTTAGGTATGGTGGGAGACAAGAGAGAAAATTTATCCAAGACTGGCAAAACTGGCAAAAAATATGTAGGAGTGACTGCCACATCAGTTCCAAGTGAAAGGGTGTTCTCAAAATCTGGACAGATTGTTAGTGAGAGGAGAAGCCGCTTGAACGGCAGTGTAGTTACCAAACTTTTATTTTTGAATGTCAATCAACATCCGACCAGCTTATAATTCCATGAAGCTAACCACTTTTAAGTTTTTAAAAACAGTTGTTTGTTTCTCTCTTGTTGTAGCTTTGACACCTATTTTATCATTATAAATTGTTTTCTTTTTCAATCAGAATCTGTGTAAACAATATTTTATTTCTATTCCTAATTATTACAGAGTATATAATAGACTGTGAAAAATATATTCATATGGGCATAATATATATCATATGTTATGTAGGTATGTACCTACCAATTTTTATTTGCTTCATAATCTATTCTATCATTGATTTGTTTTTATAACAGTAGGTATCTCTGAAAACATTATTTTCATTTTGTATTAATTTAATTCATTATAGAGTTTAATACTGCACGAATTATACATTCATTGTAGTAAAATATTTGTGTGATGCAGGTACCAATTTTCAGTAGCTTCATTGGGTATTTTATCGTTAATTTGTTTTGTTTTTCAAACTATAACTGTGAAAAATAATTTTTAATTTTGATTTGTAATTGTAACACTTATGTTATTAACCAATACCTATTCAGTTGCTTCATTACCTATGTTATCATTAATTTGTTTTTCAAACATTATGTTTTCATTTTCAAAACAAATACTTCCATTTTTATTCCTAATTATTGGAGAGTATAATTGACTGTGCATAATATATTCAAGAATGTAAAACACAATGTATATACCTACTACTTTCCAATTCCCCATTATCTATTTCATAATTAATTTGGCTAGGTGTTTCAAACATGTTTTACGACTTACAACTTTCAATTTCTATTTGCAACACTTATGTGATTCACCAATTTTCAGTATTTTATCTTAGCTCATTGTTTTTAAAACAGTCTCTTTGAAAAAATAAATTTAATTTTTGATTCCTATTTATTACAGAGTCCAATTTATACTGTTTAGCAATTCAAGTTAAGTACGTGCCCATGTTTCGAGTATACTTTGTTTCTATATGCGCTGGTACAACTCTCACGTGTTATGAAACCTAATTAGGTATTATATCACTAATATTTTGCGTCTATTGTGGGCTACGTGAAAATAACAGTGACTGATCATATCAATAACTCCCTTATAATTTAAAGGTTTCATTGTTCTACACTGCGATTTTTCACCGTGAGAACGTCTCCATTCGGTTTTTACCCCTATGTTCCTCACTACAAATATCGCTTGTTTGTTGATTAATGTAGACAGTCATTTTATTTCTTTCTGAATATAAAGAAACAGTACTCAAGTCGGACTGTGGTGACTTCTAAATATTCAACAAACAGTAAGCTCTGAACCAGATTTCAAATCAGCAAAGCTAGTAAGTTTTTCGAAGCTACTTCAAATGTACGCTGGAATGGATTATTTATCATTACGTAGCCAATTATTAGCCGCATTAACGCAGGATGGTATCACCGAAATTATTAACGTGACAACCTTTTCAAAGACATCCCTAATGTAGTACTTCGGAAATGGTTTTCCGTCTTCCTATTGAAGCATTTATAATAAAAAACTGTTTACGCTCTTTATTACGTACAGAACTTCTGCAAAACTGGTGTCTTAAATGGAATGAAGCAAACACTCCGTCAACTCATTTCCCCTGAAAATAGGCAACTTAGGTTGTAAAAAACAAATGAGGAACTAATACCGAGCAACTACTCGAAAGTAACGGTTACTATTGGAGAAAAGAACGAGTACTACCGATTACCGAAAAGTACCGATAAAGCCCATCACTAGTGACAACCACTAAAAGCTGAACTATAAATCCCAAGGCAACGCCGACAATCCCAGAACCCTTAGGTGTTTTCAATTTTAGGTAATTGCTGACCTTTCTTACTTTCGACTACAATTAGGACGAGGAAAACATTTGACACTCGGCTCCGGAAAGAGAGCTCTCGCCTTTATCTGTGTTTTGAGTAACTTGATCGCCCTGCGGATTACGCAAGATCTCCGGTCGTCGCTTCCGAAAAATCCCAGCTGGGACATATCAGGTCCCTCCCCTCAACTCCCCATTTCACTTTCCACGGTGGCGACGCTGATGGCAACTCACAAGAACTACTAGAGCCTTGAGATCATGGTGAGATGAGAAACCGTTAAATCGGACGATTCAAAATGCGTTGAACACCCTTAAGATTCTCGTATCCATTTACGCCTGGGTCGTTTCTTAATTATCAAGCATAGTCAAGCGACAAATTACGGTAAAGTGGCTCACATAAAGGAAGAGATGGCAATGAGGCAGGTAAAAGAACATTGAACTCAATACATGTAATAATATAACAAGTAATATATCGCTTCACAAACGCCAAGAAAGTTACAAAGCAATAAAATCTCTTACGTCTTCTTACAATGGGCATTAGTTAGGTACCATGTGAATACAACTACGTAGGTTTGCCAGCTAACTGCACCACATATACCTTCCTTACCTTTGCTAAGTTTTTCTAATTGCATTTCATGCATTACAAAGGCATTTAATGTCCTTCGGCAATTGATACAACACTTATAAATACGTCAGAGTAGGCCAACTAACGTAAACAAAGCGCATGCTTGGTGATCTGCACCCCCTGCCACACACCCTCGCGGTGGCTTGCAGGGTATCGTGTAGATGTAGTGCATGATGCATGTATTAATCCCTTAAATACTATACATACTAACAATCTAGCTGCATGAGACCCTATAGTTGCTTGTTCGTATGTCAATAGTGTATGCTTGGTGATCTGCACCCCCTGCCACACACCCTCGCGGTGGCTTGCAGGGTATCGCGTGGATGTAGATAGATGTAGATGAAACAAACGGCCACCATGTTGATCCGATAAGCTTAACGGGGAGTGGTTGCGGCTCTGGTTGCTTAGCGAAAATTTTCGGTAGCACTATCGACATTAGTCTTACCGAACAGCGTACAGAAAGCGAATTGTCGATAGCCAACTCTTTCGTTAAGCTACCGACATAGCGACGTTGATAGTAGATGCTATCAAGTCACGGAAAACCCCTACAGACTAGCGGTGTCGATACGCGCCTTCCCGTGCTAGCAGTACCAATTAAATAAGCTATGTACTAATTTGCATTACTAGCAACTTACCTTCTTCTTCTGACTGCTCTCCGATTTCATCCCACAGTTTATCCTTAAGGGGGCTGTATACTCCGGGCGAAAAGCGTCTTTTAGTTCTCGAATCCGCCACGACCTTGGAGATCCCCTCGGTTCTCCGCCAGCCTTTGGCGAGCCTATCCACCTTCCCCTCCATTCCCCACCCCACAGAAAAACGTGCTCTGCTGATAAGGTGACGAGAGTAGGGGAAAGTCAGTGGCGGTCTGGCTAGTTCGGTGATAGACGAGGGCCTCCGGCGCGAGGCGGCTTAGAGGGGCCCCTGACTGGGGGTGACAAGAATATTAGCAAAGACAGTGGTTAGTCTACCATCGCGCCTCACGACAACTGACTCACTCGACAGCTAATTGCCCTCCAACCAGGCTATACCCAACATGTCGTTCATTTTTTTATTCGCCGTAACTTTCACAAAACGTGAAATACAGAAATCTAATTTAATGTAAATTCCTTTTTACATCTTAGGAACTGACTATTGCTTGCGATGCAGTAATTAAAATGCTTGGTGCTTCATGAAAAAATATTGAAAATGGTCTGCGGTCCGCTGGACCCCAATGTGTATTTCATGGTAAATTTTGAGACATATCGAATAAATCATATAGCATTGTGTATCTCCTTTTTTACTGTTGATGTATTTGTAGATATAGTATTTAATCATTTTAATTATTTAAAAACAATATTTTTAATTTTTTAAACTATTATAGGATATTTGGTACCATCGAAGATATTTCGGGAATTATCCAATTTTCCTGCATTCTCATTTGAAATTTAGAAGTGAAATGTGAATAGAAAAACTTTACGTGCATGAAGCGTAGTTTAGCAGCATTGAAGATTATTTCTTGGTTTTTCGATCCTAAATAATGCCTTATAATAATTTGGCGTTCGTCATCATTTGGATATTTTATGTATTGGAAACTGTAAAGGGGATTATATACACAGCTATAGACTGCAACCTTTTCGGGACTTGCACTTGTCACAGAATGGCAATGAGCTGGCGCCTCGGAGAGCACAAGGGAATTCACAACTAGGGCCCGGGAATATGCTGGGAAGGGAATGTCCTCAAAATTCATGAAGGGAGTAGGCATTTCTTACAAGTAGTGGCTGGCGACCCGAAGCCCATATACGTCAAAATCTGTGGAAAAAGAGAGGATAAGTCAATTGCTGGTCATTTCAGCTCGAGACCAATTGGTAGCCTGCACATTTCTATAGCGAGTCGGTGCTGCGTTAGAGATGTCTTCCTCGTCGCGATTCTACATGAGGCGTGATGAAGATATTCGTCAGGCATTGCTGGTGTTAAAAGAGGAGGAGCAGGAAGGGATGGGGGTAATTCGTCAGGCAGTGATGTAGATTCCGCACATGAGCAATCGGATTCGGAGAGTGAGGAAGATTGCGCGGATGCAGATAGAGACAGCGGTAGTAGCGGAGAACCTTTATAAGACGAAAGTGTACCAGCGACAAAGCGACCAAGAGGGAGCCAGGCGAATAGAGGCAGAAAGGCAACCTACAAACCTGCGAGGGAAAGAAGGTTCTTGTTGCCGGGAAAAAGAGACCAAAAGACGATGAACTATTTTCCACCTAATGTTTTCAGAACTAAAGACTTTATTTATTTATCGCTAGATTTCGCTCTGTAAATGAATTTCCCGGTCGGTTCATAACGATTGTTTTCGATGCGTGCTTCCGAATACCTCTCACTAAATTAGCACCTACTCTTTCTCATGAACTTTAATTCTGATTTTAGCATCTTTACCTAAACCTTAAATGGTAAAATAACCGTTCAATGATTATTTTTTGTTATGTCACGATTTTGAATACTGTCCGAAGACCCTGAAAGTCGATGGATATTATTGATATTACACTTATTTTATTTTTCTTTCTTTTTTGTATTTTGGAGAAGGAAACAGTAAAATTTGATTTCAGAACAACCCGGACCAAAAGGCGCAACGAGTGATATCAAAACTCCTCACCAAATTCGACAGTTATTATTTGATAGAGCTTTGCGAAATTTAATGTCGATGCACAGAAATGAGGAAATATAACGGCAGCGCTTAGAGATTTAAGTTCCCAATCGTATCATAGTGATGTAGATATTGAGGAGATGGAGGCATTTTTTTGGACTTTAGTATTTTTCTGGGGTGCAGAAGACGTGCAACATTATGCTGTATGAGCTGTTATAAACTGAGTTTGCATACAATATATCAATGTACCACTCCGCTACAGTGTCTCCGGTTTCTGTTGTCAACACTGCGTTTTGATTACTTCAAGATTGCAGGGCAGGGTGATCGATCAATGTTCATCAATTCTTGAAATTTGAGAAGACATGGTGGATAATTGTAGGAATTATTACACAGCCCATGAATACCGCACGGTTGACAAACAACGTTAAAAATTCTACAGATTGATGGGCATGCAGTGCAGCAACGAGAAGGAAGGTTCGACGTAACTTATGCCCGAGTGAAAGGGAAATAAAAATGAGACATCTATGCTCATTGTGCAGCACTCCCATGTGCATAGAAGTTATCTGCGTACTGCCTGTACTGGAGTGAAAAATCAACTTCTTTCCAGTACAATGTGAATATTTATATTTATTACGCAAAGAACTATAAATTTATAAGCATTTTAATTGACATTATAAGTGTTTATGAAATTTTCGAAAAAATCACTGAAAAATTAAACTTGAAAAATACGCTTCTTTCATATGTTGTAATAAACATATTTTTGGAGAAAAACTATTAAAAACGATAGTCTTCATACACTTCAAAGTCTTATCCTTAAGTAACTAACGGCATTTCTCGGTATTGTCAAAACATGAGCAACAGAAAATAAATTTCGATTTGATGTATTTCTGAGAGATTTTCTAAGTTTTCAAATTAAAAAGGTATTTTTTACTGCGTTATATATTTTTTTAAATAAAATATTTCAACTCATTGATATTAAAAAGGCTTCACATGAATGATATTTGCCATCTTCCTCAATGAAATATAGCAAAAATCTGAAATAAAAAAAATTATAACTCATGGGGTCCGCAGGACACCAGTGTGCACTTTATGATTCTCTTAGTAAGTGTGCATTTCTAAGGTTAAAAGTGGTGATAGGGAGCACCCACATAACTACCGACCTATATCCCTCACATCCATTTCGTGCAAAGTCTTGGAACATATAATTGTCAGTTCAGTCATGGGGCATCTAGATAACCAGAATTTATTGTCCTATGTTCAGTATGGTTTCCGGAAGATAAGATCATGTGAAACTCAACTTGCTCTCTTTTCCCACGATATTTTAGTTTATGGAGAAAGTAATATCCAGTGGATGCAATATTTTTCGATTTCAAGAAAGCTTTTGACAAGGTGTCTCATAGCAAACTAATTTTGATATTAAAATCTTATGGGATAGACAGTAATATTATATCATGGATAAATGATTTCCCGCATGATCGAGTGCAAAGGGTTGTTTTGGACGGTGTTACCTCTCCGGCAATTGAAGTCACTTCAGGTGTCCCACAAAGTAGTGTGAAAGGTCCACTGCTGTTCCTACTGTACAAGAATGACATCAATAAGGTGGTGAAAACTAAGCTTCGTCTATTTGCCGAATGACGCGGTACTGTACAGGGAAAGTCTATGCCCAAATGATAAAGAATATTTAAATATTGACCTACAAGCAATTGAAAAATGGTGTCATACGTCGCAGTTAGAATTAATTTTTGTTTTAAATTTGTAGTAATGAATTTTTGGAAAAAGAATTTTTCTCCTCCAATCGCTTACAAAATATGTAATAATGAAACAAACTTGGAATCCATTAAATATCTTGGGATAAGACTGACACATGATCTTTCCTGGGGTGAATACATACGTGAAATAATGGGTCAAGGTAATCGTAAACTGGGATTCGTCAAAAGAGTATTGGTAAATGAGACGATCATGTACGAGAAATCGGCTACTTTTTCCTTGTTAGACCTCATTTGGAATATGTAGCCAGTATAGTTAAAATTACTAATTTTTAAATAAAGAAATCTACTTGAGGTTTACGCTCTCAATTTTTATATAACATTGACGGTTGAAGAAATTGCTGTTTCTGTTTTCACGGGAAATTGATAAAAAAATTTGGAAAAGGTACTAAGCGCTACGAAAATCAGTGACTATCACCAATATGCAAGATTTTGTTGTGTGAAATGAGCCGTACTGTTCTGTGGATTCCGAAAATTACCTTCAAATTCCTACATCACCTCCGGTTTTTCCACAAATCATGAAAACATGAATATTAGAAAAGGCAATTTTTTAATGTTATTGCGTGTTACTTGTGTTAGTTACACATCATTTGATTGGCCCAGAATCTGTCAACCCTCTTAAATTTTCATATAAAATGCCCCGTGGGGCCCAAAAAATAAAAATGCAATACTCCTAATTACAATGCAGTTGTTCTTGAACTTGATAATAATATTGATGATCTCTTTTTTGTTTTAATTTCCCTTCAAGAATATGGCAAAACTTGGTTATTTTTAATGCGTTCAATAGGAGTGACCTCCCTACAAGATCAAGGGCGTTTTATTTCCAGAACACCTCTACCATCAGGTATTAGCCCATTGGGGGAGCCGCCAGAAATGGCAATTCCTGGTCTACAAACATTCCCTGTGCATCCGCTTTCCCCCGCGTAGGCCTCAATGGCTCTTCGTTCCATAGCCTTACTGTATTCTGTGGATTTGCTTCCCGAGAAGGATGGGCGTAAAATGGACTTCACAGTATTTGTCCTGGTTGCTTTGGGCCTCAATTTGCACACACGGCCGAATGTGGATACTGTCAGTCTTTTTAGGCTTTCAGGCATCAACGGCCTTGAGTACCGCTGATTCCTGGTTAGTGCCTCTAATTCCTCTGTCTCTTTTTCATTCAATGAGAGCGATTTCAGGAGGCTGGTCTTGGAGTGCTCATCTACTTCCCGATTGTCACTCTCAATGCACGCAGAGTTCTGATCTGCACCCATAGGATCTTTCTCTCTCTCCGCGCATGTCCTACCCTTCTTCATCCCGTCCATAAAACCTATTCTCATCCTTCCCCTGCCCTGCTTGCCAAACATTATTCCCTCTATCACGACTCTGAGCAACCCATCGCCCCTCATTACCTGTTCAAGCCACCTACTCTGCCTTCCCCTAATCCCATCCAGCAGCTTCTCCTCCTCCTCCCAAACGAAGTCAAGTACTCCTGCATTTGCGTTTCTCTCCGTCCAAAGCTCATTTTCCTTCTTCCTCCACACCCACATCTCGAACGCCTGCAATCTATTTTCAATTTTTCCTTTAGTCTCCATTTTTATATAGCTCCTACTTTTTCAATACTCTCCCTCTGTGTCGCACTGCCGTTATCTATCACATGTAAAAGGGTTTTGATATAATTGGATATATGCATTTTAAATAAGGTAAAATCGTACCAATCAAGATATAATGATATCTTTGTAAAACTGTCCTAAGCTAGTTGTGATGTGAATGGTGAAAAGAGTTTTACGCAAATATACATATAAATACCAATCTACATAGGGAGGAGAGCTTCGTCTACAGCGAGATCGTAAAACCAACAGTGACAACTATGAACCAACCTCACTCTCCTCATATGAGTTATGAAAAAATATGATCTCCGGCAACACCGGGTAATTCAGCTATCTAAAATATTTAAAAATAATATGCAAGGATTTTTGGAGAAATGGCTTTTAAAGGCAATGCATTGATTTTGATATTTTCCATGCTGCTGAAATTCAACGCCCCCCCCCCCCCCCTCCCCCCCGCTAGTTCATTACAATTAAAAAAAGTAAGTAGAAATAGATTCGCGTACCACCCCGGAAAGTGAGTTGTAGTTAGTCCAATACGATCTTTTCCTTAAAGACCCATTGGCAGCCACTGCTATCAAGGGTATACCATCGGTATCCACGTCTCCAGCCTGCACAGCGAGATCATATTCCTACTTCCCGGCACGCCTCATCACCTCCCACGCAGCATCATGCATTCCTAGGATGCAGTATTATTGCATTTTTCGGTACGTTCTAGGAGTAATACACGGCATATCGAGAACTGCACTAAGCTCCGCTAGTTGTGAATATCCTTGGTCAGTTCATATCGTATTTGCAACCTGTAATTAAACCCTTGTCATTATCCCACAGTTTATGGCACCCGCTTCGCATATATATTTCCAAAGCACATTAGCAGAATTTTGATGGTGGCATGTCTCGAGAGAGAATGCCATGAAGTTATTTACTTGAGAAGATGATATTTATCTATGATATCCGAAGGTATTTTAGAAATGTGGTTATTAAATTGGATTTCCAATACATAATTTTAGTCTGAGTAGATTAGGGTAGTACTTGAAAACTTTAACAGTACGATCTCTACTTAATATCATTGTATTTGGGATATTTTACAAACTCGTTGGTAGCAATGTGCGCGGGGTCAGATCATCCCGTAATGCTATCAAAAAAGGAGTCAACTATTGAAGACCGAATTCAGAAGTTCAAAGAAATGCACATCTTAGAGGCGATATACAAGATATGACAAGGAATTTACAGTATAACCATTCCTTGTTAACTGATACGATTTTTTTCATTAGGGTTTTCAGTATTTAAAAATATTTCCATGTTACACATCTGACGAAATTTGCTGAAAAACCCTTTCCTTTTCTCCTCTATCACTTCCATGTCTGATATTATGCAAGAAAGCATGTTTTCCCATAGTTTTTAGGGAGGAAATAAATGTTTTTTCCTCCCTAGAAGAAAAAGTTTTATATCGAAGATTCGTCTTCCGGTTGGATCGTAAGCTTTTGTCACCGTAGATTCCGGCAAAATTATGGCATCACCGTAACGTAGACATAAAGTACTTTCATTATGTTGAGAGCAATGGATGACCATTTGATCAATAAGGAACAGACCGTTTAAGCAAATTTGCAAAGGAAAAAAAAAAATAATCTCCAGAAACGTTTCCTGGACAAGCAATGATAGATTCATTAACGCGATTGAGGCAACAGACACACCTACAATTTATCGTAATATAGTAATAACTTACAGGTGCTCGGATGATCACCCCCCTCCACTCTCCACTGTCTACGCCAATCACTACGACAAAGCATTTGACAAATCCGAGTACAAAAGGACTGGTTGAAGAGTGAATATGATCCTTTACTAAGGATCGATCGATATTGAGCGATCCACATTGGGAGTAAGCGCGAGCAGCAAAGACAGCTGTGAAATCTTATCCCTCATGGTATTTTCATGGGGGCCTCGTACCATGTTGAAATACAAGGTCGAGGGGCGTCCCAAAAAGCTACACCTCCCCTCATCGCTCACCCCTCCCCTACCCGCTCTTCCCCCCTCCTAAGCGCTGCCACTCGCTCTCAGGCTGACAGCGGAAATCGCAGCGCCGCCGATGGAACACGTAATTTAGATCGAGGAGTCGTGAAAAATGCGTTGCATAGGTCCACGAGAATGTTCACTGTGACGCTAAAATACGCTTTATGGAACATTACCACGTTCCAACATGGAGATGAAGGTTGGTTATATAGCCAGAATGAAAAGATTTTAAAGAAATATGCGTCCAAGGCTTCATGGCGAGCTCCTGATTTTGGACAAATTTACGTTTTACAGCTTTCGATCTATTTATATAGAAAGTGAAACGCCCATAGCTGCAATACTTATGCTAAGTATTAATCCTTATTCTAGAGTCCTGCTCAATCAGATTTGCAATAACTAGTATATTTAAGTCGTAAATCAAGAACACGTAGACGTCTGCGGACGCGTTTTTTTCAGTGGTATAGAGCCCCCTTAAGGGTGTTCAACACCTCGCCAAATAATGCCGCTGCAGACTATTTTTATTTTAAATGCCATGATCGTATTATGATAGATACGTCCATTTTGTTTTCATTATATTATGCGCAAAGGTTGAGTATTTGGTCTTGTTCTTGTAATTCGTCTTTTGTGATAAAGCACACAACACAGGCTTCGCGTGCTCTATGACTTTTCCCAAGATGTTGGACCTGTTAATAGGAGAGGGTGCGCTAAACACTAAGGTCAGATAACGTGAGAGAGAACATTCGGCAGGACGTCAAACCCATCGCCCAACTGAACGCTGTCCAGGAAGGCGCTCCTCCGGTGGGATGGGTGCGGTTCCATTTGACGAAAGTTTCGACCGCACCACCGCACGCCACCGCTCGGGTGTGTGAGTATGCAGAGCCCCCTGTTCCAGAAATTCAAATCGGATAACTTTACTGTATATGTTAGGCAAATATTAAAAACACCAGCGTACTATGCTAGATTCGACCAAATAAATAAGATTCGAGAGATAGATTGTCGTACTGATAGATTCAAAACATAATTTTCCCCCGTACTATAAGATAACAGAATAGACAGCATAGCAAAGGGATAGGTAGGGGAAATAATTTTGTGTAGTTTGTAGTGCATGACGCATGTATTAACAACCAATCCCTTAATTACTATGTAGATACTAACAATCTAGTTGCATGAGATCCCAAAGTAGCATGTTTCCATGGTTATAGTGCATGCTTGGTGATCTTCACCCTCTGCCACACACCATCGCGGTGACTTGCAGGGTAATGTAGATGTAGATGTAGATGTAATTTTATAGGATCACTCTATCTATTTATTCCTCCCCAAAAAACTAATAGCTACACAATTTTTAAGGTATTTCTAACTGCCATTTGTCGCACCACTCTTGAATTGCATCTAAATCCTTGCTAAGCGATTTCCTGTCTTCTTCTTTTGATATACCCCTATACACTACCGCATCGCCTGCAAAAAGTCTAAGCTTACTACTAACTACGGTACCCAAAGCGTTTATGCATAAAAGAAATAGAAGCGGACCTATTACGCTACCCTGGGGAAATCCCGATGTGACTTTGATTGTGTCCGACATGATGCCATCTATGACAACCCTCTGCTCTCGCCCACTTTAGAATTCACTTACCCGCCACACGTCTTCATTTATACCAAAACTCTCTAACTTCATGATAAATTTATCATGAAGAACTTTATCGAATGCCTTTTTAAAATCTAAAATATCGCATCAACTTCAGTACTGTTTTCGCCGTAGACCTATATATCTAGTACGAAAAAATACGTATATATCAATGCGGTAATCAAAATACGTGTCATCAGCGTCACCATCAATAAAGTTGATGGTGACACTGTGGGAGGAATTTGGTCGCATAAAAAACTACTAGGTCTGTTAAAACCACTCTTTTTACTTTACTGTGCTTAACTTTGGGAGTTTTTTCCTAAATTTAGGTGATATGTATTACGTAACAAAATGGCGGACGCTATTTTCACGCAAACTCTCATATTAAGTAGTCAATATCTAGAATGTTATGAAAGTGCCTGTCAAGTGACTCATATTAAATCAATTGGTGAAGATTTCTAAATTTAGATCTGAAATAAAACTGACAATTTGTTTGCAACGACAAAAATTACATTTGACTTATCGTATGCGATTCCGGAGCCTGAGACGCGCGCCGGGAGCTGGAAATGCCGTGACGCAAGTTTTTTCCAACCATAAGGAACATAAGGCTTCTTATTCGCCTTTTTTAATGTGTGCATTCCTATCGATCTCCACAGGCTCTACACCCATAAAATCATGGGGATATAGAAAAAAATAAGGTCTTAATGTGCACGCGAAATGGTGTTCAAGGTTTCTCCCCTCAAAAGTAAACTTCACATTCACACCCCAAAGCCTTAAGATTCCTGTATTTTTCACATGAAATATTATTTTAATTTCCAGAGGGACCATATTAAGGACTTCTTTTCTTTGCCCCTTCGCCTCTGCAGTCCAAGCCTTTGACCCTACCAGTAGGTTCATGCAGAAAGTTACATTTGGACACTGCGGAGCTTTTGGTTGTCCAACGAGAAAATGTACTCAAATATTTCATTTTCCTTGTGTTACACTATGCATATCCCTGATTTGTACGTCACATTAGACTCTATTCTAGGTCCGAAGTCAGTATTAAGTAGTTTGCTTTACCCCTGAATCCTGGGTACGTAAGACTTCTGTTGTACGTGCTTATCCTGCCGTGCACAAAATATATTTATAGCGAAATTAAGTACGTAAGAAGTTGTAACATTAGCATAAAATAAAACGCGTGTTAATCTTCACGTATTCGCTCCTTAGGACGGCGTCGTAAAGTGTTTTCAGCATCATGCCTTTCAATTGCTCCTTTTAACGCCGCTTTACACGATACAATTTTTTGTACAACTTCTTGTACAAACGCTCGTATAACCTGAACGAAACTGTACGTTTGTCTGAATGGAATTAGAACAGGTTCTATTTCCCGTTCACTCATTCAGACAACCGCACAAGCGTTCGCACAATTTGCAGCTTTACACGGTACAATTTCCTCATACAAGAGTTTGCACAAGAAATTGTACAAAAATTAATTGCATCATGCAAAGCGGCCTTTGCAAACAGCAGAAAATGGTAAACCTTGGGGTACCGGATTTAAAAAAGCAGAATTGTGACAGGAACATGAAATTCGTTTCGTGAACTTGTATTTGGAGTGGCATGAATCGGAGGCCGAATGAGATTCTGATCATCGCTGAGGAAAAATTCTCAAACTATAATCTGTGGCACATAAGTGAGGAGCTTGCTCTTAGTTTGACGATAGGGTAGAGTTTAGCGTGAAGAGAAAAGCGGTGAAACGTATGCATGAACGTGCGAATGAATGTGTATATTCTTTGAAGAAAGTAGCCAAAAAAATGCCCAGGGTAAGGATCTATCGCAGCATTCTATGTCATCTAGTTCAAAGACACTCTTTAAAACCCCAGAGCTACCTCAAGATTTTCTGAACAAAGACTGGGATACAACAGAGAGCTATCAAGCTGCTCACAGTCACAGCAAACTGCATAAAGTAGTGAATGGTGTGGCCGAGCGGGTAGAACTCTGTGAATTCAACAAAATAATTAGGTACTAACGATGAGCAACAAAAGCAGAGTGTTCGTTGTTGCGTCGATCAGTTTCGGAAAATGGCAAGCCTGGGCGCGGCGCCACCCTCGCCCATCTAACACGCCAAAAAAAACATTAAACTAAACTACACTAAACTCATTTACCACATAAGTGTAGTTTTATTTTGTGTGTAATTAAAAAAAAATATTGGATAGAACATTTTCAATGAAGATAAGAACATTCAGGTTTTTGAGACGAAAGTTACGGCAGCAAAAATCATACTGAAATGCTATACTTTGACAGGTCGTACACATTATCCTGACATTTCATGTGATCCGTGTAGTATACTATCTTGTAGAGCACATAATCAATGATATTTATCATCAATTTTTGGCCGCTTTACGCGAACTTCATTTTTCGACTTTTGGCCAGTTTTTCCTTATTTGGTCCCACTGTGAGCCAGCGATAGAATAAATAAATGTTCCTCGGGCTCCCCACCGGGTGATGTGCTCCAAATCAGCCAATGCTAAAGGAGCAACTCTGAGGATTAAAAGCAAGTCACTTTTTGAAATGTTGGGTGATATGGAGGGGGGGTAATGCTAGCAATGCGGTCTCGGTGAGGAGGGTGCCAAGGCCTTATTATTAAACGCTGAGAAATGCGTTCCCTTATATAATAGGCTCTGCCAGCGAATCCAACCGCAGCGTCCGTCCTCGTCGCGGCCAATCGCGCGTGACGCTGATCGTGGAAGGGTGAAACTAGGCGAGTTTCCTTAAAACCGGATCAACTTGGCTAAGGGAGTAAACCGCAACGGAAAATCCAAGGTCCTCCAATGCAGTGGGGGTTGAGCGTGAGGCCAAGAACCTCACCCCAGAAAAAAACAACGTCACCGGAAATGCACAAAAGCCTCGGATACTGGACAGGAATAATGGATTACGACAACGGCAACCGACAAGCACCATGGATAAGGATGTCACATTTGTAACTTGGAATGTTAGAACGATGCTCAAGCCTGGGAAGATGAAAGAAATTGCCCAGGAAGTAAATAAAATTAGAACTGATGCTGTTGCACTCCAGGAAGTATGGTGGCAAGGACAGGGGCGTAGAGACAAGCCTGACTTGAGCCTACTCTACAGTGGGCCTGAGAGAAGGACAGGCCAGTATGGAACCGGAATAATAATGAATGCCAAAATGCGGAAAAACCTTTTGAACTTTGAACCCACCAATGAAAGACTTTGCAAGGCAAGATTCAAAGGTAGCTTAAGAAACATTACCCTACTAGCAGACCATGCTCCAACGGAAGACAAAGATGAACTTGAGAAAGACAAATTCTTTGATGAATTGGAGAGACTTCTGCCAAGGATACAAAATCATGACATGATTATAATTGCTGGGGACTTGCTAATGCACAAGTAGGGCAGGATTCTACCAGCTCCAAACACCCGGGACACTACTCACTACACCAGACTAGAAATGAAAATAGTGTTCTCCTAGAACAGTTTGCCTCTAGAAATAACTTAGTAATTTGGAGCACCTGTTTCCCACACAAAGAATCCATCTGGGCACACGGACAGCCCCGGGGTCAGGAATTGTCACACAGATAGTCCATGTTGTGACAAAAGGCAGACGTGCATCATCAATCATAGATGTCCGCAGCTGCAGAGGATCAAATTGAGACTCTGATCACTTTCTAGTTAAAGCCACAGTGAGGGAAAGGGTAGTCGCTCTAAAAAGGGCAGAAATCCCGAAAAGGAAAAAGTGGAGGCTAGGTTTATTGGAAGACAAATAAGGAGTACCCAGTTTTAAAATGAAATGAAGACAAACTTGGCCAAGGGCAAAGAGTCTGTGGATGTGGAGGATGAGTGGAATCAAATGGAGCAAGCTATTAAGGAGACTGCAGACAAGGTGCTCGGAGAGGAAAGGAAGACAGGGAACCAGGATTGGTTTGATGAGGAATATAAGATGGCTTTGGAGGAGAAAAATACTGCTTGAAAGGGATGAAGCAAAGGAGGACTAGAAAGATTTATAGTGAGTACCAGGAGCTAAGAAAGAAGGCTGACAAGATTATGAAAAAGAAAAAGAAACAAATGTTAAAAAGAAATATTGAAAAAATTGAGGAGCTGCATGAACAAAATGAAGTTAGGCAATGTTACATTGCAGTAAATAAAATGAAAACTGGATATGTCCCCAGACTAGGAGGATGTAAAGATAAGGCAGGAAATATTAACAATGAAGAACAGAAAGTGATGGAGAGATGGGCTGAGCATTTCCAGGAACTCCTCAGCAAGGATATGAGGGGACTGAGAGCGAGGATCTACTGTCGTGGAAAAAAGTCATGACACTCGAGTTTACAAGTCAATGACAGTTGTACCCGTTGTCCCACATGAAAACAAGTTACATCAAAAATTAGCTAATTTAATTCTGCGTTTAACTGTGGAAAGTGAAAATTTTTATTTTAACTTGTTAAAATTTTATTGTCTGTGAAACAAAAAAAGTGCCGGTTTTTTCACCGTTTTAAACGGAATGCTCACTTTAAAAATTCATAACTTTTAAAGTATTCATTGGATTGTAACCAAACTTTAAAACAACATAAAGGAACTTGTTGTTAAAGTATGTACAAAGTTTTAAGATAATCAAAGTGTAAATAAAATTGTTATTGTAAATTTTGTGAAACAACTTTTTCTCAGTACTGCGTGGTCATATCGATACGAATCTTGTCCTGTCATGGAGCTTATGGTAATACAAGGCTAATCGGTTCTCGATATTTAGAATTTATTTAGTTGTTTATTTTATGTGCGCTTACATTTAATTCGGTGTTTCCATCAACAAGAGGAGTGAGGCGAGCGGGAGGAAGTGGACGCATGGCTTTGGGATTCCGTGCGACGTTGCCACGTTCGACACCATCCCCGCGCTCCATGTGTAGAATCGTAGAATCCATAATTTTTGTTGCATTGTAACTTAAAACGATTTTCTTTCATTGCAGTGGCACATCTCTTCACCGTCGATAACGATCTTCCAACACACTCGGACACTTTATGATAGACCGGATACCTCTTATCATTAATCTTTTCACTCTCGCTTCTAAAAAAAACAAATCGCACTAGCAACCATGGCAAACTCGCCCTCCGTCAATGGTTTAGCAGGCATACTGTCAGATGTTAATCCAAAGAAAATCGGCGACAGAATGAGTGTAGGGTCAGACGGGTCAGACATACAAATACAAATGATTCATCGCTGAGACAAAGCGGGTCATTCGGCCTCGCCATCAGCAGAATGTAAGCATCACAATGTAATATAATGACAACAGCTTATTAGCGGTGAAGCGGTGAAGCAGCAGACGGTGAAGAGATGTGCCACTGCAATGAAAGAAAATCGTTTTAAGTTACAATGCAACAAAAATGTATGGATTCTACACATGGAGCGCGGGTATGGTGTCGAACGTGGCAACGTCGCACGGAATCCCAAAGCCATGCGTCCACTTCCTCCCGCTCGCCTCACTCCCCTTGTTGATGGAAACACCGAATTAAATGTAAGCGCACATAAAATAAACAACTAAATAAATTCTAAATATCGAGAACCGATTAGCCTTGTATTACCATAAGCTCCATGACAGGACAAGATTCGTATCGATATGACCACGCAGTACTGAGAAAAAGTTGTTTCACAAAATTTACAATAACAATTTTATTAACACTTTGATTATCTTAAAACTTTGTACATACTTTAACAACAAGTTCCTTTATGTTGTTTTAAAGTTTGGTTACAATCCAATGAATACTTTAAAAGTTATGAATTTTTAAAGTGAGCATTCCGTTTAAAACGGTGAAAAAACCGGCACTTTTTTTGTTTCACAGACAATAAAATTTTAACAAGTTAAAATAAAAATTTTCACTTTCCACAGTTAAACGCAGAATTAAATTAGCTAATTTTTGATGTAACTTGTTTTCATGTGGGACTACGGGTACAACTGTCATTGACTTGTAAACTCGAGTGTCATGACTTTTTTCCACGACAGTAGATAGACAAGAAGCAAGAGGATAACGAGGAAATGACGTACGAACCCTCTAGAGAGGAGGAAACCCTCAAGATAATGAAGAATAACCGCTCCCCTGGAGAAGACAGCATTGCAGCTGAGCTGCTAAAATATGGCGGTCAAGAACTTGTAACCAAAATCCATGAGCTAATCACTAAAATTTGGCGGAATGAGGTAATGCCAGAGAAATGGAAGACAGGTACAATATGCCCCATACATAAAAAGGGAGACAAGCTCTTGTGTGGTATCACGCAGCTGAACTACAGAGGTATCACGCTGCTGAACGTAGTCTACAAGATTCTGTCTGGAGTGATAAACAAGAGGTTGACAGCATTCGTGGAAAAGATACTACGGAGATACCAATGTGGATTCCGGCCTAATAAGAGCACAACAGACCAAGTTTTTACACTGAGACAAATGATGGAAAAGTTTTATGAGCATGAATTAGACATACACTTTTTATTCATTGACTTCCAACGGGCATTAGATAGTATAAACCGCAGGGAACTCATGAGAACACTGATCCAGCTCCAAATCCCACCAACACTAGTCAGGTTGGTGGGAACTACACTGGGAGAAACAAGAGCAAGAGTAAAAGTTCAGAATAGGGTGGGTGCAGAGTCAAGTTCAATGCTGGGGTTAAGCAGGGTGATGGGCTGTCGTCTGTACTCTTCAACCTGCCTCACCACAAAGTACTAGAAGCCATAGATTTGAAGGGAACGATATTTGAGGAGTCAAATCAAATCTGCGCATACGCGGATGATATTGCAATCACAGCAAGAAGACTGGTAGACTTAAAGCAAAATTATGTGATTTTGAAACGGGAATTCAACGGAATTAACCTTAAAATTAATATAAATAACACTAAGTACATGGTGATGCCAGCAGTACAGAACCGAAGAGAGCCCCGTGACTTAACAATTTATGGTGACACCTTTCAGGGTGTAATCAGCTTTACTTACATTGGAACATTAATAACTAGCGACAATAATCTCAGGATGTGCATACAGGAATAAATTGAAGCCGGAAATAGGTATTTCTATGCCAATTTAAAATTATTCAAGAATGGGTTAGTAAGTAGATCACTTCGGGGTAAGGGGTCAGTGACTCCAGGGAGGGACAAGGGCAGAACATGCCTATGGACAACCAAGACCGTCATGCGTGGTGAAGAGCCACATACTCCTCGAGGTGCCCCTGGTATCGCTGAACATGACGGATCTAGACCTGGCGGTCAATAAACAGCTCCCATCACCACGGTGCGTCTCTGTGCTAAGGGTGACCGCATCTGCGGGGCGGAGGGTAAGAAGTCACTAACAAAGAGACTCCGGATACTGGGCGACCTCCGGTTTTATTTAGCCTTACCCATGCATGCGGGGCTCTGCATGGGCGGACACCATATTTCCCTAGCTACTCGTGGGACCAAACATGGAACCCTCAAACATAACTATGGAGGGCGCTGACAGGCGCACTCTTCACATGGACTCTTGTAGTCTGTCTTCTTTCTTGGTGGATGCGATATCGGTGGAGAGCCCCGATGGGGATCCCAGTCGGGACACACCCTCTACTACCTTAACCTTACCAGTGGGGGTTCCTTCTGGGAGACCCACACATCCCAGTTGCCCCTCATACCTTTCGTGGGGAGAGGAGTAGACATCCTTCTCAACCTCTCTGGGCCAACCTTCAAGGAGGCACCAAGCCTGGTCTCCCCCATGGGGGTAGAGTCTGACTCGGGAGCCCCTGTGGGTAGTGGCCTAAGGGAAGGCTCCATACCCCCTCGAAGAGAAGGAGACAAGGGAGGAATAAGATGTGGGCGGGGCCGAACCATGACTGCCATAGCCGTGCTTCAGGTCCACCTACAACACAGTAAGGCTGCCTCAGAGGTTCTGCAAAGGATACTCTCTGAAGGTATGGTCAAAATAGCTCTGATTCAGGAACCCTGGGCTTTCCAGGGAAGAGTCAGGGGCCTGAGCATGACAGGGGGAAAAATATATTACTGTACCACTGTTGATAGGCCTAGATCTTGTATCTATGTGAATGTGATAAGTGCTTTGCATCTATCGGAATTTACCACTAGGGATCAGACAGCAGTTCTGCTGACCCTGGGGGAAGGTGAGAACAGGAAGAGGGTGGTCATCTGCTCCTTCTACCTGCCATACGATGCACCGGCTCCTCCACCATCAAATGAGATGGAGAGGCTGGTGAGTCACTGTAAGACCAACAAGTGGGATCTTTTGATCGGTTGTGATGCTAACTAGCACCACATTGTGTTGGGGAGTGGAAGCACCAACGGAAGGGGAGAGGCACTGTTGGAGTATCTTATGTCTACGGAGTTACAAGTACCGAATAAAGGATCACAACCTACCTTTGCAAACAGCATTAGGCAGGAGGAGCACCAGTTCTCTGCTGCACTGGATCGATGGGTGGAGAGTGTCAGGGGAGATAACTTTGTCTGAACACAGACACATACTCTTCACTCTTTTAGAATCCAATCACAGGGAAATAACATATAGAAACCCCAGGACTACCAACTGGGGACTATATCGAGAAAGGCTGGGAGCTGCCCTAGAGGGGGCACCTCAGTACAACTTTCGAAATGTGGATGAGGTAGATGCTGCTGTTGATTATCTACAGAGAAGCATCATCACAACCTACGAAGACAGCTGCCCCCTAAGGACCGGGAATGAAAGGTGTAAATTACCCTGGTGGGGAGCAGAATTAAACTGTCTCCGTAGAGAGACTAGGAAACTCTTTAATAAAGCAAAGAGGACGAGAATGCCTCGGGATTGGGAAAACATTAAGGTTGCCCAACGGAGGTACAAAGCAGCAATATAAGCAGCTGTAAAAGGGACTCATGGAGGAGCTTCTGTGAGAGCGTGGAGACTGTTCCACAGATGGCAAGACTTCATAAGATCCTATCGAAAGACTCAGAAGCAGGGGTGGGTTCTCTGCTGCTTCCCTCGGGAGACTTCACGTCTTCCGACAAGGAAGCACTAAAGCTAATGCTGGAGACCCACTTTCCAGGCTCCAGGGAGTTGAGGGAGATGTATCATGGGAGGAATCCCATCCGTCCGGCTCGGACAGAATGGAGACTTTCCTCCAGCATCGTGACGTACACAGTCACAAAAAGGGCAATTATGAGTTTTAGCCCCTTTAAGGCTGCTGGGGAGGATGGGGTATTTCCTGCACTCCTTCAGGAAGGCCAGGATCTGCTCCTCCATCCAATGGTAAGAATATTTCGCTCCTGCCTGGCTTATGGATATGTTCCAAAAGCCTGGAGGGTCACCAAGGTGGTTTTCATACCTAAACCAGGTAAGACTGACTACACAAGAGCAGACTCCTTTCGAGGAATCAGTCTGATGTCTTTTCTACTGAAGACACTAGAATAGATAGTGGACAGGAAAATAAGGGATGGGCCATTAAGGGATCACCCCCTGCACCTGTATCAACATGCCTACCAGAAGGGAAAATCCGTGGAGACAGCGCTCCACAATCTTGCTAGCAGGATTGAGGGAGTGCTGGAACACGGAATGCACGGACTGGGGACATTTCTTGATGTCGAGGGAGCATTTAATAACACGTCCTTCGATCAAATCTGCATTGCTGCAGGAAGACATGGTATACATGCTCACATTGTTAGCTGGATTAGATACATGTTGGAGCAAAGAACTGTCAAAGTAGTCTTGAGGGACAGTTCAATGAAGGTAGCTGTGACTCGAGGCTGCCCTCAGGCAGGAGTGTTATCTCCACTCCTCTGGAATATGGTAGTAGACAGTCTTATTTTAAAATCGAATAGGACTGGCGCATACACTCAAGGGTACGCAGATGATGTGGCTATACTCATCACTGGAAAGTACCTTGATACTGTCTCTGGACTCATGCAGAAAGCCCTGGATAAGGCAATGGGTTGGTGTGCAGAAACAGGGCTGAGTGTAAATCCGGAGAAAACTACGTTTGTATTGTTTACCAATAGAAGGAAAATGGAGGGCTTTAGGCCTCCCTCTTTGCAGGGAAAGGTTTTACATCCCTCACCACCAGTCAAGTATCTTGGGGTTATTCTGGACTCCAAGCTTAGCTGGAGAGAGCATTTGGAGACCAAGGCAAAGAAAGCTTGTGCCTCCTTATGGATGTGCAGGAGGACCCTTGGTAAAACATGGGGACTTCAGCTAAAAGCCATTAGATGGATTTATACGGCAGTCATTAAACCAAGTTTCTTGTACTGCTTTATAGTTTGGTGGAAGAGAGTCCCGCTCAAAACTGCTGAGAACAAACTGAACCACCTTCAAAGAATGGCCTGTATGGGCATTTCAGGGGCTATGAGAACAACCCCAACTCTGGCACTGGAAACGCTGCTGAACCTCGCTCCACTCTATGTGGAAGCTGAGGTGCAGGCAAGGACAGCGGCTTATCGTCTCAAATGTATGGGAGAGTGGTATGACAAAGGAAGTTCGTATGGTCACAGACAAGTTTGGACAGAGCTCATGAAGTCGAGTCCCATCCTCGGGATGAGCAGTGATGGAATGATAGCCAGGTTCAACCAAACAATCCCCTACTTCAAAACCAACTTCCCGGATAGGAAACAGTGGGCTAGAGGAAAGGGGAAAGAACTTCATTCTGGGGCCGAGGTATGGTATACGGACGGCTCTAGGATAGAAGGAAGAGCGGGAGCAGGGGTCTACAATTGTAGCACACCAAGGAAGCTCTCAATCCCTTTGGGAAAATATGCTACGGTGTTCCAGGCAGAGGTATATGCACTTCTGACCTGCTCGTATGCTATTAAGGAAATCGGGATGTTTAACAGACCGATACACATATGCACGGATAGTCAGGCAGCTTTAGAGGCGCTGACATCACCATGGTGCAAATCACAGCTGCTGCAGGAGTGTCGTGAGGCACTCAATGATATAGGCACATGCGGCAAGGTGGAACTTTTCTGGGTGCCTGGTCATGCAGGCATATCCGGAAATGAGATGGCAGATGAGCTGGCAAGGGCAGGTTCCAGCCGAGATCCGATTGGGCCAGAGCCAATCATACCTACTGCTACGTCAATAGGGATAGCAGAAATTAGAATGTGGGGCTTAGCCTGGCATTCTGAGATCTGGCGAACTACACCATTTCTTAGACAGGCCAAACTACACATAGGAGAACCTAGGCCTGGGCTTGCCAAAAGACTCCTGTCACTAAACAGGGGTCAATTACGAACGGTAGTGGGACTCCTCACGGGGCACTAACAGGTGATGAGGCACCTGCACCTCCTGGGAATTGTAGATTCACCTAGATGCAGGTGGTGCGAAGAAGGGGATGAAACTACATCCCACATATTATGCGAGGGCCCTGCTGTGATGAGAACTCGAAATGGTACCTGGGGTCTCCATTTTTGGAACCCAGGGAGGTAAGGGAAATCCCCATAGGGGACCTGTTGGCCTTTAGCAAGGCGAATTGCCTTTATGGCTGATTTCATTAGAAGGGTGGTTGGCACAATGGGCCAATAGGTCTGAGTGCCTCAGGGCCTCCTTGGAGGAACTCCACCGAAAAATAATCTATCTAGACCTCTTGTGCCAACCCTCTTTTAACCTGCCTGCCACTCGCAGACACGGGACAAGAGCACCGGGGTAGAGGCATATAGGAGGGTTATCCATCCAACCTTCATCCTGGCCTTAAGTTGCTTAACTTCAGTGAAACTTACGGGAATCTGTGTGTCAACGTGGCTCGGCCCTTGCCATGCAATAGCTTACTTTTTACTTAACTGGCCCAATGATTGGCCTTTAGCCAGTTAACTTAGAAAAGACAGAGGAGAAAGACAGGAAAACCCCATAGGGGACCTGTTGGCCTTTAGCAAGGCGAATTGCCTTTATGGGTGATTTCATTAGAAGGGTGGTTGGCACAATGGGCCAATAGGTCTGAGTGCCTCGGGGCCTCCTAGGAGGAACTCCACCGAAAAATAATCTATCTATCTAAGTAGATCACTGAAAATGAAACTTAACATGACGTTAGTACGGCCAGTCGTGACGTATGGTTCAGGGACCTGGACAACGACAATGGCGGATGAGGGAAGACTCAGAACCTTCGAAAGACATATCCTCCGTAGAATATATGGCCCGATACATGACCAGGGGGACTGGAGGATAAGATATAATGAGGAAATAGAGCAGCTGATCGAAGGAAAGAGAGAATGTCAGGAGAGGGGATAGCAAAATGGATGGTCAAAGGGAGCTGCTATTCACAGAAGAAGGCAGGGAAGACCTAAGAGCAGATGGATCGACCTGGGCAAGATGGGAGTGAGAGGCTGGCGGGAGGAAACTGCCAATAGTACGACAACATGGAGAGCAATAGTGCAGCAGGCCCACGCCGGGCTGTAGTGCCACTAGGAAGAAGGGTGATATGGAGCTCACTGCCCAGTGGAAATCCTGAGAACCATTTGTTAATAGCATTCGCCAGGAAAATGCTACAATTATCTGTCAGCCTGGGTCAGTAGCTTCAAAGAAATTTTAGTTGCAAATTGAAATTTGTGCCATACAGCCTGTTGAAGCACTTGTATGTTTTATTTCATGCGAGTGGTTACTAAAATGCACGAAGGTAAAGACAGGGTTGTTCTAAATCTCAAGGAGAGAATAAGCATTATTTTGAAGAGTGAGAAGGGGATATTGGCGAGGAAAAATTTGGAAATTGTTAAATGGATTATAACTGAACTCAATACCTTAAAAAAAAGGATTTGAGAGAAATGGAGTAACACAAGAAGCTTAGAATGGAAAGAAAGAGGGGGTCAGAGGTAAGGATTGCAATCCCTGAGAGATTTTTCAATCACGGGTTTGTGATTTCCTCAATCCTGGGATCCCAGGACTAAACTGAAGTATCACATGCACATATGGAATTCAAATTAAAAAATAACTAAAATATCACATGCACATATGGAATCCATGTTTAAATTACTCAAATTTTAAGCAAAATTAATTAATAACAAAGTTAAAATTATTATAAAACACCACTCAAAGTTTAGAAACAGGGGAGCATCTTCACAGATGATGATGATACTGAAGCATTGAAATTCAGGTCGTGTGTTTGTTTTAATTTGTTAGTTTTTTTTGTTGATTTATCTTCGGTATCAAAATTGTAAAAATCTCACAAAGTTACTGAAGAATCAGTTTTACTAAAACGTAAAACAATAGTTTTTCTTGGGAGATAAAAAAATGAAGCACCAATAGCAATAGCTCTTAAATTGAAAGAAATAGTAGACATTTAAAAGAAATCAAACAAACTAGTATTAGGTTATCCTCAATGAAAAGTTACTTATGATTTTTTAAAATATGCCCTTAACAAACATAGTGTGTAATGTCTTGTCACTCATTCTTGACCTATATTTATTGCAAAGAAAACCCGCTGATGGAAAAGCTCTTTCTGATTCAGCACTAGTGGGACCAATAGCCAGTAAGTGCTCGTAAATAATTTACATATTTCCTCCACTCCGTCCACTTCAACGGAAATTCTCTAGCTTTTGAACTAGCGATAATTCTACGTCCTTTGAACTGCATCTGGGAGGAAATTGTTAGGGAGGAATCATAAATGACCGAATCAAGTTCCTTCTTTGGCTCACCCGAACATAGTGAACCACTCTCGGATTATTCAGCAGCTGACTCTCTATCTCTCTCTCACTATTCAAGCCATCAATATATCGACTTTTTCATACTAAAGATGCTTGTTCTTCTTCCAAACTCGCTGATTTAAATGTTTTAGTGGCATTATAATTACAAATCTAAGCAAGTTTTCTTTGATTTTTTTGAGGTTCACTAGTGTTAGCACAGAATATAAATTCCCCAAATCACGGCCACTAGCCACAGCGACGAGACCATGAAAACCCCTGATTAAGTAGTTCGTCTCTTACTCAGTACTCGATTCTCAAAGGTAGTTTTCATATTATTCCCCAACTCTGTACTTACATATTTTAAATTTTGCATCAAGAATTCCAACGCAGCCTTTAAAATATTTGGATAACTTCGGCAAAGCTCCTCCAAAGTAATTTTCACCGGCTGCAGGGTCGCCAAAATGGAAGAAGTTCATACTCACACGCATTGAATGATATTTCGGAATTAAGATCAATCAAGGCCTTCATCACGCAAGTCTTTACCATTGGAAAACATACCATCATGTCAAATTAAGTGTTCCATCGAGTTTTTACGTCAATAATAAGAGCTCATTCCTCACCAAATTTTTCAATTATATGTTTTTGAAGGAATCTTTTTTGAGTGATTTTTTTAAGAGAAGAACTGCTTCCCTCATTTTTTTGGATCGAAATCTTTATGTTTTATTCTGATTGTTAACACATGCCTCCGTCTTCAAATGGATAATCCCCACCTGTTTCATCACTCGACGGAAAGTCTTCATCGCTGAATTCACTTTCTTCAGAGTCGACTTCTTGTCCCACTTCAAATTAATTCTTTGCTACATTTACTCCACCCTCAGATTTGTACATATAATTAACCCATTCAGCGCGGCAGGACTGGAATTCCAGTTCTGAGGCACCCTTGCCAATGGCGGCACAACTGGAATTCCAGTCCAGCGCTCCTTTCCATATATAACGGTACCACTGCGCGTCAGTCACTCGGGGAAGCCTCCGTTTCCTTGCAGTCATCAGTAAGGGTCTACTCTTCGGTTGGGGAAGGTCAGTTTTCTTCGCCCGGGTGCTTTTGCGGCTTCCGAACTTTTTTTCTCGAGGTGGGTAAATCGTGCCGTTTTTCACTCTTTTTGCGGTATATATTAATTTTTTGGCAGTATATTTAATATTCCAATGGATAATTAATATATATTTTATTTATTCATAAATAATAATAGCTTTAACTAATATACATTTTTTTAAATTCGGTTAAATATATAGGCATATATAATTTTTTTTTAAATAGATAGTTTAGATAATCACCATTTTGCATTTTGTTTTGGTTTCTTTTCTGATAATTCCTGTTTTCTTTACTGCGTTGTTGTATCTTTATGGCATTTGGTAACAACGGAATAATATTATCGCCTTTTATTAATACATAAGCTTTGGCAAATAAATTGTTTATATTTATTCATTTTCGTTATATTTGGTAAAATTTATTATCTTGTCCTTTTTTCAGTTCTACTTTCAATTAAACCATCACCTTCGCATTAATATTCCTTCCTGTTTCTATCCTGTGCTGGTGAGTACTTTTGTTTTTAATGTGTTCAGTGACAATTTTGTTCAAATCATCTTGGAATAAAAACCATAAATTTTAGTAATGCGGCAAATGCTTTTCTGTGCATGCTTTTTAATATTTCATTTGGTAAATAGCATATTTTTCATAATTACGCATGAATATCGATAATTTATGCGAACTATATTTTTTTAAATTTGTTTTCTTGTTTTCGCTACTTTGTTCATATTTTCTAATTCCCTTAGTATGTTTCCTTGTTGACACAACGGAAAACGGAGTAGTGTTATTGTCATTGATGTCGTGTTTTATTGGTATCAATATTTGAATCAAGTAATTTGTTTATATTTTTTTTATTTTGAAAACATTTCATAGAGTAAATTATTTATAATGTTTCCAGTTTTTCAATGCATCATCACTGTACCATCTTCAATTCCTTTCAAATACAATTCCGTATATTTATGTGCTCGTTAATTTCATCTGTTTAGTGAGGGTTTTTTCTTGGTTCTTGTTTTTTCTTGGTTGGCTATTACTATTGTTTTTAAACCACAGTGTTTTATATCGTAAGAAATGCGAAAAAATAGTTCAGATACCTACTTTTTAATTTTAAGGAAAAAATTTCTGTTAGGTTGTGATTCTTACACCGTTTGCAATTAAACTCCAGTTATGAGAATGCAATAGTGATTGTGGAAGAGTTTCAGTGAATAACAACTGCTTTTACGTTCTTTGTATTCATCTCAAGGTTCTCAACTGGCATTTGTATTAGCAACGAATTACCAATTTTTAACGTGAATTCGAATAACAGGGTCTGTAAATGAGAATGCTAAGTAAATCATTTGCGAGTATAATATATGTATCATGTAAATGTAGAAGCGATATTTTGAAAAGTTTATGTATTATAATTGTTCTTATCGTTTATGAATTATATGTATAGTGTTTGTATCTGCACGAAATATACCAATGATTATACAAAAAGGAATCCATTTAGCACGAAGAATTGGACATGATAATACTGGAAGACAAGAGTGTCAGTCATTCTCCTATATTTCACATATTTTAGAGGAAAAAATATTTTGTTTTTGTTTTATTCACAGCTGCTCGCCTGGGTTCGCCCACATGTAACAGTAAATGCTGGAGTTGGCGGGCACAGAGGCAGTAAATGCCCGGGTTGGTGGGTCTCAGAGGTGGGCAGGTTGTATTGCTGTGTGAAAAGGACTAGGATTAGGGGAGGGAATAAGGATAAAGGGACGGACGGACCGACAAGCCGGAGGGTATTGGAGTGGGGTTTCCTCAGTTGTGAAAAATAAAAGGAATGTAGGCGGTGGGCAAAACAACACTTGGCAGCAATGGGTGGAAAAATGTAAAAATGTAAATTGGAGGGGTGGGCGGGAGCCTTCTGGAGCCCCCCAGGCACTTAGACCTCTTTAGATCCATTGTGCCAACCCACATTTAACCTGCCCGCCACTTGCAGACAGGGGACAAGAGCACCACGGTAGAGGTATGGAGGAGGGCTACCCATCCAACCTCCGTCCGGGCCCAACGTTGCTTAACTTCGGTGATCTGACGGGAACCGGTGTATCAACTTGGCTAGGCCCTTGCCCTAGCAATGGGTGGAAGTGGGAACTTTCCACTGGGAGGGGGTTCATTGTAAGAAACAGAAAGATGGTGTGCACGGAAGTCCGCCCAGCTGTGGAATTTTTCCTTTCGTAGATCAGTAGCCTAAGGTCAATGCCATCTGATAATTTGGCCACTTGTGAATCCTAACCGTTTCATGCCAGCAAATTTTACATGGAAATATCTCCAGTAGTCTGAGCCTTGTGATATTTTTTGTGCGGTCCAGAACAGAGGACTTTCAAAGCGGCAATCCTCTTCGATATGTCGCCCCCTCTCAAGGGGACACTTTCCAAGGTACCCGTCTCAACCCTTTCCGTCATTACCGAGCCCTCTCACAGCATGTGGCTACGGGCAACTGATTATATTCGCAGCAATTTTTCAGAACCAACATTTGTTGTGCAGTTGAGAACATGCTCTTGTTAATGTATTTCTGGTTTGAAATTGTGCATTCTACAATTTTAAACGAAGTTCTAACCCTAATTTCAACCATTTTACTCTAGTATACTTTCTCCTCAATATCCACTTTTACCAAGGAGACCGCGTCGCGTACAATTTGCAAACGTTTAGCAAAACACGAGGTACTCATGATATAAAGCTGACATTCATTCGTTTGAGAGGGTGTCCATATGTCCATATGAGGGTGTTCAATCTCCATGTTGTCTATAGATGACGCTCAACGGGAAATGGTTAAGTGTAATTTTCAATTCGAATCCACACAAAAAATGGTGTAAAATTTTTTATTATATCGTTGCCATACATAATTTTTTATCCCAAAATTGGAAATATTATAAGTAAAATTGATTATTTGTTAAAGACTCAGTGAATGGAAGGGCGTAGAAATTACACAACTTCAATCTCTAGCGGATTATTTCAAAGTGTTATTAGGCTGTTAAATTATTACCATAGAATTTTTAGTCTCTCAAGTTTTAGTCATATTTTGTTTTCGAGCTACCATGTTAACTTTCATTTTGTCTTCTGTTGAGTATTGGTTTGGTAATGAAAGTACCATATAGACCATTTTATTTATGCATTTAAAGTTTACACAGTGCTGCAAATGTCCTTTCCATAATACTAATTGTTGAATTTCTTTTTCTGACACAATATTAGGAGTCACCATAGTAGAGATAATAAAGCCAAAGATGGAGATATCTCCTTATCAGACCTTAGGATCATATCAGGTATAATAAATGGCCAAATTTTAAAATTGGAAGATAAAATCCATAAAGTTAATATTGTTTTCTAAATCATGACTTTTTTTAGAATGGTCAAAACTCGTGGTGGGAGAAAAAGGGCTGTGGAGCTGCCTAGGATGGTGGAAAGCCCTCAACCCTCCACCTCGTGAGAAATTCCCCAATCACTATCTCCTCAAGAGTCCCTGGAAGTTCCGCTTGGCCCTCCTCCACAAAAAACCCAGAGGGTGGAGGACTCCAGGGTAATAAAAAATGTTGCTGAACTCCAGAGACTCATCGAGGAAGAAGATGGTGATGAAAGTGGAAGAGAAAGCGACGGGAGTGATTTCTCCGGAGAGACTGAGTGGGGGGAGAGTGGTGATGAGGAATACGATGAGGAAGGGGATCCCTCACAGGATGATTTGGAGTCAGCCCCGGAGATCAGCCTCCCTGGCCCTTCTTTGCAAATGACCACTGACAGACAGACAAAAAAATCCTACGCTTGGACCTCAGAGAGACCAATGGCTGCCCCCCTCCCCTTTACAAAGACCCCTGGACTGACTGATCCCCCTCAAGGAGACGATCCCCGACATTATTTTGACCTTCTTTTGACTGACGATATCCTAAACTTGACTGTTATTGAAACCAACAGATTCGCTGAGCAGCTGAAGGCACAGAATGTAGCCCCGAAAGCGAGGATAGTTAAATGGAAACCGCTGATCAAGGAAGAACTGCTGGTCTTCCTTGGTATCCTGTTTCACATGGGAACTATTCCTGTGAGCAGGATATCAGACTTTTGGAGCACGGACTTTCTATTTAACTTTCCCTGCTTTCGGGGCTGCATGAGTCGTGACAGGTTCTCGGGTATTTTGCAATGTTTACACTTTGCAAAAAACCCAGAACCTCGTCAGCCTCAGCCTACTGACAGACTTTTTAAGATACGCCCCCTTATTGACCTTTTCCACAGATCCATGGACAGAACAGTTATCGCAACGCGGCAACTTTGCATAGATGAGTCTATGCTTCTCTGGAGGGGACGATTAGTTTTCCGAATGTTTCTCAAGGGGAAGAAACATAAATATGGTATTAAAATCTATATGCTCACAGAAACTTCCGGTTTAGTTCTCAGATTCATCGTGTACACTGGGTCTGGAGATGCTGATGTAGGAGGCTGAGGACATGTTGACACTGTTGTTAGTAAACTGATGGAGGGTCGGTTAGATGCCGGCCATTCATTATATATGGACAATTACTACAACAGTGTCAGCTTGGCCCACCAACTACTTGAGCGGAAGACTTATTGTACCGGTACTCTGAGAAGTAACCGGAAGGGTAATCCTCCCCATGTCGTTTCTTCAAAATTAAAAAAGGGGGAAGTTGTGAATGCCTTCACTGAAGACGGTGTGTGCGTCTTGAAGTGGAAAGATAAGAGAGATGTACTGATGATTAGCTCCCAGTTTACTGGTGATATGGTCGATGTTCCCCGCCGAAGGGGAGGGGAACCCATCCCCAAGCCTGAGGCAGTGGTGAAATACAATGAGGCAATGGGTGGCATCGATCATGCTGATCAGATGATGGCTTATTACCCGATTGAGCGAAAAACGCTCAAGTGGTATAAAAAGGTGGGCATTCACATCTTCCACCTCCTTCTATTAAATAGCTTTTTTCTTTACAAAAAAACGCACCCCAAAATTTCTCTCTATGACTTTCGGCTATCAGTAATCAAATCTTTGCTACAACCTGTCTTTACCCGACCTTCTCCTTCCCTACCCTCCAGAGGCACAGGCTTGTCTAAGCATTTTCCACAGACAAATCCTGTTGACGACAAAGGAAAAAGAAAGAGGACAGTGCAAAGAAAGTGTCGGGAGTGCACGAAACAGGGTTTGCGGAGAGAGACAAGTTTTTTTTGCCCTGCCTGCGAGGACCATCCCCCACTCTGCCTCCACCCATGTTTTGTAAATTATCATGAAAATATTAGAATATAAGAGTGACTTTTTATGGAATAAATTGTATGTTTTTAGTGTAAATCGTTTTATGTATTGTTTTTATCTTCATTTCATGTACTGCATTTCGATCGATATAATGTATTTTTTATGTATTTTTTTCCATTTTTAGATTTGTAGTTCAATTGATTTAATGTATCTTACAGTTTTCTACTTTATTGCATTGTAAAATAAATCTTGTATTTCCATTATACGTGTCCAAATACATTTATGAGTTAACTTGTACTATATATTCAGCTTTATTTCAGTCTTTCGTCATTTTTTTTTCTTCCATAATTATTCTAAACGAGAAAAATTGGAATTTTTGCACATTTCATTTCAAAAATCGTCAATACGGAAATATTTATGCCTTATATATACTCTAGTAATGCCTTGGGTGGATGTATGTATGTATCTAAGAGAAAAATACGCCATTCATGCAATCGGCCCAACAGAAAGTTGAAAATAATAGCGAAAAACGAAAATAAACATTCAATAAAGCAGTTATATCGATATGTAATTAACTGATAAGCTATGCTATAGTAAGGTAATTATGTAGGATGCTAATAATAAGCATTCAAAAGTATATTTGAATTATCTTTGGCTGGGAAAAAAAATAGATTCGAGATATCTTACAAACTTAACATTGCAGGGGAAGCGATGCAACCCTGCACATCACACAAAAGATCCTTGTGGGTGACTGAGGACTGGATTTCCAGTCCAAAATTAAAAATTTTATAAAACAAAAATTTTTTATTTTTTGATTGAATAAATATAAGGGGTCAACTTTGTAGCTTATTACCGTACCAAAAACGTAAAAAAACATGTGCAGCCAGGGAGAAGGGTTCACAAATATAGGCTCAGCGTTGAAAGGGTTAATGACTGCAAGGTGTTTACCATGAGCAAAACAAAGGTGATGATTTGTTGGTGCTTGCCTACCAACCTTTGGCTCGCACCTTCACTGGTGATTGCGAAAATGTCTTTTTCTATACAAATTTCACACTCTCTCCATTTATTATTTAAGTTCAATACACACTTCTGCGTATGGCATATTTTCATTCATTCAGATGAGCTCCAAGTTCCAGATACTTGATTCTCTTTCAGAGGAGTGAATGTTAATATTAATATGCATAAATAGGTTTCTCTGGAGTTTAGATCCTCGTGAAAATGATGACTTTTAAATATTTGGCAGACGCTTCGGAAAATATATTTTTTCCTTCATTAGGGCTTAAAGCTCTTTTGACGTCAATTGTTTTCAATTTCCAACAAGTCACGTCAAAAGAGCTTAAAGCCCTAATGAAGGAAAAAATAATTACCAAAACGTCTTCCAAATATTTCAAATTTATCATTTTCACGAGGATCTAAACTCCAGAAAAACCTATTTATATATTAAAAAAATAGGTCTGGAAATCAACTTCCAGTTAATATTAATATCAGCTTCTGCTGCGTGTCAAAGTCCATTCATCGAAAGTTAGACAACATTTTCTGGAATTGAGCCCACCTTGTTTAATACTGGCAATCACTATGTCTTTAACACGTGCAACGTAAGCTAATCTCCGTTAAAATGTTTTAGTCAATGAACATATTGTATTTCATATCCATACATACTAGCGCTGCCTGTTAGCGAAAAGTTGTACGTCAATCCCGGGATTTGTATATACTAAATCCCGGGATTGTCATTTTATCCGGGATTGCAATTCTTAGTCAGAGGCTTAGGAAGTGAGTTTCCAAGTCGATTAAGTGCGCTCCTTCTCAAACCACGGTTCACACCAACTTTCCATTTTCAATTCCCCTCACTTTTCCAGCCCCGATTTTTGAAATTTCCCCGACTTTACATCAATGGCGAAGCAGTCGCATCACAGTGGTTTAATGGAAAGAAGCAGAGCAGAGTATTGTGAGCTCTCCCGCAACCTCCCCCACGCCACAACTGAGCACCGCTGCCGAGAGATGGGCGAGCAGGCACGCACGATGAGCAGACCAAGCGAGAGCCGCCAAGTGCCCCGCCGCCCTGGACACAGCTGACGGCAACAAAAGGCGCACCTCGAGCGCAGCAACGCGCGTCCAACCACGATCTTCTTGCTGCACCTCTGCCCTGACTTATGAACCGGTCTGCAAATGCAACCAGAGAGGGAGCACCAATGCTGCGGGAGGAAAGAGGCCAGCAGTGGGTGGTTGGCATCTTTCACAAAAGGCTGCGATTTTTATTTCCACACATATTGGTTGTCCAGATTGCCATCAATATTGAAAGCCTTCCATCACAGAGATGCATATTTCTAATGTTGATGAGGTGGAGTACGTTGTGATTTAGTTGGTTAAATAAACAAAGAAATAAAGTATGATAGAAATGCTTACATTGTAAACATTTCTATCATACTTTATTCCTTTGTTTGTTTTCTTTTTTAAGTAATTGCTTTGGTTGCTAGGTTACGAGGTTGTTGTTTTTGAGAGTTGTGTGATGGTGGCTTGGCAATTCCTTCAGGCTGCTCTAGGTTCTTCTTTGATGTTACTGTTAATGTAAGCAGAGATCACAAAAACGTGTTCACGCTGTTCGAATCCTTTCTCCATGAAGAGGGCTAGCATGTGTCTCATTGTTTTCCTTTTCATCACTGGTCATTAATTCTCAGAATAGTCCAGTCCATACTTTTGAAGCAACCCTTGTGCCATTGGCCTTGCCTTGTACTTGGTGGAATTACCGCCCACATCAACTTGAACTTTCAAGTAGACCCTACGACAGTCTTCTTCTCTGGTCTCGGAACGAGTTCCCACCTCTCCATTCCCTCCGTCTGCCTTATTTCTTCTTCCACTTCTCATGCTGTGGGCTGGCTAGGGCCTCTCTTGCACTGCTGGGTTTACAAATATTGCCAGTTTTTGATCGCACTGCCTCCGAGCCTTCACCATCACAGCTGCACTTCTTCTTCGGCTGGGGGGGAGCCCTCTTCGATCGTCGAGGAGCAGTGGGGATCGCCTCCTGGGCATAGAGGGAGGAACTTGATTTTCAGGGAGCATGGGGACTTCAGCTTCGCTTTCTCCATCTTGCCCCTCATCAGCGCCTCTTCTTCATCGCGTTTATATAAAAATATTTAGCCATAAACGAGGGTGTCAAATTTCAACATCAAAATTTTGTTTTTTTCACTTTTTGAAGGCCAAACATTCAAAATAGGGACCAGATATCAAAACAGATCCGTTTGGGATTAATACTCTAAGTACACATGTATCACAAAAACAATATTTTGTTTTGATCCTGATTCCCCTTTACCCCCCAAAACAAATCCAAAATGGGTGGAAAATCAAAATTTGACATTTCCAAGGTCACATATCTCAAAAGGGGGGACCTAGTAAAAATATGATATTCTTAGGAAACTAACGTATCATTATAACCTACACTGACTTCAAATTTGGAGTTGATACTCAAAGCCGTTTAGGTGTGACAGGCTTTCTAAATTTGACGGAAATGGTGTACATGTACTTTTATCCATAGATTCATACCACTATGTCAGTGTTTTAAAGAGACCTATTACTAGTAACTCACAGGTTTTTGGATACGTGTCCAATGGGCATTCATAATGGTGCTGATTTGTAGGCTAAGCTCATATGATATGCTGTGTGACTGTCCAGTAGATGTAGTCAGTTCGCTTGCCGATATAATTCGTAGAATGTTACAATGCGGCACCCATGCTTCATCATTTTTTGAAAGTTTGAAATTAGTCCCTTGGACAGCAGGTTGAAAGAAGTGAATATTAAAATCATTCTTTTCTTCACAATATTTACACGCAATGCCCAACCACCCACTGCCATCATACACGCAAGCAACATAATAATTTTTTTTTCAATGTTTTTTGTCGGTTTAGTAAGTGCTAGTTTAGAGGTAGACATTTCAAGGAACAAACAAGATGATGATGTTCGTCAAACTTGCATTGTTTGGTTGTTTACTGGGATGACGTTGTGATTTTCACGGGTGTTAGGCCCTTGCAGAGCATTTTCATATCGTTGTAAAAGAGATATACCACATTCTTCAATTTCTTCACTAGGGACATGAAAGATATTCCATTTATTTCGCTGGTGCAGAATTGAAACATTTTTTCAGGTGTCACTATATGATCGTTAGTATGGAGGCTTGCTTTTGTAGTCACCCTCTTCACAACCCTCCTATACCATCACATGGGCCCTTCCCATGTGAAGTGGCAAAGAAATGCCACTCTGCATCTAGTCCAAAATCGGATTTGTGGTGACAGAGTTTCGTAAAAATTTTCTTGTTTTTATATTGGCTTGCAGCCGAATAGCAGTGAATTTTAGTTACTTGAAGAGCCAATATTTTAAGGTTATTTATGACATGCTTCTGGAAATAAAAACTATGGATTGTACAAACAGTATGGGTTCCATGTGGTCCCGCAAGCGCACACCACTTTGGGCATAACTGGGCAAATTTCGAGAAACCTACTTTGATTTCTGGATGTTTTTGTTTAAATTCAACATAAAGTTCATTTAGATTGCATAGAACTAGTCTTTTCTATTTTTGCTCTTTCCTACCATCACCATTTATAATTGACACAAAATCTTTTCCTCCGGGACACATTCTGTTACTCTCATCAAACTCATAAAATTCAACAATAATTTTGACGTGATTTGTCAGTAGAGCACAATGGCCACTCTTGTTTGGAGAAAACTCTGGCAAAACACCATATCTGTTCACTAGTTTTCTAGTTTGCCACACTAAATAATCGCTCACATTAAACTAGGTGCAAACTTTATTTCGTGACCAGGGAAAAACGCTTAAAATCTGAATATTTTCTCTAGCATTTGTTGCGCTTTCTAATCTCTTGATTAAAATCTCCAGCAAATCAGCATATTCGTGTCTGTGTGCGTCATTATTGCCAGAAGACTCACAATCAGGCTGACCCTGGCACTCCGTTGACTCATACAATTTTCTTGATACCTGTGTCTTAGGCCGGGAAACTTTCTTCTTGAATGCTGCGGGTCCTTTCTCTTAACAAAGTTTTTTAATTTTGAAAGGAGACACACTAACTGCAATGCATGCCTCGTTGACATAATCCAAAACCACTTCTGGAGGCTGATAAACACCATATCGGTTATAATCATCGTCTATACAATTTTTTGATACCCTCTGATAACACTTGCTGCACAGTGACTTACCAGGAGTAAATTTTTTATAAATTTTCTGTACAGTATATGTATGGTGCATACATTTTATATACATTGTATACTGTTTATACATTTAGTAAACAATGCAGATATAGTATACAATTGTACATGGAATGTATAAAATATATACATTTTGTATTCAATTTTTTTTAGAGGAAGTTCCAACAGGAATTTGCTCACTGCCACACCCCCCCCCCCCCTCTAAAACTAATCTTCACCTCCAAGAATGTGCATGCTGAGACAGGCTAGCAATAAGCTCTATCCACCCTCCCTTCCCATTCCACATAGGTGAACAGTATCTGTGCATGCAAACAAATATTTGTATGTCGGATCTCTGACCCCCCCCACCCCATCCACAGTGTTTCAAGTAGTAGTTCACCACAAAAATATAATAGGAATATAAAAATTTTATCTAAAGCTAATAGAAATTGATTAAAATAAGATTAAAAGTAGCAATATTAATAGTACAAACGTGTATGGACATTTTATAATGTTTTTTTTAAACGGCTTTGAGTATCAACTGCAAATTTGAATTCAGTGTGGGTTATGATGATACATTAAGTTTCCTAAGAATATCATATTTTTACTAGGTCCCCCTTTTGAGATACGTGACCTTGGAAATGTCAAATTTCGATTTTCCACCCATTTTGGATTTGTCTTGGGGGGTAAAGGGGAATCAGGATCAAAACAAAATATTGTTTTTGTGACACATGTGTACTTAGAGTATTAATCCCAAACGGATCTGTTTTGATATCTGGTCCCTATTTTGAATGTTTGGCCTTCAAAAAGTGAAAAAAACAAAACTTGGATGTTGAAATTTGACATCCTCATTTATGGCTAAATATTTTTTTAAATTTATTTTTTCTTGCATATTTATATAGAGTATATTAATACTTTTAAAAAGTATTAATATAATTATGGTTGCTGTAACTTTAAAAACATGCAAATAGTAGCAATAATCGCTAGCTTTAAAAAGTGACATTTTTACTTTACCGGCACATGCAATAATGCCCGTATTTCGGACATGGTTTGCTCTAAAAATATAACGTGAACTGATTTGTAATCTATATATATATATATGCACCTATCTATGTACAAAATATAAAAAAAATTAAAAATGGGTCAGCAACCACTTTCATAAAAATTGGTTGATTTGTGGTGGAATTACCCAGAGGTGAGATTATTTGCTGTGTATGACAGATAATAAAAAGGCAGTAAAGATGAATTACTATTTTGGTACTGTAAAAAAATTGTTTTTCTAGAGGACATAGTCTTTAGATCCCAATCAGTAAATCCCTCAATTTTTGTCCTGGCTATGGGCTTGGTAAAAGGTGTACTGATACTACTAGTTCGGGCTTCATGGGTATATACAATATTGTTCATATTTGATAAGTGTTTATATGGTTTAACCCATATCAGAAAATTGTAAGGGTTATGAACTATCAGCTAAGTTAACTGCCAATAATCTGCCATGATGATTGGGATCTCACAAAACAGATATTCGGCTAAGCAACTCTCTTTTGGATGAACTAGAATTAAGATTTCATTAGAACTCAGAACTTCATTTTCATCAGTTTTCCCTTGAGAAACTATTTTATTCTCTTGGAGAATGCTTGTATAGTTGATCAGTGAGCAGGTTTGGGAAATTGTATTACCAAACATATTAGTGCCTATTAACAGTATGCATCCAGTCTAGTTTCAAATTCCTACAACCATATTATTGACTGATATTCTCAATTTTACTTATTTGGTGAGAAATATATTATGCGGGTGATAGTAAATACGTATTCAAAACAAAGTATTATTTAGTGCTTGGTTAAAAACGATGACTTTATACTACGAAATATACATTAAAATATTGGAAACATTCTTTTAAAGAACTAATAGACCATCGTGAGTAGCAATAAAGAAGCGACTTTATCGTGTACACAGTGTTATACCTATTATTTTCAGGGATCTATGATATTTGGTGTATAACGACTGCTAAGTGTAAAATATTTTAGCGCACTCAGGTATTCTTCAAGTAACCAGTACTAACAGGGAGTCCAGTACAAATGGTACTAATCAAAGACACACTTCACAGCATAAATCGTCTGCAATCGCGTCGTAAGGAATAAATGACTGAGGTACTGGGCCAGTTTGTTTTCATTACTCCCCTAACATCGTTGCCAAACTTCTGTCACTATGGTGGCAAAGGAACGGAAGTTAGACTTTTCATCGTTTTTCAATCATAAATATTAGCCTTAAATGGCCGATAAGGCAACCTGAAAAAAAATAGATATTATCCGTTTATTATTCAGCCACAATATACTAGTTATTGAGATGGTGTTTTCAGGGGAAATTTTGAGAAATAAAATTTTTAAAGGAGGGACATCACCATTCTTCCATAAGAGCAATGTAATTTGAGGCTGAAAATGACAATTTTCAAATCCTGTAATAAGCGTAAATTGGCCGATGACCGCCAAATATTTTTTCATGGATTGACGAAGGAATGATTTCTCTACAATATATCAAAATATCAAGGCATGTTATCGGAGGAACTTGTAGTAGAGGTTCTACCTTAACATTAGCTGATTCATTTCCTTACTTCCCTTCTAATACTTTTGAAGACAAATTTCCTACTTGTGAAAGTATCTGAAGGTAAGGATAATAAATATCCCATGACCATAATATAGCAAGTGCCTACAATGGATGAATTTCCACAAGGAAAACATCCACCTGTGCCCGGGACTCGATTCTGTCCTCGTGGAAATTCCTCTGTTGTGCACTTTCAACGCGTGACTCGGCATTTTCAGCCAGTTCACAATCCTTGAATGTGGGAAGTACCTAATTGTGTATTGGCAATTAATCATTCTTCATCCTTAGAAATGAGGAAAGATACAGAGAAATACTGTTTGAAATATCACAAGTACAACTTACTATAAATCATAATTGATATACAAATCAAGCTGTGGCACAGGAAGATACAAAATGCCAATTATGTAGTTCATATGTTATCCAATACTAGAGTCTGCCCTATTCTCTCTATTAATAGGATATGATTGGATTTAATATTAAGGAAGCATTGTTGGCAGAGGTCATTTTGCACCACCATCTAATATTGATATGCTGTCATTATTATGGGATGTTTCAGCCCTAAAAATGCTAATGCGATTGTCAGTTATCTTGTATACTACTCTTTTACTTTCAGGTACAAAAAAAATATTATATTATACAGATTCGATGATATTTGAGTACTTTAGACATGACATTACCTGGTTGAGTCAGTTGGCGTTACCTCCTAGATCGTTTTTAAGATTCCCACTCAGTTCAAAATGATTCCGAGCATCTTGGTACTTAACACACTCCGAGAAGATGAGTTTATCAGTTAAAGACTTATCACATGTATCGCAGTGGGGAGGTATCTTATTTTCAGTGAATAAGAAAGAGTGTGTCAATGCGCAAAGGCCTATTCGCAGCCGGGCACTGACAACCTCTTCCCTTCGATTACCTCGGACAGAGTATGGCCATGCAAAAATATCTGATTTTATCTCGCGTAGCTTATTACACTGCACGCCAAGATTCACTCCACTGCTCCATGGCAGGCGTTCGAGGCATGGACCGCTGGCATGGTATAACTCAGCCAATGACCAGATCGGGGTCTTCCAAAGCCTCTGTTGCTGCTCCATCTGCTTTTTCATTACCCAAAATGCCAACGTGGACAGGGATCCACACAAATATGATTTTTAATCCCTTTTTTGTAAGGAATGATAGAACAGAATAAATTTCTTGTACAATAGGATGGTCTAAGTAGAGGGATGATAAAGCTTTCAGAGAGCTCAGAGCAGATAAGGAAAGACCCTTCATCCTCCTTTAAGTTACACAAAGCCATTTTGATTGCGAAAAGTTCTGCGTTAAATACACTGAAGCGTGGATTTAACTTCCCTTTTGGGACGCCGTGATGTGAGAATACCACAGCAGCTCCACACGCAGAATCTGACTTGGACCCATTCGTATAAACTGGTATGAAGTTTTGATGAGCTTCTAAAAGTTCCATGAACATCTGCCTGTATTCAATTGGGGATATAGAATGTTTGCGGTATTTTTTAAAGCACAGATTTAAGTCAGGTATGGGCATTATCCAAGGTGGTTGTTAATGGTCATTGACTTGATACACCGTGGGAGCAGAGGCCCACTTCACCAATAAAATCTCTAAAACGTATTCCGAGCGGGTGAGTGGCCCGTTACCTTCAATAAAAAATATTTAAAAACCAGGGTTTAAAAACTATATCAAAACAAGGGTGTGTCTTCATTGATAAAATCTTACACACAAAGTTGCATATTAAAATCTTCTGTATCATTGACAGTGGAGGTTCCCCCGAGTCACAGTAGATACTTTGGATGCCCCACTTGTGAGTCTGAAGCCTAGATTGTGAGTCGAGTTCATGGATTTGAGATAGCTTTCTCTTGCTCCATAGTCAATTCGAATCAATGCATGGTATATTTGAAGCATTGTAGTTATATCAGCGCCCATTTCATTCGGGATAAATGTTTCATCGTATTTAGTGTCTTAAAGCAACTGTCTTTAACCCATTGGCTTACCATTTTTCTTGCGTGCTACTCCCTCAGAAATACCATTTATTTTGAGAAAATATTCTACTGATAAAAATGCTATAAATATTATACCTAGTTTATTATATATTTTATTGAAAATTTTTATATATCTAGTTTAGTATTTTGCCAATTATAATTTGTTGTTAGCAGTCGAAAAACTTTCTCCATTGAACATTATTATTAACAATTATACAAGGTTTGCAAAATTATAAACAATTTTTTTTCGGGCATATTTTTTTAAATTTAAAAAAAAATTTGTATTCTTATTGTAAACTATATCTTCTTTCATTCTTGAAAGTTTCATTGAAATGTACCAAAGGGTTCTGGAGATATATTATAATGAATCTGGCAGAATACTGAAAAATTTTTTTTACTGCCATTGGCATTTTATGTCAAACCTGAATAGCTTCTTTCGATATTTTTTATTTTTATTAAATTTCACTTGACCTAAATTCTTATTACTGAAAACTATATGACAATGTGATGTAATTGAAAATTCTTTGCGAAAAAAAAGTAAGTTTTACATTTAGGTTGATTCCGTATGATGGAGTTTGAAGTATGTAATCTGGTTGGTGAAGGGCGACACCTTATTCTTCACACTGCCACCTGGTTTCGCTCTTCATTCCTTTTGTTTTGCACACCACACATTTACATGATGGATTTTTCTGGATTTGGCGGGATATGAATTGGAAAACGCCCCCAATTTGCCACCTGGAATCTCATGGCTGAGGGTGCCTGATACTGGTCGCCCGCGTCTTTTATAGTCCGGCATATTCACATTTTCTAGAATTTTCTCAGCTAAATTTTCTCTGAAGTCATCAAATTGAATCTTCTTGCCTGCTGTTTTCGTATATAATATGTAAGTATTGAATAAAACCATATCCATGAGATAAAAAATATCTTTTTATAACCTTTGGTATAATGACACATAACTGGAAAAGATGCTAATCGCTGATCCTGCCTGTCAACAGCATTCATTTGTAGGTTGTAATCGGGAATGACTTTTGGTTTTATGATTGATTCTTTAGTTCTTATTGATTTATTTCCAGTGTCAGTCATTTCCAAGGCCTTGTGGTATGCTGTTAGTTCATGCACGTCTTTTTTATCTCTCCATTTCATAGCAGCGTTTCCACTGCTATAAACTACTTTTGCCTCCCCTTTTTTCAACTGTATATTTTTGAGTTCTGCCGGCATATTCCTTCGGTTTATTCTAACTGTGCCTAAGGCATTAGTTTTCTCATCAATCAACTTGAGAAATAGATCAGGTTATGTGTACTAATTATCTAACGCCACAGTGTAACCCTTGCGAAGTAATGATGCAAACGTTCTTGTACTATTGCTGCACTCGAAGGAATTTCCTTTGCTCCGGGCGGTTTTTTCCCAGTGTAAATTGAATATTGTAGGCAGTACCCTGATGAGATTCCACATAATTTGTAGAACTTGATTCCAAAGCGAGCGCGTTTACTTGGGTTGTACTGGGCATAGCAGAGGGTGCCACGAAATTTCATCAAGCTTTCATCCATGGCAAGATTTCTCTCCAGAGTGTACATGGCTCTAAATTTGGTATTTATGTAGTCGATCATTGGAGATATCTTTTTAGCCGATCATTTTCATTCTCTTTTGAATTATCAACAAAATGCAAGAATTTTGATAACAACAAAAAACGTTTTTATGGCATAACTCAGCCGAGAAAAGGGTGTTTCTGTCACATTACGTGGACTCCTGTATCTTTGAAGTTTATTTTTTCTCAAATGTGCCATTAGCACACACAATGAGAAATAGACCTGAATCTCATCTCTAGTTGTTTCACACCACCCTTCCCTAAGATCACTTTTTCTATTTTTTTCGGAGCACAAAAAGGCATCTGCATACTTGTGGTTTCAGTTGCGATGAGTTCCCAAAAATCCCCTCAAGAAACTGGAAGAAAAAGTCTCTCTCACTAGGATTCTTTCCCACACTCCTGAGAATTCTTTCATTTATGCCAGGTTTACCAGAGAATTTATATTCTTTCACACTGTGGTTGCTTTTACACCAATGCCAATTGTTTTCTACCTTAGCCTATTTCGGTTCCGCCGGTCAAATACTGCCTTCATTTTCGCTGGAAAATTCTGCACTATCTTCTTCACTGCTCACAGTTTCTGAATAATCAGAGTTATCGGTGTCACTTTCTTCACTGTTATCACTTGCACTGATGTCACTATCAAAAATAAACTTTTCTACATCATCGTCGGTAATAATCTGCCATTGAGCCTCCGTGGCTGTGGGGCAGGGATACTGGCTGCTAACTAATATGTATTATCAGAAGGTCCCGCCTTCATTCAGTAATTCTATCTTCTTTGTTGATGTAGCAGCAAATAGGAAAAGATGAAAGGTAACTTTTGTGAGACAGCAGAAAAGATTGTATTATCTTTTGCATAGTAGCAAGTTCACTGAAGATGATAATGGGTATCTTTCGCTTACGCAATGGCACTCATCAGATATAAAACGTGTAATATTGCTTTTGTTATCTCATGTTGGCAATGAGTAGGTGTCTCAGCAATACTGTATCAAATAGGAGGAGGATAGGAGAGAAAGGAGACAAAGTAAGCTGGTGCTGAATGTGCATTGGGTTCACGATAAATGATGATGGCGCGCCGAAAATACTTTCAAACCATCGAGTATATAAAAGAATAAAATATGAACTGCAATACAATAACAGCGTCGGAATTTGCATTAGGAGAACGTAAAAGCAATAAAGAACATATATTATGAATCTATCTGAAATTTATGCTCCAAAAGAGGGTTGGAAAAAAAAAATATAAGAGATCGGCGAATCGCCATCTTTGTAAGCAAGGGCCAATTTTGAGCGGACGGCGAATTGCCGTCTTTGTAAGCCAATGGGTTAATATGGCATATGTGAGCACGCCAATCCACTCTGCAGTCAATTAGAACAACTAAAAACAACGATATTCCACTAATTCTATGATCATGAACATGTATAAGCTACTCAGTAGAAACTTACAAATTTGCTACATTTGTTATTTGGTTGAATGGTATTTTGATTTCTTTATTAACATAACTTGGATTTTATTCAGGACAAAAGAAGACAAAATGGAGTGGAGTGAAAATGGAAAAAACACTGTATCCACACCGCAAATGGAATGAACCAGTCCAAAAAATTTCTTTGTTGCAAAGAAAGAAGAAATATTTACTGAATTGCGGGTAAGTAGTAATTACTTTATCCCAAGTAGTTTTTGGCCTAATTTTCAGTTTCATAATTCTTATCTAGCAAGGAAAGGCATTGAGATTACCCACAAAATATAATTACTGTAGATTCCAGGCCTTTTCTAATGACCTTAGGTAGTTCACATTACCACTCAAGTTGTAGGACAGACATAGGCAAAAGGATTTAACAATAAATTAATGCTGATAATAATTTTCTTCATTGTCTTCAGTTTCCATGTGTCACAGCATTTGATTCGTGAACCAATTGCTATAGATATTGTTAAAATGTTGACATTATATACAGTACTTATGTACATCTTTCCTTATTCCACAGGATGAAGAATCCCTATATTATGGCAATGAGATTCTAATCTTACCTACAGATAATCTTAGGTATTACACATGGGAAGGTGTCTTTTCCAAAGACTTGGAAGGTAAGGAAATGGATCAGCTGATGTCATATGTGGGCAGAAAATGGGATTTCACTGGAATGCGTGAGTGTAAATCAACAATGTCCACTATATTTTTCTATTTACCATTTTAAAGTATATTTTCAGTGGCCAAGTGTAGTTGTTGTTGTTAACACTCAAAATGCTATTTTATTTTCACCATCAGTAGAAATTTTAAGACAGATACGGTTGACATTATTGATTTAATTGAGGAGATTAACTGATTTTTTCCATTGAATCTTTCCAATGGAGACTGATAATAGGGTAGTTTCCTTCATCAAAGAAAATGGACTTCATTAATTGCGATTTGTGCCCTGCCATAAATGTATTTAATTTGCGCAAAAAGTTTGTATTGAGAAATCCCAGTTTACTAGAGAATTAAATGTTAATTTTAAGGCCATTTGAAAAGGCTCTGAAATGGCGGGGTGCACTGCCTTCATGCTGACGTAACAGGTAGATAGTTTATGTTGCAAGGCATAGGAAAATTCGTCTCCTGAACTTATCGTTGTATTTCAGGGCCCCTCAGCTCTAGTGAATATTTATTAGTATTAACCTGTAAAAACTATCAAAGTTGGAAAAGTATTCACAGTCAAACATGGTATTATCAGTCATTTTACAGGCTCAAGGACGTCCTGCTCGCTGTGTCTTCTGCTATGACCGTTACGACGAAGCATGGCATAAAGGTCGTGCGGCGTTAGGAGAACTACATGGTTGGTTGTGAAAGGAATACTAACTGATTTTAAATGAATCAACTGCATAAGTAATGTTAAATAAATAAATAAAAGTTAATTATAATTAATTAACGGAATAAATATGCCTCCAATACTTGTTCATAAGCTTTAACAGAGTGCAGCGTCTATTTGGAAGCATCCGCAGCACCACCTGGTGGCAGATAGAGGAAATAGTTTGACGTCACACATAGGATTAACCGGCATGCAATAGTTTGCCATCGCATTTTCGTGCCATTGATTTTTTTCACTTCTTAATTAATGAGGAAACATACTTAACGTCATTTAAAAATCGAACGGCTTAAAACACGAACTTTCGATCAAGACAATAAAAAAATAATAGGAAACCACCCTATTAAGTAATAATGCAGAGGAGTGCATCCAACAAAGTGACTCCTTCATTACATGGAAATGAAAAGGTGGTGAGAGGTAAGGAGCCAATGCTATGTCCACATTTAAGTTCATTCAAGAGATCTTAGAAATAGTCCCAAATGGCGCACTGAACTGTCATTATCTTCAAGTGTGCATTAAGTGCTCTCTAACTGGAGATCCTCACTGATTAACTGCAACAAGTTTGACTATTGGACTATTTAAAAGTTGAGTAGTCCCTCTGGAATAACTATAAGGCTATTGGACAAGAGTCGCCTATCATTCTCCAACAGTAAATTTTTTTAGGGATCCACCACTGCTGGTAACATATGCCCTGAATTTTTTCAACCCTGCAATGTTATTCCTATTCTCATCTAAAGTAACAAAAAGGAAATACTAACTGTTGACTAACTACTATCAATATATTCTTGACCAACCTTAGTATCAAGACTGATAAAGGTCACTTTATATTGTAGGGGTACTGGTTTATTCTGGTGGATATGCTAAATATTTTCAAAGTTCAACAATTTACCTAGCCTCAACATTTCTCAGAATTATATCTTGATGTCAACGTTCAGCAAAACCTGCAATTCACCAGCCTATTAGATTAGATTAGGTACATTTCAACTCCACTAACCAATATTATTTTTAATCAATGTGTATCACTAAGAATTAGTTTTCCATTAGTACAAATTGTTTATAGTGTAAACTTTTACAAATACCACAAACACAAGAAAGCCACTACACGACCCGGGTTTCAATGATTGATCGTCATCATTAGAAGGCATGGTGCCGTCTTCTCCCCTTTTATATCGATCCTTAAAAAAGAAAGGGTGGGCCTTGGGAAAACACGGCAGAAACTGCATATATTGCGGATAGATGTCCTCGCAACCACCACCCCACTCACAAGGACCAGCACCATTCCTCATAATGATGACAATCAATGTGGAAACGCGGGTCGTGTAGTGGCTTTCTCATGTTTGTGGCATTAGTAACAGTTTCTGCTACAAACAGGTTGACGATGGAATACCACTAAGTGAATATAGACAGAGTTTTATTTATTACCACAAATTCTATAAAAACTACAGCTTAATGGAGCAGCTCAATGAAGCAAGGTATAGACAACGTCCGTAATGGAACACCTATTGTGACAATATCCTGATTCTGCCACAATGAATTTAAGAGCCAGTGGCTCTTCCCTCTCAAGTTATCCCAGAGATCTCAAATAATCTGACCTCGGGTCATTGCATCCACTTTCTACTTTTTATTTACCGCAGAAGTTTGCAAGCTAAACCGCCAAATTTTAGCTCTGTACTCATGGCATGAAGATATACTGTAAAATTTCAATAACAATGGCTCGATCATGTTCATTAATCCAGTCCAAATCCATAACAACACGGGAGTCTTAAATAGTTAGTTAATTCGATTCGAACGTATGCAAAAATGACGCTAAAACTAACTGACCATAACAAGTACGATTATTTCTTAATACTAACCATTGTACATTGTAATTGTCTACCACGTTACAAAACAACAGTTTGGCGTATCACCCGCACGAAGACAACTATTCCAAGTATAATGCTAAGTACCATACGTGTCAGCGGTAAAAATAACTTCGAAAATACGAATTTTTTTAGATTATATTACAATTGAAAAACATATTGAACATTACACCAAGGTTTGGAAAACCACATTTTTCGAACATTAGGGTACGCGTTAAAATGATCCTAAAATGTTCCATTTACAGTTCTCGACAATAACCACCGCACAATATGGAACCAACCTTAATCCTTCCCTATGAATGACGTACCCCACTGAACAAAATTAGGGGGACAAGTTCTATTCAAAACTGATGGAGACAAAAATGTACAATTCGACATGATAAGTAGTTAACGTTAATAATATATATTCAGATCTCTCATCTACCCAGTATATACACTTAAAATGATGGGAAAAGATAATTTTTGCTCACCAATAAGTACGCGTCGACCAGCCACGAGTATGATTTTAAAATACAGCAACATTTGCGAATTAAGACCGATAGCTCCTCGATGGAACTTCCACAGCAGGAAGTCATTTCACCGACTTTCAGAATGGTTCCAAGGGTTCCAATGGCACAGCTTTTCGAGGTCAATTAATGTAATAACCTCCCCCTGACAAAGCTTGGGCTGCATTATACAAACGATACAAATGCCGAAGTGAACTGAGACTGCAAGGTTTGTAATTACACATTTTGCATACCCTTACAATATAAACAATACCTTTTCTCGTAATAGTAACCAGAGATATTCAGGGGAGAGACCACATAATTCAACCATTCCAAATCGTAGTTTGTGGCCCCATCACTATCACCTAGTTCTGAAGGCCTTGTTAAATTATACCATATCTTGTACAAATTATTGTGAACATTTTCGTTTCCTTTCTTATCCAGATTTTTTCACAATCGCCTGTCAAGAATATTAATGAGTGGTAACGGTGTTCACACAGTGAAAGATTTCGTATAAGTTTTCACCACGGTCGTAGAGAAGAGTTTTCCCACGTTTCCCACTATATCCAGATACGCATTGCTTCATTGCTTTTGTTTCACCCTGCAAGGCGCAAAATTTAAATCGATAAATATTCGTCGACTATTGGGAAGCACTCAATATTAATCTACATTCGCATGTTCAGTTTTCTAAAGTAGTTTCCTGTGAGGATATCTTGTGGTAAATGACAAAAAAAAGGAATTCTGTTGTAAGTAGACTCGTGGGATATTATTCTCTTACGAGAGATTTGGCTTGTTGCCATTCAAAAAACGTAGGTAACTGATGCAAAGAACCAATATTTCCCGATTACCTATTAATTACAGATCTATGAATTTTTTACCCTGTGTAAACAACATAAGGACCCTTGGGAAACCGTTCTCGCATCGCACCTGAAGGTCGTGGATTCGACTCCAAAACTCTTAGAAAACTCCATTCTACCGTGCCAACGTACGATCGCTATATTTACAAATGACCACAATTTGCTATTTAACTGTTAAAGATATATCTATGAACCTTTTGTCCTGTGTAAACGATAAAAGTACCCTTGGGAAACCGTTCTCTTATTGCACCCGAAGGTCGTGAGTTCCACTCCGAAAATCATAGAAAACGCCATTTTAGCGTGCCAACGTACACGATCGCTATATTGGTCCCCTTACGGTAAAAGAAACATTGAAGTGATTGAGAAGGTGCAGAAACGATTTTTAAGAGTGTTGTACGTGAGAGAGTATGGGAAGTATCCAATAATGGATAATTATGTGCCATAATACAGGATACTACAAATGTATGGCATGCAGAGACTGGAAGAGATAAGGTGTATAAATGATTTAATGTATCTGTATGATATTGTAAATAGTGTGAGTGACTAGGGTAGTTTCCTTCAGCAAAGAAAACAGACTTCATTAATTGCGATTTGTGCCCTGCCATAAATGTATTTAATTTGCGCAAAAAGTTTGTATTGAGAAATCCCAGTTTACTAGAGAATTAAATGTTAATTTTAAGGCCATTTGAAAAGGCTCTGAAATGGCGGGGTGCACTGCCTTCATGCTGACGTAACAGGTAGATAGTTTATGTTGCAAGGCATAGGAAAATTCGTCTCCTGAACTTATCGTTGTATTTCAGGGCCCCTCAGCTCTAGTGAATATTTATTAGTATTAACCTGTAAAAACTATCAAAGTTGGAAAAGTATTCACAGTCAAACATGGTATTATTAGTCATTTTACAGGCTCAAGGACGCCCTGCTCGCTGTGTCTTCTGCTATGACCGTTACGACGAAGCATGGCATAAAGGTCGTGCGGCGTTAGGAGAACTACATGGTTGATTGTGAAAGGAATACTAACTGATTTTAAATGAATCAACTGCATAAGTAATGTTAAATAAATAAATAAAAGTTAATTATAATTAATTAACGGAATAAATATGCCTCCAATACTTGTTCATAAGCTTTAACGGAGTGCAGCGTCTATTTGGAAGCATCCGCAGCACCACCTGGTGGCAGATAGAGGAAATAGTTTGACGTCACACGTAGGATTAACCGGCATGCAATAGTTTGCCATCGCATTTTCGTGCCATTGATTTTTTTCACTTCTTAATTAATGAGGAAACATACCTAACGTCATTTAAAAATCGAACGGCTTAAAACACATACTCCAGAGGTTATAAACTTTCGATCAAGCAGGGATGGGCACGATTCGTCTTCATGAATCACGAATCATGAATTGCGAATCACAAACTGTGATTTGTGATTCGGATCATTTTTTTTAATGATTCGTGATCCGGGAGTCGACTCTATTTTTTAGTTGAGGTGATTCGTGAGCCGAATTTTTGTGATGCAGCTCACGATTCACTGACGAATCACGAATTAATGTCACTGGTTTCACTGCTAGAAACTACAGTCATTTGCAAAAGTCTGTGGGCAACCTCCACCGCGCCACTAGCGGCCAAGATTAGATCCACCAACTATGTTGGCACTAACTGTATAGTAGAGAAAATTTGTGCTAAGGTCACGGCAATACAAGATAGGTAAAAATGGCGGATTTTAATGCCAGGGTCCTCAAGAAAAATGATCGGTAACGAATAATAATGACGCATAGGATCAATGTTGCGCTATAATTAAGGCCCTACCACTTTTATTATGCAAAATAAATCTCGACAAATGCGTGCGACTGTTTAATACTCTGATTACGCCTGTGATATTGCCGCGAAGTGTCGTGCCGTAACACGTTATAAGATTCATTTTTCTCACTTAATAGTTCATTTTCAGTCCGTTTCTCTTTCTCATATGATATAGTTTCAACGGCAAGCTTGCTGAATGAAACTCCGAGCGTGCCCAGTATGAAATAAAGACATTTGTCGTTGTTGAAAGTTACTTGGCCTAGTCAAGGCATACGCATTCATTACGTAATTTATGCTCCATTGCATGAATAATTAAATAATGACACTGCTACATAAAAAAAGATGTCTTACTCGCTACGTGGATTCCATTTCACTATCCAAGACATCTCGCGCAATTAATTTGATGCAGTCCAATCAGTTCACCAATATAATTTAACACGTATTCGTGGTAGGTTAAATAATCATTTGAATGTATGCGGTTCATAGAATTTATTAAAGAAACCACTCTCATACACAATACGATAACAAATAATTTGCGGTCATAAGTATTTATGGACATTTTCAGTCATTTATCTTCCGATGAGACTTGCTTCAATCAGGGTCCACCACCAACACTAGGTATCACCGTAGTCGGTTATTTTACCAGCAGCGCACCGAATATTCTTCTGTCAATCCTCATTATCACTACACCAGAACGTTTTCACTAATCATTTAGCGAGTATTCCTCCAAATATTTTACAAAATAGGATTAATGCCATACCTATGTTATCCTTGGGACCGGACCGCCATTCCAATGTTCACAGATATCAAGGTAATGTTTATTTACGTCTTGTTGTTGTTGACGACGAAATAAATACGCAAAATTTATGGAATTAGAGAACTGCTCGATGTTGCAATGCATTTTATGCCTTTAATTTTCATTTAACGTATTCGTGCTTCAACGTTCGTAGGGAAACCATCTCTGTAGGAGTCATATAGGCGCTTCTGAGGTGGGTTTTATGTTAATAATGTGTCGTTTGGACTCCCATAGCATGTTTTGAGTTATTTTGTGCTTCAGTTTTTTGCAATTGTTTTTCGGATGGCTTTTGTTTCACTTGACCACGTCATCGACTCACCGATCATTGTTGAATTCGAGCGACTGAATTACCAGTGCCGAGGGAAATCGAACTGGGGATGGAAAAACAACCTGTTGATTGTTACATTTGTAGTCAATAAGCAAAATAGCCATTTGAACAATTTCTTCAAGGAATTTTTAAAAAATGTTTTCACTTTGGTCAAGAAAAGCATATTTACTCGCTCTTAATCCAGCTCTCGTGGATTATTATCTGTATCTTTGTCATCACGCATGAAAAGGTTCCATTAAATCCTTGAAGTGGCTAGTAATACTTTCAATCATTTAACGTAATTGTAATTAAAATTGTCAATTTCGCGTAAAATTTTGTGATGGTCAAGTCAAATGATGCGTCAGTATCATTTATTTGCCCATCATCCGTTAGAAATCTTGAAATTGACGCAACTCTCTACTAAATACTGTAGAATAAGTGTAATACAGTAGTAAGTGAGAGGGGTACTGTCTGAGAACATCAAGAGAAACCTAGCGCGGAGGACGCGAGCGGATGCACATGTAAATGTAATCTGGAGGCTATCGTCTTTTTGGCGTCCCTCCTCCTGCTTCAAGCGCAAGATCCTACGGATTGGTATCATCATTGATGATCTTGGTTATCCAAAATGAAAAAACGTCTAGAATTTCCGGCCATTTTGTCGGCAATGACACCCGAGGCTCGCCGAATCAAAAGAGGTGGATGCTGCATTAGTAATTAAAATAAAAAATCTACATAACTGTGTATGAAACCGCGAGAGTCAGTGACATGCGAGAACTCTGCCTGGCATTAGTTTCAAGTCAGAAGGTATTATATACTCGAATGAATCAGACATGCGAAAATACTAGTCTGCACAAACTGCCTACATTTAGCAGAGAATTATAGTGCTATTGATTTGTAGTATACATTAGATATGGTTCCATTAGACACGTGTAGGTGAAGTATTATTATATGAAAAGTAATGTTTATCAATCAGGAATTTATGGAACTGAATTATTTAGTTAACATTTTCCGAAGCATGCATGAGATGGTAAAGTTAAAACATGAACTTGTTAAATCAATTCAGACTCTCCTAATTAACGCTGCAATATATATTCTAATTTCCACATTTATTTTTGATATTCTCTATTACTGCTCAAATCGTGTTCGAAGAAAATGAATCTTTGAACCGTCGCACAGTGTAACAAAATCCCTAAAACGTGATCATAGCGAAAAAAATAAAAGTTCTATTTTAGGTATTTTTAATGATAGGTTGGATACTAGGGGGTCCAAGATAAGGAAAACTGGCAGAGGTAAGTATGCACGTGCAACTCATTATTAAAGTGACCGGTGTACCGACGCGTCATCACCACTCCTCTTTCCGTGAAAAATTGTGCTTTCTTAAGATTGAATTCGTTATTTTTTGTGCTATTTGAATTTTGAAAAATGGCATCAGGAGCGAATGGTAAGTAGTTTTGGATTATCGTTTTAAAAGTATTATTATTTTTATTTTCAAGTCATTTTTATTTAAAAAAATTGTATGCGGTAAAAAACATGAAAAAAAATCTAAATTTCACATTCAGACAAAAAAAACGTTCATCAGAGTCCATTCTGAAACCACATGAAACTTGTAGTCTTAAGTATTGTTTATAAAGTGAAAAAAATTCCGACTGCTAATTCCTGCAGATTAAAAAGTTATTAATAAAAGAAAGCGCGCATCTCTTATAACTTTTGAAAATCTCCGCATTAAAAAGTGTTTGAACATTAAAGAATTTAATTATTTAAATATTTTTTATGTGAAAGTATGATGCAATATGATTTCAAATTAATGCCATTTAATTGATTTATTTAACCCTATTGGTAGTCGAGAAATCAATTTTTAAAGTAACGCGTAACGGGTCATGATAGTGCACAATGAGGGCGAGTGGGACAGAACGACATACGTTTCTCTTTCTCTCTACAGCTATGCACTCTTTACGCGTCAGCAGATAAACTGAGCGAAACGTGTACTGAAATGCCTGAAATCTCCTGCAAGCAATATTAATGCGTTCTCCAATGGTCTCAGGTTTCCACGCAAATCTTCCAATGATCGATCCAGGGCCTCGAGCGATGCTTTGTGCACCATTGTGCATTCATCCCAAGCATATAAGTTGGCATTTCTGAAATATTTGTCCCATGCCGGATGATTTGGATATGTTGCGCGTGAGAGTTTTAATGAATTGCACGTTCAATGGGATGCAAATCTCGTATACAGTATCGATATTGTATTCTTGATATTGCACAAACCTTTATGGGAGTGAACTAAACAACTAACCAAAGCTTCATGGAAATTGGATGAATGTTGTGGTAATGCATGAAGTTATCAATATTGTATCGATTATGTATCGATATTGCAACGATACTTTCTTTTTAAAAACTAATAATTTCGTCTAAATTTTGTATTAATAATGTATCGATTTACCGATATTTTATCGGTATTATATCGATACAGTACCGATATTGAATTATCGATTTCCTATAAACCTTTGCGGGAGCGTACTCAACAACTTTCCAAAGTTTCATGGCGATCCGATGAATGGTGTAGTAATGCAAACACATTACATACATTCGATACAGTATCGATATTGTAGCGATACTTTCTTTAAAAAAAAATATGTTCGCGAATTCAGCATCAGCGACCCCGAAAACCCTGATGTGCAAATTTTCACATTAATTGGGAATATTTTACTTACGATGATCACGTTTTCAGGATTTTGTTACACTGTGCGTCGCACAGTAGGGCCAAATCGCATTTTGCCGGACAAAAGTCCAAAACTGCTTTCTATGAGATAACGTCTTGAAATTTGGCACATACACACACAATTGATTGCTGATTATGGAATGGTAAGTCATTTTTCATAGGTATCACTCGTTACTTATTGTTAGATAGAGAGGCTCAAACACGACCAAATTTCGAAAAAAGCGCCCGCTCTCATTTTTCTTCGAAAATCTTAAAAGTTGAGCAGATATAGGAGTAAATAAAGGATTTTTATGAAATAAAAAAACATTACCATTTGTGAACAGGGTACTTTGCCTATACTATGCATACGTTTCAGACATTTTTTCCCATATTTGAGTGCTATCACGTCACAAAATGGCGGACCCTTTTTTTAGACAAAATGTTATATAAAGTAGACAATATAATCCTTATTCGGAAAATGGTCTCTGGGATACTTCATCAGAGTATAAATTGAACATATTTCTAGGTTACTCTGTAAAAATATTTGAAAAAAGTTGGCGACGCCGAGAATAAACTCGATTTTTCGATCGCGCGTCGCGGCCCGACTCCGCGCAGCGGGACCTGGAAATACGAGACTCCGTTGGATTGTTCATGTTGTGTGGATAATAAGTTCTCGAATATAACTTTTTCAGGCTTTGCATGCTGTCACTGATTTCTAAAGATTCTATACTGAAGATTTTTCGAGGATATTGGTTCGAAAGAATGGATCAGTTTGTATTGTCCATATGTTCTTCAGCGCACTCCATTCAGTTCACTCGTAACTGAGGTAAATTTGTCATTTGAATAATTTTCGGAATCATTTTCAATAACAACCACTCTTAGTAAGGCAAGGAGAGTGCTTTCAAATGTAGGAAAAGTCCTGATGTTGTGACGGAGATGTCACCTGAGGAGGTTTTGTCCTTACTGATCACTAGGGGGCTGACTTATAGTCAGTATAATACACTTAGAAGCTCCGTTCTTAGTCACGGACACGAGTTGTATCCCCGATTCGGATTACTCCGATGGAATAAGTATAACTGAAAACATGTGCCAAGTGAATCTTCAGTATTTATTAAATCACATGGTCTCACGGGTACTGCAGTGCGTATCTACCTACATCGCAAACCTCCATCGATACAGTTAATTCCACTTTAATATGCAAGTACGGATTTGATGGAAGTTCGGGCCACGCCCAATATGAACAACTGTGGGAAAGAGCAGATTCGTTAAATGAATTTTTATTCATGAGATCCCTAGTTCCTCTTACTTTGGTAAATGATTCTTCAGGTAAAAGATTCGAGCGTATCTATTTTATTTTTTGCTAATCCACATATAGAACAAACGGCCCCCAGTCAGCAAAGGTTTGTGCTGGCACATGTGCTAAGGTTGTGCTGCCGAGCATATGCTATAAAAACATTCTCAGCATATGCTCAGCATGTGCTAAGTTTGTGCTGCCGAGCATATGCTGTGAAAACATCCTTAGCATATGCTCAGCATGTGCTAAGATTGTGCTGCCGAGTATGTGCTGAGAATGTTTTCCCAGCATATGCTCAGCATGTGCTAAGATTGTGCTGCCGAGCATGTGCTGATAATGTTTTCACAGCATATTCTCAGCATGTGCTAAGATTGTGCTGCCGAGCATGTGCTGATAATGTTTTCACAGCATATTCTCAGCATGTGCTAAGATTGTGCTGCCGAGTATATGCTGATAATGTTTTCACAGCATATGCTCAGCAAGTTCTAAGAATGTGCTGCCGAGCATATGCTGATAATGTTTTCACAGCATATGCTCAGCAAGTTCTAAGAATGTGCTGCCGAGCATATGCTGAGAATGTTTTTACAGCATATTCTCAGCATGTGCTAAGATTGTGCTGCCGAGTATATGCTGATAATGTTTTCACAGCATATGCTCAGCAAGTTCTAAGAATGTGCTGCCGAGCATATGCTGATAATGTTTTCACAGCATATGCTCAGCAAGTTCTAAGAATGTGCTGCCGAGCATATGCTGAGAATGTTTTTACAGCATATTCTCAGCATGTGCTAAGATTGTGCTGCCGAGTATATGCTGATAATGTTTTCACAGCATATGCTCAGCAAGTTCTAAGAATGTGCTGCCGAGCATATACTGAGAATTTTATTACAGCATATTCTCAGCATGTGCTAAGATTGTGCTGCCGAGTATATGCTGATAATGTTTTCACAGCATATGCTCAGCAAGTTCTAAGAATGTGCTGCCGATCATATGCCGTGACAACATTCTCAGCATGTGCCAAAAGTGTGCTGCCGAACATAAGCTGTAAAAACATTCTCCTCTAATGCTAAGATTTGAAAGAAATCCGATTAACTACATCATATCATCTATTTATTTCATTTTGCCATAGTACATGAAGCTAAAGCTAGTCAATAGGGGGGAATAGATAGACGGAAAAACTTAATAAAAACTGTACTATACAAATAGGCTATAAAACAAAACTTCATATTTAAGAATCTAGCTAAAATCAAGGTTATCTAAGAGAAATTCATCTACAGAGTAGTAGATAGATTCCACTGTGTTTCCTTGGCATTTGCATTAAAAACATTTGGACTAATTTGGATTATTCTTTGGGCTGTCAATCCATAAGCCCACACCGTCTTTGTTTCACGCGGAAGGGTTACTTTCCAATGTGTGTGTGTGTGTATTGGCCCAATGGCAGCAGTCCCTGGGTGTTTGAATCCATTCAACTCCTTTTCAGATTTTTTCTTTGAAAGTAATATCCGGGTCGACATCCACGGTCCCTTTGCTTGCCATTGTCCTTACAAGTTGATGGTCTTTCCCTACATTTTCGTCGTCACCAATGTTTTGGACTCTCACTCAGCGTTCTGTTGATGTTTAGGAAACACGATTTTATTGCACGAATTTATTGCACAGGCCTACAATAAATTATTTTACAATTCGGAGGCCAACCGATCCTCATACTTTGATAAGAGTTCTTCACTTGTATAAATATAAGTTTTAGCTTTTTCGTACTCAAAGCTAACTCTTTTCCATTCGTGGTAGAAATCAATCATTAGTTTATCATCCGTTTAATATTTTCTTAAGTCTTTGGTGAAAAAGTTCATTAGTTGGGTTAAAAAAAGGCTGCAATTGGTAAAGCAGAAATGTCAGATCTTAGTGGTGAAGACAGCTTTGGAGAGTGCGGGTATTTTAGTGTCTGTTGAAGGAGTCACTGCACCGAGGACCGTTGATTCTGCTATCAGAATGAATAGCAAGCAGCAGCTCCAAAGAGGACAGCAGCGTTGAGGAACAAACGCGGTGCGGTTGGCTTCAGAGTGGATTGATAGCGGTGGTTCTTGACCGCGGTTTCAAGCAAATATACACCGTATATTGAATGTCGAATGTCTGAAGGTCTGAATGTCGAGTTTTTGTGCAAGAGGATATTTTTGGTGTAAGCGTGGGATAAAGTTAATGTACACGTCTTTATAAAACCGGCTCTTTTATGCGATTTTTCCCAAAGACACAAAATCAAGGGCGATTGTTATGTTGTTTGTTTATCTTGCTGGTCAGTCTCCATAACTACGGCGTGTAAATACATTTGTTCAATTAAAAAATTCGTGTGAACCTGACTAAACAGACGCTATGTTCTGAAGCAATGTTCTGAAGACTTTGCCACCGGATAAAATTTTGCTGGTTTGGGATCTGCAAGAAAGTCGAAGAGTTCAGGTATTTTTCAGCGAGGGCTGCTAGTTAAAGGCGTTCGTAAGCATTATCCAGCAACAGCAATGTTCTGAAGACGGGAAGAAGATCCTTATTTTTTCTTCGCTGGCAGAAATATGTAAGTACTAAAAAACTTTTACTTATTGGTCATTTTCTCATATAATAGTCAACAATTACTCTTCCTTTAAAAACGTGTTTCCTTTTGACATTTATAACATTTGTCATAAATTCCTAAACATTTTATGCACATGGAAAATTGTTTTTTCATCATTAAGTGTTTAGCTGGTAAAAAATAAAGCTGCTTAATGAAAACCTCTGAAATCAGTAAAGAGTAATATGTGAGGCATTTGTATAAATACGGGGAACGCTATTTATCATGAATTTTTGTTAATTTTCGATAGGTTTTTGGTAAATTTCTTTGCAATTTGGGGAATCATTTAACACAGATCATGGGTCAATTTGCAACCATTGCTTCTAATAAAGAAAGAAAGATAACTATGAGTACGCGGAAAATTCCACAAAATGAAGCATGTAACTTGGTGTCTTTTTTGCATGAAACTGAGTTTTCTTTAATTATATTTAAGTTTTCAAAAAACGTTGCAATTCTACAAGATAGTAATCACATTCATCAACTCCGATAAAATATTTTATTTTAAAAATCTTTGTCAAGGTTTATGCAGAGATGGACCGAAAGAAAAATTTTTCGTTGGTTTTTTTACGAAAATTCTTCCTTCAGTCACCACTGAGTTCCCACAGCATTAATTAGTACAGTGATATTTATTTTCATTATTTTTGATTTTCATCATTTTCCAAGTTTTACAATTATTACAATTATAGATGTATTAAAATAGTAGTTTTATATTGTCATAATTTAAAAATTAAAAATTATCTTTTCAGAATACATGTTTAAACATATTACGATAATTGCAGCTAAAATGAACATGAGGCTTAAAAATACAGAAGCCCTTTTAGAGGGAAAGAAGAGTAGAGGTAAGACAAACAGCAGCTAGTGTTGTTCCAGGTGTTATTATAATACCATGCAAGGACTTTGATACATTGCTTCTGGTAGAAGAAGCCCTATCTTTAGCAGGGTTCTCAATGATCTGGTATGTAATTTTACCGTCTTAGGCTATGACATTCTCTTTATTATCAGGAATGTCAGTGTCAGTTAAGTTGTCTGTGATTTCCGGGTCAATTACTTGACCAAGAGAGGGAGTGGCAGGAAGACACACGAAAGAGCCCATGGAGTGATGTCAGCTCTTTTCACAAATTACTGTGGTGTTGATTCGACTTGGGATGGGCAGCATAAATCATCAGAAAAAATAGGCTTCATGATAAATTTCCCAAAAGGGGAACAAGTTCGTCAGGGTGAGTATTTTTATTAAAATGTTGTACTCTTTCCTCATCTTAATCTGTGAGAAGATTTTTACCTAACTTGTAGAGTTATAACATAATTATGATTATATTTATTTAATATATTTCATACACTTATTTTTTATTCATTGCTCTATTGCTAATATGCTTAATCTAATAACTTTACTTGAAAAAGTATGAAGCAGGGTGAAATATCCCAAGGTCAGGATTTCCAATCGTGCTCGGGTGTCTTTTTTCTGGCTGATTCTTATTGTTAGACATATGTGATGTGTTGAGTTCATTGTGAGAGAGGTCTTTATAGTCCTACCAAAGATTTCATTATACATTCCAAAAATTCCATTAATTCATTGATTAAAAATATCAAAATCAGTGCTGACCTTAAATTGTGTTTTTTTTAGAATATTAAAAAACAAATTTAGAAAATTAAAAATAATGTAGCGCAATAACTTCCTGAAATTGAGATTTAGTCTAATGCACACTGTTGAAATTCTAAACTAGCATGCACTTAGCACATATAGCAAAAGGGAAAATTTACAACCTTTCAAGTCCATCCTGCCATTTAGTCATATTATATCAATTTTCACATTGCAGATACTTTTGCTAATATCACTGAAGATCCCCTGAAGACTTCCAAAGAAGAAATTAAGGTCAAGAAAAGCAGGTGGCTTGTGGTGGCCTCTAAAAATATAAGTGGAAGCCCTAATGTTATAGTACTTCCGTGGAAATTGCACAAATCGGATGAGGAAGAGTAAACTTTCTTTGTTGAATAAATTTCTGAATTGATTTTCCATGAAAAAATAAATGTTATTATGTTAAAATTATTTTTAAAAGTTTTTCAATGAAACAAATCAACAGTATTCGTAGGTCACCTATTTTATACTGGTTAGTTAAATCTTGAAAAGGTACAATGCTATATGCAATCTTTCTGATGTATTCGCTCAATCTGAATGGAAAGGATTTACAGGTTGAAAAAGTCAAACTAATTTTTCTAAGCCAACAGGAATCCCCTGTCCCCTCAAAATGCATCATGGAACATAATTGAGATAAAACTACAATTCCATAATAGTTGATGATTTTTGTCTTCTCCAGTTTCCAGTGATACAATTACCAAGACGTTTCCTATGAGGAAACATGAGGTTAAATAATTATGTTGATCGTGAAGGACATGGAAAATAGAAAAAGTAAAATTTAAAAAAAATAGATTTTATGATTTCGTACATTTCGAATCAAAGCCTGTGTTTCACAAACAAAATTAGAGCCTCTATTTCGTGGCTTCTCTCATGGTAACTATCTTCACTTCAAGGATATTTTGTTTTTAAGTACATTTTATATATGAATGAAAGCCTTTAAGGGATAAAATTGAATATACATTTGTAATAGACATCATTCTGGCCGACTCGCAGATTATGCTAGCACCAATAAGTAGGTGGATTTAATGCAGATATTTTTTTAAGATGCAACAGGCAAATACAATGCTGGAGGTAAAAGAATCAAATATCTGTTAAAGCAGTGTCTGTACCAGTCATGATATATTTCCACCAAATATGATCATGATGGGAGTAGGCCTAGGGAATATATTGATTCAATTCTTTCAGATACTTCAGACACTTCTAACATGGAGATGCGCTGTACACATGATTAGCACCCATATAAAGTATATTCCTAAAATCGGCCCAAACCTTATTCTTAGCATATTCCCCAAGAATATTCTTAGCATGTTCCCTAACCATATTCTGAGCACATGTGCTAATAAAATATGCTCAGCACATGTCCCAAGCATATGCTTAGCACATGTCCCAAGCATGTACTGAGTAGTGCCATTTGTCATGTTCTCGGCATGTTCTGAGAGAACATGCTCAGCATATGACAATGTCTTCTGAGCATGTGCTAGGCATATGCTGAGCACATGTTTTTGCTGACTGGGGGGCAATATTAATACTTTCCCGGTTTTAGCTGTGATTATCTGGGCAAATCCGTGGCCGTCGTCCATCAGATTTTGCCAGCCCATTCGCCTTCAGTAACTCAAAGAGACGAAGGAAATAGCCAAGACAGAAAATAATTATTTGCAAAGGCAGATTGACGATTTATAAAATTGGATTTCGGGATGTTATTCATTGTCCTATATGCCGACCACGGTCCATAAAGTACTCATACATGGCGCGGATTTTTTTAAAGGGGCAATTCTTCCCTTAGGCCAGCTATCCGAAGAGGCGATGGAGGCCCGCAATAAGGACGCCATGAAATTTCGAGAAAGATTCACGCGGAAACACTCCAGGAAGGCCACCATTGAGGACCTATTCAAAAGACTTGATCACGTTCGATCCGTTGCTTTTCTCCACCATATCATTGACTGCGAAGACTGATAGGAGGCTTCCGAAGGAATTACGAGAACTATTACTAATAGAAAACAAAGAAGAAGCATAGAATCAAACTGAGATGATGGCTACGACTCGTCCGAGGACTAAGAATTTTTCTTGAAACGAACAATCGGCAAAGAAAGTTTGGTCAAAGGACGAATTGTAGTGACGAATTCGTGGGGATGGATGAGTGGTTAAGGAAAGGATAGTGAAAAGGCGATCGCATTGTCAGGAGCCCGCTACCAACCACCCTTTCCTTAACCGCTTCCTTACCCACCCCTCATTTGAACACCGCCGACCTAACTTCCTCTGTCGACCCTCCTTTCATTCTCTCCGGGTATTCCCTTCTTGCGTTTTTCCCTTCATTGGCGCAAACAGACCTCTTCTCACCCTTATCTCTCTCTCAAGGAGCGTATCGGTACACGTACGAACAACCCATCTCCTCTAACTGTTTCTTCGCCTTCTTAACCATTCCCAAATATAAACATGGTGTGTGCTTTCAGAAATTTGTCACTACCTGAAGAGGACTCGGTGAGTTAAAACTAAGTATGCTCTGAGGGTGAAAATCATTTGGGATAATGATATTTATGTTCTTTTCAGTATCTTACAAGTAATGGCATTTCATTTATATTATTGAATTGATTTTATCGGTACTGACAATATCAAAATGAATTTAAGTCATTCTCGTTTATTGCCATCCTCTTTTCAAATTACTTTCTCTTTTTAAACCAGCAGCAAATTCTATGCAAAACAACATCAGTTTTCCAGTTTTATTTAATATATTATTGATTAATCTAATTGTGTTTCATCTATATTACTTTACTTTTCGTCGAGAGCATTGCAATTTGACATTATTACACTCTGTGATCAGCATTGCGAAATAAAAATGTAAAACCACAGTAAACTCAAGTTTAAATTAATCCATCCCTCAAACCTAATGATCCAGTATCTCACTCTATACAAACAGATGATAATGCGAACAACAGAGCTTTTTGTAAACACTCATGAAATCATGCTGATTTTAAACAGAATATTGAATTTCATTGTAAGAAGCTATAAAGAATGATATTGTGAAAATGATTCCCCTTAGGTAATCGTTAAAATTAAATATCAATTTTCATATATTGTCAGTTCCAAGTTACTTATAGGAGATTATCCACTAATATTATTTCTGACGCATCAAAGAGTCAGATAACAAAGAGCAACAACAAGTCGTAATTTGCCAAGCAGGCATTATTTTTTTTAAGACTGCACATTGTCATAAACGTTCCGTTTTGCGCCACCCTCCTCGGGTAGTAAAGGCGAAGGATGTAGTTCGGGGTGGAGGAGGAGAGGGTAAAGGGAAAGAAGGGAATCCCAAATGTTGCCTTTTTATGGAGAACATGCATGGTTCCCCGAGAACCGGCATTCTTGCTCAAGAGCTGAAAGACGTTCATAATTTTCAGCATGATTCCGAAAATTATCCAAATTAAAAAATTACCGCAGTTACGAGTGCACTAATCCATTCTCTAGAACCAATATCCTCGAAAAATCTTCAGTATAGAATCTTTAGAAATCAGTGACAGCATGCAAAGCCTGAAAAAGTTATATTCGAGAACTTATTATCCACACAACATGAACAATCCAACGGAGTCTCGTATTTCCAGGTCCCGCTGCGCGGAGTCGGGCCGCGACGCGCGATCGAAAAATCGAGTTTATTCTCGGCGTCGCCAACTTTTTTCAAATATTTTTACAGAGTAACCTAGAAATATGTTCAATTTATACTCTGATGAAGTATCCCAAAGACCATTTTCCGAATAAGGATTATATTGTCTACTTTATATAACATTTTGTCTAAAAAAAGGGTCCGCCATTTTGTGACGTGATAGCACTCAAATATGGGAAAAAATGTCTGAAACGTATGCATAGTATAGGCAAAGTACCCTGTTCACAAATGGTAATGTTTTTTTATTTCATAAAAATCCTTTATTTACTCCTATATCTGCTCAACTTTTAAGATTTTCGAAGAAAAATGAGAGCGGGCGCTTTTTTCGAAATTTGGTCGTGTTTGAGCCTCTCTATCTAACAATAAGTAACGAGTGATACCTATGAAAAATGACTTACCATTCCATAATCAGCAAACAGTTGTGTGTGTATGTGCCAAATTTCAAGACGTTATCTCATAGAAAGCAGTTTTGGACTTTTGTCCGGCAAAATGCGATTTGGCCCCACTGTGCGTCGTGCTCCCATCCGTCTCTCTAACTTATTTTTACAATATTACTTGTCTTGGGACGCAGGTTTTTTTAATATACTTGAATCATCTTTAGACACAGTTGTGCCTGAACGCATTTGAGTGCATGTGTGCGTGGCATATTATTTGTCACTTAAATAATATCCTAACCTTCGTGTTTTACCAACTTTGATCTGCATTATCCATCATCAATTTACTTAGTATATATTTGTGAACCAATTAGCCTGTGAAATTATGACATTTAAGGTGATATTTCTGTATCTAATGTTTGCTTTGCACCCACAATTCATAAAATGAATTCCTTGAACTCCTCTTTCGTACAATTGGAATTTTTCTTGCCAAACGAGTCCTCCTCTTTGGTTTAAAATGCTTTTCAACGCCTAGGATCAATTTAGTAAGCAAAATATTTTATTGCCATTAATTCCAACACCTATAACTATATTTTCAGTTTGTTCGGTTAATTAACAGTTCGGTTTCATTACTTTCGTTTTCTTCTGGTTTATCTTCATCCCGTATCTTTCGCACTGTCCCTGCAACGCATCCAGCATTTTTTGCAAGCCACGGTCAGACTGGAATACTAGCGCTTGGTCATCCGCAAACCTCACCGACCTCCCCCAGACCTTTACTCCTGTCTCCAGTTCATCCCAACCCTTTCTCACCATTTCCTCCGAGTATATGTTGAAAAGTACCGGCGATAAAGGACAGCCCTGCCTAACTCCCCTCCCTATTGTTGCCCAATCCGATTCTCCATCTGCTACTCTCACTTGCGCCTTCTGCGCCATATATAAATTCCGAATCAGTCTCCTGTCTCTCCAGTCTACTCCTATCTTCCGCAATATTTCCATTAACTTGTCCCACCTCACTCTGTCGAACGCCTTTTCGAAATCAACAAAGCACGCGAATACGTCCTGATTGTATTCTAGGTTCCTTTCCACTAGTATTCTCATCACTGCAATCGCATCCCGAGTGGCCCTCCCCTTCCGAAATCCAAACTGATCCTCGCCTAGGAATTCATTTGCTCTCTTTTCCATTCTCCTATTGATGATTCTAAGCACTACCTTTGCCGCATGAGAAATCAAACTTATCGTTCTATAGTCTTCACATTCCTTTGTCACCCTCTTTTTCGGTATAGGTATCAGCACGGTTTTTACAAAATCCTCCGGCCAAGCCCCCTCCTCGTATATTTTACGAACAAGTTCATAAAATCTGTCCCTTCCTCCTTTTCCTAGGTTCTTCAGAAGCTCAGCTGGGATGCTATCAACCCCCACCGCTTTACCTGCCTTCATTTCTCGCAGTGCCTTCTCTATCTCACTGTCCAGTATTCCGGGGCCCACGTCATCCTGATCTACGTCCTTTTCCTCTTCTATGTCCAAGTTGCTAGGCCTATTTTCGCTATCATACAGTTCCTCAACATATTCCCTCCAACGACGTTGGATCTCCTCTGGCTCCATTGCTAAATTTCCCTTTCTGTCTTTGATGCACGGGACCGTTTTCCATTTCTTGATTCCCGATAACGTTCTAACCTTTGAGTACAGACTGCCTATTTCTCCTTCTCTCTGGAGAGTCTCCAGCTCCTCGCATTGCCGACTCCACCACTTTTCTCTTGCTCTCTTTGTTTCTCTCCTAAGCCTGTTGTTAATCTCCTTATAACGCCTTTTGCCTAGCTCTGTATTTACATTTTTCCATTTCCTTCTTTCGTCTATCCTTTCCATCATTTCCGCTGTTACCCATGGTTATTTGATCCTCCTACTGTTCCTATTGTTTTCTCAGCTACTTCTTTTATGCCCGTCTTTATCATTTCCCATCTTTCATCTATTGTTCCTCTTCCCTCATGCATCTATCCACAATCTCCTCATATTCCCTCCTCTTCCCTCCAATCAGTGCTCCTACATCCCACTTTTTTATTTTCCTTCCTACTTTCAACCTCTTTAGTCTCATCTCACCACCACCAAGTTATGGTCGGAGTCGGCATCTGCACCTGGGAAACTATGCGAGTTCTTTACGCCGTTCCTGAATCTTTGCCTAATCATGATTTAGTCTAGTGGGTACCTTCCAGTATCCCCCGGCATTTTCCACGTGTACCTACGCCTAGGGTGGTGTTTAAACCACGTATTTGTTCTCACTAAATTATTCCTCCTACAGAACTCCACTGCTTTCTCGCCCCGGTCATTTCTTATGCCCAGACCATACTCCCCTACTTCACTCCCGTTCCTCCCTTCCCCTACTACAGCGTTCCAATCTCCCATAACTATTAGATTCTTCCTGCCCTTTACTTTCCCCATTAATTCTTCCAACTGGTCATATACTTCGTCAACTTCCTCTTCTCTATGCCCCCCTGTCGGCATGTAAACCTGTACGACCTGTACTAAGACTACATTTTCCGGCTTAGCTTTGATTTCGATAGCTAGTATTCTATCACTTACCTGTTCCACATTCAACACCCTTTTTCCTAATGTTCCATTCAATACGACTGCTACTCCCCACTGGCTCTCTTCCCCTCCACTGTATATAACCCAGTGCTTTTCACTCCAGAAGTCCCCCTGGTCTCTCCATCTTACTTAGCTTAGTCCCAACAAATCGATCTTTCCCCTCTCCATTTCACGCTTAATATTCTCTAGTTTTCCTGCCCTTAACATAGTCCTAACGTTCCATGTCCCGATCCTTAGCATTGGTCCTCTCTTCTCTGGTTTATTCTTCGCCGCCGCTGCTGCTGTCTTTCTTTTCGTGCAAGGATTTCGTGAGATGACGACCGCAGAGTCCTTGCTTACCCTGCTGCCGGGCACGACACCCGTTACACTAATTTAGTCCCGGGCCCCGTAGTTGCCAGGATTCAATTCTCTATTGCTCAAGTGCATTGTGATCTTGGGAGAGTTTAATTGAGGTGGTTTCCAGTTGCCTGCCTCAATAGTGTTTTTAACGTGACACCATCACTTAGCGATAAAAGTGGGAGGTCAGAAGCTAGAGCAGGTAGAGCAATTTAGCTATCTAGGTAGTGTGTTGGAAGAAAAAGGGTATAGCAGCAATGAGGTTAGAAGGAGAATTGCATTGGCAAAAGAAGCCTTTACGCGTAGGCGTGAGCTAATGACAGGGGCCTTGAGTAGGGAAGTGAAGAAAAGACTAGTGAAGAGTTTAATATGGAGCGTTGCACTATATGGGGCGGAAACGTGGGCTTTGCGAAAAGAAGATGAAAATAGACTTAGGGCTTTTGAAATGTGGGTGTGGAAAAGGATGGAAAAAGTAAGGTGGGTCGAAAGGAAGACGAACGATGAAGTGCTAGAATTGGTAGGAGAGGAAAGAAATTTGATAGATGAAATTAGGAGAAGGCAGAAGGTGTGGATGGAAAAGGTAATAAAAGGGGATGGTGTTTTGATGGAAGTGATTGAGGGAAGAGTGTTGGGTAAGCGGGGAAGAGGGAGAAGAAGAACGGGTAGCTTGGATGTAATGAAAGGTGGCAGGAAGTATGAGGGGCTGAAGAGGGACATCGTGTGAAATTTAGGGGGTGGGAAGAATTAAATTTCCATTTAAACCTACCTTCACCGGTAGAATACTTATAATAATAATCACTTGTTAGTCCTCCCCACTGGGGTCAGACGCCTTCTCACAGTCGCCTCACTGAGGAACAGACGCTGCGAGCACGGTTCGTGGACTACCTTTCGTCAGGCTCCTACCCTTCGACCTGTCTGGCATGGGTGACCCTACCAGGAGCAATATTAGTTACTCCCGCTCTCTAGGGGTCACGGGAACACGCAAGCCCCAATCCCACCACGACAAGGCGTAGTCCATGGGGAAGGGAAATTATAATAGAAGAAAAGAAAAATGTAGTGTAAAAGATTCACATTTGTGAAAAAACGTGAGGATTGGAGCAAATATCCATCAACGAAAAAACCCACTGCAGGAAAACATAGGGAAGTGATAAAAATAATACATCGAAGCGCCCCCATCACGCGCCCAAAACACTCAAGAATTCAAGGCAGAAGAAGACGAACGGGGCCCCGAGATGCTGAGAAGCGAATTCGATAGATCCGTTAAAAACCTATAAAACTAGTGGCCAGGAGGGGTTAAAACAAACGGAGAAATCATCCAGTTACTCGGAGTCAAGGCAAAGGAATACTCTTTGGAATAATCAGAGATAGTAACTATTAAAAAAAGGGACATGATCATAATTCAGAAGAAACCAAGGATAGAGAAATGCGAAGAAATAATGACATTCCGCCTGGTATCACACACATAGAAAATACCTACTCGGATAGTTAGATAAAGAATGGATGGAAAGATATAAGGGAACCTTTCGGAAAATCAAGTCGGATTCAAGGAAAATCTCGGAGCTAGTGAGACAATACTCAGCTTAAGGACACTGACCGAGAAAATGATACCCGTAAACAAGACGTTGTAGGTGGCGTTCACTTGGACATTGTCTTAGTCAGCGTCGAATAGATTAATATATTCTAGTTATTTGTGGAAATTGAAATAGACTTCAATAACTATAGGCAAAATCTCATTTAATTGTGGTTTGAAAATAAAATTAAAACATGCGACCAGCTGCGGAGAGCTATTTGATTATGCCTCTTTGCTGCAGAAGGTTTCATAGAACTGCGAAATATCGCTAGATCATTTACGAAAATAGAGGTCGTAAGTTCATTTGACTGCATTTTGCTACGCTGTTATTAGAATGTTTGAACAGAGTGACGTTCACATGAGGAGGAAAATTTTATCAAATAGTGAAGTACAGAGAAAGGATATTTGTGGGCATGATGATGAAAAAATTCGTATTCTCCAGAAAAATTGTAGATAAATTTATGGACGAGTCAACAACAGAGTCAAACTAGTTAAGAAGAACGTTTGGAGGAAGTATATGATACGGACGACTGGATATAGAGCACGTACTTCACACAGACAAATAAACCACTGGGTATATAAATATTGCATTGCGATACTGAAAAAGCATGGAATGAGAAAAGCAATAAAAATATCAATTTCCAAAAAGTATTTCCAGAATATAGGAAAATTATCAATATCAAACTATCTATTGATATTTTCGTCAAATATTTAACCATACTTGCGCTAACTTGCGCTTAGCTCGACGTAGTATGCCTCTTCTATGCCATGTGTGTTAGAATGCAGTTTTTCAATTCTACACTCACCTAGAATTCATTTCTATATAAAGTTTAGATAAAAATTATCATGGCATACTTTGAACCCTTCTTATTCCTTTACTTTCATGGAAATAAATTACCTCCTAATTGCATTTTTTTACTTGAGTCTACAAAGAACTTTAAAATACGCGAAATTAGAAATTTTAATTACAATTACGTTAAATGATTGAAAGTATTACTAGCCACTTCAAGGATTTAATGGAACCTTTTCATGCGTGATGACAAAGATACAGATAATAATCCACGAGAGCTGGATTAAGAGCGAGTAAATATGCTTTTCTTGACCAAAGTGAAAACATTTTTTAAAAATTCCTTGAAGAAATTGTTCAAATGGCTATTTTGCTTATTGACTACAAATGTAACAATCAACAGGTTGTTTTTCCATCCCCAGTTCGATTTCCCTCGGCACTGGTAATTCAGTCGCTCGAATTCAACAATGATCGGTGAGTCGATGACGTGGTCAAGTGAAACAAAAGCCATCCGAAAAACAATTGCAAAAAACTGAAGCACAAAATAACTCAAAACATGCTATGGGAGTCCAAACGACACATTATTAACATAAAACCCACCTCAGAAGCGCCTATATGACTCCTACAGAGATGGTTTCCCTACGAACGTTGAAGCACGAATACGTTAAATGAAAATTAAAGGCATAAAATGCATTGCAACATCGAGCAGTTCTCTAATTCCATAAATTTTGCGTATTTATTTCGTCGTCAACAACAACAAGACGTAAATAAACATTACCTTGATATCTGTGAACATTGGAATGGCGGTCCGGTCCCAAGGATAACATAGGTATGGCATTAATCCTATTTTGTAAAATATTTGGAGGAATACTCGCTAAATGATTAGTGAAAACGTTCTGGTGTAGTGATAATGAGGATTGACAGAAGAATATTCGGTGCGCTGCTGGTAAAATAACCGACTACGGTGATACCTAGTGTTGGTGGTGGACCCTGATTGAAGCAAGTCTCATCGGAAGATAAATGACTGAAAATGTCCATAAATACTTATGACCGCAAATTATTTGTTATCGTATTGTGTATGAGAGTGGTTTCTTTAATAAATTCTATGAACCGCATACATTCAAATGATTATTTAACCTACCACGAATACGTGTTAAATTATATTGGTGAACTGATTGGACTGCATCAAATTAATTGCGCGAGATGTCTTGGATAGTGAAATGGAATCCACGTAGCGAGTAAGACATCTTTTTTTATGTAGCAGTGTCATTATTTAATTATTCATGCAATGGAGCATAAATTACGTAATGAATGCGTATGCCTTGACTAGGCCAAGTAACTTTCAACAACGACAAATGTCTTTATTTCATACTGGGCACGCTCGGAGTTTCATTCAGCAAGCTTGCCGTTGAAACTATATCATATGAGAAAGAGAAACGGACTTTCGAAGCTAGAATTCGACGCGTCTGTTACCCTAAATCTAGGATACACGTAGTGATCTTTTATCCTTTCCCAACCCTTCAATGTCAGATAATTCCTGGAGGGACTTTACCATCGCATTGAACACTCTTTGAAACTTTGATTTGATACGTTTATAGCCTCATTTCACTTTTTGTCACCCATGTGACCTTTGACCCCTGAGTAACCCTTAAAGGTCAAGGGATAAAAAGAGGGATCTGATGACCTTTCCATCGACATTGGCACCTATTGAAACCTATGATTCGAGACGTTTTTAGGGTAATTTCACCTTTTGTCACTCTTTGACCCCTGAGTAACCCTTGAAGGTCAATGGGTGAATAGAGGGATCTGATGACCTTTCCATCGACATTGGCACCTTTTGAAACCTATGATTCGATATGTTTTTAGCATAATTTCACCTTTTTCACTCTTTGACCTTTGACACCTGAGTAACCCTTGAAGGTCAAGGGATGAAATGAGCTATCTGAAGACCTTAAAATTGACATTGGCATCTTTTTAAACCTATGATTCGACATTTTTGTAGACTCATTTCACTTTTTGTCACCCATGTGACCTTTGACCCCTGAGTAACCCTTGAAGGTCAACGGATAAAAAGAGGGATCTAATGACCTTTCCATCGACATTGGCACCTATTGAAACCTATGATTCGATATGTTTTAAGCATAATTTCACCTTTTATAACCTTTGACCCCTGAGTAACCCTTGAAGGTCAAGGGTTGAAATGAAAGATTCGAAGACCTTAAAATCAACCTTGGCACCTTTTTAAACCTATGATTTGACAGGTTTGAAGCGGTGATTCATTTTTGTAACCCCTGTGACCTTGACTGTGACCTTTCAGGGGTCACGGTTGCAATTTTCGACCTCAATAGTTTTTCCATCGTGTTTTTCGTGTCCAAAAACCTATTATTCGAAAGCTTCGCTAAATAATTGTCTTTTTTGTACTTCGAATATTTTAACATTGAAAGCCCATAAGGCAAAATTTGGATTTTTGGTTGGACCCTATTTCTGGGGTCAAAAGGTCATATTTTTAATATTTTGTTTATACTCAACAAAACTTACATCCTTTTTCTAGCCAGGTACCAAATTTCATCCATGTGGCTCGAAAGGAAGTGTCTAAAATTACAGGTCAGAAATGACACACGATCAATGGGACACTCTGTATATGAAGTTCGCATTTTGAAGAAGGAAAAATATGATCTCTTTGAAGAGGATTATCAATGGAAAACAACATAAAAATGCGAAATTAGTGTGTCATCCGGTAAGAGCAATGGTGAATTGGGATGGTGGGCAGGCCATGCCCACGTTCAAGCATCGACCACCGTCGGAAGCCTCTTCCTCTCCATGTACCTCAATGATAGAGTACACTTCCCGATAATTTTAATTACAACGCTGGGGCATAATGACATCATTCTTGGTGTTTCAGTGAGAGGAAGGGGGAATCGGGTACAGCGGAGAATTTTTATGGATGACAAGGATAGAATTAATTATATGAACATAGAGCAACATCAGTAGCGGGCATATTCATTCCACAGAACCAGTGCGGGTCACGAAGCGTCGGGCTATCGCGGGAAACCCGAAAATACATTGTCCTCACGATGAGCGGAGAATCCTTCAACGAAGACGAGGTCCCTCACCTCCAGAGCAAGGCTTCATTCTCCAGCTGACGAACAACTGAGGATCAACTGTGGATCGACATTGAGAGTGTCGCCTCGTTCGTCACCGATTCGTGTGCTTAGAAGGGTGTGGGGGTGACTGCGAGTGGTGTCTGCACCTGCTTTTATTCACAGGCAGATGGAAGACGACACTCGTCTTCACGGGAGTTGGCCTTGAAGGTGCATTCTTGTAGGTCGAGGGCTCTGCAATGTCAACGCTATTTACTACGACCAGACGCTGGTTAATTATAAAAACAAGAGATTTTATATTTGATTATATTACTTAATACTTCTTTACAATTGGAGTACTCATAAAAAAGGATCTTCCAGATTTCCCAGACATAGTCGAGAAATTATAAAATTTCTAATTATAAAAGTCATTTCAAGGCTTCTGTCACTCTAAAGAGTGACATCAAGTAACATTTTTAAATATATTTCATCAATTACTTGTTCCACAAAATTTTTCATAAAATATGGAACAATGAAAGTAGACTCATTTCATATTTTTACATATTCGGCCTTAAAAAAGTTTTTTTTAAGAAATACCAGTTCCCACTGATTTGAAGGGTGTAAAAAATAAATATAAACATTTTCATACAATGGCCATAATATCTACACTTTACATATCATTATCAACACAGAGGTGACACCACTTTATCGTACGACCTCTGCCCGCACTCCAAACATGAAGAGGCTATACTCACACACAGCGGAAGGAAGCCACTCTCTCTCTCTCTCCAACTTCATCCTTCAACATTCAATCATTAACTGGGCTTGATACAACTACAACACTGAATACCTAATCTTTAAATTAATAAGTGCCACAGGGAGAAGTCATTTCTCCCCATTCTGCACTCGAGGTAGATCTTAACTGCACCTTAACCACATCATCCACTGTCGATACAAAAATGCGAGTATTAATCAGTCTGATCAGGGCCCACTTCCAGGGGCCCTTGGTTCTAATATTAGAGCTACCTATTTGAACATTTATCTTACAGAGGAATTGAATATATTCTCCATATTAGCATTAAGATGCAATTATGCATAATGTATCTATCTGATAACCTGATGTTAAGGTTATCCAGCACGTAATAACATTTAACAATAATCAAGGAATTGAATATGCCTTGAATACAGATTTTCAAAAAATAGCTCCAGAAATGTATTCTTCAGCCAAAAATAAAGCTTTTTCAAAATGAAGCAAAGCACATCGGTCAAATGTCGCCTCGCTCGATGCCTCCCTGTACACACGCAGAGAGACGTTCAACTATTTCTTCTTCTCATCATCACGAAGAGGGAGTGTCATTTAGAAGCATAACTGCATCCTGCTGATATTCTGGAGCACCTGAGAGAGATATCGTAGTTGTGAACAAAGTACAAAATCATCTTTCATTACAAAAGTATTATTTACAAGTGCAATGAACGAAGCATTCCTCGCCATCAATAAGCAACCAAAACATGTGTTCCCTCCAGAACAGTCAATGCCTAGTGTTCCAAAGGAAAGATCCTCGGCTGAGAGACACAAGTGCACGGGGCAGACTGTCAAACGATGACCTCCTGTTGGTGCTGTTGGTGCTGGTGGTGGTGGTGCTGGTGGTGGTGGTGGTAGTGGTGGTGGATGTGCTCGTGCACGTGGCGGTACTTCTCTCGGCGCCCGCCAGGAGGCAGGAAGTGCCTGCCGCGCTCCAGCCACCGCACCACCTGCGCCATGGCCCTCGCCTGCTCCTCCTCGCGGCGCCGACGGTGCTGCTTCGAGTGCGGCGGCGACGCCTCGCACTCCTGCTCCTCGTTGGCGCCGCGCCCTCTCCGGCGCCTCCGGCGTCTCCGTCGCGGCGCCTCTTCCTCCTCGACGAGGGTGCGGTAGGGGAGGTCGTGGGAGCGGGAGCGCGGGGAGGCGCGGGGCGGCGGGGGCGCGGGGGCGGGGCAGGAACGGCCCCGGGGGCAGTCGGGGAGCGGCGAGAGGCGACGGTGGCGGCGCCGGGCGGCAAGGGGCGGAGTCTCGTTCGACGAGTCCTCCTCGTGGCGGCGCTGCTGGTGGTGCTGCTGCTGGTGGTGCTGCTGCTGGTGGTGCTGGGGGGAGGCAGCATCCGGAGGGATGCCCTGCTTCCTGCGTCGCACACAGAGGGAGAGAGAGAGCGAAAAAGCAGTGAGTGCAGTGAAGGGGGTGATTGTGATGGCGATTCCCGCGCATTTTCATGAGCTTCCATTTTTGGCCAACCGCGGCGCTGGTGAGCTCAGGTGTGTCCCAGAGTCCTCTGGATAGGGTTGTTCACGCCTTGGCACATTAAATGCAAGTCTACCACTTTCTCTCTTATATCTATTTCATTGGAATGCATACAAGTTACGATGAACAACTAATTTTCGACCTATGAACCAAAATTCGAAAATTTTGCATGCCGCAAAAAACGGTCCGCCATTACGGGCAATGGCTGATGACGTCACACGCCCGTACCATTATTGCCGACTAGCTGAAGGGGACCATTGTAATTCAACGGGAGGGAGAAGAATACTGAATACGCATGATATTTAATAATATTGAAACTCTCCATGCCATGGCTAAGTCGATCTTGTGCTCTCCAGCTGTGATTGGCTCAAATTATACTTCGGAATCCTAAATCCAATTTACGCTGATGTACAGGCCCGGGCGGCTACCCAGGGCTCCGTGGGAATGGAAAAAGCTTTTATTTATTCGGGGATTGAGAACTCAATTCATGTCTGACAAACAGTAATTTCCTACTTAATTTGTACTAATACGTTTAACTGGAGAATATGTGTGAGAACAGGGTTTGAGAAGTGGGGGGGAAGAACCTCTCGACCGGGTAAATATTTTGGCTTAATATTCTGCTGATGTAACCTCATAATTAATGCCAGTGATTGAGTGCGGGACTTTACAATAACGGGAAGAGCTTTTCGGACTTTACAGGATGCATGAAACCTTAAGCAGGTCAGAATTGGTGCAGGAGGGGGCATACAATAAAGCCAGAATGGGGGTATATTCAAGAAGGATTGCCTCCCACCTCCTCGGCACTAAATGCTTCATTTTCTACGGCCTCTATTGAAGTCTGAATGTACCCAGCTGGCACAAACTATGCTGCTTGCCCGTTTCTTACGACATACTTACGTAAGAAATAGGAAAGGAGCTTACCATGAAGTAAGACGCTTGCGTAAGGAGTTGCTCAGACCCAGGTAAGACTGGGGTAAGAAACGGCGTCATATATCCTCATACTAGGTAAGCTACTGACATACAGTAGCGCAGCGCGCGGCAGAATGCTGTACCTACTATCACGTAAACCAGCGCGAAGTGTGCCTGTGGTGCCATCTGTTGGCAATATACGATACTACGTCGCTTCCCGACCCCCACCCCCCCAGGTTCCCCGCATATTATGGAATAGGAATAAGTTTTATTTATGCTCTGGGTACAACGCCCCTAAGGGAAATACAAATTTACAAAACATATTAATATTTAAATGGATTCCCTTACACTACCCTTCTCTCGGCCCGCGAGGAAGATCTTACCAAGAACGATAACCAATAATGTAGCATTCTTACTAGCAAGTAATGTAGAATGTGCAGGACTGTTGACTGGCTGCATACAAACTCCAAATGCGATACTAACCTTTAATTTGCATAAAGAAAGGACTTACGTACTAAAAGTAAAGGTACAAGTCAACAGGGCAGATAAAGAATAGGGTACAAGAATCGAAATGAAACCAGTTCCTAGTATCAGCAAAGATGGCGTCCACGCAAGTTGAGTGAGCGGCGTTGTTCGACATTGTCTCGTGGTTTTCGCTATTCTCGTGGTTTCCGTGGTTCCGTATTTCGTTCCGTTCCCTCCGAAGAAGGGAATATCGGGGACCATTCCAGGATAAGTAAACGACTCACATTACAAGCTTCTAACCTATTTCTACCTCCAAACCTACCTGCATGACTTACATTGTGCCAGCTGGGTAGGTTTACACGTTCATACTCAAAATTCATCTTCCTTCACGAAGGGTATTCAAGATAAGTGAAAATGCATTTCATACGGCATGGAGTTGATTCCCGTGCGAGAGATGTGGAAAAAGTGATGAAGGATGTGAAAGAGAAGACATAAGTAAATATGAAGATATTAGCTGATAGAAGAATTCAAAGAAGGGCTGTGTCAAACCAATCAGAGGATTGATGACCAATGGCGATGATTAGTAGAGACGATAGTGAATACCAAAATTGTTCCAGCTTACGTGATGCAAAATTGCGAATTTCTAACTCTAAAAACTTTCAGGATAGTGGCAGCGGATCGTTTTCCATCTCTCTCAGCAACTCTTCACAAATAATACTATGCGTTGAATTCTTGACATTTGGTGATGATTCGCGGATATTTTTAAGGCAATGTGGGCGAGTAAGTAATATTGAAGGCCATCGATGTGCTTCTCCGAGAGCACTGCGATAAAAGAGCTCCCTGCGGTGAGGCAGCACTCACGCGGAGTCCAGCAAGGCATTCTCTTCGCCCTGCCACTGCGACAAAAGCTTCTCTCAAATTGTGGTCCTGGCGAGAGAAATCTTGGTCCAATATGCGGTACATTCAGCTGCGACGATCCTCGTGCATTGGATTTCTTTAACTCATATGCTATTGCTAGCGCCCATATCCGATGCTGCTGCGATACTAACACAATTTACGTTGGCAACAGAAGAATTACGTCAACAAGAAAAGAGGTTGGCCGATGGAAGAATCGAGTGGAGGGCTGCGACAAACCAATCTTAGGTGTGTTGGCCGATGATGATGATGATTGAGTTGAGTCTATTCCTATAAAATGCTGGTAAAAATGTAACCTATTTAAACTTCATTTGCATAATTTACGCTGTTGATTTGACGCATTTTAAAGCACAATTCATTTATAACCTTATCTCTAATTCTGCTTAATTTTTTTAAATCTTTCCGCGCTCAAGTTTATTTCATTATTCGTCTTGCTATAGTTTTACCGCGAGGAAAAACCACTTCATCCGTGAGTAGCGCGAGCAGCCCGATCATATGCACCTTCTAACATCATTTTGATAAATACAATGGAGTTTACGACATTACTAGGACGAACTGCTTAACTGTCATCGATATCTTTATACGGAGGCTAAAATGGCAATGGCCATGATCGGAAAAAAATCGAAAAACATCTAGAGAAATTTCAACGTGAACTCCACATTTCAGTAAATTTTCGAATGAAAAACGTAATATGAGTGCAGAAATGAGGAGTTTAAAGCTTTCTCGTTAAATTAATAAATAAAATTTAAATATTTTACTGTGTACCAGAAACAAGTCTTGCACTCTCTTAAATTGGCAAACATAAATTAAACAAATGAAAACATATATTTGACGCCAGGAATCAAAGTCGGAACTTAACAAAAATGAGGATATTTTCCCCAAGTCTTTGAAGTAGCTCATAACACAATGAATTTCACGGCATCTCTCTCGAACGAAACCGTTTCGAGGCAGAGTGGGGAACCGACGGACAGATGGGCGGACAAGAAACGACATTCGGCTTTTACTTACCCATGTTAAGTAAAAGCCCAATGACGATGATGGAGTCGATTCTATTCCTAAACATAGAATACTCCCGCGATTTCGTGAATCTTTCACTATCCGTCCTTAACTCAGGTTAGTCGTGGTCTCTATTCAGTCGAGTAGTCATAGCCCAGATAGCACAGAAAACTTGCCCTAGCTTTGCAAAGCAAGTCTCGGAAACTTGCTGCAAACTTGCAAAGCAAGTCTGCAAGTTTGTATCAGACTTCCTAGTTACCACTTTGGGCACTTGCAGCAAGTGTGCAGAGCAAGCCTGCTGCAAGTGTGGAGGGCAAGTCCGCTGAGAAAGCGCAGAGCAATTCTGCTGCAAGTGTGAACAAGACATCTACAGTATATACTGTACTTAATGGAAAGTATTGTATACTTATTTGGAAGAACGACATTTGGGACTAAAAATGATGTTTATTTCTCCAATAGTTTGCAGTATTATGCATTGGTGAGGGGCATAAATCAAGGTTAAGAGGGAAAAGAAACGCAGAATGATAGAATTTCGCTACCATCTCTTGATCATTGGGAAGAGCATCTCGTTGCAGAGATTTTACTTTCACCTCCCTGTAAAAACAATTATTGCTATTATTTACTGCCTGTATGGCAGTTTTTTTGTCAACCCACATTCATTTACGAGTAAAATATTAGAAATATCCTTTAATATAAATGGAAAGGGAACAGTGTGCTATGCTGAGTACATATCAAAAAATACATGTATGTCCTGTGCCTGACTAAACAGTGCAGTGCTTACTTTTGCATTAGGTGTGTTTTCACTGATGCGGCCAATCTCCAGTGACTTCTTTATCGTTTCCTCTGTGATACTATTGCACAAAACAGCAATTGCTAACCTGTATGTGTGAATATACACATGTACATGCCTGTACGTCTTGCTTTACCACCAACCAACGCTTACTGTTACGCTTTTGAGTTACTGAGAGGGTATCCTGAGTCTGGGTTGAAATTCGCCTCTGGTCTCATTTCATTGCTTCCTTCATCTGTCTTTCCCAGTAGTTGTTACATAGCAAAAATGCTTACCTTTTCCCTCTGGATAGCATGGTCCAGGTTGATTCTGTGCTCATCAATGGCAGATTTTTCAGGTTGGTCCAGCCTAAATGCCTGTGGTTCTGGTCCTTGACCCTGGTAGCAGTTGTCCAGCACGTCACTGTCTCACCAATGCCTAGCCACACCTGCATCGTACACGGTAAACTGGTGGGGTCAAGAGGACACAAGAATCTTTTGCTTTCTCAAGTTTTTCCAGTTTTGTGGAGCACGGCTGGAAGTTAGTCTCTGCCATTTCTCCTAGGAATTCTGGAGTTTTTCCAGAAACCATGTTCACAGGCCAGCACTGGCCAATGTTATTTTGCCGCTCTTCTCCAGTGATGGTTTCTCGAGGGTTTCAGATTCTCTGGAGTACCAATACGATGTACTCCTCTGTATGACCAATTCGATGCACTCTCCTGTAGGTGTTTCTGCCCTTGGGAAAGACTGTGGCGACTATTGCCCTGGCCCGATGAATTAATGCTGACATGGCTGCTTCCTCGGAACAGCTGATGATGGCTGAGGCTTTTCAAGCAGAGGTGTGTTCACTTGCAGTAGATACTTATGTCCATGTCTGCCATCATGCATCCAGTGAATGGGGTTATCAAGGGAGGGGATGCGGTTGTTTTTCTCTGTCTCCATCATGAACCAAACACTGGGTTGTTGTCTGCTCATGGGGCCAATCAACAAACTCATCGTCCATTTCAGAAAAGCACTTTGGGCACTTGCAGGCTGAGCAGAGCGCCTTTTCCTTGAAGTCCTCTGAGAAAAAATTGGCTATCACCTGAGATAATTTCCAACTAATCAAGAGTCATTTTATCCAGTAACCATATAAACCTCTCAATCAGACTATCACAACATTCAGCCCTGAAGACTATGGATGACTCAACCATAGAAACATTGGTAGCAATGAAAAATTTGATTTGGTGGAGATTGTGAATACACCTCAACAAAAACTTAGGCAGGGAAAACCACAATTCTGACTCCTGCAGGCACCTACACTCAGGACTGGGCAGTATTTCAAATACAAGTATTTTAAAATACGTATTTGAAATACATTTGTATTTTGGTTTTGGTATTTCAAATACACAACCTGAATGTATCTTGTATTTTGTATTTCAAATACATATTTTTTGTATTTTCTCATTCTAAAATACAAAATACACTGTAAAATACTTTTGAAGTAGCTCTGATAACACCTCTGCAACACTATGCTTCGGAGATTACTTCATGAGTAAGTGAACGAATGAAACTCGGGAGTCAATGGCTGTGGTCCTCAGAGCTAAGGTGCTACCTCAGAGTCATAAGGGAGCGGATTTAGGCAGCCAAGTCTGTCAGAAAATTTAGGATGCACTAAGTCTATCCAAAATTTGCCTCTATACTGTATTTCCCGTAACCAACCCAGAATCACACGATAATTTTTTCCGTCTCTTTTCAGGGTTAGCTCCAATGATTGCTTTTCAGGGATCGTGAAAATGATAGCTCGAGCTATCATTTTTGCAATCAGTTCCCCCATCCCTTTTCCCATCGTTTCTTTTCTCATTTCACAGTGCTCAATGTTTATACTGCTTGTTCCCTTCAGAGTCGAATGTGGCTCAAAGTTCGCTCTTTGCTTTCTGATTGACCAAATGATGTTGTCAGCGATGGCAGGGATGAAAAAAGGGAGACGGATCCCTAACATTGCCGCAACCGCTGAAAGTGACTGTGCCAGACAATCATTTTTAAGCTATCTTCAGAGCTATCCCTGCAGAGGGATGGAAAATATGAATGTTTCATTCAGGGCTTAGGAATGAACACGGAACGAACTAAAACCAACTATAAACTACGACTTCTGATTTCAAATTTCTGACCATATCTCTGACTATCGAAGTGAATACCGAGCGACAACTTCACGCAGTACCGAGGCAATGACAGCTGTCATGACAATCAAGAATGTGAGTTTGCCGTTTTAGTTATGGAAAACTAGAAGGAGGTAATGCTTCCAAGAATCCTAAAGAGAGTGCAGGACGTTCAGAGGAATTATTCGGACTACCAGCCATATTAGATGGAAGGTATTTTCAAATATGTGTACAAGAATCGCGCAAAAAAGTAAGAGCCATTTGCCAGCTGTGTAAAAATAAAGAGACAGGAATTAGTGGGACATTGAATCAAGTACAAAGTTTAAAACACATTTGAAGGTAAGGCATTATGAAAGTGAAAGCTTTATTCGTAAATGTTGCTAATATTCTCTTAACTTGGTGAACAAGAGCCAATAAAATTTCACTGTTTCAGAAAGTGCATCGTCACACTGTTGAGGAATATGAAAAATATAAAGTATAAAATAAAATATTTGGGAACAGACTCAGAAGGAAGATCGATGATCCAATTGAAAAGAAACTTCTCTAAGCTGGATGTTTTTCAGGGTTGTAGTATTTTGTTGGATTAAGTTTTTATTCAAATCAATGATACAACCATTCTCTTTCGTGTTCAATATCGTTATGCCCCGAATCCTCGTTATCAACAAACTCTTTCCCCCATGACAACCATGGAAAAACAAAACATTTATTTTAATTTGATCCGCGATTATTATTTAACAAATTTACTTTGCTTCAAATTCCTCCTTTCGCGTGACAAATTTTAAATAATTAAACTCAAGTTTGGAATGTGCTTCTTCATTAATGCTTCGCTGACGTCCTTGGTCAAAACATCAGTTTCCAAGTCTGCTGAACCCACGTGATGAAGAACCACCTCACCATTTTTGATTTCATCCTTGACAAAATGATACATTCTTCTGATGTGCTTGTTTTCTTTGTTGATCTTCTCATTGTTATTCCAATTCAATGCTGATTGACTGTCAGTTCGAACTTTTATTGGTCGTTCAACAACTTCAAATTGTCCCAGCTCTTCTAACAACTCTGTCAACCAGATGCCCTCACAAACTCCATCACATAATGCCACCAACTCCGATTCCATAGTTGATAAAGCTACCATCTTCTGCTTTCCGCTTCTCCAACTGATCAATGCGTCTCCAATCTTCACTGAATATCCGCCAAATGATTTCGAATCCAAAGTGGTACACCAACTGGCATCTGAACTAATCTCCAGTCTTCCAACTTCTCTGCCAATTTTCAAACGATACCCTTTGGTCCCCTTCAAATATCTCAAAACTCTCTTCAACGCCTCGTAATGAATCATCCTTGGATCTTTTGAGTACTGCGATAGTTTGCTGTAGGTGTATGCCAAGTCCGGCCTCGTCCCTCTCACCAAATATCCAATACATCCAAGTATTTCTTGGTACAAATCCTTGTTTGCTTTCTCCGAATCTTCGTAATCGTCAAGTTTGACTCCACTTGCTGCTGGTGTCTTCACTCCATTGCAATTCTCCATTCCGAATCTCTCAATAACTTCTTCGATGTAGCTTGATTGTTCCATGATAAATCCTTCTTTTTCTTCTTTGATTTTTATTCCTAGGAACTTCACTTCATCCTCCTTTGACACCTTAATCTTCAATTGCTTTTTCAGTTTTTCCACCAGTTGATCAATCTTCTTTTGACTGTCACCAACAATTATACAGTCATCCACGTAGCATCCAATTGCCAAAAATCCCTTCTTTGACTCTTCGACAAATACACATGGATCTGCTTTACATGGTTTCAATCCCAATTCCTTCAAAATTCCAGATAATTTCTTAAACCAACATCTTCCTGCTTCTGGAAGTCCATATAAACTCTTCTTTAGTCTAAATATCTTCCCTTCTTCAATGTTTACTCCTTTTGGTGGATTCATGTACACATGCCTGTCCAATTCTGCGTTCAAGTACGCTGCTTCGACGTCAATGAACTCCACTTTGTAATTTTTCTTCGCTGCAATTGCCAACAGTGTCTTCAATGACTCTTGCTTCATCACTGGACTGTAAGAGCTTTTGTAATCCACTCCCATTCGCTGTCGTGAACCATCAGCTACCAGTCTTGCCTTGTATACTTCTGCATCTTTGGTTCCCTTTTTCTTGAAAACCCATTTGCTTTGAATTAATTTTACCTCTTTTGGCTTGTTAACAATTTCCCAAGTCTGATAATTTTTCATATTTTTCAATTCCTTGTTCATTGCTTCAATCCATTTGATCTTGTCCTTGGACTCGATTGCTTCTTTGTAGTTCCTTGGATTGATTTCTTGCACCATATTGACAATGCAATCGGGCTCCTTCTTCTCTCTCGTTGACCTTCTTACTCCTTGTTGTCTTAATTCATCTTCTATTCCTTTTAATTCTTCTTGGTGTCTCTGTTTCAGGACATCGTTCGTGTCACCTTTTTTTCTCCCTCTTCTTCTCTCTCCAGCTTGAACAATTACCAACGGATTTTTATGAGATGAATCATCATCACTGTCGAATTGTCCTTGAAAATCTTCAACAACGTCATGGATAATTCCTGAATTGTTTTCTTCCTCGTGTCGTTCGTCTCGATTCTCTTGCCTCTCAATTGGGATAAAAACGTAGTTAGTCTCGTCATAACCAGCGTCTTTTTCCTTCTTCTGAAAACCCATTTTTTCTTCAATGAACTTTACGTCTCGACTCTCGTGAATCTTCCTGTCACTCAAGTCAAATACTCGGTAGGCTCTCCTGTTCTTCGAGTATCCCACGAACACAGCTTCCTTTGATCTCACGTCAAGCTTCTTTTTTTGAACATCTTCATTTCTGTAGAAGACCTTGCAGCCAAAAACTCTGAGATGTCTGACCGATGGTTTCTTGTTTTTCCAAATCTCAAGTGGAACTTGATCCCTCTTCTTCGTAGGTGAAAGATCATGCAAGTAGCTCGCAGTCCACACGGCTTCTGCCCAAAACATCAGTGTTAATCCAGCTGCAATGAGTAACGTTCGAGCCATTTCCACCAACGTTCGATTGGCTCTCTCAGCAATTCCGTTGCTCTGTGGAGAATAGATCGTCGTTCTCTCGTGCTTGATGCCTTTCTTCTTGAAATATTCTTGCAATGTGTCGTTGGTAAATTCCGTACCATTGTCTGAGCGAAAATTCTTGACCTTTTGTCCTGTCTCGTTCTCTTTTCTCTCAATAAACTCGATCAGTTTATCGGCAGTTTCACTTTTACTCTTCAAAAAATCGACGAAATATCTTCTGCTGTACTCGTCCACAATAGTCAGCATGTACCTACTCCCTCCAATTGATTCTTGTTGCATTGGACCACACAAATCCGCGTGCAGTCTTTCCAAGATCTGCTGTGCACCTTCGATTTCGACTTCTTTGAATGGTGCTCTCGTCAGTTTCCCTTGAATGCAATCCTCGCAGTTGTCGTCCTTGATCGACACATTTTCGAGTCCTCTGACAAGATTCTCTTTCGCCAATCTAGAAAGATAATTATTGTTAATGTGACCAAGCCTCTGGTGCCATAAATTACTATTTATTTCGCTTGTGCTAAAGCAAACTTCTTTCTTCAGCTCTCGTTCATCGCTGTCCGTGCTCATTCGAAACATAAAAGCATCTGCTTCAAAGATCCCCTGTGCAACTAATTCTCCTGTTTTCTTGTCATAAATTCCAAATCCATCTTCATCAATAACTATTTTCTTGCCCATCTTGACCAGACTTGGAACTGACATCAAGTTGCTGTTTAAATCTGGAACATAAAGTACGTCTTTTATAGTTAATGCTACCTCACCATCGTCAAGATAGCTGGTTCCTTCAATTTCTCCTCGAAATTCAGCGTGAATCTTTCTGCCTGCTTCAGCCGTCACGATCTCCACATTGTCTTTCCTCTTATTAATCAATAACTCCTCTTGATGAGTCATGTGAGATGTGCACGCCGAATCAAGCATCCAAGTGACTCCATTTTCTGCATTTATCTTGTGATGCTCCCTCACTTCAAATGCATGTTGATTCTTGCCTCCTTTGAAAATTCCCTTGAATTTGCTCTTATTCTTGTAAAAATCCTTTGAATTTTCTTTAGTCTCAATTGAATTCTCCTTGTCCTTGTGCCAGCAATCACGAGCAAAATGTCCAATTTTGCCACAACAGAAACATTTTTTCTTAGTCTGCACCTTCGCCTTAAAAGCCTTGACCTCTCCTTCATTGGTTGATTTCTTGTTTTTCTCCTCATATCGCAAAAGTGCTCCTCTCATGAATTCGAAATCCACCGTTGGATTGGAAGAAATCGCTGTTGCAACTTCACTGAAACTCTTTGGTAGACCCTCGATTAGAACATAATTAATTCATAATCTTCAATATTATTACCCATTTCCTTAAGTTGAGTCTCTAATGTTTGAGCTCTAGTTAAATAACCGTCAATGCTTTCTTTCTCTAATTTTTCTAATTTAGCCAATTCAATCATTAACTGAGTCTTTCTATGTTTCTCAACATATTTCCCTAACGACTAGACAGAAAAAATTTGATCAAAACGTTATTGACCATGTGATCAATAGTATGAAACCTTTATCCACTGTCAAAGATGCCGATTTCATCAAAAGTTGTAAAGATAATTTCAGCATAATCTATGCCTTACAAAAATGTGGAGATTAATTATAATTATCGAGGTATGTGCTTCAATTCCAGGTCATGACTCAGAAATACAAATTATGTCCCGACGTTCTTTAGGGCGTAAACTAGGTGAAAATCATGCGCTTATATATGAGAATTTAAGGGGCCGTGAGACATAGCTGTTTTTCAGACCTATTTTTCAAGGAAGATTGCTCCAACAGGAAGCTAGATATTGGAATGCGGTTTTCAGTAATTAAAAGAGAAAGTATCAAACTATTACTCTATAATCCTAGATTATAAGTAAAGCCTAGTTAAAAATATATCTAGATGTAAAAATAGACCTTTTTTTCAAATATTGGGAGACAGAGGGGCTATTTTTTGACTTTCATTATTATAGATAACAAGTTTCAAGCTTAGTCTGTTGGATTCTTGAAAATTATTGATTTTAATTAAAAGACACGCTGTTGAGATATTCTGAAAGAAATTTATGTTTTTCGCCAACTCCAGCCCAGGGATACGCCTCTAGCAACGTGCAAATCACGAAACAGTTCACACATTCTCCGCCTACTGCGCTACTCAAAAAGTGCTACGGTCCCTCTACCCTATATCCTAAAACGGTAACCTTGAGGTGTTGAAGCTTTGGGGAAGGGAAAGTGAAGGCGGGCGGGAAGCAGAGGCGAGTGAGACGGAGTGTCTGATTTACTGACGGGTTGTTTCTTGAGTCTCAGCTTAGGTTGTCGCTCTCGGGGTGTCTAGTAATAGTCAAACTGACTAATTGTCAAGTCTCGAAATTTCATCGGAAGCGTACCGATATCGGAAAATTAAAGTAGGCAGTCGCTTGACATTTTCGATGGCGAGGAAAAAAAGAAAGGGTGAATTTTTGGCCAAGCCGAGGGAAGAGATAAGGTAAATATTGTCATTTTTTGTGAAAACATTATCTTAATGTAATGATATATTCATGTGTAAGTATGCAAATTTCTATTATCCAAAACAGGCGTCTCAAAATAATGGGAACAGAGACGCACGTAGGAGGAACTTCTTGCGCTATTGAAGAAATCCCGTCCAATATTGACAATTCAGTAGCTGATGAAACTTTGCATGATTCATTTGACAATATGGCAATTGCCGAAGAAGGGAAAAACGAAGGCATATCCGGTGGAGTAACGGGAAGAAGAATTATCGACTTAAAATATTCGACAAATCGGTTTCGAATTCACTTAAAAGGTTTAACCTAAATTTCAACCTGCGTTCTGATAGTAATTCCCAGCCTAGTTCTTCTATTAAACTCGTAACACTTATACAATTATCATAGCGGCCTTTAACAAATCTAGTGGATCTCCTTTGCACACGCTCTAATTCTTTTATCATACCTTCCTCGTACGGATCCCATATACTAGTGGCATATTCTAAATGAGGCCTGACAAGTGTAAAATAGCTTCTTTCTAGTACTCTCTCATTGCATTTGCCTAGAACTCTTTTTACCAATCCTAATCTATGGTTTGTTGCACTACTTTTTTTAGTAGTTATTTCCCTGATGTGTTTCCCCCACGACATGTCTTCAATGTTGGTGATGCCTAAGTATTTAATAAGTTCTACGTTAGATATTTTCTTTTCTTTGAAGCAATAATTTTTCCCGGGAAAGTTATTCTTTTTCCAAACGTTCTTTATCGCGCATTTCTTCAGATTTAATTCTAGCTGCCAACTATCACACCAATCATCAATCGCATCTAAATCCTTGGCTAAAGACTGACTATCCTCTTAATTTCCAATTTCCTTATACACTACTGCATCAGAAGAAATACGTAAATATGAAGAGATTAGCTGACAGGACTCAGTGGAGAGCTGCATCAAACCGATAATAAGTTCAAATAAAATCTGCTTTGCTTAAAAGGCAAATCTTTCTTTTTAATTTTACATTTTGGTCAGTATTGAGGGATAATTTAACGTGTACTACCTTGTGGTCACTTATTCCATCGACATTTTTAACTTTAATAACTTTTTCATGGATGTTTGAGGCAAGTAAATTGAGAACATTCTCCCTTCTATTATGCAAATTTACTATTTGATGTACTGCGTATTATGCGAACAGGTTAAACAATGACGAGCAGATCTCTTTGTCCCTACCCCCAGACTTATGACAACATGTTTTCCAATCTTTCGATGGTGTATTGAAATCTCCTCCGACAATAATCTGTCGTTCGTTGCTATGGGAATTAATGTACCTGATATGTTTCTCGAGTTCTAATACTGAGTGTACATCGGTGTGGGGTGGTCTATAGTAGGCACAAACGTATATTACTTTCAAATTACCACATTTAGACATTAACACGTGCAAGCCAAGCTACCAGCTGAGACCACCTCCTATTTGTTGCAGTTCTTACGGTTAAACTGTTGTCACAACAACCAATCAACGCGGCTACCCCGAAAAATGAAGTCCATTCATGACTTGGACCGCGGACGCATTCTCCTGCAGCTACGAGCCAGACTGGCCAGGCCGGCTCGGTTCTTAGAAAATCTTAGCGAGCGCATTTCCGCAAATTCCACGTTGCCACTTGGTATAATGTGGAGTGTACCAAACAGTTTGGTCCAATCGTGTGTAAAAATGGCAACAATGCGTCTAGTGGTCAGCAATGGTACGAAAACTCCCCAGACGGAGGGGATGAAGGGGAAGGATCGTTATTGCCTCATCACCTCTGCGCAAAGCAATTGAAGCGTAGAGGAGACACTTAACAAAAATATGGCTGTTTGGGTAGGCGCCGACTCTGGTAACTCTACCGGTCGACGGAAAAACTATCTCCATCATCTCAGCACTCGGTAGTGAAAAAATAATCATCTCCCACGGCCCCTAAAGACAAACCTTTAAAGAAATTCTGCATATGTCAACAACAGCAGACATCTGGTCTACAAAGCATAAATGTTTTATGGGTGTTACAGCACATTGGGCATGAAATATGTTTCTACTCTTTATTAAATAAATCTAAAATCCGCTCTTTTTTACTAATAATCTTCGACTTCTACCTAAACTGCTGTTCGATTTGAAGTGCTCTTCGGAGGCACTTTAAATGACCATTGTTCTATTTCAAACTTTCTTGATTAACCACCTCACTTCAGAGCATGTTACTGCTGTGTTAGCCTGCAGAAGATTTAAAGGAATTCATTCATTTGAAAGAGTTGCTGAAATTTTATTTTAAAGACATTCAGAGTTCAACATAAGGCATGATCAGTTGGTCTCAACTATTGCAGACAATGGTTCAACTTTTGTGAAAGCATTTAAAGAATTTGGCTGTTCTCTTTCCACTCCATTGGATTTCGATGGTAATTATGAGCTTCCTCTATTATCTTTAGAGTATTCACAAAAAACTCCTGTACTAATTTTTACCTCTTTAAAATTTATATCCTGCAGATGATTTGGAAGTTGAAGAAATGGAAAATGTAGTTTCCATTGCTTGAAGCCCCGCACATTAGATTGTGGGAAAGACGAAGACGCTTCAGAAATGGACTATAGAAACACTGGCATAATTCTACCGCACCATTTCAGGTGTGTGAGTCACACCTTGAATTCGCTGGCAACAACTGATTTACATAATGCTCTGAAGAGTTCATCTGTCAATAGAATACATCTTCCAGCTCTTGCAAAGTGCTCCACATAATGGAATGCATCGCATCGACCAAAATCTTCCGAAGTCATTCACGGTTTATTAGGATATCAGTAGTTATAATTATCCTTGTCCCGTGAGGTGGAATTCACTGTACGACTCAATTAGTCAATTAATGAAGCACAAAGATAGGTTGAATGAATTGTTTGAGAAACTAAGTTAAAGCAATGCATTCAAAGAAGTTGAAATTGAATATTTAGAGGATTTATCATCATGATGAAGCCAATCGCCACTGCCTTAGATTTCCTTCAGGGCCAGAAAGCTTGTTATTATGGACAACTACTACCTACACTAATGTCTCTGCATACAGGTTGCAAAATTTGATGGAAAATAATTTGCGTCACACAGCTTGAATAGCAACAGCATTGGTAAAAAGCTTGCAGGATAGATTTGAATTATTTTTCAATTTATCTCCTGTAGTGAATGAGGCTATTTTAGCTTCTTGCTTTCATCCAAGTTTCAAGTTGTGGTGGCTTCCAGACCATATTTCAGACCCGGAACGAAAACACATTCAAAATCTCTGTATTAATTCATTAGAGTCATACATTGCCAGTACACATGATTATACCTGTGACACTACAAGTGGTGGAGTGGATGATGACTTCTTTGTGCTATCGAATACAAGTGAAAAAAAAGCAACAGTCCCAGATTGAGTTCGCGCTTGGTCATCAGATATTTTAATGACAAAAACAAATCTATGTTGAGTTTGCAAAACTATCCTAATATGAAGAAAATGTTTATCTGATTTAACACAAGCCTATGCTCATCTTCACCAGTGTTTCAAGACTGTTTTCACTTGCTGGCTTTATCCATTCCCCTGTGAGGGGATCTCTGTCCGACACACTTTTTAAAAAACTTGTATTCCTCAAGGGGAATAATTCATTCGTAGAGAGCAACATTTGAAAAGTTTTACTTTTAAAAATGTAAAATATACAGTTTATGAATATAATATACTGTAACATAACGCAAGGCCGCCATGTTTGCTCATGGTCGCGAGGGAGAATAAACAATGAGGAGGGCGTTAAGCGGAGTCGAGTGCGAGGATCGAAAGGGAGACGTTGCCCACGAGTGAGGCGGAGATTGGTGTGGTTTTTTAGCTGTTGTGTTGAGTGAAGGAAGAAGTTTTAGAAGTGAGGAGGACAGTGAGCAGTGCATTGACTGGCAAGAGCGGGAAGGCGTGTCTGTGTGGACCGATCGGTGCTGTGGCGGAATGTGTGGTATTTTAGTTGATAATGTGGATCAGACGTGGATAGTTTTAGATATCTTGATGATATTTTACCTTGTTTCCGCCATCGGGAACGTATGTTAAATTGTAACTACATATATGTTGTTGCATGGATAAGAGATTATATGCTATAATTTGAATTTGTGTGTTGGTGATCTGTTTTTTTTTAAAACTCTTGTTGCACACATGATTGTCTGAGGTAGGTCCGTGTTGTTTTGAACTCTGACTAAGGTTACAATACATATATATACACACATACTTTTCTCGTGTACTGTTTGTAACTATCCTTAACGTGCTAAAACAGGTTATATTTTTTTTTAAGATCTCTTAGTTTCTATACAAATATATCTTGTATTTTAATAAGTATTTAAAATACTATTTTGTATTTCAAATACCCAAGTCAAAGGTATTTTGTATTTTGCATTTCAAATACATTTGGAGCAGTATCTTGTATTTTGTATTTCAAATACTCCTCAGCCTGTATTTTGCCCAGCCCTGCCTACAGTAACAGTGTTTGGTCGTTTGACAATAAATAATACAAAATAGTAATAGTTTATTAGTCAAAAGATCACATTTTCACATGACATACGACACGTCAAGATAATAATAGTGTGTAGCTTGCTCCTCTTTCAATAATTTAATCTTTCGTTGCATATTTCAAATATGAGAATCATTAGTTTTTCCAGTATAACCTCTTATATCACCTGTTACATGTACTGACCTTTGTGTATATGACTGCAATAAAAGAATATTCTGAAATATAAGTAAATGCAATTTACAAGGTACTGTTTCTTTCTTTAAAAAAAGTCAAATATTATTTATTCATTTATCATTATTGACCAGTCATTTACCTATTAAATAAACTTCAGTGTTGTTATGTAGTTATGTGTTTGACCTGTTATGTAGTTATGTGATTGAACTTGGTGGTGATCGGATGGAATGCCCCAGGAGTTACAGAGCACCAGGGGGAGAATGCCAATATGGCTGACATGTGACAAGCCTTAGTCATTGCTGGCTGTATCTTTATCATGAGTGAATACAAATCCTGTTCCTGAAATGCAATGACTTATTATTTGAACTCCGTAACAGACATGACATATGTTGTCAGAAGTGAAAGGACCACTGAAACAACAGGCAAGAGAAAGTTTCACAGTTAAATAATATGGTTCACGATAGTACTCGCAAGATGGCCACTGTATTTCAACCGCTGAGACAGCATAGTCTTTCTGGAAATGTGTTGGAAAATTGGAGGAGATTTAGGCAAAGGTTTCTAATTTTTCTGGAAGCCACTGGGAAGACGAGTGCAAATGATAAGTTGAAAACTGCAATCTTGCTGAACCTTATTGGTGATGAAGCCTTAGAGGCGAGCAACACCTTCAAATTTGAAAATGAGGAACAGAAGACAAACCTGAAAATGGTCTTAGATAACTTTGATACTTATTGTGCGCTGATGAAAAATGTTGTGTGTGAGCAACATATGTTTTTTTCAATTGTCCAAAAAGAGGGACAGGGTTAAGATCATTTTCTTTCAGAATTAAAACAGGCAGTGTCAACATGTGAATCCTGGAAGAAGAAGCCTTGATAAGAAGCAGAGTGGTTATTGGCATCAACGATAAGACGCTACAAGAGAGGCTGCTCAGAGAACGGAGTCTGACCCTGAAAATAGCTGCCGACATTTACAGGGCTGCTGAGACAAGCCGTGAGCGGGTCTGGGCATTACATAAGTCTATGGATTCTGTAAGGTTTAAGACTGATAAAACTAACCACACTGTGAAACATAAACAACAGCCAGGTAAAAATCTGCATGTGGCTAAAAATGCATTTGGCAAAGGTATGATAAATTGTAAGTTTTGTGCCTTGCAACATGAGGCGGGAAAGTGTCCAGCCTATAATAAGCTTTGCTTGTACTGTAAAAAGGAAAATCATTTTGCGAAAGCATGCTTTAAATTACAAAAGTCAACACGGGTAACTGTTGTAGAAGAATTCCCCGTTAATGAAGAATGTAATACGGTTTTAACACGTTCACTGCGGAGCTGTTTAAAGCCCTACCTCTCACAGCGCGGCGTGACCCACCGGTGGGTCACAGTCCTTCCGAGCTTCTGGCCACTGCCGAGGGATGGTGGTTGAAGCGGCAACACTCAGCTGTTTCCTGAGATTAGAGGAAGGCTGGGGGAGGCTACTCCCAGCTTCGCCCCCAGCCCACCCCTCCACCAGCCACGTGGGGCACGCTATCTTCTAGACCCTGGCGTGGGATGGGGGAAGAGAGGGGCAACAATACAATGCATGTGGTAAAGATTTGCTGACGTTCGGAAAACCCAGGAGACTCCCACCCGTCTCTGTTTATTGCCCCTGCCCCTGTTCGTGCCCGTCTGTGAGACGTAGACGCCCGTCCGTGCGTACCGATTCCCCAGCCCTGCTCACACTATGAGAAAAGGGAAGGGAGATCCTTTGGAAAGAGTACATAGTGGTTCGTCTCACTCAGAAAAAAGTAGTGTCTGCATTTCGGAAGACGTTCACCCGGCAAGGGCACGGTCACTCATCCACCACTGAGGGGTTGGCTCAAGAACGCTACACGACTCTTTCCCAATTGCCCTTCCGTAGAGGGGGGTGGGGTGGGGGTGAGGGAAGAGAGAGAGTCTATCTCTCACACAGCCGGGCGAGTGCAGTTCGGACTGTTTAGTTTACGAGCAGCTGACGGACAGCCAAGAGGTTGAGGAGAAAAAATTGTCCTAAACATTTTCATTATTTTTAATAAGTTGATATGTTTTACTATATCGAGTATTGTTCTTCCTTATGTATAAAAATCGCATAAACATGAAAAAAAACAAAAAGAAAGCAAAAAATAAACGTATTTTGGATATAATACGCTAATATGTAAATTTGTTCGTGACCCACCGGTGGGCCACACCGCTCACGCTGAAAAAAGTTTCAGGAGGGGTGGTGTGACCCACCGGTGGGTCACACTAAGTGTCACATAGTAGTCTATTATTTGAGCAGTGACTAACCTCTGGGTGAAGTCACTGGAGAAGTTCTCGATTCCTACTCTCACAATACTCCTCGCAAGTTACGACAATTCACAGAATTTTATGGCCGCGGCGCTAGACGTATCTGCGTGACCCACCGGTGGGTCACGCGGCAGTGAACGTGTTAAATTTTAAATCGATACATTTCTGATTCATGATGCAAGTAATGAATTGATTGTAAATTCAGTAACTAGCAGTTGTGTTGAAAGTGTTGAGCTTTATGGTGAGTGAAAATTAAATTTAAATTAGATACCCCCCATATGCTACTGTCTGTGTTCATCCTGACAGGCTCATCACATATGGCAAAATTGGTCAGGAACTCTGTTGGTGAGAAGATGATTCTCCTCAATAAGGTTTGCAGAAGAATAAAGCGGAAATGCATTGAGAGATTTTAGGAGCTCCAGGAGACGGAAAGCTTGCTTTTAATGAACAAGCTGAGGTCTGCCCTTAGCATCATCATCCTCATTGGTCAACAATCCTAGGGTTGGTTTGACGCAGCCCTCCACTCAATTCTTCTATCGTCCAACTTCTTCATATTAACCTAGCTCCTCTCTTTCACGTCCTTTTACGACCTGTCCTATGTAACTCATACGAGGCCTGCCTTTTCAATTCTTCCCATTCACTTTTCCTTCGACGATTGTATTCATCAGGCCATCGTGTCTCAAGATATGGCTGATTAGGTTGTCCCATCTTCTTTTTATAGTTTTCAGCAGACTTCTCTTTTCTCCCACTCTTCTTAGAACTTCTTTAATTGTCACTCGGTCGATCCATTTTATCTTCATCATTCTTCGATAGCACCACATTTCAAATGCTTCCACCCTTTTCTTCTCCGCTGCTGTCATCGTCCATGCCTCACTGCAGTAAAGAAACATGCTCCAGATATACGTTCTGATGAATTGCTTCCTTACTTCTACACTTCTTTTTCCAGCTGTAAGTAGATCCTTCTTTTGATATAATGCCCTCTTTGCCTGGGCTATTCGACTAACTATTTCTTTCTTGCTTCGTCCATCGTTGGTTACTCTGCTTCACAGGTAACAAAACTCTTTCACCTCTTACAGTTGGTTTTCCTAGCTTAACGTTGGTTTGCGCCTCCTCTCTCTTGCTGCACACCAATACCTTAGTTTTCTTCTTATTGATCTTCAGCTGATACCTGACAATCATCATTTCCATGGTTATTAGAATCTTATTCAGATCCCTCTTTGTCTCTGCTATGAGTGCTTTGTCATCAGCGAATTGTAGCATGCTAATTTTTTCTCCGCGGATATTCACTCTAGAAGACTTCTCTTTGATTTCATTGATGGCGCTTTCTACGTAAACATTAAAAATAATGGGAGACAGAGCACAGCCGATTGTCTCACCCCTTTCCTTATTCTTGCTTCTAAACAGCTGGGTCCAGATTTAATTACAGCTATGTACTTGGTTTTTATACAAACTGTAGATAATTCTTCGGTCATTGTAGGACACTCCATTTCCCTTCGGAATTCCAAACATTGAATTCCAATCCACGTTGTCAAAAGCCTTCTCTAAATCCACAAATTCAATGAAGGCTGGTTTGTTCTTCTCCAGTCTCTTCTCCATTGGCAGCCTAAGGACTAATATTGCTTTTCTTGTACCCTTACTTTTTCTGAATCCAAATTGATCTTCATCCAGAAACTCCTCTGATTTTTGTTCTGTTCTTCTTTAGATGATCCTTGTCAATATCTTTGATGCATTAGTAGTCAGGCTTATAGTTCTGATATTTTCACATTTATCCACACTCTTCTTTTTGGGAGTAGGAATGATGATGTTTTTCTTGAAGTCCCTTGGTATTTCTCCTGTTGAGTACATGTTGCAGGTGGTTTTCTAAAGATGGGTTAATATCTTCTCTCCTGCATTTTTTATTAGTTCTGCAGGAATATCATCAATTCCACAAGCCTCATCTATGCGGAGGTTCCTAAATGCTGTGACAAATTTTGATCTTAATATTGATGCTCCTATATAATCCTTTCGAATTTGCTTTCCTCTTTGATAACTTTTGTGTTGAGGTTCTTTCCATTGCATAACCCCTCCAGATATTCTTTTTATCTCTTCACTTTGTCTTTATTTTCAATAAATAGTTCACCATGTCCCTTATCGCATTGCAACTTGTGCTCCGTTTCTTGAAGTGGACACTACACTATCCTCTAGGCAGTTTCCACCTTTCCAAGTACAGAGCGTTGTTTTGCACATCTTCACATGGGCTCTTCATTCATCTTTCTAAGGCTTTCATGGCTTTGCGACTTTTTTTGTTCCTTATTCTTTTGTAGCAAAGCTGCCCTTCCTCCATTCTTGTAGTTTCCTCTTTCTTCAATCAGCACTAAGAAGAACTCTTCCGTGATCCATGGCTTCTGCTTGGAAACTCTTCTCTTTCCAATAGCCTCCACTTTGGCTTAATGCAGTCTACATTTAATGTTTTCCCAATGCTCCTCCTCTGATTTCTCAGTCACGTCCTCTCCTATGTTGCTTCCTACTGTTGTAGCTGTATTTCTAATCACTGCACTTTCTCATGTTATGTCATTTACTATTTTCCCAGTATTTGTGTTTCAAATTTAATTTTTTTGCCAATAAAACACCTATTTGAAAATTCATATGTTAACTTTATTTCACAAACCCATTTTCCAGCCAGTTCTACCTCATGAACATTTTAAAAGTCGTAGTTATCATCATCCTGCTACGTTACATTGATTTGGTTCCTTGAGATTTGCTTAAGGATCTAAAATATGTTTATTTTGGATGCCTGTTGTGCTAATGCATAGAGGTTAACATATAAGTTCAATTAAATGATATTTCGACATTTGATAATGATTTGACAATGATATTTGGAGAACTCCCAAAGTTTGTAATTTTTATGTAAAAATCATTGTTAGTTACTGTTGATAGTCCCATTATAGTTAATATTCAGCCACTTGGTCATGCTTTTGTATCCACAACAGCAAAAACAATGATAATTCTTGGTAAAATAAGTAGCGACAGCGGCTGTAGTCTTCTGCAGAAACATTTCTGGGTTCGTGTCTGATACGCACTGAAACATCCCACACAGCACAAAGTGAATAATACGCACACAATATTCAACTATTATGCGAATATTATGCCACATCAATGGAATAAAATGTGCATAATATTTACATGAAATGTACATATAAATGGTATAATGCCCCCATAAATTGCGATACATGCGCATAATATGCCAAATATATGCACTGAATGGAATGGCATAATGTTTGCATATTATGTGCATGTATATGCAATTTATGAGGACATTATACGATATATATGCACATTTTATGTACAATTTATACTATTGATGTGATGTATACATTGAATGTGAATAAAAAGTAGTGATCAAGTTTGATTTTTCCATAACATTTAATTTTAAATGGTTGATCTGGGTGTACAAAAACCAGCTGTATTTTTAAAAATCAACGCTCTTCTAAAAATTGAAACTTTTTCCAACAGATGGTTCGTTCAAATATCATCGAAAGTTACTGCACTGTCATAACACACACAAAACTTTTCACGTTTATCAAATAGTTGAATGATGATCTGAACTGTCGTTGGATCATTCCTAATATCCCAATTTGTTAAAGACTGTATGTACCTGAAACATGATAAATAGAGTCAATTGGCAGCAATTCAAAAAATCAGCATGGAAGGCAGATGAAAACAATGATCAATTCGTAAATAATCTTCAACGCAATCACTGGTCATAACAATCATTTAGGTACTCACCGTAACTTAACTGTCCATTAGAATTAAAATTAAGGTTCTACGATCACAAATTACAAGAAAACGTAAACATTGAAGGAGCTAGTTCTTTTTCTCGCTTCCCGCTTATCAACATGACTGCCATTTTGATTTTCGAGATGGTTCAAGTCGATCTTATTTGCAAGACGTCGATTGTAGTCTATTCAAAAAATATGCACATATTATGCACCTCTTATTCGCAGTCTTAGATGGTATAATGTTTACATATTATTTGCAGTGCACGCATATTATTCAAATTATATGCATATAATCGACGGAATATTATTTACTATTTAGATCAATCCATTTATGCATATTTTATATGGTATAAATTTTCTTTGTGCTGTGTGGGATGTTGTTTTTAATAATTGTGAGAATTTAGAACCACCACTGAAATGGATTTGTCAATTAACTCATAATAATGGTGTAATTCATTATTTAATCAATTTAATAATATTATTTCTCGAGCAATAAATGATCGAATACTGAAATTAATTCTGAGAATATTTGTAAGTATCATATTTCTTCATGAAATTGAGCGTAACTTGAACAATGTCACTCAATACGCTGTAAATATATATGAAGATTGCATTTTGAAGAAGGAAACGCATGCTCTGTCTATGAGGATTATCAATGAAAAACATCGTAAAAATGCAAAATTAGTGTGTCATCCCATAAGAGCAATGGTAAATCAGGGAAGACCAAGATGGTGGACAGGCCAGGCACACGTTACAGATTCAAGCATTGGCCAGCATAGGTAGCGCCCTCTCCATATACCTCTATGGTATTACTAAATTTGGTAAGCCATTCCCTGGTGAAAATAAACCGTGACAGACAGTGTGACAGAAGCGTGAACACAGGGTGCTTAGAATGTGACAAGAGTGTGATTACAGTGTGCATACACCGTGACAAAAGCGTAAATTGGGACTCAAAAGCATGCAGGAAGCGTAACAGACACTGTGACGGTACAGTGTGTTCACAGTGTGAGGACACCGTGCACACATTGTGACTAATACCCATGTACAGTGTGCTGCACATTGTGGTCACACTGTCCATCAAGCTTTGAAGGGAGCACAGTGTGCGTACACTGTGACTAGTAGCCTTGTACAGTGTGCAGCACATTGTGGTCACACTGTCCATCACGCTTTGAAGGGAGCACACTGTGCGCACAGTGTACATACACTATGGCTAATATACTTGCACAGTGTGATACACATTGTTGTCACACTGTCTGTCACGGTTTATTTTCACCAGGGTTGTGCATGCCGACGGGCATGCGTGACGTCAACTAGATTTCATTTCCAACAGGTGACTTCTATCGGGCGGGCATCTAATATAGAGAACCATTCAGAACCGTGCAGAGAACCATTGTTTTAGGCCACTGTATTCATGAACTTGTGATGTCTTTTTCTTAAGGGGTTTGGACAAATACTGTACAAATAGTTAACTTAAATGCAAAGGAAAAGAGAAGTTTTTATCGTTTACCAAGGATTCGGAGAGGAGATGTATTTGGATTCACGTTTGCTGGAGACGGGACAATGTGAATGCCGAAAAAGATATTAAGAATATTAACCAGACAGCACAAAAAACGGGTGAAAAAATTATTTTTTTTTCAAGACAAAAATAATTTTATTTTTACCAACATACATTTTTAAGTTCAGTAATAAAAATAATATATTAAACTATTTAAAAAATAATATATTAAATTATTATAAAAGATAATATTAAGGTGTTCAGTCTTCCAATGTCTACAGGAGTAGGCATGTGCTGAAGATCGAATCTCCCACAGTATTCATCTACATAAAACCCTACAAGCCACCACAAGGGTGTGTGGCAGGGGGTGAATTCTCACCAAACATGCACTACATATCATATCTAAAAAGAATAGTAATAATATACCAGACTAAAATTGAATTTTCTAAAAAAGATGAAAATAGCAAAGCAAGCATGCAATCTAATGCTGTTAGCAGGGTTAGCTTAAACTCCATATACCAACATGCAATGATACCTATGCTATCCATTGACACACTCGTATTTGATATATTTACCGCTATTCATATCCCTAATAGTACGAGGAAAGAAGGACATTTTGAATCTGCCAGTTCACCAATCAATTTCTCTATTTTTGTGACTATGGTCCAGTCTACCATAGTAAGTTGGGGTCTGCAAAATATTTGTAACGTCAGCACTGAAAAAATTATCTTGGAATTTATTTACGAGATTAAGTCTAAATTTCAACCTGTGATCTGACAATGATTCCCAATTTAATTCATGTAATAGACTGGTTACGCTAATAAAGTTATCGTACCGTCCCTTTACAAATATTGCCGATATTCGCTGCACACGTTCAAGTTCATTATTTAGGCCGATTTTGTAGGGATCCCATTTTCTACAAAATCCATTTTAACTATTTCATCATTTAAGGGAATTAGTCAGGTCATAATATATTTTAATGCACTCATTTATTTCGAAGCTCATGCTTGAGGTTGAATCCAAATATAAGGTCATAACTTGAAGTTATCTGCTGATTGGTTGAAGTACAGTCACATGTGCTTAACGATGCATGCAGTTTATACAGCATAACAAGAAATACAATTGTCTACATGCATGGACATGCTATGAAATAAAATATTCTCTTGCTCTACTCAATAATTATATTATGTGAGTAATTTAAAAAATGGACATTAATGTTCAGGATTGGGGCGTAAAAACTGTTTCAAGTTCAAACACTTTTTGACCATTTCAACAGGCTACAATTTTTTTTAACTATTGAAAACCTTTTACTGGAATCAAACGTTTGTAGCACCATTGAAAGCATTTTTATGAAGAACTAAATCTGATTATTATGATATGCATGGCATGTAAGCAAAAGTACTCTGTTCTGGTGTTGTCAGCATTTAGAATGACTTCAGATTCCATTATGTCCTCCAAAGTCTCCCCAATTATGGGTGTCCAACGAGGATCGCCAGAGGAAAAAGCCTCTTCTATTGCAGATCATCGCAATGGAAACCCAATTCAATGAAGTAGGTATGTTAATGCATAATAAATATTTTGGTACAAGCATGATTTCAAGTTAATAACTTTCTTTTGGCGCATTTACATTTGAGCCTATTCAAGTGAAGATGCAGCTCTTCCGAGATTTCCTCCGCGTTGGTCCGTTGAATGCTGGGACAACAGTTTCGATGGCATTGCAGTGGGCTTCTTCAGGTCGAAGTGCTGATGCAGTCATCTGGCCATCTTATGTCTATAGATATAGAATGGATGACTGCATCGACACTTCGACCTGAAGAAGCCCACTGCAATGCCATCGAAACTGTTGTCCCAGGCTTCAACGGACGAACGCAGAGGAAATCCCGGAAGAGCTGCATCTTCACTACAATCAACGGAAGTGGAGGCCTACACAAGGATGAGCATACTCACCTTTTCTGTAATAGCATAAGCTAATTCTATCTACTAGTAATGTAGGCAGATGATTGGTCATGCAGTTGTTTAGCACAGTAGGTTTTTCCTTAATTAAACCAATACTAGAAATTATATAATTAAATAGGGAGCTAGAATTATGAGTCATTCTGGAATACGTGCTGCTTTATTCAAACTCATAATTCATTTTAGTCAATTTTAAGAATAAATTAACTTGCAACAGAAATAGAAATTACTTAAAGTTAAAGTAAGTCAAAGTTTTATTACAATACTTACATTTCTATAAATTGTACTAGCTTTTTGATAACTGTACTGCCTTCACAGTAACTGCTATAACTGATTGAAAAATATCCTTAGAACATTTATTCCAATAATCCAAAATACTGTCGCAATAAAGTTGAAGATAGCTCATTTTTGTTATGATTTAGTGCATGAATAGTCTAATTTATCCAGTACACGACGTACTTAAACTTAAATTAGGTAGTCTAAGAAAAGTTCATTTGCAAATATTTTAATGGCTGTCTATTATTCATGGTTGATATAATTACGACGAAGAATACTTTTTATTTTCTTCCTTTCAAGAATAGCCATGTTCAGTGGCTACCTCTTGTCACGCAGTTGATTATAACGTCATTCTCTAAGCATCATAAAATGGCGAAATAAACTCAGTAAAGTCGTAGAAAATGTTGATTGGAAAGATTATTGTGGAAAAAGGACAACGATAGATTCTTTTCATTGTCATACGATATGGCTACCACAGATCGATATGGATGTTTCATGTGGGTGTCCCCCACATGGGGGGATCTCACGCCAGATTTTTAAAGTGGCGCCACGGCCGCATGACTCCCTCAGGAGACGGACGATGCGCAGACTGGTCTCGTTTGTGTTCACCGGAATACCTAACATTCAGTAGTGCCATGCCGAAAACGTACAATTTTCAAAGAGTAATATCTTTGTAACACAACCTAATTCTTCAACAAAATTTTTGCCAAGCACATTTTAGCTGATAAACTTCACATTAAAAGGGCTATATAAAATAGTGCATGTTCCCGATTGATATGAAAAAGCCTAAATGGAAAACAAAACATTGACTCTGCTGTATCACTCCATGCAAGCCAATCTCTCCAAACACTCTCTCTCTCTCCGTTCGTCCTTCTTGAAAAAGAACTGTTTGTGGAAATGCTTTATTCCCATCATTCGGTAGATCTGACAGGTGGGCCCATTTTCACTCAAGTCTCAATTATGTATATTGCTGTTTATCACCTTGTATTTTAGAAGTCTCAAGTCTGAATTTGTAATTATAGTCCCGATCCTGGTATCCAAAGTACGAGTTGGAGTTTCATGTTGTTCTTTAAAATGTTCTCCTTTTGCTACAGGTTCTGGGATGGAACCTTCTGCTACTGTTAGTTCATCTAAATTACTACTTTCGCACTTTTTACTTTCTTCAATGTTAGGGGTATCATCAAAGCACGGAGAAAATTCCTCTGAACTCGCATTGTCAGCACAAGTAATATATACTTTAATTCGAACGTCGAATAATGTCCTACATCCTTTTTTGCCAACGTGAAGTTTCTTTTGCCTTTCTTTCCGTTTCTGAGCTCCTGACTTGTGCTTGTATGCATCCATTTTTACTTAACTTGCATTGAAAGGTATATAAAAGGCTGCGGTACATAAAACGATATATTTTCTTTCATTTAAATTTTTTTACAGATTTTACAATAAAACTCAGAAACTTCATGAAAAATGATCTGATCCCCACACAGCACACACAAAATTTATGCCGTATAAAATATGCATAAATGGATTGGTATAAATAGAAAATAATATTCCGTCGATTATATGCATATTATTTGAATAATATGCACGCACTGCAAATAATACGTAAATATTATACCATCTAAGACTGCGAATAATAGGTGCATAATATGTGCATATTTTTTTAATAGACTACAATCGACGTCTTGCAAATAAGATCGACTTGAACCATCTCGAAAATCAAAATGGCAGTCATGTTGATAAGCCAGAAGCGCGAGAAAGAACTAGCTCCTCCAATATTTACGTTTTCTGGTAATTTGTGATCGTAGAAGCTTAATTTTAATTCTAATGGATAGTTAAGTTACGGTGAGTACCTAAATGATTGTTATGACCAGTGATTGCGTTGAAGATTATTTACGAATTTGTCATTGTTTTCATCTGCCTTCCATGTTGATTTTTTGAATTGCTGCCAATTGACTCTATTTATCATGTTTCAGGCACATACAGTCTTTAACAAATTGGGACCTTAGGAATGATCCAACGACAATTCAGATCATCATTCACCTATTTGAATAACGTGAAAAGTTTTGTGTGTGTTATGACAGTGCAGTGACTTTCAATGATATTTGAACGAACCAACTGTTGGAAAAACATAGTTTCATTTTTAGAAGAGCGTTGTTTTTTTAAAAAAACGGCTGGTTTTTGTACACCCAGTGAACCATTTACAATTAAATGTTATGGAAAAATCAAACTTGATCGCTACTTTTTATTCACATGCAATGTATACAACACATCAATGGTATAAATTTTACATAAAATGTGCATATATATTGTATAATGTGCTCATAAATTGCATATATATTCGCATAATATGCAAACATTATGCCATATCATTCAGTGCATATATTTAGCATATTATGCGCATATATCGCAATTTATGGGGACATTATACCATTTATATGCACATTTTATGTACATATTAAGCACCTGTTATACCATTGATGTGGCATAATATTCGCATAATATTTTAATATTATGTGCATATTATTCACTTTGTGCTGTGTGGGTCGAAATTTGGCCACTTCAGGCCATTACACACTTCAACACTGCATTAATTTGTAGCTGTTTTTTTAACCAACTATTAACATGTCTAGGATAGTGGTAGTTTTCTGGGGGGCAGAGCAGGACATTAGCGAGGGCCTCAGCTCACGATCCATACCCTCACTCGGCTTCGACCATCATCAGCAACCGGACTCTCGCGGCAAGGGGCCACGCAGACGAAACTGACCGTGGGTAATACAATGTTAAACGTTAAAACTGTTAAATTGGCATACATTTGTAATCACCATTGTATCAGACGCCTGAAGAGAAATACGAGTGTCTTTTGATCAACATCCTACTATAAAAATTTGCGTTTTTAATGCATCCTTTAAAAATATGCCGTTTACACTTGGCAACGTTGCATTTCCAGGAGGTTCCATAAATCTACATCTACGTTACACCCTGCAAGCCACCACAAGGGTGTGTGGCAGGGGGTGAAGATCACCAAACATGCACTATTGACATGCAACTAGGATATTTTATGGAGACATGCTGGACAATAGGGTCACATGCAGCTAGATGGTTAGTATCTACATAATAAGAAAGGGATTATTGGTTGTTATTACATGCATCATGCACCACAGACTACTCTAACGATATTTCACCTACCTATCCATTTGCTACGCTGCCTATTGTGCTCAGGCAGTGGTTTAAAACAGCGGAGAGTGTTGATAGAAGGAAATCTTGATGGAGCTCTGCTGACCATTGAAATATGTTTTAACATGTTAAAGCAGTTTAACACATTTTAACTGTTGAGTGCTTGAATTACATTCAGGTTATTGGCTGGAAGATGCTCTACTTGTTATGTTTAGTATGTTATTAATCGAGACATTCATCCATTTTGCCAACAATGAAATTATTAAAAAGAGTATGATAATTTTTTGAACTTTTAAAGTTTCCTAGGTCAATATCAACTTCAAGGATTAAATAGTAACAACTGCAAATCTCCGTGAAATCTTGGTCGTGCAAATGTTGACATTTTAGAGTCCTCGATAACGTTTGTGTCATTGAATGTGTTAAAGTTTACTATAGCATATTTTCACGGAACGAAAAATCATTGAAAATCACTTCCGAGACGTTCAAATATAAATTTGTGCATGCGAGGAATTATTGTTTCAATGGTGATCTTCCATTCCCTACCATTAACTTGCGCGCAACTAGGCTGCTACATGGAAGCATGCTAGACATTAGGGTGACATTTAGCAAGATGGTTAGTATCTACATAGTAATACATCTACATAGTAATACATCTACATAGTAATACATCTACACAATGCCCTGCAAGCCACCATAAAGGTGTGTGGCAGGGGGTGAACTCTCACCAAACATGCACTACATATCATGCATAAAAAAGGATTAGTACTTGTATAGGTACTCTTCAAAACTACGCTATTAAAAAAAAGATAAAAATAACAAAGGAAACATGCAAAAACATGCCGTTAGTTGGGTTAGCTTTAAGTCCTTATACCAACATGCAGCTACCAATGTTATCCATTGCTACACTCATACTGGATATATTTACCGTTATTCATATCCCTAATAGTACGAGGAAAAAAGGACATTTTGAATCTGTCAGTTCGGCAATCAATTTCTCTAATTTTGTGATTATGGTCCAGTCTACCATAGTAAGTTGGGGTTCGCAAAATATTTTCAACATTATCACTGGTATTTATGGTCTTTGAATTTGTTTAAGAGATTAAGTCTAAATTTCAACCTGCGATCTGACAATGATTCCTAATTTAATTCATTTAATAGACTGGTTACGCTAATAAGGTTATGATACCGTCCCTTCACAAATCTTGCCCATCTTCGCTGCACACGTTCAAGTTTGTTATTTAGACCGATTTCGTAGAGATCTCAAAGTAATAATGGGATACTTGGTTATAATATCATTTATCTAAGAATGTTTATATGTATTTACCTACCATGCATAACTCTTCGAGATTACACCTTTCTTCTCGTAATTGTGCAGCTACCATATGAAGTGGGTGTATTTTAGTCCACAAGACCCGTGTTATGACCGAATTTTATTGAATGCAGTTGGAAATGGAACTTCAACTAGGGCCTAAATGTCAAGTAACTTTGAAGAGTGACTTGACTAATAACAGTGATCAGCATGTGCTTACCTGAATATCAACTGCAAAGAATCGGACGCTTTCAAGTCAAAGGAATTGAATTGAAAAATCGGCTTACCAAGCACTAGATCACAAGTCACAAGACGTTTACACTACACAGTAAAGTATTTGTAATTATTCTACATACATGAACACTTATCCAGAAATCAGCTTCAAAATGGCGAAACAACTTGACACGTAAACTTACAAATGATTCTATTACAAAAACAAAACTATATTTTATGAGTATTATACTGCTGCACTGCCGGCAACTGCACCTGTCAGCTGTTGTATTGGTGGAATTAATACATATGACACGGGGGGTGAGAGGCGATGGGTGGCTGAGTCAGATTGAGTGTCTCCGCATTTGACGACCTCTTCAAAGGCATACTACAAATCTAATCTGGCCATCGGTTCAAATTTACCTTCCTCTCCTTTCTATTAAAAATAACCCTGCAAAATCATGACAGTGCGTGCGTGGGCCTTGAACTTGTTTAAATAAAACACGGAAAAAAGTTTAGAAAAATATTAAAGGGACAAATTATGCATCATGTGTGAGAATAACTTCCTGAAGAGATGTAGAAATTCACAAAATTGTAAATGTAAGATATCTTTCCATTTCCCTTTTACCCGGGAGGCTAGGTTGGGGGGCCACGGTCCTTCCTTGCCTCCATGTATGGGCGCCCATGTACGAAAAAACAATGACACAACACTAGAATGTGTGGCTTGCTACTGCTACTCTGTAACTTTGACTGTAGAATAAACGATTATCGACTAACAAGTAAACAATAGACTTAAGGCGGGGGATGGGGTTTCTTGTCGTTCAGGTTACAACACATGTTGCTTAATGTTCGCGTGGCAAAGGGAGGGGGGAGGTTATGGGCTTCTCGCTCACTCGTCCGTCCCCATCACCCACGCCACAACCCTCGATGACCACAAAAACCACAATGCTAACATCATATTGCACACTGACACACGCTCTACCTTGATTTTTTTAACTTTTTAATCAGCAAAATTTTGTATTATTTTTGGCATTTAAATTTATTCAAACTTTAGATTTTTATTTTTGACTACTTTCCTTTTGGGGCTCCCTGATGGCCAGGGCCCCCTGATGGTCAGGGCCCCCGCTCGTCCGCCTGTCCCTCACCTGATCGAGGACGCGCTGTTCTTCTCCATGTTGGCCCGGATGATCTGCAGGAGCTCTTGCCGCTGCAGCGAGCCGGACCTCGGCTCCCGCTGCTTCTGTCGGCGTCCACAGCACGGCTCCACCTCTGCCTCCACAATCACCACCTCCCCCTCCCCCCGCCGCCGCTCTCGAATCGTCACGTTCACATCGGCCGTCGCTGGCGGCGGCGGCATCGGCCTCTTGTCCGGAGACACGGTCAGCTTCACCTTGATGGTCTTGCTGCCGCAGTGTGGGACGCGAATCGAGGGGCCAATGCTCTCGTAGATGGTGGTCACCAGGCCCGTTATGTCCTGCACCAGTAGGGGAGGAAGCGGGCATTAATGACCATCGACGGAATTGTGCTCCCGACGGTCATCGTGTGGGTAGTGGAAATGGATCGAGGGGAAAAGAGGTTGACGGCAGGCACTTATGGAACAGGGCTCCCCTGAAGCCAGTGGGAGCCGAGGGAGCGGAGTTTTTGGCCGGGGCTGGATTCGTGTCGGGTGCCCCTGAACCACTCGTGTGTACACCACACGGACGAGGCATCATCTAGGGTAGCGCGTAGGATACTGGAGCATACACATAGGGTTTAGCTCAGAGTGCAGGTCAATCAGCAGGGGAAAAATCATGGAAGAAATTGACCGAACATGCAGAAGGTCAGAGAAAAGCACATAAAATGGATGAACATTGCAAACAAAGAAAGATAATAAGTATATATCATATAGCAGGTCAGTTAAATGGTTCTTGAGGAAATGTTTAGCAGATATAAGGCACCAGGAGAGTCACAGAAGAAAGAATTTCTGTTATAGCTATGGTGAATGTCCGTAGTTTCAGAAATAAAGTAGCTGTTTCATGTGAAAGAGTTTGACTAGCAACCTACTGTTTGTTTATATGAGAGAAGTTTATTGATGTGCTACATTAGATTGTTGTCACAAGCTGGATTAAAGTGTGCAATTCTGACACCGACTTAAATATTTAATTGTAGATCATTCAAGATAAATCCATCCACATTAAGACAAAGAAAAGTAAAACATGGGGCAGTCGTAAAACAAATTGCGTTTCTGTGTCTGAGAGATTGTGACGGAGTTTTGCGATCATGGCTTTCGGCGGACCAGTTAAGTTACCTCCAAGCATTGATATCCAGGCAACCAATGCTTCTAATGAGTGGAGGTTCTGGAAAGAGGAATTGGAGGATTAATTGGTGTCCACCGGCCAGGATCAAACTGTGGACAAGGTCAAGTTGTCTCGTTTACGATGGGCCACGACTCAACTCGGGTGGTGTTGGCGCTTACCATGACGGAAAAAGAACTTTATTCATACTCAGAGACACTTAAAGTTATTGATAAATATGTTTCACCGAGAGATACAACCGTGCTCAACCGGTACCTTTTTAATGCTAGACGTCAGGAAGATGATGAAAGTTTCGAACACTTCTTGACCTCCCATCGTGAACTTTTGGAATTGTGCAAATATGAAGTGAGGGAAGGAGATGAACCACTCGGGCATCAGCTTCTACGTGACAAAATTGTGTATGGGGTTCTGGACGTTAGCAACACAATAGAGTCTCTCCTTCGTATCGATAAGCTTACTCTGGACAAGGCCACAAGTTTCTGAAGATCATAAGAGCAGAGTAGAAAACAGGTTGAGAAGTTTACCTCACCGCAGACTACTTCGGTAGACCGCATCTCCTCCAGCAAGTTAAAGAAAGGTGGACAGAAGAAGGAAAAGCAGCCTGAGACAAGAAAGTGAGACGGCAAACTCTAGCAACTCTCAAGTATTTTAGTGCAGAAGATGTAGAACAAGACACTGCTCCGGACAGTGTCCAGCTTATGGTAAACAGTGTAATCAATGTGGCATTGAGAACCATTTCGCAGTTTCTTGTAATGTGAAAAATTAGATCAGTAGAAGCAGGACATAACACTGACGATGATGATGACGACACATTGTTTTCTCATGGGGTAAGTGCAAAAGTGGGTAAGCCACACATAAAGAGTAGCTTATAAACGAATAAATGTGAATAAAATTTCAATTTGAAGTTGACAGAGAAGCAGAAAGAGGAATGGTATGAGAACATAAATATAGAAGGTCAAATCATCAAGTGTAAATTAGACCCGGGGGTGGTGTGACAACCATGAGATTGAATGATTAAAAAAAATTAAATTTGCCATGCAATATTAGACCTGTACCCATGAATTTTATATTGGAAGGGTTTGATGGTTCAAAAGTCCGCCCTATTGGTATGGTTGCCAGGGTGTCTTCATTTAAATCTTGTCAAGCATGCACATAGAGTAACGGATGCAACTAACCCCAAAGAATTATTTGTAATAGAAAATATTAAAGCATTTCAAGGCCCCGGTAAGTTTCCTGACCAATGCAAAATTCCTACCAAAGAAATACCTATTCCAATTTGCTATCCTCCGAGTAAATTAGCTAAATGTATGCTTACACCACTTAAAAATGAAATGGATAGGCTTGTGAGTCGCAAAGCCATTGTCAAGGTAGATAGACTGGACAAGAGGGCATGCGTAAATAGGCTAGTAATGGGGTCGTTTACCATATTTTTTTAATTGCCGAATATGATAGAGTTTGTAAAATAAAAAGACCCGTATTTTTCAGTTTTTTGATCCGTCAATTATTTCTCGAGTTATAGGCGTCAAAAAACTAATGTTTTTAACCCTTTCGGAAAAGTGGGTGTGGTGCAACCTCTGACATATAACGACTTCATCCAATCACAACTGAGCCCGCGAAGCTACTTCGCCTTATCGCAATGGGGGGGACACAGCTGACTCGGCCAATGGGAGCGATTTTGACAGCATCTGTGCGAGCAGACCTTCCGAGAACCCCCCTCCACTCCCTTCCCTTCCCATACGAGCAGTCAAGGACGGGAGGAAAGTGAAATCAATGTTATCACAGCAGCATTTTCGGTGGGCGTCACCTTTTGCTTATTTTAATTTTTGATTTATGAGTGAATGGTTATGGTTAGAAGATTAATTTTTTCACTAAATTTCTTTTTTCGTTTCCATCTAACAATTTCGTGTACAAAATTGCGATTTCGGTTCCGAGTAAACGCCCCCATAGTGGAGAAGCCACATAAAACCTTGATATCATGTCTAGATCCCACTGATTTGAACAAATTTATTGAGAGGAAACCCAAATTGCTACCGACAGTGGATGAAAGTGCAGCCACGCTTAATGGGAAGAAATTTTATTCAGTCTTTGATTTATCGGAAGGATTCCATCACATTGCTCTGGATGAGAAACCATGGTCTGGAAGTGTTGCTTTGCCACTCCACATAGAGTTCATAGATACTTAGTTGAACCCTTTGGACTCTCCAATGCCCCTGAACTATTTCAGGAGGAGGTGGAAAAATATTTTGGTTTCATTGAAAGACTTATTATTTGGTTTGATGATCTCCTGGTTACCGGGAAAACCGAGGTAATCCATGATAAAGCACTTCTTATTCTTAGAGGTTATTTCCAGGGTAAAATCTATTGGTGCTAGGTTTTATTCTAACAATATATAAGTTGAGAGAGGTGAAGTATGTTGGCCAAGTGTTCAATGAGCGTGGTATGAACATCGATCCCATCGAGGGTTACAGCCCTCTGGAGTCTGGAATCACCAAAGTCTAAAGAGTAACTTCAATTGATTTTAGGGTCATTCAACTATGTGAGGTGCTATGTTCCAGAATTGGCACAGTTGATGCAACCATTATCTCAGCTTTTGAGGAAAAATGTTGATTTTCAAAGGCTCCCAGCACATGAAATTTGTTTTGAAGCTCTAAAACAGCAGTTTCTAAAGCACCGGCTTTAACACCCTTTGGTTCAAGCAAAAATTATTTTGCAGTGTGATGCCTCTAAAAATGATTTGGGGTGCAGTTTGTTTCAACCTGGTGAAATTGATTCACTTAGACTGGTCACTTGTGTTTCAAGGCAAATTATAGTCAGCAGAAAAGGAGCTACTATCCATTTATTAAGGAACTCAGAAATTCCATAAATTTATTTACAGTGTAACTGTTGATGTACATACAGATCATCATCCGTTGATTTCAATTATGAGTAAGCATTTGTAACATTCATCTTCTCGTAATAGTGATGGGCAAAAAGCAACTATTCGTTACTTTTGTATTCGTTACTCACTCGGAACCGAACTAACGATTACTCAACTTGGAGTACTCGTCTGACTCCAGAGTCCTCAGGATGGACCCAGCTCACCACTACTCCCTCACCACTTCATAGTTATTATTTGGCATTGCAGAGGACTCTGCCCACCTAAGATCTTCTTCCTCCATGCCTACTCGTGGTAGGAATTCGGTACCCATGTACCGAAAAGTAACCTAGGTCAGTTTCAGTACGTGATGCACTGAATAGTAGAGGCCTTTACGTTGTAGAAATCCATCTTATTGATTTGTGAATAAAAAACTGGGAGAAACCTAGCCATTAGAGGCGAAGAACACAAACGAGACTACATCAAGAAAACGGGGATGTCCCAGTTTGCCTCCCACCTCCTTGAAGCCATACCCATACCTATGTGGGTGTACCGAAAAGGAATTTAAGTGAGTTTCCGTACACCCATATTTGGGTGTACCAAGGTGTAAGTATTGTAACCAAGGTATTGGAGAGACTGATATCTCTTAATAGTAATAAAGTAATAGAAAATTACATCCACGGGATATTAAGATTAGAATAAGAATTCATCCACTTCAAAATTAACATTAGACATGCCTAGCAGACGGAGTTTCCTGGACATGGTGACTACTAGCTCCACGTGCTAGCGTGACGTACTAGCTCCAAAAAACGTGACGTGCACAAAACAGCTCTCACTACAACATTCACAGGCACCTCCCCCAACATTGCTCCGCACATGTCTTTCACTAATAAGCGCAGAAGGGCTCAAGCCGCAAACCTCCAACAGCCGAAGTCTTTATACCACAAATGGACCGCGCTCTGCAAAACTATTCTGCTGTCTTATGGCTCCCACTCATATGCAGCACCTAGTACAGCATTCCTCAGACATTGCAAGTAACTCTTCACCTCTCATTCACTCCAATCTATTAAATTACATCTGCAAGATACCTCATACAGCATACGGAGTACTTTAAACATGGTAAATGAAACAGACTTTCCACACAGCTTTATATGTTCCCCGATCGATTTCGAAGACTAAGCATCATTTTCTAGGGGGTGGCAACTCCTTGAAAATGACACTTAGGGCCGCATTCAGATGTCTCCACTACATCGCCTAGTCGCAGCTTCACTCCATGAAGATTAGTGCTCCTTCTCCTGCAAATTGGCATTCAGCACCACTACTTCCACTCCTTCTTCCGGAGTGTTGATGGTCGCTATGTTGCCAACTCGACTCAAGTGTAAGCAGCGACATTTACGTAATCCTGGTTACGGTTATATACGGAACAAGGTGTAAAATAGAGGGAGTTTTGAACATCAATCCCATGGTCTCCATGGGATTGTATAAAGATTATTCTGATATACATGATCAATAATTTAAATATTATTAGAATATCAGTCTCTTATTCGTAAAATAGCTATTCTCACTACAAAATATACACAATAAAAATAAGGATGGCACATTTTTCACACAGTTATAATATTGAATAGGTAACATTGGTTTTTATTAACTATCCATACTCTTACGTACATACACTCCACATTACTATGATATTTAATCATATGCATTCTAACATGCTCCTGTAAATGTGCAAAACATTAATTCTTCAAAATTATTTGTCACCGCTGGTATTTTATCAGTTTCCAAGCGACGTCCCTTGTTCGAAACTGTCTCCCACCAGAACATTTCGCCTGATCACCCGAACATTTCGGTAGATACTTACAATTATATGATTGCAGAGCTTAAGTTCTTTTTTCTCTTGCGATTAGTTTTTCCAAAAAAGCACAGCGCTGGAAAATCACGGCACCAGGTAAATTAGAACAAATGTTGTACGTGCGTTGGGACTGCGTGGCCAGAGATACGGAAATTAAAAATCACGATCACACTTCATGCTCTTCCGTTAATTTCGTACACAAAAAATGACAGGGCATGCGGATGCATTTCCGCCACATGCTAATTAGTTACGCGATTTAGGTAAATAACGTAATTAACTATTTTACGTAATTAGTACGTGAAATAGTTAAAATGCATCCCGGGTAAACAGATTAAAAATATGTAAAACCAGTGACAGTCGTACAACGAAACTGCGATGAAAAAAAATTGGAGGAGGAGAGTTACAGACCAGGGGCATCGACACTGTGAAGCAAGCACCTAACCCCTAACCCAAACTGCCTTTCATGTGTGTAACATACAAATTTTGGTTCATTACCCAGAATCCGTAATCAAGATATTCCTGCCAAACAGTTTCATTGATCGCACACAAGTTGATATCAGTGTACTCTTGCTATGTTGCTTGATATTACAAAACGTAACAATGACACTTAATAACCTTATATGGCATGAAAACTGCGTTTATATTTGCGAAGCGTCGACCATTGTACGCCGTCGGCCATGTTGATATTCTATGTAGTGGTGATTTTAGGGTGGGTATGGGTACCCTACCACTTTAGGCCAGGTGTTACTACAACCGCAGTGAGACCGCCACTCCATAGAGCTTCTGAATACCATGTAGTGTTGATTTACGTCATAAGGAGTAGAAGCTTCACTCCATTGGAGGTTGTGAATACGGCCCTTAGTCTTCGAAATCGATCGGGGAACATATAAAGCTCTGTGGAAAGTACAAAGTCTGTTTCATTTACCATGTTTAACATTCACAATTTCCACAAAGTATCACCTTCATCCATTAATTAATTACAGAGCACTTGGTACACCATTGAGATTCATCAGACTTCGCGAGTAGTACACCCTGCCATGCACCTCAACTACTACGCGCCTCTCACATTCCCGGCACTCTCTTTTCCTACCTCACCTCTGGCAATGGAAACCACGTGTTCTGCTACAGCCAAGTCTGGACTATGATTCCCGAGACAGTTTATTAAACAATATTAAACAATAACAGTTTATAAACTTGAAATTTTAATGCAAGTGGTCAAGGTCAGCCGGGTGAGGGTCTTGTGTCGCACACCAAGGGTTGGGCTCGCAGTCGACGAGGGATGGTCAGTAAGAGGGTCATCGTTGGAGTGCCTGATCATCCCTAGGCTTGATGAGGTTTTTTATTAAAACTCAATTAAGGATTTAGCGGAATATATAACTTATTTTTTGTGAATCCCAGAGGAATCTAGCTCATTTTCCCATCATTTTTTTGGTGGCGTTGGTGTCCTTGTGGGATTACTTACATCCTTGGTGACCTTGCCGTGGCCATCGAAGTCGTAGAGCGTGAAGGAGAACTCTTGCCGGCGTCGGCGCCTCCCCTTGTCGCAGCAAGCGCCGTGATGCCCCTCCAGTCCCTGAAACAGAGAGCACCAACACCATTAGTGCACGAGGTTGGCCATGTTGTCCACTCATGTCTATCGGCTGATGCTTTTTTACCCATGAATCCCTCTGATGGGAATCCCTTTGTTGGCCCCGGTGGCAGCGGGGTAAATCCCTCGCCTGTCGTTAGAGTCGTTCGAGTCCCGCCCAGGGAGGATTTTTCACTGTCCGGGGCATGGGCACGTCAGTGACTGTATAATCTGTTAATTGTGAGAGAGGACTAGACAGTCCGAAATTCGCAGATCAATGATGACAAGTTGACCGGAAGGCATTGGGCAGTTCGTCCAGGGAGTGTGTAATATTTTTGGACTGGCAAGTAGCTTGGGAGGAGGGGAAAGAAGTGGAGATGTAGGTGCATTAAAGGACAGGTTTTACATCTGGGACAATTGCATGTAGAAGGCCGTGGGGGAGGAGAATCAGTAAATCTGAGTACGATAAGTTCTTTTCCCTCTCAATACTCGAATTCCTACCGGACCATGCTAGCAAAATAGAGGTCAGGACTCGTGAGAATGCTTTTATTTGGGCTCTCCGTGCATTCGAGAAGCCCGGATTGAGTGTACATCATTAATCACCCCCATTGTCATCCCTCACCCCTCTTCCTCCCCTCCAATTGCCTTCACACCCTCTCCCTCCCCTTCAACTGCTTTCACACCCTCGCCGCACAATTCAGTTTTCCTCCGGCTGACGAAGACTGCAGATGCAGTCGAAAGCTTCAACTATCTTAAATGTGAGTGTCCTGCTTTTTATGTTTATATGTCTATATTTTTTATGAGTTATATTCGTGTGTGTATATAGCGTTGTCCCATTGATCGTGTGTCATTTCTAACCTGTAATTTTAGACACTTCCTTTCGAGCCACAAGGATGAAATTTGGTACCTGGCTAGAAAAAGGATGTAAGTTTTGTAGAGTCTAAGCAAAATATGAAAAATATGACCTTTTGACCCCAGAAATAGGGTCCAACCTAAAATCCAAATTTTGCCTTATGGGCTATCAATGTTAAAATATTCGAAGTACAAAAAAGATGGAATTATTTAGCGAAACTTTCGACCAATAGGTTTTTGGACACGAAGAACACGATGGAAGAACTATTGAGGTCAGAAATTGCAACTGTGACCCCTGAAAGGTCACAGTCAAGGTCACAGGGGTTACAAAAAATGAATCACCGCTTCAAACCTGTCGAATCATAGGTTTAAAAAGGTGCCAAGGTCGATTTTAAGGTCTTCATGTCCCTCTTTTCATCTCATGACCTTCAAGGGTAACTCAGAGGTCAAAGGTCACAGGGATGAAAAAAATGAATCCAGGCTACAAACGTGTCGAGTCATAGGTTTAAAAAGGTGTCAATGTCGATGGAAAGGTCATAAGATTCCTCTTTTCATCCCTTGACCTTCTAGGGTAACTCTGGGGTCAAAGGTCACAGTGATTACAAAAGGTGAAATGAGGCTACAAAACTTTCGAATCATAGGTTTAAAAAGATGACAAGGTGGATTTTAAGGCCTTCAGATCCCTCTTTTCATCTCTTGACCATCAAGGGTAACTCAGAGGTCAAAGGTCACAGGGATGGAAAAAATGAATCCAGGCTACAAACGTGTCGAGTCATAGGTTTAAAAAGGTGTCAATGTCGATGGAAAGGTCATAAGATTCCTCTTTTCATCCCTTGACCTTCTAGGGTAACTCTGGGGTCAAAGGTCACAGTGATTACAAAAGGTGAAATGAGGCTACAAAACTTTCGAATCATAGGTTTAAAAAGATGACAAGGTGGATTTTAAGGCCTTCAGATCCCTCTTTTCATCTCTTGACCATCAAGGGTAACTCAGAGGTCAAAGGTCACAGGGATGGAAAAAATGAATCCAGGCTACAAACGTGTCGAATCATAGGTTTAAAAAGGTGCCAATGTCAATGGAAAGGTCATGAGATCCCTCTTTTCATCCCTTGACCTTCTAGGGTTACTCAGGGGTCAAAGGTCAAAAAGGTGACAAAAAGTGAAATTAAGCTAAACGTATCGAATCATAGGTTTCAAAGAGTGCCCAATACGATGGTAAAGTCCCTCCAGGAATTATGTGACATTGAACGGTTGGGAAAGGGCAAAAGGTCACTAGGTGTATCCTTGATTTAGGGCATTAGACGCGTCGAATTCTAGCTACGAAAGGGTGAAGAATTAGATGAAGTAACTTGGTCCTGTTTGTTGTCTCCTGACCTCAAGGGGCTACACTGAGTTTATTGGTCACAGATGTAAAATATGCCAAGACGTGAAACACATAATATGAATGACATTATTTAGGCTGCCATAGTAAATGTTAAGATATTCAGATCCCAACTTCCATCCCTTTAACCCTCTGGGTCATATGGTAGTCGTTGATTTAGAGTTTATTAATAAATGAAAAAATTCAATTGTAATTTCAAGTTAATTACTTTTATTAAATTAAAAATATTTAACCATACGTTTTATTTAAAAAAGCATTTTAAGTGTTATCCAAAAAATTTTCAATATTAAAATTTAAAATGAAAATATCGAAGCAGTAAGAATGAAAATCTATTTTTATTCATTCTACGTACCCGATATTCCATGCCAGGCACAGTTAAATTTGCCCGATAAAAGCGTGTGTGAATGTGTCTTCCAGCATATTTGGAGATATGGACTTAACACACGTTGTAATTTCTTTCTTTATTTCTTCAATGCCCGAAAATGTTTTTTTCACTACACCTGGTGGACTTTGACCCCTGCCCAAGGCCAGAGTTTTCCTGGAGGGATTTTACCATCACATTAGGCACTATTTAAACAAATGCTTCGTTGTAGCCCCGTTTCGAAATTTGTCACTCCAAGGACCTTTGACCCCTGAGTACCCCCTTGAAGGTCAAGGAAAGAAAAAAGGGATCAGAAGACCTTACGATTGACCTTGGCTCCTTTTCAAACATATGATTCGATACGTTTCTAGCCTCATTTCAATTTTTGTCACCATTTTTAACTTTGACCATCTCATGAATTAACATGCTGAATATTTCTAAGTATCGTTTCTTTGATTCGCGCTCTGATGATGTCAAAAGTCTGAATAAGGCTTTTTTAAATTCATAATAATTTTATCGTTGAAAAGTGGTCAAAATAATTTAAGAGTGTGACATAAAACGGCAAAATTATTTGCTTACCCACTGATACGATTTTTTTGCTAGAGAGCTTAATATTAATCGTAGAATTTCGTTTAAAACCTGTAAAGGCACTGTAAAACTAAAATAATTCGTTTCCGATAAAAATAATATCGATGCTGCAGCAACAATTTTTTTAGCAAAACCATTGCATAAACAAATAGTTGACCGTGACGGCATGCTGTTAAGGGGTCCCCAAGCGGGAAGGGGTGAAGATTATCTCGGCCCGGTGGCCGAGAAAAAGGTTCGACACCCCTCTTGTCCCCAACCCAACTTAGGGAAACAGGTACCGGAGAGGATCTTAGCGTAGCAAAAGCTCCGTACTTGCAATGCAAAGAATATTTTATGGCATTCGTGAGGGAAGTAGCATTTTCTAACATGTGGCTCCGTCGCGAAAGGGTTAATTTCACTTTTTGTCACCTTTTTGACCTTTGACCCCTGAGTAACCCTTAAAGGTCAAGGGATGAAAAGAGGGATCTTATGACCTTTCCATCGACATTGGCACCTTTTTAAACCTATGATTCGACACGTTTGTAGCCTGGATTCATTTTTTCCATCCCTGTGACCTTTGACCTCTGAGTTACCCTTGATGGTCAAGAGATGAAAAGAGGGATCTGAAGGCCTTAAAATCCACCTTGTCATCTTTTTAAACCTATGATTCGAAAGTTTTGTAGCCTCATTTCACCTTTTGTAATAACTGTGACCTTTGACCCCAGAGTTACCCTAGAAGGTCAAGGGATGAAAAGAGGAATCTTATGACCTTTCCATCGACATTGACACCTTTTTAAACCTATGACTCGACACGTTTGTAGCCTGGATTCATTTTTTTCATCCCTGTGACCTTTGACCTCTGAGTTACCCTTGAAGGTCACGAGATGAAAAGAGGGACATGAAGACCTTAAAATCGACCTTGGCACCTTTTTAAACCTATGATTCGACAGGTTTGAAGCGGTGATTCATTTTTTGTAACCCCTGTGACCTTGACTGTGACCTTTCAGGGGTCACAGTTGCAATTTCTGACCTCAATAGTTCTTCCATCGTGTTCTTCGTGTCTAAAAACCTATTGGTCGAAAGTTTCGCTAAATAATTCCATCTTTTTTGTACTTCGAATATTTTAACATTGAAAGCCCATAAGGCAAAATTTGGATTTTAGGTTGGACCCTATTTCTGGGGTCAAAAGGTCATATTTTTCATATTTTGCTTAGACTCTACAAAACTTACATCCTTTTTCTAGCCAGGTACCAAATTTCATCCTTGTGGCTCGAAAGGAAGTGTCTAAAATTACAGGTTAGAAATGACACACGATCAATGGGACACTCTGTATATATATATATATATACAAAATAAAACAGACGACGAAAACATAGAAACACGCAAAAGAGACACTCACAAAAGTTTGGACGTTTCCGCGGTCATGCCGCCTTTTTCGACGGAAGAGGGTTGACTGCCGTTGACTGCTGGCTGAGTCCTCTTCGTGAGTGAAAGAGTGGGGGGGGGTGGTAAGAATGGGTACAGGAGTGGGGCGGGAGACAGTGGAGGAGGTAAGGAAGTGGTGGCCTCTAGTGGGAGATGTTCAAGCCTGGCTTTTGATATGATCTTTCGAGCCAGATACGCGCCAATTCACGAGACCTCACCTCAATGCTAGTGGCATTTTCGGAAAGTACTTCCACTATGGCGAGGGAAAAACAGTTGTCAAAAGTTTGATTATGGTGGGCAGTATGTTTCGGGATAGGTTCGTGGAAGGAAGGAATTTTGGTGGAATGCCGGTGGTTGTTCATCCTGATAGCTAGTGGTGTAGTGCACTCTCCAATGTAGAAGGAGGAGCAGAAATTGCAGGAGAGGCGGTAAACTACATTGGTGGAGGTGCAGGAGGGTGTAGAGGAGGATTTGTTAAGGACTGATGAGGAGGCTGAGCGGAGTAGAAAGCAACCTGCCTCAAGTCTCTCACCCCCTCCGCCACCCGCCCCCCCTCCCCTATTTCTATACACTCCCGACCTTGCTACTGTTTTCAACCTTCCCCCACCACCACGAGACACCCGGTTTTCCCGAAGCGTTGTCCACCGCCTCGACCGCCCCCGCCCCCAGACCCTGTCAATGCCGACCACGACGTTGTTAACCTCTCCTCTCATTTGTTAGAGGCGAACGAACTCGCAGTTCTCAGAAAAGGACTATCCTTTTCGCCCACACCAAGGGTCGACCACGTTACCATTGTGGCCGACGCCATAAACTTCTGCCGAAATCTCCGGTGGAAGGCCTTCTGGCAGACCCAACAAAACACTCCTTCCCCTCCCTCCACCCACCCACTTGCCAGGTTCTTTCCCCCGTCGACACGTGAGCCCAAGCCACTTCATCCTAATCACCCAGTGGAAATCTTCATCAAACTCTTCCTCACCAAACTAAGTGATAATAATTTCCTTCAATCCCACTGTTCAGTTGTGTTTTCAAATGGTATGTCAAGGTTGAGCCGCGCCACCACTTGGCGGTGCCACTGGACTTCGGTTTTCGTTTATCATTTGTTTGTGTGCCTAGTGAGTGGATGTTGAATGAGTGAGTGTAAGTGAGTCTACCTGCGGACGTTGTGAAGTGTGGATCGGGAAAGAACCATCGCTGTGGAGTCCTGCTGCTTGCCGCTGAGCCATCGGTCGGTCGGGCACGCGATCGGTGAGTGGCATACGCCCGCGAGGCATATTGTCGTGGCTCAACCTTTTGTCACTAGTAATTTTCGTAATAGCAAATTATACAGTCCACTTTAAGATAGAAATTCACCTTCGGAAGTGATCACCCTCACTCCTCCCAAAAATCTCACTCGCCTTGAATCTCTAGCCCTAAAAAACCTCTCAGCCAATGAAGACATAATCATCACTTCTGCAGACAAAGGCTCTACCGTAGTCGTTCTTGACAAAGAAGCATATGTATCCGAAGCTTTAAGGCAACTAAATGACACAAATTTCTATTCTCCCCTTACATATGATCCCAATCCCCAATTTCAAATTGATATTCTTACCTTCCTCAAAGAGTTCGGCCCCGCGGAGGGTCTCACCACCTCAGACATCAACCTTCTATCTCCCACCTACTTCAAAACTCCACACTTCTACTTGCTTCCGAAGATGCACAAACCAAACAACCCTGGTCGCCCTATCGTATCCAGCCGCAATGCCCCCACTGAAAGAATCTCTGCTCTACTCGATCACTACCTTCAACCAATAGTCACCTCCCTCCCTTCCTTCATCAAAGACTCCTACCACTTTCTTGACATCCTTAATTCCACCCCCATTCACAAAGACACCAATATTCTCATGGCTACGATAGATGTGGTATCACTCTATACTTCCATTCCCCACCATGAAGGCCTAGAATCTCTCCACTACTTCCTCTCACTACGTCCAACACCCCACTCTCCATCTACCAGTTTCATCACTCGCCTAGCAGAACTTGTCCTTACCAAAAATGCCTTCTCATTTAATAATAACAATTATCTGCAGATCCGAGGGGTCCCTATGGGGACCCGCATGGCACCATCTTACGCCAACATTTATATGGGCCATCTAGAAACTTCATTCCTACACTCCCAAGTGCTCAAACCCCTCCTGTGGGCCCGATACATTGATGATATTTTCCTCCTGTGGCCCCACGGACGCGACTCTGTCACCTCTTTTATCTCTTCTCTCAACTCTTCTTCCTCTATCACGTTCACCTCCTCCATCTCTGACTCATCCGCCACCTTCCTTGATATCAACATTCTCCTTGAAGACAACAAATTCATCACCTCTATCCACAAAAAGCCCACCAACCACGAACAATATTTGCATTATACTAGTTGTCACCCGCCACACACCAAACAATCCATTCCATACTCTCTCTCCGTCCGGGCTCACCGTCTTTGCAACAATGCCCCCTCCCTCCATCACGCCCTCCAGAAACGTGGGTACCCAGAGCCTCTCCTCAGAAAGAAAATTCTATCCCCTACCGCCAATTACACACCCTGCATCAAAAATAACCCTCCCGGCCGATTGAATTTCATCACCAAATTTTTTCCCGGCTCACACAAAATAAAAAGCATCCTGAGAGATCTTTACCCCATCATAAATACCAACCATACTACATCAAATCTCCTTCCCGCCTGCCCTTCCGTTACTTACAAAAAAGAACCCAATCTCAGCAATATTCTTAGATCCACCCGACCCACTCTTCTACATGCTCCCCTTCCTTCCAATTTCTCTTCACCTTGCAAACGCCCGAGATGCAAATGTTGCTTTCTACTCCGCTCAGCCTCCTCATCAGTCCTTAACAAATCCTCCTCTACACCCTCCTGCACCTCCACCAATGTAGTTTACCGCCTCTCCTGCAATTTCTGCCCCTCCTTCTACATTGGAGAGTGCACTACACCACTAGCTATCAGGATGAACAACCACCGGCATTCCACCAAAATTCCTTCCTTCCACGAACCTATCCCGAAACATACTGCCCACCATAATCAAACTTTTGACAACTGTTTTTCCCTCGCCATAGTGGAAGTACTTTCCGAAAATGCCACTAGCATTGAGGTGAGGTCTCGTGAATTGGCGCGTATCTGGCTCGAAAGATCATATCAAAAGCCAGGCTTGAACATCTCCCACTAGAGGCCACCACTTCCTTACCTCCTCCCCATCCCTCACCCCTCTTCCTCCCCTTCAATTGCCTTCACACCCTCTCCCCTCCCCCTCCCCCCCTTCAACTGCCTTCACACCCCCGCCGCACTCAGTTCCTCTCCGGCTGACGAAGACTGCAGAGGCAGTCGAAAGCTTCCAACTATTTTAAATGTGAGTGTCCCGTTTTTTATATTTTTGTGTTTCTATGTTTTTCGTGTGCTATCATCGTGTGTGTTTCATCGGCTCTTCTGAGTGCTACTTCCGTGATATATATATATATATATATATAAAATATGTAGAAGAGAGAGAAGAGATGTCCTAATAAATGCTAGCAACAAGGTGTTGAGGGTGGGGGTGAAGGAAAGGATAATCAGTGGACACTTACCAGTAGATGACCCATGGAGAGCCTGGTGTCCACTGCGCTTTGGAGCTTTCGGGTCACGAACCCTTCTTCAGCTGGAGGAGATCACTACTGGGGTGTCACACTGGAGTCAAGGGTTTCGGTTGGTGTGTGAAAAGGGGATTGGCTAGGGTAAAAAGGAGGGAGGGGGAAGAGGGTGGACTAGGAAGGGGAAATGGAGAGGGAAATTGGACGGGTGGAGAAAGCTAGCGAATGTTGATGCCGGGAGAAGTGGTTGATTTTAATATGGAAATATAGGCGAGCTCCCAGTGACGGAGCTCTAACGTAGATGTTTCAGGTGGGAATGCTCTGATTACCTTCACTCTGAAGCAGTCATTGAAGGGAAACGTTAACGTTAGAGCTCCGTCACTGGGAGCTCGCCTATATTTCCATATTAAAATCAACCACTTCTCCCGGCATCAACATTCGCTAGCTTTCTCCACCCGTCCAATTTCCCTCTCCATTTCCCCTTCCTAGTCCACCCTCTTCCCCCTCCCTCCTTTTTACCCTAGCCAATCCCCTTTTCACACACCAACCGAAACCCTTGACTCCAGTGTGACACCCCAGTAGTGATCTCCTCCAGCTGAAGAAGGGTTCGTGACCCGAAAGCTCCAAAGCGCAGTGGACACCAGGCTCTCCATGGGTCATCTACTGGTAAGTGTCCACTGATTATCCTTTATATATATATATATATATATATATATATATATATATATATATATATATAAAATAGTTCTTCGCACAAGAGGACACTTAACAAAAAACATAGACACACGAAAAAAGGAGACACTCACAAAGTAGACTGGGAGACGTTTCGACATTGAAGTCCTCCCCGAATCTGCCGGCAGTAAAGAGGTGAGAACCAGAGAATCCGCCCACATTTTCGTTTCTAAGGCATGGGAATATCCAGGTCTCAATCTTCAACATTGAGAGCCCACATTGGTCACCTTTTCCTCCCCTCCACCAGCCGCTCTTACCCCCCACCCTTTTGCCTTTCCACCCCCTCACTCTCCACGGAGAACATCACTCTCTCCGGATCGAGAATGGCGCCATGAGCGTCGAAACGTCTCCTAGTTTACATAAATACAAAACAAAACAGACAGATGACGAAAACATAGAAACACGAAAAGGAGACACAACAGTTTGGACGTTTCTGCGAACATGCCGCCTTTTTCAACAGAAGAGGGTTGACTGCTGTTGGCCGCTAGCTGAGTCCTCTTCGTGAGTGAAAGAGTGGGGGGTAAGAATGGGTACAGGAGTAGGGCGGGAGACAGTGGAGGAGGTAAGGAAGGGGTGGCCTCTAGTGAGAGATGTTCAAACCTGGGTTTTGATACGATCTTTCTACCCAGATACACGCCAATTCTTGAGACCTCATATCACTACTTGTGGCACTTTCAGAAAGAACTTCTACAATGGCAAGGGAAAAACAATTGTCGAAAGTCTGATTGTGGTGGGCAGTATGTTTAGGGATAGGTTCATGAAAGGGAGGAATTTTGGTGGAATGCCGGTGGTTGCTCATCCTGATAGCTTAATGGTGTAGTGCACTCTCCAATGTAGAAGGAGGAGCAGAAATTGCAGGAGAGGCAGTAAACTACGTTGGTGGAAGTGTAGGAGGGTGTAGAGGAGGATTTGTTGAGGACCGATGAGGAGGCTGAGCGGAGTAGAAAGCAGCATTTGCATCTCGGGCGTTTGCAAGGTGAAGAGGAAGGAAGGGGAGCACGTTGAAGAATGGGTCGGGTGGACCTCCGGTGGTATTTGCATATTTTGTTCCACTTTAAGCACTTGCATATTGTTAATGCGCAATAATTATGGAAAATAAAATCAAAGCCTGGTAAAACTCGCTTGGGCGCAACGGTCGCGTCAATGGAGTGTTGATATAAAGCGACGATGGGGAGTTCTGATCGCTCTCCGTTTACTCTCCGATATTTCGCTCACCCTCGGATTCCATTATTCCTCCATGAGAGTGAACGGAGCTTTCTTTCTCGCTTCGGTAATGCTTAGTTTCCCGTTCCCCGTCAGTGCTTCCCTCTCGCTTATCGGGATGCATACGAAGACTCGATCTGTAACTTCGTTTACGCTTCGTTAAAATTGCTGTCACAATTATAAATTTTGTTGAGAAAAATGTTGAACACTTAAACATTTACACGGCCCGTTAAGTGTCAACAATAACATCCAATGTACATGTTAATATCACTTTATACCTTTGTTTGATGGACAACTTGAGTTCCAACGAATGTGACAACGTTCACTTTGAAATATTTAATGTGGTAGCAATGTTGTATACAAAGGAAATATTTTTTCTTGCTCTCGAAAATGACAGTCAGTATGAAGGCTTAAATGCCATTACCACATTAGGTAGGTATATAATTGACATTTAAGGAATATAACTGGGTTGACTGAAAAATTTTCACAGAAATTTGGTATATGCTAGCTGTATAGCAAATTCTTTAATTTTTATTATTCATACTTTTCATTTCTGAATTTGTACGTCAATATATTCATAACAGTTCATATCTACAAGCCAATCGCCATAATCGGCATTAATCTTGACCAAAGATTGTTACCGACTTTGTTCACATATGAGGAGCCCTATATCTTTTCATATCAATGTAACAGATCTTAGGGCAAGTAAAGACAATAATATTAATAATACATATAGGTTCTGATAATATGTTGTAGTCCCATGTAGAAATTGATACTTACTCCTGTTAGAGCACCAAGAAAATTAAATATGGTCATACTGTAATTAATCGTTACATCATTGATTTGAATAATTTATGAATGTTAATGATGTGTAGTATCTAGTTAGTTTATTTGTTTGGCTCTAGTTATATGAACATCAAATACATGAAACCAGATGTTTACATAAACAGAGCACTCCCACCACCTACTACTTAAGCATTTGATAGATTGAAACTCATTCATATGGGTCATTCCACCTCAATTCAACAAACGTTTGTCCCTTAGGGTCTCAGATTTTGATAAAAATTGGTGCATGGGAACAAAATCAACTCAAACTAAGTAATCTCAACCAGTTTTGTTAAAAAAAATTTTTGAGCGAATTATGCATGTTTTAATTTTTTCGCATTTTTAGCAAAAAACCGAGCCTTAAATCATATTATCACTTATATCACCGCTTGTAATTGTCATACAGCAATGATTAATAGCTCTTTTAAAAGGTAAATCTTTATTGAATGCAAATATACAAATAAAAAACTATTTTCCTCTAAACCCTATTGTTGTTAATTACTAATGTTTAAAAAATTGTTAATAAACTTTTCTCAAATACTCCATCTCAGAATCGGCCGAAACTTTTTTTCCGTAATCTAAACATACGCAGCTAACTATTCCAAAAATAAAATTTAGTGGCAATTCATAAATGCGTTTTTCATAAATATTTAAACATTTACAATTTTCTTTCTCGCGGCCCGTCGGCTCCCCCATTTGGAATACATGCAGCAGACACGCGTTGCCAGCCTGAAAATTCCCTAATTGCTCAAGGTCGTGGCTATATGAGATAAAAATATATTATAAACTATAAATGTTAACAACAATTGTTATTTTTTCTGTTAAATGGATGTTTGCAGAGAAATTTACCATTGAGCCCCACTTAAGTTTCCAGGCGGATTAACTTTTATTTGAGGTAAAATTCTGTGACAATTAATATGAAAAAACTTTTACAGAATCTTCAAATATAATTGATTGAAATAAAATGAAAATAAATTACAATTATGGAATTTTTGTATGATTTGTTCTAGCAGAAAAATTTCTTCGTTTTTGCTATCTCACTCTTTTAATCTCCATAGACAAATTTACTGCAAACTCGGATTTTAGTGTCCAAATGTTTTTTATCCATGAAAAAACATTTCATTTTCAATTCGAGTCGAGAGCCTGCAGCTGTGGCTTTTCGTGCATTGAGACGTATTCCGTAAACGTTGCTCTCGCTAAAAAGAAATATTTTATGGTACCTACGGATTAGGGCAAGGGGGTAAAAACCTTTCCACTTCCTTTCAGAACCCTATTATTATGACCCCGTTGGTGGCCAATTCTGCCCATTGCGCTATTCGCCTAAAAGTTTGAAGGAAGACCATCTAGCTCCACATGTTTTTGTTGACAGCCACGTTTATTCACTGAAGAAGTCTCAGTTTGTTTTGGTCTGTCACCTCGTGTCCATCTCCTTATTCAAGAGCTGTCTGCCTTCTCTTTTTTCTCGTACATAGTTTTCTAAACTAATTGTCAAAATTGTGTCAAAATTTGCTCCATCGGCGCAGTGAGAGGAGGAAAGTGTTCGCGAGACAGTGTCTTTAAATGTATCGAAGAGATCTACAGCTCATCGAGGATAGAAGTGGTGTCAAAGTGGAAACCGTGTGCGTTAACAATGAAAAATCGCTTTCTTGCTTTCTTTTCAAAGCATCAAAAACAGTGTTGTAATCCACTGAAACTACATTGCATTATCCGTAGTGCTAATTTATATACAATTACTGCCACATATTACAAATCAAAAATTTTCAGCACTAGAGCGATGTCTTTGGTCGAGGGCAGAAAATTGTGTCGTCAGTACAGAGTGTTTCTGAATAAGGGAGTCGCGAAAGGTGACAAACCAAGGTCTCCCATCAGTCATCAAGAAGACGTTCCTGAGCAGCTTGTGGCTGCAGAAGCAGTACTGTCACAGCCGGGGCCTTCTGGTTTGCAATTTGCGGAGCCTCATGTATCCCTACCTACAAACAACTCCAGCGATGACATGGACTCACAAGGAGAGAGCGATGGTGCACCTTATTCACCTCGTCAATCTGTGCTAGAAACAATCAACCTGAGTTTATCCGAAATCGGTACATCACCAGTAAATAGAAAAAGTTGAGAAGTAGAAAATACTATAAAGAAAAAAATCATAAAATTATTCTGTTTATCGAAGAGCAAATCGGGAAAGTATGGGGAAAAGCAAGAACTTCCTTCGGCCCATAAGAGTTAGTAGGGTGTTAAATGCTAAGTCAACTCAAGGAAAAATTTGCTGAAGCTAATCCCTACAGTGAAAAAATTTTAGTCCTGTCTACACTGCCTAAAAGCTGGAGTGTGGCAAAATTTCAAGATAAATTTGGATCAACTCAATATTTAGCTCAAAACGTGAAAGAACGAATGACAATTATTGTTAACAATTATAGTTTATAATATATTTTATCTCATATAGCCACGACCTTGAGCAATTAGGGAATTTTCAGGCTGGCAACGCGTGTCTGCTGCATGTATTCCAAATGGGGGAGCCGACGGGCCACGAGAGAGAAAATTGTAAATGTTTAAATATTTATAAAAAACGCATTTATGAATTGCCACTAAATTTTATTTTTGGAATAGTTAGCTGCGTATGTTTAAATTACGGAAAAAAAGTTTCGGCCGATTCTGAGATGGAGTATTTGAGAAAAGTTTATTAACAATTTTTTAAACATTAGTAATTAACAACAATAGGGTTTAGAGGAAAATAGTTTTTTATTTGTATATTTGCATTCAATAAAGATTTAGCTTTTAAAAGAGCTATTAATCATTTCTGTATGACAATTACAAGCGGTGATATAAGTGATAATATGATTTAAGGCTCGCTTTTTTGCTAAAAATGCGAAAAAATTAAACATGCATAATTCACTCAAAAAATTTTTTTTCACAAAACTGTTTGAGATTACTTAGTTTGAGTTGATTTTGTTCCCATAGACCAATTTTTATCAAAATCTGAGACCCTAAAGGACAAACGTTTGTTGAATTGAGGTGGAATGACCCATATAATAGTACGAGTAAATAAATATGGAAATAAAGCACACAATAAGTATTAATACATTTTTAAATGAGAATAAATGGTTAGGAATTATAATTCTGAGTACTCAGCAACCCTATTTTGAATTAAGATGCTAACTTGACTCTAAATGATGTACGTGAAAACCTCCATCTTGGTTTGTTTTGTTATATCACCTTGGTATGTTTTCTTTCCATGTTCATCATTTCGTGAAGATTTGGTTACTGCATGTGGAGCGGAAAGGCATCTCATGTGGTTAAAATAGTTAATTGATAAAAGGCATGTGATCTGTGCTCACGTTGAAGTTATTCAACATCTAAACGCCATGTGTGGACCGTGAAAAAGGAAGTTTTTTTGGCATTCATTCCAGGATTAAATTAGAACGAAAACTGCGACGAAGCAAAAGGAACGGATGGATTTTGTGATGTGAAAATCCTCATTTTAGGATGTATGTTTTGAACTGAATACTGATGATATGTGTTTATATAATATTACTGAGCAGAGAATGTTCATTCACTGCATTACTGAAAATATACACATTTCTCTTAGGAATTGTTTGCTTAACAGTTCTGTTTTTTCGTAGATGAGTCTATTGTCACTAATACTTTGCAAGGTTCAGGGACTACGGACAAGATTTTTATGGCATAGTTAGCATCTTAGCATCGTGCATCTTAGTGACGAAGGAGGCAAGGGTGAGTTCATTTGTTCAGTTAACTTTCATAGTTGTACTTTGTATATTCATACACATTTCTTCTTTTTGTGCCATGTCCTGATGGAAGGTCGTTGAATTGAAAGGAGCGGCTGTAAATTAATTGAATTTCACTGTTAATAGTTCATTTCTGTTTTTAATAATAAATAGAAACATATGTTGTTATTGCAATATTAAAGTCTTCTGATCGTGCTGCTTTCAGGTGCCTTTTTGTGGAGCTAAGGAGAAGATAAAAAGCCAAAGAATGTATTTCTGAGTAAGAGTGTCACCATTGGCTGCAAGATAAACATTGAATCCTCTTGGAAATTCATAATTAATGACTGATTATAAATGTAGAGGTAAATAGATGCAAAAGAGTATAAATTGTTCACCGTCTTCTTGTTGTGTAATTTTCGTAATGAATGTTATTCAGAATTATTGTAGGAACGAGTGAGTTTCGAAATTAATCAGAATAGCGTAATCAATTTCCTTTCCCCAGTAGCAGAGAATGTTGTCACAACGTTGCATGCACGTTACAATGGGAAGAGCCTTAGGTGCACACAATGTTGTCGTTGGTGCACACAACGTTGCATTTACGTGCACTGCACGTACGAAGTTCCCACCACAGAACAAATTGTAACAACGTTGTGTTGTAACATCCAAAAAATATTCCTTTGAGATTACCTGCAATTAGACTTATAATGACCCTCCTTTGCCGGACATCTCACTAGGGTTTGCCTTCTGTATCAGAATCGATACTCTGAAGGGGGAGGAGGAAGTAGGCAGACTACTTTCTGGGTGTTTTTTCTATCCAGAGTGTACTGGAAGCCATTACTCGCTGTTCCAGACCTAATGTAGTTGTATTTCTAATTTCTATGGCCTCCCTAACATTCAATTCCTAAGGTATTCCTCGCAAGAGATGAAGATCACGGAGTCATGGCTACCATGATACTTCCTAGAAAGAAAAATTAACACCAAAAATGTTTTTTAACCACTCCTCCCTCCTTGAGATTATAAATTACGATACAATTAGGGAGCATTGATCATGTGGTGTAACAGAGGACCCATTGGACCAACGGTTGGTGCTACATGGGTACTCAGTTGTTTGGTCAACAGTTATTATGGCCATTTTACCAACTGTTATCCAACTGCTTAGGCCCAAACAGTAGGCCCCACTATTAACCAACAACCATATATTCCTATTAACCTGTGTGTTTCTATTAGGCATAGCATTGATTTTTTTGCATCTGGAATATTCTTGGATATTTGGTTGGAATATGCCAGTGCAGAAATACCTTCCCCTTTCTCTAGGCCACCATCACCGAAGATCAGGTTGGATTTAAAAGAATACAGCTATTTTTTTGCTCAGATAGCATAGGGCAGATCACATATTTCATCCCAACCTAAGCTACAATAAAACCTAGAAAAATATTAAGCGATTATTAAAGAATACCATTAAATCACATTCCGTGATGGTGCATGTATGATTATTGGCCCAGCATTAGTCAAAACTGTAATCTAGCACTGTGTACTTACATTAAACACCAAGCAGAAGTACCTTTCCACACAGTACACATGGATATCCAAATACACTCGATGGATATACACAAGTGGATGTATATACTTTATAGGTACACATAACCTCCATTTGTTGAAAATTATGACTCTATAGCGATGCATACCTAGCTGCAAAATTGTGCTGAGCGTTCGGTAATAACATAGTAATATGTATTCGAGCACATACGATTTCCTAATCACTCATATGACCCAGACAGCAAAGACAGCTGGATTCCTGCTTTGCTTTTCCAGGGTGTAAGCTGGAATCCAGTGTCATGCTGCAACAAGATCATTTCAGAATTGGAGTTTAGAGAATTAGAGGTCCTAATAATAATAGCAATAGAATATTAAAAAATTTGCGAATCTATTGCTACAATATTTTTCCCTTCAACCGGTTTCGATGCACTATAGTATCATCAGGAACTTAAACCAGTACTGATGATGCTACGGTGTGAAGGAACCGGTAGAAGTAGAGACAGCAGTTTTGCACTCTTTTATTTTATATTACAAAATGGACTTCCACAAAGTGACGGCTACTGCCTATAATCGTCCTAAAAATAACTCAGGAATAAATCGAAAGTCTATGCATGATTTTAAACAAAAAACAGCAGTACATTTATATATTTATTGGCGTTACTTCAAATTTCAATAATGCACTTGCGTATGTAGCACACAAGAAATACAATTCCATATTTTTGGGATTCTCTTTAGTAGCCAACGTCATTAACGCCAAATAGCATACAACATGGCATGAGATTCAAGAGTTACATTCGAGCTTTCTTCCTGCACAACACTACATTGTAAAAGGTTTATCCTGATATTCAGTAACCAAGGGTCTGCATTAAAAGTAGACTTTTTCAAGAAGGAGCTATTTAAAATGCCATAGAAAGTCATCACTGCACTGAGGAAGACACAAATACACAACATATTATCACATTTATCACAGAGTTGAATCGTTGAATGACGATCTGAATCCCCAGTCCTAATGTCCCAAGACGTTAATGATACAACGTGCCTGTGAAAATAAATAAACGTGGTCAATTCTTACGTCAAGATTTCAATCAAGACTGACGGTAGTTCATAACAATGACAATTTCATTAACTTTCTTCAGCAAACTCACTTTGTAAAAACAAAAATTTGCCGTACCTTAATCATAATTCCACTTTTAAACTAAGCTCCAATGGCGACGAAATTAATAAAAACGATATGCTTCGAGATCACTTCCATTTCTGTTTCTCTGCGCCGTTCATCCCATTCATGATCAAATTATCGGACAGGGATACTGTATTAATTTATAATTTACACACTCCCTGATCACGAACATTACTGCCATTTTGAATGAAGAAATCGACTTTGCGTTGCGATTATCGATACCTTTCCAAAAACCGTGAACTATTAAATGAATATTCAGGTTAAAGTTGTGATTTATAGTTGATGATAGAGCTATATTTAAATATATACGTTCCAAAACTTTGGTGTGTTTGAACGGTCCTTGAATTTCATCGTTAAAAATGAAAACGCAATCATTTCAAGACATGTACTTTTTTATCCTAGAATTTTATTTCCCATATTAATATTCTTAATATAGATTTGTTTTAAGTTTAATACTATTTGAATTTTCAGTCCGTACTGAATTATTCAATGATTATAAAGGATGTGAAAACTTTAGTGTTTCGGCACTTCAGCATGTCCTTCACTACAACTAGACTTTTTGAGTTTTTGCTCAGCTGAAACTCTTGAATTACAATCGCAGCATACCAAGCTGAACACAGAGAAAGTGATGAGATGATATCCAACTTACATGGCCAAGCACGACATGCACAGCACTTTAATCAGTAAACCTCCTTTCACAATATCCCAATGTTGGTCCAATGGCTTAAAAATATCCATGCAAATAACACCGTAATGAACTGTATGCTGGTTATCAACATAGTTATTGCCAGAGATCGAAAAAGGACGAGTAAAACCTTCATGTAAAGAGGAATGTGTGTCGTGAAGTGCGAAAAATGTGTGAAATTTTAGGTAAAGTCGAGTCTCGGCGACAACGTTGCATGCACGCTGAACAACATTACACTATGACGTTGCTTTTGGAGGTTCATGCAACGTTGCATGCACGTGCACGTTACAAAGTAACCTTGTGCACGTGCATGCAACGTTGTGACAACGACCTCTGCTACATGGGCTGCTACAAATATGCTATCGTAGTTATGAAATTTTACCGTTAGAGGTAAAGCTTTTCATGTATTTTGAGCAGTTAGTCGTGTCGTTTTAAGTCGCTCTGTTGTTACAGTGAAGGCATTACAAAGCTGGAAAATATATTGTCTGCCGAGGCACCACAATAATGTTCATAAAATTTAGGTAGCAAAAATAGATATTCTTCGCCACAATATTAAATATTTCATTGACGATTTTCGAATGATTTCTTTCAAACTCATTAAAAGATTTAAAATTGTGTTCTTCATTAACTTCGATTGCCTTTCTTGTGTTTCAATGTTATTTTAATTTTCAAAGCGTATTAGTGGAGATTGACGTCAAAATTTCAATTATAGGCATACTGCAAGATTTCCATACGCGCTTCGTCGTGGCTCCATTTCCGTTTCGATTACGAGTCTATCACTTTCCAAGTACGTTCCGACCATCGGTCGTACTCTCCATAGGCTCTCATCTCACTTCCGGTTTGCTTCCGCCCGAGAAGAACGCGTGCCTCCGCCTACGCTCCAAATGGAACCTTCATTTACACTCCCATGTTCCGCTTCCTTGGTCATCCGTTGTCTCTCCGTTTGCGCTCACCAATCTCTTTATCGACGCTCCAATTGGAAATTCGTTCTCGCCTCCTTCACGCTATATTTTCACCAGGGTACCTCACATGCACCAATATAAGAAGTCGCCATGCTAAACTTTAACTTCCAGACTGAAAAAAAAACAATTGTTGGACTTTTGGCCAGCATTTTTTATTTCAGTCCGTTGCGCATCCGTAGAAATGGAGACACGAACCCGGCGGAAGGTACTAGAGGAATTCTTTTTAATGATATTATCGATTCCTTTAAAGACTCACCACTTTAAAACTTTAAAAGAATACCTACTGAGGTCCGACCCATGAATTTGGAAAACCATATTCACCGTGCGAAGCTCAGGCAAGAGTTGAAGACGTAATATTCCTCGCAATCAACAATAGACCGCGACATTAGCACATGCACTTCATGGATTGCTGCTGAGAAGATGGACACGCACGAGGAGCGGAGGAAAGGCGCCACTCACCTCGGTGGCCAGTTGCAGAAGCCTCCGGCGCCGACCCGGAGATGCTGCCCTCGGCCGCTCCTTGCTGAAGGCGTCGTCGTCGTCAGGCGGCGACGGTGGCTCCTCCGGCGGCGGCGGGGGGTCGCGAGACAGGAGCTCCTCGGTGTCGGAGGAGGGCCGGCCGTCCACGGAGGGCAGCACTGAGCAGAGAGGCGAGCGAGAATGAGAGCAAAACCACACTCAGTCAGAGAAGAGAGGGCAATGTGAGAGACGCCCGACCGACCAACAAATGCGGTCTAGATACTAGTACATTTCGTGTCACGTGCCTAGCATGAGGTCCTCTCATTGGCCAGCCACGAGCACGAGCGTGGTGACTTTTCCATAGGCGTCCCTAATTCCCCGGATAAAGCAAATAAATAAGCTAGCGTCCTCCAATTCAAACTGCCTTCCCATAGGCCATACCCTGGTCACCACATGTTTTCAAATTCGTGATGTCGGCAGAAAAGTATTTCATTTGAATATTCTTTAGCTGTCGGTCACTGGTTACATAGTGTACACTTAAGGGTCACACTCCGCAACCCAAAGTCGTAACATTTCTTTTATAGGAGCAAGAACTCCTTTCCTGGGCCGAAGGGGGGAAGCCCCCCCTCCCTCCTGCCCGACCCCCCCCTCTCTCTATCAGATAAGGGGGGGGGATCCCCAGTGTTTATACCCAGCCATTGCAATGACGTCCATTGGATGTCCTGCATTGATGTTACTGACATCCATTTGATGTCCAATGGACATCCTATGCATGTCCAAATGTCCCACTTGTGGAAATCTAATGGATGTTCATTTAAGGATTTGGAAAGGATGTAGGCAAGTATTTCAGTTTTTTGGAATCTACAGATGCAACCCATATGCAGTGTAATCATAAGAGAGAATAATTACGTAATTAAAATATTTATTCAATAAATTATCCTTAAACAACATGTACAGCTGCAGCTTGAACAGTTTTTTTCTTATTGCTACTGTGCCTCAGCCTTGTCACTCTATCCACTTCTATTTTTGTGGCTGCAGGGAATTTCTTGACTCTTGTCAGTATAAGCAAATTATCAGAATACGACATATTTTCAAACATCCTTGATATATGTAACAGGTTTAACATTGCACTTGTCACCCAGGCTAAAGCCCACGAATCTGGATTATCTAAGGCAGTAAGTGACTACTTACATGACAAAACAATAAAAACTCGCCTGAGAGGTCAGATAAGTTGTGCCATTTTGTTAATCTGGTGTCATTACTATTATTTAACGAGATTATAATGATTGTGATGATTTATTTGCCCACATTATCCTTATGATACGAATTTTATTTTCCCACATTATCCACGAGGTAATAAATTCAAGGCTCATCACGCCGCGAAACCAAGTCAACGTCTTCCATTTCTTTCACTTTTCGAGTTTCTGAGCACATATGTAACACAACTCACAAGCAATAACAAGACAGTCTCAACATACAGGCTGACACTCACTTCTATGACGTCATGAGAGTGATCCAACGAGAACACGTAGTGCGGAGAAATGGGAGATGTTTAGAACAGGTTGACTCATTTAACGTTTTTACTCGATGTTTTTCTAATTCTACTAATAACATTCCATTGCCTACCTGCTATACGCCACAATTCGAATGAAACAATCTAAATATGATTTTAATTTAGGCACGGAACACAACTTTTGCTACGTTTTGCAATATTTTGCCGTTTCGTTGCGTCACTTTTATTTTTACATTAATTACTCAAAAGCGTACGCTTTTGGGACAATGAGTAACACGTGTTAGTTACTCGTTGTCCCAATATTTTTCTTATCAGCATTGTAATTGTGACACTCAAATACAAACCGCTCAGAGAAAAAAAACATATGTTTTTTTTCTCTGAGGTATCTGAGGTATGAGAAAAACAAGGTATATACCTACATCACACATGTTTTTGATTTATCTAATTTTTCTGTGTATTTTTCTATTTCAAACTTGCTGTGCTAAAATGCGTAATGTTATACAGTATACCTTATTCATACACATGCTTGGATAGATAAATTTCTCGCCAGGGCAGCTTTCGCCGACCCTTATGCACTGGCTTCGTCACATAGAACTTAAGCGCTAAATTTAATTTTTATCTGAGTCACCGAAGAGCAGAACAAGCGTGAGACATGAAAATTGTCGTCACTAAAAGTTACCTATATGTTCAATTAAGTTGGGAACTTCATTTGGTTCTAAGCGAGCAACACTGCATACTAATAACGCTACTGAGGTTTTCTTAATTCAAAGTGTTCTCGGTAGCCATTAAACCACGAATACAAAGTGAATCACAATGAAACTAAAAGAGATACAGAAACTAAAAGAAATACAGCTTTCAAGTTTTCCCGAAGGTAAAGAATGCTGGCGAAATACATATGCAAACCCAAAGAAAACATATAAAGTATTTGACAACAGTTACGAGGAAATAGGAAGGGGTTTAACTTGAAACCTAGTACGCCAAGGTAAAGAATGAAATAGGCATGTTATTCACCTGTCTAATTTTGTTTTACCACCGTGCACTTCACCGTCGTAGGATTAGAGCATATAAAATAGTAATATTGCACAAATAATGCAAATAAACCCAAGTACATGTACGATTAAAACAGCACGTTTCACACTCCCAGCCGTGAACATACAAATATCAACAATAAAAATCTCATAAACAAGCCGGAGAAACAATGGGGAACTTGCATGGGTCGACGATTGCTATAAAAACTATTTTGAACAGGTAAAACGGAAATATTAGCTCGCAAAAATACCTAAATTTTCCCCATTCGTCGTTAGAAGAAATAAAAAATTGACTTAAAAAATCAAGCAAAATTTCTCTGAGCCGACCACTGCGCGAAGACACCCGAGCGCCGCCGAGGCCAGGTGTGACGTCATCTGTGCCTAATTTGCCGTCCGAGTCGGGAAATACATCAACGCATGCTGTAAACATTGTTTTGGTGGAGGATTTAGTCGCTCATCGTCACTTGTTCATGTGCTGTTATTCTTGGGTAAGTTTTCCTATTCTTCTTGTGCCACGATTATTACTTGGGATATTAAAAATGTACTTTCGGGATGATAAAATGCAGACTTTTTACCTCTAATATTTCAGGTTTCAGAAAAATGGATGATTATGTTGCCGCTCGTTCGGATAACATTCCTGAAATTGATGCCATGACCCTCATGGAATTTGTTATGACAAATGATTGACAAATGACAACCTGTTTCTCTGATTCTTGTCCTAAGTAGTGGCGAAATGTGTGTTAATATTCACAGTATGTGTTTTGTAGTGTATCTACAAGCGCGTCTTGTTTACATTATTAGCTGAAGGTCTATGAGTGTGATTGTTTAGTATGAACGCCATTATTGCCTCTGGATACCACCTTTGGCATTGTGTTAATACAATAGGCAGTAAGAGAGCATCTACGATTAAGTGAATATATTAATGAAAAGTGGCATCGTCAGTGTTTGCGGAAATTGTGGCGCACTAGAGATTGCCCTCGTTATTTCTTGTTTACGGAGATGGATTTAGAGTTTGCGCAAATGTATTATTCGTTAGCATGTTATGAGGTGGGGGACAAGAATAGAGTAGAACTGTGTTGAACTCCATTGTTCCTAAGGCAGGGGCTTCTGACCCTGTTGAAACCATCCTGAAATCTGTGTAGATCTCTCTTGAAATACCGTCTTCAACTGGCTTGTTTTCAGAATGCGTTGGAACTGCCTTGATCATTGGTTGAAACTCACTTGATCTAACTTGTTTATGTCTGTTGGTTGGTTGGTTGTAACATAGAAATCATCAATGTGCAAATGGTGTACATAACGATATTACTTATAATGTGTTAAGAGGCACAAGGCTAATGTTTCTATAGGTGTTTCCATTATTTAAGACTGAAGAAGCTCCAGTATGCTTTAGGTATCAATCAATTTTCTGCATCTAACCAGCGTACTTAGTAATACATATTAGACAAGGATCATCAGCCCACCTTGGTCACAAGAGAAACTCGGGAAGTACTCATCAAGCGAAACTTTTACTTAGTAAGCGAAATGTGGGTGTTTTTCATAATTACATGTGTTACTTAACACATCACATAGTAGACTTTAATCCTTTGAAATTAAACTGAATTCCGGTTATCTTGGAAAAGAGATAAAAAATGATAAGGGATCATCATGTACAGGTAAGTCAAATCGATATCAAGCATAACAATAAAATTTGCTAAAATTATTCATCCTTCTAAAATGCACCTCATTTACCTACATTTAGATAGTGAAGAAGCTCCTCTCAGATGCCAACACATGATCCTCGGTGCTGACGATGGATATGCATGCCTGTCCCTGTACTAAATGCATACGCACTTGAGCATAATAATTCTCTCATTCAAGATAATTCGTTATTTGCATTTTTCTACTCTCATTTCATAAATGTACCTCAAAATATCAAAAATTTTATTTCATTATTAATCGAAAATCAACTGACAGCATTTCGAAAGAGAGCAACACAGATTTCAGGATGGTTTCAACTGGGTCAGAAGCCCCTGCCTTAGGAACAGCGGAGTTCAACATATTTCTAGGCAGTTTCAAGTCTTTTTTATGTGTTTCATCAGTTTCAACAGATGTTCAAGAGACTTACAACACAAATTCCTTTAACATGGGAGCGGTCACGATAGCGAATTTACTTCGCTAGTTTAGGTTAATACGATTCAGAAATGTGGGTCACTCAAAAATTTGCAAGCAAATTTTAAGTCTTTCCCACAAGACTGAACTTGCCGGCTCAGAGAAAATTCCACCAATCCGGGCGCCAACTCGCGCGTTAAAAAGTCATTTTAACAATATCAAGTAAATCCGTAGTATATTTAACAACTTATCCCTAGTTGGACGGCTTATCATATAATTTGAGTAGATTTCAATACTTGCGTTGAAATGATCTTCACAGATGAATCCCACTGTTTTCTTCGAAATATCCCCCGGATTTCTGCGAATGGCTCTTAGCCACAGGCTTCTCCTTCTTGCGTTTGTAGGCAACCTAATAAATAGTTTATTAGGCACCTTGGTTGAGGTATTTTTACAGCCAGGTGTTAAACAATACTTACACCTCGAACTCATATCGCTGGCTAATTACAATGCTAGGGAGTTGGGTCGATGTATGGAGCGGACACTGCAAAAGTAAGATGAACTTTCGAGATTTAAACTATCTTGCCTGAATATTACTCATTATTGACGAGAAATATCAAGTGTATACCATTAAATGATTACCTACTCAATTAAAAATCAGTGGTGGGCTCATTTGTGGGTTTAATATGCTCGCTTGAATCACCCGTGTTGGTGCGCTGTTAGCCCAGCTGCTTCGGGCGATTGTTCGGCACTGTTGACGTCATCGGGGATTCTTTCGCAGTGGCTTGGGGGGGAGGGAGTTTTCGGCGCGCTTTAAAATGTCGCTATATTTAGCATTCAATATCTCGCGAAGGAAAACTCAGATTTACATGCAGTTTTCTTTGTTGAATCGAGAAAATAATTTTCTGTCCGCCTGTTAAATAAAAAAAATTCATGCAAGTTCCCCATTGAGCACCACCGTTCGTTCACATTTCTTTCTTGACGTAACAGAGTAGTTTTCGTCCCATGCAGCAGGCCTGTGTATATCGAGATGCTTCAATGCTTATTTACAACTAAAACTTTGAACATCATTTCCTGGCCTGCATATTGATGTTTGAACATCATTTCCTGGCCTGCATATTGATGTTTGAACATCATTTCCTGGCCTGCATATTGATGTTTGAACATCATTTCCTGGCCTGCATATTGATGTTTGAACATCATTTCCTGGCCTGCATATTGATGCAACTGCATGGACGTTTTTAGGATGTCGTTTTCATGGCATTGGATGGACATACAAAGGGTGTCCTTTTCCTGACATCCACAGAATGTCCTCTTCCTGACATCCACAGAATGTCCTGCATGGACCTTTTAGGGATGTCCTTTTCCGGACGTCCAATGGATGTCCATAAGGGACTTCTGGATGTCAGGATGTCAAATTGACGTCCATTGGACGTCATGCAGTGCATGCTGGGTACGCGAGTGTCGACCAATCGGACAGCCGAAGAAATCTTGAGACACGCCGAATCCACTGTCCAAATCCCCTGCGAAGAGAGTCTTGCAATTGAAACCAACTATCCACCGACCCCAAGAAAGTCCTCTAGCTGCTACTGTGATATCATTTACTCCAAATCAATGTACCTACTATTTAAATAGAAACATAGGCGGACGGAGGAATATATGCACGAAGATGTAATGAGTCACTCAAGAAAACAATATCAAAACAGAAGCTGTCGACACAATCAATTGATAAAACAAAAAATTACGTGATTTAATTAATTCCAAAGGTGTAATCAGTTTCAATTTCCAAAAGTTTCACTTTCTTAATAAGTTCGCCTTTATCCCACACCAGCATATTTTGATATATTGTAAACCGAATAGATTGATTACAAATCTCAACAGTAAATCATTAATTGATGATTAATTATTGTTAATTAACTCCGCTAGTTCGCTCCATTGCAATAATGGCGCGCTGGATAGACATCAGTCAACTGTTATACGTCAGTACGGCGGTGAATGATGCTCGCGAATCGTTCGTCCCGGTGACCCACGACTCTCCATATGAGCCGAAATTCTTTCCACTTTACAGAATCGGGCTCCTGGGGCCTGATTCTGGTTCTTTCTGGCTATAGCCAGCGCGATTTGTCGAAAATATTGGCGAACGGAGTGCGCATTCGTATTCTCATTTTCATTCGCTAGCTATTTCGCCAGGAATGCTTCGCTTCGTCCCTCTGGCTACAACAAAGTTATTCTCGTTCTGTCTGTCGAACATGTAGCGAATGTAAACATTCGCCAAGAGCGAATTTCGCAAGCGACGACAATGAAGTCGCTCTAGCGGCTTAGCGAAAGAATTGATGAGGAACCGACTCGTGATTTAATTACCGCTATACAATATTATTATGTTACATTTTTCATCCCAATGAGTCTAATTGTTATTAATATGTTTGGCATACAACCAGTGTGTAGCTTTACTCGTCTTGTCGTTCTATGTAATAAAATAAATGGGAATAGAAGTGTGTATGCATTTGAATGAACCGCGAAGCGTTTGTTTGATAAGCGTATTGTACTACCGTGGGTGTGCTGTTTTTCTGAGCGTATTTTTATGTTGGATTGCTTGAGAAAACTTGTTGTTTTGGTTTCGTTGATTGTGAACGTTTCACCAGAAACAATAAGAAAGAGACTGACGCGGGGGTAGAAAGATAGGTAAGGCAAGAAGCAGAGGTTTATATATGGGTATAAGTTTTGATGGACATTGTGAAATAGAATTTGGATCTAAAACTTCACTATTAGCATTAAGGAAGAGAATGGCGGCCCTAGTGCCAATGCTAAATACGTTAGCCTTGGAGGTGAAAGAAAATGAAGAGGATGCTGTTGTGCGTTCTCTGAGGGATCGAAGCAACGCATTCAATCTCTCAGATGAGCGGTTTATCTGTATTTCCGCTATCTGCCAGCCTCTCCCATTGAAGTTTTTGACTTGTTTTTCCTTGCACACCACTCAGGCGCCCGGCAGAAAACTCTTTATGTGCTAACATGTAGTCAACTAAATAATTCAGCTGAGCTCCAGAGGCTCGGGCGTTTTTACGCTATGTCTTTGCTATAAAAATTAGAAACTAGTATTTAACTCATGATTAGTTAAAAAATTATCCAAAATTGGCTTTTAAAGTTTGTTACATTTCGTCAAAACTCGTATGTACCTACTACTTAAGGACAAACACTGGGAACGAATCTTGATACAGTTAAATTATGGATAGGATTATAATAGGTTATATGATAATAATTTCTGGAAGTATAAGGATCTCGTGCCTTCCCACATAGCAGGAATACGTCTCGAATATCACATGTGATGTCTCAGAGATGTTCTTGAGACCTACAGAGACATCTCTGAGACTTCTCCGAGATGTCACTATGTCCAAAAAAATGGTCTCTGAGATGTCTCATGAGACATCTCAGGAAAGTCTCTGAGATGTCTCATGAGACATTCCAGATGTATCTGAGACACCTCTGAGATGTCCCAGAGACATGCTGCATGTATGAGATTTTACTCTCAGGTACGTCTCTGAGATGTCTCGAATATCTCGTGTAATGACCCAGAGACATTAGCCAACCTTTGGAGATGTATACATATCACATATATCATACATACTTCACAAGATATTCACAGATACTACTGTAACATTACTGAAGTTTATGGACACTTAACAGCATATTCAAATGTTTACATTGTAGTTATTTAATACCTCACAAACCACCTCACTTCTCTTGAGTGGTGCATATTAAAAAACCGACAAACTGGAATAAAGGGGAAATTATTCAAGGGAGGATGAATATAAATATGAACTTGAAATTGAAACACTCAAAATTTGACCATTTCAACTGAATCACTCATGTCAATTTTAGGTCACTAAATACTTTTAAAATGTTATACTGGTTGTGAAATGAATACTACCTCTTTGATGTTAAAAATAATATTTTATTGGCCAATAAAATATTTGAAATTAAGAGCAATTAGGAAAATATAATATACATCAATTTACACTCGCATATTACAACGATAGCCATTTTCTTGCCCAGATATGCACCGCTGCTCCATTTTGTATTTTCCAAGTCTTTAAAAGGCACGCATTCCCACAAATAATGCCCAAGAACACCTGTAGAAATAAAAAATAAGTATCTGCAGATATCATGATATTTATAGTACGAGGGCAGTTTTTTTTTCAACCTCCGATGGGCCATAAATGAAACAAAAATTGAATATTAAATTTTTTTTTACTACCAAAAGTTATGCACACTTATGGTTACTTTTCGACATAAGCACCTTGACAATTGAAGCATTTGTCGTACTTGTGGACAAGCTTTACAATACCCTCTTCATAAAATTTTGCCGCCAATGAATAGAAATGAGTCTTGACGTTGTGTTGAAGCTCCTCGTTGGTTTGGAAACGCTGTCTTCCTAGCCACTTCTTCAATTCAGGGAAAAGATGGAAGTCACTTGGCGCTAGATCGGGACTGTATGGCGGGTGATCAAAAAAGTCCCAATGAAATTGCTCAAAAAGTCTTTGGTTTGCACCAGCACTGTGAGGACGCGCATTGTCATGGATCCAAACAATTCCAGAAGTCAGCATGCGTCCTTGACCCCTTTCATCATGCACGTCAGTTCGACCGTCTTTGAATTTTCGACACCAATCACAGACAACACCACTACTCATAAAGTTTTCTCCATACACTCGGCTCATTCGTTGATGAATTTCTGCAGCACTATTCCATTCTGCTTGCAGGAAACGAATAACACTGCGCAATTCGCACTTGGCGGGAGAATCAATTGAGGCGGCCATGTTTATGTTGCTGCCACTCAGAACAGACTGACGACTTAGGCTCGGCAGTGATAGAGCATGTGATACGGGTGATGCACTCTTGCCTTATTCGCATACCACCCACCTAGCGCTTGTCTGGCGTTTATGCGGTGCGATCGGAGGTTGAAAAAAAAACGGCCCTCGTATAGAAAGCACTTATGTAAAACCAATCAAATCTTTATATCTTGGGGTATAAGTATTTATGGCAATTATAGACTGTAATGCTTTTGCCTTGGTAATATTACTTTAATAGTAATGTGTGTTATGTAAGTAGATACTATAAGTTACAAAGGTCCAAGGATCTACAAACATTGCATTTCATGAGTAATCCCAAGAGTTTCCTTATTATTGCCATATTTATGAATCACAAAATTAGGCCAACAAGTCCAAAACTACTTAGATTTCCGGAATAACTTCTTACCCACATTAATGATATCCACTCAACAAGAATGTGCTATGTTCAGGTTCGTCCATAAATATCCACATTAGTGCAATTACAATAGTTTATTTCTGTGGTGTCTCTCAGTTCACTGCACCATGTTGTTTTCTTTCGCGCTGAAAAGCATAAAAGTTATGTTAACAAGTAGATCAAAATACCATTAATGTAATTAAACCTATCATTAATGCAATTAAATCAGGAATCAAACCGATTCAAAGGTTTGCTTGCCTCAAAAGGCTCTTTTGCAATTGATCCGAATGGAAACCCAAAGCCTCTTAATTCTATGCACCGGGAAAACATCAACTTTTTCTTCTTACCGATTAGCTTGCACATATTCACGATTATAAAGTAACGTAATATCGTGCACTGTTTTTACAAGTTTAGCTGCCAAATGCAGCACGTCGCGAATGCTTGAAAAACATTTTAAGCGTAAAAGGAGTTCATTAAGCAAATTTATTAATAAGAGAATGAATGAAACTTACCAATTGATGCTCCGATAATAGCGGTGCGGTGTATATATCACTGATTGACGATTCAACCGATGACTTCCATCAGAGTAAATACTAATAATACTATTATAATTAATAATACAATTATCACCAACCACATGACCGTCTCACGCCGTTCAATGTGAAATATGCGTCAATTGATGTTCCGTTGTTTCCCAGAATTCAACTCTAAAGTACGTGCTTCGAATTTCAAAAGCAGAAAAGGGTTGCATTTATCGGAAAATGTTTAACATGGCATTAGTATACTTTACAGCAATGTTTTTAATGCCAGGAAGGGGAGAATAATTATCATGGTGGAGTAAATATTTCTTAAGGTCGCTTTACAAGATAAAATTTCCTGTAGAAATGCTTGTATAAACTGAAGGAAATTGTATGTTTGTCTGAATGGAATTAGAACAGGTTATATTTTCCATTCAGACATTTGCACAAGCGTTCACACAATTTGGAAATATTTGGAAAAAAATTGTACTCTATATTTTCTTTTTGATCTACTTGTCACAATGCTCCTATTCACTTGGTGAAAAATCCCCAAGTCTTGAACGGTTATCGTTTGATAAAACTAGCATGACAGCAGCGTTAACTTTTACCATTATTATCTTCAGAATTGCTCCGAAAAATAGGTAAGGAAGGGGTACGCGGCGTTTAAATTATGTGAAGAATTATTTTCGAACGTCTCACGATTACCTCTCTGAGACGTCTCTGAGACATTCGCGATGTTCGAGACATTCGAGACTACAGTGAGACGTCTCCGAGACATTCATTGCTATGTGGGTTATAGTTGTTCTCTGAGTGAATATACCACATCAAACACCGGTGACACACGCACACAAAAGAAACAAAATAATTTACTGTCGTTTCTATAAAATATGTTTCAATCGACTCTAACTTCATGAAAAGTATTACATACATGAGTGATACCATCGTTAACAGTAACAAACACGAAAATAAAAATGGTAAATTCACTAACTACTTAGGTTTACATTGAAAATACTAACCCATAAGTTTCACCGGAGTGACTTTTAGACTCATCGTGTATATCTCAGTAAAAGATGAAAAACAAAGAGAATGGTTGTATGTTCAACTACGGAAAACGACTAATGAATAGGAAATATTGTACAACAATACTAACAAGGAGACATCGCAAGAGTGATGTACGGGATCCGAATGCCGATGTTATTTTCTGAAACTATAAAGGAAATGTAGAAAAAGTGTCAAGGCTTTCTTCCCCATAGGCCCAGGTTCGAGAGATAAAAGCAAGTAAAGATTTGGCGCGGAATCAGTACCTTTGAGTGAGGGTGAGTCACCAACAACAATCGTTGGCCGAGTGCGTTAAGGCGCGCGGTCCCAAACTTTTGCCCCGAGCGACCTGGGTTCGAGACCCGGTGAAGTCAATTTTTTTTCTTTCTTATGATTTAAGGTGTTACAACCCATCCCCATTCATTTTCGTCAGTTACGTTTGTATTTTTTCTTTTTTCAACTCATTTTATGGATTTTCAATGGACCGAGGACTTACGACGCGAATTAGGGGATTTTATTTTCCCATTACAGGCTCACATGCTGCCCGACGCATTAGGTGTGGATTTCGAAGATCCGTGAATACTTCTATGAATACCAAGGGCTTCAATTGTTCTCTGGACTACCTCAAGACCGTAAAGAATGAACTAAATGCTTATTACACTGCGATGGTTGCCCTCGTAAATTCCTCGGAGCCGACCTGGAATATTCATTTTTATCACTTTATTTTTCCTTAAATAGTGAGCATGATATCGGCAGAAAATAGAAGGGCATGTGAAACATATTTATAATGATTTTCTCAAGGTACAACGTATTTTATTGAAGTGAACCCTTATCGTGGGCGACGGGAAGATTTTGAATTCCTACACAAATAAATATGATGTAGGGATAAAACTATTTTTCTTTCGGTTCAATGAATGAATTTAAATTTTCATTCGTGGCATGTAATTGCCCATTATTTCATTATAGGCATTGATAAAACTTTTAAAGCAAGGTATATTCCTTCATCGCGGGAATCGTTGTTACATACCCAATCCCATACAATTAAGTCAGTTACAATAGTATTTTTCTATCTTCAGCGTATTTTATTGATTTTCAATGGACCTCCGAATGATGACTTACCACGCGAATTTGGGGAGGCATATAACGACACGTGAAATTCCAGGTAATGCGTTCTTCTACGCCCCAGCCATTGCTCCCTCAACCCCTTCATATATTTTTGATCTCAACTCTTTCTTGTCACCAAATAAACACAACTGGCTATCCTCAAATTCAGTTACTAACCCTAGCCAGCTTCCCCCTTTTACCCTTTAGGGGGCCGTCAAGTGCAATGACCCTGCGTTCCAGTAGTCTGCCCAAAGCGGTCTCGAAGTCTTCTTTGTCTATCTTTCGCACCCATCTTCACACGGTTGGGCCTCGGTGCCTCATTGAGAGATTAGCGAGGGTCAGCTGTGGAGGAAGGGTTGCTGGGGGCGGAACTCTTTGAAGGGCGCAAGAAGGCAAGTCATAAAGGAGACAGGGTGGATGGAAGGACATTCCGTAGTAAGGAGGGAGAATTTGCTGGAAAGACAATGGGTTGGCTGTGGAGAAAATCTAATGGAGGGAAACTCCGGTGGAAATGATATTATGAATAATAGAATGTAGGAGTCGGAAAATCGCGGTTTGAGACAACGTTTTTAGTGCTGGGAAGGGGTGTTCTCTACATACAGCAACGCGTGGCAGCTGTATTGGACCGTCTATTTCGCCAGTTTGAATCCAGCTCTTGATCAGTGAAGGTAAAGTGACGCGTAGCTCAAGTTTCCTGCAGTAAGTCTTGTACATTATTTAGTTTTCACCTATCAGCGGCGTTGTGTCGGGAGTTCTCGGAAGCTAAATGAAGAGTGTTCGAGAAATCTGTCCGTCGTCCAGTGACGGCTCCTCATTGTCAGACAATGATAATGACACTTCTCCATCGGTGTTGTCATCATCCCAAGAAGACAACACTGGTGCTGTGCGTTGCGTTGAAGGTGTGTAAAGTAGTGATTTTGATAATAAGCAGTGTAATAAGCATTTAGTTCATTCTTTACGGTCTTGAGGTAGTCCAGCGAACAATTGAAGCCCTTGGTATTCATAGAAGTATTCACGGATCTTCGAAATCCACACCTAATGCGTCGGGCAGCATGTGAGCCTGTAATGGGAAAATAAAGTCCCCTAATTCGCGTCGTAAGTCCTCGGTCCATTGAAAATCCATCAAATGAGTTGAAAAATGAAAAAATACTAACGTAACCGACTAAAATGAATGGGGATGGGTTGTAACACTGATTCCTTAAATTATAAGAAAGAAAAAAAAATTGACTTCACCGGGTCTCGAACCTAGGTCGCTCGGGGCAAAAGTTATTGGCCGCGCGCCGCAACGCACTCGGCCACAATAGTTGAAAACGACACCCTCACTCAAAGGTATTCATTCCGCGCCAAATCTTTACTTGCTTTTATCTCTCGAACTATGGGGAAGAAAGCCGTGACACTTTTTCTACATTTCCTTTATAGTTTCAGAAAATAACATCGGCATTCGGATCCCGAACATCACTCTCGCGATGTCTCCTTGTAAGTGTAACAATTTGATAGTTTCACCAAATAAACAAAACATGACAATATATTCTAGAAATATGATTTGAACTTGCCTCGTGCCTCGCGCTATTCAATTGATTCTGACTGCGGAGACAAAGTGTGTTGATCGCTGAAATTTTCTTACACTCCCGCTGGGTTTTCATCATAGGTTTTCATACCTTCCCATAAATATTCATCATGCCCATTGACTTATGGGTAATTCGTCATTGCTTACGTCACAATCTTTCGCCAAGAAACGTAGATACCCGAACTGAAGCGATAGGCGGGGCGAAAAGAACGAGAATAATCGCGGAGAAAATTTTCGCTTCGCTTCGAGTTGCCGTGGCGAAGCGAAGACCTGGGCGAAAGGAGAACGGGAATCGACGCCCTGAAACGCCTTCTGACGTCACTGCACGCTATAGGTTCCATATTGCTACGGGAACACTATTTTATTTTAGACAAAACTAAGCGAACATATTTTATTTTGAGTTTGATTTTGGCTGTTTCTTGATCGAAAGCATGTCTGAAAAGGAATTTAAAAAGAAAGTCCAATCCGACAATTACACTTTGTTGGTTGTTTTTTGACTCCCTTCTGGGGGAATCCTTAAAAAACAGCGATTGATTAATAATAGCGAAGATTCTTGGAGCGAAAACAACCTTGGCAGAATACAGGTATTTTACAATTTATGAACGATTATGCGATGTATTTCCCCCATGACATGTCTTCAGTGATGGTGACGCCTAGGTATTTAATATATTCTACGTTAGATATTTTCTTTTCTTCGATGCAATAATTATTCCGGGGAAAGCTATTCTTTTTCCAAAAGCTCATTACGGCGCATTTCTTCAAATTTAATTCTAGCAGCCAACTATCACACCAATCATCAATCGCATTTAAATCCTTAGTTAAAAACTGACTGTACCTTTCATTTCTATTTTCCTCATACACTACTGCATAGCTAGCAATTTTTAGCTACTGTATTCAAGTCATTTACGTAGAGAAGAAATAAAATTGGGCCTTTCACGCTTCCCTGGGGAACACCAGATGTAACTTTTACTTCGCCCGACCTAACACCATCTAATACCACCCTTGAACGCGTTCATGCCAGAAGTCTCCTATCCAGCCTACCATATTACTGTCTATCCCGTATGATGCTAAATTCGCCAGCAAATTACAGTGGGGAATCTTACCAACGATTTTCTAAAATCAAGAAACGTTGCGTCTACCTGTACGTTATCTTCTCCAGAAACTAAAATATCATGAACGAAAAGACCTAACTGATTTTCGCAAGACCGTCCCTTTCCGAACCCATGCTGGCTTGTTATCAATAAATCCTGGCTATCGAGGTGTCCCCTTATTGATGTAACTATCATATGCTGTATAATTTTACATGATAGCGACGTTAATGATATTGGTCTATAATTACATGGCTGTTCCCTATCGCCGCTTTTAAAAAGTTGGGTCACGTTTGCTATCTTCCAGTCTTAGGGAACCACGCGTTCTTCAAGGGATTTGTTAAATATTACTTAAAGATACGGAGCCATGTCGAGAGCTAATTGTTTATACACACGAGCTGGAATTTCATCGTGATCTGAGGACTTGTTCGGGTTAATGGTTTTTAGTAAGGATTCGATTCCGCTATAAGATATATCGATCAGGGGCAATGGTTGCTCAAATCGGTCTGGTATGGTTTCGTGCAAACTATGCTTAGATTGATTAAAACACTCTGAAAAAAATAATTCAACAAATAAGCCTTATCTAAACTGGAAGTTGCTCTTTCGCCACTATCGTTTTTCAAGGATTTAACCGTTGACTTTTTAGTTCCCTGTACTTCCCTAACATATGACCAAAATGCTTTCGGATTTCCCTCTAGTTGTTCTCCGAGTACTATTCTCTTGAATTCACCAAACGCTTTTCTAAGGGCTGTTTTTGCGGCTGCTTTACAAATTTTATAATGATCAAAAATATTTTTTAGATCGCTATTAGGTACATTTTTCTTCAATTTTCTTAGTTTCGCGTGGCTAACTCGTTGGCGTTTTAAACACTAATGTTATAACATCCCCATTGTACCACCTTGGTTCCGTATTCTCACTCTCATACTTATGAGGTTATTATCTGTTGATAAGTGACCGCGTAATTTGGAGGAACTCTTTCCATGTACTGTCTGTATCAATATTTTTCCTAATGTACTCGAATTTTTCAAAAGAAGTCTTTAAGTCACGCATGAATCCGTTAAAAGCTGCTTTGCTGAAAAGGTAAATCTTTCTTTTTAATTTAAAAATGTTTTCAGTAATGAGGAAAAATTTAACGTGTACTACCTTGTGGTCACTTATTCCATCGACATTTTCAACTTTAATAACTTTTCCAGGGATGTTTGTGGCAAGTAAATCGAGAACATTCTCCCCTCCATAATTAAGCAAGGTTACTATTTGATGTACTGCGTATTATGCGAACAGGTTAGGCAACGACTCGCAGATTTCTTTGTCCCCAACCTCCAGACTTATGACTCCATGTTTTCCAATCTACCGATGGAATATTGAAATCTCCACCTACATTAATCTGTCGATCGTTGCCATGGAAATTAATGGACAAGTTCCAAAACTGACGTGAGTGTACATCGGAATGGGGTGGTCTATAGTAGGCACAAACGTATATTACTTTCGAATTAGCACATTGAATGGAACACCGTACACTTTCTATTATATTATTGGGAATCACTTCTATTTTGCTGACTATTGTGTTCTTAACTGCGATAAATAGGCACTCCCCTCCCGGCCGACCCTCTCGAATTCTCCTGTATACCCTCAAATTTACGGGAAAATTTTCACTGCCAGCAATATCGCTTGTTAACCAACTTTCCGTTCCTATAATAATGTCAGATTAGTACTCTCTATAAGGTGATGAAATTCGGGTATCTTGCTTCTTAAACTACGACAATTGACTACCACTACTGAAAATTCCTTCTATTTTAATATGGCTGCTTATTGTATTTGTGGGGTTTCTGTTTTCTAAAATATTGGGAAAGTTACGGTTTACAAATTCATGGGTGTTATTTTGATGTATACGTTTTTCCTTTTTCTCTGCTTCCTTCCGTCCCGCTAAACCTACTCCGTGTTGTCTAATCAACTCGTTATTCTTTGTAATCCTGGTGAATGGTAAGTTATTTAATGGCCCACAATTTGACCTACTCATTGCCCTACTCTCTATCCCAAAAAAGGCCTAGAGTGCTCGAATATCCTATCTCCTACACGCCTCAGCCGTGTAACGTATCCCAGAGTGATAGATGGGGCTGCTAAGAGAGCGACGGGTGTCGGCCGAAGGCAACTGTGCTCCGATGTCCGTGGGCAGAGTTGACGCAGCCTCATCTCGTTTAATACGCCTTGCACTCGGCTCCAAGCGAGAGATCAATCCTCGGGACAAGACTGCAAATAGCGATGGCGCCATTTCAACGCCCGCGCATATGCCGCTCACCCGTTTCACCACGGAGTTCAATTCCCTGAAGGAATGAAGAAACTCCTCGGATCCACGGGCCATGGCATCATCTACGTGTGCCACGACCCGCAGCACTTGGTGCCCCAAACCGCCATCGCCTGCGTCACCTGAGGAACACCGCCGCCAGGGATGCACCAGGCTCACACCACACGGCGGACGTCCCTATCACTAACTAGCATCCCCCCCCTATTCCCACGCCGACGGCTCCTCCTCGGTAGAGAGCTCTCGGAGTAGCGACGGGACCGGCTGCAGGAATCTCGGCGACATCCTCAGTGCCTGAAACCTATTGGAGACATGGATTGGAGTTGCCTTCGCACACTCCGCGCCGAAGCCTTAACCCTCGGCTACACCGAGTAACTAATGCAGTACACAGCGCCACTAGTGACGGAAAGATGAAATTTTTACGGCCGCGATCCCTTTACCAGGAAAAGCTTCGTACTCGGAATGTATGCGAGTAGGACGCAATTCATAGTTTAGGAACAGCTGGGTGGGTATACTTAAACTGTACCGAAGTTCATATTGTGAAGAATGAAAAGTAATTTTTACTCAGACATTATGTAATGCTAAAAATACATCAACTGAACTACTGGACGACAACGGATTCATTCGTCAGACCATCGCGCTCAATTGGATCTAAATTTTTATTACAGGTTACTACAAAACAAAACTTATTGAAACTTATTTTATCGCGCGAAAACCGCATTGAATAAATAAAATTATTTTGTAGACAAATGTTTGTAGTTGTATAACTGCTTGCGCTTTTCGGCCAGCGACACATCTCAATATTATCATGTTGCTTATCTTATCCTTAATTACTCCGGTACATAAATTTTATTTTACTGGAAATGAATGCGAATTACAAAATTTTCAGATGACGCGAGGGTTTCTTCCGCGTCCCCTCTGGACGACGCAAGTTTTGTCGGCATTCCAGACGTCATCTTCAGATCGCGTCCCAGCAAATTTCCTTCGTCTTCTTTCTATGTTTTGCTTATATCTTCGTGCTATATATTTCCTAAATCAAGTTTACCATACTTCGGAGCGGAAGATGCCGTCTGGAATGCCGGCTCGTCCAGTGTGATGAACCAACGCGGAAAAAACCCGAAAACCCTCGATTCTAATCACCGCGGAAGACTTAGCAGCAACAAGAATGTTTCCAATTTAGGCGTAAATAACATTTGTGTATTCTCATGACGCAACTAGCACTGATGTAGGGCAACATCGCATCACCGTTCTCTATGATAGATACAATTATGAAACATGGTGATATGATTCAGAAACATGCTATACATACACCTACTAATAATGTGCACAGAGAGAGTTTTTTTCGAACTATAAGAAAGTTATGAATGACAGTGCAGACCCCTGTCGAAAAAGAGAAAAATGTCAAGAAATCTTGGTAAGAAGGAATGCCAACTTGAAGAGTGGTTTTTAAGTTCTAGATCGTCAAATATCGCCGTGAATGGCTTCTTCGTGAGAGAAAAGGCATTACGCAATTCATAAGTTTGGGAATTATAGACTTGACAACATCCAACATTTCAAGTTCAACCAAAAGTTCAAGTTTAACCAACCCAACCAACCATATGGTTGGTTGAAACATTGGTAGAAATATATTGATAAAATAAATCAGGACAGCTCTATACTTTAAGAAATAATTAATAATATTGCTCCTATTCAGTACATCAGTGTTTATTATTCAAATATGTCCTCTATATTGTTAAAGTATGCAAGTAAAACTGAAAATTGTCCTTCTGCAACCATTTGCATTTTCCAGCAGTATACACTTTTTTCTAGAGGACCCTTGAAAAGTGTAAATAAGGAGTTTTACTGAATATACGCGCATTCAAGAGTTTCGCTTGGGGAAAATGGGACGTAATACTGTTAATGTGTTTGAACTAGCTCAAACATACAGTGGTAATTCACTTCATACTTTCGGTAGTAAAATCCTTATTTGTAAGCATAGCAATGTACAAGTTGCGTGGGAGGAAAAAACATCATTGAAAAGCATATAGTCAGTGAAGAACACACAAGGGCTCTTAGGGCACAAATTCAGTTTGTCACAGAAAATACCAAAAGAACTGCTGATTTGTCAAAATTGGGGAGGGTTCATCCAACCCCTCGGAACATGCAACCAAACCTGAAATAAATTGGAATTGAGCTTCAGGCCATTCTTGAGTGGCATTTTGGAAAGAAGACTTCAGCTACTCTGAAACATTTTCATGAGGTAGAGATGAAAGATATATTAAAGTTTGTAGCTTTTAAATGTAAAGATAAACTTGATGCATTGATTACAAATTACCCACATGGAAAAGTTTTCACGGATATTGGGGAGGTCTTTTCAGTTAAAAGTTTAATATTAAACAACCCTTCTGATGTTGTGGAGAAGGCTTTGTACCTAAGCAGGTGTAAAGACCTTACACCAGAAGAATTGTGCCGTGGCTACAGGGCTCTGAAGAGCACGTTACATGAGAAGATAGAGAAACCCACCAACAGACAAGTCAATTTAATTTCAATTCTTCTCTCACTTAAGGATGAACGCATCCGAAGTTCTCTACGGAAGCCATTCAAATACTGTATACACCTACTAATAATGTGGGCACTGAGAGCTTTTTTTCGCATTATAAGACAGTTGTGAATGACAGAAGAACTAATTTAAAAGATGATCATGCTTTTTTGTAGCACGCCATTTAATTCAATTCCAAGCCCACATAAACTATAAATAAATAGGCATTCAAAAGTTCCCTCCTTTTCATTGGCACACGTTCCCCTTCCCCACGCCTGGCTTGCTTTTCATGCAGGTACTTGAGCCTGAAAACAATCTTTGATATGATCATGAAGCAGTATTAGTCGTATCGAATTCTAAAATAAATCAGCCGTAAACTAGATGATAATTTTTTTAAATAATCATTTTTTTCTAAAGTAAATTAGCTGAAAACTTCGTGACAATTTTTTAACTTATTTTCTCATGATAGAAAAACTTGTTAGTGTTAGATTAATTTGTCATAAAAGGGATTTCATGAATTTAAACACTTATTGATTATAGTAATGATTTGCATATTGTGCAAACAAGCTTAAGAATTGATATTTGATTCTAGGTTTTTCGATGATAAAAAAGTAGATGCTAATTTCAGGAAAATAAATGCTAATTTCGCAAAACATAGATACTAATTTTCAAAAATTATTTGCTATTTTTTCCGGTCTCTACACATTGTGAATGAAAATTTGTATGTGAATCACTCCGCACGTCTCGAGGCCACCCTTTCCTCGAGGGATGAGAACCCCTGACCCTCAGCAGAGGAACCCCCATCAGCACCATCCCCAACCCACCTATTGTGGTTTAACCCGTAACAATGTAATCCCTCCCCCCAACCTAACCCCCTTCCCCCCTCCCCGTTTCTTTATGGTGTATATATATATACCAAAGACTGGAATTTTGACTTGTACCTGATGATGACGCCGATGCGTTGAAACTAGTAAAGCCAAATAAATTTAAGTGGAAATTTTCATAGGTGTTGGTTTCTTTATTTAATAATATGCTAGTTAACGGTTATATCCAGCTGCTAACGGCAAGTTTTTTAGGTGATGTCATAATACCTTGGGACTGCAATGAAAGGATCTACAGCTTTAATAAATGTTAGTTTGTGCTGTAGGAGGCAGAAAACATGCAGATGCAGTTCATTAAAATTTAAATGCAGATTCCTTTCTGGAAGGTTGAGACTTCTTGCAATAATAATAATAAAAGGTCTTTATTGGGGCGAGATTGAGACAAAACTGTCCCTTCTGCCATCTAACCCCTCGTCAAAATAAATATATAAAAGAAATAGTGGTCAATACTTAAAACAATTACAATCGGAGGTTAAAAAAAAATAAGTGAAGAATACACTTATAGGAATTCAATAATGATAAATTAACACAAAAGAAATATACATACACAATATATCAATATTACATATCTAATAGTGTGTGAGAGAATTTACAATGTGGGAAAAACGTGAGGATCATTATGCTTACATCCTTTACGCAAAAACCCACTGCAGGAAAACACCCACACAAGAAGGGGGGTGTGAAAAACCTGCGATTTCCTACTGACAGCAAAGCTAGTGTTTAAGAATAACTCAAATATAATAGCATGTACATAGGAAAATAAGTATATTATAATGAAATTCAAGAAAAGAAAAATTGCAAAATGTGTGGAAAAAAGAAAAAAAAACGGAAAGAAAAAATAAAAAATAAATAAAAGGGAATTAAGGAAAAATTAATAAACAAAAACAAACATCAACATGGTGTCAAAATGTGTGCCGTTTATCTTGCCATCCGTGTTCTAATCTATCATGTGTATTGAGAGAGTGCCCGTGAGTTGTGATGCTCATGTGCCCGTCTGCTGAACTTTCAGAAGTGTTTTATGTAGCGCCCTTTTAAAAGATGGAAGTGATGGAGAGTTTCTTAAGGATAAGGGAAGTTTATTCCATTCACGACATGCAGTGACAATGAATGATTTATTGAAGATAGTAGTCCGGTGGAGAGGTATTACCAGCTTATGATTTCCTCGCGTATTGGATTCATGGACATTTAGCAGCTTCTTGAATTCTTCAAAGAGGTAAGGAGGCGTTTTACAGTTCAGAATTTGATAAAGAAGAGAGAGGGTGTGAAGTTGTCGTCTGTAATTAAGTTTTAACCAAGATAGTTCATTTATGTATTGGGTGATGTGATCTGATACCCGTAGATTGAAAATGAACCTGATGCATGCATTCAGAGAGCGTTGAAGTTTAAGTGACAGTTCTTGTGATAGATCTTGATAAACTGTATCGGCGTAGTCAAAGTGCGGTAAAATTAACGCCGAAACCAGCTGTGCCTTAAGAGATGTGGGGATCACATGTTTCAATCTGAGAAGGGGAAATAATGATTTATTGACGGTTTTACAGATATTATTTACATGGTACGACCATGATAGGTTTTCATCTACTAATATTCCCAAATTTCTAACTGCCTCGCAATAAGGAATTGGATCACCATTTATTCGTAAGGGCGGAAGCTCGGATTTTTTAATTGATGCAAGAATTCTCGGATATCCAATTATGATTGCTTGTGATTTGTCAGGATTAATTGTTAAGAAGTTGGCTTTGCTCCAATTATTAATTTCTACAAGATCATTATTGATGTTTTCCAAATTATTACGTAAGTTGTCAACAGTTGAGTTTAGATATATTTGAAAATCGTCAGCGTAAAGATGGTGTTTGCAGTTTCTGAGTGATAATGGACAGTCATTAATATAAAGTGAGAATAAAAGAGGTCCGAGGATAGAGCCTTGAGGTACTCCTCGAGATACATCGGCCCACAAGGAGCAAGAGTCATTTGAGATAACTTTCTGTTTCCGGTGGGATAGGTATGATCTAATCCAATTCACTACAGAGGAAGAAAAGCCCATACCCCTCATTTTTGCTCTAAGGATATCTCTATCTATTGAATCAAAGGCCTTGCTGAAATCAAGAAGTACAAGCACTGATAACTCTTTCTTGTCCATTGATCTTCTAAAATCGTCAGTAATTTTCACAAGAGCTGAGGTAGTGCTGTGTCCACGTCGGAAACCGGATTGAAATTGATCAAGAATATTATTGACTTATAAAATCTGTAATTTGTTCGTAAATTAGTTTTTCAAATGCTTTTGATAGAACCGGTAGAAATGAAATTGGACGAAATTCTTTCTCTTGAGAAGAACTTGTCTTTTTAGGGATTGGTTTGATCAAAGCACCCTTCCACTGACTGGGAAATTGTTCTTGAGAAATTGATGAGTTGAAAATATTGGTGATATATGGCAAGAGGAAAGGCAGTAATTTTTAATGAATTCTATTGGGATTCCATCAGCGCCCCTGGCCTTGGACTTGATTCTATTAAACGAGGCAAAGACTTGCATCTGGCTCACTAGGGAAAATTTGAATTGTTTTCTGCTGTTTGTCAATGAGTTGGTTTTGGAATTGTACATATGAATGGTTTTATCCTTGATATCCTTTGCCATAAGATTCGTTGGCTGAGAAAATTTGTTATTTAGAGAGTTAAGACAGACGTTAGGCGGAATTGTAGAGTTTTTAGTTTTACCAATACCAACTGAATGAAGCTTATTCCATAGAGCGGCTGGCGAGTTTTTGACGGCTGTGGCAGAGAGAAAAAATTTAATTTTTGAATTTCTTTAGAGTTGCTTCGTTTTATTTCGGAGGAATTTGTATCTGCTGAAAGCACTAGCATTACTGAATTTTTTAAAATTTCTATAGGCTAAATCACGCAATAGGATACCGTTGCCTAAGAATTCTAACATACATCTTATAAGCTCCTGAGCTGTGGCGTTCATTAACCCTGTCGTTCGAAAAAAGTCAGATGAAGAACCTTTGGGACCAGACGAGCTACCTACCTTCGGAGTGAGTAGTAGAATTTGCGTGGAGCAGCACGACACCAGAGCCATCTATTATTATTAGTATCCTACCGGTGAAGGTAGGTTTAAATGGACATTTAATTCTTCCCACCCCCTAAATTTCACACGATGTCCCTCTTCAGCCCCTCATACCTCCTGCCACCCATCATTCCATCCAAGCTACCCGTTCTTCTCCTCCCTCTTCCCCCTTACCCAACGCTCTTCCCTCAATCACTTCCTTCAAAACACCATCCCCTTTTATTACCTTTTCCATCCACACCTTCTGCCGTCTCCTCATTTCCTCCATCAAATTTCTTTCCTCTCCTGCCAATTCTAGCACTTCATCGTTCGTCTTCCTTTCGACCCACTTTATTTTCTCCACCCTTCTCCACACCCACATTTCAAAAGCCCCAAGTCTATTTTCATCTTCTTTTCGCAAAGCCCACGTTTCCGCCCCATATAGTGCAACGCTCCATATTAAACTTTTCACTAGTCTTTTCTTCACTTCCCTACTCAAGGCCCCTGTCATTAGCTCACGCCTACGAGTAAAGGCTTCTTTTGCCAATGCAATTCTCCTTCTCACTTCAATGCTGCTATACCCTTTTTCTTCCAACACACTACCTAGATAGCTAAATTGCTCTACCTGCTCTAGCTTCAGACCTCCTACTTTTATCGTAATACTGGCCCTTTTTGTTCTTGGAAATCGCATTACTTTCGTTTTCTTCTGGTTTATCTTCATCCCGTATCTTTCGCACTGTCCCTGCAACGCACCCATCATTTTTTGCAAGCCACGGGCTGACTGGCTGACTAGCGCTTGTCCGCAAACCTCACTGATTTTATCAATTTCCTCCCGACCTTTACTCCAGCCTCCAGCTCATCCCAAGACTCTCTCACCATTTCCTCCGAATATATGTTGAAAAGTACCGGCGATAACGGACAGCCCTGCCTAACTCCCCTCCCTATCGTAGCCCAATCCGATTCTCCATCGGCTACTCTCACTTACGCCTTCTGCGCCATGCATAAATTCTGAATCAGCCTCATGTCTCTCCATCGTCGTCAGAGGCTTTCGGGTGCAGCTGCGTATAACCTAAGTTCCAAATTCATTTATCTCCAGTCTACTCCTATCTTCCGCAATAATTCCATTAACTTGTCCCACCTCACTCTGTCGAACGCCTTTTCCAAATCAATAAAGCACGCGAATACATTTTGATTGTATTCTAGATTCCTTTCCACTAGTATTCTCATCACTGCAATCGCATCCCGAGTGGCCCTCCCCTTCCGAAATCCTAACTGATCCTCGCCTAGAAATTCATTTGCTCTCTTTTCCATTCTCCTATTGATGATTCTTCGCATTACTTTTGATGCATGAGAAATCAAACTTATCGTTCTATAGTCTTCACAGTCTTTTGTCACCCTCTTTTTCGGTATAGGTATCAGCGTGGTTTTCACAAAATCCTCCGGCCAATCCCCCTCCTTGCATATTCTACGAACAAGTTCATAAAATCTGTCCCTTCCCCCTCTCACTAGGTTTTTCAGAAGTTCAATTGGGATGTTATCTACCCCCACCGCTTTACCTGCCTTCATTTCTCGCAGTGCCTTCTCTATCTCACTATCCAGTATTCCGGGGCCCACGTCATCCTGATCTACGTTCTTTTCCTCTTCTATGTCCAAGTTTCTAGGCCTTTTTTCACTCTCATACAGTTCCTCAACATATTCCCTCCAACGATGCTGGATCTCCTCTGGTTCAATTGCTAAATTTCCCCTTCTGCCTTTGATGCACGGGACCATTTTCCCTTTCTTGATTCCCGATAACGTTCTAACCTTTGAGTACAGACTGCCTATTTCTCCTTCTCTCTGGAGTCCCTCCATCTCCTCGCATTGCCGACTCCACCACTTTTCTCTCGCTCTCTTTCTTTCTCTCCTAAGACTGTTGTTAACCTCTTTATAACGCCTTTTTCTTAGCTCTGTATTTACATTCTTTTATTTCCTTCTTTCCTCGATCCTTTCCATCATTTCCGCTGTTACCCATGGTTATTTGATCCTCCTACTGTTCCTATTGTTTTCTCAGCTACTTCTTTTATGCCCGTCTTTATCATTCCCCATCTTTCATCTATTGTTCCTCTTCCCTCATGCATCTATCCACAATCTCCTCATATTCCCTCCTCTTCCCTCCAATCAGTGCTCCTACATCCCACTTTTTTATTTTCCTTCCTACTTTCAACCTTTTTAGTCTCATCTCACATTTCATCACCACCAAGTTATGGTCGGAGTCGGCATCTGCACCTGGGAAACTATGCGAGTTCTTTACGCCGTTCCTGAATCTTTGCCTAATCATGATTTAGTCTAGTGGGTACCTTCCAGTATCCCCCGGCATTTTCCATGATCACCTACGCCTAGGGTGGTGTTTAAACCACGTGTTTGTAATCACTAAATTATTCCTCCTACAGAACTCCACTGCTTTCTTGCCCCGGTCATTCCTTACCTCCAGCCCATACTCCCCTACTTCACTTCCGTCCCTCCCTTCCCCTACTACAGCGTTCCATAACTATTAGGTTCTTCCTGCCCTTTACTTTCCCGATTAATTCTTCCAACTGGTCATATACTTCGTCTACTTCTTCTTCTCTATGCCCCCCTGTCGGCATGTAAACCTCTACTACGACTACATGTGCCGGTTTCGCTTTGATGATTCCAATAGCTAGTATTCTATTGCTTACCTGTTCCACATTAAATACCCTTTTTCCTGATGTTGCATTCAATACGACTGCTACTCCCTGCTGGCTCTCTTCCCCTCCACTGCGCATAACCCTGCACTTTTCACTCCCCCTGGTCTCTCCATCTTACTTCACTTAATCCCAACAAATCGATCTCCCCCATCTCCATTTTCATTCTCTCTAGTTTTCCTGCCCTTAACATCGTCCCAACGTTCCATGTCCCGGTCCTTAGCATCCTTGCTCTCTTCTCTGCTTTCTTCTTCGCCGCCGCTGCTGCTGCCGTTACTGCCTTCTTTCTCTTCGCGCAAGGATTTCGTGAGAAGACGACCGCGGAGTCCCTACTTACCCTGCTGCCGGGCACGACACCCGTCCCACAGACCCTAACTTCTATTATTTTCCACAGTTAGGAAAACTTTACAGGGCTTACTCCAAAACGTGCATTTACATTGCGGGAAGCAGTTGCCGTATTTCCTCTTTGCGTTGCACGTTCTTCTGTCCTCTCTCCCTCTGCAATTTGATCTCCTTTTGCAAAACGCTTATAAATCTTCCCACCAAAAATTCATCACACATCGTTCCCGTTGCCACACTTGTACTGAGAATAACCAGAACTTCCCTCAAAACCATACTTGCACATTAGAATGCAATAAATATCGCCCGCGCAGGAGGAGGAACAGAAGGCACAATAGCTGCTATTCGTGTTGCCGTGTGATTCATCAACATTTGCAGATTTCCTTCACACTGTCCCAGAATCACCGCAACCGAAAACCCAAGATGTCGTCACACCAACCGTGGACACCCTTTTCACCAAGCCTACCACTGAAGGGAGGAATGCAACACCAGTTGTTCACTGGTGTCCCCAAAGGCTGAAAGGTAATTTCTCAGCCATTTCCGAAGGATACATATTCTCTCCAAGGTGTGATTTAAACGTGCATGAAATATCGGCGTGCATGAAATATCGGCATCCGATATCGTGGCCTCTATCGTATCGTAGAATCGGTATCGTCGCCATTATCTATGGAGGGTGTTTTTGATCGGGAGAGCTTGAAAATAATCACGGCAAAGTTCCTGACACCATATCTCATCAACATACTATAGGTTGTATATCGCCTGCGAGCGCATACGCTATCGAAACATCGATTTTACTCTCGGCGTCGCCAAAGTTCTCAACGAATTCTAACTAAAGATACTTAGTAGATTCTCGTGATATAAGCAACATTTTGTAGCTCGACGTAGCTTTCAATAATTTTCCCGAATGAAGAAAAAGAATTGACTGAAAATAGGGTCTGTCATTTTGTTTTATGGTAAATATTACGAATCGGCCAAGTTGCCACGACACGTCATTGAAGGCAAGGAATCGTTATACATCATGGCATCGCTTTTTGTCCTCGACTGTGTTATATTCCAAGTTGATTTCATACATTGTCATGGAAAATTGAAGGAGGCCGATTTTTGAACAAATTGATTAACTTTGACCCCATGTAAATTGTTGTTCCGGGATGCCGAAGACAAATGGCAAGGGACATCAAAATGCACCATTCAATGGAGATTCAATGCCAAAGTGTCGCGACCAAGTTTCGAAGTCGGGGCTGAAGAAAACCACTCTTGGACTATCGGCGAGCTTTCTTCGAGTGCTTCGGACTGAAGTGACGCTCAATGCACTTGCCGACGACGCACACAGTGGTCGAAAGGCCCTCATTTCCCGGACAAAAGTCCATTTTTCGAATAGTATGCAAGTTCCTCAAATTGGAGTCCAAAATGTAGTTAAATGTTCATCCCAAGTAAAGCAAACTCTTTTTGTTGTTCATCTTCAACCATTCCGACTCTACAGACCTGAGAATAGAGGGATCGTGATTTGCTTGTTTTCAGGCAGAGAAATTAGCAATATTCCATTTGCGCTCCTCTGCCAATGGGTGTGATTCTCTGAACGATACTGAATATAGTTGATTGTTTGGGACTTAGGAATTGTGCTCATAAGCTATACGTCGTGTTAGATTAGAAATAAGCTATAAAACAGAGCTTCATCTGGCGTCCTTCAGTAATTGGCATTCTAGAAATAAATTTGAGCTACAAAATTTCCACTACGTTACACTGTGTTCTGCTTTAGTGACATATGTAGAATTATATCTCATCTATCAACTGTTGAAAGAATTAGCTGCGCATAACTGCGCATTTTTGATTGAGGAGGTAAACATGGTCACTCGTGACGAATGTTGAAAGACTCTCGTTACCTAGGAGAAGGCGTAAAATGGTCGTATCGAATTCACAATTGCTAGGAATAATAGCTATTTGCGACTGACCGAATATGATTTTGAAATTAATTTCACGAGACAACACTTATTAGAAGAAAACTTTTCTTTCAAAATTGTATTTCTGCCTTCTACTCACATATTCATTCAAGATGGCAGAAATGTCAAAGGAAACTGGCAAGATTTATGCATTGTTATTCTGAATGGCTGGAAGAAGATGCCAATTTAGTTGTTTTTGATGAGCTCACCACTCTCGGAATTTCAGGTAAGTACAGTTTTATAAAACAAGTAAATCAGATAGGATCCTGTAAGCTCCAGAAATGCTTATACGAAATGATTTTGGTTACTAAAATATTTCAGAGATAGGTCGTCCTAAGAAGGAATTCAGTGAACTCTGCGATCGCACCAAGCGAAGACGTATAACAGATCTTTGGGCAAAATAAGGAGGAAATTTCGTTTGCAGCATGTTCAAGTCTGAGAAATACAGGCAAAGGAGATGCTGCTCAGGTATTAGGAGAAGCTCTGCGTACTCCCAAGAGGGCTTCAAAGATTAAAAAGGCGTGGGAGTCAGTTCAAGACATGAGAGAACAAGTGGTTGGGTTTACTAGCAACGAGGCCCTAACCTTGTTCGTGGACTTGAATCTCACCAAAAGAAATGTCTTACTTCGTCAAGCGCTTCTCTCTAAGAACGTGCATGTTATGCCAAGTTATAATCGTCTTTTGGAGGCTAAAACACGATGCTATCCGAGAAGAATATGTAGTCACATATTCATATGCCGAGATGTCTCCAGGGGTTACTTGATCATACTGTGAATCGAATTCTAACCGTTCAGGAGCCTGTAATAAAGACTCTGTCCCCTTAGCAACGATATAACTTGTCCCTTGTGTGTAAATGGGGATTTGATGGTGCGCCAGGTCATTCCACGTACAAGCAAATTGCTCCTGATCCGAATTTACCTGATGGCAGCATATTTTTACATCACTTGTTCCGTTACAGATGTTTACACGGATAGGGCAGGGGGAAAAAGTTATTGTGTGGCAAAATTCGGGCCCGTCTTCGCCAAGTTTCTGTCAACCTCTAAAATTTAAGTTCGTTAAAGAAACAGTAGCTGTTACGGTCGCGCACAAAGAAAATTTTAAGCGACAAATAGACAAATTACATACTACAAAATGTAATAATTTTGAGCTTGACTGCTGTATTACTCACAAATTATACCTGACAATGATCGACGGTAAGGTTTGCAATGTACTTACGTCTACTGCCTCATCACAATCCTGCAATATCTGCCAGTCGAAGCCATCATAAATGAAAAACTTGGAGGAGATTGCAAAATAGCCTGTGAACTCCGAAGCATACCACTATGGCCTTTCGCCTTTGCATTGCTGGATAAGGACGTATGAGTGTATCCTACACATTGCATACAACCAAAATATCAAGAAGTGGCTCTACGGAGCACGACAACATTCGACAAGTCTTTCAACATTCGTCACGAGTGACCATGTTTACCTCCTCAATCAAAAATGCGCAGTTATGCGCAGCTAATTCTTTCAACAGTTGATAGATGAGATATAATTCTACATATGTCACTAAAGCAGAACACAGTGTAACGTAGTGGAAATTTTGTAGCTCAAATTTATTTCTAGAATGCCAATTACTGAAGGACGCCAGATGAAGCTCTGTTTTATAGCTTATTTCTAATCTAACACGACGTATAGCTTATGAGCACAATTCCTAAGTCCCAAACAATCAACTATATTCAGTATCGTTCAGAGAATCACACCCATTGGCAGAGGAGCGCAAATGGAATATTGCTAATTTCTCTGCCTGAAAACAAGCAAATCACGATCCCTCTATTCTCAGGTCTGTAGAGTCGGAATGGTTGAAGATGAACAACAAAAAGAGTTTGCTTTACTTGGGATGAACATTTAACTACATTTTGGACTCCAATTTGAGGAACTTGCATACTATTCGAAAAATGGACTTTTGTCCGGGAAATGAGGGCCTTTCGACCACTGTGCGACGCTCTCAGGGCACAAGCATCTGATCGGGGCGACACTCTGCACAGGACACACCACCTTCAATCAGTCGCGACAATGGCGTTCGGAAGGCCCGCCGCCGCCGTGAGGCGATCACGAGAGCAGTTCCAGGGCATCCCGGTAGAGAGCGTGGCGGCGCTCCTCCTTCCCCTCCCCCCCCCCCCCCCCCCCCGCCGCCAAGCGGCACACATCAAAGGAAGGCGGCGGCGGCCGACAACAAAGGCCGAAACATGGCGCGGCAACTCTCCCTCCCTCTCCCCCTCTCCCCCAACCCACCCTCTACCGAAGCACCTTCCTTAGCCGCCGGAGCGTCACTTTCTCGTCTCTCCTTCTGGGCCCACGGTCCGTTCTTCATCCGACGTTTTGCTGCGAGCGATTCCATTCGAAATTCGGAAGGAACAGACTGTGTCTGCCACAGCGCAGTCCAAAACACAGCGAAGAAAGAGGCAATGTAGCCACAACCGCTTGTGAATGATTGTCCTTTTTCGCCACGGCGCATAAATTCAAATAATTTTACATAAATACGTCGGCCATTACATATTGAATATAAGTTCATCCCTTCCGTGCACTGAATAGGTACCATAAATACCTCGGGGCTTCATAATCACGTCAGTTCCATCTGTCCCGCCTTCGCTCGCATCCAATCGCCCTCAAGAGAGCGACACAACAACTTCTCTGGAATCATACGTTTGGATGGAAATTTTGCGCAAGTTTGATGTTTGTTCAGCAATCCGCTCACTCCAAATTTCGGACCAAAATCCATTTGGATCGTGTCCAATTCACATGTTCTAGGTTAGCTGCATCCACACATAAGACGCGGCCACCACCTGCCACAGCCCTTGTCGCCTTTCAACAATGCAACAGCAGGACAAAGGGCATCGAAGTCGCGACCTTTTGTGGAGCAAGCCGATTGGGTGAAGGCCAGGGGATTCCACGTAAGACCGTTCTCCAGGTCACCTTCACATTAATATAGTGGAAGTGCTTCAGAGACAAAGGATTCCTTGAAAACTGGTTTTGGATACTTTCGCTGTCACGTTCCTTGCTTGTCATTCATTTGCCAGTGAAACTGGAGCACGTTGCTGCAAGTAGGGCGAGGGTGCAGGCGAGGAATTGCGCGCGCCATTGGTTTCGGTGCAGTGGCTCACAGGCAGAACACAAGGCATCGAACGTAACCAACTCTCGGGGTGCAATTTCGCAGAACGTGGCAGCCTGTTTAATTGGAACGCGGAGACCGCTCCCGAGGTGCGGCCGCCCCACACCCGGAGTCGATCAGAAGAGGATGTGCCTCGACCGCCTCTCCCGATTCACGAACTTCGTGGAACGCACTGCGATGGCGGAACACGCAAAGCCTAGGGCGGTTCAGACGAGTGGAAATTTCATTATTCGTGCTTACGTACAGAATGCTGGAAGCAATGATGCCGTAACAATGCACTGCGCCTAACGTTTTTGCTGAGGGTTAAGTTATGTCTTACAAATATCATATTACTATTATCACAACATAATTATAATATTTCAAGTGAAAAAGGACGAAAATGAAATTCCGACCTCGCAACGGCCATTGGATATTCACTGCAATGCGAATGGTTGACATGTGCGCATAAATTTAAGTTTGTCTGAACACGAGCAGTAATGCTTCAAGTACATGCACGAGGTGTAAAGTAGTCTGGGTCTAGTCTAACTTTTGAGCAGTAAGTAGTCTAGCGTTTCAAAAAAGGTACGCACCATGCTGATGAATTTGAAATCATAGAAGAATTCGAGGATTTCTTTCGCGGTTGTGGCCGTGGCACCCTCGCAGGGAAGGACGCAGATGAAACACCCCCAAGGGATACCCAACTGTCGCAGCTCAGAACGACACGAATTGTCGTCGGCGCCCTCGCAACACTCGCCTCGCCTTTGCTATTTGCCCTTCGAGAGGGAAATCGAACATTGGAAGGCTTTCAAACGCACGCAGGGCACAGACATTACGACGGTATAGAATACTGAAATTGAAAGGAGATGAAAGCAAGTTTCACTAAATTCAATCCAAATTCCACTAAACTTACGGAATAAAAACAATTTTCAACTGATGTTAAAGAAACCAATTCCTTGTCAAACGATCTTAGTGATATTCTTCCGATTTAGTGCTTAAAAAGGCCTTTCAATTGCCACTAACGTATGGATGCATGGAGAAGCAATTTCATTCTTCATCGTTTACGGTGTACATGCGTCGAACATGTAAGTCATTCCGTGAACTGCATCTAACTTTTCTCTAGTTTTATTATCGTAATACAATGACGCACGTAAGCTATCACAACTTCCTGCCACTAAAAATTGACACGACTTGTATTTTGAACATTTAAAGGTTTGTATCGGAGCATTTCACCAGTACTCCATGCAATTCCTTGCTTCACAAGGTTGCACCTTCGCGGCGTATCTTCCTACGCATTCGAATGCGCGATTACAAAAGAAAATCGAGCATCACATTCTACAGTGTGTGGCGTAAACCAAGGGGGATTCGGAGGCGCCCTCGCGTGCTCCAAACGCCAAGTAATTGCACCAGGAACCACACACAGGGCGCTCTGCATTGACTGGCCGACGTAGTCAAAAATGAAGAACTTCATATTGAAACTGCGCAAGTTGACGCCGATTCCGTTTCAGAGCAGTCGTCCGTGGAATATCTATCGACGAGGCTTGCTTGGCACGGTGCCATCGTCGCTCGCAGCATACGATCAAGCTGTGGTAGTCCCGGCAATATGCCGTACGCGTCAAGATCAGTTCAGTATCAATTTATTTGGACGCGAAAGAAGCAACGGCCACGTTAAAAAATATGTTTGTTAACCATGTTGTGGACGAAGTGGAGGAGGACACCGTGATTCCGTGCACTCGGGAAATGCTCGCGAGGCACCTCTTCCTTGGCCGAGGAAGCAACTTGAGTAATCGCGCACCTCACGCCCGCTGCAGTTCGTGCATGATTTGAAGGCAAGGAATGCAACGCCCAACTCAATCGACCAATGGCTACCATTCTGTTCGTTGTCGCCACACCTAGTGACAAACAAACGTGAAAAATGCGCGAAGGCATGCATCAGATTGGAACGTGCAACTCAATGCGCAATCGCAGTGTGCTCGATTCAAGTGTTCTCTCGCAGCTTCGATGACAACGGAACACCAAGCGGTTGGAAATGCTGCACAGTAAGCGAAATTCATCCCGTGACAAGCAAGTCGGAGGAAATCCTCGCCATAAAGGACGACGCACTTATAATTGGCGAGACACATCGTGGTGTGCGATCGCCAGGTACACAGCGCCGACGGACGCGGAAGCGCAACCCCCTACCCTTCTTTCGCCTTGAGCCGTGGGGCGGCCTTCACTACTTCAAAGGAGACGTGGCAACGCCGCATTCCTCCCTTTGAAGTCGCAGCGGCGAAACCTTTCGTAATAAAGGAGCAGCGCGTGCGGCGATCGAGTTTCGTGGTTCGGAATGCCGTCGCGTGGCGGCGCCACCCGCAGGCCCCCCCCCCCATTCCACGACGCCGGCGCCGCTCCGCGTGGAACGATACAATCGATTGCGTCGATTATCGCCCAGAGGGCGGATCCAGTCGCGGCGGCGGGCAGATTCGTAGCTTCTAGACGTTGTGCGTGCTTCATGGGAGAAATGTCACCTCCGAGAAAGAGGAGAGGTGATCAACGAACAATTGCCCAAGATCTCCCCAAGGATCAAGGGATCCCTCTCACCGACCCCTCATGGGGGCGCACACCCAGTGTGCCCCGAACTGCTCCGTCGTAGTGTACCCAGGGCGGATCAAAGCAAGGTTGCACCAAGGCATGCATTTCAAATTGAAACTAGTCGAATCCAAATTAGCCACTGAAATGCGGGTTAACTTTGGCAATTGGCAATTTTCCACCACTTCAGCACGCACATAAACCACTCGATTACGCGAGAGTCCTAGGATTTTACGGGTTACCTTTCTTTACTCATAACTCCAAATTATTAAGGTTACAGAAAATATTCCTTGGGCGGAAGAATGCCACTCGGTCTATGATACAAGAGAAAATTAAATTTAAACAATTGTGATGCAGGCACATAAAAATACCAGTCGAAAATCACCACTTATTAGTGGCTTCGTTGCATCCCCCTACGAGGGAAGTCCTTTCCGATAGGACTCGAAAACCTGAACAAAGTTCATTTCTAACTTCCCATTATGCATTAAAAACCTCAAGTTCTTTTTATTCTTCTAACCTGCAATGGTACTCTATAGTTTTCCATCCATTCGTAACAAAATCAGGGAAAACATTTAAATTTTCTACGGGAGATTCAACCTATTTTGTAACCTACGATCTGATATCATGGTTCCCGACTTTACTGTTCTCTGCATTTCGATATCGATATGCCTTCCGACAAAAACTCTTATCTGCTCTTCAGGGTCTACAAGGGATCCTCACTGCGCATCTGGGTACTAACACAAGTACCACATCCCAGGGTACTACTCTCTCAATTAATCCTAACTTTCCCTTCTCTTGACCCCGCATCTATGATGTCCCCGAGTTGAAATGAACACTTAGTTGCTGCGGCATCCAAGATATCTTTACGGATTCAAGCCCGTCCATTGTGGTTTGACTGACCAATGCTCCCCCACTTCCATACTGTCTCTGCCTCGGAGGCAGTTCGCTGGCCAAAGGGCCCCGCTCCCACGACCAAAGGGTCCTCCCACACTCTGATCGCCCTTCCCTCAACACTCTCTCGAGGAGAGTCAGTCCGTCCCCCGCTGCTCCCAGAGGAGGGGAACTAGACCGCCTTCCGAGGGAGCCGAGTGGCTCTCTCGCAGTCGGAGGCCACTCGGCTGCCACACGCCCTCGCCTATTTCCGTCGCTTCCCGAATGCGACGTCGTTCGAATCCGCGGTCTCGAGTACGAGTCACGTGGTGCAAACACGAGTGGTTCGCAAACCGGATGTGTTAACACTGCAGCCTCATTCATTGTTTGGACTGGCGTTTCACATCACCTGGGGGCTCTTTAGTCGAGACTGATGAGAGACACTCATCAAATGAAAATGGCGGTGCCACGAGCGACTCGGACTCAATGAACTTGCAAACCATTCGTGGTTGCCCGGGTTCGATTCCCGGTACTGGTGGATTTTCATCGGCATCCTACTTGAGTGCCTCGTGGAGGGCACTCCCGAGTTGAGGGCGGTTTAAAACTCAAGTCGCCCGATCCCATCTTCGAGACGATATCCAAAAATGGCATCGGAGGTTATTCCGTAGAATCCAACAGCGGCAGCATTCGGAAATGGCATCGGTGACCAACGATGCCATTAGTACATCAAAGAACTTCTAGTTGATGGTGGAATTATGCCCGTATCCATGACGTCTCATGTTGGCGAGTTGATAACAAAAGAATGACGTTACACATCAACTAATGGTATTGTGTTTACTTGAAATATTAAGCTCCAAAGCGTTAAAAAAAGGAGAAAAAGGTTTGTAGTCTGAGGCTTTTGCTTATAGATAATTATATTCATCAGAGAAAATGGTTTGCTCAAGGTAACTAAAAAAGCCTTAAATAAAATTAAAATATTGTACGTTTGTACGTAGGGTTCAAATAGCAATGCATTAGTTTTATTAAATACCCAGGGATAACAACATTTCTGTGTGGGCCTCCACGGAGTATATTATGTAGAAAACGTGGTATTACGACCCCTTCTCCGTGATGATCCATTTCAGGACGATATATCTCCTACATGAGAGATGAAATTAAATCATCAAATGTTAACTTACTAAGTATTTTAGGCGGTTAGAAAGTTAGCCGACTAGTTACAGTTTGTTCAATGTCATAAGTGCTTTTTATATTTAATATATCATTCATTACGTAGTGATTTTGTATCACGTACTGACGGAAGGCCGTTGAAATATAATTGCAAGTAGTTGCTGAACATTAATTACAGTGAACTCTTTTAATAATTGACTGAAAGATGCCTATGTTATTATTGCAATATTGTAATATTGCAGAGACCTTTTTGCAGATGAGCTACGGTGAAGACGGCTGAAGAACTTATTTCTAAGTATTATAAACAGTGCCGCCACTGGATGCAGAATATATGTATACTACATTCCTCACGTAAATGTAGAATTAATTACTTTAATTAATTAATAATAAATATAGAGGTAAATAGATGCAAGCGAGTGTTTAATTTATACATTCCCTTCTTATAATGTCACTTATCTAATAGCCGCAGGAATATCATTCGGAATTATGTTAAGAATTAGTGCATTTAGGAATTTGAGCAGTATGGAACAAACAATTGCCAATGAACGTTCATCAGGTTAAAAAACTGTTTCATTTCTAGAAGTAATATCTACAAAACGGTTCAAGGAATTCTTTTTAAGAACTTCTCAGACATTTTTCGGTAGGGAGGGTACTACATAGTTCATTACATGATATGTACCTATAGAATGGGGGCTGCGTTTACTCGGAACCGAAATCGCAATTTCGTGCACGAAATCGTTAGATGGAAACGAAAAACGAATTTTAGTGAAGAAATTAATCTTCTAACCACAACCATTCACTCATAAAACAAAAATTAAAGTAAGCGAAAGGTGACGCCCACCGAAAAAGCTGCTGTGATAACATTGACGTCATTTTTCTCCCTTCCTTGACTGCTCTTATGGGAAGGGAGTGGAGGGGGGTTCTCGGAAGGTCTGCTCGCACAGATGCTGTCACAATCGCTCCTATTGGCAGAGTCAGCTGTGTCCCCCCCCCCCCCTCCCCTTCGCGATGAGGCGAAGTAGCTTCGCGGGCTCAGTTGTGATTGGACGAAGTCGATATACGTCAGAGGTTGTACCACGCCCACTTTTCCGAAAGGGTTAAAAACATCAGTTTTTCGCCGCTTATAACTCGGGAAATAATTGTCGGATCAGAAAACGGAGAAATACGTGTCCTTTTATTTTACAAACCCACAAACTTTACAAAGGTAAACGACCCCATTATGCGCAGTGATGGGTGACACGTATAATTGTATGTACTGCGTCATCCTGTTTTAAAACAACGAATCGGTTGAAGGGGAGGATCTAAGAAAATTACTAAAAATAATTCATACGCTGGTGAATGACACAGACCTGTCAGAGGGCTCCTTGCGGATGTAGGTACTAATAGGCAGAGCGATGGCAGGAGGTGACAAAAGGCGAGTGAACGCGCAGGATCTTTGTGAACAACTTATCAGAGGAATGGACCAGAGACGACCGCGTAGCGAGGATTTGATGATTTTACGCCGATGCCATTATGCCACGGCCTCTGGCGTCCGCGGCGACACCACGGACGGCATCGAAATGTGGCACGGGCGCCTTGGAATAACCATCGATGCCATTTCGAGTAGCAGGTGCGAAAATAGCATCTCCTGTCAGATGGCATCGGGCGCCTTCGTTTCGGAATGATCCCCCAACACTCCGTCCGTCGGATGGGACGTCAAGCCGTGGTCCCCTCGGCGCCTTTCGCTAAGAGAAGGCTAACGCCGGGTTTCCCTCTCCGCCCTCACTCAAAAATCTCCTCCCTTACCGCCTCTCACAGGAGCAAATCACATCACATATCGCCCTCCCCGAATAACTACATCTAAACGGAGACGACGCACAGTGGGGTCAAATCGCAATTCGCCGGACAAAAGTCCAAAACTGCTTTTTATGAGATAACGTCTTGAAACTTGGCACATGTGCACACAAATCATTGGTGATTATGGAATGGTAAGTCATTTTTCATATGTATCACCCGTTACTTAGATACAGAGGCTCAAACACGACCAAATTTCGAAAAAAGCGCCCGCTCTCATTTTCTTCGAAAATCTTAAAAGTTGAGCAGGTATAGGATTTATGGAAGGACTTTAATGAAATAAGAAACATTACCAATTGTGAACAGGGTACTTTTCCTTTACTATGCATAAGTTTCAGACATTTTTGCCAATATTTGAGTACTATTACGTCACAAAATGGCGGACCCTTTTTTTAGACAAATGTTTACATAAAGTAGACAATATAATCCTTATTCGGAAAATAGTCTCTTTTTGAAAGAAACTTGTTTTTCTTTGGATAATTTTCGGAATCATGCTGAAAATTATGAACGTCTTTCAGCTCTTGAGCAAGAATGCCGGTTCTCGAGGTACCATGCACGTTCTTCATAAAAAGGCAGTGCATTTGGGATTCCCTTCTTTACCCTCTCCTGCTCCACCCCGAACTACATCCTACGCCTTCACTACCCGAGGAGGGTGGCACAAAACGGAACGTTTTACGACAATGTGCAGTCTTAAAAAAAACATGCCTGCTTGGCAAATTACGACTTGTTGTTGCTCTTTGTTATCTGACTCTTTGATGCGTCAGAAATAATATTAGTGGATACTCTCCTATAAGTAACTTGGAACTGACAATATATGAAAATTGATATTTAATTTCTAGGATTACCTAAAGGGAATCATTTTCACAATATCATTCTTTATAGCTTCTTACAATGAAATTCAATATTCTGTTTCAAATCAGCATGATTTCATGAGTTTTTACAAAAAGCTCTGTTGTGCGCATTATCATCCCTTTATTTTCGAGGGTGTTTTCACGTGTTTCCGCACTAGTAGGCGCTTCAGACCGGGAGGAAAGGTATAAGGATAGGAATGGAAGGATAGGTCATCATCCCTTTATATTGAGTGACATACTGGATCATTAGGTTTGAGGGATGGATTCATTTAAACTTGAGATTCCAGTGGTTTTACATTTTTATTTCGCAATACTGATCACACAATGTAATAATGTCAAATTGCAATGCTCTCGACGAAAAGTAAAGTAATATAGATGAAACACAATTAGATTAATCAATGATATATTAAACAAAACTGGAAAACTGATGTTGTTTTGCATAGAATTTGCTGCGCCATCTCTTACTTATGGTTTAAAAAGAGAAAGTAATTTGAAAAGAGGATGGCAATAAACGAGAATGACTTAAATTCATTTTGATATTGTCAGTACCAATAAAATCAATTCAATATTATAAATGAAATGCCATTACTTGTATGATACTGAAAAGAGCATAAATATCATTATCCCAAATGATTTTCACCCTCAGAGCATCCTTAGTTTTAACTCCTCGGATTTCTGAATGCACACGCCATGTTTATATTTGGGAATGGTTAAGAAGGCGAAGAAACAGTTATAGGAGGTGGGTTGTTCGCACGTGTACCGATACGCTCCTTGAGAAGAGAGAGAATGATTGGGCGAGAAGAGGTTTGCGCCGTAGATACGCCCGTGAGACCGTGTGATTGAATAAATATTGAAGATTCACTTGGCACATGTTTTCGGTTATACTTATTCGTCGGAGAAATTTGTCGAGACCACCTTTAGAAGAGGATTCGGTGCGCGGCACACAGTCGCACATCACACACACACCGAAGGCAAAGCACGGCCTCGTCTCACTCAGATCTTCTTCGCCGCAGAGTCCAGATTTAATCGCAGCCACCGGTTTCCACATCAACTGCGGATTCTTGGTGGATGACCTGTGGTCCAACTTCGTTCACCGTATGACATTCATTTCAATTTCCCAAACCATATTTTCCAGTTATTCTTCCTATTTGAACTTTGAAACAAGGTAACTCTCCTAAAGTAATCACGGTTTCTTCTCCTCTCACCTGTCTTATTGCATCATCGGAGACGTGTTCCGGTGCTCATCTCCGCCGTAAACGAGGAACATGAGCTTGGATGGGCGTTCGCTCCCTTCCTCCACACATACGCCTGGGAGGCCTGGGGGCTTCTGTTCTTTACTTCTGCCGAGAGGATGCGTGATGAAGAGTTTGTGGGCTGCAGCGGCGAATACGGCGCTCCGCTCCCTTGGCGCTAGCGGTCTTTCAGGGGAGACTCATTCTAAAGACAGAGAATATCAAGGAGCACATCTGCAAGGACCACCTTCCAGGATCCGCTCCTTCTCCAGCCTGCTCCAGCGACCTTCTTCTTTCCATCCCTCACGAGGATGTTCTCTCCTCATCTACTCCCGAGTTCTCGAATGATGGTAGATTTATTAGTTCAAAACATCACTCTACTGACTGCCCAAGAAGACGGCGAAACAAAACACAGGAGCTACTTCATTTCTTACAGAGCACAGAGACTCGGTAGGTCTCATGTCGGACACGCACCTAAAGAAGAGCCACAATAGGGTCGGTGCATCAGAATTTTTTATTGCTTCGCCTCTGAATACACGATTAAAACTATTGATAGAAATTTATGCGCTCATGATTCGCCGGTAACGATGATAAGTTCGACCGAAAAAAAGCACGTTTTAAATTCCTAACATTTGCCGCCATATCGATAGACAACGAGCTGTGACGTCAACGTTCTGATACGTCGCCTGCGATTCGACTCTCTCTCTCTCTCTCGAGTTGGGAGGCCGAGGATGCATGGAGGCCTAGAAAAGAGTAAACGGTGTAAATTTTGCATCGTGCCGAGATGCACTAATACTGGATTCTAAAGGCTTGTAAAAACACAAGAAACGGTGTTTTTTAATGTGCCCAAAGATCCTGGAATGAGAAAGAAAAGGTGCTTCGCAGCGAGAAGAGAGAAGCCGCTCTCCGGCAAATCTGTGAGCTTCTGTTGCGAGGATCATCCCAAGGTAAGTTTATATTACTCAAATGTATGTACTACACTTGAGCGCTTTCTGTTCATGTAATGATTTCGATGACTGAACATGGCTGTTTTCAGACAAGTGATGTGGTGAGATAACATACAGAGTAGGTACATCTAGATACCTTCTTAAAAAGTTCATGCCCTGCTTGCTTTATGTGATTTATTCAATCTTATGTTAAAAAGTGTTATGTTTTAAAGTAACGGATTACTGAAGTGTATTTCCGTAACATTATTGTTTTACCTACTCATTCTTAAAGAATTTAATATTGTTAATATGGTATAAAATGCTTTTCAATTATATTTTTCACACTTGAGTGTTATCGTGACGTTGTAAATGCATGTTTTTAGCAGAATCGTCTTTTTTTTAACTCGTTTACAGATAGAAGAAGATATGCAAAATGGGATCCAGTATAACCTAAATGTGAATGTTTTGAAACAGAAATTCACTGGGCACTTTAAATTGAAAGAAGGCGTAATTCCTCAATTTTTTGACTTCCAAGGGAACTCATGGAACCTTAATATGTTCATGAAGGCAGAAAAGTGTAGGCCTATACTACATCGCCCAAATAGGAGAATCCCCATGCAGCAACATGGTCTCCCACATGAGCACATATTATAGCCTATACATATTTCAGAACCAACTACTTTATTTCTCATGCATATGTGAGCCCATTCCTCCATTTGACGTGATACAACTTTAACATCAACCTTTTTAAAGGCACCAGGAGTATCATATATATATATATATATATATCCCTTTGTTTTAAAAATGTTCTATTGATTAAAAATACCTACCTGTAAATGCTCTCTGCTATGCTAAATCACTATACATAGTCTTCATTCATTCTGTCAGAAAGTATAAAGAGCCCATGTTGTTTACTGTATTTCTTTGCAGGACTGTGATACTAATTCTAATGAGCCACAGTGTGAAAACCAAGGAAGCTTTTCCCTGGACTCTTCTTCAACGGCGACTGTTAGAACTACAAGAAATGTTGGAATCCAGGTTAGTACATTATTCCTTTCAGCATGTTTACTTACTGGCATGACAAAATGAAATCAATAGTCATTTCTTCACGTGAGGCAATCTCTCCTAATGAGTATGCTCTGATGGCAGATTCAGGGAGGTCTAATGCAAAGGGGAAAGCAACGGTCGAAAGGGGAAGCGGTGTGTTGCTTCGAGGAATGGGGGGAGGGTGGAATATGAATGGCCATCGTCGATCCGTATGAATGGCCAGCCAACAAGTCTCCCCCTTCCTCGATCCCATTCCGAAGCAGCACACCGCTTCCCCTTTCGACCGTTGCTATCCCCTTTGCATTAGACCTCCCTGAATCTGCCGTTGGCAGCATAGAGGTGAGAACCAGAGAATCCGCCCACATATTCGTTTCAAGCTGTGCGTAGGGGAGATCGGTCGCGACGAGAGAGAGAGCGTCGGAAGCACTGCTCTCCGCCAAACGGAGATATATCGCAGTCGCCATATAGAACGGCAGATTCACCATAACAGCCAATGGGACGACGTAAGAATCCTATGTCGTCGGGAGCGGGAATTCTGGGAGAGAGACTGACAAGAGAATCGATAGAGATCCGACTTGCCGAGAAGACGATCAACACAGGCTCAACACTCTCTTAGCAACGCCTGGAAACCCGCATTGAACAAACTTCTGGTGGCCGGAAAAAGGCGGGAAGACCACAGCCAATCAGAGGACACTTGACGGCCATATGAGTATATGCATATACGCACAGGACAATTTTCGAGTCTTGCTACATGAGCCCTGAAGATGGAGAGCGACTCGGTCTCCGAAACGTCGGCAGGAAGCTGACCCGATGGAAGAAGATGGCGAATGGAGTGTTACATGGCGGCGAATCAGTTGCAGAAGGGACAAATGGCGGCGTGGATCCAATCGAATGGAAGATTGTGTTCGAAGCTCCTCCTCCCGGACGAGGGAAGGTGAAACGAAGGAGCCATTGCATGCAATGGATGGAAAACAAGGAAGAATCCGACAGTCGGAAGACGGAAAATGACAAACCGACCGGGGGGGATTTCAGTGCAACACATGAATAGGAACTGCCCCTCTCAGGAAACTCTATTTGGTAAGAAGGTGGTGCCCTAGAAAAGAAAAGAAAGGTCGTGGTTCCCCGCGAACCCACCAGGGAGTTGACTTCGCTGTCACGAGGAACAAAAAGCGTCCAATGAATGTCCTGCGTGCTACTACATTCATCTCCCTGGCAGGCGAGTGAGCAAAGCGGAAGGCACGTAATAGACGAATGCATTGATGGCGGCCCTTTTCCTGCTGACGATGAAGAACAAGACATGGCAAGATTTCTGACGACTGCGATACCAGACAGCATGGATCATCCCAAAACAAAGAAATGAAAGGCCCTTCCCTTAAGTCGAGAAGTTAAGTAATTACTTGAGAAAGAAACTCCACCCGGAGAAAAAACTATATAACCTTGGAACTCTCACTATGTATAAAAAATAAAAACAACTGAATAAAGCAACAAAGAAAGTAAGATGGGAAGACCAATAAGAAGGCAATATGAACACTGCTCTCTTGGGAGAGTGAGGAAAAACTGAGTAGAATAGCACCCGTAGACCCTGTCATTGACAGTGACGGAAGAAAATGGATAAGTGGTAAGGGCACTGAATTCCATGAAGTGATCTTCACCCCGATACCAGCCGGTTTCAAAACATCTCTCTCGGGACGACAAGACCAAAGAAAAAAGCCTTCCAACAATAAGCACGTGGAACGGATAATCCAAAAATCGCGAAACGGGAGAGCTGCAGACAATATCCCTAACGAAGTGGTAAAGAGAACGGAGTAAAATTATCAATTGCCGAACTTTCCAATAATTCGACAAAGACAGTCTACATCTGTAAAAGGCATGTGGACCGAAACAGGAGTGTTCAACTGGAAGCATTGGGGCCCACGGCCATATTCCTTGTTTCAAACCTGGGAAAATTACTGGAAGGGACTATTCCGAAGCATTTAAATGATTTAATACATAAAAATGACATCTTCCACGATGAGCAGTTCGGGTTACGCAGATCGCAAAGGTCCATTACGCAGTGGGCGCATACGGTCTTTATTGACATCTCAAAAACGCTTCGAAAAGAGGCGTTGCTGGATGAACTTGACAAATGGAAGCTCCTGGGCTGGATTTTAAGATGGGCACACGCCTATGGAGAGAGAACTTTCAAGGCCAAACGGAGGAGATCTAAGATCTATATGCAAATTACAGCGGGGATTCCACAAGTCATGGTGCTTTACAACTTATTAATGGCTAACGTTACAAGTAACAACAACTGATGGACTGAAACTGCTTTTTAAGCTGGTTACGTAAGTCAGCTAGAAAAAAGTAAAAGAATTGACCTCGAAAAAGATTATGCACAGGAAGCACTGGACGAAGCCATTATGGGGTATAAAAAAATGGTGACTTAATATTCACACGAATAAGACACAGGAAATAATTTTCACATGCCCAAGACTTGAGACACAGGCGGCATCTTCTTGCCCCGTATAAAAGAGCAACATGGTCTGAGAAAGCAGACTATCTCGCAAGTAGGAATGAACAGAAACCTACGCATGAACCCGGCTGCATTGCATTTGGAATGAAAGCGACTCCCTCGCCTTCACTTCGGAATGAAAACGAGTGAAAACCCTATCCCATCAAAAGCAAAATGTACGCCATTTTGGTTAGGACAGCCCTGATGTATGGTGAACCGTCGTAAGGAGGATTATTGTCCCAAACTGCCCCTAATAAGTTAGTAAATATAGAAGGCAAATGTATCAGATCTATCTTTCAACTCAGAACATGCACAAAAATAAGTGGCTTGTTTTAACACATACCAAATTAATAAACCTGAAACCAACAAAAAAACTATGGCCCACCTACAAGTGATCTTCCAAGAACTTGAAAAACAGAAATGCCTAACCTTAAAGAACTGATATATTGCAAACAAGATACAAAAGACAAGCAAGTAGGCAGTGCAAACAGGTTGGAAGAGGACCTGAGTGAAATAAGTGGAAGGGGAGAACATATTAGAAATGGTGTTCAGGAAGACGAGCAGGAAGTTTTTGGAAGAAGAAAAGTTGTCAAGAATTGTTGCTTGGATCTCAGAAGAAGTCTTAGACGTAATGCAAAAGAGAATAAAACGGAAAAATACGGAAATTGAGCAAGGGCAACTCCGCTACAACAGAATAAGGAGCGAAAGAGAGCGAGACCGTGGAACGATGAGAGGGATGAAGGAAGAACGTGGAAGTTGCGCACAGGATGGCGAGGAAGGCACGGCCTTCGAGATGCAATGCCTTCAGGAATGGAGGACTTGCACGCGTGGATAAAGTGCAGGGATTGAAGCAGGAGGAGTTATTCAACGGAAAAGTCTCAGCGCGAGATCGCAGAGGAAATATGACGACACGGGAGACTCAAAGGTAAGATCGGCATTTGACGCAGCAGCAAGTGGATTAATAATACTTCTGCAATTAACGATATTCCTGCCGAGATAGTTGAAATGCAGGAAAGAAAGCTGTACCATTTGCGAGACACCCACGTACTTCGACAAGAACATCATTATCCCTGTTCCCAAAAATAAAAGGGCCGAGAACTGTGAAGTTCTTCCGACCTGACGAGGGCTGCTGGGCGGTGCAGGAAATACTGAAAACCGTTCACCGTTCTGAAAAAAACCGTTTGAGACGGCGGTGCACCGGTTCAATAGATCGAACCGGTGTTTTCTGCGGAACCATTTTTCTACTGGCCTTTTTTTTACTCGTGAACTTCGTTTTTTGTCATCCAAAAGGTTTTTGCCAAAATGTTTATTTTACCTGTTTTTTAAGACGCTTTGTCCTTAAAGAAGATTCTTCTTAATAAGGCGGGTACGATTTTCTAAACTGAAGTGTAAAAAGTGAGAATGTTTGCGTCACCCAATGGTTTTTATGCTAGGCTTGGGCGTACATATAAATTGAATGTTGTCACTTTAACGGCGATGAAATTCGCATTATTGTTGAAGGAAGACAATGCAAAATTTCCACATATGTTACTTAGCACTACGTGTTTCGTTGTTAAAAAAACATTATCAAGTGCCTTGATCAGCCTCCATGATAATTCTGTTGTAACAACAAAACGGGTCAGGCTAAGTTACTAACTTTATGCATGGTGAATGTAAAGATCTCTAGAGACAGAGCGACTGGTGTCTGCATAAGGACGAAATCTTTAAGATCTGATTTACGTGCTCCCAGAGAGTTGAGATGTGTGGAGAGGCAATTGCTTTCGTCTGTAGCTCATAGCTATATGCCTTTCTTAGTCAACATTTCCCTTAGCTTTCATCTTGGCAACGATTATGGGGCGATGGTCTGACAATGACCCCTTTTTGAGACATTGATAAAATTGGCAGCCCGCAAACCACCCTAAAATTTCTAGCGAACTAGGGTGTCACATTAAATTTTGCCTTAGGTAACCGTATTTTCATTAAATTTACCATTATTTAAAATATTAGTCATTTGAAAATGTCTCAAACATCCTTTTGCATTAAATAATTCTTGGAAAGAACTAACATTATTGAGCACTAATAATCAACGTCAAAATGTTCAAATCTCGTTTGCATTTGGCGCATCTTATGCACGATAATGCGCATCAATGCATGCATTCCGGACATGAATTTTGAGGCTGCCGTAAGCAGTTGCATTATCCTCTCACTTCTGGCGTGTGGCAGGGGTAGATAGGAACTAAGAAACAATGCTCCTTCCTCCGCGAAGTCCCCCAAAACCAACTGCATTGGTTTAATAAAAATTGCTACTGCATTAACCTGAAGGAATATTATCTCTCTCTCGTTCCTTGTATCATCCCTTGCAAAATAACTAGAAAAAACGCAATATCCTGTTGAGTTACGTTTGTGACAATGCAATGAGTGCTCGCTCTGCACCCTAGCGGCTCTAGCAGACGACACACTGTGGGCTGAAAAACTGGTCAAAAATCATATATTCCCTGTTTTCATAGAGAGAACGACGAAATCTTCCCAACTATTTTGTTAGGCTTCTAAACATTAATTTTATGACATTTTGCCAAACATTATCCGGGGCATCTTTTTAAACAAATTAGTGTGGAGATTGAAAAATCCAAAAATCGACTAGGCCAACCGCTGCAAGATAGAGGGATTATTTAATTTTTAGTTTTTAATGAAAAAGTAAGCCGTTGCAAATGTATTTTAATTCTTTAAACAAAATATTACATATTAAATGCATAAAATGATTCTTTATAAACATTGATGAAATAATTGATTAACAGAAGGCATCAGGGTCAGCGTTTATACTGTCGTTACATGCACAAGAAATAACTTCAAAAATATTTTAAGTCTTGAAACAGATAGGTAATATCAAAAGTAAAACATGTTGAAATATTTATTGCAAGTGATTTGTCCCGAAAAATTAAGTCATCAACCCATTATTATTATTATATTGCATCGGATTCCAAGTCACCCCTATCCGAAGGTGACTCCTCCATCACAAGCAAATCTCGTGTTTTTTCGAAACAATTCTTCTTGCAATGTTTTTAATAAAACTTCCAGATACTAGGAGATCCGAAGTTAGGAGGAACCTTCGGAAAAGATCCTCCATTTCAGCCAAAGGTGGAAATTTTCTCGTATGGTCGGCAACTTCTAATAATTTCAAGCACAGAAGATAATGCATTTGCGTCCATGATATTCGCCAAAATTTCCTTCATTTCCATGTCTTTTCCTAGGTTGAACTTATACAGTGAAGACATTGCAAGGTTAATTTTCTTTTGGAATACACCGAATTTCCACTTGCATTGAATATCACGCCATGCATTTCTTTTCGGGTCACTTCCGTGGGGTCCATGTTTTTTGTAATCCGGAATGTCAATAATCTGATTCACCGGAGAAGCAAATCAAAATTATTATTCAATTCCCTGCGTAATATACAAACCATCACAGAAACATTTGTCCGGGAAAATTTACATTACAATCGATCCGTCGCATCCTCTAGTTTGGCCTCTACGTTTTGAAATTTCACGCTCTGGGGAAATTGAACTTCAGAGAAATGTTGGCTTCCGTGTTGCCAGCACTGAGATCCTTTCGCACTCACGGCGAAAATCTGACTAGTTTGCTCAGTAAAATGTGAAAATGAGTTTTTTTTCAACCAATTGGAAAGAAGCATTTGTAGAAAAAACCCTTAGGGATCTACTTGACATAATTCGTCCGCGCACGTGTCCCAGAGAGGCGAAACCCCTTTTCAGGCAATAAAGCAATGAGCGGAATGTCCACATGATAAATACCAAAGCATGGAACGTCATCTTTACCAGCACTCAGCCGTACAGGGATAAAAGCTCTCAAACGCTAGATAAAAATCAAAATACTAAGGTAGGGTTACAATCGGGCTCAAAGGGCTAAAATACCTCGGTCGGCCGGTTAGAGACCGCGGCCACTGCTGTCCTTATTCGAAGGCTTGAACGGCTGTTAGTTAAAAGACTCGTGAATGTGTGAAAAGCAAAATATGTATGTGGGTGCATAATGGTAAAAATTGGGTTTCCCAGGGATGAGAAAATATTCCCCTGCAGCCGCCCACTTCATGAGACAAGTTTCCGACTAGGTGCAGGCGCACGCGTTGAACCTTGCAAATGTTATCTTTCTAATTAAAATAGTTATGTCTCACTGATAAAAGGGAACAATACGGCTTAACATAGAGCGCATAATGTATACTGGGGTGGAAAACACGAGTGTTGTCTCATTTTCATCGGGTAATCCTCAGCTGCAACAAATTCTGACCGAATTTCCGCATCTCAGCTCCGCGCCGCGCGGTTGGACCTCTCTGTACGTAACTTGATGGGACGCTGGGGGTGGGGGGGACGATTTCTCTTTAGAACATTTAACTCGAAACTTCACATTATAACTTGGTATAAATATTTTTGTCGCTGAAGACCGCTAACATTAAGTTTTTTCCTACTTTATGGTAAAAATGCGCGAAAAATAGCATATTTTAGTTGTTTGATGAAATTTAAAAAACAATTCAACAAAAATTTACTAATACAAATTAATTTTTCACTTTAGCTATTTACAACATTTACATTATTATGCTGGTATGCTTAAAAATTACGTGTCTTCCATTAAAACGCAGCAGTAGCAAAATTCTTCCGTCAGTTTTCACAAAAATTTGGAAAATAATTTTTCGATAATTTTTTATGAACTTCACAAACGTCTAATAGTCTAAACGAAGCACTTGGAAATAAAATTCTTTCAGTATTTTGGACAATGATTATTGTATATTCAGAAAATATTGTTTTTTTCCGAAATAAAAAGTGAAAAATCATTTTTGTTATTTTTTCGATTTCAGCCCACAATGCGACAGTCAGGCGGACAAATTATAGCACAGGAAAGTTCACAGGCGTTGTCGCCAGCAGGTGGTTGCGATCGGAGACGACGGCGGGGCGTCGTGAAAGCAGCGACAGATCCGTCATATCGGTGTTTCGGAACGTGCATGCCCACGTGCGGTCCCTGCATCTGAACTTTACGGCGAGACCAGTTGACGCGAGACGGCAACAAAATGACGACTGTATTGTTGCGCGGATCTCCCGGTACGACAGAGGAAGGCAAGCGGCGACAGCGGTGGTGAATTAGTGAACGCAGTTTTGAGTCCGGCAGCTGTGTGTTTGTGAATTAGTTTTCTACAAGGTGTGGTTGTCTACAAGTGTGATTCCACGTCGAAATGGCTGAGAAGAGCGATGCGCGTATCTCACGGGGGAAAACGAATGTGTGGCTGGCTGCTTCGATGAAAACCTGACGAGGAATGGGAGACCACCAACACTGCAAGGAGTTCTCCAGAGTTTCTTCAAGGGACTCCTCCACGCCTGGCCACGCTGATTCCAAAGGTATCGCCAGGCACACGGGCTGAGCTCATTGCTGGGAAAAAGCAAATATTCCTACTCGAAATGCTCGTGATGCTACTGAAAAACTTGTATCGGGAATAGAGAAAGCTGGGAAAGGAGAAGAACCTGAAAAGTGATCAGCACGAGTATAGAAGACAGGAATTTCAAGCCAAGCTGGACCGTTTGTTTGACATTGGTCACAAGAGAGCTCTTGAGCTCGTTGAAGTTGAAGATGACCGCAGTATGGCAAATCTATCCGTATAAAAAGTGAGCAAAATCGAAGGCACAGGTACATCGCCAAAAATACATTTGAAACTTTAAAATTGTTATTAATTTTTTAAAATTGTTTATATTTCCCAATATAATCCCTTATTATATTTTTCAAATTCAAGGCCTTTAAAATAAGTCCTCAAGTAGACGTCTGTAGCTCAAATAGTCTAAGAGATATACCGGAAATTGTGTTGTAACTTATTGCAAAATTCGAATTTTGCAACGTAGCATTATTTCGGAAACGGTTTCGTTATAGGGAAGTTGAGAACTTCTCGACAAAACAGGGCAAAGGGATAATGCGGACAATCTCCTTTAGCCATTCGAAAGTGTATAAACAGTCAATTTCGATTAAAAAACAAAAGGCGTGCGGATTTCCTTCCACGAAGTGAAGTGAATCATGGAACTAATAAAAGAAAGGAGAAAAGCGCGGACACATTCACCACAATCAATCCATCCCGCAAAGTTACGTCATAAATGGAGGCAATATGTTTACAGTTATTTACGACGCCCTAAATATTTAAACATTTGATGGACTATTGGGTCAAATGAATTACTCGTTATGCTCCGTTATTCCTCTTTAGACAAGGAATGTCAATCCTTGGACTCGAAATGGGCATTTCTACAAATAATCTTTCTTCCACGAGAGCAGTGACCGAGTCAAGCACTCACCGTCTTGCAGCAGAACTACATGCAACCGGTTCGAGAATTGATTGGGAATGGCATCGGCTCATTGCATCATCAAAGTCGTGGTTTGAGCAGACAGATAATATTTTATTGGAATAATTTTCTTTGGAGCTCAGACATACGATCTGATCATGATTCGCCATCCGATATGACCTCCGGAAAAGCAATAAGTAACGCCGAGGAGAATGGAGGTGAGTGTAGGGTCAAGCCAGGGGCTTTCCAACTGGAATCAAGCACCATTTTAGGTGCATGGCAGCAGTCCTATGGTAACCACACAATCAAAACAATCACTGCAGGTTCGGGTACAATTCAGTACAAAAAGAGGATTATTATTAAAAGCAATCTTCCTGTCCCTTTACAGTTGGATTACGACCAAGAGCCAGTTCGATTAAACCAAGCGATATCAGAGTTCGATGCTCAGCGGTCTCGATGCAAGAGGGATGCGATGCAGGGAAATTGTAAGAAGACACAAATGACGGTGTTTTGAAATTCAACAGAAGCGCAGGATGGACGTGAAATCAGGTCATATTGTAGAAGAGGTTTTAGCTAATGTCTGAGTTGTGGACTATAAGGTGTCCGTAGGGCGGAAGTACACTCCTCATCTTAAGACGGGAAAATAGACGCCTTGAGATGGTTGGTCAAATGAACATAATTTCAGGCAAGGCCCACTTCTGCGATGAACAACAAAACCCCGCCATCACACGACCACCATGCCTCCTCCTCCCATAACACCGTCCTCTCCTCAACCCCCCGATATATACAACTACGTACTACTCTACCCTTCGCACCCCCTCCCTGGATTGATCCACCTACCCTCTCTCCAAGCCTGACTCAACCGCCATCTGGGATTCGCCAGTCGGGGACAAAACACCAAATTCGGAATCCCTTCTACGAACTCCAGCCACCCAGCCCTCTGTACCGCACGGCACTGGCCACTCCCCCTCCACCCCCTGCCACTCCCCCTCCACCCCCACTCTACCCCCTTCTCAAGTATACACACAAATGCCTCATTCCACGTCAATTCGACCAGGAAATCGGCGAAAAGAATTTTCATCTTTTAAATTTTTATTTTAAATATTTTAATATTTTACACTGATATTTACACTTGATGTATGGAATGTATTTATCGATAGCAGATCCTACGATTTCAAAGTCTCGATCAGACGGCTTTTTTCTCGGCGAGTACTGGCCCACAGTCTTGCTCCGCTCTCTTTCCCGGTACTAATGCACCCCTCTGACAGTGTCCCTTCACATATGCGGTATAAAGGTCCAGCTGCAACATAAAAGCCGTCATCGGGCAGTCGTCCAGACCCATTTAACGCTTGACGAACGACTTTCCTTCAATCAACACACGACCAATCCCCTTTCTAAAGTTACTAAAACCAAAGATGCTCTTCATTCCCTTACAAATTTTAATAGTCCTACCTCAATTAACAACAAACTCCGAATTTTATTTAATATTATACTTCCTCAAATTCTCTACGCTTGCCCTATTTGGTGCACCACAGGATCCACCAACATTAAAAAATTACAAACTTTCCTTAACAAACTGGCACGGCAACTGGCTGGGGCTCCATGGTTCATTTCCAACTCCCAAATTCAATCGGATCTCGGTATCCCGCAGCTTCAATCTTTAATTCATTCCAACACCAGGAGCTATGGAACCACTGTGAAATACTCCTCAAATCCCTTAATCTCTTCCCTCTGGTCAACTGATCTCCCAACCGGCAAATACCTCTACCCTAAAGACAAAATTCCCCAATCCATTCCTCAAATCAAAAGAAAACTCAAGAAATTCCCCCAAACCCTATCTCACTTCCCTCACATCCATCTTCCGCACCGCAATTTCCCTACCCCTATCGACGAGACTCCAGTATGTCATTCCACAGCTGAAGAAAAGAAGACGTCTCCTACCCCCCTATCATTACCGTCGTCCTCAAACTTTCCAATTCCTCATACCTCCTACAATAATCCTCATCCCGGTTGCGGCAGAAGCGGGGCAGCCCTAAAAAACCTTGAACCCCCTTTCCCAGATTGATGAGACCCCTAACTAAATCCTTCCCTAATGAAACATATTACCTTGAAATAATTCCTTCCGTATAACACCTTAATGAAACAACCCATCCACTCCTCAATATCCTGTCCAATATCAAAAACCTAACCCTAATGAAATAACCCTTCTACCCTCCAAATAAATAAAATAATTTATAACCAAAAAAAATCCTACCTGTTACTCACCCTTCATTCCCCATCAGGCTATCCATTAATAAAAACTTACCAACCACGGCCAGAAAGAGCGCACAGCTCGAGATGGTGCAAGAGGATTACTGCCTTCGATTTGCGATTTTGCGTCCAGACCCATTGCTTTAGCCATCGTGTTCGACTCGGTGAATTTTCCCAGACCCACTCTACATGACGAAATACGTTTCAAAAAATGAGCAAAGGAAAATTTCTGTTCCTAAAAACTCAGATTAAGTATGTCGATATGTTCTACGGAGAGGATATTATGCGAACAAAAACGAGGATATAGGTTTATCGTCAAAACATTCGTTCAAATCATTCAGTCAAAGTCATTGTTAAAATTGTCATTAACTTTATAAAGTTGTTTATATTTTACAATATAATCCCTTGTTATATTTCTTCAATTCAGGACATTTAAAAAAAAAGTTCTTTTGCAGTTCTGCATCTTTAATTGTCTAGGAGCTATACCGTAAAATGTGTGGTCACATTTTCAAAATTCGAATTGTGCTACCTTGCAATTTCTCGTAAACGGCTGCACGAATTGCCAAACAGCTTTGGGGTTTCTATGTTCCTATCAAATGATGACGTTCTGCCAGGTTTGGTCAAAATCGGTCATCCTACGGGCAATCATCACCTGGTCGATTTGACATGTAGGGGAGGAAAAAGTTTCAGCCAGCAAATGGAGCGCCTTCGCTCGGTCATGTTCCTTCCTCGCGGTTCTTTGGTGTCGGCCACCAGAGGGAAGTCCAGAGCATGTGAGCTGCAAACGCGCTGGCGTCCACTACGGACGCATATTATTCCTCAAATGCATTTCAAACACTCAATTGAACTAGTATCTCGTTCTCGCCCAACTTCACTCCGCATTCTCCGTCTTTCGCAGCACCTTTTTCTTTTAGGCCTCGCTCCTTGTCTCTCGCACTCTGGCAAGGTCCTGCGAGGGATTCACTCGGTGTCCGCCTCTTCGCTCTCTTTCTCCCACATGAAAAGGTTAACAAAAGACGAGCTTGAATATGTCCACGTCCATATCATTGAATCGCTCCGTCAATATCAGTAGGGAGTGGTCGAGCTGTAACGTAACTGACTGGTATTACGAAGTTTTCGATTCGAGACCTGAATATGGCGAATGTTTTTCGTTCACCACTTTGTTATTTTACGTAAGCACTGGATACATGCTTTCATCCAAGTCACGTTAAAGGAATGTTATGCTATTTTTTACCCTCGACCCTCTTCTCTTTCGCCACTGAAACCTATGTTTTGCCGTTCAAGCGGATTTGGAACTGATCTCATGATAGGTGGATATCTTCTACTGCTGCCATCACTTTCCGTTTTTAGCTGCTTTAAGGGAAAGGAGAGTAGTAAAGAAACCGTGTGTTGTGCGCCGTGAGAGAGATCAGGATGAGCACAAAATTTTATTCCTTTCCTCCCGCCCTCATCGGGAATATCACCTTTTGCGGATCGTGCGTGAGACAAATACCTACCTATTTGCGTCCCAAGAGACGTTTCACCTTCCTCCGGCCCCACCTAAACATACCTACATATATGTGCATGTACTGAAGTGCAGCCAGCATTTAGAAGGGAGTGCAGGAGATCGTTTCGGGAGTCCGTATTCCGGAATGTCGGGTCGGTCGACAGGAATCCGTCGTCGGAAGCCGTTCTCCTATTGGTTAGATCTAAGGCTCTGCTATTATTTCACTTAAGTCGCCTGGGACGCCATCGCCATGTCTTTCTGTTTTGCTTACCGAATACTGCCAGCTATCGAGGTATCCACTTGTTGGGGTCGTGAAATATTGAGTAGGAAGATTCGTTCATTCATCCACAGCGGCCATGAAATGTGCAATATTCAGGCCGCATGATGATTCTTTGAGGCCTACAACGTTATAATAATGGGTTTCCCAACTTTCTTTTCGTTTGCCAGCGTTTTGCATTTTTTATAATTTCAAAATACATCGCTCGAGAAAATTTTAACTCAATCAGCTCAAATATTTTCAAGGTAATTATGTTTCAATGATTTTCAACGTATGTGTTTAATTAAATACCCATTATGGAATATCTCGCTGGATCATCTTCTGTAGAATAAAATTCTCTGAACACATAGTCGCCACCGAAACAGACTGTCAGATATCCAGAATCGACGGAGTTCCTTATGGAGATGACTTTTTTATCAGGCAATGATGATGATCACACAGTCGAAGCAAAGTCTTCTTCCGTGCAATTCTCTCCAAAGGTGAACAAATCTCACTAGATCCCAAAGCTATATTATAGTATTGTGGGCTAGTGTAAGAATATGTTGACGATGTATTTTTCACACTTTTTATTGAGTAAAACCCTACCGGTTTCGACACTCCCGTGACATTGCCAAGGGTACTCAATTACAATGACACGGAAATGTCGAAACCGGTAGGGTTTTACTCAAAAAAAAGTGTGAAAAATACATCGTCAACATATTCTTACACCATGTCACTTCTTCCACAAAGTATCGCCTTATTCCATTCAATTATTGTGCATTAATCATACATTTTGCGAGTCAAGGGCAAATGTGACCACAAAAAAAAACAACTAAGAACATTCTTCCAATACCAAAGCCAGAAATAGTTCTACAACATTAGCCTGAATCTGTGATCTACAAGAGGTGTGAGTATCTATAAAGCAGAAATTTAGCGAACGATTTATTACAGCGGAGAAAAAACTAAGGAAGTGTGTATCGGCCAAATAAGTAAAATGACCAATTCCAATACAGCTGAATACCGAATATGTTGCTCTAGAACACTTCTGTTTCTTTGTTTCCAAAGGGTGTCCCCACGAGATTTGGCTCAAAAGTGAAGATTAGAGACGTTGAAGAGACTGTTTTCAAAATTTTTGTGACTCACTCATAGCACGCCTGTAGAAAAGATATCTACAGAGCTGATCAAGAGTCGCATTACTCCTGATTAACATGGCTCTCACGCAGAGATCTTCGATAATTTTGAGAGCAATTTCAAGTGGTCAGCTACTTAACGCCGAGGCATTTACTGCTTCAAGAGGTGTACGTGGAGCACTACGCATGGTATTACATGCCACCTACAGTACATGAAGTACTCTTTCGTGGAGGGGAAATTTCCAAAGGAGTATCTCCTCTCTGTTAAGGCAGCCATCGGGAAAGGCAATGGGGTCTAGAAATAAGGACGTTGGGAAATTTCGAGAGGGATTTACTAGAAAGTACTCCATAGTGTCCACAAATGAGCATCTATTTAAAAGGCTTTTGTTAACGTCCGATTCATTTATTTCCGGTAGCAATTACCCAAAACAGAGGAGATGTGTGAAAATGCCAGAAGAATTGAAGGTATTATTAGTTTTGGTAGAAATAAGTGAGGAATAAACGGACTCAAGTAGTGATGAAGACTCCTTGTACGGACTTTGAAAAATATGCAACGTAAGACAAGTGTTGAAAATAAAATGAATCGTATATATAATGTCTTTTTGTTACATGGCCACAATACTCCCTCAAAATAAAATTCAAATTGCAATTAGTGGTTCAGTTGAAGAAAATCACCGTCGCGCCGCCGACCACGATGCGGTAACAATAATTAATTAGCGGGTTTTGACGAACAAATTAATATTGTTTTGCCTCAATATTAAGCTATTTTCGATAATTTATTTCCTTCCTCTAAGCATATATAAGCGATTTTATACGCATAGAGCCTGTAGAGATGGATACCAATCCACATGAATTAAAAAGACGAATTGGAAGCGGTGTGTTCCTTATGGCTTGAAAGAACATACCAACGGCACTTACCTGGCTCGCGTCTCCGGACGCGCGTGCGAAAAATCGAATGTAATTTTCGGCGTCGCAAACGAATTTTCAATTTTATTTCAGATCTACATTTAGAAAGCTTCAACAATTGATTTAATATGAGTCACTTGACAGGCACTTTCTGAAAATAATAGATATTTACTACTTAATATGAAATTTAGCGTGAAAATAGCGTCCGCCATTTTTTACGTAATTTCACCTAAATCAAGAAAACAAAACTAGAGTAAAAGAGTGGTTTTAACAGACCTAGTAGTTTTTTGTCCGCTCAAATTCCTCCCACAGCGTCACCCTCAACTTAAATAGGAAGATTTTCGTATAAAACTAAAGTCGGGTGTAATTTTGGAATGTTGGTTTTGTTTAAGCCCCTGTATCTCGGTAACGGAGACAAAACATGGTCAATGACATGTCATTCCTTGATTGCCAATCACTTGTGAGTATTTGTACCAAATTTCATGATTCCATCTCCAAAAAAGCCATTTTGGAATTTGTACATCTTTTTCCATTCCAGCGCACTGTGAGTCAGATAGGAATCCGATTATCTCTGAGAGTGGCGACAGCGGTGCATTTGTTGGGAAACTCTTTTCTCCCATTGCACATATTTCGATGTAAGCTCCTGAAATGTTTCTGATGATGTGTTATTGAGACAAACAATAACGTTTCCCATATACATTTAAATTTGATTGGCGTATTTTTCACTGCACCCCTCAAAAATGTCCACAGTTGCTTCCTACCACCCAACTTCATTCACCCTCCGTGGCCTCTAACCACGGATGCCAAGTGACTTAAATAGTCGTTTCAAAATGAAGATTGCAATGAGTGAAGGTGGACAGCAGCTCTCCTCCCAATCGCTTCGATGGAGCAGGAATTGGAGCAAGCGCGCGATGCAGTGGCTCCAATCGGACCCAACAACACAAAGGTTCCTCGTCGCTCTGAACAGGGGCACTCGATGAAGGCGGGAAAGCCACAGTCTCCCACACACATTTCGGCCTCCCCAAATTATTGGGTCGTCGTTATCGTATTTTATTTATTGCCGAATCTGATAGAGTTTGTAAAATAAAAAGACCAGTATTTTTCCGTTTTTTGATCCGTCAATTATTTCTCGAGTTATAAGCGGCGAAAAACTGATGTTTTTAACCCTTGCAGAAAAGTGGGTGTGGCGCAACCACTGACGTATATCGACTTCGTCCAATCACAACTGAGCCCGCGAAGCTACTTCGCCTCATCGCGAAGGGGAGGGGGGGGGGACACAGCTGACTCTGCCAATAGGAGCGATTGTGACAGCATCTGGGCGAGCAGACCTTCCGAGAACCCCCCTCCACTCCCTTCCCATAAGAGCAGTCAAGGAAGGGAGCAAAATGACGTCAATGTTATCACAGCAGCTTTTTCGGTGGGCGTCACCTTTCGCTTACTTTAATTTTTGTTTTATGAGTGAATGGTTGTGGTTAGAAGATTAATTTCTTCACTAAAATTCGTTTTTCGTTTCCATCTAACGATTTCGTGCACGAAATTGCGATTTCGGTTCCGAGTAAACGCAGGCCCCATTACATAAAAAAGGAACACGGATTACACCTGTAGACTCGAACATCGGAGCAACGACCCACAAACTAGCCTCCGTTCTCAATAAAAAACATTTGGAGATATTATTAAATTACCCCCAGGCACACCATTTCCAATTCCTTTCATTTAACTGAACTCCTCAACAAAGTTACCTGACCAGTACAAAGTTATCGCCTGCTCCACTGTTGGTTGCCGAAAACTTGCTAAATATTTGGCCAACTAACTTGTATGTGGGAGAATCTATACCACTTACGATGGGCCTTAGCGGTAAATCATCTTCGTGGATCTTCGGTATGATCCGTATACGCATGGGGTTGTTGGATCATGCGGTGTGAGGCGTTTCCTTTCTTCCGGATCGGTGATGTGCTTCTTAAGGGTTTAAGAGTCCCAGGACCACATGTTGCAAGAATAACATTGGTTGTTTCACTCATTTAGACAGGCCAGCTTCTGCTACGACGGTACGTAACGCCGAAGGCCTGGGAGTTAACTCTGTCCCAAGAGCAATGTAACGCACTTCAAGTGCACACAACACGTTGTTCACCCGAGGACTTTCTTGGGCGCCCAACTGCTCTCCCGAAAACGTCAATCCGTGAATAGTAGCGCAGAGAAGACGACCCACATCCGCCTGCTGCAGGGCTGCCAACCACCTGGCGAGAAACACAATGCGTCTCTCGGAAACGAACTGTTCAATCAACATCCATGGCATAGCTCATGGATTGGAGGGCCACCGCCCTTGAGTCCTCCGTATTCCGGGTAATCTTCGCCTTGCTCAACAAATACCAGTATGTACAGTCATCTGGGACAGCTCGCTGCTCATGGAAATCGCCTTAACGTCGGCCCGGTGAAACATCTGAGAAGCTCAGTTAGCATGACATTTTTTCTTTCCTCTCATCTTTTCCAATGACAAGTTTTCAAGTTAAAGCCAGCATCCAATAAAACATCCGTGTGTCAATTATGTGTTTGGCAGCCGCAAAACGGCGAAGAATACTTCGATAGCCGATATGTCAATGTATTTTGGAAAAGTAGGTATACGCAAGCACAGAAGCACTCTTATCACGAAAACACTGAAATGTGGTACGAAATACGTCAGTTGATGGATTACACAACGAGGATGAATACACGTTCTTGCTATGCAACAGAATATTTTTCATGAACACCCACATAAATACCATCGACGAAGCATACAAGAGAAGTGAAATGTGCTTCAGCTACGGCTTTTGCAAGTTAAGTAAGAGCATTGTGAGCGATAATTCTTCAATACTCTATGAAATTTAAGCAATATCCTTTTGCAACTTCAATGAGTGACGATCCAGCTGGTGGCCCAATATCCGGTTCGAACGCAACCGGCTATTTCTCAATTATTCGGAAATCTAGGCATTCCAGTAGCGAACAATTTTGTTAATCTCGCTGAAAATAGACGCTATAAGGAGTTCAGGACAAAATATATCCCGATGATATTCCACTTAAACTACTTGAAAACACGCTGTTGATAATTGAAGGTGAAAGTCTTTGGATTTTTTATATAGGATGAATAAAAAATAATTTCATATAAACATTTCCACGGGAAAAAAGACCCTTACCTGTATGCTTAAGAATATTTTCATAGAATGAAAACCTTTTTGAGGTTTTAACCGGGGCTGTATTTAGACACTTGGTGATTCCCACGTAATTTACTAAATGCCAGGAATGTGCAAGTTGCCAGCATCATGCACGACGCTTTGATGACAAAAAGAGCTCACGCATTAGTCCAGGGTGAGTCTTTCAATGTGCAGGATTTATTTCTTCGTCTCACGAACGACTTAAACTCACTCTCGGCTGGTTTATATCATAGGCACCAAGTATTTAGTCGTTCATTTACGAAAGGAAAAGGTTAGGTGAAAAAATAGAAATGTACCTCATTCTTGAAGAGGTGCGGTAAGTACCTACTGTGAGAGTGAAGTTTTTTTTCAAATATGTCGTTACTAACACAAACAATTGCCAGTTAGCGGGCGCGAGCGTGATTAGAAAGAAATGACGAAAGTCAGTCTATTTGTGTAAGAAAGGGAGTTGGCAAGATCCTCTTCCGACTGGAGCTGGAGTTTTCCTCGCCGAAGACTAGCTATGGATGGAAAGTAGGCAAAGTATTCTAGCTCTTCTATAAGGCGATCGTCGACATCGAAATGTCCCCATATCCGAAGACGTGAACGAGGTAAAACGTGCCCGTGATGCATAGCCAATTTTTGTTTTTTTTTCCAAGTACATCGAGAACAAATCCGATGCTTTGCGTGAACATGTCGCCGGGTTGGATCCTACGTTACGACAGGCAACTACTCGTCCATCGTCGTCAGGGTCTTCGTTGGGAGTTGAAGGCCGTGATGTCTTCAGCCAGATATTACGCTGGGAAAGAACCCAATCACCTTCGATGTTTTCATTCCGTCACTTGATTGCAATGGCGGACAATGTTGTGTTGTGGACTCCTCGAATCGGAAAGAAAACCAGTCCAACAAGTGTTGAGAAACAAACATCGATACGCGCCACGACTCGGCATGTCCCATCACTCACGTCAGTCTCTTGTAAGATATTTGAGCACATAGTAGTCAGTTCGATCATGGGGCATTTGGATAGTCAGGGATTACTCATAAACAGCCAGCATGGGTTCCGGAAAGGTAGATCTTGCGAGACACAATTAGCTTTATTCGTACACGATATTTTAGTCCACGGCGAAAGCAGTACTGAAGTTGATGCGATATTTTTAGATTTTAAAAAGGCTTTCGATAAAGTTCCTCATGACAAATTAATCTTGAAGTTGGAGAGTTTTGGTATAAATAAAGACGTTGTATGTTGGGTACAAGAATTCTTAAGTGGGCGAGAGCAGAGGGTTGTCATAGATGGTATCATGTCGGACACAATCGAAGTCACATCGGGAGCTCCCCAGGGTAGCGTAGTAGGTCCGCTTCTATTTCTTTTATACATAAACGATTTGGGTACCGTAGTTAGTAGTAACCTTAGACTTTTTGCAGACGATGCGGTGGTGTACAGGGGTATATCAAACGAAGAGGACACGAAATCACTTAGCAAGGATTTAGATGCAATTCAAGAGTGGTGCGACAAATGGCAGTTAGAACTCAACCTTAAAAAGTGTGTAGCCATCAATTTTTGGAGGAGGAATAATTCGATAGAGCGATCCTATAGAATTAATAACACGAATATCGAAAACGTTGAAACCGTAAGATATTTAGGTGTAACAATCACTAAAGATTTATCGTGGGGAAGACACATAAGGGAAATATGCGGCCGAGCGAAGAGATTTATAAAAAGAGTACTTGGGAAATGTGATGAGAAGACAAAAGAGCGATGCTACTTTTCACTAGTTAGGCCCCACCTTGAGTATGCAGCCAGTGTATGGGATCCTAATGAATTAGGTTTGATGAGAGAACTAGACAGTGTGCAGCGCAGAGCAGCTAGGTTCGTCAAAAGGTGTTACGATAGGTTGAGTCGAGTATCAGAATTAATACAAGAATTAGGGTGGGAATCATTATCAGAGCGTAGATTAAAGTTCAGATTAAATCTATTGCAGAAATTTCAATCGGATAGCTTTACTGAAGATGTTAGGCACATATTAAAAACACCAGCGTATTATGCTAGATTCGACCAGATAAATAAGATTAGAGAGATAGATTGTCGTACAGATAGATTCAAAATGGCATTTTTCCCCCGTACTATAAGAGAACAGAATAGGCAGCACAGGAAAGGGATAGGTAGGGGAAATATTTTAGAGTATTCTGTAGTGCATGATGCATGTATTAACCCCTCAAATACTATAGATACTAACAATCTAGTTGCATGAGACCCTTTAGTTGCTTGCTTGCATGTTAGTAGTGCATGCTTGGTGACCTTCACCCCCTGCCACACACCTTAGCGGTGGCTTGCAGGATATCGTGTAGATGTAGATGTTTAGCCTTATACTAACCCTCTCCTACTGGACATCGGAGCTATGATTCACAATCCCAAACAACCAAACATGTCACCTGTACCACCTATAAACTGAACTTTTCGAGGCTATTCCAGCAACAAATATCCACTTGTACCCGTACAAATATTAAGTGATATAAAAAAGTCGATTAGGTATGTTACGCTCATGACATTTGGATATCTAAGAATTACGACGCAATTACGATGGCATTTGTTCGACCACCCAGAGCCGAGAATAATGCTTCTGATAAAAATGATTACAGCATCAAATCTTGGACATGTAAAATTCTGATATGCATAAATAACTCATAAAATTTTCTTGTTAACACTGTGTTAAAATGTATGACCAGATCACCCTACGAGTTATTAGATCAGCTTTGAGAAATCATTTTTTTAATAAATATTTTGGTGAACATGTCTACGACAACACATTTTTCCGCCAATACTATCAAGTGACGGAGTGAAAACATTGAATATGATTTGGTTCTTTCCCAACGTAATATCTGGGTGATTTTGTTGAACACGTTAAAAAACCGTCAATTTCTTCATTCAAACTGTTACGAAAAATACAAAATTAAATTCAAATTTTTTTAATGAACCAAAATCAACGCAGAATGAAACGAGGAAATCACCTTCGAACTAGAGTGTACACAATATTTCGGTCGACAGCAGTCAATCTCCTCTTTTGCCTCCAAGGAAGGCAGGGGCCAATTTCCTTGGTCCTCTTTCTTTTGTAAGTTTTTCGAGTACAGTAAGCACTGAGCCCCGCGGCGAAATGACGAATTAGGATTGGCGCCATTATTATTTACTAGTCACCAGACTCCCTCTCTAGCGCCCGCATCGAGACTGGCTTTTGTTTTCATTGACAACGGCCACTAGTCGCAAATGCCAAATACCAAAGGAGGGTGCGCTCACTTGTAATATCACTCACTACCTCCGCTGCAGAAGTAAGGTGTCACACAGCTGGTAGGCAAGGCGGAAATTGAAAGAAGCCTCGAGAGTCCAGTGATAAGAGGCCGCTCGACTGTCGCCCGTGTCACGTAGTCTCCGGCCTTCACCTAACTTAAGATATAGAGCATCAGAACGAAGGAGAGGCATTTCGAGAAACACTTTGGATAACCAGAGCAATGAGCCCAATCTGATTGAGCACATGAAGACTTCAGAACAATGCGATCAGAACAGCCAAGGAACAGCAGGAAGATAGGGAAAATTATGAAAAAAAAGGAAGAGGCATAACATTTCGCAGCAGGGGCATCAACTTTACATGAATCATATTTCGAGAGTTTTTCCGACTACATATTTTCCCCATCTTTAAATTTCACTGTATGCCAGTGGAACTGAATGTTTCGTGACTATTGCTGCGTTGAGACATCTTAAGACCTGTCATAGGAATAGTGCATATAATCACTCCTCGCATTGGATCAGCGATTCGAGACTCGTTTGAGCGCCGAAAGCGAATCGTGCGCCCTCTGCTGTTTCGAGAGAACACTACGGGTCGAACTCTCGTTCGTGTGCCGGGTTTATTTCCCAAGGAAACACTCCTTCCTTCCTCTCCAATGAACCCCCAGCCAAAATGGCTGTCGCTCGCTTCTTCCTCCTACTAGGGACATCGCAGTCGCTGTGTATTCTTCGTCTACGCCCATCGCCATGCGTTACTCTTCCACGCAAGGATTCATGGTGGTTCTTCGTGACTTGATATCCGGGTAAATTATATTTTCAGGTTTTTTCCTGGTACAGTTTTACAATATGTCGACACCAAGGAAATACATACTTAGGATAAAATCGTTATTCGTCGTATGAGCGTGCATAGAATGATAGTCGCAGACTCTTAAAAGACCTTTCTCAACACGTGTCGATGCAATACAGTGCCGTTTCAAAGGATTATTTCCTCAGGTGCAGCACACATTCGAAGTAAACAGACCCGTGGCCATATTGACAACAATAATCTCGCGGCTCCATCCCACAATCCGCCTGGCTTGTTTACATCACATGACCTCGTGACGTTCTACCCGTACATTGGTACACTTTGGAAATAACCACTGCGAAGTTTACGGTACCATAGCGTATTAAACTCGATGGTGTATGGCAGCCGGTGAACAGAACCGACTGAGCACATGGACAAAATTGATTTTATGAGCGGGGTCCCAAAACTACTAATCAGATTATAACTTCGGAACCTTGTACATTCTCGGGATGCGAGTTACTCCGTTAGCTCCATTTAATCTACTTCCTTGCATAAGGCCGCCGATGAGAAACCGTCCGTGCCTTGGGCGGGGAGGAAGCTCGGCGCTCCTTACCTGAGAACTGCTTGTATCCGTTAAGGAACTTGGTCTTCCACCACTTCACCAGATTCGTAGCCATGAGGGAGACGCACATTTATACGGCGCGAGGTCAGGAACCGTGTGGGATCATCGCTCTTCGAAGCACACGCACTCACTGTCACTGGGGGCCGCCGCCTCTGGGTCCTCCGGCGAGGCCGCGGGCCCATCGACGGCGTCGCCCGGGGCGGATCGCGACGGGGCAACACACAACACACACGGCGCACTCGTCCTGCAGCCACACCATCCGATCTCAACCAGCGCCACCAGCGCACTACGCTCTCTCGCTCGGGTGGGGGCAGGGGAGGAGGTGTGGCAACGCCGCCCCCTCCTTCGAGGGAGGGGGGACGGCTCCTTTGTGTCGGCAGCCGCCTCCTCCTCCGCCCTTGGCCCAACACAGTTCATTGCCGCGCGCGGTGATGGATGGAGGAGCGGCCGAAAGGGCGACCGCCGCTCCCTCCGTCGGCTGGACACGTCAAGTTCATGACCACGAGGAGTAAACAGAGGTGGGGCAAGTCACGCCAGGGCGATGTTAGGAGCATGGAAGACAACGTCAGCTGAAGAGGATTTGTGACGCATGACTTGCATAGGGAGGGCCGTGCACTGCGAAACAGAGCGGCAATGAAAGTCGTTCCTTGAAGTCATTTACGTGTGCGTTAACATTGGCACCTGTGTGTTTCGAATGCTCGACAACCAAACTGTTCCCCCATGGCTTTCAAGTGCCTCTTCAGCAACTCTATTTTACATCCCTCTGAATTACGCAACGCCACACACGAACCCTGTTTCTTTCGTTATCGATGGAACGGTCATTCTCAGAGAATGCCTCGCTAAGTTCAAGAAACAACAATTCATGCCCTAATTACTCTGTGTGTCATTATTACGTTTTTAAAAAAGGAGTGCCCTTTGACCGTATGTTGTTCTCGGCTCACGGCAAAGCGCTGCCCTCTGGCATTACGTCATTTGTGGACGGCCGTCATTCGTCCCCTCATTCACAGTTCACTTTCTGCGCGCCCCCAAGTCTCTTTCCTTCCTCTTTGCCTAAAACATTTCCCACACGGTGTTACTGAGCGCGCATCAATTTCTGGAACTTTAAAAAGCTTGCCAGGTGACGTCTTATTTGAGAGACTTCGGCTCCAGAGGGTATCGTTCAGCAAAATCTGCTGGAATGGCGGCACACTGAAAGCGAACCAATTCCACGCCTCACGTAACCTCACTTGTCTTTTCTTTGAGTCCTTCCATGCGTCTCCACCCTCTCACGTCACATCTTCCAAGAGTAATAAGCGCTTCTTCCTCCCACCGCTGTCATTCGCCCCTCCACTGCAGTCACTCGTCTCTCCCTTTATTTCAAACTCTCGAAAATCACTCGCTGCTCAGCCCGGTCGCGGCTTTCGGGCGGGGACTACCCGCTAATACTAATAACGCAGTACACAGCCTAGTGTGAAAGGCACTTTAGGAACGTGAGGTCGCTCCTGTGGAAGACTGGAAAACCTAATGGTGGAAATGTGAAGAATGGAACTCGACGTATTAGGAATACGCGAAATGAAGTGGACCGAAGAAGGAGACATCTGGAGTGGAAGCTACAGGATTATAAGTACAGGATCTTTAAGTAGTAATGCTGGAGTCGGAAAAATGGTCAGAAAGAGCAGAGGACTGCGTGTGAAGAGCTTCCTGCAGTGCAATGAAAGAACAATGGTGGTGAAGATCGAGACCAAACCTGTAGATACCGTAGTGATGCAGGTTTACGTGCCTGCGACGGACTACGTAGGTGAAGAAGTGGAACACTGCTTGAAAATCACAATCTGAAAATATATTCCTGGCCAATGCCTGGAGGTGGGAGACGTTGCCGAATTGACTACATTTTATCGAAACAGGGTCCAGGTGAAGGTCTGCAAAGATACCAGGGGCCGTATTCTGTAACTTGGTCGATACCCATCAACGGGGCGGAGCCAGGAATATCTTTCGGTTCACGTGGATTGAATATGGAAGTGGTCTACCTACGGAAGTGCCTTGCACATATGTTTTGTATTCAGCAGACATTTTATCACATTAATATTATTAATGCTCGCATATCTTAAATATTGTCCTTTTGACTTTTCAAAATAAAATGTTATTTTCCAATGGTGTTTTATTTGAAAATTTAAGAAAACTTGAAGTATAGGCTCCGAGCACTAGCGCCTCTGGAGGACACTTCTGAATTATTTGCGAGGAGTCGACTCCTAAGGCCCGAAAGGTAGGAGAGTGAAATATTTCAAAGGAATAATGGTTTTTCTCAACTGTGCACAGCAAATTATCGGCGAAAGAAGTGCAGTTGCGATAATATGTACATCTACATAATACCCTACAAGCCACCACGAAGGTGTGTGGCAGGGGGTGATTTCTCACCAAACATGCACTACATATCATGCATAAAAAAGGATTAGTATTAATATGCTAGTCAGAACTTCGCTATGTAAAAAAGATAGAAATAGCAAAGCAAACATGCAAAAACATGCTGTTAGTTGGGTTAGCTTCAAGTCTTTGTACCAACATGCAGCTACCAATGCTATCCATTGCTACTCTCAGACTGGACATATTTACCGTTTTTCGTATCTGCGTCAGCCGTTGATGGTAATGTGGATTCAAACGTGGTGAAGTCGCTATCCAGATAGGTTTGCGTGGGGGCCTTTATTTTTTCACCATAGATTTCCTCGTAGTGGTATCTTGAAGTGCCCTGCTGGCCTTAGCGAACCTGCCGATGCCGAAGAATCCACTTGCTCCAGTTTTTCCACCGCTGTGGAGTGCTCGAAGACCTCCGGCAATCCTTCAGCTGTGAAGCATTGTTGCTGTTCCTTTGAGATCTCCCATCATCATCCACTACTCCTGCGCGCCCACGTCAGTATCAGTTCGTCCTCTCCCAGGCGCGAATCTAACAGGTCTTCCCCACGTCTAATGCACAAAATCAATTATATCAGAATCATGACCAGAGGAGGCTACTAATCCTTTCCCTTGTTCATCAAGCTGCTGGTGTTACCCGTTTGGCCAATGTATGTTTATAAGGTCTGACGGTCGCTTTACTTCCGTCGTGGGAACAGCCCAAATGGATTGGGAAAACCTCTTGCCTATGACCTACATGGTTAGCCAAAATCCAAAGCTTACATTGCACAAACGGTATTACATCGACACGAATCCCCAAACTTTTAACTGTTTGCCTCAAACAATCATATCTATAAAGCATGCTAAATCATTTCTGGATCAGGTTAAACTTCGGCCGTTGACTGCAAGCAATTTGTTGAATGAAAATTTCTAGAAATCGTTGTAACAACCTTCTGGGAAACCTTCTGTCTACAAGTAAAAAGTCGAGTAATAATTTCGAATTGTTATACCTCTAATTTGAGTCTATTGTTGCCACATCAAAGTAAATCGACCCATCACATTAAATCTTTCTTAAGCTGGTTGAACTCTGATTGCTTAATATTTTTCTGTGATAACTTTTATACTGCCAAATCTTTAGCGATCATTGTATTATGTGTACTGCATTCTGTCCCTAAGTTGCTCCCATCAACAGGCAAATGCTTTAGGGGTCACCTGAAGCTCATGTCAACTATTTTTTTGCTAGTGATTATGTAATTCTGGATCATGTTTAAAGGGGAAATAAAAATTCTAATAATATTAATATCATTATTATTATTATCTTCCTTCTAAACTTCAAGGAGAAGAACAACTCGACCGAGGGCTTCATTTGTGGGTCTGTCCACCTCTTGTGACATTTTGACGCATTTGACTCCATTAAAACTGTCAGGGTTATAGAAATAGTACATTTTTCAAAGTAAACACTTTTGAATGAATTAGAATACATAATTTTTATTAATTACATCCGAAGATTTTGGACTCAGGTCATCAATTTAGTATATAAAAAGCACAATAGTGTTATGTCTTGTGACCAAAAAAAGACAGTCGAAATACACTATATAACATAAATCAATTTTCTCTTCTTCAATATATACCATTAAAATATTTTTTATATTTTACTCTTGTGTCTTGGGAATGAAGTACAAAAATACATAGTGCATAAGTAATATATAAAGAGAGACAGACAAAAACAGGGTTACAAGTAGAAAAAGTGGTTACTCATGTGACGGATCGTCAAGCATGCAGTGAAGGCACATACAGCAAATTCAAATTTGTTCGTGAGGTTTAAATGGTAGGGGTAGCACTTCAGTAATGAAATGGGTACATTAAACATGAAACAAAAAAACTAAAAAAATGATCTGACTACATATGTGGGCTAACACTATAGGGGGACATTGTAACAGTACAGCGTAGGTTACACTGCTTAAACCAGTACAGTGTACATTGTGCAATACACATACTGTATTGGATGATTTTTTACTGGACATAGATGAGGTACAGGTCAAGAATTCGCTCGAATTCCTGCGGGGGCACAAAGTAAATTGCTCCGCGACGAGAGTGCGTTTTAAGTTCAGGAGTGACTGACAGCACTGATTTATAGTCGATAGTATCAATGTCACCAATGGCTGGCCACATTAACCTGTTAGGTCCAATCACCTTCATGAATTTCACCTTGACATTGTGACTGTCTGAAATGCCACGAATGCAGCAAGTACCCTCAGTTCGTCATAAATGACAGAGCCACCCATTGGCCTCTACTGCTGGTGTTAAGGACTGGCTGCATTCCTCCCCAGTGCCCATACCATGAAGTGGTGTCTCTTCACTCTCCTCATTTTCCTTGAGATCCCGCAGACTGGCCAATTCTCCCGCTGATTGCTGAGGATACAATCGCCAACATAAGGGGACACGGCCTGTACATGGTGAATCTTCAATGTGCCTTCCACAGATTTGTTACCTTCCCAGACTGTGTCGAGTTTAGCACGGGATAGGTTTATCTCTTCAATCGGAACATAGATGACATTTACTTTTAATGGTTCACAAACTTTGGCAAATGTCTCAGCATTTCGAATGACAGCCTTTTGGGACCGAGTTCCACGCATGCCGTTCTACAACTGCTCCGATCCCATCGACTGCCCCTTTGCCCAGTGGCAAAGTACGACCAACTTACACTGTTTAATTTGTAATCTTCTTTTATAATAGTAGTGTTTACAAAGTTATATCGCGACTTAAATTGAGCTGCACATCCGTCAGAAAATACCTGAAGGGTTTGCATTTTACAGCCATTTATCTTCTGATGCTCATATCCAGAATCTTCCGAATAAAAACATTGACGCAATACCTGTCATGGCTTATGTCGTCAGCCACTACAGCATATGACGTGCTAGCATCTTTTCCAAACCCGATGACGGCAGTATATACTGTAATCTGGGGATTTGCCCAATGAGCGCTCTGCATCTCATCTTGGTACACAGCAGCACAGTTCTCAGCGAAATCCATTTGAATGACAGGGTTTTCGCTGCAGGCCAAACTCTTAAGATTCCTCAAAATGGGCTTGCGCCTGGAGAAATACGTGGAACATGCATCCAGGGAGCTGGTCTTGAAGTTCTTTGACAGCCTCAAATAAATCTTGCACGAAAGTTACATGCTCAAATTTTTTTCCCCTGGTCGGTTCTGTTACTAGCAGTTGTAAAGAATGCGACGTAAAGGTGTTCAACAGTGATTCGCAGAGTTCCTTATCCTGACCTCCTGTTATGAAACGACAAGTATTCCAGTCTTTCGAAGAGAGATTGAAATCTCCGCCTACTATTCGGTACGATGGGTACGGAATTAGTAAACGTGGACTCAGTTAAGTATTTAGTGGTAACAATTACTCCGGATCTATCATGGGGGAAACATCAGGGAAGTATGCAGTCAAGCAAATAGAAAGTTGGGGTTTATTAAAAGAATATTAGGGAAAGGTGAGGAGAGGGTGAAGGAATGTTGCTATTTTTCAAATGTTAGGCCACACTTAGTATGTGCTGCGAGTACATGGGACCCTTATGAATCAGGCTTAATTTACGAATGAGATCGAGTACAACGAAGAGCGGCGAGATATGTAAAAGGGTGTTACGATAGGGAAAGCAGTGTGTCTGGTATGTTAGCCGAATTGGGATGGGAATCGCTGTCACAACGCAGGCTGAATTATAGACTTAATATTATGGGAAAACTTAAGGAGGGACATTTCATTAATGACGTTCATCATATATTGCTGGCTCCGACTTATTATGGTAGGCTCGACAATTCTAATAAAATTAAGGAGATAGATTGCAGGACGGACAGGTTTAAAATGTCATTTTTTCCACGTACGATTCGAGATCAGAACGTTAGACATCGCGTAAATCGGTTATAATTATAGAGGTAATATTCAGAGTAGGTCGATTTTTTATTTCCTGCATGATCAAATCAAGGTGTGGATCACATGCATTGCTTATTTTTGCATGCATGAGTTTCTATGAAATTGGTGTCGGGTTTCAAGTCATGCATGGTATTCGTGGGTGTGTCATGCATGATTGGGATTTGGTAGTTTTTCTTCTTTTTTCCCCTGATTACTTTTAAAGGTGTGCTGTTTGTTTTGTGCTGTTCATTTTTGTTTGTTGTCTCATTATTCCTGGTGTGGATGCACCCCCTGCCACGCACCCTCGAGGTGGTTTGCAGGGTATGTCGTAGATATAGATATTATTACTTACTGAAGTTTTATTACTCGCCGAGATTTCATAAAACTGATACAGTTTTAGTTAGGGATAAATGTATTTGAACAAAAGATTGATACGTTCGGCGTCATGAAAAGCAAGATATGTTATGCATCAATGCGGTTATTTTTAATGAGTTTTTTTTTAGTTAAGGCATAAATTGATTTGTGTTTCTCAAAGAAGGCAAATGCACTCCATTCCGATGAGAAACATACGCCCGTATTGAAGATAAGATTTACAGACCAGAGTAATAAAATATTGATTGTGTTTTTAGTTTGGTGTTGGATAAGGGCATGTGATGAAATATCTTGAAGTTTAGTACATGCACATTATATGTGCTATTTTCAAATATTTTTTCGATGAGACATAATTTGATATGGTGAGGAATAAACGTGGAATGCATAAAAAGGTTCCTATCAATATCATTCCTATAGAAGCTTAAAATAAAATGCTAGCACATCGTCGCCTTCTTGGTTCCTGTTAAGCCACTTACGAACGGTTTCGTCTTCTTATGACACGCCGTTTCTCGAAAGAGCACGTACCTTCGAGCTTAAACGTGCCAGGCCGCTGCATTGCCTCTCAAGCAACCAGAGTCCTCTCTCTTCAAGGTGCGTTGGTTTGAGAGTATCGATTCTGAGCGAAGGAAAGGCACTGTTCGACACTGATCCACATCGTGGGCACCGACTTCTGAAAGTAGGCAGGCACTCGTCTCGTAGACCCTTCAATGGATGCTTTCTTCCCCGGATACACGGGCAATGGACGGGAGGAATATCATGTTTTACATCCGCGTGCTATTGTTCTAATCAGTTTGCATTAGTCAATTCAAACTTTGGATCAGGTCCTGAATCTGAACTAACTCTGATATCCCGGCTAACTTTTCGGAAAGCCTGAAACAGTTCCTGACTATTAACTCCTTCCCACCCGAAAACACGGTGCTGTGGTGGACTTAGCGAATTCGGATACCTAGCATCCGAAGGGAAAAGGAGGAAAAATTCCCAGAATTAGAAAGAAAAAGTCACAAAGCCAGCACTGCCAATCATAACAACATTAGGTGGCATGACAACGAACCAAATGGCCGAGAGCAATGGGAAGAGATGCATTCTGGGAGTGCGGCGGCGGACATCAAAGGGCCCTTTGTCGGCAGACCAAGTGTTTTTAATGCCTCGGCGCGACACACTCGTCTGTTATATTTGGGGCCCCTTCCCCCCCTCTCCAAGCTTCCTGTCTCTACAGTGCTGCCATCGCGCGGCTCGCACCGGAGGCGATCGGCGTGGGCACCAAGCGATTCGTCGCCATCTGTTGGCTGTCAAGCGAGTGATGCCCTACGCTCCTTATCCACCAGATGGCAGCACCAAATAAGGAGGGCCGCGCACTCCGTTTCACGCAACAATGGCGTTGATTTCAAAAGCCTTCCCGATCCACTCTCAGCGCATCAAAGCAAGGCCGTCTCGATGCATACAGAGGCTTTGCTACATGGGACAAAAAATCATTTTCACGTCATGAAAGACATCTGATCGAAATGCGTCGCTCAATTGTTTGGCGGCGCGCAGGAAGGGCCTATATCGTGGTTTTTGCAAGTTGGGGGAGTGATGCGCTGTTTTAATCCTATGAGCGATTATTTGCACTTCCTGGGCAATGTATATATTTTTAATTTCTTTGTGGTTTTGGATTACTAGATGGTGAGGTACACGGTGGTTAAGCAAAATTAGACAGGCTATTCATATTATAGAGTAAGTTTACTCTATGGTAATATATATATATGCAAGGTTGGGCACGAATCACCTAGTACTGATTCGAGTCACGAATCATGAATATCGAAGGACATTAGATTCGAAGCACAAATCACGATTCACTGCTGTAAATTTGATTCAAATCTCGAATCATGAAACATGTGATTTTTCCTTTAAATATCATTCGTGCGGTTCACGAATCACGAATCATAGTATTATTGCAGAATGACAATACCACTAAGTAATGGTCACATTCTGAACATTGCTCCCATAATTGGGAACCTATACCAATCTTTTCGCCGGTTAATTAACACTTGTGTAGATACATAGTGGATTAACTGAATATCATAAATTACCAGTTCTGTGTACAAGCCTTCAAGCCACCATAAAGGTGTGTGGCAGGGGGTGAATTCTCACCAAAAATGCACTACATATCATGCATGAAAAAGGAGTAGTAATAGTATACTAGTCTAAACCTCACTATTAAAAAAATAAATATAGCAAAGTAAGCATGCAAAAACATGCTGTTAGTTGGGTTACCTTCAAGTCCTTATACCAACATGCAGCTACCTATGATATACATTGATTCAATCGTATTGGACATATTTACCGCTATTCATATCCCTAATTGTACGAGAAAAAAAGGACATTTAGAATCTGTCATTTCGGCAATTAATTTCTCAAACTTTATGATTATGGTCCAGTCTACCATAGTAAGTTGGGGTTCGCAAAATATTTTTAACATCATCACTGAAAATATTATCTTGGAATTTATTTAGAGGAAGAACTCTACATTTCAACCTGCTATCAGACAATGATTCCCACTTTAATTCATTTAATTGACTGGTTACACTAAAATAGTTATCGTACCGTCCCTTTACAAATCTTGCCGATGTTCGCTGCACACGTTCAAGTTCATTTTTTAGACGGATTTCGTCATCATCATCATAGGTCAACAATCCTAGGATTGGTTTGAAGCAGCTTTCCACTCGATTCTTCTATCGGCCAACCTTTTCATTGTGACGTAATTCTTCTCTTTTACATCCTTCACAACCTGTTCCATGTATCTCATACAAGGCCTGCCTTTTCCAATCTTCCCGTTCACTTTTCCCTCGACGACAGTCTTCATCAGGCCATCAAGTCTCATGATATGGCCGATTAAGTTGTCCCTTCTTCTTTTTTGAGTTTTCAGCAGACCTCACTTTTCTCCTACTCTTCTAAAGGACGTCCCCGTTACTTACTCGGTCGATCCATTTAATCTTCAGCATTCTTCTGTAGCACCACATTTCGAATGCATCCACCCTTGTCTTCTCCGCTGCTCTCATCGTCCATGCCTCACTGCTGTAAAGAAACATGCTCCAGATGTATGCTCTGATGAGCTGTTTCCTTACTTCTACGCTTTTATTTCCAGCTGTAAGGAGATTCTTCTTTTGATAGAATGCCCTCTTTGCCTGGGCTATTCTACTAACTATTTCTTGCTTCGTCCATCGTTGGTTACTCGGCCCCCTAGGCAACAGAACTCTTTAACCCCTTCAAGTTTTTGTTTTCCTAGTTTGACATTGGTTTTGGCCTCTCCTTTCTTGCTGCACGCCAATATCTCAGTCTTCTTCTTATTTATCTTCAGCTGATATCTGGCCATTGTCTTTTCCATGGTTACTAGAATCTTGTTCAGAACCCTCTCTGTCTCTGCTATGAGTGCTATGTCATCAGCGAATCGCAGTATGATTATTTTTTCTCCGTGGATAGTCACTCCAGAAGACTTTTCTTTGATTTCACTGATGGCTCTCTCGATGTAAAAATTAAAAATGACGGGAGACAGTGCATATCCTTGTGTCACTCCTTTCCTTATTCTTGCCTCTTCACAGCTGGGTCCCGATTTGATCACAGGCACTTGGTTTTTATACATACTATGGATAATTCTTCGGTCATTGTAGGACACTCCAATTCCCTTCAGAATCCACGTTGTCAAAAGCCTTCTCTATATCCACAAATGCAATGAACGTCGGCTTGTTCTTCTCCATTCTCTTCTCTGTGAGTAGTCTAAGGGCCAATATTGCTTCCCTTGTACCCTTACTCTTTACCCTAGCTTTTGCAGTCCTTCACGTGGTTTCTAAATCTCTGCTTCACTAAAATGTAATCTATTTGACATCTTCTTCTGTCTCCTCACATTTTCCATGTGTATCTTCTTCGGTTGTGATTTTTAAACAAAGTGTTGGCGACCACTAACTTATGTTGTGTGCAGAACTCCAGTAGTCTCTCTCCTCTTTCGTTTCGGTTTCCCAATCCGTATTCTCCAGTTATTCTTCTATCTTGACCTTCGCCGACGATAGCGTTCCAGTCTCCTAAAATAATTAGGTTTTCTTATCCTCTTACCTGTTTTATAACTTCCGTGATATCTTCGTAGACGTCTTCCACTTCTTCATCTTCATAGTCCGTCGTATGCATGTAAACCTGCACCACTCCGATATCTAAAGGTTTGGTTTCGATCTTCACCATTATTATCTTTCTTTGTACTGCAGGAAGCCCTTCACACGCATTCCACCTCCACTCATGTGAAGAAGAGCTGCTGCCCTCTTCTCTGGGTGATGAGAAGCGTAATTATTAGCGGCCTCCCGTCGCCAAGTCATGGCATCTTCACAGGTTCGGTATTATTTCGAGACCTATCTTACCCAGGGATAGACCAATACCCCCTCGGAATGCCGTCGCTTTTTGTCCACGACTGCTTATTCGACGAGTAAACTCGCTTATCTCGCAGCTAACCTCTATATCTAGAGGTCGACCCACCATCCGCAACCCGGTGGACGCACTCGGTGGCTTTAAGCTCAGCCGCGAGACCGATTTCGTAGGGATCCCATACACTGGCAGCATATTCCAAATGAAGTGTAACAAGGGAAAAGTAGCTGATTTCTCGTACATGATCGTCACATTTACCCAATACTCTTTTGATGAATCCCAGTTTATGATTAGCTTGACCCATTATTTCACGTATGTGTTTACCCCAGGAAAGATCATGTGACAGTCTTATTCTAAGATATTTAATGGATTCCACGTTTGCTAATTCATTATTACTTATTTTGAAGTGCTAGAAGGAGAACAATTCTTTTTCCAAAACTTCATTACCACGCACTTTTAAAAAATGTAATTCTAACTGCCATATATCACACCATTTTTCAATTTTTTGTAGGTCATCATCAAGGAGTCTACATGTAATAAATGTAATATTCGTGGTCATCATTTAAATGTAGGACATTTCATTGCTATTTTTTCAAAACAATGGAAAGTCACATTTGAACAAATCTGTAATATAGTGTAAAATATATTATTGTAGTTTGCATTAACCATATTGTTGCACTTCTGACTTATACTTACACGGTATCTGTCGGTGAAAGACTGATATACGTTTCTAGCAGTTAAATCAGTGATATTAATTCGTGATTCGTCTGTGAATCGTGAGCTGCATCACAAAAGTTCGGCTCATGAATCACCTCAACTAAAAAAAAAGAGTCGACTCACGGATCACGAATCATTAAAAAAAATGATCCGAAGCACGAATCACAAATCACAGTTTGTGATTCGCGAATCATGATTCGTGATTCATGAAGACGAATCATGCCCATCCCTGTATATATATGTATAGGTTCATGAAAGCATTGCTAATTGAAACCAATTTAAGGTTAAAATAGAAGCAAGGAATCCACATTTAATTATGTTATCTACTTAAATGACAGAAACGCTAATCAATAAATATAATCCTAAGGTAACCTTAATGTTATTTTCAAACCGTATGAAAATCACCATTTGTTTTCATTTGTTTAGTCATTCAAAAGATTCCAAATAATTCGTAGAAAAAATAATTCAAGAAAAATGAGATGTTTTAAATGAGGCAAATCATCATAGCGTCTTCCTCATGAGCGTTAGTATTTTGCAAATGCAAAAGAATTTATTACTTGTATTCCTCATTACTCACAAGAAATTTTAACATAAATACAATCAAGGAGCATAGACACCTCAGAGGAAAGTTTCCCGAGTTGGAGTGACTGGCTTTTTCCCTCATCAAACACTTCTGCAACAGAGCGGTATTCCATTAACATAATTAAATACCCATATAGAAGAGACACATAAAATATGCATTTTCCTGCCGGTACAGTAGTTCCAACCATTGCTATGGACATTTGTTTTACATGGCATTATATCAATAATAAACAGATCACGAAATGCTAACACAAAAATGCAAAATGTTTGGGAAGAAAAATATTTTGTTAATATACCTAATATTGTGCTTAAAAAATAAATATTCCCGTCTATTTCTTCCAACGCCCTAGATCTTAAAATTTTCCATTGCCAGTAATTGCGAGAAACCGTATATCCGGATACAAGTCATACTCGGCCAAAGAACGGCCGGAGTATGGAGTGAGTACTCTGCAGGAAAAAACGTGGTTAATATTTTCCTCGACCCGTCAGTTCTCTCCTCTCCTTTGAGAAAGGTGGTAGTGGCCACCGAAATATCGGGAAAATATTTTTGTGAGTGTCCTTTTTATGTTCCTTTATACTTTTGTCACACCTGTGACCAGCTTTATTGCTATTTGTGTCTCGCACTGCGAATTTCCTGTTATATATATAATCGCCAGAAAAGCGCACTACGCAGTCATAATAAATACAAAATAAAACAGACGACGAAAACATAGAAACACGGAAAAGAGACACTCACAAAAGTTTGGACGTTTCCGCGGTCATGCCGCCTTTTTCATCGGAAGAGGGTTGACTGCCGTTGACTGCTGGCTGAGTCCTCTTCGTGAGTGAAAGAGTGGGGGGTAAGAATGGGTACAGGAGTGGGGCGGGAGACAGTGGAGGAGGTAAGGAAGTGGTGGCCTCTAGTGGGAGATGTTCAAGCCTGGCTTTTGATATGATCTTTCGAGTATATATATATATATATAGCAAGCGTATAATCCCCCGGGCCTCAATGTTAGTCATTAATCGCCCCTTCCCCTCTTCATCCTTTTCCAACCCCCTCCCCTGTCCTCCCACACTCCAACCCCCTCCCCTGTCTTTTCCCCCCAGTGCCATCCTCTCCTCTCCATCCTAGTTCAGTCTCCTCTCCTCTACCCTCTGAAGAAGGCGGTTGCGCCGCCGAAAATTAAGAATATGCCAGTGAGTCCTTTCACTATTTTCTATTTTTTGTGTCATCACGCCTGTGATAAACTTATATTGAACTATTATTCACCTGAGTGATTTTCGAAGAAAGTGTATATATTGTGACGGGACACGTGGCTGGACTGTTCGACCTCTCCTCAGCCGGGGTTTGTCTCCAGGGAAAGTTACAGGGAAATTCTATGCCCGAACGATAAAGAATATTTAAATATTGACCTACAAGCAATTGAAACTTGGTGTGATACATGGCAGTTAGAATTAAACTTTAAGAAATGTCTTGTAATGAATTTTTGGAAAAAGAATAGCTCTCCTCCTACCACTTACAAAATAAGTAATAATGAATTAACTAACGTGGAATCCATTAAATATCTTGGAATAAGACTGACAAATGATTTTTCCTGGGGTAAACACATTCGTGAAATAATTGGTCAAGCGAATCGCAAACTGGGTTTCATTAAAAGAGTATTGGGTAAATGTGACGATCATGTACGAGAAATCAGCTACTTTTCCCTTGTTAGACCTCATTTGGAATATGCTGCCAGTGTATGGGATCCCTACGAAATCGGTCTAAGTAATGAACTTGAACGTGTGCAGCGAAGATCGGCAAGATTTGTAAAGGGACGATACGATAATTATATTAGCGTAACCAGTCTATTAAATGAATTGAAATGGGAATCATTGTCAGATCGCAGGTTGAAATTTAGACTTAATCTCTTCCACAAATTCCAAGGCAATATTTTCAGTGATGATGTTAAAAATATTTTACGAACCCCAACTTACTATGGCAGACTAGACCATGATCATAAAGTTAGAGAAATTGATTGCCGAACTGACCGATTCAAAATGTCCTTTTTCCCTCGCACAATAAGAGATACGAATAACGGTAAATATGTCCTATCGGAGAGTAGCAATGAATAGCATTGGTAGCTGCATGTTGGTATGAGTACTTAAAGCTAACCCTACTAACAGAATGTTTTTGCATGTTTTATTTGCAATTTCTATCTTTTTTAAATAGTGTAGTTCTGACTACTATATTAATACTATTCCTTTTTTATGCATGATATGTAGTGCATGTTTGGTGAGCAATCACCCCCTGCCACACACCCTTGTGGTGGCTTGCAGGGTATTATGTAGATGTAGATGTAGATGTCTCCGTACGGATCCTGCGGTCGGGCAAATTCCCCCCCCCCCCCCCCTTTCCCGTTCCCTCCGTCAGCCACGAATGAGAACGCGCCAACGCCACTCCGGAGAAAGGAAAGGAAAGCTTCGCTCCTAATGAGAAGCGACAAGGGGTGCCACTCAAAACCGGGGTCAAGCTGATCAGCAAGCAGAGATCAACGAGAAAAATATCTTAGGATGAGGCCTTCGCGGAACTGCAGCATTACCCTCCGAGATCGGCGGTGATCGGACCTGAAATCGAATGGACGCGGGTCACCGCGTTCGGGAGTAAAGGACGACTCGCGCTCACAGGAAAAACACCGATTTATTACTAGACACATAAGAAAAATACACTCCTATACCATAATGAGGGATGAATGAGTTGGTGATACGTGAAACATTAATGAAATATACCCAAATGATAGCTAACCTAACTAAGAACTAATGAATGATACAAAAAATGAACAGTGAAACCCTTTGAAAAATGAAATGAAATGACATGAAACTCTTTATACAATATTTACAAGCTCCTCGTCCTTTCGTTTGAAATATGGTTGAGGACCACTAGGACGGGAGGAGAGTGATACAAATTCAGTCTGCTTGGGACTGATTTTCAAATGACGTGCGCCCCTCTTAGAGAATGTGAGTTCACTTGCGCAGGACGGTGGAGTTGACTCAGGAGTTTGGTAGCGACGGCTTTCGCCCCGATTCACTGGGCGTCGAAGACGGGGTCGGAGTTCGCTCGACCGTTGGCCGGTCGGGTCGGGGGGTTGGATAGGAAAGTACTTATGCCTGGTAAGGTGTCTGGAGCATGCCCGGAGACGCGTGGGTTTCCCGGCCCTGGGGTGAGAAATCGTTGGCGCCGGTCCTCGGCCCAACCTTCTACGTCCGCCTTAGAGCCAACAGGGAAATTGTCGCCTGGCAGCGGTGTCGTCCGCTTGCACGAGACGTGTCCTCTCAAGCGATGACTCTTTCGCAGGTCCGCCTCTCCAGCTCCACGCCTTATGGCTGCTTTCAATCTGTCCTCCTCGCTGCTCCGTCCTCTGCGTCAGCTTGCGTCGCGTCGCCCTCCTTCCTTCGAGTCGTCTCTCTTTCCGTCTGCCGTCTTTCACTCTGGGTTCTGAGGTCTCAGGTCTGAGTCTGGGTCTCGGGCGAGCTCACTGGGGAACCCCTTTTTATATCGTCGGTCATTGCGACCGGCGCTACAACTAACATTCAAAAATAATGGAGGATCGAAAAAATGGTGGGCGGTAATTTGAATCACGCGCCAATTCTGTCCCGCTTTTTACATCGGCCTCTCCACCACCGCGCTATGTATCCGCATGAATGGTCACCACTCTTCCTGCAATAACCCCTCCTCCCACTCTTATTCTCTTCCTGTAGCCATACATGCCTCCTCCCACGATTCCAACTTTAACAATTGCTTCAAGGTGGGCATACTGGCCTCCCTCCCACCTTCAGCGTCTCCCCTTCAACTTAAAACGCTGGAGCATTCTCTAATTTGGCTCTTCCATGCCTTCCGCAAACCAGGAATTAACAGGGCTCATTAAAGGAGCCGTCTGTCTTTCTTTCTTCTTCTCATACTTTTTCTCATATCCTTTCCATTCCCCCTCTTCCATACCCCTCCTTTCCCTTACTTCCACCTTTCACTTGTTTCCTCGACCTGCCGTCCCCCCCCCCCGTCAGTTCTCTCCTCTCCTTTGAGAAAGGTGGTAGTGGCCACCGAAATATCGGGAAAATATTTTTGTGAGTGTCCTTTTTATGTTCCTTTATACTTTTGTCACACCTGTGACCAGCTTTTTTGCTATTTATATATATGTGAAAATGTACAAAAGATATTATGAGTCGACCGAGTGACCTACAAATACGTTCCTAGAAGAGTGGGGGAAAAGAGATGGAAGTCTACTGAAAACCCTAAGAAGGAGATGGGAAAACCTAATTGGTCATATCGTAAGACATGGTTGATTGATGAAACCAATCGTGTAGGTTAGCATGAATGAAACGAATAGAAAGGGAAGGTCTCGCATAAAATAATTAGCGCAAGTTATTTCAGTTGCAGAAGGGGAGAATAATTGAATTTGAAGAGGGAAGCTATGAAAATGCCATTGACAATCAATATCTGGTGATGGCTCACCCCCTGCCACACAGCATTGCGGTGGCTTGGATGTTGTTATGCAGGTGTAGGTGATGAGAGAACCTTTTGGAAGGCTGCCTCAACTAATCTTAGGCTTGTTGACCCACGATGATGACGACAAAAATGAAATATCACTCAAAATTGAATGGATTGTTAATTCTTTTGCCGGAAACTTAAATGATTCTGTTATTATTTTAAGTTTTCCTTTAGGAGAATCATGAGAATAATGAGAGACAATTAGAGTAACAATAGAAAACCGCTACCTTAAAAACAATTGCAGACTTGTGAGCCCTAACGATTTCCCATTATTTCACATAAACACTCTTCGTCAGCACATTTCCGCTACAATTATGCACTGAAGTCCATCTTAGGGCTAATGAAACTTAACGACTCCGAAAATGAGATTCACATAATTGAGCAAATATTGTTTTTAATGTAAACACATAACACTGCTGCCCAGACACGTAATTTTACGAAAATAAGCTTTATGTACGACAAGAGACTACCGTCAACATTCACAGCAAAATGGGTGAGATATTTTAGTGGCATTTCTCAAATCTAGTCTACTTGAATTCAAATTCATCAGTAATCCTTGATCTAAGTAATCTAATCAAACTTTCCACAACAAATCCGAAACCATTTAAGTAAACGTAAAAATGATCTTGTTCTTGCTGACCAGTTTCTAATATTGTACTTGTGCTATTTATAATGCATCAAACTTTAGAGAAATTATTAAGTGCAAGATGTATGAGTGTAAGCAGAGTGTGAGGTGAATTTTTCCGAGCAAGTGAGGCGGCCATATTTTAATTTCTTTAGCCCCGATCAGTGTATGATAGCAAAATCATCAATACATATTTTAAATTATAAACAAAAGCATTTACGATTGATATATTTCCCGTCCATAAATGCTTAGTAATTTACACTCCTTACTAGAAATAGAAACATTCTATGAAATAAATTTAGCTATTTTTGAAAGAAACAAAATTAATATTCATAATTTCATCGTCAAATAACATTTGAAAATTTCCCAAAAAGACATGGATATTCACTTTTGGGATCGGAAAAATTCATTTGCCTCTCTGCATATGATCTCTGCACACACTGTCTGCTGATCTGCTTACGAATATGAACTATTCACGGGTCAATACGAATCCAAAAAATTCATCCTCGGTCTAAATCTAGTACTAAAGAAATATTAATCTTACTTAGCAATATTACAGACCTTCATGCAGAGCCACAAACTCGCATTTACTCTCTGGACTTTCACCAAGATTGACCCAAGAAATAAGAATTTAGAGAAACAGAAGCACTCATCACGTCACCTGCTCGGTTGTTCATTATTTGAGCGAAAATAAACGCTGAAAATTGTTAATAATGACATTTTTAAACATTTGTATTTAATGAATGCAGTTATATTTGGCACAAACAAAAGCAATATTTACGATTTAACTAGGAATTTTCTTTCCGGAACATGAAGTAAACGGTAATTTTGTGCAAAGTGTAGAAAATGTCACTCTTGGTCTTTTTTTAAAAAAAAGCTTCAGTGCATACAAATAGTAGGTCTATACCATTAAATCACAAAAATGCACAAGGGTATCTTCACCAACAGTCACTGAAATAGCGCCCAATATTGCTCGTGAACTCAAGGAGTGTATCAACGGGCAGCTGCAGGTTGGTATGAGGACTTTAAGCTGAACGGCATGTTTCTGCATGCATGCTTTCTATATTTATCTTTTTTAAATAGTGAAATCGTGACCAGTACATCATTACTAATCCTTCGTTATGCATGATATGTAGTGCATGTTTGGTGAGAATTCGACCCACCTTTGTGGTGGCTTGCCACAGGGTGTCACGTAGATTATGTAGAAGCAGAAAAGGATATTCGAGAGACATGGAATACAATCAAAACTCGCAGATAAATAAACTTCAGAGGAAAGCATATTATCTCACTCCAAGCAAATGGACTATATCGTCTTCAACTCAGAATAAATAGGGCGTTACGGAAATCGTAACACTTATTGTACTTGCTGGATAACATAAAAAACTAACGACCTTATGGCTGGTGATCGATGATCTCTGTCTGTTGTACTAAATGTTGTACATGGGGTACCTTGGTTCCACCCCGTCGCAAACGGAAAATTCTGTTGATACGTATTAATTTCATTCGTCGTAAATTCCGTAAATATTTTATTTCCGATACACTATGGGAATGCGCGTATCGTTCAATGTTAAACATCATTCGAGATACGAGAGTTCATCCGCGATGTGGCTATGGATGTTGGGGTGTCGAATTCCTCAAAGGGGTGTTAACACGAAGCAGAATTTGGATATAATAAAAAGGATTTCAATGGTTAGACATCCTTTGGAATACGCTGGCAGTGCATGGAATCCAGATGAAATATGCCTAAATAATGAACTCGAACAACTGCAGCGAAGTTCCACAAGAATAAAAAAAGGGACGGTATGATAACTATAGTAGCGTAACCAGTCTATTGGATAAATTAAAATGGGGATAATTGTCAGAACGTACGTTGAAATTAGACTTAATCTCCCTACTAAATTTCAAGGTAATGATTATACTGATGACATTTTAAAAAGTATTAAGAACTGCAATTTACTATGGCAAATGGATCATGATCATAAAATTATAGAAATTGATTGCCGAACTGACAGACTATAAATGACCTTCTTTCCTCGTGCGATAAGGGATATGAATAGCTGTAAATATATCCAACAGCATACATAGAAATGTATCAATGGATAGGATATTTAGTTACATGATATATAAGCATGTTTGGTATGAATCCACCCCCTGCCATTCTCCTTTAGGGTATTATGTTGCATTATGATGTAGCAGTTGACTGCTATGTCAGACGAGTACTAACAAATGATTAGCCAACTCGCACGTGTGAACAGCAACTGCGATGCTAGTTCAGGCTGGACAAGAATACTGGACAATGAGTCGAGTACTATCAATCAACGTTCTACCTATTGTGGAAGTTAAAGTCCGTCTCTTTCCAGTGTAACCTGACAAATCGCAACAATCGCCAACGTTTAGTAATGCAAGACATCTGATACAATTTGGATGTAGGAATTTGGATATAATAATCATTTCATTTCGCATTTCATTCGAACCATCACGAACCCCTTCAATAAAACACTAAAGAGCACACAGTTCCCAAGAATTGGAAAGTAGCTAACATTACACCTATTTTTAAAAACGGAGATCGGGAAGAACCTAGTAACTACAGACCCCTTTCACTCACGTCAATCTCTAGTAAGATATTTGAGCACATTGTAGACAGTTCGATCATGGGGCATTTGGATAGTCAGGGATTGCTCATAAACAGCCAACATGGGTTCCAGGAGGGTAGATCTTGCGAGACACAATTAGCTTTATTCGTACATGATATTTTATTCTACGGCGAAAACAGTACTGATTTTGATGCGATATTTTTAGATAAAAAGGCATTCGATAAAGTTCCTCATGACAAATTAATCTTGAAGTTAGAGAGTTTCGGTATAAAAAAGACGTTGTATGTTGGGTAAAAGAATTCATAGCTGGGCGAGAGCAGAGGGTTGTCATAGATGGTATCATGTCGGACACAATCGAAGTCACATCGGGAGTTCCCCAGGGTAGCGTAGTAGGTCCGCTTCTATTTCTTTTATACATAAACGATTTTGGTACCGTAGTTAGTCGTAAGCTTAGACCTTTTCCAGACGATGTGGTACTGTATAGGGGTATATCAAAAGAAGAAGACACGAAATCGTTTAGCAAGGATTTACATATAATTCAAGACATGGTGCGACAAATGGCAGTTAGAACTTAACCTTAAAAAGTGTGTAGCTATCAATTTTTGTTGGAGGAATAATTTCATGGTGCGATCCTTTATAATTAGTACCACGAAGATCAAAAGCGTTGAAACCAAAAGGTAAGAGTACTTGGAAAATGTGATGAGAGGATAAGAGAGCGATATTAATTTTCACTAGTTAGGCCCCACCTTGAGTATGCAGCCAGTGTATGGGATCCTAATGAATTAGGTTTGATCAGAGAACTAGACAGTGTGCAGCGTAGAACAGCTAGGTTCGTTAAAAGGTGTTAAGATAGGTTGAGTAGGGTTTCAGAATTAATACAAGAATTAGGGTGGGAATCATTATCAGAGCGTCGGTTAAAGTACAGATTACTTAGATCTATTTGAGAAATTTCAATCCGATAGTTTTACTGAAGATGGTAGGCATATATTGAAAACACCAGCGTATTATGATAGGTTCGACCAGATAAATAAGATTAGAGAGATAGATTGTCGTACTGATAGATTCAAAATGGCATTTTTCCCCGTACAATAAAGAGCAGAATAGGCAGCATAGCAAAGGGATGGGTAGGGTAAATATTTTAGAGTAGTATGCAGTGCAAAATGCATGTATTAATCTCTTAAATACTAAGGATATTAACAATCTCGTTGCATGAGACCCTATAGTCGCTTGTTTGCATGTCGGTAGTGCATGCTTGGTGATCTTCACCCCCTGCCACACCACCCCGCGGTGTCTTGCAGGGTATCGTGTAGATGTAGATGAAGATAGCATGGACATCATTCTCCGAAAGGAAGATTCTAATCCTTAAAGAATGGATAGATTATAAAAATGGCAATGGAATTTATTATTTGAAGAAAATTAATGCGATTATCTCTTGTGACATCAAAATATTTCTCTTTGTCATGGCAACGTCGAGCTAGCGGCTTGTAGCCGCATAAAAGTTGGTGCAGACACAACGTGGAAGTAGCGATATGCCGCATATATCGCGGCTCTCAACTGCTGTCAACTGCCACGTGCAAACATTACTTATGAGCTCACGATAAGAATCATTCTCACGACTTGCATTCAAGAAGAAAAGCATTTGAAAAAAGGAAATCTTGCGTGCGCAAATAAATTATATTTTATACATCCGTGAGCTTTCTGAAGATTCATGATCACTTAGGTTACCTCGTAGTCGGATAGTCCGATAAGGAAACACTTCATCCGAACGTACATTTGGAGTGTGTTTCTTTAGGTTGGAGAGGCATGGACGATGACAGAATCGGATAGGAAAAGGGTGGAAGCATTCGAAATGTGGAGCTACCGAAGAATGATGAAGATAAAATGGATCGACCGAGTAAGGAACGAGGAAGTTCTAAGAAGAGTGGGAGATAAGAGAATTCTTCTGAATACCCTAAGAAGAAGACGGGACAACTTAATCGGCCACATCTTGAGACACGATGGCCTGATGAAGAGAATCGTCGAGGGTCAAGTGGAAGAGAAGAACGGCATAGGCCTCGTATGGGATATGTATGGAACGTGAAGGACGTGAAAGAGAGAGGAATTACGTCAACATGAAGAAGTCGAGTGAAGATGGAAGAGAAGCGACAGGAGAGTCAAACCAATCCTAGGATTGTCGACCCTTGATGATGATCCCAGATTTAGGAACACATCACACGTTGATATTTCTGAATTATCTTGGCTGAAATATTCCTAAAAAATTTTATTTCTCACTTAAATAAGGCACTGTGATAGAGGTACAAATCAATTGATGTCGACCGAGAAGCTATTTAAACTTGTCAGGCCTCATTTATAATATGCCGCTGGCATATGGGATCCGTACAACGGAGTTACGATAAAGGAATTACAGCGCATGCAAAGGAGATCGGCGAGGTTAGTTAAAGGCAGTTGTGATAATTGTATAAGCGTTGCGAGTTTAATAGAAGAAATAGGATGGGAATTACTATCAGAAGGCAGGTTTAAATTTAGGCTAAACGTTAGATCTATGTATATTAGGGACCCCTGCGTGTTATGCTAGGTTTGATCGGATAAGATGAGAGAAATAGATTGTCCTACCGATAGGTTAAAATGTCATTTTTCCTGCGTGCCATGAGGGAGCACAATAGGCAGAATAGCGAAGGGTTAGGTAATAAGTGAAAATTGTTAAGAGTAACACATATAACACAATAACATGTTGTGTTTTATAATACACAATAACATGTTGTGTAAAAACAATATTGTGTTATTCATGTGTTATAACACATGTAACACATATATAACACAATACTAACACATGCATTATATGGAAATTCCCATAAGTATATTTAGAATAATGTTTTTCTTTGCAGTAATTAATCCATTAATATGTAGTTTCTAACCACCTATTTGCACGTGACTGTTGTATTCAACGTATGCAACATTTCTCCATGTAGCATTTTAGCTGTTATTTGAATGTAGGTAGTGCATGTTTGGTAATTTCGTCCCCTGCCACACACCCCCGTGGTGGCTCACAGAGTATTATGTACATGTCTAATATCCACCTACCAGGGATTCACGCTGTCGTTATCAATTAAGTGAAATTCTCTAGATTCTGTGGGCACGGTAATCGTCATAGTGAATTTCTGTATCTTTCGCGATGCCTTTGAAGAACAGCACAAATAATGAAAGGAAGACTCAGGCGAGGTCGTGGGGGAGCGACGGGTATGAAGAGAGATGAGAAACTGCATTGATTGGATCAACAAATGCATCAAGCGATGTGTCTTTATGCGAAAATGAAACCACCCAGCGATGTTACAGGCATTACGAATAGCAGGAAACAAGTACTTCCATTAGGAACAACGTGAGTAGTTACAGCGCAAAAAATGGTCATTCGAAGTAAAAAGGAGAAGTTAAGAGATAATGCCTCATAAATTACTTTCTGATCTCTCAAATTCTGATTTTAATAAAGAAATGACCCATTTAGAGCAATCGGTCCTGCTATAAGGAAACATGTTAATTAGAAAATAGCATTCTCAATCAAATGACATTACGGCGTTGTTAAAGGTTTACTAAACACCATACATCACTAGGTATCAAATAGTCAAATACTGAATTGCGATTATTTTGTACAGAATTGAGTATTTGGAGTACATTACATGGTGAAGGCGTGCATTCCAAGTATATGGCTGACATATATAACCAGAGAGATATACTTTGCAGTAAAAAATTTAAATTTATCTTCAACTAAGACATTATCGGCGCGGTAATGCGGATGGAAGTCGAGAAACTGCACTCACTAGAAGCAGAAGCGGGCTTGTTAATAGCAGATTAGTCGACCAAGGACTTGACACTCTCTCGCATAAAGCTTCAGTGACCCTCCATCGATTTCTATTTAATACGGACAGGCAGAGGTCATGAATACGAGAGAATTACGTATATTCACCCAGAGTCCCTAAGATGTAGCGTCTCTAGCTGACGGCATCAAAGAGCGACCCCGCCATGAATTATCATGGCTAAGAGAACACATGGAAATAAAGTCGTAACTCAGCCACGTAAGGAAAGGCCCAATTATGCTGTCTCTCCAAGCAACTGATCTAAGTCTAATTCAAACCGGAATTACGAAGGCTGCCACAGAAATGACAGCTAACGCGGACTGGTTCTACAACCTTACCTAACACATTGCAATAAATGCAGAAATATTAACGATTAGAGGTGCGTGTGCGAATTTATGCAGTATAAGCCGAACTCAAAACCTAGTGTGCCTGCTTTTGGAGAATCTACCTGGCTGAAGGCGTGGGTTGCAAATGAATTAACGATGTATCTATCGCTACTGACTACCCCGCAAGCCACCTCGACGGCGTGTGAGAGACATAGAACAGTGGGTTATTGTCTCAAGACTATTGAATGACCGAGCGTGGGAATTGCCTTGAGATTTCAGACTAAGATTTTAGCGTAGAATTTTAAGAGAATTTGATATTGATCTGTTTTCTAAAAGCAGTCAAACTACGTTGCAATATTCGCTTAATAAATTCCGCTTGATCACGAACATCCGTACATCTGCAAAATATTTTTTGTGCAAGTAAATTGCACCCAATCATGACGTATCGCAGATAAAATAACCGTCACTCTCACGTACAATAAACGCGGAGTGAGATCTATACTCGCCAGTTAGCGTTAAATACATTTTAGTCATGTTAACTACCAAACTCACTTGCAAAACATGTAAGCGGGTCAGCCGAAAAGAAATATGGATTCACTGGAGGGAAAATTCAACGCAAAAGTTGAAGGGAGAGCATTTAATAACCCAATGGCACACACCTTCTTTATTTTGGCCTGCATGACGCCATGTAGATTCAGATGATACTTAGCATTAGTTAGACCAATGTGTGATATGAGCGACTAGAGAAAATTTTTCTAAAATACAATAATCAAAAATCATGCTCAGGTATGACAAGTTTGATAAAATGTGGAGTACTGTCTTATTGCTTATATATTTTAATGCATGATATGAGGTGCATGTTTGGTGTGAATTCACTCCTTGCCTCGCACCCTATTGGTGGCTTGCAGGGTATTCTTTAGATGTAGATGAATGAATCCGATAATGTGGAAGCAAGTGGAAAGACCTGCATCAAAATTACGTGAAGCTGTCTTGTTGTGAATAACGGAATCTTCGGATTAAATACTATTCATTCCCTCGTGCTCCGTTCAAACATGGTACTTCAGACATCCTATCTACAACTCCCAAGCTAACAAAATGATCAAAATATTAAAGTAATTCTGTTTCCAGTCCTATCTTCTTGTGATCGTCGTCCTTTGACTATTGTAACAAGCTGTTTGCTCCGCTTAAAAATATCTCAGAATTGAAAATCAGTCACCGGCCTTTGGCTTGAAATTTGAAAACTAACGCGTTGACGCCTGGGTCGCAGAAAGTCAATTAACTCAAATGTAAATTACAAAATTTTTAGAATCGTATATTAAGCATATTAAGTGGAACCGTGATAAGAGAATCTGAAGCAATTTAAGAATAATGAGCTCTGAACTGGAGGACCACGACGGTGATGCAATGGAAAGCATAAGAAATTCAGATCGCAAAACGAGAACCATGAAAACAAATCAATTTGAAGGAGGCAGAAGTTGAAGAAACGCAAATTTATCTTCAAGTTCAGTTCATTTTAATGTATCCTTTTATCCTTGATTCCTATTAATTTAGGCAGAAAAAATACATGCAGTATCTAGAAATCAGTTAGCGGTCAGGAACCAAGATGAAGGAAGAGTAGCCGAGACTCGCTCGAGAAATTCCAACACACTCGAAACGATCTTTCGGCGGGAGATATCAGAGTCGCATCAGTCAGAAGTCACCGAACATCAAAAAACTGGCCTAACTATATGTCAAAATGGAAACTCAAGCGAGAGAAAAATACTGTCAATGAAGCAGACTTACCATTGCCTCTCCTGAAGAGCGCTCCTCGCAGCCTGTTTCTCGTATTCCCAAGTTTTCTCTAGTCCCAAGTAATCGATGATTAAGATCCACCTTTCCGACGAAAAACGCCTTCCTGAAAGAAATTCACTCCGTTCACAGATGCAACACGATATTACCATAAATGTTGCCGCAATACTGCCGGAAATATCCGACAATCAATGGAATAAATAGCCTCTGCACATTACTAAATGAAGCAAGCGTTTTAAATGTCAGGAAGCGAGTCGTGTCTCTTGCAGAGTAGAATATCTCTATTCTGACGTTGAGACGAATATAATGAAATAATAAACATTATAACTGATAAAACCTTCCCTTATTTTTCACACACCTTGGCATAAAATCACTGCGAACTTAATGAACATTAATAAATCAAACTTTCTTGAAATACCACTTTCTTAGATTAGGGCTGTCTATCCTGTGTCACGTCCCGACGAAAACAGGATCGAATCGTAAGACTGTGACTCATCACTCCAGGCACACAGGATTCACGAAAGAGCTTGTTGAGACTCAATAGCAAAGCAGTTATATTTCCCGACAACCCCTTAGAATGTGTTTGGTGTTCATTAACATGCCCTAAATCCAGATCAATATCTGTCTGCGCCTTCTATAGGCCCCAAACACTGATGTTGAGTCATTATTAGAACTGGGAAACCAGATAAATACTATAACGTCCCGTAACAGCGAACGTAATATAATAATAGGTGGAGATTTCAATGCACCATCAGTAGACTGGAGAACATACTGCTTCAAAGTTGGAGGAAGGGACAAAGACATCTGTGAGACTCTATTAGATGTGTTCTCCAATAACTCCCTGACACAATTAGCTACAGCACCTAATAGAGGGGACAACACTCTTGATTTACTGGCAACCAATATCCCACAACATGTGACAATGATTGACACGGTTGATGGAATCAGTGACCACAGAGTTATAACTGCAAAACTCTCGCTATCTTTAGATAAAAATTTTAAACAAAAAAGAAAGTTTTACATTTTTAAAAGAGCAGACTTTGCTAACTTTAAAATTTATTTAAGAGATTCCTTATCGGATTTCAAAAAGTCTTCCATAAAGGTATGTACCAACGATTCATGGAAGTCGTTCATTAATATCATGCGCTCTGGGATCAACAGATTTATCCCTAGTAAATTCAAAAAAGAAAGCACTGAACCTAGGTGGTACAATGCCGAAGTGAGAAAATCCCTGAGGCGGCAGCGAATATGTCATGCTAAAATGAAAAGAATTAGTAAATATATGCCCACTGATGAGCGTAAAGTAATAATTGAAAATTATAAAATTTCAAAATCCACTGCAAAGACAGCCCTTAGTAATGCATTTGCAGAATTCAAAAGAAAAACACTTGGGGAACAATTGAAAGAAAATCCAAAAGTCTTCTGGTCGTACGTAAGGGAAGTGCAAGGCCATAAGTCTGCCGTCCATTCACTTAAAAATGATAGGGGTGAAATGACCACAAACACACTCGACAAAGTTAACTTGCTAAATTCCTTCTTCCAAACCGATTTTAACCCACCTTCCGGGGATTCAACTGTCGTGTTACCTGACCTCTTTCAGCGGTTGATGCAACCAATTGACATTTCCTGTAATGGTATTGAAAAGTTACTTAAAGATATAATCCCCAACAAATCTCCTGGCCCTGATCAAATTCCCTCCCGCGTATATAGAGAGTTAGCATCCAAAATTTCCCCCTACCTTGAAATAGTATTTAATAAATCCCTGACCGAACACGTCGTACCTATGGACTGGAAAGCAGCCGATGTAACACCCATTTTTAAAAGTGGTGATAGGGAGAAGCCATCTAACTACAGACCTATATCCCTCACATCCATTTCATGCAAGGTCCTAGAACATATAATTGTCAGTTCAGTCATGGGACACCTAGATAGCCAGAATTTATTGTCCAATGTCCAGCATGGCTTCCGAAAGAGCAGATCGTGTGAAACTCAACTTGCTCTCTTTTCCCACGATATTTTAGTTTCTGGCGAAAATAATATTCCAGTGGATGCTATATTTCTCGACTTCAAGAAGGCTTTTGACAAGGTTTCTCATAGCAAACTAATTTTGAAATTAAAATCTTATGGGTTACACAGTAACATTATATCATGGATTAATGATTTTCTGCATGATCGGGTTCAAAGGGTTGTTTTGGACGGTGTTTCCTCACCGGCAATTAAAGTCACTTCGGGTGTCCTACAAGGTAGTGTGATAGGTCCACTCCTATTCCTTTTGTACATTAATGATATCCAAAAGGTGGTAAAAAGTAAGCTTCGTCTATTTGCCGATGACGCAGTAGTGTACAGGGAAATTCTATGCCCAAACGATAAAGAATATTTAAATATTGACCTACAAGCAATTGAAACTTGGTGTGATACATGGCAGTTAGAATTAAACTTTAAGAAATGTCTTGTAATGAATTTTTGGAAAAAGAATAGCTCTCCTCCTACCACTTACAAAATAAGTAATAATGAATTAACAAACGTGGAATCCATTAAATATCTTGGAATAAGACTGAAAAATGATCTTTCCTGGGGTAAACACATTCGTGAAATAATGGGTCAAGCGAATCGCAAACTGGGTTTCATTAAAAGAGTATTGGGTAAATGTGACGATCATGTACGAGAAATCAGCTACTTTTCCCTTGTTAGGCCTCATTTGGAATATGCTGCCAGTGTATGGGATCCCTACGAAATCGGTCTAAGTAATGAACTTGAACGTGTGCAGCGAAGATCGGCAAGATTTGTAAAGGGACGATACGATAATTATATTAGCGTAACCAGTCTACTAAATTAATTGAAATGGGAATCATTGTCAGATCGCAGGTTGAAATTTAGACTTAATCTCTTCCACAAATTCCAAGGCAATATTTTCAGTGATGATGTTAAAAATATTTTACGAACCCCAACTTACTATGGCAGACTGGACCATAATCATAAAGTTAGAGAAATTGATTGCCGAACTGACCGATTCAAAATGTCCTTTTTCCCTCGCACAATAAGAGATACAAATAACGGTAAATATGTCCTATCGGAGAGTAGCAATGAATAGCATTGGTAGCTGCATGTTGGTATGAGTACTTAAAGCTAACCCTACTAACAGAATGTTTTTGCATGTTTTCTTTGCAATTTCTATCTTTTTTAAATAGTGTAGTTCTGACTACTATATTAATACTATTCCTTTTTTATGCATGATATGTAGTGCATGTTTGGTGAGCAATCACCCCCTGCCACACACCCTTGTGGTGGCTTGCAGGGTATTATGTAGATGTAGATGTAGATGCAGTGTGATTTGGACTTCATTGGCGTCACAGCCAGCACGTTACTCAACGACCGGTCTGGCAACTAATCCTGCTCTGCTAATCCTTAATGCCCAAAGGAGTGGAGGTTTAAAGTTTCATTTACTGTCATGCGTGAAAGTGAAACTGGCTAGAGTGGTTGTAGAATTGGTAGACGTTCTGAGTTGTAAGGCTTGACCTAAGTTTAATTCTAAGGCAGGAGAATTGATGCTTGACGCGGGATTGGAACCCGTGATCCCTAGATTGCCATGTCTTAGACGGGCGGAGGATTCGTGTCGAAATTTGAACTTGTGCAAGCTTGATGTGTATTATTGTAATTTACGACTTTGCGCCAAATAAATTTACTGCAAAGAGCGAGCAAAAGGCGTAGAATGAAATGTATTACGAACAATTACAATACAGAGTAATAAAGATGGAAATTGTCGATAATGTTGACAACTACGGTACCATTCTCATTTATCCTTCCTTTTCATTAAAAAAAATAATTCCTACAACTTTCCTCCATTCAAATATCTTTCAATTTTACTTCAGGAGCTTAAATTAGATGTAAAACATATCTTCATCTACATGTACTCGATACCCTGCAATCCACCGCGAGGGTATGTGGCAGGGGGTGAGGATATGCGGCATTAAGTTTTCTTAAAAGAATAGCTTCCCCCGAAATACTTATTGTATCAAACAAAATAAAATATGTAACGTAAAATTTATTAATTACTAACATAGGAGTTACTGTCACCGAAGACATGTCATGTGGGAAAACCTGTCAGGGAAGTAAAGTCGTATATGCGGACTCGTAAAAAGGGTACTAGGCAAATGCGATGAGAGAGTACGAGAAAGAAGCTGTCTTACATTATTAGTCATGCCTCATTTATAATATGCCGCAAGTAAACGGGATCCATAGGAGATACATATGATAAAGAATTGGAGCGAGTGAAAATGACATCAGCCAGATTTGATAAATGTCGTAATGATAATAATTGTATTAGTGGTACAAATTTAATAGAAGAACTGGGTTCTAATTCCCATCCTAGCGCAGGTTAAAGTTTAGGCTTAACATTTTGTGTGAATTCGCAGGTGATATATTTGCCGCTAGCGTTGGAAGTATATTGAAAAGAACTTGCACATTATGCTAGGTTTGAAGGAATTAATCCATTAATCCGACCTTCTACCACCAAGTACCTTTTCCAAAATACCCATCCCTATTTGATGGCGTAATTGTTCTTTGCTGTCGATCACCTCCAATAGAAAGAACACCATGTGAGTGGATGCTAAGCTAAGTTGGAGAAAGATATTGCTTATTGCAAGTTACGTTAAGTGGTGTCGCAAGACTGTGGAACTGGTCCATGAAAACCTATCTTGACAGAACACCACGCTGATAGTAAAGGGAACGGAGTGTTCTTCAAATCCACCACCTCATGTCAAATCGGTTGCTTAAATTCCGGGGATTTTTTTCTCGCCGCATATTTTCTCCTAAGTGGGCAGTGAACAGACTGAAATGTTTATGGACCGGCTAACGTCGTTATTTTAAGCGATCATGCAAGGTTGCCAAACATGACCCATAGTCCGGCAAAATCCCTAATCCGGCATCACTTCGGTCCCGACTGTGCCGGATTAAAGATACCCAACTTACTTTTCCATTGAAATATTTTTACTACGCCAGGATTGGGAGATACCAAACCAGAAAAAGATTGAAGTGAATTGGCAGAGACCTTAATTTTATAAACAGAAAAAAGATTGTTAGTTCTCAAAGTCCTCAAAAACTATATAAAATGTATTCCATGATTGACCACCTCAACAAAAAATTTTAAGATGCATTTTTACCGTCTAGGAATAGTTTTTTAATTTAATTAGTTAAATGGTTGTCTCTAAAATACAGCTGCACAGTTCTAAAAATAGTGCCTGATCACCACACATTAGCCAACATGCTTCATCGACTCACTGGAAGATATTTATGGCAAAAAGGCCTGAGGTCAAACACACAGGCCAAATCACAAAACGCTGTGTTGTGGGAAGGTACGAAACTCCTCGAAATAGAGGAAGTAGTTGCTCTAACGTTTCTTAATCTATTGCTATAGATCCTGCAATTATGGACTATGTTTGGACAGGCAAGAGGACAATTACATCACTCAGAATTTTTCAATTCAAATAACAAAGACTACATCTACTTAGGTTAGGCAATTCTATGTAACTAAAGTGATTGTATTTAATCTAATCATCAGTAGTACTTGAGTTTTAAATGGCCAAGGCAATATCGAACCTATGATCCAAATGCAAGGAAAAACACAATATCCATTCCTTGGGAGGGATTCGAACCCGCGATCTTTTGGCTGCCATGCCAGTGCGTCATCGACCCGGCTAGCAATACTCTTTCCACCATTTTCCTTAAGATTCCTTCCTTATCCGCGGCTTCCTAATTATTCTCCCACGAGCTGTCCTCATTTGTTTTTTCCAGCTGCTTTCCTCATTCGTGTTTTTAATCCTTCGCAGCATCGCCTGTTTTTCCTTCTCCTCTCGTGTGTCCCTCTCGTCTCATTGTTGGCACACCTATTTTTGACCGCGGTTAACACTTCTATATTTCATTTCCTTGCCCTCCCTTTTCCGCTACCTTTTGAATCCAGCACCGCTATTAGTGATCGGAGTCTGCGAGAGCAACTGATGGACCTGGTGTTACTGCGAATCTAATTCACACCTCCCTCGCCATATTCCGTGCGCACCGACGTCCCGGGGTGTTTTTTGTGTCCGGCCTGCAACTTTCGTCGCGTTCATTCGTTCTCGGTCCGATTCCTCCTTCCTCAACCACCGCATTAAGTGGTGGGGGCTTACTCCAGGGGTCCGTTTCATCTAGCTGTTCCTTATCTACTTTTCCTTTGTGTGGTCACTCGTCGGCATGTGTGATCACTGCGTTGCTTGCATTTGATATTGCCTCAATTATCAGTACAAATCTTATCACTCACCTGGTTGTTGTTAACTACTTTACAATAATTAGATTGTTTTCATTGTATTTCCTAGAGTAAAAAAATAATATTTTAAATACAACAAAAGAAAATGTTTTTCTTAAATTAAAATCTGAAAGTTTACAAGCCGCTAAAAAAAGTTTGCGACGCAATTTTATGAACAGAGGAAGTCAACAGTCGTCAAGATATCCCATAGTCCCAAAACATATTTTCATCGAGCCACCAGGCTTAGTGAAAATATGTTTCAACCCAATATCTTGAAGAGCTAACGGAAACGGAAAAGTACTTCCTTCTTCTTCAGATCCCTCAAACCTCTTTCTGTCTTCCCTTCTTTTAAATTAGTTCGGAGGGACTCAGCATCGGTTCTGGATTTCCGCCATTTCTTCAAACCACAAACGCCGCGGCTGCAGCGGCCAGGATCATTGGGTTGGTGACTTTTGATGGTGGACGCTATTCATACTTCATTTCAAAAACGTCGTCATAATACCACGCTAATGAACTCTTCAAAAATGGGTTCTATTCATATTTCACCTTCATTTACTGAGTGGCGCGCGCAATCTTCATGGTTCTTAAGATAAGCAACTTATAGAAGAATTTCGACTATTTGGAAAACATGAAATGTGGAAATAAATTGTATTCACGTGTACAATTATCAAATACTAAGAGATCTGCTCTTACCTTGGCATATGCTATTTATTCTTTGCTAACATTTTTGGCAGTAAGATTCACTCTTCAGCAAATGACCTGAAATCGTATATTTGAAATTATTTTTTTGTTATTCCCTCTAAAAACTATAAACTGTGTCCTTCAAAAATCATTAGCCTGTTTGCAAATGGTTTATGACTGCTATGCTGCTCTGTACTTTATCCGAAACACAACGCAGCCATATTTTAATCAGTAAGACAAAGAACTTGTCCACAACTTGACTGACTAGAATGCCAATTATAATTGCAATAGCTGTGAAAGGCGATTAAATGCGTTTGGCGAGATGAACAGCGTTTCTATCTTCCATTTGAAAGGTCCAGATGTCGATTTTATTTTGCATTTGTAGTTGTAACCTGGTACATCCCGAAATTGTGGGTTCGAGACCGTGGTTGGGCGGGACTTCTCTGTTTGACTTTAGCTCTTCGGCACATAAGCGGATGACTCCATTAAGGAGCTTCAGGGTCGTCCGCAAACTTTGAATTTCCATTTGATTAATGTTTAAACCAAAATTATGCCTCTCATATGCGAAGAAATTGAGAAAATGACGATCCAGACGCGTAATTTATATTACTGCGGGCATAGACTAAGTGAATAGAAGGCAACTAACGAAATAACAAAGGTAGTGGTCAAAGAGATTTTTAATTCTACCTAAAGACAATTAATGCTAGCTTAATACAGATAACGATTGACAAAAACCAAACTAATCGATTACACATTCAAAAGACATTATTTCACATTAACACATAAAAAAATCTTGAAATTTTGCACTTCATCGGAGCAATTTTGAGCAGTATTAAAGTGTAATTTGACAAACATTTAGGTTTCATCATAAAATAGTAAAAATAAGCAGTTCTTAACCCGCCAGTGCACGGGTTGGATCTGTGGGACCCATGAGGAACTGCTTCTTTGCATTAATGGCAGGAGACTCATCCTCGTGACACCATGTAGTACCTTCCTCATTGTTCCCGCTCGGTTGACTTGCAGGCTTTCAACGAAGTGGTTGTGTTCATTTGTGTTCTGTAAATGCTGTTTTCGTCACCTGGGTCTCACAGACCCAACCCGTGTACTCAGGAAAGTTTTCATCTACCTCAGTCCTTTCGATTTTATGTGGTTAATTAAAATACCCGGTGGTTTATCTATGGTATGTTGCTATGAAAGTCTTTTGTGGACATTTTGTAATCTCTATTTTCTTTCACATGACTTCACATGACTTAAAACCTACATGATCTCCGTGATTTGGAAAGAGTTATGACGCTTTTGGAAGAACCTCTATCAGAAATTGCACAATATCTCAGAAATTGCTGATTCCGAAGCCGATCCTGACTTTATATTCCCTGCGACCCCAAGAACTGACAAAGACAGAGACTCGTGCTGTCAATGCAAAAAGTACTTGTGTTAGGAACATTCTTCACTTTTTTGTATTGACTTCAGAAGCATTCGAAATGTGGTGCTACATAAGAATGCTGAAGATTAAATGGATCGACCGAGGCAGTCCTAAGAAGAGTGGGAGAAAAGAGAAGACTGCTGAAAACTCAAAAAAGAAGAAGGGACAACTTAATCGGCCATATCTTGAGACACGATGGCCTGATGAAGACTGTCGTCGAGGGAAAAGTGAACGGGAAGATTGGAAAAGGCAGGCCTCGTATGAAATAGATGGAACAGGTTGTGAGGGATGTAAAAGAGAAGAATTACGTCACAATGAAAAGGTTGGCCGATAGAAGGATCGAGTGGAAAGCTGCGTCAAACCAATCCTAGGATTGTCGACCAATGATGATGATGATGATGACGAAATGTGAATATGGGAATAGATATGCTGAGACTATATAATATGGATAGTTTCCTTTTGGTATATGTTGATTTGTATGACTGTGCGTATATATATGATGCTATGCATATATGATGATGCAATGTGATATAGATTCAATAATATAAGTTTTTGATTTAATTTTTTTGTAATAATGTAGCCATTATGTAAATAAATCCTAATGACATGTGTATTTTCATAAATATAAGGTTGAATAAATCAAATTTTATTTTATTTTTGTATAGTAATATATTTTTTTAAATGGGTCTGTGACCCGTGCACTGGCGGGTTAAAAAATAAGTTAGAATAAGCCAAAAGTAAAATAATAATAGAATACTAATTAGATAATAATAATAGAAATACTAATTAGAGAGGAACTATTTTCTAAGTTAGTTGTAGAGAAAATGTATGGTTACCAATGACACAATAAGTTTTATTCATACAATTTCGTGCTTTAACTGCATATTGCAGCATAGGAATAAAATCTCTTCGACTTTCTAAGCAGATAATCGACTTATGTCAGTAAATCATTCTATTTCTCTTGTCTGCCTAGCTGTATTGAGGATCCTCTACGATTGACGTCCTTAGAGCTTTTCCCTGTTCATAGCAGAAATCACTCTCTCCCGGTGGACAGGATATATTAGTCCCCTGTTATATTTCCTCGCCATGGCATTCAAGTAATTTCTCACATTTTATTTTTGGGCCATAATTGCGAGGCCTACCTGTAAGGTTTGTTTGTGTTTCAATCATCAAAAGGCGCTTTTTGTGTCCTTGTCCCTTTTGACATGGTGAAGTCTCCTCCTCATCATTCAATGCTCTTCGTCCGGCAGAGTCTCCACGTCTTCAGAGTTAAAATCCTAAATAAAATTACCACTATTTCTATCCCTGATTATTTCTGCTTAGAAGCCATGGCTATGAATCATAAACCAGATATAGTATGTATAAAAAGTTAAATTAAGGAAATTTGCACGGTGGATTCCAGCTGTGAATTAGCTAGAATCATGGCGAAAAAAATACGATGCCTAGTAAAATTTCTGAAAACTCAAGGGAATCTGCGGCATGCCGCAAAGAAACGGACATGAAGACACATTCGATGAAAGCTGAGCCAGAATGAGCCTTAACTTACCGAACTATAGAGTAAGATGCATCTGTGACATGAAGGATTCACTCACACATATTAATTGCACACGCTCATGGAAAGGCGATCGATAAGGGACCATGAATAGGGTATCATTCTCCTCCCCCTCTTGGTCCAGGGAAGTCCCTTTAGCCTTCGAAGGATCTCTTCCTCTTCAGAAAGGTTGCTTTTTCATAAGAAACTGGATTGCCCCCGAGGGAAGGCATATTCTTGAAGCGGATCGCAGAGGTAGTGTGCCTTAGCCATTGGCCAATTTCCAAGGGACCGCCTTATACCGGAATGTGAGACACCATACTCTCATTTTTGAATAATATTAAAAAATAATAGTGTAAGTAGTGATCTAAATATACTACGGAAACTACATTTTCTTATTGAATTCATTCCTACTAAACCTTCGTGATATACGCTTACGCTTGATTTTAGGCTACCAACACTGAATAATTCATCTTAATAGTTCCAACAGGTGTACTGCAGTCCAGTAAATTATTCCCTAAAATATTGTTCATCACTACTGTGGATATTTCTCATGTTGAGTACTTGTCACAAATGGTTTTTCACATCTTGGTCTCCTCTCCCGCTTTTTTTATTAATTCGGCAGGAACGTCGTCAATGCCAGAAGCCTTATTCATCCGCAGGTCCTTTACTGCTGCGTTGCATTCTGATTTCCATCCTAATGCTCCGAAGTCATCATTCTCTACTTCTCGTTCTTCTTTGATTATCTTCGGTTTGAGACAGCCTCCGTTTTATATCTCCTTTAAGTGTCCTTCCATCTCTTTACTTAATATTTCAAATTTAATCAAAAGGCCTCTATTTAGCGATGAATGATTTCGCAAACAGATTTTCTTCGAAGACTTTTTAGACTTGGTCGTTGATGGATCCAACTGAGCGGTGAAGGAGACAAGGAAACGGACGATCGTGAGGAAGCAGATGGGAGAAATTGAAATTTGGCTGCGAAACTGTATGAAAGTGGGTGACTAGGGAAACGGATGAGAGGGCAAGACCGACTTTGCAATCACGGAGGAATGGCTTAGGACTAGGGAGGCTTAGAGACGATGTTAAGGAAAAGGGAAGAATTCCGTGACCCGAATGTAGGGTAAAGAGGTAACGAGACGAATGGCCATAGAATTACCATTCACTCATGTCCACAGTTATACAAGCCATATCACTTCTAGAATGAGTGTAGAAAATATTTCCTGGAGTGTCAAAATTGTAAAATCTTTTTCTTTCCAAGATCGGATGGCGCCCGTGGGTGGCGCCCGCGCGGGTCGCAGCGGGGGAGGTTCTAGGCGCCGCCACCGTGTCACCGCCCGAGGAAGGATTCGTGAGTGCATCCCGGAGAGCGAGCGTGATATGGAGACAACTCGCCCGAGTGATTGAATGGCTTAAGCGGCCAGACAGCGTAAATAGTCAAGCACGACAATGACGGAGGAAAATATTCCTCCATTGCCGATCCCGTTTCATGCAGTGATACGTGAATAAGAGATGTTTAATAAACATTTCTATTTTTATTTATTTCTAACCTATTTTATTTCCTCTTCCTCTTGTTAGTTTCCTTGACATCAATGGCACTGATATTCAATTTTCTATCACTACTCTCGTCCTGAAGGAATGCACATTCTAAAAATGGCACTTTGGTGGTATTATCACAAACACAATCAGTTCCACTAGAGAATTTACATGCCGCAACAGGAAACAGCTGACACGCGTGACGAAGAAAATCTTGCTTCAGATCTACGAAAGTCTTCTTGTTGACAGATCGAAGATCATTGCGGTATTTTCCATGGTATTGAATAATTCGTCTCACAATTTGCTTATGTCCGACAACTGGTATAGAGGATCTATTCCAGATGTCTTCAATGGCATAAGCCACCGTCTCCGCGATTCCCGGCACAGATGTATCGGTATTTCCACTTTCTTCTTGAATGCACCGAGAGTACAAATACATTTCTCCATCATCATCATCTCCTCATAAGTAAGCAAAACATTACCCACGAACTTTTCGGGTGCACCAAATATCAGGCACTCCTCTCCACACCTTTTAAGCTTTTTCTGTATTTTCGCCATTGCTTTAATCTTCTTGCAACCGAAACCACTGTACGCTGCACAATGTAGTTATTCACTCGCAGCAAAGAATACCAACTGACTGACTACCTCAAGCTTATGAAGTGAAATACGCATCTTGCCCGACAACGGATGGGAATCCCCAAGGAAAATAAAATATTGCAACGAATGTGGTGAGTTAATGAGTAACGATAGTAACAGCATGAGATGAGGGAGTTTAAACACATCAGTTACGAGGGTTTACAATGGAATATGTCTTGTATGAGAATTCTATGCCATTTTATCACCGAAGTATTCACGATCAACTCATCACTGGGGCCAGAGAAGGATAACCTCCGTCCTCCGTCTCATTCATACTTTCCTTAGCTCTATCACTGGCCATCTTTATCATACCTGACTCACGTCGAACTAGCTGTACCTATTATCGCTTAGGGACTAGTTAACTCCCGGTTTTCCAAGAAAATGCCGTTTGGAGGAACACGTATATGCCGTACACAGAGATAATGCGTTGATTATGGAACTTTTCGGTTTATCATTTCGTACAGTGAACCACTACAATTTATCAAAGTTCTTAGAAAAAGCTACTATCTTCTGATGAGTATATCGTAGATATATCAGCCTTTTTTAACAAAATAATTCGTTTGGACTCCTCAAGTGTATAAAAATGTCTGATTCGTAGTATCTTTCCCAGCGCGCAGCCCGCTTTGTCTCCGAGTGAACACCCACTCCTTTTGCAATCTAATTCACGAGCATTTACGACACATTCGTTGGATTTGCGAAGAATATCTGCAGCTCAGGGGGACAAGAACCAAGCCGAGGAAATTAAATGTTTAAATCACCTTTGTGATGAATATCAGGCCGTGATTCTTCGCCATAATTGAGGTTAGTTTAAAAAATAATAACTTTACCGTCTGTTTTAATGTATTATCTATACCCAAATGAAGTATGAGACATTTATAAAGGAACTGCATTCGAAAAAATATTAATTTATCCCAAATACGGCTCCCAAAAGTGATCTATTTGAAGTGATGCTTGGAGCGTGTAAAATTTTATGTTGTTGTGCGGGTTGCGTACACTCTAAATTAGCTGTTTATTCTTAGGCATCGTATAAGCCATAGATTTCGTCAAATAAACTTCACATTTCAGTGTTGTAATCTAAACACATGTATCTATCGTTGATATTTACAAATGTTCCAGTATTTACAAAAATTATTCTCCATAACCGTTTGTTTCCCATTTCCGCCTGAATTTTTGCAAAATTTAGAGCTCGGGCGGTAGTGGTTAATATTATCCGATTTCGAAAAAGTTTTGCATGCAAGATCCTGATATCAGTACACAACTTTCCCGCATAGGGCAAATTTTATCCGGAAAAAAAACCTTTTTTCGGCCCACCCAAATGTTTATGTCTATTGAATTCATCAGTTCCCATTATTGTTGTTATGGAGCAATCATGACGTTGCGATGAATAATTCTACCATGTATTGATACAGTTCTGGTCATAAATCAGGTTCTATGTTAACATATTATTGTCCACTTTAGGTGTTAGTTTCTTAAAGTGATGGGATGGATCGCTCATAAATTTAAAAAAAGTTAAAAATGCATACACTGATCTAACAACTGAAAATGACAAACTTCCCCCTACTTTGAGCTTTCTCTCTCTTCATTGGTTACAAAATGCAACTCTAACATTTTAACGACCATCCTGAGGATATATAAACTTCCAGCATTTCGAATTTTAAAAAAAGTATTTTGACTTGAGATGCAAGGCTTTCTGCAGTTGCATTCATTCTTTTTCAACACTAAGATTGGTTATAACTGCAGTCCTCCATTCTTCAATCATACCAGCTTAGGAACATTGTGGTACCCTTTCTTTCTAAATTCGTTTTATTTGACCGAGTTACCTATCCCTTGGTTATCGTCCCAAGGGCCCGGGTTCGATTCCCGGAAATGGTGGATTTTTCAGTGGAAAACTGGTCCCCACTTGAGTGCCTAGTGGAGGGTATTTCAAGTTCAGTACTCCGTCCGTCGGATGGGACGTAAAGCCGTGGTCCCCTTGGCACCTTTCGTTAAGCGTAGTCTAATGCCGACACCGTGTTTCTCTCCACCCCTCCTCCGTTTCCTGAAAACTCCTTCCATTACCCAATTACCCAACCATCCTATACGGCGCAAATGACCTCAGCTGTCGGTCGCCTCTTCGAATAACCAACTTTGGTCATCTTTGTTGGGCCTTCTCTTCTATTTTTCCTTAATTATGTTCCTGACCGCATCAATTTAATGCACTTGGATATCTCGGTCGTACTGTGCTACAAGTAGTTCACAACTACAAATGTTGCCGCTAGTTTGGCACAGTAAGAAGTCTTTGACTTCTTCCGTGGCTCGGTCCACTCTCGCTCTTGCGGCCGTCTTCCCCTCGGCGGGCGCTGTCTCTCACTTGAAAGCGAGTTAAGCGCTGCAGAGTGGCCCGAAATCGAAACAAGCTGGCCAAAAGTTAATTTCTCGACTTTTTACCATGAAACTCCAATATGTGTTCTCATATTGTAGAGGTTACGGCCTACAAAATAGGGTAATAAATTGGTCTCTCTATCAGTAATGTGTAATAACAGTAATGTGTATAACCAAAACATTTGGGTAAAAATAGGGTTATACGCCTGTCACATGCGTCACTCCTGTCTTCTTTCAGTTGACTTTTAATTGCTCGCAGACCAAGAAGACCCAGCCACGTGTTCTTTGGTGGGATGAATTGCACTCAGACCACCACCACTCTTTCTGCGTTAAGATCTCTTGGAATACTACGGAATACCAACCACGAACTCCGCCGTAGTTCCAGTCCATGGCGCTTCGAAAGCTCTCCAGCATAACTCGTTTTCGCCCAGTGCCTAGCACAGGACGGTGTGTTTCGAGTTGCGCTACGCCCAAAGGAAAGCCAGCCCAGAGCACTTCTCGGGCATGGCCAATGACCTCCCATCCCGAGGGCCAGAGGTTCGATTCCCGGCAGTGGCGGTTTTTGTCAGTGGCAAACTGGTCCCTACTTGAGTGCAGGGCATCTCAGATTCAGTACTCCGTCCGTCGGATGGGACGTTAAGCCGTGGTCCCCTTGGCGCCTTTTGTAGGCTAAGGCTGGTTATCTCTCCACCCTTCCCTCATCACCGGAAATGATCCTACCATTGCCAAATTACCTTCCTATCCTGAATGGCGCAAATTACTTCAACTGTCGGTCGCCTCCCCTTGATATCCAACTAAGAAACACTTCTCCTGTCTTACTATCAAGATACGTCAGAACTGAAGTGGTAATTTCTTCACATTCCACTTCCAATTTTAATTCATCATTCTTTCTTACCTTTTCTCATGTGCTGCTCCGCAAGATATCAGTTAAACAAGGACATATACTATGTATCCCAGTAACCAGTATGTGCTAGAAGCCAAGTACTTATGATTTATTTTTACCTCGATGATTAATTCTCTAGAATGTTGGGAAATTCTTTAAATAATTATATCCCTTTAAAATATTGACATTTAGAGATACAATAAAAATTACTCGAAAATCTGATTTAGCAGGCTAAATACCTTGGGAATTGTGCGTAGGAAGTACGTTGACATAACGAATGTAATTATTTTGATCCCATTTTTCATTTGGGACCACTGTGCATTGCCTTTTGGTGTTGAGAAAGAGTATCTCCTCGGGAGCATCTTGGTCATCAGTTGAGCAGTGTGAGGAGCGTCTCATAAGGTGAAGTTGAGTTCGCTCATATTTCCGGAAATAACGGAAACGTGGTGCTACGTCATATATGGGCACAGGGTTCACTTGAACGGCGAGCGTGATTCCTCCGATGAGACGTGATCGGCCGCCACGTGCAGCCGCTCGTTTCATCGGCGAACCGCGGTGTGATTGGGTGTCGCCTCCGGAGCCAACACATCGTGTTCACGGCCGATCGTGAGTGACACGCCGCCGTCGAGACTAAGTTAGAGGCTCGGTAAGGGATGAAATTGATTTAAAATTCCTCTCTAATATTGTTCGGAGATGGCAAAATTTCTTCTGTGTGGAAGAATTAAGGATGCAATTGTATCTTCGTAATGTTTATTACTAAGTGGAACTAAGTCGAAATGCATCAAAGTACCTGGATCTTAATTTCTGCTAGTTTCCAAATACAATTGATGGAGATCAGCAATACGTTGTGGAACAAAGATAACAGCACAATGACAATACACACATTTTATGGTTCTAGAGTCATTAAATGAAAACCAATCGAAACGGCGTTATTACCGAGTATGATGACGCTTTAGCTGTCGAAGGCGATTGGCTTTCATTAAATCACCCTGAAACAGAACAATGTGTGTTTTCACTTCATTATGTCTGCTAGTTTAGCCCATAGGTATATTCAAATCCACAGCGGCTGGTCCTCATTGGGAAGACCGACCAAAGCTAAGGAGGAGCTATTTTTCTCTGAGAACGCCTATCAGGATTGAGCCACGAAATCAACAATTGTGCTCATAAAAATGGCCAAAGTATGGAGTTTCATCTGCTACATACTATTCAATGTAATGTTGTCGACGCCATCAGCGTTAGGCAGAAGATGATTTTACGATTGGGGAATAGTTCCGACTCGAATATAAGAACAAACTGCCACGTGTGGTTAAGAATAGGACTAACTCGCCGTAGATTGGCGTAAGTCTCATAGCTTCAAGATGTCTATAATATGAGAGAAAAAATAGTTCACATTGTGTATATTACAGTTCATGATAACTCGTCCTCCCATATTCCCATCTAACTTATATAACTGATACTGCTGCTGCTACTTGCTGCTTTCTTAATTAATAAGTACTTATCTGCTACTTACCACGTTGATTATGGTGGATTCCTTTTTCGTTTATGGTTCGAAGTTGAAGTTCAATGATTTTCAACAACTGTGCAGTGTCTATATTCTGGCTGGCTTCTCATTCATAAGACTCCAATAAATACTACACTAAATTAAAATCTGGTTTTCAAAGTGTTTCAATATAATGAATGAGACAACGTAGTCGCATGAGATGGAGGAGGAATGAGGTTTGGGAGCATCTAGGTCTTAGAAAAAGACATCCTAGACATCCTTGTTAGAAGAAGACATCCAAGTTCGTGAGTAGTTATACTAACGCTATGAGCATATGAGGTATTTGTGTAGTCTACCTACGAGGATATTAAATTTTCGTCGAAGTCTGGACGACATCGGCTGATTTCCGAAGAGTATTTCCACTACTAGGAGAAATTAGATAATTTCAAAGTATGCCGTGGTATTTAAAAAAAATTAATTGCTTTCATCATTAAAGTGATACATGATCATTCAATTTATAGAAATGCAAGACAATCTTCACACTACCCAATGTCCATTAAAACAGAAGCTGTGCTACAGGACATATATTTTATGATAGAGGTAAATTGAAATTTTTATTATTTTTAAACGGGTAAGTATGATTTCAATAATGGTAAAAATAATTTTAATCTGATTATTCATAATAATGATATTGAAATTATTAAAATTCAATTCCAAACGATACCCTAATTTCCAAATCATTTGTGCTGGAAGCTATTATTCCCTTAACTCTTGATCAGTTTATTTTTGCCAAGGCCTGTGTCTATTTAGCCACTCCGAAAATTGCTCGATATTTTTTCAATGCCATTACATTATCCCCATCGGGCATATGTCCATTGATAAATGAATTTGTTTGGTCGGAGTAGATTTAAAAGAGCTCCGGTCAAGAAATATTTGATTACTCAGTCGATAAAGTGCTACAGGAAATGATAATTAGTAAAGCAGTAAATATGTAGTAGGAATCAATATTTTCATTGTAAAATCAACCGAAAAAATAGTTGAGTTATTATTACTCTTGGGAGTGGACTGAAGGGTTGGCATTTCATGAAAAAAATGTGCTGTATAGGGTATTTGCAGGAATGGAGACGCCGAGTGGGGCTGGATAGTCAGATTAAAGCAAAGGTTTCATATAAATACCCATAGTTTCCCAGACGGAAAATAGATATCGATAGATATCTATTGTAAGTATTAAATACATCTAAAAAAATTTATCAAGTGTTTAAAATACCATTTGGCAATCACTCAGTGTGTAAAACGCTCAGAAATAATCCTTATTAAAGGAATATCATCCATCTCACCTTCTGATCATATCTACATATATAATATATGTATATAATATCTAAAAACGACTACCTATAGATGATCTACAAATAGACATCTATTGTATGTTATATAGATATATTTTATCGGGGTTTTTAACATAACACCGGTCAAAAAATGTCTACCGGTAGATGATCTACAGATAGACATATAACGTATGTAATATAAATATCGATACATTTCCTCAGGATTCTTGCCCACACAGCACGGGATATCCAACTGACATCCGTTGGATATTCATTGGATATCCAATGGATGTCCACGGCTGGATATCCATGATTGGATGTGTCTTGGATACACAACAGATCTGAGTGAAAGTACATACATATCTGAAATGTGATTCTAAACGCGATTCACGATCTTTAAGAGCGATTGAACATTGGTCCACGGATTATTTTCCTCAGTCGCTCGTAGACGGTATCGGACTTGGAGAAAATACGGGTGCGCTCGCTGGAAAAAGTCAAGGCCAGGAATAGTGGCGTTTTGATTCCAGTACAAGGGATTTTACTTCGTTTCTAGTAGTTTTAAACTTTCAAAGGCAGTATTGCGCGGGAACATATTAATGTGTGTCTAAGTCTATTTCTATCTCAGATTTTTATCCTTAACTGTACAGTGATCCGAGGCATCCCGGGACATAGCTGTAAGCTAACCTTTTCTGGCGCGTACATATTGATATAGGTCTTCATTTTTTCCACAGGCTTGTATTCAGAACAACCGGTTTCGTTGAATAGTCGACATCATGAGGTAAAAACATAAAAATTCCTTGGACTTATATGGTCAATGTCTAAAATAGGGTGCCGGAAAGAGGGGAGGAAAGAAAAGGAGAAAAATGAGGTGAAGATAGAAGGAAAGGTGGGGAAGTGAAACTAAAGTAGGGTGAAGGGGGCTCATGTTGTGTCCAATTGGGGGAAAGGAAGGCAGTTGAGGTGACATCTAGGAGAGGAGAATGCATCTCAAAAACGTTGTCCTTATCAGCGCAGCTTTTTTTAAATCTCCTCCCAGACGCCCTTCCATTGTCTTCCTGGTGGAGGGGCGAACTATGCTCCTCCTTCTCCCATTAATGTTTCGCAAAATAGGACAGGCCGCTGATGCCCACAATAAAGCATCCCCTGCGATCTTGTGCCCTCTCCCTGAAAGATTTACCCTAATGACCTACACAAGTAGCACTGCACGCATTACATTTTAGCTTGTAACCCTAAACCTATCCTTGTAACCCTAAACCTATCCAATAAATCGATTTCATCTTTTGTGTTATTAATGAGTTTTTATTAGTTTTTATTATTGTAGTAGCATTGTAGTTTTATTATTGTAGTTTTTACTATCGTAGAAGGCCACACTATGCTTGTCTCTCAGGATGACTTTGGCTAGTTTGTCAGATACTCCCCCAAATATGTAAGTTTGCACCACTGCCTGTTGCCCTTTTCGGTATTTCTGACTCTATTATACAGTGCCTCCAATTGATCGTATGTCATTTTTCACCGGTAATTTTAGTAACTTTCTTTCTTTCCACATTGATAATTTTTTTTCTCCCTGGGTAGTAAACGGTTGTAAGTTTTGTCGAGTCTAAGAAAATTTTTATGAATATGACCTTTGGCCCCAGAAATAGGGTCCAACAAAAAATCCAAATTTTTCCTTATGGGCTTTCAATGTTAAATTATTCGAAATACAAAAAGGCATTCAATTAGTAGGTTTTTGGGCACGAAGAACACGATGGAAGAACTTTCGAGTTCGAAAATGCAACTGTGACCCCCCGAAAGGGCACAATCAAGGTCACATGGGTTACAAAAATTGAATCACCGATACAAACCTTTCAAATCATAGGTTTAAAAAGGTGCCAAGGTCAATGGTAAGGTCTTCAGATCCCTTTTGTCATCCCTTGACCTTCAGGGGTTACTCAGGGGTCACAGGGGTTACCAAACGTGAGTCGGGGCTATAAGAGTGTCGAATCATATGTTTCAAAGAGTGCTCAATACGATGGTTAAGTCTCTCCAGGAATTCTCTGACCTTGAACGGTTGGGCTGGGGTCAAAGGTCGCCATATGTAGCCAAGGAAATCAGGGCAACAGAAGCGTCAAATTGTAGCTTTGAAAGGGTGAAGAACTAGACAATGAAATCCTGATCCTGCTCAACCGTTCAAGGTCAGAGAATTCCTGGAGGGACCTTATTGGAGGCAGGGAATTAAAATCTCTAAACGCTGTCGCTGCATTTCCTCATTTGCGTGCATCAATGTTTTATATTGCAAAGAGATATTATCAAATAATAACTTCAAGCTTGCCGGGGAGTTGACATGACGCGCTGCGCCTTTTGTTCCGGGCAGTTCCGAAACCGAATTTCACTGTCTCATTCTCCATAACACAAACAAAAGGAAGAAAAATAATATAAATATGACATTAATAATATCCATTGAATTTCAGTGTCTTCTGGCAATATTTTAAATCCTGACTTAGCCAAAAATAACCATTGCGCCGTCATTTTTCCTTATAAGTTATCGATAAAGATGTCAAATCTGAATGAAAGTGTTGACAAAAATTCATTCGGGAGCGCTTACTGAAATCAATCTTTACAGACAGTCCGCCGCGCAAGTGATTGAAGGAACAGAATAAGTATCCCGCGTTAAATTTTCGTTTGCACGAAACAGTCATTAGCAGATACATGCATCGGATTAGTCTTATAAGATTGATTACTTGTGATGGTGACACTTTTCTATACTTATTGTATGTAATGGAGAAATAAAAATCTTTCAATTTTAAAGCTTAGTATATGGGGAAGAAGTAAATTTTTATCATTCCTTCGTATTTATGCTATAAATGTGTAAACATTTGTCCGTCGGTTATTTCAGAAATTTCCGCTGATTAAGGGATGTATGGAAGGAAACTATAAAGTGCATTAGTCGCAAAAGAATGAGTTCTGGAGGTATGGGGAGTGGAGTGGGGATGTGAAATCTTTGGCTTATTCGTGTGTAGCCATAAAGGAGATTTGGAATTGGCACTGTTTTCAGGTAATCTATTGGTGCTAGTTCGATTTCTATGTTTCTCTTAAACGCTTCTGAAATACCTTACTACCATTCGAGAGGTTCATTCATTTTAATCCTTTCATATCATGGGTTCCTTATATTCCTAAATTTTTACCCTAATTTTCGCAGAACTAAAAATAAATAAACTTCTAAAAAGTACCCTGAAAACACAAAATGCTGCTGACGCACGACAGCAGCGCAACGTCGAAGCGCTGCAATAGCTATGGACGCGCCGCCGATAAATTATTTCACCGCTTTCGCAATTATTTTCAGGGTTAAAATCGTCGCCAATTTATCGTTCAGTAATTCTAAGCTTCCCTTCCGTTTTTACCGAGTATCCTCGATTGATGTGTACGAGATAGATTGGACAGGACTTTTACAAGTTAAGCTTATAAAGAAGATTTTTTTTTCATAATAAGAATAGCAATCGAACAATGTGTGCAGAAGGCCCACTTTGATCCATGGCCCAACTTGCTCATCTTTTTTAGCAGTGGTTGGCAAGCTAATTATGAATAGTAATGGCCTACATCAAACATATAAATCCCTATACCCGGAAGATATACTAACAAGATCCTTGAAAAACCTGAGATTATTCTCATAGTGGGATTAAATTTAAGCCATAGGAAGATGGAAAAGTACCAAAGGACCGGAAATTTACCCATTCTAGTCGTATGTTTAAAAACGGGAGCAAAGAGGAACCAGTTGATTGGCGACCGATAGCTTAAGGTCATTTGTGCCATTTGGAATAGGTGGGATGAGGGGAAGAAACGGGGCCATCACTTAGGTAACGACCTCTAAACCAAGAGGTCCAAAGTTCCAACCAATGGACAGAGTGCTGAACTTCAAATGCTCCCCACCCAGCACTCAAGTAAAGACCGGCATGTCAATGAAAAATCTCTGCCACTACCGTTACTCGAACCCGGTCTCCCAAGATGGGAAGCCAGTACATTAGCCACGACACCAACCCAAACCCCAACTGGGCCCAGGAAATTAGTGACCAATTTCACTGTCATTCCCTTCTTGTAAAATTTTGAGCACGTAATACAACCTGGATAGACAACTTTTCCTCAGCAATATAAACACGGTTTCCGCAAAAGGAAATCTTATGAAACTCAACTAGAATTTTTTTGTTAAGATATATATAAATCAGGTGAAATAATAAAGCAAGTGGATGCGATATTTTCAAAAAGGTACTTAACAGTCGTACAATTTAATGGCCTTCTTCAATTTCTATCACACTTTAAAGGATTCCTTTATATTCCTATGCAACCATACCATAATCATTTCTCCATTGCCTATGAGCTGAAAGCGTATTGATTTACTGGATCGATGAGTACTTAATATCTCTTCGCTGTGAATCTTGTGTCGCGACATGTAAGACTGATTACTTTAGTTCTGTCTCGTAATATATGCATTCTCTTCTCAAATGAAAAGTTTTTTCTTTAATTTATTTCATTATGAAATAACTACTTCCACTGTAATGATTATGAAAAGGATTTATGGTCTCTCTGTTGTTCCTCAAACTAACAGCAAACGCTCTTAGTTTACAGTTGTTCACAGACGTGACTATCTGCCTTAAGTAAGAACTTCTGCGATTCCGATGAATTTGATTGGTTAATCAAATAAGTTTCATTCGGGTGACTCTCTTTCTTCCACCAGAATGGGAATTTCACCCAAGGTCCTTCCTAAGGTAAGGGCGGACTCATATCGTTTGAAAAATTATTTTGTCCACACTAGAGTGAGACTGTAATCTACTTTAGGAAATAATTACACGCACCAACTTTATATTTACCCTAAATACAAGAAAAATGAGAACATTAACATTTACTAATAGTATTATAAATGTAATTTCCATCCATTATTTTCAGTTTGTAAATTAGTCACAGCAGAAGGAATATCATTTAATGATATTAATGCCAACACAACCTATATTATTTGATCAGTGCAACAGTTAGCAAAGAATTGTTGCCTAAGATGTTGTATTTCATTTATTTTGTCTAAAGTGTCAAAAGAACCAGTTTCCTGTTATGGGTCATGTTGCAGACACTTAATTGCCTTAAAATATCTCGAATATTTTATTGAGAATTTGCATTAAAGAATTAATTATTTTATTTTTATGTCATTCCACGGGTAAGTGTATCGAAACTGATCGTAAAAATATGAAGCTTAATCGCCAAAATGTAATGCCTTTTACGTATATCAAAATCCTTATTATGCAGGAATCAATCACACGACTGCAACCTCTAATTAAATTATGAGATCTTAATAATTCATAAACATCATTGAGTAAGAATTAAAGTGTTTGGTTTCAAGTAGACAATAAGTTTCAAAATACATGTGGAATAAACAATCATGTCAAATATATGTATATATTAGGAAAAATATATATGCTTATTATAAGTATATTTTATTTTCATTCGGAAAAATTGACTTTGGAAAAATAAGAATGAGGACATGAACATAAATTCAAGGTATGTGTTTTTCATACACTCATTTGCGATACAATTACGGCGATTATAGGGTTTAAATGGATATTAACTCTGGACATGACAGTTTGAGGCTCTTAATTGCAATGTTTTCTGTAGCATATCTGTATTCTGTAGTAACAATATTTTTAGTTACTAACAAAATTGCTGATATCAGATTAATATACTGATCATTAGAGTGAAATAGCATTTTACATTCCTGTCGGTGCTTCAGAATTCAATAACTTCAATAACTCATAACAGTTTCAATTCAAAGTTGTTCCCTAAGAAGCACGGGTGCCTGTTTTACCAGCGGAAAAAACAATTGTCCTTGCATATTTTTTGTGCCCCAAATAACTGTACAATGGAAAATAATTTTATAGTTCGATTTTTTATTTATAATGCGATTTTTTATTATAATCAATGACCCGGGTAACCTGCCATTAAAAAAATGTAAGCATATCTACCTAGTTTTTAGCAAAACTGTCCGCTATTTCGGAGATATTGGTCCATGTTTACCTTCATATTCATCACTATAGTGATATTGAAAACGCGCCCTACATCCAAAATTTGATGAGAATCAAAGCGCATCTTCAATTTCAGCGGCTTTTCGGAATTCGGGACCACCGTGACTCATCTGTCCCTTCAGGAATTAGTTACGTTCATGCATTTTTCCTTTAAACATCATAGAGATGGTTAAAGATTCGCCCTAATTATTTAACGCTTATTAAGATCCCTCCTTCCTCACTCGCCTCTAACTCGAGTATTTACTCCTTAGATACGGATGGAAGAAACCGCAATGACAGTTTTCAGCGTTTGCTTTGTTTGTCAAAACAAAAAACCATCAAGGGGTCTATCACCACAGCATCCAATATGCCAAAGTAACTGGAAAAGTAAATTTAAACTAAAAGTTAAATTTTTTAACTTAAACTAGTTCCCTTTTACAGAGATTAACTTTAATCACCCACTTAACAGTTACTTTTCAGAAAAGTAACTTTAAAATGTAAGTGAAAATTTAATGTATTCTCTATAGACCATCCTTGGATATACCTATGTGGCATTTTTTTTACTCGAGTTAGAGGCGAGTGAGGAAGGAGGGACCTTAATAAGCGTTAAATAATTAGGGCGATTCTTAGATTCCTATCAACCCATGATTCTTGATTGACTGTCAATGTTTATTCGGTTCAACCCAAGAGGCTGAACGACTATGTAATTAGTTTTAAGGTATTATTATGGTAATTAATTTGTTTTACCACTATCTCAATCTGATACTTATTTAATAATTTTTTGTAAAATAATCTAGTTACACTTGGAATATTGATTTAACAGCATGGCTATTGTCCCTGCCATGTGCTAATTGGTAATTAATTTGTATGATTGTTTTGTCTTCAATCAATTAACTAATGTACTTATGCAAACTTAACTGATTTTGTTCATTTCACTTCCACCCAACGAGTTAGATGTTCGTTAATATGGGTGCTGTATTTTGTTCATGAATTTCATTTGCCTTGGATGTGAGACACTGGGCATCCTAATTTATTCTAATTTTCACTGATATTAAGTTTGATATCAGATGTTATCTGTGACTGTTGGTTCACAGTTGTTAGTGACAGTGAGAATGGTTACTTACTCGTCATGTGCTCTCAGTTATTGTTCATATTCTGTTAACTCTGTGAGTGTGTCCTTTGTCATTTATTCATTTTTTTGGGGTATGTGTTATCCTGCAGGTGGATAGCCCCTGAGCTTTACCCCTTCGCTGTGGGTGAGAGAACTACTTTGTGTTAGTCATCATTAGGACTAGAATTCACAACAGTGATGATTATTTTTGTAATTGCTTTTCCAAATTGCTAATATTTTGGGTATTTGAATCAGTGTTATTCAGTGAGCACCTGCCACCCTTTCTGTTTGTGTGAGATGGGTTTCCAATACTGTGTGGGAGTGTTGTAGTCTTTTGGCTCCTGTTTCTGCTTGTCAATTCAGCGGTTAATCATGTGGATCCCCGAGTGAAGTGATTAGTGTTTTCATTAGACCAATTGTTCTTCCCCCAACCGGAAGTTTATTTTGGTGGACAGTTTTCCCCCAGTGGATGTGGCATTTTTTGGTCCCCCCCCCCCCCCCCCTCGTTGGACATTACCCCTCGGCGGACTAATTACCCTCCGGACTTAGCCGCAGGACTTGCTCGACAGGCGTAGCTAACGGCAGGCGGAGCCAACGACGCCAACAATGCCTACGATTCCAAAATGCATCGATTTCGTCTGCTTCGTTCGTCAGCTCCGTTCAGCAGCTCCTTTCAGCCGCTCCTTTCAGCCGCTCCTTTCAGCCGCTCCTTTGCCTCACCAGATGCTCTACCACTTATATAGCCCCCAAAGTGCGGATGAAGACCAGAAGTTAGGCCATCGTACGAGCCGTTATTTAGTGTTCGCCCGCCATAGTGAAAAAAGAGTCCCGGATCACCCAATCCTAAACTTCCACCTCGCCCCCTTCTCATCATGCCACCTTTTCCTCCCCTCAATTTGCACCAATGATATTCCACGTTAAACCCCATTGCACTTTGACCTTCCAGAAAATACCCCCTCCTTACCCCAGAGAATACCTCCCCTCTCACGCCCTCTGTTCCAGTCGAGACGGCAAAGAGACGATTTCGAGGCGAGGTGAGAGGAGAGTAGTGTTAGTCGATTCTCCTTTGTGCGCCATGGACTTTCGGTGCAAGTTATTAGTTTTCCCGAAATGGTGAAGAGTATTTCAATTTTGTTGGTTTGTACCTTGTTGTTTAAATACAGTGTTTGATTAGTTAGATTGTCATACTTTTGTGGTTTTTTCTATTTCTGACCTCATCTTGCTCACCCGTCTTGGAAAGAATATTTGTCCTTTGGACAAGCGTTTCTCGTGAACTGCTGTTCTTCTTTCGAGAAACGCTGCACCTATCGTTACCTAAGTGATGGCCAAGTTTCTTCCCACCCTCTTTCCCACATCCCACCTATTCCAAATGGCACAAATGACCTTAAGCTATCGGTCGCCAATCAACTGGTTCCTCTTTTCTCCCGTTTTTAAACATACGACTAGAATGGGTAACTTTCCGGTCCTTTGGTACTTTTCCATCTTCCTATGGCTTAAATTTAATCCCACTATGAGAATAATCTCAGGTTTTTCAAGGATCTTGTTAGTATATCTTCCGGGTATAGGGATTTATATGTTTGATGTAGGCCATTACTATTCATAATTAGCTTGCCAACCACTGCTGAAAAAGATGAGCAAGTTGGGCCATGGATCAAAGTGGGCCTTCTTCACACATTGTTCGATTGCTATTCTTATTATGAAAAAAAAATCTTCTTTATAAGCTTAACTTGTAAAAGTCCTGTCCAATCTATCTCGTACACATCAATCGAGGATACTCGGTAAAAACGGAAGGGAAGCTTAGAATTACTGAACGATAAATTGGCGACGATTTTAACCCTGAAAATAATTGCGAAAGCGGTGAAATAATTTATTTTGCAAATGTTAGGCTAACTGGACTTAGAATTATACTTTAAGTTTGTTCAGTTGGTAGATATAATCCTAGTAAGATGAGAATATTACTTTTTTTTAGGAAATTGAAACGCTAAGTTCGGCGTAGGTCTAGATGAAGAATAATTGGAAAGAAATGTGGAAATCGGAAAGAGGACGGAGAAAGATTTCTAAAATTCTGCACGTAATACTTGTTAGTCTTGGCAAACACAGTTTAAAACCACAACCTCAGTAGATATCATTGAAAATGCCAGGAGATAGAAAAATATTTCAAACTAAGTACATTTTAGTGAAGCAGTGATTCAGAAACGAGGCAAAGGACTGCAAAAGCTACCCTGAGGTAGATAGCGGCAGTGAATACAACCTAGTGATGATAAAATGCCAATTAGAAATCAATTAGCTTTAGAAAAAATGAAGAGCATATGTCAAGTAGATAAGTTGAAGGAGATCCAAACCAGATGGATTTCCAAAAGACAGTGGATACTTACTGTTCCCACTAAAACCAGTCGGAAGAGTACGTGACCGATAAATTTGTGAAAGAGAGGTGCGAAAGCATTTAAAGTGGGCTACAGGGTGCCAGAAAGAAGTTCTTGGGAAAGAAGGTGCCATGGAGAAACCTACAATCACCAAAGACCCGATTAAAGACAGAAGCAGGGGCGGATTCAGCATAAAATTTGGGGGGGGGGGTCATGACCTGGGTCCGGGGAGTATGGAGTTTTCCACTGAAAAATCTACCACTGCCAGGAATCGATACCCGGGCCCTCGAGATGGGAGGCCAGTACTCTAGCCACCACACAAACCCGATCCCATTAGTCGGTTGTTTATTTCTAAAGATGGTTCATTGTATGTTAGTAAAAAGTCTTTTCCATTGTCAACTGCAGATGCATGGAATCGGTTTTCCTCGTGAGTGGTGAGGTCACCTTTTTCTCCTAAGAGATTATCAAACTTTTTAAGGGGTTCCTTAACGAATATCCTAAGTGGAGTCACGTTGTGGTGGACACTTCCTAAGCCAGATGAAAAAAGTACACAATATTTACAGTACAGCCCCCTGTCTTTACGAGACAGCACAAGCCAGTGGAATTTGTCAAGATGTGATCTCTGTGCATATTTTTTGTAGACTTGCCTTTCTTCATTACTTCGTTATGAGGGAACTGGTCGTCTAAAGGAGGAGTCCACGGTTTCTGCAACAACGTAGCCTTCCCCACGGAGCATCATGATATCGGCCCAATATCATTTTTACACCGTCACATATCACTTATAGATCAATCCGATATTGGCTACCGATATCGGCAAATGTGAAAAGTGATAACATTTGTCATTATAAAAATGACATTTGCTGACGATAATGGGCCGATATTAATTTGATGATAAAAAGACAGATGTCAGTGGCATAAAAATGATATTGGGCCGACGTATATTTGATAATACCATGGACTGATTTTTCATTAACATGATATTGGGATGATTTAATAAGTAAGATAGCTAAAATGTATCCTGGATAAACATGTTACAAATATTTATAATAAGGGATGGCCGTACAATAAAATTGCGATGGATAAAGAAATTGCGAGAGGTAGTTTCGATCTAAGATCGTTCACATTGAGAACCCTGCATTTTAGACCTGACCCAACGCTCCTTATTAAGAAATGGGTAATTTCAAGCGTTTATGATAGTAATAAGCCACTTACCTTATTCGTAACCGAACTTCCCTTACTGAAAGATACGTAACTTTAAGCGTTATCATTGTAATAAAATATTTCAAACTCGTTTTCTGTTGAAGTTATTGGAGTTATAACCCAATGTGGGGAGTTCACATTATTTGCCATGCGAAAAAATTCACCTGGACCGGGAATGGAACCATGGACCTTTGGCTGCACAGACCATTACACTACCCAGGATCCCTAATTCGCATGGCAATTTTACCAAGGCTCAAGGTACTAGATATTGAGCCCTCGCGGTCCATCAAGGATGGCAATGCAAGGGAGAAAGGGCGTCAAAGAAGTCACGACCAAAGGTGAACCCCATCCAGCGCTAAATCCGCGCTTGGCGGTAAATGTCGGATATTCCAAGCCTGCCGCGTGAACGGCAATTCGTAAGCAAACATCGAATTCTTACTAATTCTGAAGATTCAAGCGATATGGAGTGGAAGCGAAACATGATAACGCAATGTTTTTTCTTTCTGTGTTATCGAATCCTTAAACAGTCATATTTCTTATTTTATATGTAGGCCTCCAAATGGTTTCTGATGTTTTGACCAAGTACAAAATTTTGACTTTCTTCTCTCTGACGTCGGGGGAAAAAATGTGACTACTCAAAATTATAAAATCCAGCAACCAGAAAAATATGATCATTTTTATACCCTTTATTAGTCAGCTCAGCTGACATCATCTTTACATCTGGAAACGATATCTATTAATTATCAATTTAAGATACGATCGACGATATCAATTTTACATCGGAGAAAGGTATCATTTGTGTCATTTTTATATCGTAATTATCATCCGATATTAAAACGACATTGGTGACGTCAAAATTACATTGGGCCGACGTATAACTGCCCTACGATGCTGCTTGGGTCTTATAGCCTTCCTCTCATTCTCCCTATTTTCTCTTTTTCCTCGCCGATGAAAAATTTCAGGGGGGGGGGGGTCAACCCCCCCTGGCTACGCGCCTGGTGCGACCCTGCTATTCAATATTGGCTATTCCTACTATTCAAGGGTAGGTGAAGATTCACTTGTCTGTCAGTCGAGCTCCACGAGCTTATCACGAGACATCGGAAATTGCCGAACATTGCCGAAAGCACTGAGGCACTTCCGACTATGCGGGCTCTATGGCTGTGTCCCAATTCACCAGATAGGTACCATCCCAGAATTAAGGGAGGACACCATCTTGTAAGGGTGTCCCAACTCGTTAGGCATCATAAGGGAGCGGATTTAGGTACTTTTTCAGCCGCCAGATTTGGGCATCGACGCGTTCATCCTTTTCCCATGATTTAAAGCATTCAAAGCAAGAGCAGTGGACTCGATGAAGATGGCTACCAACGAGGAAAAATATTTTGGCTGAAATTTTGTTGATATTTTTATAATAAGTCGTGTTGATTCGTTTATTACAATAAAATATCGTTATAGGGAGTAGTGACATGACGGAGAGATTCATTCAGAAGTAGGAGAAGGCAGAATTGTACTACATTAAAATAAAATTATTATTTAAATTACGGAATATATGACAAGATGCTAATCTGCGGTACCCTAAACTCAAATTAAATTCTCTTTACACAATGGCTTGAGAAAGTTAACAATATGGATTGTGTAAGATTTTGTACATCATGTGTCATCCCTTTCACATTCTCTTGTTTTTCATCGGTTTTAATCCCAGAAGATGGCAATACCTGCGTAAGGATATCCCCAAGGCCCGTGTATTATTATTATAAGTATTCTACCGGAGAAGGTAGGTTTAAATGGACATTTAATTCTTCCCACCCCCTAAATTTCACACGATGTCCCTCTTCAGCCCCTCATACCTCCTGCCACCCATCATTCCATCCAAGCTACCCGTTCTTCTCCTCCCTCTTCCCCGCTTACTCAACGCTCTTCCCTCAATCGCCTCCTTCAAAACACCATCCCCTTTTATTACCTTTTCCATCCACACCTTCTGCCTTCTCCTAATTTCATCTATCAAATTTCTTTCCTCTCCTACCAATTCTAGCACTTCATCGTTCGACTTCCTTTCGACCCACCTTACTTTTTCCATCCTTTTCCACACCCACATTTCAAAAGCCCTAAGTCTATTTTCATCTTCCTTTCGCAAAGCCCACGTTTCCGCCCCATATAGTGCAACGCTCCATATTAAACTTTTCACTAGTCTTTTCTTCACTTCCCTACTCAAGGCCCCTGTCATTAGCTCACGCCTACGAGTAAAGGCTTCTTTTGCCAATGCAATTCTCCTTCTCACTTCAATGCTGCTATACCCTTTTTCTTCCAACACACTACCTAGATAGGTAAATTGTTCTACCTGCTCTAGCTTCTGACCTCCCACTTTTATCGTTATGTTGGCTCTTTTTGTTCTTGAAAACCGCATTACTTTCGTTTTCTTCTGGTTTATCTTCATCCCGTATCTTTCGCACTGTCCCTGCAATGCATCCAGCATTTTTTGCAAGCCACGGGCAGATGGCATACTAGCGCTTGGTCATCCGCAAACCTCACTGATTTTATCAATTTCCCCCCGACCTTCACTCCAGCCTCCAGTTCATCCCAAGCCCTTCTCACCATTTCCTCCGAGTATATGTTGAAAAGAACCGGTGATAAAGGACAGCCCTGCCTAACTCCCCTCCCTATTGTTGCCCAATCCGATTCTCCATCTGCTACTCTCACTTGCGCCTTCTGCGCCATATATAAATTCCGAATCAGTCTCCTGTCTCTCCAGTCTACTCCTATCTTCCGCAATATTTCCATTAACTTGTCCCACCTCACTCTGTCGAACGCCTTTTCGAAATCAACAAAGCACGCGAATACGTCCTGATTGTATTCTAGGTTCCTTTCCACTAGTATTCTCATCACTGCAATCGCATCCCGAGTGGCCCTCCCCTTCCGAAATCCAAACTGATCCTCGCCTAGGAATTCATTTGCTCTCTTTTCCATTCTCCCATTGATGATTCTAAGCACTACCTTTGCCGCATGAGAAATCAAACTTATCGTTCTATAGTCTTCATATTCCTTTGTCACCCTCTTTTTCGGTGTAGGTATCAGCACGGTTTTTACAAAATCCTCCGGCCAAGCCCCCTCCTCGTATATTTTACGAACAAGTTCATAAAATCTGTCCCTTCCTCCTTTTCCTAGGTTCTTCAGAAGCTCAGCTGGGATGCTATCAACCCCCACCGCTTTACCTGCCTTCATTTCTCGCAGTGCCTTCTCTATCTCACTGTCCAGTATTCCGGGGCCCACGTCATCCTGATCTACGTCCTTTTCCTCTTCTATGTCCAAGTTGCTAGGCCTATTTTCGCTATCACACAGTTCCTCAACATATTCCCTCCAACGACGTTGGATCTCCTCTGGCTCCATTGCTAAATTTCCCTTTCTGTCTTTGATGCACGGGACCGTTTTCCATTTCTTATTTCCCGATAACATTCTAACCTTTGAGTACAGACTGCCTATTTCACCTTCTCTCAGGAGTCTCTCCAGCTCCTCGCATTGCCGACTCCACCACTTTTCTCTTGCTCTCTTTGTTTCTCTCCTAAGCCTGTTGTTAATCTCCTTATAACGCCTTTTGCCTAGCTCTGTATTTACATTTTTCCATTTCCTTCTTTCGTCTATCCTTTCCATCATTTCCGCTGTTACCCATGGTTTCTTGATCCTCCTAGTGTCTACTGTTCCTATTGTTTTCTCCGCTGCTTCTTTTATGCCCGTCTTTATCATTTCCCACCTTTCATCTATTGTTCCTCTTCCCTCCTCTTCCCTCATGCATCTATCCACAATCTCCTGGTATTCCCTCCTCTTCCCTCCAATCAGTGCTCCTACATCCCACTTTTTTATTTTCCTTCCTACTTTCAACCTCTTTAGTCTCATCTCACCACCACCAAGTTATGGTCGGAGTCGGCATCTGCACCTGGGAAACTATGCGAGTTCTTTACGCCGTTCCTGAATCTTTGCCTAATCATGATTTAGTCTAGTGGGTACCTTCCAGTATCCCCCGGCATTTTCCACGTGTACCTACGCCTAGGGTGGTGTTTAAACCACGTATTTGTTCTCACTAAATTATTCCTCCTACAGAACTCCACTGCTTTCTCGCCCCGGTCATTTCTTATGCCCAGACCATACTCCCCTACTTCACTCCCGTCCCTCCCTTCCCCTACTACAGCGTTCCAATCTCCCATAACTATTAGATTCTTCCTGCCCTTTACTTTCCCCATTAATTCTTCCAACTGGTCATATACTTCGTCAACTTCCTCTTCTCTATGCCCCCCTGTCGGCATGTAAACCTGTACGACCTGTACTAAGACTACATTTTCCGGCTTAGCTTTGATTTCGATGGCTAGTATTCTATCGCTTACCTGTTCCACATTCAACACCCTTTTTCCTAATGTTGCGTTCAATACAACTGCTACTCCCCGCTGGCTCTCTTCCCCTCCACTGTATGTATATACGGTGATATTTACGGACCTTGGATATCCCAATACGTGCTCCCTTTTGGGTTAGCCAGCTAAAGTTTAGACACCCAAATTCATTCTCCCTAATGCCTAACGAGTTGGGACACAGCCTATTTTAATCATTGAGCTTGTTTTTTACAGGTGAAAGTGCTACGCTCTACGATAAATAAAACTCAAACTTCTCTCACGTTTGGGACTTGTAGCCATGCATTTGCATATACACTCCCTTTACTCCTTTTCAAGGATACAAAAACTATGAAATTAATAAAAATCAAAAATTTTTGATAAAATTTGGGGGGGGGTCATGACCCCTGTGACCCCCCCCCCCTAAATCCGCCACTGGACAGAAGGTAGTACAAACATTCGGAAACCGAAGAAAGATAACTCAGTTGCAAACAATTGAGGAATGATGTAATGATGTATCATAAACGAAGAAAAGCAAGCAAAATTTGGATATGGAATCTATGCAAAGATACACAAAACAGCCTCATACATCGGGAGATGGAAGTTGCATGCAGGGTGGTGAGTAAACACCGCAAGGAATGGGGCAAGAATGGATAACTTATATTTGGAAATTAAGATAAAGTGAAGAAGTGGAAGGAATATTTGAAGCAATTGTTCAGCGACATTATTCTCATCTCGAAGCTATTCGAAGAGGAAAATGAATTCAAAAAGGATGATGTGGGAAACTTAGTACTGAGATCAGATTTCGACGTAGCAATAGGGGACCTGCGAATGAATATGTCTTCTGGAATTGATGATTTTCCTGCTTACCTAATCAAAAATGCAGGAGAGAGTGGAATAACCCAGCTGCATAATGCCATCAATGACTCAGCAGGACCCACGGATTTCGAGAAGAGCATCATTTTCCCGATTCCCAAATAGAAGAAGGCTGAAAACTGATAAATGTTTAGTACTCAATGCCTGACCATGCCTCTTAGACATTGACATGTATCATACGCAAGAAATTGAACGGTAAGCAGAAGAGTTCTTGAACCCAGCTGGCACAAAGTATGCTGCTTGCCTGTTTCTTACGACATACATACGTAAGAAATAGGAAAGGAGCTTACCATGAAATAAGACGTTTGCGTAAGTAGTTGCTCAGACCCAGGTAAGACTGGGGTAAGAAACGTCGTCATATATCCTCATACCTTGAGATATCCTTAAGGATATCTCATGTGAATTTAGAAAAAGCCAGGGCGTAATAGGGGCAATGCTGGTCCTTATGCTACCGATAGAGATGATGATGGAGAAAACAAGAAGGCCTTCATTGTTTTTCGTATTTGGAGAAGGCATTTGATAGTGTGGATTCGAGTTCAATTTATGTGATTCTAAAAGGATTTTTAGTGGCCTACGCGGAGGCCTGGAAATTTCTACCCACTAAAAGGCCGGCACGGAATATTCGACCCAGATTAAATGCTACTATTGTTCTCAGTATTTTCTTCGCATTTATGGGCAAATGTTATCTCCTGATATTATAGTATGTTTTGTAAATAATAAATTTTAAATAAACAAAGTTTTAGATGAATAATTTATGCAACAAATAAAAATAGCTTCTAAATCCTTAATATGCATTTGTCGTATACCGACCACCCACAGCTGTAGTACTGATTCACCGTTTTAATTTACCAAGCATTTAGATACATGTCATCGTCTTCTTTTATCTTTGTGTTTTGTAAATCTACAACAACAATACTGCGCGATGTTCTTGGCAGTACCCTTTGCTCTCAATTTGCTTGCAAGAGACGTGGACGCAAAGTAATTGTCTGTCGTAAGGTTCTTCGCTTCTTTCGTCGAGTAAGTCCCCGAGGCTTCATGACAGCTCCTTCGTCCAAGAGAATGAAGTTCGTCCATTACAAGATCAGGAGCCATATTACACGTGTACTGTTTTAAAATCACCTAATATCCAGAATTTTATGTCATTTTGCCAGGTTTCTTGGGCGTATATTGAATGAATAAGAATGTTTCCTTGTAAGGGAGCATGGCTTTCAACTGTTTCTAGGCTTAAGCCTATATAAGCAAGTATATATTTTTCAATAAATTTGTCCCACAATTCAGATACCGGAGCGAATTTAATATTTTTTCTCTCGAAGACCTATTTTATTTTCGAATAAATACGAGGTTATTAATGATTTTATTGAATATAATTTAGACTTATTTTCGCTGAAAACGGTAGACCTGTTATATTCCAGTATATGTCTAGATCTAAGTCGGACCTACCACGTGCCTTACGAGAATGAATCCAGTGCCTCCAGTTCCACGATTGAAACTGATCATCGCCAGTAATTCCACGGTCATCGTCTTGTTTGCATGTTTTAGCGTTAGCATTCCTTCAGGGGAAAGCAGACGCCAAGGGCACTGCCGTCCTTCAAAAACCCTTGCTAGCGGCGTTGGGCCTTAAATTTCACTCACGTTGTTTTGAATGGCCGCCCGGGAGCACCAAATCCAGAATCCGACGCTACCCACTTGATTTTCCCTTCAGCCCCGATTTGATTCCCGTGAAAAGTAAAAATGCAGTGGACATAAAAACTCGCATAATATTTTCGAAACTACCTGTTACCGCCTGAGATGTTTGATCATTGGTCAAGTTTTTTTCCGCATCGCAAACACTTCTCCCTGCTATACTCGGGGTAGATAGACATTCTGATCACATCTCTCCATTTAGTATCTGGCTCATCGCTTTCAAGTCAGGAAATGTTTTGCAGAATATTCTTTGAAAACTGATACTGCGTTGCTTCACAGCGGGAATATTTCCCTCCCAGAACCACTAAACAAAACTGACGCAAGAGCAGTTTTTGGGTGACTATGGAGGTGACTATTCAATGGATACAGATCAAAGGGACGAAATAGATAGGTGGACAATCAGGAGCAAGCGACTTACAGGACCGGCATGCCGCTTCTGAAATTAAAATGGACTACAACAAAATGTAGCATTTTGTGCAAATCTCTTTCGCCACTCTTCCCCTCCTCATTTTCCTATCGAACAGCAGCGTAGACAGGCATCCAGAGATTTTTTTAACTTTAGGTAGTTAAATGCACGAAACGATTCTAGTAGACCCTAATATTCAAAACCACTAGGCGAAACTGAGGCTGAAATTGTTTGGGTTAAATTTACCCTAGTTAGCCTTCACTGTATAATTTTAATTTAAGCCATAAAATGAATGCGCAGAGAGATAATACTTTTACCTTGGTTAAAAAACCACATTTCATTAAAAGTCACGGAATTTCATTCCATTGTACCAAAATATCTTTACATATTGGCAATTTTATAATCAGTTTGGATCAAATTGACCCGTATAGACCTTTGCGTACTAATGACTGAAGTGTTATCAGAACTTCTTTGTAAATGCTAGATAGCTTTAATTAAATATAGACTCAGCAGTGTACAAGCAACAATTCAGAGAGGATTGAGGCAGGGCTGTGCATTATCTGCCGTAATTTTTAATTTGTACATAGAGGAATTGAAGAATAACGGGAAAATATGGCTTGGGAAATCGAAATAAGAGAGACACAGAATTCTGCACACAATACAAGTTGGTGGTGGCAAACACATTGTTTAGAAACCACCAACGGAGAAGATATACCTGGAAAATGCCCGGAGACAGAAGAAGATTTCAAATTGGCTACATTTTAGTGAAGCAGTGGTTCAGAAACCAGGTGAAGAACTGCAAAAGTTACCCGGGTGCAGATATTGACAGTGACCACAACTTAGTGATAGTGAAATGCCAATTAAAACTCAAGAAATTGAAGAATTTGATGAAGAACATATGGCAAGTAAAGAAACTAAGGGAAACTCAACAACGACTGGCCTTCAAGAAGGCAGTGCAAAACGAAATAGAAGAGGATTTGACCGTGAAACCAGTAGAAAAGGGATGAGGAGGAAGAGGTGAAAATCATAATCGGGCTACAGGAAGTAGCAAAAGAAGTTCTGGGGAGAAGAATCGTTGTCAAGAAAAAACCATGGATTACAGAAGAAGTCTTAGAAGTGGTTGAAGAGAGAAGAAAATATAAAAATGTGGAAACTGAAGAAGGGCAACTTCGCTACAAAAGAATCAGGAATGAAATAAATCATAAAGCGAGACAAGCAAGGGAAATTTGGATGAAGGATCTATGTGAAGATGTACAAAGCAACCTCGCAAATGGAAATGTGGAAGTTGCCTACAGGATGGTGAAAAATCACTTCAAGGAATGGGCTGCAAGATGTAACAGCATCAGGGACAAGAATGGAGAACTCTTAATTGAAGATGAGGATAAAGTGAAGAGATGGAAGGAATACTTGGGAAGAGTTGTACAATGGAAGCTATCTTAGAGCAGAAGTAATCGAAGAGGAAAATGAAGTCGATAAGGATGATTGGGAGCCCCAATCTTAAGATCAGAATTTGATGCAGCTGTAAGGGATCTGAAGATAAATAAGAAGAGAGCTGAGAACTGTAAACATTTTAGGACTGTTGTGAGCCGCATTTGGTTTAGCATTTGTTTTGTTTTCTCTCGCCTGTTGTTTATGTGTGCATGGAGATGACGAGCCCATTGTCATGCCATTGTCAATCAAACAAGCGTCCCCGGCGAAGTCAGTTCTGTTTTATTGTAAGTGATATGTTGTTCTTGAAGTTATATTAAATAGTTGGAAGAAATTGGTTTCTCGTGAGTTTCGTTTCCGACATTTGGCGACCGTGACAGGACAAGTGAAGATAACCAAGGAACAACATGGAAAAGGTAAATAACCCCTATGAAAAAATTGTATACAAAATGTATGATTTGTATACAGCGGATTGTATACAGAAAGCCTGCAGGCTGTATACAGAGCATACAAATTTGGCCCAAAACAATTTTTATACAAAATATATACAATGTATGCAATAAGTATACAAAACGTTTTAATTGTGTACTTTTAATACAAGATGTATGGAAAGCATACAAAATGTATGCAAAGCATTCAAAATGTATACAAAGCATACAATACCCATACAAATTTGACCCTAAACAATTTGTGTAAAACATTTACTCTTTCTACCCATACAAAATTTGTGAATAAAATTAAAAGGACTTTTAAGGAAAAAAAGACTTAATGCAAAAGAGTGATTTAACTAAAAACATCATTGAAACAATATTGTTTGCTTCCACAAAGTGACGGCTAAAAACAATAATCGTCATAATATAACTTTCAGGAACAACTCGAAAGCACCGCGTACGATTTTAAACAAAAACAGCTTTATACCTATTTTAATATTAATTGGCACCACTTCAAATTTCAATGATTGCATTCACTTGCCCATGTAGCACACATTTGAAATAACATTCCACATTTCAGGCATTATCCATCGCGACGCCAAGTCACACCACATGGCATATGGGAATCAAAAGCTGCAATCGAGCTTGCATGTTGCACAACACAAGGTTTATCTGGGTATTCAGTAACCAAGGGTCTTTTAAAAGAATAATGGTCCACTCAAAATTAAAAGTAGATATTTTGAAGAGGGAGCTCTTTGAAATCTCATAGAAAGTGATGACTGCACTGAGATAGACACAAATACACAAAAAGTTTCACATTCATTAAAAAGTTGATTTGAATCTTCATTGGGTCATTCCTAATGTCCCAATACGTTAATGTATAACACGTGCCTGTAAAAATAAATAAAGTCACTACCTGTGTTAAGAATTCAATCAAGACTACACGGAAGGCAGGTCAAAACAATGGAAAAGTCGTGAATTTTCTTCAGCAGTCTCACTTTGTAAAGACAAAATTACTCACCGTACATTATTCGTCCATTCCAGTTTTAAAGTAAGTTTCTTTGGTGACGAACTTCATAAAAACGCTATGCTTCGAGATCAATTTCGTTCCAGTTGCTTGCCTCCGAGTCAACTTTACATGATCAATTAATAATAATTCACAACTACGAACCGAAAAACGCAAATCACAACTGCCATTTTGAATATAGAATTCGATTGGATTAGCATTGCGATTATATCGATATAGTCGATACGGTCGATACCTATTCATGGTCGATACCTTTCACAGCCGCGCACTATGAAATGAATATTCGGGTTAAAGATATTCGTGTGCCCCAAAGTTGTAATTTATCGTTGATAATAGTGCTGTAAGTAAAAACATAAGTTTTCTAAACTGTAGTGCGTTTGAACGTATGTACTTTGAATTTCATCATTGGAAATTAAAACGCAATAGTTAACTTGTTGAGTTGACATGGAGTTTTGATCCTAGAATTTTACTTATCGTATTAATATATTTAAGTAAGCAATGGTTTTAAGTTTAACTAGAACTGAACTGCCAGTCCGTACTGAATTTTTTTAATGAATGTCGCGGAGGTGAAAATTTAGTCTTTCGGCACATCGGCAAGTCACCCCCGCTCATGTGGCCATGATATGATTTTGAAGAACTCAAAATGAAACATCGGGCCACCATCGTACCGATGTCGGCAAGTGGTGTCGGCAATGCTACTTGAAGCTGGTGTTGGCCCAATGTCGGCAAAGTCGGCCAACCATTGACGATGTCAGCTCGGAGTCGGCTTAGGTTGGCCGACTTTGCCGACACAAAGCCAACACCGGGCCGGTAGTTGATGTTGCCTGGGAATACAAAATGAACACAATAAGACAGCACTATACAATTCTTATGCGGTATTAAACCCCTCTACATTTACAATGGCCTTCAACTTTGGTATTTCGCTTAACCTTTGGCCCATGGCCGAAACAAGCTCGGCAGGTCTTGTTGTTGGCCGCCATTTCTCCACATTGACTAGGAGCACAATAACATAAATTACATAAAAGAGAATGTATAACTTTTTCATACAAGGAGCATATTTAATTCTCTGTATAAATTCTGTTTACAATGTTTACATTTTATACTGAGCATGAATTTTGTGTACAGAGTATATTTTCTATACATTTTCTATACAATGTGTACATTCTTAAAAGAAATTGTATGCATTGTATAAAATGTACAGAATGTATACAGCCCTATGAAATGCATACAACAGTATGAAAAATGTATACATTGTATACAACCCGTGTGCTTTCTGTACACAATATTTTCGTATGGGAAGTCGCGCAAAACGCAAAGGAGTGCTTTCACACGGGTGTGCAACGATGGTTGACGCGTTAATTAAGTCAGGGGACGAGAATGTGATAGATATTCGAGCGTCAATGGAACTGTTGGAGAAACGTCGGGGTGAATTATCGCAGTTAGATGATTTATTTTATGATGGCTTATTAGAACTTGAGAACGTCACGCAAAAGGACTTGGACGAGGAAATCAAGAGGGCGGATGTGTATACGATTCTATTTTGCAAATTAAAGTGCGCTGTTGCAAAATGGGAAGAAGATCGCCATTCACAAGGAAGTGTTTCCAGAGCCAGTCCGACGCAAGAGAATAGTAAACGTTCTTTCAAACTCCCGCAATTAGAATTTAAGAAGTTCGGAGGTGAGTTAAAAGATTTCTTGCCATTTTGGTCTCAATTTCAGAAAATTGACGAAGACCCCTCTATTGATGCCAGTGACAAGTTTCAGTATTTAATGCAGGCAACGATTCCCGGTTCTAGAGCCAGGGAGTTAGTGGAGAGTTTTCCTGCCACCAGTGAGAATTACGTTAAGGCTATAAATTGTTTAAGAGATAGGTATGGCCGAGAAGATCTGTTAGTGGAGGTGTACGTCAGAGAACTATTGAGTTTGGTGTTGCAAAATTCTTTGACAACAAACCAGACACCCCTAGCGTCCTTGTATGACAAATTAGAGTGTCACTTGCGTGCATTAGAGACTCTAGGCGTTACTACCGAGAAGTGTGCTTCAATGCTGCTCCCCCTAGTCGAATCGTGTTTACCGGAGGACATTCTGCGTATCTGGCAACGAAATGACGCAATTGTAGGCGTCAGTAAAGCGTTCAGTAGCCAGAATCTAGGAGGTACGTTAGGCAGCGGAGACGTGAGCAGACCTAGTACCTCAAAGGATCGCTTGGAAAGATTAATGCACTTCATACGGACGGAAGTAGAGGGTGAATTGAAGGTGAATTTGGCAATGTCTGGTTTTGGCGTTACTTCAGCGGCTGTGGAAAGGGTGACTGTGAAGAAAAAGGAGCGCCCATCGAAGCCTAACTATTACCACTCACAAGAGCTTCCGACGGCTGCAGGGTTGTTGACAACGGCGAAGAATACGGAGAGGATTTGTGTTTTTTGCGGAGGTAGTCATGGATCAGCTGACTGTATGAAAGCGCAGAAAATGACATTGACAGAAAGGCGACAGGTATTGGTATCCAAGCGATGCTGCTACTCATGTTTGAAGGTAGGACATCCCGCGAAGAAGTGCCGGAACCGTCCCAAATGTGCGAGTTGTGGCAGAGGACATTATGCCATTATGTGTGGGGACTCTCTCCAACGTGAACGGTAGGCCGGAATCCGTTAAGGTCAGCCGGGAGGAATTTCTGCGGAAAAGTCATCCAGCCGAATCGTTAGCCAATACATCGAGTACACCTGATGTACAATTACAGACTTTGTTAGTTGTGATGAAAGGCATAGGTATTGAAAGAAAAGTGCGCGCTTTAATTGATACGGCATCTCAGCGTTCATACATTTTGAAAGATTCCGCTGCGGAAATGAAATACACTGCTATGAGGGAAGAAAATGTTCAGCACGCGTTATTCGGAGGTACCAATACAGGCATTTGTAAGCATGAGATCTTCGTCGTCCATTTGTCAAGTGTAGGAGGGAGTTACGATTGCTGTTTTGAGGTCTTAGACCAACCAGTGATATGTGGTAGGATATCTCCTGTCCAGCCAGGGCCTTGGGTTAATGAACTGAAGAAAATGGACATTAAATTAACTGATTTCATTGATGGGCCGATAGAAATTTTGATTGGGGCAGATGTAGCAGGCAAGCTGATGACTGGTGGACATCGACGACTCAGTTCAGGTTTAGTAGCTATGGAAACGAAGTTAGGTTGGACACTGATGGGTCGGATGCCAGGGACTCATCGCAATGATAGTACAGCGCTTGTCACAACCATGCTGAGCAAAGAAGCGACTATTTCGGATTTGTGGACCTTGGACGCTATTGGAATAACGAATCCCTCAGAAAGGAAAAGTAAGGCAGAACTTCATGAAGAAACTATGAAGCACTTTTTGAGTACGGTTAGCATTGACGAGGAAGGCAGGTTTAAGGTGCATTTACCATGGATAGCCGAACATCCGCCACTACCCAGTAATTACGATATTGCAGTGAAAAGGCTAAACTCAACCATCCGAAGATTGAAGTCAGAGGGTCACTACGATGCTTACCAGAAGACTTTGAATGAATGGATGGAAGATGGAATCATTGAGGAGGTACCAGAAGAAGAAGTCGTTTTCCCTGGGCACTATCTGCCTCATCGCCATGTCGTGAAAGAAAATAGTACGACAGCATGATCCGTCCTGTGTTCGATGCATCCGCGAAAGAAAAGCGAAGCCCTTGCCTTAATGATTGTTTAGACAAAGGACTTAATTTAATTGAGCTAATCCCTACTATTTTAACTCGTTTTCGCCTTAAGAGGATAGGAGTAGTAGCTGACATTCGAAGGGCTTTCCTGCAGATTAGCCTGGCGAAAAACGACAAAGACTTTCTCAGATTTTTGTGGATCGACGAGAATGGCAAACTGAAAGTGTTTCGGCACCGTAGAGTAGTGTTTGGTGTGTCATGTAGCCCATTTCTACTCGGAGCAGTCATTCAGTATCATCTACTACATGTTTTAGGTAGGTGTGATAGTAGTAATTCAATGTATGATAGAAAGGTAATAGAGAAACTGAAGGATAGCTTTTATGTGGACAACTGTGTGACCAGCGTGACGGATGAGCAAGAACTCAAGAAATTTGTTGAAGAGGCCACAGCAGTAATGAGTGATGGACAATTTCATCTACGAGGGTGGGAGCACACCGACCTTCACGGGCCTTCTTGGAATGCAGTCTCCAATGTTTTAGGAGTGTTATGGGACAAGAAAGAAGACACCTTACAGATAAGTATGAGCGCTTTGAATTCGTTAAATACTGAAAGAATTACTAAGCGGATCATTTTGTCTGCCGCTCATAGAGTTTTTGATTCCCTTGGCATTACATGTGGAGTGTCACTGCTTCCCAAACTCCTACTGCAACGCACCTGGAAGTCTGGCATGGGCTGGGATGAGGAAGTGGACGAGGACATCCGGTCGCAGTTTCTGAAGTGGATGGATGACCTCTCATCCCTTGCTGAGATTAAAATCCCGAGATGGCTTCCCGGCACCAACAGCACAGAGAACTGGGCTCTTCATGTCTTTTGTGATGCCAGCCAGGCAGCCTATGCCACAGCTGTTTTCCTTAGAGTCGAGACTCCAAAGGGTGTGCATGTGCAATTGGTGCAAGCCGATTGGCAAAGTTAACAAAGGGATAACAATTCCTAGGTTGGAATTACTTGCAGCTACCATTGGTTCCCGGTTATTTGGGAAAATTGTATTAGATTTAGATATGCCCAATATTGAGACAATTTTTTGGAGTGATTCCACCACGGTATTGGCTTGGATAGGGCGAGATGAACTGTGGGATGTTTTTGTAGGGAATAGAGTTAAAGAGATTCGTGAGCTGACAGTAGGACATGCTTGGAGGCATGTACCAGGTACTCTTAACCCTGCTGACCTTCCTTCCCGGGGATGTTTTGCTAAAAAACTGTTAGAGTCAAAATGGTGGGGCCCACTTGGTTGAAGGAGCCCCCTAGTATGTGGCCTAATTCTAACATTGTCTTTGACGAGGAGGAGATTAAATTAGAGAAAAGGAAAGTTGTGACCTCGTCAATGATGTGTGCCTCAATGGGAAGGGATTGGTATTACCGTTATTTTTCTAAGTATAAGCAAATTGTCAACATGCTTGGTTGGATTTATCGGTTTAAAAACAATTGTAAGGTTGCAAAAACTCAACGTGTAGCGGGAACTTTGTCTTTTAAGGAGTTTGTCAATGCCGAAACCAAGCTATTGTTACTTGTTCAAGAGGATGCATTCACTGGTATGAACGATCAGAAATTAGTTGGTTTGTTTCCTTACTTAGATGGTAAGGGATTGATACGCTTGAGAACTAAGATTTCTCATCGGGAGGATGAAAATGATTTCTGTAATCCTATTGTTTTACCTAATCACCAACATGTTGTAGTGCTAAGACTGATTTTGGATGTTCACAAGGAGTCATCACATGCAGGTGTACAGTTAATGATGTCCATTTTAAGGGAAAAATACTGGATCTTGGGAGGTCGTCGCACTGTAAGACAGGTGTTAAATGGGTGCCAAGTTTGTAAAAGACGAAGAGTTAAAAGGTTAGAAGCTCTACCCACTCCCCTACCCCTTGATCGTGTGCTTGATGCAAAGGTAGGCCAGTAAAAGTGCCTGTGAGACTAACTTGTAAAAGTTGATTTTGTTTTATGCTTTTCTAAGGATAATGTTTGTTTGTATGTAAGTCAACTCTTTAGGTTTATTTCGTTGACTTAGGTGGGAGAATGTTGTGAGCCGCATTTGGTTTAGCATTTGTTTTGTTTTCTCTCGCCTGTTGTTTATGTGTGCATGGAGATGACGAGCCCATTGTCAATCAAACAAGCGTCCCCGGCGAAGTCAGTTCTGTTTTATTGTAAGTGATATGTTGTTCTTGAAGTTATATTAAATAGTTGGAAGAAATTGGTTTCTCGTGAGTTTCGTTTCCGACAAGGACCATAAGCCTGACGACACATGCCTCTAAGAGTTTGACCATAATTATCTATAGAATAATAGAGTGAAAAGTGGAGGAGTTCCTGGATGAGGACCAATTCGGTTTCAGAAGAAACAAGGGCACAATAGACGCGATTTTAGCCCTCAGACTACTTATAGAGAAGAGAGTAGAGAAGAATCTAACGACGTTTGTTGCATTTGTAGATTTGGAGAAGGCATTTGACAACGGGGATTGGAATATAATGCTAAGGGTTCTGAAAGAAATTGGAGTATCACACAATGACCGAAGAGTTATCCACAAATAAAAATATGTATGTATAAAAAATGGCCACCTTGTATAAAAACAAGGTGGCCATAATCAAATCAGGACCCAGCAGTACAGAACCAAGCATACAGAAAGGAGTGAGGCAAGGCTGTGCACTGTCTCCCGTATTATTCAATGTCTATATCGAGAAAGCCATCCAAGAAATCAAAGAAAAATCTCAGGGAGTGAATATCCATGGGGAGAAAATCAGCATGCTTTGATTCGCCGATGACATAGCAGTCATGGCAGAAACAGAAGGAGATTCTAACAAGACACTAGGAAATGCGGAAAGAACAATGACCAGATATCATCTGTAGATCAATAAAAAGAAAACTAAGGTATTGGTATGCAGTAGGAGAAAGGAAGCCAGGACCAATGTTAAACTAGGAAAACAAAAGATCGAGGAGGTGGAAGAGTTCTGTTACCTGGGAAGCCGAGTAACCAGCGATGGACGAAGTAAAAGAGAAATCGCCAGTAGGATTGCCCAAGCAAAAAGGGCATTTAACCAGAAGAAGATTCTGGTTACAGCTGCAAATACAAGCGTGGAAGTGAGGAAACATTTCATTGGAACATACATCTGGAGCATTCTACTATATGGCAGCGAAGCATGGACAATAACTGCAGCTGAGAAGTCCAGGCTGGAAGCATTTTAAATGTGGTGCTACCGAAGAATGATGAAGATGAAATGGATCGATTGAGTGACAAACAAAGAAGTGTTAGGAAGAGTAGGAGAAAAGAGAAGTCTGCTGGAAACATTAAAAAGAAGACGGGACAACTTAATGGGCCTCATCTTGAGACACGATGGCCTGATGAAGACAATCGTCGAGGGAAAAGTGAACGGGAAGAATGGAAAAGGCAGGCCTCGTATGAGGTATATGGAGCATGTTGTGAAGGATGTGAAAGAGAGGAGTCACGTCAATATGAAGAGGTTGGCCGATAGAAGAATCGAGTGGAGGGCTGCGTCAAACCCATCCTAGGATTGTTGACCAATGATGGTGATGGGTACGCTAACAAATATTTGAGTACGACTGGGTTCAGAAATTGTAGTTCTATAAACTTCGGTAGTATATACATATACATATCAGAAGTCTCATGTAAAGTGAAGTGTGCAATGCAGTAAATAATGGCATCAGTTCCTCTGGTACAAAATCGAAAAATATAACAGACTGCAGAGCTGCACGAAGTAATTAATCAACCTAATGTTAGCTATTAAATCAGCAAATGTAACTAATTTTTCCCTTTAGCAATCTTAGAGCAGTATCATTCTCGATAAAATGGTAGAAAATATTCCTCATTGCCTTTTTAAATGGAAAGTGGAAAATCGTTAGACGGTTGTCAGCAGTACCTACTTATTTAATGTTTCATGGATATGATTGGACTCGATATAAAGGAGCTTTTGTTTCAAGAATTGGCTTGATTTCACCACATTGATTGCTATTGGGTTGTAGAAATTAGTTTAAAAAGAAACAATGTGCTAAGCAGCAGGATAAATTTCAATTCTTTGTTCTGGCAAAACCCTTTCGTCAACCTCATCTTGCAGAGAAACCGGGTTGCCTTTCCCGTATGAGGGAACTAAATTTTAAAATAATTAAATAGCTTCATACGTTGTATCTAAAGAATCCGAAAGGCTTTCAACACCCTCCATGTAAGTAGATGTGCTTGGCTGTGGTTGGGGTGGGTCATATGATGAAGAGTATGTACAAGGAGATGATGAGGAAGATATCAGGCGACCAATTAACTCTTCGATATCATCATCCTGCAAATTGTCTGCCTGCCACATTACCACATTCTTTACTTGCTGAATATACCCTTAAGAAAAAATTACCCCAGAACTAAAGAAAAAACTATAGTTAATTTCTTTAGTTTTTCCTTTAGTGAATTGGAACAAGTTTTACCAAAACTATAGACCAAAAACTGTACATTGAAAACCATGAACAAAAAATTGTAGACCTTGATTGATTGATTATGAACTAAACCTTGTTATAGAGTTAACTGGTGGTAATAAAGAAAAGGGAAGTGTAACTAAAGAGTGAATTATAAAGCACCCCTTCATGTTAAGGAATATAATTTAAACACTACCAAGGCTGTAGGAAAACTAAAAAAGCTCAACTAACTAAATTTACAGCAAGTGAACTATTGAAAACGAAAAGGCAAGAGTAACTAAAGGAGTATTTACTGAAAGATCCTTCAGTTTAAGGAACAGAAACTGAACACAATCTCTGCTATGAGAAAACTAAAGAATCTTGACTCAACAGATTTATAGTTAACTGGTGGAAACTAAAAGGCAAGAGTAACTAGGGAATGATTAGTAAAGGACCGTCAGTTTAATGAGCAAAAAATAAACACAACCTATGCTACAAGAAAACTAAAGAATGTCAACTAAATAGCTCTTTAGTTTTTGGACCTCTAACTAAACAGTCTGTACAGTACTTGGAAAACTAAAGGTGCACACCTTTAGTTACTAAAGAATCTATTTAGTAATTCAAGATTCTGTATAGTAATTTTTTCTAAGGGTAGTTTTTCCAATTTTCTGGAGAGACAGTGCTGAAGCTTTCCGATGAGACGTTCGACGCCTTTCTTCTTAAAAGTTGAATTATTAATCCCAACGTAGTGCTTAGCTTTGGCCCAAACCATTTCCGTCAGATTCAGTTCACAATGGTACGGTGGGAGTCGAAGTACCATGCATCCATACGCCATAGCAAGTTCATTAACCCTCAGCTTCTCGAACTTTTGCCGCACTTGACTGACTAAATGTATCACGTCTCTTTTCAAGCAGTCTTCATCAATGCTTATATTTTTACTCTTCAGTCACTCTTTAATTGCATTTTACCTCCAACTTGTTTTAGGCACGGGTTCTAACTTTCTTGAATGGTAGGATGCATTATCCAAAACAATTACGGATCCTCTGGGTATGTTTGACAGATAACAATTTTCGAACCAGCTCTCGTAATACTCCCCCGTCAACTTCATCGTGCTCGTCCATTGTGTTCTACTTGCAAAGAAAGAAGCGCAACCCACCTTCAACAAAACCATTTTCCGTGCCTGCGTGAATGATAGCAAAACGTCCTCCTCGGGAGGTGGGTGCTCTCTCAGTCCAGTGCTCAAGCCAGCAAGAAATCCTGACATAATGATCTAATTTAATTCGAATATTCAGTTGAATTGGAATTAAAATTTAATTACAGGTGGGTCATTCCACCTCAATTCAACAAACGTTTGTCCCTTAGGGTCTCAGATTTTGATAAAAATTGGTGTATGGGAACAAAATCAACTCAAATTAAACACCCTCAAACAGTTTTGTGAAAAAAAATTTTTTGAGCGAATTATGCATGTTTTAATTTTTTCGCATTTTTAGCAAAAATCCGAGCCTTAAATCATATTATCACTTATATCTCCGCTTGTAATTGTCATACAGCAATGATTAGTAGCTCTTTTAAAAGCTTAATCTTTATTGAATGCAAACATATCAATAAAAAATTATTTTCTTCTAAACCCTATTGTTGTTAATTACTAATGTTTAAAAAATTGTTAATAAACTTTTCTCAAATACTCCATCTCAGAATCGGCCGAAACTTTTTTTCTATAATCTAAACATATCCAGCTAACTATTCCAAAAATAAAATTTAGTGGCAATTCATAAACGCGTTTTTTATAAATATTTAAACATTTACAATCTTCTCTCGCTCGGCCCGTCGGCTCCCCCATTTGCAATACATGCAGCAGACATGCGATGCAAGCCCAAAAATTCCCTAATTACTCAAGGTCGTGGCTATATGAGATTATAACTAGATAAATTAGCAGTTACTGTTGGAATAAAAATTATGGATACCAGAGTTTGAAGCCTGATAGTAAATGAACGAATTTACATACGTGAACAATAGTTACACCAGATTTTGGCTTATTTAATTTTGCTTTGACTTATATAAGCAAAAAAATTATTTGATTATTTCTACTATTTTTTATGGCACTGAGAAAAAAGTACTACCAGTTTTTTTGGCGCCTTTCAACCAAGCCTCAACTTTGAAAATGTGTAGCTGGAAAACTTTTCATTAGATCAAAACCATACTTCAACACAAGTTGATTACAACTGCTTTCTAATGTACTTTCAAGTTTCAGATTTTTATGTTTAACCAAAATGAAGTTGTACTCCGATAACTAAATGCACTTTTATTCTTGACTGAAATGTCACACGAAAGCGAGATTGGTCGCGTAGTGGAGCATACAAGATGAAATACTCACTGATATCATTCTCTGAGTCATAGCAAAAACCGGTGTTTTCACTTTGAGAGTTATTTCAAACGAGTTTTACTGAAGTCAAGCAGGCGGCCACTTTGGCCAGCCGTCATCGGGGTTCGCGCTGTTGCCCAGTTCACCCGCTCTCTGTGTCCCCAGGAGAGAATATAGGACCTTCGGCCAGCCGAACTTTCACCCCGACTCATCAATTGCAGAGTACAGTATGAGTCACTTGGTTTAGCCATGCCTTTCCAACAGACATTGTCACCATGCTGTGTGCCTCTCCGCAGCTCATTGCACTTTTGTCGTCAGTAGTACCGTTCTCCTGTGTGCCCCCCTCAACACATGCCTCCCCGATGTCTGGAGGCGAGATTGCAAGTGACATTTGATTCCTTCAATTTGAGGGGGAAGAAGTTGGTGGTACACGTTATCCAGTGTATGAAAAAGTGTCAAAGTGTTTGGGAGTGTCCATGGCGACGGTGAAGACGATTGGTGCCGCTCAAAAGGAGAACGCTGAAGACTTGTCACCTGGTTCAAGAAGAAAGAAACTTTGTACTTCGGGGCGAGGACAGCCATCATTCATGCTGGATGAATTCACTCTCCGAACAATTAGAAGTAGGTATACATGACTTTTACATGCGTAATCTATTTCCGACTAGAGGTAGCCTGCATTCCAAACTCGTGCAAAATATGATGGATTTTCCAGAAATGTCTCAATCTACCCTTCTAAATATTGTAAAAAAACTCAGATTCCATTGTAAAAAACTTAACAAAAAGCCCATCTTAATGGAATCTGTGACAGTAGCAGCATCATGCCATGGATTTTCAAGGAAGATGAAAGAACTTCGTTCTGAAGGACATAAGTTGTTTTCTACGGATGAAATGTGGTGTGGACAAAACCATACTCAGAGTCATGGGTGGCAAGAAAATATCATTGAGTCACTTAACGCTGATTTAACAAATTACAACCAATACAGAGGGCATGTTCAACAAACACATGGATGGCTGAGTGGTTTCAAAACTCCATCTGGTGCTGGAAAGAGGGTGATAATTCTACACATTGGACATTGAACAAATTAACTTTTGCTACCTTGCCCTTAACAAATGCCCAAATCAATTCAATGGGAATGAGCTGACAAAGGGCCGTGGGTAACCAAACACGTTGAACGTCACATCGCAGTTGCTGCCTAAGTTTCTCAAGCATTTTTACAGGTGCTTGAAAGTATGGCCGCGCAAGGACAATGAGTTCAGATATTGTTATTTGCTCAAAATTTTCAACATTCCGAGGCAAAGCAATGTTCTTCTTAGAAACCCATGATATTATTTCACTTTTTCTCCACTTCATGTTTGGATTCTCTGTCAAAGGATCAACCATCGTATGATACGGAGCTTGATCAATGACGATGGCAGATGTTTTTGGCAACATGTTTAGGATCTTTTTAAACCACTCTTCGCAATGGGCAGAATTCATTTCATTGTGATAGACTCCGGTACCTTTCTTCCCAATAAAACAAAGCTCAGTGCCAGGCAAAAATCCATCTTCACTTCCCATTGATATAAGCAATGCTTTTTATCATGTGCAATTCCACATTGTAATCATCCACAGACATAGTGATAGATATTAATCTGTTGATCATGGAATAGAAAGTGGATAGCTTATGAGTTTGGTGGTGGCAAGAATCACTAGGGATTATTACATCAGAGTACGTTACTTTTCTAAAAAATGGAGAAGGAAAGGTAATCATTGATTATTTTAATTGTCAAATCTAAAAAGTTTAAAACTTTACCACCCACCACTAATAGAGTCAAGAAATGAATTTAAAAGATTTTTAAAAATGTTAAGCAGACAAAGGCTATCAGTCCATAAACATAAAATATCGTCAACATAGCAGTACCAGTATGTTACATCAGATAAAAGTGGGTTATTGGAAGTAAAAAGTTCATTTTCTAGGTTGCACATAAAAATATCGGCTAAAATAGGTGACAGAGGTGAACCCATGGACAGAGCATGGGTTTGATTGGGTCGAGGAGATGAAAAGATTGAATGTGCCAGAGCTCCCTGATTGGTCACCAGATGGGTGGAGGTGGGTGGCTGGATGATGTCAGACATCTTGGGCTTTGTCTAAGGCATAGTTTAAGAGTAATTGTTGAAAAATAAAGTGGTCTGCATTGATCCAACCAGTAATACATACTTCAGTTTATGGCTTTTCAAGAAAGTTCTTATTTTTAATTGGTGGCAGTGAGAGTTCACCACTTACCATCAAGATGAAGGCTGCTGATTATAGAGATGGCCACTTGTAAATCCATTAGATAGAGTGAAGAACTCCAGCACTTCAGTAGCCATTAAGTGGAATGGAAATATTTCCAGAGCTAATCCACAATCAGAAGAAGAGCAGACTTTGGAGTGTGAGATAGCGCTGTGGGTTTCCTTTGTCATTTAGCCCTTGGAATCATACTTCGATCGAGTGAATCATGTGAGTAAGACACAGCACTGGAGAATTAGAAGCATGGCAACCAGTTTATTAAAAAAAAGCAAAACCAAATTGTGAACATGTGCAATGCTTCTGATATGACAAGAGTACTTTATTGTTGAAAATTTCATTCCAAGATGAAAATGCAAGGTAAACGCTTGAAAGGAATGATGGATATTTTTCAAGAAAAATAACTGAGACAATCACATATTTCTTAGGCAGGGGACCATCAAAATATATAAGGGGACCAAGGCAATTGAATCAAGTCAAAAGTAAATTAACTTTAGGATATTGTTCACCATGCATTTGGGATGCCAAAACTGCCAATGCCTTTGTGGAAGGGATGAAAGGAAGGAATAAAGAAGACACGTGATGACTTCACATATTAAATTTGACAAATGAGCACCCATGGATGTGAAAGTGTACCAATATCTTAAGTGCATGGACTGATGCCTCTGCTTCTTCTCTCTACACAGATCAATACTGAACTACACACCAACAACCAATGGAATGCTGACAAGTCATTAGTCGACAGTTAAAAAAGATCATAGGACAAATGGAGCTACCTTGGAGAAATACATGTTAATAGTGACTTGTGTGGAGATGGAAAGGAAACATTTAGAATAGGAGTTGCTTCCAGAAGCACAGCATGAGAGAAGTTTCTTGGGAGGGTGTGAATCAAAGAAGAACAGCTCTTTCATCAACACATGTGGAGTACGAGCAAAGAAAGGTCCCCTCATGCTTTCTGTATCAGCCAGTGATAATTGTTCATAAGCACAAAACACACTATAGTACATAAAACAGCAAAATACTTCCGACAGATAGCTGGAACTAAATCTGAAACTATGCACCGTAATGTGCTTTTGGCAGTAAGAGTTAGGAAGCCTCGAAATTGTACTGATGGTGGAGTGGACATGTGTGCGTCACTCTTGCTGGGATTCTCTCATGAAGGGCGAATCACACATTTATCACGTTTGTGGCATATTTAATGTTTGTGGATCCCTGATAAAAATAAACTCCTCCGTGGTGGGTAGACGGAGGGTAAAGGAAGGGTAGTACCCTCCATGGTGGGTAGTGACCCCCCGTCAACCCACGCTCTACCCACCATGGAGGGTAAGGGAAGGGTAGCACTACCCTTCCACTACCCTCGCTTCGAGCTCCTTCGCTTACCATCCATCTACCCACCATAGATGGTAAGGGAAGGGTAGCACTACCCATCCACTACCCTCGCTTCGAGCACCTTCGCTTACCATCCATCTACCCACCATGGAGGGTAAGGGAACGGTAGCACTACCCTTCCACTACCCTCGCTTCGAACTCCTTCGCTTACCATCCATCTACCCACCATGGAGGGTAAGGGCAGGGTAGCACTACCCTTCCACGACCCACCATGGAGGGTAAAGGAAGGGTAGCACTACCCTTCCACTACCCTCGCTTCGAACTCCTTCACTTACCATCCATCTACCCACCATGGAGGGTAAGGGAAGGGTAGCACTACCCTTCCACTACCCTCGCTTAGAACTCCTTCGCTTACCATCCATCTACCCACCATGGAGGGTAAGGGAAGGGTAGCACTACCCTTCCACTTCCCTCGCTTCGAACTCCTTCGCTTACCATCCATCTACCCACCATGGAGGGTAAGGGAAGGGTAGCACTACCCTTCCACTACCCACCATGGAGGGTAAGGGAAGGGTAGCACTACACTTCCACTACCCTCGCTTCGAACTCCTTCGCTTACCATCCATATACCCACCATGGAAGGTAAGGGAAGGGTAGCACTACCCTTCCACTACCTTCGCTTCGAACTCCTTCGCTTACCATCCATCTACCCACCATGGAGGGTAAGGGAAGGGTAGCACTACCCTTCCACTACCCTCGCTTCGAACTCCTTCGTTTACCATCCATCTACCCACCGTGGAGGGTAAGGGAAGGGTAGCACTACCCTTCCACGACCCACCATGGAGGGTAAAGGAAGGGTAGCACTACCCTTCCACTACCCTCGCTTCGAACTCCTTCACTTACCATCCATCTACCCACCATGGAGGGTAAGGGAAGGGTAGCACTACCCTTCCACTACCCTCGCTTAGAACTCCTTCGCTTACCATCCATCTACCCACCATGGAGGGTAAGGGAAGGGTAGCACTACCCTTCCACTTCCCTCGCTTCGAACTCCTTCGCTTACCATCCATCTACCCACCATGGAGGGTAAGGGAAGGGTAGCACTACCCTTCCACTACCCACCATGGAGGGTAAGGGAAGGGTAGCACTACACTTCCACTACCCTCGCTTCGAACTCCTTCGCTTACCATCCATATACCCACCATGGAAGGTAAGGGAAGGGTAGCACTACCCTTCCACTACCCTCGCTTCGAACTCCTTCGCTTACCATCCATCTCCCCACCATGGAGGGTAAGGGAAGGGTAGCACTACCCTTCCACTACCCTCGCTTCGAACTCCTTCGTTTACCATCCATCTACCCACCGTGGAGGGTAAGGGAAGGGTAGCACTACCCTTCCACGACCCACCATGGAGTGTAAAGGAAGGGTAGCACTACCCTTCCACTACCCTCGCTTCGAACTCCTTCACTTACCATCCATCTACCCACCATGGAGGGTAAGGGAAGGGTAGCACTACCCTTCCACTACCCTCGCTTAGAACTCCTTCGCTTACCATCCATCTACCCACCATGGAGGGTAAGGGAAGGGTAGCACTACCCTTCCACTTCCCTCGCTTCGAACTCCTTCGCTTACCATCCATCTACCCACCATGGAGGGTAAGGGAAGGGTAGCACTACCCTTCCACTACCCTCGCTTCGAACTCCTTCACTTACCATCCATCTACCCACCATGGAGGGTAAGGGAAGGGTAGCACTACCCTTCCACTACCCTCGCTTCGAACTCCTTCACTTACCATCCATCTACCCACCATGGAGGGTAAGGGAAGGGTAGCACTACCCTTCCACTACCCTCGCTTAGAACTCCTTCGCTTACCATCCATCTACCCACCATGGAGGGTAAGGGAAGGGTAGCACTACCCTTCCACTTCCCTCGCTTCGAACTCCTTCGCTTACCATCCATCTACCCACCATGGAGGGTAAGGGAAGGGTAGCACTACCCTTCCACTACCCTCGCTTCGAACTCCTTCGTTTACCATCCATCTACCCACCGTGGAGGGTAAGGGAAGGGTAGCACTACCCTTCCACGACCCACCATGGAGGGTAAAGGAAGGGTAGCACTACCCTTCCACTACCCTCGCTTCGAACTCCTTCACTTACCATCCATCTACCCACCATGGAGGGTAAGGGAAGGGTAGCACTACCCTTCCACTACCCTCGCTTAGAACTCCTTCGCTTACCATCCATCTACCCACCATGGAGGGTAAGGGAAGGGTAGCATACCCTTCCACTTCCCTCGCTTCGAACTCCTTCGCTTACCATCCATCTACCCACCATGGAGGGTAAGGGAAGGGTAGCACTACCCTTCCACTACCCTCGCTTAGAACTCCTTCGCTTACCATCCATCTACCCACCGTGGAGGGTAAGGGAAGGGTAGCACTACCCTTCCACTACCCACAATGGAGGGTAAGGGAAGTGCAGCACTACCCTTCCACTACCCTCACTTCGAACTCCTTCGCTTACCATCAATCTGCCCACCATTAGGGTGGTCCATATCTGCAAAGTGGGTAAAAATGCGAGGGGCGGACTCGTCAAAAGTTTCGTTTTTACATACAGGTCTCAAATCCAAATCGGAAGACTGTGCGATAATGTTTATTGGTCGCGCAGGGCGCGGTAAATTTGAAGTATTGAATTTGCCCAAAATGGCATCCTTTTGCTCTTCAGAGCTATGTTATTGACCGTACAAAAAACGGTAATGAACGAATGTGGCATCGTTTGATGTCATTTGTCACCCGGAACCATTGTGGACCATGATGGCGTACTTTTAGAACTTCTGGTTGCCTACCTTCCAGGAAAAGTAAATTTATTTTCGTATTTTTAAGTGTCAATCACCTGTAACTGGGTTTTTAGGGATGAAAGGCACAAAAATATGAAAAATGTAAAGGTTTCTTTATTCTTGTTTCACTGCTTTCCTCTTCATCCTTTAGCAACTTCAACATACAAAACATGTTTGTTCTTTTCATCCTTGTGAGTACAATATCAAAATGTTTGAATAAAGTGTCGCCTCTTTCGGCAGCATCATTTGTGGATGGCCTATTATTTACATAGAGCTTGAGTTTCAAACAAACTGCGATTGCTCTTCCAATCTTTAGCTTCCATTTCGCTAAATTGGGGCTTCACACTTACTGAGTTTCGAGAAAAAACGTAATGAACCATGATTGGCAAAAACAGACAGCTGCAATCCCTGAATGGAGTTGTCTTATTTGTTGACATGAGCTTTATACACATTCGCATCATCGATGGGGTTTGATTTGATAGCATAAACTATAGCCTTTTTTCCTCTAAAGCCACATTGGGATCAAACAGAGCAAGGCACACAAGCTCAGGAGACAGAAACCACAGGTGTCCTAGAGACTTGTAGCCCGCAGCCTTCCACAGTTTCCCCCTGGCATCATTCTTCTTGTGGCGGTTAATCTCAAGCTGAAACGTTTTTAATAGCTGCAAATGAGTGCCAGGGGCTTTTGCTGGATATTGGCCCATGTACGTAGAAGCTAAAGCCTGGGAGAGCAAACGTAGTTTGTTTGAGACTCGAGCTCTATGTGAATAATATGCCATTCACAAATGATGCTGCCGAAAGAGGCGTCGCTTTAGCCAAAACATTTTAATCATGTACTAACAAAGGATGAAGAGAAAAAACGGGTTTTGTATGTTGTTGCTAATGATAGGAAAGCAGTTGACATAGCAGAGACAGTGAGGGATCTGAACAAGATTCTAGTAATCATGGAAAGGATAATGGCCAGATATCAGCTGAAGATAAATAAGAAGGCTAGGACATTAGTGTGTGGCAGGAAAGAAGAGGGCAAAACCAATGTCAAACTAGGAAAACAAAAGCTTGAAGAGGTGGAAGAGTTCTGTTACCTAGGAAGCAGAGTAACCAATGATCGGCGAAGCAAAAAAGAAATAGTCAGCAGAATAGCCCAGGCGAAGAGGGCATTCTATCAAAAGAAGAATCTACTTACAGCTGGAAATAAAAGCGTATAATTAATGAAACGATTCATCAGAACATACATCAGGAGCATGTTTCTTTACGGCAGTGAGGGATGGACGATGACAGCAGCAGAAAAGAAAAGGGTAGATGCATTCGAAATGTGGTGCTACAGAAGAATGATGAAGATGAAATGGATCGACCAAGTAACGAGGAAGTCCTAAGAAGAGTGGGAGAAAAGAAAAGTCCTCTGAATACCCTGAGAAGAAGATGGAACAACTTAATCGGCCATATCTTGAGACACGATGGCCTGATGAAGACTATCGTCGAGGGAAAATGGAACGGGAAGATTGGAAAAGGCAGGATGAGATATGAGATACATGGAACAGGTTGTGAAGGATGTAAAAGAGAAGAATTACTTCACAATAAAAAGGTTGGCCGATAGAAGAATCGAGTGAAAAGCTGCGTCAAACCAATCCTAGGATTGTTGACCATTGATGATGATGATGAGGAAATCAGTGAAACAAGAATAACGAAGCCTATATCGTTTTCTTAAATTTGTGCCTTTCATTAAACACCCAGATTACAAGCGATTAACACTTAAAAAAACAAAAATTAAATTACGTATCCTGGAAGGTAGGCAACCAGAGGTTTCGAAAGTACGACTGCATGGTCCACAATGGTTCCAGGTGACAAATGACATCAAACGATGCCACATTCGTTCATTACCGTTTTTTGTACGGTCAATAACATAGCTCTGAAGAGCAAAAGGATGCCATTTTGGGCAAATTCAATACTTCAAATTTACCGCGCCCTGCGCGACCAATAAACATTATCGCACAGTCTTCCGATTTGGATTTGAGACCTGTATGTAAAAACGAAACTTTTGACGAGTCCGCCCCTCGCATTTTTACCCACTTTGGAGAAACTTAAGTGGCAGTAAATGACACATTCGCACACTCACTCGGCAGAAAAAGTAAGGGAGCTCTCAATCACACGTACAAAGTCAGGCATACGGAGAAACTTAGTGGCAATAAATGACATATTCGCACACTCACTCGGCAGTGTGTCATTATTGCCACTTAAGTTTCTCCGTATGCTTGATTTTGTACGTGTGATTCAGAGCTCCCTTACTTTGTATATAATATTGCCTTCCCCCTCTCCCCCCACCCCCTTTTTATTTATTACAGACGTAGATACGTTCTTTTCATTGTTGTACGACTCAAATAACATGGAGGAGGGGAGGGATCCGTGTGACCGCTCTGTATGAACCCCGTAGACCCGCGCCTCTGAGGTGTGCACGTGTGCATATCGCTTCCATCAGCATTCTACCCCGTTTGTCATTCGTCGGTCAATCGTTAACAGTCTATTTCGCAGCGGTATCATGGAAGCTACCGTGGATTACAAGACATGGTACGCAAAGGTGAGGTTCTGCCGGGACCATATCGTACGAGATATATCAGTGAAAAAAATAAAAAGCGACGGCAAGCACTTCAAACCGGCAGCCCTGGAGGACTTCAGTATTCAGGACCATTATGCGGTGAAAACGGATGAGTTTGACCCGGACGGCAAGGAGAGGTGGTACTTCGCCCATGTCGGTCGTCTGGCAGGTATGATTAATTCATTATTTTACGATTGCCTTTACTTGTTATTTTATGTTCACAAGTCTTCGCCAAATATTGGAAAGGCCCTGTTGTTTGGTCGCTAGGACTTGCACTTTTATTTTAGGTAAGAGATAAGGATTAAACTTCTACTTAATTTAAAAATGAAATTCGAAGAAGAATTTTTTCCTGTGTCGAAATTAATGTTTTTGTGACTTTATTTCGCCAAAGTTGCCCTGTTAAAAATTCCCCATAGAAAATCCCTATAGGGACATGGAATTCCTTGTAGGGAATTGGCATTTCCTATAGGGACACCTATAGGGAAATGAAATTTCCTATAGGAACATGAAATTCCCTATAGGGATTTTATGTTCCCAATGGGGAACTCCATTAAAAATCCCTATAAGGACATGAAATTCCCTATAGGAAAATGAAATTCCCTATAGGGATTTTATGTTTCCCCATTGCCAATTCCCTATAAGGACATGCAATGCGGAATTTTTAACAGGGTGGTATGTTGGGTCTATATCTAATGTTTCATCATTTTTCAGAGAGTATCGAGGCCTTAACCGGGAATACTAATAGAAGAATTAGCTGGCCGGCGACATGCCCTCGGCATTGTCCGAGGGAGGAAGACCCACCGGGTACTTCACAGGATGAAGCAGCTGCCTGTGTGTCCACGGAAAGTATATCACAGCAGCGAGCCAGAAAGGTAAGCATTCGAACCTCTACATATATGTTTTTTTCGTACATATTAACTCTTTGTAGGTGGCCAAGTAACTTGTTGCAATTCCTAATGCACAACATTGGTGCATGTGCAATATCCGCATTTTCAGGTGGAGAGAACAAACAAGAGAAAAGTGGCACAGGAAGAGGCTATGAGAGTTTTTGTAAACAACTCTGCTGTAGCCTTTACTACAGAGGAGGAAATGAACAAAGAAATGTCTCACCAGTCAAAGACTCTCTTGGAAAGAATGCTGGATGAGAGAGACAGACGGCTGGAGAGGAGAATCCGAGAGATTGTCGAGGAGAGTGTCTCCTCCATTGTGACTAAAAAGCTGTCCAAGCTAGAAGGAATGATATGTAAGTCCAACAGAAATGTGAAGAGTATGTGAAAAAGTTGTGCCTCTGCAAGGTAGTTGCTGATATCATGGCACAACTGTTACGTTATAATTGCTGAGTGCCAAGTGAAAATGGAGTGAACTGGTATTGTACACATTGTTACTGAGCTAATAAGAAGAATACCTAGATGCTCTTCTATTTAAGATGCCATAACCTGTGAATGTTACATTGATTTTTTTCTCATGTTGTTTCTGACAAATTGTCTTCATGTTCTTAGCCACTCTGAGCCAGTCATGCACGAGCAGTCGGGATGAAGGTGCATCCAACAGTGGGGTACTCACTTCTACTCCCCACAAGGTAAGATCATACAGTCTAGGTGCTTCTATTATGATTACCTCCATGTGTAACATCCTCATTAATGCAGTGGGTATTTTCTCTAATTGGGTCATGAATACTTAGTACCCTGATAACCCTTAGCTATGCTCATCCCTCCAGGTCCCTATCGGGTTCGGTTGTAACATGGACAGAGGTTTGCATACGTCCATGATGGCATCAACGCAAGATTCTGACTGGGCCACTTGCTTGTTAATTGGTGTTTTTGGGGAGGAAGAGGCCAAACTCATGCGCCAGTATCCCCGAAATGAAAATTTGAAGGCATTTCCCCGGGGCTTCCTCTCTGCAGCCAAAGGTACTTATGATATATGTAATGTTGGTCTTAGATGATAACTCATAGCAGTTATGGTCCAAGATGTGATAGCGGTTTTAATATATAAAGAAAGGTATTACAATTCTGGACTAGTGCTGAAATACTTGGTTAGGGTGATAATACACTTTGCTTAAGATTTGGCAAATTATTTGAATTTAAGGCAATGGAACAGCATAATGAGGTAACATTTGATTTCTGAACTGATTAGCCATTTCATTTTGCATTATGCATCATTGCCAGTCTATTGCTAATTGGTTCCTGTTTTAGGAAAGTTATCTGATATTATTGGTCTGACCTAATGGACTATGCTCTATTTTGTTTTCTGCTTTGACAATGGCACTTGCCCACTAGGTTCAATTTTAACTTTGTCGATGTTTTTGAGTGTTCACTTTTGTGTTATTCCTCTGACATTGCATTGCTCAAAGAGGTAATAATGTGGAAGTTGATGAATGATGCTGACGTTCTGTCCTTTAATACTGTCATTGGATTCCAGAGCTTGCCAGGAAGCGGATGGGAGGAAATAACTTCTCTGGAGATATGGAGAAAATTATTGAAAGGCTGCCAGCATTTCTGTCACGTAGGGCAAGGGACCTCAGTGGCCAAAGAAATTCCAGCAGTGGAAATAGGTAATATAATTAAAGTAGTGGGGGTACAATTGTACCTGTTTGATAGTAATGGAATGCAATCAAGAACAAGTTATCCCATACCAGCCATTATGGCCAATGGTGATGAAATTTTTGGATGCAGCTTTCAGTGCTAAGCATGAATTTCCATGAGTTACATTTTCCATGATGTTTGATTGTATTCTATCTAATAATTGGTGACAAGTTATCTATGATTGATATCAGCCAACAAAGTGATTTGTGCTTAAAAAGTGACAATTTTTAAAATACCTAATCATGTCTCCTGTGATCCACATGTAACTCAAATGCATATATTTCAATGATTGGTATGAGCCATGACTTCTGCTTTTGCTTACAGTGCAAATACACCAAAGACAAGAAGGAAGGGGAGCTTGGCCCATCTTGTTGACCCTCCCCATCCTAAGGTGCGGAAGGAGCAAGGGGAAGAGGAACTACAGGAGAGGTGAGACACTTCAATATGTTCTTTCAATATAACCAGTGCTGTCATGGTGATTTTTTTCTTGGCCTATTTGCCCTATCCAGCCTATTGATATTAAACACATCCAATTTATAGGCTATATTTTATTTTCTAAAGAAACACAGCAGAAAAGCCACTTTATCCTCAATGGAATTGATTCAATAACTAGTACATGAAATGCTTCGATTAATTTTGTCTCAATTTAACTTTGTGGTAATGATCTAAACATGCATTTCTTTGGTAACGCTTTAATTCAGCTGGGGTTAAACTGGGGGCCATTGGCTGATTGACAAGTTGCCAATTATCTGTGATAGGAAGAATGTTAATAGCTTCTGCTTTTTTTTGACAGGCAAACAATGGCAGGGAGTGAAAATATAAGTTTTGCCCACCTTCATAATGAGTGGAAAGATATGGAGAACCCTATGGAAGAGAATATACAGAGGCCTGGTACTCGAAATGTGGAAGTTCAGGACAGGTGAGACACTCTAGTATGTCCTTCCAACCTAACTATTATAACTACTACAACAGCAAAAATGCAGGTACCGATTTAGTGTAAAAAAATGCTATGTAAAAATATGCTTATCCATGGTAATGAAATAGCATGACATTTGTACTAAGTCTGTTCTAGAAACATTTTAAGTTAATGGAAACAGATGTAATAAGTAATAAAACACAGAAATGACAGTTTTAAAAATGATGAGATTAGAATTACCTTTTCATATTTCACCTAGGTAGAAATGGCTTTTGATTCTCAATAGATGGGATGTAAGTAAAAATTTTTGTAGCATTTCTGTTCGTACAGAGAATAAATTGGCAGCCTACTTCTTATCATAGTTTCTCTTCACTAGATGGATTTTTTTGGTTAATGGCTAGGTACATGAAATGAAAACTTAGCAAAAAAATTAACCAGATCTGATCTAAGGTCGACCTTTCCACGGATTTCTTATGAAGTTTAGAAAGTAGATGCTCTACCTTAATGGGAGTGGTTCAATTAATTCAAAGTATGCTTCAATTAATTTTTTTGTAATTCTGGGAAAACTGACAAAAAAACGGGACACTCACATTTAGAAATGTGAGTGTCCTATTTTTTATATTTTTGTGTTTCTATGTTTTTCGTGTGCTATCTTCATGTGTGTTTCATCGGCTCTTCTGAGTGCTACTTCCGTGATATATATATATATATATATATATGCTAAAAATAGCATTTATAAATGCTACTTTTATAGGACTTGTGTGCACAATATATTGTTTTGTACTTGTCATTCATGATATTTCACTGAGGTTTTCCAAAGATAACCATGGTTAACCATGTGCATTCCCTTCTTTTGTTATTGGTTTAAGAGAGCAGTGTATGAGGACCAATGATGCATCATTGGGGCATGCAGTGGCAGAAGCGGTTAGGGTTGTGGTGAATGAGGAAATGTAAGTATAGTTTACAGGATTGTTAAGAAAACCCAAGATTTTGTTTGGGTTTTTTTGGGCAATTATTTTTTTTTTAACTGTGCCACCATTTAAACAGGAAGATATGTAAGAATAATTGTCAAATACATACTTCTATATAAATACTTAATGTTATAAATTTATTCTAAACTTGCTGCAAAAATAAAAACTCGCGGGTTTCTATTTCTGAAGTTATGTATTTCTAGGGGTATTTTCCAATCACCTTGCGCAGGTTAGTGCACATTGTTGCAAAACAAATTATGTAGTCTCTTTCGATAAGCTATAGACTATATACTATCACTAGGCAGAGTCTATATAAATCATAGACTCTGCCTACCTCTTCATTCGTACATGAAAACTATATCACTCAAAAGATGGTAAAGCATAGTTCTTTGGAAATTAGGAAGGTCGTCGTCTATATCCGCGGAATTCAGGATACCTAATTTTCAAAGTTGGCGGAACATTTCTTATGAACATTTGAGGCACTTTCTGTCTAGTTCCTGATCTTATAAAATCATCGTAAATCAAAGATTTCACATTCTAGTATGGTTTGCTAATCATCTTGGTATCAATGGGGTTACTAATGGTGTGCACCACAAGATGCTTCCTTTCGGACCCTATAAACAGTAGATTGCAAGCACCCAGTAGCTTACGAAGTTTCGTTGCAGGCTTCAGCAAAACTCAATGTTTTATGAAAATATGTAAATATAATAAACACCGGCCTCTCTTAATTGAGAAGCCTACTGGCTTCTCAATTTCTCCCCTTTGCTCCTCCTCTTTCCCTCAGATATTATCGCACCATGCTTGCAACACACGGATAGGGAAGAACATCTGTAGCACTGTTAAACTCTTTAAAGACACCACTTGCAAAAGCACTTGCTCACTCAGAGGAATCTTATAACAAACTAAATGCCGCCCGTCACTCTCACTTGATACTTCAGGTTGAAGGGTTGTATCCTTCCTGCAGATATTTTATTTTTCCTTCCTAACGGAGCTTACAAAAATACCCTCGGTACCCTCTTTTGGGAAATCTGTTGTAGGGCACACCCTGGGAATTTCTATGCCTCAGTAAAATGAGGAGACCCATTTCTTCCCAGGAAATATTTTTGTATGCTGCTTATAAGCATGTTAACTTTTCTGCTGCATTTTGCAAACCCACACCATGTTCCTTACGGAGATTTACATGGGAAATGAAATGCCTTAAGACCCCATACTGTCAACTAAATGTCAAACGCCCTATAGGGGAATGCTGCGTAGCACTCGAGGTCATTGGACGGGAGCAGCCAGGGTCAGCAGCTTTTCAAGTCCCTTTTCATGAACCTATATAAATAAATCAAAGTTCAAACTTCTAATATATTATATTATTTATATTATATTGCAAGTTTATTTTAAGTTATATTATATTATCATATTAGTTATACTTGCAATGTAAATAATCGCAAAGAAACATGAACTTCCATGTTTCTTTGCGATTGCCTCAAAAAGTAAGCTGCTGATCAAAAAATGGAAAAATAATGGTTATTACTTTTTAAGATGCTATCAGTTCAGGAAGATAAAAAATATCCTTCATTTACTTGAGCGTCATCATCAAATACGACCGAAAACACATCTAAAATTAAAAATTGTCTAAAATCTTCTAAGTACGAGGGCAGTTTTTTTTTCAACCTCCGATGGGCCATAAATGAAACACAAGTTGAATATTAAAAATTTTTTTACTACCAAAAGTTATGCACACTTATGGTTACTTTTCGACATAAGCACCTTGACAATTGAGGCATTTGTCGTACTTGTGGACAAGCTTGACAATACCCTCTTCATAAAATGTTGCCGCCAATGAATAGAAATGAGTCTTGACGTTGCCTTGAAGCTCCTCGTTGGTTTGGAAACGCTGTCCTCCTAGCCACTTCTTCAATTCAGGGAAAATATGGAAGTCACTTGGCGCTAGGTCGGTACTGTATGGCGGGTGATCGAAAACGTCCCATTGAAATTGCTCAAAAAGTCTTTGGGTTGCACCAGCACTGTGAGGACGCGCATTGTCATGGATCAAAACAATTCCAGAAGTCAGCATGCGTCCTTGACCCCCTTCATCATGCACATCAGTCTTTGAATTTTCGACATCATTCACGGACAACACCACAACTCATAATGTTTTCTCCATACACTCGAGGCTCATTCGTTGATGAATTTCTGCAGCACTATTCCCTTCTGCTTGCAGGAAACAAATAACACTGCGTAATTCGCACTTGGCGGGAGAATCAATTGAGGCGGCCATGTTTATGTGGCTGCCACTTAGAACAGACTGACGACTTAGCCTCGGCAGTGATAGGGCATGTGATACGGGTGATGCACTGTTGCCTAATTCGAATACCACCCGCCTAGCGCTTGTCTGGCGTTTGTGCGGTGCGATCGGAGGTTGAAAAAAAAACTGCCCTCGTAGATTCCATTACTTCGGGAGCTCGACCTCTCATATGTCTGTAAATGTTCTGTTCTGTTTACTCAGAACTGAAATCACAATTTTGTGCACGAAATTGTTAATGGAAATGAAAAAAAATTTGGTGAAAAAATTAATCTCCTAACCACAACCATTCACTCATAAATCAAAAATTAAAATAAGCAAAAGGTGACAACCACCGAAAAATCTGATTTGATAGCATTACGTCATTTTCCTCCCATCCTTGACTGCTCTTATGGGAAGGGGAGGGGGGTTCTCGGAAGGTCTGCTCTCACAGATGCTGTCGCAATCGCTCGCATTGGGAGAGTCAGCTGTGCCCCCCCCTTTGCGATAAGGCGAAGGAGCTTCGCGGGCTCAGTTGTGATTGGATGAAGTCATTATACGTCAGAGGTTGCACCACACCCACTTTTCGAAAAGGGTTAAAAACATCAGTTTTTCGTTGCTTATAACTCGAGAAATAATTGACGGATCAAAAAACAGAAAAATACGGGTCTTTATTTTACAAACTCTATCATATTCGGCAATAAAAAAATATAGTAAACTAATATAGTAAATATTGTCCAATTTTAATTGGAGATTTTGAGAAGTGGTTTCTAATTTTCTAGAGTTAGTTAAAACATAGTTCCTGTTTGGTTATTTATATCTGCTACTTGTTTTATGTGGAGTTTCCTCACCTGCCTTCAGTGGAGTAGGAAAGAATTTTTGATCTTTGACAGGGCATAACATAGTGAAACCTGTTGTTTCAAAAACGTTACACCACAGAGCTTCTCTATAAAGAAAAAGCAAAATTTTGCTTTGCATCCAGTTTTCGACATGCAAGTGCCACCTATACAGATGTAGGTTTGGCAGGGTTATACATTGACCAAGATAATAGTGCATCCAAGGGTTAAAACTCTAGCAAATATAAATAGCCTATCCAAGATAGAAAATTCTATTAATATGTGTGTTAATTATGTTAAGGAAGAGTAGCAAGTGTGTCATTTTGTATGATGATATGAACCCTACTTAAATTCATGTGTACACTATGAAGAAACATTTTACTTCATTAAGTTTAATGTCTGTATGTTTAAAGATATTAATTTTTGTCATAGGAGGTGATTCTGCTTGTCATATTAATATTAAACTCCCATTAAAATTTCATAGTGATTCAAGTTAGAGAATTCTATTAAATTTGTATTTTTTAAAGACATTATTGAAAGTTAATTTAATTTAAACTCAACACAAGATTTATTCATTCCTATAAAATACAAATTGTGCTCATCAGGTTTTTTTAATGTTTTTCTTTTAAACACCTTGGTGGGTTTTTTTTGGGTTGGGCAAAATAGTAACCACCCAGGTAGTCTACCTTGATTACTGCAACTGTTATTCATTTTATATGGCATAGTGTACAATATTTCTGTTCTTTTGTTTCAGGGCAGGGAGTGAATGTGCAGGGAGTATGACAATTCTGTGACCCGCATTTACTGTGCTATATGAATAAAAGTTTTATTTTTGACCACAGCCTCTTGTGTTTCATTTAACTCGTCACATTACTTGCGGCGTGAGAAAAATATATATGCCATTGAATGCTAAGGGAAATAATAAGAGAAGGGGAATGCACTAACAGTTAGTGAAAGTGTTGTATTGGGTATTTCTCCATTGCTCTTGGTGATGTAGTGTACCACTTCCTGAAGAATCAGGATTAATGCAAATACGTTATTACACTTTCGAAATATATGTACTACTCTGTATATGATGTGAAACCTAGAATTGAAGGATAGCATTACCCTTTCCCTACACTACACAGATAGTAGCACTCCCCTTCATCTACACTCGACGGAGGGTAGCTCTACCATTCGCCTACCCTCAATGGAGGGTAGCTCTATCCTCCATGGATGGGAGCCCTACCCACCATTGAGGGTAGCCCTACCCGCCATTGAGGGTAGCCCTACCCGCCATTGAGGGTAGCCCTACCCGCCATTGAGGGTAGCCCTACCCGCCATTGAGGGTAGCCCTACCCGCCATTGAGGGTAGCCCTACCCGCCATTGAGGGTAGCCCTACCCGCCATTGAGGGTAGCCCTACCCGCCATTGAGGGTAGCCCTACCCGCCATTGAGGGTAGCCCTACCCGCCATTGAGGGTAGCCCTACCCGCCATTGAGGGTAGCCCTACCCGCCATTGAGGGTAGCCCTACCCGCCATTGAGGGTAGCCCTACCCACCATTGAGGGTAGCCCTACCCACCATTGAGGGTAGCCCTACCCGCCATTGAGGGTGACTCGGAGGGTAGCCCTACCCTCCGTGAATGGTAGCGCTACCCTCCATGGAGGGTAGCCCTACCCTTCGTCTACCCTCCACGGATGGTAGGGCCTACCCTCCAATGTTCTAAAATACGCTCCGTCTACCCTCCATGGAGGGTAGGCGGTGGGTAGCACTACCATCCGACTACCCTCAATGGAGGGTAGGCCTACCCACTATGGAGGAGTTTATTTCTATCAGGGATTCATCCAATGATGTTGTGGAGGCTGGGGAAAGAGAGATGTTATGGAGAGAGGCTTCACCTGGAGTGCGTGCGTTTGGGAAGAAGATCTGATTCAGGAAAACCAAACTAGGGGCGCACAGAGCAGTGCATGTCCTGTAATCAAACGCATGTACGTACGTGAGGAACGTGTCTCTCGGCTATTGTTTTGGAAACGCTAGGGAGACAAAAATTCTAGTCTCACTAATTGGAGTCTGATGCAGCAGACATAATGTTTACAGGCTCTCGCTACAACAGCAGTAGGACAGACACACTACCGACAATTAATAGAACTCAACCATTGGAGCCAGTGACTCAAGAATATATTAATTTTCCTCATCCACAATACATAGCTACAATGAAAACAAAGTATGATTCTTACGAACACATGAGATACTCATAATCATACACCAAGTTTTTTGGGTCTTTACTCAGTAATTATACATCACATAATATTTTGCTGACAATGCAGCCTACTTCCTCAGGTCAGTGGAAAGTTGTCATCTAGATACATCATCACAGAAAGTAAGGAGAAACTATTTTTTCACAAAAGAAAACTCTGTGGAAGCCTTCATGTGAATTCCATTGAATACTAAACTTCAATTTTTTTTTAATCAACAAAAGATGGAAAAGTTAAATGAGAGAAGGTACTACAGTGGAAGTGATCATAAAAAAATCCATAGCTCATAACTCAACAAGTGGAAGTTGCCGTGTTTGGGGCAATAATACATGTGCTGATAATGTTCTGGCAAGTGGTGTGCTTGTGAGTTGTGAAGCAAGCCAGTTCACAGTTGTCTTCTGCAGGAACTTCTATCCCGGAAAGACAGATACAAAGTCATTTACAGAGATACCATTTGGTCAATCATCAAAAATTTTTGTATCAAGCAAATAGAAAATGGCATGAAATACCTTAACTTATGATGCCATATAATGAAATGCAGGTATATCTCACCAATTTCAGTATTATTCATATTTTCCAGCAGACAAATTATCAATAACATCATGTACCTTGATGGCAGAGTTAATACAAAAGTTAAAGATGAAATACAGGTGTGCACCAAAAACCTTTTCATGACTCATTTGGTTCGAAACGTTTATACATGGTTTACAAACATTCTTCACTGCTGAAAAAGTCTCCCCAAAAACTTGCACAAGTGAGTGAAACCACAGGGGTAAGGCATAATTATTTCGTGATCGACCCTCGCAGCATATCTCCCTCCCGTGGAAGCGGGAGAGTCACACTGAAGTCTCGTGAGCGCAGCCAGCTGAGGGGGCCAAGACTGTGCGCCAACAGCCTCCTCCTCCAGGCAGCGCACCACGCGATGCTCAGATGGCCAGCTGGGCCTCCACAAAGCATATCAGCTGCACACGCATCCGTGCCCTGAAGTTGGCCAGCACCACACCCACCCTCCTGTGCGGCAGCGCCAAAGACAAAAGGCACACCACTCAACCAGAGGCCCTCTTCTGCAAGCACTGCCCCCCCCCACCAAAAGAGCCACAACAATGGCGTCTCTTTGGGATGGCAAAGCAACTAGAGGCTCTTTTGGACATAAAACAAAGCATAATGCAACAAATCAGCTTGCTACAAGATGCACTGAGCATCATATGCAAAACTGAGAAAACTGATGCTCACATACATATTACCAATGCTATACATAGATATATTCCTCAAGAGTTCAGCAAATTTGCATAATCAGCTGGAATCCAAGTGGAATATTTCACGGAGTGCAAACTACCCACAAGAAATGTGAACAGTGGCTTGCTGATATGCACAACAACAGAATTCCGACAGAGAAAAAGCATCCACTCTGACCGCGATTTGAACCCAAGTCCCCTGTGCCACGAGGCACACCACTCAACCACCCCTCCTCCCTTGGCACAGCTCCCCCCCCCACCCTCAAGGCAGCACCCTTCCCCCCCCCCCCCCCCCCCCTGCACATCCCTCGGAAGGAGCAACAACACGTCCTCCAAACAAGACGTCAGATGAGCTGCTGCACATAAAGTGATCAAATCGGCCATAATCGTGAGCATGGCATCACCAACCACGTTGAAGCCAACTCGATGAAGAAACACTGAGACCATGACACTTACTTGCAACAAATTTAAGGATTGCAAAGTAGCCACGAAAAACACCTGAAACAGACCCCCTCCACTGGACAATCCCACCTCAGCCAAGAAAACTTATATAGAAGGACAACGAGAGGCAACTCATCTCTCCCCCCTGCAACAGATCAGTGAAGCAGATCAGTGACCCCCCCGGAAAAGGACGAGGAGGACACAACCGATTGCTCCAATCACATCACTCACCCCTCCTCAGCACGTCAGACGAGCAGCACGTGAAGGTGTCCCACAATCAAAAGAAACAGTGGTCAACAAATCCTTCAGAACAGTGGAAAATTGAAAGTTACATTGAGTGAGACAGAGTTGAAGGGGAGGTCATCGTTTCAACTGATGATCCAAAAGGATGTGTTCATTGATGTCTATTGAGATCAGCACAACCAACTGCAATTGCTCGATTCACCACTATTACACTACACTCTCCAGTTGTATTGAAGAAGATGGGCAATGTTCCACAAAGAATTCTTTATTCTGACTCGTTTCGATGTGATACATACGTGATGTTGATCATCATTTGTGGAAAATTGCCAATCTTATTTAATTATGTTCTTGCACCCCAACACGCCTGAAATGACCCTTTTCACTCCACTCCCCGTGAACCCTTTTCCCTGGAAATCAAATCCCATGGTTACTTCCAAGTGAGCAGAGCCTAACTAAGGACACTAAGCCCACTTTGATGCAATTCATTATGTTATGAATGAAATAAACTTAAAGGAACAAAGTAATGGGGATCTACAGGGTGGCTACTGATACCCAATTTTTAAATTCCCTGACTATTCCCTGACTTTTCCCTGACGGACTCACAAATTTCCCTGACCGATCGCCAAAAGGGCTCCTTTATCTGAATATTTTATATCTGCTGAATTAAATTTCCGTCAAAACTCACAAAATGTTAAAAGCTGAAATCAATACATTAAAAGCTACAAGTATACCCCAATGAAAAAGTATATTAAACGTCATAAGTTGAACCCTTATGCAAACTATACGCACTTTTCATACACATTCCGCGGACGTGTATCGCATTTCCGGGGCCGTATATGTTTCCTTCGGTAAAATTACAATGACGATGTCTAATCCTTCAAGAAAGAAGTACTAGCGTGTCGCGGTAGTTCTGGGAAGTTGAGAATTACTAAAAAGGCATCGAAGAGAAAGTTAATGGCCGATTTACTGGCGGACTCCGGTACAAGTATCACTAAGGAGCGCAAAAAATACAAACCAAATCCATTTTGTTGGACTGGATCAAACTCGGATGGCACGAGTGAAATTCAGAAGCGAATAAAAAATTGATTAACGTGGTTATAACCCCTAGATTGTGAGAGGGAACCAAAAATGTACAAATATTTGTATAATCGAACAAAACGTAATCGCGCCACTGCGAACGAGGCAATTAGCAACGGCAGCATCGTATTCAGGAATATCATATTTGAGGTGGTTTGTGACATGACTAAACTGCTTAGAGAGGGAGCTAAGGGGACCATTCAATAATTACGTCGAGCGCGAAAGGTGGAGAGGGAAGAATATGACACTTCTTACTGACTCACGAATGGGGGTATGGGAATCGAAGATGATGTTACGTAAGATATTGTTTACACGAGTGATCATACTTGTATTACCATTTTAATAATCATCGTATCGTATTTTTATAACTGCAAGCTCGTATTTGCTACGAGCTATTGTGCTCCTCCTGCCTCTAGATCTGAGTCTCAGTAGTTAAAAAAACGAGAGGTAAAATTTTCCAAACAACATAGCCTCGGATTCCTTGTGATGAGCGGAATACATGTGATCATGAATTTTAACACTACTAGGCAAATATCGCATTACGGATGTACACAGGGGATAAATTGTACGTCTGATTCACAACTACGTAAATAAGAGACAATACTAATAAGATTGACAACTGAATGTTCCACAAATTGATTGGGCTTATTCCATGCACGTCAGCGACGGTTATTAGTTTTCGTTGGTGAAATAAAGGGCGGGAATGACTGGCCGATAAACGTAATGGTAGAAAAACAACGAGAATTTAGATTTTTCTCCCTGACTGTCACGATAATTCCCTGACTTTTCCCTGACTTCTCCAGAAATGCAAAATTCCCTGACAATTCCAGGTTTTCCCGGTTTTCCCTGACGATCGCCACCCTGGATCTACTTTGACTTAAGTAAAGCTTTTGATTAGTGATAGATCCAGGTTTTTTGTCGGATCCCAGCCAGCACACGGTATCATGTTTACGTAATATCCTCGTAAACTTAAGGTGCGTGTCTATACGTAAACATAATCTCCCCGTATTATTTCACGTTTGCATAAATTCTAAGTAAGCGTTTTATGATAACGAGCATAAAAGTACATGCTTCATGCTTATGAAAGTATCTCGTAAACAGATTTTAATACGCACACGTAAACGAATTTACGTGATTCTTACGAGTGTGGGCCGGTAAGAAAAGTATATTTACAGCATTTAGTCATAGATTATAACCTGCGCGTATTTTTAATGAAAATATTTGGCTTATAAAGTTAACATGTGGATACATGGAGTAGTTTCAAGTACCTTTTTCATTAAATGTGGAGTACAAATGTTTCAGGCTGATCACCGATATGAGATAGTAGTTTGATATTTGTTCCAAAATCCACCCTGGTGAAAATAAACCGTGACAGACTGTGTGACGGACAGTGTGACAAAAGCGTGAACACAGAGTGATTAGAATGTGACAAGAGCGTGAACACAGTGTGACAAGAGCGTGAGTACAGTGTGCATACATCGTTACAAAAGCGTAAATTGGGACTCAAAAGCATGTAGAAAGCGTGATAGACACTGTGACGGTACAGTGTGCGCACAGTGTTCGTATACTGTGTTCACAGCGTGAGAACACGGTGCACACAGTGTGATGGCACCGTGCATAAAGGGCGAGGCACCCAGGGTGAGGGCGCAAAGAAGTGCATGGTGTTACACTGTGTGCCAAGTGTAAAGAAAGCACCACGATGAAATTGTGCACAGTTTCGGGGCACTCTTTGGAGCCCCATGAAAGCAGTGTACATATGTAACTACACAGCACTTACCTGATTTAAAGGCATTGTAAACACGGCAAATATGCTACAGGCGATAGTTCATTTTGCAGTTATATGGTGGGTATAATGTCATTAACGGCAACTAAAGCAAGACAACCTTAATACAGACAATAAATACCATTATATGATTTTATTCTGTCTCGGCGAATGATATTAACAAATACTTCTCAGTTTCCCAGCCGAGTAAGATGTTTTGTTGCTAACGTTTCGATGGAATACTCCTTCATCGTCCTCAGAGCAATAAAGCTTGCAGGGCATTCTGCTTGCGTTTATATAACCGGCTATATAAGCGCAAGCAGAATGCCCTGCAAGCTTTATTGCTCTGAATAAACGATAGAGGAGTATTCCATCGAAACGTCGGCAACTCAAAATCTTATTCGGCTGGAAACGCGAGAAGTATTTATTAATAAATACCTTTGCTTAACATACAAACCTCCATCATAATATTGTGTGTGTAAATACCATATGGTTATCTTGGTGATTAATTTTTTCAGACATGATGCAGAGAAAAGAATCAAGTTACATTCAAGAATCAAGCTATGATATCCCTTTGCGAAAAAAAAACTGTTGAAAAACTGTTAATAAAACTGTTGAATCTAACAGTTACTGTTGAACAAAACTGTTGAATTCAACAGTTACTGTTGCAAAAAAACTTTGAAAATTTCAATACATATTAAATCAGGTCAACTGTTGAATTCAATAGTTACTGTTAAAATATGACAGTAAACTGTTGAATTTCAACAGTTACTGTTTAATTTCACAGTGACTGTTTAATTTTAAGTTTTTTCGCAAAGGTATTGTTTGTACATGCGATGAAAAGTTACTGTAAATGTTATTTAAACATGTATTTTGTCTGATTCATTCCATTATTTACCATAAAAGAATGCTTTTTGAAGAGTTTCTATTATTTACTTTTTTCACCTAATCATGTAGAAAAGACCTAATCATATATAAATCAAACTATAATGCCATGGAGATCACTTTTTGCATGTGAGTGTATGTAACCTGTTATGTATTTAATTCTGTTTGTGTTCATTCCTGTGGCCACCATAATATTTCATGCCTCAACTGTTTGTGCGGACCATGTTTCTCACTTGTTTTGGGATAGTATATAATAGCGGTGCAGTGACGCGTTCGCTCTCTCTCTTGTAATGTGACGCCTAGAAGGAGGAAGTCTGCAATAAACTAGTTTCGGGATGAATGCGTGTCTGTTTGAGAACACATCAAAAAGTGGCGACGAGGAAGATTCGAACTCTGAACGTTAAGTATTGTGATCACTATGTTTGTAAACTGTTTTTTTTGCATATTCGGCGTATTTCTACTAGTTGATTTCCTCATTGAAGTTGATTTTACCAAACAGTTGGAATTTTTTCTTGAGGCGCACTCAATTTTATCCGATTCCCAAAAACGTGCTATTCTTTTGTCGTGTACGGGTACACATACCTATAATGTTATAAAGAAATTGTGTGCTCCTGAAAAGCCCCATCAACAAAGAACTATGAAGAGATTTTGCGTATCTCAGCCAGACATTTTATCCCAGCGACTTGTGTATGGGTTGAGAGGGACAAGTTCGACGCTCGCGTTCAATGTGCCGGTGAATCGTTTAAGGATTTTCTCGCAGATCTAAGGCATCTAGCTGATAATTGTAAATTTGAGAATTTAGAACAATCACTTCTGCACCAAATTCCCCGGGGAATGGCAAACCTTGACATAAAAGAACAGTTGTTTTCTATGCGGTTTGAAGATTTAACCCTTCAGGTCACTATTGATAGAGCTATGGCCTCTGAACAAGCTCGTAGTCATGTGTCCCAAATGAGACCCGTGCTTCAAAATGCTGCGCAGTCATTTCCAAATGTTAATGCCATTTCAAGCGCTCACTCACGAATACAACGATGCCGCATCGCTCAAGATGGCAGCCAAGAGCACGGACCGCAGCGAAACGACAGTGAAGTGCTATCTAGAGGAGCGTGCTTCCGCTGTGGTGCCCCTTCACCACATGCATGACTGCCCCTTCGTGAACGCGACTTGCCATTACTGCAGGAAGAAAGGCCACATCGCCAAAGTATGCTTGGCAAAACGCAGGCGAAACTACTAGAGCAGCGGGCAACAGACGCGGCCCCAACAGCATTGACAGCATCCTCCTCGGCCGACTTTTTCAACCCATGCGCAACAGACGAGGCCCCAACAGCATCGACAGCATCCTCCTCGGCCGACTTTTTCAACCCATGCGCAACTGACACTAAATGGCATTGGAGTCAAGAGCATGAGGAGTGTGTGGGATATGCTAAAAGAGTCGTTACATCTGCTGCTTTAGTCCACTATGATAGGAATTTTTCTTTAATCCTGGCCTGTGATGCTTCCCCATTTGGACTTGGTGCTGTCATTTCTCATGTTTTCCCTGATGGTTCAGAGAGACCAATTGCATTTGGATCGAGGACACTAAAACCTGCCGAGATGAACTTTTCCCAGGTGGACAAAGAAGCCTTGGCTATAATCTTTGGGGTGCAGAAGTTCTATATGTACTTTGCAGGGAGGGAATTCACTATTTTTTCAGATAGCCAGCCAGTTGTGTCAATTTTCACGCCGAAAAGGCAGCTACCATCAGTTTTGTCTCCTCGTGTTTTCAGGTGGTGTCTAATCGTGTCTAATCACGTCCAATTACAATTATCAGATCAAGTACAGGCCTGGTGCCAAACATCAAAATGCAGATTTTTTAAGCAGATGTCCCATGCAGGATGATGGATTTGATGACCATTTTCCTGACCCAGCTGGTATTCTTTTGTTGGAGGAGGCTCCAGCAGATTCTCCTCTCACTGCCAAGAAGGTTGCTGCTGCCACTTCCAACGATTCTTTGCTTTCGAAGGTGCTTCAAGGATTATTGAATGGTTGGGATTTTACAGACAATGAACCGAAGGTGCAGCCTTATGCCAAAGCTCCGCCGGGGGTCTTCTCTGTCCTCAAGGGGTTCATACTTCGTGGCACGCATGTGGTAATTCCTAGCATCCTAAGGCAACATGTGCTGCAATTGTTGCACAAGGCCCATCAAGGAATAGTAAAGACAAAAGCTTTGGCTAGAAGATACGTCTGGTGGCCGAAGATTGATGATGAGATAGAGGGATTAATACAATTTTGTCCACAGTGTGCGGCCGTGCAGAACAACCCTCGGAAGGCTCCTGTCATTCCCTGGAGTATTCCGGTATGCCCATGGTCCCGACTTCATCTGGACTATGCAGGACCTGTTCTGGGACACACATTCCCGATTTGTGTCGACTCCATGTCTCGTTGGGTGGAAGTGGCTCCCACCCGTGGGTCACTATCGTCTTCTACCACCATTTCTCATTTAAGATTGTGGTTTGCTACCCATGGGCTTCCAGATGAGATAGTTACTGATAATGGCCCCTCATTTCGTTCCGAATCTTTTTAAGAATTTCTCCGCAGGAATTCAATTGTGTATCATTTGGCTCCTCCTTACAACCCATCTTCCAATGGACTTGCAGAGTGTATGGTTCAAACGGTGAAACATCTCTTAGCTAAACTTCCTGTGAGTGACTGGGAAAAGGAGTTGTGTAACATTTTGCTAACTTTACGTACCACTCTTAATGCTGCCATGGGCTCTTCCCCCAGCATTCTTCTGATGGGAAGACGATTAAAAACGCTCCTGGACAAGCCCAGGAAATGTTGGTGAAGAGGAAATCAAGAGGAATCACCTGCTGAGTTCCCCCTCCTTTTCCAAACCTGGCTTTTCTATACAAGACAAAGTCTTTTCTAAAAACTATAACTCTGACAATCCTTGGCTACCTGGGGAGTTTTATGTTGTGGAAGGCCCACGTGTTTATAAAGTTAAAACTATGGATGGGGTTATTCTGAGACGACACGTAAACCAATTACAGAAAAGGCATGTACCACCAAATAGTTCACCCTGTTCTAACTCTGAATTTGTTTTCCAGGAAGATAGAGATAGTAGTCACTAAAGCAGCCTTCCTGTGAGCGAGTGGCCTCCACCAATCCAACCTCCTGGAAGTGATTATAGCACACCACTCCCATCCGCTTCCCACTGTGTTCCTCCTGTAAACCTGGATGCTCCACACCCTCCACTTGCATGCCGACTCTCATTCACTCCCAGTTCCGGGCATGAGTGTGCCTGCAAGTGGACCCATAGAACGCCCAAAGCGGGATTCCAGACCTCCAGCCTACCTGAAGGATTTTGTCATTAATAGGAAATTTTGAAGGGGGAGGGATATCATGTATTTGTTCATTTGTATTCATTGAGAACATATCATGTATTTGTTCATTTTTAATCATTGAGGATATTATGTATTTGCTAATTTGTATTCATTGAGGATCTCATGCATTTGTTCATTTGTATTTATTGAGGATATTGTATTTGTTCATGTGAACTCATTGGTGTATTGTGTATTTGTTCGATTGAATTCACTGGGATATTATCTTCATTTGGATTGTCTTAATTTTGTCCTTAGTAGAGAATTTTGAGGGGGGAGGGATTATTATGTATTTAATTCTGTTTGTGTTCATTCCTGTGGCCGCCATAATGCTCTTTGCCTCAACTGTTTGTGCGGACCATGTTTCTCACTTGTTTTGGGATAGTATATAATAGTGGTGCAGTGACGCGTTCGCTCTCTCTCTTGTAATGTGACGCCTAGAAGGAGGAAATGTGCAATAAACTAGTTTCGGGATGAATGCGTGTCTGATTGAGAACACGTCATAACCAATACTAAGGCCATTGCATAGCATAGGCAACAAAATTTTTTTTTCATAATTTGTCGAAAATATGTGTAAGAAATTATCACTACACCTCCATTCATTTCTAAGTAGGATATATCCATTTCCTTCATACAATGCATATTGAGCTCAAGACAAGAGAGAAAGTGCAAAAAATGTGCTCCCTCATAGTGTGAAATTCCCCACTTAGTGTTCAGCACATTGTGATCACACTGTCCATCACGCTTTATAGGGAGCACAGTGTGAATACACTGTGACAAATACCCAAGTACAGTGTGCATACACTGTGACTAATACACTTGCACAGTGTGATACACATTGTTGTCACACTGTCTGTCACGGTTTATTTTCACCAGGGCACCCCTGAGCTCCCTTGCAATAAGTAGGTAATCACTGCAAATATTAGTAATTAATCATCATTATCAAGTAGTTAATTGGTACTCACCAGTAATCATAACTGTTGGTGAACAGAAATTAATTTTAAATTTCAAAGATTTTTTAAGGGGTGTTGTCACTCCAGCACAATTAACGAAGGATTCATGCGTTCGACAATTTAGGAAAGCAAATTCGATCGTAAATCATCACTACAGTTCCTTCGATAGTATTAACTTATAGTTATGTAATGAATTATAGTTATGGTCAACTATTAAAACTTAACTTCGCATTCATGAACTGGCGCGAGTTCATGCATGAACCGAGTCATAACAACTAGCCATCTGACGACTCTCACATCAACGAAGCAGTTAGCCTGGTGGTGTAGCATGCCGGAAGTGCGCACCACTAGGGAGGTAGGTCATTAATTTCCCTACCTTCCCTTCTTTAAATTTCCCACCCTCTCTCCTTGGGCGCTTTCCGGCCTTCATTTGTTTATTCAACTCGACTACGGTCGTATGTACTCGACTCGACTGACATTCGATTGTCGATTTTTTGTCTGCTACGAGAGTGTCCGGCTGGAGTCGAGAGGTGGCAGAAGTCAGTGGGTGTGTGGAATCGGCTTCTGGCGCGACGGATCAGTCGTCGGCCGTCAGCCGAGTCGTGGGTCGGTTCGTGATAGAATTGACGTCCTCTCGTCCGGAATGGGCGAAGATAGATCAAGGTAAGCGCCCCTTATGTCCCTTGTCCTATCCCTGTCCTCCCGTAATTATTTTGCTCTCCCATTACTTTCGTCCCGGTTTCTTTTTTTGCTAGCAGTACCCGGCTCGTTTAGGCCTGCCTCCCCTTCCTATTTTTCTTGGTGCGGCAGTATCGGCCCCGAGTGGGTACACCGGGATACAAAGCGGTCGACACGGGTTCGATTCCTAGAGCCACCAAGGGGTGTAAACGATGCTAGTGATGCCTGTGTTATTTTATATTTTGAGCTATTTTATTCTTGAAAATTTTTAAAGTGGGTACACTGGATTCAATTGCACATTTAATACGTAGTGAGGGAATATATATGGCAAACAATATATTTCATGTGTATGCATTATGGCGGACGTTAGGGTAAAACGCTTCTGTGTTGCTTACTCCACGATGACGACATGTGGCTGTGATTTTTATGAGATGCATCTCAGAAGTTAACATAAGTAACTTGTAAACAAATAAACTGCTTACGACGTATTTATGTAAATTTAAAATAAATTGAAGGTAAAATGTTTATTTGTGCTGGCCGGGCGTGATCAATTCATTTCCCCTCCTCCCCACCCCATTTCCCATCCCCTCCACCCCATTTCCCCTCCTCCCCTCCTCCCCTCATCCCCCCAATCTCCCCTTCCCTCCACACCATTTCCCCTCCCCTCCACCCATCTCCCCCCCTCCACCCCCTTTTACCCTCCTCCCCACCCCATTTCCCCTCCTCCCCACCCAATCCCCCCTCCCCTACTCCCCTCATCCCCCCAATCTCCCCTTCCCTCCACCTCATTTCCCCTCCTCCCCACCCCATTTCCCCTCCCCTCCACCCAATCTCCCCTCCCCCCACCCCATTTCCCCTCCCCCCCACCCATCTCCCCTCCCCTCCACCCCATTTCCCCTCCTCCCCACCCCATTTCCCCTCCCCTCCAACCCATTTCCCCTCCTCCCCACCCCATTTCCCCTCCCCTCCACCTTATTTCCCCTCTTCCCCATCCCATTTCCCCTCCCCTCCACCCCATTTCCCCTCCTCCCCACCCCATTTCCCCTCCCCTTCAACCCAATTCCCCTCCTCCCCACCCCATTTTCCCTCCCCTCCAACCCATTTCCCCTCCTCCCCACCCCATCTCCCCTCCCCTCCACCCCATCTCCCCACCATAGCTAGAAAACAAATCAGGTAACTGCCGATGGGGATCATAATTCAGCAGAACAATGCAACAGTCTCTCATCTCAATTTCATAGCTACAAGACTGTTAACAATCCTAAATCCTTTGCATCTTAATGATCATTCCTTACCACCAGCATTAGCACATCACAGATATAGCAGACGAAGGAATTGGAATGTAAATAGCGTGGGAAACCATTCATCGGGGACAGAGGTGGTAACCATGGCAATACAAAACCTTCCACTGCCAAAGAGGAATGATTCAGTTATTAGCTGCCACTCACTTGATATCCTCTTCATCCCTCAACTTAGGAAGAGCTTCCAAGGCCTCTTCAAAAAATCCACTTCAGGCGCCGCAGGCAGGAGAGCGTAAATGGAAAAAGAGCAATGATCAATAAAAGCAAAGTTTCAATCATAACATGCTATTATGCCAGTCATCACTATCCACAGAGTCCTTGGCCAAGTGCCAACAGATGCCAAAAAGTGGCGGAGAGAGCCATGGGTGTTATCGACTTCATCTTAGCACTGCTTGTGACAAATAAGAGGCAATGTTTGTGGAAGAGGCAGTGTTCGTAGATATATGTAGTAACCTCCACAGCAGAAAGCTATTTGGCTGAGTTTTCCTTCAGAATAAAACATGAAATAGTGAAAAACTATCATTTTAACTTCAAAATTATCGAATACAGGCACATGCACCACCACCATCACCTAATGGCCATTAACTTAATAATTATTTATTAATTATTTTATTAATTTATTAATAATTACTTAATAATTAAATAACCTGGAAATTCATGAATATGATAGGATGAATGTTTATAATTTTGCAAGAGAATCAGCTGAACCAAAAAATAAATCAAACTCTTTAAGTGTTCTTCCCTCTGTCTTACTGACAACCAACATTTAAAATTCACTGTGGCTGGCTGACTGGCAGTTCAAACGTAGTTATTTGCATTTGGTACATTCCACCAAGTGAGCGAAAGGAACTAAGGTGCAGGGGCGCGTGTGTGCCCACTCCCAAGTCCCGCCCACCACTCCTCCACTGTGGCCACATTTCAAGCGTTGGCCATTTGTGTTCTTCCCGCAAGTCACACAGAGACATTTAATTTACGTATTACCATCACTCGCCAGTATCTCTGTCACCATAGAATAATAATCTGCACCACTCAGGTTGTCACAAAATTCCAGACAAACTTCTATTCGGAAGTCAGCAATCAAATATGTCTACTGCACCAAGATCACACACAAGAATTACTTTTTTTATAGGTTATAAAAAATCTTATTTACCCTAGTAACAAACAATAAATAGCTAAATATCACATAAATAACCAAAATATTAACCCTTTGAGTGCCTTTGAGTATATATCATCGTTTGCAGAATGTGCCAGAAGTGACATCTATGAGGAGATCTGTTAAAATAATGTTCTTTTCTCAATCTTTATATATTGTAAATTGTAAATAATACAGGAATGACCTATTAAATACTACGTGGAACAATAATTTTGATTGTTGATTGTAATGATCAACAGCTTTGGTAATTAACACGATCCCTGCTGGGCTTCAATGTAGCTACTACTTCGCACGTGCCAAGCAAATGGATTCGACTATATTATCCAACGGCAATCGCGATTTTGAGCCAACCCCTGTGAAAAAGTACATTATATTTGTGTACGTGTGTGTATATATTACAATATACTCTATGCCGTTCGTGACTGCAGGGGTCACGTGGTGCAACGCCATATGGCGTCTCGCCACTTTTGTTCATGCCTTAAAATTGATGAGACACCATTTGGCGACTCACATTTTGAACCATATTCAAAAGGTTTAATCTAATTTGCATTCAATACAGTAATTTTTACAATGAACATTACTAAACATATTTGCATAAAATTATCCTTTTAATCGTTTTTTTTACATAGCCACAATTAATTGCGATGCCAACAAGGGTCATTAAACACAATGCACAGTTTACATTGAGGAGCCAGAATTTGGCGTCATATCCAGAGAGATGATTCAGGCAAAGACTTGAAGCAAGGAAGGCACAGGTACACAGTTGGTATGGACAGGTCATGCATTCAGTCGAAACTCTTTTGGCTTTGCCGAGGGCGACTTTGCGACTCATCGTCCGGATAAGTTTCTTGTAGCATATCCACGAGACAGAGTCCATGGGCTGTTCTATAAAGTAAATACATTATCAATCTACATAAACCACTAATTATCAACTTTATGCTAAGAATTTCTTGTCATCTTTAGCACCTACCTTAGAAGTTTTCCTTCTGTGTTCTCCAGGTAATAGGTGGATTTTTTTGATGTCCTACTAATAGAATCCTTGGGAATATATAGCCATTTCTCAACGATTTCTCACTGAAACTGCTGCAGAGGCATCAAACGAGCCCCTGGGCTCCTGTTTCATTCCAAAGAAGAAAGGCATTTACAATGCAGGGCCCAAAAAGAGCATCTCCCGCCACCTTATGGTACCACCTTATAGTTTTTCGGAGAGTACAGTGATAAAATGAGAGTGTCTGCTATGTCAATTCCACCCTTATTTTGTTATATTCTATCACCATCTTTGGTTTTGTTACCATCTCCCCTCTTCGATTTCGCTTTCCCGTTTACGTCATTGTAGCTGAAAAGGTGGTGGAGATCATCACGCTGATCTTTCCATTTCATGACTGTAGCTCCATTGTTTCTGTTCTCCATTGTGTGTATGCCTCCTTTTTGTAGTTTAGCCATCGTGACTTCTTCTGGTAGCCCTTTCCTATTTTTTCTAACGGTTCCCACAAAATGTGATTTTCTCTCTACAAGCTTGTTTGGAGATGTAGTAATTGTCTGTGCACACCACACGACCTTGGTCCAAATAAGGATACATTAAATTCATGACTATCCGCGTAGCCATACCAAGATCCGTGCCAGCTGTGCAGGTCCCTTTCCCAGCATAAACAATTACTTTGAAGGTGTAACCCATGGGGTCACATAATTTAAATTCTTTTACACCGTACCTTGCTGCCTTGAATGGCATATATTGTCTTAAACGCCCACGGAAGGGCACCATTGACTCATCGATAACTATAAACTGCCCAGGTGTTTGGACTTCCTTATACCGCATCTCAAGCATATCAAGGAGAGGCTGAATCTTACGTAGACGCCCTAGGATCGGGTCATTTGGGCCAAAATTCCAAAATTTTAGAATAATCTGAAAGCGATTACGAGACACGGCTTTCTTGGCCCCACCATTTTCATAAATTATGGCCTCAGACCAACAATCTGTTATTTGAGGCATTTTGACTAGCCCCATCCATATGCAAATGCCCAAAAATTCTTTCATTTCCTTCCTGCTGATGTCCATCCAAGTCTTTACCCTGCTAGAGCCCTTCAGCTGGTGGGTTGGCTGGTGGGTTATTGGCATTGATGATATTGGTCTGTTCCACCATGTAACCTATGATGTCATCACCGACCATCATGAGTTGCCGCCATGTAATACATGTATGCTAGGTAAGCAAACCAAACTACCTCACAATCACCGACGTTTTAGAGCCACGTTTTAGAGCCCTTCACTTAATTCATAGTGATTTAATGGGACCTATAAATCCTGAGTCCTATGATGGTAAAAAATATGTGCTATCCCTTATAGATGATTACTATCATTTTACTGTGGTATATCTTTTAAAGTCAAAGTCTGAGGTTCTAAGGTACTATCTTAAGTATGAAGCAATGGCTACTGCACACTTGAATCGTAAGATAAGTAGATTTCGGTGTGATAATGGGGGAGAGTATAGATCACTGGACATGCAGAAAATCTTTGAAAAGCATGGGGTTCAGTTTGAGTATACAATTCGGTATACACCACAACAGAATGGAGTTGCCGAGAGAATGAACAGAACTATGATTGACAGAGCACGGTGTATGTTGATAGCCTCAGGGCTGCCTAAGAAACTTTGGAGTGAAGCCATTCTGGCAGCAGTGTATTTGATAAATAGAAGTCCTACAACAGCAGTGTCAAATAATGTTCCTGCTGGCCTTTGGTATGGGGATAGGGCAAATTTACATAAGTTGAGGGTCTTTGGAAGTGTAGCATACCTAAAAATTCCTACGGAATTAGTAGTAGATAAATTTGATGCTCGATCTAAAAAGTGTTTCATGGTCGGATACTGTCCAAATGGATATAGATTGTGGAATCAGGATGAACAAAAGATTGTTTTAGGTAGAGATGTAATTTTTGAGGAAAAGAAGCTAATGAAAGATGTTTATTGCAATTTAGAAAATAATAGTATAGACCATATAGAGAATGATACCAAATCACAAGGAGGTTGTAAAGTTTTTGAAAACTGTAAGACCAATTTAAATGAAAATGAGGTAAATATTGAGACAGAGACAGCTGGTGAAGAGTCCTTGCTTAGATCAACTCGAATCAGAGAAAGACCCAAGTGGCATGAAGACTACATTGTAGAGGATCTGGGCGTGTTTGCCATGTGTGTTGAAATCTCTGAAACCTTTCTCGATGATGTCCCAGAAACACTAGAGGACATGTGCTATAGGGAAGACAGAGGTAAGTGGTATGATGCTATTAATGAGGAGCTGAATGCTCTCAAGGATAACCAAACCTGGACTTTAATGAAGTTACCCCCTGGAAAAAGACTCTTAAATAATAAATGGGTGTTTCGAATTAAACATGATGAAAATGGTAATGTAAATACAGTAAAACCCCTCTTTTACACTTTTGAGGGGGATAAGGGAAAAAAGTGTAAATCGCGGGAAAGTGTAAATCGAGGGTACGCACAATTTAATGAAAATAATCCCTTAAGTATTGCTAAATGTTCTATTTTTCAATTGAATCATGTCTTAAATGAAAAGTAAGTATAAAAAATGTATAAATTATGACAATAAAAAAATTCTTTATTATTACCAAACTCTCAGTGAGGTAGATTGTACAATATGTCAGTCTTCAGAAAGAGATCATTTTATGTAGGTGGTAGCTGATAAATAAATAAAACGGAAGTACATATTCCATAAACTCCATAAAATGAAAAAAACCTTCTCAAAATATGTACCAACCTTTACTATCAAAATGTCTTCTCAAAATTTAAGCCAAAGAACTATCTCCGAATTTAAATAAAACATTCTTGGCTGAATTCAGCTATAACAAAAAAATACACCATAAATAAATGTTCATTTAACTAGCCTCCTTCTGGAAGTATTCCATTATCTTTGACTGCTTGCTCATTTTATTTGTATTAATTGCTTCTACTCTCTTTTCTATTCTGTCCAATAGCTCTAAATCGTTCTCACTTCCTGCAACACTTGATAAATATAGTCGTAGTACATTAACAGCAGAAATAGCATTGATTGTGCTTTCTTTTGGTGTTTCCGTATCATCATCATCCTCCTCGCTTGCTACCTCTTCACTGATATGCAGGTCAATAGCTTCATCAATTGTAAAAGAGTTACTTGTTGATAATTGCTCATCCACTCCGACAAAATCCGAACAACTTATTTCAGCTCCAAATAATGGCAAATGATCATTGTCTCCCATAGCTCTATTATCTCCTCCCCCTTCTTCCAGTGGTTCTTCACTGTCCAGTTCTAAGTTGCAGTCTTGGAAAAAACTAAATCCTGCTTTTTTAAAACAATTTGAAATTTTTCCCTCATCAACTTCTTTCCATGATCGTGTTATGTAGTGTAGTGCATCGAAAACTGTGACTTTGAAGCTCTTAGGGTCCCTCCCACTGTCTATAAGATTCATAGCTTTTCTCACCATAATCCTGCGGTAGTTCGCTTTGAATACATGGATTATCCCTAAATCTAATGGCTGTAACTGGCTGGTACAATTGGGTGGGAAGAATACCAGTTTTATATTCCTCAAATTAATATTGTTTGAGTGGGCGGGGCATTGGTCTAAAAATACTACAATTTTTCGGTTTTTTCCACCCATCTTTGCATCTAGAGCTTGCATTTGTTCCTGAAAGATACGTGACATCATCCAAGCTTTGGTATTAGCGGCATAGGTTTTGGGAAATGTCTTGATGTTTTTAAAACATCTGGGATTTTTGGACTTTCCAATGACAAATGGCCTTAACTTCTCACTACCATTAGCACCTAATAATACTGTCAGACGAGCTTTACTATGCTTTCCCCCATGGCAAGATTCACCTTTAAAGTGTTATGAGGAAGTACATTGAAAAAAGGCCTGTCTCATCTAAATTGAAAATGTCTTTTGGTGCATACCCTTCAATATGCTGTCTTAAAGAATGTTCCTTCCATTGTGTAACTGTCTGGGGATCAACACTGTTTGACTCACCACAAATTGATTTATACACAACATTGTACCTAGTTATAAATTGCCTTAACTATCCGTTTGTGTCTTTTCCTTATGAATAACTCCACTGATGGGTATGTTAGATGCTCTGGCGCACTGAAACCATTCCTTCAAAATTTCTTCCAGTTCATCATATTTTGAATACTTGACGTATTTTCACCTCCTTGCACTGGGTCCGCATTACGACTGCACTGGTTTCAATGGTTTTGCGTGTTTTAACAACAGTGTTCAATTGGAATCCCAAGTTCTCTGGCAAGGGAAACATGTGAACCTACATGCGAGTCAACTCTTCCAGAAATTTTTATCCTGTCTTCTATTGACAACGTTTTCCTTTCGTTGTGGGCCATTTTTTGTTTTGTTTGCGATACTTGACGCTGTCACGGAAAAAGCAGGGAAAAAGTGATTACGATATGAATGACTTTAAAATTAATGGCAGAACTTCATAATGCACGAGAACAATAAAACTTAAGTGCGTGGATCATCATGAAAACACCCACGAATATAAACATGTAGTGTCTATATTCGTGGACACGACGCTTACAAGTAAGGTAGAATTATTCGCAGGCATGACTGTTAAAGAGAAGTGCATATCATCGTTTTATTTCACATAATTACAGCCAACTTCTTCCCGGAATACAGTTTTACGATGGAAGCTACATATCCTTCATGATTTTACCGCATAATTGCCACTCGTAACGTAATCTAAGGCATTTGGGGAACTAGCACAGTTGTTATAATTTTACCTGATTTGCCTCTTGAAGAATTAAAACGAGTTTATTACGAAAGTATGAGATGAACCCAGAAGTAGAAGGAATTAGAAAATTTATTGTAATTCAAAGGTCTTTCGCTTGCAAATGTCCCAAAACTTCTTCCACCGATTTCCATTCCGTTCCTCATATGGTTGTGATACGCTATCTGCCATGTTCCTTTTGGCGGCCTAGCGCATGTGGCGGACCATTTAAAATTTCGTAAGTGTAAATACGGGGAAGACATAACACTGTGGAGATATATAAATCATCGGGACTTGATGAAAATGTCGTAAATTGCGGGAAAACGTAAATTGCGGGGGTGTAAAAGCGAGGTTTTACTGTAAATATAAGGCAAGGTTGGGTGGTGAAAGGTTGTGGCCAAAGGGAAGGTTTTGACTACTCCAATACCTATGCTCTCCTGTTGCTCATCTTACTACAGTGACAACTCTGTTGGCTGTTATTAATGCCAGATAGCAGAACAGTTAGATGTTAAGAATGCATTCTTACATGGCAATTTATCTGAAGAAATTTATATGAAACTCCCTAATGGATTGAATGAAAATCCAAATCTTGTATGCAAGCTAAATAAATCAATGTATGGTTTGAAGCAAGCACCTTGTGAATGGAATGCCTGTATCGAAAGTTATGTTAAGCTACTGGGTTTATTGCAATCAGAACATGATAGATGTTTATATATTTATAAAAATGGACAGAGTGTACTGTACCTGTTGTTGTATATGGATGGTGTGATCATTGCAGGAAATGATGTTGCAGTTTTAAGAACTATTAAGCAATCTTTAATGTCTAAATTTAAAATGTCAGCCATGGGTTCACTGAAATGTTTTCTAGGTATTAAGGTTGAATACTCTGAAAATGGTATGGCTCTAAATCAGTCATTATATTTACAAAATCTTCTTAAAAAATTTCACATGGAAAATTGTAAACCAATTGGGTCACCAATGGAGGTCAACCCTGATGGGAATTTGGAACAGGGCTCTTGTATTGTGGGCTTAAAGCCATTTCGTGAACTGGTTGGATGCTTGATGTATGTTATGCTCACTACTCGTCCTGACCTAGGTGCTGCTGTGAACTTTTTAGTCGAATTCAGAGTAATGCCACTGAAAAACAATGGTTGGGTTTGAAACGAATACTTCGTTATATAAAAGGTACCATAGAACTTAGTATTTACTATCCAAAAGAAGTTAATTTGCCCCTTGTTGGCTATGCAGATGCAGACTGGGGAAACAGCTCTGATTGAAAATCAACATCAGGCTATTTCTTTGAAATTTATGGTTGTATTGTGTCATGGAACACTAAAAAACAGTCTTCAACAGAAGCAGAGTACAGTAGAGCCCCACTAATTCGGGCCCCGCTAATTCGAGTTTCTGGATAAATCGGGGCGGGCCAAAAAAAAATAAAAAAATTTTACTCACTAAAATTGTACAAGTTAAACACTTCTAATAGTCAATTTTGTTTGTTTTACATATTTTGTGTTTTGTCACGATGTTTTAAAGTATGTAATCTTATATTTTCTTACGTTTTTAGTGCATCTTGTATATCCTTATATGCTTGAGAACCATGAATGACCTTCAAAAATGTTTTAGGTTCGTTCCTACGGCAAAAAAACCACTTTAAATGTTTAATTCGGGTTTTTAGTTAATTCGGGCATTAGCCGGACACAATTAGCCTGAATTAGAGGGGTTCTACTGTATTTGGCACTTTGCCAAGCTGAGCTTTTATGGCTTAAAAACTTAATGGGTGATCTTGGCATTCAAATAGCAGAACCTATTACTCTGTATGAAGATAATCAGTCATGCATAGCCCTGCTAAAAAAATGGGATCATAAAAGGTTAAAGCATATTGATGTAAAATATAACTTTGTTCGTAATTTGTATATTGATGGGACTATTAACGTGGAATATATCCCTTCAAAACTACAGAAGGCTGACATCCTGACCAAGGGTCTGCCAAAGGAACACTACCAGCTCCTCACCAGATCTCTTGGCCTTATGCATCACAATGCTGTAAACTTCTCCTGAATTATCTTTTTTTTGTTGTTGATTGTTTGTCAATCCTTAATTTTTGATTTGCCTTTTGTTATGCTATGGTGAAATTGAGACAGAGTGTTGAAGTAGCAATTTCACCTTTTCGCTGTTCTTTTCTTTTCTCTCTTCTCGTACCTGTGTATCATAAATGCCTAGTCAGTCTGGAATAAACGCTTAACTGAGCAGGACGTGGTGGTCTCAATTATTGCAATCCCCACCCAGTCTCAACATGTAGAAACTATTCTTGATGAAACTCATGAAGCCTTTGAAAGAGGAGAATGTGCATCTCTGTCTTTGCGTGATTTAACCAAAGCCTTTGACTGTTTCTCATGAGGTACTTCTTGATAAATTGAAGTACTATGGAATCCATGACCTTCCCTACCAATTGATAAGATCATATCTCACCAACCGCAAACAATTTGTTTATTTTAATGGTAAGCAATCAAGTGTATGTGAACTTAAATGTGGTGTACCTCAGGGATCGGTGTTGGGACCTTTCCTTTTCCTGATAAATGATCTACCTAGCAATGTTACTGGTAAAACAGTCTTGTTTGCAGATGATGCTACCTTCGTACATAGGGGGAGAGCTGTCAATCATGAGTCATCATGAGCTGGAGTACTACTAAGTAAGAGATGTATCAGATGAAAATATCAATGTAGCAGAAATATGGTTCTCAGCCAATAAATTACTGTTAAACAAGGATAAAACACAACATCTTATATGTAAATTATCAAATATAACTTTGGATGTTGAGCTTGGATAACTGTGGACCTTCACTCCTGGAAATTTGGTTAATTAAAAAAGAAATCAATTACATCCTGACAGAGTGAAAATGCTGCATTTTCTAAACAGAAACTTGTAATCTGTTTTCATTTAATTTTCAAATTGATTTAAGAAAAATTAAACTTTGATTTACTTTTGAAATTACCCATTCATTATATTTGCCCTCAAACGTATCCTTAATTTCAGTTAGTGGGGACTATATGACCATTATTCATTTTTATTTAAATTAAGAAATACTGCAGCTGTACGTGGGGAAAACTCCATCCTATGTGAAAAACTCAGCCCATTTCATCGACATCCTAAAGAATGTCTCCATTGACAAGAATGACATTTTAGTGAGCTTCGATGTCGTGTCGCTTTTCACTAACGTGCCGATCCAAGATGTAGTGGGAATCATCAGTTCACTCACCTCCGAAGGCATTCCCAAGGATTTTCCGGAATTAGTGGAGCACTGCCTACGGAACTCGTTTTTTCTATGGAATGGGAGTCATTACGAACAGACGGAGGGCGCGGCGATGGGTTCTCCACTATCCCCAGTGGTGGCTAACCTCTATATGGAGAAATTCGAAAAAAAAGGCCCTCGAATCTTTTGGGAAGAAACCAAAGCTATGGCTGCGATACGTGGACGATACCTTTGTCGTCTGGCCCCATGGTACAGAAGAATTGCAGAAGTTCCTTCGGCACCTGAATGCACAACATCAGAGCATTCAATTCACCATGGAAATGGAGAGAGATCAGCGGTTACCCTTCTTGGACGTCTTGGTTTCCAAGAAAGGCAACGGGAGGCTTGGTCACGCTGTTTACAGAAAGCCGACTCACACTGACCGATACCTCAACGCAGCATCTCACCACCATCCTAGTCAGAAGGCTTCACTTGTGGCAACATTAATCAACAGAGCCTACAGCATCTCCGATGAAGAATCCTTAGGGAGCGAGATCAAACATCTAACGGCGGCACTGCAGAGAAATGGCTACCGTAGAGACTTGGTCCTAAAAAGGACCGCGAAGGAGGAGAGAAAGCGACGCCAAACTTCCACGGATATTACGAAAGAGGAAGACGGAGACGAGGAAGCTTCACGAAAAATACACGTCACCATTCCGTTCATCGCAGGAACTTCCGAAAAGATCGCCAGGATACTTCGTAAGCACGACGTGGTCACTAGATATAACTGTGTGACAAAGATAGCCAATTCCATACCCGGCCCCAAGGACGCCATTCCGCAGGAGTTATACGAAGGAGTGTACCAGGTCCCTTGCTCCTGCGGAAAATCTTACATCGGAGAAACCTGCCGGTCGATGAACGTGCGCATTAAGGAACACACGAGGGCGACGAAAAACAAACAATTCCGCCTCTCAGCCATCGCCGAACATGCTTGGTCGGAGCCGGGACATGACATCAAATTTGACGAGACCAAGCTATTGGCCAAGGAAAAAAGATACTTCCCTCGGCAAATTAGGGAAGCAATAGAAATTCAGAAAACAAAGTTTAACTTCAACAGAGAGGACGGGTATCCTCTACCCAGCGCCTGGAAGAGAGTCATCAACCACAGCCAATTGGAGAGCAGCTTCCGATCAGCCAATCAGAGAGCAGCACCCGGACAGCGAACGCTATATAAGCAAGGCAGAAATCACTTCCCGACACCTTCGACCTGAAGACGCTGACAGGACAGTCAGCGAAACTGTTGTCTACCAACCAACGGACGCGGACGATCACCCGAAAGTATGCAGAGAGAATTTAAGAAATAAGATTCACCTTTGATTGGATTGAATTAGAGAATTCACGAGTTATTATTAAATATTATTCTTGAATTATTTAACAATTTACAAATAAAAGGAAGACTTGAATTTAATAAAATTGAGGGGGATTAGGATTTGAGATTAGGATTCGATAAAAAACCAGGATTTGGGGTTCGATCAAATTTTGGAATCACCCCATCACTGTTCAAAAGACTTGGTAACTGAATACCAGGATAAACCTTTTAAAATGTAGTGTTGCGCAGGAAGCAAGGTCGATTGTAACTTTTGATCTTCATGCCGTGTGGTGTGGCATTGGCTTATTTGGCGTTGGCTGCTAGAGATAGTACTGATAATGTGGATTTGTATTTTTTATGTTCTACATAGGCAAGTGAATTATTGAAATTTGAAGTAGTGCCAATAAATATATAAACCTACTGCTTTTTTTGTCTAAAAGTATGCATGGTACTTTCAAGTTGTTCCTGAAAGTTATTATTAGGGCGATTATAGGTAGTAGCCGTCACTTTGTGGAAGTCCATTTTGTAATATCAAATTAAAGACTGCGAATCTACTGTCTTTACTTCAACGGGTTTCTCCACACGGTACCATCATCAGCACTGGTTTTAGTTCCTGATGATACTAAGTGTACTACACTATAGAGTAGGCTGAATGCCGAGGGTCTGAGCTTTCTGAGGAGTGTTTGTAGTAGAAGTACAATCGATAGGGTCACGAATGAGAGGGTTGTGCTTTGTTGATTTCAACATGCTGAGATAATGGACGATTGTCAAATGACGAGACAGTAATATAAGAGTTAAATGAATGGTGTGAGAGGTAGGGGTGGACCGAGAAAGTGATGGTTGAAGGGGAGGAATGAATTAGGAGTCTTAAGAACTGGAGTAACTGTGTATGAAGCAATGCATATTGGAGTAAATTGAGGCAAACGCCTTTTAAGAGGGTTGCAAAGCTATAGGTCAGAATGGGGGAAGCTGCTGGAGTAGAGCAAGAAGCATGTCATTATAAGTGATACTTTCCGACTGTGCCTACCCCAGAAGGGAAAAGATTTGGAAAAAATAGAATAAATAATTTTTAAACATTCCTTTTTTACATTAAAATATTTTTCAAAATATTTTAAACTTATGAAGAAATCATTTTAAAATAATGTAAAAAAGCATATTTGAAACACCAAAAAAAATATAGTGAACATTAGTTTAAAATTACAGTAAAACCTCTCTACAACGAACCCCCATACAGCGAAATTTTAAGGAAACCTCCCTATTTCGAAGTCATTGGCCCGGTCCCGGACCCTTCCAATGGACAATGCACGCAAAAAAACCTCCCGTAACGAACCTCTCTAATTACGAAAACTCCCTACAACGAAGTCTGAGAATGGGCCCAAAACATGAAAAGTGCCCCTCTAGAACGAATTATTGAGAACAAACGCAGTATTTTGCATTTACAGGTAGTTTTTTCCATTGATATTTACGTAATAAGCAGGAAGTAGAACCGCAACGGAGTGTATCGCGTCTTAAACGTTCTGCTCCGAGCTTCGAAGGGGTTCAAATCTGAGACCTACAGAGCGGATGGCATGAAGGAAACTTGACGCTCTGGCTCGGTGAAGGCCATAGTCAACTCTGATGGTTTCCACCATAAGAAACGTGTAAGTGAAGCCAAAGCTCCGCTCCGCGTGGCTCCGTCTATTTCTCCGCTCCGACCTTTGTGCCGCTCCAAGCAGGAGCGCTTGGCAATTTTGCGCTCCTCTCTGAACCGCCTAGGCAGTTTACAAGTGGCAGTTTACGAACTGGTTTGACAGAAAGTCCGCAGAGCAGCTCTTTTTAAATTAAATTCGATAATATCCCATTGAGCATCCTTATCATAATGTCCACTGACCGGGAAAACTTGGAAAATCGGGAATTATTCGTGAATTTTCAATGCAGGGAAATGTTCGTGGATTATTCATGATTTTCTGGTCTGAGTCGGGAATTTTAAAAATTCTTAATTTAAGACAAAAAATCCTTATTTTAGAAATAGGATCAACAACGATGTCTTTAAGATACATATATATTATTTGATAACTGTACAAAATGTAATGGATTTGCAGTTGGTATGAATGAATAAATAAACGACGAAAAAGTAGTTAGGCTCAATGAATCTTCAGCGCTGTATGCATCGGAGACGTCAACTGATCGAATGTCATCGAACAATGCCTTCAGCGTCACGTCAAGTGTCCTTTGTTTTCACTCTTTGCGCATATCGAAGGCAACTAGTCGAATATCTTCTAAATAGAGTAGGAAACACTGAAGACATCACGTCATTGAAGTGGAACATCCTGCAAGCCATTCAGCGTCTGTGTGCTGCTTGGGATGGAGTAGAGAGAAGCGCGATCTCGATTTGCTACAGGAGGGCAGTCTTTCCCGGAGAGATGGACGGCCAAGACGAACCACAGCCGGAGGAGAGGGAGGAATGGAGTGAATTCGCTCAATTATTAAACATTGAAGGGATATCTTTCGAAGAGTATGCGAGTATTGATAATGATATCGCTGTATTTTCCGACAATGAGGATCCCGAAATATTGGCGGAGACGCAGGATGTGAGCGATGAAGAGAGAGAAGAGCCCAGCAATAGCGTAGTGCGCCCCGGTTGGAAGGAAGTGGTGGACGCAATAGATGTCTTGGAGCGAGTTTTTTTAATGACAGAAGATGGAGTAGAGAATTTGAAGATTCTGCGGCAGGTTGAGCAAGCAGCCAGCAAAGAAATGAGACAGACGACTTTGGAAAACTATTTTCAATAGAATAATTTTGAATTAATATTACTTAAAAACAGCTACCGCTTCTTATTTATAAATAAAAAATTGCTTCAAACCTATGTAATTTTTCGAAATTTGTTTTAACTTCCTGAAATATACTCATTTTCAAGCAATATGGAATGTTTCGGCTGAGGTAAGTCGCACGAGAGCTGACTGTATGTACGGCGAGGATGGTCCTGTATTAATATTTGTGAGGAGGTAAGTGAAGGAGAGATAAATCGAAAACCGGATTAGTTATTACAGGAATTATTGTACTTCTTCTGTCTGTGTGCCTAACCAGTTGGGCTATTTGAAGAGCGGCATACCACTGGGCCACGATATATTGGAAGCACATGAGCTTTCGGTTAGGGGTAAGGGGAGTCATTGAGGAGTGGAATGGGCGAGGGAGGTCTCCCCGAAGGAACGTGGGAAGGGGAGGGTAGATAACAGCAGCACTGTAGGGAAAGAGGCGAGTAAGGGCGTAGTTATTCTTTCTTTCGGAGGGGAAGGTTATTGAATAATAGGCATTTTGGTATGGAATGTTTGGGAGGGGTTAGTTGGCAATGTAGTCTTTCCTCTTACTCGTTTCAGTGCGTGCGCTAGGTTAGATTTCTTGCTGCGTCCCAACTCAAAACGTCTCCATTCCAAATTGTTAGCATGCAATATTACTGGTGCAACTAGAGTTTTCAGAACAGCGATCTTCGCTCGTATACTTGGTTAAGAAAGAGGTCCTTCTAATGTCATATAAGACGCGAAAAGAGTGGGCTCAGGTTCTTTTACGTGTTTTTATTCTCTTAATTGCTAACATAAGGCATATTTAACTCATGTGATTCTGCTTTAACGACCACTTATTGCAGTTTAATAGTTTTAGCCTGCAAATGGCGCACATTTTAAAATGAGAGACATTCTGCAAAGGACTGAAAAAGGGCAAACTTGGTTTTAAATTTTCTTCAAGTATGAAGAGGTAATTACTGGATGAATGGCAACAAGGCGTGGATTCAAATATTACCTCGCGTAATCGAGGATGGTACTGCGTTTTGGCACCGAAGAACGGGTGTGTTAACAGAATACCGATCGTGTCCAGCTTCTATGAAGGCATCATCAATGCATTATCATCTGAGATTGCCATTGTGACCTCAGGGCATTGCCAACTGCCACGTTTTTACTCGTGGTAACTAACTCACCCCACCTAACTTCCATCGTTGTTTATCGATATCTAATATATACCGGTCTCGAACATAGATATTTACCAGTATTTCAATGGGATTTCAATTCCAACAATGCATTTTATTTCGTAAGTCTAATTGGCAATATGTGCTCTCTCAAGCAAAATTGCTGCATAAAACTGCCGATTGATATTGACTTAAATTATTGCAATCCAAGAATAATATCGACTAGATACTCAGAAAAATTATGGAGCACTTTAAAAATACGTAATCCACAGGCATTCATTTTGGAATTCGTTTAATATCAGAACGTAACTAAAGTAAGCAATGAGGCGTAGAGCAGAATGGACGAGAAAGACAATAATTTATATTAGAAATACGCAGATTGAAAATCACGAGGCGATTGCCACGGTATTTGATGGTAAATAATAACAACTGTTCATCATCGCTATAGGAAAGGTGAATAAAGCAAGATTAAGAAATTTACCCGACTTGCATCGTAAACATCACGGAACGCTTGGGTGCCCCTGCGATGACGCAACCCGCATATCACCCCCGTACACCGAAACCCCCTACAGCGAAGTCATGAATTTTTCGGTCCCAACAAATTCGTTGTATGGAGGTTTTACTGTATTTTTCAATATATTTTAACATAATTTATTCATAAGATTTTGCTACTTGGGAGTTAGAAAAGGTTCTAAAAATGGCCGAATTCACCCCATTTTACGGTAACTCAGTGGAAATTAACTATGCCATTTTCAGGTACATATACACCTCTGGATATGATATGTAAAATTAGTGGCCAGAAAATATGGACACAAAGCAGCAACTGTCACTTTATGCCCGCTCTGTGCTGTTTGGTTCCAAGAGAGCTCATATATCCCTCGTCAGTCCATTCGGCTCTGCCTGACAGAAAAATGAATTAACTATGTTCCCCTTCACCTTTTCTCCAACTTAATGAAAAGTAGAAAGGGAAACCAAGAAGAAACATACTAGCCAATACTTCAAAAATAAGACTCTGATGATTGATGCAGAAAAATACAGGCAGAGTAGAGCAACTTCATCCCATGCCGAAAAAACTATCCGAACAAAAAACGAGACCAATGTCATACCTAGCAACGGGGGTAACATAAGGTCCGAGGGCTTCCTGAATTGCACAAACATCTGATCTCGCCTGCAGGCCTCCCTCCCGACTGAAGTGGGACACGCAGGACAGCAAGCGAGCCAGCTCCTCCGCCACCGTCTCCGCAATCTGGGACAAGAGCCGCGGCACCAGTGAAGGCGACACCCTGTGCACCTGAGGAAATCAACACATTTAACAACTAACAAGTGTATCATTCAATAGATATCTATTAAATACCATCAATTGATACCTATTGATAGATATTTAAAAATAAAATATCCTGTTTTAAAAACACAAAAGCTGTTATGGTAGACCATTATTATACATTGGGTTACAAGTCAAGGAAAATTATGTGCCTAGGCCTTCAGTTATTGAGTTTATCATCACAGTTGAAGACAAATGAGGGTAAACCTCTCGATTAGGGGGATCACGAGAAATCAAAGTTCAATCTTTTCCGGGGGACCCCCTTAAAAGTTCACAATTGGTTGAAGAATGAGATTGAAAAAATTTCAGCTCAACTAGACATTGTTAACCCATGCCTCATTGAGGCTGAAGTTAGGAAAAAATGGGATTTTTAGCAAAAAATCATTTTTTATCTTAAAATGAAAACTAATTGATGTAGAAACCTGATTCTTGTGTCATAACATAGGAAATTTTGTAGTCTCAAAGTTCGGTGTTTTGTCTTTTTTTGCTAAAACATAGATTTAGTGATATTTAGCATTTTTCTGGTTAGGCTTCGGTCCATATCCTCAAAGGTGAAAACATGCTAAGGCCTAAAAACATTTTAAAATTCAATTACAACTGCTTTCCAGGATTTGTTTACTTTTTTATCATTTTATATAGGTACTCTAAAGCAGTGGTTCCCAAACTATGGGTCGCGACACACTAGGGAGCAATTTGGGTGGGTCGCGGAAACAGATTAAAAACACTTAATACTTTTGAATTGTTTTCCGCTGAAATGTAAAGAAAGTTAAACATATCTCATGACATAGGTTTATTTTAACTTCTAACTACAGAATCAAAAATCCTTTTCTAAAAAAATAAAAAAATAACTTGGACGCTGCTTTTTCTTATGCAGACGTGGCGACAGGGTCGCATTCCTTTGGCCTGCGTGTGACTTACGTTGCAGTTTTTCTGTGACTGTATTTGTCTGTTGTATTTATTGTGTGAGTAACAGTTACTAAACGTATACAGTGGTGGTTAAGTTTATTTTGAGCTAAGATACTGTTGGTTAGGCCTATGTTTGTTTTCCGTTTCTTTCACTATGGACGCGTGGATCAAGACTGGATCATGCCGTAAAAGGCAAACATCAGCTACAATTGGAGACGTTCCTACCACGTCCAGTACCAACATTCTGTGTAGTGAACCTAAAAATGACAGTGATAGTGAAGTTACTGTATTTGAATTAGCTACTACTAGTAGGTCAAATAGTAACGGGAGAGCAAAGATCCCTAAGAAGGCAAAACCGACCCATAAGTACAACTCTGATTATTTGAAATATGGCTTTGTGTGTACTGGCACAGAAGACGACCCTTGCCTCAGTGTGTTATATGTTTTGAAGTACTTGCAAGTGAAAGTATGAAACCCTCAAAACTGGAAAGGAATTTGTCAACAAAACATACGGAACATGCAAGGAAACCTATAGATTTTTTTCAATACAAAAAAATAGAATTCTTAAAGTCAAAATCAGTAATGAAAACATCAATTTCTGGTGAGCAAAATAGGCAAGCTACAATTGCATCATATCGACTATACTTATTGATAGCTAAAAATGGAGCAGCTCACTCTGTAGGGGAGAATATTATTTTACCAGCTGCCAAAATCATATCTGAAGCTTTGTTTACTGAAAAGCAAACAAAAGAAATCGGTGAAATCCCTCTTTCTAACACAACAGTAAAAAGAAGAATAGATGAAATGTCAGATGCTGTCAAACAGTCAGCGGTTACAGTTTTAAAACAAAGTGAGTACTTTTCACTTCAACTTGATGAAAGTACTGATGTTGCTGGCCAGGCCAATCTGTTAGCCTTTGTTAGGTGTGAATCTAATGGGATCATAGAAGAAGAACTGCTCTGTTGCAAGTCTTTGCCGTCAACAACAACAGGGGAAGAGATTTTTAAATGTCTCAATGATTTTATAACAGAAAATGAAATACAATGGTCAAAATGTATTGGACTGACGACTGATGGTGTGCGTGCCATGTCTGGGGTTTACGTAGGTTTGATTGCCAGAGTGAGGGCAGTCGCTCCTTCTGTTAAGTGGACTCACTGTAGCCTGCACCGAGAAGCTCTTGCAGTTAAAGGTTTGAATGAAAGCCTGAAAGGAACGCTTGATCATGCAGTGAAAATAGTAAATTTCATTAAGTCAAGGCCTAAAGAGTCCCGACTGTGCGATGAAATGGGAAGTGAGCACAAAGCACTTCTGCTTCATTGTGAAGTACGGTGGCTCTCAAGAGGAAAAGTGCTGTCAAGATTGTTTGAGCTTCGTGATGAACTAAGATTGTTTTTGTTGGAAGATAATGATGGGGCAAAATCTGTAACCAAATTTTTGGAAATGTTACATGATGAAAACTGGCTGATACAGCTTGCATATTTAAGTGATGTTTTCAGTACCCTCAACATTCTTAATTTGACACTACAAGGAAAGGACGTCCACAAGTTCTATGTGCAACATAAGATCGAAGCAAACATTAAAAAATTTGAAAGATGGGCCAACAAAGTGGAACAGAGTTCTTTTGATGCTTTTCCACTTCTCAATGACTTTTTAGAAACATATGGACTCAAGGTTAGCGAAGAAATTACATCTGCAATGAAGGAGCATCTTCGAGAATTGGCTACCAGTCTCAGGTAATTAGTGTACCTTTGTTATGAATAGTATCATTTTTACCAACTGATATTTACATAAGCTGAATTTACTAAATTTTTAATTATATACTTAAAAACTGTTCTTGTTTTAGGAAGTATTTTCCAAAAATACAAGATGAGCTGCTCTAGATAAGAAATCCGTTTCGTGATGATTCCCTCAGCAAAGTACAACTCTCAACATCTGAAGAAGACTCCCTTACAGAACTTTCTTGTGATTTTGCTCTCAAATCAACATTCAAGGACTCCAGCTTAATCCCCTTTTGGATAAAGGCTAGGGGGGAGTATCCAGTTCTTTCGAGCATAGCCTAGATGGGGTTTTCAACCACATATTTGTGTGAGAGGGCATTCTCCACTTTGGTGTATTTAAAAAATAAATACAAAAACAGGCTTTGTGTGGAAAGTGACCTGCGTTTAAAACTGTCAACTTTTAACCCAGATATAGAGTCCCTTGTAAATCGCAAAAACCAGCTCCACAAGTCACATTAATTATATAAATCTCAGTTTTTCATTTTTCTATTTGCTTCATTTTAAGATTCTGAATTAAAATGTTTTTCGGACTATATTTTGTCTTCAATTATGTTATCTTCACCATTTTCTTTTAGATTTTAGAGGTGTATTTCTCAATACAGAATTTTCACGATAATAATAAAAATATTATTATCGTGAATAATTATTATAAGTTATAATAATAATTAATATTATATGGGTCGCAAAAAAAATTCCACATTGAAGGTGGGTCCCCGGACAAAAAAGTTTGGGAACCGCTGCTTTAAAGGGTTTATTTATGGGTGTTTTCAAAAAAATATACACAGCATATTCCAAACTGGAAATGAAAAAAACTATGGGAAATGGAGAGCAAGTAAAGTGTAAGTGAGAGCAAATACTGTGAAAATGGATTTGATTCAAAGCATTGACAATTATTTACAACTATTGGATAAGAGTACTAAGGCAATGGCTTAGATGAGGTGGCTTTTGAAGTGTCTGACAATATTTGTCTGTATTCAGATACAGTTTGCAACAGAAACAGCCATTTTTCTTAATCTTTCACCATAGAGGAATTGAAATCTAGTATTATTGAGGGGTAAACCCCCTTCCAGCACTGCCATTAACAACCTTTAAACCATTCACAATTTTTTTAACTTTTAAATGATTTTCACACCATTTGCTGGGATCAGTATTTAAAAATTCTGAAAAAGAGTTTAGAGTTTGAAGAGAAACAAGAAAATCAACTTGAGAAAATTTAATTTTCTGCCTTCGCTTTGTGTGTTTTAGCCCTCCGTGGCCTCCGTTTCCCTGCCGTCCCATCCCTTGGGTCCCGGCGATCCCTGGGGATCTCTCTGGGGTCCCCGACGACCGGGTCACGGCAATCTCCTCGTGTTTCTACGGAAACTCTGACGCCCTACACTCGATGTGGAATTGTTATTCTACTCTCAGGTGATGTAAACCTCAAGCCCCTTCCTCCACTCCACAACATGTGTTTATTACCAGAGAGAAGCATGTGATTCCCATTCTCATGAGCTCTCGAAATTTGACATTACTGCCTTCATGGAGACGTGGCTAACTCCCTCAGTAGGAGATGGTGAACTGTCCTTCTCAAATTCCCACAGCGTTCACCCCGAGATCGTCACTCTAGAGTTGGTGGAGTGCTTCTCGTCATTAACTCAGTGCTCCCCTCGAAACGCCGCTATGACCCAGAAAGAGACTGAAGTCTCACTATTCGCTAGTAAACATGAAAGACTAAAGAAATTATTCGTTGGCTGTTTCTACCGTCCGCCTGCCAGTAATATCTCTGTGTTAGAAAACTGCCTTGATTCTGTGTTGAGAGCCCTTAAAATTGGCCCCGTGTTGGCGACTTCAATTTGTCCGTACGCTGGGATTCCCCAACGGATGGCCGCCCACTCAATGCTCATGACGACTCTTTCAGGGAGAATTTCATTCGTACACCATGCCTACCTGAGCACCAGTGTCTCCAGGCCACCCGTGATGAATGGCAACCGTGGACTTTCTCCTCGCGTCCTTTCCCCCTGAGTGGATTACCTTGGGGCTCCTCCGACCCCACTTAAGTCCTTGCCAGCCTGGTCCAGGGGCTGCTGGGAGGACGTTCATCGCTGCCTCGATCCCCTGGGGTGTACTCACCTCTTTGTCTCCCGAAGAAGCATTGGACTTCCTGTGCGTATGCAGTCCTTGAGAGTGTCATAAAAGACTTTGTACCCATTGTGAAGTCGAAAATGAGAAAATTCCCATCCTGGTTCAAAAAGGACACAATCCACATTCTATGAAACAAATACCGTGCTTGGTACCCAAGTCCTTTCTGAATGAGAACACTCGATGCTCTTACAGAGTAAAGGTAGTCATTTCAGGCTTCATTTGGTGGAATATCATAACGAAAGAAAAAGATCTATGAATCTTATTCTTGTGAAAATTGCCAGTCCTTTTCTTTCGCTCTTACAGAGAGATCTCTGCATTGTTTCGGGTTTTCTTCCGTGTCAGTTGGATTGTATAGACACCAGTTTCGCTGGCTCTCCTGCCAGCATCTTCAGGTCGAAGGGTGACCTTTGACCTTTGACCTGAAGACACTGGCAGCAGAGCCAGCGCAATTGTTGTCTACTAGCCAACTGACGCGGAAGAAAACCCAACACAATGCAGAGATCAAACCATCACTGCAGAGAGCTATGCCATTATCCTAAATCCCTTATCCGTCGTGATAACGAGGCAGGGCTTATCTGCATCCATCACTTCTAATCCAAAGAAATACTGGCCCTTCATTAATCATCGCCACAATCGTCCACGGATTCCTGATGAAGTTTCATATGTTAACACTAACACTACGGGATCGGATAGACCGAATCTCTTCCTCAAATTCTTCTCCAATTGCCCGAGTCCAATCCCCCTCTCACCCTTCATTACTCCTAACCACTCCCTCTCCCTAATACAAACCGATCCCCGCGAAGTTTTCGAATATCTCCGTAAAATCCCCCTTCATCTTTCCCCTGGCCCCGATGGTCTGAGTCCCATATTCGTTCGCAACATTGCTCCCTCCCTCTCACTACCTCTAAGCTTACTGTTAAACCGCTGCTTTTCCCTTGGTACTTCCCCCTCCCCTCCCCCCAATGGATAACAGCCAATGTCATTCCCACCGAAAAACGAAGTCTCCAACTACCGACCCATTTCTCTACTTCCCATTCTCTCTTCCATTTGCGAGAGGATCATTCTTAATCGTCTCTATTACTTCATTCCTTCTCTAACACTCAACATGGTTTTCTCCCATGCCTGACTAACCTTGCTGTCCTTCAACACCATTCTATCACCTCAATAACACATTCTACACAACTACCAGATACTATCTTCCTTGACTTCTAAAAGCTTTTGACTCCCTCAACCACACCCTCCTAAAAATAAACTCAGTCAACGTTTCAGCATTCATGGAAATTTCCTTAACCTCTTGTCCAGCTTCCTCAGCAATAGAACTCAGCAAGTAATACTGTTGGACTCCTTTTCCTCTTGGTCACCTGTAACATCAGGAGTTCCCCAGGGTAGCGTCCTCGGACCTTATCTCTTCAATTTGTACATTGACGATCTGGCCTCCCTACTTCCTTCCTCCCAAGCTCATGCTTTGCTTTATGCTGACGACTGCAAGATCTTCAAGCAGATAAATAATGTGTCAGATTGTTATGAGCTCCAAGGTGCTCTAAATAAGACATCCGAAAAGTGGATACCTGGAAACTTACCTTAAACTCAAATAAGTGCAGTACTATGCATATTTCTCTTAAATAACCCCTCCTCAATTTCAACTATACCATTAATGCCACACCTCTGAATCGTGTGTATTCTGTTGAGGATTTTGGTGTATTACTGATCATAAACTGAATTTTTCTGGTCATATCCAGGCAGTTAAAAGTAAAGCTATGTCCCTATTAGGCCTCCTCTACCGCTTCACGGAAATCGGTGATCCCCGAGCACTGCAATCGTACTTCTCATCAATCGTCCTCCCTCTTATTTCTAATTGCTCCCCCATATGGCCCATGTCTAATCTCAAAGCTATTAACAGTGTAACCAATTTCTTTGGTAGAATTGTGAAGCATAGAGTCCCACTCCTCCGTCCACGGATGCCATTCTCTCTTCCCTTTCCACCTGCACTCTCCACAATAACAGGCTTAATACCAGGCTTAAAATTAATTTACTCCATTTAATTTTGAACTCCATTACTGACAGCCCTGAACTGCTATCCCTCATCAACTTCAGAGTTCCATCTCGACCCTCCCATACTCATGCATTACTCCATTTACCCGTTCCTAGACTATCAAACTTCTTTGTCTGATAAATCATCAACTTGGGCAAGACATAGTGTTGTTTTTATATCCTTATTGTCACCTTCTTTGTCTAGACACAATATTTTCAAACCACGCTAGCTTTGATATTCATGGTGTCTACTAATATATGAAAAAGAAATTCAAGACTTTTCAAGACAAAAATTTTGAAATTCCACACCAAAAAGGCTAACTTCCATGATGTGTCATCGTGACGGTCAATAGTTCAATGCCCAGTCCTGTCAAATTTTTCACTTGGAATTGGCCATCTTATTATATCCACATTATTAAAAGTACAAGCACAGCACCTTATCTACTTCATTCATGATTAAACTCCTACTAGAAATTAAAATGCCGTATAATCGAAATGGACTCTACCATGAAATTTACAGCTGTTTTTGAGGAATGCACGGCGGCACGCTGCACAGCGCTGCAGGATCCCTAATAGTTGGTATTTTGGATTAAAAAATGTTCACTTTATATGAAATTTGGTCTATATAGGTTTTCGAGGTCGCTGAATATGAATTTAGATTCAAAACTTTTGTAAAATAATTTTTTCTCAAAAAGTTTTGCAATTTTTTTACTTAAATTAACTCTTATTTAAAACATCACAATTAATGTGAACAAATATACATTTTCTCAGCCGCTGAATGCTAATTTGATATTCATATTTTCGCTAATTACTTTTTCACAAAAGTATTTGCAATATTTTTATTACTTGGATTTACACAAACTCAAAATTCTTGTTTCATTCAAAATTATAGCACAAAGGTTTTTGCGATATCTGCACACAAATTCGATGTTAATATTTTCACAAATTAATTATTTTGCAAAAATATATAAGTGAATTTTCAAAAAAAATTTCTTTATTCGTGAACAAGAAATTATGTAAAAAAATAATTTTGCAAATTATTTTTGCAATATATTAATAAACAGTTAAATAGCACTCTCCTTCAGTAACAAAACCCATTTTTCAGAACAAGAATCGGGGCAATACATGTTATGTTAGAGAGAATTGAAGGTGATGCTATGCCTTTTCCTTTTCATATGATGCTTTTTCATTTTCATACTTGTTACCAGTGCAACATTTTATCTTATCTACTAGAGGAGTAGCAACAGCGATATGTCCTTACTTACTTTTGAATTCGTCAATCGGTGCATCCAACGTATATGCACAAAAACCCTATATAGAAAGTTTTTCTAGACTCATAAATACCAAGTATTAGGGATCCTGCACCACTGTGCGCAGTACATGGCTGTCGGGTTAGCGTCGTCCCGTGTGAAAGGAGCCTTTGAATGAAATGATGTCCGTCGCCAGTCCAACCAAAGGCACCTCTTGAGCACAAACCAACTCCAAGACTGACGAACCAACTCAACTCGAGCTGGCGAATGCAGAGTTCTCCAGTAAAAACGAACGATTTTGTTGCAAACTCGCACATGCCGACAGATGAACCAGACTTTCCGGCGGCTTTCGAGCTAGCGAGCTCGCCATCAGATGAATAGCAAAGACATTCCACCGCACTAGCCGGCAAATGGCGAGTTCTCCAGTAGTATATCATCCAGGAGCTAACGACATATTCGTCGGCAGCGGCACGTATGGCATCGTCGGCGACAACGTAATATGATGAGTGAAAGTTTCTCAGGTCTTCCACCGGGACAAAGGCTCCATCTCTGCCTACGTTTCGGAAAACGACTTGTTTTCCATCTTCAGGGCTGTGAGCCAGAGACATCTTCACAGCCCTGAAGATGGAAAACTAGTCGGCAGAGATGGAGCCTTTGACCCGGTGGAAGACCCAAGAAAGTTTCACTCATCTAATCCGCTGGGGAAACACCAAAACGTAATATAATGTTTTTACTTTCCAGGGGCTGATCTCTGTTCTTTCACGAAGACGTTATGCTTGCGTATAGAAGCAAAACAATTCAATGGGAAATGCTAATAACAAAATGGCAAACGGTAAGCTTTACTGAATGGATGAGAGAAAGAAAACATTCCAATTCCACAGTAAAGTTAATTAATCCCACCCGATTATGATGATGCGCAGCATAGAAACTTAGGACGCGATGGTTTAAATATAATATTTCTAGTGGAATTTAATCGAGTTACACCCTCAGAGGCATGGCAAAACGCAAAATGTCACAATTGTACTAGGGTATGATCTAGGGATCGCCTGAATCTTTGGGAGCGTTGTAATAACCACGGTCAAGGTCATTCTTTCGAAATAGCATTCATGGGCAGGAGGGAAGTATACGATCTTCAACCTGCAATCGACCAAGCCGATTTTTCACGTGGTGGCATGCAGGAAACGGTGCCCATGTCTAGTGCAATCGAACGACGAAAGTCGAGAACTCACAAATACTGACCAGAGAGGTTTAAAATAACACCTCTTTGATAATGACAAATAAAGAAAAAGGGAAACAATATCTCATTTCGTGATGCTATGTCTGCCGATCCAATTTTTATCCTGACGATTTGCAAGCAACCATTTTTCCCGATTTTTGATTATTTTTCAGCGAATTCCCAACCTTTTCCAGATTTTTTCCCGACGTTAATAAATTCTCGACTTTTTCCCGGATTCCCAGCTTTTCCCGACTGGTAGACACCATGATATTGTTTCCCAAAGTATCATCAAAAAATGAAAATGCTACTTGTTCTGAGTTGAGATACCACAGATGGTTTACCATTTTAGAGTATGATGCCTGCTGTCAATTATCCTAATATTCAACAGACGATTTCAATAGGTCTTGATTTGGGGTCAATTTTGAGTTTTGGGAATTGAACCATGCTTTTACATAAATATTTATTTTAAATACACAAATACCTTCAATAGCTTTTTTCTCTAAATTAGTTACAGAAATTCATCCCTGAAAAGATGTTTTTAGACTATAAATTGTTAGCCATGGTGAATGTGAAATACAATTGTATTGTTTAAACTTACTCCTTTATAGATTGCGTACGACCAAGACAACTACTTCATTTATTTCTTGTTTATAAAATACACAAAAGTGTTTGCTAGGTAGCAGTAGCGACAATGCAAAACACAAAACACCTCCCATCATCCCCGATAGGTGGCAACACCCACCGATGTGGATGAACGCAACTTTCTAACACCTCCCCTCGGGCATTAAACATAAAACAATTAAATCTGAAATTTTTACAATGCTAAGTATCATACATGTAAGTTCCCCACTAAACATACATTGGTACTTTACACAAAAAACTTTCCTTACATTTGAACTTGTATAAAGTCCTAATTTACTTGAAATCTCCTTTGTTCTCACTCCAGGTAGGATCTTAGTGAAAAGGTCAGCCACATTTTCCTTTGAATTTCTGTATTCCACCTTTACCTTACCACTTTGGCTCAACTCTCTGCGGTAGTTAAGTATTGTAATAAAATGTTTAGTTCTCCCTGACACATTGGGACCATCAGCAAGACTAATTGCACCAGTTTTGCACCAATTGCACCAGCAATCGGTTGTTTAGATCATGAGACTACGACTGATGAGGTAACAAACCATACTCTTTTACTAATTTTGGCATAATGTGTGAATCTTGTGAAAAAGTAGTTGGAAAGAGTAAATATGGTGCATTCAAAGTGAGTACCTTAGCTCTGAAAAGTTGGAAGATGGAACTTGGTGGTCTCCCGGTGTCATTATCAATCACTTTGGATATCCTTCAAGTGTTGTGAATGATGTCAATCCTAATGGCAGTTCAATTTCGGTGCCCTCTGAAAGCTCAAAAAACATGGTTCGTCGTTCCTCAAACAGGACGGTATCTTGCCCGCAAACATGACTAGATGGCTGCCTAAGTATCTACTATCACAATGCAAAATCTTTGAGAAATAAACTGCATGATCTAGAAATATTACTTAACAAAGAACATGGCCACAAAGCTATTTTACTGGAGGAGAAAAGGTTAGATCATACACCTCTTACCACATTCTAGGGAATATACGAAAAGGCACCAAATACGAACTAAGCACAGTCCAGCTCAAACAAAGCAGCTCATGCGTGTGTACATGGATGTGCCTTTCACACAAACAAGCACTAACCTCAGCATGCACTCCAATCATGTTACCAATGGCTTCCTTGGCGTATGGCCGCACATCAACAGGCATCGGAAGCTGCTCTCCCCAGTCCATGTGTCCGAGGTACATGGACGGCTCAATTGTCCCAACCAAAGGGTCACTCTTGGCCTGAAACACCAATCATTCTTTCTTCAGCTTTTTCAGTTTCATGAGGTTTGCTCGTTGCCATATTAAACATTTTCTAGCCCACAAATTGTCAATCATTGGTTTCTTGATACTGCTTTTATATTTAATTGGTACATATTTGTTGACAACGGAATAATTTCAATGAACTTCTTCTCTGTGTCCAAGCTTTTGCAGTGTGTTTACAAGTCTGTAAAAGAAATCTGCAGAGGCCATAACTGAAGTCATTAAGGGGCCTGGATACCACACCTGAAAAGTCAATTTCAGACCATTGGTTCTGTCACTGACATACCTAGTGACGTGCTAGCAGATGAAAAAATTCTGTTTTACCATTTGATGCAAGAAAGATGTAGTTAGAATGCAGATGTTTCTGCATTTACTAGATAATAACCACCTTGGAGAAATGAATTACAGAAATTATCCAAAATTAGACTATTTTTGCTGGAAAGTTTCTCTGCCATAAGATGAGATATGAAAATGATTCTTGATTTGGGTTCTAGTTACAATAAACTTACCTTTTTAGTTCCATATTTATCATTTCTTCCTTTCCAAATATAGAAATTTGCTTGGCAACCAAGTGTGAATATCCATTTAAATGCGATTTGTAAATGCAAATGGATTTTCACACCTGCAGCTTTTAAAGTTAAATGATTAATTTTACAGATTCGGTGAGAAATCTTGGAGAGATAATTTTAACTCTAACCTCTCTTTGCATGACAGAGTTCGGGAACGACTGGCACGAAGTGTACCTACACCGTGTGGCATTTTGGCGACCCCCCCCCCCCCTCTTCCCCCTCATAGGACATTACCCCCCTCGGTGGATTAATTAGCCTCCGGACTTAGCCGAAGGACTTGCACGACAGGCATAGCTAACGACAGTCGGAGCCAACGAAACCAACTGTTCGCACCATATGTTTGATTTGCGTGCGGTAGCAGTGGAGGTGGCCAATCATCGCTCACCGATTTCGCAGTTGCGTGTGTCTGTTTTGTTTGCGCACTTGGCTTTTTTTTGTGTGTGTGTAGAACCAGTGTGTGATGGTGTGAATCACCGAGAGCAGTTGTCTTGGAGCCGCCAGACAAGCCGCAACGAAGGGAGCCGACGACCTCACGGTGCCAAGGTCAGATGAGGTGGGTGATGATTACGATCGTCGGTGGGGCTCCCTGTGAATAGTGCCGTGATTCGCTGCCAAAGGACTTAAATTATTGAATACACAGTCCACAAAAATTGTTGTCTCCGTTCTATAAAGAACAGATTTTGGTCCATCGGGCCGGATCTGAACCGGCGACCTATGGATTACCTTATTATTTATGGATTACCTTATTATTGTCAATAGTAATTCTTTTCGTTGTATAGTTAAAGGTTTTCGGCTAATCTCCGTAACATGTTGTTGAGGTTTCTCATGCAGGTTTGTTTGTTTAAGGAGCATTTGGATAGTGTCGTTCATTTAATATGGCTCCGATCGAAGAATTATCAATTAAGGAAGAGTGTACTTGGCAGAAAATAATTCGTATTGAGGAATTTGCAGGTAGGGTTGAAAGGGATCCAACCGACGTAAAAAATGTGGCGCTGTTTCAGGCAATGAGGGAAGGAATAGATGAGTTAGGGGATCGTTATCCTGAAATTATATCGAAAATTGTATTGCATTAAAGGAACAAAATGTTGAACAAGCTGAGATTTTTCAGGCTAAGATTGCACAATTCGAAGCTATTTATTATAATATTAAGGCGATAATGGCCATGGTGCATCATTCAGAAGGACTGGGGTCAAATAAGTTGGGTTTGACTTTGCCAACGCATGCAAGCAAGGCTGGACTGTCGGGAGTTGCGCTTCCTAAGGTGCATTTGGTGGAATTTGATGGAGGCCTTAAGGCATGGCAGGGTTTTTAAGACATTTTTCAGGCTGTGATTCATAATTCTTCAGGATTATCGGAGGTTGAAAAATTTATGTATCTGCAGTCATGTCTTAGGAGGGAAGCATTGTCTTTGGTGTGGTCGTTGCCACTTACGGGGGTACAAATTATTTGGTGGCATGGGATTCAGTGAAGTCACGCTACAATGACCCATCATTGTTAATGAAAGCATTATTGGAGGCATTATTGGGTTTGAGGTCTGTTGATCGAGTACCTGAACAATTACGAACATTTTCACATTGTTGATTGAATATAAAGGCACGCTGGCAGCGCTGGGACAGCGTGTTGAAGATTGGGCAGTACTTCTTTTGTTTCTGTTCCGGAAAAAGTTGAGTACTGAGCTGAGAGAAAGGTGGGAGAAAGACGGGTTGTCGACTGTAAAATGTTTCATTTCGTTTTTGGAGGCGCGGGTGCTGGAAGCGGCCAAGTGCGGTGCTGCAAAGGGAGGTTCACCTGCCCGGAGAATGTCAGGGATGCAAATTGAGAAAAGAAGTGAATCATATGTGGCTGGGACTAGTACTTACGTGACAAACAGGGACACACATCGTGTTCCTACCTAAATTGGATGCCCTTGTTAGGAAATTTTGGGAGGTAGAAGAACCTCCAGAGGCCCGTTATCTGAGTGAGGATGACTAAAAATACGAAGCTCACTATCGGTCAACCGTAAGTAGGATGGCATCTGGTCGCTATGCGGTTGGGTCGCTCCCCTCTCGAAGTGATGCTCCGCCCTTAGGTAGTAGTCGCAATGTTGCATTGCGTCCGTTTCTCCAACTTGAACAGCGCATTGGTAAGCAGTGGAAGCTATGGAAACACTATAATCAGTTTATGGAGGATTATGAAGTACAAGGTCATATGGTGCGGAGCCACCTATAATTCCCGTACCCTATATTATATAACACTTAATTTTATTCATCGTGGGATGGACACACTCGAAAAATTCCGGGTTGTCTTCCCTCTGACTCCTGAAAAGGGTCCATCTTTGAATCAGATATTGCACATCGGGCCAAAGTTACAATGACCTATTGTGGATATTTTGTTGTTGTTTAGAATGTACGATGTGGTCGTTATCACGGACATTCGACAAATGTACCGGAATATCGGTATCAGCAAAAGGCATTATGAATTCCAGAGAGTGTTTTGGCGGCCAAGCACTGACGTTCCCCAAAGAGAATATAATCTTACGACCGTAACTTACAGTGGGGCATCCTCACCATACCTGGCAATCCGAACTTTAGGAAAATTAGTGGAGGATGAAGGGACTGCTTACCCGGCAGCATGGTCTGCGGTCCACTTATATGGATGACGTGGTGGTATCGGTGGAGTTGAAGGAGGAGGCAGTGAAGCTTAGGGACGGATTGATATCGATGTTGTCTCCCGGAGGATTTTCATTACGCAAATGGAAAAGCAACTGTTTGGAAGTGTAGGAAGGGATTCCTGTGGAGCATCAGGACCAGAATTTAGATTTCTTTTCGTTTGAAGAAAACTCTGAGGGCTGTGCAGGGAAGATATCAGGGCTGATTTGGCGGATGCCATCAGATGTCTTCTTGTTCGATGTCCAGTATGACCCCGGGCCCATTACAAAAAGAATGATTTTGTCAGAGATTTCAAGATTGCATGACCCTCTGTGATTGATTGCGCCAGTGGTGTTTGTTGGGAAATGCATCATTCCAACAATTTGTGGCAATTAGGAGAAGGATGGGATGAGGTCCCACCGGATGTTGTAACAAAAAGATGGGAAGCTTTTCGTCAACACATGCCTATGATAACCAGGTTTACCCTTCCAAGATGCTTGAATTTTGATTCGGCATGGAATATTCAGATTCATGGCTTCTCTGACAGTTCCGAGAGGGGCTATGCTGGTGCTTTGTACGCCAAGGTGACATTGAAAGGTGGGGAGGTGGTAATAAATTTACTCATGGCAAAGTCAAAGGTGGCCCCGCTAAAGAGGGTGACATTGCCTGGAACTTTGTGGTGCCTTATTCACGGCGAGATTATTAGATAATGTCACCAAAGCATTTGCATTACCTGGCTTGAGGGAATTTACGACTTTATGGAGTGATTCTATGGTGGTGATTAATTGGTAGAGGTCCATGAAAGTGGTTTTACTTTTTGTTAAAATTTGTTTTAAAACTATGTGATTTCGGTGTTATAGAAAATCTTGGCGGTGTTATTATAATGTTACAATTTTTGCACATTTCTAGGCGTTTTATTATTTTTGGTACATATTTTGTGAATGCTTATACTTTTATTAAGCATTTTACATAACAAGAAAGGCAGTGAAAGAAGCACACATAACTAAACACAATCGGAAACAAGGAAACTTGAACTGGGGGTGTGTCGAAATGATTTTTTTTTGCATTGAAGCTCAGTGGAGCGCCGAATATCCGACGATCAACCGCCAATAAGTAGCACCCCCTCTCCTCCTATCTTTTCTGTTACTTCCCCCCTTCCCTCAACTGCTAGCGCTTCCGTTCCCGGATAGCGGCCGTGTTTAAGTCTACAAAATTGTTACATTAGGCCCACACTTAAGGTTTTCCTGCAACAAGTTATCCAATTACGCTGTCTACTGCGTCGCGATGAGTCAACGGAATTACTGCTCGGCATTGACGCGTGCGCGCGGGCGCGTGAGCTTATATTTCCGCTCTTCCACGGCCGTGTTAAATTTCTTTCAGCACATTATTGGTTCAGAATATCTAATTCTTCAGGAGAGAAAGCGCATCATTCTAGATATTTCCGAGAATTTCAAGATTGATAAATGTGAATCGAAGAGAGAGGCGGTGATTAATTTAACGGCAAATTCCGGCGGAGACATCACTACAGTGCGCGATATTACGCGAATGCGATATGCGCGAGGCAAAACAAGCCAATTGACCTTTGAATCGTGACGAGATAGAGCGAATGAACGTCATCAGCGTTAAACAATGAAGGCTTAGACTTTAAACGATTATGACTCTTTGCATGTGATTTTTTCGCTAATTAACGTAAAAATCGCGAAAAAGACGTAATTTCGTTTTTTTCCGATTTCGCAATATTTCGCGTTAAACAATGAAGGCTTAGACTTTAATCGATTATGACTCTTTACATGTGATTTTTTTCGCTAATTCACGTAAAAATCGCGAAAAAGGCGAAATTTTGTTTTATTTTCCGATTTCGCTTTATTTCGCGTTATTTCGCGATATCGCGTCTCGCGAATTTCACGGATCTCTATTAATTGGATAAGGTCGTCACCGCATAAGTGGAAAACATGTCGCCAATAGGGTTGGTGAAATTCAGATTTTTTGATTACCCCGGTAAATGTCAGGTACATGCCTTCAGAGTCAAACCCGGCAGACTGTGCTTCGAGGGATTTGTTGCCCACTGAACAGCTGGTCTGCAGCCTGTGGCTGAAAGGTCCCCACTGGTTGTTGGGTCCTGAATGCAACTGGCCATCAAAGGGTGGTGCTATGTGAATATTTAGAACTAGAAGAAGTAATTTTATGTAATTTGCAGCTGGTTGAGGATCATGATACGTAATATTAAATAAATTTTCGTCATTTTCGAAGCTAAAGAGAATAACAGCCTTGTGCTCAAGGTTCATATTTAATTGTCGTAATCCTAAAAGTCGGCTTATTGGTGCAATCTCCACCAAGGAATTACAGAATGCTATGATGATTTGGATTGAACAGGTCCAGAACCAGGAATTCAGGACGGAGAAGCGAGGAGGGGACAGATAGAAGTCCTAAATCAAGGCAGCCAGCCCTAAGGTGCGGAGCTGATGGGCCTGCGGAGGAGAAGTCATCGCTTGGGAGGATAGACACCCCATGCAAGCGAGACGACCATTTCCCTGTTGGAGGACGACGAAGGTTGGGCCGAGGACCCGCGCCAACATCTTCTCACCCCAGGGCCATGAAACACACGCGTCTCCGGGCATGCTCCAGGCACCTCTACAAAGCATAAATCTTATCCAGCCCCCGACCAGAACGGCCAACAGTCAAGTGAATCCCCGCCTTCGACGCTCAGTGGACTGGGGCGAAGACAGACTTTCAAACACCCGAGTCGACTCCACTGTCTCGCCCAAGTGAACTTTCATACTCCAGAAAGGGAAGTCCACCTCATTTTTGGATAACCAGTTTCATCTGATTCTATCACTCTCCTCCCGTCCAAAAGGTCCAACTTAATATTCCAAACAAAAGGACGAGGAGCATGTTAAGGGTTTCATTCAATTTTGTCCACTTGTTCATTTTTTGTCTCATTCATCTTTAATTCTTAGTTAAATTAGTCATCACTGGGTATTTTTCATTAATTTTCCTCAAATCACCAGCTCATTCATCCCTCATTAGGATTTAAGAGTGTATTTTCCTATGTGTTTTCCAATAAATAAGTGTTTTTCCTGTCAGCGCGAGTCGTCTTTTACCCCCGAACACGTTGATCCGCATCCACTTCGGTTTCAGGTCCACTAACCGTCATGCTCGGAGGGTACTGCTTCAGTTCCGCGAAGGCCTCACCCTAAGAAAACTTCCTTGTTGATCTCTACCTGCTGATCAGCTTGACCCCGGTTTTGCGTGGCACCCCTTGTCGCTCCTCGCTAGGAGCGAAGCTTTCCTTTCCTTTCTCCAGATTGGCATTGGCACGTTCTCTTTCGCGGCTGACGGAGGGAATGGGAAAGGGGGGGAATTCATCCAGCCACAGGACCTGTGCAGAGACAACCCTGGCGGCGATGAGGTTGAATCGCCCAGCCATATGTTCCGTTACAACATATACACACACACTCGCAGGAAAGGCACTCAATGCAGTCATAATAAATACAAAACAAAACAGACAGACGACGAAAACATAGAAACACGCAAAAGAGACACAACAGTTTGAACGTTTCGTGGTAAGAAATTGGACTTCTTAGAAAATTTTGAAATTGTATCTCATCTGAATGTACATGGTAACCGTCTGCTCAATGACCTAATTCCGTCGACCTCTTCTCCCTTGTTTTCCGTTCCGGTTCCCCCATCTCCATAGTCTAATGCAGTTTGCCCTTGTTGGTTCCTTCTGGTTTGTTCTCCCTTCCCTACCCCACCACCTTCTCATTGTTTTTGTTAAAACTCCCCCCTCTCCTTCCAAAATCTTCGGGTATAAATTCACGTCCTTCTCCCTCTGTTCTTCACTCCTGATGATGACCTGCAAAGGTTGAAACCGGTAGAGTCTTCCAAAATAAACCGTGGAATTAACTAAGTAGTTTCTTTTTTCGCTATGTCTAAATTCCACAAAGTCAACTTGCCGACCATCGATTATATGTCATACCTCGCTAATCGCAAGCAAATTGTCCAATACAGAAGTAAGTCTAAGATGGGAATAAACACCTATAAATCTGGTACTCTTGAAACAAGTTGCGGTGTTCCTCAGGGTTCTATTTTGGGACCCCTTTTGTTTATAATTTTTATAAATGACCTTCCTCTTTCATTGCCCAATTGCAGTGCAATTTTATACGCAGATGACACTTCCTGCATAAACTCTGGGATGACCTTGGATGACCTGTCTATCAGCACAAGGCACACCTTAAACAGTATGGTGAATTGGTGTCTCGAAAACAACCTGATCCTTAACAACAGTAAATCTTGCTTCATGCAATTTCACTGTAAAATATCACCACCAACATCTACCTTACTATTAAGAATCAATAATGAGAGTATTCATCGCTCTTCTTCCACTGACTTTCTTGGTTTTCATCTTAGTGAGGATCTTGATTGGTCGCTCCATATTAATAAAATTATACGGAAAATCTCGACTGGCATCTTCATGCTAAGGAAACTAGCCCCAATTACCTCGACTGACACTTTAAAACTAGTCTATTATGCTGCAATTCATTCCCACCTGTCCTACGGGATTATCTTCTGGGGTAACAGTAGTGCTGCAATTAAAGCTTTCTCTTCTCAAAAAAGATCAGTTAAAGCCATTGTTAGAGTGTCCATTAGAGCACCTGGAAGACCTCTCTTCAAAGCACTAAATATACTTACTCTACCTTGTTTGTATATTTTACAATGCTGCACCTTCGTAAAAAAATAATCCCTCTCTGTTTCCACCAAGCTCAACCATTCATCAGCACTCCACTCGTTCCAAGAACCACATTCACCTTCATAGTTATAATCTGACTGCTGCCCAACATGGACCACATCACTCGGCATCCGTTGTATACAATAAATTGCCCCAAACAATTAAGTTAATAAAATCTCCTTATACTTTCAAATGCCAATTAAAGAAAATGTTGCTCAACAAAGGCTACTACAGTGTAAATGAATATTTTTCTGACAGTCTATAATATTTGTATTATAAATGTTTGTATTGTGTTAAATGCTTTTTGTATTTTTATATGTTTTCATGACTATGTTCTATGTCAAATTCTTGACCAACGGAACAATAAATATTATTATTATTATTATTATAAATAACCCTGTTACTTAAAGCTTCTTCAGTTACCAAATGAGTCATGACAGTTTTCACTAATGTATGGAGAGATGAATACAAAAAATGTGCAAGGGGTTTGACAGATTGAAATTCCGTTAGATTAGCCATTGACTCAAAAAATGTGAGCTGGTAAAAGTTTGTCCTTCAGGGCCTCCTTCACAACTTGGTAACTGCCACAGTCAGGGATAGCATTCTTGGGTTTAGGTTTAATTTCCTTCCACTCCTTCCTAACTCTTTCTACTTCATCCAGATACTTCTTTGTGTCTGGTAAAACATCCAGACCTCTTGTGGTGACCTTCCACACACCTTATAGCACAAACCTTGTGGGGAAATAGAAATAATCCAGTAATATTGATAAAATCAGCTCTCTGAGAAGGTACATTTATGAAAAGGTTATACAAAGCCCTCAGAAATTCAATCAAGTTCCAGCCAGATGCCTTACCCCCAGTCTTGAAGGATTAGAACTGGATCACATGGATCACAATCCTTTTTCAGTTTATCTTTTAAATCAAATACAAATCTCTTATTAACGTTAGGACCAGCCATTGAAACATGAACTACAGTAAAATCCCTTATTTACACTTTTCTAGGGACTACTAGAGAAAAGTTTAAATTGTGGGAAAAAGCTAATAGTGGGAAAAGGACAATTTTCAGTTTCACGTGCATACTTTAGCAATATAAAGTAAATATATAAATACGAAGCGCCGATAAACTGAATTAGAGCAATATCAGTAATTATTTCTTAAAGTATAGAGCTGTCCTGATTTATTTTTGAACGATACAAGCCAACCAATGTTTCAACCAACCCAACCAACCATTGGAGGTAGTCAAATCCATAATTCCCACACTTATACATTATGCAATGCCTTTTCTCTTATGACGAAGCCTTCTACGGCGGAAAAGGACGATCTAGGACTTAAAAACCACTTTTTAAGTTGGTATTCCTATATCCCAAGATTTCTTAACATTTTCTTTTGTTCAACAGATGTCTGAACTACCTATTTAGCACGATTCAGAATCACATCGCGATTTTCCATAATTGCATCCATTGTGGAGATGTTACATGTTTTGCTATTTCAGTGCAAGTTGGTTCATGAGAATCCACAATTTTTACTTGAGCCTAAATTGAAAATATTCTACTAGCTGCGAAGGCTTCCGCGGTGATTAGAAGATTACTTGAGGGTTTCCATTTTCTTCTGTGTTGGTTCATCTTACTGCACGACAGTTTCGCCAGCATTCCAGACGGCATCTTTAGGTCCGAAGTATAAGAAATACAGTCGGATCCGGATTTAAGGTTTTCGCATTTAACGTTTTTCCGCATTTAACGTTTATTTTTTGAGGTCCCGATTCATTCCCTATAAAAACAATGTAAAAATTGTCCTCATTTAGTGTCTCCGCATTCTGCGTTTTTCCGCATTCTAGGTCGTAAAAAATTTTCCTGCACAAGATTTTTTACCCGATTTAAGGTTTATTCATGACGATTCATGCAAATGATTATCCATACATCAGTGATGACTATCACCAGCATTAGTTATCAATAGGTCGACGGTCCTTAAGGTTTCGCTTTAAGATGCTTGTATATATACAATGAATGAATGTATAATGAACATACGAACATTAAGATATTATATGCTACATTACATTTATGTAATACATACATAAATGTAAAACCGTATTTTCCCCGATAGCATGTTTAACCCAATGATATGCCATATTACGCAGTTGAAATCGTCGAAATTTTCCAGGGGCGCTGTGTAGAAAAAATGAATGTGGAACTGTGCGCCATGTGAGAAACTTGCAAGTGCAACAGCAGCTTAATTTCTCGGAGCTACAAATCAAAATTGATTGCTAAATAAGGCATTCTCATTATGTCGTACCATCAATAATATTCTCATAATCGGAAAGTATCAATATTTTGCTAAATGAAATGTCTTTCTTTCGCTCGTCTTAAATGATGCTATGATGATGATTTTTCGAGTACATAGCCGCCTACACCTCGCTTTTACAGAATAAAATGGGTGTAAAAATGCATCGAGACCACTGAGAAATGTGTAAAAATGGATATTTTAACGTTGATAACCATCCACACTAACATTTCCAGTGGGAATTTTCCCTAACTCCATTTTTCTTAGGAAAATTTCGAACATCTGTTAGGTGCCGCAGTGACAACGACAGTAAAATTTAACCCCAGAAAATGCAGAGGTTAGCTTCACGCTAAGTTACGGCCGCACAGAAAAAGGCGAGAGGGTTGAATTACAATGCGTTTTGCCTAAAGGTTCAAATTAGAGCATTTACGAGTTAGGGTTGGATGGTCGGTAGTAAGGGTTTATTTAGTTGCGTAACAGATTTTAAAAAATACAATGTATTATATAGCCACATTTGAAGCCAGTGAGAAGTGGCTCAGAAAAGAGAGTTGGCGACTTCTTTGTAAATCATATGCTCCTCGGCAGTCGAGTCGGCAGTGTTACAAGGAAAAACTCTTCAACAAGACCACTCATCAACCAGTACCAGTCTCCTGGGTGCTATTGGTTTATAGAGAGCAGAGGCTGCTGGCTTTGATTTTGGGATGGCTTCCAAATGGAAATCTCTTAGCTTCGAAGAGAAGAGAAAAATTATTGAGAGGTTGATAAAAATCCTCACTTAAAGAGAATTGACTTGGCGAAGAAGCTGCTCATGCCAGTAACAACATTGAACAACATCATATTGAAAAGGGAAGCAATTTTAAGAGAATCCACAGTATTGGGTGTTTTATCTAAGCATCGTAAGCACTCAAAAAAGTCCCCGTTTGAGGAACTGGAGAGCCATTTACATTGCATTGATGAGAAAGCAATTGTCAATAAATTGTGGGCAAAAACAAGCCAAAATAAATTTGTAACAGGCAATCCATTTCGTTGCAAGCACATGGGAAAGTGTGAATAGTGCAACCATCTAAAATGGTTTTGCCAAAGGGGGGTTCCGGAATACCACTGAAACAGAATGTGTTTTGCAAACTTTTGTGGACGATAATGAATGACAAACTTTGAATTCTGAAATATCTTTCAGTGATTTAGTTGAATGTGATGATGACCTGCAGACCAGTGGCATTGTTTCAATATGGGAATTGTGTGGTACATCAAATGAAACAGATTCTAACTGCGGTGAGAATGAGGATGAGGAAGTGCCGACAGTGGCTACCTTTTTGGAGGCTGTGGTTGGACTTGAAAGATTGAAATCATACTTTTCATCCATTACAGTAAAAAAATAAGCAGAGTAAAATTTCAGATTTTTTTCAAAAGTAGCCGTTCAGAAATATAATTAATCTCTCCTAAAAGTTTTAAAGTTGATATTGAATTCCTGAGTAGTCAGAAGGCTAAAGCATTGTATTTTTGGTTAAGGCATTTTCATTTTTGGTTCATTTTTCATTTATTTTCGTTTTGTCACTGAATCCAACCTTCTTTGGGAAGAGCATGATAAATGAAAACTTTTTATTGTTTTATGTGACCCCTTTTAATGACTTTTATATTTTTATTTATTATATTATAATTATATATTCTTTTCGTAGAAAGCTGTTCTAATCATTACAGACCCTAAAACCTCGAAAAAATGTCAAGTCCTCATTTAGTGTTTTTCTGCATTTAGTGTTTTAAATTTTGTCCCCCCTGAAAAACCTTAAATCAGGATTCTACTGTATATAATAAAAAGACATGTGAAATATATAGAACGAAGATATAGGAATTTTGATGGGATGCGATCTTTGGACCTGAATACGGCATCTACAATGTCGACTGTCGTCCAGAAAGTCATCAGAAACTGTCGCCCAGAGGGATGAACCAACGTGGAAGAAACCCAAAAACCCTCAAGTCATCTGAACATATTGTCATTTACATTTATTTCCCAATTATAAGTAAAATAAAATTAAGGTTCCAGAGTAATTAAGGATAACATAAAACAACACATGAGAATATTGAGCTACCTTGCTGGTCGGCCAACGCAAGCAGTTACCTAACGACAAAAAATTTCTCAACAAAATAATTTTATTTATTTAATGTGGTTTTCACATGATAAAACTGGTTTCAATAAGTTTTGTTTTGAAGTAACGTGTAGTAAAACTGTTGAATTGACGCAGCCCGATGGTCGGACGAATGATTCCTTCGGTACAGCTTAAATATACTCACGCAGGTGTTCCTAATTTATAAATTGCGTCCTATACGCAAATTCATTTAACAGTAGGAATCTTTTCCCAGCAAAAGGATATCGAGTGTCTATCGTGAAGCGAACGTGAGTGATATTTCATCTTTCCGTCACTAGTGGCGCTGGGTACTGCCCTGCTACGCCACTAAGTTCAAATTCTTGCAAAGAACGGAGCACATAACTGCAGTCTCTCTCGTATTTGAAGTGTATATGCCCGAAACGAGGTAAAGCAGTGTTTTCATATAGACTGGTATGCATGGCTAAATGTCATAGAAGGGAATTTTGTTTTGTTAATCTATCGCATTCTTACCGGCATCTGATGCAAACAGTGGGAAAACGGAAAAGTCGTGGTGTAAATATGGGGTTCCACATACGCTGGAGATGTAGGAAGTTGGATGGGACCCGATGGAAACGTTGTAAATTGTGGGAAAACATAAATTCTGATAATGCAAATACGAGGTTTCACTGTTTTATATTTCACGTCAATTTCAGCAAGACCTTGTTCAAAAGCATTTAAAATGTTCTTGGCAGCCATTTTCCCTGGAAAAACTGATGTCAGGTAGTTACCTCGTTCTTTTTGGTGTCCCAACAACAAAATCCATTCTGGCTAATGCTGTTTAAGCTTTCATCAAATGCTACAGCAAAAATATCACAATTTATAATTGTTTCTTTTAGTTCCCAGGAAAAATGAGGGGCAAGATCATATAATATACAGTAACTAAGTTTAGTTTTCTGCAGCTGCACTTTTGAAGCGATGGCACTATCTGGGAAAATAATAATAGGGAAAAGGTCATCAAGGCTGCCACATAATGAGTGATGTCGGACCACTGCACCCAATCATAGCATTCTCTCGGCCTTTGTCACTTCATCCCGGGCTATATATGCATTCATTGTCGCTCTGCATGCACCAAGACTATGCTGCTGATGCATGCTTCCCTGATCTTCTACTGTTGTGCCACAGTGATAGTTGTAGACAAGGCCTGGGACGATGACGGTGTTGTGAATGCAGGGATGTGCGAGAAGTACTTTTTGACCTCGAGTCGAGCTGTTAGTACTTGCGAGTATCGAGTCGAGTTTGTACATTCTTGTACATGAGTGAAGAGACCTTAAGTCATCACGATTTAAGTTAACCAGCAATCTGACTATTAAATCAGCAGGTCTACCTATGTAATGCGTAATTAAAAAAACAGTCAAATTAATATGGCACGTAGCGCTGGCCAAAAGACCTAATGGAAATTTTCCGGCAACACTTGAGATATGAAAATTACCTTCGTTCCTAGGATTACTCACAAATGTGTAAATTAGCTTGCAGTATGGTACCTAAAATGTACTTAGGCATAATATGAGGCCTACATGAGTGACATGCCCTATTAACTTGTAATGAAAGTAAGCCAGGAAGCAAAATATTTTTCTTACGGAATACATAGGCCTAATTAGAAGAGCATTCCTTTTATTTCGCATTCCTATGTATTTCTTTTCAGAGCTAAACGCTTTCTCAACGATGTCGAGTATGCCGGGGTTAGTCCAACAGTACAGTGAATTTTATACAATATGCCTTGTTTGTGCAGTAAATATTTGATAAGCTCACACCTCATATTTATGATTGGCCGTTAATTACATGCATAGCTTCTTAACATATAATTTTCTTCCTCTTCCAATTATTGACACCATCTCTTCAAAATCGATGTATTTCTGCCTAAACATGATAGGACTTAGAATAGTAAAAAGGACCTGGGTCAATCACCCAAACATTTGCACAATGCATGAACACCCAATATCGGCACGGGTTATTTCAGATATCCATTGACGCAAGTTAATATTGTTTGAACAATGAATTTTCATTTGAGGATGAATGCGAGTGGGTATATGAATTTTGTATAGAGTCCTGTGGATTAAAGTTTTCAATTTCTAAGGAAATATATTTGAACAAAAATTTATTATAGATAAGATATGACTAGGAACTTTGCAATTAATTATGTAATTAATAATCCTAAATAGGAAATAAAAAAATGGAATAGTAAAACTTATAAGTTCTATACGATACCCATATTTTCCATAATGCCCTTAATAGGATGTCTACCATCCGTTACAAAATTTCCGTCACCCGGGAGTTTGAAGACCAATATTTCCAAGATGGCTGATGCAATTTTAAATTAAGGTATATCAAATTAAAGCTTGTTTATTTAGACGCTTACTGATGGTATTAACATATTTTTACAATTTTTTTTACTGAAGTATGTGTTTAAGAACAGATTTTTAGCGATTTTTTTTGGGTACCGGATGGATCCATCGAATCGGGGCATCGTAAGAACAACACAGATTGAGATATCATACTTTTCTTTTCACATATTGCCTGAAACAGAAACATCATGCCTGAAAGAGAGGGGTAGGGTGCATGTGGAATCTTCTGCTGCAAGCAGCTCGACTATCGCTGAGAATGAGGACTCGACAATAGCGGAAAAAAGTATCGTCTTTAAGAATGCAAGTCAGTGTCAGTTTAAGATTTGAAAATTCTTTGGAAGCATACCGTCACTATGCCTCCTAGTGCAAAGTTTTTGGAGACGGAGTTGAGGATAATTTAAAATGCAATTTGTTTCTTTCGTCGAGAAGCCGAGAAATGTGGGGACAAAAGCTATCTCTCTTATCGCTGATTTTATTTTGGTGAATACTGAAGAAAATAAACTTTTATTCAAGCATAGGCAAAAGGATATTTTTTCGTGTGCATACTAGACAAATTTTCTCGCGTGGTGTTTGGTGCACAAGGTACCTACGGTAGCGTATAACTTGGCAACATCGAGCAGCTTATCTTTCCTGGCCACAAGTCCTGTCCTGTGGAACTTCGTTTCCGAAATATATATATACACATTGAAAGCATATCTAATTCTCCCAATTTGTTAAGTCTTTTTACACTCCGAAATCCGAAATAAATATATACACATTTAAAGCATATCTAATTCTCCCAATTTGTTAAGTCATTTTACACGTGCTTAGTTTTCAAACATGAAGAATACCGTCAAAACGAACTAAATTTCTGACTTCCGCAAGCTGAGATAGCGCATGTTTTTAAAATTTGTCATGACGTAATTAGTAACTGAGTAATCTATTTTAAACTTTGTTTAGCCTAAGTATAAGTATATATGTTCCATATCTTATGCAAAGAAAAGAGAGGTTGCTTTTCATGTGTATCTTCAAGTGGGCGTCAAAGTCAAACTTGCTTCCCGGAACTTGAAAATATCTGGTGTTTCTATCTGTCTCGGTCGAAAAATTAATTAATATAACCAACTAAAAATATATTTTTGAGAATAATAAATGCATAAATAAACAAGCTTTACTTCCATGTACTTTATTTTAAAATTGATCCACCCATTTTTGTGATTTTGACCTTCAAAATCAGGGGATGAAATTTTAAAATGGACATTAGGTGCCTTGAGCTCGAATATAGTCACCCCCAGACGTTTTCCCCGAAGATTTCGGCCAAAATGGGGGGGGCTAGCTATATTCGGGGGCATATGGTACATATGCGGTTTCATGCACGTGTAACCACCGATTCATCCATTTGTTCACGCAAATGTACATGAAACCATTCGCGCAAATGTAAATGAATGTACGTACATGTTTGTACGTGTTAATCTATTGTGTAACCAGAGCTTTACACGATTTTGATGATAGCACTTATTATCGGCAGATTTCTGAACCTATTGGCCTTGGCGGCTGTCGACAAAAACTACTCGACTCGACTTTCGTAAAAATACTCGAAGTACTCGAGTCGAGTACCTACTACTCGACTCAAATATTCGAGTACCCGCACATCCCTAGAAGAATGTTTGGTGCCAAGTAAGTGTGCAATGGGCACAGTTTCCTTCCTCTTTCTCACAGTGCTTCTTCCCTCTGGCATGATTGTGAAGGGCTTGCTTACCCATATTGCTTAGGACAAAGGTTGTTTATCATAGCGCACACTTCACTGCATACTTGTCAGTGGGGTGTTCTTGCACCCACCATAAATCCTTATCTTCAGCCCAGCGAGGGTTAAAGCCAGATTTCCAGTGAGCCCTATATTGAAGAAAAGTAATCCGTCACCAGCTAAATACAACGTAGAGAAGAGATTGCGATACAAAAGACATTAACAGCACTGCGCGAAACTATCTCATCAGGCCCTGCAGGGTGAGGCAACAGATTATAGAATATAGTTTAAAAAATACATTTTTATGATGAGATACAGAAAATTTTTACACTGTCGTCAATGCAATCACCGCAGTCGATCTACGCTCATTCACGGCATTGCAACGTTAATACCACTCCATAAAAGAGGCCTTAAAAAAAGCATCATTAAGAGGTTACATATTCTACGAGCACGAAACACGCAACACAAGGGCAGCTACAGGAGTGCACCAGGATACGCTCAAGTAAAATACAGCGAGTTGGCGTTTCCCCTTGCAACTAACGCGGAGATGAGAAGAGAGGACTGTTACGACTCAGCGCCCTTGCACTACAGTTCACGTCCATGATTTGCAGCTGTACCGGGAGTCACGTCAACGGGGACAATAATCAACACTTTTTATAGTATCTGTAACTAAGCACACCGAACATCAACGTACATACAATGTGAAATTGACATGCAAGGCCAAATTATGACCAGAATATTCCCTCGAGTCAACGGGAACGTGACTGACTCCGGCAAAACACATTGCTACCAGTTATTCTCTACTTCTTGCCCCTCCAGGGATTTCATACTTCTGAGAGGCTTCGACTGATCTCAAACCCTTTGCTTACATCGACCATGTTGCCAGATGATAAAGCACGACCATGGCAAGGCTCCCACACAGGCGATTCGAGCAAGGTACCGGCAGCGGAGGTGCGGTGGTGAAGCGACACCCATGCAAACCCCCGAGAACTGTTTCCATACGCAAATCCCTGAAAGCCCGGCGGTGAGCAAGCGGCGTCGGCAAAAAGTCTAGCAATTTGAGAGGTGCACCACATCTGCTTTGTGGGCGTCCACGTCACGAGAATTCAACCCTTGTCTAGTTTTCGGCGGATGCCACTTGCTAATGCCTGGTCTACAACAGACATAAGCCATAAGACATGTGTCGAATGAAAGATGGTAAAGTCCCATCCTAATGGCTAAAGTCTAGCCAATCAGAGAGCATCTTGACCACGGTCAGTGCAGTGTCTCACCACACCGCAAGTGGGTGGTAGGATAATGCAATTGAGCATAGTCAACTATGGGCAAGAAATGGCATCAATAAACAAATAACAGGATGAAATAAGAAAAAGCTTCATTGAGTGAAATATTACATTTAATCTTATTGAATGTGAAACCTTGGTGTTAACTAGCACCTAAGAATAAAGACTTTATACAAGTTTGCAACTAAGTAATTCTGGCATTATGTTTGTCTCAGGTCGCTCCATCTGGTTTAACACACTGAAAAATATGGTGAAGAGACAGAGAGAGCATTGCAAAAAGTTGCTGAGAGTTTAGAAAAAAGAAATTTCGAAAAACAACCAATCCATTAAGTGAAAAAAACATTATGAAAACACAAGCCACAATGACGGGGCATTATATCGGAATTCAACTGTTTCCCATCTAATCTCTGATTTTGAATTTCATGGTACGGTTTACATCTCCCATTAGAGAGAGGCTGTCGTAAGAAAACCCTTACGGATTACGGTATACGTCTTACGTCTTGTAGACAAAGCATAAAAGCCTTCACATTTATTCAGTGAACGCCTTGCCTTCTGCCACCATCACTGTAGGGACTGCAACTACTTGACTCGACGCATTACGTAGCTTCAAATAATAGGAAGGAAACGTTATCTCCAAATTTGCGACAAAAACCGAATCTTCCAGAACACTCGCCAAATTCCCTGAGTTTTCCAGAAGACCGAAATCCCCGAGTATTTCAGGTTTTCCAGGTTTGTGGATACCCTGACACCCACAAAGCTGCATTGGGCCGAGCTAAATACGGTGACTTGGCGTAGAAACTACAGTTGGAGAGAAGATGACTTTATGTCTCCGGCTGGGTTCGGTATTCTCTGCATCTCGTGCCTGCTACCTGCGCCTTAAATATAAGGTGGCACAGTACATTTGTGTGTTTATGACACAATCCTGGCATGAGAGGATGCAATCTTTGGTCTCGGACTTCAGACGTGCGGAGCGTAAGAAGGCAGGTGTCAGCTCTTTCGATAGTGTAACGTATCAATTTTTAGCCATGTCATGCTTGGGAGTTGGGGAGCCGCCATGTTGGGTTTTGTATAGAAAACTTATTCAGAGACATAGGGAAATACGGCATCGGCCTCGACAATGGCCAATTTGTCATTGAGCCTGGTGATTCAGGTCATTCAGGAGATGAAATCCCAAGAATAAAAATTGTATCGAAGGGTATTGTTGAACTCGCGGCATGACGGAGGGAGACTAATTTTGGCCGAGCGTTAACAATGAGGAGGTGCCTATATAAAGAGGGAGAGAGAGCGAGACGGGGCTAGGCTTCTAGTCTGATAGTCTAAGAACAGTGAAGTGGCTTCGAGTGGAGGAGTCTAACGAAAGTGAAGGCTGATGGTTTAACAAGAGTAAGAAAGTACGGGGCTTCTGGTCGGAGAGTCTAACAAAAGTGGGGCTGGTAGTCTAACAGGAGTAAAAAGGAAAGTGGCGGCTAGTCTAACAAGAGAGAAAAGGAAAGTGGCGGAGAAGCCAGGATTAACCAAGGAGACGGGGATCGCATCAGCCAGGAACTCCAGATAAACTAGAGGGATAAAGCGGTCCACTCCCCACTATTATGTAGGTACTTAATTTTAAGAGGGTACTTGTTATATTTTATGTGAAAGTGAAAAGTGAAGTGGCTCGTGAAGTGATTTATGGCCTGTAAAAATTGAGCCTGAAGATAACAAGAGTGAAAGTGATATATTGTGAGGGTAATTTATTATGATACTGTTTATATTTTGCTGTATTGTGTGTGAGACAAATTAAATTGAAAAGAATAAATTACAATAGCCTATGCTTCCCCATGCTTCAATAGAAAAATCCATGCATAGGCTTATCACTAAGCACCACCAGTAAAGTTTTCTGCTTGGCTTTCTTTATCTTGAGCTTGAGAATGTCTGCCTTCAATGACAAGATGGACGTGTCATTGTCGCTTATGTCTAGTGACATGTTGAAGTCCAGACAATTTTTTGTGCTGCCCTCTTTGTCGCCTGGAAGAGAAACTCCCTGCTCCAGCCAATTCATGTGAGACACATCAGGCGGTCCATGTTGTTTAGAACTCGGCATGCTGTACCCAGGACAACTCTGTCGTGTAAACACTATTGATGAATAGGCCTTCAATGTGTAAATAATTATTACTATTATGCAGATAGGCACCACGATAGTAAGTGTAACATCAAATTAACAGAAAACCACTAGCTCCCCTTCTCATCAAATTCCCTTCACTCACATCGTGAGAGAGGGCCGGGATTCCAAGCCGGGATTCTAGGGCAGCAAAGCTCCCTTGCAGCCTGGACTGGCTACCAGGAGTGTGCACCACTCACCTCAAGATAGGCCTCAAAAATCCTCTTCTCCAGGGAATCCAGGGCTCCAGCAGAGATGGTCAGCGGCCCCCACTGCTGTCCAGGCACACTGTTGCTGGCTCCAGGATACGATTGCTTCTTGAACAGGTCGCCCAGTCTGGGTAAAACTATGGTCCGTGTGTGCGCACAGTTGCTCATGGTGATCAGGAGCCGGGTCTCCCATGGTGGAGGCAGTTTGCCGAGACCTTCAAAAGGGAATCAAATCAACCTCACTTCAAAAAACACTCCATCCACCCAACAAACATGATGCATACAGACACACTTCCAAAATACTGCTTTATCAGAACTTTTGGTGCCAGCAGAGTTGTTTGCAACCCTGGGCCATGAGAAAAAAGCTCGACATTGACAATTCATGACATGGTATGCATTATGGGATCGTTATTTTCCTGGGCACTAATATTTCATAGATATTTATTTCTGCACTATGCCTTCCCCAATTCCTATCTGGTCTGCGACCCAGAGCGAGATTAATTGGCATTACCAAGCAAGTTATTATGAAACAAGATCAGGTTTGGATTTTATCTCGCAGCACATTAGATGATGATAATGGTATTTAGTTATAGCAATGTTATTTCACAAAAGTCACCACTTGTTGAAGGCTTTAAAGTGGTGAGTATGAAAGGTGTTGTATTACCACCTAAGACCACATTACGGCATAGACACGAATCCGGTGCTGCCTTACGTTCCTGGAGACATCAAGTCCGTCGTGGAGAACGAGAAGTATAAAATATGGTGTAATTATTCCTTCCCCACCACCATGCAGTTGGAGGCGATGAAGCCTCATATTGTTCTCCTCGACAATCTCTCGCATTCCATGTTCGTGATCGAGTTTTTGGCACCGGCCGAAACGAACATGGCAGCGAAGGAGATTGAAAAAAGGACTAAATATCAAGATCTGCTGTGCGAACTCCGGCAAATGTACGCGGGCTACTCTGTGCAACTGGTAGTCCTCGTCGTGGGCATGCTTGGTGGTGTCAAGAGCTCACTGGTCGAAAATCTCAAGTGCATCTCAGCGTGCAGGGCGCGAGCGGATGCACTTGCAAGTGCAATGCAGAAGGCTGTCCTTCTCGGGTCTCTTCGGCTTCTCGGCTTCGTGAACATGACCCTAATGCCAGGTAGGTACTTACCATCCACCGGTGGCGGACGTGGCTATCCTCAGGAGCGACCCATCTCGAGTCTCCGGCAATTATGACGTCAATGAAACCAGATGCTAGCTGGAGACTTATAGAGGTGGAAGCTACACTTCAGTAACTATAGAATAATAATAATAATAAGGGTGAAAACTGGTCACCTCCTTGTGGTGTCCCCGGTAACGGATTTGGCGGCTAAAAGTGACCGTCTGCTTGTGCGGCAAAGCACCACACTCCCTGAGCACTGGTTTCTAGACAGAGTACCAGAAGCCACAACCTCGGATGGGGGCCCTAGCAGTTGAGTTGGCTGTGGCCGAAGCAATAGTCCACCGCATACGGGAGCTCGTATGTTGTGGACGGATACCCATTAGGGGCGACCTACTGGCATGCTATCCCATTTGCAGGGGGTATGTGGTCTCTCTGTGGTGTGAGATGCATCCAGAACACCATCAACTGTTGTCGCAGTATTTGAGGGACCAGGCCAACCACCTACGAAAGAAGGAGTCTCAACGCGAAGTCAGAGTATAACACTGCTTCCTGTGGACACACGCTGTAAATACACCACGGCTGATTTGAGTGCCGTGCCATCATCTCGAGTTCACGAGGGAGGGGGAGGTCGGACAGTCCAACTCTGAACTAGGATCGTGGTTAAGGAGCACAATCTCCTACAATGAGAAGATAAATATTCATCTCAAAGTTTCTCTGTGGGTCATCCATCTGTCCCGAATGAATAGACTAATAGATGAGATCCTGACGGAGACGTCAACCCACTGGACGTCAAATGTGGAGTCTATGCTGCGGTCAAAAAAGTGGCCAAGATCTTGGCTTGGGACAAGAAGGCAGCTCTAGGGCACAAAATTTAGATGCCAAGATCACGCTGTTCGACAACAGGCATCAAGTGTAGAATATTTCAATCCTGCTGCGTGAACGGCGGTGAAATTCACATTAATTGCCATGCGAACATCTAGTACCGTGAACCTCGGTAAAATTGCCATGGGAATTAGGGATCCTGGGTAGCGTAGTGGTCTGCGCAGTGGCCCGGAAAGCCAAAGGTCCGTGGTTCGATTCCCGGTCCAGGTGAATTTTTTCGCATGGCATTTAATGTGAACAGGCATCAAGGATTCAGTGTGCGACAGGATACATTTCAGCTGCGCCAACTTTAACACTTAAAATCCTACTTACAGGATTGATTTTAGAAAGGCAAAGAGGTAATAGCTGTACTTAACCTCTCCGACCCTTTAAGGGCCCTCTGCCGCCAGTTCAGCTTTAGACTCAGTGCTGCTCGAAAGTGTATAACATCTGCTCTCTGCAGAATATGCATATTTCATTTGAATATTCCAGAATACCAAGTAAATAAGTCTTTCTTTGAAAAATATTGAAATAAATTTCTGAAAAACAAATTTTTTATTGATCATCAAACTTTCGATGCAGCGTGCGCTTGTTGCTCGTGGACACTCTCAGTGGCACTAATTGTTGCATCCTCCCTACAGAACAGCTCTCCTCCTCACCTCGAAAGATTGAAGCCTGGTTTTTATTCATCACTCGTATTCAGCAAGGTGCAAAAAGTTATTTATTATCAACAAATAATGCTATCCAATGTTGATTTATTTCATATATTTATATCCTGAGGTTTTTATCAGCTAGTTTTATAATTATTTTTTCTAGGTTTGTGTGATTCAGATTTGAGCTGTTCTAATGATGACTTCAAAATGTAAGTTTACTCAATCAGTTATCAATTTTCAAGAAAGAGTTAATGCAGTGTGTTGAACTAATTTCATGATTAAAACTTATCAATTTCTACATGGATGTTAATGAAAATCATAAATTTTCAGTTCTCGAAAACACTTTTCTGTAAACCATATTATAAGCATGTTAGAGGAAAAGGATGACAAACACTGACTTCAGACAATAATTACAAGCAGGCCAGAGGAAGGTGCCGATGACATTACACGGATGAAGATTCTGATCCATCAGATGAGGAGTTGACTGGTGATCCTAAATATCTCCCGCAGAATTTCTTGGATTCAGGAGGAGAGCTTCATTCGAGGGAAATTCAGATTGAAGAACTGCAACTAGAGCAACCGTCAACATCTAAAGGAAGTGTGTGGTCCACCAAAAAACGAAAGTTTAGATACTCCACCAGAAAATGGTCAGTTGATTTATCGCAGTTGCATTTCAAAATAACAGAGTTTGTCCCCCTGCACAATCCAACTAGATTCTCAAGCAATCAGTCTCCCTATGATTCATTTAGAGTTTTATTTTATGACGATTTTATGCAACAAATAATGAATCAAACAAACCTTTATGCAAGCATGCGAGGAAACCATGTACTCTGTGTAGTTAATGATGAGATATATACATTTCTTACCCAAGGAGTATATGAAATTCCTCGCTCCTGCGGGAAAGTATAAATCGGCCAAACCACACGTTCCATCGCGTGCAGACTGAAGGAACACCAAAGAGCCAATACACGCAGCAGCATCAAGGAATCAGCCATCGCAGAGCACATTTTATGGTGAGGTTTAGGGAAAAACCATCACATTTACACAGAGGAAACACGGGTTTTGTCTCGGGAAAAACATAATTTCCCCCGACTCATCCGTGAGGCAATCGAAATTGAGAAACGGCCTGAGAATTCCAACTGGGATGATGGCATTCGACTGAGTGCCACATGGAAGCGATTGCTTCGGAAGGAGAGATGTGGGGTCAACGACTTGAAGCAGCCGACCATGACGACCTTCTCAGGAGACACCCCAAACAGCCATAGCGGCAACAGGAGGAGGAGGGGGGAAGTGGTCAACTGTAATTCTCCCCAAGTGATTGATGGCAATCAATTTGGATTTCGAAGAGGGAGGTCAACTGAACAAGCTCTCTTTGATGCAATTAATTATATCATAAATGAAATAAACTTAAAAAAGTAATGGGGATCTACTTTGACTTAAGTAAAGCTTTTGATATGGTAGACCATAACATGCTACTGACAAAATATGAGATGCTGGGCATAAGAGGTTTGCTCTGAATTGGCTACGGACATATTTAACTAATCGACAACAGAAGGTTGTCCTCAATAAAGAAGGCAATATTTTTTACTCATCCTCAATACAAGTCACCAAAGGAGTGCCACAGGGGTCTGTGCTTGGCCCAGTACTCTTTTTAATATTTATAAATGACCTACCCATGAATTTAATGTCTAAGCACAATAAATGTGTCATATATGCCGATGATGTGAGTGTCATTAATTCCTGTAGTGTATTGAATAACCTATTTGACTCTGGTGAACTGGTGATTAAGGCAATGCATGTACCTTTAATTGGTGCACCTTTAATGGCATGATCCTTAACAATGGAAAAACACAAACGATGATGTTTTCCCAACGACAAATTGTGCTTGATGATCATGAATGCCAGAGTAGGATATGTGATATCATGGTGGTAGAATAATTAAAATTTTTGGGGTTATATGTTGATCCTTAAGTGGGACAAACATATCACCCTGATATGTAAAAAAAATTAACGTAGCCTACTATCAGATATCTGTATTAAAATACACTGTCAGTGTAGATGTCTTAAAAATGGTATATTATGACCTGTTCTATTCCGTAGTTTCATATGGAAATTTAATATGGGGATCATCATCTTCATTAAAGCAGGTATTTTTAATTAAAAAAAAAATAATAAGAATCATGTGTGAAGAGCACTATCGTGCACACTGCCGACCTCTTTTCAAATACCTAGGACTATTAACTGTACCCTGTAAATACATCCACCATGCAACTACATATGCAATGAAAAACAAGAATGACTTTACACTGAATGATAGTTAACACTGTTACAATACCCAAAGATGTAATGACATGCATGTGATATCAACAAACTTGTCTATGGTGGCCAAAGGGCCAATATCAATGTGCACTAAATTGTTCAATAACCTACCCAATTGTTTAAAAAATGAACAAAGATTTCTACTGTTCAGGAAAATGTTATTTGATTATCTGGTCAATAAGTGCTATTATTGTGTAAATGAATACTTATCTAAGTGTGTACCTACAATTTGATGTATCTTTACTTTGTCTTAATATTGCCTTTAGTTTTGACGTGTCATATACACCTTCCATTTGTATTTGTAATACTGTGCATTGTGTCTGCTGGACAAATAAACTGATTATTATTATTCATATTTTTCTTATAGTAAAACTATATTAATTTTTCTCTTAATTGTCATTTTATCTTAATTTTTTTCCTCACTGTAATTTTAATTATTTTTCTATTGTAATATTATGGAGGAGAGGGCAGAATCTCTCCTTCACATGAGTGAAGGTGGAGACTACAGTGGTCGGTACAGCGACACTCATTTCACTACAGGCGTGGTAACATTTACTTTAACGGCTGTAGTACTGCGATGTGGAAGGCAAGGGGAAACCACCACATTAATATCCCAAGGAGTCGCAGCTACTCCAGTCTTTTTCTTTCTTATCAAGCTGTGATGGAACTCTCTCGAGTAAAATATTCCGGAGGTAAAATAGTCCCCCATTTGGATCTCCGGACGGGGACTACCCGAGAGAGTACATCAGTCAAAGGAGATAAACTTCTTAGGGTAGGGACATGGAATGGGAGATCGCTTCAGAGCTGTGGAAGACTGGAGAACCTGAAGGTAGAAATGCGAAGAATGGACCTCAACGTATTACGAATCAGTGAAATGAAGTGGACCGAAGAAGGAAACTTTTGGAGTGGAAGCTACAGAATTATACACACAGGATCTCAAAATGGTAATTGCAGGAGTAGGCATAATGCTCAGGAAGAGCACCAGAATGCATGTGAAGAGTTTCCTGAAGTGCAATGAAAGGATAATAATGGTGAAGATCAAAACCAAACCTGTAGATACCGTAGTGGTGCAGGTTTACTCGTCTACAACGGACTATGAAGAAGAAGAAGTGGAAGACGTCTAAGAAGATATCACGGAAGTTATAAAACGGGTAAGAGGAGAAGAAAACTTAATTATTTTAGGAGACTGGAACGCCATCGTCGGGGAAGATCAAGATGGAAGAATAACTGGAAAATATGGATTGGAAATCCGAAACCAAAGAGGAGAAAGACTAACAGAGTTCTGCACACAACATAAGTTAGTGGTCGCCAACACATTGTTTAAAAATCACAACCGAAGAAGATACACATGGAAAATGCCAGGAGACAGAAGATGATTTCAAACAGACCACATTTTAGTGAAGCAGAGATTTAGGAACCAGGAGAAGGACTGCAAAAGCTTCCCTGGGGATGAAATGAACAGTGACCATAATTTAGTTATGATGAAATGCCATCTAAAATTCAAGAAGTTGAAGAAAACAATAAAGAACATTTGGCAAGTAGAAAAACTGAAGGAGACTCAACACCAGCTGGCATTTCAGAAAGAAGTAGGAAACTACATAGGAGAGAAATGACTGAGAAACCAGTAGAAGAGCATTGGGAAAACATTAAATGTGGACTACAGGAAGTCACAAAGGAAGTTCTTGGAAGAAGAAAAGTTGACAAGAAGAAGCCATGGATCACGGAGGAAGTCTTAGACTTGATTGAAGAAAGTACAAGAATGTGAAAACTGAAGAAGGGCAGCTTTGCTACAAAAGAATAAGGAACGAAATAAGTCGCAAGGCAAGGAAAGCTAAGATGTGGGTGAAGAATCTATGCGAAGATATACAAAGCAACCTTGCTCTTGGAAAGGTGGAAGCTGCCTACAGGATAGTGAGGAACACTTCAAGGAACGGAGCGCAAGATGCAATGCCATAAGGGACAAGAATGGAGAAATTTTGATTGAAAACGAGGACAAAGTGAAGAGATGTACAGAATATCGGGAAGTTATACAATGGAAAAGTCTCAGCATAAAAGCTATTGAAGAGGAAAGCGAAGTAGAAAAGCATGATATGGGAGCATCAATATTAAGATCGGAATTCGAAGCTGCAGCAAGGGACCTTGGGATGAATAAGGCCTCAGGTATTGATGATGTCCCTGCAGAACTAATTAAAAATTCAGGAGAGAAGACATTAACTCATCTTTACAAAAACATCTGCGACATGTACTCAACAGGAGAAATTCCAAAAGACTTCGAGAAAAACATGATCATTCCTATTTCTAAGAAGAAGAGAGCGGAGAAATGTGAAAATTTTAGGACTATAAGCCTGACGACACATGCATTGAAGATACTGACCAGAATCATCTACAGAAGAATAGAATGAAAAGCAGAGGAGTTCCTGGATGAAGTTCAATTCGGATTTAGGAAAAGTAAGGGTAGAAGGGAAGCAATACTGGCCCTTAGAATGCTCATAGAGAAGAGAATGGAAAAGAACAAGCCGACGTTCATTGAATTTATGGATAAAGAGAAGGCTTTTGACAAAGTGGATTGGTTTCAATGCTTAGAATTCTGAAGGGAATTGGAGTGTCATACAATGACCGAATAATTATACACAGTTTGTATAAAAACCAAGTAGCGGTGATAAAATCTGAACCCAGCTGTGAAGAAGCAAGAATAAGGAAAGGAGTGAGACAAGGCTGTGCACTGTCTCCCGTAATTTTTAATGTCTACATTGTTACTCAATTGTCCCTCGTCCGGGGGATATTTAAACTCCCGGGGGGAGGTGCCGATGTGAATTATGACAGTCGACTGTTTGGGTTCACGGCGCCACTAGTTTGAGCTGGGAGAAGAGGTTTTAAAAGGGCGAGACACTCTCTCTTTTCACTCTAGCCCTCGCTCGTCCCCTGCTGCTCGGATCGAGTGTGTTCCACTTCAGTTTTTTTTATTGTGTGTTGTGCCAAGTTATCGGTCCCACTATTGGACTGAGTAAGTACTTTTGTAATTCTGGTGTTTCGATCATGCCAGTCCTTTTGTGTTCAAGTGAGAATCTATTATTTATGCTATGTTTTCGCCAGTGGCCCGAGTAGGACTGAATGACGTTTCGTTCAGGCCAGTTTTTTTTTTGTTGTGTGTTTGATTGGCAATGTTTCTTCGTAAACTATCCGTGCTAATTTATGTTGTGTTCTCACTAGTGGCTCGAGTAGGACTGAATGACATTTCGTTCAGGCCAGTTTTTTTTGTTGTGCATTTGATTGGCAAAGTTTCTTCATAAACTATTCATGCTAATTTATGTTGTGTTCTCGCTAGTGGCTCGAATAGGACTGAATGACATTTCGTTCAGGCCAGTTTTTTTTTCACTGTGTGTCTGATTAAAAATGTTTTTTTCACAAATTATTCGTGCCAATATATGTACTGAAGTATCTCCTCGCAGCTGTGTTTCCTGTCTACAATAAACCCTGTTGTTCAATTTTAAATGATCCTTGCTTTCTCGCAAGCACGTGCACACCCCAAACGACATCAGGAACCCTAGTTTAGATGGGATTTCTTCCCGTTTGTTGGCTGTCACCCGAGTGAAGTTCGCCACGATAGTTTCATTACAATGGCGCCCAACGAGATGGCCGATATTCATTGGAGGAGCACGCATTCCGTCTTCACAGCCATTTCCAATTGAACTCGGTGGGATTTGCTTGGATCTATCTTTGGTTTTAGGTCTTCGTCAGATTGTGTCAGGCGGTTGTGACGATGGCGGAGGGGGCAGCTTTTACTACTTACTGCAAAAAATTAGGTTCGGACGAGGAGGGCGACCTTAGCGGTTTGTTTCACTCCGCGGTCACGTTAGGGTCTAGTCAGGAGCAAGACGGGGACAAAAAATTGGATGAGAGAGGTACCGCTTCTGAAAATACCGACTTGATGCGGTTTATGATAACGATGAGGGACGATTTATTACAGTCCCAGTACGAACAACTCAATAATTTTAGGAGGGAGATGGGTTCAAAAATTACTCAGCTACAAGATAGTTTAGACTGACGTGTTAGCGAGCTGGAGCAGTCGACAAACACTTGCTTCCGTGAAGTGCAGGAACAATCTGTATTGAGCAGACTATAAAACACGAGATTAGTTCGAGACTTATGGGTACTCGTAAGGAAGTTAACGAGGCATTATGCCGCATTGACGATGCAAATCAGAACCTAGAGACGCATTGTCAATCCACCAAAAGACACGTGGCTTTGTTGGATCAACGTTTTGAAAATGATTCTTGCAAATTCGATGAAAACGTTTTAAAATTGAGAGAGTTAAAACGGGATGTTGATCAACCTGTTCAGGAGGTGAATAAGGCCCTGAAGGACCTGAAGGATCCGGCACCTTCGGCTTGTCATCTAACAGTTCCCAACAATTGCGTTATTAAACCAATGTATGGTGGGCGTGACCAGAGGAGCTAGATTCCGGGAGTCAGATATCTGCTATTTCTTCCGATTTCTTTGATGAATTAAGGAGAGCCGATCCTACCCTCCCCGTGCTCCCGATAAATAAGTCTCATGTCGTTTGTGCTGATGGTAGGAGATCAGCAAGGATCACTAAACAAATGTTAGTAACTTTAAATATTGATGAGATAACTGTGGATGTTGTGTGTTCGGTAATTAAAAATTTGGTGAGACCCCTGATTTTGGGTCAAGATTTTATGTTTGAGAATCATGCAATCCTTGATTTTGCCAATAATTGTATTACGTTATTTATTGATAAGGGTAAAGTAAGAGTGAAAAGATTTGATTCTGATCCTTGTGGTGAAGCAGCTGGTTGTAATTATGTGAAGTGTTTGAGTAATGGAGCCAGTGAAATCGAGCTCTCGTTTGACGATCAGAAGGTGGACAATGGTAGAGACTGCTACGGAACTGACCGAGGAACAAGTACGTAGACTACATGCGGTGTTAGAAGAATTTGCGTGTGTGTTTTCGGATCATCCCGGATTTGTGAGGCACTATGTGCATCGTATCCGGTTGACTAACTATGCCCCCTTCAAACAAAGATCTTATCCAATTCCTTTTGCTCATAAGCAGGACGATGGACGAAGCAAGAAAGAAATAGTTAGTAGAATAGCCCAGGCAAAGAGGGCATTCTATCTAAAGAAGAATCTGCTTACAGCAGGAAATACAAGTATAGAAGTAAGGAAACAGTTCATCAGAACATACATCTGGAGCATGTTTCTTTACGGCAGTGAGGGATGGACGATGAGAGTAGCGGAGAAGAAAGGGTGGAAGCATTCGAAATGTGGTGCTACAGAAGAATGCTGAAGATTAAATGGATCGACTGAGTAAGTAACGAGGAAGTCCTAAGAAGAGTAGGAGAAAAGAAAAGTCTGCTGAAAACTCTAAAAAGAAGAAGGGACAACTTAATCGGCCATATCTTGAGACACGATGGCCTGATGAAGACTATCGTCGAGGGAAAAGTGAACGGGAAGATTGGAAAAGGCAGGAATACATGGAACAGGTGGTGAAGGATGTAAAAGAGAAGAATTAAGTCACAATGAAAAGATTGGCTGATAGAAGAATGGAGTGGAAAGCTGCATCAAACCAATCCTAGGATTGTTGACCAATGATGATGATGTAATTTTATATATTTTTTGAGTATTTAGAACAACGTTTGTATGTATATATATATATGCTATATTTCATGCATGGACGAGGGGTGAGATGGAAGAGGGTACTTTTAGTCTCAATCTCGCCCAATACAGACATTTATCTTTCTCTCTATCTATCACAACAGGAGAGCCATGGAACCAAGGTGCTTCTCTGAAAACAGTCGATGCCCAAAAAGACCAGGGTGAACCTGGTACAGACAAGTCACATAAATCTCTTATTCTAAATTTAAGGGTTCAAAGCCTTTTGATAAAATGACAATGAAGAGAAAAATTACTATAGTTTTATTATAAGAAAAATATGAATATAAGGTTTCGATAAGGGAAAAGCATATAAAATCAACAAGATGCAAATGGTACTATCAAAGGTATGTGTAAAAGATTGTTCAGTTATGGGAGAAAAACATGAGGATTTACAAAAGTCTCTGGTAGGAGAGCATATCAAGTGAGCTATCCATGGGAAGTAGGCAATTCTTTTAAATATGTACTTGGGTGACCTCTCAGAGAGGTCTCTCCTGTGCTTCTCCAAAGGTTGGCGAATGCCTCTGGGTCATTACACGAGATATTCGAGACATCTCAGAGACATACATGAGAGTTGAATCTCATACATGGAGCTTGTTTCAGATACATTTCGAATGTCTCTGGGACATCTCGGAGATGATCAGGGACTTTCCTGAGATGCCTCATGTGAAGTCTCAGAGACCATTTTTTTGGACATAGTGACATCTCGGAGAAGTTTCAGAGATGTCTCCATAGGCCACATGAAAATCTCTGAGACATCACATGTGATTTTCGAGATGTCTTAGAGATGTATCTGAGAGGTATTTCTGCTATGTGGGATGCAGTATGTTTCAGACAAACGCTTGACTATGATTGGTGCATTTGTTGCAACAGCGTTGAGCTTTTCCACAACTTGCACTTCTTCTCCAATCATTAACATTTTGTACTGATGCTCCCTCCTCAGCTGTTGCCACAAGTGTATAGATTAGACATGATCAGGGAGAAACATAAGCAGCCCGTGCTTTTTTCGGTGTTTTCCGCAAAGTACCGGGTAAATGGTCAAGGCAAAATTGCCGGATTATGGGCGTTCCCTGATTAAAGGTGCTCAACTGTGTTAGAAATGGGATGGGACCCAATGAAAACATTGTAAATTGTGGGAAAACGTAAATTCTGATAACGTAGACACGAGGTTTTACTGTGACACCATTTCTTCATATTGAGTGACCAGATATTTTTCTTTCCACTGTTTCCTTTCGAATGGAACCCTAGAAAACTTGCCCAACATTTCCTGGTCCACTTCCCCACCCTCACCATCGCACAACACGATCATTCTTCATCCTCCTTTCACCCATTTGCATGCTCCAGGCAAGTTTCTATGGGAAGAGCTAACGCAATCAAGAGTTTGCAGGGATGGACAGGAGAGAAAGCTGGTCACATGGTCACAGAAATTGACTCTCCCCACCCACACAATGGGCGATCGCACACACAGGCACGCACCTTGCACACCAATCGCACCGCCATCCCCTCGGTACGGGTCGAACGTCGCTGGGGAGCCAATGAGCTGCGACACGGCTGGCTGCTCGCACCCCCCACCACGCATCGCATCCCTCCCAAACGTCAGCTGCTCCAGGGCCTATGTGGCACACAACAAAAGGAATCAACAGCAACCACCACACTTACTCTCTCCTCCCTTCAAAGTGTTCAAATTGCTGCCACACACAAATTGTAAATTCAACTCCAAAGTCAAACACACAATTTAAGCTTCAAAAAATTGCATCAAAAGTAAAATCCTACCAATAAACATTTTTATAATTTTCCTTCATTTTATCATTTATACTGTTCACACTAAATTAACAACTGCTACAATCAATTTACAAATTATCCCAAGAACAAAAAAGCCTCAGAAAATATTCTTTTAGAAGTAAGATAAGGGGTAAGAAAATATTTTCGAACAAGTACATTTTCAGAAATAGTGAGTATTATACAGGAGTTAAAAAAATGTAATTCATTGGATTAAATGATAGTGTGAATAGCACTGCATTGATATCTTCACCAGGAAACATAACTGAGAAAGGAACATGTAGCAAAGGGAAAGCAACCAGGCTGCAAACATCTAACTGTGGTACCAAACAATTTACTGTAATTTTCCAAATGTTACACACAATAAGTGCACCCAAGTTTTCACCAGCAAAATGTAAGATCAAGTTGTTAAACTTTCGCGGTTCATCAATATGACTAATAACTGTTTTTGGGGTTATCCACGTTATTAGTTAAAAAGTAGCCGACGTTTCTTCTCCTTTGCCGGAGACGACCTCTTCAGGGCTAATGAGTGAACGGAGCGTTATGCATCAATTTATATGCTCATGGTGGGGAAGGATGGGGGGGAGAAGGGAGTTGTGGAAAATTCTGGATTGTTCTTTCTTTATTTTTGGCTATAACAGAGAGCCAGGAACTGCTGATTGCTTGCTCTTGGTCTCTGTTAAAATTCCTCCTGGAGTGTTTTGTCATTTCCAGGGCTTTCCTAAAACTTTTTAACTAAAAACGCAGATAACCCCAAAAACAGTTATTAGTCCGAATGTAAGATTTTCCTTATATCTAAGGTTAGTACAGGTGAGGTTGACTATTTGCATATACACACTGTGGAACTGTTACATGATAACAACAAAACACAGCACTTAGTAAAATCACAGCGTTTTTTATCACACCTCAACCGTTTCAATGCAACATACACGACAATCGGATATCAGAGAAATGGGGTACCACAGATTCTCAAATACAAGGATTCCTAAGAGTGCAGAGAAATAAGGATGAAAAATCCTGGATAGTTGTGGGTGCAAACCAGGTTGCCCTTTTGGGATGAACATAAAGAAGTTGATCAGACTTGGTGAAGGGGAGAGGATTGACGGGGGAAGTAGTCAGCAGTTCAAATGCTTTACAGGGATGCAGTCATTTAACCAGTTGGCACACCATATATTTTCAAGTAGGTCACAATTTGGACATTATAAGGAATCTAATTAGGCACTTCAACCACCACCGTGGAAGAGCAGGCATAAATTTAGATCCATGTGACGATTCACATAAATGTTATGAAAAGAATGACTTCATGCCACTAATAAGAAAAGAGTGGACATGCGTGTTACACCGCACACTCCTTCACCTCTGCATTTACAATTCAGGAGATCACCCTGAAGCAGGTACACTCTCCTTTTGCTACAGTATTTCTTCATAATATCTTTCATGCCCACCTCAAATTTATTACCACATTAACACCTTAAAATACTCTCATTAAAGATGGCAAGCTAAATTGCTAATGAATGCATTTGTTACAGTTGCTTCTCACCATACATTGGTTTGGGTCATTTATAGCCTAAATAAGTGGCTCTGAGATGCCAAAATTCCTTAGTGAACAATTTTTAATGTCCAACATTATTTTGCAAACCCACTGTCTTATATGTTCATGCACATCTAAGGGGGTGAGTGATGAATAACATTAATACGTAATTGTAATCATCTTTATTCATCTTTTGTGCAAATTAATAGTGATAGATGCCACCGAATTTTTAAAACATAATAAATTTTGGGGTCAAAAATTGGCCTCCTTGTGGCATCCCTGGTAATGGCCAGCAAATGGTGGCCATCTGCTTGTCGAGTAAACATCCCCACTCACGGCACTACTGGGTGAGTTCCTAAGAATCCAAGTAACGCCACCCACAACCGGCCCTTCTCGGATGAGGGCCCTGGTAAAGTTGGGTGTGGCAAAGAAACAATATCTAAAAAGGGAGCTCGCATGGAGTGGACGGAGACCCTGAGGGGAGACCTTCTTGCTTGCCATGCTGCCAGTGAGCTAAGTCTCAGGGGATACATGGCGAGGATGCACTCTTTGTGGTGTGAGATGCATCCTGAATATAACCATCTGTCGAAGCAGAATCTGCACCACTACGCCAATCACCCCCACAAGAAGATGACACCCCAACCGCACGGTCAGAGTAGTACACCACCAGCCAGAGCTCTATCTCCTACAAAGGCAGATGTACCTCCTCCTACTGCCAGTGCTTCCGCCGATCTTTCGGTGAAGAAGATGAGCCAAAGGCCGATTCTTATCTACTAAAGCAGTTGGAAAGCACTGTAAACTACAATGATGGATGACCTTACGCTTTCTTTTTGACGGGTCAGCGCACATATATCCCCTACCTCACCTCAACTGAACGGACAGTGGGAGGAGGGATAAACAGAACAGGAGGGAACTAAGTCAATCACCTTCAAAAAACACCACAGTGTTATGTTACCAAAACTGTGTATATGGTATTCTTGCCAGATGTTATGACGAAGTGCCATCTTCCACAGCGGTACCAGGCTTTCTATGCAGGACACAACCTCTGGGTGGACTTTCATGTACTTCAGCATCAGGGGCGTCTGAACTATTTTCGCTGGGAGGGGCCAACTTTGAAAAGGGCCCGGCTCCTATGAAAAGGGCCCGCATTTTTTTTTGCGGATAGGAGGGGTTAGAGATTAGAATTCCACTAAAAGTGCATATGAAGGTGGTAGAATATGCATCAGAAGGGAAAAGGCAAGCTGGAAACAAGTGAAATTTAAATTTTCTTAATGAAGACTCATTTCTCAAGGGCCCGGGGCAAATTCTGGGGGGGGGGGGGGTCAAAGGGGCCCCCCCCCCCTTATCCCCCACTCCCGATGCCGCTGCTCAGCATGGCTATAATTTGCTCATGAGAGATGATATCAAAAGCCTTCATGCAGTCCACCAAGGCCATTGACAGGTTGCACTGAAAAGCTTCCTGGCTGTTGCACCTACCAATGAGCACGTTGTCCTAGCACCCTACTATGCCTTTCTTCAAGCCCCTCCGCTCGTACACTTCCTCCCACACCGGTTGGACGTAGCGGAGGATAAGGTCGTTCAAGATGGAAGTGAATGCCTTATATACAGTGTTGAGACAGGATATAGGGCGGCAGTTCTTTGGATCCGAAAAGTCTCCCTTTTTCACAATTTAAACCGTTCGCCCCTCAGTCAGCCAGGAGGGAATTGGCTCCATCACTGATAGGAAGGATGTGAAGATTCTGCCAGGGTGTTTGTGTGTGGAAGGGAACTTTTTCCACCAGAAGATATTCACTGCGTCCATTCCAGGAGGAGTAAAGTTCTTCTTGCCACACGATCCATATCTGCCAGGTGGCAGCCCTGGAGGGGTAGATCTGGCAAACCATAGCAAGCGTCAGACAGCCCAAATTACATACAGGGGAACCTAGGCCTGTGCTTGCCAAAAACCTTCTGTCACTGAACAGGAGTCAATTACAAACAGTAGTGGGATTCCTGGCAGGGCACTACCAAATGACGAGGCACATACACCTCCTGGGAATTGTAGATTCACCCACATGCAGGTGTAGCAAAGAGGAGGATGAAACCACATCCCACATACTATGCGAGTTGTGATGCCTCATAATAGGTACCTGGGCACACCATTTTTGGAAGACATAAGGGACCAGTTTACCTCCAAAATATTTTATTCGAGAGGGTCCCATCACACATTGATAAAAAGAAAAGAGTGGAGTAGCTGCAACTCTTCAGGATAATAGCGGGGCAGTTTCCCCTTGACTTCCACATCGCAGTGATACATCTGTTTAAGTAAAGTTACCACGCATGCTGTGAAATGAGTGTCACTGTCTCAACTACTGTGGTCTCCACCTCCAGTCATCATATGAAGAAGTCTCCACTGTCAGTCACCTGCTGCTGCTGCCTCCGGGTGATGAGAAGCATAACTATTGGCAGCCTCCCATCACCAAGTCACGGCATCTTCACAGGATCTGTTTTATTTAAAGGCCAATTTCACCCAAGATTAGATCAATACCACCATGGTATGTACGATTTGATGCTCTTCTCCCGGCAAATTGCGGCCATGAAGTCTATTCGGGTCTTCTTGCACCGGGTCAGCTCCTGCCAACACTTCGGAGACCGAGTCGCTCTCCATCCTAACGGCTCATGTGGCAAGACTTGAAAATTGTCCCCTGTATATATACCCATGCTGGGGTGTCAAGTGTCCTCTGATTGGCTGTGGTCCTCCCGTCTTTTTCCGGCCACCAGAAGTTTGTTCAATGCGGGTTACCAGGCGTTGCTAAGAGAGTAGCCTGTGTCTCTGTTGAATGTCTTCTCGGATCCCTCGGCAAGTCGGATCTCTATCGATTCTCTTGTCAGTCTCTCCCAGAATTTCTGCTCCCGGCATAGGATTTTTACGTTGTTGCATTGCATGTTATGGTCCAACGTGATGCCATGCTCAGCGACTGCGGATTTCTCCGTTTGGCAGAGCCTGTAGTGTAGTTGATTATTGTTTTAATCAGAGAAAAAGCCATATCATTTGATTAATTGTGCCCACCTCTTAGGTTTCTTTAATTCCTCCACTTAAGCATGCAGTTAGCATATTAGCTAATTGAGTCCATAAGTACAGCTTTGTCATTTTATTTGCAATAATTTTATTGGTTGCCAAACGAGGTACACAATATAAAATGGATCTTCTCCTCCTTTGGCTGGTGTGACACCCTGGAATGGCCATCAACATTTGCCATCTTATTACATTGATCTAAAATGAATAAATATAGATTAGTAGGTATGCATGCATGCATATGATGATTAAATTTTTGATTGTAACATTTAAAACTAATGCTCTGTTCGTAATAGGAACTTTTTTATTTTTATTCACTTGACATTTTTGACTATGTTTACTTGACACAAGTAAAGAAGTTTATATCCTAACAACCCTATGAAAATCCAAGGAATGCTTCTATGATGAATTCTCAATATACCACCACGGAACATGGAATAGTAAACTTGGTATTTCCACAGTTTTTATCTCACACTACAACCATGGTTTCAACGAGTAACATAGAAATTATTATACCACAAAAAAGTGGAAAAGATTGCTGTCCAAACCATTTATGGAACCCCCTCCAGTGTGTCAGTGTTGATAAGTGGAGGAAATTTCTTTTCTTGGGTAATTTGTCCCTCCAAGTTACCAAGATTTTCCCTAACCTTAGCAAAACCGGTCTTTTACAATAATTGTACCTGGGAAATCTATTTTCCAAATCCAAAGACTTTATTCCGAAGTTGGAAAGGAGTGGTGAGTACCACGTTAAGTGTAAGTGCTCAGCGGTTTATATCGGCCAAACGGGAAGGAAGTTCCAGGAGAGAAGGGTGAAAGGCATGTCTCAAACACCAAAATTTAAACTCAGACATTGCCATGTTCTTTTGGACAATGGTCATGAAAGTGATTTTTCCCCGGGCTTATTACATTTTGAAATGGAAGGCCCCCCTCGTCTAGATGCTGTAGAGCAAGTGGAAATTCTGAAATGTGTGCACGCTGAACGACCTTTTGTGTGTGCCCCCCGCCTACTGTATACAAGTCACGACATTTCGTTCATGTGTGCCTGAAGATGATGTTAGTCGTCGAAACCATGGTCGTAGTGTGATAAATAAAAACTAACTATGGAAATACCAAGTTTATTCTTCATTCATTATGTATGAATGCAAATTCCATAAAGTAATGCCTGAAACCATCAATTAATTATGGAATAGTATTTTTGGCTGTTTACAATTGGTAACCTCTCATCACTCCAGCAATGTCACTCAACTCAAATAACTTAAAAGTACCATGTAAAAGGTAAAAAACTTAGAAGTACAGTAGAAGCCCGGTATAGTGAGTACGGCTTATTGCGAGAATCGCGTTATAGCGAGTGATTGTCTTTGTACCGCCAAAAGGCCTATGTTTTACATGTAAAATAAAGTGGATATAGCGAGGCCAAAAAGTTCCTTCCACGGTATACGCTCGGTATTACGACAGATATCTCTCGAGGGCGATGCACCGCCTAGCAAAAATTAACTATTGGGTTTTGTATTATCTGCTAATTAAACTAAAAATACAAGATGTGTGCCATATCTACAACACCTAAAGCCAGTTATGTCCAAACATTAACGATTTACGGCCTTCATTTCGCTCTGCGCGCTCCCATTTTACGTTCTTCTAATGTTAGGCCCAGTCATCAGTGGGAGTGGGCCGACGACGAGCAAGATGATAGTAGGAGAGGGAGTTAGGTCTAGGCATGGGCGATATTGATAATTCAATATCGGGATACGATAATTTTAGCATATCATAAGGTGGCGATAACGATAACTCAGCGTGACGATAAACATCGTCTTATCGTGCCCCAATATGTTATCGGGGCACGATAAGATATCGGGGCGCGATAAGATATCGGGGCGCGATAAGATATCGGGGCACGATAAGATGTCGGGGCGCGATAAGATATCGGGGCGCGATAAGATATCGGGGTGCGATAAATATCGCTAATAGGTATCGCGATAAACATCACGATAAACATCGCGATAAATATCGTGGCCATGATAAATATCGCGATAAAATATCATGATATCGCGCCCCTATAAAATATCACGATATCGCGCCCCGATAAAATATCACTATATGTTATCACGATAAATATCGCGATAAAATATCGTGATATTGCGCTCGTTCAAACATAGCGTGTTCGCGCCCGATAAATTATCGTGATATTGCTCCAGTTAATCGAGTCGGTAAAAGACAGCCGTAAGTTGGCCTTCGCTTAAGCTTGAAAAATATCTACGACCCCCGAAACATACCGTATTTCAGTGAACCTTCAGGCCAATTTTCCCAACTGATGGACGTACTGGTTAACATTCGAAAACTCGACAAACCTGATATTATCGTCATGACACATTCGCAAAATTATCCAAAAACTTCCACAGTATACCTAATATTTTAATTCCGACTAGTTACGCTGTCTTTACAGCTTTCTTCGGCGATCGAAAAATAGAAGAACTGGAAGAAAAACATCGAAACTAGGGGAATTAATATTTTATATAATGGAAAATGTCCTGTTTCTTTCATGAAATATGTTGATATTCTACCAGATTGTGTCTGAAATGACTTTTTTGCTGTTTACCTTCGTCAAATACCACGGAAACAAAAGAAAAACTGTAAATACGAACAACTATGAGAATTAGGTGGGTTTTTTCAACACCATCGGATATAACGAGCGCTCGATTTAGCGAGTGATTTCCGAGGGATTATGAGCACTCGTTATACCGGGATTCCACTGTAATGTGTTCACACTTATTTATTTCGTATGCTACAGACGTTTACCAGTCGAAAACGTATTTCAGAAAATTTTGAGTTAAAGAATTCTGCTACCCATTGCCCGAGTTAATTAAATTATTTGCTTCAAAACGTATGAAACAGCGGGAATGACCAAAAACCGAGTTGTGTCAACAGAACTTATACATGGATAATGCAAAAGACTGCAAACTTAACAGTTGTAAGTACGACTTCAACACTTTAAATTAGATGTTATGTTTTTATTACATCCCATCTAGTGATGGACGGATCCAGGTTTTTCGTCGGATCCGGAACCGGATCCTTGCCTGGGTTTCGGATCTTTATCTCGGTTTCGGATTCTTAGTTTCAGATATTCGATTCTGAATTTCATTCATTTTCAAATCCTAGATTTTTAATAAATATATAAATACAGCAACAATAGAATTACCTAAAAAACAAGTAAATTTATTGTAGAAAAAAATCAACTTCCTATAACTATGTGGATAATATTTTCCTGGATCAAGATTTACGGATGCAATAACTTAACCTCATTACTTCTAATATAAAGATCACCTCTCTTATCATATACTCATCAAGCAATACATTTTTTAAACCTGTACAACTATTTTTTAGAGTGCAGTTAAAAGAGACATTGTAAGTTTATTTTCATTAATAAAGGAATTATTTTCCAATTATTAATCAAATTCTTGAATGCTTTCAAATTCTTTTTTAGAATCACAAAATATTTTAATGTGGCCAAGAGATCCCCTTTATGGAATATCTGGGGATTCCATTATTAAGATGAAAAAATTATTATAGAATATTTCTAGCTGCTAAAGTAGTAATTTTGCAATGTCTTATTAATAATAACCTTTGAAGTGAAATTTGAGAATTTTTACTCCTAAGAAGAGTTTGTGTAACTCTGATCTTGAAATGAGATTAGCCTTTTTTTATGCTACCATAAGCAAAATTTAAATAGTCTCAGATTTTTTCTCCGTTTTTGGGTTTGCAAGAAAAATGTAGAATGACATGTGGGGAGCATGTATTCTCCAAAATCAGGTAAGCCGACAATAGCAGAGTGGGGTAGTGGACTGCACGTAATGAAGTTCGATTCTTATCGCTGTTTAAATTTTTTCTTTCAGCCATTGAATCAGAAGCTTTATCAGCCTTCATTTCCAACCTTTGTATGTGGATACTGACTTTTTTGTACTTCTATCGTTTAAACTAGATTTACGAATGCGTCACTCAAAAATACATTGTAAAGTTAACATAAAGATTCTACGATTTAATTCTGCAGTAAAAATGTTTCCAATCATTTCTTTACCGCCAAAGTTGAATATTTTTTTGACTTATAAATTGTCATGAAATTTCTGATTATCTATTTTTTTTAACTCTCCTACTTGCATCACCCTAGGAATACAACATAGCCTATATTCCTTGGCAGTGTTAAGGTTCGGACTATCGACCGGCAGTACACTAGCCCTCATTTTTAACAGCTACGCTATCATAGGTTCACGGGAATCTGGCGAATGTAGACAACCCGCGTGGCATTCGGCTTTATTTTTTTTCTCGCGCATCCGGGCGTATGGAGGAAAAAGTCACGACGAGTATTTTTTTAATTGGCTTTTGTGGCACGGAAAAAATCTTCTCATTTCGTGAGCGAGTTACACACCCTCTCCTTGTCAGTTTCTACCATACGTACATTCCATTCGCGGGGCGCATCGATCACTAAGCCGCGAAATTTTAAAATGTTCGATCCGGATCTGAATTTTTACTGTCTTCGGATATGATTTCAGTAGCGAATGAAATGAAAGACCCGTGGATCCGACCCGACCATCCTTAATTTATTAATGGTACATTTGTAAATCTAATTCAAACAACAAAAGTAATAAAGTGAGTATTCAGATGTAATGGTTTGAAATTGAAGGTGATAAAATTTTCGATGCAATGACTGAAAGAAAAAATTAAACTGCGATAGGGATCGAACTTCGCAGTACACTAGCTCTCGTTGTCCGCCTGATCCCGGTGAATGTAGGCTACCCGCGTGACATCCTACGTATTTTTTTCCCACGATACTGGGGAAAAGGGAAAAAAGTCATATTTATTTATTTTGCTTCTAGTTGCACGGGAACATTTTCACATAATTTCGTTACCGGAGTAACAAATCCTCTTCTTGTCAATATCTACCGCACCAATATTCCATTCACGGGGCACTTCGATCGCTAAGCCGCGAAAATTTAAAATATAGGATCCGGATCCGATTTTGCTCCGTGTATTTGGATCCGAATCCGGAACCGAAAAAATGAAAGATCCGCGGATCTTTGGATCCGACGGATCCGATCCGGCCATCACTAATCCCATCACAATGCACAGTATCAATAAACAACAACATTTAACAATGCAGACGCTTATTTAATGCTGTAGCCCACCATATAACAATTATTATAATTCTTCACTTACCTTTTTCCCAGTCCATTTTCAGTCTGCTAGGAAAACAACATACTGCCAAATTCCTCTGATTGGCTTGGTGGTCTTGCATCATGAAAATCGTGACGTCGTGGAGGGGAAGTTCGGCTCCCTCTGAGGGCCCCCCACCTCCGTGGAGGGGAGGATGCGTAACTTCTCGAATTACGTTACGAATTCACTAGCGAATACCATTTTTCAGGTTTTGTGGGCCAACCATGGAAACAGAATGTCTCGTGTTCGCGGCCGTGTAAATTAGTGAATAGCCCCGCAGGAGAAAACACTGGTTCAGTAGAAAACACCAGTTCGACCTATTGAAGTAGTGCACCACTGTCGCAAAATGGGTTCTTTTCAGAACCAAGAACCGGTTCCGTATTTCCCGCACCGCCCAGCCCTAGTTCTCCGTATCGGCTCTGGTCTTAGCCCGATTGAAAAGGGTCGATAAAACCGCTCTTCCCTGTGAGGGGTGGTTACGACAGTTGTGGCAGAGGTCAGTATTAGTTGGTTTGCGGTAACTCCGTGTCCAAGGCTGCCATCTTTCTTCCGATGGACCAGGATGTCGTGGAAAGGGATGCTATCGTTCTTCTCTGTCTCCATCGTGAATTGGATGCTGGGATGCAGGCCATTCATGTGGTTCAGGAACAGTTGGAGATTTTTCTGTCCATGTGTCAAATTACATTCAATTAAGCCAAATTAGAAGCTCTCATTATTTCATCTAATCATATGGTCAAACAATAAATGTGTCATCCACGTATCGGTAAAAGCACTTCGGTTTCAAAGGTGCTGAGGCAAGTGCTTTGAAGGACTCCATGACTTCCCGCCTTTTTCCGGCCACCATAAGTTTGTTCAATGCGGGTTACCAGGCGTTGCTAAGAGAGTAGCCTGTGTCTCTGTTGAATGTCTTCTCGGATCTCGGCAAGTCGGATGTCTATCGATTCTCTTCTCAGTCTCTCCCAGAATTTCTGCTCCCGGCATAGGATTTCTCCGTTGTCGCATTGCATGTTATGGTCCAACGTGATGCCCACTGATGCCTGATTCCTCCTGACCCAGAGTGTAAGACCCCAGTAGACTTCAGAGCCACCATGGAATGCTTTCCATACTTGTCCACAACTATTTATTCAACGAGTAAACTCGCTTACCTCGCAGCTAACCTCTAAGCACAGCAGTTGATCCACCACCTGCAACCTAGTGGATGCACTCATTGGCTTTAAGCTCAGCCCTGAGTACAACACATTACGTAACTGTAGCTTCATGCTTAATATATCAGAGTCTCTCGACATGGGTGGCTGCACACAATGCACATTCCGCTACCCTATAGTGTTTTGGCACCACTGCTGCTGCAGTACGACAAGATGGAAAGAATGGAAATTTGAGGGTGCATGAGGGCACTTCAGAGAGCATCATTTCAGGGCTCACACGTCAGTGGGGGGGGGGGGGGGGGGGGGGGGGCACTTACCTGGGGGAAGGCGCACAGGAGGGCCTGGACATGTGCCGTCAGTTCCTTGCAGGCAGTCGTGCTCTCAGCCAATGGGATCTCTCCCCTTTCACCCACCAGGGCGCACTCTTTCACCACCTGCACCACCTCCCGGACTCGGCTCTCGAATCGCAGCGGCTGCGCAATCAAAGGACACACTTAACGTGAGGAGCACACACACCTCGGAGCACACACAACAAGAGAGGTGAGTGCACACACAGACAACTGCCAAACACAAGGACATCCAAGTTTTTAATGTAAATCAATGAAACAATTTGAGACTCCAAACAAGAGAGATGCCAACTAGTGGCATTCTTTGGAAGCTCTCAACGAGTGATACCAAGATAATAAAGAGCGGGGAAACATGTGTATTCATGTGTATCGTGCGTAACTTTAGCAGTTAGATTACTTTTATATTAGCTGTAAATTCCCAAACATGATTAGAAGGGTGTATTAATTCATTTTTTTATATTTTTTCCAAGATAGAATAGTTTTTTATGAAATTTAGTATAATAAGTTGGGTATGGGCTTATTAGGGTATATAACAAGTTATTTCTTCATCCTAAATATGTCATACATCGTTGTCTTCGTTTGTCTGGAAACCTAAGCGAATTATATATTGATTTTAGTCACTTAATATCTTTCTTTCAATGTATTACTAATATTTATTATTTGCTTTAATGTTTCAAAGATAGGCACAGTTCAGATCATCACGTGAGGTCACTTATATTCCATAGCTTTTAATAGCTTTTGTAAAAACTTTATTGTTCTGACATTGTAATTGATTCTTTCCGTTTGCTAAATACTATAGAAAGTTTATTCATTGCTGGTTACATGCATTACTTAAGCCCATTCTACAATGGACATAAGTTGAAAGGGCTGTCATTAGACATAAGGAGTTACCGTAGACCTTAGGAAATTTTTTTGAATAATTAAGGTCTAAGAAATGGCTATACAGGGTTTATAGGAGTTTTTCATTTTCCCTGACTTTTTCAGGATTTCCAGGCCATTATTAGTGATTTTCCCTGACTTTTGGATGCCTGAAAATGCCAAGATTTGGGTCATTTACAGATATAAAAGCGGTATTGAGGAAGTAAAGAAGTCTAAACTTACGAAAAATTGTAGGTTTATTTTCATATAAATCATACGAACTCCCAGTAATAAGAGATCAACAACTTTAAGTCAACAAAATAAAAATTATCGTTATTCTTATCGTTATCACCACAATCTTTGGGTACACAATATAAAAAGAAAATTAGTTCCACTTTGATATCAGATATAGGAGTTCGTCGTCAATCGAAAGAATTTCAGTGACTTTCTCTGACACTAATTTGGCACGTTTGGTTTTCAATTCCTCGATCTGTTGAAGGAGACTCCTCTTGGTAACCAAATGACATTTCTTTGCTCCTTCCTCTTGCCACTTCTGATTCAGGGCATCTTCATAACGTGACCATGCATTTCTGAATGAAGCATCATCTTTTTGTCAATGGTCATATTCTGAAGCCCACCTACTGCCTTGATAGCATCGTAAATGTGTCTTTGAGCAATCAGGGAACGTCCCAATTGGTCCTCCACTATGAGCTCTTTGTTGACGGAGATACCCCTCTCCACATGGCTCCAGATCAGCACCTTCTTGATTAGGGCGTACAAGTTTTGGAAGCTCTCTGCACCTTCAAGCAGGCCTCTCCTAAAGTGATCAATTCTCTGCATACTTCTACAATAGGCTTAACATGCTTCAATCAGTTTTGGATACGAGAGATCAAAACTTCATAATAATGCGATCACACACTACTGCTGAAAGCCAGTTTTTCGCACGGAATAACTCTACAGCATTGGACAACCTAGCAATACTAACATTAGGATGAATAGCAATTAGGGCTGGATCACAAAATGTGACTCTCTCACATGACTTGTACTCAACAGGTGACATGGAGATTAATATTTGGCATAATTTAAGCAACACATCTTTGCAATCAGTTTTGAATTTCTTGATTGAAAATAAGAATGAACTTTGTAATTTTCCACACGTTTTTTAATAACCAACCGGTTTCAACACTCACGTGTCATCATCAGGGACTAAAATTTTTGAGCAAGGGAAGGCCTTAAATAGTGCACTGGTGGGGGGGGGGGGGGAGTATATCTCTTTAGGGAGGGGAAGGAAATTTGAGGGAACGCTTAGGTATTTACTGGTTGGAGGTTAACATGGAAAGGGAGTGAGGCATGGGGCTACATCACCGGGGTAAGAAGAATATATTGGAGGTTAGGTCAAATGTTCACATTGTGCACCAGACCTGTTCACACCAGAGCAAGTGGTCAACGGGGAACATTTAAAATCCGTCAAATCATTTAAAAGTAAAATATCGGGTGAGCACCGTCGTTCTACAATTTCATATTTCTCTAAAAAGTCAAGTTTAAAACCTTTATCTTGGACGTGTAAGACTTGAGGTTTGAAGTTACCCCGGTGTCCAGTCTCTAGTAGATGTTTAGCATACATTGAAGTCTCGTCACAGTATCTAACACACTTCTCATGTTCTTTCACTCTGGTCACAAATCTTCTCCCGGTTTGCCCCACATACACTGCGTTACAATCACCACACTATCAGATACACACCACTTTTATGGTCCACCTCAATTTTGTCTTTGGAATTAAAGAGTAATTTGCTTAGTGTAGTCGGATTATAAAAACAGACCTTAAAAATGTCTTTGGGTAAATGTCTAGCTATTACTTGGCTAATATTACCTAGGAAGGGCAGTTTAAACCATTTCTTTGATTTATCGAGGGGAGATTGGTCCAAATTGCACAGTAACTTTATGGCTTTTGAATTTTGAATTTTATTTAATAATTTTTCCACTGTATGTTCACTGTAGCCATTCTGATGAGCTATCATTTTTATGGTGTGCAGTTCATCTTTAAATGAGCTATCTTGAAGTGGGATGCTCACTAGCCGGTGTAACATAGAGTTTATGGCAGCCAGTTTATGTGCATAGTGATGGGTTGAACTATTGGGAATTATATCATCTGTAAAGGTATCTTTGCGATAAATGGCAAACTGATGTTTACTGTCTTTAATGGAAATGGACAGATCTAAATAATTGAGGTAACCATTACCTAGTTCCATAGTGAAAGTGATAGATTTGTGCAGGGAGTTTAAAATTGATAAAAATTGGTCCAGTTGCCTCAAAGTACCAGTCCACAAACAAATTATGTCATCTACGTATCTATAGTAATAATAAACGTTGCTTAAAAGAGAGTGGTTTGCTCTAAATAACCTCTGTTCTAAAGATTCCATAAATATTTCCTCTAAAACTGGGGAAAGTGGGGATCCCATAGACAGTCCATGTCGTTGTTTATAAAAATTGCCATCGAACAGGAAGTTAATTTTGGTCGGTGCACAAGGTTAAAAGTTGTCCAAAGTCTTTCACAATGTCATCACTGCAATCCGCTTTTCTTAGCCAGGATATTGCTGAGTCAATCGCCTCGAGTGAGGGGATGGATGTAAAGAGATTGCGCACATCGAAGGAGACTAACTTTCCATTAGGGGGTAGAGTCATATCTTTGAGTTTAGAAGCCAGTTCAATGGAGTTTTTTATACCATAAGTTGACTTAAAGGAGGAAAAATTTCTCAAGAGAATATTTAATTTAAGCGCAAGAAGTGCGACGGGGCCGATATGTGTGAAACTACTGGTCGAATAGGAATCCCCGGCTTGTGCGTTTTCGGTAGACCATACATCCTTGGTGGCAATGGATTCATTTTTATTAGACTCCGCTTTTCTCTTGGTGAGAGCAATGAGTCGCAACTGTTTAAGGTTGTTTTGAGAGTCTGTTGGAAAATGTTAGTAGTATCTTTGTTCAGTTTTTCAAACTCATTTTCGGAGATAAACTGTTCACACTTTTGAACGTAATCATGCTTCTGAAGGATAACTATGCTATTGCCTTTGTCAGCTTTTGTGAAGATTAAATTGTGCTGATTAGAAGCATCTTTAATGTTATTCAGTAGTCTTTTAACTGATCGATCCTGCAGGCGGTAGTCCGAAGAAAAGTAATTATTAATAGTGTCCGCTATTTCTTGTTTTTTACCCAACGACTGTGTGCGCAAACCTACATCACAATCAGCTAAAAGATTTACAGCAGCTTTGTGGTTAATTGGTAAAGAAGGTGAATATTTATGACCATGATTTAAAAGTTGTTCTTCAGCACATGAGAATTTATGTGAAGACAAGTTTACCACACGTGGATAAAAATGTGTATTATTCGGTGACCTTAGTATAGGGGTGGGTAACTGCTTGACACAAAGGTTACTTCATTTCTTCCGAATCACCTCTAATTTCTTGAACGCCACACGACTCACAAGTGATTTCACCAAATCTTGATAGCAAATCCATTCACACCAACTGAAATTGTTGGCAAGCTGCAGATGTAAGTAGTAGAGGTAGTGAGAGACTGCATCCCTTTTCCCGAACCAGCCTTTCAGCTCCTGTTGAATCCAGTAATAGCTAGACATTTACCCAAAGACATTTTTAAGGTCTGTTTTTATAATCCGACTACACTAAGCAAATTACTCTTTAATTCCAAAGACAAAATTGAGGTGGACCATAAAAGTGGTGTGTATCTGATAGTGTGTGGTGATTGTAATGCAGTGTATGTGGGGCAAACCGGGAGAAGATTTGTGACCAGAGTGAAAGAACATGAGAAGTGTGTTAGATACTGTGACGAGACTTCAATGTATGCTAAACATCTACTAGAGACTGGACACCGGGGAAACTTCAAACCTCAAGTCTTACACGTCCAAGATAAAGGTTTTAAACTTGACTTTTTAGAGAAATATGAAATTGTAGAACGACGGTGCTCACCCGATATTTTACTATTAAATGATTTGACGGATTTTAAATGTTCCCCGTTGACCACTTGCTCTGGTATACCCCATTATTCGCCACAATGTGAACATTTGACCTAACCTCCAATATATTCTTCTTACCCCAGTGATGTAGCCCCATGCCTCACTCCCTTTCCATGTTAACCTCTCCATTTGGCAATTTCGGTGGGTTTGGCAATCTCGTGCACCCCACAGCTACAATGCCCTCCTACAATGCGCTTATCAAACAAACGCTTTGCGGTTCATTAAAATGCCTAGACACTTCTATTCCCATTTATATAACTACATAGCAGGACGAGACAAGTAAAGCAGCACACAGTTTTTATGCCAGACATTTAAATTAAATTAAGTGGGATCAAAAATGTAACATTATAATGGTGGCTATTAAATCACAAGTCTGGGACTCGTCAATTCTTTCGCTAAGCCACTAGAGCGACTTCATTGTCGTCCCTAGCGAAAGTCTCTCTCTGCAAATGTTTACATTTACTATATGTTCACCAGACAGAATGAGAATAACTTTTTCATCATCAGAGGGACGAAGTGAAGCATTCCTGGTGAAATCGCTAGCTAATGAAAATGAGAATATGAATGTGTGCATTATACTGTTTGCCAATCTTTTCGCCACATCGTGCAGGCGAGAAACAACCAGAATAGCGAGGGCCCCTGGGCTGCCTCCTCCTCCTCCTCCACAGCAGCGAAGCCACGGCCATTCATCCCCCCCCTCCCCCCCTCCTCTTACCTGCAGTTTTCCATCTCTTGGCATTTTCAGCTGATAAATTCCCAAATTTTACCGTTTTGTGATTTTTCCCTGACCCCACATAAATTCCCCGACTTTTCCAGGTTCTTATAAACCCTGCTATAATACCCTCTCAGAAACCACCAGGGCGGCGTAGATGTTCACGCGATTTATAGGCTGGTCCGCATGTGACTGAATGATGTTGGACAGGCTCATAACACAAGTATCAGTAATATTGATGCACTTTAGCACGTTCACTTTGGTTTTCAGAAGTTCAATATCCGCCGCCGTCTCGTCGATGAGAGATGCCCAAAATATATCCCTGGATTCACTGAGGGCTTTCAATACAATTTCTCTGAGATTTGAACACTTGCGGTGTAACATAAATGCGCACGAGTGACACGACACTACTTAATCACATGATTCGACCTTGTTATTGCAGGACCGACATGAGCAGCGGCAAACAACACCCCGAATCATGTTTGGGATGGGTTGGGGTGGACATCACTTCCAGACATAACAATATACTGGTCGTCAAGTAACTTCATTCCATAGATTCGCTGTTGTTCATTTATTGTAACAGTTTCATTTGCAATTGTTACGCCTCTCAAGGAAATACATACGATACCTTACATTGGTATTAGGGGTTGACGGGGCCCAGTAATTTCGGGTCATCATCCCGACCAATCCTTCGGGTCGGGCCTTTTCAAATCTTGGGGAAAAATAGGGTCGGGTTAAAAATCGCAAGAATTTAATGCATCGTGAAAAATACATTACTCTTCTTTCTTCTAACTTCTATTGTCTTTGGCAAAGTTTTAAAGCTTTTTTGGTAATTATCTGACAGAGCACTCTCAAAATATAACTTATGTCCTACATTCTATGGCATAAAAGTTCGTTAAACATAAGCCAGCGAATATTTCCTATGTAAATGGCGATCCTGAGTCAGCGATTTCACATATCGGCGATGATAGATTTCACACAATTTCCACCCAGTTAAGAAAAGATAAGTAAGGAAAAAGTTGCACATTTTTATATTAGAATGTAATATTTGGAATTCACTGTAATTAGAGGACTAGCAACTATTGAGATGCTAAAGATTGAAATTTGTTTCTAAATCTACCCAGTTGTAACGACAGCTGGCCCAATTACGTTTCAGTCACACTCTGTCACTTAATTATAGAAGAGCAAAGGACTAAAACCTTTTCCAAAAAAACATTCACGGGTTATTATATTGACTTGCGTATTTTCAACTGAATATACGACATTGGGAAGAAATATTATTTCTTTCTGATTAAAAATAACTTGTCGACAAATGGGGTGTGATACGGCACATTTTCCATATCGTTTCCCTGTTAGCATCTCCAGTCATGAATAAAATGTTCTCATCTTGGCACCAGGTTAGACTAAAATTTTTTTAAAACCTAACCCCATAACATTTTGTGAAGATAAATTGTGATATTTCTATCATTCCTTTAGTTTAAGAAGACATAGATTAATTGGGCTCGCTACCTGCCTTTAAAAGGCCATTGCAGATATGCTTAAGGTCAATGTGATTACAATTTGATCGCAGCAAAACTGGTATCTTGGAAATGTTTCCCATTGTAGTAAAAGATTTGTGTTCAGAAACTCCAGAAGGGTTTGGTCTATCTTGTAGTATCGAGTAAGCGCGTGGGTTCCAGAGCAGTGTCAGGTTACCCCTCTGAGATAACACAGTTGGGTCAACGAAAAGTGGCCGGAAATTTTGTTTCCGAGCATCAACAAAATCGCTGAAGGCTATAAGAAAGTGTGATGTCGAATACGATATACGTATCTTCTATGGGGAATTAGGAAAGAAGAAGCCACAGAAATGTACTCATGTCGACTTATTGATTAACATTGCTTCATATGGCTTGACTCCCGTCCCGATCGGATCCCTAAAGAATCCGTTTTCGCCGCCTTCATCTTCGTCGGGTATGCTGAAGCAGACTGGCGATCGAAAGAATTCAACTCCGGAATAACCGGGGAATGAATCATTTCCATCCTCAAATCAAACCAGTAATGAAACCAGGCAGCAGCAGACCATAAACAAGGTAGATGACAGTAATTTAGGATTTACCCTCTATGAGAGTAAAAAAAGTCGACAGAGGGCTTGGAAATTTGGCTCTGCGAGTGCCAATTCAGACTGTCCCTTCAAGGCGTTAGAGAGGAAGGCACACATTCATGTCTCGAGGTTAGATCCTAGTACTAAAAATAATTAAATAAAAGATTACCTGGAATCCAAAATCAAGTCTCCTGTTGTGGTAGAATCTTTAAAAGCAAAGGGCCCCTATGCCTCGTTTAAAGTAACTGTTGATGTTGCCTACCTGAGCCAGGTTCGTGATACTAGCCTGTGGCCTAAGAACACTGCAATTTGTAAGTTCAAGTTAAATAAGAATTACTCGAAAAGTAATGAAAGTGGTACTGCATCAGGAGTATTGATCAATCAGGATAAAAGTGTAGCTGATCCTGAAAGTAAAGCCGCAATAATTGATACCAAAGCATCTTGACTAGATAGTAATAAAGTTTGTGAATACTATCAAGAAGATATCAGCTATTCGTCGGACAGTTCAGTGAAAACAGAGTTAGTGCAAAACCCAGAACAAAACTTCTATAAACCTGTTGTAAGTGAATTAAATGTAATGCATCTTAATGTTCAAAGTATCCGGTCAAAATTTGATCAACTGGACATTTTAACAAATACTCATAAACCTGATGTATTATGCGTATCAGAACATTGGCTTCACCCTTATGAAGTTTACTGTGTTGGAATAGAAGGATACTATGCGGCAAGTTTCTATTGTAGAGAACTTTATAAAGGTGGTGGTGTTGTATTTTGGTAAAAAAACAGCATAACAGCTAAAGATGCTAATTTCAGTGTAAAGTTCAGCACAGATGTTGACTATGAATGTTGTGCTGTGGAAATCACTTTTCAAGGTATCATAATACCGATTGTGTGTGTTTATCGATCTCCTAGTGGAGATTTTGTGAAATTTCTAGGATCCCTAATGCAAACTTTGACATTGCTATCCAAGAAAAATAGGAACCCAATTGTCGCTGGAGATTTCAATTTGGACTTCAGTGTCGAAACCTCACGTAAGAATCAACTATTGGATGTTTTTAGTGCATTCAATATGCAGCATACTGTAAATCAACCCACAAGAACAACCTCACATTCTACTACCATAATTGACAATATTTTTACAAGTTTTTCCTGTTTAGAAGAAACAGTAGTGGATAACCATCTTTCTGACCATGCAGCACAACTAATTCGATTGCAAGTTATTGTGGAAAACACGTCTGATGGACGCACTATACATAAGCGATGTATTTCTAAAACAGCCCTTAGTGAATTTAATTATGCATTAGAATATGAAACTTGGGAGGCAATGTATCAGGCTGAGTCACTTAATGATAAATATGACGAATTCATAAATATCTTTCAACACCATTTTGATATTTGTTTCCCGCTGAAACAGCACAAGTCCAAAAATTGTTTCAATATGAGAAAAAAGTGGGTCACCCCTGAAATTAGACTTATGTCAGATAGGCTAGAAATGCTTCATAGTAATATGAAAGCAGTGAACACTGTGGAAGCCGAGAATTGCTATAAAGAGTGCAAAAAACAATATAACAAGTTAATCCTCAAGGCCAAGAGGAAATTCAATGTCAAAATGATTGAGAACTCGAGTAATCCTGGTAAAACTGCTTGGAGTATTATAAAAAATGCTACATCAATTCCATCAAAATATTTCTGTGCTGACTCTGTTTCCATTAATGGAAAAATCATTACTAACACTTTTGATGTGGCCAATCATTTTAATACGCACTTCATAGACTCAGTGAATCAGCTCCCAATTCAAACTCCTTCACAGAAAACCACCATGAAAATACCCTCCTCAATTAATTCTGTTGGTAGCTCCATTTTCCTTTACCCAACAGAGGAGAGGGAAGTTCTAAAAATTCTTCAAAAAATTAGTTACAAGCAATCCTCTGGGTGTCATGGTATTCCATGCTCTATCCTAAAAGGCTCTGTAAAACAACATATAGTGACTCTTTAGCTTATTTAATTAATGCTTCCTTCACCTCAGGGACTTTCCCCAACCAATTAAAAATGGCAAAAGTTGTTCCTATTTTCAAGGGTGGCAATAGATTAGATATGAATGATTACAGGCCGATCTCAGTTCTTTCAATTTTCTCAAAAGTCTTCAAAGGTGTAATGTCCCTTAGAATTACTTCCTTTTTGGAGAGATTCCAAATTATTAGCAGCTCACAATTTGGTTTTCTTAAAGGTAAAAGTACAGAACATGCCATATAGAGACTTATTGATAAAATACTCCAAGCCGTGGACAATAAGGCTAATATCCTAGGGATCTTCTATGATTTAAGGAAGGCCTTCGATTGTGTTGATCATGGCATATTGCTCAACAAATCAAATAATTATGGTATCTCTGGAAAGGCAAATCTTTGGATTGAATCTTACCTATCAGGCCGTACCCAACTGGTTAACCTTAAAGTCTCCTCAGACAAGCTCATAGTTTCAAAAGAAGTCCCTCAAGGGTCAACCTTAGGTCCCTTACTTTTCCTTCTATATACCAATGACCTTCCTTCATATATTAATTCTGGTGACATTGTAATGTACGCAGATGACACCAATCATCTCCTTAAGTATAATTACCAATCATTTACAGGTACTCAGTGTGCAATTGATGCAATGGTTAGGTGGTGTGAAAACAACAAAGTTCTATTGAATGAGAAAAAATCTTCATTTATGCAATTTCATCCTTATCAAAAAAAATACTGTCAAGTCCATTGCTTAAATTAAATGGTAAAGTACTATCAGGATCAAAGTCCTCAAAATTTTTAGGAGTGTTGGTGGATGATTGCCTGCAATGGGATCAACATATTTTTTTAGTTTAACTAAAAAAATATGTTGATCCCATTTCGTTTAGGATAACTAGATTTTTAGTTTAACTGCTAAAAATGGCAATGGATACATGAAATTCACAAGGCCTACCCCTGCTGCTAAGGAAAGCGAATATGTGCTCTCTAAGGGGTTCATCGAAAAAAAAAACTCAGTAGCTCAGTGGACGTGGGTTTGGGAAATATGTAGCCATAGATTTTTGTAACAATTTCAAAATTTTTTTTCCTAGACTGAAATTTTTATTTTTAGCCAGGTCACCAAGTTGAATTTACCGCACCGCATTCTCCATCCCAGAAAGGATAATGGGGGCGTTTACTCGGAACCGAAATCGCAGTTTTGTATACGAAATTGTTAGATAGAAACGAAAAAAGAAATTTAGCGAAAAAATTAATCTTCTAACCACAACCATTCTATCATAAATCAAAAATTAAAGTAAGCAAAAGGTGACGCCCACCGAAAAAGCTGCTCTGATAATATTGACGTCATTTTCCTCCAGTCCTTGACTGCTCGTATGGGAAGGGGAGGGAGTGGAGGGGGATTCTCGGAAGGTCTGCTCGCACAGATGCTGTCGTAACTCCTCCAATTGGCAGAGTCAGCTGTTCCCCCCCCATAGCGATAAGGCGAAGTAGCTTCGCGGGCTCAGTTGTGATTGGACGAAGTCGATATACGTCAGTGGTTGCACCACGCCCACTTTTCTGCAAGGGTTAAAAACATCAGTTTTTCGCCGCTTATAACTCGAGAAATAATTGACGGATCAAAAAACAGAAAAATATGGGTTTTTTTATTTTACAAACTCTACCATATTCGGGAATAAAAAAATATGGTAAAGGACCCCATTCCCCCAAGACTTGTTTACGATGAGGACCTGCCTCGCCATCATTCTTGCGCGTCACTTATCAGGTCCGGCTGACAACCAAAAGTATCGCATTTTGCCTTTTCCGACTTCCTCTTTACACTCTCTTCATGCGATTCGCTCCGGCTTGTGCCTTACGAGAACCGTTAAATAGGGACATTCAATTGCTAAGGGGTGGGGGCTAAACATCATTGCAAGTAAGAGAGGAGGAATCATTATGGAAAGAGAAAATGATGCCCAGACATTATACATACAGGAAGATTTGAGACTTCTTAATTTGGTCAGAGATAAGAAAAGGAGGTCGGGTTGTATGCATCTCGAGTGACCGAGGGGGAGAACTTCAAAGCAAACCATTTGGGAGGGGACCCAAGAGATGCTGGGCCCCCACGCTATCATGTTACATCTAGAGGGGCCTTCTTCCCTTTCCACTTTTTTATACCTCCCCTTAAACGGGGAATCCTTGAAATAAACAAAAAACAGTTACATCTGAGAATGGTCGCAGGAATAGAGCAGCCCTTGATCTCTCCCGCCCAGGAAATTCCTCCGCCTTCAATGACGGCAATTCGCAGGTCCCTTTCCTATCTCTAATTCATCGCTCATTTAAGCTCGTGAAACCAAATTCAAGTCTGTTTTATCTTTGATGATGTGTACTGTTACAATTCTCCAAAAAATACTAATACGAAGTAAAATGATTATTTTTTACCCCTCTATGCCTAATTATCACAGACAATTCGTGGAGTGGGTGTCGGATGATAAATTGAACACCATTTCATGGAATGACCTCATTATCAACTTTGATGAGCTAAAACTTAGAAGATCATGTAATGACTTAACATTTGAAATGTCATTATCGAATTACTGCATGATTTGTTGCATTTTATTTATATAAAGAAGTATGAAAAAGGAAATTCGATTCAAATGGGCATTGCAGAGATATGCCAGATCCAGCGTTCTCTGTGTGATTAATTAGTTCTTTCCTTTCACCATCCCCACTTCCTTCCTTCCTAATTTTCTATGCGGGAAGCATAAAACATGCAAACTAAATTCAGTCGACGGTTTGAGACACATTTTTTTGAGGAATTCATGCAAGTGAACCCAATACTTCTCCTAAAGGTGACGCGATGCGAAAAAACGTGGGTCTAGGTTAACAAAATCACTGTGGTTAGCTAAGTTTCCCTTTCCATTCCTAGAAAAAAAAGATATTTCTAGTCTTTAAGCGGTAGGAAATTTACTTTGATGCTGGGAAGGTGAGCCATGCCCTCCAGAGAATGTTCCAAGTTTATAGAGTATGGAGATGGGTCAAATAGCAGATTTCTAGAATTCGAATATTATATTAGACTTGAGCTGATAGTGAGTATCGGGTATCGGCCATTTTCCCGATACTTCGATACTCAAGTATTCGTTTTTTTCAGATACTTTTATTCGAAAGTACCCATTGGTTCAATGAAAATCATCTAAAAACATATAATTTTGACATCCCACCCTCTTCAACTGACTTACCAATGTGTCGCGTATTTGTTTACTTAGCTGCGATCTCCGTGACAGTAAAAGTAAGACAAGTGCTTCAAATTGGCTATGGGAAAGCCTTAGGTGAAAAGCTCAACCTCCTCTGAAAAGTAGACAAAAATCCACGTACGAAGGAAGTTTGCTATAATAGCAGCATAAATTAAAGTTCTGAAAAAAAATTTTAAACTCAGGTTCGTTGTGCTCAACACATACGTTGTTTGGCGTTTCCACCTGCATACCAAGCTCGTTTTCAAAAATATAAAATTCAAACATCGCAGCATGGTCAACTGTTATGATGTCAATGAATTCACTTTAGTGTCAAGCCGCCGATGAAGGGCAACCACCTTTAATCGGATACAGAGAGCGTTGAATGAGGGAGACCTCTCATTCCAAATGACTATAGTTTTTATTCTTACATGGTCGCCGGATGCACAACTGCTTTCTCTCGTTGCTTGTCTCCCGGAGTCTTAGATGTTTCCCCACCAAGTGTCCTCCCAAAAGGATCGCGCTCCACGCACAGAATCACTCTCCCTTTCGCGGTGGCCAAGAAAGCAGAGCAACACAAGGACCCAAAGACACGGACCCTCTCCCCCTAATTACTTTCCCTTTTATCTTGACCAAGAAGGAATGTCGGCGTAAGGAGGACGGCCATCAGCAGAGGGGAAGGAAGCAAGGTAACTTAAGTACTATCCCGACATTTCATACGGTAACCCAATTCTGGAACGATTACTTATTTGACTAAAATTAGTATGTACATTGAAATGTGAACATGGTAGGAGGAAATTATTGAAACTCATACTTTCCAGAGCACAGATAATGATTGATGGCTAAAACATTTATTAAAAAGCATTTGTGGCTTTGCTCCACACTGGTACATAGATATTATGACGCTGGTTTCCTCCAGCTGCAAATAATCATAGGAAATGAAAACCAGAACTCTCAAGGGACTTGGCCAGCCGTTCTGTTAGTCCGTCTTGTCCTTCCTAATTCACTTTTATCGTATGGAAAACTTTCCACACGCACTCCCTACCCCACACTTCACATTTTATGCTGTGGCCTTAGGCGGCCTCGGCCGTTGGCCGTCGGGAGGGGGGCGTGCTGAGGGGGAAGACGGAGGAACTGTTGGATCGGCTACCACCATATGCACCACACTCCAAGAGCTGCGATTTCGCCGAGGGCCCGCAGAACTTGGATGAAGCGAGCAATGGCCTCCGGCGCTGCTTCCATCCGCAGGACGTTGCCTCCCTCCTGCCGGTGCAGCTCGTGTGGCCCGATGTCTCTCAACCGCCTCCGAAGACGCGCCTCCAACCGTCCTCCGTCGCGCAAGGGACGCAGGGTAATGATTCCCACAATCCACATTTCTCCTCGGCGTGTTTCCCTTGGCTCCACGGAGGCAAATGAGCTCGAGAACTGGAGGAAGGGCTAGGGGTGAAAGGCAAAATTACGTATATTTAACGGTATCACTTCGGATACCGTCAACTAACTAGAGCATGCGTGGGACACCGGAGACGGGTGCTCTCAGCGAGACGGACGGCGGAGGTGATTGCCCACGCTGAGCCCAGCGTGCGCCTTTGTAAGCACCTGCCCGCTCGAAGTGAAGCACTGGTACGTACAGACCCATGACGGGAGAAGATGCCCCATTGTGATGGAACCCGTCCCCATTCATGGTGTGCTGGTGAGCCGAGTGCTTTGTGAGTCCCGAAGTGACGGCAGGATCCCCATAAAACTAATCAACTTATCTTCCAAAGAAATTGAAGTTCCCTCACGTACTATTGTAGGTTACCTGGGAAGGGGTGTTAACATAATGCCTGAGGAAAGGGACCAGAGTTTTGAGGGTAGAAGGAAACAGTCAAAATCGCTACCGACCCAACTTTTGTCGCAATTGGAGCCTCTGGCTCGGGATTCTAGGTAGCTGTTAGAGGAAGTGCTTGTGAACTATCGGGACGTATAGAAGGACAGGAGCTGGGTAGGACAAATCGGGTGATGCACCGAATCGAAATGCAGCCATTATTAGCCGAGCACCCTACCGAGTGCCGCAGAGCCAAAAGGCTGCCCTAAACGAGAAGCTCAGGAATATGTTGGCTCGAGGTGTAATTACGTAATCAACTTCTCCCAGGAGTGCTCCCGTCGTCTTAGTAGCTAAGAAGGACCATGGTGGCGAAGGAAAATTTCGGTTTTGCACGGAATTTAGAGGATTAATAGGGTCACAGTCAGGGATTCCAAACATACAGGACACCCGCTTCCAAACATACAGGACACGCTCAACCAATTAGGAGGTGCAAAGTATTTTTCGACCCTGGACTTAGCTGGTGGGTACTGGCAGATTGAATTAGACCCGAGGGATCGCGAGAAGAGTGCTTTCTCCTCCGCTGGGGGCCACTACGAGTATACTATCCAAGCCTTTTGACTTGCTAATGCCCCGAGCACTTTTCAGCGTTTTATGGATACGATATTAGCAGGGTTAACAGGTGAATGGTGTATCTGGATGACATCATCGTATTCAGTCGTACCATTGAGGAACACCTTGATCGGTTAAAGGAGGTGTTATACAGGTCTAGAGAGGCAGGATTAAAGGTTAATCCAGACAAATGCCAGTTTTTGAAATCAAGAGTAGAATACCTGGGGCATAACATCACCGATAAGGGAGTGAAGCCTGATCCACGGAAATTAAGCGCGATTAAGGAATACCTTCTTCCTCACAATCTAAAGACATTACGCGGTTTTCTGGGTTTAGTGGGGTACTACCGGAGATTTATCCCCAATTTCGCAAAGATTGCTCGACCGTTAACAGAGATGACACGCAATGGAATAGCTATTGAGTGGTCGGACGAGGCCAGGGGAAGCTTTGAGAAACTGAGAGAAGCTCTATGTAGGGACCCGGTGGTCATATTTTCTGACTTCCGGGAATCATTTTTATTGTTTACCGACGCATCAGGAGCCGCCATTGGAGCTGTACTGGCACAGCGTGGGCCAACAGTTGAGCAGGTAGTGGCTTACGTGAACCGGAAGTTGAAATGCCCGGAGATGAACTATAGCACTGTGGAAAAGGAATGTTTAGACGTAGTCTGGGCTGTGAAGTATTTCCGTTGCTACATATACGGGTTCACAGTGATAACTGTTCATCGTCCGTTACGATGGCTATATACCTTGAGAGACCCTACATCTCGCCTTATACGCTGGTCTCTCTTGTTGAGCGAGTTTGAGGTGCAACACTAAGCAGGACGGGTTCATCGGAATGCTGACGCTATGTCACGTGCATACATCGGACGTGTGACACCCGACTACGTACCGATCTGGGATCGGCAGTTAATTAAGGAAGAGCAGGAAAGGGATGACGACGTCAGGAAGGTATTGGAGATGGTGAAGCAGGGACCCTCGGACGATTTTAGGTTGTAAGGTGAAGGGTTACTATATAGAAAGGCGAAGAAAGAAGGGAGAAGTGACCAATTGGTAGTGCCACGAGGGATGAAAAGTCGCGTGCTTCAGGCGTACCACAACTCACCCTGGGCTGGGAACATGGGCATAAGACGGACTTTAGGAGGCTTTTTGAGGAAATTTTGGTGGAAGGACGTTCGAAGGGACGTGGTGCACTACGGTAAGGAGTGTACTTCCTGTGCTGAGCAGAAGGACCCAAAGGGTAGACAGCGGGCACCCTTACAGCAATTTCAGGTGACCGTGCCGTTTGAACGTACATCTATGGACATTGTAGGTCCTCTGCCTCAATCTGATAAGCTAAACCGCTATATCCTCACCTTTCAAGATGCCTTCTCCAAATATCCCGAAGCATTTGCTCTTCCTGACCAAAAGACTGAGTCAATAGCTCGTGCTTTCGTAAAGGGTATAATTGCTCGGCATGGAGCACCCAGGCAGCTATTAACAGATCGAGGTGCAAATTTTACATCAGATTTGATGCGGGAAGTTTGTAAAATCCTAGGAATAAGGAAGCTACAAACCACCGCGTACCACCCTGCGTGTAATGGGCTCGTGGAAAAGAGCCATAGGACTCTGATGGCAGGTTCGTTGGCTGGCTCCTGCCCCGGTCCAGTCTCCGTCGATGTCGCCTGCATCGCCGGCGCGAGTCTCCTGCTGCATATTCTTCTCCTCGTGGCTTGATGATGCTGGCTGGCTCGTAGACCGCCTTCTGCTGGGGGGCCGGAACCATCTTCGTCTCCCGCCTGGCTCGCGGCATCCCCATCTGCAACTTCCGGCCACCGCATGCCAATGGTACCTTCCCGAAGTCCATCACGGCTCCTACACTTTTCAGGATGTCCGCTCCTAATATACCGTCCGCAGGGAGGCTTGAGCCGTCCTCCACTACCTGGAACAGTCTCTGCTCCTGCCAACCCAAATATAAATCTCGCACTGCCGATCACGGGAAGAGAATGCCCAGTCACCCCATGCAGACGTAACGTCACAGGTTCTAATGTCGTTCCTGGAGGCAGCGCCTCCGTCGTGACGCGGCGGCTCCCGAGTCAACTAACAGTCTCACCCGTCGAGGCGGGCAGGTGGCTTCCACTACGTAACCTACTCCCTCCAATTCCATCTCCTTCTCCATGCAATCCTTTTTCCCCCCCCTACTCGACTCACCAACGCGCGGTTCGTCCTACCTTTTCAGCGGTCGGAGGTCTTTGCGCGGAGGATGGTCCGTTTGGGTTTCCCGAACCTACATGCGTCCCAGGGGTCTGTCGATTTCTGTTCCCGTAGGAAAATCATCCTGGTCTGGGACCAAGACTTCCTCCATTGGCTGCGATGGACTCCACATTTCGTAGCTGAGGGCAGTCCCGGCGCATGTGTTCGAGCCTCCCGCACTGGTAACATTGTAGCGGGTAGGCTGAACAGTTCCGACTTACGTGATTTGGCTGTTGACACCGGTAGCATCTCGGTCCCTGGTTTCCGGAACTTGGTGTCGTGCGGCCGGCCTTCTCCTTATCCTCCGTACTACTGCCCCGACCAGTAAGCACCGTCTTGGCGTCAAACTCTCGCTTTGCCCTTCCACTAGCGCCATTCGAATCTTGGAAAGTTGGAGGTTCCCGGCTGGCTACGAATCACCGGACTCCTTCCCTTTCAAAAATTGCGCCAGTATAGACTCCTCTACCAGCTTCGCCCGGATTCTCACCTGAGTAGGATCTGCTACAGGCTTAACCGCTCTTTGCCCAAGCACGCGAACCCGTTCTGCGAACTCACGCACCTCCTCTCGTGGTCCCAGCGCGCCATTGTTCTCCATGGTACCAGCGCATTCGCATCACTCATCGCGTTAACCAACTGTCTAGACCGCCCCCGCGTTCTTAATCGGACCACTTTAGTTTTTAACGCATCCGTCCAGTTTCCTAACTCCGCGGTCATCTCAATAGCTCCCAAAAAGTCTTCAATCCGCTCTTCGCCTTCACCCGAAAAAATGTCTAGATATATTAACCAGGGATGTGACCCGAAAAGGCACTTTACGTTTCGTGCCGTACCTGGGAGGCACCCGAACAGGAGTCCGAGCCTCGGCGTTGAACGAGACCCAACCCTTCACCAGCACCAACTGACCTGTCACACTATAGTATGTAACTTCTTAAAGTTAAACATAAATCGCACAATTATGTTCATCTTTGTGCTTTACTATTCATGTTGATGAAAATGGTTTTTTAAACACAGTTGTACGATATATATTAACCATTTCACGTGCATTAGTAAACCAAGCCAGTTTAATGTACATTAATTACTAAAGCATGTAAATTGGTTCATATCTATCGTATGACTGCGATGAAAAAACCATTTTCATCAACGTGACTAGTGCAGCACAAAGAAGAACATTTCTTTGTGATTTATGCGTAACTTTAAGAAGTTATAAACTATAGTGTGACAGGTCAGTTGGTGCTATAAACCACCCGTGGTGAAGGGTTGGGTCTCCTTCAACGCCGAGGCTCGGACTTCGAGTTGGGGTGCCTCCCAGGTACGGCACGAAACGTCAAGTGCCTTTTCGGCTCACATCCCTGATATTAACCCACTCACGTTAACAACTCCCGCTCCACCCCTGTTGGAAGACTCCTGCGATGCCATGGCAAGTTTCCTATTTGAGGCTCACAAAAATGAATGGTATGATTTACTTTCGCGATTTAACCTACAGGCGTCCGCTTGAAGCAGAGAGCCGTCCCCTTGTATCAACATAATTAAAGATCCCACCGCACTGCCAAGATTTTGTCATGCCACCGATGAAGGGCGACCGACTTTAATCGGATATATAATCAGCGAAATGAGAGACACCTCTCATTCCAAATGGAATAACTAGTGTTTTTATTCATACATGGGTGCCGGATGCACAACTGCTCTCTCTCTCGTTGCTTGTCTCCCGGAATCTTCGACGTTTCCCAACCAAGTGTCCTCCTAACAGGATCGCGCTCCGCTGACAGAATCACTCTCCTTTTCGCGGTGGCCAAGAAAGTGAAGTATCACAAGGATCCAAAGACAAGGACCCAAAGACAAGGACCCAAAGACAAGGACCCAGAGACAAGGACCCAGAGACAAGGACCTAGAGACACAGGCCTTCTCCTATTGTAATATCCTGCATAAGGGGAATATTAGGATATCCCGCATATTCCGCATAATGGGAGATTTCATTAGAAAATTTAAAATGAAGACGCAGGTGTTTGTCGCATGCCTCCAATGCTCCATACTTATGGAGAAAATCCGGCTTCGTAAATTGACTAGAAAAACTTAAACGAAAGTAAAATTCTCGGTATGCTTGTGGAGCAGTGTCTTTGGCTCCGCATTCTTTATTTCGAGCTTTAACACATCCACCTTCAGCGACAAGATTGATTTGTCGCACTCTTCTCCGCTGGAAGGTAGGTACAAGTCCAAACCGAGGCCGTCTGTTGCCCTTTTCGCCGCCTGGAATAGGAACGACCCTTAGCCGACACTCTCGTGTTTCTTTATGAACAGCATAAGGGGGTCCGTGCTGTGGAACACGCGGCACGCCGTATTGAGGACCTCTCTGTCATGAAGGGACTCCAGGCTTATCAGCCCTCTACCACCTAGCCGTCTCGGGAGATACAATCTGGCGACGGAAGACTTCGGATGAAGACTACGGTATATGGTCATCATTTTCCTCGTTCCCCTGTCGAGGTTTTGCAGCTCGTTGACATTCCTTTTAATGCAACCGAAGGAGTAGAGCAGTGTTGGAACCGCGAAGGTGTTGGTCGCAAGAACCTTGTTCTTGCCTGACAGGTCAGAGCTCCAGATTCGCCTGAGAGTCTGCCTGTATTTCGCTGCAAGCCTTTCCTTCACTGCTCTCACCTCCTGCAACCGGCACTGGGGGACGCCAAGATATTCATACGCTTCGTCGTCATCAAGATGACGAACGGCGTTTCCGTCAACGAGCTGCACGTCTTCCTGGACTAAGGCTATCACCTTGAAAAAACGCCACGGTGGTATGTTACCAAATCCGTGTAGACGGTCTTCTTGCCAGATGGTATGGTGATGTGCGTCTTTCAAAGTGGTAACAGGCGTTCGATGCAGGACACAACCTCTGGGTGGACTTTCATGTACCTCAGCATGGATATAATCAGCTCATGAGAGGTGGTATCAAAAGCATTCTTATAGTCCACCCAGCCCATTAACAGGTTACGCTTGTATTGACAAGCGTCCTGGCTCACACACCTATCAATGAGCAGGTTGTCCTTGCATCCCGCGATGCCTTTCTTCGAGCCCCTCTACTCATACACTTCCTCCCATACCGGTTGGATGTGGCGGAGGATAAGGTTGTTCAAGATGGAAGTGAACACCTTACATACAGTGTTGAGACAGGTTATAGAGCAGTAGTTGTTCGGATCGGACAAGTCTCCCTCTTTCCATATTGAAACTGTTTGCCCCTCAGTCAGCCAGGATGGAATTGGCTCCGTCCCTGACAGGAAGGATGTGAAGATTCTGGCTCACACACCTATCAATGAGCAGGTTGTCCTTGCATCCCACGATACCTGCTATGGACTAAGAGGTATTGCAGCAGAATTAATAAGGTCTTTACTGACAAAGAGAATGCAGTGTGTAACTATTTCCAGTGGAAAAATTAAGAAATGTTCATCCTCCTACCTGGAGGTTATCAGAGGGATTCCCCAAGGCTCCATCCTGGGGCCACTGTTTTTACTGTTTTACATTAATGATCAACCAAACTCGTTGAATGGTGAAGTTTTCATGTATACAGACGATACGAATCATCTGTTAAAGCAGGCAGGAAATGTGGTTTTACCAGCTAAGGAGGCTGTCACAAATATGGAGAGTTGGTGTTTTCATAATAAGGTTCTAATAAATAAGAGTAAATCATCTTATATGCTGTTGTGATTCTAGTCCATACGTTAAGTTTACAGACAGCAGCCTAAGACGTACCACAGGTACTAAATTCCTTGGCTTGTACTTAAATGTATGCCTCAGTGTGGATAGTCACATTGATTATCTTGCCTCTTCAATTGCCTCTGGATATTATTTGATCAAAATGATGATAACACCAACAAAAACCGACACAGCCATTAGTCTGTATTATACCCATATTTATAGCAGATTGAAATATGGCATAGTGGCATGGGGAAATTCACCTAAATCTGAAAGAATTTTCAAACTACAAAAGTGGGCCATGAGAATCATTTGTAAGGCAAGACAAAAAGAGAGTTGTAGAGACCTATTCAAAAAACTTAAGATTATGCCGTTATCATGTATCTACATGTACGAATCAATAGTCCTAGTAAAAACTTTTGAAGATAAATTTAACTTGAAGACAAATAAAAATGTTCATGACCATGATACAAGAAAAAAATCCAATTACGTAACTAGTACACACAATCTTACTCTGTTCAGCAAAGGGCCTACATATATGGGTTGCAAATTATTTAATAATTTGCCAATTGAAATAAAGAATGAGCAAAGACTTGTATGTTTTAAAATCAAATTGAAAAAATATTTCCTTGACAATTGTTTTTATAATGTAAGAGAATTCTTGTCAGATGACTAATAATATTGTTGTATGGGGTGTAACTTTTCTAATATGTACTGCCATTTTATTGTATTTTACCTTTTTTTCTTTATTGGATGGGGCCTATATATGTAACAACATATCAACAGGACCAATAAAACTATCTATCTAACTACCTTTCTTCGAGCCCCTCTGCTCATACACCTCCTCCCATTCCGGTTGTACGTAGCGGAGGATAAGGTTGTTCAAGATGGAAGTGAACACCTTATATACAGTGTTGAGACAGGTTATAGGATGGTAGTTCTTCAGATTGGACAAGTCTCCCTTTTTCACAATTTAAACCGGTTGCCCCTCAGTCAGCCAGGATGGAATTGGCTCCGTCCCTGACAGGAAGGATGTGAAGATTCTGGCAAGGTGCTTGTGTGTGGAAAGGAACTTTTTCCACCAGAAGTTATTCACTGTGTCTATTCCCTGGAGCAGGGAAGTTCTTCTTGCCAGAGAAGGCCTTCTTCACATAACTTTCCGTGACTGAGATGGGACGATCCATATCCACTAGGTGGCAGTCACAAAACCCTATAAAGTGGGCAATAGCTGGAGTACCTTCGTTGAATGGCTTCCCAGTCTTGTAGATTTCCTTCCAGAAATGTTCCAACTCCGGGGCAGTTGGTGGTGTTTGGACAACAGGTGGAGAGGGTCGGAAGAGGCGGGACGGCTGAAAGGAGAAGGTGGAGTTCTCTTTCCTGGCATTGGTCCTTTTGACCAACTTATTCCTCGCCGTTGAAAGTGCCCGCACTCTATCCACCTCGTGCTGCTTAAGGATAAGCAGCACTCTTTTGTTTAGTGTGTGGTGGTCTCTCTGGATCGCACGAGCAATTCGCTTGACCTTCGGCGTAAAGGCCAGACCAGAGGAAATTTAATCCATCACACACTGAAATCTCGACACCTGTTGTCTTGCCAGTGTGATTTTGGCATTAAGCTGTTTAAGCCTGTTTGCTGCTTGAGTCTCCCAAGTGGCAGACACTCTGGGAGAGGCCAACAGTGTGGCGGCAGCATATGCCATGTAGTCCATTTCCCAGAGGCTGGTTGTTTCGTCAGGATCATATCTATGATACCATTCAACTGGGACAGCTGTTGGTCCCACAGAGAAATTTTATGATGAATATATGCTTCTGAATGAATGCTCTGCCTGGTAGTCGTCCCATCGTAGTTTATCATGCTTTCCAACCGCTTGAGTAGATCAGAATCAGCCTTAGTCTCATCTCCCTTCACCGAAAGATCGGCGGAATCACCGGCAGTGGGAGGAGGTACATCTGCCTTTTTCGGAGATAGAGCCTTGGCCAGTGATGTACTACTCTGATCTTGCGGTTGGGGTGTCGTTTTCTTGCGCAGGTGATTGGCGTAGTCACGCAGATTCTGCTGCGACAGATTGTTATATTCAGGATGCATCTCACACCACAAAGAGTGCATCCTCGCCATGTATCCCCTGCGACTTGGCTCACTGGCAGCATGGCAAGCGAGAAGGTCTCCCCTCAGGGTCTCTGTCCACTCCATGTGAGCTCCCTTCTTCGATGGTATAGATTTTCCACGCCCAACTTTGCTAGGGCCCTCATCTAAGAGGGGCCAGCTGTGGGTGACTTTCCTGGTACTCTCTATAGGAACCAGTGGAACCGCGAGTGGGGTGGTTAGCCACACAAGCAGACGGCCATTATTATTATTATTTTATGTCCACAGATCATATAGTACATGATATAAGATAAGTCAAAGAGTACAAAAAAAATGACATAAATGATCTTATAATATAAAATTAGCTAAAAAAATACCATTTCATACCCACATCCAACAACACTTGATCCTCAAAGAATTGATTAATACTGTAATGGCATTTATTTCACAATAAGACCTTTAATTTTTTTTTAAACAATGAGGAAGGAATTTTTTTTTTCAGTTGATCAGGCAGCTGGTTAAAGATTTTTGAGGCCATTTTGCATGGTGCATTAAGATATGAGGAGTATAAACTATGATTGAAATGTATATCAATTTAGTTCTGGTGTTAAGAGTATGAACTGTAGCATTAGAGGTGAATTTTCCTGGGTTATTTCTTACAAAGGTTGCACAAGTAAATATATAGATTGAGGGAAGAGTAAGTATTTTCATTTTGGTGGAAAGGGGTTTACCAGGTGTACGTATAGGTAACCGAAAGATTGCTTTAATAGCCTGCTTCTGCAAAGAGAATGCTTTTGCTGATTCCCGATGTTTACCCCAAAATAAGACAGAGAAGGTAATTAACCCATTTACAGCCAAGGTCATTATTACACTGAAAATTCAAATTTTTTCTTCATATTCCTTCTCAATATATACCATAAAAGAAAATATAATAAAATTGATGCCTTTAAAAAATTTGTTTATGCAAAAAAAATAATGGTGCGTTTTTACACCTTTGGCAGTTTTCGAGTTCTTGGGTGCTGAGGTGATAGTAAAATGATGATTTATTTTGCTATATTTATTTGCATTTATAGTCATAACTCGAGTAATTAGACATTTTATAATAGTTTATATACTTGCTAAGAATGATGACAATAGTTTTAGAAAGCAAAGTGTTCATAACTGTGGCCTTTTTATGGGTGAAAATGAAGAAAAACTTTTGGATGCAGGGGTACGTATTACGCATGTGAATATTGTGCATGAGTTTTGCATTACCTGTACCTTCTCCTGGATTCATTTTCTCAATTAGATGACCTACTTTATCTTTTCTTACGTAGAGTGGTAAGGACAAAGGCAATAGCTTACCTATTTTTGGGTTGCATGACATTCCTGCTCCTTGACCAACATTAGTTTATTACTTTTCATTTTGGTCAGCGCAACTTATGATAAGCTTTTGACGTTGGGCATCCTTACTCCTTTCTCCTGTTTGTGTGACGGGTCACTGGCGAATGACATTCCTTGTAAACCCTTATTATGTGTGTGAATGTGGTTCACGATGGGGTACTACTCTGTGATTGTACAAACCCGAGCGTGTGATTGAGGAAAAAGTCCCTGAACCCTGCATGTATGTGTATGTGTGAATGAGAATTACGAGGGTGAGTCTGTGTATCGCACGCAAACCCACGTGAATGAGTGCTTAAAAGTCTTTATCAATTTTATTTTATTTAGTTTTCCATTTTATTCTTTTCAACTTACTATCCCCCACTTTTATTTTTATCTTGCGGGTATGACGGGTCACTGGCATTGGAGAAATCCTCGTAAACCCTGCTTGTATGTATGATTGAACTCACGAAGGTGACTGTATTTATTATACAAACTTGGGGGATTGTATGAGTCACTATTATTTTATTTTTATATTGATTCCCGTAATTTTGAATGTGAAGATTGTTTGTAACAATATGAGTGAGTGTGCGGCTATGTCACTTACTGCCACTTTAGTTTCTCCGTACGCTTGATTTTGTTCGGGTGAATGAGAGCTCCCTTACTTTGTATATACTCCTTCCTTCCCCCTCTCACCCCCCTTAAGAATACGGATTTGGGGATATTTTCCTTCATTTGGCTGGGGGGATAAAAGCCTCCTCTTTCAGCTAAATCCTTTTGCACTTCGTTGTGGAAAAACTGGAACATTGTTGCTTGCGACAATGACAACTGAATTATAATTCCATTTCACAACAGACATTTAGACTCTGCATCATATACATAATGATAAGATCCACAAGGTTTTTTGCGAAGGTCTTCTTCTGGCAGACATTATCCAGTACTTTAGGTCCCTGAACCGTGCAAGTTGCAAAAAATATCAGTTTCTCAAGATAGGCACGAAACAATGAGAATGAAAAAAAGGTATCAAAAAAATCATTGATGCGACGGATCAGGAATAACTTTCAGGAAATCTGAAAAAATCCCAAACCTAAGTGCAGCCCATCAGGGTTTGCCCTTGCCCCTCCATATGGAAACACATGGAGAAGGTACCCTTCGGAAGAGCAGAGACACTATACCTGAAATCCTTATTGCTCCTGTTTATTCTTCAGGTTTGTTCTTCTCTTGCGGTCTCTGGAGAACGAAGATCCTTGTGCATCTAGTTCATCGTTATGACTGCACACTCTATAGTGCCGGTACCACGCGCTCTCTGAAAAACCCACTCGGCATATCGCCGAAAGGGTGAGAATAGGGATGGAAACACGAATTGTTTGACGGTGACGTAGGCGTCTTTCTGTGCCTGATATTCTAGGAATAAGAGCGACCGAGGACTTCTGCGCAGGCTGAATTTCCTAGATGGAGCTGGTCAAGGGAGTCGCGGGTCTTTCCTACATTCCTCCATGAACACACCATTATACTCAGCTGCTTGGCAGAAGGAGTATCTTCCAAGCATACCATCAGGCAGCTCTGGTAAAAAAAACTGCCATAAAATGTGAGACAACTGCTTACAGTTTGATATTTGTTTTTCATGTGATCATTTCGCTTCATCCATCAAAAATCCAATGCAATTCTGTTGCATTAGAGAGTACTGTGGAAAAAAAATTATGTGTAAACCTATCATTGTCAGTTTAACTTTAACATTGTATGCATTCTAAATAAACTAGATGCCATTACACCATTACATAATGATATACACTGTTATTTCAATGGCAAAATAATTGATTATATGAATCAGTATGTGACGTGGGATTATGAGTACTCTACTTTGGTGACTTCAATTATTCATATGCATGCATCATCATTTTTATAAAAAAAATTTTTTAATCACCCTTCATTGAACCTGAATTTAGGCAAACTTAAAAATCAATAACAAAGGGGCATTAACTAGAATCAAAAATAAAACGCCTTGAAAAATAAGTTTAGTACCTTATAAAAGAATACATAAAAGAAAAGGTGGAGAATTCTTCATAGTGAATTTGTTATTAACTAAAACAAAAATGGTTTGTTTTCGCACCTTTGGCCGAAAATGGGTTTTAAAGAATGAACCTCTGTGTAAAATAACGATTTCAAAATGGGGATGGGGACAATTGGATGAGGCCATCCCATATATATCACGTGCCCCTCTGTGTGGAGATTTCTTCTTCTTCTTTGTGCAGCGACCAATTCAAATTATTTGCAATCCTTAAAACTTTATATCAAAGGAAAAGATCATGCAAAATAATCTCTTTGCAGCTATGAGATGGTAAATTTGCATGAAAGTGTACAAAGGTAGTTTTACCATTATTTACAATCAATTTGTTGTTATTGCACCACTCAGTACACAATAGTACGTGCTGTCGAAACCTAGCAGCAGAGGCATTACAGAGATGAGCAACTAAACAGCTACTCTACCTACCGACAAACCTGATTATAAATTCTCATTCACATTATGCCTTATAATTGTTATTTTATTCTTATGATGTAACCAGCCATAGTCGGATTTCATAAAATGCCTTTGAAGTCATGAGAAAATAGATAACATCTTTAAGCTTACATAAAAGATTAGTTGAAATGTTAACCGACGATCTGGCAGTGATCCCTATCTAGTTGTCTCAGAAAGCTTGCAATACTAATATTAAATTTTTCATGATGACCTTTTACATATCAGACTAACAAGATTAGAGAGATAGATTATCGTACTGATGCATTTAAAATGTCATTTTACCTGCGTACCATAAGAGAGCTTAATAGGCTGCATAGCAAAGGGATAAGTAGGTGAAATATAGTCAAAGTAAGTAGTCTGTGGTGCATGATGCATGTAATAACAACCAACAATCCCTTTCTTATTATGTAGATACTAACCATCTAGCTGCATGTGACCCTATTATCAAGCATGTCTCCATTATATATCCTAGTTGCATGTCAATAGTGCATGTTTGGTGATCTCCACCCCCTGCCACACACCCTCGTGGTGGCTCACAGGGTATTACGTAGATATCTTTGCTGCATGCATGGTAACTCAATTTTTCAAATTACTTCATTAGGATCCCAAATATTGGCAGTGTATTCCAAGTGATGTCCAATAAAAGAGAAGTAGCTTCATAAATTGAACAGTTAAGATAATGACATAACATTTTGGATTCGAGAATTCTTAAGTGTTTGTGTACAAATGGTTGTTTTAGACGGCGTAACCTCTAATGAAGTTAAAGTCAATTTGGGCATTCCTCAGGGAAGTGTGATAGGCCCACTATTGTTCCTTTCATACATAAATGACAATGGAGAAGCAGTTGATAGGAATCTTAAATTATTTGCAGACAATACAGTAGTACACAGAGGATAGAATGATAATAACCGCCAATTTGGGTTCCGGAAAGGTAGATCTTGTGAGACACAATTAGCTTTTTTTGTACACGATATTTTAGTCTACGGTGACTGCAATGAAGTTGATGTGATATTTTTAAATTTTAAAAAGGCATTCGATTAAGTTCCTACAACAAATTAAACTAGAGAGATACTAGAGAGTTTTGAACTTGAAACTAGAGAGTTTTGGTATAAATAAAGATGTTGTATGTTGGGTAAAAGAAGTCTTAAGTGGGCGAGAGCAGAGGGTTGTTAACCCGTTAACGCCTTGTGGTACCATTTGGTACCATTCGGTAGTGTATTCCTAAAGTTAATGTTATTCATATTTCTTTAAATTCCTTCTGATTTTTTTAACTTCACATCAATTTGCATACGTTGAAGCATATGATTCCAAAGATTGCACTCTTACTGAACCATAATTAATGCGCATACAGATGGATGAAATAGGGGCATTTTTAATAATCTCAAAAACGATTTTTGTCCTGCATTCATTCCGATTTTTTAAAATTTATCTATTCCTATCTTATCTACGTGAGTTTTTCAAGTAATATTAAATCTCAATACATGCGGCTACGAGCTAGAGTAGATTGTTAGGATTTAGATGTATTCAATAAAAAGTTACAATGTGTAACATATCCGTGGTACCATATGGTACCTCTAGGCACTTCCCATGCTATTTTTATGCGGGGAGCGAATTCCTTCCGCGTTTGTATTTCCACCCGATTCTTTCATGATATTATGTTTTTAACACTTTTTATCAATGTATTTATTTATTTTATTGTTATTATAATTATTTTAAATGTTTATTTTTATTGATACATGATTATAGCGCAAGTTTAATGCATGTACACCTCGAAAATAGATTGCAATAGTAGTCCGCATGTGGTGAACCTGGTCTGAGCCGTAAATCATGCAAGAGACCTCAAATACGCGAGAAATTGATCACTTGGGATGATAAAGAAATTACTGTAAGTGACACAATTTTCCATAATCCTGATTACTTCTCGTTTCGTGAAATGTCCTCTACTACAGTTTTTGAACTGTTTTCTGATGAAGAAGTAAAAGTGCTTGTTGCTGTTCTTTTCCTTTGTGGGCAAAATATGGTTCCTAGTGGAACCATTTGCCTATAAAGTTTGGTGTCTCGATAGCCCAGATGGCTACCTACCAAATTTTAACGTATTCCAAGGGAATAACCTGAGGAAAGTGGAAAGTTATGAAAAATAATTTGGTTAGGCAGCAGCATCTCAAATACGAATGTTAGATGAGCTACAAAAGAATGAACCACCTTACCAGTTCTATTTTGATGATTATTACACAAGTAACAGTTTAGTGAAATATCTCCACAGAAGGAAATATGGTGCAACTGGCACAGTGAGGGAGAATAGAATACCTAAAGACTGTCCTCTGAAGTCCAATAAGGAATTGGCTAAGATGAAACGAGGATCTTTTGAAGCTAGAATATGCATATGGAAGACAAAACATTGCTCTGTAGTGAAGTCGGTGGTAAATGCAGTTGTATCATCATTCCACGATATATATATCCGTTAGCTGGTGTTGACAGATTCTCTAAAAGTGAGAAAAAGAGAATCCTTGTGCCACGACCCGATATTTTTGTGAAATATAATGCATTTATGGGGGGCACCGATCGAATGGACTGGAATATATACCTTTAATGTGTAGGTGTTAGGGGAAAGAAATGGTGGTGGCTCATTTTTACGCAGATACCAGATGCACTGATGCACAATGCATGATTTTTAGGGACATGACATTTTCGCAAAACGTTTTTTGCGACAGGATTCACGAAATAAGCGATTTTAAGGTTTAATCACGAAATTAACAGTGTCTTCTTTGAAACGCGATTTTTTAACGAAATTTGAGATATTTTGCAAATGCCGAATTTTTGTAGCATGAAATATTTTCTTTTGTGATGGCCGGATCGGATCTTTCATTTTTCTCGGTTCCGGATCCAAGACACGGAGTAAAATCGGATCCGGATCGTAGATTTTAAATTTTCGCGGCATAGCGATCGAAGTGCCCCATGAATGGAATGTGGGTGCGGTAGATATTGACAAGAAGAGGATGTGTAACTAAGGTCACGTAATTAGATGAAAACGTTCCCGTGCAACTAGAAGCAAAATAAAGAAATATGACTTTTTCCCCCATTACCCCGGTATCGCGGGAAAAAAAAAAAAAAAAAAAAAAAAAAATACGTAGGATGTCATGCGGGTAGCCTACATTCGCCGGGATCAGGCGTACAACGAGGGCTAGTGTACCTACTGTGGGAAGTTCGATCCCAATCGCAGTTAAATTTTTTCTTTCAGTCACTGCATCGAAAATGTTATCATATTCAATTTCAAACCATTACATCTGAATACTCACTTTATTATACTTTGTTGTTTAAATTAGATTTTCAAATGTACCACTCATAAATTAAGGATGGTCGGGTAGGATCCAAAGATCCACGGGTCTTTCATTTCATTCGCTATTGAAATCATATCCAGGTACAGTAAAAATTCAGATCCGGATCGGAGATTTTAACATCTCGCGGCCTCGTGATCGATGCGCCCCGCGAATGGAATTATGTACGTATGGTAGATACCAACAAGGAGAGTTTAAGTAACTCGGGTCACGAAATGAGAAGATTTTTTCCGTGCCACAAACGAGGAAAACAAAATAAAAAATACTCGTCTTGACATTTTTCTCCATAGGCTCGGATGTGCGAGAAAAAAATTAATCCGGATGTCATGCGGGTCGCCTACATTCGCCAAATTTCCCGTGAACCTATGAGAGCGTAGTTGTTAAAAATGAGGGCTAGTGTACTGCCAGTCGCGAGTTCGATCCTTAACACTACCTAAGAATTTCTTATAAAGATGTATATTATTGACCACTATATTTTTATGTAGACTTAAAAACTTCAATTATGTATCAAATAGCCCTGATGATGCCGCAATAAAGAGGCGAAACGTCGGCTAAATTGGTGTTTTCTCATATATCGACCAAACTACTCCAGAAACCAAGTCTACATAAAAATATAGTGGTCAATAATATACATCTTTATAAGAAATTTAGCATGGAGATTTTGACAGAAGAAAGAAGATCTACAACTGTAAGTCATAACGAAAGTTTTTACTCATATTTACGAAGAAATTTTGGACAAGAGGCTGTTAACGTGTGTAATTCTATCGGAAAGCAAATCAGAAGACTAGCAAGCAAAAGAAATCAACGTATTTTTTTATTGAGATGCAAAGATGAATGTGTATTTCCATCACATATTACAAATAATATTCAATGTACAATTCTTTTGTTAGATCGCCCACATCCGTTCGTCAAAGAAGTTGAGCGTTCACTTTTACGATTCAAAAAGATGGTTCTTAATATCGAATTGAAAATTTGTATATGGGATATAAGAGAATGTGAGAAGATTCTCAAAGATGAAAAGGGTCATCTTCAAAAAATTGTTCCTTATGAACTCTATACTTCATTTTTAGATAGGCAAGATGAATTTTATAATCGCCACTTTGAAGAAATAAAACAACGGCACATGTCAAAACTAAATACGCTCTTACCCAAACACACAATTCCGGGACATCATGAATGGGTTAAAAATCTCACATCCATAAATATTCCAAGCGATATAACTAATTTCATTAGTTTAGGTCCTAAATATAGCATCCCTTATACAAACAAAGTCTACCGGTTACTCAACTACTAGCAGATGTTGATAACATTATTTCTGAGATCAATGGCCGAACTAAGCAAGAAAAAATACGAGCACAATGCACTAACATTATCACCAATTATATTCATAAACAAAAACAAACAGCTAAAAAAACAGATCCCATTAACAGATTACTACTGAAAACACAACAATTTCTTAAATTGCATCCTGAAGTTATAGTCTTAAAAACAGACAAAACGAACAAAACAGCTATAATGTACAAAAAAGATTATGATACAAAAATAAAAGATCTATTGAAGGACGATCGAATTTACAAGCCAATTAAGAAAAATCCTACCTCTTCACTGCAGACAAAAATAAATACCTTCGTGAAACAGCTTTTTCAGCAGAAGAAAATAGATTTTACCATAAAAAATAAGTTAACAAAATATAATGGCACAGCGCCACAGCTATATGGTTTACTAAAAGACCATAAACCGAACAATCCACTGAGACCTGTTGTTAGTTTTGTGAATAGCCCGTCCTATGAGTGTGCAAAATATCTTTGCGAATTGTTGAGTTACATAGCATCCAATAAATATAATGTTAAAGATTCATTTGATTTTTTCAAGAAAATAAAATCTATTAATATTCCACAAGGATACATATTTATATCTTTAGACGTTAAATCCCTGTTTACAAATATCCCTTTGACACTGGTAGAAAACATAATCACATCAAAATGGGATACGATTACTAATCATACCACTCTTGAAAAGAATGACTTCATGAAATTATTTTACTTATGTGTGAACAATGGCTATTTACAATATAATGATGAATTTTATGAAATTATTGATGGAGTCCCAATGGGTTCCCCAGCTGCTCCAATTCTGGCAGACACCGTAATGAATGAACTTCTGGACACTGTAATTCCAATACTACCATTTCATGTACCGTTTATTTACGTTATGTTGATGATCTATTCCTTGCAATCCCAGAAGACTATGATGAAGGAAATTTAATGCAAACCTTTAACCAATTCCACAATAAACTTCAGTTTACAATAGAAAAAGAACAAAATAAACTACTACCTTTTCTGGATACCATAGTAAAACGGAATTTAGATGGAACGGTATCAGTAGATTGGTACATGAAAGAAATGAAAACTGATAGATTTTTAAATTTCACTAGTTGTCACCCCTTTAAACAAAAACTAAACACAGCTCTAGCCATTAAATATAGAGCCATACAGCTAAGCGATCCTGAATATCATAAGAAAAATTTAAAAATTTTAGAAAACATACTTATCAATAACAATTTTCCAAGAAAACTTATTAGGTCAATTCTGTATAATAGTAGCATTCGTCCCAAAGAAAATATAAAAATAATTAATCCTCCTCCCACAGAAAACGAGCAAGATACATTAAACAAACAAAAATCAACTCAACACTACAGGGGTATAATTTATGTTAAAGGATTGTCAGAACAAATATCCAAAATTTTTAAAAGTACTACCTACAACATAACATACCGAGCAAGAAGAACACTACATAATACAGTTTATTCGAAATTAAAGAGTCAAATTCCTAAATTTTACAAGAGTAACATTGTTTATAGCATACCTTGCCAAGATTGTAATAAAATTTATATTGGGCAAACTGCACAATACTTAAAAAATAGAATCAATGGCCATAAGTCTTCAATTAAAACAAATACTGGAACCTGTGCCTTGGCTAAACATTCTTTGGAAAAAAACCATTCCTTTATATTTGAAGATGCAAAATCGATCGACTCTGAATCCAACCTTCAAAAGAGGCTTTTTAAAGAAATGGTTTATATAGCAAAAAATCCCACTGCATGCAATAATAGAACCGATATTCAAAATTTAAGTAAAATATACCATAGCATTATATCAACTTTATAAATATATCTTACTCAACAACACCATCAACTTATAAATTCATATTCATTTTATATTCAATTTTGTTAAAATATATATATATATATATATTTTTTTAAGTAAATGATACATACACAAATAAATATTCTTTATGTAATAATTTTTTTAAAAAATTTTGTTTGTTTTCGTTTTTGTAACCAAGAAACATAACATTGTTGTTGTTGTTTATAAAAAATTGTCACCAAAAGGTATGTACAGGATTTTCTCTGTAATCATTTTTTTTTCCTCTCTTTAATTTTGATCCTAGACTGTAAAAATTAATGAAAATGTAAAAACTTCAATTATGTATCAAATAGCCCTGATGATGCCGCAATAAAGAGGCGAAACGTCGGCTAAATTGGTGTTTTCTCATATATCGACCAAACTACTCCAGAAACCAAGTCTACATACTACCTAAGAATACAGCCGTGCTGTATTCCTAGGGTAATGCTAGTAGGCAGTTAAAAAAAGTAGATTATCAGAAATTTCATGCCAAATTATAAGTCAAAAAAATAATTAAATTTGGCGAAAGGAAATGATTGGAAAACATTTATATTACAGAATTAAATCGTGGAATCATTACGTTAACTTTACAGTGTATTTTTGAGTGACGCATTCGTAAATCTAGTTGAAGCGATAGAAGTACAAAAAAGTCTATCCACACACAAAGGTTGGAAATGAAGGATGATAAAGATTTTTATTCAATGATTGAAAGAAAAATTTTAAACAGCGTAAGAATCGAACTTCATTACCTGCAGTCCACTACTCCACTTTGTTATTGTTATTACCATTATCTCATTAATTTGCCTTTAACTTAATTTTACCTACTGTTTTTTTTATGTTGCGTAGGATAGCCATAACTTCTGTATTGGATCTCAAATGTATGTAGTATTAACTGTTTGTTCACATTGGTATGAAGTCTTTATTAATAATATTTAAAAAAACCCTTCCTTTAAGACTCCTTTTTCCTAATATTAAACACAGCTTTCACCTTTTTAAAACTATTTTATTTACCTTATTTGTCATTTTTAAACACCGCTTTTGATGATTTTTATTTACCATTTTTCGGTGTCCCTAATAATTGTTGATGAGGATGTTCGCGCCCGTGGCCGTAATGTCCCCAGACAAGTAAAGAGCCCCACAAGGGGAAAATAAAGAATGGAGGCTGGCCTTTAACAGAACACAAGAATAAATTAAAGAAATACTGTAACAAAAAAAAAGGTGAAACGGAAGGAAGTAGCCAAGCGTGCGCTCCGCATACTTTGGTCGCCGACGTCTTCCGAGGGTCTGCACCATTCATTCACTCACACGCATACACACGCCGTGCCGACAGGCCACTTGTTCTCTCACTCGCTCGAACTCATCTCTGTCCAGGTACTAGCCCAATCTCTCTCTTCCTCCCTCTCGAGCGCCCTCAACGGGCCAAACCATAATTACAAAACAAAACAGGGTCGCGAACGCTCGCCGTGGCAACCGAGGGAGGGAATTCAAAGGAACAAAAAAAAGTGGCCAGTCCTCGAGCGAACAAGGAAGTCACGAAGAATTATAACCCTGCTAGAGTTCCGTTGGGCAGTTGTGCAGACATGCCTGGAAAGTATCCCCCAAATCTGTGGGACGTGCACCTGCATCTAGAGGACATGAATGATGTAAGTAAACTCATCATCAGATAGCATATTATTTTCAACAGATTGCATTTGATTGCTATCGGACGATTTTCTTTTCAGTGTCTCCGATGAAGTAAGGTACGATGGGTACAACTACCTCGTGAAATCCACTCCCCCATGGCGAAGGTGTGCCCATGAAAACTGCGCCAGTAGGACACGAACAAAATGTTTGAAATGTAACTAAGGATTATGTATTGTTTTGCACCATTCCATTTCTGGCAGTGATTTATGCAAGCCTTGAAATGAACTTTTATTTACCTTGAGCAAATTTATATTTTAAATTATTATTACGATGGTAATAAACTGTTTACATATTTCTTGGTATTTCAAGGACATTATATGTTAAAAATTAATATTCGGAAGATAAAATATAGTATACGAAGCATTTTCGACAGTTACAGTTTAATTTCAGGAGATTCTCCACATAGGTTACATTTTATACCCTCAAGCGCCTAGCAGTACCGTTTGGTACCAGGCTATATCTCCCTAACTACCAATGTTTTAAGAATAAAAGTTACACGTTCTATCTCAGAAAATGATGTTAATTGAAATATTAGTTTATACTTGAATTCCAAGAAACTTTTTTTTCCAGGCGTTACCGGGTTGAGGATAGTATCATGTCGGACACAATCAAAGTGACATGGTTCCCCAGGGTAGCGTAATAGGTCTGCTGTTTCTTTTGTGCATAAACGATTTGAGTACCACAGTTAATAGTAAGCTTAGACTTTTTGCAGATGATGAGGTAGTGTACAGGGGTATATCAAAATAAGAAAACAGGGAATCTCTTAGCAAAGATTAAGATGCAATTCAAGAGTAGCAACAAATGGCAGTTAGAACTTAACCTTAAAAAGTGTGTAGCTATTAATTTTTGGACGAGGAATAATTCAGTAGATCGACGCTATAAAATTAGTAACACGAAGATTGAAAGCGTTGAAACCATAAGGTACTTGGGTGTAACAATCACTACAGATTTACCGTGGGGAAGACACATCCGGGAAATACGCGGCCGAGTGAAGAGAAAGCTAGGATTTACAAAAATAGTACTTGGGAAATGTGACAAGAAGACAAAAGAGTGATGTTACTTGAGCGATGTCGAGTTTGTACTGTATATAGATCAAATTTAGATACCTGTAGGTATCTTTTTTCTGTCTGGGTGTGGCAGCTACTGAATTCCAATTCACTAGTTAACTATGGAATTGAAGGTAGCTGAGGCAGCAGCAAAAGTCGCTTCTGCCTCTATAACAGCCATTATTTCTAATCCCTTCACCTGTTCTTCCTCCCACTGATTTGTTGAGCACATTCCTTGGGTTACATTCTTTCTCCCACTGGATGGTCCTTCCCACTGAGAAGTGGGACCACGTGCTGTGCTCATCCACCTTTCATTGCAAACAAAATCTACTGCCCTGCACAAATAACAACAATGAATGCCTCTGTTTTCATGCAATATAACAAGGTTCAGTATTTCTTAATTAGTTTTGATGCATATCACATACTGCTTCCATCAAATAAATGTATTTATGGAAGTGAATCACTGAATTAATGGTAATACTTCACATTTAAGGTTTTCAGAAATGCTGTGGAATATTGAGCTGCTTACATCATCAGTCCTTCATTCACATTTCCGGTTAATATGGGAACCATTAGGAAAAATGGAAGAGATGCAAATTTTTATGTGCAAATACAGTAAAACCTCTCGATTATTGTCGTCGTCGTCAAACATTGCCACACGGTAACCACAAGCGAGACACATTCACACCAGTAGGTGGGAGAAAACAGACTACTTAAGGTGCCATAAGCGGCAACGTGTCTGGCAATATGGGGAGTGCACATCGGCTATTTGTCGTGTCGCACCATAAACATGACATAGCGCACTTTCAAATCCATCACTGGTCGCAAGCATGGCCGGCTCCATAAGAATCTGTGTTTGACCTTTACTAGCTGTCACCGCATATCTGTTCCTACGGCAGAAACCAGAATAAACGTAAGCCTGTCACCGGCATCAACATCTTTTTCCGGCGTAGTTTGACCATCCTGTGTAAGTCGACACGTAGTTAATTATCTACTTCATAGATGACATCTGTTGTCCATCACAACAAAAAAGAACATGTTTTGTACAATTATACTTATTTCAGATTTAAATATCCAGTGAAATAAAGATTGGCTTTGAGTTACTCTTGGAATTGTCATATTATGTTATCTTAACAGCCTCTCAAAAGATGGCGTTTTTGGCAACTGTCGCAGTTTGCCACCAATCGCAGTAACAGCGTCACTGCTAATAGTTCAAAAATGAATAGGTAAGTTGATGTGTTTTGACTTACGTCGATTTCAACTTACGAAGAAATTTTTGGGACAAATTAACCATGTAAGTTGAGGACTTACTGAGGTGTCAATAAATATTTCAACCTATGTGTCAATAGTAGAAGTAGGGTCAACAAATATTTTGATAATTCCCAAGCAAAGCCAAGAGGAGATTCAAGCCAACAATTGTGAGGATTTGTAATGGATATAATGGTAGTGAAGAGAGTCCAATAGAAAGCATCAAATGTGTGCAGCAAATAAAGTTCTATTGCAAATGAGGAATTGCACCAACCAAGTCTGTGACACCTTCTTGCCGTTCATCCATCTCCATCCTCCAAGACTCCTTCCGGTGAAGTGAGCGTATGCTATCCGTGGCATGACGAAACAAAGTCACCATGCAGCACAGCCTACATCAGTCCAGAGAAAGAAGAAAATGACAACAATAGAAGCAACAAAAAACATCGAGAATATAATATAGTAATAATATAATATATTTTATTTGTCCAAAAGAAACTGTACAAAACTACGAGTACTAAGCAATTGTATAGGACACGTTATGGCAATAAGAGATAAGAAAATAACCCTAGTAGCACAATTAATGCTCACAATATGCTGCGCACATTTTCCTAAAATATGTTCAATATGTTGAAAATGTTTCTAGCATATGCTGAGCATTAACAAATGTCCGGGTAATTATATGCTATAAATGTGCTGAAAACATTTTCGAAAATATGCTGAGCATGTTGTCAACACAGACATGGCATATTTGAGAAAACATGCTGAGCATATTTCAATTATGTTATGTAGCATATTTAATCTATCACCGTTCAGGGTCTTTGTATCGGAGGAAGAAAAGTCCGAAAAGCAAATTAAATGGAAGAAATTTGAACTCCAATACCCGTATTTCAGTCAAAAATATACCATGTACTATGGTCAGTTTTTAACTTAAATAATGGAGTTTGAATTTATTCCATTTAACTATCTTTCCGGACTTTTCTTCATCTGAATAAAATATCTTCAGCAAAAGATGTGACATTATTAGGAGACTTCCGATCGTTGCTCCGACCGTATTTCATCTTAAAGTTAGATGCAATGTACAACTATTCGTAATGTTATACTTCTGATCCTCCTTTCAATGGGTGACAAGTGAAGGAGTGAAGTGCCCATAATTGCTACTGCACTGGCTTCCTACACACATGTATTCACACTTAATTTTCAGGACTTTCGGGAAATGATTTTAAAACAAAGCAGCTGTAGATTAAAATATTTATTAGTATTCCTTCTAAATTCAATTACTTCATTCACTTGATGATCCGCACCACGTAAAACATGCCTTTCAACATACTACGCGTGTTCTCCAAGAAAACCAATATGACAGCACATCACACGAGAATGCACAACACCAACAACACAATTTTAATTTTATTTGTTCTGCGTATTTAATAACCAACGGTATTTTTAATCCACTCTCGTCTCATTAATGTAACTACATTTTCCCGAGAGGAAGTTCTTTTAAATTGTTTCAACACTCGTCACTGCACTAAGGTTAATCAACAATTTCGACGTTTTCACGTTCACAAATGGTCTATAGTTGAATTATGTCCTCGTTAGCTCATTCCAAAATGCCGAGTAAGGTAATAATATAACATTTCTGAAAGAAGAAAAAGAATTGTCGTCCATACTCAAGGCAGGAATCCAATGAAAACCATTGAAAGGGTTACTAAAAACAATGACAAATTGATGACTTTTCTTCAACAAAATCTATTTTCAATTACGTAAATACTTACTCGCCGTATCTGAATCTCCTGAATGCTCAAAAATGATCATCCCATTATCAAATTAAGCTGCCGTGAACACCAACAGTTTGAAATGCAATTTAGCAAGGAGCTTACTCTGGCTTCTCACATTCGTTTCTCAGCATAATTCGCCGCCGCTCTGCTTTGCGATGTTGGTATACCCTTTCCAAACGCCGCGAAATATGAGATGAACGTTGAGCTATATGAACACCATCGTCACAATTATGAACATACAACACAGTTATTTACTATCATTAACATTAATCTAGGTCTAATCAATAGAAAACGGTACAAAACCCATGGGCATACTGACGAAATTAAGCGCGACGATGATGGCAATATTGGTCAAATCAGTTATCATAGCAAGACTGAACACGAACGTGGACTGGTAAATTCAACTCAAAACTTCAAAGTTAGACTTAGAGTTATGGAAACGTATATATAAACATGTCTATCAATAAACAATGAGCTATTTCCATCAAAATATTTTGAGCATGTTTTTCGAACATATGCTAGAAATATGCGGACTGCATGTTATATAATGAGTGGCTCCTAAAATGACATGAAAACATTTTCAGCATATGCTCACAATATGCATTCGAAAATGTTTCCTTGAGCATAATGGAAATGCCGTGAGCATGTGCTCAGCATCTTTTGTGCTACTAGGGAAGGTGTATAGATTAAGTTTCATGCTACATAAGATATTCATTGATACTGTAGAAACCTCTCCAACAAAAAATCAAATACCTCTCTTTGAAACACTCATGTTATTCTCAAGTTTTACGCCAGTAGGTAACTTATTATAAAGTTTTATACACATAGTTCTAGGACATTTTAAATGTTTTGTGGATCTAGATGATGTCACATGCATATCATATTTTAACCTTGTATCATATGTATGGATTTCATTATTCTTAACAAAATCAGTAATATTTTTTTCACATAGATTACTGCATGATATATGTAAACAGATGGCACTGTGAGTAACCTTAAATTCTTGAACAGAGGTCGACAATGAGACCTGTAATGCACCTTACAATTAGTTCTTACAAATTTCTTTTGAATGATAAACACATTATTTAAATTGGATGTAGATCCTCCATAAAACTATGCCATAGGAAATACAGGGATAAAATAATCCATAACATAGGGTTTTCATTATATCTAAGCTAACTGTATGTTTCAATACAGATAACAGGTAGAATACAGAATTCAGTTTTTTACATAAATTTGTGGTGTGTACGTCCCACTTCAACACAGAATCAACATCCACCCCAAGAAATTTAACATTATTTGTAACATTGAGGTCACCAAAATTACTCTGTAAGTGGTTACTATCATGTGCATTAAGTGTGGATTGAAAAGCTGTAATTTGTGATTTATTCATATTCAATAATAAATCATTTTTATCACACCAACTACCCATTTGCTGTATTAATAATTCTCCTGACTCAATTAAATTGAGCAAAGTTTTCCCAGACACTAAAATACTGGTATCGTCAGCATACATTATGCATTTAATATTTGTATTAATCATTGACTTTTTCGGTAACTCATTAACATATAATAAGAATACTAAAGGGCCCAATACGAAGCCTTGAGGTACACCTTTTTTCACACTGAGTGATGAGGAAAGAAAAACCTTTCCATCTCTTCGATATGTAACCCTCTGATGCCGTGCAGCAAGATATGTCTTAAGCCACTGTAGGGCTGTGCCTCTAATACCAAGCTTCTTGCATTTAAGAAGCAATTTAGTATGATTTACAACATAAAAGGCTCTACTCAGGTCAAAAAATACGCCCATCACCTTGCATTTTTTGTCAATTTCATTCATAACATAATGAATAGCATTAAATAAGGCTTGTTCAGTAGACTTCCGTTTGCAAAAGTCAAACTGAAAGGCAGATAACAGATTGACACTGTCCAAGTAATCAGTTAGTCTATTATAGAACACACAATCAAATATTTTCCCAAACTGGGAAATAATAGATATAGGCCTATAATTGTTAACATTTTCACGCTCACCTTTTTTCTTAAAGACTGGAACAACCCTTGATCACCAAGTAAGGTGGAAAAACGGTTTCTTTGTTATTCACCTGATGATGACTGGTAATGGCTTTCGGGCGCTCCTCCGCGTCCTGTGTTGTCAGGGTGACGACAGTTTCTCCAGCCATCCTGCTGGCGTCTTCAGGTCAGAAGTGTCGATGCTTCAAAATTGGCCGTCTTATATAGGGGCTTGGGTGTCGTAGGTCGTCTCTGATTGGTTCTGATGTTCTTGTGGTCTCAAGTGGGCTCTGATTGGTCGTCGATTTTGAAAACTCTTTTCCAAGAGTTTGCCAGCGTGTAGCCGTCTTCCCTGTTGTAATTTTCCGGCTGTTTCGTGATTTCTATAGCTTCTCGGATTAGCCTGGGGTAATAGCGGCTTTCATTGCAGATCACCTTAGCTTTTCCGAAGTCCACCGTGTGGCCGGGTTCGGACCACACGTGCTCTGAGACAGCGGAAAGGCGGAACTGCTTCTTCTCAGTGGCGCGTTCATGTTCTCTTACTCTGGTTTTGATTGATCGTCCCGTTTGTCCTGTGTAAGATTTTCCGCAGGAGCATTGGAGCTGGTATACTCCCTCGTGAAGTAAACGGGAGATCTTGTCCTTCGGTCTAGGCAGATTCCCTGTTTCCCAGGAAAACCCTGATTCACCGCGCAAAAACCATCTCCGACCACGGTTCCCTCCAAAAGGAAAAAGAACATCTTGTCGAGGCGCTACACAAGAACGGCTACAGAAAGGAGATGGTCCTAAAAAGGGCCTTTTGGAATGACTCCAAGGAAATGAGAACCGCTGAAGACTCTCCACGAGAGAAACAGGACAAACGGGACGATCAATCAAAACCAGAGTAAGAGAACATGAACGCGCCACTGAGAAGAAGCAGTTCCGCCTTTCCGCTGTCTCAGAGCACGTGTGGTCCGAACCCGGCCACACGGTGGACTTTGGAAAAGCTAAGGTGATCTGCAATGAAAGCCGCTATTACCCTAGGCTAATCCGAGAAGCTATAGAAATCACGAAACAGCCGGAAAATTACAACAGGGAAGACGGCTACACGCTGGCAAACTCTTGGAAAAGAGTTTTCAAAATCGACGACCAATCAGAGCCCACTTGAGACCACAAGAACATCAGAACCAATCAGAGACGACCTACGACACCAAAGCCCCTATATAAGACGGCCAATTTTGAAGCATTGACACTTCTGACCTGAAGACGCCAGCAGGATGGCTGGAGAAACTGTCGTCACCCTGACAACACACGACGCGGAGGAACGCCCGAAAGCCATTACCAGTGTTGAGAAACGCCGCGGAAACCTCAGAACCCACCTGATGATGACTTAACCATCGAAACCTGGGTAGTGGAAAGTAATAAAATTTGTGGAAAAATCAAGTTTATTCATTCTTATTATAATGAATCGTTTCCACCACGTCACGGCCGATAATACCCTCGTGATCATGATCGTTTTTCTACATTTTTTGTTTCATTAATTCATTCATTCATCTCATAAAAAGATATCCTCACTATTTCAATGTCTCATCCCTCATCCACTCATTATCTAATCAGTAGTTGTAAGAAGGGTTTTTTTTTGTATTATTTGTGTCTGCACCAGAATATATGGTTTGTTACGTGAAGTGAAAAAACGATTCCAACTTTTGTTCAACTTTCTTCGTGGCGATCCGGATTACCCAAAGACCCATTACCTGCGACCTTTCTCCACCCGACCCCGGCGGTAAAGCTAGGGAATCGCTAGTTTTGAAAGAGGTCAGGAACCTGCCCACTGAGACCTGCTCGGGTGAGGTCTTCCATTAGTATCTAAAAGGTGACGGAGTTTGTTTTTTTTGCCCGTGCATCTCTGAGGCGGAAGGGTACGCGTGGGTGAAGTGTGTCGTGTCCCGTTCGCATGGCCGGAAGAACGTGACCGGTACAATATGGAGTCGAGTTACCAACTGGAGACGCATGTCTTTTTTTTGACAGGTTGGATTCTCAAAGTCCGCAGGATTTCTCTTGCAGTTTTTGAATTTCCAGCACTTGACTTTTAATTAAATTCATAGAGGCACTAAGTTTCGCCTGAAGGTCAAGAACTATAGTGTACACGTCTTCTTGGCCTGAGTTCATCATCGTCAGGATGTCACTAGTTTGCGTAGCACAAGACATGCAACGATAGTGAAGATTAGTATTACTAATCACATAGTTTCCGACTGTCTTAGTGATTCCAGTGCAATCAATATGGAAAAATGCATTGCAGCCAAATTTGCATTTCAACATTGACTGTTTATCACCGATTTTTTCTGAGCAGATAGCACATACATTAATTAATATACGATTAATAGAAAAATTAATACTTTACTAATCATTCAAATGCTCTCAATGGAAAGAAGTTCCAGTGTTCTTAAGTTTCCATAAGTGATTAAAAGTAATGAAAGAGACTATAGAACTCAGTTTCATATCACACTCAAAAATACTCACAATTTTGCAAAAGAGCAATAGGTGTTATTTATATTTGTTGAAATTTCTGTCGTGAGCCAAATAATAATAATAACAATAAGGGGTCATCGCATACTCCCGCCTTATATTTGAGCTAGCGGACACGAGATGCAGAGCATACCGAACCCAGCCGGAGGCATTAAGTCATCTTCTCTCCTCCATCTGTAGTTTCTACGCCAAGTCACCGTACTTAGCTCGGCACAATGCCTTTGCAGGTGTCATATTTTCACCTGCGGCACCTTTCATGGCTTGGACGAAACAACTGTGCCGCCATATGCACTTGGAGAGATCGAGTGCGTCGTGGAGAACGATAAATGTGAAATCTGGTGGAATTATTATTTTGTCACCACCAAGCAGTTGTCGGCGACTAAGCCTGATATCGTTCTCCTCGATAATCTCTCCCACTCCATGTACGCAATCGAGTTTTCAGCACCGGCAAAAACAAACATGGATGCGAAGGAGGTGGAGAAACATAAAGACCTGCCGTTTGAGCTTCGACACATGTACTCCAGACACACTGTTAAAGTCCTCATATCATAGGTGTGCTCGGTGGAGTAAAGGGATCGCTGCTGGATAACACCAAGTGTATGCGTGGCACAATTGCTTTTAGCACACATGCAGAAGGCCATCATCTTGGGTTCTCTCAGTCTGCTTCACACACACGATCCTAAAGCAGCTTAGGCACTCATCCGATGGGCATCGGAAGTGCCTACAAAAACTTCCAAACCCCTTTCGAGTCTCCGGTCATTATGACAGCAATGAAACCTGATGCTAGCCAGAGATTCAGAGGTGGATGTTACTTAATAGTAACTGTAATAATAATAAGAGGCAAAAACAGACTACGGGCTCCTCGCTGGATCCCTGAAAATTGCTTCGGCCGGATAATGGTGGCCGTCTGCTTGTGGGTTAGCTTCCTAACTCACAGTACTACTGATGATGAAATATTATGGTGTACGCATTTAGTCAGAATGTAGCCCATCATTAGAGACCGATGCGCGGACCATTGGGTCCGTGCTCTAAGCCGCGCCATCCACCCGTTGTACTGAACGCGTGCATTCTCTTCTATCCTCCCGAGCTAGAGGGAATGTGAGGTAACTCACCTTTGGCTTTTCGAGACGCGATTGGTTTTACTCTTGATTCCGGATAAATTCCATCTTTTGCATGAACCTTTTGCTTTATTACTTGTTCCCGACACCAAGGGCAAGAACCCACAATTATTAAGTCGATGGTTCAAGCCCCTGTGGGGCCGAACTTCTACAGTGACAATGAAACCACCAGAGCCATTAGTCAACTCAACTTAAAAGGAAAAAGATACAGTAATTATAAAAGGCTAGTAAATTACACAATACTAAATGGCTCCTTCAATGGCATGATAACATAAAAAAATAATATTAGTTTTTGATAAATGCTTTTCCCTCTCAATCTTTGAATCCCTACCGGACCATGCTAGCAAAATAGAGGTCAGGACTCGTGAGAATGCTTTTATTTGGGCTCTCCGTGCATTCGAGAAGCCCGGATTGAGTGTACATCATTAATCACCCCCATTGTCATCCCTCACCCCTCTTCCTCACCTCCAATTGCGTTCACACCCTCTCCCTCCCCTCCCCCCCCCCCCTCCAACTGCCTTCACACCCCCGCCGCACACTTCAGTTCCTCTCCGGCTGACGAAGACTGCAGAGGCAGTCGAAAGCTTCCAATTGAACTAAATGTGAGTGTCCCGTTTTTTATATTTTTGTGTTTCTATGTTTTTCATGTGCTATCTTCGTATGTATAAATGTGGACCTTTGCCGGTCAAGGCAAATGATTTTTTCTCTGTGGAAAATTTGCTATTGTGCAATATCAGCGGGTAACGCCGTTAAAGTTTTCACGGCTAGTTCGTGGACCTTTGAATTTCGTTATTTGTCTCAATGTTGACAATATATATATATATATATTTTTTTTTTGAAACACTAAATTTTAATATGAATTACATATTTGTCTCAATAGCAAATTTTCCACAGAGAAAAAATCATTTGCCTTGACCGGGACTCGAACCCAGACCCGAGAGCACCTGGCCGGAAATCAGGCAAATGATTTTTTCTCTGTGGAAAATTTGCTATTGTGCAATATCAGCGGGTAACGCCGTTAAAGTTTTCACGGCTAGTTCGTGGACCTTTGAATTTCGTTATTTGTCTCAATGTTGACAACATTTTCAGTTTTTATAAGAATGGAAAAAATCAATCATGCTGTCTCTGATTTGAAGGAAATATAATATTACAAATTTGTAATGTAAGTGGGCCGATATATCGGCCCTTGGCAGTTTTCGCACAACCATAGAGGGCCGATATATCGGCCCACTGGCAGTAAAAGGGTTAATAATAAAATAATAATCACAATACTAATAATCTATATATATATAAATGAATGTATGTGTGTGTGTGTGTGTGTGTATGTCCTTTATGCATTACTACACCAATCATCGGATCGCCATGAAACTTTGGGAAGTTGTTGAGTACATTCCCGAAAAGAGGACTAAGGAATCGATATTTCAATATCGATACTTTATCGATATAATATCGCTAAAGTATCGATAAATTGATACATTATTGATACAAAATTGAGGTGAAATCATTTAGTGTTTTAAAAGGAATGTATCGTTGCAATATCGATACTGTATCGAATGTATATAATGTGTTTGTCGTTTATGCATTACTACACCATTCATCGGATCGCCATGAAACTTTGGAAAGTTATTGAGTACGCTCCGCGAAGGTTTCTACAAAAGCGATAATTCAATATCGATACTGTATCGATATAATATCGATAAAATATGGATACATCGATACATTGTTCATACAAAATTGAGGTGAAATTATTTAGGTGTTTTTTATCAAAGTTTTATAAAGTATCATTACAATATCGATACTGTATCGATACAATATTGATAACTTCATGCATTACCACAACATTCATCCAATTTCCATGAAGCTTTGGTTAGTTGTTTTGTTCACTCCATGAAGGTTTGTACAATATCGAGAATACAATATCGACACTGGAGACGGGATGTGCATCCCATTGAACTTGCAATTCATTGAAACACTCACGTGCAACATATTCAAATCATCCGGCATGGGACAAATATTTCAGAAATGCCAACTTATTGCTTGGGATGAATGCACAATGGTGCACAAAGCATCGCTCGAGGCTCTGGATCGATCATTGCAAGATTTCCGTTGAATCCTGAGACCATTTGAGAACGCATTAATAATGCTTGCACGACATTTCAAGCAAACATTACCTGTAATTCCTCGATTGACAATAATGCTTGCCTAAAATATTATACTTTGTGACGACATGTAAAGACGTTAAAATTATATACAAATATGCGTGTCCAGGTGCAAAACAATCGATCAGCTGAGATATATTGTATACCCATAAGAATTGTGAAATTAAACATACTATAAACGTGTGCTTTCCATTTAACCAGATTGAGCCACAGCAACGCGTGGCCGGGTCAGCTTGTAATAAATAAAATTGAGGATATGCAACCCAGCAAGCACGCCATGACGGCCTGGTTGGGCGGGACGTGATCGTTGGCCGCGGGATTGTTAAATGATGTCAATAAACCCAAAAATTCATTCAGGTGTTCACCATAAAGTTACAAGGCTTGTCCGGAAAGTAAGTACCGTTTGGGAAAACACTCTTAAAAACATTTTTTTTCAAGGCAAGATTTATTTTTACATGAAAGAGTATATCTTTCACTATTTTTCTACATGGTTGCCACCATTGTTTAGACATTTGTCATAACAGGAAACCAACTTTTCTATGCCCTCTTCATAGATAATTGTCGCCAGGGAAGACAGCCATAGCTGAACACCGTTCTTTGCGTCGTCATTGCTGTCAAAGTGCCTTCCTCCAAAATCACGCTTCAAATTCAAGAATAAGTGATAGTCACAATACTGTTTGAGAAGTCACCTCCCTCAAAACTGCATCGGATAAGAAATGTCAATGCACTTCCAAGTCGCTTCGTTTTGTGGTCATCCGTAAGCATTTTCGGAACCCAACGGGAACACAGTTTCCGTTAATTTAAGCAATTTGTGACAATCTCATGCAAAAAAGTTTTTGAAATTTGTGGGAATCTTCAGAAAGCATTCTTATCGTAAACAGTCTGTTTACAAGAATTTTCTCATTCAGTTTTTCAACCAAACCATCATTGACAACAGAAGACCGCACACTCTGTGCTTCGTCGTGAACACTGGTTCGTCCATCATTGAATTTTCTAACCCACTTTCTCACCATCCCATCAGTCATTACACTTTCACCATTAATCTCTACATGTTGACAGTGAATTTCAGCTGTCTTAACATTCTTTGCGTTGAAAAACCGTATTACAGAACTCACTTCACAGTCGGCGGGATCAGATATTGTTTTAAACATTTTAAACGATCACTAACAAATGTTAACACAACACAATCTGGCTGTAATGGCGTCAGTTGAAAAACATTGAACCATAAAGACGAGTACACATGCGCGGAACTGCGACACTAGCGTTGTGGTGGTGGTAGAACGAAACGGTACTTACTTTCCGGACATGCCTCGTACAATTAAAATTGCCAGTTAAGATAATATTAGGGTGTGCAACTGACTTGTGGATTAATTCAAACAATTTTGCAAGTTTGGAAAGAAAGTCATTAAAAACATTTGAGGGTGAATGGTAGATAGATATTACAAAAAAATTAGTGTTGCATAGACTGAGGCCAACTACACTAGATTCAAATCGCGACAAAAAGCATCGGCGACAAGATAGCCAGTCAGATTAAATGCACTGAGATCGCTAGACTTAAGCTAGTGTTCTTGTACACAAACAATGTCAGGTTTACAATCATTCATTAAAACCTCGAGATCTAAGATCTTGTTGTGCATACATTGAATGTTTAAGTGCATAATTTTGAGGTAATGCACTATCTTTTCAGAGTTTCGAGGCATGATTTCCGAAAAGAATAGTTGCCGACATTGGACATGTTTTGGCCAGAATAAAGGGTTTATAAGAGTTTTGCGAAAGTCACTGTTCACAGAGATCCGGAACGAAGAATAGTCACCCCGGGTTACCTTAAGTTCTTCTATTTCAATGTCCCCTGTCGTATCAAGCTCAGGAATTTCGGTTTCCATGTACTCCTTTACAGATTCTGTGGAAGTCTCTCACTCTTAAAATTCCAAACATGGAGATGGGAACGCGTTGGCACACCAGCAAGAGCACACTTTTTTCCGACGTTCCGATGGCTAGTACATTACGCCATCTACATTTAGATTGCACTTCAGTAAATCCGTCTTCCGTCGCATCTATCTTTGGATCCTCACCACTAACGAAAGGTTTGGCGGCATCGGATACATCACTTACAATTAGCGAAGCACTACTAGAACTAGTGCACTATTTTTTCCCTGCTTTTGCATTTCATGGCAGACTTGCTCTCTGTGTTGACTGCTTCTTGGGAACATTACAAGGCGAGGATTCAGTTCTAGACCGATAATGGTATCTCAATTATATTTATAAAGGCATCATTTACTACACTATTCCCAACTGTACTCGACATCTTTAATTTCTCCCTAATGTCAGGAGAATTCCTGAAGGTTTGGAAATCGTCACTTATTACACCAATTAAAAAGATAAAAAACCAACTACTCCTCGCGATTATCGCCCAATCTCCAACTTATGCTCCCTCTCTAAATGTCTGGAATGGATTTTTTCTCAACAAGTCACCGACTACTTGCATCATAATAACTTGAATGATCCTTTCCAATCTGGTTTCCAAAAAAACTTTTCTATGCTGTCTATGCTACTCAAAGTTACTGAGGATATGTATACGTCGTGCTGTAGATAAACATATGATCACCATACTTGTCTTATTTGATTTCACTAATGCATTTGGCCTTGTGAATCATGCCCTACTTCTCCAAAGGAGGAAAGAACTTAACTTCTCGAGTTCCTCATGGTTTCGCTCATATCTAAATGAGCGACAGCAGCCTGTGAAGGACAGAAATGGTAGCGCATCGCATGTGCCCCGTGGAGTCCCTCAGGGCTCTGTGCTTGGCCCTCTCTTGTTTCTCTCTCTGTCCTTGATCTTCCTCATTGCATGAACAACTGTAAATATATGATGTACGCTGACGACCTGCAGATTTACTATCATAGCCATTCGGATGAGTTGTATGTTGTGATCGCCTAAGTAAACCAGGATGTAAACGCTATCAACGCATGGGCAGTAAATAACAATTTTGAACTGAACTGTAGCAAAACCAAGTCGATACTTGTAGCAAATAGAAAAACCACTTTGTAAGATTCCACAAATTTATTGTGACACCGACCTAGGAATGGAATTTAGTCTAATCTTACAACAAAGTGGTGTTTTTCTATTTGCTACAATCATGTGGTTCATCATCAAGTAAAGCCCGAGGACTTCCTTTTTACAAGTCAATACTTCTTGGAAATACAAAATTACTCAGAAAAGTCGACACTAATGCAATTCCTAAGATATCAGTTGGTGATGCGGAAATATTATATTCAAATAATGTTAAAAACCTTGGGGTGACCATGGTATGCAACTTGTCTTGGCAAAATCATGTGCTATCCATAAGTAACAAGGTTCATATGATCCTCCATCAGCTTAAAATTCAGAAAAATCTCCTGCCCCTTCATTCACCTAAGCAACTCCTCACTTATTTCCCCCCACTTGGACTATTTCTGTCGTGTGTACCATGATATTACTGAAGAGCTCCATGTTACGCTACAATGTCTACTGAATATGTGTGTGTAAGGTTTATCTTTAGCCTCAAGAAAGATGATCACATTTCCCCCTATTTTACCAGGCTTACATGGCTGAAGGCCAAAACCAGAAGGAAATATGTACTTGCTTGGTTCATTTATGTATTGTCTTTTTCAAAATCAGCAACCAGGTCATTTGAAGCGATTTTTTCCCTCCTAGAGAAAACATGGCTACCACCCGAATGACTCCTGATTATTTGATTCCTCCTCTACACAGGACTACCACTTACCAAAAATATTTCTGTGTTGCGCTGGGACCAGGTCGTGGAATAGTATTCCCACCAACATAAAAAAATCAATTTCTGTTTTAGTTTCAAAATTTTTTTTTCTGTATCTCTTCAACCAAGAAGGGTTTTAACTTAACCTGTATGCAAAACCTCATTGAAGGATTGCTGTTGCTGTTCTTAATAATTAGGGATGGGTCGGTTCCACTTATTTTCGGTTCCGGTTCGGTTCTTAACTTCGGTTCTCGGTTCCGGTTCTTAATTTACCACTTACTTTGCATTGCTCAATTGTAAGATAAGATAATCAATAATAATTTTCAGAGACATACTGCTTGAAAAAGTATACTTCATTATATTTTTGTGTTTATGTAATTTTAATACATTTTTACCCTTTATGTGAAAATATTTAAAAAAACTCTCTTTTGGTTCTGTACTCGTTGCTATTAAATTCTCCTGTAAAAACACCTCATAATATTAAGGGAATAACCCAGACAGCACAGATTTGGTATTATTACTGTTTTACAATTGTATTACAATCCTATTACAAAAGAGGGCTATTTGTATTATTACAGTTGTAATACTGTGTCAAATGTCCTCTAATACCATTGTAATACGGTTGTATTACATAGGCAAAATACAAGGGATTTACAAATTGTATTACGTTTGTAACTTAGATCCAATTTACAATCATTTTACAAATTGTATAATGGTTGTATACGTTGTATATTAGTGACAAAATACAATCGTTTTACGAATTGTATTATTGTTGTAATTTAGATCTCAATTACAATTGTTTTACAGAAACAATATTTCGTATTACCCCTGTAATTTTGTAGGAAATACGGGACTTTCAAGTAAGAATAAAAGTAATTGCTCTGTAACATTAAATTTCTTTCATTCAAAAGAGAACTGTGGTCAAACATAGTTTGTCACGTACAGCAAAACGGGTATCTCCTCAATGCCTCTCGCTATCATGAACTTCCACCAAATAAATAACATACATAGCAACCGTATACAAAACTATCTATATTCAAAAATACCTACGATATTCTCAACAAAATAATTTCATTAACGAGCTCGCTGGTAAATGTACAAGTGTTAACCATAACATTTATCTTTATAACTCCGGCATTTTTTTAATGATACCTACGTGAATTCAGTTATCCCGTGGAGGAATGAAGGCGTTAAAAGTATGTGGAACGCTCATGCACATTTACCGGATTCGCAGTTCAAGGGTGAACAATTCGTAGGTCTGGTCACACATTGCATAAACTGTTCAAGTTCATGTACTAAAGCATGCCTCATCCGCCCCATTAAAATATCATTGTTAAACCATACGTATAAACTGTCGTCAATGCAATAGAACCAGTTATAATTTCGTCCATCCACACGAACATGGAATCACACGGGTTCATGCATCGTGTAACCAGGCCCTATAAACCATGGCTGAACTTGTTGCTAACTACGCTCCACGTAAATCGAGGCTATTAAATTATTACGCACAGAGGCATTAAGGAAAAATACATAATACTCTTACCACGATCTAAGAAGTAACAATTATGTTCAAAAGCATTTACACTTGCCATTACGTCTCACAAACAGTATAACTCGTTTAGGACTAAAGTACGCACACGATTAAAAGCTTACTAACGTTGCTGTGGGTCGGCGGATTCATAATAAACAAACTTAAATTAGCGATACTAGTGGTGTCCTGCACTAAAGAAACACACCAAGCTTTTGAATGCGCGCGAACAATACTTTTGTACTATTTTCATTATTACAAATGTAATACATTGGCTTTACGAATTGTATATTATTGGTATTTTAATGCTGTTTTACAATCGTATTACCATTGGCCACATATTGCATCTTCGTATGCACGCGCACAAGATGTTTGTATTATTTTTTGTGTTACAATTGTAATACAATGATTATACAAATTTGTATATTCTTGGTATTTTAATGCAGTTTTACAATCATTTTACCAGTGGCCACATGGGTACCTTCGTATGCGCGCGCACAAGATGTTTGTATTATTTTTCGTGTTACAATTGTAATACAATGGTTATACAAATTTGTATATTCCTTGTATTTTTGATGCTGTAATACAATAGTATTACGATTGCTTTGTATGAAATGTCCTGTAATGCAATTGTATTACAAATTTTTTTACGAAAACTACACAATTTGTAACTGTACAAGAGAATTACAATTTGTATACCAGTGGCTGTGCTGTCTGGGAAACTCCATTAAATAAATCTTTTGCTTAAATATTGCACAAATTAATAAATGCATACTTGAATAATATGGGAAAAGTGGCACTCATTTCAAATTTTTGTTCAAAAACACCAGCATTTTCACTATTTCTGGATCAAGTCTGTTTATTTTTTGTCACATATATTGCCAGCTGTACTAAACAGCCTCTCACTAAAACAGTAGCGGGAGGGACACAGAGATACTTCATTGCTAAGCACTTCAGTCTTTTGAAGTTAGTAGAGAACCAGTACTGACTGATAATGACTGCATCGCTATCAGGACTAATGGTTCTCTATGAGAGGTACAAATTTAGCTCATCTTCAGCACTGATATTGTCTTGTGAAGGTCCTACCATAGGAATCGAAAAAGCATTTTTATATTTCACCCAGACATTATGTGACGTAGATGGAACAGGTGATGTTACTCATACATTCCTCATTGCATGGCAGGCATGGCCCTGACAACAAAAATTGCCCATTTGATCGAAAAGATTTTGGAAAATAATACCAATATCAGATTTTATATCCGACATGTGCATTTTTCTTCACGTTTCAATGCACAAAAATTTTTTTAAGTTAAAAATCACCAGTTAACCCAACGTTTTTGTAATGATCGCCCATTTATAGTCGAATAATCAAGAAAGCAGAATGGTCAACGGCAAACAGTTGATGGTTACTTGGCTGAACACGACTCTTGCACCAAGGGAAGAAGAAACTTGATAAAACAATTTAGTTGTAATTGACCGCATATTGCGGGTGCCTTTCATTTCCGGCTATCTTTACGCTGCCCATTTTTCAAATAGTCGATTGTTGTCTGCTATTTACTGCGTGGCGAAGTAGACAGCGTTCTCTTGCATGAGCAAAGTTAATGCTATTGTACAAATGACAAATAATTTGCTGACTTTAGGAAAACAATGTCCAAAGCATGAATGAAATCTTCTAAAACTTATACACTCTATATTATGATATAATTTACGAAAATGAGTGATGAGGACTCGCACCTCACAGGAGGTGAGGTAACACCTATCAATCAGAATATCCTTATTACAGCGGTATTTCATCACTTAATAGAATTGGATGTAATAAAATAAATCATTTAGTCATTTTAATGACTGAACTAGAATAATTTGTGGCAACTTTGAAGCATCTAAGTACACTATTTCACCAGGTTTTAATGTGAAGCCTCCACTTTCAGAGTGTGAGCAGGTTTCAAACTGGTTTTCACACCAATTATTTCGGTACCGATTATTTTTGGCCTCGGTTCCGGTTCTAAGCTCAAGAACCAGTGGAACCGAGAACCGAAGAACAGAACCGACCCATCCCTAATAATAATGTAACTGCTTTGAAAATTGATGTGTTTTCGAGCTCAAACATGTATGTATTTTAATTCTGAAGATTCAGGTAATATGGAGTGGAAGCGAAACATGATAACACAGAAAGAAAAAACATGCTTTTTCTTTCTGTGTTATCTGTATTTTGTTGTATGTTCTTAGTAGACGATGTTCACGGACAATAAATTTATTTCTCCTTCTAAATAAAAACAGTGGATCAAGTGGATTCTCATGACACAACTCACACGGATATGACAAAACATCTAAGAATACCTGTCCCTACAATGGATGCAATTATGAAAAATTGCTATTTGATTCAGAAATATGCTAGCTAATGCAGAGACATCTGCCAAAAATAAGAAAATAACATGAAATCTTGGTATGAAGGAATAACCAATTTATAAGTTGTTTTTATGTATAACATACATGGCACACATTTTGATGCGATACACTGCATTCCCTATGATTCCATCAAATTGGAGAGACACAATCCAACACCACTAATTTTCACATCTTCAGCTATTTCCCGGACAATTTGCAAACACCACATCACGCACTGAGTTGAAGTGAATGTTGTCTGTTGATGTGCAAGGTCCTACTTTGAGGATCTTTGTCAGCTAAAGTTCCCCCTGCTTTGAGTTTACTCCTCCAGTCAAAACACGGTGACAGGTTCATCCCTTAAGGACTGTTGAAGCGTTCAAAACTTCCCCAGGGGGAGTCTGAGTAAATAAAAAAATTTACTCAGACTCAAGAATAAACTTCTTAAATGAATACACATTGCTCCTCCAAATCTTTCATTTTCACTGAGAAAAGAATCCTACACCACTGGCCAGTTCTGTTAAGTACTCTGCTGCTGCGGAGAATGTCTCGACATGCACAGGGATGCACCTTGTGGCAACACGTATATGGCTAAAGGTTGCTGGTGCAAATGGTGCCACTCGGCTCATTTCAACCTCTCCACATTTCCCTACATGATTGCACCAACAGCACCCCCTGCAGGAAACACCTAAAAGATTTCAGGAGTTCTGGACCAATAGATGTATTTTCAAAATCACAACAAGGGTCTCTGCTGATCTCCACAGCTACTAGCATTATAGCTCAATAAAATGCGCTCTGATGCAATCCAACAACAAATGATTCAACAAAAGAAGCTCCATTAGGCAGGCAGAAAATGACAAATGGTGATCAGGGGTACTGCACCACTGGTGGGGGACGGTGTCAGAGAGAGAGAGGGGAGGGGCAGTTTGGGCGAGAGCAAATGGCAGCACACGGAGAGCAGCCACCCTCTGCCCACAACACACACCCACCTGAGGTCAAAGAGCAGAGAGGTGACAGTGTCCAAGGCTTCCGAGGGCAGGTCGAGCCGCACCAGTGGCTCGTACGCCTGCCTCCGCACGTGTCGAATGCAGTGAGGAAGCCAAGCACCCAGCCAACCACTCACGTCAGCCGGCTGCTGCTGCTGCGGCTGCGGTACTCTTCTCGTCAATGGCACTGCTGGCAACGGCAGGAGCGTGCCTCGGATCAAGTCACAGAACGCCCGCACCACTTGCATCACCATGTCCTGGAACAAGTGTGTTTATGAAACAGGGGCATCAAACAAAAGGAACTTCAGTCGGTTTTCCTCGACATCACAATGAAAACCTTGCCATTTCAAAATGAGGCCTCATTTTTCCCTGACCAGGCATCCAATTGCTAAAGCAGATGAAATCAATGCACAGTTCAAGGAAATATCCAGAGTGTAAGACAGAAGAGATACAACAGCAGCACTAAATAACTTCTCTGTGACAGATATGACTGGTCATGTCTGTGAGAAGCCACCAATTCTTTGCCCACCTGTTGCATCTCTCGAAGGCAAGACTTCTCAGAAAGAAGAAACTATGAGCATAAGTAAAAGAATCGACTGTGATCCACTATACTACATCTAGATGGTGGGGGAATATACATTGTTTGAAAACCACAACCGAAGTTATTCACACATTGAGGACCGCCTATTTAATTCCAATCTCTTCGGGTAAGACGGGGTAATTAACGCTTTCGCTACGAACGATGTTTTAACATAGCGTAAATTTTTCTAAGCAAGCGAACGAACAACGTTTTAAAATGGCATTAAGTTTTCTACGCAAACGAATGAATGACGTGTTAAAACGGTGTTGCCGCTAAGCAAGCCCTAAGCAGGCCTAAAAGGTGTGTGTTATCAAGGATGTCTTCTCGGGACGCCACAGGTACCCTTTCTCAGCCCGCGGGAGAGCCCGCATCTTGACCCTTGGTCCCTTTGTCGCAGTGTGTGCCCCACTCACAGAAGGGGTCCGCGGTCAATTGATTGTTGGTGCAGTGGAATAACAAACGTAAAGTTTTTGTGTCATTGGCAAATTGAGCATTATAAGTACATTCCTTATGCTTAGCTCTACAACTACAAATTTAAGACGAAGCTCAACGGTTATTTTTAACGTAATTTGGGTGTAAAGGAATCTCCTAAATAATTTTTGTTAGTTATTTAGTTGGCTGGTGAGTGATTTTTTTCATGATTTTATTTAGTTAGGGAGTTAACATGTTTTTAGGTTCAACAGATGAATGTTATTTTTTTCATACGAGTTGACGGCCATATTTTTCATGAGTTCCAATGTTTAATGTGAGTTTCAACGCAATTTGCTTAACCACTGATATGATTTTTTTTTTCTAGAGAGCTTAATACAAATGGTAGAATTTCCTTCAAAAGCTATAAAGGCATTGTAAAACTTAAAAATAATTTGTTTCTGTTAAAATTAATATCGAGGCTGCAGCAACAAATGTTTTAGCAAAACCATTGCATAAACAAATAGTTGACTGCGATGGCATTCCGTAATGAGCACCCCAAGCTGTAAAAGGGTGAAGATTATCTTGGCCCGGTGGCCGAGAAAAAGGCTTGACACCCCTTTGGACCCCAACCCAAGTTAGGGAAACAGGTACCCGAGAGGATCCTAGCATAGTGAAAGCTCCGTACTGGCAATGCAAAGAATATTTTATGGCATTTGTGAGGGAAGTACTATTTCCTGACATGTGGCCTCGTCGTGAAAGGGTTAAAGGGTTTTTAACCTAAATGATGATGATGCATGAAAATTAGTCTACCATGCTTAATTTTTTACCTATTTTAATTAAATTTGAAGTGTTACACTCACCAGAGATTTTGGTATTTCTTTCCGGTGTGACATTGGGTGAAACACGCCCCTTTATGCAGAGGACCCTTGCAGAATCCACAGATATACTGAGTTTCCTTCCTAAGTTTATTTGCAGAACAAACTCGACACATCCGTGATGGATATTTCTTCTTCCCATACCCCACTACATATATTCTCTAGTGTGTGCTTCACCATTGCCCCCGCTAGCCTTGCTGGGTTATCTCGATGATGCACTCACTGAGTCGGCCCTCCTCTCTCACCGTCATCACTGGAAGATGCATTTATTCCCTCCTCACACTTAGCCCAACACTTGGCTACTTCCCAAACAAATTTTTTTATTGAAAGTCAAACAGCTAGATTTGCTCAAGGTTTTGTACACTACAAAAGAATTAAATAAGGCACTGTTGATTAACCACAGCACAACTTTTTTTGTCAACTAAGATACCATCACTGTCACTTCAGATTCACTATCATCAGTGTAAAAGAAATGTGTAGCTTTTCCTTTAGTTTGTCTTCCACTAATATCATAACCAATTTCGCAATACGAGCTCTCACACTCGTCTATACATGTGAATGTGTGAATGAGAATCTCGAGGGTGACTCTGTGCATCATATGCAAACCCATGTGAAGTTGAGTAGTAGTAGTAGTTTATTAAACAAGAGAACCAATACAGGCAAGTAAATGGTATAGGCTTCGTCAATGCAATGAATATGAGTGATACATAGTGGTATATCAGGGAACATTTACATAAAAGGTGTTCGCATTATTCACACAAAAGTTCACATTATCAGAATCGAGATAGTTATAACACAATATTTCATGTACAAACAATTCTCATTGAAGAAGTTTACATAATGTAACTACTTCCTTTACAATAATTTATAAATTCGTCAACACTATACAAGGTTTTATTAACAAGATATCTTTTGAGATTCGCTTTGAAAAGTTCTATTGAGGACAAATTTCTCAATTGTTCTGGTAAAAGGTTGTAGAGCTTTACACCCTTGTGGAAAGGACCTTCACCACTCCTTTTTGTCTTTCTAGGAAGAACATGCAAGTAGTCCTTGGTTCTTGTCATGTGCGAATGGTAGTCCGCATTTTTTGGGAGAGAATTTATATGTTTCTTTATAAATAGCATTAAATTCAGAATATAAAGGGATGTTACGGTTAAGATTTTGTGTGCCTTAACACTTTGACTGCGGTTTTTTTAATGCTGAATGACCCCAAAATGCGAAGTATTTTTTCCTCGCCAATGTGTTTCAAATTTGATCTAATATCCAGCGAGTATCACATATTTTTTATTTCAGTTATTTATTTGGCGAAATTAAACAAATAATTTTTCACTTCTATAGACGTGGTCCGCAGTATAAGAAGACCCTCAGGTATGCAACCCAGCAACACACCATTTATGATTTCTCTATTCCATCGATGAAAAATTTTTGTGCACCATGTATTCGGGATTTGTGCTTTTTGATGATTGCTACGAATTCTAATTAGTATCAGGTACGATTCAGCGAAAGCCTAACCTCTTACTTCTTATCTTACGTTCTTTTTCTGCCAAATATTTCTTACCTAAACCATGTTTAGCTCTGGTGCTGCACTCTTTGCACGTCAGGGTCTTTATCTAGCTCTTTTTCACTTGTACACAATTTGAAGGGGGACCTTGCCAGTGGCAAAAGCTAAGTTTTATGCCTTTGATAGCCGTTTTTCCAAGCCTGCATGCCTTCCCTTGTCAACTTTATCGTTCACTTCTCTGCGGTGTTGTGTAATTCTTCCGACAATTCTTGATGACTTGTACATTAAAGAGAGTTATATTACTGCTCATTCATCTGCCGGAAATACGTAAAGGAACTGAAAAATATGTTAATTCCTGAAATGTATATATTTGTTGACATGAATAGTTTCAAAAGAAAAAATTTTTACTTTAAATTTGTAAACATTTCAGGACACATGTATGAATGCATGAAACATCCCTTTTGCTAATAATACCAATTTTAATTGTATACATTATACAAGAGTTATTCAAAAGTAAGTGAAAAAACTGAAATCAAAATAAAATATGGCTCTCTGGCACCAGTTTAAAATTCACTCTAAACCAACTACATATGTTTTTGTCCATAACCCATGAAACGTCTTGAAGCAATTGTCTAGGCATAGAGGAGGATTTTCCGGGCAATCAGGATAGTAGTCAGCCTACGTTTACCAGTGTTTTTGTAAAGCCGGCAATACTTTTTTGTTCTTCTATTACCTTCGGAAATCATGGGGTTGGACTTGGGGAAATGGAAAAACCAATGAGAGCGTATTTATTTTGTCGGCCAAGACGTTTTCTCGTTTCTGATCGAAGTCAACGAGTTTGCCATTTACACTCAGCCTAAAACTTTGAAGATTAATGTCTCCCCCTTCGAATACATTTTATGCAACTGGAAACTGTTCAGCAGCAAAATTTGAACAATATAGAGGACCACTTTTTTATCTCAACGTTAGGTCTTCTTCGGGGTAATATGGGGTACTCCTCCCAATGTCTGAGAAATTTTATGAAGAACGCAGCCTGCGTGCCCAAGTCCACCTTTGGCAATTCTTCCTGCTCCAGTAAAAACTAAAATTTTTACAATGAGTCCGGATGGTTTGGCTAACATATACAGCTTTACACCAAACTTATACCTCTTTGCCTTTATTATTGCCGAAAAGCCAACGCCTCCTCCAAAAAAATCATCGACTCGTCGATACTTATTGTTAGATGTTTCCAGTCTCCAATGATCGCTCGTGGAGATTGTCTATCTTGGAGGAAACATTTCGCATTTGTGTTCGTTTCTTTGAAAATTTTATCGACATTTGGTCAGAGAAGAGCATGCGAAAAAAATCTCACAGTCTCTCCATCCGGTCTAACTTTCAAAGTTTTTTTTTGGCGAATGTAAATCCATGTAATGCCACTCTTCCCTCAGACCAAGATTGGTCAGTGCGAGGTAGGAGGATGGAAAAAGTCTGGTGGGGCAATGAAACTGATGTGAGAACCTCTTTCTGACACGTTCGCCTCTACTCTTGTGTTTGACACGCCTATTCTCTACCTGCTATTTTATAAGCGTGCAATAATGATTTTATCATATTGATGGCACGACATGCATTAAAATAGTGGGTTTCACATACAATAATTGTCACACAAAGTACGAGAGATATCAATTCATCAAACGACACTTACGTGGTGACAATAGAAATTATGAAACCGGCTCCTGTTTCCTTTTACATTTATTGGTTACGCTTTATGAAGGTATCTATAAAAGTGTATTCATTTCAATGCTGTCGTTCTCATGTTTTCATATCTGAACATAGTCCCACCTTCACTTTTGTCGTGCAACTTTCCTGTATTGAAGCGAACTCCGTCAAGACATTGTATTTATTCTGCACCGAAGACAAGAGCATTCGCTTATGAAATCACTTGCTTCTTTCTACTCTACTAAATCAGATAAAAAGCAAACCCTGATAATTTTGACAAAAAACAACCATAATCTGGTTACATTGAAAGTCACTTGGATCAGAAGGCGCAGGCTTTAAATTTTAGGTAGCAGTACGAATCATATAGCTAAATTTAAATTTAAAACCTCTGTACGATTCAATAGCAAATTTCTCAATTAAGAATGATATCATATGGAGAAATACTCAAGTTGGCAAAAGGAAAGAAATACATTTGGCGTCAATAAGGGGGCACCAGTTAATGCTTACAAGTAATTACGTGCGCATCATGAGGTAAGTAAGTATAAAATTCATTGTTACTGTAATTAACACTTTAACTTCAAAAGTGTCCCTTTGTTTACACATTTTTGGTTAAAAACGAAGTTTAAAATTAAAAAATGCATTATATTTTTAAAAAAATAAAAATGAAAATAGCAATTAAATTTTGTTAAAACATAACATACAGGGAAAGAGACGCTCATTGCAGCGGACCCGTATATTAAATGGCAGGGTTGTAGAGAAGAAGTATATTTAAGGAAAACTATGTGCTACCAATCATAACGCCACCAGATAACACTTATTATGAAAGTGACTGAGCATGCCGATCGACGTGCTCCACCACAGACGGAGGTGTACGGAGTCTATAGACGCAGTGAACGTGTTAAAGTAAGGTCGACAAGATTGTCTTAATTTTAAGTTCAGCATAATTCTTAAAATTTTCTTTTGCATAATAAATATTTCAGTGCTATTGCAACTGTCACCCCAGAAAATAATACCGTAAGATGTTAAGGATTGAAAGTTTGCAAAGTACACATATTTTAAAACACTCAAAGAAACACTTGATCGTAAATAGCGCAGTTGATACATAGTACGTGACAATTTGGTGGTTAAGATTTCGATATGTCTAGACCACTTCAAAGATTTGTCCAATGTGATTCCAAGGAAAGAGATATTATTTGAGTACGTGATTTCAGTACGGAATAATTCCACTTTTGGTGGCACTTTACAATTGAAGTTCATACACACAGTTTTCTGCAAATTGATAGCCAGCATACTGTTTCTCAGCCATAACTGAATATGTTGAACATCTTTTTTTTGTAGTTCTTGAAAATTTGGGGCTTGAATCAGTATACTTGTGTCATCAGCAAATAAAATTGTTTTTACATCCTGGAGATATTCAGGAAGGTCATTTATGTATAAGGTGAACAGTAATGGCCCTAGGATTGAGCCTTGGGGTACTCCGTATTTAACTTTTTTCATGGTTGAGGAGAAATTATTTATGTATTTTGTATTTGAGTCAAAATGAGATATTTGGACAATTTGGTACCTGTTTGTTAAATAAGATTTTAACCAAGAATATGCTAGACCTGTTGTTTCGTAATGTATGAGAGAGAGGTCGCCAGGTGTCGTGGCCTACGACAACAAAAGAAAAACGCCCTCGATTCGATGGATCGTTTTTCGATTCGGATTGTAGAGGCCAGGAGGTCCGGAGAGACGAGTTGACAATGTGAGTTCCTGACGAGCGGATTGGACGGCCGAAACAAGGACAGGAGGACGAGAGCAGAACTATTGCTGTGGCCTACGAGAAGGTAGGAGCGATACTGGGGCGTTCTCTCTCTATCAAAATACAGTCCACTTTCATTTTGGGGGCAATAATTAATTGCTGCGTAAAGGCAATATATTGCCTAGACATTATTTGGTCCTTCGGGCCGGATAAAGTAGTTTCTGGTACATACATCTCATGGTTGGATTTTGTGTCCTTATGCTTAGTGTCTTTATTGTTTGTGTGGTGAATATATTTGGTTATTGCCAAGTGTTACTGGATTTCGGCCGTTCGACCTCGTACGCGACCTAGTGATTATCTGCATTAGTTAGGTGAATAATGGGTAACGAAAAGGGACAAGAAGCTGAGGCAATGAGTGATTCACGCGGTCATCGCCTCCTAAAATTAAAGAAAGCTCGTCGAGACGCCATAATTAATACGTTAGAACGGCTTTATGCCCTCACACGTGAGGATCAGATAGATATCCCGATGCTTAAATGCAGGTATGCAGCTCTGGAGGAAAAATATAGTTCGTTTTTAACTCTTACTGATGAAATTCGTGAGGATATGATCGAGTTTAACTTGGATTTCGATGAGGAATTAAGCATTAGCGATCGTGTGGAAGAGCTGTATTATGAAATCAAAGCGGTGGCAAGTCAGATGCTACCCACGGAAGTTAGTAATGCTAGTATGGGGGTGCCTACTCATTCGCAAACGGCCAGGTTGCCGAAGATAAATATTCCTGTATTTGACGGGGAATTGGCTAACTTCAAACCTTTTTACGATGTTTTCTGTAGCTTGATACACGAGAGTACTCAGTTGACGGATATTGAGAAGTTTCATTATTTAATTGGGAGTGTAAAGGGGAATGCGCGGAAAATAGTGACTGGTCTTCCATTGATATCTGAAAATTACGCTATCGTGTGGAAAAACTTGGTTCGTCAATATGAGAATAAGCGATTATTAGCTTTACATTACCTAGAGAAAATTATAAATGCTCCCGTTCTGAATAACGACTCGATAGAAGGTTTCCAGTCATTAATTGAAAATTTGTCTGAAAACGTGAATGCTTTGAAGGCCATGAATATCCCTCAGTTGGCCGATTTTATCTTATTCGTTCTTGCGGTAAGAACGTTAGATAAATACTCGCGCAAGCAGTTTGAAATGGAACATCATGAAATTGAATTTCCCCGCATTGATGACCTAGTCAAATTTGGACACAAGCATATCAATATACTTCGCTCATCAGGGTCGAGGTCAAGTACTCCGTCAAATGCGAGATTAATTCAAGCAAAACGGAACCTCGCAAGTCCAAGAACTTCACTCTTGGCAGCCAGTGAGAATGTTAATTTATTTTCATGCCCGCTATGCACGGAACAGCACCGTTTATATCTATGTAACACATTTATTTTAATGTCGGTGGATAAAAGAAGGGACTTTGTTAAGTCTAAGAATATTTGTTACAATTGCTTAGGTGGAAAGCATAAAGCAAGTGCCTGCCGATCCCGTGTATCTTGTCGTAATTGTTCAAAGGGGCACCATACATTGTTGTGCACTACCAAAGTATCTGGAAGTTCTTCGCGGATAGCCTCGCAACCATTTAGCACGGCAAAAGGCGACCAGAGAGAGCGGGGAGAATTTAATGCGAATGACGTGACGGAACGGGCATTATCTAACGCTGAAAGCAATATGCAAGACGAATTAGCTTGTCCAACGAGTCATATTGTTTGTCAAAATTCCATTGTATTATTGGGAACGGCTATTGTTGCCGTGAAGTCGGCGTCTGGCATATTCAACAATGTACGTGTTTTGATTGACCCGGCGTCGCAAGCTAGTTTCATCACCACCGCTTGCCAGCAAAGGCTGGGTCTCTCGAGAAAACAATCCATGGTCGCATGCAAGGGCCTTGCAGATAATCCCGTCACTACTACGAAAGGCATTACGTCTTTGGTAATTCGGCCTCGTCAAGGGGGCGAGGAACTAACCACTACTGCCATAGTCATTCAAAAAATTACCTCGAGGCAACCTAGCGCTCTAATGCCCGATAGTGTATGTGATCGTTTCCGCTATTTGATATTGGCGGATCCCGAGTTCCATAAGCCGGGGGATATTGATATTTTAATCGGCGCAGAATTATACTCGCAAATTATGGTTGATGGACCCACGATTCGCTACGAAGGTAATCCTACTGCGTGGCCTTCGATTTTTGGTTACATTCTAATAGGTCCTGTAAAAGCTACCTCCAATTCTTTGCATACTGGTGCAAACATTTCCTCGTGTATTGTCACGAACGAGGAAAGTGACTTGGGCTCGTTGCTAGAACATTTCTGGAAGGTCGAAGAGATTCCGAGCAATCCGCCTGCCTCCGAAAATGACGAAAGGGCGGAATCGCAGTTCACGTCACTTCATTATAGAGAGGACAATGGGCGGTATGTTGTACCCATTTTATTTAAGGACGAGTCCCCTGAGACTTCTCTCGGACAATCTCAGGCCCAGGCATTAAAGAGGTATTCTAATCTCGAGCGGAAATTAGCACATGACACCTATTTGCGAGCAGAATATAATAAATCCTTAAGTGAATATCTCACTATGGGGCATATGTCAAGGTCTCAATGGGGATCAGGGAAATATGTCATTCCACATCATGCGGTGATTAAGGAGTCTAGCTCAACCACGAAAGTGCGCGTAGTGTTTGACGCTTCAGCTCGCACCTCATCAGGGCATAGTTTGAATGAACTACTTTTAAAGGGTCCGAAATTGCATAAAGACATTGCTGATTTAATCTTAAGGTTTCGTCTACATGCTGTGGCATTTGTAGCCGATATTTCAAAAATGTATAGAAGGATTTTGATACGTCCGGAGCATAGGGCTTACCAACATATAGTTTGGCGCGCTAACGAACATTCCGCTTTGCAAGAATTTGAATTAAACACAGTAACATTTGGTTTAACGTCCTCTCCATATTTGGCTATGAGAGTACTTCAGCAATTATCTCATGACGAAGCGGAACACTTTCCCCTCGCAGCTTTAGTACTCCCAAACGATGTATTTGTGGACGATTTAATCTCGGGAAGCTCTACGAGCACCAAGGCAATAGAGCTTATAGCACAATTGAATGGAATGTTAAAAGCTGGAGGTTTTCAACTTCATAAGTGGGCCACAAACTCCGTGGATGTTCTAAGGACCATTTCACCGGAGCTTGTGCAACGCAAAGTGGAATTTAATAATGAGGAATACTCAAATTTAAAAATATTAGGTTTATGTTGGGATCCTAAGTTGGATTTCTTTTCTTACAACGTGAGGATAGCGTCAAAACCACCCTCAAAAAGAGGCGTTCTTTCAAATTTGGCACAACTATTTGATCCATTAGGATGGATTAGTCCGGTCGTCTTTTGGGCGAAACATTTTATGCAGGGTCTTTGGAAATTAAATATCGGATGGGACGAAGATTTGCCTTCCGATGTAATTGACTCGTGGAAGCATTTTGTAAACCAATTGCCTTGGTTGGAAAACATAAAATTACCTCGCGGTGCATTAGGTAGTGAAGTAAGCGACACACAACACCGCCAATTATTGGGTTTCTGCGATGCCTCCGAGCGGGGCTATTGCGCAGTGGTGTATTTGCGCTGTGGAGGACTCCATACAAAGGGACGAGTCCATTTAATGATGGCCAAGACAAAAGTCGCGCCTATTAAAACTTTAACAATCCCGAGGCTAGAACTTCTGGGAGCAGTTTTGCTGACGAAACTTATTAAGTTCGTATTCTCTTCTCTCTCGCAAAAAATAAATATTGAGTGTGTTTATGCCTGGACTGACTCCAAAACAGTCCTTTCTTGGATAAATACTCCAACACATTTATTAAAAACCTTTGTGGCGAATAGGGTAGCTCAAATATCAGAAAGTCATGTGGGTATAATGTGGAATCATATATCTGGTAAAGATAACCCTGCTGATTCTGGCAGTCGGGGATTGCTACCCCAACAAATAATTAACGATGATTTATGGTGGAACGCACCTCCCTGGGTATCTAATAGTGCTGATCAATGGGAAATTAGTGCATTAACAGGAGCAAATGATGTAATCCCTGAAATGAAATCTCTGAAATCGAATGTTGCTGTCGCAGATGAAGACACGCTAGACATTGCACTCCTGGAGCGTTTTTCCTCCTTGTCTAAACTTAAACGAGTTATTGCTTATTGTCTCCGATTCATTGCATTAGCAAAAAGGTCATCAGACTTATGCAAAGAAAGTAATTTAAGTGTTAAAGAGATCAATAACGCTTTCAAAGTATGCATAAGAGTAACTCAGTGGTCTTATTTTAAGCAAGATATTGAATATCTGAAAGGGGGACATATCTGTTCCAAAAGGCTTCAGAAATTGTCTCCATTTATCGATTCTGAGGGTTGTCTCAGAGTGGGTGGAAGGCTAAATAACGCTGATTTAGCCTACAATCGCAAGCACCCATTGCTGTTGCCCAAGGAAGCTTATCTAACCACATTGATCGTGGACCATTATCATAAAATGTATTTGCATGTGGGACCCATGACATTGCAATATTTATTAGGATTGAAATATTGGATTTTATCAGCGCGTTCCGTGGTTCGACAGCGAATTAGAAACTGCGTTACCTGCACTAAATTGAAGGCTTCGTGTAAGGTACCGAAAATGGGTGATTTACCATCCCCACGAGTGGTGGCAACACGTCCGTTTTTATACACAGGCGTAGATTTCGGTGGACATTTCCTTATAAGGGAATCTTCAAGGAGATCATCCAAATCCTGGAAGGCATATCTGTGTTTGTTCGTATGCTTACCTACTAAGGCGACCCATTTGGAGCTAGTGTCGAACTTAACAACTGAGGCATTTATTGCCGCTCTAGATCGCTTTATATCTCGACGAGGTTTATGCACGGACATATATTCAGATTGTGGATCCAATTTTGTGGGAGCCAATCGATATATAACGGGAATTAATCGTCAATGGCGGGATTTGTTAAGTTCAGGTAACATGATGGATTCCCTTTCGCAAAGAAATATTAAGTGGCATTTCAATCCTCCAGCAGCCCCTCACTTTGGGGGACTTTGGGAGGCTAATATGAAATCCGCAAAGAGTTTGTTGAAAAGAATTATTGGGAATAGAATTCTAACTTTTGAGGAGCTATCCACAGTTTTCGCTAAAATCGAAGCGGTTTTAAATTCAAGGCCACTCACGCCAATGTCGCACGACCCCTCTGAATATGAAGCTTTGACCCCGGGACATTTTTTAATTGGTGCTCCCTTGGTAGGCTTGCCGGAACCGCCCCTACTTGATTTGAGTTCAAATAGACTTTCAAGGTGGCAGTTGGTGAAGCAAATAACGCAACACTTTTGGAATAGATGGTCCACCGAATATTTGAACACGCTTCAAGTGAGAAATAAATGGGCGAAAGAAGAAGAAAATTTAGCAGTAGATGACCTTGTGGTATTGAAGGAGAAACATATGTTTCCTTTGCAATGGCCTTTGGCTAGAGTGGAAGAGGTCCACCCCGGCCCAGATAACAGAGTTCGGGTAGTAACACTACGGACAAAGGATGGGGTGTTCAAACGTCCCGTAGCAAAGGTTATGAAACTGCCAGTAGGAAATTAGTGGGAATTAATTTCCTAGTATAGTTATATTTTTTTTTCTCTCAACAATGTATTTAATTTAGCTGGAGGAGATCAGGTTACTCCTAAAGCATAAAGCGTTAGATTTAATTCTTTGATTTAGTGTATTTGGTCTTTGGTGCTCCCACATACCTTTCCGAGGGCTTCCTTCCCAAACAAGTCTCTGGTGAATGCCCCCTCCAGAGTGAAAAAAGAACCTTTCTTTCCTTCACCCTAACAAAGACCAAATATTTAATGTATGATGCAATTGATCCAACCATGAGATTGGTATTTTTTTGTTGTTGTTAGTAGTTACTTAATCTTTTAAAAATTTGATGCTCAAATTTTGGGGGGGAGTATGTTTCGTAATGTATGAGAGAGAGGTCGCCAGGTGTCGTGGCCTACGACAACAAAAGAAAAACGCCCTCGATTCGATGGATCGTTTTTCGATTCGGATTGTAGAGGCCAGGAGGTCCGGAGAGACGAGTTGACAATGTGAGTTCCTGACGAGCGGATTGGACGGCCGAAACAAGGACAGGAGGACGAGAGCAGAACTATTGCTGTGGCCTACGAGAAGGTAGGAGCGATACTGGGGCGTTCTCTCTCTATCAAAATACAGTCCACTTTCATTTTGGGGGCAATAATTAATTGCTGCGTAAAGGCAATATATTGCCTAGACACCTGTAATACCATAATTTGAAAGGCACTGCAACATAATGTCATGGCTAACAGTATCGAAAGCTTTTGTAAGATCGATAAACAACCCCACAGTTAGATTATTTTTGTCGAGAGCATTAGTAGCATCATTAAGAAATTCAAACAAGGCATCAGTTGTTGACCTATTTTGTCGGAAACCAAATTGGTATTTAGATAAACTTGCATTTTTATTTAGGAAACCTAGGAGGCGATTGTACATGACTTTTTCAAATATCTTGGAGAAACCAGAAAGTAAGCTAATGGGCCTATAGTTATTACAATCCTTTTTATCTCCTCTTTTAAAGAGGGGGTAGACTTTACAAATCTTTAGCTGCTGAGAGAAGATACCTTCTGTTATTGACACATTACACAAATAAGTGAGTGGGTTGAAGATGAAAGGAATAGAGTATTTTATGATCTTATCTGGAATGCCATCAAAACCCGATGACATTTTATTTTGGAGGGATAGACCAATTTGTAAAATTTCTCTTGGGGTAACAGGGTAAATAAAAGGTGCATTCTTAGGTTTAGATACTGGTGGCTTGTAATGGGGATCTTTGGTAGAGTTAGTGCTGTTAAATGTATTGAGTATTTTCTCAGGAGTTTCAATAAAGTAATCATTAAAAACATTTGCCACAGTTAATGGGTTTGTCTCTAAAGTGCCAGCGTGTAGAATACTCCAGTCCTCAAATAAAGAGGCAGTATTTTTGTTGCTTTCCTTGTTAATAATCAACCAAGCTGCCTTTGAAACATTTCCTGAGTTTTCTATCAATTTATTGTTGTACGAAGTTGTATTGTATGACAAAATGTTTGTAAGCAGTTCTATTTTGATCATTACTACACTGTTTATATTTATTATACAACTGTCGTTTTACTTTGCTCAATAATAATACTAATGCATAATAATATTTTGCTACCAACTGGTGCAAGAAATGAAGAAAGAAGAAAAACGTGGCTCGCCAAAATCGGCCGGCGTGATTGGATTCCCGGAAAAGACGTGAGACTTTGTACTGTAAGTATCTCCACTCTTTATTCATCTGTTTGTTATGATATTGAAGGAAAATATTAGATGCATGGAACTATTTCAATGAAAATTTAATAGTCTGATCAAGTACATACCTGCCATTTGCGATGTTGAAGGTCTTGTAAGAACTAGCGTAGAGATTAATTAAAGGCTTTACTGACGTTCATTAAGTGCATTCTATTCTGTAAATGCCTGGTTACTCATTTATTAACTCGTACAAGTTCATGTGTGAAGGGATGTCTGTTTACATATCTCTTAATCACGAAAATGTGCCAAATCATGAACCAAATTGGAACAAGTTTTATTTTCTGTTCACGCATTCATGCATTAGTACATTTTGGTGTGGTTGCCGCCGATAAGTGCATACGGGTTGGTACTATTTGGTGGTGTTCCTGTATTTAAGTTGGTAAAACATGGTGAATGTTATATTGAATCTCTCTATACTTTTTTGCAGATATTTCTACCGAAAAGTATACAATAGTATGTGGCAGTGTTGGAGCTGTTTCGGAGAAACGGATATAATTACTATATAACACTGTTGGAGTTTGTTTACGTTTGTGGTGTTCAATGATAAGCAGTTTGTGACTGATAATTATCTGGAATTACATGTAGTCATTTTCATGATCTTATGTGAACCGAGCACAATTCCCTTGGAGGTGAACTCATTGCTTAATAATGGGTAGGTGTTTTTATCATTGATGTTGAATCATGGGTGTATTGGGGTATGATTGATTGATACTCACTGTTCTTTTAAATATATTTACAGGTACTGTTATAGAAATGGATATAATAACTATATGACACTGTTGGTGTTTGTTTACATTTGTGGTGTTCAATGATGAGAACTTTGAGACTGAATACTTGTCTGGAATTAAATGCAAACAGTTTCATGTTCTTATCAGATCCGAATACAATATATTCCTATTTGGAATTAAATATTAAACGTAGTAGTCAGTTTCATGTTCTTATCAGATCCGAATATGATTATTTTTGACGTTTTCTTTGCTTAATAATGGGTAAGTGGTACTACCATGAAGATGATGAAATATGGTGGATGCTTTATTGATACTCACTGATTCTTTAAGCTTGAATTGATACTCACTGATCTTTTAAAAGATTTACAGGTACTTCTGTGGTCATGGATGTAATAACTATGTGGAACTTTTGGAGATTGTTTATATTTGTGAAGTATGATTATGAGAAATTTGTGACTAAAATGACAAGATGCTTCACAACAGCAAAGCTGATAATTGTGCTGTATGAGACATTTGTGCGTAGCAGACTAGAATATGCAGCTGTAATATGGTGTCCATTTCAAAGAAAATATATTGCTCTTCTTGAAAAGGTGCACAAGAGATTTGTCAGGGCATTATTCATGGGGGAGCATGGGTATTACCCTGTAATGGAAAAGCATATTTCCACAAAGGTACTACAAGATATTTTTAATTTTAGTACATTAGAAAGTAGAAGACTTGTTAAAGATTTGATGTTGCTATATGACATAATACATAATGGCAAAAGCACTTTACAGATAGAAAAATTGAACTTTTTTGCACCCCCATTTCAGGGTAGAAGTGGTAGACTGTTTTTCAGGAAAACGTACAATACAGAGTACTGCGAAAAAGAAGCATTAAATAGAATATGTAGTGTGTATAATGCTTTTGAAAAGGATTTGGATGTTTTTTTCACCTACATGAGAATATTCAAGGGATGTTAAAACTATTGTATGTAATTATTAGTTATTTTTCATGGTTGTCCTGTAATTTTCTTTTGTTGTTGGATAAACTTAACTAAATAAATAAAAATCTATCTGCAAACAACTGTTGTCGGTTATATGTACTTGTCACATCCGTATTATCAGATATTGATTTGATTTGATAGCTATATTCCTTCACCCCTTTAGATTACTGCTTTGGGGATATTTTATTCTTCAATTTCAGATGGCATATTCATTAATCTCATTGTGCACTATACATTAGGCGAATGGAGAATTACTGAAAAATAATTTGGTATTATCACTGATTGAAGAAGAACCATCTGATTATATCTCTTCCGTATTGGCTAAAAGTATGTCATCTATGATTTATGAATACTTGAGAGATTACATGGATACTTTGGAATAAATAATATTTAATCAAGTTTTTTTCCACAAGGTGATACTAATGTTAGTGAAATCTCATATTTCGGAAAATTTTTCTCATAATGAAATCCGTAGATTCTGGCGATATTGCGTGGTATTCGAACATATCAGAAAGAAGACAAAATTTGCAATTTACCACATAAAAGCTTCATTCCGACCTGGGTTTCGTTGGCACTGCAACATTGCAACTGCAACACTGACGGGAGAAGTGGGGGGGAGGGGAGGGGCGAGCGGGATAGGCATTCAACTGCTGCCCCTCCCCCCCCCCACTCCTCCCGCCGACTACTTCCCCACTACTCACATCCCCGCATATTATATGGATGTTATTTTTCACCTGACGATGTTGCAGTGCCAACGAAACCCGGGTCGGAATGAAGAGTTTATGTGGTAAATTGCAAATTTTGTCTTCTTTCTGATATGTTCGAATACCACGCAATATCGCCAGAATCTACGGATTTCATTATGAGAATTTTTTTCCGAAATATGAGATCCTAGTTATGCTGTATTGTATTGCCCTCTATTCAGAAAGGTTTAAATGTAATTATAGAAAAAAGACTTCCTAGCCTATCATATGCCAAGAATAATATAATATAGAATATTAAATAATAAACAAAATCAAAAACCTAAAATTAATTCAGTGCACAATGGGTTTACATTAACAAGGATTGCTGCTGCTAATCAAATCCTTGAATGATTTCAAATTCTTTTTTAGAAACTCAAAAAAAATATTAATGCGGCCAAGAAATTCCAATTATGGAATATCCGGGGATTCCATTTTTAAGACAAAAAATTAGAATACAATATTTCAAGCTGCTAAGCTAGAAATTTTTGCAATGTCTTAATAAAATAACCTTTAAATTGAAATTTGAGAGTTTTATATTCATAAGTAGAGGTTGTGTAACGAGGATCTTGGAATGAGAAGAGCCTTTTTTCATGCTACTAGAGGAAAATTTAAATTCCACTTGGTACATACTCCATCTGCACCCTCTGTATCTCACCTTCTACATTCTCCTCCCAGCCCACTTCTCGAAAACCTGCAGCCTATTTTCATCTTCGTTCCTCAGCAACCACGTTTCATATCACTCAGTGCTTGGCTATTCTATAAATTATAACACAATGATCCTCTCATCATCTTTTTTCTAATCACAAACCCCCCTTCTGCCAACTGTATTCTCTACTTTCCTTGTCCCTTCTTTTTCGAGCAGGCAGTTAAAACGTTTACCTGCTCAATACAGACTATTTCGATGTTAAGCCTTACGTTCCTTGCTCTCCAAGATTTACAGAACCACATGTCTTTGGATTTCTTGTGATTAGTCTCCCTACATTTTGCTCCTGCTGTTTACCTAATGCCTCTGCTAGCCTTCACCAACCGCCTAATCAATGCCGGAGTCAACTCACTTTCTACACCTTAACTGACAGTCACCCAAGTAGTCGTTGGCTCTCACCTGTAGTAGTCTATTTATGATTCGTAGCATCATTTTTGCCGCAGTCAAAATTAAGTTAATATTTTCTCCTCATTCCATGTGTTCCTTATTCGGAATTGGGATTAGCACTGTTTTCACGAAATCCTCACTAAATGGAAATACCTTCTCTTCCCAATATTTCCGAAATTCTCAAGAGGCTCAGACGGGATGTTGAAACATGTTCCAACAACATGCCATTTCCCTCTGCTTTTCTAGCCTTCCAGTCCCGAAGTTCTCTCTCTACTTCGATGTCGAGAACCTCCGGTCCGAGATTATCCTCATACGGCGCACTTTCTCTCTCTGTTCAATTTGCCTGTCCCCATTGCCATAAAGATTCTCCACGCTATCCTTCCACATACTCTAACCCTTTTAAAATCTTTTCATTCTCACCTAAAATTTTGTCATGGCTTGTCCTCTTTTTACCGTACACAGTGACCTCGCCTTGGCATACCAACTACTTTCCTTCCCTCGGCAAAATTTTGGCCAAAAGGTTTGAATAATACACCGACGTATGTGGTACTTTCTGATGTAAAATACGTCAATAACTGGAGCCGTTAAAATCTGTAACGCTGCAACCTTGAGATGAAGTAAGCCGCTTGCTTCCTTGATAACGCTCGGGGTACTTAATGGTCTGCCAACCCGATTTACATACACTGACTAGTTGATGCCTAACTAATGATCTAACAAAAAGAGACGTTTCAGGCGTTATATGGTGGAAAAACATAATTAAAAGGTTTGGCAATTTTCCAAACAAATCTTTACTTCGACCGGTTTCCACAGTGGATAAGTGATTGAGAGGAGTGGGGAGGGGGATGAGTAGAATTGCACATCGTTGAGGAGATTCCTATCCCTATGTTGAATAATTTCGACCTGCTCCATGGCATCTAACTTCTTGCCTTTGTCTAAGGTGTGGAGCACTTTATAATCAAAATTGCATGTGTGTTGGGATTCTAACAGGTGTTTGGCGAAAATGGAATTAGTGTTGCCCAGGCCTCTGACACTCCCTATTGTTACCGTGTTGTGATTTTGGCGCTCTTAGTGAGGCCGCGGAATTCGTGCGAACTAATGGCGCCACCAGTAACTCCACCCAAGTGAGCTCAGCCACATCCTTGTGATTGAGGGAGGAGGATGGATAATTAGCATTTTACATGCACAATTTTAGCTTTTTTGCTATTATAGTTTTTCATAGTGCTGCTCCATACTGCATTTCGGTGTAAGCTAGTGGACGGAAGTAGGAATCAGCTTTATTGTGGAAAAGCTAGCTGCCGCGAAGCTGTGTTCCTCCGAGCTGTAAAAAAAGTAATGGTTCGACGAAATCGAGCCTATCCTTCTTTTCTGCTCCTAAAGACCCCGATAAGATCTCCAAGTGGCAACGAGCTTCATCTAGAGCAAATTTTCAGCTCAAGCCAGGCCATTTTTTATGTGAGAAACACTTTTTTTCCATACCTAGAGCTATAGTCAAGAAAACGTTTTCTCGGGCAAAGAGAACCAGAATTGATCCAGGGAAAAACTTGTTTACTGAAAATGAAGGAGAGCTCTCCCTCTCCATCATGAGTGAAACTGTGCTAATAACTATTTCTGTGTTTCAAGAACTGTGTATTTTATGAACCTCTGTCATTCACATGGGTCAGAAGTTTTCCTAAATTTGGACCTAAAGTGGTGATTTTTACTCAGCTAATGTCATTGATGTTGCCTGATTGGAGAGTAAGTACGGCGATTTTCAAAGAAATTTGCGTGAAGGAAGACGGTGTTGTGGCTTTTGCTGTGTTTGGAAAGACGGTAGACAATGAGCGATTGAACATTCAAAGTGAGCCTGTGGAAAGCTGCTCAGATTTAGAGGAAATCATAAGGAAAGTAGATGCGGCAATAGTTTGCCGCGACAATGTGATGTGTGACATACCGATAGAGGTGAAGAGCAATGTTTACTTGATTGATAATTCCAGACAGTGGAGGCACATAAACAGCCAGTTGATACTTGATAACGGTGACATGTGCAATCACTATAAGCAAGCCAGGAGGACATTGCTTCAGAAGTTCAGAAGCATTTGAGGCAGAAGCAAAAAGCCAACCGAACACGTCTCACAGGCCAATTAAGCCCCAAAAAAAGGCAACTTCTTGAGCACTGATGAATAGGATCTCCAATTTCAAACGATCGCAAATCCGTGCGAAGAATTAGAGAGATAGGCTGCAAACGGAGGTCCATGAAATGATAAGAAGAGTGGCAGATGGTTCGTTCCTGGAAAACGTGGAAGCCTACCCAAATATAAGAATCAGGTGACTGCCTTGAAAGAAATCCTACATGCAGCCAATCTAAGTAGGACTAATTGAAGAAGGTATTCTGAAGACTAGATACTGTTGTGCATGCTTTTTCACGCGCGCTCACCTGCGGGGTATAAATTTGTTTGCGATAGTGAAATTTTCCCACTGCCAAATGTGAGGACTGTGAGGCGCTATTTATCCTTAGTGGATACCTCGTGTGGATTTGACACGAGTTTATTTGAGCTGTTTAAGTGGCATCTCTGTGGCAAAATGGAATTTCAAAAACATTGTGGCATGAAACATTGTGGTATTGTGGTATGAAATGTCAGTGCGATTAAGCTTGTCACCATACGCCAATCAGCTAGAGCCAATCCGTCAGCAATTGGGTTTATCGAGCTGTATTAATTGTTGGCTGTTTTTGGCATTTTGAAGGCGCCTAAGTATGGTAGTTGTGTATCCACGGACAGCAGTCCACTGGAGCCAGTTGTTAAAATTAGTGATATCAAAGACATATATACCAAGGGTCCAAATTCACAGTCTTTAATCTCCAAACTGAAGGAGAGTTTAAATGGGTTTATAGAGGAGAAAGACTGGGATGCAGTGGATGCAATAGAGCATGATTACTCGCTCCCAGCTGTCACTGACAGCTTAATATACTATGTGGAAACAATCTAAGCACGAACGTGATTGAAGAGGAAAGCGAAGTCGAAAAGGATAATATGGGAGTATCAATATTAAGATCGGAATTTGATGCAGCATTAAGGGATCTTCGGATGAATAAAGCTTCTAAAGTTGATGATATCCCCGCAGAACTAATAAAAAATGCAGGAGAGAAGACATTAACTGATCTCTACAAAACCATCTGCGACATATACTCAACAGGAAAAATACCCAGGGACTTCGAAACATCATAATTCCTATTCCCAAAAAGAAGTGAGCGGAGAAATGCGAAACGTTTAGGAAATAAAATAAGCCTGGACGACACATGCATCGAAGATATTGACAAGGGTCATCTAGAGAAGAGTAGAATGAAAAGCAGAGGAGCTTCTTGATGAAGCTCAATTCGGATTCAGGAAAAGTAAGGGTACAAGAGAAGCAATATTGGCCCTTTGCCTGCTTATAGAGAAGAGAATGGAGAAGAACAAACCTACCTCAATTGAATTTGTGGATTTAGAGAAGGCTTTGGACAACATAGATTGGAATTTAATGCTTGAAATTCTAAAAGAAATTGTTTCTTTACGGCAGTGAGGCATGGACGATGACAGCAGCGGAGAAGAAAAGGGTAGAAATATAGCTTTCGAAATATGGTGCTACCGAACAATGATAAAGATAAAATGGATAGACCAAGTGACAAATGAAGAATTCCTAAGAAGAGTGGGAGAAAAGAAAATTCTGCTGAAAACTATAAAAAGACGGGACAACCTAATCGGCCATATCTTAAGACACAATGGCCTGATGAAGACAATCGTCGAGGGAAAAGTGAAAGGGAAGAATGGAAAAGGGAGGCCCTGTATGAGTGAAATAGAGCAGGTCGTAAAGGACGTAAAAGAGAGGAACTACGCTAATATGAAGAGGATGGCCAATAGAAGAATCGAGTGGAGGGTTGCGTGAAACCAATACTAGGATTGTTGACCCATTATGATGATGACTGGCTATTTGTGTAAGCAAATACAAAAATTCAGCAATTGTCAAGTATGCATTTCGGCTGTCAGTTCCCCAAACCCTTTGGGCATTGATGCTGTTGCACAGTTTTATCATTGCCAATCAGAGGGTAGAATGGTTCATCCAAATGCAAATCTTTTTAAATTTATCAAGTCAGTGGAGGACAAGCTTGCAATTAATATTGAATCTATCAATGCGTACGAAGTGACCATTGATGATAATGTTGACTCTGGTGGTCTAATATTTCCATGCTCAATGCACAGGGAGGAGATAATGGTATAGATTATCAATCATTATATAATGGTATGAATGCGACTGTTTGCTACACGAAGAAATTGTGAGGCTGAAAAAGAGAACCGCAATTTTTAAAAAAATCAAAATTTTCGAAGAGCTGATATCTTAATTCTTTCTTAATATCTTAAGAAAGAATTCTTGTGTATTAACATTCCTGTTTTTATTGAACCTCACTACAGTCCATACGGTATTGCTTGGCCTAATATCTACCATCCAAAAGGGCAGATGAAGTGGGATAGACAGGTGTTTTAGAACTACTCTGCTAGGGGATTTAGTAATTAATTGTATTATGGTTTAACTTAGTTACTCAGCGAGTTAAGATAACATTTACTTATTTCTAAATGGCATTCAACTTATTTCGTGCAATCTACAGGTATTCCAGTTCCGGCGGTGGATAGAAGGTTACATCAAAAGTGATCACTACGCATGGGCTAGTTACTTCATTTTTTCATTTTAAACATTTCTGTAATACACCAACTTTCTGTGCTCCTTTTTCTCAGGCGTCATAGTTAGTGATTCATCATTCTGCTTGCCAAGTCTCTGATGGAATAAAGGTTCATTTATTTAGTAACTTTTGGTATTATTGTCAACTATATGACAGTGTTCCTAGCATTAGAAAAACGCAGACATCCTTTGTTACTATCATGTTATTTCGAAGAAAATATTTGCCATTTCTCCAATGGTGGGATCTACAAGATGAGTTAGATAATTAATATTGTTTTTTTGTTAAAGATGTAGGCTAAATTTTAATTGCTGAAACACTTTCCATGCAAGGTTTTAAAGCAAAGGTATCACCTTTATGCTTGGGTGGAGTGCTGCCATTAGTTCCCGCTTTCGCCACGGCCTCACTAAGCGAGCCATTTTTGACGACGAGTGTCAGGGGCCTGGTGTTGCCTAAAACGTAGCACTTTTTGTGTTCATTAATGCGTGTGGAAAAATTCCTCCCTGTCTGGCCGATGTAGATGGCTCCACAGTCGCATTTAATTTGATAAACACCGCACTTTTTGACGTGGTCTATGGGGTCTTTGTTGGAGCAGAGAGCTTTAGATAGGGTCAAGGGAGCATAGAAGTCACCCTTGGTTTGGGTCCCCCCCTTCCCCTCCTCTTTCCTCACTCCTTCCCCCCCCCCCGGTTTCCTCCCCTCATTCGTATATATACTGGACTTTGTTGAGATTTGTTCACCTGATGATGATGTATCACATCGAAACCGGTCGAAGTAAAGATTTGTTTGTGGAAAATTGCCAAACCTTTTTAATAATGATCTAACCATCTAATGAATTTTTCTGCAGCCTAAACATTTGTTTATCCAACGAACTGCAAGAAATACCACGAATCAAAACTTTTATATGCCATTTTTTGGGAATTCGCACGACTGTGCTTCGGTTTGAATTGATTTCGCGTTTGAATGTGCCGGGCACTAGCGGAAAAATCACGTGGTCCAATGCTGGAACAACTTCCTGCTCACTGCGCAGCTTGCTCACTCCCTCTACCCTATTATAACTCTATGACCCGGAGCCAAGTGGGCGGGGCGAATTTCGACTGCGTTTACTGCGCCACCTCAATATGTGACCCGGTGCTACTTTTTTATTTTTTACATTTTTTCCGTTTTCGGCACGGGCGTATGGATTCAAAAACACCAGTCATAACGGTCATCACCTGGCGCGCATCGTGTTCACAAGTGGACGCCGTTATCGCTGTGATTGAAGCGACGCTGTTGTGTTTGCATTAGATTGTTTACCTTGGGAGGATTTGTTTGACAACTATTTAGACATTGATTGGTGAGTTTATTCACTGCTTTATTATTAGTAACTATTATTTTAGAGCAGTTATTCTAAACGTAGTTAACGCAGTCCGTGATAGTTAGTGAATGCACGGCCTACTTCTCTACACAACTAGGAGGCTATCTTTGAAATAATGTTGCTTCAAATTGAATTGGTATTCATATGTTAGATATTTCAGAAGTATTTAGTTTAGTGCAATCTTATGACAGTGGATATTGCTTACTCTTTCCTGATTTTTTCCAACCTCGACCTCTGGAGGATTTATTGTTGCAATTCTTATTTGGCAATGAAAATTAGAGTTGGCATGACGTACACATCTGTTTAATAATGTCCGTATTTCACAACTATTTATAGGTAGATGTGAGCTTAAGGGTCACGAACTTTGAATATTTATCATGCTTCCAACTCACCCTTGTTGCGATTAAATTGTTTCAACCGAAAGTGCCGGAACTGCTCTCTAGTATTCCCAAAACATTGGTAGTCTTATATAGGTGGACTCGCACATTAATAAACTCCTGTACTGGGTAACATCGATCATTTATGTCTATGGAAAATAAGGAATCCTCCACTGTCTTCTTTCCCCTGATGCGAGACTTGTGGCAGAGATGACAGTCACTCTCATTCACAGCATTTTTCACTATGTAGTGCCTTACATACAGCATGGAGATCCCCAATCATCAAGTCATGCCACATTAAGTTTCTAGTGCATGATTCCATGGCTTGTGTGGTAGTGTCAGTGCTACAACCTGGCTGACTCACTGAGATCGATCCTCCTTGAAAGAATGACTCTAGATTAGTCAGTAGTTCACAATAATCATTCATGCAGTTGCCTTTGCTGTCATTGGAGAGCAAGCCATTCATCACCAAAGTCTTGAAAGTCTGAATGAATTGCCTGCTGTTAGGAGTGTGGTTTGATCCACAGTTCTGCCGGACGACATTAAATAAATTTTCCAAAGGGCCCTGATTTAATTTTTTCCATTGAGATGCCAAAACCCCTTTATCCCTCAACTCTCCCCAAAGCATTTAAATGCTTTGATGGTAGCTAGCCAACCGTTTTTTTTAGGGTGAATTCACTTCCTTTGCTTCTTCTAAAATCTTCCATGACTTAACATTGAGATAAATGCCATTCTCCAATGTCTTTGTGCTCATTCTTATGTGTTTTTGCACTCGTCATTGTCTTATGCTTTATTGCCAATTTCGTTATTTTGTCAGTAATGGTGGCGATCCATCTATGTTTTAGTGACAATGTAGGTACATACTTTTCTGAATATTGTGTACTTTTTCTTGTTAATATTTTTAACCCTGAGAGAGAAATTATTTTCTGTTAATTTGGTTATTCTGTTCTTGATTTCAGTCAATTTTGTTAAGTTAAATATTCTGTCCAAGTCCCTGTTGTATGATGGATTGTAAGTTGTATGCACTCTTTTCTTTTTTTATTCATTTTAAAAAGTTGAATAATATTCTGTTTCCTGACCTGGGCTTGGGCTACTGCATTCTGCAAGTGTCTATTCCCTGTTTCCAATTATTTTTCCATTAACCCTGTTTAAGTCACTGAGGTGCCTCAATGTATGTGTGCATTAATGTTGTTGTGAATGAAATAATTTTGTGCTCTTTGTGTGCCTCTGCTGCTTACTGCTAATTAAGAGCTTTACTTTGCTTGAACTTGCTTCTCTGCAGATCATGATCCTATTATTGAGAACAATATTTTGTCTTGATTGTAAACCTGTGTGTGAGGTCCTAATTTGTGTCTGTTGTTTTCAAGTAGTGTACTAATGCAACTGAAGTCACTTATGTGACTTTAATCAGTGCTCTCATAGATTCTATGGTGAGCGTATATGTGCCTCTGCTCATTAATGGCTTGGTATTGGATTTTGTTGCGTATAATCATCCATAACTTCAGTACTACATTTATTATTTAATGAGAGTTATGTATTAAAATCTTGGACATTACACCATAGTACTTTGGACTGAAACGAGAAGTTTTATAATGTACTTGATTTTTACACTGCCTATTTCAAACCAGTGTTTATTGATATTATAAAATGTGGGGTGTTCTTTAAGTACTTATGAACCCAACTTGGGCTCGTTGCCTATTCTGATGTGGGAGAATCACTGCTTGACAAACCCACTCCACTGATTACCATGTGCTCATGCACTGAAGCTGTAAAGTGCTGGGACATTCAAAGCTGTGTACCACTCAAACCTATTCTCCTAATAACATTTATGACATTTCCATTGTTCGGTGGACCTTTATACCTGTATGTGTGCATCTGTGCTGGAGTGCACAAAGTTACAGGGCCTTCAATGCCTACATCATCAATACTGTGGAAGTTTTTCCTTGATTAATAGCCATTTACCCATTTTTGTGTAAATCTATTGGCCTGATGGTGTTAAGGACATATTCATTGAGCTTTGGAATACATATTTGTGTGTGCATCAATGTTGGTATTTGTATTTATGAGAGATCCCCAAAATTGACGTGTTACAGGGCAGTGAATAATGGACAATTGGAAATGATGTACCAATTATTTGTGGGTTTAATGGTTGTTTGCTATATATCATGTAATTTGATGGCATAGGATTGGTGATGTGGATCAGTGGGCTATTCAGAAGTCTTTTGTGAGGGACGTTTAATTGATGACTTTTTATGTCTCATTTTTTAAAACTAGTTTTATCGGACTGTGTGTATATTTGTATTACGCCTTGATACTTGATATGATTGAAGATAAATTTGTGAGTCAAAAAGTGAAATTCATCACGCCTCTCCATATTTCTGTTTAGTTTTTGTCGTTACTATGAATGATAATTTTAAAAATCTATTGTGCTGATAAATATTCATAGAATTCAGCATTTATACGTTACATACATTTAAATGTCTCACATATGGCTATCATTCATTGTTTGTAATTATGTAATGCTATTGTCACTGCTATTTGCTGCATTATTGAGTGTGTGAAGGTTATACACATTTCAATTATGGCAATCGGTGTTGTTCAGTAAATAGACATTTACAAATCAGTGTTTTGTAATATAAACAATTACCCTGATGAAAATAAAGTGTACAGTTAAGCTTAAGCTTATCAATTGCTCTGAACATGTGTGACAAAAGTGTTTTTGGGACACGTATAAAGTGTGAAGAATTAAGTGTGCCAAAAGTGGGATTTGGCAAAAAATGTAAGAGGAGCGGCCAAAAAAGTGTAATTTGGAACACATAAAGTGTGAAGAAAGTGTGCCAAAAGTGGAATTTGGCAAAAAATGTAAGAGGAGTGCGCAAAAAGTGTGCACAGTTTTTGCAGACTTAAATTTCACCATGTTGGTGTACTTTTTTTGTTTATCACGTGTTAAATGTTGGTAGTTCAATTTCGAATTTTAATGTTATGTGTTGGAAATACTTTGTATGCTGGATTTGTAATACTGTATGTATCGATATACGAAGTTATCGATTGTCGACTATGTCAGCTGGTGTGCCAAGCAGAGTCGACTCACTCGCTCACTAGCCGTTGTAGAGTTAAGCTCGAGTTAACAATTGTTAAGAGAACACTGTGATCTTATGTTTCGTTTAATAAACGTGATCTCTGACTAAACTATTTTATATTCACGAATCATACCATCCAACAGGTTATGGGCCCAGTCGCGTTTTGCGAAATTCGTGAGTTTAGTTAAGTCGTGAAGATCGAGAGCACGTGTTCGTTTTCCGCCATGGCCGACGAGAGTCTGACGAGGAACATTGTTAAATTCGATGGGAAGAATTTTCAGTTATGGAAATTCCAAATCGGAACTGTGTTTAACGCGTATGGCTTGCTAGACGTGGTGACCGGAGCAGCAGAAAAGCCGGAGGACTTGGCAGGTGCGGAAGGGAAGTTGTGGATGAAAAATAATGCTAAGGCTATGTGCATTATTTCGTCGTCGGTGGAATACTCACAACTGGAGTATTTAGTTACGTGCGCAACCGCGCATGATATGTGGGAAAAGCTTTGCTTAGTACACGAGCAGAAGTCCGAGGCAAATAAATTGTTACTCATGAAACGATTTTATGAGTACAAGATGACGCCGAATGAATCAGTAGTACTCCATGTGACGAGATTGCAGAACATCGCGAGTCAACTGAAGGACGTCGGAGAGCAACTGTCCGAGTTGTCATTGATGGCAAAAATCCTGGGAAGTCTACCCTCCAAATTCCATTCTTTGGTGACAGCGTGGGACAACGTTCCGGCAAAGGAGCAGACGGTTCAACGCCTGCAAGAAAGGCTCCTAGCTGAGGAAAGAAGAGTGACTGAAATGGAAGAAGGAGCGAGTGCTTTGGCCGCAGTTTCTGAGATGAAGGTGGGAGATCCCAAAGAGAAGAAAGAGAATAAAAGTTCAGGTAGTTTCAAGTGCTATGAGTGTGGAAAACCTGGGCATCTTGCAAGAAATTGCAGGAACAAAAGGAAAAAAGGGCAGGTAAAAAGAAACGAATCTGTCAGTGCATTTATTGTAACTGATGTGGATGGCGCATCGGGGAGAAACATTACGAAGTTAGAGTGTGCGGTACGCGATGCGACACTGTCAGCCGAAATCGAGGATTCCTGGGTAACTGATAGTGGTGCTTCAAGGCATATTTGTTTCAGAAAGGAATGGTTTTCAGAGTTGAAGCCCTGTTATAATGTTAGAATCACGTTAGGGGACACTACCACATATGAAGCAGAAGGCATTGGGACTGTTCTTATCCACAAGTACGTGAACAAGCAGTGGGAGAATGGTAAAATAGAAAATGTGCTCTTCGTGCCAAAACTAAAAAAGAATCTTTTTTCTGTGGGAGTTTGCACTACTCGTGGTTTTAAAGTCAAGTTTGATCGTAACGAGGTGCTAATTTATGAAGGACACAAACTAGTAGCTGAGGGTGTTAAGCAGAAAAATGAGATTTATCGTATGATGTTCGCGGTCCCAGATTGTCAAGCGAACGTAGCAGCTACTGATAACCTACAAAAATGGCATAGCAGGTTGGGACATGTGAATATGAAAACGATACGAGAGTTGGCGGAAGCTGGTGCGATTAAAGGAATAACTAAACGTGAGTACGAACAATTCTTTTGTGAGGCGTGTCAGTTTGGGAAATTACACCGCAACACGTACAAAAGTAGGGCGAACGAACGAGAATGTCAACCTGGAGACATTTTTCATGCGGACCTTTGTGGACCAATGGAGGAGTCGTCTCTCGGTGGTGCACGATACTTTCTACTGTTGAAAGACGAAGCGTCAGAGTTTAGATTTGTCTATTTCCTAAAGCATAAATCAGATGTGTTTGATTATTTTAAGGAATTTTATGCCCTCATAATAAATCAGAAAGACAGGAAAATTCGTGCGTTGCGAGTAGATCGTGGTAGGGAATTTGTGAATGAGGAGATGAGAACATTCTTGAAGCAACGCGGCATCATTTTAGAAATGACGGCACCTTACACTCCACAGCAAAACGGGCGTATCGAGAGGGACAATCGAACGGTTGTAGAGAGTGCTAGAACGATGCTGATTGACAGAAATCTACCATTGTTTTTGTGGGCTGAGGCAGTAAACACAGCGGTGTATATTAAAAATCGTGCTTCTATCAACAAAGCAAGGATAAGCCCATATGAGATGTGGACTAAAAAGGTTCCCAGTCTGTCTCACCTGAGGACTTTTGGAGCTGTAGCATACAAGCACATTCCCCATCAGTTCAGAAAGAAACTTGATGCAAAGGCTAAGAAAATGATAATGGTAGGCTACCAAGATCAATCACCTAATTATAGGTTGTATGACCCTGAAACAAAGAAGATAGTAGAATCGAAAGATGTAACCTTCAATGAGACTGAAAGTGATGCTGAAGTAGAACAATGTATGTCAAAGTTAGCTAGGTTCAGTTTATTTCCAGATGATGGTGATGATCCTGGGTCGGAGGACAACATGGAAGAAGAGGTTGTATTCGAGAATGCTGGAGAAGAAGCAACTCAACGTTGTTTAAGAGATAGAGAACAACTGAGAAGACCTCAGCGGTATGATGACTTCGATGTAAGCTTTGCTGAGTGTGCTGAGCCGATCAACTACAGGGAAGCTGTTACAGGACCTGAGAAGGAGAAATGGAAGGAAGCTATACAAGAAGAACTATCAGCTCATCAGGTTAATGGTACCTGGACTATTGCAGCTGAAGAAGACCTGGAAATGATCCATTTTGATGTTAAAACCGCTTTCCTGTATGGAGAACTGAAGGAAGAGGTATACATGTCAATTCCAGAAGGTGTTGAGGTAAAATGTAATGGTAATTATGAACTTGTATGTAAGTTAAATAAGTCTTTATATGGTTTGAAACAATCTCCAAGAACCTGGAACCAAACATTTGCTAAATTCCTCAGTAAATTTCATTTTGTTGCCAGTGATGCTGACAAATGTGTATTCTCTCAATTCAAGTGTTCTAATAGAATTATTTTAGCTTTATTTGTAGATGATGGTTTGCTGATTGGGAGCAATATGGAGGTGATTTGGAAGCTCTAGGTAAAGAGTTTGAAATAAAAGTTTCAGAGGCTCGGAACTTTTGTGGCATGGAAATTATGAGAGATCGAGCGGCAGGTACTATATGTGTTCATCAGAAAACTTATGCTGAGAAAATCCTGAGGCAATTTCAGCTATTTGATTCAAATCCAGTGAATGTTCCTGCTGTTCCTGGTCTACGGTTGAGTAAGACTATTGATAATAGTTGCCTTATAACATTTCCATATCGACAAGCTGTGGGTTCACTTTTGTTTTTAGCTATTGTTAGTAGACCAGATATCTCCTTTTCTGTTAATTGTGTGAGTAGGCACTTAAATAATTATGATGAAAGTCATGTCAATGCTGTAAAAAGAATTTTCAAATATGTTAAGGGTACAGTTAACTATGGTATATTGTACAGTAGTGGTAATTCAAGTGGAGAATTGATATGTTTCAGTGACTCAGATTTTGCGGGAGATCCTGATACTCGTAGATCAACGACTGGATTTGTATGTTTGTTGTCAGGTGGTCCAATCACTTGGGTTTCTCAACGTCAGAGGATGGTGACACTGAGTACCACCGAAGCCGAATATGTATCTGCATGTATGGCAGCCAAGGAAATTGTGTGGCTAAAGAAACTGTTAAATGATATTGGTTATAAATGTGTGAGTTCAACCCCGCTTTATGTGGATAACCAAAGTGCTATTAGGCTTGTCAAAAATCCTGAGTTCCACAAACGGACAAAACATATCGATATTAGATACCACTTCATTCGTGAGCAATACGAAAGTAAAATTGTCAATGTTCAATATGTGCAAAGTGAGAATCAATTAGCAGATATTCTTACTAAACCTTTGTCTAAGGACAAATTTGATAAATTTAGAAAATTATTGAATATTGTTTCTGTTACCTAAAACTATGAGTGAATTAGATGTTGATGTTCTGTGTCTGCTGTTCTTAAAAAAAAAAAGGGGGTTATTACAAATAGTGGGAGTGTTGGAAATACTTTGTATGCTGGATTTGTAATACTGTATGTATCGATATACGAAGTTATCGATTGTCGACTATGTCAGCTGGTGTGCCAAGCAGAGTCGACTCACTCGCTCACTAGCCGTTGTAGAGTTAAGCTCGAGTTAACAATTGTTAAGAGAACACTGTGATCTTATGTTTCGTTTAATAAACGTGATCTCTGACTTAACTATTTTATATTCACGAATCATACCATCCAACATTATGTCAAGGATATTTCCAATGAAAAAGATCCACTGCTGTAATTGTAACCTCCATTTGGCAGCTACAGCCAAATAAAAGATTTATGTGTGCATATCTACCTTTCCTTTGAGTATACATTCCTATCGATCCATTTTCAGAGTTATTGCCGCTTCATAAATGGCTGGTTATGACTGCGATTGTCTGCAAGAAGGTTATGCATAAATATCGAGTGTAAAGTAAAGCAGTCTTGGAATAGGAAGTTGTGCAGACCTTATTTACCGCGAGGATTGAGTGAATTGCCTGAATAGTCATTTCATATCTACCCGTGTGCATGCGAAATCGGCCAATTGTACTTTAAATGTTGCATTACTTGTCTAATTTTTCTTTTTTCCTATTCCGGAATGCTTTCCTTCGTGCCGAAGTTTGAAAAGTTGAGTAAAACAGAGAATAATATAGAGAAGAAAGAATTATGAAAAGTACTAGTAATGACATCTAACGGTGATTTGAGGAACTACCAGTGCTCCAATGCTGAAATTGCCTTTAAACCTCTACTAGTTCGGGGGAGCAAATTTAGGGTTGCTAGTGGTCTCTACTAGTGATACGTCACGGTTGAATTTCACCTCTCAACCCAACATAGGCGATCTTTTTTCTTAGGGAGTTGACGCCCCATGTCGCACACTGTGGAAAAGGAACACAGACAACAAAAGACACTCGAAAAACGACTTCCGTTGAAGTTTGCAGGACGATCCACTAGAGAGCGTGAGCGCGTGCTCACGTTCACCCGGGAAATTTGAAATCACGTACCGTTTCGGTTGGTTTTTATTTCTTCAGAATCGACTTTGAAGGCTTCGATTCCGCTAAGAATCGGTGGTATCGGGAATCGACCCATCCTTAGTTCATTCCTTAATCCACCTCGTAATTGCCTTAAATTATGATAATTGAGCTCAAATGTCTCGACAATGTCACTAATATCTAAAATTAGCTCATGAAATCGCCTGCGTGCCATATTGCTTCCACAGAATTATCTCGGATAATAAGCTTTCACCTGACGAAAACCTTCCGGTACAAATATTAACCGAGATAATGCCCCAAAACTGAACTAATAGTACTGGTGAAACATAAAAGTCACACTGACTCAGTTAATCAAAAAATTAACTGAGTTAAAATGATTATCTTTGTTGGTGAAACTGGCCCTTAAAGTAAAATCCAAAAGTTTATTGGCTGTACGTGACGGAGGTAAAGGCGAGATATCTGCCACCAATTCACGTAAAAATGATTAGGGGTAATAGCAACAAACACTCTGGAGAAAGTTAACTTATTAACCCTTTCACTGCAGCACCTTCTCCGGAAACCTACTCGTCACATGCGGCGGAAAAATGAAAGCGCTACAGTGAGTACGACGAAGTACGTTCACAGCAGCCTACCGTGTGATCGTATTAGGTATGTTCACAGCTGCGAAAGAGTTAAACTCCTTCTTGCATAGAGTTTTCAACCCACCTTCAGGGGATTCAACTGTCTTACCACATCTCTTTCAGCAGTTGATGCCACCAATTGATGTCTCTTACAATGCAAGTTACTTAAACAAATAAGGCCCAACTAATTCCCTGGCTCAAATTCCCCACCCCACATACATTGAAAGTTAACGTTTAAAATATTTCTCTACCTGGAAATAGTATTTAAATCCTTGGCCGAACATGTCGTACTGAAGGATTGGAAAACTGCCAATGCAACACCCATTAAAAGGGGCGATAAGGAGCAGCCATCTAACTACCAACTTATATCCCTCCTCACGTCCATCTCATGCAAGGTGATGGAACTGTCAGCAGATTATAAAAATCAGATTCCTGATGGCCATTGTTTTGGACTCCCTCGCAACACAGCGGAAAGTGAAGTGATAATCAAACAGCCACACTTCTCTGAAATGTTGTGAGTTGGGAAGTATACTTGTTTGAATTGGATGAGGCCAAAAATATGCTTAACTGAGAGGACACTGTTGACTTTTAGAACTTGTGAGTGAGATTTGCTGTCAAGGCACTCACAATAAATCTGACTTGTAGTAGTGGTGCATCCAACCAGGGAGAATAAAAAATCTTTTAAATGCTGACATACAAGGCTAGTGCTATGTATTTTCTTCATACACATGCGGCACGACCACGTGAGATGCAATACATCAGTAGTGTAAAAATTTAATATTTCAGTTTTTAATTTGATATAACATACCTAGGGGTCGTGGTGGCCAAGTGGGTAGAGCACTGGGCTACTGACCGGAGAGTCCCAGGTTCAAATCCCGGGCAGGAGCCTTTCTGGACACCCCCATCTAAAATCCTCTCAACTCGATTTTTCGTCCAGGGAAGGGAACTGGCCCCCCTTCCACCCTGAATGTGTGTGAATTTCACACGCCATTGGCCTATAGTACGGGGTGAGCTCTACTCTCACCTATCAAAGACCAACCTTCGGGTTGAATCACTGCGTGAGTGATTACATACCTAACTGGGACCCAAAATCACCACAACAGTTCTATGGTAGGAGGACGAGTACAGCCTCTGTACCCTTTTTAGCTAGTAGAAAGTCAAACCTAAACCCTAGATGAAGATGCCAGTGAACTCAGATCAGAACTCCACCGCACTCAATCTAACGAGTGTATCTATATACAGCGACAGCCGATTCAACATATTTACATTACATGCAAGCGGAAATGATTTGATGTACAAATGTACATTTACTCTTTACATGGTGTGTGGTATGTGTTCACTTCCGCCATCTCGGCCGAGATTTACAGAAATAACATTGTAATCTTTCAATGTGTTATTAAGGTTATTCTGAGAGCATATTGTTCCAAGTACTAAACTTAAAATTGTACATGTCATTTGATCCACTTCGAGAGAATTTTTCGAGGAAAAACTGGAATATCTGCAGGAGTAGTTAGGTTTACAGAAATACAACTTGAATCAACATGACCCTACTCGCTGGAATTCTACCTACTGCATGCTGGAATGAAACTTATATCAGCAAAAAGCCCAAGTCTAACATATGCTATTGATAATAAAATTCCTTCGCTGTGCCCTTATCTGTGGTCTCACATTGAAAAATAGTTCTACTTTTAAAACCATTCGTGGAATTTGCTGCGGAAGACAGTAGTTAAACGGGAAATCACAATATCTTTAATAGTTCCCGTAATAGAGACTGAATTTATTCTTGTCTGAAGCAAAGAGCAGAAGCTCCTTTAGGGAAGTTTTTACCACAGTAGAAGAACTATAAGTTTCAATGAAGATAAGATTTACATCATATATAGAAAATAAGACCTTATGCTTGTCATCTTTATCATCCAGGATTCAAAGCGAAATTTCAAAAACAGGGTATGCTAAAGAAAATATAAAGATGGACAAGAAATAGTTTAGAAAATATTGACAATTCCAAATCTCAAGAAAAATTGAATTCTGAAGCTTCCAGTTCTGGAGATGAAGAACTCAGAGGAGAATATCTAAGTATTGCCAAGTTATTTGATGAATTAGCTTGTGGTAAACAAAAGAATGAAGAAAAGCATGCCTTCCAAAGGAAAGAAAAAAATAAACTAACAAATATTTCCAGCAAGAATATGAAAAATATAAAATACATAAGTAATACATAATGCATTTTGTGGTGGAGAAGTTCAAAATAGCTTTTTCCAAATTTGAGTAAACTGGCTGTGAAATATCTTGGTGGCCCTGCATCTTCTGTGAAAAGTGAGAGACTTAAGAACTGGAGGAAACATTTATGCGACGACAAGAAATAGGCTAAGCCCTGGAAATGGATGGATTCTCATGTTTTTGTTTTACAATTTAAAAGTTTTAAATTTTGAATATTACTTTTTTCAATTTTGGTAGGTTGAAATAAAAGAAATAATTTTTATATGGTTAAAAAGGAATGAATATTTAAAAAATAAAGTAATACAGTTTCCATAGGTTAACACGTTCAACGGGGCACTATTTTTTTACGGTTTTGCCGTGGGCTGAAATTTTTTTTTAAGTTTCCTAATGTATTAACACTGAGAACAATAAGTCAATCAACAAAAATGCCGTAAAATAAAAATTATGCACAAAAAATGAATTTTTATTTTTGACGACCATCGTTGTCCGCCGCCACCCGATAGCACCACTCGGGTGTTGTGTGTGGTTGCATACTCTCCCCGATAGACCGTTTCAAAGTTTCTTCCATTGATTCTTGTTACTTGCGACGAAATATGTGCGGACTTCCTTATTACATATTGTTACTTATATTGTCGTTTAAAAAATTTTTTAAAACCATTCTTATAAATGTTCATGTAGTTCACTGCCTTCATCAATTCCTTCTGAAATCCACGAACTCGCAGCTTCCAGTTTACAGACCGCCGAATCCTTTGCAATAATTCTTTACGAAATATTTCCAAAGGGCAGGCTGGAGGAGGAATGAGGAATTGATTCTGAGTAGGAATGACCGAGGAGGGTTCTAATCATGGAGAGGCGTAAGTTGTAGAGTGATGTTTTGGGCTGGGTTTTACGGTAGAGGAAATAACTATTAACCAAAACGAGGTGAAATATGTGGATAGCAAGCTTCTTACACCATTTTAGAGTCTTATGAGTAGTATTCGTTTGTATGTCCGGGCGCAAGGTCACCCTTGAAAATATACCAATATATCACTGTAATTAATTACCTAATTAACGAACTGACATCTGTCCTTGACACAAAATCAACGTGAGAGCAAATCACTTAGCCGGAGATGAAAGGTAAACAAATCATTACCATAAAAATCATCACCAGAGTTAGATGTGAGCAATAGCTAACTAGCAAATAGTAATCAACCCCGCGAGTGTTTCGAAAGAACGCTCAGCGCGTGGCTTTACGCCGAGAGGGAATCGAAAGGGAAAGCAGTTTGGCAACCCGTCCACGTCTCCTCAGTCCGTTACTTGACTCCGAATACAGAGGCCTCGCCTTTGGCAACCTTCGCCTACCCCCACCATGTCTGGCACCCGTTCGTTGACTCAGAAGAAAGCGGGTCACGCGTGACCTCCTCGCGCCGAGGCCCCCGCTCCAACCAGGAAACATTCAGGTGTATTGAACTCAGTTTGGAAAGGGAGAGTGCCAACCGAAACCGATGGTGGGGAGCCGCCTCGCTCGGTATATAAGAACATCGAATTTCTGTGGAATATGCATCACACAACAGAAGCCGACTCGACTGTAATAGACCTCAGAGGGAAATGCAGAATGCTGATGAAGTAAGTATACCCGTTGAGATCCAATTGACCTCTCCGTGGATTGTATTAGTATCAAATAATTCCTCAGAACATCACTCTTGAAAGCAAACAATGTCTAATTAAAAGCATTGTGGCTGAGATCCGATTCCATTAAATAAATACAAGATTGAGCCTTACAACTGGCTCCTTGAAGCCGTGCATCACTCTTGAAAGCAATCAATGTCTAATTAAAAGCATTGTGGCTGAGATCCGATTCCATTAAATAAATACAAGATTGAGCCTTACAACTGGCTCCTTGAAGCCGTGCATCACTCTTGAAAGCAATCAATGTCTAATTAAAAGCATTGTGGCTGAGATCCGATTCCATTAAATAAATACAAGATTGAGCCTTACAACTGGCTCCTTGAAGCCGTGCATCACTCTTGAAAGCAATCAATGTCTAATTAAAAGCATTGTGGCTGAGATCCGATTCCATTAAATAAATACAAGATTGAGCCTTACAACTGGCTCCTTGAAGCCGTGCATCACTCTTGAAAGCAATCAATGTCTAATTAAAAGCATTGTGGCTGAGATCCGATTCCATTAAATAAATACAAGATTGAGCCTTACAACTGGCTCCTTGAAGCCGTGCATCACTCTTGAAAGCAATCAATGTCTAATTAAAAGCATTGTGGCTGAGATCCGATTCCATTAAATAAATACAAGATTGAGCCTTACAACTGGCTCCTTGAAGCCGTGCATCACTCTTGAAAGCAATCACTGTCTAATTAAAAGCATTGTGGCTGATATCTGATTCCATTAAATAAATACAAGATTGAGCCTTACAACTGGCTCCTTGAAGCCGTGCATCACTCTTGAAAGCAATCAATGTCTAATTAAAAGCATTGTGGCTGATATCTGATTCCATTAAATAAATACAAGATTGAGCCTTACAACTGGCTCCTTGAAGCCGTGCATCACTCTTGAAAGCAATCAATGTCTAATTAAAAGCATTGTGGCTGAGATCCGATTCCATTAAATAAATACAAGATTGAGCCTTACAACTGGCTCCTTGAAGCCGTGCATCACTCTTGAAAGCAATCAATGTCTAATTCCTCTAAGCATCACTCTTGAAAGCAATCAATGTCTAATTAAAAGCATAGTCGCTGGATCCCAGAAGCCATCAGCTGATGAGAGGATAAACAGTGAATAAGCTAATCATAGCATAAGCTCTCCAGCACGAGACTCTTCAGTTGAGATTCAATTGAACTCTTTGGGAATATTATGTCCGAGCATTACTCCTGGAATCAATCAATGTCTAATTAAAAGCATGCTCCTTGAGATCCAATTGAACTTACTAGGTAATATTGCTTGAAGCCGTCAGTTGATGAGTGGATAAACGGTGAATGATCTAATCAAAGCCTATAGCAGGAAATAACACAGGTTGATCGTCTGAACATCACTATAATGAGTCAAGTAAAAAACAATTATATCAGAATATTTCTAATATAAAGTTGACTAATTGATAACCATAAGGGTATACTATAAGAAAATAATTGTATGAAACGTGTGCTGTGCCTAGAAATAGGCAAAACCTATCAATCATAGATAACACCGGAAATGGAATAATATAAAAAACAGGTTTTTTTTATTTTATTTTATTTTTTTATTTTTTTATTTTTTGAAAAAATTTTTTCCCATGTAATAATGAAAATTCTCAATAACTTCGTTATTTGAAGAGATACGAAGCCCGTTCAAATTCTAAAATGTGTGGTACAACCGTACGCAACTACCCAATAGGAGAAACTCAATACAGAACTGTTAGTTTATGCTATAAAAATCATAACATTTTCCTATGATATGTAAAATTCTCAATAACTTCGTTATTTGAAGAGATACGAAGCCCGTTTAAATTCTAAAATGTATGATACAACCGTACGCAACTACTTAATAGGAGAAATTCGATACAGAACTGCTAGTTGATGCTGTAAAAATCATAGAATTTCTTATGATATGTGAAACCCTCAATAACTTTGTTATTTGAAAAGATACAAAGCTCGTTTGAATTTTAAAATGTACGGAATATAACAGTGTGCAACTGTGCAATAGCAGAAATCTAATGTAAACGTTCTTACTTAGAGGATGGGGTAGGTATAGAAAAGAAAAACAGATATTTACATTAACTCCAGATAGTTTTTTATTTTTATTAATGTACATTTCGAATTCCCCCCATTATATTCTTCTATCTCCCCCACAGAGAGTTTAAACACTCGGGGGAGATGCAGACGGAATGACAGTGAATGATAAAAAGAGTGGTATAAATGAGAGATTATCACCAAACTCAGTGCAGATTATTACCGATAATGTTAAGTATACGTTAAAGCCAGGGACATATAATTCGTTCAAGGAATTATTCGATAAATCGATTAAAGATTTCAATGGTGAACAGCAGGTTGAAATAAAACATGATATTCAGATATTATCAAGTATTCTTCTACATTTCTATCAGTGGGATTCATCTTCGTCAACACTTGCGGAGGATTTCGTAAAGAATTTCAAGAGAATTAAAGCTGAATACCGCAACTTGCGAAGTGGTAGAACGAAAAGAGAAATCTTGTCTCCTTCCAAAAACGTTTACGTTTACACGGATATAATTAAACCCCAACTGGTAGGTGATTCGCTCAGTCGATGCTTGCGTATATTAAACACTCAAGTCTTACACTGGACATTCAATCCCATCTTTTATTACCACGTCGAAAAAAACAACATCGAGAGCATAGAAATTTTGTTGACTGACAAACTCGGTGAGTCCATACCATTTCGCAGTGAGGGACAATCTTCCATCATTGTATTGCATTTTATAAAAAAGATGTGATATGAGTTGGTTGATCATTGAGCGTCGAGATGGCTCCGGTGACGGATCGTTATTTATCTTACTACCTAAAGCAGTCAGGTGGGGAGATTGGACCAATATATCGAGCATCGTATCGTGTGCAAAAGGGTCGGGGTATAGGAAGTTTTCTTGCTGGTTTGTGGCGTTTTGCCAGACCTCTTTTTTACAGCGGGTTGAAGACGGTTGGTAAGGAGGCAGTTAGTGCTGGGGCAGCAGCCTTGAGTGATCTGGGGACTAAACCGGTTAAGGATATATTGCGTAGTAGATTAAACGAGGTGGGGCAGAACTTGAAACGGAAAGCGGAGGAGAAGATAAAAAATATGAGTGGGGGTGGGGTGAGACTGGTTAAGCGTCCACGATTGAATAAAATAAAAACTAGTGTTGGGAAAAAGAAAGGGCATTCGCAGAGAAGGCGAAGAGGGAAGAAGGTCGTGCACAGAGATATTTTTTCCAGCTAAGTCATGGGTGAGCATATGCTGAGCTCGCTGGACTTATTCCAACCCAATCCACCCATTCAGACTAACATTTTATCAAAGCGACTAGTCTCCTACAAACCTATATCATCGCTGGATAATAGATCAGTTATTGAATTCCTGATCAAAGATTCTGGGGATGCTTACAAGGATTTGAATAGCATATTTCTCAAGCTGAGAGTGAAGGTTTGTAAGACGAGCTTGGTAGATTATACGTCTAGCGATGGAAATCAACCAGGTGTTGTGAACAATATTCTCCACTCCCTCTTCGAACAATGTAACGTTTATTTCAATGGGACATTAGTGACCCCATCAGAAGATAATTATCATTATAGGAGCTATATTGAAAATGTGTTAAATTATGGTGGGGATGCGAGTAGAACACATTTGAGGAATGTCGGGTGGGAAGCAGATACGGGGGAGGATATTAATAAAACCGACGTGAGTAATGCGGGTTACGTGAAGCGAAAGACTTGGTTCGAGAATAGTGCCGAGGTTGAGCTATACGGTAAATTACATGTGGATGTGTTTAATCAGGCACAATTGCTGTTAGATCGGGTTGATATAGGAATCAGGTTGATGCTTTCAAACCCTGCGTTTAATTTGATGGGGGTGGAGGGGGGAATAATGAAAATACTAGATGCAACTCTTTACGTTCAACATTTCGACATCAACCCTTCCATATTATTGGCACACAATAAGATGCTGGAAAAAAGTAATGCTAGATATCACTACAAACGTACCGAAATGAAATCTTTCACGGTTCCTGCCGGTGGGCGAACTCTTAGCATTGATAATGCGATCGTTGGTCGAATACCCAACACCATAATATTTGCTATGGTTGATAATGACTCGTACGCTGGTAAGGTTGACAAGAATCCATTTGCTCTCTCTCACTATTCCCTGGAAAATTTTTCACTCTTTGTAAACGGTGTTCAGTTTCCTTCCGAGGGGTTGGAGTGTAATTTCTACAGTAAAAAGTATTGGGCACGAGCGTATGATACCATATTCTCAGGCAGTGGAATAAAGCATTATGATAGAGGAAATCAAATTACGTATGACATGTTTGGACATGGATATTTCATGTTGGTGTTCGATCTCACCCCGGACGATTCAGGAAACGAAGACTATGTAAGTCTCGGAGATCGAGGTGTGGTGCGAATAGAGGCGAAATTCGAGAAAGAATTGGCAAACACCGTGACGTGCTTGGTATTCTCAGAATACGATGCCTCTCTAGAAATCGATAAAAACAGGAACATCATCACAAATTATTAGTCTTGCAATGGATAGTGTACGGATTGATAGGTTATTGAATCCGTTTAAAATATTCCGCGGAGTCTTCGCTTCTGATAAATTACCTCAATCTCCTAGAAATGGTGTATACGTAGTTAATTTAGATCCTTCATACTTACCCGGGTCTCATTGGGTCGCGGTATATATTTTCAATGGAATAGGAGAGTATTTTGACTCTTACGGATTGGCCCCTTTCGTTCCGGGTATAATAAATTTTTTGAAACCTTTCGCTTACACTCACAATAGCGTTCAGATTCAAAGTTTCCATTCTGATATTTGCGGAGAATACTGCTGTCTTTACGCAGCTAGTAAGTCGTTAGGGTACACATTACACAAATTCCTAACACAATTCCATCACACCATCCCTCATCTCAACGACTGTCACGCTTTGGAGCGGTTCCACCTGACCTTCAACGAGTTGAGGAGTAAAAGCAAGTGTCATCCCAAAGCTCAACGGTGCTGCTCGAGAATAAATATGATGCTTTGAGTGAGGAAACGTCATTGACGAGAGAGACTTTCCGAAATGCAGATCGTTGCGTCAGTGTGCTTCGCCAAGGGTGGCGTCATTGAGCTGGCAGCTGTGGATGTCGACTCAAATCGCCTGTTCTGGGGGAGTTTTCAGAAGCATGGGAAGCTTATCGCTGGTGGGAAGAAACTGCGGTTACATGACCCGCTAAACTGTGAGGAGACCACCTTCGATCATGGATTCATCTCACATGTGGAGCTCCTACCCGCGCTGGAAGCCATCATTGAAGGAGCAACCTCTTTGTATGCATATAGTGAAGCCGAGTGTGAGTTCCTCTCCGACCTCACAGACCGTACCTTCATTTCCCTGAAGAAAGAACTCCATTGTCCGGCACCTGAAAAATGTTCCTTCCCCACCTTTTCCTGTCTAAACCCATGTCATAAGTTACGTAGCAGTACGTGTGCACTCCGAGATGCACATTCCCTCGCTCAATGGATGCAATATAATCGCCTCAAAGCAGAAGTTGAGCCTTGCTCCAGCGACTGTTCCCCCACCCCTCCTCCACCCTCCCCCTCTTAAGCAAGATAATATCCTGTCGATCATCAGTTGTTATGCAGGCATCATCGATGAAGGTGTCTCCGCCAGTGAAAAGGAAGAGACCCGTTGAACATCCTCCCGTCCCACCATCATTTTCTAACAGCTATAACTTACTGCTTCAGACTGTGTATTATCTCAATGGTGTAAAATCAAAAAGTGTTTGTGTGGGTTACGACCCCAGCAGAGACTTTGAACCAGTAGTACAATTTAATCAGACAACTAAGAAAAGTGTTATTGTTTCACATAGTGAATGGACTAATGTCATAAATTTGGAAAAATCAGTGAGTAATTATTTATATGCTGGTTTTAAAGATCAGCTCTCTTCAAATTGCTTATCCTATGCAAATTACTTTGGGAAGCGACATTTGTCTATTAAAAATATTTTACCAAAGAGCTCATTTAACCTTAATGTTGGTGAATGGGAAGCTCTGTTAAAAATCTCCATTCTGATAAATCTATTCCTCCGGAGACTTTCGGACAATCGTGATAAGGTTAGACAATTTCTCGCTAGCAGGATATCTAACGATATCACTGAATATGATCTGGAAAGGCTGGAATTTGATTTGATACTCATGTTGAATGATTTGTCTGGTAATCAAAAGGTATAACTTGGTTGTACTTTGATTACGTGTGTTTGCAAAGGGTTTCTGACCTCTGGCACGAGGTAAAATTCTGCAAGTCAGAAGCTCTTGTAATTTCTTGAACCTCTGGCATTGGGTGTAAAAACCTTGTAAGTTTGAGAGATTACACCATGAGTGTCATTATAGAATTTCAAGGATTCACCGCAACTTATGGTGAATATATAGTTAAGGAATTGGCCATCATTAATATACATACGAGATGTTGCAATACGTGGCTCTTCAAATCGCCTGCAAGATTACTGTACGCGAGAGACTCGTCTTGGTTGAGGAACAACTATCATGGATTGAATGAATACTCTGGGGATGTAGATTATTCAGAACTGGAGAGTATATTATTTGAATATACAAAGGAATATCAGTTTTTATTCGCAAAAGGTGCTCAAAAGGCATCCTTCTTGACCAGTCTCCTTCCCAAAGGAATATGTGTGGGTAACTTGGAAATGTACGGTTGTCCTTCACTTAAGAAATTGGCAACAAACGAAGACTGTTTAATTAAGTCACATTCTCAAAATAATCTGCAATGTGCAAGAAAAAATTGTTATAAGCTAGCAGATTGGTGTACACAAAATAAAATATGTTAAAAAATGAAATAAATCTGTCAAACCTATATGCTATGTGTTTTATTTACTGAACAACCCTTCCTCTTAATATTAAGGAAAAGGTATTGAGAAATGATAAATAGGCGAGAAGGTTTGATTTTTTTTATTTAGAACAAAGTATATTCAGTTGGTACAACATTCAGTATAAAAGTATACGTTTCCAAATGCTTCCCTCTTGCTTCGCGAGATTTATGGTAGTTGATTCTAGACTTTTCTCCAGTTGTGAATGTCACAGGTGGAGCGAAATCAAATTGGACACCATCCGTTGACGTTCTCCCGCCTTTTGAGATGAACTCGGATCCTCCCCCCTTTATGAATATACCCGGTGAATAGACGATGCTCTTCTCCTTTATATCGTAGACGTGACACGTGATGGATGGATCTTGCCTCTTGGCCTTCTCCAGCTTATCTCCCTCGAGTTTCAGCTGCTTGATCGTGGATACGTTGAAACGTTCCACTTCATCTGTTTCAGGATTCACAAACCCTGAGAATGATATACTTCTTCCCACCATATTTATGGATTTGTTCATATGTTTGAACACCGTGTAGCATCTGTCCTCAAATTCCATGCTGAGATTAAGATCATTCTCTTCGTTGTTATCCAGCAGTGGTAATGGGAGAAGCACTTCATATATGCTGCTCACTTTATCCTTGAATTTGCGAACGACGAGTTGATGCTTCCCACCAAGCTCAGCTTTCACGGAGAGTAAGGGAGACATCCTTACGTGATGAATATTTGTCAGTGATTATATATCGCTTTGATTTAACACGCTTTTATACTATCTGAGATGATGTGAGGGGTGGGGGCAGCTGTGGGGTGGGGTCTCCTCGACACGGAATTAGGTCAGACGTCTTGCGAAAAGTGAAAGTGGGTTAGGAGTCTCGCGAAAAGTGAAAGTGGGGTCATTTTCAAGGGTGACCTTGCGCCCGGACATACAAACGAATACTACTTTATGTTCAATGGGGTGATATGGCATCATTTGATCAAAGTGATCGATGCCACTCATTGACTCATTGTATCGAGCAATGGCCTCCGGTTCGGAAGTAACGCCAACCCCTCGCCGACGACGGACATAGACGAAGTTACCCCCCGATTCGGAGCTGATCATCACAACCTTCCGATTATCCTTCCACTTCATAACGCTGACTCCATCAGTGCTGAATACGTCCACTATCTCCCCCCGTTTCAGTTTTTCGCAATGAGGTGAGGTAGATTCCCCTTCCGGGTAGCTCTAAGAGTACTGGTAAAATAGGTCTTTCGCTCAAGCAAGTGGCGTGCCAATTCAACACTTTTGTTGTAATTATCCATCAAAAGAGACTGTCCAGTGTCCAGTTTTCCTTCCATTAATTTCCATACAGCATTGTTGAGATGTCCAGCCCGCCTACATCAGAATCGGAAGACCAAGTGTAAATAAGAAATCGTAATCTGGATGGTTCAGTGAGCACTCCCTTTTCATGGTAATGCCTTCCCTTTCCATACGTTTCTGCTTTAGCCAACTCGTTGAGTGAAATTATTCTGCAAGAAAAAATGTTTAAAAATGTGACTTTTGTCTTGGCAGTACGGCATATTTATGTGCATACCACAGGAAAAATATTGAAACCCTAGGAAAATCCATAAAATTACTTACCTACTTCCAGTAGAGAAAAACGTAACCCAAGATTTGACATTTCTGAGATATCTTTCTCTGGTCCCTAAATGAGAGATAAACAATATTAGAAAATAAAAATCCACAAAAACAGCAATTTATTTGCTGAATGAATGTTAATTAGATTTATATCGCGTACGTTGATAAATATCATGAGTCTTTTAGAGGAACTATGTGAAAAACTTGAAAAAAAAACGATATTTGATCAATTGGGAATTCTTAGCAAAGTATATTCTGATGTTTGCAAATAGTCCAGGATTGCTTAATTTTCAATGCGAAAGCAAATATAAAACAGGAATAAATATATGTGAAAGCTTCGTTGAAGCTAAATTCATAAGTAAATAACGAAAATACACAAAAAATATCAACAGTGCATTTGTAAAAATGTGGCTTGATAATGGAAAAAATAAAAAAATGACGACTCACATACTCGTAAACTAATTTTTATATCACTGTAATAAATCATTAGCGTGACATACATTTGAGAGGATGTTTAATAAAGTATATTAAAATAAGAAAACATTTTGAAAAAAATCAACCAGATGTTATGGTATTCAATGAAATTCGGGGTGCGGTGGAGGGGGGAGGGGAGGGTAGTGTGATTCAATCAATTGAAAAAATTACGTGGGTATATACGAAGTATTAGAGATTGAAACAAATATTGTTTTTCATAAAATTAATGGGAAAAAACTCACAAAAACTATAAATATAGAGCTAATACATGCCCAAAAAACATAACTTACCTTGTAAAAAAATTAATTGTTGTAACGGCGCTTCTGGGTGTGGGCAACTCCGGCTGCGGCAACTGCACACGCTCCGAGGGCTATCAAATGACTGACAATGAAAAAGGAAGAGCTACGAGGTGGCGTCTTCCGTCTACAGCCTTGAGAACGGACTACGAGCTTGGACGACGATCGTCGTCCGCAGTCAGCGGATAGAACCCGGCGGACGACGATCGTCGTCCGTCAGCGTTGAACGTGTTAAAATATGTTAAAATAAAAAGGAACAATTTGCTAGGCAGAATGAATTTTTTCATGTAAGTGATAAATAGGTAACTGGAATCTATGATACTTCTTTCCAGCTCAGTACCAAACAACTACAATAAAACCTCGCTTTTACACCCCCGCAATTTACGACATTTTCATCAAGTCCCGATGATTTATATATCTCCACAGTGTTATGTCTTCCCCGTATTTACACTTACGAAATTTTAAATGGTCCGCCACATGCGCTAGGCCGCCAAAAGGAACATGGCAGATAGCGTATCACAACCATATGAGGAATGGAATGGAAATCGGTGGAAGAAGTTTTGGGACATTTGCAAGCGAAAGACCTTTGAATTACAATAAATTTTCTAATTCCTTCTACTTCTGGGTTCATCTCATACTTTCGTAATAAACTCGTTTAAATTCTTCAAGAGGCAAATCAGGTAAAACTATAACAATTGTGCTAGTTCCCCAAATGCCTTATATTACGTTACGAGTGGCAATTATGCGGTAAAATCATGAAGGATATGTAGCTTCCATCGTAAAACTGTATTCCGGGAAGAAGTTGGCTGTAATTATGTGAAATAAAACGATGATATGCACTTCTCTTTAACAGTCATGCCTGCGAATAATTCTACCGTACTTGTAAGCGTCGTGTCCACGAATATAGACACTATTTGTTTATATTCTTGGGTGTTTTCATGATGATCCACGCACTTAAGTTTTATTGTTCTCGTGCATTATGAAGTTCTGCCATTAATTTTAAAGTCATTCATATCGTAATCACTTTTTCCCTGCTTTTTCCGTGACAGCGTCAAGTATCGCAAACAAAACAAAAAATGGCCCACAACGAGAGGAAAACATTGTCAATAGAAGACAGGATAAAAATTTCTGGAAGAGTTGACTCGCATGTAGGTTCACGTGTTTCCCTTGCCAGAGAACTTGGGATTCCAATTGAACACTGTTGTTAAAACACGCAAAACCATTGAAGTGGTAATGCGGACCCAGTGCACGTAAAGTATTCAAAATATGATGAACTGGGAGAAATTTTGAAGGAATGGTTTCAGTGCGCCAGGGCACCTAACATACCCATCAGTGGAGTTATTCGTAAGGAAATGACACAACATGTGGCAATGAGGTTAGGAATTGAAGACTTCAAGGCTTCAAACGGATGGTTAAGCCAATTTTAAACTAGGTACAATGTTGTGTATAAATCAATTTGTGGTGAGTCAAACAGTGTTGATCCCCAGACAGTTACACAATGGAAGGAACATTCTTTAAGACAGCATATTGAAGGGTATGCACCAAAAGACATTTTCAATTTAGATGAGACAGGCCTTTTTTCAATGTACTTCCTCATAACACTTTAAAGGTGAATCTTGCCATGGGGGAAAGCATAGTAAAGCTCGTCTTACAGTATTGTTAGGTGCTAATGCTAGTGAGAAGTTAAGGCCATTCGTCAAAGAAAGTCCAAAAATCCCAGATGTTTTAAAAACATCAAGACATTTCCCACAGCCTATGCCGCTAATACCAAAGCTTGGATGACGTCACATGTCTTTCAGGAACAAATGCAAGCTCTAGATGCAAAGTTGGGTGGACAAAACCGAAAAATTGTAGTATTTTTAGACCAATTCCCAGCCCACCCAAACAATATTAATTTGAGGAATATAAAACTAGTATTCTTACCACCCAATTGTACCAGCCAGTTACAGCCATTAGATTTAGGGATAATCCATGTATTCAAAGCGAACTACCGCAGGATTCTGGTGAGAAAAGCTATGAATCTTATAGACAGTGGGAGGGACCCTAAGAGCTTCAAAGTCACAGTTTTCGATGCACTACACTACATAACACGATCATGGAAAGAAATTGATGAGGGAAAAATTTCAAATTGTTTTAAAAAAGCAGGATTTAGTTTTTCTCAAGACTGCAACTTAGAACTGGACAGTGAAGAACCACTGGAAGAAGGGGGAGGAGATAATAGAGCTATGGGAGACAATGATCAGTTGCCATTATTTGGAGCTGAAATAAGTTTTCTGGATTTTGTCGGAGTGGATGAGCAATTATCAACAAGTAACTCTCTTACAATTGATGAAGCTATTGACCTGCATATCAGTGAAGAGGTAGCAAGCGAGGAGGATGATGATGATACGGAAACACCAAAAGAAAGCACAATCAATGCTATTTCTGCTGTTAATGTACTACGACTATATTAATCAAGTGTTGCAGGAAGTGAGAACGAATTAGAGCTATTGGGCAGAATATAAAAGAGAGTAGAATCAATTAATACAAATAAAATGAGCAAGCAATCAAAGATAATGGAATACTTCCAGAAGGAGGCTAGTTAAATGAACATTTATTTATGGTGTATTTTTTTGTTATAGCTGAATTCAGCCAAGAATGTTTTATTTAAATTCCGAGATAGTTCTTTGGCTTAAATTTTGAGAAGACTTTTTGAGAGTAAAGGTTGGTACATATTTTTTTAAACTTAAGGTTTATATGGATTATTAAGTCATATTTTTGTTTGGTCTATCCAAAGATTTAAATATTTTTACTTTGAGAAGATTTTTACATTTTATGGAGTTTATGGAATATGTACTTCCATTTTATTTATTTATCAACTACCACCTATGTAAAATGATCTCTTTCTGAAGACTGACATAATGTACAATCTACCTCACTGAGAGTTTGGTATTAATAATGAATTTTTTTGTCATAATTACATTTTTTATACTTACTTTTCATTTAAGACATTATTCAATTGAAAAATAGAACATTTAGCAATACTTTAAGGGATTATTTTCATTAAATTGTGCCTACCCTCGATTTACACTTTGCCGCGATTTACACTTTTATCCCTTATCCCCCTCAAAAGTGTAAAAGAGGGGTTTTACTGTATATCGAATTTAAAAAATGACCGATTATCGAAGACAATCAATCTGCTAAATCACCGATCCCTATTAATCGGCAAAATGGTACATAAGGACGATTACCAGTTATTTGTCAATTAATTGGTTCAACCCTATAAATAGGACTTAGACCGCAGAGACACTGAGCGCGTCAACATTGGGCGTACACACAACTAACTATGAGCAGATTTTTTTATTATATCCTCCTGCATATCGCCTTTTCCTTTCTTCATAAACAGCTTCTTTTTTTACACCTATCTCGCAATTCAGGCCCGTTCTTTGCCTGATGTTTTTCCAACACCAGAGGAGGGGAGGGACCCTTCTGTGGGCGAAGGCGGAACTAACTCGGAGCGACAGTTACCATTTAAGATTGATCTAGTATCCAGGCCCCTTAACAAAGGTTACTACAGTGTAAAGGAATATTTTTCCGACCGCCTCTAATGCAATGAATAGAGTATCCTGTAAATTAGAGTTTGTATTATGTGTGTTCTGTTTTGTGTACATTATGTAAAATTCTTTTTGTATTTCTATACGTTTTCATGACCATGTTCTATGTCAAATTTTCTTGACCGATGGAACAATTTAAAAAAAAATCAAGATTCCACTAAACATCTGATCTCAACTTCATGATACTTCTTGCACTGCTCACCAGGACCACTGGTTTGAACGCGGCATGCAGAGAAGAAACCAGTGAAATTATCTGTGATTGGCCTACCTTGAATTCTGAGTGCCTTGTGGGATTGGATGGCACATGCAATTCTCCACTGAAGTACGCTTGTCCAAGACGCCACAAATCAGGAAAGTGTTCCCACAAGGCCTCTGTCAGAACTTCGACAAACATTACTCCAGGAGGGGCCGCACCCTGCGCTCCAAATGAACTTCCCTGAAACAAAGCATTGCCATTTAATTTCAATGGCAATGAAAACAATATGCGCACACACTACTACAAATGCCACTTCAATGCCATATGCTTTACACTGTCATTGTTGAAAGTTTAAGCAAATGATTTCCCATAAAAAAAAAACAATTCACAAGAGAGCTGAGCATAGGATGGCTCTGTAATGCACCAATACTTTCTCATAGGCAATAACTACTGCTAAAACATCATTACTCACAGGTAATTCTTGGGAAGATGTATTGTTTGGAGTCTTTACAAATTTGGATGGAGATGTCCCTCTCAAAGTAGACTTCCCTGCAAACAAGCAAACAGAGTGAATGTAGCAATCGCCATCGCCACAGATTGTGCTTCAGGTCAACAGCAGGTCAAGGTGGCTTCAAACCTGATATTTACCTCAGAAACATTTAATTCACACATGCTACATATTCATCAAGATGTGCAAATCTGAGCACCAGCAGAGTCTTCCCAAATTTCAACCAAGGGATTAAAATGTATTCAACACACCACAAAAGGCTCTGCTAATGATCAGTTCAAACAATGTACAGCAAATGAAAATTATGATCATGCTGCTTCTTCGAATTTCCATTGCACTAATTGCTAATCTCCTCATAACTTCAGCAGGTAATGTTTCCACAGACATATTGTTTTACGATGTAGAGTTATGTTATAACTAATGCCTCTCAAAAGAACTGTAGTTCATTTCAAAGACAATTCCCCAACACATTTAGGGACATATAAGTTCCTAAATATGTACCTATAGGTATTTGAGAGATAATTTTCAAACAAATGAAATTAAACCTAAATACTAGCCTATATTTTTTAAAGGAAAACAGTATGTAGTAACAACAGCAAATACAAAAATTGTGCATGAAATAGGTACATTTACACCCAATAAAGCTTTGATTGAGCTTGCAAAATCATTGATAAATGACATAGATGAAATAACAGCATTGAGCTGGATGGTTCTCTGAGCCATCATGAGCTGGAAAGAATATCCAACAGTAAGCCCTAATTCAATAAAAATCATAGAAAACATCCTATTCTAAGACCTATCTAGTATAAACAATTTGGAACACAATTGCTACATCATCAAATCATGGTAATTGAACTATAGGAGGGCAGGAGTCACTCAGGATGAATGGCTGGTGGTCACTGGACCATATTAGCTGTTTTCAACTTTAAGCATGCAGAATTGTCCAGACATTGGCAGTGTTCCTGTATTATCTGTAAATTGGTGATAATTCAACAAATAGAATTTTCATAATATAGTTATGCCATTAGCTTTTGATATTCATCTGCAACCCATCTTCATTGTTTTTGTGTGTTACAAAGCCTCACCATCAGTTTTCACAAGCATGAAATGAAATTTAGTTTCAGTAATGATTAAGCCTTTCTTTTTAAGATGCTTAAATTTATTGTAGAGCATTGATGGTGTGAAGTATCAATCCTCTTCAAAGAGCATATCTGTCTTGGCATCCCCCAGGGCTAAGTTCTGGGCCCTTATTTGTTCTCGAGTCATTCTGTTTCCATTATATCTTATTCTTGACTGATACTGATAAAGAGATCCCATATGTAGATGACATCAACATACCGTATCATAACCGGTCCCATTTGCATGTTATGAGAGAGGTTCAGGCAAACAGGGAAAGTTGGCTCAGTTGACCTGTGACACGTGGATTCCATCTTCCTCTCTTTGTGCCATGTGCCAGTCATGTCGAGTGAATGTGGGCTTTCTTTGTTTTTTCCTTTTCAACCCCTCCTCCCTCCTCAGTGTCGGATCGGGGACTTTTGACTGCCAAGGTCGCGATAACGGCCTCAGGAGTGAGCTTACCTCCCCCATTCCTCCTGGAGCCCCTTTCTGGCACCTCTTCACATCCATTCATATTACTTTCACCCATTATGCCCCGACCCACATTGTTACCTGCCCGCCACTCGCAGACAGGGGACAAGAGCACCCACCACCAAAGGTAGAGGTATGGTGGAGGAGGGTCACCCATCCAACCTCTGTCCGGGCCCAACGTTGCTTAACTTCGGTGATCTGTGGGGAACCGGTGTATCTACGCGGCTAGGCCCTTGCTCTTCCATGCACTAATTGTTGGACTAATGGCTGCTGCGCTTCAGTTCCACTTTTTCCTGAGTGTCAGCGCTAGGGTGCAAATAGTCTCACTACATGTGGAACATTTCGACAGCACTTCGGAGGAGGAGTCAGTGACCAGTGGGAGTGAGGGTGGTGGTAGTGGGTGACGATTTCACCGTGGACGGGATGTGCTGGAACCTTTATACAGCGGTATGAAAAATGAAGGGCGCAATGCGTTGCAAGAAACTGGAACTTATTGCCTCAAATCACAGTTCATCCTGACTTGTTGTGTTTTGAATGATGTCTCCTTTTTTCCACGTGCACAGTTCATTGTGGTTAGCAGTAGTTTATTTTTGTTGGCAATACTTTAGTTTTTAAAAAAAACCAGGACCTTCAGCAATGTACGTACTAATAATTTGCTATTTTTTAGTTATAAAACTTGAAGATGACATACATACTCCTATGAAACATAAATAACAATGAATAACTACTACACGTGTGCAAATGCAACGCAATAGTTACATTTTCACTAAAGTCTTATTTGTGGGATAGCAATTATTTCCCTTATTCAATTATAATTTTAACACTTCATAACAACACTAATCTTTGTAGTACAGTAGAAACTTGAAATTACAATCCTCGAAATTATGGTATTTTGATTTTACGAACCAAAATCTTTGGTCCCGACCAAAAGGGTATCTAAATACATGCACCAGTAGTCGATATTACAAAATAACAAAGTTTTGAAATCATGAATCTCGATTCTCGGTCCTGACGTGAAAAAGTTAATCGTTTTTACGATTAATGATTGGTCATAGCAGCGTCAATATTACAAAATAACAAAGTTTTAAAATCATGAATCTCGATTCTTGGTCCTGACGTGAAAAAGTTAATCGTTTTTACGATTAATGATTGGTCATAGCAGTGTTTTTCAGACACTCCTTGCAAGGGTAAGGCTCTGAATGAATCATCATTGACATGCACATTATGCATTAAATGTGAATTGCTTGGACGACAATATATTTTTCAATGCTTAATTATTAAGGACAAATCATAGGCTAAGTGGCACGTAAAATATGGCACCAATAGAACTAAAAATGCATTCGGCTTTGTTGCCACAAGTCCAGAGTTGCCAACAATGCATCAAAAAGACGTAAATTAGTCAAGTACTGCTACACTTGCCTGCGAGTAACTAACTGCTACAATGAGCATTATCCTCTCATGATCCCTGGCATTTTTTGCCACCCGTTTTATCCAAGTACAAACCCATGAAGGGTATTCCTAGTACAGTAATCGTTTACTGTGTACGTGCGCTCAAAAAAGTTTGACAGGCATCGGAAGGGATGCTATGGCATTCAAGCGCTAAATTCAGTCAAGCATTACGCACAGCATTTTTCTCCATAAGTGCATATTTCAGACTGATTACTAGGGATGTGCAAGTAGCACTTTTTGACCTCGAGTCGAGTATCGAGTCGAGTTGTTAAGTACTCGCGAGTATCGAGTCGAGTTTGTACATTATTGTACATGAGTGAAGAGATCCAGTTCTTACTTAAGTCATCGCAATTAAAGTTAGCCAGCATTCTGACTATCAAATGGCAGGTTATAATGCATAGTTATAAACAGTCAAATTAATATGGCATGTAGCACAGGCCAAAAGACATAATGGAAATTTCCCGGTAGCTCTCGAAATAAGAAAATTACCTTCATTCCTAGGATTACTCAAAAATGTGTAAATTAGCTTGCAGTACGGTACTACTTAGGCATAATATGAGGCCTATATGAGTGACATGCCCTATTAACTTTAAAGTAAGCCAGGAAGCAAAATATTTTTTCTTAAGGAATACATAAGCCTAATTAGAAGAGCATTCCTTGTATTTCGCATTCCTATGTATTTCTTTTCAGAGCTAAACGCTTTCTCAGTGATGTCGTGTATGCCGGGGTTAGTCCAACAGTACAGTGAATTTCCTACAATATGCCTTATTTGTGCAGTAAATATTTGATAAGCTCGCGCCTCAAATTTATGATTGGCCGTTAATTACATAGTTAGTTTTTTAACATATACTTTTCTTCCTCTTCCAATTAATGGCACCATCTCTTCAAAATCGGTGATTTCTGCCTAAACATGATAGAACTTAGAATCATAAAAAGGATCTGTGTCAATCACCCCCATTTGCACGATGCATGAACACGTCCAATATCAGCACGGGTTATTTCCAATATCCATTAATGCAAGTTAATAATGTTTGAACAATGAATTTTCATTCACGGATGAATGTGAGCAGGTACATGCATTTTGTATAGAGTCCTGTGGATTAAAGTTTTCGATTTATAAGGAAATATATTTGAACAAAAATTTAATATAGATAATTATCTATAGTTATTTATAATTATCTACCTTAAGATATGACTAGGAACTTGTAATTAATGATGTAATTAATAATCCTAAATAGGAAATAAAAAAATGGAATAGTAAAACTTATAAGTTTTATACGATACCTATATCATCCGTAATGCCCTTATAATAGGATGACTACCATCCGTCATTAAATTTCCTTCACCCGTGAGTTTGAAGACCAATATCTCCAAGATGGCTAAAGCGATTCTAAAATAAAGTATATCAAATTAAAGCTTGTTTATTTCTACGTTTACTGGTAGTATTAACATATTTTAAGAATTTTTTTTATTTAAGTACGTGTTCAAGAACGGATTTTTAGCGAATTTTTTTTTTTTTATACCGGATGGATCCCTCAAAGTCGGGCATCGTAAGAACAACACAGGTCGAGATATCAAACTTACCTTTTCGCATATTGTAGCTAAGGGCTTTGTTAATAGTTATACGAAGTTTCATCCTATTACGTTCATCAATATTTTTGTTATTGATGAATTTGTCAGACTGCGTTATTTTCCGTCCCGCACGCTTTCCGTTCCGGAAATCACCGTTTGGACCTTTCTCTTGCTCTCGAGTCATTAATATGAATCCACTTATGAAATCTCAGTAGAATTCGTTGATTATCTGATATCGATATATATTTATTTTCAGTTATAAAAGCTCGCTCAAATGTCCAGCGCATGCCTGGAAAGGTAGCGCGCGCGTGGAATCATCTGCTGCAAGCAGATCGCCTATCGCTGTGAATGAGTCATGAGGACTCGACAATAGCGGAAAAAAGTATCGCCTTTAAGAATGCAAGTCAGTGTCATTTTAAGAACTGACGGTATCTTTGGAAGCATACCGTCATTATGCCTCCTCGCGCAAAGATTTTGGAGACGGAGTTGAAGATAATTTAAAATGCAATTTGTTTCTTTCGTCGAGAAGCCGAGAAATGTGGAGACAAAACTATCTCTCTTATCGCTGATTTTATTTTGGTGATTACTGCAACTTGCAAACTTTTATTCAAGCATAGGCAAGGATATTTTTCCTGTGCATACTAGAGAAATTTTCTCGCGTGGTGTTTGGTGCGCGCGGTAGTTTCTACCTACGGTAGCTTACAATTTGACAACCTCGAGCAGCTTATCTCTCCAGGCCAAAAGTCCTGTCGCGTGGAGCTCGCTTTCCGAAATAAATATATACACGTTGAAAGCATATCTAATTCTCCCAATTTGTTAAGTCATTTTACACGTTCTTAGTTTTCAAACACGAAGAATAACATCAAAACGAACTAAATTTCCGACTTCCGCATGCTGAGATAGCGCATTTTTAAATATTATTCGTTACGTAATTAGTAACTGAGTAATCTATTTTAAACTTTGTTTAGTCTAAGATTAATATACGTTCCATATCTTATGCGACGAAAAGAAAAGTGGCTTTTCATGTGTATCTTCAAGTGGGCGTCAAACTTGCTTCTCGGAACTTGAATAATATCCGGCGTTTTTATCGGTCTCAGTCGAAAAATTAATTAATATAACCAACTAAAACTATATTTTTGACATTATTAAACGTATAAATAAACAAGATTTAGTTCGATATGCTTTATTTTAAAATTGAACTACTCATTTTTGTGATCTAAGCCTTCAAACTCAGGGGATGGAATTTTACAACGGACATTAGGTGCTTTGAGCTCGAATGTAGTCCCCCACACCAGACTTTTTCCTCGAATATTTCGGCCAAAAAGGGGGGGCTAGCTATATTCGGAGGAATACGGTACATATGCGGTTTCATGGACCGTGTAACCACCGATTCATCCATTCGTTCACGCAAACGTACATGAATCCGTTCACGTAAACGTACATGAAACCATTCACGCAAATGTAAATGAACGTACGTAAGTACATGTTCGTACGTGTTATCTACCGTGTAACCAGAGATTTACTCGATTTTGATGATAGCGCTTCCTGTCGGCAGATTTCTGAACCTATTGGCCTTGGCGGCTCCGTCGAAAAAAACTACTCGACTCGACTTTCGTAAATATACTCGAGTACTGGAGTCGAGTACCAACTACTCGACTCGACTCGAATTTTCGAGTATTCGTACATCCCTACTGATTACCCAATCTTACTCCACAGCCTAATTATTCCGGATGACAATACAGTTATCATCGAAAGAATCAGGTGACATTTGCCATCCTCATTGAGCATTTCAATTTAGTCATTGTGGGAGGATAGCCTCTTTTGTAAGTTAGCATTGCCCTTCCCTTCTTCCGTTGCCGACAGCTGAGAAAATCAGAGAAAATACGAGGTCGCTTGGTTCATACGATCACCTCTTAGTTTATTGCACATTGATTCTAAATGGCAGTCAATATTCAAAGATTTTAGGGTCGGGGAAAATGGTGGGTGTTCTGGTCGCTGCTGTATCATTTTGCTCATCTTCACTTCACTCACGGCCGACACTGAGGAAAGGGGGGTTGAAAAAACAAAAAGAAAAAAAAAGAAAACCCACATTCACTCTGCATATGACTGTTGCTGCACAACTGTCTACTGAGCCGACCGCTCGCCTGAACTTCTCTCATTGCCCAATGCAAACAGAGACCGCTTTTGCATGTTAACCAGGCATGTGTGTGTTTGCAGGCAAAATTTCTCCAAGGTTGCATTGTATACAGCATCATCATAATTATGTATGCCCACTCTGTGTATCATCATCATCATTGGTCAACAATCCTACGATTGGATGGTCGCAGCTTTCCACTCGATTCTTCTATCGGCCAACCTTTTCATTGTGACGTAATTCTTCTGTTTTACATCCTTCACAACCTGTTCCATGTATCTCATACGAGGCCTGCCTTTTCCAATCTTCCCGTTCGCTTTTCCCTCGATGATAGTCTTCATCAGGCCATCGTGTCTCAAGATATGGCCGATTAAGTTTTCCCTTCTTCTTTTTAGAGTTGTCAGCAGACTTCTCGTTTCTCCTACTCTTCTTAGCACTTCCTCGTTACTTACTCGGTCGATCCATTTAATCTTCATCATTCTTCTGTAGCACCACATTTCAAATGCTTCTACCCTTTTCTTCTCCTCTGCTGTCATCGTCCATCCCTCACTGCCGTAAGGAAACATGCTCCAGATGTATGTTCTGATGAACTGTTTCCTTACTTCTATGCTTGTATTTCCTGCTGTAAGTAGATTCTTCTTTTGAAAGAATGCCCTCTTTGCCTGGGCTATTGTACTCACTATTTCTTTCTTGCTTTGTCCATCGTTGGTTACTCGGCTTCCTAGATAACAGAACTCTTTAAACTCTTCAAGTTTTTGTTTTCCTAGTTTGACATTGGTTTTTGCCTCTTCTTTCTTAATGCACACCAATATCTTAGTCTTTTTCTTATTGATCTTCAGCTGATGTCTGGTCATTGTCCTTTCCATGGTTGTTAGCGTCTTATTCAGCTCCTTCTCTGTCTCTGCTATGAGAGCTATGTCATCAGCGAATCGCAGCATGCTGATTGTTTCTCCGTGGATGTTCACTCTAGAACACTTCTCCTTGACTTCATTTATGGCTCTCTCGATGTAAACATTAAAAATTACGGGAGACAGTGCACAGCCTTGTCTCACTGCTTTCCTTATTCTTGCCTCTTCACAGCTGGGTCCAGATTTAATCACAGCAACTTTGTTTTTGTACAAACTGTGGATAATTCTTCGGTCATGGTACGACACTCCAATACCTTTCAGAATTCTTAGCATAGAATTCCAATCAAAGTTGTCAAAAGCCTTCTCTTAATCCACAAATGCAATGAACGTCGGTTTGTTCTTCTCCATTCTCTTCTCTATGAGTAGCCTATGGGCCAATATTGCTTCTCTTGTACCCTTACTTTTATTGAATCCGTATTGGTCATCATCCAGGAACTCCTCTGTTTTCATCCTATTCTTGTATAGATAGTCCTTATCAATATCTTCGATGCATGTATCGTCAGGCTTTAGTCCTAAATTTTCACATTTCTCCGCTCTCTTTTTCTTGGGAATAGGAATGATGATGTTTTTCTCCAAGTCCCTTGGAATTTCCCCTGTTGAATACATGTCGCAGATGGTTTTGTAGAGATGAATTAATGTCTTCTCTCCTGCATTTTTAATTAGTTCTGCAGGGATATCATCAATACCTGAGGCCTTATTCATCCCAAGGTCCCTTACTGCAGCGTCGAATTCCGATCTTAATACTGATGTCCCCATATCATCTTTTTCCACTTCGTTTTCCTCTTCAATAGCTTTTGTGCTGAGATTTTTTCCATTGTATAGCTCTTCCAGATATTCTTTCCATCTCTTCTGTGTATCATAGTGTAAAATATTTTATATTAGTCCTGCTACTATTGCTATAATCGATTGACAAATTCTATGTCACATGACCAGCCGAACAATAAATTTATTATTCAAATGAGCGCTCCTCGGTGTCAGCATGTCCCCATGGTCTCCGCTTCAGTTCCCACCTTTGCCCATTTTGCACCTTTGCCTTTTCCCTCCACATCCGTTCCTCCCTACCCACCTCCTCCCCTTCCCCTCACTGAAATTGCAGCCCGTCGCATTCCTTTCTCGCCTCGGGCCTCACCAGCAACTTTCCACGGAGCGTGATCAGCAATGGACTGTGACGTGAGCAATGTGTGGCAGTAGAGGCATTGAACTGGGCTAGAGGGTCACGGGATACCACGTGTGGGGGACGCCACCAGCACACAGGAGACACCACGAGAAGAACCACCCACGAGTACCCACCCACAAGACATGTAGCACGCAATAATCAATTCTTCCAAAGTCTGGTCATGTCTTTCCTGTTCCCTGGTCGCCCGCTGATGAACCCCACATACTCGAGCCTTTCCCCATCATTGGCTCGAGAACCTTACATTATTATTATTTAATTAGTTACTATAACGTAACATCCACCTCCGAGTCTCTGGCTAGCATCAGGTTTCGTTGCCATCATAATTGCCAGAGACTCGAGAGGGGTCGCGCCTAAGGGTAGCCACGTTCGCCACTGCCGGATAGTAAGTGGCTACCCGGCATTAGGGTCATGCGCACGAAGCAGGCGGAGAGACCCGAGAACGACAGCCTTCTGCATTGCACTTGCAAGTGCATCCGCTCGCGCCCTGCACGCCGGGATGCACTTGAGATTTTCGACCAGTGAGCTCTTGACACCACCAAGCACGTCCACGATGAGGACTACCAGTTGCACAGAGTAGCCCACGTACATTTGCCGAAGTTTACACACTAGATCTTGATATTTAGTCCTTTTCTCCATCTCCTTCGCTGCCATGTTCGTTTCGGCCGGTGCCAAAAACTCGATCACGAACAAGGCATGCGAGAGATTGTCGAGGAGAACGATATCAGGCTTCGTCGCCTCCAACTGCATGGTGGTGGGGAAGGAATAATTCCACCAGATCTTACACTTGTCATTCTTCACGACGGACTCGATGTCTCCAGGGGCACAAGGCAGCATTTAATATTACGTATCAAGTCCCTTTGAATGAGTGAACACCTACCATCTTCGGCATCGGGCTCCTCCTTGCAGACCGAGTGCAGCCGCTTCAGCAGGTGCTGGTGGCGAGCCTGGATCGCCTCCCACCCTGGGTCACCCTCCGACTCTAAACTCACCAGGTTCCTGCATTTCAAGAATCACAACCAAGAGAAAGAGCAGATCATTTTCACACAAGTTCTTTGAAATTGTGCCTTCGTTAGACTCATCAATGATAAATAATTAATAGTTACGTATCATTCAAATACAGTGAAAACTCTATGGGACTGAAAAATCAGCAGTTTGTAACAACAAATCCTGTAACAGATTTTTTTGCTTCCGAGAAATGTTTTCTCTACTTTGAAATTAATTTAGCTCCATCAAACTTTTCTGTAAATATTTTGTCAACAACAGGTGAAACATCTAACGAAAAACTTGAATTCTTGACAACTTCAACATTTTGGGCAAATTAGCCGAAAGACATAATCTTCCTGTACATTTAAGAATTCAGTGTCAATGAGGTGCGAGCATTATTTCAGCCCAGTTTGGAGCCGAATCCATCACCAGCAGAGGATTCTTTTTCCCTCAGCATGTAAATCAGCAAAGAAAGCATTTAGGGTAAAACTTATTAATAATAATATTTTTTATTTGTCCAAAGATCTGTAGCTTGTACACAAAATACAAATATAGGACACGTCAGTATAGGTACATATTCAATAAAAATTGAATTGGAATATATAAATTATGTGCTACAAGTGCAGGAAATCATCAACGGAATAAAATAGATTTTTGTTCAGAAACTTCAGTAGTTTCTTCTTAAAGACCGAAGTTCTCCTCTCATTTTTCACCTCTGGAGGCAAACCATTAAAAATCTTCAGGCCCATAGGTTTAGGACCTTGGGCAGTATTATGAGTCCTGATGAAGTTTTGATGCAGGTCTTTACAAGTTCTAGTGTTGTGGCAGTGGTATACATCATTGGATGTATACTGAAGAATGTTATTTTTTACATTTATACCAATGACATAGACATGAAATTGGCAGGATACACAGTTTTTTAAAAAGAGGAAGACAAGGTGCATCATAGGGAGCATTGCACATCAACCTTATAATGCGCTTCTGAATTTTGAAGAATACAGTAGTACAGATTGTTTTACTTATTGTCACCTGAACAGACAAGCAACTAATACTTAATTTTCTTCTCCACCTGACATCACTACATGTCCAATAAAACAACAATCACAGCATGTTGCAGTGATAGGAACACATACTCCATGCAAAAGTGTACTGCTTAATGCGGTAGAAAGTGTTTTAATGTTTGTGTGTTAACCTGTGTGCATCGTCAATCAAGGTCGGTTATGTTATTCGTATAATTATAGCAGTTTATGAAATGTAGTGTATGTATGCCATTTCGCACTTCAGTATCTGATTGAAGACTTATAAAATAAACTCAATGTTTCATCTTCATTTCAATTTAAACATGAGAAAATCCAGCATAATCCATTGAAAGCTTTTGCTTTTTTAATAGACTTTTCCTAGGTCCCAAGGACCTTATACTTGGCATTCATGCCTGGCATTCTAGACCAGAGTTATCATAAGCTAAGCCCAGTTTGTAAAGTCAGTATTTTGTAAATGATTGCAGAAACACAGCAATTTGAATGTTAACCTTTACCCGTTAACTATAGACCAACCGTCCTTTAGATGATGTTTATTATAACAAGTATCACTTCTGCCAATAACTGAGAGTTGGCTCGCAGAGTGATTTGTAGATGCATGTTTGTTTATGGTTCCTACGGTGTTTGTAATGGGTTTGTCGGTATCCTACGCTTTGTGTGTGTGCTAGTGTCAAGAATTTCTAGTGTGCTAGTGTAAAGAAAGATGTAGAGTCTGCTTATAAAAAGGCAAAATTAAGCAACAAAATACTAAGGCAAAATAAAAAGAAATCTTTCTACTCTAACAAAGTAACATCATCAAACAACATAACCAAAACTACATGGGAAGTAATAAAAGATAATACTCAATTGCCTATTCCAAAATAATATTCAATTGATGAAATTGACTATGATGGACTAACCAATGATCCATATCAAATAGCAGAAAAGTTTAATCCCTATTTCGTGAACCATGTAAAAATTCTTAAAACAAATTCGGGAACAACAATCAGAGACCTAACTAGCTTTAACATACCTTCACCTAATTCTATATTCTTTGAAGAAATAACAGAGAATGAAGTACTTCGTACCATAAATAACCTTAAAAACTCCCAGAATAGTGACATACATGGTTTACTTTAGAGGTGGGACGAATCCTAAATTTTCTCGAATCCGAACCCGAATCCTAAGAGGTTCTCGAATCTTTCGAATACCTCGAATCTCTCGAATCCTACATATAAAGTTGATAATAACAGAAAAGAAAAGACTTTAGCAGCTGCATTTAATGAAAAACATATTAAAGAATAGTTTTCAAAAATACAACTCTTTATTGCAATAATACAAATAAGATTTGAAGAGCTAAAATAGATAAGTAATAAACATGATACACAAAATTTTTTGCATGAAATGAAAGCCTGTGAAAGTTCTAGGAGGCATAGCGATGATATGTTTCCAAAAAGTTATTAAACTGATACTGAATTGCATGTTTAAAAACAATATTTTTTTTCCAATATTGTCGCGTCTTCAAGACTCATTCACAGCGATAGACAAGCTGCTTGCAAGAGACAATTCCTCGTGTGTTAAACATTGTATTGCATTGTATGCAGGGGGACACGGGGAAATATAATAACTAGATTACATATGGTTGGGCCAAGATTAGGAACAGTGTGAAAAAATTGTAGTTGTAAATCGGAGAGAATATCAGGAATCATTTTACATGTGTATGAGGAAAGATGCAGAAAAGCAAGCAGTATGGTGCAGTAGACACAAGAGTGGTCAAGACACATTGGGTGTTGGCACAAACTATGGAGGAAATTGAGGAATGATGGAAATAGAAAGATTTGAACACAGCAAGACGAAATAAAATTTAAGGAAACAAGCAATAGACTTAGGAGGGGAATGAAGAGAGTGAGATAAAAGTGGCAAAAAGGTCAATGCAAATAGGTTGAGAGGTTCCAGAGAGAGGGAGAAATGGGCACCCTGTACTGTCAAAGGTTAGAAGGTTATTCAGCAGCAAGAAGTGGAATACGATATTGTGCAGATAGAACTTACAAGAGATTCAGCATAGGGGTAATGAATACGTGGCAAGAACTGCATGGCACTAACAATAGACAAGGGAACTTGGGAATAGAAGAGAAGGGTTATAGATAAGGATGAACTGGGACCAGGAGTCCAGCCATGCTAGTAAGTTAGGGTAAACATTATGAGAAAAGAAGGTGTTAGAGACTATAATGTTATCCTATCAAAGCTACTTAAGAATCGAGGTTGAGAAGAACTTGATGATTTTACTGGTTTGTTCGCAGGATGTTTGAGGATGAAGTCTGGCTGGAGGGTTTTTTTAAAATCTGTATTAATACCTAACCAAAAAAGAAAGAGAAGGACGCAAATGCTGAAAAGCATACACTTCTTAAATTAAAAAAAAAAATTCATCACCTATGCGACAGCATCAGCCGATCCGCGAGTTATGCAACCCGGACAACAATCGCGACAAAAATTACGTACGTGTACCGTAATTTCTCACGGCATTAGAATTCCAAAGATGACTGAGGTCACGATAACTGGTCGTACATCTGAGAAAATTTTACTTATCTTTCATAGTGGTAACTTACTGCATGAGTTTTTACTTTGTCTTTCACGGAGCGTTGAGTCCTTCCACCAGTTATGCAACCAGGACGACAATCACGGCAAAATCGTCTCGTAAAACGCAAATGGCGAACCATTCAAAAATTTGCTAGCGTAAATAAAGGGAAGATGTGATTTGCGGGCATATGAAAATTATTAGCACTTGAAGGAAAAGTCGTTAATGGCGGGAAAACGTAAATTGCGGGGACGTAAAAGCGAGGTTTAACCTTATTTGTAATGAACGTTTTTATCGGTCGAAACTAATCTGTTCTAAGTTATTACATAAAGAATTCGGTGTTTATTTATATTTTAGGATTCGAAAGATTCGAATGATGAAAATAACACAAAGATTCGAGAATTCGAATCTCGAATCTTTTTCAAGATTCGAGGGATTCGAGGATTCGAAGATTCGAATGTCCCATCTCTAGTTTACTTCAAGAATGGTAAAAGTAGTCACAAATACCACAACTAAGCCCTAACACATATTTTTAACAAATGCTATGAAGATGGTACTTTCCCAAAACAACTAAAAGTAAGTAAAATAGTCTTCATTCATAAAAAGGCAACATGAAAAACATTAATAACTATAGACCGGTTTCACTTCTTCCAATAATCTCCAAAATTTTTGAAAAAAATTATCCATACAAGACTGATTACTTTTTTAGAGAAATATTCACTCCTTTCCAAAAACCAACTTGGATATCGTAAAAATAAATCAACAACAACAGCAATGCATGAAGTTTTACAGGAAATCATTAACCAACTAAACAACAATAAAATAGCCATAAGTCTCTTTCTAGACCTCAGTACAGCATTTGATTGTGTAAATCACAATATTTTGTTAAGTAAGATCAACAACTTAGGTATAAGAGCTATGAAATACTTGCGTCCTATTTGAAAGAAAGAAAACAATATGTAGAATTAAAAAGCTCATGTGGTCTCATCCGCTAAAGACCTAACTGAGGGCATGCCTCAAGGATCCTAATTGGGACCTCTTTTATACCTAATATATACAAATGATATTTTTTCCTACATGAATACTGTACCATGCACAATGTATGCTGATGATACCTCTATGAATATATATACAGCAGATATTAATCATGCAACAGATGAAATATCATGAATTGAGCAAAAGAAGCTAACCTTGTTGGTTCTATTAGACTTAAGAGTGTACCGTACTGGGTTAAAATTTTTGAGCGGCGGTGACGATTCAACTTTATAATCTATCAACATGAAACTTCGTATCAATATAGACTAATCAGTTTTTAATCCACTGAAAATATCAATTTTTCATAATTGTTTATAACTTTTATTTTGTTATTGTGTTACAACGAAATTAACGCAAAATTTCAAAAAACAGTATTGTCATTACGCCGGGAATGTTACCAAATATTCGTTTAAGAAAATAATAATGTCATACCTCTTATTGTTTTCGTGCCACCGAAGGTCAAACATTTAGTTAAACAACGACCTTTAGGTGCTGCGCCCTGGCGGCAGAAAGAGAAACCACTACCCCAAGCGCGACGGCTGACCCCGCCTCTATCTCAGGCCACGCCCCTTTTGGTAGTCTGGTCGCTGGTGACTCATAGCAGGGTCCGATTTCAAGAGTTACTCTGAGGGTCCGATGACATTTTAGCTGTTGGCGACTGACTAGAGGAAAGCTTCTCTCGCTTGTCTTCCGTCGGGAGACGCGTGGGTTCTCACTCCCGTAAGCTCACCCTCTCGTTAGTCCAGTCGCTAGATCGAGCGGGACGCGTCACTCCCCGGTGTAACGCATAGACAGGTGATGGGACATCTGACTGCTGCAATATGCGCACGAGGATTGCACGTTTCACACCGGGCAGTAACTTACACTAAGACTTACAGTGACTTACAGCAACTTACAGAACTTGATTCGGGCCCTTGCCTCGCTACCTGAGGATAGAACAGACGAACCATCAAGTGAGACTGCCGCGGTAGGCGGCTTGGCAAGGTAGTCTCACTCTCTGTATACGCGGCAGAATATTTTAATTAGTGTTCTATTATACTAGATGCTTTTTCACCCTTATTTTCGAATGCCTTTTCCACTTCGAAGTCTAACACTACTCGGCTTAGATTTAGCCACGAATTATTTTTCCCCGTAATCTGAATCTTTTCTGCTTCTAATAATATTTTCATATCTCATCGTTACTGTTTTCAACCGTTTTATCTTTCTTATTTCCTGGCAACACATAACTATTTCTTATCCTCCACCATATAATAGTTTTTCCATTTCTTATCGTTGTTCCTTACACCTCACCTCCTTTGTTTTATTTTTTCTTGACACATTCTTTCATACTTTTGCGTTCCATGATTTTTACTTGTCTTCACTCTCTTATTCTAAATATTCCTTACCATTCCATCTGAGACTCACAACATTTTTATTCAGCTAGTACCTGGTATTCCATTTGTTTTTTCTGCTCTCGTTTTTCCCAATTTTTTATCCTCCTTGATTTCCTCATCAGATCATATGTCCTTTTCTTCGTCCAAAGCTTCTTCCAACAAAACCTGGTATTATTTACTTTTTACGCCAATTAATGCCTCCAAATTGTGGATGCGGTTGACAGTTCACTCACGGAATATTTTTATCTTATCAAATGTTAAAAACCTTGGTATTGGGGCTAATGCTTTCGAGGACAAATATAATGAAAAATCCCTGTTTTCGAGAACAGAGTCTTATCATCAATGTAGCGGTTGAAGTTCTCAGCCAGTCTGATCTCACCCAACAGGAAATACAATTTTATGTCTTAATCATATTCAAGGTTTCTTTCAACTAATAATAGATTTTAGTGACATATCTCATTTTTTCGACCTATTCCGTGCTATTCACACGTCGCGGTTTGTCTCCGAAAATGTGCCCCCTGTTCAATTTTGCGTTTTCTATTTTTATCGCTACCCTCTCGACTCTCAACGTGTTTTATCCTTCATTGCTCCTGTTGAGTAATGGGCAGCCTCCCTCAATGGGATAGATAGGCTACTAATTTTCCCCATGGCCCCCTATGTTTGCTGGAGAATAGTCTTTCGAAGACCGTTTTGCTTTTTTTCCTTTTCAGTGAAACTCTTGGCAACAGAATAGCACGCAGGTCCAGAGATATATTTAAGGTAACGGTAGTGATTTCTTTCTTTCCTTATCTTCTAGAATCTTACCCAGTTTCTTGTTTTTTTTTTGTTTCTTTGTTGTTGTGGACGTTGTTCTACAAATATTTGAATACGCTAGTTGCCATTTTTTCGTCTAGCTACCAAGGTTTAAAAAAGGTTTTACTTTATCTAGAAAGCGAAATATGAAGGTGCAAGAATTCTGTAAATAGGTGTTATACGGATGTTTTTAAGCGAGAATGAAATATAGGCGCTTATGAAATATATGCAAACCGAAATGTTGACAGCGATGAGTCTAGTGCTGACGGTGGCTGACGGCTCGGGCGTGATACTCATCACAGACCCCTGCCGAGCTCTGTGTGTGCGGTGTCATCACGACTTCGGATGTCTTCGTCCATCTTCGGAACTTTTAATGCCACCTTCGCAAGCGTGACTGGTCACTCATCCTTGGAGGAACGTGCGTTCGACGTATGAGAGTTTTAAAACGACCATATCTATTTTTAATGGTAGATTTTCATTATAGAAAATTAAAACTGAAATTTTTACCCCTTATTGTCGCCGATAGCGGCGTGAGGTGGCAGCAGTAACCCATATTTATGACTCATAGGCGGTGACTAGGCATTTAATTCAGATGTCAGAGCAGTCTCTTATGATCATCAGAGAAAGCATTACGCGGGTGGAACAGTGTCAGTAGGGAAGTGCAACCTACATGTACTTGGGTTGAGTGTCTTTTTTCTGCGGAATTTCATTGGTTTCTTCATTGGTGACTGGTATGGGTCGAAAAGGTGTCCCGCCTTCGAAAACTCGAAAGCGGAAATCTCCTAATCCTAGGAAGAAGAAGAAGTATCCCCCAAAGAGTATCGACCATGATAAACCGATCGAATCACTTCACCCGATGGTTGAGTCACCTGATGTAGGCAGTGTCGACGGCGAAGATACAGACCTTATCACTGAGATAGGACATGATGCTTGCAGTAGCAACAACGGATACGTGTTAAGTGGAAGAAGAATCGTAGATATTACTTATTTCTTCATGCAGCTAGCCAAATTGGACAATCACAGCACACTTGGATGTAGGTATGCAGATCTGAAAATAATTTCAGAAAAACAAGAGGGCATGCGATCTGTCTTTGCCCTGAAATGTAAAATGTGCGGGTTTGATGGTTATTTATCCACGGACAACCACAAGAAGTCAGCAGAGAAAATCGACATTAATACTGCGACAACTGCAGGGATTCTCGCCATTGGAGGTGGGCATTCTCAATTGGAGGAATTCTGTGGGAACATAAATATGCCGTGCATGAGTAGTAAGACGTACCTCAAACACGAAAGCAGGGTCGGTAAGGCATTGTTGGACACAGCTCTTGACGAGATGAAGATAGCAGCGGCGGAAGAAGCTCAATTAGCTCGAGACATCGGAGACGTGGACGTCGATGGTGTGCCTCTCATCCCCGTAGTAGCGGACGGAAGTTGGGCTAAAAGGTCTTACCGCACGAAATACGACTCTTCATCCGGATTGGTGAGTTGATATTTCATACTTTTAGCAAAAGTAAAGTCCCCGAGGAAATAGTCTTGCCATTCTCTTCTGGAATGACTCTAGTCATCATTTCCAAAAGCTTTTACCGGTCACGATTTTGCAACACTGCATTCACCCTCTCAGTCGGCCACGAATTCGTGAAGCACGACAATTGGTTTCCCGTATATCTACTTACGTATTTTCTCCAAAATCGCAGATCGTTGAACTCTGGGGGTTATTACGGATCACTAGTCGTCGGGCGAGAGTTCTCTTTTGGTCGATTATAGAATGATTCCTCTCTTAGCAATTACGTACCTTGAGTCGGCGGGTGGTAAGGCGACTCGGTTCTCGGCCCGAACGATTACGGATCACCGTTTGTCGCCGCTGAACAGGGAATCGGTCCCGATCTCGCCCTTACTGTGAAGGGGTAATTCGACGAGTCGCACCCTTGATTTGCTTGGCAATAGTCAGCTGTTTTTTTACTCGCTTGGCGATAGTTCCCTGTGTTTACTTTGAAATATGCAAACCACGAATGTAAAATTACATAGAAATTGGAATCGATTGAAATGGAGTATTCAATTGGCTGCGAGGTCTACCGTTGAACAGGGACTACTGACTAGTCTTTGGATTTACCAGGTTTATGAAAACTCGTGTATTAGTAAAATGCTCATTGTTGTTGATGCCTCAACTTAAAACTGTCACACGGAAATAATTAACTGTTGTCTTGACTTCCGTCATCTGTAAATGTTCTATGATTGATCGCTCCTTTCATGCCTGCGGATTCAAAAGAATCATCGAGGGAATATTAGAAATATAATTCTTCCATTGTCCTCATTCTCTGTCACTTCTACTACTAGACGGATTTCAGTCGGCCGTGGCTTATGTTCTGACGTATTCACATTGTCGTCTTTTTATTTAGTCTTTCTATGTTTCCGCATCGCTAACTACAAATTAATATATTGAATTGAAATACTTGATATTGGTTAAATTGTAACTTCACCACTTCATTTCAAGGACGAAATTCCTGAATTGTGAAAGCAGCGGACTGTGCAAAACAAAACAGCACACCACAATATGTTGTTTTCGGTATAATTAAACAAAGTGATTCATGAATATTTATATTCCTTTTTCCAGTTGTGATACGTGCACTATTTAGTAATGTTAATTTTGGGTTCGTACTTATAACTTCATAGATGAAATTCAGCTGACGTTATGAATTAGTCATTTCCGTGAAGAATGGCGAAATTTAATAGTTTAAGATACGTATAAATGCGCATATTTTGTTTTATGTATGCACGGAATATGGTGCACATAGCGTATGCATAATAAAACGTGATAGTAATACTCCACACTAATTTATTGATCATTGACCCGGGTTTAGGCAACCTTGAAAATAGCACTGAGCTGCCGAAACCCGGGTCGATGATCAATAAATTAGTGTGGAGTATTACTATTATGTTTTATTATGCATATTAAAAAATTCCAAAAGGTTACGTTTGCAATGACTTCTTATATTTGTAAATAGCGTAATTGTAAGTAGGTAATAAAAATTGCGAAAGCCAACACTTATCACAAAAGATTTAAATTTCTAGTTACGGGATAAAAAGGACTAGGTATTACTAATAACAAACTTTTGAATGGAAAACTGTGATGATTTATAATGTAATATGCCCGCAAAAAATTAGAGACACTACTTTCTCAATGGCCATTTCATCTTGCCTCTCAAAGAATTGCCACAGCAAACAAGCTGGATTACTTATGGCATGCGAATGCAGTGTTGACAGATCATATCAGTACAATAAGTTGGAGCGCTAATTTTCGCTGTCTGGAAGTGGTATGGATTAATTACTCCGTGACGGTACTAGAAATCATTCTGATATTATATCACTATCATTTTCATGTTAGCGGTAGTCAAATGGTGAATTAAATTTGCATATTGTATTGCAGGCAGCCATCATTGGATACCGTACCAGAAAGGTGCTATTCGTAGGGATCAAAAATAAATACTGTATGGTATGCCGAAGAGCAGAAATATCCCTCACAGAAGCAAGCGAGCACGTGTGCTTCAAAAATTGGGAATGCACAGCCTCTTCCACAAGTATGGAGTCGGCTATAGTTTTAGAGGGGTTTAGAGCTAGCGAACAGATGTATGGAATCCGATACAATAAGCTGATTGCTGATGGTGACAGCAGCGTATATGCCACGTTGGTTCAATCTCGGCCCTATAAAAATACTCCGATTGAAAAAATTGAATGCAAAAACCACCTCCTGCGAAATTACTGCACAACATTGAGGGAAATCAGCAAGGATAAGCGGAATGGACCTGCCTGCCTTAGGAAAAAAGTTTCCTCAAGTGTTTTACGCTTACGGACTGCAATTAATAAAGCAATTGCCTACCGCAAACAAGACGACAGAGCCGGAAGCCTTGATGAAAAGATATCGAGATTGAGGAAAGACATTTTAAATAGTCCAAGACACATATTTGGAGACCACTCAAACTGCGCTGAATATTTCTGCTCTAGAAACGATAGTGAAGATTCTATCATCGATGAGCTCTGCTCCTCTGGGCTGATGGAGGAACTGAATCGAATCGTGGGATATTTAGCACGCCACAGCAGGAGTTTAATTCAGGATCTCAACAGTAACTGCGCGGAGCACTTCAATGCTATAGTTGCAAAACTGGTTGGGGGAAAACGAGTGAATTTCTCTGGCAGAGGCTCCTATAAAGCTCGAGCAATGGGTGCTGTTGTTTCTTTTAATACAGGGATGATGCATAGTAAGTTGCATCGAAAGCTGTATTCATGCAGTCCTGGGCAGTACGCCAAGAGAATGGAAGCTCGGAAAAAGCGAAGAAGGCTTCTAGTTCGAAAGAAAAGAGTACGAAGGGCCCTATTTGTTAGCAAGTCAGCAGACGCTGATTACGGACCCGAGGCTGCTAAGCCTGATGCTGATGACAAAACTTTTGAGGTCGAAAAAGATGAATTTTTAGCTGCCCTAAAGTTGACCGCTGAGGACGCGGAGAAGCTCCAGAAGGCTACAGTTGATCAAAGCAATTGTACACAGTGGAAGGAAGAGAGACGAAAGAGATTGACATCGTCCCACTTTGGAACAGTTTTCCGAATGCGTTCTACGACTTCGTCAAAAAGTTTGGTGAGCAATATTTTATACAGTGAATTTTCAACTGCTGCAGTCAAGTATGGGCGAGAGAAGGAGCAGCATGCCCTTGACCTTGTTGAGCTAAGTGAGGGCATCAAAGTGGTACGTTGTGGATTGTTCGTCGATCCTGATCTACCTTATCTGGGTGCTTCTCCTGATGGACTTATCGGGAATGATGGGGTTGTAGAAATAAAATGTCCCTATTCCACGAGACATCTCAGCCCCGAAGATGCCATATCCGAGAGAAGGTTGAAATACTTCACGCCAGAGGGATGTATCAACAAAAATCATGTGTACTACTTTCAGGTCAGTATTCCTTACAATACTTAAAAAACATATTGAAATCGTTTAACTATTAAATTACTAACGTTCAGCAATGGCAATTCATTTTTAAAGTTTAGTCTTGAACTTTTAAAAAATGAGATTAGGACTCACCTCTTTTGCTTTGAGGGTAGTAGTCACTTATCGCAGGGATTTTAGTTTGGTCTACGCCAAATTGAATCTAAGCGATCGATGTAGGGGATTGTAAATTCATTCGAATGATCTTTCATTATGATCCATGGCGACCTCCTCATGAGAGAATGAGCTGCTCTGGTCGCTGATAATGAAAAGGAAAATTAATGGTCTTATCACATGATTTTTAAACCCATGAACTCTTAATCGGACCCGTGTTTCGATTAAAAACAGCATTATTTTACAGATTCAAGGCCAGCTCCATGTGACAAGGAGACAATTCTGCTTATTCGCAGTATATACCGAGGTCCACCCGTATATTAAAACGGTGAAGGTGATGAAGGACGATGACCTATGGAGAAAGATGGAGCCAAAGCTGACCAAATTTTATCACCTGTGCCTGCTGCCAGAGCTTATAGATCCTCGACGGAGCAGAAATATGCCTCTTCGCGAGCCGACGCATATTATTGATGCACAAGAAGAAGCTAAATTGAAAAAAACTTCCCGTAAACGGAGAAGATCAGATTCCGACTTAGCATGACTACATTCGTTGAGCTTGTAGGTACATGTATCTTTAATGCTATTAATTATCCTAAAATGTTTACCTACATAATCCATTTCATTTATAATTTTGAGATAAACGAAAAGGAGACGTGGTATTACATCACTTTCGTTCTTTACTTTCTCTCAAGTAATTACTCTAACTCAAAATCTGTTCATTAACCCCACCTATTCCTTTCTCCGAATTTTGAATCCATTCTTTTGCATCTCATTTCAATCCTCTTATCCTCATTGACGTCTTCCACTTCTTCATCTTCGTAGTCCGACGTAGGCATGGAAACTTGTACCACAATGGTATCTGTAGGATTGGTTTCAATCTTCATCATTATAATCCTCTCACTGTACTGCAGGAAGCTCTTCACACGCATTCCTGCTTGCTTGCTGAATATTTATGCATACTCCAGCGTTGCCATTCAGTGATCCTGTGTGAATAATTCTGTAACTTCCACTCCACAAGTTCCCTTCTTCGAGCCATCTCATGTCACTGATTCCTAATATGTCGAGGTCCATTCTCCGAATGGAGATCACAGGTTCTTCCTTCAGATTCAGCCACCTTAAGTTTCTCCAATCTCCCGCAGGTCCGATGTGATCGCAAGTTCCAAATTCCTACCCTAAAATGTCTATGACGCTTGACTGATGTACTCTCTAGGGTTTTCCCCGCCCGGAGATCCGAATGTGAGAATATTTTACTCGAGAGGGCTCCATCATGTCTTGATATAAAGAAAAGAATGGAGTAGATGCGAATCCTCTGGATAATAATGTGTTGGTTTTCCCTTGCCTTCCACATCGCAGTACTACAGCCGTGAAGAACGATTCTTCTAAGAATCCCCCTGCCCATCGGGTAAAAAGGGAGGGAATTGGAAGTGTAGTGAATCGAGGAAGATTCTTTAACATACATGTATTGAATGACAATCAAGTCAAAGCATGATATATCTCGCAAGGTGATATATCACGCTAACTTCGTTATTTAGCTGTTTCAATCTCCGCGGTGAGGTTTGTTCGTGTTTTGTATTTAGGTAGAAAGGGCATTTCCAATGGAAATTATACCGAGTGATGTCTTCTCTTCTTCCTCTAACGACCAATTGACGCAACTATTCGGAATCCCTCATCAGCAGAAACTCTACGCGGCCGGCCATGAACAGCAACCTCAAGGCTGACGCGGTTCGCCAGAAGCTCCCCAGCGGGGGATATTCCTTACAATTAGCCAAAAAAAAGTCTGCTAAGCTACACACTACGGCCACTACGCTACTATACGGCCGACCAAATGGGCGGAGCTAAAAAGCTACATCAGCTCACGAACTACGGCGACAAGATTAACTACGTCCACCTGATCGGCCTGTCGTCAGAGTCATCTCGTGACAAAAGGTTGCGAACAGCTTTGTCTACGGCATACTCTTAAGCAAAGCCTCTGACTTGGGGAATCATAAGATCCTACTAAAGCATTTGAAAGATCTCGGACTATCTACTTCAGCCATGCTCTGGTTCAAGTCATACCTCTCAAATAGAAAACAGGCAGTTAGAGGACCTAAAGGTGAACTATCTAATTACTCTGAAGTTAACAAAGGAGTACCACAGGGGTCAATTCTTGGGCCGCTGCTGTTTTCAATACATATTATGACCTTTCTAAAGTCATGTCCAGCTGCAAATACCACATGTACGCAGATGATCTTCAGATCTACATCGACTGTAACCCCGCAGAAGTTACTGATACCATTTCCAAGGTTAATGATGAAATTGAAAACATATGTAAATGATCAATGGAAAATTGTCTGCAGCTCAATCCCAGCAAGACGAAAAGTATCATTATTGGCAGTAATAATAATAATAAGGGGTCAAAAACGGACCACCAGCCTCCTCGTGGCGTCCCCGGTAACGGCTTCGGCCGGCTAATGGTGGCCGTCTGCTTGTGGGGTTAACCTCCCCATTCGCGGAAATATTGGGTTCCTAAGAAATCCAGTGACGCCACCCACAACCGGCCCTTCTCGGATGAGGGCCCTAGCAAAGTTGGGTGTGGCAAACCTATGCCATCAAAAAAGGGAGCTCGCATGGAGTGGACGGAGACCCTGAGGGGAGACCTTCTCGCTTGCCATGCTGCCAGTGAGCCAAGTCGCAGGGGATACATGGCGAGGATGCACTCTTTGTGGTGTGAGATGCATCCTGAACATAACCATCTGTTGCAGCAGAATCTGCGCGACTACGCTAATCACCTGCACAAGAAAACGACACCCCAACCGCAAGATCAGAGTAGCACACCACCGGCCAAGGCTCTATCTCCTACCAAGGTAGATGTACCTCCTACTGCCGGTGCTCCCGCCAAATTTTCTGCGAAGGGAGACGAGCCGAAGGCCGATTCTGATCTACTTCAGCCGTTGGAAAGCACGATAAGCTACGATGAGATGACTACCAGGCAGAGAAATATTCATCATAAAATTTCTCTGCGGGACCAACAGCTGTCCCAGTTGAATGGCATCGTAGATATGATCCTGAGCGAAACGAGTAGCCTCTGGGAAATAGACTGCGTGGTATATGCTGCCGCCACACTGTTGGCATCTCCCCGAGTGCCTGCCACTTGGGAGACTAAAGCAGCAAACAGGCTTAAACAGCTTAATGCCAAAATCATGCTGGCAAGACAACAGGTGTTGAGATTTCAGTGTGTGATGGATTACCTTTCCTCCGGTCGGGCCTTTACGCCTAAGGTCAAGCGCATTGCGCATGCAATCCGGAGAGACCACCACACACTGAACAAAAGAGTACTGCTTATCCTTAAGCAGCACAAGGTGGATAGAGTGCGGGCACTTACAACGGCGAGGAAGAAGTTGGTCAAAAGGACCGACGCCAGGAAAGAGAACTCCACCTTCTCCTTTCAGCCGTCCCGCCTCTTCCGACCCCCTCCACCTGTTGTCCAAACACCACCAACTGTCCCGGAGGTGGAACGTTTCTGGAAGGACATCTACGAGACTAGGAAGCCATTCAACGGAGGTACTACAGCTATTGCCCACTTTAAAGAGTTTTGTGACCGCCACCTAGACGATATGGATCGTCCCATCTCAGTCACGGAAAGTGATGTGAAGAAGGCCTTCTCTGGCAAGAAGAACTTCACTGCTCCAGGAATGGACGCAGTGAATAACTTCTGGTGGAAAAAGTTCTCTTCCACGCACAAACACCTGGCCAGAATCTTCACATCCTTCCTGTCAGGAACGGAGCCAATTCCGTCCTGGCTGACTGAGGGGCGAACGGTCCTAATACCGAAAAAGGGAGACTTGCCCGACCCGAAGAATTACCGCCCTATAACCTATCTCAACACAGTATACAAGGCGTTCACTTCCATCTTGAACGACCTTATCCTCCGCCACGTCTAACCGGTATGGGAGGAAGTGTACGAGCAGAGGGGCTCCAAGAAAGGCATCGCGGGATGCAAGGACAACCTGCTCATTGATAGGTGTGTGAGCCAGGACGCTTGTCAATCCAAGTGTAACCTGTCAATGGGCTGGGTGGACTACAAGAAGGCTTTTGATACCACCTCTCATGAGCTGATTATAGCCATGCTGAGGTATCTTTTTCAAGGCGATAGCCCCAGTCCCCTCCCGTTCTGTTTATCTCTCCTCCCACTGTCCGTTCAGTTGAGACGAGGTAGGGGATATATGTGCGGTGTCCCGTCAAAAAAGGAGCATAAGGTCACCCATCTTTCCTATATGGATGACCTGAAGCTTTATGCTTCAAGCGCGAAAGACCTGCGCCTTGCGTTGGACACCGTACACAGATACAGTGAGGATATAGGGATGGAATTCGGATTGGACAAGTGCGCGACCATCCATCTGGCGAAAGGAAAGATTTCGGAAGACCAAGAAGACGTGCAACTCGTTGACGGAAACGCTATTCGTCTTCTTGATGACGACGAAGCGTATGAATATCTTGGCGTCCCCCAGCGCCGGTTGCAGGAGGTGAGAGCAGTGAAGGAAAGGCTTGCAGCGAAATACAGGCAGACTCTCAGGCGAATCTAGAGCTCTGACCTGTCAGGCAAGAACAAGGTTCTTGCGACCAACACCTTCGCGGTTCCAACACTGCTCTACACCTTCGGTTGCATCAAATGGAATGTCAACGAGCTGCAAAACCTCGACATGGGAATGAGGAAAATGATGACCATATACCGTAGTCTTCATCCGAAGTCTTCCGTCGCCAGATTGTATCTCCCCAGAAGGCTAGGTGGTAGAGGGCTGATAAGCCAGGAGTGCATTCATGACAGAGTAGTCCTGAATACCTTGAGGCTTGCCGCGTGTTCCTCAGCACGGACCCCCTTATGCTGCTCGTGAAGAAACACGGGAGTGTCGGCAAAGGGGCATTCCTATTCCAGGCGGCAAAAAGGGCAGCAGACAACCTCGGTTTGGACTTGGACCTTACTTCCAGCGGAGAAGCGTGCGAAAAATCAATCTTGTCACTGGAGGCGGACGTGTTAAAGCTCGAAATAAAGAATGCGGAGCAAAAGATCCTGCTCCGCAAGCATACTGAGAAGCCCATGCATGGAAGTTTCTATCAAAACTTGGAAACGCATGGGCTATCGAAGGAGCTCACGTTCGCCTTCCTGCGCTTGGCAGGTCTGAAGTCCGAGACTGAGGAATTCGTGCTTGCATGCCAGGATGGTGTCATCAACACCCTCGTGTACCGTCGCCTCATCTTTGGGGCAAACGTGACGGACACGAGATGCAGAGCGTGCCGAAGGTAGCCGGAGACATTAGGTCATCTACTCTCCGGCTGCAGCTTCTATGCGAAGAACGCATACATAAGCCGGCACAACTCAGCTCTGCGGGTGTTGTATTACCATCTACGACACCATTACGGCATAGACGCGAATCCGGTGCTGCCTTACGTCCCTGGAGACATCGAGTCCGTCGTGGAGAACGTTAAGTGTAAGATCTGGTGGAATTATTCCTTCTCCACCTCCAGGCAATTGGAGGCGACGAAGCCTGATATCGTTCTCCTCGACAATCTCTCTCATGCCATGTTCGTGATCGAGTTTTCGGCACCGGCCGAAATGAACATGGCAGCAAGTGAGATGGAAAAAAGGACTAAATATCAAGATCTGCTGTGCGAACTCCGGCAAATGTACGCGGGCTACTCTGTGAAACTGGTAGTCCTCATCGTGGACGTGCTTGGTGGTGTCAAGAGCTCACTGGTCGAAAATCTCAAGTGCATCCCAGCGTGCAGGGCGCGAGCAGATGCACTTGCAAGTGCAATGCAGAAGGCTGTCCTTCTCGGGTCTTTCCGCCTGCTTCGTGCGCATGACCCTTGTGCTGGGTAGCCTCCTATCCACCGGTGGCGGACGTTCCCCGGCAATTATGACGGCAACGAAACCTGATGCTAGTCGGAGACTCGGAGGTGGATGTTACAAAAGTAACAATTAATAATAATAATATTTATTTGCCTGGAGATCTTGTTACATACATGTTCCATGATATACGGCACGTCTATATTTAGTTACAATAAAAATGTATACAAAAATACCCATACAGAACCTATTTACATAGCTAAATATTCATCAATGGAATAAAATAAATGTACCATAAAGAACTCTTTCACCTTAAATTTAAAACTAGACATTTTTTCCACACTCTTACTGTTACCGGGAAGCTTGTTATACCCATGTTATGGGGGGAAAGGCTGGTTTTACTGGTTCTTTTGATTTTTGGCAGTAATATTTATGTTAATAGAATTACAGTTGATAGTCTGCCAAAAATAACTGTAAAGGTGTACAAATTGAATTTTCAGTGTTTCAGGAACCTAGGAGTTACTATAAATAAAACCCTATCTTGGAACAAATATATAAAATCCATTTCACATAAGGTATTTAAGACTATATTTCAGTTAAATAAATTTAGACACCTTATCCTGACTTCCCTTCGCCAGAAATTAGTTGATACAGTAGAACCTCTTTTTTACGAACCTCTAATTTACGAAATGACACCAATTTACGAACCATTCCGCCGGTCCCGATCTTTGTATATAGGAAAACCATGTAAAATGACCTCTATTTTACAAAACCTCGATTTTATTGATTTACGAAGTGAGAGGCCAGTCCCTAGGAGTGATTGACTTCTGTTTTATGAAGTTTTTGAAAGGATTTTGTAGCACTGAACTCAGTACAATGGAATAACGATCGCTGTATACCGCGACAGGAGCAGCTGAAGCCAGATAGGTCATGTTGAGAGGGCCCTCGGTCCAAGTATTTCATATGGGAAATGTGGAAAAATCGATTCAGCATAGTGCTTAAACTGTAGCAAAAATCCCAGAGACTGATCATCCAAATCGCAATTCAATCCTAATTATATGATCCAAGGAACAAATGTTCAAAGACGCATGGCACGACGCCGACTTCTCGAAAACAATCAGATTAGTGCTTGGTAATTTCTATTCCTTTTGTATCATTTTGTGTTTTGTGAACACCTAACTCGTCGTCACAAAGGATCCATATTTTCTCTGGAATTATTTAAAATTAGCTTTAAGGTAGCCGCTGCAACCCCAATTCAGAACTTACTTCAGCCTTTCACTTGAAAATGGTAATCCCGTTGGAAGTTCTTTGCTGCAGCTGTCGTGCAGCTTAGTTTCATTAAAAAATACTAATTTTGCAATAATAAATTACTTATATTCAAATCTTGATGCAATTTGATTATTTAATTTTTCATTTGAAGTGTTTTACGTCGTTAGGTAAGAATTCGCGATCGCTTTCTGTAGCCGCTAGTAAATAGTTCTTGCAAGTCACCGCTATATGTCAGCACTGTAGAATGCATCTTAAAAAGGAGGGAATTTCAAATTTACTCGAGTGAAGTTCTAAAATTGACTTATATTAGCTGCGAAATATTATTAAATGTATTTCAAATGATACGCTTTCTTCAAAAAAGGAATTTTCTGGTCTTTTCAAGGAAATATACTGGGTCAGTTGGAACTTTGTTTTGAAATTTCCTAGTTAAAATGTATCCCTGGCTTTCCCATGTTAAAATGGCTTCTTTAAACACAAATCGACTAGCACTAAATATACCCCTTTCGTTAATTAATGCATAACTGCATATGCTTAAAATACTCTGCAGGATGAGTTAATTCTCTTATTCCCCTTATTTTGAGATTTACCAACCAGCTACAAGAACTTAATTCAGTTGCAGCAGCCAAGTTCACACCATTATAAGTTTGTAGAAAAATATTCACCTGTTTTTTTTTAAATTCATGGCTGTTTCATTCTCTTTTACTAAAGTGAGTCTCCTAGCCTTAGGAATAATGCCTATGCTCTACAGCGAATCAATACAATTGAGGTGTAATTTTTAAATCCTTTCAATTTGATGTAGATACACTGCAAACAGAGAATTTCCTGTAATATCTGTTGTTTTTTCCCAGAATGAGCAGATGACTATTAGTTGTTTTATAGTAATTAATTTGATTTCAACCCTAAAATAACTACTTGACAAGTACAGCATAGTGTTTAATTATATTGAAGGTATACTCGCATTACTGTGAGCAGAGTTTTAGTAGACGTACATTTGTCGCAGATCAAGCCTCTTATGTGCATGATGTGCCTCAATGGACATTGCTCCATGCTGTGCGAGGTGTTGCCAGAGCATGGGAGTGTCACCGCAAGAACTATTTCCTACTGTTGGAGATCAGCTGGTTTTGGTGACACATCAGTTCTGGAGACAGAGGAGTTAGTGGAAGATAACCTCCAATTTACAAACCCTCTGATTTACAAAGCTCAAATTTTTGGGTCCCTTCAACTTCGTAAAATAGAGGTTCTACTGTAGTCTTGTTTTGCCGCACATCGATTACTGCTGTGTGGTGTATGCTGACCTCACACAGGAACTGAATTTAAAACTTCAGAGGATTCAGAACTCCTGTGCGAGGTATGTCTTTGACATCAAATATTATTAAAACGTGACACCATATTTTGATAAACTCAGGTGGTTAAAAATACAAAACAGGCACCTACTCAATAAGACAACTTTCATTTACAAAATAATAACCACAAAACTCCCCACATACTTGTATCATAATGTATTGTACAATGCAGCGACAAATAAATGCCCAACATGCCACATGGAAGAACTTTATGTACCCCTATATCGATCATCTGTTTATGCTAGTTCTTTCCATGTCACCTCTTGTGATATATGGAGCCACTTACCTGAAGCTATTAAAAAATGCAAAAATGCCAATAGATTTAAAAATGAATATTATAAAATGTCGTTTCATCTGCGTCAACGAATGTGCCACTTTGTGTAACACCTCAAATATTTCTACATTTACAGTGTTTCTTTTTGTAGTCTCTGCTTATTGCATTCCAATTTTGTTGTAGTATAATAAGGGATTTAATATTGTTACCTTTCGTTTATATTAATGTGCTGTCATCCTGTTATGGAATTAATTTCATGACTCTGGATATGTATTAATTATGTACAATCATTTGTGTTCCTAAGGGACGAGATCGTCCCGGAATATCACAAAATTCTATTCTATTCTCTCTCTCGGCGTGCGCGGTTGACGATATCGCTCATGCCTAACATCGAGATTTGGAGCCCAATCGGTCAGCCCACGGGAAAGAAGTGGCTTCTGACTTATTTTTCCATCTCACAAGTGTTGGACGGGGCCTTCTCACATTCTCGAACCTCAAAGCGCTTTTCCCCTCCAGTTCAGTGGGGATTCACAACAGCAAACCACTTCCAATGCATTGGAGCTTCACTCAGGCTTGTATGTGACTACCGCTAGATTGAGATTCGTGTCAATAGTGGGCCAGAGTAGACTTTGTTATAAGAATTATTTCACAACTGTCATGCTACTTCATGCTACTACCGCCATGCACTTTCTTAGGGTAAAAATAACCACATTGGCGTTACAGTATGCCACATATTTCTCCCCAGAGAAGGAAACAGCTGAAGGGGCTTTTACAGGTAAACTTATATTGTAGCGAAATTGCCCGGTGAATGGATGTAACTATCACCCTCATCAAAACAAACTGGGAGACAACACATACTGTTGAGAGGAAAGATCGATAAGGAAGGCTACGAAACACCATCACCGATGAGGATGAACGGCTATTTCAGTAGACTTGGAAAAACTCCTTCACTTCGGTAACTGTGGTCCGGATAGAGACAAGCTCCCCCCGAACTGAAGAACTACATGAAGCTGGCTTTCAAAAGTCAATATTCACCTAAGACGCGCAGCAGTCAAGGTGGTGTTAGCTCTTGTGCACCTAGGCAAATGTGCACGCTGGGCAAGGTTAAGAATGTTGGCCTTGAGTTCTTTTTTCCGATGAGAAAACATTCAATTAGTTATTTCCTTGTCTCGCATTCCTCTTCGGGGCTCATACAGGTTTATCAGCCATACAACGCTCGTTTTTCTCACACATACATTTGGGAACGACCCAGGAGCATCATTCTGCACTGTTGTTCGCCATCTTTCGTTCGCGGCGTACAGTCCATCAAATGACATCTACCATTCTCCAAGTAAACGGGAACTACATTTGACATCCGCGGTAGCGCTCGCCACCGCTTTTAGGTGTTCACCTTACCATCAGGTGCTGTCGTTCCGGATGAACAACCGTGACAGTATGCCAAATATATGCTCCCACGAGTAAAGAGCAGTCCGAAGGAAAAAGCTTACAGGGATTTGGAGCGAATTTTTAGATGCATAATGAGTTGCGGGCACCAGTAATGACTACAGAATATCATCAGCGTTCACAAAAGTGCCTTTTGGTGTTATTTCACCTTCAGTGTCCTGGATTAGCCGAATGCAGGGAGTCCCTCCTTATCCGTCACATTAGGTTTTGCAAAACTTCGTCGTAAATTGGTACAACTGAAACGAATCACCATTTTCCGTACTCGCTTCATTCATAGTTTATTATTACGTTTTTTCACAGGTGTTATCTAAATGCTCATTTGTATAGGGAAGAGAAAATTTATTTCACAGTGAACGCATCAATGAAAGATGCGATTTAAAAGACCAAAAATACGCATTTTGATATATCTATTTATCATTTATTTATTATGTATTTTTCTTATTAAATGTCATGATTGTAGAGCATCTATGAGATGCTAGGGCCACGGTGCCCAGAGTTGTCGTTGGGCATTGAGCTCCCGTGTGCCCGCAAGTCAAGAGATCACGTCCACACATCTGCAGACCCACCAAACAAAACTGGAAAAACCAAAAAATGCACAACCATGCAGCGGCACTCCTTGCCGCTTAATGGGGCTGCGACCGCCTTTCGAGCCATCTACCCAAGGCGGGTAAGAAACCCCTTTCGGTGGACGACCTTATCATCAAGTGTCTAGGGGGAGGGTTCGGAGCTCGGCCACTACAAACCCAACCCCTCCCTGTGCTCGCCGTTGATGAGCCTAACTTCTTCTCATAAGTGCAGGGTCCACGAAGTATACCGAACAGTATAAATGTGTTGGAAAATCAGATAGTGATGACGGAGTACCCTTTCATAAGCATAGTGATCACTGTCATCGATGTTAAGAGGGGACCCCCTGTCTAAAGTATGGTGCCATAGGAGTGGCCGATTTTCAGTTCACGCCGGGTCAATCCAAATTCAAAACGTTACTACTTTAAATACACTCATAAAAGTTAAAATTACTGAACACATTGGCAAAAGTAGTTTTACAAAAAGGACACTTGTAATACCCAATGCTGTGGTAAATTGCACTTCTCGAGTTGGAATGTGAATATTGAAAAATAGCATTGGCATGTATTAATGCGCTATAATGTTTTGGATTCCCACATACGTTGTGTTTTATGAGCAACTTTTACTTCCATTTCCAAAATAAGGAGAAAATTTGATCTGGATTCGTGTATAGCATACGCATATCTAACTGAAAATCTAGAAAATAACGCTGAAAAACTAAAACCAGAATGAATAACAATTTGAAGAGTCTTTCATCTTTCTTTGGGTCCTTCACTCTTGCCAGTCATAGATATTAAATTCGCAAATATGGAAGATGGACCCGAAAGCTGAATTATAGTGAAATAGCTTTCTTCTGCACTACATGAACAAATCAGGATTAAGCATTAAATCGAGTGATAGACTCCATCAGAGTCAACTACCTCTGCTTTTGAAGTTCACTGAATGAGCAAGTGAGTCGACATGAACATCAGACGACGGGCAGGATCTGAGAAGCAAGTGGGCAGAAAATTCAAGTTAAATATCACATTCAGCAAGCAACCCAATGGCTGGGTTTAGAGGTGAGGAACATGCTCTGTTACTTTTCTGGTCCCTGCCATGCATAAAATTTACACATGTAGAGTATATCATTCTGAGCGAAGTTTTCGTGGCAGAACAATTGCATCACAAATATTAAGTTAGCTAGGTGTTAAAAGAGGCATCACCCAGATTTGAACTCAGGACCCTTAGGTTCATCGACGAACGCTCTGACCACAGGGCTACTATGACCACTGCGATCAGCAGTGTCATTCTGGGCTTTAATTTCACATAAAAAGTAAAATTAAACGATCCACCTCGTAGCCTTGACTAAATGATTTATTATGAAGGAAATCAGCTTGAAGTATCATTACACACTTGGCAAATATGTAAGCTTGAACTAAGAAGTCAAAATATTTGTAAAACCCTTTCTTTCAAATTCTTAAGCGCTGGAAATCAAGTATCTAATTTGGGTATCGTCAATATTTTTGAAGAAAAGTTTTACTTGCTTTTGATAGGTGGATTCTCTTGATGAGAATTATTTTCCACGTATTTCTAGTCCTATTATCCAGTTTCTTGTATTTGCACGTAAAAGTTGTCAGGTAATAAGCTAAAATGTTCATTTGAATGTTTGATATTCCGCCACATAAACCATCTTGCTAGTCAACCAAGCCTCCAGCAGTAGAATAATAACGTAATAAAAACAACATTCATAACCCTTTTAATCTATTAGTTTGATAATATCTCGAGCAAACAAACAAGCTGTATCCGGAATAATAAACTTATCGTGTAAATTCATTAATTTTCAAAAGAGAAAAATATTTCAAAGGGGTCAAAGCATGAAATAGATAGCAAGTATAATTACATAAATTATAATAACTTTGGAACATGAACTGGCTACAGGGCGACAGTGGTGGAGATCCATCGTATTAACTCCAAGGAGCTCTTGCGAATGTAGACCTTAAATGTATGCCCATTACTTCAATGCATAAAACTATTGCCATCCTTATGAGGTTTGAATATTCCCGGTGTTGAACTCACTTTTGCAGTTTTGCCAAGTTGTTGCCAGATTTCATTTAGTTCCCACACAGGCCGCATTTAGACGCCAAACACCTTTGCGTTAATTATTTCCCCCACAGCACTTTGGATGCCACCAAGGGCTTCATATCTATTCTGATTTGGGAGAATTCATTCTCCACATCTAATTGTCATGTGTTTGTTTATTGTAGTTGTAAAGAGATTAAACACTGAACCAAAGTTATATGCATGCCACTTAAACCCATTACGGTTATGATAGCATAAGAACATTTTCATTGCGCTATAGACTTCAAATCATGTGTTCATCTGTGCTAGTGTATGCGTCTGTGGTATTGTGTGCACATGTGACATTGTTAAAATTTGAATGTCATTCAGTGCTGTCCTCAACATTCCTATGCTTGTTATTTCCTGGATTTATTTGCTATTCACTCACATTTATAGTTTGTAGCCATTAATTTGATAGTGTTGATCAGCAATCTAGTTGTGTACATATTTCATTATTAGGAACATGTAGTTGACAACACGTGAGTGCGTTTGAACAAGAGTAATTTGACTGGTTGGCACATAATTCACTTGGACCCACGTGCGCTTAGATTCACGTGTAGTGTATAGCTCTCTTATTTGTCAGTTGTCAATAGGACAATGACAATAGGGAATGTTGGGGCTCGAGCCAATAAAAATCAAGACATTTGCACCTCTCAAAATTCTCTTTGTGAGAACTGATATTAGCCTCAAATGAGTAATTTCAACGGCTTTGAAGATCCACATGGATGGCACCATTCTTCCTTTACATAGCTCCTCAACCCTTTCTTTATTAACGCTCTCCCACTCAGACTCCTCCTTGTACAAGAAGTCGACCACCATTTCTCCACCTTAATTCCACCCACTTGGATTGGACATCGCTTCAGACTTTTGTGTTCCATTGCCAAGCAATGCTTCCTTGGGGATAGTAGAGTTGAGCATCTTTAATACGGCACAGAAGTGATGCCGGATTAGGGATTTTGCCGGACTATGGGTCATGCATGGCAACTGGTTTATTTTTGACGTCCGGGATGTTTTTATTGAAAGGAGTCAATTATTTGACAAAATATATTCATTTGCGATTTACTGAACATTATTATTAAAAGAGTCACTGGGAATAATCACAAATAAATGGTTTCTTATTCACAAAGTTATTACTACTGAAAAGTATCAAAGTTGCACGGTGAGTGAAAGTAACAGAAGTTAAGCATCCTGTGCATCATATTACTGCACATTTAAAAGTGTAATATTATTATTGGAAATGGGCATATAAAATTTGATATTTGTTATGATGTGTATCGCGCAACATATTTTTGCCGCACTTGATTTAGTATCAGCTGATTCTTTAAAGATCATCATTAATTGCAGTTCTCCTTCAACAATTTCAGCCTCATCATCTTCATCCCCACTCAGATTTATTGTTGTGAATTAGCATTTCAGTGATTTCATCATCGGTGAAAATATGTTGTGTGGTGAGAGAGTCGTGGCCACTACCTATCCATTCCTCTAAATCTACCAATTCCATTTCCTTAAATTCAGGGTTATAAATGCTGTTTGCACCAACTCCATCATCATAGTTTTGTCGTCAGAAACATGAAATCCTTTCAAATCCCCACTTATTTCATCTACATCAAGCCTCAAAGTAAGCCACAATTTAATCCACACATGTTTTGGAACTGACTGTGTAATACTATTCCATGCATGCAAAATTTCCCACATTACATCTTTTAGATTATATCTCTTTCTGAAATAGTTTACCCTGCGTCATTAGCATTAGGCCAGAAATACTAACTAAGCCCTTCACTTCGACGCACTCAAAACTACGTGATGTAAAATCAACACTTAAATCGTCTTTCATAGTTTTTTCTCTCTGTTGTCCATTTCTTCGTGTCACTTTAACTAACAAATTTTGATGATTTTCTCTTTCTGCTTCTTTATGTGTTGTTTCGTTACCCTGTCGAAGATCCCACGCAGTATGTTTAGGACAAACACTTTACCGATCGGTGCATCGATGCAACGGTGTCAAGCTTTTTCACAGCTTGCACTTCATCAACAATCGTTAACATTTTGTACTGATGCTAACTCCTCTGCTGTTGCCACAACTGTATAGATTAAACATGATTAAGGAGAAACATAAGCAGATAACAAATAATTTTATCAAATTACATCCTCTTGTCAATCAAAAATGCCATTGAAAGTTGCCGATCTGTTAACTAGTCGTAGTCTGTCTCGGCAATGTCTTCAAATTTATACGTTTACTTCAAGTTGCAGAATAATTCCAGTGTACACGGTACCAGAATTTAATATGTTTAAATTATTCTGATTCTTGGAATAGGAAAATTATCGTTAACAATGGGATAATATCTCGGCAGATTGTGAAGCAATGTTTTGGTAAAAAATGTATCGGCATTTTCCACAAAGTACAGTAGGGTAGGTGGTCGTTGCAAAATTGCCGGATCATGGGTGTTCCCGGATTAGGGATGCCTGAATTAAGGGTGATACATGAGGCTCCTTCGGGATATACAGTAGAAGCCCGGTATAGTGAGTACGGCTTACTGCGAGAATCGTTATAGCGAGTAATTGTTATTGTACCGCCAAAAGGCCTATGTTTTACATGTAAAATAAAGCGGATATAGCGAGGACAAAAAGTACCTTCCATGGTATACGCTCGGTATTACGACAGATATCTCTCGAGGGCGATGCACCGCCTAGCAAAAATAAACCATTGTGTTTGGTATTATCTGCTAATTAAACTAAAAATACAAGATGTGTGCCATATCTACAACACCTAAAGCCATTTATGTCCAAACATTAGCGATTTACGGCCTTCAGTACGCTCTGCACGCTCCCATTTTACGTTCTTCTTTTGTTAGGCCCAGTCATCAGTGGGAGTGGGCAGACGACGAGCAAGATGAGAGTAGGCGAGGGAGTTAGGCCTAGGCATGAGCGATATTGATTATTCAATGTCGGGATACGATAATTTTAGCATATCATAAGGTGGCGATAACGATAACTCAGCATGACAATAAACATTGTCTTATTGTGCCCAGATATGTTATCGGGGCACGATAAGATATCGGGGCACGATAAGATGTCGGGGAACGATAAGATATCGGGGCACGATAAGATGTCGGGGCACGATAAGATCTCGGGGCACGATAAGATATCGGGGTGCGATAAATATCGCTATAAATAGGTATCGCGATAACTATCACGATAAATATCGTGACTATGATAAATATCGCGATAAAATATCTTGATATCGTGACCATGATAAATATCACGATAAAATATCATGATATCACGATAAAATATCATGATATCACGCCCCGATAAAATATCACGATATCGCGCCCCGATAAAATAACACTATATATTATCACAACAAATATCGCGATAAAAGATTGTGATATTGCGCTCGTTCAAACATACTGTGTTCGCGCCTGATGAATTATCGTGATATTGCTCCAGTTAATCCAGTTAAGTTATCGTGATATTGCTCCAGTGTCGGAAAAAGACAGCCTTAAGTTGGCCTTCGCTTAAGCTTGAAAAATATCTACGACCCCCGAAACATGCCGTATTTTAGTGAACCTTCTGGCCAATTTTCCCAACTGATGGACGTACTGGTTAACATTCGAAAACTCGACAGAGCTGATATTATCGTCATGGCATATTCGCAAAATTATCCAAAAACTTCCACAGTATACCTAATATTTTAATTCCGACTAGTTACGCTGTCGTTACAGCTTTCTTCGGCGATCGAAAAATAGAAGAACTGGAAGAAAAACATCGAAACTAGGGGAATTAATATTTTATATAATGGAAAATGCCGTTTTTTTCATGAAATATGTTGATTAGGGATGTGCGAGTACTCAAAAATTCGAGCCGAGTCGAGTAGTTGGTACTCGACTCCAGCACTCGAGTATATTTACGAAAGTCGAGTCGAGTAGTTTTCTCGTATTTTCTCTGATTTTCTCAGCTGTCGGCAACGGAAGAAGGGAAGGGCAATGCTAACTTACAAAAGAGGCTATCCTCCCACAATGACTAAATTGAAATGCTCAATGAGGATGGCAAATGTCACCTGATTCTTTCGATGATAACTGTATTGTCATCCGGAATAATTAGGCTGTGGAGTAAGATTGGGTAATCAGTAGGGATGTGCGAGTACTCGAAAATTCGAGTCGAGTCGAGTAGTTGGTACTCGACTCCAGCACTCGAGTATATTTACGAAAGTCGAGTCGAGTAGTTTTTTTCGACGGAGCCGCCAAGGCCAATAGGTTCAGAAATCTGCCGACAGGAAGCGCTATCATCAAAATCGAGTAAATCTCTGGTTACACGGTAGATAACACGTACGAACATGTACTTACGTACGTTCATTTACATTTGCGTGAATGGTTTCATGTACGTTTACGTGAACGGATTCATGTACGTTTGCGTGAACGAATGGATGAATCGGTGGTTACACGGTCCATGAAACCGCATATGTACCGTATTCCTCCGAATATAGCTAGCCCCCCCTTTTTGGCCGAAATATTCGAGGAAAAAGTCTGGTGTGGGGGACTACATTCGAGCTCAAAGCACCTAATGTCCGTTGTAAAATTCCATCCCCTGAGTTTGAAGGCTTAGATCACAAAAATGAGTAGTTCAATTTTAAAATAAAGCATATCGAACTAAATCTTGTTTATTTATACGTTTAATAATGTCAAAAATATAGTTTTAGTTGGTTATATTAATTAATTTTTCGACTGAGACCGATAAAAACGCCGGATATTATTCAAGTTCCGAGAAGCAAGTTTGACGCCCACTTGAAGATACACATGAAAAGCCACTTTTCTTTTCGTCGCATAAGATATGGAACGTATATTAATCTTAGACTAAACAAAGTTTAAAATAGATTACTCAGTTACTAATTACGTAACGAATAATATTTAAAAATGCGCTATCTCAGCATGCGGAAGTCGGAAATTTAGTTCGTTTTGATGTTATTCTTCGTGTTTGAAAACTAAGAACGTGTAAAATGACTTAACAAATTGGGAGAATTAGATATGCTTTCAACGTGTATATATTTATTTCGGAAAGCGAGCTCCACGCGACAGGACTTTTGGCCTGGAGAGATAAGCTGCTCGAGGTTGTCAAGTTGTAAGCTACCGTAGGTAGAAACTACCGCGCGCACCAAACACCACGCGAGAAAATTTCTCTAGTATGCACAGGAAAAATATCCTTGCCTATGCTTGAATAAAAGTTTGCAAGTTGCAGTAATCACCAAAATAAAATCAGCGATAAGAGAGATAGTTTTGTCTCCACATTTCTCGGCTTCTCGACGAAAGAAACAAATTGCATTTTAAATTATCTTCAACTCCGTCTCCAAAATCTTTGCGCGAGGAGGCATAATGACGGTATGCTTCCAAAGATACCGTCAGTTCTTAAAATGACACTGACTTGCATTCTTAAAGGCGATACTTTTTTCCGCTATTGTCGAGTCCTCATGACTCATTCACAGCGATAGGCGATCTGCTTGCAGCAGATGATTCCACGCGCGCGCTACCTTTCCAGGCATGCGCTGGACATTTGAGCGAGCTTTTATAACTGAAAATAAATATATATCGATATCAGATAATCAACGAATTCTACTGAGATTTCATAAGTGGATTCATATTAATGACTCGAGAGCAAGATAAAGGTCCAAACGGTGATTTCCGGAACGGAAAGCGTGCGGGACGGAAAATAACGCAGTCGGACAAATTCATCAATAACAAAAATATTGATGAACGTAATAGGATAAAACTTCGTATTACTATTAACAAAGCCCTTAGCTACAATATGTGAAAAGGAAGTTTGATATCTCGATCTGTGTTGTTCTTATGATGCCCGAATTCGATGGATCCATCCGGTATAAAAAAAAATTCGCTAAAAATCCGTTCTTGAACACGTACTTAAATAAAAAAATTGTAAAAATATTTTAATACTACCAGTAAACGTAGAAATAAACAAGCTTTAATTTGATATACTTTATTTTAGAATCGCTTTAGCCATCTTGAAGATATTGGTCTTCAAACTCACGGGTGAAGGAAATTTTGTGACGGATGGTAGGCATTCTATTATAAGGGCATTACGGATGATATAGGTATCGTATAAAACTTATAAGTTTTACTATTCCATTTATTATTTCCTATTTAGGATTATTAATTACATCATTAATTACAAGTTCCTAGTCATATCTTAAGGGGCCGTGGTACATAGCTGTTTTTCAGACCTATTTTTCAAGGAAGATTGCTCCAACAGGAAGCTAGATATCGGAATGGGGTTTTCAGTAATTAAAAGAGAAAGTATCAAACTATTACTCTATAATCCTAGATTTTACGTAATAAGCCTTGTTAAAAATATATCTCGATGTAAAAATAGACCTTTTTGTTGCAAATATTGGGAGACAGAGGGGCTATTTTTTTAACTTTCGTTATTATAGAGTACAAGATTCAAGCTTAGTCTGTTGGATCCTTGAAAATTATTGATTTTTATTAAAAGACACGCTGTTGAGATATTCTGAAAGTAATTTATGTTTTTCGCCAACTCCAGCCCAGGGATACGCCTCTAGCAACGTGAAAACACGAAACAGTTCACACATTCTCCGCCTACTGCGCTACTCAAAAAGTGGCACGGTCCCTCTACCCTATGTCCTAAAACGGTAACCTTGAGGTGTTGGAGCTTGGGGCAAGGGAAAGTGAAGGCGGGTGGGAAGCAGAGGCGAGTGAGACGGAGTGTCTGATTTACTGACGGGTTGTTTCTTGAGTCTCAGCTTAGGTTGTCGCTCTCGGGGTGTCTAGTAATAGTCAAACTGACTAATTGTCAAGTCTCGAAATTTCATCGGAAGCGTACCGATATCGGAAAATTAAAGTAGGCAGTCGCTTGACATTTTCGATGGCGAGGAAAAAAAGAAAGGGTGAATTTTTGGCCAAGCGGAGGGAAGAAAAAAGGTAAATATTGTCATTTTTTGTGAAAACACTATCTTAATGTAATGATATATTCATGTGTAAGTATGCAAATTTCTATTATCCGAAACAGGCGTCTCAAAATAATGGGAACAGAGTCGCACGTAGGAGGAACTTCTTGCGCTATTGAAGAAATCCCGTCCAATATTGACGATTCAGTAGCTGACGAAACTTTGCATGATTCATTTGACGATATGGCAATTGCCGAAGAAGGGAAAAACGAAGGTTTATCCGGTGGAGTAACGGGAAGAAGAATTATCGACTTAAAATATGCGACAAATCGGTTTCCAATTTACTGAAAAGGTTTAACCTAAATTTCAACCTGCGTTCTGATAGTAATTCCCAGCCTAGTTCTTCTATTAAACTCGTAGCACTTATACAATTATCATAGCGGCCTTTAACAAATCTAGTGGATCTCCTTTGCACACGCTCTAATTCTTTTATCATACCTTCCTCGTACGGATCCCATATACTAGCGGCATACTCTAAATGAGGCCTGACAAGTGTAAAATAGCTTCTAGTACTCTCTCATCGCATTTGCCTAGAACTCTTTTTACGAATCCTGATATATGGTTTGCTACACTAGTTATTTCCCTGATGTATTTCCCCCACAGCATGTCTTCAATGTTGGTGACGCCTAAGTATTTAATAAATTCTACGTTAGATATTTTCTTTTCTTTGATGCAATAATTTTTCTGGGGAAAGTAATTCTTTTTCCCAAAGTTCATTATCGCGCATATCTTCAAATTTAATTCTAGCTGCCAACTATCACACCAATCATCAATCGCATATAAATCCTTGGCTAAAGAATGACTATCCTCTTAATTTCTTATTTCCTTATACACTACTGCATCAGAAGAATTACGTAAATATGAAGAGATTAGCCGACAGGACTCAGTGGAGAGCTGCGTCAAACCGATCTGAGGATTGATGACCAATGATGACTGCTGCATCATCGGCAAAAAGACGGAGCTTGCTATTTTTAGCTACTGTATTCAAGTCATTAACGGAGAGAAGAAATAAAATTGGGCCTATCACGCTGGGGAGCACCCGATGTAACTTTTGCTTCGCCTGAGGTGACACCATCTAATACCATTCATTGAACGCGTTCATGTAGGAAATCTCCTATCCAGCCTACCATATTACTGTCTATCCCGTATGATGCTAACTTCGCGAGTAAATTACAGTGGGGAACCTTGTCAAACGCTTTTCTAAATTTAAAAGCGCTGCGTCTACCTGTACGTTACCTTCTCCGGAAACTAAAATATCATGAACGAAAACACCTAACTGATTTTCGCAAGACCGTCCCTTTCTGGACCCATGCTTATTTGTTATCAATAAATCCTGGCTATCGAGGTGTCCCCTTATTGATGTAACTATCATATGCTGTATAATTTTGCACGACAGTGACGTTATTGATATTGGTTTATAATTCGATGGATGTTCCCTATCGCCACTTCTAAAAATTGGGATCACGTTTGCTATCTTCCAGTCTTTGGGAACCGCGTGTTCTTCGAGGGATTTGTTAAATATTACTTTAAGATACGGTGCCATTTCGAGAGCTATTTCTTTATACACACGAGCAGGAATTTCATCACGACCTGAGCTCTTGTTCGGGCTAACATTTTTAGTAAGGATACGATTCCGTTATAAGATACAATTATCGATCGGGGGCATTATTTGTTGAAATCGGTCTGGTATTGTTTCGAGCAAACTACGCTTAGATTGATTAAAAACGCTCTGGAAAAATAATTCAACAAATTAGCCTTATCTAAATATTTCGCCCCTATACCCTTTCAAGGAATTAACCGTTGAAATTTTAGTTCCCTGTACTTCCCTAACATATGATCAAAATGCTTTCGGATTCCCCTCTAGTTGTTCTCCAAGTACTTTTCTCTTGAAACCACTTTACGCTTTTCTAAGGGCTATTTTTGCGGCTGCTTTATATGTAACGTTCGATAATTTTTTTAGATCGCTATTAGCTACATTTTTCTTAGTTTCGCGTGGATAACTCGTTGTCGTTTTAAACATTTTTTTAACCTCCACGTTGTACCACCCTGGTTCCCTATTCTCACTCTTACACTCACTCACCGTGTAATTTGGAGGAACTCTTTCCATGTCTGCATCACTATTTTTTCTGATGTTTAGAATTTTTTAAAAGAAGTCTGTAAGTCACGCCTAAATCCGTTAAAATCTGCTTTACTTCAAAGGCAAATCTTTCTTTTTAATTTTACATTTTTGTCAGTATTGAGGGATAATTTAACGTGTACTACCTTGTGGTCACTTATTCCATCGACATTTTTAACTTCAATAACTTTTTCATGGATGTTTGAGGCAAGTAAATCGAGAACATTCTCCCTTCTATTATGCAAATTTACTATTTGATGTACTGCGTATTATGCGAACAGGTTAAAAAATGACGAGCAGATTTCTTTTTCCCTACCCCCAGACTAATGACTACATGTTTTCCAATCTATCGATGTTGTATTGAAATCTCCACCTTTCAATAATCTGTCGTTCGTTGGTATGAGAATTAATGTGCCTGATCTGTTTCTCGAGTTCTAATACTGAGTGTACATCGGAATGGGGTGGTCTGTAGTAGGCACAAACGTATATTACTTTCAAATTACCACATTTAGACATTAACACGAGCAAGCCAAGCTACCAGCTGAGACCACCTCCTATTTGTTGCAGTTCTTACGGCTAAACTGTTGTTACAACAACCAATCAACGCGGCTACCCTGAAAAATGAAGTCTATTCATGACTTGGACCGCGGACGCGTTCTCCTGCAGCTACGAACCCCACTAGGACCCAGACCGGCTCGGTTCTTAGAAAAACGTAGCGAACGCATTTCCGCGAATTCCACGTTGCCACATGGTATAATGTGGAGTCTGCCAAACAGTTTGGTCCCATCGTATGTTGAAATGGCAACATTGCGTCTAGTGGTCAGCAATGGAAAACTCCGCGGACGGAGGGGATGAGAGGGAAGGGTCGTTATTGCCTCATCACCTCTGCGCAAAGAATTAAAGCGTAGAGGAGACACTGAACAAAAATATGGCTGTTTGGGTAGGCGCCGACTCTGGTAACTCTACCGGTCGACGGAAAAACTATCTCCATAGTCTCAGCACTCGAAAGCGAAAAAATAATCATGTACCACGGCCCCTTAAGGTAGATAATTGGGTCATTCCACCTCAATTCAACAAACGTTTGTCCCTTAGGGTCTCAGATTTTGATAAAAATTGGTGTCTGGGATCAAAATCAACTCAAACAGAATACCCTCAAACAGTTTTGTGAAAAAATTTTTTTTGAGCGAATTATGCATGTTTTAATTTTTTCGCATTTTTAGCAAAAATCCGAGCCTTAAATCATATTATCACTTATATCTCCGCTGGTAATGGTCATACAGCAATGATTAATAGCTCTTTTTAAAGCTAAACCTTTATTGAATGCAAATATATCAAGAAAAAATTATTTTCTCTTAAACCCTTTTGTTGTTAGTTACTAATGTTTAAAAAATTGTTAATAAACTTTTCTCAAATACTCCATCTCAGAATCGGCCGAAACTTATTTTCCGTAATCTAAACATACCCAGCTAACTATTCCAAAAATAAAATTTAGTGGCAATTCATAAATGCGTTTTTTTTAATATTTAAACATTTACAATTTCCATCTCGCTCGGCTCCGAGCGAGATGCAAGCCTAAAAATTTCCTAATTGCTCAAGGTCGTGGCTATATGAGATAAAAATATATTATAAACTATAAATTTTAACAACAATTTTTATTTGTTCTTTCACTTTTCGAGCTAAATATTGAGTTGATCCAAATTTCTCTTGAATTTTTGCCACACTCCAGCTTTTAGGCAGTGTAGACAGGACTAAAATTTTTTCACTATAGGAATTAGCTTCAGCAAATTTTTCCTTGACTTGACTTAGCATTTCACACCCTACTAATCATTATGGGCCGAAGCAAGTTCTTGCTTTTCCCCATACTTTCCCGATTGCTCTTCGATAAACAGAAGTAATGTTATGAATTTTTTCTTTAGAGTTTTTTCTACTTCTCAATTTTTTTTCTATTTACTGGTGATATACCGATTTCGGATAAACTCAGGTTGAATTTTTCTAGCACAGATTAACAAGGTGAATAAGGTGTACCATCGCTTTCTCCTTGTGAGTCACTGCCATTGCTGGAGTTGTTTGTAGGTAGGGATACATGAGCCTCCACAAATTGCAAACCAGAAGGTCCCGGTTGTGACAGTACTGCTTCTGCAGCCATAAGCTACTCAGGAACGTCTTCTTGATGACTGATGGGAGACCTTGGTGTGTCAGCTTTCGCGACTCCCTTATTCAGAAGCACTCTGCACTGACGACACAATTTTCTGCCCTCGACCAAAATCATCGCAACAAGTGGATACCAACATTGTTTTTGACGCTTTGAATAGAAGGCAATAAACTTTTTCTCATTGTTAACGCACACGGTTTCCACTTTGACACCACTTGACGATGAGCTGCTGATCTCTTCGATACATTTAAAGACACTGTCTCGCAAACAATTTTCTCCTCCCACTGCGCCAATGGAGCAAATTTTTACACAATTTTGACAATTAGTTTAAAAAACTATGTACGAGAAAAAAGAGAAGGCAGACAGCTCTTGAATAAGGTGATGCACACGCGGTGGCAGACCAAAACAAACTGAAACTTCGTCAGTGAATTAACGCAGCTGTCAACAAAACAAGCGCAGCTAGATTGTCTTCCTTCAAGCTTTAAGGCACATACCGCAATGGGCAGAATTGGCCACCAACGGAGTCTTAAAAATAGGGTTCTGAAAGGAAGTGGAAAGGTACCTCTTGCCTTAACCCGTAGGTGCCATTAAATATTTCTTTTTAGAGAGGGCTACGTTTACGGAAAACGTCTCAATGCACGAAAAGCCACAGCTGCAGTCTCTTGACTCGAATTGAAAATGAAATGTTTTTGCATGGATAAAAATATTTGGACACTAAAATCGGAGGTTGCAGTAAAATTGCCTATAGAGATAAAAAGAGTGAGATAGCAAAAACGAAGAAATTTTTCTGCCAGAACAAATGACGCAAAAATTCCATTACTGTAATTTATTTTCATTTCATTTCATCAATGAATTATATTTGAAGATTCTTAAAAAGTTTTTTCATATTAATTGTCACAGATTTTTAGCTCGAATAAAAGTTAATCCGCCTCAAAACTTAAGTGGGGCTCAATGGTAAATTTCTCTGCAAACATCCATTTAACATAACAAATAACAATTTTTGTTAACATTTATAGTTTATAATATATTTTTATCTCATATAGCCACGACCTTGAGCAATTAGGAAATTTTTAGGCTTGCATCGCGTGTCTGCTGCATGTATTCCAAATGGGGAGCCGACGGGCCACGTGAGAGAAAATTGTAAATGTTTAAATATTTATAAAAAACGCATTTATGAATTGCCACTAAATTTTATTTTTGAAATAATTAGCTGAATATGTTTAGATTACGTAAAAAAGTTTCGGCCGATTCTGAGAATGATTATTTGAGAAAAGTTTATTAACAATTTTTTAAACATTAGTAACTAACAACAAAAGGGTTTAAGAGAAAATAATTTTTTCTTGATATATTTGCATTCAATAAAGGTTTAGCTTTAAAAAGAGCTATTAATCATTGGTGTATGACCATTACCAGCGGAGATATAAGTGATAATATAATTTAAGGCTCGGATTTTTGCTAAAAATGCGAAAAAATTAAAACATGCATAATTCGCTCAAAAAATTTTTTTTCACAAAACTGTTTGAAGGTATTCAGTTTGAGTTGATTTTGATCCCAGACACCAATTTTTATCAAAATCTGAGACCCTAAGGGACAAACGTTTGTTGAATTGAGGTGGAATGACCCAATTATAAATAACTATAGATAATTATCTATATTAAATTTTTGTTCAAATATATTTCCTTATAAATCGAAAACTTTAATCCACAGGACTCTATACAAAATTCATGTACCTGCTCACATTCATCTGTGAATGAAAATTCATTGTTCAAACATTATTAACTTGCAATAATGGATATTGGAAATAACCCGTGCTGATATTGGGTGTTCATGCATCATGCAAATGGGGGTGATTGACACAGATCATTTTTATGATTCTAAGTTCTATCATGTTTAGGCAGAAATCACCGATTTTGAAGAGATGGTGCCAATAATTGGAAGAGGAAGAAAAGTATATGTTAAAAAACTAACTATGTAATTAACGGCCAATCATAAATTTGAGGTGCGAGCTTATCAAATATTTACTGCACAAATAAGGCATATTGTATGAAATTCACTGTACTGTTGGACTAACCCCGGCATACACGACATCACTGAGAAAGCGTTTAGCTCTGAAAAGAAATACATAGGAATGCGAAATACAAGGAATGCTCTTCTAATTAGGCTTATGTATTCCTTAAGAAAAAATATTTTGCTTCCTGGCTTACTTTAAAGTTAATAGGACATGTCACTCATATAGGCCTCATATTATGCCTAAGTAGTACCGTACTGCAAGCTAATTTACACATTTTTGAGTAATCCTAGGAATGAAGGTAATTTTCTTATTTCGAGAGCTACCGGAAAATTTCCATTATGTCTTTTGGCCGGCGCTACGTGCCATATTAATTTGACTGTTTATAACTATGCATTATAACCTGCCATTTGATAGTCAGAATGCTGGCTAACTTTAATTGCGATGACTTAAGTAAGAACTGGGTCTCTTCACTCATGTACAATAATGTACAAACTCGACTCGACTCGATACTCGCGAGTACTTTACAACTCGACTCGATACTCGACTCAAGGTCAAAAAGTGCTACTCGCACATCCCTAATGTTGATATTCTACCAGATTGTGCCTGAAATGACTTTTTTGCTGTTTACCTTCGTCAAATACCACGGAAACAAAAGAAAAACTGTAAATACGAACGACTATGAGAATTAGGTGGGTTTTTTCATCACCTTCGGATATAATGAGCGCTCGATTTAGCGAGTGATTTCCTAGGGATTATTAGCACTCGTTATACTGGGATTCCACTGTATGTAGTTCGTACGTATGAGCTCTGACTCTTCCTCGTCGCCAACTTGTCTCATATACTGAAATAAAATTGTCGTTATCGAATTGCTTTGATCTTATCTTTATGCTCTTTCTTTATTCTCCGTAACGTATTCAACAGCTGTCTGTAGTAACACCCAGCCACAGCATTCTTGTCCCAGTGGGACAAGAATGCTTGACGATATATTGACAACTGACAAATAAGTCAGCACGACACTGCATCATTGATTGATGAAAAAAGGTTTTATATAATTTGGAATGCACTGACTGCTGTTAACATAGTGCTTGACGATGTGATTAATGTTAGATGTGGCAAGTAGGTATTGGAATTCATCCATGCCCCTACGTGTCAAAGTTTTACTGATTGTATTATACTTCAATGTTAATATTTTCTTCTAAAGTGAAACCTCCCGTCAACAAAATTCAAGGGATACAAAGTTTCCAGTACTCGTTAACGGGGGTGTTAATAGTATGTTAATCGGATGGTGTGGCTGGTTGAAAAAACCATTTTTTAAAGGGACTTTTCTTGTCGTATCCAAGAAGCAGGAGTGATCAAACAAAAATACCTTGTGTTTAAAATGGTATTCGCTAAGTGACATCATAAATGTATGATGTAGTTTCTTGTACTACTTACTGAAGAATTGCATTGTAAATAACTACCTATTATAGAAGAGGAAAATAATTGGTCGTCGGGACAAAGACGGTTTTACATGATGGTACATGGCAAACTGCCTGGCTCCGCGGTTTTTACAGTAAGTGATGTAGAAATTGAATAGTTTTTCGTTTTGCTTATTGAGTTCTTTTAAAAGTAAATTTCATTCTTTCTATGATATTGCTTGCGTTAAACACAGCTGCCTAACGAACTGCAAATGAACTTTGTGGATTATTTAATACTATACAATCTGAAACTACTATTTACTTATTTATTATGGTCAATGACAATGGCAGAATAATTCTGAAGCTTGTGGGCAAAATTGTATTTTGGGGGAAATAGAAATCGAGGCTTCGCTATTGTCATTGTTTACTGTTGAAAATCCGCTAAAAGTTTTATGAAAAAAATTACAGTTCATAACTCCGAAACTATTCCATCTTTGCGATATTTAACATTTTCCACACCATTTATATTCTCATCTCCATTGCCATAATCACAGCTCTTGGAGCAGATATTTTTTAAGCAAAATATTACATTGCAATAACCATGGAATATGCGGCATTTTTAACCTTCCTTATGTTCGATAGCATAGGTTCCACAGAGAAAAAAATCATTCGCCTTGACTCGAATGGTTCTGATAAACTTGACTTGGATCCCCTGATTTACAGTAAGCACCTTAGTACTTCTCAAAATTCGGCCTTAACCTCTTGGATGGCGGTGCCATGCGCACAGCATCGACTGCTTTCTGACATGATATGTCAAGCAGTTTGAGTACATCTTCTTCCTTTACGGCTTCTAAAATTCCACAGGGAAAAATGATTCCTCGGGAGCCTAATTGATTAAAGCGCCTGACTGGAAATCAGGTTATCCAGGCTCGAGTCCTGGTCAAGGCGAATGATTTTTTTCTCCAAGGTACTTATGCTATTGTGCTATTTCAGCAGGCACTGCCGTTAAGGTTCTCGCTGTCAGTTCGCGCGGTCCTTCGAATTGTTCCTTATGTTATCATAATACTTCCTTGAAACTTTGAGCTGACATATATATCTTAAATTGGTGATTTCTTCCATACCAGTCCGGTGAAAGAGACTCAGGAGAGTCAAAAAATTCAACCGAGTTACTTGAAAAAATCTTTTGATATTTTCATTTGTTTTACTGTACGCAAAAATGATTCGAAGGAAGAGTCAATGGTCACCTGCTTTAAACTATTCCTTCTCTCACAAAGAACAGCATTCTCCACTTCCCGGAATGCTATAATAGCATCCCTGTTACATTCTTCAGCAGAGAGCAAGAATTTCTCAGTCGTGTCCAGTGCTGGAATGACTTCCCTGGACTTGAGTTTCACAAACTCCCTCTCCAGATCTTCACTGTCCTCTTTGCTCTTCGTCCTCCTTTTCACCCGCCTCACTTTCATCAGAGCATGGCACTACAACGTCGTCGATATTTACGACATCATCAAATGAAACATCTCGAATGCTCAGCTTGCCCATCAGCTCCTCCCAATCTCCATTCCCTTGACTTGCATTCACTTCACAATTAGATTCAATTTAATTAAACCCCGCCTGCCGAAGTAATGTCTTATTGTAGCAAGCGGAACGCTATCCCAACAAAGACAAAGATGCTGCATAGCTTGGAGAATGTTCCATCTGCGAAGAGTTGGGTTGCTGGTACTCTACATCCTTCCAAGTTAATACTGTGCCAATTGTCGTCGGCACACCCTCTTTACGTGGGATATGAATCCCAGGTCTGCTGTAGCTGATTTGTGCAGTTAGGCGGGAAGAACCACCGTCACATTTCTTGTATTTATAGCATCCGATTTGCAGCGATCAACAAACAACAGAATTTTCTATTTTAACCTCCCATTCGAGATTCAACTCCAACGGCTGAAACCCGAATTCCCAAAATATCTCAGCAGTCATCCAAGAATTGCTGTTCGTAGGGTCACGGTAGTTGTCGTAATTTTTTAAACAACTAGTTATGTTGGATTTTCCAATTACAAGCGGAGGTAATTTCACTGAACTATCATTGTTGGCATAAAATAGCATAATAATTCACTATTGTAGAAAAATCTTTCATCAGCGTTAAAAATATCTTTCGGTTCGTATTGCCCCATCAACTTTGGAAGATTTTTCCTCTAATTTTTTCTCAAAATCGGGATCTACTGATGCCTCAACCCCAGAGTGCTTTGTGCTGGCCAAGTTCCCCCTTCTTCCTTCTACTGTTCAATGAATCACAATTAGCACAAGCAGAGACGCCAGAAACATAATTTTCCCCTGCGACACTCTTACATTTACAAGAGCCAATTTAGGCGAGCTTTTAAGTCACATTTATGAACTCGTAAGTGGTCAATTGAAGCAGAGCATACGATATTTAGCTCAATATATGTATGCCCAGATTTTTCGCAGCATATCCATTTGCTGTGTGTCTACGTAAAAATAATGTGCATTACATTTCTTTCAACCACTGACATTCCGTGTGCAGCAAATGCTTGCAATATGTTCAACCTCCTGCGGCAATGCTAATCCAGGGTTTGTGACCACGCTATTTGCAGCAAACCTATAAGAAAGCAACAGTAAGTATATTATGAAAAAAACGTTGGGAAACAATAATAATGACATGCTTACTGGTTCAAGGTTTATTTCCTTATGCCACGAACATTTGCGAGGAACGATCATGTCGATGCATAAAATTCCATGAAAGGCACGCACCCGATTTTTAACGGACGTTTAGGAAAACAGAGAACACGGATTTCAAGAGTAAATGACAGCTCACGTGCTTCTGAAAAAAAAACCGGCATCGATGAGAAAAAATTCATCCTAAAGAGGTCAACAAGTGCTCACGGGACAGGCTCTCCACCTCGTTGATGGGAGGTTCTCGTTGTATGGGAGTCAAAATGCGTGCTTTTCGATGGCAGCTTGACGGGACCTACTCCATCTGCTCGTTAATCGGAGGTGCTCGTTGTAAAGGAGTTCGCTAACGGGAGATTTTACTGTATATTATTGTTAAATCTACATAGCATGCAGCAAGTGTTAATTAATCACCATGTTGTTATCATTTGTTGTTTTTTATCAATGCTATTGTTAAATCATGATCATTTGCAGCATCATTGACATTTTTTTTTAAACCTTGACAGATCTCAATGAAAATAAATTGTTTCTATTGGTAATCTATCATTTGTAATGCAATGTTTTCCAATAGAGGAAACTGATTGATGCACAAGTATATGCTAATGTTTTTTTTTTAATTTTCTTAGTACTATCTTGCAGTGCACTTTTTGAGCCACATGCTAATTACTGGTAGTTCAATTTGATCGACGTAAATGGTGTTTTCCTTCAAAAAAGACATCCACTGGCATAATTGTACCCTTCCTTTGCCAATTACGGCCAAATAAACATCCTGATGTACAAATGTCTCTTTCCATTAAGTATGTTTCCGTTTTAATATTAGTCTGGAGATGACATGTATTTGCGCTGGATGAAGATGATTTTCATCAACCTTGATTGTGAAGTTGGGCAGGCCTAGAACTGGAAACTGTACAATTTTCACTAAAGTACCAGAATTGATAAACTTGTGCTGCTTGGCATTTAATAATTAGCCTTGTGTATTCAGCTTTCTAAAAATCTATAATGTTTAAACTGTTGTCGTTTTGAACAAATTTTTCATAAAGTTTACCATATAGGATTGCTTTATTTCATACATAAAACTGAACTCAAAATTAAATAAGAATAGAATAATAATTTTAAGAATAGTATAGAAAAGAAAGAATTATGAAACCTCTAGTAATGCCATCTGACGGTGATTTGTTGAACTATGTAAGTGCGCTCCACTGCTGAAATTGTCTTTACACCTCTGGTGGTTCCAGGGAACATATATTAGGGGGTTGCTAGTGGTCTCCAGTAGTGTCACAGTTGAATTACACCTCTCAACCCAGCATAGGTGATCGTTTTACTTAGAGAGTTGATGTGCCATGAAGTGACGTTGGATTGGAAGGAAACATACCATTGACATCATTTCCCTGATGTAGTGATACTTAATACGTATGTTTTCCTCCTGTTTTTTGACAGAATTTCCTGCTGCTACAACCATAGAAACTGTGTTTTGGGATGAATATAGGACAAAATATAGGACGAAGATGTAGGAAATTTGATGGGATGTGATCTTTGGATCTGAAGATGGCATCTGGAATGCAAGCGAAATCGTCAAGCAGGATGAAGAACAAATCTGAAAACCCTCAAGACATTTATTCTAATTTGCTTCCACTTCCCATTTCCAAGTAGGATAAAAATTTACATTCCGGAGTAATTGAGGATATCATTAACAACACATGAGAACATTGAGCTACCCCGCTGATTGGATAAGTTGCAGTTATACAACTTAAAAAATTTCTCAACAAAATCATTTCAATGTGGTTTTCACATGAAAAAACAAATTTTGATAAGTTTTGCTTTGTGGCTACTCATAGTAAAACTGTTAAATCAATGCATCGCAAATGATTCCAATTATTGGCCACCAGTTCAGTTCTTGTATTTTTCACATTTCATCATGTCTGGTTAAAAATACATTTGCACTCTTCATGATATGAACTATGGTGCAATTTAAATGTACTCTTGCAGGTGATCCTAAATTGAATAAATTGCACTGTAATAGCATTCATTTCATAGCATGAATCTTATCCCAGCAAAGAGATCACTAGCGTAAATATTTCATCTTTCCGTCACTAGTGGCACTGAGTACTTCCCCGCTACGTTCAAATTCTTCCATAAACTGGAGTACATTACTGTTTTCTCTCGCATTATTGAAGTGTATATGAAGGCAATAAGGTAAAAAAGGTTTTCTTTAGATTGGTATGTATGGCTAAATGTCTTAGAAGTGAATTTCGTTTTTTTTATCTATCGCATTCTAACCCACATCTAAAGCAAAGTGGAAGTTTGGTATAATGAGTACTTACAATGGCTGGGAAATTACTCACTATAGCGAGCACTCGTTATTCCCGAAGGTGCTGGATTAAGCCTCTCAATTTCCCACAGTTGTAATTACTTCCTTTTGTTTCCACACTATTAGAAACGGGTAGAAGCACCATTTATTGCACAATTGCACATTCCTCGATCATTTTGCGAATTAAATCTTTCAAAACAATAATTTGCGCTTTGCTGAAGTCTTTGAGTGTTAACCGGTACGTCCATTGGTTAGGAAATTTGTAATGATTCGCCAAAATATGTCATTTTTCGACGGTCGAAAATATTTCTTGCATAATTACTTCTTCGTAGCCATTCCTAATATTCACATTCAGTTATCTCTTGAAAATTAACTGCAGAGAGTACCTATTTATTTACACAAGCAAATGCCTATGTTGGTTGCGCTGCACATCGTGTGTCGTACTAATGCTGCCATCTGGAGGATCTAGAGCGAATGGAGGTAACCTCCTTGAAATACTATTGCCGAGAATTATCGATGCATTCACTCAACATTGTATGTATCTGTGAATTCAGGAATCATAAAATAAAATAAAAACTTGTTGAACCCGATAAATTTAAATTATTCGCATGATGTTGGCCCTGGCAATAATTACAAAAACATTGAAATATATACACAAATTCAAAAATGTACCAGAAAACATAAGTATTCCCATTACTTCTGCTAACAGGAAAAATAATCAAAACCATATTATATGAACCGTAAAGTTATAAGGAAATAAATAATTCTTTGGCAACAGAAAACTTTGGTGACTTCGTTGCGAGAATAAAAAGCACAACAAAACAAACATCGGACCTTTAGTATCACACATACACACGCTTCACATCAACAGCACAGTACCCTCAATTTCTATTCATGGCTGAAAAATGATTCAAGCATCGTCTGCTTCAGCCTAGGGTCAGGAACGAGAGGGGAGAGGGCGGAAACTAACAGGCAGGCGGAGTAGCGGGAACTAATGGGTGGAGGCGGGAGGGAAAAGACAGGCGGGCTGAACTCTGCCCCTTGCGGTACCTAGCAGCTGAATCATTGCTCTCTGCTGCCGTGTGGTTGGTTAGATGCTTTCCCCTTGTCCATCTAATGCCCATTCTGCTCATATGTGAATCACTGCTCTCTGCTGCCGTGTGGTTGGTTAGATGCTTTCCCCTTGTCCATCTAATGCCCATTCTGCTCATATGTGAATCACTGCTCTCTGCTGCCGTGTGGTTGGTTAGATGCTTTCCCCTTGTCCATCTAATGCCCATTCTGCTCATATGTGAATCACTGCTCTCTGCTGCCGTGTGGTTGGTTAGATGCTTTCCCCTTGTCCATCTAATGCCCATTCTGCTCATATGTGAATCACTGCTCTCTGCTGCCGTGTGGTTGGTTAGATGCTTTCCCCTTGTCCATCTAATGCCCATTCTGCTCATATGTGAATCACTGCTCTCTGCTGCCGTGTGGTTGGTTAGATGCTTTCCCCTTGTCCATCTAATGCCCATTCTGCTCATATGTGAATCACTGCTCTCTGCTGCCGTGTGGTTGGTTAGATGCTTTCCCCTTGTCCATCTAATGCCCATTCTGCTCATATGTGAATCACTGCTCTCTGCTGCCGTGTGGTTGGTTAGATGCTTTCCCCTTGTCCATCTAATGCCCATTCTGCTCATATGTGAATCACTGCTCTCTGCTGCCGTGTGGTTGGTTAGATGCTTTCCCCTTGTCCATCTAATGCCCATTCTGCTCATATGTGAATCACTGCTCTCTGCTGCCGTGTGGTTGGTTAGATGCTTTCCCCTTGTCCATCTAATGCCCATTCTGCTCATATGTGGACTTGGCTTAACAAAAGAAAACTAAAAAGTGCGAGTGCACACAAGGTACGCCAGTCGAGCCAGTAAATCGTGTGCCTGGACTTGATTGGTCTTCAAATAATGTACAGATGGCACAAATCTTATATTCTAACTTGTAGTTGACGAATAATGCCTCTAAAGATAAATACCATGCATTAAGTTGTACTTTGCAGGTCATCGCCCTCAAGAAATATCACTCATAATACCGAGCGTATACCGTGGCAGGAGCTTCTTGGCCTCGCTATATCCATCTTCTTTAGGGATGGCCCACTCGAATAGTCAAATACTTGAATACCATGAATAATGGACTATTCGTGATATTCGATACTCGAGGAAGAAATTAAAATGTTGCCTCGAATATATGATTTTGAAATTTTGGTGGTAATTGGAATTAATACTACCTTTACCGAGATCTAGGTCTGGTTTTGATGATATTGTTTATATTTGCACTAAAATTCAGTCAAATGATTTCACAAGTTTGAATTTTGGAAACTCATCATACTATACAAGGATACCGAAAATCAACGCAGCAAATTGTTTCAGTTCATTTCAGTTCAACAGGCAATCGAGTTGTCGTACTAGTCAAACTCCATCAATGACTCTAAATATATGTATGCGCAGAATGAAATAATTCAATGGCTAGAAAAATGGGGAAAATATTTTTATCAAGTGTTTCAAGATATTGTATTATAGATAAAAGTTTTACTCAGTCATTAGTAATAATGTAGTCAAAACGAGGGAAACTAACAAATGAATAACGATTAGCACTTCGATGTTCTGTACATGTGGTTTGTGAGAAAAAGCACCATCCCGAGTTTCAGAATTCTTGTTAACGTGATTAATAAGAGATTTTTGTGAACACTGACTTATATAAAATGGCAAGCGAAGTCTGGAAGAATTTCAGCATTTGTGAAAGTAATGAAAATTACTCTGTGTGCGAGTTTTGCAATGCTAAAATATCTCGAGGAGGAGAAGTTAAGATCTCTGGCATGAAAAAGCCACATGAAAAAGCATTACGGAGAGATCATGAAAAATAAATTGCAGAATAACTTGAGCATCCAAGTGCTTTCTAAGCTTCAACTGGCAATGGAGTCCGAGGCAGTATCAGATGCTCAGTCTCTATCACCGACAATATCATTGCCTTCTTCATTGCCAAGCTCATCAACTCCCGTTAAAAGAAGGAAACATATCCTTATATCCCGTTAAAAGAAGGAAACATATACATATCCTTAGCACATGATCAGCCAACATTAGCAAGTTTCTTAGAGAGAAAGGAAAAATTTTAACCCGGGGACAAAAGACAACAGGTAATAACGAAGCTCATCGCAGAAATGATTTGTATTGATAGCCAGCCATTTCAAATTGTTGAAAATCATTATTTCTTAGCTCTTGTAGCTCATCTACAGCCACGATATGTGATGACTTCCAGGAAGTACATATCAACAAAAATTATACCAGAAATGTACCAAGAAACGTACACTAAAGTGAAGAATGCAATAGCGGTTGCCGAATATGTGTCCCTCACCACAGACTTATGGACTTCCAGATCCAATGATGACTATATGAGCGTAACAGCTAATTTTGTGACTCCAGAATTTGAGCATAAACATGTATGCCTTGAAGTAGCACCGTTTTTCGAGCTGAGCCATTCAGGAGGAAACATTCAGAAATTCATTCATGAAACATTTCTCTGAAAAGATCTTCGAGATTGTCAGAGACAATGGGAGGAATATATTTGCTGCCCTTGAAACTTCAAGATACAGTAGAACCTCTATTTTACGAAGTGGAAGGGACCCAAAAATTTGAGCTTTGTAAATCAGAGGGTTTGTAAATTGGAGGTTATCTTCCACTAACTCCCCTGTCTCCGGAACTGATGTGCCACCAAAACCAGCTGATCTCCAACAGTAGGACATAGTTTTTGTGGTGACACTCCCATGCTCTAGCAACACCTCGCACAGCATGGAGCAATGTCCATGGAGGCACATCATGCACATAAGAGCTTGATCTGCGACTAATGTACGTCTACTAAAACTCTGCTGACAAGAATGCGAGTATACTTTCAATGCAATTAAACACTAAGATGTACTAAAATTGTCAAATAGTTATGTTAGAGTTGATATCAAACTAATTACTATAACAAATAATAGTCATCTGCTCATTCTGGGAAAAAACAACAGATATTACGTGAAATTCTGTGTGCAGTGTATTTGCAATAAATTGAAAGGATTTAAAAATTACACCTCAATTGTATTGATTCGCTGTATAGCATAGGCGTTATTCCTGAGGCTAGGAGATTCACTTGAGTCAAAGTGAATGAAACTCTCAGCCATGAATTCCAAAAAAAACTTAAATATTTTTCTACAAATTTATAATGGTATGAACTTGGCTGCAGCAACTGAATTAAGTTCAGTTGGTAGATCTCAAAATAAGGGGAATAAGAGAATTAATTCATCCCGCGGAGTATTTTAAGCATATGCGGTTATGCATTAATTAACGAAAGGGGTATATCTAGTGCGAAATGAAATAAAATAAAATCATCCGTTAGAAATACCGCTTGTATGGTCAAGTTGGCTGTGCTTGCTTCAGCAGTTTTCTTTTGTTAAATCGTGCCTGCACATGGAAATGCAAGAAACACACGTAAACATGTGCCGAATCTTATTGGAGTGTTGTTAAAATTTATATTCTCAGTGTTTTTTTACACACTCTAGTTACATAATATAGAGTTGTCTAATGCATTCTTGTATTCTAAAGAATTATTTGGTTCCGGTTCATCCACTAGGTACATGTGTACTGAAGCTGTATCGTAGTGGTAAGTGTACTTTGAAATTCAAGGCAATGGAATAATGTCTGCTTAGAAATCCATTTTTCTTTCTGTAGCATCTGCTTTTTATTCTCTTTACAGATTTCCTCAACCGTAGAATACTTGTTTTCTGAAGTTACCTGTAATGTTACAAAGTTGGTAAAAAATACGTCGTTGAACGAAGGATTCTTGAAGTTTCAACGTGTGTTACTTTACTGCTAGCAGATATGGTACTGTAGTGGGGTATTTGGACCTTTTTCATGTAATTGATGCCAAGTGAGGTTCCATTTTGTTTGCATAATATTGCCGAGTGAATAACCGTGTTTGGCAACAAAATAATGTGATATCAGTGAACTCTTTCTTTTCGTTTAAAATTTTGGTAATGCATAGACAGTGTCTTCGAAAACGCTGAGGAAATGCCATTGATTGTGTGTTGAGATGCTGTTGTGTAAATTTTGTATAATTCATTTGCACTGGACTTCTGGTAAATAAAGGTATTTATTATTATATTTTTGTTATATGCTGATGGTTTTTGGCGTAATTCCTGTAGAAGCGGTTGGATTTGGTGTTTGTCAGGAATTTTTGACGAAATCATTTTTTGTAATAGTCGGTAGATGTAAGCTTTGTGCACAGAATAGTACTGTACCACTATAAATTTCGACTACGCAGCGTAATTATTAGTTTACCTGATGATGACATGTCGTAGAAATGTACGTAACGTAGTTGGTATATTAAATATTAAACTACGTACTTAGTAGGTATATTAATATTCTATGTAGAAAACCAAAGTTTACGGCCTTGTAACATTTTTGTGTTGATTATCACACTACCATGAAAACTATTTTACTTTTACATCTAGTATGCTGAAAACCTACATTAATGGTTATCAGTAGACCACGAATGGCGGACATTTGCACCTTATTTCGACCACATGTGGACGTAATGTAAACCAAAATAAGACGTCTAAATCTGGAATTCAGCAAACTTTATGGTTAGCTGAACACCAGATGTAGAAGTTGAAATTAGGTTTACATTAGGTCTACTGCAAACTTTGTGCTCTCAGGGATGGCTCGTTTAAAGGAGCAATGGCACGTTATTCTTTTAGCTGGCACAGATATAAATATACCGGTCGAGCTAACCAGTGACCAATGGAATTTGCTTGACTCTGTTGTAGATATATTACAAATTTTGGAGCATGCAACGCTGGCTGTCAGCACCAAATCAGTCACGATTTCTGAAGAGGTCCTGCCACTCGTAAAGAGCACTTTGGAGGAATTGCAAAGACCCTTGCTTCATGGATCACGCTTGCAAAGTGTTAAGAAAGGCTTGCACTTTTCCTTAACCAAGAGCTGCAAATATGTAGAAGAAAGTGTAGAACATTCATAAGCAACACACCTCGATCCTTGTCTGAAAGGCAGTGTGTTCAAGAGCCCACAGAACCTTGATCTTGCGAGGCCAAATCTGATGAAAGAGCTTATGAAGGGGGAGCAGTGGGAAGATTCAAAGGAGACCATGCTAAGTCCAAAATATGACTTTTCTTGACTATGTATTGATGACAATTTTTGAGACTAACACCATCTTACCATTTGACACCATTTCAGCCAAAACTACTAAATTTAATAAATTAAGTAGTTTAAAATTAGTTTAAATAATAATTTAAATTTAAAATAAATAAAACAAAATCAGAGTTAATAGTAACGTTTTCAATTAGGACGTTAGCTATGCTGAAAGAGAAGAGACTTCTGTCAAAGGGATGCATGGAATTTGGGCATACTATTCAAAGTTGACGTCAAGCCAAGCAGCCAACAGAAACCTGAACTGTCCGCAGAGGAACAAGTGGACAATTATTTGAGAGAACCTCTTCTTTCACCAGATTACATTGTGCTGGACTTCTGGAAATGTGATGCACTCTACCCGGACCTTAAAAAACTTGCGAAAAAACATCTAAGTGCACCACCAGCCACTGTTTTTTCAGAGAGATTATTCAACATAGCTGGAATAATTTGTGAAACTGTTTGGACCCAGATCGAGTGAAAATGCTTGTATTTCTCAACAAAAACCTGGATTAAGAATTTTTTTTAAATTAACATTGTAAATGTCTTGATTCCTACTTAAAACTGCTTCACGTATGAATATTTATTACCTGTTTTAGGTTTAATATTTGTTCAGATGTTTAATAGATACGTAATTGTAGAAAAAGTGATTGACCCATCATCATCATCATTGGTCAATAATCCTAGGATTGGTTTGACGCAGCCTTCCACTTGATTCTTCCATCGGCCAACCTTTTCATTGTGACATAATTCTTCTCTTTTACATCCTTCACAACCTGTTCCTTGTATCTCATACGAGGCCTGCCTTTTCCAATCTTCCCGTTCACTTTTCCCTCGGTGATAGTCTTCATCAGGCCATCGTGTCTCAGGATATGGCTGATTGAGTTGTCCCTTCTTCTTTTTAGAGTTGTCAGCAGACTTCTCTATTGTCCTACTCATCTTAGAACTTCCTCGTTCCTTACTCAGTCGATCCATTTAATCTTCAGCATTCTTCTGTAGCACCACATTTTGAATGCATCCACCCTTTTCTTCTCCGCTGCTGTCATCGTCCATGATTCACTGCCGTAAAGAAAAATGCTCCAGATGTATGTCCTGATGAACTGTTTCCTTACTTCTATGCTTGTATTTCCTGCTGTAAGTAGATTCTTCTTTTGAAAGAATGCCCTCTTTGCCTGGGCTATTCTACTCACTATTTCTTTCTTGCTTCGTCCATCGTTGGTTACTCTGCTTCCCAGGTAACAGAACTCTTTCACCTCTTCAAGTTTTTGTTTTCCTAGTTTGACATTGGTTTTTGCCTCTTCTTTCTTAATGCACACCAATATCTTAGTCTTTTTCTTATTGATCTTCAGCTGATGTCTGGTCATTGTCCTTTCCATGGTTGTTAGCGTCTTATTCAGCTCCTTCTCTGTCTCTGCTATGAGAGCTATGTCATCAGTGAATCATAGCATGCTGATTGTTTCTCCGTGGATGTCCACTCCAGAACACTTCTCCTTAACTTCATTGATGGCTATCTCGATTTAAACATTAAAAATTATGGGAGACAGTGCGCAGCCTTGTCTCACTCCTTTCCTTATTCTTGCCTCTTCACTGCTGGGTCCAGATTTAATCACTGCTACTTGGTTTTTGTACAGACTGTGTATAATTCTTCGGTCATTGTACGACACTCCAATTCCCTTCAGAATTCCAAGCATTGAATCCCAATCCACGTTGTCAACCACCTTCTTCGGTCCACTTCATTTAGCTGATTCCTAATACATCGAGGTCCATTCTTCGCATTTCCACCTTCAGGTTCTCCAGTCTTCCACAGGTCCGAAGCGATCTCATGTTCCATGTTCCTACCATAAAATGACTATCACACTTGACTGATGTACTCTCTCGGGTAGTCCCCGACCGGAGATCCGAATGGGGGACTATTTTACCTCTGGATTATTTTACTTGAGAGGGTGCCATCACGTCTTGATATAAAGGAAAGAGTGGAGCAGCTGCAACTCCTTGGGATATTAATGTGGTGGTTTCCCCTTGCCTTCCACATCGCAGCACTACAGCCGTTAAAGTAAATGTTAGCACGCCTGTAGTGAAATGAGTGTCGCTGTACCGACCACTGTGGTCTCCATCTTCACTCATGTGAAGGAGAGCTGCTGCCCTCTCCTCTGGGTGATGAGAAGCATAATTGTTGGTGGCCTCCCGTCGCCAAGTCACGGCATCTTCACAGGTTCTGTATTATTTAGAGGGCTACCTTATCTAATGATAGACCAATACGCCCTCGGAATGCCGTCGCTTTTTGTCCACGACTGCTTATTCGACGAGTAAACTCGCTTATCTTGCAGCTAACCCCTATATCTAGAGGTCCGCCCACCATCCGCAACCCGGTGGATGCACTCGGTGGCTTATAAGCTCAGCCGCAAAGATTGACCCCCTCTAGTCAAAATACCTTGAGCATTGCATCATTCTGCTACTGGCATGAAATCATTTGTTAAGCACTAGATGTGTGAGAAGAAATGTCCCAAAGTAAAACATAAAATACCTATTGCCAGACATGAGTTCCTCATCAATGACGTTCTGCATCCACAGCTAGCGACAACTACGTGAATAGATCATTCCTTTACCTTCCAATTGCTTGAGAATTATGGTTAATTTGCTAAATAATATTATATGCAATTAAACATTGACAACTTATCTTAAAATTGGAGTCTTAAATTTGATAGGAGGCGAAAAATGAATGCCTATACATTCTGCCTCCATGCAAGATTCTCGCTATATGCCATACTCACTATGACGGGCTTCTACTGTAGTGGGAAAATGGAAAATGACTGGCAAAAAGGGGACTTCTACATGCATTGGCAGCATAAGAAATTGCATGGGACCCGATAAAAATGTTGTAAATTGTGGGAAAGCATAAATTCCATTAACACAAATACAGAGGGTTTAACTGCACTTGGAAAAGATAGATAAGGTCACTACTGATGAGAGAGGGGGCGAATAGCAGATTTCTCAAATTCAAATACCGAATTAGAGTATTTAATCAAAACTCCAGTGTCTCAAATTTTTAATAACTCGAATACTAGCATTGGATTTATTTTTCTAATTTTGTTGCCTGTTGAAATAAAAATCTACAAGTTGGTTAAATTAAATAAATTAATTCTGGTTCTGAAATGTGAAATATATAATAAAATAATTTTACTACCAATCATTGACTGTTGAATGCATTAACTTTTATAAGCCTTAATAACTGAGCAGAGAGTGTTAGTACAACATATTCAGTCCAGTTTTGATTTAATACGATGTAGTTCATCAATGGGCCAAATATGGAGTAATTATTCGAGATGTTGCATTCTAATAGCCTACCTAATTATTTCAGATGTCGAATATCAATTTCTTTCCGGATAGTTATGCGAGTATTCGGAGGTAACATTTGCACATCTCTGGACACCACACAACTCTTTGTTATTTCCACGTCTGCCTCCTCCTCCTCCTAAGACTATCACATGCACAACAACTCACTGCCACAGTCATCACCATCATAATCTTCATATCTGCGCACACCTTGACAATGTCTGATGACTAGAAAATCCAAATGCCAAATTAATGAACCAAACGAAAAGACCTCAATGGGCTTGAGACGTACTAACCTGGAAAACAACTCCAACACTTTAAATGCCCACACCTCCTGCCAAAGCCAATTTATTCATGGATCGTTTGGAGGTGACAGCACATGGCAGTATGGCTGCCACACCTCACATGACACATAGCTGCCGTCCCTCCCAGTGCAAGCCTACCACTTCACTCACCTCTCCATTCTTTTACAGGAGTGTTTCAATACTTGAGCACTGATTAATAGGAAATTCTTCTCAAAAAGCAATTCCCAGCAAGGTTGGACAGTTGTGTGACTCATCTCATTCTACTGGGTGACTCAATAATATAATTATCCAAAGGTTGTGGGTACAAGTGCCACCAAGGGCATTGAGGCATTAAGTTGTAAACAATTATTAAAATACATGTAATTGGGGAAACTATCAATGCACTAAAAGTATTATTATTTAGCTTTAGGCACACAGCTGCTTGTATGCTGAAAATGGGTACGTCATTCACCTCTTCTGCATTTCTACTAGAAGGCCTAATTTCTACTACTAAGGAGGAAATGAAAGGACAGCATCTGAGCACACACTCACTTGATTATCTTCTTCTGCTCCTCGAGTGGGGCGGGGAGCGGCTCTCGGAGTCTGGCCAAGAGGGCAGCACCGAGGGCATCGATGCGACGATCCACCTCCTCAAACACCTTCCGAAAGACCTGCACGTAAGACATTGCCATGAAGAAATGCCATGAAGACATTGCCATGAAGAAATGCCATGAGGAAATGCCATGAGGAAATGCCACTGGGAACACATTGGCCACCGAGACAACAATGGAGGGAGCGCTGGTCCTCAGAGAGGTGCACACACACCACACTGAGACCACATCGAGTCCACACTCAAACAATCCTCCTTAACTCTCGCACCTCGTGGTGTGCTCATTTGCTTCTTCAGTTCTCGTTTGCTTCACGTACAGCACGGGTGCCGAGCAAACCCTAATCCTACAAGTCAAGAGTAAAATTGCAGGCTCAACACTACATATGGGAGGGATCTGTACTTTAGTTTCATGCCATTTGGGGTGTGTTTTATCTTTTTAGCGGTATTATAGCACTCGCTACTGCCAGAGAGATTGGGATGGTTACGACAACCAATGATTTACTTTTGTCACACTTTCAGGGGAAATAGTGTCTTTCAATTCAAGTCTCACAATTTGGCCCTCATTCAGCAACAGTTCCGAGTCAAATTTCTTAGCACCCTTTCTTTTTCGTCTCTCCTCTCATTATTCTTCATTTTTCATTAACCAATCCATTTTATCTTAGGCCATGTATGCAAACATCAATTTTGCACGTTTCTATTTTAAGCCAATCAAAATTTCCTATTCCCTGAATAAGACATTATATTCAAAGTTGATAAAAATATATGCAGAATTCATAACTTTGCATGTTGTATGCGTCCAATTGTCAGTCAATATTTTGTTGTGTTCATACATTTATCCCTAATAAACATCTCCTACATTGACACTGGCAGCCATGTTGGATTTGTGCTTTATTGTCTATTGAGAAGGTTAAACAATTTTTGTGCGCTCTGAGATGTTTTACTTGTAGAAAAAATTGAAACAAGAATTCATACAAACTTATTACTCAAAGAATAGAATAAAACACAGCACCATATTGGAACTGATGAATGTTGCTTTTGGCAAGCCCTGGACACAATGGGAGCTGATGACAATGGCAAAGAAATAAAGAAAATGACAATGAAGATCACTGATGACATTTGGCTGATTAGACGTTTGGCTCGGGAGGGGGGGGGGGGAGAAGGAAGGGGGGTAGGAGGGAGGGAGAGGGGGGGGGGGGGTAAGGCTGGTACTACGTGGTCGTCCTAGTGGGGTTGAGGGCGCCAAGCCCGGGACCTCAAGTAAATGCTGAGAAATGCCGTCCGTCTCCTACAAGCGCTGACAACGAATCCAGCCAAGGTTATGCTGATTGTTGAAGGGGTGAAGAGCATGTTTCTGGTACCCTACAACCAGATCAACCTGGCTAAGGGAGTAAACCCTGACAGAAAATCCTAGGTCCTCCAATGCAACAGGGATTGAGCGTGAGTCCAACAACCTCACCCCGGAAAAAACCAAAACAAAACCAAACAAACAAACCAAAATGGAAGAGAAGGAAGACTTCTGGAGTTCTGCACACAGCATAAGTTGATGGTTGCCAACACATTGTTTAAAAACCACAACTGAAGAAAGTACACGTGGAAAATGCCAGGAGACAGAAGATGATTTCAAACAGACTACATTTTAGTGAAGCAGAGATTTAGGAACCAGGAGAAGGACTGCAAAAGCTTCCCTGGGGAGGACATCAACAGTGACCATAATTTAGTGATGATGAAATGCCACCTAAAATTCAAGAGATTGAAGAAAACAGTAAAGAACATTTGGCAAGTAGAAAAACTGAAGGAGACTCAACACCAGCTGGCATTTCAGAAAGAAGTAGGAAACTACATAGGAGAGAACATGACTGAGAAACCAGTAGGAGAGTGTTGGGAAAACATTAAATGTGGACTACAGGAAGCCACAAAACAAGTTCTTGGAAAAAGAAAAGTTGTTAAGAAGAAGCCATGGATCACGGAAGAAGTCTTAGTGCTGATTGAATAAAGAAGAAAGTACAAGAATGCGAAAAATGAAGAAGGGCAGCTTTGCTACAAAAGAATAAGGAACGAAATAAGTCGGAAAGCCAGGAAAGCTAGAGAAATGTGGATGAAACACCTAATCAAAGATGTACAAAAAAACCTTGCACTTGGAAAGGTTGAAGCTGCCTATAGAATGGTGAGGAACTAGAGATGGGACATTCGAATCTTCGAATCCCTCAAATCTTGAAAAAGATTCGAGATTCTAATACTCGAATCTTTGTGCTATTTTCATCATTCGAATCTTTCGAATCCTAAAATATAAATAAACACCAAATTCTTTATGTAATAACTTAGAACAGATTAGTTTCGACCGATAAAAACGTTCATTACAAATAAGGTTAAACCTCGCTTTTACGTCCCCGCAGAATACGTTTTCCTGCCATTAACGACTTTTCCTTCAAGTCCTAATAATTTTCATATGCCCGCAAATCACATCTTCCCTTTATTTACGCTAGCAAATTTTTGAATGGTTCGCCATTTGCGTTTTACGAGACGATTTTGCCGTGATTGTCGTCCTGGTTGCATAACTGGTGGATGGACTCAACGCATCGTGAAAGACACAGTAAAAACTCATGCAGTAAGTTACAACTATGAAAGATAAGTAAAATTTTCACAGATGTACCACCAGTTATTGTGACCTCAGCCATCTTTGGAATTGTAATGCCGCGAGAAATTACGGTACACGTTAGTAATTTTTGTCGCGATTGTTGTCCGGGTTGCATAACTCGCGGATCGGCTGATGCTATCGCATAGGTGATGAAATTTTTTTTTTATTTAAGAAGTGTATGCTTTTCAGCATTTGCGGCCTTCTCTTTCTTTTTTGGAGGTATTAATACAGATTTAAAAAAATCCTCTAGCCAGACTTCATCCTCATACACCCTGCGAACAAACCAGTAAAATCATCACGTTCTTCTCAACCTCAATTCTTAAGTATCTTTGATAGGATAACATTATAGCCTCTAACACCTTCTTTTCTCATAATGTTTACCCTAAGACGCGAAGTCGCAAAGATCATCGCCCAAGAGAAACGATATTTTCCACGGATGATACGAGAGGCCATCGAGATAAGCAAACATGAAGACAACTTCAATAGGGAAGACAGCTACTCGCTAGCAAACGCCTGGAAGCGAGTTCTACGAGAGAAAACTCAACGGCCAATGACAGACGCCAATGCAACAGCCAATCATGGGAGACCTAAACAGCCAATTACGGACACCAATACTACAACCAATCACAACGGGCCTATCCCCTACGGATGAATATATAAGACGGCCAAAAACTCTGCACATCACTTCACTGACCTGAGGAAGCCGACTGCAACGCCGGCGAAACTGTCGTCCGAGCAACCATGGACCAACGCGGAGGGAATCCCGAAAGACAAGCATCTTCAATGTTTACCCTAACTTACTAGAATGGCTGGACTCCTGGTCCCAGTTCATCCTTATCTATATCCTTCTCTTCCATTCCCAAGTTCCCTTGCCTATTGTTAGTGCCATGCAGTTCTTGCCACGTATTCATTACCCCTATGCTGAATCTCTTGTAAGTTCTATCTGCACAATACCGTATTCCACTTCTTGCTACTGAATAACCTTCTAACCTTTGACAGTACAGGGCGCCTATTTCTCCCTCTCTCTGGAACCTCTCAACCTATTTGCATTGACCTTTTTGCCACTTTTATCTCACTCTCTTCATTCCCCTCCTAAGTCTATTGCTTGTTTCCTTAAATTTTATTTCGTCTTGCTGTGTTCAAATCTTTCTATTTCCATCATTCCTCAATTTCCTCCATAGTTTGTGCCAACACCCAATGTGTCTTGACCACTCTTGTGTCTACTGCACCATACTGCTTGCTTTTCTGCATCTTTCCTCATACACATGTAAAATGATTCCTGATATTCTCTCCGATTTACAACTACAATTTTTTCACTCTGTTCCTAATCTTGGCCCAACCATATGTAATCTAGTTATTATATTTCCCCGTGTCCCCCTGCATACAATGCAATACAATGTTTAACACACGAGGAATTGTCTCTTGCAAGCAGCTTGTCTATCGCTGTGAATGAGTCTTGAAGACGCGACAATATTGGAAAAAAAATATTGTTTTTAAACATGCAATTCAGTATCAGTTTAATAACTTTTTGGAAACATATCATCGCTATGCCTCCTAGAACTTTCACAGGCTTTCATTTCATGCAAAAAATTTTGTGTATCATGTTTATTACTTATCTATTTTAGCTCTTCAAATCTTATTTGTATTATTGCAATAAAGAGTTGTATTTTTGAAAACTATTCTTTAATATGTTTTTCATTAAATGCAGCTGCTTAAATCTTTTCTTTTCTGTTATTATCAACTTTATATGTAGGATTCGAGAGATTCGAGGTATTCGAGAGATTCGAGAATCTCTTAGGATTCGAATTCCGGTTTGGATTCGAGAAAATTTAGGATTCGTCCCACCTCTATGAGGAACCATTTCAAAGACCGGAGTGCAAGATGCAATGCTATAAGAGACAAGAATGGAGAGCTTTTGATTGAAAATGAAGATACAGTGAAGAGATGGAAAGAATATCTGGAAGAGTTACACAACGGAAACCACCTCAGCATGAAAGTGATGGAAAAGTAAAGCGAAGCCTGGTCCTTAGGCTGCTCATAGAGAAGAGAATGGAGAACAACAAACCGACCTTCATTGCATTTGTGGATCTAGAGAAGGCATTTGACAACGTGGACTGGGAGAAAAGAGAAGCCTGCTGAAAACTCTAAGAAGAAGACGGGATAACTTAATCGGCCATATCTTAAGAAATGATGGCCTGATGAAGACAATCGTTGAAGGACAGGTGGATGGGAAGAATGGCAAAGGAAGGTCTAGAGTAAGATATGTGGAACAATTGATGAAGGATGTGAAAGAGAAGAAATACGTAGATATGAAGAGATTGGCCAATAAAAGAACTCAGTGGAGAGCTGCGTCAAACCAATCTGAGGATTGATGACTAATGATGGTGATGATAAAGGATTGACTCCTTTCAATGAAAATATCCCAGACGTCAAAAATAGACCAGTTGCAATGCATGACCCATAGTCTGGCAAAATCCCTAATCGGGCATCACTTCAGTCCCGACTGTGCCAGATTAAAGATACTCAACTGTAGTAAGAAATAGTAGATGATAAAATTTTCGATATAAGCACTGAAAGAAAAATTTAAACCATGTTAAGGATCAAACTCGTGGCCGGCAGTACACAAACTCTAATTTTTAACAATACCAACATTTTGGCATTAGAATGAAATGCTGAGCAGACATACATAAGAGGAAGGAATTTTGAAGCCAACCACCAAAGTAATGCATTTGCATCCACTAAGAGTGGACGCACTTACTCTATGGACAGTTACATCCAGTCCATGAAGTAGGGAAATCATGCAAGTTATCAGAAGACATCAAACAAGAATATGACAATCCTTGTTCGAGCCGGGCTTAGGCCACTCATAAATTTTGTTTCTTCCGTTCCTTTTGAATTTCCCCCTTATTTCTGTCCTAGCTGGTCGGCGCTCACTTGTCTTGTGTATCAGTGTGTGTTAGCGTCCTCAGGTGTTGTTTTGTTTCTTTTAAAAATTTGAACCTCGAGCCGATGTCAGACGGAGAAGATTTTTGGTAGTGTGCAGTTGGAGAGCATTGCAACCCCGGGCCCGGGAGCGATGAGTTTCGAAGACGCCAAAGGTAAGTGAGCGCCTTCCTTCCTTTTTTCTGCTTCCTCCCTTTCCTCTTCCACATCACGACTCCTTTATTTCTCTCTATCCGATTCACGCCAGACCCATTCCCTTTCTCCCATTTTTATTTTTTTTCTAACGGAATAAGTCCCGTGATCGGACAATCCTGCTCTTCTGATTGTTTATATTTCATATATGCTGGACCTAGTACTGGTTAAATTTGACCTGAATTTTTCAATTATACTAATACATTATTTTCATTTTCCAATTACTTGCTTTATCTTTGTCCATTTTTAAGAGAATGAAAAAGAAGAAGAGGATTTAATTATGTGAGACAGAAGCTAGATACATCCAGCAGTGTTGAACTGACATCCCAACTCCCTTGGTAATATTCTAGACTTGGATTGCACAGACAACATGAAAACATGACTCACACATTCTCAAGATGAAACGGAACTGCTTTATTTTCTCCTTTGGTTACATTGCGGGCAGCACTCCTCAGGGTATTGTTCATTTGTTTTGTTGCGCTGCCAACCTCTCCTCCAAACTCTACATGCCTTTCATTTTTACAAGCATAAAATAAATGCTTTATGAATACAAGGTACCACAGTAATAATGAAAACATCAGAGCAGTACAACGCATATCACTCGTCACTTCTCATTGTTCAAGGCTCCAACGTCACGAGTGGCACTAAAGCTCTACTCTACATGGAGCAAGAAACTCTTGCAAAATTTCATTCTCAAACGGTTCAATGCTTAACTCCAGTTTATCCATGCTTGGTCTCCTCACTGTTCTGGACAAGAAATGGCCTAATTCTCCTTTGCTTTCATACATTCAACTAATAACAACTTCACTTTGTCTACTCGTGTTTTCTCTCCAATCAGTACCTCTCAAGTGCTGAGCCAGCCCTCTGCCCTCCACCATCTTAAGCAAGACGTGAGATGATGACAAACACGCAATCAAATCTAGGTCATGTGACTGAGTGTGAACAATTCTGCGGTGAGTGCAAAAGTTAGAATGAAACTAGTTCTCGTGCAATACAGTTGAGCGCCCTTAATCTGGGAACACCCATAATCTGGCAATTTTTCCATGACCAACTACCTGGTACTTAGTGGAAAATGCCAAAACATTTTTAACCAGAACATTGCTTCATAACCAGCCGAGATATTATAAGAATTCTTATATTACTACCGAGATACTACAGTAGAACCTCTTTTTTACGAACCTCTAATTTACGAAATGACACCAATTTACGAACCATTCCGCCGGTCCCGATCTTTGTATATAGGAAAACCATGTAAAATGACCTCTTTTTTATGAAACCTCGATTTTACTGATTTACGAAGTGAAAGGCCGGTCCCTAGGAGCGATTGACCTCTGTTTTCGAAGTTTTTGAAATGATTTTGTAGCACTGAACTCAGTACAATGGAATAACGATCGCTGCATACTGCGACAGGAGCAGCTGAAGCCAGATAGGTCACGTTGAGAGGGCCCTCGGTCCAAGTATTTCATGTGGGAAAATGTGGAAAAATCGAATGTGAGCATAGTGCTTTTTGAAGTGCTTAAACTGTAGCAAAAATCCCAGAGACTGATCATCCAAATCGCAATTCAATCCTAATTATATGACCCAAGGAAAAAATGTTCAAAGACGCATGCACAACGCCTACTTCTCGAAAACAATGCCCCAGTTAATAAAATAATCGGATTAGTGCTTGGTAATTTCTATTCCTTTTCTATCATTTTGTGTATTGCGAATACCTAACTCGTCGTCACAAAGGATCCATATTTTCTCTGGAATTATTTAAAATTGGCTTTAAGGTAGCCGCCGCAACCCCAATTCAGAACTTTGTTCAGCCTTTGACTTGAAACTAGCATTCCCGTAGGAAGTTCTTTGCTGCAGCTGTCGTGGAGCTTAGTTTCATTAAAAAATGCTAATTGTGCAAAAATAAATTACTTATATTCAAATCTTGATGCAATTTGATTATTTAATTTTTCATTAGAAGTGTTTTACGAAGTTAGTTAAGAATTTGCGATCGCGTTCTGTAGCCGCGAGTAAATAGTTCTCGTAAATCACCGCTAGATGTCAGCACTGTAGAACGCATCTTAAAAAAGAGGGAACTTCAAATTAACTGAGTGAATTTCTAAGATTGACTTTCATCAGCTGCGAAATATTATCAAATGAATTTCAAGCGATACGCTTTCTTAAAAAAAGGCATTTTCTGGTCTTTTCACTGAAATATATTAGGTCAGTTGGAGCTTTTTTTTGAAATTTCCTAGTTAAAATGCATCCCTGGCTTTCCCATGTTAAAATGGCTTCTTTAAACAAATCGACTAGCACTAAATATACCCCTTTCGTTAATTATCTTATGAGTTATTCCCCTTATTTTGAGATCTACCAACTGAACAGCTACAAGAAAATAATTCAGATGCAGCAACCAAGTTCATACCGTTATTAATTTGTAGAAAAATATTCACCTGTTTTTTTTAATTCATGTGTTCATTCTCTTTTACTAAAATGAGTCTCCTAGCCTTAGGAATAATGCCTACGCTATACAGGGAATCAATACAATGCCAGAGCATGGGAGTGTCACCGCAAAACCTATTTCCTACTGTTGGAGATCAGCTGGTTTTGGTGACACATCATTTCCAGAGACAGGGGAGTTAGTGGAAGATAACCTCCAATTTACAAACCCTCTGATTTACAAAGCTCAAATTTTTGGGTCCATTCAACTTTGTAAAATAGAGGTTCTACAGTATTCTTAACGTTAATTTTCCCATTTCGACAATCGGAATAATTTAAACATATTAATTTCTGGTAATTCGTGTCCACTGGAATTATTCTGGAACTTGAAGTAAACATAAATTTGAAGACATCGCCGAGACGGACTACGACTAAATTACAGATTGGCCACTTTCAATGGCGCGCGAATTTCTGATTGACCACTAGACGTAATTTGATAAAATTATTGGTTATATTCTTATGTTTCACCCAAAACATGTCTCATCCATACAGTTGTGGCAACAGCACAAAACATTAACCATCGCAGAAAAAGTGCAAGTTGTGAAAAAGCTTGACGCCGTTGCATCAGTAAAGCGTTTGACCGAAACATACTACGTGGGATCTCTTCAACAATATAGCACATTAAGAAGCTGAAAGAGAAAAATCATCAAAATTTTACTGTTAAAGTGACATGAAGAAGTAGATAACAGAGAGAAAAACTATGAAAGAAGATTTAAGTGCTGATTTAGATAGACTGGTTTCGATTGCGTCGAAGTGAAGGCCTTAGTTAGTATTTCTGGCCAAATGCTAATGGAGCAGGATAAACTATTTCAGAAATAGACGTGATCAATCCAAAAGACGTGATTCGGGAAATTTCACGTGCAGGCAATAGCATTTCACCGTCCGTTCTAAAACACGAGTGGTTTAAATTGTTGCCTGCTTTAAGGTGTGATATAGACGAAATAAGTGGGGATTTAAAAACTTTCATGTTTCTGAGGATAAAAATATGATGATCTAGTTTGCAAACATCAACCATAATCCTGAATTAAAGGAAATGGAATTGGTTAATTTAGACGAAAGGATAGTTAGCGGCCACGATATTCTCACCACACAACATATCATAGATGATGAAATCATTGAAATGGTAATTAATAACAATAAATCCGAGTGAGCACGACGATGATCAGCCTGAAATTGTTGAAGGAAGACTACTATTGATGATGGTCTTTGAAGAATAATCCAGTCCGGTCGCCCGTGGCGACGTAGCGATGAGCGGCCGCACACATGACACCCACGCGTTGGCATTGCGCTTAGAGATGGGTAAATTACTGTAATTTTCAATTGAAGTAAATTACCGTAATTTTCAATTGAGGTAAATTACCATAATTTTCGAGAATTACCATAATGTTCAGGTAATTTTAAGATTTGAGCTGCAAATCCTTATCAGAGGACTCCAAACGAAATCAAATAGCATTGAGATATAAATGCCGATGCTTATATCAAACATATCACGACATTTATCAATAATAACTCATTAAAAAATTAAAACAAAGTTGGCAGCAACACGCAATTTGCCTCTCTTTTGTCACTCTATGAGAAATTTTCGTTCCAAAGACATACCTCTGCGCAATGTGCATTTGTTATTTTACACTGAATTAACTGGAATTAATCATGGACACAATGTAAAAAAACCGTTTTACCTTCTTAATTTATAATATTACCAATTCCAATGGTTTCTTCATGAAGAAGAAATTTTCTGAAAAAGAACTTTTCTGAAAATTACCGTTCATTACGGTAATTTTCAGGGGTGTTGGTAAATTACGAAAAATACCATGGTAATTTATGAAAATTACCGCGGTAATTTACCAAGTTGCCCATCTCTAATCCCGCTGAATCAGCTGATAAATCATGCGTAGTAGGAAATTATGTTACGCAAAGCACAGCGTAAGAAATATCAAATTTTATGCCCTTTTCCAATAACAATATGAAACTTTACATGTGCAGCAATATGCACAATGCTTAAATTCCGTTATTTTCACTCACTGCGCAACTTCGATAATTTTAAATAATAACTTAGTGTATTAAGAAACCATTTCTTTCTGATTATTCTCAGTAACTCTTTTAAAAATAATGTTCAGTACATGGAAAACGAATATATTTTGTTATAAATAATTGACTCCTTTCAATGAAAACATCCCGGACGTCAGAAATAGACTAGTTGCCATGCATGACCCATAGTCTGGCAAAATCCCTAATCCGGAATCACTTTGGTCCCGACTGTGCCGTATTAAAGATGCCCAACTGCACCACAGTTTCCTCTAGTTTCATTTCTCCTCAGCTCAGAGGTCTGTCTCTGCCTGCGTGCATGCACACTCTCGGCACTCTGTGACGAGTCATACTTTAGTGACAAAAGACTGTCTAACGTTCAAATTTTTCACTGAAAGAGTTCTACGCCAGAGTGTTGTCACTTCCTTTTTAACAGTGGCCTTAGGAAATTTTTCCAACAGCACATATTTCAGTAATGGACTACATAACTGACTGAAAAAGATAGTGAAACTGAACAACACACAGAACTATTAACAAATGCTGAGGTTTCAGGCATGATTGATTGGAAACGGAACATACCTACACTTGAATAATGAGCAACTTCAAAAGATAACATTTATTGCGACCGGATTTCACTTGTTACAGCATCTTCGAGCCAGAAGCCTTGCCTGAAGAAGCTGTAAAATGTGAAACCTGGTCGCAATAAACATTATCTCAGGGGAAGTTGCTCATTATTCAAGTGCAGAACTGATAGCAGTACAACTGAATCACACAAACAAATGCTCACAGGCACATCAGTGGAGCCAAAGAGAGATCGGGCTCTCATGTAATCATTGATGACAAGCTCATACTCTCCACGGCGGATGTTCCTCTCGATCGTGCTGGGCAGAGCGAACAGGAAGCGATGGCGCTGCAGCACACCAAGCGCATTCCGTATTGCCTCAGCCTTCTCACGACGCCCCAGCACTTCACGAAACAGTTCTGTGGCCTGGCGCTCAGACTCTGGAACAAGAAGCAAGAGAGCGCCATTTAGAGTCCTTGAACCACCACAACAGGCACAGAAGAGAAAAAGGTAAGGCGTCATGCCCCACAGATACTTCGGCACGTTTCATGGAGCTTTCTGAAATGCCACCATGGGAGTGACAAACTCTCACTCACTGCAGAAGCAAAACAAATAAGGAATATTAAATACCAGAGGCGTAGAACAAATAAAAGAGAAGCTTCAGTCCCTTTGAGAACATTCTTTGATCCAAATTCTCAGCTGAACAAAATTCAACTTATTCATCCTAATATGGTCTTAAACACTGTCCACACACTTACCTTGGACCACAGCAATGAAAATATATCAAACATTTTCATTAAAATAATCCAGCAGAATACAAAATAAACTCCAAGAAAATTCAATTCAAGGTTCTTCTGAATACTTCCACGCTCAACTTATGCAGAGAAAAACCGAAGTATGAGTGGAAGATGATTTCACATGCACAATATATCCAACCGGTCAAAGTGTTGCTACAGCAAAAACCTTCAACTCTTTACACAAAAACAAATACTTTGCTTTCATAACCTCCACTTCTTCCTGTGGGTGAGGGGGTCATGGGTTGAAACGGAAGTGTTTGGGCAATAGAAGCAAGCAAGATGCATATGAGGGGGATGAGTTAGGCTCCAAAGGGGAAACCAGGAGATCAATCATTAAGGATAAAGGAAAATTGACACTCATTGATGTAGTTGGTTTTGTAGGTATGATAGTACTTTGTTTCAAAAACAAAATATTAAAATTAGAAATAAGAAGGTCTAATAAATGGTGCAGAGGAAAGTGAAGTTAATAAGGGAAGGGCTTCAAATAAACTAAAATGGACAGTTGTGATTCCTTTACATAAAAAGGGAGATCTTCAATCGATGGAAAATTATCCACCCATATCAAAACTATCCGTTTTCTCAAATATTTTAGAAAGTATCATCTCAAAGAGGATACCATGTCCTTCCTAATGACCACCCTAAGCACATCACAGTTTGGACTCTATATCTGCTGAATTCGCCATTTACCAATTTCTTGAATCTGTTATTGAGAGGGCCTTGACCAGCATCTCAATACCGTAGCCATTTCCTATGACCTCTCAAAGACTTTTCACTCTGTCGACTTTGAGATCCTTTCGAAGAAAATTCATCTCTATGGAATTAAGAGGAATTGCTAAGAATCTGATCAGATCTTTTCTTTCAAAAAGAACACAAGCAGTTTCTATTACAAATGAAAACAGGATAAAGCATGCTTCACCTGACCAGGTGGTGGTAAGGGGAGCTACTCAAGGCTCCATTCTTGGACCCTTGTTGTTCTTGTTATATGGGTCATTCCACCTCAATTCAACAAACGTTTGTCCCTTAGGGTCTCAGATTTTGATAAAAATTGGTGTCTGGGATCAAAATCAACTCAAACTGAATACCCTCAAACAGTTTTGTGAACAAAAATTTTTTGAGCGAATAATGCATGTTTTAATTTTTTCGCATTTTTAGCAAAATCCCGAGCCTTAAATCATATTATTACTTATATCTCTACTTACAATTGTCATACAGCAATGATTAATAGCTCTTTTTAAAGCTAAATCATTATTAAATGCAAATATATCAAGAAAAAGTTATTTTCTCCTAAACCCTATTGTTGTTAATTACTAATGTTTAAAAAATTGTTAATAAACTTTTCTCAAATACTCCATCTCAGAATCGGCCGAAACTTTTTTTCCGTAATTTAAACATACTCAGCCAACTATTCCAAAAATAAAATTTAGTGGCAATTCATAAATGCGTTTTTTATAAATATTTAAACATTTACAATTTTCTCTCACGTGGCCCGTCGGCTCCCCCATCTGGAATACATGCAGCAGACACGCAATGCAAGCCTAAAAGTTTCCTAATTGCTCAAGGTTGTGGCTATATGAGATAAAAATATATTGTAAATTATAAATGTTAACAATTATTGTTATTTGCTCTTTCACTTTTCGAGCTAAATATTGTGTTGATCCAAATTTCTCTTGAATTTTTGCCACACTCCAGCTTTTAGGCAGTGTAGACAGGATTAAAATTTTTTCACTATAGGAATTGGCTTCAGCAAATATTTCCTTGAGTTGACTTAGCATTTCGCACCCTACTAAATCTTATGGGCCGAAGGAAGTTTTTGGTTTTCCCCATACTTTCCCGATTGCTCTTCGATAAACAGAAGTAATTCTATGAATTTTTTCTTTATATTTTCTACTTCTCAATTTTTTCTATTTACTGGTTATGTATCGATTTCGGATAAACTCAGATTGATTTTTTCTAGCATAGATTGATGAGGTGAAAAAGGTGCACCATCGCTCTCTCCTTGTGAGTCACTGTCATTGCTGGAGTTGTTTGTAGGTAGAGATACATGAGCCTCCGCAAATTGCAAACCAGAAGGCCCCAGTTGTGACAGTACTGCTTCTGCAGCCACAAGCTATTCAGGAGCGTCTTCTTAATGACTGATGGGAGACCTTGCTGTGTCACCTTTCGCGACTCTCTTATTCACAACACTCTGCACTGATGACAAAATTTTCTGCCCTCGACCAAAAACATCGCTCTAGTGCTCAAAATTTTCGATTTGTAATATGTGGCAGTGATTGTATACAAATTAGCACTGCAGATAATGCAATGCAGTTTCAATGGATTACAACTCAGTTTTTGACGTTTTGAATAGAAAGCAAGAAACGATTTCTCATTGTTAACGCACACGGTTTTCACTTTGACACCACTTCTATCCTCGATGAGCTGCAGATCTCTTCGATACATTTAAAGACAGTCTCGCGAACACTTTCCTCCTCTCACTTCGCCGATGGAGCAAATTTTGACACAATTTTGACAATTAGTTTAGAAAACTATGTACGAGAAAAAAGAGAAAGCAGACAGTTCTTGAATAAGGAGATACACACGCGGTGACATACCAAAACAAACTGAGACTTCTTTGGTGAATAAACGCGGCTGTCAACAAAAACATGTGCAGCTAGATGGTCTTCCTTCAAGCTTTTAGGCACATACCGCAATAGGCAGAATTGGCCACCAACGCCAGAATTGGCCAATAATAATAGGGTTCTGAAAGGAAGTGGAAAGGTTTTTACCCTCTTGCTATCCATAGGTGCCATACATTATTTCTTTCTAGGAGAGCTACGTTTACGGAAACAGTCCCAATGCACGAAAAGCCACAGCTGCAGGCTCTCGACTAGAATTGAAAATGAAATGTTTTTGCATGGATAAAAAATATTTGGACACTAAAATCGGAGTTTGCAGTAAAATTGCCTATAGAGATAAAAAGAGTGAGATAGCAAAAACGAAGAAATTTTTCTGCTAGAACAAATCATACAAAAATTCCATAATTGTAATTTATTTTCATTTTATTTCATCAATTATTTATACTTGAAGATTCTTAAAAAGTTTTTTCATATTAATTGTCACAGATTTTCAGCTCAAATAAAAGTTAATCTGCCTGGAAACTTAAGTGGGGCTCAATGGTAAATTTCTCTGCAAACATCCATTTAACAGAACAAATAACAATTGTTGTTAACAATTATAGTTTATAATATATTTTTATCTCATGTAGCCACGACCTTGAGCAATTAGGAAACTTTTAGGCTTGCATCGCGTGTCTGCTGCATGTATTCCAAATGGGGAGCCGACGGGCGACGTGAGAGAAAATTGTAAATGTTTAAATATTTATAAAAAACGCATTTATGAATTGCCACTAAATTTTATTTTTGGAATAGTTACCTGGGTATGTTTAGATTACGGAAAAAAATTTTAGGCCGATTCTGACGTGGAGTATTTGAGAAAAGTTTATTAACAATTTTTTAAACATTAGTAATGAACAACAATAGGGTTTAGAAGAAAATAATTTTTTATTGACATATTTGCATTTAATAAAGATTTAGCTTTAAAAAGAGCTATTATTCATTGCTGTATGACAACTACAAGCGGAGATATAAGTGATAATATGATATAAGGCTCGGTTTTTTGCTAAAAATGCGAAAAAATTAAAACATGCATAATTCGCTCAAAATTTTTTTTTTTTTTTAACCGTTTGATGGTATTCAGTTTGAGTTGATTTTGTTACCATACACCAATTTTTATCAAAATCTGAGACCCTAAGGGACAAACGTTTGTTGAATTGAGGTGGATGACTAAGGTGACCATACGTCCCGCTTTTAGCGGGACAGTCCCGATTTTTAACAATTTATCCCGCGTCCCGCGGGGTTTTAAGAAAGTCCCGATTTTTAGAAAGAATACACGACAAGCTAGGGAACGGTGGGAGAACGGGAAGGGAATATGCGGTTTTCGGCTTCCATGTAGCTATTTCACCAGGATACGAGTTTTATATTATTTTTGTAAATTTTATAATGTTAAACTTTAATAATAAAATTAATTGTTGAGAACTGATTATCAGGAACTGATTATCAAAGTTCGCCTTGATCAGTTGCTACAAATCGACCACCATTGTTTGGACTTAATGAACAGTAGCATTTTTGGGTATTGGCAGTGACGAAAACATTTCGTAGCTGCAAAATGAAGAGAGAACAATTCGTACTCTTCTACAGATTTTATTCTTATGGCGTCATGTTTCGCTAGCGATCAGGATGTATTCGCGGGCTTTGCTGATTTCGAAAAGCCGTTCGAAAGAGTGGGGTGGGACGAGTTAATGGAAATATTGAGGTACATAGGAGTAGACTGGAGAGACAGGAGACTGATCCGGAATTTATGCATGGCGCAGAAGACGCAGGTGAGAGTAGCCGATGGAGAATCGGATTGGGCCACAATAGGGAGGGGAGTTAGGCAGGGCTGTTCATTAACGCCGGTACTTTTCAACATACACTCGGAGAAAATGGTGAGAGAGGCTTGGGATGAGCTGGAGGCTGGAGCAAAGGTCGGGGGGAAATTGATAAAATCTGTGAGATTTTCGGATGACCAAGCGCTACTCAGCCAGTCAGCCCGTGGCTTGCAAAAAATGCTGGTTGCGTTGCAGGAACAGTGCGAAAGATATGGAATGAAGATAAACCAGAAGAAAACGAAAGTAATGCGATTTTCAAGAACAAAAAGGGATAATATAACGATAAAAGTAGGTCAGAAGCTAGAGCAGGTAGAGCAATTTAGCTATCTAGGTAGTGTGTTGGAAGAAAAAGGCTATAGCAGCATTGAAGTGAGAAAGAGAATTGCATTGGAGAAATAAACTTTTACTCGGAGGCGTGAACTAATGACAGTTGAGTAGGGAAGTGAAGAAAAGACTAGTGAAAATTTTAATATGGAGCGTTGCACTATATGGGGCGGAAACGTGGGCTTTGCGAAAAGAAGATGAAAATAGACTTAGGGCTATGTGGGTGTGGAGAAGGATGGAGAAAGTAAAGTGGGTCGAAAGGAAGACGAACGATGAAGTGCTAGAATTGTTAGGAGAGGAAAGAAATTTGATAGATGAAATTAGGAGAAGGCAGAAGGTGTGGATGGAAAAGGTAATGAAAGGGGCTGGTGTTTTGAAGGAGGCGATTGAGGGAAGAGCGTTGGGTAAGCGGGGAAGAGGGAGAAGAAGAACGGGTAGCTTGGATGGAATGTTGGGAGGCAGGATACCCATACCTCAAAAGCCCTAACTGTATTTTCATCTTCTTTTCGTAAGTCCCACGTTTCCACCCCATAGAGTGCAACGCTCCGTACTAAACTTGTTTCTAGTATTTTCTTCACTTCCCTACTCAACTGTCATTAGTTCACGCCTACGAGTAAAAGCTTCTTTTTCCAATGCAATTCTCCTTATCACTTCAATGCTGCTATACCCTTTTTCCTCCAACACACTACCAGATAGCTAAATTGCTCCACCTGCTCTATTTTCTGACCTCCTACTTTTATAGTTATAATGGCCCTTTTTGTTCTTGAAAATCGCATTACTTTCGTTTTCTTCTGGTTTATCTTCATCCCATATCTTTCGCACTGTCCCTGCAACGCATTCAGCAGTTTTTGCAAGACACGGACTGACTGGCTAAATAGCGCTTGGTCATCCGCAAACCTCACTGATTTTATCAATTTCCCCCCGACCTTTATTCTAGCCTCAAGCTCATCCCAAGCCTCTCACCATTTCCTCCGATATATGTTGAAAATCACCGGCGATAACGGACAGCCCTGCCTAACTCCCCTCCCTATTGTGGCTTAATCCGATTCTCCATCGGCTACTCTTACTTGCGCCATGCATAAATTCCGGATCTGTCTCCTGTCTCTCCAGTCTATTCCTATCTTCCGCAATATTTCCATTAACTTTTCCCACCTCACTCTGTCGAACGCCTTTTCGAAATCAACAGAAAAAGCGAATACATCCTGATCATATTCTAGATTCCTTTCCACTAGTACTCTCACCACTGCAATCGCATCCCGAGTGGCCCTCTCCTTCCGAAATCCAAACTGATCCTCGCCTATAAATTCCTTTGCTCTCTTTTCCATTCTTCTGTTGACGATTCTAAGCACTATCGTATGAGAAATCAAACCTATCGTTCTATAGTCTTCACCCTCTTTTTCGACATAGGTATCAGCACGGTTTTTACAAAATCCTCCGGCCAAGTCCCCTCCTCGTATATCCTACGAACGTGTTCATAAAATCTCTCTCTTCCCCGCTTTCCAACGTTTTTCAGATACTCAGCTGGGATGTTATCTATCCCTACCGCTTTACCCGCTTCATTTCTCGCAATGCTTTCTCTATCTCACTATTCAGTTTTCCAGGGCCCACGTCATCCTGATCTACGTCCTTTTCCTCTTCTATATCCTAGTTCCTAGGCCTATTTTCGCTATCATAGAGTTCCTCAACATATTTCCTCCATCGACGCTGTATCTCCTCTCGTTCAGTTGCTAAATTTCCCCTTCTGTCTTTGATGCATGGAACCGTTCCCTTTCTTGATGCCCGATAACATTACTCGCAGCTTCTGTTCCTCAGTGAGGCGGCTGTGTGAAGGCATCTGACACCAGATGGGCGGCTTATCAAGTGATGGTGTCATGTTAAAAACACTAACGTGGAAGGCAACGGGAAACCCCTTTAATTAAACTCTCCCAAGAACACAATAATTCCTTTTTCTTGTTTCTGACCTGACCGGTTTCAATATCATTATAAGAGGTCGTCAATATTTCAAAACATTGGACTTAAGAAAGGGATATCGAAGAGAAGTAGAAAATTACTACGCAAATTTTATCATCGCGATTAGTGTGCATCACAAAGTTACGTTGCTGATAGTTGATTATACGTATCATGGAGTTGGTAATTTCCTTTCGGGTGACGTACCGGTTTGGCCGGGACAGTACCGTTTTTGGGGTGTTTGTCCCGGTGTCCCGAAAGACTAAATAAAAATACTAATTTGTACCGGTCTTTGGATTTATGCTATCAAAATAATTAGTTTGTTTTTTGAATTTTGGTCTTTTTTTAAACGCTTGTAAAAATAATGGTTCAAACAGATTCTTACATGAAAAATCCGTACATATATTTGGTACAGTAATTCTGCCATCTGAAAAATATCATAAATAGAGTGTGATTTTTGTGAATTTGAATTGTGAATACAAATCTCTTCGAAAAGTTTAATAAAAAATAATTTCATAAACATTAAAATGAATTAAAAATCTTTTTCCTTAATATTTGATTTCTTTTATTGTTCTATTGAATTAAAAATGCTTAATATATATATATATACATTCCTATATTTATAATATACTAAGCTGTTACATATGTAGCATCAGGAAGTTGCACCAATTCGGGTGCTGGAAAAGTGAGTTGTGTAGGACTCAGAGTGACAACTTTTTTAACGCTTCACTTGACCAAAGAAACATGCATACATACATACATGTAAAATTGCCTATGCTTCAGGAGAAGCGATATTTTGTCCCGGTTTAGCAGATCAGAAATCTGGTCACCTTATGGATGACCCATATGTAAACCCTATTAGTGCTGACCTTTCTCCTAGGGTACAAGTGAGAAATTCCGAGGGTAATTTAATAAAACGTAGCACCTTTGAAAAACACATTATGAAGCTATTGTTTTATATATCCATGTGTGGTTTTTTTTACATTATTTGAGTTTAACTAAATAATAATGATACAATATTTTTTTACATTGACTAAAAAATAAATGTTATTATTTCAGTTTGATAAAGTTGAATAAAAGTTTTTTAGCAATAACATTTTGTTTTCCAGACACAATAGTAATACATTTTTTAAACATTTTCTAATGAAACATATTTTTATATAAAAAAAGACAAAAAGATAAGTAGAAAAAAATCTTAAATAAATTTTAAAAACCAGCAAATTGCATAACTTTTTGTCGGCCTCTGCATAGTCCCACCTTACAGTGTATTGCTGAGTAGCATCAGGACATCTCCCCTAATTGTACATGTGTACATCTAGCACCTATTCTGAACCATACAAATGCTATGCATACCTTTATTACACTGTATACACACTGTAGGAGACCTTTCCTTCTTCTTGCCATGTTTTCCTCTACAAACAACACAATTTTTTCTTTCTTCCCTGGAAGTTGCTGCAGTCCAGCCTTCGGTCCACTTGTACGAGGAGATACGTCACACTCTGTCTTCCCAAGCCATTCCACCTCAAGAGACTATAATGTTTGCTGTATATTGAAGCCTTGTCATTGTTTTTACGGGATTACTTTCTTTATATATTATATAGGAATTGAGAACCATGCGAGCAATTACAGAAAAAACAACTTTCTTCCAAAACTTTATGGTACGTCTTTCATCAAGGTATGAATACACCATCATATCAGATGTGTCAATTCCTCCCATGTAACTGTTATATAAAGTTATTATTTGTGGCCTAGCTATATCTTTGATTTTACCATGCCTCTTCTTACTTGCACGAGTGCTTTGTGCTGTTGCTTTAGTGGAAAGCAGCAGAACAGGATTTTATTGGGATTTTTTTTCCCTTTGCCCTGAGAAAAAAATTTCATCACTTCTAACATATTTCTTTTTCAATAAAGAAGGCAATATTTTTTACTCAACCTCAATACAAGTCACCAAAGGAGTGCCACAGGGGTCTGTGCTTGGCCCAGTACTCTTTTTATTATTTATAAATGACCTACCCATGAATTTAATGTCCAAGCACAATAAATGTGTCGTATATGCTGATGATGTGAGTGTCATGAATTCCTGTAAAGTATTGAATAATCTATTTGACTCTGGTGAACTGGTGATTAAGGCAATACATGATTGATGTACCAGTAATGGCATGATACTTAATAATGGCAAAACACAAACGATGATGTTTTCCCCACGACAAGTTGTGCTTGATGATCTTGAATGCCAGATTAAGATTTGTGATATCATGGTGGTAGAATACGAGGGTACGGTGAAAATTTCTCGGCCTGACAATGAAAGACTGCGATTTTCATTTTAAAAATGATTTTATTTTTCTACGTAATCTCCCTTGACCTCAACACACTTGGTCCATAGTTTCCCCAACATCAGTATTCCTTCCCGGAAGTGAGAGTCTGGAAGGCCGTGAAAATATCCATCTATGGCCCTCTCAACTTCTTCATTGGACGCGAAGCGCTTCCCAGAAACAAATTTCTTCAAGTTTGAGAACGGATGAAAGTCTGAGGGTGCTAACTCAGGAGAATAGGGGGGATGACCGAGCAAATCGTACCCGATATCCCGTAGTTTTCCCATCGCCAACGCACTTGTGAGCAGGTGCATTGTCCTGGTGAAAGATGATTTCTTTCTTCTTCAACTCAGGCCTCTTCTCGCGAATTTTGCATCCAGCTGGTCAAGTAGGTTGGCGTAATATTCGCCTGTAATTGTTCTGCCTTTTTCAAGGTATATTCACCTGTAATTGTTCTGCCTTTTTCAAGGTATATTCGCCTGTAATTGTTCTGCCTTTTTCAAGGTAATCAATTAACAGGATCCCTTTCGCATCCCAAAACGCACTGGTCATGACCTTTCCGGCAGATGCGATCGACTTTGCTTTCTTTGGTGCTGAACCACCAACTTCCACCCATTGCTTTTTCTGCTGTTTGATTTCTGGTGTGTAGTGATGGACCCATGTCTCATCCATGGTTACAAATCGCCACACAAAATTGGTCGGATACCTCTTTAATCGGTCCAAACATTACTCTGAAAGTCGTTTGCGCATTTTTTTTTGATCGGCATTCAGCAACTGCGGCACCCACCTTGCGCAGAGCTTTCGCAACCCTAGTTCTTCGAGCAAGATGTTTCGCACCCTTTCTTCCGATATCCCCACGGCCTCAGCTATCTCACTCACCTTCACTTGCCTATCGTCTAACCGAGCACTTTTTCAATGATTTCCGGTGTGGTGACCGTTTTTGGCCGTCCTTAATGTGGGTCTACTTTGAGGGATGTGTGACCACGTTTAAATTCAGCTGCATACTTTTTAACGGTCGACATTGAAGGAGCAGAGTCCCCGTACCCTTTTGTTAATTTCGGTTGAATTTCCTTAGGGGTAAATCCATCGAAAACGAGGAATTTTATAACTGCACGGTATTCAATTTTAACGTTAAACAATAAGGACTACAACATAACAATACTGAAACAATACGTGTAAACACACTAGTTGAGAGAACAAGTTAAAACTTGTCTTACGAACTAATGACACATGCACCCATGCAGGAATAAAAAATTTTCGCTGACTGCAACACCATCTCTGTGTCAGGCCGAGAATTTTTCTCCTTATCCTCGTAATTAAAATTTTTGGGGTTATATGTTGATCCTCACCTTATTAAGTGGGACAAACATATTACCCAGATATGTAAAAAAATTAACGTAGCTTACTATAAGATATCTGTATTAAAATACACTGTCAGCGTAGATGTCTTAACCCTTAACCGGTGACGTGTGGTCTGAGAGACCGCTGCGTTTATAAAATTATGAATATTTTCAAAATGACTATTTTAAAATGCCTATAATTCTTGTTAATTCATATTTTTGCATAATAAGGATATAACACTCTTAAAATTTAACAGTTCTATTATTTATTTCTGTAAATTTGCAAATGAATTCGATTAGCGGTCTGAGAGACCTCACGTCACTAAATTGGAAAAAACAATGAACATAATGCTGGTGGACATGATTCAAAAAGTTGTTAAAAACAATTCGTAGTGATTTTTCAAGTATAAGAATAATTAACAATTTGTTAGGAAGCATTTTTAGTTACACAATGTGGATAATAAAGTACTTAATTTTTCTAAAATACATTAAGTAAGAATAATGACTATTCAAGTCGTTGCTGAAAGCGAACGAAAGTTGCTGAAAAAAGAAACAAATGAAATCCGGTTTCCATTGCAAATATCACGCATTTTGTTTTTTAAATGTTAAGCTTCTTATAGATTTTACAAGTAATTACAATAAAACAGTGGTTAATTTCTCGTACCCTTGCAGGCAGTACGCATGTAATGTATTTTGTAAAAATTTCGGAACCCATTGAACCCCGAAATTTCATGCACCCACGCCTGGAGTGCAACATTCATTTGTGCCTTTCTTTTGGCTGTCGGTCTCGCTTTGAGTATTTGGGGACAGGACATCGAAGCATCGAGTTTTACCGCCAGAAGAAATAAAGGGGGCCGATGCTGTTTCAAAATGTATATTCCTAGAAAGCCCGTCAAGTATGGTATGAAAATTATGTGTTTGACTGATGCCGAAAACAGTTATCTGTTTAACGCATATTTGTACGCAGGGAAAGACACAGATGGGATAGGTTTGCCAGAGAAAGACAAAAAGAGCCAATCATGGGGTCCCACAGGAATATGACAGCTGTTCACATCTATTAAACTGGTAGAAAAATTAAAAGAAAAAGGGCTGACGTACGTTGGTACAATCAGAAAAAATAAAAGGGAAATACCTAATGATTTTGCGCCATCCAAAGGGCGCAAAGTGGCCTCCTTACTTTACGGATTCTCGGCCAACATGACTCTAGTATCCCATGTCCCCAAAAGAAATTAGGCTGTTTGTTTAGTTTCATCAATGCACTACAGGGTGAGTGACGATATAGAGTCAGGGAAACTATAGGTTATTGCATTTTACAATGTAACTAAGGGTGGCGTAGATACTTTAGACAAAATGTTCTGTAGCTACACATCTGGCCGAAGGACAAGGAGGTGGCCAATGGCAGTATTTTTCAGAATATTAGATATTTCCTTTGTCAACTTCTTTGTGCTTCATCAGTCTGCAAAAGATAAGAAAGATATGACACGATTTAATTTCATTAAATCGATAGCTGCAGATCTTGATGGACCCCATATGAGAAGGAGAATGTCAAATCAAAATCAAATGACTCCCGAGACAGGTACGATTAAGTATTGCACAAATTCTCCATCTACCGTTGGAAGAGGCTGAAGAAGTTGTAAGGCTCGAGAAGCGGACCACATGTAGATTGTGCCCGCCATACAAAAAACGGAAAACCTCTTTCTTATGTTTCCAATGCAAAAAGCCTGTGTGTTTGGAATGCACGAAGCAAATTTGTAAACACTGTGTGGAAACGGAGATATAAGAGCTATTGTGAAAAAATGTAATTTAAATCGCCTGCAGAATGCATCAAGAAAAGGAATAAACGAGATAAATTCATTGTTTCTTATTATTTAGCCTTCCTACTTTACATTTAAGGCCTTATTTTTAAATCGGGCAAAATATTGATACTTATAACTCAATAATAATAACTCAAGTGTTTTTGACATCAGTTTTTTGATCCTGTTTCAAATAACTATTTTTACCGAAAAATTGGTTCGTATTGGTAATGCATTAAATTAAATATCAGTTTTAGAATAGTTAAGTAGGTAAATAAACATTAAACTAAGCATTAAAAATGGCGTTGCAACATTTTATGAATATTTGATTTATTGTGCACTGGTTGTGTAACAAAAATTGCAAGTCACTGGTTAAGGGTTAAAAATGGTATAATATGACCTGTTCTATTCCGTAGTTTCATATGGAAATGTAATATGGGGATCATCATCTTCATTAAAGCAGGTATTTTTAATTTTTAAAAAAATAATAAGAATCATGTGTGAAGAGCACTATCGTGCACACTGCCGACCTCTTTTCAAATACCTAGGACTATTAACTGTACCCTGTAAATACATCCACCATGCAACTACATATGCAATGAAAAACAAGAATGACTTTACACTGAATGATAGTTAACACTGTTACAATACCCAAAGATGTAATGACATGCATGTGATATCAACAAACTTGTCTATGGTGGCCAAAGGGCCAATATCAATGTGCACTAAATTGTTCAATAACCTACCCAATTGTTTAAAAAATGAACAAAGATTTCTACTGTTCAGGAAAATGTTATTTGATTATCTGGTCAATAAGTGCTATTATACAGTAGAACCTCTATTTTACGAAGTTGAAGGGACCCAAAATTTTGAGCTTTGTAAATCAGAGGGTTTGTAAATTGGAGGTTATCTTCCACTAACGCCTCTGTCTCCGGAACTGATGTGTCACCAAAACCAGCTGATCTCCAACAGTAGGAAATAGTTTTTGCGGTGACACTCCCATGCTCTGGCAACACCTCGCACAGCATGGAGCAATGTCCATGGAGGCACATCATGCACATAAGAGGCTTGATCTGCGACAAATGTACGCCTACTAAAACTCTGCTGACAAGAATGCGAGTATACTTTCAATGCAATTAAACACTATGCTGTATTTAATTTGTCAAATAATTATGTTAGGGTTGAAATCAAATTAATTACTATAACAACTAATAGTCATCTGCTCATTCAGGGAAAAAACAACAGATATTACGTGAAATTCTCTGTGTGCAGTGTATCTGCAAGAAATTGAAAGGATTTAAAAATTAGACCTCAATTGCATTGATACCCTGTATAGCATAGACGTTATTCCTAAGGCTAGGAGACTCACTTTAGTAAAAGAGAATGAAACACAGCCATGAATTAAAAAAAAAACAGGTGAATATTTTCCTACAAATTTATAATGGTATGATCTTGGCTGCTGCAACTGAATTAAGTTCTTGTAGCTGTTCAGTTGGTAGATCTCAAAATACGGGGAATAAGAGAATTAACTCATCCCATGGAGTATTTTAGGCATAAGCAGTTATGCATTAATTAACAAAAGGGGTATATTTAGTGCTAGTCAATTTTTGTTTAAAGAAGCCATTTTAACATGGGAAAGCCAGGGATGCATTTTAACTAGGAAATTTCAAAAAAAAGCTCCAACTGACCTAATATATTTCAGTGAAAAGACCAGAAAATGCCTTTTTTTAAGAAAGCGTATCGCTTGAAATTCATTTGATAATATTTCGCAGCTGATGAAAGTCAATCTTAGAAATTCACTCAGTTAATTTGAAGTTCCCTCTTTTTTTAAGATGCGTTCTACAGTGCTGACATCTAGCGGTGATTTACGAGAACTATTTACTCGCGGCTACAGAACGCGAACGCAAATTCTTAACTAACTTCGTAAAACACTTCTAATGAAAAATTAAATAATCAAATTGGGGGTAAGGGGTCAGTGACTCCAGGGAGGGACAAGGGCAGAACATGCCTATGGACCACCAAGACCGTCATGCGTGGTGAAGAGCCACATCCTCCTCGAGGTGCCCCTGGTATCGCTGAACATGACGGATCTAGACCTGGCGGTCAATAAACAGCTCCCATCACCATAGTGCGTCTCTGTGCTAAGGGTGACCGCATCTGCGGGGCGGAGGGTAAGAAGTCACTAACAGAGAGACTCCGGATACTGGGCGACCTCCGGTTTTATTTAGCCTTACCCATGCATGCGGGGCTCTGCATGGGCGGACACCATATTTCCCTAGCTACTCGTGGGACCAAACATGGAACCCTCAAACAAAACTATGGAGGGCGCTGACAGGCGCACTCTTCACATGGACTCTTGTAGTCTGTCTTCTTTCTTGGTGGATGCGATACCGGTGGAGAGCCCCGATGGGGATCCCAGTCGGGACGCTTCTTCCTTGGGGGATGCGATACCGGTGGAGAGCCCCGATGGGGATCCTAGTCGGGACGCACCCTCTACTACCTTAACCTTGCCTGTGGGGGTTCCTTCTGGGAGACCCACACATCCCAGTTGCCCCTCATACCCTTCGTGGGGAGAGGAGGACGACATCCTTTTCAACCTCTCTGGGCCCACCTTCAAGGAGGCACCAAGCCTGGTCTCCCCCATGGGGGTAGAGTCTGACTCGGGAGCCCCTGTGGGTAGTGGCCTAAGGGAAGGCTCCATACCCCCTCGAAGAGAAGGAGACAAGGGAGGAAGAAGATGTGGGCGGGGCCGAACCATGGCTGGCATAGCCGTGCTTCAGGCCAACCTACAACACAGTAAGGCTGCCTCAGGGGTTCTGCAAAGGATACTCTCTGAAGGTATGGTCAAAATAGCTCTGATTCAGGAACCCTGGGCTTTCCAGGGAAGAGTCAGGGGCCTGAGCATGACAGGCGGAAAAATATATTACTGTACCACTGTTGATAGGCCTAGATCTTGTATCTATGTGAATGGGATAAGTGCTTTGCATCTATCAGAATTTACCACTAGGGATCAGACAGCAGTTCTGCTGACCCTGGGGGAAGGTGAGAACAGGAAGAGGGTGGTCATCTGCTCCTCCTACCTGCCATACGATGCACCGGCTCCTCCACCATCAAATGAGATGGAGAGGCTGGTGAGTTACTGTAAGACCAACAAGTGGGATCTTCTGATCGGTTGTGATGCTAACTCGCACCATATTGTGTGGGGGAGTGGGAGCACCAACGGAAGGGGAGAGGCACTGTTGGAGTATCTTATGTCTACGGAGTTACAAATACTCAATAAAGGATCACAACCTACCTTTGCAAATAGCATTAGGCAGGAGGTGATAGATATTACACTGTGCACCAGTTCTCTGCTGCACAGGATTGATGGGTGGAGAGTGTCAGGGGAGATAACTTTGTCTGACCACAGACACATACTCTTCACTCTTTTAGAATCCAATTACAGGGAAATAACATATAGAAACCCGAGGACTACCAATTGGGGACTATATCGAGAAAGGCTGGGAGCTGCCCTAGAGGGGGCACCTCAGTGCAAGTTTAGAAATGTGGATGAGGTAGATGCTGCTGTTGATTATCTACAGAGAAGCATCATCACATCCTACGAAGACAGCTGCCCCCTAAGGACCAGGAAGGAAGGGTGTAAATTACCCTGGTGGGGAGCAGAATTAGACGGTCTCCGCAGAGAGACTAGGAAACTCTTTAATAAAGCAAAGAGGACAAGAATGCCTCGGGATTGGGAAAACTTTAAGGTTGCCCAACGGAGGTACAAAGCAGCAATCAAGCGCTGTAAAAGGGACTCATGGAGGAGCTTCTGTGAGAGCGTAGAGACTGTTCCACAGATGGCAAGACTTCATAAGATCCTATCGAAAGACTCAGAAGCGGGAGTGGGTTCTCTGTTGCTTCCCTCGGGAGACTTCACGTCTTCCGACAAGGAAGCACTAAAGCTAATGCTGGAGACCCACTTTCCAGGCTCCAGGGAGTTGAGGGAGATGCATCATGGGAGGAATCCCATCCATCCGGCTCGGACGGAATGGAGACTTTCCTCCAGCATCGTGACGTACACAGTTACAAAATGGGCAATCATGAGTTTTAGCCCCTTTAAGGCTGCTGGGGAGGATGGGGTATTTCCTGCACTCCTTCAGGAAGGGCAGGATCTGCTCCTCCTTCCAATGGTAAGAATATTTCGCTCCTGCCTGGCTTATGGATATGTTCCGAAAGCCTGGAGGGTCACCAAGGTGGTCTTCATACCTAAACCAGGTAAGACTGACTACACAAGAGCAGACTCCTTTCGAGGAATCAGTCTGATGTCTTTTCTACTGAAGACACTAGAAAAGATAGTGGATAGATACATAAGGGATGGGCCATTAAGGGATCACCCCCTGCACCTGTATCAACATGCCTACCAGAAGGGAAAATCTGTGGAGACAGCGCTCCACAATCTTGTTAGCAGGATTGAGGGAGTGCTGGAACACGGAATGTACGGACTGGGGGCATTTCTTGATGTCGAGGGAGCATTTAATAACACGTCCTTCGATCAAATATGCATTGCTGCAGGAAGACATGGTATCCATGCTCACATTGTGAGCTGGATTAGATACATGTTGGAACAAAGAACTGTAAAAGTAGTATTGAGAGACAGTTCAATGAAGGTAGCTGTGACTCGAGGCTGTCCTCAGGGAGGAGTGTTATCTCCACTCCTCTGGAATATGGTAGTCGACAGTCTTATTTTAGAATTGAATAGGACTGGCGCATACACTCAAGGGTACGCAGATGATGTGGCTATAATCATCACTGGAAAGTACCTTGATACTGTCTCTGGACTCATGCAGAAAGCCCTGGATAAGGCAATGGGGTGGTGTGCAGAAACAGGGCTGACTGTAAATCCGGGGAAAACTAAGCTTGTATTGTTTACCAATAGAAGGAAAATGGAGGGCTTTAGACCTCCCTCTTTGCAGGGAAAGGTTTTATATCCCTCACCATCGGTCAAGTATCTTGGGGTTATTCTGGACTCCAAGCTTAACTGGGGAGAGCATTTGGAGACCAAGGCAAAGAAAGCTTGTGCCTCCTTATGGATGTGCAGGAGGACCCTTGGTAAAACATGGGGACTTCAGCCAAAAGCCATTAGATGGATTTATACGGCAGTCATTAAACCTAGTTTCTTGTACTGCTCTATAGTTTGGTGGAAGAGAGTCCGGCTCAAAACTGCTGGGAACAAACTGAACCACCTTCAAAGATTGGCCTGTATGGGCATTTCAGGGGCAATGAGAACAACCCCAACTCTGGCGCTGGAAACGCTGCTGAACCTCGCTCCACTCCATGTGGAAGCTGAGGTGCAGGCAAAGACAGCGGCTTATCGTCTCAAATGTATGGGACAGTGGTATGACAAAGGAAGTTCCTATGGTCACAGACAAGTTTGGACAGAGCTCATGAAGTCGAGTCCCATTCTCGGGATGGGCAGTGATGGAATGATAGCCAGGTTCAACCAAACACCCCCCTACTTCAAAACCCACTTCCCGGATAGGGAACAGTGGGCTAGAGGAAAGGGGAAAGAACTTCATTCTGGGGCCGAGGTATGGTATACGGACGGCTCTAGGAAAGAAGGAAGAGCGGGAGCAGGGGTCTACAATTGTAGCACACCAAGGAAGCTCTCAATCCCTTTGGGAAAATATGCTGCGGTGTTCCAGGCAGAGGTATATGCACTTCTGACCTGCGCGTATGCTATTAAGGAAATCGGGATGTTTAACAGACCGATACACATATGCACGGATAGTCAGGCAGCTTTAAAGGCACTGACATCACCATGGTGCAAATCACAGCTGCTGCAGGAGTGTCGTGAGGCACTCAATGATATAGGCAGATGCGGCAAGGTGGAACTTTTCTGGGTGCCTGGTCATGCAGGCATATCTGGAAATGAGATGGCTGATGAGCTGGCAAGGGCCGGTTCCAGCCGAGATCCGATTGGTCCAGAGCCAATCATACCTATTGCCTCGTCGGTAGGGATGGCAGAAATTAGAATGTGGGGGCTAACCCGACATTCTGAGATCTGGCGAGCTGCACCAGGCCTTAGACAGGCCAAACTACACATTGAAGAGCCTAGGCCTGGGCTTGCCAAAAGACTCCTGTCACTAAACAGGGGTCAACTACGAACGGTAGTGGGACTCCTCACGGGGCACTACCAGGTGATGAGGCACCTGCACCTCCTGGGAATCGTAGATTCCCCTAGATGTAGGTGGTGTGAGGAAGAGGATGAAACCACATCCCACATGTTATGCGAGTGCCCTGCGGTGATGAGGACTCGAAACAGGTACCTGGGTTCCCCATTTTTGGAACCCAGGGAGGTAAGGGAAATCCCCATCGGGGACTTGTTGGCCTTTAGCAGGGCGATCGGCCTTTATGGGTGACTTCTTCAAAGGGTGGTTAGCACAATGGACCAATGGGTCTAAGTGCCTCAGGGCCTCCGTTGTGAGGAACTCCACCTCTTTTACAATCTAATCTATCTAATCTAAATAATCAAATTGCATCAAGATTTGAATATAAGTAATTTATTTTTGCACAATTAGCATTTTTTAATGAAACTAAGCTCCACGACAGCTGCAGCAAAGAACTTCCTACGGGAATGCTAGTTTCAAGTCAAAGGCTGAACAAAGTTCTGAATTGGGGTTGCGGCGGCTACCTTAAAGCCAATTTTAAATAATTCCAGAGAAAATATGGATCCTTTGTGACGACGAGTTAGGTATTCGCAATACACAAAATGATAGAAAAGGAATAGAAATTACCAAGCACTAATCCGATTATTTTATTAACTGGGGCATTGTTTTCGAGAAGTAGGCGTTGTGCATGCGTCTTTGAACATTTTATCTTGGGTCATATAATTAGGATTGAATTGCGATTTGGATGATCAGTCTCTGGGATTTTTGCTACAGTTTAAGCACTTCAAAAAGCACTATGCTCACATTCGATTTTTCCACATTTTCCCACATGAAATACTTGGACCGAGGGCCCTCTCAACGTGACCTATCTGGCTTCAGCTGCTCCTGTCGCAGTATGCAGCGATCGTTATTCCATTGTACTGAGTTCAGTGCTACAAAATCATTTCAAAAACTTCGAAAACAGAGGTCAATCGCTCCTAGGGACCGGCCTTTCACTTCGTAAATCAGTAAAATCGAGGTTTCATAAAAAAGAGGTCATTTTACATGGTTTTCCTATATACAAAGATCGGGACCGGCGGAATGGTTCGTAAATTGGTGTCATTTCGTAAATTAGAGGTTCGTAAAAAAGAGGTTCTACTGTAGTGTAAATGAATACTTATCTAATTGTGTACCTACAATTTGATGTATCTTTACTTTGTCTTACTATTGCCTTAACTTTTGACATGTCATATACACCTTCCATTTGTACATGTAATACTGTGCATTGTGTCTGCTGGACAAATAAACTTATTATTATTATTATTATTATTATTAATACCATCCAACCCTGACAATATTTGTCAAGTTGAAACGTACATTTAAACCAGGAGACTGACGAAGTAAGGATATCACTCATCTAGTTGGAGAAATGATGTGTAAAGACCAGCAGCCCACATCTGTAGTTGAGGACAGAGGTTTTTGAAGGCTTATTGATTATCTCGAGCCTTGATACTCATTACCCTCAAGAAAGCATTTTGCCAACAAAGTGATCCCTACACTTTACGAAGAAATAAAGGCCAAAGTGTGTTCTTCAAAAAGCCGAATTTGTCGCTATCACTGTGGATATGTGGACATCATCTGCTCTTGATGACTACTTGGGCTTAACAGTTCATTTCTTGATGAAAAGTTTGTCCTTCACCATTATGACCTAGAAGTAATCCTGTTCCCGGAGGTTAGCCATAAGGTAACAAATTTATGTGAGTTGATCACAAAAACTCTGAGTGTGTGGGATGTTGCCTAAAAAGTGGTGACTGCAGTGAGAGATAATGGTCAAAACATTAAGGCAGCACCGGAGATGTCTCAGTTCAACCATATCCCGTGTCTAGCTCATACATTTCAATTAGCAATAAAAATGGTTTATCAGCAACAAGGTAATAACAAATTTAACCGGAACTTGCCGGAAATTAGTGGGACATTTTAAGCAATCATCACAAGCACGTAAAGTGTTGAAAAGTTGTCAAAATATAGCACAGGTGCCATATCATCACCTAATCCAAGACGAACCGACAAGATGGAATTCAACCCTGCATATGTTAAAACACCTAAATGATGCTGGTAGTGAACTTAAACTCCCAATGGAGTTGACTCCAGCTCAGTGGAACCTTATAGACAATTCTATTCCAATTCTTGATGTGTTTGACTCAGCTACATCTATTGTGAGTTCAGAAAGTAAAACAGCCTCTGAGATAATTCTACTGGTCCACCACTCACAATTCATGATTTAGAAAGTACTGCTTCTCGTATGTCAGGACTAAGAAATGATTTATTGGCATCTCTGAAACTTCGGTATGTTAACTTGGAGGATGTGAACCTGAATGCTTTGGCAACTCTCTGGGACCCAAGCTCGAAGTCACATCCATTCAAAGATCCATCAAAGCTAGCAGCTGCTAAGGAAAACCTCATTACTGAAGCAAGAGATATTGGTATCAATGAAATACAATCCTCCAAAAGACATGACTTAGTGTTAGATTAAAGGACACAACAAACTTCAACACCACAAAGCTCCATTTGGTCCCGTTACAGTTCAATCTTCAGAGGTGGGGAATCACGTGAAGTGGATGGTGCAGAAAATGAGGTTACATCTTTCCTTTCTGAAAATACATTGTCATCAACTTCTAACATTGCTGAATATTGGAATGGACGCAGTAAATTTCCACGATTACAAAAACTTGCAAAGAAATATTTATGCATACCTGCAGCCACTGTTTCTTCAGAAAGGCTTTTTAGTACTGCTAACATGATTGCTGACAAAGAACAAAACAGGCTAGACCCAGAACATGTTAAAATGTTGCTCTTTCTGAACAAAAACATGCATGTAAACACAAGGATTCGGCAGTGAACCGAGCTTCTTAAACAAAGGAAGACAGGGTGCATCAGCTGTATCATTACGTATTAGCCTTAGCACACGTTTCTGTATCTTAAAGATAATGCTAGCATGGGGGGAGGAACCCCAAAACAGAATTCTAAAAACCACATGAGAGTAAAATTCACCATAATAAATGGCCAACAGCACGTCAACACTTACTGATCGCCTTATGCTTCTTACAAGAAAGCATATAGAGCTTAGCTTACTTCAGAGTTTGCAGATGTGTTTATCTCATGAAATGGTGTGGGTCAGCGATATTCCTAGGAATTGTGTGCTGGAGATTTGAGGGATACAGGTACCATCTACATTCATGGAAATTGGGGCAGGGACTTAATTTTTGGTGGCGAAGTACATGAGACCACACTTGTTGGTGTTCAGTTGTAGATGATTGTGGAGGCACCATGTATATTGGTGTCTCTCCCCTACAGCAGTCCGCATCTTTAAACGACAAAAAATGGCTGTCAGAATAATCTGCAAAGCCAAAAAACAAGCCAGCTGTCATTACTCATTTAAACAGCTAAAGATTCTCCCTTTACCTTGTACTTATGTGTTCTGTGCAGTGATGTTAATAAGAGAATTTGAGTTGCCCCTTGACAAGAATCATGGCATACATGACTACTTCACAAGAAGAAGAGATTGTGGCAATACTCCGCCACAACTGCCATGTTGGCCCCACTCTTCATAATAATTCATAAGCATTCCACTTCTTAATCATTACGAATTCATTATAAGCTTTCTTATACCTTTTTTATTCATCTACATACCAACTGGGCAACAATACCCATGATGTTGATTACCACAATAAGTTGTTGATTCTCGATGAAAACGTACTCAGTCTTGTATGAAGAGCTCTCGAATAAACACTTATCCGCAAGAAGGAAAAGGCATTTCATTCCGCGCTGCCGACGCCAAAAGATGATTATGCAGTGCGACAACATAACCTCTCGGTCTTCAATACTGGCCCCATCACTATGAGTAGCAGAATGGACAATTAACTACCTAAATCCTTAAAAGACCAGAAGGCATCTGATAAGTTTAAAGCCAATCTTAAGCATTACCTATTGACCAATTGTTTCTATTCTTTGGATGAATATTTAAATTCATGAATTGTTGTTATATGTTCAAGGGTTATTTCTTTGTTTCATTATTGTCTTACTTTCGAACTGCTTGTAATTTATATTTTTACTTGTGTTTTTCAATTATGAATATTTTTTTGTGATTTTCCATATCTTGACGGGCATGCTCTGGGCAATTGAGTGTGCTTTTATAGCAAAAAATAAATATGTATCGATGTAAAATAACCAACTAATTCTATTGATATTTCATAAGTGGATTCATACAAATGACTTGAGAGCAAGATAAAGGTCAAAACGGTGATTTTCGGAATGGAAAGCGTGTGGGACGGAAAATAAAGCAGTCTGACAACTTGATCAATAACAAAAATACTGATGAACGTAATAGTATGAGACTTCGTATCACTAATAACAAAGCCCTTAACTACAATATGTGAAAAGGAAAGTTTGAAATCTCGATATGTGTTGTTCTTATGATGCCCCAAATTCAATGGATCCATCGCTAAAAATCAGTTCTTAAACACGTACTTCAGTAAATAAAATTTGTAATAATATTTTAATACAATTAATAAACATAAAAATAAACAAGCTTTAATTTGATATACTTTACTTTAAAATTGCAATAGCCATCATGGAGATATTGGTCTTCAAACTCGCGGGTGACGAAAAATTTTGCTACCAGGCATTTTGTAGGCATCCCATTTAAGGGCATTACGGATCATACATCGCATAAAACTTATATAAGTTTTATTATACAATTTTTTATTTCCTGTTTTTATTTATCGAACCTTCGGGATAGGAGGCCAGTAACTGCAGCCACCACACCAACCCGATCCCCCGCCATGAATTCGTTATGCTTCGCAATGGGTAGGGGTAAATTTTGCTTAAATCCTCTCCTGTTTATCACTTCCACCATCTCACCTTTAAATTCACTTGATATGAAGAGTACTTCCCTCCTCTCTCCTTTTTGCCAAACAAACACCATTTTTATTGTACCTGCTCACAATTTCCCCTTTTTTCAGTTTTTTCACAACCATAAGTGAAGGATTATTTTTTCGCTTTTGACGAAGGGTGCCTATACAGTACATATGTTCTCTCAACAACCTCGGCGAAAGTTTCACACTATTGTAGTAACCGTCCATGAAAATGCTATGGTCAACTTCCAATTCGCCTCACATCAGTTTCATCACCACACTTTGGCAATGACTACTGCCAACTTCGATAACAGTCCCCAGAATATACTAGGCACTGGATAACAAGTCCACTAGGCTCCGTCAACAAGAGCAATTTCACACCGTACTTAGGTATCTTTTCCTCTACGTACTGCCAAAACAGTAATCTTCCCTCCACAAAACCATCTATTCATCTGAAGACAACTCCCTATTTGGGTCGTAAATTGAATCCATCATTTTGTTCAGATGGTTAATTTGAGGCCTTCAAGTCAATCCTCTGGCTCAGCCGTTTCTCCATTCCCACAGAAATGGAGAGAACCAAGAATGGCAACAAACCTATTCCTCCTCATACGTTTGGAGAAACAAGGATTTTGGAATAGTTCATCCATTTTCCAATAGTCTTGAAGTCTACTCATCTGCATTGCCCCTTAAGAAAGAGCAGTCCAAGAAAATGCTGAAATTCCTCTCTCTCAAATGATTTCCACTGTCTGCCCTTAAAAGGTTTTTCCCCGTACTCATTCGAAAATTTTAAAAATAATTGATAAAATTCCCCATTTGCCAACAAATTCAAGTAATTGATTGGTTCCGTGCCAAAGTCACTCACTTTGATTCCCGCTTCACCAGGGAAACCAAAATGTAACCTCACTCTCTGTTGGGGAGAGTCCACTTTGATCTCTCTCTCTCTCTCCTCGTGCTGTGCCTGATTTTTCCCTCTGCTCTGACAGGAGGCAGATATACTACTATCGATGGATGAGGGGACAACTTCTCCCTCCTCCTCCTCCTCATCACCTTCTCCGAGGTCAGTTTCACCGATGCTGCAATCTTCAGGTCATCAATTGTTTCGAGGGATTATCCTCTCCAAAGATTCCTCTCTTGCATATGACTCAAGTTCTGAGGGTTCAGGTTGTACACCTGCCATTGCCTAAATTATACCACAAGAGTTTCTTTAATTCCTCACAAATTATGTAATTGCACATACCATTATTGTTAAGAAAATAAAATTATTTGTTATTTTTAGTATTTTCCAATTTTATCGACTATTATCTGTAGTGAGCGCAAAATGTATTGCTATTTGTGTTCACCGAGGTAGAGGAATTCAGATGTGGTATGCAAAGCTAGTGGCGGCAGGTGTCTAAAAGAAGAACACGCACCGGTAAAATTTCTATCTTTGAATAGAATATGCCGGGAGTACGTCACGTCCCAGAAAGTCCAAATTCAAATGGGACTTTCCAATCTAAATTCGGGCACTTCCATTCTCTTCCGAATTTAGCAGTAAGGGGGAGGCGACTCTATGCATACATAAACCTGGAATCATTTGGACTCGAGGTTCGTCGTTGTTCGTTGTTGTTGGTTGTTGTGGAGGGCAGGACGTTACGCTGCCAGTACGAGATGCCAGGGAAGTGCCTACGAGTATCCTCCACGTTCCGTTGGTCGTCGCGTCTACACTAGTAAGAGATAGGTTGACAGTGCCAAGCGTAGGCGCAGACATCCAGGGCAATACCGCACCTAGCTTCGCTGCCACCGCACATCCGACACTCCTCTGCCTCCGCAGCCTTCCTCCTACGACACCGGTAACAAAGGTAAAAGATCCTTGTCTCCTTATTTACCGGAAAGATGCTACTTGTATGACGTCATTTGACTCCTGACACCAAGGGCAAGAACCCTCAAATATGTACGAAGGTTCGAGTCCCTGCAATAGCATGCGGGGCCGAGGCTTCACATATCAATAAATACATATGGCGATAAAATGTTTAAAGTTAGGTAAGTGGGCATATAAATATAAAACGCACCTTCCACCACATTCGACAGTCAGGTAAAAGTCCTCCAAAAGATTTGAAAATGAAAAAAGCTTTCCAATAGATGAAGAGCCAGCATACAGGAGCAAGCTGCGTTCACGAACCAGGAAAAACTCACTGAAACTGAAATCGACCCGTGTATGCACTTGTTGCAAGGAAACTGAGGATACGGTATCCCTTGAAAGTTTAGCAAGGACCTGTGCACTTGTACATTTATTGCTGCGTGGCACGTGCGTCGACCAGAGGGCAGCAGCAGCAGCTAAACGTGGGTGGTACCCGAGATGAGAAGGCACCAGATGGAAAAATAACTGTAAACGCTTAAAACCTTTAAGAATCCTCTCTATGACAATAGAAAAGGGGTTCCAAGAACCAACTTACACCGCATGCACACCATACTTGATGTGCACATGGTAAAATTAAACATGGGCAGCTGGTGAAGAGGATACAAATTTTCTCGCGGAGTGCCACGTATTTTTTTTCCCTGGCAACCGCCGTTAAAATGCTTACAAATGCCATTTCAAAGACGTAAGAATATTTAAATTCAGTTGTGGAAAAACTCTTTCACCTACAGACTTGAATGATTCTTCAGCTTCTATCCATTTTTCAAGTTTTAAAACATTTTATAGATTAGGTTTTTAGAGTCTAGCAATTGATCACTGGCTCTAGAAAATTTACAAATTAACCTCAAAATTCTTGGAACATTTTCATCATCATTAGTACTTTTTATAATTTCGTTCAAAAAACAAAAAAATATATAAAGCATTTTTTAAATAGTCATATGAACGCATAACTATTTGTGTCTTCATTTCCATTCATAATTTATTAAATAATCGGACAAATCAAATGAAATTATAGAAAAATAATCAAACTCCTACAACCTAAACCAAGATGCCGGCTGCATAGCCTAAGAATCAAATAACGCTGACTCTTAAGGGTACGTGCATATCCTAGCCGCAATGTGTCGAATACACATTGATGCTGGCCACCGGCACTCGGTAGTCTATGTGTAGTCAACAGTGGCACTGAATGTGTTAACTGCAGATCAATATGAAAACCTAAGAATTTTAGGCTGTTAATTCGCAATTAAATGTGATCATAATGTGTTAAGTGCAGATTCTCAATGTATTGATCTTTATTCCCTAATACCATGATCCGGGTTTTATCTTGGTTCAGTCCTTGTTTATTTTGTAAGCACAAATCTACTACCCTCAATATTATTACTTCACTTGCAGATATGAGATTAATGACATTTAATCTATATAGCAGGACAATTATATCATCAGCAAACATAATCATGCATGTCTCCTTGGAACTAAAGGCATTAGGTAAATAATTGATAAGGATTACAAACAAAATGGGCCCAAGGATTGAACCTTGAGGGACACCACATGTAACTGGTAAGGTATCGGATTTTTAGTTAACATTACTATTACTTACTATGACAGTGTGCGATCTGCTTGTAAGATAGGTTTCTAACCAATGTATAGCTTCGCTCCTTATGCCTAGTCCATAACATTTTCTGAGATGTATTTTATGATTAACCAGATCAAATGACTTGCTAAGGTCAAAAAATAACCCAAGAATATTCATCTTCTTGTAAGTTCTTCAATAATAAAGTTAATGGCATAGAACAAAGATTTTTCAGTAGTTTTACCTTTCCTGAAACCTAATTGGCTATGAGAAAGTAGAGCAGAATTCTCCAGAAAATCTGTAAGTCGAGAGCAGAATACATACTCAAATACCTTTGAAAATTGAGAGAGAAGTGAAACTGGTCTGTAGTTTTTGGGATTTTTTCTATCTCCATTGTTTTTAAATACAGAGACTACCTTTTAATTCTTACTTTTGAGTAATTTTGCAATGCCTTATTAATAATAACCTTTAAAAGTAAATTTTTGAGTTTTATACTCATAGGGAGGGGTTGTGTAACTAGGATCAGAAAATGAGATGAACCTTTTTTATGCAACCAAAAGCAAAATAAAGAAATATGTGTCTCAGTTTTTTCTCCATTAGCCCCAGTTTGCAAGAAAAAAGTAGAATGTCATGTGAGTAGCCTGCATTCTCGGGTGAGCCGACAATAGCAGAGTGGGGTAGTGTACTGCAAATAATGGAGTTCGATTCTTATCGCTGTTTAAAATTTTTCTTTCAGCCATTGAATCAAAAATTTCATCATCCTTAATTTCCAACCCTTGCATGCGAATACTCCCTTTTTTGTACTTTTAACACTTAAATTAGATTTACAAATGCATCGCTCAAAAATACATCGTAGATTTTACAAAAAGTTTATGATTTTTAATTTTGTACTAATTTATTTCTCTAATCACTTTCACTAATGCTGAATTTGATTATTTCTGTTTAATTTGTTGATTTATACACTGACATGAAATTTCTGATAATCTACTATTTTAAGTGCCTGCTTGCTTTACCCTACCAACACAGCAGGGACTGAAATTTAAAAAAAAAACATTTTTTGAATCTTAAAATTCGAAAAGTGCAACTTTTTCAGCCCGCACTTTGGCATGGTGATTCTCCATTGATTGGTGCATTTGGTTTCACGTTCCATTGGCCCTGGATATCTATCACATTGCTGATGCTTTCCTTATGCAGTGGTAGGCTTGGATAACATTGGTATTACACCATTTTGGGTAGTCAGTATAAGGATATTTCTGACCGTGTGAATAAAATCTGAAAAGGCATCACGAATCATAGCTTGCATTCTACTTATTTTCTGCGGTTTATTACCTGTGCTCAAATATGCAATTATGGTTTTGACTGAAGTTCTGGCCATTCTCAGTGCAGTACAGAATTAATGCCAGATGAATTTTTGTTCGTGAGCTCGCTGGGACCTCCTGAGGAATGAAAGAAGTAATTATATGCATTATAGCAATCTAGTTTGCTCCTGATTTCTTTCTCTACAGAAAATCTCGAACATTTTGCCCTTTACATTAAAAGATTATGGTAAAATGCAGCAGGTACCTACTAGCACTTTAATTTAGGTAACAAAATTTGAATAGATACTCCACTAATGTCGACTAGACATGGAGATCCCATTCATCTACAGTGGATCAAGGAGAGCAAGGGTAATGGCGAGGGTGGAAGAAATATAACTAGAAAAAAAACAAATTCAAAATTTTAAAGTTATGAACATGAGAGACTTCACCATCAGTTTTTGTACGTTGCTCACTATGATTAACATACATTTTCAAGGAGCAGTTCCATTTTTAAGTGTTGTAAAGGTAGTGTGTGGTGAACTAAAAAAAATATTTATCTAGGCATAAGTATGAAATGCTTTGACTGATGTTTGAAATTAAATGAATATATTTTGTTTCAATCTGGTATTGAAAAGAAAGTAGAAGGTCTGCATTTTGTTCCATACAATATGAAATGCACTAGGGAGGTTCGTTTAGACCTTGAAAGAAACTACATTCTCAGGAATGAAATGATATTTTTGGAAGATCCTTTTCTCCTAGAAAGAAATTGAAGATGATAAAATTTTTGATATAATCACTGAAAGAAAAATTTAAACCATGTTAAGGATCGAACTTGCAACCAACAGTACACTAGCTTCCATTTTTAATCACTACGCTATCATAGGTTCAAGTGAATCCTGCAAATGTAGGCGGCCCACGTGACATTCTGGGTCTTTTTCTCCCTCGTGCATCCAGGCCTATGTAGAAAAAAGTCAAGATGAGTGTTTCATTATTTTGCTTTAGTGGTACGTAAATAATTTTCATCCCATTTCGTGACCAGAGTTACACAACCTCTCCTTATTACCTATACTTACCTACATTCCATTCACAGGGCACATCGATCACTAAGCTGCGAGCATTTAAAATCTATGATCCTGATCCGATTTTGCACTGTGTCTAAGGACTTGGATCCGAGTGAAATGAAAGACCTTTGGATCCGACAGATACGATCAGACCATCTCTAGCGTTAATCCACAACTATTGAACCAACACTCTCCATTATTACATTCCATCACACTGCCTGCCTTACTACCCTTAGTACATGGTAGACTAGGCACGTACAACCAACTACACATTTCCCTCTAAATACACACACTACAGCAGTAGAGTAAGTTTTTTCCTGAATCTGAAATGTTTGGGCAGAATTATGACGTTTTCATCAGTATGGTGCAAGGGAAGGGCTGATAGCAAAGGCCCCTAGCATGGTGGTTTGATTTTTCACATTTCTTGCTTCCTGGAAAAGTACAATTTTAGGTTGGAATGGAATTTTTAAACTTCATTCTATATATGGCTGTTGTGAGGTGCATAAGTATTCCATCAACTACCTCAAAGGTGGCTTTTGGTCGATTATTTGGGGCCCTGCCTATTCCTCTGATTTCGTAGCCAGCTTCTGTCAGACCTTATTGCAACTAAGGAATGTATCGCTGGTGCAACTTGCATTTCCACATCCATCTCTCCCTCACACACACACCCTTCTTGCACACATTACCTTCAATCGCTCGCTCCACTTTGCCCGTGGGGTCCGGCCCAAGCTGCTTCATGTCACTCTCGAATCTTTCTTTCAGGGAAACAATCGTGTCCAGCTGGTCCATCACGGCTCCCACATTTGCCTGACGTGAAAGGGGAGGAGAGTGTCAGTATCTAGAGCACAGAGAAATGTGTGTTGCAGTACATAGTTCACTACTCTCAATGCTTGCGAGTTGGAAGTACAGAGGGAGGGTGCCACCGCCTTTGTAATTAGCACCCTTTCCAGTGAGAGCCCCCCCTCCAAATCCACCGACACAGAAATGAGAAAGCAGACTACACGATCAAGTTCATTGAAGGCTTTCACAATCATACTGAGTACACCATTTAAGTTAAAACTCCATGTTCAATGTCATTAAACAAAGGATTATACATAAACAGTATACTTAAAATAACACGAAAGATTTTATATTAAATATGTAATTATTAGAAGTAACTACACAATACAGCACTAGATCAATACAATGCACACCACATCATGTCTTGGCTCCATTTAAGTTCAACGGACCAAAGATTTCCTATCATCTTGTAAGCTTCTGCGAGTTCATTGTAATGTTACCCAAAATGTAATTAATTGGAGACTCTTACGAGTGGCATTATAAATAATAGTCACAGTTTACCCTTCATTTGCACTGAAATTAATGCATCAAACCTCCGAGAGTCTTGAAGATACCAGAAAGGATACAGTACCCATACGTTACATCAACAAAATTATACATATTTCAATAAGTAGACTGCTGGGTACCATAAGACCCATCAACCTCTTTAAGGTGAAGCCAACAAGAATAGAGGGCATTTCAAGCCAATTTTGTTGATATCACCTTTCTGAATGTTAGGAAGGCCAGCAAATTAGATCAACAAAATTCCCATCATGCTCTGCGAAAAAAGATGAAGTAAAGAGTGGAGAAGTCTTTCATTGTGAAACCTATGTTAACTCTTTTTTCTGCTTCAAATAGAGAGTGGTCTCTCTTAAGTATGAATTCAAGAATACAAGTGTTTCATATCCATTTCACAACCTTCAATAATCCTGTGTTTAATGCATTGAATATGGGCCACGACCTGGTTTATTGTTGTAATCAGCATCTCTTGCCAAGCTAGAAATGTCAATAACACATTAAGCAATCTGACGGACAATCAGTTATAACTTAACAAGGATTTTAATGAACTGAGGAGCGATATTTAAACTCATGGTGATATTATATAATCACAAACTGCGAAAATTGAACTACCTCAGGAGGAAATAAGAAAACAGAAACAATCAGCCAATTTCTCCACTGATGCTACATGAGGCAGAACCAAAAAGTGTTGCTTAGAAATGACTAGCCAAGTGCAGAGAGAAAGAAGATGTGAAAAATCAGCAAGTTCAGTCGTCAATGGCATGTGTTGATTATTCAAATACATTTGTTGGGTCCTCTCCCCGTTGGTTTCAGGGGCAAGAGAGGCTCTTTTCTGGTTATCCCAGGATTTGGGTGTCTCGGCAGTTTCAGCAGGTCCCCTTCTCCCGTGGTCGCCAACAATGAGGATTCACACATACCCTTTGGAGAGGGGATTCTTGGTGGTACCGCTACTCAAGGGTTCAGTAACCCTTTCCCATCCGGAAGTTCGTCGAAAGCCGGGAGCATGTGGACACGGACATGTGTCATGCGCTTCACCAGCAATTGCACAGGAAATAAATGGAGTCACTCGAAGGTGTCCTCGCCTTTTATTCAGCACAACGTGGGGCACAAGGCCCCATGCGCACAGCATCAAAAACTATAAATCTCTCTCTCTCTCAACAAAATCTATGCCTAAATCACTCAACTCCGTTAGTAACCAAAATGTGCCAGATCTCAAGCCTGCCTCGTCAAACCACTATAGTTCCTGCAGCTTCTTCTTCACCTTCCACTAACTCTTTGGCCGATAGGTGGAGGACAAGTGAAGAACTTAACTCTGAAATAAAAGCAGTCAACAATGAAAAGGATTTGCAATCCTCCACTCCTAGAGGACTTTCAAGAGGAAGAAGGTGCTTTGACCAAAGGAAGTGAAAGCCTGACTGTCCTTTGCAGGTCCTTAGTAAGAAATTCCCCTAAGCTAAGAAAGGCTTACTTTCATGTGTAGAATCTCGATTCAACCACTAAGGCTGAAGGAGTATCTGGATGCAAAATTGGAAACTCAGCCGGAAGTCAAGTCATTAAATTGTAGAGCTAACTATTCATCCTTTAGAATATCTCTCGACTTCTGAACTTATAAAGCTGTGTTTCTAATCCATATGTATGGCCAAAGGAAACTTAAATCAGTCAATTTTGGTTCAACAAAAATCCTGAGCACATTCCCAGACAACATCAGATTGAAGTGAGTGGTGAGGGATATTCTTCGAAACCTGGTATTGGAGGAGAATGCTGTACATCGAATGGACAGATAACTCAAGGAGGTATACAGAAGAGGGAGAGACCCTACAGAGAAACGACATGCCAATTAAGGCCACAGAGGCTTGGGCACCCCTTCCTGTCCAACGGGACAGCAACCCTCTCCCGATATTGTCTGCCCAAGGCCACCAAGGCAGCTAGAAACCCATTTTGGTGGGCAAGGGCATGATCTTGCTGTTGATGAGGTTCAGCGTGGCTCCCCACCTCTCACTTGCCTTGTCGACAAAGCATACGAAACAGCATCATTGTGTCAGAAAAGCAGATGGAGATGATATTGGAGCACTACTGTAGGCACAGAAATTATGTGCACTCGAGTTTGAATACAGATAACGAATTAACAGCTAGGCCTACAGAATTACTAATCACATCATAGCTTTTCTTATTTCATTTTGCGTTATTGAAGGGTAAATTTAAATTTTTAAATGTATTTTCATAGTTTTTACAACGGTTGTAACGTAAAAAGTGTCGGTTTTTTATGGTGTTCGAGCAAAGCAACGATTTTGATGACCCATAAATCAATGACTAGGCGTTCAATTGCAACCAAAGTTTAAACAATGTTACATATACATATTTTACATGCACACTGCAAGTTTACAGAGCATAACGTAAAAAGAAAAAGAGTTGTTATAAATTTTATAAAAAGTTAGCATTTCAAAACTGGGGTGTCATAGAACTGCGTTCTTGGTGGCATTATAATCTGCATGTCCTGTACGTATCTAATACCTAATTGTCGAATATTTCAACACATGTTGTAGGATCTTGTTTTTTCCCGGCGTAGAATGCTGGTGAAGTCTTCACGGGTTCTCCACCGGGTCAGGGAAACGGCTAAGGCCGACGTTTCGACAGCTAACACTGGCATCGTCCTCAGGGCGTTGAGTGTCAGGTCCAAGAAAAATGCCGGTATATATACTCTTTGCCTTGGCTCAGGTCACTCCTGATTGGCTCTTCTCAGGTCACACGGGAATTGCTCCGCAGGGTCACTCCTGATTGGCTCTTTCCAATCCTCTCTCTCTCTCTTCTCGTATCTTCCGGATCACCGGCTTCCACACGTTACTGAGGGCGTATCCTGTGTCGCGGTTAAAATTCTTCGCCTCTAACCTAATTTCAATTGCCTCCTTGGTTAAAAGGTCCCAATAACCATAGGATCTGCTAAGTAATTTAGCGTCACTCTGACACTCAACGCCCTGAGGACGATGGCAGTGTTAGCCGTCGAAACGTCGGCCTTAGACGTTCCCCTGACCCGGTGGAGAACCCGTGAAGACTTCAACACGTGTGTTTAATTTATATCGATTGGTATTTATTTTGGCGAAAGCGAGTTCCCTCGGCAAGCGACCGGCATTGTTTAAGCTGTGCGGAGTTGCCATATTCATCCTCTCCTGGCCACCAGTGCCAGGCTTCGCTTGTTTTATCCTCACGGATAAAGTATCTATGGAGTACGGAACAATGAGTACAGGTGAGTTGATAAATTATGTTATTCCAGGTTCAAGTGGTATGGGAGCGAATAGGGTAGGTGAAAGGTGTGTTGAGGCTGGAGAATTGGAAATCATTGGTGAGGAGCAGACAAGATTTACAGCGAGGGCGATTACAAGGGTAAGTGGCAGGGGGTAAGGGTGAAGGAGGTTCAAGTGTGCGTGTCCAAAAGCATCTTTAGGGTGGGGGGTGGTCTATGGTATGTTATGGAGGGGGGTTTGGGGAAAAATGCTATTGGTAATTCTGCTATAACCAAGAATGGGGAAGAGTTAAGAGAGAAATGACTTTGATCGGTGGATGCCGGGGAAATAGGTAGTAGTGAGGTTAAACATGGTGTCTACTAATATATGAAAAAGAAATTCAAGACTTTTTCAAGACAAACATTTTAAAATTCCAGACCAAATAGGCTAACTTCTTAATGTGTCCTCGGGCCTGTCAATAGTTCAATGCCCAGTCCTGTCTAATTTTTCACTTGGAATGGCCATCTTATTTTATCCACATTATTAAAATTACAAGCACAGCACCTTATCTACTTCATTTGTGATTTAACTCCTACTAGAAATTAAAACGCTGTATACTTGAAGTGGACTGTACCGTGACATTCACGGCTGGTTTTGATGAATGCACGGGGGCATGCCGCACAGCGGTGCAGGATCCCTAATAATTAGTATTTTGGATTAAAAAATGTTCAATTTATATGACATTTGGTTCATAGAGGTTTTCGAGGTCGCTGAATATGAATTTAGATTCAAAACTTTTGTTAACTAATTTTTTCACAACAATTTTTGCAATTTTTTACTTAAATTAACTCTTATTTAAAACATCACGATTAATGTGAACAAATATACGTTTTCTCAATCACTGAATGATAATTTGATGTTCATATTTCGCTAATTACTTTTTTCACAAAAGTATTTGCAATATTTTTATTACTTGGATTTACACCAACTCAAAATTCTCGTTTCATTAAAAATTACAGCACAAAGGTTTTCGTGATCTCAGAACACGAATTCGATGTTAATATTTTCACAAATTAATTACTATTCAAGAATATAAAAGTGAATTTTCAAAAAAAAAATATTTTTGATCAAGAAATTATGTAAAAAAATAATTTTGCAAATTATAATTGAGTCATTCCATGTTAAATCGACAAATTTTTAAGAAATATCGAGCTTCACCATCTCAGATTTCAACAAAAATTGGTGCATAGATACTGTCAACCTTCCTGAGCCATAAGCCGTTCCCTGTTTCCGCAGAAAAAATTACGCCCCTGGATTATAGGCAGTCGTGCATAGCGTGACCGCCTGAAAAACGTCTTTTTACGCTGTTTTTCTACATGCTACAGCAGACTGGTTTTACGCGATGCACACATTCAAAAGGTGTCTATAGAAAGCTTATGAAGTGTTCTCGATAATAAAATGCTTTTAAATGGACTTTTCGCAAGAAGAAGTGCATTTAAGTCGCTGTAAATGTAACTGCCAAAACTTAGTTTTTTCACAAGTTTAGTCTAAAATTACACAAAGAAATAATGAAAAAAACGGGCCTGTTTCTCTCACATAAACACTTATACGTGTGTACTGTGTGAATATATTAACAAGTTTAAAATATGAGCATTGATCACTCAGAAAAAATCATTTGAATTTGAGACATTTCGAAAAAAATGTTTTTTTGAGGCCAAAAAAGTCCATGTGGGACAGGGAGTAAAAATTATAAAATCATTGCATTAAAAAGTACTAATGTTGTTCTTTTAGGTACTGAAAGAAATTTTCTGTGTTTTTTAGCGGTTACGGAGATATGGTTGGTGAAAAACAGAGCTCAATTTCCACCGGCAGTGGGCTTAAAGACACGCATTCCAACAATACTATTTTAACCTTCATTTTACAATGTGGAACAGGGAGTAAAAATTATAAAAGCATTGCATTAAAAAGTACTAATGTTGTTCTTTTAGGTACTGAAAGAAATTTTCTGTGTTTTTTAGCGGTTACGGAGATATGGTTGGTGAAAAACAGAGCTCAATTTCCACCGGCAGTGGGCTTAAAGACACACGCATTCCAACAATACTATTTTAACCTTCATTTTACGATGTGGAACAGGGAGTAAAAATTATAAAAGCATTGCATTAAAAAGTACTAATGTTGTTCTTTTAGGTACTGAAAGAAATTTTCTGGGTTTTTAGGGGTAAAGGAGATATGGTTGGTGAAAAACAGAGCTCAGTTTCCACTGGCAATAGGCATAAACAGACAGCACATATTATCTTCAGCCTCGTTATTCAGTTTTAATTTAGTCCATACCGATTATCCGGGGAGGCTAGGAGGAAGGAACGGGGAAGGGTAAAGGAATTAGTATTGGAAAAATTGTGGGTAAAGGATTTAGTATTGGAAAAATTGTTCCCCTAGTCACATAGTTTTTTACCCACTATGAGTAAAACTCTCTCCTGAAAATTTAATAATAGTTGATGGCGAAATTTTCCTTTTCACATAAAATTAATAAATAAGATTAATTCCTTTTCATACAAAAAATAGGATATTTATATGTACTTACATGCGGTCTTCATGAAGATTTCTTTTGATTTCTATCTTCTTAAATCTATGTGTACGTAGAAAACAGATATTACTGGTTACAATTGGCTAATCACATGAAGATTCATTGCACACCAAAAGCATTGTTACCACAAAACCGATTCAGTCCAGTAATTAAATCAGTTCAATTGTAAGTAATCATATAACGTGACAATACTACTGACAACAATGTATACTTAGTGTGATTGGCAAGCTCGGGTAATGACCGCTCTTCTCGATCAACCGTAACCTGTTATAGGTTTACCCCGTATATCCGTAATATGATTATCTAATTTTTACTCCCTGTACCACATCATAAAATGAAGGTTAAAATAGCTCAAAAAAACATTTTTTTCGAAATGTCTCAAATTCAAATGATTTTTTCTGAGTGATCAATGCTCATATTTTAAACTTGTTAATATATTCACACAGTACACACGTATAAGTGTTTATGTGAGAGAAACAGGCCCGTTTTTTTCATTATTTCTTTGTGTAATTTTAGACTAAACTTGTGAAAAAACTAAGTTTTAGCAGTTACATTTACAGCGACTTAAATGCACTTCTTGCGAAAAGTCCATTTAAAAGCATTTTATTATCGAGAACACTTCATAAGCTTTCTATAGACACCTTTTGAATGTGTGCATCGCGTAAAACCAGTCTGCTGTAGCATGTAGAAAAACAGCGTAAAAAGACGTTTTTCAGGCGGTCACGCTATGCACGACTGCCTATAATCCAGGGGCGAAATTTTTTCTGCGGAAACGGAACGGCTTATGGCTCAGGAAGGTTGACAGTATCTATGCACCAATTTTTGTTGAAATCTGAGATGGTGAAGCTCGATATTTCTGAAAAATTTGTCGATTTAAAATGGAATGACTCAATTGTAATATTAATAAACCGTTAAATAGCACTCACCTTCAGTTACAAAATCCATTTTTCAGAACAAGAATAGGGGCAATGCACGTTATACTATAGAGAATTGAAGGTGAAGCTATGCTCCTTACCATATGATGCACTTGCTACCAGTGCAACATTTTATCTATCTACTAGAGGAGTAGCGACACCAATATGTCCTTACTTAAGATGGTTTTGAATTCGTCAATCGGTGCATCCAACGTATATGCACAAAAACCCTATATAGAAAGTTTTTCTAGACTCATAAGTTCCAAGTATTAGGGATCCTGCACCACTGTGCGCCGTACACGGCGGTCGGGTTCGCCCCGCCCCGTGTGAAAGGAGCCTTTGAATGAAATGATGTCCGTCGCCAGTCCAACCAAAGGCACCTCTTGAGCACACACCAACTCGAAGACTGACGAACCAACTCAACTCAAGCTGGCGAATACCGAGTTCTCCAGTAAAAACGAACGATTTTGTCGCAAACTCGCACATGCCGACAGATGAACCAGACTTTTACGGCGGTCTTCGAGCTAGCGAGCTCGCCATCAGATGAATAACTAAGACATTCCACCGCACTAGCTGGCAAATGGCGAGTTCTCCAATACATCATCCACGAGCCAACGGCATATTCGTCGGCGGCGGCACGTATGGCGTCATCAGCGACAACGTAATATAATGAGTCGTTTTCGGAAACGTCGGCAGAGATGAAGCCTTTGACCTGGTGGAAGACCCGAGAAACTTTCACTCATCTAATCCGCTGGGGAAACACCAAAACGTAATATAATGTTTTTACTTTCCAGGGGCTGATCTCTGTTCTTTCACGAAGACGTTATGCTTGCGTATAGAAGCAAAACAATTCAATGGGAAATGCTAATAACAAAATGGCAAACGGTAATCTTTACTGAATGGATGAGAGAAAGAAAACATACCAATTCCACAGTAAAGTTAATTAATCCCACCCGATTATGATGATGCGCAGCATAGAAACTTAGGAAGCGATGGTTTAAATATAATATTTCTAGTGGAATTTAATCGAGTTACACCCTCAGAGGCCTGGCAAAATGCAAAATGTCACAATCGTACTAGAATACGATCTATGGATCGCCTGAATCTTTGGGAGTGTTGTAATCATGAATATGTATATGTATAATATAATAATAATAGTATACATATTCATGGTTGTAATAACCACGGTCAAGGTCATTCTTTCGAAATAGCATTAATGGGCGGGAGGGAAGTATACGATTTTCAACCTGCAACCGACCAAGCCGATTTGTCACGCGGCGGCATGCAGGAAACGGTGCCCATGTCTAGTGCAATCGAACGACGAAAGTCGAGAACTCACAAATACTGACCAGAGAGGTTTAAAATAACACCTCTTTGATAGTGAAAAATACAGAAAAAGGGAAACAATATCTCATTTCGTGATGCTATGTCGGCCGTTCCAATTTTTAACCTGACGATTTTCAAGCAACCATTTTTCCCGATTTTTTTATTATTTTTCAGCGAATTCCCGACCTTATCCAGATTTTTTCCCGACGTTAATAAATTCCCGACTTTTTCCCGGATTCCCGACTTTTCCCGACTGGTAGACACCCTGTTAAAGGTGCTTGAATTGTCTTTAGGAATTCAGCAGTGGCTGGTTAAATCCTTTTGTCGAGGAGGCGCGAAGGATAATTGCGGTGGAGAAGGGCGGTGCGTAGCTGGGACAGGAAATGAGAACGTGTGTCACAAGAGTTACAAATTCGGAGGCCACGAATGGAGAGAGAGTATGGTATAGATCTTTTAATATGAGGAGGGTGACAACTATTAAAGTATTGTTGTTTATTTGTACGTTTCATGAGAACAGATGTGGTGATTTTCCCATCAGATAGATAAATATTTACATCTAAAAAGGTTATGGAGGAATCTGAAATGAAGTGAGTGAATCATCATGTGTCCAGATTATAAAAATGTTGTCAATAAAATGGAGCCAGGGAATTGGTTTGAGAGGTTGTGAGTTGAGGAAAACTTCATAAAGATGACCCATGAATAAGTTGGCATATGAGGGTGCCATTTTCGTACCCATAGCCATCCCTTTTACCTTCAAATAGGATTTGTCTTGGAATTTGAAGCAGTTTTTAGTGAGAACCAATAGACCTCTTGACAATTTTTTAAATCTCCTTGAAATGCTACTTAAAAAATTGTTAATTATACTAAAACACCTTAGCGATGAAAACTATGCATTTATTTAATGTATTTTTCGAGAAATAAGCAAAAGAAATGCCCAGAAAACACGCCCACTTTAAAACGTATTGTGATTGGCCGGCTGAAAGTGACGTCAGGTCCTGCAATGGAGAGGAAAACGGCGGAACGTACTGTACCTGTGGACGTTGTTTTCAACATTTGTTGCCGGATTTAGATATCTTTGGTGGGGTTAAAGAAGGCTGCGAACATATATGATTTCTGTAGAAGGTATGGAGTCTGAGTTTGTCAAAGCTGACGCAAGAAATCTTCCGAAAATCTCACCATTAGCAATGTTTTCATACGTATCAAAAACCGTGTTTAAATGTAACTTCGTTCAATCTTCGAAGAAAACATGATTCAAACGGATATCCAAAGAGTTAAGATGGCGAGGTAAAAGCATGCCAATGTTTGAAAATGAATGTTCACATTTGAATTTTGTAATATTCATAATATGGCGATGATGAATGTTTTAGTGTTAGGGTCGTTCGTGAGGAACACGACGATGATGCCATCGGCTTTGTGCCGGTTAAGCTGGATAAAATGTTGTTCGTGCTCTTGTATGCCCTGAGCATATACTAATATACAAGGGATATGTCGTGGAAGCACATATTTTGATGGATGGCGAAGACAAGTAGGTATACCTACTTGTCTTCGCTGTAGACTATAGTGAGCATTTCGTGCAGGGATTGCGTACGTCAAGTTCGGGACCATAAAAATAAGACGTATTATGGGCATCTACTTTATCCATTTGTTTACATTTAATTACTGCTCCAATAAGTGTCGACATCTCTATTTTCAGGCACATTATATCATTAGTGTATCATTTGGGATGTTTTCAAGGATTCGGATTATATATAAAAAATACAATGAACGTGAAAATCTATTGTTTGTAGTGGCATAACCTTATGGTGCAGTGATGAGTTTTGATACGATTTCCAAGGCCTTCCTTTTGGGGACATATATATTGGACTATTGAGAAGAAGGTGGATCAAAAAGACCCTTGATTACCGAATATACCGAGGAACTTGAAAATTTAACCTGTTGCGCAGCAAGCAAGTGCGATCGTGATCCTAGATTCTAATGTTAACATTGTAACAATTGTGTGGTGTAGTATTGGTGTATTTGGCAAATTAGCTGATCTCGACGCAGACGCGTAATGTTGAAACGTGCATCTTATGTGTTACATCGTGAAGGTAATGCAAAGAAATAAATATTCCCGTCTACAACTATTTTGGTTTAATAAATTGTTTTTATGTGCACAAGTAGCCATTCACGCATCCATCGTTCACGCTGACCTTCGAAAATTGAAATTGACCGGTGAAAATTACTGCTTGCAATTAATAAAAGTTAGGACATCTAATCTTGAAAAGTAAGCAGCGATAGGTTCAGTGGGTTCAGTCTTTTAATCATAATTGAAAGTTGCTTAGCGAACTTTTTCAAACATGGCATATTGACTGATATGGAAAAGATTTTTCGTGACATATGTCCAGCACATTTCCCTCGTACTCTGGTTACTGATATGTGCATGTATTAAATTTCCTAGCATTTTTTCAATCAATGAAAATGCTTTAAGGCCGCTTTACACGATACAATTTTTTGCACAATTTCTTGTACAAACTCTTGTATAGACTGAACGAAATTGTATGTTTGTCTGAATGGAATTAGAACACGTTCTATTTCCCGTTCAGTCATTCAGACAATCGCACAAGTTGTCGTACAATTTGCCGCTTTACACGGTACAATTTTCTCATGCAAGAGTTTGTACAAGAAATTGTACGAAAAATTGTATCGTGTAAAGCGGCCTTTACCGAATAATATTGAGCCACATATATGTCAATCACATCAATAGTACTACTGGCGGTGCTTTACTTTGACCTAGTTTCTGCACAATTAAGTTTAATTTAGCTTCCAGAATTGGTAAAATAAATATAGATGGAGTGAACGCTCAAAAATGCACACGTTTGATTGCATAGACAAAGTTTCATTTCGCTTGCACTTCTTTCGTCACCCATAAAATCCTGTTTCGGGCAATTAAAAAAAATACTTGTTAGGAAGCATTTCCGTTGGTGTCATTATATTTTTGCACAAGACAACATTTAAAACAACGCTTTGGCATATTAAAAAAAAGTGTGTTCATGAAAGACATTTCAAGAGTGATCTCCTAAACGCTTCAAACTTCGCATAGAAATATACGCACCGCGACCGCTGTTGCAGGACCTGACGTCATTCAAGATGGCAGCGATGCGAATTACGTTTTTGCGAGGGACCAGCTCGTGGCGATTCAAATGCTTATATTTTATTAATAAAATACTTTCTGTCAAAACTGCTTTCGCAGCAAGTAATTTTTTTGTTTAAACTCTACGAAATTGTCTTTATTGGAATATGTGTCCAGAGACCTATTTAGATAAAGAAATGAGGAAGTCAGTGGAGGGGTTATGGGGAGTGGCACGATGGGATGGGAAGTGTCTCAGGGATTGGAGAGGTGGCGCTGACTAAAGTGCGGGAAAGAGGCAGGCGAGGAGAAAGGAAAGTGAGGGAGAGTGGTGCGTAGGCCAAGGAGCGAGGTCCGCTACACAGAGGCCAGGGTGCATTCGAGGTGTGGGAGTCTGCGCTCGGACCCAGGCAGTGCGGCAAATTGGGAGCAACACGTCACGAGGGAAATCCCAGCCAGCCGGAAGGCGACGGAGGAAGGAGACTCTCCTCCAGACGACACAGGAAGTGAAGAGCGGGGCCCTATGACCGGCCTCGACCTGACCATCGGAGCACACCCACGCTCGGGATCATGCCCCAGCATCACGCCTCCAATCATCGCAACGCAAGGCGGGAGTCCCCGCAAGCGAATCCGCACAACCACGTGTCACCCTCTCCGTGTGCACACAAACCTCTCTCTTGGCCCCCACACCTCCACTTCCCCCCCTCCAGTGTGCCAACTGGCCGCAGCACTCTAGCCAAAACTCAGTTGCGAGGAAAAACTCTCACCTCACCAAAGTCATTATGTCATTGATCCATAGTTTGGAACATTCTTTGGCAATTTCTTATGTTAACGGCAGCGTTGTTTGTTTTTCAATTGCTTTCCTCTCATCTGTATTGTTCGGCCACGTTATGTTTCACTAGCCCCACTAACCCATTATTTTATGCTTGAGAGCTGTTCTCACCGACGTGAATTTGCCAATAGTTGTTTGTTCACAACCCCCCGTGGAGATAATAAAAATTGTGATTTGGAGCACTGTGCACTCACGGCCAAGAACCTTTTCACAAATTCCTGAACGAACTAAACTCTTCCTTTTCCCTTAACTTCATCTCTAATTCTTCTAACACATCTATCACCTTCCTTGACGTCAGCATTTGCCTACAGAATGGGAGGTTCATCACTTCCGTCCATAAATAACCTTCCAACCACCAGCAATATCTACACTTCGAAAGTTGCCACCCCATCCACATCAAACGTTCCATCCCTAACTCCCTCTCCATTAGAGGGCACCGAATTTGCAAAAATATGCCCTGCCTTGTGCGAATACCTTGAAAACCTTAATTCTGCCCAACATAACCGTGGCTATCCCGACCAACTTCTGAAAAACAAAATTCTTCCGCCTTCCTCCCAGTACACCCCCACGAAAAAACATCAACACCAGCTGCCCTTAACCTCTGTACCACTTTCTTTCCAAAGGCCCACAAATTAAAGGCAATCTTCAAAAACCTCTTCCCCATCCTTAAAGATAATGATAAGACATCCTCCCTCTTGCCACAATGCCCCTCAGTAGTCTACAAACAACCCGCCAATCTAAGACATATCCTCAAATCCACTAACCCTTTGGTATGCCCCAACGATAACACCGCCCACTGCCTTTCGTCCTGCAACCACCCGCGCTGTAAAACCTGCCGACTAATCAACAATTACCTCCAGCACCCAATCACCTCCCGTCAACTCCGCTTACCAGCCAATTGCTTCTCAAAAAATGTAGTAAATATGCTCCCATGCAACCACTGCCACTCCACGAGGACAGAGGTGCGGGGAAATCGATACAGAAAAGGGTATGGATTAGGGAAATCGAAAGGAAAGGAGAAATAGTGGTAGGAATTACAGAGGAGGTAAAATTATAGCACAAACGTTGAGACGAGGAAAGAGCGGTGCAGGAACCGACGAGTAGACACAAGACAAATGTTCGAAGAAAAAGTATCTGCAGCTATGTAGCTTGATGTATCACGGAAGTAGCACTCAGAAGAGCCGATGAAACATATACGAATATAGCACACGAAAAATATAGACACAAAAACATAAAAAGCGGGACACTTACATTTAAAACAGTTGAAGCTTACGACTGCCTCTGCAGTCTTAATCAGCCGGAGGAGAACTGAAGTGTGCGGCGAGGGTGTGAACGAAGTTGGAGGGGAGGGAGAGGATGTGAAGGAGGTTGGAGGGGAGGGAGAGGGTGTGAAGGGGGTTGGAGGGGAGGGAGAGGGTGTGAAGGAGGTTGGAGGGGAGGGAGAGGGTGTGAAGGAGGTTGGAGGGGAGGGAGAGGGTGTGAAGGAGGTTGGAGGGGAGGGAGAGGGTGTGGAGGAGGTTGGAGGGGAGGGAGAGGGTGTGGAGGAGGTTGGAGGGGAGGGAGAGGGTGTGAAGAAGTTGGAGGGGAGGGAGAGGGTGTGAAGGGGGTTGGAGGGGAGGGAGAGGGTGTGAAGGAGGTTGGAGGGGAGGGAGAGGATGTGAAGGAGGTTGGAGGGGAGGGAGAGGGTGTGAAGGAGGTTGGAGGGGAGGGAGAGGGTGTGAAGGGGGTTGGAGGGGAGGGAGAGGGTGTGGAGGAGGTTGGAGGGGAGGGAGAGGGTGTGGAGGAGGTTGGAGGGGAGGGAGAGGGTGTGAAGGAGGTTGGAGGGGAGGGAGAGGATGTGAAGGAGGTTGGAGGGGAGGGAGAGGGTGTGAACGAAGTTGGAGGGGAGGGAGAGGGTGTGAAGAAGTTGGAGGGGAGGGAGAGGGTGTGAAGGGGGTTGGAGGGGAGGGAGAGGGTGTGAAGGAGGTTGGAGGGGAGGGAGAGGGTGTGAAGGAGGTTGGAGGGGAGGGAGAGGGTGTGAAGGGGGTTGGAGGGGAGGGAGAGGGTGTGAAGGAGGTTGGAGGGGAGGGAGAGGGTGTGAAGGAGGTTGGAGGGGAGGGAGAGGGTGTGAAGGGGGTTGGAGGGGAGGGAGAGGATGTGAAGGAGGTTGGAGGGGAGGGAGAGGGTGTGAAGGGGGTTGGAGGGGAGGGAGAGGGTGTGGAGGGGGTTGGAGGGGAGGGAGAGGGTGTGGAGGGGGTTGGAGGGGAGGGAGAGGATGTGGAGGAGGTTGGAGGGGAGGGAGAGGGTGTGAACGAAGTTGGAGGGGAGGGAGAGGGTGTGAAGGAGGTTGGAGGGGAGGGAGAGGGTGTGAAGAAGTTGGAGGGGAGGGAGAGGGTGTGAAGGGGGTTGGAGGGGAGGGAGAGGGTGTGAAGGGGGTTGGAGGGGAGGGAGAGGGTGTGAAGGAGGTTGGAGGGGAGGGAGAGGGTGTGAAGGAGGTTGTAGGGGAGGGAGAGGATGTGAAGGAGGTTGGAGGGGAGGGAGAGGGTGTGAAGGAGGTTGGAGGGGAGGGAGGGGGTGTGAAGGAGGTTGGAGGGGAGGGAGGGGGTGTGAAGGAGGTTGGAGGGGAGGGAGAGGGTGTGAACGAAGTTGGAGGGGAGGGAGAGGGTGTGAAGGAGGTTGGAGGGGAGGGAGAGGGTGTGAACGAAGTTGGAGGGGAGGGAGAGGGTGTGAACGAAGTTGGAGGGGAGGGAGAGGGTGTGAAGGAGGTTGGAGGGGAGGGAGAGGGTGTGAACGAAGTTGGAGGGGAGGGAGAGGGTGTGAAGGGGGTTGGAGGGGAGGGAGAGGGTGTGAAGGAGGTTGGAGGGGAGGGAGAGGGTGTGAAGGAGGTTGGAGGGGAGGGAGAGGGTGTGGAGGAGGTTGGAGGGGAGGGAGAGGGTGTGGAGGAGGTTGGAGGGGAGGGAGAGGGTGTGAAGAAGTTGGAGGGGAGGGAGAGGGTGTGAAGGGGGTTGGAGGGGAGGGAGAGGGTGTGAAGGAGGTTGGAGGGGAGGGAGAGGATGTGAAGGAGGTTGGAGGGGAGGGAGAGGGTGTGAACGAAGTTGGAGGGGAGGGAGAGGGTGTGAAGAAGTTGGAGGGGAGGGAGAGGGTGTGAAGGGGGTTGGAGGGGGTTGGAGGGGAGAGGGTGTGAAGGAGGTTGGAGGGGAGGGAGAGGGTGTGAAGGAGGTTGGAGGGGAGGGAGAGGGTGTGAAGGAGGTTGGAGGGGAGGGAGAGGGTGTGAACGAAGTTGGAGGGGAGGGAGAGGGTGTGAAGGAGGTTGGAGGGGAGGGAGACGGTGTGAACGAAGTTGGAGGGGAGGGAGAGGGTGTGAAGGGGGTTGGAGGGGAGGGAGAGGGTGTGGAGGAGGTTGGAGGGGAGGGAGAGGATGTGAAGGAGGTTGGAGGGGAGGGAGAGGGTGTGAACGAAGTTGGAGGGGAGGGAGAGGGTGTGAACGAAGTTGGAGGGGAGGGAGAGGGTGTGAAGGAGGTTGGAGGGGAGGGAGAGGGTGTGAACGAAGTTGGAGGGGAGGGAGAGGGTGTGAAGGAGGTTGGAGGGGAGGGAGAGGGTGGGAACGAAGTTGGAGGGGAGGGAGAGTGTGTGAAGGGGGTTGGAGGGGAGGGAGAGGGTGTGAAGGAGGTTGGAGGGGAGAGAGAGGGTGTGAAGGAAATTGGAGGGGAGGAAGAGGGGTGAGGGATGAGAGTGGGCGTGAATAATGCTGTACATTAAATCCTGGCTTTTCGAATGCACGGAGAGCCCAAATAAAAGCCATCTCACGAGTCCTGACCTATATTTTTCTAGCATGGTCCGGTAGGGATTCGAGTACTGAGAGGGAAAAGCACTTATCGAAAGGGAGGCTGTGGGAAATAGTGTGTGTAGGGATTGGAAATGATGAAAATGAGGTGGATTTTGTGCAAGATTGATGATTATTCATCCTGATTGCCAAGGGTGTAGTGCATTTGCCAACGTAAAATGCGGGACAAGAATTACAGGTCAGAAGGTACACAATATTTTTGGACTGGTAGGTAGCTTTGGAAGAGGGGAAAGAAGCGATGAGGGGGTGTGAAGATGTAGGTGAGGACTGCATTAAAGGACAGGTTTGACATCTGGGATGATTGCATGGAGAAGGCCGTGGGGGAGGAGAATCAGAAGTGCGATAGAGAGGGTTCGTGGACTTGAGAATATCTTTTAAGTTCGGTGGCCATAGGTAGACCGTAATTGGATTCTGTGTTGTAAATCGTGTGATTGATTCAATAAATGATAAAAAATGACGACTGCACTTCCAGTAGGAGCAGAATTGGGGTGGACTTCCTGCCGGAAGTGGACCATCTAGATCGGAAGTAGACTCTTTACCTCGAATTTGAAAGTTGTGAGATTGAAATCGGTATCCCTATTGTCTTAACACAGAATTTTCTTCATAATAGGTAGAACTGCATCGCAGATCAGATAGACTATTTTAGATTATTGTAGCCAATGAGTATTCTTCGGTGCCCAGTAGCGGCAATTCCAAGTATTTACCGACCCATAACTTTTAAGCTACGTTTTCATGTGGCTGTTTTTGCGTTGACGCACACTGCGCCACCTATCAGAAGCAGTCTGGCAATGCAGCCTGCGTTGCCGTTGGAGTTGGTCAGCTTTCATCTTTCTGCGTTGACGCAGCTGCGTCAGAGCGAGGAACAAAGCATTCTACCTGTCATTTGTTCATCACATGATTCTTTCACTACGGATTATCATGTATACCACGGTTCTCCACCATCAAATGTTTTGGTGCGTTGCTGCTGGTGCTGCTGGTGCTGCTGGTGACATGAAAACAGGGTATTCTCCTGACGCACAATGCAGCATCAACGCAACGCAAAAACGTCCACATGAAAACGTAGCTTTAAACGTGCATTTGTCCGACCATAAGATTTTTCTGTGAAAATCTGCTGGTTGAATATGGCACCAATTGCAAAAATCAAGACGTTGGGCTATGTCATTATTATTGAAATATTGGAGTAATTCCATTCTATGGGGATGAAACTTATTCCCTTTCAAAATATTGTAAATGGACCCCGACAAATGCCAGAATCAATTTCCGTCCTTCTTAGAGAATTGTGTGGATTTAAAATCGCTGCGGCGAAAATATCTGCTGACTTTTGAACTCTAATAAATCGTTCAATTTTTCGGCCTTGATTGATATCTGTTTGCACAATTTCATCATTTCGCACTCGTTTAGAAATCGAGAAAAAAAATTTTCGTGAGTTAGGAAATCGGTCAGGGTAGCATTCCCCCCATAATTGTTCAGCAGCAGAGAAGGAGCCAGCTTCAAACAATTTGGAGCAGGTCGAATGCCTCTTGATTTGAATACGCCATCACCCTTCAAACAAACAGTCACTTTATGTTTCTGGATATGGTTAAATAGTAAACAACAGCAACAATTTAAGTAAAACACACAATTTACAACGCAGAATTCGATTTCTAGGTCACAACGTGCAAATGCCGTGTTTCAGCACCAAGTACCAGTTTCGGCACATTTAGAGGTCAATTAGAGGTCAAAAATCACATTTAAACAAAAAAGTTTCGAGCAAAAGTTACGTATTTTTTAGGGTAGAATTCGAATCTGTGAAAACTATTTGCATGTTCCGTTTGAAAAAATGAACTTCCGGTCTGAATAGCCCACTTCCGGTGTAAATCGGAAGTTGATTTTATGACCATTCGATAGAGCATACCCCATTTACCCCGGCAACTTTTAGGGGGTGGATGGGTGGTTTTGGACACCCTGTATATGTATATATGTGTATACATATATACATTGTAAAGAAAAGAACTTCATTACTAGTATTTTTTTGGGGTTCGTTAATTTTGACTTGGAGGGAGGTCCGGTGTGCGATTCGGAAGGAGGAGCACCCCTTGCCGCCGACTGAGGGACGACATTATTTTTTGTTGCAAATTGTATTGTCGAGGAGAAACTGTTTTCATATGTAGTGTGGTGGAGAGTAAGGGGGAGAGTAAGGGACTGCTACATAATTGGTGCCATGACCAAGCAAGATATAAATAACAATAAAGCTGGTCACAGGTGTGACAAAAGCATAAAACCACATAAATATAATACACTCACAAAGATAGTTTTCCGATATTTTGGTGGCCACTACCACCTTTCTCGAAGGAGAGGAGAGAAGTGACTCAGAGGGCAACGCAGGTCAAGGAAACAAGTGAAGGATGGAAGTAAGAGGGGTAAAGATGAGTGGGGAGGGAAAAGGTATGAGAAAATGAATGAGAAAAAGAGAGAGAAAGACAGAAGGTTCCTTTAATAAACCCTGTTGTTTCCCGGTTTGCGGAAAGCATGGAAAAACCAAATTAAAGATTGCTCCAACCTTTTACGGTGAAGGGGAGATGCTGAAGGTGGGAGGGAACAATTGCTGAAGTTGGAATCGAGGGAGGAGGCATGTATGGCTACCGGGAGAGAATAAGAGGGGGAGGAGGGATAATTGCAGGAAGAGCGGTGACCATTCATGCGGATGCATAGCGCGGTGGTGGAGAGGCCGATGTACAAAGTGGGGCAGAATTGGCAGAGGAGAAGGTAAACAGTATTTTCAGTGGTGCAGGAAAGTGAAGGCATGGAGGGAAGCGAAAAAGAGAGGAATTGTTTGGGGAGAGGTTGGGTGATAAGGATAGGACAGGTTTTGCATCTAGCACGATTGCAGGGGGAAGGAGGTCTTTCGGGAGGGAGATGGGATTTGGTCTGAGGTCTGGTGGCTCTCAGAATACCAGAGGTTGGGGGGGGGTGTTTGAAAGTAAGAGACGGGCATTTAGGGAAAATATTGGTGGTGATAAGGATATCAGACAGGATAGGGAATAGGTCTTTGAGGATGTGTTTAAGGGACTGAATACCAGGGAAGTAGGTTGAGCACAAGGAGAGGTTGCCTTTGGTTTTGCGAGGAGGGGCTATGGGGGAGTAAGGTTTGTTGGAGATTTTTGTGTTGAGAAGGTGCTCAGGGGTGCTCTTTGGAGGAGAGACTGGTGTAGGTTAGTGAGGAATCTGTTAACACGTTCACTGCGGCGTGACCCACCGGTGGTTCACGCAGATGCAACTAGCTCCGCGGCCATAAAATTCTATGAATTGTCGTAACTTGCGAGGAGTTTTGTGAGAGCAGGAATCGAGAACTTCTCAAGTGACTTCACCCAGAGGTTAGTCACAGTTCAAATAATAGACTACTATGTGACACTTAGTGTGACCCACCGGTGGGTCACGAACAAATTTACATATTAGCGTATTATATCCAAAATATGTTTTTTTGTTTTTTGTTCAAGTTTATGCGATTTTTATACATAAGGATGAACAATACTCGATATAGTAAAACATATCAACTTATTAAAAATATTGAAAATGTTTAAGAAAATTTTTTCTCCTCAACCTCTTGGCTGTCCGTCAGTTGCTCATAAACTAAACAGTCCGAACTGCACTTGCCTGGCTGTGTGAGAGATTGACTCTCTCTCTTCCTTTCCCCCCCCCTCCCCCCTCTACGGAAGGGCAATTAGGAAAGGGTCGCATAGCATTCTTGAGCCAATCCCTCAGTGGTGGATGAGTGACCGTGCCCTTGCCGGGTGAACGTCTTCCGAAATGCAAACACTACTTTTTTCTGAGCGAGACAAACCACTATGTACTCTTTCCAAAGGATCTCCCTTCCCTTTTCTCATAGTGTGAGCAAGGCTGGGGAATCGATACGCACGGACGGGCGTCTACGTCACACAGACGGGTGCGAACAAGGGCAGGGGCAGTAAATAGAGGTGGGTAGGAGTCTCCTGGGTTTTCCGAACGTCAGCAAATCTTTACCACATGCATTGTATTGTAGGCCCTCTCTTCCCCCATCCCACGCCAGGGTCTAGCTGATAGCGTGCCCCACGTGGCCGGGGGAGGGGCGGGCTGGGGGCGAGGCTGGGAGTAGCCTCCCCCAGCCTTCCTCTAATCTCAGGAAAAAGCTGAGTGCTGCCGCTTCAACCACCATCCCTCGGCAGCGGCCAGAAGCTCGGAAGGACTGTGACCAACTGGTGGGTCACACCGCCCATGCAAAAGGCTGAGTGTGACCCACCGGTGGGTCACACCACGCTGTTAGGGGTAGGGCTTTAAACAGCTCCGCAGTGAACGTGTTAAGGGAGTCTGGGTTATTGCATATATGGTGGCCATGAATGGAAAGGGAGTAAGGTAAGGAGTTTTTGGTGTGGTAGGGATGGCAGCTATTATAGTTGAGGTATTGATGCTTGTTAGTGGGTTTGATGTGAACATATGAGTTAAATTTGTTATTTGAAAGGGAGATATCGAAATCAAGGAAGGTAATGTTGGAGGAGGAGATATGTGATGTGAAGGAAACTGAGGAGGAAGCATTGAGAGGGGCAAGGAATGAGTTAAGGGAATCGGTGTCGTGTAGCCAAAGGAGAAAAATACCATCAATACAGAGGAGCCAGAGTAGTGGCTTGAGGGGGCATGTGGATAGAAAGGATTCTTCAAGAAGGCCGAGAAAGAGGTTGGCATAAGAGGGACTAAACCTACTTCCCATGGCACAGTCCCTAGTTTGCAGGTAGAATTAGTTGTTGAAGGAAAAGGAATTGTGAGTAAGGATGAGATTGTTAAGGTCAAGAGGGAAGTCAGTGCTAGGAGTGTGTGGAGTAGACGTTGGTTTAGGAAATGGCAGAGAGAGGAGAGGCCTTCCGAGTGAGGAATAGAGGTAGAGAGGGAGGTAATGTCAATGGTGGCCATAATGATATTTTGATCATTGCGAAGTGGAGTAAAATTGAGGCGGTCGAGGAAATGGTAGATATCTTTGATGCATGAGGAGAGGCCATGGACTAGAGGTTGAAGGTAAAAATCTACAAAGGCGGAGATGCGTTCGGTGGGTGAGTAATAGGAGGAGACTATAGGATGGCCAGGATTATTGGGCTTGTGAATTTTTGGGAGGATTTAGAAATGGGGGGGTGCAGGGATGGGGAGAAGGGAAATATCATGCTGGGTGAGACCTTCACTTGGGCCCTTCTCATTTAATAGTGTGACAATTTCATTGAGGAATTGTGGGTTAGAATCATGGGGTATAAGGAAGAAGTGTTCAAAAGTTGTCTGAGAGCCTCATTATTGTAATTGGAGGAATTAAGGACCACAACGGTGTAGCCTTTATCAGAGGGGGTGATGACAATGTTGGGATTAGAGGTGAGGTTATGAAGGGCTGAGATTTCTGCAGGAGAAAGGTTGGATTTAGGTTTATGGGAGTTGATGAAGGTGGGATTGGAAATCTTAGAGAGAAGGAGGTTACAAAATATTTCGATAGGGTGATTGGAGGGGAGAGGCTTGGGTTCATGGGAAGAGGGGGGGGGGGTTTGAATTTGGTAAGTGCTGTGTGTATTGAGTTGGTGGGTGAAGGAAGTGTGGGTTGGGAGTTCCAGAAGTATTGCCACTTGAAGTTGTGACAGTAGTTGAGGGCGTCGGTTAAGATATGAACAGGATTGATTTTAGGAGTCGGAGAAAAGGATAGGCCCTGTTCCCTGACTTTCAAGATGTGTACCAACCCTGGGTATGGTTTTTAACTTCTCCATCATAATTTGCAGAATGAACCAACAATCCACATCTCCTCCACACTGGTATTATATGCAAAAAATATAGTTGAATTTGTTGCTGCACATACTAACATGTAATTGAAAATTTAAGCCCCAAGTACATATACAATATAATACAGTCCCCGAGAATAGTAGATAAGTACTTTTGTGGTTGAAAATATAAATAGAGGACAGCTACCCACTCTCCAACAGGTGGAAATGAGCATTCACACAAACATCAACTGCCAATCAGCGAGCAGTGCCACCTCAGAAGACCAGTATAAATAAGCATCAACTTTCGAAGCATTTTTCACTTCAGCCTGGCCTGAGGACACCCGAAGTAGAGTGGGTCAAATGCCACCATTTTATCAGAATTACAATGCGGAAGACTCCCAAAAGCTTTTTACAATCATTGGAACGCCACGAAATTTTGTGATCTATATGCTCAGTATAACCAAAATTAGAAACTACACATGTCCAATTCATATGATTTCATTAAAACAAGGTTTAGATTTCACCATTATAAAGAAACCCACAGGTTTTTTTTTCGTTTAATTTACCTTAAAATGGTCTTCACATACAAAACATAGTTTTATCGCCACTGGTTCAAATTGTTCACCTTACTGTATTGCCTTCACTCATGCCTTCCTTCTTAACTTTTTAGTTGGAAGAGTTACGCACACTTAATACAGCAATAAGGTAGAAGTGTTCATGCAAAAAGATACAACGCACCACTTGTGGTTTCCAGGTTGTGTGGTCATCTTTGCTTCTTTAGCCAAAATTTTGCCTGCACCTGCATTTATGAGGTCTATCCAGCCTCTGGCGAGCATTGCTATCATTCTACTAGTGATGCCATATACTGTTGCGTATGGCAAAGGGTTGATACTTGTAGGTGCCGGGACAGTGCAAAACTTTGTGAGTTAATTCAGATGCTTAATAAAGTGGAAATCACTGCAAAATCGCTACTCGACGCAGATTTGTGCGTTGAACTGGTTGACAAAATGAATGCACACTTGAGAAACATGAAAAGAGCCTAATGTCCTTGGTGAGACATGTCTTGCCTTGAGGAAAGAGAGCTGCCCTTCCTTCTGCGCATCGACCCTGCGACGGAGGAAAGACAGGCCATACTTCAAGTCCTCAAACGAAGTCGTGTGGTGGTTCTCCAGCAGGAACCACGCTGCAATGAAGTTCTCTGAGGTCAGTTTCCCTGGCCCTCCTCCCACGGAACCCTCAGGAAACAGCTCGTGAAGGTCATCCTCAGGGAACTTTTTCCTGTGTAAATGTTCAAATTGTTACAGAAGTGTTCTTTGGCCCTCATTTAGAAAGATACAAGTACACACTCACCTGGGCCACCAAATGCAAAAAACAAAGCAGCACACAGCTAATGGCACCAATGGGAAAGCAACAAGATATGCCACAGCCAGAAATGCAACAACATTGTTTGAAGATACCTGAATTTCGAAATTTGGGATCTAACTTTGGCAGACCCAGGGAGGTTTTGGGATTTCCCTTAGGATCGCTGAATATGGAAGGTGACCACCAGAGGGCAAAGGGACAAGAGCCAGTGGCTGTAACCATTGCTGGAAAAATATATACAGGGCAACCTCTTTAAAACGAGACCTCATGGTGCCCAAGAAAACACTCGCTATAGTGAAGTATCACCTTACCGAGGTTGGTGTAAATAATGGCCATGAAACCTAGTTAGTGAAACCTGGAGGAAGTATTTCCATCCAGAGAGTCTGAGCACTAATCCCGAAAGAAGGGGAAAGTTTTCACAGTAATTCATTTCCCTACTTAATTTACCAACTAACCATTTGATCGAAAAGCACTGCTCAAAAAAATGCAAAAAAGCCTCGAATTGCCGACCATTTTCCCAAATGCACAACTGACCAAGCTACTCTTTTCTAATGCTTGTTCCATTTTTTTATGTTCATTCAATAATTTTGATTAATTTCACCAAAAATTTAAACCATAACTGATAAATCAAAATTGTATCACTTTTATTACTAGCATTTATGCTTCCCCTTGTTTGGTCTTAATTTTTATGATCAGTATATTCATGTTCTTCACGGCATGTCGCGGAAGCCATTTGGAATAACGTATCGCATTTGTTTCAGCAGACGAAAAGAGACTCTGGAAGTGGTGGAAGGGATCCTGCCTTGGAGGGCGTTTTCTTTCATCTGATGTAATGTCCACATTGAAAAACAATCTGCTCTACCATGTATGTATAACAATTTTATTGAAATAGCAATTGTATCACAATAAGTTCTTTTTAGAGACATCCTTAGGCCCTCGACGTACTTACAGTAATTTTGTCGGGTGTATATGCACAACAGTAGTATGATACAAAGGACTGGAAAAATGGGTCTAATGAAGAGCCCTTCTATACCAAAAAATGTGTTAAGTATTAATTCATATAATTGCTCAACAATGGCAGCAAAACACAGAAAGTAATATAGACGTATTGAAAGTCAATAAACTAAGAGCGCTACTCCTTTGGCACCACGTTCATCACACTACATCAAGTTCTTCAAGTATAGGTAACAAATAATAATTTGCTAACTTCAATAATCTCATAAATTATAAAATTAACTCACGAAAATGTTCAACATTGATAAATATAGTGTGAAAGAAAATATGAAAACAAATTTAGGAGAGACAATTGAGTAGCTTGCTGTTTTTCTCTTCCGACACTTAAGTGTTTTGCGTTTTTGGGCCATGTGTCTATCACGGCAATGCTCTCAAAATGTCACAACTCACAAACGTGCGAGTGCACTCTCGACTGCCCAGGAAACAAAAGAAGATCAAATACATATTCTTAACTGCTAAGGCTGCAGAATTTCCACCAATATCTCAATAAATTAATCGTACGGTGATTTATAACGTGCAGTTGCTACGTAACACTTAATATTAATCGCATTGCTAAAAGATTGCAAGCTATGGCAGATATTGGCCACTTTTGGTGTTTGTTTGCCGGTGACAGAAACTCTTGCAATGGCGGGGGCCAACAACAAAAGGGTCTCCCGTAAAAACCGTATTTTGTTACATGGCAATCATAGGGTCAATTGACGCTGCAACCTATCGTAATGGCGGGGGTCTCGCAATGGGCCATTCTCGTACTCCCGCGGTTCCACTGTAGATGGGCTGACAACATAAAACAATGAGTGATTGAAGCATGCCCAATGCATTTTGTGTCATTCTAATGGTGTCATACACGCATTCATTACCAGGGGGCCAAAATGTTTAAATTTTGTTGAATGCAGGTCAATTTTATCAAGCTGAATTTTTATGCTCATGGCTGTCATTTAGCTGTTAATATGCAACTGACTGGTTAAGTGTAGTTCTCCGCTGGGGGGAGAACAAGGGAGGTCCCCCAGGGATGCCCAGACTGCCCTCCACCACTTACTCTCTGCAACATGTTGTGGCTTTGCCAAGATGGCTATCACATTCGAATGCGATGCACTGTTTATCTGCACCTTGAATGCTCCTCAAGCAGAGTCGAGATGCAGATGTCAATTCGCGCAGTTCTTGGTGGTTCCGGTACAAGTATCACTAAGGTGCGCGAAAAATACAAACCAAAGCCAAGTTGTTGGACTGGATCAAACTCGGGTGGCACGAGTGACATTCAGAAGATAATGACAAATTGAATAACGTGGTTATAACCCCTTGATTGTGAGAGGGAACCAAAAATGTACAAATATTTTTATAAACAAACAAAACGTTATCGTGCCACTGCAAACGAGGCAATTAGCAACGGCAGCATCGTATTCAGGAATATCATATTTGAGGTGGCTTGTGACATGACTAAATTGCTTCGAAAGGGAGCTAAGGGGACCATTCAATAATTACGTCGAGCGTGAAAGGTGGGAACGGGATGATGACTCTTCTTACTGTCTCACGAACGGAGGTATGGAAATCGAAGATGATCTTACGTAATAATAATAACATTTATTGGTCCCAGGACTAGTTTTTTACAAGTATAGGACATGTCAAAATTACAAAAGTCTGATTACACTTCAGGTGCATCTTCACTTCAGATCTTATCGTGCCCCAATATCTCATCGTGCCCCGATTCTCAATATCGCCCATGCCTAGATCTAACTCCCTCTCCTAATCTCATCTTGCTCGTCATCCGCCCACTCCCCTCCCACTGATGACTGGGCCTAACAAAAGAAGAACGTAAAATGGGAGCGCGCACAGCGTACTGAAGGCCGTAAATCGCTAATGTTTGGACATAATTGGCTTTAGGTGTTGTAGATATGGCACACATATTGTATTTTCAGTTAAATTCGCAGATAATACAAAATTTATTTTTGCTAGGTGGTGTATCGCCCTCGAGAGATATCTGTCGTAATACCGAGCGTATACCGTGGAAGGAACTTTTTGGCCTCGCTATATCTGCTTTATTTTACATGTAAAACATAGGCCTTTTGGCGGTACAAAGACAATCACTCGCTATAACGCAATTCTCGCAATAAGCCGTACTCACTATACCGGGCTTCTACTGTATTTAGTTTGTAGAGCAATATGCCATGATCAACACAATCGAAGGCCTTCCTTAAATCATAGAAGATCCCTAGGATTAGCCTTATTGTCCAGGGCTTGGAGTATTTTATCAATAAGTCTCTATATGGCATGTTCTGTACTTTTACCTTTAAGAAAACCAAATTGTGAGCTGCTAATAATTTGGAATCTCTCCAAAAAGGAAGTAATTCTAAGGGACATTACACCTTTGAAGACTTTTGAGAAAATTGAAAGAACTGAGATCGGCCTGTAATCATTCATATCTAATCTATTGCCACCCTTGAAAATAGGAACAACTTTTGCCATTTTTAATTGGTTGGGGAAAGTCCCTGAGGTGAAGGAAGCATTAATTAAATAAGCTAAAGAGTCACTATATGTTGTTTTACAGAGCCTTTTAGGATAGAGCATGGAATACCATGACACCCAGAGGATTGCTTGTAACTAATTTTTTGAAGAATTTTTAGAACTTCCCTCTCCTCTGTTAGGTAAAGGAAAATGGAGCTACCAACAGAATTAATTGAGGAGGGTATTTTCATGGTGGTTTTCTGTGAAGGAGTTTGAATTGGGAGCTGATTCACTGAGTCTATGAAGTGCGTATTAAAATGATTGGCCACATCAAAAGTGTTAGTAATGATTTTTCCATTAATGGAAACAGAGTCAGCACAGCAATATTTTGATGGAATTGATGTAGCATTTTTTATAATACTCCAAGCAGTTTTACCAGGATTACTCGAGTTCTCAATCATTTTGACATTGAATTTCCTCTTGGCCTTGAGGATTAACTTGTTATATTGTTTTTTGCACTCTTTATAGCAATTCTCGGCTTCCACAGTGTTCACTGCTTTCATATTACTATGAAGCATTTCTAGCCTATCTGACGTAAGTCTAATTTCAGGGGTGACCCACTTTTTTCTCATATTGAAACAATTTTTGGACTTGTGCTGTTTCAGCGGGAAACAAATATCAAAATGGTGTTGAAAGATATTTATGAATTCGTCATATTTATCATTAAGTGACTCAGCCTGATACATTGCCTCCCAAGTTTCATATTCTAATGCATAATTAAATTCACTAAGGGCTGTTTTAGAAATACATCGCTTATGTATAGTGCGTCCATCAGACGTGTTTTCCACAATAACTTGCAATCGAATTAGTTGTGCTGCATGGTCAGAAAGATGGTTATCCACTACTGTTTCTTCTAAACAGGAAAAACTTGTAAAAATATTGTCAATTATGGTAGTAGAATGTGAGGTTGTTCTTGTGGGTTGATTTACAGTATGCTGCATATTGAATGCACTAAAAACATCCAATAGTTGATTCTTACGTGAGGTTTCGACACTGAAGTCCAAATTGAAATCTCCAGCGACAATTGGGTTCCTATTTTTCTTGGATAGCAATGTCAAAGTTTGCATTAGGGATCCTAGAAATTTCACAAAATCTCCACTAGGAGATCGATAAACACACACAATCGGTATTATGATACCTTGAAAAGTGATTTCCACAGCACAACATTCATAGTCAACATCTGTGCTGAACTTTACACTGAAATTAGCATCTTTAGCTGTTATGCTGCTTTTTTACCAAAATACAACACCACCACTAGGGTGGTCCATATCCGTAAAGTGGGTAAAAATGTGAGGACTCGTAAAAAGTTTCGTTTTTACATTCAGATCTCAAATCCAAAACCGGAAGTCCGTGCGATAATTTTTATTGGTCGCGCAGGGCACGGGAAATTTGAAAAACTGAACTTGCCCAAAATGGCACCTTTTTGCATTTCAGAGCTCTGTTATTGACCGTACAAAAAAAATTTATTGAACAAAATTGGAATCGCTTTATGTCAGTTGTCACACGGAACCATTCTGGACCACGCAGTCACATTTTCAGAACATCCGGTTGCCTACCTTCCAGGAAAAGTATTTTTTTTCGTATTTAAGTGTTAATCGCTTGTAATCTGGGTGTTTAGGAATGAAAGGCACAAATTTAAGAAAAATGTTTAGGCTTTGTTATTCTTGTTTCACTACTTACCTATCATTAGCAACTACAAGAAACAAAACCTGTTTTTTCTCTTCATCCTTTAGCAACTACAACATACAAAACATGTTTTTTCTCTTCATCCTTGGTTAGTACATTATTAAAATGTTTGGCTAAAGTGACGCCTCTTTCGGCAGCATCATTTGTGGATGGCATATTATTTACATAGAGCTTCAGTTTCAAACAAACTATGATTGCTCTCCCAGTCTTTGCGTTCTATTTCGAGAAATTGGGGCTTCACACTGAGTTTCGAGAAAAAACGTAGTGAACCATGATTGGCAAAATCAGACAGCTGAAATCCCTGAATGGAGTTGTCTAATTTGTACACATTCGCATCATCGATGGGGTCGATCTTTCAATCTCATCGATCTTTTTTAACTATTAACCTTTTTTCCCTCTAAAGCCACATTGGGATCAAACAGAGCAAGGCACACAAGCTCAGGAGATAGATACCACAGTGGTCCCAGAGATTTGCAGCCAGCAGTCTTCCAGTCTCCCCCTGGAATCATTCCTCTTGTGGCGGTTGATCTCAAGATGAAACGTTTTCAATAGCTGCAAATGAGTGCCAGGGGCTGCGGCTGGATGTTGGCCCATGTACGTAGAAGGTAAAGCCTGGGAGAGCAAGCGTAGTTTGTTTGAGACTCAAGCTCTATGTAAATAATATGCCATCCACACATGATGCTGCCGAAAGAGGCGTTGCTTTAGCCAAAACATTTTAATAACGTACTAACAAAGGATGAAAAGAAAAAACAGGTTTTGTATGTTGTAGTAGCTAATGATAGGAAAGCAGTTTACATAGCACTCTTGGCGGAGAAAAAGAGGGATCTGAACAAGATTCTAGTAATCATGGAGAAGAAAAAGGCCAAATATCAGCTGAAGATAAATAAGAAGATTGGTGTGCAGCAGAAAAGAAGAGGCCAAAACCAATGTCAAACTAGGAAAACAAAAACTTGAAGAGCTGGAAGAGTTCTGTTACCTAGGAAGCAGAGTAACGAACGATGGGCGAAGCAAAAAAGAAATAGCAGAATAGCCCAGGCAAAGAGGGCATTCTATCAATAGAAGATTCTACTAACAGCTGGAGATACAAGCTTAGAAGTAATGAAACAATTCATCAGAACATACATCTGGAGCATGTTTCTTCATGGCAGTGAGGCATGGACGACGACAGCAGCGGAGAGGAAAAAGGTAGAAGCATTCGAAATGTGGTGCTACAGAAGAATGATGAAGATTAAATGGATCGACTGAGTAAGTAACGAGGAAGTCCGAAGAGGAGTGGTAGAAAAGAGAAGTCTTCTGCATACCCTGAGAAGAAGAAGGAACAACTTAATCGGCCAATATCTTGAGACACGATGGCCTGATGAAGACTATCGTCGAGGGAATAGTGAACGGGAAAATTGGAAAAGACAGGTTTCATATGAGATTCATGGAACAGGTTGTGAAGGATGTAAAAGAGAAGAATTACGTCACAATGAAAAGGTTGGCCGATAAAAGAATCGAGTGGAAAGCTGCGACCAACCAATCCTAGGATTGTTGACCATTGATGATGATTAAGAGGAAAGTAGTGAAACAAGAATAACAAAGCCTAAACATTTTTCTTAAATTTGTGCCTTTCATTCCTAAACACCCAGATTACAAGCGATTAACACTTAAATACGAAAAAAATTACTTTTCCTGGAAGGTAGGCAACCGGATGTTCTGAAAATGTGACTGCGTGGTCCAGTATGGTTCCGTGTGACAACTGACATCAAGTGATTCTAATTTTGTTCAATAAATTTTTTTGTACGGTCAATAACAGAGCTCTGAAGTGCAAAAAGGTGCCATTTTGGGCAAATTCAGTTTTTCAAATTTCCCGTGCCCTGCACGACCAATAAAAATTATCACACGGACTTCCGGTTTTGGATTTGAGATCCGTATGTAAAAACGAAACTTTGGACGAGTCCGCCCCTCACATTTTTACCCACTTTGAGGATATGGACCACCCTAACCACCACCTTTATAAAGTTTCCTACAATAGAAACTTGCCACATAGTATCCTTCTATTGCAACACAGCAAACTTCATAAGGGTGAAGCCAATGTTCTGATACGCATAATATTATGTCACATGAGTGATCGTACTTGTATTACCATTCTAATAATCATTGTATCGTATTTTTATAACTGCAAGCACGTATTTAATACGAGCTATTGTGCTTCACCTGCCTCTAGATCTGAGTCTCAGAAGTTAAAGAAACGAGATTTTCCAAACAACATGGCCTCCGATTCCTTGTGATTAGCGGAATGAATGCATGTGATCATGAATTTTAACACTACTAGGTAAATATCTCACCAAGCATGTACACAAGGGATACATTGTATGTCTGATTCACAACTAAGTAACTAAGGGACACTACTAATAAGATTCACAACTGAATGTTCCACAAATTGATGGGGCTTATTCCATGCACATCAGCGACGGATATTAGTTTCAGTTGGTGAAATAAGGGGCGGGAAAGACTGGCCGATAAACGTAATGGTAGAAAAATAACGAGAATTTTGATGTTTTTCCCTGACTCTCACGATAATTCCCTGACTTTTCCAGAAATGCAAAATTCCCTGACAATTCCAGGTTCTCCCTGACGATCGCCACCCTGTAAGAAAATATATTCCAGCACGTTACAGGAAAAAATGGAGAATAAATATAAATAATGCCTTACAATTAAATTCATCATCATCATCAAGGGTCAACAATGCTAGGATTGGTTTGACGCTGCCCTCCACTCGATTCTTCTATCAGCCAACCTCTTCATATTTACGTATTTCCTCTCTTTCATGTCCTCCTTTACGACCTGTTCTGTGTAACTCATACGAGGCCTGCCTTTTCCATTCTTCCCGTTCACTTTTCCTTCGACGATTGCCTTCATCAGGCCATCGTGTCTTAAGATATGTTAAGTTGTCCCGTCTTCTTTTTATAGTTTTCAGCAGGCTTCTCTTTTCTCCCACTCTTCTCAGGACTTGCTCAGTTGTCACTCGGTCGATCATTTTATCTTCATCAGTCTTCGATAGCACCATATTTCGAATGCTTCCACCCTTTTCTTCTCCGCTGCTGTCATTGTCCATGCATCACTGCCGTAAAGAAACATGTTCCAGATATACCTTCTGATGAATTGCTTTCTTACTTCTATGCTTGTATTTACAGCTGTAAGTAGATTCTTCTTTAGATAGAATGCCCTCTTCGCATGGGCCATTCTACTCACTATTTCTTTCTTGCTTCGTCCATCGTTGGTTACTCTGCTTCCCAGGTAACAGAACTCTTTCACCTCTTCAAGTTTCTGTTTTCCTAGTATAACCATGGTTTTGGTCTCCTCTATCTTGCTGCACACCAATATCTTAGTTTTCTTCTTATTGATCTTCAGCTTATGTCTAGCCATTGTCCTTTCCATGGTTGTTAGCGTCTTATTCAGCTCCTTCTCTGTCTCTGCTATGAGAGCTATGTCATCAGTGAATCATAGCATGCTGATTGTTTCTCCGTGGATGTTCACTCCAGAACACTTCTCCTTGACTTCATTGATGGCTCTCTCAATGTAAACATTCAAAACTACAGGAGACAGTGCACAGCCTTGTCTCACTCCTTTCCTTATTCTTGCTTCTTCACAGCTGGGTTCAGATTTTATCACTGCTACTTGGTTTTTATACAAACTGTGTATAATTCTTCGGTCATTGTACGACACTCCAATTCCTCTCAGAATTCCAAGCATTGAATTCCAATCCACGTTGTCAAAAGCCTTCTCTAGATCCACAAATGCAATGAAGGTCGGTTTGTTGTTCTCCATTCTCTTCTCTATGAGCAGCCTAAGGACCAGTATTGCTTCCCTTGTACCCTTAATTGTCCTGAATCCGAATTGATCTTCATCCAGAAACTCTTCAGCTTTTCGTTCTATTCTTCTGTAGATGATCCTTGTCAATATCTTTGATGCATGTGTCGTCAGGCTTATAGTCCTAAAATTTTCGCATTTCTCCGCTCTCTTCTACTTGGGAATAGGAATTATGATGTTTTTCTTGAAGTCCATTGGTATTTCTCCTGTTGAGTACATGTTGCAGGTGGTTTTGTAAAGATGAGTTAATGTCTTCTCTTCTGCATTTTTAATTAGTTCTGCAGGAATATCATCAATTCCAGAAGCCTTATTTATGCGACGGTCCCTTACTGCGGAGTCGAATTCCGTTCTTAATAATGAGGCTCCCATATCATCCTTATCCACTTCGCTTTCCTCTTCAATAGCTTTCATGCTGAGAATGTTCCCGTTGTATAATTCTTCCAGATATTCTTTCCATCTCTTCACTTTGTCTTCATTTTCAATCAGAAGTTCTCCATTCTTGTCTCTTATGGCATTGCATCTTGGGCTCCGTTCCTTGAAGTGGTTCCCCACTATCCTGTAGGCAGCTTCCACCTTTCCAAGTGCTAGGTTGCTTTGTATATCTTCGCATAGATTATTCATCAACATACCTCTAGCTTTTCTGGCTTTGTGACTTACTACATTCCTTATTCTTTTGTAGCAGAGCTGCCCTTCTTCAGTTTTCGCATTCTTGTACTTTCTTCTTGTACTTCAATCGATTCTAAGACTTCCTCAGTGATCCATGGCTTCTTCTTGTCAACTTTTCTTCTTCCAAGAACTTCTTTTGCGGCTTCCTGTAGTCCACATTTAATGTTTTCCCAACGCTCTTCCACTGATTTCTCATTCATGTTCTCTCCTATGTTGTTTCCCACTGCTTTTTGAAATGCCAGCTGATGTTGAGCCTCCTTTAGTTTTTCTACTTGCCATATATTCTTCTTTGTTTTCTTCAATTTCTTGAATTTTAGATGGCATTTCATCATCACTAAATTATGGTCACTGTCGATGTCTGCCCCAGGGTAGCTTTTGCAGTCCTTCACTTGGTTTCTAAATCTCTGCTTCACTAAAATGTAGTCTATCTGGTATCTTCTTCTGTCTCCTGGCATTTTCCATGTGTATCTTCTGCAGTTGTGATTTTTAAACAATGTGTTAGTAACCATTAACTTATGTAGGGTTCAGAACTCCAGTAGTATTTCTCCTCTTCCGTTTTGGTTTCCCAATCCATATTTTCCAGTTATTCTTCCATCTCGACCTTCTCCAATGACAGTGTTCCGGTCTCCTAAAATAATTAGGTTTTCTTCTCTTCTTACCTGATTTATTACTCCAGTGATATCTTCGTAGACTTCTTCCACCTCTCCATCTTCGTAGTCCGACATAGGCATGTAAACTCGCACCACAATGGTATCTACAGGTTTGGTTTCGATCTTCACCATTATAATCCTTTCACTGAACTGCAGGAAGCTCTTCACACACAGTCCTGCACTCTTCCTAAGCATTATGCCTACTCCAGCATTACCATTCAGTGATCAGGTGTGAATAATTCTTTAACTTCCACTCCAATAGTCTCCTTCTTCGGACCATCTCATTTCACTGATTCCTAATACATCAACGTCCATTCTCCGCATTTCCATCTACAGGTTCTCCAGTCTTCCACAGGTCCGAAGTGATCGCACGTTCCACGTTCCTACCCTAAAATGACTATCACACTTCACAGATGTACTCTCTCAGGTGGTCCCTGCCCGGAGATCCGAATGGGGGACTATTTTACCTCCGGAATATTTTACCCGAGAGGGTGTCATCATGTGTGATAATAAAGGAAAGAGTGGAGTAGCTGCGACTCCTCGGGATAATAATGTGGTGGCTTGCCTTCCACATCGCAGTACTACAGCCGTTAAAGTAAATGTTACCATGCCTGTAGTGAAATGAGTGTCACTGTACCGACCACTGTGGTAACCACCTTCACTCGTATGAAGAAGAGCTGCTGCCCTCTCCTCCGGGTGATGGGAAGCGTAATTGTTTGCGGCCTCCCGTCACCAAGTCACGGCATCTTCACAAGTTCTGTATTATTTAGAGGGCTATCTTATCCAATGATAGGGGCAAGAGCCTAGCCACGTTGACACACCGGTTCCAGTGAGATCACCGAAGTTAAGCAACGTTGGGCCTGGACGGAGGTTGGATGGGTAGCCCCCTTCCATACCTCTACCGTGGTGCTCTTGTCCCCTGTCTGCAAGTGGCGGACAGGTTAAATGTGGGTTGGCACAATGGATCTAAAGAGGTCTAAGTGCCAGGGGGGCTCCAGAAGGCCCCCGCCTACCCCTCCAATTTACATTTATCCAATGATAGACCAATACGCCCTCGGAATGCCGTCGCTTTTTGTCCACGACTGCTTATTCGACGAGTAAACTCGCTTATCTCGCAGCTAACCTCTATATCTAGAGGTAGAACCACCATCCGCATCCACTCTGTGGCTTTACGCTCAGCCGCCAGAATTAAATTCATGAACATCAAATTTGTACTTACATCAAAATTTTCCTTTATGTATATGACAACTCATTAACAATAATTACAAAATAATACAAAATACAATAATATAAAAACAAAACAGCAAATACAAACAATACAAACAAATTGCTATTATTGGCAAATCATGTCTTTGTGAAATGCCCGGAAACATCCCTCTAAGCAGAGTCCTGGCTCTTCTGGGCAGGTGGGGCAGGAGTACGACGTATCTTTGCATACATTCTTTTGAAAGCACTCCCTACACCACTTCTACTTCCTTCTTTTCTGTCTTTCGCCTTTGTCATTAAGTCAGGGGAAATAGTCAGACAAGCCTTTGGTTCTAGATGAGGTGGGTTGGGATTTCTTTCTAAATGGTACAAAGTTTGAGAAAAAGCCAAAAGAGATCCTATCTCTTACTGCCGAAAATCAATTCATGAAATTTTCCTAACATTTTCTGAGTACAAAACGAGTAACGATTTAGTAAAAATAGGTTCAGTAGGTGGATGCCCAATTTCTTGTACCATTTGATGGTCTTTCTTTAAATGGGATAGTAAGACATCATTTGGTCCCAATGATCAATGCCACTCATTTTCTTGTTATATCCCACCACTGACTCTGGCTTCCGCGTAGTATGCCCTCGTCTATTCGTGGCGTCAATCATTTGTGCACTGAACTCCCTTCCTGTCTCGCCAGTGTCCCCATGTCTTTCAGGAGGAATCTGGAAATGGCCACACTATTATAATAATTATCCATATAAATGGAGTGGCCATGATCAAAATATCTGTTCATCAACTTCGTCACAACCTTTTCTGCATGACCTTTTCCAGACACTTCTGAGTCGGTGGTATACGAGGACCTGCAGCGCTCTAAGCCTTCAGCTTCGGTCAGAAGATACAGCTTCATCCCGTACTTTCCTTTAATATACTGACCAAATGCCAACCTACCTCGCCATGGAACCATGGACTCATCAAGTCAGGTGAGGGAGTCACTGCTTTGTCCATCGTCCCTTCATTGAGAGAGTCAATAAGGGGTCTGATTTTGTATAGTCTGTCCGTAGGAGGGGAGTCAGAGGCATTTGGGTGGAAGTGAAGGACTTTGGAGTACTGACATGAATCGACCATGAAGCACTGTAAATCATAAAGATGGTGAGTTTTCCAATAATCCGGAATACAGGCAATTTTGATTGTTCCTGTACGAAACATAGGCCTAAAAAACAGAAACATTCTTCTTTTGTGACATCTTTCCACCTAGTGATTCTTGCTTCGGGCGACACATTGCTCAGCATGATCGACTCGGCAAAATGGTTCGTTAGGGTAACAATCAGTTCTACAGTCTCATCAGTCAGTAGCAGTCAGAAATAATGTAAAGGGAGGGAAGAGGAAGGCCTGGAGTTAGAGTGAAAGGAATGTTGGGTATGCTGGGTTTATTGCTGGTCCATTGCTCTGGAGTCAAAGGGGAAGGGGGAGTGCAGCTGTGGGTCCTGCAAGGGTTTCGCCGCTATCAACGGCAAGGTCCTCCTCAGAGCTACCCTCCGTCACACTTTGAAACAGATCCATGTCAGAGTCTTCTTCTTCTCACATTTCTCTAAATACGGCCATGTCCTTGGGCCACGTCAATTTCTCTCTGCGGAGACTCCTCGTGACATTGATGGAGAAGCCATTCTTTTCGGCCCTTTTTTTCCTACAAAACAGATGGTATAAAATGCTCATACTGGTTATGTGAACATAGTAGAGAAAATATATTGCAAAACAATCTGAGCGTCCATCGTAATGTTAAGAAAGAACATAAGGATAGGTATATATCTAGTATATAAAGTGCAAATAATTAAAAATGTATAGTGGAATGTGTAGTAAGATTTTTTGTAAAGCGTTTTAGGTAGATATTATAAAATTTGATTTCTTAGCTAAGGTGGTTCTGCAGAGAATTCCAAAATTAAAAGGACTTAACACCGAATTGCTTAGTGAATGAAAGTTACATGAGAACTCTGAAGGCATTAGAAAGCAAGAATTTAAATATTTATTGCAAACACTGAAATACACATACCTAGGGTCAAGTGTAAATTCGGCAACCAGCACAGCAGTCACTCGCTTTTGTGACTGAAATTCTGAAACAAGAGATCTGATATTAATATGCGCTTTCATTCACCCTTTCAATCTATCAAATAAACACACAATACACTAAAAGCAAAATATTATAAAAAAAGTATGATACCTTGGTTTAAAATATTTTGAGATCCTTCCTGAACCTCAAAATTTCTTCTTTGAAATATCGTGTTCAAGATCTGCAAAAAACTTTACGCGAAAAAATGTTACAAAATACAATATACAAGGGCAATTGCAGTTTTCCGCTAAATAAATAAAAGTGCTAATGAAAAAGATAATAATTACTCACCTCCGAAAGTGCCTTTACTTTCAGCGAAGTACAGTAAAAAACAAAAACAGGGTAAGAAAAGAGGGAAATTTTTTTTTCGGAGCTCTTCACAGCCAGGCTCAGACTGGTGACTGACCCTTTTCCCGCCCCTGTCGCCAACGGCTAGCCCTCGAAGCCCAATGTACCATCAGGGGGGACCATGACATCATCAGTCACTCGCAAAAGGGACTGCCGTGATAAGTAGATGTTACGCCATGAGCACAGAACGTGTTAACGGTGTGCTGTTCTGAATCAAATACCTACCAAGCATATCCTACCGCTTCACACAAATAAACTACGGTAGAAACTAGAAATTACAAAGTCAACAGGACCGGAAGAATCGACACTTCATAATATCAAATATCATATGAACGAGTATCTTTCATCAACATCGCGATGGACAATCCTCCCTCCCCCGAAACATATGCATTCCAGCAATGCTCTTGCATGATTTACGCTGTTATAATTCATGAATGCATCTTTAACTGTGCATTCAAGCCAACTGGGTCCATAAACACAACTAACTTGTTCCTTTTCTCCAGTGAGTCTGAGATTAGGCAATCAAGCATCTTTGAAACATTTCCGTGCAGTTTGGACTAGGCCTATGAAGATTCATTAGTGTATTCTTCATTATTACTTTGAGGTAGGTAGGTATTATGGATTTTAGGTGCTTCGACAACTAATGGTCATTTCACACCTTCGCCGCCATGTTCTTGTTATATATTTGGGTAACATGATACGGTTTCCCTGACGTGACTTATTACTTTAATCTACACTGGAAAACTGGTAATGTAAACATGAGTGCTGTACCTATATTTTTAAGCTATGTATGCATACACTATGGCAGTTTGTGATTTGCACGATCATCTGCAACTCGATGCTGCTCTGGGTATAGAATTTAGAGTAATTAATTCCGCTGGAAGAAAATCATGTGCTCCGCATCACGCATAATAGATTAGACCTAAATTAAGCTAAAACAGTGAAAAGATTCTCTCACGGAAGCTACTTCAATCATGTATTTCACACAATAATCATATGCCCGTTAATTCCGCGAAATAGTAACCATAATTCTCCCCTGAATTACGCTTATCCTTGCGTGGTTATTATTGAAAACCTTTTTATTAACCCGTAACTTACTTTAAACATATCATGACCTATCTTTTTATCTGTCGATAATGTTTTTTAGGTTCACTTTGTTGACTTCATAGTTACATACATAACTACACAAAAAACCAACGGCGTCGCAGCGCCATCTCTGAGTCAAACCACGAACTAATAAATTCGACTTGACTTTAACACTCTAACTTCAACACTTTCCCTTGTTAATTATAGTTGAATTTAACTACATATACTGAATTTAACAAGAAATACTGAAAGAGATACAATTACTGTCTCAACTAATAGAAGCACACCAGTAGTTGCTCATTGTTCTTTCTATTTTTACATCAGTCCTGTTTTCACAGACAAGATCTTCAAACGTTTCTTTGGCAACGGCTTCGTCATGATATCAGCTACTTGATGTTCTGTGGAACTCTGTTGAACTTCAAGCTTGCCTTCTGTTACTTTCTCTCTGATGAAAAAGTGCTTAATTGAAATATGTTTTGTCCTGCGATGAAACTCTGGGTTCTTAGCCAGTCTCACCGCTGCTGAGTTGTCAACTTGAATAACTGGAACATTTTTAAGTTGTGTAATTCCTCTGAACAGTCTGCTAAGCCAAATTGCCTCTTTGGCCCCTTCATTTGCTGCGATGATCTCTGCTTCAGTTGCAGAAGTTGCTACGACAGCTTGTCATTGGCTCCATGAAATTGCCCCTCCTGCATACCTCACGATGACTCCAGAGGTTGAACGACCCGTTGAAGTGCATCCTCCAAAATCTGCATCACTGTAGACGTCCAGAAAACCCTCATCCACATTGCTTCGATAGACTATCCCCAGATCCAATGTCCTTGCTATGTATCTGAAAACTCTCTTGGCTCGTACCACATCTTCTTTAGTTGGATTTTCGAGTGTCCTTGAGAGGAATCCGACACTGTAAGCCAGGTCTGGTCTTGTGCCAAGCATCAAATACATCAGAGCTCCAACAGCCTGTCTGTAGGGAAACCTTGGTGCCTCGTCATCTTTCCCTGGTGTGGAAATCTCTGCACCTTTAAGCATTGGGGTTGAAACTGGTCTACATTCTGAAAAATTGAAGCGTTCTAAAATTTTCTTTGCATATGCTCTCTGACTAATCTTAATGAACCTCTCTTCTCGCTGAATTTCAAGGCCCAGAAAATAGTTTGCTTGCTTTGCAACAATTTTGAACTCTTTCTTCAACTCTTCAATGAAGTCTTCCATCTCTTGCAGATCGGTTGCAGCCATCAAGCCATCATCTACATAGATCACAAGTATTAGCTTCCTACCATTTCTCTCTCGAATGTATAAACATGGATCAGCATCGCTGGCCTTGAACCCATGTTGTTGAAGGAATGCTCCAAGTCGTTTATTCCAGCATCTTGGTGCTTGCTTAAGTCCATAAAGACTTCTCTTCAGCTGACAAACCTTGCTGGTTCCATCTTCATATCCTTGAGGCTGCTTCATGAAAATTGTTTCTTCAAGTTCTCCGTAAAGGAATGCTGTTGACACATCGAATTGTGTCAGGTGCATCTTCTGACTTGCTGCAATGCTGAGTACTGAGCATATCGTTCCCATCTTCGCCACTGGACTGAAGGTCTCTCTGTAATCAATGTTGTGACGCTGACTAAACCCCTTAACAACCAATCTCCCCTTGTACTTGTCAATGCTGCCATCTGGATTTTTCTTGAGTCGAAAGACCCATTTACATGGAATTGCCTTTGTACCTGGTGGAAGCTCTGTCAAAATCCAGGTTTGATTCTCTTTCAATGAAGCAATTTCACGATCCATGGCTTTCTTCCACTCAACTGAATCCTCCCTTCTCAGCGCATCTTCAAAGGTCTCAGGATCCTCCATCTCTTGATTCAAAAACTCCTCCACTTCCATGGCATAATCTTCAAGATATTTTGGTCTCTTCAAGGTTGATCGATTTCTCAGAATTCTTTCAGATGAGCGCTCGGAGTTTTCTTCCTCATCTGTATCCGACTCATCTTGACCAAGTGATTCTACATCACTAATTGATGATTCTTTCTCCATGTCGATCTGAGGCTCTTCTCCCTTCTCCTTTTTGTCAAATTCGTCTCTATGCCCGATATCTTTCAATGGTAGCTTGACTTCGTTCTTACACTCTTTAATTCTCTCTTGGAATTGAACATCTCTTGACAGGATAACTCTGTGGTTAGTTGGAATATAAACCCTGTATCGCTCATCTCCATCATATCCTACAAGGAATCCTTTCACTGCCTTTTTGTCCATCTTCTTCCTCTTTTCGGATGGAATGTGAACGTAGCAGGAAGATCCAATGATACGCAGATGTTTGATTCTCGGTTTCTTTCCCATCCACAGTTCATATGGACTGACTCCATCTTCTGATGATTTTCCTGCTCTGTTAAGAATGTAAATGGCTGCTGTCACTACCTCTGCCCATATTGCATCAGGAAATTTAACTTCACTGTTTGAGTACTTGAGGGTCCTTGCCATCTCGACGATTGTTCGATTCTCGCGCTCACTGCCGCCATTCTGCTGAGGTGTGTATAGCGCTGTCAGTGTCTGTGTGATTCCGCTCTCTGCCAGAATGCGCTTAATCTCTTCACAGTCGAATTCTCCTCCATTATCACTGAGTAGCTCTTTAATGTTTTGCCCAAGTGTCTTTGCATGCGCTAAGAACTGTTTTAACACAATTTTGACATCTGACTTTTGTTTAATTACGAAGCCATAACGAAACTTTGTGTAGCTATCCTTAAACACAACTAGAAATCGTTTTTTGCTGAAGGATTCGCAAAATGGGCCTACAACATCAGAGGAAAAAAGTTCTCCAGGTCTTGTTGCCTTTCTCCTAGTGCCAAACGGTATGCGATGTGACTTGCCAAAAGTGCAGGGCTCACAAAATTCTCTTGTCATTTTCACAGTGATACCCAACTCTCTTTTGAGCATCTCTCTCACATGTCGTTTGTCTTGGTGTCCCCATCTCTCGTGGTACAGCTGGAGTGTTGAATTTTCTGCTTCAACAATGTTGACCCTTCCTTTTTTATTGGAAACGGCTGGTTCAATGGCTGCCTTGTACAGAGTTCCACCTTTCTTGCGAGTTCCGCACAGTACTACCTTCCCATCGACTTCCAGCCAGCACTTAGTTGTCGTGGAATGGAATTTGCTATTTTCATCCCTATCTTGGGCAGCTAAAACTGAAAACAGGTTTCTCGAAATACTTGGAACGTACCAAGTGTCTCTGAGAGTCATCTTCAAGGTCTTTCCTCCAGCGAAAGATAGAATTTCAACGGTGCCTTTCCCAATGGCCTTGAGAGCTTCTTTTCCAGCGGCCTTGATGACGCAGGGACTTTGAAACTCCTGGAACTCGACAAACAGATCCGGACAATGTGTCACATGCTTCGTTGCTCCGTTGTCGATCCACCATCCTGATGAAACCGTATTGACTTGAAACATATCTTCACTCATAACACTCAGGGCTTCATTGGTATCCACGGTATTGCTCTGAGGAGCGCTCTTCTTTGGTCGTCCATCAGCAATCCACTTCTTGCATGAAATAACCCAATGCCCTTTCTTCTTGCAGTAATTACAAGTGTCATTTCCTTTTGACCTCTTCGGACCTTGATTTGACCTTGGATTTCTGCTCTTCACGACTAATGCTTCTCCCTCAGAGTCTCCCTCTGTGCTAGCGCTCTTTCTAAAATTTCGCTCGTACATGCATAACTGAGTGATTAGCTCTTCAAAAGTCTTTTCTTCATCATTCGACAATAACATCCAGCTGGATCTGAAATTCTCGAATTCACCCGGTAGAATTTGCAAGACTTTACTTACTAATAGCAGGTCTGGCAGCGCATTTTCATTTTTTGCTTTCAAGCCGTTACTTAGCTCGAACCACAAATTTTTCAATCTCGCGGCATGAGTCGAAACATCCTGTCCGTTAATCCAACTAAACACAAAGAACTCAGTGCATATCTTGAAAAGCTGGTCTTTGGATGACGCCTCGAAATGTGACTTCAATGCCTCCCACGCCTCTCGCGCTGTCTCTTTATCCATTATTTTCTCGTAAATTGCGTCAGTCACCGAACTTGAAATGATTGACTTGGCGTAACTATTTGCCTTACGGATAGAATCGCTGACCTTCTTGTACTCTTTGATGTCATCTTCCTTAGCATTAGGCGACAGAGGCTCGGGTTTCACCAATTTTCCATCGATTGCATCTAGGGCTCCTTCGTGGTAATCCAAAAAGTCCCGCAATTTCCTCTTCCAAATTGGCCAGTCCGCCTCTCCACCCAGGGGTTTGATGTGCTTCGCCAAATCCATTCTTGAAGAATGCTGTATTGACGAGACTTCACATCAACTTTAATTCGACGTAATTTTCAATCTCGCGGGCAACTCGCTAAAACTTGCGTGAGTTAGGCGGCCTGGGCCCATAACCTATTGAAAACCTTTTTATTAACCCGTAACTTACTTTAAACATATCATGACCTATCTTTTTATCTGTCGATAATGTTTTTTAGGTTCACTTTGTTGACTTCATAGTTACATACATAACTACACAAAAAACCAACGGCGTCGCAGCGCCAACTCTGAGTCAAACCACGAACTAATAAATTCAACTTGACTTTAACACTCTAACTTCAACAGTTATTCCCAAGATGAAAGCTCTGAAAGTGGAGCTTAAAATGGAGTTCAGCTTAACAAGTTCAACGCTGACTGACAACATCCTCCGATAGGTGCTATCCACTGACTAGAGATGGGTACATTACCGTAATTTTCAATTGAGGTAAATTACTGTGGTAAATTACGGTAATTTTCGAAAATTACCACAATTTTCTGGTAATTTTAAGTTTTGAGCTGCAAATCCCTATCAGAGGACTCCAAACGAAATCAAATACCTTAGAGATACAAATGCCGACGTTTATATGAAACATATCACGACGTTTATCAATAATAACTCATTAAAAAATTAAAACAAAGTTGGCAGCAACACGCAATTTGCCTCTCTTTTGTCACTCTATGAGAAATTTTCGTTCCAAAGACATACCTCTGCGCAATGTGCATTTGTTATTTTACTCTGAATTAATTGGAATTAATCATGGACACAATGTAAAAAAATCGTTTTAGCTTCTTAATATATAATATTACCAATTCCAATGGTTTCTTCATGAGGAAGAAATTTTCTGTAAAAGAACTTTTCTGAAAATTACCGTTTATTATGGTAATTTTCAGGGGTGTTGGTAATTTACGAAAAATACCACAGTAATTTACGAAAATTACCGTGGTAATTTACCAAGTTGCCCATCTCTACCGCTGACTGCGGACGACAATGGTCATCTACGTCCGTAATCCATTCTTAAGACCATCGACGGAAGACGTAACCTCTTAGCTCTTCCTTTTTCGTTGTCAGTCATTCGACAGCTCTCGGAGTGTGTGCAGTTGCTGCAGCTGGAGTTGCCCACAAAGAGAAGCGCCCATTCAACAATTTCTTATTTTACGAGGTAAGTTATGTTTATTGTGTGTGTATTAGCTCTATACATATTTTCAGTTTTTGAGAGTTTTTTTCTCATTACTTCATGAAATACAATTTTCGTTTCCATCTCAAATACATATGTACATACCTGAGATGAGTCGATATAAAAATTTATCGATCCTGATTCCTGGAAAGTTGATTCTCGATACCAATACCATCAACTTACACATATATATGTTTTTTCACCTGGTTTTCCCATATATTATTATTAAATTAAGGCGGAAGTACATGACCTAGCTATCACCGATCATTGCTTGATTTCTCTTGTTCTTGCTCGTAAAGATATGTGTTCTATACCCATGGAAACTAGCAATGAATTAGACAAAATTGACTATAATATTTTTCAACTCAATGTTACGGAGATAAACTGGGACTGTGTTTTAAATGAATCTGATGTCTCTTTAGCCTTTGATACATTCCTAAGTAAATTAATGCAATGCTTGTCCTTCTCTAAGTGCTCTGTAGCGTTAAATCATAGGAAAAATATGGTAAAGCCATGGTTATCGTCTAATTTGCTAAAACACATTGATAGGAAAAACTATTTGCTAAAAAAGTTTAGAAAGAATCCAAACAACAAGAACTTAGAACATGCCTTTAAAAAATGTAGAAATAATCTTAGAGAGAAACTGAGGACAGCATTTGATAATTATTATACGCAAAAATTTCAACTATCTTCTGGGAACTCCAGGGAACAATGGGAAATTTTTAGAGAGTTAACTGGTGAGTTTAAAAAATCCTCCTTAAAAATTACCTTGGAAGAAAATGGAAATTGGGTTACTGAAGAGGCTGAGTTAGCTCATAAATTTAATGAGTATTTCACCAGTTCGTTCAAGGAAAGCACGTCAAATAGCGATGGCATTTCTCGATTTATAAGAAGTATCTATTCCACTGTAAATATAGGTAATTCTATGTTTTTTGATCCTGTCTCTCCGAATGAAATAGTATCTATAGTTAAATCTCTTCCTTCAAAAAAAGCACCTGGAATAGATGGATTCAATACGACATTACTGAAACTAATCATTGATGTCATCGCTCCCATTCTCTGCCATCTTTATAATTTAAGTTTTATGAAAGGGATCTTCCCCGATGCTTTAAAAAAGGCTGTTGTTAAACCTCTCTTTAAAAAAGGAGGACGCCATGATATAAAGAACTATAGACCTATCTCACTTTTGTCCATATTTTCAAAAATTCTTGAGAAGCTTGTTAAATTAAGATTGGTTAAATTTTTGGAAAAAAATAATTTACTTAGTGGAAATCAGTTTGGTTTCAGATCTGGAAGAAACACTGAAGACGCTCTTCAAAATTTTATGAGTTGCGTATTTAAATCTGTCAATGAAAATAAACGAACATCTGGTCTTTTTATTGATATCTCGAAAGCTTTCGATACACTGGACCATGATATTCTATTATTCAAATTGTCTTCAGTTGGTGTTCGGGGCTTAACATATGAATGGTTCAAAAGTTACCTGACCAACAGGTCACAATGTGTTTCCATTAATCATCATTACAGTGATTTTATACATATTACCTCTGGTGTACCTCAGGGTTCAGTCTTAGGCCCTGTATTGTTTTTGGTATATATTAATGACCTTTGCTGCCATGATTTTCGTGGTCAGGTTACTGCCTTTGCGGATGATTTTGCACTGTGTTACAGTAATTTGACATGGGAATGTCTTAGATACGATATGCAAAATGACTTAAATTACTTAAGATTATGGTTTTTCTATAACAAATTATCCATGAATGTACAGAAAACTAAATTCTTGTGTTTTGATATTTGTAATCGCTATTCAATTGAATGGAATTTACTTTTCCATGATTCTAACTGTGATTTAACCAACTGTAAAAATTGTGTACCAGTGCTTAAAGTTAATACATTTGGTTATCTTGGAGTAATTTTGGACCATACACTGAAATGGCACCACCATTTGTTTAATATAAAAAAGTATCTGCGATGTCAAACTGCAAAATTTTATTTTATCCGCAACAAGTGTGAAACGAATAATTTAAAGATTTTTTATAATGCTCTAGTAAATTCAAAGCTTAAGTATGGCATATCAGTGTGGGGTGGTGCCTATCAAAATGCGATTAGACCGGTGCTAAACTTACAAAAAAGTATTATAAGAATCATCACGAAGAAAAAACGCCACCATCCAAGTTTTCCTCTATTTTTTGGTCTAAGGTTGCTCCCTGTTAGACATTTGTATATATATAAAGTTTTACGTATCTTCTTTGTCAGAAGTGGCGATATATCTGCACTTACTTTTAAACCACATATTGGAGGAGGAAATAGGAGGCTTTTAGTTCCTTTACCCAAGCCTAATATTTCGATTTTTAAAAGATGTTTTCTTTATATTGGCCCTAAATCATTCAACGAACTTCCGCGCCCACTTAAAACAAAGTCAAGTTTACCTACCTTCCTTAATAATTTAAAACATTGGCTCCTTAGTTTCGAAAATGTGGAATACTTATTAATGTAGCTATTTTGCTTTGCTCAACTTTGATCTACTGATTTGAATTATTCTGTATTCTTGTATTATAACCTTTTTTACTCTATTTTGGAATATTCTGTATTCTTGTATTATAACCGTTTTGATCTTCCTAAATGTTCTATATATATGTATGTGTATATGTATATATTGTGCAATTTTTTTGTTCTCAATTTATCCATATTTTTTGGTTACATTTTGTTAAATTTTCTTATTTTTTATATTATTATTACGCCTTGTTTTGGAATGTTAAGCATTCAAATTCTAACACTTTAGTTTCCGATGGTAGCTTTTTTCAGGTTGATCCTTGTAAGCTACCTAAAGCTCAATTATTTATTCATTGTACAAATTATGTATGAGTTTTGAGCATTAAATATCTATCTATCTATCTATCTAAATGTTCCATGAAATCTAAAAATATAATTTTACGAAACAAAAATTTAAATATACTATTTATTTTGGGAAAAAACTTCTGACATTCTACTACGAGGACATTTTGAAAATAAAAACTGCTTGATAAACAAAGAGTCTCATATTTTTTTAAAATGAGCATGTTTACTAACAAATGCCATGTTTAATAACAAAACATGTTTGATATCAGATAAAAATGTCTCAAAATTCAAAATAATATGACTGTCATGTCATGTTGATTTTATTACGATTAATAATTAGTTACAAGAGTAATGAAAACACTAACCTAACTTACAATTCAAACTTTCAACGTTAAGAAATAAGAATAAAAGGTCATGACACAAACCCTTGAGCTTCCTTTAGGTTTTTGTTCAAAAAACCAACAATTTTATTCTCTCTGGATCAAGACGATTTCGTTTCTAGTCCCAAATGTTTCCTGCTGTGCCGAGTATGTGTCTCATTTTAGACGAGAAACTCACATGTTTCGTATTCTTTAAGGGTTTTTAATGTGTACAGAAAAACAGCAACATTTGTATTTCTGCATTGAAGCTTTCGCGGCTCATGATGATAAATAATTGGACATACGGGTGTATGCCGCGTCGTATATCGGATTTTGCCCCGACGTTTCGTGACCGACTGCTGGTCACTTTTTCAAGGGAATGATGGTAGTGTTTGGCGCTGCTGGCTTTTCATTCATTTCAGGTGGGAGAGGTGGGCGGAGGGGGTGAGGACTGGAGGGGGAAGATGAGGAAATGCTGTGGATGACTGGGTTCCATGTACTGCTGATTCTCAATCCGGTGTCTCTGTTAAAATTTTAATCATCATACCTGTAGCTTTTACTTTCGGGAAATGCTGCGTGCGATTATGAAGGAGTCACTGTAACCATTTCCCCAACAAAAAGAGCGATGGAAGAGAAGAAGCGGCATCCAAATGACGAAGATCGTAAGAAGAAGCCCTTGGCCTTCATGAAACTCCCGTACATCTCCGGAGTCACCGACAGGATCGCAAAAATCCTTCAGAAAAGCAACATCACCACTCGCTTCTGTACGGTGGAAAAAATCAAAAACATCCTGCCATCACCGAAGGATAGACATCCTCCCCTCCAATCTATGGGTGTATATGAGGTCCCTGGGCCATGGGTGTATATGAGCCCTGGGCATAAAATAATGTTCCAAGAAACACGAATTTTGGCTAAGGCGGAGGATTATTATCCGCGCCTATTACGAGAAGCAGTAGAAATAGCTAAAAGGCTGAATAATTTCAATAGAGAGGATAACCTAAGCCATGTTTGGAAAGGTTTCCTGGCCCCGTCCGAAATTCAAATCGGCACAACAATGGGGCAACGGACACGGATGCTCCTATATAAGAATGAGACGAAGCCGTTTAACACTCAGTCTCTTGATAACGCTCCCAGTAGGAGGAGTGAAACGTCGAGTCGAAAATGAATCGCACGCAGCATTTCCCGAAAGTAAAAGCTACAGGTATGATGATTAAAATTTTAACAGAGACACCGGATTGAGAATCAGCAGTACATGGAACCCAGTCATCCACAGCATTTCCTCATCTTCCCCCTCCAGTCCTCACCCCCTCCGCCCACCTCTCCCACCTGAAATGAATGAAAAGCCAGCAGCGCCAAACACTACCATCATTCCCTTGAAAAAGTGACCAGCAGTCGGTCACGAAACGTCGGGGCAAAATCCGATATACGACGCGGCATACACCCGTATGTCCAATTATTTAGCAACATTTGTATTTCCAAAAAACAAGAAAATTTATTTTAGAAAAAATCACCTTCCCATCATCTGTATGGATATGTAATATTCTCCTGGATCAAGATTTACGGATGCAATAGCTATATGTTATGACACCTAATATAAAGTTCACTTTCATCATCACATACTCATCAAACAATACATATTTTAAACCTGTACAACTATTCTTTAAAGTGTAGTTAACAAACATTTTCATTAATATTTGAATTATTTTCCAAAATATAAGATCCTAGTGATGCTACACTGTATCACCCTCTATCCAGAAAGGTATTAATGTAATTATACAAAAATGACTTCCGAGCGTGTCACATGCCAAGAATAATATTACATAGAATATTAAATTATAAAATCAAAAACTTAAAATTAATTCAGTGCTCAATCAGTTTACATTAACTTGGGTTGCTGTTGTAAATCAAATCCTTGAATGCTTTCAAATCTTTTTTTTGGAAACAAAAAAACAGTTAAATGCAGTCAGGACACTCCATTTATAGAATATCTGGGGATTCCATTTTTAAGATGAAAAAATTATTATAGAATATTCCAAGCTGCTTCACTAGTAATTTTGCAATGTGTTATTAATAATAACCCTTAAAATGGAATTTTAGAGTTTTATACTCATAATGAGAGGTTGTGTAACTCGGATCATGAAATGAGGTGAACCTTTTTTCATGCTACTAGAAGGAAAATAGAGAAATATGTGTCTTGGAATTTTTCTCCATTGTCCCAGGATCCCAAGAAAAAAAAGTAGAATGACATGCGGGGAGGCCTCATTCTCTGAACTGGGGTAGGCTGACGATAGTTGAGTGGGGTAGTGTACTGCAGGCAATGAAGTTCCATTCTTATGGATGTTTAAAAGTTTTCTCTCAGCCTTTGAATCAAAAATTTTATCATCCTTAATTTCCAACCCTTGTATGCGAATACTGAATTTTTTGTACTTTTATCGCTTAAAATAGATTTACGAATGCATCACTCAAAAATACATTGTAAAGTTAACATACTGTTTCCATGGTAATAATTCTGTATTAAAACATTTTTCCAATCACTTTCACTAATGCCAAATTTTATTATTTTCATTTACTTTGTTGACTTGTATATTGACATGAAATTTCTGATAATCTAGTTTTTTTAACTGCCTGCTTGCCTTATTACATACAACCTGGCTAAGGGTGACTTGGGAAGCAGCTGCAGTTAAGACTACCACGGAGATCCCACCAAGACACTCTCTCTCTTTTTCTTCTCTAATTCTTTGAGAACTCTAGGGACTCTTTCTCTATTTCTTAGACAACTTTATATAATTTCTTATATTCTCTATTTCTTACAGAACATAAAAAAATATTAAAATTCATGAAAGGATATTTTCCTGGAGCAATTATTGAAGGTGTGAAAGAAAAAACAAAAGTAATCAAAGAAACTACCTCGGGTATTCTAGAGTTACTTTGCTTGGAAATCCACCTTGAACTTAATTACCTGCCACTGTTTGGCCACGTATGACTTATTTCCCTGACGAATTCTTCTGTATCGAGTATTTAATTTTATACTTTGTAACCCTGTCCCACATTCATTTGTTGTGTCATGTCAGATTACCTTCACTTCGATGTATACGGTAAAGTGGCTATGAATTGTTAACATTTTTACAATTGTACTTTGGTTTTCTGACTGAGACACACCTGCCATTGTATTAAAAGAGAGGCTGGGGCCCATCGATGCATCTACACATATGCTTGTTGTTTTTCTCCTTCAACATAAATATAAATATACATGCACACCACTCTTGTAACTTTAGTATTGCCCTAAGGGGTGTTGTACCCTGAGCATAAATAAAACCTATTCCATTCTATATCTTGTTATGGTTCTCATTAACCAACCAGAGGTCTGTTTATCTTTAGTAAAACCAACCTCATGCTAAACTTCACATCAACATTCACATCAACTAACAAGAGGTTTCACCAGACATCATAAAACCAGCCCCAAGTGCCAACTGAAGTTACAGAACTGTTAAGCAAGAGCAGAGGCAGCTTGGCAGAGGCCTCTGTTGATTAACCCCACCACCAGGGGAGTGAAACAAAGCAGCTCGGTGACTCACTCATTTCCCTCGACAGAGAGGCCAAGAGGGTCCTCGTACTGGTAGGTGGTGGGGGAGAGGGAGCGGCGACTCCCCCACGCCAAATTCTGCAACGGAGCTTCCTCCACCCACACGGCACTCTCCTTCATCGGTCCAATGGTCTCATGGTATCCTGGAAAAGGAGAGCACTTCTCACATAACCATTCACCCTGGTCCTCTCAACGCACAGAGCAGTGCCAATGCACAGTTCTCCATTAACCACCAAAGCTGTTCACTCCCAACAACTTCAGGCTAGGCCTTGGTCACCTTGATGACAGTCATAGTATGCCAAGATCATGAAACCAGCTCATAAAGAATATGCCTATAGCAATACAATATAGCAATGAACAGATAGTGTTGGGCAGTGGGAGGAGCTGTGTCATTACAGCAATCGTGGAGTAGGAATGTAGAGTGCAGGTGCCCTCACAACATGCCATCATTCACACTCTGTGGAGTGCCCGGATCCCACCCAAGGCTCCCCTCTCTCTATGGTTAGGTCTTCCAATTTCACACCTGCACACAGCAGCAACGATGCTTCCTTCCCCCCTGCAACTCGACACTTCACTTTGCTTCCTCCCCCTAACCACTTCCCGGCCAATCACTCGGCACCACTCCTTCATCAACCTTCTAGAACTTTCATGTGACATGTCCATCTACCTTCCATTAAAGGTCCCTTCCAGTTGGTCCCAGACCACGTTAGAATGGGCAGAGAGAGCATTGCCTTTGAGAATCCTGTCAGAATCTGAAACGTTTGATCATCCAACCTCATCAAAACTTCACAGCATCTGTCCCGTTAAGCATGTAAAAGCACTGACCATCTCCTTTAATGCCTCCTACTGGCACCAATTTCACCTCTTCTGGAATTTGGAACACACCCCTTCATTCATTCCTTAACTTCTAAATGTCAGCACTCTCAGTGCCCAGCATGATGTCCAACTGGTTCTGTCAATCCACGAGGTAGTCGTCTATGGGCATCTGTCGTGGAATTCATTAACTGATCACATAGCTCTCCCCCATGATTTCAGGAGGCATAACTTCAGTGCACCTCTCTGCATACTACTCTGATCTTACACCATCTTCACTAACTTGGATCCCAAAATTTTGTTACATTTTCCTGCCTCTTCTACAAATGAAAAATGGACAGAAATTCACTTGATTTTGGTCATCTACAAGTTTGCATGCTTTTTAAATAGACACAATTCAAAATATTTTCCTTGGTCTCAATGCATTCCATTAGGCACACCAAACATGCAAGACCATTCATTTAAAAGCATCTCCACACAGACAAATAATAACAACTTTCTTAGTTGTAGAGGTTAGGAAATCACTAAAGCGACAAAGGGTATGCCACGCTAGGATGAAAAATGCAGGACGGGGTCTATCGGTAGAGGAAAAAAATGAGTTAGTTCTAAACTATAAAAAATCGAGAGCATTAGCAAGGAAATCATGTCGGCAAGCATTATCACATTTCAAGAGCAAGGTGTTAGGAGAATATTTAGAGAGCAATCCTAATGCGTTTTGGTCATATATATGTGAGAGAGCTTCAGGGAAATAAGTCCACAGTGCACACACTGAAAAACGATAAAGGAATTAGAGTCACCAGCATGTAGAAAAAGCCAATTCTTTAAAAACCTTCTTCCATAGCATATTTAACTCATCGTCACGCACTGCAGTGGAACCACCGCCGAACACATTCCGTGAGCAAATGCCAGAAATATATATTTCATGTCGTGGAATAGAGCAGCAGTTAAAAAGCATTAGTAAAAACAAATCACCAGGTTCTGATCAAATTCCTTCCAGAGTATATAAAACATTAGCTTCGGAAATAGCCCCCAATCTAGAAATAATATTCAATAAAACACTAAAGAACCACACAGTACCCAAGGATTGGAAAGTAGCTTACATTACACCTATATTTAAAAGTGGTGATAGGGAAGAGCCTAGTAACTACAGACCCATTTCACTCAAGTCTACCTCCTGTAAGGTATTCAAGCACATTGTAGTGAGTTCGATCATGGGGCATTGGGATAGTCAGGGATTGCTCATAAAGAGCCAACATGGGTTCCGGAAAGGTAGATCTTGCGAGACACAACTAGCTTTATTCGTACACGATATTTTAGTCTACGGCGAAAACAGTACTGAAGTTGATGCGATATTTTTAAATTTTAAAAAGGCATTCGATACAGTCCTTCATGATAAATTAATCTTGAAGTTAGAGAGTTTTGGTATAAATAAAGATGCTGTATGTTGGATAAAAGAATTCTTAAATGGGCGAGAGCAGAGGGTTGTCATAGATGGTATCATGTCGGACACAATCAAAGTCACATCGGGAGTTCCCCAGGGTAGTAAATAAGGTCCACTTCTATTTCTTTCAAACATAAACTATTTGGGTACCGTAGTTAGTGTTAAGCTTAGACTTTTTGCAGACGATGCGGTAGTGTATAGGGGTATATCAAAAGAAGAAGACAGGAAATCGCTTAGCAAGGATTTAGATGCAATTCAAGAGTGGTGCGACAAATGGCAGCTAGAACTTAACTTTAAAAAGTGTGTAGCTATCAATTTTTGGAGAAGGAATAATTCGATAGAGCGATCCTATAAAATTAGTAACACGAAGATCGAAAGCGTTGAAACCATAAGATATTTAGGTGTAACAATCACTAAAGATTTATCGTGGGGAAGACACATCCGGGAAATATGTGCCGAGCAAAGAGAAAGCTAGGATTTATGAAAAGAGTACTTGGGAAATGTGATGAGAATACAAAGCCAGTGCATGGGATTCAAATGAATTAGGTTTGATCAGAGAACTAGAGAGTGTGCAGCGTAGAGCAGCTAGGTTCGTTAAAAGGTGTTACGATAGTTTGAGTAGTGTTTCAGAATTAATGTAAGAATTATGGTATCAGAGTGTAGGTTAAAGTACAGATTAAATCTATTAGAGAAATTTCAATCGGATAACTTTACTGAATATGTTAGGCACATATTAAAAACACCAGCGTATTATGCTAGATTCGACCAGATAAATAAGATTGGAAAGATAGATTGTCGTACTGATAGATTCATAATGGCCTTTTTCCCCTGCACTATAAGAGAATACAATAGGCAACATAGCAAAGGGATAGGAAAGGGAAATATTTTAGAGTAGTCTGTAGTGCATGATAAATGTATTAATCCTTTAAATACTATAGATACTAACAATCTAGTTGCATGAGACTCTATAGTTGCTTGTTTGCATGTCAATAGTGCATGCTTGTTGATCTTTACCCCTTGCCACACACCCTCACGGTGGCTTGCAGTACGTCGTGTAGATGTAGAACAGTAAACCCTTTCTGAAACAAAAATATCAAAACTTGTCTAGCAGGAGAGAGCTTGTCTGATTTGAGTCTATCCACTTCCGTTTCTTTATCATCAAATCAAAGGCATCTAAGTAACAATCTAAATCTAAATTCATTGTTGAGGAGTACACAAATTTTAATTGACAAGCCATTGGTTTTGAACAAATCTTTGGCATTCATCCGACTACATTTTTGAATTCCACATAGATCCTTCAATCAATCCTTCCACTTCACAACTATCTGTTTCATGGGCATATCTCCTTCTTTTGTAATTTCTTTTGATTGACCTAATATGCTGATTGGTATACCGAACAATTATTTCAATAATTTCTTTACTCACAAAATACCTCCAGCTAGGGATGTGCGAGTAGCACTTTTTGACCTCGAGTCGAGTTGTAAAGTACTCGCGAGTATCGAGTCGAGTCGAGTTTGTACATTATTGTACATGAGAGAAGAGACCCAGTTCTTACTTAAGTCATCGCAATTAAAGTTAGCCAGCATTCTGACTATCAAATGGCAGGTTATAATGCATAGTTATAAACAGTCAAATTAATATGGCACGTAGCGCAGGCCAAAAGACATAATGGAAATTTTCCGGTAGCTCTCGAAATAAGAAAATTACCTTCATTCCTAGGATTACTCAAAAATGTGTAAATTAGCTTGCAGTACGGTACTACTTAGGCATAATATGAGGCCTATATGAGTGACATGCCCTATTAACTTTAAAGTAAGCCAGGAAGCAAAATATTTTTTCTTAAGGAATACATAAGCCTAATTAGAAGAGCATTCCTTGTATTTCGCATTCCTATGTATTTCTTGCCAGAGCTAAACGCTTTCTCAGTGATGTCGTGTATGCCGGGGTTAGTCCAACAGTACAGTGAATTTCATACAATATGCCTTATTTGTGCAGTAAATATTTGATAAGCTCGCGCCTCAAATTTATGATTGGCCGTTAATTACATAGTTAGTTTTTTAACATATACTTTTCTTCCTCTTCCAATTAATGGCACCATCTCTTCAAAATCGGTGATTTCTGCCTAAACATGATAGAACTTAGAATCATAAAAAGGATCTGTGTCAATCACCCCCATTTGCACGATGCATGAACACGTCCAATATCAGCACGGGTTATTTCCAATATCCATTAATGCAAGTTAATAATGTTTGAACAATGAATTTTCATTCACGGATGAATGTGAGCAGGTACATGAATTTTGTATAGAGTCCTGTGGATTAAAGTTTTCGATTTCTAAGGAAATATATTTGAACAAAAATTTATTATAGATAATTATCTATAGATATTTATAATTATCTTTCTTAAGATATGACTAGGAACTTGAAATTAATGATTTAATTAATAATCCTAAATAGGAAATAAAAAAATGGAATAGTAAAACTTATTAGTTTTATACGATACCTATATCATCCGTAATGCCCTTATAATAGGATTCCTACCATCCGTTACAAAATTTCCTTCACCCGTGAGTTTGAAGACCAATATCTCCAAGATGGCTTAAGCGATTCTAAAATAAAGTAAATCAAATTAAAGCTTGTTTATTTCTACGTTTACTGGTAGTATTAAAATATTTTTACATTTTTTTTTACTGAAGTACGTGTTTAAGAACGGATTTTTAGCGAATTTTTTTTTATACCGGATGGATCCATCGAATTCAGGCATCGTAAGAACGACACAGATCGAGATATCAAACTTCCTTTTCACATATTGTAGCTAAGGGCTTTGTTAATAGTTATACGAAGTTTCATCCTATTACGTTCATCAATATTTTTGTTATTGATGAATTTGTCCGACTGCGTTATTTTCCGTCCCGCACGCTTTCCGTTCCGGAAATCACCGTTTGGGCCTTTCTCTTGCTCTCGAGTCATTAATATGCATCCACTTATGAAATCTCAGCAGAATTCGTTGATTATTTGATATCGATATATATTTATTTTCGGCTATAAAAGCACGCTCTAATGTCCAGCGCATGCCTGGAAAGGTAGCGCGCGCGTGGAATCATCTGCTGCAAGCAGATCGCCTATCGCTGTGAATGAGTCATGAGGACTCGACAATAGCGGAAAAAAGTATCGCCTTTAAGAATGCAAGTCAGTGTCATTTTAAGAACTGACGGTATCTTTGGAAGCATACCGTCATCATGCCCCTCGGGTAAAGATTTTGGAGACGTAGTTGAAGATAATTTAAATTGCAATTTGTTTCTTTCGTCGAGAAGCCGAGAAATGTGGGGACAAAAGCTATCTCTCTTATCGCTGATTTTATTTTGGTGAATACTGCAACTTATAAAATTTTATTCAAGCATAGGCAAGGATATTTTTCCTGTGCATACTAGAGAAATTTTCTCGCGTGGTGTTTGGTGCGCGCGGTAGTTTCTACCTACGGTAGCTTACAACTTGACAACTTCGAGCAGCTTATCTCTCCAGGCCAAAAGTCCTGTCGCGTGGAGCTCGCTTTCAGAAATAAATATATACACGTTGAAAGCATATCTAATTCTCCCAATTTTTTAAGTAATTTTACAGGTGCTTAGTTTTCAAACACGAAGAATACCATCAAAACGAACTAAATTTCCGACTTCCGCATGCTGAGATAGCGCATTTTTTAAAATATTATTCGTTACGTAATTAGAAACTGAGTAATCTATTTTAAACTTTGTTCAGTCTAAGATAAATATATGTTCCATATCTTATGCGAAGAAAAGAGAAGTACCTTTTCATGTGTATCTTCAAGTGGGCGTCAAAATTGCTTCCCGGAACTTGAATAATATCCGGTGTTTTTATCTGTCTCAGTCGAAAAATTAATTAATATAACAAGCTAAAAATATATTTTTGACATTATTAAACGTATAAATAAACAAGAATTAGTTCGATATACTTTATTTTAAAATTGAACTACTCATTTTTGTGGTCTAAACCTTCAAACTCAGGAGATGGAATTTTACAACGGACATTAGGTGCTTTGAGCTCGAATATAGTCCCCCACCCCAGACTTTTTCCGCGAATATTTCGGCCAAAAAGGGGGGACTAGCTATATTCGGAGAAATACGGTACATTGCGGTTTCATGGACCGTGTAACCACCGATTCATCCATTCGTTCACGCAAACGTACATGAATCCGTTCACGTAAACGTACATGAAACCATTCACGCAAATGTAAATGAACGTACGTAAGTACATGTTCGTACGTGTTTTCTACCGTGTAACCAGAGATTTACTCGATTTTGATGATAGCGCTTCCTGTCGGCAGATTTCTGAACCTATTGGCCTTGGCGGCTCCGTCGACAAAAACTACTCGACTCGACTTTCGTGAAAATACTCGAGTGCTCGAGTCGAGTACCAACTACTCGACTCGACTCGAATTTTCGAGTACTCGCACATCCCTACCTCCAGCATTCTTCAATGGTTTTCAGGTCTATAGTTTCAGGTGTGACAGATGGCATAAGAGTTCTGATTATGTCACTCTTTCTAGCTCGAGTAAGGGGAGGAGGGCTGCTACCCCATCGTGTACAATCCTTTCCCTTATGCTCCTGGCCTTGAGTCGTCGTTTGATGCTCCATAGCCATCCAGATCAGAATCGCTAAATTCCAGTTCTGTGTGTGAGACAACATCTTGGGCATCAATGTGGTCCTCCTCACTCTCCTCTGCCGAATCATCACCTTCTTCCTCAACTTCATCCAAGTATCCCGTGATCCTCCTCTCCATCTCCTCGTAACTCATCACTTTATGACACCAATCTACGTTCAAAAGATGAGTTTTCTAATAATAAAACCCCTTAGTGGGACACAGGAATATTACGAAAATGTGATTGAGAAACAACGCAAAATACCTGCAAATGATAGACTACTTCCAAAGAAAACTGCAGACAGTTCTTTTCCTTCACACTTCCAAAAGAAACAAGCTGAAAAAACAGTTGTGATATCTCGTAATATCCGAGACGACTCTCACATACGGCATGCGCATTTGCAGAAATCTCATTGTAGAATGACTACTAAGCCTCTCAGCGAGACAAACAGAGACGAACAAATGTCAATCAAATAGATACAAAGTAATAAAATTCAGAATGTGCACGGTCTCATACTCGCCGAGTGGCATGCAGTCTCAGCGTCTCACACTCATGCACTATGTCTACATTTGTCCTCATTTCTTAGTATACCAAAGAGCAGATGTTACTGAGATATACACAAAAACGGACGCATGTCCACATAAGTAACTTAAGAACAAAGTTACAGAGAGCGAAGTGGATGCGTGGTCTCAGAGACCGCGTGCCACTCACAGAATGTTAAATAAATGTGCATGTGTTACTTTTTCTCATAGATTATGTTTCATTATGTCCTTATGGATGAACCTCTTGACAGATCATCAAGAGATCTTGATTGTTCTTTTCTCTTCCAATTTGAGTTTTGAGGCAAACATAGATATGGTTGTGAATAAATCATTTAAAACGCTTGGCTTTATCTCCAGATTTACTATAGATATAAAAAGAGCTGATGTCTTTGAGTTTAGTTTTGCCAAATCTAAGATGTGTTGATCCCCAGTCTGGAGTCCATACTCACTCACTCAGTGATTCAACTCTAAGGTTGCTTTTGATAGGTGAGAATAGAGCTCACCCCGTACTAAGCCAATGGCGTGTGAAATTCACACATATTCAGGGTGGAAGGAGGGCCAGTTCCTTTCCCTGGGCCACCTGCGATTTCCTACAAAGTTCTGACATGCAGAAAATCGAATCGCAAGGATTTTAGATGGAGGCGTCCAGAAAGGCTCTTGCCCAGGATTTGAACCTGAGACCCTCCAGTCAGTAGCCCAGTGCTCACTAGGCCCCCTGGGGTTAACGATCGCAGATAAAGTGCAAGTTGTGAAAAAGCTTGATGCCACTGATTCGGTAAAGCGCTCGTCTGAAACATACTGCGTGGAATCTTCGATGATATAACACATTAAGAAGTAGAGAGAGAAAATCCCAACATTTTACCGGAAAAGTGACACGAAGAAATATGAAAGAGAGGAAAACTATGAAAGAAGATTTAAGATCGCTGTTTTAGATCGTATGGTTTCAATTTTGTCGAAGTGATGGGCTTTTGTTATTATGTCTGACCAAATGCTAATGGAGCAGACTAAACTATTTCTGAAACAGGTATAATCTAAAAGACGTGATGTGGGAAATTTCACGTGCATGGAATAGTATTTCAGAGTCAGTTCTAAAACACGCGTGGTTTAAATTGTGGCCTGCTTTAAGGTTTAATGTAAATGAAATATGAGGGGATTTCAAAGACTTTCATGTTTCTGTGGATAAACATATGATGATGGTGTTGGTTTAATGCGCAAACAGCAGCCATAAACCTGAATTAAATGAAATGGAATTGGTAATTTTAGAGGAATGGATAGCTAACGACCACGATAATCTCAACGCACAACATTTCACAGACGATGAAGTCCTTGAAATGTAACTAATAACAATAAACCCGAGTGGGGATGAAGACGATTATCGTGAAATTGTTATAGGAAGACTACTATTGATGATAAAGAATCGTCCAGTCCGGTCGCCCACGACATAGTGATGGGCGGCCATACAGACGACACCCACACGTGACTAGTTTCCATGCATGACCCATACTCTGGAAAAATTCCTAATCCGGCATCACTTCGGTCCTGACTATGCCGGATTAAAGATGCTCAACTGTATAACGAAATAGTACCGGGTGGACTAAACTTTGTTCGGAGACATATTTAATTCTAATAATATTAAGAAAAAAAAAGGAAAAGATAAGGGGACTGTATTAAAAGAGCAATCTCTGTATGTATGTTCGTCGCATCTTTCTCAGAAACGGCTCTAACCAATTGGTGAGAAGGTTTCCACGGCGTGGTTCAGATGCTTTCGGCATATCGGGTTCTGTGTCTGCATATGTTCACGAGGGGTGACAACAGTTCCGCTAGCCGTCCTGCCCGAAAACTGCCCAAATCAGCAGCTGACGAAATAAGAGAAGATGTGTTGGAGGGCTAGACCACCTAAGCCCAACGTCACCAAGCAGGAAAGCCCCGAGGAATCTCCAGGAGAAGGAAAACATCCTCATTCTGCCTCTGCAGGTAAAGGGGACTCCACGGTCCCGATCACAAGAGATAAGAAAACATCCTCGATGAACCAACCGATAAAAGACTGGCAGCCAATCCAAGGCCAGGTCCATCACCAAGAGATGGTCCATCCCTGAGGGGGAACTAAGACGACTGCTTCCATCGGCACCCTAACCTCCAACACCATACGGCCTGCCAACTCTACACAAGGAGGGTGTACCGCAGTGGTGCCACACTTGTCGACCCGCCCCACCAGATGGCCGCCCTCAACCCGCCCAACCCCTCTCTTTTCTCGCCGCTCGCCAACATTTAAACAAAATTTAATGTATAACAACCAGGTGGTTGTATTCCGAAACAAAAATAAATATATATTATGGTAAAATGTTATATTCCTATTTATTTGGATGCATCGAAGGAACAAATGGTAATAAGGTAACGTTTGAAACATTACCAGCAAAATTGACCAAAATATTAACTCTGGCAAGAGGTTAGTTCATTTATTTAGTTAGTTACTCATTTAGTGTTTTGAGAAGCAATTATGCGTGTTTTTAATGATTTCTAAACATGGGACATTTTTATGGCCAAATACTTTACTTGAATACCGACTTTTACCTCACCGAGTTTTCCTTTTTAAATGAGGAATAACTTCATTGTAAGTTCTAATGTTGAATGCTCCATTAGAAAAATATTTTTTTCATTGACAATTGTTGCTTTCAGGACAGGAAATGAAGAGCATACTGTTAATTCTAAACATATTTTAGAAGTGCTTAAATTAATGCTTCAATAATTTATTTTTCCAATTCTCAACAAATTACAAATACTCCTAACTGCTCCATTATTTTGGTAGGGTCTCGCATCAGGACTGTAGTCAGTGATACTTTGCTGTTGCCGGATCAAGCTCATTGACAGTATTCATAATCATTCCAAAGAAACAGAAAACATTTTTCGAGTATTTCAAAATTTGAAATGGAGTGTGTAAACTTTCCTCGGAACAAACTATCTCTTCAAATATGATGCACCCAGTATTCTCATTATCTTTATTCTTTTCCTCATTTTAATAATGTATGAAATACTAGTAGAACTTGTTGACATTTATTTCTGATTCATTGATTGCTCTCTGCAACTACAGCCTACCTAATAGTGATATTTTTCGTGGAAATCTGCCGACCATGGGACCGATTGCACTACCACCCAATCAGTTAAGTATTAACACAGCCTGTGTTCTTGCTCTTCAATCTGACTTAGCATCTACACAATACCCTGTGATCCACCTCTAGGGTGTTTGGCAGGGGGAAATGGTTGTACTATTTTTAGCGATTGAACTATTTGCCATTCTAATGTTTTATTGAGTTCTACGGTATCTATCCATATAAAATAGAGAAGTTAGGGATATTTTTAGGTACCCGCCCAATTTCCGGGGAGAATGGCCCAACCAGCCCAAGTTGGCGGGGACCTGCCAATCGAAATTTTTATCTTCCAACAGAGACCCACACCCAATTTGACATCACTGGTGTACCGTTAAGGCCAATGATGAGTCAGATTGATGCCCTGATACATCACCTCGCTAAGTACCTTGCTCAGCCACTGCAAGTCTACAATGGAAAAATGGCCTCTTATGTCAAGAACTCCACCCATTTCGTCAAACTCCTATAGAACATGTCCATTGCGAAAGAAGGATGATGGTCAGAAGGAAAGGAGGACCATGATGGTCAGCTTCGACGTGGTGTCACTTTTCACGAATGTTCCTATCCAGGATATTCGGTGGAGGTCGTCCGGACACTCAAGACCTCGGGAATCCCAGAGGACTTCCCTGAGCTTGTGGAGCATTGCCTTCGGAATTCTTTCTTCCTCTGGAACGGCAGCTCCTACTACAAGTGAATGGAGGGAGGTGCAATGGGATGCCCTCTACCTCTCGATATGGCGAATCTCTTCATAGAGAAATATGAGCAGAGTTTTCCTACGCTAAGAAACCGACATTGTGGCTGAGATGTGTAGATGACACATTTGTCATATGGCCACACGGTGAAAAGGAATGAAACAATGTTCCTCCAACATCTTAATGTCCAGCATCGAGCCATCCAATTCACAATGGAAAGGCAAAGTGCCCGTCCTGGATGTCATGGTGAGCAGAAAAAGCAATGGGAGTGGAGAGGGCATGCCAATTATAGAAAGACAACTCACACCGACTGAAGGGGTATCTCAGCGCTACTTCACATCCCCATCCCTAGGCCTCAGTGGTGACTACTCTTATCCACCGAGCATACAGCCTATCTGATGCTGATTCCTTGGAGACTGAGAAGAAGCACCTGGCTTCAGCACTACGTAAGAATGGCTACACAAATGACACAGTCCTAAAAAGGACAGCGGAGAAGAGACATCTTGGGCACGCCCAACACTCCCATTACTTTGTCTGCCCTCTATGGCATCCAGGAAGGGCAATTTGATCATCAGATAGGCTGTATGCTCGGTGGCCAAGGCCAAATAATCCTTTCACCAACAACAGCATTCTGTTTCTCAGCCTTTTCACTAAAAAGTAGGGATGTGCCAGTACTCGAAAATTCGAGTCGAGTCGAGTAGTTGGTACTCGACTCCAGCACTCGAGCATTTTTACGAAAGTCGAGTCGAGTAGTTTTTGTCGACGGAGCCGCCAAGGCCAATAGGTTCAGAAATCTGCCGACAGGAAGCGCTATCATCAAAATCGAGTAAATCTCTGGTTACACGGTAGAAAACACGTACGAACACGTACTTACGTACGTTCATTTACATTTGCGTGAATGGTTTCATGTACGTTTACGTGAACGGATTCATGTACGTTTGCGTGAACGAATGGATGAATCGGTGGTTACACGGTCCATGAAACCGCATATGTACCGTATTCCTCCGAATATAGCTAGCCCACCCTTTTTGGCTGAAATATTCGCGGAAAAAGTCTGGGGTGGGGGACTATATTCGAGCTCAAAGCACCGTTGTAAAATTCCAGTTTGAAGGTTTAGATCACAAAAATGAGTCGTTCAATTTTAAAATAAAGTATATCGAACTAAATCTAGTTTATTTATACGTTTAATAATGTCAAAAATATAGTTTTAGTTGGTTATATTAATTAATTTTTCGACTGAGACAGATAAAAACGCCGGATATTATTCAAGTTCCGGGAAGCAATTTTGATGCCCACTTGAAGATACACATGAAAAGGCACTTCTCTTTTCTTCGCATAAGATATGGAACATATATTTATCTTAGACTAAACAAAGTTTAAAATAGATTACTCAGTTTCTAATTACGTAACGAATAATATTTAAAAATGCGCTATCTCAGCATGCGGAAGTCGGAAATTTAGTTCGTTTTGATGGTATTCTTCGTGTTTGAAAACTAAGAATGTGTAAAATGACTTAACAAATTGGGAGAATTAGATATGCTTTCAACGTGTATATATATATATATTTCGGAAAGCGAGCTCCACGCGACAGAACTTTTAGCCTGGAGAGATAAGCTGCTCGAGGTTGTCAAGTGAAGTAAGCTACCGTAGGTACCGCGCGCAACAAACACCATGCGAGAAAATTTCTCTAGTATGCACAGGAAAAATATCCTTGCCTAAGCTTGAATAAATGTTTATAAGTTGCAGTATTCACCAAAATAAAATCAGCGATAAGAGAGATAGCTTTTGTCCCCACATTTCTCGGCTTCTCCACGAAAGAAACAAATTGCATTTTAAGTTATCTTCAACTCCGTCTCCAAAATCTTTGCGTTTTTTGCTATTGTCGAGTCCTCATGACTCATTCACAGCGATAGGCGATCTGCTTGCAGCAGATGATTCCACGCGCGCGCTACCTTTCCAGGCATGCGCTGGACATTAGAGCGTGCTTTTATAGCCGAAAATAAATATATATCGATATCAAATAATCAACGAATTCTGCTGAGATTTCATAAGTGGATGCATATTAATGACTCGAGAGCAAGAGAAAGGCCCAAACGGTGATTTCCGGAACGGAAAGCGTGCGGGACGGAAAATAACGCAGTCGGACAAATTCATCAATAACAAAAATATTGATGAACGTAATAGGATGAAACTTCGTATAACTATTAACAAAGCCCTTAGCTACAATATGTGAAAAGGAAGTTTGATATCTCGATCTGTGTCGTTCTTACGATGCCTGAATTCGATGGATCCATCCGGTATAAAAAAAAATTCGCTAAAAATCCGTTCTTAAACACGTACTTCAGTAAAAAAAAATGTAAAAATATTTTAATACTACCAGTAAACGTAGAAATAAACAAGCTTTAATTTGATTTACTTTATTTTAGAATCGCTTAAGCCATCTTGGAGATATTGGTCTTCAAACTCACGGGTGAAGGAAATTTTGTAACGGATGGTAGGAATCCTATTATAAGGGCATTACGGATGATATAGGTATCGTATAAAGCTAATAAGTTTTACTATTCCATTTTTTTATTTCCTATTTAGGATTATTAATTAAATCATTAATTTCAAGTTCCTAGTCATATCTTAAGAAAGATAATTATAAATATCTATAGATAATTATCTATAATAAATTTTTGTTCAAATATATTTCCTTAGAAATCGAAAACTTTAATCCACAGGACTCTATACAAAATTCATGTACCTGCTCACATTCATCCGTGAATGAAAATTCATTGTTCAAACATTATTAACTTGCATTAATGGATATTGGAAATAACCCGTGCTGATATTGGACGTGTTCATGCATCGTGCAAATGGGGGTGATTGACACAGATCCTTTTTATGATTCTAAGTTCTATCATGTTTAGGCAGAAATCACCGATTTTGAAGAGATGGTGCCATTAATTGGAAGAGGAAGAAAAGTATATGTTAAAAAACTAACTATGTAATTAACGGCCAATCATAAATTTGAGGCGCGAGCTTATCAAATATTTACTGCACAAATAAGGCATATTGTATGAAATTCACTGTACTGTTGGACTAACCCCGGCATACACGACATCACTGAGAAAGCGTTTAGCTCTGGCAAGAAATACATAGGAATGCGAAATACAAGGAATGCTCTTCTAATTAGGCTTATGTATTCCTTAAGAAAAAATATTTTGCTTCCTGGCTTACTTTAAAGTTAATAGGGCATGTCACTCATATAGGCCTCATATTATGCCTAAGTAGTACCGTACTGCAAGCTAATTTACACATTTTTGAGTAATCCTAGGAATGAAGGTAATTTTCTTATTTCGAGAGCTACCGGAAAATTTCCATTATGTCTTTTGGCCTGCGCTATGTGCCATATTAATTTGACTGTTTTTTTAATTATGCAGTGGGTAGGTAGACCTGCCGATTTGATAGTCGGATTGCTGGCTAACTTTAATTGCGATGACTTAAGTAAGAACTGGGTCTCTTCACTCATGTACAATAATGTACAAACTCGACTCGACTCGATACTCGCGAGTACTTAACAACTCGACCCGATACTCGACTCGAGGTCAAAAAGTGCTACTCGCACATCCCTACTCAAAAGTAGAATCATTCCTGTACAGTTATCTGCAAGTATGTTTTTTTCCATTTGCTTTAATCGATTGGATACAGTCATGTTCCACTCTTATATAAGTATCAACCATATATTGCTAAAAATGCCAACCTGCCAAATGCAAAGCATTGACCTTCAAAAAGCAGAGATCAGAATTGCTTATGTTGATGACAGAAGGGAAATGTTGGGGCAAGTAGAGGTCCAAATGCTAATCAGTACTGAGCTAGTTCAAATCTAGTCAAATTTTGACGACTGGCATTAAGTGTTCTTCAGGAAATATTTATAGAGGATGGTCCTTGGTTAAAATAGAGGATAAGGAAAGAGCTCAACATGAATGTCAATATTGTTCATATTAACTAAAGATTTCCCACACTGACAAATAATTAGCTTGTTATTCGGAAAGCTTTGGTCAGCGTTGAGGGTAACAATGGCACAAATTTCATTCTGAAGGGGGATGTTAAACCTTCTGTGATCTACAGCGTCAGGTAATGCAAAAAGCAGCTTAACATAAGGTGGCTCTACACCTTCAGCAGCAGTGCGTCTATTAGCTCCTTCTTCCAGTTCCCGCATCATCATGAATCCACGAACAAACGGATTTTCAAATCTCAAAATATGTTCCAAAAGACGATTTCCGCTGATAAAATGATTAATAGGATTGTTTATGCGTGCACTAAGATCACCCTCATAATCCAAAAAGTATATCTGTCCATGTTGAGGCTATTCAAATTTTCAACATCACTTAGAGCAGGAAGAGCTGCTTAATTAACTTTGTGATAAACTTGACCGCCAGCAATGTAACTATTAACTCCTTGATTGTCCAATCGTCACCTACAGTGAATGAAGCCATTGCAAAACATGCATTCGAATTTCGAATCCTTTAATAAAAAATTAGAAAATGGATGACGTCGAAGAAACAATCCCACTAACTCGTTCAGAAATTCTGGATTCAAGCAGAGCAGTCCCCAAATGAATCACTATGACTTGATGCACGTTCTTTGGCAAAATGCAACGCTCCACGGGGAATACAAGCAGAGCACTAAAACAGGGTTGAAAATTATGGTCAGAAATATCAGCTATTGTAGCCAAATCGTATTAACTTATTCGGTTTAGCTGTAATGCTTGTTGTCGTCTTCAGTTTCCCTGGCGACCTTCTTCCAATCGTCGATGACAATGATTATCAGACTCTTCTGCACATCTCTGAGTTGCTCCTTCACTCATGTCTTGAAGCCGCTGATTTATTTCTGGTTCTTCGGTCATTGCCTCATCTTTTGCGAACGTAGTTCCCTCTGTTCATTTGAGTCTGGATTCGTGCAAGCTCACGCATTATTTATAAACGCTGAAGACTATCACTGGGAGACTCATATTCTTGCCTCATTGTTTTCCGATCGTTCCTCTCTAGAGAGTAAGAATCATTTAGCTTGGTTCTCATTTCAAATGTGGTTTTAGCTACCCAGATTGGTCTTGCTAATGCCAGGAAATGCTCTTCATTTTTTGGAATTAAACTAATTGAGGTATCTGGTTCATCAACTGTTCTATTTGCTCTAAAATAAAATTATTTGAGGTACTGGGCATTGGGTCATCACCTAGTTCCATTTCTTCCTGAAGTTCTCTTTCAGGTTGCTCTGTATATCGGACATTAAAATTAAAAGTCCACTTGTCTGAAGGCCTTTTTTTTGTAAGGCATCTTAAAATGAATATTCAAAATATGTCAATATCATTGATTTGACATGATGAAAATGGCAAATAAACACAGATTTCACTATTTCAAAATAAAAATTTGTCTGCTATTAAAAATAAACCCGTCAACACCCACGGGTACCATACGGCACCGCAGTGCAGCACCGAGCCTAAACTCCTATAATGTAACTAATATGCGATTCTTAGCGTACATTTCGGTGCGCATACTTAGTAGAAGGTTTCTTCTCTCATTCAGTCAGTGTGAATTGTGTTTCTCACCATATTCTGTCTGTTTCACAGCAAAAGGCTTTTTTCCCGACCCATGAGTTATGGGTACTCAGTCGAAGTCAGTGCTTTTTGTGTCTATAATTATTAGTTTAAAAATTATACCGTGATGTTTTCATAAGTTGTAAAGTACAAACTAATATTTATAAACGAATTAGCAGTATCCGGTGATTCAATGTTGAGGTATGTGAAGTCAAGCATCAGCGGCGCCGTTTGGCACCGCTGGGCATTACCCGTAGCAATTCACCTTGTGGTCGTATTTTGCTTACGGTTGTAATTTTAAGCTCTAGATTTCATCATAAAGCAATTTTCTTAACAGAAATAGGTTTTGAATTTTTTCAAAATGTATATAAATTAATTTGGAAGCTTATTTTCATATTAAATATTATTAAATAATAGTTAATCAATAAAAATATTGACTCGTAGTTTTCTGCGGCGTTGATTTGCAGATGTTTCCATGGCTTCTGGGTTTCACCTTGTGAGATTTGTTGGTGGGTTGATAATGCTGTGGGTTAATTTCAAGTTTATGATTTGTGAATTATTACCTATCGAAATAATTCGAACACCAACTTAGTCTCATTTCTTTCTTACACTTAGGCCCTTTTTCTTTTGTCTTACTGTACTGATAATCTGTTTCATTCATGTGTAGAACGATACATTACGTTTGCATGAGGAAATATGCGAATGAAGTGTTAAAAGTATTATTCGAAAATGCTTCAATTGCTGATGCCATGTTACTTTCTCCAAGATCTTATTTATATTTTGTTTACTTAAGAATTTAACTCTTCAAGAGGTTTTAGGCCGCCTAGAGGAAGAAGAAGTTGAAAAAGTCCACCAAATATTTGTCGAGCCACCAGAGAGCACCGTTTTGACTGACGAGGATTCAGGTGATGAAGAGGGTGGCTTGGTTGATAACTTATCTGGTCATCAGCTCCGAGCAAAAGCAGAGATACTGTTTTTAAAAGCAGGAGAAAATGAATACGAAGAATTTGATGAGCAAAGTGGACATTATTTCTCAACAATCCAGGTTGATTCTAGTGAACCTGTCGCCGGAACGTCGCGCAATTTTAAAGGAAACAAGCTCAGGATCTTAAAAAACAGAAAGAGAAAATGGATGGAGATGTATCTAACCGTCGTTTGAAGAAAAATAATGAAATTTCTAAATTTATACGGCAGAAAAACCAAGATATCAATGGTACAATGTCTTTCTTCCTTAGCGCTGACTATTCAGACCTTCGGAATTTAAATGCTGTGAATACTTGTGAACTATTTTTTGATGAACAAGTGGTAGACATCTTAGTTTCTTCGAGCAATAATTATGCGCTGTTCTGTAATTACCCTTCAGCTAATATTTCTTTCGAAGAGATGAATGGGTTCCGGGAATTTTAATTCTCTCCGGATTTAATGAGGTCCCTGACAAGCGCAATTACTGGGAGGAAGCTGGAGATGTCCGGAACGATTTTGTGTGCAGTGCGATGCGAAGGAACCGTTTCCTGGAAATTGAACACTTTCTACATTGTGCGGACAACAATGCTCCTGATCACTCCGACAAATATTGGAAGTTGAGACCTCTGATGAACCTATTCAAGGAACGAACTAGGAAAAAATTTAGACCTGAGCAAAATATGGCCTATGATGAGAGTATGGTGGCATATTACGGATTCCATGGATGTAAGCAATTCATAAGAGGCTAACCTATTAGGTTCGGCTACAAGGTGTGGTGCTTGAACAGTGCAGCTGGATCGACTTCGAGGCATACCAGGGAAAAAGGCATAATGAAGTATACGAAAGCGGTGAGGAAAATCAACAGCTCTGATGTTATCAATGTTGGAGCACGGCACCTGCCGTATAATATTTTTTTCGACAACCTTTTCACAGGTAGTCAGTATATTTGTAATTCTTATAAAAGTATGTCACCATCTGGTTACCACGAGGGAAAGGAAATAAGCTTCTGTATTTTTTCTTTTTATCAAGGAATGAACCTCCTGATGGAGCTGAAGAGTAGGGGCTATAGTGGAACTGGTACACTCCGGAGCAATAGATTGCCGAAAGAAAGTAACCTCACCCCGAAACCCATTTTTCAGAAGGAGCCACGGGGAAGTTACGAGTACAGCTCTGATAAGGAAACATCTATAATCCTTGTTCAGTGGCTAGACAATGGGGCTGTAATGGGTGCATCAACACACTATGGTGTGCATCCTGTGTCAATTGTAGCAAGGTACTCAAGTGGTGCCAAAAAGAAAATTTCTGTGACGCGACCAAAACTATTTGAGGTGTACAATGAGAACATGGGTGGTACCGACCTCATGGGCCGAAGAGTAAATCACTACAGCGAGGGTGTGAGCCGTAAGAAACGGTGGTGGCCAATTTTTATGTGGCTGTTAGATGCGTGTGTGCACAACACTTGGATTCTAATGCGTAAATCAGGAGTGGATGTATCGTAGCTAGAGGTAAGGAGGCTTATTGTTCAAGTATACCTAGTTACGTACGGAACTTGCTCACATCAGGGACAAGGGATAGTGAAAATTGCCAGATGCCTTGCAGCAAATGTACTACGATACGATGGCATAAACAAACTCGTTATTCCCACCCAAAAGGGAAGTAGGAGAAAATGTGCTAGGGATTATTGCATGTCTCAAACAAGAACCAAGTATAAGAAATGTGATATTGGGTCTTTGTGTACAAAGTTTCGCTCCTTACCATTCAAAAGTTAATATGCAATGATTAAATTAAATAGAGGTTTTGTCATAGTTGACGATGTTTGATTCTTCCCAAAATACCTTTAGGAGCGAAAAGACCCCGCCAACGCCCAGCAGTGCCATATGGCACCGGCATGTAACTCTGGTTCTATGTAATATTTCGGGGAAAAATTTTAGGAGCATTCTTCATTGCTCATATGTATCCTATTTTAGAAAAATAAACGATGTTTGATTAAAAAAAACTTTGGGCGCTGACGGGTTAACGTGAGATACGTCACAATGAGAATGGAAAATTAGAATAACTTCATTACTTAAAAATACAACTTTAGCTGTGCTGCTGCTCCTATTGGACCTCTTGAAGGTAGTTTTTAAAAACCTTTTTGAAGCAGGCTATTAATTAATCTTGTGTCAGTTATATGCATGTGTCGGTAAGTTAATTTTATCTCCATGAAAATGCAATGCACAAATTGTAATTGTAATTTTTGTAAGCAAAACAACAAGACTTTATCTTCAATGTGAAGGACCTAAAAAGCTACATTAGTTTGAAATAAATATAAGACTTACCTTAGCAATAACCTACAGACCCTGGCATGAATTTTCATTCCATACCTATGCTGTGGTTTCCAAGTAAATAAAACATTCAATGGGGTCGTTTACCATATTTTTTATTGCAGAATATGATAGAGTTTGTAAAATAAAAAGACCTGCATTTTTCCATTTTTTGATCCGTCAATTATTTCTCGAGTTATAAGTGGCGAAAAACTGATGTTCTTAGCCCTTTCAGAAAAGTGGGTGTGGTGCAACCTCCACTGCTGACGTATGTCAGATTCTGTACAGTGCCAAGAGACAGATACCGCACAGTTATACCCTGTGGAATCCTTGAATTCATTAAATCCTTCAGGTCTCCCACCTCATAAGTTGTTGGTAAAGAAAAATGCCATAGTAATGGTGATCTGCAACCTCAACGCCAAGCAAGGGTTGATTAACAACGCCAGGTTAATAATTACTAATTGAGGCGAATACACAATCACTGCTAAATTAATTGACTCGGGTAGAACAGTCATAATTCCGAGAGTTAAACTCACCCCTTTGGAAATAACATTGATTTTCCAAATGACAAGAAAACCAATCAAAGTGGCCTTTGCAATGACAATTCATAAAACACAGGGTCAGACTCTTCAGAGAGCCGGATTGTACTTGCCAGAACCCGTTTTTTCACATGGACAGTTGTATGTAGCATTTTCTAGTTCGCTTTTTCCGTGATATGTTATGTTTCTGTAAAAGAAACTCATAACCAAAAAGTTACAGACGACAACATTGTTACTTCTAATATTGTCTTTAAAGAAGTTTTGTAAATTGCGTGCCATTATTCAGTAACAGACATCATGATTGTTCCTACTGGTACCAAACTCTCTTGCCTGTATTGTAAGTATAAAGAAAGTAGGTACTTTATGATACACCTTCTTCTCTATTTAAAACCCAATTACACCGTATCCTTATCATACTTATTCCCTGATAGCGTGAAAGTGCGAAATTTTCGCACGGGTTACCTAGTAGTCACATATTCCCCATACATATATATAAAAGTAATATATTTTGAACACATGCAATATATTTTAACTAAAAGAACAATAGGTAGGACCTTCTGTACCGCAGTAGAGCAGGAGAATACTGATTTGGCAACGTTGGTTATTTTTTCCTTACCCCTGAACTGTACGGTAGAAGAACCTTTTCCACCTGATCTTGTCGTTATGACGATATCTCCACGTCCTTTACCAGGTCCAGATCGAGCTATTATTTTATTTACAGACTTCCATTCTGCCGAAAGAAGACAATCACAGCCACATATGGAGAGCCCTTGGAAAACAAGATAATGGAAAATATTATAACAGCCCTTTAATTTTAGTAACCAATACATTAGGAATATTATGTCTTAGTTGAAAAGCGTATTTTTCCCTCTGAGCTTAAACGACAAACTACACAACCATCAGTTTAAGCTGCAGGGCAGTTACGGCAGAGTACCATAATACAACCAAGGGGATTCAACGTTTAATTTAGACTCTGAATCTTACCTACTAGATCATTTGGTCCTGAACCCAAATACTCCCCTCTAAGAGTAACCCGGGTGCCAGGTGGGCCCTCTTTAGGAGAAATTCCTGTCACTATTGGCGGTGGAGCCATTGGGAATTGAGATCTTGAGAGAAAAACTTATTTTCAGTGGCCACTTGAAAATAATTTACCGTTTCACTACTTCCAGAATTAAGAGAAAAAAGGCACATACCTATTAAAACTCGACTAAATCACTCACTTTCGGCTACTCATTGATGAATTATAAAGAGGTGGTTGGTAATCTAATAAATGCAGTAATCAAAATTCAGAGTTAAGGAAACGTTTGGTTCAATGAACGATACTAGGCAATTATAGCAAACGTCTGTGATATCCCCACAAACAGTTCGTTCGTCTCAAGGCCAAAGCTTATGCATCTGACACCTAAAAAATTTTGTAATGTTTGCATGCAGGCGGAAAATTCATGACAAACCAATTTAACTGATTTAACCGGGTACGTTCAGTTCAATTTCGACCCATGGAGCGACAGGAAATGGGTAGCACACAAGAGATGCATGTCCCACCCGTCCCACCAACCACCAGAATCACAAGGGATCTTCCGATTCTTACGGGTCTCACCAGATGGCAGACTATTGATCATGGGCACAGTCTAAACATACACGCATCACATTTTGAATCTGTAATGCCCCGTTCACACTACTAGAGTAGAATGATAGTTAATATGGCGGCTAAAACTAACCTGCGTTCACACGTCCTACCCAGAACCATCGTAAAGACTCTAGTGACATCTATTGGAGAGTGAAATTAAGTCAAAATAACAATGGAGGGTAGGATAGCGGAAGGACTTTGTCTTGCAAAGATTGGAAGCTTATTTTAACTTATGTGCAAATTAGATGCAGTTATTTTATAGAAAATTGTCAATGTAGTTTCCTAGATCCCTTTTTATAAATGAACCAAAATATTCTTCTTAAATTACTTCCTCATGATTGACAGTGGGTCGCATCTCCGAGATACGGATTCTGTGTTAGTTACTTCGCTAAACATCAATTTTAAATATAAAATTGAATGCAATTAACATTTGCTTTGAATAACTCCAAAGTAATACGTTAAAAATATGTAAAGGTTGTACAACGATGAACGCCCTCCATGACTTTAATTTCCAGATATTTAAGACATTCAACATTTACCTCTTTTTCCTCGCATATTTCAACTAATACCTTTACACTTTAAAATTATTAACGTTTCCTTGCCTGTATTTCTATTCGTTTAGCTTATATACAGGCATCACGCACCAAGAAATGCAATCAACCATGGAACGCCATGCTACGAAATGATTAATTGTTCACCTCTCATTAGTTATCGCTCGTGTTAACCCATTTCGTAGGCATGTTCATGTATCCAAATAGAATACATACAAGTATACATAATGGATTTGTTGCTCTTATCAATATTTAGTATTTTTAAATCCGATATCCCAAGTTTACCATATTCTGCTGTTTGTGAAAGGAGCTATTTAAGGGAATAATGCTGAAAATAGTTTTAATGCCGTCCTAAGGAGTGAATACGTAAAAATTAACACGAGTCGAATTTCCTGTGAAAGTTTGCAACTTCTTAGTTACTTAATTTCTGCATGTATATTTTCTTCACGGCAAGTTAATCACATACAATAAATATATAAGCGTACGTACTCAGGATTCAGGGGTAAAGCAAACTATTTAAAACCATTATTGAACAACCGAATCAGTGGAACGCGGTAATACAACTACTAAAATATATTACAGTGTGATTAAATAAATATCGTTGTAACTAAGAATCATTTCCAATCCATATCGTGCGATCCGGTCACTTCGTCTTCAAGCACTCTACGTTCATTTCCACTTCCATTTTCAAAACAAACCTTCTTTCTACCCACATTTCTACCAACTTGCGTTCACACGTCCTTAAAATACCAGTAACTAGCGCCAACTATAGTAACTCAATAATGGTAGAAAAGTTTACTAGGTTTAGCGGCAACCTGCGTTCACACGGCCATTTTCCAACTATGGTAAGCCTTACCATAGTAAAAAGCTAGTAGTGTGAACGGGGCATAAGTAGGATTAGGAAGGATCTTAGGAAGTCCTTTTAGAGCCAAAGGACAAAACGCTCAACACTATTTTTATTTATCTGCTTATGAAATTGAAAGTTAATTTGGCTGGAATATGTGAATGTGCTTTCAAAATTTTTATGAGTTCTTGCGCAAAGTACGTATTATTTGAAAGCATTGCTCGTAGTCAGCAGATCACGGAACAAGTTGCACCGATCCTAGGGCTAATGCCATTCTGTATTGAATTTTCTTATTTTGGTCGATCGAAATATTTCATACATTTATATGAAGTGTATGTCTTTAATACAGGTATTCGACGACAGTGTGAAGAGGGTGGAGAATGAATTTCCATTTTTCAGCAAATGAATTCGATTGCGAAGTGTGTGTTGCAGATACGGAGACAATGAAGCACTATTTGTGAAGAAGGATCTATCAGAAGGTTATTGGTGATATCCATTGCTTACGAATTCTGTGAAAAATGTTTCGAAATATACACGTTCGGGACGATAGCACAGTCTAAACATACAGTCTTCTCACTTCGGCACTATTTTGGAAACCCGTCATCTCCATTCTACGAGAGTAAAATGAATATTAAGCAGAGAAATTTCGAGAAACTCCGACACTATTTTCCATTGACATAAATGTATTTAATTTTTTTGACCATTTAAATATATGTTTATATTGTGGAATAAAATTGATTAAGATGCAAGTTGACTGATACACGTCACGATCTCTACGGCTGATACCATGATGGCGTACGCAAGTCTGTGCGTTCAAAGATCGTTCCCAAAATCTTAATGATTTACGCAGCAAAATTGTGAGTATTTTACGCGGTTTTCCTTTTTATATTATATTCAGAGTTTTATATATTTATTTATTTTATTCTTATTTTTCTTAATGCCTACAGTAGCAAATGGTTTGCTTCTATACTGGAGTTTCGACAACTCACTCTAAATTATTCTCAAAGATCTTCGATGATACCAAATTTCCTGTGCTCTGGGTCATCTGGTAGGTATATTGATTGATCTGGTAGATATTTGTTGCGATTACAATTAAATATTTTATATTTTAAGTTTGTCACTCAAATGCTTCTAGTACTTCAATTGTTTTAGTGAACATAACTACGAGTTTGTTTTGAGTGAAGCATGCTAATTGTTGCCTCTTTAAAATTGGTAGTTTGCATTAAGTAAACTCAAGATCACATTTTAAATCTGTAAGGAAGTTCTTTTAGAGTCAAAGGACAAAACACTCAATACTATTGTTATGTATCTGCTTATGATAATGAAAGTTAATTTGGCTGGAATATGTGAATGTGCTTTCAGAATTTTTATGAGTTCTTGCTCAAAGTACGTATAATTTAAATGTATTGCTCGTAGTCAGCCGATCACGGAATAAGTTGCACCGATTCTAGGGTTATAATGCCATTCTGTATTGAATTTTCTTATTTTGGTAGATCGAAATATTTCATACATTGATATGAAGTGTATTTCTTTAATCATAACAGGTATTCGACGACAGTGTGAAAAGGGTGGAGAATGAATTTCTATTTTCCAGAAAATGAATTCCATTGCGATGTGTGTGTTGCAGATGCGGAGCCAATGAAGCACTATTTGTGAAGAGGGATCTTTCAGAAGGTTAATGGTGATATCCATTGCTTACGAATTCTGTGAAAAATGTTTCGATATACACGTTCGCCACGATAGTATTTTAGTCTCCCCACTTTAGTCTGTTCCATTAAACGCTAAGTTGACTCTCATATTTTTTATAGGCCGTTTTACACGGTACTTTTTTTTACAATATCTTGTAAAAACGCTTGTATGAGGAAAATGGTACCGTGCAAAGCTGCAACTTGTGTGAACGGTTTTGCGAAGGTCTGAATGAGTGAACGGAAAATAGAACCTGTTCTAATTCCATTCAGACAAACAAAATTTCGTTTAGTTTCATACAATCGTTTGCACAAGTAATTGCACCGTGTAAAACGGCATTTACAATGCACTGTAACTTTTTCCTGCGCTATTCATGATTTTAACGAGTGTATTCTTCTTTGCAGGCAATTTATGGCATTAGGAGAGGAGACAAACTTCAAGGAGAACAGCTCTTATTATTAAGGCCGTTGTACACGGTACAATTTCTTGTACAATAAATTGAACGGCGAGATTGGACCAAGATATTGTACACCCGTCCACAATAAAATGTTACCACCTCGGAGGCCGAATTTTTCTAAGTCCCGAGTTGAAGGAGATTTGACAACACTGTCCCTTGGCGCATAGTTTAAATGCCCAGAGCTCTCGCCATTTATTGGGGGTACCCTTCCCTCGAGAACAATTCCCTTTTCGCACTTTCTCAAGTGAATAGCAGACCGCCTTGACCCACGACCACGATATTTGCTAGAAGACGAGTCTCCCGAGACACATAGGTACCCGTGGCCACAGAACGGGAGAAGGGGCACGAGATGAGTTCCAATCACTTTTCACCACATTTCTAGTAGAAACATAATAGAAAATGACACTCGCTTTATAACCTCTTTCGAAAATACCTATCATTTATTCCGAGACCACTTTGGAGTCCTATGACAACTGGACGATTTTCGAGGGTAATGATTAACGTGCTAAATGGTCGTTGCGCTTCCACGGGTATTATAAGACCGTAAAATATGCAATGTTCTGGTTGAAATTCTATGTCCTCTAAACTTAACACTTCAAAACGCCTACATTTATTGATCACTAAGTCACCAATTAACTCAGATTCATCCAACGTTCATGTCGCAGAGCGTAGGTGTGAAGAAAGTCTTAGGAAGGTGTAAACAGAAAGCCGTAGTTTTATTATTCCGTAGTTTTTTCACATGATCACTGCTTCAACTGCTCATTTATTACGTCTAAATGAAATTAGATCAGCTGCTAATATGATATTCAGAATTTTTGTAACGCTTGAACTCCTGGAATTTTATTCAAAAGCCATTAATTCATGATAATCAATAGCTATCGGCTTATGTGGGCCGAGCTTCTTACAAAGGAGAAGTCTCTAAGTTTTTCCAGCCTCATTACATAATTCTCTCTAAAAGAGAATTGCATAGAACGGCATAATCAGAGAAGCCTTTGAGCCCTTAGCCGATACCCTACTTTCGGAAATAATTCCGATACATTCAGAAGTCGGTCGGTATATTTTTTTCACCCTCAGAAACGTTCCCGACACGTTTTATGATACCCACAACCCCGAACAGTAAGCAGGTGGTGAAAATAGAATCAAGCCAGATCACAACAAAAAAAAACTCATCCGGGAAATTAACCACGGATCTACAAATGTGCTGTTATGCGCGCTATCCCAAGCAAGGTTTGAATTTGGGCAGGCTCTCCATTTCTTGATATTTCCACCTTCCGCTATCTAAATAGTGTATTGGAGAAAAAGGGGTATAGCAGCATTGATGACAGAAGGAAAATTGCATTGGCAAGATAAGCTTTTAGTCGTAGACGTGAACTGTTGACAGGGGCGTTAATCAGGGAAGTAAAGAAAATACTAGTGAAGAGTTTGATATGGAGCGTGGCACTATATGACGCTTAAACATAGGCTTCATGGAATGAAGATGGAAATATACTCAGAGCTTTTAAGATGTGAGTACGTAGAAGGATGGAGAAATTAAAGTGGATCAAAAGGAGGACAAATGATGAAGTATTAGAAATGGTAGGAGTGGAAAGAATTTTGATTGATGAATAGAGAAAATAAAAAGGGCGAGGGTGAATTGAAATATGTGATTGAGTGAAGGATATTGGTTAAACGGGGTAGAGTGAGGCGAAGAACGGGTACCTTGGATAAAATGATGGGAGGTATGGGGGGCTGAAGAGGGACAGTGTGTGGAACCAAAAATAATGATAATAATGATTCTCATCACTGCAATCACATCACGTGTTTAATTCCCTTGGAAAATATGAATTGATCCTCACCTAGAAATTCATTGCTCTATTTTTCATACAGCGATTGATGATTCTAAGCACCAACGTAGCAGCATGAGAGATTCAGTAGTCTTCGCATTCCCTTGTTGCTCTCTTTTACGTTTTAGATGGCAATACAGTTTTTTCGAATACTCCGACAGCATATTCTCCTTGCATATCCTACAAGCGAGCCCATAAAAATCCTCCGACCTCTCTGCACAGTAGTTCAGTAATTTCAAGTATTCCCTATAATTACGTTGAATTTGTTCTGGTCACATTGCAGAATTACAAGTGCTGTCCTTTTTTTATATTTCAAGTAGCAGTATTCATTCTAAGAAATAACCAGGCGAGTATGCGAGAGTGCGAGGATTGTGTGTAATTTGAAAGAAATTCAAAATATATCCGCGATAATTTTTCCTCATTTATTACGCAATTAAGCTTGGAACTTAACACTTATATTCCGTAAAGACGTCCAATAAGTCTTCTCTTTTCTTGTTGAAATCTGTATGTGTCAGTTGTAGCGTAAGTATTTTTGCCATTTACTATACAAGCGCAGTTTTCGAGCTCATCGCTCAGTCAAATAAAATTCACCGATAATTTAAAAGATAACACCGATCGTTAACAGATATATAAATGCTGATAACAATATTCATCTATGTTATTCATGTTATAAAATCAACAGTTTCTACTACGAAATAAAGGCAAAAATTGAGTATTTTGGAACGTTTCAGAAATGACATATATCGACGGTGTTAATGACAACTCTTACTTCGAGCTGCATTTACATTTGGGTAGTCACTCTCTCAAGAGCCGTAGTCGCGGAAACCTAAGCGACCCATCTTCAAGGGAGAAACTCCGAGCAGCAATCCAAAAGAAGGCTTTTTTTGGGAGGCCTCACTCCTTGGGGCCGACTAATTGTCACAAGGCACCCTTGCGGCCCTCCCTCTCCAACGCAAAAATCTCTCTCCAGGTCATTGAGGAAGGGTCTCACCACAAACCATGGCAAGGGAAGGAGGAGGACCGTGCCTCGGTCTTGCTGGTGCTGCCCGGGGCATTTAAAGGGACAGAGCTGCACTGTTGTCAAATCTCCTTCAACTCAGGACTTTGAAAAATTCGGCCTCCGAGGTGGTAACATTTTATTGTGGACGGGTGTACAAGAAGTTGCTTCACGGTCGTACACGATCAAAGATTTTCATGCAATTTGTGCGCCAATAACATGCGCAGATATCGTTTTCTGTCCAACAGCTGAATCGCGATACCCGATGACGATAGTATTTTGACAATACTTCCATAGTTACAATGATTTGCTACCATTAATCCTAGCATTAATAAAATGAAATTTTACGAACACTAATTGGTTACTTTCACTTTTTCATCGACTCATGAAACCCATCATTTATTGTCCAAACAGAATGTTTTCGCTCGTTGCATATATTTATTTTTGGTTCAATAATGTAGCGTATGTAATGTAACGTCATCTTATTTTCATTGAGGTTTAATGTTTCCCAGTGTGTCCAACAGATCTTTTGAGAAATAAAACACTTCCAACGCGATCGACGAATATCACCATATGGAAGCAACAACCCTGCAGGCACGCTCATATTCGTTTATATAAACCTTGTATCAACAGCAGGGAAAAGGTTGATGCGCTGGCTTTGATTATGAGTTGAGCTCAATGTTATGTATGCCGTTGAGTCTGGATTGACTGTCATGAAAATCCTTTTCATATCGCCCTATTTGTGTGGTTTTGAGCACTCAGTCTTTTGCTAAAAGTTGGTGTTAAGTTATTCTCATAGTGAAGATGTAATAAATGTATGTGTGTCAGCGTTATTACCAACAGTTTTTTCTGAAATTGATTAAATTTCTCAGAATTAATGGATACATCAAATTGAATGGTATATACCAATGCTTGCCTCTATAAAATATGAATATTCTCTACGCAATTTGTCATGTTGATAGCATGTTTCTTAAGTATGCGGAATTCAGGGCTAAAAGAACGATTAATTGTGTTCGGCCAATCATTCCCGAGGGATATTTATAATTCCGAGATTGGATCCAATTGGATACTCATATCGCGATATAGTATACGCGTATGCTATAGTAAATTCGTATACGATAAATAGCAATGTGAATGATGAACGTATTTACTCATTAATTTACTAATTTATTTAAGCATCTCTTTGAGAAATTCGTATGCTTTTATAGTATTTATTATCGAGGATACGGAGGACAGAAGTGAAACAAATTTTTATTAGATAGTCGATCGTCTGCATATTCATAAAACCGCGCATTACACGAGCTGAATGCGTGTTGGAATATTATAAAATGCAAACATCAGCATAGGAAAATGAATCCTATAATATTATATACATTAATGCATTCGTTAAAGTGCGTTATTTATAAACTGCAATATAAATATTTACTTTTGGGTCCTTCGTTTCCATGGATGTCCAAGGTTTGCGGCAAGATTGTTGAGTCTATCAATAGGTCCATATTTTGGTCATTGATCTTTATCTTAATTAAAAGATAACAACTAACAATTTTTAAATAGCTGAGAACATTTGTGGAAAAACGTGTGTCATTTGGAGTGGACATTGAAGACGCATTCATGAAGTACTTGGATATTGAAGACCATTTAAAGAGTCTTTAACCCTTTAAATTTATTGCTTTCTTGTTTCCGGCATTGACGGAAGAGAATTTGTGTATACCTCTTCATGCCGAATTCAAATTTCTTCGGGAAGATTGAAGGTAAGTTCATGCATTTCCTCAGCTTCCCGATCTATTTCTAGCAGAATAAGTAGCATGCATTGGAGAAAAATTTGGCATATAATAGGAGTTGTAATAAAAACGACTAATGTACTAGTGCATGAGGGTTACGGGTGTTACTTAATTAGTTTCTCGGCATATATTTCAGCTTCGTAAGAATCCCGAAAGGTAGTTATAAGCTGTGACAAGGACCCAACGGTGGAGGCTTCTACAAAGGGAGGCGCGGGAACATGTAATCGGCCGTAATAACGTCGGAGAGGAGGATAGGAAGTATAATGAGCCAATACTGCCAGTCAAAAGAAGCTTGGGGGAATGGTTCCGTATCTCAAAATAAAGGACTGCTGAAAGGAAAAGACGGAAAAGTGGCAACATGAACCAATTGAGGAAGATAACATAGAATACATAATTGATTTGTGATACTCCTTATTGCATAAATAAATGTATCACATTGAATAAGTGATTTATTTCATGGAGTTCCCTCTGAAATTCCCTTAGTCTGTATGCAATAGCGAAAATTGCAATGAACAAAGATTCTTCCTTCAAAAATAAAATAAAAAATTTTAAAACACGGGTATTAAATTACGTATTAGCACGAAGTTCTGCCACTAGATGGAGCCACAGTCTGCATTTGGTGGATCTTACTGCCTGGATTTGCCGATAGATGACTCTGTTGCTCGTTTAGATCAATGGTTTACATGAAATTGGTTAAATTTGATGCCATGATTTATATAGAGTTTATATGGAGTTTATATAAAGTTGATTTCGACGGTTGTGCACGTTTCCCTGCTGTTGATGTGATTTTTACATGAACGATGTATCAACGGAGGATTATGTGCTTGCTGGGATGGTTCTTGTTATATGCTAAACTATTTTTCAAAAAGTATGTTTTCCCATAATGTAAAAATGCAAATGTATTTTTTGCCCTTGCTACAAGTGTTGTAAATGGCAGTGTTTTAATAAAAATGTAATCACGGGAATGAACATGTAATTTCATTTCAGAGTTTATATTCCCCTTGGTTTACTGTATTAGTATATCCATATGTAAATAACCTGAATTTAACTCGTTTTGATTTTCTTCCGGATAAATTTGAATTGAAAATCGGTCAATTGAAAAGTATTATGGTCTGCCCTAGTAAGGTATTTTAAAAATCCCTCTTCACAGCGTTGTCAAATACTCAACTGGAACATTCATAAATTTGGCAACGTTTGGTAAAACAGAAAGTAGGCTCACCAGCCAGCTAAGGGTTTCCCATTGCTCTTATGGGAGTAGGAAGACTGTATGTTTAGACTGTGGCACTAGTGCTCTATGTCACTATGCTAACATTCATTCATTACCGCTGGGATAAATGAATGATAGCATGATTGCAAGAATGGTAGGTGTGTATGTCATGGTGAGAAGGGAATATTTGTGGGTTTTTTTTTAACAAATATGGTACAGTTCAGGATATAGAGGGATGGAAAAGTTAGAATGTAATGATTCTGGAATAAAGGTTGGCCAGGAGTTTGAAATGGGAGATGAAACAATGCCTTTAGGGCCTGATTTTGCAGTTAGAAGGCCTTTTTAAAGAGGCTGTCATTTGCCTACAATAGTATACCATACGCAATATGGGATTGAATTTTAGCATAAAAGAGTAGTTTCAAGGTGTTGAGAGCAATAATTGGGGCTAATTTTTTAATCAGGAAGATGCCAGAAGTGATCTATTTCAGTGTCCTTGATGTGGTAGAACCACTCCCTGTTTTCATTGATTTTTAAACCAAGAAAATTGACAGAATGGGATCAAATGAGGTCTAATAAATAGGCTAGAGGAGGGAGGATTTCATATCATGTTTCGGGAATTGCAGATGAAGAGATTTGCATGAATCAAAGGTGAGATGGTTTTTGGCACCATTGGTTCATCTCAGAGATAGAAGTTCTAGAGAGGTATCCAACTTCAATTTGATTATTTGATAGTGGCAGACAGGAAGTATTGTCCGCAAAGTGAAGGACCTTCCCAATTGAGATTGAATTTGGGAGGTCATTAATAAAAATTAAAAAGAGCACACACCCAAGAATTGAACCTTTACACACACCTTAGTGGGGGCTTGGACAGGATTACCTTGGAGCCACTGGCTGTTCTGTAGTAATGTTTCACTTGCTGCTGCCAGTTGATGAGAAAAGACTATCTGGAACAGGGCATTGCCAATAATACCAAATCTAGAGAGTTTGAAGATTAGTATCTTATGACTGATACTATCAAATGTTTAGCTGAGATCATAGAAGATCCCTAGTGTGGCATCTCTACAATTGAGGGCCTTTTAAATATGATTAAGTAACCGAAATATGGCAGTGGTGGTAGATTTCCCTGTTTTAAATCCATGCTGGGTTTCATGTAAAAGCTGCAGTGATATCAGAAAATTCATAAGTTGACTGTAAATGATTTTTTCAAAAACTTTAGAAAAACTGAGAAGCAGAGATATTGGCTGGTAATTGTTTGGATCAGAGAGGGGACCTATTTTGCTCATAGGGTTAATATGAGCTAGCTTCAGATATGCAGGGAAGTAACCTTCATGAAAGGTAGTATTGATAATATCAGCCAGTGCATCACATAAAATTGCTGGGAGTAGCTTTGCAGAACATTTAAATTAAAGTTTCAGCAACATTTTAGGGATTGATGACAGGAGTGCTGTTAAAGACAAATTCACTCCGTGAATCATTTTGTTCAGATGCTTTGGTATTATTTAATAACATCCCATGCTGATTTTATGGGATTTGTGGAAGGAAAGGATAAACATTTCATTGACAGTCTTCTGATGATCCCTTACATGCTGTTTGAAGGCTTTGAGAGACTTTTTGTATGTGAACATTAGTCTATTGTCAATGTATTTGGCCTGCTGGTAAAGTTTTTGAAGGCACCGGCTTCAGCGACTAGATCCAAGGAGTAGAGTCTTCTACTAATATCCACCTTAGGTGGACACCTAAGGCTCTTTTTGGGAAATGCAGAGTTTAAATGCATTGTGAAAATACTGATGAACTTTTTGAATTTGTCTTCAGCATAATTAGAAACGTAGATGCCATCCCAGGTTTCATATGATATAGAATTTACAACGTTGGGAATGGAGTCATAATCAGTTTCTTTTATAGATAATGTGTGGGATTTTTTGAGAATGCATGTTTAAAGATTTGAGAGAAAAATTAAGATCATAATGATCAGATAAAAAGGTAGATTATAGTGTTTTGCATATTAACTGTGAGGATGGTATGTATGAAATAAGTAAATCTATTAGAGTTGATGAAGATTTAGTTACTCTAGTAAGTGAATAATTTTGAATTTTGATGCCATGAACACCAATCAAATTATTAAGATAAGAGCTGTACTAATTAGTAATTACACTTAAGTGTTTCTTAAAATATCCAAATGTCGATCATCACATGGAATAACTTTATGTGGTGATGTATTTGGCAATTTTTTATGAAGAAAAAAAGATTAAGTACATCAAGAACATTAATGAAATGGGGTCGTTTACCATATTTTTTTTATTGCCGAATCTGATAGAGTTGGTAAAATAAAAGGACACGTATTTCTCCGTTTTCTGATCCGACAATTATTTCCCGAGTTATAAGCGGCGAAAAACAGATGTTTTTAACCCTTTCGGAAAAGTGGGTGTGGTGCAACCTCTGACGTATATCTACTTCGTCCAATCACAACTGAGCCCGCGAAGCTACTTCGCCTTATCGCAAAGGGGGGGACACAGCTGACTCGGCCAATGGGAGCGATTTCGACAGCATCTGTGCGAGCAGACCTTCCGAGAACCCCCCTCCACTCTCTTCCCCCTCCCCTGAAAGCAGTCAAGGAAGGGAGGAAAATGACGTCAATGTTATCACAGCAGCATTTTCGGTGGGCGTCACCTTTTGCTTATTTTAATTTTTGATTTATGAGTGAATGGTTAAGGTTAGAATATTAATTTTTCACTAACATTCATTTTTCGTTTCCATCTAACGATTTCGTGTACAAAATTGCGATTTCGGTTCCGAGTAAACGCCCCCATTGCTGACATTACCACCTGGAGAGCGATATGCTCCGTAGATAGCATAGGAGACAGAGTTAACTCTTAACTTAGCTATACAACATTCAAAGTTCTTCTCTAAGCATTTATTAAAGTTTAAACATGAAATGTCACTATGAGGCCTTGAATAAATGGCAACACCACCACTCTTATGTAGGGAATGACAAAAGTAGGATATTACGATGTAACCATGAGTACAAAGTGTAGTCAACTCAGATTCACTCACAAAAACACAGGATTTTGGCAGAACCTCTTCCATGCCTTTGCCATGCAATGAAGATAAAATGCTCATTTGTAATCACGATATGAAATTGTAAAATTTTGATGTAGGTGGTTGGCACTAAATCAAGTAAGGGCTTCATAAAGGCATTAAATTCTGATCGTAATGTCTATTGCCCCATGTTTCAGAAAAAATCAATTTAGGGTACGAATTGAGTGTAACAAATGAGGTAGAGGAAACATCTTTCACAGATAAGCAGAACATTCACAAAAAGAAACTTAACAGTCCAGTAACTCTAGTGTTGCATTACAAGTTTATTATTCATTTTAAATGAAGTAGCGAAGTATCTCCATTTTAAGCACCTTTCCTCTTAATTTCACTACCCATACTTCTGCTCTGTAATGACTACAACTGATGGAATGCCACTGCCAAACAAAGGCCATGAAGTTAGCATAATATTCTTCACGATATCTCTAAAATGATCATTATGAAAAAGACAAGTTGGTAGCACAGCAGTGTTTTAATAGAGAACAAATAAGATTTTAATCAAAAGACCACAAATACCACTGAATACATTTGTTTGACAGGCACAAAAATGTTTTCCCTCAATACTTAAGTATACTACAATTGTAGTAGAACCAAACGAGAAATGAATCGAGACGATGAACAACATCGAGGAAGAAAGTCACTTTCAAGTACATTTATACCACAGCATATATTCTCAATACAAAGGTTCGCACACTTACCTGTCTCTCATGATAGGGAACCGGAATAATTTTCCACCAACCGCTCGACATCCCGAAACATAACATCTCTTCTTTTCCATCACGGAAATGCTTCTGGTGGGCACTCGTCGCCTTTTGTAACACCAAGATAGCTCCTACTGAAATACACTGGACTCTACGATTGTATGCAGCTGGTCTGAGCTTATTTATTTCGTACCGTTACTTCTAAAGGCCGCTTTACACGATACAATTTTTTGTACAAACTGAACGAAATTGTATGTTTGTCTGAATGGAATTAGAACAGGTTATACTTACCATACAGACATTCGCGCAATATGTCGCTTTACACGGTATAATTTCCTCATACAAGCGTTTATACAAGAAATTGTACACAAAATTGTATCGTATAAAGCGGCCTAAGAAACTGCCGGCCTCTCAAAGTCTCAGCCGGCAACTTTTGAACGGGCGGTTGTGTTTTTCCACGGCTCTGAGGCATGGAGGGGTTTGACGAGGAGGAAGGGGCACGAGAACTGGCAGCACTTAGTTCAAGGACCAGTTCACAGATGGCGTTAAACGCAGTCGGTCAGTGAGTAGGATGATCGATCAGGGGGGTTATTTTGTAATCCTACTTTAGTGAGAACTCCGCCACCCAGGCGGTGCGACCATCTACGGATCTCAAGCAGTGACCTGCCGGGTTTTAGAGAATGGAGAGAGGGGTACCCTTACAACAACGATTCCCGCGATGAAGGAATATACCTTACTTTAAAAGTTTTATCAATGCCTATAATCAAATAATGGGCAATTACATCCCACGAATGAAAATTTAAATTTATTCATTGAACCGAAAGAAAAATAGTTTTATCCCCACATCATATTTATTTGTGTAGGAATTGGAAATCTTCCCGTCGCCCACGATAAGGGTTCACTTCAATAAAATACGTTGTACCTTGATAAAATCATTATAAATATGTTTCACGTGCCCTTCTATTTTCTACCGATATCATGCTCACTATTTAAGGAAAAATAAAGTGATAAAAATGAATATTCCAGGTCGGCTCCGAGGAATTTACGAGGGCAACCATCGCAGTGTAATAAGCATTTAGTTCATTCTTTACGGTCTTGAGGTAGTCCAGAGAACAATTGAAGCCCTTGGTATTCATATAAGTATTCACGGAACTTCGAAATCCACACCTAATGCGTCGGGCAGCATGTGAGCCTGTAATGGGAAAATAAAGTCCACTAATTCGCGTCGTAAGTCCTCGGTCTATTGAAAATCCATAAAATGAGTTGAAAAAAGAAAAAATACAAACGTAACTGACTACATTGAATGTGGATGGGTTGTAACACTGATTCCTTAAATTATAAGAAAGAAAAAAAAATTGACTTCACCGGGTCTCGAACCCAGGTCGCTCGGGGCAAAAGTTACTAGCAGCGCGCCTCAACACACTCGGCCACGGTGGTTTTTGATGACACACCTTCACTCAAAGGTACTGATTCCGCGCCAAATCTTTACTTGCTTTTATCTCTCGAACCCGGGCCTATGGGGAAGAAAGCCGTGACACTTTTTCTACGTTTCCTTTATAGTTTCAGTAAATAACATCGGCATTCGGATCCCGAACATCACTCTCGCGATGTCTCCTTGTTAGAGGGTAACCTTGTCGGTAACGACGACTGAGCCTACCGACGATTTCCACCCACGCTAGGCCTTCGACATGTATTTCGTCTCTTCGCCAACTGCATGCTGGGTAAAAACAGTGATAGATCGGTCTACGCATAGCGACGGACGTATGTTTTGATTATACGAGCTTGGTTTTTATGAATTGACTTGTGCAAATTGGCAGTTTTCTGAGAACTGAGATCGTCCTTTATTTGCATTTCCATATTATTATTAAGTTACAATCTTAACGGTATAATTCGCGCTAGTTATATTCGTCCTTAATTAGCAAAATTAGCGCATCCAAAACAAGTTTGTTTTAAAGTGTCCAAAGTGCGGGGAGTGAGAGGTGATTTAAGTTCTTCTAACCTTTATTAAATACAAATACAGTTTTATTTATAATTTTCTATTTACTAAGTACCTATATTTTTACTTCAATTACTATACTATTTATATGCAATTGCAGTTTGATGTATTTAAATGTTTGACGGTAGAAACTTTATCGCTAGACTAGTAATGCATTTTACATCAGAGTGGTTGGTGTTTTTTAATTATCAGCCCAAAGAATGACAGAGGGATATCTTGCTTTAGATCAAATGTTTATGTAATACGTAGAAAGTAGACTCGAACGTCGACGATCGTGCCGGGATACGAGAGTAAAAGGGAAGCCCACGACCCGTTTGAGCTGGACAACGAGGAGTTTATCAATTTATTTCGCCTCTCCCCACATGTTGATTTGGTTCTCATTGAAACACTTCGGCCGATATTGCAGCGGGAGCGGTCGATCCTCATTGCGAGTGAGCAGTGTGTTCAGTTCATTCCAATGCATTTTCAAACGAACGCAAGTCATTATTCACTTCACTGTTTCTTCGTCAGGGTCACTTTTACTTCCGTACCAATTAGTGTTTCTAATTCTTAAGATTGCCTCCCAAAAAAACAAACGTTACTTACAAACAAACTTACACGTTAGCCGAATGCTGCCTACTACTTACTGTGATGTCTCTATAATTTGTAATTTCGACGAAGATGTGTACACAATTCTACCAAGTAATCTAATAAATATATTATTATTACATTCCTCCTCCATGTAGCAATTCCCTCTCGACCTGACTTGAGCTTCTCGACTAAATTGTTTGGACCATCGTGGGTTTTAATTTTTAATTTAATCTTGTTTGTGTACGTATAGTGACTTGAATATGTAATTGTTGGCTTAGTTAATTGCACTTGAATACAGTCCATCAGAACCATATAGACGTGTGTTATTTCTCGATCGTAAAATCGTACCCAATTTCGTAGTACGAAATCAATAACAAAGTATGAATAAAGATTTAAATCAAATTACCTACATGCAATTCCTCAGTTTCAACTAATCCCACCTTTCATCCTGCCTTTGGTATTAACTTCTCTTCGACTTTACGCATGATCCTTGAATGAATGTGAATCACAAATGATCCACGTCCAGTCCACTGTTGATTTCAAATAACATTACTACGCTAAGTTCCGATGAAATATTTCGCATATCGATGTTGCACTTTTTCCTGTTTGTGTCATTCTATATCATTGGTCAAAACGTATAGCCTCGCGCGCAGGTGCTGCTTCCTTACCGATAAATGCTTGACGTGAGAGTTAGCTCTCTTCGGGGTCTCTCCTTTCTGGGGGTTGAACAATGTTGAGGTACGCAGGGAGTGACAGAAACACTGTGGGAGCAGCACCAGGGGACAACTTTGGGCGATCTAACTGGTAAATTTGCACTTCACCGCTCTTATCCATGTTAAGTTGAACAGTAGAGGATATCCCACACAGCAAAATGCTTGATGCAAACTACTGCGCTCGAAGAAAGATTCCAGTCCTTCCTAGGAATACGCTTAAGCCACTGCTTTCTACTGCGTTCGTCTTTGGGGAGCTGGAACAGTCACATGCCCCTAATTCTTGGTGAAGAGGTAGTTGCTTTTGCAAAAGCAACCTACTATTCTGTACCTCGTTAAGATTTCGTCGTTAGCTCGCCCGTAACGAAAATCTTCGGATGTAACGAAACTTTCTTACCGACAGCGCTATTCTGTAACACGAATTAACGACAGCCAATCGTTACATTTTCGGTAACGAAAATTCTGTTCTTACCGACGAAACATGTTATTTTTTGAGACACCTCGAATGGAGGCTACGATTTTCCACCAATCAGTTGACGCGATACCCTGCCGTAACAATTGAGACACACTAGCCGTAATCAGGAGAACCATTGTTTCTCAAATTTCTGGCGCGCTTTGACGTTCAGTGCAACAGTGTGGCATAATGGCTGATTTAAGCAGGTAAGTGCCATCGAAATGTTAGGAACTAAACATTCGTTTATTCTATTCACCGGGTGACTATCTATGCAGTAAATATGAATGTGTAATTATGTGATTGTGATTCTTATACAATTGATTAACCTTACAAAAATGTGCGCGACGTTTTTACTTCAAACACGCATATTTTGCATCGGTTGGTTTGTTGACTCACGGGCCTCTTATCGGTTGCATTTAAGTTCATATTATTAATCATTCACATTATTTATTGTGTGTTTTAAGTTCATAATTAGTTTATAAGTTATTAAAAAAATTTCTGCACACGTGTTATATCTTGCATATGTTAGACCAATGAAGGGCAGCACAAAAATTTCCCGGAGGCAGGGTCGCGCCAACCTAAGGCAGAAGGAGGCCTTAGTCGATTATTTGACGGCAAATCCTCATGTGGCATCGGGTAAATTTGTGTCATTGAATGCTAAGGCAAAGCTTTCTGGAAGCTGGGAGGAGCTTGCCGCCATCTTGTCAACGATGAAGTCCAAAGAAAATGATAAAGACAAGGATGTGGCTTCATGGAAGACGGTAAGAGTGCTTTTTTATCCTTTCTTTTTATTTCACGTATGATTTTATAATGGGATCGCTTAAAATGCCTAGTCTTCGACATCGGCGAATACGGTTGTAGCAACATCGCAAATCACATGTTTGAGGATGCTCCGTAACAATTGTACCAATTTGGCTCTGAAATAAGAATTTTAAATTGTAAAAAGTTTAATTTGTTCATACTTTTCAAATATTATACAAACTCGTTAGGGGTGTTGATTGTTGAATTGTTCTGTCCAAAAAATCAATTAAAGCCACAAACAGAATAAATCTGAGGTGATCCTAGCTAGATGAAATTTTGTTTGACATTAAATATTACAGGAACTAACTTTGAGGTATATTTTATATGTAGGACTTCCACGTACCTGCATAAAATGCCATTGCATCCTAAGCATATGGATTAACTATTGTCCTCTATGATTATTACGTTACTTTTACTATTAATTTAAGTTCAAATACTCCTAGAGAAAGTTGTGTGAGTAGGTTAATATAATATTTTAGTGTAGTAAACAACTTATACAGAGCAGATTTTCAGCAATAAATTATTACCTTTTAATCCAGGAATGGACAAGCATGTTATTAACGATCTAAAGTTGGTAGATGAAAAAAGTTATTTTCTTATATATTAAGCTCTGAAATGTGTGCCTAAAAACGCTGTGGTCTGATGATTGCCCTAGATATTTCTCTTAACTAATATACTTGATAGAACTTAAAAAGTTGGCTCGTACATTTGAAAAAAATTAGTATAGGTAGTGAAGATGTTGATTTCTTTTGCAGCTAGTGTTAACGGTGCTTTGACACCCTAAGAAAAAAATACTATAGAACTATATATAGTGATTATAGGAATTCTATAATCATTATAGAAATTTCTATAATCACTATAGAAATTTCTATAATCACTATGGGGTAGAGTTCTATAGTCCTATAATCACTATGGGGTATAGTTCTATAGTCCTATAATCACTATGGGGTATAGTTCTATAGTCCTATAATCACTATGGGGTATAGTTCTATAGTCCTATAATCACTATAGGGTATATTCCTATAATCACTATAGGATACAGTTCTATAGTTTATACATACATAACTTACATAGACCTCTCATATACAGACATATTCTCCTGGACCATGCTGTCTATAAGAGAGAGGTTTCAAATTATGTATCTTAAAAGCAAAACATTCTGAAAATTTTATTTTTTATTCATCTCATATGGATTCAAATGTATAATCCATCTTATATCCATTCAAATGGATATCCATGATTGGATGATTTTCCTCAGTCCCTCGTAGACGGTATCAGACTTAGAGAAAAATCTGGTGCGCTTGCCGGAAAACAGGTTCTCAGCATTATGGAGGAAACTCTTATTTATCTCTCCTAGAGTTCAAAGAATATCAGAGACGTATATTTATAATGGTCATGCTTATTTTTAACCACAAAATGGTTATTAGGGAAATGCTTTAACGGTGCAAATTATCCGTGTCAATCTTAGAGTAAAGTTAATAATCACAAACGACTTAATGCCAGCCAGCAGCTGTATATATATGGCCTCCCTGTCTCATTCCCATAATTGGAAAATGTGTCAGGCCGTATGTCAAAGGATGATAGGATACAAAGTAGTTAAGTTTAGGTTGTAAGGTAGATTTATAAGTAGTATGTGAGATGAAGATATTAATCATTCAGTAAGTGAGAATCACGATCCTTCATTTTCCTTTTTTTTTCAATTTTGTTCCTTTGGGGAACAGTTGGCAATACGGATACGAATAATGGTTGGCCAACCACTGCACCTAGAATAATAATAATATAGGAATCCTCATGACCAAACGTTGGCCCAGCCGTCTGTGCTACATGGGTATGTTCCAAATACCTTAGCCATAGTGATTATAGAAAACTATATATAATCACTATATATAGTCCTATAATCACTATGTTCCAAATAACTATAGGACTATAGCCATAGTGATTATAGAAAACTATATATAATCACTATATATAGTTCCATAGTATTTTTTTCTAAGGGCATACACGGTCATTCAGCATTTCTATTGCAATTACGTTCAAAAGTGAAGTATCACAGCAGAGCTGTAAGTTAGTGCCTTGCATTGGACAGGACAAAGGATTGATTGGATAGAATCCTAACTTTTGTAAAATTACCTCCTAATCCCTAATACCTAAAATCCTAAATTTTGTAAAAAAAATATTGAGGTTGTTCAGTCCTTCAGTTGTAATTGGTCTCTCCAGTGAAGTGGAAACACTAGGCTTATGCAACTTATTACCATCAGGTATTGCAACTTTAAAGATATTCGCCCTGTGGTCTGAAATCTTTGGGTCATACACTTCAAGGTTGTAGAGATCCTTATTAAAATTTGTAATGATGTGGTCTAAGCATGCTGAGTATCTGGTTGGTTCGTGGTGAACACAGTATAAATTGAAAGAGGAAAAGTGGTTGTTAAGTAGGACTGAGTTATTAGTAACCATGGACATATTCACATTTAAGTCAGCATATACCACTATATTTGAATTATATTTTAGAAGCAGAGAAAAAACCTCTTTCAGCTTGTCAAGGTATATATTAATGTCTCCTGAAGGGGATCAATAGATTGATGCAATTATCAAATTTGTATATGTACAGAGTTGAACATACTGTAGTATTGAATTGTTATTATGTATTGAACGAGAGACAGTAATTCAATACATTTCATCCCTTCTACTTCCTGTGGTGATTTATAATATTCTTGGATTTACAGACATGGCGGGATATGAAGAGTGAGGTATCCTCAAGGTTCTCACAGCTCAGAAAGGCCAGAGCCACCACTGGAAATATGGAGGTGGACAACCCAACACTCTCAGAAATGGACCAGAAAATACTGGGAATCATTGGGCTACAATATATAGAGGGGTCTTCAGTGTGTGTTGATGCATTTCCTGAAGAACATGTAATGCTAAATCATAAGCTACTTTTGGGTACCTTCAATACACAGACGTTATGGTTCAATAACTTATATCATATTCCATATTTCCCAATTCAATTTCAGGGAATCTCAGTCATGGCAACCTTAGAGGCAGGTGATGAAACTCCTCTACAAACAGCCCCAGTTCCTCTGACGCTCCGATCAGTAGATGGGAGTGAATTAGGTGACCTTTTTTGAATCCTTCAATAATTTATAATGAGTTTTGTAAAATATTCTTCATTTATCTGTGACATAGAACTTCAAAATCTTATTTAGATATTAAAATTCTTCTTTCTTATTACAGTGTTGGACTTCATGGAAGATGAAGTATTTTCCTACTCAAATATGCACACAGAAGTACACACACAGCAGACAAGCACGGGAGACAAGCAAACACCTACCATGGACACACAAACACACACACAGCAGACAAGCACGGGAGACAAGCAAACACCTACCATGGACACACAAACACACACACAGCAGACAAGCACGGGAGACAAGCAAACACCTACCATGGACACACAAACACACACACAGCAGACAAGCACGGGAGACAAGCAAACACCTGCACACGCAAACATGGGTCAGAAGGCAGAGACATCCTACCATGTGGATGCTACCACTAGGCCAATTCAAAAGAAAAAAGAAAGAGGTGAGTTACATGAATGGATTCATGGTCTGTATGCAATATTAAATGAAACTCATGTATCATTTTCAATGTTGATCTTTTTATTTCTAATTATGTAATTTTAACTTAAAATTCACCAGGAAATTGTTTATTAAAATATTGCATCTGTTATATGCTAGAATTGGTAATGGCAAAGGAGCACTTACTGTATAGAATAAACAGTTGCTAAATTCTGTTCTTGACAGAATGTTTACTAAGATTCACAAAGTTGTTCAGAAAGCTTGGGAGACAATAATTGTATCAATAGAGTGTTGCATGTGTGTCTGCTGTGATGTATAATAGTAGTAATGTGGTAGATAATAGTGATAAATGGTAATTATTGGTGTTCCTTTTACAGTGATGAATAAAGCACGACTGGCAGTCCAGATGGACAGTGCCAGAGAGCGGTTTGCTGCAATAGCTGAGCGCCAAACTGAAACTTTGGAGGTAACTACAGGCCATGCATAGTAGATGTTGATAATGCTGTAGTCAATACTTTTGAAAAATATTAAAAGGCTAATGGCTACAAATTTCAAATTTCCAGAAATTAACAGAGACCATTCGGCATCAAGGAGAGGCCATAAGACTGCTGGCTGGAGGAGAAGCAGATAGAAATAACATTTTGTTGAAGATGGTTGATAATGATAGGAAGAAAAATATGCTAATTAAGCAGTTACTGGAAGCTTTGACAGCTGCAAATAAAAATAATCAATGAAATTTTGTGTTGTGGTTACTGTTATTCAAATTACATGCCCTTTACCCCATTTTGATATTAAGTAATGCTGTTATTCAAAATTCAGGTTCATCCTTAGGAGGAATTTGTAGGATTCCAACTTGTACTTCAATGCTTTAAAGACCGAAAAAATGTCAATTAGGTTTTGGTTACAAGGGTATTGCTTATAGGGCTGAAAAGGCTATTGGCTAATATAATGCCACTCCTACTCATCATTTCTTCTGATCTTCAGCATTACCTTTAATGATACAATACATGAAATCACTTCAATTCCATGTATATAATGATATTTTCTAATAATCGTTACAGTGGGTAACCATTGCAACAAATGTAAGCAAACCTATTGTAAAACATTGCATCAAATAGTAACCATGCTAATCAATAAGCTTCAGTTGGGATGGGAATCACTCGTAAAATGTGCAAGCAATAAGTAGGCAACAAAAATATTAGATATTGGAGAAAAGTATAAAAATTTTCTCCCATGTAGTTTAGGGTAGTTAAAAAGTCATTGTAGAAGTGCTAGACCAGATGTTGCAAAAATATGATCGATAACTAAAACATTAAAAGTATCATAACACACTTCTACATCAAATTATGGTTGGGGAACTTTTCTCTTATAATCTGCATTCTAATCCTTTCACCCACTGCTCGTGGACCTCCTCTATCCTCAATTTCATTATTGATGTCATTTTGTACTCCTATTTCTTCAACTGGTGCACCTACATCTACTGGGAGACCATGGCTGATGTACATGTTATGTAACACAGCACATGCATTTACAATGCACCCGGCAATGTCTGGACTGTACATTAGGACACGCTGGTAGGAAAGGCATCGCCACATGGATTTTAAGTGCCCAAAGAAGCGCTCCACCACATTTCGAGCCTTGCAGTGGTATCTGGTGTACAAATACTGAGGAGATCCTTCAGGGTAATTCGGCATTGGAGTCATGAGCCATGGTTCCAAGGGATATCCAGAATCACCTAATTTAAGAAGAAACATTTTCTAGTCAGACGTTAAATATTAATTCATCTGTGAAGTGGAATGAAAAATCAAATAACCTTCACTTTTGCAATAAAACAATTCCTCATTGAGGTCATGCCTGTAGGTATAATACTGTTCATTTCCATTGGTTTAAGCTGAAGAAAAGGTCAACAAGTCAGGCACTCCAATTTTGAGTCACAATGAATAAATAGTTATGAAGTTATAAAACACTAACCGATAAGCCATGTCCGCCGTTCACCATTGTTGTAGTGGTACTCCATTGCAGTTCTTATGGGGGAAACACTCCATATGTAGGAATCATTCCTTGCCCCTGGGTACCGAGCATTTATATTTATGATTCGCATATCAGGGTCAACAATCTGAAAAGGATACACAGAAAATGAAGTTCTTCTCAAGTGTAAATCATTTTCAATAAGAATGCACATATTATAATTGAAGATGATTTATACTGAATGGCTTGATATACACCCATGGATATCCATGGGATATACAATGGATAAACATTCATGAAATGTTAATTCCAAAAACGCATATTCAATGAGACTGAACAGAGGGTGAGAAATTCTGAAACACTCAGCAAAAAGTAATTATTTTGGTTACTCACAGCTTGCACATTCAATGCATGATTTCCATGGTGATTCACATAAGCCTCTTCGTGTTCCATTGGTGCCAATATATGGACAAATGTGCAGTCTATTGCTCCTTCAAAGGGTTGAGGTGCATTTCTAAATTTATTTCTGGCTAATTCCCTGCTTGCTGGAGTCATGGGGAATTTCACCCATTGTCTTAGCAGAAGCCGATTTATTAGCAGAGTTACTTTTCTAATGCACCGGCTCACAACAGGTTGGCTAACATTTAGGTTATACTGGTTACCAGTAGGTCTTTGGTAACTGCCACATGCAAAAAACTGGACAGCTACCAACACCTATTATGAGATTAAAAATGCAGCTGCAAATTTGAGATCAATAAACCATGCACTTATATGTAAGCCATGAACACAAATAGTCCCATATGTATAGTCATATTAATTCTAGTTCTTATAATAATAAGTCTTATATCATCATTACTCTGATAGTTACATTGCTACTCATTACTCCTTCATCCCTTTAGTATTATTTTCATTAACACCCAAAACATAAAAAACTCTTAAAAAAACTCTTCAACTAAGGGGTATTATAAGGCCTTCCAATCTAGTGATTATAGGACTATAATAGTTTTAAGGTTCACTTTTGGAAAACCATTTAAATATGCTCATTACAAGTATGAGAATGTACCTGAATTTCAGTTGAAAGACCATGAACCCGTTCCCGTTCAAGGTGAGGTCTCAGTTCATCAGCCAATTCCATCGCCATTTGCTGGGTTAATCTGAAGTTACACATGAAATCACGTTGAGGTAGCTCAAAAGGATTCTGAGCATCTCTTAAGAGCCGTCTCTCCAAACGTCTTTCCAGAATATTTACTCTTTCATCGCCGAAGAGAAGATCCCAAGCTAGGTACTCAAATGCCATGACTACAATGTGATGTAAAGTTCAAATGTAGTCACAGTCCTTCATTATTAATGCATTCTTCAATTTAAAAAAGTATATTCATGGCCTGATAGCCGTATTCTGTGATTACACGACAGAGTAAAACGATTTATGCAAAAAGTGTGAGAGCATATATAAAGCGGTTCTAACAAAGAACAAAACCAGTTTTTACAAAGAATATTATCTTCTTATCACAGCAAACACATATCTAGGGAACGCATCAACATATTCTCAAATACTTACCTTTTTTATTTCTCGGCAATATTAGGGAACAAAAAGTGTTTCGATTTTAGCAGTACCTTATCGAATTTCTGCCGGCCTTACCGGGGGTATATGTACCCCTCGCTTCAAAGCGACGGGTTATCGAATATTTTCGCTACATACCGACGATTTTACCGACGAAAGTCGTTAATTATGAGTTACAGAATACCGATTTTCGCTAACTAATCGTTAAGGAAGATAACGAACTGACAGATGTCGTTAGGATGCCTTAACGAGTTACAGAATAGGGGTACTGTAGGGCTATTCCGTACTTCGTTAAAAATCCGTCGTTAAGGTACCGATACCGACAAAGCGGGAATGTAACGACACGTACTTAACGATAACCGTATTCTGTACCTCTGTCTACCGAGCAGTTGTCGTTACATAAAGGGCTACCGACGGTTCGGTTCATAGCGAATATGTAGCCATTAGAAGTGGGACCCTTGATGAGAGGCTAGGTTTTTCGACCAATGAGTGAGTTTCTACCATTTTCGAAATGAAGATAGAACCAATTAGAGAAGAGGATGATGTTTTCAGAATAAATGGCGGTATACATGGGGTAAGTAGGCTTCTGCGCTAATAAATATTAATTTTAAATTACCTCTGTTAGTTATATATTCATTAACTCTCTTATTCACAGTGGTCATACAGAAATATTACGAGTATTACAATAATATTTTGTTATGCTGCACCTTTATTTTCATTTAAAACGTATACAAAGGTAGGCATGGTGGCCGGGATTGATTTAATATTTCCTCGTAGGGCCTTATATACATTAATGCCACATACTACATTTTGTTGTAATCTTTAAACCTTTGGAATAAACACCCTCATTCAAAGATTGGTTCACTGGATAGCCGGGGCATTGATATAAGATCTCCACAACCCCTAATTATATTCCCTAGACTCATCTATGTTGCCTGACTTTTTAATTCCCACCTTAACGAGATATGAACATAAAATTTGCGATCGAATGCGCTCTGCAACTACTCGAGGTCCTCCCTGCCCTCTTTCTTGGTCCAGCTGATTTTCTGCATGTGGCATGGCTGCAATTTCTTCTTCAGCAGGAAGATCCCTCATTGTATGTTGTGGCTCCTCATCATGTTGTGTAGGACTGCACAGGCATTTACTATTTTCCCTGATAATGCAGGGTTGTACATGAGTACCCGTTGGTACAATAGACATCTCCATACAGATTTAAAAACTCCAAAAAACATTTCGACAACACTTCTTGCTTTGCAGTGTTGGTCTGTGTATGCATGTTGTCGCGTGCCTTCTGCATGATTTGGCATTGGGGTCATTAACTACGGCTCCAAAGGGTATCCTGAATCGCCTGAAATGTTGAAAGAACCTTGATTAGATTGCCTCATCTAATATGGGAACACATTTAAAAGAGTAAGAAATAATTAGTCTCTCATAAATATTCTTTTAATATATATCTGTATTTTTGTCATACCAATCAGCCAAGTGCGACGCTCACCACGGTTGTAATGTATCTCCATAGATCTTCTTACTGGGGAAACACTCCATATGTATGCATCATGTCTGGCTCCTGGGTATTTAGCACATATATTAAGTATAACCAGGTCTGGGTCCACAATCTGAAACGAAATTTCATTGAGCCCCTGAAGAATAACATAAACATTTGGTGATAATTTGCAACTAGTGATGGTTATACTAACAGCCTGCACATTAAGAGGATGATTGCCATGTTGATTGACATATTCTTCTTCATGATCATTAGGAGCCAAAATGTTGATGACAGTGCAGTCAATTGCGCCAGTTGCTCCCTCAAATGGCTGTGGTGCATCCTGGAATTTGGCTTTTGCCATTTCTCTTTCATCATGGCTCATAGGGAACTTGACCCATGATCTTAGGAAGACTTCATTGAGTAGGCCAGTTACTTGGTTTATGGCCCTACTAACTGCAGGTTGGCTGATATTAAGGTCAACTGCATTCCCAGTTGCCCGTTGAAAACTCCCGGTTGCATAGAAATTAACTGCAACAAGTAACTGAAAAAATTCAAAGTAAAATATGACTTGCATGCCTTCACACTTGTCTGTATAGATGTCACACATAATTACTTTAATATTAATAGGTAAGTACCTTTAATTCGGGTGCTAGGCCATTTGGACGTTCTCTTCTTAAATACGGTCTCATTTCCACGACTATTTCCATAGCTAGCTCCTCCGGGCTGATTCTGTAATTTTGCATGAATTCTGCTCGCGGTAATTCATAGGGATTTTGTGTATCCCTCAATTGTCTACGTTCCACTCTCCTGTTTACTCTTTCTACCCTTTCATCCGGGTAGTCTAACTCCCAAGCGAGATAGTACATGGCCATTCTGTTACCTAAAGAGCATTTTGGTTAAATTACACTATAGAAAACATTAGCAAAACAGGAAATATAGGAAAAGGATTTACTGAAAATCGCATGCGCAAACATTTACTTACTAAATTTGGCTAAAATGTTTCATTTGATCAAAATGATCAATGTTTCCTACCTAATTGTAGTTCCTCCGGTTCATTTCATACAATTACAAGATAAAACTATACTATGTATTAAAACAACACGTTCGGAATTATTAGTCCGGAATATGTTGGAACATGCCCATTGCTTTATATAAATTGTATTAAGACATTCAACTTATCATGAGTACTATACATACGCTTCAAAGAAAAGCATTCTTCCAATACATAACTATCCTATTAACATTTCAAACTACCGATACGAAAAACTAGAATTAATGAATATCATTCAGTTTTAAGAAGTAAGTTTCCTTACCTTAACACAGGTGTTGTTTCTTCTCGTTAAGTTCTCTGTGTATGATTCCTCTTGCACAAAATACGACGCTAACGATCTTGAAACAAAATTAACGAGGGGTAACTAACCCATCGGTAGCTTTCCGACACTTTTCGCTTCATAACGACAGTTTTACCGAAAAAATTCGCTATTGAACACGTACGGAATCGCATTTGTCGGAAGGGCGTCGTTTCGGTAACTACCGAACCGAATTCCATCGCTAAGCCCTCGTAACGAAGTACGGAATAGGCCTAGGGCGGAATTCTGTACATCCTACCGACACCTATCGGTGTCGCTAACTCCCCCGACCGACAAATATCGGTAAGAGCGATTCCGGTGACGCATTCTACCGACACTTGTCGTTAATTTTACCGATACTTGTCGGTAACGACGACTGAGCCTACCGACGATTTCCAAACCCACGCTAGGCCTTACCGACATGTATTTCGTCTCTTCGCCAACTGCATGCTGGGTAAAAACAGTGATAGATCGGTCTACGCATAGCGACGGACGTATGTTTTGATTATCTACGAGCTTGGTTTTGATGAATTGACTTGTGCAAATTGGTAGGTTTTCTGAGAACTGAGATCGTCCTTTATTTGCATTTCCATATTATTATTAAGTTACAATCTTAACGGTATAATTCGCGCTAGTTATATTCGTCTTTAATTTGCAAAATTAGCGCATCCAAAACAAGTTTGCTTTAAAGTGTCCAAAGTGCGGAGAGTGAGAGGTGATTTAAGTTCTTCTAAGCTTTATTAAATAAAAATACAGTTTTATTTATTATTTTCTATTTACGAAGTACCTATATTTTTTACTTCAATTACTATACTATTTATATGCAATTGCAGTTTGATGTATTTAAATGTTTGACGGTAGAAACTTTATCGCTACACTAGTAATGCATTTTACATCAGAGTGGTTGGTGTTTTTTAATTATCAGCCCAAAGAATGGCAGAGGGATATCTTGCTTTAGATCAAATGTTTATGTAATACGTAGAAAGTAGACTCGAACGTCGACGATCGTGCCGGGGGATACGAGAGTAAAAGGGAAGCCCACGACCCGTTTGAGCTGGACAAAGAGGAGTTTATCAATTTATTTCGCCTCTACCCACATGTTGATTTGGTTCTCATTGAAACATTTCGGCCGATATTGCAGCGGGAGCGGTCGATCCTCATTGCGAGTGAGCAGTGTGTTCAGTTCATTCCAATGCATTTTCAAACGAACGCAAGTCATTATTCACTTCACTGTTTCTTCGTCAGGGTCACTTTTACTTCCGTACCAATTAGTGTTTCTAATTCTTAAGATTGCCTCCCAAAAAAACAAACGTTACTTACAAACAAACTTACACGTTAGCCGAATGCTGCCTACTACTTACTGTGATGTCTCTATAATTTGTAATTTCGACGAAGATGTGTACACAATTCCGGTGACGCATTCTACCGACACTTGTCGTTAATTTTACCGATATTTGTCGGTAACGACGACTGAGCCTACCGACGATTTCCAAACCCACGCTAGGCCTTACCGACATGTATTTCGTCTCTTCGCCAACTGCATGCTGGGTAAAAACAGTGATAGATCGGTCTACGCATAGCGACGGACGTATGTTTTGATTATCTACGAGCTTGGTTTTGATGAATTGACTTGTGCAAATTGGTAGGTTTTCTGAGAACTGAGATCGTCCTTTATTTGCATTTCCATATTATTAATAAGTTACAATCTTAACGGTATAATTCGCGCTAGTTATATTCGTCCTTAAGTTGCAAAATTAGCGCATCCAAAACAAGTTTGCTTTAAAGTGTCCAAAGTGCTGAGAGTGAGAGGTGATTTAAGTTCTTCTAACCTTAATTAAATAAAAATACAGTTTTATTTATAATTTTCTATTTACTAAGTACCTATATTTTTACTTCTATTACTATACTATTTATATGCAATTGCAGTTTGATGTATTTAAACGTTTGACGGTAGAAACTTTATCGCTAGACTAGTAATGCATTTTACATCAGAGTGGTCGGTGTTTTTTAATTATCAGCCGAAAGAATGGCAGAGGGATATCTTGCTTTAGATCAAATGTTTATGTAATACGTAGAAAGTAGACTCGAACGTCGACGATCGTGCCGGGATACGAGAGTAAAAGGGAAGCCCACGACCCGTTTGAGCTGGACAACGAGGAGTATATCAATTTATTTCGCCTCTACCCACATGTTGATTTGGTTCTCATTGAAACACTTCGGCCGATATTGCAGCGGGAGCGGTCGATCGCCATTGCGAGTAGGCAGTGTGTTCAGTTCATTCCAATGCATTTTCAAACGAACGCAAGTCATTATTCACTTCACTGTTTCTTTGTCAGGGTCACTTTTACTTCCGTACCAATTAGTGTTTCTAATTCTTAAGATTGCCTCCCCAAAAAACAAACGTTACTTACACGTTAGCCGAATGCTGCCTACTACTTACTGTGATGTCTCTATAATTTGTAATTTCGACGAAGATGTGTACACAATTCTACCAAGTAATCAAATAAATATATTATTATTACATTCCTCCTCCATGTAGCAATTCCCTCTCGACCTGACTTGAGCTTCTCGACTATTGTTTGGACCATCGTAGGTTTTAATTTTTAATTTAATCTTGTTTGTGTACGTATAGTAACTTGGATATGTAATTGTTGGCTTAGTTAATGGCACTTGAATACAGTCCATCAGAACCATATAGACGTGTGTTATTTCTCGATCGTAAAATCGTACCCAATTTCGCAGTACGAAATCAATAACAAAGTATGAATAAAGATTTCATTCGAATTACCTACATGCAATCCCCTCAGTTTCAACTAATCCCACCTTTCATCCTGCCTTTGGTATTAACTTCTCTTCGACTTTACGCATGATCCTTGAATGAATGTGAATCACAAATGATCCACGTCCAGTCCACTGTTGATTTCAAATAACATTACTACGCTAAGTTCCGATGAAATATTACGCATATCGATGGTGCACTTTTTCCTGTTTGTGTCATGCTATATCATTGGACAAAACGTATAGCCTCGCGCGCAGGTGCTGCTTCCTTACCGATAAATGCTTGACGTCAGAGTTAGGTCGCTTGCACCGACAACTGTCGGTAGGTGGCGGGTGCAGAATAGCTCGACCGTCGGTACAAGCGACGACCGTCGGTAGCCACCGATACCGATAGGTATCGTTAGTTGTGTACAGAATTCCGCCCCAGTTCTGCCTTTTTAACTAGTGAATTCATACGTTTTTAATCACACGGATACACTTCTCACGTAAGACGCCATGCCTCCAAACAAAAACGATAGGACCCCCACTCAGCGTTGCCAAACTTCCATGTTCCGGTCATGGCCCTCGCCGTTAAGCCCATTCTACAATGGACGCAAGCCACTTAAGACCATGGTAGTTCTTAGTAGTACCATGCTTAAGACGTAAGAATTTCCTTACGACCATAGGGGTCCAACTGGCATAGCGCATGAAGTACCGCCTGCAGTAACGCCATCTGTAACTGTAGTAGGTTATTAATGAAACGTTGTCGTATACCTACTCCTAAATCCGGCCCTGCCTCCACTTGAGAGGATCATCTGTTTCAATGGTCATCAAGTTCACGTGGTAGAATTAGAGATGGGCAACTTGGTAAATTACCTCGGTAATTTTCGTGTTACCGTGGTATTTTTCGTAAATTGCCAACACCCTTGAAAATTACCGAAATAAACGGTAATTTTCAGAAAAGTATTTTTTAGAAAATTTCTTCCTCGCGAAGAAACCATTGGAATGGGTGATATTATAAATTAAGAAGCTAAAACGATTTTGTTTACATTGTGTCCATGATTAATTCCAATTAATTCAGAGTAAAATAAAAATGCACATTGCACAGAGGTATGACTTTGGAACGAAAATTTCTCATAGTGTGACAAAAGAGGCAATTTGCGTGTTGCTGCTAACATCATTATATTTTTTTAAATGGGTTACAATGGATAAATGTTGTGATATGTTTGATATAAGCATCGGCATTTATATCTCAGTGCTATTTGATTTCGTTTTGAGTCCTCTGGTAAGAATTTGCAGCTGAAAACTTAAAATTACCGGAAAATTACGGTGATTTTCGAAAATTACCGTGATATACCACGGTAATTTACCTCAATTGAAAATTACGGTAATTTACCCATCTCTAGGTACAATTGACTACTTGAGGGACCTGCTGTTAACATCCAGCGTGCCAGAGTGGAGTCAGGATCACATGGAGTTGAGTGACTTGAATAATTTGAGGCCTTTATCATGATATTATTTCACTTCTGTGTAATGAATGTTGATGTTTTGTAAATAGTTTGTAAGTAAGTTTGCAGTGAAATAATAACTAATGTATTGCTACTTCTCTTGTTTTCATTATATAGGATTTTATACCCCTTTCCTATGCTATTTTGAATGTGAACCGATAATTAAACTGTGAATATTTCTGCTTGAGGCTTTTACAGGGATCTTGTGCTGGTATCTCCATGCTTTTCGGGCAATGCTGCGTCGGTGTGTCTTGACGATGACAGTTTCGTGGCCAATCAGCCTTCGAATATCTTCAGATCAGGTCAGAATGCCTGTTTTGGCATTCGGACTTGATCTGTAGATATTCAGCCTGCAGTGGCCACGAAACGTCATCGTCAAGATACACCGACGCAGCATTGCCCGAAAGACATGGAGATATTGTTGGAGATGTTATAAAAAATAAGCAAAATACTAATTTAAAAGAGGGTGGGGGGAGGAGTAGGATTTGAATTTAGCGGTTAAAACCCTAGCGTCATCTCTGCGTATAAAGTATTCACTACGTGCAGCTAGGTACGGCAGCGCCTCTGTACGTGTCAAGAAACACTAAAAGCGACAGCAAAGGGGCAAAGGTCTTTAACACGTGATCTGTCAGGCCTGGCAACCGGTATCAAGCGACCTTGGGCCCATCACTAGTGTGCCACATAGGTGTTCAAGGCGTCAATTATCATTCGAGACATGTTTCAGTATCATTTTGCAGTGTTGTTTATATTTACCTTTTGCTGTGGAATTCAGTCGTCTGACGATTCAATGGCGAGCCCGAAGTTTCTTTACTTTGGCTATGGCAGCAATCTGTTTTCCAAAAGAATTTTGATCAATAATCCGACGGCTGTCCGGAAAGGAGCGGCGAAGTTACCAGTTAATATTTTTCTAATATTTCGCTCTATTTAGTTCAATAAGTTTTCGTTCCACAGCTCATGGGTGTCCATTAGCAAGCACAGCTGAGCCTACCTGGGACGGGGAAATTGTTTTTACCCGGGGAGGTAGCTTAACGGCTACTCATGTGTCATGTACTGCTAATTTTCTACATTTTCTATTTTTTCTGCTAGTAACCCAAACCAACCCCTCCTAAAGTATGTCACGCTGTCGTTAAACCGTCTCTAGCGAATGATAAAACAATTTTATCTTTCCACAATGCTGTATTCATTCACTACCTGCTTAATGTTAACTTCATATCGTCATTAGCTGAAAGAGTGAGTTCAGTTATCTTTCTCCCAACGGCGCGAAGGCTGACTCCTTATCGACAGTGTAATTTAAGAAAGTAATTCGGCCCTACCCCACTTGTGTTACAGAATTGATGGAAGGCGCATGTAGGGGATAGGCAACTGTACCAGCATAATTGTTTTTGCATCTTTATTTTCTTGGAAACGTGTCCTCATTTTTTAAGGATGCAATAGGTATCTTAAACGTTGAAAGAACATTGGTACGGATTCGCACATGTTGATGCCAATTTATCGATTACGACTTGCTACTGCAAAGACATCACAGATTTGGTATTGTTTTATTAGAGTTTTATTAAAATCGTATTGCATAACAGGGGTATTTGTATTTCAATTACTAAAGTATCCAATGACCTCTAATACCATTTTAAAATTTTATAAAATTTTTTTGTATAAACTGAACGAAATTGTATGATTGTGTAAATGGAATTAGGACAGTTTCTATTTTCCGTACAGTCATTCAGACATTCGCACAAGCGTTCACACAATTTGCCGCTTTACACCGTACAATTTCCTTATACAAGCGTTTGTACAAAAAATTGTATCGTGTAAAGCAGCCTTAATGGTTGTACAATACCTAGTGCCAGAATGCAATCGCTTTACGAATTGTATCATTGTTGTAATTTAGATACCAATTACAATTGTTTTACGAAATTTCTTTTATGCAAAATAGAACTGTCATCAAACAGTTTTGGTCATGTATAACTAAATAGGTTTCTCCTTATTTCCTCTTATCGTCAAGTGTGCACTCCCACCAAATAAATAACAGTGTTACACATAAAAAAATGTAAATTGGAGGGGTGAGGCCTCACAACATTGTGTCAACCCTCATGCCCTGTCAACTTGCCCACCACTCGGAGACAGTGGACAAGAGCACCTCTGTAGAGGAATGGAGGACCATGCGTCCAACCTCTGTTCCAGCTTAGCTAGGCCTGTGTTGCACATAAAATTTTTCTTTATAACTCAGGCATTTATAAAGATGTGAATTCAGTTATCCTGTGGAGAATGCATTAGAAATAATCAGTATGTGGAACTCTCGGGCACATTTACTGGGCTCACTGTGAAATGGTGCACAATTCATAGGGCTGCGGTCACATGGTGCAAAATTTGTGCAAGTTCATGTAGAAAAGCATGCTCCATCAGAATATCATGAAACCATAAGTAACAACTTGTATGAATGAATGAGTGCTTGTCAAATTGATAAAACCTTGTAATTCCACAATTATTTATCTCACACTGCTTCCGCCATGGTTTCAGTGGTTAACATCATCATCAGGACGTAATGATGACGTTAACCGTTGAAACCATGGTGGCAGTAGGAGTATGAGATAAATAATAGTGGAATGACTAAGTTTATCCTATCATTCATAATGAATACAGGCAAAGTCCATAAAGTTACACCTGAAACCAACAACTTATTAAAGCCTGTTCTAACTTTGTCCATCCACAGGACTATAGAATCACACAGGTTCATGCATTGTGTAAACATGACTGAACTTGTAGCTTCTTATTATGCAGTCTACATTATTAAAATTATTATGCAGTCACATTAACCCATTAATGCCCATGTTAGCGACCCACTTTGAAAAAAAATTATAACTCCTAAAATATTTTTGGATTTAATCTTAAATTGTTAAAACCTTAAGCTTGTGTTATTCAGCAAATTTGCGAATATAAGTGCATAAAAAATTTACAGTATTTTTTAAAAAACCACATTGTAATGCAACCGTGCCTCTCCTTGAACAATTAATTTTAGAATGTTGTTAACCATGAAATATTTTTCACCAAAGGTCATTATTATCTAGTATAAGTTTGAAGACAGTAAATGATCAGTTTTTCTTCACATAACTATAGGGGGGACGAAAATATTGATGTTTAAACTTGCGTGGGTCGCTAATGACCCATTGGGCACAACACCGAAGACCATGTTTTCCGAGCATGGCTCTTATTTCTCATGCTGACGTTTTGGTTTAAATGCCCTATTCAGAACTTTTATAGAGTATTTGGTCATTGTAACATATTATAGACTTGTGAGAAATGTATTTTAATATTCTCTTCTAAGAATCGCCTACATTATGTCTGAATGAAACCATATACTTGTAATGAGACAAGTGTTATGAAATTAAAATTTGTGATACTGCAGGAAAAGGAACTCAACTCTGCATATCGTATTTGAAACATTTTAGATCAGCTTCTGAGTTTTCTCTGCTCGTAAAGTATGGTATTGGATTATGTCTCGTTCGTCCAGACATTCCGAACATACAAACTGAAGTAGGAATTGGCGCTTTCCCCCGGCGTATCTGCTTCAAGAAGTTCTCTCGGGTTGTCCACCTCCAGGCAAGGGCCCTGTCCATATCGGCCGACGTTTCGATCCTCGACTCGAGGGTCATCTTCAGGGCAAGATCGATAATACTAAGTACTAATACTAAGTAGTTTTTGGAAAGGCAGTCAAGTAGTCGAAGAATTTTCTGAATTTTCAAATAACTTTTGAGGAGATATACTGTTTCATTGGAGTATTATAATAGACTGGATATGTCCCACTTCCCCGCTGACGCATGTATTGAGAGGGTCCGGAATTCGTTAGTTGTGAATTCAATGAGGAGAAACGGATTGGAGAAGTTTCTAAGATTTCTACAGGTATGCAGAAATGATGTAGTAACGTTAGGCGACAGAATGGCTAAAGTTAGACCTTTTCTAAATAAGTTGAATGAATCTTTCATTTCAATCACTCCAGATGATATACTTGTATCAGTTGATGAGTCCACGATTCCTTATTTCGGAAGGCATGGGTGCAAACAATGCATTAAGGGAAAACCAATACGTTTCGGTTTTAAAGTTTGGGTAGCTGCCAATCGTCAGGGATACTGCCTTGACGTGGATTTATACCAGGGAAAACAGGGACATCCTACACCTAATGTAAAAGGCTTTTAGAGAGAGTCCCTAAAGAAAGCAGAGGTGTTCTCACGGTTCCATTGGTTCATTTCTTTTTCTATTTTAACAACTTTTTTACCAGTTCAAAGCTTTTGTCAGCATTAGCAATTCGCAGCATATTGCGAACAGGTACTGTCTGATCAAATATAATCGATCACCGCCCCTTGCCTCGTAAAAAAGATATGGAATAATGAGAGAGGGGAAAATTTGAGGCACGAATCAATAAAGTGGAAAATATAGTTGTATTTGCATGGAAGGATAATAACCTCGTGAATGTTATGTCTAATGCTCACGGTATTCACCCAATTCGTCAAGTCTCTAGATATTCAGTACCAAAAAAGGTAGCGTACCACAATTAATTGATCAGTACAACCAAAACATGGGGGTGCGGACCTCCTAGGTAGGTTTATAGCTGAGTATAGAATTGCAATAAGAGGGAAGAAATGGTATATCCCTATTTTATTTTAATTGTTGGACGTGGCCATGATCAATGCATGGATTCTGAGTAAAAGCCATGAGGCAAGTAGTCCAGACCATTCCTCACAAATATGGTACTGAGCCTAAACTTCCAGGTTCAACAAGTTCTGTGGAGAAAGTAGGGAAGCCAGCCTGGAAACATCACGGTGGCCATTTGATTATTACAGGGCAACCTAGGCACTGATGTGCAGTTTGCCGCAGCAAATCTGTCAGGGCATGCCAAAGATGCGGGGTACCACTTCATAATACATGCTTTTCTGACTATCACACGTGACTTCAAATATTTAAATGCCAATACTAAAGGTATTTTTCAAGTGGAAACTGTTAATTTTATACATAATTTCCTATTGAAAGTCAGAATTTTTTTGTGTTTTCACTATACCTACGCCTTTGATGATAGATAGTTAAACTCATAATTGTGCTTTATTATATGACTCATTGTGAGATTAGGTATATATGGATAAAAACCATGCAGTTTCATTATTTATTTTTTTTGCATTATATTTTCAGGGTTTATATGTATACAATTTCATGCCTTCACAAATGTGTCATAATGCTGTTGTTTTGTATCTTCAAGAAAGTTATTTTTTGAATTCTAGTAATGGATTTGTTAATCTCTTGCCAATTATTTTATTTGTCAAAAGAAATAATAGTGTTCTTGCAGGAAAAATTTAATAAATATCAATTGCTATTAATTATTACTCGTTTAATTAAGAATGATATTATTCTGACAAAAATGTTCATGAATAACATCTTTTCTCTAATATATCGGAGTTATTCCTATTGTTGTAGGTCATGTATTATTATTAAAAACAATAATTTGTTGAAAAAGTTACATTAATTGCATATGTAATTAATTCAACTAAATTAATAAGTAAAATTGTAAGTTAAAACATATATTGAAGTTACGTAACTTAAAATGCTCGAAAAAAACTCTGGATAATATGGACATACATAGTCATGGGGGTTGTGCCCAATGGGTCGTTAACAACCCACCCCATATTTATTTGAATAATGTTATTAGAATTTTTTAATTATTTTTCCAATAAGTTGGGCTGGTTGTTAATGAAAGAAAATCACTTAAAAAGTGTTTTCGAAAAGAAAAAAGATCTGGGCATTAATGGGTTAATGAAAAATACATCATACTCTTGCCATGATTACATAGTTACAATTATGCTCAATAGCATTTACTTGCCATTGCCTCTCACAAACAGTATAACTAGTTTAGGACTTAAGTACGTTCACGACTAAAAGTTTACCAATGTTAATAACTGTAGGTTGGTTTTTCCTTAAAGTAATACTTCCATAAATATTTCCTTCACAACATAGATTACGTCAAAGATCTTACACGATAATGTTACTAAAATGTTAGTACTGGAGAAAGAAACTGATTTTCCTTAAGGGAGCACAGGATCACTATGTGGCACTTTGTAAACATATGATAGGGAAATCTTTTTACCATCCTCTGTTATCAGCAGCTTTGCCAGGATAAACAAAAGTGCCTCTGGCAGGATCAACAAACGATAGCGTGAAGTTGTTGAGAATTCATGATGATAGCAAGACCTATGTTAAATGATATTGCCACTTATCTGATGTCAAATGAATGGAAATAGCTCCAACTGGATAGAAAATGATATGGGTCACATTGACACCAATGCTTCAGTTCTTTCAATGAAAAAATCTACTTGGATGGTTAAAATATCCAATGTTGACAAAACATCTTACAGCTGTCCTTTCTCTCAATACAGAGTTGATGTTGAAAGAGAGTTTTCAATTTCCCTTTGAGTGCTAACACCAGACAGAGCTTCATTAAAGAAGTCTAAGAGCAGTGATGACCATAAAATTCCCTCTCCCTGTGTATGACAACAGGCTTGAGAAATTCCCTTTGCATAAGATCTTGTCATTCTGACTAGGACTGCTTACCACCAACATGATCCGCAATCATGCTCTTCGCTTTTCACTTAAGTCTTGCAGCATTCGTTCTTATAAAATCCCTCATACTGTCTGTAAAAGATTTTTTGATGCAGACTCAATTCTTAATTTTGTTAACTCAATATTACTTGTTAACTGGGACGATGTTTATGCTGCTAAACATGCTGATGATAAATTTAAAAAGTTTGTTAATACATTTACTTTGCATTTTAATGCTGCTTTTCCTAAGAAGACTTATCGTTGTCGGCCAAAGGATACTAGAAGAAGGTTCTACTCCCACGACTTAATTGTTGAAAGCCAACGATTGCATGAACTTCATCAGCAAGCCAAGTATGTCGACAATGGTCTTATGTTACATTATAAAAAATCCCTTGTGGCCTTCAAGCAACGAGTTAGGAACCATAGGAAAACTGTCAATGAGAGTTACATCCTCTCTTCCACTAATCCCATCAAATCTGCATGGGATGTCATTAAGTGCAATACAAGGGCAACTCAATTAAGTAACCCGCATAAAGAATTCAACTTTGGTGGCACACATGTCACAGATCCCTTGAAAATTGCTGACAGTTTCAACCTATTGTTTTGCAACTCGAATCATAATCACCCTACTTATCCCAACCTACCTAGAAGTTCCTTGCCGTCTAAGACCTTCTTTCTCTTTCCAACTGACCCACAAGAGGTCAACAAAACCTTGAGCACTCTCTCTAGCAAATGGTCTTCGGGTTTTGACGAAATCCCCATCCCCATGTTGAAGGCAGCCAAAGATTATTTATGCGACCCCCTAGCTGACATAATAAATGCTACATTTGATGAAGGATACTTCGCTAACTACCTAAAATTAGCCCATGTAAACCCTATCCACAAAAAAGGTTCTTACACTGACCCAAATAACTACCAGCCAATATCAGTGCTTCCTAGTCTTTCCAAAGTTTTTGAAAAAAAATTTCCTCAATTGTCTCACAAATTTTCTAGATTCGTTCCAGCTCCTGGACAAAGCCCAGCATGGCTTCTTAGCTGGCAAATCTACCTCCACTGCCACTTTTCAGCTACTTAACCACATCCATAAGGCCCTCGACAGTAGAAACGCCACATTAGGGATCTTTTATGATCTCAGTAAGGCCTTTGATAGCATCGATCATAATATACTCTTCTCCAAGCTTTCAAGTCTAGGGATTAATGGAAGTGCCCTGCTTTAGTTAAAATCTTTCCTCTCCAACCGGCAGCAGCAAGTAAAATATTGCTACCAATCAGACACTGGCTCCAACACAATCCTATCCAAGCCACTTCAAGTACACAAAGGTGTCCCCCAAGGCTCAATACTTGGACCTTTGCTCTTTTTAATTTTCATAAACGACCTTCCAAATTCAATTTCAGTTGGCAAGGTACTTCTTTACGCTGATGACACTTCCTGTCTTTTACAGTCAAAAAATTCAACTGAACTTGGAGATATTTCTCGAACCTCCATCTCGGACATGAATAATTGGTGCCAATCTAACAGACTCACCATCAATTCCCATAAATGTCTTCACCTGCAATTTCACCATAAAAGGCACCCACCTACCTCCAGCTTCTTACTTTGTTTAAATGGTAACACCCTAATCAGATCACACTTTGTCAAGTTTCTTGGTCTAGTAATCAATGAAAACCTGGACTGGTCTGACCACATAAAGTACATCATGAAAAAAATTACTCTAGGCATCTTCATGATCAGGAAACTAGTCCCAACTGTCGCCCTCAATACGCTGAAACTCCTATTTCACTCAAAAATCCAAGCTCACATATCGTATGGTATTTTATTTTGGGGAAAGGACAACCTCTGCTGCAAGATTTTTTCCCTCCAAAAGCAAGCTATTAAGGCAATGCTAAACCTCCCCCTCCGTACTCCTGGCAGACCTTTATTCAGGAGCCACGCCATCCTTACACTTCCATCCCTCTACACACTCAGCTGTGCCTTGTTTGTTAAACAAAACCCCCAAATGTTCTCCTTTCACCATGATGTGCACCCCTACCACACTTCACAAACATTCACTTATCCCAGAGCTCCACTTTGCTTCTTCTCTACAAGGTCCCCATCACACAGCCTCAAAAATCTACAACCACCTACCATCCGATATCAAATCACTTTCTTCTCGGCCAGTGTTCAAGCGTCGTGTAAAGAATCTACTTCTTCACAAAGCATATATCTGCATTTCAGAATTCGTGGAATCTAAATGTGATTGTTGTGATGCCTAAACCTATTTTAATTATTAGCTTTTTACTAGCACTTTTATGTTTGCTTGTGATGTTACTATTCCTTGTCTTGATATATGTATATATCATAATGTTATCTCTTCTGACGATTTCTATGTTACTTGGTAACCAACAGAAATAAAAAGATTATTATTATTCTTATGTGTGTTTGTGAAGGAAGAAAATCTGAAGAGGAGCATCTTAAGAAAACGGATGAGGGAAAGAAGAAAATGGAATAGACAATGAGGAAACTTTACATTGGAAGAAGAGGAGGAGAATCTGCAAAAATCAAGAAGAAGGAGAAGTTACTGAAAGAAGCAGCAGATGGTGGAGTGGGGAAGCAATGGCTGGTGCAGTGTGGGAAGGCGAGGAAGAATGCCTATGCGATGGAAATGGGGAAGGCCAGGGGATCCCAAAAAGATGTCGACAGAAGCAAGGAAAGACTATTCACTATTTGGCTTCTTTTAAAACATCCTAACTCATTGCATAGACTTCAGATTTCGTCAATACTAAAAACTTGTGCTAAAACGTCATATATTTTCAGTACTCTTCTTTTTATTTAATAAAAAACTCTAGCTTTGTTCTCATTCATTACATGCATACAATCCGAGTACATTTCAAGAAAGGCATTCCTTACCTTTATTTATTGTTATGAGAACTCTGAGATACTTAATTCCATCTCCACATTTAATGGTGTAAACCATTTTAATTTTATTTAGTTTTTTTCTCTGATGTACTCTAGATCCATGCATCTATATTTGTGCCAATTAATCAACAATATATTTACTAGGGGCCTAATTCTCGTTCTCTCATATCGCGGGACACTGAACGCGAATGCAAGTTTTAACGCAGGAAAATATATACAATACTAAAATATAAAATTCATTGAATGATCCCAAATTAAAATGAGCAAACAAAAAAAACTTGAACTCAGTTAATATCAAGATATGACAATGCTAATTTTCAAATACATTTTATGTATACATACAGGTTAATACCAAGAACATCGTATAAAGACAGGACTTTCTTCCTCTTTCAATAGTGTTTTACAAAGGTCACAGGTTGGAAGTATTCATGGACAGGCTGATGACATAACCACCTTTCAATAATGGAACAGTTCGCATAGTTGTGGCAATTTTTACATGGTGCTGAATGCCCAAAGAATTGTCAACACTTGTAGAAAAACCAGGTGGCTGTGATGAAACCAGCAGTAGAGAAGCAAGGATAAAGGAAGGAGTGAGACAAGGTTGTACACCATCCCCCACACATTATTAAATTTCTACATCAAGAAGTAGAAAGTCATCAGGAGTGAATATCCACAGGGAAAAATTAATATGCTGTGATTGGCCGATGAAATAGCAGAGGAAGGGATATGAGAGAGGACAATGGCCAGATATCAGCTGAAGATCAATAAGAAGAAGACTAAGATAGTAAGAGAAAGGTTGCCAAGACCAATGTTAAACTATGAAAACAAACTGGAGGAGGTGAAAGAGTTCTGTTACCTGGGAAGCCGAATTACCAGCAAGCAAGAAAGAAATAGTTAGTACGATTGCCCTGGCAAAAAGGGCATTCTACTAAAAGAAGAATCTAATTACAGCTGGAAACAATTCATCACAATGTACATACATCCGGAGTGAGTTTTGTTTTTAGGTAGTGAGGCCTGGATAGAAGTCAAGGCTGGAAGCATTTGAAATGAGATGCTACCCAATAAAGATAAGAGGATTGACCGAGTGGCAAATTGAAGGGGTCTTAAGAAGAGTGGGGGAGAAAAGAGGAGACTTCTGAATATAAGAAGAAGATGGGACAACTTAATCAGCATGAGGTGTTATGGCCTGATGGAGACAATCGTTGAGGGACAAGTGAATATGGGAAGAATTGCAAAGGCCAAGTTGGTAATGGATCGTGGAGAGAGCTGCAGAAACCAATCTTAGGATTGTTGACTTATACAGATTCTAACATCAATTGCAAACCTTTTGCTCATATTGATGGGAAACACCTGTTTTTTCTTCTTCAGGGACATAAAACTTGCATCAATAATTCATTAGTAAATAGAAAAGTAATTAATAAATGTGTTCAAAAGAAAAATTGTTTCTGAAATTTTGTCTGGGCCAAAGCTGCCATTATTGGATAATTTAAAAGTGTTAATTCTGTGTGTACAAGACTGAACGAAGAACAATTAATAAGCTGGGAAATCGGATGTACTGTAGACTGGTGGTGTTGCTTGGGAGTCTGGATAATGTTTGGCTGAAGTAATTTCCAGAGATAAAAACAATACTTGGTCTGGAAGGGAAGGAGCAATGAGATATCTCAAGTCTAACAATAATTTGTCATGGAATTACTTCTTGATGTCGGATCTTGAGTGGAGAGAGTGTCATTTAAAAGCCAACAGGGCTAAATCTCCACAAAGAAAAGCTAACAATGTCTCACTCATGCATTTAATCCTGGAATATATTAATCAGATTCACTTTGCCTAGATAGATGAGAGAGAGAGAGGAAAAGACATTTGCCAACAAGTCTTTTTGCCATGACTTAACTCTTTGGATCCATAATATTTTTTGTCAGAGTGTCTAAAAATGCCATGTTTTATAAATTGATTAGACTAGGCTTGCTCAATTATATTCAATCGGTTTGATGGGTGGGTGTGGGCTGAAAATGTGTGACGTACGTGACTGGGTGCAGCAATTAATATGTGAGAGGGGAAAAGTGGAATATGTGTAAAAACACAAAAGGAATTCAATCTGAAAATTCAGCTACAAAGTTCCAGGCATTCCGTAATTGAATTTTAACTCTTCTATACTAGGAATAGAGAGTGCAAGTTACAAACCCATAGGCTTCTCCCTATGTTCCCTAAGAGTTTGGATAAACTTTAAAGCCACATCTCCCCTAGGAGATGGCTACCAGGGCTTGGTATAGAGGCTTGGTTGACCATGCTACTGTAGTACTACCCATTGAGCTATCTATGATTGATGTATATCTTTTTCAACCTTGCTATAGAAATTTGTTAGAATAGTATTTGTTGTCATCATGTAATTGATTATAACTTGTCAATTTTCCAAAATGCATTTGTGGATGGAAAATGATCATCAGAACTTGATAGCCACCAATAGTGAAATGAACGATTGGTATGCTAGGATTCTTAGCAAATTACTCACAAATGAGTATTCCTTGCTTACATACAGTCAAATAGATATTGTGAGTCTTTTTGTGGCCATCATATTTGTAGAAATTTGAATGAGGTTTTAAAAAAAATTCCTTTGGAATTAGAGATAATGTCCTTCAGCATCTCACCAGTGATTAATCCCTAGGGACCACTTCAGAGATGAGCCAGAAATAGCTAGTAATATTTTGTGACATCAAAACAAGTACTGCTACGTCAATATCTTGGAAAGGAGCTGTGTTAACACTTTATTTTTCAATATATTTTGAATTCCCATTTTCTTCAAAATGTGATTTATGTATTAATATTATGAACTAAATATATTACAAAAGTAAGTTTTCCCTCTTTATGTTTTTACTTAAGAAGTCTACTAAGTAGACAACACCCCTGGTGTGAGAATCACAGATCTATCTTTCACTTTATCGCAATCTCTATCATTAACGCTTGCCCCCCAGAGTAGCACAGAGGGTTAACAATACACATCTATAAAATTCGCTCCACTGATTGTGATAAGCGATTTGAAGCGCTGTGCGAAAAATTAAGAACAGAGATCACGTTCTCTCTGGCATAAGTTAAAATCAAAAAAATAACGATAATGCTAGCACACACCTTATGAAGATCCATGATCGAGGCACTGGTCTAGTCATGAGACTTATGTTTACTATATCATTTGCCTTGATATGAAAATCAATCAAATTTTCATTTGTTATTTGTCCGCTCGAGGTTATATCGGTGAAACTGTTGGTAGTGGCAGAGCCTCCCTAGAAATAATTTTCCAACTCTATTATTATCAGGATATCCAGTAGCCCCATGAGAGATGAAGCAATCCAATCCTTGAGGAGCAATTATTCAATAATTCTTGTTCACAGGGTTACCGCCTGGATTTCAACGGACATGCGCAGCGCTGGGGTGGAGCCGTGGCTACTATTGTTCCTGATGAAGGGAGACATGTCTGGGGGGCACTCTGGGAAATTAATCTCTCAGAAGTTGGCAACCTTGACAGGTAGGTGGAAAAAGGTGCTGACAAATGTGATTGGCTTCCTGAGTAGAGTGGGGAGAGTGTGAAATGTTTCATTCTGGTCTGATAATTTACTAGTTCTTGATACAGTAGAAACTTTATATTTGGGAATATGATTGCATGAAATTTCGCTATTAGGAAGGGATTTTGGCAGCATGACCAAAAAAGACATCATAAATTCGACGAAAATTAGTATTATAATGAAAGTTTAGGAATTACTACATGTGGTCACCATCCTTAAATGAACAAATTCTTGAGCCACCATGAAATCTTTCGAGGGGAAACCATCCCGGAACAATTCCGGGAGGATTTTGGGAGGGGAACCACCCTGGAACCATTCCAGGGGGGAACCACCCTCTGGAACTGCTCCATGGGGAATTGGTTCCCGGATGTTCTCTTACTAAAATCCTTATTAGCTGCTCCTGGGGTATACGTCATGGAACTCCCACCTTTTCCTGCTCGAAAAAAAGCTGAGGAACTAGAGATAGCTGTAATAACACAAAGCATGGTCTCCGATCGGATGTGGCATATCACATTTAATTTGATTCAGCATAAATTGGCACATGCACACTATACACAGAACTCAACTGAACTAAATCCATCACAGAGTGAATTCTCAATTTTAATAACACACTTATGCGAGTTAGAACGTTTAACAAACACAACAGTTTATAAATAAAATATGTTATATTTATTGACACTACGTCCAGTTTCAATCATTGCATTCACTTGCCTTTGTAGCACATAAGATTCCAAATTTGAAGCATAATCTCAAGAACAACCAATGTGACAATAACAATATTAAACCACGACAATAACAATATTAAACCACATGGCATGAGAATCAAAATTGTGATTGAGCTTGCTTATGCACAAGATTTTATTTTAATGGGTGATCAAGGTATTCAGGAACCAGAAGTGTTTTTTTAAATAACTCTCCTATACAGAATATTTCAATCCTGCCGCGTGAACGGCGGTGAAATTCACATAAATTGCCATGCGAAAAAATTCACCTGGACCGGGAATGGAACCACGGACCTTTGGCTTTTGAGGGCCACTGCGCGCAGACCACTACTACCCAGGATCCCCCCCTCATTCGCATGGCAATTCCCTAATTCGATTCCCGGTCCAGGGGAATTTTTTCGCATGGCCATTTATGTGAATTTCACTGCCGTTCACGCGGCAGGCTTGGAAGATCCTACATTTACCGCCAAGTGTGGCTTCAGCGCTGGATGGGGTTCACCTTTGGTCGTGGCTTCTTTGAAGCCCTTTCTCCCTTGCGTTGCCATCCTTGATGGACCACGAGGGCCCAACATCTAGTACCTTGAACCTCAGTAAAATTGCCATGGGAATCAGGGATCCTGGGTGGTAGCGTAGTGGTCTGCGCAGTGGCCCGGAAAGCCAAAGGTCCGTGGTTCGATTCCCGGTCCAGGTGAATTTTTTCGCATGGAAATAAATGTGAACTCTCCTACAAAAAGTGAAACTATATTTTTCCAACAGGGAGTTCATTTAAATATCATCGGAAGTCATAACTGCACTGTCACAACACACAAAATATTTTCAAGTTCATCATGTAACTGAATGATGATCTGAATCCTCATTAGATCATTCCTAATGTTCCAATTTGTTTATGACTTAAATGTGCCTGAAAAATGATAAATACTGCCAATTCCGGTATCAGCAATTCAAACAGTCTGCATGGAAGGCAGATGAAAACAATAGCCCTGTCCGAAACGTGAGCTTCTAGCGCTAAGCATGCTACAATGCTTGCTTCTAGCGCTAAGCATGCTACAATGCTTGCTTCTAGCGCTAAGTATGCTACAATGCTTGCTTCTAGCACTAAGCATGCTACAATGCTTGCTTCTAGCGCTAAGCATGCTACAATACTTGCTTCTAGCGCTAAGCATGCTACAATGCTTGCTTCTATTGGGTTTCTTCCGGTGAGCCTGCTCCAAAGAAGGCGAAGACGATCCCATCGGCCGGGAAAGTTTTGGCAACAATTTTTTGGGATGCGAAGGGCGTAATACTCGTGGGATTCTTAGGAAAAGGAAAAACGTTCACCGGAGAAAACTACAGCGTTAGTTACTGGACCGCTTTGACAGGAAATTGGAGGAAACACATTTGGCAAAGGATTAGTATAATTAATTAAGTTTGTAGCGGTGTCCGTCTGTCAGTCCAGTCGGTTTCACTGTGTTCTCCCGCGGTGCTTGAGAGCTCTGGAGGTGGAAAAAGGTGCGTTCAATGCAGAGCAGCACAACATATCAGCAGTTTTAGATTTCCTTCGTACCTCCTTCCCGCCCTATAATTGTGCACGGGTTGCAAAGTTTTCAGGATGTTTTTAGTTTCAGTCCAGTTGGTTTCTGTTTTAGTTATTTTCCTCCTTAATTTTGAGCTAGAATAGTGAGGTGTGGTGCATTCAGTGTAGATTATCTGTCTTCATGATTTGGTAGCAGTATTATATGTCCCGCCTTCCCGCTCAAAAAATAGAAATCCTATACGCGGGTTGCGAACCTACCAGGCGCATGTTGCGAACCTCCCGGGATGTTTTTAATAATCGCATTATATGTATATCGATCTCTTGAGGTAGGTTAACCAATAGACTGGCTGATAAAGCAGGTCTGCCAGTTCTTCTTCTCTTAAGAGAAAGTCGCCACGACACACGTATGGCACCACCGCATTCCCCCCCGGAGTTGTCACCGCCAACTATTGCGTCATACCCCCCCTTATTCGCCAGACCTGGCTCCACGCGATTTCTTCTTATTCACAAACCTGAAGAAATGGCTCGCTTGATAGAATTTTGGCTCAAATAAGGAGATCATCGTCCAGGCAGGCGTAACTTGCAGAGCTCGGCAATTCCTATTTTTTGTGGGGATTAAAAAAATGTCAGGGACGTTGGGAAAAGTGCATATCCCTAAAAAGGGACCATGTTGAAAAATATATAATTTGAGTTTGAAAAAATTGTGTTTTCTTTCCCAACCGGGTACTTAATGAACCGCCCCGTACCTATTACTAGCCATTCCTAATATTCACATATCGTTATCACTCGAAAATTAGTCGCAGCGAGTATTTATTCACTCGAGCAAATGCCTCTGTAGGTTGCGCTGCACGGCGTGTGTCGTACTAGTGCTGCCATCTGGAGGATCTAGAGTGAACAGAGGTAACTACCGTGAAATACTAGTGCCGAGAATTATCAATGCATCCACTCAAAATTGTATGGATCCGCAAATTCAGGAATCATAAAAATAAAAATTTTATTGAACGGGGTAAATTTTAATTATTCGCATAAAATCGACCCTGGCATTATTTACGTAACCATTGGAAAAATATGGAAAATTTAACAAATGCATCAGAAAACATAATTATTCCCATTATTTCTGCTGACTGGAAAAAATAATCGAAACCAGGATATATGAATCGTAAAATTATAAGTTATAAACAAGTATTAACGGAGCATATACCTACGGAATGACAGAAAAAGACCTTTCTGTAATAATGTATATAATATGACTTACAACCTGAACCAGTTGTCCCACTTCGCAGTATGCATTGAGTTTCCCTTATAATTTGTATGGAGGATTATACGTCTGGATTTTTTTGTGTATATGTGCTCCTCAACTTACCCATTACTTGCGCTGGATTTTCCTTCAGTCCTGTATGACTGTTCCCCTTTCACATGTATATAAAATTATTGGTTCCCAAGTATTTCTCCTGGTGAACTTGAAAATGGATTAAGATTTCTATGTTTAATGTTTTGAATTCAAGAAAATGCCCATTACGAAAATATTTTGGAGGGAACCGTATACGAACCGTCAAAGAAGCGGAAATTTAACCGAATACAAAGCGAATCGGAAAGTGAACGAACCGTCTCCGAAGCGAAATAAAACGTAAAATGAGACAAGGAAGCGTTCACGAGCCGAAATCCGAGAGGACGGAAGCGATCCCGAGCCGGAAACCTAGCGGACGGAAGCGTTCACGAGCCGTCCGCAAAAGCGTTGACAATAGCTTGCAATTTACAGAGCTGTACAATAAGAAGAGCATGAGCTAACATTACGCAAAGCGACCGTCAAGAAAGAGTCATTCCGTACTTCAAAATTGAACAGGGTATCCATCAAAGAATATCAATCACAAAAATACTATGACCAAAGCTGAGAAATCCATTTGCACTGAGGAAATAGTATACTTTATTTCCACTGCCAAAACAAACAGTGCTCAATACAAAATTAATCACTAATAAGAGATTTTCCATAGTTGTCCAAACATTGTGTAGAATATAATTCACGCGCTCGGGTCGATAACGATCTTCCAACACACTCGGACACTTTATGATAGACCGGATACCTCTTATCATTAATCTTTTCACTCTCGCTTCTAAAAAAAAACAAATCGCACTAGCAACCATGGCAAACTCGCCCTCCGTCAATGGTTTAGCAGGCATACTGTCAGATGTTAATCCAAAGAAAATCAGCGACAGAATGAGTGTAGGGTGAGACGGGTCAGACATACAAATACAAATGATTCATCGCTGAGACAAAGCGGGTCATTCGGCCTCGCCATCAGCACAATGTAAGCATCACAATGTAATATAATGACAACAGCTTATTAGCGGTGAAGTGGTGAAGCAGCAGACGGTGAAGAGATGTGCCACTGCAATGAAAGAAAATCGTTTTAAGTTAAAATGCAACAACAATGTATGGATTCTACACATGGAGCGCGGGGATGGTGTCGAACGTGGCAACGTCGCACGGAATCCCAAGGCCATGCGTCCACTTCCTCCCGCTCGCCTCACTCCCCTTGTTGTTGGAAACACCGAATTAAATGTAAGCGCACATAAAATAAACAACTAAATAAATTCTAAATATCGAGAACCGATTATCCTTGTATTACCATAAGCTCCATGACAGGACAAGATTCGTATCGATATGACCACGCAGTACTGAGAAAAAGTTGTTTCACAAAATTTACAAGAACAATTTTATTTATACTTCGATTATCTTAAAACTTTGTACATACCTTACCAACAAGTTCCTTTATGTTGTATTAAAGTTTGGTTCCGATCCAATGAATACTTTAAAAGTTATGCATTTTAAAAGTGAGCATTCCGTTTAAAACGGTGAAAAAACCGGCACTTTTTTTTGTTTCACAGACAATAAAATTTTAACAAGTTAAAATAAAAATTTTCACTTTCCACAGTTAAATGCAGAATTAAATTTGCTAATTTTTGATATAACTTGTTTTCATGTGGGACTACGGGTACAACTGTCATTGATTTGTAAACTCGAGTGTCATGACTTTTTTCCACGACAGTAGACAGTGGTAAGCCACATTTATGGAATTTTACAGGAGTGACTTCTGAAGGTTCGAAAAATGCCATAAATTAGGTGCTGTGTCTTGGTGCAATACATAACAACAAGGTGTGTGCTGCCATCTCTTGGTTTCTTCAAGTATTACTCCGCCAGTGGCTTCCCATCGTCTAGCAAATAAGAAACGCGTACAGATCTCAATATTTCTCAGTGTGTGGCTTACCATTATCTAGCCCCGAGCGCCTCAATTGTCAACAAAAAAATGAAAATTACAATTTATAAAATTATATTTAACTATCAAAACATTGAAATATAGTAGAAAACATTTATAACAATATGAAATGTATACGACTTTAAAAAAACAATGACACTCTTAGAAAAAGGTACATTATAGCAATAGTGATGCGACACATATAAGGGATAATAATTTAACTCATCCTACCGTAATTAAAGATTATATGTATATACGAGATGCAGAATCTCAGCACAAACAGCTTCAATGTAGCGCGGTGAATACTGGCGGCTTCAGCTTGGCTTCCTTGGAAAGATTTTGCGACCACGTTTCTTCGAATGAATATCACTGCTGTCATGGCGACCAGGCGGAAGCGTCCAAATATTTTAAGTAATCGACCCATCGTTCATACGACACAATGAAGGCATAATCGATTCAGGGTAAAGAAGAGACAAAGAACCGGATGTCGACGAAGCGGAGGGGACCGCTTCCGTACATTTCGTGCACGCTGTTTCGACAGTCAAAGAACCGTACACGAAGCTGTGGGAAGCTGAGAGGACCGCTTCCGTACGTTTCGTGCACGCTATTTCGACGGTAAAAGAACCGTACACCAAACGTTGATTCGCTTCCTAAAGCGAATCACCGCTTCGTATACCCTTCGTGACCGGTCGAGGAAGCGGAACATTTTCGCCTATATAAGCAAATAACATGCTATGGTCGATAAGTCCTATTGTAGTGTAAATGAATGTTTATCTAAGTGTTTACCTACAATTTGATGCATCTATATTTTGTCTTGCTAACCTTTGCTTTTGAGCACGTGCCTAAGCACGTGCCACCGCGCATCGTGTCCCCTGGACAAGTCGACTCAATTAACACGCTTCTGTGTTCCACGTGTGGCTTGTCCCCCGCAGGCAGGAGGGCGTGGAGAGCGGGGTGTACGCGCCGTTGTTGGTGCACGTGGAGTCGGCGGACGGGGCCCTGCTTCCGGCCCGCACCTACCGCTTTGTGGCGGAGCCGGACCCCGAGGCGGCGGCGTTGCTTCCGGCGGCGCGACGGCCCTCGCCCGAGTACCGGCGCATCATGGTGCTGGGCGCCCTGGAGACGGCGCTGCCGGCGGACTACGTGCAGGCCCTCGAGGCCATACCGCACAACGGCTACGGCGGAGACAGCGGCCTCGCCCTCATCCCCAGGCAGGAGTTCTTCCGCTCCGGGCCGCCGATCCAAAATGGCCAGTAGCCATTTGTAACGAATCCACTTCGTTTACCCACGAAAAGTGTTTTCTTCTCCAGATAACGATTTCTAACAGATGAACAAATTTCCAACAGTGAGCACCAAACCAGTGCAGCATTGTGCAAGGGAAGCTGTGCTGTGCTTCTTGAAAGCAAGAATTCTGTTTCTGGTCTGACCCTCTTTCTCCGAAGTGATTCCTTCTCGAAAGACGCCGTGAACTGCATTGTGTGAAGATTTATTGAAAAGCCTGGGAGAATGTTACCACCATTTTGTACATGTCAGGGTTTCATTCTTGGCGCGTTTGCACTTATTGAAATATGGGGTTTTAAATTTCCGATGCTTTTATCTTTCACTCAGTTTGATGTTACTTACATTTTAATTTATTTCTTTATGTATTTAACGAACACTCTTCATATTCCTGTAATACTTTATGCTTTTCCGTCGAGCTTTAACTAAAATGTCAACTATACAAAGAAATTTATTGTTCTTTTCAATCGTTTTCAAGCAATGAAAATCTACTGAATTTTACTCAGCATATTTTGGACACCAGGGGAACTGCTGTCGGAGCTTTATTTTGAATCTAGGTCTTGTACAATTAAGTTTCCTTTTGCTTACAGAGATGAAATTATAAACGTACTTATTTTTTATATTTCTTTATAAAGATAGAGTGACCGCACACATACGCAAACGATTTATTTAGAAAACATTATCTTTTCGCAGGGCCATCCAAACCAGCACAAAAGATACAATGTAATATACTCCGCACCGGAATTTGCATACAGGAGAATGCAAAAAGAGAGATGTTGCCGTATACATGGATAGCCTACCTACATGTAAAAAAACCGCTAAAGCTCATTGGACGTGATCCATTTTATTCGCCAATAAATGTGTCAAACGGGCTTAAGGCGTAGGCTACCATACACTCCGTTTCTAAAATCTGCCTAATTACCTGCTGAAATTTGCAGATTCCCTTTCACAGTGCTTTCTTCCAAGAACTGAGGAAGTCTGTGTGTGGGACTGCTCTTTGATACATATTATGCATCATGAACGGATAGGTTCTGGGCGAAACAATCGATTACATCAAGAAACAAAGAAGGAAACTTTCCACACGGAATATTTAACATACTACCTAGGTTTCGACGACACGTCATCATCAAGTACTCACTGCAGCGTTTCCCGCATGACACAATGAATTCACGAGAAACGCTCGTCCAGGGGACAAAATTCTTTCCAAGCTCGGGTGAGCAAGTTGAGGTTAAAATGGAACAAAAAACCAAAGTATATGAGTCTAACTGATACCAAACAATGTATTTCAACAAATAGGCTAAGCAAGAACAAACCAACAATCGAAATATTCTTCCCATATCCTAACAACCTGCAACAATAGAGCATGGCGACTAGGACACACTCGAGAATGACGAAGTCTCCAAAAACCTAACTGGAGACCGGCGGACGTGAGAGGGGAGGTGTTCTCTGGCGTAAGGTGTGTTTTCGGCAAGCACAAAGTGGAATGGGGTTTTAAACCGTGGATAGGTGAGGGGAGGGAAAAGTGGTATGGGTGAAGTGGAGGGCGAGGTGGAAGATTGGAGCATCAGGAACTGTTTTCTGACTCTGGCGGCGGGAGTGCACCGAAATGACGGCTTGACGGCTACGTCATTCGGTAAGTCCGGAGGGTATTTAGTCCGCCGAGTAATGTCCAACGTATCAAAAATACCACATTACGCAGTGTCGTGAAAACCTAAGCAGGACCTACATTAAGATCAAGCGTAGAAAAGGACATTTTCGGAGGAACCGCTTCCGCAGAAAAACCGGGAAAACACCAAATCTGGCTACTTCCATTGAAACCATCCATATATATATCAAAAATATAATAATTACCTTTATTTACCAGGAAGACAATACAAATAATGGTGAATAACGTCAGAATACAGCACAGAACAATGAAAATATGCACAACAGCATCATAACACGTAATTAATAGAATTTCCTCCCGATTTTCGATGATAATGCTGAGGATCACAAAAATTTGAAATAAAAACAAAGCCACTGATATCAATTTATTATGCAAGCAAAACAGATTATAAACACGACAAATGTTCGTTGTGGTGTTGCAAAGCAATCAGCATGATCAAAAAGGAAACTCACTTTTGACTTTAGACAGAATATACGCAATTGTGTACTTTCCGTCTTTCCCATTACATTTAAATGTATTATTGCAAAAAGTAAATGAAAAGCTCCAGATATTCTATCACAATACCATATCTACTAGCAGTCATAGTCGGCTCACTGCCTGACCCATAAACGGCTTAAACACACGAGCGTTCCTGAAAACAACTATTGTGCGTTGAAATTTCAAACAACAACTACCCACCCAAAATACAAAACAGCATCAAAACTAATCGCAATTGACACTCTCCAAAGATCACAACAATTTAGATGATAAGAAATGTCACTCTTGTCATACTATTATTTTAGGAAACTAGATTATAAGCACAATAAGTCGGTAAGATATTTCAAACCGAACAATATAAACAAAATGGAATACCACTATGCATAAATTAATTAAAAGGGTCAAAATACATCACTGTAATACTACATCCGTTAGCTGTAGGGTAACGCACGTTGAAACTTAAATTCATCACATCGTAACTCAGAAAAAGAAGTATTCTATGGATCAACAAATCTGTAAAGGCCTCAAAACGCACCTGCTACTTAAAAAAACGGATTCCTTAGTAGATATATTTCTACAGTAATGAATGTTAAAGTTTGCACACACCATGTACAGTACAGTCTCAGAATACTCACGTAGTAGATGACCTCCAAAAAACATATTCTATTGGGAACAAGAATGGCGAGGAAAACCTACATCAGGTAGGTATCTAGAGAGTGTAAAAAAAACTCTCAGGAGATGCATTTCAACTCGTCCGATTACGAGTACGAGTGTAGCAATGGATAACATTGGTAGCTGCTTGTTGGTATAAGGACTTATAGCTAACCCAACTAACAGCATGTTTTTGCATGTATGTTTTGCTATTTTTATCTTTTTTTAAATAGCGAAGTTTTGAACAGTACCTATACAAGTACTAATCCTTTTTTTATGCATGATATGTAGTGCATGTTTGGTGAGAATTCACCCCCTGCCACACACCTTTATGGTGGCTTGCAGGGTATTATGTAGATAACACAGGTTGACGTTTTTTAATAACACCGACACTACCACGAAAGTGAAATTTCAAATATCTCGTGATTGTTGGCGTTGTTAGGGTTGTGAAGTTTGCATTGGACCTCAGGCGGTGAAGTTATGAGTAGATGCACGAACAGAAGTGCCTCCTGGCTTGAAAAATCACTCTTTGAATTTCGGCAAGCTTTTTTCGATTTCAGCCCACTGTGCGTCCGAAGATCTGGCTGCAGCACACTCACTGATAAAAGCGAAGGGTTCTCCTCTCTCTCCTCGAAGCGCCCCATGGGATCTCCGCTAAGAGATGGCTGCCAAGGCAGACTGCGAGAGGGTACCACGTGAGATGACGGTGAAGGCGCCGGCGAAATCAGCAGGATGCATCTTCTAAGGACAAGATGAATCTTGTTTTGCCTATTTTTAAGCCAACATTCATTTTTACGCTGACTAATGCGGTCTGCACTCATGTTGCTGTGCATTTAAACATGTCGGCATCACTCGCAGTTTGGAGAATATCTCAAACTCTCCTTTTCCGGGTAATTCACCGCGGTGAGGTATACAAATCGCACATACTCAAGAAAGAAGAAATAGTCGTGGATACTTTTTGTGGCTTTAATAGCAAGTGATTGAGAATGGCCGCTATGCTCATTGTCGACTTGATTTGTGTGGAACAAAATATTTACAGAGAAAAGCTGACGGAATGGCACCGAAGCCCTTTCTTAAAGGAGAGGCAAAGCCTCTAGAGAGGGCACTTTCTTCTGTTTTTCTATTGTTGAGCGGGAAAGTATTCAAGGTGCGTCGACTTCCAGTCAAATAAATCGCAAATTGTGTTAGAATTTTTAGACCTTTTTCTTTTATATAAAAGGTGTATTCACATCTTAAAGGCATTGCATGGAACTTTTTCACAAAAGAACAGTCATATTGTTAAAAAAATTGTTAGTTACCAATCAACAGAACAACAACAACAGCAGAGCAGCGATATATGTCAAACAAGAAGTAAACAAACACAACTGAAATTACAAATATCAACAAATTGCCAGACATTAGGAAGTGAAGGTAAGGACGGATCGTTATTGTGCAGGAACATGATGATAGCAGTATTGCATATTTATTCCGATGCGATACTGCGATGAGGACGAAAACTGGTCTCGGTGGCATTTGAGATAAGCAGTACAAAAATGGGGGTTTCAGTGCAAATTATTTATGCAAACGACTCCCGCATTCCGATTGCACCCGACTCCTACCCGCCCCCACCCCTCCCCCATGATTGCCGACACATGTGCCAAGGACACCAAGAACACCACGAGCACTCGTCGAGGAGACACGTGCGTTTGGAAGACGTTCAGATCAATTCCAAATTCATTCCCACAGCTGCATTCGCTAGCAATATTACGATTCTGGATCGCTCCCAACACAATATAACCCCCCTTCCTATCCATCTTCTCAGACACATATAAAAGCGTGTTAAATCGAAGCGCGAACATCAGCTATCAGCCAATCAGAGCTCAGAATACACTCCAGACCTACCGAACGGATCCCGCAGCTGAGGAGCTCTCCTCAGATCTCGATGTTCTGGACTGCTCCCAGATCCTGCTCCTGACTGGACGGTGACTTTGGGGGTAAGTAGGATCCGCTAACCCACAGTGGACATTCGGCTATTTCATTTCTAGACTAACATAAACATAACTCGGAAACTATCAACAGGAGCAGGTCAAACTTTTCTGTTTTTTTCCGTTTCACATACTGTTATACCCTTGTACCAAATTAAAAAAAAACCTTTAGAAAAAAATAAGTCATTTTTCTGTTAAAACATCGCGGATCTCATTAAATCATAAACTACGAATTTTTTCTAACCCATATTATACAAAACAGATTCTTAGCACATGTTGGCATCACTCGGGAGGTAGGTCATTAATTTCCCTACCTTCCCCATTTTAAATTTCCCACCCTCTCTCCTTGGGCGCTTTCCGGCCTTCATTTGTTTTCAACTCGACTGACATTCGATTGTCGAGTTTTCGTCTGCGAGAGAGTGTCCGGCTGGTGTCGAGAGGCGGCAGATGTGTGGGTGTGTGGAATCGGCTTCTGGCGCGACAGGTCAGTCGTCGGCCGTCAGCTCAGTCGTGGGTCGGTTCCTGTCAGAATTGACGTCCTCTCACCCGGAATGGGCGATGATAGACCAGACCAAGGTAAGCGCCCAAATCCCTTGTCCTATCCCTGTCCTCCCGTAATTATTTTTGCTCTCCCACTGTTTTCGTCCCGGTTTCTTTCTTTTTTGTTTTAACCAAGTACCCGGCTCGTGTAGGCCTGCCTCCCCGTCCTATTTTCCATTCGGTGCGGCAGTTTCGGCCCCGAGTGGGTACAGCACATCCTACATCTAAATACCGAATTTTAGCAAAATTAATTGATAAACAAAAAAGTACTATCAGATATTTTATTATTTAATAACTATGAAACTATTACTTGTACCCGGTTCACATTTTACAAAAAGGACTTTTAGTGTATCCTACACCTTTATACTGAATTTCAGCAAACTTCATTGATAAACAAAAAAAATACCATCAGAAATTTTATTCCTTAAAAAAGTTGAAACTATTACCTATACTTGATTCACATTTTACAAAAAAACCGTTTAGGGTCTACTACACCTTCGTACAGAATATCAGCTAAAATAATTGATAAACAAAACAGTACTGTCAGAAATTTTATTCCTTAATAACTTTGAAACAATTCACTGAACATGGTCCATATTTTACAAAAAGATCTATTAGGACCTCCTACACCTTCGTGCCGAATGTTAGCTAAATGCATTGACAAATAGAATTATTGTTTTAAATAACTAGAAGAACTCTTTAATATTTTCATTAAATTTATTTGAACCCTTTATTAAAAAGTTTCACATTTAAAACGCAATAGTTTACCAAAACGTCATTTCCAACGGAACTTCCAAACAGGGAACATTCATTTAAACCGCTCCATTTCACGAACATTAACAATAGGCATATGAACCGTAGGTAAAGTTTTTTAAATACACCGTATCATATTGGGAGAATATAAAGGATGAATATATAGAGCATCGTGAAAACGTAATATTATTTTAAAAAATTTCTTTTTCCTATCCATAGTGTTTGAACTTAAATAACACATTCAAATGTTGTATTTTATTAGTTAATTCTTCTCTACACAGGAATTTCAAACTCCAAACATGTCTTTACCCATATCAACCATCCTCGACAGATTTAATGCAGATCGTTACCACACATCACAGGAACTAGAACGGACACTAACAGACATCCATGAACATGTTGTCTTTAATAATGAAGTGATAAATGATATGGAAACCAACACACAAATGAAATACGCGTTAGACGATGCCAAAGGTTGACGATTTTGCATATATTGTGAAGAATATTACATTGACAATACATGAAAATACGAATATACATCGGCAGATGGTAATGAACCAACTAGGTCAGGGCTTTAATGAAATAATGAAATAGAATCGGCAGTCTGATCTAGACTTCAAACGTTCTGGATCACTCCAGAGGAGGATAAACACGGGGACGTAATTTCTTTCCTAAACGAAATTAACCCTTTCGCGCCGAATGCCGCACCTGTGCGGCGAGGATTTTCTTCCCTAAACAACGAATGCCTCATATGTGCGGCGTGAATTTTCCTACCTTAACCAACGAATGCCGCTCCTGTGCGGCACAGGTCGGAAGAAAGTGACCGTGGCGGAAACAATAGACCCACGTACGCGGTCGCCCCTCGAGATCCGGCTTAGCGCGAGCCCAGGCTCTTCCTCGGCCGCTCAGGTTGACCCCTTCCTATCCTCTCCACGTGGTCAACTACTATTAATTGCAGTGTTTTTTCCAAAAAAATATTTGTTTCTTACTTTAGAAATCCAATGTTAGAAATGAATTCATCTTTTTTTGCTTACCACATGGAAATTTCAAACGAAATTCTAACGTTAATATCAACGGAGTTATTGAACAGCAATCGAAGACGGCATTAACGTACGCATTTGGATTAGAAATGTACTAAATCCGTCAATATGAACGTTAGAACTTCGTTTAAAATTTCTGCACACTCAGTAAAACACAATAAAATCATTTTAAATGTAAAAAAATCGATGCAAACAACGAATATTTGTTTATATTAAACATTGCAATTTCAGTCAGTTGACCGTGGACTCGCGCTGTGAAGGAGTCTTTTAATCTTTCGAGGGTCTGGGACAGCGGCCGAGGAAAAGGATCGGCGACCCGCTGAGTTGGGTCCAAAAATGGTTCGGGAGGGAACCTCTGCCTTCCGTCGCACTGTGGTCTGAAATCGGATATAGCCGGACAAAAGTCCAAAATTGCTCCTTTTGAGGTACACACTTGAAACTTGTGATAAACGCTCAGAATTGATCATTGATCATGGAACAATAAGCCATTTTTGGATGATCTCATCCGTTTTTGAGGTACAGAGGCCCAAACTTGGCCAAGTTTCCAAAAACACACCCGATCTTGCTTTTCTTCAAAAATATTTGAAGTTAAGCTGCTGGTGGAGTTTTGGAAGGATTTTTATGAAGTAAAAAACATTATATTCCGGTAATATGGTACTTTATATATATTATCTGTTAGTTTCGAAGATTTTGGTTAATATTAGTGTGGTATTACGTCGCAAAATGGCGGACCCTTTTTCCGGGTAAAATTTGACATAAAGTAGACAATATCTTTAGTTTAAGAAAATTGCCACCGCAAAAACTTTCATGAAAGTATTTAATAAAGATATTTTAAGAATGTAAAGCAAAAATCTTGGAAAAAAGTTAGCGGCTGCGAAAATGAACGCAATTTTTCGATCGCGCTTCACGGCACGGCTCCGCGACGCGGGGCCTAGAGACTCGGTGACTCCGTTGGATATTTCAAGTTGTTTGGAACTAATTATTGAAAATTGTCATTTTAACCATGGTATACAGTCTCTATTGTCCTGAAATACTATATTGAAGATATTACGAGGATATTGGATTGATCGAATTGATCACTGAACGCGTGACTCTGGTATACATGCTCTGGTTTGGATACCTTACGGATTCTTGCCGCATGTTGGAACATCTTTTGATGTAGAATTTAAGTTTTCACGCGAAGGGTACCCTACACATTTACCAGGAAAGGCAACAGTCAGAGATTCTTTTTCTACTCCTTACCCTTTTCACACTTGCCGAGGAGGAACGTGCGAAAAGGGGCTTTTTATGACACCGCGCAGCCTATGACGGTATTTAACGGGTATTTCCGAAGGGCTTTTTCCTTTCCCCTTCAAAAACGCATTTTAGCTGGCAGTTCTTATTTGGATTGGGTGGATGAGTGTTGTGCCTGTAGTGATTTAGTGATTTGCTAAAATCTGTGTGTGTCTAGTGAATTGATTCGTCATTGAATATATATCGTATACACGAACATGGAATATACATATATATCATTGAATTAGTTTCGCTGTTTATTTCCTGTGTTGGTCAGCGGTGTTTCTGGTTTACTCAATAGTCTTTCTTTTTCAAGGTTAGTATTTTGAATATAATTTTCAGTATCGCTATTTATTCTTAGCATTTCACTCCGACGCTTATAATATTCCTTTTTATAAAGCTTCACGGCGTTTTTTCGCCGATCTTATATTATGGAAAATATAATCGTGAAAGTATTCATCGTGCGACTTTCATTACATAATTTTATCTGTCGGATCCATACACAGATTTTTTGTGTTGTCCAGCTCTGAAATGACATCATATCAGATCACACGTTTGGAGCTACACAACAAGATAATTGAGACGAAAGGAAAATCATTGCACGATAAAAAAATATTCTTGCTGGATTTGTTATCTCGGACTTTGAATTTAGAGAATCATTTCGATGCCCTAGATAGTCTCCGTGAATTTCTATGAAGGTTCTTGGTATATTACCAGAAAGGGTGGGAAGAATGTTTTCAAAAAAACGAGCAATTTTTAGCTCGCAATAATGCATGGCTCAAAGAGCCAATTATTTTCCTGGAAGCAGTCCGTGAGTACCTACCAGGTACTTCTACAATGACCGGAATGTATTTTCTGATTTATTTCTTTTGCCCAATATCATGGACGAAGGTTTTTACATGGAATTTATATCTTAACATTATTGATTCATTAGGTTCATTGGGGCGACCAAAAAAAGGTTTTAGGACTTCCTCAGACAGGTCAAAAAGAAGAAAAGTCCAAAATATTGAAAGTTCTTCCTCTGCTGCCGAGCTCGCATTGGCAGCCTCTTGGCAGAGAGGAAGGAGATATTGCTACCGCTCAACTTCTCACGGAAGTAACGACTACCACTCCCACTAGAGCAAAAAGAATTCTCACTAGGTGGAGGAAAAAAGATGAGACGCAGTCGGAGATGTCACCAGAGGAGGCTCTATCTCTGATGATCACCACTGAGCTGACAAAGAATCAGTATAATTGCTCCGCTCTTAGTTACGGGCACAACCTGTACCCTAGCTATGTGCAAGTGTTAAATGCAAAAAGCGCTGCATACCCCGAAGGGATACACATAACAGAAAACATTAGCGAAGTGAGTTTACAAGATCTATTGAACCATACAGAATCGCGGATACTGACATGCGTTTCCACGACTCTAGCATCCGGCAACAAAGTAAATTGCACATTGATTTGCAAATATGGATTTGATGGTATTTCGGGCCTTTCGCAATATAAACAGTTGTGGGAAGAAGCAGATACTTCAGATGAATATTTATTTATGAGCGCCATGGTGCCACTTCGTTTGCTGAATGACGCAACTGGTACGAGCTTAAGGCATTTCATGTTTCAAACCTTGTTTATCTTTGGCCAATCTGATAGCAGTACAGTTGAGTACCAATAATATATGAACTATTTTAGGTGAGATTATCTGGAAAAATCCTCGCCCGTCGTCAACCATATTTTGCCATATTTATATTTTTACATAACCATTCGCCTTCAGTGGCTAAAAGAAACCAAGGAAGTTGCTATGGCGGAAAGGAATTATGTACAAAAGCAGATAGACGGCTTAAAAAATTGGAATTGGGGAAATTATTCTGTTAATTTCAGCTTGCTTCTGAGCATGATAGATAGAAAGGTAAGGATTTTTCCTATTTTTAAATTGATGGACAAGTAAATGGTGGTGGATATTGTTAAACAAATCTATAAAAACATTTTTTAGGTATGCAATGCATTGACTGATTGTGCTACTATGAAGTGCTACATCTGTGGAGCGAAAGCTTCCCAGATGAATGATTTAAGGGCAATGAAAGATCGACCAGCAGATGTTACTAAATATTCCTTTGGTCTGTCTACCCTACACTGCTATATTCGGTTTTTCGAATGCGTATTGCACATATCGTATCGACTGGAGTTAAAACAGTGGCAGGTGAGAAATAATCCAAACAAGCTGGAAACTGTATTTAAGGTTAAATAAATATCTTTAATGATAAATAAATAAATAATGATAAATCTCTTAATAGGCCCGCGGCAACCTAAGAACACAGCTAACAGAAAAAAAGATTAGCATTCAGAAGGCATTTAGAGAAAGGATGGGGTTGATAATGGATGTGCCAAGGCCTGGAAACACGAATGACGGTAACACGGCAAGACGTTTCTTTGATTCTCCAGAGCTGGCCGCTGATTTCACTGGCAATTGTATAAAATGAACCCAACTTCTCAGCAATAGCCACCAATAGGAAAACTTTCTTTCCTTTCTAAGATTTATGTTCTGATGGGATGTGCAAAGGTAAAACTTACAATAGCAAAATTAAATTTCAATGTCGTGTTTACCTGAGTCACGCGTTCAGTGATCAATTCGATCAATCCAATATCCTCGTAATATCTTCAATATAGTATTTCAGGTCAATAGAGACTGTATACCATGGTTAAAATGACAATTTTCAATAATTAGTTCCAAACAACTTGAAATATCCAACGGAGTCACCGAGTCTCTAGGCCCCGCGTCGCGGAGCCGTGCCGTGAAGCGCGATCGAAAAATTGCGTTCATTTTCGCAGCCGCAAACTTTTTTCCAAAATTTTTGCTTTACATTCTTAAAATATCTTTATTAAATACTTTCATGAAAGTTTTTGCGGTGGCAATTTTCTTAAACTAAAGATATTGTCTACTTTATGTCAAATTTTACCCGGAAAAGGGTCCGCCATTTTGCGACGTAATACCACACTAATATTAACCAAAATCTTCGAAACTAACAGATAATATATATAAAGTACCATATTACCGGAATATAATGTTTTTTACTTCATAAAAATCCTTCCAAAACTCCACCAGCAGCTTAACTTCAAATATTTTTGAAGAAAAGCAAGATCGGGTGTGTTTTTGGAAACTTGGCCAAGTTTGGGCCTCTGTACCTCAAAAACGGATGAGATCATCCAAAAATGGCTTATTGTTCCATGATCAATGATCAATTCTGAGCGTTTATCACAAGTTTCAAGTGTGTACCTCAAAAGAAGCAATTTTGGACTTTTGTCCGGCTATATCCGATTTCAGACCACAGTGCGTCGGCGCGAACAAGCTTCGTACAGGGCAGTGAAGAAAATTTTCAAGAGACTCGTAACGAGAAAGAATTTCCCTCCACGAGGCTTAGGCGCGAAAGGGTTAAAGAACAGGTAACCGAAAAATTACTAGAAAGATATTGGGAGGCAAACAATACGTATATGGAAAATTATCAATCTGAATCTGAGTCTAACTTCATTACCTATCTTAATGCGAATAATCTTTATGATTGGGCGATCTCTTAGCCACTCCTACTATGCAAATTTTCGATGGCTCTCTGGTGATGAAATTTCAAATTTTGAGATCAGTAAAATTTCAGATGAAAACGAAAAGGGATACATCCTGGAGGTTGATCTCGAGTATCCGCAGTCTCTTCACGATAGTCATTCCGATTTACCCTATGTCCAGAAAACCGAGTCCCACCCGGTGGAAAACATTAAAAGTTAATTACAACTCTCGAGGGATGGACTAAATATGTTATTCACTATGTCAACCTCAAGCAGGCTCTTTCCCTTAAACTTAATATGAAAAAGGCACATATAATTATCGAATTTAGTCAATCTCCTTGGTTAAAGATATATATTGACTTGAACACTAATGGAAGACAATTGGCCACTAATGACTTCCGAAAGGACTTCTACAAGCTCACGAATAATTCCGTATTTGGCAAGACAATGGAGAATGTACGCAAAAGAATTAACATGCAATTAGTGACTGATGAAAAAAAAATGCTAAAGTTATCAATAAATCGACATTTTTGGACAGAACGATTTTTAACGAGTCTCTGGTGGCCGCTCACATGCGAAATGCGACTATCAAAATCAACAAACCCATATGTATAGATTTCTGTGTTAGTCCTCAGCAAGACATTAACGTATAATTTCCAATCAGACAATGTTACCAAAATACGGTAAGAACATCTCTCTTGCACATAGTGATACCGATTCTCTAATGTACCAAATTTACACAAATGACATTAATGAGGACATATTAAGCAACTTGGATGCGTTTGACTACCCAAGGAATCACCCTTGCTACTCTGAGAAAAACAAAAGGGTCATTGGGAAATTTAAAGACGAGTGCAATGGCAAAATTATGACTTGTTTTGTAGGTCTGAGAAGCAAACTATATTCCTTAAAAACTGGAGGGGGAAACGAAAAAAGGTTAAGGGTATAACACATCCGGTGAAAGAAAACTGCCTAAAATTTGACGACTACATCCGTTGCCTGCACGAATATTCTACAGAATTTAGAAGGATGACAGTCATTCGTAGTAATAAACATGACTTGTACACGGTACAGATGAACAAAGTCACGCTAAACGCAAGCGATGACAAACGATATATTTGCGAGGACGGTATCAACACTATCTTGGAGGCATTACAAAATTCCGCGGAATAGAACGCACCATGAGGCGTTTGGTGAATGAAGATGCTTGATACTTATAAATGTCTATTAGAGGCTATAATGAGATCAGTACCAATCATGACATTGGTATGGAATCATACTTTCACTTGCATCTGTGCAGGCCCATCAGGATGTGGAAAAATCACGTTAGTGACAAAATTCTTGGAAATTTTACCGCAAATGATCGATAGTCCAATACATGAGATTGTATGGTGTTGCAGTCGAGGGAGTGAGCCAAAAATACGTTCGAGTACACCTATTCAATTTAGAACCGAAATACCTACCCCCTTTCGAAGAATTCGTAGCTGTGCCCACGTTGTATGTGCTAGATGATATAATGAGTGAGGAAGCATTCAGTAAAGACATATGCAAATTGTTTACATGAGGAAGGTATCATTTTAACATTTAAGTTTTCTTAATCACGCAAAATATATTCTATCAGTGCCCGCAAGTGAGAAATATATCCCTAAATTCTAAGTATATAGTAACATTTAAAAATCCTAGAGATCGGCTACAATTTGGGCACTTGGCTCGGCAGGTCTATCCTGAAAAATCGCAGGAATTGGAAAAGGTATATGAAGAGGTGAAGCAAGAACCATTTGGTTACTTGGTCCTAGACCCCAGACAGGACACGGACAGAAGGTTTAGATTCTGCACTAATCCTGAAGTAAGGACCACTGTAATATACATGGCCGTGCATGATGAAAAGATTGGAGAGCAATAATCATTTGCTCCACGTCCTAAAATCTGCCAAACCGAAGTTGCATTCCACCTTAGTAAAAGAATCGGATGCGGAGTTGATTAAAGCGATCTCTGAATGTTGTTTGAATACGCTTGAACGTAGGCACAAATAAATAATAGGCTTAAGTGAAAACTATTCAAGAATCGACATACTCTGAGAGACTAGGCTTTGCATGGTATGAGCATTTAAAAAAAGTGTGCTTCTCGTACAAAAAGGTGGCTTTCTCCCAATGCTACTCGTATCCATATTGAGTGGTGTCATTGGGAGCCTCATTGGCAGAAAATGAGTTTGTGTAAAAGGCATAAAAGCCTGTTGAGGTGAATGGTATAAATGTTTTCTCAATCGCTAGCCGCACAAGTAAACCTCTGTTTAGAAAAAAGGTTAAATTTAAAGAGGGTGATTACGTCAGAATCAGTAAGGAGCGACTCGCATTTGCAAAAGGATACACGCCTAATTACACCAACGAAGTATTTCAAGTGGAGGGTGTGGATCAATCGAGAGAGATACCGCCATACAAGTTGAAAGATATGAACGGTGAGGATATAAAGGGTAGTTCCTATGAGCAGCAGTTAGTGAAGGTTAAACTTTCCCCCGATGTGGAATACAAGACTAAAAAAATTTTAAAGTGTAGGAGATGGGCTGGAGATTTAGAGTTATTTCTAAAGTGGCAAGGATACCCAAAATCGTTTAATTCTTGGATCCCCACTTCTTCGATATGTAAAATATGAACGAGTTTTACATTACGTTACCTAGTGATAGTTCCAAAATATATTTTCCTCACAACATGATCTCACATTTCCGTACAAGATTATTGCACCATCTCGATTTGGAAAATGATGAATGGATGGTGGGTTTATCCGAAATTTCAATTCCCTCGATAGAGAACGTTTCAAAGGATTCTCTTGCTAGAAGTGTGAGACAAGATGCATCAGACAATGATGGAGGAGAGGGTACAGACATGATAGATGAAGGAGAGGAAGATAAACCAATAACATTAACTCCAGGACCGGTGGCTTTACCACCAACTCCACATTCAACCCGTTCCCCCGCAATCGGGATCTACGGTGGATTAAAGATCCCGGCCACTCCCAACCTCACCCCGTACCCTCCAACAATATGAACCACCGCATGCATTAGTGGGTGAGGTGGTTGTAAGGCTAGACGATGGATATCTTTTTACTATCCCAAAGGGTGAGTATGAAAGCATTTCATGTGCGTTTATAGATCCATTTCTTAATCTCAATCCCGCTCAGAGGCAGAAAGTTGTTAGCAGCATATCCATTTTTGAAGCAAACTTCAGGAATGATAGTGAAGGCCTGCAAGCACGATATGGTAGAGTACAAATTAAAACTAAGGATGTTACTTATGCTTTACTACCAGGGACTTAAGATTCTTTTAAGGATTTATTCAATGCGGTTATAAGACCATTCAAGCACTCGAAACAAATAAGCATAGGTAAAGATGTAGAATTTTTATCTAGATTTTTGAACGAATTAGATAAAATTGGAGTAGCAACTGTGGAAGAGGTGAACAGAATATTTTGGAAAGTAAAAAATAAGAATTTTAGAAGATTTTCGAGGATAGGAGTGTTGATAATTCTCCCGTTAATATTTACATTTATACCGACATAATTAAGCCTCAATTGGTGGGTGATTCTTTGAGTCGTTGATTATTGATTGTGAAAATTGGTGGATATCAAACATTCAATCCCATTTTTTATCACCCAATTGAAAAGAATAACATTGAAAGCATTTAATTTCTTTTGACAAACAAACTCGGAGATCTATATCCATTTCATAGTGGTGAGCAATCTTCCATCGCCATATTGCATTTTATAAAAAAGACGTAATATTAGTTGATTGATCATTGAGTGTCGAGATGGCTCCGGTGATGGATCGATATTTGGCTTACCACCTAAATGCCGTACCGATAGATTCAAAATGTAATTTTTCCCAAGCAGATTAGAGAACACAATAGGTAGCATAGCAAAGGGATAGGTAGGTGAAAAATTGTTGGAGTAGTCTTTAGTGCATGAAGAATTTTTAAACATTACTAGCCTGTACTTGCTGGGGAAATGAAGATAAATATATTTAGAGAAAACCTTTCTGGCAAGTAACCACTTCGTCACTAAGTTAACAGTAACCATCTAGTAGCATGTGAATCTTATACCTAGCATTTTTCCATACAATAGTAGGTATCACTGTAGCTCTTAGTAGCATGGAAGTAGCGCACATTTGGTGAGCTTCACCCCCTGCCATGCACCCTCGCGATGGCTTGCAGGGTATTACATAAATGTAGATTAGATCAAATGTAGGCATTCCATTTTAGACGAACAGACTGATTATGAAGTAATTTCCCATGGAACATAAAATACGCGTAGCTCACCTTCGCTTGCTTAAATTTTGAGTGAGATTGAGGGTATCTCTTTGTAAATATGCTTGCTCACAAATACTTGTTCTCTAATGCAATCAACAGTTTATTTATAATTATGGTGAATTAAAATACATCTTTCTGCTTAAGACTGCCCACCCAAAAAGATAAGTCGACTCACGATCTCACGTGAGGAAAACATTCGCGAAATAATTGGTCGAGCAAATTATAAATTGAGATTTGTGAAAAGGGTACTAGGTTAGTGTGAATCAACGACGTTGCAATGTCACACACCTTTTAGATGGCTTGCGGACTATTATCTCCATTTTGATGTAGATAATTTTAAGCAGTACTAAGTAAACCTTTGCGAACTATGTGGACTGTGTAAATTTCATGACCAAGAGTTGGAAGGAAACCATCTCTAGACTACGAAGACTAGCCAAACTATTTCACCCAGCTCTGATATTAGTTTGAATTTAACTCACGGAATTGAAAGAGTTCATGTTCAAATATATCATAAATAGGGGGAATAATAGATAAATTGTATTGGTATTCTGTGTTAATAATACTGAAACTTTCCTCGTAAAGGTCTGTGAAGATCATTTTGATCCACATGATATCTTGCGAGTTGTGGAGGAATACGACGAGAAGACAAGAAAAAAACTGTGTTCTCCACTGAAATAGGCAAGGTTGAGACCAGGAACTGTCCCATCCCTGTTCCTGAACTGCCCAAAGTATGCCATTGTAGACATAGCATCATACTGAAATTAAGAGCTAACTAGGTATGTCCTACATTATCCCTGGAAAATACTAGACGGACAACTTGGATTAATAGATTAAGCTAAAATGCTATTATGGGCATCTACTAATATTTTTTTAATAATTATTGCAAAAAAGAATGATTTGGTGGCTGAGGAAAAGCCAATGACACCAAGATTTTTGAATATTTTTTAAAAAATGTTGTGTATATTCTTGTCACATATTCGGTGTAGTAAAATTATTTGCATTTAAATGTTTCGAGTATCTCTTTTCTATCAACCTAGACCTTAAATAGCTTAAGTAGGTATATGATATCTGCTTGGCTGTTGACTGAGATGTGCTTAAAACAGAGTAGGTGAGTGTGAAATTGAATATTTTGTTCCTCTTTACTAAAAGTATTTATGCTTTGGATTATGTAAGCTGCGTTTCTCAACTAAACCTAGCTAAGCATTGTGTAGATCAATGTTTTCTAATGCCTTTCATATTTTGGATAAATCTGCTTAACTCAAAGTTTTGGATTTCATGTCTCTTTAGCTCTTTGTGAACTCTTTAAAATACTATCTTCAAAAGCCTCCAATTGCTGATTTTATTGTAGAGCCTAATTATTCCAAGTCTTAAGATCATTCAGCAAGTAACGATATCCTATAACTTCCGTGGTATAGCATTGGTAGTTTCATTTATCCTAGAATCGATTCACCATTGACTTTAATTTTAAGAGGGAATAAGCTTACGAATTTCAAAGATAGACCTTTATCAATACCAGTACTAATGGCTTAAAGTTACCGATCGGTCATAAGTAAGGCTGTGTATAAGTAAAGTATATGTGCTGACAGAGCCGGGTGGAATTTTGCTTCGGTGGTTATGGCTGAACGTACAACCATAGCACCACTCGGGATGACGTCACGACTCAACGTTCACCTCTAGGTGGTTGCGTGTGGAGACGCATAAGTGACGTGTGCTTAAGGAAGGGCATTATTTAAAGGCTGGTTGGTGTCTGTGTGGGTGACGAAGCATCCGTGAGGGAAGAGATATCATTGGTGTGATTGTGCTGTGTCTTATTTGAATTAAGAAGTGGCTCAAAAGAAAGGAAAGTGAACAAGTGTATGGCCTGTTAAATGCGAGCCTGAAGAGAAGTGAATATTTATTTGTTTGTGTTTGATTAATTTTTGAATTGCATTTTGTGACGAAATGTTATTTTTTGTGCATGTTTTATGAAATAAATGTGATATAGTGAATATGTTACACCGTTAATGTATACTTTTAACAATAAAAGTTAACTCTTCTAAAAAATAACTATTAAATTGAATAGCTAACTAAATTTTTAACGATTAATTTTAATTGCTAATTTTTTAAATCATTAATCCTAACTATGATGTAGATGCATACATAGTAGCATTTTCCATTGCTGTGGTTAATTTTCTAACTCAGCAAACAAATTATCTGATTGTTATCACCTGATAACATCTTCATCTACATAACACCCAACAAGTTGTCGCCATTGTGATCGCTTACTGGGTGTCACTTAAGGGAGTGAGGCAGGGGTGAACCATTACCATGCATATGAAATCAATGTACATTTACATCTACATATTACCCTACAAGCCATCATAAGGTGTGCAGTAGGGAGTAAAACTACTTCTACATTTTCTTATACAGATTAAAAGTCCCACCTAGTATATAGATACAGGAACCAAAAGTTTGCATCCTAGCAAGTTAAGCAAAAGCAAAAATTTTCTGAATCATTTCTCAGTGTACAAGCTTGATGTATCAAGAGAAACGACCAGAAGAAGAAGAGATGGAAAATCACAAGATTTCTAGCACACCTTAGGGAAGTATTTTGACCACGGTTACAAGTATTTTCCTGGGGACAAGTCTCAGGTAGTCGGGGGTCCAAATCCACGAGGTGCCTTATCCTCAAGTGGGATTCTCCAATGGTTGCACTAACCATAAACAGCGTAACAAATTCAAAGCTCGCGAGCTAGCCGCGAAAACTTTAACGGAGTTACCCGCTGAGATGCACGAATGCAAGATATTCCACAGAGAAAAAATCATTCGCCTTGACTGGGACTCGAACCCGGACCCCCTGATTTCCGGCCAGGTGCTCTACCAGTTGCGCTACCAAGGCGTCCTCTTTCTCTGTGGAAATTCTAGAGGCTTTAAAGGAGCTAGATGTTGCCAGACTGCTATACATGTAATGACACAGAGCAGCCAAATTCGTGTGCATTGGCGCCACCGTCCACGAGGTTACGGCCGACTTCAAACACTGAGGTGCTTACTTTCTTTTAACAAATTCAAAGCTCGCGAGCATTGAATTTGTTAAAAAAGTAAGGAAATCAGGGGGTCTGGGTCCGAGTCCCGGTCAAGGCGAATGATTTTTTCTCTGTGGAACATCTTGCTATTGTGCATCTCAGCAGGTAACTCCGTTAAAGTTTTCGCGGTTAGCTCGTGAGCTTTGAATTTGTTAAAATAGTAAGCACCTCAGTGTTTGAAGTCGGCTTTAACCTCGTGGACTACTGAGTGGTACAAATAAGTTACCCTCATCAAGTTAATGACCCAAAAGACGCCCCACTTGGCCAAGGTGATAAAAGGAAACTTACGCAGAAGAGGAGCAATACAGCATCCTCTCCATGACCACTTTTCTCTCTTCCGCCCAAATCTCTGCTACTGACCCTCCACCTCATCACTATAGCCTTCCTAAAAGAGTAGAGAGAGGCTTCCATGTGTCCCCCAAGGACTGAAGCTACTGAAGGCCTTTTAGGTTTTGAAGGTTAGGTTTTGAATTTTCTAGGTTATACCGTGAGGTCTGACACAAAAACAATAATTTAGTTACCAATGAAAGGTGTGTATGTGAAATTAACAGATGTCACATATTTCTATACATTGCCGTTCCTTATATAAGTAGCGCATGCGAAGATAATTATAGCTTGAATTCTATTTTTTTTATTTTTGAGTAACAAAAGGACCTATAACTATCATAACGTTCGCACTCTTCATGTTCATACATGTATATAGTGTTAACTCACCCCTGGCCACATACCCTTCCGGTGACTTTTAGGGTATTGCAAAGATGAAAATGCATGTATTGTTACTGATGATGTAATTAGTGATCATAAAACAGTGTACACTAAAGTATTATATCTGATGCAGACAAACAATATAACCATAACAGAAGGATTTAATTGTCTGTTTGGTCTAATTACGTCTACGTAATACCCTTCAAGCCATCGTGCGGGTGTGTGACATGGGGGGGAAGATCACTAAATATGCACTACATATCACATGCAACTAGGCCACACAGCAACAATGGGATGCAGTGTTTCATGGAAAAAATTTGATTGAATTTATCACATTTTGATAAATTTTATCAAAAAGTTCAGTTCATATGGAACATTGAATTGCACAGCCATTTGTATCAAGACTATTGGGTAAAAAATTTGGTGAAAATTATCAAAATGTATGATAAAATTTATCAAGAAAACTAGCCTTATCAGTTAATTTTACCAAACTTGTTCGTTTTACGTTTAGTTTACCAAACTCTTTGATAGTCAAGACAGGTGATACGGTTAAATGAATCGAACAGAATAGTCATTGTGATTTATCACAACTAATTAATGTCTAAACAAATAAAACATATCTAATGTTCACAAATTATCAAACTTGAAGCAGTGAATGGCAATTAAATTTTATGAAATTATTATAATATGAGATACCTAACATTAATTGCCTAAGAGTGACCCCACCAAGTTCCAGGGAATCCCTGGAAACCCTTGACCAGGCTTCGTGGGTCTTCTTCCATCGTTCACAACTTTGCAGACTCCGAATAAAACACACAACACATGCAGGAAATTCACGTGTTTCACAGACTGCAAGGCTGATGCATCGAATGTCATACACACTCAAAAAAGAGGTTGGAACAGGCATCGAATTTTAATTGGATAAGAAATAGTTGGCCCAAATATCAATCATAATGAATATGATACCAATTTAATTCCATGCTCTCGCAAAGAGTCTAGTTCCAACTAGAAAGATTAGACAGCCACTGATATCGTTAACCCATTCTGCAGAAGAGTATTTTCAAAGCGCAGGGCTTTGTTTCTATACACAGCGCACCATCATGCAAGACTCTATTGAATAGAATCTCGATAAGTCAGACGTTTTTAAGCCAACGTTAAGTTGGGTCTTGGAATTACCGAAAGCTCGGTGAAGATTATCAAACTCTCACGACTATCGATCCGATTCAGTAACTTTGGCCGAAATGTTTCCTGTTTTCAAGTCAATTCTTAACTACCAAAATTTTTAATAATCGGGTACCCAATCATTCAATAAATTTTATCTATCGCATGGTTATTTTAATTGAAAATGTAATAATTTTTATAGATAAGTGTCCTATAAAATATTTACAGTTTTATCTGTTAAACTTGTTCTTTTCCATGTGGGAACATGTTAGATAAAAGGGTCACTTACAATACAATGGTTAGTAACTACACATTATTGATTTGATAAGGGTTAGTAAAAACATCCGCATCGAATACCATTAGCAGTTTGTCTCCGCTCAAAATAGTTCCTGAGATGTATCCGTTACAAAACTGTAGCAATACCGCCTTAATGCAGACCGTCAAACTCAGTGCAGACCTTGCAGTGTCTACGGTTTATCATTCCACTTCGAATACCATTGGCAGTTTGTCTCAACCCCAAAGAGTTCCTGAGATACAACGTCAGAGTACAGCCTCCTCTGGTGGCTGCCATCTTAATTTCCCCGTGTTATAAAAGTTATCCTTCCCAAGTTTTTGAGGCCAAATTACTTAATACATTTAATTAACTTCCTTTTGTTTCATTGATGGTGTGAAATTTATATCCAAATATACGTTGCTTAAAATATTACATAGTGCACAGAAGCCATACATTTCATGCCATGCGTCAATATTAATTTTGACATGGATATTTCTCATACTCCCCAGGAGTTGTTTTCTGCACTTCCGTTCACCAAATGGTGCTAGGATTACCAAGGGGAAGCTGACCAGCCGGGATGCCGACCGTATTTCAGGCACGGGCATCACCTCTCACTGAAACAAATGTTAACCAAATGATCTATTACACATCTGGGGCGTGAAAAACAAAGACTGAGAGAGGCTTCAAAGTGGCAAAGGAATGGTACGAATAAGTCACTTTATGGTGGAAAGGCCCACTCAGTAGTGGGTTGATATTCACTGTAGTGCGTGCTGTCTTACTCGTATTTACAGTATTTCCTAGTTTACCATGGCAATTCCGACGGGAAATTGGAGCAGCGTTTACGGTTGTAAGGCGACTCAAAATAATGCTTAACAAAAATCCATAGATAATTTATTGCACTAAAATATTGTAGAGCATTGCAGAAAAAGGCGAGCAATTGTACTTACGGGAATATAGCGTTTCTGAAATATTTCAATGAATACATATTTTCAATATCAGTGCGTACATATTTTTTTCTTTTTTAAAATGTTTTTTACTGTGGTCCTAATTGCTTGGTCCTATCATTGAAAAACACAAATTACATGGCCAAATCAGTTTCCCAAATCTGCCTTGGAATCTGAAGTTAGTCTGGATAAAGTTTTGCGGCAGAGGTTCGGACCGGAAAACTCCACAGAGTGATCGCATTTGCTCCTCTCATTTTAAGAGGGAATGCTATGATATAAGGGGGAAATCTTCGTCCAAGATCTTGTCCTTCGTTGAATCTAGCAAAGGTGAGGCCTGTAGTTAGCAACTTTCCTTTTGAGGTATTGGTTCCTTATCATATACATATCCAGTTAAAAGCATTTTCAAACACCTAACATGGAGCAGCACATTGGAAGAAAATTCCTTAATGAAATAGATGTTTTCGGAAATATCATGCAAGATTTCAAGAATGCTAGTCATGATTAACCCATTTATGCCTAGTGTTCCATTTTTGGAACACCTGACACGACTTTCTAATTTAATGACTACGACTCATTATACACTAATATTCCACGGTTTTTCTTTCTGTACCTCTCTATAAAGATATATTGTATGACGGGGCGCAAAGAGTTAGTCAGTTTTGCCAACCCATCGCAGCCAGTGTGTTGAGAAATATCGGTCTTTTTTTTCAAGGCAGTTTTTCTGAGACCATCTCAAATGTTACATTAATAACTATTTGCCATTACGCCCAAATATTGTAAATTTTTCCCGGCATGTTTAGTAATAGTTAACCTATAGTGCTTTAAGAAGAAAAATTTGAAACAATGTATTTTGTTTTAGTTATAAGCTTTTATTTAACAGTGTTCCATTTTTGGAACACTAGGCAAATCCACTACTATTATGCGTGCATTCAGGCGCAGTGAAATATTCACTTTAATTTTAAATCAAGTAAGCAATTAGATGTTATGTGACTGAGGGAACCGATGCTAGGTCTTGGCTATAATCAGTTTCCATTTCAGTGAAAGAATAAATACATCGATAACCAGCTGATCACTTGTGAACAGAGAGATGAAAACATATGAAAGTCACCCTGTGCACTCTTCCATTCGGGACCAAGCCCCCTGTGTCATATTGACGTCATGAACACTTATCAATGAGCGAAGGTCGGCTTCTTGCACCCAATATTCTTCTCCTTTTCTTTTCAGCAGAAAGTTTATTGTAAGTGTTCAGGCTACTCACTTGTCCTGCACAGAGCGGCACGCTGCCCCCCCACTCCTACCGTATCGGCAACTAGAAGAAATTTCCCGGGTAATGCTTATTCCTTTCCCTCTCCGTGTCTAACAAAGGGACTTTTAGCCTTTTCTTTAAGGCATTGAAATCCTCGGTGCCACTGCCGGCCAAGAGTGTAGTGACCCTTTCTCTTGGCCATTGGGCCATAGCGTGGGTGACGCCAGGGGCATTTGGGTTTTTACAGTAGTACCTAGTATGTTGAGTGCGATCTCGTGAAGTGGATGTTGCGTCCGTTAGAAAGTGAAGGGTGACCGCGCCTTTAGCTAAAAGTACCAGGATGTCGAGATATTTGACAGTGCATAAATAACTGATCTATTAGAGACAGAAGATTACATAGAAGTACGTGATATCATCATTGAACCCCCTGATAACGCAACAGAACCTGTGTCTGACGAGGACTCCGGGGATGAAGATGGTGGAACAATTGATTATCTTCCCGGTTCATTGCTGCTTGCTCCTGCTCATCTCATTCATGATTCTTCTGATGAGAACTTTGACCATGCTGACCTTTTCCTGATACCGCATGGTGATACTACTGAAAATGACGGTGCATCGGCTTCTGCTTCGCCTCAACCTCTTCTTGCTCAAAGAAAAAAGGTAACCAAAGTTGTGTGCAAATGGAAGAAAGCCGATCTGACTGCCCAGCCAGTAGGAGGTAGAGTTTCAAAAGAACAAATCACGAAAATGAAAACCCCTACAGAATATTTAGAACTCTTTCTGGATATTGAAGTGATTGATATGATTGTCAAATATTCCAATTTATATGCTGCAAGTAAGGGCGTAAACCTTGAACTAACTGTCGGTGAGTGTCGGTGTTTTTTGGGAATAATTTTCCTGAGTGGTTACGTCTCTGTTCCGAGACGGCATATGTTTTGGGAGCAAAGACCAGATTCGCATAATTCTCTAGTTAGTGGTGCAATGAGACGTGACCGATTTGAAACAATATTTTCAAATTTGCATGTTGCTGAAAATTCTAACTTGAACCACATGGACAAGTTTTCCAAGCTGCGACCTCTCATAGAGCAACTGAATGACAGATGTATGAAATTTGTACCAAATGAAATATACTTCAGCTTTGATGAGGCCATGATTCCCTACTTCGGTCGTCACGGGTGCAAACAGTTCATTCTGGGTAAGCCTATTTGGTTTGGGTATAAATTCTGGTGTGGTGCAACGCGTCTAGGCTACATTTGCTGGTTTCAACCTTATCAAGGAAAAAATCCGAACACTCAATACCAATCAGGTCTATAATCAGTATATGGGAGGAGTGGACTGAGCTGATGAAAATATTGACAAGTATCGAGCATCAATCCGTGGAAAGAAATGGTACTCGAGCCCTCTGTTATTCTGCTTTGAGATGGCTTTACAAAATGCTTGGCAATTGCATAAAATAAACAATGTAAAGCCAATGGATCTTCTTGAATTTCGTCGCCGTGTGGCCTGTCACTATGTAGAGACATATGGCAATACTGCTGAGCCTGGTAGGAAAGGGAGACCATCTATGTAGCGTAATCTTGACTCACGTCATGACGGCATGAATCATACGATTGTAAAGCAAGGAAAGCAAACTCGCTGTGTCCAATGTCACAAAAATACCACTTTTCAATGTAAAAAATGCAATGTATCCTTGCATATTAAGTGTTCACCTGGATATCACTCTTAATAGTGAGTTAATAAATGTCTGAATCAAATGATTTGCTTGTTATCATTTAGTACGTCATGGTAGTGGATTTGCCTAGTGTTCCATTTTTGGAACACCTCGTAATTAATAATTGGCAAGAGATACATTGTTTTTTCTTTCGGATATTGTTTTCATACGTATTTTAATCTATAATATGTAAAAATCAGGGTAAAATTCGCATTTTTCAAACCTTCGGCATAAATGGGTTAAACTGTGGGAAATGCAAAACCACTCCGTCACAGCATTACCTAATAAGGAATTAAACTCGATAATAGCTCCTGGTGATCTTCATTCGTAAGGATTTCTGTCGGAATGTCGGATCATATTACTCATGCATTTTTTAAAAATTCAAAATCGAGTTTTGTAAGTGCAGTAATAATTCACTGAAAATAATTTTTAGGCCCCAAAAGGAGCGACAGAAACTAAATCACCCAGCAGCCCCATTGACTCTGGCAGTAGGTACGTCTTCATTACCGTTTGTGTATGGATATATTGAATGCTGCAATTTGACATCTCCAAATATATTCTCTGAAATAATTTCTCAATTGTTGAATTCTGTCCACTCTGCGGCTTAACATTTGCTTACGTATGTCTCCTAGTTGGTTAATTACTTTAGGTAATCTTTAATATTTCTCATTTTACCCTCTGAATGTGATATAGCTGGTACCTCAGGATTATTTGACAAATCATATGGTAGAGTGGTTAATTCACAGACTCCACATCAATTTCAGAACACATCCACTCAAGTCTTAACTCATATAACTCAGACATCCCTAGGGGTCAAAGTGGAGTGTCTTACTTTTCATGGACACTCCACTAATATTGGAAAAGGAGTGCTTCTGGGAGCTTGGCTGTATCCTCCAACAGTTTCTCAACCAACTAAGCTTAGCTTTAATGTTGCAGCAACCAAATCGACGATTAATATAATGCAGGACGCTTGTCATGTCAAAAAACTCATCCGAAATGCATTGGGTGATATGTACCAGCTCATAGATATCCTCAGCTGCCAAGTGAGCTGGAAATTCTTTGAGGTACTTATAATTACAAGAACTTACAATTCTATTAAATCCTAAGTTTGGTAGACTGCAGCCCTCCATTATATTGTTTCCTGCTAATTCTTTTATGTCATTGTCAATCGTCTGTTTCATATTCTGACTCACATGGACAATATATCTGTCTGTCGGTATTCCCCGAGGGACTTTCTCTATCATTTTCCCTCTTAACATGCTCCTTAGTAGTTCACTGTATCTTAAAATGTGGTTTATCTATCAGGATCTTGTCTCCTTCATAGGATTCCATATGATTTTCTTCTCTTCTATTCTTCATCGAATCTTTTTTTAATACGCGGAAGTTTACACCTCGTACTACTGCTTTTACAAAATTTAACATAGCACACGCAAATATTCCAGGCTAACACATTTCAAAATTTGAAGTTAACGTTAAGAGTGCTAAAAAAATGGGTAACCAAAGACATCAGGATTCTTGCGTCGAAAACCATGTATTTTTTCCAAATAAAATAACGTAAATGCACAGATCAGGAGAGAAAAAAGTCTACGCTCTTAAACAAATGAAGAAACAAGCGTTCTATCAGACGCTATTTATTTAAAAAAAATTTATTCAACTCTCCATCAAATATACACTTCTTAACTCAAGGGACTCGACTTTTTGATGAACGCTTAAAGCATGTACAGTAGACCCTCTATAATCCGGCACTGCGCCAGTCCGGCACTCCAGCAATCCGGCGTATTTTTACGGGTGTGGTGGGGGTTTCAAGTTGAGACACGTTACTTATTGTAACTATTGTAAACAAGCAACTAGCGATCACTCAGTTGCCTCGCCGTCTCGTGGTTTACCTGCCGGCATACATATTTACCAGTTTTATTCGTGGTGTCGAGTGCGGTGACATTTTATAGTGTACATTAATTTATATTTCAAGATATTGATGAGTGAAAATGTCTCAGTGTAAACGGAAGCACAAAACTTTAACACTGATTCAGAAAAACTCGATTTTAAATAGAATTGATAAGGGTGACAAGCTTACCAACCTAGCAAATGAATATGGAGTCGGCCGTGCTACAATACATGACATACGTAAGAACCGGGACAAAATTAAGTCTTTCTGTGAAAGGAGTGACAATGTTAAAAGTGTCCGAAAAACGTTGAAAAAGGGCGAGTTCCCTCAGGTTGAGGATAGCCTATATGCTTGGTTCATTCCAGAAAGGAATAGGCACACACAAATATCAGGGGAAATTCTTAAAGAAAAAGCAAAGATATTTTACGAAAAAATAATCAGGAAAGACGATTTTAAGGCTAGTGAAGGATGGCTTGAAAAATTCAAAAAACTGTTAGGAATTCGTTTGCTAAGTATGGCAGGTGAAAAACTTTCTTGTGATGTTGCTGCAGTCGACCCATACAAAGAAAAGTTCAAAGAAATCATTAATGAACTAGCCCTAACTCCTGTGCAAGTCTACAATGCCGATGAAAGTGGTTTGCTGAAGCAAGTGCTCCGGGACGAAAACTAGCCAAGGACAGAATAACATTCATGCCGTGTTCAAATACAAGTGGCGAACATAAATTAGATTTATTGGTGATCGGTACGGCAAAGAATCCCAGAGCATTTAAAAATGTCAACCTGCCTGTTGATTACAAAAATGCGGGCAGGGGTTGGATGACCCAGTCAGTGTTTAAGGAATGGTTCCATGGAATATTTGTGCCATCGGTAAAAAAGTATCTGAAAAGAAAGAAATTGCCCCAAAAGGCCTTGCTTATTTTGGACAACTGCCCTGGTCACCCAGGAGAAGATGAGCTGAAAAGTAAAGACTTCCATGTCATGTTTTTACCGCCTAACGTTACACCTCTTCTACAACCCATGGACCAGAATGCCATTCAGACTGTTAAAATGCACTATAAAAAAGCTTTGCTTTACAAATTTTTGTCAAGGGAAGGCAGTGTAATCCAGTCATTGAAAGAAACGAACTTGAAAGACGTGGTTTTTGACCTTGCTAATGCTTGGGAAAAGCTCGCAGAAAAAACAATTGTTTGTTCATGGCGCAACGTATGGCCTGATATGACTTTGTTGGAGCAATACAATAAAAACAAAAGCAACAAAATGGGCAATGATCAAAATGATGAAATTGAAATGCCACTCGCTGCTGATCAGAATGTGGAGGACGACGAAAGTGTTGATCAAGAGCTAATTGAGCTGCGAGATACGATTTCTGAAAAACTTGTAGACGGCAAGGAAAGCCTGACAACAGAGGACGTAAACATGTGGCTGATCGGTGAAGAAGAGGAAAACGGGCAAATTATGACGGATGGCGAAATAGTCGAAGACGTGACTAGCAGAGATGAAGAAGAAGACGGCGAGAGAGAGGAAGGGGCCTGCCTTCTTCACACTGTGAGCAACGATGCTGCCATGTGCAACTTCAGTGAAGTGGGCGGAAGAAAATAATGTGTCTGCTAGTGACATTCTTGTTTTAAAAAGAATTCAAGAGAAGGTGTTGAAAGTGTCTTTTCAAGCTAAGAAACAAAAGAAAATTGACAGTTTTTTTACTCTAATGGAATAAGGCTACAGATATTGTACTGTACCGTACGTTGAAGGTTATGTTTACTTTTAGTTTTTTAGTGTGGTACTATTAACATTTGATTTCTTATAGATCAATTTTGATTAGTTGTTGATTCTTTTATATATTAAACAATAGTTTGGAATTGTACAAGTCCAATAAAACACGTATTTTGTGCATTGAAATGTTTTTATTAATGAGCTTCCAGTACTCCGGCGTTTTCCCTAATACGGCAGTACCCTGGTCCGATATCTGCCGGATAAGTGAGAGTCTACTGTACTTCTAATTTTTACAAGACTCCTTGTCTCCATCTTAAAGTCATCACGTATGATGTGTTCCACGTATTGGTTTCCCAATGTCCTCATTCATGGCTACTTCTCGGCCATAGTCAAAATAAATGAGCATGTTTTCGCAGCTATTTCTCCTACAGAAAGTAAGAATGGCAAATACCTGTGGTATCCTGAAGGCATGCGACCCGCTTGGCATTGATGCCAATATGGCCGAACGAAATGGGAACACTTTGCCTGCATGGCGGGGATAAGCACTCTGTACTCTGGTAAATGACTGTATACTAGTTGTCGCATTTACGAAATAGTAAGTTACGAGCTGTCTGGTTACCAAATGTCCGTTTACGAGATGTACAGTTACAACTTGACGTGGAACCCTTCCATAAGCGTTGCTTTCGTGTAGCGATTACTACTTCTGAAGAAATGGCTCCCTGGACTAACATATTCACTTTGCTGGCAAGAAGCCCTTGTCACCCAAACGTAGGCGGGTCATGTTCTCACCACCTCCTCCCAGGGCATGTGGCACCTCCTGGTGGCATCGAGAGGAGACTTTTGAAGAGGCGAGCACAGTCTCACTGATGGTTACTTATACTTTGAGGTTGAGGAAAACCAGGTGAATGAAAGATGAGGGGTGTTTATTTGACAATTATTTATTTAGCCACACTCTTGGTGAATACATAGCAGTTGTGCTCGAGTGATGCTTAGTGCTCCATTATGGGTCCACGACAGCAAGAGGCAAACAAGCGTGCTCCCACACACACACACGGATCCTTCCTGCATCTTTTACGTACGCTGTAGATCCCTCCACACTTGTCAATTGTTTTGAATCAATGGAATAATTTTGTTTGTCTTGAACTTCTCTTTCTACCCCCTTATGTTTTCTGTGTTCATATTCAGCCTTAGTGTGATATCTTGGCTTCTTTGTGAAATCATTGATAAGTTTTGCTACTTTCCACTCCACTCAAATATGTAGTCTCAACTGCCAACCAGTCAAATGGAACCATCAAAGTCATCACTCTCTTCTATTAAATCACACACTCTCCACAACCTGCTGATTATAACTGAAGTTACAGATGTTAAATAGCCCATCGTGTGCTCAACGTTACTTATTCCCATGGAATCACACATCGCAGGGAGAAGGCCACCTTCCTGCATATGCTGACAGTTCTTTTATCCCAATTGTCCAATCAGCAGTTATGGCCTTTGCGATCTCACCACTTCATGTACCTAATGACCCCCCTGGCACAAGCCTTAGGCCACTACACTTAGTTTTACCTTAAAAAAATTAAAAAGGTCAGAGCTAAGACAACTACTGAGTGCGACTAATTAACTTTCACTCATGTCATAAAATTGTTTTTGATATTTTGAATTGGGAGGGGACTACATTGAAAAATTTAAAAAAACAACATTGTTTCTAATACATAGAGGCTTCCTTCATCAAGAACTTTTTGAATGCCCCTTGCAGCTCTCACATATTACATGGTGTTAGAAACATGCAATTGCAAGAAAAAGCAATAGAACATGTAGAATTCTGGGGCACATTGGATCTATTTACAGCTGGTAACTTTGAGAAAGAGTGATTTATTCTCCAAATTCAACAATGCTTTCTTTTATTATTTGGGTAACGTTGTGACTATGGGAAATATTCATGATATAGTAGATGATCCTGAACGTGTGTCGTTTCAGGACTCAATGGGAGTCTTCAATATTGATAGAATGACGATGTTCACATGTTCCTAAAGTATCATTTTTGGGATCTGAGAGTGGCCAACGCAAAGGTGCACACCGACTGACCTTGGCCCCCCATCAATTCTCAGCGTGTGTGGCCTTGGGGCTGATGCCTGCCTCCGTCAGAATGTTCACAGACGCTTGGTATCCCGGATGGTGAGTGTACCTGAAGTCGACCAGTGACCTCTCCCCAGGCAGGGACGGGTGCGAGAGGCACATTTCCAGAGCACTTTGGCTGCTGAGGACGTCCAGGTCCTTCCTGGGCATTTTGATGCGGCAGAACTCTCCTCCATTCAGCTGTGCCAAACAAACACACACAAATATGCCAGTCAAAGCAGAGTCTGCGTTAGGCACGAGTTATTTGTTACCCACAGACATTGTTGCATGTATTAGAGAAATCTAAATTGAGCATACACCGTCCAAACAAAGCCCCCATTGCTTAACAACTCACTTCCTTCATAAAAAGAGTCAAAGAAATGGGGAATGAAAAGGACCCATGTGAAACAGGGACATGATTTAAATAAAATGTCTCTACCTAAACTCAGATTTTTTCATGGACGGTATTCATTCATTTCATGGACGGTATTCATTCATTTCATGGACGGTACAGGAAAAAAGTTCCTTCAAATGAGTTTGCAATAATAATAATAATGCAACTCTTTACAGTTATTTTTATAACCTGTGGGATAATTCTCATCAACGTAGATTTTTGTCACCTTGTAACCTGATTCTTTAATTTTTTTGTTTGATGTCTCAACAAACTGCTTCCCATTCATGCTGAAACAAAACAATTTGAAGCCACATTGTAATACGATGATCACACAGTTGTGGAAAAGGAATTAAGAACAGTATGGATAGCTCTTTTTGGGGCAGCAACGCTGGCAAAAATTTTGTGAGTTCCATACAAACAACATGGTGGATAATTCAATGACACGGTGCTGTTATTGTAGGTATAATAATAACACTTGTCCTTTGATTTGATACAATTTTGCTCAAATATGGGACACGTCATACAATCAAAGAATAAGATAATAGGAAAGTGATTATTGGTTTAAGAACTCATTCACAGAGTAATACATTTTGCTACACAGAAACTTAAGTGCATTTCTTTTGAATGCTCCTGTTTTGCTTTTTCTAGTTTCAGCTCGTTTGGTAGTTTGTTGTATAAAATGAGGCCCATGGCCACGAGCAGCATTGGATGTCCTCACATAACTTTGGTGAAGTGCACTTTCTGGTATAGTGACTGTGAATTGGAATTGTGAAGTGACAGATTGCTCCTTGTGGACATACATGCTATATAAATGTACACACATGGAATAGGTAATATGTTGAGTTTCTCAAAGAGAGGAAGACTGGCTGAGTTATAGGTAAAAGTATAAGCCTAACCACTTGCTTCAGATTATTCACCCATTCGCCTCTTAATTTTCCATGGATTTTCTGCCCTTTAAACTCTATTTAATTTTCTGAAAAATTTCACAGAATTAAAAAAAAAAATTTTGGAAATTAAAATTATTTACTAATTAAATATTTCACAATTTATTTTCACCGAATAAAAAAAAAGACTTGTGGTACATAAAATGGGGAAAAAAGAATAGCATTAGAACATTGAATTCCATCACGTGACCGGCGAATCACCACCGGCTCTTTACCTTAAGGCATACCATAAGGTAGACCAGTGAATTGCCCTGGCGCCTTACCCCAATGGGTTAAACATTACATTTGCATGATGGGAAGATCCCCAAAACAGTATGCTAAAGATTATTAGAGAGTAAAATTCACCGTAGTATATGAATAGCAACACATCCACAATCACTGACTTCCTTATGCATCTAATCAGGAAGGTTATCGAGCTTAACCTGCCACGGAGTTTACAAACAAATATGCTCATCCCACAAAACAGTATTATTCAGGGTGACACCTAGAAACTTAGTGCTATAAATTTGTGGAAGATGTGTACCTTTCACATCAATTACAATTGATGCTGGGGATTTATTTTTGTTACTGAAGTATATAATGACAGACTTGTCTAAATTGAGTTTGAGAGAACTGCAGACACACCAATCATGTACAATTTTTGCCACATTGACTGCCCGATGAGATAAATTGTCCACAGATGGAGCAGATACAATTATGTTGGTGTCATCTACATACAAAATTGGCTCGACTCCAGTTATAGATTTTAAAATTTCAGGTAAGTCATTGATGTACAGTGGCGGAAAAAATTAACGCAAATTTTTTTGCGCGCCAATGCGACATTCGCAGGAACTTCTAGGAATAGTGAACAACTGGCAATTCCAGGAAAAGAAGGCATCAACCGCGAGTGTTTGAAATCCACAAGACAAGTCACTTAAGTCAGAACCTAAAGTTGCAAATAAATAACCCCCTCTTTGAAATAACCTCTCAAATTCTCCCGCAGTGTGAAATTCTCTCGCTCGTTCTCTCGTAGCGTTCGTCGTTTTCATTTCGGCATTTCTGTTATAAATCTATATTTACGTATTTAATGAAGGAGTGGTAAACTGCAATCATTATCCAGTCCATCTCTAATAGGTTCCGACTTCTTTATATGCTAAGGTCAAATTAAGGACATTTACTGTGATCGACTTTCCAAGGATCTTTTTATATGATGCGCCCCTTGTCTCTGTTGCTGGGAAGTTTAAAATAAAACTGTCGCAGGAACAAATACTGATTGTCAGATACTAAAGAAGGCACAAATTAAAATACATATGCCTATTTTTCGCCAGTTTCAATCTGCGGATACAAGAAGCATAAAACTTTTTAAATGGATCATGATATACTATTCAATAATCCTTTGACTGTCGAGAGTGAAGATGAGAAGATACCTGAAGATACCATTTCTGAAATTACATACGCGCATAAATACCTAATTAGGTTGGCGTATTTTCTGATTTGTCTTTTATCTAATAACGGAGATCCGGGACCACTTGAACATTGTGGCAATTTTCAAGCGCAATTCACTTAACAAATTTTTAGTATTGAAATAACCCTTTATCATTAGTTATCAATTGATAATAAACATTGCATTGACACATGAATTTATAATTTTTGGTAGCCGTGACTACGACGACCTAGTAAAAATATTTTAAAAAGTAACTAGTATTTCCTTTCTCTGTAATTTTTGCGTTTGGTGAGAAATGTTTGGATTAAATGTAATAGCTGCATAATTAACCCTTAATTAGTTATCTACTTATATAACCGGCATTTGAGAGGTCGGGGTTCGAATTTTGGTGAAGGAAAATACTTTTAATGGGATTTTTTCATAATAGGGAAATGAATGAATGAGAGATGCCGTTGCAACGACTTGCAGATGATCTGAGATCGGGCATATACCAGTGGAATGAACATCAACACGAAAAATATCATTTGAGTTAACCAGAATTTGAATATCAATCTCATATTTGCCAGTCACATCACCAATCAATTAATGTTCAAGCCCAATATCAGCAGAGGTATGGATCCTAATTCCAGCACCAATTAATTTAGTGAGACTAATTCTTCCAAACTCTGAAAAAATCAAAGATTCATTTTCATTTGGGACGTAGTCTGCCGTTGATGACTGTGTATGGGCCGGCCGTGGTAGTCAGGTTGGTAGCGCGTTGACCTGGCAAACTAAACATCGCTGGTTCGAATCCAGCCCAGGGGATAAATATTTTATTAGCCCGAAAATTAGAATCTCAGCTTCCTTGGTGCGATGCAAACTAAGATAAAATAAATCTTCATGCAATTGGAACATTTAATACTCAAGGAAAAAGGGTATTTTTTCCGTGTGTGGTTGATGATATCGCTTATGCCTAACATCGAGGTTCAGAGCCCAATAGGTCATCTCACGGGAAAGAAGTGGCTTTTGACTAATTTTTCCATCTCACAAGTATTTGACGGGGCCTTCTCGAACCTCGAAGGGCTTTTCCCCTCCAGATTAACAACAGCAAACCACTTGGAGCGTTGGAGCTTCCCTCAAGCTTATGCGTGACTACCACTACATTGAGGTTCGTGTCGATAGTGGGCAAGAGTAGACTTCGTTAGAAGATTTATTTCACAGCTGTCATGCTACTGGAGGCATGCACTTTCTTAGGGTAAAAACAACCACATTGGTCTTACAGTATGCCACATATTTCTCCCCAGAGAAGGAAACAGCTGAACGGGATTTTACAGGTAAACTTTATTGTAGCGACATTGCCCGGTGAATGGATGTAACTATCACCCTCATCAAAACAAGTTGGGAGACGACGCATACTGTTGAGAGGAAAGATCGATAAGGAAGGCTACGAAACACTATCACCGATGAGGATGAGTGGCTATTTCAATATATTTGGGAAAACTCCTTCACTTCGGTAACTATGGTCCGGATAGAGACGAGCTCCCCGCGACCTGAAGAACTGCACAAAGTTCCCTTTCGAAACTCAATATCTGCCTAAGATGCGCAGCAGCCAAGGTGGTGTTAGCTCTTGTGCACCTAGGCAAATGTAAGCGTTGGGCAAGGTTAAGAATGTTGGCCTTGAGTTCTTTCTTCCGATGAGTAAACATTCAATTAGTTATTTCATTGTCTCGTATTCCTCTTCGGGGCTGATACCAGTTTATCAGCCAAACAACGCCCGTTTTTCTCACAGATACATTTGGGGACGACCCAGGAGCATCATTCTGCACTGTTGTTCACCGTCTTTCGTTCGCGGCGGACGGTGGACGGTCTATCAAATGACATCCACCATTCTCCAAGTAAACGGGAACTACATTTGACGTCCGCGGTAGCACTTGCCACCGCTTTTAGGTGTTCACCTCACCGTCGGGTGCTGTCGTTCCGGATGAACGCCCGTGATAGTGTGCCAAATACATAGTATATGCTCCCACGAGCAAGAGCAGTCTGAAAGAAAAAGCTCATAGGGCTTTGGAGTGAATTTTTCGATGCTTAATTGAGTCGCGGGTGTCAACAATGCATATAGAATATCATCGGCGTTCGCACAAGTGCCTTTTGGTGTTATTTCACCTTCAATACCCTGGATTAGCCGAATGCAGGGAGTCCCTCCTTATCCGTCACATTAGGTTTTGCAAAACTTCATCGTAAATTGGTACAACTGAAACGAATCACCATTTTCCGTACACGCTTCATTCATAGTTTATTATTACGTTATTGCACAGGTGTTATCTAAATGCTCCCTTGTATAGGTATGAGAAAATTTATTTCACTGTGAACGTGTCAATGAAAGATGCGATTTAAAAGACTAAAAATAAGCATTTTAAAATATCTATAATTTATTATGTATTTTTCTTATTAAATGTCATGGTGGTAGAGCATCTGTGAGATACTAGGGCCACGGTGCCCAGAGTTGTCATTGAGATTGAAAATACAGAGACACGCTCTCGAGCGAAAAGGATACGTTTATTCAGCAAGCTTCCGTGCGCTCGCGAGTCAAGAGATCGCGTCCACACGCCAGCAGACCCACAAACAACAACTGGAGAAACCGAAAAATGCACAACCATGCAGCGGCACTCCTTGCCGCTAAATGGGGCAGCGACCGCCTTTCGAACCATCCGCTCAAGGCTCCCCAAGGCGGGTAAGAAACCCATTTCGGTGGACGACCTTATCATCAAGTGTCTAGGGGGAGGGTTCGGAGCTCGGCCACTACGACCCCAACCCCTTCCTGTGCACGCCTTTGATTCGCCTAACTTCTAATAAGGGTAGGGTTGACGAAGTGTACCGAACAGTAAAAAATGCTTTGGAAAATCAGATAGAGATGTCGGAGTACCGGATCTCTTGAATAAGCATAGTGATGTAAAGAGGGGACCCTCTGTCTAAAGTATGCTGCCATAGGAGTGGCCGATTCACGCCGGGTCAATCCAAATCCAAATCGTTACTAGTTAAAATACACTCATAAAAGTTAAAATTACTGAACACATTGGCAAAATTAGTTTTACTTAAAGGACACTTGCAATACCTAATGCTGTGGAAAATGGCACTTCTCGAGTGAAAAAGTGAATATTTAAAAATAGCATTGGCATGTATTAATACGCAATAATTTTTTTGATCCCCACATACGTCGTTTTATGATCAACTATTACCTCTATTTCCAAAATAAGAAGAAACATTGATTTGGATACGCGTATAGCATACGCATATCTCACTGAAAATCTAGAAAATAATGCTGAAAAACTAAAACCAGAATGAATAACAATTTCAAGAGTCTTTCTTTTTTATTTGGGTCCTTCACTCCGGCCAGTAATCGATATTAAATTCGCAAATATGGCAGATGGACCCGGAAGCTGAATTATAGTGAAATAGCTTTCTTCTGCTCTGCACATAACATACATGAAAAATCAGGATAGTGCATTAAATCGAGTGATAAAGGCCATCAGAGATACGGTCAACTACCTGCTTTCAAAAATAGGAGTTCACTGAATGAGCAAGTCAGTCGACATGAACATCAGACGATTGGCAGGAATTGAGAAGCAAGTGGGGCAGAAAACCCAAGTCAAATATCACATTCAGCGAGCAACCCAATAGCTAGGTTTAGAGGTGAAGTAAATGAAATATTAATTTTCTAATCCCTACCATGTATAAAATTTACGCATGTAGGGTATTTTATTCTTTGAGAAGTTTTCATGACAGAAAAATCGCATCACAAATATTTAGTTGGGAGTTAAAAGAGGCGTCACCCAGATTTGAACTCAGGACCCTTCAGTTCGTCAACAAATACTCCTACCACTGGGCTACTACGACCATTACGATTGGCAGTGTTATGTTGGGCTTCATATTTACAGAAAAAGTAAAATTAAACGATCCATTTGTAGCCTTGACTAAATGAGGACTCCTGACTTATTGAAGGAATCAGCTTGAAGCATCATTAAAAACTTGGCAAATATGTAAGCTTGAACTAAGAAGTCAAAATATTTGTAAAATCCTTTCTTTCGACTTCTTAAGCGCTGGAAATCAAGTATCCAATTTGGATATCGTCAATATTTTTGAAAAAAGTTTTACTCGCTTTTGATAGATGGATTCTTTTGGTGAGAATTATTTTCCACGTCTTTAGATTCCTATTATCCAGTTTCCTGTATTTACATGTTAAAGTTGTCAGGTAATATGCTAAAATGTTAATTTGAATGTTTGATATTCCTCCACATAAACAATCTAGCTAGTCAACCTAGCCTCCAGCAGTAGAATTATAACGAAATAAAAACGACATTCATCCACAACCCTTTGGATATTTTAGTTTGATAATATCTCGAGCAAAAAAACAAGCTGCATCCTTACGATAAATTCACTTATCGTGTAAATTCATTAATTTTAAACCGAGAAAAATATTTCAAAGATGTCAACGCATCAAATAAATAGCAAGTATCATTATATAAATTATAATAACTTTGGAACATGAACTGTCTACAGGGTGAGAGTGGTGGAGATCCATCATATTAACTCCAGGGATCTCTTGCGAATGTAGACATTAAATGTATGCCTATTGCGTCAATGTGTAAAAACTATTGGCATCCTTATGAGGTTTGAATATTCCCGGTGTTGAACTCACTTTCTCAATGTTGCCAAGTTGGCGGATTTCATTTAGTTCCCACATAGGCCGCATTTAGACGCCAAACACCTTTGCGTTAATTATTTCCGCCACTGTACATCAAAAACATAATAGGGCCCAGAATTGAGCCCTGGGGTACACCCACTGTAAATTGTTTGCTGGGGGAGACAAATTTAGTGCCATTTTTGGACAGAACAATATTTTGATGCCTTGCTTTCAAGTAGGATTCAATCCACTTGAGAGGAATACCCCTTATTACATGTTTTCTTAGTTTTGCCAAAAGAATCTGGTGATTTACAACGTCAAAAGCCTTGGAGAAGTCAAATAAAGGCTTATTGTTTCTGTCCTATTATCTAAGTTTGATAGAATTAGGTTCACCGTATGATAGGTAGCGGTAGATGCAGATCTACATTTTCCCATTTTGTGAGGGATGCAGTAGATTAAAGGATTCAAGATATGTTGTCAGTCGGTTGTAGAAAACTTTCTGAAGATTTTCCCTACCTGGTTCAATAGGGAGATTGGCCTGTAAGAATTCATATCGTGCTTAGAACCTTTGCCCTTATAGAGAGGGACCACTTTAGTCGTTTTAAGAGTGCCAGGGAAAATTCCAAGTCATAATGACTCATTTATGAGAAATAATATTTGTTCTTTGATTATAAGAATTGTTTTCTTTACGACTATGGCAGGAATACCGTCCATAACAGTGCTGTTTTTGTTAGGCAAATTATTAATGATACTGGTCAATTCCAATTCAGTGCACCGAGTTAAATAAAATGAACTACTAGGGCTGGGGATATGTGAGTAATCCTCAAGATTGACTGAATTTGTAAGATTCTGATGTGACAGAAAGAAATTGTTTAAGTTGGAGACAATTTGAGAATAGTCCAAAATAATGTTACCAGCAGGGTCAATGAGCTGGAGATCATGTTGCTGGGGCTCTTGCATTCCTTGATAATCCTCCATATTTCCTTAGATTTATTGGTAGCGTTGGCCATTCTATGGTTTATATTGTATGACTTTTTTGCAGATTGTAAAATTAGTCTGTAGCTTTTCTTCAGTTCGGCATATTCTACCCGATCAGCCACTTTGTGTTTGTTTTTATAATGTGCAGCTCCCTCCTTCATTTTCCTTGATAAGCAATGTATTTCATCAGTGACCCATAAATTTTTATGACTTATTACTGAGTGAGGGTGTTTAGGTTTTCTAAGAACCAGGGGAAAACAAATATCAAAGAAATGTAGAAAGACAGAATAGAAATAATTAAAACTATCATCGAAGGATTCTTGGAATTGAGTGGCAAGCATAGACTAGAGGGTAGTGAAAATTTTCAATAATCTATTAATTGTGTCATACGATAAAATAAAGGCATAATTGATTCAGGAAAAAAGTGGGTCCTTATCATCAATTACGGAGAGAACCAGGAAATAATCATACAGTTCTTCACCCACTCCACTAATTCTTTGGTTAGTGGATTAAATGATTTGTCAAGCAAAATAATCATTGATAATCGAATGTATGTTGCATAGAGGGTGAGTGATGCTGGCTGATTCTTATTTTACTATGAGGAAATGTACCACCCTCACAGCCATATCAATCATAATCACTGATTAATGGAAATTAAATGATAAATAATTGGTTAAGTGGTGGCGATGCTTAGGTGTGAGCAAATAATCTTTCTCAGTCCACCATCTAGGCAAAATTTATAGGAGAAAATATATTGCTGTAGGGATTTCAAGTTATCATCCCATCAATAATGAATCACATTTATAATTCTCCAAATCATGTCTGTTAATCGCTAATTCGGAACATGATTTTACTGAAGCTTGCATATTCTGTCATTGTACATCTTACTCCGGCTAATTCAGTCGGCCTTTAGTAATTGCTGATTATCATTTGTTGTGGACAGATCGAGTAACACAAGAGCATTGAATTTGTTACTGAAAAATGTTAATTCTAACAAAGACTTGCATAACTTCTAAATCAGAACGAATTACTGCAAAGTATTTACTTTTCGGCATTTTTACTTCAGTGCATGTCAATTGATGATGGTTGACTATAAAATACAATTACTCTTGGTTTCCTATATTGTTGTGGAATACTGAATAGACATTTTGAAGCACTAACAACTTTTAATTGCAGAGGAAAATGGAGTATTTCGCTCCTGTGTCATTTAATCTAAATCAAATGTTTAATCTGGGTTTTCCACAAGTTTTATTACCTCGCATATAACAACTACCACTTTTTAATACTTTAAAATTTTCTGTTTAGCATGGAGCTTCACAATCCCCATTATGTTTCATTGAGAGATTTCATAGAAATGAATGCAATAGCCTTTTCCTGTCATCCGGTCTCTCCAGTGAGAAAAAATAGGAGTTAGAAGACAGCCTGGGTTGATAGCCACCCAGGTGGTCACCATCAATGAATGGTTCACTGCATTTCTCAGGAGAAAAAATTATCTCCCCATAAGAAGACGAGAGCAACTCCTGGTGAGCAGACTCAAGGGTGCAGACCCTTAACATTGTTTTATGATGATGTGGAAAATATAAATAAGACTTAGGAAACATCAAAAGCCCTCAGCATGTGTACAACTGTGACCAATATGGTTTTAATCAAGATCCAAAATATGTCAAAATAGTTTCTGATAAAGGGAAGAAGCGAGTTTCACGCATTATTGCAGGGTCTGGGAAGGACTACATACAGTAAACTCTCGACAATACGAAGCACAAAATACAAAGTTTCGATTATACGAAGCAAAACGTTGGTTGGGGGTCCGTTGTTTACAATGTAATAAAATTATGTTACAAAATTCAAAAATACAAAGCTTCAAAAATACAAATTGTTCGAAATAACAAATTTCGGGCCCGGTCACCATGAACTAATGGAATTTGTTTTTATGAACCTAGGCGAAAAATTGCTTCAGCAAAACTATTTTTAACTGCGTAGACACCTAAAAAATCAGTGCTGTTGATTGTGGTGGATCAGAAATGAAATTCATGAATATTAGTGCATTCACCTCCCACACACATGCCAATATCTCCCCATTATTTTCCGTACTCCACGTATCATTTAGACCTTGAACAATGTGGAAATCATAGTTTATTTTGATGAAGCTTACGTGTGACGGCACATACCATGCTTTTTGCCGTGCGCCTGGCAGTTCAAATACTCTGTGAACCCTACCTCGTCCTTTAAGGCGAGCAATCCTATCTCCGCTCTCTGTGAAGGGACCGTCCTGCAAAAGGGTGCGAAATCCGGGCGACCCTCGCCCGCACGTGCCGGGTGCCCTCACCCGTATTAGGGTCCGAAAGTGTGATGTACACGCCCCACCCAAAGCATTATTAACTACGATGAGACATCTATCAGGCAGAGAAATATTCATCATAAAATTTCTCTGCAGAACCAACAGCTGTCCCAGTTGAATGGCATCGTAGATATGTAAACGACCTGCCTCGATATGTAAACGACCTGATGTAAACGACCAGCCTCTGGGAAATGGAGTGCGTGGTTTATGCTGCCGCCACACTGTTGGCCTCTCCCCGAGTGTCTGCCACTTGGGAGACTAAAGCTGCAAACAGGCTTAAACAGCTTAATGCCAAAATCACGCTGGCAAGACAAAAGGTGTCAAGATTTCAGTGTGTGATGGATTAACTTTCCTCCGGTCGGGCCTTTACGCCGAAGGTCAAGCGAATTGCTCCTGCGATCCGGATATCACATTACACAGAGAACAAAAGAGAGCTGCTTATTCTTAAGCAGCACAAGGTGGATAAGGTGCGGGCACTACGACGGCGAGGAAGAAGTTGGTCAAGAGGACCAACGCCGGGAAGGAGAACTCCACCTTCTCCTTTCAACCATCCCGTCTTTTCTGACCCCCACCACCCGTTGGACCGCTTCTGGAAGGACATCTACGAGACTAAGATAGCACAAAGCCATTCAACGAAGGTACTCCTGCATTTGCCAACTTTAACACCTTCAGTGCGGCATGACGTGATATCACGTCATGGCTTACTATCCCCTGGGGCTGATGACGTGATATCCCGTCATGGTTACCCCGAGTGTTCCAGCTTTCACCCAGGGCTCGGTTCAGGCTTTTTACGACCTTGAACACCCCTATGTCGTTCAGTTGAGTTCTTGCTGCCCAGAAGTGAACACCGTTTCCGGCTGTCTGTCCTTGGTACATCGGGAGGAAAGTTTTTCTTTTGCCTTGAGGTAAGCCTTTTTCCAACCATTTTTCTCGTCCTCTTCTACGCGATTTGTTTAATTTTTATGTATTTGTTGCCATATGTGCATGGCTATGGCAATTTTACTTGAATGTAATGTTACAGTTCTTATATTTAGCAACTGAAGCTCGTTTAATTGTTTTCTTTTTAATTTTATGGTCGTTTTTGCTAACCCATTACGAGCATGTAATTATTTACTTGTATTTTTTTGCCTACAGATAGGTAGTTTATGCAGTCTTTTATTGTCTAATGATATTGCTCTATTTTCTTCCAATGAATTCGTAATCTGGTGCTTTTATTTAAAGTTTTATCTTAGTTTAACTCTGACATCTGATTACTTTACTTCTGTATAACATCCCTCTATTTTTTTAACTCTTTGTGTGTTTTCCAGCTCATCTCCTTAGCAGTAAGGAGTAAGCTGCAAGTGAAGCGGCTATATTTCCGTGTTCTACTGTGCGAGTAAGGAAAGTTTTTCGATTAAAAAAGTGAGTAAATTATCAACAATTTAAGTAATTTTAATTTTATGTTTTAAATATATATATATACACAATCATATTCGGAAATAATAATTGGATATTCTCTCAGGGCCTGCTGAGATTCTTGGTTTTTCTGAAGCTTTTCTTTTTCCCTTGATATCAGTATAGTTAATTGTTTAAAAGCACTCATATTGCTTCAGTTATCCCATTATATATATTTAGTTTCATCAGATTATTTTTAATTAGTATAGCAGAATAATTATTGCTTGCTGCATTTCCTCTTTCGTCAGTATCACCCTGAGTGATTATTTTGCCCTATTAATTTGTCGAAATGCATATAACCAATTTGAATTCAATTATAACATGTATTGATTACAGATGGTGCGTAAGCGAGGAGAAAAAAGGAAAATATCACAGGTTGAGGCGGAGGTGACGCCGTCAGAGGGAGAAATTCCTTTTCCCTCAACCTCGACGGAAGACCAGCAGCCTTCAACGTCTACGCAGGATCCGCAGCCGCCGACGTCAAGGCAGGACACTCCCACCAGGTCTATGACCCTACCTTCCGAGATCTCCAGGTGAATATGCACAGAGGAAGAGCTACGGGAGCTCCTGAGTGGGGATTCGGATTTTTCGGAAGACTCCGAGTGGGAGATTAGCGAGGAGGAGAGGAGGACGAACCCTCACAGTCAGGTGTACCGCTGCCGCCTTCTACGCCCGATCCCATCCCTGGCCCATCACCACCCCATTATTTGCTCGAACCCTCTAACCCTACCGCGGGTCCTTCCCTATCCGAACGTCCTTTGCGGTGGTCCCGAGGTTCAGTGGCCCCGCAAAATATCCCTTTCCTGGAAAATCCCAGCCTCACCAATCTACCGTCTTCCACAGAACCTATTGCCTTTTTCCGTCTCCTCTTTCCAGATTCCCTCGTTCATGCAGTAGTTGAACAGACGAATGCGTTCGCTGTTCATCTTATGCAGACAAATGAATCCCCAAAAGCAAGGATTAGCAATTGGAAACAACTGACTTATGCAGAGTTTTTAACTTTCTTAGGTCTTTTGTTTCATATGGGAAGTATTCCCATTAACAAGATTTCAGACTACTGGAGCACTGATATCTTGTTTGACCTACCTTGCTTTCGGAAATGCATGAGTCATGATCGATTCTTTTGTATTCTTCAAGCCCTTCATTTTTCACCAAACCCCGGTCCCAATGATCCACAACCCGATGATACAAAATGTACCACCTGCACAAAATCCGTCCCCTTTTAGATTCATTTCACTCTACAATTAATACCTTGATTATCCCTTCCCAAAAGCTTTGCATTGACGAGTCTATGCTTCTTTGGAGGGGTAGGTTGCGATTCCGTATTTATATGAAATCCAAGAAGAATAAGTACGGAATCAAACTCTATATGCTGACGGAGCCTTCCGGGTTTGTTCTGCGATTTCTTGTGTATACGGGGGCCGGCGACTCTGAACTTGGGAGGGCGTGGACATGTTGATCGCGTTGTCCATAAATTAATGAATGACCATTTAGACAAAGGTCATTCGTTGTTTATGGATAATTATTACACCAGCGTCAATCTATGCACCATAATTTGATCCACGAACTGCTTGAGAGAAGAACGTATTGCACAGGAACTCTTGGGGCAAATCGGAAAGGCATCCCCTTCGAAGTGGCAAAGGCTAAATTGAGACGAGGTGAAGTTATGGATGCCTTTACTAACGATGGTATCTGCGTTCTAAAGTGGATGGGCAAAAGGGACGTTCTGATGATCAGCTCCGAATTTGGAAGTCGCATGGTTGACGTGCCAACCCGAAGAGGAGAGGGGCTCGTTCCTAAACCTGAGGCCGTTGTGAAGTACAACGAGTCAATGGGCAGAATAGACCACTTTGATCAGATGATGGCATACTATCCTATTGAAAGGAAAACCGTTAAATGGTACAAAACGTTGGGCATCCATATCTTTCAACTCATCCTTGTGAACAGCTTTTTCCTCTACCGTAGACCTCCCGAAAAAATTTCTTTATATAAATTCCGGCTCTCTGTTATTAAATCCCTCATTTTACCATCATACCTTCCTGATCCTAAATCCCTTGTATCCTCAAAATCTTTATCCCACTTCCCCGAACTCATCCTTGTAGAAGGCGGCAGAAAGAAGACGTATCGACGCTGTAGGTATTGTTACACCATCGGGCGCAGGAAGTAGACAGCTTAGTTATGTTCTAATTGTGAGGGTTCTCCAGCACTTTGTCCCGAGTGCTTTGCTCCTTACCACCAAAAATTGTAAATAAAATTGTGAATAAAATTGTAAATGGCATTTTAATTTTGTCAGGAGGTTTTTTTAATTATGTACTTATAAATTCTGACAAAATCTACAAACAATGTTTTGTATGTATCTTATTCTATATTTTAAAAAATATTTTTTAAATAATTAATTTAGTGCTTTCAGTGTCATTTAGTGATAAATATCTTGTTTTTTTTTAATATAAGATATTTTCATCGCAAGTATTTCTGTTTTCATTTCTCATTTTCGTTTTAGATATATCATATTTTACATTACATATTTTATTATATTATTTCGTATTTATATATTGATTTGGGATTTCCATTGTATAACGAATCCAATCTTTCCCTCGTAAGAGTAGAAAAAAACTTTAATCATCGTTCTTGCTTTTGGTGAGTGGGTACGTAATATAGAATACAGATGCTGTAAATCTCTTCCAATTAATATATATTATTGAAATTTCAACTGGAACTGAAACCAATTTTGCACCAAAATTCAAAACGTTCGTACTACCAGTAAAAAATAAAACTTTAAGCACTTGGTCCAATATTCTTCTCAAGATCTGCAATGAACCCTGTCAAGCTAACTAAAATTTGTTTTCGGCTTCACTTCGGAAGTGAGTTATGACAAAGTTTGGGGTTGATTTTTTCCTTCTTTCTGCAACCATTTCTACCCTGGCACCAGAGTCACCACCTCAAAGCACAGAAAAGGACACGTGTCGGCAAAATCCTTACCTCACACCCATGTCAATGACGCACCGAAGGCTTCCTAGAAAGCTGTCTTCACAGTACATACAATCGGACCGACTAAATCCTGCCGTTTACAGCATGCTATTATCTACACATACATCCTCACACTCCTACCTCTTCTCGGTCTTAGCCCTCCAACCTCAGCGAAGCCGCCCTGAGTGGTGCACACCAAGGGACGTCCTAATCCACCATCGTAAATAAACAAAGAAAAATCTTAAAAGAGGAATATCGTGCAACACACGCAGCTGCAGTAAAATCGCCGATGCTATGTGAAACCCTTAGTTGTCTTGTTTCTAACGCTTACGGGTGGTCGTCTGAGCGGAAAGGTTTCGGATGGAGTGAAAAATATGAAAGGAGAAAAACAACCCATCGATCGAAATAAGAAGGTTGAGAAGGAAAAAGAACAAATATTATTCAATATTCTGGGACACCATCCTAATACTCAAATGCAGCAGCGCGAGAAGAAGTTCACGGAATTACTATCCTATTCAAACAGTTGCCCGCTAAGATTCGTTTTACTTCTAATCTTTATTACTTCCATAAAAACCCAGAATCTTCAATAAAAATTAGCTGCTACCAGTAACAAAAGAAAATACATGCACTTTGCATGCATATCGCCGCTGCTGCTTGTAAGAAACGAAGTGGAAACAAATAGAAGACGACAAAACAATTCATGTGTATGCAACCCGCATCACGTGTCTATCCCTGGTCACGGATGACGTGGTATCACGTCATGAAAACAAATTCGAAAAACAAACAAATGAGAGCGCAGAAATTTTTTTCATTATTTTTCCTGACTTATTTGTCATCCATACTTACATTTTACATAAAAAAAAGAAAGCCGCCACGGGGTAAAATTAGGCCATGTATATGGGCCGTGTTGAAAGTGTTAAAGAGTTTAAAGAGTTTTGTGACTGCCACGTAGCGGATATGGATCGTCCAAACTCAGTCACGGAAAGTTATGTGAAGAAGGCCTTCTCTGGCAAGAAGGACTTCACTGCTCCAGGAATGGACGCAGTGAATAACTTCTGGTGGAAAAAGTTCCCTTACACGCACAAACACCTTGCCAGAATCTTCACATCCTTCCTGTCAGGGACGGAGCCAATTCCATCCTGGCTGACTGAGGGGTGAACAGTTTCAATACCGAAAAAGGGAGATTTGTCCTATCCGAAGAACTACCGTCCTATAACCTGTCTCAACTCTGTATATAAGGCGTTCACTTCCATCCTGAATGACCTTATCCTCCGCCACGTCCAAAAGGTGTGGGAGGAAGTGTAGGAGCAGAGGGGCTCGAAGAAAGATATCGCGGGATGCAAGGACAACCTGCTCATTAATTCGAGACTCAAATCACCGATGGCGGTGCTGTGAGCGCTGAAGTCATTTTCCAATATGGCCGCTCAGGGAGGGATAAATGCTCAGAGCAAGGATAGGGTTACTTACTTAGAGGCAAAATGTATTCCTACCTATTCGTATGTGTAGTAGGCAGTGGAGGAAGTCAGAGCACTAAAGGATAAGTGAGGGGGACCATGGCTCTCAAAGCAAATTGTTATGCCTTCAGAAGATTCGACATTATTTAAGAGAAGGTGCAAAAAGCCATTGTTTAACAGAAGGTAAATATGTTCTTAATGCTTGACTTGTAATGACCGCAGGAACCTGGAGTCTTGAAAATGGTTGTTGTCAATTTCTAGCTCTCATGTTGCAAACGAGTGGGCTAACAAAAGAGCCATTGCTGATAAAGGGGAGGGTAGAGATTGGGTAGGAAATTGTTATCAAACATTTTAGTGGCACCTGTAAAGCTGGTTTATCGAGAAGGTGCAAACATATAGCTGCTACTCCTTAGTGCCTAAACGGGTAATTTGATTTTCATGTTTTGCTACAAATATTACATTTGATGTTGCTAAGTAGGGTATAATTTCTGCAGAAAATTTATTTAATCGTTTTTGTACTTAGCTCACAAACTACTACATTGTTTTGTTTAACGAATGAATGAAGTCTATTGCAAATGATCGAAACCATCTTTTTGCAAGCAACGGCATAACCGAACTTGAACAGCTGTCATCGACGTGCATACCTTAAGTGTATGTGGGCTAAAAATAGTTAAAACAAAGGTAGAGGCGATTTACGAATACGAGAAAAAAGACTTTTGTCAGGTAAACCCACCCCTACTTATTCTTGTTGGCACTAAACATGTAAGAAAATTTTATTTCTACTAGTGATGGTTGCATTGTTGCTTTGGACTGAAAACATACGTAATATCTACAATATTTTCAACATCTATGGCCGATTTTCTCGTTCTAGCTTATGAAAAAATCCGTTTGCCAACTGTGGATGTGCAATGGTTGTGAAAATGTTAGATAGCATAAAAAAATAATTATTGGTAATGAATTACAATCAAATGTTGTAAAAAATATGCGTATGGTTATGGAGTGTTTCCCAGCCCTGTTTTCATAATGCTGTTCTCATAATATTATCTAAGGATGTTATTAACTTGACGGAGTTAAGTATCGTAGGGATCGAATAATTAGGCTCAGTGTTGTTGGGGAAGTTTGAGGGACATGACTCCTCACCAGAAAAGAAAACTTATGACCATTATAGTGATGGATGACAGACGGAGTAGACACGTTGAAGAAAAATGAAAATTATGTATCTACTTAACCTTTTATTTAATAAATTATTTCTCGAAAGAAAAATACTGGCAATTTTCCACAAGAATAAAGACATTTACTTCTGACCGGTTTCAGTGTACAATACCATCTTCAGGTGAAAATTAAATCTCAGACATCAGTATATATACAATTTGCTGTGAGGGGAGGGAAAGGTTGAAGGGGAGGGGGGTAGGAGGAGGGGGAGTATGGAGGGGTTGGAGAGAACAAGGATTGGGAATTGAGAAGAGGGTGAAAGGTGGTGGGTGTTGAAAGCATGATGGCGACCCGGGGATGGCCCATGTCGTTAAGGGTCTCCGGAAAGTCTGTGTGGAGAATCCCAGTGAAGTCCACTGTGGAAGGGGTGAAGCGGAGGGGGGGGGGGGGGGGTACGGTGTTTAGGGTTGCGGCAGTCCTTCTGAAGAGTGTCCTCGGCAGTCCTTCTGAAGAACCCCCGCCGCCTGCTTCTCCCCACTTCCCCCCCCCCCCCCCCCCCCCCCCCCCCGCCCTCTTACTATCTGGAAGAATACACCTGGCACCCCAAGGAGCTAATCCTCCTTAACCCGAAGGAACCAACGATCCGGGGGATGCCAACGCCCGGACGCGAAAAGGGCAGCAGACGTCCTCGGTATGGACTCGGACCCTACTTCCAGCGGAGGACCATGCGAAAATCAATCTTGTCGCTGAAGGCGGTTATGTTTAAGCTCGAAATAATAATGAAAGTGGAGCAAAAGACCCTGCAAGCACACCGAAGAGCACATGCACGGAAGTTTCTATCGAAACTTGGAAACGCATGGGCTATTGAAGGAGCTCACGTTTGGCTTCCTTAGCGAAGCAAAGAATTAAAAGCGAAGCGTGCCGAAGACACGCTTCACTTTTAATTACATATTCTTTTTTATTAGTTTGATTCAGAGAGACTCCATTGCCCTTTTTCCATTACTTCTTGTGATATTTCCTCTCTCTCTCCTCCCTCTTTGCCCTTATAAAAGACAGCACTCTGGATACTTTCATTTTCACTTCAGTGGTATGTATGTTACTTTTATTTTCTAGCACTCACACATTGAATACCAATTGTTAGGAACTAATAAGTAGGATACTCAAAGATAACGTTACCAACGCCAAGAGGAAGCTAGAAATTCACAGTACCTTTCCAATCAACTCCAATTGGTAGTCATTATCCACCTGGGGCCAGTTCTGCTCTAAAACAGTGGTTTCCTAGAAAAACAAGTGGAAATATCAGACAAATACATTAATATTTTCACTTATTACATATCCTTGGTAGGGATGATACTTAAGCCATAGACAAAATCACATAAAAACTATCACAATTCTCTAAAACCGATAAAATAAGCTCTTAATGACAGTGTAATTTATATCCAGGTCAACAATATTTACACACACAAGGAATGTTTTTCAACACATGTAGTGCAGCATTAATGCATCAAACAGGAATGAAATAATATGTAGGTACTCTAATATCAAAAAAACTCTCCCTTTTTCACCAAATGTTTCAATCCACCATAAGCTTCCACTCTCAGATCCATCTTCAGGAAAATGAAGAAAGTTCCAGAAAGAACTTCAAGAAAGAAGTTCAAGAAAGAAGTTCAGGAAAGAACTTCAAGAAAGAAGTTCAGGAAAGAACTTCAAGAAAGTTCTCCAGGGTGTCCAGCAGCGGGGCATTTGAAAATTCCCAGAGATTTCCAGATTTGCCAGACATAAGTTTTATATTTCCAGAGGAATAATAGATTTTTGTCTCGTTTTGTATAAGAGAACATTGGGTAAGTTTTTTGTGTGAATAAAAGTAAGTATTATAGCTAATCTTGCATTTTGGGCAAAATAAACCATATCCTGCATATTTGGAGGAAAATAAACAAAAAATCCAACATCATACAACACTTTCATTTAGTTCGTGAGAAATTACATCACCTTCTTAGAGTTAAACATTATTATGCTGGCGCTCGGGAACAAGGTTACATCACAACCAGAATTCGCTACGAATAGCATTGATACGAAATGAATAATAACTTGCACCTTCAGGATCCAGGCATTCCTTTCCAAATTCCTTTCTTCACATGGAAGGCCAGGGCGATCTTTCAATGAGCTTCCCCACCAATTTCTTTAGGTTAGTATTCCATCCATTATTAAAGAGAAGAATACCCTAATACATGTTTGTGACTATAATCTCTTTAGGCTATCTTGGTTGCATATCCTACATTAAGATCTTTTGTGGGGATCAGATTTTCAGCTTCACTCAAGTCAATACGCTTCACGATTCCAGATGCCAAAACCTCCGGCTTTACCAATCTAGTCATCACAGTTTTAAACAATTCAGTACTCACATTTCTTGCACTTATGATCGCTTTTCTCTTCAACCTGAAAGCTCTTGACATAATATGGCAACGGTTGAAGAACATCGAGGGCTCAGAGAGCGCAACATTTTCATTGTCTAAACACCTAACTACAGGCAGTCCCCGAGTTACGTACGTCTCCACTTACGTAAAAATCCGTACTAACATAAGTGACAAATTTATCTAATGGGTTTCTGTCGATTTACAAACGTGAGCACTAAAAAGTAAAATGTTCATCTTTATACTTGCAAGGGAGAAAATATAGAGTAGCTGTCAAGGTTTTAAGGAGGTACACAGAAAATAAATTGGTCCATTTTTATCATTCATCCACAGTATTTTCATTGCTATTAATTAATTTTTCTCCCAAAGTCGCGTAAAAAACATCTTATCTTCTACTCAACTGACCAATCTTCGTAACAGTTCATACAGTTGTAGCAATATCGCTACGACTGCATCAAATTATTGTGCTCACTCCATTACGATACGGCTTACTACGTAGTACGAAGCTACGTAAATACACTGGCCCCGATTGTCATTAGTTTTTAAATTGCAGACAAAAGCCATGTTGATATAAAAGAAAAAAAAGTCAGAACAAAATTATTTAGCAGAAAACACTTGGTTAGTACCGTAAAGGTTTATTTCAGGACTCGATGAATTGTGACTGATAGCTGCTCTAATCCGCAAACCGTACATTCTCCAACCACGAATGTCTACATCGTCCTCAACTCTTAAACTGCATTTCAATGAGAACCGCTTAGTCTTCTGACAATTAAACAAATTTCTACAAATTGGTGAAGCAAATAACGGGTGGGTCAATCGATTTAAAAATCCTTTGAATTTTCATTGCAAGAAAAATGATGCTTATTAGCAAAAACTCGCGGCCGAGCTTAAAGGCACCTAGTGCGTCCACCTGGTTGCGGATGGTGGGTCGACCTCTAGATATAGAGGTTAGCTCCGAGATAAGCGAGTTAACTCGTCGAATAAGCAGTGGTGGACAAAAAGCGACGGCATTCCGAGGGGATATTGGTCTATCCCGGGGTAAGGTAGGTCTTCAAATAATACAGAACCTGTGAAGATGCCGTGACTTGGCGACGGGAGGCCGCCAATAATTACGCTTCCCATCACCCGGAGGAGAGGGCAGCAGCTCTTCTTCATGTGAGTGAAGGTGGAGACCACAGTGGTCGGTACAGCGACACTTATTTCACTACAGGCAGGGTTGGGCACGAATCACCTAATATTGATTCGAGTCACGAATCACGAATCTTTGAAGGAAATTAGATTCGAAGCACAAATCACGATTCACTGCTGGAAATTTGATTCAAATCTCGAATCATGAAACATGTGATTTTTCCTTTAAATATGATTCGTGCGGTTCACGAATCATAGTGTTATTGCAGAATGACAATAACACTACGTAATGGTCACATTCTGAACATTGCTTCCATAATTGTGAACCTATACCAATATTTTCGCCTGTTAATTAACACTTGTGTAGATACAGTGTGGATTAACTGAATATCATAAATTACCAGTTCTTATGTACATCTAAATAATACCCTGCAAGTCACCATAAAGGTGTGTGGCAGGGGGTGAATTCTCACCAAACATGCACGACAAGCATGCATGCAAGCAAGCTACTTCATGCATGAAAAAGGATTAGTAATAATATACTAGTCTAAACCTCATTATTAAAACAAATAAATATAGCAAAGTAAGCATGCAAAAACATGCTGTTGGGTTACCTTCAAGTCCTTATACCAACAGATTAACAATAACCACAATATATAACAACAACAATAACCAAACTTTCATGTTACCGAAATGAGTTCTTGCAAAATTTGCAGTAAGTTAGTGCGTAACACAGTATTATTAGAGTGCTCCGATTGTGGGAACAAATTCCATGGAAACTGTTTAGATAATCCTCTTACTAAACAGGACATTGAAGCCATTAAAGCCAGCAAGCAAGTTTGGCGATGCAGTGAGTGCACCGTGGTTCGTAGATCTAGCATGAATAGTGAATCTACTTGTGCACCGATTAAAAGTGCATCCCATAGTTTTCCATCAGATGCAGTTTTAGATCTCTTTAAAGAAATCAAAGCTGATCTAAAGTCAACAGAGGCTAATCTTGGAGATTCGATTAACAAATTGTATGATCGGTTGGACGATTTATCTTCGGTGCTTGAAGCTCATAGTAAGCGATTCGACGAGTGCTTTGCTAGAATGGACTTATTAGAAAGTGAAAATCGATCACTGAAGAAGCAAACTGCGCTTCTTGCAAAACAGTCCGATGACCTTGAGCAATGCAGTTTAGCAAACTCAGTCGAGATTCACGGTTACCCACTTCAAAAAAACGAAGACCTTCCGAGCATAATTAGTAATATTGGGGCCAAGTTGGGGGTTATAGTTAAAGCGGACGACATTGACAGCTGTTACCGCTTAAAACCCAAGTCGGAAAGTGGGCAGTGTGGTATCCACGTTAAGTTCCTCCGTCAGCACATCAAGGAAGATCTACTGGCAAAAAGAAGAGTAAAGAGGGACTGTTTGTTTTGACGAGTTTGGACGATATAAATTTTTTATAAAATTTAGAATGTCAGATTACACCAATATTAAGTTATTTCATAGCAGTATATTATGTATTGTTCATCAAAATATCCATAGTCTCAGATCAAACTTTGATTTATTTGAAATCTATCTACATGGCCTTTCTTATTTACCGAGTATAATCATCCTGAGTGAAATATGGGTTTGTGAACATGAACTTCACCATTACAAATTGGAAGGTTATAAATATTTTGCCCAATGCAGTAGCAGTAGTCGAGCAAGAGGTGTTATTGTTTATGTGCAAAGTACAATTGATTGCTACTCTAATGTAATTCAAGCTGTCACTGCTGATTTTGTCCCGGTGACCCTCAAACTTGAAAAATTCGAATTACAGTTAACTGCTCTCTATAGAGATCAAAATTTTCCGATAGCACAATTTTTATCTGCATTTGAATCGCTAATGTATAGTTTAAAAGGTAATATAATTGTGATTGGTGATGTCAACATAAATATTATGGTACCTTCTAATGATTCTGATCATTACTTAAACTTAATGAGCTCCTTAGGATTAGCGTGTCTGATTGACTCGCCAATTAGGGTAACAGGACACTCCGCTACCTGTATTGATCACCTGTTCACTAGGTTATATAAAATGTGCACGCATGACCTTCAAATAAAAGTGCTTCATGAAGCAATAACCGATCACTCTTTGATTCGCTGTTCTATTTGTGTGAAAGAACCATCATGCAAAGAAAAATTAACGACTACTCCTGCCAAAACTAAGATTGACTATGGATATTTTAAAATCAAAATAGCTGAAGTAGATTGGAGTCCAGTTGTAAACGAAGTAGACGCATCGAAGGCTTTTTTGTTATTTCATGACTTACTAATAGGTGCTATATCTGCATCAAGAATCAAAGTCAATAATTACAACACAAGAAAAAAATTAAAGCCATGGATAACTAGTCATCTTCTAAACCTTATTGAAAGAAAAAACTATCTGCTCAAAAAACATGGACGCCATCCATTAAACGAAAGTTTAGCAAAGGCATTTATAAACTGTACAAATAATTTGAAAAATGAACTTAGGATTGCTTCCAATAACTACTATTTGCACAGATTTCAAGGAGCAAACGGAAACTCAAAAATGCAATGGACAATACTCAAGGAAATATCCGGCCGCATACCACTCATTCCCCATGAAATCTGCCTGGAAATAGACGGTAGTATAACATCTGCTCGTTCTAAAATAGCTAGGGCCTTTAATGACTATTTTGTTTCCTCCTACGATAGTAATAATAATAGTAACGACAGTGAAATTGATGAATTCGTCGCTGAGTGTTGTGATTATTCACATACCTTCGAATCTATGTACTTAGAACCAGTCGATCCTGCTGAAATAACTACATTAGTGAGATCCTTTCCTGCTAGCAAAGCCCCTGGTTACGACAACGTTAACAGTGAACTTTTGAAACTTGTTATTAATGAATTAGCTCCTATTCTTTCACATGTATTTAATCTAAGTTTTACCAGTGGTGTTTTTCCTGACGAGATGAAAAAGGCGGTGGTCATGCCCTTATATAAGAAAGGTGATCGATCAAGTATACTAAATTATTGTCCAATTTCATTGCTGACAATATTTTCAAAAATTATAGAGAAGCTAGTTAAGTCGAGATTAATTAAATTTCTCAATAAAAACTGCTTCTTCAGCAGAAATCAGTATGTTTTTTTAAGTGGAAAGGGGACAGAAGATGCTCTAGAAAATTATTTTACTCATGTTTACAAGGCTATAAACTCAAATCGATGCACTGGCAGCCTATTTATTGATATTAGCAAGGCTTTTGATACCATTGATCACAAGATTCTGACCTTTAAGCTTCAGAAGGCTGGTATTCGAGGAATACCACTAAAATGGTTTACCAGTTATCTATCATCGAGAATGCAGTGCGTAAAAATTGGTTATGTTTACAGTAATTAAAATATGATAACTTCTGGAGTTCCACAAGGCTCTGTCTTGGGTCCAGTCCTATTTCTAGTTTATATAAACGATCTATGTAATTTCAATTTTAGAGGTCATGTGACAGCATTTGCTGATGATGTCGCTTTAAATTATGAAGGTATTAACTGGGGTGATGTAAAATATGATATGCAGTCTGATTTGATCAATTTGCAACGTTGGTTTACCTCCAACAAAATTGAAAATGAGTGTAACTAAAACGAAATATATGTGTTATAATTTATGCAACAGGTACAAGTTTGATTGGGTTTTATATTATCATGAAGAAAACTGTCCGATAACTTCATGCCATAGCTGCTTGCCCATTGAACGGGTTTCCAGTTTAAAATACCTGGGAGTAACCATTGATGAATTCTTAAAGTGGCAACAACATATTGATAGTCTAACAAATAAAATGCGGCAAACATTGACAAATTTTTACTTCATCAGAAATAAATGTCCTTTACATTTCCTTAGAATAATTTATAATGCGTTAGTACAATCCAGACTAAGTTATGGAATTTTTTGTTGGGGTAGTGCTTATTTGAACTCTTTAAAACCTGCCGTTTTTTTTTTTTTAAAGAATTATTATTTTGAAATCTGTTATTTTGAAAAAGAACAGATTTGAAAGATCCTTCCCACTTTTTCTTCATTTACGTTTGCTTCCATTGAGGCATCTATATATTTATAAGGTTCTACGGTGTTTTTATACAAGAAGTGGTAACTCTGAAATATTTCTGTGCCTGCCTTCTCCATTTACCCTGCGTAAAAAAAGTATACCCTTGCCAAAACCAAATTTGACATTGTTCAAAAGATGTTTTTTGTATGTAGGACCAAAGGTATACAATCTATTACCCCAGTCATGCACTATTTCTAAGTCTGTGAAAAAATTTTTGGAAAATGTACATTCTTGGCTTCTCACTAAAGAAAGTGTAGTGCAAATATTGCTGTAAATAACTAATGTAATTGAGTTGTAATTAAACTGTTAGTAAGTAGCTTTTAGGATACGCACTTACATTGCTAAGAGATTGTTATGGCATCACTACAAGAGCAATATGTATCTGCAGGCAAAGCATATTGTATGAATTTTTATTTGATGGTAGCCTTAAACAGGTTCTCCTTCATGGCCACCTAAAATTACTCCACTTTTGTTATTGACATGTTATTTGTGTATGGAGTAATAAACTTATTATTATTATCATTAACATGCAGCTACCTATGATATACATTGATTCACTCGTATTCGACATATTTACACTATTCATATCCCTAAATGTACTAGGAAAAAAGGACATTCTGGTTCTGTCAGTTTGACAATCAAAGAAATATAATAAGAATATAAAAGAATAATAAGAAAATAGAAGAATAATAGAAAGTGATAATATACCAGTAGAATCATTTCATTCTCTCAATAGCTTTCTATGCCAGTCTAGTTGAGTGTTTACAATGTCATTTGTAAACTTCGGCACCAGATGGCGAAGCGTCGATTTAAGTGCTTCATGTAGAAAGGAAGGTGGCTCAACGTTCAGGCCGAGCCAAATATGCTGAGCGCAGGCGGACATGTAGAAGAGGCATAATTTAGTGTAAAATATATTATATAAGTTTGCATTAACCATATTGTTGCACTTCTGACTTATATTTAAACGGTATCTGTCGGTTAAAGAATGATGTATGTTTCTAGCAGTGAAATCAGTGATATTAATTCGTGATTCGTCAGTGAATCGTGAGCTGCATCACAAAAATTCGGCTCACGAATCACCTCAACTAAAAAAAAAGAGCCGACTCCCGGATCACGAATCATTAAAAAAATATGATCCGAATCACGAATCACAAATCACAGTTTGTGATTCGCGAATCATGATTCGTGATTCATGAAGACGAATCATGCCCATCCCTGACTACAGGCGTGGTAACATTTACTTTAACTGCTGTAGTACTGCGATGTGGAAGGCAATGGGAAACCACCACATTATTATCCCGAGGAGTCGCAGCTGCTCCACTCTTTTTTTCTTATCAAGACGTGATGGAACCCTCTCGAGTAAAATATTCCGGAGGTAAAATAGTCCCCCATTAGGATCTCCGGGCGGGGACTACCCGAGAGAGTACATCAGTCAAAGGTGATAAACTTTTTAGGGTAGGAACATGGAACGTGAGATCGCTTCGGACCTGTGGAAGACTGGAGAACCTGAAGGTGGAAATGGGAAGAATGGACCTCGATGTATTAAGAATCAGCAACATGAAGTGGCCAGAAGAAGGAGACATCTGGAGTGGAAGCTACAGAATTATATATACAGGATCATTAAATGGTACTGCTGGAGTGGGGATCATACTCAGAAAGAGCACCGGAATGCGTGTGAAGAAATTCCTGCAGTACAATGAAAGGGTAATAATGATGAAGATCGAAACCAAACCTGTAGATACCATAGTGGCGCAGGTTTACATACCTACGACGGACTATGAAGATGAAGAAGTGGAAGACGTCTACGAAGATATCACGGAAGTTATAAAACAGGTAAGAGGAGAAGAAAACCTAATTATTTTAGGAGACTGGAACGCTATCGACGGCGAAGGTCAAGATGGAAGAATAACTGGAAAATACGGATTGGGAAACCGAAACGAAAGAGGAGAAAGGCTGCTGGAGTTCTGCACCCAACATAAGTTAATGGTTACTAACACATTGTTTAAAAATCACAACCGAAGAAGATACACATGGAAAATGCCAGGAGACAGAAGAGGATACCAGATAGACTACATTTTAGTGAAGCAGAGATACAGGAACCAAGTGTAGGACTGCAAAAGCTACCCTGGGGCAGATATCGACAGTGACCATAATTTAGTGATGACGAAATGCCATCTAAAATTCATAAAGTTGAAGAAAACAGTAAAGAACATTTGGCAAGTAGAAAAACTGAAGGAGGTTCAACATCAGCTGGTATTTCATAAAGCAGCAGGAAACTACATAGGAGAAAACATGACTGAGAAACCAATAGAACAGCGTTGGGAAAACATTAAATGTGGACTATAGGAAGCAGCAAAAGAAGTTCTTGGAAGAAGAAAAGTTGTTAAGAAGAAGCCATGGATCACGGAAGAAGTCTTAGTGCTGATTGAAGAAAGAAGAAAGGGCAATAATGCGAAAACTGAAGAAGGGCAGCTTTGCTACAAAAGAATAAGGAACAAAGTAAGTCGCAAAGCCAGGAAGGCTAGATACATGTGGATGAACAATCTATGCGAAGATGTACAATGCAACCTTGTACTTGGAAAGGTGGAAGCTGCCTTTAGGATAGTGGGGAACCACTTCAAGGAACGGAGCGCAAGATGCAATGCCATAAGAGACAAGAATGGAGAACTTTTGATTGAAAACGAGGACAAAGAGAAGAGATGGATAGAATATCTGGAAGAGTTATACAACGGAAAAAATCTCAGCACAAAAGCTATTGAAGAGGAAAGCGAAGCGGAAGAGGGTGATATGGGAGCATCGATATTAAGATTAATGTTAAGGTTGGTGATGAGAGGGGAGGGGCTCCGTTGGACTATTTCATTTGGAAATCATATAATGTGATGTTGATAATTTTCATGTTGTTCATGATTCTGTTTTTTAATTTATGTGTAAGCTTTTGCAAGCATTAAGTTTTATCTTTTCTGTTGACTTTATTAAACTTAAATCGTTTGTCGTGATAGGGTGACTGCTTCATAGATGTGTTTTGCTGCAGCTGACTGTGCAAAATGGCCATTTTCATAATGTGCTGAATATATTCCCCATCTCTGATAATGGGATTACATTTTGTTTGTCCAATGTGTATTCGTTAGCAGGTGCCGAAAATTATTTGGCAAACTCCAGATTTTTCAAAAGGCAGTGTTTCGCTCTTGGGATTACCTAAATATTGAGTAGTATATTGCGGTTTGTGATGACAATGTCTGTGTCCACTTGTTTGAATATTTAGTTCAGCGTCTTGGTCAGTTTTGGGTAGAAAGGTAGGGAAATGAATTTTCTTTCAGGGGTGTCATCATGTGGCTCTAGCGTGGTTAGCTTGATAGCAAGTTTTTTCTTGTTGACCAATAAATTGTCTATTATGTAGGGGGTTTAGCACATTGTTTACCACTATCTTTGGCATATTTTAATTAGAGATGGGTCAAATAGTGCATTTCTTGAATTCAAATAGTAAACCATGGCTCAAAAATACACATATGTCGAATTTTGGATACCTCGAATACTAGAACTGCAACTAATATGTTAAATGTTAATCTGCTAATTTGTTTGTTGCCTTGTGAAGTAAAAAGCAACTTGATTAATTAAACTTTAATTCCTGTTATAAAATGTCAAATATATAATAAAATAACTTCACTGCCAGTTAAGGTCCATTGAACTTTTATGAGTGTTAATAATAAGTGAGCAGAAAGTAATAAATATACCTTTTTTAGTTCTGGCCAGTTATCGAGTTATCCACAAACCAGTGTCCATGTAAAGGTAAATTAAAAATATATAGATAAGATTTGACTAGGAAATATTCAACACATATCTGATTGAATGAACTACGGTGTGACCAGAGAAACATTTTGCACATAATTGACTCACAATTCAATAAGGGTCTACATAAAGTACATTGGGACCCTTGAGTTTGAGAAGCTATCTCTTTCAAAAGAGAAAACCAGTTTTAGTGCAGTTACGTAATAATGACAATTACTATTTCTCTACTTCTCCATAAAAACTTGTGGCTGCAATGGTCCCACTCAAGTTTAAGTTAAGTAACTAGTTTCATAGTAAGGTTTTACAAATTTCATAATAGGTAACTTTTGTATATTTTAAAATAAATAAAAATTTCATTGGCTTTTTTTAGTTGAAATTTCATTTTAAAATTCGACACCTAACAGAAAAAACTCACGGGTGAGCTTAAAGCCACCGAGTGCGTCCACCGGGTTGCAGATGGTGGGTCGACCTCTAGATATAGAGGTTAGCTGCAAGATAAGCGAGTTTACTCGTCGAATAAGCAGTCGTGGACAAAAAGCGACGGCATTCCGAGGGGGTATTGGTCTATCCCTGGGTAAGGTAGGTCTTCAAATAATACAGAACCTGTGAAGATGCCGTGACTTGGCGACGGGAGGCCACCAATAACTACGCTTCTCATCACCCGGAGGAGAGGGCAGCAGCTCTCCTTCACATGAGTGAAGATGGAGACCACAGTGGTCGGTACAGCGACACTCATTTCACTACAGGCATGGTAACATTTACTGTAACGGCTGTAGTACTGCGATGTGGAAGGCAAGGGGAAACCACCACATTAATATCCCGAGGAGTCGCAGCTATTCCACTATTTTCTTTCTTATCAAGACGTGATGGAACCCTCTCGAGTAAAATATTCCGGAGGTAAAATAGTCCCCCATTCGGATCTCCGGAAGGGGACTACCCGAGAGAGTACATCAGTCAAAGGTGATAAACTTTTTAGGGTAGGAACATGGAACGTGAGATCGCTTCGGACCTGTGGAAGACTGGAGAACCTGAAGGTAGAAATGGGAAGAATGGACCTCGACGTATTGGGAATCAGCAAAATGAAGTGGCCCGAAGAAGGCGACTTTTGGAGTGGAAGTTACAGGATTATACATACAGGATGATTAAATGGTAATGCTGGAGTAGGGATCATACTCAGAAAGAGTGCCGGAATGTGTGTGAAGAGCTTCCTGCAGTACAATGAAAGGATAATAATGGTGAAGATCGAAACCAAACCTTTAGATACCGGAGTGGTGCAGGTTTACATACCTACGACGGACTATGAAGATGAAGAAGTGGAAGACGTCTACGAAGATATCACGGAAGTTATAAAACAGGTAAGAGGAGAAGAAAACCTAATTATTTTAGGAGACTGGAACGCTATCGACGGCGAAGGTCAAGATGGAAGAATAACTGGAAAATACGGATTGGGAAACCGAAACGAAAGAGGAGAAAGGCTGCTGGAGTTCTGCACCCAACATAAGTTAATGGTTACTAACACATTGTTTAAAAATCACAACTGCAGAAGATACACATGGAAAATGCCAGGAGACAGAAGAAGATACCAGATAGACTACATTTTAGTGAAGCAGAGATTTAGAAACCAAGTGAAGGACTGCAAAAGCTACCCTGGGGCAGATATCGACAGTGACCATAATTTAGTGATCATGAAATGCCATCTAAAATTCAAGAAATTGAAGAAAACAAAGAAGAATATATGGCAAGTAGAAAAACTAAAGGAGGCTCAACATCAGCTGGCATTTCAAAAAGCAGTGGGAAACAACATAGGAGAGAACATGAATGAGAAATCAGTGGAAGAGCGTTGGGAAAACATTAAATGTGGACTACAGGAAGCCGCAAAAGAAGTTCTTGGAAGAAGAAAAGTTGACAAGAAGAAGCCATGGATCACTGAGGAAGTCTTAGAATCGATTGAAGTACAAGAATGCGAAATCTGAAGAAGGGCAGCTTTGCTACAAAAGAATAAGGAACGAAATAAGTCGCAAAGCAAGGAAAGCTAGAGAGATGTGGTTGAAAAATCTATGCGAAGATGTACAAAGCAACCTTGCACTTGGAAAGGTGGAAGCGGCCTACAGCATAGTGAGGAACCACTTCAAGGAACGGAGCGCAAGAGGCAATGCCATAAGGGACAAGAATGGAGAAATTTTGATTGAAAACGAGGACAAAGTGAAGAGATGGATAGAATATCTGGAAGAGCTATACAATGGAAAAAATCTCAGCACAAAAGCTATTGAAGAGGAAAGCGAAATGGAAAAAGATGATATGGGGGCATCAATATTAAGATCGGAATTCGACGCTGCATTAAGGGACCTTGGGATGAATAAGGCCTCAGGTATTGATGATGTCCCTGCAGAACTAATTAAAAATGCAGGAGAGAAGACATTAATTCATCTCTACAAAACCATCTGTGACATGTATTCAACAGGGGAAATTCCAAGGGACTTCGAGAAAAACATCATCATTCCTATTCCCAAGAAGAAGAGAGCGGAGAAATGTGAAAACTTAGGACTAAAGCCTGACGATACATGCATCGAAGATACTGACCAGGATCATCTATAGAAGAATAGAACGAAAAGCAGAGGAGTTCCTGGATGAAGATCAATTCGAATTCAGGAAAAGTAAGGGTACAAGGGAAGCAATATTGGCCCTTAGGCTGCTCATAGAGAAGAGACTGGAGAAGAACAAACCGACATTCATTGCATTTGTGGATTTAGAGAAAGCCTTTGACAACGTGGATTGGGATTCAATGCTTGGAATTCTGAAGGGAATTGGAGTGTCGTACAATGACCGAAGAATTATACACAGTCTGTACAAAAACCAAGCTGCTGTGATTAAATCTGGACCCAGCTGTGAAGAGGCAAGAATAAGGAAAGGAGTGAGACAAGGTTGTGCACTGTCTCCCGTAATTTTTAATGTTTATATTGAGAGAGCCATCAATGAAGTCAAGGAGAAGTGTTCTGGAGTGGACATCCACGGAGAAACAATCAGCATGCAACAGATTCGCTGATGACATAGCTCTCCTAGCAGAGACAGAGAAGGAGCTGAATAAGATGCTAACAACCATGGAAAGGACTATGGCCAGATATCAGCTGAAGATAAATAAGAAGAAGACTAAGATATTGGTGTGCAGCAAGAAAGAAGAGGCGAAAACCAATGTCAAACTAGGAAAACAAAAACTTGAAGAGGTTAAAGAGTTCTGTTATCTAGGAAGCCGAGTAACCAACGATGGACGAAGCAAGAAAGAAATAGTGAGTAGAATAGCCCAGGCAATTAGGGCATTCTATCAAAAGAAGAATCTACTTACAGCTGGAAATACAAGCATAGAAGTAAGGAAGCAGTTCATCAGAACATAGGTACACATGGAGCATGTTTCTTTACGGCAGTGAATCATGGACGATGACAGCAGCGGAGAAGAAAAGGGTAGAAGTATTTGAAATGTGGTGCTACAGAAGAATGATGAAGATTAAATGACCGAGTAAGTAACGAGGAAGTGCTAAGAAGAGTAGGAGAAAAGAGAAGTCTGCTGACAACTCTAAAAAGAAGAAGGGAAAACTTAATCGGCCTTATCTTGAGACACGATGGACTGATGAAGACTATCATCGAGGGAAAAGTGAACGGGAAGATTGGAAAAGGCAGGCCTCGTATGAGATACATGGAACAGGTTGTGAAGGATGTAAAAAAGAAGAATTACGTCACAATGAAAAGGTTGGCCGATAGAAGAATCGAGTGGAAAGCTGCTTCAAACCAATCCTAGGATTGCTGACCAATGATGATGATGAACAGAAAAAAGGATGCAATTATTGATCACTAGATTTCAAGTCACAATAACTGTTTTAATCCAAATAAAATTTAATAAAGTTTATCTAAGGTGACAAAATATTTTATTTATGTACACAAATAAATGTAGAAATGAATATTCTATAAGATAAATTTTACTACATCAAAATTGGTTCCCTCTCTCCAGAGATACAGCATATCAAACTCGGGGAGTCTTGGCGTCATCTTGACGGAAAATGGCGACAGTAGCTTGAGGTGATAGCAGAGAAGAGGCAGAGTTCTCAGTACATAAATCTTACGTAAAATTCATTAGCTAATCGCGAAAGTATGATATGGAAGAAGAGACATATGGTGTGACCTCTCACAAGCAAAACTTTCTCCATTAATATAGTCAAACTTCGCTTATACGTCCCTGCAATTTACATTTTCCCGCCATTTACAACTTTTTCTTCAAGTTCAAACAAATGTAAGACATATGCAATGTCTTCTCTTCATTTATGCTTGTGGAATTTCGAATGGTCCACCATTTACGAGTCGATTGGCCGTGAATGTCGCCCTGGTTGCATTACTCGCTAAGCTCAACGCTTCTCGAGTCTTCAACTCACACAGCAAGTTACATCTATGAAAGTGCAATAATATTTGCACTGGTGCACTGCTAGAGATGGGTAAATTACCATAATTTTCAATTGAGGTAATTACCATGGTAAATTATGGTAATTTTCGAGAATTCCGATAATTTTCCGGTAATTTTAAGTTTTGAGCTGCAAATCCTTATCAGAGGACTCCAAGCGAAATCAAATAGCATTGAGATATAAATGCCGACGCTTACATCAAACACATCATGACGTTCATCTATTATAGGTAACTCATTAAAAAAATTAAAACGAAGTTGGCAGCAACACGCAATTTGCCTCTCTTTTGTCACACTATGAGAAATTTTAGTTCCTAAGACATACCTCGGCGCAATGTGAATTTGTTATTTTACTCTGAATTAATTGGAATTAATCATGGACACAATGTAAAAAAAATTGTTTTAGCTTCTTAATTTATAATATTACCCATTCCAATGTTTTCTTCGTGAGGAAGAAATTTTCTGAAAAAGAACTTTTCTGAAAATTACCGTTTATTACGGTAATTTTCAGGGGTGTTGGTAATTTACCAAGTTGCCCATCTCTATGCACTACCACTAATCGTGACCATGCTCATCTGTGACATTGTAATGCTTCGAGAGATTACACCACCTCGACCACTGTCGTCCCGGTCTGACCTTCATCACTGTGTGATACTAGTTCCCAGTAAATCACAGACAGCCTGATGATGTCATTTTGGTGATGAAATTTTATTACTATTTCTAAATGAAGTGCATGATTCTCAGAATTTATGGCCTTGCCTTTCCTTTTGGTACCTATATTAATAATTGCAGTTCATGAACAATGCTCCTGTCAAACTCCGTCCTCGTGCATCCTATAAGGACAAACCAATAGAATCTCTCCCTTGCCCTTCCTCGATTCTTAAGCAGCTTTGATATGACTCTCTGCTTTCCCCGTCTTCATTTCTATACTCCATCTCACCATCCAATACTCCTGGTCCCAGTTCATCCTTTGACTCTTCTGTGTCCAGGCTCCTAGTAATACTTTGTTCATTTATTCCATCCATCAGAGCTGATCCATCCCTCACAGTTCCAGCTCTCCTGACTTGCCACTCATCGCTATCCACTTCTTGACGCTGTTGGATGACATTCTCACCTTAAGAGTACTCTCCATCTCCTCACCTTCTGCCACTTCTCCCTCACTCTCTTCATATCCCTCCTGGGTCTTTAGCTTGTTTCCTTGCATTCATTTCGCCTTGCTGTGTTTCATTCTTCCATTGTGTTTGCATCATTCCTCCCTTTCCTCCTTCACTCCTGCCATTACCCAATGGTTCTCGACCCCTCTGGTTTCTTCTGCACCTATTTATTCCCATTCTTCCTCAACTGTTTGCCCTTCGGCATCTTCCCTCATGCATCTGTTCACTAATTTCGACATCCCCTCCAATTCACAGTGTACAATTTTTTCACACTGAATCTAAAACTTTGCCCAACCATAACGCAGTTGGTATCTCCCTGTGTTCCCCTTCATTTCAAGGGAGAGCTTTTGGTATTATTAAAAGAGTTTTTGTTACAAATAAATTTCCATTTTCCTAACTTGACTTTCAATGAAAACAAGACATTGTGTAGGCAAAATCAGTAAGTATGGAGCTATTCTTTTAGGTATAGCTTTCATGAAATCACGCACACCTTCCATTTACACTTTCATGTGATTTTCCCTTTTTCTCTTGTTCCTCACAAAAGTGTAGAGTGGTTTTACTGTAGTTGAATATTTTGGAATGGAATATTTTATATCACTGAGCTCACTCAATTTTGTTGTGCATAACCCTACAAAAGAATCTATTATTTGGCACTGTATCCTGTCAACTTAAAAAAGAGCAACAAGCCACTTGATGCATCTGCTGTTTTTCGTGCACGATGACCCCCCCAGTCTTGTAAACCTATCTTCTAAAATGTTGTGATGTACCGACATCTCTTGTGGTGAAATAATTGTCGGCCACACACAACAGCAAAGATTCACTTAAAAAGCAATCACCTGATCCAGTCTTGGGTAATTAAAAAATAATCAGGTATATTGAATTATCGGATCAAAATATCGGGTGTCGATATTGGAAAAATAAGGTAATCGGCTCACCACTTAAATTAATGATGTATGTGTTGCGGGAGTAAGCAAAGCTCGTATTGAGCAGCTACTGTCAACGATTTTTACATACTTTCTTTGATTTTGAATCATGACTAACGGTGACTAGTTTCAGCATGTTATTTATGGTGAAAACACGACAGCTTTGTCAGAATTCCATTAGCTGAATCTGTCTTTCTATCATAACTTACGAGGTGAAACCCATCTACAGACTTGCATCACTGCCATCCTATGATGTAGTTCGAGAACACGCCAAATATAGTGCTGAATGGGTGTTCAATGGTGTGCGTCACGATACTCAAGGTATTCAAACTTTATCTTTTAGCATAATTATTCAAGATCTCCAATATCGAACACTAGAAAGTATTTGAGTCATTCAAGGGTATTCGTGGGTATCATTCGCTTGGTTCGATTCCACCTCTAGTTTTAATTCCTGGCTGTGCCACCATTTGAGAGCCTTTCCATTTCGAATGGAGTGTCTCTGCTGGTGGGGTGTGGTCCAACCGAGGCCATCTGCCACCACCCTTTTTGCCGCCTTTTGAACAGAGAAAGGCTGGAGCATCAGGGGGGCCGTGATGTGGAACACGTGGCATGCGTTGTCACTCTGTCGTGAAGGAACTTATCAGCCTTCTACCACCTAGCTTTCTTGGGAGATACAATCTGGTGACAAAAGACTTTGGATGAAAACTTCAAAGAAAGGTTAACATTTTCCTCATCCTCCTGTTGAGGTTTTGCAGCTCATTAACTTGATGTACCCGAATGTGTAGAGCAGTGTTGTAACCATGACCATGTTGGTTGCAAGAACCTTGTTCCTACCTGACAGGTCAGAACTCTGATGCATAATTTATCCTTCTGAAATTTTTCTAAATTTGTTTCCTTGTTTTACTTTTTTAAGTTCAAGGCCCATGCATGCACTGTCATGATTTTGTGTGGTTTTTGTTAATAGAAAGGAGAGGAAGGAAAATTTGAACCGATGCACAGTAGGCTGAAATCGAAAAAATTTGACAAAATTCCAAAATGGCTTTTGTGGAGACAGAATCATGAAACTTAGTACAAATACTCATGATTGATTGGCAACCATGGAATGGCATGTCATTTAATTAGTTGTCATTAATTGTCATTCAGTTAATTTCAATACGCATTTTCTCAATCCCTTGAAAACATCATCTGTGTTACAAGTCAATACAGATAATTGTCCCCATAATAACTCAGTTTTAAATAACATGTACCTTTACCCTACTTGGGAGAAAGAAATAGAATCAATCATCAATAAAATTAATACAAAACACTCAGCTGGGTGGGATGAGGTTCCCTGCTCTCTCCTGAAGGGTAATTGCATAACATATCTTATTACTCCGATTACTCATTTGGTCAATGCTTCTCTCTCCTCGGGTATTTTCCCTGATAAACTAAAAATGGCTGTTGTAACTCCTTTACACAAAAAGGGTGATATTCAATTAATTGAAAATTATCGACCAATATCAAAACTCTCAGTTTTTTCTAAAATATTAGAAAGTGTCATTTCAAAAAGAATAATGTCATTCCTGATAAAAAACAACATCTTATCTAAATCTCAGTTTGGTTTCATAGGTGGTCTTTCTGCAGAATTTGCCATTTATAAATTTATTGACTTTGTTCTAGAAGGTCTTGACCATCTCCTTAATACTGTTGGTATTTTCTATGATTTGTCTAAGGCTTTTGATTCCGTTGACCATGAGACTCTCTTGAGGAAAATTCATACATATGGTATGAGAGGAATTGCAAACAATCTAATCAGGTCTTTTCTTGAAAAAAGAACCCAGGCAGTAGCCATTATAACCGATAACATGGTTAAACATACGTCACCTTACCAGGAGATATTGAGGGGTGTTCCTCAAGGCTCCATTCTTGGGCCCCTGCTGTTTTTGTTATATATCAATGATCTACCCTCACAATTAAAAGGAAATATTTTTATGTATGCTGATGATACAAATCATCTACTGAAACATGATGGCAATATTGCTGTTCCGACTCAAAATGCTGTCATCAAAATGGAAACATGGTGTTCAACTAACAAAGTGGCTATAAATAAATCCAAGTCTTCCTTTATATTTTTCCTTCCTGCTCAGAAAAAAATTGATTACATTAAATTTTCAGATTGTACTCTTAAGAGGGTTAATAATACCAATTTTCTAGGCATTTCCATAAATGAAAACCTAAACTGGGATTCCCATATTAATTGTATTTCATCCTCGGTGGCTTCCGGCTGCTACTTAATTAGACGGGTGACTCAGATTACAAATTTAGAAACAGCCATGTCAATTTACTATGCACACATTTATAGTGGATTAAAATATGGTATTTTAGCCTGGGGTGACTCCCCTAAGGCGGTTCGTCTTTTTAAGTTACAAAAATGGCCGGTAAGAATATTATGCAAAGCTAAAAAACAAGCTAGCTGCCGTAATCTTTACAGAAGGTTAAAGATCCTTCCCCTACCATGCATGTACATTTTTTATGCTGTGATGTTAATTAGAGAATTTAAACAAAAGTTGTGTCTTACCATGAATAATGATATTCATGATTATCATACAAGAAGTAGAAATGAGTTCACAGTGAGGCAACAAAATCTTTCTCTCTACAGTAGAGGGCCTATCAATATGAGTATTGAAATGTATAATAAATTACCAAAAGCAATCAAAGAGGAAATCAGACCTGGCCTTTTTAAAGGCAAATTAAAACAGTATCTTCTAGATCATTGTTATTAATCAATTGATGAATTCTTTGAGGATGCATCACAATTGCTGTAATATATATGTATTGTAATATATGGTGAGTTTGTTTCAATTTTGATTTATTTTTATGTCATTTTTCTGACGGGTCATATATATGTATATTCATATCTTTCTGTGACCAATAAATTTATTAATTTTTATTTTATAAAATATTAATTGTTACTTTTGTAACATCCTCCTCAGAGTCTCCGGCTAGCATCAGGTTTCGTTGCCGTCATAATTGCCGGAGACTCAAGAGGAGTCGTGCCTAGGGGTAGCCACGTCCGCCACCGGTGGATAGGTGGCTACCCGGCATTAGGGTCATGCGCACGAAGCAGGCGGAGGGACCCGAGAAGGACAGCCTTCTTCTGCATTGCACTTGCAAGTGCATCCGCTCGCGCCCTACACGCCGGGATGCACTTGAGATTTTCGACCAGTGAGCTCTTGACACCACCAAGCACGCCCACGATGAGGACTACCAGTTTCACAGAGTAGCCCGCGTACATTTGCCGGAGTTCGCACAGCAGATCTTGATATTTAGTCCTTTTTTCCATCTCACTCGCTGCCATGTTCGTTTCGGCCGGTGCCGAAAACTCGATCACAAACATGGCATGAGAGAGATTGTCGAGGAGAACGATATCAGGCTTCGTCGCCTCCAATTGCCTGGAGGTGGAGAAGGAATAATTCCACCAGATCTTACACTTATCGTTCTCCACGACGGACTCGATGTCTCCAGGGACGTAAGGCAGCACCGGATTCGCGTCAATACCGTAATGGTGTCTTAGATGGTAATACAACACCCGCAGAGCTGGGTTGTGCCGGTTTATATCTGAGTTCTTCGCATAGAAGCTGCAGCCGGAGAGTAGATGACCTAATGTCTCCGGCTGCCTTCGGCACGCTCTGCATCTCGTGTCCGTCACGTTTGCCCCAAAGATGAGGCGACGGTACACGAGGGTGTTGATGACACCATCCTGGCATGCAAGCACGAATTCCTCAGTCTCGGACTTCAGACCTGCCAAGCGCAGGAAGGCGAACGTGAGCTCCTTCGATAGCCCATGCGTTTCCAAGTTTCGATAGAAACTTCCATGCATGGGCTTCTCGGTATGCTTGCGGAGCAGGATCTTTTGCTCCGCATTCTTTATTTCGAGCTTTAACCCGTCCGCCTCCAGCGACAAGATTGATTTTTCGCACGCTTCTCCGCTGGAAGTAAGGTCCAAGTCCAAACCGAGGCCATCTGCTGCCCTTTTCGCCGCCTGGAATAGGAACGCCCCTTTGCCGACACTCTCGTGTTTCTTCACGAGCAGCATAAGGGGGTCCGTGCTGTGGAACACGCGGCTAGCCGTATTCAGGACTACTCTGTCATGAAGGCACTCCAGGCTTATCAGCCCTCTACCACCTAGCCTTCTCGGGAGATACAATCTGGCGACGGAAGACTTCGGATGAAGACTGCGGTATTGTAATGGTTCAACGGCCTGCCCGGATGAAATTTTTTTGGGCCGAAAGAAACATGTACAAATAAAATTAAAAAAATCTTCGCGAATCTTTCCTGCTCTAAATCCGCGAAGCCAAACTGCGTCACCTGGTACGAGAAAGGTAAGATATGCGCCTCTTTGAGAGAGGGCAAGCGGGTGGGGGGTTCCCGACCTTGTGCAATTTTTCTGTCCTTTTACGCGCTCCCTGGCTTTACCGCCGGGGCGAAACGTATGAAGGGTAGGGAAGGAATGTGGTGGGGATGGGGGTGATAGGGAGCCTCGCCTCCCGACCCGCGGAAGAAGACGACGCACACACTTTTTCATTCATACAACACACACCATTATTGGCCTCACGGCGGCGACCACGTCCTGGAGCTCTCTCCGGTCGTCCGCGAACAATCTCGTCAACTTGTCCGGCCCGGTGACGGCGCAAGCCTCGCCCGTTGCTCGCCTTCCTTGAACTCTCCCACAACTCGTCCGCCCTGGCGATGGGCACAACTTCGCCCGTGGCTCACTTTCTGGGAATCTCTTCCTGCGCGTTGCTGCTGCCGGCTTTTATATACCCCCGGGGATGACGATGGGGTGGGGGGGGGGGGTTCTCGATGTGGGTGGGGGTTGCACTGGGGGTTATAGGCCACAGTGGCCACAGGCCCATATCACCTCACTTGATCGTTTGGTGACTCATTCACTCCCGCTTGCACTCAGTCTCACCCTCCTCCACGGGTCGAGTCTAGAGGGGGTGGGGTGAGGGTGTGAGGGGGGGGGGGAGGAATGCGGTCGGGCCAGGGAGCATTGTGTAATGGTCAAACCATTACAGTATATGGTCATCAGTTTCCTCGTTCCCCTGTCGAGGTTTTGCAGCTCGTTGACATTCCATTTGATGCAACCAAAGGTGTAGAGCAGTGTTGGAACCGCGAAGGTGTTGGTCGCAAAAAACCTTGTTCTTGCCTGACAGGTCAGAGCTCCAGATTCGCCTGAGAGTCTGCCTGTATTTCACTGCAAGCCTTTCCTTCACTGCTCTCACCTCCTGCAACCGGCGCTGGGGAACGCCAAAATATTCATACGCTTCGTCGTCATCAAGATGACGAATAGCGTTTCCGTCATCGAGCTGCACGTCTTCCTGGTCTTCCGAAATCTTTCCTTTCGCCAGATGGATGGTTGCGCACTTGTCCAATCCGAATTCCATCCCTATATCCTCACTGTATCTGCGTACGGTGTCCAACGCCAGGAGCAGGTCTTTTGCGCTTGAAGCATAAAGCTTCAGGTCATCCATATAGAAAAGATGGGTGACCTTATGCTCCCTTTTTGACGGGACACCGCACATATATCCCCTACCTGGTCTCAACTGAACGGACAGTGGGAGGAGAGATAGACAGAACAGGAGGGGACTGAGGCAACGCCTTGAAAAACGCCACGGTGGTATGTTACCAAATCCGTGTAGATGGTCTTCTTGCCAGACGGTATGGCGAACCGCATCTTCCATAGTGGTAACAGGCGTTCGATGCAGGACACAACCTCTGGGTGGACTTTCATGTACCTCAGCATGGCTATAATCAGCTCATGAGAGGTGGTATCAAAAACCTTCTTGTAGTCCACCCAGCCCATTAACAGGTTACACTTGTATTGACAAGCGTCCTGGCTCACGCACCTATCAATGAGCAGGTTGTCCTTGCATCCCGTGATGCCTTTCTTGGAGCCCCTCTGCTCGTACACTTCCTCCCATACCGGTTGGACATGGCGGAGGATAAGGTCGTTCAAGATGGAAGTGAACGCCTTGTATACAGTGTTGAGACAGGTTATAAGGTTGTAATTCTTCGGATCGGACAAGTCTCCCTTTTTCGGTATTAGGACCTTTCGCCCCTCAGTCAGCCAGGACGGAATTGGCTCCGTTCTGGACAGGAAGGATGTGAAGATTCTGGCCAGGTGTTTGTGCGTGGAAGAGAACTTTTTCCACCAGAAGTTATTCACTGCGTCCATTCCTGGAGCAGTGAAGTCCTTCTTGCCAGAGAAGGCCTTCTTCACATCACTTTCCGTGACTGAGATGGGACGATCCATATCGTCTAGGTGGCGGTCACAAAACTCTTTAAAGTGGGCATTAGCTGGAGTACCTTCATTGAATGGCTTCCTAGTCTCGTAGATGTCCTTCCAGAAACGTTCCACCTTCGGGACAGTTGGTGGTGTTTGGACAACAGGTGGAGGGGGTCGGAAGAGGCGGGACGGCTGAAAGGAGAAGGTGGAGTTCTCTTTCCTGGCGTTGGTCCTTTTGACCAACTTCTTCCTCGCCGTTGTAAGTGCCCGCACTCTATCCACCTCGTGCAGCGTAAGGATAAGCAGCACTCTTTTGTTCAGTGTGTGGTGGTCTCTCCGGATTGCACGCGAAATGCGCTTCACCTTCGGCGTAAAGGCCCGACCGGAGGAAAGGTAATCCATCACACACTGAAATCTCGACACCTGTTGTCTTGCCAGCGTGATTTTGGCATTAAGCTGTTTAAGCCTGTTTGCTGCTTTAGTCTCCCAAGTGGCAGGCACTCGGGAGATGCCAACAGTGTGGCGGCAGCATATACCACGCAGTCTATTTCCCAGAGGCTACTCGTTTCGGTCAGGATCGTCTCTACGATGCCATTCAACTGGGACAGCTGTTGGTCCCGCAGAGGAATTTTATGATGAATATTTCTCTGCCTGGTAGTCGTCTCATCGTAGCTTATCGTGCTTTCCAATGGCTGAAGTAGATCAGAATCGGCCTTCGGCTCGTCTCCCTTCGCCGAAAATTTGGCGGGAGCACCGGCAGTAGGAGGTACATCTACCTTGGTAGGAGATAGAGCCTTGGCCGGTGGTGTGCTACTCTGATCTTGCGGTTGGGGTGTCGTTTTCTTGTGCAGGTGATTGGCGTAGTCGCGCAGATTCTGCTGCGACAGATGGTTATGTTCAGGATGCATCTCACACCACAAAGAGTGCATCCTCGCCATGTATCCCCTGCGACTTGGCTCACTGGCAGCATGGCAAGCGAGAAGGTCTCCCCTCAGGGTCTCCGTCCACTCCATGCGAGCTCCCTTATTGATGGCATAGGTTTGCCACACCCAACTTTGCTAGGGCCCTCATCCGAGAAGGGCCTGTTGTGGGTGGCGTCACTGGATTTCTTAGGAACCCAATATTTCCGCGAGTGGGGAGGTTAACCCCACAAGCAGATGGCCACCATTAGCCGGCTGAAGCCGTTACCGGGGATGCCACGAGGAGGCTGGTGGTCCGTTTTTGACCCCTAAATATTATTATTATTATTATTGGTCATGTTCTGTCACCATTACCGAAAGGCAGGGGCTCAAACATAGCCAAAATTCCAAAATTACCCCCGACTTCAGTTTTCTACGAAAATCTTCCTATGAAGGGAAGGGTTAAGGGTGATGCTGTGGGAGGAATTTGGTCTGATAAAAAACTAGTAGGTCTGTTAAAACCACGCTTTTACTTTACTGTGCTTAAATTTGGGAGTTTTTTTCCTACATGTACGTGATATTACGTAACAGAATTGCAGACGCTATTTTCACGAAAAAATTCATTTTAATTAGTAAATATCTGGCATGTTAAGTGCCTGTCAAGTGACTCATATTAAATCAATTGTTGATGCTTTTTAAAGGTAGAGCTAAAAAAAAATTGAAAATTCGTTTGCGGCGCCAAAAATTAAATATTATTTTTCATACGCGCATCTGGAGCTTGAGACGCGCTGGTAGCTGGAAATGATGTGACGCGAGTAAGTTTTTCTTCAAGCCATATGGAACATAACATTTCTTATTCGCCTTTTTTAAAGTGCATGCATTGCTATCAAGCTCCACCGGCTCTACATGTATAAAATCTTGGGGATATAGAAATATTAAGGTCTTAATCCAATATCTTTCCTTTTGCCAGATGGATGGCTGTGCACTTGTCCAACCTGAACTCCATCCCTATATTGTAACAGCACCGCTTCCCTCTTATCTTCATTGTGCATTCTTATTTCATTTTTTTTCCATTATCTGCGATTTCCTGCAATGGCAAAGCACTTCTGCCACCTTGTGATTGTTGCCTCCTCCCCTCACCCTTGGCTAAGTTTTCTTATGCTGAAGTGATATTTGTCTTGCACCATTGAAATGATTTGCATTATGCATGAACAAAGAGTCGCCGCTTCGCACTCAACTGCTCGAAGAATGCGTGTGGCCACAAACGACAACCTTGTGGGAAGCAATATGCAGGCGGGCTGCAAACAGTGAGTGTGTAACCCCATCACTGACAAGATGGGCAGCTCTGGGAGAAGTCAGCGACAAGCTCCTCACTTGCTGGCATCAATCCAAGTATCAGCAAAGGGATAGAGCGCCTTACTTCCTCACCACCACCAACTCTTCTTCAGTGACCTGCTCCTCTCATCAGTGGACGTTGGATGTCCAAGACGTCCGCCATCCACGCTTAAGAAGGAAGGTATGTCTGGAGACACCTGCCATCGCCTCCCATCGGCAAGCGGAGCCCGTTCTTCCTCCCACCCCTGCCAAGTGACTCCCTCCTCTCGCCATGATATTTCAGAAAAATGCAACTGAACAATCCAATGTATTAGGCTTGTTTCCTTGGCTCATTTTGTGTTTTTGCTACGTTTAAGTTCCCTTTTTTCCCCACTAATCCTGCCCTGTAGGAGTTTTCTTTTGTTGTCATTGCCTCATGCTCACGTTTCAAAAATAAATGCTACAAATGCACCTCGGTTTCTGTTTCATTGCATTGAATCGCCTTCTTGCCCTTCCAATCCCCTTCCCATAGTTTGCCTCTTAATTTCCCCGCTGAGACGTCGCCCTGCCCTGGATTGCTCCATTCCTTCCGAAGCTAGGACAGCTCTCCCACTGGGCATGCTCGGGTAGGTCTCCCCAGTGCGACTGCTACATTATCCTCACTGTATCTCCGTAAGGTCCGTTGGTGTCCAATGCCAAGCGTAGCTATTTCGCACTCGTGCACTTCCTCCCACACCTGTTGGACGTGTCAGAAGATAAGGTCATTCAGGATGGATATGAGCACCTTATCAAATAGTGTTGAGGTATAGGTTATAGGGTGGTAGTTTTTCAGATAAGACAAATCTCCCTTTTTCAGTATTACAAAAAGCCGTTTGCCCCTCAGTCAGCCAAGACAAAATTAGATCCATTCCTGACAAGAAGGATGTGAAGATACTGGCACGGTGTTTGCACGTGGAAATAAACTTCTTCCACCAGAAGTTATTCATTGCGTCCATTCCTGGAATATTGAAGTACTTCTTGCCAGAGAAGGCCTTCTTCCGTTTCTGTCAGGAACATATCTACGATGTCTTTCAACTGGGGCAGCTGTTGGTCCCACAGAGAAATTTTATGATGAATGTTTCTCTGCCTGGTAGTTGCCTCATCATAGTTTATCATGCTTTCCAACCGCTTGAGTAGATCAGAATTGGCCTTCTGCTCGTCTCCCTTCGCTGAAAGATTGGCGGAAGTTGGAAGTCCCAGAAGCAGGAGCTTCATCTTCTGCCTTTGTAGGAGACAGAGCCTTGGCCAGTGGTGTACTACTCTGACCTTGCCGTTGGGGTGCCATTTTCTCGAGCAGGTGTTTGGCATAGTCGCACAGGTTCTGTTGCGACAGATGGTTATGTTCAGGATGCATGTCACTCCACAAGGAATGCATCCACACCAATTAATTTGTATATTAATAATGAAAATATAAAAATCGAATAATTATCAAAGATAACATTAGACAGAGCATTCAAATACACATTCAAACAATAAGTGATTTAAGAGATATTGGAGGCAGCTAATTAAAGCTCTTTAAACAGTATCATAACTGCTTTGTAAATGAAATATTAACTTTGTTTCCTTCCACAGATTTATTTCCTTGGTACGACATGTTTCGACACATCGTTGTCATCATCAGGTACAAAATTAAATACAATTGTAACAATAACCTACCAAGGAAATAAATCTGTGGAAGGAAACAAAGTTAATATTTTATCTACAAAATTCAACTTCTACCTAGTTGAGCCTGATACTATGGAACATATCATAACTGCTGTTGAAAGTAGATCTATAAAGGTTCTCAACAATCATATAGCCCAGCACATTGACGAAGGATAATGCGTCATCCATAAAGCAGTGTTATCACATAATCACATAATGTTTGAGGTCACTTGATCCAACAGAAATTCAAGAACTAGCATCTTATAACAAAGAGACTGCATATTTGCATGAAAATCAGAAAATTCATTATCATTTGGGTACAAAGTTATCTTTTGAGGTTCACTATTGGAATGAATAAAGGTAAGATGAAGGAATTATGCAAAAAGACTATGATAATACAAGTAAGAACTGTACAAAAAGATAAGCAACCTGGAAAAATGTGGACAGAAAATGGGAGTACTTCATTATTATTACTGCAAGGATAAAATCAAAACATTAATATTCTCTAAAAAATGTGAGTCTACTTTTAAGGCAATAAGAAAAAAATGCATTTTTAAAACTGTGACTCAATATGGAATTAAAAAAAGCAGTTTTCCATTCATAGACTAAGGATAAGACTGTTTGATGATCTATATCAATAATGTAAAATCCAAATACAAATTTTTGATGCCATATCGCATTAATTTACAAAGATAATTATGAGTACAACCTGAAGTGCATACCCAATCAATCTCCTCAGACTCAGGATTTGCTCTTCTTGGGGCCGTTACAAAACCAGACCACAATTCAGATGCAAAGTGAGGAGCCATTGGTGCTAGTAGCACCAACAGCACTGCAAGGGCACGCTCGTACTGCACCCCTTGCTGGGTGACACATGGGGAAGCTCTCTGTAATCAAACAAAACAACAATGCAATAATGCAATCATTTAGTATTTCTGCAACACTTTTACACAAACAGGTTTAGGTTCACTCCCTGCAGCAGTGATGATAATCACCATTCAGATAATACATTCCACACCAGGCAAATTTGTGGCTAAGGAAACAGAAAGGCACCACTTGTAGGCCAGTCAGTAAATGCAGCCATTACATCATGCATTAGCAGACACCACTGTCACTTCATAGTAACATTATTATAGTATTAGCATAGCACAGTAGCATTATATGCACTATACGTATATCAACTCCATCAAGAAATACATTTTAAAATCACAATTCCGTGTAAGATGGCATAAAAATAATTTATAAAGCCATATATAGTAAGCATTTGTTAATTCAATTAGCTAAATATACTTTCACTATAGAATGCTTAAAATATTTTAAAGATATTGAATAGAATATAGAATAGCTGGACAATAGTTTTTTGGAATTATGATACCCACGAATTGTACTGGAAAACATAATTCATGGCACACACAAAAGAAGAATGTCGATTACTGTGATGGCACAAGATCCAGAACCTAAATCTCTATGCATTAACTAATATAATACACAGTAATGTTTGTTATGATGTGTGCTGACACATCACTAATTTGCTCATTATTAGGGATACTTGTTATAGCAAATGTGAATTTCTAAGTATCCTTATTGTCTGCTATCATTGCAACCAGTCAGGGAAAATATGAACTATTGAGATGAGACAATCCAAAGCTTTTGAAAAACACGCTTCATAGACACAGAATAAAATTTCATCACCATTGTGATATCAATATATTCATTACCAATGAAAATGTCAATCAACAATAAGTTGTAAAGCTGAATGAGATAGCACAATGGATCAAAAATTTGATAATTTCTGGTGTGAGTGGATAGAGAGGTAATTGTGTATGCCACTTCTGGAGCAGCTACAATGCCACCTCCTTGCACATGCCTACCTTCTCCACAAATTCATTTGGGAGCCAACTTTTTTAGAGGACAGGAATGAGGCCTGCCATTCTGACACAAACCACACTCAAGTCTACAACAGGCCAAATAGGAGAACTGAGGCCCCCAAAAGGAATCCTTCTACGTAACAGGGGTCAATTATGAATGGTAGAGGGACTCCTTACCGGGCACTACCGAGTATTGAGGCACCTTCACCTTTTGGGAATCGTCGATTCACCCAGGTGCAGGCGGTGCGAAGAAGAGGATGAGACGACGGTTCACTTACAATGCGAGTGCCTTGCTGTGATGAGGCCTCGGAATAGTTACCTAGGCACTCGAGCCACGGAGGTTGGGCAAATGTCCAATTGGAGGGGACCTGTTGGCCTTGAGCCAGGTGATTGCCCCCCAAGGGTGGTTGGAACGCAATGGACCAAAGTGCCTTCCGTTGCGAGAGAGGGGGACTCCACCAAAGTTTCACTCCCTCTACACACATCACATCATAATTCATCTTCTTCCATGCTTGCTAAATCCATCTTGAAGGTATTTTACATTTCTTCAAAAACCCATTTTCACTTTCAGTGCTGCTTGTGAGAACATTGTCTATCATAATATATTCTCTGAAGTTTTCCAGACTTGATTTCATAGTGATTTTTGATGGTCTTTGATGTTACGCTTAGAGTGGTACAACAGCTGCAACATGAGCAAACACCATTTATGTACTCAGGTTCTGTGGTTCAGATGGAGTAGATGTTCATGGAATACGAAACCAAGGATTTGGTTCGGAAGTTGACCATCCAATGTTCAACGAAGAAGCCTACAAGTAAATGGATTCAAAGGCTCAGAGAATGCTCTCAGTGCTCTCTGCTTCCTGCCGCTTTGTGTACGCTTCTTTGTCTGTTGACATAGTGTACGGAAGCAGTGCTCATTGTGTCCTCTCCATGACAGCCTTTTTTTTTAAACATTTATGACATTTTCCTTGGAAGTCGAAAGCTAGATTTTTTGGAATATCATATTTATCAACTCGCAGAGTTATTGTCGCACTTAGCAGCACATTTTCGGTCACTGTCTTCTGATTTATTGCAATTGGTTCTCAGTTAATGAGGAAATTCTTATTCATTTCTCCAGGAGTTGAAGGAATATCATTTATTTATATTCATGACGGTCATACTTATTTGTATCCACAAAACGGTAATCTGGAAAATGTTTTACGAGTGCTAAATACCCCATGTCTATCTTTTAGTAAAGTTAATTTTCACAATGGAATTAATGCCGGCCAGGAGCTGTATATATATGGCCTCCCAAGATTCCCGTAATGAATTGAAATATTTACTCGTTCGTTGGGAAAAGTATTAGGTCAATATGTCATAGAGGAAATAGGTGTATAGGAGGACTATAGGATAGTCTAAGATAGGACTATAGTGTAGATAGTTGGGGATGAGAAATATAAATAGTTCACATATATATTAAGTAAATTGTTAACAGCCATAATTTGCACTTTTTTTATTTTGGTGTTACCTGCACCAATGCAGGGTATCTAGAGGGCTTGTTTTGCATTAACCAATCAACTGACTACATGTATATAGCTCATCTGAAGAAGTGAATGCTTTAGTCAACTTTTTTGTGTACGGCTCGAGAACACTTCCATTCGCCTATAGCAGTTTCAGGCTCATGAACACTTCCGACCACAATGTTTCTGGCTCGTGAACACTTCGTTTATACGCTTCCTTGTCTCAATTTACGTTTTATTTCGTTTCGGAGACGGTTAGCTACGGCTCGTTCACATTCCGACTTGCTACGTGCATGGTTAAATCTCCGCTTCATTGACAGTTCGTATACGCTTCCCTCTACAATATTTTCGCCAGGGTTCTTTGAAATTCTAGCCAAATATTTTCTTCGCCATGCCTATAAGAGGGTGCATTTTCCACATCTGAGCCATTTCCCAGATAGCACAGATGCAATTGTATGCATTTCATATCCGGATAGTATCAATTGACAAGACAGATATACCTAGGATCATTTCATCAAAGTATACCATCCATTGGCCGACTGTGGATGAACAAGATATCGACCATGCAAATGTCGTCTACAAATAATATACGAAGAGATACGAAAGTGAGGGAATACAATATGGTGGCTGCTGGGTAAGTTTCCTATGCTACTTTCAAATATATATTTTCATTGGCTCTTACGTTCCGTTTTAAAGCTCACTATTATAATGGTTAAATTAATTAAGGCGATACATCAGATGATTTCCCGAGGGACACGCAAACCAGCCTTCATCACTATTTCACTAATCAGTAAATGAACCATCTTGGAGAAAATCGCGTAATAATAATAATAATATTCATTTGCCAAGCGACAAGTATTATAATATATTGCATATGGCACATAAAAAATATGCAGACAGACATAAATATATAGAAAATAATTAAATATAGTTGTCCAACAAATACAAATACCTGGCAAACAAAATAGAGGACAATAAAAGTTATCTCACAGGACAGCGTTAAGATCAGAACAAATTACTTCGAGTCTGCAGAGCTGGCCAAGCTTTAGAATGTATCCGATACGCCACTCCTGTGTTGAAAAGCCGATATAGGTGTTTATTCGCAACAGATTGTATTGCTAACAAGTTGATAAATTTGAAGCACTGTGATGAGCGGAATTCCGAAAAAAAAAGTGGACTAGTCCACTTCGCTTTCCATGGTTCAGCGTTCAACTGGGAATGCTGGTTCGGCATTCCATGTGTCGTTCCTGCGAGGTAGTCTTCCGTGGTGGGCAAAAAATAGATCTCAAGCTGTGTGCCAACGGGATATTCGTATCCGAGACAAAGGAGACATCTCTTGCAATTATTCAGTTCTATTTAAAAAATACAGGCATCGATTAAACTCTCCCAGTATTATTGATAGTGTGCCAGCGCTACCTTGAATTATGCGCACTTCATTTTTAATTTATGTAACAAATCATGCATACACCTTTAACAAATTCCCGAGGTGGTGTGACTTGTATCTTGTTCGTCGCCCTTCGTATCTAGATACAGAAATTTACGTGCCGTCTGGGTTTACAGCATTATAAACGATGAACAAATCTATTTAGTAGTAAGAATCTGTCTCACCTCATTGAATTATGCACAATCTGATTTCTCATGTTGTGTGCTCCTTCCCAGTAGTGCATTTCACTAGGAACCGTATGTTACCCAGGAAGGAAAAGAATAGCAACCAACACTTTTCATTTGATTAGCGAAGTTTCATTCGATCTAGCACTAGGTGAGAAATGACAAACCAGTCTAAATACTATTGCAGGGGATACTTCATAAAACGAGGATTAATCAGGATTATGGAAAATCATGTCATGTACAGTAAATTCTTTATCATCCCAAATTATCACTTTCTCCCATAATTGGGGTCTCTATAGCGTGATTTACAGCTCAGACCAGGATCACCACATGCGGACTACTATTGCCATCTATGGACATTTTCAAGGTCCACATGCATAAAATTCACACTATCATCATATATCAATAAAAATAAACATTTAAAATAATTTTAATACCGTATTTACTTGTGTAAGTTGCGCCCTCGTGTATCCCGCGCACCCCTATTTTAGGGCAGGCTCATGAGAAAAAAATTATTTGTATCGAAAAAAAATTTTTCCCTTGCGTCTGAATTATTTTGTCATAACATGTATGCATGTTCTTTAATAGAAATGCACATTGTATGTCTTTCTCATTAACTGCTTGAGTTACGTATTATTATTGTCACGATAGTCACATATTTGAGACCTTTTTGGAGAAGGTTAAATTCTTCTGGCTGGAAGCTGTAGTTACACAGATTGATGACCCTTTTGCTAAACGAGATTGAGGTGGAAGGTCTTTGAATGACTGGTTTTTGGACTGAAGTTAGCATTTTCAGTTTTTTCTCATTAGGTCACCCCCTCCTTAATAACGTTTGGTACTGGTGCAGATATGTGGATGATGTATTTTGTGTGTGGTCTGGCTCCAAAAGACAATTAGAGAACTTTTTGAAAGTGTTGAACTCCATTAACAGTGCCATACAGTTCACGATGGAAGTGGAAGCAGATGGTGTGCTTAATTACCTGGACTTGAGTGTGCAGATTATTGACAATAAGTTGGACTTTTCCATTTACCGCAAACAATGCTATTCAGACACAATCATTCATTCACACTCCAGACATCATTACTCGCAAAAGTTGGCAGCATTCCACGCCATGGTAAACAGAGTATGTAGAATCCCGCTGTCTGATAAGAACCGAATGAAAGAGTTAGATGTCATAAAACAGATCGCGGAAAATAACGGGTACAAGACCACATTGATTGACACATTATACAACAGGAAACAAAAAGCTTTAGCAGAGGAGTTGATTTACAGTAGTAGACCCTCAGAGGAACAGACATGGCGAAGGATTCCTTTTCTTGGCCACATTTCACTCAGAACACAACACTTTCTCTCCAAAGGCAACATAAAAGCAGCTTTTTACAACTCACACACACTCAAAAACATGTTAAACTCAACCAAAGACAAAGTCCACCCACTACAAAAAGTGGCATCTATAAACTCAGCTGCTGGGACTGCGACGCCATATACATAGGACAGACGGGAAGAACATTCGAAATTAGGGCAAAAGAGCACCGAGCATGCTTCATTAATAGCACTGGGAACTCACAGTTTGCAAAACATTTACAAACTCACGGACACGATAGCAACTTTGTTCCACAAATTTTACACTGTGAGGAAAAAGACAGAAAATTAGACGCTTTGGAAGAATTGGAGATACATCAACATTAGAATTCTAACGGTTGTACCGTGGTGAACGAAATTTTGTTCCCCTCCCACTCCCCTCTCTTAAAATTCGTAAGTGAGTCCAATAATCCTGCCTTACCCACTCCTTCCCTCCCTCCATCCCCCCTCCCTCCCCACAGGACTCCAGCGTAACAGCAGGGGATGGTGACACCCACTAACTACGGTTTGGGTCTTCACTCCATACCCCTCCACCCTCCCTTCCCCTCCCCCACTGTTAAATTCTATATAAGGGCCTGCAATTCTGTATTTGACACCTGAAGATGATGCTATGCATCGAAACCATGGTCGTGAGTAAATAAATATATTTGTGGAAGTGCATTGTTTCCTTAACCTCATCATGAAGGAATTCCACGTAGTCAAGCCAGACACCGTCAACTTTAAACAACAGGAATTTGAGGAAAAATGGTTCGCGGCTTACACAAAAATCTGGAGGATTCGCGCGCCTCATTTTTTCACCGGCATTTCGGGAAAACAGGTGCGCGGCTTACACGAGTAAATACGGTAATCATAAAATAAATGAATACAGTGACAAAAGTTTAGGAGTCGCGGTGGCCTAGTGGGTAGAGCACCGAGCTACTGACCAAAGGGTCCCGGTTTCATATCCTGGGCATTCTGGACACCACCATCTAAAATCCTTGCGATTCGATTTTCTGCGTGTCAGAACTCCGTAGGGAATCGCAGGTGGCCCAGGGAAAGGATAGATAGATAGATTGTAATAGAGGTGGAGTTCCTCACAACAGAGGCCCTGAGGCACTTAGAGCCCAGGGAAAGGAACTGGGCCCCTTACCCTGAATGTGTGAATTTCACACGCCATTGGCTTAGTACGGGGTGAGTTCTACTCTCACCTATCAAAGACAAACCTTTGGGTTGAATTACGGTGTGATTGAGTGATAAAAAGTGTTAAAAACATAATATCAGAAAAAATCGGGTAGAAATACAATCGTTGAAGAAATTTGCTCCCCGAATAAAAATAGCAATGGAAGCACCTAGCGGTACCAAATGATACCACAGATATATTACACATTGTAACTTTTCTATGAATGCATCTAAATGCATCTACCACAGCTCATAGCTACATGTATTAAGATTTAATATCACTTGAAAAACTTGCGTGGACGAGGACAGGAATAGATATGCTAAAATAATGTGAATGAGTGCCCGAAAAAATCATTTTTTGGCGATCACTGGAAATTCTTCACTTTCACACATCTGTACGTGCGTTAAAAATGGTTAAGTCCCTAGTAACACAAAACCATTGGCCCAACGTTGGCTAATGGTTTTTGTCCATGGTTGGCCTAATGTATGGATTGGCACTCTGCCCAACAATTTGCCAACAAACAATTTCCCAACGATGGGCCAACGGAAAACTACAACATGAACTCAACAATGATTTAATTGGCCCTACACTGGGTCTACCAAAAAATAACATTCAGCCAACATTCTTTAAACATGTTGCCTGCATTGAAAATACTTTAATATGGATTTATTACAATGAATAACTCCATAGGTCATACATTTTCCTGAGGAATTGAAATGAAAGAATGGAACAAGTACATATTAAATGGCACCTTTTTATTGTGAACTATGGGGCTCCACAGATTACAAATCATTAGTTTAAAATATATATACAAAATCATGCTAATAAAATACCCTCATTTGACAATATGGTATAACTAAGAAATCAGACTCATTCTTGAAATTTGGCAACAGTAAACACTTTTTTTCCAACTCGTCAGAAGTGATTGAATAATTTGATCGAGCTGATGAAACTTGGAAGACTCCAATCTTAGAGCTTTTAAACAGTGATGTGAAATAACTAGTTTTATGCATAAAAATGTCACAGTTATAGGTAATACCTTCCTTCTCTGCTTGAAGTATTGACTTGAGAATAACAATTTTTGAATCCTTACTGATAAAACAGGAATCACAAACAGAATTTAAACTGACAAAATCTGATATGTTAAACTTGTTCACACTATCATCGACTAAATCATGCTGATTCCTTTCGATAATCCTATTAGACAACTGTTGTAAGGGCAAATTTGGGGACCGTACTAACTTTTTCATCTTGCCCATGAAATTTTCAAATGGGAAAGCAGAAAACTGTTCTACGCAGCCAAAATTTGTAACATCACTAGACAGATGAAGGAGATTATGAACATTGTACACCAAGACCTCAGACCCATACAAAATAGGAATATCTTCAACAAATCGATGAAGCATATCTCTGGCAAACATTCTCCAAGTTGACTCAGAACTTCGGTCACTACATAAAATATATATTGCACTACTAAGTAACAAGAAGTGGGAGTAAACTTCCTTTGGCAATACATTTTCCAAAACACAAGGACCATAATAGAGCAGGAATGCCCTAAATTCAGTTGCCTTCCAGGACTTGAACAATTTTAATTCTCTTGGTTTCCTCGGAAATTCTTTTGGGACAGCATTCCTAATAATATTTAACCGGTTGGAAATTAATTCTATGTTGGCTGACCTTAATCTACATTTTTTTGAGCCATTCTCAACCCAGAGTCTTATTAGTTTTTTCATTCCACCAAGGCACACAAGATGCATATAGTCTAAAGGTACTTGAGAAATCAGGCCCAACTTCAGATCTGCAAGCACACTCTTGGACAAGCACACTCTGAACTCAATTCAAGCCACTTCTCAATTTCCATGAGGTCACCATGGTTTTCACATGGAAATGAGAGATGATTTGGCAGGCTGGATTACTTGAACACTCAGGACTAATTTTTTTAAAGATTTCCAGCTGTTGTTGCTGAATGTCATCCACTTTCCTTAACAGCCGCGCTAAATGCTTGGATATGACATTGAATACTAGAAAAGATAACAACACAGCAATCACGCCTCAGATTCAAACCAAGGGCAAACCCAAATAAAACCCGTCAGTATTCAACATTATAACTACCTTTCCTTAGTGAACTTGTCTCTTCTACATGCACACTTGGATTTTGGGATGTTGAACAGTTGTTAACATTACCATCTGTGAAGAGAGTAAAAATACCGAATCCATGAATGGCATTAGGAGCTATATACACTCTGAGTTGTTATTTAGAGGATACAGTAGCACACAATAGGTCAAAAACGAACAGAAAGATGAATTAATATATATATATACACTTACCTTATAGTAACTGCATTCACACCCACAGAATGCAACTCCAGGCAACCAACGTGTAATATCACAATACGGATATTGTCTCGGCCACTAGACGCCAATATCGCCAAGATGCCGATTGATGCCTACCCCGCGCACAGGGTCTTGTCTTACACACGCATGCGTATCCCATGTTTGCAGTCATTGCAATAGTATATCAAGAGAGAGCGCTGACGCGCTGAGGTAAAATTGATGGCCAATCAAACGTTGGCTCTTTGGTGGCGCAGAAAGTTCAAAATTAAATATTATATGATTTGACTTCAGAATATAGCCATGTAAATATGAAGCTAATGAACAAATGATCTTTTATCATTGGCTCAATTTTATTTCATAGGTTGATAACTGCTAACTTCTGGGAACCTGCTCAAAAATTATGCCAAAGAAAAAAGGACGTCTACTTAATATTCTAACTTAGGAGACATTGATATCTATTTTTATCAACAATTAACACAGTTAATAGCGTAAATAACAGCCAAAGAAAACACCAAGCACGTAACATTAAAGTTTGAAAATAACCTATCAAACTGCTGAAACATAGAATTGGCCCAGCGTTGGCCCTAAGTTGGCAACGTAACGGATTTCCCGTTTAGAAAACTTTGTTGGCCCAATGTTGTGATAATGTAGGCACCCCAACCAAAATGTCCCCAACGTTTTCCCAACGATGCCAACAAAAAATCAACATTGGGCCAACGGACTGTGTTACTAGGGATACAAGCGGAATCTTTGGAATCTAATGGTTCAACGTATGTAAATTGATGCGAAGTTAAAAAATTAGAAGGAATATAAAGAAATATAATAATATGAACTTTAGGAATACACTACTGAATGGTACCGCTAGGCGTTAACAGGTAAATGGAAGGTAGATGGACATGTCACATGAAAGTTCTAGAAGGTTGATGAAGGAGTGGTGCCGAGTGATTGGCCGGGAAGTGGTTAGGGGGAGGAAGCAAAGTGAAGTGTCGAGTTGCAGGGGGGAAGGAAGCATCGTTGCTGCTGTGTTCAGGTGTGAAATTGGAAGACCTAACCATAGAGAGAGGGGAGCCTTGGGTGGGATCCGGGCACTCCACAGAGTGTGAATTTGCGTGATCATGACAAGTTTGCTCTAGAATTGACTTTCATTACCCTAGATGGTGTACTGCAAGTTAGCAGCAAGGCGCCACCCCAGTGAAAAAAACTCTCTACAATTTTTATACAGGCTCTATACGGTGTATACATTCTGTACACATTGTATAGGGTGTATACAGTTGTGTACATTGTATACCCCGTACACAATGTGTACATTCTATATAAAGATTGTACACAAAACGTATACATTGTATACATTTGTATACTTATATACATTTTATACAATATGTACAAATGGTATTTTTTGTTAAAAATGCAGTTTGTAGGAAGTTCCTCTGGTTCTCGTCGATAAATGGTTTAGCTTCATATAAATGTCCATTTGCAATTTATGCCAATAATTATGCGTAAGTTATAAAGGTATGCACGAAACTTCGTTGCGATATGCACATATGTCTTTTTTAATAAATAGTGGTAGTGACTGATTGTGTCCTCTCATTAACTCCATGGATTGTTTCACTCGATTTGAAATTCATTGCGTTGAAAATATACGATCATAACAGCAGACCTATGAAAACGTGACATTGGTAATGTACAATTATTCATTAAATTTAGTTGGTGAGTCGATTTCATGAGTAGCAGTACCGTTTCAATCGCACTATCCCCTCTACGCTGTCAATGTGATAGATACAGAAGTAGTAAAAGTCTAATTTATCTCGCCTAGCATGAAAAGACTATCAATCATACATATGTGCCCCGGCTGGCGGTGGGAATTAGAGTTTTTCGAGCCGGACGACACGTGACGACCAGGGTTTTCCCCGTGAGGCGCCTTACCCCTCCAGACACCTCCCCTCTTCCCCCGCACATGCAGAGGAAAAGTCCCTTTCCCCTGCCCCTGAGAGCATTATGGCCAGGGTTCGTACGACAACCCCCCCGTGCGTGCGTGCGTGTTTGGCGAAATATCATTTGCAATGTACGAACTTAAACAAATCTGCTTTGAATTCCTTGAATAATAGCCATAATTTAGTCGTTCGGTGCAATAACTGCGAAGCTCTCTCGTATCGCCATTTTCTCGACGTGAACACCACGTTGAATCAGTTATTAAGTAGTCATACCGATCTATGTGGAATGGTCGAGGAGTTCTCAAAAAAGCTTAGCGTGTGCGGTGACATGATATTTGCACAAATTGAGCATCTAAAAAATGACTTGTACCAATCAAGACACATTAACAGTGAAGCCCCAACTTCCGCATAGAAGCCAAAGAAGTCGGTATCATCTGCGGCCGAGAAATCTTCTGTTAACGACGATGAGGCAGTGACGAGCAGGAAGAATACACATTCCTCTATGGTCAGATTTGATTATTCGTCTGTTTCATGCAAGAGTGCCCATCGAGATTCTTCATCTCAAAAGACATCGCTGCCAGTATTACCTGCAGACAACCCTATTGCTGAAAATTGCGACGATTCGGAAGCCGTAAGTGAGGCGGGTAAAGGCAAAATGGACGTCTGGACAAAGGTGAATCGTAGCCGTAAGGATAAGAAAGTCAATCAGGACGACAAAGGAATGGGTAACCACTCTACTAACCTCAGGACTGTGACCAAGCTATGCACCGTTCCCCCGCATCACAATAGCGATCATTTAAAAAAGAATCACCAATGAAGTGGTTGTGGGAAGGAATACCTCCTCATCGGAATTGGTTGGGGTTAAGAAAGCCTGGCTTCATCTCGGTAAGCTGGTTGGTGATACCACAGTGGAAACAGTCAACTCCTTTTTTAGAAAGAATTTTCCCCATATTAAAGCAACCGTTACTAAACTTGACTCCAAAGGCAGCAATGCCAGTTTTAAAGTAAGTGTTCCATTTCACCTGCAAGAGGAACTGTTACTCAGTGATAACTGGCCATGTAACGTTACACTTTGGCGTTTTTTATTCAAGCGCACGAACGGCATAGAACTCAGGTAGCAAAAAACAGTGAAGTGTATAATGAGCGTGAGACCAACAGTGGTGACCAAACATGCGCTGTTACTGATGACCTTGCAGACTCCCATACACACAGGAAGCAGTTCTACAAACTTGATCAACATTAATCTAAACTTTCAGCTATGTTTATCAATGTGCAGTGTATTCGCAATAAACTCCTAGAATTAGAAATTATGACTGAATTACATGAACCTGACATTTTGTGTATGTGTGAGCATTGGCTCTCTCGCGAGGAGATCCCTTTACTTAGTATTCCTGGCTACAGTGTACTTACTGCAGAACTAGGCATAAGAATGGTGGAGTTGCAATCTTAGTAAAACAAGATATTGTTGCTCCCTCTTGTGATATTGACCTAAGCCATCTTAATAATGAATTGGAATTTGAATCTGTGATTATAAATGTTAAAGCTGGTGATCTCCTTATTTTCATAGTTACTTTATATAGGTCTCCCTTGGGTGATTTCCAGAACTTTTTAGATAAGCTAGATTGTGCCCTTGATTTAATATTTAAACATACTGACAACCCCAACATTATACTCACTGGGGACTTTAATTGTGATTGGCTCTCAGACAGCTTAAACCGAACCAACCTATCTAATATTTTAAAATCATATCTTCTTTTTAATAGTGTCAATAAACCTACACACTGCACAAACCACTCAGAAACCCAACTTGACTATGTGGCAACTAATTTTGATCCTTGCTCAGTTCATACAAGAGTTATTGTTTCTGACCTTTCAGACCATTATCCTGTTTTCTCCACTTTTTCAATGTTGACCACTAGGAATTTCAGGAAAATTTCTACTAGGCTTTTCTCTGAGGCTAATATTTTGCACTTTTTAAATCTCTTAAATGGTGAGACTTGGTCAGATGTTTATTCTGCACATGAACACGATGCTAGATTCAATGTTTTTTACAATAAATTTCTATATTATTTTGATGTAGCTTTTCCTGTGATTTTCAGGAGAGTAACTAATAGAAGGACTCATAAGAACTGGATTACTGATGACATTTGTCAGATGTCCGTCCAGTTAAAATCTCTTGCCTTCTCAAGTAAGCATAGTAATAATATTGAGCTGAAGGCTCGTTACAAGTGCTATAAATCTTCATATACTACAACAATTAGAGATGCCAAAAGATCATATAACAACAATCGAATGCTTGCCTCCAATAATCGTTCCAAAGAAATATGGAACATCATTAACAGCTCAAAAAATAAAAATTTATCCTCATTATATTCCATTTCTAAAATAACTGACAAAGCTGGTGTCCCTATTACTGATTTGACCACTCTGGCTAATAGTTTCAACGACTACTTTCTCAGTTTACCTGGTTTCTCCAACAGACCTCCTAAACCTACAACCTATTTCTTTCCATTTCAACCAAAGTCATTTTTTCTGTTTCCTTGTACAGAGAATGAACTGTTGGAGACTGTTAAGAATTTGGGATCCAAGAAATGTTCTGGCATTGATGAAGTACCTATGTTTTTGATAGCTCGTAGCATTAGTGTAATACTACCTTAACTCCTCTTTCTTATAAATGATTCATTCCAGAATGGGGTGTTTCCAAATAGCTTGAAAACATCTAAAGTTATCCCTATATATAAAAGAAAAGGAAGTATATCTGATATGAACTCATATCGTCCTATTTCACTTCAGTCTCAGTTTGCTAAAATCTTTGAAAAAGTGTTTTATAAGAAACTTGTCTCCTTCATTGATTCCACTTATCTCTTTTCTTCCAGCCAGCATGGATTCAGGAAAAACAAATCAGTAAATTCTGCATTGGACAATGCTGTTAATCTGTTACTATCCTCCTTAGATGGTAAACTTGAAACATGCACTATGTTTTTTGATTTTAGTAAAGCATTTGACTGTGTTAATCATGAGCATCTTCTTGTTAAGTTAGATAGGCTTGGTATTCGTGGCATTGCTAATAAATGGATTAGTTCTTATCTTCATGACAGGAAACAAATGGTCGTCATTAAAGAGAATGGATGTAATTATGCCTCACATAAAAATTTTGTTCCACATGGTGTTCCCCAAGGATCTGTCCTGGGGCCTGTTTTGTTTTTATTATATATTAATGATCTGCCAGGCATTTATTCCAACATTGCTACTATCAACCCTATTCTCTATGCCGATGATACCAATTTTATAATCTCCTCTGATAATTCAAGTGATCTCTTACAATATTGTAGATTAGCTGCCCATACTTTAAGTGACTGGTGTGAGTTAAATTCCTTACATGTTAATGTTGATAAATCACAAATTATGTACATTATAAACAGAGGCAAAAAACACAATGATGTCCATGTGAGTATCAACCAAAACTACATACCTCAGGTCACCCAGGCTAAATTTCTTGGACTTCATCTTGATTCTTATATGACCTGGGAGCCTCACATTTGTGCATTAGCTAGTAAGCTTAGCTCAAAATGTTATTTGATTAGATTTATACGACACACTGTTTCGGTTGAAGTGCTACGTTCCTTGTACTCTGGAGAATTTTACTCTCATATGGTGTATGGCATTTTGTTTTGGGGCTCTACCCCACGTGCTAATGTTATATTTAAATTACAGAAGGGAGCTGTTAGACTCATTTGCAATGCATCATTTACAGCTCCTTGTCGACCTTACTTCAAGTCTTTGGGACTACTTTCTTTGCCCTGCGTGTACATTTTTTATGTTTTAATGTATGTTCATACAAATATTACTCTATTTGAAAAGAACTCTAATGTGCATAATTACGCCACAAGAAAAAGGGATAACTTGCATATTCCTTTTGTGAGAACATGTACCACTTCCGTTGGTCCCAGAGCCATGGGTATTCACCTGTATAATAAACTTCCATCTCGATTTAAAGGTATTGAAAAATCTTCCATTTTTAAATCTAATATTAATAAACTTTTACTCTCAAAAATGTACTACTCGGTAGATGAATATCTCTTGGATGATGACTTATAACTGTATGTTACAGAGTTTACATGTCCTCATTATATACAATGACGTGTCCTATATCATGTATGTTTGATCTTTGGACAAATAAATTATTATTATTATTATACTTGGCTGTAATGATTGTCCTTTTATTTCACATTCATAACCATTGACAAATATTAACAAAGAGAAATCATGACATTTCTCATGAGACAGGAGGGTAGCACACATGGGAGAAAAATGTTTAAAGAAGAGGATGACAATAGGGTAGTTTCCTTTTTTTTTTCTATTCGAAAGTTTATAACCTCTGGAGTACGTGTTTTAAGCCGTTCGATTTTTAAATGATGTTAAGCATTTTTCCTCATTAATTAAAAAGTGAAAAAAATCAATGGCGCGAAAACGCGACGGCAAACTATTGCATGCCGGTTAATCCTACATTTGACGTCAAACTATTTTCTCTACCTGCCACCAGGTGGTGCTGCGGACGCTTCCAAATAGACGCTGCACCGCTGCACTCTGTTAAAGCTTATGAACAAGTATTGGAGGCATATTTATTCCGTTAATTAATTATAATTAACTTTTATTTCTTTATTTAACATTACTTATGCAGTTGATTCATTTAAAATCAGTTAGTATTCCTTTCACAAGCATAACATGTAGTTCGCCCATCGCCGCACGACCTTCACGCCATGCTTCGTCGTAGCGGTCGTAGCAGAAGACACAGCGACGAGGACGTCCTTGAGTTTATAAAATGACTAATAATATCATGTTTAACTGAGAATGCTTTTCCAACTTTGATAGTTTTTACAGGTTAATACTAATAAATATTCACTAGAGCTGAGGGGCCGTGAAATACAACGGTAAGTTCAGGAGACGAATTTTCCTATGCCTCGCAATGTAAACTACCTACCTGTTACGTCGGCATGAAGACAGCGCAACCCGCCATTTCAGAGCCTTTTCAAATGGCCTTAAAATTAACATTTAATTCTCTAGTAAACTGGGATTTCCCAATACAAAATTTTTGCGTAAATTAAATACATTTATGGCAGGGCACAAATCGCAATCAATGAAGTCTGTTTTCTTTGATGAAGGAAACTACCCTATTCAGTCTGGGAAGCAGAATTACCATTGATAGGAGACGATAATGATTGGAAGGTCATGCCCAGGCGATGAGGAGGCATTTTCTTCAATTGTAATCTTATTTTAATGCAATATATATTCCCTTGTGGGAGAGTTGTCCAGTTCAAAGGCTGTTTGTGTGTTTATTTTTTAAGCCCTGTCTCCCCCAGTTTTGCCAGACCAATTCAGGGACTACGAATTTATTGTCTACGCCACAAGGGAACACTAGCCAGAAGATGAGGAAATGTTCATCAAATATTATTATTATTATTATTGTTACTTTTGTAACATCCACCTCCGAGTCTCCGGCTAGCATCAGGTTTCATTGCCGTCATAATTGCCGGGGACTCGAGATGGGTCGTGCCTAGGGGTAGCCACGTCCGCCACCGGTGGATAGGTGGTTACCCGGCATTAGGGTCATGCGCACGAAGCAGGTGGAGGGACCTGAGAAGGACAGCCTTCTGCATTGCACTTGCAAGTGCATCCGCTGCACCCTGCACGCTGGGATGCACTTGAGATTTTCGACCAGTGAGCTCTTGACACCACCAAGCACGCCCACGATGAGGACTACCAGTTTCACAGAGTAGCCCGCATACATTTGCCGGAGTTCACACAGCAGATCTTGATATTTAGTCCTTTTTTCCATCTCCTTCGCTGCCATGTTCGTTTCGGCCGGTGCCGAAAACTCAATCACGAACATGGCATGAGAGAGATTGTCAAGGAGAACGATATCAGGCTTCGTCGCCTCCAATTGCCTGGAGGTGGAGAAGGAATAATTCCACCAGATCTTACACTTATCGTTCTCCACGACGGATTCGATGTCTCCAGGGACGTAAGGCAGCACCGGATTCGCGTCTATACAGTAATGGTGTCTTAGATGGTAATACAACACCCGCAGAGCTGAGTTGTGCCGGTTTATATATGAGTTCTTCGCATAAAAGCTGCAGCCGGAGAGTAGATGACCTAAAGTCTCCGGCTACCTTCGGCACGCTCTGCATCTCGTGTCCGTCACGTTTGCCCCAAAGATGAGGCGACGGTACACGAGGGTGTTGATGACACCATCCTGGCATGCAAGCACGAATCCCTCGGTCCGGGACTTAAGACCTGCGGAGCGCAGGAAGGCGAACGTGAGCTCCTTCGATAGCCCATGCGTTTCCAAGTTTCGATAGAAACTTCCATTCATGGGCTTCTCGGTATACTTGCGGAGCAGGATCTTTTGCTCCGCATTCTTTATTTCGAGCTTTAACACGTCCGCCTCCAGCGACAAGATTGATTTTTCGCACGCTTCTCCACTGGAAGTAAGGTCCAAGTTCAAACCGAGGCCGTCTGCTGCCCTTTTCGCCGCCTGGAATCAGAACGCCCCTTTGCCGACACTCTCGTGTTTCTTCACGAGCAGCATAAGGGGGTCCGTGCTGTGGAACACGCGGCTAGCCGTATTCAGGACTACTCTGTCATGAAGGCACTCCAGGCTTATCAGCCCTCTACCACCTAGCCTTCTCGGGAGATACAATCTGGCGACTGGAGACTTCGGATGAAGACTACAGTATATGGTCATCATTTTCCTTGTTCCCCTGTCGAGGTTTTGCAGCTCGTTGACATTCCATTTGATGCAACCGAAGGTGTAGAGCAGTGTTGGAACCGCGAAGGTGTTGGTCGCAAGAACCTTGTTCTTGCCTGACAGGTCAGAGCTCTAGATTCGCCTGAGAGTTTGCCTGTATTTTGCTGCAAGCCTTTCCTTCACTGCTCTCACCTCCTGCAACCGGCACTGGGGGACGCCAAGATATTCATACGCTTCGTCGTCATCAAGATGACGAATAGCGTTTCCGTCAACGAGCTGCACGTCTTCCTGGGGGCCTATGCTTGAAAGCGCTCGACTTCCCGAGCAGTCGAACCCGAACTCAAGGGATGAAGTCGCATACGGCTGATAGCGCAGGGAAAATGGTATGCTGGAGATTAAATCCGTCGCATGCGGGATTCGCCACTCGAGTTAGTGGATGTATGCGTGGCAACATTGCCAGAGCCCGCCCTTCGAGTGCGAAATCGCCGCCAAGTTTAAAGCATCATTTGTGAATTGACTGAGTAAGCCCATGTAAGACGATCAAAACGAAACATAGAAAAATTCAACTTTACTGGCATATCCTAGAGTGCTACTACTTGCCCTTGAAGACAATTTTCTTACTTTAATTGCTGAAGTATTTTATACGTGAACACAGTAGGAGGCCCTCATAACCGCAAGCTAATATTCTTACAGCGTAGATTGTACTTTAGGTTATATTTTAATACAGATATGATTACATTTTAATACATAAAATCCTTATTGGTTAATATGATTTATGATATCTTTTCCCTTAAAAATATGGATGCTTTATTTTAACAATTTTCTATTCACCTAGGTTAAATATTAATTTTTCGCTATTAAATATGCCTAAATTATACGATGGAAGGAATATTATTTTTATTTAGAATTATAGGTTGTGCATGAGCGACCTTACAATGGTTCGCCTCATGTGTCAGCAAAATGACTTCCCTTCGTTCGTCCGCCTCTTTTTCGTGGCCTCGTATGAAAGACTCTTCATTACTGCTTGAAAGGACGGTCGTAGAAGGTTTAAGAGCGTGGATATAAGTTATGGTGTTTTCACTTCGTTTTCGTTTACATCATTAGAGTGCCCTGCGCACCATTCCCATTGCCAGTTGTTGATACAGACTCCGAAGAGCAGCTTATTTAGACGTTATCGCTTATCTTCTAAGAGTATGGTCTTTCTAGGGCATCATCCAAGGGATGCGTGGGAAATCAAATTTCATGGGGGGGTCATCTTTCGTAAGAATGGCCAGTTCTTTCTCGACCACAAGCTGAGCACATCTTCAACCATCATATCCAAACGGAAGAAGTCTAGTTGGGATGGAGTACAATAGAGATTTCCGAGTTTTCACAAGGAAAACCAGTGCCTGAATCGGTGTTACTCCCTTACTGAGTGCTGTGTTTCCACAATCGTGTGCTTTAAGTGCAGGTGTATTTTAAACAGGCTTTGGAGTCCAAATGTCAGCACCTTTCGAAATGGCTGAACTCTCATGTGAGCGAAAGAACATACTCTTGTAGTTGATGTAAGGTAAGGATTTTCTATAATTTGAGCCATTCAAAATTTTATTCATTATACGGTACAGTATTTTTTCGGAGATGGCAAATATTGACATTTTCAGCCAAAGAAAACACAGCTACTAGGAATTTCGTAGCATTTCGTCGCGATTTACGGGGAAATGCCAAAAAAACTGGGTATCGCTAATGCTACGGCTCGTCCCTCTTCTGGTTGACCCATTACCAATGACTATTGATAGATCCATCCTTGTTGTCCATTATGAGTTAGCTTCAAGGTTTATTACTTTCCCGGAGTAATACTTTAAATATGTAGGAATACGATGTATATGAACGGCACAAAATGTAAAAGTTTTTGAATGTTCATATCGCAATATTGTCCCTTTACCAGGAAAATCTCATTTATCTTGAATACATCTTACTAGAATTTTGTAAAATAGTTTAGGAGTGTTACAATACATTTTAACATTTTCATTTAAACTTAAAACACGGAGTGGATCTGATATGCTTGTAAATTGATTGCATCTAATTATCCAGCCACAGTTAAAAATATAAATTAATGTCATATTCATGAGAATTTAAATACATGACAACAGAGTAAAATATTGATTCGGCCATAAAAATGATGGTTTAGGCCATAAGCTGTAATTTCCAAAGGAACTGAGGGTACCACCAGAGGAGGAGGAGGACCATGGTATTTCAAGCCAGGGTATTCAGAATAATTTGTCTAATTGTAAGAGCCCATTTGGTTAGTCACAGGCTACACAACGTTAACCAAACTACAGCTTCACATAATATTGTAGAGATTGTGCTTTAATCATATATCACGCTGCTGAAAAAGTTGTTTTTCGTCATTCTAATCCAAAATTTACTCTTGGGAAACAAACACTAAATCACGTGTAAGCACCCCAAAAATCTTACTCTGCCACTACCTGTATGCATAAAAGTCAATCTAAGCATTCTCGCAAAATTTCTTTTTTTAAAGTCCCCTAAGTTGGTGCTCATTAATCAAATTTTGATGCAGTTGGATTACACACTCAAAGGCCAATTTCTTCTCAAGGCAGATGAAATTGATTTAATGAAGACTTTGCACATGAATGTCTTAAAACAAATACGATTCCAAGAAAACGTTACTCAATTGTCATTTTGCACTACTAGATATGATCATGATAATGTCCATTTTTAAGCCTTGCCTTCAATTTTAACTGTATCTCTTGAATGTTGCTATAATTTTACGGCTTCCTTCAAAAACCAAAGTTCATACACATTTAACGTATCAATGTTAATAATACCACTCATATATGATTTATATTTTGGACACAATCCCTATAATTCTCAAGGTGCATGTGAGTACACTCATTCCACTTCATGTCTCAGTCAATCTCCATCCCACCTTCCACTTCTGAGCCAACATCTGGCACTGATAAAATTATACTGTATATATCTGAAACTGTGCTTAACTTAACCATAAAAATAAGTTTTTTGTGATGGATCCTGCTTTAAAGCACTAATACGTTTGGGAAAGTGTTTTTCTTATACACACCAAGTTTGCACAAATATTAGAGCTTATTTAAAATGTAAAACTAATTCCACTCTCGGACTTAACAAAAGCATCGAATAAAGATTTCTAATAATGGTTACATGGAGGCATACGAACTCTACTGAAGGAGTATATCACTTTCACCTTAACAAATATAAATGGTAAATCCAATTGGAACGTTTATGAACTTTACTTCACTAAAACAAATTAGGCGTCTTTAATTTTAAATTAATCCTCTTTATCTTACACGACATACCATCTAGTAGTTGTATACTAAAAAGCTGTCAGAAATAAAATTGTCAGAAACGTATAAGTAAGGGACAAGGGCTAAATTTAAGGGAATTCGAGAACAAGGAGAACAACTTGGACCGGAAATAATTCCACCAGCGAATGATCGAAACAATAATGTTAATAATTGACCGAAGCAATCTCAGTTTTGGAAAAATATCATCATATCTAAAGCATTTGAAAATTTCAATACTTTTTTCAATGCCTTCACTTTATTTGAGGAATGGTGTTTTAATAAAAAACAAACCTTAACGTAATTGACATTTTCTCAATCAAAGATGAAGAGCAGCGAAAGGCAAAAGGCTCCCATGTAAAATTTTCCCTCGCGATTTGCCGATGGTGGTGAGATTTCCGTACTAATCCCATCCAATCTTGTGATTAAATCAGCATCTAATGATGTATGTAGCTTGCATGACCGCGCTAATATCTCTTTACTCATCTAAAATACATTTTCCGATCCCAGAGATGTCATACTATCCTTCAATTCTCGTCTCTCTGCTGCTGCAAATTCGAGGGCATCCGGCATTTCGCTTACTCGAAGGGCTACTCGGCTGGTATCCACCGCTCGAGTAGCCAGCAGTCGAATACGAGTCATTTTGGAGGCCGCCGAGTGGTTCGAGCATGGCAAATCCGCCGAGCGCTCGGCTCCGTACCACGTGACTCGCATTCGACGGCGAAGTCGTGTACGACGAAAATTTCGAGCATAGGCCCCCTGGTCTTCCAAAATCTTTCCTTTCGCCAGATGGATGGTCGCGCACTTGTCCAATCCGAATTCCATCCCTATATCCTCACTGTATCTGCGTACGGTGTCCAACGCCAGGCGCAGGTCTTTCGCGCTTGAAGCATAAAGCTTCAGGTCATCCAAATAGAAAAGATGGGTGACCTTATGCTCCCTTTTTGACGGGACACCGCACATATATCCCCTACCTTGTCTCAACTGAACGGACAGTGGGAGGAGAGATAAACAGAACAGGAGGGGACTGAGGCTATCGCCTTGAAAAATGCCACAGTGGTATGTTACCAAATCCGTGTAGACGGTCTTCTTGCCAGATGGTATGGCGAACCGCGTCTTCCACAGTGGTAACAGGCGTTCAATGCAGGACACAACCTCTGGGTGGACTTTCATGTACCTCAGCATGGCTATAATCAGCTCATGAGAGGTGGTATCAAAAGCCTTCTTGTAGTCCACCCAGCCCATTAACAGGTTACGCTTGTATTGACAAGCGTCCTGGCTCACGCACCTATCAATCAGCAGGTTGTCCTTGCATCCCGCGATGCCTTTCTTGGAGCCCCTCTGCTCGTACACTTCCTCCCATACCGGTTAGACGTGGCGGAGGATAAGGTCGTTCAAGATGGAAGTGAACGCCTTGTATACTGTGTTGAGATAGGTTATAGGGCGGTAATTTTTCGGATCGGACAAGTCTCCCTTTTTCGGTATTAGGACCGTTCACTCCTCAGTCAGCCAGGACGGAATTGGCTCCGTTCCTGACAGGAAGGATGTGAAGATTCTGGCCAGGTGTTTGTGCGTGGAAGAGAACTTTTTCCACCAGAAGTTATTCACTGCGTCCATTCCTGGAGCAGTGAAGTTCTTCTTGCCAGAGAAGGCCTTCTTCAAATCACTTTCTGTGACTGAGATGGGACGATCCATATCGTCTAGGTGGTGGTCACAAAACTCTTTAAAGTGGGAAATAGCTGGAGTACCTTCGTTGAATGGCTTCCTAGTCTCGTAAATGTCTTTCCAGAAACGTTCCACCTCCGGTACTGTTGGTGGAGTTTGGACAACATGTGGAGGGGGTCGGAAGAGGCGGGACGGCTGAAAGGAGAAGGTGGAGTTCTCTTTCCTGGCGTTGGTCCTTTTGACCAACTTCTTCCTCGCCGTTGTAAGTGCCCGCACTCTATCCACCTCGTGCTGCTTAAGGATAAGCAGTACTCTTTTGTTCAGTGTGTGGTGGTCTCTCCGGATTGCACGCGCAATGCCCTTCACCTTCGGCGTAAAGGCCCGACCGGAGGAAAGGTAATCCATCACACACTGAAAACTCTACACCCGTTGTCTTGCCAGCGTGATTTTGGCATTAAGCTGTTTAAGCCTGTTTGCTGCTTTAGTCTCCCAAGTGGCAGGCACTCGGGGAGATGCCAACAGTGAGGCGGCTGCATATACCACGCAGTCTATTTCCCAGAGGTTACTCGTTTCGGTCAGGATCATAATGGGGAAATTCGGAGATAGCGAATTTCCCCATTCGCTGCTCCCGCAAGCCATATCCAATGAAAACCCAGCCGTGCGGGTCGGAGTGTGTCAGTCCCACCACGAATATCACAACTTGCGAAGTGGTATAACTGAGAGAGAAATCTTGTCTTCTTCCAAAAACTTTTACGTTCACACGGATATAATTAAACCTCAATTAGTGGGGGATTCCCTCAGTCGTTGCTTACGTATACTGAACGTGGAGGAAGGCGAACATCAAATATTATATCCCATTTATTATTTTCCCATCGAAAAAAATAATGTGGAATGTGTCAAAGTGTTAATGACGGATAAACTAGGTGAACCTTTTCCTTTCCACGGAGGGGAACAATCTTCCATCGCCGCATTGCATTTTATAAAAAAGACGTAATATTAGTTGGTTGATCATTGAGCGTCGGGATGGCTCCGGTGACGGATCGATATTTGGCTTACTACCTAAAGCAGTCAGCTGGGGAGATTGGACCAATATATCATGCATCGTATCAAAAGGGGCGGGGTATAGGAAGTTCAGTTGCTGGATTGTGGCGTTTTGCCAGACCTATTTTTTATAGCGGTTGGTAAGGAGGCAGTTACTGCCGGGGCGGCTGCCTTGAGCGATCTGGGAACTAAGCCAGTTAAGGAGATATGGCGCAGTAGATTAAACAAGGTGTGGCAGAACTTGAAACGGAAAGCGGGGGAGAAAATGAAAAGCATGAGAGGAGGTGGGGTGAGATTGGCTAAGCGTCCACGCTTGAATAAAATAAAAACTAGTGCTGGGAAAAAGAAAGCACATTCGCAGAGAAGGCGAAGAGGGGAGAAGGTCATGCCCAGAGATATTTTTCCCGACTAAATCATGGGTGAGCATATGCTGAGCTTGTTGGACTTATTTCACCCCAATCCACCTATTCAGACTAACATTTTATCAAAGCGACTAGTTTCCTATAAACCTATGCCATCCTTGGATAAGAGATCGGTGATTGAATTCGTGATTAAAGACTCTGGTAACGCTTACAAGGATTAGAATAGAGTTCAGGCTGAGAGTGGGTGAGGCAGACTTGACAGATTCTACGCCTAGCAATGCAAAACAATTGTGAACAATATTCTTCATTCCCCCTTTGAACAGTGTAACGTTTATTTCAGTGGGACGTTAGTCAATCCCTCGGAGGATAGTTATCATTATAGGAGCTATATTGAAAATGCGATATAAATTATGGTGTCGACGCCAGCAAAACATTTGAGGAATGTAGAGTGGGAAGTGGATACGGGGGAGGATATTAATAAAACTACTAACGACAATGCAGGTTACGCAAAGCGAAAGTCGTTGTTCGAGAACAGTGCCGAGGTCGAGCAATATGGTAAATTAAATGTGGACGTGTTCAATCAGACACAATTGTTGCTAGATCGAGTCGATATAGGAATAAGGTTGAAGATTTCAAACCCTGCATTTCATCTAATGGGTGAAATGGAAGGAATAACGAAAATACTAGATGTGACTTTTTATGTTCAACATTTCGACTTCAACCCTTCCATATTAGTAGCACACAGTAATTTATGCTGGAAAAAATTAATGCTAGATATCACTGAAAACGTACGGAAATGATATCTTTCACGATTCCTTCCATATTAGTAGCACACAGTAATTTATGCTGCAAAAAATTAATGCTAGATATCACTGAAAACGTACGGAAATGATATCTTTCACGATTCCTTCCGGTGGACGAACTCTGAGCTTTGATAATGCGATCGTAGGTCGAATACCCAGCACTATAATATTTGCTATGGTTGAAAATGACTCATATGCTGGCAGGGTTGAGAAGAATATAGTTGCTCTCTCTCTCTCACTATTCCCTGGAAAATTTTTCACTCTTTGTAAACGGTGTTCAGATTCTTTCCGAGGGACTAGAATGTAATTTCAACAGTAATAAGTATTGGGAGTGGGCGTATGATACCATATTCTCAGGCAGTGGGATAAAGCATTACGATAGAGGAAATCAAATCACATATGACATGTTTGGACATGGATATTTGCTAGTGTTCGATTTTACACCTGACCATTCGGGAAACGAAGATTATGTTAGTCTTGGAGATCAGGGTGTGGTTCGAATAGAGGCGAAATTCGAGAAAGAATTAAAAAACACCGTAACGTGTTTGGTATTTGCAGAATACGACGCCTCTATAGCAATTGATTACAACCGGAACATTATCACAAATTATTAGTGTAGCAATGGATAGTGTACAGATTGATATTTTATTGGATCCGCTTAAAATATTCCACGGAGTCTACGCTTCCGATAAATTACCTCACACTTATAGAAATGGCATGTTGCTATGAAATGGCATGCAAATTATATGTAGTGAACTTAGATCCTTCATACTTACCCGGGTCTCATTGGGTCGCGATATATATTTTCAATGGAATAGGAGAGTATTTTGACTCTTATGGATTTGGTAACTATTGTACCCGGTATTATAAATTTTTTTAAACCTTTCGCTTGCACTCATAATCAGGTTCACATTCAAAGTTTTCATTCTGATATTTGCATAGAATACTGCTGTCTTTATGCAGCTAGTAAGTCGTTAGGATACACCCTACAAATTCCTCACACTATTTCATCATACCATCCCTCATCTCAATGACTGCCGTGCTCTGAAGCTGTTTCACTTGACCTTCAACGAGTTGAGGAGTGAAAGGAGGTGTCATCCTGCGGCTCAGCATTGCTGCTCGAGAATAAATACCTTGCTCCAGGGGGAGAAACGTCATTGATGAGAGAGACTCCCCGCGATGCAGATCGTCACTTCCGTGTGCTTCTCCAAGGGTGGGTTGATAGAGCTGGCTGCAGTGGATATCGACTCAAATCGTCTGCTTTGGGGGAGTTTCCAGAAGCATGGGAAGCTTATCGCTGCAGGAAAGAAGCTGCAGTTACATGACCCATGTGAGGAGACCACCTTCGATCATCTCGCATGTGGAGCTCCTACCCGCCTTGGAGGCCATCATTGAAGGAGCAACCTCTCTGTACGCATATAGCGAAGCCGAGTGTCAGTCCCTCTCCGACCTCACAGACATTCCTCTCCTTAAAGAAAGAACTCCAATGTCCCCCTCCTGATAAATTCTCCTTCCACGCCTTTTCCTGTCTAAACCCAATGTCATAAGTTGCATAACAGCATGTGCGCGCTCCGAGATGCTCATTCCCTCGCTCAATGGATGCAATATAACCGCCTCAAAGCAGAAGTTGAGCCTTGCTCCAGCGACTGTACCCCCCACCCCTCCTCCACCTAATCCCACTTAAGAAAGATGATATCTTACCGATCATTAGTTGTTATGCTATCGTCGCTGATGAAGGAGTCTCCGCCAGTATATATCTGTTGTCAAGTGACCGCGTAATTTGGAGGAACTCTTTCCATATATTGTCCGTATCACTATTTTTGCCGATATTCTCGAATTTTTCAAAAGAAGTCTGTAAGTCACGCCTAAATCCATCAAAATCTGATTTACTTAAAAGATAAATCTTTCTTTTTAATTTAAAATTTTTTTCAGTATTGAGAGATAATTTAACATGTACTACCTTGTGCTCACTTATTCCATTGACATTTTTAACTTTAATAACTTTTTCATGGATGTTTGAGGCAAGTAAATTGAGAACATTCTCCCTTCTATTATGCAAATTTACTATTTGATGTACTGCGTATTATGCAAATGGGTTAAACATTGACTCACAGTTTCTTTGTCCCTACCCCCAGACTTATGACTACATGCTTTCTAATCTATCGATGGTGCATTGAAATCTCCACCAACAATAATCTGTCGTTCGTCGCTATGGGAGTTAATGGACCTGATCGTTTCTCGAGTTCTAATACTGAGTGTACATTGGAATGGGGTGGTCTATAGTAGGCACAAATGTATATTACTTTAGATTTAACACATTTAGACTAGCACGCGCAAGCCAAGCTACCAGCTTAGACCACCTCCTATTTGTTGCAGTTCTTACGGCTAAACTGTTGTCACAACAACCAATCAACGCGGCTACCCCGAAAAATGAAGCCCATTCATGACTTGCACCGCGGAAGCGTTCTCCTGCACCTCCTAATACCCCACTAGGGCCAGACCAGCACTGAGCTCTTGTTCTTAGAAAATCGTAGCGAGCACATTCCCAAAAATTCCACGTTGCCAATTGGTATAAAGTGGAGTCTACCAAACAGTTTGGTCCAATCCTGTGTTTAAATGGCAACATTGCATCTAGTGGTTAGGGATGGTACGAAAACACCCTGGTCGGAGAGGGTGAAGGGAAAGGCTCGTTATTGCCTCATCACCTCTACGCAAAGCAATTGAAGTGTGCAGACGCACCACAGTGCGCGTGTCGGGATCACCTCAGTCAAGTGTGTATCCAAATTCCGAGCGTGTGAAACCATTCACCCCCTACATTCCCCTCCCCCATTTCTTCGCTGGAGGGGTGACCACTTAAATAGAGTGGCCGCCCCAGTTTTGAGAGGAATAGCTGATTGTTCAGGCGGTGGCCCTTGAGTAAAGCAATTACCGAACGCGAGGCAGGAGACGTGGAGGCGAGCACGAGAGCGACAGGAGAGGAGGAGGAAAAAGGCTGGAGCTGATGATATTGCCGGAAGGGGGAGCGACCAAGGAGATTGAGAGGGAGCACGAGAGCGAGAGGATAGGAGGAGGAAAGAGGCTGGAGCTGATGATATTGCCGGAAGGGGGAGCGACCAAGGAGATTGAGAGGGAGCACGAGAGCGACAGGAGAGGAGGAGGAAAGAGGCTGGAGCTGATGATATTGCCGGAAGGGGGAGCGACCAAGGAGATTGAGAGGGAGCACGAGAGCGAGAGGATAGGAGGAGGAAAGAGGCTGGAGCTGATGATATTGCCGGAAGGGGGAGCGACCAAGGAGATTGAGAGGGAGCACGAGAGCGACAGGAGAGGAGGAGGAAAGAGGCTGGAGCTGATGATATTGCCGGAAGGGGGAGCGACCAAGGAGATTGAGAGGGAGCACGAGAGCGAGAGGATAGGAGGAGGAAAGAGGCTGGAGCTGATGATATTGCCGGAAGGGGGAGCGACCAAGGAGATTGAGAGGGAGCACGAGAGCGACAGGAGAGGAGGAGGAAAGAGGCTGGAGCTGATGATATTGCCGGAAGGGGGAGCGACCAAGGAGATTGAGAGGGAGCACGAGAGCGACAGGAGAGGAGGAGGAAAGAGGCTGGAGCTGATGATATTGCCGGAAGGGGGAGCGACCAAGGAGATTGAGAGCGGGCACGAGAGCGAGAGGATAGGAGGAGGAAAGAGGCTGGAGCTGATGATATTGCCGGAAGGGGGAGCGACCAAGGAGATTGAGAGGGAGCACGAGAGCGACAGGAGAGGAGGAGGAAAGAGGCTGGAGCTGATGATATTGCCGGAAGGGGGAGCGACCAAGGAGATTGAGAGGGAGCACGAGAGCGACAGGAGAGGAGGAGGAAAGAGGCTGGAGCTGATGATATTGCCGGAAGGGGGAGCGACCAAGGAGATTGAGAGGGAGCACGAGAGCGACAGGAAAGGAGGAGGAAAGAGGCTGGAGCTGATGATATTGCCGGAAGGGGGAGCGACCAAGGAGATTGAGAGAGAGAACGAGAGCGAGAGGAGAGGAGGAGGAATAAGGCTGGAGCTGATGATATTGCCGGAAGGGGGAGCGACCAAGGAGATTGAGAGGGAGCACGAGAGCGACAGGAGAGGAGGAGGAAAGAGGCTGGAGCTGATGATATTGCCGGAAGGGGGAGCGACCAAGGAGATTGAGAGGGAGCACGAGAGCGACAGGAGAGGAGGAGGAAAGAGGCTGGAGCTGATGATATTGCCGGAAGGGGGAGCGACCAAGGAGATTGAGAGGGAGCACGAGAGCGACAGGAGAGGAGGAGGAAAGAGGCTGGAGCTGATGATATTGCCGGAAGGGGGAGCGACCAAGGAGATTGAGAGGGAGCACGAGAGCGAGAGGATAGGAGGAGGAAAGAGGCTGGAGCTGATGATATTGCCGGAAGGGGGAGCGACCAAGGAGATTGAGAGGGAGCACGAGAGCGACAGGAGAGGAGGAGGAAAGAGGCTGGAGCTGATGATATTGCCGGAAGGGGGAGCGACCAAGGAGATTGAGAGGGAGCACGAGAGCGACAGGAGAGGAGGAGGAAAGAGGCTGGAGCTGATGATATTGCTGGAAGGGGGAGCGACCAAGGAGATTGAGAGGGAGCACGAGAGCGAGAGGATAGGAGGAGGAAAGAGGCTGGAGCTGATGATATTGCCGGAAGGGGGAGCGACCAAGGAGATTGATAGGGAGCACGAGAGCGACATGAGAGGAGGAGGAAAAAGGTTGGAGCTGATGATATTGCCGGAAGGGGGAGCGACCAAGGAGGAGAGGGAGCACGAGAGCGAGAGGAGAGGAGGAGGAAAAAGGCTGGAGCTGATGATATTGCCGGAAGGGGGAGCGACCAAGGAGAATGAGAGGGAGCACGAGAGCGACAGGAAAGGAGGAGGAAAGAGGCTGGAGCTGATGATATTGCCGGAAGGGGGAGCGACCAAGGAGATTGAGAGGGAGCACGAGAGCGACAGGAAAGGAGGAGGAAAGAGGCTGGAGCTGATGATATTGCCGGAAGGGGGAGCGACCAAGGAGATTGAGAGGGAGCACGAGAGCGACAGGAGAGGAGGAGGAAAGAGGCTGGAGCTGATGATATTGCTGGAAGGGGGAGCGACCAAGGAGATTGAGAGGGAGCACGAGAGCGAGAGGAGAGGAGGAGGAAAAAGGCTGGAGCTGATGATATTGCCGGAAGGGGGAGCGACCAAGGAGATTGAGAGGGAGCACGAGAGCGACAGGAAAGGAGGAGGAATAAGGCTGGAGCTGATGATATTGCCGGAAGGGGGAGCGACCAAGGAGATTGAGAGGGAGCACGAGAGCGAGAGGAGAGGAGGAGGAAAAAGGCTGGAGCTGATGATATTGCCGGAAGGGGGAGCGACCAAGGAGATTGAGAGGGAGCACGAGAGCGACAGGAAAGGAGGAGGAAAGAGGCTGGAGCTGATGATATTGCCGGAAGGGGGAGCGACCAAGGAGATTGAGAGGGAGCACGAGAGCGAGAGGAGAGGAGGAGGATTAAGGCTGGAGATGATGATATTGCTGGAAGGGGGAGCGACCAAGGAGATTGAGAGAGAGCACGAGAGCGAGAGGAGAGGAGGAGGAAAAAGGCTGGAGATGATGATATTGCCGGAAGGGGGAGCGACCAAGGAGATTGAGAGGGAGCACGAGAGCGACAGGAGAGGAGGAGGAAAAAGGCTGGAGCTGATGATAATGCCGGAAGGGGGAGCGACCAAGGAGATTGAGAGGGAGCACGAGAGCGACAGGAGAGGAGGAGGAAAAAGGCTGGAGCTGATGATATTGCCGGAAGGGGGAGCGACCAAGGAGATTGAGAGGGAGCACGAGAGCGACAGGAGAGGAGGAGGAAAAAGGTTGTAGCTGATGATATTGCCGGAAGGGGGAGCGACCAAGGAGATTGAGAGGGAGCACGAGAGCGAGAGGAGAGGAGGAGGAAAAAGGCTGGAGCTGATGATATTGCCGGAAGGGGGAGCGACCAAGGAGATTGAGAGGGAGCACGAGAGCGACAGGAGAGGAGGAGGAAAAAGGCTGGAGATGATGATATTGCTGGAAGGGGGAGCGACCAAGGAGATTGAGAGAGAGCACGAGAGCGAGAGGAGAGGAGGAGGAAAAAGGCTGGAGATGATGATATTGCCGGAAGGGGGAGCGACCAAGGAGATTGAGAGGGAGCACGAGAGCGACAGGAGAGGAGGAGGAAAAAGGCTGGAGCTGATGATAATGCCGGAAGGGGGAGCGACCAAGGAGATTGAGAGGGAGCACGAGAGCGACAGGAGAGGAGGAGGAAAAAGGCTGGAGCTGATGATATTGCCGGAAGGGGGAGCGACCAAGGAGATTGAGAGGGAGCACGAGAGCGACAGGAGAGGAGGAGGAAAAAGGTTGGAGCTGATGATATTGCCGGAAGGGGGAGCGACCAAGGAGATTGAGAGGGAGCACGAGAGCGAGAGGAGAGGAGGAGGAAAAAGGCTGGAGCTGATGATATTGCCGGAAGGGGGAGCGACCAAGGAGATTGAGAGGGAGCACGAGAGCGAGAGGAGAGGAGGAGGAAAAAGGCTGGAGCTGATGATATTGCCGGAAGGGGGAGCGACCAAGGAGAATGAGAGGGAGCACGAGAGCGACAGGAAAGGAGGAGGAAAGAGGCTGGAGCTGATGATATTGCCGGAAGGGGGAGCGACCAAGGAGATTGAGAGGGAGCACGAGAGCGACAGGAAAGGAGGAGGAAAGAGGCTGGAGCTGATGATATTGCCGGAAGGGGGAGCGACCAAGGAGATTGAGAGGGAGCACGAGAGCGACAGGAGAGGAGGAGGAAAGAGGCTGGAGCTGATGATATTGCTGGAAGGGGGAGCGACCAAGGAGATTGAGAGGGAGCACGAGAGCGAGAGGAGAGGAGGAGGAAAAAGGCTGGAGCTGATGATATTGCCGGAAGGGGGAGCGACCAAGGAGATTGAGAGGGAGCACGAGAGCGACAGGAAAGGAGGAGGAAAGAGGCTGGAGCTGATGATATTGCCGGAAGGGGGAGCGACCAAGGAGATTGAGAGGGAGCACGAGAGCGACAGGAAAGGAGGAGGAAAGAGGCTGGAGCTGATGATATTGCCGGAAGGGGGAGCGACCAAGGAGATTGAGAGGGAGCACGAGAGCGACAGGAGAGGAGGAGGAAAGAGGCTGGAGCTGATGATATTGCTGGAAGGGGGAGCGACCAAGGAGATTGAGAGGGAGCACGAGAGCGAGAGGAGAGGAGGAGGAAAAAGGCTGGAGCTGATGATATTGCTGGAAGGGGGAGCGACCAAGGAGATTGAGAGGGAGCACGAGAGCGACAGGAAAGGAGGAGGAAAGAGGCTGGAGCTGATGATATTGCCGGAAGGGGGAGCGACCAAGGAGATTGAGAGGGAGCACGAGAGCGAGAGGAGAGGAGGAGGAAAAAGGCTGGAGCTGATGATATTGCCGGAAGGGGGAGCGACCAAGGAGATTGAGAGGGAGCACGAGAGCGACAGGAGAGGAGGAGGAAAAAGGCTGGAGATGATGATATTGCTGGAAGGGGGAGCGACCAAGGAGATTGAGAGGGAGCACGAGAGCGAGAGGAGAGGAGGAGGAAAAAGGCTGGAGATGATGATATTGCCGGAAGGGGGAGCGACCAAGGAGATTGAGAGAGAGCACGAGAGCGACAGGAGAGGAGGAGGAAAAAGGCTGGAGCTGATGATATTGCCGGAAGGGGGAGCGACCAAGGAGATTGAGAGGGAGCACGAGAGCGACAGGAGAGGAGGAGGAAAAAGGCTGGAGATGATGATATTGCCGGAAGGGGGAGCGACCAAGGAGATTGAGAGGGAGCACGAGAGCGAGAGGAGAGGAGGAGGAAAAAGGTTGGAGCTGATGATATTGCCGGAAGGGGGAGCGACCAAGGAGATTGAGAGGGAGCACGAGAGCGAGAGGAGAGGAGGAGTAAAAAGGCTGGAGCTGATGATATTGCCGGAAGGGGGAGCGACTAAGGAGATTGAGAGGGAGCACGAGAGCGACAGGAGAGGAGGAGGAATAAGGCTGGAGCTGATGATATTGCCGGAAGGGGGAGCGACCAAGGAGATTGAGAGAGAGCACGAGAGCGAGAGGAGAGGAGGAGGAAAAAGGCTGGAGATGATGATATTGCCGGAAGGGGGAGCGACCAAGGAGATTGAGAGGGAGCACGAGAGCGACAGGAGAGGAGGAGGAAAAAGGTTGGAGCTGATGATATTGCCGGAAGGGGGAGCGACCAAGGAGATTGAGAGGGAGCACGAGAGCGAGAGGAGAGGAGGAGTAAAAAGGCTGGAGCTGATGATATTGCCGGAAGGGGGAGCGACTAAGGAGATTGAGAGAGAGCACGAGAGCGAGAGGAGAGGAGGAGGAAAAAGGCTGGAGATGATGATATTGCTGGAAGGGGGAGCGACCAAGGAGATTAAGAGGGAGCACGAGAGCGACAGGAGAGGAGGAGGAAAAAGGCTGGAGCTGACTATATTGCCGGAAGGGGGAGCGACCAAGGAGATTGAGAGGGAGCACGAGAGCGACAGGAGAGGAGGAGGAATAAGGCTGGAGCTGACTATATTGCCGGAAGGGGGAGCGACCAAGGAGGAGAGGGTGCACGAGAGCGAGAGGAGAGGAGGAGGAAAAAGGCTGGAGCTGACTATATTGCTGGAAGGGGGAGCGACCAAGGAGATTGAGAGGGAGCACGAGAGCGACAGGAGAGGAGGAGGAAAAAGGCTGGAGCTGACTATATTGCCGGAAGGGGGAGCGACCAAGGAGATTGAGAGGGAGCACGAGAGCGAGAGGAGAGGAGGAGGAATAAGGCTGGAGCTGACTATATTGCCGGAAGGGGGAGCGACCAAGGAGATTGAGAGGGAGCACGAGAGCGACAGGAGAGGAGGAGGAAAGAGGCTGTAGCTGATGATATTGCCGGAAGGGGGAGCGACCAAGGAGATTGAGAGAGAGCACGAGAGCGAGAGGAGAGGAGGAGGAAAAAGGCTGGAGCTGATGATATTGCCGGAAGGGGGAGCGACCAAGGAGATTGAGAGGGAGCACGAGAGCGACAGGAGAGGAGGAGGAAAGTGGCTGGAGCTGACTATATTGCCGGAAGGGGGAGCGACCAAGGAGGAGAGGGTGCACGAGAGCGAGAGGAGAGGAGGAGGAATAAGGCTGGAGCTGATGATATTGCCGGAAGGGGGAGCGACCAAGGAGATTGAGAGGGAGCACGAGAGCGACAGGAGAGGAGGAGGAAAGAGGCTGGAGCTGATGATATTGCCGGAAGGGGGAGCGACCAAGGAGATTGAGAGGGAGCACGAGAGCGACAGGAGAGGAGGAGGAAAGAGGCTGGAGCTGATGATATTGCCGGAAGGGGGAGCGACCAAGGAGATTGAGAGGGAGCACGAGAGCGACAGGAGAGGAGGAGGAAAGAGGCTGGAGCTGATGATATTGCCGGAAGGGGGAGCGACCAAGGAGATTGAGAGGGAGCACGAGAGCGAGAGGAGAGGAGGAGGAAAGAGGCTGGAGCTGACTATATTGCCGGAAGGGGGAGCGACCAAGGAGATTGAGAGGGAGCACGAGAGCGAGAGGAGAGGAGGAGGAAAGAGGCTGGAGCTGACTATATTGCCGGAAGGGGGAGCGACCAAGGAGGAGAGGGTGCACGAGAGCGACAGGAAAGGAGGAGGAAAAAGGCTGTAGCTGATGATATTGCCGGAAGGGGGAGCGACCAAGGAGATTGAGAGAGAGCACGAGAGCGAGAGGAGAGGAGGAGGAAAAAGGCTGGAGATGATGATATTGCAGGAAGGGGGAGCGACCAAGGAGGAGAGGGTGCACGAGAGCGAGAGGAGAGGAGGAGGATTAAGGCTGGAGATGATGATATTGCTGGAAGGGGGAGCGACCAAGGAGATTGAGAGGGAGCACGAGAGCGAGAGGAGAGGAGGAGGAAAAAGGCTGGAGATGATGATATTGCTGGAAGGGGGAGCGACCAAGGAGATTGAGAGGGAGCACGAGAGCGAGAGGAGAGGAGGAGGAAAAAGGCTGGAGATGATGATATTGCAGGAAGGGGGAGCGACCAAGGAGGAGAGGGTGCACGAGAGCGAGAGGAGAGGAGGAGGATTAAGGCTGGAGATGATGATATTGCTGGAAGGGGGAGCGACCAAGGAGATTGAGAGGGAGCACGAGAGCGAGAGGAGAGGAGGAGGATTAAGGCTGGAGATGATGATATTGCTGGAAGGGGGAGCGACCAAGGAGATTGAGAGGGAGCACGAGAGCGAGAGGAGAGGAGGAGGAAAAAGGCTGGAGATGATGATATTGCAGGAAGGGGGAGAGACCAAGGAGGAGAGGGTGCACGAGAGCGAGAGGAGAGGAGGAGGATTAAGGCTGGAGATGATGATATTGCTGGAAGGGGGAGCGACCAAGGAGATTGAGAGGGAGCACGAGAGCGAGAGGAGAGGAGGAGGAAAAAGGCTGGAGATGATGATATTGCTGGAAGGGGGAGCGACCAAGGAGATTGAGAGGGAGCACGAGAGCGAGAGGAGAGGAGGAGGAAAAAGGCTGGAGATGATGATATTGCAGGAAGGGGGAGCGACCAAGGAGGAGAGGGTGCACGAGAGCGAGAGGAGAGGAGGAGGATTAAGGCTGGAGATGATGATATTGCTGGAAGGGGGAGCGACCAAGGAGATTGAGAGGGAGCACGAGAGCGAGAGGAGAGGAGGAGGATTAAGGCTGGAGATGATGATATTGCTGGAAGGGGGAGCGACCAAGGAGATTGAGAGGGAGCACGAGAGCGAGAGGAGAGGAGGAGGAAAAAGGCTGGAGATGATGATATTGCAGGAAGGGGGAGCGACCAAGGAGGAGAGGGTGCACGAGAGCGAGAGGAGAGAAGGAGGATTAAGGCTGGAGATGATGATATTGCTGGAAGGGGGAGCGACCAAGGAGATTGAGAGAGAGCACAAGAGCGACAGGAGAGGAGGAGGAAAAAGGCTGGAGATGATGATATTGCTGGAAGGGGGAGCGACCAAGGAGATTGAGAGGGAGCACGAGAGCGAGAGGAGAGGAGGAGGAAAAAGGCTGGAGATGATGATATTGCAGGAAGGGGGAGCGACCAAGGAGGAGAGGGTGCACGAGAGCGAGAGGAGAGGAGGAGGATTAAGGCTGGAGATGATGATATTGCTGGAAGGGGGAGCGACCAAGGAGATTGAGAGGGAGCACGAGAGCGAGAGGAGAGGAGGAGGAAAAAGGCTGGAGATGATGATATTGCTGGAAGGGGGAGCGACCAAGGAGATTGAGAGGGAGCACGAGAGCGAGAGGAGAGGAGGAGGAAAAAGGCTGGAGATGATGATATTGCAGGAAGGGGGAGCGACCAAGGAGGAGAGGGTGCACGAGAGCGAGAGGAGAGGAGGAGGATTAAGGCTGGAGATGATGATATTGCTGGAAGGGGGAGCGACCAAGGAGATTGAGAGGGAGCACGAGAGCGAGAGGAGAGGAGGAGGATTAAGGCTGGAGATGATGATATTGCTGGAAGGGGGAGCGACCAAGGAGATTGAGAGGGAGCACGAGAGCGAGAGGAGAGGAGGAGGAAAAAGGCTGGAGATGATGATATTGCAGGAAGGGGGAGCGACCAAGGAGGAGAGGGTGCACGAGAGCGAGAGGAGAGGAGGAGGATTAAGGCTGGAGATGATGATATTGCTGGAAGGGGGAGCGACCAAGGAGATTGAGAGAGAGCACAAGAGCGACAGGAGAGGAGGAGGAAAAAGGCTGGAGATGATGATATTGCTGGAAGGGGGAGCGACCAAGGAGATTGAGAGGGAGCACGAGAGCGAGAGGAGAGGAGGAGGAAAAAGGCTGGAGATGATGATATTGCAGGAAGGGGGAGCGACCAAGGAGGAGAGGGTGCACGAGAGCGAGAGGAGAGGAGGAGGATTAAGGCTGGAGATGATGATATTGCTGGAAGGGGGAGCGACCAAGGAGATTGAGAGAGAGCACGAGAGCGAGAGGAGAGGAGGAGGAAAAAGGCTGGAGCTGATGATATTGCAGGAAGGGGGAGCGACCAAGGAGATTGAGAGAGAGCACGAGAGCGAGAGGAGAGGAGGAGGAAAAAGGCTGGAGATGATGATATTGCAGGAAGGGGGAGCGACCAAGGAGATTGAGAGAGAGCACGAGAGCGAGAGGAGAGGAGGAGGAAAAAGGCTGGAGATGATGATATTGCTGGAAGGGGGAGCGACCAAGGAGATTGAGAGAGAGCACGAGAGCGAGAGGAGAGGAGGAGGATTAAGGCTGGAGATGATGATATTGCTGGAAGGGGGAGCGACCAAGGAGATTGAGAGAGAGCACGAGAGCGAGAGGAGAGGAGGAGGAAAAAGGCTGGAGCTGATGATATTGCAGGAAGGGGGAGCGACCAAGGAGATTGAGAGAGAGCACGAGAGCGAGAGGAGAGGAGGAGGAAAAAGGCTGGAGATGATGATATTGCAGGAAGGGGGAGCGACCAAGGAGATTGAGAGAGAGCACGAGAGCGAGAGGAGAGGAGGAGGAAAAAGGCTGGAGATGATGATATTGCAGGAAGGGGGAGCAACCAAGGAGATTGAGAGGGAGCACGAGAGCGAGAGGAGAGGAGGAGGAAAAAGGCTGGAGATGATGATATTGCTGGAAGGGGGAGCGACCAAGGAGATTGAGAGGGAGCACGAGAGCGAGAGGAGAGGAGGAGGAAAAAGGCTGGAGATGATGATATTGCAGGAAGGGGAAGCGACCAAGGAGATTGAGAGGGAGCACGAGAGCGAGAGGAGAGGAGGAGGAAAAAGGCTGGAGATGATGATATTGCAGGAAGGGGGAGCGACCAAGGAGGAGAGGGTGCACGAGAGCGAGAGGAGAGGAGGAGGATTAAGGCTGGAGATGATGATATTGCTGGAAGGGGGAGCGACTAAGGAGATTGAGAGGGAGCACGAGAGCGAGAGGAGAGGAGGAGGAAAAAGGCTGGAGATGATGATATTGCAGGAAGGGGGAGCGACCAAGGAGATTGAGAGGGAGCACGAGAGCGAGAGGAGAGGAGGAGGAAAAAGGCTGGAGATGTTGATATTGCTGGAAGGGGGAGCGACCAAGGAGATTGAGAGGGAGCACGAGAGCGAGAGGAGAGGAGGAGGAAAAAGGCTGGAGATGATGATATTGCAGGAAGGGGGAGCGACCAAGGAGGAGAGGGTGCACGAGAGCGAGAGGAGAGGAGGAGGATTAAGGCTGGAGATGATGATATTGCTGGAAGGGGGAGCGACTAAGGAGATTGAGAGGGAGCACGAGAGCGAGAGGAGAGGAGGAGGAAAAAGGCTGGAGATGATGATATTGCAGGAAGGGGGAGCGACCAAGGAGGAGAGGGTGCACGAGAGCGAGAGGAGAGGAGGAGGATTAAGGCTGGAGATGATGATATTGCTGGAAGGGGGAGCGACCAAGGAGATTGAGAGAGAGCACGAGAGCGAGAGGAGAGGAGGAGGATTAAGGCTGGAGATGATGATATTGCTGGAAGGGGGAGCGACCAAGGAGATTGAGAGAGAGCACGAGAGCGAGAGGAGAGGAGGAGGAAAAAGGCTGGAGCTGATGACATTGCAGGAAGGGGGAGCGACCAAGGAGATTGAGAGAGAGCACGAGAGCGAGAGGAGAGGAGGAGGAAAAAGGCTGGAGATGATGATATTGCAGGAAGGGGGAGCGACCAAGGAGATTGAGAGAGAGCACGAGAGCGAGAGGAGAGGAGGAGGAAAAAGGCTGGAGATGATGATATTGCAGGAAGGGGGAGCGACCAAGGAGATTGAGAGGGAGCACGAGAGCGAGAGGAGAGGAGGAGGAAAAAGGCTGGAGATGATGATATTGCTGGAAGGGGGAGCGACCAAGGAGATTGAGAGGGAGCACGAGAGCGAGAGGAGAGGAGGAGGAAAAAGGCTGGAGATGATGATATTGCAGGAAGGGGGAGCGACCAAGGAGATTGAGAGGGAGCACGAGAGCGAGAGGAGAGGAGGAGGAAAAAGGCTGGAGATGATGATATTGCAGGAAGGGGGAGCGACCAAGGAGGAGAGGGTGCACGAGAGCGAGAGGAGAGGAGGAGGATTAAGGCTGGAGATGATGATATTGCTGGAAGAGGGAGCGACTAAGGAGATTGAGAGGGAGCACGAGAGCGAGAGGAGAGGAGGAGGAAAAAGGCTGGAGATGATGATATTGCTGGAAGGGGGAGCGACCAAGGAGATTGAGAGGGAGCACGAGAGCGAGAGGAGAGGAGGAGGAAAAAGGCTGGAGATGATGATATTGCTGGAAGGGGGAGCGACCAAGGAGATTGAGAGAGAGCACGAGAGCGAGAGGAGAGGAGGAGGATTAAGGCTGGAGATGATGATATTGCAGGAAGGGGGAGCGACCAAGGAGGAGAGGGTGCACGAGAGCGAGAGGAGAGGAGGAGGAAAAAGGCTGGAGATGATGATATTGCTGGAAGGGGGAGCGACCAAGGAGATTGAGAGGGAGCACGAGAGCGAGAGGAGAGGAGGAGGAAAAAGGCTGGAGATGATGATATTGCAGGAAGGGGGAGCGACCAAGGAGGAGAGGGTGCACGAGAGCGAGAGGAGAGGAGGAGGATTAAGGCTGGAGATGATGATATTGCTGGAAGGGGGAGCGACCAAGGAGATTGAGAGAGAGCACGAGAGCGAGAGGAGAGGAGGAGGATTAAGGCTGGAGATGATGATATTGCTGGAAGGGGGAGCGACCAAGGAGATTGAGAGAGAGCACGAGAGCGAGAGGAGAGGAGGAGGAAAAAGGCTGGAGCTGATGATATTGCAGGAAGGGGGAGCGACCAAGGAGATTGAGAGAGAGCACGAGAGCGAGAGGAGAGGAGGAGGAAAAAGGCTGGAGATGATGATATTGCAGGAAGGGGGAGCGACCAAGGAGATTGAGAGGGAGCACGAGAGCGAGAGGAGAGGAGGAGGAAAAAGGCTGGAGATGATGATATTGCAGGAAGGGGGAGCGACCAAGGAGATTGAGAGAGAGCACGAGAGCGAGAGGAGAGGAGGAGGAAAGAGGCTGGAGCTGATGATATTGCCGGAAGGGGGAGCGACCAAGGAGATTGAGAGGGAGCACGAGAGCGAGAGGAGAGGAGGAGGATTAAGGCTGGAGATGATGATATTGCAGGAAGGGGGAGCGACCAAGGAGATTGAGAGGGAGCACGAGAGCGAGAGGAGAGGAGGAGGAAAAAGGCTGGAGCTGATGATATTGCCGGAAGGGGGAGCGACCAAGGAGATTGAGAGGGAGCACGAGAGCGAGAGGAGAGGAGGAGGAAAGAGGCTGGAGCTGATGATATTGCTGGAAGGGGGAGCGACCAAGGAGATTGAGAGAGAGCACGAGAGCGAGAGGAGAGGAGGAGGAAAAAGGCTGGAGCTGATGATATTGCAGGAAGGGGGAGCGACCAAGGAGATTGAGAGGGAGCACGAGAGCGAGAGGAGAGGAGGAGGAAAAAGGCTGGAGATGATGATATTGCAGGAAGGGGGAGCGACCAAGGAGATTGAGAGGGAGCACGAGAGCGAGAGGAGAGGAGGAGGAAAAAGGCTGGAGATGATGATATTGCAGAAAGGGGGAGCGACCAAGGAGATTGAGAGGGAGCACGAGAGCGAGAGGAGAGGAGGAGGATTAAGGCTGGAGATGATGATATTGCTGGAAGGGGGAGCGACCAAGGAGATTGAGAGGGAGCACGAGAGCGAGAGGAGGAGGAAAAAGGCTGGAGATGATGATATTGCAGGAAGGGGGAGCGACCAAGGAGATTGAGAGGGAGCATGAGAGCGAGAGGAGAGGAGGAGGAAAAAGGCTGGAGATGATGATATTGCAGGAAGGGGGAGCAACCAAGGAGATTGAGAGGGAGCACGAGAGCGAGAGGAGAGGAGGAGGAAAAAGGCTGGAGATGATGATATTGCAGGAAGGGGGAGCGACCAAGGAGATTGAGAGGGAGCACGAGAGCGAGAGGAGAGGAGGAGGAAAAAGGCTGGAGATGATGATATTGCAGGAAGGGGGAGCGACCAAGGAGATTGAGAGGGAGCACGAGAGCGAGAGGAGAGGAGGAGGAAAAAGGCTGGAGATGATGATATTGCAGGAAGGGGGAGCAACCAAGGAGATTGAGAGGGAGCACGAGAGCGAGAGGAGAGGAGGAGGAAAAAGGCTGGAGATGATGATATTGCTGGAAGGGGGAGCGACCAAGGAGATTGAGAGGGAGCACGAGAGCGAGAGGAGAGGAGGAGGAAAAAGGCTGGAGCTGATGATATTGCAGGAAGGGGGAGCGACCAAGGAGATTGAGAGGGAGCACGAGAGCGAGAGGAGAGGAGGAGGATTAAGGCTGGAGATGATGATATTGCTGGAAGGGGGAGCGACCAAGGAGATTGAGAGGGAGCACGAGAGCGAGAGGAGAGGAGGAGGAAAAAGGCTGGAGATGATGATATTGCAGGAAGGGGGAGCGACCAAGGAGATTGAGAGGGAGCACGAGAGCGACAGGAGAGGAGGAGGAAAAAGGCTGGAGATGATGATATTGCTGGAAGGGGGAGCGACTAAGGAGATTGAGAGGGAGCACGAGAGCGAGAGGAGAGGAGGAGGATTAAGGCTGGAGATGATGATATTGCAGGAAGGGGGAGCAACCAAGGAGATTGAGAGGGAGCACGAGAGCGAGAGGAGAGGAGGAGGAAAAAGGCTGGAGATGATGATATTGCTGGAAGGGGGAGCGACCAAGGAGATTGAGAGGGAGCACGAGAGCGAGAGGAGAGGAGGAGGATTAAGGCTGGAGATGATGATATTGCTGGAAGGGGGAGCGACCAAGGAGATTGAGAGGGAGCACGAGAGCGAGAGGAGAGGAGGAGGAAAAAGGCTGGAGATGATGATATTGCAGGAAGGGGGAGCGACCAAGGAGATTGAGAGAGAGCACGAGAGCGAGAGGAGAGGAGGAGGAAAAAGGCTGGAGATGATGATATTGCAGGAAGGGGGAGCGACCAAGGAGATTGAGAGAGAGCACGAGAGCGAGAGGAGAGGAGGAGGAAAAAGGCTGGAGATGATGATATTGCAGGAAGGGGGAGCGACCAAGGAGATTGAGAGGGAGCACGAGAGCGAGAGGAGAGGAGGAGGAAAAAGGCTGGAGATGATGATATTGCAGGAAGGGGGAGCGACCAAGGAGATTGAGAGGGAGCACGAGAGCGAGAGGAGAGGAGGAGGAAAAAGGCTGGAGATGATGATATTGCAGGAAGGGGGAGCAACCAAGGAGATTGAGAGGGAGCACGAGAGCGAGAGGAGAGGAGGAGGAAAAAGGCTGGAGATGATGATATTGCAGGAAGGGGGAGCGACCAAGGAGATTGAGAGGGAGCACGAGAGCGAGAGGAGAGGAGGAGGAAAAAGGCTGGAGATGATGATATTGCAGGAAGGGGGAGCGACCAAGGAGATTGAGAGGGAGCACGAGAGCGAGAGGAGAGGAGGAGGAAAAAGGCTGGAGATGATGATATTGCAGGAAGGGGGAGCAACCAAGGAGATTGAGAGGGAGCACGAGAGCGAGAGGAGAGGAGGAGGAAAAAGGCTGGAGATGATGATATTGCAGGAAGGGGGAGCGACCAAGGAGATTGAGAGGGAGCACGAGAGCGAGAGGAGAGGAGGAGGAAAAAGGCTGTAGCTGATGATATTGCAGGAAGGGGGAGCGACCAAGGAGATTGAGAGGGAGCACGAGAGCGAGAGGAGAGGAGGAGGAAAAAGGCTGGAGATGATGATATTGCAGGAAGGGGGAGCGACCAAGGAGATTGAGAGGGAGCACGAGAGCGAGAGGAGAGGAGGAGGAAAAAGGCTGGAGATGATGATATTGCAGGAAGGGGGAGCAACCAAGGAGATTGAGAGGGAGCACGAGAGCGAGAGGAGAGGAGGAGGAAAAAGGCTGGAGATGATGATATTGCAGGAAGGGGGAGCGACCAAGGAGATTGAGAGGGAGCACGAGAGCGAGAGGAGAGGAGGAGGAAAAAGGCTGGAGATGATGATATTGCAGGAAGGGGGAGCGACCAAGGAGATTGAGAGGGAGCACGAGAGCGAGAGGAGAGGAGGAGGAAAAAGGCTGGAGATGATGATATTGCAGGAAGGGGGAGCGACCAAGGAGATTGAGAGGGAGCACGAGAGCGAGAGGAGAGGAGGAGGAAAAAGGCTGGAGATGATGATATTGCAGGAAGGGGGAGCGACCAAGGAGATTGAGAGGGAGCACGAGAGCGAGAGGAGAGGAGGAGGAAAAAGGCTGGAGATGATGATATTGCAGGAAGGGGGAGCGACCAAGGAGATTGAGAGGGAGCACGAGAGCGAGAGGAGAGGAGGAGGAAAAAGGCTGGAGATGATGATATTGCAGGAAGGGGGAGCGACCAAGGAGATTGAGAGGGAGCACGAGAGCGAGAGGAGAGGAGGAGGAAAAAGGCTGGAGATGATGATATTGCAGGAAGGGGGAGCGACCAAGGAGATTGAGAGGGAGCACGAGAGCGAGAGGAGAGGAGGAGGAAAAAGGCTGGAGATGATGATATTGCAGGAAGGGGGAGCGACCAAGGAGATTGAGAGGGAGCACGAGAGCGAGAGGAGAGGAGGAGGAAAAAGGCTGGAGATGATGATATTGCAGGAAGGGGGAGCGACCAAGGAGATTGAGAGGGAGCACGAGAGCGAGAGGAGAGGAGGAGGAAAAAGGCTGGAGATGATGATATTGCAGGAAGGGGGAGCGACCAAGGAGATTGAGAGGGAGCACGAGAGCGAGAGGAGAGGAGGAGGAAAAAGGCTGGAGATGATGATATTGCAGGAAGGGGGAGCGACCAAGGAGATTGAGAGGGAGCACGAGAGCGAGAGGAGAGGAGGAGGAAAAAGGCTGGAGATGATGATATTGCAGGAAGGGGGAGCGACCAAGGAGATTGAGAGGGAGCACGAGAGCGAGAGGAGAGGAGGAGGAAAAAGGCTGGAGATGATGATATTGCAGGAAGGGGGAGCGACCAAGGAGATTGAGAGGGAGCACGAGAGCGAGAGGAGAGGAGGAGGAAAAAGGCTGGAGATGATGATATTGCAGGAAGGGGGAGCGACCAAGGAGATTGAGAGGGAGCACGAGAGCGAGAGGAGAGGAGGAGGAAAAAGGCTGGAGATGATGATATTGCAGGAAGGGGGAGCGACCAAGGAGATTGAGAGGGAGCACGAGAGCGACAGGAGAGGAGGAGGAAAAAGGCTGGAGATGATGATATTGCAGGAAGGGGGAGCAACCAAGGAGATTGAGAGGGAGCACGAGAGCGAGAGGAGAGGAGGAGGAAAAAGGCTGGAGATGATGATATTGCAGGAAGGGGGAGCGACCAAGGAGATTGAGAGGGAGCACGAGAGCGAGAGGAGAGGAGGAGGAAAAAGGCTGGAGATGATGATATTGCAGGAAGGGGGAGCGACCAAGGAGATTGAGAGGGAGCACGAGAGCGAGAGGAGAGGAGGAGGAAAAAGGCTGGAGATGATGATATTGCAGGAAGGGGGAGCGACCAAGGAGATTGAGAGGGAGCACGAGAGCGACAGGAGAGGAGGAGGAAAAAGGCTGGAGATGATGATATTGCAGGAAGGGGGAGCGACCAAGGAGATTGAGAGGGAGCACGAGAGCGACAGGAGAGGAGGAGGAAAAAGGCTGGAGATGATGATATTGCAGGAAGGGGGAGCGACCAAGGAGATTGAGAGGGAGCACGAGAGCGAGAGGAGAGGAGGAGGAAAAAGGTTGGAGATGATGATATTGCTGGAAGGGGGAGCGACCAAGGAGATTGAGAGAGAGCACAAGAGCGACAGGAGAGGAGGAGGAAAAAGGCTGGAGATGATGATATTGCTGGAAGGGGGAGCGACTAAGGAGATTGAGAGGGAGCACGAGAGCGAGAGGAGAGGAGGAGGAAAAAGGCTGGAGATGATGATATTGCTGGAAGGGGGAGCGACTAAGGAGATTGAGAGGGAGCACGAGAGCGAGAGGAGAGGAGGAGGAAAAAGGCTGGAGATGATGATATTGCAGGAAGGGGGAGCGACCAAGGAGATTGAGAGGGAGCACGAGAGCGAGAGGAGAGGAGGAGGAAAAAGGCTGGAGATGATGATATTGCTGGAAGGGGGAGCGACTAAGGAGATTGAGAGAGAGCACGAGAGCGACAGGAGAGGAGGAGGAAAAAGGCTGGAGATGATGATATTGCAGGAAGGGGGAGCGACCAAGGAGATTGAGAGGGAGCACGAGAGCGACAGGAGAGGAGGAGGAAAAAGGCTGGAGATGATGATATTGCAGGAAGGGGGAGCGACCAAGGAGATTGAGAGGAAGCACGAGAGCGACAGGAGAGGAGGAGGAAAAAGGCTGGAGATGATGATATTGCAGGAAGGGGGAGCGACCAAGGAGATTGAGAGGGAGCACGAGAGCGAGAGGAGAGGAGGAGGAAAAAGGCTGGAGATGATGATATTGCAGGAAGGGGGAGCGACCAAGGAGATTGAGAGGGAGCACGAGAGCGACAGGAGAGGAGGAGGAATAAGGCTGGAGATGATGATATTGCTGGAAGGGGGAGCGACTAAGGAGATTGAGAGAGAGCACGAGAGCGACAGGAGAGGAGGAGGAAAAAGGCTGGAGATGATGATATTGCAGGAAGGGGGAGCGACCAAGGAGATTGAGAGGGAGCACGAGAGCGACAGGAGAGGAGGAGGAAAAAGGCTGGAGATGATGATATTGCAGGAAGGGGGAGCGACCAAGGAGATTGAGAGGAAGCACGAGAGCGACAGGAGAGGAGGAGGAAAAAGGCTGGAGATGATGATATTGCAGGAAGGGGGAGCGACCAAGGAGATTGAGAGGGAGCACGAGAGCGAGAGGAGAGGAGGAGGAAAAAGGCTGGAGATGATGATATTGCAGGAAGGGGGAGCGACCAAGGAGATTGAGAGGGAGCACGAGAGCGACAGGAGAGGAGGAGGAATAAGGCTGGAGATGATGATATTGCTGGAAGGGGGAGCGACTAAGGAGATTGAGAGGGAGCACGAGAGCGAGAGGAGAGGAGGAGGAAAAAGGCTGGAGATGATGATATTGCAGGAAGGGGGAGCGACCAAGGAGATTGAGAGGGAGCACGAGAGCGACAGGAGAGGAGGAGGAAAAAGGCTGGAGATGATGATATTGCAGGAAGGGGGAGCGACCAAGGAGATTGAGAGAGAGCACAAGAGCGACAGGAGAGGAGGAGGAAAAAGGCTGGAGATGATGATATTGCAGGAAGGGGGAGCGACCAAGGAGATTGAGAGGGAGCACGAGAGCGAGAGGAGAGGAGGAGGAAAAAGGCTGTAGCTGATGATATTGCAGGAAGGGGGAGCGACCAAGGAGATTGAGAGGGAGCACGAGAGCGAGAGGAGAGGAGGAGGAAAAAGGCTGGAGATGATGATATTGCAGGAAGGGGGAGCGACCAAGGAGATTGAGAGGGAGCACGAGAGCGACAGGAGAGGAGGAGGAATAAGGCTGGAGATGATGATATTGCTGGAAGGGGGAGCGACTAAGGAGATTGAGAGGGAGCACGAGAGCGAGAGGAGAGGAGGAGGAAAAAGGCTGGAGATGATGATATTGCTGGAAGGGGGAGCGACCAAGGAGATTGAGAGGGAGCACGAGAGCGAGAGGAGAGGAGGAGGAAAAAGGCTGGAGATGATGATATTGCAGGAAGGGGGAGCGACCAAGGAGATTGAGAGGGAGCACGAGAGCGAGAGGAGAGGAGGAGGAAAAAGGCTGGAGATGATGATATTGCAGGAAGGGGGAGCGACCAAGGAGATTGAGAGGGAGCACGAGAGCGAGAGGAGAGGAGGAGGAAAAAGGCTGGAGATGATGATATTGCAGGAAGGGGGAGCGACCAAGGAGATTGAGAGGGAGCACGAGAGCGAGAGGAGAGGAGGAGGAAAAAGGCTGGAGATGATGATATTGCAGGAAGGGGGAGCGACCAAGGAGATTGAGAGGGAGCACGAGAGCGAGAGGAGAGGAGGAGGAAAAAGGCTGGAGATGATGATATTGCAGGAAGGGGGAGCGACCAAGGAGATTGAGAGGGAGCACGAGAGCGAGAGGAGAGGAGGAGGAAAAAGGCTGGAGATGATGATATTGCAGGAAGGGGGAGCGACCAAGGAGATTGAGAGGGAGCACGAGAGCGAGAGGAGAGGAGGAGGAAAAAGGCTGGAGATGATGATATTGCAGGAAGGGGGAGCGACCAAGGAGATTGAGAGGGAGCACGAGAGCGAGAGGAGAGGAGGAGGAAAAAGGCTGGAGATGATGATATTGCAGGAAGGGGGAGCGACCAAGGAGATTGAGAGGGAGCACGAGAGCGACAGGAGAGGAGGAGGAAAAAGGCTGGAGATGATGATATTGCAGGAAGGGGGAGCAACCAAGGAGATTGAGAGGGAGCACGAGAGCGAGAGGAGAGGAGGAGGAAAAAGGCTGGAGATGATGATATTGCAGGAAGGGGGAGCGACCAAGGAGATTGAGAGGGAGCACGAGAGCGAGAGGAGAGGAGGAGGAAAAAGGCTGGAGATGATGATATTGCAGGAAGGGGGAGCGACCAAGGAGGAGAGGGTGCACGAGAGCGAGAGGAGAGGAGGAGGAAAAAGGCTGGAGATGATGATATTGCTGGAAGGGGGAGCGACCAAGGAGATTGAGAGAGAGCACAAGAGCGACAGGAGAGGAGGAGGAAAAAGGCTGGAGATGATGATATTGCTGGAAGGGGGAGCGACTAAGGAGATTGAGAGGGAGCACGAGAGCGAGAGGAGAGGAGGAGGAAAAAGGCTGGAGATGATGATATTGCAGGAAGGGGGAGCGACCAAGGAGATTGAGAGGGAGCACGAGAGCAAGAGGAGAGGAGGAGGAAAAAGGCTGGAGATGATGATATTGCAGGAAGGGGGAGCGACCAAGGAGATTGAGAGGGAGCACGAGAGCGACAGGAGAGGAGGAGGAAAAAGGCTGGAGATGATGATATTGCAGGAAGGGGGAGCGACCAAGGAGATTGAGAGGAAGCACGAGAGCGACAGGAGAGGAGGAGGAAAAAGGCTGGAGATGATGATATTGCAGGAAGGGGGAGCGACCAAGGAGATTGAGAGGGAGCACGAGAGCGAGAGGAGAGGAGGAGGAAAAAGGCTGGAGATGATGATATTGCTGGAAGGGGGAGCGACCAAGGAGATTGAGAGAGAGCACAAGAGCGACAGGAGAGGAGGAGGAAAAAGGCTGGAGATGATGATATTGCTGGAAGGGGGAGCGACTAAGGAGATTGAGAGGGAGCACGAGAGCGAGAGGAGAGGAGGAGGAAAAAGGCTGGAGATGATGATATTGCTGGAAGGGGGAGCGACTAAGGAGATTGAGAGGGAGCACGAGAGCGAGAGGAGAGGAGGAGGAAAAAGGCTGGAGATGATGATATTGCAGGAAGGGGGAGCGACCAAGGAGATTGAGAGGGAGCACGAGAGCGAGAGGAGAGGAGGAGGAAAAAGGCTGGAGATGATGATATTGCTGGAAGGGGGAGCGACTAAGGAGATTGAGAGAGAGCACGAGAGCGACAGGAGAGGAGGAGGAAAAAGGCTGGAGATGATGATATTGCAGGAAGGGGGAGCGACCAAGGAGATTGAGAGGGAGCACGAGAGCGACAGGAGAGGAGGAGGAAAAAGGCTGGAGATGATGATATTGCAGGAAGGGGGAGCGACCAAGGAGATTGAGAGGAAGCACGAGAGCGACAGGAGAGGAGGAGGAAAAAGGCTGGAGATGATGATATTGCAGGAAGGGGGAGCGACCAAGGAGATTGAGAGGGAGCACGAGAGCGAGAGGAGAGGAGGAGGAAAAAGGCTGGAGATGATGATATTGCAGGAAGGGGGAGCGACCAAGGAGATTGAGAGGGAGCACGAGAGCGACAGGAGAGGAGGAGGAATAAGGCTGGAGATGATGATATTGCTGGAAGGGGGAGCGACTAAGGAGATTGAGAGAGAGCACGAGAGCGACAGGAGAGGAGGAGGAAAAAGGCTGGAGATGATGATATTGCAGGAAGGGGGAGCGACCAAGGAGATTGAGAGGGAGCACGAGAGCGACAGGAGAGGAGGAGGAAAAAGGCTGGAGATGATGATATTGCAGGAAGGGGGAGCGACCAAGGAGATTGAGAGGAAGCACGAGAGCGACAGGAGAGGAGGAGGAAAAAGGCTGGAGATGATGATATTGCAGGAAGGGGGAGCGACCAAGGAGGAGAGGGTGCACGAGAGCGACAGGAAAGGAGGAAAAAGGCTGTAGCTGATGATATTGCCGGAAGGGGGAGCAACCAAGGAGATTGAGAGAGAGCACGAGAGCGAGAGGAGAGGAGGAGGAAAAAGGCTGGAGATGATGATATTGCAGGAAGGGGGAGCGACCAAGGAGATTGAGAGAGAGCACGAGAGCGAGAGGAGAGGAGGAGGAAAAAGGCTGGAGATGATGATATTGCAGGAAGGGGGAGCGACCAAGGAGATTGAGAGGGAGCACGAGAGCGAGAGGAGAGGAGGAGGAAAGAGGCTGTAGCTGATGATATTGCCGGAAGGGGGAGCGACCAAGGAGATTGAGAGGGAGCACGAGAGCGAGAGGAGAGGAGGAGGAAAAAGGCTGGAGATGATGATATTGCAGGAAGGGGGAGCGACCAAGGAGATTGAGAGGGAGCACGAGAGCGACAGGAGAGGAGGAGGAATAAGGCTGGAGATGATGATATTGCTGGAAGGGGGAGCGACTAAGGAGATTGAGAGGGAGCACGAGAGCGAGAGGAGAGGAGGAGGAAAAAGGCTGGAGATGATGATATTGCTGGAAGGGGGAGCGACCAAGGAGATTGAGAGGGAGCACGAGAGCGAGAGGAGAGGAGGAGGAAAGAGGCTGTAGCTGATGATATTGCCGGAAGGGGGAGCGACCAAGGAGATTGAGAGGGAGCACGAGAGCGAGAGGAGAGGAGGAGGAAAAAGGCTGGAGATGATGATATTGCTGGAAGGGGGAGCGACTAAGGAGATTGAGAGGGAGCACGAGAGCGAGAGGAGAGGAGGAGGAAAAAGGCTGGAGATGATGATATTGCTGGAAGGGGGAGCGACTAAGGAGATTGAGAGGGAGCACGAGAGCGAGAGGAGAGGAGGAGGAAAAAGGCTGGAGATGATGATATTGCAGGAAGGGGGAGCGACCAAGGAGATTGAGAGGGAGCACGAGAGCGAGAGGAGAGGAGGAGGAAAAAGGCTGGAGATGATGATATTGCAGGAAGGGGGAGCGACCAAGGAGGAGAGGGTGCACGAGAGCGACAGGAAAGGAGGAGGAAAAAGGCTGTAGCTGATGATATTGCCGGAAGGGGGAGCGACCAAGGAGATTGAGAGAGAGCACGAGAGCGAGAGGAGAGGAGGAGGAAAAAGGCTGGAGATGATGATATTGCAGGAAGGAGATTGAGAGGGAGCACGAGAGCGAGAGGAGAGGAGGAGGAAAAAGGCAGGAGATGATGATATTGCTGGAAGGGGGAGCGACCAAGGAGATTGAGAGAGAGCACAAGAGCGACAGGAGAGGAGGAGGAAAAAGGCTGGAGATGATGATATTGCAGGAAGGGGGAGCGACCAAGGAGATTGAGAGGGAGCACGAGAGCGAGAGGAGAGGAGGAGGAAAAAGGCTGGAGATGATGATATTGCTGGAAGGGGGAGCGACCAAGGAGATTGAGAGGGAGCACAAGAGCGACAGGAGAGGAGGAGGAAAAAGGCTGGAGATGATGATATTGCAGGAAGGGGGAGCGACCAAGGAGATTGAGAGGGAGCACGAGAGCGAGAGGAGAGGAGGAGGAAAAAGGCTGGAGATGATGATATTGCTGGAAGGGGGAGCGACCAAGGAGATTGAGAGAGAGCACAAGAGCGACAGGAGAGGAGGAGGAAAAAGGCTGGAGATGATGATATTGCTGGAAGGGGGAGCGACTAAGGAGATTGAGAGAGAGCACGAGAGCGAGAGGAGAGGAGGAGGAAAAAGGCTGGAGATGATGATATTGCAGGAAGGGGGAGCGACCAAGGAGATTGAGAGGGAGCACAAGAGCGACAGGAGAGGAGGAGGAAAAAGGCTGGAGATGATGATATTGCAGGAAGGGGGAGCGACCAAGGAGATTGAGAGGGAGCACGAGAGCGAGAGGAGAGGAGGAGGAAAAAGGCTGGAGATGATGATATTGCTGGAAGGGGGAGCGACCAAGGAGATTGAGAGAGAGCACAAGAGCGACAGGAGAGGAGGAGGAAAAAGGCTGGAGATGATGATATTGCTGGAAGGGGGAGCGACTAAGGAGATTGAGAGAGAGCACGAGAGCGAGAGGAGAGGAGGAAAAAGGCTGGAGATGATGATATTGCTGGAAGGGGGAGCGACTAAGGAGATTGAGAGGGAGCACGAGAGCGAGAGGAGAGGAGGAGGAAAAAGGCTGGAGATGATGATATTGCTGGAAGGGGGAGCGACTAAGGAGATTGAGAGGGAGCACGAGAGCGAGAGGAGAGGAGGAGGAAAAAGGCTGGAGATGATGATATTGCAGGAAGGGGGAGCGACCAAGGAGATTGAGAGGGAGCACGAGAGCGAGAGGAGAGGAGGAGGAAAAAGGCTGGAGCTGATGATATTGCAGGAAGGGGGAGCGACCAAGGAGATTGAGAGGGAGCACGAGAGCGAGAGGAGAGGAGGAGGAAAAAGGCTGGAGATGATGATATTGCAGGAAGGGGGAGCGACCAAGGAGATTGAGAGGGAGCACGAGAGCGAGAGGAGAGGAGGAGGAAAAAGGCTGGAGATGATGATATTGCAGGAAGGGGGAGCGACCAAGGAGATTGAGAGAGAGCACGAGAGCGAGAGGAGAGGAGGAGGAAAAAGGCTGGAGATGATGATATTGCTGGAAGGGGGAGCGACCAAGGAGATTGAGAGGGAGCACGAGAGCGACAGGAGAGGAGGAGGAATAAGGCTGGAGCTGATGATATTGCCGGAAGGGGGAGCGACCAAGGAGATTGAGAGGGAGCACGAGAGCGAGAGGAGAGGAGGAGGAAAAAGGCTGGAGATGATGATATTGCAGGAAGGGGGAGCGACCAAGGAGATTGAGAGGGAGCACGAGAGTGACAGGAGAGGAGGAGGAAAAAGGCTGGAGATGATGATATTGCAGGAAGGGGGAGCGACCAAGGAGATTGAGAGGAAGCACGAGAGCGAGAGGAGAGGAGGAGGAAAAAGGCTGGAGATGATGATATTGCAGGAAGGGGGAGCGACCAAGGAGATTGAGAGTGAGCACGAGAGCGAGAGGAGAGGAGGAGGAAAAAGGCTGGAGATGATGATATTGCAGGAAGGGGGAGCGACCAAGGAGATTGAGAGGGAGCACGAGAGCGAGAGGAGAGGAGGAGGAAAAAGGCTGGAGATGATGATATTGCAGGAAGGGGGAGCGACCAAGGAGATTGAGAGGGAGCACGAGAGCGAGAGGAGAGGAGGAGGAAAGAGGCTGTAGCTGATGATATTGCCGGAAGGGGGAGCGACCAAGGAGATTGAGAGGGAGCACGAGAGCGACAGGAGAGGAGGAGGAAAAAGGCTGGAGATGATGATATTGCTGGAAGGGGGAGCGACCAAGGAGATTGAGAGGAAGCACGAGAGCGAGAGGAGAGGAGGAGGAAAAAGGCTGGAGATGATGATATTGCAGGAAGGGGGAGCGACCAAGGAGATTGAGAGAGAGCACGAGAGCGAGAGGAGAGGAGGAGGAAAAAGGCTGGAGATGATGATATTGCTGGAAGGGGGAGCGACCAAGGAGATTGAGAGGGAGCACGAGAGCGAGAGGATAGGAGGAGGAAAGAGGCTGGAGCTGATGATATTGCCGGAAGGGGGAGCGACCAAGGAGATTGAGAGAGAGCACGAGAGCGAGAGGAGAGGAGGAGGAAAAAGGCTGGAGATGATGATATTGCAGGAAGGGGGAGCGACCAAGGAGATTGAGAGAGAGCACGAGAGCGAGAGGAGAGGAGGAGGAAAAAGGCTGGAGATGATGATATTGCAGGAAGGGGGAGCGACCAAGGAGATTGAGAGGGAGCACGAGAGCGAGAGGAGAGGAGGAGGAAAAAGGCTGGAGATGATGATATTGCAGGAAGGGGGAGCGACCAAGGAGATTGAGAGGGAGCACGAGAGCGAGAGGAGAGGAGGAGGAAAGAGGCTGTAGCTGATGATATTGCCGGAAGGGGGAGCGACCAAGGAGATTGAGAGGGAGCACGAGAGCGAGAGGATAGGAGGAGGAAAGAGGCTGGAGCTGATGATATTGCCGGAAGGGGGAGCGACCAAGGAGATTGAGAGAGAGCACGAGAGCGAGAGGAGAGGAGGAGGAAAAAGGCTGGAGATGATGATATTGCAGGAAGGGGGAGCGACCAAGGAGATTGAGAGAGAGCACGAGAGCGAGAGGAGAGGAGGAGGAAAAAGGCTGGAGATGATGATATTGCAGGAAGGGGGAGCGACCAAGGAGATTGAGAGGGAGCACGAGAGCGAGAGGAGAGGAGGAGGAAAAAGGCTGGAGATGATGATATTGCAGGAAGGGGGAGCGACCAAGGAGATTGAGAGGGAGCACGAGAGCGAGAGGAGAGGAGGAGGAAAGAGGCTGTAGCTGATGATATTGCCGGAAGGGGGAGCGACCAAGGAGATTGAGAGGGAGCACGAGAGCGAGAGGAGAGGAGGAGGAAAAAGGCTGGAGCTGATGATATTGCTGGAAGGGGGAGCGACCAAGGAGATTGAGAGGGAGCACGAGAGCGAGAGGAGAGGAGGAGGAAAGAGGCTGGAGCTGATGATATTGCCGGAAGGGGGAGCGACCAAGGAGATTGAGAGGGAGCACGAGAGCGAGAGGAGAGGAGGAGGAAAAAGGCTGGAGCTGATGATATTGCTGGAAGGGGGAGCGACCAAGGAGATTGAGAGGGAGCACGAGAGCGAGAGGAGAGGAGGAGGAAAGAGGCTGTAGCTGATGATATTGCCGGAAGGGGGAGCGACCAAGGAGATTGAGAGGGAGCACGAGAGCGAGAGGAGAGGAGGAGGAAAAAGGCTGGAGATTTTGATATTGCAGGAAGGGGGAGCGACCAAGGAGATTGAGAGGGAGCACGAGAGCGAGAGGAGAGGAGGAGGAAAGAGGCTGTAGCTGATGATATTGCCGGAAGGGGGAGCGACCAAGGAGATTGAGAGGGAGCACGAGAGCGAGAGGAGAGGAGGAGGAAAAAGGCTGGAGCTGATGATATTGCTGGAAGGGGGAGCGACCAAGGAGATTGAGAGGGAGCACGAGAGCGAGAGGAGAGGAGGAGGAAAGAGGCTGTAGCTGATGATATTGCCGGAAGGGGGAGCGACCAAGGAGATTGAGAGGGAGCACGAGAGCGAGAGGAGAGGAGGAGGAAAAAGGCTGGAGATGATGATATTGCAGGAAGGGGGAGCGACCAAGGAGATTGAGAGGGAGCACGAGAGCGAGAGGATAGGAGGAGGAAAGAGGCTGTAGCTGATGATATTGCCGGAAGGGGGAGCGACCAAGGAGATTGAGAGGGAGCACGAGAGCGAGAGGAGAGGAGGAGGAAAGAGGCTGGAGCTGATGATATTGCCGGAAGGGGGAGCGACCAAGGAGATTGAGAGGGAGCACGAGAGCGAGAGGAGAGGAGGAGGAAAGAGGCTGGAGATGATGATATTGCTGGAAGGGGGAGCGACCAAGGAGATTGAGAGGGAGCACGAGAGCGAGAGGAGAGGAGGAGGAAAGAGGCTGGAGCTGACTATATTGCCGGAAGGGGGAGCGACCAAGGAGATTGAGAGGGAGCACGAGAGCGAGAGGAGAGGAGGAGGAAAGAGGCTGGAGCTGATGATATTGCCGGAAGGGGGAGCGACCAAGGAGATTGAGAGGGAGCACGAGAGCGAGAGGAGAGGAGGAGGAAAGAGGCTGGAGATGATGATATTGCAGGAAGGGGGAGCGACCAAGGAGATTGAGAGGGAGCACGAGAGCGACAGGAGAGGAGGAGGAAAAAGGCTGGAGATGATGATATTGCCGGAAGGGGGAGCGACCAAGGAGATTGAGAGGGAGCACGAGAGCGAGAGGAGAGGAGGAGGAAAGAGGCTGGAGCTGATGATATTGCCGGAAGGGGGAGCGACCAAGGAGATTGAGAGGGAGCACGAGAGCGAGAGGAGAGGAGGAGGAAAAAGGCTGGAGATGATGATATTGCAGGAAGGGGGAGCGACCAAGGAGATTGAGAGGGAGCACGAGAGCGACAGGAGAGGAGGAGGAAAAAGGCTGGAGATGATGATATTGCCGGAAGGGGGAGCGACCAAGGAGATTGAGAGGGAGCACGAGAGCGACAGGAGAGGAGGAGGAAAAAGGCTGGAGATGATGATATTGCCGGAAGGGGGAGCGACCAAGGAGATTGAGAGGGAGCACGAGAGCGAGAGGAGAGGAGGAGGAAAGAGGCTGGAGATGATGATATTGCAGGAAGGGGGAGCGACCAAGGAGATTGAGAGGGAGCACGAGAGCGAGAGGAGAGGAGGAGGAAAGAGGCTGGAGCTGATGATATTGCCGGAAGGGGGAGCGACCAAGGAGATTGAGAGGGAGCACGAGAGCGAGAGGAGAGGAGGAGGAAAAAGGCTGGAGATGATGATATTGCAGGAAGGGGGAGCGACCAAGGAGATTGAGAGGGAGCACGAGAGCGAGAGGAGAGGAGGAGGAAAAAGGCTGGAGATGATGATATTGCAGGAAGGGGGAGCGACCAAGGAGATTGAGAGAGAGCACGAGAGCGAGAGGAGAGGAGGAGGAAAAAGGCTGGAGATGATGATATTGCAGGAAGCGGGAGCGACCAAGGAGATTGAGAGGGAGCACGAGAGCGACAGGAGAGGAGGAGGAAAGAGGCTGGAGCTGATGATATTGCCGGAAGGGGGAGCGACCAAGGAGATTGAGAGGGAGCACGAGAGCGAGAGGATAGGAGGAGGAAAGAGGCTGGAGCTGATGATATTGCAGGAAGGGGGAGCGACCAAGGAGATTGAGAGAGAGCACGAGAGCGAGAGGAGAGGAGGAGGAAAAAGGCTGGAGATGATGATATTGCAGGAAGGGGGAGCGACCAAGGAGATTGAGAGGGAGCACGAGAGCGAGAGGAGAGGAGGAGGAAAAAGGCTGGAGATGATGATATTGCAGGAAGGGGGAGCGACCAAGGAGATTGAGAGGGAGCACGAGAGCGAGAGGATAGGAGGAGGAAAGAGGCTGGAGCTGATGATATTGCAGGAAGGGGGAGCGACCAAGGAGATTGAGAGAGAGCACGAGAGCGAGAGGAGAGGAGGAGGAAAAAGGCTGGAGATGATGATATTGCAGGAAGGGGGAGCGACCAAGGAGATTGAGAGGGAGCACGAGAGCGAGAGGAGAGGAGGAGGAAAAAGGCTGGAGATGATGATATTGCAGGAAGGGGGAGCGACCAAGGAGATTGAGAGGGAGCACGAGAGCGAGAGGAGAGGAGGAGGAAAAAGGCTGGAGATGATGATATTGCAGGAAGGGGGAGCGACCAAGGAGATTGAGAGAGAGCACGAGAGCGAGAGGAGAGGAGGAGGAAAAAGGCTGGAGATGATGATATTGCAGGAAGGGGGAGCGACCAAGGAGATTGAGAGGGAGCACGAGAGCGAGAGGAGAGGAGGAGGAAAAAGGCTGGAGATGATGATATTGCTGGAAGGGGGAGCGACCAAGGAGATTGAGAGGGAGCACGAGAGCGAGAGGAGAGGAGGAGGAAAAAGGCTGGAGATGATGATATTGCAGGAAGGGGGAGCGACCAAGGAGATTGAGAGAGAGCACGAGAGCGAGAGGAGAGGAGGAGGAAAAAGGCTGGAGATGATGATATTGCAGGAAGGGGGAGCGACCAAGGAGATTGAGAGAGAGCACGAGAGCGAGAGGAGAGGAGGAGGAAAAAGGCTGGAGATGATGATATTGCAGGAAGGGGGAGCGACCAAGGAGATTGAGAGGGAGCACGAGAGCGAGAGGAGAGGAGGAGGAAAAAGGCTGGAGATGATGATATTGCAGGAAGGGGGAGCGACCAAGGAGATTGAGAGGGAGCACGAGAGCGAGAGGAGAGGAGGAGGAAAAAGGCTGGAGATGATGATATTGCAGGAAGGGGGAGCGACCAAGGAGATTGAGAGGGAGCACGAGAGCGAGAGGAGAGGAGGAGGAAAAAGGCTGGAGATGATGATATTGCAGGAAGGGGGAGCGACCAAGGAGATTGAGAGGGAGCACGAGAGCGAGAGGAGAGGAGGAGGAAAAAGGCTGGAGATGATGATATTGCAGGAAGGGGGAGCGACCAAGGAGATTGAGAGGGAGCACGAGAGCGAGTAGAGAGGAGGAGGAAAAAGGCTGGAGATGATGATATTGCAGGAAGGGGGAGCGACCAAGGAGATTGAGAGAGAGCACGAGAGCGAGAGGAGAGGAGGAGGAAAAAGGCTGGAGATGATGATATTGCAGGAAGGGGGAGCGACCAAGGAGATTGAGAGGGAGCACGAGAGCGAGAGGAGAGGAGGAGGAAAAAGGCTGGAGATGATGATATTGCAGGAAGGGGGAGCGACCAAGGAGATTGAGAGGGAGCACGAGAGCGAGAGGATAGGAGGAGGAAAGAGGCTGGAGATGATGATATTGCAGGAAGGGGGAGCGACCAAGGAGATTGAGAGGGAGCACGAGAGCGAGAGGATAGGAGGAGGAAAGAGGCTGGAGATGATGATATTGCAGGAAGGGGGAGCGACCAAGGAGATTGAGAGGGAGCACGAGAGCGAGAGGAGAGGAGGAGGAAAGAGGCTGGAGATGATGATATTGCAGGAAGGGGGAGCGACCAAGGAGATTGAGAGGGAGCACGAGAGCGAGAGGAGAGGAGGAGGAAAAAGGCTGGAGATGATGATATTGCAGGAAGGGGGAGCGACCAAGGAGATTGAGAGGGAGCACGAGAGCGAGAGGATAGGAGGAGGAAAGAGGCTTGAGATGATGATATTGCAGGAAGGGGGAGCGACCAAGGAGATTGAGAGGGAGCACGAGAGCGAGAGGATAGGAGGAGGAAAGAGGCTGGAGATGATGATATTGCAGGAAGGGGGAGCGACCAAGGAGATTGAGAGGGAGCACGAGAGCGAGAGGAGAGGAGGAGGAAAGAGGCTGGAGCTGATGATATTGCCGGAAGGGGGAGCGACCAAGGAGATTGAGAGGGAGCACGAGAGCGACAGGAGAGGAGGAGGAAAGAGGCTGGAGCTGATGATATTGCCGGAAGGGGGAGCGACCAAGGAGATTGAGAGGGAGCACGAGAGCGAGAGGAGAGGAGGAGGATTAAGGCTGGAGATGATGATATTGCTGGAAGGGGGAGCGACCAAGGAGATTGAGAGAGAGCACGAGAGCGAGAGGAGAGGAGGAGGAAAGAGGCTGGAGCTGATGATATTGCCGGAAGGGGGAGCGACCAAGGAGATTGAGAGGGAGCACGAGAGCGAGAGGAGAGGAGGAGGATTAAGGCTGGAGATGATGATATTGCTGGAAGGGGGAGCGACCAAGGAGATTGAGAGAGAGCACGAGAGCGAGAGGAGAGGAGGAGGAAAGAGGCTGGAGCTGATGATATTGCCGGAAGGGGGAGCGACCAAGGAGATTGAGAGGGAGCACGAGAGCGAGAGGAGAGGAGGAGGATTAAGGCTGGAGATGATGATATTGCTGGAAGGGGGAGCGACCAAGGAGATTGAGAGAGAGCACGAGAGCGAGAGGAGAGGAGGAGGAAAAAGGCTGGAGATGATGATATTGCAGGAAGGGGGAGCGACCAAGGAGATTGAGAGAGAGCACGAGAGCGAGAGGAGAGGAGGAGGAAAGAGGCTGGAGCTGATGATATTGCCGGAAGGGGGAGCGACCAAGGAGATTGAGAGAGAGCACGAGAGCGAGAGGAGAGGAGGAGGAAAAAGGCTGGAGATGATGATATTGCTGGAAGGGGGAGCGACCAAGGAGATTGAGAGGGAGCACGAGAGCGAGAGGAGAGGAGGAGGAAAAAGGCTGGAGCTGATGATATTGCCGGAAGGGGGAGCGACCAAGGAGATTGAGAGAGAGCACGAGAGCGAGAGGAGAGGAGGAGGAAAAAGGCTGGAGATGATGATATTGCAGGAAGGGGGAGCGACCAAGGAGGAGAGGGTGCACGAGAGCGACAGGAAAGGAGGAGGAAAAAGGCTGTAGCTGATGATATTGCCGGAAGGGGGAGCGACCAAGGAGATTGAGAGAGAGCACGAGAGCGAGAGGAGAGGAGGAGGAAAAAGGCTGGAGATGATGATATTGCAGGAAGGGGGAGCGACCAAGGAGATTGAGAGGGAGCACGAGAGCGAGAGGAGAGGAGGAGGAAAGAGGCTGGAGCTGATGATATTGCTGGAAGGGGGAGCGACCAAGGAGATTGAGAGGGAGCACGAGAGCGAGAGGAGAGGAGGAGGATTAAGGCTGGAGATGATGATATTGCTGGAAGGGGGAGCGACCAAGGAGATTGAGAGAGAGCACGAGAGCGAGAGGAGAGGAGGAGGAAAGAGGCTGGAGCTGATGATATTGCAGGAAGGGGGAGCGACCAAGGAGATTGAGAGGGAGCACGAGAGCGAGAGGAGAGGAGGAGGAAAAAGGCTGGAGATGATGATATTGCAGGAAGGGGGAGCGACCAAGGAGATTGAGAGGGAGCACGAGAGCGACAGGAGAGGAGGAGGAAAGAGGCTGGAGCTGATGATATTGCCGGAAGGGGGAGCGACCAAGGAGATTGAGAGGGAGCACGAGAGCGAGAGGAGAGGAGGAGGAAAAAGGCTGGAGATGATGATATTGCCGGAAGGGGGAGCGACCAAGGAGATTGAGAGGGAGCACGAGAGCGACAGGAGAGGAGGAGGAAAAAGGTTGGAGCTGATGATATTGCCGGAAGGGGGAGCGACCAAGGAGATTGAGAGAGAGCACGAGAGCGAGAGGAGAGGAGGAGGAAAAAGGCTGTAGCTGATGATATTGCAGGAAGGGGGAGCGACCAAGGAGATTGAGAGGGAGCACGAGAGCGAGAGGAGAGGAGGAGGATTAAGGCTGGAGATGATGATATTGCTGGAAGGGGGAGCGACCAAGGAGATTGAGAGAGAGCACGAGAGCGAGAGGAGAGGAGGAGGAAAGAGGCTGGAGCTGATGATATTGCTGGAAGGGGGAGCGACCAAGGAGATTGAGAGGGAGCACGAGAGCGAGAGGAGAGGAGGAGGATTAAGGCTGGAGATGATGATATTGCTGGAAGGGGGAGCGACCAAGGAGATTGAGAGAGAGCACGAGAGCGAGAGGAGAGGAGGAGGAAAAAGGCTGTAGCTGATGATATTGCAGGAAGGGGGAGCGACCAAGGAGATTGAGAGGGAGCACGAGAGCGACAGGAGAGGAGGAGGAAAGAGGCTGGAGCTGACTATATTGCCGGAAGGGGGAGCGACCAAGGAGATTGAGAGGGAGCACGAGAGCGAGAGGAGAGGAGGAGGATTAAGGCTGGAGATGATGATATTGCCGGAAGGGGGAGCGACCAAGGAGATTGAGAGGGAGCACGAGAGCGAGAGGAGAGGAGGAGGAAAAAGGCTGTAGCTGATGATATTGCCGGAAGGGGGAGCGACCAAGGAGATTGAGAGGGAGCACGAGAGCGACAGGAGAGGAGGAGGAAAGAGGCTGGAGCTGATGATATTGCCGGAAGGGGGAGCGACCAAGGAGATTGAGAGGGAGCACGAGAGCGAGAGGAGAGGAGGAGGATTAAGGCTGGAGATGATGATATTGCTGGAAGGGGGAGCGACCAAGGAGATTGAGAGAGAGCACGAGAGCGAGAGGAGAGGAGGAGGAAAGAGGCTGGAGCTGATGATATTGCCGGAAGGGGGAGCGACCAAGGAGATTGAGAGGGAGCACGAGAGGGAGAGGAGAGGAGGAGGATTAAGGCTGGAGATGATGATATTGCTGGAAGGGGGAGCGACCAAGGAGATTGAGAGAGAGCACGAGAGCGAGAGGAGAGGAGGAGGAAAGAGGCTGGAGCTGATGATATTGCCGGAAGGGGGAGCGACCAAGGAGATTGAGAGGGAGCACGAGAGCGAGAGGAGAGGAGGAGGATTAAGGCTGGAGATGATGATATTGCTGGAAGGGGGAGCGACCAAGGAGATTGAGAGAGAGCACGAGAGCGAGAGGAGAGGAGGAGGAAAAAGGCTGGAGATGATGATATTGCAGGAAGGGGGAGCGACCAAGGAGATTGAGAGAGAGCACGAGAGCGAGAGGAGAGGAGGAGGAAAGAGGCTGGAGCTGATGATATTGCCGGAAGGGGGAGCAACCAAGGAGATTGAGAGAGAGCACGAGAGCGAGAGGAGAGGAGGAGGAAAAAGGCTGGAGATGATGATATTGCTGGAAGGGGGAGCGACCAAGGAGATTGAGAGGGAGCACGAGAGCGAGAGGAGAGGAGGAGGAAAAAGGCTGGAGCTGATGATATTGCCGGAAGGGGGAGCGACCAAGGAGATTGAGAGGGAGCACGAGAGCGAGAGGAGAGGAGGAGGAAAGAGGCTGGAGCTGATGATATTGCTGGAAGGGGGAGCGACCAAGGAGATTGAGAGGGAGCACGAGAGCGAGAGGAGAGGAGGAGGATTAAGGCTGGAGATGATGATATTGCTGGAAGGGGGAGCGACCAAGGAGATTGAGAGAGAGCACGAGAGCGAGAGGAGAGGAGGAGGAAAGAGGCTGGAGCTGATGATATTGCAGGAAGGGGGAGCGACAAAGGAGATTGAGAGGGAGCACGAGAGCGAGAGGAGAGGAGGAGGAAAAAGGCTGGAGATGATGATATTGCAGGAAGGGGGAGCGACCAAGGAGATTGAGAGGGAGCACGAGAGCGACAGGAGAGGAGGAGGAAAGAGGCTGGAGCTGATGATATTGCCGGAAGGGGGAGCGACCAAGGAGATTGAGAGGGAGCACGAGAGCGAGAGGAGAGGAGGAGGATTAAGGCTGGAGATGATGATATTGCTGGAAGGGGGAGCGACCAAGGAGATTGAGAGAGAGCACGAGAGCGAGAGGAGAGGAGGAGGAAAAAGGCTGTAGCTGATGATATTGCAGGAAGGGGGAGCGACCAAGGAGATTGAGAGGGAGCACGAGAGCGAGAGGAGAGGAGGAGGATTAAGGCTGGAGATGATGATATTGCTGGAAGGGGGAGCGACCAAGGAGATTGAGAGAGAGCACGAGAGCGAGAGGAGAGGAGGAGGAAAGAGGCTGGAGCTGATGATATTGCTGGAAGGGGGAGCGACCAAGGAGATTGAGAGGGAGCACGAGAGCGAGAGGAGAGGAGGAGGATTAAGGCTGGAGATGATGATATTGCTGGAAGGGGGAGCGACCAAGGAGATTGAGAGAGAGCACGAGAGCGAGAGGAGAGGAGGAGGAAAAAGGCTGTAGCTGATGATATTGCAGGAAGGGGGAGCGACCAAGGAGATTGAGAGGGAGCACGAGAGCGAGAGGAGAGGAGGAGGAAAAAGGCTGTAGCTGATGATATTGCAGGAAGGGGGAGCGACCAAGGAGATTGAGAGGGAGCACGAGAGCGAGAGGAGAGGAGGAGGATTGAGGCTGGAGATGATGATATTGCTGGAAGGGGGAGCGACCAAGGAGATTTAGAGAGAGAACGAGAGCGAGAGGAGAGGAGGAGGAAAGAGGCTGGAGCTGATGATATTGCCGGAAGGGGGAGCGACCAAGGAGATTGAGAGGGAGCACGAGAGCGAGAGGAGAGGAGGAGGAAAAAGGCTGGAGATGATGATATTGCAGGAAGGGGGAGCGACCAAGGAGATTGAGAGGGAGCACGAGAGCGAGAGGAGAGGAGGAGGAAAAAGGCTGGAGATGATGATATTGCAGGAAGGGGGAGCGACCAAGGAGATTGAGAGAGAGCACGAGAGCGAGAGGAGAGGAGGAGGAAAAAGGCTGTAGCTGATGATATTGCAGGAAGGGGGAGCGACCAAGGAGATTGAGAGGGAGCACGAGAGCGAGAGGAGAGGAGGAGGAAAAAGGCTGGAGATGATGATATTGCAGGAAGGGGGAGCGACCAAGGAGATTGAGAGGGAGCACGAGAGCGAGAGGAGAGGAGGAGGAAAAAGGCTGGAGATGATGATATTGCAGGAAGGGGGAGCGACCAAGGAGATTGAGAGGGAGCACGAGAGCGAGAGGAGAGGAGGAGGAAAAAGGCTGGAGATGATGATATTGCAGGAAGGGGGAGCAACCAAGGAGATTGAGAGGGAGCACGAGAGCGAGAGGAGAGGAGGAGGAAAAAGGCTGGAGATGATGATATTGCAGGAAGGGGGAGCGACCAAGGAGATTGAGAGGGAGCACGAGAGCGAGAGGAGAGGAGGAGGAAAAAGGCTGGAGATGATGATATTGCAGGAAGGGGGAGCGACCAAGGAGATTGAGAGGGAGCACGAGAGCGAGAGGAGAGGAGGAGGAAAAAGGCTGGAGATGATGATATTGCAGGAAGGGGGAGCAACCAAGGAGATTGAGAGGGAGCACGAGAGCGAGAGGAGAGGAGGAGGAAAAAGGCTGGAGATGATGATATTGCAGGAAGGGGGAGCAACCAAGGAGATTGAGAGGGAGCACGAGAGCGAGAGGAGAGGAGGAGGAAAAAGGCTGGAGATGATGATATTGCAGGAAGGGGGAGCGACCAAGGAGATTGAGAGGGAGCACGAGAGCGAGAGGAGAGGAGGAGGAAAAAGGCTGGAGATGATGATATTGCAGGAAGGGGGAGCGACCAAGGAGATTGAGAGGGAGCACGAGAGCGAGAGGAGAGGAGGAGGAAAAAGGCTGGAGATGATGATATTGCAGGAACGGGGAGCGACCAAGGAGATTGAGAGGGAGCACGAGAGCGAGAGGAGAGGAGGAGGAAAAAGGCTGGAGATGATGATATTGCAGGAAGGGGGAGCGACCAAGGAGATTGAGAGGGAGCACGAGAGCGAGAGGAGAGGAGGAGGAAAAAGGCTGGAGATGATGATATTGCAGGAAGGGGGAGCAACCAAGGAGATTGAGAGGGAGCACGAGAGCGAGAGGAGAGGAGGAGGAAAAAGGCTGGAGATGATGATATTGCAGGAAGGGGGAGCGACCAAGGAGATTGAGAGGGAGCACGAGAGCGAGAGGAGAGGAGGAGGAAAAAGGCTGGAGATGATGATATTGCAGGAAGGGGGAGCAACCAAGGAGATTGAGAGGGAGCACGAGAGCGAGAGGAGAGGAGGAGGAAAAAGGCTGGAGATGATGATATTGCAGGAAGGGGGAGCGACCAAGGAGATTGAGAGGGAGCACGAGAGCGAGAGGAGAGGAGGAGGAAAAAGGCTGGAGATGATGATATTGCAGGAAGGGGGAGCGACCAAGGAGATTGAGAGGGAGCACGAGAGCGAGAGGAGAGGAGGAGGAAAAAGGCTGGAGATGATGATATTGCAGGAAGGGGGAGCAACCAAGGAGATTGAGAGGGAGCACGAGAGCGAGAGGAGAGGAGGAGGAAAAAGGCTGGAGATGATGATATTGCAGGAAGGGGGAGCGACCAAGGAGATTGAGAGGGAGCACGAGAGCGAGAGGAGAGGAGGAGGAAAAAGGCTGGAGATGATGATATTGCAGGAAGGGGGAGCGACCAAGGAGATTGAGAGGGAGCACGAGAGCGAGAGGAGAGGAGGAGGAAAAAGGCTGGAGATGATGATATTGCAGGAAGGGGGAGCGACCAAGGAGATTGAGAGGGAGCACGAGAGCGAGAGGAGAGGAGGAGGAAAAAGGCTGGAGATGATGATATTGCAGGAAGGGGGAGCAACCAAGGAGATTGAGAGGGAGCACGAGAGCGAGAGGAGAGGAGGAGGAAAAAGGCTGGAGATGATGATATTGCAGGAAGGGGGAGCGACCAAGGAGATTGAGAGGGAGCACGAGAGCGAGAGGAGAGGAGGAGGAAAAAGGCTGGAGATGATGATATTGCAGGAAGGGGGAGCGACCAAGGAGATTGAGAGGGAGCACGAGAGCGAGAGGAGAGGAGGAGGAAAAAGGCTGGAGATGATGATATTGCTGGAAGGGGGAGCGACCAAGGAGATTGAGAGAGAGCACAAGAGCGACAGGAGAGGAGGAGGAAAAAGGCTGGAGATGATGATATTGCTGGAAGGGGGAGCGACCAAGGAGGAGAGGGTGCACGAGAGCGAGAGGAGAGGAGGAGGAAAAAGGCTGGAGATGATGATATTGCTGGAAGGGGGAGCGACCAAGGAGATTGAGAGAGAGCACGAGAGCGAGAGGAGAGGAGGAGGAAAAAGGCTGGAGATGATGATATTGCTGGAAGGGGGAGCGACTAAGGAGATTGAGAGGGAGCACGAGAGCGAGAGGAGAGGAGGAGGAAAAAGGCTGGAGATGATGATATTGCTGGAAGGGGGAGCGACCAAGGAGATTGAGAGAGAGCACAAGAGCGACAGGAGAGGAGGAGGAAAAAGGCTGGAGATGATGATATTGCTGGAAGGGGGAGCGACCAAGGAGGAGAGGGTGCACGAGAGCGAGAGGAGAGGAGGAGGAAAAAGGCTGGAGATGATGATATTGCTGGAAGGGGGAGCGACCAAGGAGATTGAGAGAGAGCACAAGAGCGACAGGAGAGGAGGAGGAAAAAGGCTGGAGATGATGATATTGCTGGAAGGGGGAGCGACTAAGGAGATTGAGAGGGAGCACGAGAGCGAGAGGAGAGGAGGAGGAAAAAGGCTGGAGATGATGATATTGCAGGAAGGGGGAGCGACCAAGGAGATTGAGAGAGAGCACAAGAGCGACAGGAGAGGAGGAGGAAAAAGGCTGGAGATGATGATATTGCTGGAAGGGGGAGCGACTAAGGAGATTGAGAGGGAGCACGAGAGCGAGAGGAGAGGAGGAGGAAAAAGGCTGGAGATGATGATATTGCTGGAAGGGGGAGCGACCAAGGAGATTGAGAGAGAGCACAAGAGCGACAGGAGAGGAGGAGGAAAAAGGCTGGAGATGATGATATTGCTGGAAGGGGGAGCGACTAAGGAGATTGAGAGGGAGCACGAGAGCGAGAGGAGAGGAGGAGGAAAAAGGCTGGAGATGATGATATTGCTGGAAGGGGGAGCGACCAAGGAGATTGAGAGGGAGCACGAGAGCGAGAGGAGAGGAGGAGGAAAAAGGCTGGAGATGATGATATTGCAGGAAGGGGGAGCGACTAAGGAGATTGAGAGAGAGCACGAGAGCGACAGGAGAGGAGGAGGAAAAAGGCTGGAGATGATGATATTGCAGGAAGGGGGAGCGACCAAGGAGATTGAGAGGGAGCACGAGAGCGACAGGAGAGGAGGAGGAAAAAGGCTGGAGATGATGATATTGCAGGAAGGGGGAGCGACCAAGGAGATTGAGAGGAAGCACGAGAGCGACAGGAGAGGAGGAGGAAAAAGGCTGGAGATGATGATATTGCAGGAAGGGGGAGCGACCAAGGAGATTGAGAGGGAGCACGAGAGCGAGAGGAGAGGAGGAGGAAAAAGGCTGGAGATGATGATATTGCTGGAAGGGGGAGCGACCAAGGAGATTGAGAGAGAGCACAAGAGCGACAGGAGAGGAGGAGGAAAAAGGCTGGAGATGATGATATTGCAGGAAGGGGGAGCGACCAAGGAGATTGAGAGAGAGCACAAGAGCGACAGGAGAGGAGGAGGAAAAAGGCTGGAGATGATGATATTGCAGGAAGGGGGAGCGACCAAGGAGATTGAGAGGGAGCACGAGAGCGAGAGGAGAGGAGGAGGAAAAAGGCTGTAGCTGATGATATTGCAGGAAGGGGGAGCGACCAAGGAGATTGAGAGGGAGCACGAGAGCGAGAGGAGAGGAGGAGGAAAAAGGCTGGAGATGATGATATTGCCGGAAGGGGGAGCGACCAAGGAGATTGAGAGGGAGCACGAGAGCGACAGGAGAGGAGGAGGAATAAGGCTGGAGATGATGATATTGCTGGAAGGGGGAGCGACTAAGGAGATTGAGAGGGAGCACGAGAGCGAGAGGAGAGGAGGAGGAAAAAGGCTGGAGATGATGATATTGCTGGAAGGGGGAGCGACCAAGGAGATTGAGAGGGAGCACGAGAGCGACAGGAGAGGAGGAGGAATAAGGCTGGAGATGATGATATTGCTGGAAGGGGGAGCGACTAAGGAGATTGAGAGGGAGCACGAGAGCGAGAGGAGAGGAGGAGGAAAAAGGCTGGAGATGATGATATTGCTGGAAGGGGGAGCGACCAAGGAGATTGAGAGGGAGCACGAGAGCGAGAGGAGAGGAGGAGGAAAGAGGCTGGAGCTGATGATATTGCCGGAAGGGGGAGCGACCAAGGAGATTGAGAGGGAGCACGAGAGCGAGAGGAGAGGAGGAGGAAAAAGGCTGGAGATGATGATATTGCTGGAAGGGGGAGCGACTAAGGAGATTGAGAGGGAGCACGAGAGCGAGAGGAGAGGAGGAGGAAAAAGGCTGGAGATGATGATATTGCTGGAAGGGGGAGCGACTAAGGAGATTGAGAGGGAGCACGAGAGCGAGAGGAGAGGAGGAGGAAAAAGGCTGGAGATGATGATATTGCAGGAAGGGGGAGCGACCAAGGAGATTGAGAGGGAGCACGAGAGCGAGAGGAGAGGAGGAGGAAAAAGGCTGGAGATGATGATATTGCTGGAAGGGGGAGCGACCAAGGAGATTGAGAGAGAGCACAAGAGCGACAGGAGAGGAGGAGGAAAAAGGCTGGAGATGATGATATTGCTGGAAGGGGGAGCGACTAAGGAGATTGAGAGAGAGCACGAGAGCGAGAGGAGAGGAGGAGGAAAAAGGCTGGAGATGATGATATTGCTGGAAGGGGGAGCGACTAAGGAGATTGAGAGGGAGCACGAGAGCGAGAGGAGAGGAGGAGGAAAAAGGCTGGAGATGATGATATTGCAGGAAGGGGGAGCGACCAAGGAGATTGAGAGGGAGCACGAGAGCGACAGGAGAGGAGGAGGAAAAAGGCTGCAGATGATGATATTGCTGGAAGGGGGAGCGACTAAGGAGATTGAGAGGGAGCACGAGAGCGAGAGGAGAGGAGGAGGAAAAAGGCTGGAGATGATGATATTGCTGGAAGGGGGAGCGACCAAGGAGATTGAGAGAGAGCACGAGAGCGAGAGGAGAGGAGGAGGAAAAAGGCTGGAGATGATGATATTGCTGGAAGGGGGAGCGACCAAGGAGATTGAGAGAGAGCACGAGAGCGACAGGAGAGGAGGAGGAAAAAGGCTGGAGATGATGATATTGCTGGAAGGGGGAGCGACCAAGGAGATTGAGAGAGAGCACAAGAGCGACAGGAGAGGAGGAGGAAAAAGGCTGGAGATGATGATATTGCTGGAAGGGGGAGCGACCAAGGAGATTGAGAGAGAGCACGAGAGCGAGAGGAGAGGAGGAGGAAAAAGGCTGGAGATGATGATATTGCTGGAAGGGGGAGCGACCAAGGAGATTGAGAGGGAGCACGAGAGCGACAGGAGAGGAGGAGGAATAAGGCTGGAGCTGATGATATTGCCGGAAGGGGGAGCGACCAAGGAGATTGAGAGGGAGCACGAGAGCGAGAGGAGAGGAGGAGGAAAAAGGCTGGAGATGATGATATTGCAGGAAGGGGGAGCGACCAAGGAGATTGAGAGGGAGCACGAGAGCGACAGGTGAGGAGGAGGAAAAAGGCTGGAGATGATGATATTGCTGGAAGGGGGAGCGACCAAGGAGATTGAGAGAGAGCACAAGAGCGACAGGAGAGGAGGAGGAAAAAGGCTGGAGATGATGATATTGCTGGAAGGGGGAGCGACTAAGGAGATTGAGAGAGAGCACGAGAGCGAGAGGAGAGGAGGAGGAAAAAGGCTGGAGATGATGATATTGCTGGAAGGGGGAGCGACTAAGGAGATTGAGAGGGAGCACGAGAGCGAGAGGAGAGGAGGAGGAAAAAGACTGGAGCTGATGATATTGCTGGAAGGGGGAGCGACTAAGGAGATTGAGAGGGAGCACGAGAGCGAGAGGAGAGGAGGAGGAAAAAGGCTGGAGATGATGATATTGCAGGAAGGGGGAGCGACCAAGGAGATTGAGAGGGAGCACGAGAGCGAGAGGAGAGGAGGAGGAAAAAGGCTGGAGCTGATGATATTGCAGGAAGGGGGAGCGACCAAGGAGATTGAGAGGGAGCACGAGAGCGAGAGGAGAGGAGGAGGAAAAAGGCTGGAGATGATGATATTGCAGGAAGGGGGAGCGACCAAGGAGATTGAGAGGGAGCACGAGAGCGAGAGGAGAGGAGGAGGAAAAAGGCTGGAGATGATGATATTGCTGGAAGGGGGAGCGACCAAGGAGATTGAGAGAGAGCACGAGAGCGAGAGGAGAGGAGGAGGAAAAAGGCTGGAGATGATGATATTGCAGGAAGGGGGAGCGACCAAGGAGATTGAGAGGGAGCACGAGAGCGAGAGGAGAGGAGGAGGAAAAAGGCTGGAGATGATGATATTGCAGGAAGGGGGAGCGACCAAGGAGATTGAGAGGGAGCACGAGAGCGAGAGGAGAGGAGGAGGAAAAAGGCTGGAGATGATGATATTGCAGGAAGGGGGAGCGACCAAGGAGATTGAGAGAGAGCACGAGAGCGACAGGAGAGGAGGAGGAAAAAGGCTGTAGCTGATGATATTGCCGGAAGGGGGAGCGACCAAGGAGATTGAGAGGGAGCACGAGAGCGAGAGGAGAGGAGGAGGAAAAAGGCTGGAGATGATGATATTGCAGGAAGGGGGAGCGACCAAGGAGATTGAGAGGGAGCACGAGAGCGAGAGGAGAGGAGGAGGAAAAAGGCTGGAGATGATGATATTGCAGGAAGGGGGAGCGACCAAGGAGATTGAGAGGGAGCACGAGAGCGAGAGGAGAGGAGGAGGAAAGAGGCTGTAGCTGATGATATTGCCGGAAGGGGGAGCGACCAAGGAGATTGAGAGGGAGCACGAGAGCGAGAGGAGAGGAGGAGGAAAAAGGCTGGAGATGATGATATTGCAGGAAGGGGGAGCGACCAAGGAGATTGAGAGGGAGCACGAGAGCGAGAGGAGAGGAGGAGGAAAAAGGCTGGAGATGATGATATTGCAGGAAGGGGGAGCGACCAAGGAGATTGAGAGGGAGCACGAGAGCGAGAGGAGAGGAGGAGGAAAGAGGCTGTAGCTGATGATATTGCCGGAAGGGGGAGCGACCAAGGAGATTGAGAGGGAGCACGAGAGCGAGAGGAGAGGAGGAGGAAAAAGGCTGGAGCTGATGATATTGCTGGAAGGGGGAGCGACCAAGGAGATTGAGAGGGAGCACGAGAGCGAGAGGAGAGGAGGAGGAAAGAGGCTGGAGCTGATGATATTGCCGGAAGGGGGAGCGACCAAGGAGATTGAGAGGGAGCACGAGAGCGAGAGGAGAGGAGGAGGAAAAAGGCTGGAGCTGATGATATTGCTGGAAGGGGGAGCGACCAAGGAGATTGAGAGGGAGCACGAGAGCGAGAGGAGAGGAGGAGGAAAGAGGCTGTAGCTGATGATATTGCCGGAAGGGGGAGCGACCAAGGAGATTGAGAGGGAGCACGAGAGCGAGAGGAGAGGAGGAGGAAAAAGGCTGGAGATGATGATATTGCAGGAAGGGGGAGCGACCAAGGAGATTGAGAGGGAGCACGAGAGCGAGAGGATAGGAGGAGGAAAGAGGCTGTAGCTGATGATATTGCCGGAAGGGGGAGCGACCAAGGAGATTGAGAGGGAGCACGAGAGCGAGAGGAGAGGAGGAGGAAAGAGGCTGGAGCTGATGATATTGCCGGAAGGGGGAGCGACCAAGGAGATTGAGAGGGAGCACGAGAGCGAGAGGAGAGGAGGAGGAAAGAGGCTGGAGCTGATGATATTGCCGGAAGGGGGAGCGACCAAGGAGATTGAGAGGGAGCACGAGAGCGAGAGGAGAGGAGGATGAAAGAGGCTGGAGATGATGATATTGCAGGAAGGGGGAGCGACCAAGGAGATTGAGAGGGAGCACGAGAGCGAGAGGAGAGGAGGAGGAAAGAGGCTGGAGCTGATGATATTGCCGGAAGGGGGAGCGACCAAGGAGATTGAGAGGGAGCACGAGAGCGAGAGGAGAGGAGGAGGAAAAAGGCTGGAGATGATGATATTGCAGGAAGGGGGAGCGACCAAGGAGATTGAGAGGGAGCACGAGAGCGAGAGGAGAGGAGGAGGAAAAAGGCTGGAGATGATGATATTGCAGGAAGGGGGAGCGACCAAGGAGATTGAGAGAGAGCACGAGAGCGAGAGGAGAGGAGGAGGAAAAAGGCTGGAGATGATGATATTGCAGGAAGGGGGAGCGACCAAGGAGATTGAGAGGGAGCACGAGAGCGACAGGAGAGGAGGAGGAAAGAGGCTGGAGCTGATGATATTGCCGGAAGGGGGAGCGACCAAGGAGATTGAGAGGGAGCACGAGAGCGAGAGGATAGGAGGAGGAAAGAGGCTGGAGCTGATGATATTGCCGGAAGGGGGAGCGACCAAGGAGATTGAGAGAGAGCACGAGAGCGAGAGGAGAGGAGGAGGAAAAAGGCTGGAGATGATGATATTGCAGGAAGGGGGAGCGACCAAGGAGATTGAGAGGGAGCACGAGAGCGAGAGGAGAGGAGGAGGAAAAAGGCTGGAGATGATGATATTGCAGGAAGGGGGAGCGACCAAGGAGATTGAGAGGGAGCACGAGAGCGAGAGGAGAGGAGGAGGAAAAAGGCTGGAGATGATGATATTGCTGGAAGGGGGAGCGACTAAGGAGATTGAGAGGGAGCACGAGAGCGAGAGGAGAGGAGGAGGAAAAAGGCTGGAGATGATGATATTGCAGGAAGGGGGAGCGACCAAGGAGATTGAGAGGGAGCACGAGAGCGAGAGGAGAGGATGAGGAAAAAGGCTGGAGATGATGATATTGCAGGAAGGGGGAGCGACCAAGGAGATTGAGAGGGAGCACGAGAGCGACAGGAGAGGAGGAGGAAAAAGGCTGGAGATGATGATATTGCTGGAAGGGGGAGCGACTAAGGAGATTGAGAGGGAGCACGAGAGCGAGAGGAGAGGAGGAGGAAAAAGGCTGGAGATGATGATATTGCTGGAAGGGGGAGCGACCAAGGAGATTGAGAGGGAGCACGAGAGCGACAGGAGAGGAGGAGGAATAAGGCTGGAGCTGATGATATTGCCGGAAGGGGGAGCGACCAAGGAGATTGAGAGGGAGCACGAGAGCGAGAGGAGAGGAGGAGGAAAAAGGCTGGAGATGATGATATTGCAGGAAGGGGGAGCGACCAAGGAGATTGAGAGGGAGCACGAGAGCGAGAGGAGAGGAGGAGGAAAAAGGCTGGAGATGATGATATTGCAGGAAGGGGGAGCGACCAAGGAGATTGAGAGAGAGCACGAGAGCGAGAGGAGAGGAGGAGGAAAAAGGCTGGAGATGATGATATTGCTGGAAGGGGGAGCGACTAAGGAGATTGAGAGGGAGCACGAGAGCGAGAGGAGAGGAGGAGGAAAAAGGCTGGAGATGATGATATTGCTGGAAGGGGGAGCGACCAAGGAGATTGAGAGGGAGCACGAGAGCGAGAGGAGAGGAGGAGGAAAAAGGCTGGAGATGATGATATTGCTGGAAGGGGGAGCGACCAAGGAGATTGAGAGAGAGCACGAGAGCGAGAGGAGAGGAGGAGGAAAAAGGCTGGAGATGATGATATTGCTGGAAGGGGGAGCGACTAAGGAGATTGAGAGGGAGCACGAGAGCGAGAGGAGAGGAGGAGGAAAAAGGCTGGAGATGATGATATTGCTGGAAGGGGGAGCGACTAAGGAGATTGAGAGGGAGCACGAGAGCGAGAGGAGAGGAGGAGGAAAAAGGCTGGAGATGATGATATTGCTGGAAGGGGGAGCGACTAAGGAGATTGACAGGGAGCACGAGAGCGAGAGGAGAGGAGGAGGAAAAAGGCTGGAGATGATGATATTGCTGGAAGGGGGAGCGACCAAGGAGATTGAGAGGGAGCACGAGAGCGAGAGGAGAGGAGGAGGAAAAAGGCTGGAGATGATGATATTGCTGGAAGGGGGAGCGACCAAGGAGATTGAGAGGGAGCACGAGAGCGAGAGGAGAGGAGGAGGAAAAAGGCTGGAGATGATGATATTGCTGGAAGGGGGAGCGACCAAGGAGATTGAGAGGGAGCACGAGAGCGAGAGGAGAGGAGGAGGAAAAAGGCTGGAGATGATGATATTGCTGGAAGGGGGAGCGACCAAGGAGATTGAGAGGGAGCACGAGAGCGAGAGGAGAGGAGGAGGAAAAAGGCTGGAGATGATGATATTGCTGGAAGGGGGAGCGACCAAGGAAATTGAGAGAGAGCACGAGAGCGAGAGGAGAGGAGGAGGAAAAAGGCTGGAGATGATGATATTGCTGGAAGGGGGAGCGACTAAGGAGATTGAGAGGGAGCACGAGAGCGAGAGGAGAGGAGGAGTAAAAAGGCTGGAGATGATGATATTGCTGGAAGGGGGAGCGACTAAGGAGATTGAGAGGGAGCACGAGAGCGAGAGGAGAGGAGGAGGAAAAAGGCTGGAGATGATGATATTGCTGGAAGGGGGAGCGACTAAGGAGATTGAGAGGGAGCACGAGAGCGAGAGGAGAGGAGGAGGAAAAAGGCTGGAGATGATGATATTGCAGGAAGGGGGAGCGACCAAGGAGATTGAGAGAGAGCACAAGAGCGACAGGAGAGGAGGAGGAAAAAGGCTGGAGATGATGATATTGCTGGAAGGGGGAGCGACTAAGGAGATTGAGAGAGAGCACGAGAGCGAGAGGAGAGGAGGAGGAAAAAGGCTGGAGATGATGATATTGCAGGAAGGGGGAGCGACCAAGGAGATTGAGAGGGAGCACGAGAGCGAGAGGAGAGGAGGAGGAAAAAGGCTGGAGATGATGATATTGCTGGAAGGGGGAGCGACTAAGGAGATTGAGAGGGAGCACGAGAGCGAGAGGAGAGGAGGAGGAAAAAGGCTGGAGATGATGATATTGCAGGAAGGGGGAGCGACCAAGGAGATTGAGAGAGAGCACAAGAGCGACAGGAGAGGAGGAGGAAAAAGGCTGGAGATGATGATATTGCTGGAAGGGGGAGCGACTAAGGAGATTGAGAGAGAGCACGAGAGCGAGAGGAGAGGAGGAGGAAAAAGGCTGGAGATGATGATATTGCAGGAAGGGGGAGCGACCAAGGAGATTGAGAGGGAGCACGAGAGCGAGAGGAGAGGAGGAGGAAAAAGGCTGGAGATGATGATATTGCAGGAAGGGGGAGCGACTAAGGAGATTGAGAGAGAGCACGAGAGCGAGAGGAGAGGAGGAGGAAAAAGGCTGGAGATGATGATATTGCTGGAAGGGGGAGCGACTAAGGAGATTGAGAGGGAGCACGAGAGCGAGAGGAGAGGAGGAGGAAAAAGGCTGGAGATGATGATATTGCTGGAAGGGGGAGCGACTAAGGAGATTGAGAGAGAGCACGAGAGCGAGAGGAGAGGAGGAGGAAAAAGGCTGGAGATGATGATATTGCTGGAAGGGGGAGCGACTAAGGAGATTGAGAGGGAGCACGAGAGCGAGAGGAGAGGAGGAGGAAAAAGGCTGGAGATGATGATATTGCTGGAAGGGGGAGCGACTAAGGAGATTGAGAGAGAGCACGAGAGCGAGAGGAGAGGAGGAGGAAAAAGGCTGGAGATGATGATATTGCTGGAAGGGGGAGCGACTAAGGAGATTGAGAGGGAGCACGAGAGCGAGAGGAGAGGAGGAGGAAAAAGGCTGGAGATGATGATATTGCAGGAAGGGGGAGCGACCAAGGAGATTGAGAGAGAGCACGAGAGCGAGAGGAGAGGAGGAGGAAAAAGGCTGGAGATGATGATATTGCAGGAAGGGGGAGCGACCAAGGAGATTGAGAGGGAGCACGAGAGCGACAGGAGAGGAGGAGGAAAGAGGCTGGAGCTGATGATATTGCCGGAAGGGGGAGCGACCAAGGAGATTGAGAGGGAGCACGAGAGCGAGAGGATAGGAGGAGGAAAGAGGCTGGAGCTGATGATATTGCCGGAAGGGGGAGCGACCAAGGAGATTGAGAGAGAGCACGAGAGCGAGAGGAGAGGAGGAGGAAAAAGGCTGGAGATGATGATATTGCAGGAAGGGGGAGCGACCAAGGAGATTGAGAGGGAGCACGAGAGCGAGAGGAGAGGAGGAGGAAAAAGGCTGGAGATGATGATATTGCAGGAAGGGGGAGCGACCAAGGAGATTGAGAGGGAGCACGAGAGCGAGAGGAGAGGAGGAGGAAAAAGGCTGGAGATGATGATATTGCTGGAAGGGGGAGCGACTAAGGAGATTGAGAGGGAGCACGAGAGCGAGAGGAGAGGAGGAGGAAAAAGGCTGGAGATGATGATATTGCAGGAAGGGGGAGCGACCAAGGAGATTGAGAGGGAGCACGAGAGCGAGAGGAGAGGAGGAGGAAAAAGGCTGGAGATGATGATATTGCAGGAAGGGGGAGCGACCAAGGAGATTGAGAGGGAGCACGAGAGCGACAGGAGAGGAGGAGGAAAAAGGCTGGAGATGATGATATTGCTGGAAGGGGGAGCGACTAAGGAGATTGAGAGGGAGCACGAGAGCGAGAGGAGAGGAGGAGGAAAAAGGCTGGAGATGATGATATTGCTGGAAGGGGGAGCGACCAAGGAGATTGAGAGGGAGCACGAGAGCGACAGGAGAGGAGGAGGAATAAGGCTGGAGCTGATGATATTGCCGGAAGGGGGAGCGACCAAGGAGATTGAGAGGGAGCACGAGAGCGAGAGGAGAGGAGGAGGAAAAAGGCTGGAGATGATGATATTGCAGGAAGGGGGAGCGACCAAGGAGATTGAGAGGGAGCACGAGAGCGAGAGGAGAGGAGGAGGAAAAAGGCTGGAGATGATGATATTGCAGGAAGGGGGAGCGACCAAGGAGATTGAGAGAGAGCACGAGAGCGAGAGGAGAGGAGGAGGAAAAAGGCTGGAGATGATGATATTGCTGGAAGGGGGAGCGACTAAGGAGATTGAGAGGGAGCACGAGAGCGAGAGGAGAGGAGGAGGAAAAAGGCTGGAGATGATGATATTGCTGGAAGGGGGAGCGACCAAGGAGATTGAGAGGGAGCACGAGAGCGAGAGGAGAGGAGGAGGAAAAAGGCTGGAGATGATGATATTGCTGGAAGGGGGAGCGACCAAGGAGATTGAGAGAGAGCACGAGAGCGAGAGGAGAGGAGGAGGAAAAAGGCTGGAGATGATGATATTGCTGGAAGGGGGAGCGACTAAGGAGATTGAGAGGGAGCACGAGAGCGAGAGGAGAGGAGGAGGAAAAAGGCTGGAGATGATGATATTGCTGGAAGGGGGAGCGACTAAGGAGATTGAGAGGGAGCACGAGAGCGAGAGGAGAGGAGGAGGAAAAAGGCTGGAGATGATGATATTGCTGGAAGGGGGAGCGACTAAGGAGATTGAGAGGGAGCACGAGAGCGAGAGGAGAGGAGGAGGAAAAAGGCTGGAGATGATGATATTGCAGGAAGGGGGAGCGACCAAGGAGATTGAGAGAGAGCACAAGAGCGACAGGAGAGGAGGAGGAAAAAGGCTGGAGATGATGATATTGCTGGAAGGGGGAGCGACTAAGGAGATTGAGAGAGAGCACGAGAGCGAGAGGAGAGGAGGAGGAAAAAGGCTGGAGATGATGATATTGCAGGAAGGGGGAGCGACCAAGGAGATTGAGAGGGAGCACGAGAGCGAGAGGAGAGGAGGAGGAAAAAGGCTGGAGATGATGATATTGCTGGAAGGGGGAGCGACTAAGGAGATTGAGAGGGAGCACGAGAGCGAGAGGAGAGGAGGAGGAAAAAGGCTGGAGATGATGATATTGCAGGAAGGGGGAGCGACCAAGGAGATTGAGAGAGAGCACAAGAGCGACAGGAGAGGAGGAGGAAAAAGGCTGGAGATGATGATATTGCTGGAAGGGGGAGCGACTAAGGAGATTGAGAGAGAGCACGAGAGCGAGAGGAGAGGAGGAGGAAAAAGGCTGGAGATGATGATATTGCAGGAAGGGGGAGCGACCAAGGAGATTGAGAGGGAGCACGAGAGCGAGAGGAGAGGAGGAGGAAAAAGGCTGGAGATGATGATATTGCAGGAAGGGGGAGCGACTAAGGAGATTGAGAGAGAGCACGAGAGCGAGAGGAGAGGGGGAGGAAAAAGGCTGGAGATGATGATATTGCTGGAAGGGGGAGCGACTAAGGAGATTGAGAGGGAGCACGAGAGCGAGAGGAGAGGAGGAGGAAAAAGGCTGGAGATGATGATATTGCTGGAAGGGGGAGCGACTAAGGAGATTGAGAGAGAGCACGAGAGCGAGAGGAGAGGAGGAGGAAAAAGGCTGGAGATGATGATATTGCTGGAAGGGGGAGCGACTAAGGAGATTGAGAGAGAGCACGAGAGCGAGAGGAGAGGAGGAGGAAAAAGGCTGGAGATGATGATATTGCTGGAAGGGGGAGCGACTAAGGAGATTGAGAGGGAGCACGAGAGCGAGAGGAGAGGAGGAGGAAAAAGGCTGGAGATGATGATATTGCTGGAAGGGGGAGCGACTAAGGAGATTGAGAGAGAGCACGAGAGCGAGAGGAGAGGAGGAGGAAAAAGGCTGGAGATGATGATATTGCTGGAAGGGGGAGCGACTAAGGAGATTGAGAGGGAGCACGAGAGCGAGAGGAGAGGAGGAGGAAAAAGGCTGGAGATGATGATATTGCTGGAAGGGGGAGCGACCAAGGAGATTGAGAGGGAGCACGAGAGCGAGAGGAGAGGATGAGGAAAAAGGCTGGAGATGATGATATTGCAGGAAGGGGGAGCGACCAAGGAGATTGAGAGGGAGCACGAGAGCGACAGGAGAGGAGGAGGAAAAAGGCTGGAGATGATGATATTGCTGGAAGGGGGAGCGACTAAGGAGATTGAGAGGGAGCACGAGAGCGAGAGGAGAGGAGGAGGAAAAAGGCTGGAGATGATGATATTGCTGGAAGGGGGAGCGACCAAGGAGATTGAGAGGGAGCACGAGAGCGACAGGAGAGGAGGAGGAATAAGGCTGGAGCTGATGATATTGCCGGAAGGGGGAGCGACCAAGGAGATTGAGAGGGAGCACGAGAGCGAGAGGAGAGGAGGAGGAAAAAGGCTGGAGATGATGATATTGCAGGAAGGGGGAGCGACCAAGGAGATTGAGAGGGAGCACGAGAGCGAGAGGAGAGGAGGAGGAAAAAGGCTGGAGATGATGATATTGCAGGAAGGGGGAGCGACCAAGGAGATTGAGAGAGAGCACGAGAGCGAGAGGAGAGGAGGAGGAAAAAGGCTTGAGATGATGATATTGCTGGAAGGGGGAGCGACTAAGGAGATTGAGAGGGAGCACGAGAGCGAGAGGAGAGGAGGAGGAAAAAGGCTGGAGATGATGATATTGCTGGAAGGGGGAGCGACCAAGGAGATTGAGAGGGAGCACGAGAGCGAGAGGAGAGGAGGAGGAAAAAGGCTGGAGATGATGATATTGCTGGAAGGGGGAGCGACCAAGGAGATTGAGAGAGAGCACGAGAGCGAGAGGAGAGGAGGAGGAAAAAGGCTGGAGATGATGATATTGCTGGAAGGGGGAGCGACTAAGGAGATTGAGAGGGAGCACGAGAGCGAGAGGAGAGGAGGAGGAAAAAGGCTGGAGATGATGATATTGCTGGAAGGGGGAGCGACTAAGGAGATTGAGAGGGAGCACGAGAGCGAGAGGAGAGGAGGAGGAAAAAGGCTGGAGATGATGATATTGCTGGAAGGGGGAGCGACTAAGGAGATTGAGAGGGAGCACGAGAGCGAGAGGAGAGGAGGAGGAAAAAGGCTGGAGATGATGATATTGCTGGAAGGGGGAGCGACCAAGGAGATTGAGAGGGAGCACGAGAGCGAGAGGAGAGGAGGAGGAAAAAGGCTGGAGATGATGATATTGCTGGAAGGGGGAGCGACCAAGGAGATTGAGAGGGAGCACGAGAGCGAGAGGAGAGGAGGAGGAAAAAGGCTGGAGATGATGATATTGCTGGAAGGGGGAGCGACCAAGGAGATTGAGAGGGAGCACGAGAGCGAGAGGAGAGGAGGAGGAAAAAGGCTGGAGATGATGATATTGCTGGAAGGGGGAGCGACCAAGGAGATTGAGAGGGAGCACGAGAGCGAGAGGAGAGGAGGAGGAAAAAGGCTGGAGATGATGATATTGCTGGAAGGGGGAGCGACCAAGGAGATTGAGAGAGAGCACGAGAGCGAGAGGAGAGGAGGAGGAAAAAGGCTGGAGATGATGATATTGCTGGAAGGGGGAGCGACTAAGGAGATTGAGAGGGAGCACGAGAGCGAGAGGAGAGGAGGAGGAAAAAGGCTGGAGATGATGATATTGCTGGAAGGGGGAGCGACTAAGGAGATTGAGAGGGAGCACGAGAGCGAGAGGAGAGGAGGAGGAAAAAGGCTGGAGATGATGATATTGCTGGAAGGGGGAGCGACTAAGGAGATTGAGAGGGAGCACGAGAGCGAGAGGAGAGGAGGAGGAAAAAGGCTGGAGATGATGATATTGCAGGAAGGGGGAGCGACCAAGGAGATTGAGAGAGAGCACAAGAGCGACATGAGAGGAGGAGGAAAAAGGCTGGAGATGATGATATTGCTGGAAGGGGGAGCGACTAAGGAGATTGAGAGAGAGCACGAGAGCGAGAGGAGAGGAGGAGGAAAAAGGCTGGAGATGATGATATTGCAGGAAGGGGGAGCGACCAAGGAGATTGAGAGGGAGCACGAGAGCGAGAGGAGAGGAGGAGGAAAAAGGCTGGAGATGATGATATTGCTGGAAGGGGGAGCGACTAAGGAGATTGAGAGGGAGCACGAGAGCGAGAGGAGAGGAGGAGGAAAAAGGCTGGAGATGATGATATTGCAGGAAGGGGGAGCGACCAAGGAGATTGAGAGAGAGCACAAGAGCGACAGGAGAGGAGGAGGAAAAAGGCTGGAGATGATGATATTGCTGGAAGGGGGAGCGACTAAGGAGATTGAGAGAGAGCACGAGAGCGAGAGGAGAGGAGGAGGAAAAAGGCTGGAGATGATGATATTGCAGGAAGGGGGAGCGACCAAGGAGATTGAGAGGGAGCACGAGAGCGAGAGGAGAGGAGGAGGAAAAAGGCTGGAGATGATGATATTGCAGGAAGGGGGAGCGACTAAGGAGATTGAGAGAGAGCACGAGAGCGAGAGGAGAGGAGGAGGAAAAAGGCTGGAGATGATGATATTGCTGGAAGGGGGAGCGACTAAGGAGATTGAGAGGGAGCACGAGAGCGAGAGGAGAGGAGGAGGAAAAAGGCTGGAGATGATGATATTGCTGGAAGGGGGAGCGACTAAGGAGATTGAGAGAGAGCACGAGAGCGAGAGGAGAGGAGGAGGAAAAAGGCTGGAGATGATGATATTGCTGGAAGGGGGAGCGACTAAGGAGATTGAGAGGGAGCACGAGAGCGAGAGGAGAGGAGGAGGAAAAAGGCTGGAGATGATGATATTGCTGGAAGGGGGAGCGACTAAGGAGATTGAGAGAGAGCACGAGAGCGAGAGGAGAGGAGGAGGAAAAAGGCTGGAGATGATGATATTGCTGGAAGGGGGAGCGACTAAGGAGATTGAGAGGGAGCACGAGAGCGAGAGGAGAGGAGGAGGAAAAAGGCTGGAGATGATGATATTGCAGGAAGGGGGAGCGACCAAGGAGATTGAGAGAGAGCACGAGAGCGAGAGGAGAGGAGGAGGAAAAAGGCTGGAGATGATGATATTGCAGGAAGGGGGAGCGACCAAGGAGATTGAGAGGGAGCACGAGAGCGACAGGAGAGGAGGAGGAAAGAGGCTGGAGCTGATGATATTGCCGGAAGGGGGAGCGACCAAGGAGATTGAGAGGGAGCACGAGAGCGAGAGGATAGGAGGAGGAAAGAGGCTGGAGCTGATGATATTGCCGGAAGGGGGAGCGACCAAGGAGATTGAGAGAGAGCACGAGAGCGAGAGGAGAGGAGGAGGAAAAAGGCTGGAGATGATGATATTGCAGGAAGGGGGAGCGACCAAGGAGATTGAGAGGGAGCACGAGAGCGAGAGGAGAGGAGGAGGAAAAAGGCTGGAGATGATGATATTGCAGGAAGGGGGAGCGACCAAGGAGATTGAGAGGGAGCACGAGAGCGAGAGGAGAGGAGGAGGAAAAAGGCTGGAGATGATGATATTGCTGGAAGGGGGAGCGACTAAGGAGATTGAGAGGGAGCACGAGAGCGAGAGGAGAGGAGGAGGAAAAAGGCTGGAGATGATGATATTGCAGGAAGGGGGAGCGACCAAGGAGATTGAGAGGGAGCACGAGAGCGAGAGGAGAGGAGGAGGAAAAAGGCTGGAGATGATGATATTGCAGGAAGGGGGAGCGACCAAGGAGATTGAGAGGGAGCACGAGAGCGACAGGAGAGGAGGAGGAAAAAGGCTGGAGATGATGATATTGCTGGAAGGGGGAGCGACTAAGGAGATTGAGAGGGAGCACGAGAGCGAGAGGAGAGGAGGAGGAAAAAGGCTGGAGATGATGATATTGCTGGAAGGGGGAGCGACCAAGGAGATTGAGAGGGAGCACGAGAGCGACAGGAGAGGAGGAGGAATAAGGCTGGAGCTGATGATATTGCCGGAAGGGGGAGCGACCAAGGAGATTGAGAGGGAGCACGAGAGCGAGAGGAGAGGAGGAGGAAAAAGGCTGGAGATGATGATATTGCAGGAAGGGGGAGCGACCAAGGAGATTGAGAGGGAGCACGAGAGCGAGAGGAGAGGAGGAGGAAAAAGGCTGGAGATGATGATATTGCAGGAAGGGGGAGCGACCAAGGAGATTGAGAGAGAGCACGAGAGCGAGAGGAGAGGAGGAGGAAAAAGGCTGGAGATGATGATATTGCTGGAAGGGGGAGCGACTAAGGAGATTGAGAGGGAGCACGAGAGCGAGAGGAGAGGAGGAGGAAAAAGGCTGGAGATGATGATATTGCTGGAAGGGGGAGCGACCAAGGAGATTGAGAGGGAGCACGAGAGCGAGAGGAGAGGAGGAGGAAAAAGGCTGGAGATGATGATATTGCTGGAAGGGGGAGCGACCAAGGAGATTGAGAGAGAGCACGAGAGCGAGAGGAGAGGAGGAGGAAAAAGGCTGGAGATGATGATATTGCTGGAAGGGGGAGCGACTAAGGAGATTGAGAGGGAGCACGAGAGCGAGAGGAGAGGAGGAGGAAAAAGGCTGGAGATGATGATATTGCTGGAAGGGGGAGCGACTAAGGAGATTGAGAGGGAGCACGAGAGCGAGAGGAGAGGAGGAGGAAAAAGGCTGGAGATGATGATATTGCTGGAAGGGGGAGCGACTAAGGAGATTGAGAGGGAGCACGAGAGCGAGAGGAGAGGAGGAGGAAAAAGGCTGGAGATGATGATATTGCAGGAAGGGGGAGCGACCAAGGAGATTGAGAGAGAGCACAAGAGCGACAGGAGAGGAGGAGGAAAAAGGCTGGAGATGATGATATTGCTGGAAGGGGGAGCGACTAAGGAGATTGAGAGAGAGCACGAGAGCGAGAGGAGAGGAGGAGGAAAAAGGCTGGAGATGATGATATTGCAGGAAGGGGGAGCGACCAAGGAGATTGAGAGGGAGCACGAGAGCGAGAGGAGAGGAGGAGGAAAAAGGCTGGAGATGATGATATTGCTGGAAGGGGGAGCGACTAAGGAGATTGAGAGGGAGCACGAGAGCGAGAGGAGAGGAGGAGGAAAAAGGCTGGAGATGATGATATTGCAGGAAGGGGGAGCGACCAAGGAGATTGAGAGAGAGCACAAGAGCGACAGGAGAGGAGGAGGAAAAAGGCTGGAGATGATGATATTGCTGGAAGGGGGAGCGACTAAGGAGATTGAGAGAGAGCACGAGAGCGAGAGGAGAGGAGGAGGAAAAAGGCTGGAGATGATGATATTGCAGGAAGGGGGAGCGACCAAGGAGATTGAGAGGGAGCACGAGAGCGAGAGGAGAGGAGGAGGAAAAAGGCTGGAGATGATGATATTGCAGGAAGGGGGAGCGACTAAGGAGATTGAGAGAGAGCACGAGAGCGAGAGGAGAGGGGGAGGAAAAAGGCTGGAGATGATGATATTGCTGGAAGGGGGAGCGACTAAGGAGATTGAGAGGGAGCACGAGAGCGAGAGGAGAGGAGGAGGAAAAAGGCTGGAGATGATGATATTGCTGGAAGGGGGAGCGACTAAGGAGATTGAGAGAGAGCACGAGAGCGAGAGGAGAGGAGGAGGAAAAAGGCTGGAGATGATGATATTGCTGGAAGGGGGAGCGACTAAGGAGATTGAGAGAGAGCACGAGAGCGAGAGGAGAGGAGGAGGAAAAAGGCTGGAGATGATGATATTGCTGGAAGGGGGAGCGACTAAGGAGATTGAGAGGGAGCACGAGAGCGAGAGGAGAGGAGGAGGAAAAAGGCTGGAGATGATGATATTGCTGGAAGGGGGAGCGACTAAGGAGATTGAGAGAGAGCACGAGAGCGAGAGGAGAGGAGGAGGAAAAAGGCTGGAGATGATGATATTGCTGGAAGGGGGAGCGACTAAGGAGATTGAGAGGGAGCACGAGAGCGAGAGGAGAGGAGGAGGAAAAAGGCTGGAGATGATGATATTGCTGGAAGGGGGAGCGACTAAGGAGATTGAGAGGGAGCACGAGAGCGAGAGGAGAGGAGGAGGAAAAAGGCTGGAGATGATGATATTGCAGGAAGGGGGAGCGACCAAGGAGATTGAGAGGGAGCACGAGAGCGAGAGGAGAGGAGGAGGAAAAAGGCTGGAGCTGATGATATTGCAGGAAGGGGGAGCGACCAAGGAGATTGAGAGGGAGCACGAGAGCGAGAGGAGAGGAGGAGGAAAAAGGCTGGAGATGATGATATTGCAGGAAGGGGGAGCGACCAAGGAGATTGAGAGGGAGCACGAGAGCGAGAGGAGAGGAGGAGGAAAAAGGCTGGAGATGATGATATTGCTGGAAGGGGGAGCGACCAAGGAGATTGAGAGAGAGCACGAGAGCGAGAGGAGAGGAGGAGGAAAAAGGCTGGAGATGATGATATTGCTGGAAGGGGGAGCGACCAAGGAGATTGAGAGGGAGCACGAGAGCGACAGGAGAGGAGGAGGAATAAGGCTGGAGATGATGATATTGCAGGAAGGGGGAGCGACCAAGGAGATTGAGAGGGAGCACGAGAGCGACAGGAGAGGAGGAGGAATAAGGCTGGAGATGATGATATTGCTGGAAGGGGGAGCGACCAAGGAGATTGAGAGGGAGCACGAGAGCGAGAGGAGAGGAGGAGGAAAAAGGCTGGAGATGATGATATTGCAGGAAGGGGGAGCGACCAAGGAGATTGAGAGGGAGCACGAGAGCGAGAGGAGAGGAGGAGGAAAAAGGCTGGAGATGATGATATTGCAGGAAGGGGGAGCGACCAAGGAGATTGAGAGGGAGCACGAGAGCGACAGGAGAGGAGGAGGAAAAAGGCTGGAGATGATGATATTGCAGGAAGGGGGAGCGACCAAGGAGATTGAGAGGAAGCACGAGAGCGAGAGGAGAGGAGGAGGAAAAAGGCTGGAGATGATGATATTGCAGGAAGGGGGAGCGACCAAGGAGATTGAGAGAGAGCACGAGAGCGAGAGGAGAGGAGGAGGAAAAAGGCTGGAGATGATGATATTGCAGGAAGGGGGAGCGACCAAGGAGATTGAGAGAGAGCACGAGAGCGAGAGGAGAGGAGGAGGAAAGAGGCTGTAGCTGATGATATTGCCGGAAGGGGGAGCGACCAAAGAGATTGAGAGGGAGCACGAGAGCGAGAGGAGAGGAGGAGGAAAGAGGCTGTAGCTGATGATATTGCTGGAAGGGGGAGCGACTAAGGAGATTGAGAGGGAGCACGAGAGCGAGAGGAGAGGAGGAGGAAAGAGGCTGTAGCTGATGATATTGCTGGAAGGGGGAGCGACTAAGGAGATTGAGAGGGAGCACGAGAGCGAGAGGAGAGGAGGAGGAAAAAGGCTGGAGATGATGATATTGCAGGAAGGGGGAGCGACCAAGGAGATTGAGAGGGAGCACGAGAGCGAGAGGAGAGGAGGAGGAAAAAGGCTGGAGATGATGATATTGCAGGAAGGGGGAGCGACCAAGGAGATTGAGAGGGAGCACGAGAGCGAGAGGAGAGGAGGAGGAAAAAGGCTGGAGATGATGATATTGCAGGAAGGGGGAGCGACCAAGGAGATTGAGAGGGAGCACGAGAGCGAGAGGAGAGGAGGAGGAAAGAGGCTGTAGCTGATGATATTGCCGGAAGGGGGAGCGACCAAGGAGATTGAGAGGGAGCACGAGAGCGAGAGGAGAGGAGAAGGAAAAAGGCTGGAGCTGATGATATTGCTGGAAGGGGGAGCGACCAAGGAGATTGAGAGGGAGCACGAGAGCGAGAGGAGAGGAGGAGGAAAGAGGCTGGAGCTGATGATATTGCCGGAAGGGGGAGCGACCAAGGAGATTGAGAGGGAGCACGAGAGCGAGAGGAGAGGAGGAGGAAAAAGGCTGGAGCTGATGATATTGCTGGAAGGGGGAGCGACCAAGGAGATTGAGAGGGAGCACGAGAGCGAGAGGAGAGGAGGAGGAAAGAGGCTGTAGCTGATGATATTGCCGGAAGGGGGAGCGACTAAGGAGATTGAGAGGGAGCACGAGAGCGAGAGGAGAGGAGGAGGAAAAAGGCTGGAGATGATGATATTGCTGGAAGGGGGAGCGACTAAGGAGATTGAGAGGGAGCACGAGAGCGAGAGGAGAGGAGGAGGAAAAAGGCTGGAGATGATGATATTGCTGGAAGGGGGAGCGACTAAGGAGATTGAGAGGGAGCACGAGAGCGAGAGGAGAGGAGGAGGAAAAAGGCTGGAGATGATGATATTGCTGGAAGGGGGAGCGACTAAGGAGATTGAGAGGGAGCACGAGAGCGAGAGGAGAGGAGGAGGAAAAAGGCTGGAGATGATGATATTGCTGGAAGGGGGAGCGACTAAGGAGATTGAGAGGGAGCACGAGAGCGAGAGGAGAGGAGGAGGAAAAAGGCTGGAGATGATGATATTGCTGGAAGGGGGAGCGACTAAGGAGATTGAGAGGGAGCACGAGAGCGAGAGGAGAGGAGGAGGAAAAAGGCTGGAGATGATGATATTGCAGGAAGGGGGAGCGACCAAGGAGATTGAGAGAGAGCACAAGAGCGACAGGAGAGGAGGAGGAAAAAGGCTGGAGATGATGATATTGCTGGAAGGGGGAGCGACTAAGGAGATTGAGAGAGAGCACGAGAGCGAGAGGAGAGGAGGAGGAAAAAGGCTGGAGATGATGATATTGCAGGAAGGGGGAGCGACCAAGGAGATTGAGAGGGAGCACGAGAGCGAGAGGAGAGGAGGAGGAAAAAGGCTGGAGATGATGATATTGCTGGAAGGGGGAGCGACTAAGGAGATTGAGAGGGAGCACGAGAGCGAGAGGAGAGGAGGAGGAAAAAGGCTGGAGATGATGATATTGCAGGAAGGGGGAGCGACCAAGGAGATTGAGAGAGAGCACAAGAGCGACAGGAGAGGAGGAGGAAAAAGGCTGGAGATGATGATATTGCTGGAAGGGGGAGCGACTAAGGAGATTGAGAGAGAGCACGAGAGCGAGAGGAGAGGAGGAGGAAAAAGGCTGGAGATGATGATATTGCAGGAAGGGGGAGCGACCAAGGAGATTGAGAGGGAGCACGAGAGCGAGAGGAGAGGAGGAGGAAAAAGGCTGGAGATGATGATATTGCAGGAAGGGGGAGCGACTAAGGAGATTGAGAGAGAGCACGAGAGCGAGAGGAGAGGAGGAGGAAAAAGGCTGGAGATGATGATATTGCTGGAAGGGGGAGCGACTAAGGAGATTGAGAGGGAGCACGAGAGCGAGAGGAGAGGAGGAGGAAAAAGGCTGGAGATGATGATATTGCTGGAGGGGGAGCGACTAAGGAGATTGAGAGAGAGCACGAGAGCGAGAGGAGAGGAGGAGGAAAAAGGCTGGAGATGATGATATTGCTGGAAGGGGGAGCGACTAAGGAGATTGAGAGAGAGCACGAGAGCGAGAGGAGAGGAGGAGGAAAAAGGCTGGAGATGATGATATTGCTGGAAGGGGGAGCGACTAAGGAGATTGAGAGGGAGCACGAGAGCGAGAGGAGAGGAGGAGGAAAAAGGCTGGAGATGATGATATTGCTGGAAGGGGGAGCGACTAAGGAGATTGAGAGAGAGCACGAGAGCGAGAGGAGAGGAGGAGGAAAAAGGCTGGAGATGATGATATTGCTGGAAGGGGGAGCGACTAAGGAGATTGAGAGGGAGCACGAGAGCGAGAGGAGAGGAGGAGGAAAAAGGCTGGAGATGATGATATTGCTGGAAGGGGGAGCGACTAAGGAGATTGAGAGGGAGCACGAGAGCGAGAGGAGAGGAGGAGGAAAAAGGCTGGAGATGATGATATTGCAGGAAGGGGGAGCGACCAAGGAGATTGAGAGGGAGCACGAGAGCGAGAGGAGAGGAGGAGGAAAAAGGCTGGAGCTGATGATATTGCAGGAAGGGGGAGCGACCAAGGAGATTGAGAGGGAGCACGAGAGCGAGAGGAGAGGAGGAGGAAAAAGGCTGGAGATGATGATATTGCAGGAAGGGGGAGCGACCAAGGAGATTGAGAGGGAGCACGAGAGCGAGAGGAGAGGAGGAGGAAAAAGGCTGGAGATGATGATATTGCTGGAAGGGGGAGCGACCAAGGAGATTGAGAGAGAGCACGAGAGCGAGAGGAGAGGAGGAGGAAAAAGGCTGGAGATGATGATATTGCTGGAAGGGGGAGCGACCAAGGAGATTGAGAGGGAGCACGAGAGCGACAGGAGAGGAGGAGGAATAAGGCTGGAGATGATGATATTGCAGGAAGGGGGAGCGACCAAGGAGATTGAGAGGGAGCACGAGAGCGACAGGAGAGGAGGAGGAATAAGGCTGGAGATGATGATATTGCTGGAAGGGGGAGCGACCAAGGAGATTGAGAGGGAGCACGAGAGCGAGAGGAGAGGAGGAGGAAAAAGGCTGGAGATGATGATATTGCAGGAAGGGGGAGCGACCAAGGAGATTGAGAGGGAGCACGAGAGCGAGAGGAGAGGAGGAGGAAAAAGGCTGGAGATGATGATATTGCAGGAAGGGGGAGCGACCAAGGAGATTGAGAGGGAGCACGAGAGCGACAGGAGAGGAGGAGGAAAAAGGCTGGAGATGATGATATTGCAGGAAGGGGGAGCGACCAAGGAGATTGAGAGGAAGCACGAGAGCGAGAGGAGAGGAGGAGGAAAAAGGCTGGAGATGATGATATTGCAGGAAGGGGGAGCGACCAAGGAGATTGAGAGAGAGCACGAGAGCGAGAGGAGAGGAGGAGGAAAAAGGCTGGAGATGATGATATTGCAGGAAGGGGGAGCGACCAAGGAGATTGAGAGAGAGCACGAGAGCGAGAGGAGAGGAGGAGGAAAGAGGCTGTAGCTGATGATATTGCCGGAAGGGGGAGCGACCAAGGAGATTGAGAGGGAGCACGAGAGCGAGAGGAGAGGAGGAGGAAAGAGGCTGTAGCTGATGATATTGCTGGAAGGGGGAGCGACTAAGGAGATTGAGAGGGAGCACGAGAGCGAGAGGAGAGGAGGAGGAAAGAGGCTGTAGCTGATGATATTGCTGGAAGGGGGAGCGACTAAGGAGATTGAGAGGGAGCACGAGAGCGAGAGGAGAGGAGGAGGAAAAAGGCTGGAGATGATGATATTGCAGGAAGGGGGAGCGACCAAGGAGATTGAGAGGGAGCACGAGAGCGAGAGGAGAGGAGGAGGAAAAAGGCTGGAGATGATGATATTGCAGGAAGGGGGAGCGACCAAGGAGATTGAGAGGGAGCACGAGAGCGAGAGGAGAGGAGGAGGAAAGAGGCTGTAGCTGATGATATTGCTGGAAGGGGGAGCGACTAAGGAGATTGAGAGGGAGCACGAGAGCGAGAGGAGAGGAGGAGGAAAGAGGCTGTAGCTGATGATATTGCTGGAAGGGGGAGCGACTAAGGAGATTGAGAGGGAGCACGAGAGCGAGAGGAGAGGAGGAGGAAAGAGGCTGTAGCTGATGATATTGCTGGAAGGGGGAGCGACTAAGGAGATTGAGAGGGAGCACGAGAGCGAGAGGAGAGGAGGAGGAAAAAGGCTGGAGATGATGATATTGCAGGAAGGGGGAGCGACCAAGGAGATTGAGAGGGAGCACGAGAGCGAGAGGAGAGGAGGAGGAAAAAGGCTGGAGATGATGATATTGCAGGAAGGGGGAGCGACCAAGGAGATTGAGAGGGAGCACGAGAGCGAGAGGAGAGGAGGAGGAAAAAGGCTGGAGATGATGATATTGCAGGAAGGGGGAGCGACCAAGGAGATTGAGAGGGAGCACGAGAGCGAGAGGAGAGGAGGAGGAAAGAGGCTGTAGCTGATGATATTGCCGGAAGGGGGAGCGACCAAGGAGATTGAGAGGGAGCACGAGAGCGAGAGGAGAGGAGAAGGAAAAAGGCTGGAGCTGATGATATTGCTGGAAGGGGGAGCGACCAAGGAGATTGAGAGGGAGCACGAGAGCGAGAGGAGAGGAGGAGGAAAGAGGCTGGAGCTGATGATATTGCCGGAAGGGGGAGCGACCAAGGAGATTGAGAGGGAGCACGAGAGCGAGAGGAGAGGAGGAGGAAAAAGGCTGGAGCTGATGATATTGCTGGAAGGGGGAGCGACCAAGGAGATTGAGAGGGAGCACGAGAGCGAGAGGAGAGGAGGAGGAAAGAGGCTGTAGCTGATGATATTGCCGGAAGGGGGAGCGACCAAGGAGATTGAGAGGGAGCACGAGAGCGAGAGGAGAGGAGGAGGAAAAAGGCTGGAGATGATGATATTGCAGGAAGGGGGAGCGACCAAGGAGATTGAGAGGGAGCACGAGAGCGAGAGGATAGGAGGAGGAAAGAGGCTGTAGCTGATGATATTGCCGGAAGGGGGAGCGACCAAGGAGATTGAGAGGGAGCACGAGAGCGAGAGGAGAGGAGGAGGAAAGAGGCTGGAGCTGATGATATTGCCGGAAGGGGGAGCGACCAAGGAGATTGAGAGGGAGCACGAGAGCGAGAGGAGAGGAGGAGGAAAGAGGCTGGAGATGATGATATTGCTGGAAGGGGGAGCGACCAAGGAGATTGAGAGGGAGCACGAGAGCGAGAGGAGAGGAGGAGGAAAGAGGCTGGAGCTGACTATATTGCCGGAAGGGGGAGCGACCAAGGAGATTGAGAGGGAGCACGAGAGCGAGAGGAGAGGAGGAGGAAAGAGGCTGGAGCTGACTATATTGCCGGAAGGGGGAGCGACCAAGGAGGAGAGGGTGCACGAGAGCGACAGGAAAGGAGGAGGAAAAAGGCTGTAGCTGATGATATTGCCGGAAGGGGGAGCGACCAAGGAGATTGAGAGAGAGCACGAGAGCGAGAGGAGAGGAGGAGGAAAAAGGCTGGAGATGATGATATTGCAGGAAGGGGGAGCGACCAAGGAGATTGAGAGGGAGCACGAGAGCGAGAGGAGAGGAGGAGGAAAGAGGCTGGAGATGATGATATTGCAGGAAGGGGGAGCGACCAAGGAGATTGAGAGGGAGCACGAGAGCGAGAGGAGAGGAGGAGGAAAAAGGCTGGAGATGATGATATTGCAGGAAGGGGGAGCGACCAAGGAGATTGAGAGGGAGCACGAGAGCGAGAGGAGAGGAGGAGGAAAAAGGCTGGAGATGATGATATTGCAGGAAGGGGGAGCGACCAAGGAGATTGAGAGAGAGCACGAGAGCGAGAGGAGAGGAGGAGGAAAAAGGCTGGAGATGATGATATTGCAGGAAGGGGGAGCGACCAAGGAGATTGAGAGGGAGCACGAGAGCGAGAGGAGAGGAGGAGGAAAAAGGCTGGAGATGATGATATTGCAGGAAGGGGGAGCGAACAAGGAGATTGAGAGAGAGCACGAGAGCGAGAGGAGAGGAGGAGGAAAAAGGCTGGAGATGATGATATTGCAGGAAGGGGGAGCGACCAAGGAGATTGAGAGGGAGCACGAGAGCGAGAGGATAGGAGGAGGAAAGAGGCTGGAGCTGATGATATTGCCGGAAGGGGGAGCGACCAAGGAGATTGAGAGAGAGCACGAGAGCGAGAGGAGAGGAGGAGGAAAAAGGCTGGAGATGATGATATTGCAGGAAGGGGGAGCGACCAAGGAGATTGAGAGGGAGCACGAGAGCGAGAGGAGAGGAGGAGGAAAAAGGCTGGAGATGATGATATTGCAGGAAGGGGGAGCGACCAAGGAGATTGAGAGAGAGCACGAGAGCGAGAGGAGAGGAGGAGGAAAAAGGCTGGAGATGATGATATTGCAGGAAGGGGGAGCGACCAAGGAGATTGAGAGGGAGCACGAGAGCGAGAGGAGAGGAGGAGGAAAAAGGCTGGAGATGATGATATTGCAGGAAGGGGGAGCGACCAAGGAGATTGAGAGGGAGCACGAGAGCGAGAGGAGAGGAGGAGGAAAAAGGCTGGAGCTGATGATATTGCCGGAAGGGGGAGCGACCAAGGATATTGAGAGGGAGCACGAGAGCGACAGGAGAGGAGGAGGAAAGAGGCTGGAGCTGATGATATTGCCGGAAGGGGGAGCGACCAAGGAGATTGAGAGGGAGCACGAGAGCGAGAGGATAGGAGGAGGAAAAAGGCTGGAGATGATGATATTGCTGGAAGGGGGAGCGACCAAGGAGATTGAGAGGGAGCACGAGAGCGACAGGAGAGGAGGAGGAAAGAGGCTGGAGCTGACTATATTGCCGGAAGGGGGAGCGACCAAGGAGATTGAGAGGGAGCACGAGAGCGAGAGGAGAGGAGGAGGAAAAAGGCTGGAGATGATGATATTGCTGGAAGGGGGAGCGACCAAGGAGATTGAGAGGGAGCACGAGAGCGAGAGGAGAGGAGGAGGAAAGAGGCTGGAGCTGACTATATTGCCGGAAGGGGGAGCGACCAAGGAGATTGAGAGGGAGCACGAGAGCGAGAGGAGAGGAGGAGGAAAAAGGCTGGAGATGATGATATTGCAGGAAGGGGGAGCGACCAAGGAGATTGAGAGGGAGCACGAGAGCGACAGGAGAGGAGGAGGAAAGAGGCTGGAGCTGATGATATTGCCGGAAGGGGGAGCGACCAAGGAGATTGAGAGGGAGCACGAGAGCGAGAGGATAGGAGGAGGAAAAAGGCTGGAGATGATGATATTGCTGGAAGGGGGAGCGACCAAGGAGATTGAGAGGGAGCACGAGAGCGACAGGAGAGGAGGAGGAATAAGGCTGGAGCTGATGATATTGCCGGAAGGGGGAGCGACCAAGGAGATTGAGAGGGAGCACGAGAGCGAGAGGAGAGGAGGAGGAAAAAGGCTGGAGATGATGATATTGCAGGAAGGGGGAGCGACCAAGGAGATTGAGAGGGAGCACGAGAGCGACAGGAGAGGAGGAGGAAAGAGGCTGGAGCTGATGATATTGCCGGAAGGGGGAGCGACCAAGGAGATTGAGAGGGAGCACGAGAGCGAGAGGATAGGAGGAGGAAAAAGGCTGGAGATGATGATATTGCTGGAAGGGGGAGCGACCAAGGAGATTGAGAGGGAGAACGAGAGCGACAGGAGAGGAGGAGGAAAGAGGCTGGAGCTGACTATATTGCCGGAAGGGGGAGCGACCAAGGAGATTGAGAGGGAGCACGAGAGCGAGAGGAGAGGAGGAGGAAAAAGGCTGGAGATGATGATATTGCAGGAAGGGGGAGCGACCAAGGAGATTGAGAGGGAGCACGAGAGCGACAGGAGAGGAGGAGGAAAGAGGCTGGAGCTGATGATATTGCCGGAAGGGGGAGCGACCAAGGAGATTGAGAGGGAGCACGAGAGCGAGAGGATAGGAGGAGGAAAAAGGCTGGAGATGATGATATTGCTGGAAGGGGGAGCGACCAAGGAGATTGAGAGGGAGCACGAGAGCGACAGGAGAGGAGGAGGAATAAGGCTGGAGCTGATGATATTGCCGGAAGGGGGAGCGACCAAGGAGATTGAGAGGGAGCACGAGAGCGACAGGAGAGGAGGAGGAAAAAGGCTGGAGCTGATGATAATGCCGGAAGGGGGAGCGACTAAGGAGATTGAGAGGGAGCACGAGAGCGACAGGAGAGGAGGAGGAAAAAGGCTGGAGCTGACTATATTGCCGGAAGGGGGAGCGACCAAGGAGATTGAGAGGGAGCACGAGAGCGACAGGAGAGGAGGAGGAAAAACGCTGGAGCTGATGATATTGCCGGAAGGGGGAGCGACCAAGGAGATTGAGAGGGAGCACGAGAGTGACAGGAGCGGAGGAGGAAAAAGGCTGGAGCTGATTATATTGCCGGAAGGGGGAGCGACCAAGGAGTTTGAGAGGGAGCAAGAGCCGCAGCCTGTTCATCATTAAGTGGTTCCGCATCCCGTAACCGCAGCCTGGCCATATGGAAAGTGTCGCCGCTCACAAATCTTTCGCTCAACGGCAGCGTCTCACCTGCCACGTAACGTTCCTGTCCCGCCAGAGCCACAACCACGCTAAAGAAACGTCCTTTTACCTACCCTCCCCTGCCCTTAAAGAAGAAAGGTGCATTGGCAAACCCGGTCCGTATCATTTCTTTTCACCCTTCTTCCCCATAACCTCAGCGTGTGAGTGATTGCCTATGCGAAATGCTATAAAGTGAATTACATACTCTCGATGTTGCACTTAATCATCCTACAGTGACATTGTTAAACAGAATCTTTTCTCATTGTTCATTTAACCGATTTCTATGTAAAGATTAAGGATTTTAGCTCATTGTTCATTTAACTGATTTCCATGTAACAATTAAGGGTTTTTTGTTCATTGTTCATTTAATTGAATTTATGTAATAGTTAGTAAGTTAGTATTAGGATTTTGTTTTCTGGTGTGTTCTCTTTGCATTTTTTCATCTGTTTCTAATGCCTATGTCGTTTACGCACAAATAAATAGTTGAACTGTTAAGCCTGGTGGTCAGAACGATCTTTCCTCGCAACTTGCTACCATTCCCACGCAGTCGCCTCGAAGGAGTCGAAACGAAGGCCGCGAGCTCGCGCCTTTTTCTTTTCCGAAGTTCTCAACCGTGGTCCGAAGTCCGTTCAGGGAATTCACCCCCATCCAAAGAGTCCCATTGGACTCTGACAAGCTAAGCCTCCAGCACCCTTTCCCCCATCTCCCGACCCCCTAGCCCCACAACGCAGTATCGTCTGATCCTCTTTTGTTGCGTCGCCCACCCTGGTGGACGGTACGACTGGCGCCCAGCATTGCCTTGCGTCACCTGGCGAAAGAATTTCTTCCCCCCCACAACTCCTCCCCTTCCCCATTTGTTTCTCCTCACGGTCCTTCACGGTTCTGGGCCCGCCCGGAACGAAGGGTTTCAAAATACATAGTATCCTATTGATCGTGTCATTTCTGACTTGTAATTTTAGACTTTTTTTTATGCCTCATGAATGAAATTTGGTACCTAGTAGCAAAAGAGTGTAAGTTTTTTTGATTCTTAGCTAAATTTTTAAAATATCACCTCTTGACCCCATAAATAGGATCCAACCTAAAATCCAAATTTTGGGCTTTCAATGTTAAAATGTTCGAAATACAAAAAAGACAAAATTACCCAGCGAAACTTACAACTATTACGTTTTTCGGCACAAAGGACACGATGGAAGAACTTTTGAGTTCGAAAATTGCATCCATGACCCCTGAAAGGAAACAGTCAAGGTCACAGGTGGGTCATTCCATGTCAATTCATCCAGAAAAATTAAGTTTTGATACCCACTAACTCAGATTTTGATGAAACTTGACATGATGTATCTTTTCATGTAAATAGGAAAGAATCCAAAGTTTTTCTTCTCTATCTGAACTCGTTTTATTTTTACAACCACTTAAAATGTAGGTCAGACTGTAGTTTTTCCATTCCTGAGGACTCCGTGGGTACTTGTACCTCCAGAGGAAAAAAAATTGTATGCTTCTTATTTATCACACAATTGTTGTAAATATTTGCAGTTTTATCAATGAAACCATGAGGATTCCATAAAAAAATTGAGTTGTATTCTCAGAGGTATCATACATACCTGTACATTCTCAAAACACTTTAGTTTCCTAAGATTTAAGAAAATTTCTTACCCAAAAATTGGTCGTATAAAAAATTTAATGGTTAAATTAAATTTAATGGAAAATTTAAATTTGAAAAAAGGTGTATGGTAAGGTTTTCAGATCCCTCCTATCATCCTTTGACCTTCAAGGGTTACTCAGGGGTCAAAGGTTGTAGGGGTGACAAAAAGTGAATCGGGTCTACAAAACGAAAGAAAAAGATTGGAAATTTTCCACAAGAATAAGGATTTTACTCGACCGGTTTCGGTGTACAACACCATCTTCAGGTTGTACACCGAAACCGGTCAAGTAAATTCCTTATTCTTGTGGAAAATTTCCAGTCTTTTTCTTTCGCTCTGATAATCCACCAAATCAAGCCTGAAACAACTACCTTTACGGGTCTACAAAAGTTTCGAATCATATGTTTCACAGAGTGCCCAATACGATGGTAAGGTCATCAGATCCCTCTTGTCATCCCTTGACCTTCAAGGGTTATTCAGGGGTCAAAGGTCACTGGGGTGACAAAAAATGAACCGGGTCAGAAACAATATTGAATCATATGTTTCACAGAGCACCCAATATGATGGTAAGGTCATCAGATCCCTCTTGTCATCCCTTGACCTTCAAGGGCTATTAAGGGGTCGAAGGTCTCACGGGTGACAAAAAGTGAATCGAAGCTACGAATGTATCGAATCATAGGTTTCAGAGAGTGCCCACTACGATGGTAAAGTCCCTCCAGGAATTATCAGGCCTTGACCGGTTGGGGAGGGGTCAAAGGTCACCAGGTAGCAGATCATGCTGGTATTGCTGGAAAATGATATTGAGGATAAACTTGCAAAAGAAAGAACCAACCGAATTCCCCTTGGCCCAGAAACGTTCACACCTATTGCTCCCTCAGTGGTGAAAACTGAGATCGGAATGCGGGGACTAGCTCAGCACACTGAGATCTGGTGGATCTGGCTAAGGCAGGCTACGGCTACACATAAGTGGACCTGGCCTTGCCAAGACTGCTCCCACTATGCAGAGGAGCCAGTTGCAAACGACAGTGGGACTACTGACCGGACACTATCAAGTGATGACGAACCTTCATCTCCTGGAGATAACTGATTCAGCCAGATGCAGGTGGTGTGAAGATGAGGATGAATCAATTCTCACATTCTCTGCGAGTGCCCCAATATAATGAGGACTCGGAACAGTTATCTTGGCTCACTCTTTTTAGAACCCAATTAAGTGAGGGATATCCTCATAGGGGACCAGCTGACTTTCAGCCGGGCTATTAGCCTCTATGCGTGAGCTCTTGAATGGTGGCTGACACAATGGACCAACAGATCTAAGTGCCTCAGAGACTCCTGGAGTAGCTCCACCAAAATTTTTAATGCTAATCTTACTGTAAAGTAACATACACCTCTGAGCCTCTGGTTAGCATCAAATTATAATGACTGGAGACCCAAGATGTTTGGCGGTTCTCATGGCCACTTCCGATACCCATCAAATGAGTGGCTATGCTGCTTGAGGATTGTGCCTTCACCGCAGATCGAGAGAACCCAAGATAACAGCCTTCTGCATGCGTCCTGAAAGTGATTCCTCCTGTGCCACGCAGGCCTGAATGCACTTAATGTTATCCACTAGCAATGCTTTTACTCCACCGAGCACATCTACGATGAGGACTACTAACTTAATAGTGTGTCCGGGGTCCATCTAATCAAGTTCTTACAGCAGATCTTGATATTTCGTCCGTTTCTCCACCTCCTTCGCATTCATTTCCTTTTGGCAAGTGCCGAAAAGTAGATCACGTACATGGAGCAGAAGAGGTAGTCAACGAGAACGATATCAGGTTTCATCGACATTGACTGTCTGCTAGTGGAAAAAAGAATGATTCCACAAGATTCTACATTTATCGTTCTCCACTACGGACTCAATCTCTCCAGGAGCCATAATGGTGCTGCAGGTGAAAATATAACACCCACAGAGCTGCATTCTGCTGAGCTAAATATACTGACTTGGTGTAGAACTACAGACGGAGAGAAGATGACTCTATGTCTCCAGCTGGGCTCGGCACGCCCTGCATCTCGTGTCCACTACCTCCGCCTTAAATATAAGGCGGCGGTACACGAGGGTGTTTATGACACCATCCTGGCATGAGAGGATGAATCCTTTCGTCTCAGACTTCGCAGAGCGTAAGAAGCCAAACATCAGCTCTTTTGATAGCCGTTGTTTTTCCATGTTTAGATCGAAACATCCATTCATAGGCTTATTGGCATGCGCCATCAGCAAGGTTTTCCATTCGGCTTTCTTCATCTCGAGCTTGAGAATGTTTGCCTACAATGACAAGACAGACGTGTCATTGCTGCTTCCGGTGGATGACAGGTCAAAGTCCAGACTGCAGACTGGTCGAGGACAGAAGATGGAATCCAATGTCGACTGCTGTCCTCTTTGCTGCCTAGAAGAGAAACGCCCCTGCTCCAGCCAATTTATATAAATGAATAAATTGGAAGAATTACTGACCTTGCCATATGTGTCCTTCAGGCCTAGTTTTATCAAAATCAGAAATGGTGAGATCAAAACAGTGATTGATCTGACATAGAACCATTCATATTTGATTAATGTGAATACAGACAAAATGGCTCAAGTTGTGTGAAGTACAAAATTGGAGAAGCATCAAACATTAAGCATTTCTACTAGAGAAAGCCAAGAGAAGTCATGGCCAAACAAGTCCTGATTCCATTCTGATCTAAGCATCAAGCGGAGTACTCACCCTCAGGGCACTGGTGAGGCCTTGCATCTTGGAGATGGCAACGGACAGCTGGTGCGAGCATGAGTAGTTGAAGGTCGCTCCCTTCAGGTAGAAATTGCGAGAGTCCCACAACTGTAGCTCCTCTTCGTCAAAGTGATCGTCACGAGGGAGCCACCGGCCAGAGCCTCTCAATTCTCGGAACTTGCCAATGGTGAGCCAAAGCCTTCTCTGCCAGTTGATGATGCCAGGAAATGCTGGACGTCGTATAGAATAGACAGAGAATAGACACTTCACTCCACCACATACTACGCTCCGCTTTCCATTCTCACATCTGCAGCACTCAAGCAATACGCTATTCTGAAATTCCATTCCACAAGTTTGCACACTCTGTTCCCATTTCCTTCCAATTAGAAATCACCAACTCTACTTTAGGAATGATGGTTTTGTACTTTTTTACCATTTACCCATTTAAACCCAAGGAGTTCAACCAGAGTACCATGTTATCCGAAGTGGTCAGAAACGACCTTGGGCAAATTTATTGATTACACTTATCAGCTATCTCCTGATGTGCCTAAAATGTGACAGATATGTTTATCTGGGAAAGATTCTCTGTTGAGGTCCTTCAAAGAAATCAGTCAAGTGAGGAGTTCTGACTCGTGAACTCGTGTTTTCCTCATATACAAGTCTGGATAGGTATCGATAGGTCTCATTTTTCAGCTTGTTTTTTATGAACAAATAGTCCATCTAAAAGTAGGTACTTGCTAAAAAAATGGATTTACCCAAGGTTCTTTTGAAGTGCTAATATTAAATAATTATTAAGTGCTTTACCCCTTGGGACTTGTACTTCCTTGCATAGCGCAACCATCAGCACAGTGTTAAATGGGTCAATCCTTTGTTTAAAATGTGGGTCTGAGTCTCGCCATCACTTACAAACATTATTTTTAAAGTTAATTTTATCTAAATACAAGCTGACCCGGCCACGCGTTGCTGTGGCTCAATCTGGTTAAATGGAAAGCGCACGTTTATAGTATGTTTAATTTCACAATTCATATGGGTATACAATATTTTTTGTTGTTCCATTGTCTGCGCAGATATAGACATTGTTTGGTTTGCCGACTCTAGAACACGCAACATACACGTAGAACACGCAACACACACGCAACAAAATACACGTACATGTGAGAAGCAATCCGTGTCTAGATCTAAACTGCATAGTTCTAAAGATTGGCCCTCAGCTTTGTTGATGGTGAATGCAAATACCAATCGAATTGGGAATAAAATCACTTAAATTGAAATGGCATATCTGTTGGATACATAGGAATGCGAGGAATGAGGATATCTTCGCCTTTGAAAGTTCCTGTCCAGATTGTGGATTCTACGACGTTGCTCATTAATTTATTTACTGAAAGCCGCGTGCCGTTGCAAAGCTTTGGCTGGTTGATATTTAGCAACATGATAATTGGCACGCCATTTTCAATTTCAGTACGTGCGGTGGCTCCCTGGCAGATCGAGTAAATTCAAAAACTCGATAACCAATTGAATCATCTGCTTCCACAAATCGTCGACGGTCTTTTACATATGTGCCTGCGTCGTTTAGAGTGTTAGACTGAATAATATTGTTTAGTTCACAGAAGTCTTTGTTCTTGGCCGCATGAATAGCTCGTTCACTTAGCCAATTGTGATCCTCATAATTGCATTGAATATTGGGAAATACTTTTTCAACCATCTCTTCTTTTGACGTTACTAAATTGCAAAATTTATGAGGCAATGAATTTTACCTGAGGTCAGATCAACCGGCACCTTTCCGTTCCCAATTTCCAGCAATTTATGTGAGTATATCTCAGCTGATCGATTGTTTTGCAGCTGGACACGCATATTTGTATATAATTTTAACGCCTTTACATGTCGTCACATAGTATAATATTTCAGGCAAGCATTTATTTCATCCGCTAGTGTCAATTGAGGAATTACAGGTAATATTTGCCTGAAATGTTGTGCAAGCAATATTAATGCGTTCTCAAATGGTCTCAGGATTCCACGGAAATCTTGCAATGATCGATCCAGAGCCTCGAACGATGCTTTGTGCACCATTGTGCATTCATCCCAAGCAATAAGTTGGCATTTCTGAAATATTTGTCCCATGCCGGATGATTTGAATATGTTGCACGTGAGTGCTTCAATGAATTGCAACTTCAATGGGATGCACATCCCGTCTCCAGTGTCGATATTGTATTCTCGATATTGTACAAACCTTCATGGAGTGAACAAAACAACTAACCAAAGCTTCATGGAAATTGGATGAATGTTGTGTTAATGCATGAAGTTATCAATATTGTACAATACAGTATCGATATTGTAATGATACTTTATAAAACTTTGAAAAAAAAACACCTAAATAATTTCACCTCAATTTTGTATCAATAATGTATCGATGTATCCATATTTTATCGATATTGAATTATCGATTTTATAGAAACCTTCTTGGAGCGTACTCAACAACTTTCCAAAGTTTCATGGCGATCCGATGAATGGTGTATTAATGCATAAAGGACAAACACATTATATACATTCGATACAGTATCGATATTGCAACGATACATTCCTTTTAAAAAACTAAATAATTTCACCTCAATTTTGTATAAATAATGTATCGATTTATCGATACTTTAGCGATATTATGTCGATAAAGTATCAATATTGAAATATCAATTCGGTAGTCCTCTTTTCGGGAATGTACTCAACAACTTCCCAAAGTTTCATGGTGATCCGATGAATGGTGTAGTAATACATAAAGGACATACACACACACACACATACATTCATTTTTATATATATAGACTAGTTTTAATATTGATTATCATAAGGCCTATTAGTTTGAAGTTGTTATACCCATATACCTATGTTCTTTCGTGAAAATATGTCACCAACATAGCTGGGCAGAAAAGCATTAATCCGTTAATCACTAATTAACGAAGTTAACATATTGCTTAATGTTTTAACTTTTAAGTTAAATCCAAAAACTATTAACGGTCTTATTAACTTCCGTTAACTTTTAATTCCGTTAATTTAAGGGCGTTACTTTTGTTCAGAGCCATCTGGATTGCCATGTAATAACTTGGTGAAGGAGTTGTGTTGAGAATGCAATTTAGAGAACTCCGCGTTTGTACTGCAATCAGACTTTTACATAACTTTTACAGAAAAAATTTACACGGTCAAGGCTCACGTTACCACCCTAAACAATATTAAACAAGACATGAAAAGAACGCATCCATCTAAATACGTTCAATTTGAAGAAAAAGTAAAGGCAGGATCAACTCGTGGGAAAACGAAAACCAAGTCTAAGGCTTCTTCAAGAGCTGTGGATTCTTCTTATGTCAATAGGACTGGCAATGGTTTTTTCACCATCTAATGGCAAAAAAACTACGTCAGCAAAATATTGGTGAATCTTTTGGTATCGCAGCTACCAGTAGTGGCGTATCCCAAGGTTTCTATTTCCACAATCAAATACAAACAGTGTCAGGTCCAACTTTACTGACGGAAACGGTAAATTACTATGAAACTCCATACCTCATGTGTACAACATTAACCATAATATTTATACTGTTCATTAAGTATTTTTGACCATGAAATTCTTATTACGTTCATTGACATTAAAAATACCTAAATGTTAAGTGACACATAATTCAAAATTGCCTACAATTTCATATAAATTTTTAACTTTAACGGATAACTTGAACTCTCGTTAAATTTTCATCAAGATAACGATTTAAGGATTAACAAAGTAAACTTTTTGAGTAGCTTTTAATACATTAACGAAGTTCATTTTTGGATTAACTTTGCCCAGCTATGGTCACCAATGCTGAAATCGTACAGAAATGTGAGTGCTTAGGTGATAATGAGATTCCTGATTTCATTTATATATTGCCTTCAAATGAAGCTTTGGCTGAGACATGAAGATTGTGGAGAGAAAATGATTTTGATCCTAAGTGATTGAACCGTAATCAGTTGATGGCTCTGACAGAAGTGTCATTTAGTGAACATGATGATGTAAGTGAGATAATTGATGCAGATAAGGCTCTTTTTATTAAGAAGCTTAAATATTGTGAATGGGTCAAGGGAGGTAGCAGTGATGTGAATGCTATACCAGTGTCTGGAGACAAATGTTTTCTTCCTCCTATTACAGACCATTCCAAACCAATTGACTTTTTGAAGTTATATATTTTGAGAAATAATACTTGGGGACCCAGGGGTTGTTTACTGAATCAAAAACGTGGATGGTCAGTTGGCTTACAGGCTAGTTTATTACTAACTGACTCTTTGGGCGGAATACAGGTTGGCTTCTAAATGGTTACCCTTAATGGTGCGGTGATGAGGGCGAAGACAGGTCGTCCGACAGGAGGGCCGTGAGAGTCGGGGAGGACTCGTAGTGGACTCTGGTTTCGAGTTCTGCGAAGGGTTCTGGACTGGCTGGGTAGTCGATGCGCCAGCTCTAGGGTTGACGTGGACGATAGGAATCTGTGCCCAGCGGCAATGTACACCCGTCCACAATAAAAAGTTACCACCTCGGAGGTGCAATTTTTCTAAGTTCCGAGTTGAAGGTGATTTGACAACAGTGCAGCTCTCTGGACCTTTAAATGCCCTGACCACAAAAAACCCTCAAGACTGAGGCACGGTTCTCCTCCTACCCTTGCCATGGTTTGGGATGAGACCCTTCCTCAATGACCTGGAGAGAGATTTTTGGAGGGGGAGGGCCGCAAGGGTGCCCTATGACAATTACTTGGCTCCAAGGAGTGAAGCCTCCCGAAAAAAGCCTTCTTTTAGATTGCTGCTCGGAGTTACTCCCTTGAAGATAGGTCACGGAGGTTTCCGCGACTACGGCTCTTGAGAGAGTGACTACCCATATGTAAATGCAGCTCGAAGCAAGAGTTGTCATTAACACCGTCGATGTTTCTTAGTCTATGTCATTTCCAAAATGTTCCAAAATACTCAGTTTTTGCCTTTATTTCGTCGTACGAAATAATTTGATCATATAACGTGAATAACATAGATGAATATTGTTATCAGTTTTATACATCTGATAACGATCGGTCTTATTTTTAAATTATCGGCAAATTTTATTTGATTGTGCGATGAGCTCAAAAACTGCGCTTGTATAGTAAATGGCAAAAATACTTACGCTACAACTGACACATACAGATTTCAATAACAATAGAGAAGACGTATTGGACATCTTTACGGAATATAGGTGTTAAGTTCCAAGCTTAATTGGGTAATAAATGAAGAAAAATTATCGCGGATATAGTTAGAATTTATTTCAAATTACACACAATCCTCGCACTCTCGCATACTCGTCTGGTTAATTCTTAGAATGAATACTCATCGGCAATTCATATCGTAGTATATGCTATTTCAAATATAAAAAAAAACTCACTTAATGAATAAAAGGATTAAGGAGATTATTAGGAACGGATTGAACGTTTCGTAAATGCATTGGTCAAAACTCTTAGAGTTTTCCTATTCGAAGGTCCCGGTTCGAAACCCAGCAATCTGTACTTGAGTACCTACTGCGTGGCGCAAAGCGCAGGGGGAAATAATCGCCCTCTACTCAAAGGTTATAATGTTTTCTGGTATTGTTAAACGGAAATGTGTATTAAGGACAGGATGGGTAATTTTACAATGTGACCAGAACACATTCAACATAATTAGAAGGAATACGTGGAATTACTGAACGACTGTGCAAAAAGGCCTAGAAGATTTTTATGGACTCGCCCGTGGGATATGCAAGGAGAATATATTGTCGGAGGATTTCGTAGAAACTGTGTTGACATCTAAAATGGAAACGAGAGTAACAAGAGAATGCAAAGACAACTGAATCTCTCATGCTGCTAAGCTTATGCTTAAAATCATCAACTGAGGTATGGAAAAGAGAGCAATAAATGAATGAAGCCGCCTTGTCCGCGATATCTGCTAGAGGACGAGTCAACCAAGCCTGTCATTTATCCCCGTCTTTGACGAAACGTCTCTTTAACCAACGTAATTCTCCTTCGGACTTCAATGTAGGCAGAATACTCCTTTTCCATACTAACCGGGATACTACATTACTTCCCCTTCTCTATGATCTAACCCCTCTCTTCTAAATTAAAATCACCCTTCATGCATGCAAAATTTCATTACTTGAGTCAGGATTTATGTCCTTGGGCTCTGGGTTTACCCAGCCACCTCACACTCCTTCCCCTCTCTCCCTCTCCAAGGAAACTAAATGCCCAGATATGGGCGATAAGTAACCACTGACCACTTCGCTGAGGCCCTATTCTTAAATAATGCCGAGACGGGAAATGGGTCTGGATGCGTAGATTTATTCACCTTGGGAATCATCCCCGACACTTTTTATGACACCCACCTTTCCATCCACGACACCTCAGGTCTTCTTCCTACCGGTTCAAGTCTCTTTCAGGGCCCAAGCACAATGGGTATTTAAGGAGCAGGTAAAGCATGGCGGGTTTCTCCTCTCGTTGGACTGACAAAGGTGGACAGGGATTTTTGCAGTAGGGGGGAGGACCGCAACGGTGCCCTGTGACAACCGGCTCCGAGGAGTGAGGCCTATCGAAAAGCAGCCTTGTTTTCGATTGCTGCTCCGAGGGCCTCCCTCGAAGATGATCGCGTACGTTACGTGACTGCTGAGAGAGTGACGACCCAAATCTAAAGAGCTCGAAGCAAGAGCTGTCATTAACACCATCGTAATGTCTTAGTCAAAAGCGTTCCCAAAACATTCCTAAATACTCCGTATTATCTTTTATTTCATCGTAGAAAATAATGAGATCATAAAATATTCGACATAAGATCTCGAAAAATGCACTAGTATAGTAAATGGTTAAAATATTTATGCTACAACTGTTACAGGCAGATTTCAACACCAATAGAGAAGACGTATTGGACGTCTTTACGGCATATACGTATTAAGTTTCAAGGTTAGTTGGGTAAGAAATGAGGAAAAATTATCGCGGAAATATTTAACAATCTTCATACTCTTGCGTACACCTGGTTATTTCTTAGAATGAATACTCATCGGCAATTCATATCGCAGCATATGCTACTTGAAATATAAAAAAGTACAGGATGTGTAATTCTGCAATGTGACCAGAACACATTCAAGGTAATTATACGGAATACTTGAAATTACTGAACTACTGTGCAGAGAGGTCCAGGAGATTTTTATGGGCTCGCTTGTTGGATATGCGAGGAGAATGTACTGTCTGAGGATTCGAAGAAACTGTATTGCCATCTAAAACGAAAATGAGATTAATAAGGGAATGCGAAGACTACTGAATCTCTCATGCTGCTACGTTGGTGCTTCGAATCATCAATCGAATTATGAAAAAGAGAGCAATGAATTTCTAGGTGAGGATCAATTCATATTTTCTAAGGGAATCAAGCACGTGATGTGATTACAGTGATCAGAATCATTATTATCATTAGTTTTCATTTCACACAAGCCCCTTCAGCCCCTCATACCTCCCATCATTTTATCCAAGCTACCCATTCTTCGCCTCACTCTACCCCGTTTAACCAATATTCTTCACTCAATCACATATTTTAATTCACCCTCGCATTTTTATCTTCTCTATTCATCAATCCAAATTCTTTCCTCTCTTACCATTTATAATACTTCATCATTTGTCCTCCTTTTGGCCCACTTTAATTTCTCCATCCTTCTCCATACTCACATCTTAAAAGCTCTGAATATATTTCCATCTTCGTTCCATGAAGCCTATGTTTAAGCATCATATAGTGCCACGATAGCACATAACAGCACATTTGTAGATCTGTGGTTCATTTCCCGGATGAGTTTCTTTTGTTGTGATCTGGCTTGATTCTATTTTCACCACCTGCTTACTGTTCGGGGTTGTGGGTATCATAAAACGTGTCGGGAATGTTTCTGAGGGTGAAAAAATATACCGACCGACTTCTGAACGTATCGGAATTATTTCCGAGATTAGGGAATCTGCTAAGCGCTCAAAGGCTTATCTGATTATGCCGTTCTATGCAACTCTCTTTTAGAGAGAATTATGTAATGAGGCTTGAAAAACTTAGGGACTTCTCCTTTGTAAGAATCTCGGCCCACGTAAGCTGATAGCTATTGATTATCAGAAATAATGGCTTTTGAATAAAGTTCCAGGAGTTCAAAAGTTAAATAAATACTGAAGATCATATTAGCAGCTGATCTAATTTCATTTATACGTAATACATGAGCAGTTGAAGCAGTGACCAATTGAAAAAAAACTACGGAATAATAAACCTAAGACTTTCTTCACACCTACGCTTTGCGATATGAACGTTGGATGAATCTGAGTGAATTGATGACGTAGTGATCAATAAAAGTAGGTGTTTCGAAGTGTTAAGTTTAGAGGACATAAAATTTCCACCAGAACAGTGCATATTTTACAGTCTTAAATACCCGTGGGAGCACAATGACCATTTAGCACGTACAGGGTGGCTACTGATATCCAATTTTCAAATTCCCTGACTATTCCCTGACTTTTCCCTGATGGCCTTACCAATTTCCCTGGCCGATCGCCAAAAGGTCTGCTATTATGGGAATATTTTATTTCTGCTGAATTAAATTTTCGTCAAAGCTCAGAAATGTTAAAAGTTGAAATCAATACATTAAAAGCTATAAGAATGAAAAAATACATTAAACCATCAAAAGTTAAGCCCTAACACCAATTATACACACTTATCATACATTTTTCGCGGCCACGGGTACGCAGCCGCATATCGTATTTCCGTGGCCGTGTGTTTCCTTCGGTAAAATTACAAATTGACAATGTCTAATTCTTCAAGGAAGAGGTGGTGTATCGTGGTAGCTCTGGGAAGTTGAAGGTAACTGAAAAGGCATCGAAGGGAAAGTTAATGGCGAATTTACTGGCGGACTCCCGCACAGGTTGCCCGAAAAATACAAACCAAGCCCAAGTTGTTAGACTGGATCAAACTCTGAGGGCACGAGTGACGTTTAGAAGCGAATAACAATTTGTTTAACGTGGTTGTAACCCCTTGATTGTAAGAGGGAACAAAAATGTAAAAATATTTGTATAAACAAACAAAACGTAATCGCGCCACTGCGAGCGAAAACAGGAGGCAATTAGCAATGGCAGCATCATGATCAGGAATATCAATCATATTTGAGGTGGTTTTGTGACCTGACCAAATTGCTTCGAGACGGAGCTAAGGGTGTCATTCAATAATACGTCTAGCGTGAAAGGAGGGGAGGGGAGGAGGACACTTCTTACTGTCTCGCAAAGGGGGGTACGGGAATCGAAGATGATCTTACATAAGATTTTGTTTACACGTGTGATCGTACTTATATTACCGTTTTAATAATCATCGTTTCGTATTTTTAGAAATGCAAGCACGTATTTACTAAAAGCTATTCTGCTGCAACTACCTCTTGACCTGAGTCTCGGAAGTTAAAAAAAAACATTATGTAAAATCTACCGAACAACATAGCCTCGGATTCCTTGTGATGAGCGGAATACATGGTGATCATGAATTATAACGCTACCTACTAGGCAAATATCGCATCAAGGATATACGAAAGAGATGCATCGTACGACTGATTCACAGCTAAATAACTAAGATTCACAACTGAATGTTCAACGAATTGAACTAATTCGTTATGAATTATTCTATGCACTTCGGCCACGGACATTAGTTTTAGCTGGTGAAATAATGGGCGGGTATGCGGTAAACGTAATGGCAGAAAAATAACGAGAATTTCCTCCCCCAGTTTCTCCCCGACTATTACGAGAATTCCCTGACTATTCCCTGACTTTTCCAGATTTCCAAAATTCCCTGACAATTCCAGGTTTTCCCAGTTTTCCCTGACGATCGCCACCCTGACGTAAATCATTACCCTCGGAAAATCGTCCAGTTGTCATAGGACTCCAAAGTGGCCTCGGAATAAATGTTAGGTATTTTTGAAAGAGATTATAAAGCGATTGTCATTTTCTATTATGTTTCTGCTAGAAATGTGGTGAAAAGTGATTGGAACTCATCTCGTGCCCCTTCTCCCGTTCTGTGGCCACGGGCACCTATGTGTCTCGGGGGACTCGCCTTCTAGCAGATATCGTGGTCGTGGGTCAAGGCGGTCTGCTGTTCACTTGAGAAAGGGCGAAAAGGGAATTGTTCTCGAGGGAAGAGTACCCCCAATAAATGGCGAGAGCAGCGAGAGCTCTGGGCATTTAAACTCTGCGCCAAGGGACAGTGTTGTCAAATCTCCTTCAACTCGGGACTTAGAAAAATTCGGCCTCCGAGGTGGTAACTTTTTATTGTGGATGGGTGTACCACGAGGAGGAAATGTACCTGCGCCCACAAATGGGGGTTTAAGGGGAGGGGAGGAATTACGCCCAATGAGCAGGTTCGCGAGGAGGAGTCAGGAATAGCGAGGCCACTTCCGCTAAGGTAACCACTCCCATGCTGCTGTGCAGGGGCTCCCCTACATCCTACGAGTGGGAGGGGAAAGGGTTTGGCAGGAGTGGGGCAAGGAGGTCGGGGAACTCGCCCAGCAAGTGCCGTTACTGCACCGGGGACTGCCGAAGGGGTAAACCCAGGGACCCTTAGTCCTTCGCCACACCGCAACTCCTCGGTCAAGCTACAGGGTGCATCAGCGGTGCCTCACTCCCGACTTTTCGGGAACGCCGTCATTAAGGAAATTCCCCGAAAAGGAGGTGAGGGACTTCCCAGCCGTGGCATCGGTCACGAGAAGCATGGATGACCCTCCCACACACAGGTGGCAGCATAGTTTCTTCCAATCCTTGTTCTCAGAAGAAGAGACTTCAGTGGATACGAGCGTGTTAAAAAATGTTTTTTCGAGACCGTGGAGAAAAGTTGATCCATGCATTCCAGAGGAAAAAAGTAAGTCGACTATATTAGATATTCACAGCGAAAGGGTTAAAGGGACTTAGGACTGGTGATAAGAAAGTAGTCTTCATGTGTACTTGAAGGGTATATTGGGCAGGGGATGCAACAGATGGCAAATCAACAACTGGTCACTTACTCCTAGTGTACGGGTCCACCTTGGTTGGTCTACTCGTATACAGACAATAGTGGCCTTATCCACAACCGAGGCTGAGAGCATGTTGCACTAGCTACAGCTTCTGCTGAACTCCTAAGGCTTAAAAACCTGCTTAGTGACCTAGGTGTGCAATTCATTGAACCCATAGTAATTTATGACGACAACTCTTGCATTGAATGCATCAACAAATGGGAGCACAAGCGATGAAAATGTGTTAATATAAAACATCATTTTGTCAGGGATTTATTTTTGACTATTTTGACTTGGTGACATTTTGAAGAAAGAGGGGACGTGTGAACAAGGACGGGAAAAAGGTAACGTTTTCATGAAATAAGAGACGTGTAAACAAGGAAGGGAATAGATTACATTTTGGCACCACAACGTCTTGGGGCACAATTACCCGTTTAAATACAGACCAAGGGAGACCTGACATAGTAAACTAAGAAAAACTTGGTGGGAGTGACCAAGAAGTTTTATGAGTTAAAAAATGGAGGTTTACAGAACTTATTGGGAGATTGAGGAGCAATGGTACAGAGTAACAAGTTAGAACTGCAACAACAGTTAAACCTTATATTAGAGAAGGAGAAGTTAGACCTAGACACTCATGGATTACTGGTCAAGAGAGCAAAAATGGTTGAAAATCTGATAGAGGTCATAATTAGAGAGATGAGAAGAACGGAGGAAAAACAAAAGAAACGTGAAAAGAAGGCAGAGAAATAACGAAAGGAATTTGAGAAGAAGGTGGAGGAAGAACGAAAGGAGTAAGCCAGGAAGGACGAATGGTTCAGTGAAGAATTGAGTGAACATCTAGAGGAAATGAAAATAGGATGAAAGCTAATGAGGGAAGAGTTAATGTAGGAAATGCAGGAAGAATTGGTGAATTTTCAGGGGGAGTACCAAGAAAAACTTCATTCACAAGAAAGGAAATTGGGTGAAACTCAGATCTGGATGAAAAAGGAGTTAAGGAGCTCGGGACGAAGATAAGAAAGGCCGAAAATATTTTATCTTTGATGACCTCTAGATGACCTTGAAGGGTAAAAATAACAGCGGATTCACACTCAGCGACCCAAAAAAACCAGGTAAGCATTTTCTCAGATTTTTTGATCTTTGATGACCTCTAGATGACCTTGAAGGGTAAAAATAACAGCGGATTCACACTCAGCGACCCAAAAAAACCAGGTAAGCATTTTCTCAGATTTTTAGGCCGCCTTTTCTCAATTTGACCCTCAAATTACCTCTAGATGACCTAACAAATGACCTCTAGATGACCTTGAAGGATAAAAATAGCAGCAGATTCGAACTCAGTGACCCAAAAAACCCATGTTAGCATTTTTCCAGATTTTTTACACCACTTTTTCTCAGCTTGACTTTCAAATGCCCTTGAACCTGACGTGATGGAGGTTAACCAACCTCGGATTCAGAATCAGCCACCCAAAAAACCTAGGAGTACACTGGTAACGTCTGGTGATTGTTCTTAGATCAAATGTCGACCAGTGTTATCAACTCTTCGATGTCATCCTGGAAATTGTGTGCATGCCACATGTCTCCTTCCACTTCCTTGACGTGCTCAACATAGTTTTTCCAATTTTCTGGGGTGACAGTAACAAAGCTTTCAGCTATGTGTCTTTCCACCTCATTCTTCTTAATGTCGAATTCTTCATTCCCACGTAGTGCTTTACTTGGGCCCAAACCATTGCAATCGGATTCAACTCACAATGATTTGGTGGTAGTCTTGGTACTGTGCAACCACTATGTCTTTGCCATTTCCTCAATCTTAAATTTTCCCGTACTTGATCAACCAAAAATAAAAGGTCTCTTTTCAAGCTGTCCTCATTGAAGTTAGTTCTTTTACTTATCTACCACTCTTGGATGCAATCTTTTCTCCAACTTGTAGAAGGCAAGGATTCTAATTTCCTGGAATGATAAGACGCATTATTGACAACTATCACAGAGCCATTAGGTACATTCGACAGAAGTGGGTTTTGAAACCAACTCTCATAACACTCTCCATCAACTTCATCATGCTCATCCTTAGTGTTATTCCTGCAAAGAAAGAAGTGTGCAGCACCTTTTGTGAACCATTTGCCTGTCCCTACATGAATTATGGCAAAACGTCCTCCTCGGGAGGTGGGTGCCTTCAAATCAGTACTCAGACCAGCAAGGAAAGCCTGATGAGGTGTTTTTATTTCTTTATCACGCTAAGCCATGTTTATCGTCTGTCCCACATTGATCCACGTCTCGTCTGTGTACACAATATCCCTTCGATCAAGGCAATATTTTTTCAACAGTCTCAAGTAATTATACACCAACGAATAATATCGTCTCTTTCAAAAAGTATGCTTTGTCTGCCCCTGCATTCATATATGAAGCCTATGTCAAGAAGAAGACGGTATAACGTGGTCCTCTTGAAATTAGTAAGATCATTATCTAAATTTACGGAGTTAGAATAGTTTTTAGAGTCAAAGGAATATTTTTCATGAATGATTCATGAACTTTCCTTCAAACTCCCGATCTTACGAAATCATCGTACATCACTGATCTCGCATTCCTATACGGTTGATTATTTTTTTTCGTTTTCGAAGAAGTAACTAATACACCGCGGGATGCTTCCTTTCTTACCCTGTAGATAGCAGACTGTGAGCACCCAGTGCCTTTCGAAGTTTCTTTGCAGGATTCAGCAACATTGAGCGATTGGTTGAAGTATTTGAACACATTAAACACCATCTCTCTTTCACGGCTTCTCAACTTCTCCCCTTTCCTCCTCCTCTTCGTTTTGGATATTTCGGACAACATTGTTGGAAACAAATTGATCTGGACGACACTCCACAGCACTGTTGAACTATTTTGCACACCAACCACCACTTGTTCACGCACAGAAATCTGACAAGAAACTAAATCCCTCGCCCTTTCTATCCCTGGTGCCTAACACCGAAGGGTCGCTTCTAAAGCCAATGTTTTATGGCACCTTCTGAACGGAACTTCTGGAAATACCCAATATACAGTCAGAGGATGAGAATAGGATAAGAATATCCCTCGTACAAATCCAATCGCACTTTCTGTCGAAAGGCACGTAAGACATTTACCTCTTCTTCCTTCGCTGTCAAAATCTTTGCTTAATACTTCAGTGTTTATATATTTTCATCAGCCAAGTTCTTGAAACTAATATATTTTGAATTAAATATATTACTATTGCTTTTACTAAATGCTAAAAACAAAAAACGATATCTTTTTTATCAAAGAGGCACGAGTAATTAAAGTATCAAGCTCATTCTCTGACCGAGAATCATCCTTCCTCTCCTTCCCTCTCATCATTCCTTCCACGCGAATAGGTCAGCTGATGGCAGGACAGAGCGAGCGGCAGAATGGGGGCGTTTACTCGGAACCGAAATCGCAATTTTGTACATGAAATCGTTAGATGGAAACGAAAAACGAATTTTAGTGAAAAAATTAATCTTCTAACCACAACCATTCACTCATAAATCAAAAATTAAAATAAGCAAAAGGTGACGCCCACCGAAGAAGCTGCTGTGATAACATTGACATCATTTTCCTCCCGTCCTTGACTGCTTTCGGGGGAGGGGGAAGGGAGTGGAGGGGGGTTCTCGGAAGGTCTGCTCGCACAGATGCTGTCGAAATCGCTCCCATTGGCCGAGTCAGCTGTGTCCCCCCCTTTGCGATAAGGCGAAGTAGATTCGTGGGCTCAGTTGTGATTGGACGAAGTCGATATACGTCAGAGGTTGCACCACACCCACTTTTCCGAAAGGGTTAAAGACATCAGTTTTTCGCCGCTTATAACTCGGGAAATAACTGTCGGATCAGAAAACGGAAAAATACGGGTCCTTTTATTTTACAAACTCTATCAGATTCGGCAATAAAAAAAATATGGTAAACGACCCCATTGCGGGGCGTGGAAAATATTTGGCAAAATCAAAAATTCATAACTCCCTTTGTAATCAAGATAGAGTTACGATTCTTTCACCAAATACAAATATAAAGTTTTAACTAAATAACATATGCAGCATGTATGGATCTAAATTGTGAAATATGAAAGTTGGCAAGCGACCGCTTTTTACATTGCAAAATTCAAAACATATTTTGTAATAGATATTATAATCAATATAACAACGTTGAAACTCAGTTAAAAACAAATTAGAGCTCACCAATATGGAGGAAAACGTATAAAAACTTTTATTTAATTTTTAACTTAATACTGTGAACCATTTGTCTGCAACTGGGTGAGGAAGATGAAATCAGAAGTTACTAACAGAAATTCAAGGAAATATTTTTTATAATATTTATTTTAAAATACATAGAATAATTATTGCCACCACTAAATGTAGCATCTTTTTCTGCTTCAGGAAATGTCTCTTTCCATTGCATAGAGCATCATATTAATTTTCTACTCTCATTGAGAATGTTGCACCTCCGACCTTATGAAGATTTACATGGGAATCGAATCTCCATAAGAACCCATACTGTCAACTAAATGTGGAACACTCTTTATTAGCAATATATTACGGCCAGTTGTATTCCCGCATCATTTCAAGTATTATTCATTGGGGATCTTCGCCAGCCTCACTCAAGCTTTTTCGTCTGCAGAAGCACGCCTAATGGTCTTTGCACCTATCAATGCCCCATGACGGCCCATTTTCAAAAATCTTAACATTCTCCCCCTACCATGTGTTTATATCCTTTCTGTCCTTATGCTTGTAAAATCCAACTTCAGCGAGCTCCCCAAAAACTGTTGTGTCAATGATTATTATACACAGTGGTCATGATGCCATTCACTATAAGTATGTCAGGACCAAACCAGCCTTTTGAGGTACTAAAACTCTGGGGTAGCGCCTATTTAACAAGTTACCTACCAGTCTGAAAAACTGCTGGCTCCTTTAAAGCAAAGGTGAAATGTTTTTTATAAGACAAACTATATTATTCCTCAGAAGAATTTCTCCATGATAATAATGTTTAACCCTTTCACTGCTCCCATCGTCTATAAGCGATCGGCATAGTAGACTGCTCCCATCGTCTATTGGCGATTTGAAGAGTGGTGCTACTCCCAGACGCCATGGGTGCCTCAAATTTCTTCCTTTGACGGATAGATGTCATGCAAACATCTTTTTGCCCTCTTTTCCCATTTATTGCCCTTCTCCAGCTGCCAGGAATCCTCAGTCACTCTTGAAAAATGTCGAGAGAAAGTCGCGCTTGTTCGTCACACGGCATCCGCCCCGGGAAGAGACCATTTTCCTCACGGAATATTGTGTCTGTTCTTGATGAACTCAGCGATGAAGAAGAAGTATTTTCTTCAGATTTGGAAGACAGTGATGAAAACATAGAAGATCCTGTTGAGTCATCCAGTGAAGATGAGACAAGAGGAGAGAGCCCCGATCCAGTTTTTGAGTGGGAGAGCGGACGAAATTTTGTGCCACCGCTTTGGAATTTTGACCCTACAAGTGCAGGAATTAGTAGTGATTTTGTAATTTGTGATGAAAACAATGTGTTGGAATATTTTGAGGCTTTCTTTGACAGTGCCATTGTGGAACACATAGTGAACGAAACTAATCGCTACGCCAATAATTGTATTGAGTCGCAGCCATTGTCGCAATTTTCCAGAATGGGAATGATGTTGGAATGATTGCACTGAAAATGATTTGTATGTGTTTTTAGGCTTGATGATGCTGATGCCGCATTCGAAGAAGCATTCTATTGATGAATACTGGTCAAAGGATCCCCTTATAGAAACGGCAGTTTACGGGAAATACATGTCAAGAGACAGATTTTTGGGGATTTTACGATTTTTACATTTCAGCGATAATGATGTTGCAAACCCAGAAGATCCCTTGCACAAAATTGATACAATTTTTTGTATGCAAAAGGAAAAATTTAGTGGTTTCTTCAATCCGTTTTAAAAGCTCGTGATAGACGAATCACTTATGCTATTCAAAGGTAGGCTGTCATTCAAGCAGTATATTCCATCAAAGCGGCAAAGATTTGGAATCAAGTTCTTTGTTTTGTGCGATTGTGAGACAGAGACATTAGACATGATTCCATATACGGGGAAGACAACAAAAATTCCCAAAAGTGACTTAGGCGTATCTGGTGCTGTTGTCATGAAAATGATGGAGAAATATTTACAGAAAGGACATATTTTGTACACGGACAATTGGTACACTAGTCCAAGACTATCTAAATATTTACTTGACAATGGGACGGGGTCATGTGGGACAGTGAGGATGAATAGAAAAGGTATGCCATCGTTCCCACCTAAGTGTAATCCAGGAGACTATCATGTGAAAAAATCGAATAAAATATTAGCTCTCAAATGGCATGATAAGCGTGATGTAACCATGCTTACAACTGTTCATAAAGGGAAATTAGTGGCGAGTAATAAGCGAGATTGGAGAAGTAATATATTTATAAAAAAACCTGACGCTGTTCTAGATTATACTAAGAACATGAGATTGGTAGATAAGTCGGACATGCAAATCAGTTCAGTGGAATGCATGAGGAAATCTGTAAAATGGTATAAGAAAATGTTTTTCCATCTGATAGATGTTATCAATGCATACCACTTTCATTCCGTCAAAACTGGAAGCAGCATGTCACTGAAGGAATTCAGTTGTACAATAGTGCGCCAGATATTCACAAAATACGGTACCCTGTCCCAGCCCCACCCTGGCCGTTCGACACCCACTAACCTTGCACCAGACCGACTCTTGGGAAAGGACGTTATTTTACGACACTACCTGGAGTTCGTCCCACCCACAGAGAAGAGGGCCAAACCGCAGAGACAGTGCCACGTCTGCATGAATACGCAGCGTGCGGAGAGGCGCACAAAACTAGTCAACACTTGGTGTAAGGAGTGTGGAGTGGGATTATGTATTGGCCAGTGTTTCCGTGATTTTCACAGCAAGAAAAAATTTTAACAAACAACTATGATAGTAAATAATTGAATTTTCATTATGCTAACCGTACTTACAAATGAATTGATGTTCGAAAATAAATTTTGAAAAAAAAATATTTCGGCTTTCAGTAAAAAACCACTTCCTGCAATACGACATTTAGAGTAAAAGAATTAGAAAATTACGCAACACAAAATTTTTTAACAATTTTTCCCTTGAATATAAAATGATAATTAATGAAATTACGCAAAAATAAGAAAAAAGAAAAATATTTTTATTTTTTGCACCTGTGGAGAGCCAAATTTCAGATAAATTGCGCAGTTAATGGGTTAAATATTTTGTCTATGCATATGTTCTGTGTAATTTTGACGAATACTATATCAGTGCAATTTTTGTAAGCAATAACAATCTTTTTTGATACAACATTTAACCTCTTCCATCCATCTTCAAATTAGGTACTACACGGTGATTATTTTTCTGAGGCAGATTTGGTTTTGTCCTCTCCTCAAAACAAGAGAAAGTAAACAAAATGTACTAACCAGAATTATTTGCATGAACTGTGACTTATACCATGGGAAACGAACGGGCAAACAAGGAAAACGTGCTATCAACGAATGACATGACGAGAGTCCACAGTAGCATAATTTTTAGTTCTAGTGGGGCATAAAATCTATGCATGACTATCAATTGAAAGCTAGTAAATGGCCCAAATGATTTAGGGTAATTACACAATGAAACATAAACATAGCTGCATGCACACCAGTAAGTCATTCATTTCTGTGAGGAGGAGGAGGAGTTGTGGGGAATTATCTCATCAAATAGCACACCAAGGTCGGTTTGTCTCCAGTGGAATGCAAATGCAGAGCGCAAGTACGAGAGGGAGAGAAATCCTCACTGTCATGCGTCCACTTCCTGTGTGACGTTGGAGCCACGTCAGCCAGCACAAACAGCCGAGTCGTGTCAGCACCATGCTCTGCGATCACGTCCGACGGCTCCACGCCATTGCCCTTCGACTTGCTCATCTTCTCCCAAGAGACGACCACTGGCTCTCTGGTGGCCTTCTCGAATACCTTCTTCCCTGCCAGCGAGAGAAACAAAAGAGAGGCATTGCCCACGAGTTTCACCACATGCAACATCGCAAGTAGGGGTTACTATTCCTAGAGAGACTCAGTAAACTACATGTACCTATTCGGACAAATACCAAGCAAAAAGTACATTTCCCTCCCTTGGCATCAAAAACTCTTCAGAGACTCTAGGATTTAGTGTTTTCCCCACATATTAGTTGCGCAAACATTTATCGGGTCTTCCACCAGGCTAAGGCCTCCAAATCCCCCTCAATAACAAACCTTTCAATGGTGATCGGCAATACCAGTAAACCCATCCTCATCAAAGTTTGAGGGAGAGCCAATGGGAAGCATCTCCGAGTCTAGCCATCGGCTCCACCACTTGACTCCCCCACCCAGGAGACACCACTTGACTCCCCCACCCCCTCCTGGTAGAACATACATAGTACAGAGGAACCTCAAAGAGCTGAAAGAAAGGTGAGAAACCCTGTCCAATCCAATATTATGCAATCCCTCTACTCCAGGAGAGGGGTCAAGAGATTTCTATTACTATAGCACTCTTTAAGTCTCTCCTTACACGCTTAATTGATAGAATACTCCACCTCATCTACATCTAAAAATATGCATCCCTATGATGGAAGGCTTCCAATACTGATATGGCAATCTTGACAACCAATCCCAGCTGGCACAAAGTATGCTGCTTGCCCGTTTCTTACGAGATACATATGTACGAAACAGGTAACCCATGTAGCACAGACGGTTGGGCCAACGTTGGGAAATGTGCCATTTGCAAGGTTATTCATGAATCGTTGGACCAACATTGGGAAACGGTGCCATTCGCACGGTTATTTATGAATCGTTGAGCCAACGTTGGGAGATTGTGTAATGGGACTGCCTGATTACAGCGCAGCTAAGTTGGATATTATCTCACTTAGCACATTCTCAGCTACATGGCATTTGTTATCCAAGAGTTTTAGCCAAGATGTAGTGAATCCGTATAATAATAATAATAAAGTTATTACTCCAAATTTTCTAAATACAGTTGAGCATCTTTAATCCGGCACAGTCGGGACCGAAGTGATGCCGGATTAGGGATTTTGCCGGACTATGGGTCATGCATGGCAACTGGTCTATTTCTGACGCCCGGGATGTTTTCATTGAAAGAAGTAAATTATTTATAACAAAATATATTCGTTTGCCATTTACTGAACATTGTTTTAAAAAGAGTTACTGAGAATAATCAGAAAGAAATGGTTTCTTGATACACAAAGTTATTATTTAAAATTATCGAATTTGCGCAATGAGAGAAAATAACGGAATTAAACATTGTGCTTATTGCTGCACATGTAAAAGTTTCATATTGTTATCGGAAACGAGTATAAAATTTTATATTTCTTATGCTGTGTGTTGCGTGACATAATTTCCTACCGTGCTCGATTTGTTATCAGCTGATTCAGCGCGATGTCAATGAGTGGGTGAGGTGTGTACGGCCGCCCATCACTACGTCGCCGCCGGCGACCGGACTGGATTATTTTTTAAAGACCATCATCAATAGTAGTCTTCCTTCAACAATTTCAGGCTGATCATCTTCATTCCTATCCGTATTTATTGTTATTAATTACCATTTCAATGATTTCATCATCTATGATACGTTGTGTGGTGAGATTATCGTGGCCAGTAACTATCCTTTCGTCTAAATTAACCAATTCCATTTCCTTTAATTCAGGATTATGGTTGATGCTTGCAAACTAGATCATCATATTTTTATCCTCAGAAACATGAAAGTTTTTAAATCCCCACTTATTTCGTCTATATCACACCTTAAAGCAGGCAACAATTTAAACCACTCGTGTTTTAGAACGGACGGTGAAATGCTATTGCCTGCACGTGAAATTTCCCGAATCACATCTTTTGGATTGATCACATCTATTTCTAAGAGAGTTTATCCTGCTCCATTAGCATTTGGCCAGAAATACTAACTAAGGCCTTCACTTCGACGCAATCGAAACCAGTCTATCTAAATCAGCACTTAAATCTTCTTTCATAGTTTTTCTCTCTGTTATCTACTTCTTCGTGTCACTTTAACAGTAAATTTTGATGATTTTTCTCTTTCAGCTTCTTAATGTGCTATATTGTTGAAGATCCCACTTACTTAGCATGTTCCAGTCAAATGCTTTACTGATGCAACGGCGTCAAGCTTTTTCACAACTTGCACTTTTTCTTTGATTGGTTAACGTTTTGTGCTGTTGCCACTACTGTATGGATGAGACATGTTTTGCGTGAAATATAAGAATATAACCAATAATTTTATCAAATTACGTCTAGTGGTCAATCAGAAATTCGCGCGCCATTGAAAGTGGCCAATCTGTAATTTAGTCGTAGTCCGTCTCAGCGATGTCTTCAAATTTATGTTTACTTCAAGTTCCAGAATAATTCCAGTGTACACGAATTACCAGAAATTAATATGTTTAAATTATTCCGATTGTCGAAATGGGAAAATTAACGTTAAGAATACTGTAGAACCTCTATTTTACAAAGTTGAATGGACCCAAAAATTTGAGCTTTGTAAATCAGAGGGTTTGTAAATTGGAGGTTATCTTCCACTAACTCCCCTGTCTCTGGAAATGATGTGTCACCAAAACCAGCTGATCTCCAACAGTAGGAAATAGTTTTTGCGGTGACACTCCCATGCTCTGGCATTGTATTGATGCAACTGATGCAACGGCGTCAAGCTTTTTCACATGATGCAATGGCGTCAAGCTTTTTCACAAGTTCAACTTTTCCTGCGATGGTAACGTTTTGTGCTGTTGCCACAACTGTATGGATAAGACATGTTTTGGGTGAAACATAAGAATATAACCAATAATGTCATCAAATTACTTCTAGTGGTCAATCAAAAATGCACGCATCATTGAAAGTGGCCGATCTGTAAATTAGTCGTAGTCCGTCTCCGCGATGTCTTCAAATTTATATGTTTACTTCAAGTTCCAGGGCACACGAAGTACCAGAAATTAATATGTTTAAATTATTTGATTCTCGAAATGGGAAAATTAACGTTAAGAATGGTATCTCGGTATTAATATAAGAATAATATCTTGGCAGGTTATGAAGCAATGTTCCGGTTAAAAATGTTTCGGCATTTTCCACTAGTACCTCCCAGGTAGTGGTCATGGCCAAATTGCCGGATTATGGGTGCTCCCGGATTAAGGGTGCTCAACTGTATACAACTTTAGTACAAGAATGAAGGAGCTTTAGGTAGCTTCAATGGTTAAACACAAGTGTAGAAGCTACCATCCTTGAATTTAATGCAGTGCTAGTCACCAAAACATCAATTTTAAATACATTATAAATATTTATCATTAAATATCAATATATATTGTGACGGTCTGCTCGTGTGAGCGTGACCACGGCGTCTTCGCGCGATCGTGTGGATGCTCGCGGCAGATGGAGAGAGAGACGGCTCGCGTGGTGGTTCAAGTTACCGCCCATCATTTTTCGACCCTCCATTATTTTTTAATGTTAGTTTTAGCGCCGGTCGCATTGACCGACGATATAAAAAGGGGCTCCCCAGTGAGCTCGCCCCAGACCTCAGACTCCAGAGTGAAAGACGGCAGAGTGAAAGACGGCAGACGGAAAGAGAGACGACTCGAACGAAGGAGAGCGACGCGACGCAAGCAGACGCAGAGGACGGAGAAGCGAGGAGGACAGATTGAAAGCAGCCATAAGGCGTGGAGCTGGAGAGGCGGACCTGCGGAAAAGTCATCGCTTGGGAGGACACATCCCATGCAAGCGGACGACACCGCAGCCAGGCGACAATTTCCCTGTTGGCTCTAAGGCGGACGTAGAAGGTTGGGCCGAGGACCGGCGCCAACGATTTCTCACCCCAGGGCCGGGAAACCCACGCGTCTCCGGGCATGCTCCAGACACCTTACCAGGCATAAGTACATTCCTATCAAACCCCCCCGACCCGATCGGACAACGGTCGAGCGAACTCCGACCCCGTCTTCGACGCCCAGTGAATCGGGGCGAAAGCCGTCGCTACCAAACTCCTGAGTCAAATCCACCGTCCTGCGCAAGTGAACTCACATTCTCTAAGAGGGGCGCACGTCATTTGAAAATCAGTCCAAGTAGACTGAATTTGTATCACTCTCCTCCCGTCCTTGTGGTCCTCAAACACATTTCAAACGAAAGGATGAGGAGCTTGTAAATATTGTATAAAGGATTTCATTTCATTTTTCAAAGGGTTTCACTGTTCATTTTTTGTATCATTGATTAGTTCTTAGTTAGGTTAGCTATCATTTGGGTATATTTCATTAATGTTTCACGTATCACCAACTCATTCATCCCTCATTATGGTATAGGAGTGTATTTTTCTATGTGTCTTATAGTAATAAATCGGTGTTTTTCCTGTGAGCGCGAGTCGTCCTTTACTCCCGAACGCGGTGACCCGCGTCCATTCGATTTTCAGGTCCGATCACCGCCGATCTCGGAGGGTAATGCTGCAGTTCCGCGAAGGCCTCATCCTAAGATATTTTTCTCGTTGATCTCTGCTTGCTGATCAGCTTGACCCCGGTTTTGAGTGGCACCCCTTGTCGCTTCTCATTAGGAGTGAAGCTTCCTTTCCTTTCTCCGGAGTGGCATTGGCACGTTCTCGTTCGTGGCTGACGGAGGGAATGGGAAAGGGGGGGAATTTGCCCGGCCGCAGGATCCTTACAGAGACGACCCCTGCTGCGATGAGGTCGAACAGTCCAGCCACGTGTCCCGGCACAGATATATACACACATCAAAAAAGAACATTTATATCATCATGGGATAACTACCAATCTTTAGACTTTTTACAAAGATTATTTATACTCTTTATCTGTTTAATTGAACAAGGTAAGTTATTAAAAATTTTAGGACCTAAATAAAGAAATGTTCTTTTAAATAAAGAAAGATTAGGCTTAGGAATTAAAAAATTACAATTCCTACGTAACGTATAGCCATGCTAGTTTCCAGAAATTGCTGGAAAACTACAAAGATCGTTCCCAAAATATTAATCATTTAGCAACAAAATGGTGAGAGTATTTTAGGCGGTTTTCCTTTATGTATTGTATTCAGTGTTGTATATATTCATTTATTTTATTCTTATTTTGTCTTAATGCCAACAGTAGCAAATGGTTTGCTTCTATACTCTGGAGTTTCAACAACTCACTCTTAATTATGCTCAATGATCATTAGAGATAGGAAGATTATGCGGACTGCATAATCGCATAATTTTTTAATTTCATCAGAATGCAAATAGTTTGACTTTTAGAGTAACCTTACTTCATCCCTAGTACAAATTCACTGCGCATAATATCGCATAATCTGACCTCTAATGCAGCATACCGCATAATTTGCATTATGTGCGCAATAATCTGCGTAATTCTCACGCAGCCGGCTTAATTTTCGTTCTAAAAAGCAGTTTTATGACCTCTCTCAATTCAGGACGCATGCCCTTCACCTCCAATTCCCGCGCCAGCCTTCCAGCAACTGTTCGATGCATAGCCACTGAAATACATTGTATTTCGATGGCTCCCAACGACCGACATCGAACGTAGCCACCGAAATACAATCCCTGTATACATTACAATGTATCTCGGTAGCTCCGCCCGATGTTGGGAGGGTGGGGCTTTTGTAACCGGCCTTTTCAAGGAAGTCAGTACGGCTGTGAGCGTCGACGGGGAATAACAAGTGCTGGAGGGAGCATCGACATCACATTTGAAACATGGGAAAACTACAATCAGTGACAGTGTCCACTCGTGCATACTCATATCAACATGAAGGTATGCACGATCAAACAAAACGAATTATGCATTGTCGCTTCTGTCAAATTCGCATCGAGTGAGAGCGAAAGAGTACAGTTGATAACCATGTGAAATCAGCCTCAGCTCAAAGAAAAGGAAAATTACAAAGATCCAAGCAATGCCAAGAAAAGGCAATCTTTTTTAAGTGATAGTTTTGACTGTGCCAAGAAAATGAAACAGGACAGAGAAGAGTTTATTAAGTCTGTGACGACCGCCTTCGAGCAGGCCAACGTACCACTGATGAAACTGGACCACGAAGAAGTTCGAAATGAGTTAAAGAAGTATATTCCTGGTGAGTACAAAGTAATATAATTCTATAATTTAAGTGTCATTTATTCTTATTCAAGCATTGAAATTTATTGAGTGAAGGAACAAAGATTGCGTCACACAACCTCAAAATCACTTGTCATTAGTATCAATGTTTATACACATATATTTTATTTTCAGGTGGAGGGGACTTGCCTGATGATAAAACACTACGAGAAAAGTATGTGCATTTACTTAAGAAGGAGAATGAAGATCTCATTAAGTCCAAACTGAAAGGGAGGAAGGTTTTCGGTGACGAAACAACGAACAGGGAAGGAGAGGCTGTTTTCATCCCACTTTGGAAAGCGCTTCCTGAAGTGCTGAATCTCCCGACACTTTTCTGTTTGTTGGGTCATTGACGATCTTAACGGCATGCAATGCAGACCAGTGATGTAAAGCAATAGGGTAGTTTCCTATTATTTTTTTATTGTCTTGATCGACATTTTATAACCTCTGGAGTGCGTGTTTTAAGCCGTTCGATTTTTAAATGACGTTAAGTATTTTTCCTCATTAATTAAAAAGTGGAAAAAATCAATGGCGCGAAAATGCGACGGCAAACTATTGCATGCCGGTTAATCCTACGTGTGACGTCAAACTATTTCCTCTACCTGCCACCAGGGGGACAAGTCTGTAACTCTGTTTTCTCCCGAAAACGGGAGAAAGGAGCTTCGTGAGGCGCCTGCGCGAGAGTTGTCGCCCGCCCGAAGTCTCTAACGCCTGTCGCCGGAGAAAGGAGACAAATTTGTCGCCTGGAGAAAACTATTCTCCCGACCCAAGTCTGTAAGCCCTCTCAAGCGACTTCCGGCGCCCCAGACGGTCGCCTCAGTTACGTCCCCCTCGAGAGCCCGACGTATCTTTTTCTCCCGTGGAGAAAGTGCGCATCTCGACAGTGATTTGATGATTATTTCCAAAACATTCATTGCTCTGTGAATCGTCAGAAGCTATTTTTCGGCCCTGAGTAGTGTTTTAGGAATTTTATTAGCAAATTAGGTGACAGATAGTGTTGTTACTCGATACGAATTACCAGTTAGAGTCAAGATAGTTCAATTTCCGAATCATTTTACGTGCCAGCTGAGTTGAAATTTACTCACTGTGCGATGTGTTTCTTTGAGAACGCGTTTATTAGGTCTGATGCTCTCAAGTTAATGAAACAATGCCTTTACCAGGTATATATACTTTGCTATTGATTTGGTGCCGAAGTTTTTTTTATCTTAATATATTTGCATCGTTCTGTAACGTAATGTAGCAGCGTAGTGCAGTGCTCATCAAATCTCTTTAGCATAACATGGGGCAAGTATAAGACCAAGGGTCATTGTGTCTTTTTTTACTATGTATTTGAGACTTGAGAATGGTTTTATGTTACGATGGTGTAGTTATAGTGTTGATGTTCATGAGAATTACATTCAGGTAATGCTATACTATATTCTGCCACAAAAGTTGATTGTGGCCCACAAAGGTTAAAGGGCTACAAAGTACATTTGAAGAAATTCAGGTCTTTGAATTATTATAGCCATTTACAAACTTTATGCTGGCATTGAATGTGATATGGTGATGATTAAAGAACACTGTTTAACTTATACTAATACCTTTCCATAGATTGCTGGGTGTCGGACGGTAATGATTTTTAAATCAATAAGCTGGTTCATTTGTGTTGAGTGTTTCGAATAGCAGGTGCTGATAATAAGTCAAGTAAGCATAGTTTACCGAAGTTATAAGCAGCAGATTTTTACACACTAATGTTAATTTTAATGCCTCGGTCCTACATTGTCCTTGCCTTCCAATGTTCCATGTACATATTTAATTTACGCCGATGATACCACATGCGTGCATGATGTAAATGAGATGTCTAGCACTATAAGTGAATTCTCCAGTTCAGTTATGTCAATAGCATCAAAGTGGTTTTAAGCAAATAGTTTGGCTTTAAATAAGGACAAAACTCCGGTGGCAGTCTTTTCATTTAGTGCACGGCAATTCATTGTGACAACTTACATCTGCTTGGTTTTAATTTAGATCGTAAATTACAGTGGGGTCCTCATATATCAAAACTTACCAATAAATTGTCGAGAGCTACCTACATGCTCCGTAAATTAAAAACTCAGATTTCTCAGGATTACCTGCGAACAAACTACCTTTCCTTATTCCACTGCCATTTAATATATGGGATAGAACTATGTAATCATACCCATGAATGCCCCCAATGTATTTATTCAGCAAAGAAGGACAATCAAGATAGTTTTATGTTTTAACATTGCACTTTAAATTCCTAAATGAATTTACTGACGGTAAAAATATTGACATTTCCTTCTGATATTGATGTTAGTGTTGTTTCTTGACAAAGACTATTGCAACGTATTTTGCTGAATGTCCGATGAAAATAACTAAATCATAGCACAGCACTTAAACCGGTGAATGTTGGTAGAGAGGTAAATGTGAGCATAATTATGCTTAAGGGTTACGACTTTCAAAACTCAGCGATACTTGTGGCGAAAATAAGATAAGTAATGCTTCAACTTCCTTTTACCTAACTAGTATACTGTCGTACGCTGGGAAGTCCATTCCCTATAATGCACTTAAAACGAACAATTAAATCAAGGGTAAGTAATTCCCGATAAGGAAAATTCTCTAGATTTGTGCCTCGCATTAATAAGTATCATAAACAAAGGATTCAAAGTAAATATCTCTCATTTATTCTCGTTGTATTCATAACAATCGAAATTTTGAGGCAAACGACGGTAACTTCATGCCGCTGGCTTTAAATGCACACATGTCCACGATGTCACACAAGTATTAGCGAAAGCAAATAACGAAATTCAATGCAGTTTACGGCATCTCTCTAGGACCAACCGTTTGCAAGATAGATGGGGGGACGGACGGACAGACGGACACTTCCCAAATTATATATACTAGCGGAAGGATCCCGTTGAAATTCAACGGGAGTGAGTAAAATCAAATTTATGCATTGTGCTATGAAATTTTAATATTTATTGTTAAGGTACGAAACCCGACTTGAAATATGGAGCTACCTTTCGCTAAAAACCAAATTAAACCGAGGGTAATGCATAAATACTGTCAGTATTCGAATCATCACCTTTAAAAAATGGGAATAATGTTCCAATTTTCTAGCTTAAGGTGCCCATTGATATTCAGCTGGAGGGAGAAATATAATAATGACCCATTGTATTTAGGCATTTTAACATTTACATGAAGGGGCGGAAAAAAACTTCCAAGTTGGATATGGCTCCAAGTCAATATCGGAACCATAAATATGATTTAAACCATTGTAAACTTATCCTTACTGCAAGGATTCATATTGAGCCCTATTCTAAAAATACTTGCATCTCGTACCTTTACGTATATTTAAGCTCCCTATTTACGCGTACCTATAATACAAATTATATTTTACGTTGATGCTCAAGTTTTTGTTAAAGTATCTCAAATCTAAAAATACATCTATCCACAACGTTTTCGAACAAGTTCCATATATTTGCCTTTTATGACTCAGGTCCTTGAAAATGCACAAATCCGTAAGCCCTGTTAAAATTTCCCCATTGCATGTCCTTATAAGGAATTGGCAATGGGGAAACATTAATTCCCTATAGGGAATTTCATTTCCCTATAAGGAATTTCATGTCCTTATAGGGATTTTTAATGGAGCTCCCCATAGGGGACATAAAATCCCTATGGGGAATTTCATGTCCCCATAGGGAATTTCATTTCCCTACAGGTGTCCCTATAGGGAATGCCAATTCCCTATAAGGAATTCCATGTCCCTATTAAGATTTTCTATGGGGAATTTTTAACAGGGAGGATATAAAAAAAATTTTAAATACTACTAATTTTAGTGAATTCAAACCTACTAAATCTATTAATACCGCTAGCAGTCAACACAGATGTATGTGCAGAAAGAAATGGCCCACCACGCCTCAAAAATCAGCGTCAAAAACCTCCTTAACATCTTCCATTATCCTCGTGAAAAGCGCGATGCACAATTCACGGCATACGACGCAATGTATAGGCATCCATGATTTCGGAGACGACAATGGAAAAGGCCTTAGCAACGCTCGGAAAAGAGCCGAAAAAAACAGTAACTTTGAACGTAAATTACATAATTTAGAGAAACTTCGAAAGCACAGAGCAAATCGGTTGAAAGAATAAGAGAGTTTAAACATTTTTCCGTTAAATACAAAAAGAAAAAAAGAAATCGATTAACATTTAGTAATTTTACTGAACGAAAGAAAAAAACCTTGCTCTTTCATAAATTGAAAAAGTCAATTGAAACCAATGTAAACACATTATTGGCCTCAGGAATCGAACCCGGGACTTGATAAAAACGGGAATAGTTTTCCCGGGCCTTTCAGAGGGCTAGAAACACAATGCAGTTTAGGGTATCTCTCTAATCAGAGACAAAAGAATCTTCTTGAGAGGTTTAAGTCTATGTGTGTTAAATGTGAGATTATTGATAGTCTGCTATCTGGTGACCCAGCAAGATTTTTTTAAATCCTCTCGTTCTCTCTTTGATCTGCAAAGAATAGTTGTAGGCTGTAGTGAGTCTCAACTTTTAGAAGCCAAAGATGCTATATCTTTACTGGATTCCATTCCACATGCCAATTTCTTAGTGCTGCATGGGCTCTTGAGTGATTCTGTCAAGGAATTTACAAAATCCAATGTTCCTAACAAGAAGGGTAAACAATTTGATGTAGTTTATGATGCTCTTTTAAGTATGCAAGCAACAAATGCTGCATTGTCTGCTCTTTGTTTGTCTGTTCTTTTTATTCCTGCTGCTAACGTAGATATAGTGAGAGAGACTTTTCGGGGTATAATGATATCCTTACACCCAGAAGCACAGGGTTGACTGCAAAAAATACAGAAAGTATGGTATGTATGTATCTTAATGATGGCATGACATTGGCAATGGGATGTGATGATGTTATGAATAACAATAGTTCTACAGCAGCCTGTGATTGTGAGACAGCATGCTGCTGGCAGGATTTCAATGATGAAGATCCTGATGACCCCATCCCATGCCCATGATAATTTCTACTTTGCCATGGGTGATATAAATTGATAAATCTCAGGGGTTATAATCAGCATTTACTGTGATTGTTTTAATTATCCCCGTTCATTGTAATTGTCTTTTTGTCACATTTTATCCAATAAAAATGTCAATCCTTAGCTTCACGGTTTATTTTTCACCATCCAGTTCCTGATTTGTTCGGTAAAAGGTTGGCCTAAAATTAAGTGTGCCTCATGAGATTGCCCCAAGCAATTAGAATGAAATTGATCTCGAAGCATAGCATTTTTATTAGTGATGGCCGGATCGGATCCGTCGGATCCAAAGATCCACCACGGATCTTTCATTTTACTCGGTTCCGGATTCGGATCCAAAGACACGGTATAAAATCGGATCCGGATCGTAGATTTTAAAATTTCGCTGCTTAGCGATCGAAGTGCCCCGTGAATGGAATAGAGGCGCGGTAGATATTGACAAGAAGAGGATGTGTAACTCAGGTTACGAAATTAGATGAAAATGTTCCTGTGCAACTAGAAGCAAAATAAAGAAATGTCACTTTTTTCCCCATTACCCCGGTATCGCGGTAAAAAAAATACGTAGGGTGTCACGCGGGTAGCATACATTCACCGGGATCAGGCGGACAACGAAAGCTAGTGTACTGCGAAGTTCGATCCCTATCGCAGTTTAATTTTTTATTTCAGTCATTGCATCGAAAATGTTATCATCTTCAATTTCAAACCATTACATCTGAATACTCACTTTATCATACTTTTGTTGTTTGAATTAGATTTACAAATGTACCATTAATAATTTAAGGATGGTCGGGTTGGATCCACGGGTCTTTCATTTCATTCGCTACTGAAATCATATCCGAAGACAGTAAAAATTCAGATCCGGATCGGAGATTTTAACATCTCGCGGCTGCGTGATCGATGTGCCCCGTGAATGGAATGTACGTATGGTAGATACCAACAAGGAGAGGTTAAGTAACTCGGGTCACGAAATGAGAAGAAGATATTTTCCGTGCCACAAACGATGAAAACGAAATAAAAAATACTCGTCTTGACCTTTTTCTCCATAGGCCCGGATGTGCGAGAAAAAAATTAAGCCGAATGTCATGCGGGTCACCTACATTCGCCATATTCCCGTGAACCTATGAGAACGTAGTTGTTAAAAATGAGGGCTAGTGTACTGCCAGTCGCGAGTTCGATCCTTAACACTACCTAAGAATACAGCCGTGCTGAATTCCTTGGGTAGCGGAGCGCGCGGAGACCGGTCCCACCGCCTGGGCGAGGTGATGGGGGGTGTCTGCTAAGCATCCCAAGCATCGGCAGTCGCCGGCGGGACGCTGGAGTGAGAACATCGTGAGTGTTCTTTGTTTCAAAACGCCGCGGCGCGCCGTCGAGAAATCGGAGCGTTCAAAATGTGGCGTCTTTTGGAGCAGCGGCGTTCGATCAAATTTTGTGTCAAACTGAACAAGACCTTTACGGAAACATTCAAAATGATTCAAGAGGCCTACAAAGAAGACGCCATGACACGTGCCATGGTTTTCATGTGGCACAAGAGGTTCAAAGATGGCCGCGAAGATGTGGAGGACAATGAACGCTCAGGAAGACCTTCAACGAGCAGAACTGACGAAAATCTGGCCAAAGTGTGTCAAGTTTTAAATGGTGATCGACGTCTCAGCATCAGAATGATTGCAGATGAAGTGGGTTTGAATCACCAAACCCACGGGGTCGAGTCCGCCCGGAGAAGAAAGACGACTGGGTGCTCCACCACGACAATGCGCCCGTTCACACCTGCTTCGCCGTCACAGAAGTTTTGACCAGTTTCAACGTGGCAACGCTGCCGCAGCCACCCTATTAGCCCCGGCATCGCCCCCTTCTTGTTCCCCCGGATCAGGAGAGACCTGAAAGGGAAGCGGTTTGACAGCGTCGCAGCGGTCCAAAAGGCTTCGACGAGGGTTTTGAACAGCATTCCAGTTGAGGAGTTCCAGGGAGCTTACCAGCACAGGAAATCTCGTTGGCAGCGGTGCGTGGATTCTCAAGGCACCTATTTTGAAGAATTTTAGTCCAATGTACGAAAGTGTACAATAAATTTTTTTTTCTGAGACCAGTCTTGAAACTTTATTTACACACCCTGTACGTATGGTAGATACTGACAAGGAGAGGTTAAGCCACTCAGGTCTCGAAATGAGAAGAAGATGTTTTCAGTGCCACTAAAACAAAATAAAAAATACTCGCCTCGACTTTTTTCTCCATAGAGATGCGCGAGGAAAAAAATTAAGCCGAATGTCATGCGGGTTGCCTACATATATGCCTACATATGCGGGTTGCGCCAGATTCCCGTGAACCTATGATAGCGCAGCTGTTAAAAATGAGGGCTAGTGTACTGCCGGTCGCGAGTTCGATCCTTAACACTGCCTAGGAATACAGGCCATGCTGTATTCCTTGGGTAATACAAGCAGGCAGTTTTAAAAAAATAGATAATCAGAAATTTCATGACAATTTATAAGTCAAAAAAATATTAAAATTTGGCGTTAAAGAAATGATTGGAAATATTTTTTATTGCAGAATTAAATCGTAGAATCATTATGTTAACATTACAATGTATTTTTGAGTGACGAATTCGTAAATCTAGTTTAAACGATAGAAGTACAAAAAAGTCAGTATCCACATACAAAGGTTGGAAATGAAGGATGATAAAGTTTCTGATTCAATGGCTGAAACAAAAATTTTAAACAGCGATAAGAATCGAACTTCATTAGCTGCAGTCCACTACCCCACTCTGCTATTGTCGGATTACCTGATTTTGGAGAATACATGCTCCCCACATGTCATTCTACATTTTTCTTGCAAACCCAAAAATGGAGAAAAAATCCGAGACTTGTTTAAATTTTGCTTATAGTAGCATGAAAAAAGGCTAATCTCATTTCAAGATCAGAGTTACACAACCTCTTCTTAGGACAGGGTGTCCACTGATCGGGAATCGGGAATTATTCGTGAATTTTCAATGCAGGGAATTGTTCGTGGATTATTCGTGATTTTCTGGTCTGAGTCGGGAATTTTAAAAATTCTTAATTCAAGACAAAAAATCCTTATTTTATAAATAGGATAAATAACGATGACTTTAAGATATGGATTTGCCGTTGGTATGAATGAATAAATAAACGACGGAAAAGTAGTTAGGCTCAATGTATCGTCAGCGCTGTGTGGATCGGAGACGTTCGACTGTCGAACAGATGCCTTCAGCGTCACGTCAAGTGCCCTTTGTTCTCATTCAATGCACATCGGACTAAGCCCATGATACGCAAACATATGCCTAACGTGTAGTGATGGCCGGATCGGATCCAAAGATCCACGGATCTTTCATTTTACTCGGTTCCGGATTCGGATCCAAAGACACGGTATAAATTCGGATCCGGATCGTAGATTTTAAATTTTCGCGGCTTAGCGATCGAAGTGCCCTGTGAATGGAATGTAGGTGCGGTAGATATTGACAAGAAGAGGATGTGTAACTCAGGTCACGAAATTAGATGAAAATGTTCCCGTGCAACTAGAAGCAAAATACAGAAATATGACTTTTCCCCGTTACCCCGGTATCGCGGGAAAAATTACGTTGGATGTCACGCGGGTAGCATACATTCGCCGGGATCAGGCGGACAACGAGAGCTAGTTTTCTGTGCGAAGTTCGATCCGTATCGCAGTTTAATTTTTCTTTCAGTCATTGCAACGAAAATGTTATCATCTTCAATTTCAAACCATTACATCTGAATACTCACTTTATCATACTTTTGTTGTTTAAATTAGATTTACAAATGTACCATTAATAAATTAAGATTGGTCGGGTTGGATCCACGGGTCTTTCATTTCATTCGCTACTGAAATATCCGAAGACAGTAAAAATTCAGATCCGGATCGGAGATTTTAAACTTCTCGGCTTAGTGATCGATGCGCCCCGCGAATGGAATGTACGTACGTATGGTAGATACTGACAAGGAGAGGTTGTGTAACTTGGTCACGAAATGAGAAGATTTTTTCCGTGTCACAAAAACAAAAAAAATACTCGTCGTGACTTTTTTCTCCATATGCGAGAGGATGCGCGAGAAAAAAAATAAGGCCGAATGTCACGTGGGTCGCCTAAATTCGCCAGATTCCCGTGAACCTATGATAGCGTAGTTGTTAATAATGAGGACTAGTGTACTGCCGGTCGCGAGTTCGATCCTTAACACTGCCTAGGAATACAGGATATGCTGTATTCCTAGGGTAATGCAAGTAGGCAGTTAAAAAAAGTAGATTATCAGAAATTTCATGTGAATTTATAATTTAAAAAATAATAAAATTTGGCGTGAGGGAAAGGATTGGAAACATTTTTTATTGCAGAATTAAATCATGTAATCATTATGTTAACTTAATAATGTATTTTTGAGTGACGCATTTGTAAATGTAGGTAGTTTAAACGATAGACGTACAAAAAAGTCAGTATCCACACAAAAAGGTTGGAAATGAAGGATGATAAACTCTTTGATTCAATGGCTGAAAGAAAAATTTTAAACAGCGATAAGAATCGAACTTCCTGCAGTCCACTACCCCACTCTGCTATTGTCGGCTTACCTGATTTAGGAGAATACATTCTCCCCACATGTCATTCTACTTTTTTCTTGCAAACCCAGGCCAATGGGGAAAAAATGCGAGACTTTTTTCAAATTTTGTTTATAGTAGCATAAAGAAAGGCTAATTTCATTTCAAGATCAGAGTTACACAACCTCTTCTTAGGAGTAGAAAATTTTCAAATTTCATTTCAAAGGTTATTGTTTATAAGACATTGCAAAATTACTAGTTTAGCAGCTTGAAATATTCTATAATAATTTTTTCATCTTAAAAATGGAATCCCCAGATATTCCATAAATGGGATCTCTTGGCCGCATTAAATTTTTTTTTTGTTTCTAAAAAGAACTTGAAAGCATTCAAGGATTTGATTAATAATTGGAAAAGAATTCCTTTATTAATGAAAATGAACTTATAATGTTTCTTTAACTGCACATTTGATGTGATCGGATACTTTACTGTAAGTACAATGTAAGTTGGCTTTCTGGTAGGCTTTGCAATATATTTTTTACAAACTTTTCTATAATTGTTTGAGAAATCTAATTGCTGATGTTTGTTAGATATATTCAGGATGCGCTTACTTGAATTAGGATTTTTATTACATTAATTTTTGTTAGAAAAAGATGGTGTAGGATACTAAAGACTGTTGTGATTTCACTTTTTTCTACATAATCTACTGGTACAAAAATGTTACATTCTGATTCTGAGTGAACAGAAAATTGAGGCTTTGAGACTTGTAATAGAAAAGCATGCCAAAAAATATTAACGTAGAAAATCATCATTCCAAGAACAGTGGTTGAATGCTGAAGACTTTAGCCAGTGGGTTCTTTAAGTTCCTCTTGTAGAAGAATTTGTAATTTCTCATGGAAATGCTAATTTAGAAAGAGGGTATTCAATTAAAAAGTAGTTTATCTTTCCCAACCAACAAAGAGAGTCTCTTACTACCAATAAAACTACATATTTAATTACTTTAATTTATCAATTATTTCTTATTTAATTACTTTATCTTTTTTTTATTTATCTTATGCTATGGGTTAAACTACAAAAAATCCATATTCTACATAGAACTTGAAAAACATCACTTTTGACTTGTACAAGAACCGCGATATATTAGCCTGGAAATTTTTATAAATTTAGCCTTGAAAACCTTGAATTATGCTTGAATTTTATATTTTGACTTTTGTGGACACCCTGTTAGGAGTAGAAAATTCACAAATTTCATTTAAAAGGCTATTGTTAACAAGACATTGCAAAATTACTAGTTTAGTAGCTAGAGATATTCTATAATAATTTTTTCGTCTTAAAAATGGTATCCCCGGATATTCCATAAATGGGATCTCTTGGCCGCATTAAAATTTTTTTCTGTTTCTAAAAAAAAAATTTGAAAGCACTCAAGAATTTTATTAATAATTGGAAAATTATTCCTTTAACAATGAAAATAAACTTACGATGTTTCTTTTAACTGCACTCTAAAGAATAGTTGTACAGGTTTAAAAAATATATTGGTTGATGAGTATATGATAAAGAAGGTGATCTTTATATTAGAAGTAATAAAATATAGTTATTGCATCCATAAATCTTGATCCAGGAAAATATTATCCACATAAATGATAGGAAGTTATTTTTTCTACAATAAATTTACTTGTTTTTTTGGTAATTCTATTGTTGATGTATTTATATATTTATTAAAAATCTAGGATTTGAAAATGAATGAAATTCATAATCCAGTATCTGAAACTATGGATCCGAAACCGAGATAAAGATCCGAAACCCAGGCAAGGATCCGGTTCCGGATCCAACGAAAAACCTGGATCTGTCCATCACTAATTTTTATGAAGTTCGTCACCATAGAAGCTTACTTTAAAATTGGAATTGATGATTAAGATACGGTGAGTAAATTTTTGTTTTAACAAAGCGAGACTGCTGAAGAAAATTCAGGAATTTGTCAATGTTTTCGTTTAGATATGCCCTTCATGTAGTTTTCATAAAATTATTAACATAAGAAGTGACAGCATTTATTTACTTTTACAGGCACGTGATATCAATAACATATTGGGACATTAGGCCTGAGCTACTGAAAACTCAAATCACCATTCAACTTTGCGATTAATGTGAACATGTTTAGTGTATTAGTGTCTTCCTCAGTGAAGTGATGACTATCGACGATTTTGTCATCGAATTATCACTTTCATTGTGATATTTGGTTATCTGTTGCGCTAGGAATGATGTAGAAAATTTAGCAGAACTGTTGTTCACAGACGTAAATTGTCTGGACATCAGTGGCAACTATGCTGCAATCAAAATAAAAGAATTTGGCCATGTTCCTCGAGCAAAGGAGGAGAAGACTACACTGCCGGACTTTGGGGATTTATGCCCGAGGACCCTGCTAGTGGCATGCCCAAATTCTGCCCTTGCACTACACCGGTAAGATTTGATACTTTTTCGTTAAGATTTCACTTTATGTTCCAAAAGCCTGGAGGGTCACCAAGGTGGTTTTCATACCTAAACCAGGTAAGACGGACTACACAAGAGCAGACTCCTTTCGAGGAATCAGTCTGATATCTTTTCTACTGAAGACACTAGAAAAGATAGTGGACAGGTACATAAGGGATGGGCCATTAAGGGATCACCCCCTGTACCTGTATCAACATGCCTACCAGAAGGGAAAATCCATGGAGACAGCGCTCCACAATCTTGTTAGCAGGATTGAGGGAGTGCTGGAACACGGAATGTACGGACTGGGGGCATTTCTTGATGTCGAGGGAGCATTTAATAACACGTCCTTCGATCAAATCTGCATTGCTGCCGGAAGACATGGTATCCATGCTCACATTGTCACACAGCTGGATTAGATACATGTTGGAACGAAGAACTGTCAAAGTAGTCTTGAGAGACAGTTCAATGAAGGTAGCTGTGACTCGAGGCTGCCCTCAGGGAGGAGTGTTATCTCCACTCCTCTGGAATATGGTAGTCGACAGTCTTATTTTAAAATTGAATAGGACTGGCGCATACACTCAAGGGTACACAGATGATGTGGCTATACTCATCACTGGAAAGTACCTTGATACTGTCTCTGGACTCATGCAGAAAGCCCTGGATAAGGCAATGGGTTGGTGTTCAGAAACAGGGCTGACTGTAAATCCGGAGAAAACTAAGCTTGTATTGTTTACCAATAGAAGGAAAATGGAGGGCTTTAGGCCTCCCTCTTTGCAGGGAAAGGTTTTATATCCCTCACCATCAGTCAAGTATCTTGGGGTTATTCTGGACTCCAAGCTTAACTGGGGAGAGCATTTGGAGACCAAGGCAAAGAAAGCTTGTGCCTCCTTATGGATGTGCAGGAGGACCCTTGGTAAAACATGGGGACTTCAGCCAAAAGCCATTAGATGGATTTATACGGCAGTCATTAAACCTAGTTTCTTGTACTGCTCTATAGTTTGGTGGAAGAGAGCCCGGCTCTAAACTGCTGGGAACAAACTGAACCACCTTCAAAGAATGGCCTGTATGGGCATTTCAGGGGCTATGAGAACAACCCCAACTCTGGCGCTGGAAACGCTGCTGAACCTCGCTCCACTCCATGTGGAAGCTGAGGTGCAGGCAAGGACAGCGGCTTATCGTCTCAAATGTATGGGACAGTGGTATGACAAAGGAAGTTCCTATGGTCACAGACAAGTTTGGACAGAGCTCATGAAGTCGAGTCCCATCCTCGGGATGGGCAGTGATGAAATGATAGCCAGGTTCAACCAAACACCCCCCTACTTCAAAACCCACTTCCCGGATAGGGAACAGTGGGCTTGAGGAAAGGGGAAAGATTCTGGGGCCGAGGTATGATATACGGACGGCTCTAGGAAAGTAGGAAGAGCAGGAGCAGGGGTCTACAATGGTAGCACACCAAGGAAGCTCTCAGTCCCTTTGGGAAAATATGCTGCGGTGTTCCAGGCAGAGGTATATGCACTTCTGACCTGCGCGTATGCTATTAAGGAGATCGGGATGTTTAACAGACCGATACACATATGCACGGATAGTAAGGCTGCTTTAAAGGCACTGACATCACCATGGTGCAAATCACAGCTGCTGCAGGAGTGTCGTGAGGCACTCAATGATATAGGCAGATGCGGCAAGGTGGAACTTTTCTGGGTGCCTGGTCATGCAGGCATATCCGGAAATGAAATGGCTGATGAGCTGGCAAGGGCCAGTTCCAGCCGAGATCCGATTGGGCCAGAGCCAATCATACCTACTGCTACGTCAATAGGGATAGCAGAAATTAGAATGTGGGGCTTAGCCCGGCATTCTGAGATCTGGCGAACTACACCAAGTCTTAGACAGGCCAAACTACACATAGGAGAACCTAGGCCTGGGCTTGCCAAAAGACTCCTGTCACTAAACAGGGGTCAATTACGAACGGTAGTGGGACTCCTCACGGGGAACTACCAGGTGATGAGGCACCAGCACCTCCTGGGAATTGTAGATTCACCTAGATGCAGGTGGTGCGAAGAAGGGGATGAAACTACATCCCACATATTATGCGAGTGCCCTGCTGTGATGAGGACTCGAAACAGGTACCTGGGGTCTCCATTTTTGGAACCCAGAGAGGTAAGGGAAATCCCCATAGGGGACCTGTTGGCCTTTAGCAAGGCGATTGACCTTTATGGGTGATTTCATTAGAAGGGTGGTTGGCACAATGGGCCAATAGGTCTGAGTGCCTCAGGGCCTCCTTGGAGGAACTCCACCGAAAAATAATCTATCTATCTATCTATGATAATACAGTCGGATCCAGATTTAAGGTTTTCGCATTTAACGTTTTTCCGCATTTAACGTTTATTTTTTGAGGTCCCGATTCATTCCCTATAAAAACAATGTAAAAATTGTCCTAATTTAGCATCTCCGCATTCTGCATTTTTCCGCATTCTAGGTCGTAAAAAATTTTCCCGCACAAGATTTTTTACCCGATTTTAGGTTTATTCATGACAATTCATGCAAATGATTATCCATACATCAGTGATGACTATCACCAGCATTAGTTTTCAATAGGTTGACGGTCCTTAAGGTTTCGTTTTAAGATGCTTGTATACGTACAATGAATGAATGTATAATGAACGTACGAACATTAAGATATTGTATGCTCTTGGTAATACATACGTAAATGTAAAACCGCATTTTCCCCTGTAGTAGGTTTAACCCAATGATGATATGTCATAGAGTAATGCTTGTTGAAATCGTCGAAATTTTCCCGGGCGCTGTGTAGAAAAAATGAATGTGGAGCTGCGCGCCATGTGAGAAACTTGCATGTGCAACAGCAGCTTAATTTCTCGGAGCTACAAATAAAAATTGATTGCTAAATAAGGCATTCTCATTATGTCGTACCATCAATAATATTCTCATTATCGGAAAGTATCAATATTTTGCTAAATGAAATGTCTTTCTTTCGCTCGTCTTTAATGATGCTATGATGATGATTTTTCGAGTACATAGCCGCCTACACCTCGCTTTTACAGAATAAAATGGGTGTAAAAATGCATCGAGACCACTGAGAAATGTGTAAAAATGGAATTTTTAACGTTGATAACCGTCCACACTAACATTTCCGGTGGGTATTTTCCTCAACTCCATTTTTCTCAGGAAAATTTCCAACATCTATTAGGTGCTGCAGTGACAACGACAGTAAAATTCAACCCCATTTAAATTCATGCTAGGTTACAGCCGCACAAAAAAAGGCGGGAGGGTTGAATTACAATGTGTTTTGCCTGAAGGTTCAAATTAGAGCATTCACGAGTTAGGGTTGGATGGTCGGTAGTAAGGGTTTATTTAGTTGCCTAACAGATTAAAAAAATACAATGTATTATATAGCCACATTTGAATCCAGTGAGCAGTGGCTCAGAAAAGAGAGTTGACGACTTCATTGTAAATCAAATGCTCCTCGGCAGTGTTACAAGAAAAAACTCTTCAACAAGACCACTGATCGACCAGTACCAGTCTCCTGGGTGCTATTGGTTTATAGAGAGCAGAGGCTGTTGGCTTTGATTTTGGAATGGCTTCGAAAATGAAATCTCTTAGCTTCGAAGAGAAGAGAAAAATTATTGTGGAGGTGGATTAAAGAGAATTGACCAGGCGAAGAAGCTGCTCATGCCAGTAACAACATTGAACAACATCATAATGAAAAGGGAAGCAATTTTAAGAGAATCCACAGCATTGGGAGTTTTATCTAAGCGTCGTAAGCACTCAAAAAAGTCCCCATTTGAGGAACTGGAGAGCCATTTACATTGCATTGGTGAGAAAGGCAATATCATTGTATCAATAAATTGTGGGCAGCAACAAGCCAAAATAAATTTGTTACAGGCAATCCATTTCGTTGCAAGCGTATGGGAAAGTGTGCATAGTGCAACCATCTAAAATTGTTTTGCCAAAGGGGGGTTCCTGAATACCACTGAAACAGAATGTGATTTGCGAACTTTTGTGGACGATAATGAATGGCAAACTTTGAATTCAGAAATATCTTTCAGTGATTTAGTTGAATGTGATGATGACCTGCAGACCAGTGGCATTGTTTCAATATGGGAATTGTGTGGTACATCAAATGAAACAGATTCTAACTGCTGTGAGGATGAGGAAGTGCCGACAGTGGCTACCTTTTCGGAGGCTGTGGTTGGGGTTGAAAAATTGAAATCATACTTTTCATCCATCGATAACAATCAATCTACTTTACTGACGGTTTCAAAACTGGAAAAGAGCTACTTCTTAGTTACAGTAAAAAAATAAGCAGAGTAAAATTTCAGATTTTTTTTTAAAAAGTAGCTGTTCAGAAATATAATTAGTCTCTCCTAAAAGTTTTAAAATTGATATTGAATTCCTGGGTAATGAGAAGGCTAAAGCATTGTATTTATGGTTAAGGCATTTTCATTTTTGGTTCATTTTTCATTTATTTTAGTTTTGTCACTGAATCCAACCGTCTTTGGGAAGAGCATATAAAACTGATGAAAACTTTTTATTGTTCTATGTGACCCCTTTTAGTGACTTTTATATTTATTATATTATTATTTATTATATTATTATTTATTATATTATAATTATATTTTCTTTTCGTAGAAAGCTGTTCTAATCATTACAGACCCTAAAACCTAAAAAAAATGGCAAGTCCTCATTTAGTGTTTTAAATTTTGTCCCCCCTGAAAAACCTTAAATCAGGATTCTACTGTATTTATCATAATATAGCTCACTCTGAGATGTAATATTGTTTTATTTAGCACAATATGGCGGACAGCCACAGTACATTGGCTTGTGGCTCTTGCAAATTACCGGCTCAATTTTCGGATAAGGTCATTCCCTGTGTTCTGTGTGATAATATTTTTCACCACAAATGCACCGGCCTAAACGACATTTGTTTGAAAGTGCTTAACGATCACCATTTCATGAAATGCAAGTGTTTTTTACGCCGCCTACGAAAGTATCCGATTGATAAGATGGCGGCCGATATTGAAATGCTTAAATGTGAATTTGAGGCTCTCAAAAACGAGATTGCCTCGGAAAAATCCTCAATCAAGAAGAATGTGACATTTTCTGATATAGTGAAGGCTGATAAAGAAGTCCTGGCGAGTGATTGTGCCTTGTCCGATAAGCCAATACAATCAGTCGGCAGTGTTGTTGCCCGGTGCTTAACACCCAAACAGGGTATTAAACACCCAATAAACCATAACAGGTATTTCCCCGAACTCTCTTCCGCTACGAAAATTGAAGATGTAAGAACCCTCATGCCTGAATTCAGAAATTCAGGAGTGTCCCACTCTTCATCACCCGATCCTGGAGTTCCGTTAAACGCTGCCGAGGAAGTGAAACCTGCTTCCCCCAATGACGGAAATAGCGACTACACTATTGTACGTCGCCGAAATTCAAGTAAAATCCAAGAAAGAAGTAAATCCAAGAAAAAAACTTTTTTTGCTTGAACTTGAAAATTCCTTCGGTGTACCACGTAGAGCATGGTTCTATCTCAGCCGAATTAAGGTGGGAACGACGAGTTCACAGATTGTGAAATATTTAGAGTCCAAATTCACTGAGCATGTATTTTCTTGTGATGAGATATCCACTAATGAAATAGGTTGTTCTTTTAAACTTGGAACTGATTATTCTCTGATTAATGATATGTATCAAAAATCTACTTGGCCGGATGGTGTGGAAATTAGTAGATTTAAGTTCAAACGAAATACATCAATTGATGCAAGTGTAACGACTAATCCGCCCATTGCTGATACGGGACTAATAAGTATATCTGAAAAACCAATCGTAAATAACATATTGCCTTTGCCCCCAAGAAATGAGAGAGGTTTGCGATCCAACTCTGGTAACCCAAACCATAATACTGATACAAACTGCTCTTGACTAGGAAACCAAAATTCCCTAAATGACTGTTGTCTTGACGTAGGATCCAAAGTGAAAAGTGCTGGTATAAAATTCCTTTTTGTTAATATACAGAGTCTAAGAAATAAAAACCTTGAGCTTGAACTACTACTGAATGAAATAGGTACGGATGTTCTAGTTCTAGCCGAGCATTGGCTATGTAAAAGTGAAATATCCTCTTCTGCCACTGAAGGTTTCCACCTAGTTTCGTCTTATTGTCGTCAGCAATTCAGATGTGGTGGTGTTGCTCTGTACTGTCATCCTAAGGTAAATATCATTGATTTAAATATTGATCACTCTATAGAGAAATTGTGTGAATGCCTAGCTGGTCTATTGAAAGTGAATCACCAAACTTCTGTTGTTCTATCTATATATAGGGTGCCTTGTGGAAATTTTGACGATTTCCTACATGTTATGAATGATATTCTTGTGTGTGTTCTAACCAGAAATGTTGATGGCTTAATAATATTTGGGGATTTTAACATAAATTTCTTAAAAGACTGCAGTATGAAATATGATTTCCTTAATTTGCTCAACTCTTTTGGTCTTCATGTTGCCAACACTGATCCCACAAGAATTACCCCACAACATCAGTCCCTTCTAGATTATTTCATTACTGACATCCCAGCATCCAGCCTGGTATGTGAGACTTATAATACTGGCCTCTCAGATCACTTAGGCCTAAATGTATACATTGATTTTGGTAAAGTCACATGTAAACCTTCCCCAATATACTTAACTAAAAGACATTGTGTGAATTCTGGTTCTGTATATACTTATAAGAGAATGTTCTCAAGTGAATATTTCATGGAGTTTTCCACCATGATTATGCAAGAATCATGGAATGAAGTGTTTCATGCTGAAAATAGCGATAAAAAGCTTAGTGCCTTCTTAAATGTATTTCTTATGCAATTCAATGCTGCCTTCCCTATGAAAAGGGTTACGTCAAAAAAACCGGGTGGCAAATTCAAGATAAACTCTCCACAGCTCCTTGCTCTGTCGATGAAGGTGCGTGAACTTCATCTCCAAAGCAAACTTGGGGATGTAATCTCACACCAGAGCTATTTAAGTACTCGTAGAGAATTCAGAGCACTTTTGTTCAACACCAGGAAGGCCATCATCGAAAACTACATTAGCAACTCAAGAAATGTAGTCAAATCTACTTGGAATGTCATCAACCATTCTACAAAAGCCTCTAGCCCAGCTTATAACTCAACCTCCATTACTTTCAGTGGAATCACTGTGTCTGATCCTGAAGAAATAGCCAATATGTTCAATCACCATTTCTGCTCAATTACTTCCCAAACCAATCAAACTAGTACACCTCCAAACATAAATTATGCTCATTCACCTCACTCAATGTTTCTAATCCCAACCTGCCCGGCTGAAATTGTAAAAATAAAATTCCTTTCAAAACAAATTTTCCTCAGGGATCGATGGCATCCCAATGCCTATTGTAAAAGCAGTCTCTCATTCTATTGCAATACCTTTGGCAGACATGGTAAATTCCTCTTTCCAAATCGGACAGTTCCCAGAAATCCTCCAATACTCTCGCGTGACTCCTGTTCCTAAAAAAGGGACAAGTGATAATGCAGACAACTATGGATCAATATCTGCCATATCTGTCTTCTCCAAAATGTCTGAGAAACTATTTCATACTCGGGTATTCAATTACTTGAAATTGCATAAACTCGTAGCTGAAAATCAGCATGGCTTCCAAATCGGTAAATCTACCAACTCTGCAACTTTTGACCTCCTAAACAATACCCTGCATAGTTTAGACGAAAAATTTCTCACTGCAGGTATATTCTTTGATTTAAGCAAAGCTTTTGATCTTATAGATCATAACATATTAAAATATAAACTTCAAAATCTAGGAATTTCTGGTAGAGCTCTGGAATGGATTTCGTCATATCTAAGTGACAGAAAACAAATTGTGAGCTATCCCTACAGGGACACCTATATGACACAAACTGATAAATCTTATCCTCTAAGCAAGAACTCTGGTGTTCCCCAAGGATCCATATTAGGACCTCTGTTTTTCCTCCTTTTTGTAAATGACCTCCCAAATCACCTATCACATTGTAAAATCACCCTTTATGCAGATGATACATCTGCCATTGTTACAGCTGATTCCCTAGATAGGTTAATTGAATACACTAACAACACCATTCGCGAAATGCAGCAGTGGTGCAACAGTAACAATCTAGTTTTAAACAAAGAAAAAACACAGCTCATCCAGTTTATAAGTAAAAACTACGAAAAAAGTAACCTTCTAACAGATAACAATGTCACTTGCTTAAACAAGGCAACTGCCATTAAGTTCTTGGGACTCCAAATAACAGATAACTTGGATTGGTCTCCCCATGTTCTTGGAATAGTGAAGAAAATATTTGTTGGTATCTTCATGATTAGAAAGTTAGCTCCTGTTGTTTCCATTGACATTGTAAAAATGGTATATTATGCTAAAGTGCATTCATATATCTATTACGGCATTATGTTCTGGGGAAACTCAAGCATAGCTAGTAAAGCTTTCTCTGCCCAGAAACAGGCAGTTAAAGCCATGTTCCAAGTCCCTATACGTACCCCTGGTAAACCACTTTTCACTAATGCAAATATACTAACATTGCCCTCTATTTACATTTTGTCTTGTGTTTGCTTTGTTAAAGATAATCCTGATAAATTGCCAATGAACTCCATATACCATGACTACTCCACCCGCTCAAATAATAACATACACGCCAGTCAGCATTCATACTCCCTTTTTGCTAAAGGTGCTTATCACTCATCCTCAATGCTATACAATAAGTTGCCAAATGACTTTAAAACCATTACCTCTCCAATTATTTTTAAAAGGAGAGTCAAAGAATTTTTAATTAAGAAATGCTATTATGATGTAAGAGAATTTAAAAGTGATTGCATGTGAATAACTTCGTATAGGTATGTCCATTGTTGCTGTAATGCTGACATTGTAATTTGAACAACTTTGTACAATTATGTTCATTTGATATGATGACATTGTGGTTCTTGTGTGTATGTGTCCTGTCCGAATTTCTTGACGAAACCATGCATGTACTTGCTAACGGTGTAATAAAAAATATTATTATTATTATTAGCTTTGGACTGGCATACAATTTTAGGTTAAGTAAATATTGTTTAGTGACTTGTAGCATAGTAATTACTTGCTACCAGATATTTCTTGATGACCCTCTTAACTATTACAGATCAAACATTAATTATGGCATTGCCGACCATAACACTATTCTTGTTACATTAAACATACAAACAAATGATTCCCTGTCACTACATGGAAACCCCATCGGGAAGCGACATTACACAATTGTATTCTTTACTGATTTTTTTAACCTCATATTGTAATTGTTTTAGGTATTGACCACTATTTTATTTATATATTTATATTGGCGAGGGGTTAGACGGCAGAAGGGACAGTTTTGTCTCAATCTCGCCCCAATAAAGACCTTCTATTATTATTATTATTATTATTATTAATTGTTACTTTTGTAACATCCACCTCCGAGTCTCCGGCTAGCATCAGGTTTCGTTGCCGTCATAATTGCCGGAGACTCGAGATGGGTCGTGCCTAGGGGTAGCCACGTCTGCCACCGGTGGATAGGTGGCTACCCGGCATTAGGGTCATGCACACGAAGCAGGCGGAGAGACCCGAGAAGGACAGCCTTCTGCATTGCACTTGCAAGTGCATCCGCTCGTGCCCTGCACGCCGGGATGCACTTGAGATTTTCGACCAGTGAGCTCTTGACACCACCAAGCACGCCCACGATGAGGACTACCAGTTTCACAGAGTAGCCCGCATACATTTGCCGGAGTTCGCACAACAGATCTTGATATTTAGTCCTTTTTTCAATCTCCTTTGCTGCCATGTTCGTTTCGGCCGGTGCCAAAAACTCGATCACGAACATGGCATGAGAGAGATTGTCGAGGAGAATGATATCAGGCTTCGTCGCCTCCAATTGCCTGGAGGTGGAGAAGGAATAATTCCACCAGATCTTACACTTAACGTTCTCCACGACGGACTCGATGTCTCCAGGGACGTAAGGCAGCACTGGATTCGCGTCTATACCGTAATGGTGTCTTAGATGGTAATACAACACCTGCAGAGCTGAGTTGTGCCGGTTTATATATGCGTTCTTCGCATAAAAGCTGCAGCCAGAGAGTAGATGACCTAATGTCTCCGGCTGCCTTCGGCACGCCCTGCATCTCGTGTCCGTCACGTTTGCCCCAAAGATGAGGCGACGGTACACGAGGGTGTTGATGACACCATCCTGGCACGCAAGCACGAATCCCTCGGTCTCGGACTTTAGACCTGCGGAGCGCAGGAAGGCGAACGTGAGCTCCTTCGATAGGCCATGCGTTTCCAAGTTTCGATAGAAACTTCCATGCATGGGCTTATTATTATTATTACTACACCCTCCTTGCACTTTCCCATTTAACATACTTTTGTCAGCTGTAGACTGGGGGGAGGTAATAACTATCAGATAACAACATTAAAACTGAAAAATTTCTACAAATGTTCACATTTCATTTTAATTTGGCTTCCCCAAGGGTAAAAATTTATGCCCGACACTCTTCCTCTAATAATTATGCATTTTTTATTTTATGCAAACACAAAAGAGATCAATGTAAATCAAGCAAAACTTCAAATGATGCTATGAAACCAAAATATAAACAATATTGTAAATTCTTAGGACAGTCAAAATTATAGCCAAAATGATGCATACTAGCTCAATAATAAAAAATCAGAAAATAAATCCAGGGCAGTGTGGTCTGTGGTAAAAAATGCACTATGGACCAACTCTGAAAATGATGATGCATCTCTTGAAAGTCTTCACAACAGGGTCAGAATTACGGTACCCCAAACAGCAAATATCTTCAACGAATACTTTTCTACCATTGCCAAGATAAAACCTAATAACAATAATAATCTCACACGTATGACTTTGTCCAAGTATAATATGCCGAATCACACATAGGAGACCCTAGGCATGGGCTCACCAAAAGACTTCTGCCACTGAACAGGAGTCAATTACGAATTGCAGTGAGACTCCTTACTGGGCACTACCAAGTGATGAGGACCCTACATCTCTTGGGAAATGTAGATTCACCCCAGGTGCAGGAGGTGCGAAGAAGGGCAAGAAACCACATCCCACATATTAAGCGAGTGTCCTGCTGTGATGAGGACTTTGAATGGGTACCAGGGTACACCATTCATAGAGCCCAAGAAGGTTGGTTTAAGGTTGGCTTTCAGCAAGGCAAATAATTCACCAGATAGATTGGTTGGCACAATGGACGAATAGATCTCTCCTCCTTGGGTGGAACTCCACAGAAAATACAATCTTCATCAGAGAGAACGTCAAGACAATCTTCAAAATTCAAGGTTAATACCCAAAATTCCCATCTAACCTTTTCAAGATGAACTCCACGCCTTTCACCCCACGTTTTCGAGATCGGCTGGCACCCTGCTCTCCTCTCCCATTGGACCTTGAACCACAGAGACGTGAGACTCACCCTTCTCCTCTCTCTATTCCTCCTCAGCTATGTCCTGCATCTCTGATTCCAAATTCAAGTTTTTGCATACAAATATCCATCTGCAACACAATAAATACTGCACCTCTGCCTACATGTATGCTTTTCCAAGAAAACTATTTATAACTTCATGATGATGTGAACATATCGAAACACGTGTTTGAATAAAATATATGGAAAAATACCTCCAAATGGATAATGCTTGTTCCATCAAAAGTAGCACCTGTGTCATTATGCAAAGACTTCATATAGAGCACCCAAGCAGTGACAATACTTCCAAGTGATCCAAAAACAAATTTCCAAACATAAGCGACAACATCTCTGAACGTGGCCCTGAACAGATGACAAAACAGATCACTCACCATTCACCTCCACTTCTCCCTCACGAAGATACTTCCCGGATTTCTTGACCTGGTACGTCTTTCCCATGATCATGCCCTGTACAAGCAGTCGCTGGAAGGGTTCTGGCTGAGGGAGAAGTCCCTCAGAGTGGAGGAAGTGCGACACGAAGCGGGCATAATACAGGTGCAGCACAGCTGTCACAGCAAAAGGAAAGAGACAATCAACAATGGATAACCTATATTCTCTGCACAGCAGGCAAGCAATGTCAGATAAATAGCACCCAGTGAAAAAAAATGAGATTAAAGCCTATTATAGAGTTTTCAGGAGTGCGAGAGTACTTATTTCAAATAAAAAACTATGGTTTTCCGCCGTGAATGCAAGATCATTACATTAGTAACATAGAAGTCCTTGCCATCAATATCATTCCATAAAAAATTACATGATATGAGAAATATCCACGAAAAATTAATGTACCTTGTAGACTCACTATGGTGAAAGCCCAAGTGATCAATCTGTGCTGACAATGTACATTTCCTGGAAACTTGCCAAACACCAAAAGTGATTGGTTGCAAATTACACCATGAAATAATTTGTAACACTGAATGCTGGACGCTTATGAATACTGACATAAATTCTAGGGATGATCAAATTGGATCCAAAGATCCGCGGATCTCTCATTTCACTCAGATCCAAAGACAGTGTGAAAACAGATCAAAAAATTGATCAAAGATTTTAAATTTTCCTGGCTTAGCAATCAAAGTGTCCCTTGAATAGAATGTTGGTACAGTAGATACAGACAGGAGAGAGTGTGTAACAAAGGTTGCGAAGAGACATGAAATTTGGTTCATGGTAGTTTTCTGGGGGGCAGAGCAGGTAGACGGTCATTAGCAGGATCATTCATCACGATTGCCCTCATCCGAACCTTCACTTGGCTTCAAACCTCATTAGCGACCAGACCCTCATGGCAAGGGGCCTCGCAAATGCAACTCACCGCGTGCAATACAATATTTAAAGTTAATAACTATTTGAATAGGCAACAAAGTATTATCTTCATTGTATCACATGTCCAAAAGAGTTACAAGCGTCTTTTGATCAAATTTTTTCAAATAGTATAAGTTTTTATGTGTTAAAGCAATTTAACACATTTTAACTGTTTACTGCCTGAATTACATACTGATTATTGCATGGAAGATGCCCAATTTGTTATGTTATTAATAGAGACATTCATCAATAGTGCCAATTTCATCTGTAAATCAAATTATTATAAAAAGTATAATCATTTATTGAACTCATTTAAAGGTTCTTACATCATTCTCAACCCTAAGGATTAAATAGCAACAATTGCAAATCTCTGAGAAATTTTGGTCGAGTAAATGTTGACATATTTGAGTCCTCGATAATGTTTCTGTCCTCGAAGGTGTGTGAATTTACTGTAGCATATTTTCTCGGAACAAAAAATCATGGAAATCAGATCCGAGACATTCAAATATAAATTTGTGCATGCATGTGAGCATTGTTTCTATGATGATCTTCCATTCCCTACCACAACTTGGCTGTTACAGGGAAGCATGTTAGAGAATTGGGTCATATGTAGCTAGGTGGTTATTACCCACATACATAGTAATAAAGTAATTATTGGTTGAAAGAGTTCTGTTACCTAGGAAGCAGAGTATCCAACGATGGACGAAGCAAGAAAGAAATAGTCAGCAGAATAGCCCAGGCAAAGAGAGCATTCTATCAAAAAAGAATCTCCTTACAGCTGGAAATACAAGCATAGAAGGAAGGAAACAGTTCATCGGAACCTGCATCTGGAGCATGTTTCTTTACGGCAGTGAATCATGGATGATGACACCTGCGGAGAAGAAAAGGGTGGAAGCATTCGAAATGTGGTGCTACAGAAGAATGCTGAAGATTAAATGAATCGACCAAGTAAATAACGAGGAAGTCCTAAGAAGAGTGGGAGACAAGAGAAGTCTGCTGACGACTCTAAAAAGAAGAAGGGAAAGCTTAATCGGCCATATCTTGAGACATGATAGCCTGATGAAGACTAATGCCGAGGGAAAAGTGAACGGGAAGATTGGAAAAGGCAGGCCTCGTATGAGATACATGGAACAGGTTGTGAAGGATGTAAAAGAGAAGAATTACGTCAATATGAAGAGGTTGGCCGATAGAAGAATCAAGTGGAAAGCTGCGCAAAACCAATCCTAGGATTGTTGACCAATGATGATGATGATGGTTGAAATATATTTTATCTAAATATTTTTATCCATATTTACCTACCATTCATGGGTTAGTAATGCCAATACATGCATCTTGCACTACAGAATAGGTACTCTAACAATATCTCACGTACTTATCTCTTTGCTTGGCTGCCTATTGTGTTCTCTTATGTTACGAGAGAAAAATGATATTTTTGAATCTATAGGTACAACTATCAATCTCTCAAATCTTATTTATCTGGTTCTATCTAGAATAATTTTCAAGGGTTTTTAATATGTGCCTAACATCTTCAGTAAAGCTATCCGATTGATATTTCTGCGATAGAATTAATCTGTACTGTAACCTGCGCTCTGATAATATTCCCACCCTAATTCTTGTATTAATTCTGACACACTGCTCAACCTATCGTAACACCTTTTACCAAACCTAACTGCTCTACGCTGCACACTGTCTAGTTCTCTGATCAAACCTAATTCATTCGGATCCCATACACTGGCTGCATACTCAAGGTGGGGCGTAATTAGTGACAAGTATTATCACTCTTTTGTCTTCTCATCACATTTCCCAAGTACTCTTTTTATTAATTCTAGCCTTCTCTTCCCTCGGCCGCATATTTCCCGGATGTGTCTTCCCCACGATAAATCCTTAGTGATTGTTACACCTAAATATATTATGGTTTCAACGTTTTCAATTGTCATGTCACTAATGCTATAGGATCTATAGAATTATTCCTCTTCCAAAAATTAATACATAGCTACACAACTTTTAAGGGATAGTGGGAGGAGGGGGACCACGGCACCCCCCCCCATAAATACCAGCAACTTTGCTTCTCCATAATTATTATTTCCCTGATGACGTGCCCTGCAATGGGTATGAAAGCTTGGAGAACGACAATGCCTGTGCTGCAGCAGCTACCGAAAGAGACAACTGGACATCATCCACGCTGCAAAAACCTACGATCAGCTATTACTCGCCTCTACGGGGAGGACACGCACCACCAGACGAGAAGATTGGAGAATCTTCGGAAAAAGGAGCATCGATTGCTTTCTCCCCTGGCCTTCCTCCAACGTTGCCGTGACTCCGACATGATTCCGAATTGTGTCCAAGCAGTGCATCATCTGAAGACTCCGGCCGCAAAAAGAATTTTACACCGCACGAGCCTGGCCCTTTTGAGGGAGCGTATTCACGCAACTAGGTTCCAGCTCCACCAATGCACCGAAGAACTATATTCCCTGCACCTCTCGCTAGGGAAGACACTGAAAGCTGAGACATGGGACCATGTCGACCACATCACCTTCACTTCAGCTGTCAGGACCTTCCAATCCGTCACCGCCAAGCAGAAGAAGAAATTCGAGCGGCTCCATGAAAGACAACATCCGAAGTCTCCGGTTGGCGACACCAAGATCATCCACAACCTGGCGGGGATTCACCTCAACGAAGCAGCCACGTCTGTCTTATCCAAGGGGTTGAATTTTGCTATCTCTCCGCATTGAATACCAAAAGAGGAAATGGTAATACGCGTAGAAAATGTGCTGCAAAAATTACCACCCCTGAAAGCTGACCCGATACGCCTGGAGGTTGCAGCCGCCATCTCTAAAGTTCGTGCCCCAAAGCCCAACACATTGGCTGCGGAAAGACGAGCCCTGCAGGAACTCAAATCCAACTCCGAGGTCTGGATTTTACCAGTCGACAAGCACAATGCTACCTTCATCATCGCCATGGCCGATTACCGGTGGAAAATAGAGACCTTACTGAAAGATACAACTTACATCAAAATTAAAGGAGATCCAACAGCCAGGATAGAAAGGGAGGCAAGAGAACTGATCAAGTGCTTCCATATTCCTCCGGAACAGCATCTTCATCGAGGCCGCCATGATTGTATGGCTTGCCTTAAGTACACAAGGAAGGCACACGCCCTATCGTGAGCTCCCCACCGGATCTCCCACCTACGACCGTCACCTCGCCCACAATCATTCATTGGGAAAACTGGCTCGTGCGTGACAGATTCCACAGATTTTGTTGGGAGAATAAAACAAATGAAAGTCGCAGATCATGGTCTCCTTTGGTGTGGTCTCTCTTTTCACGAAGGAGCCAATCAAGGACTCTGTAGACATCCTAAGAAAATTGATTCCATTTGGGTCACCAGCCGATTTCCCCAAGATGGTTGACTTCTGCCTGAGGAGCAATTACTTCCTCTGGGAGGTTGAATTCTGTGAACAAAAGGATAGAGTAGCCATGGGATGACCTCTCTCTCTCCTGTTGAGGCCAATCTCTTCATGGAGCATTTGGAGAAGATGCTCTGGCATCCTGCAGCCTTCGACCAACTTCCTGGCTACGCTACGTCGACGATACGTTCATCATTTGGCCCAACGGGACGGAAAAATTACAAGTTTTCAAGAGGGAAATCAACTCATTACATCCTTCCATCCAATTCACCATGGAGATGGAGGAGAATGGGACCCTGCCATTCTTAGATGTTTTGGTGAAGAAAGGAGACGATGGATCTCTGCGGCATTCCGTCTACAGAAAGAAAACTCACACGGATCGGTATCTCCATGCAACCTCCCACCACCATCCCAGGCAAAAAGCGGCACTAGTTAAAACACTTATCCACAGGGCCGGAGTGGTGTGCGAGCACACTGCTCTGAAAGACCAGAAGTCGCATGTGGTTGCAGCTCTCGTCAGAAATGGGCATTCGGAGTCATTCGTGAGGAGACACAAGAAGATGGAGCCAATTTTTCCTGAAGACAACCGTCCGAAACCGATAGGATATGCTATCATTCCCTATGTCGCTGGATCATACGAAAGTATATCCCGGATACTTGGAAAAGCAGGCATAGAGACGTGGTTCGGCACGATGACAAAAACCAAAGATATACTACCATCCGCGAAGGACTGGCTACACCCCCTTCACACAGAAGGAGTATACGAAATACCGTGCGGTAAAGTGTACATAGGGCAAAGCGGAAGGTCAGTGACATGCCGATTAAAAGAGCATTAGACAGCAATCCTGCACGTCAACAGAAAAGAATCGGCGATTGCAGACCACGCCCTTTCGGGAGAGAACCACCGGATCTTGACTGAGGAGACGAAGGTCATCTCGAGGGAAAAATCATACTCTCCTCGATTAATTCGAGAGGCCGTCGAAATTGAGAAGAGGCCGGGAAACTTCAACAGAGACGATGGCATTGGACCTAACGCGGTCTGGAAGAAACTCTTCCAAGGAGAACGACCCCCACCACTTACTGATGTCAGCAGTGGGGGGGGGGGGGGGAGAGTGGAAGAGAACGGCAACCAGCCAAGGCCAAGAGACAGGGGGAGGGGACATGACATCCACCATAAGTACCAGCATAATTGCTGTTCCATAATTATTATTTCCCTGATGACGTGCCCTGCAACAGGTATGAAAGCTTGGAGAACGACAATGCCTGTGCCGCAGCAGCTACCGACAGAGACAACTGGATATGTAAAAGAAAATTCGATCCAAATGGGCATTACGGAGATATGCCAGATCCAGCATTCTCTATGTTCTTTCCTTAATGTATATTAATTAGTTCTTTCCTTTCGCCATCCCAACTTCCTTCCTTCCTAATTTTCTATACGGGCAGCATAAAACAAAAAAACTAAATTCAGTCGACGGTTTGAGAAGCATGTTTCTGAGGAATTCACGCAAGTGAACCCAATACTTCTCCTAAAAGTGACGCGGTGCAAAAAAATGTGGGTCTAGGTTAACAAAATCACTGTGGTTAGCTAAGTCACCCTTTCCATTCCTAGAAAACAAAAGATACTTCCAGTCTTGAAGCGGTTGAAAATTTACTTCTGGTGCTGGGAAGGTGAGCCATGCGTTTACCCTCCAGAGAATGTTCCAAGTGTATAGAGTATGGAGATGGGTCGAATAGCAGATTTCTTGAATTCGAATACTATATTAGACTTGGACCGATAGCGAGTATTGGGTATCAGCCATTTTCCCAGCACTTTGATACTCGAGTATTCGTTTTTTTTTGGAAACTTTTAATCGAAAGTATTGGTTTGGTGAAAATCATCTAAAAACATAATTTCAAAATCCCGCCATCTTCAACTGACTTATCAACGTGTCGCATATTTGTTTACTTAGCTGTGATCTTCGTGACAGTAAAAGTGAGACAAGTGCTTAGAATTGGCTGTGGGGAAGCCTGAGGCGAAAAGCTCAAGCTCAACCCTGGAAAAGTAGATGAGAATCCACATAAGAAGAAAGTTTGTTGAAATAGCGGCAAAAATTTAAGTTCTATCAACTCAAGTTCATTCTGCTCTACGCATACGTTGTTTTGTGCTTCCGCCAACGTTCAATTTCAAAAAATATAAAATTCAAATATCGTGGCACGATTAAGTGTTTTGCCGTTAATGGATTTGCATCAGAAATTTTAAAATGAAGACGAAGGTTTTTTATGTATGCCTACAATGTTCCATACTTACAACAGAGAGTGCCCGGTGACGTAAATTGACTAGAAAAACTTAAATGAATATAAGTAATTATTTGAAACTTAAAGAACGTCATGGCAAAAGTACGATTCATATTCTATCAAAATTTCCTTTCATTTGTGCTTTTCATATTGTTATGACAGTCTCCAAAGTGAGGCTGACCTCTGCGACTCTAAGAAATGTGCCATTTTTCATTCTCGCTGCAAAAATATGCCTCAAAAGTATTTATTAAAAAAAGTCTGATGCCTGCATTAAATGAAAGGGTAAATTATCTACACCCTGATATGAATTTCGCATCTTTTTTTCTGGGATATCAAGCCTCAAAGTTGAGTCTATACATATATACTTTTTGCGTGAATAGTACACACAAAACATGCTATTTGGTCATATACTTAGTCATCATCATTGAGTGAACATCAACGCAAGGTATCGTACATATTTTTTGGGAGGTGTAATGACTGAAAATGAAACTTTGTTACAATAAATTAACGCCAGTAATGAACTAACTTGAGGTCAGCGTAGGGGTCCCCTGGAAGTCATGCAATTCGCACACACACACGTCTTCAATCTAATCTAATGCCACTCAGGGCTCTAAGGCTTGGCCAAATGTATTTCATGTTTTTGCACATCATGGAAGAGATTGGCATAGGACAGACTAAATCTACTTTCCATGGTACAAATTCCAAGATGGGGTCAGTGGTTGCCAAGAAAGCAATCTGGGTCAGGAGATCTTGAGGAGGAACTATGATGTTAAATGGGATCAGGCCAAGTGGCTTCCCATCTCAAAAGCCCCGGGTCAAATCCTGGCTGAGGCAAAGTTTTGTTGGTATATAAATCCCCACATGGATGCTGTGTGGAGAGCACTTCAAGTTCCACACCCGCTCTTTCAGAAGTAAAACTGCAGAGTTCCCTCGCTGAAAAGTAGGCTAATGCCACGTTCCATACTCCAATAACCAACCCTAACTAGCATAAATTACCTGTCCCCCTGAACAACTGCAATGGAGGATTTGAGGAAATTGTGTCACATTGGAAGGCAAGGAGTGGATCATGAGGTGAAGGTAGACATTGAGAACAGGGTGGCATAACAATATGCATCATACCACGGCATGGAAGAAATAGTGCACTGCTTCGGGACACTCACCATGTTCCTTCCCACCAATGTACAAGTCAACAGGCATGAATTCCTTCACTTTCCCTTCACCAAATGGAGCCACTGGGTTCTTTGGATCTAGATACCTCAGGAAGTACCAAGAGGAGTCTACAAATGTGTCCATGGTGTCAGTTTCCCTCACAGCTGAGCCTCCACACCTACCGGTAAGAAAAGCATTTAAAAAATTAATATTGAAATAATAATGCTAAAACCACAAAGCATGCTGTAAAGCACGCTGTAACGTGATCTGATAAAAGTCACAGTTTCCCTTGTATCACGTAATATATCATCAGCCAGTCCACAACTTACACACGCATGACAACAACAGTGGCAAAATCAAAAAAAATGTAATCACTCAAAGAATGACAAATTGACAGATGAGCAATGTGATGGTAACTGGATGTGTACATCGATCTAACTTTTCTTTTACAGACATTACTTGTCACATAAGTTTTAACCCCAATCTTCCAAAGAGAATTGAGCTATGCAACCAGGGCGATATTCATAGCAAAATGGACTCGGCTGCATGACAGAAATGAGCACACCCATTATATCCCACAAAACTCCGTATAACTTCCCCTGTACACCATAATTTGCAAAATAATCACTCACTATAGTGACACACTCTCGCTATAGTACATATTTGTTAGAGTGGACTTCTACTATACATCACCTTTCAAAGTAGAGACAGAGCTATGACAGAAAGAACAATGCAATTGGGTTTCTTTTGACGGGTCCAAATTTACTCCCACTGAAAGGTTACTATGATAGAATAATTTTTTTCCCATGCACTCAGTAAAATCGGAGAATGAAAGACAGTGGTAGGGAGTGAATGTTTATATATGAATTTACATAATTTCAACATCAAAATATAAAAGAAACAGTTTTCTTCAATTTTTAATTACCTGGAACATCAAGAAAATTTCATTCCCTTTCAACCACAGCATACTCTGTGCAATTTTATTTCAATAAAATGAATTTACACACTAAAATGTAAAATTGATGACATAATTTAAGAGTAAAAAGTTTTACTGTATTATGATATTTATTGTTTTACTTTAATTAAGATACAGGAAAAAACACAGCAATTCCAGCAAATGCTGACTGCATAGAAAACCTTTAATGGCAAACAAGTTCTCTGGTGTTGGCCAAACCACCATCCCATGCTTTGCTTCCGTCCCCATTACCTTCTGTTTGTGGTAAAAAATCTATGAATTATATAAATATTCTACATCGGGAGGGTTATTGTATCGGAAAATGTCAGACATGTTCATTTAATTTGGTAAGCATCAAATCTTGTGAGGAATTACTGGAAAGTGTTATTTCTACGTGTGGAAGGAAGTGAATGTTTGTAGTAAACTGGATTGATTAAAACTTGCGGCGAGAGAAACTCTGACTTGATAAATGCATAAATACTCATTAAGAGTAGACGGGGAAGGTGTGAGTGGAAGAGGGGAAGGTGTGTGCCATATTATACTTCATTGCAAAGGCAATTTATTAATGTGAACGTATTTACAGTTTACAGTACCTTTGCTTAGTTATTTACTTGCCTGATGAAAATCAATAAATCTACTGCCGACAATAATCCTTTCCATTTTATTATTTATTTACAACGGCATTCTTAATTGTAATTAGTATGTTAATAACTGTGGTTACCCTTGAGTCTAAACAAATTTTATTTCGCTTCATTGTAAACAAACAATAGGTAGTGTTTTCATGAAAAGTGAGCATGCTGTCAGCAGTGAGAAAACGACCCAGTTCCACCACCCACTAATATGTTACTCGTACCCCTGGTACCCATACCCATGGCCACAGAACGGGAGAAGGGGCACGAGATGAGTTCCAATCACTTTTCACCACATTTCTAGCAGAAACATAATAGAAAATGACAATCGCTTTATAATCTCTTTCAAAAATACCTAACATTTATTCCGAGGCCACTTTGGAGTCCTATGACAACTGGACGATTTTCCGAGGGTAATGATTTACGTCAGGGTGGCGATCGTCAGGGAAAACTGGGAAAACCTGGAATTGTCAGGGAATTTTGGAAATCTGGAAAAGTCAGGGAATAGTCAGGGAATTCTCGTAATAGTCGGGGAGAAACTGGGGGAGGAAATTCTCGTTATTTTTCTGCCATTACGTTTACCGCATACCCGCCCATTATTTCACCAGCTAAAACTAATGTCCGTGGCCGAAGTGCATAGAATAATTCATAACGAATTAGTTCAATTCGTTGAACATTCAGTTGTGAATCTTAGTTATTTAGCTGTGAATCAGTCGTACGATGCATCTCTTTCGTATATCCTTGATGCGATATTTGCCTAGTAGGTAGCGTTATAATTCATGATCACCATGTATTCCGCTCATCACAAGGAATCCGAGGCTATGTTGTTCGGTAGATTTTACATAATGTTTTTTTTTAACTTCCGAGACTCAGGTCAAGAGGTAGTTGCAGCAGAATAGCTTTTAGTAAATACGTGCTTGCATTTCTAAAAATACGAAACGATGATTATTAAAACGGTAATATAAGTACGATCACACGTGTAAACAAAATCTTATGTAAGATCATCTTCGATTCCCGTACCCCCCTTTGCGAGACAGTAAGAAGTGTCCTCCTCCCCTCCCCTCCTTTCACGCTAGACGTATTATTGAATGACACCCTTAGCTCCGTCTCGAAGCAATTTGGTCAGGTCACAAAACCACCTCAAATATGATTGATATTCCTGATCATGATGCTGCCATTGCTAATTGCCTCCTGTTTTCGCTCGCAGTGGCGCGATTACGTTTTGTTTGTTTATACAAATATTTTTACATTTTTGTTCCCTCTTACAATCAAGGGGTTACAACCACGTTAAACAAATTGTTATTCGCTTCTAAACGTCACTCGTGCCCTCAGAGTTTGATCCAGTCTAACAACTTGGGCTTGGTTTGTATTTTTCGGGCAACCTGTGCGGGAGTCCGCCAGTAAATTCGCCATTAACTTTCCCTTCGATGCCTTTTCAGTTACCTTCAACTTCCCAGAGCTACCACGATACACCACCTCTTCCTTGAAGAATTAGACATTGTCAATTTGTAATTTTACCGAAGGAAACACACGGCCACGGAAATACGATATGCGGCTGCGTACCCGTGGCCGCGAAAAATGTATGATAAGTGTGTATAATTGGTGTTAGGGCTTAACTTTTGATGGTTTAATGTATTTTTTCATTCTTATAGCTTTTAATGTATTGATTTCAACTTTTAACATTTCTGAGCTTTGACGAAAATTTAATTCAGCAGAAATAAAATATTCCCATAATAGCAGACCTTTTGGCGATCGGCCAGGGAAATTGGTAAGGCCATCAGGGAAAAGTCAGGGAATAGTCAGGGAATTTGAAAATTGGATATCAGTAGCCACCCTGTACGTGCTAAATGGTCATTGTGCTCCCACGGGTATTTAAGACTGTAAAATATGCACTGTTCTGGTGGAAATTTTATGTCCTCTAAACTTAACACTTCGAAACACCTACTTTTATTGATCACTACGTCATCAATTCACTCAGATTCATCCAACGTTCATATCGCAAAGCGTAGGTGTGAAGAAAGTCTTAGGTTTATTATTCCGTAGTTTTTTTTCAATTGGTCACTGCTTCAACTGCTCATGTATTACGTATAAATGAAATTAGATCAGCTGCTAATATGATCTTCAGTATTTATTTAACTTTTGAACTCCTGGAACTTTATTCAAAAGCCATTATTTCTGATAATCAATAGCTATCAGCTTACGTGGGCCGAGATTCTTACAAAGGAGAAGTCCCTAAGTTTTTCAAGCCTCATTACATAATTCTCTCTAAAAGAGAGTTGCATAGAACGGCATAATCAGATAAGCCTTTGAGCGCTTAGCAGATTCCCTAATCTCGGAAATAATTCCGATACGTTCAGAAGTCGGTCGGTATATTTTTTCACCCTCAGAAACATTCCCGACACGTTTTATGATACCCACAACCCCGAACAGTAAGCAGGTGGTGAAAATAGAATCAAGCCAGATCACAACAAAAGAAACTCATCCGGGAAATGAACCACAGATCTACAAATGTGCTGTTATGTGCTATCGTGGCACTATATGATGCTTAAACATAGGCTTCATGGAACGAAGATGGAAATATATTCAGAGCTTTTAAGATGTGAGTATGGAGAAGGATGGAGAAATTAAAGTGGGCCAAAAGGAGGACAAATGATGAAGTATTATAAATGGTAAGAGAGGAAAGAATTTGGATTGATGAATAGAGAAGATAAAAATGCGAGGGTGAATTAAAATATGTGATTGAGTGAAGAATATTGGTTAAACGGGGTAGAGTGAGGCGAAGAATGGGTAGCTTGGATAAAATGATGGGAGGTATGAGGGGCTGAAGGGGCTTGTGTGAAATGAAAACTAATGATAATAATGATTCTGATCACTGTAATCACATCACGTGCTTGATTCCCTTAGAAAATATGAATTGATCCTCACCTAGAAATTCATTGCTCTCTTTTTCATAATTCGATTGATGATTCGAAGCACCAACGTAGCAGCATGAGAGATTCAGTAGTCTTCGCATTCCCTTATTAATCTCATTTTCGTTTTAGATGGCAATACAGTTTCTTCGAATCCTCAGACAGTACATTCTCCTCGCATATCCAACAAGCGAGCCCATAAAAATCTCCTGGACCTCTCTGCACAGTAGTTCAGTAATTTCAAGTATTCCGTATAATTACCTTGAATGTGTTCTGGTCACATTGCAGAATTACACATCCTGTACTTTTTTATATTTCAAGTAGCATATGCTGCGATATGAATTGCCGATGAGTATTCATTCTAAGAAATAACCAGGTGTACGCAAGAGTATGAAGATTGTTAAATATTTCCGCGATAATTTTTCCTCATTTCTTACCCAACTAACCTTGAAACTTAATACGTATATGCCGTAAAGACGTCCAATACGTCTTCTCTATTGGTGTTGAAATCTGCCTGTAACAGTTGTAGCATAAATATTTTAACCATTTACTATACTAGTGCATTTTTCGAGATCTTATGTCGAATATTTTATGATCTCATTATTTTCTACGATGAAATAAAAGATAATACGGAGTATTTAGGAATGTTTTGGGAACGCTTTTGACTAAGACATTACGATGGTGTTAATGACAGCTCTTGCTTCGAGCTCTTTAGATTTGGGTCGTCACTCTCTCAGCAGTCACGTAACGTACGCGATCATCTTCGAGGGAGGCCCTCGGAGCAGCAATCGAAAACAAGGCTGCTTTTCGATAGGCCTCACTCCTCGGAGCCGGTTGTCACAGGGCACCGTTGCGGTCCTCCCCCCTACTGCAAAAATCCCTGTCCACCTTTGTCAGTCCAACGAGAGGAGAAACCCGCCATGCTTTACCTGCTCCTTAAATACCCATTGTGCTTGGGCCCTGAAAGAGACTTGAACCGGTAGGAAGAAGACCTGAGGTGTCGTGGATGGAAAGGTGGGTGTCATAAAAAGTGTCGGGGATGATTCCCAAGGTGAATAAATCTACGCATCCAGACCCATTTCCCGTCTCGGCATTATTTAAGAATAGGGCCTCAGCGAAGTGGTCAGTGGTTACTTATCGCCCATATCTGGGCATTTAGTTTCCTTGGAGAGGGAGAGAGGGGAAGGAGTGTGAGGTGGCTGGGTAAACCCAGAGCCCAAGGACATAAATCCTGACTCAAGTAATGAAATTTTGCATGCATGAAGGGTGATTTTAATTTAGAAGAGAGGGGTTAGATCATAGAGAAGGGGAAGTAATGTAGTATCCCGGTTAGTATGGAAAAGGAGTATTCTGCCTACATTGAAGTCCGAAGGAGAATTACGTTGGTTAAAGAGATGTTTCGTCAAAGACGGGGATAAATGACAGGCTTGGTTGACTCGTCCTCTAGCAGATATCGCGGACAAGGCGGCTTCATTCATTTATTGCTCTCTTTTCCATACCTCAGTTGATGATTTTAAGCATAAGCTTAGCAGCATGAGAGATTCAGTTGTCTTTGCATTCTCTTGTTACTCTCGTTTCCATTTTAGATGTCAACACAGTTTCTACGAAATCCTCCGACAATATATTCTCCTTGCATATCCCACGGGCGAGTCCATAAAAATCTTCTAGGCCTTTTTGCACAGTCGTTCAGTAATTCCACGTATTCCTTCTAATTATGTTGAATGTGTTCTGGTCACATTGTAAAATTACCCATCCTGTCCTTAATACACATTTCCGTTTAACAATACCAGAAAACATTATAACCTTTGAGTAGAGGGCGATTATTTCCCCCTGCGCTTTGCGCCACGCAGTAGGTACTCAAGTACAGATTGCTGGGTTTCGAACCGGGACCTTCGAATAGGAAAACACTAAGAGTTTTGACCAATGCATTTACGAAACGTTCAATCCGTTCCTAATAATCTCCTTAATCCTTTTATTCATTAAGTGAGTTTTTTTTATATTTGAAATAGCATATACTACGATATGAATTGCCGATGAGTATTCATTCTAAGAATTAACCAGACGAGTATGCGAGAGTGCGAGGATTGTGTGTAATTTGAAGGGAATTCTAAATATATCCGCGATAATTTTTCTTCATTTATTACCCAATTAAGCTTGGAACTTAACACCTATATTCCGTAAAGATGTCCAATACGTCTTCTCTATTGTTATTGAAATCTGTATGTGTCAGTTGTAGCGTAAGTATTTTTGCCATTTACTATACAAGCGCAGTTTTTGAGCTCATCGCACAATCAAATAAAATTTGCCGATAATTTAAAAATAACACCGATCGTTAACAGATATATAAATGCTGATAACAATAATCATCTATGTTCTTCACGTTATATGATCAAATTATTTCGTACGACGAAATAAAGGCAAAAACTGAGTATTTTGGAACATTTTGGAAATGACATAGACTAAGAAACATCGACGGTGTTAATGACAACTCTTGCTTCGAGCTGCATTTACATATGGGTAGTCACTCTCTCAAGAGCCGTAGTCGCGGAAACCTCCGTGACCTATCTTCAAGGGAGTAACTCCGAGCAGCAATCTAAAAGAAGGCTTTTTTCGGGAGGCTTCACTCCTTGGAGCCAAGTAATTGTCATAGGGCACCCTTGCGGCCCTCCCCCTCCAAAAATCTCTCTCCAGGTCTTTGAGGAAGGGTCTCATCCCAAACCATGGCAAGGGTAGGAGGAGAACGGTGCCTCTGTCTTGAGGGTTTTTTGTGGTCAGGGCATTTAAAGGTCCAGAGAGCTGCACTGTTGTCAAATCTCCTTTAACTCGGAACTTAGAAAAATTACGCCTCCGAGGTGGTAACTTTTTACTGTGGACGGGTGTACTATCCTTTGCAAAAGTATCTATACCCATATGCTCCATTTTACCTTCGAATTGAATGGGGTCGACTTGGAAAATATTTTTGGGTTGGCATAAAGCTTCGGCCTTAGCTGGAATAGCTTAAAGTCACTGGGGGCCGACGAGTAGGTAAGGTGGCTAATGCAACAGGGCTAGCGAAATGAGTCAAGTAAACTCAGAAGCCCCAGCCGAAGGAATGCACTGCCGAAGAAACTCAAGTTCACAATGTCCTTGGGCCAATCTTTGGTCGGTAGGACAATCGCAAGTCTTAACTATCGGTCTCCGTCTCGAGGGTTTTTCTCATACAAGAAGGGAACGAAACAAAAAGAATGCCTTTCTGTACTAGAGGCCCACGTCGTGTAGTGGCTACCATTCTGCACTCTCATCCAAAGCTCTAGGTCGGGAGTTTGAGCCTCCAATGGAGTTTTAAAAAAATATATTTACACATGTATTAGGATGAAATTTCTATACTGCTGGACATGTAAATGTATTCTCATCCCGATTTTAGTTTTTGAAGCAAGAGTGGTTGTTTGGGGGAGGTAGCTGACAGCCGAGGTCATTTGTGAAATTAAGTATGCATGGATAGCTGGGTAGGTGCAGGAATTTTTCGAGGAAGCTAGGAAAAGTGGCGGTGGCATGAGCCTGCTGCTACCGAAAGATCCGTGAAAAAGAAAGTTTTAGGTCCACTTTTGACAACATATGAATTACTGAAAGCAACACTTTTCGTGCTTCTTCTTCTGCACCCTGCTGAGAATGCAGTATCGTCTCTTTTCCCCAAAAATGAATTCAGTACCATAAATAGCAATTACCATAAGTATGTAATCGCTGAATCAGTAAAGTCAAAATATTAATTACATTCCTAAAAATTTTAAATATATATTTAATTGGACACCGAAAACTTTAAACAGCATATAAAATCAATGGTTTTGTTGATACTCAATGAATAAGCTAAAAATGTAAACGTAAAATTGGTGAAAAATGAGTGTGAGACCATATCTTTGCACAGAGAGAGCCAAAGAAGGTTAAAAAATATAACTGTAAAAATAATGTAAATAGCTAAATAAGGAATGAAAAATTTTTCTTCAAAAAGTAGTCTAAAAATTTTTGAGGTTTAAAACAGCTAAATCAAGATAAGTTTTTTATTTGACTGGCCACATTGCATGTGCATTACCCACGAGTTCACATGGATGTAACTTCTTGCATATCCGTGGGCCAAGCACTTCCTATGCCCTCTCATTTTTCAATGCTGCCCGTGAGAACAATCTTTCCGCTGGAACAGATGTAGCGGGAATGCTAAGGAAGTCTGTCGCCATTTTTGCAAGCACTGGAAGAGTTGACTCATTTACCTTCCACCAAGTCAATACGTTTACATTACTAGAGGATCTCGGCTGTTGAAGATAGTCTTCAAGGTCTCCAGTCTTCATACTGGGATGATAGACTAGGGGTAAATTTAGTGAAACTATCAGTTCATAGCAAAACAGGCGTGAAAACTCTATTTAAAACAAAAAAAAAACGTTCAGAGATTAATTTCACATTCTACCACCTTCATATGCTCTTTTAGCGGAATTCTAGTCTCTACCCACTCCTATCCACAAAAAAAATGCGGGCCCTTTCCTTAAGAGACGTTGGCCACTCCTTTTTAAGGTTGGCCCCTCCCAGCTAAAATAGTTCCGACGCCCCTGTCTTCCAATTATTGACACCATCTCTTCAAAATCGATGTATTGCTGCCTAAACATGATAGGACTTACAATAGTAAAAAGGACCTGGGTCAATCACCCCCGTTTGCGCGATGCATGATGATAATGATAATTTATTCCATCCGGGAGACATTACAGGAATGTATTGGACAGGTCAAGATAAAAAAATATAAAAATGGTTCACAAAGAAGGCACGTATAGATTAACACTACAAAAAGTACTCTTCCACACTATAAAAACACTTTGACATCAGGAACTTCCTTAGCTGGCATTTGAATGCAGACATTGTTTGAGTGTTTTTTAAATGCACCGGAAGGGCATTGTACAATTTTATACACATAACTCTGGGACCTGATGAAGAGACCTTAAAATTTTGCTGAATTACATGTAGATCAGTTATATGTCTTGTCTTGTGTTCATGATAACACTCATTTTTTACAAACCAAGATAAATTTTCCCTGGTAAAAACCAATGTACAGTAAATATAAATAGATGGCACGGTAAGCAAATCTAATTTTTTAAAAAGAGGTCGGCAATGGCTCCTGAACTGGGCATTACACATAGATCTTACAATCTTCTTTTGAATTCTAAAAGTATTAATTAGTAAGTAGGAAGAACCCCAAATGACAATACCATACGACACATGCGAATAAAAATATGCATAGTAGACACTTTTGAGTACTTTAACACTAAGTGAGTGTTTAACTGTGGACAATAAATAGTAGGCAGAGTTTAATTTTTTACACAAATTCTCAATGTGGTGAGACCAATTTAATAGTGGGTCGATTAGGACACCAAGAAATTTAACCCAATCCCCCTGTTGAAGATCTGCATCAATGCAAGAATGCAATTTATGAAGACGTCTTGAGGACGCCAAAAAGAATAGAGTCTGGGTTTTCTTCTCATTCAAACATAGTTTGTTGCCCCAGCACCAATCCGACATCCTAACCATAGTCTCATTGCATACCTCCACAATGCCATTATAGCCTGGTTGGCCACTTAGGAAATTTACATCATCTGCATACATTACTACCTTATCACGTTCTTTTTGCCGCAGGGTCGCTGATAGGTCATTAACAAAAATGAGAAAGAGGACAGGACCCAAGATTGAGCCTTGGGGCACTCCAGTGGAAACAACTTGTACATCAGGGATAAACTTTTTCCCATCCTTGCATATCTCAACAACCTGCTGACGGTTGGACAAATACGACTTCAACCAACTGTATGCTACACCTCTAATACCTATATATTCACATTTCCCGAGAAGTAACTCATGGTCAACAGAATTAAAGGCATTAGTGAGGTCAAAGGAAATTCCCATGGCAACATGACTGTTGTTCAGCTGTTCGACTATGAAGTCGACTGCAGAGAAGAGAGCTTGGGTAGTTGATTTCCCTCTGCAAAAACCAAACTGAGACTGGGATATTACATTGTGCTTCTCCAAAAATTCCCTCAACCTAATACAGTAAACATATTCCATTATTTTGGAAAATTGTGAAAGAAGAGATATGGGCCTATAATTACTGATTGAGTTCTTATCTCCTTTGTTTTTATATACTGGAATGACCTTTGAGGTTTTCAAAATGTTGGGAAATACAACCAGAAGGAGAGACTGGTTAATGAGGTACAGAAGTGGTTCTCTTATTGCATACCCACACTCTTTTAAGAAGTGGGCCAGGGATACCATCAAGGCCGGAAGATTTTTCATTTCCTACTTTACGTAAGTGTTTGGATAGTTCGGATGGACAGCAGGGTCGAAGGAACATTGAGTGAGGAACTACTGTAACATTATCTCTAGTAGTAGTATGGGGCTGGATAACAGGGGGAGTTGGAACTGGCAATTCAGTAAAAAAGTTATTAAGTGTGTTAGCCAACTGCTTTAGACCTAGAGTGCCTGAATCATTATCCACAAAAGGCAAGATTTTACTTTTCTTGACATTTACAGCTTTGTTAATTAGATTCCATGCTTCCTTGGTTTTGTTAGTAGCATTAATAATGAGGGAATCATTGAACATTTTTTTCTTATAATTGATAACATTCCTATAGGCTCTTTTGAGGTTGCAGTATTGTTTAATTTGATCAGCATCCCTATGGGATTTATTTGCGTCATACAGTCTTTTAACTTCCCTGGACATACTGATGATTTCAGGAGAAATCCAATGCTTAGGCTGTTTTATTTTGGTCCTTACTGTGACAACAGGGAAGGTCCAGTCCAAAAGAAAACAAAACTTTTCATAAAAGAGGTTAAAGCTCTCTTGAAATGTGGATGCAGAATAAATTTTAGTCCAATCTTCAAGGAGCAACAAAGATGTAAACAATTGAGAGTTAGGTTTACTAAAGATTCTAGTTTCATGAAAAGTGGAGTCAGCTTTAGGCAGATATGCTATATTGCCAAAAGTCGCTTTCACGGCACAATGATCGGATAATAAAGGATTGAAGACCGAGACAGAAGCATTCTGGTCACTAAAATTAGTGAAAATGTTATCAATAAGTGTTGCAGAATTGCAGGTAATTCTAGTTGGAGTTTTAACCAAAGGGATAACATTATGTGAGCTAAGCACTGACCTAAGCTTCTTCTGGTTAGGACCAGTTACCAAAAGATCAACATTAAAGTCACCAGCCATAGTTACAATGTTTCTAGGGGAACGATTAAGAAGAGAAAAAAGAATATGATCCAGTTTGTCACAGAAGGAATCGAAACAAGCTAGCAGAGATCGATACAGAACAATGACATGAAAATAATACTCAGCATATTTGAATCTGATACCAGCAGATTCGAAAATGAGATCCTCATTCACACTCATAAAGTCAAATGAAAAATTTTCCAGTTTCATGCCTTCCTTAACAAAAATAGCTACTCCACCATTCTTGTGGATTGAGCGACAGTAGACACTAACTCTTTCATATCCAGCGACGGATACACTCACACTAGAATGTAGCCAATGCTCACAAATACATAGAATATCGATGTCCTCATCATGTAACAGCACTTCCAACGCAGGTATTTTGTTGCTAATACACTGAATGTTAATTAATAATACGCGAATTCCACTAACAGTTTCATTTTTGTCCGACTGCTGAGAGCATAGTCAAGAGATGACATCCTCCTTTTTCGGCTTAGGGTTGCCAGTAGTAGCATGGGTATTCATCCGATTTATCACGGTAACATTTGGATTGAAGGTCGATGTGCTGTCCGTCTTCACCGATACAGGTTCGGAAATATCGACCGTATCAACGCTAGCACAGGTACTTAGGCTGTTGTCCTTAGCCGTAGACACATTCGTTTCACTGGCTTTACGAGGGAAAAAGAACGGCCTCACTGCCACATCGTCAGGCCAAAAAGATTCACTCAACAGTTTTTCTTTATAGGACTCTAAAATGAAGGATGCATAATCTCCTTTAGCTTGAAGTTTCATTACTTCAAAATCAACACTCACGCAATTCTTCAAGAAGGTACGTATATCCTCCTTCGATGTGGACTTCGGCTGGATTTTCCAAACGTGTATATGACACTTTTTAGCTGTGCCTTTAAAGGAGCAACTAAGATTTTTCGCCTTGCCGTAGACGATCTTCCGTTGCTTTGGGCGAGATCGTCTAACTTCTCGAAAGCCATCGTCAACATTCTCGTCACTGGTGAACACATGCGGATCACTCGCCATTGCTTCATCACATTTATCTTTGTTTGCAACCGCCACATTAATGGAGTTGTCAGCGGACACTTGCATAACTTTCGGTTTGCATAACTTGTGGTTAGATTGATGCGAAGGTTTCTTCTGATGCAAAGGTTTCTTCATATTAGGATCCGTCTCTACATTACTACCAGAAATCTTTAACAGCAGAACTTCAGATTTTAGGGTTTCAATGTCGGCCGCCATTTCGGAAAGTGAAACTTTAGAGGTATGTCTCTGTTACCGTTAAGGGCCCGTAAAGATATTTCAGTAAGTCCCGTACATTTAAAATGAAAATTCGAGTAACAAATGTTGCACAGAATCACTTGATCCTTATTTTCCAGCGTAATTTCACAGGAACCACAACTGCGAATACTTTCATTAGTCGCCATATTGGAAAAAAGAATGAACACCCATAATCGGCACGGGCTATTTCCGATATCCATAAATGCAAGTTAATATTGTTTCAACAATGAATTTTCATTCGAGGATAAATACGAGCAGGTATATGAATTTTGTATAGAGTCCTGTGGATTAAAGTTTTCGATTTCTAAGGAAATATATTTGAACAAACATTATCATAGATAAGATGAGACTAGGAACTTGGCAATTAATGATGTAATTAATAATCCTAAACAGGAAATAAAAAAATGGAATAGTAAAACTTATATGTTTTAAACAATACCTATATCAACCATAATGCCCTTAATAGGATGCCTACCATCCGTTACAAAATTTCCATCCCGCGAGTTTGAAGACCAATATCTCCAAGATGGCTAATACGATTTTAAATTAAAGTATATCAAATTAAAGCCTGTTTATTTATACGCTTACTGTTGGTACAGTTGAGCACCCTTAATCCGGGAACCCCTAATCCGGGAGCACCTATAATCCGGCAATTTTGCCATGACCAACTATCTGGTACTCAGTGGAAAATGCCGAAACATTTTTAACCGGAACATTGCTTCATAACCTGCCGAGATATTATTCTTATATTAATACCGAGATACCATTCTGAACTTAAATTTTCCCATTTCAAGAATAAGAATAATTTAAACATATTAATTTCTGGTACTTCGCCTACACTGGAATTATTCTGGAACTTGAAGTAACCATATAAATTTGACGACATCGCCGAGACGGAATACGACTAATTTACAGATCGGCCACTTTCAATGGTGTGCGCATTTTTGATTGACCACTACACGTAATATGATAAAATTATTGGTTATATTCTTATATTTCACGCAAAACATGTCTCATCCATACAGTTGTGGCAACAGCACAAAACGTTAACCAATCAAAGAAAAAGTGCAAGTTGTGAAAAAGCTTGACGCCGTTGCAATAGTGAAGCGTTTGACTGAAACATACTACGTGGGATCTTCAACAATATAGCACATTAAGAAGCTGAAAGAGAAAAATCATCAAAATTTTACTGTTAAAGTGACACGATCAGAAGTAGATAACAGAGAGAAAAACTATGAAAGAAGATTTAAGTGCTGATTTAGATTGTGTCGAAGTGAAGGGCTTAGTTAGTATTTTTGGCCAAATGCTAATGGAGCAGGATAAACTCTTTTAGAAATAGACGTGATCAATCCAAAAGACATGATTTGGGAAATTTCACGTGCAGACAATAGCATTTCACCGTCAATTCTAAAAACACGTGTGGTTTAAATTGTGGACTGCTTTAAGGTTTGATATAGACGAAATAATCGGGGATTTAAAAAATGTCATGTTTCTGTGGATAAAAATATGATGATGGAGTTTGCAAACATCGTCCATAACCCTGAATTAAAGGAAATGGAATTGGTAAATTTAGACGAAAGGATAGTTAGCGGCCACGATATTCTCACCACACAACATATCATAGATGATGAAATCATTGAAATGGTAATTAATAACAATAAATCCGAGTGGGGATGACGATGATCAGCCTGATATTGTTGAAGGAAGACGACTCTTGATGATGGTCTTTAAAGAATAATCCAGTCCGGTCGCCGGCGGCGACGTAGTGATGGGCGGCCGTACACACACAACACCCACGCGTTGGCATCGCGCTGAATCAGCTGATAACAAATCGAGCACGGTAGAAAATTATGTTACGCAAAGCACAGCATAAGAAATATCAATTTTTATACCCTTTTCCAATGACAATATGAAACTTTTACATGTGCAGCTATATGCACAATGCTTGGATTCCGTTATTTTCACTCACTCCGCAACTTCGATAATTTTAAATAATAACTTTGTGTATTAAGAAACCATTTCTTCTGATTATTCTCAGTAATTCTTTTTACGATAATGTTCAGTAAATGGCAAAGGAATATATTTTGTTATAAATAATTGACTCCTTTCAATGAAAACATCCCGGACATCAGAAATAGACTAGTTGCCATGCGTGACCCATAGTCCGGCAAAATCCCTAATCCGGCATCACTCCGGGTCCGACTGTGCCGGATTAAAGATGCTCAACTGTATTAAAATATTTTTACAATTATTTTTACTGAAGTACGTGTTTAAGAACAGATTTTTAGCTAATTTTTTTGGGTACCGGATGGATCCATCGAATCGGGGCATCGTAAGAACACAGATCGAGATATCCAAATTTCCTTTTCACATATTGTAGCTAAGGGCTTTGTTAACAGTCATACGAAGTTTTATACTATTACATTTATCAGTATTTTTGTAACAATGAATTTGTCAGACTGCGTCATTTTCAGTCCCGCACGCTTTCCATTCCGGAAATCACCGTTTGGATCTTTATTTTGTTCTCGAGTCATTAATATGAACCCACTTATGAAAGCTCAGTAGAGTTCGTTGGTTATTTGATATCGATATTGTGACTTGTCACACGGGGGAGGGGGGATATGGGAGGGTTTGAGGTGCACGGGCGAATGCGGGAAAGGTTGGGGGTGACCCCGGGCACCTGGGTTGGGAGGTGGAAAGGGCCGGGAAGGAGGGTGGGGGGAGAGGAAAAGGTGTGGGGGATCCTCCGATGACTGGAGTGCCGAGAGAAGGAAAGCTTTGACACGAATTTAGTGAGCTTACGTCTAATGAAATCACACAAAAAACAAAAAGCAAGAATGAAACACAGTGATTAACGAAGTGACTAGTCACGCAAATGCATAAAAAAAACAGTGAACAACCAAAATGACTTCGGTGGAACTGGTCTTCAGTCTATCAAAGTCAGGTACCCTCGAGTAGTATTGTTCGGATCGTTTCAGCGCAGTTTCTTTTTAATCAATTGCTCCTAAACTAAGCGTCATACAACCCAAGTGAGACATGATTAATGATACCCAACCCAACCCCTATCGCATGAGCACACAAACCCAAGGTCAACGGTATCGCATCACGAAAAACAGACATGCATCTCCGCTAATATCAGTATTTCGACAAAACAGACCATCCTGTGCGAAAGAGGAGACAATTTCAACCCAATTCGGTATATTACACCTTAATTTGCGACATGAACAATAGCAATTAGATGTTGTCGAGTTCTGCATACTATTTTTTGATTCCCTCTATTCCTCCGAGACGAACCCAGATGTCTCGATCTGTCTGTCGGCAAGGGCGGTTACCCTATCGCTTCGGCCCCGACCGTCCTACAAAGGATAGCCTAGCAGCTACTCTAAGCAGAAAACACACTTAATTAGAAATGAAAGGGAGTGCATTGTTCGTATCGCCGCCTGGAGGGGGGAGGGATTTTTCACCCGCCGCGCCAGGCTGCTTTCATCCGCGCGTTTTTCGATGCGAAAAGCTCTGACGCTAGGGGTGCAACGGGCATCCGCTAATATCAAAATTACGACAAAATAGACCATCCTGTACGAAAGAGGAGATAATTTAAGCCTGAAACGATATACTACATCTTAATAAACAATCATATTACAGTATAATCAATAGCAATTAGATATCATCCCAATGAGTTCTGCACACGCCTGACCTCGTTATATACCCGGAAACAGTCACATGCTAGGACTTTCACTTTCCTTACGCGAACTTCCTCGTTCTCAATGCTTCTGATTGCCAACTAGCAACCGCTCGATTTTACTTCAAGGGTATCCATATGAATAAAAACACACACAGCATATAGGTTTCACAATTTACTGTTTCAGAAATAAACATGTTTCATTTTTAACACACCAATCTACCAGCTCGTAACAATTAATTAATTTTTTCTATTCACATCCCTAATTTTACAAGGATAGAAGGACATTATTATACTCCCAAAACGATATATTACACTCTAATTTTGCGGGATTTTAATTATGATCAATCACAATCATCATTATAAATAATAAACGTAGAAAAAAAAATGAATAACTTTACGTGATAGATGAGACAATGCATCACACACTATAGGTTTTAGTTAAACAATAGCAAATATAGCAATAATTAACAAACTTAGTGATGCATAACTAAGTTTATTTCAAAGAGCAGCAAATTTAGCATATTAAACGTTCTTTTCAATTTCTTCTTTGTAGGAACCAATATATAATCATTTTTTTATTTCATCGAAGTGTCCAAATGTACGGTTATGTTCATTAAGCTTTCTTCTAGACAATTATTTAAATGTTTCTCATCGGATTCGTGTCTCCAGTCTAAAAATCATAATATAGTCACTTCATACCATGCATCTAAATGTCGTAATAAAAAAGTTATTTATTAAAAACGATAAAAAATTAAACAATTGATGATTCAGAAAGAGCAATATTATTTAGGTAAAATAGCGTTTGAAGCACTTCATTCTGATGATTCGTTATAGAGATGTAGCGCTAAGAAGATATCAATTTTAAAGTTTTAGACTCCCCCATGTAAAAGTAGTTTTGGCTTGAGAGATTCCAACGTACGCTGACCTTCTCGGAGTCAACCACTGACCACATTCCTGAACGCCCCCTCCATCCATTCCTCTCACCACTCTCACTTGTCCTCACTCGCTCGCAAAGACGCTCAGCCCACAGTATGCATTGAAGATCCCGTGAAGACACAGGCCAAGACGCATAGGAACGCAGAACGAATTGACGGTGAGTTCTCATTATTTAAAATACATTAATCCTATGTTAAAGGCGCTCACGTGTTAACTATGTAAACCTCAATTAACGAGTGTTTTTTTTCACTAGGATCAACATTTAATCAATAATATTCCCTACATCGAGTTGAGCAACCATTTTGTGGACAACTTTGGATTATCGCATATGGTAAGTAACATACTTAAATCAGTGAATACTTTAACAGTATTGTTTATGTGTATGAGAGTTTATGTGTAGGCGAGTGAATTAGTGTAAGTAATTATTTTAACTTACTGTAACCAGTGATAATGTTAACAGAAGAGATATGTATGGGTGTGCGCGAGAGGATTGTCTAAAGTGTGCATCAAGAAGAATTCTATTTAGGATATAATTAACCAGTTGTATTTCAACAACTATTTTATTCCTGACTTTTACCCACGCGATCAAAATGATATTTCCCACGAATGCACTTCTAAAAATATAGTAAATATTACTTGATTTCAATCAGTTACTGCTGATATAAAAAAAATGCACGATAACTCCTTTTTTAAGCAATATTAACGCCTAGCATAAAGATGAAGGGAACTAAATATCGTAAGACGAGGACAGTTCGGAACGCGAGTAGACTTCTCGAAGAGCTTTCTGTCATACGAAATTCGGCCATCGCGTGAGAGATGGAGGTGACCTCGAGAGCAGGTGTACAGTGACAAATTGTAGCATTGTGAAACATTGAACATTTATTCGACATTAATTTGGTAATAATATCCGTCTTTCATTAAATTATAAATATTATGGTTAGAGTAGAAAAATGCATAATTTGATTCAAATTGAAAATCCGAAACTTCTCAGGTGACATCTTAAGTGCCTGATTCGTACGATGACGTTTTTAATAATTTGTATTTAAATAATACCAACGCATGTATGCAAGACATGTTAGTAAATGTAAATAGAAATATCGAGGAGATAGTAGCAACTGTCAGGAATCATAATACATGTAATTAGGCATCGTATAACAAATAATACCTATACCGTATTAAAATAAAAGCGTATATCAAAACTAGATATATTTTCCTGTAATATCAATATAATAATTTTTCAAAAACAGGTTATTTGGTGGTTTGGTTAAAAAACAATGGTTATTTAATTCTCACGCTTCTAATAATTTATATTTAAATAATACCAACACATATGTGCTAGACTAAGGTAAATTTTAATCATGTATAGTAAATAAAAATTGAGACAGTAACAACTAAGAGTGTCAACTTAATACATATAATTAGGCTTCGTATAACATAGAATAGCTATACAATATAAAATCAAAGCATAGATAATCATAACTAGATTATTTTATCGGAATATTAGTATCATAATCATAAAAAAAAACAATTTAGGTGAAAAATATACCGAGTATTTCGTTATCACGTTTTTAATAATTTATATTTAAATAAAACCAACGCATGAGTGCAAAACACGTTAGTAAATATTTAATCATGGATAGTAAATTAAATTGAGATGCTAACAGCTGAGACAGTCAATAAAACAGTGAGGAAATTAAGCTTCGTTCAACAAAGAATAGCTATCATACTAATATATAAAAATTAAGTGGTGTTTGCCTGCCGGTTCTATGTTCGTTACACATCTCCTCAAAAACTACTGAACCGATGGAGCATAAGTTTTTTTTTTGGATTCTAACGTTTACACTAGAAGGCTATATAAAAAAGGCCCGGGTTCGATTTCTTGAATCAATTATGTATTTACATTGATTTGAATTGACTTTTTCAATTTACGATAGCGCAAGAGTTTTTTCTTTCGCTCAGTAAAATAACTAAATATTAATCCATTTCTTTATGTATTTAATTGTAAGCTATTCATGTAGCAAGGTTAGCCATATTTAATTTAAACAGTTCGTCATAGAGGGATGCCGTAAACGGAATCATGCTTTTCTCGAGGATATAGGAAGGTACTCAATGCATTATAGGCTTTCGTGAAGCAAGGTCAGCCATATTTTTTCCTGCACAAGGATACCTGCTGACTGCTAGTGCTACTCATGGATTTAGAGGGTTTGCATTCGGTTAAAATGAGGAGTATTTAAATGAATGATTCATCGGTGTTCAAATTGTGAATGTTTCCTTTTTATTTACTGTTTTATATTTTTGAACCAACCTGGGACATGAAGTGAGGAGATGGAACGCTTTCGAAATCATCGTCGATAAGGATAGCCTGAGATTTGAGATAATTTAACAAAAACTGGGAATAAATTCAAAACCCAATAGAGCATAATGTCTTATTAGGTATTCGTGGGATATTTATTGATTTCACTGCAAAGATGCTAAAAAGTTCATCCAAATGCAATATTGTAAACAGTATTGTTCTTTTCGTGAAGATATTGTAAGGTACTAAAATAGGTATCATAGCTAATTCTTGAATCTAGATGGGCCATTTCATTAAAAAAAATCATACAGGCTTACTTTTCGCACTACTCCCAGATCAATTAGGTTTGCATTCGGTTAAACAAAGTATTTAAATGAACGTTTCTGCGGGGTTCAAAAGGTGAATATATATGGATTATTAGAAGAGTGTAAGAAACGTATTTGAAGTCTAATAAAAAAATAAGAGTAGCAAGATGAAAAAAAAATTGTGATATAGTTATGCGTCAAATATACAGTAGAAGGTGTGAATATGCACAACCGAGAGACTAGTGCCTGGTTTAATTAGGCTTAATGTGTATTAGGTAATAAGAATTTAATTAACCTATTTGGGTACTAGTGAAATATAAAAATCAAAACATAGTTAATCATAACTATGTATCAATATCAATATTTTAATTATTTAAACAAGAACGGGTATTTCGTTCTCATGTTTTTTAAGAATTAATATTTAAATAATACCAGCAAATGTGTGCAAGACACGTTAGTAAATATTTAATCATGGATAGAAAATTAAATTGAGATGTTAACAGCTGAGTTTAACAAGGAATAGCTATATAATATTAAAATCAAAACATATGTAGTAGGATGAGATTCTTTTCTTGGAAATATCAAACCAATGGAGTAATTCCATTTTCTATTATTCGGTTGTCAAACAATTTTGAGAAATTAAAAAAATCTTATTAAATTACTAATGGAAATTCAGTGGAACAATAGACCAAGCGACGTTAACCTTTTAACCATAACAATACTCTCTAAATATAAAATGAATTTTAATTATATAAAGTTAAAATTAATAATAGAAATAAAAAGATATTTTAAAATTACTGTTATATTCTACCAAGATGATGCAATGGAGTGATTGAGATTACATCAGCTAAGCATATGCCTCATTAATGTGTAAATTGAACTGAATATAGCAAATTGGGTAGTGGATGTTAGCTAACTATCTCTAATTTTTTACCTTAATCAGTAAGTAAAAAATTACAAAAGTGATCAAAGCCACAAAATGAAAATATTTTATTGATTGTAGTTGCTGTAGCATTTCTTTTCTATTGTGCTTTTTGCACACACTAGCACCCATTAACACAGAGTATCGTGAACAACAATTACTTTTAACTCAGTCTTATTTCGCTTTTCTCACTCAAAATTCCTCATATTCATTGATTGGTAGATATTAGTTAACTACTGGCAAGGAATTCAATTTTGTGAGTCAATTTCATTGTAGTATGAATATGCTCACATGGGTTGGAATTTTCTAAAATGTAATGGTTGTTATAATGCTTTATCAATCCCTAAAGTTAATGTATCAAATCCAAGATAATGCATGAATTGTTGTAGATGTAAGAGTGAGTGTAAAAAAATTGGTTCCGATTAAATATTACAACATTCAAGAAGGAAAACTATTGTCTTAGCTGGCATTTATTTCAGAAATTATCTCGTGCTCCATATTTCTCCTGCTGGGTATTACTTGCTGTCAGAATTTCATGTTTCTCGCAATACATGTAGAGTGATGTGATACCAACATAGCTTTGCAGCCTTTTGGCAGTACTGAATTCCGATTAGAAGTTTTAGCTTTAAAAACAAAACAATATTTATTCCATGTGTTGGAATAATATTGGTGACTGGGCAATAATATTCTTGGCAAGATCTTAATGAATTTAAATGGTGGTAAGCAGTAGACTTGACTGAAAATTTAACATATATCTGTATTTTGTCAATGTAATAGCATCATATTCTTATCCATGTTGCTCTGCTTTAAATATTAATTGAACTGTTTGTTTCACAATGTAATACTCACTAAGAGCACGAGCCACTTGTTTACTTTAATTTGATATTATTTCATTTAAAATTTGATTTCTTGGTTTCTAACATCCCATGTCATTGTATTAACTGCTCCACCAAACATCATGCCCTCATTTATTTTTAAACTTTGCCCTTCTTAATCAACCCACTTAGTTCTCCTCTAAAACAATTTAATCTATGTTAATAAAAACATCAATGTAACAATAGAATGACTTGGCATGAATAGTAAGGCTAACATGCATACAGAGGATACATCATTTGTGAGAGTTATTCTTAATTAACTTACTCATACTCTTGTTCATATTATGGAGTATTTATACTCTGTTGTTATACAGAGTTCACCCAATGACGTACTGTTGGTGCAGATATATACAATTTAAACTATTCAGTAAATTTTATGCATAATGTTGCCTTCATATAGATGCAATTTTTGGTTTCAACAAGTGTATGCCTTTTCTCCATTTGAGTTCAAAGCATGAATAGTCAAAAAAACCTTAAAGTATAAATTTATAGTTTTTATGATACCAGAGCAATGCTTTCCCTGTGAAATAAATATGTCTACAAAAGTCACTATCATTAATACCAAAGCCAATATGTTTATTATACTTTCTATGTGCACAAAATTATGGACTCAATATTTAAAAATTTGTAATAGTCTTAGTGTGGTTATTTACTTCATCTTAGACGAGATTCATTCGAATGCTCATAATGCTAAAGTTATCTATATTAATTAAAACATATATTTTAAAATTAGTTGAGAGTTTAAGCAGATGATGCAATGGAGTGATAGAGATTGCGTCAGCAAACATGCGCCCACATAATATTTAAATGAATTTGAATACCCTATTATTCTTGAATTTTACTATTTATTTATTTGAATTTCCCGCTTTTTTCAGAGAAGCTGATTGGTTAATTTTTTAGATCATCTCCACCAATCAGTAGAAGCTTCTTCACTTAGCGAGAGCATTTACAGAAGACGCCGAAGAAAAAAAATCGCCAGTTCTAACTCAACTTTGAAAGAAGTAACATCAGTCTACGATCCTGATGCTGCAGAGACAACTGAACTTCAATCCACCTACATTATTCACTGAATTGACTCCATAGGACGACTGTATTGTAGCCTGCTTCGTTCAAGGATTGTAAGGACAATAATCTTCTAAAGGTAATTCTTTAAGTGACATTTGTTGAGACTTAACACGTGTTGGGGAGTGCAGATTGTGTAGTAGAATAGTGTACATTGAATTTTATTTTTAAAGTTTGATAGGCTTATACGTGTTAATACTGATAAAAAAGAGTGTCTTTGATCATATTTTCTAATTAAATTAATTTTCTTTACAGCACACACCTTTCCATTACCTTACAAAAAACATGCATTCAATTGCAGAAATTTTAAATAATTTCAATTCACGTCAATACACCTCACAGGAACTAGAAGAGGCAATCATGAACATTCATCAATGTGTTGTTTTTGATAATGATGTTATAAATGACATGGAAACCTTCACACGGATGAAAGACGTGCTAGACGAGGTAAAGGGTAGAAAATTTTGTAATTATTGCGAAGTTTACTACAATACAGATGTGGCTTTACAACACGAAAATACGAATTTGCACAGACAGAAGGTGACTAACCAACTAGGTCGAGGCTTTTTTGAGGTGGAATCTGCTATCCGATCCAGACTTAAAACCTTTTGGATTACATCCGATGAGGGAACGGAAGATGTAGTGACGTTTCTAAATAAAATTCGCGAGCAACTGATTAACAAAATTAATGAGCAAACAGTTGTTATCAATGCAATTAAATTTAATTTGATTCTAATTTGTAAATTTCGAAAGGGTGAGAATGACGAGTTGATCACCTCGTTCAAGACGATGAACAAACGAGTGTTGATTTCAGATCAAACGAATGTGATTCTAGACGAGGCTTTTTCAAAATTGCTCCAGGAGAAATCGGAATTCCAAGCAAAGGGGTCCGGATGGAGCCTTGCTGAAGTTGTAGGTTTAGAACTACGTATAAACAAATACAACCCACTCCGAGGATCAACGTACATTAACCTTCCGGCTAAAATAGCTAATACTTTATCTGTAATCAACGTAAAAAATCAGGATCAATACTGCTTCAAGTACGCTGTTTGGGCAAAAAATATTGATAATGATCCTCAAAGGGTTTCCAAGTATAATACGCAGGCGTTTCGTACGGGTTATAATTGGGACTGTATAGATTACCCTGTAGAATTGAAAGACATAACAAAATTTGAACGTATTAACAACATTTCCATCAACATGTTTGGTTTAACCGATAAAAATGATGTGTACCCGATGAAAATTGTCAATCAGGAACTAGAAGATCATCGTGATCTGCTGTATATCACAAAGGAAGCAACTGCACATTACTGCTGGATCAAAAATTTTAATAGATTGCTTCGATCACAAATTACAAGCACTCATAGAATACATATTTGCAAACGTTGCCTCACACACTACTACGACGAGACCAAGCTACAAGTACATCAGGAATTATGTAAAGGGATTGGATCACCAACTAAAATTATAATGCCTGACGAGAGTGATAATATTTTAAAATTCACTCACCTTAATTATTGTTTTCGTTTGCCCTACGTAATTTATGCCGACTTTGAGTGTCTCCTTGAAAACATTAGCTCTTGTGAACCAAACCCTGCTGCTTCTTTCACACGTAATACACACAAACATACCCCATTCAGCTTTTGCTATATTTTAATCACACCTGAAGGTTGTCAAAGACCTAAGTTATATCGAGGACCAAACGCAGCTCGTGTATTCATCGAGCGAATGAAAGAGGAGGCTAAGAAGGTACATGCTTTGTATAAGGAGAATATTCCGATGCATTCGCTCACCCCAGAGGAAGAGACCAATTTTGAGAATGCGAATGCTTGTCACATTTGTGACAAAGAATTGAACAATGACAGAGTAAGGGACCATGACCACCTAACTGGCAAGTACAGAGGACCTGCGCACTCTTTCTGTAATTTACAGTATAGAATGCCAAATTTCTTACCAGTCTTCATCCACAATCTTTCGTCCTATGATGGTCATTTCATCGTCCGAGAGCTAGATTATGACGAGAGGAGAATATTCGTCATTCCGAATTCTGAGGAGAAGTATATATCTTTTGCCAAGTCAGTCGATGAAAATTTTAGCATCCGGTTTATTGACACTTATCGCTTCATGTCAGCTTCTCTGGCATCTTTGGTCTCAAATCTAAAGGCTTTCAAATACACGCAGCAAATATTCGCTGAAAAAACACATTTAGTTACACGGAAGGGTGTTTATCCCTATGACTACACTGATTCACTGGAACGATTAGATGAAACCTCTCTTCCGGATAGAGAAAAATTTCATAATCGACTCACAGGTGATGATATTTCTGAGGAAGATTACGCTCATGCTTCAAAGGTGTGGACATCATTTGAATGCAAAACATTGGGGGATTATAGTGATGTCTATCTTATAAGCGACGTCACACTTCTAGCCGATGTCTTTGAGAATTTCAGAGACGTTTGCTTTGGGGCATACAAGCTTGACCCCGCGTGGTATTATACTACTCCAGGGTTGACATTTGATGCGATGCTGAAGCATACAGAAATTGAGTTGGAACTTTTAACAGACTATGACATGCTCCTGATGATCGAGGCCGGCATTCGAGGTGGAATATCTCAATGCAGTAAGCGATATTGCGAGGCAAACAATATGTATATGGATAATTATGATCCCGAGTCGGAGTCAAATTATTTAACATATTATGATGCGAACAATCTTTATGGATGGGCACTCTCTCAGCCACTCCCATATGCTAATTTTCGATGGCTCTCTGGTGATGAAATTTCAAATTTGGATGTGAGAAAAATATCAAATGAAAACGAAAAGGGATATATTATGGAAGTTGATCTTGAGTATCCGCAGTCCCTCCACGATTGTCATTCGGACCTTCCTCTCTGCCCCGAAAATAAACTTCCTCCAGGTGGAAAACATAAAAAACTGTTAACTACTCTTGAGAATAAGACGAAATACGTGATCCACTATGTAAATCTCAAGCAGGCTCTTTCCCTTGGACTTGTTCTGAAAAAGGTGCATAGAGTTATTGAATTTAGTCAATCACCTTGGTTAAAGTCATATATTGACTTGAACACTAATCGAAGACAATTAGCCACTAATGACTTCGAAAAGGACTTATATAAGCTTTTAAATAATGCAGTGTTTGGACGATGTTTAATGAATGTTAGAAAAAGGCTTAGATTGGAACTTGTGACTAATGAAACTAGATTGCAAAAGTTAATAAATAAATCTGAATTTCTGGACAGAACGATCTTTAGCGAGGATCTAGTGGCTGTTCATCTCAGAAAATCCTCCATAAAAATGAATATTCCAATATATGTAGGTTACTGCGTGTTAGATCTCAGCAAAACGTTAATGTATCATTTTCACTATCGTACAATGTTAGAAAAATATGGTAAAAACATCTCTCTTGCATATACTGATACAGATAGTCTTATATATGATATAAAAACAAATGATATCTACCAAGAAATGCTAGAAAACATAGACGTGTTCGATACGTCCAACTACCCAAAGGAGCACTCTTGTTATTCTGAGAAACACAAGAAAGTTCTCGCTAAATTTAAAGATGAATGTGGTGGGAGGGTAATGACACATTTTATTGGGTTGAGAAGTAAACTCTATTCTTACAAGGTACTTGGATGTAAGGATAAAAAGAAAGCAAAGGGTATATCCAAATCTGTTATTGATAAAGGGCTTCATTTTGATGATTATGTGCACTGTCTGCGAGAGAACTCCACAGCATTTCGCAAAATGAATGTGATTCGTAGTCAAAAACACGAAATTTTTACAATGGAAATGAATAAAGTTGCGCTCACTGCCACTGATGACAAAAGATACATTTGCGAGGATGGGATTAATACTCTGGCTTGGGGTCATTATAAAATTCCTAGAAAGAGAAGTTACAGGGAAGCCTTCCCCTTTGACAATGACATTGAAACCTGCAATATTTGAAATGGTAAAATGAGTGATTCAAAGTATCTAAATAATATAATTACCATACAAAACAGTTGGGAGGGGGGTTGTCTCATCGGTTTCTGACATTTTGAAAAACCTATGTCTATGAAGAGGTGACCGACCAGGGGGTTATTGTCCTCACATTTGACTCTTACAAGTTCGTATCTTTAAAACAATTCACATTCACTCAAAATTGCATTCAGATTCAATGCCTTCATTCAGTTTGTGGAGTATACTGTTATCTCTATTCAGCAATTCAGCCGTTAGAACATACCCTACTCAAATTCCGCAGACAATTCCATCCCAACACCTCACCTACACGATTCTTACATCCTGAAGCTGATTCATCTGAACTTCAACGAGACTAGACGTGGAAGGTGTTATCCCAGAGATCAGCGATGTCACAATGAGGCAAGCGGACGGATGCAATATATAACGAACTCGAAGTTGAACCTTGCTCTAGTGACTGTTCACCCACCCCTCCCTCCACCTAATCCCTCACAAGAAAGATAATATCCTACAGTCGGCATCAAAGGAGTCTCCACCCATGAAGAGGAAAAGATCGTCTGGACAGCCTCCCATTCCAACATCATCTTATAAAAACAATAATTAACCACTTCAATGTATTATTTGAATGGTGCAAGATCGAAAATTGTGTGTGTGTGTGTTTGTGTGTGTGTGTTACGATCGCTCAAGAGACTTTGAACCAGTTGTACAATTTAACCAGATAAATCAGAAAAGTGATATTGTTTCACTCATTAAGTGGGCTAAAGTGATATAATCTTGGAAAGTGATTATTGGTGTAAAAGGTCAGCTCTCATCAAATTCCTTGTCCTATGCAAATTACTTTGGGAAGCGACATTTGTCTATTAAAAATATTTTAGCAAAGAGCTCATTTAACCTGAATGTTGATAAACTGTTAAAACTCTCCAATTTGATAAATCTATTCCACCAGAGACTGTCGGACAGTCGTGATACAGTTATATAATTTCCAGTGGGTTAACTAGTGATAACACTGAATATGATCTGGAAATTTGAGATGGTACTTATGTTGAGTGATGTGTTGAGTAATCAAAAGGTATAACATGGTTGTACTTTGATTACATGTGTGTATGCAAAGGGTTTCTGACCTCTGGCACGAGGTAAAATTCTGCAAGACAGAAGCTCTTGTAATCTCTTGAACCTCTGGCATTGGGTGTAAAACCTTGTAAGTTTGAGAGATTACACCATGATTGCCATTATCAAATTTCAAAGGATCCACTAAAAATGATGGTGGATACATAGTCAAGGAATAAGCTATCACTAATGCACAAACGAAATGTTGCAATACGTGGCTTTTAAAACACCAGCACTGTACGCGAGAGAAGCCTTTTGGTTAAAGAACAATTATCATGGCTTGTTTGAATTCTTTGGGGATGTAGATTATTCGGAACTGGAGAGTATATTATTTAAATACACAAATAAATATCGGTTTTTATACACAAAAAAGGTGCAGAAAAGGCATCCTTCTTGACCAGACTTCTTCCCAAAGGAATATGCGTGGGTAACTTGGAAATGAACGGCTCTCCTTAGCGACGAATGAAGACTGTTTAATTAAGTTATATTCTCAAAAATAATGTGTGGAAAAATTGTTACGAGCTGGCAGATTGGTGTGTTAAAAATGAAACATGTTTATTTCTGAAACAGTAAATTGTGAAACCTAATTGCTGTGTGTGTGTTTTTATTCATATGGATACCCTTGAAGTAAAATCGAGCGGTTGCTAGTTGGCAATCAGAAGCATTGAGAACGAGGAAGTTCGCGTAAGGAAAGTGAAAGTCCTAGCATGTGACTGTTTCCGGGTATATAACGAGGTCAGGCGTGTGCAGAACTCATTGGGATGATATCTAATTGCTATTGATTATACTGTAATATGATTGTTTATTAAGATGTAGTATATCGTTTCAGGCTTAAATTATCTCCTCTTTCGTACAGGATGGTCTATTTTGTCGTAATTTTGATATTAGCGGATGCCCGTTGCCCCCCTAACGTCAGAGCTTTTCGCATCGAAAAACGCGCGGATGAAAGCAGCCTGGCGCGGCGGGTGAAAAATCCCTCCCCCCTCCAGGCGGCGATACGAACAATGCACTCCCTTTCATTTCTAATTAAGTGTGTTTTCTGCTTAGAGTAGCTGCTAGGCTATCCTTTGTAGGACGGTCGGGGCCGAAGCGATAGGGTAACCGCCCTTGCCGACAGACAGATCGAGACATCTGGGTTCGTCTCGGAGGAATAGAGGGAATCAAAAAATAGTATGCAGAACTCGACAACATCTAATTGCTATTGTTCATGTCGCAAATTAAGGTGTAATATACCGAATTGGGTTGAAATTGTCTCCTCTTTCGCACAGGATGGTCTGTTTTGTCGAAATACTGATATTAGCGGAGATGCATGTCTGTTTTTCGTGATGCGATACCGTTGACCTTGGGTTTGTGTGCTCATGCGATAGGGGTTGGGTTGGGTATCATTAATCATGTCTCACTTGGGTTGTATGACGCTTAGTTTAGGAGCAATTGATTAAAAAGAAACTGCGCTGAAACGATCCGAACAATACTACTCCCTCGAACAGAAAAACAAAAGAAAAGAAATCGAAAAACTGTATGGCATCCCTACGGAAAAGTACACACACAATCACACGTCGGGGGGAGGGGAAGGGGGGGAGGAGGGGGGGGGAGGGGGGGACAGTTCTGGGTTAAGGGGGGGGTCGGGCCGTGCTACTTATCGGGCCTCCGTCGTGCCGAGGGCTGAAATCCCACTGACGGCTCCTTCTCCGGGCAAAATACCGGACTGCAAATGCACCTTTTTCAGCATCACCAGAAGCAAATCCGTGATATGCTGAGTCGAAGAACGGGGGAACAACTTCCTTTTCTCTATATCACATCAGCAATTTGTTAAGGGGCAGGGTCACTTCCTGTTGGACTATGTGTGCAGTGACGCTTGCAGTATGATCACCGATCACTCCCAGACTCCCAGTGTTACGGCCTCGTAGCACGATGGATTAACTTCTCTCTAGGACAGCTAAAACACCCGCCTTATATATCCGTTTCTGGGGGGGGGACTCTCTTCTTTCTTCTTTGGGTCACTCTCGAGCCGTTCAAGGGGGCACACCGGAGGGGTCGAAAAAACGGGGAATCGGGGAGTGTGGGGGGAAGGGGGGGGAGGATGAATCACGCACTCAGACCATTCACACACATGTTGCACATGGAAAAAACATACCCAGAGTCAAACAGAAAAAAAATTAAACTCTCCTTCCCTCAAGCATATCCATATTACTGATATAATGTGACCGGCTAAACGGCAACGGTTACAATATACAGTGTGTCCCATTGATCGTGTGTCATTTCTGACCTGTAATTTTAGACACTTCCTTTCGAGCCACATGGATGAAATTTGGTACCTGGCTAGAAAAAGGTTGTAAGTTTTGTTGAGTCTACGCAAAATATTCAAAATATGATCTTTTGACCCCAGAAATAGGGTCCATCCTAAAATCCAAATTTTGCCTTATGGGCTTTCAATGTTAAAATATTCGAAGTACAAAAAAGACAGAATTATTCAGTGAAACTTTTAATAAATAGGTTTTTGGGCACAAAGAACACAATGGAAGAACTTTTGAGGTCGAAAATTGCAACCGCGACCCCTGAAAGGTCACAGTCTAGGTCACAGGGGTTAGAAAAATGAATCACCGCTTCAAACCTGTCGAATCATAGGTTTAAAAAGGTGCCAAGGTCGATTTTAAGGTCTACAGAACCCTCATTTTATCCCTTGACCGTCAAGGGTTATTCAGGGGTCATAGGGTGAAAAAAGGTGAAATTATGCCAAAAACGTGTCGAATCATAGCTTTCAAAAGGTGCGTATGTTGATGGTAAGGTCCCCAGATCCCTATTTTCATCCCTTGACCTTCAAGGGTAACTCAGGGGTCAAAGATCACATTGGTTACAAAAGGTGAAATGAGGTTACAAAACTGGCGAATCATAGGTTTAACACTAGAAGGACGGTAGGGGTCATTTGACCCATTTTCAGAATTCAAACTTATTTTTCTCTCAGTAAAATATTTTTTTTAATTTTGAAACTTGTTCACTTTCTTCACTTTGTTCTAAAATGTGATTAATTTACGTGCATTAAATTAAAATATTTTTTTCTCATTATTTATGAGAGGTTATACCTAGAAGGACGGCTTGGGGTCATTTGACCCACAACTTGCTTTCGCGCTATGTTGTACTTTTTCTATTGCCCTTGGGCTCTTTTGTTTCATGTCATCAGCAAGAGGCTAGTTTGGTAGATGAAGTACTTGATTTTGACCCAGGAAGTTCCCGGTTCAATGCTGGTTTCGTCCCCTAGACTCCTATTTCAAAACCTAGGCATAGTGACTTTTTGCACACGATCTTTCGATAGTTCACGGCAGCAAAGTGGAATAACACGGTCCCAATCGTCGTTTTTTGTGACATTCATGCAATTATAATATTTTTCTTTTGTATTTTTTATTTTGCAATTATAGCTGTTTCACCCACACCCTAATATCACACGTATTCATAGGAAAGTTGTCCATTAGCCATGATTTAGGGCCCTCAGAGGTATTATTTTTCATCGACGCCACATCGTCTTTTCGAATAACTCTTTCCATTTCTGGCCTGATGGCATTGTCACTCGGCCTAGCTCCTTTGCCGGGTGTCCCGCCGCAGTTACGCCGGACCCCGTCGGGGTGGGCGGGGGGCGGCACGTCACGCTGCGCCCCAGGGCAAAATCTTGTCTGCTTTTGGGAGAGCGGAGGAATGGGGTGAGCTGTAAAATTCTATTGTATATCCTACCCTTGGAATCCGCTCTTAGGAGGAGGAAGGGACATTGCAGCAAGTTCTTGGAACCCGGGTGGCGCTAGAGTCCCTGCCTATCGAGCGGCAATTACCGGCATATCTGAAATTTTAATCCTTTTGTATCCATTTTGGTCTCCGGCTCTCTATCCCTCCCATGCGGCTGGAGGGAGAGTACCATATTTCGCATCTGTTTGCACACTTTTTCGCATGCACGCCAGTAGCGAGTCGAGAGCGAAAGCGAGAAGTCGAGAAAGAAATAAAGAGAAGAGGAGCTTTGCCATTCAAATGGCTGCGAGGAAATATCGTACACTGGAGAGTGTTCTTGCTGTTTTACTGGAGTTGGACGAAGATCAGTCTGGAAGTGAATCGGAAACATCAGTCCATGGACGACATCCATCATCATCTGCGTGTGATGGAAGCGACGATTCCAGTTCCGAATTCCAAGACAGTGAATCCGATGGTGACTCCAGTGATGATAGTTTTGACATTAATTCTTGCTTGTAAGTTCTTTTCTTCTTTTTTATCATTTTTTCATTTTACTGATTTATTTTCTTATCTTTTAATCAATGATAACATGATGTAATTATGAACTATGATAGCTCTGACTTTTATAGATCAAGTCATCTGCAAATATCGATTACAGTAAATTTTTTTATGTTTGCCAATTATTATATGTTTTTGCCTATAAATACTTACAAAATATAAGAAAAGAAATGAAGTAATTATGAAAAACCGTAAAATATGATATTCTTGGTAGAATAACTATCATTGTTTTATTTTTACAGAAACCCCCACAATCATCCGCATCAAGCGAAATTGCTCGGGATGGAACGAAGTGGTTGGAGATTTCATCTGATCACATCCCAGCAGGGAGACTCTCGAGGCAAAATATTCTGCAATTAGCACCAGGTCCGACACCGTACGCCAAGAGAAATATTCAAGAACTGTCAGTATTGAGTGCCTTCCGCTTGTTGATGAGTGATACCCTCTTAGACTCCATCATAAAATATACTGTGGATCATGGTAAACTTTAAAATCCTGATTGGAACTTGACGAGAGAAGAACTTGGAAAAACTAACATTTATCGCATTGATATATGCAAGAGGCATCTTGGAGCTGAGGCATTTGTCTATAAAAAAGCTGCTGGGACAAAACGTGGGGTTCAAAAATATTCTCTAGCGCAATGGCTAGGGATCGATTCTTGAACATTATGAAGCATTTACGCTTCGATTTGAAAGTGACTCGTAGTCAAGCACTGAAAACAAATAAATTTTGTTTGATGTCTCAAATTTGGAATCATTTTGTGAACACTTCTCTATCCTGCTACAATCCAGGTGAAAGCGTAACAGCCAATGAACATCTCTATCCTATGAAATGCGGGTGCCCCTTTATACGGTATATGCCAAATAAACCAGACAAATTTGGAATCAAGTACTGGGTTTTGACAGATGTAAAATCAAAATACTGCCTAGATGCATTTCCATATTGTGGCAAAGATGAAGATAGGCCGTCTAATCAAGCACTGGGGGAATATGTGGTTAGTAGATTAACCGAGCCATACCAGAATTCAGGCATAAATGTTATTTGTAACAATAATTTTTCATCAATCCAGCTTGCTGAACATTTGAAAAAACGGAAAATATCTCTTGTATGGACGATCAGAAAAAACAGGCGGGACTTGCCACCTTCGGTCCGCATGAATATTCCGATCTATTCCACACGAGTCTTCAAAAATACCTTAGGCCATACTCTCACGCAGTACCAGGTAAAAAAGAATAAGAATGTACTTTTACTCAGCACCATGCACGAAGACGTCACTGTTTCGGAAATAAAAAAAGAAAAACCAGAAACCATACTTTTTTTATAATAAAAACAAAGTCGGAGTAGACATAATGGACAGCATGTGTCGAAAATATTCCACAAGGTCAGCTACACGGAGGTGGCCTGTCCATGTATTTTACAATATATTGGACCTGGCCACAATAAACAGCTGGGTGCTTTACATCGAAACAACGAACAAAAAAATGAGTCGTAGAAAATACATCCAAAATTGGTGGGGGAAGTTTTGGGAATATCAGTGACGGAACCCTCCCGGAAAAATTAGTGTCTGAGATGTATTACGAAGTAATATTTTTTAAATTTTTATACAGTTTGTGTAAACAAACTGTGCCTATTGTAAAATATTAAATATAACTTTTGTACTAAGTGATAAAATGAAATTTCTTGATTAAATATGTAATTGACTACTCAATATGATTTATTTCACGATTTTTTTTTAAATCTTATAAATTTTTGAGAGTTGTAACATTATTTAAAAATGATAATTAAATGTTTTTAATGAGTTAATTAAACACTTTGTGCAATAAAATTGAATATAAGATGAAAAAAAGTGTTTTTATTCAAAAAAACATTCTAGGGGTCAAATGACCCCTAGCCGTCCTTCTAGGTAGTTCGAAACTCCCGTCCTCCTAGTGTTAAAAAGGTGCCAATGTCGATTTTAAGGTCTACAGAACCCTCATTTTATCCCTTGACTGTCAAGGGTTATTCAGGGGTCAAAGGTCAAAGGGTGAAAAAAGGTGAAATTATGCCAAAAACGTGTCGAATCATAGCTTTCAAAAGGTGCGTATGTTGATGGTAAGGTCCCCAGATCCCTATTTTCATCCCTTGACCTTCAAGGGTAACTCAGGGGTCAAAGATCACATTGGTTACAAAAGGTGAAATGAGGTTACAAAACTGGCGAATCATAGGTTTAAAAAGGTGCCAATGTCGATTTTAAGGTCCACAGAACCCTCATTTTATCCCTTGACTGTCAAGGGTTATTCAGGGGTCAAAGGTCAAAGGGTGAAAAAAGGTGAAATTATGCCAAAAACGTGTCGAATCATAGCTTTCAAAAGGTGCGTATGTTGATGGTAAGGTCCCCAGATCCCTATTTTCATCCCTTGACCTTCAAGGGTAACTCAGGGGTCAAAGATCACATTGGTTACAAAAGGTGAAATGAGGTTACAAAACTGGCGAATCATAGGTTTAAAAAGGTGCCAATGTCGATTTTAAGGTCCACAGAACCCTCATTTTATCCCTTGACCGTCAAGGGTTATTCAGGGGTCAAAGGTCAAAGGGTGAAAAAAGGTGAAATTATGCTAAAAACGTGTCGAATCATAGGTTTCGAAAGGTGCCAAGGTCGATTTTAAGGTCTTCAGATCCCTCTTTTCTTCCCTTGACTTTCAAGGCTGACTCAGGAGTCAAAGTTCACCAGAGTGACAAACTTCCATTCGGGGCTAAAGCGAAGAATTTGTTTTAATAGTTTGTTGAACTTATATACGACCGTGTTGGCGGCTCCGTCGACAAAAACTACTCGACTTTCGTAAAAATACTCAAAGGATTCGAGTCGAGTACCAACTACTCGACTCAACTCGAATATTTGAGTACTCACACATCCCTAGCTAAAGCTAAATTTTTGATTGTATGACCTACAACAAAGAGTTTTGTGGACATAACAGCACTTTGGAATACGCATTCATGAAATAGGTGGCAGGTGACTGTAAGATAGCTATCACTTGCCCTAGAAGTCCAAAGATCACATGTTACACTTGCATACTCCACTTCTTGTAACTTAATTTTTAATTCTGATTTTACCACCTCATAAAAGTTGACAAGCTAACGATTTGCAAGTTCCCTTTCTGTGGGTGAATTGTACCTAATTAGGATCTAACAATTTTACAAACCTCGTAAAACCTTTGTCCTCGATAATTTGAAAAGGCTGAAAATCAGTAGCAATCATATATGATAAAGCTTTGTCCAACTCTTTTTCCCTTGAACTGTCAGCGTCATAAGAGTTTAGACGGCTAAAATACTCTGGAAGAGATATCGTTGACGCTGATGATGAGCTCCGAATACTGGCCTTATCAGAATCACTCAGATGTCCACATTCTCTTCTTCGTATACTCTTCTTCAATAAATTAATGTGTGCTCATTTAACATGTTCAGACAAGTTACTAGTATTCCCACTTGTTCTATACACTTTACCACAGGTATTGCACTCAGCAATTTTTTTCATCTTCGCTTCATTCAAACCATTTCCACACCTGCGATATTTTACGTTTCAGCATTATTAGAGCTGTTGAACCACAAAAGATACTCTAAAAGAGAACAAGATTAAACAGAAACATTAATGGGATGAAAGATGCAAAAAATGTAATGAAACGAAGACTGCACATTAACTTTGCACGCTGTTAAAGAGTTAAGTTTGACTCTAACTGACTATTGGATACTATCAATAAAGGTGGTACAATTATCGATAGTAAGCGATAGTCAGAACTATCGATAGTTTCCCGCCCCTAGTGTACACCCAATTGGTGTTGGATACACCCATGGGTGTTGTTCTAACGTCACTTTCCTAGACTAAGAGTTGCACGCCCCACACTCATCCTGCCCCTCCTATTCCCCTGCCACACACCCTCGTGGTGGCTTGCAGGGTACCTATATCCTAGATATATATAAGTCTTGTAGGTGGTGTAGGTCACAAAACTCTCTAAAGTAGCCCAAGGCAGGAGTGTCCCCATTGGTTGTCTTTGGCGTAGATGCCCTTCCAGAAATGCTCTCCCTCCTGGACAGTTGGGGGATATTCGACAACGGGTGAAGTTGGCCGAAAGAGACTGGATGGCTGAAGGAGAAAGGTTGCATTCTCCCTCACAGACTTCCTCCTCTCGATGAGTAAGTCTGTGAGGACCATAGATAACCACTGTTGGTGCCATCGTTATTTACATCATCAGGTACACTGAATGCTGCAGCCCTCTTGGACTGATCTTGAAAACAAAACAATATTTCATGATATCTTAGCAAAACTCATCGGGGTGGATGTAAATATCCAGAGAAAGGAATGTACAAGAGTGTTGCCATGCACTCTGTAAGTTTGGCAACAGGGCTCCCATGACGTCAAGTACTCTTGCTAGCCATAGTGGCATCAAGTGCTTCCCATTATTCTTACGAAATTAGGCAGACTGTATGCTTAGACTGTGGTTTTGTGCTCCGATGGATAACATTGGATAACCTATGGATAACATTCAACATCAGAATTTTCATTGTACAGAATCAATTTCTATTTCTTAAGGCTTTGATCATGTCCTTTAGGAAAAAAACGAAAAGGATATGGCTAAGAAAAGGACTTCAGACTGAGAAGAACCAATGGGTAAGGTGTGCATTCTCAGTCACGTCCAGGGAGATCTCCAGAATCCTGAAGGCAATCCATGTACCAAGACAATCCATGTGCCAGACACAAAACTGGAAAACCAACTGGTGAAGGTGAAAGGCCCACCAGGGATGAAGACACCACAGGCGGCACTCCACACGAGAGTGTAGAGAAACTTAATATGTGCACACGAGAGAGATTCACAGGGAGGACACAGCCCCGTGGAAGGCAGAAGGGCTCTGGATGAATGCTGTAGCCAGGCTGAAACAACAAGCGGCCAATAGTAGCTCAGCACAGTCTCCTGCGTGCCCACAAAATCAATCATGACCAAACGAGAGTACTTTGCTGAACCACCAGCTATTGGGACAGAAGAGTCAAAGAGGTGATGGAGATTAGGCTGGAGAAGAGAGAAATATTGATCGCATCTGTGGTTTCCACCTCTCAATTGCATGAAAACCAATCATGAACACCATAAGGAAAGCATGGGAAAATTGGACCAATCAGGTGACAGCAACCCCTAGCACACATGAGTTGGTCAATTTTTATTGAACGGAACTCTCCACCCTGAGGAAAACAGCAGAGTAAGCTGTTGAAACGCCAAGCATGGAGCCTCTGGATGGAAACCCAAGAGACCTGCATTAACTCAATTCACCGTGAAATTCTGAATCTGATGAAAAAGTCATTTATCCCCAACAAATTGTGACTTCCATTATTACAATGCTACACATAAAATGGACACAGCTGAATTGCAATGCAGAGAAGGTAATAGATAAAGCAGAGGAATTATAGGAAAATTTTATTGTGAAGGAAAAATTTAGGTCAGAGAGGAATATGAATCTTTATTCTTCCTACAACTTTCCTTCCTTGTTTGGACCCACATTCCCCAACAATGCACCAACAACACTCGTGTCGACCTCAAGAGAGCCTCCTAACCCAAAACAAATTGTTCCATTCCTCCTCCATTCACCACATTCACTGCTTGCCCTGCCAAGAGGTCTGCATGTCATCTGCATAGAGCTTTCACAATTTAACTTTTAAATCAGTCACCACGAATCAACCCATGATGATCTTTCCTGAGCACAGAGAATGAAATCGCCAACGTTCGCGAGCACCACTCACCCAGGGCACGACGTGCGCTTCCACTCCTCATTCCTGTCCAGGGTGCAGCCTGGGTTGGCCCACGATGCCGAGTGTGGGGGCAGCATCACCGGCAGTTGGTCATGCGGCACGGGCAGGGTGCCACAGGACCCACAGTGCACCACGGGGATGGGAGTGCCCCAGTAGCGCTGGCGGGAGATCAGCCAATCCTTGAGGCGAGGCCCTACGGCATGGCCCCCAACGCCCAGGGCCCTCGCCCTCTCACACACCAGCGACCTAGCTGCAGCCACGCTGCGCCCACAGAGCAGGGGGCCAGAGGCGGGCAGCATGCACCCACGCTCCTCGTCCACCATCTGAAAGGGACGGGGATGGATCGACGACTGTAACCAACCCTCTGCACGTCTCCAGCCAACTTCTCAAATACATGTATAATTCTGCTTGCGGGAGCGCACATTAACCATTCAACGTGTCATGAGCACAGCCAAGCATGCCATGCAACATTTGAATACTTTGTGTCAAAAATACTTTTAAATACAAGTAAAAATACACTGTAAACTAATCAGATACAAAATGAATTAGAGAAGCTCTGCCCTAGACGAACACGCATCCCATCGGAGAAATTATCCAAAAACAGATGCCTCAGGGGTCTTTGAGAGCACAAAAAGCTCGGATTCTATGTACACACACACGGCCACTATTCTTAATATAACTTTGCAAACTTCTAGCACACACTGAATGGAATGCATTGATACTTTTTAATAACTGTAAATTGAAAACAACTAAAGTTTTTTCGGAAAACTAATTTCTAAGTTTTACTAAAGCTTCAAATCAATGAAAACTGCATTTAAATCAGTATATTTACAAAATTGTTGGACCACTATGGAAAATAAAAGAATAAATTTGTTAGGTTCACTTTATATTTAAATAGGAATGACCCCGGTTTCATAACGTAGTTAAATCTTCACGTTTTTTTAACTTAAGTGATACATAGACTGTACCAGGCATAACTATTGTAAAATAATTATTTGATCAGATATATATTGGATTCATTGTTCTTTTCTAACCACTGCTATCCTGAAGGCAATAAATGAACAAATTCTATTGTATCCATTAACTTCGACCAATGTGCAAACATGACATAACATTAATTATTCAATTCATACCCTGATTAATTTAAACTCAAGTATATTCTATGTAAGTAGGTCACTGTTTGATCCATAGATAGACTTCATATCAGCTTCTTCTATTATTTCTTTGTTTACATTTAAACTCAATAGAGATACAGAATTCCTAAGACATATATTTTTAGGATTGTACATTTCATAATACTACACATTAATTGCAAGCCTTTCATCTTCAGCACATGCTCAAAAGGGATAGGGAATTTTTGTGAACTATTCTTACTTATAACCATGGGCGTAGCCAGGGAATTTGGCTGGGGGGGGGGCCTCCACCCATGGGACCACCTGTGGGGGGTACCCGCACTTCAAGAGGGGGTGTTTCTCCCCTGGAAATTTTTGTAATTTAACCTTCTCAGAACTGAAATTAAGCCTAATTGCTGATGACATTTTTGTAAATTACTGAACAGGATTGTTGTACACTAGAAAATGATCACACCGAGTTGGAAAATAAAATAGCTTTTATTTTCAACAAGGATTCACACATTTTCCGAGGGATCATAGTAAATTTTGGTATGGTAACCTGCTAATAAATTAAATACTCACAACTTCAATATTAAAGTGAAAACAAAGAAGAGAAACAAAAAATTTGGTTTAAAGGAATTTTCTGTTTTTTTTTGACAAAAATGTTCAATGATGGTAGGGAACCCTTTCTTTAACAAGTTTTTTTTTCGATGTGAAGAATGGATGGTTTTGAAAATCCTGATTGGCCGGTTGAAGACCGAACCCACGACTTGATTCTTCGCATGACTGAGAAACTTCTTTCACATCCACCCAAGCTGACGGGCAGGCCGATTGCTACTTGGAGAAGTCTGTCAATATTCGGCATGATATTTTCTTTTCTTTCTGCTCAGACATTTTTAAGTTTGACCTCTAGTTCCTTGTTTTTTAATATATTTCTCAATAGTGTTGCCTCGGCATTTAAGGAATGGGTATCAATATTCAAAATTTATTTGTAATTATTAATGAAATTTTCAGCTTCAGTTTGATCTGATTGCCTTCGATGACGCTAAACTACTTAGCAGATCCTATGGTTATTGGGACCGTTTAACCAAGGAGGCAATTGAAATTAGGTTAGAGGCGAAGAATTTTAACCGCGACACAGGATACGCCCTCAGTAACGTGTGGAAGCCGGTGATCCGGAAGATACGAGAAGAGAGAGAGAGAGGATTGGAAAGAGCCAATCAGGAGCGACCTTGCGGAGCAATTCCCGTGTGACCTGAGAAGAGCCAATCAGGAGTGACCTGAGCCAAGGCAAAGAGTATATATACTGGCATTTTTCCACAAGTAAACACCTTTTGACTTGACTTGGACCTGACACTCAACGCCCTGAGGACGATGGCAGTGTTAGCCGTCGAAACGTCAGCCTTAGACGTTTCCCTGACCCGGTGGAGAACCCGTGAAGACTTCACCAGCATTATACGCTGGGAAAAAACAAGATCCTACAAATTCAGTTTAGTTCAACTGTGTAAAGGCATCTGCTGCCTTTGCCAGGTGAACGGACTCAAACCTGTGCTGAAAATGTGAAATAGCATTATCCAAAACCCTGTTGTACACATTGATTTTCCAGTAATCTCAAGTGTTGGGGTTGGTGTCAGATGGTAGGTCGGTCAGCTGGCTTTTTCCTATGGTAGTTTCAACATACTAATCGCTCATTATTGCGGATGGCTGCTGCCTTCTTTTCTTTGAGACCGACACAGGCTCTAGCAAAATGTCGTTGTTGTTCGCAAATTCTACTATCTCGGCACATAAACCATCAAAATTATTTCTGCTCTGTGCGAAAGTAGTTTGAATGCTGGCAATAATTGAACTTGCTCTCCCGAGCTTCGGATCTGGGCCTTGCAAATACTTACTCAGCACATTGGTCACCGATAAAACTGAATGGATTACAAAAAGATTAACAACGAATTTAGGTTTTGGGATAGATCTCAACAAACCGATGGCCTCCAGCATACCCCCATCTCGTGCAGCGTTCATTTCCTCCTCAAGGGCTTCTTTGATTGCGTTGAAGTTATTTATTACAACATTACAATTTGTGTAACGGCAGCACCATCTTGTACTACTTAAGCTCCCCATTTCTTTCCCACCCTTAATGCCTATCTTCTTTTGAATCTCTGCTAAGATGGCATGATTACCAGGTGAATAGTGCATATGGAGGGCTTCAAGAGTATTGAAGAAAATGTAAGCTGACTGGATATCGTTGCAGGAATAGACAATGGCCAAATTTACTTTGTAAGCTAAGCAGTGGATATAAATTGCCTGTGGGTGTAACTCTTTCATTTTCACCTGGACATTCATTCCTGACACTACGTTGGCAGCATCGTATGATTGTCCAATCATTGGTATATTGTCCAAGCTGTATTTAGTTAAAAAATCTTGAATCATTTGGCTTAGCGACTCGGAATCTCTTGCTGTGGAACAATTTAAGAAACCCAGAAACCTTTCGATGGGCTCCAATCCTCTTACGTATGTACCTCAAAACTATTGACAACCGTTCTTCTTTGTAACATTTGGCTTTATCAACCATCAATGAATAAAACCCACACTCCCGCACTTCCTTTACAATTTCTTGAAGAGTTAGACCGGCTGCAACTTCTATTATTTCGTTCTGAACCGTTGGGCTGCAGTAGTTAAGGCACTTCTCAAAATGTTTTGCAAAAAAGTCATCATACTTTGCAAAAACTTACACAATTCAACAAAGTTTCCCCTATTCTGAGATTCAGAGCTCTCATCATGTCCTCTCGGTGGCATGCCTTGACATCTGAGACAGGAAATGATGTCAGCTACTTCTGTCAAGTAATGTTTCTTTCTCTACAATCTCTTCTTTACTCTGAATTACGACTTTCTCATGTACAGTACCATATGCGTTAGCCATTTGCTACCCCAGATACTTTTGATGACAATCCAAATGAGATCCTGATTTTTAGTGTTTTTCGATCGCATCTTTTAATTTTTTCCATTTGCAAAACCCTGTTTTAATAAACTTTTCGTTTTGGTCTAGCACAACCCCGGTAAAGAAAAAGCAGTATGCTCGATCTTTTTCCAAACTGTACTCCAACCACTGGTGTTTTTCATAGCAAGCGTCGGCAAATGTTCGGTTTCTGTCACCAAATAGTGTTTTCGGGAAATTAATTTTCAGTTGTTTCGGTCCAGTTTCCAAAGTACCAAGATCTATCGGTTCAGATGCTCTTTCCTCGGTTACTTCCATTTTTTCATCTGTGGGTTTCGTTGAAGTTTCAAACATTGACGGTGCAGAGGAGGGGAATGTGCGGTCGTCTCTGGGAGAATCATCATCTTCACGTTGATCATTTCTTGGAGGGAGAGAGAGAGTTTTCTTGAAAAATGATAGAATATATCTGAAACTTTCTTCATCTTGCACCTAAAGAAAAACAAAATGGAAGGGAAAAATCACAAGATTGCGCAAAACTTAATCAACTGCACAACACTGTAGTGCTTTCCGCATTTAGTTGACAGTATTGGCTCTCATGGAGATTCGTTTCCCATGTTAATCTCCACAAGGGAGGAGGTGCGCTGTTGTCAACAGCATCATTAAAATTAATAATGCACTATGCACTGTATAAAAATGTGCCATAATGCATAAGGAGACGTTTCATTTAGTGGTGCCAATAGTATTGCGATACAGTTTATAAAAAAGTTTATAAAAAAATATTTCCTTAAACTTTCCCTAGAAATGCAGTTCTTTTCACTTTATTTTCTTCACTCGAATGTTGGCAAACCATTCCTCATGCTGGATTAAAACTCGTTAATAAAGGTTTCTCATACTATTTTCTTCGTAACAGTGAACATGTTTTTTGTGGTTAATTGACCTAAAGGTTGTTATACTGATGTAAATATCTTAAGGACAAAAATTTGAATTTTTGTAAGGTATAACGTAGTCGCCTGCTAACTTAGTGAAAAAATCATTTCTTTATCTCAATCGTGAAGGGAGTTACAACATTTTGATCTTAAGAAAAATTATTACGGCGCCGTAGAGGTGCGATGTTTGCTCAGTCTGCAAGTGAAGACAGGAGGCAATTAGCAACGGCAGCATCATATATCATAATTGAGGTGTTTTGTGACTTGACTAAATTGCTTCGAGAGGGAGGTAAGGGGACTATTCAATGAGCGTGAAAGGTGGGGAGGCTCTTCTTGTCTCACGAAGGGGAGTATGGGAATCGAAGATGATCTTGCATAACATTATGTTTACACATGAGATCATACTTGTATTACCATTTTAATAATAATCGCGTTTTTAGAAATGCAAGAATGTATTTACTACGAGCTAGTGTGCTCCCACTACCTCTCGGCCTGAGTCTCGGAAGTTAAAAAAAAGAGAGTTAAAATTGTCAGAACAACATAGCTTCGGATTCCTTGTGATGAGCGAAATACATTGTGATCATGAATTTTAACACAATTAGGCAAATATCGCAACACGGATATACAAAAGGGATTGTACATCTGGTTCACAACTAAATAACTCTAAGATTCACTACTGAATGCTCCACGAATTACTACGGCTTACAGCTATGGAGCTTTTTCCATGCACGTCAGCGACGGACATTAGTTTTACTTGGTGAAATAAAGGGCGGGAAAGACTGGACGATAAACGTAATGGTAGAAATATAAGAATTTCCTACCCCAGTTCCTCCCTGACTGATACGAGGATTCCCTGATTTTTCCAGAAATTCAAAATTCGAAAGCCACAAATTCAGGTAATGTGCACCATAACTAGCAACTCAATGCTGGTAAAAATCAGTTTACCAGCGTTTCTCCAACCTGCGGTCATAGGACGAACTTGGTACTCAAATTACAAGCATATAGGTACGGGTTACTGGCTTTCCAACCTAGTAGTGTGAATGGGGCCAAAGGGACCGCACCACCGTGCTGTTGCTCGGCTGCAGGTGCGCAGTTGCCAGCGCTGTGTGAAGCATGGCCACCACAATTTCGATTTGTCAAACTTTTCTGGGGGGGGGGGTCCCCCCCAGGGGCCCCCTAGCTACGCCCATGCTTTTAACACTAACTTACTTACTTCATCTCAGTAATGCTATAAAAATCAGTACACTGATTATTGATTGACTGGCTACTATACGATAGTGTAGTACCCGTGCCGTATTCATTATACCGTTTGCTTACCGTATGTCGCTCTCAGTTTGTGATGCTCCAGGAGAAATATTGAAAGCAAATGAATATACCATCACAATCCAAGTTTTTGGCGCTTAGCAATTTGCATAACTTCCAAAATTACAGAGACAAAAAAGAAAATGGCATTAAAACTATTGCATATCATATTGCTATTAAATTCATTATGGCCAATTTCACAGCACTAATATATGGAGTAAGTTCTATATTAACATATTCCACTGCAGATTCAGAAAATAGGAACCTAATTACATAATTATAGATGATGGAAAATTAACAAATTTTTAACAAAGTTTAACAATTATTTCCTGATGAACTGCCAAATAACATTTTTTAGAATAACAATGGTTATTAATGAGCATAGTGTATAGTTTGTCCCCATTACATATTTTTAAAATTACCGCTTGTGGAATAACAGCCTAGCAAGCCATTGAGGCTATATCACTATAGAGATAAATTGTTTTTCTTCTCGAACCAAGCAAATGTACTAACAAAAATGCAAATATAGTCAGTAGTAGGATTGGATGAAGTTTTCTCGGGTCTTCCACCAGGTCAAGGATTCGGTTGCTGTCGATGTTTCGATGGATAACTCTTCCATCGTCCTCCTGACCTGGTGGAAGACCCAAGAAAACTTCATCCACATCATACGCCAGGAAAACACCAAATCCTTCAGTAGTAGGATTGTTAACCACCATTACATCAAGTTTTAACAGTCACACAAGAAAATATAGGAGTGCACATAATCAGACAAATAATTTAACTATTGAAATATTTGTTGTGCAATTAAAAACAAGAACCATGCCTAAGAAATCTTTCAAACTTCCTAAATGAATCAAAAAGGCTTTTGGTTGTTAAAATGCATGTGGTAAACACATCATTTATTTACACATGGGAGTCATGTAGCCAATAACATATTTTGAATGTGCATTGTCTCCCTTAATATGGTGGGCCAGGGCCACGTTGAAACATCAGTTCCCATGAGATCACGGAAGTTAAGCAACATTGGGCCCGGACAGAGGTTGGATGGGTAGCCCTCCTCCATAACTCTTCCCAGGGATGGGCATGATTCGTCTTCACGAATCATGATTCGTGATTCATGAAGACGAATCATGCCCATTTCTTCTTCCCATACCCCACGTGGGGTATGGGAAGAAGAAATATCCATCACTGATCTGTCGAGTTTGTTCTGCAAATAAACTTAGGAAGGAAACTCAGTATATCTGTGGATTCTGCAAGGGTCCTCCGCATAAAGGGTCATGTTTCACCCAATGTCACACCGGAAAGAAATAACAAAATCTCTGGTGAGTGTTGGCATTCAACTGATGTTTTCAGACTGATGGAGGAGGGGAGTATTGCTCTCGTGAGTTTGAGTCCATTTCGCTAGAAATTGGCATTCAACTACGAAAAACGGTAAAGCATACTCTCCGCAACAGAATGGAGAGTCGTGGAGAGGGAGGTACAATAGAACGATAACAGACATGTTCATAGTCCCAGTCTCAAGATTTGCTTGAGATCCATTTGAGAATTTGTGCGATTCCGTATTCATTGTCACTATCTCAAGATCGCGTTGAGCCAGATTGGAGATTTTGCCAAGACAACGATTGGGCAGTCTTGAGCCGATCTCAAGACCAACTTGCACCAATATGGCTGATGGCGTAACACCGAATATCGTTTTTAGATTCATTTATATTCCATACGCTTCGACGTTTTGGAGTTATTTTAACTTATTTGCTGTTAACAATAACGGCAAACCACATTTTAATTACTTTGACGGGTGAATACGATTGTTGTTATTTGTTTGGGATACCGCTTGAAAATACATTGGGTGAATGAACGCTCGAGCGCTAATGCAATTATTCTTTGCTATTATATACTATTTTTTGTATATTTAGGCGTTTGGTGATATTATTTACATTATTTGAAGACGATTAATCTGGTAAAGTATGGTCTGGTGCTTTCCCGGGTCTGGTGCACATAAAATTCACAAAGTTTTCACGGGTGCTCCACCGGGTCAAGACTTCATTCTCACTTGATGTGGATATATCTTTTGGAATACGCTCTTGATCTTGGCATCGCTTAACACAGGTAAGAAATTGTTCTGCTGGATCGTTTAACGTTTCAATTTTGGGGGGGGGTCTCAACACTCAACAACGTCCTCCGCTCTTTCACGAATTTTTCATCCAAGTATTCTGTCCCAAATTCCTATAAATTAGCGGAACTGTTAAATAACCTAGAGGTGCCTGCGAACTCATAATTAGTCTCTTTCGATGTGACAAACCTATTTCCCTCTGTCCCAGTTAATGAAACCTTACACTTAACCAAATGCTTGCTACAGGATTCCGGGACAAATCCAATCATAATAGAGGAAATACTATCGCTTTTAGAAATGTGTACGAACCAAATTTACTTCCTTTTCAACAGTAGATACATACTACAAACAAGTGGAGGGTCTAGCCATGGGATCCCCTCTCTCCCCACTGTTGTCCGAAATTGTCATGAACAATTTCGAAAACAATTTCTTCAAATCTGCAAGTCCACTCTTAAATAATGTGTTCTACTGGTATAGGTACATGGATAATATTCTGTGCTGCTGGACAGGGAGCGATCTTCAACTAGATTGTTTCCTGAGAGTGCTAAACTCCCAACACCCTAGAATTAACATGACTATGGAAAAAGAGACAGAGGGACATTTAAGCTACCTGGATCTAGACATTTCAATAGTGGTCAAGAAGCATTATTTTGGTATATTTAGAAAACCCTCCTTCTGCGACCTAGTAATCCCAGCAGACTCTTGCCATCCCATGTCACACAAGCTTGCGGCATTCCAAACGATGATCCATAGGTTAGTGAGCCTACCCCTCTCCAACCCAGAATTCAACAAAGAGCTGGAAATCATATGCCACATTGCAACGTCCAATGGGTACAAAAGAGATATTATAAACAAACTCCTGCGTAAAAAGCTCACAAAAATAGCTATTTCCGAAATAACCGCTATCCCAGCTTTTGAACCGGATAAAAGAACTTGGTGTAGGCTACCATTTGTTGGTAATCTCTCCTACAAACTTAAGAGAATATTCCCAAAGGACAAATTTAAAGTGTGTTTTTACAATCCGTGTACCTTATCGAACATTTTGTGCAAAAGCAAGGACGCCATTGACCCAAATTTCCATTCAGGCGTCTACAAAGTCAAGAGTGCCTCAGCTGTGATAAATATTATGTTGGACAGACGGGCAGGGATTTTACCACCAGACTTCAAGAGCATCGAAGGTGTGTGGATAAGGGAGACAAATCGTCACTGCTGGCCAAACACCTCCTGGAGACATCGCACCACTGCCTCTTTGATCCGGCAATTCTGCATATTGAAAGAAAAGGCCCTAGATTGGACGCATGGGAACAGTGGGAAATTATACATAGTGACAATAACCTGTTGTTGAATGACCAACTTTTCCGAATCCATTCCCCATTGTTAGCTATTCCTTTTTCAAATAACCCACCACTTACCTAATACAGTCCCAAGGACAAACTCCTTAGAGTGCTTCATCCCATTCCTTCCTTTCCTTAAATCTCTCCTTGACACCCCCCCCCTCCCCCCCCCCCCCTTCTTCGACCCCCGACCCCGACTTCGATCCTTAACACTACCTAAGAATACAGCCGTGCTGTATTCCTAGGGTAATGCTAGTAGGCTGTTAAAAAAAGTAGATTATCAGAAATTTCATGCCAAATTATAAGTAAAAAAAAATAATTAAATTAGGCGAAAGGAAATGATTGGAAAAAATTTATATTACAGAATTAAAGCGTGGAATCATTACGTTAACTTTACAGTGTATTTTTGAGTGACGCATTTGTAAATCTAGTTGAAGCGATAGAAGTACAAAAAAGTCAGTATCCACACACAAAGGTTGGAAATGAAGGATGATAAAGTTTTTTATTCAATGGTTGAAAGAATAATTTTAAACAGCGTAAGAATCGAACTTCATTACCTGCAGTCCACTACTCCACTCTGTTATTGTTATTACCATTATCTCATTAATTTGCCTTTAACTTAATTTTGCCTACTGTGTTTTTTATGTAGCGTAGGGTAGCCATAACTTCTGTATTGGATCTCAAATGTATGTAATTAACTGTTTGTTCACATTGGTATGGAGTATTTATTAATAATATTTAAAAAAACCCTTCCTTTAAGACTCCTTTTTCCGAACATCAAACACAGCTTTCACCTTTTTAAAACGATTTTATTTACCGCATTTTACATTTTAAACACCGCTTTTGATGATTTTTATTTACCATTTTTCAGTGTCCCTAGTAATTACCATAAGAAAATAAAGTGAAATGTCTCATCAAATAGGTACTAATCATTCTTTAATAAATATGTGGCAAACTTTCTTGAGTGTTAGGTAAACTAAACAGAGCACAGCTCAAATGCATGTGGAATTCCACTATATATAATGTAGTTTTAGTTCTCGAAAGACAAAAACGCTCCATGATAACAAAAAACTTATTTTCCAGGTGCAATTTAGCCAACAGAAGGACAAGGAATATCATTGAAATGGAGTTCTGAAACAAAAGTTCCAGTGTCTTTGAAGAAAACTTGTAGCAAATATGAGGACAACACAAGTTTGTTGCTTGTACTGCACAATATTGGGGCACACTATCAAGATCTATGAAATGTAATGGATGACGAATCAAACACAGTACCTGTGCCCCATGCAGCCCAAAACCACCAGCCATTACCCATCTAAAATCAAAATCACCATGTGGAAATGTTATTAGGCAGTAGTTTATTCACATCATTTTTCATTATAGAATTGTAAATGAGGCAATTTTTACAATAGTTTATAAAACTAGGTTGTTTCAATGTAATCAATTATTATCTCTGAAAATTGTTAAATTTTTAGTTAATTTGCTTTTGTAATATTGCCATTTGAAGCCTATGAAGTTCCCCTTTTCTCCTCTTCTCAACCTCAAAAGCCACTCTCTTTATTTCCTCCTCAAGCAGTTTCATCTTCTCCTTAGCCAACTCCACCATATATTTATGTTCGTTGGTTACTCGGCTTTCTAGGCAGCTGAACTCTTTCAACTCTTCCAGTTTTTGCTTCCCTAGTTTAATGTGGGTTTTGGCCTCTTCTCTCTTGCTGCACACCAATATCTTAGTTTTATTCTTATTGATCTGCAGATGATATTAGCAATTTTTATCAGCAATTAATTTAAATAACATAATCTCATTGCAAAAGAAAGTTGAGGCAGTTTCATTGATTGTTTACTAAAAATACGTCACATTGCTCTTATCTTATCAATGTAATGATGAACTAATAGTGACTTAATGTTGTGACTTTCAGTGAATTCCCAACTTTTTTAAAGAGCTGAAAGCCCGCTTTTTTTTTTACCTACACTATATATGCAATAAATGTTTGGTAATTTGAAATCTGGGGAACTCATGAATATCCCTAATTTTAACCAGTTTATCATTACGTCCATTGGTGCTATTATACATTATAGGTGTGTGTTATAAAGGCTATACAATGTTCATGCTAGGCATTAAGATCATGCAATCTTTTGAGTTATACATGGATAGTTAATCTAGCACACATAGGTACTTTTCCTCCCGTTAATGAACATGAAAATTATGTATTCACCAGTATATTAGTCACCAGGTCATTACAACTCTAGTGACAATTCACTTCTCCTAATTTTTTTTACAAGTTTCTTTTCAATCATAATTGATATGTGGAAGGCTATTTGTGCACTAATAATTAAAGCAACAAATAAAATTGCTGTATTATAATAGATGGATATGCTCGCAATTGAATTGAAGCTGCTTTTCTTCGACAGAAAAGAGCTTGTTTATTCCCGCCATAATTTTAAGTTTACTCTCACCGTTCTTGCTGAGTGCCGAACGTCACTTTTTCCGGTATGAGAAAAATGATATCCAAAATCACCGCGCATCGCTGGTCTCAAGCCGATCTCAGTCTTGAGATCGCGCTGAGAAACAACTATGAATACGGATGGCGGTCTCAGTCTCATCTCAGTCTTGAGATCGCGCTGAGAAACAACTATGAATACGGATGGCGGTCTCAGTCTCATCTCAGTCTTGAGATCGCGCTGAGAAACAACTATGAATACGGATGGCGGTCTCAGTCTCATCTCAGTCTTGAGCTGAGACTGAGCTGAGATCGACTCAAGACCTGACTATGAATACGGGCCATGGTGTTTACCTCTCCATTCTGGCTTACCTGAAAAGTTCTGGGCTGAGGCTGCTAACACAGCCGTGTGTTGTTCCGTAAACAACTTATGTACTTCGACTTAAATTGATAATCAAATTCCGAGTGTGATTTGGAAAGGAATGAGTGTAGAGAAAGAATTGTCACAATGGTGTGTATTTGGCTGTCGAGCTTGGCTAGCCCAGAAGCAGGGGAAGTAAAAGGCGAGAGCAGGTGAATGCACTTTTCTAGGTTATGAGTGCATGGTCAAGGGAGTGAAATTGTTCAACCAAGAAACAAAGAAGGTAGTGGTAGGACACCAAGTTAATTTGGAGGAAAATCATTTCCCCTTCAAGCAGGATATCAGAACAGAACTGTTAAGAGTAACTCTATTGACTTTGATTTAGAAAATATAGATTGTGATGATGATACGATAGAGAATAAAGATGAGGTTTTAATGTGAATGATACTAATGATGAGAATGTCGTGCAATTTAGGATGTGTACTAGCAGCAGGAAACAGAGGACATACCCATGTTGTAATGCATGTCTCTATCTTGATTATATTGTTCGTGAACCAAAGAGTGTGGAACAAGCTCTTGAAGGTGATGATGCTGATCACTGGAGGGATGCCATGACCACTTATAAGGTTAAGGAAACTTATGAGATTGTTGACCGTCCAACCTATAAGAATGTATGTACTAAACTCAAAATAGGTTTTGAAACGTAAAAAGAATGCTGTTGGTGAGATAGAGAGGTATAGACGGAGTGAGGTAGAGGGCTAGACTGGTCACACAAGGTTGTACTCAAATTCCAGGCGTTGACATCTATGAAAACTACTCACCTGTTGTGAAAATAAAAACCCTCAGACTGTTAACCCTTTCGCGCCGAAGGCCGCACCTGTGCGGCGAGGATATTCTTCCCTAAACAACGAATGCCTCACATGTGCGGCGTGAATTTTCCTACCCTAACCAACGAAAGCCGCTCCTGTGCGGCACAGGTCGGAAGAAAGTGACCGTGGCGGAAACAATAGACCCACGTACGCGGTCGCCCCTCGAGATACGGCTTAGCGCGAGCCCAGGCCCTTCATCGGCCGCTCAGGTCGACCCCTTCCTATCCTCCCCACGCGGTCAACTACTGCCATTAGCAGTATTTTTTCCAAAAAAATATTTGTTGCTTACTTTAAAAATCCAATGTTAGAAATGAATTCATCTTTTTTTGCTTACCGCATGGAAATTTCAAACAAAATTCTATCGTTAATATCAACGGAGTTAGAGAACAGTCGATTTGGATTAGAAATGTACTAAATCCGTCAATATGAACGTTAGAACTTCGTTCAAAATTTCTGCACGCTCAGAAAAACACAATAAATTCATTTTAAATGTAAAAAAATCGATGCGAACAACAAAAATTTGTTTATATTAAACATTGGAATTTCAGTCTGTTGACCGTGGACTCGTGCTGTGAAGGAGTCTTTTAATCCTTCGAGGGTCTGGGACAGCGGCCGAGGAAAGGGATCGGCGACCCGCTGAGTTGGGTCCAAAAATGGTTAGGGAGGGAACCTCTGCCTTCCGTGGACGCGAAGAAGCTTCGTACAGGGGAGTGAAGAAAATTTTCAAGAGACTCGTAACGAGGAAGCATTTCCCTCCACGAAGCTCGGGCGCGAAAGGGTTAATAGCTCTTTCTTCACTGAAAGGATGGGTACAGGAGCATTTGGATATTGTGGCAGCTTACTTGAATGGCTCTCTTCCTGAGAGAGTGTATGTTTAACGACTATACTATTTTGAGGAAGGGGGTTAAGATAAAGTTTAAAAACTTAAGAGAAGTGTGTACTGGCTTAAACAGAGAGGACGGGAAAGGTTTGAGAGGTTTAAGGAGACTTTGAGAAGTATGGGAATGAAAGCTTTGATTAAAAATCAGTGTGCGTTCGTTTCTGACAATAAGACGTTACTTGTGGGTATATATGTAGATGATTTAGGGGAATGGGAATGAGCCAGGATGTGCCATGGTTTCAGGCAGAACTAAAGCAGGAAATAGAAGCAAGAGAACTAGGGCAGATTTCAAGATTGTTATCCATGAATGTTAGCATTATGGCTGATTGCTTGTATCTAGATCAAAGTGACTACATTGAGAGACTGCTGCTAGAGCCATGGATGACAGACTGATGATAAGGGCGAGCATCACCGCTTGAAGTACCCATGTGTTTCTCAGTATCAAAACTCAGCCAAAGATGCAGGAAGGCAGGATGTTCTAACAGTTTCGTGGTACCTGAAGCAGACCATTTAATTGACCAATGTAAAAAATGATGCGAGTACTCACATGTATTGTGATGCAGACTGGGGGAATGATAAAGAGGATAGGAGATGAGACAGTGGGAACCTTAGCAGCTGCTCCCATTTCTCTGGAAATCAAAGACGCCACAAACGGTTGCTATGTCAACTATAGTGGCGCAATATGTGGCAATGTACCAAGCTCGATTCAGTTTAATAAAATATGATAACTTTTGAGAAATTTTATGTTAAAATTCAACATACTAGAGTGATTTGTTAAACTGAATTTTATTTATGTTGAATTATTGTTTTCAGCTTTAACTGCTGGTTTCATTCATTTATTGCATGTAGCCAGTGATGTAAAAAAAAGGAGATGATTTAAAAAGGAGAAGAGTTAGAGGTGGGTGGAATCCAGTTTTTCTCTAATGCGAATCTTGAATCTGAATCTTAAATTCACCCTCGAATCTGATTTCATATATGAATCTTATTTTTCCCATTAATCCAAAATTTTATCTAAAATGCAAATGTTGCCATTCCCTTGAATCCTGTGCATAATTTCGAAACGAAATCATTATTTTCTCCGTATTCTTAATTTTATTTTCAATTCTAATAATAATTCATACATTTGCATTAAAAAGTCCAACTACAAGTGAAAAAATTTTATTGCTTTAATTTTTTATTTTAAAAAATTAGCATTTTAAAGGCCGCTTTACACGATACAATTTTTTGTACAATTTCTTGTGCACACTCTTGCATGAGGAAATTGTACCGTGTAAAGTGGCAAATTGTACGAAAACTTGTGCGATTGTCTGAATGACTGAACGGGAAATGGAACGTGTTTTAATTGAAACAAACATACAATACAAACATACATCAGACAAACATACAATTTCGTTCAGTCTATACAAGAGTTTGTACAAGTAATTGTGCAAAAAATTGTATCGTGTAAAGCGGCCTTAACACATTCCCGAGCAATGCAATTTCTCATTTTATATCACAAATAATGCCAGCAGTTCCGAACAGTGCCTCCGAGTCCAGAGTGTTGGCGCTGGTGCTGAATGGTACTTCCTAACCAGTTTTGGTTATAGAGAGCAGATGGTTCTATGTAATGAGAGCTCTCAGGAGCCTAAAAACCACTCGCTATATATCAAACTCTCGCGTTACTACCAAAGATATTCAAACAGCCATTCCACAGCCAGTTCCTAAAAATTTAACTCTAGTTTAACCAATACTGTGGGTGTTTTGGGTGAATGGCGAAAAGATATTGTCAAGATATCTCTTAAAAATGATATTTTCGCTCACTTTGTTGACCCATGGTTGTATTTAATATCACGACATTAATTTTCATGTCATATGTAATTATTAGGAATACAAAAAGTTGATTTTGCACACATAGCCCCACACATTGCCGTTCTTTTTTGAACTCCAAATGCATCACGGGAGCAATTAACATAGCAATGGATAGAGGCAAGAATTTGTGGTAAATAAAAATCTCAAATTTCGTCATTAAAAATGACCCATTTCGGGATAAAAAATGGGAAATGACCCTAAATTTCAGTGTATAAAAAATATTGATTCATCCGAGATTTCTCAAACGCCATTTGGTGATACCTTGCATTACTATATTGATGACTGTTCTAGAGGAAAGTTATTTTCATTTTAATGTATTTGAGTGAGTTTAATCAAGTTTGGTTAATAATCTTGTTAAAATAGAGGCATAGTTTTGGAATACAATTTCAACACAGAATTGCACGTAATCATATGTAACCATGAGGTCAGTTACAATAATGAGATAAATAAATAGTTAGACCACTTGTCTGCTATAAGAAGACATTAAAGTAGGATTTCACATTTTCATAAAAGGTAAAAGGTTGGTTCATAAAAGGTTGTAAAAAACAATAAAAAGAAACAAAATATCAGTACAAACAATTATTTATTACGAAAAGGATAAGGGGGATGAAAAAAATTAATAACTTTCACCTAATAAAAACTTCTCAAACAAGAAAACTTATCAGTTACATTCTTATGCATATACAGCAACAACCGTTAGTCTCCAAACGTCAAAGAGAGCATCAGTTCAACATTTTCTGGTGTCAAAGTTGTTCTACGATCACTTAGTTTATTCGTATAAGTGGAAAATCCACGTTCACTGTCCACATTAGACACTGGTAGGTACCGACAGTGATTTAACACTTGCATCAACAAACTCAGCATGGTCTTGTTTTAAGTTAAGTAATTCTGCCATGAGGTCAAATTCAGATCCATTAGAGTGTGCCTTTGTGTACGCACTTTTAACAGCAGCATGACCCTCGAGAACCACTTGTGAAGATAGAGCTGCCATTAGTGGTAGATGCTGTGAGGCCCTGATAATATCATTATTCATATTGGATCTCATGAACCTTTCATCAAAAAGTTGGCCAATAGAATGCAGAAATCCCTTGGCAGTATCTCCATGCTCTAACTGTGAAAGCTTGATTTTTGCCTTCGTAGCTACATTAGTTAATGTTGCCGTCAATACAGGTGCAATTTTTTTTGGAAGATTTTTCATGAGAGCAGATGTGTCATTCCCAAAACTACCATCACTTACAATTTTTAGGTTTTTCCTATATCTATTAATTTGCTTTGTAGTCTGTATGGATAAGGATATGCACCCTCAAGGCATTCTAGAAACTTCACAATTGGTTTAAAATGTTCAACAACAAATGCTGCTTGGCACTGTATAATAGCAACCTCTTCTTCGGTCAGACTACTTAACCTATGTACAGCACTTCCTCCCTCCCCCATCAATGAGAAAAATTCTCGGATATCAGAGAGATACTCATTAACATAAATGGCAGCCTTTCGCCAAGAATTCCAGCGAGTAGGTACAGGAGATGGAAAAAGCTTAGCATTCTTTTCACCCTCTGAATACTTCTCCTGCAAGAAAGCAAGGTGTGCATGTTTTCTTTTTCTTGTATTCAGAAATGCACTTTTCACCTGCAGTTTACACTCATTTAACTCTTTTAAATTAATCTGGAAAATAGTGCTCACTAAATTAAGTTTGTGTGCCCAGCATTGTATGTGCACCAGGGACTCACCAAACAGGACTTTCAGGCTGTCAACACACTTTTTCATATATGCAGCAGAATCAGTAACAATACAAGCAACATTTGTTAAAGAAATTTCCAACTTGTTAACAACATCCATAATTGCCCTACCACATTCAGTAGCATTAGCATTTGATAAAATCTTTGCCCCCCCGACATACAATTTGGAACTGACACTACATTCTAGGATTTTAATTAAAACTAGAAAAACACACTGCCCTTTTCTATCTGTCGTCTCATCACAGAGAATTGAAATTTGTTGGTCTTTTACATTTTGTCTCAAAAACGCCTCCTCTTCTTCTCGGACTTGAGGGATGTAAGTCTTTCGCATCATATCAGCTGAAGGCAAATCTCCAGCACCTGAAAAATTAAGAAATATTAACTGTAACACAAAATTTCCATGTAATCAGGCCCAGCCCAGTAATATCTTTTGAGTAGAGAAACACTATATTGTCAGAGTAGAAGATAGGATACATAATTTATCGTACGTCAGTTAAGAAGATAAAGCAAGCCATATCCAAAGGTTATATGGCAAAAAGATCAGTATTACCAGCTAAAAATATAGAGACAAATTAAAGAGATGCTCACCTGGGATATATTCACTCATCCGTGATCGTAGACATGTTAACTAGTTTTTCTATTGGAATATTGGCTTCCAAAAATGCTTTACAGGTGGCCGTGACGAATTGATTTTTTTCTACCCTTGCCATTTTAGAACTTTGGTAGGTTTCTTGGAGTGAAGCTTGCCCTTTCACTGATTGACCCTTCTCCTTTGCTTCTTCTTTGAATTTCTTATGTCCTGCACCCTCACAGTGTTTAGCGCAAGTATCTTTATGTGTCCATTCAATTCGGCAGTTGCAGTATTTGCACATTAATATTTTCTTCTGTTTATCAAAAACATAGAAACCTTAATTACGAATCTGATTTTCGCGGTCAAACACAGTTACTGCTTTCGGCATTTTCCATAGGTCAATTTACGCATCATAGGAATACTTCTACTATCGATCTCTGAATAGCAATTAAGTTAAGTCTCACGTTAACAAATAATATTGCATGTGGACAAACTGCAATAATCTCTAGAAAGCAAAAGTCTCAAGCCGAGTTCACATGGGAGCGGAATAGACGGAACAGGCAGAAAGCGGAAAAGCATCTAGCCAATCACAATCCGTTCCGTCTATTCCACTCCCATCTGAACCCGGCTTCCACGGAGACTACAATGTAATGTACTGACTACAATGTAGTCACTAATGTAACATTCGTGCCGGTTTCATGGATAATGTTCGAAATTGCGCTGCGAAAACGAGGAAAACAAAACAAGCGAATATCGCTTGGATATATAAAATCAGGGAGTGTGTAAAGTGTGTTAATATAGTATCCCTGTATAAAATTTAGGTGCTTGGACGAATAAAGATGAGAATACAAGAGGGATTATGATAAAAATAACTCCTTTGATGGTTTGATTCACAATCAAAGGTCAAAGAACCCTAAGATATATAAAATCATTGGATGCGTATATGTAAAACGCGTCTGATGATTAATATTGTACGGGAATTTGAATGAATTCAAATGGAAGGTTTCCGTCAGCGGTTAAAATGATCAATTTTAATAGTCGGAAGCAGTAATATTTTGTGAGGAAATTAGAAAACAAGTGTGGGAGCAAGAACAAAAATTATCACTGAATATTCCATTTGGTGGAGGTAGTATCGCGGTTTCGGGGGGTCACTCTTAGTACAAAGTTCGGAGGTTTGTCGAAAATAATGTGGTTCGATACAAAGATGTTTCCCTCTGTTACATGCTTGAATTTTGGCCGGCGATGAGGATTTTACGATGAAAAGATGTTCCATAGGTAGAGGTTTTACTATATATTCAACATTTTCGCAAAATATCCCGTAAAAATTCTAAAAAATAGCATTATTTTCACTGAGCAGAATATATTTCAAGTTATCCCAAATAATCTTGATATTTCGCATCATTTCGCGAAAAAATCGTTTTGCGAAAAATTCGTGGCTCTAGCAATGGACTATAATCGGGAAAAAGGTCAGAAACCAAAAAATTGTTGTACCTCTTGGAAAATATTCACTTGATATTCAATCAAAATGATTATTGTTGCATGCAAGGCCACACACAAACCATTGCAGTAGGCTCCAAAGTGAATTTCATCATGTTACGCATCTTATCTTCTACCATAATGACTTCTCGTGCCAGCTGCGCAATCTTTTTGATAATAATGCCCTTCCACCCCACTACTTTTGTGTTGAATTAATTAAATGAAGTCTGGTTTCAGATCTAACGACTTACTCTTCCCAGCCATGAAGTTGACTCTTGAAGTGAACTGAACTCCGAGTAACATAAATAAAAAAGCAAGGTTAAGCGCACAAACTCTGGTGAAATCTTCAAGCCCACTTATGGTAATGCTGAAAAAGCACACTAAACCCCAGGTACACTCTCCCTGCTTCATCCATTGAGCAACATATGTGGTGGACATTTTTTTTATTCAAATAACAGACGTCATGAGCACAAGCTTGCGCACACACAATGTGCTGCATATGTTTCCAGTTGTCTGTTTCAGGAGCCGCTGCGTGAACGATTGGTTATCAATAAGTCTTGCATCCATTACGGGCCACATCATCAGGGTTAAAATAATGACAAGAAAGTCTCTGCTATTTATTGGCTAGACATGCCCCCTTTACCCTTCTTAGCTTTTTAGGTATTGTTTCCGGTTGACAACTTGCCGGCGCACGTCAGAAGGCGATGAGTCAGCCTGGGCCTTGGTTGTTTTCAAGGACTTTACCGTGGTTCCTTTGCTATAACCCGTGCCTTCTTCTGTAAAATATTATGTACTCGCGCACGAACCTCTCCGGAGGATGAGTGTTCTGCCTTCGATGAATTCCTTTGAGCTCCCGTGGATGATTGATTGATCTTTCAGCCTCGGCATGATACACCGAGTGCCCTGTCATGCCACAGAGCGCCATCGGTCAAACAGGGCTCTCGAATCCATGCTTTTGATTGCTGATCACAGGTGGCGTCGGCAGGGTAGAATCGAAAGGAACACAAGGATTTCCGCCCCCTAAGGATGTGAGTGCCTCAGCATTTCAATGATTTGGATTGAGGTGAAACTCAGTAGATTCGAAGAAAAAGGTATTATTGGAGGGAATCGAGGATTCAAAGTTTCGATGTCCCATCCCTAGTTAGAATGCATTTAGTGTATAAGGAGAGTAGACAGCAGGAAGCCAAATGGAATAGGGGGCGGGACACCAGTCTGGATCTCCTCAGTCTGGAAGAGATTTTTTCAAAACGGAGGCTCACATTCCTTCGCTCTTTTTTGAACTCTTCCATGTAGACTGGCAAATATCTCCAGTGAATATTACATAGGTAGAGAAATAATGCTTCTAGAACATGAGCATTCCACGTGTACAAAGGAAAGCAACATGTTCCTAGACCAAGCATTGTTACGGAATTATTTTGTAGTGCGTTTGGCGCACGGGAGATTATGGAGTCCGGGACCCAAGTGCAGCAAAAGGGTATTTTGTTACTGGTTTGTAAACCAATATTTGCTTTGTTATTATGATATTATTTGTTATGGCTTATGGTTCCTAAATGACATGTTCTCTACCTGCCTTTTTTTCTATTTTTATGTGTATTTGTTAATGGACGGAGAAACTGTAATCTATGTCTAATTTTTGGGTTAGCTTAGAGATGGGTATATTTTGGGAATTCAAGCCACGTAATTGTCCTACTTCCCGTTACCTCTGAAAGAATGAGGGAGAAAATGAGAGAGAGAGACAGAGAGCGAGCTATGACATCGAAGGGCGGAGAAGGAGGCTTGGATCTGGCCAGCCTCGCACTAGACCGCCAGCGAGCAAGTGATTCGGCAGGGCCCGCCGGATGAAAGCTTGCGCTACAATAGTGCACAGTCGTGGTAGCAGACGACGGAGCCGCGTGATGGCGCCTGCGCCACTGGGACGTAGCCCAAGGAGACGGCAGAGCGAGGCTCTCTCTTGGTTCTCGGACTCCTTCGGGGATGGTTCTCCTCGCGAACGCTCTGGTGTGGTGGTTGAGCACCGTGACTGTGTTCAGGTGTTAACCACGGGTGATCACTTCACCATATTGGATCTATTTGTACACGTGTGGAAGGTATGTGGCTTGAGGGTCCTGAAAGTGTGTGTCGGTCAGTAGAATTTGCTTTTCCGCAGTTATTACCCATCTGAGTTCAGTTTGCTGAAGAAGTTAATTTTGAGTTAGCCAGACATCGATATTAGTTTCGTCTGTTAGATTGACAGGGTTGGTGTTAAAAGTGTTAATCATTTAAGCCAACCGAGTGGAAGGCAGTCAGTTCTGTTAATCTCTTTGCGCTAATGTATTTCATGTCTTTGCGAAGGATCAAGCCCCGAATAATTTATGCATCGCTATGTAGTCAGTTCTGTTAATCCATTTGTGCCAAACCTATTTAATGTCTTTGAGAGGGATTTAGCCCCGAATAATTTGTGTTACTGGGTTATGCCCACATTCATTAATGTTTGTAATTGCAAGTTGAATAAATACCGGAATTGACTTTAACGTGTGGGGGTTCCTGTTGATTGTTCCTGTATCACCCCATCGTACCCTGGCAAATCGTCGCCACTGCAGACTATCTGGGTGGGTTAAGGCCGGAGGCGGCCTTAATCGCTTAACTCGTGGTCATGGAGATCTGGCGCCCGAGTTGTTAGAGAGAGGAATTTGTTTCAGTTATTTTCATTCGCGGTAAAGGCGTTGCAGCATCATCCAGCTTTCTTGTTCATATTTATCCCACTATCACCCAAAAGTTTTCATTCTTTATTTATCATGATAAATTGAATAGACAATAATTTTTTTATCCTTGGATTCCTTGTTTTCATATCCCATTTCGTATATCATGAAGATTCCCTTAACATGATTGCTAGGTTTGTGCCCAATCATTCAATAATAGTACCTGACAGGAATATGGTTTGTTTTTAATGTTAATTGCCATTTAAAATGTATATGCATGAAGATGGTTTACCTCATGCCTCTCAACCTTTTAGTATTTGCAGTGTATGATATTGATGCGGGACACATGTAACCATATCTTTTGAATTTGTCTTTTTTTTTTTGATGATATTGTTTACATATTTTTTCTAGGGATGGTCGGATTGGATCCGTCAGATCCAAAGATCCACGGATATTTCATTTCATTCGGATCTGAATCCGGATCCAAAGACACAGTCTAAAATCAGATCCCGATCATAGATTTTAAATTTTCGCAGCATAACGATTAAAGCGCCCCATGAATGGAATGCAGGTACAGTAAATGTTGGCAATGAGAGGTTGTGTAACTATGGTCACAAAATGAGATGAACATTTTACCATTCAACTAGAAGAAAAATAAAAAATATGACCCTTTTCCTCCATTACCTCGGTATCGCGAGAAAAAAATACGTACATCCACACGGGTAGCCTACATTCGTCGCGATCATGCGGACAACGAGAGATAGTGTACTATGCGAAATTCAATCCCTATCGCAATTTAAATTTTTCTTTCAGTAATTGCATCGAAAATTTTATCAACTTCAATTTCCAACCCTTTAATTTGAATACTCACTTTTTATACTTTTATTGTTTTAATTAGATTTACAAATGTATCACTCAAAAATTAGGAATGGTCGGGTCGGATCCAAAGATCCACGGATCTTCCATTTCATTTACCAGTGAAACCATCATCTGAAAGAAAAACAGCTGAATATCTTACGGGCTGCCTACATTTCCCAGATTCACATGAACCTATGATAGCGTAGTTGTTAAAAATGAGAGCTAGTGTACTGCCGGTCGTGAGTCAATCCATTACCTGGTTTTAATTTTTGTTTCAGTGATTATATCGTTAATTTTATCATTTTAAATTTCTTTCTAGGAGAGAAGAAGCTTTGAAAAATATAGTTCCTGATAATGTATTTTCTTCCAATGTCTAAACAAACCCCTGTAGTGAACATCATATACTGTAACATAACTGAACAAAATGCGGACCTTCTATTTTCCTTTCAATAAAAAATGGAAACAAAACATATTCATTTAGTTTTAAACGTCAGTCAAAGCATTTCATAGCTATACCTGATTAAATATACCGAGGGCCCTCTCAACATGACTGATCTGGCTTCAGCTTCTCCTGTCGCAGTATACAGCATTCGTTATTCCATTGTACTGAGTTCAGTGCTACAAAATCATTTCAAAAACTTCGTAAAACAGAGGTCAATCACTCCTAGGGACCGGCCTCTCACTTCGTAAATCAGTAAAATCGAGGTTTCGTAAAATAGAGGTCATTTTACATGGTTTTCCTATATGCAAAGATCGGGACCGGCGGAATGGTTCGTAAATTGGTGTCATTTCGTAAATTAGAGGTTCGTAAAAAAGAGGTTCTACTGTAGATTAAGATCCTGATTAAGATACTCAACCCACATATCAACGTTAAATAGAACATCTCGATTAAGTCATTGAATGCTAAGGAATGTATATACACAAGGATAGCGATCAAGCTGTCAATTCACTAAAGATACGGCTAACAATAAGAGAACCTAAAATACGACATGGCCATCTATCTTACGTGGATCAATTTTAGAATGGTGGTTAGACGTGGTAAAAATCAATTTTACACATTTAATACTCTTTTCAATATATTTTATCCTTTATTTATTTTTCGCATTTCTCGCGATGGTAATCATCAAAATAGCATTTAAAACAAAACATATTATAGCACCACGAACATCTTGCGAAGCACGCATCCCCACAGTTGCATTTTGTTTTCAATATGTCCTCAGGAAAGACAATTTGTTTAACCTTTAAGAAAACCTGGTGTTCACTGCAAAGCCCGGATGCATACCATGCATACACAAGCATGGGGCGAAATGCTGGCGCTAAAAATTGTCCATAAATAAGAGTATGCATTTTAATTATATCACTGCGACTTGTCAAATCGCGTTTCTCTTTCAATAAATGGATAGCGTTCTGTATTCTCGGTGTAAATATTTTTACCTGTCTATAAAAATAGACATCGCACGGTTGGCGAATCTTCCCGACGCTTCAAGCGATGGGTCACACGGGAGCGGAGTGATTTAATTGACCATGAAGGATGGAGTTTAGCCATCGACACCGCTTTCACTTTCGTCTCTAACAGGACCCTGATTTTTTTTGGGGGGAAGTTTCAATGTTCACATCATTGGAAGATGACTTTTCCTCAACACTCTCGTCATCATCTGTGGTAGAGAAGACCTCCAAATACATTTCCCTACAACCTGGATCGTTTTCTTCAATCAAATCATCGGCCACCACAAATTCCATTTCCTCCATCATCTCCATAATGCGAGAAAACATTTCTTGGCCGACTGCAACGGCACGTGAGGAGGGCACTTCATTTGTTGGCTCCGTAATGAATGCAGCTTCTCGCAAAAGAGCCGCACAATGATAAAAGGCTGCTGTGTATAATGCTGCCTTCTCCGCAGCATCTTCAATTTGTGGAGTGATACTCCTATCCGATGAGATCCCCGGAAGAGGTTCCATTGGAGTAACCCAATCTCACCCTGAAATTTTGAGAATATAATTTTAGCCTCTGTTAACAACAGTAAACGAGATATAGATAAAATTTTAATTATTTGAATGGTATCAAAGTATACTTACTTGAGGAATCGTAAATATATGTCACTGCAGGCGGATGCACGACTCCGATTAGGGAAGACCTAGATGCACTAAAAACTCAAAACATGCGCACGATTCTAAAGACAGCAGAGAACTAACAGTGTCATGTCCTTCCACTCCCTGTGCTAGGGTTTCGGATGCAAGTGTAAAAGGGGTCATAAAAATATTTGGAAAAGAACCGTTGAATTCCCGAGAGGCCAGGGAGGCACTTCCTCCGGAGGGGGTGAACCATCTTTTCAGCGAGCGGCCGCTCAACTGTATACAAGCCATCTGTAAGAAGGGGAAGAAGGGGCTTCCGAGAAATTTTCTGTTGGTGTACTTTGCTTTTACTTCTCCCGGCAAGAGAATTATCGAATCTTATGGGTAAAACATATACCTAGGTTCCCGGTTAAGTTTTTCCTCTCTTACTCTGGAGAGTACTGAAATTTCAACTAAAAGAGCTATCCGATTCTAAAACTAGGCTTGAATTGTAAGAATATGAGTCCATAATATGATATTGCAACATAAAAAGAAACCAAGTACATATCGTAAAAATGCTTCGCATTGCGACACGGAAATATAATAATTTAAAGGAGGCTTCCGTGTGAAAAAAATGGGAAAACATCAGACATTACAGACAGACGTGTGCATTAAAAAAAAATTCACGGCAAAAATTGAGAAAAAGATGTTGAATTGCAGGCTTCTGTAAAAGAAAAGGTAAAAAGAAATGATGAAAAAAAGTGACGCAAGTGAGCATTGATCCCTGGCCATCAGCGTGGCAGTCTGACACTGTAACCACTAGTCTATGACGAGTCATGCTTAAAGGTAGTTCCTAAGGCAATACATTTGACTTGTAAATGTTTAAATGCGTTTTTTGTTTGAACTATTGGTTATATAACCCCATATGGAGGGTGATTCGAGATCAGCACCCGATGGACGATATCGCTACAAAGTTTGATCGAATTCTGAGACCCGGTTATCGGATACTCCACTTGTCAGACCAGCCACGGTCAAAGACTGAGGAGTAGTCATAAGAACAAATGCCAAAAAAAAGGCACTTATGGTCATTTGTGCAGGATGACCAGACCGTTCACAGATGAAATGAAAGGAGTTGTTTGGTAGAGATGTCTCATAACTCTTGCTGAAGGTGTCTCTTAGGGGATACAAGATTACGGGCAGTCTTGGGTGCTTAGACCCGACGAGGAAACCAGCCTGGAGGTTGGAGTCCTTAGTTTCAGATACTCGATTCTGAATTTCACTCCTTTTCTGATCCTAGATTTTTAATAAATATATAAACACTTCAACAATAGAATTACCAAAAAACAAGTAAATTTATTGTAGAAAAAATCAACTTTCTGTCATCTATGTGGATAATATTTCTTGGATCAAGATATACGGATGCAATAACTACAGTAAAACCAGGCAAGGGCCTAGCCACGTTGGCACACCGGTTCCCGTGAGATCACCGAAGTTAAGCAGCGTTGGGCCCGGACGGAGGTTGGATGGGTAGCCCCCTTCCATACCTCTACCGTGGTGCTCTTGTCCCCTGTCTGCATGTGGCGGGCAGGTTAAATGTGGGTTGGCACAATGGATCTAAAGAGGTCTAAGTGCCAGGGGGGCTCCAGAAGGCCCCCGCCCACCCCTCCAATTTATATTTACTACAGTAAAACCTCTATCTAGTGAACCTCTTCATATCGTAAACCTCCGTTTTTCGTAATAACTTCTTGGTCCCACCAAAATTTGTATGTAATTATATAGAGAAACCTCTCTATATCGCACCTCTATGTTTTCGAAAAACCTCTGCTCTTCGTACTGAGAATACACCACCATGACGAGCCAACCACCTCCATGGAATGAAATATTCAGCTGGCGCCAACCGCAGAAAGTTCCGTCCGGCCGTTCCGACTTTTCTACGTTGGGAGCGCGAAAACCCGCAGCGCTTGAAAAGTGAAGCTTAGCTGGGCAGTCGTTAGTGTGTTTGTTATTAATCATATGCGTCAAAGATTTATTTCCATCGATTTTCACAGTTATAATCAAATATTAATGCGATATGTACAGAATTGCAGTGAGTTTGCAGCTGATTTATCGAAACGCTTATCGCTTTTCATTTGTTTCTGCAACGCGGAGCTATGAAAGCCTGCTGCTCGCGATAACGCAATGCAGAGCTTTTAAAGAGCCCATACCCACGTACAAGATTAACATCTGATGCGAAAGCCAACCAAAAAAGAGGTGCAGGATGCTTTGGGTGTGATGGTAAGATTTTTTTTTGATATGGAGGACTGCAGCAGTGAAAATCTACTATTATTAAATAACATAGAAGATATAATCTCAAAAGAATTTGAAAAAAAAATGAAAAAACAGAAATTACAAATTTTTTTCAGCGGAGAGTGCTTAAGTAAGTTTTTGTACCCTTGTTTTTATTATTATAAACATTAAAACTAAGAAAAAGCATAATTGCATATGTTGAAATATACAAATATAGTAATCAAAGAGAATGCAGCACAATTTACTAACAAAAAGTTTCATAAGGTGGAAATATGTGTTCATTTTGCTAAAACCTCTTTATAATGAACCTCCACTTATCAAAATGACTAAAAAAGTGGTCCCTTCCATTTCGATATTCAGAGGTTTTACTGTATATCTTATTACATCTAATATAAAGATCACCTTCCTTATCACATACTCATCAAGCAATAGATTTTTGAATCCTGCACAACTATTCTTTAGAGTGCAGTTAAAAGAAACATTATACATAAGTTCATTTTCATTAATAAAGGAATTATTTTCCAATTATTAATCAAATCCTGGAATGCCTTCAAATTCTTTTTTAGAAACACAAAAAATTTTTAATACGGCCAAGAGATCCCATTTATGGAATATCCAGGGATTCCATTTTTAAGGCAAAAAAATTATTATAGAATATTTCAAGCCGCTAACTAATAATTTTGCAATGTCTTATTAATAATAACCTTTAAAATGAAATGTGAGAATTTTATATTCCTAAGGAGAGGTTGTGTAACTCTGATCTTGAAATGAGATTCGCCTTTTTACATGCTACTAGAAGCAAAATTTAAAAAATGCCTCGTATTTTTTTTCCAATTGCCTGGGTTTGCAAGAAAAAAAGTAGAATGACATGTGGGGAGCCAGCATTCTCCAAACTCGGGTAAGCCGACAATAGCAGAGTGGGGTATTAGACTGCAGGTGATGAAGTACGATTCTTATCGCAGTTTAAAATTTTTCTTTCAGCCATTGAATCAAAAACTTTATCATCCTTCATTTCCCACCTCTGTTTGTGGATACTGTCGTTTTTATAGGTACTTCTATCGCTAAAACTAGATTTACAAATGCGTCACCAAAAATACATTGTAAAGTTAAGATATGATTCCATGATTTAATTCTGTTTTAAAAATGTTTCCAATCATTTCACTAACGCCCAATTTTACTATTTTTTTGACTTATAAATTGACATGCAATTTCTTATAATCCACATTTTTTTAACTGCCTACTTGCATTACCCTAGCAATACAGCATGGCCTGTATCCCTAGGCAGTGTTAAGGATCAAACTCGCGACCGGCAGTACACTAGCCCTCAGTTTTAACAACTGCGCTATCATAGGTTCACGGGAATCTCACAAATGTAGGCGCATGACATTCCGCTTTTTTTTTCACATGCATCCGGGTTTATGGAGAAAAAGGTCACGACAAGTATTTTCTTATTTTGTTTTAGTTACACGGAAAAAGTCTTTTTCTCATTTTGCGACCCCAGTTACACAACCTCTCCTTGTCAGTATCTACCATACCTATACATTAGGGTGGGCCGAAAAAAGGTTTTTTTTCCGGATCAAATTTGCCCTATGCGGGAAAGTTGTGTACTGATATCAGGATCTTGCATGAAAAATTTTTTCGAAATCGGATAATATTAACCACTGCCGCCCGAGCTCTAAAGTTTAAAATTTTGCGAAAATTCAGGCGGAAATGGGAAACAAACGGTTATGGAGAATAATTTGTTGCGAATACTGGAATATTGGTAAATATCAACGATAGATGCATGTTTTTAGATTACAACACTGAAATGTGAAGTTTATTTGACGAAATCTATGGCTTACACGATGCCTAAGAATAAACAGCTAATTTAGAGTGTAGGCAATCCGCACAACAACAAACATTTTTACACGCTCCAAGCATCACTTCAAATAGATCACTTTTGGAAGTCATATTTGGGATAAATTAATAATTTTTCACATGAAGTTCCTTTATAAATGTCTCATACTTCATTTGGGTATAGATAATATGTACATTAAAACAGACGGTAAAGTTAATTTTTTTTTAAATAACCTCAATTATGATGAAGAATTTTATGCATGTTGAGCTATTACCACAAAAAAATCAGTTAATCAAGGTAGGATTAAGGCACAGCCTGATCACCAAATACTTAATTTAAGTAGCTCTCTACTATTTTTGTGGAGAAACTACCCAGAACTCACCACGAGGAGGTGGCTACTATCGAGTTCCACCCGTGCCCTCTCAAACCACCCTTCCATGGGGCACGTTTGTAGGTATCTGGCTATCACCGGTTAAACCTTATGCTGTGCTTTATTTTCAAATTTTTGCTGAAGTTTTCGGCCTTTTATGCATGATAATGCCCATCCATGCCTGCTTTCTGGACTGCACACGGATTTTGACGCCACCGTGATCATTTGTACCATCCTTTCAACTGCTTGTGTGTGGCATGCAAATGGGGGGTACTTTCAACAAAGCCCATTCCTTCACAATATCTCCCAAATATTTGCTTATGATATCAGCTATTAAAAGTGGTTGAGTTACCACTACTGTTTTCCAGTCAACTAAGTGGACGTAATCTTGTGCATCAAAATTCATAGTTGGAAGTTCGAATATCCTAAATTCCATATTTTGATTTTAATATTTTTTCGACGGCCATTACATGGACAGGTTTTCTCTCATCGGCTAGCATTGCAAGCAGAATATTTTTTGGGTGAGCCAAAAGAGCGTTTCCCTGAATGATTGAGTAAAGGTGTAAGTTGATGTATCGATTCATATATTTCTTTAAATGTATCATGTTCATGATATTCTTCGGACCTTCCGTGCATTGTGGTGTTAATGTTATCGCGAACCACATAGGAGTTTATACTTTCATCACAAAAGTTGCCAATGTCATCTGTTCTTTTGAAGGAGTTTCGGTTGAAGCATATAATCGAAGAATACGAATTGCTGTAGTGGTCCACCTGGAATGAACCATTTTCCCCGGACTTCTCGCTGAAAGACTCTCCAGGCATTCTCCACTTGAAAAAGCACGTGGTCTTCTTGAGAAACCATCCCGATATCAACTAGAAGCGCGGATGCGAGTGCTGCAGCAGCTCGTTTCGATATACAGAATCTTTCACAGGCAGACGCAAATCTAGACAAATTTAAATTATTTACACCCACCTTTTTTCCAAAAAATCATCAGCGTCACTTGCGTCGCGTAATTCTTCAATTGCAGACGTTTCATCACTTGAGTCTTTCCAAATCACAGGAACTTCTTGCTCAGGTAGCGTGGAACATTCTAATGATCTGTTTATTTCTAACCTATTTCATTTCCTCTTCCTCTTGTCTTTCCTGGACATCAGTGGCACTGATATTTAGTTTTCTATCACTTCTCTGGTCCTGAAGGAATACACGTTCTAAAAGTGGGACTTTGGTGGTATTATCACAAACACAATCATTTCCACTAGAGAATTTACATGCCGCAACATCAAACAGCTGACACGCGTGACGATGAAAGTCTTGCTTCAGATCAATGAAAGTCTTCTTGTTGACAGATCAAAGATTATTGCGGTATTTTCCATGGTATTGAATATTTCGTCTCACAATTTGCTTATGTCCAACATCTGGTTTAGAAGAACTATTCCAGATGTCTTCAATGGCATAAGCCACCGTCTCCGCGATTCCCGATACAGATGTATCGGTATTTCCACTTTCTTCTTGAATGTACCGAGAGTACAAATACATTTTCATCATCTCCTCATAAGTAGGCAAAACATTACCCACGAACTTTTCGGGTGCACCAAATATCAGGCACTCCTATCCACACCTTTTAAGCTTTTTCTGTATTTTCGCCATTGCTTTAATCTTCTTGCAACCGAAACCACAGTACGCTGCACAATGTAGTTATTCACTGACAGCAATGAATACCAACTGACTGACTACCTCAAGCTTATGAAGTGAAATACGCATCTTGCCCGACAACGGGAATCCCCAAGGAAAATAAAATATTGCAACGAATGTGGTGAGTTAATGAGTAACGATAGTAACAGCATGAGATGAGGGAGTTTTAACATCGGTTACGAGGGTTTACAATGGAATATGTCTTGTATGAGAATTCTATGCCATTTTTTCACCGAAGTATTCACGATCAACTCATCGCTGGGGCCAGATAAGGATAACCTCCGTCCTCCGTCTCATTCATACTTTCCTTAGCTCTACCACTGGCCATCTTTATCATACCTGACTCACGTCGAACTAGCTGTACCTATTATCGCTTAGGGACTAGTTAACTCCCGGTTTTCCAAGAAAGTGCCTGTTGGAGGAGCACATATGTACCGTACACAGAGATAATGCGTTGATTATGGAACTTTTCGGTTTATCATTTCCGACAGTGAACCACTACAATTTATCGAAGTTCTTAGAAAAAGCTACTATCTTCTGATGAGTAGATCGTAGCTATATCAGCCTTTTTTAACAAAAGAATTCATTTGGACTCCACTAGTGTATTAAAATGTCTGATTCGTAGTATCTTTCCCAGCGCGCAGTCCGCTTTGTCTCCGAGTGAACACCCACTCCTTTTGCAATCTAATTCACGAGCATTTATGACACAAAATTAGTTGGATTTGTGAAGAATATCTGCAGCTCAGGGGGGCAAGAGCCAAATATTGGATATTGCAGTATATACCGAGGAAATCAAATGTTTAAATCACCTTTGTGATAAATATCAGGCCGTGATTCTTCGCCATAATTTAATTAGTTTCAAAACTTACCATTTTTCGTCTGTTTTAAAGTATTATCTATACCCAAATGAAGTATGAGACATTTATAAAGGAACTGCATTCGAAAAATTATTAATTTATCCCAAATACGGCTCCCAAAAGTGATCTATTTGAATTGATGCTTGGAGCGTGTAAAAATGTTTGTTGTTGTGCGGATTGCCTACACTCTAAATTAGCTGTTTATTCTTAGGCATCGTGTAAGCCATAGATTTCGTCAAATAAACTTCACATTTCAGTGTTGTAATCTAAAAACATGGATCTATCGTTGATATTTACCAATATTCCAGTATTCGCAACAAATTATTCTCCATAACCGTTTGTTTCCCATTTCCGCCTGAATTTTCGCAAAATTTTAAACTTTAGAGCTCGGGCAGCAGTGGTTAATATTATCCGATTTCGAAAAAATTTTGCATGCAAGATCCTGATATCAGTACACAACTTTCCCGCATAGGGCAAATTTGATCCGGAAAAAAAACCTGTTTTCGGCCCACCCTACTATACATTCCATTCGCGGGGCGCATCGATCACTAAGCCGTGAAATTTTAAAATCTCCAATCCAGATCTGGATGTTTATTGTCTTCGGATATGATTTCAGTAGAGAATGAAATGAAAGACCCGTGGATCCGACCCGATCATCCTTAATTTATGAGTGGTACATTTGTAAATCTAATTTAAACAACAAAAGTATAATAAAGTGAGTATTCACATAAGTGGTTTGAAATTGTAGATGATGACAGTTTCGATGCAATGAATGAAAAAAAAAATTAAACTGCGATAGGGGTCGAACCTCGCACAGTACTCTAGCTCTCGTTGTCCGCAAAGCCATCGGTATGGCATCTTATAATAATGCCACGGAATTCTTAAATAAATTTACTAAACCTAGAAATAGTATTTTTAAATTTAATCCCATATCTAAATACGATACAGCTCAAATAATTTCCTCGCTAAAAAAGAACACAACCACAGGATATGATGTAAGTATCATTAAAAAGTAAGATCGTAAATGACATTAAAATTCCCACGACCTATTTAATAAATCAATCTTTTAGAGAGGTATCTTCCCTGACTGCTAGAAATATGCTGTACTGAAACCAATCTATAAAAAGGGAGGTGGGAAAAACATCCGTTATTATCATCCTATGTCATTAGGAACCAGGAAAAAATCGCATGAATGCCAAATCGCCAAATTGTGATAGTGATCATTATGTAGTAAAAGCAACAATAAGAGAGGAATCAATTGCTGCACTAAGGGAGAATAATTAAGAGAAAAAAGTGGCCTATGGCTAAAATGATGGATAGAAATGTAGTGGATGACTATGTATGTACATAGCTGGAATGGAGAAAAACCTTTCTATGGTGGGAACTGGGAGGCAGAGAAGTGTTGGGGAAGAGTGGGCAATGGGCAATACTTGAAGGGGTGCTTAACGGGAGCACAAGACGCGTTTGGTGAAGCGAGAGAAACCAGGAACGCGGACGGATGGGGAATGCGGACAGTCCCCAGGGGAGAAAAGGAGAGCTAGAGAGAAAATGAAGATGCAGGGGGAAACTCAAAGTACATCCAAGAAGTATAAAGAACTAAGAAAGAAAGCACATGGAATAAGTAAAGAAAAAAAGAGAGCAATGTACAAAAGAAAGATGCAGGAAATAGAAGAGTTGCACCAAAATAGTGAAATAAGGAAATTCTACTGAGCAGCAGCCTGAGTTCGAGAAGGGTTAGAACCAAGAGTGGATGGGTGTCAGGACGGAAAAGTAATAGCGGAAGAGGTATTGGGGAGATCCTGAGCCAGGGTGAAGAAGAAGAAGGGTAGTGGAGGAGCACTGTGACAGTGCAGGAGCCAACCAACCATTGAAAGAAGATGAGGAACAATAGAGCACCGGGAGAGGATGATGTGATTATAGAATTGATTAAAGTGGGGAGCACGCCTCTCTGATTGATACCAGTAATACATACCCTGATCACAAGAGTGTGGAAAACTGAAAACATGCCACGCCAATGGAAAAATATGTCCAATCCACAAGAAGGGGGATACATATATGTACATGTGAAAATTACAGAGGTATCATTTGCTTTGCATGGTGGATAAGATTTTATCCGGCTTGATTAGTGAAAGAATTAAACTAGATGTAGAGGACATACTTTGAGAATACCACTGTGGATTTCGGACTGGCGGAGGACTGGCACTACTGATCAAACATTTGTGCCGTGGCAGATAATAATAATAATAACTTTATTGCTCTGTTGGTCAAGAGTTGACATAGAACATGGTCAGAAACATGTTAAAACATACCAGAATCAGATGATCTACAAACATAAGTATAAGTATATCATAGCATCCTGTCACAATAAATGTCCAATATTGTCTGAGAAAAATTCATCAGTACTATAATAACATTTATCAAGCAATGGTTCTTTGAGTTTTAATTTAAAAGAAGACACAGAGGAATTACATTTAATATTTGTAGGTAACTTATTGTACAAGAGTGACGCAGAGTGATAAGGGCCTTTCTTACATACAGCACTTGGTTGTACTCTCAAGTGAACATTCTCTCTTCCACGAGTCAAATGACTATGAACCATAGAGTTGGGGACAAACATAGATGGATTCTTTTTTATAAATAAGCATGAGTGAAAGATATACATGCTGGGTAACGTCATGATTTTCAGTTGCCTAAACAGCGGCCTTCCAGGAGTCCTGATGGGTACATCCATCATAGCCTTTATAGACCTTTTTTGCATTGAAAATGCCTTCATTGCTACACTTGAATTACCCCAGAAGACAACTCCATAGGTCAAGTGAGAGTGAGATAATAGAAGAGTTTAATGAATATGACACATATCTACATTTTTTATTTGCTGACTTCAGACAGGCCTTTGACAGTATTTACCCAAATGGATTGTACCAGGCATTAGAAGAATATGGCATCAAAAATCATAAGGCTAGTAAGAATGACTACGAAGGATAGTAAGGCGGGAGTAAAAGTAAATCAAGCCCTGAGTGAAGAATTAAGAGTATAATAGAGGGGTGAAACAGGAAGATGGGTTATCTGCCTATTTATTCTCCAGTTATTTGATCTATCTGCTATTTGATATAGACTTACATCAGGTAATTAAGGTGATCGATCAGAAGGGAACGATCTTTGGGAAATCCAGTCAGATCCTCACATGTGCAGATGATGTGGTAATCATTACTAGGTCTGCTCACAAACTGAATCAAATGTACACAGAAATGGAAAAAGAAGGAAAAAGTATCGGGCTGGTAGTAAATAAAAAAAAGACTTAAGTATATGAAAATGTTCAACCCGGAGACCTGAAGAGCAGCTTGACGATTGGAGAAAATAATTTTGAAGGCGTGCCTCACTTTAGATACCTGGGGGCAATGGTATCCAATGACAACGATATCAGCAAAGAAATAAAAGAAAAAATACAGTCAGATATCGTGCTTATACTGCGAACAAACATTTGTTCAGAAACAAACAGAACAAAAGAAAACAACTGGAGAATAAGGTAAAAAGCGGAGCTAGACTATTTAATTGAAGGCCAGGACATAGTTAGATTTGTGAAAGCTTGAAGGATAGAGTGGCTGGGATACCTGGAGAGAATGGTAGAAGAACGGATGCCTAGAAGGATGCTAAAGGAAAAATTAGATCACAAAAGGAGAAGAGGAAGACCAAGGCTAAGATGGAGTGATGAGGTCACAAAAGATCGGCAGGTAAAGCACATCGAAGGATGGAGAAGAAGAGTCGCAGGAAGTAAAGAATGGAGAGAGAAATTGTGGAGGAGGCGGCCAAGGCCCACCAAGGGCTGTAGAGCTCCCACCGAGAGAGAGACACGTGAGTGTCATGAACATTTCCACTAAGCTTCACCCCAATACAATGCATATGACATCATGATATATGAAATAGATGGGCCGAAATTGGCACTCTTAGCATTTAAAAGTTAATAATCAAGGAATAATACCTGTTTGTTGTAATCAGAGTACCACGGTACCTAAGCTCATGTAAGCAGGAAAGTAATGAGCCAGGCAAGAGTTTGGCACACTGCTTGCTAGAGGAGAACTGCCCTGCAAATCACTACAGCTCTTCCTGAATATGGGTTAACAAGCATCAATGGCAATTACCATGCTCCATTACCTTTGCATGAATGTGAAATCCTTCAGCAACAGCAATTTCATGGTCCAATGAGTTTTCTCCTGGAAAGCCAAGGCGACTCCCATGTGGGCCACAAAAACCAGCGCCATCTGGAATCTCCTCTCCGGCACTGCAGTCCAAAGTGACGAGTGGCAAATCCTCGCTGGTGAGTGGGTGGCGGGCAGTGCAACGGAGCCTCCTCCACTTCCTCCTCACTGGGCCAACGGCATCCTGCATTTCAGGCAACCAGGTGAATCATTTACAGCCAATCAAATCACCTCATTCAATGAGGGACTAAGAAGATTTGGACAGAAAACCTACTACCATTGTTTTAGCATGAGAATACGCAGTGCACTCTCTCAATAACCCCATAAATGGGCCAAAAAAATTAATTTAAAGTTCAGTTTCATAATAGATGCAAATTCTAATCAAGGGGCATGGAAAAGGTCATAATTGACAAGGCTAGGAAATAAATAAGTGTTGCATATGATTGTAATGCTGAGGTTGGCAACCAGAGTGAAGGAATTGAGATGATCATGAATGCAGTGGATACAAGGGCAAATCATGCTGGGAGCCTCATGGCAGCCAAACACACTCCTCCATGCCCAAAGATCATCCATTTAAATCTGATGCGCTCTAGCATGGATGTTGTGCTTGTCTGGAGATTAAGAGCTTACTCAGCCAGACAGCGTGACATGTACAAATAGCCACTGGAGGGCCTGATACCCAACACTACTGTGGCATTCATCCTAGAATACCACAAGAGGGAAATCGAGTTGTGTTGCAGAAATGATGCATGACAATTAACCACCCTAACTTGCTTCAAACAACGTCACAGACCAGTGGTTCCAAAACTCATTCAGTCACCACCGAGCCCTTTTTGAATCAAGCCAGGCCTCGATGAGCCAGGGAAGATAGGACGAAGGTTTATACAGTGGACTCTGGTTAGAACATTCCTTGATAGCACGTTTGAACATTCTTCGAGGTTTCAATCCTCACATTAAAAAGATTGCTATTGCTTACAGAAATATTTAAAAGGGTATATTATGTTGTTTTTAAAAATTTTTAGGAAGGATTAAAAGCACACCCAAAAGCCCAGCATTATATCGTGATGCTCGTTTGTTTCACAAGTATTGACTGGACATCAAAACTACGTGAGCACCAATACTATCACTGCAAACACCAATACATATATATATCCCCTGGTTGCAACTGATTTTATGCCAGCCAAACTGGTAGAACAGTAAGCATGTGGAAATTCGAAAAATTTAATTCCTTTTAAATGGCCATAACAAATCTGTGTGTGCCACACAATGATCACTCCTCTGATTCTACCTTCAAGATTTTACACGATTGTGAGAAGGGGAGTTTAATTTGGAGAGGAAGTCATCCATGTCTCGAACGTATGAGGGAAGGGACTGGACAAAGGGTTGGAGGTAATGATCTACAAAGGGAGAGATATGTTCCCCAGGAGAATTGCAGGAAGAAACAATGGGTCAGCCAGGATTACAATCCTTAGGGATTTTTGGAAGGAGGTAAAATGTGGGGGTGGGGGGGGGGGAAAGAAATGTCTTCCTTGGATAAGCCTTCAGCAGGGCCTCTGTTTTTAAGGAAGGAAGTGATGACAAAATGAAATTTTGGATCGGGATCCCTGAATTTTGGATTATTTTTACTTCACATGATGTTATTAGATCAATTTACAGCAAATGAACAATTTTCGGGATGGCAAAATTATTTTTTTTTTCTATTTTAATTACATCCAAACAAAGCTGTCTCATAAAATATGTGCTTTAAGTGCATCTTCGAACCATATCACATCATGATATTACAATATGCTGGGTAAATAACTCATTGAGATGACGGAAAGTAGAACAGCAGCAGCACGCTCCAATGCGGGGAAAATGAATGCCTTTTGCTTGCTCACCCGACTCCAGTTCCAATCGCACAGTTCCTCTTTGCACAGCAGCAAATGCAGTGATGAGTCAGGATGGACAGCAATGAATGACGCACCAAGCAGGCACTCGGGATGCTCCGTCCACACTGTCAGCGTGCACCCTCCTCCCAAGGAAGAGACTTCAAAGTCGATTGTGGTCCCATTGCAGGCCCCTATCCAGTGACGCTGCAGTTTACTCACGTCTCGCCACTCGGTGAGGTCCGGATTCCTCAGGCCATCAAGGAGAGCCCTAAGTCGAGCCACACATAAACATTGCAACGCACGTTGTTCGACCATTACAATGATTTTGGTTACTGCTGTGCAGCATACAATGCCCTTAGTGAGAAACTAAACCATGGGCTGCAGAAAATCATGAATGCATGTGTTAGGTTTAACTACAACATCCCTAAATATAATCACATTAGTATACATTACGAGAAAGCAAAACTACTCAAAGCTAAGACAAGAAGAACATACTTCATTGCAAATTTGACCCGTAAAATACTAGTTACGAAAACACCCCAATATCTATACACACAATTTATGTTCTCAGGAGAAATCAAACAAAGAATTACACACACCCCGCTTGACAACCTGCACTTAAAACAACACCGAACTACTTCTTACAGTAATTCATTTCTGGTAAGGGTAACCCACATATGGAATACAATACCATTGGAGATTAGATTCGCACCTAATGGAAAATTCAAAGAACAAATTGTACCCCTACCCCTTTTTCAACCTCCGGGTACCTTACCTTTGCTTTCTGTCTTCCGGCTAGCTCGTTAGATTCCACACACACACACCCTTATACAATTAAATATTTCACACATATGTATATATCAATACCCTTAATTTGCTATTGGGATCAAGGAAATCAGACAAGGAAAAACATTTATATTTTCATGCACAATATCTCTGTATTCAGTTTCTTATAACCTTAATTGGGCCCAATTTACAATTTCATATCAAATTTTACTTTAATCAGTGATCTTAATTCAATCCTTATGGTTAACTTTATAGTGGGCTTTCTCCTTTTAAATAATTATTCCAATGTTCATAGACTTATCGTGGCCACTGGTTCCCGTGATCCGCTGGACCGCCTTCCCGTAGGATTTTCCCACGATGACCCTTCCTTCCCGCTCTCTCCTCGATTCTCTCTTTTCTCGGGAGTCCGCTAGAATTATCTGTCTCTCCCGCCGATATATCTGCCTTATCACGGGCCCCGGGACTGCTCCGCTGACGCGTACACCTTATCTTTTTAATCTCTCTCTCTGGCTCCTCGTTTTTTCTTTTCCTCCTCTCGTCTCTCTCACTGTGACCTCTTTCTTTCCTCGCCACGTAACTACCCACGCTGTTTTCCTAATTGTTGCCCTTCCTCACTTTTGTTTTGTAACCCATTATTACGCCGGGCGTAATGCCAAACTCCCCGTGTTTATCTAATAATTCATCGCTATTTACGCCGCGGGTGCTGCCAACCCGTGGCACTTAACCCGTCGGTTTAAAAAATGTACTTATATTTGTTAAGTGAGGAGAAATGGTGCAAGTAATTTTTTACATCTGGCATATTACCAATACTATCTCCAAAATGTGTAAACTTAAAAGTTGCACCCAGGAAGTAATACTTATTAGGGTGGAGGTAGGTGACGAGGATTGTTATTTTTTTGGTACCCCGGCCAACCATTCACTCATTACTTCACATATGTCACTCTTTATTTCTGTAATGGTCTTCTGTACTCTTTGGAAATGTAACTGTGTAATTTTTTAACTGGGAGAGTGCATTTATGTCATTACTGAAACATATGTTGAACCTAGAGTCTGAAGGACAAGGTTCTTGAAACAAATACTACTACAACAATACAAGTATTGGTTGATCCTGGTAATATACAGAGTCAATTGTCAAATTATGACAATGATACATTCCAACAGTGTTGTCAAAAAGTTGACTTTCACCAAAGTTAGATATTCATCATTTTTTGACAGATTTTGAAAAATTACTAACTCCATACTTTCTAGCCTAACCTCAATTAAAACCTTCAACCTAATTATTTTAGGTGACTGGAACGCTATCGTCGGCGAAGGTCAAGATGGAAGTCCAATCCATATTTTCCAGAATAACTGGAAAATATGGATTGGGAAACCGAAACGAAAGAGGAAAAAGGCTGCTGGAGTTCTGCACTCAACATAAGTTAGTGGTTGCCAACACATTGTTTAAAAATCACAACCGCAGAAGATACACATGGAAAATGCCAGGAGACAGAAGAAGATGCCAAATAGACTACATTTTAGTGAAGCAGAGATTTAGAAACCAAGTGAAGGACTGCAAAAGCTACCCTGGGGCAGACATCGACAGTGACCATAATTTAGTGATGATGAAATGCCATCTAAAATTCAAGAAATTGAATAAAACAAAGAAGAATATATGGCAAGTAGAAAAACTAAAGGAGGCTCAACATCAGCTGGCATTTCAAAAAGCAATGGGAAATAACATAGGAGAGAACCTGAATGAGAAATCAGTGGAAGAGCGTTGGGAAAACATTAAATGTGGACTACAGGAAGCCGCAAAAGAAGTTCTTGGAAGAAGAAAAGTTGACAAGAAGAAGCCATGGATCACTGAGGAAGTCTTAGTGCTGATTGAAGTACAAGAAGAAAGTACAAGAATGCGAAAACTGAAGAAGGGCAGCTTTGCTACAAAAGAATTAGGAACAAAGTAAGTCGTAAAGCAAGGAAAGCTAGAGAGATGTGGTTGAAAAATCTATGCGAAGATGTACAAAGCAACCTTGCACTTGGAAAGGTGGAAGCGGCCTACAGCATAGTGAGGAACCACTTCAAGGAACGGAGCACAAGAGGCAATGCCATAAGGGACAAGAATGGAGGAATTTTGATTGAAAACGAGGAAAAAGTGAAGAGATGGAAAGAATATCTGGAAGAGCTATACAATGGAAAAAATCTCAGCACAAAAGCTATTGAAGAGGAAAGCGAAGTGGAAATAGATGATATGGGGGCATCAATATTAAGATCGGAATTCGACGCTGCAGTAAGGGACCTTGGGATGAATAAGGCCTCAGGTATTGATGATGTCCCTGCAGAACTAATTAAAAATGCAGGAGAGAAGACATTAATTCATCTCTACAAAACCATCTGCGACATGTATTCAACAGGGGAAATTCCAAGGGACTTCGAGAAAAACATCATCATTCCTATTCCCAAGAAGAAGAGAGCGGGAAATGCGAAAATTTTAGGACTATAAGCCTGACGACACATGCATCGAAGATACTGACCAGGATCATCTACAGAAGAATAGAACGAAAAGCAGAGGAGTTCCTGGATGAAGATCAATTCGGATTCACGAAAAGTAAGGGTACAAGGGAAGCAATATTGGCCCTTAGGCTACTCATAGAGAAGAGAATGGAGAAGAACAAACCGACGTTCATTGCATTTGTGGATTTAAAGAAGGCATTTGACAACGTGGATTGGGATTCAATGCTTGGAATTCTGAAGGGAATTGGAGTGTCCTACAATGACCGAAGAATTATACACAGTCTGTACAAAAACCAAGTTGCTGTGATTAAATCTGGACCCAGCTGTGAAGAGGCAAGAATAAGGAAAGGAGTGAGACAAGGCTGCGCACTGTCTCCCGTAGTTTTTAATGTTTACATCGAGAGAGCCATAAATTAAGTCAAGGAGAAGTGTTCTGGAGTGAAAATCCACGGAGAAACAATCAGTATGCTACGATTCGCTGATGACATAGCTCTCATAGCAGAGACAGAGAAGGAGCTGAATAAGATGCTAACAACCCTGGAAAGGACTATGGCCAGATATCAGCTGAAGATCAACAAGAAGAAGACTAAGATATTGGTGTGCAGCAAAAGAGAAGAGGCCAAAACCAACGTTAAACTAGGAAAACAGAAACTGGAAGAGGTGAAAGAGTTCTGTTACCTGGGAAGCAGAGTAACCAACGATGGACGAAGCAAGAAAGAAATAGTGAGTAGAATAGCCCAGGCAATTAGGGCATTCTCTCAGAAGAAAAATCTACTTACAGCAGGAAATACAAGCATAGAAGTAAGGAAACAGTTCATCAGGACATACATCTGGAGCATTTTTCTTTACGGAGGTGAATCATGGACGATGACAGCAGCGGAGAAGAAAAGGGTAGAAGCATTTGAAATGTGGTGTTACAGAAGAATGCTGAAGACTAAATGGATCGACCGAGTAAGTAACGAGGAAGTGCTAAGAAGAGTAGGAGAAAAGAGAAGTCTGCTGACAACTCTAAAAAGAAGAATGGAAAACTTAATCGGTCATATCTTGAGACACGATGGCCTGATGAAGAATATCGTCGAGGGAAAAGTGAACGGGAAGATTGGAAAAGGCAGGCCTCGTATGAGATACATGGAACAGGTTGTGAAGGATGTAAAAGAGAAGAATTACGTCACAATGAAAAGGTTGGACGATAGAAGAATCGAGTGGAAAGCTGCATCAAACCAATCCTAGGACTGTTGACCAATGATGATGATGATACTTTCTAGGGCTAGCCAGTGATCTAATTACACTATGATGTACAGGCGAGTGAAAATTACATTGCAACAACAAAACTAAGTTAAGTTCTCTCAAAATTGTTGCTTATTGATTTACGTTCGTCAGTGTGCTTTTCCAATTCAAGTTTGTTCTGCTTTCGGCATCACTGATTGTAAACTTAATCTCGCGCTCAAATACGTGTATGATCAGTGATAACAAAAGCAGAACAAGCTTGATATTGTTGGTTATAACCTTAGAGTTCCAAAGTTCTGCTAAATCAACACAAAAATGAAAATGAATGTCATCGCAACCACTGCAGATAATAACAGACTGCGACAATGTAGCATTCTTCAAACGAGCACTATTCACGTTGCTGCCAAACATTAAATTTTCACAATTATGCAGTGGGTTGAAAGCATGCTAGGTATAGTATGCTGTTCCAAGATCTCCAAAGGGGTTTAAGTGCATTTATTCCATTAATTACCAAAGGATTATACGAAATGGAAAGGGGTATAAGTAACTTTTCGCTGGTGTAATCACTGTCCAACAGCGCAGAAAAAAATGGGACAATTTAGTGAAATAATACAAGGTAGCTACATTATTTATAAGAATACTCAAAGTATCAATTTGAATATCATGCTCATATCAGACATGATGGGTATGACTATCCAGGTTGATTTTATATGTAATGCAATAACATTATCTTGGCAAATACCAAAGTTGTGTCAAATCGTATGTCTAAAAAAATGGCATGCTAGTGCTGGAACGTGGATATATACTTTGCTGATAACTAGGGACATGACATTTTCGCGAAACGTTTTTTGCGACAGGATTCACGAAATAAGCGACATTAGGTTTTAATCACGAAATTTAGCGTGTCTTCTTTGAAATGCGATTTTTTAACGAAATTTGAGATATTTTGCAAATACCGAATTTTTGTAGCATGAAATATTTTCTTTACTGATGGCCGGATCGGATCTTTCATTTTTCTCGGTTCCGGATTCGGATCCAAAGACACGGAGTAAAAGTGGATCCGGATCGTAGATTTTAAATTTTCGCTGCTTAGAGATCGAAGTGCCCCGTGAATGGAATGTAGGTGTGGTAGATATTGACGAGAAGAGGATGTGTAACTAAGGTCACGTAATTAGATGAAAACTTTCCCGTGCAACTGGAAGCAAAATAAAGAAATATGACTTTTTTCCCCAATTACCCAGGTATCGCGGGGGGAAAAAATATATACCTAGGATGTCATGCGGGTAGCCTACATTTGCCGGGATCAGGCGTACAACGAGAGGTAGTGTACCGTGCGAAGTTCGATCCCAATCGCAGTTTAATTTTTTCTTTCAGTCACTGCATCGAAAATGTTATCATATTCAATTTCAAACCATTACATCTGAATACTCACTTTATTATACTTTGTTGTTTAAATTAGATTTACAAATATACCACTCATAAATTACGGATGGTCGGGTCGGATCCAAAGATCCACGGGTCTTTCATTACATTCACTACTGAAATCATATCCAGGGACAGCAAAAATTCAGATCCGGATCGGAGATTTTAACATCTCGCGGCCTCGTGATCGATGCTCCCCGCGAATGGAATGTACGTATGGTAGATACCAACAAGGAGAGGTTAAGTAACTCAGGTGACGAATTGAGAAGATTTTTTCCGTGCCACAAACGAGGAAAAGAAAATAAAAAAATACTCGTCTTGACCTTTTTCTCCATATGTGCATCGCCCGGATGTGCAGAAAAAAATGAAGTCGAATGTCATGCAGGTCGCCTACATTTGCCAGATTCCCATGAACCTATGAGAGCGTAGTTGTTAAAAATGGGGGCTAGTGTACTGCCAGTCGCGAGTTCGATCCTTAACGCTACATAAGAATACAGCCGTGCTGTATTCCTAGGGTAATGCTAGTAGGCAGTTAAAAAAAGTAGATTATCAGAAATTTCATGCCAAATTATAAGTAAAAAAATAATTAAATTTGGCGAAAGGAAATGATTGGAAAAAATTTATATTACAGAATTAAATCATGGAATCATTACATTAATTTTACAGTGTATTTTTGAGTGACGTATTTGTAAATCTAGTTGAAGCGATAGAAGTACAAAAAAGTCAGTATCCACACACAAAGGTTGGAAATGAAGGATGATAAAGTTTTTTATTCAATGGTTGAAAGAAAAATTTTAAACAGCGTAAGAATCAAACTTCATTACCTGCAGTCCACTACTCCACTCTGTTATTGTTATTACCATTATCTCATTAATTTGCCTTTAACTTAATTTTGCCTACTGTGTTTTTTATGTTGCGTAGGGTAGCCATAACTTCTGTATTGGATCTCAAATGTATGTACTATTAACTGTTTGTTCACAATGGTATGAAGTCTTCATTAATAATATTTAAAAAAACCCTTCCTTTAAAACTCCTTTTTCCAAACATTAAACACAGCTTTCACCTTTTTAAAACGATTTTATTTACCGTATTTGTCATTTTTAAACACCGCTTTTGATGATTTTTATTTACCATTTTTCGGTGTCCCTATTGATAACATATTTGCATGAAAAATTGATCCCAGATCCAATACTGTTGTAATCTCTTAGATGAATTTGTGAAACAATGTACACTGTTTTGAAGGAACTTCGGAATCCACCCTCATGAAGTAGTAGGAATCCCAGCACTGATTGTGTGGATTCTTGCCCCTGCATAGCCTTATATGCTCTAGGCTAGAGGGGATAGCGATGCTGTGTGCCCACCCAGCATATTTAATACAAAATTTAATTAAGTAAATATTATTAAAAAACTTTGCTTCACTTCTTATGCCTTCCATTTTTCAATACCACATTAAAATAAAATATTTTTATCCAAAAACAAATAGCTTATCAACTGACTTTTAACTAGAGGTGGGACGAATCCTAAATTTTCTCGAATCCGAACCCGAATCCTCAGAGGTTCTCGAATCTTTCGAATACCTCGAATCTCTCGAATCCTACATATAAAGTTGATAATAACAGAAAAGAAAAGACTTTAGCAGCTGCATTTAATGAAAAACAAATTAAAGAATAGTTTTCAAAAATACAACTCTTTATTGCAATAATACAAATAAGATTTGAAGAGCTAAAATAGATAAGTAATAAACATGATACACAAATTTTTTTGCATGAAATGAAAGCATGTGAATGCTCTAGGAGGCATAGCGATGATATGTTTCCAATGAGTTATTAAACTGATACTGAATTGCATGTTTAAAAAACGATATCTTTTTTTCCAATATTGTCGCGTCTTCAAGACTCATTCACAGCGATAGACGAGCTGCTTGCAGGAGAATATTCCTCATGTGTTAAACATTGTATTCATTGTATGCAGGGGGACACGGGGAAATATATTATGTAACTAGATTACATATGGTTGGGCCAAGATTAGGAACAGTGTGAAAAAATTGTAGTTGTAAATCGGAGAGAATATCAGGAATTAGTTTACAGGTGTATGAGGAAAGATGCAGAAAAGCAAGCAGTATGGTGCAGTAGACACAAGAGTGGTCAAGACACATTGGGTGTTGGCACAAACTATGGAGGAAATTGAGGAATGATGGAAATAGAAAGATTTAAACACAGCAAGGCAAAATAAAATTTAAGGAAACAAGCAATAGACTTAGGAGGGGTATGAAGAGAGTGAGATAAAAGTGGCAAAAAGGTCAATGCAAATAGGTTGAGAGGTTCCAGAGAGAGGGAGAAATAGGCGCCCTGTACTGTCAAAGGTTAGAAGGTCATTCAGCAGCAAGAAGTGGAATACGATATTGTGCATTAGTGTTATGTCAGGAGAGCTGCTGCTAGAACTTACAAGAGATTCAGCATAGGGGTAATGAATATGTGGCAAGAACTGCATGGCACTAACGATAGACAAGGGAACTTGGGAATAGAAGAGAAGGATATAGATAAGGATGAACTGGGACCAGGAGTCCAGCCATGCTAGTAAGTTAGGGTAAACATTACGAGAAAAGAAGGTGTTAGAGACTATAATGTTATCCTATCAAAGCTACTTAAGAATCGAGGTTGAGAAGAACTTGATGATTTTACTGGTTTGTTCGCAGGATGTATGAGGATGAAGTCTGGCTGGAGGATTTTTTTAAAATCTGTATTAATACCTAACCAAAAAAGAAAGAGCATACACTTCTTAAATAAAAAAAAATTTCATCACCTATGCGATAGCATCAGCCGATCCGCGAGTTATGCAACCCGGACAACAATCGCGACAAAAATTACGTACGTGTACCGTAATTTCTCACGGCATTACAATTCCACAGATGACTGAGGTCACGATAACTGGTCGTACATCTGAGAAAAGTTTACTTATCTTTCATAGTGGTAACTTACTGCATGAGTTTTTACTTTGTCTTTCACGGAACGTTGAGTCCATCCACCAGTTATGCAACCAGGACGACAATCACGGCAAAATCGTCTCGTAAAACGCAAATGGCGAACCATTCAAAAATTTGCTAGCGTAAATAAAGGGAAGATGTGATTTGCGGGCATATGAAAATTATTAGCACTTGAAGGAAAAGTCGTTAATGGCGGGAAAAAGTAAATTGCGGGGACGTAAAAGCGAGGTTTAACCTTATTTGTAATGAACGTTTTTATCGGTCGAAACTAATCTGTTCTAAGTTATTACATAAAGAATTCGGTGTTTATTTATACTTTAGGATTCGAAAGATACGAATGATGAAAATAGCACAAAGATTCGAGAATTCGAATCTCGAATCTTTTTCAAGATTCGAGGGATTCGAGGATTCGAATGTCCCATCTCTACTTTTAACCTTTTTTGCTCCTAAATATCTTTATTGACATTTAAGGGTATTTTAAGAGAATCCTACCAGTAAATAGGTAGCCATCATCCTTAGCTTCTCCTCATCATCATCATCGGTCAACAATCCTAGGATTGGTTTGACGCAGCTTTCCACTCGATTCTTCTATCGGCCAACCTCTTCATATTTACGTAGCTCTCCTCTTTCACATCCTTCAAAACTTGCTCCATATACCTCATACGAGGCCTGCCTTTTCCTTTCTCCCCGCTCACTTTTCCCTCGACGATTGCCTTCATTAAGCCATCGTGTCTCAAGATGTGGCCCATTAAGTTGTCCTGTCTTCTTTTCACTGTTTCCAGTAGACATCTCTTCTCTCTCACTCTTCTTAAGACTTCTTCATTTGTCACTCATTCGATCCATTTCATCTTCATCATTCTTTGGTAGCACCACATTTCAAATGCTTCCAACCTGGACTTCTCTGCTGCTGTTATTGTCCATGCTTCGCTGCCATATAGTAAAATGCTCCAGATGTATGTCCTAATGAGATGTTTCCTCACTTCCACGCTTGTATTTGCAGCTGTAACCAGAATCTTCTTCTGGTTAAATGCCCTTTTTGCTTGGGCAATTCTACTGGTGATTTCTCTTTTACTTCGTCCATCGCTGGTTACTCGGCTTCCCAGGTAACAGAACTCTTCCACCTCCTCGATCTTTTGTTTACCTAGTTTACATTAGTCCTGGCTACCTTTCTCCTACTGCATACCAATACCTTAGTTTTCTTTTTATTGATCTACAGATCATCTGGTCATTGTTCTTTCCATATTTCCTAGTGTCTTCTTTAAATCTCCTTCTGTTTCTGCCATGACTGCTATGCCATCAGCGAATCATAGCATGCTGATTTTCTCCCCGTGGATATTCACTCCCGGAGACTTTTCTTTGACTCCTTGGATGGCTTTCTCTATGGAGACATTGATTAATACGGGAGACAGTGCACATCCTTGCCTCACTCCTTTCTTTATGCTTACTTCTATACTACTGGGCCCTGATTTGATTATGGCTACCTGGTTTTTATACAAGCTTTGGATAACTCCTCGGTCACTGTATGATACTCCAATTTCTTTCAGAACCTTTAGCATCATGTTCCAATCCACATTGTCAAATGCCTTCTCCAAATCTACAAATGCAACAAACATCGGTAGATTCTTCTCTATAAGTAACCTGAGGGCCAAGATCACTTATCTTGTGCCCTTGTTTCTTCTGAACCTGAATTGGTCCTCATCCAGAAACTCATCAGCTTTTTGCTGTATTCTTCTAAACATGATTCTCGTTAAGATCTTCGAGGCATGTAAAGACCGAGCAATGACTACAACGTTTTCACCTTTTTCATGGCATCTAATTATTGACACCTTGCCATTCAAGGTTATAGCTTGACGCTTAGCATTTGCACTTACCTTGAGATTTCTGTTTGGAGACATTATTGAATGAAATAAGTCACAAGTGTGTGACACACTGAAGCTCAAGAATTACCACAAGCGTAAAATAACCTCACAACACCACAATATCCCATAAAGACAGGTTCGGGCAGGTCCAAGAGCATCGAAAAGCTACGCAGCTGACATCGTCAGAGTTGGTACAGTCATCGGGAGCAGACACGGAGCAAGCATCACACCTTCGCTGTGGGGCAATGAGGAACTATGGTCATTGCTGCATTTCAGCAACCCAACTCAAATTACTTTAACGTTAATTAAATGCATTATAATTATGAAAAGTACTAAATTGGATACAGTATGTTGGGTACCCCAAACCCCCTCACTATCTCTTTAATTTCTTCTTCTGAGGGTAGGGATATTACTCTTCTCTGAACGGAAACAACTTTCAGGAGCATCTTGTTCACCATGTCTTATTTCACCATGTTTCCTCATCTCCCAATCACCTGACAATAAAGCTCTAACTATTTCTTGCTCTTGATTTAGTATTGCATATGTTGGCATGCGCTGAAATGAAGGGTAAAACAGCAGCTAATATATGAATTTATAAACATAAAAATATAATGCAAATAATGCCAATCATTAATGGATGAAGGAACATTTCAAAGCAAGGCATTATATAGTTACACTGAGGAGGAGTGGGGGAAGGACTCAAACTGAGAGGGGGGGGGGGGAGTTAAGGATGGGAGTGAGGGGGGTGGGTGTTGGGGTGTGGGTGAGGGAGGGAGTTGGGTTCCGTCAAGGACAGCAGGGGATGGGGCACAATTAGTGGTGAGGGTATTATTGTGGTGGGCATTAGGGTAGGCGAGCATCTCAGATTTGAAAACTGTTAAAAACATCTGCGAGGATTTAAAATTTGTTAAGGCTGTTCTATACCAAACCAATATCTCTTGAGTAACCGCCACGGGGGTTAGTTCCGAGAGCCGCCGCTTCAATTTCAGTGGGATGGGTAACTTTACTGGGAGGAGGGGGTCATCTTTGAGGGGTGTTTGGGGAGTGGCTTATTTATTCAGTCACCAATGAGTGACCACCGGTCCAAATGTTCCTTATCGCTTATTGCGTCACACGTCGTCACTCGGCCCCTTGGACGAAGGCCGAGGGAATCTTTGTTTACGAGTGATTCATTCGTCTTCCTCATCTTAGCTATCCGCTTATCTTTGCTACTCACCTAACACGAACGTAACTTGTCTATAAGTGGGATTTGATTTAGTCCACTCTCGCTACCAGGTAAAGTATTCGGGGCTATTTATTTTCAGTAAAGAAGTAAAATGCTTCTCGTGACTTTGACCTAATTCCTTTATTGCAAGATTTTTCCAATACGAGTGTAACTCCGTCTAAAGTTTGTCCAGAAATTAAATGGGATCGAGAAAAAACTAAAACACAACGTCATTGTAAGTGTGAACTGGAGCAAAACTTTTTATGGACTACGGTAGATTATATTTATTCGATAGATGAAAAGTCCAAAGAGAGAATCTTAAAAAAGAAAATTGAGCATCAGTAATTCAATGAAATAAAACTGACTGACTGATGGCTCGTCACCCTAGGGTGACTTTATTTCATAGTATGCCAAAAACTGGCTTATTATATGTGTCATTTTAATCCCGGAACCGACTAGGATCTTTAATTATTCATTAAAATATCATTCGGTCTATGGAAACTGTCAATTGGATTGTTTTTATTTAAGGCTGCACATTCCATAGCTGTGTTTTCACTGTTTTCTATCGTTTTGTAGTATTTCGTACTTTGATTTGTTATTATTTTTTCTAGTGGGTCAATTGTAGCTTTTTCGTATATTTTGTCATTTGCGGTCCATTATTTAATTCCATGCATGTTTCTTAGCATCCTTCGGTCCATCGCCTTAATATTGTCTATCTTGTTTCTGTGGAGTTTGCTTCCTTAGCTATTTCTCTCCACCTCTTACAGCAATATCGCGGCAAGTGATTGGTGCAATCTATTTTAATGACAGGGAGATCAACGCCGTAGGGAAGAAGTTCGGCCAATTTCTTGGTAGCACTGCTGTCGCCATCCCCTACGAATTAAATGGAAATTTTATCGTATTTGCGTGAAGAAAGATAAAACTAATTACACAACACCCATTTATAAGATTCATGACAAGCACATCATATTATATCGCCTATAAGCCGGTGGTACTTCAAATTGTGCATCTCTACTCATGTTTTAAATCCCTCGACAATTATGTCGGCTTCCATTTCCGTCGAGGACTTGTTCCAATTCTTGAAGCACATATGCTGTTTGGCCTGTGTTTTCATAGTTCTGCATTTCGCACATATACTGCAGTATTTGCAGCTAAATGGTGCATTATTTCCCAGAGCTAACAGAGAAGTGAAACGGTGTCTTATATCAAACATTTTTCTTCTAGAAGGCTCATAAGCTGTCTCCTTCCTTTGTCTCTTCAGTGGTATCACTTGAAGTCAAGCGGGAATTTACGTTTGTCAATTGGCCTTTTAAAAGTTATTGAACCGCAGTGCCCTACGAACATTTCAGAGGGATGAAATGTCTCCGATATTTTTTTGAAATATACGAGAAAAACTAAACTGCAGTTCTACGAAAATGTTGATAATATTAGTAAGATTCGGATTTTTTTCCAATTCGGACGTAAACGTAAAATACGCTTCCATTTAGCATTACTTACACAAACAAGATTGGTGCTTGAAGGAGTCAACCCCCTGTACTTTTATCCAATATGTGTTGGAAGCAATTTTTTCCGATCCTAAATAGTACAATAGTTTGCACGAGTAATCCAGTTACTGTAGATCCATTCTAATGCATTAAAAAGGAAATATTAAATTTCACGGTAAATGGTTACTCGGTCGGACCAGGTGACCATTATTCTGCGTTTTACTGTCAGCTTATTGAACACAAGCTCCCCATTTTAACTATTTTACCTCAAATCGCAGTGCCGCAGTTTCAGAGGGATGAAATGTCTCCGATATTTTTTTGAAATATACGAGAAAAACTAAACTGCAGTTCTACGAAAATTTTGATTATATTCGTAAGATTCGGATTTTTTCCAATTCGGACGTAAACGTAAAATACGCTTCCATTTAGCATTACTTACATAAACAAGATTGGTGCTTGAAGGAGTCAACCCCCTGTACTTTTATCCAATATGTGTTGGAAGCAATTTTTTCCGATCCTAAATAGTACAATAGTTTGCACGAGTAATCCAGTTACTGTAGATCCATTCTAATGCATTAAAAAGGAAATATTAAATTTCACGGTAAATGGTTACTCGGTCGGACCAGGTGACCATTATTCTGCGTTTTACTGTCAGCTTATTGAACACAAGCTCCCCATTTTAACTATTTTACCTCAATTAACTTTTCTCAATTTACTTTCGAGAACGGGGCCTGGGGCCCCGAATTTCCCAGGCGATACGGAGGGGGACCCGAAACTTTTTCCAAGAAATTTTAACGTTCTGATTTTAACTGGGCATGATAATCCGGATTAAACTGCTTATATTTCATGTGCTAAGTGAAAAGTAACATCGCTCTTTTGTCTTCTCGTCACATTTCCCAAGTACTCTTTTTATAAATCCTAGCTTTCTCTTCGCTCGGCCGCATATTTCCCGGATGTGTCTTCTCCACGATAAATCTTTAGTGATTGTTTCACCTAAATACCTTATGGTTTCAACGCTTTCGACCTTCGTGTTATTAATTTTATAGGATCGCTCTATAGAATTATTCCTCCTCCATGTCTTGAATTATATCTAAATCCTTGCTTCCTGTCTTCTTCTGATATACCCCTGCGCACTACAGTATCGTCTGCAAAAAGTCTAAGCGTAAAACTAACTATGCTACCCTGGGGAACTCCCGATGTGACTTTGATTGTGTCTGACATGATACCATCTATGACAACCCTCTGCTCTCGCCCACTTAAGAATTCTTTTATCCAACACACAACGTCATTATTTAAACCAAAACTCTCTAATTTCAAGATTAATTTATCATGTGGTACTTTATCGAATGCATTTTTAAAATCTTAAATCTATCGCATGAACTTCAGCACTGTTTTCTCCGTTGAATAAAATATCGTGTACAAATAAAGCTTATTGTGTCTCGCAGGATCTACCTTTCCGGAACCCACGTTGTCTGTTTATGAGCAATCCCTGATATCCAAATGCCCCATGATTGTACTGACTACAATGTGCTCAAATACTTTGCAAGAGATTAACGTGAGTGAAATGGGTCTGTAGTTACTAGGTTCTTTCCTATCACCGCTTTCAAAAATAGGTGTAATGTTAGCTACTTTCCAATCCCTGGGTAGGTACTGTGCGGTTCTTTAGTGTTTTATTGAATATTATTTCTAGATAGGGGGCTATTTCAGAAGCTAATGTTTTATATACCCGGGAAGGAATTTGATCGGGACCTGGTGATTTGTTTTTACTAATGTTTTTTAACTGCTGCTCTATTCCGCGACCTGAAATTTTTAATTCGGGCATTTGCTCACTGAATGTTTTCGGCGGAGGTTCCACTGCGATGTGTGACGATGAGTTGAATACGCTTTGGAAGAAGGCTTTTAAAGTATTGGCATTTTCCAAACCCTCAGGTGACTCTAATTCCTTTATCACTTTTAAGTGTGTGTACCTACTGTGGACCTATTTCCCTGAAGTTCTCTCTCTCACATATGACCAAAACACTTTAGGATTGCTATCTAAATATTCTCCTAACATCTTGCTCTTGAAATGTGATAACGCTTGCCGACATGATTTCCTTGCTAATGCTCTCGATTTTTTATAGTTTTGAACTAACTCATTTTTTTCCTCTACCGATAGACCCTGTCCTTCATTTTTCATCTCAGCGTGGCATACCCTTCGTCGCTTTAGTGATTTCCTAACCTCCGCGTCATACCACCTATGCTCTGTATTATCAATTTACTTGGTATATATTTATTAACTGCTTTACGGGTGACCTCAATAATTTCTCTCCCCGAATCCTCTATATCTAATCCTTTGCTTTGTTCGCTAAATACATTAAACGATTCCCTTAATTCCTCTTTCATACCGTCGTTAATTAGCCTTGCCAAATAAGTATACCCTCCTCCTTGGTTTATAATGTTTTTCAACGCCTACATTCAATATCGCATGAACTATTTTATGATCACTAATTCCTGTCTGTAGCTACATTTAGAACTTATTCGGGTATATTTGTTGCGAATAAGTCTAGTATGTTGTCTCCCCTGGTCGGTTCTTTTACTAGTTGTTTTAAAGTTTCGTCGTACCGATGGACTGAAAAGCAGCCGATGTAACACCCATTTTTAAAAGTGGTGATAGGGAGCAGCCATCTAACTACAGACCTATATCCCTCACATCCATTTCATGCAAGGTCCTGGAACATATAATTATTAGTTCAGTCATGGGATAACTATATAGCCAGATTTTATTGGCCGATGTTCAGCATGGGTTCCGGAAGAGCAAATCATGTGAAACTCAACTTGCTCTCTTTTCTCACAATATTTTAGTTTCTGGCGAAAATTATATTCCAGTGGATGCTATATTTCTCGATTTCAAAAAAGCTTTCGAGAAGGTGTCTCATAGCAAACTAATCTTGAAATTAAAATATTATGGCATAGACAGTAACATTAAATCATGGATAAATGATTTCCTGCATGATCGGGTGCAAAGGGTTGTTTTGGACGGTGTTACCTCACCGGCAATTAAAGTCACTTTGAGTGTCCCATCAGGTAGTGTGATAGGTCCACTCCTGTTCCTCCTGTACATAAATGATATCAATAAGGTTGTCATAAGTAAGCTTCGTCTATTTGCCGATGACACTGTAGTGTACAGGGGAATTCTATGCCCAAACGATAAAGAATATTTAAATGATGACCTACAAGCAATTGAAGATTGGTGCGATACATGGCACTTAGAATTAAAATTTAATAATTGTCTCTTGATGAATTTTTGGAAAATGAATAGCTCTCCTATTAGCACTTGAATCGAAGAAGATCGTAGCAGATTGAAATTTAGACATAATCTCTTAAAACAAATTCCAAGACCATATTTTCAGTGATGATGTTAAAAATATTTTGTGAACCCCAACTTACTATGGTAGACTGGACCATAATCACGAAATTAGAGAAAATGATTGCCAAACTGACAGATTCAAAATGCCCTTTTTTCTATGTACACTGAGGGATATGAATAACGGTAAATATATCCAGTACGAGTGTAGCAATGGATAACATTGGTACCTGCATGTTGGTATAAGGACTTATAGCTAACCCAACTAACGGCATGTTTTTGCATGTATGCTTCGCTATTTTTATCTTTTTTTAAATAGCGTAGTTTTGAACAGTACCTATACGAGTACTATTCCTTTTTTTATGCATGATATGTAGTGCATGTTTGGTGAGAATTCACCACTTACCACACACCTTTATGTTGGCCTGCAGAGTATTATGTAGAAGTAGATGTAAAAAATGTGACGTAAAGGTGTTCAACAGTGATTCGCAGAGTTACTTATCCTTACCTCCTGTTATAAAACTACACGTATTCCAGTCTATCGAAGGGAGATTGAAGTCTCCGCCTACTATTATTCCTCTGTATTTGTTCCGAGAAATCAATGTTCCTATCTCTGACTCTAGTTCCATTATAGAATTGATGTCTGCATCCGGTGGCCTGTAATATGCACCTACATATATCTTTTTTTTGCGTCACTACTTTTACTTTTAACGGAACACCAAATACTTACTACACTTCGCTCTGAAATAAGTTTTCTTCTACTAACATACGGGTCCTTCACAGCTATAAATAATACTCCTTCGTTTCTGCTTACTCTATCCTTTCTGTATACGGTAAAACACTTAGGGAATACTTCATATCTGATATGTCCTTCGAAAGCCATCTTTCTGTGCGTACGATTATATCAGCATCAGTACTTTTTATGAGGTGGTGAAATTCGGCTACTTTATTTCTTAAACTACGACAATTCACTACTATGACTGAAATTATTTCTCCCAATCTATTTCTCTCCTGGTGCTCTTTTTCAGCTAGAATTTTCCCCGATAATTATTTTAGCGACCCACTATTTAATCTACCAATCTGATATGTATGTATCTGTAGTAATCTGATATGTATGCATGATTTGAACTTCTGTTCTGGGGCCGGTTAAATTAACTGCTTCATGACAGGATAAAGAGTGAGCTTAACCAGAGAAAACAGATAGGAATGGGCACTGTGAAAGCAAATACCGAGCACTGAAAATGAAGGAAGACATTTGTTTCATGTCGGTACCGATGGGCAAGGCTGAATTGAAGCTAGGCTAAACGTGCTAAACTTAGCCCCCCCCCCGAAGCAAATTTCTGGCTACGTGCCTGCCTGCTAATGAAAAAAATATCCTTGCTGAGCTCGCTCGGTCTGAGAGCTCTGGCTTTCGACAAGGGGCCGGAGGGAGGCGAAGTGGCTCGGACGTGGCCTTGGAATGGTTCGAGAGAGAGAGAGAGAGAGAGATAAGGAGCCAGGAGGTGGAGGGTGACGTTAGCGGGAGTGGGGGGGACTAGAGCAGCGCCACGGAACGAGAGATTTTTAGCACGTAAAATAGTGAAAACATGATTCGGAAAATAATAAATAGCAACTTTAGTATGCACCTAAGGTCTTTGAGTTTGATATAATAGTAGAAGAGAAGGATGAATCCCAGCGGATAATTGAACACATGTTTCCATTACGGTTTCAATGTCAAAGGAAAAAAAGTTGAAATCAGGCTATTTTTACGATTTTCAGTGCCTGAAGCTCTTTAATGAGTACTGCTAATGAAAATTCTGTTCAAATAGCCGCTCACATTGATCCTTAATCTAACGATCAGTGAAACCCGATCAGCTCTGCGACTTATATTAAACTCGTTATCTTCGATCTCGCAAGGGTCTGCAGAGCCGTTTTCTGCGGAGGTATAGAACCCCCTTAAGTCGTTTAAAATACATACATCAGGTGAAATGGAATGTCTTAAAATTTCTATGATTTCTAAGTAATTTAATTTAAAACTTTTCCACATGAATGCAAAATTTTTACGTTAAATTCACTTTTATGGCCAGTCTCAAGGAGATGTTTGGCAAAATATGATTTGCAATCGCTATGGTTGACACTTAGTTTATGCTCGTTGATTTGGGTTTTAAATTTCCTCCCAATTTGTCCCACATACACTCCGTTGCACACTCGCCACAATGAAGAGCATACACTCCACTTTTGTCTAACACTTCCACTGGGTCTGTAGAATTAAAAAGCACTTTCCCTACTGTTGTCGGAGAGTAAAAACACACTCGATACTTGTCCTTCGGAACATGTGAGCAAATTCTGTGGGAAATATGGCCGAGAAAGGGTAATTAACACCATTTAAAATCTGACTTGCTCACCTACCCTAATTCCCGCCACAATAATACCCTCACCACTAATTGTGGCCCCATTCCCTGCTGTCCTTGACGGAACCATACTCCCTCCACTCCCATCCTAAACTCTCCCCCCTCCCCTCTCAGTTTGAGTCCTTACCCCACTCCTCCTCAGTGTAACTATATAATGCCTTGCTTTGAAATGTTCTGTCAGTTGGCCACCCTTGAAAATGACGCTGAGTCGTCGAAATCGATCGGGGAACATATAAAGCTGAAAGTGGAAAGTACAAAGTTGTTTCATTTACAATGTTTAATGCCAATCATAGTAAAAAAAATAAGATGTGAGGGCATTTCTCATAGTTGCTAAAATTTAAATTGTTTATTTTCTTATGGCAGCCTCTTCCTCTGCTTGAATTGTGTGCATTTTTTGTTAAAGAGTGCAGCATATATCGAAAAAATAAATGGCGTTAGCCTCAAATTGCTTGACTAAACCAGCTACTGATGCAGCAACAGCTCGGGTCCTATCCATGGTATTATCTGTAGCATATACATGTGAGGACATTGTCATAAAATTTCACCAAATCGTAGTATGTAACCTCTGGCATACATAAGCAAAATTGTGTGATTACAGAGGCTTTAACTTCAATGAGCATAGCATAAGGTGAATTGTCAGCATTATCATGAAATATATGCAAAACATGGAGATGGCGAAAAATCTTACTGATAAAGTCAGTAATTTAAAAAAAATCTAATAAGAATTCCTTCTAATATGAATCTCTAAAATCTACAATGAATCTTGACTGAAGCTTAAGCCAACGCACAAATATGTGCAGACCCATTTTTCATATTATGAAAACAGAATTTCCTCGATGAAATCTGTCAAAAATTAACTCCAAAAATTACTAGTAGTATGAAATCACTTTAAAAACAACCACCTGCACAGAACCAGATAGATTTGTTACTCAATTGTTTTCTTGTGCTATTATTAGACAATAGATCGTGACACTGTAGCTTTCATCCAAATTCATGCTCCCTTTAGTCATCGGGGAGTTCAGGCCCCTTCGATGGCAAATGGAACACGGCTAATTCCTAACGAATTCAGATACGAGTGTGTAATGGCAGAACCAGTAGGAGGCTCCAGTAGGAGGCAGGCCGGATGGTTTTTTGAGGAAAATTCCCGATCAATTAATCGAGTTGCCAGATTTCGCCAATCGTAGCGCCACCTATTCCAGGTGTCTGGCTTCTTCGCAAAGTGCATATGAAAGTGCCTGTGGTAGCTGCAGTTTTGGAGGACTGAATACTGCTCTTCTACGAGATTTTTCAGTGATTCTGTCCAGTAGACTTCCTGAAGAAATGATGAGTACATCACTGTGTTGTTTTGTGCCTGGCTGCACCTCAGGATAAGAATCCACCACAAAGGAGAATGAGAAGTTGGGGATAAGAAACAAAAGTTTGGTCAAGGCAAAGGTTAATGTGATATCTTTAAGAATGGGATATATCCAGTGCCCCATTGCAAGCGTCATATTGTTAAGTCTGTATCGAATATTTTGGTGCTTTCATTGTAGATCAGTTGAGATTGGACTCCAAATTATTGTGGTTGAGAGCATTCTGTACCGCATGGCTGGGCTGCACTTGCGATAGATATCTTTAACTGTGGGATATACCATGTAATGCATTGCAAACGTCTCGTTATTAAGTCAGTATTGATTATTTTAGTGCTTTAATTCAAGACCGGTTGATATTGGGCTCAAAACTAATGTGGATGACCACATTGTGTATTGCACGGCTGGGCTGCGTCATGAGATGCCATTTTGGAAATTAAGTCTAGTCCCTAGCTAACATGCATACATTTTTGCATTTGTTCTTTTATCTCAGATAGCCGAACAATATAAATTATATCATGCCGATGTATTTTCATTATGTTATGTGCACCTAGTCGTGGGTGTCCATGCTAGAGGTATAACTCATTAACTTCACCAAGGCTTGAGTGGAACGACGTGTTTAATCTAATTATACAATCGTATTAATAATGGAATAATAGGTACTCAGAATAATTCTCTCGTAGAAATTTGAGGCGGACCGCTTCTCTGAAGGTGTTAAATATATATTAAAAGCACATGCTACTACATATGGCACATTCGCGAGGGAAACCCTGAAGTTGACATGTTTTTGTTATTAAAACAGATGTTAGGTAAAGGAATTGTTTATTGGGCGCCAAGAAAGGATTGTCAACGATATAGGTGCCATTGTAGTAGTAAGCTTAGACTTATTGTAGACGATGCGGTAATTTATAGGGAAATAGCAAATGAAAAAGATAGTGAATCACTCAACAATGTAGGAAATCTAGTTTGATGCGATAGATGCTAGTTTGAACTAAACCTAATAGCATGTGGCTATAAATGTGCGGAAGAGGAATAACTAAAATGATCACTATAGGAAACCATATAACATCAGTGAAGGCATGAGGAGTAATGAGTTTTGGTTCTGCCAGAGCTCAGCTTCTCCAGTTGTAATAGTCAGTAATAGTTCAATGGTAGATTAAGCATTTAATTATTCTGAAAATGAGAAGATTGTATTCTTTCACTCTTACATTTCATGTTAAATTTATAAATTACTATACCAACTGCTATAAAATTGTCTTGATAGTTTTTAATTAATGTTCTGATTTATCCCTGTTAAATTATGTTTGCACTATTATAAGCATTGTTTTTAATTTATTCTAATTTTATTTCCAGGCATATGTCTCTGCAGGTTTTTTTGCCATCCAAATGGTGGCACCTTGTGACACATGCTAGTTATTTTAAGGCTGTGTTTATGTTGATTTAATCTTTGGAATTGATTGTTCGTATATATTCGCAAATATTTCTTCACTCTAACATTGTGCTCCTATCAATAAAAGCAACTAAATGTTAACTTGCTCATGTTGCACTGTTCTTTGCAGTTTTTTTTTAAATACTTACTATTTGCAAAACACATTCTTTTTCACTGTCAATTGTTTAAGTCATTGTGTAAACATTCTTTGGTGTTTCAATAAATGCATCCAACTGTTAACTTGCACATGTTGTACTGTTCTTCCCGGTTTTTTTGGAGTAATATAGCTACAGTTTGCAAAATGCATTCTTTTTCATAGTTAATTGTTTAAGTCTTCATGTAAACAATCTTTCGCGTCTCCCAGTTTATGTTAGCGGGTTGGAGGTTTTACTAAGGTTTAAGTTACTCTATCTTCCGATATTGTCACTACCGTTTTTCATTTCCGATAGCTGCTGTGCTGAAGTTGTGAGTGTGTCTCCTTGACAGTACCTTCATTAACACTCCTTTAACTTACGATATAAAGTAACCAGCGTAGCATGTCCCTAAGAAAAAAATACTATAGAACTATATATAGTGATTATAGGAATTCTATAATCACTATGGGGTAGAGTTCTATAGTCCTATAATCACTATGGGGTATAGTTCTATAATCACTATAGGATACAGTTCTATAGTTTATACATACATAACTTACATAGACCTCTCATATACAGACATATTCTCCTGGACCATGCTGTCTATAAGAGAGAGGTTTCAAATTATGTATCTTAAAAGCAAAACATTCTGAAAATTTTATTTTTTATTCATCTCATATGGATTCAAATGTCACATTCATCTTATATCCATTCAAATGGATATCCATGATTGGATGATTTTCCTCAGTCCCCCGTAGACAGTAACAGGCTTAGAGAAAAATCTGGTGCGCTCGCCGGAAAACAGGTTCTCAGCATTATGGAGGAAACTCTTATTTATCTCTCCTAGAGTTCAAAGATTATCAGAGACGTATATTTATAATGGTCATGCTTAATTTTAGCCACAAAATGGTTATTAGGGAAATGCTTTAACGGTGCAAATTATCCGTGTCAATCTTAGAGTAAAGTTAATAATCACAAACGACTTAATGCCAGCCAGCAGCTGTATATATATGGCCTCCCTGTCTCTGGGCCTCGGACCTTATTCTATCCCAATCCCTTCCATACCTATCCTTATGCCTTTCCTCCCGGTCTGAAGCGCCTATTAGTGCAGAAACAGACTTGAAAACACCCATGATCATTCCCATAATTGGAAAATGTGTCAGGCCGTATGTCAAAGGATGATAGGATAAAAAGTAGTTAAGTGTAGGTTGTAAGGTAGGTGAATAAGTAGTATGTGAGATAAAGATATTAATAATTCAGTAAGTGAGAATCACGATCCTTCATTTTCCTTTTTTTTTCAATTTTGTTCCTTTGGGGAACAGTTGGCAAAACGGATACGAATAATGGTTGGCCAACCGCTGCACCTAGAATAGTAATAATATAGGAATCCTCATGACCAAACGTTGGCCCAGCCGTCTGTGCTACATGGGTATGTTCCAAATACCTTAGCCATAGTGATTATAGAAAACTATATATAATCACTATATATAGTCCTATAATCACTATGTTCCAAATAACTATAGGACCATAGCAATAGTGATTATAGAAAACTATATATAATCACTATATATAGTTCCATAGTATTTTTTTCCAAGGGGTTCTCATTGCCTTTGTATTACTGTTTTGACTTAGAGGTTTTTTGTATGAGTACGATGCCGGAATGCTAGGCTTTCGAGCTGTGTCTTTTTTTACATATCATTTAGTGTGTTTCACCTGTATTTTACCAGAGCAGAGCACCAGGGATTTTTCAATATTTTAAATTCTATTCTGCAGTCCTTCATTACTTGTTTTCGAACGAAAATGCTACTCTCGCAACGTATTTGCGACGGGCTTATACTCACGTTTGCCGGACACTTCGCGATGCCAGCGCAACTTTGGTGGAACCTATTTTACGCGACTGGGCTGGTATCAATGGTGTCGCGGGACTCGGGAATCCTATTAATATAGTATCCCTGGGCAGAACTACGAACCGAGCTACTATGAATGAGTGGTGCCACCTTATGGGTTTTGAGGGAACTATGGACGAGTAATGCCATCTATTGGGTTATGGAAGAACTATAATCGAGTGGTGCCATTTAGTTTGTAATCTAAGAATTATGAATGATCTGATTCACATATCCAATCCATTAATGTTACTATTCTTGAAAGAGAGTTAAACATAGCTGGAAAAAAAGCCTGTGATTAAAAATTAGATATTAAAATACCTTTTTTGAGAATCAGATTTCACAGGCAAATTACACAAACTGCATTAAGGTTGAGCACCAGCTGAAAGTGCACATACCATTAGATTCCTCTAATCCTAATAGGAATAGGATCAAGCTGATGGGAATTACTTTAGAAAGAACAGTTTATTTGATCAAAACATCCATATAATTGACACGAAGCTCTTACTTCAATACAGCCTTTATTAAACAATGCATAAATTATAAATGGCATTGCTAAAAATTAACATACAAAATATAAACAAATTAATTAACAAAATGATATTTTTTGCCATGCATAGTTGGTCTCACATTTAATGGGCCACATCTTGAGACACGATGGCCTGATGAAGACAATCGTCGGGGGAAAAGTGAACTGGAAGAATGTAAAAGGCAGGCCTCGTATGGGGTATATCGAGCACGTTGTGAATGATGTAAAAGAGAGGAGCTACGTCAATATGAAGGGGCTGACCGATATAGAAGAATCGGGTGGAGGGCTGCGTCAAACCAGTCATCCTAGGATTGTTCATTGAAGCTTTCACAGCTCATGATGATACGTATGTTACTCAGGTGTGCCGCGTGATGCACAGGTATTGGCCTGACGTTTCGTGACCTCTTCTGGTCACTTCTTCAGAGGGATATGAGGTCCTCGTTGACAGTGTGGGTATTATATATTATCTAAGGTGGGGGGGATGGAGGGAGAGGTCGTTGAAAAATGTTTGAGAAGTGTGGGCCTCCACGTGTGTGGCTTATTTGGAGGCCACCATCTCTATTGACATTTTCTTTATTATTATTTCAATTGCTTCACGGTCTAGCCTGGGTTTGAATCTGTTGACCATCGCGATGACTTTAGTTGTTCAAAGTCAATCTCATGTCCCAGGGCTCTGCATGTTCTGCCGACTTCGATGTCTGTCCCACTGTCGAGTGGCTCGTCCGTGTTCTTCCAGCCGGCTTGTGACGCTGTGGTGTCCTGTCTCCCCGATGTATTTCTTCCCACATGTGCCCAAGGGAATTTCATAGACTCACTCAATTTGCAACAGAACCCTATCCTTCACATTTCTCAAGAAAGATTTTATCTGTCTGTGCAGCCAGAAAGTGGTCTTGATGTCATTTCTTCTGAGAACATTCCCTATTCTATCCGTCACACCCTTTATGTAGGGAAGGCAGGCTCTCTTTGGGCTGGTGGTGGTGTCGTCCTTTCTCGTCGGTAATGATTAGGCAGAGTTTCGGTTGGCCTAGTCCTTGATTTTTCAGTATTTGGTCTCCGAGTCGGTGTATTTAAATCTATATTGTATCCTGTAAGCTGCCGCAACGGGGGGGCGGCGTCTTTACGTCTTTTCAAAATAGTAAGTGGAGTTTGTTTCGGTATCACGTATCTATAGCAACATTTTTGCGCAATAGATAGCTCCTTTTGTGTACACATTAAAGCTACATTGGAAAGACACGACAAAGAAATTGTTACACAGTGGCGAGGGAAAGTATGCTCAGAGATTATCTCCGTGCATGAGAGTAGTAAACGAGTTCGAATCATTTAGCATTTTAAAATAATTCGCAATTATCATCCTAAAAATGAATTATGATGTGAAAATGCAAATTTTCCTGTGAATACAAAACTGCGATTACCACTATTTTGCAAACTTTGCGATATTCTATTTGCAAAACTATTACAAGCGATGCTGAAAAAATAGGAAATGGAGCAGCAGGAAGGAAATATGGTGTATCTGAATCTAGCAGTGACGAAAACTAAAAATGAGAACTGTTATGATATCAATATTCATTAGTTATTTATGATTCTATTTCCGCAAATGTGTTTTTCTTTAGTTTTATAGGAATTATAATTGTTATTACATTGAGCTTAGTTTTTCCATGTGTTTCCAAGACTTTCCAGTGTTGTTAAATCGTCCCACTCCACAGCTATGCGCAGAGAGCAGACGAGACCACCACTATCAGGTACGGATGGCATTCTGCTTTTATTTGTTGATATGCCAACGGATTTCCGTAATAATAGAGTAATCACGGTTTGAAATTGTATATATTTCTGCAATTATTTCAGTTGAATGTTATTTTGAACAGATGCCATTTTTAAAGCTGGATGATTGATCATATGTAACTGTGATTACCGTGACATGCTACGAGAAAAAGAGGCACAACGCGATGACGATCGTGATGATGTTAATACATAATTCAATCAATTAATGAAAAAGATGTACAGGTAATTTAGGCACAGCATTTATATTAGAGCGTGCATTGATTTTATGTCAAAATGATGCAGACTCAAGGTCAAACAAATAATTTTTTGACAGAAATAATATTTTTCCTAGCGAGCCTGCCCCCCGAAAATAGGGGGGTGCGTGGGATACAGGAGCGCGTCGCTTACACGAGTAAATATGGTATTTTTAGTTTTTCACAGTTTTTTTCAAATTACTTTTATGAAAAACAATGTTCGTTTCGGTCTCAAATACTTTGTATATACTCGTGTAATTTTTTTAAATTGATTGAATCACACTCCCCCCTCCCCCCTCCTCCTCCACACCCTGAAATTCACTGAATACTATAACGTCTAATTGATTTTTTCAAAATGTATTCCTATTTCAATATAATTTATTAAAAATCCTCTCACATGTGTCACACTACTGGATTTGTTATAGCAATACAAAAATTAGTTTATGAGTAAAGAATATTATCTTTTTTTATTTTTTCCATTATCGAGCCTTATTTTTAAAATTGCACTGTCGATATTTTTGGTTTCGTTTCTTTACTTACATATAAATTTGGCTTCAATGAAGCTTTCACATATATTTATTCCCTATTTTATAATTTTACATCTGCATTGAAAATATAACAAGGTCAGGCTATTTGCAAATGTTCAGAAAATACTTTGTAAAGAATTCACAATTTATCAAAGATCTGCTTTTTTCCTAGTTTTTCACAGAGGTCCTCTAAGACTCATGATATTTATCAACCAATGCGATATAAATGTAATTGATGTTAACATTCATTTAGCAAATAAATTACTTTTTTGTTGATTTTTATTTTCTAATATTTTTTTATCTCTTATTTAGGAATAAGAAAAAGATATCTCATAAATGTCAACTCTTGGGTTGCATTTGTCTCTACAGGAAGTAGGTAAGTAATTTATGGATAATCCTAGTGTTTTAATATTTTTCTTCTGCTATGCACACAAATATGCCATACAGCCGAGACCAAATTCACATTTGAAAACATTTTTTCTTTCAGAATCATTCCCTCTCGTCGGGGTGGCTAAAGAACAGGGAGAGAAGGTATCACCTGGAAAAGGGTGTATCCAGAAAAGGAAAATCAATCGGAAAAAACCCATTCAACCCTGCTAACATGCACCTCTTCCCCCAACTTTTCAAAATAAGGCCCTTCTTTGAAATCTTTCTGAAGACAATATTGTGACTCCGACACAACGACTGTGAATCCATAGTTCTTTGGAGGGGTGGTCTTATCTTCTGTATGTAAGTATGAAAGGTAAGCGGCACAGGTATGGTATCAAACTCTACGTGCTCACTGAACCATCCATATTTGTTTTACGATTTATTTACACTGCGTCTTCTGATTCTGATGTAAGCAGGCCGGGATATACTTAATTCAGTTGAACATAGAAAAATAATATATTTAATAAGGAAGTCTGACATATTTTGTAGCGAGTACCAAGAATGGAAGAAACTTAGAAAGGGACTATAGGGGGCAGGGTATGCAACCACTCACACACCCAATTGGTGCAAATAGCTGACGACGAGCATCATCCAAAATAAAAATTCATTTTTTTATGCGTAATTTTTATTGTAAAGCATTTTTAGTTGATTAACTTATTGTTCATAGTAGCAATACATTAAGAAACTTAAAAAAAATTTCAGTCACTGGCATAACCATAAAAATGCCGTGTTGAACGTGTTAAATAGCCTGATCTTACGTCAGAAGTAATTTATGTTTCTCTAAGTTTGTAATTTACCGAGATCATTGATATTGTTTATACGAAAAATCCCATCCAATGTATAATGTGATGCATCATTTTTTAGTTTAAATAGCCTCTTCTTTCATGCATTTCTTTTAACCAAGATAAAGCAAGAAGATAGAAACGGCTGATATTCTAGATTTCATGGTCCATAAAATGGGCAAAAAATATTTCGTGATACAGTTTTTTTAAAAAAACAATTTGCTTAAGCCATTTCTCTTAATCTTGAGCACACCCTAGAATCATAGACTTTTGGCCAAAATCATACGTCAACTCTTAGTAATGAAACTTGGTATTACCATATGTTAGACACTGAGATTACGAAACGAATCTCAGTATTCCCAGTTTTCTCCTTGTTTCACATAGCACGATTTTACAAGATGCAACAATTCCGGGAACCTAACCTCGTGCTACATGAGGGTCTACTGTATTTGCTGTCGGGACATCTCTACCGGATTCTTTTTGTCATTAAATGCGATAGTGAACAGCGAGGATCTGGCAGGTTATGTTACTTAGGGAGTTTATTTATTTTGGTGGCGCACCGTAGAGGAATGAATCCGGAAAGAACCAAACAGCAGATTACATACATATTTTTTCATTTGGACCATGTTTAAATCAAGGCATGCATTGGCACCAATGGCATCTCTACGTTTAAGACACTTACTTCGCAAACTGAGTGGTCCTGATGAACCACTGCTTGAGGCGTCTCTTTTCAACCGTGGCACCTGACCTCCAGGAGTTGCCCCTGCTGTCCACCTGCTCGTCGGCCAATACCGTCTCGTCCACAGGATCCCAATTGACCCAGGCCTGTACACAGAGAGAGGGAGAGAGTAATCGAAGACTATCTCGGTGCTTTGCCGTGATTGAAAGATGGATGGAGTCAAGTGGAGGGGATAGGCGATTGCTAGGGGAGTGAAGAAGAGACGGATATCACGCGAGATGAAGTGTGTGCGAATTTGAGGGAACGTGCTTGAAAGGGGTGTTCACAATCAAAACAGAGAGTCACAGAGATGGAGTCTCCATCAACATTTCCCATTACAGGCAGAATATCTATACCAACGCAAACAACAATGAATTCTTTACTATACAGCAGGGCTGCAAGCGGTCCTACCCATTGGTTTTAATGGAAAAATGACTTATTTTTGCCCATATAATGACCAAATAATGACCAAAAATTGACCAAATACAATCAAAACCTTACTGAAACCGGCCAAACACACTTGAGTATATGTTTCCTAGAGTCCTGCATTCTCCGCCAACTCGCAAACTGGCAGCCAACTGGCCGACTAAGCAATGAAAATCTGTAAAATGCTCAATTCGAACACATATCTTGTGCTCGCGCATCTTCAATTCGCACATTGCAAGGGATTTTTAGGGTCCAGTCTGGGAGTTGAACGCATGGCAGAGAATGCAGGGCTCTGATCTTTTCTGGTGCATATCGTGCCTTTGAAGAGGGAAAGTAATTGAACAACGTATTAAAAAATGTGTCAAATAAAACTTTATCCACATGAAAGTAATGCAAAATAAAAAAAAACTCTTACTTTCCAAAAAAAATAACTTGCACGTACATCCTAACCAGAAACATATGGTAACGAAATAGTAAAATAAAATATTTACTTCGTTGAGTGATAAATATAATGTGATTAAATCAGACACGTTTTCCAGACTAGAAGAACAAAACGAGGGGAAAAATGCAAAGAATTAGTAAATACATACCGTAAACCGGGGTTACTTTGAACGCACGGGGTAACTTTATAAAAACTCGTTTTTAAATTTAAATTGATTTGGCGGTGGCTTATTTTTGGTTCGAGTAACCTTCTGTAGGTGACATTCTTTCAAGGTCAGATGGCAGACTTTGTTGCATTCTTCAAAAATTCTCCATATGGCCAAATTGTAACATTGACGCGCACTTCACTAATCACCGATTTTGGCGCGCAAATAAACATTGTCACAACCTCATCTGGTGTGACTCTATGGACGGCGACGGTGCGTGAGGTAAGTTCAATTCTATTTAAGCATTTAAAGAGGTATATTTACCAGATATTTCCTTTAATGAAACTTAATTACATGATTTTTGACAAATTAAAAGTAAAAAATAGTGTGTTTGACGGGGTAACATTGTAACACCTTTATTTTCGTGCTGATTGAAGAGTATCTTTTGTGCATGGTGTTTAGATGCTTTATTTTACAGCCTATCGACGCTAAAAATGCCACGGAAGTATATTCGCAAGCTAGGGGCACGTCCCTACCAAAATTATTCGCCCCAAACCCTCAAGGAGGCAGTTGATGGATGCCTAAAAAAACAAACCACCATCCGAGCCGCAGCTGAGAAGTAAGTTTTATGGCATTGTTGGCGTGGCTTACAGTTGCTATTTGTATTGATTATTGAATTCACGTTTCTTTCTTGATCTTTTGTTTTTTTTCAGATACCGCATATCGATAGGAACCTTGGTAAACCATATGAAGGCTAAGCGTCAAACCCTAGAGGGTCTTTCAGTTCATAAAAAGAAGCCAGGACGTCCAACAGTATTTTCACCAGAAGAAGAGGATCTTCTTTGCGCTCACATCGTGGCCCTGGCCACTTACGGTTTCCCAGTTGTCATAAAGGACTTGAAGGTAATTGTGAAGTCTTATTTGGAAAAATTAGGCAGAAGTGTACAAATTTTTAAAAATAATACCCCTGGAAATGACTGGGTTGAACTGTTTTTGAAAAGGCATGCAGTTATTTCGCATAGGATTGCAAAAAACATATCACTGAGCAGGGCCAGCGTAAACAAGCTGACAATTGAACAGTTTTTCTCACATTTGGAGAAAGAGTTAGAGGGGGTACCTCCATGCAACATCTACAACTTTGATGAAACCAATTTTGTCGACGATCCTGGCAACACAAAGGTGCTAGTCAAAAGAGGTACCAAGTACCCGGAAACAATCAGAAACGCCACTAAAGCTTGTACCACTGTGATGATGTGTGGCAATGCAGCTGGGGAATTGATACCACCTTACGTCATCTATAAAGCAGAAAATGTGTACAATACATGGACAGAAGGAGGGCCGCCACGTTGTAGATACCACAGAAGTAAAAGCGGATGGATTGATTCTTTCATTTTTGCTGACTGGTTTCAATATCACTTTTTACCGGAGGTAAGGAAAAAACCAGGAAAGAAGGTTATCATGGGAGACAACCTGTCATCTCATTTCAATTACGAAGTGCTTACCATGTGCAGAGAAAATAACATTTCATTTGTGGCATTGGCTCCTAATGCTACTCATCTTCTTCAGCCACTCGACGTGGCCTTCTTCAGACCTTTAAAAGGCCAATGGCGAAAAGTATTGACTGAGTGGAAAAAAAGTCCCTTGGGCAGAAGATGTGGAATCATCCCTAAAGATCAATTCCCCAAACTTCTTAAATCTGTAATGGACGATTTACAAGATAGGATCCCTGACAACTTGAAATCTGGATTTCGCAAATGCGGAATCTATCCCTTGAATCCACATGTTGTCCTCGACAGATTGTGTGACTCCATTTTGGAGCAACAGCCTACATACCGAGACGCGCTAAGCAGCAGCTTCGTTGAGCACCTCAATACCGTTCGATCCGAATCTGTGGCACGAAAACAGCGTAAAAAAAAGCTTATGATACCTCCGGGAAAAGGAATCACAGCTGATAACCTTCAGGATGCCGCAGTTACTTTAGCAAAAAAAAGGAAAAACAATGCCACTAGTGTTAATAAAGGAAAAAATAAGGCAGCCAGGCGTGCCTCTGATGATACCAAATCGTCAGGCTCCGAAAGTGGCTTTGTTGTGCCCTACGCTGAGAGTGACGATACCTCGTTGCCAATAAACCTCTGTGACATTCAACAACAGCAACCATCAATCTCCAAAGCACCTTGTAAAGAGACATCGCAGCCACTAAGTAATAGCAATTATCCAACCTTACGAACTTTGGAAAAGAAACCACTTTTTGGGGGAGACTACGTCATAGTTGTATACTGTGGGCGTCGATATCCTGGAAGAGTCATCAAGGAAGATGCTGGTGAGTATGAAGTAACCTGCATGGCTAGAGCTGGGAAGTGGTGGACCTGGCCAAAGGAAGAGGATAGACTATGGTTCAGACCACGTAGTATTGTTAGACGGATGCATGAACCGACGCCAAGAGATGAGGGAAATATGCTATTTGCCGTTGACATGAAGCGCTAGACGTTTGGAGTGAAGGCTGCATTTTTCAGTGATTTATTTCGTGCAATTGTATGACATATTCTTTTCACAGTTTGAGACACCTTTTTAGCCGGTGCCTAACAATATCACCAATTATTTGAAAATGTTCACTTCTATATTGTGAATAAAATTAAAGTTTAAATTTTCCGAGTTTAATTTTTCCTCCTACCTTCCCTGAGAGTGAAATAGGTAATGTTTTAAGAAACTCTTTTAGGATATTTTCTTGGGTTTGTGCAAAAAACATTTTTGCTGATCTGGGGAAGGTTGTGCACCTCAGAGTAAGTTTAATTGACCACCAATGCCAAATTATGTATTTTCAAATAATAACAGCTTTTATTTTTGGGGTTACAATCGTACAAGAGACATAGGAAGCGGTTAAGAGTGAAAAATATGGATGTACTAAAGTTACCCCAAAACATGGGGTAAAATTATTACAAAAATAATAATAAATTCCTCTCTTCCTATTTCACCTTCTGAAATTGTTGAAACGACGACTTAAAGCCGAGATATGTAACTTCAGTTTTAAGCAAGAATATTTAAAATATTTCAAAATTTAAAGAAGATAAAGTTGAAAATACACCTATCCTGTTACAAAGTAACCCCGGTTTACGGTACAGTGTAATCCCGGTATAACGAGTTCTCATAATCCCTCAGAAATCACTCGCTAAATCGAGCGCTCGTTATATCCGATGGTGTTGAAAAAACCCACCTAATTCTCATAGTCGTTCGTATTTACAGTTTTTCTGTTGTTTCCGTGGTATTTGACGAAGGTAAACAGCAAAAAAGTCATTTCAGGCACAATCTGGTAGAATATCAACATATTTCATGAAAGAAACAGGACATTTTCCATTATATAAAATATTAATTCCCCTAGTTTCGATGTTTTTCTTCCAGTTCTTCTATTTTTCGATCGCCGAAGAAAGCTGTAAAGACAGCGTAACTAGTCGGAATTAAAATATTAGGTATACTGTGGAAGTTTTTGGATAATTTTGCGAATATGTCATGATGATAATATCAGCTTTGTCGAGTTTTCGAATGTTAACCAGTACGTCCATCAGTTGGGAAAATTGGCCTGAAGGTTCACTGAAATACGGCATGTTTCGGGGGTCGTACATATTTTTCAAGCTTAAGCGAAGGCCAACTTACGGCTGTCTTTTTCCGACACGATTAAATGGAGCAATATCACGATAATTCATCGGGCGCGAACACGCTATGTTTGAACGTGCGCAATATCACGATCTTTTATCGCGATAATTATCGTGATAATATATAGTGTTATTTTATCGGGGCGCGATATCGTGATATTTTATCGGGGCGCGATATCATGATATTTTATCGCGATATTTATCATGGTCACGATATCATGATATTTTATCGCGATATTTATCATGGTCACGATATCATGATATTTTATCGCGATATTTATCATGGTCACGATATTAATCGTGATGTTTATGGTATTGGTTATCGCGATACCTATTTATCGCACTCCGACATCTTATCGTGCCCCGACATCTTATCGTGCCCCGACATCTTATCGTGCCCCGACATCTTATCGTGCTCCGACATCTTATCGTGCCCCGACATCTTATCGTGCCCCGACATCTTATCGTGCCCCGATAACATATCGGGGCACGATAAGACGATGTTTATCGTCACGCTGAGTTATCGTTATCGCTACCTTATGATATGCTAAAATTATCGTATCCCGATACTGAATTATCAATATCGCCCATGCCTAGCTCTCCTAATCTCATCTTGCTCGTCGTCTGCCCACTCCCACTGATGACTGGGCCTAACAAAAGAAGAACGTAAAATGGGAGCGCGCAGAGCGTACTGAAGGCCGTAAATCGCTAATGTTTGGACATAACTGGCTTTAGGTGTTGTAGATATGGCACACATCTTGTATTTTTAGTTTAATTCGCAGATAATACAAAACACAGTAGTTTATTTTTGCTAGGCGGTGCATCGCCCTCGAGAGATATCTGTCGTAATACCGAGCGTATACCATGGAAGGTACTTTTTGTCCTCGCTATATCCGCTTTATTTTACATGTAAAATATAGGCCTTTTGGCGGTACAAAGACAATCACTCGCTATAACGCGATTCTCGCAATAAGCCGTACTCACTATACCGGGCTTCTACTATATTTATGTGTCCTTGGGCTTGCAGGAGAAGAAGTCTGATATAAGTTTAGAGGTGAACTGCTCCACCTTTTGCTGAGTTTTCTCAGCTTCCTTCCTCTTTTCTGTAGCTTCTTTTCGGACTGTCTCCGCTCCTTCAAGCATAGCTTGGGCTACAGCAACTCCCTCCATGTCTTTCTTTTCTACAGCAGTTTTAAGCCTTTTGGTGGCTACCTCAACCAGCTTATCTGACGTTCTACTTTTCTCTTCTTCAGTCTTCCTCATAGCTTTAAGCCTTTCCTGTTGATCACGCAATTTCTCCCGCTCCTCTTCCATTTGTTTTAATTTTTCCTGTTCTTTTGCTCTTCTTGCCGACTCCTCTTCAGCCATACGACTTTCCATTTCCCTTTCCTTCTTCTCATTCTCCATGTGCTCACAATACTTCGCGTGAGCACTAAGGGCAGAAGCTAGAAATGCCCTTGTCATTGGAACATTCTCACTTCTCTGAAATGTACCTGTGAATTTCGTCAGGATCTTCGCACTATCGCTGACAAAGAACAGCTGAGCTTTGATAGTAGGTGATTTCAAGTACCCCACAATATCTTGGTAACATTTCTTCTTCGTGAAAGTCTTTTTCTTCTCAGGGACAAATTTGAGGAAGTAGTAGGTGACTGCGTCCCACTGCTCCAAAATCCTTCCTACAGCTCCTTCAAGAGTCAGCCATCTTGAATTAACATGAATAATGAACTCATGAGTTGGTAGCCCTAATTTCCTCTGAATTGCTTTGAAATCTGCTGCTGAATTGCTTTGAGGCGACAGGCATCTTTGTGTTCGTCCGATTTGTAATGTTGTTCAAGTGCTTGAAAACCTGCTGTGACAGCAATCTGACTTCTACATACAGTGCAGAATGCCCTTTCCTCCGAATCTCCTGCACCACTCCTTAATAAAATAACCGTTGAAGTCCTTCTTTTCTAGCCAAATCGGCTTGAAACGGCACTTCCCCATTCTCAGCAGGAACCCTACGAAAACCGAGTGCATGCCGATTACAATCGAGAATATTCAAGGCCCATACGGTAGACTCAGTAATTTGGATAGTGACTGGACCACAGGGGACAGGGAAGTTCAACAAACACCAACGACAAGGATCACTCACCTCGTATTGTAATGGACGCAACAAAAACAATACGGCCATCACCGGACCCAACGTAGAGTAGGGGAAGGCCACTAACAAAGCTGCCTTACGCTGGAGAACACACTTCGTTTCCTTTTGGCACTATTCGGCAACAGAAGCCTGCGTTCTCGCTCAAAGTCTACGTTCGGCTCTCGCTCAAGTCGCTCGGCTCACAGCGAGCGGCCGGCCGGAGGACTTTGCTTCTCCTCCCACTCCCTCCCTCCCGTGTTTGTTGCTCGTCGCAGTCGCTACACTTGCCTCACTTGCCCTGTTTCATTCGTAGCACTGATGTGAGGTTTGTCACGTTTTGGACCCTTCCTATTACCGTATTTACTCGCATATCGGACGACTTCGAATATAGAACGAGGTAGGATTTTAGAGACAAAAAATAAAAAATTGGACTTCCTTAATCGTTTTTTAACGTAACAAATAAATTCCGTAAGTATAACGGAAGACGTTTTGGGGGGTAGAAGGGGGTTGGGATTATTTTAAATTGTCTTACGAGGGTCTGGAACCGTATTACGTAAGATTCTTGTCCGTATTGTAACATTGTATTGTCCTGAATGAAATTTAGTATTGGCAGTGGAGCATTCGATCGTTACTTTCGTACATTCTGTAATCTCACTCCTACAACAATGTTACTCTTCCGTTGCCTGACTGCATTACCTTCATGGTCAACCAAAGCAAGCGGTATGCAGGAGGCATTGGTTCCTTCCATCGATCGACTCCACTACATTGTTGTTAAATATTTAACTAATATGCTAGTCAGAAATTGTCGATTTGCACCTGGATATCAGATGACACGGCCGCCGCGCCAGGCTCATCTATACGTTCGCTTCCGAAGCAAATGTAGTGTGGCGTCGTCTGCCACCACAGAGTCAAAAATAGCGACAAGTCACCCGTCATACAATGTTATTATCGCACCATCCAACAAAGGTGACTTTAATTTCGACCTTGACACTAATCCAAAAGAAAAAGCAAAGAATCCTTAACTCCCGTACATAGGAAGACCCCGATTTTTTAAGGGGATAAAAGTGACAAAAAACTAGTCCTATATGCAAGTAAATACGGTATAATAATGACTTTTAGTGACTTATTAGCATAATAATGACTTTTAATGACCAAAATCAGAAATAATGACTAATAATGGTAATAATGACCGACTTGCAGCCCTGCTATACAGTGAGTCTACCGACACGGAAAATAAAAATTCCAAGTCTTTTAAAGGTTTCCAAGTTTGATATCCAAAATCAAAGCTCACGAACTAGCCATGAAAACTTTGACAGTGTTACTCGTTGAAAATGCAGAATGGTAGAAATCCCACAGAGAAAATAATTGTTTGACATGACCAGGACTCGAACCCAGACCCCCTAATTCCGGGCTATCCTCTTTCTCTGCGGAAACTATAGAGGCTTTAAAGGAAATAGATACTGCTGGACATATTGCCACAAAGAAGCCAAAGTTGTGTGCATGGTGCCACCGTCCACAAGGTTGAATTTGGATATCAACTCCTTCGAACCATTTCTTTAAGCTGATATCCAAATTATAGCTGTGCTGTTTAGCAATTTGATATCCAAGTTTTCAAGGCACAAATAAAAAAAAAACTAATTTACCTTCATATTAATTTCCATTTTGCATGCATCAATGAAGTCACTTAAAACTGAACAAAAAATTGACTGAATCAGCATAAAATGAATCCAGAACATTCAGTATCTCATTAGGCTCATTCAGTACTGGACAAGAGGGGTCAGCTACTGACCTGAGGGTACCAGGTTCAGATTCCATACAGAAACCTTTCTAGACACCCCCCTAAAATCCTAGCGATTTGCTTTCTGTATGTCAGAACTTTAATGGAAATCGCAGGTGGCCCTGGTAAGGAGCAGGCCCTTCAATGTGTGGCTTTCAAGCGCCAATGGTTTAGTACGGGGTGAGCTCAACATTCACCTATCAAAAACCAACCATCAGGTTAAACAATAATTTTTTTTTATAGGAAACTTGTACACCACTACAGGAGAAACAGCATCAGTGTTGATGCTCTGAAGACTGTTACATACTAGATTGGATCGACATAGACCTAATCTATCTCAATAAGTCAGCAAAAACAAGATAAGCAAATGCTAAACACAAGAGGTAGTAAACTAAGAGTATTACAAACTGGGGCACCAGTGTTAATTACAGACTACTGGAACCCAAACAAAGGGGCTGAGGGTATTGTATTAAGAATGTTAAAGTTTGCTACATATTTAGACCAGTTACACTCTGGGGTAATCTTGAAACACCATATAGATCAACTGGTTAAGCTTGATACACTGGGAACTCAGAGAAATCAATACACCACGACCAAAATACAGCAGCTTCCAAACAAATATTTGGGTTCAAAGGAGGACCCTCTTCAATTAGGTGTTGTGCAAAGCTACAAGTCACCACTTTGGGAGCAGTTCCTATGCTCTTTCATCCTTGTGGAGAAGCTCCTTCCCATCTGTCCCCTGAGCAGCTAGGGCTGCCATCCTACTTGATTTTATACACTCGATTATAACACTATATATTTCAGAACATCCCACATTTGGCCCCCAAAGGCCAAAAGCTGGATGCCTGGGATCAGCAAGAGATTGGCCTCCACTCCACAAAGGACCCTTGGTTGCAAATGACATTACAGCCCCCCTCCACTGCTTTCAGAGACCTACAACCTATTCCCCTAATCCTGTTCCGGCCACCCACCAACTCCCCGACATATAAAGGAACTCCACATTAAAAATTCTTTGCATTTAACAGATGATGGCCTAATGGCTGAAACTAGTGATGACCGGATCGGATCCATCGGATCTTTCATTTTACTCGGTTCTGGATCCAAAGACACGGAGTAAAATCGGATCCAGATCGTAGATTTTAAATTTTCGCTGCTTAGAGATCGAAGCGCTCCGTGAATGGAATGTAGGTGCGGTGGATATTGACAAGAAGAGGACGTGTAACTCAGGTCACGAAAATAGATGAAAATGTTCCCGTGAAACTAGAAGCAAAATAAAGAAATATGACTTTTTTCCCCATTACCCGAGTATCGCGGGAAAAAAATACGTAGGGTGTCACGCGGGTAGCATACATTCACCGGGATCAGGCGGACTACGAGAGCTAGTGTACTGTGCGAAGTTCACTACAGCATATTTCTAGCAGTCAGGGAAGATACCTCTCTAAAAGATTGATTTATTAAATAGGTCGTGGGAATTTTAATGTCATTTACGATCTCCTTAATGATACTTACATCATATCCTGTGGTTATGTTCTTTTTTAGCGAGGAAATTATTTGAGCTGTATCGTATTTAGATATGGGATTAAATTTAAAAATACTATTTCTAGGTTTAGTAAATTTATTTAAGAATTCCGTGGCATTATTATAAGATGCCATACCGATGGCTTTGCGGACAACGAGAGCTAGAGTACTGTGCGAGGTTCGACCCCTATCGCAGTTTAATTTTTTTTTTCATTCATTGCATCGAAACTGTCATCATCACCAATTTCAAACCACTTATGTGAATACTCACTTTATTATACTTTTGTTGTTTAAATTAGATTTACAAATGTACCACTCATAAATTAAGGATGATCGGGTCGGATCCACGGGTCTTACATTTCATTCGCTACTGAAATCATATCCGAAGACAATAAACATCCAGATCTGGATCGGAGATTTTAAAATTTCACGGCTTAGTGATCGATGCGCCCCGCGAATGGAATGTATAGGTAAGGTAGATACTGACAAGGAGAGGTTGTGTAACTGGGGTCGCAAAATGAGAAAAAGACTTTTTCCGTGTAACTAAAACAAAATAAGAAAATACTTGTCGTGACCTTTTTCTCCATAAACCCGGATGCATGTGAAAAAAAAAGCGGAATGTCATGCGCCTACATTTGTGAGATTCCCGTGAACCTATGATAGCGCAGTTGTTAAAACTGAGGGCTAGTGTACTGCCGGTCGCGAGTTTGATCCTTAACACTGCCTAGGGATACAGGCCATGCTGTATTGCTAGGGTAATGCAAGTAGGCAGTTAAAAAAATGTGGATTATAAGAAATTGCATGTCAATTTATAAGTCAAAAAAATAGTAAAATTGGGCGTTAGTGAAATGATTGGAAACATTTTTAAAACAGAATTAAATCATGGAATCATATCTTAACTTTACAATGTATTTTTGGTGACGCATTTGTAAATCTAGTTTTAGCGATAGAAGTACCTATAAAAACGACAGTATCCACAAACAGAGGTGGGAAATGAAGGATGATAAAGTTTTTGATTCAATGGCTGAAAGAAAAATTTTAAACTGCGATAAGAATCGTACTTCATCACCTGCAGTCTAATACCCCACTCTGCTATTGTCGGCTTACCCGAGTTTGGAGAATGCTGGCTCCCCACATGTCATTCTACTTTTTTTCTTGCAAACCCAGGCAATTGGAAAAAAAATACGAGGCATTTTTTAAATTTTGCTTCTAGTAGCATGTAAAAAGGCGAATCTCATTTCAAGATCAGAGTTACACAACCTCTCCTTAGGAATATAAAATTCTCACATTTCATTTTAAAGGTTATTATTAATAAGACATTGCAAAATTATTAGTTAGCGGCTTGAAATATTCTATAATAATTTTTTTGCCTTAAAAATGGAATCCCTGGATATTCCATAAATGGGATCTCTTGGCCGTATTAAAAATTTTTTGTGTTTCTAAAAAAGAATTTGAAGGCATTCCAGGATTTGATTAATAATTGGAAAATAATTCCTTTATTAATGAAAATGAACTTATGTATAATGTTTCTTTTAACTGCACTCTAAAGAATAGTTGTGCAGGATTCAAAAATCTATTGCTTGATGAGTATGTGATAAGGAAGGTGATCTTTATATTAGATGTAATAAGATATATGTAGTTATTGCATCCGTATAGCTTGATCCAAGAAAATATTATCCACATAGATGACAGAAAGTTGATTTTTTCTACAATAAATTTACTTGTTTTTTGGTAATTCTATTGTTGAAGTGTTTATATATTTATTAAAAATCTAGGATCAGAAAAGGAGTGAAATTCAGAATCGAGTATCTGAAACTAAGGACTCCAACCTCCAGGCTGGTTTCCTCGTCGGGTCTAAGCACCCAAGACTGCCCGTAATCTTGTATCCCCTAAGAGACACCTTCAGCAAGAGTTATGAGACATCTCTACCAAACAACTCCTTTCATTTCATCTGTGAACGGTCTGGTCATCCTGCACAAATGACCATAAGTGCCTTTTTTTTGGCCTTTGTTCTTATGACTACTCCTCAGTCTTTGATCGTGGCTGGTCTGAATAGGAGTGCTATCACAGCAGAGCTATATGGGAAAGATCTTAGTGGTTCCTCTTCTTCCGACGATTTGTTAAGTAACCCCTCGAGTGATACAGAGGAAGGTTCATATTCACAAGAAAATGGAGAGTCAGTGATTGCGTGTGCTGTGGGAGGTGACTTGGAAGTGAGTGTTCTAGAGCCCCCTTGGAATCTGCTGACTGGAAAGAAGAGAGGAGTTTTGAAGGGATTTCATTGGTGACACTGGGGTTGTGCATCACTTATCACCAGGAAGTCTTGCTATTTTAAGTATATCCTAGGCGGGGACAATAAATTTAAAATAATAGCTCAAATACAAACAAATATGCCATGTATAGACAGAACCAGGCAAAGAGGGCAGACCAAGAATGGTTTGACACTAGTTCAGAAGAAATAGTAGCGTATGCAGGCGTACTTATTTACATGGGCATGTACCATTTGTCAGAAATGATGGGACTATTGGCACAATCCTGACATTTATCATAAAAAATTGCATGACGTGTAAGCGTTATAAAAACTGATAAAAATATTTTCATGTCAGTGATATTGAGAAGAAACAAAATGTCCATGATAAAGGGCTTGACGTATTACGGGAAGTAAGGCCAGTATTAGGGATAATGGAAAATTTTCATCAAAAATATACACCAGGGATGGAATTGGTAGTTGAAAAGGCAATAGTGGCTTTCAAGGGGCGTCACAATATCAAACAATACATAAAAAATAAACCAACGAATTGGGGGTTCAAGGTTTGGGTGCTTGCTACTCCACATGGCTATGTACTGAACGTGTATTCAGGAAGGAAAGAAGTCAGAAACAAGGGAATGCTTCTTGGCAGTCAGGTGCTAATGAAATTACTAGAAAGTTATTTAGGATTACGCCACCATATATTTTTTGACAGCTTTTTTTTTCAAATGTTCACTTGGTAAGGTGTCTCTTGCAAAATAATACTTATGTATGTTGTACATATTACATCTCAGCCAAGCCGTAGATAATGTCCCAAGGAATTGAAATTGACCAAATCTTTAAAACGAAATAGAGGTGGATATACATGTCTTCAATCAAATGGTGTTACAGCAACAGTGTGGTGTGATAATGGATATACTTGCGTACTTTCCATTAATTGTGACCCATAAGGAAGTGCGTGTTTAAAGAAAAACTGGCAAAGGCAATGAAAGGCTGGCTATTTCTTGCCCTCTTTCAGTAGCTAAATACACTAAATTTATGGGTGGAGTAGATAGAGCTGACCAGAAGCGAAGTTATTATATATTAGGGAGAAAAACAAAGAAATTGTGGAAATATTTGCTTGGATTTGTAATGAACACTGCGATAGTGAATAGTTCTATTTTGTGCAGTGAAACTAATCAACCTGCAAAATCCAAGCATGGGGAAATTCTTAAAGAATTTCGGAAGGCTTTATATAGGCAATTGATAGGCAATTTCTCATCACGAAAGAGAGCAGGTCGCAAAAGAAGCATAACACCAAATGTACTTTCATCTCAACAGTCTCATTAAATAATTAAAATAGAGGGTAGGAAAAAGGTGTGCGTTCAGTGTACTGAGAACAAGAAACATACAGCATCCGGAAATGCAATTCAAACTACATGGAAGTGTAGAAACTGCAACCTAGGACCTCTGTGCAAAATAGGATGTTTCCTGGAGTTCCATCACAAAAAGGGAGTTGAAGTGGACAACTAATGGCCGGTTGCACAAACGATGCATGTGTATTTAATAAAGTTATGAGACTCAAGCACCCCAGCAGCCATTCAATAAGCGTTGCATGAACGTTCAATAAGTTTATGAGTTCCATAAACTGTCACATAACTTAATCGCACAAAATTGGTGGGGTTAAAAGCTTATGAGTTCCATAACAATACAATATGGCGGATTTGTAATCAGATGTTTGGAAGTGTTGTTGCGTGAAGATTGATGTTATTGAAAGAAAAAGTTCATTTGTTTCAAGTAATTCGACATTTACTTCCACCTAGCTAGCTTATAAGTCATATTTGACCACCAGGTACACATATAACAGCTTAACATTCCATATCCAATTGCAATGAACAAAATGTATCCATTTCTGTATTTTATCCCTAACTTTCAGACCACTGCACTGTGCTGGCAACTTTTACTAGCGGCACAGATATTTGAAAGTCTGACTCTATTTCTTTTTCAACCAGAAATATCAACAAGCCCAATTCTGAGCTATTCTTACATCTATTGCAATCTGAGGACTGGAATGAAATTTATAGTTCTACCAATTTCAATGTTGGCTTTGACATCTTTTATAGGAAATTTTCTTTCCTGTTCAAAGAAATGTTTCCATTAGTAACTAAGAGGCATTACCCCAAATGTACAAAAAAGTGGATATCACCCGACATTATCAACCTTTCTAGAGATATCAAAGCTTTATTCCAAAGAAACAAGTTTCCAAGTGATGAATACAGTATTAAGGAATATCAACACCTAAAGAGAATTCACAGAAACCTTATTAATCATCAGAAAAAAAGGTTCAATGATTCCTGCATCATGAATGCCCAAATTAAACTAAGGAGGCCTGGAAAATAATAAGTAGTGTCACTGGCTCAATTAAAAGAAGGTCCCTACCAATAGTTAATGATGGTGATAACAACTCTGATCCTTTACTGTTAGCAAATACCCTGAATGGATTTATTCTGGATGTGCCTTTGCTACCAGCTGTCAACAGCGCTACTCATCTGAATCCTTTAAAGAATGTCCAACCTATCCCACATTCCATGTTTCTCTGACCTTGTAACTTGACTGAGATATCCTCATATTTACTAAAAGTTGGTAAGAAAAACTCTCCTGGTTTAGATGGCATACCAGGGACTTTTCTTAAAGAAGGTAGTAATGGCATCTTGACTCCCCTCTTACATCTCATCAACCAATCTCTACTCCTCTCCAGATGTCCTAAAAACCTCTAACATCATTCCTGTGATCAAAAACAGGGGTGGAAGGAAGGAATTACCAGCCTATTGCCCTATTATCTCAGTTTTCTAACATATTGGAATGTGTATTCTGTGCAAGACTGAGAGAGTTTTTGGGTAAGTATAGCATCCTATCCAGTTCTCAATTTGGCTTCTGCAAAGGTAAATCTACTACCCATGCACTTTTCTCTGGCATTGATTTTATCATTGAGCAACTTAATGACAGATATCCTACCTTTGGTATACTCTTTGATTTGACCAATGCCTTTAATTCTGTCGATCACCAGATCCTTCTCTGCAAATGTGAACGAATTGGCATTAGAGGTGTTGCTCATAAGTGGTTAAAATCGTATCTGACGAATCGACAACAAGTTGAGGAAGTTTTTAAAGATGGCAAATATTTCATCTCTGATATTTGACTGTATTTGTTGGGGTGCCTCAGGGCTCTATATTGGGTCTGATTTTATTCTTGATGTTTATTAATGACTTGCCTATTAACCTGGTCCCTACATGTAATGACAAGGTTATAATGTTCGCAGATGATGTAAATGTTCTGAGTTATAATTCATGTGACGATGATATGACAGAATGGCTAAACAGTACCATGGTGAGAATGTCTCAATGGTTTACGACCAACAAATTAACCCTAAATGTACCTAAAACCCAATTTATGTTATTCTCAACATAACAAAAGGGTTACCAAAGTAGTCTTATCCTTAGTTGACAATTCTGTTAGTGAAACTAATGATGAAGTCAAATTTCTTGGTGTTCTCCTTGATCCATTATTGAATTGGTCGACACATATCAACAATTTATGTAAAAAGTTGGACTCCATCTACTATCTGTGCTGAAGCATGCTGTCAGTATTTATGTACTCAGAAGTGTTTATTTCGCCCACTTTTACTCCCAGATCTTATGCCAATGTCATATGGGGTGCAACTTCCCATCTACTTGAAATCTTTAAGATTCAGAAAAAAATTGTACGTACTATGCGCAATGCCCCCTTCAGGGCACACTGTCAGCCATTGTTTAAAAAACTGGGTTTGCTAACTGTGCCATACATTTATGTTTATTATGTTGTGCTACATGTTAGATCCAACATGTCTCTAGTTGCTAAAAATAATACTTTCATAACGACTACACCAGAAGATCTGAGGATTTGCATATAATCAGGGTTTATAGGGGTTTTCATTTTCATTTTCCCTGACTTTTCCAGGATTTCCAGACCATTACTAGTGATTTTCCCTGACTTTTGAGCACCTGAAAACTCCAAGATTTTGGTCATTTACAGAGATAAAAGTGATAGTGAGGAAGCAGAGAAGTCTACACTTATGAAAAATTGTAGGTTTATTTTCATATTAATCATATGAACTTCCAGTAATAAGAGATCAACAACTTTAAGTCCACAAAATAAAAATTATGATTACTTACATTGATATGCCTTCAGAAAGGGTTTTAATTGCAGAAAAATATATGCAAAGAGGGCTAACCTAGCTTTTACTTCAAACCTGATGTCATGTTAAAGTAGCTCTTTGAATCAATCTTGATTTTTTCTTCCTCACATCCTTCTACAAATTTGGCTAAGTGAAATCAAATTCGACTGAGAATAACTTTTTTGTCACCAGAGGGACAAAGCAAAGCATTCCTGGCAAAATCAGTAGCGAATGAAATTGAGATGCGCACACCATTCGCCAATTTTTCCCCAAATTGTGCAGGCTATAGCCAGAAAGAACCAGAATAGGGTTGCCTCCACAGCGAAGCCAGTCGTCCCCTCCTTCACCTCCGCTCTTATGCACAGTTTTTTATCTCTTGGGATTTTCAGGTGATAAATTCCGAAATTTGAACATTTTGCGAATTTTCCCTGACCACACGTTAAAACCCCTGACTTTTCCAGGATTTCCATGACCGTTTTCATTTTCCCTGACTTTTCCAGGATTTCCAGGTTCCTATAAACCCTGATAATGCTACAGCATTTTACATTGTGCTCCCGGGATGCCCAAGTCATGGGGATAAAATTATATAATGTAATCGTATGCCATATTAAAAAAATTACAACTTTGAATGCCTTCAAAAGACTCCTACATAACTTTCTCCTTGAGAAATGTCTGCACAAAGTGGAGGATTTATTCATATGAGTCTTTCTGTGTAAATATGTTTTTTACACTTTTTGAATTATGACGTGTTCTATGCATTCCATGTAATTTCTCAGGAACAAATAAAATCTTCTCTTATTTTCCTTCATTTGAGTAACCATGGATTGCAGATTTACTGAGAATTGATTTTACACAGTTTGAATCGTTCAAATTTTGCAGCGGCATGAAAAAATTTTAAACGTAAATATGCAAGCCATGGTGCAAGAGTGTTACAGTCATCTGTGGCAATCCGTTTATTTAAGTTGCGGTGTTCATATTCAATAATATTTAGGTTTTAACGTGTTTAATAACGGCAACGAAGTTGTTAATGTGAAGATCATTTCTTTAGGTTGTAGCATGCAATTACATTCGTTTTATGCAAAGATAATCTCGTTGTTTCCTTTAATCGACTCTTTGATGTTTTTCTGCTATTTATTGCAATAAAGGTACTGGGAATGGTTCGCCCTCTCCCACACGTGTTTCCTCATATTCCTTGCAAACATTAAAATTCACAACCATCACAAAAGCATCTTATTATACCGTGTACAATAATATGGATGCATAATACATCACCCCTGCTATTAAAAATGCAAAATCTGGCAGTAATTAAGTCTTTCTTAACTCATTGTTATAATGAATTGTAGAATTGAGGTGGATATTTTCCCCTTTCTGTTATTCCTTTGGTAATGTTAGTTAAGTACACTGAAATAATTGGATCAGAAAAAGGGAAGTTTGAGTTTTTCGAGTCGAATGGCCACATAATTTGAAGAAGATTTTATCACTGTGAATGACTGTTGACTAAAAAACAGTATGACTGGTATATTTGGTTAAGGAGAGTATTAACTGTTTCCTGATTTGGAAAGTGCTCATAAACGTGAGTCACAAAAGTGCTCGAAAGATTTTTTTATGAGACCAATTGTTTCTTGCAACCTGAAAAATGCTATGAGCTCCATAAGTTTATGGAACTCATAACTCTCCAACACACAGTGGATGTTTCGAGCAGCCGGCCATAAGACGATACTGATCCACTCCTGATGATGACCTACAAAGGTTGAAACCGGTTGAGTCATTCAAAATAAATCGTGGAATTAACTAAGTACTTTCTTTTTCACCACGGTAAGATGAAATTAAAATATATATATTGTCATGGTCCCCGTCATTTGGCAGCTGAAAGGCCTATTTGTGTAGATATGTTTAAGTGTATGGTTACGTAACTGAGTGCACACCTGAGATGAGTAACATTAGTTCGAATTGTGTACACCATGTCACTGCCGTCGGAGCATCTAGCAGACCTCCTCGTGCAGTGAATCATGGGAAAGACTGAGGAGACAAAAAGGTGGAGCAGAGGCTCAAGGAGGTCAGATTACGAAAGCAGATCACGGTGAATAAGGCGACGAGAGCACGTCGAACCAGGAGACGGAGCGCATTGATCAGAGGGTGCGCGAGATCGGAAACGGAGTCATAGCGAAGAGAGACGCCTGTCCGAGGGTGAATTGGATCAGCACAGAAAGAAGTTCCTGCCGCTGCATTTTTGAAGACGCTATGTGCCGTCGGCCCGGCAGCGAACTATCACCGCCTGATGACAACCCTTGAGTAAGATATACCCGGAAAGTGATCCCGCCCCTTTGTTGTTCAAATAAGCTCCTTCCGAAAGTTGACTCGAGTGCTTAGGGGGGGCTGTGTTTTATGATCCCGTAATTGTAGACGGGAAGAAAGGGGACCAGTCCAAGTGACTTTTCACCGGGAACGCTCAATGGAAGTGATCAAGTATTAATTATTGCCTGTGATTTAAATGTATTGTACCAGGGTAATTGCATTTCCTAATATTAACCAATGACAGTGATTTAAATGTATTGTCTCAGGGATTTTGCACTCCAATGTATTAACTATTGCCTGTGAGTTAATGTATTGTATCAGGGTATCTGCATTTCAACATATTAATTATTGCATGTGGTTTAGTGTATTGTCTTAGGGTATTTAAATTTCCATGTCTTGTTGTGAAGTGAATTTAGTTCAAAGAGTGAATCATTGGCCTTATTTGAATGTAGTATTGTCAGTTACTTTAATTGAAATTGTTCAATCCACTCAGGGTAAAGTGAATGATAGGGCATTTATATAATTTACAGGGCTTATTTGATGTTTATGTTCTATTTGCTGGATTAAATTGTGTGTGTCAAATGGAACTCTGCCTTTCACGCTGTCACTTGAGGGGGGGCCTCATCACCTCTCGCGACAATCCTTCTTCGTTGTTCTCATTTTCAGGACTTTTGGCAAATGAAAACGGCGCTGGACACTAGAATTCTCACGATCTCTCCTCTGGTCTTGGAGGTTGGTGGGAGCAGGTGTGATCAGAGCCTCTAAGCCAGAGAAAGAAAATAATTACGTGTGCGTGTGGCCTCGCCAGTTATCCTCGCCCGCGCATGTCATTTGGGGGGCGGTGGGAGGGGATAACCAGCCAGGGAGGTGGGAACGGCACAATATGCAGTACCATATTTTTACAAAAAAAGCTCTTTATACAAAAGAAATATTAAAAAGGAATACATTAGATAAAATAAAAATTGAATGGTAAAATGATTTGCGCATTGTGTCACGACGCATGAATCTAGGTCAAAAATTGGGTCCATGACAGGGATTTGGGGTATTTAAATCCAGACCTCAAAGAGATAACTCAAGTCGGGCAGTTTGGGGTGCTTTGGTCAGGAAAGGGTTAAAGTTGTTGATTGCAGCATCGAGGCAAGTATACTCATGTGCTATGGCGTCATAAACTTTACAATGGTGATTGTCACAGAGTAAATTTGAAAATTCCATCCATATAAGTTTTAATGGCGATACTAAAGGGCTATTGATTCCCTCGACATGAAATATACCATGATATCGGATGCCAATGTAAGTAGCCTAAAGACCACTTTTTCCTGGAGTGTTTCAGAATCGAACACCAATATTTCATACACATACTTTACCACGCCTTTGAGAGAATATGTATATATAGCCTTTGGAGATAGAATGAGTTACCTTTCAGACTAGCAAACTCTCTTGAGGACACCAGCCAGCAGTTGGTGTTGCAATGCCGTCCTTCTTCCAGTGGATGGCTTTGTGAAAAGGTATCATGTCTCTGCACTGTTTCGGGTTTTCCTTCTCCGTTGGCAATTGTGGACTTCGCTGGCTCTCCTCCTGCCAGCGTCTTCAGGTGTCGGCGTGTGGTTTCTGCCTTGCTTATACGGTAGGCTGGCTGTGTGCTGCCCTCTGATTGGCTGTGTCTTGGATGAGTCTTTTCCAGGCGCTGTGAAGGATATATCCGTCCTCTCTGTTGAAATTCATCGGTGTTTTTTTGAATTTCCATGGCTTCCCTGATTTGCCGAGGTAAGTATTGGCACTCCTTTGTTAAAAGTTTCGTCTTGTCAGCGTACGGCCGTAAGAGAAGGTCCAGTCGGTGCTGCCCCCCAGGGGGAGGCCATAGAACGAGGCCGCCGCCGCCGTGCAGAGTAGTGACGAGATAGCAGTCGGCTAGAAGCCGTGAGTGTGGCGGGGTGGGATAGACGGTTCATGAGACGATTGGGAAGGGTTGACCACGCGAGCAAGGGGCTCGTGGCTGTATCCAACCTTAATAAATTTGGGAGTTACCTTGGGAGTGCTGTGTGTTTCAGTGTGTTGGTGAAATCTGTTCCCAGTCCGTGCCCCCCCCCCCCCATGCCTCACAGTTCAGAAGTGGGATAAAGTGTCCAAAGGAGCCCGTAGTGAGGTACGTGTCCGACGAGCTGCAGTGGACAAGAAGTTGTTCGTGTCCAGCTGACCTCGGTAAATGGGTGCCCAGCCAGCCATCAGTAGAAAGGAGAGCATCAAACCCTACCCAGTGTTGACCGAGTAAGGTGAGAGAGTGTGGTTGAAAGTCGTAGTGATGGCTAGTCCGACAATTGCGTCGTGGGACGGCGAGTGTCGAGTAGGAAGCGAAGACGGGGCCCCGCGAGTTGAAGGAAGGGACATAGCGGACTCAGAGGGAGTGTGTGGAGACCTGGCGCGAGAGACTAGTGAGAGGCCGCGTGAGGCTAAGGCCGTGTGGCCTTCGGGCCCGTCGATGCCGTTCGGCGTGAGAGTCACGACCGGAGAGGATATGCAGGCAATGGGACCTTCTGAGAAGCCGCGTGAGGCTACCGCCATGTGGCAATCCTGCGCGTCGACACCGTTTTCCGGAGATATGGCCGGAGAGGCTAGGCAGGCAAGCGGAATCGTTGAGAAGCCACGCGAGGCTACGGTCGCGTGGCCTCCGAGAGGAAGAGAGCCGACGCTGTTGAATTGGCAGGAACCGGACGTAGAGAGTAGCGTCCTTGGGTGTGCCGCGAAGAGGGAACAGATTCTGTTGCGACACGAGAGAGAATTGTTAGCGAGAGAAAGGAAACTTCTAGAACGCGAGCGCGAGCTTGTAAATGGGCAATCGTTAGTTCTTGAGAGAAGCGTGGTAGCGCATCGGGAATTAGCAGAGCGATTACTGCCGGAGTTTGCACCTTCGTTAACACTAGGGTTTACGGCGGCACAATGGGTCAGGCGAGTAGAGAGCATCGCATCAGCCTACGGGTGGGACGAGTCAATGTTGTTAGCCCAATCCGTTAGCAAGCTGCGGGGAGCGGCGAAGCTATGGCTGAATAGCGTGGCCGATGGAGTGCATTCTTGGGAGGCGTTCAAGAGAGGACTATTATATTGTTTTCCATCAGTGGAGGATCAAGCCGATGTGCACTTGAGCCTTACAAAGAGAAGGATGCAGCGTGGCGAGACGCATGAGTCATATGTTTACGCGATGAAGACTATCGCTAGACGTGGTGAAGTAAATGAAGCGTCCCTAATCAAATACATTTTAAATGGTATGTGGGATAGGGAACTGGTGAAACTGTTGACTATGTGTGACTTTGAAGATGTGGAAGGACTACTACGCAAGATAAAACGATACGAGAGCGTCACCGATAGGGCGAGAATGGGAGAGAAAGCAACTTATCAGAATCGACCTCCTGCAACCAGCGACAAGAAGATTGAAGTCAAGGAAGTGAGGGGTGAAAGAACGCTAGCCCAGGGCGTATGCTTCAATTGTGGTAAAGAAGGGCACCTTGCTAGGGAGTGCCGAATAGCCGCCCGTGAGAGACTTTGTTACCGGTGCAAGCAGGCGGGACATCTGCAAAAAGATTGTCCGCAGGGAACGCCGAGAACGACTCCGCGTGAGAAAAGTTGGAATATTAGGAAAATCGCACGACCCAACTGCAGCATAAAGGATGAATACCACAAGTGGATAGAGATAGATGGCGATCGGGTTGTTGGCTTCGTTGATTTAGGAAGCGATGTTGTCACCTTGAGAAGAGACGTCGCTGAAGAACTAAGAGTCGAGTATGAGGCAAGCCGTAAGTGTTTAGTAGGCTTTGGATCCGGGAGTTGTAAAGCTATTGGCTCGAAACGGATGAACTTGAAGGTGGACGATGTGAACGTGGAGGTAGAGGTTTTGATCGTCCCAGAATATTCTCAGGAGGCTGCTATCATCGTAGGGCGGAGTGCCTTAGACCAGCCAGGAGTTCGGGTCGAAAAGGAGTTCGGGAAACTCACAATTTCCAGAGAAGATGTTGTCATTAAGAAGGGAAGGAACTCTCAAGTGCGGAGAGTGGAAGAGGAGTCACGAATCCAGAAGGACGAGATGGACGTGAATGAGAACCTGTCGATGCAAGAGGAAGGGTTAATATGCGACCTCGTAAATAGATTCAGGGGATGTTTTGCTAAAAACCTAAGTGAGCTAGGCAAGGTGAACTTCACCAGCTTCAGCATTGACTTGAACGACGACACACCCGTGACAGCACGGCGGTATCGCCTACCTTCCGCCAAAAGAGAGAACATGCAGAAAGCGGTGGAGGAGCTGATTAAGATGGGAATAGTCCAAGCCTCAACGTCAGAATATGCTAGCCCAGCTCTGTTAGTGAAAAAGGCAGATGGAGAGAATAGATTATGCATCGACTACAGAGGGCTGAACCAGAAGACCAGGAAGGAGAAGTTTCCAATGCCGGCTATTGATGAACAGTTAGACAGCCTCGTGGGAAAACAGATATTTTTCCACTTTAGACTTCGCTTCGGGTTACTATCAAATCCCCGTGGCGCCTCAGTCTAGGCATCTTACGGCATTTGTGACTCTGCAAGGATTGTATGAGTTCAACTGTAAACCCTTTGGCCTGGTAAACGCACCAGCCATGTTTAATCGGATGATGAGACAAGTCATCAGGAAGACGAAACCAGGGGATGTTTTGGTATATATGGATGATGTGCTGATCCCGAGTAGAACCGTGAAAGAAGGACTTGAGAAATTAGAGAGGTTCTTGGGAGTACTCAAAGACACAGGACTGACATTAAAGTTGGCGAAATGCGAATTCTTCAAGGAGCGAGTAGATTATTTGGGGTTCGAGATAAACGCAGATGGAATTAAACCCGGGGAACGAAAGATTCGAGCTGTGAGAGAGTTCAAGCGACCGGAAAGTGTCCACGAAATCAGGCAATTCATTGGACTGGCCGGCTTCTTTAGGAGGTTTGTGCCAAGATTTGCTGCAATTAGTCAACCATTGACGAAATTGACAAAGAATGGAGTGGAGTTCGAGTGGAATGAGGAACAAGAGGTAGCCTTCCAAGAACTCAAGAGGAGATTAGTCGAAAGACCGATGCTGGCGCTTTTTGACGTGGGTGCGAGGCACGAGGTCCACACAGATGCCAGCAAACATGGATTAGCAGGAATTCTTTTGCAATCGCGAGATGAGGAACCTTTGAGACCTGTGGCTTACTATAGCAGACAGACTACGGATGCCGAGAAGTCGTATCACAGCTACGAGCTTGAAGCATTAGCGGTAGTAGAGGCGGTCGACAAATTCAGGATGTACTTGTTGGACCGGATGTTCAAAGTCGTAATGGACTGCAACGCGTTAAAGACAGCGATGACTAAAAGGGAGCTGTTGCCAAGGATCGCCAGGTGGTGGTTGAGACTACAGGAGTACGACTTTGAAATCGAATACCGACCAGGCAAGAGCATGGGACATGTAGATGCCCTTAGCAGAAACCCGGTAGATAATGCGGAAGAACCTGAAATGGTAGACTCTAGGATATTCACCACGAGAATTCAGCAGGAGGATTTGCTGTTGACCATGCAGCTGCAAGATCCGAGTCTCCAGAAAATTAATGCGATGTTGCAAAAACCAGCAAATACAAATGAGGATAAGCAAGTGCACACTGACTACGTGATAAGAGACCATTGAATATGTCGAAGAGTTGAAGGAGGAAATCGTTGGGTCGTCCCAGGAGATGCGATTTGGAGAATAATAAAAGGAAGCCATGATGATATGGGACATTACGGAGAAGAAAAGACTTTGGAACATCTGAGGAGATATTTCTGGTTCCAGAAGATGAGGAGAAAGGTAAAGAGATACATCGCAGCCTGTATTGAATGTGCCTACCACAAGTTACCAGGTGGGAAGAAGGAGGGAATACTATATCCAACTAAACGCGAGGGTACACCCTTTCATACCGTGAACGTAGACCACTTAGGGCCGTTCCCTCGGAGCAAGAGAGGCAGTGAGTATGTCCTCGCATACCAAGACAATTTTACGAAGTTCATAGTACTTCGAGCTGTGAAAAACACGAGGTCGAAACCAGTTTGTGAGGCCCTGAGTGAGATTGTTAGCTTGTTTGGTTGTCCGGACCGTATTATTTCGGATAGAGGAACGGCATACACGTCAAGAGAATTTGAGGAATTCTGTGAGGAACATCAAATAAAACACATCAAGACCGCTACTGCGACCCCCAGGGCAAACGGACAAGTAGAGAGATCAAACGCCATAATTACTCGAGCAATCACGACGATGACTTCATCGGAGGATGGAAGTGATTGGGATGGGCGCTTGAAAGACATTCAATTTGCCATGAACTCGATGGAGAACAAGACGGTAGGGTCCAGTGCTCATGAACTGTTGTTCGCGTACCGCCCCCGGAACGCATTAAGAAACCGAGTGATGATGACATTGCAGGAAGATGAACCTAAAGTGAGCAGAGAGGTGGTAGAGGAGATTAGGAAGGAAGCTATAGGCAGGATGGTAACATGTCAGGAGAGACAGAAGAAAAGGTTCGACGAAGCTCACAAAGAGCCAAAGAGATACATGCGAGGAGATCTAGTGTTAGTTGAGCGAGAAGCCCAGGCGACAGGAACGTCTCGAAAGCTAGCACCCAAGTTTAAGGGACCATACAGGGTGGAAAAGGTATTCCCCAGAGATAGGTATTTGTTGACAGATATCCCAGGAGCAGCCAGAACCCAGAGGAGGTTTCATTCTGTCTTTTGTGCGGATCGGATGAAACCATGGTGCCAACCTCCCCATGACTATGCCCCAGTAGCAGAAGAAGAAGACGACAACCCACTACAAAGCAGCCTCCTAGACCGGGGAGCGCAAGAGCGGATCGAAGAGGACCCCGATGCTGAGGAAGAAGAGGGCAGCCAGCAGCCAGATCGGGCCGAGGACGGCCCTGAAATCAGGAAGGGCCGACTGTCAGCGTACGGCTGTAAGAGAAGGTCCAGTCGGTGCTACCCCCAGGGGGACGCCATAGAACGAGGCCGACGCCGCTGCGCGGAGTAGTGACGAGACAGCAGTCGGCTAGAATTTAAAAATCTACGATCCTGATCCCATTTTACACTGCGTCTACCGATTTGATGTTGGATTCGACGGAAATGAGAGATCTTTAGATCTTCGAACATCCTTGAAGCACTGGGTGCCCATTTCTCCTTCTCCCCCAATTCCTTCCACCTCTTCCTCCACTCTCAGGTTCTCTCCTCAGTTTATTCCACTGCATAGTGCGCTTGGACTTCCTCCGTGTATTTATACTTTTCCTTCTCTCTCCATCACTTCTGTCTCCCCCATGGTCCCTCGATTCCCTTCCATCCTGCTGTTGTTCTTCTCTTTGCCATTATTTTCTCTCATAATTCCTCTCTCTGCTTTGCTTTTATCAGATGTCTTACGAGCGCAATTTTTGTCCAGCTTGGGAGCAGACTCCTTTTTTGGTAAAAGCTGAAGAAATTTATATTTCAGCCTTTTGAGCAACTTGGCGAAATTAGATGTCAGCTTGGGCAGTGGTGGTAATTTAAATGCAATCCCAGTCCAAAGGCATAGGTGTAACGGCATCAAATTCGTTGCAATTTCATCTAGGGCTGTTCTCTTGTCGTGAATACGCTCCCGGACTAGAGCAGCACCAGCCCTCTTCATGATCCGTTTGGCTTCAGCTCCTGGAAGCCCATTTTGAACAAAAGACAGTCAGTCTATTTCATCATGTGCCGACCTTTACGTATTTCCTCTACAATGGAATATATAACAGCAAGTTGATGGCGTTACAATGGAATCACCACTCTCTCCCGCCATTGCGATTTTCTCTATGGAAGACTTTGAAGAAAGAGCCCTGACTTCATCTACACTTAAGCCAAAACACTACTTCCGCTACGTAGACGACACTTTTATCGTTTGGTCACATGGGCTCAAGGAACTAGAGAACTTCCTTAAACACATGAATGAACAGCATCCGAGCATTCAGTTCACGATGGAGGTGGTGAAAAATAATAGCTTAACATTTCTTGATATTTTAATCCAACGGAAGGAGGACAGTACTTTGGGTCACCAAGTGTATCAAAAACCTACACACACGGACTTATACCAAAATGGCCAAAGTCACCACCATCCGTCCCAAAAAAGAGCTGTTTTCTCTACGCTCCTGCATCGTGCAGACACTGTAGCAGACAAGGAAAGCCTGCCAATAGAAATAAAACATTTACGGGAAACATTCTGCCAAAATGGATATACGGAGAGAGAGATTTCGCTGGGAAAAAAAAGAGCAAGTCGCGATTACAAGAAAAGCCGCGTTGATAGTCTCCTCAGTCCTGAAATGTCCCCCAAAGAGAAAAAACCCACTGCGACAGCTTGTCTGCGATGTTTCAACCATTGCCGGAAAAATCTCTAGGATCATAGCGAAATGGAACATCGAAACCATTCATACACCACCGAAAAAACTACATGGGGATTTAGTGCAGGTCAAGGACGAATTGGGACTCAAAACACCTGGAGTTTACCGTATCCTAAGTCAGTGTGGACAAATCATCGGAGAGACAGGGCGCATGATAGAGACCCGAATAAAAGAGCACTGGAGGTGTATTTGGTTGTTCCACCCGGAAAAATCTGCCTTGGCTGAACATAGCTTATCGGAAGATCAAATCATCTCCTTCGATGAGGCTCGCTTGGTGTCCAAAACAAATGGGTATTGGGATCGTCTCCTTAAGGCCCTGCTTTCCTGGATCTCGTACGTTTAGTGTTCCTCAAAATCCACCAGTTGTAATTGTGTGCGTCTACAGTGGCAACTCTTGTGGCCACTAGGTCAACTATTAGGAATCCGCTTTGTCGTTACCACGCCATTGCCCCAGTAACACGTTGCTACCCTGCCGAGTTGAAAATTTTAGGGACTTGGGCATCGGAGAGGCTCATGGTAACGGACGACGGGAAGGGTAGGGGGGAGGGCCGAGGATCTAACCGACCACTATATCATTGTCAGCCGGGAGTTTTTCACTCTTCAAGTCTTTGCTGTAACATGTGTCCAAAGACCTATTGTTGGGAAACCCAAAGGGAGTCTCAAAGTTGTGGACATTAGCCTGGAAAATCTTATCTTCGCAGTGGAAGAGACTACGCCGGTGCGACGGTGTATTTCCGTCTTGAAAGAGTTCATTGGAGTACAATTTTGGTTCACTTGCTCAATACATAAAATCGGAACACCATGTCCTTATACATATTTATTTAAGGAAAATAAAATCATGGTAGTTGTCATGAATTTATTAATTTCTTTACTTTTTTCTCTTTAATTTCTAATTCTCTTTGAGCCTGTTTTATGTATTCAGGATCCCGTATTGTCATCGACCTACTGTGTCGAGGGTCAATTATTTCAGGTAGTAGGCAACTTTTATGAAACTTTTCTAATTTAGGAAACATTTCCGTCTGCGAGAAATCATCGTCTCTGTACACCTTTACATGTTTCATCCCATTCGGTGTCCACAAAATAAGGTTGCAGTATTTACGTATATTAACATGAAGGATCTGGTAATGGAATACATGTCGTTTTTTTTAATTCTAATTAATTGCTTTTTCTTGTTCATTTGCCAAAATGTAACTTTCTTTAATTCTATTGCCTCATTTGGATTTAATTTCTCACTGAAAATGTGCATTTAATTTCAAGGAGACCATCATCTGCAATCAGCCCATCAGGGGAGGCGGCAAAACATGGGTGGTCATTGTCGATGAAGAGCGAAAGAAAAAATGGTAATTTTCCAATCTTCAGGTGATGATGGTGTTGTACACCGAAACCGGTCAAATTAAATATCTTTATTCTTGTGGAAAATTGCCATTTTTTCTTTCGCTATGATATTCCACCAAATCAAGCCTGAAACAACTACCTTTAGTCGATGAAGAGCCCACAATCTTCAATTTTCCATCCAAACCGTTCTCCAATTTCCGCTTTGGCGACGATTTCTTTCTCTCTTCTGTATGCGCACACCTTGTTGTCCGTACATAATTTGTTTCACCAAATTTTTGCAACTAGTGTGTGGAAGCATACAGCAAACTTTTCCAAAATAAGATGTGGTCAGCAATTTCCTTCTAATCTCTCTCCATTCACCACTCTGCAAAATTGTTGCTCTTTCAACTCTTCTTCTATCTTCATTTAATGCAGGTAAGCTTGCCAAAAATTCTGTCTCAGCTTCTTTATAGACATTGATGGACATATCTGGTGGTTGTGCATTCGGTCCGTAAGCACTGTCACCTTCAATAGAGTCCTTAAAAAGAGATTTGCGGCATCTGGGCTTGCCATGCTTTTTCATGGCTGTGTTTTTTAAGCCTCCTTTGCTCCATTTTTTACAGTATAACCCTGGGCTGGAAAAAAACATATTTTTGCTGGTCATGTAGACCAGATTTTTTGCATTGTGGCAAATGGTGGTTCCAGCTCATCTTCATTGCAATGAAGAGCAAAGTTGACTCTTTCACCTCCTATCATTTTTGCCACTATTGAGTTGAATTGCTCTACGGGAGTATTGTCAACATCGTATAGTAAACTTCTACTGTTATGACTTATGATAATCACCATTAATTTGTCAAAAATTGCATTTTCTCTGAAATCAGAATAATGATTTGATTTTCCATCCTCATTATTCCTCCTCCGCAAAAGTAGGTTCCACAAGCAGAATGTTCAAATAATACATGCTTTACACTGTTTTCTGTATCCAATTTCAATGACTCCATCTTGGTTTGAAAATCTTCCATTGTTGGGAGGTACACTCGTCAGAGCAAAATGGAAAATTATGCCCTACCAGTCCCCTAGATCAGTAGTCTTCGGCCGGCCCTTCCTCAACTTGTTGTCCCACCTACGGTCCCCTTCCCCATGCCTGAAACGATGCAGCCAAGGGCCTCGCTGAAACGAAGGGACCAATTTTTAACGTGGATTGTCACGTCCTGGCTGCAGCGTTGCCATGTAGTCTCCAAGAATGACAAGGAGCGCCAAAGGAAGGCTCTGCAGACAAAGGGTGATTTACATAGCCTGACATGGGCTGCCAAGCGGGGAAAAATCTAGTTTTGCATGTCAACAAAACTAAGAGATTTACAGGGAAACACTTCATAATTATGGTGCATTTCACAGGAAGTTTAAAGAAACAAAGAATCAATCAATGTTTGCTATTAAACATTTTTCTGATTATCATTACCAAACCGGAGTAAAACGGCTAGATGCCAACTGTACTTTACAAAGCTTTCTGAGCACCCGTGGGAAAAATTTCTATGTTTTGCCAAAGGCAAAACTGAGTAAAAAGAACATTCTTTCCAAAGTCGAAAACAGCATTTGATTATCTTAAGTGGATCGCGATAAAAGCATTAGAAAATGGTACAAATCACCGACCAGTAAAGACTTGGGAAGAGGCCCCTTAAAGAGGCCGTAGAAATCAGGCTCGAAGATAAAACATTAAATCGAGATTCTGGGTACATCCTCAGCAGAGAATGGAAACCGTTAATTCGAAAAATAACGAAAAATAGGAGACAACAATGCCCCCCAATGAGACGGCTTTATAAGCGCAGGTGGAATGCCCTGTAAGCTTTCTTGCTCTGAGGATGATGGAGGAGTAAGTATTCCATCGAAACGTCAGCAACGCAAAATCTAACTCAGCTGGAAACCTGAGAATTATTTATAAATAAAGAGGAAGAAGATTATTTCAAGATTGTAACTGGGGCATAGGTTACAACAGCACATGTAAGGCACCTTTTGGAATGAGTGTGTTGTAAATTATCTTCAACGTGTCCGATAAATTAACTTTTTCGAGTCAATAATAAGTAAATAACACTGTTAAGGTTGCCTCTTGTATCCATACAATAGTAACATTAATGAAAAAAAAATTGATACTTGATTGATACTCAGTGGACTTTAATAGTGCTTAGACACCAAAAACTTTAATGATATTACGTTGAGCTTTAATAAAAAACACAGGAGATTATACTCTTTAAGGTTCAGTAATTTTGTTCCATTTGTGACCATGGACATTTATATAGTTAGTTTATTGCGCTGAAAACTATTGTGTATAATGTGGTGACGTCTATTATTTAAGAAGACAAAAGAAGAATAAATAAGAAGACCAGTCCTGGGAGATTAGACTTGCTTACTTCTTAATCCACTGCTTAGCATTCATCACAAAAACATGTTGTCGAAAGCAAAGTTCTTACTGCAGAAGCTGTTGATGAATCACAAGACTGATACAGATAGGTTCCACATACCAAACGCTAAATAGCTCAATATCAAGTTATTATCTTTTCCCTAAAGGAAGATGGCTTTTAAATTCATTCAATTTGATAAACTTAGGTCTTACAATAAGTAACAATACTTGGGAAACACATTTAATCATTTCATTTTCTCAAACATACGGATAGCACATAAATCCCTTTCTATATACCCACCTCTCTCTGGTAAACCATTCCTTTGGAATATAACTTGAGAAAAATCGATTGCGTCCATTTATAATATGACGGATCACAAGTTGTCAGTTCACGATCCCAATCAAAGGAGCAACCTAATCGGTGAAGTTGATTTCTCATACGTCTAATGTTTTGAGACGTCCACTCCAATGGCTCAATACCATTTTCACGAGCAGCATTTTCTGCGGGTAGGCCAAAAGCATCCCAACCTATGGGATGAATCACCTGCGCATGATAAATGCAAAAATATGATACTTTCTGAGCAAAATAGTAAAGCTACCGAAATATTAGGCAATAAATGATTTAAATCAGCGACTTTAAAGTGCTGATTTATAAAGCAGATAACAGGATGAAAATGTATGAGATAATAAGGAGTCCAACAAACGCACATTTTTACCATTCATCCTATAAAACCGGGCCATTACATCACTGATCGTATAAACACGGACATGGCCCATGTGCAGCTGGCCTGATGGATAAGGAAACATGGACAAAACATAAAATTTTGACTTAGAATTGTCAAAGGGTAGCGTTCCTGATAACTTGTCAGCCCAAAATGTTTCAATAGCTTGCTTTGTCGCGGGCGTTAGGTCGTCGTTCTGAAATAAAAAGGGTGTAATTTTAAAACGAATCCCATGAATGATGAATAAAGTCTACTTAAAAGTAATATATGCACCCATGCTGATATTCCTCGCATAGTAGAAATCCGAACGATGCCCAATAACCAAGGTTGCTTCGAAATAAACTTCGTCATTATGATTCCATTGGAAATGACACTACTTTTAAACATCATGGCAACCTAAGAGTTAATATATTCTCCAGGTGTTCCTTCCGTTGAGTGTTACGCTTAATCCTTTAGAGAATATACAAATATAACATCTTATAGATGAATGAAACTACAGCATTCCATCGCATTGCTATTTTGAACCCCCAGTTTAAACCAGAAAACAAAACACCCTCGAAATCATTTCATGATATTACTACTTACCCCAAACTAAGTGATGTGTAATTTTGAGCATGGTAACTGTGCTATGGGCACAGATAGGTTTCATCGGTTAAACCATAAAATCTAATAAAATCATTGTATCAGTTCTATCAGGATATAATTTCAACAGAAAAAGGAACGATCCACCACTCTAACACAGAAGTGGCTCAATGACCCATGAGTATTCTTTTCCCGCGCAATCTATCCTCGTCTGTGAAACTGGCGAAAACTGTGACGGTTGTGACAGGTTGTGGCACTCGACGAACCCGGGAAGACATACGATTAAGTTGAAGTGAATTTCTGTATCCGCTGTATTCTGTATCTGAATTCGCTGGCCGTAATCAGGTATGTATAGTTGTCACGTTATGTCAATGTTGCTGTTCGTAGTTTGTTACATTTTGTCGGGAATGTATATGTAAGAGGTTGCTACCAAAGTTAAAATATTGACTTAACTGCTTTAAAAGGCCAATTTTTGGACTAACTGATCTGTAACAGGACTGGACTTGTCTGTATTTCTATGAGGTGAAGGTAAGTAGTCTGGAAACAACCATATTAGCTGGTTTGTGTCGGCAGTGCAATTTTATTCCCTACAAACCAGGAAAGGTTTAAGTCTAGATTTCTTAGGGATTTTCCAATGCATTAAATCTAGATTTCTAAATCTGTTATAAATCAATATTAAATCTAGATACGGCAAACAAAGGTTTGATTTGGACCAAATCCAGATCTTCATATACTTCCCAAGCAGCATTTTGACGCTGGCCCAAAGTCGGGCCAACACCGGCCAAAGTCGGTTATGCATTGGCCCGATGTCGGCTGGTGACATTGGCCCAGTGTTGGAATGATAACGTTTGCCGGTGGAAAACCGACATTGGCTGCCAATGATGGCCCAGCATCGGCATGATGTCGGCTCTGTGTCGGGGTCATGTCGGCTCTGTGTCGGGGTCATGTCGGCTCTGTGTCGGGGTCATGTTGGCCCAGTGTCGGGGTCATGTCGGCCCAGTGCCGGGGTCATGTTGGGCCAACACTGGCTGATGTCGGTTATGTGTTGGCTTGATGTCGGCTGCTGACACAGGCCCAATGTGGGCTGTAGTCTTTGGCCAAATGCTGGCCCAATGTTGGATTGGTAACGTTTGCCAGTGGTAAAACGGCTTCCAATGTCAGCCCAGCATCGGCATGATGTCGCCTAGTGTCGGGATGAAGTCGGCCCAGTGCCAGGGTTATGTTGGGCCAACACAGGCTGATGTCGATTATGTGTTGGCTTGATGTTGGCTGCTGACACAGGCCCAATGTGGGCTGTTGGCATTGGCCAAACGCCGGCTACCAATGCTGGCCCAATGTTCAAATGCTAACATTTGTCAGTGGTAAAACAGCTTCCAATGTCAGCCCAGCATTGATTACCAACATCAGGACAGCATTGGGACAACATAAAATGGTGAAATGACAATTTTAGAGGATTGGTGTTTGAAAAGTTCTGGCCTTGTGTTTGAAAGGTTGGCTAGTGTTAAATTCAAATTAGGAACTAAATAACAAAGGAAATCTATAGCAGATGTAGAAGACCAGGAGAAATACATATGTATACACATATTCAGTTAAAAAGAAATTAAGTCAAACTACAATTAGGGTACGTAACCTAAGAAATGGGTACACAAATTAATACTAAAAACAATTTCAGTCAGAGACATCCGAGGAATATGTACTCTCGTATATCCTAGATTGAAAAACTATGTATTCCACATAATTACTTATGACTATACATGCTTTAAAACGGGAATACAAATTATCAGTGAAAGCTGATAAGTTGAAGAAATGAACCTCTGAAGTAGCATCGCTTGGCATCATTTGAGTGTTATAAAGAGCAGTTAGCTAAATTCAACCATTATGAAGTTGCAACTTCAGTAGACTTGGACAAACCCCATGTAGCGCCAACAGTTGGGGAACAGTTACGTCAACTTGTATTCATGTCCGTTTTTCCAACCGTTATGGCCCAACATTTACCCAAGTATTCACTAACAATCATAAAACCATATATTCCTATTAACCTGTGTTGCCATTAGGCATAGCATTGGTTGGAATATGCCAATGCGAAAATCCCTGTACTATAATTACCTCCACCTTTGTCTGACTGAAGATCAGGTTTCATTTAAAATAATACTGATATTTTAGCCCGACCTCAGATAGTAGAGAACAGATGACGGAATGGGCTTCCACAAAGTGACAGCTACCATCAATAATCGTCACAATATAACTTTCAGGAACAACTCGAAAGCACCGAGTACGATTTTAAACAAAAACAGCTTTGTACCTATTTTAATATTTATTGGCACTACTTCAAATTTAAATGATTGCATTCACTTGCCTATGTAGCACACATTTGAAATAAGATTCCACATTTCAGGCATTATTCAACGCGGCATAAGTCACACCACATGGCATGGGAATCAACAGCTGCAATCGAGCTTGCTTCTTGCACAACACTAATTTTTAAAAGGTTTATCTGGGTATTCAATAACCAAGGGTCTTTTAAAAGAATAATGGTCCACTCAAAATTAAAAGTAGATATTTTGAAGAGGGAGTTCTTCGAAATCTTATCGAAAGTCAAGACTGCACTGAGGAAGACACAAATACACTTTTTGTTTCACATTCATCACAAAGTTGAATTGAATCTTCATTAGGTAATTCCTAATTTCCCAATACGTTAATTGTATAACGTACCTGTAAAAATAAATAAAGTCAGTACTTTCGTTAAGAATTCAATCAAGACTAAAGGAAGGCAGGTCAAAACAATGAAAAAATCGTAAATTTTCTTCAGCAGTCTCGCTATGTAAAGACAAAATTACTCACCGTACATTATTCGTCAATTCCAGTTAAAAAGTAAGCTTCTTTGGTGACGAACTTCATAAAAACACTATACTTCGAGATCAATTTCATTCCAATTGCTTGCCTCCGAGTTGACTTTGCATGATCATATTGTTGACAACAATGAACAGAAAATAACGCAAATCACAACTTCCATTTTGAATGTAGAATTCGATTAGCGTTGCGATTATATCGATATAGTCGATACCTTTCACAGCCGCAAACTATAAATGAATATTCGGCTTAAAGTCGTACATGGGCATCAAAGTTATAATTTATCGTTGATGATAGTGCTCTAATTAAAAAACCATAAGTTTTCTATACTGCAGTGCGTTTGAACGTATGTACATTGAATTTCATCATTGGAAATTAAAACGCACTACTTAACTTGTTTAAAGACATGGGAGTTTTTGATCCTAGAATTTTACTTCTCGTATTAACATATTTAAGTACGTATATTTAAGTTTAACTAGAACTGAGTTGCCAGTCCGTACTGAATTTTTTTAATGATTGTCAAGGAGGTGAAAATTTAGTCTATCGGCACATCGGCAAGTCAACCCCGCTCATGTGGCCATGATATGATTGTCAAGAACTCAAAAATGAAACATCGGGCCACCATCGTACCGATGTCGGCAAGTGGTGTCGGCAATGATACTTGAAGCTGGTGTTGGCCCAATGTCGGCTTTGTGTCGGCAAAGTCGGCCAACGATAGCCGATGTCGGCCCAACGTCGGCTCGGAGTCGGCTTAGGTTGGCCGACTTTGCCGACACAAAGCCGACATTGGGCCAACACCGGGCCGATAGTTGATGTTGCTTGGGTTAGCATTCTATTAAAATATCAAGTTAACGTTATTCCATTCCATAATCCTATCATAAAATGAAGATTTTCATCTGTTATCGAAGTGTTATCAACACATTTATGTTTTCTCCGAATTTCTAACCTCTGCTAACATTCGGAGATTTTTCTTGAATGAAATCAAGATTTTGAAATCTTTGCCCTTCCCTTAAGTACCCAAACAGCACAGCCACTGGTATACAAATTGTAATTCCCTTGTACAGTTACAAATTGTATAGTTTTCGTAAAAAAATTTGTAATTCAATTGTATTACAGGACATTTCGTACAAAGCAATCGTAATACTATTGTATTACAGCATCAAAAATACAAGGAATATACAAATTTGTATAACCATCGTATTACAATTGTAACACGAAAAATAATACAAACATCATGGGCGTGCGCATACGAAGTTGCCTATGTGGCCAATGGTAAAATGATTGTAAAACATCATTAAAATACAAGGAATATACAAATTTGTATAACCATCGTATTACAATTGTAACACGAAAAATAATACAAACGTTATGGGCGTGCGCATACGAAGTTGCCTATGTGGCCAATGGTAAAATGATTGTAAAACATCATTAAAATACCAAGAATATATAAATTTGTATAACCATTGTATTACAATTGTAACACGAAAAATAATACAAACATCTTGTGCGCGCGCATACGAAGGTGCCTACCCAAGGAGGAATGAAAAGTCACTATGACATCAGGATGATGTCATTTTCAAGTCACAGCTAGGTAGTCACGGTGACATCAAAATGGTCCCTTGACATGACATCCTTTGTGACTCCTAATGATGTCATCTTGACCTTAAATGACTAGCCATCATTTTGACCTCACTTTGACTATTTGTGACCAAACCTGATTGTTCTACTAATGAACATTCATACCATAATTCCTGTATTTAGATTGTTTCTCTCTGTTGAAATATCTTATGATATATCGTAATATTTTATCGGTTCCGATAGTCTATCAGTCCCGATACTTTTATCGGGCCCGATTTATCGAACAACCATTTATCTATAATGTTCAAAACTCAATATAGGATTCTCGATACAATTAAATATCGCGATATTTCACGATATATCGCCCAGGGCTAGTGGAGTAGTCAGGTTTTGGGTCTTGAGGTGCCGATGGGGAGGGGGGGGGGGGGCAGGGGGGGGAATTTGTAGGAGGCATCGCCTTGTAAATTTAGACCTAAAACCTGGCTATGGCACTGAGTGGCCTAATGGATGTAGCCACCGGCTATTGGCCGAAGGGACCCAGGTTCAAATCTCGGGTGAAGCTTTTGGACTCCCCAAAATTAATAATCCTCTGTAGAGCTGGCCCAGGGAAAGGAACTGTCCCCCCTTATGGACCTCAAAATGACCCTCTTCTCGTGTGTCATTTTGAGGTCAAAGTGATGTCATGTTGACTTCCCTTACTCCTTCGGTCAGAGTCATGACTGAATAGTGAATTTTCCAGGGTCATTCTGAGGTCAAAGTGATGTCATGTTGAGTTTCCTTCCTCCTTGGGTCATTAACGCCAAATAGCATACAACATGGCATGAGATTCAAGAGTTGCATTCGAGCTTTCTTCCTGCACAACACTACATTGGGTGCATCCAGGGGGTGTAGCGCTCACTGAGCGCTCAGTGAGCGGATGGGTGATTTCCCCCTGGATGCGACCGCTACGTAGCCGCTCAGTACTGAGCGGTCGCCATATTTGTGAGCGGTGTTTTGGACCGCTCACTGCTCTCAGCCCTTAGGTAGCGGCGCGCAATCGAAAAGTTAGAAATAGCAAAGAACATCCAAGAAGGGTTATAAATCCGGTTATACATGGTTCTGTGAGTTTTAAATTACTTAGATCAGAGAGAAATCAACAAGTAGCACTAATTAGAAACTGAAATTGTAGAAATATATTTTAAAAGCATCGCTCGATATATCCTCCATTCTAAAATGTCGCGGATAAAGGTAGAAATCGTACTATTGTAATTAATACTATTTCTCATTAGACTTTGCCGAAATGTGGAGATAAATATTTGGTCATATATAGCCTTTTCTGAAAAACAATCATCTGAATTAGTACAAATTAAGCTTAATATCGGTCGTCGTGTGGTTTCTTCGTTTCTATAGCAGACGACAGTGCTATGGTGTATCTTGACCTCCTTACGGAATTAAGTCCACTTTGTTTCACTGTCACATTTATTTTAAATATAATAATTGTCCTTTATTAAATACCATTGAAAAGAAAATATCAAACCACGCCTAGTATATAGTGAAAGACATATGTTTATATATATATATCGACCATTTGCCGAGTTCGTACACGACGAACGATGAAAATCTCGAAAAATACTTTGATGCAAGACTTTAGGATCCAAAATTTCCTATGATGTTCGTGGCCCTAAACAAAATTGATTTAATCGTTAGTTGGGAAATATTCTTGTTTTATCAAGTGCAGGCAAATATGTTTGAAACTTTCAGCATATGTCACATGCAGTGATAATTATCGAAGCGGAAGCGCCCCTATTAGCAATTTTTGCTTTTCAGGGTTGTCAAATATTCATTTCTATGTATAAAACTTGGATTGCACAGAGCTGAATTCATACAGTAATATTATAATATGCGTTCAACAGCAACAACTTATTATGTTATAACAACTTATATGCTGTTGATACGCATAGTAGGTATAATTATATGCTTTCATTCTCATGTTCAGGATCAGTAATAAGTTTCTATGTATAGCTCAAGACAAATTTTCACCTTCTCTTCATTGAGTTCCTTAAGGGCGACCATGGTCATTGCAATGATGATGATGTTATTGTCATCTTTATTCTTTTTCAGCACCACTAATTACATAAATGACTTGTTAAGGGTCTAAATAACTTTTCACTTATCATAGGCATCTTAATATTACTCTTGATAGAGATTAATAAGATAAACTTCTATAAATCGAGCAATTAAAGCAGTTCACATCTGCCATATGTGGCCAATTAAAATTTTGGGTTGTTTAAACAACCTAAAATTTTAAAAGAAAATTATTTGGAATTCCAATGTGTGGTTACCAATTCGGTGAATGACTTAAGTCATTCACCGAATTGGTAACCACATTGTTCTGTGGATGACTTTCAAATAATTTTCAACCTTGCATTAGTGTATCTAGAAGCATCTGAAGGGGGGGAGGGGTGTCACCACTGAAACCCCCATGTAAATGGGGGGTCCGGGAATTTTTAAAACTATATATTTTTTTACCAATGGGGGAGGGGGTTACAACCCCCAAACACCCCCCTTGATACGCCCCTGCAACCTTGTAAGCTTGCAGAGGCAGAGCTAGAATTCGTTGTATTAGTAGAATGATACATTATTCCAAAAGTACCAATCCATGAATTAATAATAATGGGCTTCCATTAATGGAAGCAGTTCTTGTTAAATGAATGGCCCCCAAGTCCTCTGAGTGAAATTAAAATTTTTAATTATATACCATGATTTTGGAGGAAGAAGCTTCTCCTAGGAGATGGGTGAAAAGGGAATCAGTCAATTACCCAACATTTTCTGAGTGCTAATTTGGACAGCTATGGCAGGAAAGAGTAAGTGGGAATACAGAGCAGAATTATATACATTATATGTATTGGAATGGGACAAGATAGATTATGATCATGGTAGAGTTCCTCACAAAGGAGGTCGTGAGGGACTTAGACCCATATAGGTCCATTGTGCCAACCACCCTTCTAGAGAAATCACCCATAAAGGCCAGTCGCCTTGCTGAAGGCCAATAGGTCCCCTATGGGGATCTCCACTCCAGGTACCTATATAGGTATAGAATATATTCTGAGTCCTCATCACAGCGGGGAACACACATATGTGTACTATATAGTATGTCCACATCCAGCACAGATGTGGATTCATCCACTTCTTTGCACCACCTACATCTGGGTGTATCTACGATTCCCAGGAGGTGTAGGTGCCTCAAATCACTTGGTAGTGCCCTGTAAGGAGTCCCACTACCGTTCATAATTGACCCCTAGGGGTTTAGTGACAGTTTGACAGCTGTTTAGTGACAGAAGTCTTTTGGCAAGGCCAGGTCTAGGTTCTCCTATATGTAGTTTTGCCTGTCTAAAACTTGGTATTGTTCCACAATTGGACTGCGGCTGGATTGAGCCTTTGCCAGCTCATCAGCCATCTCATTTCGTTGGAATGGGGAAATCAATTATAATTCCTGAGAAGGAGGAGATGTGGGTGGAGAGAGAATAGTTTAGGATGAGAAGTAAAAACTTTAGCGTTCCACAGGGTAAAGAGATTTATTCCGACATGTTTCACTTCACTGAAGCATCATCAGGTACATGTACATGGAATAATATATTATGGAATTCCACAAAGTCTTGGCCTCTACCATCCACTGCAGAGGATAGTTTCATAACGAGATTGTTTCTGAAAGATGGAAGAGGTATAAGTTGAGACCCAAAATAGCAGTCTGAAAAAACATTAAATTGTGTCATGAGGAATGCCTTTTGACATAATTTCTAGTTCTTTTTCTGTGGAATGGGAGAGTGGGTAGGTCATGTATAGAACAGAAAGCAAGGGCATGGGTGAAAACAAAGAAGCCTGTGTGCACACATGGGTGCATACTCTCACCACCAGAAGCATAAAAAAGGACTATGAAAGAAAGTAAGTATGTGGTATATTTAATAAGGATGAAATATAAAAAGCATATAAAGAGAACTAATGGAATGTGAAAAGGAAAGATTCAAAACAGGGCCATCTTTAAATGTTGATGAGATAAATAGAATTAAAGGCGAAAGGCAACGCTGTTAACAGTATTAAAAAGAATGGTTGAAAAGCTAAGTATATGCTGATGAAGAGACATAGGTATGTTAGATAGAAATACTCACTTCAAACTATGAACAAGGTAGGTATTAAGTGATATATTTAAATGCCTTAAGTGCACTTGTTATGGTTATGGTATAACCATGGTTATACTCAAGACAACCATGCATATTACAAAAAAATGTATGCTCATCTGCATTATGAAACTGAAGGTAGTTCATGAAATGCATGCGTTACATCTGCAGTGAAGAAAGGAAGTCTTATATCATCTGAGCAAAAACTCAAAGATAGGAAGAAAGTTAACCACATTAGTGGATCCTGATTGCTCCATAATAATGCTTCTCAAGGTCTTACAATCATGATCTTAGTTTATATGATGCTATATAACCTTAGCCCTTTGAGCACTGAAGTACCCCTAGACTATGACAACTATAAAGTTTTACTATCCCATTTTTATTTTAGAAATGGCCCAGAATTAATTGGACTTTTCAAAATTTACTTTCGAGTTGTCAGATTGTTGAGGTGAATCATGCGATAACTTTCGTGTTCATACTAACATAACGTCGAAGTAGCCGAGAGTTTAGATTTTGTAAAGCACATCGGTCGGTTAGCAATTGCTGGGTGAGCATGAGTGACAGTATAATTAATTGTCAGTGACTTCTCTCATACCGAGAAAATGTTAGAGAAGAAAATTATGAAATCGGGGCTAAATGCGTTCAACGTCGATTTTCACCCTTACCTTTACCGAATGAAAACAATCCTATTTCAATCGCACAATTTGCCTGGCTACTGACATTCCACGGAGTACGCTCCGTCGATTTGTATTTTTATATGCGTCTAAATTTGGAAAGTATAGCCTGAAAGCAACCAAAAGTGTGTCTTATGTGATGTTCGAACAAAATATTAACTACATACTCAAAAAAGCTCAATACGCAGAAGAATAATATTAATTATCCCCTTCGATCAAATTGAAATCGACGCCATCTTGGCTGTATTTGTTGTTGTTGTCCTATGCTTACTGTCGTTATATCTTATTTCGTTTATAAAATTGCGTAATTACTATTATTATGTCGAAGTAATTTAAACGGAAGTTCTTCCGAATGCCAACAACCTTGCTTTAATTCGTAATTTTCATTTTAAGTCTCGAAGAACGAACTCTCTCGCCAATAGAGGAAGATTCAAATTCCCACCGTAGCGCTCACCATCCAGGGGGATGCAGCAGCTGAGATATAGCGGAAAGTTCGCTACCGCTCAATCGCTCAGTGAGCGCTACTCCCCCTGGATGCACCCATTGTAAAAGGTTTATCCTGATATTCAGTAACCAAGGGTCTGCATTAAAAGTAGACTTTTTCAAGAAGGAGCTATTTAAAATGCCATAGAAAGTCATCACTGCACTGAGGAAGACACAAATACACAACATATTTTCACATTTATCACAGAGTTGAATCGTTGAATGACGATCTGAATCCCCAGTCCTAGTGTCCCAAGACGTTAATGATACAACATGCCTGTAAAAATAAATAAACGCGGTCAATTCTTACGTCAAGATTTCAATCAAGACTGACGGTAGATAAAAATAATGACAACTTCATGAACTTACTTCAGCAGACTCGCTTTGTAAAAACAAAAATTTGCCGTACCTTAATCATAATTCCACTTTTAAACTAAACTCTAATGGCAAATAAATTAATAAAAACAATATTGTTCGAGAACACTTCCATTTCTGTTGCTCTGCGCCGTTCTGAGTTTACATGATTATATTCACGAACTTCACGAACATTACTGCCTTTTTGAATGTAGAGACTTTGCGTTGCGATTATCGATACATTTCCAAAAACGGCGAACTATTAAATGAATATTCGGGTTAAAGTTGTGATTTATAGTTGATGATAGAGTTATATTTAAATAAATAAGAACCAAAACTTTAGGGTGTTTGAACAGCCCTTGAATTTCATCTTGAAAATGAAAACGCAATCGTTTCAAGACATGTACTTTTTTATCCTAGAATTTTATTTCCCAATTTAATATTCTTGATATATGAATGGTTTTAAGTTTAATACTATTTGAATTTTCAGTTCTTACTGAATTATTTAATGATTATAAAGGATGTGAAAACTTTAGTGTTTCGGCACTTCGGCAAGTCCTTCACTACAACTAGACTTTTTGATTTATTGCTCAGCTAAAAACTCTTGAATTACAATCGCAGCGTACCAAGCTAAACACAGAGAAACTGCTAAATGAGATGATATCCAACTTACAAGGCCAAGCGCGACATGCACAGCACTGTAATCAGTAGACCTTTCACAATATCCCAATGGCTTAAAAATAATCCATGCAAATGACACCATAATGAACTGTTATGCTGGTTATGAACATAGTTATTGCGAGAGATCGAAAAAGAACAAGTAAAACCTTCATGTAAAGAGGAATGTGTGGCATGAAATGCGGTGAAATGTGTTAAATTTTAGGTAAAGCAGAGTCTCGGCGACAACGTTGCATGCACGTTGAACAACGTTACACTATGACGTTAGGTTCAAGCAACGTTGCATGCACGTGCACAAAGTAACCTTGTGCACGTGCATGCAACGTTGTGACAACGACCTCTGCTACATGGGTTAAGAGGCACCCCAATGTTTTTATACATATATTTTCGAAAAGGTTTTGGGTTTAATCCACCCGTAATTTATAGCTCTGTCAAATTCACATTAATTGCCATGTGAAATAAACACATGGCAATTAATTGTGAATTTCACAACGCAGCAGGTTTGATATTTGCTGCACATAAGGTCAGAGGTATTAAATCTAAATTTAATCAAGATTCCTAATTCCTATATTCTAGGGGGATCGGGTTGGTGTGGTGGCTAGAGTACTGGCCTCCCATCCCGAGGGCCCGGGTTCGATTCCCGGCAGTGGCGGATTTTTCAGTGGAAAACCGGTCCCCACTCGAGTGCCTAGTGGAGGGCATTTCAAGTACAGTACTCCGTCCGTCGGATGGGACGTTAAGCCGTGGTCCCCTTGGCGCCTTTCGTTAAGAGTAGGCTAATGCCGACGCCGGGTTTCTCTCCACCCTTCCTCCGTTCCCTAAAACTCCTACCATTACCCAATTACCCATCTATCCTATATGGCGCAAATGACCTCAGCTGTCGGTCGCCTCCCCCAAATAACCAACCAACCAATCCTATATTCTAAACTCGAACATTTTTCATGGGTTAGATCCAGATTTTGATATCTTTGCCTGTAGATGGCACCACCAGTACCATGGGCATTTAAATGCCATTTTATTTATAGATTTTATAATGCATATTTTTATATCATTATGGGCATACATTACACCATGAGCAAAATAATGAATCCATCCAAATGTGGTGCAAGTTGACATTAGGTTCTTTGAAGTACCTATTAAATAGTAATAGCAGTTCCCCTGGTGATTGAAAAATAGGTAATAAACAATTATAAAAGCTAAGGAGTGAATGAATGGATTAGGAGGTGAATGATTGTTTTACATACATACATTGAGTGATGCATACTCTCGACTGAGTATAGTAATTCTGAGTCCTAAAAGAGATGCTTTCAGGATTAGTGGTGTTTAAATAGTGATTCTCATGGTGGATAAGTATATTGATGTTTTACAGATGTTTCACAATGACAGTGGTGTTTCAATTGAAACTAACTCATCAAATGCAAAGGCTACAATATCAACTCTATGAAAAATGTGCATGCTGTGAAATTGGGATGGTTAATATGATATACAATTGTACCTATGTACCTACCACCGAAAATTCACAGCAATGTGCAATTTTGAATTTGAAATTTCACAGGGTAACAATGAGGCAATAAAATGAGTAGGCAGAAAATCAAAATTATTGAAAAAGGCTACTTAAGCTTCATTGAATGAGAAAAGTAGAAGAAACCCCCCTCCTCCCTGGCTGCGCTTTTCCATGAAAAGATTTCAAAATCTAGATTTAATCTGTATTAAATCTAAGATTAAATCTCAATAAAATCTGTATTTAATATGTCACCGGGCAAATCAGAACAAATGTTGTACGTGTGTCTAGACCACGTGGCCAAAGATATGGAAATTAAAAATCACGATCACACTTCATGCTGTTCCGTTAATTTCGTACACAAACAATGACAGGGCGTGCAGGCATATTTCCGAGACGACCACGTACTACCCAGCCATTGCAATGATGTCCATTGGATGTCCTGCATTGATGTTACTGACATCCATTTGACGTCCAATGGACATCCTATGGATGTCCAAATTTGCCACTTGTGAACATCCAATGGATGTCCATTTAAGGATTTGGAAAGGATGTAGGCAAGTATTTCAGTTTTTTGGGATCTACAGATGCAACCCATATGCAGTGTAATCATGAGAGAGAATAATTACGTAATTAAAATATTTATTCAGTAAATTATCCTTGCACAACATGTACAGCTGCAGCTTGAACAGTTTTTTTCTTATTGCTACTGTGCCTCAGCCTTGTCACTCTGTCCACTTCTATTTTTGTGGCTGCAGGGAATTTCTTGTCACCTGTCAGTATAAGCAAATTATCAGAATACGACATATTTTCAAACATCCTTGATATATGTAACAGGTTTAACATTGCACTTGTCACCCAGGCTAAAGCCCACGAATCTGGATTATCTAAGGCAGTAAGTGACTAATTACATGACAAAACTATAAAAACTCATCTGAGAGGTCAACTAAGTTGTGCCATTTTTTAAACTGGTGTCAGGGTCATTCCATGTCAAATCAACCAGTGAATTTACCTGACCCTTGATGCGATTTTGGTGAAAATTGGTAAATTTGTTGGTCCTACAGAGAAACTAAATAATACCAAGTATTACACCCCTGGGCCAAATACTTTGTTAGAAAATTGGGTCTAAATATTGCCCAAAAATCAAATTTAAGTTCTGTAGAGCACTTTTTGAATTGTCATAACTCTGATGCCAACACACTTAGAGAGTTGTGTGTGGTGTCATTTTAAAGCTCTTAATATGGCCTTTCATTTGATATTCACATTCCGAGGTTAAAAATAATTATAGGTCAAAGGTCAAGGTCAACATAGTTTGACCTTGAATTATTAAAAATGGGATATTTTATTTCGCTTAATTTTTTTTTCTTAACAACATACACATTTCAATAATATATGTACCAACTTTCAAAGTGGGACTCCAAGTACAACAGGAGATACGAATTGTTTTGTACACCTAGGGCACTGGAAAAAATGTTTAAGCTTGTTCAATGGGTCATTCCACCTCAATTCACTAAACGTTTGTCCCTTAGGGTCTCAGATTGTGATTAAAATTGGTGTATGGGTACAAAATCAACTCAAACTGAATAACCTCAAACCATTTTGTGAAAAAAAAATTTTTCAGCCAATTGTACACATTTTAATTTTTTCACATTTTTAGCAAAAATTCCGAGCCGTAAGTCATATTATCACTTATATCTCCGCTTGTAATTGTCATACAGCAATGATTAATAGCTCTTATTAAAGCTAAATTCTGATTGAATACAAATATATCAATAAAAAATTCTTTTCTTCTATACCCAATTGTTGTTAATTACTAATGTTTAAAAATTTGTTAATAAACTTTTCTCAAATACTCAATCTCAGAATCGGCCGAAACTTTTTTCCATAATCTAAACATACCCAGGTAACTATTCCAGAAATAAAAATTTAGTTTCAATTCATAAATGCAGTTTTTTTTATATTTAAACATTTACAATTTTCTCTCGTGCCCCATTTGGAATGCTTGCAGCAGACGCGATGCAAGTCTAAAAATATCCTAATTGCTCAAGGTTGTGGCTATTTGAGATCAAAATGTATTATAAACTATAAATGTTAACTACAATTGTTATTTGTTTCGTTAAATGGACATTTGCTGAGAAATTTGCCATTGAGCCCCAATTTTGCTGCGTGAAAAATGTTGCTAACTACTCCGACACAATCTATTGAAAACTAATGAGAAAGCAAAATCCTTGTATTCAAAACAAATGTGAAATGGCTAAATTAGCATGCTTTCCGTAAGCATATGTTGCCCTTCCTTGTAGGAAGGTGTCCTCTCGGAAATATTTTATTTGAGGATCCTGTTACTCCTGCCTGCAACTACAGCTGAATCCTGGTCCCTTGCTTGGACGAGTCTCTTCATTAAAAGCACCTCATTTGTTTTGGGTATTGCTTAATGAAACTCCGTAATGCCTGGCATACTAATTGCCCGACAATTCGCAAGTACATCGGAATGTTTTCCAATTTCTTCTTTGTTTGTGTAGCCAAAATTCACTCCTAAAATATGATCTTTTTCCCAGTTAAAGAGTAAAGGTGTACGTATTTGTTTTTCGTATTGAAGCTGAAGATGCTCTTGCTGCTAGTCTTTTCAAAGTACCTCCCAGTCCGTCACTTGGCCCTTTACCATGCGATGTAACAAAGAAATGCCATTCTGCAGAGACTGTGAAATCTTTCCTGTGAAGATATAAGTTCTGAATGTTAAACTTGTTTTTATAATGAGCAGCTGCTCCATCTGAATAATATATCACTTTTTTAAGTTTTGGAACTTTCAATTTCAAGATTTTAAGGAGAAGGTGTTGAAAAAAAATGTATAGTTGATGCGATATCAGGGTGTCTACCAGTCGGGAAAAGTCAGGAATCCGGGAAAAAGTCGGGAATTTGTTAACGTCGGGAAATAATCTGGAAAAGGTCTGGAATTCGCTGAAAAATAATCAAAAATCGGGAAAAATGGTTGCCTGCAAATCGTCAGGATAAAAATTGGAACGGCGGACATAGAATTACGAAATGAGATATTGTTTCCCTTTTTCTTTATTTGTCATTATCAAAGAGGTGTTATTTTAAACCTCTCTGGTCAGTATTAGTGAGTTCGTGACTTTCGTCGTTCTGAATTGCGCTGGACATGGGCACCGTTTCCTGCATGCCGCCGCGTGACAACTCAGCTTGGTCGGTTGCAGGTTGAAGATCGTATACTTCCCTTCTGCCCATGAATGCTATTTCGAAAGAATGGCCTTGACCGTGGTTATTACAGCCCTCCCAAAGATTCAGGCGATCCATAGATCGTACTCTAATACGATTGTGACATTTTGCGTTTTGCCATGCTTCTGAGGGTAACTCGATTAAATTCCACTGGACTTCTCTCATCCATTCAGTAAAGCTTACCGTTGGCCATTTTGTTATCAGCATTTGCCATTGAATTGTGTTGCTATTATACGCAATCATAACGTCTTCGTGAAAGAACAGAGATCAGCCCCTTGAAAGTAAAAACATTGTATTACGTTTTGGTGTTTTCCCGGCGGATTAGATGAGTGAACGTTTCTCGTGTCTTCCACTGGGTCAAAGGCTCCATCTCTGCCGACGTTTCCGAAAACGAGTCGTTTTCCGAAACGTAGGCAGATATGGAGCCTTTGACCCGGTGGAAGACCCGAGAAACTTTCACTCATTATATTACGTTGTCAACGACGACGCCATACGTGCCGCTGCCGACGAATACGTCGTTGGCTCCTGGATGATATACTGGAGAACTCGCCTTTTGCCAGCTAGTGCGGTGGAATGTCGTTGTTATTCATGGTACTACTAAGTAAGGTAAGCCATTCCGGTGAACGAAAACGAGACCAGTCTGCGCATGACGTCATCTGGGAGTCATGCGGCCGCGCCACTTTAAAATCTAGCGTGAAATCATACGCGGAGCACGCAAAAACTGACCAATGAAACATCCATATATATGATAGAAATATCGTAGAACAATGGAAATTACCATTTTTTTGTCCTTTTTTTCCACACTGACCTTTCCAATCAAGATTTGCTAAGACGAACCATGAGTTTATTTCGTCGTTTTGTGATTTTTAGAGAATGACGTTATACTCAACTTTGTGATGATAGGTAGAAGTTGAGCATATGTCTATTATTGAAAGGAAGAAGATAAAAAGCATTCTTCGTTGTAATTATATCAACCATAAAAAATACGAGAGCCATTACAAACGTCGTAAATGAACTTTTCTTTGATAAATTAACTGTACCCGATGTGTGCCCGATGAAATAGACTATTCTACCTATTATACCTAGACTATTACCTTCATTGCTATTTATTAGCAGCCATTCTGCCAATAGGCATATTTCAAGCTTGAATGATGGGATAGAAATTTGAAATAATAAAAAATATATATCTTGGGAATATTTTACTGATAAGAGGCAAAGTATGTGTAAACAGCCATGTGTAAGGATATATTCCATGAATCTTTATATGTTATTCAAAATCAGCCACTGGAAGTAATGAATGCAATGAAACACATAGCCTAATAATAATAACAACAAAAAAATAATAAAATCCAGGGCAGCCAGTGTTGCAAATTTTGGTCATATCCCATGAACCTCTTGAAACATTGATGAAAATCAGCAACTGGCAGTAATGAACACAATGAAGCACATCATCATCATCATTGGTTAACAATCCTAAGATTGGTTTGACGCAGCCCTCCACTCGATTCTTCTATCGGCCAACCTTTTCATTGTGACGTAATTCTTCTCTTTTACATCCTTCACAACCTGTTCCATGTATCTCATACAAGGCCTGCCTTTTCCAATCTTCCCGTTCACTTTTCCCTCGACGGTTGTCTTCATCACGCCATCGTGTCCCTAGATAAGGCCGATTAAGTTGTCCCTTCTTCTTTTTAGAGTTGTCAGCATGCTTCTATTTTCTCCCACTCTTCTTAGATTTTCCTCCTTTCTTACTTGGTCGATCCAATTAATCTTCATCATTCTTCTGTAGCACCATATTTCGAATGCTTCCACCCTTTCCTTCTCTGCACCTTTGATACAAAATAATAAGGAACGAAATAAGTCGTCAAGCCAGGAAAACTAGAGAGATGTGGATGAAGAATCGATGCGAAGATGCACAAAATAACCTTGCACTTGGAAGCAGCCTGTAGGATAGTGAGGAACCACTTCAAGGAATGGTGCGAAAGATGCGATTTCATAAGGGACAAGAATTTAGAATGGATAAATGTTGATTGGAAATAAAGACAAAGTGAAGAGGTGGAAGGAATATCTGGAAGAGTTATACAACAGAAAAAATGAACCAGATAGCCTAATAATAACAAAAAAAAGTTAGAATCCAGAGTAGCCAGTGTTGCAAATGTAGTCCTAGACAATACAAATGTATTTATATACCTATGTTCTCAACTTCAACTTTTTCTTAAACTTCTTACCATTTACATCATCTTTTAAAAGGCAGTTAATAGATTTTACCCGAATGTACGTACTTGTCCTAATGAAGCATGAAATAACCTCTCCCGGCCATATCGGGTCTATTTCTCTCATCACCAGTTTAGCAAGATATAGAAATATATTCCTTTCTTTGGAAAGATATTCCCCATGAAAATCACGAAATTTTCTGTTGATCGCATTAATCAAAGTCATGAATTCTTCAGTTGGATGCATTAAATTTCCTCTTGATATGCGCATCGTGCATTCCTTTCCAGTGGCAGCTAGGTTTTTAGTCACATCTCCTAACCAAGGGTACTGCATTCTAAAGCTGGAGGCAACATAACCTGCAACATACACTAGGCCATCATTATCCAGCTTGTCTGATATTAAATCTGTGAGGATGAAATCATCCTCTTGTTCTTCATCTTCTTCATTCAAGGCATTTGGAGGAAGCAGGTCTTTCAACACTTCTACAGTAATGCATAACTCATTGTGAAGTTGGCTTGAGTTGTCTTCACTCCCGAAATCAATAAGCACCTGATCTTTATTGTTGGGAACTGTGTTTGTGTTAACAGCCAATACTGCTGCAGAATGTTTTCCCATGACATATGCCCTCAATCTATAGGAAAACTCTGCTGGTAATTAATATCCCACACTGAAATGGTTGGAGGGATTTAGAACCAATGACATGCATCCCCTTGATGAAGTTCTCCACTTGATCCAATACCTTGGTTTGGGCCTCTAAATCTGTGCCATAGGCATTCCGAGGACCATGTCTATCATAATGTACTGTTGCATTGAATATGTCAAAGAAGTCATTCATTAATTTAATTGTATTTGCCACATCAGTGACATCATCAATTACACCTTTCTCCTGACAGTGTAACAACGCACAAGCAACTTGGTTTGAGAGTAATTGAGTGGCAAATTTCACCTTCTGATGTGCAAGAGTAGATGGGTATAGGTGATCATTTGAAATTTTTGGTATGATATTCAATTCTCCCTTCAATGATAGCAGCTTACTGAGGCACGATGCACATATAAGCTTCCCATTATCTAATAGAAACCCACTGTCAATAAAATTGTGTCTGAATAACTTCATTAAATGTGGTACATCTGAAAAAACAAATACCTCTCTTGCTGGATCAGGTGGGTTATTGAATGAGGTCCACAGTGATTCCAAGTTCCTTCCATAATGCTCTGTTGGTTGGCCCCAAATCACTCACCTGAGCTATCACTCTATAACCATTCTCCTCCAGAGAGATGATTATGGATCGAGTTCTTTCGAAATAGGAGTATCAAAGTCATAAAAAAAATGGGTTATTAAACTTACTACAAGCTTGCTAAACCAACCTCGAGCCATTACGACTTGCACATAGTCATAGGGGCCAAGAACTTGCTCATGCTTGCGATCAGCACAAAGCAAACTGTGAATTTTCATTTCATCAAATGATATCACTGTGTACCGCTCAAGATCAGACAAGTGCTGGCTCTTAGCTTTCATTATGGATAATACATTATTCTGTAGACCATTAGAAATTTCATACCTTCCTACCCAAGATTTCAAGGTGGAAAAGAATGGTAGGAGATATTTGAGGTGTTCTCTCAAGTAGCAATATGCTTTTCTACTTATGTATCGCAATGATATTGCGTCAGAGATGTCAGAGTTAGACCTTACTATCCTTTTCCCTGGATTTAGAATACATTTTATTCTTCCAGGTGTAAAATAATTGGACAATAAACCCTCAACATTGTCTCCCTTGGAATCCTTGGACTCAGTATTGCTACATCCAAACACCGAACAAAAGACATCGCAAGTTCTTGAATATAAATGCCTAAAAACAATCTTTCTCTACACGGTTCTGAATGGTTCTCTATGATAGATGCCCGCCCGATAGTAGTCGCCCGTCGGAAATGAAATCCAGTTGACGTCACGCATTTCGTTCCGCGACCGTCGGCATCCACAATGGCTTACCTTACTTAGTAGTACCATGGTTGTTATTCATCTGATGGCGAGCTCGCTAGCTCGAAAGCCGCCGGAAAGTCTAGTTCCTCTGTCGGTATGAGCGAGTGTGCTGCAAAATCGTACGTTTTTACTGGAGAACTCGGCATTCGCCAGCTCGAGTCGAGTTGGTTCGTCAGTCTTCTAATTGGTGTGTGCTCAAGAGGTGTCTTTGGTTGGACTGGCGACGGACATCATTTCATTCAAAGGCTCCTTTCACACGGGACGGCGCGAACCCGACTGCCGTGTACGGCGCACAGTGGTGCAGGATCCCTAATACTTGGAACTTATGAGTCTAGAAAAACTTTCTATATAGGGTTTTTGTGCATATACGTTGGATGCACCGATTGACGAATTCAAAACCATCTTAAGTGAGAATATCGATGTTGCTACTCCTCTAGTAGATAAGATAAAATGTTTCACTGTTAACAAGTGCATCATTTGAAAAGGAGCAGGCACAGCTTCACCTTCAATTCTCTCTAATATATCGTGTATTGCCCCGATTCTTGTTCTGAAAAATGGGTTTTGTAACTGAATGTGAGTGCTATTTAACTGTTTATTAATATATTGCAAAATTATTTTTTTTACATATTTTATTGCTCAGAATTAAAGAATTTTTTTTATTCACTTTATATTTTTGCAAAATAATTACTTTGTGAAAATATTAAAATCGAATTTGTGTTCAGAGATCACGAAAACCTTTGTGCTATAATTTTTAATGAAACGAGAATTTTGAGTTTGTGTAAATCCAAGTAATAAAAATATTGCAAATACTTTTGTGAAAAAAGTAATTAGCGAAAATATGAACATCAAATAGTATTCAGAAATTGAGAAAATATATATTTGTTCACATTAATCATGATGGTTTAAATAAGGTTTAATTTAAGTAAAAAAATTGCAAAACTTTTTGCGAAAAAATTAGTTTACAAAAGTTTTAATCTAAATTCATATTCAGCGACCTCGAAAACATGTAAGACCAAATTTAATATAAATTTAAAATTTTTTAATCCAAAATACCAATTATTAGGGATCCTGCACCGCAGTGCGGTGTGCCGCAGTGCATTCCTCAAAAACAACCATGAATGTCACAGTACAGTGCATTTCGAGTTAACAGCATTTTAATTTCTAGTAGGAGTTTAATCATGAATGAAGTAGATAAGGTGCTGTGCTTGTACTTGTAATAATGTGGATATAATAAGATGGCCAATTCCAAGTGAAAAATTAGACAGGGCTGGGCATTGAACTATTGACCGTCACGATGACACATTAAGAAATTAGCCAATTTTTGGTCTGGAATTTTAAAATTTTTGTCTTGAAAAGTCTTGAAAAAGTCTTGAATTTCTTTTTCATATATTAGTAGACACCATGTATATGCTTCAGTCTGTCTGATATGATAATGTAGTTCAATGGGATTACATTATCCTGGACTTTAAGGCGGTAATAGCAAGCGAAGGGGTGAACTGTTGCTTGGTCATTATTCTAGTGCATACCTTGCACGCTGTCCTGTAAAATGAAAGCATAATTTTCTGAAAAATCTGCAATGACGAAAACCTGCCCCACTTGGATGTTATGCTTAGCATTTCTAAGAAATTCAGATTGACTTTTAACAATGTAGTCATGAGACTGAAGTTTCTGTAACTTAACAATAAAAGTTTCAAGAAAGTTATCGGTAGATTTTGTAAAAATTTCTAGTGAGCAACGGTCAACTTGCACTCATTGGTGGTAAGTAATGCAATCAATTAAATTTTTTTCAAAGTGTTCTTCTATTGAATTCCGAATTTTGCTCGGCCCAGGGCAATTTTTACGTTAGTTCAGATGACATGTGTGAGTGAGAAATGCAACAGTGTTGCAATGCAGAGGAGAATTATAATTGTCACAATGGGGGCAGAGATATTGTATGGGATTAATGCAATACATTGATTCCGGATATAATTGAAAAGGTAACATTTTTTTATTGTTGACATTTGTTGTATAACAATACTAAAAATTTGTAGGATATATCTGCTGAAGTCTAAAATGATCCCTACATGTATGTAGGCCAAACAGTATATGATGAAGTGATAACTTTCCAGTGTCGTAGGTGAACAAAAAAATTCGTATCTCCTGTTGTACTTGGGAGTCCCACTTTTAATTAATTATAAACTTTATATTAGCAATAAAATATTTCAAACTCGTTTTTTGACGAAGTTATTGGATATATAACACTATATGGGGGGTGATTCGTGAATAACTAATCAAGGACTACCTGCCTGGCAAATTTCGTCAAAATCCCTGACCCGAAACTCGGACACTCCCCTTGTTAGTAGAAGAAAAGAAAAAATATTACCTCCCAAAATCATTTATTCCTCGGACGATACGGAAGATGCTCCAAGCTGCCATAATAAAAGCGTAGATGTTTGAAGCAAATGTCTATTTTTAGCATCCGTACTATAGATTCCTGTCTCTACTGACTATCCCGAAAATAAAATTCATTACAAAATGTTCAACTTTTATTTACATACATTTTCGATCTCGGGACGACATTTTGCCAACAGTACGAGCGCCGACTTTAAAGCATTTATTTATTTATTTTCCCAAGGAGCAATTACAGCATTGTGCATCGATATAAGGCTCGTCAACAAATTGCACACAAGACATATCCAATAAATTACATAATATAAAAATACCAAAAGCACCAAAAATACATGTTTATAAAATATAAATAAAATAAATCGCTCATTCCACTCCCAGGTACTCATTTACAGAATGAAAGAGGTTTTCAAGTAGAAAATCTTTAACTTTCCTTCTAAAAACAATATTGGATTGGATTTCCTTCAACCTTCCTGGGCAATCTATTGTACAGGCACTTCCAAAAAAAGTTTGCACTTCAGAGCTGAAATTTTTCTAAGTCCCGAGTTGACTGTGATTTGACAACGCTGCGTCACGGCTTCCCTCTGGCGGAGCCTCGCGAAGCTCTGACCAAAAACAAACCCCTTTCCCTCCTTTACTCTTTTACCAGATGGGACAAAGGTATTATTGAACAGTCAGTCTTCTCATATCCTAAAGAAGGGGGCTATGGTGGGCACTCCATGGTCATTTTTTTCGACTCGTGCTGAACGACATTTGAAGTCCTGAACATGTCTCTACGTTCGCCACCGTCGCATAGTGGACGGAAATCGGAAAAAGCTGGACAAAATTCAAAAATAGCTTTCTTTGATATACAACATGAAACTTCCCACAAATACTCACAAAAGACTGCTAATTAAGGTATAATACATCATTTGACATGCTTTTCATCTATTAGTCAGATACATGAGCTCGAGCATGACCAAATTTCCAAAAAAACACCTGAACTAATTTTTCTCCGAATGTCTTCCAAGTTATGTTGATCGTGATGTTATGTGAGGAATTTGATTGAATAAAGAATAGCATGATCTATTAACAAGACTTTGCCTTTAAATTACCAAAGCTTTTTGAAGCATTTTAGCACAATTCTGTTAAAAATGTCAGACCCTGTTCTCAGATAAAATGTTAACATAATATAGAGAATATCTAGCGTTTTTGGGAGAGACCTGTCAAGTGACTTATATCAGAGCACTCTTTGAAGACTCATAAACACGAAATTGAAGAGAAATTAAAAAATAAGTCTACGACACCGAAAATACATATGATTTTCCGATCGCGCGTCCGGGGCATGGCTCCGCACGGCTGGGGCTGGAGGATCTGTGACTCGCTTACTTTACTCAAGTGACACGGACCCAAGGCTTCCATTTCGTCGTTTTTCAGCGGCACTCATTGTCCGAAAACTTCACTGATCTATGTTGATGAAATCGTGAGAATATTGAATCGTGCGACCGGATAAATTTACGCGGAATCACTTTATTTTTCTTCACGTGCGCTCCGGGAACATACTTCCTATTCACGCCCTTGAAAAGAATGTAGTCTTTGTAGGGCCCATGTAAGATTCAGAAATACACTGGTTTTTCTTTTGAATTCCTTTTGCCCCCTTCTTTTTATTCACACGGTAAAAGATGCATCGACGATTTCAGAGCCTTGGTCTTCATTTTCACTGCCACCTTTTCCCCTCTCCTCAAAGGAGATCTGAATGCCAAATGGGGGGCGGCATGTTCCCTCTGACCACACTGTTTAGTCCCTGTACTGGTACAATGGGGATGGGGAGGACCGGTCTCCGCGAGGACTAATTTTCCACTGCCCAAAAACCTTACTCCATACGTTTTATTGCACCCACGACCCCTTGCGCACGATATACCTCGGGTCAACATCCTGAGTTTATGCCCTTGCAGCCCAGTGCCCAGGCATAAGGGGTGTTCCGGAAACAGGTAAAACATCGCAGACGACTGCCCATCCACTCTTCCACCTGAGTGCTTTTAAGTTTGTTTCTACTCATATTACCGGGCGAATATTTCAAAACATTTAAATGCCCACGAGTGAACACGTTTATCAACATGATTTCATGATTTAGGTTTGATAGTCTCTTATTACATTCATATGTGATGTGAAGGAAGTAACAATTCATTCACAAAAATGAATTGATTCCGTCCATTAAAGAAAGATATCCAAAGCTTTTGGCGGTATTGTTTAGCATGCAATATGGTCGAATATTACAGCACCTTTCCATTAGAAGGAAATATAGGAACAGCAATTACTATTCTCAGTTGCGATATAGGTTCTTAAGGAAATTTACTAACTGCCGTCCACCCACTTCGCAATCCGAGCAATTGGCCCCTCGAGAGGAGATCACCATATGGCGGCCGGGTGCCCGCGCGTCACGTGTGCAAACCCTTTCTGAGAGGGAATTCCCAGCTAGCCATGCTTCCTCGCCACCCCTCCCCTTCGGTAGGAGGAGAATAGTGGGTGGAAATCCTTCAGCAGGGTTAGGATGACACACGGCTCAACGCCACGGTCGGGCATAAGGGTAAGGCTAGAGTCGGGGGTATTTTGCAACCACCTGCAGGTGTCCTATAAACAATGGGTATTCGGGAATATTCATATGTTGTCACAGTCCTCATCCTTTGAAGAACCGAAAAAGGCATTGAATAACCAATTATAGCGTAACATTAGTTACAGTTTGACCAACGGAAATGTCTTCACATGCTTACAGAGGTCTTGCAATCAGTTAAATCTCATACGAATAATTATTTAGTTGTGGTCTTATGCGCGCGCAGTTAGCTGTATTAGGACCTGTAACCTTTAGTGATCATAAAATAGTAAATGCGAAATTTATTGTAGGTGCTGAAAGACATTATAAACCTATGAACCTACTTATTTGGCAAGGCTAATTCCGACGGTATGAAAGAGGAATTAAGGGAATCGTTTAATATATTTAGCGAACAAAGCAAAGGATTAGATACAGAGGATTCGTGGAGAGAATTTCTTGAGGACACCCGTAAAGCAGTTAATGAATGCATACCAAGTAAGATGTTCTCTGCATATTGGGTTCTGCATCCGCGTATGTTGTCACCCCCCAGTCAACATACGCGGATGCAGAACCCGATATGCAGAGAACATCTGAACGATGCCGCGGAAACCTTCGCACCAATTACATACCAAGTAAATTCATAAGTGATAATACACAGCCAAGGTGGTATAATGCGGAGGTTAGGAAATCACTAAAGTGACAAAGGGTATGCTATGCCACGCTAGGATCAAAAATGCAGGACGGGGTCTATCGGTAGAGGAAAAAATGAGTTAGTTCAAAACTATAAAAAATCGAGAGCGTTAGCAAGGAAATAATGTCAGCAAGCGTTATGACATATCAAGAGCAAGATGTTAGGAGAATATTTAGATAGCAATCCTAAAGCGTTTTGGTAATATGTGAGAGAGCTTCGGGCAAATAGGTCCACAGTGCACACAATTAAAAACGATAAAGGAATAGAGTCACGAGCAGTGTAGCAAAAGCCAATTCTTTAATCATCTTCTTCCAAAGCGTTAGATTAGACATTAGACCAGATTTTATGTAAACGGCTGCGTGGTCATTAACAGATTTGTATTGGTATTATACAAACAATAATCTCATGGGCATTATTGTTATTATTCAAATTAGGACTCCTAAACTATAAATGCTAAGGTTAACTCGTGGAAATGCCACCACAATTGGGAACGTTATTTACTTCATCCTGAAAATCGAGCATTTTACTGCGCCAATACGGTGAAAATGTTAAAATGTTACTATCAGCCTGCTCCTAGTCTTAAAATTTGGGATTGCATATTTTCAAAGCTTCTGACCACATCGATGTGAGAATTAAATATGCCTATGAACTCGCTTTGAAATGGCATGAACGTGAAACAACACCAATTAACCAAGGAATTAATTATTAGGGTGATAACAACCAATGATGATATGTGATTTCCTCTTCAAAGTAAAACGTCAATTTTTAATGTTATGCAAATTTGTGACGACGGTTTTTTCTCTGACGATGGTGGCAAGCATAGAGATATGATCGGGACTTCAGACGTCGTGCAGCTCGAGTCGAAGAAAACGACAATCTCGGAACACAGGACCGACCCACATTAGTCGGAAATCGAAAAAAGCTGGACAAAAACCTAAAATAAATTTTTTTTTTACATATATACTTTTTGAGAAATATACGGACACTATTCTCAGACAAAACTTTTACATAAAGTAGAGAATATCTAACGGTTTAGGGAGACACTTTTCACACATTCTTAGAAAAGTTTGCTACTTAAGGAATAATGCATCATTTGTCATGATTCTCATCCGTTAGTGCGACACAAGGGCTCAAGATCACGAAATTTTAAAAAAATCCTGTAATAATCCAGATAGCACGTAAGTTTGCAGCAAGTTTGCACTTGGCTTGATTTTCACTTGCTAGACTTTCCTTGCTTTGATAGTTTGCTGCAAGTTAGCTGCTAGCCATCATGCAAGTCTGCAGCAAGTTCGCACTGGTCTTGATTTTCACTTGCCATATGGTGTCCTGCAAGTTAGCTGCAAGACACCAAGCAAGTCTGATTCAAGTTTTCACTAGACTTGATTTTCATTTGCCTTATCGTGTGCTGCAAGTTTGCTACCAGTGAGTATTCTAATTGGTGTAGCATTAACATTATAATGTTAACAAGTACTAATAATAAATTCAAAGGAAATTGTCCCTAGAACAAGTATTATCTATTCGAAATTAAATGCAAATATCGTTAATAAATGGGAATTAATATAAATTGAACAGGATAAATTTCTTCAGCCAATGGTAAAAAGTCGACAGTATACTGTCGACTTTGTTTTAACAACGTTGTTTTTATGGTAAAGCTGAAGGAGCTCCTTAATCAATTATTGGTGTTGATTTTTCTACAATCCAGACCATGCCCTAGTAGCAATCGATACAATATCCATAGAGTGTTACCAATATCCAAAAAGCATTACATCTAAGTGTAATATTGTGTGGATATTGTATGGATATTGATGTACTACTGCTTTTTTGATAACTCATTACATCTAAATGTGATATTGTGTGGATATTGTATGGATGTTAATGTATGACTGCCTTTCCCTGGTGAAAAATTTTGTGTACACTAATATAATATAACATAATAAACACATTTTCTCAATTTTCCGAAAACCTACCTACACGGATCAGTTATTCCTTCTGATTCATGCCATCCCATAGCCCAAAAACTAGCCAGTTTCAATTGTATGCTCCATAGACTAATAAACATCCTCCTTTCGAAACACAACTTTGAACGTATTAAGCTCAATACAATTAAGTACATTGCTCAGAAGAATGATTACAGTGCTAGCACTATTGACACATTACTCCGGAAAAAGCTGAAAAAACAGGCCGAAAAATTAAACATGTCCCTCTTACCAGGCTCCAGTGCCCTAGAGAGAAAGTGGTGCAAAATTCCCTTCCACAACCAAATTTCTCACAAAATAGCTAACAAGTTCCCTAAAGATAAGTTCAAAGTGTCATTCTACACCCCCACAAACCTACACAAAGTCCTCTGCGTCAATAAAGATCCCATAGAAGAGTCCAAAAAGTGTGGTGTTTATGAAATCAAGTGCATTGTGGAGCCAACTACATCGGCCAGACAGGGAGGAATTTTTCCACCCGTATCAGTGAGCATAAAAAGTGCTATGTCTCTGGTAACGAAACCTCGTTATTCACAAAGCACCTCATGGACGCGAAGCACTCTAGTAACTTTAAGTTCAACGTGCTCCACACTTTGGAAAAAGGAAAGAAATTGGACGCCATGGAGCAAGTGGAAATTATTCAAATAAGGAACTGGAAGCAGAATCTTCTCAATGACGTTCAATTTCTTTCGTCGCCCTCCCCCCTCATCTCCATCACCTTCCCACGAGTCGCACACTCTTCAGAACCCAGATAGCACAGTAAACTTGCTGCAAACTTGCAACAGGTTTGCAAAGCAAGTCTTGGAAACTTGCTGCAAACTTTCAAAGCAAGTCTGCAAGTGTGCAGCAAGTTTACATCAAACTTTCTAGTTACCACTTTGGGCACTTGCAGCAAGTATACAGAGCAAGTGAGCTGCAAGTGCATACAATAAGTCTGCTGCAAGTGTACGCAGTTAGTCTGCTGCAAGTGTACGCAGTTAGTCTGCTGCAAGTGTGCAAATTAGTCTGCTACAAGTGTGCACAATAAGCTTGCTACAAGTGTGCCCCAGAAGCCTGCTACAAGCGTGCACAATAAGTCTGCTACAAGTCTACGGTATATAGCCAACTCAATGAAAAGGATGTATATACTTCTTGGATATATCAGCAGTTAGGATAAAAAATTATAATAATTCCAATAAACACATTTATTTCTCCAATAAGTCAGTCATTACACACTAGGAAAGTAACTTATTCACTCTACAATTTCTTGTACATTTGGAGGTACGTCTTGGAGAAATTAATTTAAAAAACACCAAGGATAAAAGCAATATAATGAAAATGAAGGTTCAACCTTAAGCATTGGTTTGCAAAAAAATATGGATGCAGCTAAATTCTTTCTTATGCTCGCAAGTATGTTACCGTAATCAAATATTGAGTATTCAAGAAAAGAACAACAAACTCGTAACAAAAAATATATTGTCACACAAAACTTAAATAATACAAAATATATACATTAGTTAACAACATCATTGAATGGTTGTCTTTCTTTTTGAGATATTATTTAATTTCATGACTGTATATTTTAAGAACTCCTTCTCCCCAAATGGCCATGCCTTCTGTTTCACATTGCACTTAGGTATGCACACTTTTGTGTATCCTGGCAAGTAAAAATGTTTTTTTTTCAAATATTGCTAGGTATGACAAAATACAAAAATCGCCAGTTTTAGCATGTGGGAGAGTACATGCATAGGGACTTAGGGCAAATAAAGTGTAGTTGTACTCACCACCTTATGCCAAGAGTCTTGCCAGCATAATGCTCCAAGTTGCTTTCACCAACTTTTTTAAACGTTGATGAACTTAATAATTATCACAATCAGGCCAGTTCACCACGCAATGTATTGTCTGTTCACTAATCCTCTGAAATAGTTCTTATTTCTTTTGCCATCATCATGAAAGATCCAAGCTAAGAAGCCAACAGAAACAGCCTCCTTCTCATTTATGAATTCAATAAACCATATTCAGAATAGCTAATTTTAAGAAGCAAAGTCAAGGACTGCATTTTCAACACTGTACGAGATGAATGAGAATATAAAGATTCAGCAATACACACTACTTTTTAGTTTATATGTAGCCATGTATGTAGCATTGCATAAGTGTAAACACAATAAATATATTATTATATGCATAGCAACGATTGTTTTCTACTTGATATATCAAATATCAAACAATTGTTGCTATTCTATTTTGCACTCCATTTAGGAGTACTTATTCTAAATATTTTCTAGACATAATATTTTTGTCATTGTAGAAATTTTGTATTTGAATTTATTTTCTTCAACTACTTTCTTTCACTAACCAAAATCCAGACCATGGTTACAGCCAATCAAAACCTGCAGCACAGTTACAGACTGTCAAAACTACAGTACATTTACAGACCTACAGATATTGCAGTGTAGTTATGGACCATAATTCAGTTCAGTTTCCAGACAATCCCTTCTCTTTATTGCAATCAAGACAAGTCCAGTCCTGTTACAGACTTACAGTCCAGAAATTGGCATTTCAAGCATTACAGATCTGTGGTCAACCAGTTTCAGATCAGCAACAGACTATTGTAAATACTTATGAACATTCTAATATCCTAAGTGTATAAATCGCTGAAATTTCAACAAACTGTTATGTCCTTGAACATTAATGGCAATTTACTGTTGAATGTTGGATTTCTACTGTTAAACGAAAGAAAAAGACTGGCAATTTTCCACAAGAATAAGGATTTTTACTCGACCGGTTTTGGTGTACACCACCATCATCAGGTGAAAATTATAACTCAGACATCTGTATAAATACAATTGCAGTGAGGGGAGGGAAAGGTTGAGAGGGGGGTAGGGGGAGGGGGGAAGGGAGAGGTTGGAGAGAACAAGGAATGGGAATTGAGAGGAGGGTGAAAGGTGGTGGGTGTTAATGGGTAAAACCATGCATGATGGCGATCTGGGGATGGCCCAGGTCCTTAAGGGTCTACGGAAAGTCTGCACGGAGAGTCCAAGTGAAGTCCACTGTGGAAAGGGTGAAGCGGTCCGGGCGTTGGCATCCCCCGGAGCGTCGGTTCCTTCGGGTTAAGGAGGATTAGCTCCTTGGGATTCCTGGTGTATTCTTCCAAAGTAGTATGAGGGCATGGGGGGGGTGGGGGAGGAGGGGGCAGCGGGGGTCTGGTGCTTAGGGTTGCGGCAGCCCTTCCCAGATAGCACGTAAGTTTGCAGCAAGTTTGCACTTGGCTTGATTTTCACTTGCTAGACTTTCCTTGCTTTGATAGTTTGCTGCAAGTTAGCTTCTAGCCATCATGCAAGTCTGCAGCAAGTTCGCACTAGTCTTGATTTTCACTTGCCATATGGTGTCCACGAGTCGCACACTCTTCAGAAGGGCTGCCGCAACCCTAAGCACCAGACCCCCGCTGCCCCCTCCTCCCCCACCCCCCCCATGCCCTCATACTACTTTGGAAGAATACACCAGGAATCCCAAGGAGCTAATCCTCCTTAACCCGAAGGAACCGACGCTCCGGGGGATGCCAACGCCCGGACCGCTTCACCCTTTCCACAGTGGACTTCACTTGGACTCTCCGTGCAGACTTTCCGTAGACCCTTAAGGACCTGGGCCATCCCCAGATCGCCATCATGCATGGTTTTACCCATTAACACCCACCACCTTTCACCCTCCTCTCAATTCCCATTCCTTGTTCTCTCCAACCTCTCCCTTCCCCCCTCCCCCTACCCCCCTCTCAACCTTTCCCTCCCCTCACTGCAATTGTATTTATACAGATGTCTGAGTTATAATTTTCACCTGATGATGGTGGTGTACACCAAAACCGGTCGAGTAAAAATCCTTATTCTTGTGGAAAATTGCCAGTCTTTTTCTTTCGTTTAACAGTAGAAATCCAACATTCAACAGTAAATTGCCATTAATGTTCAAGGACATAACAGTTTGTTGAAATTTCAGCGATTTATACACTTAGGATATTAGAATGTTCATAAGTATTTACAATAGTCTGTTGCTGATCTGAAACTGGTTGACCACAGATCTGTAATGCTTGAAATGCCAATTTCTGGACTGTAAGTCTGTAACAGGACTGGACTTGTCTTGATTGCAATAAAGAGAAGGGATTGTCTGGAAACTGAACTGAATTATGGTCCATAACTACACTGCAATATCTGTAGGTCTGTAAATGTACTGTAGTTTTGACAGTCTGTAACTGTGCTGCAGGTTTTGATTGGCTGTAACCATGGTCTGGATTTTGGTTAGTGAAAGAAAGTAGTTGAAGAAAATAAATTCAAATACAAAATTTCTACAATGACAAAAATATTATGTCTAGAAAATATTTAGAATAAGTACTCCTAAATGGAGTGCAAAATAGAATAGCAACAATTGTTTGATATTTGATATATCAAGTAGAAAACAATCGTTGCTATGCATATAATAATATATTTATTGTGTTTACACTTATGCAATGCTACATACATGGCTACATATAAACTAAAAAGTAGTGTGTATTGCTGAATCTTTATATTCTCATTCATCTCGTACAGTGTTGAAAATGCAGTCCTTGACTTTGCTTCTTAAAATTAGCTATTCTGAATATGGTTTATTGAATTCATAAATGAGAAGGAGGCTGTTTCTGTTGGCTTCTTAGCTTGGATCTTTCATGATGATGGCAAAAGAAATAAGAACTATTTCAGAGGATTAGTGAACAGACAATACATTGCGTGGTGAACTGGCCTGATTGTGATAATTATTAAGTTCATCAACGTTTAAAAAAGTTGGTGAAAGCAACTTGGAGCATTATGCTGGCAAGACTCTTGGCATAAGGTGGTGAGTACAACTACACTTTATTTGCCCTAAGTCCCTATGCATGTACTCTCCCACATGCTAAAACTGGTGATTTTTGTATTTTGTCATACCTAGCAATATTTGAAAAAAAAACATTTTTACTTGCCAGGATACACAAAAGTGTGCATACCTAAGTGCAACGTGAAACAGAAGGCATGGCCATTTGGGGAGAAGGAGTTCTTAAAATATACAGTCATGAAATTAAATAATATCTCAAAAAGAAAGACAACCATTCAATGATGTTGTTAACTAATGTATATATTTTGTATTATTTAAGTTTTGTGTGACAATATATTTTTTGTTACGAGTTTGTTGTTCTTTTCTTGAATACTCAATATTTGATTACGGTAACATACTTGCGAGCATAAGAAAGAATTATGCTGCATCCATATTTTTTTGCAAACCAATGCTTAAGGTTGAACCTTCATTTTCATTATATTGCTTTTATCCTTGGTGTTTTTTAAATTAATTTCTCCAAGACGTACCTCCAAATGTACAAGAAATTGTAGAGTGAATAAGTTACTTTCCTAGTGTGTAATGACTGACTTATTGGAGAAATAAATGTTTATTGGAATTATTATAATTTTTTATCCTAACTGCTGATATATCCAAGAAGTATATACATCCTTTTCATTGAGTTGGCTATATACCGTAGACTTGTAGCAGACTTATTGTGCACGCTTGTAGCAGGCTTCTGGGGCACACTTGTAGCAAGCTTATTGTGCACACTTGCAGCAGACTAACTGCGTACACTTGCAGCAGACTTATTGTACGCACTTGCAGCAGACTTATTGTACGCACTTGCAGCTCACTTGCTCTGTATACTTGCTGCAAGTGCCCAAAGTGGTAACTAGAAAGTTTGATGTAAACTTGCTGCACACTTGCAGACTTGCTTTGAAAGTTTGCAGCAAGTTTCCAAGACTTGCTTTGCAAACCTGTTGCAAGTTTGCAGCAAGTTTACTGTGCTATCTGGGAACATTTATCCGAATATCTTACAAGTTGATGCTGACGTTATGGGAGGAGTTTGATGAAATAAAAATAGCATAATCTATTAACACTATACTTTGCTTTTAATTGCCTGAGCTGCAAATATTTTTTGAATCGTTTATTTGCTATTCCATTACTTATAATGGCGGGCACTGTTCTCAGACAAAACTTCTACATAAAGTAGAGAATATCTAATGATTTAGGAAGACACTTGTCAAGTCACTTATATCTGAGAATTCGCTGAAAACTCATATAAGCGATAGTGAAGAGGAATTAAAAGTAAGTTTGCGACACCGAAAAATACATATGATTTTCCGACCGTGCATTTGGGGTTTGGCTCCACGCGTCGGGGGCTGGAATTGACGTGACTTGCTTACATTGCTGAAGTGACATGGACCCTAAGGCTTCCAATTAGTTGTTTTTGAGCTGTACCCATTGTCAGTAACCTCCATCACTCTTATTTGATGAAATCGCGAGCATATTGAGCTGTGCGACGGGATAAGATTACGCTGAATCGAGTTATTTTTCTTTGCGTACGCTCCGGGAACATACTTCTTATTCACTTCTAGAGTCTTTCTAGGGCCCATGTAAACTAGATATACTCTAGTGTTACTAAGTAATGGAATAGCAATTAAATATTTGTAGCTCAGGCAATTTAAAGGCAAAGCATTGTGTTAATAGGCAAATGATGCAGGTGTTTATTTGGAAATTTAGTTATGTTTGAGCCCCTGTATCTGGCTAACAGACAATAATCATGTCATCATTCCTTAATTAGCAATCTTTTCTGAGTATTTATGTGAAGTTTCAAGTCTATAACTCAAAGAAAGCTATTTTGGAAATTAGTCCAGTTTTTTTCGCGACGGTGGCGAGCGTAGAGATGTGTTCAGGACTTCAATGTCTTGCAGCGTGAGTCGGAAGAAACGACCATGGAGTGCCCACAATAGCCCCCTTCTTCAGGGTATAACAAGACCAACCGTGCAGTAATCCCTTCTGCTGAGCAGGGAAAGGTGAGGACGGGGGAGGAGGGAAGGGTTTTGTTTTCAGTTTGAACTTCGCGAGGCTCCGCCAGAAGGAAGCCGTGATGCAGCGTTGTCAAATCACCGTCAACTCGAGACTTAGAAACATTTTGGCTCTGAAGTGTTAACTTATTTTTGGAAGTGCCTGTACAATTTTCTACCCATATATTCAGGACCCAAGGAAACCCCTTTGGTTCTAACATGTGGAATATGGAAGTTACCATTACCTCTGGTACTATAATTATGAATATTTGAATTTTTAACAAAAGAAAAATAATTGCACTTTACACAGGTAACTAAGGCTAGTACATACATACATGGAAGGGGAAGTATACCAAGTCGTTTGAATATTGGGTGACAGTGAGCCCTATAGTGTTCTTTACAGATGAAATGCACAATTTTCTTTTGGATCACCAAAATCTTTAGAGCATGGCCTGATGATCCCCAGAACACAATTGTCTGCACCACTCTAGAGTCAAACTCTCCATAATACAATGCTAGTGGCACCATATGCGACACTGTAGCTCTGATAGACTTTATCAGGAAACAAAGAGAATTTAGCTTACTCAATTAATTATTCACCTGAGGCTCCCAAGAAAGATGTTTGTCAGGGTGGCGATCATCAGGGAAAACCTGGAATTGTCAGGGAATTTTGGAAATCTGGAAAAGTCTGGGAATAGTCAGGGAGTTCTCATAACAGTCAGGGATAAACTGGGAAAGGAAATTCTCGTTATTTTTCTACCATTACGTTTACCGGGCAGTCTTCCCGCCCTTTGTTTCACCAAAATATTTCACCAACTAAAAATAATGTCCGTCGCCAAAGTGCATAGAATAAGCCCCATCAATTGGTTGAACGTTCAGTTGTAAATCTTAGTTATTTAGTTGTCAATCAGTCGTACAATGTATCCTTTTAATATATCCTTAATGCGATATTTGCCTAGTTAAAATTCATGATCAACTTGTATTCTGCTCATCACAAGGAATCCAAGGTTAGGTTGTTCGGAAGATTTTACCTCACGTTCTTATTAACTTTCGAGACTCAGGTCGAGAGGTAGTTGGAGCACACTAGCTTGTAGTAAATATGTGCTTGCAGTTCTAAAAATACGATACGATGATTATCTTACGCAAGATCATCTTCAATTTCAATACCCCCCTTCGCGAGGCCATAAGAAGAGTTCTCCTCCCCTCCCCACCTTTCACGCTCGACGTAATTATTGAATGGCCCCCTCAGTGTTGTTTTTTTTTAATCCTGTGACACTTCATCTCCGGTTGCTACGCTCTTGTTTATTGTGTTTGTTTATTGTATTGTTGTCTTCTTCTTCTTCCTCATAAGAAAGTAAAGAGAGCATATTCGTTCTTTCAAAAGAAGTTGTGTCCTTATTGCCCTGAATATTTCAACATAGTCTAGTTTTAAAAGGTTATGGGCCCAGAATGCACTGTAGTGGCTGTACGTTAGTTGAATTTCTGTTCAGCAATTTTACAAATATGAGCGAAGTCAAGTTTAGCACTACTACGAATTACAAAATTGAAGGAAGATGGATATGCGCGGGGCCTTGAAGCGGGATGGACTGTGGTCGGCAATTGAGTCTCGCAAAACTAAAACGAAAAGTGTCGAGGATGAAGAGGCGGAGATCCTTCGCGATGAACGAGCCTATGGAAGTATTTTCGTAAATCTGGAGTCCGGGCCAAAATTACACGTCGGGGAGATCAACACTGCCAAGGAGGCGTGGGACACACTGAAGAAGCAGTATAAGGCCAAGACCACCAACAGGCGCTGTTTCCAACCTGGAGCAATTACTCGATCTAAAGCTCCAGTCGGATGGTTCAATGGAGGAGTACATAAACAAGTTCCTCGACATCACCTCACAGCTGGCTGCGATTGGTAAGCGGGTGGACGATGAGATGAAGGCGTGTGTTTTGCTCATCGGGTTACCAGCATCTCTAGACCCCTTCAAGATGACAATGGAGAGTGCGGATGAACTGAAATACGAATCTGTGCTAGAGAAACTGACTGCTGTGGGCGAGAAGGAGAAGCTGGAAAAGGGTTTCAGTTCAGCGTATGCAACTTATAAGAACTCTGGTAATAATGGTAATAAGAGCAAGGGCAAGAAGTTTATACCAAAGTGTTTCAAGTGCCACAATCACGGCCATTTTGCAAAAAATTGTGATCAGAAAGGCAAAGCAGGTGATAGTGGTTGTGTGAATAATAATATGTACTACTTATAATGATGCCAATGGTTTCAATATCAAAAGGATTAACTAAGGAGCCCTCTAAGAGGAGGGGAAACTCCGTCTCCGAAAACAGGACAGATTGGTCGCGAGCGTTTTTGAACTAGCGTACGGGACGCCGCGCGCGGCAGAATTTTTAAGCTCGTCCGCATCACATTTCCCGCCTCGATACAAAACGTCTAACGGCGTACAAGTTCACATTATACGGCAAACTCGTGTTATAGCTGAAAAGTCGATGTTATTTCTGAAAGATTAATTGCACCCAATAGCTATAGAATCGAAACTTCGCTAGCAATCCCTAAACGTGTGAATGAAATATTAACTTCTAAAAAATTCAGAATATAATGAAGGTTTTCATCCACGCCACGGAGTGATCCAAGCAATCCTGTCATAAAATGAAAGAAATGGAGGAAGGTGATATAGCAATGAAACATTAAATTACCGTTTTCGATCCATTGTAATTGCTGGAAAAAATCCCCTAAGGGATGAAAAAAACCAGCGATGAATTCCATGAACATTCAATATACAGTAAATAACAAGACAGTGGAAAGAATTAAACTACAAAGAGCCAAGATGGACCACTTAACACCACTCAGAATTTGGATGATTTCCTCAGCTGCCTGGACTTCTCATTTTCTTTGCTGTCATTGGAATTGAAGGCGTTACTTATGAAATGCATTCTAGTGAAGAGGAAGAATGACACAATAGCACTGGTTAAAGTATGACAGTGGTTAACACACCCTACAAGTGGCAAATCTTCAATATCTTGAAGTTTACCAATCACAGTAAAAAAAGTGTCCACATTCAGATCCTCAGACTCAATGGCATGGATGCAGGCTGACTCCAGGTCAGATATTACTTGACACAATGCATGTGATGGAAATATCAAATTTCCCTTGCTTAAATATTCAATTAAAAATCCCTTAGCATCACCAGGGCGATGACGAGACAGTAAGCTTTGCTTGCAAACCTCACATGAGGTGAATCGTGATACTCTCCGAGCCACATAGCCAGAAAAATAAACCATAAGAGAATCTCTTGCTTCAGGCTTAATATAGTCATGGTCCTTCAAAGCATCAACAAAGTCCAACATGTCTTGAGGTGGAACTCCTTTATCAATAATGCCATCAAGCATTCCCTGGAATAAGGCCTTCCTTTCATTGTGGTTAGTGGAATCATTGGATGCATTCATTAGTGAGGGCAAAATATCAGTACCCTCAATATTACTCCCTTTTGGTGGCCTGACAAGGGAGTATGTACTGACAAGCCTGAACATTTGGGCAAAAAGAATAGCATCTGGGTGGTCATTAGAACCACACACACCTCGCATCATTCCAAAGAATCTCTGAAAAACATAAAATTTGAATGTTTCACACAATCATTTCAAACAGTAATTAGCGGGTTTAGACAGATTAGAACATAATTGACTAAATATATACCTCTAAAGCATCTTGATTGATTCTGGCAGTCATTAAATATACGAAACCACATGAGCCTAAAAATTCATGTAGCTCCAGTGCGGTTCTCAGGGTAACTTTAAACCCAAAATATGTGTTTTCCGAAAGAAAGTGATAGTTCTTCTCCTTTGCTTCAGCTGCCCACATGTCCAGATAATCAAGGAACTTTGTGATAGACTGCATGGATCAAAATACAATGACATTTAAAGCAGGAGAAAAACGTACTTGTAAAAAATTGTGAATAGATGGAAAGGTTTCCTTACTTGCCACTCCTCTGAGTCTGACCTCAATGCTGTTCCGGGTGTCCTTGAACTCATGGCTTGAATTAAACCATTTATGAGTTCAATCAGTTTAACTGATGATTGACAATCAGCCAAGTCAGGATTGTTTTGCTGATAAAGTTGCATGGCAGCCGCAACTTTTCTATCAAAGAACTGATAGCAATTATTCATTAGGTAACCTTTATCAACAATGCCATCGATTCAAGTATAATTATTTGATATTATTATGTCTTAGATTAGGCATTCATGCTTCTTACCTGATATGCATATCCAACATTCATTTTCTGGTATGCCTTTGGCCTTACATGGTGTGGTTTCAACCTAGGGCAAACTTTTAGATGGTAGTCCATAGGGCCATCACAATGTATTACAGCATCCCAATGTCCCAATTTTATCACACCACCAGGAGTCTACAAAGAAACAGTGAGTGAATTATCACTTAGTAAGAATTTAATAAGCCACGCAAGCTGAGTCAATAAATGTATAACTTACCCATGTCTCAATTCGAGAAGTCAAGAAATTCCTCATATTTTTCATCAAATGAGGAAAGTCAGAAGCAAACCAAAGGCGTCTTAAGGAGTCATATGGGTGGTCACAGCTTACTTTATTGTCATCAATCCCAAACTTCCTCCACATGGTTCTATTCCACTGTGCCCCATCTGTTGTTACTACGTCAACTCTGAGTCCTGCCCTTTCCAGCAAGATAATGCACTCAAAAATTAAATGGTGCAACACTGAACCTGAGGCACAGCCCTTGCTAAGAAAGCAGGCCAAAGCTTGAACCCACTTCCCTTTAAAGGGCTGAAACATCATGACCAGAGCATGATCACCACGTTCCTTTTTCTGTTGCTCAGGGGTATAATCGCCAAGGTCAGTGAAACCACTGAACTTCAAAGACTCTCTATCAAATGAAACTCTCTTGGATAACTTCATTTCATCAATCAGAAGTGTACCTGAGGAAAAATTGCATGTCATACTTAGTTATGTCCACAAAAAAGGAATTGAAAGTTAATTATCTTTTCATACAAAATTATCTGCTGTGCAGCAAAGGATAAACAACGTATACTATGATTTCCCTGTTTTACTAACCTCTCCTTTCTCCAGGGTCTAATTCTGCTGATTTCAATTTCAGGCCGTCAAACATGGTTTTCTGAAATCCATAAGCCCCTTTTGTCCTCTTGATGTATTTGGAGAGTGTTTTGGCACTAGGAAGAGGCAACAAGTTATGCGATTGCATATGGCTATATGCTTTAGGGCTTTTTATTCGGAGGAGGAGGCACTCATACACCCAATGAAGTGTGTACCGTCTTCCATTTGCTTTCCTCACTTTTGCAGCAGCCAAACAGGCCTGAATAGCTTCCTGCTGATTGGGAGGCAGGTTAATAATTTGGCTTTGCAGTGCTGTGTCCGATTTCAAGGAACACTTTGTCTTTAAGAGAGCCATCTTGCTGTGGAGGTGATCAACCTAAACAATTAAATGTTAACAAATGGAAGACCAGAATAGTAAATAGTGAAAATTTTTTTCATTTCATATATATAATTTGGATACCAACATATTTAAAATTTAAAGGTTAGCTGTCATACCTTCGACAAGAGACGGGAAGTCTTAGACTTCAAACTCTTCAGGGACAACCTTTTAGCACGCTCTAAGATTTTACAAGAGTGATTGCTCTTCTTCCTTTCACGATCTTGCATTCTTTTCTTGGCTAACCTGCAATTTTTGCAGAGGACACTAGCCAACGACTTTCTTTTGATACCGTCTTCCTTAAGGTATCCAATGCAGGAATCCATTCTCCTTAAAAAATAGAGATAGCATATTATATTATTGCTGATTTACACATATTTCCATTGTCTGGTAGCATGCAGAACAATAGTTGCATTCACATTACCTGGTATTAGCTTCAAATCTCTCACACACCTGCATCCCATGTACAAGGTGAATGACATTGCTCAAATCATGCATACTTTTAATTGAATCAATGCCATCAATTGCCACATTGATTTTATCAAATATAACCTGAAACACAAATATGAGCTAATGAATGAAATAAACAATACAATTTAATAATATCTACATTACATTCAATGGACTGACAATTTTTCAAAACATATTATAGAAGGATACCATAAATGAAAAGAAATCTTTGATCTGCAGGTGTTGATTTCTGTCATGGAGGACATAACTGTTGGCCTTTTGGTTCATAGATATAACTTACCTGAACTTGAAGACTATCTAAAATTACAATAGTCTTTTGGACATAATAGTTGCTGTCCACATATAAGAAGACAGCACTGCTACCTACAGTAGCAGTAGTCCAATTTGAGCTAGGTAACCTTACTTCACTTCTATTAGATAAAATCAGTTGGACTGTGAAATTGCAGTCCAACAAACAGTCATTATTCTGGGCGATGGGGGAATAAGCACCATCACCCACCTGCTGGAGTATATCCGCATCGTTGTTGTTCCCGTGATTATTGTTTTCATTGTTCTTTTGAATTTCCTTCAGAGGACTTCTTTCCTTTGGCTTTAAAGTAAAATGAAAACAAATGAATCTGGACTCAATTATATACTAAGCCTACTGTAAATTATTTATAAAATAAACATAAACAAAACCAGCACTTCGATAGTTTCAACAAGTTCAACAATTTTTTACAGTCCAGTTGATGTTCAAGTAGTTATACGGGAATTTTCAATTACCAATTAGATAATAAAAATATGCTCTTCATAATTAAGACGAGGATGATTCAAAGCAAATGAGTACATACCGTAGGAAATATTGTTGGAACTGCTCCAAGAAGTAACGTAGGCCTCCCCCTTTCAATTGTATGGGTGCTACCATCGGGCAGCCTGGTTTCGTAAACACGTATTATGTCACCAGGTGCAAAGTGGACATCACAAACCACGTCCGATTTCTTCAAACATTTTCCTTTCAAGGGTAAGACATCCCTCCATCGCTTAAGTTGTTCTTCGTCCTTTAAACAAGAGATTCAAGCTGCATTAGCGAGTTCTCCGCGCTGGCGAAAATGAAAATAGCATGCATGGGACCACGGATATGAAATCTTACCTTCGCTTTAAATACTCGTAAGCTTCTTTTTCCAGGAATGTTATTACTCTTCACGTAATGCGAACAGCCTGGTACCACGCAATTCGGCATTTTGAAGGGAAGAACGCATAAACTGCACTTGTAAAAACACTCCACTCACTTCAGTTGTGTCCACCACGATTCCGCGACTTCAACAAATGGCGGTAATTTGCGAAGAACGCTAGAGGAAATAGTGTGCTTACTCATCACCTACGCGGCGCTGCATTCGTTACTTCAATTTCACTCGCGACTCCCAGGGAACCGGTTTCTCCTATCCCTTCATGCAGGAGTTTCCCCTCCTCTTACAGGGCTCCTTAGGATTAACAAACCTCTGTCGTGGATCACTGCACTAAATAGTTCTGTAGAGCCGCAAGCCTGGTATGTAGACTCTTGCTGTACGGATAATCTTTCAAAAACCAGAAGCTTTTTTAAGTCATTGGATACCACTAAAAATTCTAAAGATGTTACTGTAGCTAATAGCTATAAGATTAAAACAGCCGGTATGGGTGAAGTAGTGGTAAATCTAAAAGGCTTTGGTCAGAGGAAAATCTCTGACGTTATCTATGTACCTGAACTGTCAGCTAATTTACTGTCAGTAGGAAAACTTGCTGAAAAGAACCAAGTCCTTGTGTTTGACAAAAAGGGATGTAGAATATTCATGGATGAGGACTTTAATGTTAGTGGGACAATCACTGGTACTGGGACTTTGGTCAATGGCTTGTATAAACTTGACATTTCTGAAACTGTTAATTGCAGTGAAGTAGTTTTGGAAGATAAGGTAGCTATGTCCACTGAAGTAAATGCTGTTGACTTACAGTATCTGTGGCATTTGAGACTTGCCCATTTAAATATTAAGAGCATGAATTTACTTAGGAATGGACTAGCAACTGGTGTGAAATATTCAAATTGTAATTTAAAGCCATGTTTACCTTGCCTTCAAGGCAAAATGCATAGAAAGCCATTATATCAAAGTTCTCCTTCCAAAAGAGCTGAGCGTAAATTAGAGCTAATTCACTCAGATGTGTGTGGTCCTATGAAAGTTGAATCATTTCAGGGCAACTTATACTTTTTAACCTTCACTGATGATTTTTCTAGAAGGACATTCTGTTATTACCTCAAGCATAAAAATAAGGTGTCGGAATGTTTTTTAGAATTTAAAGCTCTAGTGGAAAATCAAGAGAGTGGATTTACTGTTAAGAGGGTTAGGACTGATGGTGGTGGAGAATATGTTAGGGAGTTTCAGAGTGCGTGCAATAAATTTGGAGTTTTGCATGAAACTACTGCTAGATATTCTCCAGAACAGAATGGAGTCTCAGAACGTGTAAATAGGACCGTGATGGAAAAGGTGAGGAGCATGCTTAGTCAAGCTAATTTAAGGCTGTTCTATACCAAACCAATATCTCTTGAGTAACCGTCAAGGCGGCTAGTTCCGAGAGCCGCCGCTTCAGTTTCAGTGGGATGGGTAACTTTACTGGGAGGAGGGGGTTATTTATTCAGTCACCAATGAGTGACCACCACTCCAGATGTTTTGCTTATCTCTTATTGCGTCACACGTCGTCACTCGATCCCTTGGAGGAAGGCCGAGGGAATCTTTGTTTACGAGTGATTCATTCGTATTCCTCATCTTAGATATCTGCTTATCTTTGCTACTCACCTAACACAAACGTAACTTGTCTATAAGTGGGATTTGATTTAGTCCACCCTCGCTGCCAGGTAAAATTTTCGGGGCTATTTATTTTCAGTACAGAAGTAAAATGCTTCTCGTGACTTCGATCTAAATCCTTTATTGCAAGATTTTTCCAATACAAGTGTAACTCCGTCTAAAGTGTGTCCAGAAATTAAATGGGATCGAGAAAAAACTAAAACACAACGTCATTGTAAGTGTGAACTGGAGCAAAAATTGTTATGGACTACGGTAAATTATATTTATTCGATAGATGAAAAGTCCAAAGAGAGAATCTTAAAAAAGAAAATTGAGCATCAGTAATTCAATGAAATAAAACTGACTGACTGATGGCTCGTCACCCTAGGGTGACTTTATTTCATAGTATGCCAAAAATTAGCTTATTCTATGCGTCATTTTAATCCCGGAACCGACTAGGATCTTTAATTATTCATTAAAATATAATTCGGTCTATGGAAATTGTCAAATAGATTGTTTTTATTTAAGGCTGCACATTCCATAGCTGTGTTTCACTGTTTTCTATCGTTTTGTAGTATTTCGTACTTTGATTTGTTATTATTTTTTCTATTGAGTCAATATTAGCTTTTTCGTATACTATGTCATTTGCGGTCCATTATTTAATTCCATGCATGTTTCTTAGCATCCTTTGGTCCATCGCCTTAATATTGTCTATCATGTTTCTGTGGAGTTTGCTTTCTTAGCAATTTCTCTCCACCTCTTACAGTAATTTCGCGGCAAGTGATTGGTGCAATCTATTTTAATGACAGGGAGATCAACGCCGTAAGGAAGAAGTTCGGCCAATTTCTTGGTAGCACTGCTGTCGCCATCCCCTACGAATTAAACGGAAATTTTATCGTATTTGCGTGAAGAAAGATACAACTTATTACACAACACCCATGTATAAGATTCATGACTAGCACATCATATTATATCGCCTATAAGCCGGTGGTACTTCAAATTGTGCATCTCTACTCTTGTTTTAAATCCCTCAACAATTATGTTGGCTTCCATTTCCGTCGAGGACTTGTTCCAATTCTTGAAGCACATATGCTGTTTGGCCTGTGTTTTCATAGTTCTGCATTTTGCACATATACTGCAGTATTTACAGCTAAATGGTGCATGATTTCCCAGAGCTAACAGAGAAGTGAAATGGTGTCTTATATCAAACATTCTTCTTCCAGAAGGCTCATAAGCTGTCCCCTTCCTTTGTCTATGCAGTGGTATCACTAGAATGCAAGCAGGAATTTACGTTTGTAAATTGGCCTTTCAAAAGTTATTGAACCGCAGTGCCCTAATGACATTTATGAGGTATGAAATGTCTCCGATATTTTTTTGAAATATAGGAGAAAAACTAAACTTTAGTCCTACGAAATTGTTGATTATATTCGTAAGATTCGGATTTTTTTCCATTTCGGACGTAAACGTAAAATACGCTTCCATTTAGCATTACTTACATTTCGAAGATTGATGCTTTAAGGGGTCAACCCCCTATCCTTTTATCCAATATGTGTTGGAAGCAATTTTTTCCGATCCTAAATAGTACAATAGTTTGCACGAGTAATCCAGTTACTGCGGATCAATTCTAATGCATTAAAGAGGAAATATTAAATTTCACCCCGTATTTCCGGTAAATGGTTACTCAGTCGGAGCAGGTGACCATTATTCTGCGTTTTATTGTCAGCTTATTGAACACAAGCTCTCCATTTTAACTATTTTACCTCAATTCACTTTTCTCAATTCACTTTCGAAAATAAGGCCCCTGGGGCTCCGAAATTCCCAGGCGATACGGAGTGAGCCCCGAAACTTCGAAACTTTACCAAGATATTTTATCGATCTGATTTTAACTGGGCATGATAATCCGGATTAAACTGCTCATATTTCATGTGCTAAGTGAAAAGTAACATCGCCTTCTTGTCTTCTCATCACATTTCCCAAGTACTCTTTTTATAAATCCTAGCTTTCTCTACGCTCGGAAGCATATTTCCTGGTTGTGTCTTCCCCACGATAAATCTTTAGTGATAGTTACACCGAAATACCTTATGGTTTCAACGCTTTCGATCTTCGTGTTATTAATTTTATAGGATCGCTGTATAGAATTATTCCTCTTCCAAAAATTGATAGCTACACACTTTTTAAGGCTAAGTTCTAACTGCCATTTGTCGCACCATGTCTTGAATTATATGTAAATCCTTGCTAAGCGATTTCCTGTCTTCTTCTTTTGATATACCCCTATGCACTACAGAATCATCTGCAAAAAGTGTAAGCGTAAAACTAACTACGCTACCCTGGGGAACTCCCGATGTGACTTTGATTGTGTCCGACATGATACCATCTATGACAACCCTCTGCTCTCGCCCACTTAAGAATTTTTTCCCAACTCACAACGTCATTATTTAAACCAAAACTCTCTAATTTCAAGATTAATTTATCATGTGGAACTTTATCGAATGCATTTTTAAAATCTTAAATCTATCACATGAACTTCAGTACTCTTTTCGCCGTTGACTAAAATATCGTGTACAAATAAAGCTAATTGTGTCTCGCAAGATCTACCTTTCCGGAACCCATGTTGGCTGTTTATGAGCAATCCCTGACTATCCAAATGCCCCGTGATTGAACTGACTACAATGTGCTCAAATACCTTACAAGAGATTGACTTGAGTGAAATGGGTCTGTAGTTACTAGGTTCTTCCCTACACCGCTTTCAAAAATAGGTGTAATGTTAGCTACTTTCCAATCCTTGCGAACTGTGCGGTTCTTAAGTGTTTTATTGAATATTATTTCTAGATAGGGGGCTATTTCAGAAGCTGATGTTTTTTAACTGCTGCTCTATTCCGCGACATGAAATTTTTAATTCGAGTATTGGCTCACTGAATGTTTTCGGCGGTGGTTCCACTGTGTTGCGTGACGATAATAATACAATAACAATACGCTTTGGATGAAGGTGTTTAAAGTATTGGCCTTTTCTAAACCCTCAGGTGACTCTAATTCCTTTATCTCTTTTAAGTGTGTGTACCTACTGTGGACCTATTTCCCTGAAGTTCTCTCTCTCACGTATGACCAAAACGCTTTAGGATTGCTATCTTAATATTCTCCTAACATCTTGCTCTTGAAATTTGATAACACTTGCCGACACGATTTCCTTGCTAATGCTCTCGATTTTCTATAGTTTTGAACTAACCCATTTATTTCCTCTACCGATAGACCCTGTTCTTCATTTTTCATCCCAGCGTGGCATACCCTTCGTCGCTTTAGTGATTTCCTAACCTCTGCGTTATACCACCTATGCTCTATATTATCAATTTACTTGGTATATATTTATTAACTACTTTACGGGTGACCTCAAGTAATTCTCTCCACGAATCCTCTATATCTAATCCTTTGCTATGTTCGCTAAATACATTAAACGATTCCCTTAATTCCTCTTTCATACCTTCGTTAATTAGCCTTGCCACCCTTCTCCCGTTATACCCTCCTCCTTGGTTTATAATGTTTTTCAACGCCTACATTAAACTTTGCATGCACAATTTTATGACCACTAATTCCTGTCTGTAGCTACATTTATAACTCATTCGGGTATATTTGTTGCAAATAAGTCTAGATTGTTGTTTCCCCTGGTCGGTTCTTTTACTAGTTGTTGTAAAGTTTCGTCGTGCCGATGGACTGGAAATCAGCTGATGTAACACCCATTTTTAAAAGTGGTGATAGGGAGCAGCCATCTAACTACAGACCAATATCCCTCACATCCATTTCATGCAAGGTCCTGGAACATATAATTGTCAGTTCAGTCATGGGACACCTAGATAGCCAGAATTTTATGTCCAATGTTCAGCATGGCTTCCGGAAGAGCAAATCATGTGAAACCTAACTTGTTCTCTTTTCTCACGATATTCTAGTTTCTGGCGAAAATAATATTCCAGTGGATGCTATATTTCTCGATTTCAAAAAAGCTTTCGAGAAGGTGTCTCATAGCAAACTAATCTTGAATTTAAAATATTATGGCATAGACAGTAACATTAAATCATGGACAAATGATTTCCTTCATGATCGGGTGCAAAGGGTTGTTTTGGACGGTGTTACCTCATCGGCAATTAAAGTCACTTCGGGTGTCCCACGAGGTAGTGTGATAGGTCCACTCCTGTTCCTTCTGTACATAAATAATATCAATAAGGTGGTCAAAAGTAAGCTTCGTCTATTTGCCGATGACACTGTAGTGTACAGGGAAATTCTATGCCCAAACGATAAAGAAAATTTAAATGATGACCTACAAGCAATTGAAGATTGGTGTGATAAATGGCACTTAGAATTAAAATTTAATAATTGTCTCTTAATGAATTTGTGGAAAAGAATAGCTCTCCTCTTAGCACTTGAATTGAAGAAGATCTTAGCAGATTGAAATTTAGACTTAATCTCTTAAACAAATTCCAAGACCATATTTTCAGTGATGGTGTTAAAAATATTTTGTGAACCCCAACTTACTATGGTAGACTGGACCATAATCTCGAAATTTGAGAAAATGATTTCCGAACTGACAGATTCAAAATGTCTTTTTTTCTACGTATATTTAGGGATTAGAATAACGGTAAATATATCCAATATGAGTGTAGCAATAGATAACATAACTGCATGTTGTTATAAGGACTTGAAGCTAACCCAACTAATAGCATTTTTTTGCATGTTTGCTTTGCAATTTTTATCTTTTTTTAAATAGTGAAGTTTAGAACATTATATAAATACTAATCCTTTTTTATGCATGATATGTAGTGCATGTTTGGTGAGAATTCACCCCCTAACACACACCTTTATGGTGGCTTGCAGGGTATTATGTAGAAGTAGATGTAAAGAATGTGACGTAAAGGAGTTCAACAGTGATTCGCAGAGTTCTTATCCTTACCTCCTGTTATAAAACTACACGTATACCAGTCTATCGAAGGGGAGATTGAAGTCTCCGCCTACTTTTATTCCTCTATATTTGTTACGGGAAATCAATGTACCTATCTCTGACTCTAGTTCCATTATAGAATTGATGTCTGCATCCGGTGGCGTATAGTATGCACCTACATATATCTTTTTTGCATCACTACTTTGACTTTTAACGGAACACCAAATACTTACTACATTTCGCTCTGAAATAAGTTTTCTTCTACTGACATACGGGTCCTTCACAGCTATAAATAATACTCCTCCGTTTCTGCTTACTGTATCCTTTCTGTAAACGGTAAAACACTTCGGGAATAATTCATAATCTGATTATATCCTTCGAAAGCCATCTTTCTGAGCGTACGATTATATCAGCATCAGTACTTTTTATGAGGTGGTGAAATTCGGCTACTTTATTTCTTAAACTACGACAATTCACTTCTATCACTGAATTATTTCTCCCAATCTATTTCTCTTTTGGAGCTCTTTTTCAGCTAAAATTTTCCCCGATAATTATTTTACCGACCAACTATTTAATCCACCAATCTGATATGTATGTATCTGTAGTAATCAGATATGTATGCATGATTTGAACTTCTGTTCTGGGGCCGGTAAAATTAACTTCTTCTTGACAAGATAAACAGTGAGCTTAACCAGCGAAAAGAGATAGGAATGGGCACTGTGAAAGCAAATACCGAGCACTGAAAAAGAAATTTTGGAAGAAATTTGTTTCATGTTGGTGCCAACGGGCAATGCTGAATTGAAGTTAGGCTAAACGTGCTAAACTTAGGTCCCCCCCCCGAAGCAAATTTCTGGCTACGTGCCTGCCTGCGACTGAACAAAATATCCCTTGCTCGGTCTGAGGGCTGTGGCTTTCCTCGAGGAGACAAGGGGACGGCGCGCGGGAGGGAGAAGTGGCTCCGACGTTGGCCTTGGAATGGCTCGAGAGAGAGAGAGAGAGAGATAAGGAGCCAGGAGGTGGAGGGTGACGTTAGCGGGAGTGGGGGGGACTATGAGCAGCGCCACGGAACGAAAGATTTTTAGCACGTAAAATAGTGAAAATATGGTTCGGAAAATAATAAATTGCAACTTTAGTATGCACCTAAGGTCTTTGAGTTTGATATAATAGTAGAAGAGAAGGATGAATCCCAGCGGAGAGTGGAACACATGTTTCCATTACGATTTCAATGTCAAAGGAGAAAAGGCTGAAATCGGGCTATTTTTGCGATTTTCAGTGCCTGAAGCTCTTTAATGAGTGCTGCTAATGAATATATTGTTCCAGTAACCGCACACATTGTACCTTAATCTAACGATCAATGAAAACCGATCAGCTCTGCGACATATTAAACTCGTTATCTTCGATTTCGCAAGGGTCTGCAGAGCCGGTTTCTGCGGAGGTATAGAACACCCTTAAGTAAAGCTTATTGGCAGTATGCTGTTGATGTAGTTGTTTATTTGAAAAATAGATCTCCAACTAAGGCTGTTTTTGGTACTACACCGTATGAAAGATGGACTGGTAGTAAAATAGACTTGAGTCACTTGAGAGTTTTTGGGTGCATGGCACAGATATTTGTTGTCCAGATGAAAGGAGAGAGGCAAATTAGACCCTAAAACTCAAACTGTGTTGTTTGTGGGATAACCAAGAAAAATTACACATTTGTTGAGCTGTCTAGTCCCCATAAAATTATTTTGTCTAGGGACTTAAAGTTCTTTGAAGATGATGAGAGTCCTGATTTCTTTGAGATTGATACGGTTCAAAAAGAAAATGTTGAAATTGATACTGTTGACATAGAAAATGAGCCTGAACCTGATCCAGTTGAGATTATTGTTACTATTAAGAATGTTAAGAAAATTCCTGAAGACAATGTAGAGTCCGAGACTATAACTGTAAATAGTGAAAATTTTGAGGGTGGTGAAAAGGAGGTGGTGCAACACTCTGACAGTGAGTCAGAGGGAGAAAATGAGGACAATGTAGAAGTTGATGTGGGAAGAAAGTACCCTGTTAGATTTAGAAATCCCAAAGAGTTAAGTGATTTTGTTTGTTATTCTGTTTCGGTTGATGAGCAAGAGAGCCTGATAGTTTCAAAAGGGCTATGCCCGGTAGTAATAAATATTTATGGAAGAATGCTGTCAAGGAGGAGCTTGATGCTCTTGGGAGGAATCACACTTGGGATCTTGTGGATTTGCCTGCTGGCAAGAACTTGGTTCAGAATAAGTGGGTATTTAAAATAAAGCGAGATGAAAATGGTGAGGCTGTGAAATTCAAAGCAAGACTAGTAGCAAAGGGCTTCACGCAGCGGCAAGGGGTAGATTATAATGAAACTTTCTCTCCTGTTGTGCGTTTTGAATGTCTAAGACTACTGTTTGCATTAGCAGTTAAATATAATTGGTCGATTCACCATTTGGATGTGACATGCGCATTTTTGGCTAGTGAACTGGAAGAGGAAATTTATATGGCTCAGCCGGAAGGGATTGTTAATAAGAATTGTGAAGGGAAAGTCTGTAGGTGAAACAAGGCAATTTATGGCCTCAAACAGGCCTCAAGAGCCTGGAATGACAGATGTAATACAGTATTAAGTGTACTAAGTCTCTCACAGTTGATTTTAGAGCCTTGTGTTTATATAATTTTCAAAAATGGTGAAGTAGCTATCATTTCATTGTATGTTGATGATTTCCTACTGTTTTGCGGTGATGATAATTTGTGTTCTGAAATCAAAGGAAGGCTTGTAGAATACTTTGCTATTAAAGACCTTGGTGTAACTAAGAATGTGTTGGGGATGAGGATCCAAAGGACACATGATGGCAGTCTCACTTAGGATCAGACTGCTTACATTGAAAAGCTGTTAAGAAAATTTAGTTTAGCTAAATGTAACAGTGTTTCCACACCATTGGAGGAGGGAACTGACCCCCATAAGCCAGATAAATGTGAAGAAGATCTGAACTACCAGGAAATTATAGGAAGTTTAATGTATCTATCAGTTTGTACACGTCCAGATATATCTTTTTCTGTAACTAAATTGAGTCAATACAACAGTGCTTACAATCAAGAAATATATAAATATGCCAAAAGGGTGCTCAAATATTTGAAGGGTACCAAGACTTTAGGCATTAAGTATTGTGCATATGATGATGTAGAGCTAAATGGTTTTGTTGATGCAAGTCATGGTAATAATTTTGATGGTATAAGTTTTTCTGGTTTTGTATTTATGCTAAGTAATGGTCCTGTGGCATGGGGATGTAGAAAACAGAGGATAATTGCCGACTCAACTACTGAGTCAGAGTTCATTGCAATGGTTGTTGGTTGTAAAGAGGCACTCTTCCTCAAGCAACTTTTGGAAGAATTGGGAGACTGTCAATCCACTGTAAAATTATTTTGTGACAACATGTCTGCCATGGGGCTCATTCAAAAGAAATGTTTTAATGATAGAACTAAGCATATCTCTAGAAAGAAATTGTTTGTAAGAGAATTCATTCAGAGAAAATTGATTACTTTGCAATATGTTAAGACTTGTGATATGAAAGCAGATATTTTAACAAAAGCCTTGAGCAAGGAGAAACATAAGTTTCTGTGCCAGAAAATAGGACTGGATGAGGTTCAGTGACCCAGGATTAAGGAGGAGTGTTGTTTTTTTTTAATCCTGTGCCACTTCATCTCCGGTTGCTACGTTCTTGTTTATTGTGTTTGTTTATTGTATTGTTGTCTTCTTCTTCTTCCTCATAAGAAAGTAAAGAGAGCATATTCGTTCTTTCAAAAGAAGTTGTGTCCTTATTGCCCTGAATATTTCAACGTAGTCTAGTTTTAAAACTCAGCTCCATCTCGAAGCGATTTAGTCAGGTCACAAACCACCTCAAATATGACGCTGCCATTGCTAATTGCCTCCTGTTTTCGTTTGCAGTGGCGCGATTACGTTTTGTTTGTTTATACAAATATTTTTACTCTTTTGGTTCCCTCTTACAATCAAGAGGTTATAGCCACGTTAATCAAATTGTTATTCGCTTCTAAAACTCGAGCCATCCGATTTTGATCCAGTCCAAGAACTTGGCTTTGGTTTGTATTTTTCGCGCAGCTTAGTGATACTTGTGCCGGAGGCCGCCAGTAAATTGGCCATTTACTTTCCCTTCGATGCCTTTTCAGTAATTTTCAACTTCCCAGAACTACCACGACAAGCCACTTCTTCCTTGAAGAATTAGACATTGTCAATTTGTAATTTTGTCGAAGAAAACATACACGGCCACGGAAATACGATACACGGCCACGAAATATGTATTAAAAGTATGTACAATTTGTGTGAGGGCTTAACTTGTGAAGGTTTCATATATTTTTTCATTAGAGTGGAGGTTCCATGTATTTTTTCATTCTTATAGCTTTTTATGTATTGATTTCAGCTTTTAACATTTTCTGAGTTTGACGAAAATTTAATTCAGCAGAAATAAAATATTCTGATAATAGGAGACCTTTTGGCGATCGATCAGAGAAATTGGTAAAGCCATCAGGGAATTTGAAAAGTGGTTATCGTAGCCACCCTGTATCAGTGAACTCTTTCTTTCCGTTTAAAATTTGGGTGACCCATAGACAGTGTCTTCGAAATTGCTGAGGAAGTGCCATTGATTGTGTGTTGGGGTGCTGTTGTGTAAATTTTGTATGACTCATCTGCACTGGGCTTTGGTAAATAAAGTTATTTATTATTATATTTTTGTTACATGTTGATGGTTTCTGGCGCAAGTCCTCTAAAAGCCGTTGGATTTTATTATATTAATTAGGATTCCTGTAAAAGTGTAATTATTGACAATGACATGTCATAGAAACGTACGTAACATAATTAGTATATTAAATATTAAACTACATTTTTAGTAGGTATATTAATCATTCTGTATGGAAAACCAAAGTTTACAGCCTTGGTACGTTTTTGTGTTGATTGTCGCACTACTATGAAAACTATTTTATGTTTAAATCTAGTATGCTTAAAATCTACATCAATGGTTACCAGTAGACCACGAATGGCAGACATTTGCACCTTTTTTCGACCACATGTGGACGTAATGTAAACTAAAATAAGAGGTTTACATAAGGTATGAAGCAAACCTTATGGTTAGCTGAATACCATATGTAGACGTTAAATTAGGCTTCATTAGGTCTACTGCAAACTTTGTGCTCTCAGGGTGTATTCTCCACCCGTCACCCATGGAGAGATAACAAGAGTTGGAATCAACAAAGTAGATAGGAAAGCAGGGAATAAAATTGCATTCTCCTCTCACTGCAGGGAGTGACAATGTATGATGATGTCAACAAAGTAATTACCTATTATATTCCACACTTGAGGAAGACGAAAAGTGAGGACATGAAGGTGAAAGGAAACTGTTTTGAAAACTGATAGGAACTTGGAAGATAAGTAACGGAATGAAAAACATAAGAGGAGAGGGCAGTGAACACACATGCAGCACAATGATACAATGAATGCAAATAAAAAAGAACTTCGAAAAAGATAAAACGTGCCAATGAACACTTGGGTAAAAATGACGCCATTTGGGCATTAAAGGTAAAATATAACTTATCTCCGTAATTAATTATTTTAGGAAAGTAAAATTTTATGTAAGTAAACACCTATTAAAAATGTTGAAATTCACGAGTAGAAATTGTGCTCTCTTGAAAATTGAGATCAAAAAATTAATTTAAAAACACGATTTGGTCAAAATGACCCCTTTGGGAATTCTAGTGTTAATTGGTTCATCATATGACCTCCATAAACATTTATAAAAAATGGAATTGCTGTTACACAGGCAAACATTTGGTCATTATCAGTCCATTACTGCATTTACACAATCATCCTATAGATTCCTCCCAGGTGAAATTAAAGAGTGAAGAAAGTGTGTAAAACATGTGCACAACTTTTGGTACACTTCTCTCATGCTTTAATGTCACACTCTCACATTTTTTCGTGCTCATCCACTACTTTTATACCGAGACTGTATCTTACTGGTATGTGCAATCTTTGAAATTCCAGGCTATGGAAATGTCTGCTAAGAAATCCATTTTTCTTTCTGTTGCATCTGTGTTTTGTTGTCTTTACAGGTTTCCGTAACTAAAGAATACTTCTTTTTCTGAAGTTATGATGTCAAGTTGCTAGAAAATTGTAAAGTCCTGGTATTTTTACGTCATGTTCCAGTAATATTACCATTGGTCACATATGCACTTTTGCACGTGTGTGCACAAGAAGTTTGTGTTACTTTCTGTTGTACAAGTGTAATACAACAAATTCTGAAGATTCAGGCGATATGGAGTGGAAGCGAAACATGATAACACAGAAAGAAAAACGAGTTCCACCAGCAGGGGTGGGGGTACCCCACTCGGTTGTTGCTCCTTCACCAAGGGGGCAAACAAACGGAGGCCTCCATCATCGGCACCGCTCAACCCACAGCGAGGAAGGGAGTCATCGCATCTCAGACACCCTTTGTAAAGGGGGTCCCATCACCCAGGGGTCTGCCCCCCTCCCACATTTACGACCTCTCAACGGAGCACCCAACGGACGGGGTCCCAACCGAATTCTAGGGAAGGTCTTGTCTTCAAAGGAACCTTTCGAGACTTTTGTTTTTATATTTTCCACTCATTTGTGACCACCTCACCCACTGTTACCCACTCCTGCCCACATCTCCCACACTCCTTTTTCCCCACACTGGTCACTTCTGTTGACCACCAATAACCGTCCACTCCCACGCTCCTCCCCTTTCCTCCGCCCCCCCCCCCCATTTCGGATCTTTCATATATATGTTGGTGCATCTTTGATAAACGCTACCTGACGATGCTGTGAAACCCGGGTCGTAGTAAAGTTTATTTTTGTGGATTTGGCTCGTGTTTTTCTTTCTGTGTTATCATGTAATACAACAATTGTATTACAAACATTTTTATGAAAACCTTATAATTTTTAAATGTGCATGAGATTTACAATTTGTATTCCAGTGCCTGTGCTGTCTGGGGAACGATAATATCACAAAGTGGTACTAATGCCCACTCATAACATGCAGATTTGGTTTTTGAAACTTTTTATGAATGGTTTCAAAACATTAATTATTGTATTTACTAAAGATTCAAAAACTTGTCATTTTGTTTTGATGTTGTTTGTGTAACTGACTTTGAAAAATGAGCAACTTCCACCAAGCAAAATGTTTATGGCGACTGGGTTTCACTTTTTACAGCATCTTGAGGTGAAAAAAATGAAGCCTGGTCGCATTAAACATATTTCTCTGTGGAAGTTGCTCATTTTTCAAGTTCAGTTATGTTCCATTTCCACCTTATCACGCCTGAAACCTCTGAATTTGTTTGTTTGTGTAGCATTTCAAAACTGTTCCCTTATGAAAATTTTAGTACATACATATCATGTTCCATTGATGCTTCTTTCGGTCACATCACGTACTATGGGGGAAAAAGTTTCCCTACAAATGGAGTGCTGCCACTATGGTTCTGAGAGAAAATTGGTTTCCTCTCTGATGGTACATTATTCTGTGTAATGTAATGTGTACATTATTGTCTGCCACCACAAGGGAAGTTGAAACACAGTAAGGTCTGTTTGCCCAAGTAGGTATGTGACGGGCAGCTTGCCTTCCCCGAGCTTTAATCACGCTGGCATCCAGAACAGAGACGTATTATTCCATGTTTGCATTTCAAACGCTCATTTCACACTATGTTGATCTCGCCATTTGTACATTGTTTTCCTTCCCTTATTCCTTCCACGCTTGGCTCCTTCCCTCGCACTCTGGCAAGGTCCAGCGATTCACCCAGTGTCTGCCTCTTCGCTCTCTTTCACTTGTTTGAATAAGTGAAATTTTCCTCATGTTCTCTTTGTTTAATATTCTTTAGTAATCATGTATTGAGCTGCTTTGCACATGTGGAAGGATTTAGCGAAGCATGTGAAGCTATGATACTTAACAGAGAACCTCCATGAAATAATAAAGGTGAATACAAATTTACATTCAATGCAACTGGTATTAATGGCAAGAGCTTCACAACGACCGTACAACTAAGCTGTGGATGTGCATGCACAAAAAAAATGAAAATGCAAATAATAAAGGTGGAAAAGCTCTAGTAATTTATGTTACATTTCCCTTGCAGCTACTTGCTTTTTGAATTTTTATAAATAATTATCTTCTAGGCTTATTTATCCACTGAAAATGATGTAATTTACTCTACATGATTACTGAAGATTATAAACATCTTCACTTCTTCAAACAATAGAAATAAGAGTGAAGAGGCAGACACTGGGTGAATTCCAGGACCTTGCCAGAGTGTAAGAGTAGGAGCAAAGACTAGAAGAAGGAAGGGAGGAAAGACAAAGAATGCGGAGATGGTGAGAACTAGATAGTTAAATGAGTGTTTGAAATGCATACACAGAATAATACGTCTCTGTTCTGGACGCCAGCGTGATTAAAGCTTGGGGAGGCAAGCTGCCGGTTACATACCGTCACATACTCAGGCGGTGAGTCCATAACCTTACCACGTTTGAACTTCCCTCATGGTGGCCGAGACCCAAGAATATTGCACTAATGCATCTTGCTCAGGTGAAGACAGCAGAAAGGGAATTGGGTGAGGAGTTGGTAAGGTATATCTATATGTAGTACTGTTTTTAATAGCAATGTTTTTACTTACCTGGCTATGTACTTGATTTTGCTAACATATTTAACAATTATTCACAGGAATGTCTAGTCCATCGAAGGCACCCAGGACCCCAAGGCGTTCTGCCCGCACACCAGTGCGACCTTCTGGTTCTGAATCCCCAATATCCACTCCCAATCGTCCGACCAGAAGACATAATCCTGAAGACCCGGAAATTGTGCCTGAATCAGACCAGATATCTCACGTCCCTTCGTCACCCAACCTTGTTGCTGGCCTTGATGTGAGCAGCCCTATAGGGCCTGTGGCTTCACATGGAGGACTGGGTCAGTCACTGTTCATTCTTTTTGAGACCTCCTCTTTGTTTTCTGCACACATTTATGTTTTTCTTGTTCATTTAGGCTTGAGTGAGATCGATTTGAGTTCACCTCTGAATTATGGGACCCCTGGCTCTGCATCTTCCCTCCTCCAGACACCTAGATCTGGTATCCCAGTTCGTCTGCGGTCCGACATTGGAACAAATCGCAGAGCAAGGCTCGTCAATGTGGCATCTGATAATGTATGTTTCTATTTATAGCGTCTCTTTTACTTTTACATATATGCTATTGTTAGAGAAATACTCCCCTAAACACTTCATCTATCCATAGTAATTCCAAAAAAAATGCAAAGTGTAACCTCTTCCATGTATTTTAAATGCTAAGCCCACAACAGCCATCAGACCATCATCTACTCTACTGAATGATTGAATTGTGGTTACGTATGAAATAACTATGAAGCTGGGCTAGTTGGTTACTTTTTAAGTTAGTGCATGGAATGGACAGAGATACCTTTAGGATGTTGGTTTTCAGATGTAATAGTCTCCACTGGTAGTAGTAGGGTTTGGTTGAAGAGTCCATAAAGAATAAAATCATCTGGTGTAATCCTCATTGTATGTGGTGAGAAGAAGATATCAATCTAAAACTTGTAAAACTCCTTATTTACACTTCTCTAGAAACTGCTAGAAGAAAGTATAACGGGCAGAAAAATAGCAGGTAGAGGAGAATTTTTAATTTTACATGCATACATACTATACATTGAAGCCTGTCTTAAGCAGAACCTGAGCAAAATAGAATCATGTCTTATCTGGAAAAAATGTTTGGCCCCGACGTGGCTTATAAGATTTTAATTAAGTATGGGACATTTGAATCCTCAAATCCCTCGAATATTGCCTTTTCTCCTCCAATCTTCAAATCCATTGAGTTTCACCTCAAATCCAGGAGGCGGTCAAAATAGAAAACGTCCATGGAACTTCAAACAAGAAAGTCATCTCCGCTTGAAATAGATTCTTTCATCCATCACTGGACTGAAAGTTCTCCAAAACACCGAGGGCCTAGGTTGAGTCATTGCCCTCTGATGTGAGCAGGGAAATCATCAACGAGAAACTGCACCAAATGAAGCCAAGAATGGTATGGGCATGTCTAGCCAATAAATAGCCCTTACTTCCTCCACATTATTTCAACCCTTATGATGCGACCTGTAATGGAAGCGAGACTTTGGATATCCAAGCTCCACTCGCAGCGGTCCCGAAAGAGACAACTGGAAACATATACAGCACACTTCGTGTGCGCAAGCTTGTGCTCATTGCGTCTCTTTTATGCATTGCAATAAAATAAAAATTTACGCAGAATTTTCCACCCAACAGGTCAAGTATACATTTTCAACATTCCAGGCATATCCGTAAGTGGGCTTGTAGATTTCTCCACTGCTTTCTTTTTCTCTTGCTTCTGTTACTTTGATTTTGGTTCACTTTGAGAGTTAACTTTATGGCTGGGAAAAGTTCAGTCTGTAAATCTGAAACCATACTTTGTTTAATTATAATTTAATTGTGTCTTATATAGTGATGGACGGATCCAGGTTTTTTTCCGGATCCGGAACCGGATCCTTGCCTGGGTTTCGGATCTTTATCTCGGTTTCGGATCCTTAGTTTCAGATACTCGATTCTGATTTTCGAAACCTAATTTTTTTTAAATATATAAATAAAGCAAAAATAGAATTACCAAAAAAAGTGAATTTATTGTCGAAAAAATCAACTTCCTATCACCTATGTGGATAATATTTTCCCGGATCAAGATTTACGGATGCAATAACTATATCTTATTACTTCTAATATAAAGATCAACTTCCTTATCACATACTCATCATGCAATACATTTTTGAAACCTGAACAACTATTCTTTAGAGTGCAGTTAAAAGAAACATTGTAAGTTTATTTTCATTAATAAAGGAATTATTTTCCAATTATTAATCAAATCCTTGAATGCTTTCAAATGCTTTTTTAGAAACACAAAATATTTTAATGCGGCCAAAGGGTCCCATTTATGGAATATCCGGGGATACCATTTTTAAGACGAAAAAATATTATAGAATATTTCAAGCTGCTAAACTAGTAGTTTTGCAATGTTTCATTAATAATAACCTTTAAAATGAAATTTGAGAATTTTATACTTCTAAGGAGAGGTTGTGTAACTCTGATCTTGAAATGAGATTAGTCGTTTTTCATGCTACCAGAAGCAAAAATTAAAAAAGTCTCCGATTTTTTTCCCCATTGGCTAGGGTTTGCAAGAAAAAAGTAGAATGGCATGTGGGGAGCATGTATTCTCCAAAATCATGTAAGCCAACAATAGCAGAGTGGGGTAGTGGACTGCAGCTAATGAAGTTCGATTCTTATATGTAGTTGTTTAAAATTTTTCTTTCAGCCAATGAATCAAAAAAATTATCATCCTTAATTTCCAACCTTTGTGTGTGGATACTGACTTTTTTGTACTTCTATTGTTTCAACTAGATTTATAAATGCGTTGCTAAAAATACATGGGAAAGTTAACGTAATGATTCCACGATTTAATTCTGCAATAAAAAATGTTTCCAATCATTACACTAACGCCAATTTTTTAAATTTTTTTTACTTATAAATTGACATGAAATTTCTGATTATCCACTTTTTTTAACTCTCCTACTTGCATCACCCTAGGAATACAACATAGCCTATATTCCTAGGCAGTGTTAAGGATCGAACTCGCGACCGGCAGTACACTAGCCCTCATTTTTAACAACCACGCTATCATAGGTTCACGGGAATCTGGCGAATGTAGGCGACCCGTCATCGATCACTAAGCCGCGAAATTTTAAAATCTCCGATCCGGATCTGAATTTTTACTGTCTTCGGATTGATTTCAGTAGCGAATAAAATGAAAGTCCCATGGATCCGACCCGACCATCCTTAATTTATTAATGGTACATTTGTAAATCTAATTTAAACAACAAAAGTATAATAAAGTGAGTATTCAGATGTTATGGTTTGAAATTGAAGATGATAACATTTCGATGCAATGACTGAAAGAAAAATTAAAATGCGATAGGGATCGACCTTCGCACAGTAAACTAGTCCGCCTGATCCCGGCGAATGTAGGCTACCCGCGTGACACCCTACGTAATTTTTCCCGCGATACCAGGGTAATGGGGAAAAAAGTCATATTTCTTTATTTTGCTTCTAGTTGAACGGGAACATTTTCATCTTATTTCGTGACCTGAGTTACACATCCTCTTCTTGTCAATATCTACCGCAACTGCATTCCATTCACGGGGAGCTTCGATCGCTAAGCCGCGAAAATTTAAAAATCTAGGATCCGGATCCGATTTTGCTCCGTGTCTTTGGATCCAAATCCGGAACCGAAAAAATGAAAGATCCGCGGATCTTTGGATCCGACGGATCCGATCCGGCCATCACTAGTCTTATATCTTTCTGTAGATCTTTGGACAAAAATAAATTATTATTATTATTAATGAATACAAAAGTAGCTGGGCCAAAGGATGTTATTATGGAAAATTTCTCGCAGCTAGCACTAGAAGTAATTATGGTAGAAGATATGGTGCATAACGGGATCAAATTCAATGAACTACTTTCTGAAGCTTTTCCCCCGATGTGATAATCCATTGTATTGCTGCATTACTTGTTGCCGCAATGGATTTGGACCTCAAAAGAGAGTGTGGTAATGTGTGCGGCTAAGTGTGCAAAATCAATGTTTTTTTATTCCAAATAATTATATATAACATGAAATATAATGTCATGAACACTAAATACAACCACAGGCCAATGAAGTAAGAGAAGCTACCATTTTTAATAACTATCTTGATAATATTTTTTTCAGCCAAAACACCTACAATATTTGTGAAACTTAATTTAAGCTTTTAAGAACTGGCAATTGAATGATTATTTAAATATCTTCGGTAGTAATGAGAGTTTATAATAATAATAATTTATTCAAACCATAGAGATTACAAAATCCATGGCTTTGTCCATGTGAGTATTAAATAATAGCAATTTATATGTACATGCAGAGGAGGAAGTGAAAACAGTAATGATAAGGAGTACAATATCATTACAAAATTAGCAGTTTCCCAACATATCACACCAATACTTTATGAAGAGGGAAAAAACTGTTATTGCTCAGTTAAATTTGCACATGGCCCATAGATGGCTCTGGAGTTGCTGTGAGAAGGCAACGACTTGCCCTCCCCTCTCCACACCTGCCTCTCAACCATATAGACTGGTGAGTTGGGTATGTGGAGGTAATTACATGACCTCAGCCCTGACATATAAATGCGCTAATCATCAACGTAACACTGTCAGTGGATCCGGAAAATGACATATGCACATTGTGCTTTTGCTGGACTTGCTCACAACGGAGGCCCTGAGAGGCACTTGGACCAATTGGTCCATTGTAGGCCAACCACCCTTGGGGGGCAATCGCCAGGCTGAAGGCCAACAGGTCCCCTCCAATTGGACATTTGCCCAACCTCCGTGGCTCGAGTGCCTAGGTAACTATTCCGAGGCCTCATCACAGCAAGGCACTCGCATTGTAAGTGAACCATCGTCTCATCCTCTTCTTCGCACTGGGTGAATCAACAATTCCCAAAAGGTGTAAATAGAAAAGTGTAAATCCATGTACAGGAATACAACATTTATCCTCTTGGCACTGGCAATCCGGTGGCACCAGACAGAGTATAATATTTGGAGGTGATATATTCTCCAGCCATATCCAGAGTTGTTACAGGTCCGGGAAAAGCCAGGGAATTTGAAATGGTCAGGGCAAAGTCAGGGAATCTCGTCCGTGGCATCAGGGAAAATGAATGTCATGCTGCGCAATTGAAAAGAACCGCTGCACTGTTGGCTCACTGAGCTGGCCTGGGTCGACAACGGACACTGGGGTTAAGATTCTTCCCAACGTGATCAAGTTGGTTGAACAAGTCCAAAAAGGGGATGAAGATGACTAGATCCAGTTTCACCTACGTGACTTAAGCTGTCAAGGATAAAATGTTGGGCCCCAGGCTTGCTTTTTTCTCATATGTGTCTTATAGAGCGATGTAAAAGAGAAACATCACTCCTCCTGCCAAAGATATAGTCCTTAGTTTCTCTGTGAAAGAAGCTACCAAGAAGGTGGATCAAGCATCAAAGAAGGATAGTTGGCAGTTTAGAGAAGGGTGTGTTACTCTTCTGAAAGCATTGGTGGCCAAGATATTAGAAAGTCTCCAGTTCAGTACAAGATTTGCAAGGCAATCACGTTTTGTGATCCGGAGTTGATAGTGAAATCCGGAGATGGAGCTCTTGCTCACTTCCAGCAGCGCCTCTCTTTGCTGCAGCTAAGGCACTCTGCTTTAGAGTGTGACTCGCTAGAAGCTGAGTTCAAGACCTAAATTAACAAACCTGCTGTCTCTGAGTGCTTGAAATAATATGACCGAGACCACACCCGTCTTCATCACTTTTGGAGGTGCAATTTAATGTCGCAGAAGTGCTCTTGGTTAATGGTAGATTTGATCCACATGATTTTAGTATTGATCCATGGAAATGCCTTTGTGGAGAGGGGATTTTCCATAAATGAAGAAGTTATTGTCGAAAACCAACTCCCACAGACACAAGTTGCGCAAAGGCAAGTGTGTACGATGCCGTGGATTTGGCCGGCGGAATTTTTAATCTGGAGACAAAATGATTTCAAGAGTGCGACATGTTCGTGCAGAGTATTAAGAGGTTCGAAGGGAGAGAGCGAAAGAAGACAAGGAAGAGATACAGAAGAGAAAAGATGAAAGAATGATTGGGAAAGAAGTTAAAGAATTAAGAGCCAAGAAAACCAAACATTTGCTAGTAAACCAATTGGAGTGCAATGCTGTCGACGAGATGCTGAGAGCACTGAAATGGCATTCTGTAGCATTCCTGTGATGATGTGGTTAGGTACGTTCTACGTCCACATCCCTGAATGTAGACTTTCGGTTTGATTAGTCTATTTAAATTTGACTCCATATTTTGACTTTTACTTAACTGTAATTAAATTTGCAAGTTATGTTTTTCCTATGTGTTCATCGGTAACGAAATATGTTTTAAAAAGAATTTAAATACATTTTTTAAAAGAATTTTGTATTTTTTTGACTCTTGCCCTTCAAAAATATTATCTAATGATGGAAAGGAGAGAGTGAAAAATGAAATGAAAATTTTTGTCAGGGAAAAGTCACAGGGTATTTGAGTTCAAAATCTGGTAACAATGCTGCATATTTTGTGTTCTCATCACAGGTTGAAGGGGTGCCACCCACGTCTGAATCGGATGCTACTGTTGACGGGCCACAGCTGGTGGTGTGGGGAACTGATGTGGTGGTCTCGAGGTGCAAGGAGAAGTTCAAGCGTTTCATTCTGAGGTTTGTGGATCCCTCTGCAGAGGAAGATGAGAGGACTGAGGTGATGGACGAGAATGAGCCACTCTACCTGCAGAAATTGAAAGAGGTACACCATTCCACTGACCTGTGTTTTTATGATTTAAACTGCGAGGTTTGAAACTACTTCTTAATTGTATCTAAGATACATAATGTAATTTTTTTTCTCTTCATTAGATTGAGTCACTGGAAGAACCATTCCTTAACGTGAATTGTGCTCACATTGAAGCTTTTGACGCAGAAGTATACAGACAACTGGTGAGCTACCCACAGGAAGTCATTCCTGCCTTGGACATGGCAGCAAATGAGCTTTTTTTTGATAAGTATCCCGCTGCAGTTCTTGAGCATCAGATTCAAGTCAGACCATTCAATGCAGTTAAAACACGTAATATGCGTGCTTTAAACCCTGAAGGTAATGTTTGTCATTGTTAGTAGTCATAGATACAGCCTGTACTCTTTCATAGTTACTTATACTAGGGATGAATCTAGTGCCAATTTTCTTTGCTTATTTTATTTTAACACTAGAATGCCTGCCGCACACACTTGTATGCCTAAGGGGCCATTTTTGACCCACACTGTTTTTGATGGTATTGCTCAGCAAATGCAATATTTTTGAGTTTATTATATGGGTCATTCCACCTCAATTCAACAAACGTTTGTCCCTTAGGGTCTCAGATTTTCTTAAAAATTGGTGTATGGGAACAAAATTAACTCAAACTAAATAACCCCAAACAGTTTTGTGAAAAAAAATTTTTTTAAACCGTATGCATGTTTTAATTTTTTTCCACTTTAACAAAAAACCGAGCCTTAAATCATATTATCACTTATATCTCCGCTTGTAATTGTCATACAGCAATGATTAATAGCTCTTTTTAAAGCTAAATCTTTATTGAATGCAAATATATCAATACAAATTATTTTCTTCTAAACCCTATTGTTATTAATTACTAATGTTTAGGGATATGACATTTTTCCGAAACGTTTTTTGCGACAGGATTCACGAAATAAGCGACTTTAGGGTTTAATCGCGAAATTAACCGTCTTCTTTGAAACACGATTTTTTTTCACGAAATTTGAGTTATTTGGAAATGCCGAATTTTTGTAGCATGAAATATTTTCTTTAGTGATGGCCGGAACGGATCTTTTATTTTTCTTGGTTCCGGATTCGGATCCAAAGACACGGAGTAAAAGCGGATCCGGATCATAGATTTTAAATTTACTCGGCTTAGCGATCGAAGTGCCCCGTGAATGGAATGTAGGTGCGGTGGATATTGACAAGAAGAGGATGTGTAACTAAGGTCACGTAATTAGATGAGAACGTTCCCGTGCAACTGGAAGCAAAATAAAGAAATATGACTTTTTTCCTTAATTACCCAGGTATCGCGGGGGAAAAATTACGTAGGATGTCATGCAGGTAGCCTACATTCGCCTGGATCAGGCGTACAATGAGAGCTAGTGTACTGTGCGAAGTTCGATCCCAATCGCAGTTTAATTTCTTCTTTCAGTCACTGCATCGAAAATGTTATCATGTTCAATTTCAAACCATTACATCTGAATACTCACTTTATTATACTTTGTTGTTTAAATTAGATTTACAAATGTACCACTCATAAATTAAGGATGGTCGGGTCGGATCCAAAGATCCACGGGTCTTTCATTTCATTCGCTACTGAAATCATATTCAGGGACAGCAAAAATTCAGATCCGGATCGGAGTTTTAACATCTCCGCCCCGCGAATGGAATGTACGTATGGTAGATACCAACAAGGAGAGGTTAAGTAACTCGGGTCACGAAATGAGAAAATGATTTTTTTCCGTGCCACAAACGAGGAAAACAAAATAAAAAATACTCGTCTTGACATTTTTCTCCATAGGCCCGGATGTGCGAGAAAAAAATTAAGCCGGATGTCATGTGGGTCGCCTACATTCGCCATATTTCCCGTGAACCTATGAGAGCGTAGTTGTTAAAAATGAGGGCTAGTGTACTGCCAGTCGCGAGTTCGATCCTTAATGCTACATAAGAATACAGCCGTGCTGTATTCCTAGGGTAATGCTAGTAGGCAGTTAAAAAAAGTAGATTATCAGAAATTTCATGCCAAATTATAAGTAAAAAAAATAATTAAATTAGGCCAAAGGAAACGATTGGAAAAAATTTATATTACGGAATTAAATCGTGGAATCATTACGTTAACTTTACAGTGTAGTTTTGAGTGACGCATTTGTAAATCTAGTTGAAGCGATAGAAGTACAAAAAAGTCAGTATCCACACACAAAGGTTGGAAATGAAGGATGATAAAGATTTTTATTCAATGATTGAAAGAAAAATTTTAAACAGCGTAAGAATCGAACTTCATTACCTGCAGTCCACTACTCCACTCTGTTATTGTTATTACCATTATCTCATTAATTTGCCTTTAACTTAATTTTGCCTACTGTGTTTTTTATGTTGCGTAGGGTAGCCATAACTTCTGTATTGGATCTCAAATGTATGTACTATTAACTGTTTGTTCACATTGGTATGAAGTCTTTATTAATAATATTTTAAAAAAACCCTTCCTTTAAGACTCCTTTTTCCCAACATTAAACTAAGCTTTCACCTTTTTAAAACGATTTTATTTACCGTATTTGTCATTTTTAATCACTGCTTTTGATGATTTTCATTTACCATTTTTCGGTGTCCCTACTAATGTTTAAAAAATTGTTAATAAACTTTTCTCAAATACTCCATCTCAGAATTGGCCGAAACTTTTTTCCGTAATCTTAACATACCCAGCTAACTATTCCAAAAATAAAATTTAGTGGCAATTCATAAATGCATTTTTTTAAATAAATTTTTAAATATTTACAGTTTTCTCTCGCACGGCACGTCGGCTCCCCCATTTGGAATATATGCAGCAGACACGCGATGCAAGCCTAAAAATTCCCTAATTGCTTAAGGTCGTGGCTATATGAGATAAAAATATATTATAAACGATAAATGTTAACAACAATTGTTATTTGTTCTTTCACTTTTCGAGGTAAATATTGAGTTGATCCAAATTTATCTTGAAATTTTGCCACACTCCAGCTTTTAGGCAGTGTAGACAGGACTAAAATTTTTTCACTGTAGGAATTAGCTTCAGCAAATTTTTCCTTGAGTTGACTTAGCATTTAACACCCTACTAACTCTTATGGGCCGAAGGAATTTTTTTGCTTTTCCCCATACTTTCCCGATTGCTCTTCGATAAACAGAAGTAATTTTATGAATTTTTTCTATAGACTATTTTCTACTTTTCAATTTTTTCTATTTGCTGGTGATGTACCGATTTCGGATAAACTCAGGTTGATTGTTTCTAGCACATATTGACGAGGTGTATAAGGTGCACCATCGCTCTCTCCTTGTGAGTCACTGTCATCGCTGGAGTTGTTTTTAGGTAGGGATACACGAGGCTCCGCAAATTGCAAACCAGAAGGCCCCGGCTGTGACAGTACTGCTTCTGCAGCCACAAGCTGCTCCAGAAAGTCTTCTTGATGACTGATGGGATACCTTGGTTTGTCACCTTTCGCGACTCCCTTATTCAGAAACACTACACTGACGACACAATTAATGCCCTCGACCAAAAACATCGCTCTAGTGCTGAAAATTTTCGATTTTTAATATGTGGCAGTAATTGTATATAAATTAGCACTACGGATAATGCAATGTAGTTTCAGTGGATTACAACACTGTTTTTGACGCTTTGAAAAGAAAGCAAGAAACGATTTTTCATTGTTAACGCACACAGTTTCCACTTTGATGCCACTTCTATCCTCGACTTCAATCTCTTCGATACATTTAAAGACACTGTCTCGCGAACACTTTCCTCCTCTCACTACGCCGAATTTTGACACAATTTTGAGAATTAGTTTAAAAAACCATGTACGAGAAAAAAGAGAAGGCAGACAGCTCTTCAATAAGGAGATTTACACGCGGTGACAGACCAAAACAAACTGAGACTTCGTCGGTGAATAAACACGGCTGTCAACAAAAACATGTGCAGCTAGATGGTCTTCCTTCAAGCTTTTAGTCGAATAGCACAATGGGCAGAATTGGCCACCAAATAGGGTTCTGAAAGGAAGTGGAAAAGTTTTTACCCTCTTGCCCTAATCCGTAGATGCCATAAAATATTTCTTTTTAGAGAGAGAAACGTTTATGGAATACATCTCAATGCACAAAAAGCCACAGCTGCAGGCTCTCGACTCAAATTGAAAATGAAATGTTTTTGCATGGATAAAAAATATTTGGACATTAAAATCGGAGTTTGCAGTAAATTTTTCTATAGAGATTAAAAGAGTGAGATAGCAAAAACAAAGAAATTTTTCTGCTAGAACAAATGATGCAAAAATTCCATAATTGTAATTTATTTTCATTTCATTTCATCAATGAATTATACTTGAAGATTCTGGAAAAGTTTTTTCATATTAATTGTCACAGATTTTTAGCTCAAATAAAAGTTAATCCGCCTGGAAACTTAAGTAGGGCTCAATGGTAAATTTCTCTGCAAACATCCATTTAACAGAACAAATAACAATTGTTGTTAACATTTACAGTTTATAATATATTTTTATCTCATATAGCCTTGAGCAATAAGGGAATTTTTAGGCTTGCATCGCGTGTCTGCTGCATGTATTCCAAATGGGGAGCCGACAAGCCGCGAGAGAGAAAATTGTAGAAATTTAAATATTTATAACAAACGCATTTATGAATTGCCACTAAATTTTATTTTTGGAATAGTTACCTGGGTATGTTTAGATTACGGAAAAAAATTTTAGGCCGATTCTGAGGTGGAGTATTTGAGAAAAGTTTATTAACAATTTTTTAAACATTAGTAATGAACAACAATAGGGTTTAGAAGAAAATAATTTTTTATTGACATATTTGCATTTAATAAAGATTTAGCTTTAAAAAGAGCTATTAATCATTGCTGTATGACAATGGGGTCGTTTACCATATATTTTTTATTGCCGAATCTGATAGAGTTTGTAAAATAAAAAGACCCGTATTTTTCCGTTTTCTGATCCGACAATTATTTCCCGAGTTATAAGCGGCGAAAAACTGATGTTGTTAACCCTTTCGGAAAAGTGGGTGTGGTGCAACCTCTGACGTATATCGACTTCGCCCAATCACAACTGAGCCCGCGAAGCTACTTCGCCTTATCGCAAAGGGGGGGACACAGCTGACTCGGCCAATGGGAGCGATTTCGACAGCATCTGTGCGAGCAGACCTTCCGAGAACCCCCCTCCACTCTCTTCCCCCTCCCCTGAAAGCAGTCAAGGAAGGGAGGAAAATGACGTCAATGTTATTACAGCAGCATTTTCGGTGGGCGTCACCTTTTGCTTATTTTAATTTTTGATTTATGAGTGAATGGTTGAGGTTAGAAGATTAATTTTTTCACTAAATTTCTTTTTTCGTTTCCATCTAACAATTTCGTTTACAAAATTGCGATTTCGGTTCTGAGTATACGCCCCCATTACAAGCGAAGATATAAGTGATAATATAATTGAAGGCTCTGTTTTTTGCTAAAAATGCAAAAAAATTAAAACATGCATAATTCACTCAAAAAAACTCATTCTTGTCTGGAGTCTTGAATAGCCTTTGGATATTTCTTCGGCGGCTGTTCCTTCTCTTCAACCAAGGCCGCCCAGTATGGCGCAAGTTGCGCCATAGAAGAATATTTGGGGGGGAGAGGGAATAAAAAATTTGGGGGGATTTTTAAAATGCATAAAGAAATTCACTAAATGTAAATACTTTTACCCGTTTACAGTAATTTATGTAAGTATTGAATGGTTATAATGATAAATGAATATTAAGCGTTAAGTGTAGTGTAATAAAACATCACGCAGTTTTGGAGAGTCATTCATCCAGTCGAAAACTTCTTTTATTTGAGTCACATCTCTGTATGCTCTTCCTTGGCTGCCACACGGGGCTGTTGTCAAGGCCACCATAACATCCCCAAACGTAACCCAGTATCATAACTGACTCATCATCCCTCCAGTCTTATTCCCGCCCCCTCCTCCTAACATCTGTGTACAGGCCACATCACAGTACAGTCAAAAGGCTTAGACTTACGGATTGTGCACACACTGCATGTTACCTGTTACGGTGATTTTTTAACCCCCACTCCCCCTTATTCAACAAGCGTAGCATTTGTCCAACTGATTGACCTGCCACCAGAAGAAGGCCCCATTCTTGAAAAAATGGAAATAATGAACAAACCTTCCCTTTCAACGGAAACTTCAGCATATCTAGATGACGTTAGAGATCCAGCTGGCTATGCAAACAAAAAGCTTTCACCTGAACTTATTAATGAAGCTTTGAAATTAGAATTCCAAAATCTACTGTCTAAGGTTTTTCCAACTTCGTGTGCAAGGAAATTCAATCCGAAATTAAAAACAATTCTTCTACTAAATGGAACAGGAAAAGACTGTTAATGGCTTGTTTACAGTAAATACAGGAATGCTGTCTTTTGGTTACATTGTCTGATAATTTCTTTACCTATCGAAAGAACTATTTTGGGCTCTACAGGTTATGGGGGATGGACAGGAATGTTACAGACATAGAACTCCATAAAAAATCCAAAGCCCATATAGATTCTCAAATTCAAGGCTTCAATGGATCTCTAAAAAAAGGTTTGATAAAAATTTGACTGAACTAAGTGACAAATTGGTAAATCACCACCGAGAAGTTGTGTAGGTCATAAGAGACTGCTGCCGTTATCTCTACAAAGGAGATGTTGCCCTTCAGAAATAAAGACTCACTGGGTGGAAACTTTTAAACTTATTTTGTTTGCTTATGGTTCATTAGCCTCAGTTCCAATAAATAAAAAATGCTATTAAAATATAGCCAGAATTTAATAAGGTATTCATCAATGGGTTGCCATTTGTGTAGAGTATGCATGTATGTGATTTTTGAAACATTATTGGTATATGGAGTAGTCCACTGAAATATTTTATTATGCTGTATTCCTTGTACATGTGTTGAAGCGATCCATGTAATTATCTATCTTTTAAATTAAAAAGAATGCTTCTTTTGCAGACATTGATCAACTGATCACCATATCAGGCATGGTGATAAGAACATCAGGAATCATACCAGAGATGAGGGAGGCCTTTTTCCGTTGTGTTGTTTGCGGAGCTGAATCTGTTGTGGAAAATGAACGTGGCCGGATTGCAGAACCTACACTTTGCTCTCACTGCAACACGAATCACTGTTTTTCTCTCATCCACAACCGTTCACAATTCACCGACAAGCAAATGGTTAAACTTCAGGAATCTCCAGGTTTGTATTCATCCATTGCTGTCTGCATTTTCCTCTTCATTCACATTATATAAATCCGAACTACCTAATTTGGTAGGGCATTAACAGGTTGGCTAGTATAATAAATGTAAAATCATAAATGTGTCTTTAAAATTTAAGATTGATCGTATAGCAGATTACTTGAATTTGAATATAAAAAAACCATGACTCGAATATCTCGAATACTAGGATTACAATTGATGTTAAATGTTATTCTGTTAAATGAATTATTGCCTGTTGGAGTAATAAGCTACAACTATTGATTGAAATTAAAACATTCATTCAGGATTTAAAATGTCATATATATCATAAAATAACTTTACTACCAATTATGGGCGATGGAATAAATTAATTAAGTGTTAATAAGCAAGAAAAATGTGTTAATATGCATTCTAGTTCTGAACAGTTATGAATTAACCACATACCAGTGTCAGAGTTAACCTAAATTGAAAGTTTACAGAAAAGATTAAATTTGGAAATATTAACCTCAGATCTGATAGAATAAACTACAGTAGAGTGCCTATTATCTGTGGTATTGGAGGGGGAAGTCCAATTGGATACTGAAATTTACGGATATCTGTTCATGATCATTTTCCTAGTAGTTTTGAACTTTGTTTCAGTACCATGCTTTCTCTGTGCCTACTCAATTGAAGTACAGTGGAAGCTCTATATAGCGAGATCCCTCGGGAACTGAAAAATCACTCGCTGTATAGAATTGCCGTTGTAGCCAAAGGTAATTAAATAATCACCCGAAAGCTTATTTTTGGGTTATTTTTTTGAGTGGTGAAAATATTCTAGTGAGATAGCAATTAAAAATAAAATTCTTGAACATTTCATTTACCCATGATCGTATCCACTTTCAGTTACATCAAATTCTACGTTCTGTGTCATATGTAGAGATGGGTAAATTACCGTAATTTTCAATTGAGGTAAATTACCGTGGTATATTACGGTAATTTTCGAAAATTACTGTAATTTTCAGGTAATTTTAAGTTTTGAGCTGCAAATCCTTATCATAGGGCTCCAAATGAAATCAAATAGCATTGAGATATAAATACCGATGCTTATGTCAAACACATCACGACGTTTATCTATTATAACTCATTAAAAAAATTAAAACGAAGTTGGCAGCAACACGCAATTTGCCTCTCTTTTGTCACACTATGAGAAATTTTCGTTCCGAAGACATATCTCTGCGCAATGTGCATTTGTTATTTTACTCTGAATTAATTGGAATTAATCATAGGCACAATGTAAACAAAATCGTTTTAGCTTCTTAATTTATAATATTATCCATTCCAATGGTTTCTTCCCGAGGAAGAAATTTTCTGAAAAAGAACTTTTCTGAAAATTACTGTTTATTACGGTAATTCTCAGGGGTGTTGGTAATTTACGAAAAATACCACAGTAATTTACGAAAATTACCGTGGTAATTTACCAGGTTGGCCATCTCTAGTCATATGCTGGAATATAATAAGTCGAATTTTCACACTTAAGCCCTTGCCTCAGACGTTTGTACTGTATGACATTTTAATTACATTGCAACAAACTATTAACTGCAAAACCTTCAAAAACCAGAAAAAAGTCATACCTTCCACCTCTCCACAAGTAGTTGAAAATGGTGAGTGATGGCTGCTAGATAAAGAAATGACTGGGATAAATCTGAAGGGGATTTCGTACCACGCAAGCACGGAATTGCTATCTTCTCCAGGTTCATCATCATAAGTCATCAATCCTCAGATTGGTTTGACGCAGCTCTCCACTGAGTTCTTCTATCGGCTAATCTCTTATCAGTAGAAATAAAGGAGAGAATAACAGTCATTTGCTGTAAGATTGCCTACATTAAAATGGTCCTCTCTGACAACAGCTGACTCAGAATCTTAGATCCAATTAAAAAAAACATTCACAAATGCGAAAGTATCAGTTATAAATTTTCCTGGACCGCAATAATTATGTGTGGAATAAAATCTTAAATTTATGGAAGCATGTCTGTGAAAAGTTCAATTCACACAATTTCAAGCAGTTGCGAGTTAAAAATTGAATTTCATCGGGATACGTATTGGTGAATTCATATATCTGCTGACGTACCGACATTTAGCGGCAGCATTGGGAACTTTTTGAAACAAATGCCAATGGGAGGCGTGGGAGGATGACAAAGTAATGAAATGCACGGACTTATGAGAAATTAATACTAAATGAAAAAGGGTGTATACGGGCATTTCGTGAATGGTAGAAACGAACATTTGATTGTCAAAGTGGGCTGAAGAATTCACTGTATGGCATTAAATGCTATTGAAAAGAGCACGTGAGCTCAACATTTACCTCTCGTAATGGTGAATGACTTCAGTTGAGGCAGGTTGTCGTCCTCGCTATTACCAATTTATATTGCATGCAAATCATAGGGTTTTAAATGGTTCCTTCCAAATCCCTCGCTAATTCGAGCCTCATGCCATACTCATTGTATGGGGCTTCCACTGTACTCGTGGTTTTCGAACAATTTTGGTAATAGGCCAATAGTTCATTAAATTTATTTCTCCAAAACGTTTCAACAACTTTTAATAATATAATAATCTCTGTCGATTATGAATCCACTCCATTGATTCGTGGAACATTAAAAGTGGTGAATCTTTCAGATTTCAGATGCACAAGCATCCATTTTTTTACGTACCTACTTATGATATATGAGTAGTGGTAAGTGTAAGTCATGATCACAATGTATTACGCTCAATGCGAGTAATCTATGCCGATCAAATAACTTTGCAACACATTTCTTAACTTCCAAGTCTCATGTCAAGGTACAGTAAACTCTCGATAATACGAAGTCAGCAGGACCGGAAAATCGGCACTTCATAATTTCGAACATTTTAAGAAAGCCATGAAAAAAAATGTTATATTTGTTTTCTCTAAATTTTGTTCTCTTTGGCTACATTGTATAACGTGTGTGTGGTTGATTGGAACTGCATCACGTGCTGAGGGGAATGGGGAGGGCGTCCTTTGCTTAGGGGTGGATCTTCGAGGGATATGGGGGGGGGATGGTTCAGAGTGTGAGAGGAGGGGTCCTCCTGAGATTACAAAGGCCCTCCCCATTGCACACCAAATCAGCCACGTGCTGCCCCTGGAGGGTTGCCCAGGAGAAGGAACCTCACAGAGGCGTCCCATGACACGCCATCCACCCTCCCCTCCTTCAATCTCGGTGAGAGAGAGAGAGAGAAAGATACTCGGCATAAATATGGGCGAGGGCTGCCCACCTGAGAGATAGAATCCCAGCCCAAAGACATTTGACAGACTTTTCTGAAGTATCACGAATGTGACCTAATAGAGAACCTGGCGAGTATAGGCGGTCACCCGGTAATTTTCCGGTAATTATAAGTTTTGAGCTGCAAATCCTTATCAAAGGACTCAAAACGAAATCAAATAGCATTGAGATATAAATGCCGATGCTTATATCAAACATATCACGACGTTTATCTATTATAACTCATTAAAAAAATTAAAACAAAGTTGGCAGGAACACGCAATTTGCCTCTCTTTTGTCACACTATGAAAAATTTTCGTTCCAAAGAGATACCTCTGTGCAATGTGCATTTGTTATTTTACTTTGAATTAGTTGGAATTAATCACGGACACAGTGTAAACAAAATCGTTTTAGCTTCTTAATTTATAATATCACCCATTCCAATGGTTTCTTCGTGAGGAAGAATTTTTCTGAAAATTACAGTTTATTACGGTAATTTTCAGGGGTGTTTGTAAATTACGAAAAATACCACAGTAATTTACCAAGTTGCCCATCTTTAGGTACAAGTCTGAGGCAATGAAATGATTTTTCCCTACCACACTGAACTTCACTTTGTGATAAATTGCATTCAGCTGAGACAAAAGGTCCAATCTCATATTTTTGGTAAATACCATAAATATGTAATTAATTTTTTTTACTCTGGAAATTTTCAAACCTGAAATTTTGTATTTGAAATGGGTTCAAACTTTAAACGGCAATGACTTCCAAAGTAGAGCAAAAAAATACATATTGCCAAAATACTTAATTTATTACAATGTTAATTAAAGTTTTGTCATTTTTTTTAGAGTACTCCAAAATGAGGTGTTTTCTTAGATTTATGCTCATCTTAGAATAGGGTGAATGTAGTAATTTCAAATTTAAATGCTAAGGTGGCTTATGGTTTGTGATACCTAAAAACAGGTAATATAACTACAAAAAAAGTTAAATTGAAATTTAGTTTTCTCATGAAAAGTACTCAAAATTGTAACAGACAGAAAAAGTGCCACCATTTTGGTAATAGAGATTTATTGTGTATTTAAGTGCCTGCAATTGACTGTAACAGACAGCTCAAAATTGTAACAGACAGAAAAAGTGCCACCATTTTGGTAGTAGAGATGTATTGTGTATTTAAGTGCTTGCGATTGACTGTAACATGTGTTTTTCTATGTGGGTAGATGACATGCCCCCAGGACAGACACCACACACTGTCATTTTGTATGTCCATGGTGACCTTGTGGACTCAGTTCAAGCTGGTGACCGTGTCAATGTCACTGGGATATTCCGAGCCGTGCCCATTCAGGCCAATCCACGAGTTCGCAACGTCCGATCAGTGTACCGGACCCATATTGACGTAGTTCACTTCCGCAAGGCAGATTCCCGACGTCTTCATGAACAAGAGGATGGGTGAGTATAATCCTTGTCTTGTCTTCTTGTTGTAGTGAGTGGCAGTGAGTTCTGTGGTGAATATGAGAGAAATGGGCTAGGTGGTTGATTTTACTTTGTTGTTAACACTTCGAGGTTGAGCTCTTTTTTGCACATGGCATTGCTTCCCAGCCAGCACAGTGTGTGCGCCTTATATGTTTCTTACGTAAAGTTTACATAAGTAACAAGTAAGTTACTTACATTATGCCAAATAACTTACATAAGTAATAGGTAAGTTATTTGTAAGAAATTCTGTCAAATTTCCTCAATTTTTCGTAAGGTGCTTACATAACACCAGCGCTTCTAGCGGTCAGAAATAGAACTAGTTGTAATTAATTGGTGGTGGTGGTGGTGCCATCTGTTGAGGAATTTAAAAACCATTTTTGGGAGTGTTTTTCCTGGGTTGTTGTACTTAGGCTTTATTGCCTTCCCCTATCATCATTTAGGATGACAATAAGACAGCATTTTTCATTGTCAAATAAATTTGCTGAATAAAAATCTCAATAAAGCAGTTAAATTCAAATTTGGGGTGTCCTATGGACACTAACACGATTGGCAGAAGTATGGGAAGAGAGAAATCTACAACTAAATTTAGCATTAGAGGGGCATCAGGATCAGTAAATTGTTAAATATGGAAGAGTGATGAAAATGGCATTGTTCAACCATGCTGCATAAACAAAAATTAAGTTAGGTTAGTCCACGACAAGGTATTGGTTTCACAGCAGAATAATTGCATGTCACTTACATAAATATCCCTGTTAATGTACATGAATTCTACTTTTGGAGGAACAACCTGTCTCTTAACCAGATAACCAAAATGAGGCCTGAGTGAAAATTCCCAATAAATCACAGGGCAGTCGGTGGTCTAGAACATTAAGTTGAAAAACACATGAAATTGAAAACATTGAAAAGGGTTTTTATTTAATCATATAAGTGATAAATAATAGGTCTCTCAAATTTACCCACATTATGTATTACAAAACGTGTATCACTTTCAATTTAAAACAATAGTTATTAAACATAATATTACGTCATGAAGATGAAGGGAATTCTGCAATCTCTAATGGATGCTGGCTTTTTCTCCCTTCAACACGCTGGCGTGATACTCTAAACCACTCCCCAATACTTCTCTTCACCGAAATGATATCCAAATTCTGCCCATTCACCCCTTTGCTCTTGATAGTTGCTGTGAAAAAAATTAATAATTATTAATTGTTATTTTATCAATTTTGAAAAACATATCATACCATTAAAATAAACATGTTTCAAACCCCACTGTATTAATAAGTAACTCACCAAAGATAACATTTATAATGTTATTGAATTTCTTCTCAAATGGTATTTTATTGGTTGCTTTTCCCTTCATGCAAAAGAGCATGCTCATTTCTTTGGACATTCTTGCAGTGCGCATGTCATTAATGGTTTTGTTTAGTGCTGATTGCAGGGTTGCCAATGTAACATCTCTTTGGCGCATGTTAGAAGAGCGATCCCTTAAATAATGAACCTTGAAAAAGGAAAGTACATGCACATAAATTTTCTTTACAATATTTTTCGATTTAAGATCTGCATTACTAAAAGGCTTATTAACATTTTTTGGGAAAATTTAGCTTTCAGGTATGTATTAACAATAAATGGTCACATTGATTTTTATTGGCATTGGCCATTACATACCATACATTTTCTATACTTGGCATTCTCTGCCAACTGAGCCTCAAAGTTTTTCAAATCGTGTAGATTCTCAACTGGAAGATTCTCCAGTTCACTTTCAAAATCCATACTGTGGGTCATACTTGATTTAAAATTTTTCAATTTTAAATTAAATGAATTGATTTTCTCCTGCACTTCAAGGCCATTTTGGACAACAGTGTTGGAGATAGTAATCAATTGATTTAGTATCAGGTCAATTTTTTCATTAACCTCCTTCCGCATGCCTTCCACTATCCCTGAAATAGAAAGCACACCGTTATGCACATCATCTCCATTGTTTATTCCAATTCAAATTCTACCTTATCTATATCCCACATTTTAACCCTTCATTCAGCCATAATCCAAAACACCTACCCTCCATGTTAGGGTATGACTTCATCCTTATGTCTGTTTGGCTTTGGGCATTACGTGCAGAGCTCTTCTCATTTGTTTGTGCAGGCCCTGAATCTTCTGAATACATTTCACCATTCTCTTTCGTTAACATTGCTGTGTGGTCTGTTTCCTGGCTTGTGCCGCAGCTGTACCACGACTGTGTTTTTGGCAGTCACTGGCCTCATCACCTCTTTTACCATGCTATCTTTTGTAACAGAATCTATTGAAATGTGCTGTGGCATTAAGTCTTTGTTCCCTTGCCTGCTTGAACTTGCTTCTAAAGGCTGCATGGTGGTTCGTATAGCTAGCCGTTTTGTTGATGAGGATGACACTAAAATGAAAAAGTAAATGGGGTCATTCATTAACCCTTGTGAAAAAATGACAGGAATACCTGCTGATGGTTAAAATAATATTTTGCATTACTAGGTGGAGGGTCACTTATCCATCCATCATCGTGGTCTGAGCTTTGGTCACTGTCTGGCTCATTTGGATATGTAATATCCTTAGCTTTTCTTTTTTTTTCTTGGAGACTCAGGATCACCGTTTCCAGGTCTGTGTCACTGCACCCTGCAACTTGTCGTTCCACATATACAGCTTCAATATATGTACCTGAAATAGGTTTGCAGAAAGATTTGTTAACTGTAGATCTGCTCTACAACTGTATCATGTGGATGCATGGTATTTCACTCTGTCGCATTTATGACCAAAAATAACCTAATCTTATGGGGAGCTGTAGTTACATACCAAATGGAGGAGAGACATATTTGACCCCGAGTCTCTCCCAGGTGTATGATGGTAGGGTTTCTGTATTGATTAGTCTATTCATGGCTCTCCATGAGCACGCTTTTGGTGGATACAGAGCATAAATTTGCTGCCCAGCATTCTCAATCCAGCATGCTGGGATTGTTTGGACTGTATTACCATGGAATTCACGGTGGGGAAAAAACTCGGCTACCACATACGGCATTCTGATAAATCAAATGATTAAACAGTACTATCCAGATAAAATGAACTACTTTTAATGAGTATAAATAAAATCATACATACAATTAATGGGACACATTCAATGATGAAGAAGCTTCGATACAAAGAAACCACTATCCATGGATTCATCCTTGATGGGTATCAGCATTGCTTTGCATCTAATCTGCTCAACTGCCCATAACTTTGAATTTCCTAAACCACGAGCTAACCAAATTCCCACATTTACTGATGGAGCAGGGGTATCATAAAAAGGGGATATATCAGAAAAAGATTTACCTACAAAAAAAACTTGAGAATTCTTACTAGCAATCAAGCTCACAACTACAATCTCATTCGCCACTGTAATAATACAGTTATCAGGTTGTTTGTCAGATAAAGTGATACATTTGTACTGCTATCTCAAGTAACATGGTCCTTCCAAGCCAATGGTAGAGTTCTTGATATCCTTCTACATGCATGTACCTTTGTTTCTGAAACTTTTGGAATATTCCTCTTGAAAAATGATGTTTTGTGTAAATGCCGCAATATTTGTTGAAGTGGTAGGTTTGGCTTTCTCAGTAATCTTTTTATTTGGTACAGTGCATTCTCAAATTTAAATGCACTGAATCTATCAAGTGACCCATACATTCTGCAGTCATCTGCCAAATGCAGAAGTCCATGGACATTATAAGACAAATTTCTTCTGTTATAGAGGATACCAAACTTCTTAACGAAGTACTCCAAAAGGGACTGAGCGTAGTCTATGTACTGGAGGCAATCAGGGGAGAGCAGTAAGCGCATTGCATAGTGGAAAGCCAAGAAATGTTTGTAAGTCTGTTTATGCAGGATGTCTTTGAGTAAAAATGGGCCAGTATAAACCAAGAATAAACGAAATTCTGTCGCTTTCCATTTCAGCACATCCTGTATTGTCCTAGGCTTTCTTGAAAAATCTTGTGGCACAAAACCAGTGATTGCGTGAATCTTGTCATTTAGTGCACCCATTTTCCTGGCTTGCAATCTGACATTGAAATCACCTTTCATCCAAGCTGAAACCATCTTCCGCATTACCGCAAGGCATACTAAATGCATGTATTCAAATGGGAAGTGTGACACCATTTTCATTCCTTGTAGTTTCAGCAAAGGTGAGTCACCAATATGATGGTCTTCATCTAATTTCAGAGCGAAACTTTCATCAGTCCTCAGTGGTGAACTATACTCTTCAAAAATTACTCTATTGTCAACATATTCACCTTGAATGGTGCATTTGCCACAACTTGAATAGCCAGAATGTGATTTAATCTGTGCAACAAAAGATCGAGCAGGAGCATCACATATATAGCAAGTGACATCCATTTGAAATAATTCCCCATTGAATTCAAAACCCTCTGACAATAAGATCTTCATCTCCTCCACATAATCCATCAGAAACTGGGAGCATGAATGAGGTTTCTCATTACCATGAAAAATACCCACAGGGAAAGGGGATATGGTTGGAAAGTCTTCAAGACACATTAGTATCACCCATAACTGACTGTTGGTGCTCTTAGTAATGGGAAGCCCATCAACACTGCATTGCAGTTTTATTGGCCTTTTTTCACATACCAAAGGATGGGCTTCTATAATGCGTACTATGCTTTTGCGAACTCCTACATGGCTATAGATGCCACCACCAATATGTTTAACTATTGCATTACGTGGTGTTTTTAATAGGGTTCTAGTGTCTGCGGGCAGAGACATGAGACTAGGACATTTTCGGAGTAATGTAAGAAGCTCATTGCATTTTCTAATGGAAACACCTTCACTGGCCCATTCTGAAAGCCCCTTTCTAAATTCCTCAACATCAAAGTCATTTTCTGATTCTTCTGATGCAGATGATTCATATCCATCAGTAAACCTTAAGTCCACAACCCCTTCATTAATGTTTTCATTGATCTCCACTGCATTGATGACCACCTCATTCACGTTCCTACCATCATTCACATGTTGTTCTAATGCAGCTACTACACCCAATTGATTCTGCTCTATGTTATCTACTGCGTCACAATTATGATTCTGTTCTAAGTCATCAACTGCTCCATCAGCATGAAATCTTGGTCCTATATATCTAGCAGCAGCTCTGAGGGACCTTTTATGCCTTCCTGTAAGCTCACTGAAAGGCCTATATCTTTGGTTAGGCATGGTAAGGACTATAGAGGAAATGAACTAAGCACTTTTGGATTTTTCTGAGGTAAACAAACACTTCCACAGGAAATGGCAGTCTGCAAATAGTACAATTATCTTTCATTACTGACAAGAATTGTAATAAGGTTTTAATTTTAGTTAAAATTGCTCATCAATATTATGTTTTGCATTTAAATGAGGCATCCTAGAGGAAAGGGGCCATTAATACCCATCAACAATGACCCCTGGTAACAGAGGACAGGGCATAATTCGCATGGCTAAAGGGGGTAAGGCCATTTCCATACCCTTCGCATGCGTACGCGATAATATTGCACCAAATGGTTACCCTTCTCTCCTCCCTCGAGAGAAAATAGGGTGCTCACCGGAAGCGTAACGTAATTTGGAGGGGTCTTCGAAAATGGAACTGGAGAGAGGGGTGTGGAAAAAGTACAAGATGGCTTAAAGTTTTATTTATATAACCCCTATTGGAACACATACGCATCTGGTGCTGAAAATTTGCAGCATCTAAAGCTGAGTTTACACGATGCATTTACCCGTGCAAGTACGTTGCTGGACAGATACGTGAATAAATGTCTGGACAGATGCGCGTTCTCGCACTTGAGGAGTGTTTACATGATGCTTGTGTTCTCGCAATTGTTCGACCATTTTCTAGATATGCATTACGCGATTTCTTTTGTTTTACTAGTATCAAGCGCCACTTCTACGAAACAGACGACATCATACCTGAACTTCAGTTATTGTTATTGACTTTGTTGTTGACGACTACAAATTGCTCACACACATTCAACAAAATAGAACAGGGGCTATTTTCTGTGCACGCATTCACGCAATTTTGAGTGTTTACACGTTGCAATTTTGATGGTGAATGTGTTCACGCATCTACCTGCGCGTGCAAATGCATCGCGTAAACGCGGCTTAAGAGGTCACAACGGAATGAAATAGGTGCATCGCAGAGTAAGATTACCGGATGTAAAACAATAAAGCCTGAATCACACGATCATTTTTTACGTCCCTTTTCAGGGATAGCTCAAATGGTAGCCTAAAAATGATCGTCTGACTTGATCACTTCACGGATAGCGGCAATGATAGGGATCGCTATCCCTTTTTTCGTCATTTGAGCACGTCCTTTTTTCTGTCCCTCGGGCCTGTCATTTAGCCAATCAGAGCGCACATTCTGAAAGAAACGTTTGGCTGCAGCCAAAAGCAGTCGATGACGATGTAAATCATCCATAGTTACGAAATTGTTAACCGCATCTCGCGAACAGAAATGATACGAGAGGGGACGGTAAAAATGATCTTGTGAGCGGCGAAATGATAGCTTAGGTGATCCCTTTAAAGGGACGAGAAAAATGATCGTGTGATTCGGGCTTAATAGATTACACTCAAATTCTTCTAGGGCATTATCGGGATATTCATAATGCTTCAATATGCATAATAATTAAACCATTTTATGTGCCACGAAGTAGAAAAACTTACCTTTTGATTCAGTATGACTGAGATCGTCGTCCGTTGATGCAGTACGATTCGGGAGATCTCTCAGGAGGCTCAGGCTAATCAACACGTCAACTCTTTCTTCTTTTGCGCCTTTCTTTGTTGAAAGTAACCTCCAAATCTTGTATTTTCGAGTGTTGCTATGGTTAGCTTGTTTACAAGTCCCGCGGAAATTACCGAAAATACCGCGTAGGTGGAGACCAATGAAGAAGTACCATTTTTTTCCGCCAGGGTGAATCTTCTCTATAGTAATTTTAACGTAAGAATAGGATAAGCCACTTCCATTGTAAGTTATATACCCATTTTTTCCCTTCAACTTACATAAATGGCTGACACTGTGCTGGGTTGTGGTGGGCCATTTGTCCATTACTTGGAATTGTAGAAATTTGTAGAAACAGAGCAAGATAGGTACAAAATTAGTCTTCGTTTCAAACTTGACCTTATTTCATCAGTCCAGTGCACTGTGTGCAGTAAGTCCTCGACTTACGAGGATCCGAGTTTCACAGATCTGGAGTTACACGGATGTTCATTTAGGCCGGTGTTAAGGTCTGCATACATCGGGGTTGGGACATGGCAGTGAAATTCACGGGAGACAAAATCACTCTGCAGAATATCACTACGCACAAAATCACTCTGCAGAATATCACTACGCACAAACCGATGCAAGTTCCGCCTAGAGAAACACGGTACTACTGACAAGGAGACATCGCGAGAGTGATGTTCGGGATCCGAATGCCGATGTTATTTTCTAAAACTATAAAGGAAATGTAGAAAAAGTGTCACGGCTTTCTTCCCCATAGGCCCGGGTTCGAGAGATAAAAGCAAGTAAAGATTTGGCGCGGAATGTGTATCTTTGAGTGAGGGTGCAACTTCAACAACCGCCGTGGCCGAGTGCGTTGAGGTGTGCGGCCAACAGCTTTTGCCCCGAGTGACCTGGGTTCGAGTCCCGGTGAAGACAATTTTTTTTTCTTTCTTATAGTTTAAGGAATCAATGTTACAACCCATCCCCATTCATTTAAGTCAGTTACGTTTGTATTTTTTCTTTTTTCAACTCATTTTATGGATTTTCAACAGACCGAGGACTTACGACGCGAATTAGTGGACTTTATTTTCCCATTACAGGCTCACATGCTGCCCGACGCATTAGGTTTGGATTTCGAAGATCCGTAATACTTCTATGAATATCAAGGGCTTCAATTGTTCGCTGGACTACCTCAAGACCGTAAAGAATGAACTAAATGCTTATTACACTGCTTATTATCAAAATCACTACTTTACACACCTTCAAAGGAACGCACAGCACCAGTGTTGTCTTCTTGGGATGATGACAACACCGATGGAGAAGTGTCATTATCATTGTCTGACAATGAGGAGCCGTCACGACGGACAGATTTCTCGAACACTCTTCATTCAGCTTCCGAGAACTACCGACACAATGCCGCAGATAGGTGAAAACTAAATAATGCACAAGACTTACTGCAGGAAACTTGAGCTACACTTCACTTTACCTTCACCGATCAAGAGCTGGATTGAAACTGGCAAAAAGATGGCCCAATGCAGCTGCCACGCATTGCTGTATGTAGAGGACACCCCTTCCCAGCACTAAAAACGTCTCAAACCGGGATTTTCCGACTCCTACATTCTTTTATTCATAATATCATTTCCACTGGGTTTTCCCTCTATTAGATTTTCTCCACAGCCCACCCACTGTCTTTCCAACAAATTCTCCCTCCTTCCCTCCATGGAAAAGAATTCCCTTTCAAACGACTTGAAGTTCCTGCAGGGCTATTCGCTGTGGCGGCAGTAAATTGTTCTGTACCTCTCATAAGTTGGCAAAAAAAACTTGGCAATGTGTGTGATTTTTAGCTTCTCTCATTGGGGGAAAATTGATGTGTCGTCATCAGTTTCGATGGCGTCACTTCCATCTAAGGCCGCACAGACTTTACCTCTAAGATATGGTAAACCTATGTTTTTCATAATATGAAGAGTTTCACTAGGTAGAGATTTTTCTGTATAATTTTTTTCTTTACTCCCCTATAGTGATAATTTACAGGAATTTACTGTACCTGTTTTTCTAGATAATGTGAATCTAATGAAGAGCCTGAAATTGATTGTAACTTTTATGACCCTGAGGCCATTGTTCCACAGAGTATGAGCCAGCCAAGAGGGATCCATGAATTGACCATCATTCTGATATAGGTTGAGCAGACGGTTATAATTGCACAGATATTCTTGTGCTCACAGGAGATCATGGCAAATATCCAGCTTTTATGTTTTGACGAAAATGTTAGGGAACTCTGGAGATTTTTGAAAAATTTTTTGATTGATTTTCTGCATCGTTTGAAAACATGGAAGAGAAAAAAATAATAAAACTCAGGAGAACACACGGTGTGTCTCTCAAGTCCAGATGACACAAATGGCAATTGCGACTGTCACAGAAAACGCCATCTTTTGAGAGGCCGTAATTGAATACAGTGGAAGCCTGTTGTAGTGAGTACAGCATATAGCGAGAATCTTGCAATAACGAGTGATTGGCAATGTACCATCGAAAGGCCCATGGTTAATATGTACAGGAAAACGGATATAGTGAGGCCAAGAAGCCTCTGCCATGGTATACGCTCGGTACTACGAGCGATATTTCTAGAGGGTGATGCACTGCAAAGTACAAATTTATGCATGGTATTTATCTTTAGTGGCCTTACGCAGTTACGCAAGAAATATTTTCGGCCACTGAAAAATGCTGTATTTTGGTGAATCATTACAACTTTCCTAACTATCAGTCGAGGTTTTTCTTGAGGTTTCTGTCATCTCGACAGATATGCGGCGACAGCTAGTAAAAGGTCAAAAACATAGATTCTTATCTAGCCGGCCAGGCTTGCGACCAGCGACGAAAGAAAAAGTGCTGCATGTCGTGTTTATGGTGCCACAAGACAAATAGCCGATGCATGCTCCCCATACCAAGGACTGCCAGACACGTCACTGCTTATGGCACTGTGGTTAAGTTCAGTCTGTTTTCTTTTTACGTACTGGTGTGAATATGCCTCGGTTGTGGTTGCTGTGTGGCAATGTTTGGTGTACATTTATTTACATTCATGATGTTTCGCAAGGAAGCGTTATTGTATGTGAAGTCCACGGACTTAAAGACTTAAAATTAAAAATAAGGGTTAATGTTGCGGTGGTGTTGTGAGAGGCCTAGGAAGGCTTCAGTAGAGAAGACGAAAAGGGAATCACGTTAGACTTTTCCACCATCACGATGATCACCTATCGAACTAATTATGGACTTTGAAATTTTATTTAATGGTGTTTACCGTAAAATAAATTTTCTTGATTTCTTTCTGGACTCCCCCTGCGTGCCGAAGGTCGTCTACTCTCCGGCTAACGTAAACGGCTGCAGCTTTTATGGGAAGAACGCATATATAAACCGGAACAACTCTGCTCTCCGGGTGTAGTATTACCATCTAAAACACCATTACCGTATAGACGCGAATCCTGTGCTGTCTTACGTCCCTGGAGACATCGAGTCCGTCGTGGAGAACGATAAGTGTAAGATCTGGTGGAATTATTCCTTCTCCACCTCCAGGCAATTGGAGGCGACGAAGCCTGATATCGTTCTCTTCGACAATCTCTCTCATGCCATATTCGTGATCGAGTTTTCAGCACCGGCCGAAACGAACATGGCAGCGAAGGAGATTGAAAAAAGGACTAAATATCAAGATCTGCTGTGTGAACTCCGGCAAATGTACGCGGGGCTACTCTGTGAAACTGGTAGGTCTCGTCGTGGGCGTGCTTGGTGGTGTCAAGAGCTCACTGGTCGAAAATCTCAAGTGCATCCCGGCGTGCAGGGTGCGGGCGGATGCACTTGCAAGTGCAATGCAGAAGGCTGTCCCTCTTGGGTCCCTCCGCCTGCTTCGTGCGCATGACCCCAATGCCGGGTAGCCACCTATCCACCGGTGGCGGACGTGGCTACCCTTAGGCGTGACCCCTATCGAGTCTCCGGCAATTATGACGGCAACGAAACCTAATTCTAGCCGGAGACTCGGAGGTGGAAGTTACTACTTGTAACAATATAATAATAATAATAATTTTTATTTGTCCGGAGATTTGTTGCTACAAATATGGGGCATGTCAAGGCAAATACATAAAACAGTGAAATGCAATAGTTGAAAATGAAGAAATTCATGAACAGAATGAAATAAATTTCTCAATAGAAATTCACAGAGCTTACGTTTGAGAAGGGCCATAGTCTTTGCCCTCTTAACTTCTGAAGGAAGCTTATTAAAGAGCAAGAGGCCCATACACCAATGGGCATAACTAGAGTTTTTTGTTCTTACAAATTTGCTGCCATTGTTTGTGCTAAAAAGAATATTTCCAATTATGTAACCAATAACGAAAATATCATTGTTATTTTACTAGGAGCTCTACCAACATCCATCAAACATTTGTAGGAACTAAAAACTCTAGTTATGCCCCTTGGTATATGGGCCTCTTTGATGGATGTTGGTAGAGCTCCTTGTAAAATAACAATGATATTCGTTATTGGTTTCCATAATTGGAAATATTCTTTTTAGCACAAACAATGGCAGCAAACATGTACACACAGGGAAGAGGTAAAATACCAAATTTCTGAAAAAGAGGGCGACATGGGGCATTAACTGGTGCTTTACCTATCAGCCCCAGAACCCTCTTTTGAATTTTAAATATTATTATGGAATTGGGTGTAGGGCCCCAGAAGAGGATGCTGTACATAATCAGGGAAAAGAACTCACCATAATAAATCAACAGCAGTATATCAACATTTACAGTCCTTCTAATAGACCGAATTAAAAAACAACTCAGTTTACCACGGAGTTTCTGAATGTGACCCTCCCAAGAGATTTGACTGTCTAAGGTGACACCCAAGAAAGAAGAACTATTATTCTGTGGAATGGGATTACTATCAATATTAACAGAGATGACAGATTGATGTTTGTTCTTATTATAAAAAATAAATAAAATTCGATTTCTCCACATTGAGTAGGAGAGAGTTTTGATAACACCTTTCTTTTAGGAGACTTGCGGCTTGGTTAGATTTTGAGGCCAGACATTTTGATGATGAGGAAGACTCAAGAACATTGGTATCATCAGCATACAATACAGGAAGTACTCCAGGTACAGGAATATCAGGGAGGTCGTTTATAAATAAAAGGAACAGTCTTGGGCCCAGAACAGAGCCCTGGGGAACACCTAAGACCACTTTTTTCTCAAGGCACACAAATTTGGCTCCATCTCTAGTAAGGACAACACTTTGATGCCTATCACTTAGATAAGACTCAATCCAACTACAAGCTGCACTAAAGACTTAAAAAGACACACTAAAAGACTTTGCTTCTCACAAATTTACTTTTATTGTTGACTAGTTTCGATACACTGTACCATCATCAGGACTAGTGTACAGTGTACACTAATTTTAATTTTCCTTCATTGTATGGTTAACTAAAAAGTCAACTTCAAGTACAATAAATGTAAAATTAAATATAATTAAACCAAAAGGTCTCTAAGCCATGCTTAATTCACACTTCATTTCAACAAGGATATCATAAGTCTATTTTGATATAGTACTCAACTTCAAGTACAATAAATGTAAAATTAAATATAATTAAACCAAAAGGTCTCTAAGCCATGCTTAATTCACACTTCATTTCAACAAGGATATCATAAGTCTATTTTGATATAGGAAGGAATCCTAAATTCAACAAAGGAATGCTAAATTCAATAAAGGAATGCAGTTCACTAACAGCAACTATTAATAGATGACAGGCCATGAACGTGATTTCAATCATTCTTTAATAGAAAATATTCCCCCAAAACATTAATGAACATGACATACTCTTACATAAATACTAATCAGTGCTCTGAGTCTCAGACAATTGATGTAGTCATTCAGGTAGACGGCATCCCTCCTGGCACAGCCGTAAAGAAGGCTGCTTTCTATGGGAGGCCGCCCTTATTGGAGCCGACGCATTGCCACAGGGCACTCGAGAGGCACTCCAATGCAAACAATCCTTGTCCCATGGCGTTATCGATTCTCTTTCCACTCCTCAGCACTTCCACGGTAGGAAGTTTTTCCTGTTAACAGCTTTCCTACTTATGATACTGGCATAAGAAGGAATGTGGGGAAATAAATTGCCATAACTAGTAACGGGGCCAATCCAAAATTTGGTGAAATCTGAATCTGGAACCCGAATCCCAAATCCTAATCCTCCTCAATTTTATTAAATTCAAGTCTTCCTTTTGTCTGTAAATTGTTAAATAATGCTTCCTTTCTCATGAATTCTCTAATTAAATCCAATTGAAGTTGAATCTTATTTCTTAAAGTAAATAATAAATGATTAATGGTCATATAATCCAAACTCACAGAAATTAAAGATATGTTAGAGGGCAGTTATAAAAAATGGGTAATTTCAAAAGTAAATCAAAGTTTAATTTTTCGTAAATAAAATTGAAAATTCAACAAAAACAGAGTACAGGTTTTTGTTTAGAAAATGCAGCATTTTCACTCTGTCAGGATCCAATCGATTTTGTTTGTTATAAACCAAATGTCCAGTGGTACTGAAGGCTCTTTCTGAAAATACTGTTGCTGGAAGAATTCAGAGGAACTTTATTGTTAGAATTTTCAAATTGGGGAATTTCAAAGAATTCATATGTGGACAAGGATTATTAGTTCACAATATGCTGCGTAAACATTTCCTACCATGGTACTTAAGATTTAAATGCTCAAGACGAGCAATTACAGTAAGTCCTCTACTTGCGTGGATCCAAGTTACACGGATCCGGAGTTACCTGGATGTTAGGCCGGTGACATGCTTGCGTTTCTCCGTGTTTCTGTTGCGGCGACAGATTCAGCCGCGTGACTACCCGTGACTCATTGCCAAGCGTGCAAGAGGTGATGCCAAACTATGGGTATTTGGAATGTCAACTCTAGTTTAAGACATTACATAGTTTTAACAGGTGATATTTAATCATCGTGATGGTGGAAAAGTCTGCTGTGATCAGGCATCAATGTCTTTTCTCAACGTAGTTTGACCTTCCCGCGTATGTCGACGTGTAGTTAATTATATACTCTATAGATGATGCCTGTTGTCCATTTCCGCAAGAAAGAAGTTTTGGGTAAATATTATTATTTTAGATATAAATATCCCGTGAAAGAAAGATTGGATTTGTATTACTCTCTGCTTTTTCGTATTATTAGTGATGGACGGATCTAGGTTTTTCCGATCTGGATCTTTGCCTGGGTTTCGTCTTTATCTTGGTTTCGGATTCTTAGTTTCAGATTAGCGATTCTGAATTTCATTCCTTTTGTAATAATAGATTTTTAATAAATATATAAATACAGCAACAATAGAATTACCAAAAAACAAGTAAATTTAATGTAGAAAATATCAACTTCCTATCATCTATGTGGATAATATTTTCCTTGATCAAGATTTATGGATGCAATAACTATATTGTATTACTTCTGATATAAAGATCACCTTCCTTATCACATACTCATCAGGCAATACATTTTTGAAACCTGTACAACTATTCTGTAGAGTGCAGTTAATAGAAACATTATAAGTTCATTTTCATCAATAAAGGAATTATTTTCCATTTATTATTGAGATTTTAAGATGGCCGTGAGCAGGCAGTCACGTGTGACTATCGCTCCTGTATTTTTTTTTGTATTTCTGCAGTGAGTTTGCTTCTGTTGGTGATTTTATCCATCCGTGTTTGTGCAGTTATGTCCTGTGAACATCCTCATCAATAATGCATAGTGTTCCTCAACTAAACTTCAGTTTCCTCAACTAAATTTTATTTTCCTGCCTTCGCTTTGTGTGATTTATTTCTCCGTGGCCTCCGTTTCCCCACCGTCCTGTCCCTTGGGTCCCGGTGATCCCTGGGGATCTCTCTGGGGTCCCCGATGACCGGGTCACGGCGATCTCTTCGTCTTTCTATGGAAACTCTGACGCCCTACACTCGATGTGGAACTGTTATTCTATTTCTACTCTCAGGTGATGTAAACCTGAAGGCCCTTCCTCCACTCCACCTGTGCAACATGTTTATTACCGGAATGTGAGAAGCATCGAGAACAAACTATCTACCTGTGATTCCCATTCTTATGAGCTCTCGTAATTTGACATTACTGCCTTCATGGAGACGTGGCTAACTCCCTCAGTTGGAGATGGTCCATTTTATGATCCCAAGTTCTATCATGTTTAGGGTGAAATCCATTGAGTTTGAAGAGATGGTGTCACTAATTGAAAGAGGAAGAAAAGTACCGTAGAGTGGGGTGAGTTCGAACGCATTTTTGTGTATAATCATCAAATACTCATCAGTAGTTTAATCAATATATCTGTTATTCGAAATCAACAATCTTCAAACTCTATTTCATATTGTAAGTAGAAAGAAAAACACGTAGAATAAACTGTTTATCTGAAAATCGCTAACTTTTAACGTTTGAACTCGCTCCGCCGAGCGGGGCGAGTTCGAACACGCATTTCATTTTTGATACTCCGCAACTGAAGTCGCTCTTGAGAAGAGTTCTGAATCATGAATTCAAATCAGGTTATACCGTCGACAATAACCATCATATTTGTTAGTTATTTCGCTGGTAGTAAGGTTTGAGATTTCAATTATATATTTGTAAACAGGAAAACTATCACTTTGATGCGAAAAGCATTTTGAATTCCCAACGGAGAAATCTATACAACCATTTAGTAAATTTTCTTTATCATGATGGAATTAAATGTTTCGGAAGGTGTTACTTTGAATATAATAAAGAACTACACAGTGATATAGAAAAGATTTCTATTTGTAGCAGCTTGTACAAAACAAAACGGACCTGTAATCACACTCAATAAAAGCAAAACTTCTTGATTCCAAGAGACGAAATATAATCAAATTTACGAGTTCACATTTTTCAAACACAAACATAGGTAAAAAGAATAAATTATAAAACTATTCAATTTCGTTTATGTTTTCTAAATCCCTGAAAACTTAAGCGGCCCCGTCGTAAGTCCTTGGGTTGGTCGAGCTGACGGACGATTTGCGTGCGGAGCACTAAGCACTCATCCACAACATCAGGAAAAGTAAGAAAAGTCTGTTTGATGGAAACTTTCTTTCGAAGGCACTGCACACGTAATTTATGTTTGGAACAAACTTCCACTAATTTGCCAATGAAAAGTCTATCACGCTTATCGGTATGAAACTTTATCAACAAATAAGAATTTACGGACAGGGAATGCCCGGGAAGTTCAAAATTACTTCCGTCGCCACTTCTATCAGATGACGGAAGGACGTTGGCCTCATCATCGTTTTGAGAACTTTCTTCCGTAGCAACACCGTGAAATTCCTTGACAAATGAATTATTTATACAACATGGACTCACACTCTTCCCTGGCTCGACAACAATTTTTTTCCCCCCGAGATTTTTTCCCCGCAGGTGCATCAACGTGGGATGCCTGTAGAAACTCCAAAAATGCATCCGACCATGCGTAGTCATTTGCGGCTTCATCAGTATTTTCCTCAGAGTTTAAATAAGGGACTTGACTGATCACTTTGTTTTCGTCAAAAGGAAAAATTCCAGCAGCTTTAAATCCAGCACGGATATTGTGCGACAAAGACGCTTCCAACGACTCGAACGTAGATTTTAACTGCCTAGGGAACTCACTTTTGGGAAGAACTCCTAAATGCTTTCGCTTCCATTCATTTAGCTTTTTCCGCCAAGCGATCTTGAGTGGTCTAAAAAAAGCAACGTCAAGAGGTTGGCATAAATGAGTCGCATTAGGAGGCAACATTACAAAGTTAATGCCCATTTTGTCGCAAATTTCAATCACTTCAACGGAGAGGTGACTTGAAAGGTTATCTCCAATCATAAGTTTTGGCCCTTGCTTTTTTTTAAAAAAAGGCACACAAATCGTCATGAACCAGTCTTCAAATGCTGCCATATCAAACCATCCACTTACATTCCTATTGTATCTTGAACCTTCAATGCCGCCTTCCACCCAAGTAGGGTACAAATGCACTGCTTTATACACAGTGTACAGTGGAAGCAACTCGCCACTTGCCGATGCAGCAATCATCACCGAGACACTTGTTTTACTCGTGTCCTTTACGACTAGCGAGTGTTTGACCCCCCTCTTTACAATAACCCTAGACTTGCCGGGATCATCGCAAAAGTTGGTCCCATCATAATTAATAATATTATCAGGAGAAATGCCATGCATAACAATCTCCAAGTTATTAAAATATTCCTTGAGCACCTTTCTTGTCACTGCACCCCGAGCTCTCTTAATGTTCTCGCCAAAATGCACAGTAAGCTCCGTTCGTCTCAACATAAAACCATGCACCCATTCAATGCCTGGACAATTGTCTTTGAACCTCTTTTCCCGTCGGCCAGTTCTGTTTAAAAAATCCTTTACAACCAATTGGAGGTCAACTGCTTGCAAGGAAATCCCCCATTCGGCACAACTAAGAATCCCTTTCGCCAGTTGGTCTTCTTCTTTCACGGACAGCACAGATTGCCCCCCAGATTTTCTTGGGTGTTTGTTCTTCAATTCGTCGAAGACAGTGGTCAGTGGCAAGGCAAACTCCTTACATGCAGCCCGAAGAGTCATCCTTCCACTCTTGACTGCCTCAACAGCTTTTTCCAGTTGATCTGCATCGTACTTGCGCGAGCGCCGGCCTCCGGTCACCCTCACGTAATTTCTCGCCATGTCAATCTCGCCCGGCGGAAATACACAAAATTACATTATGCTTTACAGTAGAAACTCGAAATTACGAAGTCGACGGGACCGGAAAAATCGGTACTTCGTAATATCGAATTTCGTATCAACGAATATCTTTAAAAAACATCGCGATGAAGCTCTTTGTCGTTTCCTTTAATTAAGATGAACTCTCACGACGTACTTGCATGATTTACGAAGTTATAATTCATAAAAATATACTTAAATGTGTGTTCATGCCCACAAGGTGCAAACAGTTTAACGCAACTAATTTGTCGGAGTTTGATTCTTCCCATTTTCGGGATTTGCACCACATCGTTCCATCTTTTCACGGCGGAAATGCCGAAACTCGGAAGAATTAAACTCCCATCTAAGCCCCGCGGAAATTTACATCGCGACAACTAACTTGCTGTTCTTTTTTTCCTATGAATGATTAGGCAATGAAGCGTCTTTTGCCCAATTTTTTGTGCAGTTTGGAATAAGCTTATGAAGCTTCATAGCGCATTTTTCTATATTATTTCCTAACTGGAGAACTCTTTAATTGAAGCGTGAGCGATGTTTAATCATTAATAATACTGATTGATGCTTACAATAAGGAAGTGTGCCACTTGCACGATCATTGGCACCCAATATTGAAATTCGAGGAATAAAATTTCGTTAGAAGATGGTCCTTTCTCCGCGTCAGGCATAATATATGTATCTACCTACGTTAAGCTAAGACAGTGAAAATAAGATTCTCTCGCGGATGCTATGCGATGGATACATGTTATGTATTTTGTATTTATAATGCTAAGCCCATTAATTTCCCGAAATAACTATCGTTTTTCTCCCTTGGATTCAGCTTATTTGTGCGTTGTTATTTTCGAGATGATAGAGCTGCAAGAAGAGCTTATAGAAGAGTCCAGTTGTGTACCTCCTTTCAGAAGTAGGGTGTACAAGCCACGCACTTCAACGGTGAAGGTTGATAGTTCCTTTTACACTTCATCGGCTACTAACGATGCTAACATTACAAATCAATAATTTTCGTTTTTCACTACTACACGAAAGCTTCAGTTGTGGTTCTATTCAGATTAGGTCTGCCTGCCTGCTCTTCATTCATTATATCTCAGAATTCTTTTAAACATTCGCTATTGAATTGAAATGTGGGATATTTTTGCTAATCGTTTTTCCTTTGCTTACGATCAAGCAAGGAGACTTGCGTCCAAGCATTGCAGCTACAAGTCAGGCCACGCATCAAGCTGGAAGATGCCTTCTTTCCCTCCTTTCCCCCTCGATGTGGGTGGGGGTTACTCCATTCGCCCGCTCACAAAAACAGCTGCGAGGCCAATGGTCGCGTAGTATCTTACGTCTGTTGTGAGGGTGATCCACCTGGGATTCAAGGCCAAGGGCTGCGCGTGAAGACTAAACCTCGAATGAATCATCAGCTTTACACCGAATAGTCGCATCTTATCTTCCTCCTCCCTTACCTCAATTTGATGCGTCGGCGGAGAGGGAAGACATGACTCTGGCGAGTGGAGATTTTACCATGAATCAAGATATGCCCGCAAAACAATATTTACGCTGAGTTAGACCCATCGGCGTGCACATATTCCTTGAGATTGGGGAGGGAACTTCTGAAAGGGCCCAAGAGCTGGTATGGGGGGCCTGCAAAGTTAGCGTGGGGCATTTATGCTAGCCTAGCGTTGAGGGGGTGGGACGGAGGGGCACTCGAGGTGGGCACGGGGGGCTTGGGTGTGATGGGGATGGCTCGTGCCCACTCATAGAGCGGGAAGGGGGGACACGGAGGGTCACTTGAAGGGGAAATATAGCCAGTGTGGGAGGGATAGGTTAGCCGCAAGTGAGAGAGAAAGGTGATGGGGGAGAGTATGCCGAGGTTTTGGAGCAAAGGAGAAGGAGAGCTGGGTGAATTTTCCTGGTGGGGACTGCCTAGTGATCTCTCTTTTAGGATATTTCTTCGATCGCTATGTTGGAGTGAAAGGGGAGGAGGGTACACCATTTTCCGATATAAATATATATATGGGTGCTTGAGCATTTTTTCCCATTGATTTTGCATGCGCCCAAAACTAGTCTTCCTTTAGAATTAATGTGCGTTAAACTAAATGGCCATATGAGCCATGCGAACTCATACTTTCTCTGATTTTCTTTGCTGTTGGCGGTGGAAGAAGGGAAGGGAAATGCGTATGAAGAGCCTTGCTCGATGGCTACATCAAAACGCTCAATGAGGACGGTAAATTAAACATGAGTCCTTCGATGATAACTTTTGCCAGCCGGAATAATTATGCCGTCGAGCAAGGTTGAGTGTAATAAGTCTGAAATAGTGAGAAGAAAAAAAGCTTCCTTGGGTTATATTCACGACTGAATCTACCGCTCGAACAACAGCACCATCTCCGATACATGTCATAGTTATTGCAAACGCGCAGCAAACGATTTCTATACCAGGAATATTCATCATGGATTTATGTTTGGGAAAACTGGTAACAAAAAATGCCAGGGATCATGAGAGGAAAATGCTGGTCGTAGCAATTAGTCTCTCGCCGGCGAGTATATCCGTACAAGACTACTTTACATTTTTTTACTCGTTGGCAACTCTGTGGACTCGTGGTAACAAAGCAAAACGAATTTTTGTCCGATTGGTTCCATATTTTATGAGCTACGATACCTACGATTTCAAGTCGTCCTAAAGGTCTGGTTTCACTGGGGCATCCAGCGGCCACGTCCAACTGCCGCGTCTGGACGTCGCGGCTAGACGACACGGCCGGGTGGTTTCATTCAGGCGTCTACATCCTGTTTCCGTGGCTGGGCGATGTGGGAGAATGTGTATTTAGTTAAATTACAAATTTACGTTTTCTTTACTCGTTGGCAACTCTGTGGACTCGTGGTTACAAAGCTGAACGCATTTTATGTCAGATTGGTTTCATATTTTATGAGCTACGATGCCTACGATTCAAAGTCGTCATTACTATTGTAGCATTGAAAAATGAGATATCGTTCAGGTAATACATTCAGTGCATAATGTATTCGGAGACGATGATTAATTAGATGTTTAACTCTGACAAGGGGCGCCGGGAAGCGTTACTTTGATCCATCATTATTCGTATAAACGAGTAACTTTTTAACGTCGGGACCAAGATCCGAGGTTCGTAATTTTAAAACTTCGTTATTTCGTAATATCGCGTACTGTTACATACACTTAGATACCCTTTTGGTCGGGACTGAAGATTTTGCTTCGTAAAATCAAAATTTCGTAATTTCGAAGTTCGTCTACTGTATATTGACTAACATTATCGCCACACATCAATGATATTTTCCAAAATTAATAATAATAACTAGATCTGTTGATGGAATGAACTCCTAATCTATTCACGTTTACTTACCCAATAGCACAGCAGTATTTTTCCGGCGATAAAATTCTTCGTATAACTGCCGCGTCGCAAAGAGACCACCAGAACTCCAGCAAAAAGGCACGAACACATCGTATTTATAGGGAATGTAATACATTGTATCATTTTTCAGGCCTGGCGCGAGATTAAATTGTATCACAATAAGAAATTGAGAAGTTATTACAATGTAAACCCCAGCGGTCGTATTCGTTCGAACTCGCCCCACGCGTTTGAACTCACCCCACTCTACGGTATATGTTTTCCCTGAAATAGCTGACGTCTATTTTTCTCGACGAAATCCATCTCGAAATATTATTCGGCCCCCAATACAAATAATAGAAAAGACAAATAAAATAATCAGAATTAAACAAATACCATCCCGAGTGGAGAAGGTAGTAAAAGTATGAAATATTTGGATGAACACCTGTGAAGAGTAAATGTCATACTGCTGCCAAATATGTACTTTTGGACAATGGCTATTATGTGATTACGTACCCAAACGTGAGTATAACGAAGGTTTTATTTGAAAAAAAAAAGCCCGCAGCGTAAAGCAAAACTCAATCAAGAAGATGAAGATTTAGGAATTTGTGACCTTTAATTATATCGTCATTCTTTGTTAAAATAATCCTTCACTGCCATCTGAGTAACATTGATTACTTGCAACCATGGTGAGTGATAACTACAGGGGGCGGCATTTTAAATGAAAAAATGTTTGGTCGCCATGATTCCCAACGCTCATACGGCATATGAATACATGTATATGCACAGATATATTGTTTAAGCATTTAATCATATCCACTGTAGGATGGCATGCTCATCTATTTACAAAGGACTCAGTAGTGCCTGTTTTAACACATTATAGTCCGCTCACGTAAAAATAAGTGATTCTGCCACCAGCGGTAATGGTCCGGTCACGTGTTTTTACGTTTTTTTTGCATTGTGTTCAGTGGCACCCCCCCTACGGATTTATTTTGAACTATTAGGACCTAGTTCTTGTTCTGCAGCTTCAGGTAATTTTCCTGATTGTTCTGGGTGAATTTGTTTGACGTTTAGGGCTATTTTGTATCACTTGTTTTGTTGTGAACATTTATTGTTGCCAATTGAGCAGCCATGGCTGCTGGACATGGTAGAGGGATCAGCAATAACGATATTATAGATGAATTATTCGCCGATAATTTGTCTGATATCCCAAGTTCTGTTGAGAGTGATGCAAGCTCATACGAAATTGATCATGAAACCTTCAGCAGCAGTGACGAAGAAACTATACTCGCAAAAAGAACTCTACGATCTATACCGTTGCAGTACTCCAGTGATTCTGAAGATGATGGCTTTGTAGTGAGCGATGATATCAATAATATAACAGTGGAAAATGTGTCTTTGTGGTCGGATAACGACCTTACTCCTGTTTTAGAAGTATTTGCTGGTACATCAGGCTTAAAAGTTACTCCGCCTAACCCAGAAAGTGTGAGTGATGTGGTTAGTTTGTATATTGGTGATGACCTATTCACAATGATGGTGGAGGAATCAAATAGATATCACGCTCAAAATGCTCATAAGTACAAAGAGTCCCCAAAAAGTTTGAAGTGGCATGATGTAACTCTCAGTGAAATGAAGAAAGGTTGATTCTACTTATGGGTCAGGTGCATAAAGACCGAATAAATGATTACTGGACATTGGATCCTCTAACGGAAACTCCTATTTTTTTCTAAAATAATGAGTAGAAACGGGTTCCGGCAAATATGGCAGGCATGGCATTTTTCGAATAATGAAGGCCACCAAGGAAATGAAAGGCTGTACAAGGTTTCACCTGTTTTGAACTATCTACTAAAAAACTTTGCAACTGTGTACAAACCCAGGCAAGAACTCTCACCGGATGAGGGTATGATTCTGTGGCAAGGGCGACTATCATTTCGCACCTACAACCCTGCCAAGTTGACAAAATATGGCCTATTAGTGCTTATGGTATGTGAAGCGGCAACTGGATATATCTGCAATTTGCAGATTTATACCGGTGAAGGACATAAGCTTGTAGATACAATTTTGTCAGTTATTGGCTCAAATTTAGGCTTGTGGCATCATGTTTACATGGATAACTATTACAATAGTGTGAACATTGCAGAAAAACTTCTCGAAAGAAAAACAAGGGTTTGTGGAACGATCAGAGTGAACAGAGGTCTTCCTGATTGTCTGAAACATGTGAAACTGCGGAAAGGTGAGTCCATATTCCGAAGAAGAAGAGATGTTCTCCTACATATATGGAAAGACAAACGGGAAGTTCACATGATCTCTACGATTCATTCTTCAAGGCTGATAGAAAGTGAAAAGAGAGAAAGAAAAACTGGGCAGAAAATAAAGAAGCCTGAGACAATTTTGGAATACAATAAGTATATGAAGGGGGTAGACTGTACAGACCAGTACCTATCTTATTGCCCAATGGTGAGACAAACCAAAAAGTGGTCCAATAGAACTGTTCGATCACGGGACTTATTCCATTCGAAAAAAAATAAAAAAGGGAGAAAGGGGGTCTGGCGTGAATCGGATGGAGAGGAATAAAGGAGTCGTGATGTGGACGAGGAAAGGGAGGAAGCAGGAGAAGGAAGGAAGGCGCTCACTTACCTTTAGCGTCTTCGACATTCATCGCTCCCGGGCCCGGGGTTGCACTGGTCTCCAACTGCACTCAACCAAAGGTCTACTTCGTCTGACCCTGGCTCGAGGTTCAAATTTTAAAAGAAACAAAACGACACCTGTCGACGCTACCACACACTATTACACAAGACAAGTGAGCGCCGACAAACTAGGAAGGAATAAGGGGGAAATTCAAAAGGAACGGAGGAAACAAAAGAAATGAGTGGCCTAAGCCCGGCTCGAACAAGAACTGTATTGTACTTGCTGAACTGTGCACTCTTTAATTCTTTTAGGGTGTACGAGGAACTCAATGGGAAGACAATTATGTACAAAAAGTTTCTTTACAAAGTCGCAAGCAGCTGGATAACGGACAGTAGTTCAGAAGACCCCGTCTCAGACAAAGAACACTTCTATCTCGCCTACACCTAAGACAGACCCTCCAGAAAGGCTTTCTATGGACATGAAAAAACATAAAGTTGAGAAGATAGTTGGGATCGGCAGGAAGAAAAATCCACAAAGGCAATGTAGGGTGTGTGCAGCTGAAAAAAAAAGAAGTGAAACCCGGTGCAATCTGTGCATTCTGTTGTGTTCCACTCCATAGGGGATCATGTTTTGAACAATACCATACATTAGTTAATTACTCAGTTATATAATATGCAACGAATAAAAGTTTCATTGAAAAATATACATTAGTACAGGAGTTATGTGAATTTAAATGTATACTTGTACCTTCCCAACAAAAATGCAAAAAATGGCCGGCCCCAAGGCCTAGTCAAGTTTAAAGGGCACCGGATCAAGAAGTGTTAACGTTGGAAAATGTGCACAACATACTTTAATGATTATGATGCTAATATATATTTATATTCAGTAAAACAAAGTAAATGTACTCAGTTATCAGAAATACTTGTTTTTTTTAATCTTCCAGATGCTCTTCAAAACTGTTATTACTGTCTGCTTGTACCCAGTCCTGCAGTTTTCTGTTTACAATGAATTTTAAACCAAAATATTTTTAAAATTTTAAATTGATTCATAATGTTCGGTATCGAGTAGTATCGTAAGTACTTACTGTTATCGTACTCTGTGTCGAGTATCGAGAAAAAATAGTATCAACCCATCACTAGTTAACACTAATGCTACAGGATCGAATAGACCGAATCTCTTCCTCAAATTCTTCTCGGATTGCCTGACACCCGAGTCCAATCACCCTCTCACCCTTCATTACTCCTAACCACTCACTCTCCCTAATACAAACCGATCCCCGCGAAGTTTTCGAATATCTCCGTAAAATCCCCCTTCATCTTTCCCCTGGCCCCGATGGTCTGAGTCCCATATTCGTTCGCAACATTGCTCCCTCCCTCTCACTACCTCTAAGCTTACTGTTAAACCGCTGCTTTTCCCTTGGTACTTCCCCCTCCCCTCCCCCCAATGGATAACAGCCAATGTCATTCCCACCGAAAAACGAAGTCTCCAACTACCGACCCATTTCTCTACTTCCCATTCTCTCTTCCATTTGCGAGAGGATCATTCTTAATCGTCTCTATTACTTCATTCCTTCTCTAACACTCAACATGGTTTTCTCCCATGCCTGACTAACCTTGCTGTCCTTCAACACCATTCTATCACCTCAATAACACATTCTACACAACTACCAGATACTATCTTCCTTGACTTCTAAAAGCTTTTGACTCCCTCAACCACACCCTCCTAAAAATAAACTCAGTCAACGTTTCAGCATTCATGGAAATTTCCTTAACCTCTTGTCCAGCTTCCTCAGCAATAGAACTCAGCAAGTAATACTGTTGGACTCCTTTTCCTCTTGGTCACCTGTAACATCAGGAGTTCCCCAGGGTAGCGTCCTCGGACCTTATCTCTTCAATTTGTACATTGACGATCTGGCCTCCCTACTTCCTTCCTCCCAAGCTCATGCTTTGCTTTATGCTGACGACTGCAAGATCTTCAAGCAGATAAATAATGTGTCAGATTGTTATGAGCTCCAAGGTGCTCTAAATAAGACATCCGAACAGTGCGATACCTGGAAACTTACCTTAAACTCAAATAAGTGCAGTACTATGCATATTTCTCTTAAATAACCCCTCCTCAATTTCAACTATACCATTAATGCCACACCTCTGAATCGTGTGTATTCTGTTGAGGATTTTGGTGTATTACTGATCATAAACTGAATTTTTCTGGTCATATCCAGGCAGTTAAAAGTAAAGCTATGTCCCTATTAGGCCTCCTCTACCGCTTCACGGAAATCGGTGATCCCCGAGCACTGCAATCGTACTTCTCATCAATCGTCCTCCCTCTTATTTCTAATTGCTCCCCCATATGGCCCATGTCTAATCTCAAAGCTATTAACAGTGTAACCAATTTCTTTGGTAGAATTGTGAAGCATAGAGTCCCACTCCTCCGTCCACGGATGCCATTCTCTCTTCCCTTTCCACCTGCACTCTCCACAATAACAGGCTTAATACCAGGCTTAAAATTAATTTACTCCATTTAATTTTGAACTCCATTACTGACAGCCCTGAACTGCTATCCCTCATCAACTTCAGAGTTCCATCTCGACCCTCCCATACTCATGCATTACTCCATTTACCCGTTCCTAGACTATCACTAACCAAACGTTCGCTCCTCTTCCGGCTCTCCTCCTTCCTATTGAATTCACTTCCCGACAACATCGATCTGTTCTTATTATCTACAACCGCATTTACTAACCTAGCCCTATCTCATTTCTCTCAAAAATATTTAGTACCTTCTTTCCTGTCATTATTTAGCTACTCTCTTTTGTTACTTTGTTTTGTACTTTATTTGTTGATATTATTCTTACCTTGCTCTTGTGGATATTTACATGTATACTAGAGGTGGGTCGAATCCACTTTTTCCTCGAATCCCAAATCGAATCCAACTAAGATTTGAATCGAATCCCGAATCTACCTTTCCGTTTATGAACATTGTGATGACAGGCATGTTTCCTTTTCAAATAGTTATCATGCAAAGTAAAAGTGAATGCATGTGCAGTAAGTGTTTGTTATATCTGCAGTTTAATAAACAACATAACACTACAAAAAAATCTAAATCGAATCTGACCATATTATTAATATTTATTGCTGAAAAACCAAAACAAATTAACTCATTCAGGATACACTAATGTGTTTCCGACAAAATTATGCATTTTTCATTTTGTTCCAATTGACACACAGAACAAAAGAAATTTCACATGATCACTCAGTTGTTGAAGACTACATTTTTAAAAAATATTTTTTTCTTTAAGTTAGTATACATTATTTACGTTTGACCTTCTTTAGCAGTGAAAAAAAATTCTATATTATTTTAAAATATCGACCGTATTTACGCGTGTAAGCCGCGCACTTTTTTTCCCGAAACGCCGGAGAAAAAATGGGGGTGTGCGGCTTATACGAATCCTCCAGATTTCGTGTTAGCCGCGAACTATTTTTCCTCAGATTCCTGCTGTTTTCTCTCCTAAGTTTCGCATTCTGTCTAGTAGTAGTGGTATACTAGTCTTCGCAGCATGGTTTAGTAGTAAATCGTACATTGTAAAGTATTCTGAAATTTTGAAGTATGTAATTAAAAATAAAAATCCGCGTTTAACAAAGTCTGAGCGTACAACGGTACTGGAAGAAACGCTAGATCAGAAACACCATTTGTCAAAGCAATAGATTTATCATGTATAGATCGTAAGTAGGACAAAACATTGTAGCACTGGTATGTATTTAAATATACTGTATCCTGAAAGCTGCCGCAAGGGGCTTTGTTTTTTTCAAAATCGTAAGTGGAGTTTGTTTCGGTAATACGTATCTGTAGCAATATTTTTACGTAATAGATAGCTCCTTTTGCATACACATTAAAGCTACATTGCAAAGACACGACAAAAAATTTGTTACGTGGTGGCAAAATCGTATGCTCGGAGATTATGCCTTCTTCCGTGCTATCTGCTCCAAGCGTGAGAGTAGTAAACGCGTTCGAATCGATCATTTAGCATTTTAAAATAATTTGCTATTATCACCCTAAAATGAATTCTGATGTGAAATTTCGATAGTTTCCTGTGAGTATAAAGCTATATATTACAAATGATGCCGAAAAAATAGGAAATCGAGCTCCATGAAGGAAATATGGTGCATTTGAATCTAGCAGTGACGAAAACTAAAAATGAGAACTGTTATGATATCAATATTCATTAGTGATTTATGATTATATTTCCGGGAATGTGTTTTTCTTTAGTTTTATAAGAATTATAATTGTTATTACATTGAGCTTAGTTTTTTCCGTACTTTCCGGTGTTGTTAAATCGTCCCAGTCCACAGCTACTACGCAGAGAGCAGACGAGACCACTGCTATCAGGTACGAATGGGTATTCTGCGTTTATTTGTTAATATGCCAATGGATTTCCGTAATAATAGAGTAATCACGGGTTGAAATTGTATATATTTTTGCAATTATTTCAGTTGGATGTTCTTTTGAACAAATGCCGTTTTTATAGCTGGATGATGTGATCATATGAAACTGTGATTACTGTGAGATGCTACGAGAAACAGATGCACAGTAAAAGAGGCCGTGCATTGATGACGATGGTGACGATAATAACACGTAATTCAATCAATTAATGAGAAAGACGTACACATAATTTAGGCACAGCATTTCTATTAAAGAACGTGCATTCATTTTATGACAAAATGATGCAGACTCAAGGGAAAAAATTTTTTTTTTCGATAGAAATAATTTTTTCCTCACAAACCTGCCCGAAAATAGGGGTGCGCGGGATACACGAGGGCGCGGCTTACACGAGTAAATACGGTATGTTGGTAAAACCCGTATTAACACTAACGACTGCATTGTGCCTGCCATCTTACGGCAAATGGAGAGCTATCTCCGCCTAAGAGTTCACGAGCGAAATTCCTCATGCATTTATCTACATCTAAATCACATTTTTATGGTGAAAATTGCATCTTACGCTTTGATGCAGTAAAAATTGACGTGTTTAAGAGAGACAGTGAAAACGATGAATTATGTGGTTATGGCAATGAAGGTTACAGTAATATTCTTAAGAAAGCTGTAAAAAAGGTTTGATAAAATAAAATTGCTCTTTGGAATTCAAACTGGATTCGATCGAATCCAGCCAAAAATTTCGAATCCTTGAATCCAGTAAGATTCGGTAGATTCGGGGGGTTAGGTGGATTCGAGAACCCATCTCTAATGTATACGTCTCTCATTATGTGTCTTGTTTCAGTAAGTTCTCGACTTACGCTGTTAATTCTTTCCAAAAATTCCAGCTTAAGTAGAAATCCGCATAAGTCGAAACACAACAACATGCCTATCATTTTTGAACCATTGGCGGTGCCGCTTTTACTGCGATTGGCGGCATTCGGTGACGATTACAGGAAATGCAATCTTTTGAGAGACCGGTAAGTTAACAGAATACGACAATTCCGAGAGTAGCACAAGTATAATCAACGTTGATGTTTACGCAGATTCAGCTGCGGACGATTGCATGCCATAAGCTTCTATTTTACGTAGGTACTTGTCCATTGTTGTTTGTGTAGTAGCCCTTTTTTTCACATTGTAAATAATTTTGTAACAAGAGAGAGCGTCTTTTACTGCCTTGGAAACATTTCTGAAATGTTTGGGGTTTGGGTCCTGCGCCTCAAAACCCTCCATTCCTTTCTCAATCAGATGAAAACATTCCACCATCTTTTGTAACACGAATGTTTTCAGTGACTCCGCTTCCAGTTTTTCTTCGCAAATTTCGGCTTTCTCTCTTTGATCCTCCAATTCCAGTAAATCCTCATTGAGCAATTCTTTTGCGTCATTTCACAAGAGTTCTTGAAAATCATCTTCTTCGACGTTTAATTCTAAAGTTCTGCCATTGAGCAATTCTTTTGCGTCATATCGCAAGAGTTCTTGAAAATCATCTTCTTCGACGTTTAATTCTAAAGTTCTGCCCATGTCCACAAGTTCATCCACTACATTTTCCTCTTCAAATCCCTTAAAATCATGAATAAACTGGGTGGTGAGCTTCTTCCAAACAGCATTCATTGTGCATGACCTAATTTCACGCCAGGCAGCATCAATGTTCTTCAAAGCTTCATACACATTATATTATTTCCTTTCCAGAACACTAGCTCTCGTTGTCGCCTGTTCCCGGCGAATGTAGGCTACCCGTCTGGCATCCTACATATTTTTCCCTCGCAATACTGGGGTAATGGAGAAAAAGTCATATTTCTAAATTTTGCTTCTAGTTGCACGGGAACATTTTCATCTAATTTTGTGGCCTGAGTTACACATCCTCTTCTTGTCAATATGTACCACACCTAGTACTGCTGGGGGATGCTTCTATCTCTAAACAGCGAAAATTTAAAATCTACGATACGGATCCGATTTTACTCTGTGTCTTTGGATCTGAATCCGAAACCGAGTAAAATGAAAGATCTGCCTATCTTTGGATCCGATGGATCCAATCCGGCCATCACTACGTATTATGTTAACTTAGCGGCTTCCTAAAAGATGGCATTTTCTGTAATCGTCGCCGATTGCCGCTGTGAAAGTGGCACTAATGGTTCAAAAATGGATAGGTTAGTTGTGTTGTTTTGACTTACGCAGATTTCTACTTCTTTATGCAATGGACAACAAGCGTCATCTATGGAGTATATAATTAACTATGCGTCGACTTGCGCGGAAGGACAAACTATGCCAAAAAAAGACGTTGATGCCTGATCACATCAGGCTTTTTCACCATCACGATGATCAAATATCACCTATCGAACTATGTAATGCCTTAAACTAGAGTTGGCATTCTGAACACCTGCAGTTTGGCATCCGCTCTTGCGTGCTTGGCAATGAGTCGTGGGTCGTCACATGGTTGAATCTGTCGTGACAACAGAAATGCAGAGAAAAGTAAGCATGTCACTGGCCTAACATCCAGGTAACTCCAGATCCGTGTAACTCAGATCCGCGTAAGTCGAGGACCAACTGCAGTTCTCCGCCACTAGTACATAGAATCCGCATGATTGGCATTCGAATCTTGAATCTGTGGATTCGATAGGATTTGACCGAATCTTCTAATCCCTGCCCCAACCCTGGCCGTATCTCTTCAAGGATAGGTGATTTGAATTTTTTTCTGATTTGAAGTGATACATTTGAATGGACGTTGATAAGTTAGTAGTGGGATATAAGGTATCATATTATGGAAGCCGTTGTTGTGTGAATATTGTGTGAGATATGGTGTAGTTTTTCAGCTGTAAATTATTGTTGCAATATGTTTGAAAAAATAATCTTTTGTCATAACGTGGCTCATGCTGTTTTTGTATAGGCTCCATTGGATTGTTCCTAATAATCTAAACTGTGATATGATGAAACTGAGAAAAAAACATGAATTTTTACAGGAAAGGTCATCGTTTCTCACCGGAACGAGTGGAAGATATAATGCGTTTATCCAAACGTGATGACATCTATGAGAGACTAGCTAGGGCAATAGCACCTTCCATCTATGAAAATGAGGACATAAAAAAGGGCATACTTCTGCAACTGTTTGGTGGGACCAAAAAGACCTTCATCACTTCTGGTAGAAATAACTTTCGGTAAGTGTCCCCTGATACCTTAATTATTTTAATTTCAAGTTTGAATTTCGAAGAGAATTTCTGAAATAATTTGATTTCATGAAGTTACAGTGTCATGGATGTCAATGAAATTTCATTCATGTTGGTGCTTAGGTTTTAGTGGTGTTATTAATTAATTTAAGTTAATTCTGATTATTAATTAATTTAAGTAGGGATGGGTCGGTTCCACTTTTTTTCGGTTCTGGTTCGGTTCTTAACTTCGGTTCTCGGTTCCGGTTCTTAATTTACAGCTTACTTTGCATTGCTCAATGGTAAGATAAGGTAATCAATAATCATTTCCAGAGACTGAATTAGAATAATTCGCGACTTTGAAGCATCTAATTACACTATTTCACCAGGTTTTAATGTGAAGCCTCCACTTTCGGAGTGTGAGTAGGTTTCAAACTGGTTTTCGCACCAATTACTTCGGTACCGATTATTTTCGGCATCGGTTCCGGTTCCAAGCTCAAGAACCGGTGGAACCGAGAACCGAAGAACCGAACCGACCCATCCCTAAATTTAAGTTAATAAGTTAATTTTACCTATAAGAGCCTGCTTAGCTGTATGGTGTGCAGTCAGGGCTGCTACCAGGTCACCTTTAGTCACTCTTTTAAAATAGGGTCACTTAAATTTACTATTTCACTGCAGAGGTCAGTAATAGTCACTTTTTCATCGTAAATATCAGTTGGTCGTATTTTAATTCCGCTGCGATTTCACGAAAGAGCTCTGCGACCCTATTGTATGGTATTGAGCACTCTCAGTGCCGCAGGGGAAGAGGTATAGGCCCGTTATACAATAGGTGAATTTCACGGACGTGGCTTTTTTGCCATCACTGTCGATCTAGTAATGGTGCGGAGAAAACAATGCAAGCCTTCATGCTAGGCTGTAGAAAAATCAATCTGTAGATTTCCTTCCAAGGTGGGTTGCACTGCCACTACTTTGAGTGGTAGTTTTACTTCCACATGTCTATCAGTGGCTCACGTTACTAAACGGAGACTTGCACATTAGGGCGGATTTTCTAACCTGTGGAAGCATCCCAGACATCCTTGAGAGTTTTTTGTGGTGTGCCTAATTTTGGAAGAGAAGTGAAATCATCAAAAATGATTTACTCATTTCTTTGGTGGAAGCAAGACCTGACCTTTAGGACAATGACAAAATAGCCATTTGATAATAATTGAAAAACTTTGTGCCATCATTCCTCAAATATTCAAATAGAGTGCAGAATGCTCCAACCTCTGCTCTTCTCTGGTTTATTGGATGGATCCAAATAAGGAAATTGTTTCTTTTCCTGTTCCTCCAGCAATGATATAGCAGTAGAGCAAGAAGTTTTTGTTGGTCATTTTATGCTTGAAAAATAAAATTATTTTAGAAAACTAGGAAGATCAATGCAGTAACAAAAAATAATTTAAAAAAAGGCAAATAAGGTCCGCTTTATCACATGCTTGACAAAGTGAAATTTCAGTAAATGTATGCAGTACTTCTAAGAGGTATTCTCTAGAACCTCAAACTCAAGTTTACTCTCTGGCTATAAAGCGGCACATCTGGTATCCATTCCACTCGGTACCCTGATTACAATGTAAAAGAGACTCTTTTTACTCAAATTGCCCTGGCTATGCCAACTTGAGAGGTTCCATGGTGATTTTACAGCTCAAGTGTGTAAGCACAATTTGGCCAAAATGCTGCCTCGGTAAATTCGCCTAGTGTGTGACGGGCCATAGGGCAAGTAAACATTATGCAGTGAGCTAGCAACACACACTGCCATCTCATCCTAGGGGTAGTTGTGGCACCATCCTTCTGCACTACTGCTTTTTTGCTTCCCCGTCACCCTCTCCTCCCTTCTCCACAAGCACTGCCATATTATTGCTTTGGTCAGCGAAGACTATTGTTTCTCTGTATTTTCTGCTGTCTCCGATAGAAGGTATGCATCTAATATTTTGTGACTGTCAGTGTTGTAGTGCGAGTGTTTCGGTATGTCAGTTGTTTTTCTCTGCTCCTATTGTACAAGCATAAGATTTTCGGTTTGGTTATTGTTGCTTCCCAGCTGTGTCAGCATAGAGTTCATGCCATGTTGCAAGGTTAATGACAAGCTCCTATCCAGGGACGATGGGCAGGGGCATAAAGTTCAAGAGTGGGGCACAGAGGAGGCCGATGATGTGCATAAGTCGCACCAATGTCAATAAGAAGGGCTTCCAAAGTGTGCAGCAGCACGTCAATACACAAGAGCACATTCAGCAGGTAGCAGCCAAACTTAGCGTAGGCCAGCTACAGCTGAAATCTTCATCCAGCAACAATGCAGACAGCATCGACCCTTGCAATGCTGCTCTATTGGTTGTCGGTCTGCACAGCTTCTGTGATGATGTCACCCAAGAAGAACTAATCTGGATTCTCAAGTGTGTGGCATCTGATTTTTGCGCATTGTCTTGCAACGATATTGGATAGACTTCCAAAATGTAAATGTACATTGGAGGGGTGGGCGGGGGTCTTCTGGAGCCCCCCTGGCACTTAGACCTCCTTAGATCCATTGTGCCAACCCAAATTTAACCTGCCCGCCACTTGCAGACAGGGGACAAGAGCACCACGGTAGAGGTATACCTATCCAACCTCAGTCCGGGCCCTACATTGCTTAACTTTTGTGATCTGACGGGAATCGGTGTATTAACATGTCTAAGCCCTTGCCCCAAGAGAGACTTCCAAAGTATTTGTTGAAATTTTCAGTGCTATATTGGTAGGATATTTCATTGTTGTGTGTTGTCACCGTTATTACTACCACTCAATGTGCACCACTTCGGAACAATTAACTTAATTTATTCACGTACACTAATGATGCTCATTCCGCACGGACCAACATTTTGAGTGCAAGAACAAGCGACGCACAGTGGTCCCTGATCAAAAAAAAGACATCAAGTCATTTCTTCAACTTTCTACGAGGACATTTGGAACGGTGCATTTGTATTGTACATTTAATGGCCTACAATATAGGTTATTACATAGACCTACGGAAGCCTACCTACTCCTACTCTCCTACAGAAGCCCACCTTGAAAGCTGAATTGATGTTCAGTGTGTCCAGTGCACACGTTTGCATGCCTCACCGGTTTCTTCCAGTGGGAGGAAAGTGGCCGCTAGTTCTCCTGTTGCACTCCAGGCTGTCTACACTAATCCAAATTGTGATTGGTAGAGCTTGCAAGAAATCTTTGGACTTAGGAGAGGTCTTCAAACCTGAGAATCTTCTTCCAGCTGCTGATGACCTTGTGGGGGAAGACATTCGCGTGGCCCTGGGGCGGAATTCTGTAGCTCGAAGCTCCTAGCTCCAAACGGCATTCTGTATCCCCGGAGAGAGAGCCAGACGAGCTAGCACTAGCTCTCTAGCTCCTCTGGTGCCGATCGGTATTCTGTATGCCTTTGCGGAGCACCTTCTGGCACTCCCAGCTACCTCCAAAGGAGCTTCACGAAGAGCCAGCCCGAACCCCGTGCTAGGCATTTCTCCCGTGAAACTTACGGCGTATGTTGTCAGTCTTTTGTTTAAGCTGAAGGAACTTTCAGTGCGAACATGGCACGAATGCTCAATCGTCGGATTTTGCTTCTTTTGTTCGAGTAAGAGCTGGTTGACGCCCAAGAATTGATATTATTCTTTGAAATATATTTATACGCCTTTTCCTCGTGGAAATACACTGCCTCATATTAGTGTAATGACGCTGTATGCTTTCTTCAACTTTAATTACGCAACAGCATAAACATACATTCTCGCGAAGTTATGACCTTAGACCAAGCTTTTAACTTGAGATAATAATTAATGTAAACAATAGTTCTGCACTGGTAAAAATAAAATTTTATTAGACTAAAAACTCCTTTTGGGACATGCATATGACAAAAATGAAAAGATCTATACAATCAGAATGGAATGACGTCAAGTTCTGCACATTTCTCAACACCTTGATGGAGTATACTGTAACACATTAACTTATTATAAAGTAACGTTTAATTTTTATGTAACTCACCATCGTGAGTGCAACAATTGTTATGACAGGTTAGGATTATTCTATACACATTTCACTCAAATGAAAGAATTATCCATAACGTACGCACTCAGTCACATTCAAAGCTCAATAAACAAATTTGGAACGCCATGTGAAGCCAACAGATTTTCTTGACAAACCGATTTTGAAGCCAATATGAACACTACAGAGACACAAAAGGAAGTAGAACACCTTATTTATAGTTAAGCACTTCGCAGTCACTGGGTACTATCTTTTGGAAACACTTTGACGCCACTAAACGTGTAGGGAACACACAATGTAAATTAGTCACAACTGATTTCGGCAGAGAAAGATGTGAATCTGCAACATTCTGCTCGCTTAATTTCCACACTGTTTTCAAGAAATGCTGAAATTTCTCATCACCGCCGCTCTAGTTTACGTTGCTTGTGACAAGTATATGCCAGTGGACTTGGAAATGAGGCGAATTTGCGGCAAACAGTTGTTTTTAGGACTTCTCTCTTCGATAAGATTGGCCGAAGTGCATAGCATAAAACACCTCAATAGTACCTGTTGGAAACAGATTTGAAAAATATAATTATATAGCAGTACAATCGTCGCCCACCTTTACGATTCTCGTATCCATTACACGTCTGGGTCTTTGGCATCACAAAAAAATACGTATTTACATTTCTTAATTATCAAGCGTTAACAAGTGACGAATTACGGTAAAGTAGCTCAAATAAAGGAAGCGATGGCTATAAACCACGTAAAATAACATTGTACTTAATACATAAAATAATATAATAAGTAATATATCGCCTTACAAACGCCAAGAAATATAAAAAACAATAAAATATCTTACGTCTTATTACAATGGGCATTACCGAAGAATCACAACGAGATAGTTTTGCCAGCTAACTGCACCACATTTACCTTCCTTGCCTTTGCTCCGATATTCTAATTGCATTTCATGCATTACAGAATCATTAAAAGTCCTTCAACAATGGATACGACATATAAATACGTCAGACTAGGCCAACTATTGTAAACCAACGGCAGCCATGTTGATTATACGATATTATGGTTTCACCGGAAATGGTTTAACTATTACCTGCGAAAAACATGTAACAAACAATTCTATTGGCTCTCCGGACGATGTAGTATTTTTAAGGATTTGATCGAAAAATTTTCATACTCAGAACTAGCTCCATTGGCGGTCAGGCGCTAGAGTAAGCTCCATCGAGTTAGAGAGTACCGGTAGGAGACAATTCAGGGAGTAAACCGAAGCTCCTAGCTCCGGAGCTCCGAGTTACAGAATTCCACCCCTGAACTAATCAAAGATCAGTGAAAAGGAGAAACTATTACTCCTTGACCATACTCGCAAGCACTATGTGGAAGCATGCAAGAATATCCTGGAAAAAAGTTCCTTCAAATCTATGGATTCTTTCTTGAAGAGCTGCGGGCATCTGCATCCAGAGGGGAGAACTTCAGAGAACAGTGTAGGGGACATAGTGCGGGTGGCTGAAGTGATGCCATGGCTGATTGCATCAGATTTCAGACTGACTAGTTGATGAGTGGAAGCTCTTGCAGCTGGAGAAGGATGAAGATGACTCTAGGAATGACCGTATTGATCAGTATTGGGTTCAGTTTTTATCTACTCGCACTGCTTCTGGTGACTTAAAGAACCCTACTGTTTTGACGTTGGTGAAAGCTGTCTCTCTCTCTCAAAGACAGGCTGATTTCATGAGGGACTTCTCAAAGGCAGGGAGGATTATAACATATGACAGAACTGCTATGTCTGAATGCACACTTAATGCGTACATGGTAGTTAAGAGTGTGCTTTTCAAGTATAGCAATAAGCCGTTTCTAGTACCTATTACCAAAGATCTTCTTGCAAGTGCACGCTGTGCTAATCAAAATTGCCAAGCATACTTGGAAGAAAAGAGGAAGGAAAAAGATGAAGAAGCCCATAAGAAGATAGAAGGTGTAGAAAGACTGGAAGAAGAGAAGGAAAAAGCAGAACAAATCGAGAAAGCAGGAACACTATTGTGGAAAAGGAGGAAAAACTTCAAGGATTGCTGGAGGAAGAGGAGCGTGCATCTGCTAGGATGGACAGACTATTTGATGAAGCCAATGTTCGCCTTAAGAACGCCATTGTTAAGAAGAACATTGAAGATATCGCCCTTGCCCAGGCGTTGTTGGAAGGCGTGGCTGCCATTCGCAGAGATGCAACAACTTCTCATAAGCAAGCCACTGCTGTCGAAAAAGCGGTACAAAAAAGAAATTCAGACCTCATATCAGATTTAGCATTTGAGCAAAGAAAATACGGAAGAACAATCCATAGTGATGTAGTTCCTTCCTCATGCTAGTCATCAGATAGAAAGGCTGACGATGTTTATTTTTGAAAAAGAATTATTCTATGCAATATTTCATTTCTTTTAATTTTCTTTTCGAAAACGAAAATTTGTATTTTTTTCTTGATTTTGTGTTAATATGTTCAGTAAACATTTGTATTTAACCCAATTAGTCCTGTTTTCGTTCCTCCTCTTAGTCACATGTCCAAAAGTAGGAAAGGTTTATTCCTACTTGGTGGCCGAAAGTCTCTATTGTTGGTCACTTTTGGGTCAGTGGTAGGTAGTTTTTTGGTCACTATTTGGTCTCTATTTTGTTGCTATTTGGTCACTATTTGGTCATTGTTTCACCAAGGAAAGTCACTATTATTCAGGTCATGGACTGGTAACAGCCCTGTGTGCAGTTTAGAAAATGAGTGCCGCATGCTATCGTGCTGCAATGAATGCCCACGAGTTTTGAATGTAAGGAAAACTCTCCAGGAGGAGTTGGAAGATTTTGATGATGAGGAAACAGAAGTGATATTCAAACAATGGATTTCAACTGATCGGTGTGAGCTGACCACTTGCGTTCTTCCATTTGAAGAATATTTAGAAAAGTTGTTAGACCATGGCAGAAGAAACCTTAATATTGAGGGCAAAATTGCATTAGATTGGGGAAATAGAAACAGACATTTTGCGATTGTCATTGATCGCCATTACAAATCTACTCTATGTTTTATAACAAAATTTACAGTCAATAAATCGAAAACAATTCAATTTTGCAATATTTAAAATTAGACTTGGACCGATACCACTTTTTCCAATACCAAACCGATACCTCGATACCAGTGGCCGATACCGATAGTATTATTTGCCGATACCTTACTTATTTTTCCCAAAAAATTTAATATGTGCTTTCTTTCTCATGAACTAAGCTCAGTAATCCAAAGTGTGATATAAGAGAAATGACAGAAAGAATTTCCAGTATTTACAAATTTACACTGGAAAAAGAATTTCCAGTATTTACAAATGCAAGAGGGCTTAGAGTCTGAAATTTAATCCCAGTGATTAATTGTAAGAGTTGCAAAATAAAAGAGATGAATCATGTTCTTTTCTGATTAATTTGAAATGGCCAACATATTTACTTTTTGGCCTTTCCAGTTCTCCTAAAATATCTTTTGCCATACCCTTCACATCCTGCATTTCTGCAAAACTCCTCATTAGAGTTTTTAAACTTTCAATTAGAGGCCAAATGTCAGACAAGCATGTGTTTTGGGAGCTTATTGTTTTTGTTGCCTGTTCAAAATGCGTAAGAACTTCCAGTATCTTACTCGCTAAAGCCCAGTCCTTCTGGTTCATCATTTCTTTAAAGTTCAGCTTTGAAGATGCAACTGAAAAAAAATTGTAATCCTTATCTTTTAGTTTTCTGAAATTGACATACTTCTCAACATATCCCTAAGCTACCCTTTATTATTCTTTCTATCTCACTTTTGCTACTACATACCTGAAATAGCATTCTGCTGCTCAAGTAGCCTCTCTAGCATCCTTTGAGATGAATCCCACCTAGTAGGTTCATCTTGAATGAGAACTTTCTTTTTCATGTTCAGGCTTCCTTGGGCTTCATGGAGAGTTTTCATGGCATAACAAGAATGTTTAAAGTGTCCAACAACGGCTCGAGCTTTACCAAGTAAATCTCGAATTGATGGCAGATGTAAACAGCCCTTATTTACCACCTGTAGAAAGATATTTTATAGTACGACCCACAGATTATTGAACAACTAAAAATGATATTCCTAAATAGTTCAATCTTCTAGAAAGTTAATATTTTGACCAGCCCTGACTTACCAGCTGCAGGGTATGAGCTGTGCATGGTATATGGGTAACAGACACCAACTGGTGCACTGCGGCTACCATATTCTTTGCATTATCAGTGATAACAAATTTAATTTTGTCGTTTATTTGCCATTTCGCAAAGGCATTTTCCAAATTTTTTGCAATTAGGTGACTACTATGCCTCTCCCCATCAAAACCCATTACTTCCAGAAGCACATGATTCCTCTTGAAATCTACATCAATAAACTGTTCGGTAACACTAATATAATCATGCCCTCCTCCAGATGTCCAAATATCAGATGTGATAGTTATTCCTTCATTTGGTCTATCATTGAGGATACGTTTCACAGTTTCTTGTACTTTCAAATACACTTTAGGTATTAGATTGTCAGAAAAATATTTCCGGCTAGGTACCTTGTACCTAGGACAGACACTGCTCATTAGCTCCTTAAAACCCACAGATTCAACAAAGTTAAATGGCATCGAGTTAAGGCACAGCATCTTGCAAATTGCCTTGTGTATTTTTCGTGCTCGCTCATCATTAATGTCATAAAGTATTTTAGATTCAACAAAAAGTGGCAGTGTAGCCTGTTTCATAGTGCAAGACCAGCTTGCAGTAGACTCATCATCAGGTGCAAGGTCTTCATCAACAATCTCATCCGTAATATCCAACATGTGTTCTGAAACGCAAGGACTGGAGCAATGGAGACCATGTGAGTCGGAATCTTTTGGCTCCTCCCGCAACAGTTTATCTGTAAGCAAACGGGAAAACTTGAAGGGCTCTCACAGATCGACTGCTACCATTTTAGCAGAAAACATCTATCACTAGGTCACTTCAAGTGAGGTACATTTTTCACGTTAATTAGGATTTGCATCAATGTAGGAAATCAAATTAAAAACTATGTCATTCTGTGCCTTATTGCACCTATTAAAAAAAATAAGGTTGCGTAAGTCACAAGGAAACTCGATAGTGTATGAATTTATACATACGTACCTGGATTTTTTCTTCTGAAGTTTAAATAACTCCTGCACGCATTAATATGTTTAAACAAATTTGATGTATTAAACGATTTCTTGTCAACACCACCACGTCTGTACGACTTCTTACAGTATTTACAAATTGCCGAAATGTCCAATGATTTCGTGAAATGCTTCCACACAGATGACCGCGACATTTTTCCTTGTACTTCAAAACTTGGCTTGCAGTAGATAACTCCTCAATTGCCCTGGAATACTCAATAATAAAATACCTTCGAATACTCGCTGAACCAGTCACATGGATACACGAGTCATGCAGATATTTGAGGGCAGCAGCGTTGCAGCAATGAAAACAAATACACAACGCGTTGCGCAGTCAGTTGAAGAAGGTGGGATTTTAAAATTCGATGTTTTTAGACGTTTTTCTAAAAACGAATACTTTCGAATAAAAGTATCCGAAAAAAATGAATACTAGAAAGTATCGAAGTATCGGTAAAATGGTCGATACCCGCTATCGGTATCGTCCCAAGTCTATTTAAAATTTTCTTTTCCATTTATATTCTCCGTTTCCATTGGCATAATGTTAGACACTGCTATTGGAGAAGTTACTTTTTCAACAAAATGTTGTGTTACAATAAACGGAACATATTGTTGAAAACATAAGAAATGTTAAAAATGCCACAATTTGCAGCATTTTTATCGTTTCTTATGTTATTATAATGCTGCCTTGAAACTGAGTTTTTTCATGCAACTAAAATGGGTGCTTTCTTCAGAAGCTATCCTGTGAACTAGACTCAGGAGGCAGCAAAATATTCAAACAAATTACTAGAAAAAATCTTATGATATTAGAATTTATTTTACGAAACAATTTTATTGGAATAACGAGTCTAGAGAAAGACACATCCTGGATTTTTAATGGATGTTTAGGAAAACAAGGAACACAGGTTGCAAGAGTAATTACCGACATTCCAAGTCATATATTTTTGATAAAAAAATTATGCAATACAAGAAAAATTTTGTCATAAAGCGGTAATCAAGTGCTCACGGGACCGGCTCTCCACCATGTTGTGATGTTCTCGTTATGTGGGAGCTCATTGTTAGGGAGTCACAATGCATGCTTTTTAATGGTAGTTTGGTAGGACTAACTCAATTTGCTCATTAAGCAGAAGTGCTCATTTTAAGGGAGTTGGCTAATGTGAGGTGTTACTGTATATTTTTTCTCATGATTTACCTTATTTTTCTTTTAAATTATAGCTATATTTTCTTCTTTTCACTCAGTGCGGACATCAACATTCTGCTGTGTGGTGACCCTGGAACAAGTAAGTCGCAGCTCCTGAGATACGTGTACAACCTTGTGCCTAGATCACAGTACACATCAGGGAAAGGTTCTTCGGCTGTGGGCCTCACCGCTTACGTCACCAAGGACCCTGAAACACGCCAGCTAGTTCTGCAGACGTAAGTTTCTTTCTGTAATACATTATATCATTTTATTGATTCTAATAAGGTTTGCATGTAGGATATTGTTTGTCCCCGCATACATCCCAGAAACATGAGTTGTTCTTTTGCTAAAACTTAAAGGTGATGTACAACCTCTAGTTGTTATGGAATTGAATGAGAATAACTTGGAATAAATAATTGTTTAAAATAGGTTTAGTTTTTTTTATCAAAAAATTTCCACTCAGATTTCACCATCAAATTTAACTCTGAAACATGCACACACGTTGTGTTAGATTCCAATATAACTTCAATCAAGTTATCTCTGCCATGCACATATTTGTCTTTTAGCATGTTTGCAAAGGCAAACAATTGGTGGAGACCACTTGTGGCTTTCATTCTGATGGCTTATCTGTGAACTGTTCTTTCATTGATGCTTTTCAGAATGACCCACTATGGTCCTTCTTGATTTTTTTTGGGGAAAAGGGTATGAATTTCAATATTCCTGACTTTTTAGGTTGGAAATGTAGGTAAGCATGTTTAAATTTTAGCATATATAAGAAGGAATATGTATTTTTATTTTAAAAATTCCATATATGCAGTAGAAACTTGAAATTACAATTGAATAGGACCAGAAAAATCTGTTTTTGTTAACTTTGTTGCCCGTTATCAGTGCCTGTTTGCAGCTGCCATCTTGACGGCTTTTTTGGCAAGTTTTTCCATGCATAACTATAGAGAGTAACCTTTCTTTCTTATGCACAAAAGCCGGTGGTGTTTTAGGGTTGATTTAAATACCAGGGCGAGGATGCGAATGGGTTAAGTGGCAGTAAATGACACATTCGCACACTAACTCATATGTTACAAACAACCGTCAAACTCAAAATTAAGGGAATCAAGGTAAAATTAAAACAAACAGTGACTCACACACACAAACAGGGTTTACGAGGATTTCCCCTAATTGACTTCTAGCATGAAATATCACAGAAGAACTTTTGCAATAGAACCATTCAGCCTTAAAAACATTCCATATAAGAAAAGAAAAATTAAAGAAAACAAGAGTGAAAGTATTCCATTTTAAATCGACAAATGGTCGTTGCCTCACCATCTCAGATTTCAACGAAATTCGGCTCGTCGGTAGTGCCTACCCTTGTGACCCATAATCCGTTGACTAAATTCATAGAAAAAATTTTGCTCCTGAGTTATAGGCAAATGTACATCACTCGGACGCTTGAAAAACTTATTTTAATGCTAAATTTGTACGAGCTCCAGCAAACTTATTTTACTTAGCACAAATATAAAAAAGGTTTCAATGGAAAGGACAAAGCCTATACTTGATACTGTTGATCTTGAACGTTGACTTTGTGCAAGTTTTAATGCTTCTTCAACTGCTCTGAGTCAAAGTTCAAAATGTCATTTTTTTTGTAACTTTGGGCAATAAATAAACCCAGATGGACTTAAAGTAACAGGCTAATTTTTCTCGTGTTAATACTCTCGCGTTAACACGTGTGTGTGTAGTGTATGATTGCAAAGTAAAATGTAGATTTTAACCTACCTTCTTGGAGGAAATATCCCAAGAACCTTAGAAATTTGGCAAAAAATGGTTTTTCGGAGTTAAAAAAATCCATGTGACACATGATTTTAAAAATCAGGTGAGTACTGATTTAGCAAGTTCTAAAACAGTTCTTTCAAGAAAAAAAAAGAATTGTTGTGTTTTTCATGGGTTGGATAGATATAGGGATATGAATTTGTGTAAAATACAACGTTCGAGAGCCACAAGCGATGGGCCTGAATAATGCAGGTATTCCATGAACAATGATGTAATCAAGTTAAGAATGGTATGCAAATGAGCAGAGAATGTTTATAGAGTCACTAATACCTTGTAGAAAAGGTGGAATGGAATGTGTGGTGGTACAATGTTAGCAAGGTGGAAATAGGTGGGGCCATTGCATTAACTCATCAACTGCCTTAAGCCCTCGATGATTATGTATCAATGGAGTGGACCTGCTATACATGCCTAAAGGAAACCAGGTTTGTTGTATAATATTGTATCATTGATCACCTTCATCGTGCCCAACTAATGGCATGTCCTCTTTTGTGGAATGAGACATGCCAATGCATGTCTGGACTGGAGGAAGTTCTTTGCTTCTTCAATATTAGCAGCTGGGCATTAGAATTTGTGGAAGTAATTTTCTATTGCTTCATTACTATTAATCGATGTCAGTCTCTCCAATGCCTTTTATTGGTTGTAGTACTTACAAGACGAAGAATTTTTCCCAGACATAATAAAAGCATCTATATGTACGTTATGTCTCTGAACAGAACATGCAAGTAAACCCTGCTCCCAATTTTTATTGGCTGGCCCGTTGACATTACTGGTCTTTAGATATTCTTCATGGAAAGTGCCAGCCGAAAGTGAAATAAGTCATTTCAATGTCATTATACCAAAATATCTTTACTGTTCATCTTATCCTGTTACTACTACCAGAGTAATCTGAATAAGAACTGTGCCACCTAAAATAATGCACAATTCTGTACGTTGTGAGAAACTCAAAATATACTGAGTTACAAAGATCATACAAAGTAATTGTAGAAAATGGCAAATAGGACTATAAGAGGAAACAAATTCAAGAATCAACATTCATTTATTGAGCAAATATTAAAAACATCAAGTCATGATACAATGTCAAAGTAAGATTGTTGAAGAGCAAGATAAAACTTATTTGATCATACAACATTTGTAAAATTTATTCTGCACCAGTGACTCGAAAATGCCAAATACATCTACAAGTAACTCAAAAGCTGATGTGGTTCACAAGGATTCCAGTCTGAAACTGCCACTCCTTATTCTAGAGTATGGGAAATTAAATGACAAATGGTTTCCAGAAATGACTTTGAATAAGAACCAAGACACTGGCAAGTATCCCCTGAAATAGTATCAGTAAAACATGTTCGGTGTTACTTAAATTTTCAGCTACCCTGGGTATGCAATAGGATGACTGTAACAAAATAAAAGAATGTTATAACAATTCATCAAAGAGTCTATCCATTAAAAAAATTTTTGGAGGCCTTATTACATACCTTAATCTTCAATATAACTATGGCAAAAATAATGTTTGCTTACTTGGCATGCTTGATGGATTAATGGTGCACTCATAAATCATTGATCACATCAATAACTGAACACGCGTGCAGAAGATCCACACTCACAAGGTGCACCTGTGGCAAGGCAACATTTGGTGCACATGCTTCACCTGTGGCAAGGCAACATTTGTCTACAATCAATATTAAATGGAGTGATAAAATAGACATTGCCATTTTTTTTTCATGTTAATCTTGGTCCTTTCGATGCTACATTGTCAATCACTCATTATTTCGAGATTCTCGCTATATGCAGTGCTGTAGTTGGGAAAAAAATGTAGGCGGTACTCACCAAAAATCACTTAAGGAGGTTCCAGATGGACTCGTAGTGGACTTCGTTGAGTGGGTCACATTTTCGACACGCTGTTTCTTCAGCTGATCTTCTTCCTGATCTGAGCCAAGACTGCACATAAATTTCTGGATTAAATTTTTCCAATGGCGGCCCAACACTTCTGAGGAAAATTAATCTTCTGGTTCGTTCTACCAACAAACTGTTCCTTTTTTTTAGTGAGAATGTCATTCATAGCACTAAATGCTCTTTCGCATTCTGATGCGGAAATTGGAATTGAATCAATTATTTATAGTAATTGTTCAAGGTCTTTAGGTTTCATGTTCGTGTCCACATATTTCCTGAATGCCTGAATGTATTTTCTCTTGTCTTGAAGTCTAAAAACCTCACATATCATAGAGATGCTCCTATATCTACAAGTTATGTCAGTGTCTTGTGGCCAATGCTTTGTCGCTACAAGAGCAAGATCGTTCAACAATACTTCAGTCCTCAGCTTCTTTTCATTTTCTGTGCTGCTTTGCTTGGTCTGAGAACCTATATGGGATGCAAGGCTAGGATTGGCGACAAGTCTGTGTTTGAGATTTTCAGCTAGACTTCGGTAAAACTGGCCACTGTTTATTTGAACGACTTAATGGTTGTTGTGTAACCCAATGTCTTTAAAGACCTTGTTTTTAGCTGCTTTAGTTGCGTCCTCAGCATGAGAGCAGGAGACAGGTCATTTGAACATTCAACTTCTGCCGCCAATCGGTCCACCATTTGTAAACACACCAGCGCAGATGCGTTCCAATCGTCTATTTCAGTGTGCGCTTGTGTGTTACAATCTGTTGCGATGTGAGCTAATCTGCGCAAGGTGATTGAAAAGCACCCAATGTTGCCAACAGCTGAACATGTATTATACATCCGGCCGCGATTGAAATGTCAAACTCCAACTCTTAGTTCCAAGTTGTGCCACGAGATAACTCTGAAAAAGTAAATATTCATTTCCGATTTTTCTTTCTGAAATCTATTGGACAATTTACAGTAGGGCTATTTTTTACAGATTCAAAAATGTAGTTTAACCGGTACGCTTATAACAAGTTTGGATTTTAGGGGGTACGCCGTACCGGCCCAACTACAGCACTGGCTATATGCCATACTCACCATAACGGGCTTCTACTGTTAGTGCCAAGGTCCCTTTATACTGGTCATCCATCTAACCCTCGGGAGTGTTGCCTGTGATGATGCATGACAACTGATCTAACTGTGGCACTGCCCCTTGGGGAAATGTGGAACTAACATGGCGGCAGTTCGAAAACATGTCGGGACGAGAACGAGCCTGAAGTGGATGATGTATAAGAGAAACGATTGACTGAACTAAATAATTTCACCATGGCAATGCGCTAAGGGCTATAAATCGCCAGTTTTCCAAAATCAGTGAGTAAATAAGAACTAGTGAAGCTGAAGTAATTAGAAATTCTACTCTTCAATAGGGTTGTTCCTACCTCTCGGAATTTGCTGATTAAATGATTTCTAGTGACTCCACAATCACAACTAATGAACTTGAAATTATCAAATTTGCGACAGAAGTCTAATTTAGAAGCTACGAGAAATCTTAATTCCTCAATTTTACAGGTGGCCAAAAACGTTGTGGACATGATTGTTACAAGAAATATTTCTATTTTTCATTTTTGGGATGTATTTAGCATTATAGGGTATTATTTACCTTAAGGATATGTTAATGAACTGGATGAGCAGTCTTTTATGACATTTGAGGGAAAAGGAAGGCATCAAGAAAGGCCATAAGGGAATGGTAATTCTGTAAAGGAATTTTAAGTTGAACACTAAGAAAAAAAGCAAGTACGAGAAAGGATGCAGTAGCAATAAGTTACCAGTGCAGCCATGGACTAAAAGAAACACTCGGGATGGAGAAGATTAAATATTTTGCTAGGAATTGATGGCTGTGGAATGGATTAAATTGCAATCAAAATGAAAGAATTGGGATCAGAATCGCAAAAATTTTGGAATTGACCCGTACTAATTATAATAATAATAATATCTTTATTCATTCATGCCATGTTATAAAAATACATGAGAATGTCGTCAGAATACAAAAAAATATATCATGTACATACACATTTAATAATAAGAAATCACAATACAATATTATTAAATTCTAGGTCAAAGTATTCCTGAATGGAATACAATGGGTTGTTACAGAGCCATACATAAATTAAAGACTTAAACCTTTCATTAGTGACTGAAATTGCATTACATGGAAGCCTGTTGAAGAATTTAATACCCAAGTTATCGGAGTTATTGTAGGTCTTTACTAGCCTACAATGGTCAGTTTCTAAATTATTTTTAGATCTGGTGTCATGTGCATGAATCTGAGACCTGGAAGAGTATGAATGAATGTTATGTTTAATATGCAATAAAGTCTGTAGTATATACTGGCCATAGATTGTCAAAATATGCATTTGCTTGAATAGGGGTCGACATGTCTCTCTAGGGCCTGCACTACACAGGATCCGTAATGCCTTTTTTTGTAATAACAAAATTGATTGAGTATCATGAACATGCCCCCACAGTCTGATACCATAAGTAATTATACTGTGAAAAAACGCATAGTATGCTGACCTAAAGTAGTCATCACTTAGGTAATTTTTAATTTCCGAAGCAAGTATAGGGCTCTAGACAGCTTTTTACTAATGTTTAAAATATGAGTTTTCCATGTCAGTTTTCCATCAATATAGAAACCTAAGAGCTTCACAGGATCATTGTCAATCTCAATACTTTTTAGACTGCAGAGAAGTTGTTGAGTTTTATCAGTATTAAGAAAAAGACTGTTGGCCGCAAACCAGCAGTTGGCCTCAGTTAAAGTTCTCAAAGAAAGTGAGCTCATTTCACTTTGATCATTACACTTCTGAAGAAAGGTTGTATCGTCAGCATATATCACACTATCAGTAGAAACATTAAATGAAAGATCATTAATAATTACAAGAAAAAGAAGAGGACCGAGGACTGAACCCTGTGGCACTCCATGTTTCACAGTCAGGAAATTAGACTGGCCACCATTACAGTAGACAGCCTGCTTTCGATCTGATAGATAGGAGGACAAGAAACTAAGTTCATTGTTTTGGAAACCATAATACTGTAGTTTCATCTTCAGAATAGAGTGGTCGACACAGTCAAAAGCTGAGGTTAAGTCACATAAGGTAAGGGACAGACATTGTTTATTTTCGTAAGCATCAATTATTCGTTTAATTACTGATTCCGCTGCTAGTTCAGTAGATTTACCAGGGCGGAAGCCATACTGAGAGGGAGTGAACAAGTTCTGACTCTCAAAATGTTTGAGGATTTGACCGAAAGCAATATTTTCAATTATTTTGGCAATTACTGAGATATTGGTGATAGGCCTATAGCTGCATGGCAAGGTTTTATCGCCTCTTTTAAATACTGGTATCACCTTGGAGAATTTGAGTGCCTCTGGGAAATAGCCAGATTGAAAGCAAGCATTGATTAATAATGATAGAGGATGAGAAATAAGGTGTATAACTGACTTAATCACATCATTTGAGAGGCCATTGATGTCACAGCTTTTAGAATTTTTGAATTTTTTAACAACTTGAATTACATCCCTTGATGTGACCCAGACCCATTGAAATCTAGTATGATCAATAGGACAATTTTTGATTAGAGTCTCAGCATTGCTTGCTGGACTTTTTATATTTGCCAGCAAATTGTCAATATTATTTATAAAGTGGAAGTTAAATGTTGATGGGTTAATTGGGGTCCTGCTATAACTGTTTAACATATTTGTTTCACTTTTGATAAGAGTCCAGGCAGCCTTACATTTATTAGAGGCACTATTTACAAAATCCGTATTGGCCTTACGCCTAGCTTGAACAAGAGCATAGTGGTAATCCTTTTTAAGTTTTTTATATACTTTTTTGAGATCCTCGGTTTGTTTCTGTTGGTATTCATGATGAGCATTTAATGCCTGCATCCTAAGATTTTCAATAACAGGATTAATATAGGATACACATGCTTTTTTATGTTGCTGCAACTGAATTATCTTTCTAGGAAAAGACTGATTGAAGAAGTCAATGAAAACATGAAAGAACTCAGAGAAATTGGACTGCACATTCTCATGAGATAGGACACTAGTCCAATCGGTGGAAGCAAGTAAACATTTAAAATTTTCAATACCAAAGCAGGTGATTGGTCTAATAAACATGGTATTAAGTTTCCTATGTGGATTGAGATTCTTTATCTGTAGTTGGAAAAGAATTGCCATATGATCAGATAAAAGAGGATCAATGACACTGATGTTATACTTATATGGACAGAAAGTGGTGAGTACATTATCTAGACAAGCCTGGTTTCTGGCTGGTTCCATATTGGCACAGAAAAGATTGAAGGACCTCAAAAGATTAGTTAATTGAACACTACTCTTTGTTGTTAACCTTACATCTACATTGAGATCTCCACCAATGATAATGTGAGTGTTAAACTTCATAAGGGAAATTAATAACTTTTCAAGTTGAATGAGAAAAATATCAAAGTCACCACTCGGTGATCTATAAATAGATATAACTATGAGGTTATACGTAGACACTAGAGTAGCAGTAACTTCAAAGTGCACATCAATGCCAAACTGCTCAGTGTTGATATGTTTATAGCTGAGCTTACGTGATAAAAATACACATGCACCACCGTGTATACTTGATTTCCGGCAGTAGATAGATGCAAGATTGTAATCATTCAAGGAATAAAGGGAACTTTCCTCTTCACAAAGCCAGTGTTCACATATGCAAAGAATGTCACTACTTACTGTGCTAAGAAAGTGCTCCAATTCACAGATCTTATTTCGAATACACTGAATGTTGAAAACAATTATATTCGTCACCATCGGCGTCGAATTTGTGTCACAATTTAAAGACTTCATTGAATTATCACCACTAGATTGACACTGGAGTGTGTGCATCTGCGCTATCCCGTCGGCGGTTTTTTGGTTTTTTATAGCACAATGGTCAGACAGTATTGGATCAAAGACACTAATACTAAAATTTTTTACATTAAGGCCAGTAATTACATTGTCAAGGCAAGCTAGCTTCCTTGTAGGTTCATAGTTAGAACAATACAAATTAAAAGACCTAAGGAGAACACTTAGCTGCAGGGTGTTCTTTGATTGGCAGCTCACGTCAACATTTAAATCAGTCCCAATGACAATTTTTGCGTTGAATTTCTGAAAGTGGCACAGTACTCTTTCAAGTCGTTCACAGAATATATCAAAATCACCATTGGGTGAGCGATAAATCGAGGCAATGATTATTCCCAGATCCTTGAGATACACGGCCGCCGCTTCAAAATGCAGTTCCATACAAAACTTTACCACATCAATCACTTTGCACTTTAGGTTATGCCTTAAAAACACACATGCTCCACCATTTTTACGTTCTTGCCGGCAGTAAAAGGAGGCAAGATAAAAGCCTTGCAGCTGGTATAGCTGCGTTTCCGATTCATGTAACCAGTGCTCGGTGAAGCACAAAATATCAAAACTTTCAGAGTTTAAAAACACGTCAAGGTCTAAGGTTTTGTTCCGTAGGCACTGCACGTTAAGAATTAAGAATTTAGTTAACACAAAACCAGAGTTGTTATAACTTTCGTGATCCTTCGTCATTAACTGACCCGGGCATTTTGGGGGGCCCTCGGAAAAAAATAATTGCCGAAGTAAACGTTTGTGGGCCAGAAACCAGGGTTTAAAAACTTGTCGCGAAGTTTCTCACTGACAGCTAGACGAAAAGAAGCATAGTTCCCTCGGGTTACCTTAAGCTGCTCGATATCAACTGCTGTTATATCTGTCTCGGGCATTTGTTCCTTGACGTAGCTCCGGATTTCCTCTGTCGTTGTGGAAGGTTCGAAATTCCACACATGAATACTAGAAATACGTGGAACACCTGAAAGAGAGCATTCCTTCACGGAGGTACCCATCATTGCAGGACGACGCCGGCGTTTGCGGGTGATACGTATATAGCCTTCATCATCCGTGTCCGCATCTGAAGTAACAGTCTCCTTTACACTCGAATTAGTAGAAGTAATGGCCAGACTTTTATCTATAGCAATAACTTGGTTTGGTTCCTTGTGCGAGTCACACGACAACCTGGCTAGTTTTGCTTGGTGGGTTACAGGGCGTTCGCACGCCGTATCGGCCGGGTTTGCTTGTAGCGAAGAATCATGTTTTCTACCTTTCCCTGGCCCAGGTGTAGCTTTAGCAGTATCGGCAAAAGAAACGTGTTTCTGTTGCTTTACAGGTTCGCTGACACTTTTTAACTTCAGTACTTCTTGTTTTAGAAAGTTAATGTCGGCCACCATGTTGGAGATTTTGATGACGGAAGCTCGACACGAAATACATCTCCAGAATATCTCACAGCACTCTGATAGCGCCTTCAACGATAAATCATTTAATCCCGTACATTTAAAGTGAAATGTGTTCGGGCACTGATCGCAAAAGACAACTTTATCCGGTGAACTTAGGATTTTATTGCACGAGCTACAAGTAGACTTATCGTCAGTCGTCGCCATCTTGAATCGATTCTCCATTATAGCAAAGAATTAACGCTTTGTAAAATTCCTCTTGTTGTTTATTGGCCTTACCCATTTTGTCATTACACCCACGTCATTTTCAAGAGGCTTGGTAGGGATAGGGGTATGTCTTCAATTACAAGGGTTACTGGGGGTGTGGGGAATGGAATCTAACTATAGCACCCTCACTGATGAAGTACCCAATTTCCTATGTGCCCCCTCTAATGAATTTAATACTTCTCTTGGATTATTTCTTGAGTCTCTTGAGCTTGATATCTTTCCCTTAAACTACCCAAAGTTGAGCCCATTTCCAAGACTGCAGTATGTGTGAAGGGATTGCAGTGGTCATGGCCACTGGTGTCATTTGAAGGCTGTTTGTTGTGGCAGCAAACCACATTTCCCACTCCAGCATATTCTGTCAAGTCGAAAGAATTTCGGCTCATATGGAGAGTCGTGGGTCACCGGGACGAACGATTCGCGAATATCATTCACCGCCGAAATGACGTATAGCAATTGACTGTTTACCCAGCCTTATGTCTATGGCGACATTATTACAATGGAGGGAACAAGCAGAGGTAATTAACAATAATTAATCAACATGATTTACTGTTGATGTTCGTAATCAATCTATTCACTTTAAAATGCAACAATAAATGCTGGTATGGAATAATGACAGACTTATTAAGATAGTGAAACTTCTGAAAATTGAAAATGATTGCACCTTTGGAATTAAATCACGAAATGTTTTGGATTTATCAATTGATTCTTTGTTAATTTTATCAATTTATCAATTGTGTAAATAGCTTCTGTAACGATATTGTTTTCTCGAGTGAATCATTACGTCTTCGTGCATATATTCCTCCGTCTGCCTATGTTTTTATTTAAATAGTATATTGATTTGGAATGGATGATATCACAGTAGCAGATAACAAATATACAACCACCATACAATATCCTGCAATAATGTAAGCATCCGAAGACCAAAGGACGTCTACATATACATATACACTGCAAGCCACAATAAAGGTGTGTGGCAGGGGGAGATTGCCACACAGGGGGTATGTCCATCTGTAGAACAACCACACAAATGCCAGCATAATGAGATTTGCTCAAACAATGTGATTTCCAACATGATACCATCCCTGAGAGCACAAAGTTTGCAGTAGACCTAATGTAAGCCTAATTTCAACGTCTACATCTGGTATTCAGCTAACCATAAGGTTTGCTGGATTCCTAGATGTAGACGTCTTATTTTGGTTTACATTACGTCTACATGTGGTCGAAAAAAGGTGCAAATGTCCTGCATTCGTGGTCTACTGGTAACCTCGCAAAGTTTGCAGCAAACCTAATGTAGACCTAATTTTAACGTCTACATCTGGTACACAGAAAACCATAAATTTTGCTTCATACCGTATGTAAACGTCTTATTTTGGTTCACATTACGTCCATATGTGGTCAAAATAAGGTGCAAATGTCCGCCATTCGTGTTCTACTGATAACCATTAATGTAGGTTTTCAGCATACTAGATTTAAAAGAAATAGTTTACACGGTAGTGCGATAATCAACACAAAAATGTAACAAGGCAGTGAACTTGGGTTTTCCACACAGAATTCTGTGTGGAATATTAATATTAAAATACCTACTAACTACGTAGTTCAATATTTAATACACCAACTACGTTACGTACGTTTCTAAGACACGTCATCATCGGGTAAACTAATAATTACGCTGCTTAGTCGAAACTTATAGTGGTACAGTACAAAGCTCACATCTACCAACAATTTATTTGGCTATTACAAAAAAAATGACTTTGTCAAAAATGCCTGAAAAACACCAAATCCAACTGCTTCTACAGGAATTACGCTAGAAACCATCAACATATAACAAAAATATAATAATAAATACCTTTATTTACCAGAAGACAGGTGCAAATGAATTATACAAAATTTACACAACAGCACCTCAACACACAATCAATGGCATTCCTCAGGGTTTTCGAAGACACTGTCTATGCATTACCAAAATTTTAAACGAAAAGAAAGAGTTCACCGATATCACCCTATTTTGTTGCCAAACACGGTTATTCACTCGGAAATATAAAGCAAACCAAATAAAACGGAACCTCACTTGGCATAAATTACATGAAAAAGGTCCAAATACCCCACTACAGTACCATATCTGCTAGCAGTAAAGTAACACACGTTGAAACTTCAAGGATCCTTCGTTCAACGACGTATTTTTTAACAGCTTCGTAACGTTACTGGTAACTTTGGAGAACAAGTATTCTACGGTTGAAAAAATCTGTTAAGACAATAAAACGCAGATGCTACAGAAAGAAAAACGGATTTCTAAGCAGACATTATTCCATTGCCTTTAATTTCAAAGTACACTTACCACTACGATACAGCCTCAGTATACAAGTACCTAGCGGATGAACCAGAACCAAATTATTCTTTAGAATACAAGAATGCATAAGACAACTGTATATTATGTAACTAGAGCGTGTAAAAAAACACTGAGATGATACATTTCAACTACACTCCAATAAGATTCGGCACATGTTTACGTGTGTTTCTTGCGTTTCCATGCACGGGCACGATTTAACAAAAGAAAACTCCGAAGCAAGAGTAGCCAACTTAGCCATAGGAGCGGAATTTCAACCGGATGATATTGTTTAAGCGCAGTAATGGACTGATAATGACGAAATAATGTTTGCCCGATGTACCAGTAATTCCGTTTTTTTATAAATATTATAACGGATCTCGTGGTGAACTATTGCAAACATATTATGTTACATTTGTTTTGGTTGGTAATTTTTGGTTTCAAATGTGGTCGACAGCATCCGTCATTAGGACTTTATTATTGTGTCTACATTAGGTCAATTCTTGGTCTATGGCAAACTTCAATCATTGACGTTATCTGTAGACGTTAAATTGACCAAATTTAGACGTCTACAATTTTTATTGTGCTCTCAGGGATCTCTCTCTATAATATAGATTGCCCCTGCAGTAGAATTAAAATATTACATAGAAGTTTTACACGAATAAAAAACTTATGTGTCTAGTCTACCTGACAATTTTTAATCAACATTAAACAAAAACATTACATGGCGACAATTGAAAACAAAACGAAGAGTTTTATATACTTCTAACTGTATAAGCGGCAAGGAAATGGAGACATGGAAGATTTAATCATTAGCTAGAATTAGGTACATTCTCACCTTGTATGTCGCGTGATAAATATCAACAAGTCGTCTGCTGCAATCGAAGCTTCTATCGGTGCCCACCGCGATAGCAGTGCCTGCTCGCCAGAAAATAATTGGAGACGGATTATGAACGAAATGATCCGACTCCGTCGCCTTGAGCCGGAACGACCGACGCGCCATCAAGGGAGCACGAATCGACACGAATCTCGAATTCGACTTTACAGAACTAGGCCCCAGTTTTCACTTACCGATTGTGAAATTAGGAAGGAGCAATCTAATCACATTTTGTTTTTTTTTTGTTAATAGTATTATATCTTTGTGTTCTATGAATTTCATTAAAGCAGAGGTATTTCTTTTCCACAGTGGTGCACTCGTGTTAGCTGATAATGGCATTTGCTGCATTGATGAGTTTGATAAAATGAATGATTCCACCAGAAGTGTTCTTCATGAGGTATGTGGGTATTTGTAATGTTAATAATCTTTATTGCCCTGTTGGTTATACGCGTAAACATCATTAGGACATGGTCAGGACAAATTCAGACTATAATCACTGTAATTTGAAAATGCATCCACACTAGCATCTCTTGTGAATTTGCAGTTTCTTTTATTCATCTTAAAGACATTTTGGCTGGCTTCTTTTTTAACTGACATTGGAATCTTGCTATAAATTATCGAGGTTGAGTGATGAGGACTTCTTTTAGATATGCTTCTAAGTGGTTGATTAGCCAAATGCATATGGCTTCACCACGAGTCTCATGGCTATGTATAACGGAATCAGGCCAAAACAAGGGCAGATTATTTCTGACAAACGTTGAACAGTTGAGGATGTATATACCTGGTGTGGAATTCTGTGCATCCTAGCGACAGCTATCGGTGTCGCTAACTCTCCCGATCGACGAATGTTGGTAAGAGTGATTCTGGTGACGCATTGTGCCGACACTTGTTAATTTTACCGATACTTGTCGGTAACGACGAGTGAGCCTACCGACGATTTCCAAACCCTCGCTAGGCCTTACCGACATGTATTTCGTCTCATCGCCAAATGCATGCTGGGTAAAAACAGTGAAAGATCGGTCTATGCCTAGCAACGGACATGTTTTGAGGAATTGACTTCTGCAAATTGGCAGTTTTTCTGAGAACTGTGATTGTCCTTTATTTATATTTTCATATTAGCATTAAGTGACAATCTTAACAATATAATTCGCACTTAGTTATATAGTTGAGCATCTTTAATCCGGCACATTGGGACCGAAGTGATTCCGGATTAGGGATTTTGCCGGACTATGGGTCATGCATGGCAACGGGTCTATTTCTGCCGTCCGGAATGTTTTCATTGAAAGGAGTCAATTATTTATAACAAAATATATTCGTTTGCCATTTACTGAACATTATTTTAAAAAGAGTTACTGAGAATAATCAGAAAGAAATGGTTTCTTAATACAGAAAGTTATTATTTAAAATTATCGAAGTTGCGCAATAGTGAAAATAATGGAAGCTAAGCATTGTGCATATTGCTGAACATGTGAAAGTTTCATATTGTTATTGGAAAAGGGCATAAAATTTGATATTTCTTACGCTGTGCTTTGCGTAACATAATTTCCTACCACGCTTGATTTATCAGCTGATTCAGCGCGATGCCAATGCGTGGGTGTCGTGTGTACGGTCGCCCATCACTACGTCGCCGCGGGCAACTGGACTGGATTATTCTTTTGGTGCTTTCCATTCAAGCGACTCATGCGTCGTCTTGAGTTAACTCGCGGAAACTCAAGTCGACTTGTGTCTTCGCGAATGGAAAGCAAGTTTCAGATGTGCAGTAGCTGATGCGCTAAGGACTTTCATGGGGACTCGTGATTGGTGCGTTTTTGTGGGAAGGAAATCAGGAGCTTCCTTCTATTTAACTTATTGTTAGCAGTGCAAATCTTGCTATAGCAAGATCGTTACCAATGAACAGAAAAATGAGTTGTAGGATGATTAATTAAGAAAATACTTAACTTAAACATTTGTTCTGATTTATCGGTTATTTTCAATATGCCTCTTGCAGACGTATTGCGATTTAGAGCTCCTTCTTTCTTTTTTCAGTAACTCACTATTACCGGTGTGTCACCGTGTGTCGACTCGCGTTTGACACACTAGCGACACACCCTGATGCACCACTTGCGTCGATGATTGGAAAGCACCCTTTAAAGACCATTATCAGTAGTAGTCTTCCTTCAACAATTTCAGGCTGATCATTTCTCTCGGATTTATTGTTATTAATTACCATTTCAATGATTTCATCATCTACGATATGTTGTGTGGTGAGAATATCGTGGCGGCTAACTATCCTTTTGTCTAAATTTACCAATTCCATTTCCTTTAATTCAGGATTATGGTTGATGTTTGCAAACTAGATCATCATATTTTTATCCTCAGAATCATGAAAGTTTTTAAATCCCCACTTATTTCGTCTATATCACACCTTAAAGCAGGCAACAATTTAAACCACTCGTGTTTTAGAACGGACGGTGAAATGCTATTGCCTGCACGTGAAATTTCCCGAATCACGTCTTTTGTATTGATCACGTCTATTTCTGAAATAGTTTATCCTGCTCCATTAGCATTTGGCCAGAAATACTAACTAAGGCCTTCACTTCGACGCAATCGAAACCAGTCTATCTAAATCAGCACTAAAATCTTCTTTCATAGTGTTTCTCTCTGTTATCTACTTCTTCGTATCACTTTAACAGTAAATTTTTGATGATTTTTCTCTTTCAGCTTCTTGATGTGCTATATTGTTGAAGGTCCCACGTAGTATGTTTCGGTCAAACGCTTTACTGATGCAACGGTGTCAAGCTTTTTCACAACTTGCACTTTTTCTGCGATGGTTAATGTTTTGTGCTGTTGCCACAAATGTATGGATGAGACATGTTTTGGGTGAAACATAAGAATATAACCAATAATTTTATCATATTACGTCTATTGGTCAATCAAAAATGTGTGCGTCATTGAAAGTGGCCGATCTGTAAATAAGTCGTAGTCCGTCTCGGCGATGTCTTCAAATTTATATGTTTACTTCAAGTTCCAGAATAATTCCAGTGTACACGAAGTACCAGAAATTAATATGATTAAATTATCCTGATTCTCGAAATGGGAAAATTAACGTTAAGAATGGTATCTCGATATTAATATAAGAATTCTTATAATATCTCGGCTGGTTATGAAGCAATGATCCGGTTAAAAAAGTTTCGGCATTCTCCATTAAGTACCAGGTAGTTGGTCATGGCAAAATTGCCGGATTATGGGTGTTCGCGGATTAGGGGTTCCCGGATTAAGGGTGCTCTACTGTATTCATCTTTAATTTGCAAAATTAGTGTATCATTTTAATTTTCTAAATACTAAGTATATTTCCATTTCAATTACTATACTATTTATATGCAATTGCAGTTTGATAGATTTAAATGTTTTACGTTAGAGACTTTATCACTAAACTAGTAATGGAGCATTCCACCGTTACGTACGGGACATTAGTACTAATTTTTACAACTTTTAAATATTATTTTCTGCCCCTAATATTTTTTGTTTTTTATTGAAACAATTATTAATTGTTAGGTGTAGGCCTAAACTATTTTTCAAGCTATAGTTTTGGCCTTAACCCTTTGTTATAACTGTTGCAAGAAAAAAAAAGTGCCTGTTACGTACGGGACAAGCTGGGTCAACCACTTGTTTGGCTCATGTTATGAAAAATGGTATTTCTGCTCAATTAGAATTTTCGTAATGCTGTGATATTTTTTTTCATATACCTTAAAAAGGATGCTTCAAGTACATATGTTTAACATTATCAACAAAACATTTTCAACTAAGTTACAATTTTTTTACCTTTTGTTACGTACGGGACAAGGGTGTTACGTACGGGACATCGTACACTTCAGGTTAAAAGTAATTAAAAATAAACAGTTAACATGGTAAAAAAAACACATTTATCAAAAAAGGTTATTAAGCAAATTACAATAGAAGAAGAGAGTATGTTTACAAGCATTATTCTCTTGATCATTTAACTTGTCTTAGCTTAGCTTAATTATAATACAATTGAGTTATCAAAATATTATACAACTACTAAAATATTGGCCCATGGTGTTAATATAAAAGACAACTAGAAAGATATCAGAGTTCATATTTTAACATCTTCAAGGTTAAATTTATATAGTCCTATGTTGTTGACCACTGTAGGAGGAGAAATAACTTTAATCACCTCTGTCTCTTTATTGTATACAATACAATCATGTGGAATTGGCCATTTATAATGCCCTGGAGGACCTGTGGGTACCATGACTGTAACTTTCAATTGCTTCTCTGAGACAATTTCTGTGATTTCTCCTGGAAATAAATCACCATTATATTGCACTAGAACCCACTGACCTTCTCTAAATTCTGCCTTCACTTCAACAAATGGGTCTAGATTCAAGTTGATATCTTTAGCGTGTTTCTGTCCTGAAAAACTTTTATTTGCGTAAGATATCACGTGAAAGCTAAGGATACCTGGTACTGCTTGAACTTTGTCCCAAGGCTTTACTTTGGTGATGGTATCATTTATAAAATCTTCTCCAGCATAATATACCTGGGTCTTTGAACAAACTTTTGAAGCAACTGCTGCAAAGTCCTTGGCAGATTGAATAGAGCAGCCTTCTCCCTGTGCCATCATTTTCATCCTTACTAGCCTCTTGACATTTCCACCAACACCATCCACAATACCTTTGCCATGAGATGTTGCAAAATACTTCCATGTGAAGTCTCTATTAAATTTCTCTGACAAAACTTGAAGGGTTCTTACCATAAACTTGTTTTTAAATTCAGAGGAGGGACCATCGCTCCAAATCACTTCCTCAAAAGTCATTACTGTATTGGATCTTTAAAGATTTTAGTTTTAAAATAAAATTTTCATGAATTTTGCACTTGAACTGTTCAGAAGGAGTTTGCTTCAGGAGGAGGACATTTTTAGGCCTTAAGCAGCAAAACTTTGAAAACCCAATTTTAATGTCCTTGTGGAGTTCTTTAAATACATAATAGGCTTTTTTTCGAAACATGGTAATAAAATGTTTTTGCAGCTTTATTTTTTTACCATCTTTCCAAATAGTGATAACATTTTTCATGCCTGGACATGTATAGACAATGTCGGGGCGAAAATAAAAATCTGTCACAATTTTGTAATCTTCTTTCTCTTGCTTTTCATCTAATTTTGTTTCCATTTCATCAGAATGATCCAAATTCAAGCGTTTCACTAGTCCTTGGACGACAGCCTTCTTTTTTCGGGGAGACTTTGGAAGTGCTCGAACAGTTTTTAAGACTGCCTTACATAAGGTCTGTTTGCAGCTGTAGGGCGAGGGACCTGAATTGCATTCAGGAGAACTGACCTGAGCTGGATTTTTTAGCTTAAGTTTGGCTGCTCTTTGCTGTCGCTTTCTGTCCCTTTCATACTTTTTCTTTTCTTCTTTTTCTTTGTCAGTAATATTTTCTCTTTGTTTTTTTCTAAATTCATTAATCCTCTTCCTTTCTTTTTCTAAGTACCCATCACGATCATTTGCTTTGAGTCTATCACACATTTTCTTTATTCTAGCAGCACCAGTTGACTTAGGTTTTTCACTTGTTCTTCTGTTTACTACAATGTATCCTTTCAACCACAGCATCTACTCCTCTGCTATTTTGTAATCTTATGACATAAACCTAATTCCTGGCCCTTCTACCAACCAATGCATCATGCCACACCCCCCAACCTCGCCTAAAAATTCATGAGTGCCCTGAGCACAATTTTTAGTTTTAATTGCGATAGACCTAGACTTTTCTGGCCTAAATATACATATGGCTTCATTTTCTCTTTTAGAGTTAAATATTATCACCATTTAGTAATGAAATGACATATTCAATTCGTTTTTATGTGTATTGCACATTATTTTGTGTAATGTCCCGTACGTAACGTTACGTACGGGACACAAAAAAATTGAACATTAGGGTATGTTTACATTTAATTAGTTTTTTTACAACATTATAAGCATTTAGTTTTACACAAAAGCTGGACAGAAAATCATATTTAAAGTAGCTGTCTGTCAAGAAACTTGCTGAAAAAAGAAATTTATCTATTTTATGTTACGTACGGGACAATGAAACAATGTATTTTTGAACACTATGTTTTATCATTATATAAATGTAAACCAAATATAACTTGGTGATAGAAACTCTTATTTGGTACTATATTTTGATATTACAATAACAAAGACAAATTCAAATAGTATTTACTTAAGCTTTGGTATGGCAACACAACCCATGAAAACAGTAAATTTTGAACAGCTGATGAAGAGACAACTTTGACCCAAGGTTACCTACACATTAAAACATAGTTGACTGAAATTCTTAGTAAATACTCTTAATATAGTGTTATAAGAAGACAATCATGACATAATAAATTAAATTTTTTTTAAAAATATTTTTTTCCAAAAGTTACCTATTTTCATGGAATGGCCCTAATGCATTTTGCAGCAGAGTGGCTGGTGTTTTTTAATAATCAGCCGAAAGAATGGGATAGGGATATCTTGCTTTAGATCAAATGTTTATGTAATACGGAGAAAGTAGACGAACGTCGTGCCAGGAGACGGAGTGGAGGGAATCCCACGACCCGTTTGAGCTGGACAACGAGGAGTTGATCAATTTATTTAGTCTCTCCCCACGTTTTGATATGGTTCTTATTGAAACACTTCGACCAAAATTGCAGCGGGAGCGGTCGATCGCCATTGCGAGTGAGCAGTGTGTTCAGTTCATTCCAATGTATTATCAAACGAACGAAAGTTATTGTATTCTCATCATTGTTTCTTTGTCAGGGTCCCTTTTACTTGCATGCCCACTAGTGTTCCTAATTCTTAAGATTGCCTCCCAAAAAACAAATGCTCACACGTGAGCTGACTGCTACATACTACTGTGATGTCTCTTTTATTTGTAATTTCGAAGAAGATGTGTACATAATTCTGCCATGTAAGCTAATAAATATATTATTATTATTATTCTATTCCTCCCCGTGTAGCAATTCCCTTTCACCCTGACTTGAACTTCTCGACTATTGCTTGGACCATCGTATGTAATCAATAACAAAGTGTGAATAAAGATTTCATTCAAATTGCATGCATTCCCCTCAGTTTCAAATAATTCCACCTTTCATCCTACCTTAAGTGTTGTTGGGCTTCCAGTACCACTCTCCTCGCATTCTCTTTTAGCGTGTTTCCCTAGCAACCTCTTCCTCAGTTCTCTTTTCAAAGAAACGAGTGCACTATTCCATCGCCCACCATCTCCCATACTAAAAAAATATTCATAGGCACTCTTTAAAAAGAAAATTTTATTGTCAGTCCTTGGTATTTACTCTATGGCTATTCCTGTTTCCACTTTGCTAATGAAATCTGCGGCTGTTTTGAATTCACGGAAACAGCTTCACTAATTAAATAGTGTAATTTGCTAAGCTCCACTGTTGTTCTATGTCCGTTAGGCATCTCCCCAAAAACTACTGAACCAATTGAGCTGAAATTTTTGAGGATTGTGGCGTATACACTACACTATACTATAGACTGTATAAAAATAAAGGCCGAGGGCCGGGGTTTGATTCCTATTATGTATTTACACTGGTTTGAATTGACTTTTTCAATGTTCAATGTAGCATAAGAATTTTTTTCTTTCTCTCAGTAAAATGACTAAATGTTAATAGACTTCTTCCATCCCTCTCCGATATGAAACATCGTTGATGCTTAACAGGTTGACTGCCAACTGTTTTTTTTTTTTTAAGTGTCCCCCCAGGCCAAATTGACATATTAATGCATGTATATTTGCGAGTAGTGTTGAGCGATAGAAAATCGCCAAAAAAATTAATTTATTTTTGTTATTAACAATTTTAACTAGCGGACACCTGTGTCTGCCACGGCGTTAGTGTAGCAGTCAACATTTTTATTACCGGGTATTTTTTGATATAACAAATTTTGGTAGATATTTAATTACATGAGAAGTAAATGAACGTAGTGAAATAAGTACTACGGTCTTATACCAATTATACTTAGTAATATACTTTTTAGCAGCGAACATATATATTTTCTGTCGGTGCCAACGTGATCTGCCCCTATCACGAAGGCAGACACCGTTGTACTCTGTGGATTCTACTTTGCTCCAGTTGCGTAAACTCATGTCCGCTCTAATCGTATAATGCCACACAGTCGCGAAGCTATAAGTCATTGCTGAAATTCACACCAGTTTTTTCTGTATTTTTTGTATGACTTCTGCACCTATGCAGTTTCTACTTCTTCATCGAGCTTCAGTACTTGTGTTCTAAGTCCCCCTGTCAAACCTCGATTCATACCTTTTTTCCACACCTTGAGCTATTTTTTTCTGGCAGAAAACCTTTTTCAACGAACATGAAACATTATTTGGATCTTCAAACATCAACTCAACACACTGTAATGGTGCATCCCGCGTGAGTAGATGCGTGAACACTTTCACCATCAAAATTAGCATTGTGTAAATATGGAAAATTGCACAAATGCTTGAACGCGTGGCCATAAAATAAAATTTGGAACATTTGTTCACACATCTGTCCAGCCACGTAATTGCGCGATTCCATTCATTGTGTAAACACGCCTTACACTTGCTGTGAAGAATACGACCATGCAGATTGGCAAAATTTGCTTCACTTTTTTTCAACTTCCGAGTAACGTCAAGATGGTTGATGCACTCTTGAACGGCAACAGCTCCTCAGAGTCGGATTCCTTCAACGGGAACTATAGTAACCCAGGCACACGTCTCTTCTGCAGCAATTAGTGCTCTCGCCCCCCGAGAGTTCCGAGTCCCTTATCTTTGTGCCTACTCATCCCTGTGTCGAAGTAAACAAGGTCAACCAACCACCCCAATTCAGTGGAGAGCTTACTATACGGATACTATATGGAGAGCTATACTATAGACTAAAAAGTCTTCAGGGGTTTGAAAACACAGTACGTCCAGTGGTTGAAGAACTTGAATGGCATGAAGGGGTAGTAGAACCAGTTCTTTATCTAAGTTTTCACATAGGTCAGCAATAACCAGAGTCGAGTGACTACGATAGCCGTCTAATACCAAAACAACCTCCCTGGTGTTTATTGAGAGTGTGCACCCATTCTAGGAAAGCTTCTTCAGTTACCCATCCTTTTTCTGTCATCATCACCTGCGTCTCAGGAGGCATGCCGATCATGAAATCACTCCTCTTGTGCACTCCCTTAAAAAGCATGAGTCCGTGGAATGTACCGTATTTACCCGATTCTAAGACGACCTGTTTTGACTAATTTTCAGCTAACGATACCTAGACTCATCTTAGATTCAAGTACAACTTACGCGGCGCTATGCTATGAATGTACGAATGTGTGACTAATTGATTGATAGGCATCCATTCCACAAGAATCCATTGCAATAGTTACTTAAATTAATATTACTTAATGTGAAATTATATTACAACGACGGGTATGATAATTTTTTCCAGTGCCAATAATTATCTATGGCCGCAGCGATGTATTTCAAACGAGCACTTCGGGCATACACAAAAAAACAAACGAAGGTAGGAATTCACTTTCGGAATTTTTTTACACTTAACTGAAGTGTTGAATTCATGATTGAAATGTACCTTACATACATAGCACTTATAAATGACATCATGCAGAAATACATAGCATGAGTGCGAAGGGAAAGTTAACCAAATATATTAGACATGGTTACGTCGCAAATTTTAAGCTACTTGTCGTACAACATATGCTGATAAATCAAATAACTGTGACGCAAGTACAAAGTTTGGAGTTGCCGAGGCAAATAAGCGAAGATGGAGATCTGCAATACACAAAATGCAAATCTACCAGGAAGTCATTTAAGGTCCCAAAGCAGGCCGATTCCCTTACGTTGAAGAAGAAGTGGTGGAGTTCATACGAACTTTGCGGCAAAATGGTATGCCTGTTTCAACGGCAGGTATCACTCTAAAAGCTCACAAAGTTGCTAGAAGACTTAATATACCAGCACACGAATTAAAAGCAAGCAGAGGTTGGTGCACCAGATTCGTGCGACGAAATAATTTTTCTTTACGGCGTAGGACTTCACTGTGTCAGAATTTGCCCAGAGACTACAGCGAAAAACTAATCGCTTACCAAAAATATGTGATTGGACTTTAAAAAAAATTATCCTTTGGGCCAAATCGGAAATACAGACAAAACTCCAGTTTTTTTCGACGTGCCGTCGAATTATACTGTAACTGAGAAAGGAGCCAAGTCCGTCCTTAAAAAACTACCGGTAACGAATAAATACAAGTGACTGTTATGTTGGGAGTATTAGTAGCTGCTATCTATTTAGTAACATCTAGATGGTACTAAATAAGCACCTTATGTGATTCTAAAACGGAAAACTATGCCCAAGAGACATATACCGAGTGGAATAATAGTACGATGCCAAGAAAAGGGATAAGGACAGAAGATTTAATGAGAGATTGGCTACATGTGGTGTGGAATAGACATCCAGGGGAACTGCTGAAACAAAGAGCTATGCGTTTGTAAGTCCGAATGGTTCTATTGCAAAAGTTATTCTGTGATACTTCATGCTATAAGGCAATTATGAAGAAGGAAAGTATCTGATTTTTTTGTTACTCAGAATTAACCCATTGGCTTACTATTTTTCTTGCGTGCTACTCCCTCAGAAATACCATTTATTTTGAGAAAATATTCTACTGATAAATATGTTATAAATTTTATAGTTTATTAGTTATTTTATTGAAAACTTTCATATATCTAGGTTAATATTTTTTCAATTATAATTTGTTGAAATTAGTCGAAAAAAAATTTTCATTGAACATTATTATTAACAATTATTCAAAGTTTGCAAAATTATTTTTAAAAAATTTTGTGCATTTTTTTTTTAATTTCTTAATTTTTTTTATTATTATCGTAAACTATATCTTCTTTCATTCCTGAAAGTTACATTGAAATGCAACGAAGGGTCTGGAGATATATTATAATGAATCTGGCAGAATACTGAACATTTTTTTTACTGTCATTGGCATTTTATTCCAAACTTGACTTCTTACGATATTTTTTTTTATTTTTCTTGAATTTCACTTGACCTGAATTCTATTTATTGGAAACTATATGACAATGTGATGTAATTGAAAATTCTTTGTGAATAAATTGTAAGTTTTACATTAAGGTTGATTTCGTATGATGGAGTTTGAAGTATGTAATCTGGTTGGTGAAGGGCGACACCTCATTCTTCACACTCCCACCTGGTTTCTCTCTTCTTTCCTCTTGTTTTGCACTCCACACATTTACGTGATGGATTTTTCTTCACTGGATTTGGCGGGATATGAATTGAAAAATGTTCCCAATTTGCCGCCTGGAATCTCATGGGTGAGGGGCCTGATACTGGTCGCCCGCGTCTTTTATAGTCTGATATATTTACATTTTCTAGAATTTTCTCAGAAGTTGTCAAATTGAATCTTCTTGCCTATTGTTTTCTTATATAATACATAAGTATTTAATAAAACCATATCTGTGAGATAAAAAAATATCACTACGGCTCTTGAGAGAGTGACTACCGAAATGTAAATGCAGCTCGAAGCAAGATTTATCATTAACACCGTCGATATTTCTTAGTCTATGTCATTTCCACAACGTTCCAAAATACTCAATTTTTGCCTTTATTTCGTTGTAGAAAATTTTGATTATATAACATGAATAACATAGATGAATATTGTTATCAGCATTTACATATCTGTTAACGATCGTGTCATTTTTAAATTATCGGTGAATTATATTTGACTGCGCGATGAGCTCGAAAACTGCGCTTGTATAGTAAATGGCAAAAATACTTTCGCTACAACTGGCACATAAAGATTTCAACAAGAAAAGAGAAGACTTATTGGACGTCTTTACGGAATATAAGTGTTAAGTTCCAAGCTCAATTGCGTAATAAATGAGGAAAAATTATCGCGGATACAATTAGAATTTATTTCAAATTACACACCATCCTCGCACTCTTGCATACTCGTCTGGTTAATTCTTAGAATGAATACTCATCGGCAATTCATATCGTAGTATATGCTATTTCACAAATAAAAAAAACTAACTTGATAAATAAAAGTATTTAGGAGATTATTAGGAACAGATTGAACGTCTCTTAGATGCATTGGTCAAAACTCTAAATGTTTTCCTATTCGAAGGTCCCTGTTCGAAACCCAGCAGTCCGTATTTGAGTACTGTGTGTACTGGAGTACTACTACCTCTACTCAAAGGTTATAACATTTTCTCGTATCGTTGAACGGAAATGTGTATTAAGGACAGGACGGATAATTTTACAATGTGAACAGAACACATGCAACGTAATTAGAAGGAATACGTGGAATTACTGAACGACTGTGCAAAAAGGCCTAGAAGATTTTTATGGACTCACCCGTGGGATATGCAATATATTGTCGGAGGATTTCGTAGAAACTGTACTGACATCTAAAACGGAAACGAGAGTAACAAGGAAATGTGATGGCAACTGAATCTCTCATACTGCTAAGCTTACGCGTAAAATCATCAACCAAGGTATGGAAAAGACAGTAATAAATGAATGAGGCCGCCTTGTCCGCGATATCTGCTAGAGGACGAGTCATCCAAGCCTGTCATTTATCCCCCTCTGTGACGAAACGTCTCTTTAACCAACGTAATTCTCCTTCGGACTTAAATGTTGGCAGAATACTCCTTTTCAATACTAACCGGGTTACTACATTACTCTCCCTGCTCCATGATCTAACCCCTCTCTTCTAAATAAATTAAAATCACCCTCCATGCATGCAAAATTTCATTACTTGAGTCTTCTTATGATCGTAGGGGTGACTAGTTGACCAGGGCTTGATCACCCGCAAACCTTATCAACTTTCCCCTACCTATACACCTGTATCGAGCCCTCCCACCATACCCTCCGAATGTGAATTAAAAAGTGCCGGTGACTACGCACAGCCTTACGCAACCCCTCTCTCTAATACCACCTCATCTCATTCCCCGTCCGCTTCTCTCACCAGCACTTTCTCGGTAATGCATGAACTTTGGCTCAGTCTTCTGTTCTTCCAATTAATTCCTGTTTTACGCAATAGTTCCATTAACCCTTTCCTCTTCACTCTGTCGAAAATATTTTTGAAATTAACAATACACGCAGATACATTCTGATTATATTCTAATCCTTTTCACTCATTCCAGTGATGTTGATTGAAAAACTGCTTTGCGATGACAAAATATAAATTTACCTGCAGAAAAAATTTCTCCTTCCCCTCTTTCCCTCTCCAAGAAAACTACATGCCCAGATATGGGCGATAAGTGACCACGGACCGCTTCGCTCAGGCCCTATTCTTAAATAATGCCGAGACGGGTATGGGGATGGATGCGTAGATTTTTTCACCTTAAGAATCATCCCCGACACGTTTTATGACACCCACCACTCCATCCAGGACACCTCGGGTCTTCTTCCTACCGGTTCAAGTCTCTTTCAGGGACCAAGCACAATGGGTATTTAAGGAGCAGGTAAAGCATGGCGCGTTTACCCTCTCTTACGACTGACAAAGGTGGACAGGGATTTTTGCAGTGTGAGGGTGGACCGCAAGGGTGCCCTGTGACAATCGGCTCCGAGGAGTGAGGCCTCCCGAAACGCAGCCTTCTTTTCGATTGCTGCTCCGAGATGATGATCATGTAGTTTTCGCTACTGCTGAGAGAGTGACGACCCAAATATGATTGCAGCTCGAAGCAAGAGTTGTCATTAACAACGTCGATATGTCATAGTCAAAAGCGTTCCCAAAATATTCCCAAATACTCCGTTTTTGCCTTTATTTCGTGGTAGGAAATAATGAGATCATAAAATATTCGAGATAAGAGCTTGAAAAATGCGCTTGTATAGGAAATGGTAAAAATAATAATGCTATAACTGTTACAGGCAGATTTCGATAACAATAGATAAGACGTACTGAACGTCTTTACGGCATATAAGTATTAAGTTCCAAGCTTAATTGGGTAATATATTAGGAAAAATTATCGTGGATATATTTAGAATTTCTTTCAAATTACATACAATCCTCGCACTCTCGCATACTCACCTGGTTATTTCTTAGAATGAATACTCATCGGCAATTCATATCGCAGTATATGCTACTTGAAATATAAAAAAAGGACAGGACGTGTAATTCTGCAATATGACCAGAACACATTCAACGTAATTATAAGGAATACTTGGAATTACTGAACTACTGTGCAGAGAGGTCGGAGGATTTTTATGGGCTCGCTTGTAGGATATGCAAGGAGAATATACTGTCGGAGTATTCGAAGAAACTGTATTGCCATCTAAAACGAAAGTGAGAGTAACAAGGGAATGCGAAGACTACTGAGTCTCTCATGCTGCTACGTTGGTGCTTAGAATCATCAATCGATGTATGGAAAAGAGAGCAATGAATTTCTAGGTGAGGATCAATTCATATTTTCCAAGGGAATTAAACACGTGATGTGATTGCAGTGATGAGAATCATTATTATCATTATTTTTGGTTCCACACACTGTCCCTCTTCAGCCCCCCATACCTCCCATCATTTTATCCAAGGTACCCGTTCTTCGCCTCACTCTACCCCGTTTAACCAATATTCTTCACTCAATCACATATTTCAATTCACCCTCGCCCTTTTCATCTTCTCTATTCATCAATCAAAATTCTTTCCTCTCCTACCATTTCTAATACTTCATCATTTGTCCTCCTTTTGACCCACTTCAATTTCTCCATCCTTCTCCATACTCACATCTTAAAAGCTCTGAGTATATTTCCATCTTCGTTCCACGAAGCCTATGTTCGAGCGTCATATAGTGCCACGCTCCATATCAAACTTTTCGCTACTACTTTCTACTTCCCTACTTAACACCCCTGTCAACAGCTCACGTCTACGACTAAAAGCTTATCTTGCTAATACAATTTTCCTTCTGTCATCAATGCTGCTATACCCCTTTTTCTCCAATACACTACTTAAATAGCGGAAGGTGGAAATGTGAAGAAATGGAGAGCCTGTCCAAATTCAAACCTTGCTTGGAATAGCGCGTATAACAGCACATTTGTAGATCTGTAGTTCATTTCTCGGATGAGTTTTTTTTTGTTGTGATCTGGCTTGATTCTATTTTCACCACCTGCTTACTGTTCGGGGTTGTGGGTATCATAAAACATGCCGAGAATGTTTCTGAGGGTGAAAAAATATAGACCGACTTCTGAACGTATCGGAATGGGGGCGTTTACTCGGAACCGAAATCGCAATTTTGTACACGAAATCGTTAGATGGAAACAAAAAACGAATTTTAGTGAAAAAATTAATCTTCTAAACACAACCATTCACTCATAAATCAAAATTAAAATAAGCAAAAGGTGACGCCCACCGAAAATTCTGCTATGATAACATTGACGTCATTTTCCTCCCGTCCTTGACTGCTTTCAGGGGAGGGGGAAGGGAGTGGAGGGGGGTTCTCGGAAGGTCTGCTCGCACAGATGCTGTCGAAATCGCTCCCATTGGCAGAGTCAGCTGTGTCCCCCACTTTGCGATAAGGCGAAGCAGCTTCGCGGGCTCAGTTGTGATTGGGCGAAGTCGATATACGTCAGAGGTTGCACCACACCCACTTTTCCGAAAGGGTTAAAAACATCAGTTTTTCGCCGCTTATAACTTGGGAAATAATTGTCGGATCAGAAAACGGAAAAATACGGGTCCTTTTATTTTACAAACTCTATCAGATTCGGCAATAAAAAAAATATGGTAAACGACCCCATTATTTCCGAAGGTAGGGTATATCGGCTAAGCGCTCAAAGGCTTCTCTGATTAAGCCGTTTTATGCTATTGTCTTTTAGAGAGAATTAGGTAATGAGGCTGGAAAAACTTCTACTTTGTAAGAATCTCGGCCCACGTAAGCCGATAGCTATTGATTTTCAGAAATTAATGGCTTTTGAATAAAGTTCCAGGAGTTCAAGCATTACAAAAATACTGAAGATCATATTAGCAGCTGATCTTATTTCATTTAGACGTAATACATGAGCAGTTGAAGCAGTGATCAATTGAAAAAACTACGGAATAATAAAACTAAGGCTTTCTGTTTACACCTTCCTAATACTTTCTTCACACCTACGCTCTGCGAAATGAATGTTGGATGAACCTGAGTTAATTGGTGACTTAGTGATCAATAAATGTAGGCGTTTTGAAGTGTTAAGTTTAGAGGACATAAAATTTCAACCAGAACATTGCATATTTTATGGTCTTATAATACCCGTGGAAGCGCAACGACCATTTAGCACGTTAGTCATTTCCCTCGGAAAATCGTCCGGTTGTCATAGGACTCCAAAGTGGTCTCGGAATAAATGATAGGTATTTTCGAAAGAGGTTATAAAGCGAGTGTCATTTTCTATTATGTTTCTAGTAGAAATGTGGAGAGAAGTGATTGGAACTCATATCGTGCCCCTTCTCCCGTTCTGTGACCACGGGTACCTATGTGTCTCGGGCGACTCGTCTTCTAGCAGATATCCTGGACAAGCATGACCACTGAGAAGAGTGGTCTTGAGTCAAGGCGGTCTGCCCTGGTTGTTCACTTGAAAAAGTGTGAAAAGGGAATTGTTCTCGAGGGAAGGGTACCCCCAATAAATGGCGAGAGCAGCGAGAGCTCTGGGCATTTAAACTCTGCGCCAAGGGACAGTGTTGTCAAATCTCCTTCAACTCGGGACTTAGAAAAATTCGGCCTCCGAGGTGGCAACATTTTATTGTGGACGGGTGTACATGGCTCTAAATTTTGTATTTATGTAGTCGATCATTTGGAGATATCTTTTTCAGCTGATCATTTTCATTCACTTTTGTATTATCAACAAAATGCGAGAATTTTGATTACAACAAAAAACATTTATGTCGCATAACTCTGCCGAAAAAATGCCTTTCTGTCATGGTGCACGGACTCCAGTATTTTTTAAGTTTATTTTTTTTTCAATTGTGCCATTAGCACACACAATGAGAAATAGACCTGAATCTCATCTCTATTTGTTTCAAACCACCCTTTCCTAAGATCACTTTTTCTATTTTTTTCTGAGTACAAAAAGGCATCTGCATACTTGTTGGTTTCAGTTGCAATGAGTTCTCAAAAATCACCATCAAGAAACTGGAAGTAAAAGTCTCTCTCACTGGGATTGTTTCCCACACTCCTGAGAATTCATTCATTTATGCCAGGTTTTCCAGAGAACCTAAATTCTTTTACACTCTGGTTGCTTTTACACCAATGCCAATTATCTTCTACCTTAGCCTTTTTTGGATCCGCCAGACAAATACTGCCTTCATTTTCACTGGAAAATTCTGCACTGCTCACAGTTTCCGAATAATCAAGAGTTATCGGTGTCACCTTCTTCACTGTTATCACTTACAATGATGTCCTCGCAACTTTTGTGAGGCAGCAGAAAAGATTGTATTATCTTTTGCATAGTAGTTAGTTCACTGAAGACTAAGATAATGGCTATCTTTCGCTTATGCGATGGCACTTATCAGATATACAAAGTATAATATTGATTTCGTTATCTCGTGTTGGCAATGAATAGGTGTCACAGCAATACTGTATCAAATAGGAGGAGGATAGGAGAGAAAGGAGACAAAGTAAGTTGGTGCTGAATGTGCATTGGGTTCAGATAAACGATGACGGCGCACGAAAATACTTTCAAACCGTCGAGTATATAAAAGAATAAAATATGAACTGCAATACAATAACAGCATCGGAATATGCATTAGGAGAACATAAAAGCAATAAAGAACATACATTATAAATCTATCTGAAATTTATTCTCCATAAGAGGGTTGGAAAAAAAAATAATATACGAGACCGGCAAATCGCCGTCTTTGTAAGCAAGGGCCAATTTTGAGCGGACGGCGAATCACCGTCTTCGTAAGCCAATGGGTTAAGTTGTGAGTTATATATTTCTGTGTATAAGAGCAGTATATATTTAATTTTCCAAACGTTTCAATGCTTTTCCTTATTTTTCTCTTAAATTGGATGATTTTTAGCCGAAACAGTTCTGTTGCAAAATTTATCCTGTGGTATGCTAAAATGTATAAGGAAAGTATCTACAATTTCTGTTGCTCAGGACAAAGTTTGTTTAAGTTATGTGTTTTCTGGTTAAGCTATGTTTTCTGTTTGAATTTGAAAAGAGTATATGTTTTATTTTCCAAAATTAATGCAAGTGAAGTAGAGGACTGATTTTTTAGACAAATAGTATAATTATGGGTGATTTGTCATTTTATTTTCAATTGGGAGCTCAAAATGAGGGGTCGTCTTAGACGGTACGAGCCGGTTGCATTCAGACACGCTATTACTGAAACGGTATCACCACGCTCTACACTGATCATACTGATGACTTGTCGGCTTCCCTTTTCCGCTGCGATATTGGGTGAATGATTACTCAAAGGAAAAGAAGTCCTGTTTCATCTTGGTTAAATATGCACTCAGGTTTTCCCCTCGGATTGAAGTGATTGAGGACTTCTGCCAAGGCTTTATCAAATTCAGCACCTCTTTTTTAGATGCATTCCATTTATTCTTTCCCTCGATAGCCCCTCTGGTTTTATAATAGACAGGTAACAGTTTCGTCTGAGGAATCTATGGAATCAATCTTTGCCAACCAATTTTGCTTCCTGGTTAAAATTGGGAGTGATTCCTATGCGTTCACAAAAATGAAATGCATATTTCCTTATCGTTCTTGATGTCAGCCCAAATTCTCATTTTGACTGATGTAATATTCTATTTGCAAATCTGTTTTTAGGATTTGAGATCCATTACAGGTTTAGCCCCCATGACTTGGACTATACCAGTCAGAGAATAAACCCTTCTTTGAACCGATGTGTAAGGTACTGCGTAGTGTTCGGCACCTTGGCTCAGAGTTATAGCTTTAGATTTCACTTTCTGCACATCTCTTTCATGGCTATTTCTGACCATGTATGCTGGGATGTACAAAGAACATATGTACAAACCATCTACAGTAAGAAGTCTTAATTAATGTTAAAGACAAAAGCATAAGTAACAGTGAAGATCATGATCCGTTGAGCCCTGTTTTTCGTGATCCGTTTAGCCTTGCATAGCAAACTTCAATTAAGAAAATCTTTAAAAAATAACAATATATAATGATTGAACACTACGTATTTAGTATATCATTGAAATAAATATAAATTGAAAATATAACATACAAGGAGCAGAGAAATCCTTTGATGTTGTTCACAAAAATTACAGTGACACTAAAAAGAAGCCCACACGGTTCTGAGATGCTTCCTGGAATGGCCACTGACGTGAGCGCAAGACTTCCAGCCACTATTCATTGTAGTACATGTACGTGCCAATAGATTAGTCACTCAGCATTAAACCCAGCAATACAGAAGGTGTATAGTTTTGGATTGGAGAAGCGACAGACCTTAGCGAGATCCGTTCTGCCCCATGATCCGTTTAGCCCCGGTCTACCCTACTATGACTTAGTTATTAAAGTACATATTTTTAAAATCCTGTTTATAATTTAGCGTACTTTACTGGTAGATTGTGCGTAGGCTTACTGGTAGGCTATGCAATATATTTTTTACAAACTTTTCTATAATTGTTTGAGAAATCTAATTGCTGATGTTTGTTACATATATTCAGGATACGCTCACTTGAATTAGGATTTTTATTACATTAATTTTTGTTAGAAAAAAGATGATGTGGGATACTAAGACTGTTATTATGTTACATTTTTCTATGTAGTTCACCTGTACAAAAATGTTACATTCTGATTCCGAGTGAACAGAAAATTGAGTCTTTGAGACTTAAAATAGAAAAGCATGGCAAAAAATATTAATGTAGAAAATCATCATTCCAAGAACAGTGGCTGAATGACGTAGACTTTAGCCAATGGGTTCTTTAAGTTCCTCTTGTAGAAGATTGTGTAATTTCTCATGGAAATACTAATTTAGAAAGAGGATTTTCAATCAACAAGTTGTTTATCTTTCCAAACCAACAAAGAGAGTCTCTTACTACCAATAAAACTGCATATTTAATTACTTTAATTATTTATCAATTATTTCCTATTGAATTACTTTATCTAAATTATGCTATGGGTTGAACTACAAAGAAATCCATATTTTACATAGAACTTGAAAAACATCACTTTAACTCGTACAAAAACCTTGAATTATGCTTGAGTTTTATATTTTGACTTTTGTGGACATCCTGGTTAGGTGTTAAGATTACGGAATGCATCTCGGCATTTCCAGTTTTTGTTTCACGTAGCAAGATAGCACTCAATGATTTCAAGGAACCTAACCTCGCAGTATGTGAGGATCTACTGTAATTCTCAATTCATTTGAAGTGTGACACTAGTTAATATTTAGATTCAAAAGTGAAGAGACCTAGGAGGTGTATTAAATATGTTCTGCTCTCTTATTTATGTTCATAATAGTTAATTTTCAACAGTCTGTAACTGGTGGTAAAATTATTTCATTACATATTTGAATGTTTAAAACCGGAATTAAATTTTTCAATTTGATTGAGTTATAGCTTTTTACTTTAACAGGCAAGAAATAAATTAGCAGAATAACATTAAATCTGCAATTTGTCCCATCTAATGAATAATTAGGAATTTTTGGAATAAATGTTGTACCCATTCCCTCCATTGTTTCAGTAGTGAGCCATATGAAGATAGTTCATGTAGGGAAGGCATTAGCTGAACATTTCCCGAGATTGATTTCTCAATTTTTAATTCAAGTCTATTTCAATTTGTGTTTTCAAGAAATTTTTGGAGGTATTTCCCTTGATATCTTCACCTCACTATGTGTGCAACCAAAATATTAATCTTTACAATGTTGTGTTGGAGGTGATGGAGCAACAGACCCTCAGCATTGCCAAAGCAGGAATCATATGTCAGCTGAATGCACGGACATCGATTTTGGCAGCTGCTAACCCCTGCGAATCTCAGTGGAACAAGAACAAGACTATTATTGAAAATATCCAGCTTCCTCATACCCTCATGTCCAGGTATTTATGAAATGCCATGTAAAAGTGAACTTTCTGTCAAGAGTAATTGATGTGCATCAGCAGGTGTGCAACTGAGTACAAGAGAGGGTGTGAGTGCCAGTTGCCACATGTGGGAAAAGTTAATCACTGAAGCTTAAAGGGTAGTGGTAATTGCAGTGCTTCCTGTTGTTCACGGTTCTTTATCCACTTACAGGTGAATTTTACAGGCGAAAAAGGTTTGAAAGTGTAATATAGACATGGTGCGGTGTGACATACAGCTGGTGAATGCACCACGTCGCACTGCAGCAACAAATACCCGCTGCATTCCAACCCATACAAAGATAGAAGTATAAAAAATTTGATTTAGATATGTTCTTAACGATATGCATTATAAAATTTGGATACCTATGGATTGCGATGTGCTTAAGATAGCATTTCTTCGACCACGCAGAGCTGAGAAAAACGCTTGTGATGAAAATAATAGTAATTTTTCTTGGGCAGGTACAAATCTGAAATTTTTAAGTAACTTATCAAACATTACTGCTTACATTTTTGTTGCAGTTTATTTTTAATCAGCCGATAGGTTTTTTTGAAATCACCATAGTTATTGAACACACAAAAAATCTGCACTATTTGCAATCCAACTAGTAAAAATACTAAAAACGAGAAAAAATATGGTCAGTTAGATTTTCTGTAGATCTTTTACATACTCTCTAGACTAGAGTTCACATTATAGTTTGGTCTACAATACAGTAGTCTTGATTTTACTTAATACTTTTGGCCATGAATCATATCCGTGTTTTGTAAAATCAAATTATAGCAGAACCTCACTTATGAAACTTTCAGCGGACCACAAAAAAAGTTCATAGGAGAGGAAGTTTCTCAACTGAGGTTTTATGGCAAGGGAGCGTGAAACCCCTTTCAGCTGGCCAATTAGGTATGCTTGCCTCCTGGCTGCAATTACTCAATTGGAGGCAGGAAACCTAATACTCTAATTTACTCACGGGCAACACCACTAATGTTAATGTTACCAAAAAGGAAACAAATTCTTGAACGTGTTTTCAAGGTTGAATTTCTTGGTGTAATTGTTGTTATTAGCACTTAGCCTCGGGGCTGAATTCACACTTTTGTAATGATGATGATGGTAAATGAGTGCAAAGCAGCCAATGTTTGAAAACATTTTGCTCGTGAACAGCTGTTTTCAGGCAATTCATTTTGTGACCAGAATACAGACCAAGATTGGAGGAGTGAGAACCTCGATGAAAGTCATGCATCTTAATACAGTCAAGCCCACTTATGTCAAACCCGTTCATAACAAAGTTCCGGTTATAACGAAGTGAGGGCCATTCCCCATCAAAGAGAGGCTCGGAAAAACTGGTCCACATATAACGAAGTTCGGTTATTACAAAGTAAACATTCGGCCCCCTCAACTGCGTTATAAACGAGCTTGACTCTCTCGGGCTGTACATCTCCATAAGGAGCTTGGTGCGAGTTTGCCAAATGCAGCAGAAAAGTTAACATGTCACTGAGCAGCGTAAAAAAAGGTTTCCTGGGGGAAACACATGTTCCGGATCGAACGGTGACATTTGTTTGTCAACATTGTTTAAAGCAAAGTTATAAAAAATACTTTTCATCGATTTCAGTGTGTAAGCCAACTTTTCCGATTTGCACTTCTTAATACTGTTTAAAACAAACCTTTCTTCAGAACGGCTCCAAAATTTGAGGGTTGATTACCTAGACATTTCCCTTCCAACAGTCAAGTTATAAATGGATTTTACTCCTCAACAGCGATGTAATTAATTTTAATACTCCTTTTTCTGTAGTCCACGGGTATTATCAATGACCTGCCATTGTGGATAAGTACCTCATGCCATATTGTTCTTTCTCCTGCATGTATGTGTGTATCTAATTCATTTTATGCCATTTATTTTAGATTTGACCTGATCTTCCTCATGCTTGATCCGCAAAATGAAGTTTATGATCAGAGATTGGCACGGCATCTGGTGTCACTTTATTACCGAACCCAGGAAGAAGAGGAAGATGAGCTCATGGTAAGAGGGATATGATTGTTTTGATGCTTGATTTGATATTCATTCGAACTCATTTTGAAGTGTAACTGAATAGGCCTTTATTTTGTGCAATTTTTCCATTGTTGAGAATAAGAGCAAACTTTGTAATTTTCCACACAACTTTCAATGACCCTACCAGCTTCAATGCATTTGTGTCATGATCAAGGAAAATTGAAATTGTTATGGATGGATATGAGTGCTGGCTGCATGCATGTATGTGTATGGGACGGTCACAGGACTGGGGCTACGACTTCGCAATAGGGAGGTTTTCATAACATTTCATTATAGGGAAGTGTCACGGTGTTAAAGCTGTCAGCATTCACGTTAGGATTAGAAACTCATGTTTTATTTTTGAAAATTGAATTATTTGCTTTTCTACGCTATGCTATAATTAGATATCATGCTTTTGATACACCATACTCATTATTTACAAATTGTGGTCAACCATGGTGGAATTTGGAAAGGAAAATTTCAGTTCATGAATTTCAATCATATGTAATTGTTCTTCATGCGTGCTAGGTACCAGTGTGTATGGATGGCCTTTTTCCATGATCAAATCTTGTGCTGGACCTCCTGAAGTCCCTCCCCATTGTTTGAAATTTGTTCAACAAAGTGTGACTGCTTTCATGATGTCCAAGTGACATATCATATGCAAAATCGGACACAATCGAAGTCACATCGGGAGTTCCCCAGGGTAGCGTAGTAGGTCCGCTTCTATTTCTTTTATACATAAACGATTTGGGTACCGTAGTTAGTAGTAACCTTAGACTTTTTGCAGACGATGCGGTGGTGTACAGGGGTATATCAAACGAAGAGGACATGAAATCACTTAGCAAGGATTTAGATGCAATTCAAGAGTGGTGCGACAAATGGCAGTTAGAACTCAACCTTAAAAAGTGTGTAGCTATCAATTTTTGGAGGAGGAATAATTCGATAGAGCGATCCTATAGAATTAATAACACGAAGATCGAAAACGTTGAAACCGTAAGATATTTAGGTGTAACAATCACTAAAGATTTATCGTGGGGAAGACACATAAGGGAAATATGCGGCCGAGCGAAGAGAAAGCTAGGATTTATAAAAAGAGTACTTGGGAAATGTGATGAGAAGACAAAAGAGCGATGCTACTTTTCACTAGTTAGGCCCCACCTTGAGTATGCAGCCAGTGTATGGGATCCTAATGAATTAGGTTTGATGAGAGAACTAGACAGTGTGCAGCGTAGAGCAGCTAGGTTCGTCAAAAGGTGTTACGATAGGTTGAGTAGTGTATCAGAATTAATACAAGAATTAGGGTGGGAATCATTATCAGAGCGTAGATTAAAGTTCAGATTTAATCTATTGCAGAAATTTCAATCGGATAGCTTTACTGAAGATGTTAGGCACATATTAAAAACACCAGCGTATTATGCTAGATTCGACCAGATAAATAAGATTAGAGAGATAGATTGTCGTACAGATAGATTCAAAATGGCATTTTTCCCCCGTACTATAAGAGAACAGAATAGGCAGCATAGGAAAGGGATAGGTAGGGGAAATATTTTAGAGTATTCTGTAGTGCATGATGCATGTATTAACCCCTCAAATACTATAGATACTAACAATCTAGTTGCATGAGACCCTTTAGTTGCTTGCTTGCATGCTAGTAGTGAATGCTTGGTGACCTTCACCCCCTGCCACACACCCTCGCGGTGGCTTGCAGGGTATCGTGTAGATGTAGATGTAGATGAAACTCATTCTCGGTGTCTGGAAAATTTGGACTTAAACTTTGATGGTGTAAAATGGGCTATAGGCAGAAGGTGTTGGGAAATATTGTGCATAGCTTTAAGAAGTTGGATGTTAGTTGGGGAAGGTTGCTGTAGACGCCATTGTTGAAAGTATCCTCGAATGTGGGACTTTTGAAAAACCAAACCAACGTGTCTTAAATTATGTAATTTGCATATTGAAATGAAAGGCGCTATGGCGAGAGGGTGCTTAACACATGAAGTTCGCACCAGTGTCATTGACATCCCAAGCCCAGCTGTGGGCCACGTCAATTGACATCCGTCGCTTTTACAGTTATTTCGTCGCTTTTACACTTGGGCGGACGAGAGTAAAAAGAAGCAGTGGTGCACGGTGACGTACCTGGATGCAGTTTCTCTGAAAATGGCTCATCATTTACCAAGAGACAAATTCCGCATGGCTTTTAGACCTAATGCCACTCTCCGAAGGCTGCTGGTAAAATGTAAGGATTCGACAGATGAACTAGACAAAGTGAAATATATTCATTAAAATGCAGCGATTGCAATGGTGTCTACGTGGGGCAGGCAGGAAGAAGCTTCGGAGTGAGGAAGAAAGAACATTTAAGTTCTTGCAAAAACAGCAAAGACGATAAAAGTAATTTTGCTAAGCACTTAATATGTAACTGCCATAGGAGTGATTTTAAAATGAATATATTAAAATTATGCAATGACCGCTGCGAATTAGATTCTAGAGAGCAGTTAGAAATTTTAAAAATTTAATTTATTTTAAAATTATTTTTAAAAAAATTCACTATATTTTTTTGGTGTTTCAAATATTTTTAAATTATTTTAAATGATTTCTTCATAAGTTTAAAATATTTTTCAAAATATTTTAAACTTATGAAGAAATCATTTTAAAATAATTTAATAATATTTGAAACACCAAAAAAATATAGTGAACATTATTTTAAAATGATTTTTCAATTTTAAAATAATTTATTCATAAGATTTTGCTACTTGGGCTGGTAGAAGGTAACAACACAATAGTACAACCATTTTGAAGATACTATACTTTGAAAAAATAACAGACAAGACTGTTTAACTTGTGAGCTACCTGTAAGGGGTGTGCTTTTGCTGAGACAAAGTTGGGAAGGAGGAAGCGCAGACTTCACCTTCTCCTGATGTTTGGATCCCTTGGCATGTAGGGATACAGCCTGAAACCCCTTCTTCACATCTATTATGTGAAGGCAGAGGTTGCAAAAAATTGCATGGTCTGAATGCCACTTACCCCACTCAGACACCTTATACCCTTTGAAATGATTATATCGTTTTAGAGTACTTATTGGGGAAAACATCACAATAAACTACGTTGCTAATTCTATTTTTTTGCAGTCACGTGCGAGATATTGCATTATTCTGGCTGGTGAAATATTCAGAATACTTCTTCTTTAGGTGGATGAATTTAATAATTTTATCATATGTCCTTAGAATGTAAAAATTAAATTTTATAAACATCATGGTATTCTTCATTGCTTGGGTTATAAGGCACACACTACTATACCTAACAAGGAATCATGCCTCAACACGCCGCCATCGTTTCATTAAACGGACTCATGGTATACTGAATTTTCATGGCTTAAAATAATTATTGAAAAAAGAAATGTTCAATTAGCTCGACTTTTACAGGAGTGTTAAATTTAACAGGTCCCACATGGCATTGTGCTTCAACAGTAAGTGTGTAAAATATGTAAAATTTATGAATAAACATTCATTTCTATGTAATAATAAAATTTAAAAAGTATTCATTTATACGCGCATGTCCATGCATTATCACCATTATTCTCCATTCCGCCAAATTTCCATTCGATATAACACCAGTGATGGTGAAAGTGCACATGAGGGTGCTTAGTGGAATTCTTTCGTACTCTACGGCCAATGCCTCCTCTAGCTTATCGTAAGCTAAAGAAGGCATTGCTACAGCCCATGTGCACTTTCACTCTACACCCTAGCTAACGGATTGGAATGGCACTTCCCTACGTCACTTCCGATAATTGGTGATCGAAAAGTGCTTATGAGGGTTCGAAAGGCGCATGCTGTTGGATTGGAACACGATCTTTCTGTAGTAGCTATTACAGGGTTGTTACACATGTCAGGAAGATCACTTAAGTCGGGGAATTCAAAACTGGCCAGTGAAATCAGATATAAATCAGGGAAATTGGACGCAGAGCCCAGTAAATTTCGAAAAATTGGTGGCCGCTAAACCTTAAATACTCAAATATGGCATGAAAAAATATTCGTTGGCAGCTGGTCGCGGTAGTAGCATCGCGTTTTTTGTTTCTTTTCTTTTCAATAATTTTTTTGTCCCTTTTCATTTAGAATTGCACAGCCTGGCACCTTGTTACACTTTTAAAAGTAACTAAAAATCTAAATTTAAGTCGGGGTAAAGTCAGGAAATATCGAAACCTAACTCGTGTAAGAACTCAGTATTATAGTTTGATTATGAAGTGTGATACATTTAGTCAAATGTTCATGTGTTCATCTTAATTATATAATTGCTTGTTTTTTTTTTATTGATGCCCTAGAGGAAAAATCTCTATTGTGGTTCTCTTGTGAACCTAGTCTGTAGGCTTATTGCATTCGCACTATTGTTACAAATCTTATTAATGTGAATTGTAACATTATGTTAAGTGTTATGCAGTAATAAGATTGTTTCAATATGTATTTCGTTTATATTTTTTCAGTTTATTTATGTGAAATAACCTATTTCCCTCTGTCCCAGTTAACGAAACCTTACACTTAACCAAATGCTTGCTACAGGATTCCGGGTCAAATCCAATCATAATAGAGGAAATACTATCGCTTTTAGAAATGTGTACGAACCAAAATTACTTCCTTTTCAACAGCAGATACTACAAACAAGTGGAGGGTCTAGCCATGGGATCCCCTCTCTCCCCACTGTTGTCCGAAATTGTCATGAACAATTTCGAAAACAATTTCTTCAAATCTGCAAGTCCACTCTTAAATAATGTGTTCTACTGGTATAGGTACATGGATAATATTCTGTGCTGCTGGACAGGGAGCGATCTTCAACTAGATTGTTTCCTGAGAGTGCTAAACTCCCAACACCCTAGAATTAACATGACTATGGAAAAAGAGACAGAGGGACATTTAAGCTACCTGGATCTAGACATTTCAATAGTGGACAAGAAGCATTATTTTGGTATATTTAGAAAACCCTCCTTCTGCGACCTAATAATCCCAGCAGACTCTTGCCATCCCATGTCACACAAGCTTGCGGCATTCCAAACGATGATCCATAGGTTAGTGAGCCTACCCCTCTCCAACCCAGAATTCAACAAAGAGCTGGAAATCATATGCCACATTGCAACGTCCAATGGGTACAAAAGAGATATTATAAACAAACTCCTGCGTAAAAAGCTCACAAAAATAGCTATTTCCGAAATAACCGCTATCCCAGCTTTTGAACCGGATAAAAGAACTTGGTGTAGGCTACCATTTGTTGGTAATCTCTCCTACAAACTTAAGAGAATATTCCCAAAGGACAAATTTAAAGTGTGTTTTTACAATCCGTGTACCTTATCGAACATTTTGTGCAAAAGCAAGGATGGCATTGACCCAAAATTCCATTCAGGCGTCTACAAAGTCAAGAGTACCTCAGCTGTGATAAATATTACGTTGGACAGACGGGCAGGGATTTTACCACCAGACTTCAAGAGCATCGAAGGTGTGTGGATAAGGGAGACAAATCGTCACTGCTGGCCAAACACCTCCTGGAGACATCGCACCACTGCCTCTTTGATCCGGCAATTCTGCATATTGAAAGAAAAGGCCCTAGATTGGACGCATGGGAACAGTGGGAAATTATACATAGTGACAATAACCTGTTGTTGAATGACCAACTTTTCCGAATCCATTCCCCATTGTTAGCTATTCCTTTTTCAAATAACCCACCACTTACCTAATACAGTCCCAAGGACAAACAACTTAGAGTGCTTCATCCTATTCCTTCCTTTCCTTAATTCTCTCCTTGACACCGCCATATGGCCCCTCTGTCTCCCAATATTTGAAACAAAAAGGTCTATTTTTGCATCAAGATATATTTTGAACTAGGCTTATTACTTAAACTCTAGAATTATGGAGTAATAGTTTGATGCTTTCTCTTTTAATTAATGAAAACCGCATTCCAATATCTAGATTCCTGTTGGAGCAATCTTCTGTGAAAAATAGGTCTGAAAAACAGCTATGTCCCACGGCCCCTTAAGGAGCCAGAGTTGCCCAAGTTGTGTTAGGGGGGTGCCATGGCTGTCCGTGCATGTGTACACAAGATATGCACATAAATACAGCCTGTTACTATTTACTCACTTTTTCCATTAAAATCTCACTTAATACTCACTTTTCTTGGTGCATAACTCACTTTTCTCTCTTTATTTTGGAATCTACTAGCTGGCAGCCCTGTAGAACCTCTATGTTGAATTGAATTGAATTCATTTCATGCTCTGGGTTTCCCCACGTGAGGTTGTTTGTTAAAGTAATTCCTAGGTTTTTGAAAAATGAATATCAGCGTCACCCACCTTGATGTTTGGGAGAGTTTCAAATTCATTTTGTTGATTATTCTTGAGTTCCCAAAAATAATTGCCTGCGTTTTGGTAGTGTTTAAAGTCGATAGATTTTCATGGGTCCATTTGCAGATAGCGGAGACATCTTCATTAACCAGAGAGATTGCTGCGGCCAATTTGCTGGGATTTGTATGCAAATCTGTAAATCATCGGCATACAACATGTATTTGCAGTGTTTAAGAACTTTTGCTATGTCAAGGATATAAAGGCAGAATAAAAGAGGGCCAAGGACGGACCCTTGAGGCACCCCACAAGGTACAGACCGCCAAGACGATTTGTTGTTATTAGACCCGATGACTGCCTGGCTTCTACCGTCAAGATATGAATGGAACCAATTTAAAACAGAACAGGAAAAGTTTAGACTTCTTAATTTGTATAGTAGGTGCATATGATTAACGCGGTCAAACGCTTTACTGAAATCAAATAAAACCATTATGGTGACCATCCTGCTGTCCATGGCTTTCCGAATATCATCTGTAACTTTGAGTCGAGCGGATTGTGTACTATAATTTTTGCGGAAGCCAGATTGAAAGGGGTCAAGTCTCCCCTTGGAGGTAAGGTAATCAATCACTTGGTGGTGGACAATTTTCTCCAACGATTTAGATAAGGCACAAAGAATCGAGATTGGACGGTAGTCAGCAGGAGAAGAGGGCTTTTTAGTTTTATTAATCGGCCTAACAAGTGCATTTTTCCATAGGCTAAGATAAACAGAGTGGGACAAGGAGAAGTTAAATATTTCGAGGATTATGGGGAACAAATTTTCGGGGAGTTTACGAATAAACCCATTTGAAATATTGTCAACCCCACATGAATAGGTTTTGGATCGGGGCAGAAATTTAGATAGTATTTCAGGTGTTACGTATTGAAAATAGAAACCATCAGCTTTAAAAGGTACATAGGGATCATCAAATGTAGTAGAAATAGAGATAGCGTGTTCGTTGGAATTAATGGATACTGAAATGAAATAGTCATTAAGTTGGTCAATGGAAATGTGAACCATGATGACGTTGAAGGGACCCAAAAATTTGAGCTTTGTAAATCAGAGGGTTTGTAAATTGGAGGTTATCTTCCTGTAACTGATGTGTCACCAAAACCAGCAGATCTTCCACAGTTGGAAACAGTTTTTGGGGTGGCAATGTACATGGAGGGCACTATATTCTCTTCTCCTCCTGCCTCTTTCCTTCCCACACTCAGGTCTCTGCCAATTTTTCCTTCATCCACACACACATCTCTTGGCTGATTCAATGGGCTAATCTGGGGGCCATTTGGTGCTATAAACCCCCCCCGCCGAATTCACTGGAGATTGGAGTAACCTTGGTAGCGTGGTGGTTCTGCGCATTTGCCCGGCAAGCGAAAGGTCCTTGGTTCGGTTCCCAGTCAAGGCGAAATTTTTTCAACTTGACATAATCAAGTGGCCTGATTGTCTCTTGAGTGTCACTGAGGCATAATCAAGTGGCACATGATTGTGCCTCAGTGTGGTGGAACGCATCGTGCTGCCAAATAAATATGTTGTGCGATACTAAGGTTATTAATTCAGAAATAAAAAAATAATTAAAATTGCTTCACTATTAATATTGCAAGCTTCAGCTCGAATTCAAAGAAGGCAGCATGCAGAACATCCCATGTGTCATGGCGCTGGTGAAATACGGACCATGTCAATCGATGTGGTACCGGTTTTTACTGAATTCTTTGTGTGTATAGAATTAAAAACATTAAAACGATAATTAGGGCATGTTATTGATCCCATGCAAAGAAAAGACTAAAGCAATTGATTGGGGACGTGCGTAAATGGCCGTTGAATGTGTTTGCTCAGTCTCGGTGTCACGAGTGTGTGTCTTGGGCTGTCCCTGGTAGAGATGGGTAAATTACCGTAATTTTCAATTGAGGTAAATTACCGTGGTAAATTAAAGTAATTTTCGAAAATTACCGTAATTTTCCAGTAATTTTAAGTTTTGAGCTGCAAATCCTTATCAGAGGACTCCAAGCGAAATCAAATAGCATTGAGATATAAATGCCGACGCTTCTATCAAACACATCACGACGTTTATCTATTATAACTCATTAAAAAAATTAAAACGAAGTTGGCAGCAACACGCAATTTGCCTCTCTTTTGTCACACTATGAGAAATTTTCATTCCAAAGACATACCTCAGCGCAATGAGCATTTGTTATTTTACTCTAAAATTAATTGGAATTAATCATGGACACAATGTAAAAAAACCGTTTTACCTTCTTAATTTATAATATTACCAATTCCAATGGTTTCTTCATGAGGAAGAAATTTTCTGAAAAATAACTTTTCTGAAAATTACCATTTATTACGGTAATTTTCAGGGGTGTTGGTAATTTACGAAAAATACCACGGTAATTTACCAAGTTGCCCATCTCTAGTCCCTGGGCCTCCTCCCTTCTCGGCCTCCTCCCTTTCCTCCACGCAGTGCGCATGAGCACGCTGTAGGATCTGTCTGTTGAGTGTACTCTGATGATATCTCTTCGACAGAACATGGGCATGCTACGGGACTACATAGCCTACTCTCGGGAGCACATGAGCCCCACGCTGGGTGAAGCTGCAGGGCAGCGGCTGGTGAAGGCGTATGTGGAGATGCGGAAGGCCGGCAGTGGCCACGGCCAAGTGAGCGCCTATCCTCGGCAGCTAGAGTCGCTGGTGCGGCTGGCGGAGGCCCACGCCAAAGTGCGCCTGTCGAGCGTGGTGGAAGTGGTGGATGTGGAGGAAGCGTGGAGGTGAGTGCACTTCACGAGTTCCTGTAGCAAGCCACGTCTTTCCGATTGCATGAGAATCGTGGAGAGCCAGTCACGGTGGGATAACTCTTGGGAATAAATGTTATTTTATGCTTCATCATGATTGGATTCAAACTATACTTCAAACCAGATTGACAAGTGGTTGCCCTTTGTTATTGAGCTGCTATTGAATTTTATTTCAACACTTTTATTGCATTGCACCATCTCTTTGTGAAGGGTTTTTCAGTGAGGTCTTGATTTGAATTTCCTTTGGGGTATCTCCCACACTTGCTCGGACAAATTTGGACCTCCACAGGAGATACCCCAGAAGATTTGACAGTCAAACCTTTCCCATTCAGGTGAAGCTTTTGAGGTCAATTACCAAATAGGGAAGGGATAATTGGTACTTTGGTTCCAATTATCATTTTTGAAGCTTCGAAACTTTTGTGGGAGGTAGGGCACATGTTTTTAAAGGCTTTGAAACCGTGCGTATGTGGTAAATTCTTCGTGGCCTCTTCAGAAGATCTTGTAATTTAGAAATGTTGTTTCTTTCTCCAAAAAAATTACCTCCTAAGCATAAATAAGCAAAATCATCAATTTCTGCTATTTTCAATATTGTAGTGGCACGTTAAGATGCAACGGTTACGTCTAATTAGAGTTGTCTTCGCAAATTACAGCGCAAAAGGTTTCGAGAAGTACTTCAATGTTCAAAGTTTATAGGTTGAAAGGTTTTTTCAATGTAGAAGGCAGTTTTCTGGATAAGCACATGAAACATCACATGAATCATCTTTGAGAATGAATATTTATTTTTATCATTGCATGGGCAGTGCATGATTAAGAAGAATGGTGAAAAATTGCTTTTCTTGCCACAGTCTTTTCTTCCCTTTGCCTTCTTCCCTCATGCAACCACAACATAAGGTAATAAGAAGCACATCTTCCATGAGGTAATGTACTCAGAGCAGGGATGGGGTAGAGTGTGTGTGTGAAGGCTGTTCAGAAGCCCCAAAGTGATGGTCAATGCTGAAGCCATGTGACTTGAGGGAAAACACACGGGAGATTCGAATCTGCTTGTCAGACTAAATCACCAATTCAATGAATGTGTTACGTAAAAGTTGATGAAATAACTGCTATTTTCCTTATCTATTTGTGGTAATGTGATGTGAATGTTATTTATTCTATAATAGCAAATTTATGGATAAAATTGTAATTATAATTTACTATGAACATCTGCAAATTGACATACCTGCCAAGATTAATATGAGATTGATGAATATGTAGTTTAAGAAGCATTTAACTCATTATACATGATAATGTTTCATCTTAAATCGATGATAACATAGAAATATCGTGAATATTTCTAATAATAGTCATTAAAGGGACACCGGCAATGAATACTTATCGTAATATTTTTATATTAATGGATATCTTTTGAGGTGCCATGTAGTGAAGGAAAAAAAATTACTCTTGCATACAATAAAACCTCCGGTTCCAATGCTTGCTGGTAGCCTTGTAGTGAAAGCAGCATTTGATTGATTGGTGGTTTTCCGTTGGTCATAGTAAATGTCAATGGAGTGTCCCATCTTTCCATTTCTTTCTTCTACCAGTCACATCCCTGTGTAGGGATGGAAAAATGTCGGTCAAAATTGATTTTTCTAGCAATCGATTTTTAATCGAAATGAAAAGCTCGACTTTTCAGCAAAAATCGAAATTTGAACCAAAAGATTGATTAATCTAAAAAATCTACGGTTAATTTCTGAAAAAAATGCAGTTGGTACAAAAACGTGTTTATTATTCATTTGAAAAACGCTCATAATACATATTTGAATAATATAAAAATCCCTAAAAATATACTTATAAAACATTCTTGAATTATTAGTCGTAAAAATTTACAATTTACTTTAGTGTGGATCACCGCTTGGAACCATTCGGCGTACTAAAATTTGTAAGAAAGATCAACTGATTGAGATGCTTTCTTGATGATCTAGGGCGTGCCTTTCCAATTTTACCGGCCTTAGAGAAAAGTCTTTTGCATGGGACGGATGACGTTATCATACTCAGCACTCGCGATCGGTATGTGTTGGGGTATTCACCCTTAATCTCCTCCCAGACTTTCAGAGGATTGGGGTTGACTTTCCTAGCGACGGGTGGCCTGTTGAGGTATTGCCTAACTTCTACTGGCATCTACTTCTAACAAGAAGTGACCTCAGTGTCAGTTCATCGAGGACCTGTACTGACAACTACGCGCTGCTGAGATTAAACGAAATAGTCAAGATCGAAGTTGAAAAATCGAGTTTAGATCGAAACTCGAAGATCATGGCTCGATCTCGATTTCCTCGATCTTCGACTATGAAAACTCTATTTTCGATTTTAATCGAAATCGATTTTTCCATCACTATCCCTGTGTCATTCTTTAGAATGGTTTATTCTGTACCGCACCCGCCATACCTTTCCCCTCTTCCCCTATTTCCATGAACCCAGTGAGCCTTCTCATTTCCATATCTTCTCCCCAACAATTACCCCTCTTCAATCTAAACAACAATGGCAGTCCTTTGGCTCTCCCACTTGCTAACGCTTGTTTATTGGCAAACCCTAATCATTTTTCTTCTATGTCTTCCTCAGTTTCTCCCTATTTACTGTAAGTATCGTAAGCCTTTTCAAAAACCAAAAACATCCCATGGGTAAAAATCCACTAGTAGTTGATCCACAATTAATGGATCCACAAATAGTGACGATATCGGAGTCCACTAAAATTTTCGACATGTTTAAGCGGAAAAAAGAAAGCAACAATCACAGTAGCGTTTGCACTTTGCGCGAAATGTGTCGTTCTCCGGGGTTTTCACTTCTCGCTGTAGCTTTTCCCTCGGGGAATCGTCCTCCATACTACTTCTGAAAACTTGGTAGAGTGTTTTTTGACTACATTCTTTTTTATTGAAGTCTTTTACAAAAGATATTGGCACTATCGCCTTCCACTCTCTCCGCGAAATGTTATACATACGCAAAGCTCGCCGTCTATGGGCCGCTTAAGAGTAATCATTCTAGATATTTTCTAGACATAATATATTTGTCATTGTAGAAATTTTGTATTTGAATTTATTTTCTTCAACTACTTTCTTTCACTAACCAAAATCCAGACCAGTTACAGCCAAACAAAACCTGCAGCACAGTTACAGACTGTCAAAACTACAGTACATTTACAGACCACCAAATATTATACTGCACCTAAAGAAAAAATACAGACTAGTTACAGACCTACAAATATTGCAGTGTTGTTATGGACCATAATCCAGTCCTGTTACAGTCCAGAAATTGGCCTTTCAAGCATTACAGATCTGTGGTCAACCAGTTTCAGATCAGCAACAGACTATATGTAAATACTTATGAACATTCTAATATCCTAAGTGTATAAATCACTGAAATTTCAACAAACTGTCCTTGAACATTAATGGCAATTTACTGTTGAATGTTGGATTTCTACTGTTAAACATTAAAATCCTACAGCAACTGTTACATCTTATCAATAATCCGTCGGAAATTTATACTGTGAATGTTCCAACAGTTATACTGTTGAAATGAAAATTGTCTTGCCTTACCTCCATGGTCCCAGCAACAATTTTACGCCATCACTCTCTGCTTCCATCCCCATTGTCGAACTTCCCATCTTTCTTCTAGTCTTCCTGGATTTAGCCTCACCATTATAGTCTAGGTCTCCACAAGGATCTTGTTCCTTTAGGTCTTCCTGTCAATGTTTCTTTCAAGATTGTTCTAAGATTCAGGGTGGGGAGGTGGTCACCCCTCAAAGTCATAGAGAACTAAACTAGATAGACTGTCTTTTGATTGGAGGGGTGAACAGGAGGTCAACATTGGCGACAGTCACCCCAAACTTGACGTCTGAGTCTGCCCCTAAGCCCATCTCAAACATTATGTTTCAAATATGGCTATTGCGTCAGGTTGAAGAAATAGTTCCCTCAGTTATTTTAATGTGTACATATATACCATCATATCTTTAATTAGTAAATTACATATGCATACAAAATTAGAATATCTGTAAGAACAGGAAAATTCAGGTTCAATAACCCAGCAAATAATGGTAACAGCCAACGAGTAATGTTGTGTGATTATGTGGTACAAAATGCAAACACTTATTTTTTCTGTGCAGCTGTGGTGTCATTTTTGTACTGGTAACCTCAAGAAACAGTGTGAAAATTTGGTACATTCTTTGTACAGCTCAGGATCGTGTACAACTGTGGTGAATGTTAGGCAGGGTGGCGATCGTCAGGGAAAACCTGGAATTGTCAGGGAATTTTGGAAATCTGGAAAAGTCAGGGAATTCTCGTAACAGGGAGAAACTGGGATAGGACATTCTCGTTATTTTTCTACCATTACATTTATCGGGCAGTCTTTCCCGCTCTTTATTTCACCAAAACATTTCACCAACTCAAACAAATGTCCGTCGCCGAAGTGCATAGAGTAAGCCCCGTCGATTCATTGAACATTAAGTTGTGAACCTTAGTTATTTAGCTGTGAATCAGTCGTACGATGTATCTCTTTTGTATATCCTTAATGCAATATTTGCGTAGTAGCATTATAATTCATGATCACCATGTATTCCGCTCATATCAAGGAATCCGAGGTTATGTTGTTCGGAAGATTTTACATCATGTTTTTTTTAACTTCCGAGGCTCAGGTCAAGAGGTAGTTGCAGCACACTAGCTTGTAGTAAATACGTGCTTGCAGTTCTAAAAATACGAGACTATGATTATCAAAACGGTAATACAAGTACGATCACACGTGTAAACAAAGTCTTATGTAAGATAGTCTTCGATTCCCATACCCCCCTTTGCGAGACAGTAAGAAGAGTCCTCCTCCCCTCCCCTCCTTTCACGCTCGACGTAATTATTGAATGGCATCCTTAGCTCCGTCTCGAAGCAATTTGGTTTGGTCACAAACCACTTCAAATATGATATTCCTGAATATGATGCTGCCGTTGCTAATTGCCTCCTGTTTTCGCTCGCAGTGGCACGATTAAGTTTAGTTTGTTTGTACAAATAGTTTAACATTTTTGGTTCCTTCTTACAATCAAGGGGTTATAACCACATTAATCAAATGTTATTCTCTTCTAAACATCACTCGTGCCATCAGATTTTGATCCAGGCTAACAACTTGGGCTTGGTTTGTATTTTTCATGCAACCTGTGCCGGAGTCCGCCAGTAAATTCACCATTAACTTTCCCTTCGATGCCTTTTGAGTAATCTTAAACTTCCCAGAGCTACCACGACACGCCACCTCTTCCTTGAAGAATTAGACATTGTCAATTTGTAATTTTACCCAAGGAAATTTACACGCCAGGGAAATACGATATGCGGATGCGTACCCGTGGCCGCGAAAAATGTATTGTAAGGGTGTATATTTGGTGTTAGGGCTTAACTTTTGATGGTTTAATGTATTCTTTCATTCTTATAGCTTTTAATGTATTGATTTCAACTTTTAACATTTTCTGAGCTTTGACGAAAATTTAATTCATCAGAAATAAAATATTCCGACAATAGCAGACCTTTTGGCGATCGGTCAGGGAAATTGGTAAAGCCATCAGGGAATTTGAAAATTGGATATCAGTAGCCACCCTGTTAGGTGACTTTTGTGTGCTAGTCTGGTACAGTACACAACTGTACCACAAAAGTGTACACAAAAGTTTTCACCAGGGTCATGATTAAGAATTTGAGATATGTGATGCAGCATCCTGCCATCTGGTAGCGGTTGGGAAAAAAACTTTTCACCTAGTAATTTTGTTGTAAAAATTGAAAAATAATTTAATAATAGGTGTAACGTGTTTGAAAGTTAAAAGAATTTCCTCAGTCCTTGATTAGTTTGGAGCTACAGTTATCTAAGTTAACGTCACTACAAAACAATGATTTCATTTAAATCATGACCTCTAGAATGGGAGACATTTAACTTTCCTCTGGGATTGAAGGGTTAACTCTATGTTTACAGGCTACTAAAAAGATGAGATGGTTACAATAAAGCAACTCAATCATGTATATAATCAAAATGATGTGCAAAAAGTCTCATACAATATTTACTAATTAGATTGCAGATTATCTGGGGGGGCAATTCTAACTCTGTTTTCTCCTGGAGAAAAGAGACTCATAAGTTGTGAGAGCTGTCACCCGACTGAAGTCCCTGTTGCTTTTTGCTGGAGAAAAAGGAGGAAACAAAGTTATTCACATTATTGTAGCCTGTGGGTAAAATATAGCTGTTCCCCCTGTTATTTTTCACATCTTATACATTGAATGATGTGTTACATTTCTTTTTATTTCGGTGTGAATTACCATTTGTAATTGCATTTTTTGGACATAATTTTTTCTTCATTCACATACACACAATCAACACCTCAAACCAATTTCCCTTTGATAATTGAGTGAATTTGAATGCAGGCTTCATCGAGAGGCATTGAAGCAGTCCGCCACAGATCCCCTCTCTGGGAAGATAGACGTGAACATTCTGACCACAGGCCTCAGCAGTGCTGCTCGCAAGAGGAGGCTGGAGATAGCCAAGGTTCTCAAGGAGATGGTGGCCTCTTCCAAGGGGAAGTCTGCGATCCTCAACTACCAGGCTACCCTGCAGAAGCTAAAGGAGACCTCACAACTTGTAAGCTTTTTCTATTTTTGTCATTTGCGTACTTTTAAGTTTCGGTCTCTAAACTGTATGTATACCCACTGTTCACTATGAATGTCAGACTTGGCCGAAGTACGGTGGAACGTGCCAGGATTGGAACATGGTTGCTCTTCTTACCAATAATGGTGTTAGGGTCATTCCATGCCAAATCATCCAGAAAATTTTCAAAATGACAGATTTTTATGACAGACTGACTCAGATTTTTATGAAATTTTCGTCACTAGCTGCCATCACCAATGCAATAACCCATGTAAAGTATTTCCGCTCTCGCCCTCATAGTTTGCAAGATATGAGAGGTTAAAGTTTGGGAAGTTTGCTCAGAAGTGCTGGTAGTGGGATTCAGCTTTCAGAGTACAAGGAAACAATTCAGAGCTCAGTAACCAAATAACACATCACCATTAAATTTTTACTTCTTTTGTATGATTTGTGACAGTGTAATTGCAGGTGGTGGTCGGTCATTGGCCAAATAGAATAATAAGCAGAAGTTTTCATCCGAGCTGATCCTCTTAGCCCCTATGTAGACACAGACATGTAATGGTGAAACCCACGTGTGCCAGGAATTGTTTTTGCTTTGAAGAATCTGTATTCTAACTTTTGATGGGTTTCTGAAATAATTTCCTTCTTTATCTCCCCTGAAATAATATCCTTCTTTATCACCCAGAATTTGATGTTTTCAACTCTAGACCAGCAAAAGTTCATGATCTTTTCCACAGAGTTTAAGAAGCCTCCTGAACATCTCTGAAGGCTCTCTCGGACAACCAAACGCTTCACTGTACCACCAATGCCATCACTAGGGGATTTTCCATTGCTTGTAGCAAAAAATTTCCATGAAGCCATTAAGGAGAAGGGTTCATGGCAGTTTTTTGGGACTTGGGACAACTTTCTCTCACGGGCATGATCCTGGCACCTCACCGTGCTGTTTTTCCAAAGTAAATGTTAATCGATATAGATTAACCAAGCAATTCCTTTAAGGTTTTATTAATGAATTAGCGGTGACGAGCTCAAGAGCAAGAATAAGGTCCAAATGGTGATTTTCAGGGAAACGGAACGGGAATAAACGCAGTCTGACTTTTACATCAACAACTAAAATACTAATGCACTAAATAATATGAAACTTGGTGTGATTATTAAAAAAGATGTTTGTTACGATATATAAAAAGAAAATTTTTGTATCTCGATCCGTGTTTTTTATTACGAAACCGCAAATGCGATGCAACCGTCCGGTACCCGGAAAAATGCACTAAAATTCCTTTTTTAACAACACTAAAATTATTACGAATGGTGAAAAACTTTGTGTACCATCACTAATCGCAAAATCAAACTAGCTTTCATTTGGTGTACTTTATTTTAAAATCCATGGAGCCATCTTTGAGATATTAGTCTTCTAACTCGGGTGACTGAATTTTGCAACGGACGGTCAATGGCAGAGTTCTGTCAGGTTAGAAAAAACTGCTGCCTCATCAGCATTAAAATGTCTCTTGGTTTATACCCCACAAAATTGTCTGCATAGTTTCACTCTTCTACCACTTTATCACTTACAGCAGCTTCTTCCACACACATCTTCAATGTTTTGAGATTACACCCCACTTTAAACTTTTGTAGCTATCCATTTGATTCTTGAAAATTCTCAAATTCCATGTTTACTGCTACTTCTCTAACCTTTGCTGTATAATAGATCCAGATGTGGGCATATTTCTGGCTCTACCTTCCATCAACCAATCAGATATGTGCTCATCCAGCTGTTCACTTTTCACTTCCCGAGATTTTTTATTTATAACCCTCAATGTGTTGCTTCTTCAGTTTATTTACATTTTTTTAAAATGGATATCAGGGTGGATGGTGGTATTCTAAACATCTAAGCAACGTCTATTTTTCACTTCCCCTCATCAATGGCTTGGAAAATTTCTAATCTACTGTCGGCGCAGAAATTATGTGCACTCGAGTTTGAATGCAAATAACAAATTAACAGCTAGGCTTACAGGAAAACTAATCATACCGTAGCTTTTCTTGTTCCATTCTACATCATAGAATGGCAAATTAAAATTTTTAAGACGTATTTTCATATGTTTTACAACAGTTGTGACGTAAAAAGTGCCTGTTTTTGACGGTGTTCGAACAAAGCACCGACTTTGATGACCCGTAAATCAATAATAAGTCGTTCAATTGCATTCAAACTTTATATAATTTTAGATATACTTGGTTTCTATGCATACTGTAAGTTTCCAGTGTATAACTTAAAAATAAAGAGAGTTGCTATCAATTTTATACAAAGTTAGCAATTCAAAAATGGGGTGTCGTAGAATTTCCTTCTTGGTGGCGTTATAATCCGTATGTCCTGAACGTATCCAATATGTAATTGTCTAATATTTCAACACATGTGTTTAATTTATATCGATTGGTATTTATATTGGCGAAATCGAGCTCCCTCGGCAAGCGACTGGCATTGTTTAAGCCGTGCAGTGTTGCCGCGTACATCCTCTCCTGGCCGCAAGCGCCTGGCTTCGCTTGTCAGCGGATATCAACGATAATGTAATCGCATCCAACCAACTTTTACATCAATTTTCCATGATACCCTTATTCTGAGTCTAAGGAGTATTATTCACCACTCATGAAATCACTGGTTTATCACTGCCGCCAGCCTACTGTGTACGATAGTTTCTCTCTGGTTATTGTGGAGTATATATCGCTCAAGATGCCTCCAACCACCGTTGTCTGAGTACGAAATTGGAATGATTAAGAGCTATTTGTTTTTTAAGCAAGAAAGAGAGAAAACTGGTGATAAGTGATATCCAGTTTACCAGCGAGTTGCTGATTGTCTTGGCGTGTCACTTCGCTCGGTGTAAAAAGTATCTTCGGAGAACAGCGAGAACATTATTGAGGTAAACCCAGGACCAAGGAAGAGGCAGAGCGCCCATTGGTTCACATTGACCAGTTTACAAAGGAGTTACTTGGCGAACAATTCATGGCTTTTTTCTCAGAAAATTATTTACAAACATTGAAAAATGTAAAGCGAAATTGGAGGACAATTTACAAAATTTTCCAAAAATGTTAATTTCCAAGCCACGAGAATTTGTTAAAAATATTGTATTCTAGTATAAGAAATTAAATAAGAAGCCCATCTGATGGAGTCAAGACGACTGAGAAATGAAGGATATGAAATCTTCTACACAGACGGAGCATGGTGTGGTCAACATCACGATTGGCAAGAAAACAGTACCCTTGGCAAGAAAACAGTACGCTTGGCAAGAAAACTAATTTTAAGCATCGAATAATGGCTTCCCAAATTATGACCAATACCGCGGGCAGCTTCAAGATGTTTTTGATGGGCGAGGCCGCTTCAAGGTTCGATCCTTTCGGCGCTGGTAACCGTGTAATTATCCTACATGTAGGGAGTGGAGATGGATTTTTAGAAGGTGCGGGATTTTGTTTTGTTGGGAAGAAAGGGTCTGGTCATCATAAGGAAATAATAAGGAATCATAAGGAATAACAATAAGGAAATCATAAGGAAATGAACTGCCAGCATTTTGAAGAGTGGTTTCGAAGGGTTTTGGCCGTGATTTCACATAAATCGGCGATTGTCATCGACCATGCTCCATATCACACAATACTGGATAATAAAATAAAAAACCCTACAATGGCTTGGTTAATAGCTAACAGAATAGCGTGGTTAATTGAGAGAAAGATTACATTTCCTGGAGATATCAGTTGCTTCGAATCTCTGACCAAATCCACGCTCATTCAACATGCTAAACCCTACTTTAAAACACCCAAAAAATTAACCAAATTACGGAAGAGGATCGGACTGATGTGGAATTAGTATGGTTACCCATAGCGCATTGTGAATTAAATGCAATCGAACTAATATGGGCACATGTTAAGAATAAAGTGACAAAAGTCATCAGAGCAAATGCTGAAGAGAGGGGAAAAGCGAAACCATGCTAAAGAATTCTCTGCGACGATGCTTTAACTTAAGTGTCAAAGTATTTATGGAAGGAGAGTATCAAACACATAGAGGAGCGTGAGGAATAATACTGGGGAAATACCTCAAGTCAAGCCTCTCGTCATTGATTTAAACAGCTCTTCTGATAGTGAAGAAGTCGAGGAGGATGACACTTTGTGAGACCACTTGTGTGACCATCAAATGATGATTTTTAATTGCTGTCTCATATGTATTTTGAAAAAAAATTAAAAATTAATAAAAGCACACGTTTTTGAAGCTGCCGTTGGAGGTCCAAGGCCCTCATGAGGAAACCTGATGTGAAATGCGAAAGATGCACAATTGTATCTGTTCGCATAAAACAAGCGAAGCCAGGCGCTTGCGGCCAGGAGAGGATGTACGCGGCAACACTGCACGGCTTAAACAATGTCAGTCGCTTGCCGAGGGAGCTCGATTTCGCCAATATAAATACCAATCGATATAAATTAAACACATGTGTTGAAATATTAGACAATTACATATTGGATACGTTCAGGACATACGGATTATAACGCCACCAAGAAGGAAATTCTACGACACCCCATTTTTGAATTGCTAACTTTGTATAAAATTGATAGCAACTCTTTTTATTTTTAAGTTATACACTGGAAACTTACAGTATGCATAGAAACCAAGTATATGCAATTGAACGACTTATTATTGATTTACGGGTCATCAAAGTCGGTGCTTTGTTCGAACACCGTCAAAAACAGGCACTTTTTACGTCACAACCGTTGTAAAAAATATGAAAATGCATTTAAAAAATTTAAATTTACCATTCAATAATGCAGAATGAAGTAAGAAAAGCTACGGTGTGATTAGTTTTTCTGTTAGCCTAGCTGTTAATTTGTTATTTGCATTCAAACTCGAGTGCACATAATTTCTGCGCCGACAGTAGGTTGTTGTTTCCAGGTGCCCCTTTTTTTTAGATTTGCCAAGTCCATCGCAGACCTAAAATTTATGATGTAATTTCATTTGTGTGCATTTTTACGGGCAAATATTAAAAATTGATAGAAAAGTATTTATTTAAATATTGATAGAAAATTATCAAATAAAAAGTAAGTAAGCACAATCATAATATGTACATATGTAACATTATGTGCATATATAACATGCATAATATGCCATTGAAATGATCTTGCTGGTTCTTGAGGGTGGATGAATTTTACTTTCACACCGCTTACCTCATGTTTAGATATTACTAATCCTAAACAATGAGTGCTAAATGTCACCTTTGAAATGTCATGGTATTTCATGTCTCTCAGAAGATTAACTATGCCAAAAGAAAATTCGAGTCTGCATGCTTTAATTTTATAGCTAAAATTAAAAGGGTGCTTGATAAAGAGTTATCTCCTGAAAACGATGCCCCAAACCTGCCAAAAGAATTACTTCAGTTAGTCCATGTTATGGACGTAGACTTAATTAAAGAAAAAGTCAATGCTGCAAACATGCATCAAGGAAAGGTACAACTGTTACATTGGTACCTACTTCATGGAGCAGGTAGAAAGTAGTGGTCCAAGTTAGTGAATACACTGACCGCCAAGCAAGAGAACGTTTTAGAGAAAGAGGAATATTAGCTGTACCTGAATGAGAAAAGGAAAGACAATCACCGATAAAACATTAGAATTACCTAGTGAGGGCTTTGTTTTCTGTCGCTCTCGTGGGGAGAACTGATGGTCAGACCTCATATTATCAGGAGGAGCTCCCAAAGCCTCTAATCTGAGACCTTTCCTTGAGTTCAAAGCTCGTAAATGACCCCCTCCGTGTTGGAGGTCCAACTGCGGAACTGGACCATTTGCAGTTCAATATGCAATTTAAAAGTTTGGAAATTTATCCCACATTTACCGTATTTACGCGTGTAAGCCGCGCACCTTTTTTCCAATGCCGGAGAAAAAATGGGGGTGCGCGGCTTACACGAATCCTCCAGATTTCGTGTTAGCCGCGAACCATTTTTCCTCAGATTCCTGTTGCTTTCTCTCCTAAGTTTCGCATTCTGTCTAGTAGTAGTGGTATACTAGTCTTCGCAGCATGGTTTAGTAGTAAATCGTACATTGTAAAGTATTCTGAAATTTTGAAGTATGCAATTAAAAATAAAAATCCACGTTTAACAAAGTCTGAGCGTTCAACGGTAGAAAGAAGAACGGCTGGAAGAAATGCTAGATCAGAAACACCATTTGTCAAAGCAATAGATTTATCGTATATAGATCGTAAGTAGGACAACACATTTAGCACTGATATGTATTTAAATATACTGTATACTGTAAGCTGCCGCAAGGAGTTTTATGTTTTTTCAAAATCGTAAGCGTAGTTTGTTTCGGCATCACGTATCTGTAGCAACATTTTTACGTACTAATAGATAGCTCCTTTTGCGTACACATTAAAGCTACATTGCAAAGACACAACAAAAAATTTGTTACGTGGTGGCAATAGTCGTATGCTCAGAGAATATACCTTCTTGCTATCCGTGCTATCCGCTCCAAGCGTGAGAGTAGTAAACGCGTTCGAATCGATCATTTAGCATTTTAAAATAATTTGCTATTATCACCCTAAAATGAATTCTGATGTGAAATTTCGATAGTTTCCTGTGAGTATAAAGCTATATATTATAAATGATGCCGAAAAAATAGGAAATCGAGCTCCATGAAGGAAATATGGTGCATCTGAATCTAGCAGTGACGAAAACTAAGAATGAGAACTGTTATGATATGAATATTCATTAGTGATTTATGATTATATTTCCGGGAATGTGTTTTTCTTTCGTTTTACAAGAATTATAATTGTTATTACATTGAGCTTAGTTTTTTCCGTGTGTTCCCAAGACTTTTCGGTGTTGTTAAATCGTCCCAGTCCACAGCTACTACGCAGAGAGCTGACGAGATCACCGCTATCTGTACGGATGGCGTTTGGCTTTTATTTGTTGGTATGCCAACGATTTCCGTAATAATAGAGTAATCACGGGTTGAAATTGTATATATTTTTGAAATTATTTCAGTTGGACGTTCTTTTGAACAAATGCCGTTTTTATAGCTGGATGATGTGATCGTATGAAACTGTGATTACTGTGAGATGCTACGAGAAACAGATGCACATTAAAAGAGGCCGTGCATTGATGACGATCGTGACGATAATAACACGTAATTCAATCAATTAATGAGAAAGACGTACACATAATTTAGGCACAGCATTTCTATTAAAGAACGTGCATTCATGTTATGACAAAATGATGCAGACTCAAGGGAAAAAAATTTTTTTTTCGATAGAAATAATTTTTTCCTCACGAACCTGCCTGAAAATAGGGGTGCGCGGGATACACGAGGGCGCGGCTTACACGAGTAAATACGGTATGACGTTTATTGTATAGTGAGCGAAAATACAATTGAGTACGTTTTTGAACAGCATTGTGCGATAAAATTTAAGGATTGTTGTAAAACGTAAGAAATGTACTATTTCGATTGCACCCTTACTAAGAAAGCCACTGCTATCAACAACTCTTAAGATTTATGCTCCTAAGCATTGTGTAGACAAAGGGTGAGATGTGTCTCGCAAAACCTACGATTCATCAAATATGCACCACCCCCAAGCTATCACGTTGGTTCAGCTAAAGAATGAATTCTTAGACAGACACTTCAAAATGACGAACAAGTTAGAACTATCAAAGGTATTAGGTAGATGAAATAGTGGGTCGGTTAAAGAATTATTGAGGAAAATTTTAGTTGGAAAAGAGTAATTTAGCTGGATAAAAATAGCAAAGCAAGCATGCAAAAACATGCTGTTATTTGGGTTAGCTTCAAGTCCTAATACCAACATGCTGCTACCTATGCTATCCATTGACACACTTGTATTGGACATATTTACTGTTATTCATATCCCTAAATGTACAAGGAAAAAAGGACATTTTGACAGATTCAAATTGTCCTTTTTCCTCATAAAATAGATGCAATAAATCAGTGTAGTAGCGATCAGTGCAGTGGCGATAAATCAGCAGAAATAATTCAAAGGAAAAAGTGTAGAGAGAGGAACACATATGTCTTGGTTGATGATCATATCAAACTTATTTGTAAACAAAGTCTCCAAAGAGTTATCAATGATTCTTTGTTTATCAAGATACTCATTTCCACTCGGGGCTTTCGTCATAACTATCCAGCGAGGGAGCGTTTAGGCCTTTGACTCTTATTGCCTTTAGATTTTGAAAGTAACTGCCAACCAAATTATGGCACACGGTCAGCGAGGTAACTGGCAGAGATTAAGTGAGAGGAAAACTATCTCTCTCTCTCTTGTTCCTCGAAACTTGATATGCTAATCATTCGAAGTCAAGATGACGCTCTTCCCTGCGAGAGTCAAGGATAAGACAAGCGCCGACGTAAGAAAGTATTTATGCCGACAGATCAGTGGTAGATTATTTAGCATAGTAAAGCAAAATAATAGCATAATTAGCAAAAAGACTGAAAGGTACTTCCTAGCCAGTTTTGGTAGTACAATAGAGCCTTGATTTAATGAAAGCTCAAGGGAACCAAAAAATCATTACAAAACATGGTTGTGAACATTAATCTAGTGTTACAGTGTCTGAGTGACTGGTGCAAGACAAACTGTTTGAATATAAATTTTGATAAATCGTTAGCAATAAACTTTAATTGGAAGAACAAGCATCTGAGAGACTTGAAGCTTGACTTGAATGGTCACCCTCTAGAGTCAGGCACATGATGTAAAATTCTTAGGTCTTCAGATCACTTCAAACCTTTATTGGGATGAGCATGGTATTTATCTTCTTAAAGAACTAAGTTCAACCTGTTATCCGATACGTTTTATAAGATCCTCTGTTAATCCCTATGTTCTAGCAACCCTTTAATACGGTCAGTATTTCTCAAGAGTAATCTCAAGCATATTTTTTTGGGGATCATCACCTACTTTTGATAAATTCTTTAAACTTCAAAAGAAAATTGTCCGCTTTGTGACATTTGCAGGTCTTATAATGCCCCCAGCAGGCCTTTATTTAAAAAACTCAATATTTTGCCACTCCCCTGTGTATATTTTCTCTCCTTAGTCTTGTATGTTAAATCCAATATTGGTGATTCTGCAATAAATTCCAGCATCCATGACCATCACACAAGTGTGCATGATGGGATTCATAATCATTCATCGATAAATATGTCAGGACATAATTGGCCTCTCAAGGACCTAAAACATTGGGGATACAGGTTTTTAACAAGCTGCCCATATAACTTGAAAACTTTGATTAGTTCTTACACCTTTAAAACAAGGCTGAAAGGGTTCTTGTTTGACAAACTTTATTATGAACTGAATGAATGTCTTCAAGATGACTGTTTATAATTTTCTTTATTTTTTTACTTTTTTACTTTTTTAATGTCTCACTATGACGAATCCTATACCTATGTAAACTGGTCTCTGGATAATTAAAATTTAATATAAAACCTCATATTTACGTTGTCAGAATTTAAGTTTTCCCGCAATTTTCAATGTTTTTATCGGGTCCCATCCAATTTCCTATGTCTCCAACGTATGTAACAAACCCTGTATTTACACCACGACTTGTGTGTTAGATGCAGGTGATGGATTAAAAAAAACGAAATTCCCTTCCATGACATAGATACATACATACCAGTCTACATAAAACACTGCTTTACCTCGTTTCGTGCAGATACACATCAAAAACAAGAGAGAGAGCAGTAATGTGCTCCGTTTTACAGAAGAATTTGAACTTAGCGGAGCAGTAAACAGCACCACTAGTGACAGAAAGTTTAAATATCACTTTCAGCGATCGCAGTAGACACTCGCAGGGAAAAGATTGCTGCTATGAAATAAATGCGTATAGGATGCAATTTACAATTTAGGAACAGCTGCAGGAGTATATTTTAGCTTTACCAAAGTTCTTATTGTGAAGAATGAAAATGAATTTTGACCCAGACATTAGAAATGTTAAAAATACATGCACTGAACTACCTAGCTAATTGAAGACATCGGTCAGTGAATTAGGCCTCACTTCTGCGTTGAAATGACCATTTTCATTTGATGGCCTTATACATATTATGATTGTCAGGGTGGCGATCGTCAGGGAAAACCTGGAATTGTCTGGGAATTTTGCATTTCTGGAAAAGTCAGGGAATTCTAGTGACAGTCTGGGAGAAACAAATTGAAATTCTCGTTATTTTTCTACCATTACGTTTATCGGCCAGTCTTTCCCGCCCCTTATTTCACCAACTAAAATTAATATCCGTTGCTGATGTGCATGGAATGAGCCCCATCAATTTGTGGAACATTCAGTTGTGAATCTTATTAGTTGTGTCTTTTAGTTACTTAGTTGTGAGTCAGACATACAATGTATCCCTTTTGTACATCCTTAATGCGATATTTGCCTAGTAGTGTTAAAATTCATGATCACATGCATTCCACTCATCACAAGGACTCAGAGGCTATGTTGTTCGGAAAATTTTACCTTTCGTTTTTTTTTTAACTTCTGAGACTCGGATCTAGAGGCAGCTGGAGCACACTATCTCGTGGTAAATACATTGCTTGTAGTTATAAAAATACGAGACGTTGATTATTAGGATGGTAATTCTTCTTGTCTTCGATTCCCATACCCCCGTTCATGAGACAGTAAGAAGAGTCCTCCTCACCTTTTATGCTCAACGTAATTATTGAATGGTTCCCTTAGCTCCCATTCAAAGCAATTTAGTCATGTCACAAACCACCTCAAATATGATATAGTACCTGAATATGATGCTGCCGTTGCTAATTGCCTCGTTTGCAGTGGTGCAATTACGTTTTGTTTGCATATACAAATATTTTTACATTTTTGGTTCCCTCATACAATCAACAAGTTATAACATGTAAATCAAATTGTTATTCGCTTCTGAATGTCACTCGTGCCATCCGAGTTTGATCCAGTCCAACAACATGGCTTTGGTTTGTATTTTTTGCGCTCCTTAGTGATGCCTGTACCGGAGTCCACCAGTAAATTGGCCATTAACTTTCCCTTCGATGCCTTTTCAGTAATCCTCAACTTCGCAGAACTTCCATGACACACTTCCTCTTTCTTGAAGGATTAGACATTGTCATTGTAATTTTACCGAAGGAAACATGTACGGCTGAGGAAATAGGAGGCCGCATAAATGCTCAAAGATGGAAATGAGCAACCAGAAAAGAGCCCTCTTTATTGATCAGTGTACAGCACATAACATTGAGGGGATTGTGTTACCATACATCAAAATAGAGTATTTTTCTCCAAATACCACCAATAAATTACAACCCCTTGATAAATACCTGACATCGACATTAGAAATAACATTATCAATCTGAGATCTGGAATTAGTTGTAATACGAGTAGCCTCAGAACACACCCCAAGATGGAGGTTATAAGAGTTTAATAAACACACAAAACCTTTTTTGTCTTCCCTGTCTTTTAATAGGTCACAGTTGAAATCACCTGTAATTATTAAGAGAGGATCAAATTTGTCTAGCTGGAGTTGTATTGAAACGTAAAATGAAAAATTTCAAAACCAGAATATGAGTTAATCTTATTCTAGTTTTGAAATTTTCAAGCACAATGACACTCGTAAAGGAAGCATCATAGCTTCACTAAACACACATTTAAAAGTTCTGGGCTTGCACCGTGAGTATTTGATAATTATCAGATATATCACATTTGAGTACAGCTGCATCAGTGCAGTTAACAATGGCATTAGGCATTATTTTATCAATTAATGATGAATTCTCACATGTAACTCTCGTCGATACATCGGAAATAACAGCATTTTCATTATGACACAACAATAAGTTCATAAAGTCCCTCTTCTTCGAACTCTCACACATCAAATTACAATCAAAATCACCTATGAGCATTGTACTCTCATCGCGACGACAGTCGACAAGTTCAATAAGGGAGCCATCAAGAATTTTTACAAAATTTAGAAATCAGTAGGGGGTGAAGGATACAACGCGACACACGTGTTGGAGCTAGAACTAATAATGCTTCCGGATGTAGCATATTCAGACACCTGCTCAACACAGGCATCTAGCATGGGCACATCGAGAACACTAGATTTTAGGTTATTTTTTTTACATATAATGCAAATCAACATCAGCATGTGTCCATAATCGACAGGCAATGTTATAATAAATATTATTGTTGAAATGTTTTGGTCAAGTAAATTGGATGAACTATTGGCCTATAAATGAAATTGTACTAAAACAACAAATACTTCAATGGAGTAGCCATTGAAAGATGCGGAGAAAGCTTGGTGCTGAAATCAAGGCTGAAACTGCTCGTGAAATGACCATGAACGCATTATCCGTCACTTTTGATTATCCGATTGGGCTTCCCCCTCCAATATCACGGATAATCAGCGCTCTATGGTATCTCCCATGTTAATAGTGTTGATTTCAGTGTTACTGCTTTCAGTTTTCAGAGCTCAACCAATGTTCTTTACTTTCTGAGAAGACAAATATAACTTTAATTGTTTCATCTCTGTGTACATGGTTCCCCGGCTCCACATCAGGAATGAGAAATAATTTTCTGCCTTTAGCCACCAAACATTCATTCTTTTCCATTTTTGTGTGGAATATAACTCTCCAGCGGAGAGTTGTATTGTTGTTGAGTGTATGAGTCATTGCCTGAGGTTGCATGCTAAGCGCAGCTTGTTTATTTTCTTCTCTTTCTAGATGATCACAAGAGAAATGTTTGAAGATGCACTGAAAGACCTTCAAGATGATGGCGTTGTGGTAGTGACAGGAAGAAGTACCATAAGAGTGTGTTGAAGTGATAGCATCAAGATGGGAAGGACATTTGAAGGAATCATCTTGTCTTGATCTCCTCTCTCCAGTTTAGAAATACATCCTGTCTCGGATTCCTTAATGTAATTATTGCAACTTCTTGGTTTGCTGTGCTCATTAAAAGTGTTATATCTTTGTGTAATGGTAACTTTCTCAGTTGAAAGACTTAAGTGTTCATTCAATTTTTACATCCTTCGACATTGTGCAGCTGATGTTAAGAAAGTGAGTGAGATTTTTTCCTTTAAAGTGAGACAAAATAAACACGTGTTTACATCTTTTAGCTTATCAGCCTCGGTCTAATAGAAAAAATGTTGAATGTTTACATGTTTTGGAATATGTGGGCTGGGTCACAAGGAAAAAATACATTTTCTCCCTTCCACCTTCCCCTTTTCACTATAACCCAAGAGTTCATTATTTAGTAAAAATGATGTGCTCCACCTGATTATTTATGTACACATATTTCTTAAGAATTTATGGGGTTATATGTTAGTATTGCCACTATACACGACCTCTTTTACTAAGCATCCTTCTCTCCCCTCAAACTATGAGCGTATGGCTCTTGTCGTGTAACAAATTCTGTCATGTCTTTGCAATGCAGCTTCATTTACATGCACTCGTAAGCAGCTATCTATAGCGTGGCAACTGCTACAACAAATTCGTGATAACGGAACATACTCCGATTTTGAAAAGCACCGAACCCCCTTTTGCAGCAGCTCACTGGACACAAAATATAGTTGCAACATTGAATACATATCAGCACTACAGTGCATTGTCTTTATGTGCGATATATTTATGCGTGGTAGAGGAGGTCTCCGTATACATCACTTCTCTGTCTGTTGTTTCACTGATGTGTCTCACAAGATATGATGCCATTGATGCGCTGATGTGAATTGGATGGGACCATTTGACACGTTCAATGCATTGCATGAATTGGATTGGTGCACGCTGGACGAGTCATGTGACCAATTTAATGCCAATCCAACAATTACATCGACAATCTCTAACCCATTGTTGCATTTAGAACAAGTTGCATTTTATGCGATAGTCAATTTCATATGAGATGCTGTGTGTGTAAAGTGCCAATGTAGCTGGTTGTGTTCTGAAAACTTTATCGAAAAATTATGATTTTTAGGGATTGAAAAAAATGTTGAAGTTCGTGACCCCTAAGCTCACATTTACCTTACATAACACAAGTATATCTCAAGAGACGTCTCAAATGGCTATTGTAACGAGATGACTCAAGGAGAGCTCTGTCCTCTTTTTAAATGTCTCTGAGACATTTCGTGAGATGTCTCGGATACTTCTTGAATCGTCTCATCGCAGTTAAAAGAATTAAGAAATCGCATGTTAAACTTCACTGTTTTTATTCTTTTTTGAACGCCTATCGCAGCGGTGTATGAACGCAAATGGAAAATTCCTTCGACACTGCCAATCTATAATCCTTCATATTAAAGAAGAGACTAATGCCATGTGCTCGTCTTACGACCCATTCCTGCAGCATCTAAAATTGCGAGACGATGCATCACGTTCACCGAACTAAACGCAAGCTCTGAGGTTTCCCCCTCATATTTTTTCCGCCCAATCTTCCCCTCCTCTCCCCATTCCACCGCTTCATCTCGCCTCCGAGAGGGAGAGGCGGAGGGGGGAAAGCTTCCTTATCTCTAAGCGATCAAGTTTCATCCTCGCTCGAAGAGCAGTGTGGAAGGTTGATGGAGTGTCTGAGGGATCTTGGCGAGATATTTCCCTTGAATAATGCCCCTATGTTACCATACATATGCATAGGCGACAAGGGAAGAAAAGGAGGACGATTCAAAAATCCCACGTCAATCATGAGTAGTTGGTAGCTCCGATTGAAAGCACGGCAAACACTCGCTCCGCGCCCAGCACTAGTGCATGTGTTAACAACCAACCCCTTCATTACTAAGTAGTTAGTAATAGTCAAGCTACTTGTAGCATTTTTCCATGTAGTAGCCTAGTCAGTCCACTGACCAGAAAAACCTGGGAAATCAGGAATTATTCGTGAATTTTCAATGCAGGGAATTGTTCGTGGATTATTCGTGATTTTCTGGTCTGAGTCGGGAATTTTAAAAATTCTTAATTCAAGACAAAAAATCCTTATTTTATAAATAGGATAAATAACGATGACTTTAAGATATGGATTTGCCGTTGGTATGAATGAATAAATAAACGACGGAAAAGTAGTTAGGCTCAATGTATCGTCAGCGCTGTGTGGATCGGAGACGTTCGTCAGTCGAACGGATGCCTTCAGCGTCACGTCAAGTGCCCTTTGTTCTCATTCAATGCACATCGGACTAAGCCCATGATACGCAAACATATGCCTAACGTGTAGTGATGGCCGGATCGGATCCAAAGATCCACGGATCTTTCATTTTACTCGGTTCCGGATTCGGATCCAAAGACATGGTATAAAATTGGATCGGGATCGTAGATCTTAAATTTTTGTGGCTTAGCGGTCGAAGTGCCCCGTGAATAGAATGTAGGTGCGGTAGATATTGACAAAAGGGAGTGTAACTCAGGTCACGAAATTAGATGAAAATGTTCCCGTGCAACTAGAAGTAAAATAAAGCAATATGACTTTTCCCCATTACCCTGGTATCGCGGGAAAAATTACGTAGGATGTCACGCGGGTAGCCTACATTCGCCGGGATCAGGCGGACAACGAAAGCTAGTTTACTGTGCAACGTTCTATCCGTATCGCAGTTTAATTTTTCTTTCAGCCATTGCATCGAAAATGTTATCATCTACAATTTCAAACCATTACATCTGAATACACACTAATATTTTTGTTGTTTAAATTAGATTTACAAATGTACCATTGATAAATTAAGGATGGTCGGGTTGGATCCACGGGTCTTTCATTTCATTCGCTACTGAAATCATATCCGGAGACAGTAAAAATTCAAATCCGGATCGGAGATTTTAAATTTCTCGGCTTAGTGATCGATGCGCCCCGCGAATGGAATGTACGTACGTATGGTAGATACTGACAAGGAGAGGTTGTGTAACTTGGTCACGAAATGAAAAGATTTTTTTCCATGCCACAAAAACAAAATAAAAAAATACTAGTGACTTTTTTCTCCTGGATAGGCCCGGATGCCCGAGAAAAAAAATAAAGCCGAATGTCACGCGGGTCGCCTACATTCGCCAGATTCCTGTGCACCTATGATAGCATAGTTGTTAAAAATGAGGATTAGTGTACTGCAGGTCGCAAGTTCGATCCTTAACACTGCCAAGGAATAAAGGCTATGCTGTATTCTTAGGGTAATGCAAGTAGGCAATTAAAAAAAGTAGATTGTCAGAAATTTCATGTGAATTTATAATTAAAAAAATAAAATTTGGCGGTAGTGAAAGGATTGGAAAAAATTTTTATTGCAGAATTAAATCATGTAATCATTATTTTAACTTAATAATGTATTTTTGAGTGATGCATTTGTAAATGTAGGTAGTTTAAATGATAGAAGTACAAAAAAGTCAGTAAGTATCCACACAAAAAGGTTGGAAATGAAGGGATGATTTTTTTTTATTCAATGGCTGAAAGAAGAATTTTAAACTTCGATAAGAATCGAACTTCATTACCTGCAGTCCACTACCCCACTCTGCTATTGTCGGCTTACCTGATTTAGGAGAATGCATTCTCCCCACATGTCATTCTACTTTTTCTTGAAAACCCAGGCCAATGGAGAGAAAATCCGAGACTTGTTTAAATTTTGTTTATAGTAGCATAAAGAAAGGCTAATTTCATTTCAAGATCAGAGTTACAAAACCTCTTCTTAGGAGTAGAAAATTCTCAAATTTCATTTCAAAGGTTATTGTTTATAAGACATTGCAAAATTACTAGTTTAGCAGCTTGACATACTCTATAATAATTTTTTCGTCTTAAAAATGGAATCACCGGATATTCCATAAATGGGATCTCTTGGCCGCATTAAAATTTTTTTTGTTTCTAAAAAGAACTTGAAAGCATTCAAGGATTTGATTAATAATTGGAAAATAATTCCTTTATTAATGAAAATGAACTTATAATGTTTCTTTTAACTGCACATTTGATGTGATCGGATACTTTACTGTAAGTACAATGTAAGTTGACTTTCTGGTAGGCTTTGCTATATATTTTTTACAAACTTTTCTATAGTTTTTTGTGAAATCTAATTGATGTTTGCAGTGGCGAAGCTGAAGGGTAGTCTGGGAGCCTGAGAATACCCAAAATGATTACAGTTAAACATATACTATTTTTTCGTCTTTTTCATGCCTTTTATGTTGCCGAGAAAGCATAGGAAAAATTAATTCGGCCTATATTTTCGCACATTGCGTTGCGTTGAAGTGGTTTGGATGTTTTGGAGGCAAGTGAGTCTGGCGGCTGGTAGACTCCAAATGGCTGGATGACGCATTCGCATACGCTTATTTGCCGCCGGACGCTTCCATCTGAAGCTGCGTGATTCTTGCGTGCTGAGAGCCTAGACACTCGTGCCTAGTTCTCGTGCCCTTCCGAGTCTCGGCGAATGATCAAGAGATGGCGAGACGGAGCGAAATTAAGAGAGATTGATTCTGTATGAAACAGTTTCGCTGCATGTGAATTTTTTCTTCGTTTAGTGGTTGGAAAATAACAAGTCAACCTACGGCTAAGGACTGAACAACAACAACCAGGGTGGACCAAACATATTTCACTATTTCATAAGGCTCGCTTTTGAAATAATTGACACTTTCGTTGTCCACATGGAATCTCGTTTTGAAGACTTCAATAACTTCTATTTTTCAGAATTACTTGATGAAAAACAGTTTCCTGCCTACAATACATCATTCCCCTCGGCGAAATTAAGTAGCCTGATAAAATGTACTCATTATTTAATAGTGAACAGCTAAAAAAAGAACTCATTAGTCTATTCCAACGAGAGTAAAAACGTGCCTGCACATTTGTTACTTAAATATTTTTTGGATAATGGCCTGGATATAGTGTATCAAGAAACTGGGAATCAAAAGACTGATTCAGATATTTTCTGTATCAACTGTATCGTCCGAAAGAAGTATGAGTACGTTGAAGACAGTGAAGATATTTTTAAGAAACTCCATCACATTCGCCTAAGCAATTGAAGTGCCTTGGCGATTGAAAAGACTTTACTGAACAACCTTTCGAGAGACGAAAGGTTAAAGAAATGTGTCATTGACATCTTTGCCCAAAGGAAAACCTGCCGAATCCATGTGATCCACAGAAAACATTAAGGCAAATTATTTAGCTCGTCATTGCTGACCTCTGTGCATGGTTGGGTATCGGAAAATTTATTTTAAATTAACAGTGGAGCGAGAGGTAAAGAAGTGAGAAAGCATTCTTGAAGCATCTAGAATTCTCTTCGTATGCAATGCATATTCAAAAAAACTAGATTTTAGAGATCCGCCAGAACGGAGGGCCCATTCAAATACCCAGGTACACAACGTGTCAAGTCCACTGGTTTTTGACAATTTCAGTCTCTGAAGCAGTGAATTAAGGGGCAGATGAGCTAGAATACCCACTTCGAATAACTTAGCTTCGCCACTGGATGTTTGTTAGATATATTCAGGATGCGCTTACTTGAATTACGATTTTTATTACATTAATTTTTGTTAGAAAAAGATGGTGTAGGATACTAAAGACTGTTATGGTTTCACTTTTTTCTATATAGTCTACCGGTACAAAAATGTTACATTCTGATTCTGAGTGAACAGAAAATTGAGGCTTTGAGACTTAATATAGAAAAGCATGGCAAAAATATTAACGTAGAAAATCATCATTCCAAGAGCAGTGGTTGAATGCTGAAGACTTAAGCCAGTGGGTTCTTTAAGTTCCTCTTGTAGAAGAATTTTTAATTTCTCATGGAAATGCTAATTTAGAAAGAGGGTGTTCAATCAAAAAGTAGTTTATCTTTCCCAACCAACAAAGAGGGTCTCTTACTACCAATAAAACTACACATTTAATTACTTTAATTTATCAATTATTTCTTATTTAATTACTTTCTCTATATTATGCTATGGGTTGAACTACAAAGAAATCCATATTCTACATAGAACTTGGAAAACATCACTTTTGACTTGTACAAGAACCGCGATATATTAGCCTGGAAATTTTTATAAATTTAGCCTTGAAAACCTTGAATTATGCTTGAATTTTATATTTTAACTTTTGTGGACACCCTGCTAGTGCATGTTTGGTGATCTTTACGCCCTGCCGCACACCCTCGTGGTGGCTTGCAGGGAATCGCCTAATTCCACGAGCGAGTACAGTAGTGAGAAGGATTTAGCACGAATTCAACAGCATGAGACGGAAGGCAGATTTTCGCACGAGGAATCATAATTTGATTCCAAAAGGCAGCAACCCTATCTTAGACTTAGTGACAGGTCGTAATTAGGGAAACTTTTGCTCTTGCGGAACAGAGCCACCGACCTAACTACACACTGATGGTATAGCAACTGAGACTCATTTAACGATAGCGTACACCTGACGATGACTTAAAATGATAAAACTTAGTCATTCATGATTTGGAATGCTATTAATTCACTCTATTCCATGGGCCCTTCGGTATTTATCAACGGTACATACAACGACATTAACCGCAGGCTATTTACTTGGAGGATCATTTGACAGTTGAGGTCATCGCTTAAGCGCTTGGAACGTTAGGGAAGATTTTAGGCAAGTAAAAGGTCACAATTCATACCAGTTGCCCATTTATTACCACAACGCCCGTTACATCATCGCTCGTCAAGATCTCAACAACTTCTGCTTCCTTTCCCCATGCTGTGTATTCCGCCGACTTGCAGTTCCCAGCTAGCTATGCCAGATGCAGGGGGGGAAAGGGTGGGTAAGGGATCTAAGGTTCTCTTACTCAGGTAGAGGACAGGATGTGGGGCAGGTGAGCAGGGGATGGGTAACGAGGGACGGAGTGCCATCTCTCAAGCGTGAGAATGCAATGCAGCAGAAGCGAGGCAGGAAGCAATCATGCACTCTTTACATCACCCCCCCTTCCACAAAAAGAAAATTGAACACCGTGAAATCCACGCCTAACGTGAGTCGGCGGGGGCGCCCTCGCTTCCTTTCACCTTTGATGGCGTCTGCAAGTTCCATCGCTGTATTTTTCGTTCCGCGGTGGGGTTTAACCCGATCCTTATGCACGACTATTGTTCGGAATTTCAACTGTAACCGTAGGTTTGAACCATTTAGAACCTTAAGGATCCGATACGGCCCGGAGAATGGCTTATGAAACTTTCGGATCCTCCCTACCTTTAATGATGGGTCACTAAGATACACATACTGCCCCTCTTTATACTTAACGTCCTTACTCGCTTTATTATACTGAGCCGCCTGTGATTCAAGCGCTCGTTTGCTGTTGGTGGAACACTTCCTTCAAGTCTTATGGAGTCTTTCATTTAGTTCCTTAACGTACGCGTCGCTGCTAGCATACCCGCCTTCCTTCAGGTGATGGAACGGTGTCGACATCTGTCGACCATACACTACTTCATGTGGCGTAAACTTAATACTGCTATGAAAGTTGGTATTATACGCCGTCACTGCGAAAGGCAACCACACGTCCCAGTCATTATCTCTATTATTGACGTAGTGGCTTAACATCTGCGATATCGTTCTATGCACTGTCTCACACCTGCCGTTGCAACTAGGATGGAGGGGGGACGTACGCAGCTTAGTTACTCCTAAAAGTTCGCATACGCCCTGGAACAGCTCCTATTCAAAGTTCGTCCCCTGATCAGAGAGGATGTAGTCCGGCACGCCGAATTTCAAGATCCACCTCCTGACTAATGCGTCAGCTACGATCTCAGCAGTCTGCGCGGGAATAGCCACCATTTCTAGATAGCGAGAGAAGTGATCAAGGATAGTCAGGACATAGCGATTAGAATTTTGAGTGCGAGGCAGACTTCCAAGTACATCAATACTAATGAAGGAAAATGGGGTCGGGAAGCTTCCCTAACGGGGCCTTGGATTTTCCGTAGGGACTCCGCTGATTGCACGGAATGCAGCTCTTCTCTAACGTCGCTTATCAAAGGTGGGCCACCAGTATTGTTGCTGAATTCTCTTGATCGTGGGTTGCGCCCCTGAGTGACCGCACAAGGCGTGTTCGTGCTGCCGGCGAATAACCCTTTCTCTCAGGGTCGATGGTACTACTATTTTCAATCCCTCGGGGGTTTGTTTACATAGTAACCCATCCTTCTCCACAAAACCTCGCTTGGACCTCCACTCCAGGCACTCGGTATCGGTCTGCTGCAGTTCCGCTAAGTCGCCTACGTCATCCACCCCCACTTTACGTACCTTCCGGCTCAAGGCGTCTGCGTTGAGGTGCAGTCTGCCTGGCTTGTGCACTACTTCATATTCATACTCTGATAGTTTTAGCTGCCATCTCATGAGACGTGAATTCATATCCTTTTGTCCGCATAGCCATTTTAAGCTTTCGTGATCGGTTTGCACTCTAAATTTCCGACCGTAAACGTAACAGCGAAAATATTGTATTGCCCAAACGACCGCTAGGAGCTCCTTCTCCGTCGTGGTGTAGTTTATTTCCGCCCGCTGGAGTTGTCGCGACGCGTAGGCGACGGGATGTTCCTCGCCGTCACTTTCTTGAGACAGCACGGCGCCCAGGGCGTAGTTTCTCGCGTCGGTAGAGATAAGGAACGGCCTCGTGAAGTCCGGATACGCGAGCACGGGACTGCTGACTAGGGCTTCTTTCAAGGCCGTCATCGCCGCCTCGTAGTCCGACGCCCACGCAAACGGAGTTCCCTTCTTGAGGAGTGGAGTGAGGGGCCTGGCGATCACCGCGTAGTTATCTACGAACCGTCGATAGTAATTGGCGAGCCCCAAAAATGACTGCACTTCCTTTGTACTTGTCGGCACTGGGAAGTCCATGACTGCGTTTGTCTTCTCGGGGTTCGGGCTAACTCCCTTTCGATCGATCACATGACCCAAATATTTTACTTTCTCTCTCGCAAATTGGCATTTGTCAAATTCAAGGGATAGTCCCGCCGCCTTCAACCTCTCAAATACGCTTCGCAGTCTTTTTACGTGCTCTTCGATGGTGGCGCTAAAAATTATGACATCATCTAGATAAACAAGGCACTGCGTCGGTTTAAGGCCCATCAATACCCCGTTCATCATTCTCTGAAAAGAGCTAGCCGAATTTTTGAGCCCCATAGGCATTCTAGTATATTCGAATTTTCCCAATTCGCAAGAAAAACTAGTCTTCTCCTGGGAGTCTGGATGCATCGGTATTTGATAATACCCACTAGTTAGGTCTAAGGTGGAAAAATAACGGCTCTTTCCCAAATAGTCCAAGGTCTCCGTGATGTTTGGCAAGGGATACACGTCTGGGGTAGTAACTGCGTTCAGGCCCCGGAAATCGACACAAAATCGATAATTTTGTTTACCGTCGATCGATTTCTTCGGCACTATCACCACTGCAGCTGACCAAGGACTTGCACTGGGCACTATGATTCCCGCCTTTAGTTGCTCCTCTATGAAGTCCCGAACTATCCATTTTTGGTGATAAGGCACTCGGTAGGGCCGGCGATAAACCGGCGGGGCATTACCTGTGGGAATCCGGTGAGAAGTAATGGTCGTCGCCGGCGGAGTCCCGCCACCTTTGAACAGGTCCTTGTATTCGTTCAATAGCGAAAGTAGGGCCGTTCTCTCTGATTCCTTCAAGTCTATTAGTTTTTCTTGAAAATCAACGCCTTCCGTGGACGAATCAGTTACCCTAATGTGCCTCGTCATGGTCGTGGACTCATTCCCTTCCATTTTTTGCACTTCATGCAACGTGGCTAATTTTGTTCCCCGCCGCAGAATGACTTCGTCCTGCCCGAAATTTCCAACCTTAAGGATAACTTCGGAGCCGTAAAGGACTCTACACACGCTCCTAGCCACCGCGCAGTTCTGAGCGTCTATCACTTCTGGCTCGGTTATATATTCCTGACCACCCGGGACCCTTTCAGAAAGTTTGGCACGTATTATTTTCTCGCTCATCGGAAGAACTGTCGTCTCTTGCGCTAGTCGGACTGGCACCTCGATACTGATTCCAATGCTCCCAACTTTGGCGGCCTCACTGTCTAATCTACCGCTATTTCTCTCGTTGCTAGCGCCCCGGAGTGAGATGGTGACCCCGCTTAGCTTCATCTTCCTCCCCCGCACGTCGATCACAGTGATATCTATCCAAAAAATCTAACCCCAAAATCCCTTGATAACCACCTAATGTATCCACTACCTGCATATCTAGACTTCCCGAGAACCCTTCCAATTCTAAAGCAACTACCTTCACACCGTAATTCCACACTGTGTTCCCTGAAATACCTTTAATTCGATAAGGAGACCTCAGATTCTCACGTCCGATCAATTCGCTAGATATCAGAGATACTTGGGCCCCGGTGTCCACCAAAATTTCACATTCTCTGCCATTCACCCTAGCTGCCACCACTAAATCCTGCGCCCGCGCCGAAGATTCAACACATGAGAGGGATAGGTTCACCAGGACCCGGTTTCGGCGGCTCCCCCGGGTCCGCCGGCGTTTCCCTGGGGGGTCCCTCGACGACACTGGCGGGCCAGGTGGCCGCGGGCTCCGCAAGAGTAGCATTTTCGTCCCCGTGGACAATGTCGTGCAAGATGGTCAGGGATGAAGCAACGGCGCTCCGCGGGAGATCGGAAGACGCGCCTCACCGGCGATGGGGCCCTCTGGCTGCGGTCGGCCTCCCTAATTCCGACGGCCGTTTCGATGGCGGCGTCGAAAGTTGCCGGCATGGCCAGCCGACACAAGCGGCCAAGTTCCCCTGGGAGGCCCCTAAGAAAGGAGTCAAGAGCTCTTTGGTCGGCTTCATGGCGGATCGCAGAGGCCATCTCTGGGTTGTCGGGGAGCTCATAGGTGTGGGAGTTAGTGAGCCTTACACGGTCAGCGAAGGACTCAATATCTTCTCCTTGCCGCACTCTCATCGATGACAACAACTCCCTATAGAATCTGGCAGTCAATTTCGGGCGATACCTTTCTATCATGCACTCCTTGAAGGCGGAGTAATCAGCTGCGTTATTACACTCCTCCTTACTACGGCAAAACTCCGTCGCATCTCCACTGAGTCGCACCTTGGCCGCCTTAAGGGTTTCTTCGCCTGTCCACCCGCTCAGCTCCGCTACCCGCTCCACTCGTTCCAGGAAAGCCACAACATTCTCTCCTTGACGACCGGATAATGCATCGATGTTACTAAGGAGCGCGAAATTCTTCCTGCTGGGCGTTGGAGATGTTGGTGCGTGATGATTAAAGAGCCGCTCCTTAAGCTCCTCGTTCTCTCTCGTTAGCTGATTTAATTTCTCCCCGAAGTCATCTATCACACTTTGCAACGGCACTTCGTGGCCCCCAACGCTAACCCGACCTGCCATCCTGCGTCTTCCCTTGCGATATCAGCGGTCTCCGGTGTTCGACGAACGAGCCCACTTCTGACACCACTGTAAGCTCTGGTTCGCCGGAGATCCACTGAGGGAACGCTAGGGAAGGTTTTAGGCAAGTAAAAGGTCACAATTCATACCAGTTGCCCATTTATTACCACAACGCCCGTTACATCATCGCTCGTCAAGATCTCAACAACTTCTGCTTCCTTTCCCCATGCTGTGTATTCCGCCGACTTGCAGTTCCCAGCTAGCTATGCCAGATGCAGGGGGGGAAAGGGTGGGTAAGGGATCTAAGGTTCTCTTACTCAGGTAGAGGACAGGATGTGGGGCAGGTGAGCAGGGGATGGGTAACGAGGGACGGAGTGCCATCTCTCAAGCGTGAGAATGCAATGCAGCAGAAGCGAGGCAGGAAGCAATCATGCACTCTTTACAAAAAGTTCATTTATTTCTTAGTAAAATAAATTCGACAAATTATAAGATACTGGGCTGTAACATCATTCAATCAGATTACTTAACACTGTACTCCTAACCCTCTTCAACCTTCGGGTACCTTACCTTCGCTTTTTGTCTTCCGGCTAGCTCGTTAGTTTCCTCCCACACACTTATACAGTTACATATATCACACATATATATTGTGACGGGACGGGGTCTAACCTTCTCGACCCAGACGACTCGACGCAGTCCTTACGCCTCTGAGGAGCCCCTTTCATTCGTCCCAACGCCCAGCCCACCTTGGACTTTCCCCTACGGGAAATGGTTCCGGGAAAACAAGGATTTCGCGTATTGAGAAGGGCGCCACCCAAAAACCGTAGCGTCGAGCTAGCTCAATTGGAAAGCAAGGACTATTATTCACTGCTTCAAAGGTCGGGGATCTTAAGCGCAGAATGGCAGTAGCAGCACATATGACGCGCGCACCGTAAGGATTGCGCGGAGCGAAATAATGACCGTCTGACCTTTTTACGGATGGTAGAAATGACATTTATTCAAAGAAAGCACGAAAAGAACACTGAATCACACAAAGGAAATATTATGAGGGAAACAATGAATACACAAAATAACACTCTATAACTACACGAAATGAATATTATATGACCTAATGAGGGATGATTGACTTGGCTGGATGAAACATAGATGAGAAATAGCAAAATTACACCCTTGGATACACAAAAACTTATCTTCCTAAAGAAATTACAGGTTCCTCGTCCCTTTTCAATTATAAGGTATCTTTGGACGGGAAAATAATTATACAATGAATTACGTCCAATACGGGACGAAAGTGAATACTTCGGGGAAATTAGTCCGATGACCTTGGGATTTTAATGATAACCAATTCCCTTATCGGCACTTAATACACCGCTTGCGAGTGGTGCAGGTGGATGAGAGTTGTGAACTTCCGAGGTTGCCGTGACGCGCTTACGAGAGAGTTCAAACGGGAAAATATGGACGGGAGAGAAATACTTATGGCGATGATGCGGCCTGGTCACTACGCGGCGTCTGCTCCGTCGCCAGCGAATCTAAGACGTTGACACTGATCCGTTGAGGGCCCACCAACGCAGCAAAACGCCTCCTCTCGACGTATATCGTTGCTTCCTGGCGTTGGGACCGCACCCCTTCCAGTGGGTGCCGGTATCAGCGTACGCGTCCTTTTCTCATGCGCCTCCCTCTGCTCCAGCCGTATCGCTAGCTCTCTCTGTCCTCGACCAAATCCGTTGGTTCTCCGTCCGCCTCGAGTTCAGTCTCCACGCGCACCGTGGTACCTTCTCTCTACCACACCCCGCGTATTGCTCCGCTCATCTACCCTCTCGTACACCTCGTCCACAGCTTGACCCCCCTCTCACGTGATTCTCATTCAAAATCACCAATAGCCCTTCAGCTCACACACCACCAATCCCGTTTCTTAACACAAAGTGGCGTGATTCCGACCGTTACACACAGCATAGTTTAATAAACCCACCAAAACAGCACTTGACTAGTCGTAATACCATAAGGTCAGGGATCACCTCGCCCCGCGCTACGGAAACCCCATTCGGGACATAGCAAAAAAATGACAAGCGCGGGAGGCGCGCGTAAACGAAAATAAGGGAAGACGGCCTGTCCGTCACAATATATACATATGTATATATCAATACCCTTGATTTACTATTGAATCAAGGAAATCAGACAAGGAAAACATTTATACTTTCATGCACAATATCTCTATATTCAATTTCTTTTAATTTTAATTGGGCCCAATTTACAATTACAGAGCAATTTTTAGGGGATCGGGTTGGTGTGGTGGCTAGAGTACTGGCCTCCCATCCCGAGGGCCCGGGTTCGATTCCCGGCAGTGGCGGATTTTTCATTGGAAAACCGGTCCCCACTTGAGTGCCTGGTGGAGGGCATTTCAAGTTCAGTACTCCGTCCGTCGGATGGGACGTTAAGCCGTGGTCCCCTTGGCGCCTTTCGTTAACAGTAGGCTAATGCCGACGCCAGGTTTCTCTCCACCCTTCCTCCGTTCCCTGAAAACTCCTACCATTACCCAAATATCCACCTATCCTATATGGCGCCAATGACCTCAGCTGTCGGTCGCCTCCCCTAAATAACCAACCAACCAGAGCAATTTTTAATCTAATTAGTAATCTTAATGCAATCTTTATAAGTAACTTTGTGGTGGGCTGTTTCTTTTTAAATAATTATTCCAATGTTCATAGACTCTCCACTTATCGTGGCTACTGGTTCCCGTGATCCGCTGGACCGCCTTCCCGTAGGATTTCCCCACAATGACCCCTCGTTCCTGCTCTCTCCTCGACTCTCTCTTTTCTCGGGCGTCCGCCGGAATAATCTGCCTGTCCCGCCGATATCTGCCTTTTCACGGGTCTCCGGCGCTGTTCTGCTGACGCGTACTCCTTATCTTTCAATTCTCTCAGGATCCTTGTTTTCCGTTCTCCTCTCGTCTTCCTCACTATGACCTTTTCTTTTCCTGGCCGCGTAACTACAGACGCTGTTTGTTTTATTGTTGCCCCCTCCTTACTTTCGCTATGTCACCCATTATTACGCCGGGCGTAATGCCAAACTCCCCGTGTTTGACTAGTAAATAATTACTATTCACGCCGTGGGTGCTGCCAACCCATGGCGTTTAACCCGTCGGTTTACACTAGCCCCATTAAAAGAAAGATTTCTTGGGCCGCAAAAATATTTCTTTTAAAGCCTTCAATCAAAATAATACAAGTTTTTATCTACACCTATCGCTTTCGCTCTAAGCCCCAACGCCTTCAGACCTTTAACCCTCTCTCTCCTTACAATAATACCCATAAAATTAACAAAGAACGCTTAAAATTACATACAATCAAGGCAGGCGTCTCATCAGCTCTATAGCTGGGCACATAAATCGACACCTGTTGTCACAAAAAAAAAGAATCACTCGAACAGTCCTAACTATAAACAAACAATAACATTTTGAAAAATAAACAAACACTGTTCCCACAGCTGATTGTTTCCACGTCGCTACGTACACACATTCACGTAGGCACTTTCTGTGTTGCACTTTGTTTATATGCCACGCCCCCTTTCACAGGTTGGTGTGTTTCAGTCGCTCCCCCCGAGCATTCGTTTTCTTTTTATCTTTCTCGGGAATCACACCACTCATATACACATACATGACATTGTATCTCTTAAACAAATCACACAATTGCTCCCTCCAGTTAACACTACTTATAATGTAACCAAGCGTGTGTGGCCTGCTCTTTCTCTCCCCTCCTAGATAATTATATCTCGCCCCTCGGTTGTCCGCTTCGCGTCGCGTTGTAGTACGGCCTAAAATGCGACACGTGGAATGTCCCTCGTATTTCCCCGGTATGTGGATTCTCCACAGTACAGGTGGCTGGACCCTTAAATTCCACGATCGTGTATGGTCCTTCATAAACCGGGAGGAAGTCATGGAATATTCCTCTCCCCTTGTCGGACATCCCGCACGTACGTATTAAGGGTGTTCAACACCTCGCCAAATAATGCCGCTGCAGACTATTTTTATTTTAAATGCCATGCTCGTATTTTGATAGATACGTCCATTTTGCTTTCATTCTATTTTGCGCAAAGGTTGAGTATTTGGTCCTAACCAGGAAATATCTTCTCTGAGCCTTGCAAATCGAGAAATCGCATGTTAAACTTTACTGTTTATGCTTTTTTTTCAACGCCTATCGCAGCGGTGTATGAACGTAAATGGAAAATTCCTTCGGCACAGCCAATCTTTAATCCTTCATATTAAAGAAGAGACTAATGCCATGTGCTCGTCTTACGACCCATTCCTGCAGCATCTAAAATTGCGAGACGATGCATCGCGTTCACCGAACTAAACGCAAGCTGAGGCTTTCCCCTCATATTTTTCCCGCCCAATCTTCCCCTCCTCTTCCCATTCCACCGCTTCATCTCGCCTCCGAGACGCTCCGAGAGGGAGAGGCGGAGGGGGGAGGGCTTCCTTATCTCTAAGCGATCAAGTTTCATCCTCGCTCGAAGAGCAGTGTGGAAGGTTGACGGAGGGTCTGAGCGATCTTGGCGAGATATTCCACTGTGTGTCTGGGCGTCGAGAAAAGGATCAACCTATTTCTTTCAAAACCTCCACAAACTAATTTTTATGCTATTTATTCACACCAATTTGTTTTTTTAATACGAAATATCGTGTCGTTAGTTTCATATTTTCACATTGCTATTTAGAACAATTGCAAAATATTGAGTTTTCGTATTGTTGGGCGTTAATTGAAACTGATAATTAATTGAAATTGGATAATTAAAATGAGACTATTACAATGCTTCGAACGATTTTTATTTAGTTTTCAACTGCCAAATAACAATGACTTTATAGTTTGAAGTTCATTCAAAAAATGTAAATTAAATGTTAGTCTCATTAACATTAATAATTGAAAAACAATCCTACATTTTTGCAGGAAAATTTGTGGACTTAACTCACGCCTTCACAAATTAAAACCAAGAAATAACGATAATGCAAGGCGAGATTGTACTTCTTGCACATAAATATCTCTTGTGAGCCACATTTTAAATCTATTATAGAAATTTAAAACGGATAGCTTTACTGAAGATATGTTAGGCACATACCTATTAAAAACAAGCGTATTGGTTTAGATTCAACCGGATTAATAAGATTAGAAAGAGAGAGATTGTCGTACTGATAGATTCAAAATGTAACTTTTCCCCGTACTATAAGAGAACACAATACGCATCATTGCAAAGGGATAGTAAGGTGAAATATTGTAGAGTTGTCTAGAGTGCATAATACATGTATTAACAACCAATCCCTTTATTACTAAGTAGTTAATAACAGTCAAACTCTATGTAGCATGTTTCCATGTAGTAGCCTATTGCATGTCAATAGTTCCATGCAGTAGTCTTGTGCATCTTTGGTGATCTCCACCCCCTGCCGCACACCCTCGCGGTGGCTTGCAGGGAATCACATAGATGTAGATTTGTTATACCATTTTCTACCGTCACCTGCTACAATAGTATGAGAAGCAATATCCTGCCTCATGGAATCTGATAGACTCCCTGTCCTGTGTGCGGCCCTATTTCGTGATTCTTGTTCCTTTGCTATCGCATCCAATCGTGATGTCCTCCGCTCGCAGTAGACCTAACGTCATGCATGATTGAGCATTTAATAATGTAATGTTACTGTAATTTACGATCCTGTGCAATTTCCAATTGTTGACTACGCACTTATCAAGCGCACTGTTAAAAAGTAGCCACGAACATCCTTCCCTCCTGGCTTTTATTTCGTAGTTGCCAACTCCGTTTTCATGGACATCCACCCCACCCACATTATACACCCCTGTTATATAATGATATGCTAATTGGTTATTGCATATTCTCAATGTTTTTCGTGATATTGCCTTAGCTTTTTGCCTTGGGAAGAGGAGATAAGGGGCCCACATATGTTATAACGGCGAACACTAAATTATCTTACCAATGCACTATGAGGATTTAATTATTTTCGTCATTTTGGCAATAGCAAGTTCCTATCTTTCTCTCACTTAACGTGCGATTGATGGTCAGAGATACTGAAATATAATATTTGTTTCTTGAACCTTGGCATTCTTTCTCAAATGATTTTTTACTCTTTGTCAGGATATTAGCTCCAATAGATTTTATTTATGGTTGAGAATGGTACCCCGTAAAAATATATATATTTGCCAAAAACCTTTCCGAGATTACCGTGGATTATTTGGTGACTGTGATTCTTTATTTATCGCGAGTATATTTTCACTGAAAATGAAAATATAGCCTACGTCACGATCAAAAATTAAGAGAAAATGTCAAGAGGTGTCACACTGTCGTGAGTATTTTTAGCACTTCTTGAGAAATAGCCACGTAGCATGTTGGTAGAGCATATTTTTGTGTACCTGTAACCCAATGAGGAACTGACACACTTTTCTTCGTTTTTATCTTAATATATGTCTTATAAGATCTCATGAGCATTTGTTCGTGGGTCACTTAGCATGGGTTATAATGCGAACTGAGTCCAAATGAGATTCAGACCCATACGTAGTCATTATTTACAATTACACGTTAAATTAAATTTTTTCATAATAGCATTTACTTAGTTGACTAAATTAAATATTATTACATGAGTCACAATCAACTTGTACGACATGATATGAGGATTTGAACCTTTACCGTACCATATCCACACTTATTGAACAACATATCCCGCTGTAAGGCGCTGCCCTTATCAATGTCGACACAAAAAATAAAAAAGCATTACGAAATTTGCTCACACTATCGCCTGCATTGCATTTCAATAATAACATGGTTAGTATGATTAGGGGGCTACACTTCAAATCGTTAGGGGGAAAAATCAAGTAGCGTGCAGGATTTGGCACGAATTGAACAGTATGAGACGGATGGTAGATTTTCCCACGAGGAATCATAATTTGTTTCCACAAGGCAGCAACCGCATCTTAGACTAGTGACTGCTCATAATTAGGGTAACTTTTGCTCTTGCAGAACAGAGCCACCGACCTTACTACATATTGATGGTGTACCAACTGAGACTCTTTTAACGATAACGTACTTATACCTGACGATGACTTAAAATGATAAAACTCGGTCATTCATGATTTGGAATGCTATTAATTCACTCTATTCCATGGGCTCTTCGGTATTTATGACATGTACAACGACATTAACCGCAGGCTAGTTACTCGGAGGATCATTTGTACAGAATTTGACAGTTGAGCTCACCGCTTATGCACAAAGAAATTCGCACTGACGTCGCTTGAACGTGATCTAGTTCAGCGGCGTCGGAAGTTAGGGGCAGGGGGGCATTCGGCCCCCCCCCCCAGAATTTGCCCCGGGCCCTTGAAAAATTAGTCTTCATTATTAAAAATCAAATTTCACTTGTTTCCATCTTGCCTTTTCCCTTTTGACGCATATTCTACCATCTTCATTTACTTTTAGCGGAATTCTAGTCTCTACCCCCTCCTATCCGCAAAAAATGCGGGCCCTGTTCAAACTGTGACGACGCCCCTGAACTAGTTCCTTTGAAAGAAACAAATAGACGATTAGTTGCATATTCATTCAATTGCAAATAGCTGAGGCGTATTGATGGAAAAACTGATGTCTCTATCAAACCATTTTTTTGTTTCTTTACCGAAATTTTTTTAAATTCTCTAGTTCCTTATAGCCACTTGGTTATGAAATTTACAAGAAAATGTTTCATTTCCAAAAATAAAATATAGGAATATCCCCGGAGTATTTTCATGAGGACGAAAAAGTGGACACGTTATGCCCCAAAAGTGGCTACTATTAACTCATTCACAAATTTTTATCTCTTTCGTGTTATATGATCACACTTAGAACTTTCAATTATACCGTTCCTAATATTAAAACTCGGATATTGGACAAGATATGCGAAACAGCAAAAAAGTTTCTGTTCAAAATGAGCGCAACCTCTGATTTTGAAAAGTTCATTTATTTCTTGGTAAAGTAAATTCGACAAATTATAAATACTGGGCTGTAACGTCATCCAATCAGATGACTTAACACTGCTTAATTAATAACTTAATGTCTGCTCAAAGTTTTGGAAAATGCTCCATTTAATGCAATATTTCAGTTTTTTAGTTACAAAATTTTCATCATCATCATCGGTCAGCAATTCTAGGATTGGTTTGGCACATTCTTCCACTCGGATCTTCTATCGGCCAACGTTTTCATATCAGCGTAATGGCTCTTTTTTACATCCTTTACAACCTGTTCCATGTATCACATACGAGGCCTACCTACAATCTTCCCGTTCAATTTTCCTTCGACGATTGTCTTCATCAGGCCATTGTGTCTCAAGATATGGCCGATTAAGTTGTCCCGTTTCTTTTTAGTTTTCAGGATACTTCTCTTTTGTCCCACTCTTCTTAGCACTTCCTCGGTCGATCCATTAAATCTTCATCATTCTTCTGTAACACCACATTTCGAATGCTTACACTCTTTTCTTCTCCGCTGCTGTCATCGTCCATGCTGCCGCTAAGAAACATGCTCCAGACGTACGTCCTGATGAATTGTTTCCTTACTTCTACACTTGTATTCCTAGCTGTTGGTAGATTCTTCTCTTGATAGAATGCCCTCTTTGCTTGAGCTATGTTACTGATCTTTCGTGCTTCAACCATCTTTAGTTGCTTCGTTTGTGACTTTTACTACGGCGGTTGTGATTTTTAAACAATGTGTTGACAACCGCTACTTAAATTATGTTGTCTGCAGAACTCCAGTATTCTCTCTCCTCTTTCGTTTCGATTTTCCAAACCATATTTCCAGATATTCTTCCATATTAACTTTCGTCAACGACAGCGTTCCAGTCGCCTAAAATAATTAGGTTTTCTTTTCGTATTACCAGTTTTAAAACTGCCGTGATATCTTCGGAGGCGTCATCCACTCATTCATCTTCGTAGACCGACGTAGGCATGTAAACGTACACCACAATGGTATCCGTAGGCTTGTTCTCAATCTTCACATTATAATCCTGTCACTGTAGTGCAGGAAGCTCTTCACGCGCAGTCCTGCACTCTTCCTGAGCATTATGCCTACTCCAGTGTTACCATTCAGTGATCCGGTTTGAATAATTCTGTAACTTCCGCTCCAGAAGTCTCCTTCGGGCCATTTCATTTCACTGATTCCTAATACATCGAGGTCCACTCTCTGCATTTCCACCTTCAGGTTCAATATTCCGTATGTCCAAAGTGATCACACGGTCCAATTTCCTACCCTAAAATGTTTATCACATTTGACTGATGTAGTGTCTCGGGTAGTCCCCTCCCAGAGATTCGAATTGGGTCTATTTTCCCTCCGGAATATTTTACTCTAGAGGGTTCCATCAGGTCTTGATAGAAAGAAAAGAGTGGAGTAGCTGCGACTCCTCGGGATAATAATGTGGTGGTTTCTCCTTGCCTTCCACATCGCAGTACTATAGCCGCTAAAGTAAATGTTACCACGCCTGTAATGAAATGGGTGTCGGTCTACCGACCACTGTGGTCTCCACCTTCATTCATAAGAATAAGAGCTGCTGCTCTCTCCTCCGGGTTCTGAGAAGGGTAATTGTTGGCGATATCTTCACAGGATCTGTATTAATTGAAGGCCTACCTTACCCAGGGATAGCTTTTCGTCCACGACTGCTTATTTAACGAGTAAGCTCGCTTATCTCGTAGCTAACCTCTATATCTAGAGAACGACCAGCCATCCGCAACGCGGCGAACGCACTTGGTGGCTTTAAGCTCAGCCGCGAGTATAAAATATTGCATACTGATAAATAAAACTTCGTATAATTAAATTAAAATATTCTCAATGCACATATTCCGCAGTAATTTTGCTTCATGGGTGCCCGATATGCACCGAAAAAGCATACATGAAGTAGTTTTTGTTATTTCAGTGTCATATGCGACTAGTGAAACTCTCCGGAAAAGACAGCAGCAGCAAGGCCAATGAGTAGGGAAAGGGTACGGAAGGAAACGATTTTCCACAAACCTGTAGCCCTGTAGATACTCACATAATTTAGCTAACGGTTGCAAACATCCGGAACCCTTCAAACGAAATTTCAATTTTATGGTTTTGTTAAGGAACTCTCAAAAATTCGCCACTGTACGACGGGTGGATTTTTTTTAAAGTTTTGATTAGCTCTTGAGGAAGGGTGCGTGTGGCTGTGTTCTCCAGCTTCCAGAAGAGACGGCGTTATGGAAGAGTCCACGAAGCCTTATAGAAAAGCGCAGTATCGTAAAGGATACAACAAAACGAAGAGGAGAGATTGCAACGTGCAGAATTCGATTCGCAGGGAAAAAACCGAAAAAGGAATTTATTTCGCAATATTAAATTTACGAGATAATTAAATGTAAGGGCTCCTTCGTACGGTCCTTCGTAAAAAATTTCGTAAACAAATCGTGGATCCTTGATATCCGAAGGGCGTGAAGATCCGGTAAACAGCTATGCAGTAATGGTGAATATAATTAGTGAACTGTAATAATTTGTTGTTACACTCTTTCTAAGAGTGATGTTAATATATTGATTTTATGTGCTCATAAACTGTATTTTCATTGTATTACTGCTTTATATAACCTTTTTGATTTCCTGTGCTAATGTTAGTTGGTAATTTATATACGAATTTCTACTGCAGGCTGTTATTTATGCCATTTATGTTTCTGTTTTCTCAACTTTTAATTTTGTGTAACAATGCACAGAATGGAAGATATACGTTAATTTTCAGGGTGATCATACTTAACTTGCTCATTATAATTACTAATTGTAACTAGTGAGTGCATAGTAGCCCAGTGGGTAGAGCGTTCAGTAACAGATTCAATTCCGGACGAAGCACTTTGGCATGATATCGCGGTTTGAATTTCAGTATCAGAGTTGTGTAAGTCGGAAAACTGGCCTCTTTACCCTGAATGTGTGAATTTCACTCACCTTCGACCTTAGTACGGCGGAACTCAACCCTGTCAAACCAGTCATTGGGTTTAATTGAGGGAATTATTGTAAATATGGTGAATTACCTGCGAAGAAAAAAGTTTTTTCACTAATAATCTCAATTTAAAACGGCGTGTTAATAAATGTGGAGCATTGACCATTAATACCGTTTAGTCCGTTTCGTTTCTGGTGTGTATAAAAGCGTATTCAATTTAACCGTAAAATCATAATGATAACCGAAAAACGTAAATGCACAACGTTCATAAACGAAATTTTTTGTTGCCTCCGCCATTGATATTCAAGTAAAAGTACTCTGGTAACAGTTAGAGGAAAATATGTGAGCGCTTTGGCCAGGTAAATAGTAGGAAACTGTAGAGAAACAACATTGAACTTTCACATTAATGAAAGACAAAAGTCGGAGTTAGTCACATATGCTAGGGGGAAAGACGATATTTTAAATAACCTCATTAAAAATGCTCACAATTACTTTACGAGGGCAACGTGCATCCCGCTAAAATAAATCATGGATGACTAATTTAATAACTTCAGTCCATAACATTTGACAACCACTAAAACTACACTACAAATCCAAGGCAACGCCGACAATCCCAGAACCCTTTAGGTGTTTTCAATTTTAGGTAATTGCTGACCTTTCTTACTCTCGACCACAACGAAGACGAGGAAAACAATTCACACTCGGCTCCGAAAAGAGAGCTCTCGACCTTATCTGTGTTCTGAGAAACTTGATCGCCGCCGCGATCCTGTCGCCGCCCCCGAAAAATCCCAGCTGCGACATATCAGGTCCCTCCCCTCAACTCCCCATTCCACTTTCCACGGTGGCGACGCTGATGGCAACTCACAAGAACTACTAGAGCCGCGAGATCATGGTGAGATGAGAAGCCGTTAAATCGGACTATTCAAAATGCGTTGAACACCCTTAAGGCTGCTCTATACTTCCACCCTTTCTCAGATGTAACGGATTTTTGGGATTAGTTCTACGATTCCCCGCATAGGTGGCGGTATAAAAAAGTGGAATGGGGGGCCTTCTCCACCTCTTCTCTCCCTCCTCTAGATGTAACATGATAGCGGTCCGAGCTACTCCTCTCGGGAGATATCTCGAGCGCGGTCACTCGAGATTCTTAGAACCCGACCCTTTCTTATCTATGACCAAATGAAAGGGTCTCAAATCTTCCTGTTTCTTGCTTGGGCATCGTTTCACTTTCTATTACGAAATAATGATTCGTCCCACCTTGAATTTGCAATGATGGTAAATATTGTACAGATATTTAGACCGCGGTTACAAACAGTAGTTGTTCGGTATCACGGAGTTGAGTTTACGATAGGTAATGCAATGAACCATGAGAGAAACAAAGTATCATACATATACCAAATGTGCACTTAGGTCAAAACGCAGCTAAAAATTGCGCTCATGACGATTTGGCTTCTAATTTCTTAACTCAATGAAACTCGAAAGTCAAGGGAAATTTTATTGGGCGTTTTTATTAAATGAACACGGTGTGCATGTATTTTGTCCAACATGGTGTGAATTGTCGCAAATAATATTAATAGAATGTTGAGTGGATACGTTTCTTCTTATTTAATTAAATTTAATATTCCTATTTCATTTCTCTATTCAATAAAATTATGTTATTCGGATTTCAGAAAATTTTTGACGTATTATAACACACTTATGGCAGTTAAAATAAACAAATAAAAATTTTCATTTCCTAGGACCCTATGAATTATGCCGAGCCCTCCTTATGTAAGCTTGACAGCGAACAGTCATTGCGTAGAAGCGTATCTTTCTCCGCCAGATCCTAACTGATGAATCGCTTAGGCAGGTTAGATTTTACGAGAACTCTTTTGTGAATGCTAATCCCTTGTACAATATGCCCTGGTTTCAACTTTCAGAATCCGAAGAATGCTCCTTTTCAGGAACTGAAATGGTGAAACATATTGTACACTCATTTCGTAGATAACTCAACGACATCAACTGTGCCTCTTTCATCAGTACAGAGAATGAGTGGAAGACTTAAGATTATTACAAACATAGAACAGTATGTATTTCCACTCTCTAAATCAATAGGGTATCACCTAATCGAGTCAAAAAAATGCCGGTTCAATACGGTTTAGAAGTTTAGTATTCACAAAACGCCTACATTTACACAATATCCTGCAAGCCACCGCAATGGTGTGTGGCAGTGGCGGCATTTCACCATGCTGTATTATCAAACAAGGAGAATACTTACTACTATCCTACTTAATAAACCTATGATAGAAATAGGCCACGAATATATTTAAGGGTAATAACAACAAAATCTATAAAAAAAGAAAAAAATAATTGTATTCTTCTTGGGCCCCGCACGGATCGCTTGCGATCACCTAGCTTCTCAAAGTGTTCTTCCTGAAAATTCCAATTGGGTTTTTACGAAGGCTACTTTGCTAATATAATTCCCATGTCCAATCAAAGTGCTTTTCCATAGTGGTTGGCCGGCTTATTAAAAGTATCTCCGCTCCTCTGCTTTAGTATTTAGTGTACCTTATATAAATTCTATTCTTTTATCCATGATCGCATATTTCTGGCAACATATTCCCTGATATAGTTCGTTGGTAATCGTCAATCGATATCTGCGGTCATTGTCTCAAACAAACCACTTCATCTCTGCTTTAGATATGGCTCACGAAAATGACATGAAATTTTGCCGGAGAAAGCAAGAAGAAGAGAGGAGAGATAGAGGTCAAGGCATGCTAGGCCTGATTCAAAATGTACTGTTATTATAGCACTGTGAGGCCTATCGTAATTCATTAAGAAAGACGCTGGAGAAATTTCATACTATATTAAATCTCACCAGACATGATTATGAAACGTCGGACACGACGACGAGAGAAGCAATTACTGTGACAAGAGATCCTAATTTAACCTTTGATATAGATGTTTATAATTATATTGACATTTTGCAATTCGTTTCTGGCTTGCTGTTACGCTAAGACTTTTTTCGACGGGCGAATCGTATCCATATAGATACGATTACGGTCATGCATGACCGTATACGGATATAGCGTTCCCTGATTACTCAGCAAGAATTCATGAGGGTAAAATAAGTTTAATTATGCATGAAGTGTGTAGGAATATCTATCATAATAGATAGTGTACTATTTAAAGGTTAGATACGTGCTATTTGTTCTAATTAATCCAGTTCGTGGTAGCTGTATAACAATTACAACAGGTGACATCCTCATGAATGGCATGAGAGACAACGGACAAGTGCCGATGGAGATATTTCAATGTATTGTTTTCAGTTATAATTTTCATGTTCTGTTCTAATACTTCATTGCTCTATACCTACTGGTCACAAGAATGATCAAAATCATAGAATACCTACATAATATATTACTTTCAACTCAACCTTCGCCAAAACGTGATTAATTGAAGAACTTCACTAGGTGAATGCCTATATAAAAATACCTATAAGAATTACATACGATTATAGTGTATACTACATGGGCACGCCAGTTAATTGTATACGGAAAAGCTCTGAAAAACAATTATAATTGCATTTATTCCTGCACTTGTTTAATTTGAATCCTCTTCCAGTCGCTCATAAAACAAAGACGAACGTCGTGCGCTCGTATAATGCGATCATTCAAGGAATCATGCGATCAAAATTAGAACATGTGCTAATTTTGATCGCATGATGATCATGCGAATGAATTTCATGCGAGGAGATTTCCGTATTACACGACGCATGAACTTCATGCGCATGATTTCATTTGCAAGATCATTCGCCGTGTAAAACGGCCTTCATATCCGACTCCTCAGATACTCTCCGTAAAGCTTGGAAAGAACATTTTCGGTTTCGTCCATCCAGCTCGGGGAGGGGGGGAGAAGAGGGGTGTTATCTCCGAGGTGTAACCTGACACTGCTGTGGGAACCCACAGGCTCGCTCAGAGACAGAACCCATGTGGCCTTTTTGTAAACAAGAGGGGTGGAACGCCTTAGAGCAGGAGTGGGGGTAGGCTGCCAAAGGAAGAAATCTTTGCTAGGAACTCACGCGCATCACGAGTTTAAAAACGCGATACATGCTCCATGGCTAATGGGTTTATGGCCTAGCTATAGAAACAGCATCAGCAGTTGTTATTTGAATGGGTAGATGAAGGATCAAGCTTTGTAACGAGTTGAAGCAAAATCTTCGTATCGTATTCTAGGCTTAACAAATAGCTGCTGAAAATAGACAAAAAATGGAAAGTTTGGCTATTTTTTATAAACCAGCAAATAAACCTACAAAAAATCTATTTTACTAAAGACTAAAACCAATACTTTTTCTATAATGGGAAAAATTCCCAAGATGCCAGCTGCTACGATAAAGTCGTAGTCGCGTCAGGCATAAGCATCTGCAACGGCCTTTTAAAGGCTGGTATAGAGCAGCCTTAAGGCTGTTCTATACCAAACCAATATCTCTTGAGTAACCGCCACGGGGGTTAGTTCCGAGAGCCGCCGCTTCAGTTTCAGTGGGATGGGTAACTTTACTGGGAGGAGAGGGTCATCTTTGAGGGGTGTTTGGGGAGTGGCTTATTTATTCAGTCACCAATGAGTGACCACCGGTCCAAATGTTCCTTATCGCTTATTGCGTCACACGTCGTCACTCGGCCCCTTGGACGAAGGCCGAGGGAATCTTTGTTTACGAGTGATTCATTCGTCTTCCTCATCTTAGCTATCCGCTTATCTTTGCTACTCACCTAACACGAACGTAACTTGTCTATAAGTGGGATTTGATTTAGTCCACTCTCGCTACCAGGTAAAATATTCGGGGCTATTTATTTTCAGTACAGAAGTAAAATGCTTCTCGTGACTTTGACCTAATTCCTTTATTGCAAGATTTTTCCAATACGAGTGTAACTCCGTCTAAAGTTGGTCCAGAAATTAAATAGGATCGAGAAAAAACTAAAACACAACGTCATTGTAAGTGTGAACTGGAGCTAAACTTTTTATGGACTACGGTAAATTATATTTATTCGATAGATGAAAAGTCCAAAGAGAGAATCTTAAAAAAGGAAATTGAGCATCAGTAATTCAATGAAATAAAACTGACTGACTGATGGCTCGTCACCCTAGGGTGACTTTATTTCATAGTATGCCGAAAACTGGCTTATTATATGTGTCATTTTAATCCCGGAACCGACTAGGATCTTTAATTATTCATTAAAATATCATTCGGTCTATGGAAACTGTCAATTGGATTGTTTTTATTTAAGTCTGCACATTCCATAGCTGTGTTTTCACTGTTTTCTATCATTTTGTAGTATTTCGTACTTTGATTTGTTATTATTTTTTCTAGTGGATCAATTGTAGCTTTTTCGTATGTTGTGTCATTTGCGGTCCATTATTTAATTCCATGCATGTTTCTTAGCATCCTTCGGTCCATCGCCTTTATATTGTCTATCTTGTTTCTGTGGAGTTAGCTTCCTTAGCTATTTCTCTCAACCTCTTACAGCAATTTCGCGGCAAGTGATTGGTGCAATCTATTTTAATGACAGGGAGATCAACGCCGTAGGGAAGAAGTTCGGCCAATTTCTTGGTAGCACTGCTGTCGCCATCCCCTACGAATTAAATGGAAATTTTATCGTATTTGCGTGAAGAAAGATAAAACTAATTACACAACACCCATTTATAAGATTCATGACAAGCACATCATATTATATCGCCTATAAGCCGGTGGTACTTCAAATTGTGCATCTCTACTCTTGTTTTAAATCCCTCGACAATTATGTCGGCTTCCATTTCCGTCGAGGACTTGTTCCAATTCTTGAAGCACATATGCTGTTTGGCCTGTGTTTTCATAGTTCTGCATTTCACACATATACTGCAGTATTTGCAGCTAAATGGTGCATTATTTCCCACAGCTAACAGAGAAGTGAAACGGTGTCTTATATCAAACATTTTTCTTCTAGAAGGCTCATAAGCTGTCTCCTTCCTTTGTCTCTTCAGTGGTATCACTTGAAGTCAAGCAGGAATTTACGTTTGTAAATTGGCCTTTCAAAAGTTATTGAACCGCAGTGCCCTAAGGACATTTCAGAGGGATGAAATGTCTCCGATATTTTTTTGAAATATACGAGAAAAACTAAACTGCAGTTCTACGAAAATGTTGATTATATTCGTAAGATTCGGATTTTTTTCCAATTCGGACGTAAACGTAAAATACGCTTCCATTTAGCATTACTTACATAAACAAGATTGGTGCTTGAAGGAGTCAACCCCCTGTACTTTTATCCAATATGTGTTGGAAGCAATTTTTTCCGATCCTAAATAGTACAATAGTTTGCACGAGTAATCCAGTTACTGTAGATCCATTCTAATGCATTAAAAAGGAAATATTAAATTTCACGGTAAATGGTTACACGGTCGGACCAGGTGACCATTATTCTGCGTTTTACTGTCAGCTTATTGAACACAAGCTCCCCATTTTAACTATTTTACCTCAATTAACTTTTCTCAATTTACTTTCGAGAACAGGGCCTGGGGCCCCGAATTTCCCAGGCGATACGGAGGGGGACCCGAAACTTTTTCCAAGAAATTTTATCGTTCTGATTTTAACTGGGCATGATAATCCGGATTAAACTGCTTATATTTCATGTGCTAAGTGAAAAGTAACATCGCTATTTTGTCTTCTCGTCACATTTCCCAAGTACTCTTTTTATAAATCCTAGCTTTCTCTTCGCTCGGCCGCATATTTCCCGGATGTGTCTTCTCCACGATAAATCTTTAGTGATTGTTTCACCTAAATACCTTATGGTTTCAACGCTTTCGACCTTCGTGTTATTAATTTTATAGGATCGCTCTATAGAATTATTCCTCCTCCGTGTCTTGAATTATATCTAAATCCTTGCTTCCTGTCTTCTTCTGATATACCCCTGCGCACTACAGTATCGTCTGCAAAAAGTCTAAGCGTAAAACTAACTATGCTACCCTGGGGAACTCCCGATGTGACTTTGATTGTGTCTGACATGATACCATCTATGACAACCCTCTGCTCTCGCCCACTTAAGAATTCTTTTATCCAACACACAACGTCATTATTTAGAACAAAACTCTCTAATTTCAAGATTAATTTATCATGTGGAACTTTATCGAATGCATTTTTAAAATCTTAAATCTATCGCATGAACTTCAGTACTGTTTTCGCCGTTGACTAAAATATCGTGTACAAATAAAGCTTATTGTGTCTCGCAGGATCTACCTTTCCGGAACCCACGTTGTCTGTTTATGAGCAATCCCTGATATCCAAATGCCCCATGATTGTACTGACTACAATGTGCTCAAATACCTTGCAAGGGATTAACGTGAGTGAAATGGGTCTGTAGTTACTAGGTTCTTTCCTATCACCGCTTTCAAAAATAGGTGTAATGTTAGCTACTTTCCAATCCTTGCGTAGGTACTGTGCGGTTCTTTAGTGTTTTATTGAATATTATTTCTAGATAGGGGGCTATTTCAGAAGCTAATGTTTTATATACCCGGGAAGGAATTTGATCGGGACCTGGTGATTTGTTTTTACTAATGTTTTTTAACTGCTGCTCTATTCCGCGACCTGAAATTTTTAATTCGGGCATTTGCTCACTGAATGTTTTCGGCGGAGGTTCCACTGCGATGTGTGACGATGAGTTGAATACGCTTTGGAAGAAGGCTTTTAAAGTATTGGCATTTTCCAAACCCTCAGGTGACTCTAATTCCTTTATCACTTTTAAGTGTCTGTACCTACTGTGGACCTATTTCCCTGAAGTTCTCTCTCTCACATATGACCAAAACACTTTAGGATTGCTATCTAAATATTCTCCTAACATCTTGCTCTTGAAATGTGATAACGCTTGCCGACACGATTTCCTTGCTAATGCTCTCGATTTTTTATAGTTTTGAACTAACTCATTTTTTTCCTCTACCGATAGACCCTGTCCTTCATTTTTCATCTCAGCGTGGAATACCCTTCGTCGCTTTAGTGATTTCCTAACCTCCGCGTCATACCACCTATGCTCTGTATTATCAATTTACTTGGTATATATTTATTAACTGCTTTACGGGTGACCTCAAGAATTTCTCTCCCCGAATCCTCTATATCTAATCCTTTGCTTTGTTCGCTAAATACATTAAACGATTCCCTTAATTCCTCTTTCATACCGTCGTTAATTAGCCTTGCCAAATAAGTATACCCTCCTCCTTGGTTTATAATGTTTTTCAACGCCTACATTAAATATCGCATGCACTATTTTATGATCACTAATTCCTGTCTGTAGCTACATTTAGAACTTATTCGGGTATATTTGTTGCGAATAAGTCTAGTATGTTGTCTCCCCTGGTCGGTTCTTTTACTAGTTGTTTTAAAGTTTCGTCGTACCGATGGACTGAAAAGCAGCCGATGTAACACCCATTTTTAAAAGTGGTGATAGGGAGCAGCCATCTAACTACAGACCTATATCCCTCACATCCATTTCATGCAAGGTCCTGGAACATATAATTATTAGTTCAGTCATGGGACAACTATATAGCCAGAATTTATTGTCCGATGTTCAGCATGGGTTCCGGAAGAGCAAATCATGTGAAACTCAACTTGCTCTCTTTTCTCACAATATTTTAGTTTCTGGCGAAAATTATATTCCAGTGGATGCTATATTTCTCGATTTCAAAAAGCTTTATAGAAGGTGTCTCATAGCAAACTAATCTTGAAATTAAAATATTATGCAAAGACAGTAACATTAAATCATGGATAAATGATTTCCTGCATGATCGGGTGCAAAGGGTTGTTTTGGACGGTGTTACCTCACCGGCAATTAAAGTCACTTCGGGTGTCCCATCAGGTAGTGTGATAGGTCCACTCCTGTTCCTCCTGTACATAAATGATATCAAGAAGGTTGTCATAAGTAAGCTTCGTCTATTTGCCGATGACACTGTAGTGTACAGGGAAATTCTATGCCCAAACGATAAAGAATATTTAAATGATGACCTACTAGCAATTGAAGATTGGTGTGATACATGGCACTTAGAATTAAAATTTAATAATTGTCTCTTGATGAATTTTTGGAAAATGAATAGCTCTTCTCTTAGCACTTGAATTGAAGAAGATCGTAGCAGATTGAAATTTAGACATAATCTCTTAAACAAATCCCAAGACTATATTTTCAGTGATTATGTTAAAAATATTTTGTGGACCCCAACTTACTATGGTAGACTGGACCATAATCACGAAATTAGAGAAAATGATTGCCAAACTGACAGATTCAAAATGCCCTTTTTTCTACGTACATTGAGGGATATGAATAACGGTAAATATATCCAGTACGAGTGTCGCAATGGATAACATTGGTACCTGCATGTTGGTATAAGGACTTATAGCTAACCCAACTAACGGCATTTTTTTGCATGTATGCTTCGCTATTTTTATCTTTTTTTAAATAGCGTAGTTTTGAACAGTACCTATACGAGTGCTATTCCTTTTTTTATGCATGATATGTAGTGCATGTTTGGTGAGAAGTCACCACTTACCACACACCTTTATGTTGGCTTGCAGAGTATTATGTAGAAGTAGATGTAAAAAATGTGACGTAAAGGTGTTCAACAGTGATTCGCAGAGTTACTTATCCTTACCTCCTGTTATAAAACTACACGTATTCCAGTCTATCGAAGGGAGATTGAAGTCTCCGCCTACTATTATTCCTCTGTATTTGTTCCGAGAAATCAATGTTCCTATCTCTGACTCTAGTTCCATTATAGAATTGATGTCTGCATCCGGTGGCGTATAGTATGCACCTACATATATCTTTTTTGCGTCACTACTTTTACTTTTAACGGAACACCAAATACTTACTACATTTCGCTCTGAAATAAGTTTTCTTCTACTGACCTCCGGGTCCTTCACAGCTATAAATAATACTCCTCCGTTTCTGCTTACTCTATCCTTTCTGTATACGGTAAAACACTTAGGGAATACTTCATATCTGATATGTCCTTCGAAAGCCATCTTTCTGTGCGTACGATTATATCAGCATCAGTACTTTTTATGAGGTGGTGAAATTCGGCTACTTTATATCTTAAACTACGACAATTCACTACTATCACTGAAATTATTTCTCCCAATCTATTTCTCTCCTGGTGCTCTTTTTCAGCTAGAATTTTCCCCGATAATTATTTTACCGACCCACTATTTAATCTACCAATCTGATATGTATGTATCTGTAGTAATCTGATATGTATGCATGATTTGAACTTCTGTTCTGGGGCCGGTTAAATGAACTGCTTCAAGACAGGATAAACAGTGAGCTTAACCAGAGAAAACAGATAGGAATGGGCACTGTGAAAGCAAATACCGAGCACTGAAAATGAAGGAAGACATTTGTTTCATGTTGGTACCGACGGGCAAGGCTGAATTGAAGTTAGGCTAAACGTGCTAAATTTAGCCCCCCCCCCGAAGCAAATTTCTGGCTACGTGCCTGCCTTCTACTAAAAAAATATCCCTTGCTGAGCTCGCTCGGTCTGAGGGCTCTGGCTTTCGACAAGGGGCCGGAGGGAGGCGAAGTGGCTCGGACGTTGACCTTGGAATGGTTCGAGAGAGAGAGAGAGAGATATAAGGAGCCAGGAGGTGGAGGGTGACATTAGCGGGAGTGGGGGGGGACTCAGAGCAGCGCCACAGAACGAAAGATTTTTAGGACGTAAAATAGTGAAAACATGGTTCGGAAAATAATAAATAGCAACTTTAGTATGCACCTAAGGTCTTTGAGTTTGATATAATAGTAGAAGAGAAGGATGAATCCCAGCGGATAATTGAACACATGTTTCCATTACGGTTTCAATGTCAAAGGAAAAAAAGTTGAAATCAGGCTATTTTTACGATTTTAAGTGCCTGAAGCTCTTTAATGAGTACTGCTAATGAAAATTCTGTTCAAATAGCCGCTCACATTGATCCTTAATCTAACGATCAGTGAAAACCGATCAGCTCTGCGACTTATATTAAACTCGTTATCTTCGATTTTGCAAGGGTCTGCAGAGCCGGTTTCTGCAGTGGTATAGAACACCCTTAATAGCTACTTCATCAAAAACAAGAGAAACCAATGAATCAGCATATGTAAGGTTTTTGGAGTGCCTCTCCAGTGCTGCCAAGGCATTATAATCAATGCCTGGCTTCACAATAACCTCCTTCTGCCAGTTCAACAATGACCGCACTGACGGAAGACAAAGTGTTTTCTGTAGGAACCTGTAGGCCTTAGGTCCATGGTAATAAAGTGACAAAGCAAAATCCTTCATATAGGGAGACCAGCGGCGACCAAATTTACCCATGTTGCACAACTGTACCTGGGCTGAGAAGAGCTTGTGTGAAGTTTTCGGCAAATATTTTCTACCTAACTCAACCAGTCTCTCTTTCCACCTTACCCTTTTCTGCTATTGGCTTTGCCCTGGCTCTGAATAAATTTTTCCTGAGGCGAGCAACAGTCCTCCTAAGATTTGCCAGTCTTTTACTAGTTCTTGGAGTGGTGACGCTCCGGGCTGACCACCAGCATTTTGGAGTGACTGTACCTGAAATTATTAGGAAATTTTATTGTAGAAATCAATCATAAATCACCCAAATCATCAAATACAAAAGATCATTTATTTGAGGAAGTTTCAAAAAGAAATGAAATAGGCAATAAGTATACATGCACTGACTGTGAAGATCTTAAAATTTTAAATATAAAGAGTTTTCATTAAGTTCACAAGACCACAGATATTTAGCCTAAAAACTTAGGAAAAAGGGAATACTTTCATCATGGCTTACCATTTTCCACAAATACTGGTGCACAAGACATTACTGGAGATTTTTCCAGATATCCAGCCTCAACCTCCATTTCTACATCTGTTGCTGTTGGACCTAAATAAAATAGAGAATCATGTTTAGTAAAGATAGATACTGAGAGAAAGTGTTTTCCTTGTGAGAGACAAAGGCCTGAATGAAACAATACATTAAATATAGAATGCACAAAACCACTATGGATTAGGTTATGAATGTAATCAAGCAAATAAGAGCGATCAAAATTTTTAATTGATAAAATTATTTCATACAATCCATTTCTTTCATTACTTACTGTTATCAATTATATCAATAGACGGCATAGGAGGAGTAGAATCGATTTCCTGGATATCCATGTTCATGGCAGCATCTGAAAGAAAATGTGACAAAAATTAATTAAAGTAAATTGTTCTTCACTCATGAATTTGAAATAGGATTATACCAGGCCACACACAGGAGTGATAATGGGAAGAATAAAAAAAGTTAAGCCATTCATAACATTTCCGACTGGAAAAGTAATATTTGGAGCCTCAAATTATAAAATATTGCTATTAGGAATTCACAAGGAACACTGATTTTGTCACATATTTACATTTGTATGCACCTAAGTATTTATTTACCAATGATAAGTCTACGAAAGGGATGAATTTTCTTTATAAAAATAAAGCACAGAATAAATGGTATTCACCGTAATCGAGTCTTATGTAATGGCAAATAAGTAATTTTATCGAACTCGAAGTAGAGGATAACCGATCGGCCATTGCACATTAACATTTTAATTTTAAAAATATCAACTCTGTTCACAAATATTGAATTAATCTCGGAATGAAGACTAATTTCAGTGCTAAAGCTATTATGAAATACTCAAAGGCATCTTTACCAAAGGTAAGTTTGGACAAAAGGCTATGTTCAATGCTGCTAAAAAAAGATCGTTTATTTTCACGCAACCGCTTATTGCAAAATTTAGCTGTATAATAGCACTTCGTAACTGTACTTACCATTTATCTTTGGAAGATGGCGCTCATATTGGGTAGAAATGGCATCCATTTTCAGGAGAACACGTGGCTTCTTAGATTTAAAATCGCTCTCCAAAAAATGATCGCTGCAGATCCTTAAATTCTTGCTCTCTTTTCCCATGCAATCCTCTCGTTGGGCGAATTTCAACCAAGCATTAGCCCTGAGAAAATTAGGTTTTAAAATCAATTTACAAAAATCGGATAATGCACAATTTTCAAGTACCGTAAGGAATCAAAAACGAGGGCTTACCTTTGTTGATCTTTAGGAAAACTAAAAAAAGAAATCGGTTCATCGATTCGGCAACCAAAAAAGTTCGAGCACCACGCCACATCACAATACTTTTGCCATGGCAAGCAAGCGGTGGGTCCGCCATCTTGAAATAATCGTAGAACTTCGAGGAATACCGTGCGCTGCGACGTCTTGATTACTCAAGGTCAAGGAGAAAACTGACCGCATAACAAACTGACCGCTAGAGGCGCTGCAAGCGTTATACATTTAGCTACATCTACTGGCATACTAAAAAAGCTTAGAGCTGCAGAGGCAAGGAGGTTAGAAGTATAACCTTTTTGTGCAGAGGCCTGATTGTACCGTGAACAACGGCCTTTATAACACAACGTTGTGACAATATCCTGTGGTGGGAACTTCGTACGTGCAGTGCACGTGCATGCAACATTGTGTTCACCAACGACAACCTAAGGCTCTTCCCATTGTAATGTGCATGCAACGTTGTGACAATATTCTCTGCTACTAGGGGACCGAAGTGATGCCGGATTAGGGATTTTGCCGGACTATGGGTCATGCATGGCAACTGGTCTATTTCTGACGTCCGGGATGTTTTCATTGAGAGGAGTCAATTATTTATAACAAAATATATTCGTTTGCCATTTACTGAACATTATTGTAAAAAGAGTTACTGAGAATAATCAGAAAGAAATGATTTCTTAATACACAAAGTTCCCAGGTAGAACACCAAAGTCACAATGACGTCATTTTGACATCATAGTGATGTACCTCACGTCATGGGACCTGATAATGACCTCTGTGTGACGAAGCACTCCAGGTGACGTCAAATGATGTCAAGATGACGTCAAGAAATGTTTAGTCCTATGTTGTGATTCTGCAAACCTTCAAGAAATATCGTGGTCAACTTTTATATAGATTTTCGCTTTTCGAAGAGACCTTGGTAACACAGGAAGTCGCATGCACTTCAGGCAGTGTAATTTGAATTTAAAGGAGTTGAAGGATTTGAAATTGTGTGCTTATCGCGCGCGGATAGTTGCGCTCAACTATCCGCGTCAGCCTGTATACTTTTCACGTTTCACTTTCAGAATTTATTGGTTTCCTTCTCTATTAAAATGAATCTATTTTTTGAAGAAAATTAATATTTCAGGAAAGGTGTGGCTCTGCCTACAGTGTTTCGATTCTAAAACTTAATAACATTTAATGACTCCGTTTGTACTTGTCGCCTCTTGAATTCTACGATCAAACATGTCGGGCGAGAGCGGATGAAGTTATGAAGATCTGTCAGTGGGGAAAGTGTAAATGTTTGCGAAATTTCACGCTGTTCCCAGTTTCTCCTCAAGATGGTAAACAACACAAAAAGTGTAACTTATTTTTATTTGTTACCGGGGAGTCGCCATGTTGATCAAGGTAATCCTATTCCTTCGCCGGCCGGCGCTGACAAAATGCCTGTTTTCAGTTGTATTTTTCGATTAGTGTGATTGATTCTCTATGGTTGTTCCCCTTAGCGCTCCGTTTTGTTTTAAGGATTTCTGATCGAATTGTTGCTGGTCTGCTGTGTTGATTTTGAAATTGTTTGCGTTTACTGCACTATTTGCTGAAGATTAATTCAATAGTTTGTCATGGTATGAATTTGTCATGGTCACTTACTCATCTCAATAGTAATTAAAGATTCGGCTTCGAATATAATATGTCACATTAAGAACTTTTTAAGTTCCAATTACAATTCGAGTTATCACATTATATGTCGCGATGTCTCATTGCCGACTCTATGATCAAAAATTCTATCGTTCTGCTGCACAAGTATGCATTTATACGATACTTATTGTGATAGTTTTTGAAGGGCTTGTGTTCAAGTATGCTTTGCTGTATGTGTAGGTTGATAGGCGGAATAGGAGAAGAGCAGGAGCCATGGTTGAGGACAGGTTGAACCTGGAGGCAATGCGTGAGGAGGAGTCTGATTCATCCTCCAGTTCATCAGCCTCTGGTGATGAAATCAGTTTTGATGATGTGACAATGGAATCGATCAGAGTTCAGATGGCAGTGGGAATGATTCTTCTTTGAAGAGTGCTAATAGTAATGTGATATGCAGAATATTTGATGTTTTTTGTTTTGTACGTGAGATATTCAATAAACCTTTTACATTGGTCAGTTTTCTCCTTGACCTTGAGTAATCAAGACGTCGCAGCGCACGGTATTCCTCGAAGTTCTACGATTATTTCAAGATGGCGGACCCACCGCTTGCTTGCCATGGCAAAAGTATTGTGATGTGGCGTGGTGCTCGAACTTTTTTGGTTGCCGAATCGATGAACCGATTTCTTTTTTTAGTTTTCCTAAAGATCAACAAAGGTAAGCCCTCGTTTTTGATTCCTTACGGTACTTGAAAATTGTGCATTATCCGATTTTTGTAAATTGATTTTAAAACCTAATTTTCTCAGGGCTAATGCTTGGTTGAAATTCGCCCAACGAGAGGATTGCATGGGAAAAGAGAGCAAGAATTTAAGGATCTGCAGCGATCATTTTTTGGAGAGCGATTTTAAATCTAAGAAGCCACGTGTTCTCCTGAAAATGGATGCCATTTCTACCCAATATGAGCGCCATCTTCCAAAGATAAATGGTAAGTACAGTTACGAAGTGCTATTATACAGCTAAATTTTGCAATAAGCGGTTGCGTGAAAATAAACGATCTTTTTTTAGCAGCATTGAACATAGCCTTTTGTCCAAACTTACCTTTGGTAAAGATGCCTTTGAGTATTTCATAATAGCTTTAGCACTGAAATTAGTCTTCATTCCGAGATTAATTCAATATTTGTGAACAGAGTTGATATTTTTAAAATTAAAATGTTAATGTGCAATGGCCGATCGGTTATCCTCTACTTCGAGTTCGATAAAATTACTTATTTGCCATTACATAAGACTCGATTACGGTGAATACCATTTATTCTGTGCTTTATTTTTATAAAGAAAATTCATCCCTTTCGTAGACTTATCATTGGTAAATAAATACTTAGGTGCATACAAATGTAAATATGTGACAAAATCAGTGTTCCTTGTGAATTCCTAATAGCAATATTTTATAATTTGAGGCTCCAAATATTACTTTTCCAGTCGGAAATGTTATGAATGGCTTAACTTTTTTTATTCTTCCCATTATCACTCCTGTGTGTGGCCTGGTATAATCCTATTTCAAATTCATGAGTGAAGAACAATTTACTTTAATTAATTTTTGTCACATTTTCTTTCAGATGCTGCCATGAACATGGATATCCAGGAAATCGATTCTACTCCTCCTATGCCGTCTATTGATATAATTGATAACAGTAAGTAATGAAAGAAATGGATTGTATGAAATAATTTTATCAATTAAAAATTTTGATCGCTCTTATTTGCTTGATTACATTCATAACCTAATCCATAGTGGTTTTGTGCATTCTATATTTAATGTATTGTTTCATTCAGGCCTTTGTCTCTCACAAGGAAAACACTTTCTCTCAGTATCTATCTTTACTAAACATGATTCTCTATTTTATTTAGGTCCAACAGCAACAGATGTAGAAATGGAGGTTGAGGCTGGATATCTGGAAAAATCTCCAGTAATGTCTTGTGCACCAGTATTTGTGGAAAATGGTAAGCCATGATGAAAGTATTCCCTTTTTCCTAAGTTTTTAGGCTAAATATCTGTGGTCTTGTGAACTTAATGAAAACTCTTTATATTTAAAATTTTAAGATCTTCACAGTCAGTGCATGTATACTTATTGCCTATTTCATTTCTTTTTGAAACTTCCTCAAATAAATGATCTTTTGTATTTGATGATTTGGGTGATTTATGATTGATTTCTACAATAAAATTTCCTAATAATTTCAGGTACAGTCACTCCAAAATGCTGGTGGTCAGCCCGGAGCGTCACCACTCCAAGAACTAGTAAAAGACTGGCAAATCTTAGGAGGACTGTTGCTCGCCTCAGGAAAAATTTATTCAGAGCCAGGGCAAAGCCAATAGCAGAAAAGGGTAAGGTGGAAAGAGAGACTGGTTGAGTTAGGTAGAAAATATTTGCCGAAAACTTCACACAAGCTCTTCTCAGCCCAGGTACAGTTGTGCAACATGGGTAAATTTGGTCGCCGCTGGTCTCCCTATATGAAGGATTTTGCTTTGTCACTTTATTACCATGGACCTAAGGCCTACAGGTTCCTACAGAAAACACTTTGTCTTCCGTCAGTGCGGTCATTGTTGAACTGGCAGAAGGAGGTTATTGTGAAGCCAGGCATTGATTATAATGCCTTGGCAGCACTGGAGAGGCACTCCAAAAACCTTACATATGCTGATTCATTGGTTTCTCTTGTTTTTGATGAAGTAGCTATTAAGGGTGTTCTATACCACTGCAGAAACCGGCTCTGCAGACCCTTGCAAAATCGAAGATAACGAGTTTAATATAAGTCGCAGAGCTGATCGGTTTTCACTGATCGTTAGATTAAGGATCAATGTGAGCGGCTATTTGAACAGAATTTTCATTAGCAGTACTCATTAAAGAGCTTCAGGCACTTAAAATCGTAAAAATAGCCTGATTTCAACTTTTTTTCCTTTGACATTGAAACCGTAATGGAAACATGTGTTCAATTATCCGCTGGGATTCATCCTTCTCTTCTACTATTATATCAAACTCAAAGACCTTAGGTGCATACTAAAGTTGCTATTTATTATTTTCCGAACCATGTTTTCACTATTTTACGTCCTAAAAATCTTTCGTTCTGTGGCGCTGCTCTGAGTCCCCCCCCACTCCCGCTAATGTCACCCTCCACCTCCTGGCTCCTTATATCTCTCTCTCTCTCTCTCGAACCATTCCAAGGTCAACGTCCGAGCCACTTCGCCTCCCTCCGGCCCCTTGTCGAAAGCCAGAGCCCTCAGACCGAGCGAGCTCAGCAAGGGATATTTTTTTAGTAGAAGGCAGGCACGTAGCCAGAAATTTGCTTCGGGGGGGGGGCTAAATTTAGCACGTTTAGCCTAACTTCAATTCAGCCTTGCCCGTCGGTACCAACATGAAACAAATGTCTTCCTTCATTTTCAGTGCTCGGTATTTGCTTTCACAGTGCCCATTCCTATCTGTTTTCTCTGGTTAAGCTCACTGTTTATCCTGTCTTGAAGCAGTTCATTTAACCGGCCCCAGAACAGAAGTTCAAATCATGCATACATATCAGATTACTACAGATACATACATATCAGATTGGTAGATTAAATAGTGGGTCGGTAAAATAATTATCGGGGAAAATTCTAGCTGAAAAAGAGCACCAGGAGAGAAATAGATTGGGAGAAATAATTTCAGTGATAGTAGTGAATTGTCGTAGTTTAAGATATAAAGTAGCCGAATTTCACCACCTCATAAAAAGTACTGATGCTGATATAATCGTACGCACAGAAAGATGGCTTTCGAAGGACATATCAGATATGAAGTATTCCCTAAGTGTTTTACCGTATACAGAAAGGATAGAGTAAGCAGAAACGGAGGAGTATTATTTATAGCTGTGAAGGACCCGGAGGTCAGTAGAAGAAAACTTATTTCAGAGCGAAATGTAGTAAGTATTTGGTGTTCCGTTAAAAGTAAAAGTAGTGACGCAAAAAAGATATATGTAGGTGCATACTATACGCCACCGGATGCAGACATCAATTCTATAATGGAACTAGAGTCAGAGATAGGAACATTGATTTCTCGGAACAAATACAGAGGAATAATAGTAGGCGGAGACTTCAATCTCCCTTCGATAGACTGGAATACGTGTAGTTTTATAACAGGAGGTAAGGATAAGTAACTCTGCGAATCACTGTTGAACACCTTTACGTCACATTTTTTACATCTACTTCTACATAATACTCTGCAAGCCAACATAAAGGTGTGTGGTAAGTGGTGACTTCTCACCAAACATGCACTACATATCATGCATAAAAAAAGGAATAGCACTCGTATAGGTACTGTTCAAAACTACGCTATTTAAAAAAAGATAAAAATAGCGAAGCATACATGCAAAAAAATGCCGTTAGTTGGGTTAGCTATAAGTCCTTATACCAACATGCAGGTACCAATGTTATCCATTGCGACACTCGTACTGGATATATTTACCGTTATTCATATCCCTCAATGTACGTAGAAAAAAGGGCATTTTGAATCTGTCAGTTTGGCAATCATTTTCTCTAATTTCGTGATTATGGTCCAGTCTACCATAGTAAGTTGGGGTCCACAAAATATTTTTAACATAATCACTGAAAATATAGTCTTGGGATTTGTTTAAGAGATTATGTCTAAATTTCAATCTGCTACGATCTTCTTCAATTCAAGTGCTAAGAGAAGAGCTATTCATTTTCCAAAAATTCATCAAGAGACAATTATTAAATTTTAATTCTAAGTGCCATGTATCACACCAATCTTCAATTGCTAGTAGGTCATCATTTAAATATTCTTTATCGTTTGGGCATAGAATTTCCCTGTACACTACAGTGTCATCGGCAAATAGACGAAGCTTACTTATGACAACCTTCTTGATATCATTTATGTACAGGAGGAACAGGAGTGGACCTATCACACTACCTGATGGGACACCCGAAGTGACTTTAATTGCCGGTGAGGTAACACCGTCCAAAACAACCCTTTGCACCCGATCATGCAGGAAATCATTTATCCATGATTTAATGTTACTGTCTTTGCATAATATTTTAATTTCAAGATTAGTTTGCTATGAGACACCTTCTATAAAGCTTTTTGAAATCGAGAAATATAGCATCCACTGGAATATAATTTTCGCCAGAAACTAAAATATTGTGAGAAAAGAGAGCAAGTTGAGTTTCACATGATTTGCTCTTCCGGAACCCATGCTGAACATCGGACAATAAATTCTGGCTATATAGTTGTCCCATGACTGAACTAATAATTATATGTTCCAGGACCTTGCATGAAATGGATGTGAGGGATATAGGTCTGTAGTTAGATGGCTGCTCCCTATCACCACTTTTAAAAATGGGTGTTACATCGGCTGCTTTTCAGTCCATCGGTACGACGAAACTTTAAAACAACTAGTAAAAGAACCGACCAGGGGAGACAACATACTAGACTTATTCGCAACAAATATACCCGAATAAGTTCTAAATGTAGCTACAGACAGGAATTAGTGATCATAAAATAGTGCATGCGATATTTAATGTAGGCGTTGAAAAACATTATAAACCAAGGAGGAGGGTATACTTATTTGGCAAGGCTAATTAACGACGGTATGAAAGAGGAATTAAGGGAATCGTTTAATGTATTTAGCGAACAAAGCAAAGGATTAGATATAGAGGATTCGGGGAGAGAAATTCTTGAGGTCACCCGTAAAGCAGTTAATAAATATATACCAAGTAAATTGATAATACAGAGCATAGGTGGTATGACGCGGAGGTTAGGAAATCACTAAAGCGACGAAGGGTATTCCACGCTGAGATGAAAAATGAAGGACAGGGTCTATCGGTAGAGGAAAAAAATGAGTTAGTTCAAAACTATAAAAAATCGAGAGCATTAGCAAGGAAATCGTGTCGGCAAGCGTTATCACATTTCAAGAGCAAGATGTTAGGAGAATATTTAGATAGCAATCCTAAAGTGTTTTGGTCATATGTGAGAGAGAGAACTTCAGGGAAATAGGTCCACAGTAGGTACAGACACTTAAAAGTGATAAAGGAATTAGAGTCACCTGAGGGTTTGGAAAATGCCAATACTTTAAAAGCCTTCTTCCAAAGCGTATTCAACTCATCGTCACACATCGCAGTGGAACCTCCGCCGAAAACATTCAGTGAGCAAATGCCCGAATTAAAAATTTCAGGTCGCGGAATAGAGCAGCAGTTAAAAAACATTAGTAAAAACAAATCACCAGGTCCCGATCAAATTCCTTCCCGGGTATATAAAACATTAGCTTCTGAAATAGCCCCCTATCTAGAAATAATATTCAATAAAACACTAAAGAACCGCACAGTACCTACGCAAGGATTGGAAAGTAGCTAACATTACACCTATTTTTGAAAGCGGTGATAGGAAAGAACCTAGTAACTACAGACCCATTTCACTCACGTTAATCCCTTGCAAGGTATTTGAGCACATTGTAGTCAGTACAATCATGGGGCATTTGGATATCAGGGATTGCTCATAAACAGACAACGTGGGTTCCGGAAAGGTAGATCCTGCGAGACACAATAAGCTTTATTTGTACACGATATTTTAGTCAACGGCGAAAACAGTACTGAAGTTCATGCGATAGATTTAAGATTTTAAAAATGCATTCGATAAAGTTCCACATGATAAATTAATCTTGAAATTAGAGAGTTTTGTTCTAAATAATGACGTTGTGTGTTGGATAAAAGAATTCTTAAGTGGGCGAGAGCAGAGGGTTGTCATAGATGGTATCATGTCAGACACAATCAAAGTCACATCGGGAGTTCCCCAGGGTAGCATAGTTAGTTTTACGCTTAGACTTTTTGCAGACGATACTGTAGTGCGCAGGGGTATATCAGAAGAAGACAGGAAGCAAGGATTTAGATATAATTCAAGACACGGAGGAGGAATAATTCTATAGAGCGATCCTATAAAATTAATAACACGAAGGTCGAAAGCGTTGAAACCATAAGGTATTTAGGTGAAACAATCACTAAAGATTTATCGTGGAGAAGACACATCCGGGAAATATGCGGCCGAGCGAAGAGAAAGCTAGGATTTATAAAAAGAGTACTTGGGAAATGTGACGAGAAGACAAAATAGCGATGTTACTTTTCACTTAGCACATGAAATATAAGCAGTTTAATCCGGATTATCATGCCCAGTTAAAATCAGAACGATAAAATTTCTTGGAAAAAGTTTCGGGTCCCCCTCCGTATCGCCTGGGAAATTCGGGGCCCCAGGCCCTGTTCTCGAAAGTAAATTGAGAAAAGTTAATTGAGGTAAAATAGTTAAAATGGGGAGCTTGTGTTCAATAAGCTGACAGTAAAACGCAGAATAATGGTCACCTGGTCCGACCGTGTAACCATTTACCGTGAAATTTAATATTTCCTTTTTAATGCATTAGAATGGATCTACAGTAACTGGATTACTCGTGCAAACTATTGTACTATTTAGGATCGGAAAAAATTGCTTCCAACACATATTGGATAAAAGTACAGGGGGTTGACTCCTTCAAGCACCAATCTTGTTTATGTAAGTAATGCTAAATGGAAGCGTATTTTACGTTTACGTCCGAATTGGAAAAAAATCCGAATCTTACGAATATAATCAACATTTTCGTAGAACTGCAGTTTAGTTTTTCTCGTATATTTCAAAAAAATATCGGAGACATTTCATCCCTCTGAAATGTCCTTAGGGCACTGCGGTTCAATAACTTTTGAAAGGCCAATTTACAAACGTAAATTCCTGCTTGACTTCAAGTGATACCACTGAAGAGACAAAGGAAGGAGACAGCTTATGAGCCTTCTAGAAGAAAAATGTTTGATATAAGACACCGTTTCACTTCTCTGTTAGCTGTGGGAAATAATGCACCATTTAGCTGCAAATACTGCAGTATATGTGTGAAATGCAGAACTATGAAAACACAGGCCAAACAGCATATGTGCTTCAAGAATTGGAACAAGTCCTCGACGGAAATGGAAGCCGACATAATTGTCGAGGGATTTAAAACAAGAGTAGAGATGCACAATTTGAAGTACCACCGGCTTATAGGCGATATAATATGATGTGCTTGTCATGAATCTTATAAATGGGTGTTGTGTAATTAGTTTTATCTTTCTTCACGCAAATACGATAAAATTTCCATTTAATTCGTAGGGGATGGCGACAGCAGTGCTACCAAGAAATTGGCCGAACTTCTTCCCTACGGCGTTGATCTCCCTGTCATTAAAATAGATTGCACCAATCACTTGCCGCGAAATTGCTGTAAGAGGTTGAGAGAAATAGCTAAGGAAGCTAACTCCACAGAAACAAGATAGACAATATAAAGGCGATGGACCGAAGGATGCTAAGAAACATGCATGGAATTAAATAATGGACCGCAAATGACACAACATACGAAAAAGCTACAATTGATCCACTAGAAAAAATAATAACAAATCAAAGTACGAAATACTACAAAATGATAGAAAACAGTGAAAACACAGCTATGGAATGTGCAGACTTAAATAAAAACAATCCAATTGACAGTTTCCATAGACCGAATGATATTTTAATGAATAATTAAAGATCCTAGTCGGTTCCGGGATTAAAATGACACATATAATAAGCCAGTTTTCGGCATACTATGAAATAAAGTCACCCTAGGGTGACGAGCCATCAGTCAGTCAGTTTTATTTCATTGAATTACTGATGCTCAATTTCCTTTTTTAAGATTCTCTCTTTGGACTTTTCATCTATCGAATAAATATAATTTACCGTAGTCCATAAAAAGTTTAGCTCCAGTTCACACTTACAATGACGTTGTGTTTTAGTTTTTTCTCGATCCTATTTAATTTCTGGACCAACTTTAGACGGAGTTACACTCGTATTGGAAAAATCTTGCAATAAAGGAATTAGGTCAAAGTCACGAGAAGCATTTTACTTCTGTACTGAAAATAAATAGCCCCGAATATTTTACCTGGTAGCGAGAGTGGACTAAATCAAATCCCACTTATAGACAAGTTACGTTCGTGTTAGGTGAGTAGCAAAGATAAGCGGATAGCTAAGATGAGGAAGACGAATGAATCACTCGTAAACAAAGATTCCCTCGGCCTTCGTCCAAGGGGCCGAGTGACGACGTGTGACGCAATAAGCGATAAGGAACATTTGGACCGGTGGTCACTCATTGGTGACTGAATAAATAAGCCACTCCCCAAACACCCCTCAAAGATGACCCTCTCCTCCCAGTAAAGTTACCCATCCCACTGAAACTGAAGCGGCGGCTCTCGGAACTAACCCCCGTGGCGGTTACTCAAGAGATATTGGTTTGGTATAGAACAGCCTTAAGGCTGCTCTATACCAGCCTTTAAAAGGCCGTTGCAGATGCTTATGCCTGACGCGACTACGACTTTATCGTAGCAGCTGGCATCTTGGGAATTTTTCCCATTATAGAAAAAGTATTGGTTTTAGTCTTTAGTAAAATAGATTTTTTGTAGGTTTATTTGCTGGTTTATAAAAAATAGCCAAACTTTCCATTTTTTGTCTATTTTCAGCAGCTATTTGTTAAGCCTAGAATACGATACGAAGATTTTGCTTCAACTCGTTACAAAGCTTGATCCTTCATCTACCCATTCAAATAACAACTGCTGATGCTGTTTCTATAGCTAGGCCATAAACCCATTAGCCATGGAGCATGTATCGCGTTTTTAAACTCGTGATGCGCGTGAGTTCCTAGCAAAGATTTCTTCCTTTGGCAGCCTACCCCCACTCCTGCTCTAAGGCGTTCCACCCCTCTTGTTTACAAAAAGGCCACATGGGTTCTGTCTCTGAGCGAGCCTGTGGGTTCCCACAGCAGTGTCAGGTTACACCTCGGAGATAACACCCCTCTTCTCCCCCCCTCCCCGAGCTGGATGGACGAAACCGAAAATGTTCTTTCCAAGCTTTACGGAGAGTATCTGAGGAGTCGGATATGAAGGCCGTTTTACACGGCGAATGATCTTGCAAATGAAATCATGCGCATGAAGTTCATGCGTCGTGTAATACGGAAATCTCCTCGCATGAAATTCATTCGCATGATCATCATGCGATCAAAATTAGCACATGTTCTAATTTTGATCGCATGATTCCTTGAATGATCGCATTATACGAGCGCACGACGTTCGTCTTTGTTTTATGAGCGACTGGAAGAGGATTCAAATTAAACAAGTGCAGGAATAAATGCAATTATAATTGTTTTTCAGAGCTTTTCCGTATACAATTAACTGGCGTGCCCATGTAGTATACACTATAATCGTATGTAATTCTTATAGGTATTTTTATATAGGCATTCACCTAGTGAAGTTCTTCAATTAATCACGTTTTGGCGAAGGTTGAGTTGAAAGTAATATATTATGTAGGTATTCTATGATTTTGATCATTCTTGTGACCAGTAGGTATAGAGCAATGAAGTATTAGAACAGAACATGAAAATTATAACTGAAAACAATACATTGAAATATCTCCATCGGCACTTGTCCGTTGTCTCTCATGCCATTCATGAGGATGTCACCTGTTGTAATTGTTATACAGCTACCACGAACTGGATTAATTAGAACAAATAGCACGTATCTAACCTTTAAATAGTACACTATCTATTATGATAGATATTCCTACACACTTCATGCATAATTAAACTTATTTTACCCTCATGAATTCTTGCTGAGTAATCAGGGAACGCTATATCCGTATACGGTCATGCATGACCGTAATCGTATCTATATGGATACGATTCGCCCGTCGAAAAAAGTCTTAGCGTAACAGCAAGCCAGAAACGAATTGCAAAATGTCAATATAATTATAAACATCTATATCAAAGGTTAAATTAGGATCTCTTGTCACAGTAATTGCTTCTCTCGTCGTCGTGTCCGACGTTTCATAATCATGTCTGGTGAGATTTAATATAGTATGAAATTTCTCCAGCGTCTTTCTTAATGAATTACGATAGGCCTCACAGTGCTATAATAACAGTACATTTTGAATCAGGCCTAGCATGCCTTGACCTCTATCTCTCCTCTCTTCTTCTTGCTTTCTCCGGCAAAATTTCATGTCATTTTCGTGAGCCATATCTAAAGCAGAGATGAAGTGGTTTGTTTGAGACAATGACCGCAGATATCGATTGACGATTACCAACGAACTATATCAGGGAATATGTTGCCAGAAATATGCGATCATGGATAAAAGAATAGAATTTATATAAGGTACACTAAATACTAAAGCAGAGGAGCGGAGATACTTTTAATAAGCCGGCCAACCACTATGGAAAAGCACTTTGATTGGACATGGGAATTATATTAGCAAAGTAGCCTTCGTAAAAACCCAATTGGAATTTTCAGGAAGAACACTTTGAGAAGCTAGGTGATCGCAAGCGATCCGTGCGGGGCCCAAGAAGAATACAATTATTTTTTTCTTTTTTTATAGATTTTGTTGTTATTACCCTTAAATATATTCGTGGCCTATTTCTATCATAGGTTTATTAAGTAGGATAGTAGTAAGTATTCTCCTTGTTTGATAATACAGCATGGTGAAATGCCGCCACTGCCACACACCATTGCGGTGGCTTGCAGGATATTGTGTAAATGTAGGCGTTTTGTGAATACTAAACTTCTAAACCGTATTGAACCGGCATTTTTTTGACTCGATTAGGTGATACCCTATTGATTTAGAGAGTGGAAATACATACTGTTCTATGTTTGTAATAATCTTAAGTCTTCCACTCATTCTCTGTACTGATGAAAGAGGCACAGTTGATGTCGTTGAGTTATCTACGAAATGAGTGTACAATATGTTTCACCATTTCAGTTCCTGAAAAGGAGCATTCTTCGGATTCTGAAAGTTGAAACCAGGGCATATTGTACAAGGGATTAGCATTCACAAAAGAGTTCTCGTAAAATCTAACCTGCCTAAGCGATTCATCAGTTAGGATCTGGCGGAGAAAGATACGCTTCTACGCAATGACTGTTCGCTGTCAAGCTTACATAAGGAGGGCTCGGCATAATTCATAGGGTCCTAGGAAATGAAAATTTTTATTTGTTTATTTTAACTGCCATAAGTGTGTTATAATACGTCAAAAATTTTCTGAAATCCGAATAACATAATTTTATTGAATAGAGAAATGAAATAGGAATATTAAATTTAATTAAATAAGAAGAAACGTATCCACTCAACATTCTATTAATATTATTTGCGACAATTCACACCATGTTGGACAAAATACATGCACACCGTGTTCATTTAATAAAAACGCCCAATAAAATTTCCCTTGACTTTCGAGTTTCATTGAGTTAAGAAATTAGAAGCCAAATCGTCATGAGCGCAATTTTTAGCTGCGTTTTGACCTAAGTGCACATTTGGTATATGTATGATACTTTGTTTCTCTCATGGTTCATTGCATTACCTATCGTAAACTCAACTCCGTGATACCGAACAACTACTGTTTGTAACCGCGGTCTAAATATCTGTACAATATTTACCATCATTGCAAATTCAAGGTGGGACGAATCATTATTTCGTAATAGAAAGTGAAACGATGCCCAAGCAAGAAACAGGAAGATTTGAGACCCTTTCATTTGGTCATAGATAAGAAAGGGTCGGGTTCTAAGAATCTCGAGTGACCGCGCTCGAGATATCTCCCGAGAGGAGTAGCTCGGACCGCTATCATGTTACATCTAGAGGAGGGAGAGAAGAGGTGGAGAAGGCCCCCCATTCCACTTTTTTATACCGCCACCTATGCGGGGAATCGTAGAACTAATCCCAAAAATCCGTTACATCTGAGAAAGGGTGGAAGTATAGAGCAGCCTTAAGGGTGTTCAACGCATTTTGAATAGTCCGATTTAACGGCTTCTCATCTCACCATGATCTCGCGGCTCTAGTAGTTCTTGTGAGTTGCCATCAGCGTCGCCACCGTGGAAAGTGGAATGGGGAGTTGAGGGGAGGGACCTGATATGTCGCAGCTGGGATTTTTCGGGGGCGGCGACAGGATCGCGGCGGCGATCAAGTTTCTCAGAACACAGATAAGGTCGAGAGCTCTCTTTTCGGAGCCGAGTGTGAATTGTTTTCCTCGTCTTCGTTGTGGTCGAGAGTAAGAAAGGTCAGCAATTACCTAAAATTGAAAACACCTAAAGGGTTCTGGGATTGTCGGCGTTGCCTTGGATTTGTAGTGTAGTTTTAGTGGTTGTCAAATGTTATGGACTGAAGTTATTAAATTAGTCATCCATGATTTATTTTAGCGGGATGCACGTTGCCCTCGTAAAGTAATTGTGAGCATTTTTAATGAGGTTATTTAAAATATCGTCTTTCCCCCTAGCATATGTGACTAACTCCGACTTTTGTCTTTCATTAATGTGAAAGTTCAATGTTGTTTCTCTACAGTTTCCTACTATTTACCTGGCCAAAGCGCTCACATATTTTCCTCTAACTGTTACCAGAGTACTTTTACTTGAATATCAATGGCGGAGGCAACAAAAAATTTCGTTTATGAACGTTGTGCATTTACGTTTTTCGGTTATCATTATGATTTTACGGTTAAATTGAATACGCTTTTATACACACCAGAAACGAAACGGACTAAACGGTATTAATGGTCAATGCTCCACATTTATTAACACGCCGTTTTAAATTGAGATTATTAGTGAAAAAACTTTTTTCTTCGCAGGTAATTCACCATATTTACAATAATTCCCTCAATTAAACCCAATGACTGGTTTGACAGGGTTGAGTTCCGCCGTACTAAGGTCGAAGGTGAGTGAAATTCACACATTCAGGGTAAAGAGGCCAGTTTTCCGACTTACACAACTCTGATACTGAAATTCAAACCGCGATATCATGCCAAAGTGCTTCGTCCGGAATTGAATCTGTTACTGAACGCTCTACCCACTGGGCTACTATGCACTCACTAGTTACAATTAGTAATTATAATGAGCAAGTTAAGTATGATCACCCTGAAAATTAACGTATATCTTCCATTCTGTGCATTGTTACACAAAATTAAAAGTTGAGAAAACAGAAACATAAATGGCATAAATAACAGCCTGCAGTAGAAATTCGTATATAAATTACCAACTAACATTAGCACAGGAAATCAAAAAGGTTATATAAAGCAGTAATACAATGAAAATACAGTTTATGAGCACATAAAATCAATATATTAACATCACTCTTAGAAAGAGTGTAACAACAAATTATTACAGTTCACTAATTATATTCACCATTACTGCATAGCTGTTTACCGGATCTTCACGCCCTTCGGATATCAAGGATCCACGATTTGTTTACGAAATTTTTTACGAAGGACCGTACGAAGGAGCCCTTACATTTAATTATCTCGTAAATTTAATATTGCGAAATAAATTCCTTTTTCGGTTTTTTCCCTGCGAATCGAATTCTGCACGTTGCAATCTCTCCTCTTCGTTTTGTTGTATCCTTTACGATACTGCGCTTTTCTATAAGGCTTCGTGGACTCTTCCATAACGCCGTCTCTTCTGGAAGCTGGAGAACACAGCCACACGCACCCTTCCTCAAGAGCTAATCAAAACTTTAAAAAAAATCCACCCGTCGTACAGTGGCGAATTTTTGAGAGTTCCTTAACAAAACCATAAAATTGAAATTTCGTTTGAAGGGTTCCGGATGTTTGCAACCGTTAGCTAAATTATGTGAGTATCTACAGGGCTACAGGTTTGTGGAAAATCGTTTCCTTCCGTACCCTTTCCCTACTCATTGGCCTTGCTGCTGCTGTCTTTTCCGGAGAGTTTCACTAGTCGCATATGACACTGAAATAACAAAAACTACTTCATGTATGCTTTTTCGGTGCATATCGGGCACCCATGAAGCAAAATTACTGCGGAATATGTGCATTGAGAATATTTTAATTTAATTATACGAAGTTTTATTTATCAGTATGCAATATTTTATACTCGCGGCTGAGCTTAAAGCCACCAAGTGCGTTCGCCGCGTTGCGGATGGCTGGTCGTTCTCTAGATATAGAGGTTAGCTACGAGATAAGCGAGCTTACTCGTTAAATAAGCAGTCGTGGACGAAAAGCTATCCCTGGGTAAGGTAGGCCTTCAATTAATACAGATCCTGTGAAGATATCGCCAACAATTACCCTTCTCAGAACCCGGAGGAGAGAGCAGCAGCTCTTATTCTTATGAATGAAGGTGGAGACCACAGTGGTCGGTAGACCGACACCCATTTCATTACAGGCGTGGTAACATTTACTTTAGCGGCTATAGTACTGCGATGTGGAAGGCAAGGAGAAACCACCACATTATTATCCCGAGGAGTCGCAGCTACTCCACTCTTTTCTTTCTATCAAGACCTGATGGAACCCTCTAGAGTAAAATATTCCGGAGGGAAAATAGACCCAATTCGAATCTCTGGGAGGGGACTACCCGAGACACTACATCAGTCAAATGTGATAAACATTTTAGGGTAGGAAATTGGACCGTGTGATCACTTTGGACATACGGAATATTGAACCTGAAGGTGGAAATGCAGAGAGTGGACCTCGATGTATTAGGAATCAGTGAAATGAAATGGCCCGAAGGAGACTTCTGGAGCGGAAGTTACAGAATTATTCAAACCGGATCACTGAATGGTAACACTGGAGTAGGCATAATGCTCAGGAAGAGTGCAGGACTGCGCGTGAAGAGCTTCCTGCACTACAGTGACAGGATTATAATGTGAAGATTGAGAACAAGCCTACGGATACCATTGTGGTGTACGTTTACATGCCTACGTCGGTCTACGAAGATGAATGAGTGGATGACGCCTCCGAAGATATCACGGCAGTTTTAAAACTGGTAATACGAAAAGAAAACCTAATTATTTTAGGCGACTGGAACGCTGTCGTTGACGAAAGTTAATATGGAAGAATATCTGGAAATATGGTTTGGAAAATCGAAACGAAAGAGGAGAGAGAATACTGGAGTTCTGCAGACAACATAATTTAAGTAGCGGTTGTCAACACATTGTTTAAAAATCACAACCGCCGTAGTAAAAGTCACAAACGAAGCAACTAAAGATGGTTGAAGCACGAAAGATCAGTAACATAGCTCAAGCAAAGAGGGCATTCTATCAAGAGAAGAATCTACCAACAGCTAGGAATACAAGTGTAGAAGTAAGGAAACAATTCATCAGGACGTACGTCTGGAGCATGTTTCTTAGCGGCAGCATGGACGATGACAGCAGCGGAGAAGAAAAGAGTGTAAGCATTCGAAATGTGGTGTTACAGAAGAATGATGAAGATTTAATGGATCGACCGAGGAAGTGCTAAGAAGAGTGGGACAAAAGAGAAGTATCCTGAAAACTAAAAAGAAACGGGACAACTTAATCGGCCATATCTTGAGACACAATGGCCTGATGAAGACAATCGTCGAAGGAAAATTGAACGGGAAGATTGTAGGTAGGCCTCGTATGTGATACATGGAACAGGTTGTAAAGGATGTAAAAAAGAGCCATTACGCTGATATGAAAACGTTGGCCGATAGAAGATCCGAGTGGAAGAATGTGCCAAACCAATCCTAGAATTGCTGACCGATGATGATGATGAAAATTTTGTAACTAAAAAACTGAAATATTGCATTAAATGGAGCATTTTCCAAAACTTTGAGCAGACATTAAGTTATTAATTAAGCAGTGTTAAGTCATCTGATTGGATGACGTTACAGCCCAGTATTTATAATTTGTCGAATTTACTTTACCAAGAAATAAATGAACTTTTCAAAATCAGAGGTTGCGCTCATTTTGAACAGAAACTTTTTTGCTGTTTCGCATATCTTGTCCAATATCCGAGTTTTAATATTAGGAACGGTATAATTGAAAGTTCTAAGTGTGATCATATAACACGAAAGAGATAAAAATTTGTGAATGAGTTAATAGTAGCCACTTTTGGGGCATAACGTGTCCACTTTTTCGTCCTCATGAAAATACTCCGGGGATATTCCTATATTTTATTTTTGGAAATGAAACATTTTCTTGTAAATTTCATAACCAAGTGGCTATAAGGAACTAGAGAATTTAAAAAAATTTCGGTAAAGAAACAAAAAAATGGTTTGATAGAGACATCAGTTTTTCCATCAATACGCCTCAGCTATTTGCAATTGAATGAATATGCAACTAATCGTCTATTTGTTTCTTTCAAAGGAACTAGTTCAGGGGCGTCGTCACAGTTTGAACAGGGCCCGCATTTTTTGCGGATAGGAGGGGGTAGAGACTAGAATTCCGCTAAAAGTAAATGAAGATGGTAGAATATGCGTCAAAAGGGAAAAGGCAAGATGGAAACAAGTGAAATTTGATTTTTAATAATGAAGACTAATTTTTCAAGGGCCCGGGGCAAATTCTGGGGGGGGGGGCCGAATGCCCCCCTGCCCCTAACTTCCGACGCCGCTGAACTAGATCACGTTCAAGCGACGTCAGTGCGAATTTCTTTGTGCATAAGCGGTGAGCTCAACTGTCAAATTCTGTACAAATGATCCTCCGAGTAACTAGCCTGCGGTTAATGTCGTTGTACATGTCATAAATACCGAAGAGCCCATGGAATAGAGTGAATTAATAGCATTCCAAATCATGAATGACCGAGTTTTATCATTTTAAGTCATCGTCAGGTATAAGTACGTTATCGTTAAAAGAGTCTCAGTTGGTACACCATCAATATGTAGTAAGGTCGGTGGCTCTGTTCTGCAAGAGCAAAAGTTACCCTAATTATGAGCAGTCACTAGTCTAAGATGCGGTTGCTGCCTTGTGGAAACAAATTATGATTCCTCGTGGGAAAATCTACCATCCGTCTCATACTGTTCAATTCGTGCCAAATCCTGCACGCTACTTGATTTTTCCCCCTAACGATTTGAAGTGTAGCCCCCTAATCATACTAACCATGTTATTATTGAAATGCAATGCAGGCGATAGTGTGAGCAAATTTCGTAATGCTTTTTTATTTTTTGTGTCGACATTGATAAGGGCAGCGCCTTACAGCGGGATATGTTGTTCAATAAGTGTGGATATGGTACGGTAAAGGTTCAAATCCTCATATCATGTCGTACAAGTTGATTGTGACTCATGTAATAATATTTAATTTAGTCAACTAAGTAAATGCTATTATGAAAAAATTTAATTTAACGTGTAATTGTAAATAATGACTACGTATGGGTCTGAATCTCATTTGGACTCAGTTCGCATTATAACCCATGCTAAGTGACCCACGAACAAATGCTCATGAGATCTTATAAGACATATATTAAGATAAAAACGAAGAAAAGTGTGTCAGTTCCTCATTGGGTTACAGGTACACAAAAATATGCTCTACCAACATGCTACGTGGCTATTTCTCAAGAAGTGCTAAAAATACTCACGACAGTGTGACACCTCTTGACATTTTCTCTTAATTTTTGATCGTGACGTAGGCTATATTTTCATTTTCAGTGAAAATATACTCGCGATAAATAAAGAATCACAGTCACCAAATAATCCACGGTAATCTCGGAAAGGTTTTTGGCAAATATATATATTTTTACGGGGTACCATTCTCAACCATAAATAAAATCTATTGGAGCTAATATCCTGACAAAGAGTAAAAAATCATTTGAGAAAGAATGCCAAGGTTCAAGAAACAAATATTATATTTCAGTATCTCTGACCATCAATCGCACGTTAAGTGAGAGAAAGATAGGAACTTGCTATTGCCAAAATGACGAAAATAATTAAATCCTCATAGTGCATTGGTAAGATAATTTAGTGTTCGCCGTTATAACATATGTGGGCCCCTTATCTCCTCTTCCCAAGGCAAAAAGCTAAGGCAATATCACGAAAAACATTGAGAATATGCAATAACCAATTAGCATATCATTATATAACAGGGGTGTATAATGTGGGTGGGGTGGATGTCCATGAAAACGGAGTTGGCAACTACGAAATAAAAGCCAGGAGGGAAGGATGTTCGTGGCTACTTTTTAACAGTGCGCTTGATAAGTGCGTAGTCAACAATTGGAAATTGCACAGGATCGTAAATTACAGTAACATTACATTACTAAATGCTCAATCATGCATGACGTTAGGTCTACTGCGAGCGGAGGACATCACGGTTGGATGCGATAGCAAAGGAACAAGAATCACGCAATAGGGCCGCACACAGGACAGGGAGTCTATCAGATTCCATGAGGCAGGATATTGCTTCTCATACTATTGTAGCAGGTGACGGTAGAAAATGGTATAACAAATCTACATCTATGTGATTCCCTGCAAGCCACCGCGAGGGTGTGCGGCAGGGGGTGGAGATCACCAAAGATGCACAAGACTACTGCATGGAACTATTGACATGCAATAGGCTACTACATGGAAACATGCTACATAGAGTTTGACTGTTATTAACTACTTAGTAATAAAGGGATTGGTTGTTAATACATGTATTATGCACTCTAGACAACTCTACAATATTTCACCTTACTATCCCTTTGCAATGATGCGTATTGTGTTCTCTTATAGTACGGGGAAAAGTTACATTTTGAATCTATCAGTACGACAATCTCTCTCTTTCTAATCTTATTAATCCGGTTGAATCTAAACCAATACGCTTGTTTTTAATAGGTATGTGCCTAACATATCTTCAGTAAAGCTATCCGTTTTAAATTTCTATAATAGATTTAAAATGTGGCTCACAAGAGATATTTATGTGCAAGAAGTACAATCTCGCCTTGCATTATCGTTATTTCTTGGTTTTAATTTGTGAAGGCGTGAGTTAAGTCCACAAATTTTCCTGCAAAAATGTAGGATTGTTTTTCAATTATTAATGTTAATGAGACTAACATTTAATTTACATTTTTTGAATGAACTTCAAACTATAAAGTCATTGTTATTTGGCAGTTGAAAACTAAATAAAAATCGTTCGAAGCATTGTAATAGTCTCATTTTAATTATCCAATTTCAATTAATTATCAGTTTCAATTAACGCCCAACAATACGAAAACTCAATATTTTGCAATTGTTCTAAATAGCAATGTGAAAATATGAAACTAACGACACGATATTTCGTATTAAAAAAACAAATTGGTGTGAATAAATAGCATAAAAATTAGTTTGTGGAGGTTTTGAAAGAAATAGGTTGATCCTTTTCTCGACGCCCAGACACACAGTGGAATATCTCGCCAAGATCGCTCAGACCCTCCGTCAACCTTCCACACTGCTCTTCGAGCGAGGATGAAACTTGATCGCTTAGAGATAAGGAAGCCCTCCCCCCTCCGCCTCTCCCTCTCGGAGCGTCTCGGAGGCGAGATGAAGCGGTGGAATGGGAAGAGGAGGGGAAGATTGGGCGGGAAAAATATGAGGGGAAAGCCTCAGCTTGCGTTTAGTTCGGTGAACGCGATGCATCGTCTCGCAATTTTAGATGCTGCAGGAATGGGTCGTAAGACGAGCACATGGCATTAGTCTCTTCTTTAATATGAAGGATTAAAGATTGGCTGTGCCGAAGGAATTTTCCATTTACGTTCATACACCGCTGCGATAGGCGTTGAAAAAAAAGCATAAACAGTAAAGTTTAACATGCGATTTCTTGATTTGCAAGGCTCAGAGAAGATATTTCCTGGTTAGGACCAAATACTCAACCTTTGCGCAAAATAGAATGAAAGCAAAATGGACGTATCTATCAAAATACGAGCATGGCATTTAAAATAAAAATAGTCTGCAGCGGCATTATTTGGCGAGGTGTTGAACACCCTTAAGGAAAGTTTCTATTATGATTCTAGTGTAGATAGTATTTTAGGCTTCTGTAATTATGGTGATGAAACTGTACCTACCATTGGGGATCATTGCTTAGTTGGTATGGTTAAGGGTATCAATAAGAAGTAGAAACAGGGTATTGGCTACTGGGTTACCCACAAAAGCACAAGTGCAGATGTGCTGCAGAAGATAGTATTAGATTGTATTGATAAGGTTAGTTCTGTAGGTTTTAATGTTAAGGTTTTGATTTGTGACCAAGGGCCCCATAATTTAACATTATCCCGCTACTTGGGAGTAACACCCGAAAATCCTTTTTTTGTGTTTGGGGAAGAGAAAATTTATTTTATGTTTGATCCTCCTCATCTTTTGAAATCGATTAGAAATAACCTTTTTAAATATAATTTTAACTTTAATGGTAACTTAGTTGAATGGTCTCATTTGAGAAAATTGTTTGAGTTGACTGATCCTCTCAAGCTGTAAATGATACCAAAGATTACAAAATTCCACGTTGTTGTCAAACCTGTCAAAAAATGAGAGTGAAATTGGCATCTGAGGTTTTCAGTAGTAGTGTTAGTGTAGCCATGTCTGCATTTGTTGCTATGGGAAAACTGAGTAGCCAGGCAGAGAACACTGCCCAATTTTGTGATTTTATGGATAGATTATTTGATAGTTTTAACAGTAGTCAAGTAAGATGCCATCCATTCAAGTATCGATATGCCATTGGAGAAGACACCCCTCATGTAGAATTTTTGAAAGATGCTTATTTGAAGCTTAAACGTAGTAAATTTGTGGGGTGCAAGGCACAACCTCGATGCTTGAAGGGATGGCTAGTGAGTATACGTAGTTTGTTAGCATTGTATGCAGATTTGAAGGATCAATATGGCATCCCAAGACCATGCACTAGAGTTTTGAATCAGGATGCTCTGGAGAACTTTTTCTCTGTGATCCGACAGCAACATGGGTGTAATGACAACCCTACAGTGATGCAATTTGGGAAGGGTTATAAGCACTTGCTGCTGACATCCATTTCAAAATTGTCATCTAACAGTAATTGTGAACTAGATTTAGAAAGTTTTTTAGTTAGGATTAGTCAGTTTCTCTGTAAAAGTAGCAATAAGGATAGCACTGATTCCCAGGCAGAGGTAGTCTTTAATTTTAGTGACCTTAACTTTAGTGAAATGTTAGATATTAGTGAGTGTCAAATAATCAGTAATGTGTGTGGCTTACTCTGTGGGATGTTCATGAAGAAACATCCATGTTCGTCCTGCAGAGAAGCAATGGCAATTGCAAGTCCTTCACATCGAGGCATTGGTGAACATTCCATGCAGGGTAATGGAGAGCTTGAGTGGGGTGCTCAGCTGAATAAAAATGAAATTGTATTCAGAGCTGTGTAGGAATGGGAGTGTGTATTCCAGTGTGTAATCATGGAATTGCTTCACACAGAAAGGCTGGCAGAGCAAGTGATGCACATGTTGATGGCAACTGCATCTTATGAGGAGATGGTGTTTCCATGTGTGGGATCAAAGCGTTTGTTTGCATCCATTTTTGTTAATTATAGAATATGAGTTTTGGTTCGTTCCCTCAATGAAGCATATTGCAAATAGTTTGTAAATAATAAAAGCATTTGTAAATATCAATTTGTGTATGAAAATGCATATATATATATTGTAAATAAGTGTAAAATGTTTGCTGAAATTTGTATGTGAATGGCAATTTAAATGTGTGGTCCATGAAGTCAGCTCTGAGTACGATTGCTTTTGGTCACTTGTGTGATGATCATTTGCCAATCAACCAAAGTCATCTCTCTTTCCCCTTATAAGGGCGTAATATTTGTTTGGTTATGTATTGCATCATTCGTAATTTTATTGTTTGTTTTGTTCTAGAGTAGATTACTTAGCAATCCTTCATATAATTTTTTATTTTCGTTGCTCTCCTTATACTCTTAATGTGGTGTCTAAGTAAATTAATGACAAGGAGGCTCTCCTATACTTATGGATTAATGTATTAACTCTAATATTATGTAAATTTTGTTTGAGCATTCTCATAACATAGGAAATACTTGTAGGTATTAGTAGGCTGAAATATGGTAATGACTATGCTTGCGTAGTGTTTGTATATACTTTCAGTAGTTATTATATTTTATATCACCTGTCAAACAGTATCAAACGTAGTGACTGTAAATTTCTGCAGATATTGTCTGTACTTATACAGTGTCGAGAGTACTTGTAGGCATTAGTGGGATGAAATATAGTAATTCTTATTATGTTTTACTTAACCTGTTAAACAGTATATAATGTAGTGGCTGTAAATTTCAGCAGATATTGTCTGCACTTATGCAGTGCCAACAGTGCTTGTAGGCATTAGTGGGCTGAAATATAGAAATTCTTATCCTTATGTAGTATCTGTATACAATTTCAGTACTTGTGTTGTTGCACCTGCTGCACACTATATAATGTAGCAATTGTAGCTTTATGTAGTTATTTACTCTCTAAATAGTGCAGAGCATGCCTGTAGGCTTGAGTAGGCTCAAATAATGTTGCTGTTTTGCTTGTGTAGTATCTGTAATTATATTTGTAGTATTTATATTTTATTTCCTTGTACCATAGTGAAGCTGTTATTATTGAATAATTTAGTAACCTTATGTAGCTATTACATGTACTTGTGCTAAAAAAGAGAATGTTGGTGGGGCGTTAGTATGATTGTTTTCTAGAAGTCTGGAAGAAGATGGTCATTATACTTTAGAAACATTGTCGTATTGATTTTATTGCATCCATACTTAATGATTTTAGAAGTGGCTTTGTAAACTTCAATGTATTTCATTGGATCTATTACACAATAAATATTTTTCTTTCGCAAATGACTCGAATTTTCATTAAGAATTGTTTCCCTCTCCAATTTAAATAAAAAAATTCTACCCCATTACGGATATTGGTAGCGCTCTGTGAATTTATACTTGGACTTCCTCCGTCTTTTAAATTGAAAGTAGCTAAGAAGGTTTCAAAATGGCGAACTGAGATTGACATATTTGAATTTGGCGCCCAAATTCATACTGAGGGAGAACTGGCCACCAGGGTGCAGCACTGGGTTTTATATTTCAATAGGCTGAAGGGAAGCTGCAGAGGCCTGGTACAATTTCTTGTACAAGAACTTGTACAATGCGCGAATTGTATCGTGTACGAGGGGTTCGTACAATTTCTTGTACAAGAAATTAGATCATGCTCTATGTCAGGGGTGCCCAACTTTTCTGCATATAAGATCTACTTTTTATCTTAAAAGTGTGTCATAGGCGTAGTCTAAAGGCCATTCTACAATGGGCGTAAGACGTAAGGGCTGTCGTAAGACGTAAGGAGCTGACGTATGGGACATGGCCAAGTCCCATCTCTACGTCTTACGGCAGGCCAATCAGAGCGCCTCATTACTACTGCCGGTGTCAGTCACGGGTTATTGCTTTTGTGGAAGTTTCTTTGACTTGGGGAAGAATTGCGGTCGTATTTGAAATAATCTTTGTTCGTGAACTTGACAGATGGCGAGTTTAGACGAGCTTATCATTAACTGATGCCTCATTGAATAATATTTGAATTGTTTCATCCCGCATTCTAACTGAATCTTTATTGTATGAACCTGTTTCTTGGTTTATTTGGATGATTAGTGGTCTTGTAAGTTTTAAATGGCATATACTGATCGACACCCACCAATATCGTCCAAAATGTTAAAAACTCAGTGGCATGGACAGTTGTAATTCTATGATAAGATGAAAGGCTACACTGAAATGTAAATCAAAGATTGTCTTGCTGTTAACCTTCCTGGCCACTTTATATATAGAATTCAATGGATAGATGTTGCGATTAATGAAATAGGCAGTGGATATTAATGGACTTCGTCCAGGAGTTAAATAAGAACGCACCGACTTAAGTAACCATTACCGGAAGACGACAGTCTTTTTTTTACAAGGTCACAGTCACGGTCGTAGAGAAGAGAAGGTCTGGAAACTTGCCGTCCAGGCATGTTCACTTAATGAAGTCGTTTCCAGCGGAGGCCGATAGAGGCGCCACCAGTCCAGAAGTGCAAGTTCACTATGGACTTGAATATGCAACAGCAGTAATTCCGCATTAATTTACGGTGATAATGAAGTTAATCACCAAGAACCTGTCTATTAATATGAAACTCCATATACATTGAACATTTTAAAACTTACTGCTGGCTCTAAGACGCTTAGAAACGAAATATAGATGAAATTAAAAGATGGTATTTCTACGTTAGCTGCTAGTTTTAATCAATTACTACCATAATACCGACAATTGTCATAACAGAGAAAGCAATGCATTACGACTAGGAGAAGATGACAGTTATTTCGGAGGATTTTTTTTCAGTTAGCCAGAGATGATTGCTTGGTTGACGCTATCCCAAATATCGGCGGGTGCTAATCTTCATCCAGATTTAGCATCGCCCGGAATCTCACTACGTCGTCTCGAGCGATTATTATCATTGCATGTTTTGCCATCAATTTAAGATTTTAAAACAGTACAGAATACATGCACCAATGGTATAAGCAAGGAGGCTACATGAGGAGGCCCCAGAACTCAAGGGGAAAGCGGATTTCTGCTGTCACTTGGCGCGCTTTTTATTCGTTCGCCAAAATCGGCCGCATAGCGGCGCTGATAGTCGAGCGATCCAGTCCTTTCCGACTTCGTCCATTAGCGGTAGTGCAAGTGGTTGTGTTTTGCTCGGCCGAAATCTATTTTATATAGTGTTTTTGCCAGTGAAAACTGTTTACGTCTTCTTGGCAAGTATTTTACGATGAGGACTAACCGCCGTTGTTGTGTTCCTGGGTGCGACGCTGGTTATGAAAGTGCCAAAAAGGGAAATAAGGAGCTGGGCTTAGGCCCCGTTTCCACTACTGACATTTCTACGACGGTAACTCTCTACCCGCGCAATGCTAGTAATGGAAACGCTCGAAAACGCCTACCATGGTAGATAGTCTTACTAGCATTGAGTAACCCTTGTTAGATCAGGGAATAGTGGTTACCTTCGCGTCTCTTTTGCAATTGGAACGCAAGTTAGTCAAAATCCTGGTAAGAATTATGGGAAAACAGTTGAATCACGGATAGCGGTGAAGGATCGCGGAGTGTGCATCTAGGAAAACGTAGTGTGGTGTCTTTGTTTGGCTTAATACTTGATTTTTGTCTATGCTCAATGATGCTCCAGAGTTGTTATTACTTATGGTTTACATAATTTAAGTATATTTTCCCAGCAATGACCGAACAAAAGAATTGCAAAAACTTTGCTCATGACGAGACGGACTTGCTCCAGGCGTACACGATAAGCCCGACGACATTTTATTATAACAATCAATATAGATTCTTGAATAAAACTTCAAGTGCTTACACACTTCAATGTGCTACCATCTTTGCGCATTTCTATAACGATCGTCGATTTTCTTTTGAACTGGAATACTGGTAACCGCTATGTGACGAAAGCAGTGATTACAAGGGTAACATTGTAGCTAACTGGAACACTGGAACATAACTGGTAGGTTATGAGGGCTGAAATAACCGTGGTAGAATGTCAGTAGTGGAAACGGGGCCTTACGGAACAGAAGCCTGTTCAAGGCGAAGGTAAGTAAGTCCCCTCGGGTGAAGTATGATAAGGTGAAATTCTTAAATTGTATCATATATTAATTACTCTACGCAAGGTGAATACTAAGAGGTCATTGGATGATTGTACTGGTTAGCTATCGCCAGTGAATGTAACGCGTTGTAGGGGTTGTAAAGGCATTGTGTGTGTAAACAGTGAGATGGTTGCGATGCTCCTCGTGCTATTAATATTAAAATATCAAGTTGAACTAGATTTGTTTTCCGTCTTCTACCTTACTCAGGTTAATGTAAGTGCAGTTACACATGACAAGACATGTCTTTCACTTTTCAAAGAGTTTTTTTCTGCTGTGAGGTAGCACTATTTCTGCTCATTCACTAATTGTAATTTATTTCCTTATTTTCCAGGTTCTCTTGATATTTTCACTTCGATTGGATTACGATGAGAGGAGAATGTTGAACTACTGCACGCAAATGTTTTCCAAAGTTTGATTTCAGTTTACACTTATATAACAACATAAATAGAAGTTATGACGATATACCTTTCTCAGAAATCAGGAAAGAATTAGAACCCTAGGAAGTGGGTATAGAGAATTGTTAGACGATTGCTAACTGCAAGTGTTTATTCCTTTAAGGCTGATTTGGAAAAAACTCGTGCATGAAGATATGTAATATTTCATTGCCGAATATTTGGGAAATAAGTCCCTCGATTGTATCTAAAGAATCACATTCTAAAGTGTAAAGTTTTGATTTCAAATAAATAGGATCAAATAGTCAGCATGATTACTGTACTGTTTATTTACATCCTATTTTTATGAGTTTGGTAATGGAGTTTTCATTGACATCAACTGATCGCCAGTATTGTTGTTGATAGTTGCTATTATTCTAGACTTTACATTTCCTGATTTAAGTCCTAAAGTGCCAAGCGTTGCGTATCTCTGCTAATTCTTTTGTTATTATTGTATTTTCGATATTGATGGGAGGATTCAAATTCTAGTGATACTTACATTTAGGTCTAAATGGAAATCGCACAACTTCCATAGAATTTCTATGCATCCACCTAGGGGAATGTAAGAATTATTTCATCTTTGGAAAATATTCCGTTACGGTAATTACTGCGATAATCAATTTCTTTCCTTTGCCGGTAGACATATTGTATCAAGGATACCAAACACTTTATAGGCGGCCCAGCTTGGTCGGGGATTGCCGAGGCGCCCGACCCTCTTCGCATTCTCAGTCCTTTTCACCATTCACGAAGGGGCCCAAAATTTGTTTGCAGCCAAGGGCCTCCATCAATATGAAACCGCCCCTGTTTGGGAAGACGAAAAAGTTCTTGGGACGTGGTGGATACGTGAGTTACTTGCGTATCATGTGTATTGCTTGCGAGTGCATTAGCGGTGTACACGTCCCAATATAAAGCTGATTAATGGTTCCTCTTTGAGTTTCGGCTGTGAAATTGCATTCTGGTTGATGACAGAAAAGTTCAAAGTGTTCCTGCAGTGTTGACAATAGTAGCAAATGCAGTATATATCTGATTTACGCAAAACATCAGTTCTGTTTCCCACTATTGCCATGTTATTCCCCGTGACAAATGGATCGCTGCTCAACTAGCGCCGCGAGTGGCGACTTTTGTAAACTCAATAAAATGCGCGGTGGGTGACAGCGCGTCTAGCGGCCGACTCAATAATCCTCTAATATAATATTCGTGGGTATAAGACTGTGGCAGCAGACGACACACGCACTGCGTCACTCATCTGTCCGCGACTTCCGAACTTCCCCGCCAGGTGTCACCCCAGTGCCGGGTCTACACCAAGGTCCGTGTATACGGACCTTGGTCTACACTAGCGCTTTAAAGTCCACTTTAAGTGACTAGTCACTTTAAAGCGTTAATGTAGGTGTCAGCAGCTTACTTAAAGTCCACCTCCACTTAAGTTGACCAATACCCCCCATTTAAAGTGAGCGTAGTCAGTTGTTACCCGTTAATATGTCGTCAAGCGCACTGAGTGACTATAAGAAATCAAGTCGTGGGATACTAAATTAATGAAATAGATACATATAGATACAAATTTATTAAATGTACACACTCACTTAGTCAAGTCATGTCTATACAAACGTATGCTTACGAGTTAAGTAGTCAGTGAGCAACTTGTCAATTATCACAACCATGAATATTACAATAATATAATATCCATAATTTATATAATCCCTATGATCACAAACATCAAATAAAACCATGCAAAATTAAGATAAACTAAACAACCTGATTAATAACTACTGCATTTAATCTATTCCGAATGATTTCAACCAAGAAAATGACCTCTAAAAGAGCGGACATTTATAGTTTTAAGGAATTGGTTCTCTTTTTAAACTAAGGGAAAGTTATGCCGTAAATGGCAAATTTAAAATACACACCAAGCATTACAATTTGTTTTGCATTAACGTTTCAAAGGTTTGCTTATGTTTTTATGGCGAAATTTTATTTTTCTGGCCCAAAATGGTAATGAAATAATGTGAACACAAGAAACCTGCGAGGTAAATGAATATATAAACAAGCAACGCAGTTTGAGCAATAATTATGTGACACAAAATTAAAAGCGTTTGGGAGAAGGGCTGCTCGTTCAAAATGTTACTCTTTGAATCACTACATTATCCATTTACAATGTACTCATCAACGGGTCTGAAAGTCCGAAACATTTTCGTAGCTGAAAATATCACACATGTAGGTACGTGGCGACTCGTCATATAATTAAATATGATTTCTTAAAGGTCCTCCATTAGGTAACGACTCTTCTACTAATCAGTTACTCAGAAGAATTAAACATGAATATACAAGCGAGTCGTTTACACTGAGCTCGCTTGCATATCTTCGAATGTTTTCCGTCTTTGTGTTAAGTTCTTAATCCTGAACAGCCGTGACTCTGCAGTCAACTTAAAGTGCATGTGTAGAAGACGTCCATGACTTAAAGATATCTTTAAGTAGGCTCACTTTAAGTGGAATTGTAATGTAGACGCGGGGAAGCGAGGAGAGGGCAGTGTGACCACCGGAGACCAAAAAAGTGAAAGTTCCGCTCGCCTCGGGACGCGCACGCCATCTTGAGTTGATACTGTTGTGGTGCTTTTTCTCATAGCGCAATAAAACATACCACTACTAATTCGTCACTCTAATTATTCTGACCCTTATCCCGTCTCGCGCTAAAGTGGTGACCCCGACGTGATCTGACAGATAGGGATTTAATTTAGTTTTTTTTTTCTTTCGTTGCGCCTCGTGGCGCCAAGTTTCGCGAAGCCCGACGGCGCAGAGGCTTTGGAAGCCTCTCTTGTGAATCGCGTAGCAATTCGTGTGCCCCCGTTTTGGAGCGAAAAGCCGGGACTTTGGTTCTCCCAGTTAGAATGCCAATTTGCGCTGGGCGGCATAACGCATGACGCCACCAAATTCTGGTACGTGGTAAGCCAGTTAGAAAACGGTACGCGCAGGAGGTGGAAGACATCATCACCAGCCCACCGGAGGAAGGCAAGTACGTCAAGTTGAAGGAGGAGCTGATCCGGGGGCTATCTTCCTCCACGGAACAAAAAATCCGGCGATTGTTGGAGCACGAGGAGATTGGCGACAGGAAGCCGAGTCAATTTCTGCGCCGCCTACGCAATTTGGCGGGAACGACAGTCTCCGATGAATTTCTGAGATCCCTATGGCTAAATCGACTTCCAGCCCACATGCAAGCGATTCTGACGGCCCACGATGGCATTGGTTTGGACGCCCTGTCCGTGCTGGCGGACAAAATTGCCGAGGTCGCACTCCGGCCGAATGTGGCGGCCATGGCTTCCGGTGGATGCAACATGGCGGCGGCACCAGAGAACGCTACACCTCCCGCGCCGGCCACCACCAGCAATGACCGGTTCGAGGCCCTTATGCAGAGGGTCGAGGATCTAAGTAAGTTAGTTGCTGCCCTCTCCACCAGCCGGGAGACATCGAGGCCACGCCAGCGTTCCCGCAGCCGACCCCGTAGTCACTCGCGCGCATCCTCGCCGCACCCGGACACCCAGGGCGTTTGCTGGTACCACCGACGCTATGGTGCCAACGCCCGCAGGTGCACCATTCCGTGTTCCTTCAACGCGGAAAACCATTAGGGCAGTCGGTGATGGCGGCCTCCGACGATTGCCCGGGACCCTGCCGCTTATTCGTCGCGGACAGGATATCGAAGGTGAGATTCCTAGTGGATACGGGATCAGACCTGTGTGTTTATCCGCGCACCTTGCTCCCCGGACGCCGCGCAAAAACAAACTATGAACTGTTCGTGGCAAACAGTACCGTTATCGCCACGTTTGGATGGACGGCACTCACGTTGGATTTGGGCCTTCGTCGCCAATTCACGTGGCGGTTTGTGGTGGCGGACGTGACAAAACCAATTCTCGGTGCCGATTTTTTGAAGTTTTACGGCTTATTAGTGATATGCGGAACCAGCGATTAGTTGATGGCATAACCATGTTTCAAACAGACGGTTTCCGTGTGCCCTCGGGAACGACCCATGTGAAGGCAATCGCGGGAAACTCAAGTTACCGCGACCTTTTGGAACGCTTTCCCGCAATTACCCGCCCCTCCGGACTTCCTCAGAAAGTGAATCATGGGACGTTTCACCACATACACACCACTCCGGGCCCCCCTGTTTCCAGCAAGGCTAGACGCCTTGCCCCCGACAGGCTAGCGGCTGCGAAACGGGAGTTCGAGGAGATGCTCCGACTGGGAATAGTGCGGCCTTCCAACAGCGGGTGGTCCTCCCCGCTACACCTATACTGGTCGCAGAGTTTCTGTGCACTGGAGAGTTTCTCCTCACCTAGCTGCCCACGGTAGATGGGCAGCGATTGGCTGCTGGCGTCCAATCCCGTAAACCGGTTCTTAGCTCAGTGCGCGCCGCGTACGAACCCTCAAAGCAGCGATCCTAAAGAATCGGCGAAAACGAACGCAATGTCTCGCCGACGCGACCGCCTTTTGCATAGAAATACTCTGGACAAGAAACTACTATACATATCCAGCCAAACCTTTCAGTGATTGCAATATTCATCGCTACGCGTTTAGAAAATAATGCCCATCGGCACAGGTCGCCTTAATTCCACGATAAATAAACTAAACGTAAAACCTCCTCACCAACGTTTTCCATAATGCAAATACAATTATCAGAACAACGAATATTTTTTCACTATAATAGGATAAGAATTTATCGTACCATATTCAATTCATGAAAGAAAGTCTATCAATCGAAATATAAGATACTTTAAAGTGAACTGCAAATTGAGTTTCCGAGGAAATTATTACCCTAAACCATTATCTTAAGCCTGGCTCTTGTCAAGCTGACACCAAATTCCAAAAATTAGATGAATGCCATAGGTAGTCGAAAAACTGTTTCGGAGATTTTATTTGTTTTTTATTTGGCTTTAAGATAATCCTTCCATCGGAAATATGCTCAGTTTAATCATACCTATAAACTTAAAAATAACTCATTTCCAAATCCTACACAGTTCTAAAAATAATTTAGTTTATGTTACGCAAATATACTCATTCTAATAATTCTCCTTATGCTTACTCTATATGGCATACTTTCATGCATTATCAGTATTCGGCAAAGCTTTATTGGTTTCATCACTAATGCGTACATATTTGTTCCACCACGGGCTTGTGGAACGGAAATAAATACCATAGAACCTCTTTGGATCCATCGTTTCATAGCCAAAACAACGGATTCTAAATAGCACTTTCGTTCCTTAATCGCATGCAGCTCTAAGAATTTAGATTCTGGGAAAAACTCATTAGACTGCAGATAACAGATCTCTTAGAACCTTGAGCACCCTGGGACATCCGCGTATGACAGTGAAAGGAAAGGTATGAATATGCCGGGAGCTCAGCAGGGGCGCTGGAAAAAGGGGATAATCCCCGCAATCCCAAGTTTTGGAAACCAGTGCACTTCCAGGATTCAGCTCTTTGTTCAATATATGTTGCGGGTTCTACGAAATTTGTTAATGAGCTTTCTGGGCCCTCGGAGAACTCGCTTAAACCATTGCTGGTGTCATTTCAACGAAGCCTTCGAGCGAATCTCGTCGTCTATGGTGCAGTTTTCTTTTTTTTTGTGGATTCACGAATCGTGTTACCATGCCCAAGAAGTTTTCTGAAGAGTTAAGGGCACGCGTTATTAGCGTTTACCTTTATTTTTGCAAGGAAATGGCGAGGGAAACTCTCCCGGATACTTTGGGTGACATTTCCGTCGTCGACCGCGAAAGACTGTTTGGATGAAGTGTCGAGTAGCGTACATTACAAGTCGCTAGGGGTCAATTTATATCCGAACGGATCATCTTCGGCGAATTTGTGTGGAAGTGAAAATGACCTGAATGTCTCAAACCGTGTTAAAGTGCATCGGAGTAAATTCGCGGCCGTCAACGCAGGGTGTTCTCGCTATGAAAACAGTGAAGCCGTCAAAAAACAGCCATGGCATGCAGCGTGTCCACTCGGTATGTTTATTCCGCACTGAGCAACATGGGGAAGGAAAAAGAAAGGACGAAGAGGGGGCCAATTCCCAACAAAAGTAGGATCGACGGATTCGATGAGAATTTAGTGCATCGAATATTTTTGGATATGTACCACAAGGGTATTTACCCAACAGTGGAGAGAGTGAGAATTGCTTTCCAAGAAGCAACTGGATACTCTGGGTCGTATTCTTCATTCAGAAAAATATTCACCAGCCTGGGATTTAAGTATGTGCTGGGTAATGATGGCAGAAAATTATTGATGGAACGCTCCGATATAAGGGCATGCAGGAGGAAATTCTTGGAAATCATGCACTCACACCGTATAAATCCTACGTACCAACAAACAGTGTATTTAGATGAAACGTGGGTAAACCAAAATTACTGCCAGCGTCACATCTGGGTGAACTCCGAGGGAGAAGGTGGCATGCGTGTACCAACAGGGAAGGGCGGGCGATTGGATGTGACTCACGCAGGATCCAGTGAGCTCGGATTTATTGGTGATATGGCTCTAGTTTTTAAATCCGGCAGCAGAGATCCTTTGTCCGACTATCATAAAGACATGAATTCTGATTGTTTTACTCGGTGGTTCGAAGAACTTTTGAGGAGGTTAGACCGGCCGTCCATTATTGTTATGGATAACGCAAGCTACCATTCAAAAATTGTTGAAAAAATCCCCAACACATCCAGCCGGAAGATGGAAATTCAGTCCTGGCTACGATATCATAATGAACCTTTCAGTGATAATAGCACCGTGAAAGACTTGCTTAAAACAGTGAAAGAATTCGTGGTGAGAAATAATATCACTACGTCATACGAGTTGGATAATTTAGCCCTTTCAACGGGCCATTTGGTAGTCCGACTGCCTCCTTACCACTGCAAATATAATCCCATTGAATTAATATGGGCACAAGTGAAGAGGTACGTTGCAGAGAGGAACTCAACATTCAAAATGGTTGATGTGGAGCGTTTAACGCACGAAGCTCTTGCATCTGTAACGAAGGAAGACTGGAAAAAGTGTGTTGATCATGCAGAGAAAATCCAGAAAGAAGATTACCGGAAAGAATGTGTCGGCAACGAAGTTCCCCATGTAATTATTCCTCTTGGTATTGAATCCTCAAGTGATGAAGATTGAAGAAATCCAAGATTCGGATCTGCGAGGTCCTGGATTCCCAGACCAAGAGCGCAAGATAAACTCACTAACACATGGACCACCAAAAAGTAAGAGGTACTTTGCTGGTTTCATACAAATAAAACTAAATTGCCATAAGTTTTTTCAAGTAGTAACTATGTTTCAAGTAAAAGGCTTCATTCTCAGACCTATGCATAGTACAATAAATTGAAATATCTTTCCCAGTGATAAAAATATTCGTTGTTCTGATAATTGTATTTGCATTATGGAAAACGTTGGTGAGGAGGTTTTACATTTAGTTCATTTATCGTGGAATTAAGGCGACCTATGCCGATGGGCATTATTTTCTAAACGCGTAGCGATGAATATTGCAATCACTGAAAGGTTTGGCTGGATATGTATAGTAGTTTCTTGTCCAGAGTATTTCTATGCAAAAGGCGGTCGCGTCGGCGAGACATTGCGTTCGTTTTCGCCGATTCTTTAGGATCGCTGCTTTGAGGGTTCGTACGCGGCGCGCACTGAGCTAAGAACCGGTTTACGGGATTGGACGCCAGCAGCCAATCGCTGCCCATCTACCGTGGGCAGCTAGGTGAGGAGAAACTCTCCAGTGCACAGAAACTCTGCGACCAGTATAGTCCCGAAGCGCGACGGCGAGTGGCGTCCCTGCGGCGACTACCGCGCGCTCAACGCACGCACTCTTCCAGACAGATACCCGGTGCCCCATATACAAGACTTCGCTATGTCCCTTCACAACAAAAAGGTTTTTTCCACCATAGACCTAGTGCGCGCTTACAATCAGATTCCGGTCCACCCAGAGGACATCCCCAAGACAGCGCTGATAACTCCGTTCGGGCTCTTCGAATGTCCTCAAATGTCTTTCGGCCTCAAAAACGCGGCTCAAAGTTTTCAGCGATTCATGGACGAAGTGGTACGAGACCTGACGTTCTGCTACGTCTACATAGACGACATTCTTGTTGCCTCGTCCTCTGAGGAGGAGCATGTGCAACATCTGAGTGAACTTTTCGCTAGGTTCGTGGAGCACGGAATATTAATTAATAGCGGCAAATGTGTTTTCGGTGCTCCGGAGGTAACATTTCTGGGCCATTCCGTGTCTGCATCCGGTGTTAAGCCCCTCCCCGATAGGGTTGCCGCCGTGGAGGCATTCTCCGAACCGGAGACCGTCAGGCGTTTGAGGCAGTTCCTCGGTATGGTGAACTTTTATAGACGGTTTATTCCGAACGCTGCCGCCATACAGGCGCCCCTCCATAATGCCCTCGGCAATAATGCAAAAGGCAACCAGCCAGTGCAGTGGACCCCGGATATGCGGCGGGCATTTGTGATGTGCAAAAAAACCCTCGCCCAAGCCGCCGCGCTTGCGCATCCTATTCCCTCCGCCCCCCTAGCCCTTAGTGCCGACGCGTCGGACACCTCCATCGGTGCCGTGTTGCAGCAGCAAAGTGAGGGGGAGTGGCAACCGCTAGCGTTTTTCACACAAAAACTATCGCCAGCGGAGAGGAAATACAGTGCATACGACCGCGAATTGCTGGCAATTTATAGGGGAATACGGTATTTTCGCCATATGGTCGAGGGGAGAGTGTTTACCGTGTTCACCGACCACAAGCCTCTAACATACGCACTGAACCAGGCCAGTGATAAGTGTTCCCCGCGTCTATTCCGGTATTTGGATTTTATATCCCAGTACACTACCGACATCCCCCATGTGTCGGGCCGCGAAAACGTCGTCGCCGACGCGCTGTCACGGGTGGAGGAAGTCACAGCCGATGTTTCCAGCATCAACTACGGCGATCTCGCTCGCTCCCAGGCAGCCGATGACGAGCTGCAGCAGTTACTCCGCTCTGAAACTGCGCTTCAACTCCGGCTCATGAAAATACCGGACGCGGAGGAGGCGCTTTACTGTGACATATCAACACAAGCAGTGCGACCATTCATTACTGCTCCGTTTCGACGCCCGGCTTTCGACATGGTCCACCGCCTCGCTCACCCTGGCGTCAAGGCGTCGGCTCGACTTGTAGCCGAGAGATTTGTGTGGCCCTCGATGCGGCGAGATTGCCGTGCTTGGGCGCGCGCCTGCCTGGCATGCCAACGTGCCAAGATCCACCGCCACACCGTGACTCCCCCGGGAGATTTCCCCATCCCCACTGCTCGTTTCCAACACATTTTGATCGGGCCATTACCCTTCTCCGCAGGTAACCGCTACTGTCTCACATGCATCGATCGTTTCAGCGGGTGGCCAGAGGTGTTCCCGCTAGCAGACGCGACGGCAGATACGGTGGCACGGGAGCTTTTCCGAGGTTGGATCTCCCGCTTCGGCACGCCGACGCGCATCACTACCGACCAAGGCCGCCAGTTCCAGTCAGCCCTATTCCAAAGGTTGGCAGAGCTGACGGGCATGCGCCACCACAGGACGACCGCCTACCATCCATGCGCCAACGGCATGATTGAGCGGTTCCACCGCCAGTTAAAGGGCGCCATTATGTGCCACGGCAGAGAAAACTGGGCAGATATCCTCCCCTCCGTCCTCCTAGGCATTAGGGCGGCTTGGAAGGAGGACATTGGCGCTACTCCCGCAGAGCTGGTTTACGGAGAACCCCTCCGGCTCCCAGGCGAGTTCCTTGCACCCACAAAGCGCCCGATGACAGACGACGTGGACTTTGTAGCAGACCTGAGACGGCACATGCAGAAGCTTCGCCCCTCTCACCCGGCTCATCATGGAGAGAAGGCCACGTTCGTGTCCGCAGACCTCGCCACAGCTTCGCATGTTTTCATGCGCACCGACGCGGTGCGGCCGTCGCTGGAGCCACCGTACGAGGGGCCATTCCAGGTGGTCCGGAGGAGCCCAAAGACGTTTGCCCTAATAATTCGGGGTAAAGAAGTGACAGTCTCTATCGACCGGCTGAAACCGGCGTTCATCCTCGCTGAGGATGGCGACGGGGGCAGAGCCCACAATCCTCCACCCGCATCTGCAGAAGATGCCCCACCTAATGTCACTCCTGAGCCGCCAAAGGAAACCAGATCGGGGAGAAGAGTCCACTTCCCGCAGCGACTGGCAGAATATTTTTGTTGATTCCCTATTCCAGTTGGCTAATTTTCCCTTCTTTTTTACTCTCGCAGGTGCACGTTTAACTCAACCATCTTCCACCACTTCATAACTGGCAGGGGGGTGGTGTGGCAGCAGATGACACACGCACTGCGTCACTCATCTGTCCGCGACTTCCGAACTTCCCCGCCAGGTGTCACCCCAGGGGAAGAGAGGAGAGCAGCGAGGAGAGGGCAGTGTGACCACCGGAGACCAAAAAAGTGAAAGTTCCGCTCGCCTCCTCCGCTCGCTTCGGGACGCGCACGCCATCTTGAGTTGATACTGTTGTGGTGCTTTTTCTCATAGCGCAATAAAGCATACCACTACTAAATCGTCACTCTAATTATTCTGACCCTTATCCCGTCTCGCGCTAAAAGACTATGCTGTTGACCCATTGCCGAGCATTAATGATAGTGTGGGCAATTACATATGAAACAATAGCAAAATAGAGAATGGAACTGCTGAAATTCGTCTTATTATTATCAATCTTGTATGATACAAACAACCTGTAAAAATAGATTCTTTGGCCGTATTTCCATAGCTTTGGGAGAGGGGGCTCATATGAAAGTAATAGATATGATTATAATGTTCGATGTTTTATTTCAGAAGGAAATTAAGAATCTAACAGTTAAAGCATCCTCATAGCTGCAGACTGCAACATAGACACATTAAATGTTACTAATAGCAAAGCAATCAACATACCGTTTTCGCAGGATAAATATTCGAAGTTCGTGACCCTTAAGCTCACATCTACCAAAAATGGCAAATGACTCTTACATACATAATTTGGCGCACAGAATTAGAGCTAGATAAGTAGTTTGCAGCAATTGGCCTAGGTTTAAGTAGAAGGTAAACAGGTCAAGAACAAGCATATTATTTTTAAACTGCACACAATAAATACAACACCCTTGAGAAACTTCAAAACATGCCCAAGGAGAACATGCAACTCGTGATGAACTGAAGATGACCTCACTTATGGATCACCTTCGAAAACTCACGATGACATCAAAACGGACCTCAAACAAAATCATCACTTTGAGAAAAATGGGCAAGTTCCTATGGTTTTGATGTATTTACTATATAACAAAAGCCAAACAGAAATGATTTTTTAAAAATCAGGAGATTACGTAATCATGTGCATGTATAGATCAGCTATTTGTTGAACCATCTTTGAAAATTGATAGGGTCACAACATTCGAACAATCCCCTTCCCCTCCAAAAATAGTTCTGCAATGCTATACGGGAAACAAGATTAATGAGTACTGTAAAGTAAATGATATTCAAAACAAAGAAAGAAAAATATTTTCTTAACAACAGTTTAAAAAATCAACAAATTGCATTTGTTGCTTTAAATAAAATTGCTTTTTACAATTAATTAAAATAATACATAGGCATATAAATTGTATAAAAGGAAGCTTTTCAAATCAGCAAAAATCAAATTTCTGAAGGGAATGTTCAGTAAAAATAAATAACTTTATAATGAAATAAAAATAATAACAGGTGCATTGTAAGTAAAAAGCTTATAACAGGAACACAAATCACACTCCTGATTTGTGTGTAAATGGAAAACTCAATAACACCTTGTAATGCTTTGAAAAAACACTAAAAAAAATAGCTTCTCGCAGCAACATAAATCACAATTCTGAATTTTCTTCACTTTGTAATTCTGGCTTATGTTGTTTACGTAGGGCATTCTGCTTATATTCGGGTTTATCTACAATATTACGACGAAGATTGGAGTTGAACGTAAAAATAGTGATGTATGAAACTAATGCATGGAAAAACGTGAAAAAAACGTTAACATTAATCACAAAAATTTCATTATTATCTCAACCGACACACACAAACTGCCTGTAACTGTTGCACTTCAGGACCCGTGGCGCCACCACGAGAATCGTGCGGCGGATTAAGGAAACGACTTCTTTAAGGGGACATGCGCACCAATGGGATGGGATAGGGAGTTTCAGGGGGCTGGTCACAGTACATATATATTGAGAAGCAAGCGCGCCAAAGTCAAATAAAACATCGACAGCTCGATTGCATACAAAACAACACCCTCACTTAATCGAGATTCAAATTTAATATATTCATCCCCTCAAATCATTTCTGATGTTTGACCTTAACTAGTCCTTTGGTCAATACATCTGCCACCATTTTACTACAAGGACAGTATTTCACAATCACCTTGCACTCCTCAACTAATTTTTTCACAAAATGATACTTAATGTCTATGTGCTTTGATCGCTCCTTAATATCTAGCGAGTTGGCATTCTTCACCGCAGACTGATTGTCATTGAATAACACAAACTTTCCACATAACTCATCAATAGCGCTCAACTCGGTGCTATTCAAAACTGTTTTTTTGTTCATGAACATGCATGCATACATGTTCTAAAATGTTCTGGAGCACAATTGCCTTTTTGGTACACAAATCAATGCTAATATACTCTGCTTCAGCAGTTGAAGTGGCAACACAGTATTGTTTTCTGCTAGCCCAGGCCACTGCACCTTTTGGCAAACTTAATGACATAACCAGAACAAGAAACTCTGTCTTCTTTGTCACTAGCCCAGTAAGCATCCACAAACCCTTCCATTGGCCTTCCACTCCTTTTGTACACAATGCCATAGTCAATCGTTGCCTTCAGGTAACGCAGAACCCTTTTTGCATACTCCCAATGCTGCACAGTGTAGCAGTTGTTATATCTACTTAATTTGCCCACAGTGAATGCAATGTCAGGTCTAGTGCAAACCATTGCATACATTAAACTTCCAATTAGCATTTGGTACGGTACATGAGGAAGTTTCTCTGGATCATCCTTTTGTAAATTGTTTAAATTAACCTCTACAGGTGTTGAAATGGGATCACAATCATACATTTTGAAGCGAGTCAACATGCCCTTCACATACTCCTTCTGATCAATAGATATTTGATCTCCATTTCCCTTAATTCTCATTCCAAGTACATTTTTTGCTTCACCAAGGTCTCTTAATTCAAAATGCTTTTTCAGGGCATTTAACAAATTTGCTGCAACATTGCTTTGACCAAAAAACAAAAAATCATCAACATATACAGCAAGAATACACAGAGAATTATTATTACCCTTTACATAAACACATGGTTCTGTCAAAAAAAATTTTAATCCCATGTCAATTAAAACCATTTTACACTTGTCGTACCACGACTTTGAGGCTTGTTTCAGTCCATAGATTGCTCTTTTAAGGAGACACACTTTGTTCTCAGACCCTGGTTGGATTCTGGACCCTCTGGCTGTTTCATATAAATAGTTTCCTTAAGCTCGCCATTTAGAAAGGCAGCTGTCACATCAAAGTGGTGTATCTTTAAATCAAGCTCTACTGCTAATGCAATCAAAAGCCTAATAGTCGCATAACTCACCACAGGAGAAAAAGTCTCCTTGTAGTCTTGCCCATACTTCTGGCTACAACCCTTGGCAACTAACCTAGCTCTGTATCGCACAGTCTCCCCATTTTCATCCTTCTTCTCCCTAAACACCCACTTACAATTTACAGTGGATCTCCCCTTAGGAAGGTCAACTATTCAAAGACTTCCTTTTGAATCCCATTCAGCTTCCATGGCCTTTGACCACTTTTCCCTATTTCTAGAGAGTGCCTCTCCAACAGTTTGGGGGTCCATACAGCTATTGACAGGGTCAGAAGAATCTCCACCCATGGTTGTCAGATACAGAACAGAATCGGGATACTGCGTGGGTTTGCTATCTCTCTGAGACTTACGCAGTTCACCTCCATCTCTGACTCCTTCAAAGCCCGATCTACCCTCACTAGACCCAATGCCTGCATTAGTTGTTTTACACTCATCTTGACCCTCACTGGAGGTGCTAGGGTCTATACCATCATATCCAATTGGTTGTAGTGAAACAACATTAATACTTGCACCTTTAGGTTCCATCACTGAGGTACTTAGGGGCATTATCACAACATTTCCAGAAACTTGGTTTTCTGTTTCCTTTGAGGACCTGAAAACATTTTCAAAAAATACAACATTTCGAGATTTTTTTACCCTGTATGCCTTATCGGGGTCCACTAAAAGATAACCCTTAGATTCTTCACAATACCCTACAAAATAATGCCTTTTTGAGGTGGGATCAAATTTCTTCCTAAACTGTTTCGGAACATGCTCGTACACTGCACATCCAAAAACCTTCAGGTGACTCAAATCAACCCGCTTGCCCGACCATTTCTCCTCTGGTAAAGCATTAACCAAAGCCTTAGTGGGGGACCTCTCTACCCAGAGACCCTTAGGCAAGTTAGCCCCTTGAAGCATATAACGAGCCTTCTCAACAATTGTCCTATTTGCCCGCTCTGCCAAACCATTTTCCTCAGGCGAATGTGGAATGGTGGTTTCATGCCTGATTCCCCAGTTTTTAAGTTCATTCAGCATTGCGCGATTTACATATTCAGATCCATTGTCAGTACGCAAACACTTGATTTTTTCATTGGTCTCATTTTCAACCCTCATTTTGAAGAATTTAAATACTCCACACACAGAATCTTTACTCTTTAAAAAACAAATAAACGTTTTTCTAGTGAAGTCATCAATGAAGTTTAAAAAATACCTATCACCGTGAATTGAGAGAGGGTCCATTGGTCCACACAAGTCAGAATGAATTAATTCTAGCACTTTTGATGTCTTTTCTAGCCGAGGACTGCTAACAGGAAATGGTGTCCTACACTGCTTACCCTCCACACAGGTCACACTCAAATTGATCATTTTTACCCAATTTCATGCCAACCTTTCCAAGAGAGACATATTCTTATGCCCTAAATGGCCTAGCCTTTTATGCCAAGGGGGTTTTCATTTGGCAATGACATAGCATTTATCAAGAGGTTCATTTTCCGTTACCTTCCTCCCTTCATTTACACCTTACAAGGAGAGGTCGTGTAATATGACTCACGAAATGAGCTGATTTTTTCTCAGTGAAACTAGAAGAAAAATAAAGAGATAAAAGAAAGAGAAGGCCTCGGGTGAGCCGACAATGGCTGACAACGGGAGAGTGCGTTCTATCCTCGCCGTCGTGGTATGATGCTTTTCTTTCAGTCATTGTATCTAAAACTTTATCATCATCAATTTCCTACCCTTACGTGTGAACACTTTCTGTTTTCTAACATTATCGCGTAACCTACATTTACAAATGTACCTATAATTCAAAAAGGCATTGTGAATTCAAATTCGTTAACTTAAGTTAACGCAATTTTCCGCGATTTTAATTATGCAGAAAAATATTTTCCCAAACACTTTCTCTAACGCCGACTTTTATTATTTTCATTTTCATTTTATTGACATGTAAATTTACATATACATTCTAATAATCCATTTCTTTTGTGTGTCTACTGGTACTTAACAGTGGTTTTCAAGTTTGTACCCGCATATAAAGGTACTTCATACTGGGAGGAAAGGTACAAGGATAGGAATAGAATGGAAAGGGGGGCATTTTATTGTACAGTAGGATAACACAAAGTTCATGCTGCGTGACTGATAGGATTGCCGAAAACCGATAACGATTTCTTGACTATCGTACAAAATCATTTCCATACTTTTTATGCTAACTTCCTGAATCCTCTCCCTTCAATAAAATATCCTACTCCTACAATTATACAAATAAAAGTCAATATTTCATTTTCTTTAGGACATCTTTTAGTTGAGGATTATGCTTGTGTATATGAGGTACATTAATTGGAATTGCTATGCACTGATATGAATTCACGGCACAATTTTGGATGATATGCATCATAAAAACACTTAAAACATAGTATGTCTCTGCACCATGCACATCTTATAAAGCTTGTGCCCGTACATTTGCAACTGTGTTTTCGGAGATCTTGTTGAAAACAAACTTCGCGTACATTCTTAAACACATTCCGATTAGAAACTAATTTCGACGCATACCATGCGTACTTTATCATGTCGTAGAAGACTGGTGAAGACAACTGGTTATGCACTATTGCATGTATTTTCATAATATCCGCACGAGAAGCGATCTCTCTTTTTTCTTGAAGTAAAAATGTGCTATTCTGTAGTCGTGAGATGAACTGCTTTACTTGTCTGTAAAAATAAACATCGCAAGGTTGGCATAAAGATGTGCATCTTGGTGGTATGATTTTCAAAGTGCATGCTGGATCACCATTATCATCTTGAAACATCTCGTCATAAATGGAATTATTTGTTTGACCCCCCCACGAATCAACAATCAACAGAAACTCTTTTTTATTCACATTGGGTTGCAACACATTTTCAAGAAACTGAACATACAATTCAGTGCTTAATTTTCCCGATTTTGAGCATGTAACAACCACAATGTCATATAATTCAATTTCCAGATTTTTTACTTTGTCATTCACTTGTGGACCAAAATCACCCCCAGGTTCCTGCATACTCAAAAACACATTTTGAAGAAGCTTTCCAGACGCAGTTACTGCATATTGCGCCGTGTACGAATGTGTCAATTTGCTCATGCTTCCGACTGCAACTTGCACTATTTTCTCCCCCTTTCGTGCAAGTGATCGTTTCATATCCACCCGGTAAGCACAACCCGTCTGATCGGCATTGATCACAAAATCACTGTCATACTGTGAAATTAAATTTTTTGCATGTTTTTGGAATAGTTCTGCTGATTTCATTATGTCTTCCAATGAAGCCTGCTCACTCGAGGAGACATACTTCGTAACTTTACGCTGCACTATGCGGAACCTCTTTTTAAAAGATTTGACCCATGCTGCACTTGCCGAGAATTCAAATTCTGGCGATGTATGCTGAACCGCCGCCGACAGGGCCCACTCCTGCAAGTTCCTGGTCGTCACTGATTCATTCCTTTTCCTGGATTCAACAAAGCGATCATGCACCCATTCATTTATCATTTGCAGCTTATCGCGCCTTGTGCCACCCCGTTCTATGTCTTTTTGCCACATATGAAGGATCGCTTTACTTTTCAAAAAAACTGAACCTTGATGCTGCAAGGTAGAAAGACTCCAATTTGGGTGTTCTCTTGCAAGATTTGCCACCTTAATTTTCACGTTGAGGGGTACTTGCTGATACTTTGCAGCTTTTGGGCTGGGCTCGTATTCACTTCCCTCCGACGGTGATGGATCGGGACTTGTGCTAGATCCAGCTGCCTCCTGCAACTCATTATCCAAAGAATGACGGTTTCCATCACTCTCGTGAGTCTCGCCAGCCATGTACAGCTCGTCTGTCTCCACTAACTGATATTCACCGAGCATTTCCAAAAATCTTTCAACAGCTTCTTTTCGGATGAGTCTGGAACGCGGCGAAACATCAGATCCAGCAACGACATCAATCGCTCCCATTTCCAGTAACGTCTCTATAGTTTAATAAATAGCGCATATTAGTATACTTTTCAGGTTTAAACTGATAAAAAAAAATTTTCACTAGTTAAAATTGAGATGAATGATTCGGGAGGAAATTGAATTCCAAAAACCAACTAAACGAAAAGAAATCATCTCCAATACCAATATTTCGGCTACCTGGTTGTCCGAAATATCAGTATCTGAGATTGTTTCTTTTTCCTTCAACTAGCCTTTGGAATTCAATTTCCTTCTGAATCATTCATCTACATCTATGGTTCATGTTATTTTACTTACTTACGTTCAAAATAACGAACAGCACCAGTTAATTCTCTCTTATCGTAATGACCTAATGCCGACGTAAGGCTGCTTGCAAAATGTACACCTGATGGTCCACTACCCGTGGAGGAAATTGGTATTGTCTCCATTTAGGTTCCTTGTAAATAACTCTTCAGCTTTTACCAATACACTACAATACGTTCGCTTCTCTCTTCTGCGCTTTTCTTCCGCTCTGGATTGCTCAGTAACTTAAGTTTAACTGATAACGCAGGCTTCAAAATCAATCTGTCACAGTTGAAACCACGAAAAGCAAAGGAAACGAAACGGAAGTAAAAAAGTAGTAACATTTTAATAGCTTCATTGTTTAGGAGCGAATTGTAGAAGCAAAACTGAATTGGATAACATCCAAGGAACTTAACACTCGTGGTTTGATGAGCGTCAACAATGGACCTTCGAAACAGTAACTTATATTTCATGCATTCATCATGTTTCATTAGATGAAGGCAAAGCAAAACAGTAACTCATTGTTTTGATCTAATTTCCCTAGCCACAACAAAAAAGCATCCTTATCCATGGGATATAACTAATGAAACTTACTCACCTCCAACCAAGTTTTGGAGTTGAAAGTTAATTAGGAGCAAATTATTTGCGGAAACTATCGTTTCGTTCTCGAGATGAAGTTTTTCCTTGGTCTAAACAAAACTACCGAGTGCATTTAATATTAAAATGGAATGAAACGAAATAGGACCACATGTTAACGTTTCAATACCCGATCGAATTGAAACGAAATGTATTCGTTTATTTTCGGCAGCCATCCTTTGCTTCAACCTACCCGTTTTAAATTACCATTAACAAATTTAGGAATTACTCATGGTGTTAGAAACCCTAACCTACTCTAGGAGTACAGCAAACTATTCCAGTAGATACTAAAAGAGCAATATTTGGCAACACTTTTGCCGTTGTAAAGTACATTTAGAAGTTTTTTAGAAGGCCATCCGTCGATAGGACTATCTCTTACCGTAGGCATACAGACCATGATACCAGTAGACACATCAAAGAGATGGATTATTAGAATATCTATGGAATTTTCCTATCAGTCACGCAGCATGAACTTTGTGTTATCCTACTGTACAATAAAATGCCCCCCTTTCCATTCTATTCCTATCCTTGTACCTTTCCTCCCAGTATGAAGTACCTTTATATGCGGGTACAAACTTGAAAACCACTGTTAAGTACCAGTAGACACATAAAAGAAATGGATTATTAGAATGTATATGTAAATTTACATGTCAATAAAATGAAAATGAAAATAATAAAAGTCGGCGTTAGAGAAAGTGTTTGGGAAAATATTTTTCTGCATAATTAAAATCGCGGAAAATTGCGTTAACTTAAGTTAACGAATTTGAATTCACAATGCCTTTTTGAATTATAGGTACATTTGTAAATGTAGGTTACGCGATAATGTTAGAAAACAGAAAGTGTTCACACATAAGGGTAGGAAATTGATGATGATAAAGTTTTAGATACAATGACTGAAAGAAAAGCATCATACCACGACGGCGAGGATAGAACGCACTCTCCCGTTGTCAGCCACTCTTGTCGGCTCACCCGAGGCCGGCGAATGTAGGCAACCCGCGGTGCATTTTTGCGATTCTATTTTTTTTTTCTCGCGAACCAGGGCCTATGGGGAAGAAAGCCGAGACACGTATCTCTTTATTTTTCTTCTAGTTTCACTGAAAAAAAATCAGCTCATTTCGTGTGTCATATTACACGACCTCTCCTTGTAAGGTGTACACACCTCCTTCAACTGACCCCGTAGCAATCAAATCTCCCTTAACACTAAGGTTCACTGATTTATAAATTTTACAACCCTTTTCAGTGAATAATATAGAAGCCCCATTCTTTGTCATGCAACTCACTGGCAACAAATTGGCAGGCAAATCACCTGCATGGCTATTCGCTAAGGCACGCAAAGTTACGCGGCCGCGAGAAGGCTCGCGGCCGGCCCGCGAAATGACGTCACAATTCCAAACTTGGTATTCGCTAAGCAGCGGGTCTATTCTCTAATAGACCTCTGGACAATTTTTTAAATCTCCTTGAAATGCTACTTAAAAATTGTTAATTATACTAAAACACCTTAGCGATGAAAACTATGCATTTATTTAATGTATTTTTCGAGATATAAGCAAAAGAAATGCCCAGAAAACACGCCCACTCTAAAACGTATTGTGATTGGCCGGCTGAAAGTGACGTCAGCTCCTGCAATGGAGAGGAAAACGGCGGAACGTACTGCACCTGTGGACGTTGTTTTCAACATTTGTTGTCGGATTTAGATATCTTTGGTGTGGTTAAGGAAGGCTGCGAACATATATGATTTCTTTAGAAGGTATGGAGTCTGAGTTTGTCAAAGCTGAGGCAAGAAATCTTCCGAAAATCTCAACATTAGCAATGTTTTCATGCGTATCAACACCGTGTTTAAATGTAACTTCGTTCAATCTTCGAAGAAAACATGATTCAAACGGAAATCCAAAGAGTTAAGATGGCGAGGTAAAAGCATGTCAATGTTTGAAAATGAATGTTCACATTTGAATTTTGTAATATTCATAATATGGCGATGATGAATGTTTTGGTGTTAGGGTCGTTCGTGAGGAACACGACGATGATGCCATCGGCTATGTGCAGGTTAAGCTCGATAAAATGTTGTTCGTGCTCGTGTATGCCCCGAGCATAAACTAATATGTCGTGGAAGCACATATTTTGATGGATGGCGAAGACAAGTAGGTATACCTACTTGTCTCCGCTATAGACTATAGTGAGCTTTTCGTGCAGAGATTGCGTAGGTACGTCAAGTTCGGGACCACAAAAATAAGATGTATTATGGGAATCTACTTTATCCATTTGTTTACTTTGAATTACTGCTCCAATATGTGTCGACATCTCTCTATTTTCAGGCACATTATATCATTAATGTATCATTTGGGATGTTTTCAAGGATTCGGATTAAGGCCTGATTACACATCGTATGATACATTAACCCGTACGAGTTAATGTGTAAATGCATGAACGCGAAAATACCCCGTGTAACCACACAAAAATGTACAAATGAATGAATGCGTGAACAGAAAATAGATCCTGTTCTATTTGGTTCATGCACCAACGCACAAGTTGAGCAGAAACCATTCACGCAAATGTACATTAACCCGTACGTGTTAATGTATCGTGTAACCAGGCCTTAAAGGCCTAAATAAAAAATACAATGAACGTGAAAATCTTTTGTTTGTAGTGGCATAACCTTATGGTGCAGTTATGAGTTTTGATACGATTTCCAAGAACTTCCTTTTGGGGAAATATATATTGGGCTATTGAGACAAAGGGGAATTAAAAAACCCTTGATTACCGAATATACCGAGGAACTTCAAAATTCAACCTGTGTCGCAGCAAGCAAGTGCGGTCGTGATCCTAGATTCTAATGTTGTGTGGTGTAATATTGGTGTATTTGGCATATTAGCTGATCTCGACGCAGACGCGGTATGTTGAAACGTGAATCTAATGTGTTAAATCGTGAAGGTAATGCAAAGCAATAAATATTCCCGTCTACAACTACTTTGGTTTAATAAATTGTTTTTATGTGCACAAGTAGCCATTCACGCATCCATCGTTCACGCTGACCTTCGAAAACTGAAATTGACCGGTGAAAATTACTGCTTGCGATTAATAAAAGTTAGGACATCTAATCTTGAAAAGTAAGCAGCGATAGGTTCAGTGGGTTCAGTCTTTTAATCATAATTGAAAGTTGCTTAGCGAACTTTTTCAAACATGGCATATTGACTGATATGGAAAAGATTTTACGTGACATATGTCCAGCACATTTCCCTCGTACTCTGATTACTGATTTGTGCATGTATTAAATTTCCTAGCAGTTTTTCAATCAATGAAAAAACTTTACCGAATAATATTGAGCCCATATGTCAATCGCATCAATAACTACTACTGGCGGCGCTTTGTTTTGACCTGGTTTCTGCACAATTAAGATACAATTAAGTTTAATTTAGCTTCCAGAATTGGTAAAATGAATATAGGCAGAGTGAACTTTCAAAAATGCACACGTTTGATCGCATAGACAAAGTTTCATTTCGCTTGCACTTCTTTCTTCACCCATATTATCCTGTTTAGGGTAATTAAAAAATATACTTGTTGGGAGGCATTTCCGTTGGTGTCATTATATTTTGGCACAAGACAACATTTAAAACAACGCTTTGGCATATTAAAATAAAGTGCGTTCATGAAAGACATTTCAATAGTGATCTCCTAAACGCTTCAAACTTCGCATAGGAATATACGCACCGCGACCGCTGTTGCAGGACCTGACGTCATTCAAGATGGCAGCGATGCGAATTACGTTTTTGCGAGGGACCAGCTCGTGGCGATTCAAATGCTTATATTTTAAAAATTAAATACTTTCTGTCAAAACTGCTTTCGCAGCAAGTAATTTTTTTGTTTAAACTCTATGAAAATGCCTTTATTGGAATATGTGTCCAGAGACCTATTGTTTACGCGGCTGCGAACACGAGAAGTTCCGTTTCCGCGGTTGGCCCGCGAAAAGCTGAACAATGGACGAGTGAATTCGAAACGTAATTCGAGAAGTTACGCGGCCTCCCCTCCACGGAGGGGGGGAGCCTCAGAGAGAGTCGAACTTCCCCTCCACGACGTCACCATTTCATGACGCAAGACCACCGAGCCAATCAGAGAAATTCGGCAGTATGTTGTTTTCCTTCCCAGCCAGCACACGTAACTTCAGTATCATGTTTACGTAAAATCCTCGTAAACTTAATGTGCGTGTGTATACGTAAACAATAATCTCCCCGTATTATTTCATGTTTACGTAAATTCTAAGTAAGCATTTTATGATAACGAACGTAAACATAAATGCTTAATGCTTATGTAAGCATCTCGTAAACGGATTGTAATACGCACACGTAAACGAATTTACGTGATTCTTACGTGTGTGGGCCGATAAGGAAAGTAAATTTACAGCATTATGTCATATAGATTATACTCTGCGCGTATGTTTAATGAAAATATTTGGCTTATAAAGTTAACATGTAGATACATGAAGTAGTTTCAAGTATCTTTTTATTTAATGTGGAGTACATATGTTTCAAGCTGATCACCAATATGACATAGCAGTTTGACATTTGTTCCAAAATCCACCCCTGAACTCACTTGCAATAAGTAGGTAATCACTGCAAATATTAGTAATTAATCATCATTCACAAGTAGTTAATTGGTGCTCACCAGTAATCATAACCATTGGTGAACAGATTTTAATTTTTAATCTTCAAAGATTTTTTAAGGGGTGTTGTCACTCCAGGGGTGGAATTCTGTAACTCGGAGCTCCGGAGCTAACTCGCGAAAAGAGCTTCATGAAGCTCCTAGCTCCAAACGGTATTCTGTATCCCCGGAGAGAGAGCCAGAGGAGCTAGCACTAGCTCTCTAGCTCCTCTGGCGCCGATCGGTATTCTGTATGCCTTTGCGGAGCGCCTTCCGGCGCTCCCAGCTGCCTCCAAAGGAGCTTCACGAAGAGCCAGTCCGAACCCCGCGCTAGGCCTTTCTCCCGTGGAACTTACGGCGTATGTTGTTAGTCTTTTGTTTAAGCATAAGGAACTTTCAGTGTGAACTTCGACACGGCACGAATGCTCAATCGTAGGATTTTGCTTCTTTTGTTCGAGGAAGAGCTGGTTGACGCCCAACAATTAATATTATTCTTTGAAATATATTTATACGCCTTTTCTTCGCGGAAATACACTGCCTCATATTAGTGTCATGACGCTGTGTGCTTTCTTCAATTTTACATAAGCAACAGCATAAACATACATTCTCGCGAAGTTATGACCTTAGACCAAGCTTTTAACATGAGAAAATAATTAATGTAAACAATAGTTCTGCACTGGTAAAAATAAAATTTTATTAGACTAAAAACTCCTTTTGGGACATGCATATGACAAAAATTAAAAGATCTATACAATCAGAAGGGAATGAAGTGAAATTCTGCACCATTCTCAACACCTTGATGGAGTATACTGTAACACATTAAGTTATCATAAAGTAACGTTTAATTTTTATGTAACTCACCATCGTGAGTGCACCAATTGTTATGACATGTTAGGATTATTCTATACACATTTCACTCAAATGAAAGAATTAACCATTACGTACGCACTCAATCATATTCAAAGCTCAATAAACAAATTTGGAACGCCATGTGAAGCCAACAGATTTTCTTGACAAACCGATTTTGAAGCCAATATGAACACTACAGAGACACAAAAGGAAGTAGAACACCTTATTTATAGTTAAGCACTTCGCAGTCACTGGGTACTATCTTTTGGAAACACTTTGACACCACTCGAATGACACCACTAAACGTGTAGGGAACACACACTGTAAATTAGTCACAACTGATTTCGGCAGAGAAAGATGTAAATCTGCAACATTCTGCTCGCTCAATTTCCAGTTTTCAAGAAATACTGAAATTTCTCATCACCGCCGCTCTAGTTAACGTTTCTTGTGACAAGTATATGCCAGTGAACTTGAAAATGAGGCAAAATTGCGGCAAACAGTTGTTTTTAGGACTTCTCTCTTCGATAAGATTGGCCGAAGTGCATAGCATAAAACACCTCACTAGCACCTGTTGGACACAGATTTGAAAAATAGAATTATATAGCAGTACAATCGTCGCCCACCTTTACGATTCCCGTATCCATTACACGTCTGGGTCTTTGGCATCACAAAAAGAAATACGTATTTACATTTCTTATTTATCAAGCGTTATCAGGCGACGAATTACGGTAAAGTAGCTCAAATAAAGGAAGCGATGGCTATAAACCACGCATAATAACATTATACTTAATACATAAAATAATATAATAAGTAATATATCGCCTTACAAATGCCAAGAAATATACAAAACAATAAAATATCTTACGTCTTATTACAACGGGCATTACCAAAGAATCACAACGAGATAGTTTTGCCAGCTAACTGCACCACATTTACCTTCCTTGCCTTTGCTCCGATATTCTAATTGCATTTCATGCATTACAAAATCATTAAAAGTCCTTCAACAATGGATACGACAATAAATACGTCAGACTAGGCCAACTATCGTAAACAAACGGCAGCCATGTTGATTATACGATATTATGGTGTTCACCGGAAATGGTTTAACTATTACCCGCGAAAAACATGTAAACAAACAATTCTATTGGCTCTCTGGACGACGTAACATTTTTTAAGGATTTGCTCGAAGAAATTTTCATACCCAGAACTAGCTCCATTGGCACAGGCGCTAGAGTAAGCTCCATCGAGTTAGAGAATACCGGTAGGAGACAATTCAGGGAGTAAGCTGAAGCTCCTAGCTCCGGAGCTCCGAGTTAGAGAATTCCACCCCAGCACAATTAGCGAAGGATTCATGTGTTCGACAATTTAGGAAAGCAAATTCGATCGTAAATCATAAGTACAGTTCCTTCTATAGTATTAACTTATAGTTATGTAATGAATTATAGCTATAATCAACTATTAAAACTTTACTTCGCATTCATGAACCGGCGCAAGTTCATGCATGAACCGAGTCATAACAACTAGCCATCGGACAGCTTTCTCATCAATGAAGGAGTTAGCCTGGTGGTAGCGCGTGCCGGGATCCGAAGCGATCGACACGGGTTCCATTCTCTGAGCCACCTAGGGGTGTAGGCGATGCTAGTGATGCATGTGTTATTTTATTTTTTTACCTTTTTTATTCGTGAAAAATTTTAAACGTGGTACACAGGATTTAATTGCACATTTAATACGTAGTGAAGGAATATATATGGCAAACAAAATATTTGATGCGTATGCATTATGGCGGACGTTATGGTAAACCGCTTCTGTGTTGCTTACTCCACGATGAGGACATGTGGCCGCGATTTTTATGAGATGCATCTTAGAAGTTTACGTAAGCAACTTGCAAACAAATAAACTGTTTACGACATATTTACGTAAATTTCAAATAAATTGAAGGTAAAATGTTTATTTGTGCTGGCTGGGTTGCAGATTGAAAGCGAACTGGGAAAAAGGTGAGTGAAGAAGTTATTTTTAATGATAATAATTGGTATATGGTGGGCTACAGCATTACAATTAGAGTCCGCATTGCTTAATATTGTTGTTTGTTGATACTGTGCTTTGTGATGGGACGTAATAATAACAAAGAATCTAATTTAAAGCGTTGAAATCGTACCTGCAACTGTTAAGTTTGCTGTCTTTTGCGTTACCCATTTATAACTTCTGTTGAAACAAAACTCGGGTTTTGACCATTGCCGTTGTTTTGTACGTTTTGAAGCAAATAATCTAATTAACTCGGACAATGGGTAGCAGAATTTTGTAGCTCAAAATTTTCTCGTACAAGTTTTCGACTGGTAAACGTCTGTAGCATACGAAATTAATAAGTGTGAACACATTACTTCTAAGTTTTTCTTACCTGTTACATGGTACTTTTAAGTTATATGAGTTGAGTGACATTGCTGGAGTGATAAGAGGTTACCGAATGTAAAGAGCCGAAAATACTATTCCATAAGATTGATGGTTTCGACGATTAACGTCAGCATTAGGCACACACTAACGAAATGTTGTCACTTTGTACACAGTTGAGGGGGAAGCGGGAGGCATACAATAGGTCGTTTACAATGTTGCAGTCAGCGTGCACACATTTCAGGATTTCCACTTGCTATAGAGAATCTAGCCGAGGGGGGCCTTCCATTTCAAAATGCAATAAGTCCGGGGAAAAATCACTTTCATGACCGTTGTCCAAAAGATTCTTGGCAAAGTTTGAGTTTAAATTTTGGTGTTTGAAACATACAATGTGTTCTTTCACCGTCTCCTGGAACTGCCTTCTCGTTTGGCCGATATAAATCGCTGAGCACTCACACTTAAGTTGGTACACATCACTCCTTTCCAACTTTGGAATAAAGTCTTTGGATTCAGAAAATATGTTTTACAGGTTACCATTATTGTAAAAGGCAGATCTGATGCTAAATTTAGGGAAAACGTTGGTAACTTGGAGGGACAAATCACCCAAGTAAAGAAATTTCCTCCACTTATAAGATATATCAACACTGTCACTGCCGTATACGGCCGACTCTTGGTGCGTCACTCAAACTTTCCCGCTCGGCAACCGTGCGCCTCCTGGGGGTGAGCCGGAGAGTCCCGGCTTCCCCGCCTCAGCGCACCTGGAGGGACGCTTCGGAACCTCAGTACTTTCGCGGCCGGCGCTCGAGCACCACGTCTCGCCCGGCGCTCGCTAACTACGAGTGTGAATTAAGCTTTTGTAAGAAAGCAATAAAGATATACATGTTATGTTGTGTCACTAGTTATTGAAGCGGACACAACAGTCACACTGGGTGGGGGTTCCATAAATGGTTTGGACAGCAATCATTTCCATTTTTTATGGTATAATAATTGCCATGTCAATTGTCGAAACCATGGTCTTAGTGTGAGATAAATAATTGTGGAAATACCAAGTTTACTATTCCATGTTCCGTGGTGGTATATTGAGAATTCATCATTGGAGCATTCGTTGAATTTTCATAGGGTTGTTAGGATATAAACGTATTTATATGTGTCAAGTAAACATAGTCAAAAATGTCAAGTAAATAAAAATAAAAATGTTCGAAGAAGAAGAGAGCAGCAGTTTTAAATGTTACAATCAAAAATTTAATCATCATATGCATACATGAATACCTACTAATCTACATTTAATATTCATTTTAGATCAATGTCATATCATGGCAGATGTTGATGGCCATTCCAGGGTATCACACCAGCAAAAGGAGAAGATCCATTTTATATTGTGTACCTCGTTTGGCAGCCAATAAAATTATTGCAAATAAAATGACAAAGCTGCACTTATGGATTCAATTAGATAATATGCTAACTGCATGCTTTAGTTGATGAATTAAAGAAACCTAAGAGGTGGGCAAAATTAATCAAATGATATGGCTTTTTCTCTGATTAAAACAATAATCTAGGATGATACTAATTTATATTTCAATTCCTCATAGGTTTGGCAAAATTGGCATGGATACTATAAAAGCTCGCACTCACCCTCCTCTCATGGGTATTGTAAATGTCTGCTAAGCAGTCAAGTGGAATGTATTGAATTGGCAAATCACTAAGAAATATTGCCATTGATTCCCCTACAATACTATCCAAGATGTATATGGAGGGTCCCCTTAAGTCTGCCTTGAGTGGATGTTAGGGAAAGAGGCAATTTGAGGAGACTTTGAGGCCCATAATTCCCTTCTGTGATTGTAGATAGTTACACTCTTCATTTATTTTAATAGGATTTAATTCTGTTTGTGCCTCAATAATACCTTAATGGCCTGTGCATAAATTAAATGAGGCAATGCTGAAGAAGCACATAATTAGATTTTTAATAAGGCACAGTGATTATGTACCACATTCGTAAGTTCACTGAAATTGAAAGGATTTTATTCTTGGGTAATAGCATAAATCCCAAGTATGGAAAATTCATTTACATTAAATTTTGAACAACTATAGTTGATCTGTACAACTGTAGTTATATATGGACGATCATAGAAGCATTACTTCTACCCATGTAAATGGAATCTTAAGTGGGCAATTATACTTTCCAAAGAAGAGTACAGGCCATCCCAGTGGCGCATCGAGGGGGGGGGGGGGGGGTTGGGGGATAAAACCCAGAGCTCAGAGAAATTAAAAAAAAAAATATTTTAACGTGGCAAATTTTGTAACTAATATTAGGGGGTCGGATGACTCACAAACAAAACATCAAACTATTCACAGAACAGAGTTGGACAGTTTGTAGATCGAGAGGGTGGCGGGTGCATAGCCCGCAGTCGTAAAATTTTCTTTCGGATTAGCAACACTACAGTGCAGCGCATGCGCCACGGTGGTGATTCGAAATACTATGAACGAACGAGTCTGCTGTCGTGGTGGTCTTATATTTTTTACTATTCATTTGTAGCTCTCAGTTGAATTGTTCTGTGTATTCGGTCGTTATATATCACATCTCAACTGCGCTGGCTGCATCACAAATGGATATTAGGAGATTCTTCAGCCAGAGTGCGGATGCGTCAAAGGAAGCTTCAACATCAGCGTGTACAGGTAAACTCAATCTTCCATTTTTTAATACAGTACAAGCAGTACAGCACAGTTACTTTCAGAAATCTATTCATACGTTAAAATTAATGCTTTAGAGCTAAATTAAGAAATTTTAAAACCTAAAATTAGTGTTTCTGTATTGTTATAGATGTCACAAACAAAACTCCCGATTTGGAACTGATGGAAGACAAAGACGGACCAAGTAATAGTGCCTTGACAGCTAAAAAACCAAGAATAGAGAAGGATATTTTTTCAGCTCCCACTGTTCTACAAGTACAGAAATCTACAACAACGTCAACAACTTTTGAATATGATATACATTGGGAAACAGGTAATAATAAATTTCGTGCATGTTTTGTTTATTTTTTTAGTTTGATCACGCACGCGTGGAATAAGGAAACGAAAAAAAAGGAATAACACATTTTAGTGCCAGCTGGGTATATATATATCTCCTTTGTAGGTTTTTACGGTTTTTAATTATTTTCTGTTAATTTTAGATTGATGCCAACACTAGGAAACAACTACTTTTAAATCCTTGGACACCTAACTTGGGATACACGTTTCCGTCGTCTGGACCAAGAAACTTGAAGTTTGTTGCAAGATGGCTTGGTGAGTGGGACTGGCTTGTATATTCAGCATTCCAAGACGGAGCATTTTGTAAATTCTGTGCTTTGTTCTGTACTACTGTTGGAAAACAGAGTTTATGTCCTGGAAAACTAGTAAAGTTTCCATCCAAAAACTGGAAAGATGCCAGAGAAGTTTTTCGGGATCATGAAAAGGCAAAATATCATACTGATTGCCTTAAAAAAGCAGGCACCTTTATAACTACAATCATCGAGCCAATGCCAAGCATTGACAAGGTGTTAGATATAGGTCATGCTGCACAGGTAAAAAAGAACAGAGATCAATTAAAGCCAATTATATCTACAGCAATATTTCTTGCAAGAAGAGGGTTATCATTCCGTGGACACAGGGACTCTGGGCCTGTTTCTCTCAATGAACCAGGTGAAAGAGGAGAGGGAAATTTTAAGTCCTTATTGAGATTCAGGGTTCAATCTGGTGACTCTGTCTTGCAAAATCACTTGAAGAATGCAGGAACAAATACAACTTACACAAGCTGGCAAATACAGAACGAGATAATCTCATCCATGAACACAATAGGTCTCTGGACACATATTCCAATAAATGCATTTTCGTAGAGTTTAAACAAAAAAATTACTTGCTGCGAAAGCAGTTTTGACAGAAAGTATTTTATTTTTAAAATATAAGCATTTGAATCGCCACGAGCTGGTCCCTCGCAAAAACGTAATTCGCATCGCTGCCATCTTGAATGACGTCAGGTCCTGCAACAGCGGTCGCGGTGCGTATATTCCTATGCGAAGTTTGAAGCGTTTAGGAGATCACTATTGAAATGTCTTTCATGAACGCACTTTATTTTAATATGCCAAAGCGTTGTTTTAAATGTTGTCTTGTGCCAAAATATAATGACACCAACGGAAATGCCTCCCAACAAGTATATTTTTTAATTACCCTAAACAGGATAATATGGGTGAAGAAAGAAGTGCAAGCGAAATGAAACTTTGTCTATGCGATCAAACGTGTGCATTTTTGAAAGTTCACTCTGCCTATATTCATTTTACCAATTCTGGAAGCTAAATTAAACTTAATTGTATCTTAATTGTGCAGAAACCAGGTCAAAACAAAGCGCCGCCAGTAGTAGTTATTGATGCGATTGACATATGGGCTCAATATTATTCGGTAAAGTTTTTTCATTGATTGAAAAACTGCTAGGAAATTTAATACATGCACAAATCAGTAATCAGAGTACGAGGGAAATGTGCTGGACATATGTCACGAAAAATCTTTTCCATATCAGGCAATATGCCATGTTTGAAAAAGTTCGCTAAGCAACTTTCAATTATGATTAAAAGACTGAACCCACTGAACCTATCGCTGCTTACTTTTCAAGATTAGATGTCGTAACTTTTATTAATCGCAAGCAGTAATTTTCACCGGTCAATTTCAGTTTTCGAAGGTCAGCGTGAACGATGGATGCGTGAATGGCTACTTGTGCACATAAAAACAATTTATTAAACCAAAGTAGTTGTAGACGGGAATATTTATTGCTTTGCATTACCTTCACGATTTAACACATTAGATTCACGTTTCAACATACCGCGTCTGCGTCGAGATCAGCTAATATGCCAAATACACCAATATTACACCACACAACATTAGAATCTAGGATCACGACCGCACTTGCTTGCTGCGACACAGGTTGAATTTTGAAGTTCCTCGGTATATTCGGTAATCGAGGGTTTTTTAATTCCCCTTTGTCTCAATAGCCCAATATATATTTCCCCAAAAGGAAGTTCTTGGAAATCGTATCAAAACTCATAACTGCACCATAAGGTTATGCCACTACAAACAAAAGATTTTCACGTTCATTGTATTTTTTATTTAGGCCTTTAAGGCCTGGTTACACGATACATTAACACGTACGGGTTAATGTACATTTGCGTGAATGGTTTCTGCTCAACTTGTGCGTTAGTGCATGAACCAAATAAAACAGGTTCTATTTTCTGTTCACGCATTCATTCATTTGTACATTTTGGTGTGGTTACACGGGGCATTTTCGCGTTCATGCATTTACACATTAACTCTTACGGGTTAATGTATCGTGTAACCAGGCCTTAATCCGAATCCTTGAAAACATCCAAATGATACATTAATGATATAATGTGCCTGAAAATAGAGAGATGTCGACACATATTGGAGCAGTAATTCAAAGTAAACAAATGGATAAAGTAGATGCCCATAATACATCTTATTTTTGTGGTCCCGAACTTGACGTACCTACGCAATCCCTGCACGAAATGCTCACTATAGCCTATAGCGGAGACAAGTAGGTATACCTACTTGTCTTCGTCATCCATCAAAATATGTGCTTCCACGACATATTAGTGTTGCGATTAATGAAATAGGCAGTGGATATTAATGGACTTCGTCCAGGAGCTAAAAAAGAACGCACCGACATAAGTAACCATTACCGGAAGACGACAGTCTTTTATTTTTACCAGGTCACAGTACAAATATAGAAAAGAAGCAAGCGCGCCAAAGTCAAATACAGCTCGATTGCATACAAAAAAAACAAAGTCAAATACAGCTCGATTTCATACAAAAAAAACAACAATTAGTTTATGCTCGGGGCATACACGAGCACGAACAACATTTTATCGAGCTTAACCTGCACATAGCCGATGGCATCATCGTCGTGTTCCTCACGAACGACCCTAACACCAAAACATTCATCATCGCCATATTATGAATATTACAAAATTCAAATGTGAACATTCATTTTCAAACATTGACATGCTTTTACCTCGCCATCTTAACTCTTTGGATTTCCGTTTGAATCATGTTTTCTTCGAAGATTGAACGAAGTTACATTTAAACACGGTGTTGATACGCATGAAAACATTGCTAATTAGCAATTAATGTTGAGATTTTCGGAAGATTTCTTGCCTCAGCTTTGACAAACTCAGACTCCATACCTTCTAAAGAAATCATATATGTTCGCAGCCTTCCTTAACCACACCAAAGATATCTAAATCCGACAACAAATGTTGAAAACAACGTCCACAGGTACAGTACGTTCCGCCGTTTTCCTCTTCATTGCAGGAGCTGACGTCACTTTCAGCCGGCCAATCACAATACGTTTTAGAGTGGGCGTGTTTTCTGGGCATTTCTTTTGCTTATTTCTCGAAAAGTACATTAAATAAATGCATAGTTTTCATCGCTAAGGTGTTTTAGTATAATTAGCAATTTTTAAGTAGCATTTCAATTAGATTTAAAAAATTGTCCAGAGGTCTATTATTTTGACAAAGCTAGTGGAGAAAGTCAAGGATGCTCAGTGGTTTTCTGTTCTTGTTGATGAAACAACAGATGTAGGAACTATAGCTCAAATGACATTCTGTGTTAGATTTGTTGAAAATGAAAAAGTTCATGAAGAATTTTTACTATTCATTCCTGTCACAGACATGACTGGAAAAGGTCTGGCAGATGCAATATGCAAAACTATAAATGATCTAAATTTTCAACCTCAATTTATGGTAGGTCAAGGTTACGATGGCGCAGCGGCTATGAATGGTCATATGAATGGAGTTCAAGCTATAATAAAGGAAAAGTACCCGAAAGCCCTATATGTTCATTGTAGTTCACACTGCTTAAATCTTTGCATTTCAGAAGGTTGCTTTGTTCAAGGAGTGCGAAACTGAATGGGTACAATTGAGAGTGCTTACAACTTTTTTAACACACCAAAAAGGCAAGCAGTTCTTTCGACACAAATTGAAACAATGGAAAAAGACCTAAGAAAGAAAGAAAAGCTGAAAAGAATGTGTCCAACTCGATGGGTTGAACGTCATGATTCTGCTCAATCTTTTGTGAAGTTAATCCACCCTATGCTGATAGCGCTGGATGAAATCAAAACCTGGACTGATAAAAAAAACAGCTACCGAAGCTCAGCTTCTTCAGTGTGCAATTGAGAAATGTGACTTTTTGATCAGCCTCTTTGTTATTGAGTTTGTGTTTTCACTGACATTGCCTTTGAGTGTGTATTTACAGAAAGAAAATCTTGATCTTTCGGCTGCCATTAAGTCTGCTATGACAGTGAAAAAGAAGTTAGATGAGGCTAGAAAAGACGCAGTTCAAAGTTTTGCACCTATTTTTAAGAAAGCAAGTGAGTTATGTGCAGATCTCGAGATACCTGTTGTGAAACCAAGGACGACAGAGCGGCAGACAATGACCCAGTCGGCACAAGGGATACGCGTATCTGTGGTGGGAAAGGATCTACGAAGGATGGTGTATCTCATATGATATATATCTCTAATTCTCCCATCGTTTCCGCCATTCTGTTATACGACATAGAGTCTTTTGAATATTAATGTGGCGTAAAAGTATCTTTTACTAGGTAACAATGCAAAAATAATTATAATAGAGATTATTTGTGTAATTGTATGCATACGCCTGCTGCCCAATACTGTTTTTCAAAATAGACATGCCGAGGTGCCGCTGACTACTGCAGTCGTGCGCGAGCATTCTGTTTTCCGAGAAAGTTGACTAACTACTGTGTGCGTGAACCTGTTGAGTAAACATTGCCTTTTTTTTGCAAATATGGATTTACTTTTGACCCTCGAACAGATTCGGAATATTCTCCTTGTTTCGACCCCTGCGCTCCTGTTGACTATTGCCCTACCGGGTTCGACACCTAACTTCTTGGATCCTAATTTTTGGATTGCTACCATCGAAAGTTTTAAGTTGGACCGCCATACCTTGAACATAATTTTGCAATTTTTAAGTATAGATGCGGTGAATTCTTTAATTGTACCTGGACTTTGACCTTTTAATTCAAGGTAAGTGCATCAAAGTAAGACACGACCTGTGATATTTATGAAATTCATATTTCAAAAATTACAATTGGTTACCATGTGCTCGTCATTTTGTCGTTATGTGCTGCGAATTATGTCATTAATATTTACAACGTATTTAATCATAACTTGACTTTTGCAGTTTTCTCTGCCCGTCAGATTTTTGTTCTGGATGAATAAATATATTTCCTGAAGCAAGAGCTTGTTGTCCTTCATTGCTGTTATTTTCAGTGCAGTCTTGACGAAGAATGCTGTTGTTGATTGTTAATGTGTGGTGCATTAGTGAACATATGTTGATAATTAGATATATTGAATAAGTGGGGATTTGAAGCGATCGTAACGTAGTATTAATAGCTGGAATTAGTTACTATAAAAACGTTCTCTCGTTACATATAAGAGAGGTTTGTCAGCAATTGAAATAGTTCTCATTATCGCCGATGTATGGCGCTGTACGCGCCCTATTGCGACGTAGTTCCACTTCCTGCCAACAGTGGCGCTCATACGATATACGTCTGTACGGAGGGCTCTCATTGGTTTGGGCGGAGAATGTCGGCCAATCGGAGGAATCGGTCTTATGTAGAAATTATGTGTAACTCCACCACCGCCACCACATATCTCCTTTGTGGCGGACATCTATCCACCGTAGATCCCGTTTCACCTCACGCTCGATCCCCAACGTATCCTTAACGCCGGGATACGAGATCCTTGGCACCCATTGGCTATCCCGATTTCAACAGATACTATCTGGTGATTTAGGGATCTGTACCTCCTTGTGCCGGCTGGGGAGGGACAATGTTCCAGCTAACTCGGTTGAAGAATATTTTAGGAGATCACTGTTCATCCCATTTATTATAAACACGGTTGAGGCATTTGGGCAAAAGTTTGAATCGCACAGAGAAATACTGACTAGTTTCCAGACATTATTACAACCCAATCAAACAAGTGACTGTTGCGATATGGTTATAAATCAAACAGCCAGTCCTTTTCTGTAACTTAGAATATTATTTCACAAGACATACATGTACATATCACAAGACATCTTCTCGGAGAGAGAGCTAGAGAGCGAGTGAGCAAGAGCCCTCGTGAGTCTGTTCTCACCTACCAAGGCTCCCGTGTGTGCGCGCATGCTCACTGGAACCATTCTCGTAGGTACAACATTAAATGTACATATATCCAACGCGCCTCCTTACATTTAATATTGTACCAATATCTGTTTTATACATCACATTTCCAAACTCAACATTTTTCTGAATTTTTCAAATTTTTCTTTACATAGTGCTTTGGTAAAAATATCAGCCACGTTATCATTTGTATTAATCTTAACCATTGTTATCACCTTTTCTTTAACACACTCGTGTACATAATGGTAATGAACTTCAACATCTTTGAGTTCTTTGTAAAATTACCATGATTTGCTATGCAAATTACACCCAAATTATCTTCAAATACCTTAATTGGATTAATTAGTTCAATATTAAATATTTCTAATAATTCTCTCACGAATTTCAACTCACTTACAGCTTCCGACAAAGCTACATATTCAGCGAATGTCGAAGCTTTTGTTACCGATTTTTGTTTCCTAGATTTCCAACATATTACATTTCCAAATAACCTTATCACATAACCAGTTGTGGATTTCCTGTCTAAATGGTCACCTGCCCAATCGGCATCCACATAACAATCAATAATATCGGCATTTGCATTTCTTTTATAAGTCAATTTTTGTTCTCTGGTTAAGTACAAGTACTTGAGAATTCTTAACGCATATTTGTAATGAGTTCTAGCATAGCCATTTTGGTATCTGCTTAAATAATTCACACTGAAACTTACATCAGGTCTTGTGGCTGAACTTATATATAATAAAGCACCAATTAAATTTCTATAGTTAACATTCATTTCACAAATATCAGACCTTTCAATTTTTAGACCTACTTCCATTGGAGTATAATACAGCTTACTGTTTTCCAAATTATATTTTTTGGCTAAGGACTCAATATACTTGGTTTGGCTCAATTTCATTTCACACTTTTGAGCTTCATATTCTATGTCAATACCAAGATATTCTTTAATTTTACCAAGATCTTTCATGTTAAATTTTTTCGAGAGTAACATTTTAATTCTGTTTATTTCATCTTTACCTTTACCACATATTAACAAATCATCAACATAAATTAATAAGTATATAGTATCTTTTCCATTTCCACAAGAATACAAACAAAAATCAAGATTACTTCTTCGAAAACCTATACTTATCAAAAATGTATCAAGACATTCATAGCATACCCTTGGACTTTCTTTTAAACCATATAATGCCTTCATTAATTTACAAACCTTATTTGTACCATCTTCAAAACCCTTCGGTTGACATACATATACTTCAGAATTAATTTCACCATTTAAAAATGCAGTCTCAACATCCATTTGTTCAATATTAAGGTTCATTTGACAACAATATGATAATATAATCTTTAAAGTTTGCATTTTGACTACAGGTGAATACACATCATTAATTTCATCAGCTTGTTGAAAGCCTCTTACCACTAATCTAGCCTTATAAATATCATCAGACTTTTTTGTATACACCCATTTTACATCCAAGATTTTATTATTATTAACGTTTTCCACTAACCGCCAAGTTTTGTTTTTCCTTAAACAATCAATTTCTTTATTCATTGCTTTTACCCATAATTTACTTTCCTTTGATTCCATCGCCTCCTCAAATGTATCAGGAATATCAGTTCTACACATATTTACAAAAATGCTACTATTATACACATAATAATCATCAAATCGTTTTGGAGGATTTTTAGTTCTTTGAGGTCTATAAGTTTCAAGTTCATTTTGAGGTTCAGGCCCTTTATCACTATCACTCACTTTTCCATCAGTACTTTCAAAGCTTTCATCAAACGAATCATTATCAGAACCTCCATCTTCACTATTCTCATTATCAGATTCACCTCCACTTAAACCAATACAAATTTCATTTTCTTCAATAATATCAACATGTCTAGCAACTATGACCCTATTATTCAAAAGTACTTTATAGCCCATGTCACTGTAACCGATTAAGATTCCCATGTCAGCCTTTTTGTCCCATTTGGAGAATCTCTTTTCTTCTGGTTTTCTTACAAAAACTTTACTACCGTATAAATGCAAATTTGAAACATCTGGTTTCTTTCCAAAAAATATTTCATAAGGCGTTTTTCTTTCTACAGTATTAGCTAAGGTACGATTTTTTAAATAAGTTGCTGCACAGACTATTTCAGGCCAATATCTTTTATGTACATTGGCTTCCGCTAATAAACAGCGAGACATATTCATTATTGTTCTATTAAAACGTTCTGCAGTTCCATTCAATTCATGTACATAGGCCGGGCAATTGTTGATAACAATACCTCTTTCTTTAGCAAACCTATAAATATTACCATTCAAATATTCTCTACCATTATCACATCTTAGAAATTTTATCTTTTTCCCTGTTAAGTTTTCACATTCATTTACATATTGAACAATGCAATCAAAAACTTCTGCTTTGGATTTCATAATATACACTTTAGCAATTTTACTATAATCATCAATAAATGAAACGAAATACTTTTCACCTTTAAAACCAATTGTTTGAAAAGGTCCACAAACATCAGTATGAACAATTTCCAAAATATCTTTAGCCTTTTCTCTGTTATTAGCAAAAGGAATATTATGCATCTTATTTTCAATACACGTTTTACATTTCATAAATTCTGATTCAAGCTCTTTTGGTATGCCCTTCACCAATTGTTCTTTACACAAAATATCTAAATATTTAAAATTTACATGGCCCAACAAACGATGCCACTTTTCTTTTTGAGTCATATTACAAGTGCTTTTATTTGCACTACTTACAAGAGATTCAGCTAATTTTAATTCACTTTTCATAACATATAAACCATTATCTTTCCATGCCACTGCTGTTACATTACCACGAATATCAATAATTTTTGTCATATTGCCTTTTGAAACAATTGTATTATTTTCAGTTATCTTACTATAACTAATTAAATTTGATTGCATATCTTTAACATAAAATACGTTTTTCATTTCAACCAAATTTTTCTTTCCAAAAGCATCAAAGTAACTTACGACATTACCAATTTTTGTCGCTTTTACAACTCTCTTATCACCCAGATAAACATTTATAGGCTCTTTAAGCAACTTGCAATTTTCAAAATATTTTTCATCATTAATTATGTGGTCTGTACAACCACTATCCAAAAGCCACTTTATTCCATTATAACCTACATTACTTATCTTAGTATTATTAATATTTGCAGCATGATGGGCAACCGTTGTAACCTCAGAGTAAGTATACTTACTCTGAGGTTGTAACCCATGCGCTCTTTTCTTCACTCTTCTGTCCTTGTTGGTTGGCGCTGCGTTGCGTGATCAGCTGACTGCGGTAGTTCCCACGCCCTCTGACGTGATTTCCCCTTCCAGCTCCTTGTCTGGCTCGTGATGATCGCCATGTGCCTCTGCTGCTTGTCGATGGTCCGCCAAATCTGCAATCTCTCCGTATACGTCCAACTTCGCCGCACTGAAAACATATTCGTTCCTGTCTGCTTTTGTCCGCCACGAAAGAATTTGATTTCCTTCCAACAGTTTCCTCCTTTTGATGCTTCAACTCAACCATTTGAATCTTACTCTTTACGTAATCTGTGGTTTTATCTTCCTCTTTCAGCATGTCAATTAAATCACCGATGTAACTGTAAGATTCCGGCAACGTGTTTAACATATAATTTAACTTTTCCTTCTCGGACACACTCGCACCTGCATTTTTCAAATCATTGACTGTCTTTTCAAATTCGCTGAAGAATGTTGTAGAGTCACTATAGTTCTTTAGTCTCAGTTTTTCTAACCTATTACGGTGCACAATCTGCAAGGCCGTTGACTCTTTTAAATATAAATTGTCGAACTTCTTGACTATTTCATACGCTGTCGTTTTTTCACCAGCTGTCTATTTGATATTGCACTATATATGTAATTTATCGCCTTCAAATCATTTTCGTCCCAGTCACTGCCATCTGTGGTCAATTTGGGTCTTTCTATTACAGTTTCGCATTTTTTTAATCTCAGGAACATGGTCAATCTTTTTTTCCACATACTATAGTCTTCCCAATGGAAAACCGGTATCGTCACTTCATTTTTTGCCATTTTTATCTCGAATGTTCCTTTGTAGACGAGAAAATCTAATGAAGAACGGCATTTAACACTACTCTCATGTAGCGGCACTCACGAAGCATGTTTTCGAACTATAACTGCGGATTCATCACGTATTTGCCATAATAACCACGGATTCATAACCACGAACTTAGAACCACGCTCTGCTACCATGTTGCGATATGGTTATAAATGAAACAGCCAGTCCTTTTCTGTAACTTAGAATATTATTTCACAAGAAATACATGTACATATCACAAGACATCTTCTCGGAGAGAGAGCTAGAGAGCGAGTGAGCAAGAGCCCCCTCACTCATGGTGTTTTCAAGTCTGTTTCCGCACTAATAGGCGCTTCAGACCGGGAGGAAAGGTATAAGGATAGGGATGGAAGGGATAGAAGGGATAGGGATATGTGGTCTGAAGCTGGGGATCCGTGAGTCTGTTCTCACCTACCAAGGCTCCCGTGTGTGCGCGCATGCGCACTGGAACCATTCTCGTAGGTACAACATTAAATGTACATATATCCAACAGTGACATTTCAGAAGATATTAAAAAGGTGGCTGATTTTTATGACCTGGAAACCTCAGGAATAAATCGAGAGATCATAATATGGCAGGAAATTATAAAGGAAAAGAAGCCAAAAAATGCAGTAGAGGCTTTGCAAAACTGCAATGCTGATCTCACTCCCACGGTCCACTCACTTCTTGCTATTTTGGCAACAATACCAGTAACTACATGTACTGCAGAGAGGTCATTTTCGTCCCTAAAATTGCTGAAGACGTACTTGAGAAATAAAACATCAGAAGAACTCCTAAATGGACTTGCTTCAGCCTTTATCCATCAGAGAATTCTAGTAACAGAGGACGAAGTACTTTATGAGCTAGCAAAAAATTCACGCAGAATTAACAGTACTTTTTAATTTTTATGAATAAAAATTTAAGTGATTTTTAAAAACAGTTTCATTTATTTCAAAACAATAATTATGTGATCTTAAATAAATATTACCTCAAGTAATTTAATAGTATACTATAATTTAAAACCCCCCCTAGTCTTAATTCCTAGCTGCGCCCCTGGGCCATCCCATCTCCTTGCTTACCTTACATTCTCACCACTATCATTGATGAAGCCTGGCTGGTCAGGTCAATGTATGCCTGCTTGAATAACCAATGGTTTTAGGGTTGAATAATATTCACTCTCCTTACATGGGTATTGTGAATGTTTTTCTTAGTAGTCAAGTGGAATGTATTGAAGTGAAAAATCACTAAGAAATAATGCCATTGATCCCCCTAAAATACTACTACCATGAGCTCAATTACTATTCTCAATGACTCATTTCCTCTCAATATCTAATTTAATAATTTTTTTATTTGGTCGTATGAACAAGAGATGCTCATGGAAAGTAAGTAATGTAATCCCAATAACACTGGTTGAATTTATACATACTAAAGAACCTTTGAAAATGCCTCAAATAATTATGTGATACTGTTGTGCTCATTACGAGGGTAGATGCATCTACCCTCATCATGATGACTGAAGATTGAATGCATTCGAGATGTGGTTTGTAATGGAAAGAACATTTTTTACCCAGAAAGTAAGATAGTTTAATATCTGTTATGTGTTGAGAGACAGGCAGCTGTATTTATAATAAATAAAGATATTTATTATTTCTATTTTTTTCTTTTTGAAAATTCGTTGAGTTCACCTATTTAATGTAGGTGAACTGAAGGAAAGGCTGAAAATGGGTTAGTATTCGTATGTTGAATGGTGTGATGCATCATAACTGTTTATATGGAAGTGTTCGACATTGTCTCTAATATAATTTGATTGATGGGGTGTTTCTAAGATGAATACTCATTGACCAAGATGACTTGTGTGAGCATTCAAACTATGCGTGACCAAAATACTGGAAAATAAACTTAAATGTTAGTTATCTCCTCTCAACATAAGTTGAGGGAATGAATCAACTCAGCTAGTAGTTTCAGTGCTTCTGTCATCTCTTCGATAGCACGAGTGAAACAGGTTTTACTTCACCCGAATTGTAGCTGCAACTTTCAGCTAACTTCTGGGTAGGCCCCTTCACCAAGTGCAATGCATACAGTGTGTCCCATTGATCGTGTGTCATTTCTAACCTGTAATTTTAGACACCTCCTTTTGAGCCACAAGGATGAAATTTGGTACCTGGCTAGAAAAAGGATGTAAGTTTTGTTGAGTCTAAGCAAAATATGAAAAATATGACCTTTTGACCCCAGAAATAGGGTCCAACCTAAAATCCAAATTTTGCCTTATGGGCTTTCAATGTTAAAATATTCGAAGTACAAAAAAGATTGAATTATTTAGCGAAACTTTCGACTAATAGGTTTTTGGACACGAAGAACACGATGGAAGAACTATTGAGGTCAGAAATTGCAACTGTGACCCCTGAAAGGTCACAGGGGTTACAAAAAATGAATCACGGCTTCAAACCTGTCGAATCATAGGTTTAAAAAGGTGCCAAGGTCGATTTTAAGGTCTTCATATCCCTCTTTTCATCTCATGACCTTCAAGGGTAACTCAGAGGTCAAAGGTCACAGGGATGGAAAAAGAGAATCCAGGCTACAAACGTGTCGAGTCATAGGTTTAAAAAGGTGCCAATGTCGATGGAATGGTCATAAGATTCCTCTTTTCATCCCTTGACCTTCTAGGGTAACTCTGGGGTCAAAGGTCACAGTGATTACAAAAGGTGAAATGAGGCTACAAAACTTTCGAATCGTAGGCTTAAAAAGATGACAAGGTGGATTTTAAGGTCTTCATATCCATCTTTTCATCTCTTGACCATTAAGGGTAACTCAGAGGTCAAAGGTCACAGGGATGGAGAAAGAGAATCCAGGCTACAAACGTGTCGAGTCATAGGTTTAAAAAGGTGCCAATGTCGATGGAAAGGTCATCAGATCCCTCTTTTCATCCCTTGACCTTTAAGGGATACTCAGGGGTCAAAGGTAAAAATGGTGACAAAAATTGTAATGAGGCTAGAAACGTATGGAATCATATGTTTGAAAAGGTGCCAAGGTCGATCGTAAGGCCTTCTGATCCCTTTTTTCTTTCCTTGACCTTCAAGGACGACTCAGGGGTCAAAGGCCCTGGAGTGACAAATTTCGAAACGGGGCTACAACGAAGCATTTGTTTAAATAGTTCCTAATACGATGGTAAAATCCCTCCTGGAAGTCTCTGACCTGGAACAGTTGGGCAGGGGTCAAAGTCCACCAGGTGTCGTGAAAAAAACATTTTCGGGCATTGAAGAAATAAAGAAAGAAATTACAACGTGTGTAGAGTCCATATCTCCGAATATGCTGGAAGGCATATTCACACACGCTTTTATCGGGCAATTTCAATTGTGCCTGGCATGGAATATCGGGTACGTAGAATGAATAAAAATTTATTTTCATTCTTACTGCTTCGATATGTTCATTTTAAATTTTAATATTGAAAATATTTTGGATAACACCTAAAATACTTTTTTAAATAAAACGTATGGTTAAATATTTTTAATTGAATAAAAGTAATTAACTTGAAATTACAATTGAAGTTATGAAGTCGGCCATGGTTGAACACCCTAAGGTGGCCTTAAGAGTGTGAGTAGGTAATTTGAGAGGAGCAGCAAGATACCAGATTAGCCTTCTTAACATTAGACCAGCCTTCTATAGTCTTTTCTTTTCCACAGTTAGGAAAACTTTACAGGGCGTACTCCAAGACGTGCATTTACGTTGCGGGACAAAGAACCATTTCATACGTATTTCCTTTTTGCGTTGTACGCACATTCTTCTTCTGTCGTTTCTCCATGTATATTTAATCTCTTCTTGTAAATCATTAATTTACGTTTCAGCCTCGAAAGATCTGTAAACGCTCTAGAAGTAAGTCTACCCGTAAGGTTTTGAAGTATACGCTCGGCAGCTGAGGGCTTGTGGCCTGAGGACGTCACAAGCGCGTTCAAGATGGCAGTCGTGCTTTTTTGGCGCAATCAAAAATTTGCAACTTTAAAACGTGATTTATAGCATTTATGCCAAATAAAATATTGCAATGATGATATGGTTATTCCTGCTGTAGTATGAACTATTAATATCTAAAATAACAAAAAACTGGTGAACAACACTTTTGAAGAGGCATTCAATGTCCTCAATACTGATTGCAGCGCTGCCGTGTAGGAAGAATGTTTGCGCAGTCCACTGGCAACAGCGTTACCTACACCGCGGAGCCTGAGAGCCGGAGGCTGTTTCATCGTTTCCATGGCTTCCATGCTATCCGCAGTGATGGCATTTCGGCGCTCGTTTAACATCGTAGGTAAACGCGGGTAAACGTGAAACGGGTTAGTTATATGGTTGGATATGTGATGTGAAAATGACGTCTGTGGATAACGAAATTTTTTCAGGTGTGCTACCAATCTAATTGATTAAATCGTTCTTAAAGGCAATTTCAGCTAAATAATCAAGGGTTTTCTTTCAGAGGAAGTTCATTCTTCGAACGAAGATGAATCATGTCCTCAAGGAGATCTAGACGTGGCTTTCAAGGAGCAATATTTTCTAGCATTCAGTGAAATTGTGGCATCCCAGTCAACCTACTTGTTGCAAGTACATGGCAACAGGTATGTATCATGTGAAAAGAGACGTATTTGATGTGTTGTTCATAGGTTAAAGTCGCAATATTTTTATCGAGCTGGTCTGACTCACATGCATCTTTTTCTTTAGAGAATCACTCGTAGCAGTAGCCCTATCCAATCACAGCGTCGTAGTTTATGATAATGATACATTGAAACCTGTTGGAAGTTATGGACACGATCGGGGCATCACTGGATTAAGGTATGTTGTATCGACAAAACTTTTAGCATTCGGTACAAGGGTTCGTCAACTTTAAATTTTCGGACGATCAATTTGCCATAAAGACGATTCGTTCATGATTGTTTTATTTCATGTTGAATATCTACCTAGGTGTTTTAAATGCGAGTTATATAAGAATTACTCCGGTGACGAAAGGAGAATGAGCCATGGATACTCAGTATTAAGAACGCACTACGGATGTTACAACGTAGGGTCCAGTTGATTCACTGTGTAGTAAAATGATTCCTTTTACCCCTGCTGCACAGAAATGTTACTGCAATGTTAAATTAACGTTATCAATCCATTGCGGCAATGTTGCAGTAACGTTCAAATAATGATTTCCCTGAATGTTCTTCTTGATATGTTTCTGCAATGTTCATAATGAGCGTTAAGTTAACGTTCTTGCCACGGTTATGAAATGCTCAGTGAATACTCCTGCAACCATTCTGAGATGTTCTGCAGCCATTTTTAAGAGTACCATGAATGCTCCCTAAACCATTATTAGATGTCCAGTGAATGTCCCCAAAGTAATTTACAAGTGTTCAAAATTGCTCTTGCATCTCATTGGCTTATTCTTGAATGATCAAAGATTACAATTTCTCTTTATTCGTAACCCTTGGCCATCAGGAAGCATATAGCTTAGCTAGGTGTCTATGCTTCTTATGGTTGAAACACCAGAGAACCAAATATATCAATTTAAAGCTGGGAATCGTACCCATTACCTAAATTGCTCAAGTGTGTTTCTCACCAGAACAATCTGGAATGGAAATGAATCACATATTTTCGGTCTGAGTTGCCATCCTTTGTGACATGAAATTTAACATACCTGCTAAATACCAGATTTTACCAAGGGTGGATATGGAGAGAGGTCCCATTCCATTCCTATCCTTATACCTTTCCTCCCGGTCTGAAGCGCCTATTAGAGCGGAAACATTTGAAAACAAGTGGATGTTAGTGAACCCATGATAATATGTATTCCAATGAGTTATTCCATTTCTGTTTTATCTGTTGGCTTGAAATTTCAATATCCTCATACTTGTCTTTTCTGCCATGTTTTCATATTGATCTTCACCAATGTAGCGGGGAAAATAATTCAAATGAACTAACATCAAATTCGTCTTTGTCTCTTTTTTGTATGGTAGGTACTCTGCAATCAAATCGCATGGTTGTAATGGGTTGTGGTCTTTTCCACCTTAGTTTAAGTCCAAAATTCAGCACTTCCTTGTTTTCCGGTTGTTCACTTCTAAGAGCTGGATTTTCAATATCATCTTCAGATTGATCAGACCTTAACCATTAGTTCCCACAGTTTTTCCACAATGGGTTGTAGCATTTAATATCATTCACACTATATCAAAGTGAAATATGTATTTCTTCGAGATTGGATTATAGAATACCAGGCCTTTGTGGGATGTGGGAACTGGCTCATCTGCATCGCTCCCATCACTATCTGAAACTTCGATTTCAAAGTCATTTGGATACTCAAAATACCCAATAATTGTTCTCATATGCTCAGCATCGTTGCAATTAAATGCATTTAAAAATTACATAAAACGTTGTGGTACTGGAATCACTATCTGTAACTACATCACATACAGTGTAAAGTAATGAAAAAAATCTAAATAAAACTAATGGCAATGCCTAAAAATATATAACCTCAGAGAATATAGTATCAAAATAAAAATGATTGTTATTTGGTATAGTGATAAATTATCTTAGAAAACTTGTAGAAAATAAAGGACACTTAAAATGTTTACAGCTCTGCACTGGTAGCATTCGTTTCATATATTATCGAAGAGGAAAACAGAAGTGACCTTTCCTCGTGGTCCCAATGCCCATTACAATGGACATTCATTTAACGATGAACATAGCAAAAACTAAAAATCATTATTTGAATTTAAGACTCCTGCTACAATTAATAAACAATGAGGAATGTTTAAAAAAATTCTGCAAGCATCGGGAGCCAATAGTATTTAAAAAATAAAATACATAATGTCAGGTTTCTATAGCGGTTCATGCTGTGGATTTCATTTTTGAAATGAGCTCCCTTCGTAACCAAACCGCTCTATGGACACACGACTCCACACACATTGAAGTCAACAAAGTGTCACTGAATGACGGAAGCTCATAAAAAACGTAAGAATATATCGCATACAATGTAAAAATAAACTGAAACCTATGTCCATTTCAATGGACACCTGGTCTGAAAGGGTTAAGGTTGACAGCTGTAGAGGATCTGATTGCGACTAAGACCATCACATATTTCGAGTGAGATATGGAAAGCGTATTGCAGTGTACAGATCTGCGGGTAAGGAAAAAGCATGTAAAAGATACAATGTTGCAAAAGTTAAAGAAGAGACCACTGCACAACAATATGAGTCTGAGCTCAATAAGATTTTGGAAGGGAAGGAACAGAAATGGGAGCAAGAAAGTGTAGAAGGAAAGTGGAGTACCTATAATAAAGAGTACATTGCAAGAGAATGGAGTCCTCGGAGTTAAAGTTGGGGAAAAGTGGGAAGGATGGTTTGATGCAATCAGGGAGGGGAATGAGGCAAGGAGGATGATGATTGGCAGGAGGGTCTTTCAGACAGAAGAGAGAGGAGGCAGTGCGGAGATGTATGTCGAAGGAAAAATGGGAGAGAAAGCAGATTAGGGGGCTGGAGGAACACCCTTGAAGTGCGAGAATTCTATGCCAAAATAGAAGATGTAAAGAAAGCCTTTCAACCACGGGCAGTATTTTCAGGGATAGGGAAGGAAAGATGATCGGTGGAAAGGAACAAATTTTAGAAGGGTGGGCTGAATACTTAAGCGAACTGTTGAATGCCACTGCAGAGAGAGCATGACACCAGAGTTGGATGGAGGGGAAAGTGGCAGACGGCAGTGGCGGACAACGCAAGCAGACATATCCCAGTTCCAGCAAAGGAATAGGAATCCCTGTAGGGTAAGACATTCCGTCCAATATTGACGACTCAGTAACAGATGAAACTTTGCATGATTCATTTGACGATATGGCAATTGCCGAAGAAGGGAAAAACGAAGGCATATCCGGTGGAGTAACGGGAAGAAGAATTATCGGCTTAAAATATTCGACAAATCACTTTCGAATTCACTTAAAAGGTTCAACCTAAATTTCAACATGTGCTCTGATAGTAATTCCCAGCCTAGTTCTTCTATTAAACTCCTAACACTTATACAATTATCATAGCGGCCTTTAACAAATCCAGTGGATCTCCTTTGCACACGCTCTAATTCTTTTATCATACCTTCCTCGTACGGATCCCATATACTAGCGGCATATAGCGGCCTGACAAGTGTAAAATAGCTTCTTTCTCATACTCTCTCATCGAATTTGCCTAGAACTCTTTTTATGAACTCTATGGTTTGCTACATTAGTTATTTCCCTGATGTGTTTCCCCACGACATGTCTTCAGTGTTGGTGACGACTAAGTATTTAATAAATTCTACGTTAGACATTTTCTTTTCTTTGATACAATAATTTTTCCGGGGAAAGCTACTCTTTTTCCCAAAGTTCTTTATCGTGCATTTCTTCAAATTTAATTCTAGCTGCCAACAATTACACCAATCATCAATCGCATCTAAATCCTAGCTAAAGACTACTTATCCTCTTAATTTCTAATTTCCTTGTACACTACTGCATCACAATAAATACGTAAATATGAAGAGATTAGCCGACAGGACTCAGTGGAGAGCTGCGTCAAACCGATCTGAGGATTGCTGACCAATGATGACCGCTGCATCATTGGCAAAAAGATGGAGCTTGCTATTTTTAGCTACTGTATTCAAGTCATTTACGTAGTGAAGAAATAAAATTGGGCCTATCACGCTGGGGAACACCCGATGTAACTTTTACTTCACCTGAGGTGACACCATCTAATACCACCCTTTGAATGCGTTCATGTAGGAAGTCTCCTATCCAACCTACCATATTACTGTCTATTCCGTATGATGCTAACTTCGCGAGTAAATTACAGTGGGGGACCTTGTCAAACGCTTTTTTAAATTTAAAAATGCTGCATCTACCTGTACGTTACCTTCTCCGGAAACTAAAATATCATGAACAAAAAGTCCTAACTGATTTACGCAAGACCGTCCTTTTCTGGACTCATGCTTATTTGTTATCAATAAATCCTGGCTATCGAGGTGTCCCCTTATTGAAGTAACTATCATATGCTGTATAATTTTACACGACAGTGACGTTATTGATATTGGTCTATAATTTGATGGATGTTCCCTATCGCCACTTTTAAAAATTGTGGTCACGTTTGCTATCTTCCAGTCTTTCTGAAACCGCGTGTTCTTTGAGGGATTTGTTAAATATTACTTTAAGATATGGTGCCATTTCGATAGCTAATTCTTTATACACATGAGCAGGAATTTCATCAGGACCTGAGGACTTGTTCGGGCTAACGTTTTTTAGTAAGGATACGATTCCGCTACACGATACATTTATCGATCGGGGGCATCATTTGCAGAAATTGGTCTGGTATGGTTTTGAGTCTACTACTCTTAGATTGATTAAAAACGCTCTGGAAAAATAATTCAACAAATTAGCCTTATCTAAATATTTCGCCCGTATACCTTTTCAAGGAATTAACCGTTGACATTTTAGTTTCTGTACTTCCCTAACATATGACCAAATTGATTTCGGATTCCCCTACAGTTGTTCTCCAAGTACTTTTCTCTTGAAATCACTTTACGCTTTTCTAAGGGCTGTTTTTGCGGCTGCTTTATAAATTTTGTAACGTTCGATACTATTTTTTAGATCGCTATTAGCTACATTTTTCTTAGTTTCACATGGCTAACTTGTTGGTGTTTTAAAAATTTTCTAACCTCCGCATTGTACCAAATTGGTTCCCTATTCTCACTCTTATACTCACTCACCGTGTAATTTGGAGGAACTCTTTCCATGTATTGTCTGTATCACTATTTTTGCTGATGTGTAGAATTTTTCAAAAGAAGTCTGTAAGTCACGCCTAAATCCGTTAAAATCTATTTTACTTGAAAGGTAAATCCTTCTTTTTAATTTTACATTTTTTCAGTATTGAGGGATAATTTAACGAGTACTACCTTGTGGTCACTTATTCCATCGACATTTTAAACTTGAATAACGTTTTCATGGATGTTTGAGGCAAGTAAATCGAGAACATTCTCCCTTCTATTATGCAGATTTCTTTGTCCCTACCCCCAGACTTATGACTACATGCTTTCCAATCTATCGATGGTGCATTGAAATCTCCACCTACAATAATCTGTCGTTCGTCGCTATGGGAGTTAATGGACCTGATCGTTTCTCGAGTTCTAATACTGAGTGTACATTGGAATGGGGTGGTCTATAGTAGGCACAAATGGATATTACTTTAGATTTACCACATTTAGACTAGAACGCGCAAGCCAAGCTACCAGCTGAGACCACCTCCTATTTGTTGCAGTTCTTATGGCTAAACTGTTGTCACAACAACCAATCAACGTGGCTACCCCGAAAAATGAAGCCCATTCATGACTTGCACCGCGGAAGCGTTCTCCTGCACCTCCTAATACCCCACTAGGGCCAGACCAGCACTGAGCTCTTGTTCTTAGAAAATCGTAGCGAGCACATTTCCGCAAATTCCACGTTGCCACATGGTATAATGTGGAGTGTACCAAACAGTTTGGTCCAATCGTGTGTTGAAATGGCAACATTGCGTCTAGTGGTCAGCAATGGTATGAAAACTCCCTGGTCAGAGGGGATGAAGGGGAAGGATCGTTATTGCCTCATCACCTCTGCGCAAAGCAATTGAAGCGTAGAGGAGACACTGAACAAACATATGGCTGTTTGGGTAGGCGCCGACTCTGGTAACTCTACCGGTCGATGGAAAAACTATCTCCATCATCTTAGCACTCGGAAGCTAAAAAATAATCATCTCCCACGGTCCGTTAAGTAAAATGATTTTAACTTCTTTGCCATTTGATTGTCCCAGAGATCCTGATCTCTCTGGACCTTTTCCACCATGAAACCATGTGGGTTCCAAATCATAAAGGAACAATAATCCCTTTTGGCAATGTTTAGCTGCCCCTGAACTTGGTAGAAATACATAATCGGTAGGGGCATGACATTTTCGCGAAACGTTTTTTTTGCGACAGAATTCACGAAATAAGCGACTTTAGGGTTTAATCACGAAATTAACCGTGTCTTCTTTATAACGCGATTTTTTTAACGAAATTTGAGATATTTTGCAAATGCCGAATTTTGTAGCATGAAATATTTTCTTTAGTGATGGCCGAATCGGATCCGTCGGATCCAAAGATCCGCGGATCTTTCATTTTTTCGGTTCCGGATTCGGATCCAAAGACACGAAGTAAAATCGGATCCGGATCGTAGATTTTAAATTTTCGCTGCTTAGCGATCGAAGTGCCCCGTGAATGGAATGTGGGTGCGGTAGATATTGACAAGAAGAGGATGTGTAACTCAGGTCACGAAATTAGATGAAAATGTTCCTGTGCAACTAGAAGCAAAATAAAGAAATGTGGCTTTTTTCTAGGGTGTCATGCGGGTAGCCTACATTCGCCGGAATCAGGCGTACAACGAGAGCCATGAACGAGAGCTAGTGTACTGTGCGAAGTTCCATGCCAATCGCAGTTTAATTTTTTCTTTCAGTCACTGCATCGAAAATGTTATCATATTCAATTTCAAACCATTACATCTGAATACTCACTTGGTTATACTTTTGTTGTTTAAATTAGATTTACACATGTACCACTCATAAATTAAGGATGGTCGGGTCGGATCCAAAGATCCACGGGTCTTTCATTTCATTCGCTACTGAAATCATATCCGAGGACAGTAAAAATTCCGATCCGGGTCGGAGATTTTAACATCTCGCGGCCTCGGGATCGATGCGCCCCGCGAATGGAATGTATGTATGGTAGATACCAACAAGGAGAGGTTACGTAACTCGGGTCACGAAATGAGAAGAAGATTTTTTCCGTGCCACAAACGAGGAAAACAAAATAAAAAATACTCGTCTTGACCTTTTTCTCCATGGGCCCGGATGTGCGAGAAAAAAATTAAGCCGAATGTCATGCTGGTCGCCTACATTCGCCATATTCCCGTGAACCTATGAGAGCGTAGTTGTTAAAAATGAGGGCTAGTGTACTGCCAGTCGCGAGTTCGATCCTTAACACTACCTAAGAATACAGCCGTGCTGTATTCCTAGGGTAATGCTAGTAGGCAGTTAAAAAAAGTAGATTATCAGAAATTTCATGCCAAATTATAAGTCAAAAAAATAGTTAAATTTGGCGAAAGGAAATGATTGGAAAAAATTTATATTACAGAATTAAATTGTGGAATCATTACGTTAACTTTACAGTGTATTTTTGAGTGACGCATTTGTAAATCTAGTTGAAGGGATAGAAGTACAAAAAAGTCAGTATCCACACACAAAGGTTGGAAATGAAGGATGATAAAGTTTTTTATTCAATGGTTGAAAAAAAAAATTTAAACAGCGTAAGATTCGAACTTCATTACCTGCAGTCCACTACTCCACTCTGTTATTGTCGGCTTACCCGAGTTTGGAGAATGCATGCTCCCCATAAGTCATTCTATGAGTGCCTGTGTTTTTTATGTTGCGAAGGGTAGCCATAACTTCTGTATTGGATCTCAAATGTATGTACTATTAACTGTTTGTTCACATTGGTATGAAGTCTTTATTAATAATATTTTTAAAAACCCTTCCTTTAAGACTCCTTTTTCCCAACATTAAACACAGCTTTCACCTTTTTAAAACAAATTTATTTACCGTATTTCTCGTTTTTAAACACCGCTTTTGATGATTTTTATTTACCATTTATCGGTGTTTCTAATAATCGGACTTTCTCTTCAAATACAAATTTCCCTCCCAAATATCAGTATTTTATTTTTTTTTGCGACGCCCTCAATTGGTGGGATATCCCTTCAGGAGTATGGACATTTCACAAGGCCTTTCCCATCTTGCAGCATGCCATCAGGAGGTGCAGCCAAAAAGGGAATGCTGTCGTCTATAAAAACACCTGCGGGAATGACATTATTCCCACTATCCATTTCATATGCCTCAATGGCGTTTTTTTCCATGGCCTGTCCGTATTCTGTGGCCTTATTCTTGGTTAATGATGGGCATAAAATGGCCCAGACTGTTTTCTGCCGAGGTGTTGCCTGCCGCAGTTTGCACACACGGCGGAGGCAGTCAGCCTCTTCAACCTCTCCACCATCCATTTCTTGGAGTGATCCCTCCTCGTCTTCTCCTCCTCTCTTCTGCACTGAGGGTGACGGAAAGTTTCAGTGGCTTGTGCGTCTATCTCCCTGCTCTCATTCTCAACGAGTCCACTGCACTGTCCAACCTTAATGCACTGTCTACCGATCTGAACAACCTTTTGTGGCAAATCAGAGATGCACTGTGGGTCGCCAGTAAGTCTTGCTTTCATGACAACTTAAAAATTACAGACTTGGAGTTCCTCCTCAGAAAACTCACTGAATCCTTTCAGCAGACACCAGGAAACCTGACCAACAAAACTTTGGACACCAAGTGAAATTATAACGAAAATCCCCAATACCAAATTTTAAAACAAAAAGATATGGGTGGAAGAATGACATTTCTCTGTGTTCACTTTGATTGTGAAAACAAGAAAAAACATCAAGGCCTCCACAGCATCTAATTTGCTACAGTAACTGAAAAAGGAACCAATAATGCAAAAGTTAACTTTTATTTTAACTATAATCAGTTACTTTTTCAGAAAAGTAACTTTTAACTCTAACTATGTACTTTTTACAGAGATTAACTTTAACTTTAGTCAGTTAATTTTTTTTGCTAACTTTCCCAACTATGATCGATGCAATACATACTGATATAACAATATGTACTTGTTTGACACCTTTGCGTTGCTTCTTATGCATGACTAACATTTTGGGAAATGCGAGAGAGGTGGGGTCACTGATAATATTTCGTGGAAAGGAATGAGACTTCGTCATCATGTGCCTTTGTGCTCTCTCATGAAAAAAGAAAAAAGTAATTTGAAATAAAATATAATTATGACGTATTTTCACAGAACATTTAGCGTGCAATGTAAAAATAATTTTGCAGTCAGAAAAATATCTGTTTGGCATTTTATATCCTGGGAATTTACGGTATCATAAATGTGAAACCTTGCACATAATTGCACATTAAAGCGTGATTTTCAAATGCAAGCAATTAAAACTCCTAATGATTTGCATTAGTAAACAAATTGAGCCTAAAACTAACATTTTTTTCAAAACACTGAAAATAGGGCATTTTCAAACTAAGTCTATTTCAGTCCATTCTCATATCGTCACGAATGAAGAATTCTTGTAGTGGAATTTTTTTCGTTTAAATAAAATAAATTCGTAAAAAATACGAATTCTTTGGATGCTGATGTCCGTATACAGGACTTGTTTACTTAGCTTACCTTGGCCTAGAAATAGTACTGATACAAACAGTTTCAACCGTAAGGATTGGTCTAAAATGTTTATTAATGAAAATCATTAGGAGTCCAAATATTTTTCATTAAAAAAAATCTCAGTTGCCTTCAAAATTATCCATTTTTTTATAATAATAAAAGGAATCATAAAAAATTCATAATATCCAATACTCATGGCATAGCATATTTTCGTAGGCAAAACGTGCAATACAGTTTTGTATCGTGAAAATCTTTCAGCGTTCTACTTCGACTTTGAGTCGGTCCCCGACTGCGAGCGTGTTGTGGAACAAACAAATATCTAAGAACCAATCCACAGATAAGCCTCTCACGCCTGAAACTGGAGTACAGATAGGTCGGCGTCTGCTGGGCCTGCCCTTACCGCTATCCCCTCCCCCTTTCTCTCTCCCCTCCGCATACCTCTCTCCCCTTCGCATACCTCTCTCCCCTTCCCTAGCACGTGCTGCATCTCATTCTCCGCCCACGGGAAAATCGTCGCCCCGCAAGAGCACGCGAATGGCAAGTGGAAATTGTGTTGCATTGCTTCGGGATTACGGTCACTGTGTTGTTGTTATAAACAGTACACAAAAATACGATGGACCTACGTGGAGACGAAGAATTCCAGCTTTAAAGGAGTGTCATAATCAGTCATTATGTTCGGACTTGAACGTCATACACGTCATGGAAATCAGCCTATTTTCGCCAAAATTAGCATTTTTCTGAGGTCAACAGAAGTATGAGAAACGCAATGAGTGAAAAATTAATACACTTATTTAATAGATCAATCCTTTTCCTCAAAGTTTGCGTAGGAAAAAACTGTAGCAACTGTAAACTATAGGAAAAAAGCAGCAAAGCAGGGTCTTCAAGTCATGAGATGTAGACAGAAGCGTTTTTGGCCGTGGTATCCAACAGCCTTAAATATGAAGTTTTGTTGTCTAGCCTATTTGTAACGAGGATAGTACAGATTTTTATAAAGTTTTTCCGTCTATCTATTCCCTTCTATTGAATAGCTTTAGTTTAATGTACTATGGCCAAATGAAATTAATTGATGATATGATTAGTTAATCTGGATTTCAGCCCAATCTAAGCATTAGCGGAGAATGTTTTTACAGCTTATGTTCGGCAGCACACTTGGCACATGCTGAGAATGTTGTCACGGCATATGATCGGCAGCACAATCTTAGCACATGCTGAGCATATGCTGAGAATGTTTTTACAGCATACAGTCGGCAGCACAACCTTAGCACATGTGCCAACACAAACCTTTGCTGACTGGGGTTATTATTGCTACCCTATACCTACTTACAATATGTCTGACTATAAAAATGTGGTCCGTCGTTGATCTGCCTTGTCTAAATCCACATTGGTAGTCTCCAAGAATTTGCTCTACTAGTAGATAAAGTCGTTCAGATAATATTCTGGCCTACACTTTATAGACTACACTTAACAGAGCAATGCCACGGTAGTTTTCACAATTGGCCTTGTCTTATGGATTGGGCAAATGATAGCCAGACTCCATTCCTTCGGCATCTGTTCTGATTCCCATATTTCACTAACCAGTTGGTGACTGTGAAGTGCAAGCTGTTCCCCCTGCCGTATTTCATCATCTCTGCTCAAATATTATCTTCACTTCCTGGTGCTTTGTCATTTTTTAGGCATTTGATCACCTCTTTCACTTCCCCTTATTTAATGAAAGAAACAGCCCCTCTGTCTCCCAATATTTGAAACAAAAAGGTCTATTTTTATATCAAAATATATTTTTAACTAGGCTTATTACTTGAAATCTAGGATTATAGAGTAATAGTTTCATGCTTTCTCTTTTAATTACTGAAAACCGCATTCCTATATCTAAATTCCTGTTGGAGCAATCTTCTGTGAAAAATAGGTCTGAGAAACAGCCCATGTCCCACGGCCCCTTACACCACCTTCTACCGGAGATAGTGAATTTAGAAAAACATAATTTTCTGAAGCCAATTGCAGCATATTTCAATGATAACCTACTCCATGGAATACATCATTTTGAAGGGCTCTATCACTTTCTTTCTAAATTATCTTACAGTAGTATGAATATTCATAACAATATGATTTGTTGCTTCTTAAATTTGAATGATACAATTGCTTTCTCTAAACAGAATCGCCCTATATGGTATGAAAGTGCTATAGACAGTTATTATCTCAATCCTTCCTTATTCTTGTTGGTTGGTTCTTCAGGGGAGGAGGTGACCGACAGCTGAGAAGGTCATTTGCACCATTAATAGGATAGGTGGGTAATTGGGTAATGGCAGGAGTTTTCAGGGAATGGAGAAAGGGTGGAGAGAAACTCGGCATCAGCATTTGCCTACTCTTAACGAAAGGCACCAAGGGGACCATAGCTTAACGTCCCATCCGACGGATGAAGTACTGAACTTGAAACTAGGCACTCAAGTGGGGACTGGTTTTCCACTGAAAAATCTGCCACTGCCGGGAATCAAACCCAGGCCCTCGGTGTGGGAGGCCAGCACTCCAGCCACGACGCCAACCCGATCCCCCTTTCATATTCTTACCGGGTAGACAGTAGAGTATTTTTTGTTTCAATCTGTTAGTAGAATGCTAGATTTGTAAAACTTCAATACGAAGCAGAACAATGCAAGTAAATGGTAATGTGTGCCGTTGTTAGGACATCAAATAAATATGAATCTTCATGAGCGCCTAAATCACATGAGGTTGGCTCAACTGATTTAAACGTTTTACGCCGCGTCGATCCATGCTCAGGGCAGTATTTTGATATGTATCCTGCTAGCTTCTTCTTGACCTGAAGACGCCTGCAGGGTGGCAGGCAAAGTCCTGACATGAAACGACTTGGTGGAAAATTCATGAAGCAGTTGAGTCAACTATTCTCTACGTCCAGCGGAAACCTCCATCGCAAACAAGGCTTCAGTTCATTAGATGAATTGGGATCCTGCCACCAGCATGAGCAGTCAGTCGACTACAGCCGTTATACCTGTCATAGCGACGATTAGATAGGACAATAGAATACGCATGTTGCGGCTTTCGAATTGTAGTCTAGCCCTCCGAAAACTCTACGGCCCCCACCACCGTCGAATTCCCATGCCCTCGGTTTCCCCCTCTCCCACCCTCACCAGCCTTCACGTCGAACATTTGCCTCTGCGCACAGCCCCCCGAGGTATCCGGCAGAGCCTAGTTGAGGTAAACTGAGAGGAATTCATCACTCTGAGTAGTAGATACATACGTCTATATTTCCTTGGCCTTTGCATGAAAAACATTTTCCCTAAGCCCACACTGTCTTTGTTTCGTGTGGTTACTTTCCACTGTGTGCAAGTGTGTAAACTGGCCCAATAGCAGCACTCCGTGCATGTTTGAATCCATTCAACTCATTTCCAGATTTTTTCTTTGAAAGTAATATCCGGGTCGGCATCCGCGGGCCCTTTGCTAGGCATTGTCCATACAAGGTGTTGGTCTTTCCGTACCTTTATGTCGTTACCAAAGTTTTGGACTTTCACTCAACATTCTGTTGATGTTTAGCAAACAGGAAACATTTAGGAATATGAATTTTCCCATTACCGATACTTTATACGAAGAATTTATTGCACACGGCTGCAATAAATTCTTCTACAATTGGGAGGCCAATCGATCCTCATGCTTTGATAAGAGTTCTTCATTTGCAGAACTATAAGTTTTAGCTTTTTTGTACTCAAAGCCAATGTTCAAAGAATATGTCTCAAATATTTTGATGGAAATTGTTAAAATGTTGGTTATTTCTAGTTATTATACTTATCTTATTCTTAATGAACTGGTTTTATCATGAGAGAATAAAAATTATATCATGTTCAATGCGTTACAACAACAACAATCACTTATTTATTTATACTTTTTATAATCAAAGTAAATGTTTACATGTCAACCGTACAATTACATACGTAAAACTGAGTGAGTTTAGCCAACTTCTCTCAACACTCCCCCGTAAACGCAGGACAGTTTTAATTTTAATTAATACAATGATATTTAAATTTCAATACAAATTTATGCTCTGCTAATATAATAAAAATCTTAGCACGTTATTCAGTATTCATCAAATTCTCAATTAGTATTAAGAACAAATGCTTTCATTTTTTTAAACATATCCTATAAATGATAAACTATTCTCTTATTATATAAAATTTGATATATTAATTCAATTATCATGAGACACGTTTCAAATTTGTACTCATTTGTAAAATAGCAGTTATTTAGCGCATTTCTGCTTAAGCAATGGTTTAGTCAGAATATCACTAACCTTATATTCGATTGGCACATATTTAATATGAAACAAACCTTTATAATATTCATCTTTGGCTGAGAAATATTTTATTTCAATATGTCTACTTGACTGAATTCTTCCCGCTTTAATCAACTTAATTGTGCTTTGATTATCAATGTATATAGTACTTTTAACTTTCTTGCCTGTAAGCTCTTTCATTAACTCTGCCAGATACTTAAGTTCTTTAGAGCATTCACATGCAGCAATAAGCTCGGCCTCTGTTGTGGGCCGATGTGACACATGTGTCGTTTTGGTTCCTGTGAGGTCACCAAAGTTAACCAAAAATAGAGTTTGGATGGGTGTCCCTCTGTCTGTAAGTGATGGGCAGGTTAAATGTGAGTTGGCACAATGGATCTAAAGAGGTCTGTAAGTGCCAAAAGGGGGAATCCAGAAGGCCCCCCCCTATCCAAATTACATTTTTGGTAGTCCTGGGGTTCCTGTATGTTACTTGCCTGCAATTGGATTCTAAGAGTGTGAAAAGTATGTGTCTGTGGTCTGACAAAGTTATCTCCCCTGAAACCCTCCACTCGTTGATACTGTACAGCAGAGAACTGGTGCACAGTGTGATATCTGTCATCTTCTGCGTAACACTATTTGCAAAGGTAAGGTAGTGATCCTTTGTTGAGTATATGTGACTCTGTATACATAAGATATTTCAACACCAACCATTGGTGCTTCCACTCCTCCTCACAATGTGGTGCGAGTTAGCATCACAACCGATCAGAAGATCCCACTTGTTGGCCTTACAGTGACTCACCAGCCTCTCCATCTCATCTGATGGTGGAGGAGCCAGTGCATCGTATGGCAGGTAGGAGGAGCAGATGACCACCCTCCTCCTGTTCTCACCTTCCCCCAGGGTCAGCAGAACTGCTGTCTGATCCCTTATTTGCCATCCATTCATGTTTATACCACGTATCTCCTTGGTGACCTATTTGAGATAATCTCGGTGTTTTCAAACACAACCGCCATGCTGTGCTGCAGGTTAGCCTAAAGTATGCAGACACCCACCATGCCTAGGCCCTTCCAGAACCCTCTTCCTGTCAGAGGGGCTACTCCTCAGCCCCACCCTTGTTCAGGGGGGTCATCTCGACCTTTTGTAGGCCGATGGACCCCGTGGTTCCATCAGGCACTTACTGGATGCCTCATGTGCCACCAGGACAAACGTCGGTGGGTGTCACGTCTATCTTTCATGGGGCCTCCATAGGGCCCTCTTCAGCCTCCCCAGGAGGCTTTTGTTGTCTGGATTGCTGAGTCCAGGGACCCATAACATCACCCTTCTCCTCCTGATGAGGTTGTCAGCCTCCACAGCTTGCAAGGTAGTTCCCTCAATAGAATCTTCTTTGCTGCTTCTGCTAGCCAGGCTGCAGAACAGTCGACACTAAATGCAATTTCTAACACCCCGTTAGCAAAGAATGGGCCCCATAATGCCCTGTTAGTGAGCATCTCCATCCTTTGCTCCCTAAGGTACTGACAGATGCTCCCGAGTCAGAGGTCTGTCTCCTGGGGGGTGGGAGCCCTGGATCAGTGCCTCCTTAATGGTTGGCTCGAAAGAGTCTGAAAGAGTGTTATTATCAAAAAGATTGTGCAGCTGCCACTACAAGTCATTGCAGTAGAAGATATGACCCATAACTCGAAGAAATTCAATTACTTGAGTGTGGCCTTGCATGAATCAACATTGATTTTGATTGAATATCAAATATCAATGAGGATATTCAACCATTGGTATATCAATTTTCTAGTTTGCACGTTTTTCCGATGATATCCATCGTATTGCAACAGTACTTGTTGTGGCGACGCATTTGGAACTCAAGGAAGTACGGTGATGTGCAGGGATGAGTGTGCAAATCAATAATACGTGTATTCCAAATATTTGCATGTATAATGAAATTTAATGTCATGGGACAATGAAGTGAACGAAAAAATAATTTTTAATGGCTATCTTCATAATATCTTTTTGCCATTCACTTAAAACACCCACAATTTTGGTTAAACTAGAGTTAAATTTTTAATAACCGGCTGTGGAATGATTGTTTAGATAATGATAATAATTTTTATTTGTTCTGTGGGATTCATACAAATCATAGAACACGTCATGCATAGATGTGAGTTTAAACAAATTTCAAACTCAGTCAAAGAATGGTACAGGCACTTCCAATAAAAAGTTACCACTTCCGAGCCGAAATTTTTCTTAAGGCCGTTGTACACGGTACAATTTTTAGTACAAGAACTTGTACAATGCGCAAATTGTATCGTGTACGAGGGGTTCGTACAATTTCTTGTACAGGAAATTAGCTCATGCTCTATATTATTGGATGAAACCATCCAAGATCCACTCAGTAGCTTCTGCGCATGACATGTGACGGCAGTGATGCGTTTGTTTAGTATTCGTAAGGTTGGTGTTCTGTTTGCGATTACTTTTATTCCTGTTAGCGTGGCAAAACTTCCTTTTTTGTTGTACATATGGTGATATTCTTTGTTGCTTCCATATTATGATACTCTTTGTTGCTTCCATATTGTGATATTCATTGGTTGCGTCGGAAGTGTTCTATTTCTCAAAAGATGAGTTGGGCACACTGGGAAACATTAAACTTCAATGAAATTGAGATGACATTATTGAACCAAAAATAAATATATGCAATAGGGCGGATCGGAAAAATCGATTTTTCGCGGAGAAACTTGGCCCTCTGGAAAAAGTTGTCAAAGTGACTCAAAGTGAGGCCAGAAAAATTTGGGACCTCTAGGTCAACCCTAGACCCTCGCGCCGTGGCCATTTATGGGGAGGGGGGCTGAAAATGGAAAAAGTCATGTTTTTCTAGCGGTTTCTCATGTATTTTGCCGAGTTGCGGGCCTTTTGGGCAAAAATTTCGTCCATTTGTACGTATCTGCAGCCGTTAAGCCACAAATTGTCTATTTTGAGTGCGCGGCCGCGCGTAATTATGCACCGCCCACGCAGCGTCGCGGCGCAACGGTCAGAAGGCCGCTCGCGCGCCTCCTGCCGGCTCGCGCCTCCTGCCCTGTCGCCGCGAACGCAGCAAAACTCATCACGGATGCGTCTTCCGTCGTTGGTCTCATTAATATTAGATAATTAAACAATTTCCAGGGAATAACAATTACGGAAGAATTGTATGAAAGTGATATAACCCTACACACTATAACTTTTTTTCCTGTCTCGTCGACATAAACGAATTGACGTTACCGACTTTTAAAGAAGTGGTAAAATATTTTTTTTATGTTCGCTACGCATTGAGATATGAAAGCGCAGGAAGGGCGCCTACGGCTTATCAAGTAGCCTGGTAGCAAAACAAGTGTCCGAACTTTGGAGACGCACCTCTATTCCAATCATTCCGAAAAATGGTGTGATTAAAATGATTATACGGTACCATACGACGTACTACGGCTTAAGAAAAAATGCAAGCAAGCCTATGAAAGGTGCGAAATTGACAAAAAATTAATATATTTTTAAATGATTCCCAGAATCTATGTGATATTTGTGCGTGTCAGAGCCTAAGAACTAGCAAGTGTAAATTTAGAAAGAGGATAAAGTTCTCCCAAATGAAGCGGCATTTTTGAGGGATCAAAGGACAAAACGAAAGATGGTATCCGGTGGATTGGATGCCTCAGAAACTCGACGATTAAAGAAAAACCTCAGAAGAGGATCGTCGGAGAGCGTCGACTTAAAATCTTTAATTCTTGAAGAGGTAAAAAGTGAGCATCAAGAATTATTTTCTGCTACATCTCGAGAAAACTCAACCGACGAGGAACCACCCGACATAGACCTCAACGTTCTTCATGCGATTAGGAATGAAAATCAACCTGGACCTGCTTCGGGGCAAAGACGTCTTCAATTGCCAACTGTGTCGGAGGATGTGCAAGTACCGGTGACGTGTCCCTCAGAGCAGCAGCAATGATCGTCAGCGCAACTGTATCCGACGCAAAACTCAAAACTCCGGAAGACAGGTGAAATGAAGTGGACCGGCATTACTTACGAAGACAGAAAAAGAAGATGCTAGATTCAGTAAAAGCAAAGACAGATAAATAAAAAAATGCAATTGAAGGTCTGTATTTGGACGGCAGAAAGGATGAAACAATTAAACTGGAGAAAATAGGCAAGAGGACGTATCAATCAAAGGTTAGGGAGGAACATGTCTTGTTTGTTGAAGAGCCAGGCTCACAATTTTTCGGTTTTGTCTCCCCCACAGGAATATCTGCAAGAAAAATCACAACTGCAATTCTTGATTTTTTTGCGAAAGAAAATATTGAACTTTCAAATTTAAAACTGATTGGATGCGATGGCACCAAAGTGAATACAGGTCAGGAAGGAAGCATCATCCGTTTGCTGAAAGCAAAACTCCGACGTCCCTTACAAGACGTCTATTTACCAATTACACTTGATTGACTTAACACTGCGGCGGTTGGTAGAAACATTAGACGGGCAAACTAAGGGTCTAAATTTGTTGCAAGACCTATTGTCTCCACCCTTTAAGACTGCCACACTCTTGATATCATACGATTCGAGCCAGTTCCAGCAAAATTGTCCCACGAAGAAGACTTGGGATTGCTGAGCAGTGACCAGCAGTATCTTCGGGAAATTTTTAATGCTGTGTCCAAAGGATTTCGCTCGGAAAATTTGGCCAGATAAACTCCAAAAAATGTGGCTCATTCTCGTTAGCTCACTACGGCCAGCCGACAACTGTGGCTATACGTGTCCAAAGAAAATTCATGCGCTAATTTATAAAATCTAGTGTCATTCAAAAAGTATACGCACCTGTCTGGTTTTCAGTGAAAAAAACAATTGTATACACGAGGGTGCTGTAAATTTATGGAAATTAATAAATTGATCAAGATATCTACCAGTAGATCTTAAATAAGTCATTGATCCTGTTATTCAGAGAAACGGGTTTTTTGGGCAATCAGAAAATTTACTCCTCCCAATGATAGCTGACAATGGAGAGGAAGTGTGAAAAGATGCGTGGAAAATAATCTTAGAGGCATGAAGAAATACGCGTGCGACGAAAATCGTGAAATTTTGAGTTAAAAGATTTTAAATTTGATGCAGAAAACTACAAGCTGCTGATAAAATGGGACGAGAACACCGACTCGTGCTCTATCGCATCTCACGACTGAAGAAATTCGAGAATTACTTGAGTAATGCTCAACTGTGGAACGCAATTGTCCTTGTCACACAAAAGCTTGTCCTTTTGAAATATTTGTGAAAGAGGTAACCCAAGCTTCATTGGCATCCGCAACAACGAGAGACAATAAGAAATACTGAAAATTCTAGAAAGCAGAACCAAAATGCCAACCTTCAAAACTTAGTCTCAGTTCATGCTGTGATATAGTGAGTAAGTTTTACATTTATCTGCTTGACTTCAATAATAAAAAAAAATCGATAATGACCTTTAGTGTTCAATGAAAATAAAGTATAAAGACGAATACTTGCACACAGATAAACCGACTGGTAATACAAAATGACCACTTTCTTATTTTTTCGAGAGCATATAATCTGATAAAGGAAATGCGTTCCTCCATTTTATGAGTGGGTGTGTGGGCGGGGGAGTTCATAGTGCAGGTACCTCAACGTGGTGAGCTCTAATAACTACTTTAATTATTTTTGCATTCTTTCTCCATACTGAAAAATAATATTAAAAGTAGGCTAAACTCGGGGAATGTTTCTTTACTCCCCGAATTATGACGGTGTGTTATATTACTTTCATACAGTTCTTCCGTAATTGTTATTCTCTGAAAATAGTTTAATTATCTAATATTAATGAGACCAACGACGGAAGACGCATCCGTGATGAGTTTTGCTACGTTCGCGGCGACAGGGCAGGAGGCGCGAGCCGGCAGGAGGCGCGCGAGCGGCCTTCTGACCGTTGCGCCGCGACGCTGCGTGGGCGGTGCATAATTACGCGCGGCCGCGCACTCAAAATAGACAATTTGTGGCTTAACGGCTGCAGATACGTACAAATGGACGACATTTTTGCCCAAAAGGCCCGCAACTCGGCAAAATACATGGGAAACCGCTAGAAAAACATGACTTTTTCCATTTTCAGCCCCCCTCCCCATAAATGGCCACGGCGCGAGGGTCTAGGGTTGACCTAGAGGTCCCAAATTTTTCTGGCCTCATTTTGAGTCACTTTGACAACTTTTTCCAGAGGGCCAAGTTTCTCCGCGAAAAATCGATTTTTCCGATCCGCCCTAATATGCAACGAGCAAAAACATGCTGCTTGGATGATAAATGATGGGTTTCATGAGCCGATGAAAGAGTGCAAGTAACCAATTGTAAAATTTTATTTTATTAATGCTAGAATTAATGGTAGCATATCATTGTACCCATGGCAGTATTTTCAAAATACTGTCGTCATCGGATATCGCGATTCAGCTGTTGGACAGAAAATGATATCTGCGCATGTTATTGGCACACAAATTGCATGATAATCTTTGATCGTGTATGACCGTGAACCAACTTCTTGTACAATATCTTGGTCCAATCTCGCCGTTCAATTTATTGTACAAGTTCTTGAACAAGAAATTGTGCCATGTACAACGGCCTTTAGTCCCGAGTTGACGGTGATTTGACAACGCTGCATCACGGCTTCCCTCTAGCGGAGCCTCGCGAAGCTCTGACCGAAAACAAATCCCCTTCCCTCCTCCCCCCTCCTTTACCTCTTAGCAGAAGGGACGAAGGGATTACTGAACGGTCAGTCTTCTTCTCATATCCTAAAGAAGGGGGCTATGGTGGGCATGGTCGTTTTTTCCGACTTGCGCTGAACGACATTTGAAGTCCTGAACATATGACTACGCTCGCCACCGTCGCATAGTGGTTGGAAATTGGAAAAAGCTGGACAAAATTTAAAAATAGCTTTCTTTGAGATATAACTTAAAACTCACACAAATACTCAGAAAATATTGCTAATTAAGGAATAATGCATCAATTGACATGATTCTCATCTATTAGTCAGATACAGGGGCTCAAACATGACCAAATTTCCAAATAAATACCTGAACTAATTTTTCTCCGAATGTCTTCCAAGTTAAGTTGATGGTGATGTCATGTGAGGAATTTGATTGAATAAAGAATAGCATGATCTATCAATACAAGGCTTTGCCGTTAAATTACCAAAGCTTCAAATATTTTTTGAAGCATTTTAGGGCAATTCCATTATAAAAATGTCGGACGCTGTTCTCTGATAAAATATTTACATAATGTAGAGAATATGGGAGAGACCTGTCAAGTGACTTATATCAGAGCACTCATTGAAGACTCATAAACACGAAACTGAAGTGAAAATAAAAATAAGTTACGACACTGAAAAATACATATGATTTTCCGATTGCGTCTCCGGGGTGTGGCTCCACGCGGTGGGGGCTGGAAGTGCCGTGACTCGCTTAAATTGCTCAAGTGACATGGACCCTAAAGCTTCCAAATCATCGTTTTTCAGCTGTACTCATTGTCACTAACCCCCCCATGTTGACGAAATCGTGAGAATATTGAATCGTGCGACGGGTTAAGTTTACATGGAATCACGTTATCTTTTTTTGCCCCCTTCTTTTTATTCGCACGGTAAGAGATGCACCGATGAGTTCAGAGCCTTTGCCTGCCCATTGCGCTTGTGCACAAAGGGACATTTATGGACTTGCAGAACCGTTGAAATTCTAGACAGGCATTTTTAGTGATCAGTTTTCTTTTCATTGGAGTAATGTATCTTTGAAATGCAGTTGTAGCTTGGCAGTAGGGAAGATAAATTGTGCCCAAGTGATTTTTCAGGATTTTAAAATATTTTTTGGACTTGTGTTTTTAGTTTTTAAAGCCTCAACACCTTTGGTAGCGCTATCTGTTCATCGATCAGCAGTGATTTTTATTTATTTTCTGGTCCATTCTTTAACAATGTGGGCGGAATATTTTTCTTTTTTTAGTTTTCGAAAATATATGTAATTACGACACCACAGTGTTGTATTGTTTTTCATAGCAATGTCGTAAAGTGTTTTGAAATATTATCCTTTGAATCGTCTTTTTGGTGTATTTTCTACTGCTTAAACATCTGTATTAATTTAACTAATATGTTTCAATACCGAAATTATATTTTGTATTATCCCTGGACCTCTCGGCCCTTTTCACATGTCCCTTCAGGAATTGGTGTTATGTTGTTATGAATTATCACGTTTTCAGTTGAATGAAAAGTGATAGGGGCGCAGAATGTGTCAGTGACTGAGAAGAAAGAGTACTTGATGGAATTTTTAATGTTAGCACGCTAGCGAGAGAAATTCGAAACAGTAAATGGTTAAGGGGTGCATTAATTTTCCTAATTTTGCACTAAATCATTTTCAAGCTCTGATAAATCCAATTCCAGTCCCGGTCAAGGTGGATTTTTCCTCTGTGGAAATTCTGCTATTGTGCATTTCAGCGGTATCTTCGCTATCTTATTCTCCGTTAGTTCACAATCCTTAAGTTTGATCAAGTAAGCTCCTTATTGTAAGAAGGCGGCCTTAACTTTGTGGACAGTGGCGCTGCGTGCACCACTTCCCCTTGCCTGTGATATTACAGTAAGTGCGGCAGACACGTAGCATATTGTCCGTTAATGCTTCTAGAAATCCACGGGGGAGAAGGAATATTGGTAGAGTATCACAAAATTGGATACTTGGTAGAGTATCTGCCCAGAATACAGGGGATTCCGGGTTCGAGACCCGGTCTTGGTGGATTTTTTCACTGAGAAAATTCCGCCCTACACCCTTTCTAACATGCACTCGCTTAATTGGATTAGTAGATGCCAACCATCTAGTTAATACGTGCCTCTTCTTTCTAACATGTCTCCGTGAATTAGTGGCATTGTAGCTCTAAATTGCTTGTAAGTATTTCAAATTTGACAGTCTTCACCCTTTGCCACTTGCCCTCGAGGTGGCTTACATGGTATTACATAGATGTAGATGTTAACATGTTGATAAGTATTTTCAGATAGGTTCAAATGTTGCATAATTGATTACCTAAATGTGCGAAATAAATCTACTGCCCATACTGAATCACAATGCGCCAAGAATCCTAGCGTGTGTCCATTCCGTGATTAAATAAATTTTGCGAGCTCTTTTAGGGAAATCTAGGAAACCACTCCGTGAGGATATTCGTAGGATATTAGGGAATCGCAGCACGAGGATTTTAGGCAGAGGTGTCCCAAGAGACTTCACCCTCCGGTCCGCATTGGTCTTCGTTTTCCCAGCCACCTTTTCCTCAAAGGAGAGCTGAATGCCAAAGTTCCCTCTGACCACTCTGTTGAGTCCCTGTACTCAGACAATGGGGAGGACCTGTCTCCGCCAGGAATAATTTTCCACTGCCCAAAAACCTTACTCCATACGTTTCATTGCACCCATGACCCCTTCCACGCAGTATGCCTCGGGTCAACATCCTGGGTGGATTGCAAGAATGAGGTTTAAACCGCGGTTTAGACGGTGGCTAGGGAATATGGCCGAAACCGCGGTTTTTTGCTTGCATGAACGAGTTTTACGTCAGATGCCGTCTAAACCGCTGTTCAAAAGCCGCCAATTCCCGAACCTCCTGCTGGGTAGGTTTAAGCCGCGGTCTGCGTTCGCGAGAGACACCAAACATGGCCAGCCGGCACTTTTTGACGTTCGCGAGGTGGAGGAAATAGAAGAAATTACAGATATTGAGGATGCTGACGTTCCACCAATAAGGATAAACAGATTAATTCGGGACCGAAGTGATCTATTTTTATCATACATCGATTCAGAGTTTAAATAGAGGTAAAGATTTAATAAAGAAGTAACTCATCAGCCATTGGGAGAAACGAAATATCATATTAGACTTTCGACGGACCGCTGGGGATTCCAAGTGCCACTAATTATTCAATTTATTATGTAATTAAGGTCTTTCGCCACTGCACGTTTTGTTTTAAGGCTTTAGGGAATCAGATTGGTGTTCATGAATCAACGGCTTTTAGGTGCTTAATGAATGTACGCAAAGCTCTTTGTGCTCATTGGGGCTAAATATTACCAAATTCCCCGTAATTGCCGCAGAATTACATGATGTGATAGCTGAATTTTATCTCTTATCAGGGTGGGCATGAATTACATTTTAAATGTGAAGTAACGTTAAGAAAAAATAACGATAAATAGGTTGCGCTTGTACAGTTGATCGATGATTAAAAACCGTGCTCCAAATTTAGTCAAATTACCCATTATTAGCTGTTAACCTATGGGAAAAACCTCGAAATATTTTCGCTAGTGCTTTTCGGAAAATGTATGGAGTTAACACAGAACTAATCGATTTATTAGATACATAATTTTATTAGTAACAACTTCCCTGACATTGATTCTCTAGAATACACGCACATTAAAATTTCCTGCCCAGACGTACGTCAATATAAAGGGATATTATTCAATCTGCGTACAAATAATAGGTTGAAAATAGGGTTATTTATTTATTTTTTTGGCGTTTAATGTTCACTCGACATATACATAATCACAGGATGTACAATCAAAAAATATAACTACAAAAATAAGGAATAAACTGGTTACAGCCACAAAAATAATAACTTAACTGCCTTGATCATTAAGTCACTTCACAAACAAATTCTTCGCTTCTTTTAAAAAGTTGTCTTTCCTTGCTTAAAAGTCCAGTTCATTGAAATGCGTTACACTTTTGGGTTGTTGGCATTATACTTTCCACATATATCTTTCAATTCCTCCTTTTCCCTATTCAACGTGGTCGCGTAATACGCCTTACTTTCTAGTATTACATACTCTGATATAATAGAGATCAGGAGCAGCTTCTCTTCCAGCGAAAAGTTTTCGTTTCGTCCACTGCGCATTTTTACTAGATACTCACATGCTTCCACACTAAAGTTCACGGTGCTTATTTACGTCGCTAAGGAGCTTACAATTGCTTTTCGGGAAAAAAATGACAGTAGTCAGCGTTGCCACATAATCAACAATGACAGGCCGCGGTTTTCATAGACCGCGACGAAACCTTGTTTATGCAAGCGGAAGGAAGATCGCGTCCAGGCCGCAGCTTATGAAGACGCCGTCTAAACCACGGTTTGAGCCTCGTTCTTGCAATCCACCCCCTGAGTTTATGCCCTTGCAGCCCAGTGCCCATGCATGAGGGGTGATCCGGAAGCAGGTAAAACATCGCTGACGTCTGCCCATCCACTCTTCCACCTGAGCACTTATAGGTTTGTTTCTAATCACATTCCTGGGTGAATATTTCAAAGCATTTAAATGCCCATGAGCGAACACGTATATCAACATGGTTTCATGATTTAGGTTTGATAGTCTCTTATTTATTTCATACATGGTGTGAAGGAAGTAACCATTCACACACAAAAATGAATTGATTCCATCCATTTAAGAAATATATCCCAACATTTGGGCGTTATTGTTTGGCATGCAATATGGTCGAATAATAGGGCAACTGTCCATCAGAAGGGAAAGAGAGGAGTAGCATATAAATTTGCAATTAGCATTCACAGTTGGAATATAGGTTCGTAAGGAAATTTACTAACTGCCGTCCACCCACTCCGCAATCCGAGCAATTGGCCCCTTGAGAGGAGATCGCCGGCAGGCGGCTGGGTGCCCGCGCGTCCCGTGTGCAAACCACTCCTGACCAGGAATTCCCAACTAGACATGCTTCCTTGCCGCTCCTCCCCTAAGGGAAGAGGAGATTAGTGGGTGGCGATCCTTCGGCAGGGGTATGAGGTCTCGTGGCTCAACACTGCGGTCGGGCATGAGGGTAGGGCGAGAGTCTGGGGTATTTTGTGACTGCAGGTCTCCTATAAACAATGGGTATTCGTGTATATATTCGTCACTGTCCTTGTCCTTTGAAGAACAGAAAAAGGCATTGAATAACCAAGTACAGCATAACATTAGTTGCACTTTGACCAATGAAAATGTCTTCACATGCTTACGGAGTACTTGCAATCAGTTGAATCTCATACGAATAATTATTTAGTTGTGGATGCATGCGCGTGCAATGAGCTGTATTAGGACCTGTAACCCTCATACATCTCCCACCTTCCACATCCATCAACGCCCATTGTGGTCAATGTTTTTGAATAAAGGATGTTGGAGATAATGAGTGTAAAAATGCAGTTACGATAGTGGAGAAAGCCCTATAAGTTTAATGGACCGCTAAGGAGATTTCTAAGATTGTTTTTAATGAATTATAGGAGTAGGCACATGGTGGCCGTAGTTTATGACGGCAGAATTTCGCGGATGAAGAATACAATCATAAATAGGAGGTATTGCAACTAAAGATCTATACGCCGACAACTTGGGTGAAACTAGTCGTAGGAGGAAGGTCTCCTGCCTGAGGTCTTTTCTCTCTTCTCCTCTCCTCAACCTAGGTCCTTAATCAGCTATTATTAGCTGATTAAGTTTGCAGCATTAATATTGCATTATTGTCGCAGGGAGGCCCTCGTCTCTTAACGTAGCAGACATTAGACCAGATATTAGGGAAAAATTGGTGTTAAATATGTGCCATTTCTCTTGCCATCCGTGTTTGAATCTATTAAGTACATACATTGAGTGAGTATTTGTGACGTGTGATGCTTATGTGTCCATATGATGAACTTTGATAAGTGTTTTACGTAGCGCCCTTTTAAAAGATGGAAGTGATAGAGATTCTCTAAAGGATGAAGGGAGTTTCTTCCATTTGATGATTAGTGAATGATATATTGGAAATGGTCATCTTATGGATAGGTATTATCGGTGTATGATTCCCTCATATATTAGTTTCCGGGACATTCTTGAGCTTCCTTTCTTCAAAGAGGTGTTGAGGTTTTTTAGAGACTTTGATGAAAAACAGAGAGGGTTGAATATGTGCATCTGTAACTAAGTTTTAATCAAGATAGTTTATTTATGCATTGGGTCACGTGGTCTGATAGCTCTGTAGATTGAAAATGAACCTGGTGCGGGTGCATTTGCAGAGCAATGACAGTTCTTGTGTTAGATCTTGATAAACTGTATCATATATACAATTTACATGTATACATATGTCGTAAATTTAATGTGAAATCCATCTGTGCCGAAAGAGATGTGGGGATCACGTTTTTCAATCTGAGAAGGGGAAAGAACGATTTATTGATGGTTTTACAGATATTATGTACATGGCATGACCACGATAGGTTTTCATCTCCCAATATTCCCAAGTAAGAGTGGGATCTTTTTTTAATTGATGCAATGATTGTAGGGTTCCTGCTTTTGATGAGCTCTGACTCACTGAGTGTCCTGTGAGGGATTTCATGCTTGCATTCATGCAAAACCCCACAATCTAGGATATTCATTTGTTGCTTCTTAAACCGGAAGCAAAGAGAGTATATGTGACCATAGTTTAGTTTACGTAGGAAACGGGGCAATGAAATAGTCGACACAGCATTTAAGGCTGCCCTAAGGTAAGGGAAGGTGGATCATAACACTAATTTTTTCAAAGGAAGCACTTTAGTGTTTATAGTTGGCCTTAACTTTGAGGACGATGCTTAACTTTGCTGTGCACATGACTTGGCGTGGTACTCTTGTTGGCTTTTGTTCCTCCAGGAGTTCCACTCCAAGGGGGAGAAGGTGGATCCTCAATGGGGAGCACTTCACCAGGGGCTTTGCTCTGCGCGTGTGATTTTTTTCAGTGTGGAAATTCTGTTATTGTGCATTGGAAATTAATTTGTTAAATTTTTAAATTTCAACATATCTCAACAGTTCCATTTCGATATCATGCGAAGTAGCCAAAGGATATTTTTTTAACCTTGAAACTTTAAATCTTCACTGGAGTCCTTTGCTGCCAGATTTAATTATGGCTTTAATAAAGTTGTGCATTGATTGAGAAAAATACATCTTTATGAGAACTAATTGGCCAAAATCATTCAAATAAAAACTCCTTTAAGAATAATACTTTTGGACATGCACATGTGAAGTTTTGGCAGAAATTAAGCCCATGTGAAGAAATTATATTAAGATAAATATAGGAAATAGGAATGTATTTATAATTACTTTTTCCAGAACAAAAAAGCACAGAGAAATAAAATTAATTTCCATGGCATTCTTTGCAAAGCTCAAGTGTCCCACATTGTTCACTTATTACAGTTCATATGTACTCTCAGGTACTTCTCTTTTTAGGCACATCCACTTCATCTAGCCTGACGTACATTCACCACTCAATGTTTTTGTCCTTTGCCCATTAAATGGTTTAGTTGGTATACACGTCGCACTGCATCCTTCCCCTCTGTACATATTTGGGGAACTTGAGCCATGCTTATGTTGGTGTGGAATGGTCCCGTGAAAATATACATCTTTGGCTGCAGCACCTTCTTTGGAAGCAGATTGAATGCATTTCATGTGAATTGTAAGTGAAGGGTTCAGAAGCAGAGACCAGTTGGTATGTGAATTGACACTGAGCATAGTTTCCACTGAGGACAGATCTTTGCTCAGGAACAAAACAGCTGAAAGAGGCTTAGTTGTGCCCCACGAAATTGATAAGGATTTAAAATTGTCCATTCTTTTTATTGCAAATAGACAATGGTTCTATTTACATTCCTAGGAGAGACACTTGTGGATATAGATAGAAAAACAGCAAATATATAGTGGAAAGGACAAGTGAACATTTTGATTTGGGGCTGTGCCATTGACAGATATGTGAGGGTGGCCACAGATGGTGAGATAGCAGCTGTGCGTGTGGACGGCGGAAATGAGGGCCAAAAGGACTGTGCTAGGCTGAGGAGGGGAGTTGTGCTGATATGATGCAGGAAGGTGGAGAAGTAGTTTCCGACGCTGGGGTTTCTTTAAGAGTTGTTGGTCATAGTTAATAACAGTGATGGGTCGATTCGATTCCTCGATTCTATGCCAAGAATCGGAATTGAAAAAGAGTATTTATCAAGGTGAAAAATCGATTCCGATTCTAGTAGTATTTTAAACCACAAATTTATACATATATGCTTCCAACAGTCATTTGAATTTTCACGCCACGTAATCGTAAAAACAAAACACATTCGAATCAGCATAGTGACCGTTTCTTCCATGCCGTAGCCCCGTAGTGACGTTAAAGATACACAAGTTTTCTAGGTGCACAATGTTGTCGTCGACTTCTACTGAGCGTTGTAATGTCGATAGTGTGGAATCATTTTCATACTGATCCTATAAATGATTAAATTACCATGTTTATCCACTGCCACGCAAGAATTTCCCGTGGTGGAACTTGAAAATCTACCTCAAATTTATTAAAACATTTTAATAAACAACATAGATCCCTAGTAAAGGCTTCATCACCGAAAGATGGGACACTTGAAATTTCACCATTGACGATTCAAATACCTGAATTGTCACCTCCAGTTCAAAGTGAAGTACTTAGCGATTCAGTGAGTTCCTGTTCAAGAGCAGATGCAAGCAGCCACAGCTCTTCTTTTCTACCAGCTACTCCCTCATCTCCTGATGTCGAAGTTATTACGGCAAGTAATGCAGTACAGCGTAAGCTCTCCAAACTTCTATCTCCTAATCAGCCAACTTTGAAGAAGTTTATGGATAAATCTTCTAAATCAATGAATCAAAGTAAGGTAATTGTAATTGCACCTAGTGAAGCCTTGTATGAAAAAAATTGTATTATTTCCTGATATTTTTTTCAAATTAGATTGAAGGCAGTGGCACACCATATCCGGAGGATCCGCAAATTCAGCGTAGGGAGCCTGTGACAGGTATACGGTACAGTGATGTGTTTGGAAAGGTACCCCCAATGACACCACAACAGATACTGTTGAAGCTGAAGCTTATTTATCGGAGATGAATATGCACCACCAAATTCCTTCCCAGGGGAATACTGGAAGGCTTGCTTCTCCTTTCCCAAGGCTGAAAGTATTAGCCAAAACGTTTCTTGCCATACCACTGTGTTCAGGGAAAGACTTTTTAGTTTGACAGGAAAAATATGTGGTGTAAAACGCAACAGGCTTGATCCTGACAGAGTGAAGATGCTTTGCTTTCTGAGCAAAAATTTAAAATCTGTAAAGGGAGACTAAATTTGTGAGACATTATTGATAATGATGAGATATTTTCAATAAAAGATAGCTATCAAAGATGATGCTTTTATTTTAAATTTAAACATGAGTGTTAATATTGTTAAGTAATACCTATGAGGTAACACCACTCTTCAGGTATGTTCTGTTCTGAAATTTAGCAATTATATTTTAATTACAAAGTAATGATATGAGTGATGCTTTTGTTAACTGATTCTTTCACAGAGTAATAATTTTTTACATGGATATCTTGTTGCCTGGAATTAAGTGATATTTTTCTTGGAGCCTATGGCATCAAAATCGACGGAATCGGTATTGGTAGGAACGGAATGGAAATGTCAGAACGGAAATTGGGATCCGAATTGCTAAAATTTTGGAATCGACCCATCACTAGTTAATAATTTTGGCTCATTCAGATTCCAATAATTTTGGCTCTTCCAGATTCAGCCCAACCAATGATTCCCTCCTATATTCATCGTCACTGGATGGCAGCGTGAAGTTATGGGACGTGAGGTGTGGAAGCGGTGCCTCTGAATTCCATGGTAACTCGATTTGCCTGTTGCCCACTTGGCTTGACGTGACGTGACCTAATGGCAGTTGTTGTTCTGGTTTTGCGTAGGCCAGTGGACTGGTGATGACGGCTCCCACGTGAGGCATGCTCTCACAGCCTTCGACGTGTGCAACAGGGATCGCATTGTTGCAGCCGGCACTGAGAGTGATGGCGTTGACAGCTTCCTTCTCTTTTGGGATGTTCGTGCCCCTGTGAAACCGGTTGGAGGCTATTGGGAGTCCCAGTCAGAGGAGATAACTCAAGTGAGGAAGGAGTGATGTATGCATATTCTGTGTAGAGAGGATGGGGCTCTCCCTCCAGGGTGTCGATTCAGGTGCTATGGATTCAGGGCTGGGTTTAGGTGGCATCAACTTTGTGAGCGTTATGTATTTACATTTCTGTCTCCTGCAAACATTGAACTTCATTGTTGTTTTATCTGTTGGAGATTTGGGGAGCTATTCTCAGTGTGATAAACCACCAAAGGGAGTTGAAATATAGTATCCAACCAATATTTTCTCAACTAAAATTGAAGGCATGCCTCCTTGGTGTTCTAGTGGAAGTATTTTCGGTGAATAATTGACCACACTCCTCTGACAAAGTCACTCCAAGTCAGGGAATCGAACCGGAGAGGAGCGTCCTGCATCATTGTTGCTCCGCTCCGGAGCGATGAAGAGAGTTGCCGGGGCTTACTGCTCCGGAGCGGAACCCTCGTAGCGACCTCTTCAGTTTATGAGCAGAGAGCACTTGGTTTGATGGAGGCAGGAGCGACTCTCACCAAAACAAAAGCTCCGTTGGGTGGCTATACACACCAGTAAGCCTTGATAATATGCTAAAGGATTTCTCAATTTCATTTAAATTTGAATAAAACATAACACTCATTATATACTGTTACAAATTTCATTGACCTGCGGGGCAAAATGATATCATTAATTGGCCTTAAGTGATTAATTGTTCTCATTATGTAAGCATGATCGACATGATGTATAAAATCACTCATGCTAATGAAATCAATTCAATATTTTCCTTCTTCATCAAGGAAGCATCGTGCCCTCGTGCAAGTTGAAAACAAATACGGTATGGTGAGTACGGCTTATTGCGAGAATCGCGTTATAGTGAGTGATTGTTTTTGTACCGCCAAAAGGCCTATGTTTTACATGTAAAATAAAGAGGATATAGTGAGGCCAAAAAGTTCCTTCCACGGTATACGCTCGGTATTACGACAGATATCTCTCGAGGGCGATGCACCGCCTAGCAAAAATAAACCATTGTGTTTGGTATTATCTGCTAATTAAACTAAAAATACAAGATGTGTGCCATATCTACAACACCTAAAGCCATTTATGTCCAAACATTAGCGATTTACGGCCTTCAGTACGCTCTGCGCATTCCCATTTTACGTTCTTCTTTTGTTAGGCCCAGTCATCAGTGGGAGTGGGCGGACGACGAGCAAGATGAGATTAGGAGAGAGAGTTAGGTCTAGGCATGGGCGATATTGATAATTCAATATCGGGATACAATAATTTTAGCATATCGTAAGATGGCGATAACGATAACTCACAGCGTGACGATAAACATCGTCTTATCGTGGCCCGATATGTTATCGGGACACGATAAGATATCGGGGTGCGATAAATATCGCTATAAATAGGTATCGCGATAACTATCACGATAAATATCGTGACCATGATAAATATCGCGATAAAATATCATGATATCGCGTCCCGATAAAATATCACGATATCGCGCCCCGATAAAATATCACGATAAATATCGCGATAAAAGATATTGCGCTCGTTCAAACATAGCGTGTTCGCGCCCGATGAATTATCGTGATATTGCGCCGGTTAATTGTGTCGGAAAAAGACAGCCGTTGAGTTGGCCTTCGCTTAAGCTTGAAAAATATCTTCGACCCCCGAAACATGCCGTATTTCAGTGAACCTTCAGGCCAATTTCCCCAACTCATGGACGTACTGGTTAACATTCGAAAACTCGACAAAGCTGATATTATCGTCATGACATATTCGCAAAATTATCCAAAAACTTCCACAGTATACCTAATATTTTAATTCCGACTAGTTACGCTGTCGTTACAGCTTTCTTCGGCGATCGAAAAATAGAAGAACCGGAAGAAAAAAACCGAAACTAGGGGAATTAATATTTTATATAATGGAAAACGTCCTGTTTCTTTCATGAAATATGTTGATATTCTACCAGATTGTGCCTGAAATGACTTTTTTGCTGTTTACCTTCGTCAAATGCCACGGAAACAAAAGAAAAACTGTAAATACGAACGACTATGAGAATTAGGTGGCTTTTTTCAACACCTTCGGATATAATGAGCGCTCGATTTAGCGAGTGATTTCCGAGGGATTATGAGCACTCTACCGGGATTCCACTGTATTACTATTACCCTGCATATTAGCCACATACCCCTCAATCTGATATTTCTCCCTCGCCCTTCAGAATATCATTTCTTCTCTGTGCCTTCGTATTCAGTAGTTCGTACTCCTCCTTCTTCAAAAACGTTGAAATCTATTCATTTCCTATGAAGTCGAATCTTGAAGCCAAAAGAAACCCATTCACTCATGCAAAGCACACGTAATTGTAAAATTTGTCTAACATTTTGTTCATGGTAACGCCATGCCACGGGTGCAACAAGAGCTGCTTAGTAATTGTCTAAAGCCTCATGGTGTCCTCGTCCGTTCGGCCCGGAGTGGCGCAACAATGCGCTCAGGAGTGAGTGTTGCATCTCTTGGGCTTCATGAGGCTTTGGAGAGGAGAGTGCCCAAGTCTCCGCTCCGACAATTGCTCCACTCGGAATGGCGCTTCGAACCGCTGTGGGGGTTCGCCAGTCAAACAGATAATACTGCTGGAGTTGTTCATTTTTTCAGTGGTTCAGCTCCAGTTCAATTCCCTCCTCCAAGTAGAAAAAGGTGTAAAGTACAAGGAAACTCGGGAGTACAAATTTTGTCTTTTGGTTTGCTGTAGGTGTGTGGAACAAATACAGTAACTCCTTGATAATACATATACACTTTTGAATCTCATTATAACACTAACCCAAATCATGTTCCCAGCAGGATTATGAACTGTGCTGGGGATCAGGTTGGTGTGGTGGCTAGAGTTCCGACCTCCCATCCTGATTGCCCGGGTTCGATTCCCGGCAGTGGTGGATTTTTCAGTGGAAAACCGATCCCCTCTTGAGTGCCTAGTAGTGGAGGGCATTGGATAACGTCGGATGGGACGTTAAACCGTGTGGTCCCCTGGGCACCTTTCGTTCAGAGTATGCTAATGCCGACGTCGGGTTTCTCTCCACTCTTCCTCCGTTCCCTGAAGCAGAACTCGTGCCACATCCCAAACACCCAGCTATCCTCTAAATGGCAAAAATGACCTTCTCAGCTGTGGGCCGCCCACTCCCCTCAACTACCGAACTAACTGATGATGTGGAGTTCAGTTTGTTTGATGTAAATTGCGGTATGTGCGAATTACAAATAATTTCCTCGGTCCCTTGAATGTTCACTTAAGACAAATTGCTGCCGAGGAATGGCATATGCGTATGCAGTGTTTGAAATTCGGAGGGGGGGGAGGATAGGCAGGCGTGCATTTGTATCGGGGGACTGTCTCCTTATTTCATCTTTCGATCCCACTTTCCACGTGTTTGAGGCGTGATGATCTCACTTTTGGAGTCCAAGCGCAGTATCAGCGATTGGTAAATCTAGCAATGGCCCCCTCAAAATAAAATACAATGTGCCAGGTGTGACGGCAATTACTGAAGCAGTAACTGCAACAAGCATTGAATGTTTTTAAGTTTTCAAATGAGCAAACGAGAGAGCAAGCAAGGAGAGGTATATTTAGTGAAGTGGATTGCGGAATTCTATCTAAGACTCATTTTGTTCACAGTTTTTGGGTCCCAAAGTCACTGCTTTTAATGATGCATAATGGCTCAATTCTTCTGTGATCCACGTTTGTTGTCAGCCAAGTCAACAAACATGGTGGGAAACTGGAAAAATTGAACCCTTTGCAGTAATTGCTTTCAATGGCACTCAACACTCTTGATGAAACAGACCAAACTGGGAAGTTGGAATGCATTCAAATCTTTCATTTTATTTGGATCGGATCCAGAGACACAGAGTAAAATCCGGGTATCTTAGATTTTAAATTTTCGTGGCTTAGCAAGCACGGCGCCCCGTGAATGGTATGTAGGTGCGGTAAAAATTGTATAACTCTGGTCATCAAATTAAATGGAAATTTTTTCATGCCACAAGAAGCAAAATAAAGAAATGTGACTTTTTCCCCATTGCTCCAGTATCGTGAGAAAAATAAGTAGAATGTCACGCGGGTAGCCTGCTTTCTCCGAGATCAGGCGGACATTGAGTGCAAATGTACTGCAGGTCGCGATGTTCGATCCCTATCACAGTTTATTTTTTTTCAGTCTTTACATTGAAAATTTTATCTTCTATAATTCCCAACCCGTTTTACTCGGCAAATGATCATGCGCATGAAGTTCATGCGTCATGTAATACGGAAATCTCCTTGCATGAAATTCATTCGCATTATCATGTATGCATGATTCCTTGAATGATCACGTGATACGAGCGCATGACGTCCGTCTTTTTTTTATGAGTGGCTAGAAGAGGATTCAAATCAAAGAAGTGTAGGACGAAATCCAATTATAATTGGATTTCGGAGCTTCCTGTACTTATATAATTAATTGGTGTGCCCATGGAGTATATATAATCTTATCACTGCTCCCTCCCACAAATTGGCATTAAAATTAAATTCCCTGCTCCGTAACTACTCCAATTTTCAACCAAAGTGGACTGTACAAAACTCCATTGAACTGTCACATACTCTTATAAACCATAAACCGCCTCCAAATGCAAAACTTATCTCATTTGATGTCAAAAACCTGTTCACCTCAGTCCCCCCACCAAGGAGGCCTTGACCATGGACTTAGTCCCGGCACTAATCCCCGAATTGCCTTCCAATTAGAAATTTTATCACAAGTATGCATTAGCCAAAATTATTTTCTATCCAACAACAGCTTTTATAAACAAACCCATGGCCTAAGCATGGGGTCTCCATTGTCCCCACTTTTAGCTGACGTTTTTATGAATGACTTGGAAAACAAACTTTTTAATTCGAACAACCCCCTCTTACGAAATGTTTTTTACTGGTATCAGTATGTCGATGATGTGCTATGTCTATGGAGTGGCACCCTTCGTCAACTACAATTTTTCATTGCCTTTTTAAATTAATTTCACGACTGCATAACATTTACGGCTGAAGTAGGTGGTAATAAGATTAACTTTCTAGACCTGACTATTGAAATTAGCAAAGGCCATCATATTCTTTCAGTATTCAGGAAACCTACGTTTACAGATTCAGTTATTCCTTGTGACTCCTGCCACCACCATCCTCATTTAATTCTATGATTCATCGTCTTTCATCCATACCATTGCCTAAATCTAAATTTGAGTCTGAGTCATCCACCATTAAAAAGATTGCTCAAAACAATGGCTATGATATACAAATAATTGATAAAATGTTACACCGTGCCAAGAAGAAACAGGCCATGCAATTAATTACTCCCTTATGTTTTAATAACCATGACAATCCATGTAAACTGTGGTGTAAAATTCAATTTGTTGGCAACCTTTCTTGCAAAGTCACAATTGCTTTCCCTAAAGAAAAATTCAATGTGTCATTTTATAACCCTAAAACTATAGGAAAAATCCTTTTTAATTCCAAAGACAAATTCAGCAAGTGTGACCAAAGCGGGGCATACAGACTGAAGTGCAACACTCCCAATTGTTCATCACAATACATCGGACAAAGTGGCTGGGCAATCAATACTCGTGTGCACGAACACAAGAGGTGCTGGTTGACTGCAGACACATTTGGTCAAGTTTGGCCAAACATCTGATCGGTCGGTCTATTTGGGGGACTCGGGAATTCCAAAATGAACGCCACCTGAGTGCTCGGCAAAATTTCTAGGCGTCGGTGACGATGTTCACGTGGTTGACTTGTGGAGTGGGGGAGAATGTGAGGCCTTTTCTTAGAAAACTAGTTTAGAACAGTTTTCTTAGAAAACTGTTTCTATGCAAACAAACCCTTCAACCTCTCTTCTGGGCTCGTTATATGGACGACATCTTTCTCCTCTGGCCCCACGGACATGAATCCCTTCTTTGTTTCATAAATTCCCTAAATACATCTTTCTCAGTTTCTTTCACCTCTTCCATCTCTGAATCCTCAATCACCTTTTTAGATATCAATATCCTTTTGAAAAATCAAAAATTCATTACCTCTGTCCACAAAAAACCTACAAATCACGAACAATACCTTCACTTCCAAAGTTGCCACCCGCCACATATCAAGCATTCGATCCCATTCTCCCTCTCCACCCGAGGACACCGTATATTCAACAATGCCCCTTCCCTCCAAAAATATACGGACAGCCTCCATCACTCCCTCAGGGAACCCCGAAAAACTACTCCACAACAAAATCCTCCCACCCACCGCCCAATTCACGCCCCGTGCCAAGTCTGACTCCCCACAAACCCTTAACCTGTTCACAACATACATTCCCGGCGCCCATAGAATTAATAAGATCCTCAAAGACTTGTTCCCTAATATAAAGAACAACGCTTCCACTTCTCTTCTTCTGCCTACCTGCCCCTCAGTCTGCTTCAAACGCCCACCTAACCTACGTGATATTTTCAAATCCACCAGGCCCTCCCTTCAACAACCACCCACCTGCTCTCCTTTGTCATATGTGAACATATATATATATATATATACATACATAAAATATTTAGAAGAGCCATATATATATTCACCTTCAGTTTGGGAGAAAGAGATAGTGAACATACATAAAACAGTGAACACAACGGTGGTGTGGAGATGGAATGATGGTCGAAAACACATGGAAAAAATTTCGCCTTGACCGGGAATCGAACCACGGACCTTCCACTTGCCGGGCGACTGCATAGACCACCATGCTACCAAGGTTACTCTAATCTCCAGTGAATTCGACGGGGTTTTATAGCACCAAGTGCCCCCCAGATGAGCCCATCCGTCCTCACAGGATAATTGCTGCTACCTAATTTTGATGTTTTACTAATAATACTAATTTTTGTAAGGTCAGGGAAAAAGTTTCCAAGCACCTGGAAACCCTGGAAAAGTCAGGGAATTTAAAAATTCAGATTTTTCTGCAACCAAAGTAAAAAGTGGTGAAATAATTGTCATCTCCTAAAGAATATGCTTCCTCTATGCAGTAGTTCAAACCTGTGTATGGCAGAAACTTGTCCATAGTGGAAAATTTTATCGGCACCATGCAATTCTGCTGTGGGCAGTTTTTACCATGCTAAGAGTGTGGTGAGCAGCATTTGGATCTCCTGCCTCTTCTCTCGATTCATGGCCACGGTGAACAATGGCCACGGCGTGTCTTCTAGCACAAATCACGGACAAGGGGGCTCTGATTACCTATTCAGTTAACAAAGGGTGCAAAGGGCAATAATCTCGTGAGGGAAGGATTCCCCCCAATAACGGCATGAGCCAGAGCTCTTTGGGCATCAAACACACCAAGGGCCAGTGTTGTCAAATCTCCTTCAACACTTGACGTAAAAAAATTTGGCCTCCAAAGTGGTAAGATGTTTTGTGAAATATTGTACAATTAACAAAATCCCAAGCATAAAAATGGCATTTCTAAGGGTACACCGAGAGGGAATTTGCATTGCTCAGAGCTTTTTATTCCATTCTACATTTAAGGCTTGGAGTGTTCTATGTCTGCAATGACCATTGAGCAAATAAAGTATATTGTATTAATACTCTGGAGTAATGGTACACAAAGATATTTCTGAACGATGTTGATGGAAGCAGTTGTTGATATAAATGTCCTCTCTCTGTGTGCAGATGTAATTATTTCACCTCTTTTTAGGTGAGGTTCCACCCAAATGTGCCCGACACACTGGCTGCAGGATCCATGGATGGCCTCATAAATATATTTGACATCCGGCAAAGCTGTGAGGACGATGCACTGAGCACCAGCCTCAACACAATGTCTTCTGTTGTGAGTATGTGTGACCCTAGTAATGCCATATTGTATCACCCTCTATCCAGAAAGGTTTTAATGTAATTGTAGACAAAAGACTTCCGAGCATGCCAAGAATAATACCCTAGATAGATAGATTATTTTTCGGTGGAGTTCCTCCAAGGAGGCCCTGAGGCACTCAGACCTATTGGCCCATTGTGCCAACCACCCTTCTAATGAAATCAGCCATAAAGGCAATTCGCCTTGCTAAAGGCCAACAGGTCCCCTATGGGGTTTTCCTGTCTTTCTCCTCTGTCTTTTCTAAGTTAACTGGCTAAAGGCCAATCATTGGGCCAGTTAAGTAAAAAGTAAGCTATTGCATGGCAAGGGCCGAGCCACGTTGACACACAGATTCCCGTAAGTTTCACTGAAGTTAAGCAACTTAAGGCCAGGATGAAGGTTGGATGGATAACCCTCCTATATGCCTCTACCCCGGTGCTCTTGTCCCGTGTCTGCGAGTGGCAGGCAGGTTAAAAGAGGGTTGGCACAAGAGGTCTAGATATATTATTTTTCGGTGGAGTTCCTCCAAGGAGGCCCTGAGGCACTCAGACCTATTGGCCCATTGTGCCAACCACCCTTCTAATGAAATCAGCCATAAAGGCAATTCGCCTTGCTAAAGGCCAACAGGTCCCCTATGGGGATTTCCCTTACCTCCCTGGGTTCCAAAAATGGAGACCCCAGGTACCTATTTCGAGTCCTCATCACAGCAGGGCACTCGCATAATATGTGGGATGTAGTTTCATCCCCTTCTTCGCACCACCTGCATCTAGGTGAATCTACAATTCCCAGGAGGTGCAGGTGCCTCATCACCTGTTAGTGCCCCGTGAGGAGTCCCACTACCGTTCGTAATTGACCCCTGTTTAGTGACAGGAGTCTTTTGGCAAGCCCAGGCCTAGGTTCTCCTATGTGTAGTTTGGCCTGTCTAAGAAATGGTGTAGTTCGCCAGATCTCAGAATGCCGGGCTAAGCCCCACATTCTAATTTCTGCTATCCCTATTGACGTAGCAGTAGGTATGATTGGCTCTGGCCCAATCGGATCTCGGCTGGAACCTGCCCTTGCCAGCTCATCTGCCATCTCATTTCCGGATATGCCTGCATGACCAGGCACCCAGAAAAGTTCCACCTTGCCGCATGTGCCTATATCATTGAGTGCCTCACGACACTCCTGCAGCAGCTGTGATTTGCACCATGGTGATGTCAGCGCCTTTAAAGCTGCCTGACTATCCGTGCATATGTGTATCGGTCTGTTAAACATCCCGATTTCCTTAATAGCATACGAGCAGGTCAGAAGTGCATATACCTCTGCCTGGAACACCGTAGCATATTTTCCCAAAGGGATTGAGAGCTTCCTTGGTGTGCTACAATTGTAGACCCCTGCTCCCGCTCTTCCTTCTATCCTAGAGCCGTCCGTATACCATACCTCGGCCCCAGAGTGAAGTTCTTTTCCCTTTCTTCTAGCCCACTGTTCCCTATCCAGGAAGCAGGTCTTAAAGTAGAGGGGTGTTTGGTAGAACCTGGCTATCATTCCATTACTGCCCATCTCAAGGATGGGACTCGACTTCAAGAGCTCCATCCAAACCTGTCTGTGACCAAAGGACCACTTCCTTTGTCATACCACGGTCCCGTACATTTGAGACGATAAAGACTGCCTGAACACATTCCAATGCTCACTGCACTAATCAAAATATGCCCAAATCGACATTTACTCCAGCAGCAAAGAAAAGTGAGTTATTCATGGTCAAATTTCATCCAAGTTGCTCTAGTTGCTCTATTCATGCATGGCTCTAGGAAAGAAGGAAGAGCGGGAGCAGGGGTCTACAATTGTAGCACACCAACGAAGCTCTCAATCCCTGGCTATCATTCCATCACTGCCCATCCCGAGGATGGGACTCGACTTCATGAGCTCTGTCCAAACTTGTGACCATAGGAACTTCCTTTGTCATACCACTGTCCCATACATTTGAGACGATAAGCCGCTGTCCTTGCCTGCACCTCAGCTTCCCCATGGAGTGGAGCGAGGTTCAGCAGCGTTTCCAGGGCCAGAGTTGGGGTTGTTCTCATAGCCCCTGAAATGCTGATAGCCCCTGAAATGCATGTTGATACAGGTGCAGGGGGTGATCCCTTAATGGCCCATCCCTTATGTACCTGTCCACTATCTTTTCTAGTGTCTTCAGTAGAAAAGACATCAGACTGATTCCTCGAAAGGAGTCTGCTCTTGTGTAGTCCGTCTTACCTGGTTTAGGTATGAAAACCACCTTGGTGACCCTCCAGGCTTTTGGAACATATCCATAAGCCAGGCAGGAGTGAAATATTCTTACCATTGGAAGGAGGAGCAGATCCTGCCCTTCCTGAAGGAGTGTAGGAAATACCCCATCCTCCCCAACAGCCTTAAAGGGGATAAAACTCATGATTGCCCATTTTGTAACTGAGTACGTCACGATGCTGGACGAAAGTCTCCATTCCGTCCGAGCCGGACGGATGGGATTCCTCCCATGATGCATCTCCCTCAACTCCCTGGAGCCTGGAAAGTGGGTCTCCAGCATTAGCTTTAGTGCTTCCTTGTCGGAAGACGTGAAGTCTCCCGAGGGAAGCAGCAGAGAACCCACCCCCGCTTCTGAGTCTTTCGATAGGATCTTATGAAGTCTTGCCATCTGTGGAACAGTCTCTACGCTCTCACAGAAGCTCCTCCATGAGTCCCTTTTACAGTGCTTGATTGCTTCTTTGTACCTCCTTTGGGCAACCTTAAAGTTTTCCCAATCCCAAGGCATTCTTGTCCTCTTTGCTTTATTAGAGAGTTTCCTAGTCTCTCTACGGAGACAGTTTAATGCTGCTCCCCACCAGGGTAATTTACACCCTTCCTTCCTGGTCCTTAGGGGGCAGCTGTCTTCATAGGATGTGATGATGCTTCTCTGTAGATAATCAACAGCAGCATCTACCTCATCCACATTACTAAACTTGTACTGAGGTGCCCCCTCTAGGGCAGCTCACAGCCTTTCTTGATATAGTCCCCAGTTGGTAGTCCTGGGGTTTCTATATGTTAATTCCCTGTGATTGGATTCTAAAAGAGTGAAGAGTATGTGTCTGTGGTCGGACAAAGTTATCTCCCCTGACACTCTCCACCCATCAATCCTGTGCAGCAGTTCTCTGCTGCACAGTGTAATATCTATCACCTCCTGCCTATTGCTGTTTGCAAAGGTAGGTTGTGATCCTTTATTGAGTATTTGTAACTCCGTAGACATAAGATACTCCAACAGTGCCTCTCCCCTTCCGTTGGTGCTTCCACTCCTCCTCACAATGTGGTGCGAGTTAGCATCCCAACCGATCAGAAGATCCCACTTGTTGGCCTTACAGTGTCTCACCAGCCTCTATCTTATTCGATGGAGGAGGAGCCGGTGCATCGTATGGCAGGTAGGAGGAGCAGATGACCACCCTCCTCCTGTTCTCACCTTCCCCCAGGGTCAGCAGAACTGCTGTCTGATCCCTAGTGGTAAATTCCGATAGATGCAAAGCACTTATCCCATTCACATAGATACAAGATCTAGGCCTATCAACAGTGGTACAGTAATATATTTTTCCCCCTGTCATGCTCAGGCCTCTGACTCTTCCCTGGAAAGCCCAGGGTTCCTGAATCAGAGCTATTTTGACCATACCTTCAGAGAGTATCCTTTGCAGAACCCCTGAGGCAGCCTTACTGTGTTGTAGGTTGGCCTGAAGCACGGCTATGCCAGCCATGGTTCGGCTACTACTACTACCCACAGGGGCTCCCGAGTCTGACTCTACCCCAATGAGGGAGACCAGGCTTGGTTGGTTGGTTGGTTATTTAGGGGAGGCGACCGACAGCTGAGGTCATTTGTGCCATATAGAATAGGTGGATAATTGGGTAATGGTAGGAGTTTCCAGGGAACGGAGGAAGGGTGGAGAGAAACCCGGCGTCGGCATTAGCCTACTCTTAACGAAAGGCGCCAAGGGGACCACGGCTTAACGTCCCATCCGACGGACGGAGTACTGAACTTGAAATGCCCTCCACTAGGCAATCAAGTGGGGACCGGTTTTCCACTGAAAAATCCGCCCCTGCCGGGAATCGAACCCGGGCCCTCGGGATGGGAGGCCAGTACTCTAGACACAACACCAACCCGATCCCCACCAGGCTTGGTGCCTCCTTGAAGGTGGGCCCAGAGAGGTTGAAAACGATGTCGTCCTCCTCTCCCCACGAAGGGTATGAGGGGCAACTGTGGGTCTTCCAGAAGGAACCCCCACAGGCAAGGTTAAGGTAGTAGAGGGTGCGTCCCGACTGGGATCCCCATCCGGCTCTCCACTGGTATCGCATCCCCCAAGGAAGAAGACAGACTACAAGAGTCCATGTGAAGAGGGCACCCCTCAGCGCCCTCCATAGTTTTGTTTGAGGGTTCCAAGTTTGGTCCCACGAGTAGCTAGGGAAATATGGTGTCCGCCCATGCAGAGCCCCGCATGCATGGGTAAGGCTAAATAAAACCGGAGGTCGCCCAGTATCCGAAGTCTCTCTGTTAGTGACTTCTTACCCTCCGCCCCGCAGATGCGGTCACCCTTAGCACAGAGACGCACCGTGGTGATACCAGGGGCACCTCGAGAAGGATGTGGCTCTTCACCACGCATGACGGTCTTGGTGGTCCACAGGCATGTTCTGCCCTTGTCCCTCCCTGGAGTCACTGACCCCTTACCCCCAGAATATACCCAAGTAGCACAATTAATGCTCACAATATGCTGAACACATTTTCGGAAAATATGTTCAATATTTTGAAAATGTTTCTAGCTAATGCTGAACATTAACATATGTCCGGGTAATCATATGCTAGAAATATGCTGAAAACATTTTCGGAAATATATGATGAGCATGTTGTCAACACAGGCATGGCATATTTGAGAAAACATACTGAGCATATTTCAATTATGTTATGTAGCATATTTAATCTATCACCGTTCAGGGTCATTTTATCGGAGGAAGAAAAGTTTGAAAAGCAAATTAAATGGAAGAAATTTGAACTTCAATACTGGTATTTCAGTCAAAAATGTACCATGTACTATTGCCAGTTTTTAACTGAAATATCGGAGTTTGATTTTCTTCCATTTAACTAGCTTTCCGGACTTTTCTTCATCTGAATAAAATATCTTCAGCACAAGATGTGACAGAATTAGGAGACTTCTGATCGTTGCTCCGACCGTATTTCATCTTAAAGTTAGATGCAAAGTACAACTATTTGTAATGTTATACTTCTGATCCTCCTATCAATGGGTGATAAGTGCCCATAATTGATACTGCACTGGCATTCTACACACATGTATTCACACTTAATTTTCACGACTCTCGGGAAAGGATTTTAAAATGAAGCAGCTGTAGATTTAAACATTTGTTAGTATTCCTTCTAAATTCAATTATTTCATTCATATGACGATCCATACCACATAAAACATGCGTTTCAACATACTGCGCATCTTCTAAAAGAAAACCAGTATGACAGCACACGACACGAGAATAGATAGAATTAAGATCACTTTTGCCCAACACCTACAACACAACTTTAATTTTATTTGTTCTTCGTATTTAATAACCTTAGTTGTTTTTAATCCACTCTCGTCTCAGTAATGTAACTACATTTTCCCAAGAGGAATTTCTTTTAAATTGTTTCAACACTCGTCACTGCACTAAGGTTAATCAACAATTCCAACGTTTTCACGTTCACATATGGTCTATAGTTGAATTATATCCTCGTTAGCCCATTCCAAAATGCCGAATACGGTAATAATATAACATTTCTGAAAGAAGAAAAAGAATTGTCGTTACTAGGAATGTGCGTGTACTCGAAAATTCGAGTCAAGTCGAGTAGTTGGTACTCGACTCGAGTACTTCGAGTATTTTTACGAAAGTCGAGTCGAGTAGCTTTTGTCGACTGAGCCGCCAAGGCCAATAGGTTAAGAAATCTGCCGACAGGCGAAGCACTATCATCAAAATCGAGTAAATCTCTGGTTACATGATACAGTAACGCGTATGAACATGTACTTAAGTACGTTCATTTTTATTTGCCTGGATGGTTTCATGTATGTTTACGTGAACGGATTCATGTACGTTTGCGTGAACGAATGGATGAATTGGTGGTTACACGGTGCATGAAACCGCTTATGTACTGTATTCCTCCGAATATAGAACCCCCTTTTTGGCTGAAATCTTCGCGGAAAAAGTCTGGGGGGGCTATATTCGAGCTCAAAGCAACTAAAGGCCGTTGTAAAATTCCATCCCCTGAGTTTGAAGGTTTATATCACAAAAATAAGTGGTTCAATTTTAAAATAAAGTATATGGAACTAAATCTTGTTTATTTATACGTTTAATAATGTCAAAAATATATTTTAGTTGGTTTTATTAATTAATTTTTCGACCGAAACAGATAAAACCGCCGGATATTTTTCAAGTTCCGGGAAGCAAGTTTAACGCCCAAGTGAAGATACACATGAAAAGGCACTTCTCTTTTCTTCGCATAAGATATGGAACATATATTTATCTTAGACTAAACAAAGTTTAAAATAGATTACTCAGTTTCTAATTACGTAACGAATAATATTTAAAAATGTGCTATCTCAACTTGCGGAAGTCGGAAATTTTGTTCATTTTGATGGTATTCTTCGTGTTTGAAAACTAAGAACGTGTAAAATGACTTAACAAATTGGGAGAATTAGATATGCTTTCAAAGTGTATATATTTATTTCGGAAAGCGAGCTCCACCCGACAGGGCTTTTGCCCTGGAGGGATAAGCTGCTCGAGGTTGTCAAGTTGTAAACTACCGTATGTACCTCGCGCACCAAACACCACGCGAGAAAATCTCTCTAGTATGCACAGACAAATATCCTTGCCTATGGTTGAATAAAAGTTTATAGTTGCAGTATTCACCAAAATAAAATCTTCTTCTCGATGAAAGAAACAAATTGCATTTTGAATTATCTTCAACTCTGTCTCCAAATACTTTGCGCGAGGAGGCATAGTGTCGGTATGCTTCCAAAAATACTGTCAGTTCTTAAACTGACTTTTTTCCGCTATTGTCGAGTCCTCATGACTCATTCACAGCGATAGGCGATCTGCTTGCAGCAGAAGATTCCACGCGCGCGCTACCTTTCTCTTTCAGGCATGCTCTGGACATTTGAGTGTGCTTTTATAGCCGAAAATAAATATATATTGTGACGGAACGGGCTTGATTCTCCTTTGCCCGTTGACTCGCCGCAGTCCTTACGCCTTCGAGTAATGGAACCCTTACCTTTGCCTCGACACCTCGTCTCCTTCGGACTTTCCCGGGTGGGAAATGGTTTTGAGAAAAAGGGATATCGCGACCTTTGTCGCGTGTTTGAGAAGGGCGCCACCTCAAAACCGCAGCATCGGACCAGCTCAGCCGGCAAAGCAAGGACGATCCAAATTGTTCAAGGGTTGGGGGGATTTTAACCCTTTAAGGACCAAGGGACATATTTGTCCCATTTTTTTGAAATGCTCCAAAATTTAACTGAGGGTGTCCTGGGATTAAAATTTTATACCTAAGGTATCAATGTATAAGTCGCTTCAAGGAAACAAGCCTTTATACGATATCTATTTATTATTGTTGTTACCTGATTGACAAACTCTTCTGCATGAAATGTTGTTTATAAAACTGATTTCTGATTTTTAATTTAAAATTTATAATGTGTCGAAACACAAACTTTTCATGAATTTAGCTTTTGTACATTCCTGCTTTATCATTCTAGTGCTTTTAACACTGAATTTGTGGTTTTGTTTTTGTAAAAATTGGGTTTTTATGCCATGGGACACATATGTCCCTATGGTCCGTAACAGAATGAACTTTGACATTGCTTTACACGATTCGATTTGTAATGAATTTTCACCATTACTAGCGACACATGGGTGATGTCTGGAGTTAGACACAATGTTCCTCTTGATGCAGGACATGCTTTTGGTGTGAAGATGTTTACAATGAAGGAAGAGAAATCATGACTGTGAGACCTGTTCCACAGTACACTTACTGTTTTTCAGAAATTGAATTGCCGCCACAATGGTCGCTGAAATGCCAACCTTCATGCCTCATCTTATTCTTTGGGAAGCGTGCGGAGATTCATGATGGTTCTGTTGTTACAAAATAGTGATTTTAGATCCATAAATGCTTTGAGAATTTACATCCCAAACATAACAACTTTATTCGGAATCTCCACCGAAAATACGAGACGAAATACTTTCTGTACGTTTTTCTGTTTCGCGACGCGTGGCGAAGTAAGTGCTACAAAATGAAAGGGCCTTGGCAGTTTATCCAAAGCAATAGAGACTTCTTGTATTATCCAGCTCACTTGACCGCCTCGGCGGCGTCAACCATATCTGCCCTCGACGGCGTAAACAGTGGTGGTAAAGATCCTCACAGTGTGGGCGATGGAAGTCATCTAGTCGTGAACTATGAATTGCTTCCTCCTCATCAAAGACCATTAGTACTTTCAGTGATGTGATCGAAGCATTTCTTGTGTGTTACAAAAAGGTACAAACGCTGTAATAGATCCGCTGCCCTGGTTTTGATTACATCTCTTCGTTTTGTAGCAGTCATATTCCGAAACCTTCAAGGTTAGTCAAGCGATGTTTCTGATTACTCTTGTATATACTTCAGAATGTTTCTGCCAGTACTAATAAGCTCTTTAACTGCTCCATTTCTCATTTGGAAAAGGATGCCGTCAATTGAACGCATATTTGCAGTATCTGACAACGCTATTGAGCAGATTCTTCTAGCTGATAACAGCGATGATGGAGACAATCTTCCCCTTGATGAAGAAGATGAAGGCTTTTTGAGGGAAGTTGCTGAAAATGTGGGTGCAGAAGTTATTATTGAGCATCCTATTTTTGAGATATTCATTCCGAATGTCCCTCACTCTTCCTCAGCTCAACCATCTACTTCTTCTGCATTGGAAGCCTCAAAGTCTTTACCACCAAATAATAGCGGGCCAACTTCTGTCCCATCAAAGTGTGTAGCATTCAATGATTTACCAGCTGTACCACCACGAAGCAAACGCCGTCCAAAAACTGCCCAGGACAATGACATTAGTTTCACCTGGAAGGCTCGGAAAGCAAATTTCAAAATGGAAACGATTGAATATATTATGGTGCAGTGAACATAGATGTTGATTTGAGTGTGGAACCTATCCCATATGATGTATTCGAGAAATCTTGCGGTTTTGAGGAATTGGTTGATCTTATTGTCCAATATGTGAATTATACACAAAACAGAGAGGGATTTCATTCCAAACTGACGTCCAAGAGCTCCGTGCGTTTTTGGGGATGAATATGGTAATGGGTTATCATGCGGTTCCAAGACTTAGAGACTATTGGTCCTCTGACCCTGACATGATAGTGCCATACATTGCCAATGTAATTCCTCGAAGGAGGTTTGCAGTAATCAGGAATGCGTTACATTTTGCAAACAATGATGAGATGCTTCCCAGAAGCCACCATAATTATGACAGAGCTTTCAAAGTTCGGCCCCTGATACGTCACTTTAATCGATGCTTCCAGAATGCACGGAAACCCAGTAAACAGCAGTCAGTAGATGAACATATGATACGATTCAAAGGACATAATATCATGAAGCAACATATAAAAAGCAAACCCATAAAGTGGGGTTTCAAGATGTGGTGCAGATGCGATTCAAAGTCTGGCTATTTGTATCAATTCGACTTATATACTGGCAAGAAAACAGACACAGAACATGGACTTGGAGAGAGAGAGTGGTAACCATGCTAACTAAACCGCTTGCGCAGTTGTGTTGCGAGATTTACATAGACAATTTTTTCAATTCGTCTTTACTGCAGTTGAAATCTCAGCAACAGCAAATATACATGTGCGGTACGGCTCGTGTGGACAGAAAACATATGCCTAACAATCTCAAGCAGGACAAAGACATGAAACGTGGTGAAAGCCAAACGCTTTCATCAACTGGTATAACTTGTGTCAAGTGGATGGATAACAGATCCGTAGTAATGTTGTCTAATTTTCTGAATTCCAGCAAATCACTCACTGTGTCTAGGAGGCAACAAAAAATGTAGAAAAGGTACAAATTCCTTGCCCACAGATAGTAATTGCCTACAACAAATTTATGGGCAGCGTCGATCTCATGGACCAGATAAAGATTACATATGAAGTCGACAGAAAGGCAAAGATAAAGTACTACTTGCGAATATTTTTCGATTTGATGGATATAGCTGTGAACAACGCTCACTGTATTTTTCGCAGCTGCATCATGACGTGAATCCCGAGTATAAGGCTATATCAACTCTGCAGTACAGGCAACTCATAGCTAGATTCCTCATTGGAAATTATACAAATAGGAAGAGAAGTCTCCTAGCAGCTCCTGTCCGGAGCAGCAGGAGCATCCGTTCAACCTCTCAGCCTGAACACAAGTTGATAAAAATTGCAAAACGGAAGAGTTGTGCTGAATGTGCAAAGGAAAGAATTGAGAATCGTACAGATAATATCTGTGAAGTATGTGAGATTCACTTGTGCTATACAGCAGCCCGCAATTGTTTTGAGAAATATCATACGTAGGAAGGGCTATGTTCAAGCAAAGATAACAGTATATTTATATGTGCTTTGATTCAATTTTTATCACTTTTTCAATTTTTATCACTTATTCAATTTTTATCAATTTTTCAATTTTTACTTCTGTTTTGAAGATATGTTGGTGGTTATAACATATATTTTATTCAAGGATGCTCAAATTATGTTTGTTTTTTGTCCTTCTTTGTTTTTTTTCAGAAATTTTAATTGCTATACTGGCCAAAAATGTTCATAGATTCAAAGAAGAATATTTCATTTTTTCATGTAGAGATCTTTAACAAAATTTCTGTGAATAAAGAGTTTGTAATAATTATTAGTAATTAAACTTTTCTCTATTAAGCCATCAACCGCAGCAATGACTACAGCAAACTGCAATGACTATATTTGAAGAAGGATGAATGAACAATATCTTCACTCGCCTTTCCTCCTTGGATCACGCGCACAAAGAGTAATGCAGGCTCGACCGATTTCCATATGCTTCGATTCAGAAGCATCGTCAATATTCGTTTTTTCACGCATGTGATGGATCAGGCTTTGCTGCAAGTGGAAGTACTAGTTCAGTATTCTAGCCTTTGGAAGGTCTCACGGAATATAACCCAAAATGAGAATTTAGCTGTTTTCATCTGAAACATTCAACTGCTTTATTAAAAAACTAATGCCTTCATAGTAACAAATGAATCTTTTCCCGTTGAGGAAAAATACTGAATAGCTTCAGCTACCACTAATAAATCCGATACAGGCCTAAAGAGGCAACTGTTTGAAACGAGCATTTTAGCCTAGGTATGCAAAACCCTCTTAACACAAGATTCCCTTTTGGACCATAGGGACATATATGTCCCAACCTGTATCTCAAAAACTATAACAGATATCACTTTGAAACAAAGATTTTTGAAATCTATGTATCAATTTTAAGATAAATTGATCAATGACACAACAAAAAATGGCCTACAACCCTTATGGTCCTTAAAGGGTTAAGCCAGGGCGGACGGTAAAACAGGGAGGGCCGTATGACGTGAGCGCGGGAGAAATTACGCGAAGCGTAAGAATGAACCTCTGCCTTTTTTTTACAATTAACACAAGCAACATTTATTCAATGAAATGAGCATGAAAATGAACACGAAGGAGGCACTCTACAGCTAAATAACACATGTCTTACTAACTAATGAGGGATGAAGAGGTGAATGAATGGCGAGACATAAATGGAACGAAATTAACAACAATAAAATAATCACCCTGTAACACTTTGACCAAATACATGACCAAACATGAAAAAATAAAATAAACTACTAAATGAAGAAAATTACAAGCTCCTCGTCCTTTTATGAATACTAATGATGAGGACGGGAGTAAGTGATACAGAAATATGGTCCCGTAGGACTATGATTGTCCACTCTTGGGATCAGTTTGACTCTTCTCTTGACCTGAAGGGACTTTAACTCTGTTTGGATATTTCGTACACCACTTATCCTGGCGCACGCGGGTTTCACAGTGGGGAAGTGTGAATAAGAGGGTTGAAACCACTTAGGATTGGGGAAATACGGGTGTGGCGATACTTATGTATGAGATGGTGTGGAGCTTGACGGCGAAATCCAGTGCGGGGAGACTGCACCGTTGAGTTTTCGGTATGGTGGCGTGGAGAACGGAATTCAACAACTCCTTTTGTGATAATGCACCTTCCGACTGAAAGGAACTCGTCCTACCTTTGGTTCAGGGGATGCGGCGACCCGCTACTTTTTGCGGTCTGTCGCCCTTATCTACCCGAAACCGCACCTCCTCTTTGGGGTGCCGGGATCGAGGTCCGCTGCGTCTCGTTCCTCTTCTGGGGCAGAACGCAGGAAAAACCGCTAGGGGACGACTTTGTCAATTCCTCGCGGAAGTCCTGGTGATCTCGTCTCCAATTATCGCCTCTCTCTCTCTCCGTCCACACTCTCGCCTGGCTTCACCAGCACACCCTGAACTTCTGTGCTCGATTCCCAATCACCAACCGAACTCTTATATTCTTCCGACTCCACAGTCGGCGTCCTCGCTGTCACATGACTTCAATTCAAAAATCACCAATAGTTTCACGGCTTACACTGCCCAATGACCTGGGTAGACACAAAAGTGGCGTGATTCTCACTCTTAAAGAATCCAATGCACAAGACAAAGGAACATTTTACCAGATATCCACGCAGAAAAAGGCAGGCGTTCATCTCGCTTACGCAACGGGGACCCGGCTTGGGACGCAAATGACCGACGCGGGAGGCGCGACCAGGGAAAAACAAAGATAAGACGGCCAATCCGTCACATTGCCCCCCGGCGTGAATCAGCTCCTTTTTTGTCAAAACAATAATATAAACAAAAAAAACGAGTTCACGCCTTAGACAAGAAAAAATTATTGAATCGAAAAAAAAAATCTTACTTTGGAAAAGAAACTGAGATTAAAAAAAATTACGAACGATTGGGAATCAACGAATAAGCATTGAAAATACCTTTAGACGAACCTTCTTCGTCCACAAGAGAATAAGCGTTCGACCCGACGAGACCAGAGATCCTGAATGGACCCGAAAATAAGTGAAAAAACTTATGGAATAAGCCAAGTTTGGCGTCGGACACTTTAGGAGTCCGAAGAAGAACCAGATCATCAACCCTGAAGGGTGGATAGGTCCCTTTTTGAAAACTTTTCCTACGTTTCCCTCTTTCAGAGTCCCATCTATTCGAGTTCCGCTCTTACAGCCCCCCGCACGTGGCTGATTAGTTAAGAGCCCATCGGAATCTCGGTTACATCTTTGGGGTCTACCTTTGTGCTGAATCGTATTGATTCGCTGATTTCTTTCATACGTATTTTGTCTCACATTATAATGCGGCGGACTTGAATGATTATTATTACCACTCGTAGCCGTCAATGATTCAAATGATTGATCATACAAGCCCAATAATACTAGTAATCGATCGAGAGATAATTGTTCGGCCGATTTTAACAAGTTCTGTACATTCAGGGGAAATTGTCTGATCAATGCATGTAGGATTTCTAACTCCTTCAACGGTGGAGAACACAGGCGTGCTTGGGCTAACTTCTCCGTGGGGAATTGCTTCATGGTCCCCGACGTACTTTTGGAATACCTACCCATCGTCACCTTCATACGGTAACTGAACTGCGTATCCGCATCCCAATAATTTGCCAAGAATTTCTGCTTGAATTCTAATATCGTAGAAGGGAATGGCAACAGAGCGTTTCCCCATGTCTTTGCGTTACCATCTAACATCTGAAATAACAAACATGATTGCAAAGTTGGAGGAACAGTCACCAGGGAAAAGTAATTCTCCACTTCTCTCATGAGATTTCATAAGTGGATTCATATTAATGACTTGAGAGCAAGAGAAAGGTCCAAATGGTGATTTCCGGAACGGAAAGCGTGCGGGATGCAAAATATGCAGTCTGACAAATTCATCAATAACAAAAATATTGATGAACGTAATAGTATGAAACTTCGTGTGACTATTAGCAAAGCCCTTGGCTATAATATGTGAAAAGGAAAGTTTGATATCTCGATCTGTGTTGTTCTTACGATGCCCCAATTCGATGGATCCATCCAGTACCAAAAAAAATTCGCTAAAAATCCGTTCTTAAACACGTACTCCAGTAAAAAAATTTTTATAAATATTTTAATACTACCAGTAAACGTAGAAATAAACAAGTTTTAATTTGATATACTTTAATTTATAATCGCATTAGCCATCTTGGAGATATTGGTCTTCAAACTCATGGGTGAAGGAAATTTCGTAACGTTTGGTAGGCATCCTATTAAGGGGATTACAGATGATATAGGTAGGTATCGTATAAAACTTATAAGTTTTACTATTCCATTTTTTTATTTCCAATTTAGGATTATTAATTACATAATTAATTGCAAAGTTCCTAGTCATATCTCATCTATAATAAATTTTTGTTCAAATATATTTCCTTAGAAATCAAAAACTTTAATCCACAGGACTCTATACAAAATTCATATACTTGCTCACATTCATCCGTGAATGAAAATTCATTGTTCAAGCATTATTAACTTGCGTTAATGGATATCGGAAATAACCCGTGCCGATATTGGGTGTTCATGCATCGTTTAAATAATTGGGTGATTGACCCAGGTCCTTTTTACGATTCTAAGTTCTATCATGTTTAGGCAGAAATCGTCGATTTTGAAGAGATGGTGTCAATAATGGGAAGAGGAAGAAAAGTATATGTTAAAAAATAGGGATGGGTCGGTTCGCTTCTTCGGTTCAACCGCTTCTTGAGCTTAGAACCGGAACCGAGGCCAAAAATAATTGCTACCGAAATAATTGGGGCGAAAACCAGTTTGAAACCTACTCCCACTCCGAAAGTGGAGGCTTCACATTAAAACCTGGTGAAATAGTGTACTTAGATGCTTCAAAGTCGCGAATTATTCTAATTCAGTCTCTGGAAATGATTATTGATTACCTTATCTTACCATTGAGCAATGCAAAGTAAGCTGTAAATTAAGAACCGGAACCGAGAACCGAAGTTAAGAACCTGGACCAGAACCGAAAAAAAGTGGAACGGACCCATCCCTATTAAAAAACTATCTAAGTAATTAATGGCCAATCATAATTTTGAGGTGCGAGCTTATCAAATATTTACTGCACAAACAAGGCATTTTGTATGAAATTCACTGTACTGTTGGATTAACCCTCCCGGCATACTCGACATCATTGAGAAAGCGTTTAGCTCTGAAAAGAAATACATAGGAATGCGAAATAGAAGGAATGGTCTTTTAATCAGGCTTATGTTTTCCTTAAGAAAAAATATTTTGCTTCCTGGCTTACTTTCATTACAAGTTAATAGGGCATGTAGCTCATATAGGCCTCATGTTATGCCTAAGTACACTCTAGGTACCATACTGCAAGCTAATTTACACATTTTTCAGTAATCCTAGGACAAAAGGTAATTTTCTTATTTCGAGAGCTACCGGAAAATTTCCATTAGGTCTTTTGGCCTGCGCTACGTGCCATATTAATTTGACTGTTTTTTTAATCATGCATTAGGTAGGTAGACCCGCCAATTTGGTAGTCTGATTGCTGGCTAACTTTAATTGCGCGATGACTTAGGTAAAAACTGGGTCTCTTCACTCATGTACAACAATGTACAAACTCGACTCGACTCGATACTTGTGAGTACTTTACAACTCGACTCGAGGTCAAAAAGTACTACTCGCACATCCCTACTCTTTACTACTCGAGGCAGGAATCCAATGAAAACCATTGAAAGGGTTATTAAAAACAATGACAAAATGATGACTTATACTCAACAAAATCTATTTTCAATTACGTAAATAATAACTCGCCATACCTGAATCTCCTGAATGCTCGAACATGATCATCGATGATAGGATGATCATCCCATTATCAAATTAACCTGCCGTGAACATCAACAGTTTAAAATGCAAGTTAGCACGGTAGCTTACCCTGGCTCCCACATTCGTTTCTCTTGCGATGTTGGTACACCCTTTCCAAGCACCGCGAAATATGAGATGAACGTTAAGCTAAATGGACACCATCGGCACAATTATGAACATACAGCATAGTTATTTACTATCATTAACATTAATTTAGGTCTAATTAGTAGAAAACGATAAGAAAACCATGGAAAAACAGACGAAATTAAGCGGGATGATGATGGATATTGGTATGATCAGTTATCATAACATGACTGATAGCACGATAGTAGACTAATAAATTCAACTCAAGTTGTAGACTTAGAGTTATGGAAACATATAGATAAACATGTCTATCAATAAACAATGAGCTATTTCCATCAAAATATTTTAGACATATTCTATGAACATATGCTAGAAATATGTTGAGCACATAACATCAAAATATTTCAAGCATGTTTTTCGAACATATGCTAGAAACATGTGGACTGCATGTTATATAATGAGTGGCTCCTAAAATGACATGAAAACATTTTCAGCATATGCTCACAATATGATTCGAAAATGTTTCCTTGAGCATAATGGAAATGCCGTGAGCTTGTGCTCAGCTTCTTTTGTGCTACTAGCGTATAATATTGAATATTAAATAATTTAACAAAAAATTTTTAAATCTAAAACCCAAAATCAATTCAGTGCACAATGGGTGGATATTTAACTTGGGTTGCTATTTTAAATCAAATCCTTTTGAATGTTTTCAAATTCTTTTTTAGAAACAAAAACAAATTTAATGCGGCCAGGAGATTCGCATTTATGGAATATGTGGGGATTCCATGTTTATGATGAAATAGTTATCATAGATTTTTTGAAGCTGCTAAACTATTAATTTTGCAATGTCCTTTTAATAATTACCTTTAAAATCCTTAACCTCAGAAGGAGAGGTTGTGTAACTCAGATCATGAAATGAGAGGAGAGTTTTTACATGCAACTATAAGCAAAATATAGATATATGTGTATCTGCAGTTTTCTCCAGTGGCGCTGGTTTAAGAGAAAAAAAGTAGAATCACATACTGCATTCTCTGAACTCAGGTAAGCTGACAATGGCAGAGTGAGGTAGTGTACTGCAGATAATGAAGTTCGTTTCTTATCACCGTTTAAAACTTTTTTCACCCATTGAATCAAAAATTTTATCCTCCTTAATTTCCAACTCTTGTGTGTGGATAGTGCTTTTTTGTACTTTAACCTTTATGAGCCAGATTTTAATGCCTAAAAGTCGACCTTCACTGCAGGATTTAATTCTGGCTCTTTAATTTTTTCTTGTTCTTGATACGTAAAACATCAATATCTCAACGACTTCTGAACATAACTTGTTGAAATAAAACTGTTTTATCGCCTAATGTTCATTGTAAACATATTTATCATTTTGTAGCTTACATCAAACTACATAGGATTTTTAAAATTATTTTTTTCGGGATCCAAGTTGAAATGAATAATTATTTATCCATATAGGTGAATGCAATAATGGATATATGATTTTAATGAATGTATGCATCTTACGTTAAATTTGTATCTAGGTATGGTAAAAACATTTTTAGGTGCATAGTCCTACTCCCGCACTTAGTGTTGTAACGTGTGTACAATCCCTTTTCAGAACACACTCGGCAACGTAGGTGAGTGCGTTCCCTTTGGCTGGCCAGTGTGTATTTTCCTTCGCCTCCAAGCGACACAGTTCCCTTCCAACCGTGTTACTGGACCTCCGTGAGGGGGAAGGGCAGAGGCCCCCCCTTCTCATTCATTTGCCACATCAGAAAAACTGCTGATGTGCCATCTGGAGACATAAACAACACTCAGTTGTCGAGGATGGTTACGTTCAATTGTGAAATGCAGAGAAAAAAGAAATGCAGAGGATAATTTAATAAAATGTAGCACCTTAGGAAAAAAAACATTATGAAGCTAATGTTATGTATATCCAAATGCTGTGTTTTTTACATTGCTTATGTTGAACTAACTAATAATTGCACAATTGTTTTACATTGACTGAAAAATAAATGTTATTATTTTAGTGTCACAAAGTTGAACAATAAATTGATGTTGGGCCGTCATATCGGCCTGCCGCACTTTTCAACCAAGATGCAAAAGCCGATATATCGGCCCACAACACTCCGAGGGTTAATATCACGTTTCCATGATTTTAAATCTGGATAAAATATTTCTCCACTCATTTTCACTAACGCCAAATGTTATTATTTTTATGTTTAATTTACTGTGATGCATAAGTTGACGTGAAATTTCTGATAATCTACTTTTTTCAACTGCCTGCTTGCCTTACCCTAAAAATACAGCATTGGCTGTATTCCTAGGCAGTGTTAAGGATCGAACTCGTGACTGGCAGTACACTAGCTCTCATTTTTAACAACTACGTTCTCATCGGATCATGTGAGTCTGGCGATTGTAGGCGACCTGCGTGATGGTTTTATCAGGAATCAGGGTTTACGAGGAATCTCCTTTGCCACTTACCCATCGCACACGTCATAAACCCTGATTGTGTGTGTGTGAATGAGAATCATGAGGGTGACTGTGTATAGTATGCAAACCCACATGAATTATTGCTTGAAAGTTATTATCAATTTTATTTTATTTACTTTATTTATGTAGTTATCCTTTTCTTACTCATTAATTTACTATCTCCTACTTTTATTTTTATCTCGTGTGTATGACGAGTCACTGGCGTTGGAGAAATCTTCGTGAACCCTGTTTGTGTGTGTGTTTGAATTCACGAAGGTGACTGTATTTAGTGCACAAACCTGAGTGAGTGATTGCATGAGTCACTGTTTTTATTTTTACCTTGATTCCATTAATTTTGAGCGTGACGATTGTTTGTAACAATATGAGTGCGAGTGTGTCATTTACTTCCATTTAAATTTATTTGTATGCTTTTGTTATCCTTCATCCCTTAAGATTACAGCTTTGGGGATATTTTATCCTTCATCTTTGCATGTTGCAGCTGTAGAGATGTTCTCTTCACTGTTCTATGATGGCCACCTAACCATAATAAATATATGAGATTTTGTAGTATCAAAGTTAGTATTATTGAATTTTTACTCCATAACATTTATTTAACTAACCTTCATTCCTCCTTTTACTTGGAGTTGGTTGATGGTTTCCATGGCTTTCAAATTTCGAATGGGGAGAATCTAGGATTAAGTCCAAATTACTAACTAGATATTAATAACTAGATCCCTGTTATGCCCTCACATGATGATTACTAGTTAATTTGGTTCACGTGTTGAAATCTCCCTTTATTTCAGGACAGAATTTCTTGGCTACAGAATTATAGACCTTGCAACGTAGAAAGTGACGCTAGCGTAGATCTTCTGTCGTGCGTGACCCATGGGGAGACCTTTCAGATTTGGGAAGCCAACGAGGCTGTTCAAGTGAATGACTTTGGCCGTTGTGACCTGGCTGAGGCCCTCAAGGTAAAGTTGCTCCATTGCTCTGTCCTTTGCTCAGCTCTCGACTCCTGTGACCATTTTTTCCTCTGCACAACACCACAACTGCCATGCCCGAATAATTCCAAATATGTGCACTCAAAAGACACTAGGAAACATAGAAATAACAATGACATCCAGATATCATCTGAAGATCAATAAAAAAAACTAAGGTATGCAGTAGGAGAAAGGAAGCCAGGACCAATGTTGAACTAGGAAAACAAAAAAATCGAGGAAGTGGAAGAGTTCTGTTATCTGGAAAGCAGAGTAACCAGCGATGGACGAAGTAGAAGAGGAATAGTGAGTAGAATGGCCCAGGCAAAGAGGGCATTCTATCAAAAGAAGAATCTACTTACAGCTGGAAATACAAGCTTGGAAGTAAGGAAGCAATTCATCAAAACGTATATCTGGAGCATGTTTCTTTATGGCAGTGAAGCATGGACGATGACATCAGTGGAGAAAAAAAGGGTGAAAGCATTCGAAGAATGATGAAGATAAAGTGGATCGATGGAGTGACAAATGAAGAAGTGCTAAGAAGAGTGGGAGAAAAGAGAAGTCTGCTAAAAACTATAAAAAGAAGACTGGACAAATTAATTGGCTGCATCTTAAGACATGATGGCCTGATGAAGACAATTGTCGAAGGAAAAGTGAATGGGAGGAATGGAAAAGGCAGGCCCCTCGGATGAGATACAGTAGAAGATCAATAATCCGGAATTCTAAATAACGCAAGATCCAAACAACGGAAGGTTTTCCGGAATTATTTTGGGTATGAAATTTTTTAGTCGTACTGCCAATAATACTGCTTTGTAAGCGGTTTAAGTGTTGCTAGAGCCTATTAGGCTTCGTCAAGGAATAATTCATACATAGCAATTATTTATATTATTATTATTCATGGAATGTATAATGGTGTTTCTACCCACCCCATGGCGTCAGCCACATACAATGTCTATTCCGCTAACTTGCGCGATCTCTCTACAAGAGGAATGGAGTGGAGAAAAAGCTTACATTGCAAGTGCTGCACGTCCAAAATTTCAATGTATCATGGCTGAGTAGATGTTACATAGCATGTTATTGAGATAGAAACTCACACGGATCACACTCAAAACACTCGCACTCAATATGAGTCATGTGAAATGACTCATATTGAGGAATCCCCTAGCGGCTCAAGGAATGTGACAACGTCGTAAGGGTCAGCAGGGGCATGGGGCGGTGAAGGGGCTTATCTATTGGCTCAAGGACATTGGTTCCCTTTCACTTTTTCATCTGTCTTCGGACTTGTTTGATAGTTGGTTGCTCTTATGACGTGGTGAGCAGGTCTTGTCCTGAAGGGTGAACCCAAGCAATCTGCTTACTCGATGATGGAAGAAGCAGTTGGCTCAAAGAGAGAAAGAAAAACACTCCCTCTTCAGCAAAAAGTGGAGCTGCTGGGAAAATTGGAACAAGGTGTCAGTGTTTCAAAACTTTGCCTAGTGTATGGTGTTGGACAGAGACTATTTATGATTTCAAGGGACAGAAAAATAAAGTTTTGCAGTTCATTGCGGAATCCGATTCGTTGGCTGGAATTTTGAAAAGGAGAAATGTACGGGGGGCTAGCAACATTGAGCTGGACATGGAGGTGTGCAAGTGGTTGCGGCAGCGGAGAAGTGGGGAGGGTATTCCAATTTCAGGTGGCGTCATGATGGAGAAAGCAAAGTATTTCCACAAGGAGCTCAATTTAACTACGCCTTGTGAATATTCATCAGGATGGCTGCGGAAATTTAAAAAGCGGCATGGCATTCGCTATTTGAAAGTGACCGGTGAAAAAATGTCAGCTGATTATGATGCTGCGGAGGAGTACGTGAATAAGCTGGCTAAGTTGGTGGAAGACCATAATGTGACTCGTCACACGGGGGGAGGGGGGATATGGGAGGGTTCGAGGTGCACGGGCGAATGCGTGAAAGGTTGTGAGTGACCCCGGGCACCTGGGTTGGGAGGTGGGAAGGGACGGGAAGGAGGGTGGGGGAAGGGGAGATGCCGAGAGAAGGAAAGCTTTGACAGGGGGGGGAGGGATGAATAACTCACTCAGACCAGTACTTAAGGAATTTCAGGCATGCAGAGCCATCAATAACTGGCCTAGACCACATTTTGATTCATACACATGCTGCACATGGAAAAAACATACCCTGAGTCGAACAGACAAAAAAAATTAAACTCTCCTTCCCTCAAGCATCCATATTACTTATATAATGTGACTGGCCAAACGGCAACGGTTACAATAATCTTATAACAGAGCAGATTTACAACATGGGTGAGACAGGTTTGTTGACTTACTGTTGTGGCTTGTGCGAATGCTAAAAAGTGCTAAACCAAGAGTGTTTAAGGGCATCCGCCATTTCCCCATGATATATCGTTGAAGTAAATGGGTGTGAGTAGTGCAGGACCTGTTTAGCGAATGGTTCTATCGTCATTCTTTGCCCGAGGTTGGGGATTACTACAAGGCTATAGGGCTTCCTGAAAACTCGAAAATTTTACTGTTATTGGACAATTGCCCTGCCCATCCCCCGTAGAAAGTCTAGTAGAAGAGAACATCATTATATCAACCCTTGCAGCCAATTGCACATCCCTAATTCAGCCCCTGGATCAAGGTATCATAAACAGCCTGAAGTGTCACTACAGAAGTGAGATAATGAAAACTATAATACAAGGTGCCTACAGCTATGAAAAATTTAAAAAAGAATTTACTCTAAACATTAGGTGTGGTGCATTGCTGAAGGGTGGGAGAAAGTAACACCCACTGTTTTGAAGAGGTTGTTGCAACAAAGTGCTACCAGATTTTCAACCAGGAACAGACGACCAGAAGAGTTCCTTGGTTTGAGCCAGCGGGCGAAGACTCTTCCGACTTTCTTAGTTTCTTCAAGGAGCTGAACGCTGAATTGAGCGACGAGGAAATAAAGGAGTGGAGTAATTGCGACAAAAACGCCTCTGTGTATCAGAGTTTCACAGACAGTGAAATTGTGGATGCGGTTACTGGCTCAGCCATCACGAGCAATGATGAGAGCGATAGTGATAGTAGCGTGGACGAGGAGAAAATGTCCACGACTGAGGCCATCGAATGAATAGTTTTTTTCAATTGATCACTGCTTCAGCTGCTCATGTATTACGTCTAAATGAAATTAGATCAGCTGCTAATACGATCTTCAGTATTTTTGTAATGCTTGAACTTCTGGAATTTATTTAAAAGCCATAATTTCTGATAATCAATAGCTATCGGCTTACGTGGGCCGAGCTTCTTACAAAGCAGACTTTTCTAAGTTTTTCCAGCCTCATTACATAATTCTCTCTAAAAGAGAGTTGCATAGAACGGCATAATCAGAGAAGCCTTTGCGCCCTTAGCCGATACCCTACCTTCGGAAATAATTCCGATACGTTCAGAAGTCGGTGGGTATATTTTTTCACCCTCAGAAACATTCCCAACATGTTTTATGATACCCACAACCCCGAACGGTAAGCAGGTGGTGAAAATAGAATCAAGCCAGATCACAACGAAAAGAAAACTCATCCGGGAAATGAACCACAGATCTACGAATGTGCTGTTATGAGCGCTATTCCAAACAAGATTGGAAGTTGGGCAGGCTCTCCATTTCTTCATATTTCCACCTTCCGCTATCTTAATAGTGTATTGGAGAAAAAGGGGCATAGCAGCATTGATGACAGAAGGAAAATTGTATCGGTAAGATAAGCTTTTAGTCGTAGACGTGAACTGTTGACAGGTGCGTTAAGTAGTGAAGTAAAGAAAATACTAGTGAAAAGTTTGATGTGGAGCATGGCACTATATGACGCTTAAACATAGGCTTCATGGAACGAAGATGGAAATATACTCAGAGCTTTTAAGATGTGAGTATGTAGAAGGATGGAGAAATTAAAGTGGGTCAAAAGGAGGACAAATGATGAAGTGTTAGAAATGGTAGGAGAGGAAAAAATTTTGATTGATGAATAGGGAAGATAAAAAGGGCGAGGGTGAATTGAAATATGTGATTGAGTGAAGGATATTGGTTAAACGGGGTAGAGTGAGGCGAAGAATGGGTAGCTTGGATAAAATGATGGGAGGTATGAGGGGCTGAAGGGGCTTGTGTGAAATGAAAACTAATGATAATAATGATTCTGATCACTGTAATCACATCATGTGTTTAATTCCCTTGGAAAATATGAATTGATCCTCACCTAGAAATTCATTGTCTTTTTTCCATACATTGATTGTTGATTCTAAGCACCAACGTAGCAGCATGAGAGATTCAGTAGTCTTCGCATTCCCTTATTAATCTCATTTTCGTTTTAGATGGCAATACAATTTCTTTGAATACTCCCGACAGTATATTCTCCTCATATATCCTACAAGCGAGCCCATAAAAATCTCCTAGACCTCTCTGCACAGTAGTTCAGTAATTCCAAGTACAGTCAGATCCGGATTTAAGGTCTTCGCATTTAACGTTTTTCCGCATTTAACGTTTAATTTTTGAGGTCCCGATTCATTCCCTATATACACAATGTAAAAATTGTCCTAATTTACATCTCCGCATTGTGCATTTTTCTGCATTCTAGGCCGTAAACATTTTTCCTGCACAAGATTTTTTACCCGATTTAAGGTTTATTCATGCAAATGATTATCCATACATCCATGATGACTATCACCAGCATTAGTTTTCAATAGGTCGACGGTGCTTAAGGTTTCGCTTTAAGATGCTTGTGTATGTAAAATGAATGAATTTATAATGAGCATACGAACATTAAGAAATTGTATGCTCTTGGTAATACACACATAAATGTAAAACAGCATTTTCCCCTATAGTATGTTCAACCCAATATGCCATATTACGCAGTTGAAATCGTCGAAATTTTCCCGGGTGCTGTGTAGAAAAAATGAATGTGTAACTGCGCGCAATGTGAGAAACTTGCATGTACAGCAACAGCTTAATTTCTCGGAGCTACAAATCAAAATTGATTGCTAAATTAGGCATTCTCATTATGTCGTACCATTAATAATATTCTCATAATTGGAAAGTATCAACATTTTGCGAAATGAAATGTCTTTCTTTCACTCGTCTTTAATGATGCTATGGTGATGATTTTTCGAGTACATAGCCGCCTACACCTCGCTTTTACAGAATTAAATGGGTGTAAAAATGCATCAAGACCACTGAGAAATGTGTAAAAATGGAATTTTTAACATTGATAACCATCCACACTAACATTCCCACTGGGAATTTTCCTTAACTCCATTTCTCTTAGGAAAATTTCCAACATCTCTTAGGTGCCGCAGTGACAACGACAGTAAAATTTAACCCCAGAAAATGTAGAGGTTAGCCTCATGCTAATTTACGGCCGCACAAAATAAGGCAGGGGGGTTGAATTACAATGTGTTTTGCCTGAAGGTTCAAATTAGAGCATTTACGAGTTAGGGTTGGATGGTCGGTAGTAAGGGTTTAAGCGGTAGTAAGGGTAAGCACTCAAAAAAGTCCCCGTTTGAATCACTGGAGAGCCATTTACATTGCATTGGTGAGAAAGGCAATTGTATCAATAAATTGTGCGAAGCAACAAGCCAATATAAATTTGTTACAGGCAATCCATTTTGTTGCAAGCACATGGGAAAGTGTGAATAGTGCAACCATCTAAAATTGTTTTTCCAAAGGGGGGTTCCTGAATACCACTGGAACAGAATGTGATTTGCAAACTTTTGTGGACGATAATGAATGGCAAATTAGAATCAAATATCAGTTCACTTTTCCACAAGTAATTTATTAATGCGTACGACGCGTTTCGGCTCACAGAGCCATCATCTGGTACAAGACACCAACATACATGTTAACAGCGTATTTATACATAGGAGAAGGGGTGGGGGGGGGAAGTAAGAGGCGGAGGGAGGGGGGGGCAAAGGTACGGTTGGGGGAAACAGTGAGAGACGGAAAAACCAAGGAAGTATGGAACGGGGGAGGAGGGGTTCTTGAATGAAGGGACGCGTGTCAAAAGAAAGGGATACGAGGCGGCAGTTAGCGAGGCAAGGAGGAGGTGTGTGGGAAGTCCCCGAAAGGGAAACTGGGAAAGGAGTAAGGGTAAACAGCAGGGGTTGGTGAAGGGATTATTGGCGGTAAAATGGTCAAAATAAGGTGGGGGAAGTGGGTGGGTGGACCGGAAAAAGAAAGAGAAAAACCCGAGGAGGTGGAGTCGGTTGGCTATGGGGGGGGTGAAGTGGGAATTTGGTCGTTGCTTTTCGGGAAGGGGATGTTCAGGAGAGGAGAGTGGTTGACAAACACTTGATCATTCATAAGTACATTCGAATCTGATTGTAGAATTTCAAGTTGCTCCAAAATGTCTAGCCTGGAGCCCTTACTTTCAAGATGAAGAATTTCTGGATGGAATTGACAAGAGTGAGAAGTCTGCAATAAATAAACCCAATAAACAGAAAATGTTACCTCTCGTTACCTCCCAACTCCAAGCTAGTCTCATTTGATGTAAAAAACCTTTTTACTTCTGTGCCTGTGCAAAAAACTTTGTCACTTACCAAAGACTTACTGAGAGTGTCCAATTTAGACTCTGTCAAGGCTAATGAACTTCATTTACTCATGGAACTTTGTGCTAACCAAAATTATTTTCTGTTCAACAAGAATTTCTATCACCAAACAGACGGCCTTGCTATGGGGTCCCCCCTCTCACCTTTACTAGCTGAAATATTCATGGACAATTTAGAACGCCAATTATTTGATTCTGCGCATCCCATCTTATCCAACATATTCTACTGGTATCGCTATGTGGATGACATCATTTGCTGCTGGACTGGGAGTGTCAGACAATTAGACCACTTTCTCAATCTTTTAAACACTCAACATCCCGAAATTACCTTCACAGTTGAAATGGAATCCAATAAACAGTTGAACTTTCTCGATCTTTCCATACGCATAGTTGGGGATAAACATGAATTTAGCGTATACAGAAAACCCTGCTATAGCGACACCATTATTCCTAATGACTCATGTCACCCAACCTCCCAAAAACTATCCGCCTTTCATTCAATGATAAATAGACTTGTCAAGTTACCATTAAACACGACTAATTTCAATTGTGAACTTTCCACTATTAAATCCATTGCAGTGTCGAATGGCTACAACTTAAACACAGTAACTAAAATACTACAGAGAAAATTAAAAACGAAAGCTATCTCACAAATATGCTCCCTTACCCCCAATATAGAAAAATCAAAAAAATGGTGCCGACTATTGTATGTGGGAGATCTTTCCGACAAACTCGCTCGTAAATTCCCCAAGGATAAAATCAATGTCTCTCTTTACAATCCCGGTACTCTCGGGAAAATTCTCTGCCGTAACAAAGACAAAATTGAACCCCGCCATCAATCCGGCATATACAAAGTGAATTGTAATACTTGCAACATGTGCTACATAGGCCAGACCGGTAGAAACTTTGAAACTAGGATGAAAGAACACAAAAGATGTTGGAAAAATTGTGATGACAAGTCACTTCTAGCCAAACATTTATTGCAGACTTCTCACTCTTGTCAATTCCATACAGAAATTCTTCATCTTGAAAGTAAGGGCTCCAGGCTAGACATTTTGGAGCAACTTGAAATTCTACAATCAGATTCGAATGTACTTATGAATGATCAAGTGTTTGTCAACCACTCTCCTCTCCTGAACATCCCCTTCCCGAAAAGCAACGACCAAATTCCCACTTCACCCCCCCCATAGCCAACCGACTCCACCTCCTCGGGTTTTTCTCTTTCTTTTTCCGGTCCACCCACCCACTTCCCCCACCTTATTTTGACCATTTTACCGCCAATAATCCCTTCACCAACCCCTGCTGTTTACCCTTACTCCTTTCCCAGTTTCCCTTTCGGGGACTTCCCACACACCTCCTCCTTGCCTCGCTAACTGCCGCCTCGTATCCCTTTCTTTTGACACGCGTCCCTTCATTCAAGAACCCCTCCTCCCCCGTTCCATACTTCCTTGGTTTTTCCGTCTCTCACTGTTTCCCCCAACCGTACCTTTGCCCCCCCCTCCCTCCGCCTCTTACTTCCCCCCCCCACCCCTTCTCCTATGTATAAATACGCTGTTAACATGTATGTTGGTGTCTTGTACCAGATGATGGCTCTGTGAGCCGAAACGCGTCGTACGCATTAATAAATTACTTGTGGAAAAGTGCACCGATATTTGATTCTAATATGTCAAACTTCCACTACATCTCGCCTGAATCAGTTGATTTTATTATGAATGGCAAACTTTGAATTCAGAAATATCGTTCAGTGATTTTGTTGCATGTGATGATGACCTGCAAACCAGTGGCATTGTTTCAATAGGGGAATTGTGTGGTACATCAAATGAAACAGATTCTAACTGCTGTGAGGATGAGGAAGTGCCGACAGTGGCTTATACCTTTTCGGAGTCTGTGGTTGGACTTGAAAAATTGAAATCATATTATCATCTATTGAGAACAATCAATCTACTTTACTGACGGTTTCAAAACTGGAAAAGATCTGCAGTAGAACCTCTTTTTTACGAACCTCTAATTTACGAAATGACACCAATTTATGAACCATTCCGCCGGTCCCGATCTTTGTATATAGGAAAACCATGTAAAATGACCTCTATTTTACAAAACCTCGATTTTATTGATTTACGAAGTGAGAGGCCGGTCCCTAGGAGTGATTGACCTCTGTTTTTCGAAGTTTTGAAAGGATTTTGTAGCACTGAACTCAGTACAATGGAATAACGATCGCTGTGTACCGCGACAGGAGCAGCTGAAGCCAGATAGGTCATGTTGAGAGGGCACTCGGTCCAAGTATTTCATATAGGAAAATGTGGAAAAATTGATTCAGCATAGTGCTTTTTGAAGTGCTTAAACTGTGGCAAAAATCCCAGAGACTGATCATCCAAATCGCAATTCCATCCTTATTATATGATCCAAGGAAAAAATGTTTAAAGACGCATGGCACGACGCCTACTTCTCAAAAGCAATGCCCCACTTCATAAAATAATCGGATTAGTGTTTGGTAATTTCTATTCCTTTTCTATCATTTTGTGTATTGCGAATACCTAACTCGTCGTCACAAAGGATCCATATTTTCTCTGGAATTATTTAATGTTAGCTTTAAGGTAGACGCCGTAACCCCAATTCAGAACTTTGTTCAGCCTTTGACTTGAAAATAGCATTCCTGTTGGAAGTTCTTTGCTGCAGCTGTCGTGGAGCTTAGTTTCATTAAAAAATACTAATTTTGAAATAATAAATTATTTATATTCAAATCTTGATGCAATTTGATTATTTAATTTTTCATTAGAAGTGTTTCACGTCGTTAGGTAAGAATATGCGATCGCGTCATTTAGCTCGCAATCGCTTTATGTAGCCGCGAGTAAATAGTTCTCGTAAATCACCGCCAGATGTCAGCACTGAGGAACGCATCTTAAAAAAGAGGGAATTTCAAATTAACTGAGTGAATTTCTAAGATTAACTTTCATCAGCGGCAAAATATTATTAAATGTATTTCAAACGATACGCTTTCTTCAAAAAGTGCATTTTATGGTCTTTTCATGGAAATATACTGGGTCAGTTGGAACTTTGTTTTGAAATTTCCTAGTTAAAATGCATCCCTGGCTTTCCCATGTTAAAATGGCTTCTTTGAAAACAAATCGACTAGCACTAAATATACCACTTTCGTTAATTAATGCATAACTGCATATGCTTAGCATACTCCATGGGATGAACATCCCGTGGAGTATTTTATACTCGAGTGAATTCTCTTATGAGTTATCCCCCTTATTTTGAGATCTACCAACTGAACAGCTACAAGAACTTAATTCAGTTGTAGCAGCCAAGTTCATACCTTTATAAATTTGTAGAAAAATATTCACCTGTTTTTTTTAATTCATGGCTGTGTTTCATTCTCTTTTACTAAAGAGAGTCTCCTAGCCTTAGGAATAACGCCTATGCTATACAGCGAATCAATACAATTGAGGTGTAATTTTTAAATCCTTTCAATTTGATGTAGATACTCTGCACACAGAGAATTTCATGTAATATCTGTTGTTTTTTCCCAGAACGAGCAGATGACTATTATTTGTGATAGTAATTAGTTTGATTTCAACCATAGCATAACTATTTGACAAGTTAAGTACAGCATAGTGTTTAATTATATTGAAGGTATACTCGCATTACTGTGAGCAGAGTTTTAGTAGACGTACATTTGTCGCAGATCAAGCCTCTTATGTGCATGATGTGCCTCAATGGACATTGCTCCATGCTGTGCGAGGTGTTGCCAGAGCATGGGAGTGTCACCGCAAGAACTATTTCCTACTGTTGGAGATCAGCTGGTTTTGGTGACACATCAGTTCTGGAGACAGAGGAGTTAGTGGAAGATAACCTCCAATTTACAAACCCTCTGATTTACAAAGCTCAAATTTTTGGGTCCCTTCAACTTCGTAAAATAGAGGTTCTACTGTACTTCTTAGTTACAGTAAAAAATTAAGCAGAGTAAAATTTCATATTTTTTCAAAAGTAGCTGTTCAGAAATATAATTGGTCTCTCCTAAAAGTTTGATTGATATTGAGTTCCTGAGTAGTCAGAAGGCTAATGCATTGTATTTTTGGTTTAGGCATTTTCATTTTTGGTTCATTTTTCATTTATTTTCGTTTTGTCACTGAATCCAACATTCTTTGGGAAGCACTGAACATGTTAAGAAAAATTAACTTTGTACAATTCCACAAATGATTTATTATTCCTAAGGAATAGTTTACTATTCCTATTAACCAGGATTAATAAATCATTTTGTGGAATTGTACAAAGTTAATTTTTCTTAACATGTTCAGTGCAACTAAATTCCACCACGTATCGCCTGCCTCCATTGATGTTGTTTTCTTTGGGAAGAGCATATAAAACTAATGAAAATTTTTTATTGTTGTATGTGACCCCTTTTAGTGACTTCTATATTTTTATATTATTATTTATTATATTATAATTATATTTTCTTTTCGTAGAAAGCTGTTCTAATCATTACAGGCCCTATAACCTCAAAAAAATGACAAGTCCTCATTTAGTGTTTTTCCACATTTAGTGTTTTAAATTTTGTCCCCCCTGAAAAACCTTAAATCAGGATTCTACTGTATTCCCTATAATTACGTTGAATGTGTTCTGGTCACATTGCAGAATTACACGTCCTGTCCTTTTTTTTATATTTCAATATATATATATATATATATTGAATTAAATTTTATATTCAATATAATTATTTATTGAATATAAAAAGGCATATACTGTGATATGAATTGCCGATGAGTATTCATTCTAAGAGGTAACCAGGTGTACGCGAGAGTATGAAGATTGTTAAATATATCCGCGATAATTTTTCCTCATTTATTACCAAATTAAGCTTGAAACTTAATACTTATATGCCGTAAAGACGTCCAATACGTCTTCTCTATTGTTGTTGAAATCTGCCTGTAACAGTTGTAGCATAAATATTTTAACCATTTAGGCCCCGTTTCCACTACTGACATTTCTACGACGGTAACTCTCTACCCGCACAATGCTAGTAATGGAAACGCTCGAAAACGCCTACCATGGTAGATAGTCCTACTAGCATTGAGATACCCTTGTTAGATCAGGGAATAGTGGTTACCGTCGTGTCCTTTTTGTAATTGGAACGCAAGTTAGTCAAAATCCTGGTAAGAATTATGGGAAAACAGTTGAATCACGGATAGCGGTGAAGGATCGCGGCATATGCATCTAGGAAAACGTAGTTGGTGTGGTGTCTTTGTTTGGCTTAATACTTCATTTTTGTCTATGCTCAATGATGCTCCAGAGTTGTTATTACCTATGGTTTACATAATTTAATTATACATATTTTCCCAGCTGACCGAACAAAAGAATTGCAAAAACTTTGCTCAAGAGGAGACGGACTTGCTCCTTGGGCGTACGCAATAAGCCCGACGACATTTTATTATAACAATCAATATAGATTCTTGAATAAAACTTCAAGTGCTTACACACTTCAATGTGCTACCATCTTTGCGCATTTCTATAATGATCGTCGATTTTCTTTTGAACTGGAATACTGGTAACCGCTATGTGACGAAAGCAGTGATTACAAGGGTAACTTTGTAGCTAACTGGAACGCAGGTAGGTTATGAGGGCTGAAATAACCATGGTAGAATGTCAGTAGTGGAAACGGGGCCTTACTATACTAGCGCATTTTTCGAGATCTTATCTAGAATATTTTATGATCTCATTATTTCCTACGATGAAATAAAGGCAAAAACGGAGTATTTGGGAATATTTTGGGAACACTTTTGACAAAGGCATATCGATGGTGTTAATGACAACTCTTGCTTCGAGCTCTTTAGATTTGGGTCGTCACTCTCTCAGCAGTCGCGAAACCTACGCGATCATCTTCGAGGGAGGCCCTCTGAGCAGCAATCGAAAACAAGGCTGCTTTTCGATAGGCCTCACTCCTCAGCACCGATTGTCACAGGGCACTCTTGCGGTCCTCCCCCCTACTGCAAAAATCCCTGTCCACCTTTGTCAGTCCAAAGAGAGGAAAAACCCACCATGCTTTACCTGCTCCTTAAACACCCATTGTGTGCTTGGGCCCTGAAAGAGACTTGAACCGGTAGGAAGAAGACCTGAGGTGTCGTGGATGGAAAGGTGGGTGTCATAAAAAGTGTCGGGGATGATTCCCAAGGTGAATAAATCTACGCATCCAGACCCATTTCCCGTCTCGGCATTATTTAAGAATAGGGCCTCAGCGAAGTGGTCAGTGGTTACTTATCGCCCATATCTGTGCATTTAGTTTCCTTGGAGAGGGAGAGAGGGGAAGGAGTGTGAGGTGGCTGGGTAAACCCAAGGACATAAATCATGACTCAAGTAATGAAATTTTGCATGCATGAAGGGTGATTTTAATTTAGAAGAGAGGGGTTAGATCATAGAGAAGGGTGAGTAATTTAGTATCCCGGTTAGTATGGAAAAGGAGTATTCTGCCTACATTGAAGTCCGAAGGAGAATTACGTTGGTTAAAGAGACGTTTCGTCAAAGACGGGGATAAATGACAGGCTTGGTTGACTCGTCCTCTAGCAGATATCGCGGACAAGGTGGCTTCATTCATCTATTGCTCTCTTTTCCATACCTCAGTTGATGATTTTAAGCATAAGCTTAGCAGCATGAGAGATTCAGTTGCCTTCGCATTCCCTTGTTACTCTTTTCCGTTTTAGATGTCAATACAGTTTCTACGAAATCCTCCGACAATATATTCTCCTTGCATATCCCACGGGCGAGTCCATAAAAATCTTCTAGGCCTTTTTGCACAGTCGTTCGGTAATTCCACGTATTCCTTCTAATTATGTTGAATGTGTTCTGGTCACACTGTAAAATTACCCGTCCTGTACTTAATACACATTTCCGTTTAACAATACCAGAAAACGTTATAACCTTTGAATAGAGGGCGATTATTTCCCCATGCGCTTTGCGCCACGCAGTACTCAAGTACGGACTGCTGGGTTTCGAACAGGGACCTTCGAATAGGAAAACACTTAGAGTTTTGACCAATGCATCTACGAAACGTTCAATTTGTTCCTAATAATCTCCTTAATACTTATATTTATTAAGTGAGTTTATTTTTTATTTTTGAAATAGCATGTACTACGATATGTATTGCCGATGAGTATTCATTCTAAGAATTAAGCAGACGAGTATGTGAGAGTGCGAGGATTGTGTGTAATTTGAAATAAATTCTTAAGGTGGCTCACTAGCTTGGCTGAAAGTGTTCCTGCAGGCCATTTCTAAATACATTTTCATAGCTGATCTCTAGCTCGGAGGTACTTCTAGTTTTCTCTCTTATCTTAGAAAAGGATGGATCTTCGCAATCATTGCGTGACATTATCATTGTAAATTACGTTGTTGCGTTGATTTAGAGCAGAAATAGTGTGCCCACCGACGCTTTCCCTCATTTTTTCAGCACGCTTTAATTCAGTTTCTGTTGCGTAAACCAAAAATATTACGCAGTGATGGTTAAGGTTCATTCTCCATCTTTGAAGCAGAAGTATTTTCAGTACTTAATATACAAAAATATAGCTATAGTTTTGAAAATACGAACACATGTTTCCTGTCTTTTCACTCGCGTGTCCACGGCCAATGTCGGGCTGCCCCCACCACCGCTGCTTATACCCCCGCCTCCAACTACTCTCTCACCGCCGCAGTGCGGAAGGGGCACTCACACAACCACCTAGAGCGAGTATCACCCGCCATCAGACAAAGTAACTGGGTGCTCTTATTTATATTTCGCTCCATATCTTAAGTTCATTTAAAGATTTTATAGAAATTAAATATTGAAGCACTCTATTCCACTTAATACCAATATCTTTATATTTAATTAATTTATGTTGATATTGGATGGAGTGCCCCATGCTTTTCGTTGTGGCCTTGCATAAATAGACAACTTTAAACATGTTATATTGTTGAAACCAAAATTACTTACTATTAATGTTCATAAATAATTCATTGTGTGGATAATTTCCTTGAATTGCATGTAATGTACTTCAGCATTTTTTATCACACGAAAATCTTAAGATTTCAGTGTGTTGACTTTCATAATTATAAATGAATCGTTACTCATAGTTCATGGAGCTAACTTAATCATATGTTAACTCGGAACCGAAGTCGCAATTTTGTACATGAAATTGTTACATGGAAACGAAAAAAGTATTTGTTTAGTTTATTTAACGAAAAAAGATTAAAATGAAATATCCCCGGATCTTTGGATCCGACTGATGTGGTCCGACCATCCCTACTGACAGTACTACAATGCTAAAATATGGTTAAAAGCTCCGATGCATTGGTAACAAGTAATGTAACTTACCTCAAGGACACCGGACAAAATGATTCTTCAGGGAGTTAGCCAGTGTTATGGTTGAGATGCATAAACTGTGCATATTTATCTATAGAAATACATTGTTGATTTTTTAAGTGTAAACAACAAAAAACCTTTTCCTCCTGATCCTGTTTGATCCTGTAAAGTGTGTGCGACATTATGAAAAAGAGCACCAGAAGGTTAAAAGAACACACTTACATTTGGTGGGAAGGTGTATGTGAGCCAGATGACTGATAATAGCTGTACCGAGCCCATATTAAAACCATGGGAATAAATCCAGCAACAAGTGACACCACCAAGCATTGTAACTGCGGAATAAGCAGCATGGTACTCTTCAGCTGGACCAACGTTTCACCCCCCAAGGGAAGAAGAATAGGAGACAATTGGAGAGGAGGAAAGTAAAGGAGAGAACAGCAGTCATACAGTTGAAAGAAGTGAATCTTGTGTTTAAGGATTTTCAGAGGAAGAAACTAAATGAGACATCCAAACTCATTCATTTGCCCCTGAAGATGAAATAATGTGAGCGCTTCAGATTTGGCTTAATTGAAAATGTCCCAAGACTAGAATGTCCAGCTGCCCCTGAAATTCATGACAAATTTTGAAGTGACTGTATCTTAATTATCAGTGGAATTTTATGCTATTGTCAAACAGTCAAAATATAGAATTGTAATATTTTCCTTTCTTTTGTCAATGTAGGTGAAGTCATCGGAAGATTGCTACATAGTTGATGCTTTCCGTAATGGTGAATGTGAGGAAAGTGCATTAATACTGGGAGGTTCCTTCAAAAGGTAAGACGCTCTGTGAGTAAACTCTGCCACCCCTCTTCCACCACCAACATGCAGAGAGGTGAATGCACCCCTCAGTTTCACACTGCATGCCTGGCCATCAAGGTGCAGGCTACACACACCCACGCTCAACGTGGCTCAGCACACACCCAAGTGCCACACCACTCCCAGGACCCCCTCTCCTGCTGTTGCACACCTTTCCCTTTCAAATGAGCAGACTCCTTTGAACACACAAGATGGCTTGACCATGAAAACATTGGGTTTTTTTATTTCTCTGTGAGTTGCCTTTTAAGTGTATGTGTTTACGCACAATTCTATTTTATTTTTTATATTGCATGAACAGGTAAACCATACAAATTAATTCATTCAGAACAGTTGCAGTTACTTGTAAAGCTTGAGTTTGAACGGTGAGAGCCATAATTGAACAGTCGAACATATATAATGAGGTTTAGGGGGCCAATCATTTACTTCACATGAAAACAAAACTTCTTTAAATGCCGGCTAGTTTTCCCTAGCCTTTTTTGACACTCAATGCTATAATGAAAACAATGTAAAATGACCTCCGTTTTATGAAACCTTCATTTTGTTGATTTAAAAAGTGAGAGGCCGGTCTCTAGGAGTGACTGACACCTGTTTTACGAAGATTTTGAAATGATTTTGTAGCACTGAAATCAGTACAATGGAATAACAATCGCTGTATATCGCACACAGGAGTAGCTGAAGCCAGATCAGTCATGTTGAGAGGGCCCTAAGCCCAAGTATTTTATGTGGGATAATGTAGAAAAATTGAATGTGAGCATAGTGCTTTTTGGCGTGCTTAAACTGTAGCAAAAATCCCAGAAACTGATCATCCAAATCACAATTCAATCCTAACTATACGATCCAAGGAAAAAATGTTCAAATACACATGGCACGACATCTACTTCTCATAAACAATTCCCCAGTTCATAAAATAAGCGGACTAGTGCTTGGTAATTTCTATTCCTTTTCTATCATTTTGTGTATTTCGAATACTTAACTCGTCGTCCTAAAGGATCCATATTTTCTCTGGAATTATTTAAAATTAACTTTAAGGTAGCCGCCACAACCCCAATTCAGAACTTTGTTCTGCCTTTCACTTGAAAATAGCATTCCCGTAGGAAGTTCTTTGCTGCAGCTGTCATGGAACTTAGTTTAATTTAAAAAATACTAATTTAATAATAAATTACTTATATTCAAATCTTGATGCATTTTGAATATTTGATGTTTCATGAGAAGTGTTGTACGTCGTTAGGCAAGAATTTGCGATCGCGACTTATAGCTTTCTGTACCTGAGAGTATATAGTTCTCGCAAATCACCGCTAGATGTCAGCACTGTAGAACACTCATTAAAAAAAGAGGGAATTTCAAATTAACTCAATTAAAGTTCTAAAATCCACTTTCAACAGCTGTGAAATAATATTGAAGTTATTTCAAGCAATATGCTTTCTTCAAAAAATGCATTTCCTGGTCTTTTCACTGAAATATACTGAGTCGGTTGGAACTCTGTTTTTAAATTTCATAGTTAGAATGCATCCCTGGCTTTCCCATGTTAAAATGGCCTCTTTAAACACAAATTTATGAGCAGGAAATATACCCCTTTCGCTAATTAATGCATAACTGCATATGCTTAAAATACTCCGTGGGATGAATTAATTCACTTATTCCCCTTATTTTGAGATCTACCAGCTGAACAGCTACAAGAACTTAATTCAGTTGTAACAGCCAAGTTTATACCATTATAAATTTGTAGAAAAATATTCACCTGTTTTTTTTAATTCATGGCTGTGTTTCATTCTCTTTTACTAAAGAGAGTCTCCTAGCCTTAGGAACAACGCCTATGCTATACAGCGAATCAATACAATTGAGGTGTATTTTAAAATCCTTTCAATTTGATGTAGATACACTGCACACAGAGAATTTCACGTAATATCTGTTGTTTTTTTCCCAGAATGAGCAGATGACTCTTATTGGTCATAGAAATTAGTTCGATTTCAATCCTGACATAACTATGTGACAAGTTTAGTACAGCAATGTGTTTAATTGCATTGAAGGTATACTCGCATTACTGTGAGCAGAGTTTTAGTAGACGTACATTTGTCGCAGATCAAGCCTCTTATGTGCATGATGTGCCTCCATGGACATTGCTCCATGCTGTGTGAGGTGTTGCCAGAGTTTGGGACAGTGACACCGCAAAAACCATTTCCAACTGTTGGAGATCAGCTGGTATTGGTGACACATCAGTTCCGGAGACGGAGGAGTTACTGGAAGATAACCGCCAATTTACAAACCCTCTGATTTACAAAGCTCAAAATTTTGGGTCCCTTCAACTTCGTGAAACAGAGGTTCCACTGTTGATAATCAAATTGACTGTGGTTTGACAGAGTTCTCCAGCCACGGCAGAGGCCTGGGGGAGAGCAATGAAAGCATCAACAATGCCACGGCAGAGGCCTGGGGGAGAGCAATGAAAGCATCAACAATGCCACGGCAGAGGCCTGGGGGAGAGCAATGAAAGCATCAACAATGCCACGGCAGAGGCCTGGGGGAGAGCAATGAAAGCATCAACAATGCCAAGGCACTCTATGAAACCAACTTTGCATGAGCATGATGGATTTTTTCGACATCTTTCTCTGCAGTGTGTTGTACTGTGTAGTTCAAAATTATCTTGAGTAAGTAAGCAGTGTGTAGGTAGTGGTAGCACTGTGCCAGATCAAAGGTTAGCTACGGTGCTGCCAGCTGCTGTGGCATTAAGTTCAATCAACTGAGGGTGATACCATTTGTATGTATGCATACATATTAAAGTGTGCAGATACTTCGAGAATTTGAAATATGCATACATATGTGAATAAATGCATTATGTTATTTTATTATTAACAATTTATTTTAAATTATTGAGAAGTGATATTTGAAATAAAAGGATTTCTTTCAGCTGCTTTAAATTCCTACAGTATAATATTTGCGTGGTAAAACGATGCATAAAAATGAGAGTTTCTTTGGGTCACCTCCAACTTATGGACACCTCTCACTTACGGACATATTTTCTTGGACTGTTAATGTCCGTAAGTGAGAGGTTTCACTGGGATTTAATTTTAAATTTAATGGCTGACCACTTTTGAAGTGGTAAAGGTTAGTACAATAGTGGGTGGTTCTTGTTTGAAAGATGGCCTTTCGATTTTCCAACAAAGAGAACTAGTCCAGGAAAAGTTTTCAGGAAGAGGAAGTTCACTCCGTCTACATTGCACAAGTAATGTTGTTGGTCCATTGTCATCTATGCTGCAGTGGGACCAGCATGCCTCTGAAAGAAGTCCAACCACAACGTTGGAACTCTGGAGCCAGAATTGGCTGCTAAAGCTTACTTGACGTGACAACCGGAGAAGAAGGCAGCACCACAGGGATTGGGACGGTGAGGTGAAGCTGTCTGTTTAATGGAGTTCCCGTGGGTGTAGCCATGCCTCGGGACAGGAGTAGTGGGGGGAGGCAGGTGGGAGCCAGGCCTTCGTTGAAATTTTACATGCCGATGTTGTTATAAAAATAAGAAATTGATCATACAAATGTTGTTTTAAAAAAATGGTCGTACAACAATCTTAAAAATCCCACTTATAACTAATTTTAATTTTACAGTGGTCCTTTTTTTAACAAAGTTTCTGTGCAATGGGTTAACTAATTCTCTTTACTCTTTGAGTTTTATAAATATTTTTACAGCATCATCTGCATGAGAAGACATTAACCCATCTTCATAAAACCATTTGTGTATTGTGACTGGGTCACACGGGGGGTGGGGGGATGTGGGGGGGTTCGAGGTGCACGGGCCGAAATGCGGGACAGGTTGGGGGGGGTGACCCCGGGCACCTGGGTTGGGAGGTGGAGAGGGATGGGGAGGAGGGTGGGGAGAAGGGAGGAGATGTGGGGGAGGTCCTCCGATGACTGGAGTGGATGCCGAGAGAAGGAAAGCTTTGACAAGGGTTTCGTGAATTGCATTTAATGAAATCACACCCATAAAACAAAAAAAAACATGAATGAAACCATAATTGACGATGTGACTAGCCACGCAAATACAAGAAAAGAGACGTTGAACAACAAAGCAACCTCGATGGAACTAGTTTTTAGTCCACAAAATTCAGGTATCCTTGAAGAGGACACCAAAGAAAAGAAATTGAAACCATACAGTGAAAAGTGCACGCACAATCACACATCGGGGGGAGGGGGGAGTGGGGGAGGGGGAAATGGGATCTTCTCCACTTGGTGGGTGGCAGTTCTAGGGGGGGGGGGGCTCGGGTGGAACTAACTCCTGATGGGGCCGTTGTCGCGCCGAGGGCTGAAATCTTGGTGACGGCTCCTTCGCCGGGCGCTTCACAAAAAGGGTGGGGGCAGGCGGTTCTGGGTCAAAGGGTTAGCGGGGCTTGTTACTTATCGAGCCTCCGTCGCGCCGATGGCTGAAATCTCGCTGGCGGCTGCTCCTCCGGGCACAATACCGGACTGCAAATGCACCTTCTTCAACTTCGCCGGAAGCAAATCCCTTGTATGCTGAGTCGGAGAACGGGAACAATCTCCTTTCCTCTATCACCTCAGCAATTCTCCTCTCAGTGCTCAGGGGCGGGATTACTTCGTGTTGGGCGATGTGTTGGTGCTTGCGGCCTAGACGCCGGACTCCCCGCGTCGCGGCCTCGCAGCGCGACCAGTTAATTTCTCTCTCCTGCTCTCTAGTCTCTCCCCTCTTATATACTCGTTGCTGGGAAGGGGGAGGGGGTTTCTCCTGCAATTGGGGGGGGGGGTTTCTTCCGTAATTGGGGGGGAAGGGGACTCCTGCGATTGGGGGGGGGGGGGGGGGACTCCGATCCTGGAGGCCGCGGAGTCGTGTCCAAGCTCTCTGTGGGGGGTGGGGGGGGGTGTGAGGAGGGGGAGGGGGGGGGGACTCTCTCCCCTCTTCTCTGGGCCACTCTCGAGGCGTTCAAGGGCACTCACCGGAGGGGTCGAAAACACGTGGAATCGGGGGAAAGTGGGAGGGGGAAGGATGAATCACTAACTCAAACCAGTACTTAAGGAATTCCAGGCATGCAGAGCCAACAATAACTGACCTATGCCACATTTTGATGCACACACAAACTGCACACGAAAGACAAAACATACTCTAAGTCGAACAGAACAAAAGAAAATCAAACTTTCCTTCCCTCGAGCACCCATATTACTTATGTAATGTGACCGGCCAAACGGCAATGGTTACAGTATGGACTCAACAGGAGACATACCCAGGGACTTTGAGAAGAACATCATTATTCCTATTTCAAAAAAGAAATCGGAGAACTATGAAAATTTTAGTACCACAAGTCTGATGAGACATGCATTGAAGGTATTGACAAGGATCATCTGCAGAAGAATGGAGCGGAAACAGGGATGAAGGCCAATTCGGATTCAGGAAAAGCAAGGTTACAAGTGAAGCAATATTGGCCCTTAGGCTGCTAATAGAGAAGAGAATGAAGAAGAACAAAACAATGCTCATTGCATTCATTAACACTTTGAGTGCTAAATGCAATCACGAATGTTGTTATGTATCTACTAGACAGTTTGACAGGGAAAGGTCACACTCTTTTCACTGATCGCTATTACACAAGTCCTACATTAGCAGCTAAATTGGAAAATGTACAAACTGCCCTTGTAGGAACAGTCCAAAAAAACAGGATTGGTATGCCTCGTGCTCTGAGGAATCCAGTTCTACAAGAAGGAGAGCAGATTTTTCGCAGGAAGGGTAAAATGTTAGTGTTGTGCTGGAAGGACAAAAGGGAAGTTTACATGCTCAGCACAAGACACAAAGCTACTATGGTTACATATAATGACAGAAGAGGACGTGAAAAAACAAAGCCAGCAGCTGTTCTCAGTAAAAATGCTAAGAAATTTGGTGTTGACCTTGCAGATCAGCGAATGTCCTATGGTGTATTCAATCACCAATCGATAAAATGGTGGAGGAAGTTGGCTTTCCATGTGATTCTCATGTGCCTTACTAATGCGTGCATAATGTACAATCAAACCAAAAAAAGTTTTAGTGGTTGATTTTATGAAACAGATTACTAGCGACTTGGCTGTTTTTGAAGAAGATCCGTGCGACAGTCCCACTCGTTCTGGAGTCAGTCTGTCACGACTTACAGGAAGGAAGAAAAAGCAGTTGAAGTGCAGACTACCACTTTACCACTCCAAAAAAAACTATAACATTAAGTAGACCTGCCGATTTGGTAGTCGGATTGCTGGCTAACTTTAATTGCGATGACTTAAGTAAAAACTGGGTCTCTTCGCTCATGTGCAATAATGTACAGACTCGACTCGATACTCGTGAGTACTTTACAACTCGACTCGAGGTCAAAAAGTACTACTCACACATACCTAGTAAATGCTAAAGTTACGCTCAACAGAATTGGGTTAATAATGCCTAAGCTTAAACTTAGATTTGTGTAAGGACAAATTAGTACCTACATCGATTAAAGTCTGTACTGCAATTTCAGTGGGCTCGAATAACGCTCGATCTCGCTCGAGATTCAAGATTTTTTTCAAATTCTTGCTCGATCTCGCTCAACTTAAAAAATTCCTGCTCGCACAGCCCTCCATATTGGTAATGTCAATGCTGTTTATGAGGCCATTTAAGAACTTGAAACCCGGTTTATTACCCCGAGAAGTGTGCAATGAGCTGATTGTAGGTCATTTTAACTCTGCAAGTTTTGGGCCGAAGTCATGCTCAAATCTAGACATTGGATGTCCAGATTTAACCATTAGATGCCTATCAATGTGATGTTTTGCCAAGTTCTTCTAGTCAGAGAAGGCCTTCTTCACATCACTTTCCTTGACTGAGATGGGACGATCCATATCCGCTAGGTTGCTGTCACAAAATTCTTTTAAAGTGGGGTATGGCTGGAGTGCCTTCATTGAATGGCTTTGTGGTCTCGTAGATGTCCTTCCAGAAACATTCCACCTCCGGGACAGTTGGTGGAGGGGGTCGGAAGAGGCGGGACGGCTGAAAGGAGAAGGTGGAGTTCTCCTTCCTGGCGTTGGCCCTCTTGACCAACTTGTTCCTCTTCGTTGTAAGTGCCCTCCACCACGTACTGAATAACACTCTTTTGCACAGTGTGTCCTTTCCATTATGCGGCTGTATGCATGTTTTGAAATGGCAGCATGGTGAGCAGAGCAACTAACATTCCCCTGTCCACTGAGGATTTCCAGAGTGAAACAAAAACAATGAAAGCACTAGCGGTAGCCAAAGGATACCCAGAGAAGATTATTAACTGCATACTATCAAGGAAGAAGTCAGACATGGCTCAAATGTACATCCTGCCACCCGAAGAGCAGCACTGATGCAGACGGCTCAAATACATCCCACAAAATTGCCAACACCCGTAAGGCGCTGCATGTTGTTGTTCCACAAAGGCATGAGCCTGAAAAACTTGCTCTCCTAAGAGCAAAAGGGGACAAAAGTGGAAGTATACTGCTTGGAATGTGGCGATTGTGGAGCATCATACGCAGGGGAGACTGGAAGAAGCATCCACACCTGAGCCGCGGAGCACCGACTTAATAGGAAAGGGGTTTCCCAGTTTGCGGCACATCTCCTCGCGGAAGACCATACAGCAACTTTCCAACCCAAGCTGATGCACCAGGAGGCTTAAGATTTGATGTCTTGGAGCAATTAGAGATCCTTACCTGCATTTGGAGATGAGAGACGTACGAGCACCTTTTCCAGGATATTTTCCCAGCTCTCTTGCGTGCGCAATGGATGGCTCCTCTTCAGTCCTGTCACATCCCACAATGTTCTCTGGGTGGCTCCTGATGAAGTTCTCCAGAAACTGTGTGCTTTTGTCAGAATTGTATTGATTCCCTCGCTTGTATCTGTACTTCTTCCATTTATTGTGAACCATATAGGTGTGTTGAGCTTCATGATACATAATCTAGATTATTGTCTTGAGACTTGTTGTAGGTTGTGTATGCAATCCACTCATTGAAGTATTCATGCAATGCGAACGAGTGAACACACTGTTGATAGGGAGATTGATGTCGTTTTCTCATTATGAACTGGAGCCTGTGCATCATACACACTGATAACCAAAGATAGTTTAGTAATGCTTGATTTATTTTCTGTTAACAGTGAATGCCTGCGGTTGCTGCTACTAAAGGATGGAAAGCTGCATCCGTGGGCTATTTTAAATGGATCCAATCAAGTGGCGAGGTGCTGTTGGGGAGACACTAAGGTGAATAGGAAAAGGGTTGTCTGGAATTCTCTGACAACTTGTAGGGAATCCTCTTCATTTGTTGACAAAACATATTTTTAGCTATGAAGTGTATGATTTGAATGTCAGCTATGAGAGTTGAGGAGAGCAAGGTTTTGGGTTTGAATCCAGGAGAGGACTTTGGATTCGTCCAGCCACGATGTGCTCTTTTCTGACCGCCCGGTCCTCCTTGAAAGAAAATGCTTGAGTGTCTCCTGAGGGGAATATGTACCAAACTGTATGTTGCTGTTAGTTGAGGGTAAAGGGCAGAACCTTCCCGTGGAACACTCAATGCTGTTATGTATTTGGTTGCATATTTGGGAGTTCTTGCTTGCGAAAGTTGTTATATGTGTGGTTGTTATCCTGTAATGCCATTGTGAGGAAAACTATGCTATACCATACATACTCCTTTCTGGCCTCACATGTTCCTATACCTAAGATTTTTAAACTTAAACATTGGTTTATATATAGCTATGGATTAGCATTACTTCACACTTATTATTGATAGATGGCAAGGAATATGATAAAGGAATCAACGGTCAAAAATTATTGGAAAGAAAATAGTTTTAAAGGGAGTTGATTTGGAGTGTCCCATGGGGTGAAGCGGGCAAGTATAATTTTGAACATACCAATTTTGAGTCATTTCGTATGGCTCAAGCGTACCAAAGTTGCTCATTGTATGAAAAAGAATCAGGTGACTTGAATTAAACTTGATATATTAATAATAATAAAAGGTCTTTATTGGGGCGACATTGAGACAAAACTATCACTTCTGCCATCCAACCCCTTTATTAGTAAACAGGTGAAATCTTGAGCATAAAAGCATAAGCCCCCAGGGGAGTAGTGTGGCGATTTAGTGTTTGAATTATATTGCGCTTAGGGATGTGTTGATTCTTGATACGACCAATTCTCATGGGTTGGTGTCGATATTGAGAATGGATCGCCTGGAGTCGATACCGATGCCGTCGATACTAGGGATGGTCGCAAGGTCCCTGGACCATGGATTGTTGGGTCGTATATTTTAAATTTTCGCAGTTTAGCGATTGAAGCGTACTGTGAATGGAATGTAGGTGCATTAGATATTGAGAAGGAGAGAGGTTGTTTAAAGATGGTCGCGAAGTTAGGTGAAAAATTTTCCATGCTACTAGAAGCAAAATAAAGATCGATTTTTTCCCCATTTCCGTGGTATCAATAGAAAAAAATACCCATGATGCAATGAGGGTAGCCCACATTCACAGGCATCAGGCAGAAATCAAGAGCTAGTGCCCTTTCAAGGAAATTCAATCTCCATCTCAGTTTCATATTTTCTTTCAGTCATTGCATCAAAGATTTTATCATTCAATTTAAAACTCTTACATCTAAATACTCACTTTTTTTATACTTTTATTGCTTAAATTCGATTTATGAATGTATCACTAAAAATCAGGGATGGTCAGATCCCATCCCAAAGACCCATGGATCTTTCATTTCATTCGCTACTGAAATCAGATCTAAAGACTATAAATTTGTATCCGGATTGGAGATTTTTAAATTTCACTGCCTAGTGATCGATGGGCCCCGAAAACGGAATACTGATGATGGGTACTGACGAGGAGAGATTTCAGGTCACGAAGTGAGTTGAAAATTTTTATGCTCTGCTACAAGGGTGAAATACATGTGTTGGCTCATTAGTCCAGAGGCCGGGATGCTTGGGAAGAAAATAAAGCACAGGTTGTCACGTGGGTAGCCTACATTCGCCGGAGTCACACAAACCGATGATATGACCCATCGATGACCGATGAGTTTTTAAAAATGAGAGGTAGTGTGCTGCAAGTTCGTTCCTTAACACTGCCCAACAAATACAGTCCATGCTGTATTTGTTGGGTGAGGCAAGCAGTGTGTTGGGTTAGGCAATTAAAAAAAGTAGATTATCAGTAATTGCATGTCAATATATAATTCCACCAATGAAACAAAAATAATTTAATTTGGTGTTAGAACGAAGGTTTCCACGGTGATGGTTTGATCTCTACATTGTTTCGGGTTTTCTTCTGTGTCAGTTGGCTACCCAGCCAGCACAGTGTGTGCGCCTTATATGTTTCTTACGTCAAGTTTACATAAGTAACGAGTAAGTTACTTACATTATGCCAAATAACTTACATAAGTAATAGGTAAGTTATTTGTTAGAAATTCTGTCAAATTTCCTCAATTTTTCGTAAGGTGCTTACATTACACCAGCGCTTCTAGCGGTCAGAAATAGAACTAGTTGTAATTAATTGGTGGTGGTGGTGGTGCCATCTGTTGAGGAATTTAAAAACCATTTTTGGGAGTGTTTTTCCTGGGTTGTTGTACTTAGGCTTTATTGCCTTCCCCTATCATCATTTAGGATGACAATAAGACAGCATTTTTCATTGTCAAATAAATTTGCTGAATAAAAATCTCAATAAAGCAGTTAAATTCAAATTTGGGGTGTCCTATGGACACTAACACGATTGGCAGAAGTATGGGAAGAGAGAAATCTACAACTAAATTTAGCATTAGAGGGGCATCAGGATCAGTAAATTGTTAAATATGGAAGAGTGATGAAAATGGCATTGTTCAACCATGCTGCATAAACAAAAATTAAGTTAGGTTAGTCCACGACAAGGTATTGGTTTCACAGCAGAATAATTGCATGTCACTTACATAAATATCCCTGTTAATGTACATGAATTCTACTTTTGGAGGAACAACCTGTCTCTTAACCAGATAACCAAAATGAGGCCTGAGTGAAAATTCCCAATAAATCACAGGGCAGTCGGTGGTCTAGAACATTAAGTTGAAAAACACATGAAATTGAAAACATTGAAAAGGGTTTTTATTTAATCATATAAGTGATAAATAATAGGTCTCTCAAATTTACCCACATTATGTATTACAAAACGTGTATCACTTTCAATTTAAAACAATAGTTATTAAACATAATATTACGTCATGAAGATGAAGGGAATTCTGCAATCTCTAATGGATGCTGGCTTTTTCTCCCTTCAACACGCTGGCGTGATACTCCCCAATACGTCTCTTCACCGAAATGATATCCAAATTCTGCCCATTCACCCCTTTGCTCTTGATAGTTGCTGTGAAAAAAATTAATAATTATTAATTGTTATTTTATCAATTTTGAAAAACATATCATACCATTAAAATAAACATGTTTCAAACCCCACTGTATTAATAAGTAACTCACCAAAGATAACATTTATAATGTTATTGAATTTCTTCTCAAATGGTATTTTATTGGTTGCTTTTCCCTTCATGCAAAAGAGCATGCTCATTTCTTTGGACATTCTTGCAGTGCGCATGTCATTAATGGTTTTGTTTAGTGCTGATTGCAGGGTTGCCAATGTAACATCTCTTTGGCGCATGTTAGAAGAGCGATCCCTTAAATAATGAACCTTGAAAAAGGAAAGTACATGCACATAAATTTTCTTTACAATATTTTTCGATTTAAGATCTGCATTAATAAAAGGCTTATTAACATTTTTTGGGAAAATTTAGCTTTCAGGTATGTATTAACAATAAATGGTCACATTGATTTTTATTGGCATTGGCCATTACATACCATAAATTTTCTATACTTGGCATTCTCTGCCAACTGAGCCTCAAAGTTTTTCAAATCATGTAGATTCTCAACTGGAAGATTCTCCAGTTCACTTTCAAAATCCATACTGTGGGTCATACTTGATTTAAAGTTTTTCAATTTTAAATTAAATGAATTGATTTTCTCCTGCACTTCAAGGCCATTTTGGACAACAGTGTTGGAGATAGTAATCAATTGATTTAGTATCAGGTCAATTTTTTCATTAACCTCCTTCCGCATGCCTTCCACTATCCCTGAAATAGAAAGCACACCGTTATGCACATCATCTCCATTGTTTATTCCAATTCAAATTCTACCTTATCTATATCCCACATTTTAACCCTTCATTCAGCCATAATCCAAAACACCTACCCTCCATGTTAGGGTATGACTTCATCCTTATGTCTGTTTGGCTTTGGGCATTACGTGCAGAGCTCTTCTCATTTGTTTGTGCAGGCCCTGAATCTTCTGAATACATTTCACCATTCTCTTTCGTTAACATTGCTGTGTGGTCTGTTTCCTGGCTTGTGCCGCAGCTGTACCACGACTGTGTTTTTGGCAGTCACTGGCCTCATCACCTCTTTTACCATGCTATCTTTTGTAACAGAATCTATTGAAATGTGCTGTGGCATTAAGTCTTTGTTCCCTTGCCTGCTTGAACTTGCTTCTAAAGGCTGCATGGTGGTTCGTATAGCTAGCCGTTTTGTTGATGAGGATGACACTAAAATGAAAAAGTAAATGGGGTCATTCATTAACCCTTGTGAAAAAATGACAGGAATACCTGCTGATGGTTAAAATAATATTTTGCATTACTAGGTGGAGGGTCACTTATCCATCCATCATCGTGGTCTGAGCTTTGGTCACTGTCTGGCTCATTTGGATATGTAATATCCTTAGCTTTTCTTTTTTTTTCTTGGAGACTCAGGATCACCGTTTCCAGGTCTGTGTCACTGCACCCTGCAACTTGTCGTTCCACATATACAGCTTCAATATATGTACCTGAAATAGGTTTGCAGAAAGATTTGTTAACTGTAGATCTGCTCTACAACTGTATCATGTGGATGCATGGTATTTCACTCTGTCGCATTTATGACCAAAAATAACCTAATCTTATGGGGAGCTGTAGTTACATACCAAATGGAGGAGAGACATATTTGACCCCGAGTCTCTCCCAGGTGTATGATGGTAGGGTTTCTGTATTGATTAGTCTATTCATGGCTCTCCATGAGCACGCTTTTGGTGGATACAGAGCATAAATTTGCTGCCCAGCATTCTCAATCCAGCATGCTGGGATTGTTTGGACTGTATTACCATGGAATTCACGGTGGGGAAAAAACTCGGCTACCACATACGGCATTCTGATAAATCAAATGATTAAACAGTACTATCCAGATAAAATGAACTACTTTTAATGAGTATAAATAAAATCATACATACAATTAATGGGACACATTCAATGATGAAGAAGCTTCGATACAAAGAAACCACTATCCATGGATTCATCCTTGATGGGTATCAGCATTGCTTTGCATCTAATCTGCTCAACTGCCCATAACTTTGAATTTCCTAAACCACGAGCTAACCAAATTCCCACATTTACTGATGGAGCAGGGGTATCATAAAAAGGGGATATATCAGAAAAAGATTTACCTACAAAAAAAACTTGAGAATTCTTACTAGCAATCAAGCTCACAACTACAATCTCATTCGCCACTGTAATAATACAGTTATCAGGTTGTTTGTCAGATAAAGTGATACATTTGTACTGGTATCTCAAGTAACATGGTCCTTCCAAGCCAATGGTAGAGTTCTTGATATCCTTCTACATGCATGTACCTTTGTTTCTGAAACTTTTGGAATATTCCTCTTGAAAAATGATGTTTTGTGTAAATGCCGCAATATTTGTTGAAGTGGTAGGTTTGGCTTTCTCAGTAATCTTTTTATTTGGTACAGTGCATTCTCAAATTTAAATGCACTGAATCTATCAAGTGACCCATACATTCTGCAGTCATCTGCCAAATGCAGAAGTCCATGGACATTATAAGACAAATTTCTTCTGTTATAGAGGATACCAAACTTCTTAACGAAGTACTCCAAAAGGGACTGAGCGTAGTCTATGTACTGGAGGCAATCAGGGGAGAGCAGTAAGCGCATTGCATAGTGGAAAGCCAAGAAATGTTTGTAAGTCTGTTTATGCAGGATGTCTTTGAGTAAAAATGGGCCAGTATAAACCAAGAATAAACGAAATTCTGTCGCTTTCCATTTCAGCACATCCTGTATTGTCCTAGGCTTTCTTGAAAAATCTTGTGGCACAAAACCAGTGATTGCGTGAATCTTGTCATTTAGTGCACCCATTTTCCTGGCTTGCAATCTGACATTGAAATCACCTTTCATCCAAGCTGAAACCATCTTCCGCATTACCCCAAGGCATACTAAATGCATGTATTCAAATGGGAAGTGTGACACCATTTTCATTCCTTGTAGTTTCAGCAAAGGTGAGTCACCAATATGATGGTCTTCATCTAATTTCAGAGCGAAACTTTCATCAGTCCTCAGTGGTGAACTATACTCTTCAAAAATTACTCTATTGTCAACATATTCACCTTGAATGGTGCATTTGCCACAACTTGAATAGCCAGAATGTGATTTAATCTGTGCAACAAAAGATCGAGCAGGAGCATCACATATATAGCAAATGACATCCATTTGAAGTAATTCCCCATTGAATTCAAAACCCTCTGACAATAAGATCTTCATCTCCTCCACATAATCCATCAGAAACTGGGAGCATGAATGAGGTTTCTCATTACCATGAAAAATACCCACAGGGAAAGGGGATATGGTTGGAAAGTCTTCAAGACACATTAGTATCACCCATAACTGACTGTTGGTGCTCTTAGTAATGGGAAGCCCATCAACACTGCATTGCAGTTTTATTGGCCTTTTTTCACATACCAAAGGATGGGCTTCTATAATGCGTACTATGCTTTTGCGAACTCCTACATGGCTATAGATGCCACCACCAATATGTTTAACTATTGCATTACGTGGTGTTTTTAATAGGGTTCTAGTGTCTGCGGGCAGAGACATGAGACTAGGACATTTTCGGAGTAATGTAAGAAGCTCATTGCATTTTCTAATGGAAACACCTTCACTGGCCCATTCTGAAAGCCCCTTTCTAAATTTCTCAACATCAAAGTCATTTTCTGATTCTTCTGATGCAGATGATTCATATCCATCAGTAACCCTTAAGTCCACAACCCCTTCATTAATGTTTTCATTGATCTCCACTGCATTGATGACCACCTCATTCACGTTCCTACCATCATTCACATGTTGTTCTAATTCAGCTACTACACCCAATTGATTCTGCTCTATGTTATCTACTGCGTCACAATTATGATTCTGTTCTAAGTCATCAACTGCTCCATCAGCATGAAATCTTGGTCCTATATATCTAGCAGCAGCTCTGAGGGACCTTTTATGCCTTCCTGTAAGCTCACTGAAAGGCCTATATCTTTTGTTAGGCATGGTAAGGACTATAGAGGAAATGAACTAAGCACTTTTGGATTTTTCTGAGGTAAACAAACACTTCCACAGGAAATGGCAGTCTGCAAATAGTACAATTATCTTTCATTGCTGACAAGAATTGTAATAAGGTTTTAATTTTAATTAAAATTGCTCATTAATATTATGTTTTGCATTTAAATGAAGCATCCTAGAGGAAAGGGGCCATTAATACCCATCAACAATGACCCCTGGTAACAGAGGACAGGGCATAATTTGCATGGCTAAAGGGGGTAAGGCCATTTCCATACCCTTCGCATGCGTACGCGATAATATTGCACCAAATGGTTACCCTTCTCTCCTCCCTCGAGAGAAAATAGGGTGCTCACCGGAAGCGTAACGTAATTTGGAGGGGTCTTCGAAAATGGAACTGGAGAGAGGGGTGTGAAAAAAGTACAAGATGGCTTAAAGTTTTATTTATATAACCCCTATTGGAACACATACGCATCTGGTGCTGAAAATTTGCGGCATCTAAAGCCGAGTTTACACGATGCATTTACCCGCGCAAGTACGTTGCTGGACAGATACGTGAATAAATGTCTGGACAGATGCGCGTTCTCGCACTTGAGGAGTGTTTACACGATGCTTGTGTTCTCGCAATTGTTCGACCATTTTCTAGATACGCATTACGCGATTTCTTTTGTTTTACTAGTATCAAGCGCCACTTCTACGAAACAGACGACATCATACCTGAACTTCAGTTATTGTTATTGACTTTGTTGTTGACGACTACAAATTGCTCGCACACATTCAACAAAATAGAACAGGGGCTATTTTCTGTGCACGCATTCACGCAATTTTGAGTGTTTACACGTTGCAATTTTGATGGTGAATGTGTTCACGCATCTACCTGCACGTGCAAATGCATCGCGTAAACGCGGCTTAAGAGGTCACAATGGAATGAAATAGGTGCAACGCAGAGTAAGATTACCGGATGTAAAACAATAAAGCCTGAATCACACGATCATTTTTTACGTCCCTTTTCAGGGATAGCTCAAATGGTAGCCTAAAAATGATCGTCTGACTTGATCACTTCACGGATAGCGGCAATGATAGGGATCGCTATCCCTTTTTTCGTCATTTGAGCACGTCCTTTTTTCTGTCCCTCGCGCCTGTCATTTAGCCAATCAGAACGCACATTCTGAAAGAAACGTTTGGCTGCAGCCAAAAGCAGTCGATGACGATGTAAATCATCCATAGTTACGAAATTGTTAACCGCATCTCGCGAACAGAAATGATACGAGAGGGGACGGTAAAAATGATCGTGTGAGCGGCAAAATGATAGCTTAGGTGATCCCTTTAAAGGGACGAGAAAAATGATCGTGTGATTCGGGCTTAATAGACTACACTCCAATTCTTCTAGGGCATTATCGGGATATTCATAATGCTTCAATATGCATAATAATTAAACCATTTTATGTGCCACGAAGTAGAAAAACTTACCTTTTGATTCAGTATGACTGAGATCGTCGTCCGTTGATGCAGTACGATTCGGGAGATCTCTCAGGAGGCTCAGGTTAATCAACACGTCAACTCTATCTTCTTTTGCGCCTTTCTTTGTTGAAAGTCACCTCCAAATCTTGTAGTTTCGAGTGTTGCTATGGTTAGCTAGTTTACAAGTCCCACGGAAATTACCGAAAATACCGCGTAGGTCGAGACCAATGAAGAAGTACCATTTTTTTCCGCCAGGGTGAATCTTCTCTATAGTAATTTTAACGTAAGAATAGGATAAGCCGCTTACATTGTAAGTTACATACCCATTTTTTCCCTTCAACTTACATAAATGGCTGACACTGTGCTGGCTGGGTAGTAGACAACAGTTTCACTGGCTTTGCTGCCAGTGTCTTCAGGTTGAAGGTGATCCTTCAGACTAGCCAATTGAGGTGGAAGAAAACCCACAATAAGGCAGAGATCAATTAAAATTGGCATTAGTAAAAGTGATTGGAAAAATATTTTATTACAGAACTAAAACTGTGGAAACAATACATTAACTGTACAATGTACACCCGTCCACAATAAATTGTTACCACCTCGGAGGCCGAATTTTTCAAAGTCCTGAGTTGAAGGAGATTTGACAACAGTGCAGCTCTGTCCCTTTAAATGCCCCGAGCAGCACAGCAAGACCGAGGCATGGTCCTCCTCCTTCCCTTGCCATGGTTTGTGGTGAGACCCTTCCTGAATGACCTGGAGAGAGATTTTTGCGTTGGAGAAGGAGGGCCGCTAGGGTGCCTTGTGACAATTAGTTGGCCGCAAGGAGTGAGGCCTCCAGAAAAAAGCCTTCTTTTAGATTGCTGCTCGGAGTTACTCCCTTGAAGATGGGTCGCTTAGGTTTCCGCGACTAGGTTAAGGTCTTGAGAGAGTGACTACCCAAATGTGAATGCAGCTCGAAGCAAAGAGTTGTCATTAACACCGTCGATATTTCTTAGTCTATGTCATTTCCAAAACGTTCCAAAAATACTCAATTTTTGCCTTTATATCGTCGTAGAAAATTGTGATTTTATAACATGAATAACATAGATGAATATTGTTATCAACATTTATATAGCTGTTAACGATCGGTGTTATTTTTGAATCATCAATGATTTTATTTGACTGCGCGATGAGCTCGAAAACTGCGCTTGTATAGTAAATGGCAAAAATACTTATGCTACAACTGACACATACAGATGTCAATAAGAAAAGAGAAGACTTATGGACGTCTTTACGGAATATAAGTGTTAAGTTCCAAGCTTAATTGCGTAATAAATGAAGAATAATTATCGCGGATATATTTAGAATTTATTTCAAATTACACAGAATCCTCGCACTCTCGCATACTCGTCTGGTTAATTCTTAGAATGAATACTCATCGGCAATTCATATTGTAGTATATGATATTTTAAAAATAAAAAAAACTCACTTAATAAATATAAGTATTAAGGAGATTATTAGGAACAGATTGAACGTCTCTTAGATGCATTGGTCAAAACTCTAAGTGTTTTCCTATTCGAAGGTCCCTGTTCGAAACCCAGCAGTCCGTACTTGAGTACTACTACCTCTACTCAAAGGTTATAACGTTTTCTCCTATTGTTAAAAGGAAATGTGTATTAAGGACAGGACGGGTAATTTTACAATGTGACCAGAACACATTCAACGTAATTAGAAGGAATTACTGAATGACTGTGCAAAAAGGCCTAGAAGGTTTTTATGGACTCGCCCGTGGGATATGCGAGGAGAATATACTGTCGGAGGATTTCGTAGAAACTGTATTGGCATCTAAAACGGAAAAGAGTAACAAGGGAATGCGAAGGCAACTGAATCTCTCAGGCTGCTAAGCTTATGCTTAAAATCATCAACTGAGGTATGGAAAAGAGAGCAATAAATGAATGAAGCCGCCTTGTCCGCGATATCTGCTAGAGGACGAGTCAACCAAGCCTGTCATTTATCCCTCTCTGTGACGAAACGTCTCTTTAACCAACGTAATTCTCCTTCGGACTTCAATGTAGGCAGAATACTCCTTTTCCATACTAACCGGGATACTAAATTACTCACCCTGCTCTATGATCTAACCCCTCTCTTCTAAATTAAAATCACCCTTCATGCATGCAAAATTTCATTACTTGAGTCTTCTTATGATTTAAGTCCTTGGGTGACTAGTTGAACAGGGCTTGATCACCCGCAAACCTTATCAACTTTCCCCTACCTATACACCTGTATCGAACCCCCCCACCATTCCCTCCGAATATGAATTAAAAAGTGCCGGTGACTACGCACAGCCTTACGCAACCCCTCTTCCTAATACCACCTCATCTAATTCCCCGTTCGCTTCTCTCACCAGCACTTTCTCGGTAATGCATGAACTTTGGCTCAGTCTTCTGTTCTTCCAATTTATTCCTGTTTTACGCAATAGTTCCATTAACCCTTTCCTCTTTACTCTGTCAAAAATATTTTTCAAATTAACAATACACGCAGATACATTCTGATTATATTCTAATCCTTTAACTCATTCCAGTGATGTTGATTGAAAAACTGCTTTCCGTTGACAAAATCTAAATTTACCTGTAGAAAAAATTTCTCCTTCCCCTCTCTCCCTCTCCAAGAAAACTACATGCCCAGATATGGGCAATAAGTGACCACGGACCACTTCGCTGAGGTCCTATTCTTAAATAATGCCGAGACGGGAAATGGGTCTGGATGCGTAGATTTTTTCACCTTAAGAATCATCCCCGACACTTTTTATGGCACCCACCACTTCATTCACGACACCTCGGGTCTTCTTCCTGCTGGTTCAAGTCTCTTTCAGGGCCCAAGCACAATGGGTATTTAAGGAGCAGGTAAAGCATGGCCGGTTTTTCCTCTCTTAGGACTAACAAAGGTGGACAGGGATTTTTGCAGTGTGAGGGTGGACCGCAAGGGTGCCCTGTGACAATCGGCTCCGAGGAGTGAGGCCTCCCGAAACGCAGCCTTCTTTTCGATTGCTGCTCCGAGATGATGATCATGTAGGTTTCGCGACTGCTGAGAGAGTGACGACCCAAATATGATTGCAGCTCGAAGCAAGAGTTGTCATTAACAACGTCGATATGTCATAGTCAAAAGCGTTCCCAAAATATTCCCAAATACTCCGTTTTTGCCTGTAATTCATTGTAGGAAATAATGAGATCATAAAATATTCGAGATAAGAGCTCGAAAAATGCGCTTGTATAGTAAATGGTAAAAATAATAATGCTACAACTGCTACAGGCAGATTTCGATAACAATAGACAAGACGTACTGAACATCTTCACGGCATATAAGTATTAAGTTCCAAGCTTAATCGGGTAAACAATGAAGAAAAATTATCGCGGATATATTTAGAATTTCTTTCAAATTACACACAATCCTCGCACTCGCGCATACTCGCCTGGTTATTTCTTAGACCGAATACTCGGCAATTCATATCGCAGTATATGCTACTTGAAATATAAAAAAAGGACAGGACGTGTAATTCTGCAATGTGACCAGAACAAATTCAACGTAATTATAGGGAATACTTGGCATTACTGAACTACTGTGCAGAGAGGTCGGAGGATTTTTATGGGCTCGCTTGTAGGATATGCAACGAGAATATACTGTTGGAGTATTCGAAAAAACTGTATTGCCATCTAAAACGAAAGTGAGAGTAACAAGGGAATGCGAAAACTGCTGAGTCTCTCATGCTGCTACGTTGGTGCTTAGAATCATCAATCGATGTATGGAAAAGAGAGCAATGAATTTCTACGTGAGGATCAATTCATATTTTCCAAGGGAATTAAACACTTGATGTGATTGCAGTGATGAGAATCATTATTATCATTAGTTTTGGTTCCACACACTGTCCCTCTTTAGCCCCTCATACCTCCAAGCTACCCGTTCTTCGCCTCACTCTACCCCGTTTAACCAGTAGGTATCCTTCACTCAATCACATATTTCAATTCACCCTCGCCCTTTTTATCTTCTCTATTCATCAATCAAAATTCTTTCCACTCCTACCATTTCTAATACTTCATCATTTGTCCTCCTTTTGACCTACTTTAATTTCTCCATCCTTCTACATACTCACATCTTAAAAGCTCTGAGTATATTTCCATCTTCGTTCCATGAAGCCTATGTTTAAGCGTCATATTAGTGCCACGCTCCATATCAAACTCTTCACTAGTATTTTCTTTACTTCCCTGCTTAACGCCCCTGTCAACAGTTCGCGTCTGCGACTAAAAGCTTATCTTGCCAATACAATTTTCCTTCTGTCACCAATGATGCTATACCCCTTTTTCTCCAATACACTATTTAGATAGCGGAAGGTGGAAATGTCAAGAAATGGAGAGCCTGCCCAAATTCAAACCTTGCTTGGAATAGCCCGCATAACAGCACATTTGTAGATCTGTGGTTCATTTCCCGGATGAGTTTTTTTTATTGCGATCTGGCTTGATTCTATTTTCACCACCTGCTTACTGTTCGGGGTTGTGGGTATCATAAAACGTGTCGGGAATGTTTCTGAGGGCGAAAAAATATACCGACCGACTTCTGAACGTATCGGAATTATTTCCGAAAGTAGGGTATCGGCTAAGGGCTCAAAGGCTTCTCTGATTATGCCGTTCTATGCAACTCTCTTTTAGAGAGAATTATGTAATGAGGCTGGAAAAACTTAGATACTTCTCCTTTGTAAGAATCTCGGCCCACATAAGCCGATAGCGATTGATTATCATAAATTAATGGCTTTTAAATAATATTCCAGGAGTTCAAGAGTTACAAAAATACTAAAGATCATATTAGCAGCTGATCTAATTTCATTTAGACGTAATACACGAGCAGTTGAAGCCGTGATCAATTGAAAAAAACTACGGAATAATAAAACTAAGGCTTTCTGTTTACACCTTCCTAAGACTTTCTTCACACCTACGCTCTGCGACATGAACGTTGGATGAATCTGAGTTAATTGGTGACTTAGTGATCAATAAATGTAGGCGTTTTGAAGTGTTAAGTTTAGAGGACATAAAATTTCAACCAGAACATTGCATATATTACCGTCTTATAATACCCGTGGAAGCGCAACGACCATTTAGCACGTTAATCATTACCCTCAGAAAATCGTCCAGTTGTCATAGGACTCCAAAGTGATCTCGGAATAAATGATAGGTATTTTCGAAAGAGGTTATAAAGCGAGTGTCATTTTCTATCTGTTTCTACTAGAAATGTGTCGAAAAGTGATTGGAACTCATCTCGTGCCCCTTCTCCCGTTCTGTGGCCACGGGTACCTATGTGTATCGGGCGATTCGTCTTCTAGCAGATATCGTGGTCGTAGGTCAAGGCGGTCTGCTGTTCACTTGAGAAAGTGCGAAAAGGGAATTGTTCTCGAGGGAAGGGTACCCCCAATAAATGGCGAGAGCTCTGGGCATTTAAACTCTGCGCCAAGGGACAGTGTTGTCAAATCTCCTTCAACTCGGGACTTAGAAAAATTCGGCCTCCGAGGTGGTAACTATTTATTGTGGACGGGTGTACCTATGTTTAAGTGATGCATTTGTAAATCTATTTTAAGCAATACAAGCATAAATGTCTGTATCCATGTACCTTCTAGGGTTGGGAATTAAGGATGATAAAATTTTTGATTCAATGGTTGAAAGAAAACTTATAAACATCAATAGGAATTGAATTTCATTACCAGCAGTCCACTACCCCACTCTACTAATGTCAGCTTACCCGAGTTCAAAGAATGCAGGCTCCCATGTCTTGTCATTCAGCCATTTTTTTAATACTTACAAATAAAGGAAAAAAAAGCCAATACACACATTTCTTTAATTTGCTTCTACATAGAAGCATGAAAAAAAGGCTCATCCCATTTCATGATTCGAGTCACACAACCTCTCCGCAGGAGTATAAAACTCACAAATATCATTTTAAAGGTCATTATGTATTAATAAGACATTGAAAAATTACTATTAATCGAATATGCAATATTCTATAATAATTTTATCGTCTTAAAAATTGAATCCCAAGATATTCCATATTTCGAATCTCCTGGCCGCATTAAACAGTTTTTGTGAATAAAAAAGAATTTGAAAGCATTCAAGGATTTGGTTAACAACAGCAACCCAAGTTAATGTAAACTCATTAATGGTATTTGTGTGCTGAATTAATTTTAGGTTTTTGATTTGTTTATTATTTAATGTTCTATATTATATTATTCTTGACATGTGATATGCTGGGAAGCCTTTTTTCTGTAATTGCATTCAAACCTTTCTGTATGGAGGGTGATACAATACGACATCACTAGGATCATATATTTTGGAAAATAATTCAAATATTAATGAAATTGAACTTTTGTTTCTTCTAAGAGCAATCTAAAGAATAGTTGTACAGGTTTAAAATATGTATTGGTTGATGAGTATGTAGTAAGGAGAGTGAAATTTATATTAGAAGTAATAAGATATTGTTATTGCATCCGTAAATTTTGATCCTGGAAAATGTTGTCCTCATAGATGATAAGAAGTAGATTTTTTCTAAATAAATTTACTTGTTAATTTTGGAAATACTATCGTTGCTGTTTTTCTACATAGGTATATTTAAAATGTATCATTAGAAAAGGAATGAAATTTAGAATCCAGTATCCGAAACTAAGGATCCAAAACCAAGATAAGGATCCGAAAAAGGTGAAAATAAATGATGCTCGTTCAAAAAAATCTTTTCGTTCACCATCGAATCGCTCGGACCTACAATCCCCACTTAGTAATTAAATAATAATATAAAAATCTCTGAATGAATAACAATATCTAACTTATAATACAATTGCTTTCTGATATTTATTTATATAAACTTAAAACTAGTTTCAGTTAGATCTCTGTTCATACGTAGTGATATTCTGTTTTAGAAGAAAAATAGTTGGTAAAGGAAAAACATTACCTGTTATTCACAGCCGATTTTTCAGTAATCAATGCTCCTGCATAGGCCAATGCTTGTATGTAGAAGATGAACTGACAATAAACACCGTTACGAAATGTGCCAAGCATTAATTGAAACCAAGCCCTGCTTGTCAAGTGCCAGGAATGCTGACTATTAGACCAAGAAATTAAACTTTGGGAACTGCTCTTAGAATATTTCTGGATTGCAAATGCACACTGTACCTGTCTAGGTGTCATGAACATATAGATTTATTTTTATAGTTGCTTGTAGTACAATAAATTATTAGGCTTCATTTTCCTGCATCTAAACATGCATCCACAAGCATGAAACAAAAAAGACTAAATTGGACATTAGAAAAGGGTTTCATGTTCCCTTACTATGACACCTCCTTTATGAAACTTCCTCACTGATGAAACTTTTTTTGGTTGTCCGCTGAAAGTTTCATAGGTGAGGTTCTGCTGTATTTCTTAATTTTGTGAAAGAAATAAAGTCTGTAGGCGAGTAATATGATCTCTTGATGCATTTTTTATGGACGCCATCTGGATTTGAACACTTTACTTTTTTAGCATTGACTATTGTTGAGTGATTTTTTTCATTAAATTCATTATTGTCACTACAGATATGAGACCTAGTGAAATTAATTACTGTCACTCTAAAGCATCAATGTATGAATTATTTCCAAGGATAATGCAAAACATATTAAGAGGATATGAATCTCAACTGATATGAATGGAGAGATTTAGGAGAGAAGGAAGATAGGTGAGGAGCTGCCAGAATTGGGTACAAGGAAATGAACTTTAAAATTTTGAATGGAAGGTCTATTCAGCTAAAAATTATTGTTGCACAGAAGTACTTCCTGCTCAGATGGGTTAGTTTTGTTCTCTCCTCTGTCTTCCTTCTCGGCTGATTTTTCCCAGCTCCGTTATGTGAAAACAAAGTGTTTAACTTGGAGCATGTAACTCCTGACACCGTAACATGGTGGATTATATATTCTGTCCAAAGGAAGACTTAGTAGCCATTTCATACATTCAAACACAGCAAAAACTTTCACGATGGCAGTCAAGGATTCATTGAGCTCAGCATATGTATACGCGCAATGCTGGCGCACTCGTGTCTTCGCCATTTGCGCAAAACTCTGCTCAACCCATGACACTGCCCCTGCCAACCCCACCCACTATTTGTACTGCAGCCTCCCACGTAATGACTCTCCACCATACACCACCCCTCTCGATGGATACTTTTGGAAAACAAATTAATGCAATCCATAGAGTAGCTACAAGTAACGGTGACACCCAAAAATCAATGACAAATATCCTCCGGGAAAACCCTCCCCTGTGATCATTCCAGTGTACAGGGGCTCAAGGCATTCTCCACTTTCTGTCCTCTTATTCCTGGCTACCCTGCGCCTGCTGGGATTCCCTTCTCCCATGACAAAATCACATATCCCGTTGAACGAGTGCGGTCCCTTGGCCGAGATACCCTTGGTGCACCCTCCCAAACACCCCCCCTTCCACCTTCTCCTCCCTGAGAACTTGCTTCTTCACTGAGCCAGATAATAAATTAACAAGGCGAAACTGTTCTCAGTGTGTGCTCCCTGAGTTCAGCAAAATGTGGTGTATGAATGCCATATCGTGTCACACAGCTCATTTGAAGCTACTCCTCATGTCTCTGAATTGGCTCCATGAGTCGCAATGCCTCTCCCATGCCTTGATGGTACATGGTGTCGAAAGGGAAGCGGCATATGTGCATGTCGCAGTGGCAATGCAAAGGAGGCATCTCCATTGGCCAGAGCAGTCGTGTAGCCCCAAGCAACAGACCAGAAGCACTGCAAGTGCGGCATGTCACCTGATATCGAGTATTGGTTGATATTAGGATATCGAATGTGGGTTCATATCAGCATATCTTGATATCACATTATGTTGCATTTCCAAATATTGCATCAGCTTTAATTTTAACATCGCATCTCCTGTAGCAGACGACATATTTTAATGTTGCTTAGCCCTCTAGTTGTGGGTTATTTTTTTTGTCAACACAAAATGTCTCACTGATTGAGCAGGGCCTTGAGAGAGCAGTGTGGACGCCAGATGATTCCCTCTCTCCTTTCTGTTGCTTGGCCCTCACTCATCGGTTGAAATGTAAAGAAGGCACTATCTGGGGGTGATTAATCATGGTGAAATGAAAGTGGTTGATTGCAATGCACAACATGCAGTTGTGGAAAGGGAAACAATTAGAAAATGAATAATTACTCTGTTTAAGTGTAACTTGCCATTCTTCGGAGAGGGATGCAAGAATTTTGCATGGTGAAGTGAGAGGGCAGCGTGACCAGTTCAGGAGTAGATCACATCAGATGACGTTATTTTTAGATTCATGCATAAACTATTTCTATCTTCTGGTAAAAGTTCAATTTGAAAACTAGTGTGTTTTGAATGATTGTTTTTGCAAAGGCAGTTATTCCAATCATTTGTATGCATCATGTGTGAAGAGCATTGTTCCACGAATCAGTGTCATTTGGTTGTGTTGTCTCTCTTGGCGATGAACTCAGTCGATGCTCTCGGTTTGTTGACAGCGTGGCGTGGTGATGGCTGGCGGGGAGAGAGGCATCCTGAGCGCCTGGAGGCGAGCCGGCGACTGCAGCAGCGGGCGCAAGGTGAGACTCGTGTCTCTTTCTGGGGGGCTGCTCCTCCTGCCATTCTGATTCTTTTGCCATGAAGATTTCCTTGCTTGGAATCACTCAAAACCCGAGAGCTTGCGTGCAGCAGGGGTGGGGGAGGGAGAAGAATTCACTCATGATGTTGGCCATGCTCAGCATTGGACAATGGCGCCAGTTTTGGGGAGATTGAAAAGGCATGTGAAGGAATCAAATCTAAGAAACTATGCTAGAAACTCAAAATTGCAATCCTCGAAATTACGATATTTTGAGAATAGGAAGCAAAATCTTCGGTACCGACCAAAAGGGTATCCTAATACACGTGACAGTACTCAATATTACGAAATAATAGTGTTTTGAAATTATGAACCTCGGATATCGGTCCCGACGTGAAAAATGTACTCGTTTTTACGATTAATGATGGCTAAGTAGTCCCCATTAAATGATATGTCCACTGATATTGAAATGCATATTCGGCTTTGTTGCCACAAGTCCTAGAGTTACCCACAGAGTGAGGAGAGTCAAAATAGTGTAAATTAGTCAAGTACTGTCACGAATGCGTGCGTCCCCAGAACTCGCCCGGATGAGTTCCAAAGGCACAGACCCACGTTCATTTAAAAATTTAGAAAAAAACAAGATTTGGGGGGTTCCTCGACTCGTATCTGGCTATTCCCAAAGCAAAAGTAATTCACACTAGGAGAAAGTGGGTTTGACATCAGGCATGAGGACGAGTAAGCACAAATTATACACAACTTTCGTCAAAAAATGTATTGTGCGACCAACAAGCATTACAACAAAATAAACACTGAAAAAATGGCCCTCGTACCACAGCACGCGCAAACACTCTGTTGAACAATGAAAAGAAACGTGCCGTTTGACCCTCCAAAATATTACATAAGAGAATTACACAAGGCACAAATAATTATAACTTTTTGATAGACGCACTTGTTATTTCACAGTTATGGGAAATTGGAATAAGTGCCCATCTCACTAGCCTCCTCAATGGCTTCAGAAGAGGGTTCTGGACAGGGGGGGACAATTGATTGGCGTGGGAGCTCTGGAGCAGGACAAATGGACGAAGGATTCTCTTGGGCCTCCCCATGACTGATGATCCCTTGGAGTGGCAGTGGGAGGAGGATCTTTCGTCGTGGCTCTCTCGATCGCCTTTCCTTGCCTCGGCTCTGCCCAGATTCCCCTTATTCTCTCCTCTGCTTGTCGGTCGTGCACCCGTCACTCTGAGTCCTTCTCTTGGGGCTTCATCCAGGTGAGGGGGGACCGTCTCCGCTCGTGCACCAACGTCTCGCCAAGTCTCCGCTCCTCTCAAGTATGACGGAGAGAGAGAGTTGTCCTTTCTCTGTCCGTCTCTGCCTCGCGCCAGCTTAAAGAAGAGTCTTTCGTTCTTCACCTCGGGCCTCTTTATGCCCGGGCGAAGAGGGGCTGATCTCGTGGTGGGGGCAGGGGCAGTGCCCGGGGTCGTGGGGCAGGAAAGGGGGGAGGATCACACACTTGAGGGTTGAGTGGGGATGGATCGGCGGCACTCTTGCCTAGGGTCGTCGATTCCTCCCTGGGTTCCACTCGACCCGGCATGGTTTTCGCACGACACTTCGTTCATTCACTTACACACACAGCACGTACACAGGCCGTTGTCGGACCATGCCTGATGCGGAGCCGATAAAAAGGGGAAATAAGGAAAAAAACAGTGATGGTCGCATACCATCACAGTACGGATACACTCGCCCACAAGAAAATAGGTAATTGCTACATTTCCCTCTCATAATCCGAGGCATAATTTGCTACCCGTTATCCCCAAACATAAATCCATGAGTGGTATTCCTAGTACTGAAATTGTTTACTGCGCTCGTAGGCGCAGAAAAGGTTTTGACAGGCATCGGAAGAGATGCTATGGTGTTCGAGCAGTGAATTCAGTCATGCATATCACACATTGTAGCTTTTTTTCTCCCTTCATATTTCAGACTAATGACCCAACCTTACTCCACCGCCAAATTATTCCGGCTGACAATAATTATCATCGAAAGAATCTGGTTTCATTTACCCTCCTCATTGACCTTATCAATGTAGTCATCGAGGAAATTTATCGTAATCGTAAATAAGCATTGCTCTTCCCTTCTTCCGTCGCCAACAGCCAAGAAAATCAGAGAAAATATGAGGTCGCTTGATTCATACGATCACTTTGTCTCACATTCATTCTAAATGACATTTTGTTCTGGACGCATGCATAATCAATGGTAAAAAAACATTCATTCACCCATTTATATTTGTCATGTAATAGTGTACCTTTCTCGCCTTTCGCTGTAACCCAGCGATCGAAAAATATCCAAAAAGGGAGTTTCTCAGCTGCATTTGTACAGAGTGGTAAAATACCTGATAAGGCTTTTGTAGCCTAATCCTCGTTAGAGATACGCATGAGACTTGAAGATGAGTAGAACCATCCTAGGAGCAACCTTCATTCACGCTGTCCGAGAGAGAGCAGAAAGCCTCATCGGAATGGCCTAGTCCAATCGGAGGCACTCTCGTCTCTCCCTCGCATTATCGGACGATACGCCCCGGAGGACATCAGGGGTGGGAGTTGATTGGTAGCCAGCCAGGATAAGGCCCACCCTTATAGAGTGTACCCCCTGCCAGTGTCCCCCAGGCTGGCTCAGCAGAGGCCTCACAAGGGGCCCTTTGAAGTGACCCCCTTCTGTGCGTGGGGTCTTTTCAATACAGTGGGCATGTCTTGATTCATGATAAAATACCCTGGGCACTCTCCAGTGTCTTGTCCTCCCTCTCCTCAGGCGTAGACTGTTGAGGTAGAGCAGGAGGAAGAGAAGACTACGCTGCAGAAGGATATGATTCTTTTATTTCCCGCGCACATCCCTTGGCCTTGAATCCCAGCTGGATCAACCTCCCGAGTGACGTATGATCCAAGACCTTGGGTCTCGTGGCTGTTTTTTGTGAGGGTGAATGGAGTAATCACCTCACTGATGGAGGGTAAGAGTTCCGATTCCATCTTTGGGCGTGGCTGGAACTGGAGCTGCAATGCTCAGACGAAAATCCCCTTGCTTGATCGGAAGCAGAGGAAGAACGATACGTAAAAATATTCCACAATTTGTTTAGTCATACTGAAACTTTAAATGATGCCTGCAATTCAGTGGTTAAAGAGTAGGTGACCTTTTTGAATGGAGCAACAACTATAGCGTTGGCAGAGCACAGTTAAATACGTAATTTATTTATTTATAATGTTACCATCGTTTGTAGGTGAAGAAGTGTAAAGGAAATTATCACGCCTTAACCTTTGAAGTAGTGCGTGGCTAGTGCAATCTACTTTTGAAAGGAGGTAAACGTTAAGTTGAACTCCTTTTTAAGCTCTCTTTCAGAGCCTTCATCTCGGGAAATACTACTCAAAGATAAGCTGAATCCAGGGGAGAATTTTGGTTGGTATTTCGCGGAATTAACGAACATATGATTATTTGTGCAAAATGCATGATTGGCATAGCATTCATTAGAGAGTCTTTTCCCTGTTTTACCTTAATTTAGGTCTTATTTATTGTGCCTGACGCAGAGCATATATATATTTTCTTCTAGCGGAAATTTATTGCTCTAAATTCTGTATCCGGAGAGGCATTTAGTTGCAAATAATCACGCAAGTCGCCAACTTCCATACCTTCCATAGTGTAAGCATACGTAGCTTAAAAATATAAATACACCACTCACGTTCACTTGATGAGTTTTTCAGTTGTTAATAAGGTATATAGAAAAATGCACTAATGAATCTTTGTAGGCCTAGTTCAAACTGCGCAAAAATTTTGCAAAGACGCTTGATTGCTTCTCCGACTCATTAGAGAAAAGAAACAAGTTAGGTGTGTTTAACTTTATGAACCCTGTTGGCTTGAATACACATTTATAGACACAGAATTTTAACATTGTAAATCATGCAAGTGTGTTTCGGGAATGCATATGTATATGTAAGGAGGCAGCATTTTCTCCATGTTGATGAAGGATACTCATTCATGTGATATTTGATATTACGAATTGTCGATATTTCTGGTCCCGTTAAATTCGTAATTTTGAATGTCTACTGTATCTATGAGAGCAAAATATGTGATCCCAAGTCATCTATTTCTGATTGTTTTTGAGGCAGGGAGTGCGCAGCCAGTATATAATGAAGAGGAGGAGGAGGCTCAAATGTAACAAAGGTGCAGTTGGAATTGGGTTTCCCATTTACGAAGTTAACTTAGCATATTTTGGCCAAACAATTGCTGCATGCTCAGAACCACAATTTGAGATCAACTGCCACTCGAATAAATTGTCTTTGGTCTTCCTTCAAAAAGCAGGGTTGGCGAACTTTTGAAAGGAGGTAACTATTTCTCAGAAAATGCCTCCCTTAACATATTCTTTCATTATTAGGAATGTGACTGGGGAAGTTGCAGCAAAAGTACGTCTCTTATAAGTACCTTCCGATGTTAGGGGTGTGGGGTAGCTGGGTGTAAGTACCCAAAGGCTTCAGGTAATATTAGTTGTCATTCCTTCATATGTGTTACGCAACTATTCCACTCACTGATCTCCATATCTCATACTACCTGCAACCTTTTGTCCAGTCTCTACCCTCATACGTCCGGGACACCTATCATTTTCTCTCCATATTCAAAGCTCCACCACACTCCCCCCCCCCCCCCCAACCATCCCGTCATTATGATGCCACCTCAGATCTCTCTAACAGCCTCTATGCCAGCACCCCACACACAAAGACGCAGGCAGTGGAAAATAGCATTGGCCTCTGTTTCATTCAACAATGACTTCCTCCTCGACCTATCCTGCTTTATCCTCACACACAACTCCTTCTCTCTCAATAGTAAGCACTGCTTTCAAACCAAAGGCTGTGCCATGGGAAGTAGGTCCAGCCCTTCATATGCCAATCTTAATCTCGGCATCCTAGAAAAGAAACTTTCTTTCTCTCTACCCACTTCAACCCACTCCTATGGTTGAGATACATAGATATGACATTTTTCTCCTCTGACCGCATGACATTTCTTCCCTCAACACTCTCATTTCTTCTTCCTCTGTTTCATTCGCCTCAACCACCTCTAATCATCTATTTCAATATTTGCCCTTTTTCAAATAAAGTTGACCAATGACAAATATATAAATACGGTTTTTTTAAGTTATGTGTTGTAAGTTAAGTTTGGCTTTTAGGTTTTAAAAAATAAAAGGTTTTAACATTTTTACTGAGGGCTTACACAGTGATCATAGCATTGACAGTCTTTCGCTTGACTCTCTCGATCTAGGCATCATCTGCAGTGATCGACACCGGAACGACGATGGGCTTGAGCAGTTAAGCCCACCTCATTGGAGTATAGGGCTCTTTAAGAATTGAAATTCCAACGAAGAGTTCACAGAGAACTGTAATACATATAACTGTATAAGAGTGATTACAATGATCCGACGGGCAGAGTGGTGTCCACTGACTAATTCCCCCCCGATCCACCTCTGGATCGGCATATTTATGCAGCATGTGTCGCCAAGGCACGTACAGAGGTCAATGCTATCCCCAGGCCAAGAGGGGGAGGGTATTTCCTCTTGTCCGCAGTGGACGTCTTGGGAACTCTGTCTTCTCCAGCGGTAATGGCGTGGCCAATATCAAATACCGTCGCATCGTACTCTGAGGGCAATCTAAGAGCAATGTTGGTTCCTCTCTCTATCCACTTGGTCCTGGTCAACAGCTTAGAGTGGAGCTGACCTTCCCAAATGCCTGGACGACCGTTTGACGTTACTAACAGTTACACCCATTCTCCCAATCACCTGAAATACATTTATTACACACCTCAACCCAACACATTCACAATGAAATTAAGCCTCTCTGTAAGACCTTCATGATGCTGTGGGTCTCTGTACAACACCTCAAAAGGGCAGACTCTGTACTCCCAACTTATTCAATAATATTAAGACATTCACATATCACGACATAATATTTTCAGAATTTAATCATAATATTAGCATTTGATTATTAATCCAAAATTAAATTTCTTACTGGGTTACAGTCAATAGTTGTAAACCTTAGAATATTACCCATAGTGATAACATAAAAATTCGCAACGTCGTCTATTTCTTCGGCTCTGAAAGATTATGTCCTATTCATTTCATGTAGAAATCCACAATTAGTGGTGTAAAATTTTAGTAAGGAATTACATTTAAAAGACGTTACCTACCTCAGTAATTCTGCTTCGTGTGATAAGGTTCGAAGCAATCCAAGCACAAACCTACTGCACACAATTCACACCAGTAAATGCTGTCTCTTCTTTTCCCGTGCTTTGTACACACTGCACACCTCTTTTGGGGCTTTGCTTTCTTCCCAGCTGCGGGAATCCTCCTCAGAAAATCTCTCTCTGTAAGCCGTGGAACTAAATTATCTAAAGAGTGACGGCCTGGTGCACATTGTCTTCCAACAGTAGCATATTTCAAAAATATTTTCTCAACCAGCTGTATACGAAAGGTGGTCTAATTTATTATTCGCATTTTCCCTGTGAATAACATAAGAATTTAGAACTGCTATATTCAATAATCTCCTAAACAACTTCATTTACCACTTGTTATGACGTTTTCTTTCAATCAAGTACATATGCCACAACTGGTCCTTGAGATCCATCTTGCCCATGAATTTGTTGCAGTCCAACACACAAATTGGCTTTCGGGTCTCTTTATTGCCTTTGGATACTGTTCTCATTTCGTCACTGTGGAATGTGAAGATCATTGTGACAATTTTTTTGTCCCTCCATTTGAAAACAGCAACAAGCCCAGAAGGCTGTCCACACATTTCACCCCTTTGCAATTTCTTCTCTTTCACGATTTTTGGAACATCCTTTCTGTTCAACCTCAATGTTCTAACACAATCAGTCATGTATTTACTTTTCAGTATGGTTGCAAGGACAGGAGAATTATAAAAATTGTCCATCCAAACGCATTGTTCTTGATTTAGCAGTGGTTCAATCAGATGTAAAACTATTGATGTTGTCTTGTTTGAGTTAGGGAAATTGAGGAAACTTTTTGAGGGAAATACAGTATCTTTTCCTGTGTACCCCAGAAAGGACCATAGGTAGCTGGTATTTGCATCACAAAGCTCGTAGGTCTTGATTCCAAACTTTGATGCCTTCAGAGGAATGTACTGCTTGAAGGACAGCCTACCCTTCCATAGTGTCAATGACTCGTCAATTGAAATGTTGCGATTGGTAAAAAATGTGACTGAAAATTTTCATTTAGATGTTCAATTATGGGAAAAATCTTTTTTAGCTTGGGAGGACTCAGTTGATCTTCTTTCTCATTGTAGTTGAAATGAAGGAATTTACAAATCATCTCAAATTGGTCTCTTGAAATTACGTCCCCAAAACCTGGAGTCGATATAACTCTCTTTGTGGAAAAGTAAGCTCGAAGTGTTGGCTTCTGAACAATTCCCATGAGCATGAATAGTCCTATGGTAATGTATAATTCTTCGGCTGTCACAGGTTTCCAAGCAGTTATTCTTGATCTTAGCAAAAATAGGGGCTCATTAGATGAATTCTATTGCTCAGCATAACAATTCGTTTCTATAAGAATTTCACCAACGAATTCCTCGTCAAAAAATAACAGAAAAATATCCACTGGATTGGACAAAGTTTTGGCTATGCCTTGAGGTCCACATCCTCAACTTCATCATAAATTGGCTGGAGTGTATCCATTTCAGAATGATCATTGATGTAATTTTCTTCGTCACTTTCCGAACTTACACTGTCGTCAGAATCACTTGCAACTAATACTTCTGTTATTTCCTCATCACTTGGAAATGGTAGTCTTTTTGTACTTGTGAAAGCCATTATAGGTGTAACTATTTATAAAAATTGCTTGCTGGAAGTGCACAAGAGGAAAATGATAACGCATTGTACAAAAGGACACTACACACCATTGAAGGTTCCAGTGGACTGAACAACTTGGTTTTGAAACTCCTTCGAGGGATGAGTAAAGATTTTGAGGGGGCTCAGTTTATGCTGATTGTTTATGTCCACTCTTATCTTCAAAGATTATGGATTGTGAATGAAGGAGCAAAGAAACGCAGAGCAAATCACATGGCCCCTTTGCTTGGGACTGACGCGACGAAGAAAACATTCATTGGGCTCGAGGTGATGATGCACGAGGGAAGGACATCGAGAGAAGGCAGAGAACTCATGAGGAAGATATCTTATCTCATGCACAAAAGTAGCTGATCCTTCTTGACGTCTCACCACGAGAATAGGCACATGGTTTCAAGATAGTTAGGAAGGAGGAACGTAAGGACTGGAAAGATCAAATTCATTTACTCTCGCGTTTGGAAGGAAAATTAATTGGAAAATTGAAAACTAAAGGGCTAAAAGTGTTGTATTTAACAGTGCGAAGATTAAACATATCTACACAATATACAGTAAACATATTGGACTAAAAATGCAATTTCAGACCGAGAATAATTATTATATTCAGCAGTTCAGTAAGCGTACTGGGTATGCATGACGGCAACATACGGTGATTTAAACATGCGTACTGGGTACACAGGATGGCGTTGAGGAGTTAATGGAGTTAAGTGTTGGAAGGAGAAGTATTCCTTCCTCAAAAATTCCCACCCACGAATTTTTTCAAGTTTAACTTCAAATACGAAAAGCTATATTTGAGAAGCTGTAATATCGTGACAAAAAGTAAAAGTTGTGTTTCACAAGGTCTGCTCTTCCGGAAGCCATGCTGAACTTTATTTTTCTAAATCCTGGGTATCTAGGTGTGCCACAACCTAACTGACAATTATATGTTCCATCACCTTGCATGAGATGGACGTGAGGAGGGATATAAGTTGGTAGTGAGATGGCTGCTCCTTATCGCCCCTTTTAATGGGTGTTGCATCGGCAGTTTTCCAATCCTTCAGTACGACATGTTCGGCCAAGGATTTAAATACTATTTCCAGGTGGAGAAATATTTTAAACGTTAACTTTCAATGTATGTGGGGTGGGGAATTTGAGCCAGGGAATTAGTTGGGCCTTATTTGTTTAAGTAACTTGCATTGCAAGAGACATCAATTGGTGGCATCAACTGCTGAAAGAGATGTGGTAAGACAGTTGAATCCCCTGAAGGTGGGTTGAAAACTCTACGGAAGAAGGAATTTAATAAGTTAACTTTCTCAAGAGTGTTGGTTGCTATTACCCCGTATCATTTTTACGTGAATTGACCTCTTCTTCGCTTGTACCTCCTTTGGCCTTGTACCTCCCTCACGTACGACCAAAAGGCTTGGGTTTCCTTTTAATTGTTCCCCAAGTATTTTTCTTTTGAATTCCTTAAATTCATCTCTGAGGGCTTCATTTGAGGTGAATTTGAGCTTTTTTAATTTTCAACTATCATGTTGCGCTCATCGGTGGGCATATATATACTATTTTTTTTCATTTTTGCATCTCATACTCGCTGTCGTGTATCAGGGATTTTCTGACTGCCACATTGTGTCGCCTTGCTTCAGTGCTTTTTTTAAAATTACTTGGGATGTAGCAGTTGACCCCTAGTGATACGCAAGAACTACTTCCATCAGCCCTCTGTAAATAAGCTTTTGGGATAAATTTTAAAATCTGTCCAGGAATCTCTTTTTCACACTTTTAAAAATAGTAAAGTCTTCCATTTTAATAATTTTAATCTTTTTCATTTAAAACTCTGCTTCAGCAATAATGAGAGCTTTGCATCAGTTTGCATCTGTGGTCACAAAGTCCCCCAAAGGTCTCAAAATTAGTGACTTCCTGTGGGAAATTGGTTGCTCGTAAGTCAGGAATGTGGTCCCCTCAATTAGGTGAAGTAGTTAATTGGAGTAAGCTCTTTTAGAAATTCCTTTGTTCCTCCTTTCTACGGTGACAGTTTATACAAGGCTAGCTAGCATTAATAGGGCCTCCCAAAAAAACTTGATGATGATGCAACAAAGAAAATGTTGTATGTATTAGTATTTCAGCGCGTCAATTCTGGTTCTTTCGGTTGCAACGAATGAATGCAATTCTGGGTTATGGTTGAATTAGCTACTGCTAAGGCTTGGGAAAGTTCGGAAGCTTAGTGCAAGCATTGTTTCCCGTCATTCACTATCAACCAACAAGAAGAGAGAAAAACACTAACGAAAGCGTATGTCCTCATTACCGGAGGAATTTCTACATAAACTACTGTATGAGGATAGCAGCTCAACAAATATCAGTCTTGAGTAATTTTTAAAAATGTTTCTCATTATATTACTTACTCATATGAGAGTTTTAAGTTGTGCCTATTTCACTATAAATTCAAGGAAATTCTTTGCTTCCTTTTTTAAGGGAAAACATTATTGCAGTACTTTTTCCTAAATGAAATTATTCTTAATGGCAGACCATGTGTAAGCAGAAAAAGGATATGCGTTTTATTTCTTTGTTCGCAGATATCAAAATTTTTCTGTTTCTTCCACTACTAAAGATTTAAAGTAATTTTTTTACATATTTTTGCTAAATGGTGTATAAATGTCATCACTGTGATGGTATTACAAATCATCTTGTAGTAATGTTCAGTCTTAATATGTTAAAATGATTATATTTTTTCAGAGTTTGTGTTCTAGAAATGAATAATAAAAGTATAATTACATTAAATAGTATTGGGAATGTAATTTAATTACTTTTACTGCCAGTAAAACAATAAGTCCATAAACCTATAACATTTTTCAGGGGAACAGTATTTACTTGGAAAAAACTCAGATAAGTTAAAGAAGGAGCAGCATACAAGAAATAAATATTGGGAGGTTCGATGCAAGATAATATTCATTCTCCTTTGCTGCTTAAAACTAAAATAAGTGCTTTCCATCAGAGAAGTAAAAAAACGTTGTAAGTGCATATTTTTCTTATGGGATAGACAATTTCTTGAAAGAAATGGCCACCATCTTGAAGTAATTCTTGGAAATAATGTAAATGAAGGGGTGTTTCAGGCTAGTATCGTCTTTTCAATGACAACCAAGATGATATTTAGATAGATTTCGATAGCTGCCGTATATTTTATTTAAATTTATGAAACAATGTCGATGTTCAATTCCATTTGTTACTAAATACAATTTTTACTAATAGGTACTATATAATGTCCATAACTAATTAAAAGATACTAAAATACATAGAGGGTCATAATTCTTGTAAATATTACGAATCCTTGATCCTAATTCCCTCTGCATGCCTATCTCCAGCCACAATAGCATTTCCTTCGTCGGCCATAACCTCTTCTAAGGGATCTGCATGCTCAGCAATTTTCAAGATCCCTTTGCTCAACGTTGCTGCGTACTCTCATGCTATGAAGTGTGACACGAGCGTTAATCACGTATCACCGGCAGACAGGAGGTGCATGATGAAGGATCTGTGCTGACGGAGGCAGCAGAATGTAACTGCACACTGGAATATTTACTACTAAACACACTTATCTTATGAGTGAATCTCGAATAATGTAATAAGTAAGTCGTACCTCAGTAAAGATGTTAATTGGAGTGGGTGGGGTGGGGGCCTTGTGTGGAGCCCCCGCCTTCTGCCACTTACGACCACTCTTTAGATCCCCGTTATACGTACCGGCCCACTTATTCAACCTGCCCCCGCCACTTGCAGACAAGAGCACCATGGTAGAGGTATGGAGGGGGTCACCCATCCAACCTCCGTCCCGGCCCAACGTTGCTTAACTTCGGTGATCTGACGGGAACCGGTGTATCAACGTGCCTTGCCCAGTATTGGTGGTTAATAATATCAGAGTCACAACGTATGAGAGGAAAAAGGGGAGCCCACAATTGAATTTGTCTTTCAGGTTATTTCCACTGATTTTTGGCCTTCTAATGATTCTTGTCAATTAGAAATACTACTCTGGCACTGGACTTAGAGAGAAGAACACTTTTAGTCTGATGGATATAAACCCAAAAGATAATAACAAAGTGGAAATGCTTAAAACTTTTATAGGACCATATGGGAGCGTTCATGACCTAGACGTTTCTACAAGTATTTCAGGAAAAACTACATTTTGTTAACTCTCCCTTTGAACAGTTATGAAGTAGGTATTTGATGTAAGCTATCCATCGGTAGGTAATACAAAAAATGTATACTGGCAGGACCATTGTCCTGCCAGTACACTTCAGTCCTTTGATGCTAAATTCAATATTTTATAAGATGACAATATTGAACACTTCCACGAATGACTCACTTAACAAACTTCAACTGCATAGCACCCCCATCTCAATACATTGTAAGACTGCAGATTGGTCAACCTGCATCAAAATAGTATTACGGCTAATTATTACTCAAACTTCCAATCCCCTCAAAACGCTTCCCCCACGATACTTGAAAAATGTCCTGGTGATCGACCTCCATTCGTATAGGTCTTCCAGCAATCAAATTGTCTCGTCCCTCCTCGAGGCTTGGTGCTCGGCCGCCATTTCCCTGCAGCTTTTTCTGCTTTGAAAAGCCTTCTCTTAATTCTGGCAATGAGTGTCGAGGGGCCTCATCGTGTTCCCCCTCCTGCGTCCTATCTGCTTCGATGAGGAGGAGGGCCTTCCCCATCCTCGGGGAAGCACCCAACAGCAGGAAATATCTGGATAACTAAGGCACTCCCAACAACTCCTCTTTCCTAACAATTCTCTCGTTTTGACGCATGATATTTATCTCACTCCAGTGAATTCACGAGGTCTAATCATCAAATTCTGCCATTTCCACTCCAGATCCGTTGGACCACAAAAATTACGTGCCCAATGGTACCCAATAAAAACTCGCAATCACAAACTCTCACTCGTGGACACCACGCCCTGGGCCAATGACCTGTCGATGAAAATGAGGGCATAATAAACCAAGCTTTTTGACACTACGTGCTACCAGGCTTGCATGGCGGACAACACGAACGTGCTAAGAAGGTGACGCTGGTACATTTAAGGCACCAAAAATGGATAGCAGACATGTCATACTGTTGTTAAAAGGGAAAATGAAATAATTTGAAAAATGCATATGAACTAATGTGCAAAGAACGTAATCCACAGATCCTTGCCCGGATTTGCCTGCCTACACCCCATGACCACTGCTTGAAGGGATGACAAGTGAGGACCTTACCATTGACTTTTTCACCCTCCTAAACCTATGATTCGACAACAATGTGCCCCGAATCTCTTTTTATAACCTCTTTTCCCCTTGATACAGCTCTTTCAGGATCGCGGTTGGATTTTCGAAAACTAAAGTGGTTCCATCGTGTTCCTTGCGCCCATAAATGCTCAGATCAACATGTTTGAAAAACAATCAAACTTCTTGGTGTATCCAATTTTTTTAAATTTAAATCTCCATAAAGAAAATTTTAGAATTTGACCCCAAATCATGGGTCAAAAGTTCAAATATGTTAAATTGTGCTCACACACCACAAAACATACTTCCTTTCTCTAAGGTTGTGCCAAATTTCATCGATGTGGTTCGTACTGAAGTGTCTAAAATTAAAGTGTTACCTCAAGATACGTGTGCCCTGACATATGAGTTTTTTGAGCTGTCGCTGGGGTCCAGTTTCTGCCTGAGATACTAATCAAAATTTGAGATAGGAGCCAGCAGCCTCGGTGACGTCACAGCCAGTTGGCAGAGCGAGCCCTTACCGCTTAGAGATGTGCGAGTCTTCCACGTTCAATTCACGTGTTCACTGGAGAAGCATCTCTGTCGAGTTGTTTTAATTTTGCATTTTTTGGAACTTCAGTAGTTATTTAGTTAATTTTTTGATGTAACCATGAGTCCTAAGAAGATAAATGTAAAGAACAGTTGTGAGGAGAGGAAAAAGGTGATATCCATGGAATTGAAGCATGAGATAATAAACAAACGTAGTCAAGGTGTAAGACTCATAGACTTGGCGACTGAGTACGATCACACAACTTCTACGACATGAACTATTCTGAAGCAGAAGGACTCGATAATGGCTATAAATTATTTCAAAGCTACACAACTCTGTCCATGAAAAGATGGAGAATCTGCTGCTTTATGGTTGGCAGAGGAGCAGCTCACTGGAGACACTGTGACTGAGAGTATAATTTGTGAGAAGTCATGCATGCAGATTCGCTGCAGCAGAGGCCTCTGGTACTTCAGCACAGGAGCAGTTCAAAGGCAGTTGGGGGTGGTTCGAAATTTTTCGAAAATTACCGGTATGTTGTACTACGTTGTCAGGCACGGTGAGGCAGTGAGCTCTGATTCTATGGCGGCTAAGGAATTTGAGAAAACTTTTGCTGAATTTATCAAAGCCCATGGAAACATCCCCAACAAGTGTTCAACTGTGACAAGACAGGACTCTTCTGAAAGAAAATGCCAAGCAAAACTTATATAACAGCAGAAGAAAAGAAGATGCCAGGTCACAAGCCCACAAAGGACACTCTCGCACTGTGTGCAAATGCAATTGGCGACTGTAAGGTCAAGCCGTATACCACTCAGGATAGCCCAGAGCCTTCGTGACACATACGGTTATGAATGAGAAGCTACAGTTCATGTGGAGGGCAAACCCAAAGGCCCAGTGGGTCAACTGCAAGGTTTTTGTGGGTCAACTTGGTCTCTGGTCCTGCCGTTAAGAAATACCATGAGGTCAATGGATTAATCCAATAATTACTCCTGCAAGCCCTTCTCATTCTCGACGATGCTACTTGCCGCTAAACCTTGAGGATGACATCCTAGAAGAGTTCAGCTTAATACCTCCCACCCCACGCCACCCCTATTTCACAGCCCATGGACCAACGTGTGATCTCCAATTTCAAGAAACTTTTTTCCAAACACACGTTTCAATGCTGCTTTGAGGTTACGGAGAGCACAAACCTCACCCTTCGAGAGTTCTGGAAGGACCACTACAACAGTGTCATATGCCTCAGAATTATTGATATGGCCTGGTTAATATGCTACAAAAAGGACTCTGCATGGAGAAAACTGTGGCCTGAGGCTGTGACTGGGAGGGACATTGAAGGATATGGGCCTGGAAGTGGATGAGGGAGATATCAAAGAGCTTGTCGAAGCACATCCCGAGGAACTGACGATGGAAGAGTTGGCCGAACTACAGAAACGATTGAAATGTCTGCTGGATAGTACAGAGTAGCTAAAAGCAGAGGAGGTTTGCTCTTCAAGTGAGATGAAGGAAGTGTTGGCGGTGTGCGAAAAAGCTTCGGACTTTGTTGAAAAGAAAAGGTAGCAACTGGCAACATTTAATGAAACTTGCCTCACTCATTTCAGAAACTTAAAAGGGAGAAAGAAATAGAGCTCCTTGGACAGGTTTTTGTTGAAAAGCCTTGCGGATGAAAGTGCCGATAGCTTGATAAAAAAGAAAAAACCACTGAAGAAGAAAAAGTGAAGTGAGGGAAAAGTAGTGACACAACGCAACATCTTGATTGTTTTCTTACACAAGCTGAATTCACACACGTGGTGCTCGAGCTGAGGTACCGAAGCGTCCCTCCAGGTGCGCTGAGGCCGGGACTCTCCGGCTCACCCCCAGGAGAGGCACACGACGGGTGCCGAGCGGGAAAGGTTGATGCACCAGGAGTCGGGCGTATACGGCACGTACGTGAAGCATGCTAACCGACTTTGCCAATATGTTTATTTCCTTATCTTTGATTAGGTTTCATTTTGTTTGTATACCATGTTTGTTCTTTAAAAATATTTTTTTTATTTTGAAGGCATTTTAAAAAACATTGGGATGCTTTGTTGGGGTCTGGCATGAATTAATCACATTTCAATAGGGAAAATTGATTTGAGAGATGAGTATTTTGACTTACAAGCTTGGTCAGGGAACAAATTAAACTCAGATCTCAAGGAACCACTGTAAAAATGACATAATGACACATCCATGCACAAAATGCTACAAATTTCCTAGATCAATGTAGTGGTGTACCATGGTATTTGCGGCTAGCTCACAATCGTTGAATTTGTTCAAAGTGAGCACCTTTGTGTTTAAAGTGGGCCTTAGCGTCATGGACAGAGTGGCACTTTGTGCACCACTTTGTCTCTCTGTGGCATATTCCATACACGGCAGCATCATCCCCTAATACATGCTTTCTCCTTTTGCAGGAAACTTACAAGATGCGAGGGAAGAAAAGAAACAAGTTAAATGCTGATCCTTATTAGTATCCTGAAATTGAATGAATACAGAAGAATTTGGAGTGTGTTATCCATCATTTTGTTTTAAGTTTACCTTTAAATCTATAATTGTTCATTGAGTATAGTTGTGTAATAATTTCCACCAAATGCTGTTAGAGCCTGTCAAGCAAGTCATGTAACATGTGCAGTGTGTGGATTTTAATGCAATAAAAAAAGATCAACTAATGACACCTACAAATAATGTGTGAAAAAGAAGTCAACATTTAATGGGACCCTTCACTTAAAAAGTAATTAGAATGCGTATAATTCTTGAAACTTGGCAACAGAAGAGGGCGGACAATGGCTGCTGCTCGATTGTGTGACTGTACCAGGGATTAGAGTGTGGCGTCTTTCTCTGGGGGGCACTCCACTTGAACAGCAGAGGGTGGTGATAGCAGCGATCGCACTTTTTAGCGCCATGCCTTGGCATATGATGCAGTCAACTGATGGTGAGAAGATAAAAGCCATCGGATATGCACATTGGGTACTTTGAATAATTTTTACTTACAGAAGACCTTGTCCAATTAACTTCACATTAGTTTATGGAAGACCTTCAAAAACATGGCCATTAATTATAATGGAAAATTAAAATGCCTTAGTCCATTGAAAATGAATTTGACTGTTCAACTCTATATTCACCGTACCTCAGCATTTAAGATGTTTTCTCGCACTCAAGATTAATATGGCTGCCAAGTTAAGTAGGCAGTATAATAGCCATGAATATGTCTTGATATAATAAGTGATGCAAGGTGGGCTTATTAGCAACCATTGAGTAACTCTTTATATATTTAGCATGAGCTGTGACGATCAGGTAATTAGACCTCAACAACAAAGGATATTACTTTAGTAAATTTGAGCATGCCCATATTGCTAACAACTTTTCCATGGACACAAATTACAAAATATCTTTCAGTTTACCTATTCCTACTGCCTACATACAGTTTCATTGGCGTGACGACATTAGGAAATACTTTCAGAAGCATATATCGTGCGAAAACGCAGGTGTCTGCCGACACTCAATAGCCCTCTGTGCAGGTGCACGAAGAACTAAGCGAAGAGGTGAAATTTTGTGGAACCCCTGTAGCGGTGGTCTCGGGAACAACCCAAGATGGCGTTAAAAAACATCGATTTTGACACGGAAAACGGTCAACTTCAAAGTGTTTTATCTCATGAAATAATGGTACTGGAGCGGTGAAAGTCATGTCAAAATAAATTATCATCCTTGTTCTATGTAACACTTATGGAATAAAAGCTGTAATGTGCACCGTTTCAGCAGGATAAATGTTTGAAGTTCATTCGGTTAAGCTCACATATACCGCCATTTGCCATTCGATGGAATCAAGTCGAGCCCAGCTGAAATGCATCCAGGGAAAAGGTCCCGGGAACACTTTGTTTGATGTAATGCACGAAGCAATGACCCATCAATTTCATCAAAATAGGCAACTCGTAAGTTGGTTAGTGAGTCAGGCAGCCTGTGCCTATGGTGGGACACCGATCCCTGTGGCAGGGACTGTTCAGCTGCCGTGTATCGCCAAGACTAGTAAACGCTCTGGAGTGAAGTTTGTGGTGGTAGACTTACCAGGGAGATTACCATTGCTCGTGAGAGAAGGGCTGTGAAAGACTGGAACTTGTCAAAAGGTTGGACATTATCTCTGGACTTGGATCGGAGGAGAATCTGCGGAGGAACTAAAAGGATGTGTTCGAGGGGTTGGGAACTTTTCCTGGTCGTCCCATGCACATATGGATCTCAAAGGAAAGTGCCACCCAGGGGTGTGTTCATCACGTCCCTTTTATCCTGCTTGCGAGACTGAGAAGGACACCCTGGATGTGGTGGCAGGAATTATATCCCCTCTAGACCAGCCAACTGACTGGGTTAGCAATTTAATTGTAGTTGAGAAGCCAAACGGTTGGTTACAATTGTGCTTGGACCCATGACACTTGAATGCTGCGATAAAGCTATATCCCATTCCAGCGCCAGATGAGCTAGTTTCCAATCTGAGTGGATATCCCACCTGTTCAGTTCTAGATTTAAAAGATGGTTTTCATCAAGTTGTGTTGGATGAAGAAAGTTTTTTTTTCATGTACATACATTTAAATGTCCTTTTGGGAGGTTTAAGTTTAATCGCATACCCTTGGGAATTCCTTGTGCTCCAGAATTTTTTCAAAAGAAAAAAATATTTGATGATATTCCAGGAGGTCAGATATATTTGGATGATATTATTATTGCTTCTAGAACTGGAAAAGATCACAATTGCATTCTTCAAAAAGAGCCGGAGCGGGTTAGAGAAAGTCTTGTTAAGTTTAATTCTGATAAACTTCAGTTCAGATGTAAAGAGGTAACGTTTGTAGAAATGTAATAAACAGAGCAAGGCATTCGACCTAATCCTAAAAGTGTAAATGCAATTACTAAGATGAAAACTTCTTATAATAAAGCTGAGTTAATGCGGTTCTTGAGTAAGGTAAAATATTTGGGGAAATTTGTGCATAATTTATCTGTAGTTTCATCTCCTCTGAGGTAGTTAACTAAGGAAGTTAATCCTTGGAAATGGGAACCGGAGCATGAGGTGGCTGTGGAAACTTATAAAAACTTTGCTTACTAAAACCAGGGTGGCTAATGATAACCACTTTTCAAATTCCCTGACTTTTCCCTGATGGCTTTACCAATTTCTCTGATCGATCGCCAAAAGGTCTCCTATTATCAGAATATTTTATTTCTGCTGAATGAAATTTTCGTCAAACTCAGAAAATGTTAAAAGCTGAAATCAATTCATAAAAAGCTATAAGAATGAAAAAATACATGGAACCTCCACTCTAATGAAAAAATATATGAAGCCTTCACAAGTTAAGCCCTCACACAAATTGTACACACTTTTAATACATTTTTCGTGGCCGTGTATCGTATTTCCGTGGCCGTGTATGTTTTCTTCGACAAAATTACAAATTGACAATGTCTAATTCTTCAAGGAAGAGGTGGCGTTTCGTCATAGTTATGAGAAGTTGAAGATTACTGAAAAGGCATCGAAGGGAAAGTTATGGCCAATTTACTGGCGGACTGAGGTACAGGTATCACTAAGCGACGCGAAAAATACAAACCAAAGCCAAGTTCTTGGACTGGATCAAAATCGGATGGCTCGAGTTTTAGAAGCGAATAACAATTTGATTAACGTGGCTAAGATTAACATGATTGTAAGAGGGAACCAAAAGAGTAAAAATATTTGTATAAACAAACAAAACGTAATCGCGCCACTGCAAGCGAAAACAGGAGGTAATTAGCAACGGCAGCGTCATATTTGAGGTGGTTTGTGACCTGACTAAATTGCTTCGAGATGGAGCTAAGGGGGCCATTCAATGGGTCATTCCACCTCAATTCAACAAACGTTTGTCCCTTAGGGTCTCAGATTTTGATAAAAATTGGTGTATGGGAAAAAATCAACTCAAACTGAATACCCTCAAACAGTTTTGCGAAAAAAATATTTTTGAGCGAATTATGCATGTTTTAATTTTTTCGTATTTTTAGCAAAAAACCGAGCCTTAAGTCATATTATCACTTATATCTCCGTTTGCAATTGTCATACAGCAATGATTAATAGCTCTTTTTAAAGCTAAATCTTCATTAAATGCAAATATATCAATAAAAATTTATTTTCTTCTAAACCCTATTGTTGTTCATTACTAATGTTTAAAAAATTGTTAATAATTTTTTCTCAAATACCCCATCTCAGAATCGGCCGAAACGTTTTTTCCATAATCTAAACCTACCCAGCTAACTATTCCAAAAATAAAATTTAGTGGTAATTCATAAATGCGTCTTTTATAAATATTTAAACATTTACAATTTTCTCTCACGTGGCCCGTCGGCTCCCCCATTTGGAATACATGCAGCAGACACGCGATGCAAGCCTAAAAATTTCCTAATTGCTCAAGGTCGTGGCTATATGAGATAAAAATATATTATAAACTATAAATGTTAGAAACAATTGTTATTTGTTCTGTTAAATGAATGTTTGCAGAGAAATTTACCATTGAGCCGCACTTAAGTTTCCAGGCGGATTAACTTTTATTTGAGCTAAAAATCTGTGAAAATTAATATGAAAAAACTTTTTAAGAATCTTCAAGTATAATTCATTGATGAAATGAAATGAAAATAAATTACAATTATGGAATTTTTGTATGATTTGTTCTAGCAGAAAAATTTCTTCCTTTTTGCTATCTCACTCTTTTTATCTCTATAGGCAATTTTACTGCAAACTCCGATTTTAGTGTCCAAATATTTTTTATCCATGCAAAAACATTTCATTTTCAATTCGAGTCGAGAGCCTGCAGCTGTGGCTTTTCGTACATTGAGACGTATTCCGTAAACGTAGCTCTCTCTAAAAAGAAATAATTTATGAACCCTTTCAGAACCCTATTATTATGACCCCGTTGGTGGCCAATTCTGCCCATTGCGGTATGTGCCTAAAAGCTTGAAGGAAGACCATCTAGCTACACATGTTTTTGTTGACAGCCGCGTTTATTCACTGAAGAAGTCTCAGTTTGTTTTGATCTGTCACCGCGTGTGCATCATCTTATTCAAGAGCTGTCTGCCTTCTCTTTTTTCTCGTACATAGTTTTCTAAACTAATTGTCAAAATTGTGTCAAAATTTGCTCCATCGGCGCAGTGAGAGGAGGAAAGTGTTCGCGAAACAGTGTCTTTAAATGTATCGAAGAGATCTACAGCTCATCGAGGATAGAAGTGGTGTCAAAGTGGAAACAGCGTGCGTTAACAATGAAAAATCGTTTCTTGCTTTCTATTCAAAGCGTCAAAAACTGTGTTGTTATCCACTGAAACTGCGATTCAATGCATGCATCGAATTATCCGTAGTGCTAATTTATATAAAGTTACTGCCACAATATTACAAGAAAATTGTGTCGTCAGTGCAGAGTGTTTCGGAATAAGGGAGTCGCGAAAGGTGACACACCAAGGTCGCCCATCAGTCATCAAGAAGACGTTCCTGAGCAGCTTGTGGCTGCAGATGCAATACTATCACAACCGGGGCCTTCTGGTTTGCAATTTGCGGAGGCTCATGTACCGCAACCTACAAGCAACTCTAGCAATGACAGTGACTCACAAGGAGAGAGCGACGGTGCACCTTATACACCTCGTCAATGTGCTAGAAAAAATCAACCTGAGTGTATCCGCAATCGGTACATCACCAGTAAATAGATAAAAATTGAGAAGTAGAAAATACTCTTAAAGAAAAAATTCATAAAATTACTTCTGTTTATCGAAGAGCAATCGGGAAAGTATGGGGAAAAGCAAGAACTTGCTTCGGCCCATAAGAGTTAGTAGGGTGTGAAATGCTATGTCAACTCAGGGAAAAATTTGCTGAAGCTGATTCCTACAGTGAAAAAATTTTAGTCCTGTCTACACTGCCTAAAAGCTGGAGTGTGGCAAAAATTCAAGAGAAATTTGGATCAACTCAATATTTAGCTCGAAAAGTGAAGAACAAATAACAATTGTTTCTAACATTTATAGTTTATAATATATTTTTATCTCATATAGCCACGACCTTGAGCAATTAGGAAATTTTTAGGCTTGCATCGCGTGTCTGCTGCATGTATTCCAAATGGGGGAGCCGACGGGCCACGTGAGAGAAAATTGTAAATGTTTAAATATTTATAAAAGACGCATTTATGAATTGCCACTAAATTTTATTTTTGGAATAGTTAGCTAGGTAGGTTTAGATTATGGAAAAAACGTTTCGGCCGATTCTGAGATGGAGTATTTGAGAAAAAATTATTAACAATTTTTTAAACATTAGTAATGAACAACAATAGGGTTTAGAAGAAAATAAATTTTTATTGATATATTTGCATTTATTGAAGATTTAGCTTTAAAAAGAGCTATTAATCATTGCTGTATGGCAATTACAAGCGGATATATAAGTGATAATATGACTTAAGGCTCGGTTTTTTGCTAAAAATACGAAAAAATTAAAACATGCATAATTTGCTCAAAAATATTTTTTTCGCAAAACTGTTTGAGGGTATTCAGTTTGAGTTGATTTTGTTCCCATACATTAATTTTTATCAAAATCTGAGACCCTAAGGGACAACGTTTGTTGAATTGAGGTGGTGAATGACCCTATAATTACGTTGAGCGTGAAAGGTGGGGAGAGGAGGAGAACTCTTCTAATGGCCTCGCGAAGGGGGGTATGGAAATCGAAGACGATCTCACGTAACATTTTGTTTACACATGTGATCGTACTTGTATTGCCGTTTTAATAATCATCGTCTCGTATTTTTAGAACTTCAAGCACGTATTTACTACAAGCTAGTGTGCTACAACTATGTACCTCTCGACCTGAGTCTCGGAAGTTAAAAAAAACATGATGTAAAATCTTCCAAACAACATAGCCTCGGATTCCTTGTGATGAGAAGAATACCCGGTGATCATGAATTTTAACACTACTAGGCAAATATCGCATTAAAGATATACAAAAGGGGTACATTGTACGACTGATTCACAACTAAATAACTAAGATTCACAACTGAATGTTCAAAGAATCGACAGGGCTTATTCTATGCACTTCGGCGACGGACATTAGTTTTAGTTGGTGAAATGTTTTGGTGAAATTAAGGACGGGAAAGACTGCCCGGTAAACGTAATGGTAGAAAAATACTGAGAATTTCCTATCCCAGTTTCTCCCTGACTGTTACGAGAATTCCCTGACTATTCCCTGACTTTTCCAGAGTTCCAAAATTCCCTGACAATTCCCGGTTTTCCCTGACGATCGCCACCCTGTAAAACTCCTGTTTCAAAAATGTTTGATCCAACCAAGACAGAACTAATTCAAACTGATGCCTCAAAAGATGGTATGGGTTGCTGTCTTATTCAAGGGGGTCACCCAATTAGTTTTGCTTCTAGGAGCTTGTCCAAATGAGAGCAAAAGTGGGCTCCAATAGAAAAGAATTCCTAGCAGTTCAGTTTGCCACAGAAATATTTCATGAATATGGGAGACCTGTTATTGTGCATTATCTGTGTAATGTCTCTTACTTCAGTCCCAGTCGTAAGGGGGCCACTGCCGAAAACGCGTCCGCAGACGTCACGCATCCCGGGAGGGGGTGAGGTGTTAGCGTTTTGCGACGCCCCTCGACATTGTATGTGGTATGTCTTGAAAATTCCAAGAAACCCATGAGGGAGAGGATTTCACAGCTGAGTCTTTGCTACTCACGCCGACTTACTGCAGAGTGTGGATCGCACGTCGGTCGTGCTTTCTGGCTACATGTAGTGTTTGGTGTTTTCGAGTTCAACATTGAAGAGTTTCTTTGGTCGCTACTTCTTAGCTGTGGTGTAATTGCTAGCAGTGCACAAGTATTCGACGCAATTCCACCGAGAAGTTGAAGATTTTCTGGGGTTTCTGAGTATATACTGTCTTCAGGTGAGTCTGACATTTCAGTTTCAGTATTAAATCTTGTGTTATTGTACATTATGTAAGCATGATACGTCTACTGTTTACCTTCATTTTTTTTTCAATTTTGGTGGTACGTGCATCCATGCAAGAGAGTCCCAATACAGAATTTCAAGAGAGCCTCAACATGAAATTTCATATGAGTTTCAACGACAAATTTCAAGATGGATTCAAAAGAGTTTGTGTTGGGACCCTGTTTCAATTTTCGTAAGATTTTTTAGTCGTCACGAGAATATGACTTCGACTTTTGTTTCCTTTAACCTGACATCGAAACTTTTTTTAAAGGCCAGAGTGGCCACTCAATCATTGACATGGCGTGTCTTTCGTAACTCCATTGCGGCATATCATATTACAAGGTCAACACCATGCTCCTATTTCGTTGCCCGACTTGCTGGCTACATTACCCCTGCACTCCGATTATGACTGACGGTAGCTTGTGCCACTGAAGGGCCAAGGTAAGGTACTTTATTGAAAAAAAATTGGAAATGGGATTTTCCTTATAATATACGCCTGCCTGGCGTCTTAGGCAGGTGGGGATGCCAAAATGTCTTGCATGCAAGGGAGGGTCGAATACCTCGTCTCAACTAATACATTAATGGCCCCCTATCACCCACTCTCTCTCAGACAGGAGTTCTCTTTTTCATCCGTTGCCCTGACAAAGTAAGCGCGTTTTTCAGTCCCGTTCAAACGAGAGGTACGAAGTGCACCTGTCCGGGAGCTATTAACAGACAACTAACATATTAGACGCTCTAATAGTTTGCTCACACTACCGCTCCCGCAAGATCCGAGTTTTGCGTGTGTGCTAAATATTCTACAATGTGCCTCAAGTGTACAGATTCAATCACTGTCATAGACTAGTCGGTACACAAGTCGTGTGTAGCGATGCGCTAAGCTACTGCAATATCAGTGAGCTGGTGTTTGAAGGAAATGTACTGCTGCCTCAATGAAGCGTAGGCTAATGGATTACACTGGATGATCTAAACAAACCACCAAGGGACCTGATGTCGCTTGTGCCAGACAATTGGAACCGTCAGAGATATGTACAGGCACTTCCAAAAAAAGTTAACGCTTCAGAGCCGAAAATTTCTAAGTCCCGAGTTGACGGTGATTTGACAACGCTGCGTCACGGCTTCCCTCTGGCGGAACCTCGAGAAGCTCTGACCGAAAACAAACCCCTTTCCCTCCTCCCCCCTCCTTTACCCTTTTACCAGATGGCACAGAGGGTTTACTGGACGGTCGGTCTTCTCATATCCTAAAGAAGGGGGCTTGGTGGGCACTCTATTTTTCCGACTCAGGGCCAGTTTCACCAACGACGGTAAAATGTCCCATTATCGCAGTTTACATTATCTCCGTTAATATTATTATCTCGACAATCTCTTGCTTGCGTTCCACCACTGTTATTATTATCTCGGTTTTTTTAAACCGAGATTTCTCTGAGAATGTTTAGGTTGGTAAATTTCTCATACTCCTGACGTCAGCAAACAAATAAAAGCGCCTAACCGATTTGTAATTCAGCTGATTTAACTTCGTGCTTATTGTAACTAACGGCATTTCCAATGGACCCATGAAGGACAAAATATTTACTAAACTTCCACGAAACATCTATATTATCTTCTACGTATATCTGGAAAACATCTATAATCACTTTCAAAAATCGTCTATATGTTTATAAGATATTTCAAACCCCGGTTTTCCTAATTCTACTAAACATCTCCCCTAAGATATCACTTATTGTCTTCACTATTACGTTAAGGAGATAGAGAAACAAAATACTGGAATGAACTTAAATTGCATTGCCTTTATTTATAGCGTCTCGAAAACGAACAGTAACTGGTTATAGGTACCCAAGAACCCTAAGTTCATGTAGGTACCTTTCGATCACTTAAAACTTAGCATTTCCTTCGTCGTTGTCATTGGTGTCAAGGTGAATTATTATGCGAATCGCGAACGAATTCATTCGCGAATGAATTTAAGTGATGACCTGACATTGCTTCTGCTTAGGGCGTTTAACACGGCGAATGATCTTTCGAATTAATTCCTTGAATCCCTGTTACGTGCAGAAAGGTAGGCCTATCGATAGCACATATCGATTCACGGGAGATTTCCGACCAATGCAGCGGTATCGATCGTTTGTTTACGTTTGTTACGTCTTCTGCATTGTTTAGAAGTGATGCGTGATATGTGTAATAAAGAATGGTGTATATTTAGTAATTATAATATTCATTATACAAAGCTTTCTAGATATTGAGGTTTGAGTTCATCGGAATTGAAGTAGAGCTATTAATAATGAATCGGTATGGTTTAATTTTCGCATCTACTGCTAGTGTCCATACAACGGTGGCAGCCACAATTCTTCCGGAGAAAGCTACGAGAGAGGAGAAATAGAGGTCGAGGTACGTTAGGCATGATTCAAAATAAACTTTTTATATGAATGTGAGGCCTATCGTCATTTATTAAGAAAGACGCTGGAGCAATTTCGTACTGCATTAAATCTCACCAGACGTGATTATGAAAGATCGGACACGACGACGAGAGAAGCAATTTCTGTGACAAGAGATACTTGATCAACCTTAGGTATACATGTTTATAATTGTATTGACATTTTGCAATTCGTTTCCGGCTGGCTGTCACGCTAAGATTTTTAGCGACGAGCGAATCGTTTCCATGACCGTATGCGGCTATGACGTTCCCTGATTACTCAGCAAGAATTCATGAGCGTTATAAAATACGTTTAATTATGGTTGAAGTGTGTAGGAGTGTCTATTGTGAGAAGTGTACTATTTACATTTAAATAAGATAGAGTTTTAGAGGTTAGATACGTGCTATTTGCTTTTATTTATCCTTTTTATAACACCAACGTTTCCACGGACGACTCGTCTTCAGGGTGAGTGAAGCTGGTGTTATATAAATATTTAACCCGGTGGAAATCCCGAGAAGACCTCACCTGAATTGTTGCTAAGTGCTTTTCGTAGCGTTTATTAACTCGGGATAAATCAAATCTCAGGTTTTAGGTTCAAATAAATTGCGCGTTCCTTAATCAACCTAGTAATTGCCTTAAATATATTTCAATGATCGTTATAACGATAATTGAACTCAAATGTCTCGACTAATATCTAAAAGTAGCTGACAAAATCGCCTGCGCGCCATGTTGCTTTTACAGTATTATCTCGGATAATAACCTTTCACCTCGCGAAAAAATATTAACCGAGATAATGCACCAAAACCGAGTTAATGGTACTGGTGAAACAGAGAAGTCACATTAACTCGGTTAATCCCAAAGTTAACCGAGTTAAAAAGATTATCTTCGTTGGTGAAACTGGCCCTCAGACAATGGGGAGGACCGGTCTCCGCCAGGAATAATTTTCCACTGCCCAAAAACCTTACTCCATACGTTTCATTGCACCCACGACCCCTTGCACACGGTATGTCTCGGGTCAACATCCTGAGTTTATACCCTTGCAGCCTAGTGCCCAGGCATGAGGGGTGTTCCGGAGGCAGGTAAAACATCGCAGACGTCTGCCCATCCACTCTTCAACCTGAGTGCTTTTAAGTTGGTTTCTACTCCCATCACCGAGCGAATATTTCAAAACATTTAAATGCCCACGAATTAACACGTTTATCAACATGGTTTCATGATTTAGGTCTGATAGTCTCTTATTAATTTATTATGTGGTGTGAAGGAAATAACAATTGATTCACAAAAATGAATTAATTCCGTCCATTAAAGAAATATATCCAAAGCTTGTGGCGGTATTGTTTAGCATGCAATATGGTCGTTTCTGAGAAGGAATTCCCAGCTAGCCGTGCTTCGTCGCCGCCCCTCCCCTTTGGTAGGAGGAGAATAGTGGGTGGCGATCCTTCGGCAGGGTTAGGAGGACACGCAGCTCAACGCCACGGTCGGGAATAAGGGTAAGGCGAGAGTCGGGGGTATTTTGCGACCACCTGCAGGTGTCCTATAAACAATGAGTATTCGGGAATATTCGTATGTTGTCACAGTCCTCATCCTTTGAAGAACGGAGAAAGGCATTGAATAACCAATTATAACGTAACATTAGTTACAGTTTGACCAACGGAAATGTCTTCACATGCTTACGGAGCTCTTGCAATCAGTTAAATCTCATACGAATAATTATTTAGTTGTGGTCGCATGCGCGCGCAATTAGCTGTATTAGGACCTGTAGCCTTTAGTGATCATAAAATAGTAAATGCGAAATTTATTGTAGCCGTTGAAAGACATTATAAACCAAGGAAGAGGGTATACTTATTTGGCAAGGCTAATTACGACGGTATGAAAGAGGAATTAAGGGAATCGTTTAATATATTTAGCGAACAAAGCAAAGGATTAGATACAAAGGATTCGTGGAGAGAATTTCTCGAGGACACCCGTAAAGCAGTTAATGAATACATACCGAGTAAATTCATTAGTGATAATACAGAGCCAAGGTGGTATAATGCGGAGGTTAGGAAATCACTTAAGTGACAAAGGGTATGCCACTCTAGGATGAAAAATGCAGGACGGGGTCTATCGGTAGAGGAAAAAAATGAGTTAGTTCAAAACTATAAAAAATCGAGAGCATTAGCAAGGAAATCATGTCGGCAAACGTTGTAACATTTCAAGAGCAAGTTGTTAGGAGAATATTTAGATAGCAATCCTAAAGCGTTTTGGTCATATGTGAGAGAGCTTCGGGCAAATAGGTCCACAGTGCACACACTTAAAAACGATAAAGGAATTAGAGTCACCAGCAGTGTAGAAAAGGCTAATTCTTTAAACACCTTCTTCCAAAGCGTTAGATTAGATATTAGACCAGATTTTAGGGAAACGGATGCGTGGTCAATAACAGATTTGTATTGGTATTATACAAACAATAATCTCATGGGCATTATTATTATTCAAATTAGGACTCCTAAATATAAATGCTAAGGTTAACTCGTGGAAATGCCACCACAATTGGGAACGTTATTTACTTCATCCTGAAAATCGAGCATTTTACTGCGCCAATACGGCGAAAACGTTAAAATGTTCTAATCAGCCTGCTCCAAGTCTTAAAATTTGGGATCGCATATTTTCAAGGCTTCTGACCACATCGATTCGAGAATTAAATATACCTATGAACTCGCTCTGAAATGGCACGAACGTGAAACAACACCAATTAACCAAGGAATTAATTATTTAAGGGACACATACATATTGGAGGGTGATAACAACCAATGATGATATGTGATTTCCTCTTCAAAGTAAAACGTCGATTTTTAATGTTATGCAAATGCGTGACGACAGTTTTTCTGTGACGATGGTGGCGAGCATAGAGATATGTTCGGGACTTCAGACGTCGTGCAGGTCGAGTCGAAGAAAACGACAATCTCGGGACACAGGACCGACCCACATTAGTCGGAAATCGAAAAAAGCTGGACAAAAACCTAAAATAACTTTTTTTTAGATATATACTTGTTGAGATATATACGCACTCTGTTCTCAGACAAAACTTTTACATAAAGTAGAGAATATCTAACGTTTTAGGGAGACACCTTTCTTAGAAGAGTTTGTTACTTAAGGAATAATGCATCACTTGTCATGATTCTCATCCGTTAGTGCGACACAAGGGCTCAACATCACGAAATTTTAAAAAAATCCTGTAATAACATTTATCCGAATATCTTACAAGTTGATGCTGACGTTGTGGATGGAGTTTGATCAAATAAAAATAGCATAATCTATTAACACTATACTTTGCTTTTAATTGCCTGAGCTGCAAATATTTTTTGAATCGTTTATTTGCTATTCCATTACTTATAATGGCGGACACTGTTCTCAGACAAAACTTTGCATAAAGTAGAGAATATCTAACAATTTACGGAGATACTTGTCAAGTCATTTATATCTGATAATTCGCTGAAAACTCGTATACACGAAAGTGAAGAGGAATTAAAAGTAAGTTTGCGACACCGAAAAATACATATGATTTTCCGACCGTGCGTTTGGGGTTTGGCTCCACGCGTCGGGAGCCGGAATTGACGTGACTCGCTTACATTTCTGAAGTGACATGGACCCTAAGGCTTCCAATTAGTTGTTTTTGAGCTGTATCCATTGTCAGTAACCTCCATCACTCTTATTTGATGAAATCGCGATCATATTGAGCCGTGCGATGGGATAAGATTACGCGGAATCGAGTTATTTTTCTTTGCGTACGCTCCGGGAACATACTTCTTATTCACGCCCTTCAGCCCTTGAAAAGAGTGGAGTCTTTCTAGGGCCCATGTGAACTAGATATACTCTAGTTTTTCTAAGTAATGGAATAGCAATTAAATGATTAAAAAAATATTTGTAGCTCAGGCAATTTAAAGGCATAGCATTATGTTAATAGGCAAATGATGCAGGTGTTTATTTGGAAATTTGGTTATGTTTGAGCCCCTGTATCTGGCTAACAGACAATAATCATGTCATCATTCCTTAATTAGCAATCTTTTCTGAGTATTTATGTGAAGTTTCAAGTCTATAACTCAAAGAAAGCTATTTTGGAAATTGGTCCAGTTTTTTTCGCGACGTGGCGAGCGTAGAGATGTGTTTAGGACTTCAGTCTCGCAGCGCGAGTCGGAAGCAACAACCATGGAGTGCCCACAATAGCCCCCTTCTTCAGGGCATGACAATACCGACCGTGCAGTAATCCCTTCTGCTAAACAGGGAAAGGTGAGGACGGGGGAGGAGGGAAGGGGGTTTGTTTTCGGTTAGAACTTCGCGATGCTCCGCCAGAGGGAAGCCGTGACGCAGCGTTGTCAAATCACCGTCAACTCGAGACTAAGAAAAATTTCGGATCTGAAGTGTTAACTTTTTTTTGGAAGTGCCGTACGTGTGTTATTTTAATTTTACGGATAAATAACATAATTGATTTTAGTATTTGACACTAAAAGAAGTTTATAGAGTAGTAATTGTTGGCATTCACAACGTTAAAACAATTTTCCCCTACTATCGTCTGAACGTGAACAAGTTATGCCTGACTGGTCGGGGAGTAGGGATATCCGCTGGTCGATTTTAGGAATCTTATATTCCATTTACAGGAAGATAGATCGGAAGTACCTATTTTGGAAGACACTGAAGTGGCGGGAGATATTGGAATCGTAGAAGGCAAGTAATATCCATACAATATCCGTAAAGGGTTGCCAATATGCAAAAAGCATTACCTCTAATGGCAATTCATGAGAGTGTGAATGACGTGCGCCCCACGTGGAGTTTAAGTGGATCCCCGATGGGAATTTGTAGGCTAAAGGATTTTGGTGGAATTCACGCGGGTGCGATGCGAAATCCACGCGGGACCGAAGTGGATCCCACGTTGAAAATTGGCATCTTGGTGACAATGCTTTGGATCTGAAGACCATATTCACGTGAATTCCACCGAACGTCCACGTGGTCCCCGCGTGGGTTCCACAAACTTGCTCTCACGTTGGCCTCGGGAGATAATTCAAATGTGATCCAGGGCGTTCTTTACTTTCCTTCCCTGGTCTCCGAATCATTGAACACGCCCACAAATATTTTTGGGCCTCATTCCATGCTCTAAACCAGTAACCCCTAAGGCCCTGGCCAGGAATATTTTTGGTGGGGTACAGTCATAATTAAACCCCCTCCCCCCCGAAAACATTTTCTGGCTACGGCCTTGAACAGAAGTAATTTTAGAGTCCCATTTCAGCGACTGGTCAAGATGAACTCCCAAACATTTAAAATTATAACTTTACTAATTTTCATGCAACGACATGAAATATTTTTACAACTTATGTGATGGTAGAGCAATTTATGGTAGTTAGAGCAGTTCATAAGATCGTAGATTTTATTTAGAGAGCCACTTTATAGAGCAGTTTATAAGATGGTAGAGCAGTGTAAAATCATCTGGATCGTGACGATTACCAAGATTGTAAACAATATACTTAGTTTTCTCGCTTAACTCCAGCCCATTATATGAAAACCATTTACTTAAGAAATCTAAATCTTCTTGTATATTTTCGCAAATGATCGACCGCTTATGTCCATTGTAACATAATGCAAGTAGTAGTAGTAGAATTAATTTTTTTGGGTGCATCGACACCTAAAGTCATTTAGCACCGCTTCTTTAACTTGAAAACATTAGCTAGTCCGTGGGACCTTAATATTTCAAAAATTTCGAACTGTTCAGTTTTCTACATTTTATTAAAATGATCTATGTGCCTTAGAAATTGTAAAATTTTTTGGATAACAGTCTCGTCATCGCCTAGTATTTTGCGTAGAGGGCCGTGGATATTCATCATTTCACGTTCGTCTTGATATCTGACGCACTCCGTCAGGATGTGTCGCACATTGACTGGAGCACCACATTCGTGGCACCAGGGCTGGATCTTCTCTTCGGAGAAGAGATATGCGTGGGTTAGGTTGCAATGCCCAATCCTCAGCCGGGTGACTACGACCTCCTCTCTGCGTTTCCTCCTGACGGAGGTGGGCCACGCTGATATCCCAGGCTTTATTGCTCGTAGCTTGTTTTCAGCCAAGTTTGACCATTGCTCCTTCGACCGCCCGAGGGCTAAGCCCCGTAATGAAGCTTTGAGGTCTTCTGCCGGTACCTTCGAAGAGTATATATCCCGATTTTTCAAGGCTTCTTTGGCTGCAGAGTCGGCGTTTTCATTTCCAGTTATTCCAGCATGTCCAGGGATCCACAAAAAGGAAATTGTTGCACCTATACTCTTAAGGTATGAAATGGTGGAATGTATCTCCTGAACAAGGGGGCATTTGGATGAATAACTAGACAAAGATTGTAAGGCGCTCAGTGAGTCTGAGCAGATGAGAAATTTTGAACGACTGCTCGTAATGTGTTGCAGCGCTAACTTGATTGCAAAGAGTTCAGCAGTATAGATGCTGCAGATAGGGTTAAGCTTAGCTCTGATGACGCCGTGATATAGGGACACTATTGCACATCCACAGGAAGTATCCGATTTCGACCCGTCTGTGTAAACAATTATGAAGTCTGCGTATTCCCCTCGAATTTCGTTGAATAGTTGTTGGTATTCAGCAGGTGTTGTTGTAGATTTACGAGATTGAAGAAGCCGGAATATAAACGCTGGTCGATGCATCGACCATGGCGGGTTCTTAGAGTATCCCGTAGGATATACGACTGGCAGGCTAAAGCCATTGTCTAAAAAAAATTATTAAAACGAACTGTAATTGGTTTAGTGGCCCTCGGTCTTCTGTTAAAAGTTTCTAAAAAATTCGATCTAAAGAGTATATCGTAACATTGATGGTCACTCATGGATAAAATCTTGGACACGTAGTTCACCATTAACATATCCCTGCGAGTGGCCAGAGGTGGTTCTCCAGCCTCCGCATAGATACTTAGGACTGGAGATGTTCTGAAGGCACCTGTGGCGAGCCTTATTCCCATGTTGTGGACTGTGGACAGTGGTCTCAAGTATGTCTCTCGTCCAGAAGCGTAAATGAAACATCCGTAGTCAAGTCTTGATCGCACTAGTGCCCGATATAGTAGGAGCATTGTAGTGCGATCGGCGCCCCATGTCGAATTACTTAAAAACCGTAAAATGTTTAAAACCTTAAAACATCTGTTCCTTAAAATATGAATTTGCCTCCGCCAATTAAGGCGATAGTCAAATGTCATCCCCAGAAAGCGGATGGTGTCCACGTATGGAATAGCCGTGCCGATAAGGTGTAGACCTGCCGGGACATGGTTTCCTCTAGCCCTGTGGAAGTGGACACACTTTGTTTTCTCGGAGGAGAAGCGGAATCCATTTCTCCGGGCCCATTGAGCAAGTTTATTGATCGTAAGTTGGGCCTGCCTTGTTGCGTTAGAGAGCCTTGTTGATCTGTAGAAAATCGCCAGATCGTCCACGAAGAGGGATCCCGTCACAGGTGTACTGACGCAATCCATTATGTCGTTAATCGCCACAGCAAATAGCATAACACTCAACACGGAACCTTGAGGTACGCCGTACTCCTGAGTGTAAAACTGCGATAAGTGCTGCCCTATTCTTACCTTGAACACTCGACCTGTTAGGAAGTTGCGAATGAAAACGGGTAGATTTCCCCTTAGTCCCCATTTGTGTAAAGTCATTAGGATCTTGTGCCGCCAGACTCGGTCGTAAGCCTTTTCTATGTCGAAAAAAACGGCAATTACTTGCTGCTGTGTAAGGAATGCCTCCTGTATGAAAGTGTCCGCTCGGACTAGATGATCAATGGTTGATTTCCCACGCCGAAATCTACACTGGGCATTCGAGAGAAATTGCCCTCTTTCCAACCACCAGATGAGACGGCGGTTAACCATTTTCTCCATAACTTTCCACAGGCAACTTGTTAAAGAGTTTGGTCTCTAGTTCTCTGCGTCGCCGCGTTCTTTGCCTTGCTTGTGGATAGGGACCACCACCGATTCCCGCCAGGATTGAGAGAGAATTCCTTCAGTCCACACTTAATTGAGCGTCCTTAGAACATCCGGCAACGCCGTGTCCGGTAAGTTCCGAAGGAACGCGTTTTGGATATCATCTAAACCTGGAAATATATCCCGGGAATCGGTAATTGCGGACGTTAATTCCACAATTGAAAATGGAATATTGTAGGACTCGGTGTCGTCTTTCTCTTTAAAACATATGATTTTCGATTACATACACTTTTTCAAATTCGAAAATTCCCGGTCGTAGCTGTTATTGCTGTAACGCTCCTCAAGTAGACGCCCGAACGCGCAGCATATGTCTTCAGGAGCAGTGACTATTTCGTTGTGTATTGTCAGGTGGTTAATACAGTTTTCAACGCGGGAGCCAGAAATTCTTTTTACTCTTCGCCACATCTGCTTAATGGGAGTCCTATTGTTGACTCCAGACACGAATTCTATCCAAGAATCCTTCTTAGCCTGCTTTACGACCTTCCGAGCTTTCGCTCGCAATCGTCGAAAGGAGGCAAGGTTCCTTTCGGTGGGAAATTTGTTAAATATTCGTAGCGCCTTCTTTCGCATCTTAATTGCATTAGCACACTCCTCGTTCCACCAGGGAACCACCGGTCGAGGGGAGATTCCTTTAGAACGGGGGACTCTGACATCTGCTGCTTCCAGGATGCATTTAGTCAATCTTTCAACGTTTTGTGCTCCATTGAGATGCAAGTCAAAATTAAAGTCAAAACGTGTTTTAAAAGCTGACCATTCTGCTTTACGGACTATCCAGTTGGCTTCTCTAATAAGTTCTCTGATAAAATTCTGCTCTTTAATAATAAAAAGGGGGAAGTGATCACTCCCACACAGGTCATTGTGAACTGATAATTTGAGCTTAGTCATCAGACTACACATGCTTAGATCAATAGTGGAAAAGTCGACAGTATGACTATTGAACCGTGTTCTTTCCCCGTTGTTTAATAAGAATAGGTTAAAATCATTTACGAAGGATGATATAATGCGGCCTCTTCTATTGCACTGGGCCCTTGGACTTCCCCACAGGGTATCGTGGGCGTTAAAGTCTCCTAAGAGAATGAAGGGCTTTGGCAGCTGCTGTATGAGGGCTTCTAAGTTCTTTCGTGTGACAGGAGCCCCCTCTGGAAAGTAGACGTTGCATAACGTTATCGTCTCAGGTGTGTGCAGCGTTACCGCCACTGCCTGGAAGGGGGTGTCCAGCTGTACTCGGGAGGTGTAAAGGGCCTCCCGAGTAGCTATCGCCACTCCACCTTGAGCACGGAGGCCACTAGTGTCATCTAGTCTAAAAACATTAAAACCTCTTAGAGAACCTTTGTCTGTAGTTTTAAAATGAGTTTCTTGGAGACAAACGCAAACGGGGTTAAAATCTCGAATTAAAACGGCTAGCTCCTCCTTATGCCGGTAAAACCCATTGCAGTTCCATTGAATGGTAAATATCATAAAAGGTACAAGGATAAAATTAAAAACTTAAAATCGAGTAGTCCTGACAATAGGGTGGTCAGCGCCGTATCCGGTTTCTTCTGCCTGTAGGTTTTGCGAAACCTTCGCTCTCGGAGAGACTTTCGTCTTCCTCCATCGATTCCGGACGGCTTACATTCAATCCAGATGGACCTGGTGATGGCGTTTTCTCACGCCGATTCTGCGACAGTGCAGCGGTGGTTTTAGGTGGGTTCTTTTGGGGAGAGCCCACACTTGTGTCATTCGTCTTGTTTGCCGGTTTAGGGGCCTTAGCCGGCTTGGCCGATTCTTTTTTTGTGGCAATTGGTTTTTTTTATTTCTTTGGGATCTGTTTGGATAGCTACGCTAACCTTCGGGACTTGCATTTTCGTGGCAACTTCGGCAAAAGATTTAGAAAATGTAGGGGCGACCGTGGCCCTATACTTTTTCCGCGCCTCTAAGTACGTAATTTTTTCCACGGTTTTTAGCTCCATGACCTTCCTTTCTTCGATTTTCTTAGGGCACTTGCGAGAGTACACTGGGTGTGAGCCCTCGCAATTGACGCACTGTGGGTCTTTTGTGCACTCAGCACTATCATGCGCGTCCAGGCCGCAGCGCGGGCAGGTGGCCTTGCCCTCACATCGCGTGGCGATGTGGCCGAAGCGCTGGCACTGGAAGCAGCGCATGGGTGCCGGTACAAATGGTCGCACCGGGACAGATTCGTACCCTATAAACACCTTGTCGGGGAGCCTATCGAATGAGAAAGTGAGGACGACAGATGTTGTGTCGATCACTTTCCCATTACGCCTCGTGGTGAGTCGACGAGCATCAGTCACACCTTGAGGAGCCATCTCTCTTCTGATCTCGTCGACATCAACGTATAGTAGATCGTAATGCGTGATAACCCCCCGACTGCTGTTTAGAGTGCATTGCACCTCAACCGAGACTGGGATGTCATCGAGCATTTTCAGTTTCAAAGCTTTTCGCTCTGTGCAGTGCTGCAGGTTTCAATCAGTAGTGAACCGTCTCGTAATTTTTTGGCAGATCTAAGTTCTCCAGTGACCGAGGCAGACAAAACTTTCCTAATCAGGAGAGGAGATACCTTAGTCAAGGTCTCTCCTTCTTTCTGACATATCATCAAAAGATAGCGCTTACAAGCTGTAACTGGCAATTCTCGCCCACCCGTGTCCGGGCGGGGTCTTTTTGGTGGTGGAAGTTTAGTTCCATCCATCCCTTTGAGATGTTCATCCCCCGGGCTCCCCACCCACCATGGAGCCACACTTTCGGGACGCCGCACCGCAAACCGGTGCGGTCGCCAGGGCTACCCGAGGGGATATAGCACCCTAGAGGTGGTTGTCTGTTTCGGGTTGGGTCTTTAATGCACGGGCCCACCAAACCCGTACATCTCCGACCGCCCTACGCAGACTCCCAGGGAGGTGGGGCCCCACCTCCCTGGCACTCGCCACCGAACGCCACGGAAGCCGATTGAACGGCAGTGGCTAGCGCCCGGCCGCCCGTTTAAACAGAATCCGGGGCCAAAGAGGGGTATCGGCCCGTAGTCCATACCGGGATCCGACACCCGGCTGGGAACCACGGACGTCACAAGCCAGGATCCCCTTCTCCTCCTTACGAGTCTCCGCACACGGCAAACATGCGGGTGGATCGCAGGCCAGGTGGTATGGCCGCACACAGACAGTTGACCCACAAGACTGTCCGGGCTCTACCCTTGCTGGCACGGGGTTTGTTTTCGGGGTTATTTCCCAGTTCTTTTAGTCGCCTCTTACGACAAGCAGGGATACTGCGGGAGTATTCTCAATCCCCCTACCCGCGGGGGGAACCATAATGCAATGTCATCAGTAAAAGCTGTTACATGACCTTTGAATTAGTGGTTGCACAAGTCATTAAAATATAACAGAAACAATACCTATTGGTCCCAGTACAGAGCCCTTTGGTACCCCAGTTTCAATAAGTTTATATTTACTATGGCTATTTTCAACCTTGACACACTGAGACCGCAAAGAAAGATCGCTCTTAAGCCATCTAAAAGGAATTCCGCGAATTCCCTCTGTTGTATTTTTTCCATAAGTATACTGTGATCAAGAGTGTGAAACGTCTTTTTTATATTTACATATAAGCCTATATTACGGGCACTGAAGTTGGCAGCTTTGTATATATTGGATAAGGGGCTTTATAAAGCATTTTCCGTCCCCATTCCACACTGGAAACAAAGCTGGCATGAACTTAGGACCTGTTTTTCATCCAAAATGTGCTTCTTGTACTTCCGATCACTCAAGTGCTCCCCCATTGAGTGCTCCCTCCAGTTCGACTGCCTCTGTTACTCAGCCAGCAGCGACCCACCAGTCAGGAACAATAATTAATCCCTTTCGAAAGCTGCGATTAAGACTGAATTACGCTTGGTTTTACATGCAGTCAATACTAATCAAAGTTTTTGTGCCCAGGAAGGAAATCGGTGAGCTTTTTGTATACGCGATATTAGAGTTAGGACTTACTTTGTTTAGTTTAAAATTCCCTCCCCGTGACCCCGTGACATTTCGCCGTGACTTTGTTACGGCTTACAGTCGGGAAGAGGTCGCTGTGAGGCAAAGGGAAGCCCTCTTTCGGCACGTAGCGGAAAGGTTGTTAGAAATTGAGAGAGAGGTGGGGAAGTGTGGCCCTTGGAAGATTGGACGGCGACAGACATCGATAGAAAGGTTCTGGTCATCTCACTCCCCCTTCTATTTTGTCACAATTTTCTCACAGCAAGTTTCATTTTCATTTGAGATGTTACCACATTAAAAGCCCTCACCCTTCCTTACTAGTTTCTTTTTCTTGAACGGGGAATTAGGCCATTGGCTCACGAGCATTTGGTGACGAAACCCGGGACTTGCTGTTTATCTTGTCAAAATTATTTCAATGTGTTTGATCTGCCCGACCAGGAGGAGGTGAAACGGTCCGCTGTGATGACGCTTTGGATTACCATTTGAAATCGCTTCGTGCGAAACGCGATTATGTCGTGGGCACAATCGCTGCAGCGAATTCACTAGCGGAAGAATTGAAGGCTTTAAGGAAGTGGCATCCTTGACTCTTCAAAATTGAGAATTTTTCGTCTTCGAATTAAAGGATAGACGAAGCGGTTCGTGAGTTTCGAGAGGCACAACGTGCAATTTGTGAATTTTGAATAAAGGAGTGCAATAAGTGGGAAGCGAATTCCGTCGACAGAGACCTCTCTCTCTGAGGGTGGAGGAGCAGTTTTATTTCGTGCTTTCTGTGCTTTATTTTGTTGAGGATTTAAACCCTTCTCCTTCACCAGTTACCCCTGAAAATACTTCAGTGTTTATGAAACGATCTCGCCTACCGGTTCTTGAGATTCCTCAATTCGTTCGTTCTTTAGTCGAGTGGGCGACTTTTCGAGACCTGCATAGGTCAGTAATTCATAACTGGGACGACCCCACTGGAAAGTTCGGATATTTGAAATCCGCTCCATCCGGGAATGCATTGGCTTCGATGAAATCGGTTCCCTTTGCAGCTGCCTATTAATCGGCAGCTTGGAAGGACCTGTGCGATTTTTACAATAATCGTCGTCTTTTAGGGTTCAAATATTTACAATAGCAGAAATTCCACAGAGAAAAAATCATTCGCCTTGACCGGGATTCGAATCCGGATCCCCTGATTTCCGGCCAGGTGCTTCAACCAGTTAAGCTACCGAGGCGTCATTTTTCCCTGTGGAATATTAGAGGCCTTAAAGGAGCTAGGTGTTCTCGAACTGCTGGGCATTTTATGCCACAAAGCAGTCGAAGTCGTGCGCATGGCGCCGCCGTCCAAGAGGTTAAGGCCGAACTTTAAACACTAAGGTGCTTACTGTATAACAAATTGAAGGTTGGCGAACTAGCCGCGAGGACCAAAACGGCGTTACCCGCTGAAAATGCACAGGATTCGAACCCGGAACTCAGGGTTCTGAATCCTCCGGCCCGGAATCCTGGTCAACGCGAATGATTTTTTCTCTGTGGAATTTCTGCTATTGTGCATTTTCAGCGGGCAACGCCGTTTAGGTCCTCGCGGCTAGTTCGCGAACCTTCAATTTGTTCAAATACTAAGATAATTTCCTGGAATTCAATGCTCTCACCTCCGAACCTATTACTAATATGCAACATTTTACTAGCACGTTTTCAGTAATTTTTGCCTCATTAAATATTCCCGATCTAGGCGATTTTATGATTTTTCGTCTGTCTTCACGAGCTACTAGTTCATATATATTAACTCGTTTCGAAGAGACATTAACTGGTGAAGAATTTCCCACATTCATGCAACTTTTAACATTTGTAAGGAAGCAAATGAAAGCTTTGCAATCCTCTCAGGGTGTTATTTCGAGGCGCACCTACTTCCTCGAAGCTGAAATCTCCGATTTAACGGGCCAAGGTTACCATGACAGTGTCCCCGTCCGACAGTGTGATTTCGGAGTCGGAAAACTCCAAGGAATGTCCGCTCTGCAGTTTGCCTCATTTCCTTTTTAAATGTTCGAAACGTAAACATTTGACCGTTGGGCAGCGTACGGAGTTTGTTCGATCAAAGAGACTATGTTTTAAATGTCTAAAAGCCGGACATTGGTCCCCACGAAAAGGTCTCAAATGCAATCGACGTCATCACGTAACTTTACACCCCGCGCCTTCACAAAGGGAGGAGGTCAATCATTCTCCTCCGCCCTTGCGCGATTCGGAAAATGATTCTGTTGGGGGGTGACTATCCGCCAACTATTTGAGTCGGGTGATCCTCCCACGGTGACTTCGTGAACCGATTATAAATCGCCCGGCATGGTCATTTTGGGTACCGCATTGGCGTCTGTTTTAGACGCAAGCTTGAGGTTAATGATTGATTGTGGATCTGTGGTATCGGCAATTTCGGCTGCCGCTGTGAAGCGTTGGAAACTGCCAGTGACGCACTATGGCACTTAAATACCATTCTTAAGTCGAGTGCTGTAGTGTTGCCACAAATTGCAAGGCATCTCCCTCATGCTTCCCTCCCACAGTCCTTTACGAAGATGGTGAGTCATCTTCAATTAGCTGATCTGGATTTCGACCAGCACTCAGAAGTAGATTTCCTAGTTAGTATGGATCTGTTTCCCCGGATTTTATTGGGAGGACGGAAAATACTTTTATCGCATGATCTAATTGCCTTAAATTCTGTATTTGGCTGGATTGTAGTAGGAAATATTCCTGATACACATTCCTCATCTGCGGAAGTAGTTTCATCGTGAGCGGTAGTTCATGACCCCGTGGAGAAAGAATAGGGTAGTTTCGTATTATTTTTTTATTGCCTTGATAGAAAGTTTATAACCTCTGGAGTACTTGTTTTAAGCCGTTCGATTTTTAAACGACGTTAAGTATTTTTCCTCATTAATTAAAACGTGAAAAAAATCAGTGGCGCGAAAACGCGACGGCAAACTATTGCATGCTGGTTGATCCTACGTGTGACGTCAAACTATTTACTCTACCTGCCACCAGGTAGTGCTGCGGACGCTTCCAAGTAGACGCTGCACTTCGTTAAAGCTTATTAACTAGCATCGGAGGAGTATTTATTCCGATAATTTCTTATAATTAACTTTTATTTATTTATTTAATATTATTTATGCAGTTGATTCATTTAAAAACAGTTAGTATTCCTTCTAAAAGCATACCCCGTAGTTCGCCCATCGCCGCGCGACCTTCAAGCCATGCTCAGCCGTAGCTGAAGACACCACGAGCAGGACGTCCTTGAGCCTATAAAATGACTAATAATGCTGTTTAAGAGAGAAGACTTTTCGAGCGTTGACAGTTTTCACAGGCTATTACTAATACATATTCACTAGAGCTGAGGGGCCCTGAAATACAATGGTAAGTTCAGGAGACGAATTTTCCTATGCCTCGCCACGTAAACTACTTACCTGTTACGTCAGCAGGAAGGCATCGCACCTCACCATTTCAGAGCCTTTTCAAATGGCCTTAAAATTAACATTTAATTCTCTAGTAAACTGGAATATCTGAATGCAAATTTTTGCGTAAATTAAATACATTTATGGCAGGGCACAAATCGCAATTAATGAAGTCTGCTTTCATTGATGAAGGACACTCCCCTATTACATCGTTTTTGGGAACTCGAGGAGCCACTCCCTCCAAAGCACGAGGACCCCGACGATGTACATGAGAACGGCATTTTAGAGAGACCCATTCAAGACATAACCATGGAAGATATGTTGTTAATCTTCCATTTAAGCAGTTTCCTCCATCTCCTGGCGATTCCCGCTCTTCTAGTGCTGTTGCGATGGTTGAAAATGGAGCGAAACTTTGATCGCAATCCTGATTTAAAAAATAATGAAATTGAATTTATGGAGGAATACGAGGCTTTAGGTCACATGTCTCCATCTATTAATCTGGGTTCCGTTTATTTACACCATCATTCCCAACCAGCGCTAATAGAGTATCAACTTGATACGCTTACCTACGGAGCGGTTTCATCTCTCCTTTTCTAGCCATTCGTGAGCTTAACCAATTGGCAATGGACGAGGGATCTAAGTATTCTTTGACGGCTAATGCGTTATTAAACGACACTTACGTAGATACCATAGTCATCGGTGCGAATAGCCTCGCAGAGGCAAAGGAGCTACAGGAAAAACTTATCGATTTTCTTGCCCTAGAAGGATTTCCTTTGAGTGAATGGGGTAGCAAGTCCAGGGATTTACTTTCTAAATTCTCCAGGATAAATGGAAAAGTTACCTGTTCTTTGATTCTGAAGGTTCGTCCTTAACTAAGGTGTTGGGCATTATTTGGAAACCGATGTGGATACCTTTTCTTATTATGTTATTTCTGACCAATATGTTCAGTCCAAGCGTTCGTTGTTGTCCAATATTGCCAGAATGTTTGATCATCTAGGGGGTTTAGCTCCCAACATTTTTGGTCGAAGTGTCTCAAGCAGACATTATGGAATCTTGGGGTAGGATGAAATTATGTGCTGCCAAAATCAAACATTGGTCCATGGAATGATTTTGTTTCTCAAAGCTCGGCCCTAAGTGAAATACAAATCCCACGTCATATAGGTGTTTCCTTATGCACGGAGTATCAATTGCATGGGTTTTCCGATGCCTCAGAACGTGCATACGCGGCAGTTATTTACGCTCACTTTCTGTAAGCGTGGACATTAATGTATATTTTTTGTCGGTTAAGACTAAGGTGGCTCCGATGAAAATATTGTTTATTCCAAAATTGGGACTATCCGGAACTCTTCTTTTAGCCAGACTTATGCCCCGCGTTCAGGACACGCTCACTCACCGAAACTTTCGGACACTTACCGAAGTTTTACTGCAAATATAGTAGTGCAAAATTTCAGAAATAACACAGGTTTTCCGGTGGAAGCATAGTAGCTCCGATTTAAATCCGGCCGATCCCGCCTCGAGAGGCTCAATGCCGCCCAAGCTGAATAAATGTAATTTTTTGGAGGGCCCGGATTTTCTTAAACTTCCAGAGGATTATTGGCCTACGGGGCAGTTTTCTCTTTTCGATAATTTCGCCCTGCCGGATAGGAAATCGCCCGTGGCCAATATGGTTTTGGCTCAAACAACGAAGAGACCAAATAGTTGGATCACAAATTTCTAATCATATATACGTCAGGGGCAGGATACTGCCCAAGTGTTAAGATTTTGTGCGGCTTGTAGAGGAGATCGTGCAGGGCTGGGTGCTCTGATATCCTCTAAGGAATGGTGTTGCCCTGTCGTGCACTGTGAAATTGGTTCAAAGGGTACATTTTTTGGGTTAATTAATTCAGTAAATAATAACCGCCGGTTCTCAAATTACCTTAGTGGCCTTCGTCCCTTTATTGATTCGAGCGGCATTATCAGAGTCGGTGGTCGTTTGCATCACTCAATTCTTCCTCAAGAGGCAAGTGAACCTATTCTTTTGCCCAGAGATGAATGTTTTTCTCGATTGATAATACGATATTATCATATTGCGTCCCTTCATGGGGACCCTAGGGCCGTTGAGGCACTAATAAACCGTAGGTTCTGGATTATATCTGAGAGAGTTCTCATTCGTTCGGAAATTGTAAAGTGTGTGGAATGTACCCGATGTCAGGGTAAAACTAATCAACCTATTATGGCCGATGTCTCCGTTCAGAGTCATTCCTGAGAAACCTTTTGCTAATATGGGAGTGGATTATGCCGGCCCATTTATGCACAAAACTAGTATCCGCCGTGATGCGGCTGTGGCGAAGGTCTACATTTGTTTGTTCATCTGCTTGGTAACTAAGGCTATTCACATTGAACTTGTCACTTCGCTGTCGACTCACGCCTTTGACGGCAGAGATGGTTTTCGACACTTCTCTGCGTATCCCGGGAGAGTTCATTGCTCCTCAGGATGCTCCGACCAGCTCACCCCCGGAGTTCGTTGCTGACCTCCGCCGCTTCTTCAGGGCCATTCGCCGAGTTCCAGCTGCAAGGCACGTCGCACACCACCCGTTCTTTTTCAAAGACGTCGGAACCTGCGAGTGCGTCTTCTGCCGGATAGACGCTGACAACAAGCCCTTGGATCCGCCCTGTACTGGGCCGCATCGAGTAGTCCGCAGGGTCGACGACTGCTCGTACGTCATAGACGTCAACGGAGTCCACAATACTTTGTCGACCGACCACCTGAAGCCGGCCTACATCGAAGCTGCAATCCTTCATCCACCACATGCCCAGGCGCCGCACCAGCAGCTGATCCCGCCACGGAAGTCTAATCCTGGCGCAGCTGGACCAGCAGGCACCGCACAGTGGTCCGAAATCGGAAATACTTGGCCAAAAGTCAATTTTTCGACTTTTTGCAAGGTAACATTAAATGGTGTTTTCGTATGGTAGAGGATGTGGCCTACAAAATAGGTACTAAATGGGTCTTTGTATAGCACTCTTTAATTTGTATCACTCGTGAAAGTTGGGTAAATCAACGGTTAAATGCCCGTCGCGTTGAATCTGTCAATTTTTGTGAAGTTCACCTTGATAGTAGAAGGCTTTAAGTACATAAGTGTCCTTACTAATTTTTTCATGGAATTTTGATACCTCATAGAATAAAAATCCGGTAATTTTGTTCCAATTCAGTACTTGGTTGACCTTTTAAATTAAAAAAAATATTTATATATTATTTAGTATTTTTTTAATAAATGCATCATTATCGTTTTGTGCTCCTCTGCTATTTTTATATGGAAATGAGAAGGCAAGCCAATCAAACATGATGAAGAAAAAATATCTTGCTTCTACTTGCTTACCTGACCTCCAGACCGTTTAAAGTTGAGCGGTACAACGCACCGCTCCGCATCTTCGGCCCGCGGCGGCGGTGGCCGAGCTGCTGCGCAGTTACCCAAGTGGTTTTATCGATAGTTACTCTCGTGGAATGTTACAGAATTTTCATATTCATACACAATTTGCACTATTTTGTGCTAAATTATATTCTTTTCTCACGTATTGGATATTCCTTTAAACCCAAGGTTCATCCATGACATCTATCTCTGTTTTTAATGAAGGTCGGTTTACGTGCTGGCATATAACTTTATACCATGATACGTATTATAATCCAAACGAAAAGCTACAGATGTTTACTCATCAATTAATTGTTGTTTTGTATTCCTATATTTTAATATTTCTATTACGTCTGAACCACCCTGTCCACCACTCGCTTCTGGAAATAGGATAAGGCCTTCCACAGAGCAGTAAAAGTTTCAAAATACCCTTGCTATACCATCGCCGCCCAAAAGAGATATTTTGACTGAAAAGGGCAGCTTTCGGTTGCACTTTTATTGCCTTCAAACGAAAAAACCCAGCCGCGTGCTCTTCATTCAGGATGGGACGGATTGCACTCGGGCCACCAAAGCAGAACTTTTTCTGCACGTGCGTTAAGATTTCTTGGAATACTACGGAACGAGGATAACGGTCACCACCCACAAACTCTGCCGTACTTTTAAGCACTGACACTTCGAAAGCGTTCCCGGACTCATTTATGCTCAGTGCCTTGCATAGAAGCGTGTTCTGATCTGCTACACGCAGAGGAAAGTTTGTCCTGCTCAGAGGAAAGAAATACTTTTCCTACCTGACACCAAACCATCAATATACGCCAGAAAAGAATAGATAAGTTTATTCCCATTCCTTGTTCCAATATTAATTCATCATTCTTAGTTTTGAACTTTCTATTAGTAGAAGTGAAAACGGACTTCTGGCACAATGATGACGTCACATTACGTCATTAACAGCCACGCCCAACCCAACCACTCCCAACATGAACTGGCACATTGATGACGTCATTAACTGCCCCACCCAACCCAAGCTGATCCAGATTGAGCAGCAGAGTTCTAGCACAGTTAATTTTTCGACTCCACCCAACCCAAGGTGAAAAAAATTGACCAATCAGGAGCAACGGAGTTCTAGCACAGTTCATTGTTCCGCCGACCTCGACTCGTCGCCTCCACCCAACCCAAGGTGAAAAAAATTGACCAATCAGGAGCAACGGAGTTCTAGCACAGTTCATTGTTCTGCCGACCTCGACTCGTCGCCTCCACCCAACCCAAGGTGAAAAAAAAATTGACCAATCAGGAGCAACGGAGTTCTAGCACAGTTCATTGTTCCGCCGACCTCGACTCGTCGCCTCCACCCAACCCAAGGTGAAAAAATTGACCAATCAGGAGCAACGGAGTTCTAGCACAGTTCATTGTTCCGCCGACCTCGACTCGTCGCCTCCACCCAACCCAAGGTGAAAAAAATTGACCAATCAGGAGCAACGGAGTTCTAGCACAGTTCATTGTTCCGCCGACCTCGACTCGTCACCTCCACCCAACCCAAGGTGAAAAAAATTGACCAATCAGGAGCAACGGAGTTCTAGCACAGTCAATATTGATTGGTAAATCACGAAATCACCAGCAAAACACGTGAGACAGTTGGTTTATAAGAGCATCGTGTGAATGGGTAAGGTTAGTACATCTTGAGCTGATTAGCAAGTTACAAGAAAAGTGGTTACGATGGAGGACAACGGTGATCACTCCTTCATTAACGAGCTGAGAGGGAGACTCATTCGCGAGAAGCAGGTTGAAGATGCTCCTGGGTCGAGAAATCTTCTCTTTTCCGGTCCGGGTATCATGATGCTGTTGTATATGATAAAAAAGGGTGCAACTGAATCTACGAAAGAAGAGATATCACGATACGTGCGAGATGAAGAGGAGAACGTTCTCGATCAAATCCTGAAGGAGCCTCATGAGGAAGGATCATCATTTGCAGCTGCAGCATTTCGACCACAAGGAAAATCTTTCACCTCCTCTTATCTGAGGTTATTGCGAGAGTGGAAGAACGTTTATCACCCGATAGTGAACGGAAAGATTACCGCGGAGGCAGTAAACAAATGGATCTCTGAAAACACTGGAAATAAAATCACCGACATGATATCCGAAGAGGGCTTGGCTGGAATGTTAGAGATAATACTTTTAAGTGCTGTGTATTTCAAAAACAAGTGGATGGAACCATTTGAATTCACAGACGTGTACGATTTCCACGTTCGAAAGAAAACTATGAGAATCCCGATGATGAGTGCTACTAACTATTTACCATATTTAGAAGACTCCAGGATTAACGCTCAAGTGATAGAGATCCCATTTGCAGACAAATTATCCTCCATGCTTATAATACTACCAAAGGAACGGGATGGGATAGAAAAACTTGAAGATGAGTTGTCTACAGATACCTTTAATGTGTTTAAGATATTAAATAGATGTAAAAACACTAGAGTTAATGTTAGAATTCCAAAGTTTGAGCTAAAGGATGAAATTAATCTCGTTCCAAGTTTAAGATCTATGATGCCTGCAATGTTTTCCTTTGATAGATTTGATATCTCACACATGATTGGTCAACATTCGAGTGATATACACGTTGCTAAGTTTATGCACAAATCGTATATGAATTTAGATGAGGAAGGTGTTGAAGCTGCTGCAGCAACTGCGGTGATTTGCTTTTCAAAAGGAGTGTGTTATTCTCAAAACTTTACTGCAGATCATCCATTTGCATTTTACATTATATCGAAACAGAAGAGGTTAATACTTTTCAGTGGTAGATTTGATGGAATCGGTGAAAACGGTGAAAAATAGTGAAGGAGTATTGAGTGAGTTAAAGAAAAGAACATTAACCCACCCAATCAACGGTCACCTCCCCCTTTTTTTTTTCATTGCTATAAAAGCAGCCTCAAATTGAAACGAGAACATTATCGTTGAGATACTCAACAAAAATGGATCTGCTCCTGTCTACGTCTGCTCAACTTGGTGGTGTGCACCAACTCATCGTTCGCAAGGTGAACGAGAAGGTGTCAAACGTGTACGAGGTTCTCCTCCCCTCATCGCTTCTTGAAGACAACGAACAGAACGATCTCATCTTAACACTTTCGTTCAACAAGCAATACATCGTTGATTTTAAACACATGGATAAGATGATCAGTCTCGTAGGGAGAGACATCACATTCTCTGGTTTCCGAAATGGTAAAGAGGTTGAGAGATTTAACGTGTCTACGGTGAAACACCTCAATCTGAAAGGAGAGAATCGTGAAAAAGCTGAAATTCAGGACCCATCCATCGTCTGCAATGTCTACAAAATATTCCGCCCCAAGAAGGAAACAAATTATTTCTGTCCCGACCCTGATAGAATATTTCAACGTGATAGCAGTGATGATGAATGTGATATCGTAGCAAGCCTTGGAGTGAGTGATATTACAACGAAAGGACAACCTTCCAGAGTGTCACGTGATGGTGGTGGTGGTGGTGACCAAGTTGATGGTGCTCCGGTTACATTTACCACTGGACAAAAATCACGAATCAATCATGGACGAGCCTTTGTGAAGAAAGATCAATTTGTTAAATCTTTCACCTTTATTCTCAATGTTGTACCATGTGATATAAGTTTGTTCTAAATAAATGAACGTTAAAAAATATTCTTAGTTGTCATTTCTTAATACCTTATCTTTAATATATAGAGGAGAGGTTTAAATACACAAATAAAAAACACATAGATTTAACAATCTTTTATTGTTTCAAAAAATTAACATATTTTATTGATTCAAAAAATTAACAATCTTTTATTGTTTCAAAAAAAAAAACATTTTATTGATTCAAAAAATTAACATATTTTATTTTTAATACACCAATCAGCTAGCTTGTAACAATTTTTTCTAGCACATTGCATATTGTTTTCAGAATGTGACTTAATTAAACAGTATTCCTTTGTTGATAATTTCTTAAGTGAAGGACAACCGTATAGTTCCAAGTTACCTACACAAATTCCTTTGGGAAGAAGGCTAGTTAAGAACGATGCCTTTTCTGCACCTTTAGTGAATAAAAACCGAAATTGGTGTGTATATTTCAACAATATGCTCTCCAATTCTGAATAATCTACATCGCCAGAGGTTTCAGACAGACCATGGAAGTTACTTTTCAACCAAGCAGCTTCTCTCACATATATCAACCTAGCTGGAGATTTAAATAACCATACATTACAACATCCGTTTTGAACGTTAATTATAGCCAATTCTTTCACTATGTAACCACCATTTGTGGTGAATCCTTGAAATTCGATAATGGCACTCATGGTGTAATCTCTCAAACTTGCAAGGTTTTACACCCAATGCCAGAGGTTCAAAAGATTACAAGAGCTTCTGACTTGCAGAATTTTACCTCGTGCCAGAGGTCAGAAACCCTTTGCATACACACATGTAATCAAAGTATAACCAAGTTATACCTTTTGATTACCAGACACATCATTCAACATGAGTACCATCTCAAATTTCAATCTTTCCAAATCAAATTTTGCGATATCGCTAGGTAAACCGCTAACGAGAAGTTGTCTTACACAATCACGATTACTTGAAAGTCTCTGCAGAAATAGATTTATTAGATTGGAGAGTGTTAACAGAGCTTCCCATTCATCAACATTCAAGTTGAATGAGCTTTTTTGTGATATGTTTTTAATAGATAAATTTCGCTTCCCAAAGTAATTTGCATAGAACAAACAATTAGAAAAGAGCTGATCCTTTAGTCCGGCATGTAAATAATTACTCACTGATTTTTCCAAATTGATAATATTAGTCCATTCACTGAGTGAAATAATAACACTTTTCTTATTTGCCTGATTAAATTGCACTACTGGTTCAAAGTCTCTTGAAGGATCGTAACCCACACAAACACTTTTTGATTTTACACCATTCAGGTAATACACAGTTTGAAGCACTAAATTATAGCTGTTGTGAGATGATGATGGATTTGGAGAATACCCAGCCGGTCTCTTCCTCTTGGTGGGTGGAGACTCCTTCCTCGATGATGATAGCATGACGACTGATGAACGGTAGAATGGTATCTTGCTTAAGAGGGATTAAGCTGAGGAGGAGTAGGAGAACAGTCGTTGGAGCAAGGCTCAACTTCGGCTTTGAGTTGGTTGTATTGCATCCATTGAGCAAGGGAATGAGCATCTCGGAGCGCGCATGTACTGTTACGCAGCTTATGACATGGATTTAGACAGGAAAAGGTGGGGAAGGAGCATTTTTCAGGGGCAGGACAATGGAGGTCTTTCTTCAAGGAAATGAAGGTACGGTCTGTGAGGTCGGAGAGGAACTCACACTCGGCTTCACTGTATGCAAACAGAGAGGTTGCTCCTTCAATGATGGCTTCCAGTGCGGGTAGGAGCTCCACATATGAGATGAATCCGTGATCGAAGGTGGTCTCCTCACAGTTTAGCGGGTCATGTAAACGCAGCGTCTTCCCACCAGCGATAAGCCTCCCATGCTTCTGAAAACTCCCCCAAAACAGACGATTTGAATCGACATCCACAGCAGCCAGCTCAATGACGCCACCCTTGGTGAAGCACACTGATGCAACGATCCGCATTTCGAAAAGTCTCTCTCGTCAATGACGTTTCTTCACCCGAAGCATCGTATTTATTCTGGAGCAGCACCGTTGAGCAGCAGGATGACACTTTCTTTCATTCCTCAACTCGTTGAAGGTTAAGTGAAACAGCTCCAGAGTGCGGCAGTCGTTGAGATGAGGGATGGTGTGATGGAATTGTGTAAGAAATTTGTGTAATGTATACCCTAACGACTTACTGGCTGCATAAAGACAACAGTATTCTCCGCAAATGTCTGAACGAAAGCTCTGAATCTGGATGTGATTGCAAGTGAACGTAAATTGTTTTAAAAAATTTAAAATGTTTGGAACGAAAGGTACCAATCCGTAAGAGTCGAAATACTCTGCGAAGTTGTTATTAATATATATCACAACCCAATGAGACCCAGGTAAGTATGAAGGATCTAAGTTCACTACGTATATGCCGTTTCTAGGAGAGTAAGGTAATTTATCAGAAGGGTAGACTCCGCGGAATAAAATAAACGGATTCAATAACCTATCGATCTGTACACTATCCATTGCTATACTAATAATTTGTGATGATGTTCCTGTTTTTATCAATTTCTAGCGAGGCATCATATTCTGCAAATACCAAGCATGTTGCGGTGTTTTGCAATTCTTTTTCAAATTTCGCCTCTATTCGCACCATACCCCGATCTCCCAGACTTACATAATCTTCGTTTCCTGAATCGTCCGGGGTGAGATCGAACACAAGCATGAAATATCCATGTCCAAACATGTCATACGTAATTTGATTACCTCTATCATAATGCTTTATTCCACTGCCTGAGAATATGGTATCATACGCTCGTGCCCAATACTTTTTACTGTTGAAATTACATTCTAAACCTTCCGACGGTACTTGAACACCGTTTACAAAGAGTGAAAAATTTTCGAGGGAGTAGTGAGAAAGAGCAAATGGATTCTTATCAATCTTACCAGCGTATGAGTCATTATCCACCATGGTAAATATTATGGTGTTAGGAATTCGACCAACGATTGCATTATCAATGCTTAGAGTTCGTCCACCAGCAGGAACCGTAAAAGATTTCATTTCGGTGCGTTTGTAGTGATATCTAGCATTGTTTTTCTCTAACATTTTACTGTGAGCTAATAATATGGAAGGGTTGATATCAAAATGTTGAACGTAAAGAGTAGCATCAAGTATTTTCATTATCCCTCCCTCCACACCCATCAGATTAAACGCAGGGTTTGAAAGCATCAACCTGATTCCTATATCAACCCGATCCAACAACAATTGTGTCTGATTAAACACGTCTACATGTAATTTTCCAAATAGTTCCACCTCAGAACTGTTCTCGAACCATGTCTTTCGTTTGACATAACCTGCATTATCGTTATTCGTTTTATTAATATCCTCCCCAGTATCCACTTCCCACCCAACATTCCTCAAATGTGTTCTACTAGCATCCCCACCGTAATTCAAAACATTTTCAATATAGCTCCTATAATGATAATTATCTTCTGATGGAGTCACTAAAGTTCCATTGAAATAAACGTTGCATTGATCGAAGAGGGAGTGAAGAATATTGTTCACAACACCTGGTTGATTTGCATCACTAGATGCATAATCTACCAAACTAGTCTTACAAACCTTCACTCTCAGCCTAAGAAATATACTGTTCAAATCCTTGTAAGCATCACCAGAATCTTTAATCACGAATTCGATCACCGATCTATTATCCAACGATGATATAGGTTTGTAAGAAACTAGTCGCTTTGATAAAATGTTAGTCTGAATGGGTGGATTGGGTTGGAATAAGTCCAACGAGCTCAGCATATGCTCACCCATGATTTAGATGGAAAAAATATCTCTGTGCACGACCTTCTTCCCTCTTCGCTTTCTCTGTGAATGCCTTTTCTTTTTCCCAACACTAGTTTTTATTTTATTCAATCGTGGACGCTTAACCAGTCTCACCCCACCCCCACTCATATTTTTTATTTTCTCCTCCGCTTTCCGTTTCAAGTTCTGCCCCGCCTCGTTCAATCTGCTACGCAATATATCCTTAACTGGTTTAGTACCCAAATCGCTCAAAGCTGCTGCCCCAGCACTAACTGCCTCCTTACCGACCGTCTTCAACCCGCTGTAAAAAAGAGGTCTGGCAAAACGCCACAGACCAGCAAGAAAACTTCCTATGCCCCGCCCCTTTTGCACACGATACGATGCTCGATATATTGGTCCAATCTCCCCACCTGACTGCTTTAGGTAGTAAGATAAATAACGATCCGTCACCGGAGCCATCTCGACGCTCAATGATCAACCAACTCATATCACATCTTTTTTATAAAATGTAAGACGATGATGGAAGATTGTTCCCCACCGCGGAAAGGAAAAGGTTCGCCTATTTTATTCGTCATTAACACTTCAACACATTCCACATTATTTTTTTCGACGGGGAAATAATAAATAGGATTATATATTTGATGTTCACCATCCTCCACGTTCAGAATACGTAAACATCGACTGAGGGAATCCCCCACTAATTGAGGTTTAATTATATCCGTGTAAACGTAAATGTTTTTGGAAGGAGATAAGATTTCTCTTTTACTTTTACCACTTCGCATGTTGCGGTATTCGGCTTTAATTCTCTCGAAATTCTTTACGAAATCCTCCGCAAGTGTTGATGAAGATGAATCCCAGTCATAGAAACGGAGAAGAATACTTGATAATATCTGAATATCATGTTTTATTTCAGCCTGCTTTTCACCATTGAAATCTTTAATCGATTTATCGAATAATTCCTTGAACGAATTATATGTTCCTGGCTTCAACGTATACTTAACAGCATCCGTAATAATCTGCACTGAGTTTGGTGATAATCTCTCATTAATACCACTCTTTTTAACATTCACTGTCATTCCGTCTGTGTATATAATGACATCATTCGCTATGTCAAACCTTTTCTCCCCGCTAATCTCAAAAAATGATGGTTCGAAGGCAAAAGCTATGCTCTCATACCTACCATTTGGAACGATGAAAAACGAACCATCATTCAACTTTACTCTAACAATATCTTTATCCTCAGGTCCACCGATTTCACCCCGGACCAAACCCTTCTCGTTCCGAGTCCTGTTGTCCTTGGTTGAAGATTGAGTTGTGATTTCTGTCCAAATGCTCTGTTTAGCGTTATCCTTTACTCCCTCGATTGGAGGAATAGAAATCTCAGCTAAACCTACCATCCATTCACCATTTTCCAAATCGACACGGTGTGACAATCTTGTACGGAAATGTGATATTGTGTTGTGAGGAAAATATGTTTTGGAACTATCACTAGGTAACGTAATGTAAAACTCGTTCATATTTTACGCACCGATGAGGCGAGTATCCAAGAATTAAATGATTTTGGGTATCCTTGCCACTTTACAAAATATTCTAAATCGTCTGCCCGCCCCCTACGCTTCAAAATTTTTTCAATCTTATATTCCGTGTCGGGGGAAAGGTTAACCCTCACTAACTCTTGCTCATAGAAACTACCCTTTATATCCTCTCCGTTCAGATCTTTCAACTCGTACGTGGGTATCTCTCTCGATTGATTCACACCCTTGACTTGAAATATTTCGTTGGTGTAATTAGGTGTATATCCTTTTGTAAATGGAAGTCGTTCCTTACTGATTCTGACGTATTCACCCCCTTTAAAATTAACCTTTTTTCTAACAAGAGGTTTTCTTGAGCGACTAGCGATTAAGAATGCATTTTTCTCATTCACTTCGACAGGTTTAACACCTAAGCTGGAGTGTACGCTATTATTGTAACCATTCACCAATTTGTGTAATATATCGACGTAATTGTACGTTGAATATCTCGTGAAATACTTATACATTTTGGATTTTAGAGTGCGATTGAAACGTTCAACGAGACTAGCCTTTATGTCTGGATTGTTTGTTGTGTAAAACCTTACACCGCGATTCGAGAGAAAATTTTTAAATTTACTATTTACAAATTCACCACCCTTATCACTTTGAATTTTCAACGGTTTTCTTTCACGAAAAATATCATTAAACGCCTCGACTACCTCCACTGGACTTTTTTTCCGCAAAGCTCTCGCCCACGCATACCTTGAAAATAAATCGATCACCGTCAAAATATAACAATATCCTCTGTTGAATTTTTTCAAACTCCGCATGTCGTTCAGATCACATTGCCAGCATTCATCAATGTATGATACGCTGTAACGATTTCGAGGGAATATTCTCCTCACCGGTTTGTGACGTGTGTATGCCTCTTGAGAGTTTAACCACTCGCGTATTGTCTTTCTCGAAATCCCTGTCGCTCGGTGTAATTTATCAACGGACGAAAAACCTGCAGAATTTTCTGGATCATTGTACACCCTCTCGATTACATCGTAATCCACTCGTCTCCGAATTTTTTCGGTTTCCTTGCTCGACTGCTTCGCCTTGGTATTGGTCTTGGTGACCTTTCTTTTCCGCTTGGTTCTGATCTCTTTCTTTTTCTTCTCTTTAGCTGTTTCGATAGATTTCCCACCGCGTCTAGTCTTCCCTCTATACGTTCCCATGTCTTATCCAAATCAGCATTCGCTCGTTTCACATCGGCAAGTGATTTCCTCAGTGCATGAGTCTCCTCCTCACTGTCCTGCGACCTTCTATATGACTGGCTCTGACCCAAGGATTTCACTATCGGAATATGAATGGGTGATTTAATGTCAGAAACTGTGTTTAGATATTTATCCAGCACGCGCTTGTACATATGCCATTTATCTACATCCTTCACACCTCTTTTAATCAAGACAGCCTTCATTTCAACATCTAACGCATTCAATCTCCTCTTCATTTGCCCTCGCTCAAAAGTCTCCGGGTTGACAACGAGCATTTTATGTAAACTCATTTTCCACCAATGAGGTTACCAATAACACCACTTAATATCGATCCCAGTAGCATTGGAAGAAAGCCTCCTTTTTGTACGAGAAGCTTGCGCTTTTTTTTAATGCTTATGCCACGCGAAGCCAAGTCCCTCAAAGTATATCGATGCTTGAATAGTTTTCGCTTTAAGCAGTTATTTACCTTATGTCTTCGTTTAAGCGTATTCAGACAACATTCAGAGATAGCTTTTATCAACTCCGCATCCGATTCTTTTACTATAGCCGAACGCAACATTGGTTTGGCAGATTTTAGAACGTAGAGCAAATGATTATTGCTCTTCAATCTTTTCATCATGTACGGGCATGTAGATTATAGTTGTTCTATCTCCAGGAAAGATGTTAGTACGGAATCTAAACCTTTCGTCCGTGTCCTGTCCGAGGTCTAGGACCAAATAACCAAATGGTTCTTGCGTCGCCTCTTTATATACCCTTTCTAATTCTTGTGATTTTTCAGGATAGACCTGTCGAGCTAAGTGTCCAAATTGTAGTCGATCTCTAGGATTTTTAAATGTAACAATATACTTAGAATTAAGGGATATATTTCTTGCTTGTGGACTTTGATAGAATATGTTTTGCGTGATTAAGAAAACGGAAATGTTAAAATGATGACTTCCTCTTGTAAACAATTTGCATACGTCTTTACTATAAGCACCCTCACTCATTAGATCATCGATCACGTACAATGTTGACACACCTCCGAATTCTTCAAAAGGAGGTATTTCAGTTCGAAATTGAATTGGTGTGCTCGAACGTATTCTTGGTTCGCTTCCTTGACTACAGCACCATACAATCTTATGTATTGGACTATCAATCATGGATGGTAAATTTTTCAAGAATTTCGTCACAAACGTGGTTTTCCCACATCCTGACGGACCTGCGCAGATGCAAGTGAATGGGTGTTTCCAAACCAATGTCATGATTGGTACTGGTCTCATTATAGTCTCCAATGGAATTTTATAAGTTTTAATTATCTTCATCACCAAACGCCTCTTCATGTGTTCTCTTTTTAGGAATTTTATAGTGACCCCAAGCTAGAGTATTGACACCATCTTCGCATATATATCGCTTATCATCTGACGAATTTAGCGTTAATTTATTCATTACCATTGTATAAATCTCATGCTTTCTACTTCTTATGACTAGCATTTTCCTAAATTCCGTTGAATTTTCACAGAGACAATGAACGTAATCCTCAAACGTTAGCTGTGTTTGTGTTACATTTCTAGTTATACCCTTAGCTTTCTTATTTTCTTTCCCCCCCTCAACTTTGAAAGAATAGAGTTTGCTACGTAGACCTACAAAGTGTGTGATAATTTGTCCATCACTCTCATCCTTAAACTTGCCTATAATTTTTTTGTTTCTTTCTGAATAACATGGATGATTAACAGGGTAATTAGATGTGTCAAACGCATCCAAATTATCTCGAATGTCATTGTATACATCATTGGTTTTTATTTCATAAAACAGGCTGTCAGTATCTGTGTACACTAATGCTAAACATTTTCCATACTTTGGTACCATTGTTTTATAATGAAAATTGTACATTAACGTTTTACTCAAATCTAAAACACTGAACCCAATATATATAGGTTTATTCATCTTGATTGTTGTCTTCCTCATGTGAACTGCAACTAAAGACTGACCAAATATAGTCCGATCCATAAAACTTGATTTATTAATTAATTTGTTCAATCTTTTTTCGTTTGTTACTAATTCAATATTTATTCGTTTGCGCACATTTTCAATAGTTTTTCCAAATACTGCATTATTCATTAGCTTGAAAAAGTCTCTGTCAAAGTCATTTTTTGCTAATTTACGTCTATCAGTATTTAGATTAATATATGACTTCAACCAAGGAGACTGGCTAAATTCTATAACTCTGTATATCTTTTTCACTACAAGACCGAGAGAAATAGCTTGCTTGAGGTTCACATAATGAATGATATATTTCTCTTTATCCTCAAGAGTTGTTAGTAGCTTTCGGTGTTTACCTCCAGGAGGAACCTTATTCTCTGGACAAAGAGGAAAGTCTGAGTGATTGTCATGGAGTGTTTGTGGATATTTCAAGTCTACCTCGAGAATGTAACCCTTCTCACTCTGTTCTGAAATTTCCTCAATCCTTAAATTCTCTTTCTCCTGTTCTGACAACCACCTAAAATTAGCATATGGAAGCGGTCTAGACAGAGCCCACCCGTATAAATTATTTGCGTCCAAATATGATAAGAATTTGGACTCTGTTGCAGCGTCATAATCCTTCATGTACTTGTTGTTCGATTCACAATATCTTTTAGAACACTGGCTTATTCCACCGCGGATGCCTTTCTCTATCATTAACATCATATCATAGTCTGTGAGTAACTCCAACTCTATCTCTGTATGTTTCAATGCTGCATCAAATGATAGTCCTGGGGTGGTAAAGTACCATGCCGGGTCAAGATTGTACGCATCAATGCATACGTTACGAAAATTTTGTACAACATCGGCTAGAAGCGTAACATCGCTTTTCAGATAGACATCACTGTAGTCTCCTAGTGTTTGACATTGGAAAGCATTCCATACATTTAGTGCATGTGAGTAATCTAAATCTGAAATGTGTTCGTTTGTTAATTTGTTATAAAACTGAGACTTGTCTGGAAGTGATTGTTCTTCAAGTTTCTCAATCGAATCTGTGTAATCATAGGGGTATACTCCCTTTCGTGTAACTAGATTTGTTTGTTCACCAAAGATAGTACTAGTACATTTGAACACGTTTAAGTTTTTAACCAAAGATGCCAATGAGGACGGCATAAATCTATATGAATCGATAAATCGAATGCTAAAATTTTTATCTACTTCTTTGGAGAATGAAATGTATTTTTCTTCACTGTTTGGAATCACAAATATCTTTTTATCATCATAATCAAGCTCACGTACTATAAAGTGTGAGTCGTAAGATGAAAGATTATGAATAAATACTGGGAGGAAATGTGGCATTTTGTATTGCAAATTGCATAAGCTATGGGCTGCACCCCTGAAAACCCCCGTTAAATGATCGTGATCTCTCACGCGGTCCTCGTTGAGTGGTTTCCCGCAAATGTGACAATCATTCGCATTTACAAAATCTGTCTCTTCCTCTGAGGTGAGCGAATGCATTGGAATATTCTCCTTATACAAAGCGTGTACCTTCTCGGCCTCCTCTTTCATTCGTTCAATAAATACACGGGCTGCGTTTGGACCTCGATATAGCTTTGGCACCATACTACCTTCCGGTGAGAGCACCATATAACAGAAGCTAAATGGGTCGTGTCTTTGTATTTTGTGAGTGAATGAAGCGCAAGGATCTGGTTCGCATGAGCTTATCTTTTCTAGGAGACATTCGAAATCAGCTATGATAACGTAAGGTACTCTAAAGGTATGATTCATGTGAGTGAATTTTAATGTGTTATTTTCCACAGTGGGCATCACTATTTTACTTGGTGCACCTACTCCTTTACACAGTTCCTTATGTTCGAGGAGTTTATTTTCTTTACGAAAATGAGTAAGGCAGCGTTTGCAAATGAATATACGATTTGTGTCTTTTAAAATTTGAGAATGAACCAACCGTTCTAAGCTTTTTATCCAACAATAGTGTGCCGTTTCCTCGTTTGTTATATACAAGAGGTCACAATGATCGTTAAGTTCCATATCAACAATCTTCAAAGGATATACATCATTCTTATCTGTTAGACCAAAAACATTTATGGATACATTGTTGATCCGTTCAAATTTTGATATGTCTTTTAAATCAACTGGATATTTAATACAATCCCAATTATACGCGTTTCTGAACTCATTTGTTTGGTATTGAGAAACTCGTTGAGGATTCCTTTCTACATTCTTTGACCACAATGCGTACTTGAAACAGTAGATATCATTATTTTTAACGTTTATTACAGCCTTTCTACGTGAGATTTTACTTGGTAAGGCAATAAAGGTTGAACCTCCTAGTGGTACATACCTATTTATTCGCAGTTCTAACCCGATGATTTCTGAGAGAGACCATCCAGAACCCTTAGCCTGGAATTCAGATTTCTCTTTCAAAAGTTTTGAAAATCCTTCATTAACGTTTTCTTGTACATTATCAGTCACTAATACACGTTTGTTACTAGTCTTGAACACTGCTTCCATGTATTCTCCTTCACCCTTGCGAAATTTACAGATTAACACTAGATTGAATTTTATAGAATTATTTTCGATTACTTGCTCTTGCATTTTCTCGGTGACTTGATCTGTTAGATTGGTTAGGAATGACATAACGTCGTGACCCCCCTCCCCCTCTGGAGTTATCCAAAATGTTTTTAATCTAGATCTAATCGCAGATTCTATTTCAATAAACCCTTTACCTTTTTGAATAATTATGTTTTGTCTATGAATCAGGGTATTTTCATGTGGAAGAGCTTCATCTATTTTATAATATATTTCACAATATTGGCAAAATCGTCTACCTTTTTCAACGTCTAGAGCATCTCTCATCCTTTCATATGTTGCAATATCATCAATCGTATCATTATCAAAAACTACTCGAGCGTAAATTTCATTGAGTGACTGCTCAAGTTGATCTGTGGTGTGAATTTCTCCAGATTGGAAACGATTAAGAATTTCTTGAATGTTTGACATGCTGTTGGTATGTGTAATACAACAGGAACGGGGAATTGAGTTATCTGTAATAAGAAATCAATGCTAAAACCAAATTGGGGAATGTATATATTGATACGGTGAAAATGCATGTGCAGTTCTTTTAAGCATTCTATATATTTTAACTGGGAGAATTTTTTCATAGTGAGTTAAAATCTTGTCTACTTCTCTTCTCTTTATGCATAGCCACGCACGATCGCTATGCGATAAAGGCATAATGTTTTTCGCTCTGTTTCGAGCAATCTTAACTATGTGTTTTGAAATTTTCTTTAATGATAAACGAAACAATGATTCCATCTTTTTCATACTCTACTGTACTCTTAGTAGTTATCAAGTTAATAAGATGGTGTAAAGTAAAACTAATTGTTTTAAAAACGGTTATGTATTAAGAATGGTACTACACGTGTTGTTTCTTTGTTAAGAATGATATAAGGTAATCTGCAATGTTGGAAATATTAAGTATTATTTTTTTAATCCTAAATTTTGAACAAGCCCTACTAAATCTGTACCCATAAAAATATAAAGTATTAATATTATTACTTACAGTTGATATGATGGGATGTTTTACAGCTGAACGTGTTATCTCAAGCAGGAGGTGAACTAATGGAAGTTTCTCTCTCGAGTGTTGGAACAGAAATGACTTTCTCTCTCTCGAGTGTTGAAATGGAGCTGATGATTTTTGAGAAGGTATTTATAAGGAACTTCTCACTGCAGTCTGCGTAGTTAGTCTGTGTTTTTTCAACTCTTGAAACCACTTCACCAGAAGTGTGAGGTTTTTGGGAGGGGGAACTGTGCGAGAACTCTGCTGATCAATCTGGATAACCTCGGGTTGGGTGGAGTCGAGAGTCGAGGTCGGCGGAACAATGAACTGTTCTGCTTCTCAATCTGGAAAACCTTGAGTTGGGTGGAGTCAGGAGTCGAGGTCGCCGGAACAATGAACTGCTCTGTAACTCAATCTGGATAACCTTGAGTTGGGTGGAGTCAGGAGTCGAGGTCGCCGGAACAATGAACTGCTCTGTATCTCAATCTGGATAACCTTGAGTTGGGTGGAGTCGGGAGTCGAGGTCGCCGGAACAATGAACTGTTCTGCTTCTCAATCTTGAAAACCTTGAGTTGGGTGGAGTCGGGAGTCGAGATCGTCGGAACAATGAACTGTTCTGCTTCTCAATCTGGATAACCTTGAGTTGGGTGGAGTCGGGAGTCGAGGTCGCCGGAACAATGAACTGTTCTGCTTCTCAATCTTGAAAACCTTGAGTTGGGTGGAGTCAGGAGTCGAGGTCGCCGGAACAATGAACTGCTCTGTTTCTCAATCTGGATAACCTTGAGTTGGGTGGAGTCGGGAGTCGAGGTCGCCGGAACAATGAACTGCTCTGTATCTCAATCTGGATAACCTTGAGTTGGGTGGAGTCGGGAGTCGAGGTCGCCGGAACAATGAACTGTTCTGCTTCTCAATCTGGATAACCTTGAGTTGGGTGGAGTCGGGAGTCGAGATCGTCGGAACAATGAACTGTTCTGCTTCTCAATCTGGATAACCTTGAGTTGGGTGGAGTCGGGAGTCGAGGTCGCCGGAACAATGAACTGTTCTGCTTCTCAATCTTGAAAACCTTGAGTTGGGTGGAGTTGGGAGTCGAGGTCGCCGGAACAATGAACTGCTCTGCTTCTCAATCTGGATAACCTTGGGTTGGGTGGAGTCAGGAGTCGAGGTCGCCGGAACAATGAACTGCTCTGTATCTCAATCTGGATAACCTTGAGTTGGGTGGAGTCGGGAGTCGAGATCGCCGGAACAATGAACTGCTCTGTATCTCAATCTGGATAACCTTGAGTTGGGTGGAGTCAGGAGTCGAGGTCGCCGGAACAATGAACTGCTCTGTATCTCAATCTGGATAACCTTGAGTTGGGTGGAGTCGGGAGTCGAGGTCGCCGGAACAATGAACTGCTCTGCTTCTCAATCTGAATAACCTTGGGTTGGGTGGAGTCGGGAGTCGAGGTCCGTGGATTGGAATTCTGATATTTTTATTTTATGTGCTTCGTGCTGCTTCGTGTATTGAGGATTTTTTGTTCCTATACTGTGTTTGCTTCAAACAGGTTCAAACCTGCTTCAATTCTTGAGGTAAATCTTAGTATAAATAGACCGAAGAAGGAGTTACCACTTCACTCTCTCACCAGTGTTAGCTCCAACGTGCTCACTTGAACTCTGTTAGCTGTCAGCTCTACCTCGCCAGAGTCACCGCATCACTCTACCACCGCTTCAACCTCTCCAACCTCTCAGCTCGTGCCTATTAAATACAGATCTACGTCACCAAAGTTGAAAGTAAGTACTCATTGCATAGCGATGCAGATTTTAATATATACAGAGGTGATCGAATATGGTGGATTATATTTGAAAAGATTGCCACAGATATTAATTTTGTTGTTACCGATAATGCCAGTTCACAGACAAGGTGAATCGGTTTTTTTTTGGTACCTTCAGCCACCAATATTAAAGATATTCCATATTGGTATGGAATATTCTTATAACTATGAATATCAAGTAATATTTTTATATTATCACTATTGTATGCATTCTAAGTTACCTTTTGTTACAGATGGCAGCATTAAAGTCGCGTTTTCTCAACGTGCAGGAGGAGACGACCTATGTAAGGAAGGACGAGTTGGATGAGGGAGTTGAATACCAGGTGGAGCGGATGAGGGAGCAGAACACCAAGTATGGGAAATACTTGGTGGCGGAGATTATCTTCGGGGGGAGGCGCAGGAGCATATTTTTGCCGAAAAAGTTCCAGGCCACCCCCGAAGAAATCCATAAGTTCAACGAAAACAGTTGGGGGGAGACACTTAGTATTATAAAAAAAAATAATAATATTATGTTAAAATAAGGGGGAGACACTATGTATTATAAAGAAAAATACAATATTATGTTAAAATAAAATTATTGTTTCATTTATTCCTCTACATCCATAAACGACAGAGATATAAAAATAGGTTTTTCCCAAAAGAAAAAATATAAAAAAAGTTTTTTTTTCAAAAGAAAAATATAAAAAATAAGTTTTTTTTTCAAAAAAAAAAGTTTTTTTTTTTTTTTTTTTTTTTTTAAATAAAATTTTTTTATATTTTTGTTTTGGTGCAATAAAATTTTTGCTAATAGTTAACTTTGCTATTAGTCAAATAGGTAAGGGTCTTTGTACGTGGTCTTAAGGTAATATCATCTATAATGCTATCGATAGATTCATAAGGTTCTCTTATAGAAATAGTATAATTTTAAAAACTTAAACACCTAAGCCTAAGAACCTATGTGTTTGCTTGAAGAGACTAAGTTACTATTGAGAATTATAAAAAAATCCGAATGCTCATAGGGAGAGCGAACGGTTATAGTCACCTGGTTTCAGCATTCTCACGTTCGAAGATTATAATATGAAAATTATAAAAAATCCGAATGCTCATAGGGAGAGCGAACGGTTATAGTCACCTGGTTTCAGCATTCTCACGTTCGAAGATTATAATATGAAAATTATAAAAAATCCGAATGCTCATAGGGAGAGCGAACGGTTATAGTCACCTGGTTTCAGCATTCTCACGTTCGAAGATCTCTTGAAGTAGCCTACACGTTGTATTAGATGGACCGTTGACTGAGAAATAGTTTCTCAGCCGCTGGTACCAAATGGCTGGAGGATCGGCCTTATATACCCATCGAGGGCCTTGAAAATCCGAGAAGTTGAATATAGAATCTTTAGTTGTTTGAGAATTATGTAACAAAAGTTGTCAATTAAATATTCATTCATAAATCATTTATTTACCAGCTTAATATCAATCAAATAGCTAAAATATCACTTAAATAGCTAAACCATGAAGGATTCTGCAACAGAGATCTCAACGAGGATTTCAATCACGGTCAGATTTAAAATTAAAGTCGTGGTGGTTCGTGAATTGTACGACGGAGGTCGTAAGCAATCGTAAGTTGAGATAGTTCGAGGATTGAACAACAGAGGTCGTTGGATAACCACCGCCAGATTTAAAATTAAAGTCATAAGTCGTAATGGTACGAGAATTGAACGACAGAGGTCGGAAGCCATCGTAAGTCGTGATGGTTCGGGGATTGAACAACAGATGTCGTTGTATATTCACCGCCAGATTTGAAATTAAAGATACAATCATAAATCATTTATTTACACGCTTAATATCACTTAAATTGCTAAAACGTTAAGAACTTAATTTACCTTAAATAAAATTGTCTTTCGAGTGCAATTATCAATTTTAATATTAATGAGTAATTAAAGGAAATAATTACACTAATTACTTTCGTTTTGGGTTGGGTTGGGTTGGGTTGGGTGTAGTCGAAAAATTAACTGTGCTAGAACTCTGCTGCTCAATCTGGATCAGCTTGGGTTGGGTGGGGCAGTTAATGACGTCATCAATGTGCCAGTTCATGTTGGGTGAGGTTGGGTTGGGCGTGGCTGTTAATGACGTAATGTGACGTCATCATTGTGCCAGAAGTCCGTTTTCACTTCTACTTCTATTGATTTTATTTTTATTGATTGATATATTTTGTGGTTGGCATAGCATTTTCTTAAAGAGTATTTGGCTCTTCCATGGTTTCCGAAAACCGGGAATCAACAGGACTCATTAAAGGAACCTTCTGTCTTTCTCTCTCTTTTTCTCATACCCTTTCCCTCCCCACTCATCGTTTCCCCTCTTATTTCCACCCTTCACTTGTTTCCTCGACCTGCCTTCCCCTCAGTCAGTTCTCTCCTCTCCTTCGAAAAAGGTGGTAGTAGCCACCGAAATTTCGGAAAACTATCTTTGTGAATACCTTTTATTTATGTGATTTTAGACTTTTGTCACGCCTGTGACCAGCTTTATTGTTATTTATATATAGATATATATATGAGAGTGAAGATATTTTCTTACCTGAGAATTGTTAGTGTCTTGATTTTCTCCGGCCTACCGTAACTCTCGAGGTCGATTCTTGTCTTTTAAAAACAGAAGACTATTAAATGCAAACCACTTCGTTCGGCCTGGTTCTCCTGAAGCGCCAGGGTCGCTTTTCTTCTTCAAATTCCTCTGAAATTGTCCTATCTAACACCGCTTTTTCCGTTCTATCTCCGCTGTGTCCATTTTCATTTGCAACACAATACTCGTCCACGCGCTATGCATGCTAAATAATGGGTGTTTTCCATTCAAGCGACTCATGCGTCGTTTTGAGTTAACTCACGGAAACTCAAGTCGACTTGTGTCTTCACGAATGGAAAGCAAGTTTCAGATGCGCTAAGAACTTTCACGGGGACTCGTGATTGGTGCGTTTTTGTGGGAAGGAAATCAAGAGCTTCCTTCTATTTGACTTATTGTTAGCAGTGCAAATATTGCTATAGCAAGATCGTTATTAATGAACAGAAAAATGAGTTGTAGGATGATTAATTAAGAAAATACTTAACTTAAACATTTATTCATAATTATAGGTTATTTTCAATATGTCTTTTGCAGACGTATTGTGATTTAGAGCTTGCGCCGTCCTTCCTTCTTTTTTCAGTAACTCACCATTACCGGTGTGTCTCCGTGTGTCGACTCGCGTTTGACACACTAGCGACACACACTGATTGGAAAGCACTACACGTGACACAAGTTGACTTTTGTCGACTTGCGTCGATGATTGGAAAGCACCCATTATACAAATTTGCTATATAGCAGGTTTTGCTATGTAGCAGGTTTTGTTACATAGCGTAAACGCGGCTTTACTTCCCTTCCAAAGGTTTGTTTACAACATTACCGAAGCAAAACAGCTGTGGCCACAATCATTTTAAGGTACGAACCTTAGTCCTCCATTGGTCCTTAAGAGGTTCATCAGCTTCGCCTTAAAAATGTTTCATGACGTGAGTTGTCTCCCATCCGGTCAGGAGCAAAGAGTTTTCGCCGATGCCCAGTTACAGAATTCCGAAGGGAGACAATTTTGGGCGAGAACTTTCTCCAAAACGAGGCGCCTGGAGTTACAGAATTCCGCCCCTAGGGACCCGATGCCATCAGTACTTTACCCTTCTGTTTTTCGCCAGTCTTTAGTCGTTCCATTATGGCTGCTCTATTCTTTGGCAGAACTGAATGCAGACCTTTACGTGAGATTTTCCCCGAGTTGATCAATAGCCTCCTCCAATGTATTTATCTCTCTTTCTCTTCTTTTTTGTATTCTGCTTTGAGGATTTCATTTGTTTGTCTTGCAAGCGTTTTTTCGCACAATCTATGAGGGTTTCTCATAAGCAGTCCTTACGTAGTAGTTGTATTTGGCGTCCGTAAAGCTTCCTCAACTTGAGTGCAGGTTTTCCGAAATTTATGTGGAGTCTGTAAATTACCCACTCTACCTTAGGATTCGTCAAATACTCCTGAGGTGCCAGCTAAATCACCTTCTGGGGCAGTGGCGTCAGAAGTGGGGGGGCAGGAGGCCCCCCCCCCCGACAGAATTTGCCCTGGGCCCTTTCAGTCGAAGCGGGTACTTTCTGACATTCATTCTCACACCTTAATTGCTCTTTTATCGATATTATAGTCTCTAACCCCTCCTATCCGCAAAAATGCCCTTTTCAAGGCCAACCCCCCCCCCCAGTGAAAATAGTTCCGACGCCACAGTTCAGAGGGTAAAATGAGAAATATTAAAGATTAACCAACTAGGAGATAAACTTAAGCAAATGCTAAGTCACAGAGCATGGGAGATCTGCCAAAATTGAGGATAAACCAAGCGCAAACCTTTCATACCTCTGGAATGGATTATGGTGGGCCATTTCAAATAAAAACCCATCCTTAAAAACGTTCTCCCGCATTAAAAGTGTATTTATGTGTTTTTATTTGTTTCGCTATTAAGTCTGTGCACAGGCCCGCGGTGACGGGATTCTCGGACCCCTAAATCCCGGTAAACCTCCCCTCACTCAATTTAGTCCACAACTGCGAACTTTTAGGTTACCTAAGTATTTTATAATCAAGACTTAGGTGATTATCAGCTTTTTCTTCAGAAGAAATGTGCACACTGTCATGCATTATGTTTTGATTTACTATAAATTACTTTTTATGTAAAATACACATATGTCAGTGGAATGGGGAAACAATTTCAAAATGAAAACTTTTTGACGGTGTAACACACTTTACGCCTTCATTGTACAATAATCAAAACTAGGGCTTACTTGAACCTGAAAATTTTATAAAAAGTCATAATAAAACGTACTTTGTTTCCACAATTGGCATATCCACAATTACTCCCATCTTTCCGGATATACGGAGATAATTATGTCACCCCCAAATTAAAATGAATACAAAGAGTATTAACTTCTTCTAATCTTTTCTATCACTACCTCTCTCAATCAAACATAACAGCAGTGAGTAAAAATAATGTAAGTACTGACGAACAGAAAATATTTTGCAGTGGAAGGTAGAGGCCAAGACTTTGTGAAATTCCATAGTATAGGGTGAGAAGTAAAAACTTCTGATGCTTCAGTGAAGTGAAACATGTGGGAATAAATCTCTTTACCCTGTGGAACGCTAAAGTTTTTACTTCTCATCCAGAATATATTTTGTTGTGCCCCAATATTAATATATTTCGATAATATTGTTTCCTTCCTGCGTGCATTATTCAAGTTCAATAGGTAGAAACTAAAGTTTTCCTGGAATAATAAAGTCTAATGTGACATATAAATCAGGGATATGCATATTGTAACACAAGGAAAATGAAAGATTTGAGTACATCCTCTCGTTGAACTGGTTGAACAACCAAAAGCTCCGCAGTGTCCAAATGTACCTTTCTGCATGAAACTACTGGTAGGGTCAGAGGCTTGGACTGCAGAGGCGAAGGGGCAAAGAAAAGAAGTCCTTAAGGGTGTTCAACACCTCGCCAAATAATGCCGCTGCAGACTATTTTTATTTTAAATGCCATGCTCGTATTATGATAGATACGTCCATTTTGTTTTCATTATATTATGCGCAAAGGTTGAGTATTTGGTCCTATCCAGGAAATATCTTCTCTAAGCCTTGCAAATCAAGAAATCGCATGTTAAACTTTACTGTTTTTATGCGTTTTTGAACGCCTATCGCAGCGGTGTATGAACGTAAATGGAAAATTCCTTCGACACAGCCAATCTATAATTCTACATATTAAAGAAGAGGCTAATGCCATGTGCTCGTCTTACGACCCATTCCTGCAGCATCTAAAATTGCGAGACGATGCATCGCGTTCACCGAACTAAACGCAAGCTGAGGCGTTCCCCTCATATTTTTCCCGCCCAATCTTCCCCTCCTCTCCCCATTCCACAGCTTCATCTCGCCTCCGAGACGCTCCGAGAGGGAGAGGCGGAGGGGGGATGGCTTCCTTATCTCTAAGCGATCAAGTTTCATCCTCGCTCGAAGAGCAGTGTGGAAGGTTGACGGAGGGTCTGAGCGATCTTGGCGAGATATTCCACTGTGTGTCTGGGCGTCGAGAAAAGGATCAACCTATTTCTTTCAAAACCTCCACAAACTAATTTTTATGCTATTTATTCACACCAATTTGTTTTTTTAATACGAAATATCGTGTCGTTAGTTTCATATTTTGACATTGCTATTTAGAACAATTGCAAAATATTGAGTTTTCGTATTGTTGGGCGTTAATTGAAACTGATAATTAATTGAAATTGGATAATTAAAATGAGACTATTACAATGCTTCGAACGATTTTTATTTAGTTTTCAACTGCCAAATAACAATGACTTTATAGTTTGAAGTTCATTCAAAAAATGTAAATTAAATGTTAGTCTCATTAACATTAATAATTGAAAAACAATCCTACATTTTTGCAGGTAAAATTTGTGGACTTAACTCACGCGTTCACAAATTAAAACCAAGAAATAACGATAATGCAAGGCGAGATTGTACTTCTTGCACATAAATATCTCTTGTGAGCCACATTTTAAATCTATTATAGAAATTTAAAACGGATAGCTTTACTGAAGATATGTTAGGCACATACCTATTAAAAACAAGCGTATTGGTTTAGATTCAACCGGATTAATAAGATTAGAAAGAGAGAGATAGTCGTACTGATAGATTCAAAATGTAATTTTTCCCCGTACTATAAGAGAACACAATACGCATCATTGCAAAGGGATAGTAAGGTGAAATATTGTAGAGTTGCCTGGAGTGCATAATGCATGTATTAACAACCAATCCCTTTATTACTAAGTAGTTAATAACAGTCAAACTCTATGTAGCATGTTTCCATGTAGTAGCCTTTTGCATGTCAATAGTTCCATGCAGTAGTCTTGTGCATGTTTGGTGATCTCCACCCCCTGCCGCACACCCTCGCGGTGGCTTGCAGGGAATCACATAGATGTAGATTTGTTATACCATTTTCTACCGTCACCTGCTACAATAGTATGAGAAGCAATATCCTGCCTCATGGAATCTGATAGACTCCCTTTCCTGTGTGCGGCCCTATTTCGTGATTCTTGTTCCTTTGCTATCGCATCCAACCGTGATGTCCTCCGCTCGCAGTAGACCTAACGTCATGCATGATTGAAAATTTAGTAATGTAATGTTACTATAATTTACGATCCTGTGCAATTTCCAATTGTTGACTACGCACTTATCAAGCGCACTGTTAAAAAGTAGCCACGAACATCCTTCCCTCCTGGCTTTTATTTCGTAGTTGCCAACTCCGTTTTCATGGACATCCACCCCACCCACATTATACACCCCTGTTATATAATGATATGCTATTTGGTTAGTGCATATTCTCAATGTTTTTCGTGATATTGCCTTAGCTTTTTGCCTTGGGAAGAGGAGATAAGGGGCCCACATATGTTACAACGGCGAACACTAAATTATCTTACCAATGCACTATGAGGATTTAATTATTTTCGTCATTTTCGCAATAGCAAGTTCCTATCTTTCTCTCACTTAACGTGCGATTGATGGTCAGAGATACTGAAATATAATATTTGTTTCTTGAACCTTGGCATGCTTTCTCAAATGATTTTTTACTCTTTGTCAGGATATTAGCTCCAATACATTTTGTTTATGGTTGAGAATGGCACCCCGTAAAAAATATATATTTGCCAAAAACCTTTCCGAGATTATCGTGGATTATTTGGTGACTGTGATTCTTTTTTTATCGCGAGTATATTTTCACTGAAAATGAAAGTATAGCCTTCGTCACGATCAAAAATTAAGAGAAAATGTCAAGAGGTGTCACACTTTCGTGAGTATTTTTAGCACTTCTTGAGAAATAGCCACGTAGCATGTTGGTAAAGCATATTTTTGTGTACCTGTAACCCAATGAGGAACTGACACACTTTTCTTTGTTTTTATCTTAATATATGTCTTATAAGATCTCATGAACATTTGTTCATGGGTCACTTAGCATGGGTTACAATGCGAACTGAGTCCAAATGAGATTCAGACCCATAAGTAGTCATTATTTACAATTACACGTTAAATTAAATTTTTTCATAATAGCATTTACTTAGTTGACTAAATTAAATATTATTACATGAGTCACAATCAACTTGTACGACATTATATGAGGATTTGAACCTTTACCGTACCATATCCACACTTATTGAACAACATATCCCGCTGTAAGGCGCTGCCCTTATCAATGTCGACATAAAAAAGCATTACGAAATTTGCTCACACTATCGCCTGCATTGCATTTCAATAATAACATGGTTAGTATGATTAGGGGGCTACACTTCAAATCGTTAGGGGGGAAAATCAAGTAACGTGCAGGATTTGGCACGAATTGAACAGTATGAGACGGAAGGTAGATTTTCCCACGAGGAATCATAATTTGTTTCCACAAGGCAGCAACCGCATCTTAGACTAGTGACTGCTCGTAATTAGGGTAACTTTTGCTCTTGCAGAACAGAGCCACCGACCTTACTACATATTGATGGTGTAGCAACTGAGACTCTTTTAACGATAACGTACTTATACCTGACGATGACTTAAAATGATAAAACTCGGTCATTCATGATTTGGAATGCTATTAATTCACTCTATTCCATGGGCCCTTCGGCATTTATGACATGTACAACGCCATTAACCGCAGGCTAATTACTCGGAGGATCATTTGTACAGCATTTGACAGTTGAGCTCACCGCTTATGCACAAAGAAATTCGCTCTGACGTCGCTTGAACGTGAACTAGTTCAGCGGCGTCGGAAGTGAGGGGCAGGGGGGGCATTCGCCCCCCCTCCCCCCAGAATTTGCCCCGGGCCCTTTAAAAATTAGTCTTCATTATTAAAAATCAAATTTCACTTGTTTCCATCTTGCCTTTTCCCTTTTGACGCATATTCTACCATCTTCATATGCACTTTTAGGGGAATTCTAGTTTCTACCCCCTCCTATCCGCAAAAAATGCGGGCCCTTTTCAAGGTAGGCCCCTCCTAGCGAAAATAGTTCCGACGCCCCTGAACTAGTTCCTTTGAAAGAAACAAATAGACGATTAGTTGCATATTCATTCAATTGCAAATAGCTGAGGCGTATTGATGGAAACACTGATGTCTCTATCAAACCATTTTTTTGTTCCTTTACCGACATTTTTTTCTAGTTCTCTAGTTCCTTGTAGCCACTTGGTTATGAAATTTACAAGAAAATGTTTCATTTCCAAAAATAAAATATAGGAATATCCCCGGAGTATTTTCATGAGGACGAAAAAGTGGACACGTTATGCCCCAAAAGTGGCTACTATTAACTCATTCACAATTTTTTATCTCTTTCGTGTTATATGATCACACTTAGAACTTTCAATTATACCGTTCCTAATATTAAAACTCGGATATTGGACAAGATATGCGAAACAGCAAAAAAGTTTCTGTTCAAAATGAGCGCAACCTCTGATTTTGAAAAGTTCATTTATTTCTTGGTAAAGTAAATTCGACAAATTATAAAATACTGGGCTGTAACGTCATCCAATCAGATGACTTAACACTGCTTAATTAATAACTTAATGTCTGCTCAAAGTTTTGGAAAATGCTCCATTTAATGCAATATTTCAGTTTTTTAGTTACAATATTTTCATCATCATCATCGGTCAGCAATTCTAGGATTGGTTTGACACATTCTTCCACTCGGATCTTCTATCGGCCAACGTTTTCATATCAGCGTAATGGCTCTTTTTTACATCCTTTACAACCTGTTCCATGTATCACATACGAGGCCTACCTACAATCTTCCCGTTCAATTTTCCTTCGACGATTGTCTTCATCAGGCCATTGTGTCTCAAGATACGGCCGATTAAGTTGTCCCGTTTCTTTTTAGTTTTCAGGATACTTCTCTTTTGTCCCACTCTTCTTAGCACTTCCTCGTTACTTACTCAGTTGATCCATTAAATCTTCATCATTCTTCTGTAACACCACATTTCGAATGCTTACACTCTTATCTTCTCCGCTGCTGTCATCGTCCATGCTGCCGCTAAGAAACATGCTCCAGACCTACGTCCTGATGAATTGTTTCCTTACTTCTACACTTGTATTTCTAGCTGTTAGTAGATTCTTCTCTTGATAGAATGCCCTCTTTGCTTGAGCTATTTTACTGATCTTTCGTGCTTCAACCATCTTTAGTTGCTTCGTTTGTGACTTTTACTACGGCGGTTGTGATTTTTAAACAATGTGTTGACAACCGCTACTTAAATTATGTTGTATGCAGAACTGCAGTATTCTTTCTCCTCTTTCGTTTCGATTTTCCAAACCATGTTTCTAGATATTCTTCCATATTAACTTTCGTCAACGACAGCGTTCCAGTCGCCTAAAATAATTAGGTTTTCTTTTCGTTTTACCAGTTTTATAACTGACGTGATATCTTCGGAGGCGTCATCCACTCATTCATCTTCGTAGACCGACGTAGGCATGTAAACGTGCACCACAATGGTATCCGTAGGCTTGTTCTCAATCTTCACATTATAATCCTGTCACTGTAGTGCAGGAAGCTCTTCACGCGCAGTCCTGCACTCTTCCTGAGCATTGTGCCTACTCCAGTGTTACCATTCAGTGATCCGGTTTGAATAATTCTGTAACTTCCGCTCCAGAAGTCTCCTTCGGGCCATCTCATTTCACTGATTCCTAATACATCGAGGTCCACTCTCTGCATTTCCACCTTCAGGTTCAATATTCCGTATGTCCAAAGTGATCACACGTTCCAATTTCCTACCCTAAAATGTTTATCACACTTGACTGATGTAGTGTCTCGGGTAGTCCCCGCCCAGAGATCCGAATTGGGACTATTTTCCCTCCGGAATATTTTACTCTAGAGGGTTCCATCACGTCTTGATAGAAAGAAAAGAGTGGAGTAGCTGCGACTCCTCGGGATAATAATGTGGTGGTTTCTCCTTGCCTTCCACATCGCAGTACTATAGCCGCTAAAGTAAATGTTACCACACCTGTAATGAAATGGGTGTCGGTCTACCGACCACTGTGGTCTCCACCTTCATTCATAAGAATAAGAGCTGCTGCTCTCCCCTCCGGGTGCTGAGAAGGGTAATTGTTGGCGGTATCTTCACAGGATCTGTATTAATTGAAGGCCTACCTTACCCAGGGATAGCTTTTCGTCCACGACTGCTTATTTAACGAGTAAACTCGCTTATCTCGTAGCTAACCTCTATATCTAGAGAACGACCAGCCATCCGCAACGCGGCGAATGCACTTGGTGGCTTTAAGCTCAGCCGCGAGTATAAAATATTGCATACTGATAAATAAAACTTCGTATAATTAAATTAAAATATTCTCAATGCACATCTTCCGCAGTAATTTTGCTTCATGGGTGCCCGATATGCACCGAAAAAGCATACATGAAGTAGTTTTTGTTATTTCAGTGTCATATGCGACTAGTGAAACTCTCCGGAAAAGACAGCAGCAGTAAGGCCAATGAGTAGGGAAAGGGTACGGAAGGAAACGATTTTCCACAAACCTGTAGCCCTGTAGATACTCACATAATTTAGCTAACGGTTGCAAACATCCGGAACCCTTCAAACGAAATTTCAATTTTATGGTTTTGTTAAGGAATTCTCAAAAATTCGCCACTGTACGACGGGTGGATTTTTTTTTAGTTTTGATTATCTCTTGAGGAAGGGTGCGTGTGGCTGTGTTCTCCAGCGTCCAGAAGTGACGGCGTTATGGAAGAGTCCACGAAGCCTTATAGAAAAGCGCAGTATCGTAAAGGATACAACAAAACGAAGAGGAGAGATTGCAACGTGCAGAATTCGATTCGCAGGGAAAAAACCGAAAAAGGCATTTATTTCGCAATATTAAATTTACGAGATAATTAAATGTAAGGGCTCCTTCGTAAAAAATTTCGTAAACAAATCGTGGATCCTTGTTATCCGAAGGGCGTGAAGATCCGGTAAACAGCTATGCAGTAATGGTGAATATAATCAGTGAACTTTAATAATTTGTTGTTACACTCTTTCTAAGAGTGATGTTAATATATTGATTTTATGTGCTCATAGACTGTATTTTCATTGTATTACTGCTTTATATAACCTTTTTGATTTCCTGTGCTAATGTTAGTTGGTAATTTGTATACGAATTTCTACTGCAGGCTGTTATTTATGCCATTTATGTTTCTGTTTTCTCAACTTTTAATTTTGTGTAACAATGCACAGAGTGGAAGATATACCTTATTTACGAATGGTTAAGTTAATTTTCAGGGTGATCATACTTAACTTGCTCATTATAATTACTAATTGTAACTAGTGAGTGCATAGTAGCCCAGTGGCTAGATCGTTCAGTAACAAATTAAATTCCGGACGAAGCACTTTGGCATGATATCGCGGTTTGAATTTCAGTATCAGAGTTGTGTAAGTCGGAAAACTGGCCTCTTTACCCTGAATGTGTGAATTTCACTCACCTTCCACCTTAGTACGGCGGAACTCAACCCTGTCAAACCAGTCATTGGGTTTAATTGAGGGAATTATTGTAAATATGGTGAATTACCTGCCAAAAAAAAAGTTTTTTCACTAATAATCTCAATTTAAAACGGCGTGTTAATAAATGTGGAGCATTGACCATTAATACCGTTTAGTCCGTTTCGTTTCTGGTGTAAAGCAAGCGTTAAGTGGTCGTTAAAAGCGTATTCAATTTAACCGTAAAATCATAATGATAACCGAAAAACGTAAATGCACAACGTTCATAAACGAAATTTTTTGTTGCCTCCGCCATTGATATTCAAGTAAAAGTACTCTGGTAACAGTTAGAGGAAAATATGTGAGCGCTCTGGCCCTGTAAATAGTAGGAAACTGTAGAGAAATAACATTGAACTTTCACATTAATGAAAGACAAGAGTCATAGTTAGTCGCATATGCTAGGGGGAAAGACGATATTTTAATTAACCTCATTAAAAATGCTCACAATTACTTTACGAGGGCAACGTGCATCCCGCTAAAATAAATCATGGATGACTAATTTAATAACTTCAGTCCATAACATTTGAGAACCACTAAAAACTGTACTACAAATCCAAGGCAACGCCGACAATCCCAGAACCCTTTAGGTGTTTTCAATTCTAGGTAATTGCTGACCTTTCTTACTCTCGACCACAACGAAGACGAGGAAAACAATTCACACTCGGCTCCGAAAAGAGAGCTCTCGACCTTATCTGTGTTCTGAGAAACTTGATCGCGTTGCGGATTTCGCAAGGCCTCCTGTCGCCGCCCCCGAAAAATCCCAGCTGCGACATATCAGGTCCCTCCCCTCAACTCCCCATTCCACTTTCCACGGTGGCGACGCTGATGGCAACTCACAAGAACTACTAGAGCCGCGAGATCATGCTGAGATGAGAAGCCGTTAAATCGGACTATTCAAAATGCGTTGAACACCCTTAATAGGGTCCCTCTGGAAATTAAAATAATATTTCATGTGAAAAATACAGGAATTTTAAGGCTTTGAGGGTGTGAATGTGAAGTTTACTTTTGAGGGGAGAAACCTTGAGCACGATTTCGCGTACACTTTAACCCTTTCGCGCCGAATGCCGCGAGGATATTCTTCCCTAAACAACGAATGCCTCACATGTGCGGCGTGAATTTTCCTACCTTAACCGACGAATGCCGCTCCTATGCGGCACAGGTCGGAGGAAAGTGACCGTGGCGGAAACAATAGACCACGTACGCGGTCGCCCCTCGAGATCCGGCTTAGCGCGAGCCCAGGCTCTTCCTCGGCCGCTCAGGTCGACCCCTTCCTATCCTCTCCACGCGATCAACTACTGCTATTTGCAGTGTTTTTTCCAAAAAAATATTTGTTGCTTACTTTCGACATCCAATGTTAGAAATGAATTCGTCTTTTTTGCTTACCACATGGAAATTTCAAACGAAATTCTAACGTTAATATCAACGGAGTTATTGAACAGCAATCGAAGACGGCATTCACGTACGCATTTGGAAAATTTTGTGGTTCAATTCAAAGTTCGTCGTAACATTATTCCGTTTTTCTCGTGTATCATTTTTTGAGGAGAAAATTTAAACTCCAAATCAGTCGATTTGGATTAGAAATGTACTAAATCCGTCAATATGAACGTTAAAACTTCGTTTAAAATTTCTGCTCGCTCAGAAAAAACACAATAAATGCATTTTAAATGTAAAAAAATCGATGCGAACAACAAAAATTTGTTTATATTAAACATTGGAATTTCAGTCTGTTGACCGTGGACTCGTGCTGTGAAGGAGTCTTTTAATCCTTCGAGGGTCTGGGACAGCGGCCGAGGAAAGGGATCGGCGACCCGCTGAGTTGGTTCCAAAAATGGTTCGGGAGGGAACCTCTGCCTTCCGTCGACGCGAACAAGCTTCGTACAGGGGAGTGAAGAAAATTTTCAAGAGACTCGTAAAGCTCCCGGCGCGCGTCTCAGGCTCCGGACTCGCGTACGAAAAATCAAATGTAATTTTTGTCGTTGCAAACAAATTTTCAATTTTATTTCAGATATGCCTTTAGAAATCCTCAACAATTGATTTAATATGAGTCACCTGACAGGCACTTTTGTAACATGCTAGATATTTACTACTCAATATGAAATTTTACGTGAAAATAGCGTCCGCCATTTTGTTTCGTAAATTAACCTAAATTTAGGGAATAAACTCCCAAAGTTAAGCACACTAAAGTAAAAGAGTGGTTTTAAGAGGCCTAATAGTTTTTTATCCGACCAAATTCCTCCCACAGCGTCACCGTCAACTTAAACCCATGTAGCACACACGGTTGGGCCAACGTTGGGGAACGGTTAGGTGCAATGGTTGGCCAACCGGTATTCATGTCCGTTTGGCCAACTGTTCCTCAACCGTTGGCCCAACTGTTCCCCAACCATTGGCCCAACTGTTCCCCAACGGAACAAAATTGAAAAGAGGGAAATGATCGAGGTTTTCACTTACTGAATGATGACTAGTTGACCTCGCATACTATACCGATACGCCTACCTTACAATGTACTGTGTACCCTATCATCCCTTGAAATGCGACCTGACACATTTTCCAATTGTGGGTAGGAGTTTGAGAGGCCATATATATAAAGCTGCTGGCTAGCATTAAGTAGTTTGTGATTATTAACTTCACTCCTAGATTGACACGGATAATTTGCGCCGTTAAGAGGGCGCAGGAGAGGAAGCTTTCCGCAGCCTTCTCTCAACAGATGGCTCTGTTCGCAGCCCGCGACGTCGGATGTAGTTCCTACAGCTGCCTACAGTCGCGCCGAGAATTCGTCCCAGGCGAGAGGGGAGTGAGGGGTCTCCCTCCCTTAGGTCGCAACTTGCCTGTCCGTCATTCCTTTTCTCGGAAGACAAAAGACCTCTGCGGAGTGACCTCTCAAATTACAATCCCAGCCATCGTCCTCGCTATCGGGATATCTTCATCAGGCCACAGCGCAGCTAAAATTTCGGTAGACATGGAGATTTTGGGTGCTCGCCGAAATGGCGCATACAATATGCTAAGGACAACATTTATTCACCATTGCTTATACAATGATCATGCAATCAATTCATGAGTACATGATTGAATGCACTGCTTACATATAAGACCCGCGGCATACATCTACAAAAATGAAAATATGCACGGGAAACGCCGTAACATTTAGAGGTGTTGTCAAAATCTAAAATAAACAAACACGAGCGATCTAAGTCGCTGAGGAAGTAAAGGCGGAGAAATGCGGGAGAAAGTGGGGATGTTTCTCGCGTAATCATTCAGCTTTGTGTTGAGTGAGTCGAACCCCAAAGCCGTTGCTTTAAAACGTTTTTCATTATCTCATAACTAATTTGGATTGTTCCCATAAGAGCCAAATATGTCGCAAAAACGTTTTTTTTAAGTGGGGAAGTCCTAATGACTTTAGGTATGAGACCCATTTGCTTTTTACATGTGAAGTCTTGGGGGAAATTCGGCCACGGCCAGGGGCTTTCCTGTTGGCTCGAGTGCCTAGGCATTATCTTGAAATCAGCAAACTGCTTCTAAATCCACATTAATCGATATAGAGAATCCTTGCGATTGCAATCACTCTGCAAATATAAGACCGAACAGTGGCATATTATTCCTCATATGCATTTTGTACGTGAATACAAACTTATGCTTATGTAATTCTACTTGGCGGAGCCCTTTGTTCCATTTGGTTTTCATTAATCCGTCAGGACATACAACTTGCTTTTCATTACAAAACTTGTCTTTTACTCTAAGAGTCCAGAGGGAAGCCACGCGTATACTGGCTGCACACTGGGACCAAACGCTGATTTAGGGTAGGAAGGGTAGGGTAGGATTTACTGGAAGTAGGGTATAGATTTAAATGATATCATTTAGATCGGTATAATCTCGTTTATTATGCATAAAGTATGAAGAATTTTGGGCAGAAGAAAATTATATTTTGACGGACACATAAAATTAAATGTCCTACGGCTTCTTGCTGAAATCGGAGTGACGTTGGTGGTGTTACTTGAGTGCACTCTGGTAACTTTGCTTCGACTTGTGCATGTTGGTTGGCTGAAATCATCCATGGATCGTTCATCTAAAACAGAAATATTGGTTTGCCCGGCCCAATACTTAATGAATAAAAGAAAATTATTGTTGTTCACGCTCGAGCTAAGTTATTGGTCCAAATACTGATCATATGTAATGCATAATTGCTTCCCCGACTATGATCAAGTCACAAAAATTTTGAAAACTGTCTCTTCAGCTTCTATTTTCACTTTTGAGTCGAATTGCTTGGACACCCTTTGGAAACAAATACCTCGAGCAAAAGTGTTCCTGAGTAACATATTGAATATTGAGCTGTATTTGAATCGGTAATTTTACTTATTTGGCCGTGTCTTCTTCCTACTCTTCCTTAGTTTTTTCTACGCTATAAGAAATCGTTCGCTAAATTTTTATATATACTTTATAGATACTTAAACCCCTTTTAGACCACAACTATTGTGGAACTATTTCTGGCTTTGGTGTAGGAAGAATTTTCTTAGCCATTTATTCTGGTGGTCACATGTTCTGCATTTGCCCATTACTTGCAAAATACATGATTAGTCCACAAGTCTATAATATGACTTTGGGATCTAGTGGGATTTTGTGACCTTTGGAGAGAACTGCACACAAGATGACTTTGCTTCGACTGTGTGATCATCATCATCGCCCGATGAAGAAGTCCCAAAAGAAATTCCGTTGATTCCGGATATCTGAGTCTGTTTTTGTGACGCATTAGTGACCAAAGAATATTTTTACCGTAGAAGATGATCCATTGAGATATTTCATAATGAGTAATTAATTAAACACATGCGATGAAAAATCATTGAAAAATAATTATCTTGAAAATGTTTGAGCTGATTATTTGCATTAAGGAAACAAAAAAAGTTGCATACAAAAATTCAGGTGGAGTTAAACTTCGATTTCTCCAACAATGTATTTTAAAATTATGAAAAATTCACAAAATTGGAAAAGGAAAGGTGTTGAAAACCCATTATCATTACGTTGTAGGCCTCAAAGCGTCATTATGCGGCCTGAATATTGAACATTGCACGGCCTATGTGGATGATGAACGAATGACGGTCTTCCTACTCAATACTTTACGATGCTGACATGAAGATACCTTGCATAATAGCTGGCAGTATTCGAAAAGCAAATAGAAAGACAGCAATAATCCCAGGAAGTTAGGTGGAATGATATTATTGCTCAAATCCAGCACAGGGAGGGCGGAAATTTTTCAGGAAGCCGTTAGACCAGCAGACAAGGAGCTGGACATAAAAAGGATTTTTTTAATCTACTATATCCGATAATTTCTCTAAAAGCGGCGACATACGGCTACCTTTCTGAAAGCAATTACAACAGTAGACGATAGAACCATCCGCCTATCATTAGATCAGTTCCGAATTCCCTTGAACGCCAAGGCATACGTATGCACGGCGAAAGAGAAGATAGGTTGATGTAAACAAATAGCATAACATTCCTTTAACGTATCTTCGATATAAATGTAAAATATGTATGCAGGGGTTTCGTAAAATAAAAAATGGTTAACGAAAAACATTCACCATCGTCAGGTCTCAAATTGAAAACTTCGCATTTCCAGTCAGTTACATTACAGCTCGACCAATCCTCACTGACATTAACGGAACGGTTTCATGGTTTATATGATCATGGAAAATATTGAAGTTCGTTTTTGGTTAACTTTTTCAAACGAGTGAAAGAGAGCGAAGAGGCGGACACCGGGAGAATCCCAGGATCATTCCAGACTGTGGGAGAAGGAACGAAGCCTAAATAAAAAATATAGGAAAGACGGATAATGTTAAGTTTGGCGAGAACGAGATAGTTAAATACAGCAGTTAAAATGCATGCACGGAATAATATACCTACGTCCGTTCTGGATGCCAGCAGGTTTACATTTCGGGGCAGGCAAGCTGCCTGTATTCCGTTACATATTCGGGCCAGACAGGGTTAGGTGAGTCCATCACCTTACCCTGTTTGAAGTTTCGCCGTGGTGGCCGAAATCTAAGTCTAATGTTCCATCAGAAAGGAATCCGATTTTCTCTCCGAGCGACAGTGGCGGCGCTCAATTTGTTGGGAAATTTCTTTTCCTATAGTACATCGACACCTTCCTGCTGCCGCGGTAATTTTATAACGCGTTTTTCATTGTCTTGTCCGTATTGCATGGCCGCAGTTTTGATGTCACTGTATAACATTTTGCTTACTAAGGTGGCAGACCCGGTAGTTTTTCGTCGGAGGACATACTTTACCGAAATTAGATACCGTCAACCGCTTTCTACGTTCCTCCTTCCCACGTGGGCAGCCTACTTGATCAACTATGGTCTTTTCTAAAGATCTCTCTTCAAATTTGTTAATTTCAGAGACGCAAAAAATTCCTGCGCTTCCGCTAAATCTATACCACTAACTGAAATTGGCACATTTTGCAATTCAACGGAAACACTGACCTTAGCCCCTCCCGTTTTTCAGACATGGCCTCCATAAGTTCGAAGGATTCAGGCTTAACTATGTGGAAATTCATAGTGACAGAGAAAAATAACAATGTATGTTTCCACTAGTAAATTTATTGACGGAACAACTAGTTTCAGCGCTTCTGTACCATCATTGGCTCCTTCCTTCGCCATCGTCAGGTGCAATATACGAATGGAAATTGTTATTTTTCTATGGCCTCAATGTCCGAAAATCGACAGTTCATCGGACTATGGCACTCGAGCACAGCGATCTGCTTGAAAAAAAGGCAATATCCATGATTCTTCTTCCAGTTACTTAGGCTTCCTCTGAGCCGTGTCTTCTGCATCATGAAACTCCCCAAAGACCACGCCGACGCGGGAATCACCAAATGCCTTCTCAACGTGATGGAAATCCTCACTGAAATCAATGTTGTTGAAAGGGTCATTCTGACTTGATAAGCGGTTGTCTATTTACCTTGTCATTTTTCTTGAAAATTTTCAACTTATTGCGAGATAACTTCGAGTAAGGAAACCCCCCCCCCTCTTCCCATTGTCACCAAAGCAGATAAATACCTACGTTGATTCCTAGACGACACTGACACACTGACCTTGTCCTAGCGCTACCCACTAGTGATGGGCGAAAAGTAACTATTCGTTACTTTTGTATCCGTTACTACCTCGAAACCGAACTAACGATTACTCAACTTGAGAAAAACCGAGTACGAGTACTCGTTTGAATACCTACTCCAGAGTCCTCTGGACGGCATTCTCACCACTACTCCCTAACCACTTCATAGTTATTATTTAGCATGTCAGAGGACTCTGCCTACCTAAGCTCTTCCTCCATGCCTACTTGTGGTAGGAATTCGGTACCCTTGTCCCGAAAAGTAACCTAGGTCAGTTTCGGTACACCCATATATGGGTGTACCGAAAAGGAATCGAAGTGAGTTTCGGTACATCCATATATGGGTGTACCGAAAAGGAATCGAAGTGTTTCGGTACACCCATATATGGGTGTACCGAAAAGTACTCGAAGTGAGTTTCGGTACATCCATATATGGGTGTACCGAAAAGGAATCGAAGTGAGTATTCGGTACACCCATATATGGGTGTACCGAAAAGGACTCGAAGTGAGTTTCGGTACATCCATATATGGGTGTACCGAAAAGGAATCGAAGTGAGTATTCGGTACACCCATATATGGGTGTACCGAAAAGTACTCGAAGTGAGTTTCGGTACACCCATATATAGGTGTACCGAAAAGGAATCGATGTCAGCTTAGGTGAACCCATATCTTGTGCACCGAAAAGTAATTTAGGCGATGATTGATGTAATGATTGATATAATGATAGACATTTGATTAGACAGAAAAAGGTTTGGATGGTATTACATTTAGGGATGTCTTTGAAAAATATTGTTACGCCGGTAATTCTGGTATTGCTATCATGCGTTCGTACGGCTGAGGGATAATTTTAATTTTCAATTTGTTTTACATGTCATCAAGTTTTCGAGGATTTTTTCCTTTTTGCCTTACGTGTGATGGGGTAAATGTTGATAGTGAGTGGGTGCATATTTAACCAGTGAAATAATTTGTCATGTTCCTGAAATTAATAACGTGATAGATTTTTCATAAATAAGTCCAAACAATGCTAGCTATACTTTCGTCGCGTCTTGATAATGATGATAAGACAACAGTATTCCAATTTGGTCAAAACGATCCAAACTGGTAATACTCCGGAAACGATTATCACCGTCTTCCCATGACAGCGTCAATAATTTATAAAAATGGGTTTATGCTTTTTGTTATCTACAGAACATATTCTGCAAAACTGGGGTCTAAAATGTTGAAGAACCAAGCAGTTCGTCTACTCATTCCAGTCAGCTTGTTTCCTGGAGAAATTTTTTGAATTCTCAGTTTCCAGCTTGACAATGAAGTTACAAGACACAGGTCGACGTCTTAACAAAACTAATATTTATTTATATCAACGCATGCGTACATATTTTTCTCTCTGGCTAATATTTTTCTTATTTTTAGGTTTGGTCTATCGTATTGTTTTTCCACGCAAATCGTTACTCATTTGTCTTAATACGAGGTAATGCTAGTTCAATATAGTCCCGCCTGGCGCTGGATTCGGACCTACTCCTGAAAGTAGGCAACCAAGGTGAAGAAAACAAATGAGAAACGAATACCGAGTAACTACTCGAAAGGAACGAGTACATAACGAGAAAGGAACGAGTACTACCGATTATCGAAAAGTACCGATAAAGCCCATCACTACTACCCACTCACGTGATCAACTCGATGGAGACGGAGTATGAAGGGAGAGAGGGGAGTGTGAAAAGGTAGCGTAGTGGTAGCAGTCACTCCGCTGTCGATACGGGATGTCCCCATGTTGCGAAACCGCTGAAGCGACCGAATGGGCTAGTTGTTCCTCCTGCGGCCGGCAGGAGCCGCCACGTCTAGATACAAATATTTTACAAAACATATTAGAGCATTTTGCGTTAAACCGAAGGGTTTAAATAATACTTTTTTATTTTTCCTTTTTTCAAATGATATTTCAGAGGTCTTGTGAGAGTCCGATTTTCGCGTTGATGCGTAGTTATATATAATATAATTAACAAAAATAAATTAAAAACACAATTTGTCAAAGTAGCTCTCACAGAACCTCGGGAATCTGGCCTTGGTTACGCACAAAAAATTTGAAAGCGATCTATTGAATAATAAGTTCAAAAACGTTGGAAGAAAATTTAGACACCAGTCCTGCGCCCTCTTAAAGCATTTCCCTAATAACCATTTTGTGGTTAAAAATAAGCATGACCATTATAAATATACGTCTCTGATATTCTATCAACTCCAGGACAGATAAATAAGAGTTTCCTCCACAATGCTGAGAACCTGTTTCCCGGAGAGCGCACCCGTATTTTCTCTAAGTCCGATACCGTCTACGAGGGACGGAGAAAAATCATCCATTCATGGATATACATTTGAATGAATGTGAGATGAATATGACATTTGAATCCATATGAGATGAATAAAAATATAATTTTCAGATCTAGAAGACGTCTAAGATATTTTCTAGGCATCTTGTAAACATTTAAGATATTTAAGACGCTGAAAATATGCTGTTGATATCTAGTAGATATTATTGTGCTATGTGGGTACTAATGATGATAGTGATAAACACTTAATGTATATACATTAGCACAGTATGTTCATTGAATGGAACTGAGGTCAGGTAAATGGTAGAATATTAGGTCAACGAGGGAGGAAAGCTACGCAACGGATGCGTAAAATCCAATAATATAGGATATATGAAGAGAAACGTTAAAATAGGTGCATGAAAAAATTAGTTCTTAAAGGGTCATCATTCAGAGTTGCTCCAAACGGATTCACTACATTTCGGCTAAAACTCTTGGATAACAAACGCCATGTAGCTGAGAATGTGCTAAGTGATATCCAGCTTAGCTGTGCTGTAATCCGGCAGTCTCCTTACACCATTTCCCAATGGATCATAAATAACCGTGCGAATGGCACCGTTTCCCAACGTTGGCCCAACCGTCTGTGCTACATGGGAATAGGAAGATTTTCGTAGAAAACTGATGTCGGGTATAATATTGGAAATGTTTTAGCCCCTGTTACTCGGTATCGGCGACAGAACATGACCAATGTCATACCATTCCTTGGTTGCCAATCAATTATGAGTATTTTTACCAAGTTTCATGATTCTATCCTCAAAAAAGCAATTTTGGAATTTTGCAAGATTTTTTGATTTCAGCCAACTGTGAATCGGTTCAAATTTTCCTTCCTCTCCTTTCTATTAACAAAAGCTACAGAAAATCATGACAGTGCGTGCATGGGCCTTGATCTCATTTAAGTAAAACGCGGAAACAAGTTTAGAAAAATATGAAAAGGACAAATAATGCGTCATGTGTAAGAATAACATCCTGAAAAGATGTAGAAATTCACAAAATTGTAAATGTAAGATATCTTTCCATTTCCCTTTTACCCGGGAGGCTAGGTTGGGGGGCCGCGGTCCCTCCCTGCCTCCGTGTATGGGCGCCCACGCACACAAAAACAATGACACAACACTAGAATGTGTGGCTTGCTACTGCTAATCTGTAACTTTGACTGTAGAATAAACGATTATCGACTAACAAGTAAACAATAGACTTAAGGTGGGGGATGGGGTTTCTTGTCGTTCAGGTAACAACATGTCGCTGAAGTGTCAACGCAGCGCTTCTCGCTCTCTTCCTCCATTCCCATCACCCCAAAACCCTCGATGACCACAACAACACTAGCAATCATATTTCTTGCACACTGACACATCTCTACCTTGATTTGTTTTTCACTTTTTAAACAACAACATTTTGTATTTCTTTTGGCAATTAATTTTATTCATACTTTAAATTATTATTTTCAATTAATTTTTTTGGCCCGTGCCCCTGAGCACTTGCGCCTGTTGTCACTGGCCCTGGCTGTACATATTGCAGTAGTAACAGACCTCACTTCGAATGCCTTTAGTGTGGCATTGACTCGTTTTGTGTCGAGAAGAGGACTTGGTTCGAATTTATACTCAGACTGAGGCACTAATTAGTATGTTGTTGCCTCTCTTCTAAACTGAAAAGGATTTTTAGAAACTTTCTTTCCAATACAAGGAAGGAAATATGTTATTTTGCTGCAGAGAATTCAATTAAATTTCATTTGAATCCACCCTCCGCACCAAGGAGGATTGTGGGAAAGTGCTATAAAAGGGGCAGTTTCATCTTTCAAGAGTCATTGGGGAATCAAATTTTAACTCCACCAGAATTCATCAATAATGCTACACAAGCAGAAGCTATGCTGACTTCCAGACCTATAACTCCTCAGATCCTTCTGAATTGTCTGCTTTAACACCTGCTCACTTTCTGATTGGAGGAGCCTTGAAGGCACTACCAAATGACGACCATTCCGATGTCCCACGGTGGGAGATGGTACAGGCTCTGGCACACAGCGAATACGGAAGCGATGCTACCTGGAATACCTCCACACTGACCAGCAGAGATCTAAATGGACCAAGGATGGACTCAAGGCAGGAAGGAACCACGCATCCCACTGCAACTGTGGCGTGGATCACTGCAACATCTCCAGGGGAAGACGGATGAATTGTACAGGCAAGGGCACCTTTACCCGACCTGCTGTCCAAGTATTTCCGTTGCCCATCAATCCATAATCTCCTGAAATCCTCATATCAATAATTTGACTTATTCCCCTCCTTCCCCCCAAAAAATTATAATAATTTTTTTGTGCTGTTACTTCTCAAGTTTATTCTCTTTGCATAATTTTTGTTAAGACAGTGCATGCTATTGGCGCAGGCAACGCATCCTGCTATCTAAGTAATGCTTTGTTTTTATTTACTCTCTAACTCATATTTTTTCCTGCTCGTTGAACTACGAGTTCAAGGCAGGCAAGGATATTCCGTATTGAGATTTGCTTATCATTTTTTTGTCTTTTGGTCTGCTAGCAGGGTCAGTCAGTTCCCAAGTGGAGGCACTGGAGTTGTGACCCATGTTTCTGTGTCAGCGCAGACCAGTCAACCAGTGCACACCAACCACGCTCGAGGAGTGTCCTCTCCCCCCCCCTTCCATGCTGCCCCCCCCCCCCCCAACCCTCAGTCAATGCACCAGCCACTGCCGACCACTCTCCTGGGCCCAAGTCTACTCCCGGTGTATTCCAGCAAGACTTCTCTTATTATTATTGTTTGTCTTGTGTATGCAAGCCCGAATAAATGTGGGGAATGTTCTTATCTATAGAATACAGTCCACTTCTCTTCATTTACCCCACAGGACCATTATCACGATTACCCTGGATTACAGAATGCATCAGAGAACTGAGAACAGAGATAAGAGAGAAGAAAATACAAGAGGACAAACACTGAAAATGTGCAAATATGCTGCAAAAGACAAAGGAAGGAAATATGCCATAGAGCTATGAACATTAAATAAATCCGGATGAAGGATTTAAGTGAAGATTTATATAATAGCCTCATGCATACTAAGGTGGAAGCGGCCTACATGATAGAGAGGAAACACTTCAAGGAATGGAGAACATTATGCCACAGAAGACAGGGATAGAGAACTTTTAATTGAACGCAAAGAGAGAGTGCAGAGATGGGAGGAATAACGTGGAGCAATCACATAACTAGTTTGAAAACAATTGAAGAGGAAAATGAAGAAGGGACACAAAACACTGATCAGAATTCAATGCTGCATATAAACCTACCAGTAAATAAGGGTCCCTGAATAAATGGCATTTTACCAAGCTTATTGTGTGCGACAGAAAACAACACAGTAGAACAAAACCATTGCTGGAGGAATACTGACAGCCTTCCCCAAAAACATCACTGTTCTTACATGCAATAAAAAGAGACCAGAAAAATATGAAAACTCTAGTTGTGTACCTGACAACACCTGTCCTGAAGACATAGGTCATATTTCCCAAAGGCGGAATAACAGAATGGGGATCTGTGTCAGACCTATCTTATGACTAGGGATGATGATAACTGGTGAAATATCCACCAACGTATTTTCCCCCTGGTATTCATTTAAGGTCCATTTTGCAACCTCCAGGTGCCAAGAGTTTAAAACGAGATTAAACTGATTAAGTGAGTGCCAAATGAAGAAGTTCTATAAAATGAGACAGGTCTTTTGAGATTTGGAGAAATATTTTGAAAGTGTTCACAGGTTCAATACTAAGGATTATGGAAGACATTAGAGCCACTCAATCATGCTGGACTACCAAAGACCATCACAGGGCAGGCATACCTCACCTGACAGCATAATTACAGCAGCTGAGAGGGCCTTGAATGGCTAACACCAGACTTAATGGATAAAGGTATGCATCATTCAAAAAGTATCCTATTTTTACCCACTTGCAATGACATAATAAATTCTGCTGTAATTGCTGATATATCAGCCTTTTAGATTCATTGAACATTGGGGTAATATCATAGTAGATTGACTGGACAGCTAAAAGAATGATATGTGTTTAGAGGAAACTTAGCACTCAGATCCAACCAACAGTGGAAAGGGAAGCCCTGAAATGCAGGTGGCCAACCGTTTGGCATGCATCATCAAAATAAAACATGGAGACACTATTAATCCTGGGAGCAACTTCAAGTTCGCATTTCCTTGAAGAGGAAGGCACATTATGTTGAAAGCTCAGTCACCTACTTGGTGTCCCTTTTTTGTTATTAGAAGTTGAAAAAGTGGTATTTTGCAACAAAACAAATTAGTGGAGTTGTAGTTTTCAGTAAATTTATCAACAAATAAGCTCAAAATTGGCCCAAACCCAATACCAATTTAAAGATGCTAATATTTACTACACTCATTCCAATTTTAATAGCTTTACCATGTTAAATGTGATTTACTCCTGCCTAAAAATGTCATTGGTTTGAGGATATCTGTGAAAACTGCCATGTTTGAATATTTATAGCAAAAAAAGTTTACTAGTGAGAACCATTGTGACAGCTGTTTTAAAGACTAGAGTTGCATGCCCATGAAATCTAAAAGTTTTACCAGCTTAGCTGGCTTACTTTAGTTTTTACAGGGGCACAGAAATGGTTGATAAGCACAATTTGACTCGTGGATAGATTTTTCCTCTGTGCCTTGGTGTCTTTTGGCTAAAATATTTTGGATTATTCGTGACTATGGTTAAATCTAGCTAAGAGGAAAAATTATGAAAATTGGAGATAGTGAGTGTGGGGACCCTCAAAATTGGTTGAGTTGAAATGGAATGACCCAGGTGTTTTAGTGTAGACCACACAGTAAAGGAGCATGAATGCGGTGAGACAAGGGTCTCTTGTCTACATTCAGAAAGTCATGAAGTAAGTGACAGGTAAGGCTTCTGGAATGAATAGACAAGGGAAAGAATGAGTGTTGCAATGGCACTGTGTGTACACGGTAGTGACAAAAAAAATATTGAAAACTTTAGTTAACGTATAAAGGATACTGACCTGACATCATTCAATACAACAAAAAAGAGGTCATAGTAAGCATGTAAGAGGAGAGCAACACAGATTCAGTCAACAAAAGTGGAGTGAATAACGCTGTCTGAGAAGCTGAAAAACATACGACAAAAAGGAAAATGAATATTGTGGAATAACCCAGACAATGTGGGCATTCTACCATTAGAAGAATTTAGGTACTTATAAGCCTGAAGGCAACTCTGTAGTACGAGGCGTGACTTTGTGGAATTTGCGTGACACTGTAAATAAAAAGGGACTTCATAATTCCATAGAAAATTTGCTATAATATCACCTAGGTTTCGACAGAGCCCATTGTCATCAGATACAATGTCAAGAGAAGAGGAAGAATATACACAAGAGATTGTGGGAGGGTGACGTGGGGGGGGGGGGGGGGCAGCAGAGGGCTCTGCAGTCTTGGGAGGAGGAAGGAACGTCCCAAAGCATGCACTCTTCTCATGTGGAGGACGCTGCTTGCGAGGACGAAGTGGGGGAGGGCTGAAAGGGGGCTTTGGGGAACTAGACATCAGCAGAAGTCAAGGCTGTCACTGTTTTATGCGTGGTGTGACATAAAAATGCTGAAGATAAAATGGAGAGAGTGAATAAAAGAGATAAAAATATGAGTGGGAGGAAAAAAAAGTCTATTGACAACTTATAAAAGAGGATTGGACAAGCAAACTGGCCACATCTGGAGATGTGTGATGAAGACAGAGTGGTGAAGAATGTAACAAGGATTATATAAATGTGAAGAGATTACCTGATGGAAGAATCAAGATATTATGCATCGAATCAATCTTACGATTGATGACTAGTATCATTATGGATGCCAGGGATCAGAGTACATTACCATAATCAGGGATGGGCATGATTCGTCTTCATGAATCACGAATCATGATTCACGAATCACAAACTGTGATTTGTGATTCGTGATTCGAATCATTTTTTAAAAATGAATCGTGATTCGTGAGTCGACTCTTTTTTTTTAGTTGAGGTGATTCATGAGCCGAACTTTTGTGATGCAGCTCACGATTCACTGACGAATCATGAATTAATATCACTGATTTCACTGCTAGAAACGTACATCAGTCTTTCACCGACTGTTACTGTGTAAGTGTACGCCAGAACGGAACAATATGGTTAATGCAAACTTCAATAATATATTTTACACTATATTACAGATTTGTTCAAATGTGACTTTAAATTGTTTTGAAAAAATAGCAATGAAATGTCCTACATTTAAATGATGACCACGAATATTACATTTATTACATGTAGACTCCTTGATGATGACCTACAAAAAATTGAAAATGGTCTGATATATGGCAGTTAGAATTAAATTTAAAAAAAGTGCGTGGTAATGAATTTTTGGAAAAAGAATTGTTCTCCTTCTAGCACTTCAAATTAAGTAATAATGAATTAGCAAACGTGGAATCCATTAAATCTTGGAATAAGACTGTCACATGATCTTTCCTGGGGTAAACACATACGTGAAATAATGGGTCAAGCTAATCATAAACAGGGATTCATCAAAAGAGTACTGTATAAATGTGACGATCATGTACGAGAAATCAGCTACTTTTCCCTTGTTAGACCTCATTTGGAATATGCTGCCAGTGTATGGGATCCCTATGAAATCGGTTTCGCGGCTAAACTTAAAGCCACCGAGTGCATCCACCGGGTTGCGGTTGCTTATCTTGCAGCTAACCTCTAGATATAGAGGTTAGCTGCAAGATAAGCGAGTTTACTCGTCGAATAAGCAGTGGTGGACAGAAAGCGACGGCATTCCGAGGGGGTATTGGTCTATCCTTGGGTAAGGTAGGTCTCTCAAAAATACCGAACCTATGAAGATGCCATGACTTGGCGACGAGAAGCCGCTAATAATTACGCTTCTCATCACCCAGAGAAGAGGGCAGCAGCTCTTCTTCACATGAGTGAAGGAGGAATGCGTATGAAGGGCTTCCTGCAGTACAAAGAAAGATAATAATGATGAAGATCGAAACCAAACCTGTAGATACCGGAGTGGTGCAGGTTTACACGCATACGACGGACTATGAAGATGAAGAAGTGGAAGACGTCTACGAAGATATCACGGAAGTTATAAAACAGGTAAGAGGAGAAGAAAACCTAATTATTTTAGGAGACTGGAACACTATCGTCGGCGAAGGTCAAGATGGAAGAATAACTGGAAAATACGGATTGGGAATCCGAAACGAAAGAGGAGAAAGACTGATGGAGTTCTGCACACAGCATCAGTTAGTGGTAGCCAACACATTGTTTAAAAATCACAACCGAAGAAGATACACATGGAAAATGCCAGGAGACAGAAGAAGATGTCAAATAGATTACATTTAAGTGAAGCAGAGATTTAGAAACCACGTGAAGGACTGCAAAAGCTAGAGTAAAAAGTTAGAGTACAAGGGAAGCAATATTGGCCCTTAGACTACTCATAGAGAAGAGGATGGAGAAGAACAAGCCGATGTTCATTGCATTTAATTGCAATGAACGTCTGCTTTAGATTTAGATATTTAGAGAAGGCTTTTGACAACGTGGATTGGGATTTAATGCTTGGAAATCTGAAGGGAAATGGAGTGTCCTACAATGACCGAAGAATTATCCATAGTCTGTATAAAAACCAAGTGCCTGTGATTAAATCGGGACCCAGCTGTGAAGAGGCAAGAATAAGGAAAGGAGTTAGACAGGATATGCACTGTCTCCCGTCATTTTTAATGTTTACATCGAGAGAGCCATCAATGAAATCAAAGAGAAGTCTTCTAGAGTGACTATCCATGGAGAAAAAATAATCATGTTGCGATTCGCTGATCACATAGAACTAATAGCAGAGACAGAGAGGGATCTGAACAAGATTCTAGTAACCATGGAAAGGACAATGCCAGATATCAGCTAAAGATAAATAAGAAGAAGACTGAGATATTGTCGTGCAGCAAGAAAGAAGAGGCGAAAACCAATGTCAAACTAGGAAAACAAAAACTTGAAGAGGTGAAAGAGTTCTGTTACTTAGGGAGCCGAGTAACCTACGATGGATGAAGCAAGAAAGAAATAGTTAGTAGAATAGCCCAGGCAAAGAGGGCATTCTATCAAAAGAAGAATCTACTTACAGCTGGAAATACAAGCGTAGAAGTAAGGAAACAGTTCATCAGAACATACATCTGGAGCATGTTTCTTTACGGCAGTGAGGCATGGACGATGAGAGCAGCAGAGAAGAAAAGGGTGGATGCATTCGAAATGTGGTGCTACAGAAGAATGTTGAAGATTAAATGGATTGACCGAGTAAGTAACGAGGAAGTCCTAAGAAGAGTAGGAGAAAAGAGAGGTCTGCTGAAAACTCAAAAAAGAAGAAGGGACAACTTAATCGGCCATATCGTGAGACTTGATGGCCTGATGAAGACTATCGTCAAGGGAAAAGTGAACGGGAAGATTATAAAAGGCAAGCCTTGTATGAGATACATGGAACAGGTTGTGAAGGATGTAAAAGAGAAGAATTACGTCACAATGAAAAGGTTGGCCGATAGAAGAATCGAGTGGAAAGCTGCTTTAAACCAATCCTAGGATTGTTGACCAATGATGATGATGATGAGGACGAAATTGGTCTAAAAAATGAACTTGAACGTGTGCAGCGAACATCAGTAAGATTTGTAAAGGGATGGTACGATAACTATTGTAGCGTAACCAGTCTATTAAATGAATTAAAGTGGGAATCATTGTCTGATCGCAGGTTGAAATGTAGAGTTCTTCCCCTAAATAAATTCCAAGATAATATTTTCAGTGATGATGTTAAAAATATTTTGCGAACCCCAACTTACTATGGTAGACTGGACCATAATCAGAAAGTTAGAGAAATTGATTGCCGAAATGACAGATTCTAAATGTCCTTTTTCCCTCGTACAATTAGGGATATGAATAGCGGTAAATATGTCCAATACAATGTATATCATAGGTAGCTGCATGTTGGTATTAGGACTTAAAGGTAACCCAACTAACAGCATGTTTAGTTTATTATATTTATTTTTTTAATAGTGAGGTTTAGACTAGTATACTATTACTACTTTTTCATGCATGATATGTAGTGCATGTTTGGTGAAAATTCACCCCCTGCCACACACCTTTATGGTGGCTTTGAAGGCTTGTACACAGAACTGGTAATTTATGATATTCAGTTAATCCACAATGTATCTACACAAGTGTTTATTAACCGGCGAAAAGATTGATATAGGTTCCCAATTATGGGAGCAATGTTCAGAATGTGACCATTACTTAGTGGTATTGTCATTCTGCAATAATTCTATGATTCGTGAACCGCACGAATCATATTTAAAGGAAAAATCACATGATTCATGATTCGAGATTTGAATCAAATTTACAGCAGTGAATCGTGATTCGTGCTTCGAATCTTATTTCCTTCGATATTCATGATTCGTGACTCGAATCAATACTAGGTGATTCGTGCCCAACCCTGACCATAATTAGTGCAGGACTAGAGGATGCTATACTAGAAGTACAACTTTTCCCTGCTTGAACCGACCTTGCAGTTAAGGACTAACTTTATTAGTATTTACAAAGGGAACATGTTTCTTTATGGCAGTGATATCAGCAATGATACCTCCAGAAAACACAAGTATGGAAATATTTTAAATTTGGGGAACAAGATGATTTATGAAAACCGAATGAAGACAAATTTTGTTAAGTAGTAATTAAAAAGAGTGAACAGGAAAAAATACAGTGAAACATCAGAATGAGTCGGGAACAGTTCCATCCTGAGACAAGATGGCCTCAAAACAGTGGTGGGGGGAGGGGGGCAGTCACCGGTCTAGTCCTCCTCTCCAATGAAAGGACAGGCTATCGAGATGTATTATTGACATCATTGTTTTGGGAGGTGGGGAGTAGGGGACCGGCGCCACCTGGATCCACCCCTACACACACATGTCAGATTGAAAGTGAATGAAAACTGATAAGAGAGTCATTCCACGTCAGTTCATTCAGCCCATGTCACCCACCGACTCAGATTTTTAGGAAATTTTTGTCACTAGCTACTATCTCCAACGTGATAACCCATGTAAAGTATTTCCGCTCTCACCCTCATAGTTTGCAAGATATGAGGGGTCAAAGTTTGGGAAGTTTGCTCAGAAGTGCCATTAGTGGGATTCAATTTTCAGAGTACAGGGCACAAGTTAAAAATTCATAGCTCAGTAACCAACTAACATATCACCATGAAATTTTTACATCTTGTCTAACAAAGTACATAGATTCCATAGAAATATTTTCTATCACCCTTGCATAGCTATGTTAGCTACTATTATGTCATTAATTGTCAATTAACCAAGTTTTTGAACTCAAAAACTTTACTTCATATTTTCACAAATATCACCCTAAGGCAGAGTAGTTAACTCGTCCAATATTTTTTTAAATTGTACCTAAATATGTGTTCTAATTGACTGTGAAATAAAAATGGTGGTGTTTTGACTGCCACTGTGAGTATTTCAGGTTTTACTTTTTTTCTGACTCGGTGAGGGGGATTTTGGACACATATTATACAGATCCTAAGCATGACTGTATCCAAATGCATACCTTCATGAGGAAATATTTGAAATAATGGTCAGTGAATGAAAGGCCTGGCATCTATTTTTAGTGACTGTGACTTTTGTTAATATAATTGTTTTAAACAATAATTCACGGCTCGTGGCAGCCGAAGAGAAAAGAGCCCAAATGTTTTAGCAACTATGAATTGATGCACTTTTTCAGGCACTTACCTATTTATACAAGTGTTAAGTTCATGAGAAATGTGGAATTAACATTTATTAGACCCATTTTATGCATTATATCATAAATAAATTATTTACATCATACACTAAATTTGTAAAATTTACTTTTCAGGGATTTTACTGGCTTTTTCTGCAAATTCAGGACTTGCATATCTCAGTGATTTTTCTATTTTCTTCCCATGGTTCATAAATGGATCAAGACAGTATAATTGATAACATTTATATTTTTTCAGATAGTATGTTCTGTGATGTTCGCAGACATTAAATATGACTTCACAACTTACCCCACTTCTGAGGGATAAAAGTTGTTTTTCAAACACACTCAGTCTCAATTTTGTTCAGTCTCACCACCAGTGTGTAGCTTTTTTGTGGCACTCCGATCCTGTTTCTTTTCCAATGCTGCAGAGTTCAACAACACAGTAGGTACAGCATGGCACAATTCACCACAGATTAAAGTATAAATGTTATCAATTTGGTTCGTGAAGCTAAGGTAATTACATTCCCGGTGAAACAGGATTTCTGCAAACGCTCCTCTTTAATCCTCCCCTCACCAATCTTATCCCCTTCCTCCTATTGTCTACAGCAAGACTTGGCAATTCTCTTCTTAGGAGCTGTTGGTTTTTTCATAATTATCACTAACATTTCTAAAACCAGTTTCTAAAAAATTCATATATAAAATTTTTCCTGTGAAACACTGCATAGTTTCCATAACGAGTAATTTAAAGTGTTTCATTGTCTACGACGTACCTCCTTCACATACAAAATACTTCACACTAACCACAGCCATATGTTGGCAGAGGCTTCATATAAGTGATATCTTTTCTTCCGTGGTGAAATATTGTGATGGTGGTCATATCTGCGTAAGTCAGAGGTTAGATGGTATCTTGTTGACTTTACGGGACTTCATAATTAAGGGTTACGACAAAACTCTGAGCTCAGTAACAACCCACGGTGTGGGCCTAAAATTTATTTTCTCGTTCAGCCCGCAATGCCGACGCCTATCGCCGTTGACCCTGACAATCACTAAATAATAAAATCGGGCAAATCTGGGCCTAACCTGCTGAAATACCTTTCTTCCGAGCGAAAGTCAACAGGATCACTCGCATACATCTAAGATCGGAGAACTTAAATAAATAACACACGAATTTCTCCCAACCACAATCTCGTCCCCCTTTCTGTGTACATCAGCATTATGCTGCCATCAATCGGCATGTGAAGTAACTGCCTTCTCCACCTTCACCTTTATGGTCCCCTGGGTCTGAGACTATCAGATCAGAGCGGAGTCCGTGGACGTAACTATGTGCCCCTTTGTTTGGACTTCTGAATGGCCGCCATCTTTAGTTTGGTTGGTTCTGTGAGTGAGATGTTAGTGTCTCCGCATATTAGAGGAGAAAATGGACTGTTAAGTAGAAACTCGTCGAAATCGTTCTCTGCAACGATATTTTCTGCCAGAGAAAGGGATATATTGCGGTTGCCGTCGCGCCACACTTGTGGAAATGGAAGTGTTTACATCGTCTCTTGAAGTGTACCATAAATTCGCTGTCAGTCTCAGGTAAGAATTGTTTCTGAACACGCTGTTCATGTATTAGTGAAATGTTTTTGATACTCCTATTATTTTCTGATCCCAAAATGTTGTTACAATATAATCAGCTCGGAGTAATTTCCTTCCAGTTGATGCTTGTCAGTCTTTGATTGTATGTTATTGTAGCATAGCATTATTTATGGAGAAGTTAAGGAGTTAATGTCTTCGTCGAATATGCATTATCACGTCGCAAAGCAGAGGTTCAGCGCTCGTAAATTGTAGTGTCATTGCATTTTAATTGGTATGAGATTTGTGTAAATGTTAAAGAGGACCACCCATCTTGGTTAGGAGCACTATGCTTCTTGTTTATTGTCTTGGGCAATTGTTTGTCAAACGTTGTTTACCTGTTGAAAATTGGCTATTTCCCATACGTAAGGACGCAATGTAAATCCGTAATCGAGGGGGACATGATATTATCTGTAGAAACGACCATCATTCTTTGAAGTGGAAACTAAGGAAACCCTCTTGACGCCTTTCGAAATTGGAGTTCATACTATGGTCCAATTTAAGGCTTATACTACTGAGTTGACCAAGTGGCATTGTTTTTTTTGTATTTTTCACCCAGGTATTCTATGCAATCTACCACTACCGTTGATGCTATTTTTTATAATTCTTTTCTGATGCGCAACTTAGTATTTCGATGAAATTAGAAATATCCCCAGCAGCACAAAATAGCTTAGCTACTTCCGCCGTTTAGATGAATTCGCCCCTCCATAGAAGCTGTTTACCTCTTTTGTTATTTAGGTACTGGCGGATTTCAGTGTTATTTTGTCCGATAAACCGTATATTAATTCCCTTCCTCGGGGATTTAGTTGTTAACGGAACTTGACTCCCCACCTGAATTTGCCTGGCTGTCGTCCGCTCTTCGCGCGCACGCTCCGCTTAGATTGATTTTCCATCCTTCCCGCCGCCCCCACATCCTGAGCGAGCCTCGTCGACCGACCCTCGGGGAATGAGCAGACGGGAGAGGAGAGGCTGAGGAGGAAGTGGCCGAGGAATGGGGAGCCACACATTTTAGAGAGTGAGAGGGGATGGGAAGAAAGTCGTGTATGACGTCACTGGTCGTCGTGGTTACTGGCAGCTGCTTGTCTATGTAGGAGTTAGCTGAAGGGAGATGTGGTGGGGTAGTCTCATTCTGGATCTCGTGTGTTCTGTGTTGCTTCTTTTGTTTCTTTGCTCTCAAAATCGTGGTTGCTTCGTGCCGGGATCGATAATCATGGACCCAAGTTTCCTCGAAATATTTTATGTATCGAGATGTTTGTAACGGATTTTAATTTTTTTGCAAAATATATACCCGGAACATTTTTTTTTGCAAATCTTGTTAATTTCGAATTAAACTCATTTCTCTTCATTATATGTCATAATCATTTGCAATGTTTCGATAAAAGATTATTTCCATAGTCCAGGAAGAAGCAATTTCTTACTAAGGTTCTTTTATGTTCACTTGCCACTGATCGATATATTGTTGTTTACTTTAAATTTAAATACGCTTGTGATTTCTGTAACGTAATTAGTTCATGTTTTGCATCAGTTTTGGTGTGCGAAAAATTATTCATTCTGTCACACACGTATTTCTAATAGGTTTTGGATATTTTGTTTTATTTTGACTCTTAATTTATGAAGATGCACTAGATAACCTTTTTTACTACCACAATGTAGTTATTTGGTGTGAGATTTCAATTCTTTATAACTCAAGTTTCTATGGGCTTTTATTACTAAATACGTGTGTTAGTAAACGTTGGGAAAAACCTTGCTGTAGACACACCTTATGCCTCAATATTTGGGCAGAGATCGTATAATGTTAAAGCCGCCAGATTATTTTTCTATAGCCAGCCTGGAAGGATAATTAAGTCATAATGATTTCGGTTATTCATTACGATCTGTTTACGCTCGCATGCACGCCACAATATTCAGCTGCTTATTATCCGTAGTTCTGATTAGTTGACTGAAGAACTACCGGTAGGTTGTGAAGCCTGCCTTAATGCGAACTTCAGTGGGCTTTTTTGACTCTCTACTACCCTGCAAGCTACTTCGAGGGTGTGTGGAAAGGTGTAGTTGTCACCAAACATGCATCAAAGTTTATTTTTACTACCTACCCGAAGAGAGATTTCTATGGTTATCTTGTGGGACACATTGCTATATATTTTTTTACCATGTAAGGAAACATTTAAGAAGTACTGCTCACATGCGTAGTGCATGTTATTTTTTCATGCAAGTCATGCTTTAAATCCTTAAAATAATTCAGTTTTAATTTCGTCTATTTCATTAATCCATATTAATCGAGTGCAATTTCATTACCATGTTGAGGTAGATTGTTTTAATGAATGAATCATGGAGTGAGATCTTGATGCTATGGGTCTCGGATGTTTTCTTTGGGGCTGCTTCGTTCTAGTTTTTTCATTTGACTCGTTGAGTCATTAGCGCGTAAATAATGCCTTCGAGTTTCGCTGTGTTCAATGGAGAACATTTGCGAGTCTTAGGTGTTCATTGGGCTGCAGTAAACAACTTGCCCTTTCCCGACCGAACACTGTGGCTTACGTGTGCTCGCCCGTTCACCGAAATCGGGACGAGATTGGATGGTTGTTTCCTGGGCCGCGGACGAGTTTTGCCAGGGAAGGGGGAGTGGCGGCGGAGAGGGAAAAACGAAGGATGAAATGTCCAGCCATCGGCAACGTCCGCCGTTGCCAAGTTTCGCGCGCTCCACGGACCGGAGCTCTCGCCTTCCGCCCGTCATTTCCCCTCCGTCCCCCATTTTTCCCTGCTGCGTTGTCGGTTGGGTGGCAGTAGCGGGCGCCCGCTGTTTATCCCGCTGCTCTCGAAAGCCTCCCGCGGAGATATGGCTACGGTGTCCGGGACGGAGGTGAGTTTTGGAGAACGGGGTTGGGATGCGATTTCAACAGCGATGGCTGAAGCGCACGAAAGGGGCGGATCAGCGACTGTAGTCTGTGGGCTCTGGTAGGAAGGCTTCGGTCGACAGTGACACGCGGGGTGCCGTTTTGGCTACGATTCGTTCGAGGGTGCAGCTTCTGTCTGTCTGCATCCAAACGAGGGCGATTGGTGGTGCCGTGCAGTCTTTGTTCCACCCTAGCGCCAGGGGAGCCTGGACAGTATTCCCAGAGGAATCATTCAGACGGCATTGGCTTTATGTCAAGGGGATATCGACGGTTACAAGTGACCGGTTTAATTTTAACTCGAGTTCGTATGTATTATCTTGTCGAATACTTGGGAATATTGCCCACCCTGTGTGAATATCAGGTGAAAATAAAGAAGAATAAAGATGGTGTAGAATATTGATAATTTTTACCGATGACTACTACTCACCTCTCAATAGTCAACAGCAATAGCTAAATGTGGATAATGTGTAACTCAGTGGAGGACTTTTAATTTATAACTTTTGCTCCAGTCTCTTTATTTTTTGCCCCTTTTGGTCTCAAGTTACATTTTTTCTGTTTTTTATCTTGTTATCATTTTGTAAGTGAAATCATTTGGTGGTAACCAATACATGCGTTGTCTGCCCTGTACTTCCTCTTCCCTTTGGTTCTATAGCCTACCCCCCCTCCCATCCCCCATCTTAAGCAATACAGCCAAGTAACTGCTACATTCTGTAACAAATGCTGTTGTAACAGGACAGCACCAAGGCCGCTTTTCAATAAAATATTGCATACTTTCTTCCATTTTTCTGAAATAATGGGGATACTCAACTCTGATGATGCCTGAATCTATTTAGTTTGTATTTAAAACTTCTTCAGCACTTGTCTAAGTTAAAAAAGGATTAGTAATAATATACTAGTCTAAACTTAATTATTTAAATAAGATAAAGATAGCAAAGCAAGCACATAAAAACATGCAACTACCTAATGCTATCTATTGATTTATGCTATTTAATATATTTAAAGCTCTTCATTTAGGTAACTTATTGTACGAGGAAAAAAGGACATTTTGAATGTGTCAGTTCAGCAGTCAATGTCTCTAATATGGTCCAGTTTACCATAGTAGGTCCAGTCTACCATAGTGAGTTAGAGTTCTCAAAACATTTGTAACGTTATCGGTGAAAATATTATCCTGGAATTTATTTCAGAGATTAAGTCTAAATTGTGACCTATGATCTGACAATGATCCCCATTTTTTTCATTAAATAGACTGCTTACACTAGTGTAGGTATCATATCGGCCCTTTACAAATCTTGCTGATCTTTGCTGCACACGTCCCAGTAGATTACTTAGGCCTATTGCATATAGATCCCATATATTGGCAGTGTATTCTAAATGAGGCCTAATTGTTAATTTATTATTACTTATTCTGTAAGGCCTACTTAAAGTTCTAATTTCACTCTTTATCCTAGTTTCTGATCAGTGTGATTGATTCCTAATTGATGTTCCTTAAAGTTTAAAGTCAAGTGATTTACCGACAGTATGAACAAAGATAATCATAATTTAGGCTCAAAAATGATAAAAACAATACGCATTGATTGTAAATATTGTAGTGTGGATTTTGTTTTTTGTGTGACTTAGGGAAAATTGATTAAGGTGGTGGCTTTTTCAGCAAGACATTTTAGCAATCATTTGTCCTAATTTATGGATGCAAAATTGCATTACATAATCTAGACACTTTGTAGGCACTAATCTAATTAAGATGTTTAAAAGACTTACAACCTGTTGAAATGTCTTACAAATCACCTTTGTCTTCAACTCCAGATATTCAGCAGATCCCCTGTTCCATGGCCACTATAGTAATGCTAATTAAACCTTCTAAATCCATTTCAAGTGTTTAATAGCTAATTTTAGTGCCAGCTGAGTTTTCTTAGCAGTTTTATACCTCCATTCAGAATAGCAACAAATTTAAATGAAATTTCTAATAGCAAATAGAAAATATGGAAGGGGTTGTCTTTGGTTGGTCAGTCTTAACAACTTACGTTTTTAGTTCTTAGGTTGTATTTTCATGTCCAGCGTCAACCGCCCTGAAGGGGATCAAATTCAGGCTGTGCATTCGTAACTTCAATCTTAATGCTGGGAAGTCGAACAAAAAAGACTGAATGAACAAGATTGAGATAGGACCCCTGGAGGTCAGGTTTTATGCCAAGTGATTTTGCAAATAACATGCAGTTGTTACAGAGTCCCCCAACACTACTTTGGCAAGTTTGCATGCAGGGGCATGCAACTAGCTGATTTAGCAAGAGAACGATTCTTTCCTTCTCACCACCTCTGTCTGTTAAACTAAATTTTTTGCTTTCGTCCAAATTTAATGGATACTGCTGCAACATATCCTTCCAATTTGATTGGCACTTCTCCCTTCAAACATATAGCAGATATACAACTGTGTAGTATTCATTCTTTCCCAGTACTTAGTATTAATCAATAAATGTCAGTTAATTATGTTTCTTTCTTGGGTGTTTTTGTGCTAATTAGGCCACTAATATCTGAGAGAATGAGTTCTAGGTTCTTTGAGCTTTGTCACAGCTTGTTTTGGGAATTAATTTCTTCGATAATTATCTTTCCGTCAGTTCCAACACCTCAAGAATTCATTGCAGTTATTAGTTTCTATTCCTGCTGCAAGTTAAGTGTGGATTAATCTTTTTAACTACAACAGGGTCTCTATGCCCAAGCCGCCTATGTCGTCGATGTATACAATTCTGGTGATTGCCATGGTTTACAGAATCGGCTTTTCTTGGCAAGATGATTTGGAATGATCAGAATCACTCTTTTCTTCCGCCAATATTGTACCTTACTTTTCAGTTAACCCTCTAAGTACGGCGGGCCGATATATCAGCCCAATATAAAAATATTGTTCATCTTTATGACACTGAAATAATATTTATTTTTCGGTTAGTGTAAAAAAATTGTATGATTATTATTTAGTTCTGACTACATTTTATATAGGCATTAAAGTGTTCAGAAATAAGTGCTCCAACTCAGTTATACCTATTATCATCAGAGTATTCACAAAAAGATACCACTTTCTTTCAGCTGGGTCGATAAGACAATAGGGTTTTAACGAGTCCAGTCCCGGAGAGCACCGAAAGATAAAAAAATAAAAAATATATATAACAGTAATCACGTTGAGATAAGGAACAGGTGCTATGAGTATGAGAAATCACATGGTACACTAAATGTGAGAAATTGCCTGTTTCTCCACAAGTTCCACTTGAATAACGTAAAAATACAGCATATGAATGTATAAAACAATAGCTTCATAATGTTTTTTCCTAAGGTGCAACATTTTATTAAATTATTCACATGTCTCGCTAGTTCCTCAAGAAGATGGCGGTGATTCTCCAAAAAATTCACCATATTCCCTTCTTTTGCTAATTTCTTTGCCTAGTGCAGACTCATTTGAATTTGGTTCATGCATAACATCCTTCAGTAAAAGTCGTTTTATTTGTTGGAGATATCTTGCGATCCAGGTAGGTATTATTAGGTAGCTATTTTGATCCCATTTCAGTGGGGCATGCCCATGTGAAGGTTTGGAAACGTCCTTGAATATAATGATTCATTTATGCATGTCTGCTAATGTTGTGGCCTCGTGTCATTTGCTGACTTTTATTGAATAAAGCAATCTTTTACTCTGAGGAGTGAAGTGGCATCATGAGTATAGTTTACACTTGCGGACATAAAGTGCCCCTGCTTTGCTATCATGTTCATGCTTACAGTGTTGGCCTCACATTCACTTGCTCTTCAGATTCCTCCATGCTCAGGTGCCTTTCACTCTCATATCAGCCCTTAGTGTCAGCTGCTGATGAGATGGCACTGTGTCATCAATTTCCCTGGAGAATATACAAGACTGTGGTCTTGCACCCTATGTCACCATGTGCAGGATGATGCATTGTGTTGCTTGGGTCACAATAGTTACTGTAATGCATAACCACCCATTTCCCAACAGAGATTGGTTCCAGCCCCAGGGTTATCACAGGTCCGGGAAAAGCCAGGGAATTTGAAATGGTCAGGGCAAAGTCAGGGAATCTCGTCCGTGGCATCAGGGAAAATGAATGTCATGCTGCGCAATTGAAAAGAACCGCTGCACTGTTGGCTCACTGAGCTGGCCTGGGTCGACAACGGACACTGGGGTTAAGATTCTTCCCAACGTGATCAAGTTGGTTGAACAAGTCCAAAAAGGGGATGAAGATGACTAGATCCAGTTTCACCTACGTGACTTAAGCTGTCAAGGATAAAATGTTGGGCCCCAGGCTTGCTTTTTTCTCATATGTGGCACGTCTTGCAGAGCGATGTAAAAGAGAAACATCACTCCTCCTGCCAAAGATATAGTCCTTAGTTTCTCTGTGAAAGAAGCTACCAAGAAGGTGGATCAAGCATCAAAGAAGGATAGTTGGCAGTTTAGGGAAGGGTGTGTTACTCTTCTGAAAGCATTGGTGGCCAAGATATTAGGAAGTCTCCAGTTCAGTACAAGATTTGCAAGGCAATCACGTTTTGTGATCCGGAGTTGATAGTGAAATCCGGAGATGGAGCTCTTGCTCACTTCCAGCAGCGCCTCTCTTTGCTGCAGCTAAGGCACTCTGCTTTAGAGTGTGACTCGCTAGAAGCTGAGTTCAAGACCTAAATTAACAAACCTGCTGTCTCTGAGTGCTTGAAATAATATGACTGAGACCACACCCGTCTTCATCACTTTTGGAGGCGCAATTTAATGTCGTAGAAGTGCTCTTGGTTAATGGTAGATTTGATCCACATGATTTTAGTATTGATCCATGGAAATGCCTTTGTGGAGAGGGGATTTTCCATAAATGAAGAAGTTATTGTCGAAAACCAACTCCCACAGACACAAGTTGCGCAAAGGCAAGTGTGTACGATGCCGTGGATTTGGCCGGCAGAATTTTTAATGTGGAAATTAGAGACAAAATGATTTCAAGAGTGCGACATGTGCATGCAGAGTATTAAGAGGTACGAAGGGAGAGAGCGAAAGAAGACAAGGAAGAGATAGAGAAGAGATGAGAGAATGATTGGGGAAGGAGTTAAAGAATTAAGAGCCAAGAAAACCAAACGTTTGCTAGGAAACCAATTGGAGTGCGATGAGTGCACTGATGTGGCCATCAGACCCCTGCGACCATTGGAATTGTATGGCTCAACTAGTGAGGCTGGAGCAAGTGGTGAACTGGCGACGGCACTTGTTCCTCAGCCCAACCAAAAGGTGTTGACAATAACAAATGACCTAAGTTACTGGCATTTTAATTTTACATTAAACTGCATACAGTGGTGGAAGGAATGAAACTTAATGGATAATTAGTTCCATTTGCCCTCCATTCCCATCCTTGTACATTTCCTTCCTGTCTGAAGCACCTTTTAATGCGGAAACAGGCTTGAGAACACCCATGTAAAAAAACTTGATCAAGCTGATTTCACTGGTTTGATTAAAACACGGGTGGTCTCTATTAAAGCAGAGTTTATTTGGTTGAGTTTTATTTCTGCCGTGATAGAGAAATTCCAGCATGTAAAATCTGAGCATGTTACTTATGTATATGCGATGTAAGATGCTCTATAATCATGAGAATGATAAATATGCCAATAGCTGCTACATATGCACACGCTCATGGGTATCTACAGTGAGAGGTAGTAGAGGCGTAGCGATTGAAACTGTGGTATATTGAATGACAACAACAGAACACAAGAGCAAATTACTGCAATTAGTTACCAATGTAATGTCAAAGCGAATAAAACCTTTTCATAAGACTTTCCGTTTTCAGCCATACATGGAATGAATCAGAACAGGTCGTCTTCCTCTACTAGTTTGTCATTGGGCTACGATTACTTAGCACTGAGCACTTAATAATCCTAATGGTAGGAATATAACCTTAGAGCTAACATTAAAGTAGCTATGTATAATTCAATTTTATGGTGACGATAAGTACCTACATAAATACCAAATATGATATTTTTAAATATTAGTTCCCTACTACTGCAAACAGTCTTTCTTAATATACTAATAATATCGTTGACGAATAAAACCTCTATGAAAGACATTAAAACACACCACAGATTACACTTGCACCAACGTACGAATATAAAGTTGTATATTCAGAATCGATAGTATGTACACGAGAGTATTTCACAGCAAGCATGACATAAATATTGGTTAAATTTCCTACAGGTGTGTAATCTGAAAATAATAAGAGGGAAGCTAATAACTGTTAAAAAAAACTTCATTTTCATCGCCTCACTTCAAAAGTGTATCATCTGTGCATTAAAACATTAAAAGACTTCTTTTAAACATAGCAATTTTCTTTCTCTGCCTGTTTTTTTGCCTTACCAACAACTGCATACTCATTGTAGTGTAATAATTGATTACCCATGCCGTTATTTCCTCTCTATGATGAATAGATGAGAAATTTAAATTTACTGAATCCAACATTTCATTCAGCTGTGGTGGATCTAGATCTAAAATAAAACTATTGCATAAAATTACGAATTTTATAAGAAAATATAAATAGAGCAGGGATGCATTTAATATCTAGCAGAAATATTTTTTTTCAATGTACAAGCAAATAAAATAAAATATAAAATTATTATGCTCCATGCTCTACAAATGCATCAAATGATCTCTGCATGTTTTCCGGGTTCTCAATGCCTGGGTTGTGTTATACAGATAACAATTTTGCTGACATTTTTATCAGAGACTAGAGGTCATGGGACACAGATTTTGGCCGTCTTTGGAGAACTCTCTTCCACGCATTGTGGAGATACTATCCGTCATCTCAATTGAGATTAGCCGGTGTTTTCACTATCTTGATGGCTCTTCTCACTAGCCAAGGTAGGATCTTTGACAATCATTTGAGCTGGATCAAATACTATGTTCTGTCTGGGTTCACTTAATGCATGGTCAGCTGTAGCCGACATTTGATGTTGCTTGTTCTTTGTCGCCCTTTGGTGTTGCTGCATCTGAACTCTCATAGATCTGCAGGTCTTCCCGATGCAAGCTTTTCTTCATTAGCTTCTCATCCCACAAGATTCCTTTGCTGGTCCTGTTTCCTGCTGAGTTTTTGTTAAGCGGCTCATAAATGTTTCAATCAAACCCTCTATAAGATTCTATTAAAGACAAATACCATCTAATAGCCCTTACACTCTGCAAGGACACCCCCTAGAGCAAATCTATGACCTACAGGTGTACGAATGTAAGAGCATGCGTAAAGTCAGCCCATCCTGTGAAATCCTTCACCCCTTTTCCTATCTCAGTTGGGCAGTTGTCACTATTTCTTTCAGGGCAATTATATAATTCCTGAGAATATCTGGGTGAACATCAATTGATTGATCTTACTGCCATTTTTTTAATTTCCACTGACCTTCAATTTGAAGTTCATTAATTTTTCCACGGGCCCTCATTAAGGATCGCTGATAATTAACTCCTTAACAGTGTGCTTCTTTGAACGTCACTAAGAATAAGATACTGGTACCCATTAAGTACTCGTGCAAACTATTGCAGCATTGACCTTGCGAATGATCTCGCTAATATGGAAGCAATCCTCTAGAGGCTCCCAAGGAATACCAAGCACCCAATGATCGTTTGAGGCACACTTCAGGTTGAGGAGAACCATTTCCATCCACACAAATTTGTTTAGCAGTAGAAGAGTTTATCTTTCAGTTGGGCCTTATGAATGAAGTCAGCTGGGTAGAAAATACAGATTTTGATTGCATATTATTATATAATTAATGGTTTCCGGCGTAACTTGGTAGAATTGATGTATGATGAATAACAGTGAAACAAAATTTTGTAATTCCAGGCATAGAAATAGGCTTTCAATGCAACCTAAGTTTCACTGCAGTGCAGCATCATCAGGCTTGGGATGTGGAATTACTAAGTTTTGTTTCATTGTTACTCATCACTTTTTTCCTTCTTAAGTGTCACTCAGCCACTTATACGAATGTAAAAACGGTTTCAATCCTTTAATCATTTTATCCCATATTTTTCACCCTGAATGTACTGGGCTTAATGACATATCGCTAAAAGCCTTACAGGAAAATCGGGTTATATACTGGAAGTGTATAAAGTGTTGGTCATTCAGGTTCTAAATAGCCAATATGGCGGCGGACATTGAGTGCCTGAAAAATGAAATAAAAAAGATTAAAAACGATAAGAGTCCAGGAAATGGTGTAAAAAAAGTGACGTGTGTTGATCGTGTACAAAGTTCGTAAACCAAACTCTCCGGGAAGAAATCCGAGATGGTTGAGGGTGGTAACCAGACAGCTATGCTCTCAAAAAAAGATCTGAGAAATCCAGATAAAACCAGCTTTTCGCAAGAATCAGCGGATACATCAGCGAGCAGCGATATTGTGATCCATGACCAGCAGAATCAGAAATCCGAAACGAGAGAAGATGCAGAGGCGGAGGAAACGCCCTTTATTGAAGTTATCAATAAAAAAAGCGAAGAGGCAGTAGTATAAGAAAGTGTCGACCGGTATTAAAAAATGGGGGGGTATGCATACTTGTAAATAACAAGTGCTCCTTTAAGCAAATTGGTTTAAACAAACTGATTTCCAAAGAGAGATGCATAGAGCTAGCGGCAACCGAGGTGAAAAATACTAAAAAATTTGGTAATTATTTGTTTGCATAGACCCCCAAATGGAGATGTCGATGAATTCTTTCAAAGATTCGAGCACATGTCGCATGTGGCCATTGGCAAGTATGGCAATGTTTTTATCTGTGGCGATTTTAACATTGACATGAACTCCCAGTATGACTTATCCACCAAATTACGCGAGGTTATGAATCTGTATGGGCTGTTCTCTCTTGTAAACTCACCTACTAGAGAGACTAGTAGGGTTTTGGCCATGATTCGAAATAAATCGGCGATTGTCATTGACCATGCTCCATATTACACAATGCTGGATCCTAAAATGAAAAACCCTACAATGGCCCGGTTAATAGCTAACAGAATAGTGTGGTTAATTGAGAGAAAGAGCCCATTTCTTGGAGATATCAGTAGCTTCAACCAAAGCTGACCTTTCTGACCAAAGCCGCGCTCATTCAACATGCTAAACCCTACTTTAAAACACCAAAAAAATTAACCAAATTATGAAAGAGTTGCGGACTGATGTGGAATTTGTATGTTTACCCTTCGCGGATTGTGAATTAAATAGAATCAAACTAATATGGGCACATGTTAAGAATAAAGTGACAAAAGTCAACAGAGCAAATGCTGAAGAGAAGGGAAAAGCGAAACCTTGCTAAGAGATCTCTGCGACGATGCTTTAACTTAAGTGTCAAAGTATTTATGAAAGGAGTGTATCAAACACGTAGAAAAGCTTGAGGAGTATTACTGGGGAATACCTCAAGTCAAGCCTCTCATCATTGATTTAAACAGCTCTTCTGATAGTGAAGAAGTCAAGGAGGATGACACTTGGTGTACCACATTCCATCAAATGATGATTTTTAATTGCTCTCTCTTATATATTTTGAAAAAAAAATTAAAAATGAATAAAAGCACACGTTTTTGAAGCTGCCGTTGTAGGTCCAAGGCCCTCACGAGGAAACCTGATGTGAAATGTGAAAGACGCACAATTGTATGTGTTCGCATAAAAAAAGTGAAGCCAGGCGCTGGCGGCCAGGAGAGGATGTACGTGCCAACACTGCATGACTTAAACAATGCCAGTCGCTTGCTGAGGGAGCTCACTTTCGCCAATATAAATACCAATCGATATAAATTAAACGCATGTGTTTAAATATTAGGCAATTACATATTGGATACTTTCAGGGCATGTGGATTATAACGCCACCAAGAACGAAATTCTACGACAACCCAGTTTTGAAATGCTACTTTTTATAAAATTGATAACATCTCTTTTTAATTTTAAGTTATGCACTGGAAACTTACAGTGTATATGGAAAACATGTATATCTAAAATTATTTAAACTTTTGTTGCAATTGAACGCCTTGTTATTGATTTACGGGTCATCAAAGTGGGTGCTTTGCTCGAACACCATCAAAAACAGGCACTTTTTACGTCACAACTGTTGTAAAACATATGAAAATACGTCTTAAAAATTTTAATTTGCCATTCTATGATGCAGAATGGAACAAGAAAAGCTACGGTATGATTAGTTTTCCTGTAAGCCTAGCTGTTAATTTGTTATTTGCATTCAAACTCGAGTTCATACAATTTCTGCACCGACAGTAGTTGCCTGTGGTAATCTGCTTCTACCTCAGAAAAATAATATATGCCATGGAACCAATAAAGCTGAGTCAGTATCATAACAGTGTTGAACAAATTAATTATATACAAAAAACAAGGCGATGGCTTCACAAAGCTTGAGTTCCAGATGCGTCTTATGGAAGACCTATTCCTGAAATACTGTAAAGCAGCAGCATCTTAGGGAGGAAAACCTAGGGGAAGAAGGGTGATTATTCAAATGCCAGGGTGACATTCACTGACCATAGGCCACCAACACAGAAGAGAGAGAGGAGATGTGTGCCTTGCTGAGAGAAAGGGGGGGCTCTGTGCACCACCATGCTTTCAACTGTGTATCACATGAAACTTCACTTCTGAATATCTATTTAGAAATTGTCTTTTTTTTTCAATTCCATATTTGTTTCATATAGTCATTTATATCAATTTATCGAAACTACCTAAAAAAAAAGACATTAATTCTCTACATCTAAATGGTATATTACTGATTGGATGCTATTTACATTGTCATTTAATTTTAAAAAGTGTAAAATGAATATGTTAAGTGGCTCCCTAGCTCTCAGTTTCACCTCATCGAGTCTCTCCCCACTCGGTCCCGGGTGGAATGGGAAGGCTCGCAGGGTGTAAGGAGAACTCGACGAGGGAATGGGGTCAGCGCACGTCGCTGGGCAGTAGACGAGCCTGCGGAGGAAGGGAAGATAGGGAAGTCAGCTGACTAATAAATATACAAGAACGTATTTGCTCAACTTTGCTGTTCGTCGGCCTCCGGTGGCTATTCGGGAATGTTGACACTCATTCATTGAACGGCTTAATGGTTCTATTTGAGAGCCAATGGCTCAGTTTTTTGGGCATCGCTACGAGTTGTGTCTTTGTTTTCGCTGCAAATTGGCGTGAGATTTCAAAAGAAATTCATGGGAATGGTGAAATTTCCGGGGAGGGGAATTTTCCTGGGAGTGGGGAATTTCCGACGCGACGCTAGCGACTTCAGTACAGTTCTCAGAGCACATCTCTGGTAAAAATTTCTCCCTTGAAACTAAACTGAAACAGGGATGAAACACACCACCCGTCTTTAATAATCGTCGTCCCTTGTCCACAACACTGAAACTCCCTTGCCCTCTCCACTGACTCTTCCCTGCCCTCTCAAAATAAATAGTTAAAATTTACATACTAATGCTAAGAATGTTACTATTAGGTGATGGCTAGCCTTAACATAATTTTTTATCCTATCTTGCATTTAATGACATTGTAATTGCCTCGCATGAACAGCTACCTACCCTACCTATGGCGGATGATTTCCTACGAATCCACGGATACAACAAAATGAATGTCAGCATGAGCGTTGGAATATATATGGGTGTATATGGCAACGTGGACTTTTGTGGACTATGTTATTATCAAGAAAGATCTGGTGCTTTCCCGGCGTATCTGCTGCGTGAAGGTTTCTTGGGTCCTCCACCGGGTTAATTCGTCCATGTCCGTGTCCGTCCATGTCGATTCCCGAGTCGGGAATCGAAACGTCAAAAATGAATAATTTTACAAAATTTTCTGCAGGTAGTAGGCCATTGAGAATATGGCTCCAGTAATTAAATTGTACTTATGTGCTTGAAGCATTATTTTCTTTTTTATGGTATTCCCCAAAACATTCAGGGCAAAGCGGAGGAGCACCCTGGTGCTCAGGGCAGGGTCTCCCTTCTACGCCCTTGGGAGTAACAGAGTTGACATCTGTGGTAGGTTTTTCTTCAGCCACCTTCGAGGAGGATAATTTGAGGGAAATGGGATGAAGGTGGGTGAGGTAACGGAGGTTTGGGATTGTGGACATGGGATGGAAGAATGAGGGATTTAATTACGGAGAGCCGGAAATCGAGGATGGGACTTTTTACAAAGTATTTTTGAAATATGAAAAAGCCATTGACTAGGATGAGGTGAAAGATATGAATACCTAACTTTTTATACCATTTGAGGGTCTTCCTCTCAATTGGGTAATATGCAATCATTTGCTCAAAACGGTTGATTCCACCCATAGATTCGTTGTACTTGACAACGGCCTCTAGCTTGGAAACGACCCCATCTCCTCTTCGAGAGGGCATGTCAGCCACATGACTTCTGAATTCGGAGCTGATCATCAGAACGTCCCTTTTATCCTTCCATTTGAAGACTCCTCATCAGTATAAAGGGAATCTACAACTTCACCCCGTCTCAATTTAGCCTTAACCACTTCTGACGGGTTTCCTTTCTGGTTTCATCTGAGAGTCCCTGTGCAATACGTTCTCCTCGCAAGAAGAGCGAGGATCAAATTGACACTAGTGTAGTAGTTGTCAATAACAATGAATGGCCCTTATCTAAATGACCTTCCATTAATTTATGGATGACGTTATCAAAATGTCCACACCCTCCCAAGTTCAGAGTCTCCTGCCCCAGCAAACACAAGGAATCGCAGAACAAGCCCGGAAGGTTTGGTCAGCATATACAGCTTGATTCCGTACTTATGCTTCTTGGATTTCATGAATACGGAATCGCAAGGGTGGGAGGAAGGGCGTGGGGGGGTAAGGCGAAGAGGGATTAGAGGTGGGGGGGGGAAGGGAGCGCGAGACTCGTGCGTGCCACTGTCAGCCGTGTTGGAGAGGGAGGGAAACCCCCAAGATGCGCCTCTGCCGTCTCCAGCAGAGAAACACACCCCCTCCATTCCTGAGGACTGCCCCCCCGATCCCATGCTGCCCCCTCTCTCCTCCAACCCCTTCCAAAGAGAGACGCTCCCTCGGCGACGTGCAGACGAAACTATGAGCTGTCATTTCACAGATCCCCTCTCAGTACACTGCTTCCGGGATTCCCAATTTTTATTGTGGCTAGTGGGGTTTGAAGAGCGGCACCCTTAAATTTCGGTGTGGTCTGAGAGACTGCCACTGAAGAAAGAAAAGAGAGAAATGGGAGAGGTTGGGAGAACCCTTAACGTTGCACGTGTAGGTAGAAGTTTAGAACCAAGGACCAGAGGTGAATGTGCTGGTTTTTCCAACTTCTTTCATTTTCCCCTTCTTTTCTTATTCCTTTGGAATGGCAAAAATGGCCCTTTGACCATTTGTACACGTGTTCCAGACGCGAATGTTGCTCCTAAGAAATATTGATCTGTCACTAATAATAATTTCATCACTTGTCTTCCCGTTTATAATGTAGCTCTGTGGAAACAAAAATTAATGATATTGCCAGGTCTATTTAGTGCATTCTGCTAATAATTTCTATTGTCCACACATCGAATTTATTTTCTTGAATTCTCCACTTTATACACAGCAGAAGCAGAATACCAAGACGAGTAAAAATATCATTGCGTGGTGTTAGATGCAATATCCCCCCATTTTGCCAATTGTGATTCGAAGAGCCCCTTCTAAAATCCCACTGCACAGTAAGTAATGCACACATTTGAAGATCTTTGATGCAAAGATATGAAAACTAACCAATAATACCATAGTAATATACTCTCCTATGGTATATAACGACGTTTTTACTCTATTTTTCTGTTAGTGCATATTGAAAATGTCTTCAAAATCACAAAATTGTAAATAATGCTTTACAGAGAATAAGCAAACATAATAATTGGTTTAGAAGGGGCTCAAATATCCACTCACAGAAAACGCTAAGGCACAACCCGCATGCATTTGACTTTCACGGGCAAATCATCCCTAATTCGCTACAAATTGTATCCAAAAGATGCTAATATCGAGTGGTACTTATGAAACAATGTTGTTAGAATACTCCAAGAAATCAGTGTCCTTAAAATCAGACTAGAAAGAAGTACGAAGAAAATTAACCCCGGAAACTCATAAATAATATAAAATCCTATGTCCTTAACTATGAGTATGATGTTTTACACTTGGCAATTATAAATAATAAAAAAGTAAGGACATGAAAATGAAACACCTTGGCACAAGCTTCTAATTGCCGCAAATATCCAAAAATTTTAGAAGCAATGCAAAGAATCTGTGTGAGACACACTGGAATAATGAACAGAGTTAAATTTAATTAAGTTTGCAATATGGTTACAGTGCATTAGCAACAAAGCATTCATGCAGCAATACAAGAAACGTTAATCAATATATATTTGATGTATCACTGGATTATCCCTGTAACTGTAGCTACAAAATAAAAAAAACACAGAAATAAATCTGAATAACCAAAGCCAGAAAATCACTGCAGAGCCTCCGTGAATCAACCTCAGTGCCAACAATTGTTTCAAACATGCCATATTAAAACAACCCTACCATGTACTTAAAGTAAATATTAAGGATCTTGAAAAGAACTGGTCATCAAAGATAAAAGAAGTGCTTTATTTGTCTAAGAGTGAGTTAATTATAAATAATAAAAAATATTAACTTTTTGGAAAAAAAAGCATTCCTGTACTCTCACAATTATTATAACAATAGTAGTCAAAATAGCATATAGCAAAAAATAAAATCACAACGCTTTTCATTGCTATTATAGAACTAAGACTTAAAAAAATAGTGTGTGTTAGAATGAATGAAAACAGAAAAAGATGCTTACCTTGAGTTCTGGGAAAAAAAATTCCCCGAAGCAAAAAATAGACGCAGCAAGAAACGGTGTTCAATGCACGACTGCGAGATCTGTTCTGAGTGAGACGGGGGAATGCACTCCAAGGTCGCTCTACTGACGTACTCTGCAAAGGCAGGGAACTTGACAGTGAAACCACGTCATGCCGCACTGAAAGTGTTGAAACCATTGATTCGTACGAACTTATGAACTATGACTCTGGTCATGCCCCTTCCACGCTGCAGCGGAGAGATAGTAGTTGGAGGTGGGGTGGTGGGATGGGGGCAGCCTGCCACTGGCCATGGACACGCTAGTGAAAAGACAGAAAACATTTGTTCTTAACTGTAGCTGTATTTTTCAAAATTATAGCTATGTTTTCGTAAATTAAGTACTGAAAATACTTCTGCTTCAAAGATGGAGGATGAAAATTTATCAACACTGCATAATATTTTTGGTCTACGCATCAGAAACTGAACTAAAGCATGCTGAAAAATGAGAGAAAGCGTCAGTGGGCACACTATTTCTCCTCAAAATTAACTCAACAATGTAATTCACAATGATAAATTCATGCAATATGTGCTAAGATCCATCCTTTTCCTAAGATAAGAGAGGAAACTAGAAGTGCCTCCCAGCTATAGTTTAGCTACGAAAATGTATTTAGTAATGGCCTGCAGGAGCACTTTCAGCCGAGCTAGGGAGCCACCTTAAAATTGTTCATTGATACATAGCGTGCCAATCGTACCTACCTCAATGGCAGAGGTCAGACTGTGGAGCTTAGCCAGGCATTCGGAGATCTGGGGAGCCACGTCAGTCCAGCCCAAATTACATATAGAACTGAGGACTGGGCCCCCAAAAGGAATCCTTCTATGTAACAGGGGTCAATTATGAATGGTAGAGGGACTCCTTACCGGGCACTACCGAGTATTGAGGCACCTTCACCTTTTGGGAATCGTCGATTCACCCAGGTGCAGGCGGTGCGAAGAAGAGGATGAGACGACGGTTCACTTACAATGCGAGTGCCTTGCTGTGATGAGGCCTCGGAATAGTTACCTAGGCACTCGAGCCACGGAGGTTGGGCAAATGTCCAATTGGAGGGGACCTGTTGGCCTTCAGCCTGGCGATTGCCCCCCAAGGGTGGTTGGAATGCAATGGACCCATTGGTCCAAGTGCCTCTCAGGGCCTCCGTTGTGAGCAAGTCCAGTGAAAATAATCTCATGTAGCATCATCTTAAGGTGCTTAATCAAATCACCATTGCTCGTCATGTGCTTTTTCCTCATGCAACATATTCTTTACTGTCAGGAAATTGTGACCCCTGTGTTTAAGTTGATGCGACATTCTAATCACCAAGATATTTGCTAATATTTCGGCAGAGGGCTGAATGGCTTTGTCCCCATCAACGGAAGGTTTGTGTTTTGAGTGTTGAGTTGGCTTGTGCCGCAGAGTGGTATCTGAGTTGTGGCGCCATTCCTGATGTGCTTCTCTCTCGGTGGGGGAACGCTCTGCTCTCTCGTTTCAGCATCCTGTAACAGTGTGCCGTGGTGTGTGTGCCGCAGCAGCACCAGGGAGGAGTGGGTTGAGTGGTTGTCGTTGCCTGTTGGTTCAAGACGTGGGCCCCGTCGGTGGTGGGGGGTGGGGGAGGGCGCCATGGGGTGGGGGGGGGTGCCACTGCCACGGCACCCCCTGCCTCCTCGGCTGCTGCCACCACCCCGCCGCCCTCCATGACGACAACGGCACCCCACAGCACCCGTGGCGGCGGCTTGGGCGGCTCGCTGGCCACGAGGGTGGGGGGCGGCGGCAGGATGAGCCTGATAGTGCAGCTGGGTGCCGTGGTGGCCACGGCGCTCGAGGAAGTGGGCAGCAGTGGGTCTCAGCCGGACACGGTCGTCGAGGTGTCCACTGGCCTTGGCACTGCCTCGTGAGTATCCATGCCACGCCCCTCTTATTGCGTAGCGTTGTGGTGTTTGTTTCTTTGTGGAAAGGCAATGATGGGAGGGGAGAGAGAATAGGGAGAGCCTGCCAAACCAGTCTCCAACAAGATGTGAAATTTATTCGGGAGCTATAAATACATGAGTGCGGTAGTATTATAATGAAGAATAGTGTTGATTGTATTTTAAGTGGGGGCTCAGCGGCAGGTGAAGGTCACTCCCCGGGTGGGGGGAGCGCGGCTAAGGGCGCCCACCACCACCAACGTCCGTATTTCATGGTGCGTGTTACCAATATAGTTGTCTACCACGATTCTTTGTTTTAAATGTGTTGTTTATGATTACAAAGAGACAAAACCATGACAAGGATCTGGTTCTGAATCGGAAATCAAACCTGGATCCATCCATCAGTTGTCAATACCTATATGAAATATCAAAAATAAGAAACATTATTTAGCACAGCAGAAAACATTTGTGACCAGAAACGAAATTGCCTTGATCCAGAGAGACAAAAAATGTTTTTTTTTGAACAAAAACCTTAAGTAGACCCAACAGTTTGTGTCATGACCTTTTATTTATATTTCTTAATGTTTAAAGTTTGAATTATAATTTAGGTTAGTGTTTTTATTACTGTTATAACTAATTTTTAATCATATTAAAATTAGACTTATGACATGAGTCATATTATTTTTAATCTGTTATGACATTTTTTACCTAATACTCAACCCGTTTTGTTATTAAACATGCTTTTGTAAGAAAACTCCGACAATAAACGCTCCTTGGAGCTAATGTGTAGGCACTCGATGAACGAGAAATAAGTCACAAATACACAAGAAATAAAAACATAGACATGAAAAAAGGGGGGGGGGGGAGGAGAGGAGAGAGGTTAACCCCTCAACGCCATCCTGTGTACCCAGTACGCATGTTTAAATCACCGTATGTTGCCGTCATGCATACCCAGTACGCTTACTGAACTGCTGAATATAATAATTATTCTCGGTCTGAAATTGCATTTTTAGTCCAATATGTTTACTGTATATTGTGTAGATATGTTTAATCTTCGCACTGTTAAATACAACACTTTTAGCCCTTTAGTTTTTAATTTTCCAATTAATTTTCCTTCCAAACGCGAGAGTAAATGAATTTGATCTTTCCAGTCCTTACGTTCCTCCTAGTTAGGAAGACCAACATGGTTTCATCATTTAGGTTTGATAGTCTCTTATTAATTTCATATGTGGTATGAAGGAAGTAACAATTCATTCACAAAAATGAATTAATTCCGTCCATTAAGAAATATATCCAAAGCTTTTGGCGGTATTGTTTAGCATGCAGTATGGTCGAATAATAGAGCACCTTTCCATTAGAAGGAAATATAGGAAATGCTTAACAATTTGCAATTAGGTACTATTCTCAGTTGCGATATAGGTTCTTAAGGAAATTTACTAACTGCCATCCACCCACTTCGCAATCCGAGCAATTGGCCCCTCGAGAGGAGATGGCAGCCGGGTGCCCGCGGGTCACGTGTGCAAACCCTTTCTGAGAGGGAATTCCCAGCTAGCCATGCTTCCTCGCCACCCCTCCCCTTCGGTGGGAGGAGAATAGTGGGTGGCGATCCTTCAGCAGGGTTAGTAGGACACGCGGCTCAACGCTGCGGTCGGGAAAAAGGATAAGGTGAGAGTCGGGGGTATTTTGTGACCACCTGCAAGTGTCCTATAAACAATGGGTATTCGGGAATATTCGTATGTTGTCACAGTCCTCATCCTTTGAAGAACGGAAAAAGGCATTGAATAACCAAACCAATGCTATCGTAACATTAGTTACAGTTTGACCAACGGAAATGTCTTCACATGCTTACAGAGCTCTTGCAATCAGTTAAATCTCATACGAATAATTATTTAGTTGTGGTCGCATGCGCGCGCAATTAGCTGTATTAGGACCTGTAACCTTTAGTGATTATAAAATAGTAAATGCGAAATTTATTTTAGGCGTTGAAAGACATTATAAACCAAGGAAGAGGGTATACTTATTTGGCAAGGCTAATTACGACGGTATGAAAGAGGAATTAAGGGAATCGTTTGATATATTTAGCGAACAAAGCAAAGGATTAGATACAGAGGATTCGTGGAGAGAATTTCTTGAGGGCACCCGTAAAGCAGTTAATGAACACATACCAAGTAAATTCATTAGTGATAATACAGAGCCAAGGTGGTATAATGCGGAGGTTAGGAAATCACTTAAGTGACAAAGGGTATGCCACGCTAGGATGAAAAATGCAGGACGGGGTCTATCGGTAGAGGAAAAAAATGAGTTAGTTCAAAACTAACAAAAATCGAGAGCATTAGCAAAGAAATAATGTCGGCAAGCGTAATAACATTTCAGGAGCAAGATGTTAGGAGAATATTTAGATAGCAATCCTAAAGCGTTTTGGTAATGTGCGAGTGAGCATCGGGCAAATAGGTCCACAGTGCACGCACTTAAAAAAGATGAAGGAATTAGAGTCACCAGCAGTGTAGAAAAAGCCAATTGTTTAAACACCTTCTTCCAAAGCGTTAGATTAGATATTAGACCAGATTTGAGGGAAACGGCTGCGTGGTCAATAACAGATTTGTATTGGTATTATACAAACAATAATCTCATGGGCATTATTATTATTCAAATTAGGACTCCTAAATATAAATGCTAAGGTTAACTCGTGGAAATGCCACCACAATTGGGAACGTTATTTACTTCATCCTGAAAATCGAGCATTTCACTGCGCCAATACGGCGAAAAGTTAAAATGTTCTTATCAGCCTGCTCCTAGTCTTAAAATTTGGGATCGCATATTTTCAAAGCTTCTGACCACATCGATGTGAGAATTAAATATGCCTATGAACTCGCTCTGAAATGCCACGAACGTGAAACAACACCAATTAACCAAGGAATTAATTATTTAAGGGACACATACATATTGGAGGGTGATAACAACCAATGATGATATGTGATTTCCTCTTCAAAGTAAAACGTCGATTTTTAATGTTATGCAAATGCGTGACGACGGTTTTTTCTGTGACGATGGTGGCGAGCATAGAGATATGTTCGGGACTTCAGACGTCGTGCAGGTCGAGTCGAAGAAAACGACAATCTCGGGACACAGGACCGACCCACATTAGTCGGAAATCGAAAAAAGCTGGACAAAAACCTAAATTAACTTTTTTTTTTAGATATATACTTAGATATATACTTTTTGAGATATATACGGACGCTGTTCTCAGACAAAACTTTTACACAAAGTAGAGAATATCTAACGTTTTAGGGAGACACTTTTCACACGGATTCTTAGAAAAGTTTGCTGCTTAAGGAATAATGCATCACTCGTCATGATTCTCATCCGTTAGTGCGACACAAGGGCTCAAGATCACGAAATTTTTAAAAAATCCTGTAATAACATTTATCCGAATATCTTACAAGTTGATGATGAAGTTATGGGAGGAGTTTGATGAAATAAAAATAGCATAATCTATTAACACTATACTTTGCTTTCACTTGCCTGAGCTGCAAATGTTTTTTGAATCGTTTATTTGCTATTCCATTACTTATAATGGCGGACACTGTTCTCAGACAAAACTTTGCATAAAGTAGAGAATATCTAACAATTTATGGAGATACTTGTCAAGTCATTTATATCTGATAATTCGCTGAAAACTCGTATACACGAAAGTGAAGAGGAATTAAAAGTTATTATTATTGTATATTAAAATACATATGATTTTCCGACTGTGCGTTTGGGGTTTGGCTCCACGCGTCGGGAGCTGGAATTGACGTGACTTGCTTACATTTCTGAAGTGACATGGACCCTAAGGCTTCCAATTAGTTGTTTTTGAGCTGTACCCATTGTCAGTAACCTCCATCACCCTTATTTGATGAAATCGCGATCATATTGAGCCGTGCGATGGGATAAGATTACGCGGAATCGAGTTATTTTTCTTTGCGTACGCTCCGGGAACATACTTCTTATTCACGCCCTTCAGCCCTTGAAAAGAGTGGAGTCTTTCCAGGGCCCTTGTGAACTAGATATACTCTTGTTTTTTCTAAGTAATGGATTAGCAAGTAAATGATTAAAAAAATATTTGTAGCTCAGGCAAATTTAAAGTCAGGCAGTGTTAATAGGCAAATGATGCAGGTGTTTATTTGGAAATTTGGTTGTTTGAGCCCCTATATCTGGACAACAGATAAGAATCATGTCAAATGATGCATTATTCCTTAATTAGCAATCTTTTCTGAGTATTTATGTGAAGTTTCAAGTCTATATCGCAGAGCAAGCTATTTTGGAAATTAGTCCAGTTTTTTTGGCGACGGTAGCTAGCGTAGAGATGTGTTCAGGACATCAGTCTCGCAGCGCGAGTCGGAAGAAACAACCACGTAATGCCCACAATAGCCCCCTTCTTTAGGGCATAACAATACCGACCGTGCAGTAATCCCTTCTGCTAAACAGGGAAAGGTGAGGACGGGGGAGGAGGGAAGGGGGTTTGTTTTCGGTTAGAACTTCGCAAGGCTTCGCCAGAGGGAAGCCGTGATGCAGCATTGTCAAATCACCATCAACTCGAGACTTAGATAAATTTCGGCTCGGAAGTGTTAACTTTTTTTTGGAAGTGCCTGTACAATGCGTTATCATTTTCCTCTTGTGCACTTCCAGCAAGCAATTTTTATAAATAGTTACACCTATAATGGCTTTCACAAGTACAAAAAGACTACCATTTCCAAGTGATGAGGAAATAACAGAAGTATTAGTTGCAAGTGATTCTGACGACAGTGTAAGTTCGGAAAGTGACGAAGAAAATTACATCAATGATCATTCTGAAATGGATACACTCCAGCCAATTTATGATGAAGTTGAGGATGTGGACCTCAAGGCATAGCCAAAACTTTGTCCAATCCAGTGGATATTTTTCTGTTATTTTTTGACGAGGAATTCGTTGGTGAAATTCTTATAGAAACGAATTGTTATGCTGAGCAATAGAATTCATCTAATGAGCCCCTATTTTTGCTAAGATCAAGAATAACTGCTTGGAAACCTGTGACAGCCGAAGAATTATACATTACCATAGGACTATTCATGCTCATGGGAATTGTTCAGAAGCCAACACTTCGAGCTTACTTTTCCACAAAGAGAGTTATATCGACTCCAGGTTTTGGGGACGTAATTTCAAGAGACCAATTTGAGATGATTTGTAAATTCCTTCATTTCAACTACAATGAGAAAGAAGATCAACTGAGTCCTTCCAAGCTAAAAAAGATTTTTCCCATAATTGAACATCTAAATGAAAATTTTCAGTCACATTTTTTACCAATCGCAACATTTCAATTGACGAGTCATTGACACTATGGAAGGGTAGGCTGTCCTTCAAGCAGTACATTCCTCTGAAGGCATCAAAGTTTGGAATCAAGACCTACGAGCTTTGTGATGCAAATACCAGCTACCTATGGTCCTTTCTGGGGTACACAGGAAAAGATACTGTATTTCCCTCAAAAAGTTTCCTCAATTTCCCTAACTCAAACAAGACAACGTCAATAGTTTTACATCTGATTGAACCACTGCTAAATCAAGAACGATGCGTTTGGATGGACAATTTTTATAATTCTCCTGTCCTTGCAACCATACTGAAAAGTAAATACATGACTGATTGTGTTAGAACATTGAGGTTGAACAGAAAGGATGTTCCAAAAATCGTGAAAGAGAAGAAATTGCAAAGGGGTGAAATGTGTGGACAGCCTTCTGGGCTTGTTGCTGTTTTCAAATGGAGGGACAAAAAAATTGTCACAATGATCTTCACATTCCACAGTGACGAAATGAGAACAGTATCCAAAGGCAATAAAGAGACCCGAAAGCCAATTTGTGTGTTGGACTGCAACAAATTCATGGGCAAGATGGATCTCAAGGACCAGTTGTGGCATATGTACTTGATTGAAAGAAAACGTCATAACAAGTGGTAAATGAAGTTGTTTAGGAGATTATTGAATATAGCAGTTCTAAATTCTTATGTTATTCACAGGGAAAATGCGAATAATAAATTAGACCACCTTTCGTATACAGCTGGTTGAGAAAATATTTTTGAAATATGCTACTGTTGGAAGACAATGTGCACCAGGCCGTCACTCTTTAGATAATTTAGTTCCACGGCTTACAGAGAGAGATTTTCTGAGGAGGATTCCCGCAGCTGGGAAGAAAGCAAAGCCCCAAAAGAGGTGTGCAGTGTGTACAAAGCACGGGAAAAGAAGAGACAGCATTTACTGGTGTGAATTGTGTGCAGTAGGTTTGTGCTTGGATTGCTTCGAACCTTATCACACGAAGCAGAATTACTGAGGTAGGTAACGTCTTTTAAATGTAATTCCTTACTAAAATTTTACACCACAAATTGTGGATTTCTACATGAAATGAATAGGACATAATCTTTCAGAGACGAAGAAATATACGACGTTATGAATTTTTATGTTATCGCTATTGGTATTCATATCGAAAGTAACCATACGATTATGAAGTCCATGCAATTTTCTATGAAACTTAAGTATGTCTCTATCAATGAAATGCAAAGTATGTGCATTAAGGATCGATTAAAAATTAACGAAAATAATATAACAGTTTATAAACTTAAAACGTATGCATTGTATAGAGAGAACGAGGAAAAAAATGATAAATGTTGATCAATTCATTTCAAAATTTAGCGTATATTAAAAACGTAGTTTTGCAAAAGTTCACAAAAAATTTCAAAAAGATTGGTATAATATGTTGAAAGTTATTAATTTATTGAAATGCCAAAAAGCTGAAATCATTTAATACTCCTCCGGCCGCTGGGATGGGATTTAATTAAATGTCCTCCATGCTTGAGGGGTGAAAGGAGTGGGGTTGATTCAGTATGAGAGGTTGAGGCCCGGGAATCCAAATGCCCTCATTACCCATATAAATGAAAGTTCACGTGTTCTGACGTCAATATCAGAAGCAGAATCAGGGAGTTATTCTAATACAGTGAGGGAAAAACACTTATCAAAAGAAAGGTTGTGGTTCATGGAGTGTAGAGATCATGGCAAGATTTAGTGAAGAAACGGTGGTTGTTAATTTTAAAGGATAAGGGGGTTGTACATTTTCCAATATAAAAAGTGTGGCAGTGGTTGCATATGAGCATATATACTAAACTAGGGCCAATACCGATAGCAAGTGTTGGGTGTCGGCCATTTTCCCAATATTTTGAGTACTCATTTTTTTTCAGATTCTTTTACTCGAAAGTACAGTTGAGCACCCTTAATCCGGCAACCCCTAATCCGGGAGCACCCATAATCCGGCAATTTTGCCATTACCAACTATCTGGTACTTAGTGGAAAATGCCGAAACATTTTTAACCGGAACTTTGCTTCATAACCTGCCGAGATATTATAAGAATTCTTATATTAATACCGAGATACCATTCTTAACGTTAATTTTCCCATTTCGAGAATCAGAATAATTTAAACATATTAATTTCTGGTACTTCGCCTACACTGGAATTATTCTGGAACTTGAAGTAAACATATAAATTTGAAGACATCGCAGATACGGACTACGACTGATTTACAGATCGGCCACTTTCTATGGCGCGCGAATTTTTGATTAAACGCTAGATGTAATTTGATAAAAATTATTTGTTATATGCTTATGTTTCACCCAAAACATGTCTCATCCATACAGTTGTGGCAACAGCACAAAAGTTAACCATCGCAGAAAAAGTGCAAGTGTGAAAAAGCTTGACGCCGTTGCATCAGTAAAGCGTTTGACTGAAACATACTACGTGGGATCTTCAACAATATAGCACATTAAGAAGCTGAAAGAGAAGAATCATCAAAATTTTACTGTTAAAGTGACACGAAGAAGTAGATAACAGAGAGAAAAACTGAAAGAAGATTTAAGTGCTGATTTAGATGCGTCGAAGTGAAGGGCTTAGTTATAGTATTTCTGGCCAAATGCTAATGGAGTAGGATAAACTATTTCAGAAATAGACGTGATCAATCCAAAAGACGTGATTCGGGAAATTTCACGCGCAGGAAATAGCATTTCACCGTTTGTTCTAAAACACGTGGTTTAAATTGTGGCCTGCTTCAAGGTTTAATGTAGATGAAAAAAGTGGGAATTTAAAAAAATTTCATGGTTCTGAGGATAAAAATATGATGATGGATTTTGAAAACATCATCCATAACCCTGAATTAAAGGAAATGGAATTGGTAAATTTAGACGAAAGGGAAGTTAGCGGCCACGATATTCTCACCACACAACAAATCATAGATGATGAAATCATTGAAATGTTAATTAATAACAATAAATCTGAGTGGGGATGAAGATGATCAGCCTGAAATTGTTAAAGGAAGACCACTATTGATGGTCTTTAAAGATTCATCTCGTCCGGTCGCCTGCGACGTAGTGATGGGTGGCTGTACACACGACACCCACTCGTTGACACCGCGCTGAATCAGCTGATAAAAAATTGAGCGTGATAGGAAATTATGTTACGCAAAGCACAGTATAATAAATATCCAATTTTATACCCTTTTCCAATATCAATATGAAACTTTTACTTGTGCAGCTATTATGACTGAGTTTTTCAGTTCATTATCATTATACGAGTGTTTTATGATTTTATCTTTGTTTTCCAAGTTCATTATACCGAGAGTTTTATGATTTATTTTAATGTAGTACCTTTTCTGTCTGAGTGTTTATGTACTTACATAGGCTTCAAAGGATATGCTCCTAGAGCCAATTAAATTTATTTATTTATTATGCACAATGCTTGGATTCCATTATTTTCACTCACTGCGCAACTTTGATAATTTTAAATAATAACTTTGTGAATTAAGAAACCATTTCTGTCTGATTATTCTCAGTAACTCTTTTTAAAATAATGTTCAGTAAATGGCAAATGAATATATTTTGTTATAAATTATTGACTCCTTTCAATGAAAACATTCCGGACATCATAATTAGACCAGTTGCCATGCATGACCCAAGGTCCGGCAAAATCCCTAAACCGGCATCACGGTCCCGACTGTGCCGGATTAAAGCTGCTCAACTGTATTTTTTCGGTGAAAATCATCTAAAAAAATATAATTTTGAATTCTCGCCTTCTTCAACTGACTTGCCAACGTGTCGCGTATTTGTTTGGCGTTGGGAAAGCCTAAGGGGAAAAGCTCAACCTCCTCCGAAAAGTAGACGAAAATCCACACAAGAAGAAAGTTTGCTGAAATAGCGGCAAAAATTAAAGTTCTGCAGTCAACTCAAGTTCGTTCTGCTCAACGCATCCGTTGTTCCTCGTTTCCGCCTACGTTCCAAACTGGATTGCAAAAAATATGAAATGCAATAAAGTAATGTGGCCTAGTGAAGTGTTATGACGTCAATGAATTCGCATTAGAAAATTTAAAATGAAGACGAAGGTACTTGCTGCCTCCAATGCTCCATACTTACGGAGAAAACCCAGTTTCGTAAATTGACTAGAAAAACCTAAACGAATATAATTGAATATTTGAAATTTATCGGACGTCACGGCAAAAGTACGATTCGGATTCTACCAAATTTTCCTTTCATTTGTGCATTTCATATTGTTATGACAATCTCCAAAGTGACGCTGGCCCCTGCTACTCTGAGAAATGTGCCATTTTTCATCCTCACTGCAAAAACATGCCTGGAAAGTAATTATTAAAAAAAAGTCTGGTACCTGCAGTAAACGAAAGGCTAAATTATCTACACACTGATATGCTCTCTATGAATTTCGCTTCTTCCTTTTTTGGGATATCAAGCCTCAAAGTCGAGTCTATATGTACTTTTTTGCATGTACTGTATACACAAAATGTGCTATTTGGTCATATAGTCATAATTAATTAATGAGTGCACATCAACGCAAGGTATTGTACGTATCATTTGGGAGGCGTAATAATTGAAACTGAAATTTTTTTACTATAAATTAACGCCAGCAATGAACTACAGTGAAACCTCTCACTTACGGACATTAACGGACCTAGAAAATGTGTCCGTAAGTGAGAGGTGTCCGTAAGTTGGAGGTGATCCAAAGAAACTCTCATTTTTACGCATCGTTTTACCACGCAAATATTATACTGTGGGAATTTAAAGCAGTTGAAAGAAATCCTTTTATTTCAAATATCACTTCTTAATAATTTAAAATAAATTGGTAATAATAAAACAACGTAATGCATTTACTCACATATGTATGTATATTTAAAATTCTCGAATTTGCGATCTGCACATTTTATAATGTATGCGTACGAACAAATATATAGCTCACTTTGGCGTGAAGAAATCATTAATTTTGGTTTGCTTATTTCTTTTTGTAACAAATTCTTTTTCAAAATTTAACTGTACATCAACAAGGCTACTTAATGCCTCGCTGTTACCTTTTGAAATGCAAAATTTTTTTAACTGTTCAATTTGTTGCAACGCACCGGCATACGATACCACAAGCATCTCTTCCACTATAGGCTCAGGCTCACTGTCATCACTTTCACTGATTTCGTCGTCTCCTTCATCAAGAGTACTTTTAATAATTTCTTCCACGTCAACCTCGTGGTCCACGGTCAATAAATTAGAATCAATGCTCACATATTCAGCACTTTCACCAACATCATTTAACAAAGAGTCTAACTGCAAGTCATTTGTGACATCTTCCAGCTCTGGTGATAATTCAATGTTAGTGAACCCCGATTTTACGAAACAATTACACGCGGTTGAACTTTTTATGTTCTTGATCGCTCGATCAATCCAAAATATTGCGTCAAGAACAGTAATCGATTTCCCCACACGAGTGTGGGAATGCCCTTGGTCAACTTTAGATAGCATGCTTTTTAAAATGAACTGTCTGTAGAAGGTTTGAAATTTTTAATGATTCCTTGGTCCATTGGTTGTAATACACTGGTAGTGTTAGGAGGGAAAAAAATTAATTTTATATTTTTTAATTTTAAATCGGGATGGCAAGGAGCATTGTCAAGAAATAGCAAAATCTTTCTTTTTTCCTTTCCCTTTTTTTTATCGAGATTTTGCAACCACTCTGTCATTATCTTCGCAGTCATCCAAGCCTTCTTATTTGATTTCCACGTAATGGGCAGTTTATCTTTACTCACTCCTTTGAAGCACCTTGGATTCTCGGCTTTTCCTATCACCAGCGGTCTCAGGAAATCACCTTCCATGTTAGCGCCAAGTAAGACTGTCAGCCTCTCCTTTGACGCCTTCCCTCCAGAGCATTTTTCTGATTTTAGGGCCAGGGTTTTGCTAGGTAAGGCCCTAAAAAACAATCCCGTTTCATCTGCATTGTAGATGTCCCTGGGTTTGAAGTTTTCCAGCAGCACAGGTAACCTCACAATCCACTCCATAGCACCTTCTTTGCACACCTCTGCAGCCTCCCCGCACACAGCTTTAAACACGATATTGTGTCTTAAGCGGAATTTTTCCAGCCACCCATTTGAGGCCTTAAAGTTTTCTATACCCAATGCCTCTCCAACTTCAAGCGCTTTTTCTTGCAAAAGAGGTCCGGAGACTGGCAAATTATTTGCCCTCACTTTTGTGAACCACTCGAAGACAAAGGCGTCCAATTTGTTTCCCGATGGAATCACTTTTTTAGCGTTTCCATTGTGATTTTCCGTCCACAACTTCATGATGGTCTCCTTCTGCTTAAGAATATCAGCGATTTGAGTTTTACTCACACCAAAATGAACCGCTAATTTACGGACACCACTTTTTTCTTTATCTGCATGCTCCAACACCTGCACTTTCTCTCGTAAGGAAAGACTTTTACCCTTCGGCATCGCGTAATAAAATCGAGATGCCCCATAGCACCGTAAACTGTATGAACAAAGCACAAATGACGGCGAGGTGACACAGTTGGAGAGGTTCGAAAGGTACTGAAAGTTCATGATCTGTCAAAAGCTTGGAGGTCTACATCCAACAGAAGAAGACGGCTGGTAATTGGCTGCGTATGAATCATACGCAGCTGACTGCTCGAGGGCAGTGGTCACTCTACATGCGTCACACCGAGTGCTCGTACGTGGCCGTGTCCCTCTACCCTCGGGGCCTCCATGGGGTGTTCCTTCGTTTGGGATTAGCATTTCCAAGAATTCAATCGAGGACACCCTTTTGTTTATTCGACCTCCGCAGGTTGTGTTATCTGTAGACTGCTGCGTACGAATCATACGCAACCGCTTGCTCGAGGATCCTACACGCGTCTGGCCGAGGTGCTCTTACGTTTGGGATTAGCATTTCTAAGAATGTATTCCAGGACACACTTTCATTCCCCCACATGCGCATTTTTGTATCTTCACTGGTTTGACCATTTTTGCTGTCCTCTTTTCCCCAGCTATTCATAAACGGTATTTTTAGAGGAAAGAACTTTCCATTTTTGAGAGATGGGTCAGAAAACCCATGGCGATGGTGTCCGTATAAGAGAAAAATTGTGCCCAACAAGGTGTCCGTGTCCGTAAGAGGGAGTGTCCGTATACTAGAGATTCGATCCTTATACAAATGCATATACTTGTGCCGGGGAATTGAAAACTGTCCTTATGCGTGCAGTAAAAATCGAAGGATATTTATCAATGTCATCTCCGTTTAACCTGATGCCGTACTGCTTTGCTGGCAGAATGGATTTCCGAGGTTGGATTCCTCCTTGCTGCAGAATTAAAAGATGAAAGTAAAATACAATCGTGTAAATTAATGATTCAATATACAATATCACAACCGAAATACGCTAACCTTCTTACTTTACCTTCAAAGAGCCATGTTCTCCTCTCCTAATCCTATTTGTACCACAAAATTGAAAATTTGATTTTTGGATTACTGAGAAAGGTACTTGTACAGCAAGTCTTCCTTCGATTGTGGATAGCCGTACGGCAGGTATGAATACACACTCCATACAGCAGGTGTATCTCGGAATCTTCTCCTCTTAGGCTCTTCTCCTTCACTTGCTCGTTGGTTGCAAACTCAAAGTTTTCTTAAGTGTTAAACTCCTTTCACTTTGGATGTGGCTATTGGTCAAGTTCCTCAAGAGTCTGAATTTATTTCTTACAATTGAGCTGAAGACTGAAACGTGTTGCTTGTCTTCGGTGTCTCTTTAAATCCATCACTTGCATCCTTTCCCTGAGATGTGGTATAGAAATGCCATTCAGCATTGACTCCAAAATCTTGGCGATGCAACAATTTCAAAATTTTGCGGTTCTCATATTGAGTCCCCGCGATGTCGAAAAAGTAAAATTTTTGAGTAGGTTTAGCACACTTATTACACTATAGAGCAGCGTCCTTTGAAATATGGCATTATAATGCTTCATACAGTCTCAAATAATAACCTCACCGAGGGGCAAACACTTGATCGTTCATATTTCTTTTGCAACATGTAATCGAATGAACCGTAGCCTTGCAGTTACTCCAGTGCACACCTTTCACTGAATCTTGGTACAGAAAAGAAAATTTCTCGGAAAAATCGCCCACAAAGAAAACTTCACATGATTTCAGGTTGTCTCTTGACTTACAAGTAATATACAATTTGTATGCAAGCAATATAGTAATGCCTTCGTACTCATGCAATGTCCTTAGGGAAAACCCTGCAGAACATTTTTAGAAACAATCTGAGTTGTTTAGGAGGTTGGTCCGAAAAGTGAAAGTCATGTCATTTTTTTTATATTTTCAGCACTTATAGAACGTAAGTTCCTCTATCTAATAAAGTAAAGATAATTATACCAACCCATACTCCTTTTTGCACAAATTGCATTTGAAATTACATACGATTAACGGCGAGAATGGCCGTCACATGGGAATATAACGTTTAAAAATACCATAGTGTCATGTCATTTTTGCAAAAAAACTGATATTTTATGCGTAATTTCACAAGAAATAAAATGACACGAAAATAAAGGCATCAACCCACCGTATTTTTCGCTAAATCCACCAATTTCTGCGCTTATAGCAGACGAAATGCGTTAGTTGTCTTCAAGTGGTGCTGCGGTCGCTCTATGTAAAATGTATGGCGTATGAATAATATCATTACTAATGAGATATTAAAGCATATTTCAGAAAAATATTACAACAAAATGTTTGATAGTAATATTCTGGTGTTATAAATTAGTAAATTTATTGAGTACATGAATTTATTTCTTTAAAGTAAATGCTGAATTGACTCCATAGTCGAGCTGATTAAAATTATCATAAAAAAGAAATCCTTCGACTTTACATCGTATTTCTTGTGATACTTATGACTTTCAATAGCTTAGGTAATTTTATTTGTGAAGTAAGGAACACTTAGCAGGCATATACTCGTACTTAAATTAATAAGATTCCTCAGACAACTTGACTCACGCAGTCGCGAGCCAACCTCCATAAAGTACAGAAATTTTCCTGAGTTCATTGTTCGGCACATTTTTCAAGATGTAAAGTGGGTGGATGTTGGGAAGAATTAAGGTTTTCAAGGTATTCGCACAAGGCAGGGCATATTTTTGCAAATTCGGTGCCCTCTAATGGAGAGGGAGTTAGGGATGGAACGTTTGATGTGGATGGGGTGGCAACTTTCGAAGTGTAGATATTGCTGGTGGTTGGAAGGATTTTTATGGACGGAAGTGATGAACCTCCCATTCTGTAGGCAAATGCTGATGTCAAGGAAGGTGCTAGACGAATGAGATGAATTAGAGGTGAAGTTGAGGGAAAAGGAAGAGATGAGTTTGGTCAGGAATTTGTCCAATGGTTCTTGGCTGTGGGTCCTCAGGAGGAAGATATCGTCAATGAAACGAAGCCATAAAAGTGGTTTGAAAGTTTGTCTGGAGAGAAAGGTGTCTTCTAGGTGGTCCATGAAAAGGTTAGCGTAAGCCATTCTAGTTCCCAGAGTGGTCCCTTTCATTTGGAGGTAAAACTTGCTGTCAAAAAAGAAGGCATTTTTTTATGAGGACAAATTTGGAAAGGTCAAGAAGGAATTCAGTGAATGTGAGGAGTAGTGCGAATAGAGAGAAAGTGGTGAAAGCAACATTGTGAATGCTTGCTTTGTTGCCAACCTCCACTGCCTCTGTTTGATTGCTGCTCTGTGATTTTCTTTCCTCTTTCCCATTTCCATATTTCCCAATTAATCAATTACACTAGAACCTCTTTTTTACGAACCTCTAATTTACGAAATGACCTCTATTTTACGAAATGACCTCTATTTTACGAAACCTCAATTTTACTGATTTACAAAGTGAGAGGCCGGTCCCTAGGAGTGATTCACCTCTGTTTTACGAAGTTTTTGAATTATTTTGTAGCACTGAACTCATTACAATGGAATAACGATCGCTGTATACCGCGACAGGAGCAGCTGAAGCCAGATAGGTCATGTTGAGAGGGCCCTCGGTCCAAGTATTTCATATGGGAAAATGTGGAAAAATCAAATGTGAGCATAGTGCTTTTTGAAGTGCTTAAACTGTAGCAAAAATCCCAGAGACTGATCATCCGAATCGCAATTCAACCCTAATTATATGATCTATGGAAAAAATGTTCAAAGACGCATGGCATGACGTCTATGTCTCGTAAACAATGCCCCAGTTCATAAAATAAGCGGACTGGTGCTTGGTAATTTCTATTCCTTTTCTATCATTTTGTGTATTGTGGATACCTAACTCTTCGTCACAAAGGATCCATATTTTCTCTGGAATTATTGAAAATTAGCATTAAGGTAGCCGCCGCAACTCCAATTCAGACCTTTGTTCAGCCTTACACTTGAAAATAGCATTCCCGTAGGAAGTTGTTTGCTGCAGCTGTCGTGGAGCTTAGTTTCATTAAAAAATACTAATTTTGCAATAATAAATTACTTATATTCAAATCTTGATGCAATTTGATTATTTAATTTTTCATTAGAAGTGTTTTGCGTCGTTAGGTAAGAATTTGCGATCCCGACTTTCAGTATGCGATCGCTTTCTATAGCCGCGAGTAAATAGTTCCCGTAAATCACCGCTAGATGCCAGCACTGTAGAAATCATCTTAAATAGGAGGGGATTTCAAATTAACTGAGTGAATTTCTAAGATTGACTTCCATCAGCTGCGAAATATAATTAAACGTATTTCAAACAATACGCTTTCTTCAAAAAAGGCATTTTCTGGTCTTTTCACTGAAATATACTAGGTCAGTTGGAATATGTTTTGAAATTTCCTAGTTAAAATGCATCCCTTGCTTTCCCATGTTAAAATGGCTTCTTTAAACACAAATCGACTAGCACTAAATAAACCCCTTTCGTTAATTAATGCATAACTGAATATGCTTAAAATACTCCGCGGGATGAGTTAATTCTCTTATGAATTATTCCCCTTCTTTTGAGATCTACCAGCTGAACAGCTACAAGAACTTAATTCAGTTGCAGCAGCCAAGATCATACCATTATAAATTTGTAGGAAAATATTCACCTGTTTTTTTTTTTAATTCATGGCTGTGTTTCATTCTCTTTTACTAAAGAGAGTCTCCTAGCCTTAGGAATAACGCCTATGCTATACAGCGAATCAATACAATTGAGGTGTAATTTTTAAATCCTTTCAATTTGATGTAGATACTCTGCACACAGAGAATTTCATGCAGTATCTGTTGTTTTTTCCCAGAATGAGCAGATGACAATTATTTGTTATAGTAATTAGTTTGATTTCAACCCTAACATAACTATTTGACAAGTTAAGTACAGCATAGTGTTTAATTGCATTGAAAGTATACTCGCATTCTTGTCAGCAGAGTTTTAGTAGACGTACATTTGCCGCAGATCAAGCCTCTTATGTGCATGATGTGCCTCCATGGACATTGCTCCATGCTGTGCGAGGTGTTGCCAGAGCATGGGACAGTGTCACCCCAAAAACTATTTCCAACTGTTGGAGATCAGCTGGTTTTGGTGAAACATCAGTTCCGGAGGCAGAGGAGTTAGTGGAAGATAACCTCCAATTTACAAACCCTCTGATTTACAAAGCTCAAATTTTTGGGTCCCTTCAACTTCGTAAAATAGAGGTTCTACTGTAGTCCTTTTCCTTATCCTCATTTTTCCTTTATACCATAACCCAGATTCCCTTCCGATTATTCCCCATAATTCCCATAATGGGGAACCAATATCACATAGGCTTTATTCCAAATTCAGTGGAGTATTTATTCGCTGTTTCGTGTTTTTGATGATGGGTCAGATTTGATTGGTCATAGATCAGAAGAAGGTGAGATTGCTGTAGTTATTGCGATGGTGATGATGAGGAGGATGAAGCAGAAGGAGACGAAGGCATGTTGGCCACTCCATCCACAGTGAGAATGAAGCTGGGAAGCCTAAAATTATTTGTATGGCAACTGGTGATTACGCTTTTAAAGAAAATAAAAGAAAAACTGCTAACTGTGAAAACATTTGTTATCATTTAAAAAAAATTAACTATATTTTAGGACTTGAATAATATCGCCAGTTAATATTGGTTAAAATTTTTCTGCTTTAACCCTACTACTGCTACCATTTTCGTGAGAAGTAACAATTCCTTTTTTGCATTCAGGTATGATTTTCTCAAAATCCCCCCTGTGAATCAACCAGTTGCTTTAAGTCCACAATCTGCTATTTTGGAAGGAAATTGCATTCCATTTTTTGGTCTCTTGGTATGCTTTTTGTTCTCAGCATTCCCCCTCTGGTCATTAGATCTACCCCTTTCTGTAATGATCCCTGGTGCAGGCTGGAGCCCCTGGAACGGAAAAAGCCCCATTGATCACTCTCGGCTCCGTTTATCTGCCTCGGCGAAGACCGAGCAAAACCCTTTTGCAACAAGGGTTGACATATCCCCTGGCCCTACTCATTGTGTGTCCCGTAGATTTCACAGATAAAGGAGTAAGGGAGAATGACATCGGCAGTGTCAACTTGAGCCTCCCCCCTCAGAGGCTATTCCCCACCCGCGGCAGCGAAGACATTCAAACTGCTCTGGACCCTCCCATTGTTCTCCCACAAAATTAAGCCCTGCCTCCCAGCGCAAAGATATTTGAAATGGATAATAGAAGCTTGTGCTATAATGGTGAATGGTAAGATATTTATACTGCTTCCAATAAATGCAGATTACATTAAGGTTAGAGGTTGAGTTGAATGCCATTGTGAAATTTAAGTATAATTTGTCAGTATAAGAGTTTAAGCTCAAGTGGTTAATTAATGGGAAAATTTATTGTGAGAACCTGCAAACTCCAGCCTCACACCTGCTCTTACTAGTGATAGTAATTTCCTTAGATGAACATTTAGCAGCGGTTCATATCGTCAGCATGTGCTATTTTTCGTATTGGAACCAATAAATCAACTAAAGAAAACCATTAGGAAGATTATTAAGAACATGTTTGCAATCTCGGTAAATAAAACCGGAGGTCCCTCAGTATCCAGAGTCTCTCATTAGCGTCTTCTTACCCTCCACCCCAAGGACGCGGCCACTCTTAGCACAGAGACACATCGTGGTGATGGAGAGTAATTATCGACCATCCAGGTGTAGATCCATCATGTCCAGTGGAAACCTGGGGGAGGTGGTGGAGGGTGTGGGCTGTACATGACGGCCTTGATGGTCCATGGGCATGTCCTGCTCTGCGTCCCATCCTGGAGTCACCTGCCTCCCACCCCCCTCCTAAGTGAAAGGATGAGTAGGATATAATCAAAGAGACGAGGGAAATGTTTGAAAAATGGGATAGGCAAAGTAACATGGGTGCAATTGGCCCTTGCCTTGAAGGGAACCTTACCGTCCCTTTGTAGTCGAGAAATTTCCCCAAATGGTTATCATCAGGCAAAGCAGAATGTCAGATGACAGGAAGAGCTGACAGAAAATGTTTACAACCTACAGCTGAATTGAGAAACAGACCCAATGTTCCCCCATGCTTAATAATATTAATGGATGCAATATTTTTCACTTGTTAGATATGTATTTGATGGAATAATATTCCGTTTCATTCCAATTTTGCTGTTATTCAGTGTTGCAATTGAAGTACTAAATTCATTGACAGAGTCAGTTTATGTTTCCTGAGCAATGTATTACAATCAAAGCATCTATTTTCTTATCGTTTTAAGTCAGTGATTGAAGAAGGTATACATGCCTAAACTTAAAAGTTACTAGCTTTTTAATAATGTCCTTAGCTTTATCCCCTCTGCTAATAAGATGGACTGTCCAGTTTTAGATCACATTTTAGATTTTTAAAAGCCCACTCAATTGCAGAATTTCCACGGAGGAAAAATCCACCTTTGACTCAAAACCAGAACCCCCTGATGTTTCTGGCGAGCCAGTGCTTAACCCCTCAAGCGTGACTCTAAATAGAGGCATTTAATCCCTCAGCGTGTGCCACGTACCGTCTGCATCCGCTATAATCCATGTGCTTAAGCGTGTGTGGAGCACCACCTGTGTCCAGGTTTTTAATTGGGAATTCTTATCGCTCAAATATATGTATTTTCAGTGAGTATATATGTGGTCCAATGCCTTCTGCCTTCCTGCCCGTCCTGGTCCTCCTACGTATGTGTTAATGTTTATGCATCTAAAAACATTTCTTCCAACTCATGCCTGGGAAAGGGAAGGCTCTCTCGCAGCCCAGCATCTGGTGTCTGCATACGATCGTATTTTTTCCCACTCACGATCTCCTTTATGAGCTTCCAGAGGGATGACACGGGTGTGCTGATGCTGAATGTTTTCATCTGTGGTTCCTTGTTATCTGTTTTTCTGTGCCAATATTTCTCTTTCATTGTGGTAATAATTACGAAGCCACGGTCCTTCCAGGCATGGTCACTCAATGCCTCTAGGAACTTCGAAGACCTGTCAGCTCCGGTATCTTATGTACGATGTTTGAAGATAAGGGTCGAGTTACCCTGATACCTATGGTGGAGTTGGGGGCTTAGTTTTTTTTTCTTCGTTGGGACCGTCCTGTCGCTGAACTCCTCTTTAGTTGACCATGGCTCACGTGAGTTGTCGCAAGTGCTTGATGTTCTGAAAGATGAGAGTGCAGTGTGTTCAATTCTGAGGATTCAATTGGCTACTCTCTGGATTCTAGTTCCGAGGAGGAAGAACCTCCTCAATTGTCTGTGAATATCCTAGATAATAATTGGTAAGAGATCGACAGTGCTAATCCTCCTGTGCCTTTTGCGTGTGATTTGCTTGGGTTACAAATAGTGTCTGTTCAGTATGCTGCTAATCCCATGGATTATTTTGAGTTATTTTTTGACGATAATCTAATTGCAACAATAGTGACTGAAACAAATCGCTATGCAGAACAGTTTCTTGCCCGTGAGAAAGAAAAAATATTGGCACAAAATTGCACTTTCAAAAATGGGCTCCTACAACTCCAAGAGAAATAAGGCTATTCCTAGGTTTGCTTATGTTGATGGGAATAATTCAGAAACCAAGCCTCTTTAGTAGACAACATATATTAGAAACTCCATTTTTTCCTAATGTAATGAGCGAGGAAAGGTTTTTATTATTGACTAAATTTCTCCATTTTGTGGATAACACCAATGAGGAATTGGTAGAAAGGGATCCAAAACTGTCTAAAATTCTACCAATAAGTGTATATTTAAAAAATAAATTCCAAAAAGTGAATATTCCGGGAAAGGAAGTCAGTGTTGGTGAATATTTGTGACTGTGGAAAGGTAGAGTTTCTTGGAAACAATATATTCCCATGAAAGCTTCTCGGTTTGGGATAAAAATGTTCGAACTTAGTGACTCCGTAGGGTATTTATGGAATTTTATTATTTACAGTGGCTCAAGGACCAAGTTAGGGTGTGAAATTACAAATGACAAAGACCTTTTTTCAACCAAAGTTGTTCTAAGTTTACGCAAGGAACTTTGAGACTCGGGCAGATGTATTTATATGTACAATTACTACAGTAGTCCGTATCTTTTTTTTTTTTGAGATAAGTTCAGAGGGCAACAGTTGCTGTAGGAACAGTGAAAATCACACGCAAAGGTATACCAGCAAATTTTAAAAGGAAGCTCAAGAAAGGAGAAGTGGTTAGCGCAAAATGTGGGAAATTAGTTGCATTGAAGTGGAAGCATAAGCGGGATGTGACGATGCTAACTACTAAACATTCATACCAAATGCATCCCGTTAGTCAGAAGGGTGGGTTATAATGTGTGAACAAACCTGCGTGTGTAATAGATTACAATAAATATATGGGAGGCGTAGACTTGAAAGACCAACTTTTAGAATCATTCTTGCTAGAAAGGAAAAGGACAAAAGTGTGGTACAAGAAATTATTCAATCATTTCATAAATATAGCTGTCTTAAAGTCTTACATTCTATACTGCTAGTCTGGTAACAAGAAAGATCATCTCTCGTTCCGAGTAGACTTAGTAAATAAAATCATAGTCAAGTATCATGGACAACATAGAGGAATGCAAAGGGTGGCCCTCAGATATGGATACGGAATGTACACGCTTGACAGGCCAGCATTTTATTGAAGAAAACCCAAGAACAGAATCATTGAAGATTGGAAGAAGAAAGTGAGTGGTGTGTACGAAAAACGGAAAGAGGAAAGATACAAGATACAGATGTAAAAACTGGCCAGGGGCCCCATCACTCTTCTTAGACCCCTGTTTTGAGAAATACCACACTCAGGTCCACTACTAAATGCCGGATATGAAGTGCAAGAAAAAATAAATGACTCGGAAAAATGTAAGTATCCATTTATAATAGTGAAGAGAAAATATTTTTGTATTGACTGTTATTTTTTTAAATTTTTTTGAAGAGCAACTATTGTGTTAAAAATAATTAGGCTAACGTCTGCACGAATGGTTGACACTGCCCAGAAAAAAAGCACCCTTAGCGAATTAAATAGCTCCGATTAAAGTCACGCTAGAGGTATGGAATTTAGTTGATGCAAGTGCTACGTCGTACCCGCTGGAGGGGTTAACCAACTCGAAGGATCTTCCGATTGTGATTCATTTAAATTCTTTTGACAATACATCACGACTGCCGAGTTTGACCCTCGAGGACCAAATAATTTTGCTGCTAGAGCCATTTGAAATTTCATTTCAGATTTGACACCAATTTCTCAGATGATGCATCGTTGATGACGTAGAAATTATATGATAATGTTGCTGCCAGCCTAGGGAATGCATTTGCGTTGTTGGTTACCAGGTGTTTAATAGGTTAAAATGGGTGGAGTGCACTTGCAGAGCGCACATATGAGAAAAACGTAAGAATACTGTTGTGTTGTACATCTACATTGCACAAAGCACATAGAATATTTTTTATAACCACCAGTGAAGTCATTGAATTGACCCAAAAATCACCATGAAACACCAAAATCAATATGTTTCTTGGCCATAGTTTGTTTTCTCTGGTTGAGCAGCCTTCATCAAGACTGTTCGTTCTGCCTCCTGCAATTGTCGTGCACTTCCCATGTCACGATGGAGTCCAGCCAATAGAAATATGTTTCATGAAGTGGGTGTGAGGTTAGGCCTCATCACCAAATGTTAATGCCTGTTTATCTATTCCGTAAAAAATGGGTAATGGGAGTTTGGAGGATGTGTGTTTTGAAGCATATTCCCTCCTCTTTCAAAGGGTTCAAATCCAATTTGTAAATTTTAGTCATCCCTCTTATTGAGCTGCCTTCTCCCTTGTGTACATTTCTGCATTCGGTCAAAGGTGGATTTTTTCACTGTGGAAATACTGCTATTTTGAATTTCAGCAGAAGGTGACTCTGCCACGGTATTCGTGGCAATCCTTGCATTCAATGGGCCGGGAAGTGTGGTGTGGTATAAAAGTTTTTCCCCTCATCCTAAGTGGCACACAGTGATTTGCGTGACCCCTTATGACCCACCCAACCATCTGCCACACTAACCTGCCATCACTAAATCAAGGGATGGTATCTGAAGCAGTTGCACTTGTGTTGCTCCAGTAATATTTTGTTTAATCCCTCAGATAAAGTAATTAGCTATTGTCTATCTCTGTGTAGTTTTCAACCAAAATGCATGGCCTTCATTGTTTTCTCCCTGAAAGCTGTATCCCGAAACATGCTCTGCATAGAATCAAACTCAAAAGTGTATCCCAATCCATTTATGAAAATACTTGTGTGTAAACCAACTTTGCACAGACCAAGGTTTTTTTATATTCCTCTAATATTCTTTAATTGTTCTTTGCCCATTTCAGTTCTGATGTGGAGGGTGTTTACCAGAAGAATAAAACCAGTACAAGATATCCTGGTGCCTGTGGACTGCCCTATCAGGTATAATTTATTCCTAGAGTGCTTATAGTTATTTATTCGTGGAGCTCTCGTGGCACGATGAAAGTTCCAAATGATCAGTTGTGCCATTGTTTGGAACTAATTATGATGTGGTCTCAAACCAGTGAATGAACTCGAGCATGGTGCATGCACCTCAAATATTTTCCATTTTCTGCCATTTTAATTTTTTGACCAACCCGTTGAGTTGAAGAAATAGCAGATTTTTCTGTCTTCAATATAAATCATAACTTGTATATTAAAAAACCTTGTATACTAGAATAGCAAATGATGATTTCAATATTATTCTGATAGTTTATTTGTTGTCCAAGTAAAAATTAAATTTAAAGTAAATTCAAACTTATAAGTCTTATTTTCAAATTTCAAATATATAATCAAATAACTTTATTACTAATGATGACCAATTGAATTGGGGTTCTTAATGTATGTCTATGGTCATAGTAATAATAATATAATTTTATTTCTGTTGGTAACAGAGGTAACAAAGAAATCGTCAAACCCTCTTACTGTCATCCCCTTTAAGGTAGACTGTGCGAAAACTACCAATTCCATTTCTGTGAAAATCGTAAGATTATGAATTTTGGATACACAGTAGTAGCTTGTTATAGTGAGTATGGCATATAGCAAGAATCTCGCAGTAACGAGTGATTGGCAATGTATCCTAATCCTAAGGCCCATGATTAACATGTAAAGGAAAACGGATATAGTGAGGCTAAGAAGCTCCTGCAACGGTATGCACTCGGTATTATGAGTGATATCTCTTGAGGGCGATGCACTGAAAAGTACACGTTAATGCATGTTGTTTATCTTTGGAAGAATTATTAGTCCACTGCAACTTAGAATGTGATATTTGTTCCATTTCTACGTTATTTAAAGTCCAATCAAGTCCACGAACTGACAATTTACGGCCTGCCCTGGCATACCTAGCACATGCTCGCACTTTTTAGTTGTTCTTTTGCGAAGCCAAGTGCACGTAGGAGCAGAATGGGCGGAAGATGGACAAGCGTAAAAGCATCTAGCCAATCACACAACAGCGGAGCGCGGTAGCGTGAGTGTTGAAGAAGGTATTCACTCCAACGAAATAAAAACGCTGGTTCTTATGGACTGTATGAGTTAACTTCCACACGCCGTGACAAACGATTTAACACTGCCCCCGATACAAGCGGCAGCCATCGGAACCGACGTCGCCCTCTGAGCAACACCAACGCCATCCTTCGGCTCCAACCACGTCAGTTGCATCTGTACAGTGAGTAAGGGCAGAAATCAGTCCGCCTGTCTTTGTCTTCGTTTGCCAGTGCAGGAGTAGTCGATGGATGAGGAGTTGATTAACTCAGTGAGAAATGAAGGTGACAACGAAATTAGTTCTCATTCGGAAGAAGAATTCGTGTGTATGCCAACCAGAGCTGAAGGGCAGTGAGCTCTTGTTACTGCCTTTCACCAGGCCAGTGATGCTTCCCCCCCGTGACTTATTTAAGTGGAAGGGTTTGTGCTTTCAGAAACTGCCAGTAGACTGAAGCAGATGATGTTTAAATGATTTTTCACCTGGGAATAGAAATTGAAAGTACTGTGCTGTTAATGTGAAGTGCCCAGCACTGGTTTTGTTCTGCTTTTTATTCTCGTGATGAAGTTGTCAAAGTTTTCCATTGCCAAAGAATATTTTTTTCCTTACAATTTTACGATTCATCCTGTTTTCGATTATGTTTTCCTGTTAGCAGAAGTAATGGGAATACTTGGTTTCTAGTACATTTGTTAATTTGCGTTTATTTTTCTGTTTTTGTAAATATTGTGGGGCCGATGTTATGCAAATAATTAAAATTTATCCTGTTCAACATGTTTTTATTTTATGATTCTTAACTTCACGGATACATACAATTTTGAGTGAATGCATTTATAATTCTTGGCAATAGTATTTCAAGGGATTTGCCTGTGTTCTCTCTAGATCATCCAGATGGCAGCACTAGTATGACACACTATGTGCAGCGCAACCGACAAAGGCATTTTCTTGTGTAAATAAATACTTGCTGCAACTAATTTTCGAGAGATAACTGAGTGTGAATTTGTGGAACGCTAGATATAGGTTATTAGGCAAGAAATATTTTCGCCCGCTGAAAGATGCCGTGTTTCAGCGAATCATTACAACAACTTTCCTTACCAGTGGAAGTACTAGTTAACACTCAAAAACTTAAGCAAAGCATAAATTATTGTTTTAGAAGATTCAATTTGCAATTAATCGATAAATACGCAATTGTGCACAAAAACGGCCCTTCTACCTGTTTCAAATAACAAAAGAAAGATGGAAAGTAAGAGCAAGTGTGGGCATTGAGGGGGGGGGGGGGCTTAATCAATCACCTTTGGGTGATACGAGCGCTTGCATATAGTGAGTGCTTTCCCAGCCGTTGGAAGCACTCGTTGCACTGAGCTTCCACTGCATTTGAAGCACTTAATTTTAGCATGTGAATTATGTATTTGTCTCATCATAACGTGGATGATATATTTCTGTTTATTTGAGGTTGAATAATAAAATCATTCATGGTCTCTTTGATTTGAAGGAATTATAAAATAATAAATATGTAATGATGTAATTTAAGTAGGCCAATATATCGGCCCTTGGCAGTTTCCGCACGACCATAGAAGGCCCTATAGCAGCAAAAGGGATATTAATCTGTAATTCAGCACTATCTTGAAGTTACATAACACCTGTGGATCTTAATTATCGGTGTGTTTGTAAAATCAAATTATATAAAATCAAGATATTTTAATTAGGAATTTTGTCAAAAAGTCGTACTCTGGTGATTACAGTATGTACCGTTTTCTGCCTAATATAGTTTCCCCCTCCCACTTTTTGAAGATCAATTTCTGGAAAAAGTTTGGAAAAAATGCAAAGCTGGACTTGCACATACTATTCTTGGGCGTGAACAATTTGAGCACTTGAGTAATAAAAATTTCCAGCATTTCAGTTACCAACATGGAGAATCGAGCAATATTTACATAAATACCGTATTTACTCGTGTAAAATGCGCCCTCGTGTATCCTGCGCACCCCTATTTTCGGGCAGGTTCGTGAGGAAAAAATTATTTCTATTGAAAAAAAATATTTTTTCCCTTGAGTCTGCATCATTTTGTCATAATATGAATGCACGTTCTTTAATAGAAATGCTGTGCCTAAATTACGTGTACGTCTTTCTCATTAATTGATTGAATTACGTGTTATTATCGTCACGATCGTCATCAATGCATGGCCTCTTTTACTGTGCATCTGTTTCTCGTAGCATCTCACAGTAATCACAGTTTCATACGATCACATCATCCAGCTATAAAAACGGCATTTGTTCAAAAGAACATCCAACTGAAATAATTGCAAAAATATATACAATTTCAACCCGTGATTATTGTTACGGAAATCGTTGGCATATCAACAAAAAAAAAGCCAAACGCCATCCGTACCTGATAGCGGTGATCTCGTCTGCTCTCTGTGTAGTAGCTGTGGACTGGGACGATTTAACAACACCGAAAAGTCTTGGGAACACACGGAAAAAACTAAGCTCAATGTAATAACAATTATAATTCTTGTAAAACGAAAGAAAAACACATTCCCGGAAATATAATCATAAATCACTAATGAATATTCATATCATAACAGTTCTCATTCTTAGTTTTCGTCACTGCTAGATTCAGATGCACCATATTTCCTTCATGGAGCTCGATTTAATATTTTTTCGGCATCATTTATTATATGTAGCTTTATACTCACAGGAAACTATCGAAATTTCACATCAGAATTTATTTTAGGGTGATAATAGCAAATTATTTTAAAATGCTAAATGATCGATTCGAACGCGTTTACTACTCTCACGCTTGGAGCGGATAGCACAGATAGTAAGAAGGTATATTCTCTGAGCATACGACTATTGCCACCACGTAACAAATTTTTTGTTGTGTCTTTGCAATGTAGCTTTAATATGTACGCAAAAGGAGCTATCTATTAGTACGTAAAAATGTTGCTACAGATACGTGATACCGAAACAAACTCCGCTTACAATTATGAAAAAACATAAAGCCCCTTGCGGCAGCTTACAGGATACAGTATATTTAAGTACATATCATTGATACAATGTGTTGTCCTACTTACGATCTATACACGATAAATCTATTGCTTTGACAAATGGTGTTTCTGATCTAGCGTTTCTTCCAGTACCGTTGTACGCTCAGACTTTGTTAAACGCGGATTTTTATTTTTAATTACATACTTCAAAATTTCAGAATACTTTACAATGTACGATTTACTCCTAAACCATGCTGCGAAGACTAGTATACCGCTACTACTAGGCAGAATGCGAAACTTAGGAGAGAAAACAACAGGAATCTGAGGAAAAATGGTTCGTGGCTAACACGAAATCTGGAGGATTCGTATAAGCCACGCACCCCCATTTTTTCTCCGGCGTTTTGGGAAAAAAGGTGCGCGGCTTACACGCGTAAATACGGTACTCAATATTATTTCACCTTAAAAAGTTGATTGGTCACACTGGTATTTGGGGGAATGTTGTTTCCCTAATAAGGCAGAATGGAGAAGTGAGAAATGCAATTGAGAAATCCCAGTTTTGAAGTCTAAGCACTGCTGTTGGGAATCATGGCGCCAGATGTTTTTTCATTGTGAATACCGCCCTCTGTAGTTATCACTGGCGTTGGTTGCGAGAAATCAAGGTCACTGCGATCGCAGTGAAGGATTGGTTTAAAAAGGAATTACGATATATTTAAAGGACACAAATTCCTAAATCTATCATCTTTTTTTAGTTTTGCTTCACGTCACCAGTACAATTTTTTTTTTTTCAAATAAAAGCTTCGTTATACGTGCGTTTGTGCACATAATCACATAATAGCCTCTGTTCTAAAGCACATATTTGGCAGTGGATTGATGTTTAATCTTCACAGATGGGTCACATTTACCAAATATTTCATACATCATTAAGAATATATTTGAAATCAAATTTTATGCTTTGAATAGCAACATGAATTTTTACTCCCGTTTCTAGTCTGGGTGGTATCTCTTTGATTCTGATTATTTTACGTGTCTGTTATTATTTGTATCAGTGGCAGAATATTATTTTGAGAAACATTTCTTTGAGATTAATTGACTGCAAGTGTAATATTTCAATGAAAACGTATATTTTACTTCCTCTTCCAATTAGTGACACCATCTCTTCGAAATCAATGGATTGCTGCCTAAACATGATAGAACTTGGGATCGTAAAAAGGACCTTGGTCAATCACACCCGTTTGAACAATGCAAGAACACCCAGAATCAGAACGGGTTATTTCCGACATCCATTTGCGCAAGTTAAGAATTTAAAAAATGAATTTTCCATTCATGGATGAATGCGTGCAGGCATATGCATATTGTGTCCAATCCTGTGGGTGAAACTTTTTCATCTCTAAGGAAAAATATTTGATCAGAAATTTACCATGTATAAGCTGTGACTTGGAAGTTGCAAATAAAATATGTAATTAATAATCCTGAAGAGGAAATAAAAATGGAATAGTTAAACTTATCATCGGTCTGCCTACTATCCATTGCAAAATTCTGTCAGCGACAAGTTCGAAGACAAATGTCGCAAAGATGGCTAATGTGATTTTAAAGGAAAGTGCATATAATTAAATTGGTTTATTTCTACATTTACCGATGGTCTGCAAAATTTGGTACACTTTCTATTTGCTGTATCAAATGTTTAAGAATCGATATTTTGCAAATTTTTTTGGGTACCAGACATGCATCAAATTCAAGGAATCGTAACAACCACAGGGATTGAGAAATCAAATTTTTTCCTTTTCACATGTTGTAGAGAAGGGCTATGTTAATAGTCATATGAGGTTTTGTGCTATTAAGTTCTTCTGGATTTTGGTATTGATGAAGATGTCAGACTGCGTTATTTTCCTTGCCCACTGAAAATGCCATTTGGACCTTTATCTTGCGCGGAAGATGGTTATATGAAATCTTAATGAATTTTGTTAGTTATTTGGCACTGATTACTTATTTTATGGTATAAGCAAAGGTCTCAACCAGAGCCACAGGTGGCTGTGACTCAACTGCTTTACAGCATATACCTGAAAGAGAAAGGTAACCATGTTTGCTGTTGCCCAGTCAGGCCTGCAATGTCCGTTAGGCATGCGAGAAATTATCTGTTGCAAGCAGTTCTCCTATTGCTTTTCCTAAGTCATTAGGACTTGACATTAGTGGTAGAAAGGGTTGTTTTTAAGAATGCAAATCAGTGCACTTTAAAAACTGTGTGGAAACATACAGTAGATATGCCTCCTAGCACAAAATTCTCGGAGACCAAGTTGAGGATGATTTTAAAGTGCAATTTGTTTCTTTTGGTAAGAAGGCTAGAAATGTGGGGACTAAAGACATCCTGCTTATCGCTGATTTTATTTTGTTAATACAGCAACTTCTTAACTTCTATTCAAGCATGTATCATTGGCAAGGATATTTTTAATGAACAACTCGAAGAAATTTTCTCTGGCGTAGTGTTTGGTGCATGTGGTACAAGAGCTTACAACTTGGCAACCTCGAATAGCTTCTGTTTGTTCTCTATGGATCAAAAGTTTTGACTTGCAAAGCTTGCTTACTAAGTTCTCAATTTATATACAGTTGAGCATCTTTAATTCGGCACAGTTGGGAGCGATGTGATTCCGGATTAGGGATTTTGCCAGACTGTGGGATCATGCATGGCAACTAGTCTATTTCTAATGTCCGGGATGTTTTCATTGAAAGGAGTCAATTATTTATAACAAAATATATTCGTTTGCCATTTACTGAACATTATTTTAAAAAGAGTTACTGAGAATAATCAGAAAGAAATGGTTTCTTAATACAGAAAGTTATTATTTAAAATTATCGAAGTTGCGCAATAGTGAAAATAATGGAAGCTAAGCATTGTGCATATTGCTGAACATGTAAAAGTTTCATATTGTTATTGGAAAAGGGCATAAAATTTGATATTTCTTACGCTGTGCTTTGCGTAACATAATTTCCTACCACGCTTGATTTATCAGCTGATTCAGCGCGATGCCAATGCATGGGTGTCGTGTGTACGGTCGCCCATCACTACGTCGCCGCGGGAAACTGGACTGGATTATTCTTTGAAGGCCATCATCAATAGTAGTCTTCCTTCAACAATTTCAGGCACATCATCTTCATCCCCACTCGAGTTTATTGTTATTAATTACCATTTCAGTGATTTCATCATCTACGATATGTTGTGTGGTGAGAATATCGTAGCCACTAACTATCCTTTTGTCTAAATTTACCAATTCCATTTCCTTTAATTCAGATTATGGACGAGGTTTGAAAACTCCATCGTCATATTTTTATCCTCAGAAACATGAAGTTTTTAAATCCCCACTTATTTCGTCTATATCACACCTTAAAGCAGGCAACTATTTAAACCACGCGTGTTTTTGAACAGAAGGTGAAATGCTATTGCCTGCACGTGAAATTTCCCGAATCACGTCTTTTGTATTGATCACGTCTATTTCTGAAATTGTTAATCCAGCTCCATTAGCATTTGGCCAGAAATACTAACTAAGGCCTTCACTTCGATGCAATCGAAACCAGTCTATCTAAATCAGCACTTAAATCTTCTTTCATAGTGTTTCTCTCTGTTATCTACTTCTGATCGTGTCACTTTAACAGTAAAATTTTGATGATTTTTCTCTTTCAGCTTCTTGATGTGCTATATTGTTGAAGATCCCACGTAGTATGTTTCAGTCAACGCTTTACTGATGCAACGGCTCAAGCTTTTTCACAACTTGCACTTTTTCTGCGATGGTTAATGTTTTGTGCTGTTGCCACAACTGTATGGATGAGACATGTTTTGGGTGAAACATAAGAATGTAACCAATAATTTTATCAAATTACGTCTAGTGTTCAATCAGAAATTCGCGCGCCATTGAAAGTGGCCAATCTGTAATTTAGTCGTAGTCCGTCTTGGTGATGTCTTCAAATATATATGTTTACTTCAAGTTCCAGAATAATTCCAGTGTAGGCGAAGTACCAGAAATTAATATGTTTAAATTATTCTGATTCTCGAAATGGGAAAATTAACGTTAAGAATGGTATCTCGGTATTAATATAAGAATTCTTATAATATCTCGGCTGGTTATGAAGCAATGTTCCGGTTAAAAATGTTTCGGCATTTTCCACTAAGTACCAGGTAGTTGGTCATGGCAAAATTGCCGGATTATGGGTATTCCCGGATTAGGGGTTCCCGGATTAGGGGTTCCCGGATTAAGGGTGCTCAACTGTATAAGTTAAAAACATATCCAATTCTCTCCCGTTGTTAAGTGGTTTTTAGTTTTAGTATATGAAGAAAACCATCTAATCCAAATGTATTTCTGACTCCCTCAAACTGAGATAGCACATATTTTTAAAATTTGTCATAATGTAATCGTTAACTGAGTAATCCATTTTAAACTCTGTTCAGTTAAAGATAAATATGTGTTCCATATCTTATTTGAAGAAAACAGAAGTGGCATTTCTTGCTTTTCTTCAAATGGGCATCAAAGTTTAGCTTGCTTCCCAGAATTTAAAAAAAAAATAATAATTTTAGCTGTCTCGGTCACAAAATTAGTTACTACAGCTAAACCTCCCAATAGCAGGGCATGTTATGGACTGATGCGATTGTCCCCTGTTCTGAGGGTGCCGGAGTAAGGACAGGTTTTTGTAAGCAGTAACGAACGAAGTACAATATAAAGGCATGTAATACACTGTTTATTACTTTTAATTTTTAGATCTTTGAAAAATCTATTCTTATAAAAAAATCATAAAAAAGAGGCAATTATACATATTTATCTATGGAACAACTTTTAGTGTCATGATAATCAAAACTCCATAGAAAAGAGATGCAGGGACATGCAGGTAGGAGATGTGGAAAAAATGGATCTAATTCAAGTTACCTAAATAATGGTATGAATGTAGTCTTTGAAACTATGAAAATAGTATTAGCCAAGAATAAATCTCTTCCCATTGTATCCTGTTTTTAATTGAAAAGAGGTAAGAATTTTTCATTGCCTATAATTGTCAACAACATTTTATTTTCTTCAGTAAACCATTAGTCTCCATCAATTATTTTCCTAATAGAAAAAAGAAAATATGTAATTACACTCTGCATACATGTCCTATCGCAAAACAATGTAACCCCGAATATTTCATGAAACTTGCCGCTGTTCAATGAAGAAATCAGTAATCTTCTGCTGCTTCAAGGTAGATTTACTCATTAGTTTCTCAATGTGCATTTCCACCTCAAAAATCAACTGTAGTCCTGTGGCATCCCCTTTGCTTAAAAAAACTTGTTTTATATCATAGAGTAAAACCCCTCTTTTACACTTTTGAGGGGGATAAGGGAAAAAAGTGTAAATCGCGGGAAAGTGTAAATTGAGGGTAGGCACAATTTAATGAAAATAATCCCTTAAAGTATTGCTAAATGTTGTATTTTTCAATTGAAACATATCTTAAATGAAAAGTAAGTATAAAAAATGTAATTATGTCAATAAAAAAATTCTTTATTAATACCAAACTCTCAGTGAGGTAGATTGTACAATATGTCAGTCTTCAGAAAGAGATCATTTTACATAGGTGGTGGCTGATAAATAAATAAAATGGAAGTACATATTCCATATACTCCATAAAATGAAAAAATCTTCTCAAAGTAAAAATATTTAAATCTTTGGATAAACTAAACAAAAATATGACTTAATAATCCATATAAACCTTTAGTTCAAAAAAAATATGTACCAACCTTTACTCTCAAAAAGTCATCTAAAAATTTAAGCCAAAGAACTATCTCATAATTTAAATAAAACATTCTTGGCTGAATCCAGCTATAGCAAAAAAATACACCATCAATAAATGTTCATTTAACTAGCCTCCTTCTGGCAAAATTCCATTATCTTTGATTGCTTGCTCATTTTATTTGTATTAATTGCTTCTACTCTCTTTTCTATTCTGTCCAATAGCTCTAAATCGTTCTCACTTCCTGCAACACTTGATAAATATAGTCGTAGTACATTAACAGCAGAAATAGCATTGATTGTGCTTTCTTTTGGTGTTTCCGTATCATCATCATCCTCCTCGCTTGCTACCTCTTCACTGATATGCAGGTCAATAGCTTCATCAATTGTAAGAGAGTTACTTGTTGATAATTGCTCATCCACAAAATCCAAAAAACTTATTTCAGCTCCAAATAATGGCTTAACTGATCATTATCTCCCATATAGCTCTATTATCTCCTCCCCCTTCTTCCAGTGGTTCTTCACTCCGCTGTTCTAAGTTGCAGTCTTGAGTAAAACTAAATCCTGCTTTTTTAAAACAATTTGAAATTTTTCCTTCATCATCCTCTTTCCATGATGGTGTTATGTAGTGTAGTGCATCGAAAACTGTGACTTTGAAGCTCTTAGGGTCCCTCCCACTGTCTTTAAGATTCATAGCTTTTCTCACCAGAATCCCACGGTAGTTAGCTTTGAATACATGGATTATCCCTAAATCTAATGGCTGTAACTGGCTGGTACAATTGGGTGGGAAGAATACCAGTTTTATATTCCTCAAATTAATATTGTTTGGGTGGGCTGGGCATTGGTCTAAAAATACTACAATTTTTCGGTTTTGTCCACCCATCTTTGCATCTAGAGCTTGCATTTGTTCCTGAAAGACATGTGACGTCATCCAAGCTTTGGTATTAGCGGCATAGGTTGTGGGAAATGTCTTGCTGTTTTTAAAACATCTGGGATTTTTGGACTTTCCGATGAGAAATGGCCTTAACTTCTCACTACCATTAGCATTAGCACCTAACAATACTGTCAGACGAGCTTTACTATGCTTTCCCCCATGGCAAGATTCACCTTTAAAGTCTTATGAGGAAGTACATTGAAAAAAGGCCTGTCTCATCTAAATTGAAAATGTCTTTTGGTGCATACCCTTCAATATGCTGTCTTAAAGAATGTTGCTTCCACTGTGTAACTGTCTGGGGATCAACACTGTTTGACTCACCACAAATTGATTTATACACAACATTGTACCTAGTTTTAAATTGGCTTAACCATCTGTTTGAAGCCTTGAAGTCTTCAATTCCTAACCTCATTGACACATGTGTCTTTTCCTTACGAATAACTCCACTGATGGGTATGTTAGATGCTCTGGCGCACTGAAACCATTCCTTCAAAATTTCTTCCAGTTCATCATATTTTGAATACTTGACGTATTTTCGCCTCCTTGCACTGGGTCCGCATTCTACTGCACTGGTTTCAATGGTTTTGCGTGTTTTAACAAGTGTTCAATTGGAATCCCAAGCTCTCTGGCAAGGGAAACACGTGAACCTACATGCGAGTCAACTCTTCCAGAAATTTTTATCCTGTCTTCTATTGACAACGTTTTCCTCTCGTTGTGGGCCATTTTTTGTTTTGTTCGCGATACTTGACGCTGTCGCGGAATAAGCAGGGAAAGTGATTACTACGATTAGAATGACTTTAAAATTAATGGCAGAACGTCGTAATGCACGAGAAGAATAAAACTAAGTGCGTGTATCATCACGAAAACAACCACGAATATAAACATAAGTGTCTATATTCGTGGACACGACGCTTACAAGTAAGGTAGAATTATTCGCAGGCATGACTGTAAAAGAGAAGTGCATATCATTGGTTTATTTCACATAATTGCAGCCAACTTCTTCCCGGAATACAGTTTTACGATGGAAGATACATATGGCCCAGTCCATATCGATTCAGGCAGGGGCCTTACCTTCATAGTCTCAGATGTTATTGAATTTAACATATGTCAAACTTCAGGATAAAGTAAGTAATACGTATATTTTAGTTTTGTCCAAAAAAATTTTTGGCCAGAGATACAGTCCACCGAACATGGGCCCGCGAGCGCTATTTTTCAAATGCGATTTTTGACAAAATACTAAAATGCTCATATCTCAGGAACGGTTCAAGATATTTTGCTCCTTTTTGTTTTATTTGAAAGATAATAATTTTGTGATTAAAGTGATATCCTTGATTTGAAAATGTGTGTCCACATTCTCTTGCTGCATTTTTTTAATTTTATTTTTTTTAAATAAAAAAAATTGTTTTTCTTAAAAATGCCAATCCTAAAAATTTTTATTTTTTTACTGTTTGTCAGTACCATAGAGTACTACAATCCCTGAAAAGGAGAACTTCCATTTTTCAGTTTAACAGGTTTTATAAATTAATGTAATTTTTTACCTTCCATGGTGAATTTCTTGATTGCAAGTTTTTATAATTTTGTTATTTTAAAACACCAATCTCAAAAAAATTGTACTGTTTGTGATTAACTAAAAACAACAAATGAAACAAAGTTAGGAACTAGTTAAATGTTGATATTTTTTTAGATTTTCTTTATTAATAACCTTCCAAATCATTAATGATTTTCTGGAATAATGTGGAAGATTCTAGATGATTCCAAAACGTAACGGAACCTTCTAGAACAATTTGGAAGCTTCCAGATAATTTCAGATCATAATAGAACACACTTCAACAATCTACAAACTTGCAAATAATTACAGAATGTAACAAAATACTCTAGAACAATGTGGAAGCTTCCAGATAACTTCCGAAAACCTCTGAGGACAATGTGGAACCTTCCACATAATTAAAGAATGTAACAGAACTTTCTAGAACAATCTGAAACTAACAGGAAAATTCTAAATGTTTGACCTTGCATATAAAAGGGAGGACACATGAACTGACAGTTCAGTTGTCAACAGGCAAACAAAGAGAGTAGTTAAAAAAAAATTTTGTTAACAGTACCTGTGAAGGTTTTGAGACATCTGCTGACTGACTGGGTTGTGGTGTTTGTGGAAAAGTCTATTTGAAATGTCTTCTGACTGGGGCCATAGGAGAGTGAAGTGTGCTGACTATTTTCATATCCATAAAAGAGTGATACATAAGACTAGCAAAAAGACATCAGGTTGGAAATAAGAGTGCTCATTTTAAGACTCTGTTTCAAAGTGAAAATGTTTCCAGTAATGACTTTTCGTGTTCTAAATGCTTTAACACAACACCAAACATGATAATAAGTGAACAAGAAGCCCCCAATGTTGTGTGTGATGCAGATTTTGTAACTGCAGAGGAAGAACTACATATCCTGAATCAGTCAGCTACAGAGGTTGGTGTTAGTCCTGTTAAGAAACCATGGTCAGTGAAGTCAATTCATGAGATGCATGCATCAAGAAAACACAGAGACATTTCTGGAGCAGTGGGTGAGCATACCAGAACAAAACTGACCAAACTCTTCAAAGTAGAAATTCCAACTTCAGAAGAAAATGAACCAAAAGGAGCTTGTGCAACCTGCCAAGAGTTTTTATCAAACATCAGTTCAGCTGTTGAATCATGTGCATCCTACAATGATAAGGTTCAAGTTCTAACAATTATCCCAGTATCCTTTACAAAGAACCAAATTTTGCACCACATTCCATCTGCATCAAAATACATGGTGGACAAGACAAGAAATTTGAGGTCAGCAAAAGGAGTGTTTGGAAAACCAGATCCATAAAATGGTCATCCTGTGAATGAAGCAATGTTCAAATTGCACAGTCATTTTATCTGGAAGATAAGTGGGACTGTTCTCGCCAGAGTGCCAACAAAAAAGACATTATGACTATGACAGTTGCAGGAGAAAAAGTGGTGAAAGTGAAAAGATACATGACCCGCAGCATTAAAGAAACTTTTGCCATGTATAAGAAGGAACATTCAACATTGCATATTGGAAGATCAAAATTTTATGCATTACGACCTAAGTGGGTTGTTCCACATCCACCTAGAGATGTCTGTTTATGTTTGTACTGTGCAAATTTTGAACTGTGTGGTAGCTTTGAAGAACTTACTTGAAGATATGACATATGACACCTTGGTTGGACATGTGAAGTCGTTAGTGGTCTGTGACATAGAACGAGAGATATGTTTGTTTCAGGACTGTGGTGACTGCCCTGGAAAGGGGGGACTCGATTTACAGACACTTGGTCTGGATAGTGTAGCAGATAACTCTTCTGAAGTTACATATGCAACATGGGAAGAAAATAAACTCATTAAGAAAAATGTTGCCATTGATACCTTCTTAGACGAACTTGGGAGGTGGACAGTGAAAGCAGTAACACACCAACATCTGAAGAAAAGAAAAAATTGCAACAAGAACACATTGCAGAAGTGAAGGGATGGGTAGAGGCTGCATGTTTAGTGCTTCACTCTGATTTTGCTGAGAACTGGTCTGTGGTTCTACCACAAGAAGTTAAAGGATATCACTGGAGTAATGACCAAGTTTCAATTTTTACAGGAGTGACATATTTTCAGAACAAGACCACAAGTGTTGCAGTTATAAGTGATGACAGAGGACATGACTCAGCACATGCATTGTTGGCAATACACAAAATCATTCAACCACTGCAATCACAGGTAGAAAAGATCATAATTCTGATGGCGCCCCTAGTCACTTCAAAAACCGTTACCAACTATTTTAACTTGCAAAGTCTCTTGTTCCAATGGAGTGGGTATACAGTGCTACTGGACATGGTAAGGGGCCCTGTGATGGTGTAGGAGGCCTGCTGAAGCACCATGCAACAAAACATAATCTTTCCAGCCCAAGTACAGCTGCAATTCAGAATGCCAAGGAATTTACAAGAGTGGTGCAGTCACACACATCAATAAACCTGATTCTGTTGCCCAAAGAGGAAGTTGAAGAATTCCGCCAGCAGAAAATAAAAGATTGGTCGAACCAAACTACCCCTGTGAAAGGAATTCAGAAGACACATGTCTGGACTCAAATTGATGGGCAAACTTATATTGCACGAACTTTAAAGAGCAAGAAAGAAGAAATTTCATTTGTCCAACCAAGATCTCATAAATGCCAAGAGAATATTCAAATTCACGAACTACAAAAAGGAATGTTTGTGGCCTGTGTGTATGACTGTGACTGGTGGATTGCAGAGATTATTATTAGTTGTGAGTTAAGTGAAATCATTGTTAACTTTATGCTGCCACATGGACCAGCTGCTGGATATAGATTCCCAGATGAAAGACAGCAACACCACTACCAGTGCTCACTTCCAATTCGCGATGTTTTGAAGATTTTGGGTGCCCCAGTTCCTATTGGTTCAACAGGAAGACATCACTCAATATCAAAGGAAGATACTGATGCGGTTGAACAAATTTTTAGTTCATTAAATTGCTAAATTCAGTTCTAAGCAGAGTGCACAGAAGTATGCTTCGGAACCTGTACATTTTTTAACCTGCACATATATTTTGGAAGCTATTGATGTTTGAAACTTGTGTCTGTTACCCATATTTAAGAAGAAAAAAGTGTCAAGTAAGACTAGAGATTTTGATTTTATATGACCAATATCTGAGAATGTGGTAATGGAAACTGGCTTAATGTTTGGAAATTTTTTGAATTGTTTATAAAACCTGTTAAACTGAAAAGTGGAAGTTCTCCTTTTCAGGGATTGTAGTACTCTATAGTGCCGATATGAGCATTTTAGTATTTGGTCAAAAATCGCATTTGAAAAATAGCGCTCGCGGGCCCATGTTCGGTGGACTGTATCTCGGGCCAAAAATTTTTTTGGACAAAACTAAAATATACGTATTACTTACTTTATCCTGAAGTTTGACATATGTTAAATTCAATAACATCTGAGACTATGAAGGTAAGATTTTTTCTTTGGCTGCCTGAATCGATATGGACTGGGCCATATCCTTCATGATTTTACCGCATAATTGCCACTCGTAACGTAATCTAAGGCATTTGGGGAACTAGCACAATTGTTATAATTTTACCAGATTTGCCTCTTGAAGAATTAAAACGAGTTTATTACGAAATTATGAGATGAACCCAGAAATAGAAGGAATTAGAAAATTTATTGCAATTCAAAGGTCTTTCACTTGCAAATGGCCCGAAACTTTTTCCGACGATTTCCATTTCGTTCCTCGTGTGGTTGTGATACGCTATCCGCCATATTCCTTTTGGCGGCCTAGCGCAAATGGCGGACTATTTAAAATTTCGTAAGTGTAAATACGGGGAACCCATAACACTGTGGAGATACATAAATCATCGGGACTTGATGAAAATGTCGTAAATTGCGGGAAAACGTAAATTGCTGGGGTGTAAAAGTGAGGTTTTACTGTATGTAATGTGTTGGATACTCCTCAAAGTTTCTTTAATGGTCAGAATTTTAGTCTGATACTCTGCGTCAATACTGTCATCATTGCTTTCAATGTTTTCTTATTTGGAAGTCATTTTTGCATCAGAAATGAGGTCATCTGTCCTAAGGGATTTGTCTTCTGTGCAGAAGAACTCATCTATGTCAGAATAGTTTCTATTTCACTCTCCCCCTAATTTTTTTATCTGGGTTTCCAATTGTTCGTGATTGGAGTTCCTTCTTTCGATAACAAGCTCAGTATTTACATCACTGTAATGGAATCCAGATTCAATGAAACAGTTATGGATGTCCATGCTTGTCTATCAGAGAGCCAGTCAAACTTTTCGCGTACCCAACTTTTCGTCTCATGTCATCCCAAAAATGTTGTCTCACCTCGTCTTGAAAATTGTTAAGTCTTGTCTTGTACCCAAAAATATCGCCACCTCCAGTTGTACTTGATCCTTAATGTCTAGCTCCATATTTTCATTTTGTAACAATGGTTTTGATTTTGGTATCCATCAAGTTTTTTTTTACCCTAACTGATTTAAAAAAAAGTTATGATATAAACACTGTAATTTAAAGTTCATCTTTACTTCAGATGTCATTGATTTTCCTCTGTTTGTCCTTTTTTCCTCATTAAATGTTTCTTCCTCCTGAAAATTTCATTTTCTCTCATTCTACAACATATTTTGTACTGTTATTGTCATCTCCTCCCATCCTGCACAATTATACTCCATCCCAGGATTTTCATCCAGTCTCATCCTGGCTTTTAATTTTGTTCTGAAAATTTTTTCTCACCTCGTCCCAACATTTCTCTTTCATGTGTTCTGTCCCAGCAAAATCTTCATCTCTGGGATTATTTTTTCAACTCGTCCCAAATCATTCCAGGCCCTACAAAATATGATGAGCATCGTATAAGACATTCCCGAGAAGTTAACTTATGATGCCACACATGCTGCCACGCGTGATGTTGCGCATACTCTAGTGTCTGTGGCATCTTGCGTTTGGGAATGGGGCTGGTCTGCAACCTTGACTTGTTTACTTTGAGAGTGGGCTGAGTAAGCGCTAAGGGTTAGGGAACTCAAAACTCCCTCGAAGCGAACTCACATCACCACTGAAGAGATATGTGCTTAGGTCAGCTGTAGCAATTGGGGTGTAGGCATTGGGCACCCACCACTCACACAAACAGTGGTTGTGCATCAGCTACCTTGAGCTATGACACTCTGAAGAAGGAAATATTATGCAAATTCCTCCGATCGGCATAGACTCAGATTACTCACATCGAGCGTAATACATTGAGATCACGACTTAAAAAACTTACTGCTATGCAAATATCATAAGTAGGAACATGTGTCTGAGATTAAGTTTCCACTTAATGTTCTGCGAATTGAGGGAATGTATTTAATGCATGTAATTGACAGGCATTGTAATATAAATAGCTGTTGAAATGTTTTGGCGTAATAAATTCAGTGAACTCTTGGCCGATAAACATTATTTTATGAAAAAAATGTACACTTAATGGAGTAGGCGTGGAAGGCATGCAGGCAGCATGGCACTGAAACCAGGTCAAAAGTACAAAGGGATCATTAACGGATCATCCATCCTTTTGATTATCTGATTGAGCTTCCCCCTCCATTGCCACGGACAGTCGGCGATCTACTGAATATTGTTTGATGAGTATTTGAACTTAAATGGGAGGTAATAATATGCAATACATCTGTAAATCTTGATCTTGGATAATATGCTCCTCACAGATGATTAGAAGTTGATTATTTTCCTCAAAAAATTTACTTTTGTGGAAAAAATATTGTTTGTTTTTTCTGTAACTATTAAAATATGTAGGATAAGAATAGAAAAGAATCCGATATCTGAACCTACGGATTGGAAATCAAGGCAAGGATCTGAAAAAACCTGGATCTTGCTGTAAGTGGATAGAAAATGGAAGGAAAGAGGTTTGAAAGTATGAGCGAGGCATGGCGCTGCATTCAGAGTGAGTGTAGCAATGTCACACGGCTCTCCCAGCAACAAATAGCCATTGACCCATTTATTTGTGAACCATGCAAATATTAACTGATATAAAAAGGTCGATTAAGGGTGCTCCCTAGCGACCTCTAAAAGCCCGTTGCAGATGCTTAAGATGAACGCGACTACGACTTTATCGTAGCTGCTGGTATTTTGGAAAATTTTCCCATTGTAGCAAAAGAATTGCTTTTTTGCGTAAATGGAATGGATTTCTTATTGGTTTATTTGTTAGTTTATAAAAAATAGCCAAACTTTCCATTTTTGTCCCTTTTTAGTCGCTATTTGCGAAGCCTAGAATAGGAACAGAGGATTTTGCTTCCACTCTAGAGAAAGCTTGATCCTTCATCTACACATTCAAACAACAACTTTTGATGCTATTTCTATAGCTAGGTCATAATAGTAAACCCTGTGGAGCATGTTTTGCGTTTTTAAACTCATTGTGCGCTGAAGTTCCGACCGAAGATTTCTGTCTTAGCGGACTACCCCCACTCCTTCCCTAAGGCGTTCCACCCCTCTTGTTTACGAAACTCCAGATGTGTTAGTTCTGTGAGAGAGCGCGAGGGTTCTAGAGCGGTGTCAGGTTACCTCTTCTAAGATAACACCCCCCCAGCTGAGTGGACGAAGAGCCGAGGAATTCTTTCTGGCAGTCGTGGAAATTGGAAAGCATATTTCGATGACGGCTCATAAGTTTTATATGGCAAATTCGCGAATATGTGGAAATGTTATTACTACACGTATTAAATAAAGATTCTCCACGAGAAATGGATTGGAAACGGCATGGTTACTTATCACGTTTATCACACGTATCATTTATTTCAGTGAAGAGCACGTGATTCATGAAGAAAATTCATCGGGTCATTATTTTAATATTTTCTGCTATAAAAAATTACCGAACTGAATTACCGGTCACCAATATGATATGTATAGGGCTAGGTTACGCCCGAATGGCGGAAATGAGTACAATTTTTAACGTTCCGCACATGGCCAGCCAAACATTCCCGAATAAGCAAGTCGACATCGCTCCTGCCATACATGATGTTGCTTGGGAGGAGATGAAGAAAGCGGCTATGGATGAAAGTGAATTTGCGATCAAAGCAGGGAAGTGGATTAAGATGGTACACCTTTGAATACGGTGGTGTGTGACGGATCATGGGAAAAAGATCATACCGCACAAACTATATATAGGTATACCTAACTCTTTGTCAGGAGTGGTACGTATATTCTTCATGGACGCCAAATCGGTCGCTATTAATGCAAACACATTTTCAGGCTTACGTTGTGGGATTCATAACTAAAAAAGTAACATTTATTGGAGTAAGAAATAAGTACTGCATTATGTACGCAAGCAGGTTCAAAAGACCCTACGAATAATGAAAGGCCTCACACATGTTTTAAGAACTGGAGTTCTTCTTATACGGCAATGGAAGCAGATACCATAGTAGAAGGCTTCAAAACAGTGTTAAAATGTATAATTTTAAGTGCTATACACTCATAGGTAAGAAGTACTCTAGTATGTGTCAAGTTTTCAAGAAGACGACAATCTATATGCTCCACTAAATTCAATAATTTTTTAAGGCGATGGAGATACTAGCATCATGCAAAGACTTGTATTGCCATACGGTGTAGACCTTCCTGTTCTAAAGGTGGAATGCTCCAACCATTTGCTTCGAAATGCTGCAACCGCATCAGAGATGTAGTAAGGAAAACGAATAACTGGAAATGCCATGCACCAGTAACTATTAGGAAAAATATTGGAGACAACTTACATCGGTTAAGGAATGCGGTACCTTCTGCCATAAAATTTAGAAAGAGTACGTTAACTGCTGACCCCAAGGAGCTACAGAAAGACATTATGAATGGCCCCCGGCTTGTTTTCGAGGATCATAGCAAATGTGCGGCGTACTTTTGTCGTGGACCAAAGTCTCATGAGGAGAACCGTGTGCCTCTGTTGATGAACTTTGGGGTATGGGACGATATCATGTCAGTAGATAAACTCCTGGGCCAACCAAACTCCCAGCTTTATCCTGGACGTAACCAACAATCAAGCAGAATCCTTCAACTCATGTGTGGCAAAATATGTAGGAGGGAAAAGAGTAAATTTCGCTTTCATCTACATCTATCTACATCTACATAATACCCTGCAAACCATCACAAGGGTGTGTGGCAGGGGGTCATTTCTCACCAAACATACACTACATATCATGCATAAAAAAGGAATAGTATTAATATAGTAGTCAGAACTACACTATTTAAAAAAGATAGAAATTGCAGAGCAAACATGCAAAAACATTCTGTTAGTAGTTGAATGAGAAGCAGTAACTTTGTAATTCCACATGTATTTATTGCAAACGACCTAGGTTTCGACGTAGCACGTCGCACGTCATCATCACGTGACAACACCTGATGATGACGTGCTACGTCGAAACCTAGGTCGTTTGCAATAAATACATGTGGAATTACAAAGTTACTGCTTCTCATTAAATATGCTAAGCAAATTCCATGAAGTCACGCCTGAAACAAAGGAATTCTGTTAGTAGGGTTAGCTTTAAGTACTCATACCAACATGCAGCTACCAACGCTATTCATTGCTACTCTACGATAGGACATATTTACCGTTATTCGTATCTCTAATTGTACGAGGGAAAAAGGACATTTTGAATCGGTCAGTTCGGCAATCAATTTCTCTAATTTAATGATTATGGTCCAGTCTGCCATAGTAAGTTGGGGTTCGTAAAATATTTTTAACATCATCACTGAAAATATTGCCTTGGAATTTGTTTAAGAGATTAAGTCTAAATTTCAACCTGCGATCTGACAATGATTCCCATTTCAATTCATTTAATAGACTGGTTACGCTTATATAATTATCGTATCGTCCCTTTACAAATCTTGCCGATCTTCGCTGCACACGTTTAAGCGGGGGTCATATCAAACTAGGTGTGAAGTGGCCGCTTCAGCTTTCAATGCAGGACCAGATGTTCATACATTGATACACAGCAGCATCACAAACAAGAGTCCAGGATTTTTTACGAAAATATTCAAACTGGCCTCCGAAAAAAGGCAGAGATGCGAAAAAAGGCAGAGATGCGAGCAAAGCGACGTCTTGAATGTAAAGGACAATTGGAACATCCTGCCCAGCATTATGGCCTGCATGGCCCACAAAATATCGAGAAGGAGTTTGAAATCGACTTAACTGTGAGATATGTTTTCCTAAATTCCCTGAAATTAGGCGAGGAGCAAACAAGACAACTGGAAGCATCTACCAAAACTCAACGCCTCTGTCAAACATGGCATGTTTAGCGGAGAAAAAGGCTCACCGCCTCTACCTTTGCTCGAGTTTGTAAATTAAGAGCAGGAACCTCTCGGGAGAAGACTGTTCAGTCTTTACTCTACCCATCTTTTCGCGGAAATAAAGCCACCGACTATGGAATTGCGGGTGAGGCATTGGCGACAGCGGAGTACGAGAGATTAAGGGGCAATACGGTTAACCCATCAGGACGTTTTGTCGATAGGAGGACCTCCTACATAGCAGCAACGCCAGATGGCGTCCTGTCAGATGTCGATGGAATGGTCGAGGTGAAATGTCCATACGTATGCATGGATGCGCATCGTACGCATGCTGTCTCTCAAAAGAAATTAGCATCTTGTGAGATTATAGACGGCGAAGCTGCTCTGAAAGTAAAGAGTGATTATTTTTACTAGATCCAAGGTCAACTCCATATCACGGAGAAGAAATACTGCCACCTTATTTTTTGGAGCCAGTTAGGTATGGCAGTTTTGCGATTGACAGAGATTATGACTCCTGGTCAAAATATATGGAGGATAAGTTTTAAAAATTTTACAAGGACAGCCTTTTGCCAGAAATTCTACATCACATTTAAAAGCTGTTGAACGAGAGTTTGATGGTGACGTGGGAGAATAATATTTACCCTGACACTCATTGAAAAAGCATTCCATTTCCCTTTGAGACCTAATCATCTTCTGAGAGTGTGGATTTTAGCCTTATTTGAAGTGCTTTCATCATTTTTCCTTGACTTTGTTTATTCATGTTCCTTATCCTTTTATAAATACTAACGCAGGATCAAGTTCTCCCAAAATTTTAATAGCATGCGAATTGTTTTCTCTTATCATGTTTTCATGTATTACTAATATAACAAATATATTATGCAAATCCGTGTGCTTCCCTTGTTTTTCATAGCACTGTGATATTTTTAAAGCTGTTTGTTGACATTTGCTGTTCAATTTCACTCTGCATTTCTAAAATATGTAAACATTCTTTAGATAATCCGTGTTTGAAGAGTATATTGTATTTTTGACTTGGCTTATTTTGGGGGAATTTCATAGAACGGCCTACACTGAAACCAATAGCCCAATGAAAGATTTTTGTCATACTTTGTTGGAACTATTCTTTTAAATTATGCCACAAATTTTCCACTTTTCATCCTACATCTGTTGTGCATATTCTAACTCGGAGTTTCATGAGTTTAGACAAAGATGAATTTCATAATGGGCGTAAAATATAGACGAGCAAGCAAAAATCTAGAGATATCTGGGTTTGATTCCCGATAAAGGCGAACGATATTTCCTCTGCGGCATCGTCGCGCTTCTACCTTGCCGTTGTCGCTTTACGGGTAATACCGCGGTTAGTTAGTGGCAAGCTCAAATAAATTTAACCAGACGGGGGCATAGGTACCTACAAGATTTTAGGTTATCTGATAGAATGACAATGGCTGCATAAAATTCATAACGGCCACGCCTGCTGCTAAGGAAAGCGAATGTGTATTCTCCAAGGGGTTGAAAAAAAACTTGTCGATTCGGGAATATGCAGCCATAGATTTTTGTAACAATTTCTAAAATTTCTTTTTCTAGACTGAAAATTTTAATTTAACAGCACTGTTCCCGGTCCGAAGAAGGATAATACCCACAAGACTTCTTTAGGATGAGGATTTCCCTCACCATCATCCTTGCCTCTCGCTTATCAGCTACGACTGCTAATCAAAAGTATTAAATTTCGCTTTTTGCCTTTCCGCAGGCAAACCTTCCTCCCCCCCCCCCTTCTTCCTCTTTCCCCTCTCTTCTTCCGATTCCAAGCGTTCCGGCTTGTGCCCTGCGAGAACCGATAAATAGGGACTTTCACTTGCCAATTGGGGAGGGAGGGGGTCTAAACAAAACATCATTGCAAGTGCAAGTCGGGAGGAATAATTCTTCCATTGTCAAAAGTGAAAACGATGCCCAGAAACTGTGCTGGAAGATTTGAGACCCCGTCATCAGGTCAGAAATAAGAAAAGGTCGGGTTGAGACATCTGGGTTGACCGAGGGGGAGATAACAAACCACTTAGAGGGAGGCGAGCTATGCTCAGCAAGCTATCATGTTACATCTAGAGGAGGGGGAGAAGGGGGGGGAGAGGGCCTTCCCTTTCCACTTTTTAATCCCGCCACCTATGCGGGGAATCGTAGAACTACAATAGAAAAGCCGTTACATATGAGAGTGGCCTCAGCTAGGCAGCCCCCTTAAATTAATAAATAATAATAAATCAGGGTGTCTACCAGTCGGGAAAAGTCGGGAATCTGGGAAAAAGTCGGGAATTTATTAACGTCGGGAAAAAATCTGGAAAAGGTCGGGAATTAGCTGAAAAATAATAAAAAATCGGGAAAAATGGTTGCTTGCAAATCGTCAGGATAAAAATTGGAATGGCAGACATAGCATTACGAAATGCGATATTGTTTCCCTTTTTCTTTATTTGTCATTATCAAAGAGGTGTTATTTTAAACCTCTCTGATCAGTATTTGTGAGTTCTCGACTTTCGCCGTTCGATTGCACTAGACATTGGCACCGTTTCCTGCATGCCGCCGCGTGATAACTCAGCTTGGTCGGTTGCAGGTTGAAGATCGTATACTTCCCTCCTGCCCATGAATGCTATTTCGAAAGAATGACCTTGACCGTGGTTATTTCAACGCCCCCAAAGATTCAGGCGATCCATAGATCGTACTCTAGTATGATTGTGACATTTTGCGTTTTGCCATGCCTCTGAGGGTGTAACGCGATTAAATTCCACTAGAAAGATTATATTTAAACCATCGCGTCCTAAGTTTCTATGCAGCGCATCATCATAATCGGGTGGGATTAATTAACTTTACTGTGGAATTGGAATGTTTTCTTTCTCTCATCCATTCAGTAAAGCTTACCGTTTGCCATTTTGTTATTAGCATTTCCCATTGAATTGTGTTGGTTTTATACGCAAGCATAACGTCTTCATGAAAGAACAGAGATCAGCCCCTGGAAAGTAAAAACATTATATTACGTTTTGGTGTTTTCCCAGCGGATTAGATGAGTGAAAGTTTCTCGAGTCTTCCACCGAGTCAAAGGCTCCATCTCTGCCGACTTTTCTGAAAACGACTCTTTTTCCATCTTCAGGGCTATGAAGACGTCCCTGGCTCACAGCCCTACCCAGCTAGCACAGATTTGGTCATATCCTTGGAGAAATCTGATATATTGGGGATAAGCTTATCTTCCACGTTCAATATCCCTAATTTCCACTATTTTAAACATTGGGGGAGGGGGTGTAACATACATTAGTCTACAGAAACCTTGGAGAAATCTGATATTTTGGGGATAAGCGTATCCTCTACGTTCAATATCCTTGTTTTCCACCATTGCAAGCATTTGGGGGAGGGGGTGTCACAGTAATTTGGCAGTGCAATTATTGAATAAATCAAATCACCAGCAATTATTTATCATTTAATTTATTAAACATTGTTGATGCAACTAATGTGGGCGTTATTAATTGCATTTTGCGGCAGAAAATTGCATGTTATTCAGTTTAATTGGTAATAAAGATGGAAAGGAGTCGTTTTCCGTAGGCAGAGATGGAGCCTTTGTCCCGGTGGAAGACCCGAGAAACTTTCACTCATTATATTACATTGTCGCCGAAGACGCCATGCGTGCCGCCACCGACGAATATGTCGTTGGCTCCTGAATGATATACTGGAGAACTCACCATTTGCCAGCTAGTGCGGTGGAATGTCTTTGTGATTCATCTGATGGTGAACTCGCTAGCTCGAAAGCCGCCTGAAAGTCTAGTTCATCTGTCGGCATGTGCGAGTTTGCAACAAAATCGTTTGTTTTTACTGGAGAACTCCGCATTCACCAGCTCGAGTTGAGTTGGTTCGTCAGTCTTCGAGTTGGTGTGTGCTCAAGAGGTGTCTTTGGTTGGACTGGCGACGGACATCATTTCATTCAAAGGCTCCTTTCACACAGGACGGCGCGAACCCGACCGCGTACAGTGGTGCAGGATCCCTGATACTTGGTATTTATGAGTCTAGAAAAACTTTCTATATAGGGTTTTTGTGCATATACTTGGGATGCACTGATTGACGAATTCAAAACCATCGTAAGTAAGGACATATCGCTGTTGCTACTCCTCTAGTAGATAAGATAAAATGTTACACTGGTGACAAGTACATCATTTGAAAAGGAGCAGGCACAGCTTCACCTTCAATTCTCTCTAATATAACGTGTATTGCCCCAATTCTTGTTCTGAAAAATGGGTTTTGTAACTGAAGGTGAGTGCTATTTAACTGTTTATTAATATATTGCAAATATAATTTGCAAAATTGTTTTTTTACATAATATATTTTTCAAAAATAAAGAAAAATATTTTGAAAATTCACGTTTATATTTTTGCACAATAATTAATTTGTGAAAATATTAACATCGAATTTGTGTTCAGAGATCGCGAAAACCTTTGTGCTATAATTTTTAATGAAAAGATAATTTTGAGTTTGTGTAAATCCAAGTAATAAAAATATTGCAAATACTTTTGTGAAAAAAGTAATTAGCGAAAATATGAACATCAAATTAGCATTCAGCGTCTGAGAAAATGTATATTTGTTCATATTAATGGTGATGTTTTAAATAAGAGTTAATTAAAAAAAATTGCAAAGCTTTTTGCGAAAAAATTAGTTAACAAAAGTTTTGAATCTAAATTCATATTCAGCAACCTCGAAAACCTATATAGACCAAATTTCATAAAAATTGAACATTTTTTAATCCAAAATACCAATTACTAGGGATCCTGCACCGCTGTGCGGTGTGCCGCCGTGCATTCCTCAAAAACAGCTGTGAAATTCACGGTACAGTCCATTTTGAGTATACGGCATTTTAATTTCTAGTAGGAGTTTAATCATGAATGAAGTGGATAAGGTGCTGTGCTTGTACTTTTAATAATGTGGATATAATAAGATGGCCAATTCCAAGTGAAAAATTGGATAGGACTGAGCATTGAACTATTGACCATCACGATGACACATTAAGAAGTTAGCCTTTTTGGTCTGAAATTTTAAAATTTTTGTCTTGAAAAGTCTTGAAAAAGTCTTGAATTTCTTTTTCATATATTAGTAGACACCATGTAAATTTATTTATTTTATGTGGCAAAGCCACCTTAGAAAAACAACACAAATTCAACTTGTGTACACGCCTTAGGAATGCAGCTAAGAAACTATCTTTTAGGATATATTTTTGATCGCTGGGTTGGAGCGAAAGGCAAGAAAGGTACACTATTACATGACAAATATAAATGGGTGAATGAATGTTTTTTTACCATTGATTATGCATGCGTCCAGAACAAAACGTCATTTAGAATGAATGTGAGACAAAGTGATCGTATGAATCAAGCGAACTCATATTTTCTCTGATTTTCTTGGCTGTTGGCGACGGAAGAAGGGAAGAGCAATGCTTACTTACGATTACGATACATTTCCTCGATGACTACATCGATACGCTCAATGAGGAGGGTAAATGAAACCAGATTCTTTCGATGATAACTATTGTCAGCCGGAATAATTTGGCGGTGGAGTAAGGTTGGGTCATTAGTCTGAAATATGAAGGGAGAAAAAAAGCTACGATGTGTGATATGCATGACTGAATTTACTGCTCGAATGCCATAGCATCTCTTCCGATGCCTGTCAAAACCTTTTTTGAGCCCACGAGCGCAGTAAATGATTGCTGTACTAGGAATACCCCTCATAGATTTATGTTTGGGGAAAATGGGTAGCAAATTATGCCTGGGATTATGAGAAGAAAATGTAGCAATTACCTATTTTCTTGTGGGCGAGTGTATCCGTACTTGATTAATTTATGTTATTTTGGCTCCTCGTTACTAACTTTAGACTTGTGGCAACAAAGCCTAATGCATTTTTAGTCTTATGGTGCCATATTTTATGTACTACTCAGCCCATAATTCAAAGACATCATTAGTATTTGAGCATTGAAAAATGAATGACCTATCATCCAAGGAATTCACATTTCATGCATAATGTACGTGCCAACGATGATTGATTAGGAGCCTTACTCTGGCAAGGAGCATCTGAAAATCGCTGCATTGATCCATCATTTTTCGTAAAAACAAGTAAATTTTTCACTTTGGGACCGAGACCAGAGGCGGGTAATTTCAAAACACCGTTATTTCGTAATATCGAGTAGAATTATATGTATTTAGATAATATTTTGTAGGGACTGAAGATTTTGCTTCGTAAAATCAAAATATCGTAATTTCGAGGATCATAAATTCGAGTTTCTACTGTACCTAGATTACGAGCATGATTGGAATAGAGGATTTCATGTTGATCAGCCTATATTTTTGGTATTAGGTCAATATCAATACGCTAAAGCATGTGCGTGCCTAATTTGGGCTTTAGTTTTGACACCATTTAAAATGAAGTTATTTTATTCAGGCCACAAATGCAGTATCTGTACCTCATAATTAACTTTGCTTACGGCCTTTGCTATATCTTGGGGTTTAAAATGGTAGTAAATCTGTAAATCGTCTGCATGTTGCAGTATATATCTACAGTATTGCAGTTGCTGAGGAAAATCTAGAATGTAAATTGAAAACAGAAGTGGCCCAAGAACCGAACCCTGTGGAACAACCAAGTGTGACAGAATTCTAATCTGACAATTTTCCATCATGACCCTTGACTGCTTGTTTCCTATCACGAAGGTAAGACAAAAACCAGCACCTCAAGATAATTTCAGTGATTTAGGTTTTAAAAGAAGCTTAGTATGGTCAGCCGATCAAAGGCCTTGCTGAAGTCAAACAAGACAGTAAGAGTGATCATTCTGTTTATTATCACTAATGTTATCAGTTTCTTTAAGCTGTGCAGTTTGGGTGCTGAAACATTTACGGAAACCAGACTGATAAGGGTAATACATCAGGGATTTGAATTTTTAAGGTATTCATTAACTTGATTGTAGTCTATTTTTCCTGAATAGGGCGATAGGGATGTGATGTATCTGTGAGGGGTTTTTGATGTTTTTTATGGGGCAAACCAATCTATATTTCCATTCAGTTGGGAGTATGGACATTGATAGTGAAAAATTGATAATCTTGGTTAGAGCTGGGGGAGTACGTAGCACTTCATTTATCGACATGCAACTAAGGAAACACAATCCTAATTCTTACTTATAAACTAAGACATGGAAATCAGTAAAATCAACAATTGACAAAAACCCTTGATCATGACTTGAAAATCAGTTAAATGAAGAATGAACGAAAGAAACCCTTTTTTAACAATGTCACTTTAGTGTAATTGAGTGCAGCTTCCTGACTCTGTACTTCACTTTATTACATTGCACATAGGCAATCACGCGTTTTTGGCCAAATTTAATTCAAAATAATCTCAAGAAATGTTTCACACACGTACGGGGATGGAGAGGTTATGGGGAAGAAGGGTGAAAAGAAAATGATACGGACCGGGTTTACCAATGCACTTTTCTTCTTTAAGGGCAGGGGAGGGATGGTAAAAGGACGTTGCTTTAGCGATGGTTGTGGCTCTGGCGGGACAGGAACGGTACTTATCGTGGCAGGTGAGACGCTGCCGTTGAGCGAAAGATTTGTGAGCGGCGACACTTTCCATATGGCCAGGCTGCGGTTACGGGATGTGGAACCACTTAATGATGAACGGGCTGCGGCTCTTGCTCCCTCTCAATCTCCTTGGTCGCTCCCCCTTCCGGCAATATCATCAGCTCCAGCCTTTTTCCTCCTCCTCTCCTGTCGCTCTCGTGCTTCCTCTCAATCTCCTTGGTCGCTCCCCCTTCCAGCAATATCATCAGCTCCAGCCTCTTTCCTCCTCCTATCCTCTCGCTCTCGTGCTCCCTCTCAATCTCCTTGGTCGCTCCCCCTTCCGGCAATATCATCAGCTCCAGCCTTTTCCTCCTCCTCTCCTGTCGCTCTCGTGCTCCCTCTCAATCTCCTTGGTCGCTCCCCCTTCTGGCAATATCATCAGCTCCAGCCTCTTTCCTCCTCCTCTCCTGTCGCTCTCATGCTCCCTCTCAATCTCCTTGGTCGCTCCCCCTTCCGGCAATATCATCAGCTCCAGCCTTTTTCCTCCTTCTCTCCTGTCGCTCTCGTGCTTCCTCTCAATCTCCTTGGTCGCTCCCCCTTCTGGCAATATCATCAGCTCCAGCCTTTTTCCTCCTTCTCTACTGTCGCTCTCGTGCTTGCCTCCACGTCTCCTGCCTTTTCGCGTTCGTCCACTGCTTTACTCAAGGGCCACCGCCTGAACAATCAGCTATTCCTCTCAAAACTAGGGCGGCCACTCTATTTAAGCTGTCACCCCTCCAGCGAAGAAATGGGGGAGGGGAATGTAAGGGGTGAATTGTGGGAAACTTGCACACCCACACTGGGGATTCGTAGACCACTCAACTGAGGTGACACTTGCACTGTGGTGGGTCTGCACACTTCGACTCCGCTAGTCACTTCCTGCTGCACATTTGACGCCACTCACTTTAAGGGGGGGGGGAGGGATGGGAAAAACACTCACACTCACATGAACGTCACATTCAACCCATAAAATAGATCGCTCAATTTTACACACAAAACAAGAACGCTCTTCCTCGTTCGACTTCCCTTGCATGTCGCCGTGTCCAAATGGGACCAGTTACAATATATGCATAAATATACATGCATACATACACACACACACACATATATATATATATACTAAGGATGGGTCGATTCCAGTTTTTTTCGATTCCAAACCCGATCCCGATTCCTGTGTTTTCGATTCTCGATTCTGAAATGGTACTCTTTTGCAAAGTTTGAACATTTAAATCTTTCAATAAGAAACAAATTATACATAGCCAAGCTATAAAATATAATGAGCTATAAGTTTTGGATATTTTTTGAAATCTTAAAACAAATATAATTAACACAAATCTTAAAACAATATTTTTTTACTTCTAAAAAAAATGGTGAAGAATGCATATTACATGACAAGGAATTTCCATATTAACTGAATTCTATAGAATCCAAAACAAATACGAGTCATTAAAATAGTAATTTAGCCTTTTCATTTCAAAAATTATAGCAGTAAAACATAATAGCAAAGCACTAAAGAATAAACGCTACAATGAGGAAAAACTTAACTGATATTTGGAAGTTTTAGTAACTATAGGCATTATAGCATATTATCTTTCAATTTAACAAAATCATGTGGACATTACTCATTATGATGTACATAAAAATACATTCAAATTCAGAAATTTTTCCACATTCACAGATCATGCAGTCAATTGTTCAAGTTTTTATTCAAAAACAAAATCATTTTGACCCTCTCTGGATCCAACCTATTTCTTTTGGCATATACAATATTCTCTGCAGTGCTGAAAAGCCTTTCACTGAAGACTGTAGCTGGGGGTATGCAAAGATACTTAAGAGCAAGTTTTTTTCAGTCTGAGAAAACGGCTGTTGTGCCAGTATCTCCCTATATCTTCCATGCTTGCTTCTGGGTGCAATGTACTCTCACTAATGTACTTATTCAGTTCTTCCTCACCTGATGTTTCCTGCAGAGTATTCTCTGTAGAGGTAACAAGATTCTTATACTGTGACCAAATTCCTAAACTAGTGCACACAGTGGATGTTTGGGCCACAGAATCCAGTTCTACTTTAGAATCTTCTTCACTGATTACTGACAATATGAGCTATTTGACATTCTGCAAACTTTGTTCATTTGTAAATGGTATCTGCTTGAACCTTGGATCTAGAAAGGTAGCTTGTGCCAATGTAGAATCACTCTGAATTCCAGAAAATCTTCTTTTCAACAATGACAAAAGTTCATTTTTCAGCCCTTGAAGTCCTGAACCCATGGGTGCTGGTGCTTCCAGATTGTGCTTTATGAGTTGCACTGGTGGTATTATCTGTAGAAAAAAAATTATGTTTAGGACATTGCAAAAGAGCTAATAAATATATTGGCCAAACAAAATAAATAATAATATTTTTAAAACATTCAATGACGTTAATTTATTAGATTTTTGTCATCTGAAACATTTTTTTATATTTTATTTTTTATTCTACACTAAACATCTATGGTCACTTGAAGAAACAATACATTGAACTTCTCCTAACTTGTGGGGAAACAAAATATTTTTATAAACTGAGTTGCAAATTGTGCAAGGAGAGAGTAAAAAATATGCATTGGCTGCCTGAGTAGACCGGTACAGTTGCTTACCTCTGATGAAGTTGATGTGGATTTACTTAATTGAAAGGTTGCAGCATCAAAGACTTCCAGAAGTTGCACAGTAGCCTCAGTGACTCGCCATTCATCATCATTCAATTCAGCATTTAGTTTTATATCAGGTGAACCTGAAATCAAAATTATGGCATTCTTCTGCTCGACCAATCTTCTCAGCATGTGCAGAGTGCTGTTCCAACGCGTTGGCTCATCCTGTATTAGCCGGTGTTCAGGCAGACCAAGTTGTTTTTGATTGCGCCTCAACAACTTCGAAAGCTTTGATGAATCTTTAAAGCTGCCTACTATCTTCTTGCATTTAGTAATGATGTTTCTGATTTTAGCATTATCTAGGAAGCCATCTTTTACTACATTTTGAAGCAAATGTGCAGTGCAACTAATATCTTTGAACTAGGAATTCTTCAAAGCAGCTTTGATGTCTGTGCCTCCATCTCTCACCACCGCAACGATTTTTTCTGCGAGTCCCCAACCACTCAATGTCTCTCTAATGAAATTTAAAATGTTCTGTGCAGTATGACTAACTTCCGGGAATGGAGTAACTTCTAAACGTCTGTGATATAGTTTCAGAGAATTTCCAGATTCTTTAAAGAAGTGACAAGTCAGAGCCATGTAGTCATTCGTACTGATTGAAGTCCATCTGTAGTCACTGCGACGTATTGGACTTCGGCCAGGTCTTCCCTTACCATTGTCGTGACAGCACTGTACATTTCCGTTAGGTAGGTACTTGTTACCAAGGATTTTTCTGGAGGGCATCACATATCGTGGTTCGATGTGGTGCATAAGGTTCTTAAAGCCCACATTTTCAACAATACTAAATGGTTGAAGGTCTAAGCAGATCATCTCTACGATCAATCTATTGATCTTCACTGATCGTGGATCATTTGACTTAAATTTTCTTGTTCTATCACAAAATTCTCCCAGTGTCGGTTGACGCAGCTTATCACCCAACTGTATACATTTTGGATATGCTTTGGGAGATGGGTTTTCCCAAGAAAATGGAAAATTGGAAGATTCACTACACTGAAACTCAATGGATGATGAAAGAGAATTGCTAGTCGTAGGGCTCACAGGTGGATCAACGGTGACACTCAAGGGTGACGTCGGAGGTTGAGAACTTTGTTGGGGGATGGCACTGTTTAAGGTGGCTGGTCTAAAAAACCAAAGTGAACAGATTTTCGTACAAATTTCCAAATATGTTCCTTTTTGGATATTCTATGGAATATCGAAGAAAAAACGGGGGATCATCGACATAGTTTTTGCGATATTTTAGGTTCTTTTAACATGGAGCCTTATGGCGCTCTCCATTCCAATAGGATAAATTACGCACTTTCTTCAGTCTTACTGAACAGATTTTTACCAACAACTGATATAATATAGCTCTAATAAATTAAAATCTATTCTGAAAATATCATTCAATACTATGGACTGAAATTTTTCGTAAATACGATTAAAAAATATGTATGCAGGATTTCAAATGTCGCGCGCGGCTATGTGGTGTAACGTTGGCAACGTAGCACACGAAGGTACGGGACATGCTAATCAGACGAGTTGTGAAGAGAAAATCTCTCGTAAAATTACTTTATATGCAATATAAACCAAAGCACTTTTGATGACATAAAGTCAAATGCTGTTATCGCGGTTGTGAACATTACTCCCCAATTGGTCGATGGTTAATATTCGCTCGTAATATGCAAGCATATTATCAGGAAGTTAAAAAAATACGAAGTTTGCATAAACTGAAAGCCCTATCTAAAGTTCTAGAAACAGTGGACAAATTTAGTATTTATGGGGAGTAAAACGTAATGATTTTAAGATTCTAATGCAGAAGTCGATATGGCGATGAGAAGAGCAATTGAGGATCTGTGATGAGTAGCATAGAAGATCACTTATTTCTTGATCACTTTCTTGATAATGTTCAAACATACTCTAGATACAATTTCCAGTGGTGTCGATGGGCTTAGGTGCTTCTTCTGATTTAGGTAGAATATTTTAAACAAGTGAATTGTGTTGCCAATTATTGTGGAGCGCTAAGGACATTGCGATCTTACTAGATAAATACTTCCCTAACAAAATTATTTCGATTTCATTTATTACTCCAAGATAATAAGATTTTGACAAGTATACCAATGAGTACTAAGAATTTAACTTCCCTGGTTTGGGGTAACGTGACAGTTGATCGTGTTAGGTGGAAGCAGGCGATCAATTTTTATGGAAAATTTATAATAAAATGAGGTATTACCAGTATGAAATGAACTTGTACCTATCATCTCAAAAAATGTACTTTCCTCTCTGACCTCCATCTTTCCACTTACCTTTGCACTATTTCTGAGAATCATTCTCATGTCTCTCACTAATTCCTGAGGTCATTGTCATTATACTGACTCCAAAGAATATATTGTAAGCCTTAAATATTCCTCCAGTTGATAACTAAGAAAACCTTGCCACTCAATATGCACATATAGATACCTCCTCCTCACAGTAGAACCTGTACGAGAGCAATGCTGAAAATTTGTTAGCTTAAAATTGTATTTATTTTTCAAGTGAATTATGATGCATAGTGAATAATGGTGCCTATTCCTGATGCCCACTTGTGACAAAGGTCATGAATTTCATCTCCCATACCTCCTCGTTCGTCTTCCTATCCACCCACCTAACCTTTTCCATCCTAGCGCATGTTTCCAAACCATAGAGTGCCACGCTCCATCTCTTCACCAGTCTTTTCTTAACATCCCTACTCAAGGCTCCTGTAGTAAGCTCTCTACTAGAAGTAAATGCCTCTTTCGCCAATGCTTTTCTCCAATGAACCTCACACGTACCATACCCTATTTCCTACAACATGCTATCAAAGTAATTAAATTTCTCCTCCTGCTCTAACTTATGGCCTCCTACTCTTAAATTTAATCCTTTTTCGTTCTTGAAAACCGCATCACTTTCATTTACTTTTGGTTTCCAGATTCATACAGTGTACAAAGTAAACTTTTTTTGTGATATTATCAAAAGCTTTGCTGAAGTATGAAAATACCCCCGCTAATTTCATATTGGTACCTATAGGTCTAGAGCAGTTTAGAGTTTAGCAGAGTAGAGAAGCTGCATTGCAAATAGCGGACTCCATTTGCTCGCCAACAAATGCAATATCAATCAAACGGCTACCTTCGACGTTAAAAAGCTGCGTAGACGAATTGTGTGCACCAGATGAAGCTTTTTATTCCCACTTTTCCTTCATGGAGAGCGACTGATTTACTCTCCTATTATATTGTTTTGGGAAGTGAACTTTCCCTTTCTTCGAAAAGATGTAGACATGACGAACAGATCTAACTTGGGCAGACCCACGTGAAAACCACCCAAATCTTACGAGTAATTTAGTGTTGCAAACCACAAGAAACCACCAAGGAAGCACTTGGTCACTAATGTAAACAACGACGTAAGTGACACCTGTAGTCACGACTACTGTAACAAACAACTGCCTACAGCGTGTTGCAGAATGGACGCTGTTGCCGGATTAAGAACGAAAGATTAAATAATTTATAGAAACATATTTTAATACGAGTTCGCATTCGAGTGACAATGTATCTTCATTAAAATACTTATTTTGAATTCTAAGGCCACGGGTGAGAACTGTTTTCGGAAAATTAATTTCGCAAGAATGACTGAAGAAATGAATCAAGTCTGCATTTAAACAAATTTTTATGGCAATGTGTAAAGCTAAAGCACAGTATTTCAGATTGTACCTTATATATTAGTCATTCCTACTGAATATAGTGTAACTGCAACCTATTATTGAAATTTTAAACGAGCATTAAAATTTAAGTAACTAAATTTCTCTATGACTAACGATTACCCGACCAGCCACCTTAAATTGAACTTGATATTGTGTTGCACAGAAATGTGTTTGTTGAGGTTGGTCGTTTATTTACTCTTTCCTCCACGTGAAATAAGTTTGTTGCTAATATTACATTTCGCGTAATTTTCATTGCCAACGTCAATAGCAAAGTATTTCCATACTTGGGAAGACATAACAATAAAATTAACAGGTTAATTGCCACCAGTATAAATAAATCCACTGAATATCTCCACAAAATTCGGTGAGGACGTATTTCACCATGCCTTCGTGCACTGTGGAATAGGAACACAGACAACAAAAGACAAAAGAAAAGAAACACTGGAAAAACGACTTCCGTTGAAGTTTGCAGGACGATCCACTAGAGAGCGTGAGCGCGTGCTCACGTTCACCCGGGAAATTTGAAATCACGTACCGTTTTGGTTGGTTTTTATTTCTTCAGAATCGACTTTGAAGGCTTCGATTCTTCGATTCCGCTAAGAATCGGTGGAATCGGGAATCGGAATCGACCCATCCTTAATATATACACACACAAAATCGCGATAAAGGCACACTACACAGTCATAATAAATACAAAACAGATAGAGACAGAAACATAGAAACCCAAAAAGGAGACACTCAACAGTTTGGACATTTTTGCGGACATGCAGCCTCTTTCAACAGAAGAGGGTTGACTGCTGTTGGCTGCTGGCTGAGTCCTCTTCGTGGGTGAAAGAGTGGGGGTGTGGTGAGAATGGATACAGGAGTGGGGCGGGAGACAGTGGCAGAGATAAGGAAGTGGTGGCCTCTAGTGAGAAATATTCAAACCTGGATATTCAAATGGTCTTTCCACCCAGATACGGGCCAACTCACGAGATTTCACCTAAATACTTGTGGCATTTTCATCAAGAACTTCTACAATGGCAAGGGAAAAACAATTGTCGAAAGTCTGATTGTGGTGGGCAGTATGTTTAGGGATAGGTTCATGAAAGGGAGGAATTTTGGTGGAATGCCGGTGGTTGCTCATCCTGATAGCTTAATGGTGTAGTGCACTCTCCAATGTAGAAGGAGGGGCAGAAATTGCAGAAAAGGGGGTAAACTACGTTGGTGGAAGTGCAGGAAGGTGAAGAGGAGGATTTGTTGAGGACCGATGAGGAGGCTGAGCGGAGTAGAAAGCAGCATTTGCATCTCGGGCGTTTGCAAGGTGAAGAGGAAGGAAGGGGAGCACGTTGAAGAGTGGGTCGGGTGGATCGAAGAATATTGCTAAGATTGGGTGCTTTTTTGTATGTTACGGAAGGGCAGGCGGGAAGGAGACGTGATGTAGTTTGGTTGGTGTTTAAGATGGGGTAAAGATCTCTCAAGGTACTTTTTATTTTGTGTGAGCTGGGAAAAAATGCAGTGGTCAAATTCAATTGGCCGGGAGGGTTATTTTTGGTGCGGGGTTCGTAATTAGCGTCAGGGGATAGAATTTTCTTTCTGAGGAGAGGCTCTGGGTACCCACGTTTCTCCATCGCCTGTATTCATTCCTCCTCCCGCCCCCACTTATTCACTCACAAAGAGGACTCGGCCAGCGGCCAACATCTGCGGAAACGTCCAAACTGTTGTCTCCTTTTCGAGTATATATATATACAGGGTACGGCAGAATGACCTCCCTGATTTGAGAACATTGTCGCCAGGGGCAAGGTGGGGGTACTGTATTGGCGCTTACGTATAAAGACAGCTCTGCTGATGCCGTTGTTAGTTTACAGCATGGTGTGGTCGGGAATACAGAGTGCTTTCATTGTAGTGGAATTTATTCAAAATGGCGGATCTCTGATTTCGACACAGCGTGCCTTTTGTATTCGCTTTGCACTCGCTTAACATGATCCCGTTCCTGATAAAAAAGAATCCGCAATAGGGTGGCAAACTTAAGACAGACAGGTAGTTCGTTAAAACGGACATCTACTGGCCATCCTCGGACTTCAACAGGACCGGAAAATGTTGCTGCTGTGAGAGCTTCGGTTGAACAATCTCCACGGCGTTCTGCACGGAAACGTGGCTGTCCTACAGCTATCAGACCAAGGTGTTCGGAGAGTTCTGCACCGAGAACTCAAAATTCACCCGTACATAATTGCAGTCCGACAAGAACTGAGTGAACAAGATTGTGAAACCCGTACCACTTTGTGTCGAGAACTTTGAAACCTTTCTCGCAGAAAAGTTTTTCTCTTAACGGATGAAGCACATTTCCACCTTTCAGAAATGGTCAACAAGCAAAATTTCCAATATTGGGCCGAAAATAACCCTCGGGAACTTCAACAACGACTGCTCCACAGTCCTAAGGTGTGCTGTTTTTGAGTTTGGTGTGTGTGGGGTCCTTATTTTTTTGATGAGAATGATGTTACTGTAACGGTTACACCCACTAGATATTCTGCATTGACCAAGAACTTTCTCAGGCCTAGATTGGGTGATCTTTTTCATGAACATAGAAAGGGACATGTGTGGTTCCAACAAGACGCTGCGACATCCCACACCTCTTGTCAATCCCTCGGAATTCTGAGAAAAATGTTTCCTGGGCACCTTATTTCCTCGTGTGGTGACATAGGGTGGCCCCCTCGTTCTCCAAATTTGTCCACGTGCGATTTCTTTCTCTGGCACTACTTGAAACCCAAGGTATACTAACATTATTCTCAAACTCTGGAAGCCCTTAGGGAGGCAATAACACAAGAAGGTGCTGCTATTCCACCCGAAATTACCCACAGGGTCATGGAAAACTACTGGGAGGGACTTAATTGCCTATATTGGTCAGCAATTAAATTACCTCATTTTTGAAATTAATTAATCTAAAACTGTATTGTATGCACTATTTAGAAATATACACATTATTCTTGTATCTTGCTTGATTTGGTTTTTATTTGCATCCCAAATAGGGGAGGTCATTCTGCCATACCCTGTATATATGCCAATTCTGTCCCGCTTTCTACATCGGCCTCTCCACCACCGCGCTTTGCATCCGCATGAATGGTCACCGCTCTTCCTGCAATAATCCCTCCTCCCACTCTTATTCTCTTCCAGTAGCCATACATGCCTCCTCCCACGATTCCAGCTTTAACAATTGCTTCAAGGTGGGCATACTGGCCTCCCTCCCACCTTCAGCGTCTCCCCTTCAACTTAAAACGCTGGAGCATTCTCTTATTTGGCTCTTCCATGCATTCCGCAAACCAGGAATTAACAGGGCTCATTAAAGGAGCCATCTGTCTTTCTTTCTTTCATCTTCTCATACTTTTTCTCATACCCTTTCCCTTCCCCCTCTTCTATACCCCTCCTTTCCCTTACTTCCACCTTTCACTTGTTTCCTCGACCTGCCGTCCCCCCCTTTAGTTCTCTCCTCTCCTTTGAGAAAGGTGGTAGTGGCCACCGAAATATCGGAAATTATTTTTGTGAGTGTCCTTTTTTTATGTGCCTTTATACTTTTGTCATGCCTGTGACCAGCTTTATTGCTATTTGTGTCTCGCACTGCGATTTTCCCGTGAACATTTATATATATATATATATTTATTTCTTCTTTCATCACACAGTGTTTTGTCTTTTCTCCCCCGCATTGCAGTTTGTCCTACAAGACCACAATTATGGTGCTCCTCCTCCTCCGACTCCACCCATGTCGCCCACTGCCAACCGGCAGAATACAGATGTGGATGGTGGCAACCGAAGCACTCCGTCGCTGTCGGAGGCCCCTGGTCTGACCAAGCTGAGTGCCGACGACGATGAGGACTCGAGGGCCAGTGGGCTGAGCAGCCCCCGCCAGGGGAGGGAGGAGGAGGACGAGGGGGAGGAGACGGAGACTGCTCCCGAGGGAGACGATGACGACAGTGTCACTCGCTGCATCTGGTGAGTCGTGGAGACATTGACAGTCATTGATGATGCTAACTTCCTTATTGCTAACGGCAGTTTGAGGAACACTGACAGTGTCGGAATGGCAACCCATAACGTAACAAGTTCAGTCTGACATTGGATGTTGGTGTCACAGTTGTCTTATGATAATGTGAAATTAGTGTCGTACTAGAATGGGCAGGTTAGTCATTGCCGTAGTTGGGAAAGTTACCAAAAAAATTAACTGATTATAGTTAAAGTTAATCTCTGTAAAAAGTAACAAGTTAAAGTTAAAAGTTACTTTTATGGAAAAGTAACCTAAAGAGTTAGAGTTAAAAAAAAGTAACTTTTTCAGTTACTTTGACAAATTGGATGCTGTGCCATCCAAGTTGTCAAAGCGGAAATAAACCGAAGGAGAAGTTTATTTCAAGACCATGACTGGTGGCAGAGGTTGCATAATACTGAAAACAACCTCTCTCAAGAAATACCTCAAGTCGAGCCTCACGTCATTGATTTAAACAGCTCTTCTGATAGTGAAGAGGCCGAGGAGGATGACACTTTGTGTGACCACATGCCATCAGATGATGATTTTTAATTGCTCTCGTACATATATATACTTTGAAAAAAATGTAAAAAAATTTTAAAAAAATATAAAAATCATACATTTTTATTTTTTTTTAATTTTTTAAAAATTAAACGACGGCACAGCTGCCGTTGGAGGTCCAAAGGCCTCATGAGGAAAGCTGATGGAAATGTGAAAGATACACAATTGTATGTGTTCGTGTAAAACAAGCGAAGCCTGGCACTGGTGGCCATGAGATGATAAATGCGGCAACTCCGCACGGCTTAAACAATGCAGGGCGCTTAGCGAGTTGCTCGCTTTCGCCAAAATAAATACCAATCGATATAAATTAAACGCATGTGTTGAAATATTCGACAATTAGTTATTAGATACGTACAGGACATGCAGATTATAACGCCACCAAGAACGCAGTTCTACGACACCCCAGTTTTGAAATGCTAACTTTTTTATAAAATTGATAACAACTCTTTTTAATTTTGAGTTATACACTGGTAACTTACAGTATGCATGGAAAACATGTATATCTAAAACTATTTAAACTTGGTTGCAATTGAACGACTTGGTATTGATTTACGGGTCATCAAAGTTGGTGCTTTGCTCGAACATCGTTAAAAACAGGCACTTTTTACGTCACAACTGTTGTAAAAAATATGAAAATACATTTTTAAAATTTAAATTTTTCCATTCTATAATGCAGAATGAAATAAGAAAACCTACGGTGTAATTAGTTTTTCTGTTGGCCTGACTGTTAATTTGTTACTTGTATTCAAACTCGAGTGCACATAATTTCTGCACCGACAATAGGCAATTTAAGTGTGGGGAGTAATCTAATGCTCAGTGCAATTAACTGCTTACCCTCTCCTCATCAATCTAATTTTGCTATTGTTCATTTTTCAGCAACTTTGAACATGATGATGGTTACATGATTTGCTGCGACAAGTGCTTGTGAGTAGTTTAAAAATTGTTTATTATTGTGAATTGTGACTTAAGCTCTGTCAAAGATGTACCTAATGTCAGAATGTTGTGTGTCCAGTGTTTGGCAGCACGTGGATTGCATGGGGATAGATCGCTCGAATATCCCCGACGAGTATCAGTGTGAGAGGTGTCAGCCGAGGAGGGTTGACCGCACTCGGGCACGCGCCCTCCAGTTGCGCAAGAGGGAGGAGCTGAGCCATCACCACTCGGATTCATCGTCGTCGTCGTCGTCTTCGTCACGCTCCCCAGTCCCTCCTTATTCCTCCGCCAATGGTCCAGGCTCGGGTAAGCCTCACTCGAATGTTTATTCATCTCTTGCATGCCACAGTGTACTTGTGTGAAGGGTTAGCTTGCCTGGTGCCGAGTTTAAACCAATTTATAACTTTTAAATTGCCAGTAACCAATTTATCAGCCCCCTCTGGATGTCCAAAAACTGCCGGTGGGCCAATATATTGGCCAACTTAAGGTACATCATCACATGTTTGTAATATTAACGTCAATGCGGGAATGCTTTTTTCAGCCTCCTAAACCTGAAATATTTTGTTGGGATAAACCCATGCTTCATAAATTAAAATTGATTACTTAAAATAATGTAAAATTAATAATCTTAATTTCATGCAAATACTCTACAATTTGTCACAGCCTCCCTTCAAGTTGCTGGCAGTAAAAGTGCAATTAATTTCTGTTTTACATGTAGAGTCAGTTTTAGAACTTACTTTTAATCAGACATCATGATAGCTAGAGGTAGGCTATTTTAGTTTTTGACGAAATAGTGAAATACCCGAAAAAAGTTGAAAAATGTTAAAAAGTTAATTTCCGATGCATTACTGTTTTAATAATTTGAGCTTACATTAACATTATTAAAGCGAAAAATAGATTTTGTAAAATCATTATAAAAAGTCTTAAGTTGTCTTTCCATTCATAATAATCAACTTTGTTTCTTGTTTAAACTATTGGATGTATGACCCCCTATTATGGAGAGGTGAATCGCTAATAAATCAGTACCTGCCTGCCAACTTTCCATGGACACTCCCCTTGTCTGTTATGATGATGAAGTACATGAGATTCTTGGAGATATGCTATCATCTCCGCCATCTCTAGTGCAAATACTTGCAGAGTTCATGCATGATGGGATGGGGAAGGAACAGTCGATGCGAAACTGGTTTCTCTCTGTACGATGCTGTGAACAGCAGAACAGCCGATGCAGTTCTTGGAACAGGAAGACCCGACCTATATATCTATGCCCGACATTTTATGCGTGAGAAAAATTGGAATCACATAGGAAAAAAATATGTAACACCAAAGTGCAATACAAAATGACAGATTTTTATGGCTCTTCATAAATGATTCCTTGGTATCGGGATTATTTGTACCTCAAAATGATCTGGGCTAAATTTTTGGAAGAAAAATTTTTTTTACTTATAAATAAATAGTTTAAACAAAATTTTGTTAGCAACAATTTGTTAATAATAACGTAAATGAATTCACTTAGTAAAATTTCACAGACTTTTATCAAAACCGACCTAGGTTTCGACGATATAGTCATTATCCTCATAAATACTATACAGTCATTGACATTAATACAAAGACTATACAGTCATTGACATTAATACAAAGACTATACAGTCATTCGAAAATGACTGCAGAGTCAAAACCTAGGTCGGTTTTAATAGAAGTCTGTGGAATTTTGCTAAGAATTGAATTCATTTACGTTATCAATATGTGGTTCCACAAGGTCAAGCCTAGCAATTTGTTAGCTTCAGGCCCGTTTTCATGCAATTTTATTTTGGATGTAATTTGACTTACCAATCTGGCTGTTTCTTTATACGTCTTGTCTGTTGATTCTAGTCTTTATGTAGATTTAGTTACATAATGTACTAATTTGCACTTCCTAGAACTCCTCTGTGGCATATGGTAAGCACCAAAGCACAGAGCAGCAGAGTGGAACGTTGCAGTGTCTGCAGCAGTAAATTGTTTCTTTCCGCTGCTTGTGAGACAAACACACTACACATCTCTTGTGCCCATGCTTTTTTGTGGCAGTTGTGGAATTTAGTTCTGGGAAATGCCTTGCTGGTAGCCGAAGTGGGGGGTCAATTTTGGCAAGGCTCAGAGACCCAACCTTGGATGTTGTTCCTCCGTATTTATCGAAGAGGGGGTAAACTAGATGTAAGGAAACTTAAGAAAAACACATTCCCGGAAATCGAATATAAGTCACTAATGAATATTCATATCATAACAGTTCTCATTTTTAGTTTTCGTCACTTTTAGATTCAGATACACCATATTTCCTTCCTGCTGCTCGATTTCCTATTTTTTTGGCATCGCTTATCATAAGTAATTTTGTACTCACAGGAAACGATCGATATTTCATATCATAATTCATTTTTATGGTGATAATTGCAAATTATTTTTAAATGCTAAATGATCGATTCGAACTCATTTACTACTCTCACGCATGGAGCGGATAGCACGATAGTAAAAAGGTATAATCTCTGAGCATATGACTCTTGCCACTATGTAACAAATTCTTTGTCTTGTCTTTGCAGTGTAGCTTTAATGAGTATGCAAAAAGAGCTATCTATTGCATAAAAATGTTGCTACAGATACGGGATACCGAAACAAACTCCACTTACAATTTTGAAAAGACATAAAGATGCCGCCCCCCTTGCGGCAGTTACAGGATACAATGTAGATTAAAATACATATCAGTGCTGCAATGTTTTGTCCTGTGTACGATCTATACACGATAAATCTTTTCATGTGGTGTTTCTGATCTAGCATTTCAAGTACCGTTGTATGTTCAGACTTTGTTAACCCAGATTTTTATTACTGATTACTTAGAAATTTCAGAATTCTTTACAATGTATGATTTACAGGGTGTCCACTGACCGGGAAAACCTGGAAAATCGGGAATTATTCGTGAATTTTCAATGCAGGGAATTGTTCGTGGATTATTCGTGATTTTCTGTTCTGAGCCGGGAATTTTAAAAATTCTTAATTCAAGACAAAAAATCCTTACTTAATAAATAGGATAAATAAAGATGACTTTAAGATATGGATTTGTCGTTGGTATGAATGAATAAATAAACGACGGGAAAGTAGTTAGGCTCAATGTATCGTCAGCGCTGTGTGGATCGGAGACGTTCAAATGTTCCACTGTCGAACGGATGCCTTCAGCGTCACGTCAAGTGCTCTTTGTTTTCATTTATTGCAAATCGGACTAAGCCCATGATACGCAAACATATGCCTAACGTGTAGTGATGGCCGGGTCGGATCCAAAGATCCACGGATCTTTCATTTTACTCGGTTCCGGATTCGAATCCAAAGACACGGAGTAAAATCGGATCCGGATCGTAGATTTTAAATTTTTGCGGCTTAGCGATCGAAGTGCCCCGTGAATGGAATGTAGGTGCGGTAGATATTGACAAGAAGAGGATGTGTAACTCAGGTCACGAAATTAGATGAAGATGTTCCCGTGCTACTAGAAGCAAAATAAAGAAATATGACTTTTCCCCATTACCCCGGTATCGCGGGAAAAATTACGTAGGGTGTCACGCGGGTAGCCTACATTCGCCGGGATCAGGCGGACAACGAGAGCTAGTTTTCTGTGCGAAGTTCGATCCGTATCACAGTTTAATTTTTCTTTCAGTCATTGCATCGAAAATGTTATCTTCAATTTCAAAACCATTAAATCTGAATACTCACTTTATAATATTTTTGTTGTTTAAATTAGATTTACAAATGTACCATTAATAAATTAAGGATAGTCGGGTCAGATCCAAAGATCCACGGGTCTTTCATTTCATTCGCTACTGAAATCATATCCGAAGACAGTAAAAATTCAGATCCGGATCGGAGATTTTAAATTTCTCGGCTTAGTGATCGGTGTGCCCCGCGAATGGAATGTACGTACGTATGTTAGATACTGACAAGGAGAGGTTGTGTAACTTGGTCACATAATGAGAAGATTTTTTCCGTGCCACAAAAACAAAATAAAAAAAAATACTCGTCGTGACTTTTTCTCCATAGGCCCGGATGCGCGAGAAAAAAAATAAAGCCAAATGTCACGCGGGTCGCCTACATTAGCCAGATTCCCGTGAACCTATGATAGCGTAGTTGTTAAAAATGAGGACTAGTGTACTGCAGGTCGCGAGTTCGATCCTTAACACTGCCTAGGAATACAGGCTATGCTGTATTGCTTGGGTAATGCAAGCAGGCAGTTAAAAAAAGTAGATTTTCAGAAATTTCATGTGAATTTATAATTTAAAAAATAATAAAATTTGGCGTTAGTGAAAGGATTGGAAAAATTTTTATTGAAGAATTAATCGTGTAATCATTATGTTAACTTAACAATGTATTTTTGAGTGACGCATTTGTAAATGTAGGTAGTTTAAACGATAGAAGTACAAAAAAGTCAGTATCCACACAAAAAGGTTGGAAATGGAGGATGATAAACTTTTTGATTCAATGGCTGAAAGAAAAATTTTAAACAGCGATAAGAATCGAACTTCATTACCTGCAGTCCACTACCCCACTCTGCTATTGTCGGCTTACCTGATTTAGGAGAATACATTCTCCTCACATGTCATTCTACTTTTTTCTTGCAAACCCAGGCCAATTTGGAGAGAAAATCCGAGACATTTTTTAAAATTTTGTTTATAGTAGCATGAAGAAAGGCTAATTTCATTTCAAGGTCAGAGTTAAACAACCTCTTCTTAGGAGTAGAAAATTCTCAAATTTCATTTCAAAGGTTATTGTAAATAAGACATTGCAAAATTACCAGTTTAGCAGCTTGAAATATTCTATAATAATTTTTTCGTCTCAAAAATGGAATCCCTGGATATTCCATAAATGGGATCTCTTGGCCGCATTAAATGTTTTTTGTTTCTAAAAAAGAATTTGAAAGCATTCAAGGATTTGATTAATAATTGGAAAATAATTCCTTTATTAATGAAAAAGAACTTATAATGTTTCTTTTAACTGCACATTTGATGTGATCGGATGCTTTACTGTAAGTGCAATGTAAGTTGGCTTTCTGGTAGGCTTTGCAATATATTTTTTACAAACTTATCTTAATTTTTTTGAGAAATCTAATTGCTGATGTTTGTTAGATATATTCAGGATGCGCTTACTTGAATTAGGATTTTTATTACATTACTTTTTGTTAGAAAAAGATGGTGTAGGATACTAAAGACTGTTATGATTTCACTTTTTTCTATATAGTGTACCGGTACAAAAATGTTACATTCTGATTCTGAGTGAACAGAAAATTGCGGCTTTGAGACTTAAAATAGAAAAGCATGGCAAAAAATATTAACGTAGAAAATCATCATTCCAAGAGCAGTGGTTGAATGCTGAAGACTTTAGCCAGTGGGTTCTTTAAGTTCCTCTTGTAGAAGAATTTTTAATTTCTCATGGAAATGCTAATCTAGAAAGAGGGTGTTCAATCAAAAAGTAGTTTATCTTTCCCAACCAACAAAGAGGGTCTCTTACTACCAATAAAACTACATATTTAATTACTTTAATTTTTCAATTAATTCTTATCTAATTACTTTATCTATATTATGCTATGGGTTGAACTACAAAAAATCCATATTCTACATAGAACTTGAAAAACATCACTTTTGACTCGTACAAGAACCACAATATATTAGCCTGGAAATTTTTATAAATTTAGCCTTGAAAACCTTGAATTATGCTTGAATTTTATATTGTGACTTTTGTGGACACCCTGGATTCACTACTAGACCATACTTACCAATTACCGTATTTACCCGATTCTAAGACGACCTTTTTTGACTAATTTTCAGCTTAAGATACCTAGACTCGTCTTAGATTCAAGTACAAGTTAGAACTGTGTGTTTACGTGGCGTTATGCTATGAATGTACGAATGTGTGACTAATTGATTAATAGGGATCCATTCCACGAGAATCCATTGCAGTAATTACTTAAATAAACAATACTTAATGTAAAATTATGTTAAAACGACAGGTATGATAATTTTTCCAGTGCCAATGATTATCAATGGCCGCAGGGATGTATTTCAATCGAGCGCTTCGGGCAAGAACACTATATAAAGGACGTTAATCTTGTTGCGCATTCGATCGTCTTTTGCTTAAATTTCAGTCACTGGTTAATAGGGTTCCTGAACTTGCCGACAGGTATTAGACTGCAGAGTGCTAGTACGCGAGGCACATGTGTATGACATTGTAGCATTGCTTTACGTTAAGAATGGATTGCGCTCATAATTAATTTCGGTGAGACTTCGTTTGAAAATGGGTAAACGGGGCTGTTTTGTGCGTGGTGCTGTAAAGAACAGTCTACTCTAGTGAAGAAGAACCGTATTCTTGGTTTAGCGAAACCAAAGTTTGTTTAAGGCTAAGGTTAGTAAACTCGGGTGACGCTCGTTCCCCCGAACAAGCGTTAATGCTTGTTTCTTACTTTTCAAAACCGAAATCGTGATATTTTTTGTATTCGAAATCATTGCTCAGTCTTGAGTATGCATTGTCTATTTGCAGAGAGAGACTGCATTCAGTGTAATTCACTTGTGCGTTCCATGCGTAGTCATTCCCTGTGCATTAAATTCTTTGTTTATCTGCGGAGAGAGAGCGGCTGCATTCAGTGTAATAATGAATTGTGAGTTCAGAGTTTTGTCATTCCTAGTGTATGACATTCATTGTTTATGTGGAAAGCGACTGAGAGAGAGATACTGCATTCATTTTAATATTACCTTGTGCGTCCCATGTGTAGTCATTCCTAGTGTTTGACATTCTGTTTATCTGCAGGGAGAGAGATACTGCATTAATTATAATATTGCCTAGTGCGTCACATGTATAGTCATTCCCAGTGCATAAGATTCGTTGTTTATCCGCGGAGAGAGAAAGAGGAAAGGCTGCATTCAGTGTAATAATGACCTGTGAGTTCCGAGTTTAGTCATTCCTGGTGTATGGCATTCATTGTTTATGTGCAGGGAAGCGACAGAGAGTGAGAGAGAGAGATACTGCATTCAATATTACCTTGTGCATCACATGTGTAGTCGTTCCCAGTGCATAACATTATTTTTTTTATCTGCGGAGAGAGAAAGGTTGCATTCAGTGTATAAATAATGACTTGTGAGTTCCGAGTTTTGCCATCCCTAGTGTATGACATTCATGGTTTATGTGGAAAGCGAGAGAGAGAGAGAGACACTGCATTCATTATAATATTGCCTTGTGCGCCCCATGTGTAGTCATTCCAGTGTGTGATATTCTTTATCTGTGGAGAGAGAAAGTCTACATTCAGTGTTATATTGACTTGTGCCTTCCAAGTTTCGTCATTTAAGAGTATGCCATTCATTGTTTTTCTGCAGAGTGAGAGACTATTTACATGTGCGTTCCGAGTTTTGCCATTTTAAGATTATGACCATTATTTGTGAGAGAATATTCAGTGTAATATTGGACCTATATCTCCCAAGTTTTGTTATTCTAAGGGTGTGAAGTTCATTATCTGCGAGCGAAAGACTGTATATTGACTGATAAACCAGTTTTACATGCCCCATGGTGTCCATTATTTATTTTTAGGTCCTTTCTCATAGGCCGTAGTCTGTAGGTGAGAAATGTTTGGTAATAATAGTTAATTCCATGCCTTTTGTAACATCTGATTCTGTATTGACTTGAATGAAACAAAAATATGGGTCGAAAATAAATGACCTTCAATTCGATTTCCTTCATTCATCAATTTCTGTGTATTTTCTATAATTATGTAGGGAATAGTGAATGTAAAGACATCATCTTCTTTCTTCTCTAGCGGCGTGATTAGAAATTGTATGTTATTTGGCATCTAATGACCAGGAATGAAATAGCTTTTGAATGTTTCATGTAAATCAATCATTGTAATTATTTTACTGTGTCATTCATAATCATAAATCAGGATTATTAGAGAGGAATTCCGTCGTTCACATCGCCGAATTCGTCTGACATCGGGTGTTACTGATTTCTATTTCCCGATGCCCTGGAAAGTTCTCTTGACGATGGCTCTTACCTAAAGTATATACAATCATTATCTAATGCTTAAAAGAATTACTTGCAGTATCACTCGGCATGGTACCGTACAGGCTGAGAAAATAAATTGTGATAATTACGCGTAGTAAGGGCCATATAAGCGTCCGATACGTGCATCTACGTTGACTGTAGCGTCCCCCGTGGCCAAAGATGGAACTTCTATTTATATTCAGGGTCGTCTTAGAATCGGGTAAATACGGTAACGTCGATATGTTCACAAAATGTGAAACTTAAGAGAAAAAAACAATAGGAAAAATGGTCCACGGCTTACACGAAAATCTGGAGGATTCGTGTGAGCCGCGTATCCCAATTTTTTCACGGGCGTTTCGTGAAAAAAGGTGTGCGCCTTTCACGAGTAAATACGGTAGTTAGTATATTGCTAAACAACCAAGTCATCAAAAAAACTTCGATACACGGTTGAGCATCTTTTATCCTGCATGGTTGGGACTGAAGTGATGTCGGATTAGGGATTTTGACGGACAATGGGTCATGCATGACTGCTGGTTTATTTTTGACGTCCAGGATGTTTTTATTGAAATGATTTAATTGAATATAACAAAATATATTTGTTTGCTATTTACTGAACACGATCTTTAAGAGAGAACACATTTAAGAGTGTAATTTTAGTATCGGAAAAGGGTATATATAAAATTTAATATTTCTTATGCTGTGCTTCGCGCAGCAATTTTCCTACCGCGCTTGATTTGTTATCAGCTGATTTAGCATGATTTCAATGCAGTGTGTCGTCTGCACGGTCTCCCATCACTATGTCGCAGGCGACCGGACTGTATGATTCTTTAACCCTTGAACGCTATCCTACATGCTGGGCACCGACCCTTTTGAACTACCCTTGGTGCTGTGCAATGTGATATGCACGATTGTGTCACGCTATGTTTTGATATGCTTTTTGAGGAATTGATCATTTTTCTAGCACATTAAATTTTTGCATACTAATGTAATAAACCTTACTGATTATTTTGAGCAAATCTCCAAATGCCTTGGATTTTTTTTGAAAAGATAATACATCTTAATTTGATGCATCTATTCTACACTTTTTTGCGAAATAAGCTATTGACCTTTATCTCTTACTATTGAAATTATAAGAAGAGAAATTTCCTTCCACTTGGGAGGATAAGGGAGAGTATATTCAACGCATAGATAAAGAAATTGATGACCTTACTGTCAATGTAAACATATCCGGATGCTGACGCCTGGTTTCTCCAAGGTCCCTTTGGGACGAGCTTCGGCTTGGAAAGATAACAAGAGATAAAGGGATAAAGGCAGTGAGAGTTATGATGTTTTCCCTTTCATTTAGCCCAGCATGTTACCTGGGGGGGGGGGGGGGGGGGGGGGGCATGTGCACCATTTCCATAGCTTAGGGATGACCGCAGGACAGGGGGACTCATTCAGACCCAAGCGCTCATGACGAAGACGAGGTGTTGAAAGGTCGCTGAGGAAAGGGAGCGTGGGAGAGCAAATTGGAGATAAGAGACTCAGGATTTTTTTCAAGAAGTGCAACTCAGTAAACCTAACAAAGTCAGAGTCAGTTGAACCTAAGTCGCTTTTCTGGAAGGAATATATTAGGAGTGTTATTTTGTTCTTACGAACATTTTAGTCTTTTACTTTTTATCACTTCCTCCATAACTTCAATTTTCAGAATATTTGTGAGTGTTTGTGTTTATGGGGGTTGTTACTACCGCTACCGTGAATTGTAGTATGTGAAGGAGAGAAAAGGTTGGAGTAGTTGACTGATGAACAGGTTGAGGACGTCTTGCTTGAAAGGGAAGTGATGAAAGTGTTTTGAGTTCTGATAGTGGCAGTGGCAATGACATAAACAATCGCTCCATAAGTTGATGCATTGTTGTATGATGATTTGGATAAGGTAGAGGACGAAACTTCATATTACGCTTGGAAGGAAATTTCCAATTATAAATGAAAAAGAGAAAATTTCAATGGTAATTCCGGTCCACAGGGCAGAGCAAATGATTTGGAAAGGATTGAAGTTATATTTTAAATTTTCTTTGATAATGATTTATTAGGAATGATTGTGGAGGACACTAATTGCAATGCAGATCAAAGTAGTAAAATAAACAATATAACATTTTCTGCTGTACAACAGGTGCCAGGCTGCCATATATCAGACAATAAGCTTCCAAGGCTAACTGAAAGGCATTTCATAAAATGAATACCTCCTAAAGGTAATAATGGCAGACCTCAAAGATGCTGTACAGTCTTACCAAACACGGGAAGAGGAAAGAGACTGTTTACTGGTGCAATCCTGTGGCTAGAGATGGGTAAATTATGGTAATTTTCAATTGAGGTAAATTACGGTAATTTTCAATTGAGGTAAATAACGGTAATTTTCGATTGAGGTAAATTACGGTAATTTTCAATTGAGGTAAATTACGGTAATTTTCAATTGAGGTAAATTACGGTAATTTTCGAAAATTACCATAATGTTCAGGTAATTTTAAGATTTGAGCTGCAAATCCTTATCAGAGGACTTTAAACGAAATCAAATAGCATTAAAATATAAATGCCCACACTTGTATCAAGCATAACACGATGTTTATCTATTATAACTCATTTAGAAAATTACAACAAAGTTGGCAGCAACACGCAATTTGCTTCTCTTTTGTCACACCATGAGAAATTTTCGTTCCAAAGACATACCTCTGCGCAATGTACGTTTGTTATTTTATTCCGAATAAATCACGGAGATCAAGGATGCATTATAGAGAAAATCGTTTTAGCTTCTTAATTTATAATATCACCCATTCCAATGGTTTCTTCGTGAGGAAGAAATTTTCTGAAAAAAAACTTTTCTGAAAATTACCGTTTATTACGGTAATTTTCAGGGGTGTTGGTGATTTATGAAAAATACCACGGTAATTTACGAAAATTACTGCGGTAATTTTTCGAGTTGCCCATCTCTACTTGTGACACCAGACTATGCATTGATTGCTTCGAGAATTACCACACCAAGCAGAATTTGGTAGGTGAAGTACTTTTACTATATTTTTTATCACTCAAAAGATTTTCAACACTAATTTTTCAATCTGAATAACGTTTGGAATGGGCATGCTATAAAAGAAGAATCTTTCAATGTTTCACGTTAGAGGACGACAGCTATACAAGCTCGGTTACACAGCTCGTAAGGAGGCCTTGGAAATGATTAAAACCAACATTTGCTGTGGAGATGTTTACATTGACGTTCTGCATCTATCAAATCATTCGATAATGGTAGTTTTATTGTATAATTAAGTACCTGTGTTGAGATTAGTCCATATTCTTCAAAAATGTAATTCTGGCGTAATATTTCTTTTGAGAATGTTTTCTATTTGGCCCTAATATTTGTTTTATTTTGAATTAATTTAAAAGTTTCTACCTCCTAAATTAAGTCTTTTAATATTTTTTAAGCTGTATAAAAATAAATAAGATTTAGTAACCATAACTAAAAAATCCCTGGATTATAGAACTAATAGTAACTGAAATATAACTCATTGATCACTGGTCTTCATAAAGCATGAAAACATTTAAATCTCCTCCGGCGACTGGGTTAAAAATCCATTCAAACCTCCTCCGGGCTTGAAGGGTTAAAGACTATCATCAATAGTAGTCCTCCTTCAACAATTTCATGCTCATCACCTTCATCCCCACTCGGATTTATTGTTATTAATTACCATTTCAAGGATTTCATCATCTGTGTAATGTGTGTGGTGAGAGAATCGTGGTCGCTAGCTATCCATTCCTCTAAATGTATCAATTCCATTTCCTGTAATTCAGGGTTATTGATGCTGTTTGCACTGTCGACCAACTTCATCATCATATGTTTATCTTCAAAAACATGAAAGTCTTTGAAATCTCCACATATTTTGTCTACATCAAACCTTTACGCACTGTACCTTTAAAAGCAGGTCACAATTTAAACCACATGTGTTTTCGAACTGACTGTGAATTACTATTCCATGCATGCAAAATTTCCCACATCGTCTTTTAGATTATATTTGCTTCTGAAATAGTTTAGCCTGCTACATTAGCAGTTTGCCAGAAATAACAACTAAGCCCTTCACTTTGACGCAATTGATACCACACAATCTAAATCAGCAATTAAATCTTCTTTCATAGTTTTTCTCTCTGTCATTCATTTTTTCTTGTCACTTAAGCAGTAAAATCTTGAACATTTTCTCTTTCAGAATTAAACACATTAAGAAGCATTAAAAGTTTGAAGAATTAAACACTAAGATGCATTGATATTTTGTCTGAAAATGCATCCCATGCAGACTAATGCTTTACCGATGCTATAGCATCAAGCTTTTTCACGAATTGCACTTTTTCTGCAATCGTTAACATTTAGTACTGATGCCTTCTCTGCTGTTGCCACAACTGTATAGATTAGACATGATTAGGGAGAGATGAAAGCAGATAACAAATAATTTTATCAAATTACATCTAGTGGTCAATCAAAAATGCGTGTGTCATTGTAAGTGGCCGATCTGTAAACTAGTCGTGGTCCATCTTGGAGTCTTCAATTTTGTATATTTAGTTCAAGTTACGGAATAATTCCAGTGTACACGAAGTACCAGAAATTAATGTTTAAATTATTCTGATTTAATATCTCGGCTGGTTATGAAGCAATGTCTCAGAATTTTCCATAAAGTATTTTCCATAAAGTAAAATTTTGATAAAAATATAAAGTGTAAAGGTCATGGCAAACTTGCTGGATTATGGGTGTTTCCGGATTACGGATTCCTGGCTTATGTATTTTGATCTCTGTGTGGTCGAAAAATATGTGATAGTTCTTTTTTCCATTGATGGTCGTAGAATAGATTTCTCATCAATGGTAGTCAAAAGGTAATCTCATTTTTGAAGTTAGAGGTCAACTGAACTTATAAACAAAATATCAACTGAAATTGCATGCCTATAGTTAGGGACACCGAAAAATGGTAAATAAAAATCATCATAAGCGGTGTTTAAAAATGACAAATACGGTAAATAAAATCATTTTAAAAAGGTGAAAGCTGTGTTTAATGTTGGGAAAAAGGAGTCTTAAAGGAAGGGTTTTTAAAAATATTATTAATAAAGACTTCATACCAATGTGAACAAACAGTTAATAGTACATACATTTGAGATCCAATACAGAAGTTATGGCTACCCTACGCAACATAAAAAACACAGTAGGCAAAATTAAGTTAAAGGCAAATTAATGAGATAATGGTAATAACAATAACAGAGTGGAGTAGTGGACTGCAGGTAATGAAGTTCGATTCTTATGCTGTTTAAAATTTTTCTTTCAACCATTGAATAACAAACTACATCCTTCATTTCCAACCTTTGTGTGTGGATACTGACTTTTTGTACTTCTATCGCTTCAACTAGATTTACAAATGCGTCACTCAAAATACACTGTAAAGTTAACGTTATGATTCCACGATTTAATTCTGTAATATAAATTTTTTCCAATCATTTCCTTTCGCATAAATTTAATTATTTTTTTACTTATAATTTGGCATGAAATTTCTGATAATCTGATTTTTTAACTACCTACTAGCATTACCCTAGGAATACAGCATGGCTGCATTCTTAGGTAGTGTTAAGGATCGAACTCGTGACTGGCAGTACACTAGCCCTCATTGTTAACAACTTCGCTCTCATAGGTTCACGGGAATATGGCAAGTGTAGACAACCCGCATGACATTCAGCTTGATTTTTTTTCTCGCACATCCGGGCGAGACATGGAGAAAAAGGTCAAGACGAGTATTTTTTATTTTGTTTTCCTCGTTTGTGGCACGGAAAAAATCTTCTTCTCATTTCGTGAACCGAGTTACTTAACCTCTCCTTGTTGGTATCTACCATACGTACATTCCATTCGCGGGGCGCATCAATCACGAGGCCGCGAGATGTTAAAATCTTCGATCCGGATCTGAATTTTTACTGTCTCTGGATATGATTTCAGTAGCGAATGAAATGAAAGACCCGTGGATCTTTGGATCTGACCCGACTATCCTTAATTTATGAGTGGTTCATTTGTAAATCTAATTTAAACAACAAGTATAATAAAGTGAGTATTCAGATGTAATGGTTTGAAATTGAATATGATAACATTTTCGATGCAGTGACTGAAAGAAAAAATTAAACTGTGATTGGGATCGAACTTCGCACAGTACACTAGCTCTCGTCGACTTCCTGATCCCGGCGAATGTAGGCTACCCGCATGACATCCTACGTATTTTTTCCCGCGATAACGGAAAAAGTCATATTTCTTTATTTTGCTTCTAGTTGCACGGGAACATTTTCATCTAATTATCAAGGGTGACATTTCTTCCAGTGTTATAAATGTACTGAACCAGTCTTTTCACCACTGAGTCTGGCTTGTAATCAATTTTATCTGGGCCCTGATTTTGTCATCCAACGTACACTTCCATATTTCTGGTGTAAAATGTTTTTGCATCACAACAGGCAAATATTTTGATCCCATACTTAGACGGCTTGTTCGGCATGTAAACACTGAAACTGCATCTACCCCGGAATTGTGGAAGCATCTCATCAACTGTAACTGCTTCACTCATGCTGTAATTATTCCGGCAATTACTGACAAAAGTTTCAAAAATGTCCCTAATTGGGGAAAATTTGTCTTTTTTCTTCAATTCATTTCTTTCGTGGATGTTATCAAATCTCATCATTCTTAGCAAAAATTTGAACCTATTTACACCCATTACAAGTCTAAAATATTCAGTTCCTGTTCCATCTGCTCTCCACAGATCAAAAATATTTTTATGGTTCGACTTTTGCACCCCAGCTAAATACAGTAATCCCAAAAGGGCCTTCAGTTCAATGAGGTCCGTTTCCCTTACATCTCTTTGACGCAGAAAACTACCCAGCACACTTCGAATTTTTGTGTTTGTGAAGGATACAATATCTGATAATATATCATTTGAAAAAAAAATTTGCCAAGAATCCAAAATATCCAATACATTTCTGGCATTACCCAGAGGTCCAGGTAGACGTTTCAGCAAATTGCATCTCTCAATTTTGGATCTTTTTGCTGGCTTCACAGCAGACCACTCTGTCACTCCGTTTTTTCCCACAAAGGAAGAATCTCTTGGTCCGGGCGATTGCTCATCTTCACTTTCCTCAGAAAATGATTCGTGGTCCAAACGGTAAATAGTGTTGTCACATTCCTCGTCGTCACTCTCACTCAAATCTGCATATTCCCCTTCACTCTCTCTGTCAAGCATTCTCAGTATGTTTTGTCTTTCAGGCTCACTCATGGTCGGGAAGTGTATGCTCGGCTTTTTGATTCCTTATTGAAAAAAAGAGAACTACTTATGGCCAATTTATGAACACATTTCAATAGAAATGAAACTACAGTTGTGACGTTCTCTACGAATGTAAATTTACAATAACTTACAGTTATAATTTATTTCGCAAGGTACACTGGTACAGGGCGTTGCATACAAGGTAGTGATCACCAAATGGAACTAGCGTATGCTTCCCTCACGAGTTCTTTTCAAACTGAATTGGAGAGAAATATGTACGTCCTAGCGTCGAAACCAATTGTTCTACTCACCCATACCTAAGTCGTTCTCTCCTAGGACAATGTAACGAGCAAAAAAATGTACCAAAATAGGAAGATAAACTGCGACATTGATCGAGTCAAGTCTCAAAAACTCCGCAAGCAGATTTTGTAACGCGATAGCATGCGCCGGCGGGGATTCGACCATTACGAAATAAAATGTGATACAACGATTTTTATTCGTATTTACGGACTGTAACTTGAAAAGTGCTCAGAAATAGTAGATTAGAAGAAGTGTCGAACAGAAGAGGCCGCAGTGTGCTGAGTAGGAATTTTTTTTCCGATCGGGCGGGGAATCCCCGCCCACACGTGCCATCGCGGGTAAAAAATACCTAGATTCACTAAAGAAATACAATTCAGAATCTGGTATCTGAAACTACAAGTTCAGAGAGTTACCCAAGTGCTCAGAAATCTTTATGCAGCCCGCATTCAGTTGTTAAATTCTCATGTTTTTGTTGCAGGCACGAGTGGAGACAATGGCGAGGATGGGGGGGGAGTGTCATCTTCTGGTAGGCGCAGGAGGAGAACGTCAACCTCGTCAAGTGTGACGGCGCGTGCGAAGGCTGAGAGCAGGAGGGGTGGCGCCAAGCGGAAGAAGCAGCGAGAAGCATCAGCGGCTAGGGAGGTGTTGGCGGGCAGCAGTGTGCACTCGACCAGCGCACAGCCCAAGGACAGCGGTGGGGGTCGCAGCAGTGCAGCAGCAGCAGCATCAGGAGCAGCAGCAGCATCAGGAGCAGCATCTGCCCAGCGCCCACTGCGGAGGCGCAAGCGGAGGGACAGCGTGAAAGGAGCAGAGTACAAGCGTGCCACTGCAAGGAGAAGAGTGAGTGCTCTCTCTCTCTGAGCAGTGCTCGAGTGGTGGAGGAAGAGGTCTTTGGTCTCATCTTCATCCACTCCCCCTCCCTTTGAAGGTCTCTCCTCTGCTGCCTTCCCAGCCACCCCCTCTGCCTTTGCACAATGTCCTCCCTTTTATTTCTACTCCTGCCAGGGCTTGACATTCCTTTCCATGATTGATTTTTCCCTTTCTATTCATTTGGATTTCACACTGAGCATTACCCTGTCCATGTTTTAGCCATATTTCTCATCAGCACCTGGTAAGCTCTGAATCAATGATGGCATGATAAACAGTCGATGGTGCTCTCTTGAAATACAGCATTTTATGCCATGAATGAAAAGTAAAAGAATCTCGTGCAGTAGACTGGCCTTGACTTGTGTACAATGAAGAGCATTTCGGTTTGGGCATAAAATTCAAATCCTCACCATTCCTCTATGCCAGTTCCTAAGTACCAACTGTATGCGATCTGTTCTCGATACTGGATCTAAGTGCCAAGAACCGGCATTACCAAGAACTGGGTACTGGAACGACCCATCTCTAATAACAAATAACAAAAATGATAACAGAATAGAATGTGAACAAGAAGGGGTAATTATGAGGTTGAAAGGCATTGAAGCTGCTGCATGAGGCGAAGAGATGAAGGGAAGGTGAAGTGATCGAAAGGACATTGGTAAGGGAAGGTAAATAGTGCAATAAGGATCGTTGGGTAATTGACAGTCAGAATTTGTGTAATGGTTCCATGTTGCGAGCCATGTAGGCTTGGAATGTGCAGAGTGAAAAGGATGAGAGAGGATCTGTGCATGGGAAGAACCGATTCAAAATGCAGTGAAGGAATTTTGAGGTCAGATGTCCATGAGCAGTGGTTACTATGCCAACGGAGAGAAATAATTCCCCTCGTGAGGAGAGCCTGACGTGAGAATGCAAAATGTCGTACTATTGCTAAGAAGAAATTGTAGAGGGCAGGTGAGTAGTTTAAGTGTGGTATGGGAGGTAGTTCACCACATAGGTGAGCAATATTCAAGGATTGGTTGCAGGCATATCCAATATACGCTGATTTCAGAGAAAGCTGTTCAGAGACCTCATTTAGATGTTAAAGAATAACAACAATAGCCTTATTTGTAATTCTATTAATGTGATCCTGGAAAAATAGATTTGGTGGAAAGGGACTCCTATAATGGAGTGGGAAGTAACACAGAAGAGAATGGGCTGGTGGCCATAGAGGTGACAGAGTGTAGTTCTTCAGCGAGAAGGACACCACAGAGGATTTACACACAACCACCATTTATTGTACTAAGTTTCGATGGAATGAAGAGCAGACTGAAAATCAAGGCAATCAGCCATGTCGTCAACTCTTTTAAATGTTTTACAATTGTTGGCATAGAGAAGAACACGGCAGCCAGAGGGAAGAACATCTTCAACAATGTCGTCGACATAGAGGGAAGAAAGAACTGGGCCTAAGACACTGCCTTGAGGCATGCTACAAGAAACTGGTAATTAGTTTGAGGAGATACTTTTGATTAAAAGTCTCTGGTTATTGGAAGTCACGAAATTAGGGAGTAAGCGTAAGAGTGTGCCATGAGTATTATAGCGTGACTGAAGTTTGTGCAAGAGGAGGGAACGGTTAACAGAATAAGAGCTTCCCTCGGGAAGCTGGAGGTAACAGAGTGTTACCTCAATTACAGAGAATTACAGGATAGCATATTATACCCCCTTAACTCTCTAAACAATGCTTTTCAACTGCAAGGATTGTTTCCCACCCGAAGAGAGAAGTGGCATATACTGCCTTAAGTGCGAAGATTGTGACAGGAGATATATAGGCAGAATGGAAAGAAGTGTCAACATTAGAATGAGTGAGCATCACAATTGTTACAAAAAGAAGAAAGAGCAGTCAAACTTTGGCAACCACTTAGTAGACAGCAACCATCGGAGCGATGTCACGCTGGAGATCCTCCACTCAGAGGAAGGAAACAAGAGGAGACTTGATGCTCTAGAAATGTTGGAGATAATCCAACCTTTGAAGAGCAACATCCCCCAACGAGCAAGTGCTTCCCTCCCACTCTTTTCCATCCCCATTAACGAACTTCTACAGTGACAACCAAAAATTCCACAGTGGTCACCCACCTATGTGCAATTAACTCATGCCTGGAAATTGTACCAATCAGTGTTACTCGTTAAAATTTCCCCCAGTGACCTATGTGCCATTACATTTCCGGGAAAGCATTATCCCAGTGCCCGCATCATCAACAGTCGGATCCATGAACTACCATTGTAAAACATAAAGCTTCACCCACTGCAACCCTCTTTTCCCCCTCATTTCCTCATTCACTCTGCGCTGCTCGAAGACCCATCAACGCAGGGAAATCCCTCCTCCACACAACGTCTAACACCGCTCCCTCTATCCCTGCTCGTCCCACTCCCAACTCACCCCCCACTCCCTTCCGGCAGATAGATGACCTTACTGCCGCACCCAACTTGCTATATAAAGATGATGTCTGCATGAACAATCACCTGAAGATGTAACTAGTATGTTATGAAACCCGGGTTGTGCGCACTTAAATATAAAGTGAACCCAACACAGTTTCATTCAGTCAAGCCTGAAGTTATCAGCTATAGACTTCCTTAGGAGAAGTAGAAATGGATGCAAGGGAAGGAGAAAGGAAGGGCTGGGAATGGAGGGTAGGTAATTTGCACACTCCTTGTGCAATATCACTATTAGGTGCCAATAGTTGACTGATGGCATGCAATGATATGTAATGGCATAGAAGTGTGGAAACCATGGTCGAAGTCAAGTCATTTTATTTTTTTAATTTTGCAATAAAAAATGCAATAAATTCATCTTCAAATGTCATTGATGTTTCCTCTCTTTGTCTAAAGCTGGCCCAATGGGTTATTTCCTTTTTTGTTTTCTCAGTACAGAAGTGAAAATTTAAAAGGACTTTTTCTCATTAAATGTTTCTTCCTCCTGAAATTTTCCTGTTCCACAATATATTTAGTACTATTATTGTCATCTCCTCCCTCGAGACGTGGAGAAAGCATGACTGAAACCAAGGTCAAAACGGAAATGATGAAGAATGGATTACCCGTCCCTTTCCACTCCTCACCATGAGCTCACCCTGGAATTAGACTCGCGAAGAAATCCAGGAAGTGTGGGCTAGAGGGCGGTAGCTCAGCTCTAGTTCAGGGTGGACTTATTTTTAAGAGCCTTCCTGGGCGGAATGCCAAAGGAAAGCTCGTGTGATGCTCGTTTAGTGGTTTTACTGCTCTGTTAGGGGTGCCCATTGGATATCTCTAATTTTTCATCCCATTTCCTTCCATCCTCGCGATTGCTGTCAGTGTCATATGGTTCACGTGCTCCGTTTGGCCTATGGCAGTGGCTGTCACATTCTTGGTGTGTTGTATATTGTCCTTTCAACACAAATATTTGAATTCTCTTGCTGTAAAGGCTGTGCTCCGATCAGTCATCATCCCTTTCAGGGAGCCCAAGATACCAATGATGTCTTCCACAAATTTGCTTACTGGCTTTGTCTGTACAGTCTTTAATACTCAGAAGGTTGCATACTTTGTAAAATTATCTACACCTGCAATGATGTACAGTCTGTTTATAACGAAGTTGAGGGGGCCGAATATTTACTTTGTAATAACCAATTTTTGTTACATGTGGACCAGTTTTTCCGAGCCTCTCTTTGACGGGGAATAGCCCTCACTTCGTTATAACCGGAACTTCGTTATGAACGGATTTGATATAAGTGGGCTTGACTGTATGTATTTGTTCCTTTCAGAACTTTCCATTTCCAGAGCTTGACTTTTCTCCTGGTGGCCAGTAATGCATACCTCCTTTTCTTGCGGGTTCATCCTTGCCACAGACACCTCCTTGTACAGCTCCAGTTCTTATTTTAAATTTTTCTCCATAATCAGGGCTTTCCTAAATCAATCTCAAATGAATATGGAACTTGAATGGAAAGGTAATCATGGGGACCTAACATTTTTTTTCTCTGGTTATATTAATCTGTAACAGTCAGTTGACCAATATTTTTTGTTTTGCTCATCCTACCTGACCTGCTGTTTGGAGACACATTTGCAATATACTGGAATACATCCTCACCTTCACAGGATAAATGATACAATTTGTCCTGAGGCTTTTCTCACTCTGTTACAGCAATGGCTCTAGTGTAATCAGCAGTATCGTTTCCCTAAATTTCTACACAGGGTAAGCAGGCAGCAGCCAAGTCAATTGGTGCCGATGAAATGATGGCCGATGAGGAGACCCAGGACTCTTGGGAGGTTGGAGCCTCTGGAAGCATTGGCACCTCTGGAAGCGCTATTCAACTGAGGAGATGGATTGACAACTACGAGGAGGCTGTGACCAATCACTACTCTCCAGAACTTCGGGCCAGGCTCTCTGCTATCCGCGTCAATGGAATTCATTCTGGTTTAAATAGTGGCTCGAATGGTTCCCTCAACATTTCATCACATCATAGTTCTGCATCTAAATGTCGTGTAACACAACTGGAACCAGGAATAAGGGTAATTTATCTATGGAGTGCAAAAATTCAACTCTGATCTACTTGATTAGCTTTCTTGTTCTTTTGTAAAATCCCTTTTGCCACTGTTGATTATTTCAGGCCCTTGTAGCATCATCGTATCTCTATTCCAATCAGATTGTGATAGAGATTAGAGGGAAGTATATGCTGGGAACCCAACACCGACAGCAATCATCCATTGCCAAGAGATATCCACCATTTCTGTTTTTTTACGAGCTCCCCAAGGACGGCACTGAAGTGTGTGTTGATGCTCGAACCTATGGGAATGCTGCCCGTTTCATTCGACGATCGTGCCGGCCAAATGCTGAGGTAATTAACTGTGGTAGCCGATTGGAGTATTGTGGGGAGAACACACATTTTCATTTGAAGAGCATTATTGGAGAGAACCCTTGCTGTAGACATTATTTGGAGGGGTTGACATCTTAGCCAGAGATATGCATGTTCAACAAGGCATAGAACATAGCTATCAATGTTCGTGTGTTGAAATATTCTTATCCACCACATTAAGTGTATCTTATTTCTGTATTGAAAACTTCATTTAGAGACAGTGTGAAATGATTGGAAAGCAAAGCCCTATTAGTGGTAGCATCGCATGAACTGTTACCGTCAAAAGGAGGAGCAAAGGAATTTTTAAAGGAGCTTATAACTATTAAATTATTCATCTAATAGAGGGGACAATATTGTTGACTTTCTAGCAACCAATATCCCACAACAAGCGAGAAATATTTAGACCTTCGTGGGACTGAAAGACCACAGGGTACCTACTGCAAAATTCTTTTTCATTTTGAACCAGTTTTGAATGAAAAAGAAAGATTGACATTATTAAAATAGCAGACTTCCATACTTTTAAAAGTTATTTGAGAGATTCCTTTAAAGATTGTAAAAGTTATCCCAAAAGCTTATTGGCGGAGGGCTTATGGAAGTCGTTCCTGCATATGACGAGCACGGGGTTAGTAAATGTATCCCTAGTAATTTCAAAAAAGAAAGCATTGAAACAAGGTGATACGATGCGGAAGTGAGACAATCCCTCAGGCGACAGCGAGTATGCTCTGCAAAAATGAAGAAATATTAAACATATGCCCACCGATGAGCATACGTGATCATCGAAATTATAAAATGCCAAAATCCACTGCAAAGGACGCTCATAGAAATGCAGTTACAGAATTCAAAAGAAAAATACAGTAAAACCCCTCTTTTACACTTTTGAGGGGGATAAGGGAAAAAAGTGTAAATCGCGGGAAAGTGTAAATTGAGGGTAGGCACAATTTAATGAAAATAATCCCTTAAAGTATTGCTAAATGTTGTATTTTTCAATTGAAACATATCTTAAATGAAAAGTAAGTATAAAAAATGTAATTATGTCAATAAAAAAATTCTTTATTAATACCAAACTCTCAGTGAGGTAGATTGTACAATATGTCAGTCTTCAGAAAGAGATCATTTTACATAGGTGGTGGCTGATAAATAAATAAAATGGAAGTACATATTCCATATACTCCATAAAATGAAAAAATCTTCTCAAAGTAAAAATATTTAAATCTTTGGATAAACTAAACAAAAATATGACTTAATAATCCATATAAACCTTTAGTTCAAAAAAAATATGTACCAACCTTTACTCTCAAAAAGTCATCTAAAAATTTAAGCCAAAGAACTATCTCATAATTTAAATAAAACATTCTTGGCTGAATCCAGCTATAGCAAAAAAATACACCATCAATAAATGTTCATTTAACTAGCCTCCTTCTGGCAAAATTCCATTATCTTTGATTGCTTGCTCATTTTATTTGTATTAATTGCTTCTACTCTCTTTTCTATTCTGTCCAATAGCTCTAAATCGTTCTCACTTCCTGCAACACTTGATAAATATAGTCGTAGTACATTAACAGCAGAAATAGCATTGATTGTGCTTTCTTTTGGTGTTTCCGTATCATCATCATCCTCCTCGCTTGCTACCTCTTCACTGATATGCAGGTCAATAGCTTCATCAATTGTAAGAGAGTTACTTGTTGATAATTGCTCATCCACAAAATCCAAAAAACTTATTTCAGCTCCAAATAATGGCTTAACTGATCATTATCTCCCATATAGCTCTATTATCTCCTCCCCCTTCTTCCAGTGGTTCTTCACTCCGCTGTTCTAAGTTGCAGTCTTGAGTAAAACTAAATCCTGCTTTTTTAAAACAATTTGAAATTTTTCCTTCATCATCCTCTTTCCATGATGGTGTTATGTAGTGTAGTGCATCGAAAACTGTGACTTTGAAGCTCTTAGGGTCCCTCCCACTGTCTTTAAGATTCATAGCTTTTCTCACCAGAATCCCACGGTAGTTAGCTTTGAATACATGGATTATCCCTAAATCTAATGGCTGTAACTGGCTGGTACAATTGGGTGGGAAGAATACCAGTTTTATATTCCTCAAATTAATATTGTTTGGGTGGGCTGGGCATTGGTCTAAAAATACTACAATTTTTCGGTTTTGTCCACCCATCTTTGCATCTAGAGCTTGCATTTGTTCCTGAAAGACATGTGACGTCATCCAAGCTTTGGTATTAGCGGCATAGGTTGTGGGAAATGTCTTGCTGTTTTTAAAACATCTGGGATTTTTGGACTTTCCGATGAGAAATGGCCTTAACTTCTCACTACCATTAGCATTAGCACCTAACAATACTGTCAGACGAGCTTTACTATGCTTTCCCCCATGGCAAGATTCACCTTTAAAGTCTTATGAGGAAGTACATTGAAAAAAGGCCTGTCTCATCTAAATTGAAAATGTCTTTTGGTGCATACCCTTCAATATGCTGTCTTAAAGAATGTTGCTTCCACTGTGTAACTGTCTGGGGATCAACACTGTTTGACTCACCACAAATTGATTTATACACAACATTGTACCTAGTTTTAAATTGGCTTAACCATCTGTTTGAAGCCTTGAAGTCTTCAATTCCTAACCTCATTGACACATGTGTCTTTTCCTTACGAATAACTCCACTGATGGGTATGTTAGATGCTCTGGCGCACTGAAACCATTCCTTCAAAATTTCTTCCAGTTCATCATATTTTGAATACTTGACGTATTTTCGCCTCCTTGCACTGGGTCCGCATTCTACTGCGCTGGTTTCAATGGTTTTGCGTGTTTTAACAAGTGTTCAATTGGAATCCCAAGTTCTCTGGCAAGGGAAACACGTGAACCTACATGCGAGTCAACTCTTCCAGAAATTTTTATCCTGTCTTCTATTGACAACGTTTTCCTCTCGTTGTGGGCCATTTTTTGTTTTGTTCGCGATACTTGACGCTGTCGCGGAATAAGCAGGGAAAGTGATTACTACGATTAGAATGACTTTAAAATTAATGGCAGAACGTCGTAATGCACGAGAAGAATAAAACTAAGTGCGTGTATCATCACGAAAACACCCACGAATATAAACATGTAGTGTCTATATTCGTGGACACGACGCTTACAAGTAAGGTAGAATTATTCGCAGGCATGACTGTAAAAGAGAAGTGCATATCATTGGTTTATTTCACATAATTGCAGCCAACTTCTTCCCGGAATACAGTTTTACGATGGAAGATACATATCCTTCATGATTTTACCGCATAATTGCCACTCGTAACGTAATCTAAGGCATTTGGGGAACTAGCACAATTGTTATAATTTTACCAGATTTGCCTCTTGAAGAATTAAAACGAGTTAATTACGAAAATATGAGATGAACCCAGAAATAGAAGGAATTAGAAAATTTATTGTAATTCAAAGGTCTTTCGCTTTCAAATGTCCCGAAACTTTTTCCGCCGATTTCCATTCCGTTCCTCATATGGTTGTGATACGCTATCCGCCATGTTCCTTTTGGCAGCCTAGCGAATGTGGCGGACCATATAAAATTTCGTAAGTGTATATACGGGGAAGACATAACACTGTGGAGATATATTAATCATTGGGACTTGATGAAAATGTCGTAAATTGCGGGAAAACGTAAATTGCGGGGGTGTAAAAGCGAGGTTTTACTGTACTTAGGAAAAATCCTTCCCGTAATAGAGTCTGAATTTATTCTTGTCTAAAGCAAAGAGCAGCAGCTCTTTTAGGGTAGGTAGTTTTTACCACAGTATAAGAACTACAAGTTTCAATGAAGATAAGATTTACATCATATCTAGAAAACAATTGTTTATACTTGTTCTCTTTAATATCCAAGATTAAAAGAAAAATTTCAAAAAGAGGATATGGTGTTGAAAATAAAATGTTGGACAAGACAGCCTAGAAAATGTTAACAATTCCAAACCTCTAGAAATATTGAATTCTGAAACTTCCAGTTCTGGAGATGAAGAACTTAGAGGTGAATATTTAAGTATTGCCTATAGTAGTATAGTATTGCCTAAGTATAGGAGAATATCTAAGTATATCTAAGTTATTTGATGAATTAGCTTGTGGTAAACGAAATAATGAAGAAAAGCATGCATTCCAAAGAAATGAAAAAAATATACTAACGAATGTTTCCAGCAAAAATATGAAAAATCCAAAACATGGTGCCTCATTTTTGCAGGGGAAAAGTTCGAAAGAGCTTTTTCCAAATTTGAGCAAACTGGCTGTGAAATATCTTGGTGGCCCTGCATCTTCTGTGAAAAGTGCGAGACTTTTAAGAACTGGAGGAAACATTTATGCAGCGACAAGAAATAGGCTAAGACCTGGAAATGGAGAAATTCTCATGTTTTTGTATTACAGTAGAACCTCTATTTTACGAAGTTGAAGGGACCCAAAAATTTGAGCTTTGTAAATCAGAGGGTTTGTAAATTGGAGGTTATCTTCCACTAACTCCTTTGTCTCCGGAACTGATGTTTCACCAAAACCAGCTGATCTCCAACAGTTGGAAATAGTTTTTGGGGTGACACTGTCCCATGCTCTGGCAACACCTCGCACAGCATGGAGCAATGTCCATGGAGGCACATCATGCACATAAGAGGCTTGATCTGCGGCAAATGTACGTCTACTAAAACTCTGCTGACAAGAATGCGAGTATACTTTCAATGCAATTAAACACTATGCTGTACTTGTCAAGTAGTTATGTTAGGGTTGAAATCAAACTTATTACTATAACAAATAATAGTCATCTGCTCATTCTGGGAAAAAAACAGATATTATGTGAAATTCTCTGTGTGCAGAGTATCTACATCAAATTGAAAGGATTTAAAAATTACACCTCAATAGTATTGATTTGCTGTATAGCATAGGCGTTATTCCTAAGGCTATAGCCTATAGGAGAATCACTTTAGTAAAAGAGAATGAAACAGCCATGAATTAAAAAAAAGACAGGTGAATATTTTTCTACAAATTTATAATGGTATGAACTTGGCTGCTGCAACTTAAGTTCTTGTAGCTGTTCAGTTGGTAGATCTCAAAATAAGGGGAATAAGAGAATTAACTCATCCCATGGAGTATTTTAAGCATATGCAGTTATGCATTAATTAACGAAAGGGTATATTTAGTGCTAGTCGATTAGAGTTTAAAGAAGCCATTTTAACATGGGAAAGTCAGGGATGCATTTTAACCAGGAAATTTCAAAACAAAGTTCCAAATGACCTAATATATTTCAGTGAAAAGACCAGAAAATGCCTTTTTTGAAGAAATCATATCGTTTGAAATACATTTAATAATATTTCGCAGCTGATGAAAGTCAATCTTAGAAATTCACTCAGTTAATTTGAAATTCCCTCTTTTTTAAGATACGTTCTACAGTGCTGACATCTAGCGGTGATTTACGAGAACTATTTACGCGCGGCTACAGAAAGCGATTGCGAACTCAAAAGTCATGATCTCAAATTCTTACCTAACGACGTGAAACATTTCAAATGAAAAATTAAATAATCAAATTGCATCAACATTTGAATATAAGTAATTTATTATTGCAAAATTTGTATTTTTTAATGAAACTAAGCTCCACAACAGCTACAGCAAATAACTTCGTACGGGAATGCTATTTTCAAGTGAAAGGCTGAACAAAGTTCTGAATTGGAGTTGCGGCGGCTACCTTAAAGCTAATTTTAAATAATTCCAGAGAAAATATGGATCCTTTGTGATGACGAGTTAGGTATTCGCAATACACAAAATGAAAGAAAAGGAACAGAAATTACCAAGCACTAATCCGATTATTTAATGAAATGGGGCATTGTTTTCGAGAAGTAGGCATCGTGCCATGCATCTTTGAACAGTTTTTCCTTGGGTCATATAATTAGGATTGAATTGCGATTCGGATGATCAGTCTCTGGGATTTTTGCTACAGTTTAAGCACTTCACAAAGCACTACGCTCATATTCGATTTTTCTACATTTTCCCAAATGAAATACTTGGACCGAGGGCCCTCTCAACATGACCTATCCGGCTTCAGCTACTCCTGTCGCCGTATGCAGCGATCGTTATTCCATTGTACTGAGTTCAGTGCTACAAAATCATTTCAAAAACTTCGTAAAACAGAGGTCAATCACTCCTAGGGACCGGCCTCTCACTTCGTAAATCAGTAAAATCGAGGTTTCGTAAAATAGAGGTCATTTTACATGGTTTTCCTGTATACAAAGATGGAGACCGGCAGAATAGTTCGTTAATTGGTGTCATTTCGTAAATTAGAGGTTCGTAAAAAAGAGGTTCTACTGTACTATATTGATCTTTTCAATTTTGGTAGGATGAAATAAAAGAAATAATTTTATATGGTTAAAAAGGAATGAATATTTAAAAATTAAAAGTAAAACTTTTCATATATTGAAATATGTAATGAAATAACTTGCTAGGAAGATGCTTTGTTAATTTTCATTTTTTCATGTAAGTAATAAATGTGTAACCGGAATCTATGATACTTCTTTCCAACTCGGGACCAAACTACATTACAAAAAAATGACCGATTTTGGAAAGCGATCAATCTGATAAATCACCGATACTGATTAATAGGCAAAATGGTCGATATGGACGATTACCGATTACTTGTCAATTAATTGGTTCAACTCAAAAAATAGGATTTGGTTTGCAGAGACACGGACCGCGTCAACGTTTGGACGTATATACAACTAACGGAACACAACACCAAAAGACGTATTGGTAGATAATATACTGTTCCCTTCCTGCAATCAAAATTAGGTGACTGAATTGGGGAACGTCAACGAAAAGGTTACAATTGCGGACAGCGAGAAGAGTAGAGGAAGTCGAGTTCTCCTCGCAGATCTCTTCGTAGACGAAAAACTGCCTTTTCTGGCAGCTTCTCCAGACTGATTAGTCTCTGATGGAGAGGGAATGATGAATGTAACGTACCCCTTTATTTACAGAGATGTTACTCCTGAAAAAGGAATCCATAGAGAAGGATAGCATTTACTGAGGATAACATGAAAATTTCGTATCCGGTGGAAAAAATTCATAATATTTTCATGTAGGCAGAGTTGCAAATTTAATACAAAATTATTTCGATTCCATGTTTGGTCCCATATGGGAATAATTTTTAAAAGAATAGAATGGGATAAAATAGCTGTGGGAAAACAACATAATGGACAAGTTACAATAATTTTAATATTCTTTAGTCCAAAATGTCAGTGGATTCTAAGTTAATAACTATTCCAGTCTACTCTTTAATACCTTTCTTATTTATTTTGACATGTTGCTGCTTTCTCCAGAAATTAGTATTTTGTTAAACTATCCTTTACAGGAGAAATAAAACTCAACAGTTGTGATCATTATATACAAGGCTGAAAGAAAAGCGCATGGCTCTGGAAATTTCATGCAATATTTTTATTGGCTTGATTCATGTTATTTGTGGGTACTCAAATTCGAAGTGAAATGGCTCTGCTCCGGGGTTTAGTTTGGAGGAATGACTTGCCATGCTGAGGACATGGGTTTGAAAATAGTAGACAGTACTACTTACAAATCCATGGTAAACGCATGTCGCTAAATAGAGGAAGTCGTCCTCAATTGGAGAGATCTTTATCTTGTTTTCTATCTAAAAATGGAGTACACCCCGTTTTTTACTCGTAGTTGTAAATAAGCTTTTTTATAATTATATTTAAATGCGTTCGTTTCATGTTTCAATTGCATTCTCGATGACACATGCTTCTGTCTCCACTTCTCTCATCTCTGAGGTCCCTTTCATGGACGTAAACTCAAACGATTTGTGTTCAACATTCCAAAATTTAACTTTAAAGAACGTGATGGTTATTAATCAAAGCCAGTACTTCTACAGATAATATCTAGTATATCCAGTTAAGCTGGTTTCAATTATATTTTCTGAGAAGGGATCGACTGCCGAACCTGGTTGCACTCAAATAAATAGTGGAGGAACATAATTTTCTTAATCATCTAAAATATTTGAAAGCTGGAAATAAATGTATGTATTGAATTAAGTATATGTATGAAAGATGGGAATGAATATTAATAATAGCCAGATTTTAGAGCGTTATTGTTGGTAGGTGGAGGTATAAGTCCGCTGCATGTTATCCCTTACCGATCTTACGTGGACACTTCTTTACGTGGAAAAGATTACCAAGGTGAACATTTAACAGGGTGGTTGTCATTTCCAAACTTAGGTTGTCGAACAATCATCTGTGTCACATAGTATTTTGATATTTTGAATTCGTATGGATTGCTATGACACATTGACTTGACGCTGAGATGATAAGAAATAATTAAAATTTCCTACCACATTATTTCGATTCTATTGTTTGGTCCCATATGGGAATAATTTTTGAAAGAGTAGAACGGGATGAAATAGCTTTTAAGTGCGAGTGGTGGGCATCACGCTCATTTGATCGTTGAAAAGGTAGGTGCGCTCTGAAGTGCCTGAGATATTGGAGGAAGTTAGTAGACAGGTTGTGCATGGGGCAAGTGAATAACAGGAAATGCCTTCAGAAGGTGAAATCGCTCTGTTGATTTTCACCGGCTAGGAAAATGCTGCCGGAATGAGTCCAGAGAATTTAGGTTTAATGTCAGAATCAGACAGTGTACAGCGAAGAGCATGTAATATTTTTGAAAGGAGCTATCCTAAGTACATGTAATAGTGCCTCCAAATTGAGAAAAGCATGCGTTGGGGGATCACTCTAGTTCGTTGGCTTGAGTGCAGGGATAATTATTTTCAGAAAGTTCTGGTTAAATGTTTCTAAACATACTAAACTCCTTTGCGACACACTGAGTTGTTGATGATGTTACGTTCTCACGAAACTAAAGTGAAACGCCTGTGATGGAAACCACAGAGCAGAGATGAGTCATCGAGAGAGGCGATTCACTTGAAATCTGGCTTTATATGAGAATCTTAGTAAGGCGCAAGTGTAGTCATTTTAATATCTATATCAACTAAATTGAAAGTGGCTCCACGTAGAGTTCATGCATTGCCCTTTCTTCGTATGTGTATGTACGTATTATTATTAGCGTTCTATGAGCAGATTTCATATCACATCCTCCTGCACATCGTCTTTTACTTTATTCATAAACAGTCCCCTCTCCCCTACTTCCTTCTCTCCAACTCACATCCTCAAAACACCGGAGGACGGGAGGGACCCTTCTGCGGCCGAATTCGGAACTAACTCGCCCAGACGGTTACGAATTAAGATTGGGTCGTGTATCCAGGCCCCTGAAAGTGAAATTTGATAATTTTCTACTCCTAAGGAGAGGTTGTGTAACTCTGATCTTGAAATGAGATTAGCCTATTTTCGTGCTAATATTTACATTAGCTTATAAGCAAATTTTTAAAAAATCACGGATTTTTTCTCCATTGGCCCGGGTTTGTAAGAAAAAAGTAGAATGAAGTGTGGGGAGCATTTATTCTCCAAAATCAGGTAAGCCGACAATAGCAGAGTGGGGTAGTGGACTACAGGTAATGAAGTTCGATTCTTATCGCTGTTTGAAATTTTTCTTTCAGCCATTGAATCAAAAACTTGATCATCCTTCATTTCCAACCTTTGTGTGTGGATACTGACTATTTTGTACTTCTATTGTTTGAACTAGATTTACAAATGCGTCACCCAAAAATACATTGTAAAGTTAACGTAATGATTCCACCATTTTATTCTGCAATAAAAATTTTTTCCAATTATTTCACTAATGCCAAATTTTATTATTTTTTTGAATAATAAATTGACATGAAATTTCTGATAACCTACTTTTTTTAACTGCCTACTTGCATTACCCTAGCAATACAGCATGGCCTGTATTCCTAGGCAGTGTTAAGGATCGAACTCGCGACCGGCAGTACACAGGCCCTCATTTTTAACAACTATGCTATCATAGGTTCATGGGAATCTAGCTAATGTAGGCGACCCGCGTGACATTCGGCTTTATTTTTTTTCCCGCGCATCCGGGCCTATGGAGAAAAAAGACACGACGGTATTTTTTTATTTTGTTTTTGCGGTACAGAAAAAATCTTCTCATTTCGTGACCAAGTTGCTCAACCTCTCCTTGTCAGTATCTACAATAGGTGCTTTCCATTCGCGGGCCGCGATCCAGATCTGAATTTATACTGTCTTCAGATATGATTTCAGTAGAGAATGAAATGAAAGACCCGTGGATTCGACCTGACCATCCTTAATTTATTAATGGTCATTTGTAAATCTAATTTAAACAACAAAGTATAATCAAGTGAGTATTCAGATGTAATGGTTTGAAATTGAAGATGATAACATTTTCGATGCAATGACTGAAAGAAAAATTAAACTGCGATAGGGATCGAACTTCGCACAGTACACTAGCTTTCGTTGTACGCCTGATTCCGGCGAATGTAGGCTCAAAGCAAAAGAAAACTTGAAACCAAATAAGGTACCAATCAGCTGTCCACACATTCACAGCACCAGCCTTGCTTGCTGTTAACACGGTACAATCCTTGATGATCTTCTCCACGGGTCTCCGAGGAGCCCCTCTTCTTACAGAGTGATATTTCGGCATGTTGGCACTGTGGCGCCACAAGCGACACTGAGTGTGACATGATATTCTACGTATTTTTTTCCCGCGAAACTCTGGTAATGGGGAAAAAAGTCATATTTCTTTATTTTGCTTCTAGTTGCACGGGAACATTTTCATCTAATTACGTGACCTTAGTTACACATCCTCTTCTTGTCAATATCTACCGCACCTACATTCCATTCATGGGGCGCTTTGATCGCTAAGCCGGGGAAATTTAAAATCTACGATCCGGATCCGATTTTACTCCGTGTCTTTGGATCTGAATCCGGAACCGAGTAAAATGAAAGATCCGCGGATCTTTGGATCTGTGGATCCGATCCGGCCATCACTAGTATAAATGTAACACTTCTTATTCACAATAGCAAATTTTTCCACAGAGAAAAAAGCATTTGCCTTGCCATGACCTTATTCATTTTCTTAACAATTATATTTAAAAAGTGACGTTGCCTGTTTTTGTGTCATTTTGCATGTAACCACTTGCAAGCAATATGCAGGTTATGTACGTTGGAAAAATGATGGATTTTTCATACTTGCTCAATAATTTTGTCTCTGAGAACAGCCGGAACACGAAATTTCCTGTCAACTGCAGTACACTGATTTATCGCTTGCTCTAGCACAATTTTTCTTTTCAACACAGTTCTTTATATTACTCGCCACTGACAATAGTATCATACTCTGGTAAGTTTTTTGAATCCTAGAAATGCATAATGATTATATATTCTTGAATTTGGAATGTAAATATACATATTATATTCTCTTATAATTAACAGGAATACTATTTTTGATTGCTCTCGAAACAGTGTGGATCACATGCATATTGTTGTGGATCATACTGCTACTGAATTTCACCTGCAACCACGAGTAACCAACCCAATCCTTCTCGAAAACTACAACGAGAAACACCTGGTTTTGCGGAGTAGGCAATGGAATACTTAGCAGAATATGAAAGTGAAGAGGAAAGAGACATTGAAGAAAATTATGTTATCAGAAGTGGTCACGACACGGATACCGCTGCTAATGAAGGAGAGAGTACAGACAAAGAAAGAGTGATGTAGTGAAGAAGGTTTCCCCAAGTAAAGACAGTTATTTGAAGGGAGAAATCGCAGTAGGTGGTCATCCGGTGATCCAAAGAGGAAAATATGTACACCCATGCATAACATTGTCGCTGAAAATCCTGGTTTGAAGGATTCCATTACATCAGAATGACGAGGCGGAAGACTCCCGAAAGCTTTTTACAATCATTCCATTATACGCTAAGTGAAGGTGTTGAGCCTATAGATTATTTTCTCTCAGATTTTTGATGAAATGTTACAGTTGATATTACATCGGACGAACAGAAAGAGCTTCAAATGATAAGAGATAAAAGGGAGAGCAGGCTTTAGCCTCCAAATTTAAATCTGATGGAATTGAGAGGATTTCCTGGTCATTTAGATTATTCTGGTTTTTCAAATCAAATACCGTATTTATCCGATTCTATGATGACCCCTCATTTTGTACTCCCAATTGAAAATAAAATGAGAAAATCACCTATAATTATGCTATTTGTTAGTGATGGACGGATCCAGAATTTTCTCTGGATCCGGAACCGGATTCTTGCCTTGGTTTCAGATCTTTTTCTCGGTTTTGGATCCTTAATTTCAAATACAGGGTTCTTAATTTAATTTCTTTTCTAATCCTAGTATTTCTACAAAAACAAGTAAATTTCTTGTATAAAAAAATCAATTTCATATCATCTCTGTGGATAATATTTTCCTGAATCACGATTTGCAGTTGCATTATATGTTATTACTTCTTATATGAAGTTCACCTTCCTTATCACATGCTCATCAAACAAATCATTTTTTATACCTGAACTACTATTGTTTAGAGTGCAGTGAAAAGAAACAGAAGTTCCATTAATTATCTTATGGTACAGTCAAGCCCGTTTACAACGGAGGTGAGGGGGCCAAAGATTTACTTTGTGAGAGCTGAACTTCGTTATGTGTGGACCAGATTTTCCCGGCCTCTCTTTGACGGGGAATAGCCTTTACTTGGTTATAACCAGGACTTTGTTATAAACGGGTTTGATATAAGTTGGCTTGACTGCATTTGAATTATTTTCCAAAATTTAAGACCCCGTTGTTGCCATATTGTATCATGAGAGCGGTGATGTGTGTACGGGGGGTGGAATTCAGTCCTCCTGCCCTCCCACCTCCACCCTGTCGTTCCCGCCACTCCTCTGCCCGCCCACCCACTCATTCCTGCCCCTAGACTGAAGCAGACGACGCTTGAATAATTTTTCAGCTGGGGATAGAAATTGAAAGTACTGTGCTGTGTTAATGTGGAGCGTGTGTGTGTGTATGATGCTAAGGGTCGGACGTTTGTTTTGTTATGCTTTTTATTCTCGTGACAAAGTCGTCCATGTTTTCACTTGCCAAAGAATTATTAATTTCCTTAAAATTTTACGATTCATATAACCTTGTTTCGATTATTTTTTCCTGATAGCAGAAATAATGGGAATACTTATGTTTTCAGGTACATTTATTAATTTGTGAATATTTTTCATCATTTTCGTAAATATTGCTAGGGCTGATTTTATGCGAATAATTAAAATTCATCCCGTTCAACAAATTTTTATTTTATGATTCCTGAATTCGCAGATCCATACAATTTTGAGTGAATGCATTGATAATTCTCGGCAATAGTATTTCACGGTAGTTACCTCTGTTCACTCTAGATCCTCCAGATGGCAGCACTAGTATGACACACGATGTGCAGCGCAACCTACAGAGGCATTTGCTCGAGTAAATAAATACTCGCTGCAACTAATTTTCGAGTGATAACGATATGTGAATATTAAGAATGGCTAGGAATAGGTAATTATGCAGGAAATATTTTTGACCACCAAAAATACCGTATTTCGGCGAGTCATTACTACTTTCCGAACCAATGTACGTACTGGTTAACACTAGAAGACTTTAGCAAAGTGTAAATTATTGTTTTGGAAGATTTAATTCGCGAAATGATCAATGAATAAGCAACTGCGCACGAAAACAGTTCTTCTACCTGTTCCTAATAGCATGTTAACGAAAGAAAAACAGAAAGTGAGAACAACTGTGGCAATTGAGAGGCTTAATCCAGCACCTTCAGATATAATGTGCGCTCGCCATAGCGAGTGATTTTTCAGCCGTTGGGAGCACTCGTTATAGTGAGCTTCCACTGTATCACAGAATAACTTTTGCAATACGACCATTCAGACTTAAAAACATTCTATGCACATTAGAAAAGAAAAATTAGAGAAAGTATCAACTGTGGAAGTACTGACTTTGGAAAATGAAAAATAAACTTTTCTCGTAACAAAATAGATGCAAATAATAAAAGGTAAACAACATTTTCTGCACATAAATAAACATGAAAATAGAGGCTTTTCTCAAGAGCATAAAATAATAAACACACATTAACCACCTTCACTTTCCCACATGATGCCATCTTCTCTGCCATCCAGAGCATTGAACAAACAGTACAATGTTGAACCCCTTCACTATTGTGTTTGGATTTATTTGCAGCCACGATGTCTTAATCCACTGACAGAGGAGCGCAACTTCAGCTTTCCTAAGTTTTCCTGTTAAATTATGAGTGCCACTCTGCAACCACTCAGAATACAAAGTCTTTATATTATGTATAAAATACTTTATGGCAGCAACATCCAGTACATGCAGTTGTGATGTCATTCCTGCAGGTATCACAATAAGATCAGTTTACATTTCACTGGTTTCCTTTTTAACTTCAGGTGCCCCATTGAATGAATCCAGTGAAAGCATAGCTCTTTGTTTCAGCAGTGCCCCTCGATGTCTATTCCACACCACATGTTCCCAATCTTTCATTACATCTTCTCTCATCCATCCCTCTTCTTGGCTTCTTGCTATTATTCCACTCGGTATGTGTCCCTTGGGCATAGTTTTCCGTTTTGGAATCACATACGGTGCTTCTTTAGTACCATCTGCTAACACACGGTCACTGGCATTTTTTCATTACCGGTAGTTTTGATAAGGATCCTTTCTGGATTCCTAAGGATACCTGGTAAGTCAGTCGATCAACTTGGCTTCTTACTCGTTCACGGTGTAATTCGACGGCATGTCGAAAAAAATTGGAGTTTTGTCAGTCGAAAGTCCAAAGTTTCTTCAAAATGACATTTACAGTCATTTCATCGTATGTTGTGAAAAATATAATTTTGATCAGCTGCAGGTTATAACAAAAAATAAATAAATGAGATGATTCCATTTGTGTATTATTATTCAGCATTCCTACTTAAATATATAAGCCCTTATTTTTAAATCTGGTATGACATTAAAATGTAAAGACGCTAATAATAAATTTGTGATTTTTATGCTCAAATTTTAAACCTTATTCCAAATAATAATTTGCCTTGAAAAATTGGTTGGTGTCGGTGATTTATAAAATTATATACAAGTTTAAGACTAAGTGCTGAGAGGCATAAAAATTAAGTTATTTTTTTATAAAAAGTTCGTTGCAACATTGTAATAATAATTCATTTATTGCGGTCTCCGTGACCGCACGTCACTGGTAGTGTGACAAAAAATGCACGTCAATAGGGTTAACATACTATTTGTAAATCAGTATTATTACTATTTTGCTAAAAAAAATTATGTAGTGGTTGCTTCATAATTTATTTAATTTTAATTTACTCTTGATAGTGATCCAGCTTAATGTACTAATTCTCAGGTGCGGCACTGCATAGAAAAAGGTGTTCTTCACTTGTACATTGTAACAACCTCCAACGTTGAGAAGAATGCTGAAATAACAATATTGCATGAGTCTCATCATCAACATTTCGATGCTCATGGCCATCTGATATGTGCGTGCAATTCCAATGACTGTACGGCTCCTGCTCCTTATAAACGAAATGGATACACGGAGAGCGAGTAAGTCTTCAATTTCGTTGCCTTGCAGCTTACCATTAAATTAAATTTCTTCACATTATTAATTAGTATTTTTGGTAATTGTAGTAGTTAGTTTTTAGTATCATGTGTAATGGCTCTATTATTCCCTGGAAAGTACCTGGACACTGGATTCATGCTGGGCAAAGCAGTGTTGGGTGTGCCAAAACATGGCTGACGGTGAATATCTAGAGAGAGGAATGGTTTGTTAATTTAATATGTAAACTTATTGTCAGGTACCGTATTTGAGGGCACATTGACATATTTTCCCCCTTTTTTACACACATTTTATGCAAGAAAAATTATTCTCTAAATCTTTTTACAGGTGTATGGGCACTTGAGCAAAATTTTCATATTGAAAATCAAAACAAGTTATATTGTTTCATCAGCACAGGTAGACTATTTTTTTCTTGTGTGTCTGTACTGTGTCAACAAGTAGTAACAATAATGCAATGAAATCTTTAGGAGCCTACTGTTTTGTTAACACATTCAATGCGGGCCCGATTTTCATGAAAATCGTCAAAATCGGCTGATAAAAAAAAATTTTTTTTTGCTTAATTTGTATTTAGTATAGCTCCTTATACATGTTTATACATGAATTGAGTAAAATTTGTAATTATTAATGCAAAAATCGACACCACGTCAATTGACGTGCTCCGTATTTCACGCTCGCCAAGCTAGAAAAATGAGCGTGTTGACTAGCTTTCAGGATACGCACAAATTTTCACGAAGTTTGCAGTAAAGCTATTTTTATCGCTTTGGCGCTGGACTTTTGTTATAGTTGTCGGGGATTATTATACGTAAAAGAAGGGACGACTACTGTGTGATGATGGGGCCGCGCTGACCCGAGTTATGAAACCAATATACGACGACGCGTCCGGGATCAAGTGAAATGAAGTTTTTTCGGCCAAGTTTTTGCGCCCGCCCGACACATCGACCATGTCAACACTCGACCGGTACGCGGCACTCACTTCTGGGAAAACCAAAACGCACCCCCACGCTGGTCGCATTGGTACCCTTTCTTAGTGCACAAGGTCAGCGACCGCCCTGCCGAGAGCGTTGGACAGCTGCAGGGGCTCAACGCCCCTTTCGGGGAAGGAAAGGCTATTGTAAGGGCGCCAAAGGAAGAGTCCGGCGCGACCGCTGGGACTTCCCATCCCCCGCTGTGCATACAGGCGATGGCACCCACCTCTACGGGAATCAGATGCCTGGCCGACAAATAGTACCGAACATCGTCTCTAGCTAAATTCCAACCCACGAGGGTTGGGAAATTGACCGCCACCATAGGCGATAAAAGGGTCTGCTAATCGGAGGGTCGAGAAGAGTTGCCGATGATAAGGTCCAAGGGTCTTCGGAGGGAGGGAGGTCAGTAATCCCGCTGAGTTGGGCCCCAAGGTTGGGGATGCTACTACGCCACAGAGGATATTACCATCGAATACTCAAAACATTTCCATGACAGGTTCTGCAGAGCAAAAGAGTGAGTTTTATCAATGTTTAGCGGTGCTGACGTAATTTATTATGCACTAGGAGAGTATATCCTTTGATAGTGGACTAAGGATAAAATATGGTTTCGTAATGTATGAGAATGAATTAATTTCCACGGCTACTAGATTGCTTTACAAGTATTTATAACTTTTCCACCTAAATTTAATTAGAGGATTTGGAATTAGTCGAAGAAAAAAAATGAAATACGAGTTACAACCTTTATATATCGATTCACATTATTCACATAAAATATACATATGGCACAATATGGTTCAGGAGTCATTTTTACAAAGTCCTCATAACATATGCACATGTATCACAATATATACCATATACAAAATATATACAATATATGAAATATGTACAATATATAAAATATGTGCAATATTTACAATATATTAAATTTAATCTTTGCGGTATTCCCTGAAAGAAGGATCCAGGCAGAGCCCAGAACCCTCACAATCTGGGCAGTATATATTAGTCTGCTTCCTTATTTTTTTGGCTCTGCAAACCCTGCAGTCTTTTTGGGAACTTTTCTTGGAGCCAGGGGGAGGGGGGGGGGGAGGAATTTAGGGAAGTGGGAACGTATGGAAATAGTACCCCTTCGTTCAACGGCCCTGCAACTGACCAGGTAATCAATTACGTGGAGGCGGAATGAGTACCAATCCAGCCCGTTTCTTCTTCCTCATCCTCAGACCCGATCTCCACATTTCCCCTCATTCGACGAACAGAGGAAAGAAAAAATGTCCTCGGTGTCCATCTCGGTCACCATATACTAGAGCAGGTGCTAGTAGGTCTCCTTTTCAAAAGGAAGCCACCCTGAAAAATTAAGGACGTTACTCAGCAGCGAAGAGAGAGAGATACATATGTGCATACATGTTCTAGCAGAAAAAATGTTGAGAGCCTAAAGAAAATCTTGTGTTTATTCTAAATTCTTCGAATTACTTCAAATTATAAGTTAGCGCATTGCAAACATAAAACAGCAATGAAACAATGTTTTTTTCCGAACAAGGTCATATGAATGCATTAAATACGTATTTTTAAGATCGTAGACAAAAATAGAAGTTAGTATGACTAAAAAGACCTATGGCATAATTATTCTGACATTTCAAACATAAGTATCAAAATATAACACAGAAAGAGCGGGTTCACGAGAAAAATGAACATAGAAAAGCAATACATTTACATAAAACTCCTTCACGCAGTGGAGGTATTTAACAAATCTAACCTCAAACATTTCCCCAACGTAAGGGTTTACACATCGCAATCAGTGAAACGCAGTAGATAAGTCAAATAATAAAATTATTTACATCCCTAATATCCAATCAGAGAAAATTACGACTGTATTTCAACGGTAGTTAGCTATAAATATCAACAATATGTAGCAACGATAGTATTATATAGTGTTTGACAGTTAGCGAATGCCTGCCATTGGCAACCTCTGCCATACACCTTTCAGGTGGCTTGCCGGGTACTACGCGCATGTAGATAGACGAAAATGAGCAGATATTCTGGATACTGAATAATTTACGACACAAAGTCAGATCATACGCTGAACTCATGATAAAGATAACACGTTTGCAAATTATACGTAAATAGACATAATAAGCAAAAATATCTTCACTGCATATAATTCTTTAGATGAAACACCTACTTTTAAATTTATAAACTTTTTAGGCGTCCTCCCTGACATCACTGAGATATATGAAGGCAATCGATGTATTAAAACTAAAAAATATAATATTTACGCAAAGTTGGCACGAAAATTTACAGCCACACTTACCAGGTGCTACCGAGAATTTTTTCTTTTCCCGAGGTCTCGATGAGGCCGATGGTGTAGCGTAAGAAACATACGGTCTGGAAGATGGACCTGCTTCTGAATTAAGAATAAATAAATTAATGATTACATCGATGAATAATAAAGAAAGAATTTAGGCGTAGAAAAAAAAAGAAATTCTAATAGAGTAACATAGGCAGCAATATAAAAATAAAAAACTTACGTGATCTCAAAAGATAGAGAAATACTCCTCTTCATTGTTTTTTTAAATTCTACAAAAGAAATAGGTAATAATTAAGCAAATCACTAAAAACAGTCAATGTATAAGGAAGATTTATGGTTAAAAAAATGTGTGTTTAACGTAATTACGCGTGCAAAAAAAGAAAACAGGGATGATAGTACAGTAAAAATGTAAAAGAGAATATGGTATATATAAACTAAAATAATACAAGTAACTGATGTATAAATATTGATTAAAAAAATAACATATACGTACGTGGACTGCAAAATGTGGACGAAAAATACAGGGAGGCTCCCGCAACGTTTCCGTTCAGCCACAGCTATCTATTCACGAACGACGCACACTGTACGAAAGATGGAAGCCTACTGAAGGTCATATACACGGTCGGAAGTCTCCGGAGCGGGTATTAGCCTCGTACGAACGCGAAGAAGTGGGTTCCCGGGCCGACCGGCGGAGCACGTCAATTGACGTGCTCCGTATCTCGGCTTGGACAGGAGCACGTCAATTGACGTGCTCCGCGCTGAATGTGTTAAGAGGGTACATAGAATTTCAGTGGGACATCATCCATGTTTTCTCTTAGTTTCACTATTTGTGTAGGTTAAAAATTTTCTCCTTTTCTTCTCTTGATCACATGTATGAAACTTGATAATTATGTATACATATTCTCTAGGCATCTTTTTGGTATTTATTGTCTTACTCTGCATAGGTAGGTCATTTAACCCTTTCGCTGTGGCTCACTCTCCAGTAACCTACTGATCACATGCGGCGGAAAAGTGAAAGTGCTAGAGTGAGAACGAAAAAGTAAGTTCACAGCATCGAAAGGGTAAAGGCTGTTTTCTGGAACGGTCACTTGTTCCTATTTTTGATCATTTCATCCTATTTCAATGGTGAAGCAAATCATAACAACACCTAATTTGAGCGTTATGCCTCAGAATGAGTTCGCACTGGTGATAACGGTATTGAAATCTTGAAAGGAAAATCCATGATGCTGCCCCTAGTACACCACAACTCCCAGATCGAATTAATGTTACGCAGAGAAATGTAGAGCAACATTCAGGCTATTTTCCTTTGTTTAGCATGTGTTTTAAATAACTAGAGATTGAGGGAAATGACTGGAGACATTGCAACAGTCACAATTGCACGACTGCATTACGTTTCTAGATGTTCTGAAGCGATTGCTGATATGGCAAATTGCATTGGACAGGGATTTGAAACTCATCAGTTTCAGAGTGATGTTGCCACTAAAACTGACAATTGTATCTTTGTCACGTGAATATCACTATTTCTACATGATGTCACTATTTTTCACTTTTTCGGTTCATTTTATTGTAATTCTGCACTGTGTAGAAACATGCATCTCTCTTGAGAATCCGGCTGCAAAAATCACTACAGAATAATTTTTTCATAATTAACAGTGTATGGTGGAGGGGATGAGGTTAGAATTCAAAGACCGTGAACTGGCCACAGAAACTTAAGCAGCATCGCCCGCTGAGAATTGCACTATAGCAAGATATTCCACAGAGAAAAAAAATCATTTGCCTTGACTGGGACACGAACCATGATTTCCGGTCAAGGAGAATCCAGGCCCCCTGATTTCCGAAAGAGGACTTGTCTTGGTAGCTCAACCTTGGGAGAGCACCTGGCCGGAAATAGCAGGCGATCCGGGTTCGTGTCAAGGCGAATGATTTTTTCTCTGTGGAACTTCTTGCTATAGGGACGAGGTTAGTTTTATGTAATTACAGTAAAACACCTCATTTACACTTTTCTAGGTATTGCTAGGAAAAAGTTAAACTGTGGCAAAAATGCAAGTAGCGGGGAAAGGAGAATATTCAGTTTTACATACATACTTCCACAATATAGAGTAAAGATAAAAATAAGAATCACTTATAAATTATTTAGAGCAATATCATTATTTGTTTCATGCAGTATATAGCTGTCCTGATTTATTTTTGTATGGTATGTTTCTACTAATTTTTCTACCAACCTAACCAACCATTGGGTGTTGTCATGTCCATAATTCCCAACTTAAGATTTTGTGGAATGCCTTTTCCCTAATACGAAGCCATTTATGATGAAATTTGACAATCTAGGACTAAAAAAAACCCTTTATAAGTTAGTATTGCTTCATGCCATTATTTCTTGACATTTTCTTATTTTTGACAGATGTCTGCACTAGCGCTAGTACATTTCTGAATCTTATTGCCATTTTTCATAATTTTATCCATTGCAGAGACCGGCAATCTTAGATATCTTGCCATATCAGTGCAAATTGCATTTTGAGGATCCACTGGCTCCACACTTTTTATTTACTCCTTAATTAAAAATATTCTAGTGGCTGTGAAGGCCTCTGCAGTGATTTTGGTCATTAGAAGATGACTCGAGGGTTTCTGGGCATTTTCAACGTTGTTTTATAATGAGAGACGAAGGTTTCGCCAGCATCTTCAGGTCCAAAGTATAGTAAATATATAGGACAAAGATGTAGAAAATTTGATGTGATGTGATTTGAGGAGGACCTTAAGATGGCATATGTGGAATGCCGGCGAAACTGTCGACCAGCTGGGTGAACCAATGAAAGAAAACCCTTGAGTCATTGATCAATGAAAACCTTGGAATATGCAATTAGGATGCAATTTAGGATCACCCACGGGAGCATATGTAAGCTGTATTAAGCATATGTAGCTGTATGTAAGTTCATATTATGAAAATGACTCTCTACCCATACATAATGAAATGTTAAAAATACTAGATCGGAACTGGTGGCCTGTAACTGGGATCATTCTTGCCGCATTGATTCAACAGTTTTACCATGAGTTACTGCAAAACAAAACATATTGAATCTTGTTTTTTATCGTGCGAAAACCACAATGAATAAAAGAAATTATTTTGTAGAGAAAGTTTTGAAGTTGGATGACTGCTTGCTGTAGCCGACCGGAGGGGTAGCTCAATATTCAAACGTGTTGTTAATGACATCCTCTATTACTCGGGAACGTAAATTTGACCCTCCTTTGGAAATGGGAAGCTGAAGCGAATTAGAATATTTTCAGATAACTCGATGGTTTTTGGGTTTCTTCCGCGATGGTTCATCCTGCTGGTCGACAGTTTTGATGGCATTCCAGGTGCAATCTTCAGGTTTGAAGAGCACGTCCCATCAACTTTCCTATATCTCTGTCCTATATATTTCCTCTATCAAGTTTCATATACTTTGGACCTGAAGATACCATCTGGAATGCTTGCAAAACTGTCATCCCGCAGGCTGTGAACCAATGTGGAAAAAAACCGTAAACCTCCAGAGTCATCTTCTAATCACTGCAGAGGACAGCCTTCGCAGCCACTAGAATATTTTCAATTTAGGCATAAATCAAAATTGTGGATTCTCAATGGCACTGATGTGGTGAAACATCTAAGACTCTCTCTCTATCTCTACAGCAGGTCTCTACAATATGGATGCAACTATCACTGTGCAATTCAGAAACATTCTGATTAGTGCAGATATCTGTAGAAATCAAAAAATTGTCAGGATATCTTGATATGAAGGATTACCAAATTAAAAAGTGGTTTTTAAATTCGTCAAATATCACCATGAATGGTTTCGTCATAAGGGAAAAGGCATTGCACAATATCTAAAGTTCAGAAATAATGGATTTGGCAATGTCTAATGGTTGATTGGGTTGGTTGAAAAATTGGTAGAAATATATTGTACAAAAATATTTCTGGACAGCTATCTACTTTAAGAAATTAATTAATGGTATTTTGCTTGTTATGAGTGATTCTACTTTTATCTTTATATTGTGTAAGTATCTTTGAGATTTTCTCTTCTTGTTGTTCGTTTTTCTTTGCCGTTTCTTCTTTGTCTGCAGTCCACTCCAGCAACATAGGCTGTGTGCCATTTCTTTCTCTCATTTGCAATAACAGGCTATTCGAAATTTGTCTGAACTCTAGTGTGTGGTGCTTAAAAGTACAAATCTTTCTTTTTTGTGTCCTTTTGCAATAATCTCCTTTCCTAATGGATGGATGCGCTTACCTCGACGAACAATGCTAAGTGCCTCTGGTTGGAATACTTATTTTCTCCCAAAATATCATACAGTCATGAAACACAAGGTTAGCACTTTCACTGAGTTAGTTTTACCTCCCATATGTAGTGAGATAAAACTGCCAGCACTTGTTTGTTTGATGGTAATGTGTGTTCATTTATGTGCTGTTTTATATATCCTATTAAAAGTGTGGTTTCCTTGATAATTCTGCGACATTATGTTGGAGAGGAGACAAGGAAACACACGTGCAGCAGTTGAGGACCAGTGAAGGCTCAGCAGTCTGCATGCACCAACAGGCCCAAGCGTGACTCAGTGTGACAATGCTACAAGAGCGTTCTCCCCATGGTTACTCTTTAATTCGACATGCGTTATAATGCTTCCCTCTCAGTAGAATTTTGTTTAGGCATGCTTTAGAGGTAGTCTAACAAAATTGGGGGGTGAGTTTTTAAAAGTGAGGAAGTAGGAACATAAGAGGCACCTTTGTGCTCACGTGTTGTGAAAGTATAATCTGTATGTTCGATGCATAGTTCCAAATGCTTCCTTGATCCCTTTCTTCCCCACCTCTCTTCTAGAGTTAACATTTGTATATATGCAGTGTCTCTCAGTCCTGTGTGATTTAAAAAAATGATCTCCCTGCTAGGCGGGAGCGGAGGAGAAGGGGACGGAGGACGATATCGTCAGAGGGAGACAACACGGAGCAGCCACCAACAATGCCCACCACTGCAGCAGCGGCAGCCGTGCAGTCAGCAGCCAGTCAGCATTGCAGGAAGGGGCCCAAGTCTCCCACCAAGGTCCACACAGCACCACCGCCGTCTTCTCCACTGTCTCTGCCAACTCCCTCTGCTGCACCCCTGCCACCAGCTCACCCTCCTCAGAGTCTGCAAGAGGATTCCAGTGATGCCACCCGTGCCGACAGTGACACATTAGAAGTTTCAAACAAGAAAAAACTGGTGAGATATATTTTTTTGCTTTGTTCTAGTGCATTTAACTGAAAAGGATCGTACAGTAGAAACATGAATTTATGATCCTCGAAATTACGATATTTTGATTTTACGAAGCAAAATCTTCAGTCCCTACCAAAATATTATCGAAATACATGTAATTCTACTCGATATTACGAAATAACGGTGTTTTGAAATTACCAGCCTCTGGTCTCGGTCCCAAAGTGAAAAATTTACTTGTTTTTACGAAAAATGATGGATCAATGCAGCGATTTTCAGATGCTCCTTGCCAGAGTAAGGCTCCTAATCAATCATCGTTGGCATGCAATTTTGCACGAAATGTGAATTCCTTGGATGATAGGTCATTCATTTTTCAATGCTAAAATACTAATGATGTCTTTGAATTATGGGCTAAGTAGTACATAAAATATGGCACCAATAAGATTAAAAATGCATTAGGCTTTGTTGCCACAAGTCTAAAGTTAGCAACGAGGAGCCAAAATAACATAAATTAATCAAGTACGGATACACTCGCCCACAAGAAAATAGGTAATTGCTACATTTTCCTCTCATAATCCCAGGCATAATTTGCTACCCGTTTTCCCCAAACATAAATCCATGAGTGGTATTCCTAGTACTGAAATTGTTTACTGCGCTCGTAGGCGCAGAAAAGGTTTTGACAGGCATCGGAAGAGATGCTATGGTGTTCGAGCAGTGAATTCAGTCATGCATATCACACATCGTAGCTTTTTTCTCCCTTCATATTTCAGACTAATGACCCAACCTTACTCCACCGCCAAATTATTCCGGCTGACAATAATTATCATCGAAAGAATCTGGTTTCATTTACCCTCCTCATTGACCTTATCAATGTAGTCATCGAGGAAATTTATCGTAATCGTAAATAAGCATTGCTCTTCCCTTCTTCCGTCGCCAACAGCCAAGAAAATCAGAGAAAATATGAGGTCGCTTGATTCATACGATCACTTTGTCTCACATTCATTCTAAATGACATTTTGTTCTGGACGCATGCATAATCAATGGTAAAAAAACATTCATTCACCCATTTATATTTGTCATGTAATAGTGTACCTTTCTCGCCTTTCGCTGTAACCCAGCGATCGAAAAATATCCAAAAAGGGAGTTTCTCAGCTGCATTTGTACAGAGTGGTAAAATACCTGATAAGGCTTTTGTAGCCTAATCCTCGTTAGAGATACGCATGAGACTTGAAGGTGAGTAGAACCATCCTAGGAGCAACCTTCATTCACGCTGTCCGAGAGAGAGCAGAAAGCCTCATCGGAATGGCCTAGTCCAATCGGAGGCACTCTCGTCTCTCCCTCGCATTATCGGACGATACGCCCCGGAGGACATCAGGGGTGGGAGTTGATTGGTAGCCAGCCAGGATAAGGCCCACCCTTATAGAGTGTACCCCCTGCCAGTGTCCCCCAGGCTGGCTCAGCAGAGGCCTCACAAGGGGCCCTTTGAAGTGACCCCCTTCTGTGCGTGGGGTCTTTTCAATACAGTGGGCATGTCTTGATTCATGATAAAATACCCTGGGCACTCTCCAGTGTCTTGTCCTCCCTCTCCTCAGGCGTAGACTGTTGAGGTAGAGCAGGAGGAAGAGAAGACTACGCTGCAGAAGGATATGATTCTTTTATTTCCCGCGCACATCCCTTGGCCTTGAATCCCAGCTGGATCAACCTCCCGAGTGACGTATGATCCAAGACCTTGGGTCTCGTGGCTGTTTTTTGTGAGGGTGAATGGAGTAATCACCTCACTGATGGAGGGTAAGAGTTCCGATTCCATCTTTGGGCGTGGCTGGAACTGGAGCTGCAATGCTCAGACGAAAATCCCCTTGCTTGATCGGAAGCAGAGGAAGAACGATACGTAAAAATATTCCACAATTTGTTTAGTCATACTGAAACTTTAAATGATGCCTGCAATTCAGTGGTTAAAGAGTAGGTGACCTTTTTGAATGGAGCAACAACTATAGCGTTGGCAGAGCACAGTTAAATACGTAATTTATTTATTTATAATGTTACCATCGTTTGTAGGTGAAGAAGTGTAAAGGAAATTATCACGCCTTAACCTTTGAAGTAGTGCGTGGCTAGTGCAATCTACTTTTGAAAGGAGGTAAACGTTGAGCTGAACTCCTTTTTAAGCTCTCTTTCAGAGCCTTCGTCTCGGGAAATACTACTCAAAGATAAGCTGAATCCAGGGGAGAATTTTGGTTGGTATTTCGCGGAATTAACGGACATACGATTATTTGTGCAAAATGCATGATTGGCATAGCATCCATTAGAGAGTCTTTTCCCTGTTTTACCTTAATTTAGGTCTTATTTATTGTGCCTGACCCAGAGCATATATATATTTTCTTCTAGCGGAAATTTATTGCTCTAAATTCTGTACCCGGAGCGGCATCTAGTTGCAAATAATCACGCAAGTCGCCAACTTCCATACCTTCCATAGTGTAAGCATACGTAGCTTAAAAATATAAATACACCACTCACATTTAGGTTACAAGTTTTTCAGTAGATAATAAGGTAATATATAAAAATGCCATCGACACAATACAATGCAATCTTTATTCTCCGAAGATTATATTACAAACTCGTAGAAGGGAGAGTACAGAATATGAGGCTCATCAAAGCAATAGAAAAAATTACAAGCAATTATGTAAAGTATGACAACCAATATTGTAACAGTAATCTATCGACCAGTGCACATTCTTTACAATTAGAAACATAAAGTTGATGAATAATTATTCTGTGTCACAAGTATCATTAAAATCTTCTTCAACAGAGTAAAACGTTTTATCGTGCAAGTACTTTCTCAGATTGTTTTTAAACTTTTGATACCAATAGTTTGAGTTACTTTTTCTGGCAGATGATTATATAACATGATACCCATTTCTGTCGAGCCCATTTTTATTGCTTTTGTTCTTGTGGTTTTATAATGGATATTATTTCTGCCTCTAGTGAAATGATGATTTACCATAGTATAAATTTATTAATATTTTTTTACTAGTTGTTTTGCACAGTTGCCTTAGCAAATAGCAAGTTAAACCTAGTTTATGGCCCAGAAGTTTAGTATGAGTTTCCCATGTAGCATTAAAACTTAAAGAAATGCCTAAAAATGTACAGGCTGTGGTTTGTTCTATTATTTGACCAAATAATTTAACATGTATACTGTCATTAACATTTGCACCATGTGAAAAGTAAACCATTTTGCTTTGCTGAGTATTAAGATCAAGATAATTATCAGAACACCATTTATTTATAAGGTTAGTAGCTGACCTTGCATTGTCAATTAGACTGTAACGATTGAGTGAGGATAATATTACATTTGTATGATCAGCTTATAATACAGGTAACAGTCCTTCTATGTCTGAAAGGTAGTTAGGCAGATCAGTGATGTAAATTAAGAAGAGAAAAGGGCCCAGGATTGATCCTTGAAGCACACCTAGAGAAATGCCCATCACGTCAGATGAGTATTTTCCCCCATCAACTGCCAGCGTGACAATTTGCGTCCGATCATTAAGATATGACCTTATGCAGTTCAGTGGGGTTCCCGTGATTCAAAGTCTTTCCAATTTCACAAGAAGTCGATCATGATTGACCCAGTCGAAAACTTTTGAGAGATCGAAAAATAGTCCAACTGTTTCTTATTTATTATCCAATGAACTTAATATACAGTGAATGGCTTGGTACATGGCAGTTGTGGTTGATTTGCCACGTCTAAAACCATGTTTCACATTAGAAAGTAAAGAGTATTTCTCAAGATAGGAAACTATTTGCACATACATTACTTTTTCAAATACAAGGGCAGTTTTTTTTTCAACCTCCAATGGGACATAAATAAAAGACAAAGTGAATAATAAAAAATGGTTTTATTACTAAAAGTTAAGTACACTAATGGCTAATTTTCGACATAACACCTTGACGATTGAGGCATTTGCCATACCTGTGGACAAGCTTTACAATACCCTCTTCATAAAATGTTATCGCCAATGAATAACAATGAGGCTTGACGTTGTCTTGAAGCTCCTTGTTGGTTTGGAAATGCTGCCCTCCTAGCCACTTGTTCAGTTTAGGGAAAAGATGGACGCCACTCGGCGTTAGGTTGGGACTGTATGGCAGGTGATCGAAAATGTCCCAATGGAATTGCTCAAGGAGCCGTTGGTTTGCACCAGCACTGTGAGGTCAGGCGTTGTCATGGATCAAAATGATTCGGGAAGTCAGCATGCCTCTTCTTTTGTTTTGAATGGCTTTCCGGAAACGTCGCAACGTTTCACAAAAAACAGCAGCATTAATCGTTGTTCCAGCTGCATGAACTCCACAAGCAACACACCTTTTTGGACCCAAAACATGGTAGCCCTAACCTTTCGATTGTTGAAGGTTTGTTCGAATTTTTTGGTTTGTTTGGTGATGTGTGTGCATCCATTGTTGTGATTGTCCCTTTGTTTCTGGTGTGTCATATCGAATCCACGTCTCATCTCTGGTCACAATTGATTTCAATACGTCTTCTCTTTCAGTGGCATAATGGTCAAGGAATGTCAAAGCCTAAGCCATCCGGAAAGTTTAGTGGTTTTCAGTCAAAATCTTTGGGACTCAGCGAGCACAAAGTTTTTTGTAGCCTAAATTTTCCGAAACGATAGTTCAGAGAAGATATTGAAAATTCCACAGACAAAGTGCTTATGGTGAACCTACAGTTTTCTTTAACCACTTGGTCAACTCGTTGAACAAGGCCATCTGTAGCGACAGACTTGCGTCCTTCACCCCTTTCATCATGCACATCAGTATGGCTGTCTTTGAGTTTTCGACATCATTCACGCACAACACCATCACTCATTAAATTTTCTCCACACATTCGGCTCATTCTTCAATGAATTTCTGCAGCACTATTCCATTCTGCTTGCAGGAAATGAATAACGCATCGCAATTCGCACTTGGCAGGAGAATCAATCGAGGCGGCCATGGTTATGTGACAGCACAGACTGACGACTTAAGGTCGGCAGTGACAGAGCGTAAGGTACGAGAGATGTGCAGTTGCCTATACTGTGCACACCACCCGCCTGTCAATTGTCTGGCGTTAATGCTGTGCGATCGGTGGTTGAAAAAAAATTGCCCTCGTATTTTGGCAAGGGTGTTTTGAATAGATATAGGCCTATAGTTATTACGGTCATTGGCACATCCACTTCTTTTGAACACTGGGATTATTTTTGATTCTCTTAATACGGAAGAGAAGATACCTTGCTCCAATGATTGGCTTATTAGGTATAGCAGAGGAACTTTAATATAATCATTAGAGTGATAGATTACCAGGAATTTCATCTGGACCTGCAACAAGTTTGTTGCTGTACCAGGAAACAAGAGTTTTGCGATCATGTTCTAAACATGGTTTAATAAGAAATGATGATGTAGGTGCATTAAAAAAGGTACACTAGCTTGAGGTGCAGTAAATCCAGGATTTGTAGTATAGTGCCTATTGAATTCATTGGCCAGAGAAAGGTAGCTCATAGTGGACTTAGGTTTAGGATCATTTAATTTTGGAAGGACAGACTGTGCAGCTTTCTTGCCCCAGCCCTCATTTACTATTCCCCAGGCTGTCCTAGATTTAATACAGGAATCATATATTTTGTAGTCATTATACAGTCTTTTAGCAGTGGCAATTAATTTACGATGAAACCTAATATTCTTTTTGTAGAGTGCTCTTCCTTCAATGTTTCCTGAACCTTTAATAGAAATAGCAGAATATTTTAATTTCAAAGAGTAGGAGCAAATTTCATCTGATATCCATGGGTTATGCTTAATTTTTTCTTTATTTTAAGTTTTCTATATGGAAAGCACATCAAAATAATATTTGAAAATGGTGTAGAAGTGACTAAAACCATCATCAACCGTAGTGGCTTCATAGACTCCATCCCACTTTTGGCCTTGAAGCATGACCCCAAAATGATGAATATTACTATCGGAAAATGATAGTTAATAATAAGTTTTACCTTTAGAATTGTTCATAGGAAGATTCAGATTAAAATTAGTAGTTACCATGCTGTGATCAGATAAACCAGGGTCACTCACAGTTCAATAAGTCTTACTCTTATCCAAGTTACTCTCACCATACCGTATTTACTCGTGTAAGCCGTGCACCTTTTTTCCCGAAATGCCGGTGAAAAAATGGGGGTGTGGCTTTCTCGAATCCTCCAGATATTCGTGTAGGCCGCGCACCATATTTCCTCAAATTCCTGTTGTTTTTTTCTCCTAAGTTTGGCATTCTGTGAACGTATTGAGGTAATTGATAAGTATGGTCTAGTGGTAAATCATACATTGTAAAGTATTCTGAAATTTCTAAGTAATCAGTAATAAAAATCCTGGTTTAACAAAGTCTGAGTATACAAGAGTACTTGAAGAAACGCTAGATCAGAAACACCACATCGATCATTTAGCATTTTAAATAGCAATTATCGTGTATAGATCGTACACAGGACAAGACATTTTAGCACTGCTATGTATTTGAATACACATTGTATCCTGTAACTGCCGCAAGGGGCATTTTATGTCTTTTAAAAATTGTAAGCAGAATTTGTTTCGGTACCACGTAACTGTAGCCACATTTTTGCGCAATAAATAGCTCCTTTTGCATACACATTAAAGCTACATTGCAAAGACAAGACAAAGAATTTGTTACATAGTGGCAAGAGTCATATGCTCAGAGATTATACCTTATTACTATCCGTGCTATCAGCTCCGAGCATGAGAGTAGTAAACGCGTTCGAATCGATCATTTACCATTTTAAAATAATTTGCTGTTATTACCCTAAAATGAATTCTTATGAGAAATTGCAATCGTTTCTCTTGAATACAAAGCTGTGTATAATAGGCGATGCCAAAAAAATAGGAAATCGAGCAGCAGGAAGGAAATATGGTGTATCGGAATCTAACAGTGACGAAAACTAAAAATGAGAACTGTTATGATACGAATATTCATTAGTGATTTATGATTCAATTTCCAGGAATGTGTTTTTCTTTAGTTTTATAAGAATTATTATTGTTATTACATTGAGCTTAGTTTTTCTGTGTAGTCCCAAGACTTTCCGGTGTTGTTAAATCGTCCCAGTCCGCAGCTACTACGCAGAGAGCAGACGAGACCACCGCTATTAGGTACGGATGGCATTCTGCTCTTATTTGTTGATATGCCAACGGATTTTCATTTTAATGGAGTAATCACGGGTTGGAATTGTATATATTTCTGCAATTATTTCAGTTGGATGTTATTTTGAACAGGTGTCATTTTTATAGCTGGATGATGTGATCGTATGTAACTGTGATTGCTGTGAGATGCTACGAGAAACAGATGCACAGTAAAAGAGGCCGTGCATTGATGCACGACGTGATGATGATCGTGACGATGTTAACACGTAATTCAATCAGTTAATGAATAAGACTTACCTGTAATTTAGGCACAGTATTTCTATCAAAGAACGTGCATTCATGTTGTGACAAAATGATGCAGACTCAAGGGCAAAAAAAATTTTTTGATAGAAATAATTTTTTTTCCTCATGAGCATGCCCAAAAATAGGGGTGCACGGGATACACGAGGGTGCGGCTTACACGAGTAAATACGGTAATCACGAAGGGTAGCAGATGAGGCTGTAAACCAGGTAGGATTATTAATTAGACTTTTCAATCCAAAAGAATTAAACAAAGTCAACAACTCAGACCTGTGCAGAGAGTCCACTAATAGATCACAATTGAAATCACCCGTTATTACCAATCTAGTCCAAACTACGTATAAATTTTGCAAAGATGCTTGATTGCTTCTCCGACTCATTAGAGAAAAGAAACAAGTTAGGTGTGTTTAACTTTATGAACCCTGTTGGCGTGAATACACATTTGTAGATACAGAACTTTAACTTTGTAAAGCATGCAAGTGCACTGTGGGAATGCATATATTTCAGGAGCCAGCCTTTTCGCTATATTGATATGAAGGATACTCGCTCATACGATATTAGATATTACGAATTGTCGATTTTTCCGGTCGCATTGAATTCGTAATTTCGAGTTTCTACTGTAATGTGTTTAATTTTGATTTAGTTCATACATTCAAGGTGGTAATCCCATAGAGATTATATTTGGAAAGCAGTTTTCATCGCTGTGAGGTATAAAGACGCAGCAGTGAGTGAATTTTCATCCATTCGATGGAATAAGTAGGAAAGTGACCTTTATATTGGAAGTAATAAGATATAGTTATTGCATCCATAAATATTGTACCAGGAAAATATTATTCACATAGATGATAGGAAGTTGATTTTTTCTACAAGTGCATAGGTGCCACCAGCGCAGGCTTTGTGTGAGGCAATGCTTAACAGCAAAGTCTGTATCACACCAAATTCCCAAATGATTAAGATGATTTTTAAAATAACTTATTATTAGGTGCATAATAACAAATTGTTATAATTCTTTGTCTTTAATGTCTTCATGCACAGCAAACTAAAGTCCCATTATAATGGAAATATTGAGAAGTGAATAATAACTAATAATTTTTATTCAATCCCAGCATTCATTGGATATCTGTCGTCAATGTAATGAGAATGCTCTTATGTATGCAATTCTAAATTAACAAGAGATTAAAATTAGTAATGGCGGGATCAGATCCATGGGATCCAAAGATCCGCTGATCTTTCATTTTACTCGGTTCGATATTAGAAATAAAATAAAGTCAGTGTCCACACACAAAGGTTGGAAGTGAAGGATGATCAAGTTTTTGTTCAATGGCTGAAAGAAAAATTTTGAACTGTGATAATAATGGAACTTCATTACCAGCCCCACTGCTATTGTCTGCTTACCTGAGTTGGGAGAATGCAGCAGGCTCCCCACATGTCATTCTACTTTTTGTCTTGCAAACCCCCCCAGGCCAATGGAGAATAAACCTGAGACACTTCTTAAATGTTGCTGCTAGTAGCTTGAAAAAAGGTTAATCTCATTTCAAGATCAGAGTTACACATCCTCTCCTTCGTCGTATAAAATTCTCAAATTTCATTTTAAAGGTTATTATTATCCCTTTCGCTGCTGTGAACGTACCTAGTACGATTGCGCAGTAGGCTGCTGTGAACATACCTTTTTGTTCTCACTGTAGCGCTTTCACTTTTCCACCGCATGTGACGAGTAGGTTTCCGGAGAGTGAGCCGCAGCGAAAGGGTTAATGAGACATTGCAAAATTACTAATTTAGCGGCTTGATATATTCTATAATAATTTTTTTGTCTTAAAAATGGAATCTCCGGATATTCCATAAATGGGATCTCTTGGCCGCATTAAAAATTTTTTTGTTTCTAAAAAAGGATTTGAAAGCATTAAAGGATTTGATTAATAATTGGAAAATAATTCCTTTATTAATGGAAATTAACCTATAATGTTTCTGTTAACTGCACTCAAAAGAATAGTTTTACAGGTTTCAAAAATGAATTGCTTGATGGGTATGTGATAAGGAAAGTGACCTTTATATTGGAAGTAATAAGATATAGTTATTGCATCCATAAATATTGTACCAGGAAAATATTATTCACATAGATGATAGGAAGTTGATTTTTTCTACAATAAACTTTTTGGTAATTCTATTCTTGCTGTATTTATATATTTATGACAAATCTAGGATTAGAAAAGGAATGGAATTGGGAATTGAGTGTCTGAAACTAAGGATCCCAATTCGAGATAAAGATCCGAAACGCAGGCAATGATCCAGTTCCGAGAAAAAACCTGGATCTGTCCATGACTCATTAAAATACTGTGTTCGATCACGGGACTTATTCCATTCGAAAAAAAATAAAAAAGGGAGAAAGGGGGTCTGGCGTGAATCGGATGGAGAGGAATAAAGGAGTCGTGATGTGGACGAGGAAAGGGAGGAAGCAGGAGAAGGAAGGAAGGCGCTCACTTACCTTTAGCGTCTTCGACATTCATCGCTCCCGGGCCCGGGGTTGCACTGGTCTCCAACTGCACTCAACCAAAGGTCTACTTCGTCTGACCCTGGCTCGAGGTTCAAATTTTAAAAGAAACAAAACGACACCTGTCGATGCTACCACACACTATTACACAAAACAAGTGAGCGCCGACAAACTAGGAAGGAATAAGGGGGAAATTCAAAAGGAACGGAGGAAACAAAAGAAATGAGTGGCCTAAGCCCGGCTCGAACATCCCGCCCACCGTGAATTACCCCGATAATTCACTCGGAGAAAATAAAAATAACAAAACCCTGAAGTAAAAAAAAAATACTTTCTAGGAGTTGGTGGAGAGATTGAAGTTGCTACTCTTCAATGGGTAGAAGCACTAGCTTCACCACAGGCCTTATCAAGAGGCCAGATGGAGTACGCAACTCGACTACTCGGACGGTTCCTTCCGAATCGGGAAACGTTTTGGTTACCCGGCCCATCCTCCACGAAGAGGGTGGGATATTAGCATCCCGAATTAAAACGATATCCCCACATTTTAGATTAGGGCAGGCCTGAGACCATTTAGTCCGTTGTTGTAGAGTGTGTAAATACTCGAGTGACCACCTTTTCCAAAAGTGGTTTCTCATCTGTTCAACCAATTGCCAACGGACTGGCAGAGGAAGGGGATCTGAGGATTGATTGCCGGGTAAATCCAGCAAGGCCTGACCGACAAGAAAATGTCCAGGAGTCAAATAATTAATTTCCGAAGGATCGGAAGAGAGCGGAGTCAGAGGACGAGAATTTAACACTGCTTCGATTTTACATAATAAAGTGGAAAATTCTTCAAAATTAAGGGCATGTCCCCTGACAACTCTACGCAAATGATATTTTACCGATTTTATGCCGGCTTCCCATAATCCCCCAAAATGGGGAGCAGAAGGAGGGTTGAATTTCCACTCAATACCAAGAAATGGGGGGAAAGACAACAAAGATTCCTTGGGAGAACTAGACCGAATAAATTTATAGAATTCTGACAATAATCGATTAGCCCCCACAAAGTTTGTGCCACAGTCTGAATAAATGACTGAAGGGATTCCCCGACGAGCAATAAAACGTTGTAATGCGGCGACGAATGCGTCAGTTGATAGAGCTGTGACTAGCTCTAAATGGAGAGCCTTACAACTAAGACAAATGAATAAGGCTACATACGCCTTTGAATGTGCTGCATTTCGTCTATTACTCATTTTAAAGAGAAATGGTCCCGCGTAGTCAATTGCCACTGATGAAAATGGCCGTTGAGGGACAACGCGTGCAGCAGGCAAATCAGCCATTAAAGGGTGTTGAGTGGCCCCTTTATACCGGAGGCAAGTAACGCATTTAGCTATTTGTGACCGGACGATTTTTCGCAGCGATGGAATCCAAAATTGTCTCGAGATAATTGCTTCCACGGCCCTTGGACTGCCACGTAATGACACTAAATGGTGATGACGAACTACCAAAATAGAAAAATGATTATCAGAAGGAAGCAATAGAGGTTCACGCGCTGCGGCTGGAAGTAATGAATGACGAAGGCGACCCCCCACACGAATTAAGCCTTGAGAGTCCAAAATTGGACAAAGGCTTCTTATCGAGCCTGAGAAGCTCTTTCCCTTTCGTAAGGACACTAAAATCCCTTGAAAATGAAAATTTTGAATTAATTTTACCAATTGCAACAGACTCTCCTGCCATTCTGTGCTGGATGGAGGGGAATTAGGAGGAAAACATACTCCCTTGAAAGCCTTTACAAACCTCAAAACATAAGACATTACTTTGACAACTTTTATAAATGAGGAATATCGTTTTATCCATTCAAGAGGATCACTCTGCTCACAAATAGCGCTGCAAGTTAAACCTTGCTGCTTAATCTCTGGGAGGAATGAAAGTTGCAATTCACATTCAACCTCAGGAGTCCAAAACCCAGTGTCAAGTCTGCAGAATTGCGGTCCTTCCCAATATAAATTTGCCTCCAGAAGTTGCATTGGCAACAGACCACGTGAGATACAATCCGCTGGATTCTGACCGGACTCTATATGATGCCAAGAGCAATTAGGCAAAAGTTGATTGATCTTATTAACTCTATTCGCAACAAAATTTTTTAGCCGGTGTGGCGGGAGCCTTAGCCAAGATAATACAATCTGTGAATCAGACCACGCATACATTTCCTCAAAATGAACACGATTTTTAAATACGTCGCATACTCTATTCATGAGTTTTGTGAGCAATGAAGCTCCCAGTAATTCTAGTTTTGGTAAAGAAATAGTTTTCAAAGGTGCAACTCTCGATTTTGCAGTTAAGAAAGAAACCTTAATTTCCCCGGAACATGCCACAGTTCTGACGTATAAGATGGCACCAAAGCCACGCTCTGATGCATCACAAAACCCTAATGGTTGAACCTTTGAATCAGTGAAGTTAATTCTTCGTGGCAAATGAATTTGGGATAAGTACGAGCTCTGAGAAACAAATTCACTCCACTGAGAATGAATAACGTCAGGAAGGGGTTCGTCCCAACCTAATTTTAAAGTCCACACTGACTGCATCAAACATTTTGCCCAAAAGACAATAGGAGACAACCCACCAAGAGGGTCAAAGATTCTAGAATTATTCGACAAAAGCCTTCGCTTTGAATTCACTGAGACTTCGAAACATACTTGATAAGAAAAGGTATCTTGAGCCGGGATCCAAATTAGACCCAACACCTTGAGCGAGGGAGATTCAAAGGCATCAAATTTTGATGTTTGCTCAATTTCATTAAGAGAAAACCCCGCTAAGAATTCGGTGGAGTTGCTCGCCCATTTACTCAATGGAAATCCCCCAAGTGACAATAAATCGATCAGTTGCTGTCGAAGCATTAGCGCGTCGGAGATAGAAGAAGCCCCGGTCACTATATCATCAACGTAAGTTTCGGTATTGAGTACTTGAGCTGCTAGAGGGAACTTATGACCATCATCAATGACTAATTGACGTACAGCTCGCATCGCTAAAAACGGTGCGGAAGAAACTCCATAGGTGACTGTATTTAATTCGTAATCCACCAATGCTTGAGTCGCATCATCACGCCACAAAATATGCTAATAGCATCGGTGCTCTGGGGCGACTAAAATTTGCCGGTACATCTTAGAAATATCTGCAATAAAGGCAACATTATGGATGCGAAAGGTTAACAAAATATCAAAAATATCGCCTTGCAACTTAGGGCCTGTAAGTAATTCATCATTGAGTGAGACACCTGAAGATGAGATGTACGGGCAGAGGCGTCAAAAACTACACGAAATTTTGAGTTAACGTAGTTATAGACAGCATGATGCGGAATATAATATTTCCCTTGGGATTTTGATTCGGACATACGACCAAGACGAAGGTATTCCTTCAAAAAGTCACAATACTTAACATGCAACTCCTTTCGGCGAGTTAAGCGATGCTCGAGGTTCATCAAACGCAAAACCGCTTGAGAGTATGAATCCCCGAGCTTAGGTGGAAAAGATAGGAAAGGAAGTGAAACAATGAATCTTCCAGAATCATCTCTTCGAAAAGTTTCTAAGAAATGCTGTTCACATTGAATATCTTTTGGGTCATGAAAGATTTCAGATGGAAGTTCTTCCACTTCCCAAAATCTTTTCAAATCATTTTCTAAATATTCCCTATCCTCCACAATGGAGAACGACGAGGTACCAGACCCTTCTTCCACAGGTAGGGCGGATATAGAGCCACAAATAACCCAACCAAAGATAGAATTTACTGCAATCAGTTCGCCATTTAGAAACGATTTCTGTCCCGCAAACATGATTTTGGGATAAAGATCCATTCCTAAAATAAAATCAATTTGCGATGGCTGGTCAAAATGAGGATCTGCCAGATCCAAATGGTCAACATGGTTCCTTATGAGCTGTGGAAGAGGAACCCCAGGAAGCTTTCCCAACAATTTATGGCATACTATCGCCCTTGTTCTCAACCCAGAACTGAAAGAATGCTTGGGAAAAAGACGGCACGTCGCGGAACCGACCGGCCGATTTAAAGGGGTTTGAGACAGCCCAAACAACGCCCCATGATACGCAGACATTGGCAGTTTTAAACGCGTAAGAGCATCGACAGAGATCGCCGAAATCTGAGAACCCGAGTCAAGCATAACTCTAAGAGGTTGCAATTTTCCATCGCCATCCAAAAAATTGACGACTGCAGTCCCTAAGTCGAAGAAAGTTCGCATTCAACGCAAGACGAATACGTTTGTGGTATCGCTTCGGCGGACCGAAGACTCGAAGATAAGTCCGGTGGCGACGAGCTAGGAAGGTGGGCAGAGGGCGAAGGCTGGCTACTAGCTTCCGCAACGGGAGCATTCGATCGTGTATTCCGCTCCCTATGCTCAACGACGGAATGGAGGGTGGTATGGTGGTACCTCTTACACGTTTGACACTGCAAGTTCGAAAATCGACATTTCGGTGCCCAGTGACCACTCCTCAAACAATTAAAGCATAGTTTTTTTGGACGCACAAAATTACCCCTTTGCTCAGAATTCATGTTTAAATATTTTGGACAATCAGCTAACAGATGAGATAAGTCACAACTTGGACAAGATGCATTAGAGTTTGAAGGATCTATCCCAACGGAAGTAGACATTACGGTCTTGCTCCTGAGATTGGAACTACGAGCTTGAGAACTCCTCTCAATTATTCCGCGAGAAATTTGCAAGAGTTTAATACGTCTTTTAACAAAAGATAGAAGTTGTGAAACCGAGGGAAAAGTCTCGTCTGCCACAGTTTCTTCAAAATGCGTGAGCACGGCGTGAGTCTGACCTCGGCTCGAGGTTCAAATTTTAAAAGAAACAAAACGACACCTGTCGACGCTACCACACACTATTACACAAGACAAGTGGGCGCCGACAAACATGGAAGGAATAAGGGGGGATTTCAAAAGGAACGGAGCAAACAATAGAAATGAGTGGCCTAAGCCCGGCTCGAACATACTGAATTTTTGTTTTCAGTATTGGGTAACGTTTAGCGTCCATATTAACCAGACATTATGAAGCCCTAATCCCTAAGGATGTCTTTTATCTAATGTAGGACGTTGCTTGGAATAAGATTTAATTTTTTCCTATTGAATAATATACAGGAAGTTTTACTACACCTTCTACCAATGTAAGTATTTTCTTTAAATTCTTTTATACTGTTCAAATTATTTTTCCGAGTTGAAGACCCTAGAAGACTGAACTCTGTTCAGAAGGTCTGGATTGTGATTGGAATTGCCTTTTCTTTTGTAAACTTGAAGACGGAGGAAAGATTTGTATGGGGGGGTGAGAGAAGGAAGGGGTGGAATTTGACTGTTGAATGCTTGCAGTTGAATGGCTTTTCTAAGAGGTGCCTTCTATCTGGGGGGTGGGGGGGGGGGGTTTTTTTTCTTATCAATGAAATACAGTAAAACCCCTCTTTTACACTTTTGAGGGGGGTAAGGGAAAAAAGTATAAATCGCGGGAAAGTGTAAATTGAGGGTAGGCACAATTTAATGAAAATAATCCCTTAAAGTATTGCTAAATGTTCTATTTTTCAATTGAAACATAACTTAAATGAAAAGTAAGTATAAAAAATGTAATTATGTCAATAAAAAAATTCTTTATTAATACCAAACTCTCAGTGAGGTAGATGGTACAATATGTCAGTCTTCAGAAAGAGATCATTTTACATAGGTGGTGGCTGATAAATAAATAAAATGGAAGTACATATTCCATATACTCCATAAAATGAAAAAATCTTCTCAAAGTAAAAATATTTAAATCTTTGGATAAACTAAACAAAAATATGACTTAATAATCCATATAAACCTTTAGTTCAAAAAAAATATGCACCAACCTTTACTCTCAAAAAGTCTTCTAAAAATTTAAGCCAAAGAACTATCTCATAATTTAAATAAAACATTCTTGGCTGAATTCAGCTATAGCAAAAAAATACACCATCAATAAATGTTCATTTAACTAGCCTCCTTCTGGAAATATTCCATTATCTTTGATTGCTTGCTTATTTTATTTGTATTAATTGCTTCTACTCTCTTTTCTATTCTGTCCAATAGCTCTAAATCGTTCTCACTTCCTGCAACACTTGATAAATATAGTCGTAGTACATTAACAGCAGAAATAGCATTGATTGTGCTTTCTTTTGGTGTTTCCGTATCATCATCATCCTCCTCGCTTGCTACCTCCTCACTGATATGCAGGTCAATAGCTTCATCAATTGTAAGAGAGTTACTTGTTGATAATTGCTCATCTCTCCAACAAAATCCGAAAAACTTATTTCAGCTCCAAATAATGGCAACTGATCATTGTCTCCCATAGCTCTCTTATCTCCTCCCCCTTCTTCCAGTGGTCCTTAACTATCCTGTTCTAAGTTGCAGTCTTGAGTAAAACTAAATCCTGCTTTTTTAAAACAATTTGAAATTTTTCCCTCATCAACTTCTTTCCATGATCGTGTTATGTAGTGTAGTGCATCGAAAACTGTGACTTTGAAGCTCTTAGGGTCCCTCCCACTGTCTATAAGATTCATAGCTTTTCTCATCAGAATCCCACGGTAGTTCGCTTTGAACACATGGATTATCCCTAAATCTAATGGCTGTAACTGGCTGGTACAATTGGGTGGGAAGAATACCAGTTTTATATTCCTCAAATTAATATTGTTTGGGTGGGCTGGGCATTGGTCTAAAAATACTACAATTTTTCAGTTTCGTCCACCCATCTTTGCATCTAGAGCTTGCATTTGTTCCTGAAAGACATGTGACGTCATCCAAGATTTGGTATTAGCGGCATAGATTGTGGAAAATGTCTTGATGTTTTTAAAACATCTGGGATTTTTGGACTTTCCAATGAGAAATGGCCTTAACTTCTCACTACCATTAGCATTAGCACCTAACAATACTGTCAGACGAGCTTTACTATGCTTTCCCCCATGGCAAGATTCACCTTTAAAGTCTTATGAGGAAGTACATTGAAAAAAGGCCTGTCTCATCTAAATTGAAAATGTCTTTTGGTGCATACCCTTCAATATGCTGTCTTAAAGAATGTTGCTTCCACTGTGTAACTGTCTGGGGATCAACACTGTTTGACTCACCACAAATTGATTTATACACAACATTGTACCTAGTTTTAAATTGGCTTAACCATCTGTTTGAAGCCTTGAAGTCTTCAATTCCTAACCTCATTGACACATGTGTCTTTTCCTTACGAATAACTCCACTGATGGGTATGTTAGATGCTCTGGCGCACTGAAACCATTCCTTCAAAATTTCTTCCAGTTCATCATATTTTGAATACTTGACGTATTTTCGCCTCCTTGCACTGGGTCCGCATTCTACTGCACTGGTTTCAATGGTTTTGCGTGTTTTAACAAGTGTTCAATTGGAATCCCAAGCTCTCTGGCAAGGGAAACACGTGAACCTACATGCGAGTCAACTCTTCCAGAAATTTTTATCCTGTCTTCTATTGACAACGTTTTCCTCTCGTTGTGGGCCATTTTTTGTTTTGTTCGCGATACTTGACGCTGTCGCGGAATAAGCAGGGAAAGTGATTACTACGATTAGAATGACTTTAAAATTAATGGCAGAACGTCGTAATGCACGAGAAGAATAAAACTAAGTGCGTGTATCATCACGAAAACACCCACGAATATAAACATGTAGTGTCTATATTCGTGGACACGACGCTTACAAGTAAGGTAGAATTATTCGCAGGCATGACTGTAAAAGAGAAGTGCATATCATTGGTTTATTTCACATAATTGCAGCCAACTTCTTCCCGGAATACAGTTTTACGATGGAAGATACATATCCTTCATGATTTTACCGCATAATTGCCACTCGTAACGTAATCTAAGGCATTTGGGGAACTAGCACAATTGTTATAATTTTACCAGATTTGCCTCTTGAAGAATTAAAACGAGTTAATTACGAAAATATGAGATGAACCCAGAAATAGAAGGAATTAGAAAATTTATTGTAATTCAAAGGTCTTTCGCTTGCAAATGTCCCGAAACTTTTTCTGCCGATTTCCATTTCGTTCCTCATATGGTTGTGATACGCTATCCGCCATGTTCCTTTTCGCGGCCTAGCGAAAATGGCGGACCATTTAAAATTTCGTAAGTGTAAATACGGGGAAGACATAACACTGTGGAGATATATAAATCATCGGGACTTGATGAAAATGTCGTAAATTGCGGGGGTGTAAAAGCGAGGTTTTACTGTAATTTAGTTGTAGTTAAAGGAAAACATTTATTTTAAATATTCGTATTTACAAGTGGCCCATTCACTCACAAACGGTGAAGGAGCAAGGATGAGACAGTGCACTTGCAAATGATAAAAGCAAAATTGTTATGCATCAGTGAGAATTAAGAATGGGGGGCAAATGGATAAGACATGTTTGAGATGAATAGTGAATGAATGGGAGGATCACGTGGACTGCAATGAAGTGGTGTGCGCCTTGTTTTTAGACTTTAAAATAGCTTTGGAGCAGTTGACAGAGTAAAATCATTAATTGGGTTAAGAAATTGCAGTATTGGTGGGGTAGTTATGAAACTGTTTAGAAATAATGTCATGGACCGGCATGTGGTGAAATTCAAAAATCACTTATATATATGTTATTAATAAAAAGTTTTACTATATGCTATTTGGAGTGTCTAGTGATATCATTGCTTGTTCTTTTGACTTTTACTTTGTATAAGGAACATAGATACTGGGGTGATTGTGCATCGTTTAAGCAAATAACTTTTTATTGCATAAGTTAGGGCTGCAGCTACAGGCATAGTGGCATGCCACTGTAAAGTGGAAGTATTAGTCTCACATTTATCATAATTTTTTGCAATCAGTACAAATTCTGCCGTCACTTCTTTGTTACAATGTGATTGATTAATTTTTGAAGCACCGTATTTCCCGGCTTATAAGATGCACTAGCATATATGAGGCACTCTAGTTCTGGCTGCATACATCAGACAGTCAGTGTCAGACTATTTAAGATGCTGGTGGATTTCCTGTGGATTTGTCGGCCCCGGTGGCGGCGTGGTTAAGTCCTCACCTGCTAACCTGAGGGTCACGGGTTTAAGTCCCGCCTGAGTGGGTTTTTTCACCTCTCAGGACATGGTTGTGTGTGCTCGTCTGTTCTTACATTGTTAAATACCCCGACGTAAAGGCCACATGTGCTGTTTTCGGCGGTAGTGGAAAATAAATAAAATAAATTTATTCGGCAATTAAACTTCGTCTTATGAGCCAGAAAGTATGGGAAGTTTTGAAGTCACAGTGGATGGGTTGCCATTAAAATGTGCTACTGGGTTTTTGTGAGATTCAGTGTTAGGCTCACTTTCTTTCTTTCAGACGAGGGAAGAGCGCAAGATGGAGGCAATAATGAAAGCATTTGAGCGCCTTGAGAAGGCTGAGCAGAGGCGGCAGGAAGTTCTGGCGCGGCAGGCGCAACGGAAAGAGCAGGATGGCGGCGACGGTGGGCGTTCGAGGAGGGGGGGGGATGAGGATGAGGTGGTGGCGGCAGAGGCTGCTGCGGCGGCATCCAAAAGGGCGGAAGAGGAGGAGGAGGAGGAGGAAGATGAGAAGGCGGATGGCCTGGAGATGAGCTCATCCTTCACGGAAAGGCCAAAGAAGAAGGGGTGAGTCTGTGACAATGGTGTTTGCACACTTCTTGTCTAAGCAAGGTGATGCCTCATATTCTTGGTGAATACTTTTTCTCTCACCAGTTAAGTACTGGTCTCCCATTGCAGAACGGAACCCTTGCTTCAACTTTCTTCAGGCCCATTCCTGGGAATTCTTCTAAGATTTTTTATTCTATGAGCTTTTGGGAAGTGGACATATTTATGCTAGACACTCTGGTTTTGTATGAATGCATGCTATTCACTTAAAAATTAGTGTATTGCCTAGCCACTGACTCACTGTAGGGAACAAAAATCAAATAATGAATGAGAGACTTATAAAATCTGATACAGCAGAAACTCAATACAGTAAACCCTCATATGGTGCAGTTTCACAAGATGCGATTTCGTTGAGATGAAAATATAGTAATGTACCTGATTTGACAAGATGCGATCGCTGTTCTCAGTAGATGGTATTTCTGATGTTGCAATCAAAACAAATGTGGGAATATGGTTGGTAGTCCTCAGGTTCCTCTACATGTTATTTCCCTCTGTGATTGGATTCTAAAATAGTGAAGAGTATGTGTCTGTGGTCGGACAAAGTTATCTCCCCTGAAACCCTCCACTCGTTGATACTGTACAGCAGAGAACTGGTGCACAGTGTGATATCTGTCATCTTCTGCGTAACACTATTTGCAAAGGTAAGGTAGTGATCCTTTGTTGAGTATATGTGACTCTGTATACATAAGATATTTCAACACCAACCATTGGTGCTTCCACTCCTCCTCACAATGTGGTGCGAGTTAGCATCACAACCGATCAGAAGATCCCACTTGTTGGCCTTACAGTGACTCACCAGCCTCTCCATCTCATCTGATGGTGGAGGAGCCAGTGCATCGTATGGCAGGTAGGAGGAGCAGATGACCACCCTCCTCCTGTTCTCACCTTCCCCCAGGGTCAGCAGAACTGCTGTCTGATCCCTAGTGGTAAATTCCGATAGATGCAAAGCACTTATCCCATTCACATAGATACAAGATCTAGGCCTATCAACAGTGGTACAGCAATATATTTTTCCCCCTGTCATGCTCAGGCCCCTGACTCTTCCCTGGAAAGCCCAGGGTTCCTGAATCAGAGCTACATATATTGACTATACCTTCAGAGAGTATCCTTTGCAGGACCCTTGAGGCAGCCTTACTGTGTTGTAGGTTGGCCTGAAGCATGGCTATGCCAGCCGTGGTTCGGCCCCACCCACATCTTCTTCCTCCCCTGTCTCCTTCTCTTCGAGGGGATATGGAGGCTTCCCTTAGGCCATAGGGGCTCCCGAGTCAGACTCTACCCCCATGGGGGAGACCAGGCTTGGTGCCTCCTTGAAGGTGAGCCCAGAGAGGTTGGAAAGGATGTCGTCCTCCTCTCCCCACGAAGGGTGTGAGGGGCAACTGTGGGTCTTCCAGAAGGAACCCCCACAGCCAAGGTTAAGGTAGTAGAGGGTGCGTCCCGACTGGGATCCCCATCGGAATCTCCACCGGTATCACATCCCCCATGGAAGAAGACGGACTACAAGAGTCCATGTGAAGAGGGCACCCCTCAGCGCCCTCCATAGTTATGTTTAAGGGTTCCAAGTTTGGTCCCACGAGTAGCTAGGGAAATATGGTGTCCGCCCATGCGGAGCCCTGCATGAATGAGTAAGGCTAAATAGAACCGGAGGTCGCCCAGTATCCGGAGTCTCTCTGTTAGTGACTTCTTACCCTCCACCCTGTGGGCGTGGCCACTCTTAGCACAGAGACTCATCGTGGTGATGGAGGGTAGTTATCGACCATCCAGGTGTAGATCCGTCATGTCCAGTGGAAACCTGGGGGCCTCGTGGAGGGTGTGGGCTGTACATGACGGTCTTGATGGTCCATGGGCATGTCCTGCCCTGCATCCCATCCTTACCCCCCATGGGCCCTACCATCCCCCAACCAACATGGGCACCGAGAAGGGGTGGAGTCGGCAGAGTGGTGTTCAGGGAGCGAAATGCTTGGCGTTGGTGCTGGTGTGCATGTCAACATATTTGGTGGTGATGCTGATGGCATATACGGACATATTTTATGGATAGATGAAAAATTAACAAAGCTCTTAGTTATGTTTCAAATGCTATATGAATGTTGAATGATCTATACTTAAATCTTTATACAGTGAAACCTCGTATTTGCATTATCAGAATTTACGTTTTCCCACAATTTACAAGGTTTCCATTGGGTCCCATCCAACTTCCTACATCTCCAGCATATGTACAACCCCATATTTACACCACGACTTTTCCGTTTTCCCGCTGTTTGCGTCAGATGCAGGTAAGAATGTGATAGATTAAAAAAAAAATCCCTTCTATTACATTTAACCATGCATACCAGTCTATGTAAAACACTGCTTTACCTCGTTTCGGGCATATACACTTCAAATACGAGAGAGACTGCAGTAATGTGCTCCGTTCTTTGCAAGAATTTGAACTTAGTGGCGTAGCAGGGCAGTACCCAGCACCACTAGTGACGGAAAGACGAAATATCACTCTCGTTCGCTTCACGATAGACACTCGATATCCTTTTGCTGGGAAAAGATTCCTACTATTAAATGAATTTGCGTATAGGATGCAATTTATAAATTAGGAACACCTGCATGAGTATATTTAAGCTGTACCGAAGGAATCATTCATCCGACCATCGCACTGCATCAATTCAACAGTTTTACTACACGTTACTACAAAACAAAACGAATTGAAACTAGTTTTATCACGTGAAAACCACATTGAATAAATAAAATTATTTTGTTGAGAAATTTTTTGCCGTTGGGTAACTGCTTGGCCGACCAGCAAGGTAGCTCAATATTCTCATGTGTTGTTTTATGTTATCCTTAATTACTCTGGAACCTTAATTTTATTTAACTTGGTTATGGGAAATGGATGCGAATTAAATATTTTCAGATGACTTGAAAGTTTTCAGGTTTTTTCCACGTTGTTTCTTCCCTCTGGACGACAGTTTTGTCGGCATTCTATACGCCATCTTCACGTCCCATCAAATTTCCTTGCGCTTCGTACCATATATTTCCTGCTTTTCGGACCTGAAAATGCCATCTGGAATTACAGCGAAACGGTCTTGCAGTAAGATGAACCAACCTGGAAAAAAACGGAAACCCTCGAGTAATGTTCTAATCACTGTGGAAGCCTTCACAACAACTAGAGTATTTTCAAATAAGGGGTAAATAAAACTTGTGGATTCTCATGATGCAACTTTCACTGATAAAGTGATAAATCTAACAAGGGGAGTGTCCGAGTTCCGGGTCTAGGATTTTGACAAAATTTGCCAGGCAGGTAGTCCTTGATGAGTTATTTACGAATCACCCCCCATATAGGGTTATATATCCAGAAACTTCGTCAAAAAACGAGTTTGAAATATTTGATTGCAAATATAAAGCCAATAATTAGCCATGTTTAATCAGTGCAGTTTGGGTTAGGGGTAAAGTACTCGCTTCACAATGTTGACGTCCCAAGTTCGAGGCTCTTGGTGTCCAATTTTTTTTTCATCGCAATTTCGTCGTACGACTTTCCCTGGTTTTACATATTTTTAATGTTTACCCGGGATGCATTTTAACTATTTTACGTAATAATTACGTAATTTGCTAAAATTACGTAATTAGTACGTAAAATAGTTAATTACGTTATTTACCTAAATCACGTAATTAGTACGTGGCGGAATTACTTCCGCATGCCCTGTCGTTTTTTGTGTATGAAATTAACGGAAGAGCATAAAGTGTGATCGTGATTTTGAATTTCCGTATCTTTGGCGACGCAGTCCCGACGCACGTACAACACTTGTTCTAATTCGCCTGGTGCCGTGATTTTCCTGCGCTGTGCTATTTTGGAAAAACTAATCGCAAGAGAAAAAAAGAATTTAGGTTTTGTAATCATATAATTGTAAGTATCTACCGAAATGTTCGGGTGATTCTAACATGCTCCTGAAAAGGTGCAATACATTAATTCTTCAAAATTAATTGTTACCTCTGGTTTTTTATCTATTTCCAAGCGACGTCCTTGATTCGAAACTCTCTCCCACCCGAATATTTCGCCCGATCACCCGAACTTTTCGGTAGATACTTACAATTATATGATTACAGAGCTTAAGTTCTTTTTTTCTCTTGCGATTAGTTTTTCCAAAAAAGCACAGCGCTGGAAAATCACGGCACCAGGCGAATTAGAACAAGTGTTGTACGTGCGTCGGGACTGCGTCGCCAAAGATACGGAAATTCAAAATCACGATCACACTTTATGCTCTTCCGTTAATTTCATACACAAAAAACGACAGGGCGTGCGGAAATAATTCCGCCACGTACTAATTACGTGATTTAGGTAAATAACGTAATGTCATTTACCTAAATCCTACCTTAATTTACCTATGTAATAACATGTACTAATTACGTAATTTTAGCAAATTACGTAATTATTACGTAAAATAGTTAAAATGCATCCCGGGTAAACAGCTTAAAAATATGTAAAACCAGGGAAAGTCGTACGACGAAATTGCGATGAAAAAAAATTGGACACCAAGAGCCTCAAACTTGGGACGTCGACATTGTGAAGCGAGTACTTTACCCCTAACCCAAACTGCACTGATTAAACATGGCTAATTATTGGCTTTATATTTGCAATCAAATATTTCAAACTCGTTTTTTGACGAAGTTTCTGGATATATAACCCTATATGGGGGGTGATTCGTAAATAACTCATCAAGGACTACCTGCCTGGCAAATTTCGTCAAAATCCTAGACCCGGAACTCGGACACTCCCCTTGTTAGATTACCAGTCTCAACAATGGATGCAATTATGAAAAATCGTGATGTAATTCAAAAACATGCTAGCTAGTGCAGACACCTGTCGAGAAAAAGAAAAAATGTCAAGAAATCATGGTATGAAGGAATACCAACTTAAAAAGTGGTTTCTAAGTTCTAGATCGTCTAATATTGCCGTGAATGGCTTCGTCATTAGAGAAAAGGCATTGCATAATGGATAAGTTTGGGAATTATGGATTAGACTACCTCCAAAGGTTGGTTGAAACATTGGTTGGCTTGTATCATACAAAAATAAATCAGGACAGCTCTATACTTAAAGAAATAATTAATAATATTGCTCTAATTCAGTTTAAAGGTGTATCTTATTTATGTATTTACTTTGTATTGTTAAAGTATGCATGTGAAACTGAAAATTGTCCTTTTCCCGCTATTTGCATATTCCAGCAAATTACGCTTTCTTCTAGTGGTCCCTAGAAAATGGCAAATAAGGGGTTTTAATGTATTTTAAAACTGTCATGGATATAAAATTACAGTTCTTCGTAATTATAGCTGTACTGAAAATAGTAAACATAAAACAAAATTCCTTTTAGTCGCAGTGCACATGAATTAATTATAGTAAAACCTTATATGTATAATGCATCACTTCAGAAGTAATAAAATATAATTAGGGACACCGAAAAATGGTAAATAAAAATCATCAAAAGTGGTGTTTAAAAATGACAAATACGGTAAATAAAATCGTTTTAAAAAGGTGAAAGCTGTGTTAAATGTTGGGAAAAAGGAGTCTTAAAGGAAGGGTTTTTAAAAATATTATTAATAAAGACTTCATACCAATGTGAACAAACAGTTAATAGTACATACATTTGAGATCCAATACAGAAGTTATGGCTACCCTACGCAACATAAAAAACACAGTAGGCAAAATTAAGTTAAAGGCGAATTGTTGAGATAATGGTAATAACAATTGCAGAGTGGAGTAGTGGACTGCAGGTAATTAAGTTCGATTCTTACGCTGTTTAAAATTTTTCTTTCAACCATTGAATAACAAACTACATCCTTCATTTCCAACCTTTGTGTGTGGATAATGACTTTTTTGTACTTCTATCGCTTCAACTAGATTTACAAATGCGTCACTCAAAAATACACTGTAAAGATAACGTAATGATTCCATGATTTAAATCTCTTAAATAAATTTTTTCCAATAATTTCCTTTCGACAAATTTAATTTATATTTTTTACTTATAATTTGGCATGAAATTTCTGATAATCTACTTTTTTCACTGCCTACTAATATTACCCTAGAAATACAGCACGGCTGTATTCTTAGGTAGTGTTAAGGATCGAACTCGCGACTGGCAGTACACTCTCATAGGTTCACGGGAATATGGCGAATTTAGGCGACCCGCATGACATTTGGCTTAATTTTTTTTCTCGCACATCCGGGCCCATGGAGAAAAAGGTCAAGACGAGTATTTTTTATTTTGTTTTCCTCTTTTGTGGCACGGAAAAAATCTTCTTCTCATTTCGTGACCCGAGTTACTTAACCTCTCCATGTTGGTATCTACCATACGTACATTCCATTCGCGGGGCGCATCGATCACGAGGCCGCGAGATGTTAAATCTCCGATTCGAATCTGAATTTATACTGTCCCTGGATATGATTTCAGTAGCGAATGAAATGAAAGACCCGTGAATCTTTGGATCTGACCCGACCATCCTTAATTTATGAGTGGTACATTTGTAAATCTAATTTAAACAACAAAGTATAATAAAGTGAGTATTCAGATGTAATGGTTTGAAATTGAATATGATAACATTTTCGATGCAGTGACTGAAAGAAAAAATTAAACTGCAATTGGGATCGAACTTCGCACAGTACACTAGTTTTCGTTGTACCCCTTATCCTGGTGAATGTAGGCTACCCACATGACATCCTACGTATTTTTTTTCCTGCGATACCGTGGTAATAGGGGGAAATAAGTCATATTTCTTTATTTTGCTTCTAGTTGCACGGGAACGTTTTCATCTAATTACGTGACCTTAGTTACACATCCTCTTCTTGTCAATATCTACCGCACCTACATTCCATTCACGCTAAGCCGTGAAAATTTAAATTCTACGATCCGGATCCAATTTTACTCCATGTCTTTGGATCCAAATCCGGAACCGAGAAAAATGAAAGATCCGATCCAGCCATCACTAAAGAAAATATTTCATGCTACAAAAATTTGGCATTTGCAAAATATTTATCTCAAATTTCGTAAAAAAAATTGCGTTTCAAAGAAGACACGATTAATTTCGTGATTAAACCCTAAAGTCGCTTATTTCGTGAATCCTGTCGCAAAAAACGTTTCGCGAAAATGTCATGTCCCTACATATAATGCATCTGGAAATTGTGATTCAGGAAAATATTATCCACAGGGATGATACGAAGATGTTTTTTTTCTACAGTAAATTTACTTGTTTTTGTAGAAATACTAGGATTAGAAAAGAAATGAAATTAAGAATCAATTATTTGAAAGTAAGGAACCGAAACCAAGATAAAGATCCAGTTCCAGATCTGAAGAAAAACCTGGAACCGTCAATCACTAAATCTAAAGAATAGTTGAACAGGTATAAGAAATGTATTATTTGATGAGTATGTGATAAGTGAAGTTTATATCAGAACAAATTGAAGGATCTGGCAAACTGGCCACGAGAACCTTAACAGCATTGCCTGCATGACAAATTCCACGTAGAAAAAGTCATTGGTCTTGAGCGGGATTCAAACCCAGATCCCCTGATTGCTGGCCAGTTATGCTTCCTTAATCTCTTGGATGGTGGTGTAGTGACATGGACTCCTTTACATCTCATGTCTAGCAGTTCAAGAACATGTAGCTCCTTTAAGGCCTCTCATATTCCACAGGGGGAAAGTTAACTGGTGAAGTTAACTGTAACTGTTAATCCTCGTTAACTGGTGAAAGCACCTGGCTGGAATTCTGGGGATAGCGGTTCGAACCCCGGTCAAGGCAAATGATTTTTTCTCTGTGGAATTTCTGCTTCTATATCAGAAGTAATCATATTTAGGAATTGCATCCGTAAATCTTAATTGCTGGTGATTTTTTGTTGATTTTGTTGATTTTTTCTGCAGTAAATTTATTTGTTTTTGGAAAATACTATTGTTGCTGTTTTTCTGTGTACATTAAAAATCTCAGATGAGAAAAGGAATGAAATTCAGACTCCTGTATCTGAAACTAAGGACCTGAAACCGAGACAAAGATCCGAAACCAAGGCAAGGATTTCCAAATTTTGCCAAATGGTCATTGATTTCTGGTATAACATGTTAATAACAGAAAAGTATACTTATGCCGGATGTAACAATTTAGTTGAGCCATGCCAGATTTAAAAAAATAATGGTTTTACAGTTTTTAGAAGCCAAGATATCATCAGTGTTCTGACATGAATCAATTTGAAGTTTTGCTTTGAGTTTGCATTATGTACTTTGCAATACCCAAGTTCATTGACAATGGCATGCTTACTCCCTACTTTTTCTCTCAGCTGTGAGACTATTACCTGTCGATTCTCCCAAATCACATAGTCAATGTCATTGAAATTGTCACTGGTGGTGGGGTGATTACCCTTAAGGTTAAGTTGGTAGCACTGGCCATTCCACCGACAAACTTCACTCATTAGCTTATGGTGATTTGGTCAACAGTGGCATTTGTGCACACATTACACAACTGCTAATGGATTTTCCTAACACTTTCCGCCTTGGAATTAGGAAGGCATCATGGCACACTGCTTATGATGCACATCACAAACATTACCATATTTAATGCTCACTGTAATGATGCCACTAATTCTCAGCTTTGTTCAGCAAAGGCAAAGGTTCCAACTAGGTCTCACCAAAATTTCAGCTGTGTAGTGTTGTTCATGATGTGGATGAATTGTGATGCATAACTTTTTGGCCACCCTTTTTGTAACAGTTGATGATGCTGACTTATTTTAAAGTGGTGCACTCAGGTTTTTCCTAGAAATACTCTCAACATCAATGCACATGAACATGCTATATCATTTACTGTTTCAGGAGGAAGGGCAGAGGGCGATTACCTGTACGTCGCAACTCGCGCATCCAGTCGGGTGATGGAGAGTCTGACCTAACGTCAGCCGATGAGGGACCAGCATACACACCGAGCAGCAGTGCCGCAGCCTCTGAGCTGCCGACCACCAGCCTCTCGACAGCAGTGCCGTCCATTCCCCCTCTTTGCTCATCCCCCGCCTCTCCCTCTTCTTCTTGGTCCGCCGAGAATGCCACCAGTCCCTCGCCAAACCCCCTGGTGTCCGGCCTCCCCTATGGCTCACAGTGCCCCATAAACAACATAGCATTTGCAGGTCCCCTAACACCAGGTTTCAAGTTTCCAAAGACCAAGAAGGTGCTGATGAATGAGTGGCTGAACAAGGGACCTTCGGAGAGCATCCCGGTGGCCTCGACTCACTCGGTGGCCAGAGTGCCCAAAGTTGAGGTGAACTCGTACTCGACTGTTGTCGGGTTGAGCCCCACCTCATTGCTGCCTCTGTCTGCTGGCAGAGAGAGTTTGGCCTGTGCACTTGTGGCCGCTGCAATAGGCTCACCACTGACAAGTGCTTCGCCGGGATTGACTGCGGAGACGGGCGTTGGCTCTGCCAAGAAGAGGTGGCTGCGACAAGCCATAAGGGACGAGACAGACTCCCCAGCCGGGAACACTTGCTCCAGTCCCAACAGTCGGGCAGGTAAGGCATCAGTGCTTGATTCCGAGTGCTACGGTACAAAATAAGCGATAACATTGCCTTTTGAATGATGGAAAGTAGAGCGTATGTTGCATCATAGCTAATCATAATCAGATTTTGGTGTAATGCAGGTATTTAATACCTTTCGGGACTATTTTTTCATTATCTGCTTACAATAAACAGGGTGTCCACAGACAGGGAAAACCAGGGAACTCGAGAATTATTCGTGAATTTTCAATGCAAGGAAATGTTGGTGGATTATTCGTGATTTGCTGATCTTAAGTCTGGAATTTTAAAAATTATTAATTCAAGACAAAAACCTTATAAATAGGATCAACAACAATCACTATAAGATATATGTATATATTATTTGATAATTGTACTGGTAATGGATTTGCCGTTGGTATGAATGAATAAATAAACGACAAAAAAGTAGTCAGGCTCAATGTATTGTCAGCGCTGTGTGTATTGGAGACGTTAACTGATCGAATGTCGTGGAACGGAAGCCTTCAGCGTCACGTCAAGTGCCTTTTGTTCTCATTCATTGTGCATCAGACTAAGCCAAGGACATGATACGCAAACAAATGCGTTTTTAACCAATACATGTACCCAGTATTTTTGGGCCTGTGTAATTGTTACTTGTAATAGATGTAAAATATCGGTTACAGATATAGTGGAGTGCTGATTACCCATACTAATGAAGGGGTAAAGCCCAAACAGATAATCCGATCGCATTCAACTGTGCGGCATTTGTGGCCTTTGTTTCAGTGCCATGCTTTCTTAAACGCTTTTTTGGCAAAATCAGGCATTCTTTCATTTCATTTTATTCTCATAAACATTTCGCCACCTAAAATTAATGACTAATATGCTAGCATACAGTAAATATGCTCTATCAATTTGTGGAACAATCGCAGGTGACCCATAATTTGGATTGGGCAAAGCATTCCGTTTTATACATTCTCGTATCTATTATTATACAGTAGAACCTCTTTTTTACGAACCTCTATTTTACGAAACCTCGATTTTACTGATTTACGAAGTGAGAGGCCGGTCCCTAGGAGTGATTGACCTCTGTTTTACGAAGTTTCTGAAATGATTTTGTTGCACTAAACTCAGTACAATGGAATAACGATCGCTGTATACCGCGACAGGAGCAGCTGAAGCCGGATAGGTCATGTTGAGAGGGCCCTCGGTCCAAGTATTTCATTTGGGAAAATGTGGAAAAATCGAATGTGAGCATAGTGCTTTGTGAAGTGCTTAAACAATAGAAAAAATCCCTGAGACTGATCATCCAAATCGCAATTCAATCCTAATTATATGACCCAAGGAAAAAATGTTCAAAGATGCATGGCACGACGCCTACTTCTCGAAAACAATGCCCCAGTTCATTAAATAATCGGATTAGTGCTCAGGCTGTGGCTTCGCTGTGGAGGCAGCCCAGTAGGGCCCTATTCTGGTTCTTTCTGGCTATAGCCTGCACAATTTGGTGAAAAGATTGACGAAAGGTATGTGCATCTCATTTTCATTCGCTAGCGATTTCGCCAGGAATTCATCGCTTTGTCCCTCTGGTGATGAAAAAGTTATTCTCAGTCACATTTGAAGTCACCTGGCCAAATTTGTAGAAGGATGTGAGGAAGAAAAAATCAACAAAGAGCTACTTAAACATGACATCAGGTTTGAAAGAAAAGCCAGGCTAGCCTTCTTTGTATATATTTTTCTGCAATTAAAACCCTTTCTGAAGGCATATCGATGTAAATAATGATAATTTTTATTTTGTTTTTGATCTCTTATTACTGATTCATCTCATATGATTAATATGAAAATAAACCTGCAATTTTTCATAAGTTTAGACTTCTCTGCTTCCTCGCTGCCACTTTTATCTCTATAAATGACCGAATATGATTTGGCGCATATTAGAATATGAATAACAATTGAGGTAGAGATTGTGTGATCATGATAGTTTGAGTACTGGTCTTCACCATCAGGGATCGGGTTCGATTCCCAGCTGTAGCAGAAAATTTTCATTGGTTTTTCAGTCCCTACTTAATGCTATGTAGAGAGATCTTCTCGTTCTGTACTCAGTCTTTTGGATGGAATGTTAAACCGTGGGCCCCTTGGCACCTTTCTTTTGGAGAAGGCTAGCTCTGAGATTTCTTCACACATCTTCTGTTCCATGAAATATTCCTCTCTCTACGCAATTACTCACGTATTCTGAATTGTGCAAATGATTATGGCTGTCGGTTGCCCCCTCTAAATAATCATGACTAATATTACCCATCAATAGGATCGTGTCCGAAATACATCTCAGTGGTGTCATTAATCTTTATAAAGAAAGATTTAGAAAAGTATAAATTTATTTTATTCCACTGGAAGGTAATTCTTTCATTAACAGCTGGTACAAATTCAACCTAATTACACAGTTTGCGTGGTTCATCAATTTTTCTATTATTTTCACGAATTTTTACCGTGATTTCTACTACTCTTAGTTTCACCGCGTGCATCAACAAAGTCATCCGTGAAGAGTGCAGTAATAGAGTCAATATGTTTGTGCCAATTGAAAATGGTCAACCTTGCATCGGGAATCAGCAACGGAGCTGCCTCCAGTGCCCTCTAACCTCCCTGCCACTGCCTAACTTCCCCACACTCTCCGTGCCTAACAAAATGGCCAAAGTCACGAATCAACTGTGATGTTGCTTCAAGTGCATCTAATCTTCTTGTGTAGGCCTATCTTCTGCATGAATTGTTATGGTAGCCAACTATGCCATTGGTTGTGAAGATGGAGGTTACAAAAACCACAAAATTTGTTTCAAATTCATTTCAAAAGTTTTATTTTTATTTAATTTTTATTTACAAATGAACAACAGAGTATTTTATGGAAGTTTATATAATTTGAAACAGCAACTATATTTCTTGGTAAGGACTAGATTTTTTATGGCAATTTCTTTCATCTGGTTCATGTCTGATGTAGGACAATGAATGGTACTACTAAAATTTTAGGAAAGAGTATGCCATTGCAGATTGTATGACGAAGAGTGAATATAGCTGTTGCTAATTTTTTACAATGTAATTGATATACATACTTTGTGGTTGTTCCTAATGGTTCGCAATCGGCTACTCTCACTTCTGCACCATGTATAAATTTTGAATCAGTCTCCTGTCTCTCCAGTCTACTCCTATCTTCCACAATATATCCATTAACTTGTCCCACCTCAGTCTGTCGAACGCCTTTCCGAAATCAACTAAGCATGTGAATACAACTGGACTATATTGTAGGTTCCTTTCCGCTAGTATTGTCATCACTGGGGTCGCATCGCGAGTGGCCCTCCCCTTCCAAAATAATAATATAATAATAATAATGTTTATTACTCCATATTAATTTCAAAAAAAGACATATTTAGATTCTTACGTGTCGCAAACCTTTAATTTATGCGGAGGAGGAGAAGGCGAAATTATTAACTCCACGCGTGTCACGCTTAAGAAATTTATTACGAGTTGGGTAACAAACGCTGGGCTGCTTTCCGCGACCAGCTCGTCAGACTGACTAGGCGAGAGTGACTGCCGTGTCTGCCTTCAGCACGCCGGGAACCGTCTTGGCTGCTTCTTGGTTCTCCTGCTTCGGCAGACGGGGTCTCCCCAGTCGGCGAGCACAGTACGAGTTCGCCAACCGGGTTCGTAGTCGTTGCCGCAGCAGTAATTGGCGGCGCCACCGGCAGGAAGGCCTGCTGGCGCCACAGCCACTCCCTCCCCAGTGACCGCAGCCGGAGGCCAGGAGAACAACACCTTTGGCCGCGCTCGTACGTGGCCTGGCCCCTTCGGCTGGAGATGTGGTACAGGTCTGGGGTGCCCGTAGAGGCTCCGGGTGGTTGGGTGGTAGATTCTCGAGCCATGCCGGCATCTCAGGCTTCTCTGGGAGCTGCGTGGGTGAGGTAATAGGCCGCGGCATTGTAGCTAACGGCTGGGGTGCAGCAGGCGGCGTGGACGATGAGGACGCATCCTTCGGTGCTGTGCGGGGGGTGGGCTCGTCCGATGACTCCCGGTATGCCGGCTTGAGGCAGTCCGTGGAGAATGTCCGTTCCACTCCATCGTAGTCCAGCACAAACGCCTTGTCGGAAAGCCGTCGGATGACACGGTGAGGGCCGGTGTAAGGCTGCTCAAGGGGCCAGCGTATTTTCTCCAACCTACAAAAGACATGGGTACATGAATCCATATCTTTGAACACATAAGGACTATGGGAGGAGTGGTTCGTAGCTGGGACCGGCCTGAGGGTGCTGAACAAGTGCTGGATTTCTTATGCGAAATCGGCTTCGTTTACGGAGCGTTCCTGTGGGGCGAAGAACTCTCCTGGGACCCTTAATGTGGTCCCAAAGAGCATCTCGGCTGGTGAAGCTTGGAGGTCCTCTTTAAGAGCTGTGCGCAGACCCAGCAGGATGGTCGGCAGCACGTTTGGCCATGGCGTCTCCGGTGTGCACTTGAGTGCGGCCTTGAGGGTGCAATGCAGCCTTTCCACCATACCGTTGGACTGGGGGTGGTATGGTGTGGTATGGATGTGGTTACTGCCGGTTACCTTAGCAAGCTCGCCGAAAAGTCGCACCTCGAACTGCGGGCCCTGGTCTGAGGTGCTGGTGAGTTGTGTGCCGAACGTGCAGACCCACTGTACAGTGCCCGAGCCACGGTACAGGCTAACATGTCGGCAAGGGGGACAGCATGCGGCCAGCATGAGTAGCGGTCGATGATCGTCAGGCAGTACTGCAGTCCTTGGCAGAACGGCAATTTTATCAGATCGATGTGGATGTGGCAGAACCTAGCGTCCGGTGTGACAAACCGTTGCAGTTCAGCCCTGTTGTGACGGTGGACCTTCGATTTCTGGCAAGGTATGCATTGTCGAGCCTAGCGGTGGGCATCCTTGCGAACACCGGGCCAGAAGTATTTGTCTGAAAGGGACTTAGCCGTTGTTCTACCGCTCGGATGTGACAGGCCGTGGATGACATCGAATGCGACGCACCGGAGGCTGGAGGGAAGATACGGCCGAATGACGTTATCGGCGATGGATCAATAGATGTCCTCATCAGCGATGGTGAGCCGTTGCAGTTGCACACGAGGGTTGTCCAGAAGGTGCTGCAACTCTGGATCCTCTGCCTGAGCTGCTGCGATCGTTTTCGGGTCCAGGTGTGACGGCATCGTGATGGTGCACGTCCGTGAAAGGGCATCCGCCACGACGTTCTGCTCCCCCTTGAGGTACCTCAACGTGGCATTGTGCTGCAGGATGTAATCCAGATGTCGCTGCTGCCTCGGGGATGCCTTGTCGGACGACTGGTCCGCAGCGTAGACCAGGGGACGATGATCTGTGCAGATGGTGAATGACTGCCCTCCAAACAGCCTCCTGCCTGGTGGAACATTGGGCGGCATAGCACGACGGGCGAGAACCACGTGGCGCACGGAACAATTCGGGAAGTTTTCAACTCGCGAGAAATTGTGCGGCAACAAAGACGTAACAGCGTGGCACGTATGATGAAGACGAAATGGTGGTAGGCGTGAAAAGAGTCACCCCTCTTTTCGCGGAAAAGAGGCGTGGGATGGCCTGACTGAGATGTCAAAATCGAAAAAAACTTCGCGTCAAAATTTCCTTAACTCGTGGAAAAAAGATCGTACTCACTCTGAATCGGGAGTCACCACTTTAGATTCTTACGAGTCGCGAACCTTTAATTTATGCGAAGGAGGAGAAGGCGAAATTATTAACTCCACGCATATACAGAATGTAAGGATTGTAGATCCACACTGATCCTCGCATAGGAATTCGTTTGCTCTCTTTTCCATTCTCCTATTGATAATTCTTAAGCCTTGTTTCCATTCTGAGAAGTTCCAGGCCCATGATGCGCACAATATGTGCCCACCACATGTTGCGCATCATTGTTCATACTGTTTCCAATTCCCTGCAACATTTGTACAGTCACATATGCATGGAGTGCAAAACTATGGTTCAGTCTGTACAGTGAATCAGATAGAGCGATCTCCAGTGTTTCTTCAATGATTTGCTGGTTAAGTTGAGCGAATATGGACAACTCAGCTACTTCAGCTTTTGTGATAATTTCAGGCGCATACTATGAACTTCTTTAAAAAAATGCAAAAACGACCAAGATGGTGGTCGTTTACGTTTGATGATTTTAACGAAAAGACGTTTGGAATTAGCCTAAAACTTGTTGATGGAAGACTTATGTCTCCAAAGTGAGTACGAGAATTTCGTTAGAATGACGGAAAGTGATTTTGAATTTTTACTAATTTTGTTGGGCCAGAGATTGCAAAAAACCAGGCAATTCGAGTATGAATATCTCCTAGTGAAAGGTTAGCGACAACCCTTTGTTTCTTAGCAACAGGTGTTGGCTCTAGTTCTTTAATGTATTTACACAGAATCCTCCTCCCAATTCACCATTTTAAGATTCATATCTGAAGTGTGCAAGGCCATTGTTGAAGGTTTGTGGGACTGCATTAAGTTGAGAACTGTTTACAGAAAAGTTTTATTCATAAAATGGTTGAGTTATAATTTTTCATATTTTATAAAGTGGTAATTTCTCTTTAACACAGACAGTTTCATATAACAACTAAAATTAGATATGCTTGAACGTCAATTCGGAGGAAACAAATTCATTATTTGATTGTCATCTTCTTCATTTATTTGCACTTGCACGGGAGAATGTCAAGGCTGGTTATTGCTTGCCTGAGGGGTATGGAGTTTGTGGGCTAACTTGTTGAGAGCTACTAGTTAATGTGTTACTGGAATAATGAGAAGGATATTGAACTGTTTGTTGCAGATCAATGTAATTGCTACATCCAGGATTAAATAGTGAAGGAAATGGCCCTGCTGCTCTTGCACATTCAGCTTAATAAAGTATGTTTGAAATTCTGTGGCGAACCTAAGCCTTAGTTTTCCTATCTTGAATCTTTTTTAACAACACATCTACGTACTCTCCAAAACAGATTTCCTCATCCTTACTTTTATTCAAGTGTATTCTCACAGTACTGTCTCCTGTTCATATATTTCAATAAGTTTCGCCACTTTACATTTACACCACTACTCCATCACAATACGAACACTAGCACTGACACAACGCTGAAAATACCATAACCGCAAGCCAGAGAGTAGGTTTGAGGTTAGATTTTAGGCTTTGGAACAGCCAGCATAGGCTGTACTGTGCATGCACATGATCTGGTGACATGTTGCAGTCTGTTTCATTGTCCACGGCACAAGTTGAGGTACATGCTGTGTTCCACGGTCGCTTGGCACATTTTTGTCCCTGGCACTCAACACACAACATGTTGCAAGACAAATTTGTAGTAATGGAAACGAAGCTTTAGTACTACCTTTGCCACATGAGAAATCAAACTTATCGTTCTATAGTCTTCACATTCTTTTGTCACCCTCTTTTTCGGTATAGGTATCAGCGTGGTTTTCACAAAATCCTCCGGCCAATCCCCCTCCTTGCATATTCTACGAACAAGTTCATAAAATCTGTCCCTTCCCCCTCTTACTAGGTTTTCCAGAAGTTCAATTGGGATGTTATCTACCCCCACCGCTTTACCTGCCTTCATTTCTCGCAGTGCCTTCTCTATCTCACTATCCAGTATTCCGGGGCCCACGTCATCCTGATCTACGTTCTTTTCCTCTTCTATGTCCAAGTTTCTAGGCCTTTTTTCACTCTCATACAGTTCCTCAACATATTCCCTCCAACGATGCTGGATCTCCTCTGGTTCAATTGCTAAATTTCCCCTTCTGCCTTTGATGCACGGGACCATTTTCCCTTTCTTGATTCCCGATAACGTTCTAACCTTTGAGTACAGACTGCCTATTTCTCCTTCTCTCTGGAGAGTCTCCAGCTCCTCGCATTGCCGACTCCACCACTTTTCTCTCGCTCTCTTTCTTTCTCTCCTAAGACTGTTGTTAACCTCTTTATAACACCTTTTTCCTAGCTCTGTATTTACATTCTTTTATTTCCTTCTTTCCTCGATCCTTTCCATCATTTCCGCTGTTACCCATGGTTATTTGATCCTCCTAGCATCTACTGTTCCTATTGTTTTCTCAGCTACTTCTTTTATGCCCGTCTTTATCACTTCCCACCCTTCATCTACTGTTCCTCTTCCCTCATGCATCTATCCACAATCTCCTCATATTCCCTCCTCTTCCCTCCAATCAGTGCTCCTACATCCCACTTTTTTATTTTCCTTCCTACTTTCAACCTTTTTAGTCTCATCTCACATTTCATCACCACCAAGTTATGGTCGGAGTCGGCATCTGCACCTGGGAAACTATGCGAGTTCTTTACGCTGTTCCTGAAACTTTGCCTAATCATGATGTAGTCTAGTGGGTACCTTCCAGTATCCCCTGGAATTTTCCATGTGTACCTATGCCTATGGTGGTGTTTAAACCATGTGTTAGTAATCACTAAATTATTCCTCCTACAGAACTCCACTGCTTTCTCACCCTGGGTGTCTATTACGGATCTTTCTGTAAGGCAGTTGTTGAATGGTAAGGTAGTTCCCATTCGATACGAATCGTTCGACAACTGAAATGCTATTATGTTCATCCGTTGATGTCATTCGATAAATATGACGATACGGCGGAGGAGTTGTCGTTCGTTATGGGGCAAATAGTACAATAAAGCTATTACGGTTCTTCTTATCGAACGGTAACGGCTTATCGAAAGCATGATATCCTACAGAGGGGTAGGGAGTGTCTGTAACTCTCTTGTCGTTCGATAAGGGAGTTCACCTACGACTTTTATTCAAAGAAATGAGCAAATATATCAATGGATACTGTATTCTAATGGTTACATTAGGATTATTATTGAATGCACTGCAAACTGAAATACCTTGTAATGCAATGAGGCGAGAATTTGAATTATCATGACATTATTTCTTGTCGTTCAATACGGGAGTTCACCTACGACATTTATTCAAAGAAATGAGCAAATATATCGATGGATACTGTATTCTAATGGTCGAATTAGTATTATCATTGAATGCACTTCAAATTGATATACCTTATAATGAAATGTGGCGAGAATTTGCATTAAATTGTTTTTCACTCAAAGATAGGTAAATGCTGAAACATAATGCATGAGATTGCAAAATGAGGCATAGCTCGCAACTATTAATGCGTCAATTTATTTTGTAGCTTACAAGCACCACTCTTTGAATGGGCTTCTTAAAGGATTTCTATTGAGTTTTATACAACCATAGAATTGTACTCCGTATAAATTCTTTGTAGGGCGCTCTTCCCTAAACGACAGCGGTGGCCTAGTGGGTTAAGTCATGGTAACAATGTTTTTGACGAAGGTTCGGTTCCCACCATGACGTAATTTTTTTGCTTTTGAATAGTTTACAGCATGGCTATTAGATGCTAATCCCTTACGTTTACGGCAGTAACAACAACTACATATTTTTATTTTAAAACTATTTGCTGGCTTTCCAATCAACCCCTTGGGAGACATTCGAGGCGAATTTCGGGACTGTGGTTACGGGGAAGAGGCTTCACATGCTGACAGGCTTAATATGTTTCAATGACAAGGATACCTTTAATGTAAAGCAAAAGGTTTCATACTTACCATGCCCAAATGGAAATTCAATATTAGCTATCAACAATTTAGACAGTGACTTCTCTTCGTAAACTATATTATGTTGAACGTATGATGTTCTTACACAAATGTAATCCTTTTGCATTGTGAATGATTAGATGAAGAAGATGTATCGATATGTTATCTACCAATACTTGAGCTTTAATTACCATGTCTGATGTGTGAAGGCTTTACATTTTAAATGTTATGCTTACAAGAAATGGAAGGCTTATACTCTTGGCTGCTATTGCTGCAGAAGGAAGGAGGGCCATATTCCCATTGATATGTTTGTCATGCTCGATGCTATAGGTTAACCATCTTAAATGCATAGCATGAACGATAAGTTTCACTATTATTATAATGTTAAATTGAGGAATGGATGGAATGAATTATGTCACCATAAACTGTATGCATGTTAAAGCATGGGACTTATAAACTACATCATCAAAAATATTAAGTACTGTGAAATATAATTATAAAAATTTTGCTCACTAACCTTTTATTTCATGAATTTTGTTTCTGTCCATTTTATATGATGGTATGAAACAAGGCGATTAGATAGCATGATTAACAACATTAATATGAATGGTTTTGTGTCGTAACTAACAATGCAGCAAGAATTATGGGAGTAATGAAAGGCAACAATCAAATGAAATCTAGTTATAATTCTGAAATTAAATATTCACCTTTGTTTTAAACTGTTTGTAAATATTTACTTCGTGATCTCAATGTTGCGGTTTGGGGATATCGTTCGTCATTTGTTACCATCGATCTTTTGCTGTTTCCTCTCCTACGTCACACGTCACCGATGTACGATAAGTCCCCGAAGACAGCCGAAGCTTATCGAACGAAAGCAACGCCTGACCGTAATAGCATGCTACACAGCCTCCATCATTTCGTCCGATAGTGGTATCGTATGATATCTCCTATCGGCGAAAGTTCCGTAATAGACACCCTGGTCATTCCTTACACCCAGACCATACTCCCCTACTTCACTTCCGTCCCTTCCTTCCCCTACTACAGCGTTCCAATCTCCCATAACTATTAGGTTCTTCCTGCCCTTTAGTTTCCTGGTTAATTCTTCCAATTGGTTATATACTTCATATACAGTAAAACCTCCATACAACGAATTTGTTGGGACCAAAAAATTCATGACTTCGCTGTAGGGGGTTTCGGTGTACGGAGGTGATATGCGGGTTGCGTCATCGCAGGGGCACCCAAGCGTTCCGTGATGGTTACGATGCTAGTCATGTAAATTTCTTAATCTTGCTTTATTCACCTTTCCTATAGCGATGGTGAACAGTTGTTGTTATTCACCATCAAATACCTTGGCTATCACCTCGTAATTTTCAATCTGCGTATTTGTAATTGAAATTATTGTTTTTCTCGTCCATTCTGCTCTACGCCTCATTGCTTACTTTAGTTACGTTCTGATATTAAAGGAATTCCAAAATTAATGCCTGTGGATTACGTATTTTTAAAGTGCTCCATAATTTTTCTGAGTATCTAGTCGATATTATTCTTGGAGTGCAATAATTTAAGTCAATATCAATCGGCAGTTTTATGCAGCAATTTTGCTTGAGAGAGCACATATTGCTATTTAGACTTACGAAATAAAATGCATTGTTGGAATTGAAATTGAAATCCCATTGAAATACTGGTAAATATCTATGTTCGAGACCGGTATATATTAGATGTCGATAAACAACGATGGAAGTTAGGTGGGGTGAGTTAGGTACCACGAGTAAAAACGTGGCAGTTGGCAATGCCCTGAGGTCACAATGGCAATCTCAGATGATAATGCATTGATGATGCCTTCATAGAAGCTGGACACGATCTGTATTCTGTTGGCACACCCGTTCTTCAGTGCCAAAACGCAGTACCATCCTCGATTACGCCAGGTAATATTTGAATCCACGCCTTGTTTCCGTTCATCCAGTAATTACCTCTTCATACTTGAAGAAAATTTAAAACCAGGTTTGCCCTTTTTCAGTACTTTGCAGAACGTCTCTCATTTTAAAGTGTGCACTATTTGCAGGCTAAAACTATTAAACTGGAATAAGTGGTCACTAAAGCAGAATCACATGAGTTAAATATGTCTTATGTTAGCAATTAAGAGAATAAAAACACGTAAAAGAACCTGTGCCCACTCTTTTCGCGTCTTATATGACATTAGAAGGACCTCTTTCTAAACCAAGTATACGAGCAAAGATCGCTGTTCTGAAAACTCTAGTTGCACCAGTAGTATTGCATGCTAACAATTTGGAATGGAGACGTTTTGAGTTGGACGCAGCAAGAAATCTAACCTAGCGCACGCACAGAAACGAGTAAGAGGAAAGACTGCATTGCCAACTAGCCCCTCCCAAACTTTCCATACCAAAATGCCTATTATTCAATAATTCACGAATAATTCCTGATTTTCCAAGTTTTCCCGGTTAGTGGACATTATGATAAGGGATGCTCAATGGGATATTATCAAATTTAATTTAAAAAGAGCTGCTCCGCGGACTTTCTGTCAAACCAGTTCATAAACTGCCACTTGTAAACTGCCTAGGCGGTTCAGAGAGGAGTGCAAAATTGCCAAGCACTCCTACTTGGAGCGGCCCAAAGGTCGGAGCGGAGCAATAGACGGAGCCACACGGAGCGGAGCTTTGGCTTCACTTACACGTTTCCTATGGTGGAAACCATCAGAGTTGACTATGGCCTTCACCGAGCCAGAGCGTCAAGTTTCCTTCGTGCCATCCGCTCTGTAGGTCTCAGATTTGAACCCCTTCGAAGCTCGGAGCAGAACGTTTAAGACGCGATACACTCCGTTGCGGTTCTACTTCCTGCTTATTATGTAAATATCGATGGAAAAAACATACCTGTAAATGCAAAATACTGCGTTTATTCTCAATAATTCGTTATAGAGGGGCACTTTTCATGTTTTGGGCCCATTCTCAGACTTCGTTGTAGGGAGTTTTTGGAATTTTAGAGGTTCGTTACGGGAGGTTTTTTAGAGAGTTTTCCTTAAAATTTCGCTGTATGGGGGTTCGTTGTAGAGAGGTTTTACTGTACTTCTTCATCTCTATGTCCTATCTGTCGGCATGTATACCTGTACTACGACTACATTTGCCAGCTTCGCTTTGATTCCAATAGCTAGTATTCTATCGCTTACCTGTTCCCCATTTATTACCCTTTTTCCTGATGATGCATTCAATACAACTGCTACTCCCTGCTGGCTCTCTTCCCCTCCACTGCACATAACCCTGCACTTTTCACTCCCCCTGGTCTCTCCATCTTACTTCACTTAATCCCAACAAATCGATCTCCCCCCTCTCCATTTCACGCTTAATGTTTTCTAGAAAACAAACTGTTTCCATGGTGGAGAAAACAAACTTTGCAAATTTCACGAAATAGATTTATTCCCCACTGGCGGAGCTCGGCTTCTTTGTGAGAGGCTGATTAGCAGGGACCCCCGTAACACCATGTAGCAGTAACGACACCCGGGAACCAGCGACCGGCAGACGACGTCCACGGACGAAGCTGATTCCCTGGTGTGCCAATGCACCCTCAGCAACCCTTCACACCTCCCTTCCCCCACCCTCCTCCTTTCCACCTCCCCCCCCCCCACCCCCCCTCCTTGGCCTACACCCTGTGCATATATATATTGGACTGCATCTCTGTTTTTTTCACCTGATGATGACACAATGTGTTGAAACCCGGGTCGTGAGTAAATCTATTTAGTGAAATTTGCAAAGTTTGTTTTCTCCATAATGTTTTCTAGTTTTCCTGCCCTTTAACATTGTCCTAACGATTCATGTCCCGATCCTTAGCATTGTTGCTCTCTTCTCTGGTGTATTCGTCGCCACCGCTGCTACTGTCTTTCTTTTCTTGCAAGGATTTCGTGAGATGACGACCGCGGAGTCCTTGCATACCCTGCTGCCCGGCACGACACCCGTCCCACTAATTTGGTCCCAGGCCCCGTAGGTGCCAGGAGTCAATTCTCTATAGTTCAAGTCCATTGTGATCTTGGGAGAGTTTAATTGAGGTGGTTTCCCGTTGCCTGCCTCAATAGTGTTTTTAACGTGACACCATCACTTGTTAGGCCGCCCCACTGGGGTCAGACGCCTGCTCACAACCTCCTCACTGAGGAACAGACGCTGCGAGTACGGTACGTGGACTACCTTTCGTCAGGCTCCTACCCTTCGACCTATCTGGCATGGGTGACCCTACCAGGAGCAATATTAGTTGCTCCCGCCAGTGCAGCTCTAGGGGTCACGGGAACACGCAAGCCCCAATCCCACCACGACAAGGCGTAGTCCATGGGGAAGGGACAGCAACATTAGAATTTCCAAAAATAAACAAGTCAATTCATTGTAGAAAAAATCAAATTCCTATCATCTATGTGGATAATTTTTTCCTGGATCAAAATTTACAGATACAATAATAATATCTTATTACTTCTAATTAAAGTTCACAATCCTTATCACATACGCATCAAACAATACATTTTTTAAACCTGTAAAACTATTATTTAGTGTGCAGTTAGAAGAAACTATAAGTTCAATTTAATTAAAATTAGGATTATTTTCCATGATATAAGATCCTAGTGATGCTGTATTGTATCACCCTCTATAGAGTAAGGTTTAAGTGTAATTATAGTAAAAGACTTCCGAGCATATCGTGTGCCTAGAACAATATAATATGGATATTAAATAATAAACGAAATCAAAAGCCTAAAATTAATTCAATGCACATGGGTTTACATTAACTTGGGTTGCTGTTGTAAGTCAAATCCTTGAATGCTTTCAAATCCTTTTTTTTAACACAAAAAAAAGTTTAATGTGGTCAGGATATTCCATTTATGGAATATCTGGGGACTCCATTTTTAAGATGAAAAAATTATTATAAAATATTTCAAGTGGCTAAACTAGTAATTCTGCAATGTCTTATTGATAATAACCTAAATCACAGGGAAGCCCCATCCAACGAGTACGGCATATAGCGAGAAGCCCTGAATTGGCGAGGGATTTGGAAGGAACCATTAAAAACCCTATGATTTACATGTAACATAAATCGGTCACAGCAAACCTGCCTCAACTGAAGTCATTCACTATTCTAAATGTTGTGCTCACATGCTCTTTTCAGTAGCATTAAATGCCATACAGTGATTTTTTCTGCCCACTTTGATGATTAAATGTTCGATTCGACCATTCACGGAATGCTGTTATCAGGGTGTCTGCAAACCTGGAATACTCAGGGAATTTCGGTCTTCTGGAAAACTCAGGGAATTTGGCGAGTGTTCTGGAAGAATCGGTTTTTGTCGCAAATTTGGAGATAACGTTTCCTTCCTATTATTTGAAGCTACGTAATGCGTCGAGTCAAGTAGTTGCAGTCCCTACAGTGATGGTGGCAGAAGGCAAGGCGTTCACTGAATAAATGTGAAGGCTTTTACGCCTGGTCTACAATGGACATAAGACTTATACCGTAATCCGTAAGGGTTTTCTTACGACAGCCTCTCTCCAATGGGTGATGTAAGCCGTAAGACGAAATTCAAAATCAGATAGCAGATGGGAAACAGTTTGTTTTTCGATATCATGCCCCATCATCGTGGCTTGTGCTTTCATGTTTTTTTCACGTTATAGACAATTTTACAGTTATTTTACGAAATTCTCTTTTCTCAACGACCTTTTGTAATGCTCTTTTTGTCTCTGCACCATATTTTTCAATGTTTTAAACTAGATTGAGCGACCTGAGACAAACATAAGGCCAGCAACTTGTTGGCCTTTACCTGGTGTCTTTCTCTGCTCCTCGAACTTGTCTGCCAATTTTGCTCTGCAGACATCAGTGTCTCGTGCACCTATTTAGAAATTGTCAACACTCAGATTGCAATGCCTCTCAACAAACCGAGGATATTCCTCAGAACATTCCTGCCCAGACTTGTCTTTTGTAGATACCTCCCCGCCACATCGGCGACTTATTCAAAATGCATGTGACTTATTCAAAATACGTCGGCATATTCAAAATTACAATCCCGGCTTGTGTGACTTAATTTTTCAAAAATTTCTTCCGGAAATAGTGTGGAAGATGAAAGTTTACTTGATTTTACTCTCGTCTCAATCCTTCGCATTTTTGCTTGAAAAAATCAAACACTTTGAATCTTCCATCCTGAGCATAAGTGAGTCAGTGTTGTCAATTATGGATGTAAAGAAGAAACTTGAATATGCAAAGGGTGTAAGTTTTACGTGAAATTGTGTAATGTTTTGAGTAAAGACAAAAGCTTCGAGTTGATGAGTGATGTAGCTCAGATTCTCAATGGACAGTTCAAGGGGCAGACATCTTAACATTTTGCACAAACCCTCTGTAAGTGAAGTGGCTACGCTGAGGCATACCCCTATCACATCCTGTGAAGTTGAGCAATCATTTTTGATGTACAGGGTGTGGCAACAAAACTTCCTTTTTCGTATATGGATCTATCCATTTAAAAAAGGAAGTTGTTGCCGCACCCTATACACACTTTTTTTGAGCGACCGTCGAACAACGTTCACAATGGAAAACATGGAAAATATCTTGTGTGCTGCTAATTTTTGATGTGTCTTCAGGCGATGAAACTTTAAGTAAATGAATGTAGGTAAATATTTTTCTTATATATTATATGATGCAATAAAAAAATAAAATTTGTGATCTAAAACTTATATCTTAACTAGAGATGAGAGAAAATTTATCGATTCCCGATACCATCAACCTATACACGTATACATCTTTTACCTAGTGGTCTTATACGTTGTTATTAAATGTTCCATGAAATCTAAAAATACAATTTTACAAAACAAAACTTTCAATATACTATTTACGTTGGGAAAAACTTCTGATATTCCACTATGAGAACATAATGAAAATAAAAACAGTTTGATAAGACAAAAGTTTTATATTTTTTTACATGAGGATCTTTAATAACCAGTGTCATGTTTAATAACCAAACATGTTTGGTATCAGATAAAAAATTTCATAAAATATCCAAAATAATATGACTTATGTCATAAGTTGATTTTTAATATGATTAATAATTAGTTATAACAGTAATAAAAACACTAACCTAAATTATAATTCAAACTTTCAACGTTAAGAAATAAGAATTAAAGGTCATGACACAAACCCTTGAGTCTACTTTAGGTTTTTGCTCAAAAAACCAACATTTTTTAGCCTCTATGGATCAAGGGGATTTCGTTTATGGTCACAAATGTTTCCTGCTGTGCTAAATAATGTTTCTTATTTTTATCTTCCTTTTTATCCTCATATTTGACGAGAAACTCTCATGTTTCATATTCTTTTAGGATTTTTAATGTGTACAGAAAAACAGCAGCAATTGTATTTCCAAAAAACAAGTTAATTTATAGTAGAAAAAATCAACTTCCCATCATCTGTGTGGATAATATTTTCCTGGATCAAAATTTACGGATGCAATAGCTATATGTTATTACTTCTCATATAAAGTTCACTTTCCTTATCACATACTCATCAAACAATTCATATTTTAAATCTGTACAACTATTCTTTAAAGTGTAGTTAAAAGAAACATTATAAGTTCATTTTCATTAATATTTGAATTATTTTCCAAAATGTAAGATCCTAGTGATGCCATACTTTTTCACCCTCTATCTAGAAGGTTATTAATGTAATTACAAAACAAAGACTTCCAAGCATGTCACTTGCCCAGAATAATATAATATAGATTATTAGATAACAAAATCAAAACCCTAAATTAATTCAGTGCACAATCGTTTTACATTAACTTGGGTTGCTCTTGTGAATCAAATCCTTGAATGCATTCAAATTCTTTTGTTTTTTTAACACAAAAAAAAGTTTAATGCTGTCTCAATATTCCATTTATAGGATATTTGGGGATTCCATTTTTAAGATGAAAATATTATTATAGGATATTCCAAGCTGCTTAACTAGTATATTAGCAATGTCTTATTGATTATAACCCTTAAAATGGAATTTCTGAGTTTTATATTCATAACGAGACGTTGTGTAACTCAGATCATGAAATGAGATGAGCCTTTTTTCATGCTACTTGAAGGGAAATAAAGAAATCTTCTTTTTTGTCCATTGGCTTGGGATCCTAAGGAAAAGAGTAGAATGACCTGCGGGGAGGCTGCATTCACTGAACTGGGGTAAACCGACAATAGCAGAGAGGGGTAGTGGACTCTGCAGATAATGAAGTTCAATTCTTATCATTGTTTAAAAGTTTTCTTTCAGCCATTGAATCAAAAATTTTATCATCCTTAATTTCCAACCCTTGTATGCGAATACTGACTTTTTTGTACTTTTGTTGCTTAAACTAGATTTACAAATGCATAGTAAAGTTAATGTACTGTTTTCATAGTTTTAATTCTGTAGCATAATTTTTTTCCAATCACTTTCACTGATGCCAAATTTTGATATTTTTATTTACTTCGTTTAATTATATATTGGCATGAAATTTCTGATAATACTTTTTTTAACTGCCTGCTAACCTTGCTCTAGGAATACAGCACGATAGTATTACATACTAGCCAGTGTTAAGGATCGGACGGGCAAATGGCAGAACCCTAGCTCACATTTTTATAAACTTCATTATCATAGGGTCATGAGTCTGGTGAATGTAGGTGACCCGCGTGACATTCTGCTTTATTTTTTTCCCTCCCTTGTTGAGGGCTTGTTGACGAGGGGAAAACAAACGAACAAGACATGTATTTCTTTATTTTGCTCTAGTAACTCGGAAAAATTTTCATCTCATTTCGTGACCCGAGTTACAAATCCTCTCCTTGTCAGTATCTACTAGTACCGATCTACTGTGTCTGTATTCCATTCGCGGGGTGCATCGATCATTAAGCTGCAAAATTTAAAAATATTCGATTCGGATACGAGTTTATACTGTCTTCGGATCTGATTTCGGTGGTGAATGAAACGAAAGATCTGTTGGTCTTTGGATCCGACCCGACCATCCCTATTTCTTTATTGATACATTCGTAAATCTAATTTAAACAATAAAATGATATAAAGAAGTGAGTATTCAGATGCAAGGGTTTTAAATTGAATGATAAATTTTTTGATGCAATAACTGAAAGATAATATTAAACTGAGATAGGGACCTAACTTCCTTTAGTACACTAGCTCTTGATGTCCGCCTGATCCTGATGAATGCAGGCTGCCCGCATGAGATTCTACGTTTTTTTTTTCTCGCAATGCCGGGGTAATGGGGAAAAGGGTCATATTTGTTTATTTTGCTTCTAGTTGCACGGAAAAATGTTCATCTAATTCCGTGAGCTGAGTGATACAATCTCTCCTAGTCAATATCTACCACACCTACATTTCATTCACTTTGAACGCTAAGCCGTGAAAATTTAAAATCTACAATCCAGATTTGATTTTTCTGTGTGTCATTAGATCCAAATCCGGATACGAGTAAAATGATAGATCCTTGGACCTGACGGATCCGATCCGACCATCCCTAGTATCGACTTTTGGCGAATGATTCTCAATACAGATAGCAACCCTCTCAAGAAACCAAGGTGGTATCGAGAATCGACTCATCCCGAATTTTAACCATAATACTCTCTTCTCAAAATAAAGATAGATATTTATCAGATATAAAAATAATAGTGATTAACATTATTCTTCCACAATTGCTAGTCTTCAAACGGAGTGTTATTCATTATATAAAAAACCATTTTGTAAACTGGTACTCGTCAAAATACCTCAGACTTTTTTCAAAAATATTTGTGACTTTGAAGGAGAATTTTTTTGTGCAAAATTGAAGGCTTTTTTCGGTGCTCTAGTAACAACAAGCCTTGGCATATGGTCTCAATACTGGGTAGGGTGTCAAATGGGAAGGTTAATTTCCAGTTGTCTCTTTTGGGAGTCGTTGCGTTTTGAGCTTTGTTATCCGAGCTTTTGCGTCCATTGTGGGCCATTGCATCATCAGGGTGAAATAACGTGTTTTACTGCCTCCACTTCTTCTGGGCTGCTGCCAGGTCACTTTTTGTCACCTTAAGTCACTATTTTAAAATAAGGTCAGTTGAATTTACTACATATTTTACTGTGGAGTTGAATGTCAATAGTCATTTTTTCGTTGTAAATATCAGTTGGCCGTATTTTAATTCCGCTACGATTGAATGGATGGATGGATACGGATGAAAGGCAGCATGTTTTTGGGAAATGTGGTGTCCTGATTTGGTGTGAATTAACCCAAGTTGTCCTGTTTTTGTTCCTCCTACTACTCTCATCTCCTAAGTCTTCTACTCTCATCACGAAATGTTTATTCATGCTTGATGGCCAATATTCTCTATTTTTGCTCGCTCTAGGTCAGTTGTTGGTTGTTTTTTGGTCACTATTTCACCAAGGAAAAGTCACTATTATTTAGGTCACAGGCTGGTAGCAGCCCTGCACTCCTTTCACAGGGGGAAATACGGTATTTCACCCTGATGATGCAATGGCCTGCGATCGGACGACTAAGCTCCAAACACGTCGGCTACCTAAAGAGACGACTGGAAATTCTTCACACTGCGAAAGCCTCTGCTCAAATGCGAAGGTTAAGTTTACCACATGAGTATCGTCAGTGGGTGTCTGACCCCCAGAGCTTCAAAAAATGTTTTTCTCACTACAGGAAAAAATAAGTGATGCTAAAATGACTTTCAATATATGTACTCTAAATGCTCGCACACTGTCGAGTTGGGTGTACCAGAGAGGGTGAGATTTCTTTTGTGAACCACTTATGACAAACATGCAATTGTACTGGAGTGTAAATGTGTGGAAATGCATTGGTCCCAGTCAGTGAAAATCATCCTCGTCGTCATGTGTGCCTGCTGCTCCCTTGCACCACCGCTCTCTCCATCTGCTTCTGTCCCGAACCTTCTCTTGAGTTGCATTGCAGTTGCTCATCTCATCCATCAATTTAATTCTTCTTCCCTCAACTGAACCTTCTAATGCCACTGTTAGTATGTTTCTCCCTCTAATCACATGGCCCATGAGAATCCTGTTAAGATTAAATTGTCACTACTTACCATTAAATTACCACTACTAGCTACTCATTTGTTATATTTGTCATTGTTATCTTTGCTGTTTTTTTAATAATTTTTTTGATGCAAGAAAATATTTCCCACTCATGTCGTTTGGGAAATCGCATTGGTGGAACAGAGATTTTGTTGACAATTGACGCTGGCAATAGTGCAGGAGATGAATTGATTGTTTTCAGGATCGCCACCCTGCACAGCTGGGGATTATGTGACGCCCCTCAAGAAGCGTCGTTTGGCTCGTGAGTCCATGTCTTCGGAGCAGAGCTTCACCCCACCCACCACCCCCCTCGGCAACTGTGACAATGACCCAGGCAACAACAACTCCATCTCGCCTCCTCTGCTGAGCAAAGCTCTGCCGGCAGTCGAGGAGAACCAGTCATCCGTGGTGGAGGAGGAGGAGTACGAGGATGAGGAGGAGGAGGAGGATGAAGAGGAGGAGGTGGGGGAAGGGGAGGAGGAAGAGGAGGAGGAGGTGGGGGGGGGAGGGGAGGGTTTGCTCGGAGGGGTGGACTCCTCGGAAGTGCGCTGGAATGCCGATGGCGAGGTGGTCGTGAGGGGTGGGCGGCTGGCAGGAGGCGTGGCTGGGGACGTGGGAGGGAGGGAGAGGAGTGGCAGCGCCAACGGCAGCGTCAGTGTGTGTGCTCCGAAGGAGAGCTACAGCTTGATTGGCAGTCACAGGAAAAATGGTATCTCTCACACGGAGCTTGGATTTCCTGAGGTGAAGGAGTCAACCAGTCAACCAGCCACGAAAAGAAAGGTTAGCCCAACTCTTCTTGTTTTTAGCATATTCTTAATGGTTTGGCAAAAATTTGTGTCTTTGTGTCCAGTTTACTCTTTTCCTTCCTGGGTTTTTTCTTGCTGCTGGTCTCAATCGTTATGGATTTCAGCATTTGGGTATTGAGTTCTGTGATCAGGGTATCTATTACTCATCGCTGGTGAAATATGGTGTTCTCCTCATTTCGGTTGAATGTAAATTTGGTAGTATTGGCTTCCACATCTGGTTATTTTGCTCACGAACACAACTAGGAAGGATGGGCAACCATTTTCTTCAATCTCCATTGTGAATTTTATGGTGGGATTTTGCTGATTAATGTGCTTCAGAAATTACATGAGTTCTTCTTTTCTATGAAGCCATGCAACAAATGTCATTAACATATTGAATTTAGGGTGATGGTTTCTTTTCTCTCCATGAAAGTGTTGGCCACCAGTGATCCCATTGCAGCACCATCATTTGGCTGCCACCACTTTTCATTCCAAAGGAAGTATGAATTTCTGAGACAGAATTCTGTGAGGAATCTTTTGGAACCATTCACCAATTTAATATAGTGGAAAAATATATTTGTAATTTTTATGTCTGATTGTGCAATCTCACGGTTCGTATGATGAACTTACATTGATTTCCATCAATTACTTTGCTACTCCTAGTTATGCCACGTGCATCTATGTCCTCTCTAAGAAGTGAGAGTAGTAATTCTATATGTTGAAGTCTACAGAAAATAGCCGACCTTAATACGGTATTTAGCTGCATTGTCACCTCTAGTACCGTATTCCTCCAAATATAGTCCCCCCCCCCCCTTTTGGGACGAATGGAAAAAAGACTCTGGGGGGGGGCTATAATCGAGCTCAAGGCACCTAATGCGTCCGTCGTAAAATTCCATCCCCCATTTTTGAAGGCCAATATTTCAATACTGGCTAGTTCATTTTAAAATAAGGTATATCGAACTAAAGCTTCTTTATTTATACATTTATTAATGTTAGAAATATATTTTGTACTTTGTTATATTAATTAATTTTTTGACTGAGTAGCTAAAAAGGCCGGATATTTTTCAAGTCCAGGGAAGCAGGTTCTTTGACGCCCTCTTGAAGAAAAACAAGAAAAGCCACTTCTCTTTTCTTGGCATAAGATAAGGAACATTGAATTATCTTTGACTAAACGAAGTTCAAAATAGATTACTCAGTTAAAAATTACGTTTCGACTAGAGATGGGTTGAACAGCAGATTTCTCGATAAATTCGAATTCGGATATTTAATCATAGCTCAATTATTCGAATATCTCAAATTTCGAATACTTCAAATACTAGAACTGCTAATAGCATATTAAATGTTATTCTACTACTCCATTTGATGAATGTATAAATAAAAAGGTATAAAACCAAATAAATTTTAAAAATCAGCTTTTTTTATTTCAAATTTAATGAAATCATATGCATCAATAACATCATTTAAAACTTATTACCTATGACAGATTTTTATTTAGAAAAGCAAGCATTCTAACTCGTTCAGGGTCTAATCTGCTTCTTTTCCTGTCACATATCAAACCTGAGGTGCTGAAGAGACGCTCAGAAAAAACTGTTGATGGAGGTGTGATTAAATACTTAGACGATAATTCCTTCAAGTGAGGACACAGACTGTTCATTTTCCAGTAATCAAAAATGTTGTCACAAGGTTTAACACATTCAATGCGGGCCCGATTTTCATGAAAGTCATCAGAATCGGCTGAGTAAAAAGAATTTTTTTTTACTTAATTTGTATTTTGTATAGTTCCTTATGCATGTTTATACATGATGTGAGTAAAATTTTTAATTATTTATGCAAAAATCGGCACGGCGTCCATTGACGTGTTCCGTATTTCATGTATGCCTAGTTATAAAATTGAGCGTGTTGACTAGCTTTCAGGATACGCACAAATTTTCACGAAGTTTGCAGTAAAGTTATTTTTATCGCTTTGGCACTGGACTTTTGTTATAGTTGTCGGGGATTATCACACGTAAAAGAAAGGACGTCGACTGTGCGATGATGGGGCCGCGCTGACCCGAGTTATGAAACCAATATACGACGACGGGATCGAGTGAAATGAAGTTTTTTCGGCCAAGTTTGTGCGCCTGCCCGACACATCGACCACGTCAACACTCCACTGGACCGCGACACTCACTTCTGGAAAAACCAAACGCACTCCCACGCTGGCGATGAAAAGGTCCTAGGGTGTTCGGAGGGAGGTCAGTAATCCTATCAGATGCTACTATGCCACCGAGGATATTACCATCGAATGGCCTCGGTAAAAATCCACAAAGAGACTCCCAATGAGCTAAGGATACTGAAGATATTTCCATGACAGGTTCTGCAGGGCAAAAGAGTGAGTTTTATCTATGTTTAATGTTGCTGACGTAAAGTATTATGCACTAGGAGAGTATATCCTTTGATAGTGGACTAAGGATAAAATATGGTTTCGTTATGTATGGGAATGAATCAATTTCCACGGCTGTTACATTGATTTACAAGTATTTATAACTTTTCCACCTAACTTTGATCAGAGGATTTAGAATTAGTCGAAGGAAACAAATGAAATGCGAGCTACAATCTTTATATAACGATCCACACTATTCACATAAAATATACATATGGCACAATATGGTTCAGGAGTAATTTTTACAAAGCCCTTATAAGTTATGCACATGTACCACAAATATATAATTTTTACAGTATTTATGGTATTTACAATGCTTTCAGTATTTACACTATGTAAAATTTGTATTATATTTCTCAATTTTAAATTAATTACAATTTTTTAAATTATGTTCAAATATTTACATGATGTTTCTCATGTGCTTCGAATATTTACAGGAATATCACTATTTACAAATTGTTCAATATTTACAATTTGTACAATATTTACAGTGAGTACATTTGATACATTTATTTACAGCCTACAACTTTCCTACAAATATTTAGAAATTTTTAAATTATTGACAAACTGCGGTGGAATTCCTGGTAGCAATCTTTCAGGCATAAACCAGGATTTCCCGGACAGTGGCCACAATAAATGGACGTTTGTCGTCGCCTCCCTTTTGCCTTGCACCCCCGGCAGTCTTCTGTGCACTCTTTCTGGAGCCAGTCGTATTTGGGGAAGTGGGTGTCAATAGAAATGACATCCTTTGGGATTTCATTGGCACCGTGAACGACAGTCGTGCCATTGACCAGGTACTCAATTACATGGAGACGAAATGAGTACCAATCCAGCCTTGTGCTGCTGTGTTGCTGGCATAAAAAATAGGCATTCAAAAACATTATCTCCATGATGTGAATGCCTATTTTTTTGTACTACTTAAGAGATTTGTGCTCCTTCGTGTAGTACGCTAGGTACTGGTCCATTCGATCAAACCCCCCCCCCCCATGTATTTGTTGTACTGCACAATACATTGGGGTTTATTGCACAATTGGCCCCTCCTTGTAGAAGCTCTTATCATATCCCCGGTATATTTTGAGGATATCATAAGAACGTCTCTCTTGTCCTTCCACTTTGAAACAAATCCCTTCAGTTTCGCTCCATTGCTGGATCATTTCTCCTCTACGCAATCCTTGTGATCCGATGACCTTAGGAGGAGGGTTCCCCTTTCGGTCTTTCCGTAGCGTACCTGTGCAATAGCAAGACTCGCAGAGCAACGGCTCTCTCTCAAGAGAGACGCTGTTGTAAAAGTTGTCAAATTGAGGGGCCTGGACCGAGGCCATTCAAAAGCTTGTGGACGACTCTTTCTGCGTGTCCAACACCGCCAACGTCGGGGTCCTTCCCTTCTGCATATAAAATAAATCAATGAGTATTCCCATCTGGTTCTGCCAATGCATAAAATTTCACACCAAACTTGTGGCGTTTCATTTTTATGTATTGAATTTCATTACCAGCAGTCCACTACCCCACTCTACTAATGTCAGCTTACCCGAGTTCAGAGAATGCAGGCTCCCATGTCTTGTCATTCAGCCATTTTTTTATTTCTTACGGATAATGGAAAAAAAAGCCAATGCACACATTTCTTTAATTTGCTTCTACATGGAAGCGTGAAAAAAAGGCTCATCCCATTTCATGATTCGAGTCACACAACCTCTCCGCAGGAGTATAAAACTCACAAATATCATTTTAAAGGTCATTATGTATTAATAAGACATTGCAAAATTACTATTAATCGAGTATGAAATATTCTATAATAATTTTATCGTCTTAAAAATTGAATCCCAAGATATTCCATATTTCGAATCTCCTGGCCGCATTAAACAGTTTTTGTTTATAAAAAAGAATTTGAAAGCATTCAAGGATTTGGTTAACAACAGCAACCCAAGTTAATGTAAACTCATTAATGGCAATTGTGTGCTGAATTAATTTTAGGTTTTTGATTTGTTTATTATTTAATGTTCTATATTTAGGGACACCGAAAAATGGTAAATAAAAATCATCAAAAGCGGTGTTTAAAAATGACAAATACGGTAAATAAAATCGTTTTAAAAATGTGAAAGATGTGTTTAATGTTGGGAAAAAGGAGTCTTAAAAGAAGGGTTTTTAAAAAATATTATTAATAAAGACTTCATACCAATGTGAACAAACAGTTAATACTACATACATTTGAGATCCAATACAGAAGTTATGGCTACCTGTTAGTTATACTAGTACTAAACTAAAAATGCCCGTGATTACTCTATTATTACGGAAATCCGTTGGCATATCAACAAATAAAAGGAAAACGCCATCCGTACCTGATAGCTATGATCTCGTCTGCTCTCTGCGTAGTAGCTGTGGACTGGGACAATTTAACAACACCGAAAAGTCTTGGGAACACACGGAAAAAACTAAGCTTAATGTAATAACAATTATAATTCTTATAAAACTAAAGAAAAACACATTCCCGGAAATATAATCATAAATCACTAATGAATATTCATATCATAACAGTTCTTATTCTTAGTTTTCGTCACTGCTAGATTCAGATACACCATATTTCCTTCATGGAGCTCGATTTCCTATTTTTTCGGCATCGCTTATAATATGTAGTTTTATACTCACAGGAAACTATCGAAATTTCACATCAGAATTCATTTTAGGGTGATAATAGCAAATTATTTTAAAATGCTTAATGATTGATTCGAACGCGTTTACAGGGTGGCGATCGTCAGGGAAAACCGGGAAAACCTGGAATTGTCAGGGAATTTTGGAAATCTGGAAAAGTCAGGGAATAGTCAGGGAATTCTCGTAACAGTCAGGGAGAAACTGGGATAGGAAATTCTTGTTATTTTTCTACCATTACGTTTACCGGTCAGTCTTTCTCCCCCTTAATTTCACCAAAACATTTCACCAATTAAACTAATGTCCGTCGCCGAAGCGCATGGAATAAGCCCCATCAATTCGTTGAACATTCAATTGCGAATCTTAGTTATTTAGTTGTGAATCAGTCGTACAAACTATACCTTTTGTATATCCGTAATGCGATATTTGTCTCGTAGCGTTGAAATTCATGATCACCGTATATTCTGCTCATCACAAGGAATCCGAGGCTATGTTTTTCGGAAGATTTTACCTTGCGTTTCTTTTTCTTAACTTCCGAGACTCAGGTCGAGAGGTAGTTGTAGCACACTAGCTTTTAGTAAATAAGTGCTTGCAGTTATAAAAATACGAGACTGATTATTAAAACGGTATTACAAGTACGATCAAACGTACGTATACGTGTAACCAAAATCTTACGTGAGATCATCTTCGATTTCCATACACCCCCTATCGAGAACATAAGATGAGCTCCTCACCTCTCACGCTCGACGTAATTATTGAACGGCTCCCTTAGCCATTCAATAATTGCTCCCTCTCGAAGCAATTTAGTCAGGTCACAAACCACCTCAAATATGATATTCCTAAATATAACGCTGCCGTTGCTAATTGCCTCCTGTTTTCGCTCGCAGTGGCACGATTACGTTTTGTTTGTTTATACAAATATTTTTACATTTTTGGTTCCCTCTTACAATCAAGGAGCTATGACCACGTTAATCAAATTGTTATTCACTTCTAAAACTCGTGCCATCCGATTTTGATTCAGTCCAAGAACTTGGCTTTGGTTTGTATTTTTCCCGCAGCTTAGTGATACCTGTGCCGGAGTCCGCCAGTAAATTGGCCATTAACTTTCCCTTCGATGCCTTTTCAGTAATCTTCAACTTCCCAGAACTACCACGACACGCCACCTCTTCCTTGAAGAATTAGACATTGTCAATTTCTTATTTTACCGAAGGAAACATACACGGCCACGGAAATACGATAAACGGCCGCGTATCCGCGGCCGCGAAAAATATATTAAAAGTGTGTACAATTTGTGTGAGGGCTTACGTTGTGAAGGTTTACTATATTTTTTCAGTAGGGCGGAGATTCAATATATTTTTTCATTCTTATAACTTTTAATGTATTGATTTCAGCTTTTAACATTATCTGAGTTTTGAAGAAAATTTGATTCAGCAGAAATAAAATATTTCGATAATAGGAGACCTTTTGGCGATCGGTCAGGGAAATTGGTAAAGCCATCAGGGAAAAATCAGGGAAAAGTCAGGGAATTTGAAAATTGGTTATCAGTAGCCACCCTGGTTTACTACTCTCACGCTTGGAGCGGATAGCACAGATAGTAAGAAGGCATAATCTCTGAGCATACGACTATTGCCACCTCGTAACAAATTTTTTGTCGTGTCTTTGCTATGTAGCTTTAATGTGTATGCAAAAGGAGCTATCTATTACTAAAAATGTTGCTACAGATACCGAAACAAACTCCGCTTACAATTTTGAAAAAACATAAAGCCCCTTGCGGCAGCTTACAGGATACAGTATATTTAAGTACATATCATTGATACAATGTGTTGTCCTACTTACGATCTATACACGATAAATCTATTGCTTTGACAAATGGTGTTTCTGATCTTGCGTTTCTTCCAGTACCGTTGTACGCTCAGACTTTGTTAAACGCGAATTTTTATTATTAATTACATACTTTGAAATTTCAGAATACTTTACAATGTACGATTTACTACTACACCATTCTGCGAAGACTAGTATACCACTACTACTAGACTACTAACCATACTACTAGATAGAATGTGAAACTTAGGAGAAAAAACAACAGGAATCTGAGGAAAAATGGTGCGTGGCTTACACGAAAATCTGGAGAATGCGCGGCTTACACGCGTAAATACGGTACTATCCATAAGCCTACCATTGCTTATCCTTTCTGCACGTAACAGGGATTCAAGGAATTAATTGAAAGATCATTCGCCGTGTAAAATGCCCTAAGCAGAAGCAATATCAGGTCATCACTTAAATTCATTCGCGAATAAATTCATTCGTATGATAATTCACCTTGACACCAATCACAACGACGAAGGAAATGCTAAGTTTTAAGTGATCGAGAGGTACCTATAATAGCAGTTACTGTATGTTTTCGAGACGCTGTAAATAAAGGCTATGTAATTTAAGTTCTCCTAAACGTAACAGTGAAGACAATAAGTGATATCTTAGGGGAGATGTTTAGTAGAATTAGGAAAAGCGGGGTTTGAAATATCTTATAAGCATATAGACGATTTTTGAAAGTGATTACAGATATTTTCTAGATATACGTAGAAGATAATATACATGTTTCGTAGACGTTTAGTTAATATTTTGTCCTTCATGGGTACATTGGAAATGCCTTTAGTTACAATAAGCACGAAGTTAAATCAGCTGAATTACAAATCAGTTAGGCACATTTATTTATTTGTTGACGTCAGGAGTATGAGAAATTTAGAAACCTAAACATTTTGAGAGAAATCTCCATTTCACAAATACGAGATAATAATGACAGTGGTGGAATGCAAGCGAGAGATTATCAAGATAATAATATTAATGGAGATAACGTTAACTGCGATAACAGGAAATTTTACCATCGTTGGTGAAACTGGCCCTGTCTGAATGTTATGAAAGTCTGCATAATTCTCAACCAAAATCACCTGGCCTTAATTAACGAGTTTAAATGCTTATGTAGATGAATACAAAGATTTTTAATTTTCACTTCCTTCCAAAAACCATTCAATTCACATGGATCACATAAAAGTCGCACAATTCTTCTTAATCTAGCAATCATTCTCAAAATTGTATTGCCACAACCTGTCGTGAAGGGAAGTTCTTGGTATTCATTGGTACTCTGTGCTTCCTTCAAATCTGTGCTGATGATATGTTCTTTGTTGTTCAGCTCTCTATTTCAGAATACCGGAAGCGGAAGTTACGTGCGAGTGGGGATGAGAAAGCAGAGAGCAGAGGGTGTGATGGAGGAGAAGGGTCGCCTCCTAGGGCAGATGCTTGCAGTGAGGCTGACCACCTTGCAGCCAAGTTGGAGGAAAGCAAACTCCTGCTGGAGGCGTCGGAGTTTGACAGGAAAGGTAAGTAACTCACTGCAACCTGACTATTTATCATACTTTCTTCGTGTACTGCTCATGCTTGCATGTAGTTCATACCCCAATTGTTTTTCAGTGGAAACTTTGGACATCTTTAAACATCCATGCTACTTAGTTTGTCGTGACCTCTTTCGAGTGAATATGTGCATTTCTTCTCCAGGAAGGAGAACCCATGAAACCTAGAAGGCAAGGGGTCATTTGACCCCAACTTCATTTTACCAAGCTATACGCATTTATGCTTTCCCATCGACTGAATAGCAGTAGTGTTTCTATTTATTCTATGCCTATACCATGAAGCATTTACTAATATATTCCGATGGCTGTAAATTTGTGTCAATTTTTGATACATATTCTCAATACCACCGATTCTTGTGGATTGGTCTCGGTATTGAGAATTGATTGCCTTAAGTCGATACCGATACGGTCGATGCTCAGGAGGGTCAGATCGGTTCCGGATTTGGATCCAATTACACGAAGTGAAATCATATCCAGATCGTAGATATTAAATTTTCACGGCTTAGCGATCGAAGTGTCCCCCTGAATGGGAATACCCACTAGCGATGGAAGCATCCTCTTGAATGGCAGACAGGTCACGAAATTAGATGAAAATTTTTCCTTCAGCTAGAAGCAAAATAAAGAAATATGACTTTTTTCCCCCGTTACCCCGGTATCTTTCTCTTTACTTTTGACGTGTCCTGTATACACAACCATTTGTATTTGTAATACTGTGCATTGTGTCTGCTGGACAAATAAACTTATTATTAAGGTTACTATTATGTAACATCCACCTCTTGAGTCTGTTATTATTATTATTATTTATTGTCTTCTATTATTAATATTATTTCTATCGTGATAAAATTTTTTTTTAGAATACCACACGGGTAGCCTACATTCACCGGGATGAGGCGGACATGGAGAGTTAGTGCCCTAAAGGAAGTTCGATCCCTATCTCAGTTTAATATTTTCTTTCAGTTATTGCATCAAAAATTTTATCATTCAATTTAAAACCCTTGCATCTGAATACTCCCTTTTTTATACTTTTATTGTTTAAATTAGATTTACGAATGTATCACTCAAAAATTAGGGATGGTTGAGTTGGATCCGAAGACCCATTGATCTTCCATTTAATTTGCTACGGAAATCAGATCCAAAGACTATATACAGTCGGATCCGGATTTAAGGTTTTCGCATTTAATGCTTTTCTGCATTTAACGTTTATTTTTTGAGGTCCCGATTCATTCCCTATAAAAACAATGTAAAAATTGTCCTAATTTAGTGTCTCCGCATTCTGTGTTTTTCTGCATTCTAGGTCTTAAAAAATTTTCCCACGCAAGATTTTTTACCCGATTTAAGGTTTATTCATGATGATTCATGCAAATGATTATCCATGCATCAGTGATGACTATCACCAGCATTAGTTTTCAATAGGTCAACGGCCCTTAAGGTTTGGCTTTAAGATGCTTGTATATGTACAATGTATGAATGTATAATGAACATATGAACATTAAGATATTGTATGCTCTTGGTAATACATAAATAAATGTAAAACCACATTTTCCCCTACAGTAGGTTTAACCCAATGCCATATGCCATATTAGGCAGTTGAAATCGCCGAAATTTTCCCGGGCGCTGTGTAGAAAATATGAATTTGGAAGTGCGTGCCATGTGAGAAACTTGCATGTGCAACAGCAGCTTAATTTCTCGGAGCTACAAATCAAAATTGATTGCTAAATAAGGCATTCTCATTATGTCGTACCATCAATAATATTCTCATAATCGGAAAGTATCAATATTTTGCAAAATGAAATGTCTTTCTTTTGCTCGTCTTCAATGATTCTATGATGATGATTTTTCGAGTACATAGCCGCCTACACCTCGCTTTTACAGAATAAAATGGATGTAAAAATGCATCGAGACCATTGAGAAATGTGTAAAAATAGAATTTTTATTGTTGATAACCGTCCACACTAACATTCCCAGCGGGAATTTTCCGTAACTCCATTTTTCTTAGAAAAATTTCCAGCATCTATTAGGTGCCGCAGTGACAACGACAGTAAAATTTAACCCCAGAAAATGCAGAGGTTAGCTTCATGCTAAGTTACGGCCGCACAAAAAAAGGCAGGGGGGTTGAATTACAATGTGTTTTGCCTGAAGGTTCAAATTACAGCATTTACGAGTTAGGGTTGGATGGTCGGTAGTAAGGGTTTATTTAGTTGCGTAACAGATTAAAAAAATACAGACCAGTGGCATTGTTTCAATAGGGGAATTGTGTGGTACATCAAATGAAACAGATTCTAACTGCAGTGAGAATGAGGATCAGGAAGTGCCGACAGTGGTTGGACTTGAAAAATTGAAATAATACTCTTCATCCATTGAGAACAATCAATCTATTTTACTGATGGTTTCAAAACTGGAAAATGGTCTACTTCTTAGTTACAGTAAAAAAAATAAGCAGAGTAAAACTTCAGATTTTTTTAAAAAGTAGCTGTTCAGAAATATAATTATAATTATATCTCTATAGTCTCTCCTAAAAGTTTTAAAATTGATATTTAATTCCTGAGTAGTCAGAAGGCTAATGAATTGTATATTTTGTTAAAGCATTTTCATTTTTGGCAAAAAACTGAACCTGAAAAAAATGAACCGGTTCATTTTTCATCTATTTTCGTTTTGTCACTGAATCCAACCTTCTTTGGGGAGAGCATATAACACTATGAAAATTTTTTATTGTTGTATGTGACCCCGTTTAGTGACTTGAAATTATATTTTCTTTTCGTAGAAAGCTGTTCTTATCATTACAGACCCTAAAACCTCAAAAAAATGACAAGTTCCCATTTAGTGTTTTTCCGCATTTAGTGTTTTAAATTTTGTCCCCCCTGAATAACCTTAAATCATGATTCCACTGTATTTGTATTCGGATCGAAGATTTTTAAATTTCACGGCTTAGTGATCGATGTGCCCCGCGAATGGAATGGAGGTACCGTAGATACTGACAAAGAGAGGATTTGTAACTCGGGTCACGAAATGAGATGAAAATTTTTTCCGTGCTAATTGAGCAAAATAAAGAAATACATGTCTTGGCTTCTCCATAAGATAGGGAAGAAGGGAAAAAAATAAGCCAGAATGTCATGCGGTCCACGTACATTTGCCAGACTTGCTTGAACTGATGATAACGAAGTTGTTGGTGATGAGAGCTAGAGTACTGCCGGTCACGAGCTCGATCCTTAATGCTGCCTAGTCCATGCTGTATTCCCAGGGTAATGCAAGTAAAAAAAAGTAGATTATCAGAAATTTCATGTCAATTTATAGGTCAGCAAATTTTAAAAAATAATAAAATTTTTCCATAGCCTTTTTCCATAATTGCATTTAAAATTTTGTGGTTGAGGTTGATACACTATGACATCAATAGGATCTTATATTTTGGAATATGATTCAAATATTAATGAAAATGAACTTATAATGTTTCTTTCACTGCTCTCTAAAGTATAGTTGTGCAGGTTTAAAAAAATGTATTGTTTGATGAGTATGTGATGAGGAAAATGAACTTTATATAAGAAGTAATAACATATATTGCATCTGCAAATCATGATCCAGGAAAATATTATCCACACAAATGATAGGAAGTTGATTTTTTTCTACTCTAATTTTACTTGTTTTTGTGGAAGTACTATTGTTGCAGTTTTCTGTATACAGTTGAGCACCCCTAATCCGGGAACACCTATAATCCAGCAGTTTTGCCATTACCAACTATCTGGTACTTAGTGGAAAATGCCGAAACATTTTTAACCGGAACATTGCTTCATAAGCTGCCGAGATATTATTCTTATATTAATACCGAGATACCATTCTTAACGTTAATTTTCCCATTTCGAGAATCAGAATAATTTAAACATATTAATTTCTGGTACTTTGCCTACATCGGAATTATTCTGGAACTTGAAGTAAACATAAATTTGACGACATCGCCGAGACAGAATACGACTAATTTACCGATTGGCCACTTTCTATGGCACGCGCATTTTTGATTGACCACTAGACGTAATTTGATAAAATTATTGGTTATATTCTAATATTTCACGCAAAACGTGTCTCATCCACGCAGTTGTGGCAACAGCACAAAACGTTAACCATCGCAGAAAAAGTGCAAGTTGTGAAAAAGCTTGACGCCGTTGCATCAGTAAAGCGTTGACTGAAACATACTACGTGGGATCTTCAACAATATAGCACATCAAGAAGCTGAAAGAGAAAAATCATCAAAATTTTACTGTTAAAGTGACACGAAGAAGTAGATAACAGAGAGAAAAACTATGAAAGAAGATTGAAGTGCTGATTTAGATAGACTGGTTTCGATTGCGTCGGAGTGAAGGCCTTAGTTAGTATTTCAGGGCAAATGCTAATGGAGCAGGATAAACTCTTTTAGAAATAGACGTGATCGATCCAAAAGATGTGATTCGGGAAATTTCACGTGCAGGCAATAGCATTTCACCGTCCGTTCTAAAAACATGCATGGTTTAAATTGTGGACTGCTTTAAGGTTTGATATAGACGAAATAATTGGGGATTTAAAAAATGTTTCTGAGGATAAAAATATGATGATGGAGTTTGCAAACATCATCAATAACCCTGAATTAAAGGAAATGGAATTGGTAAATTTAGAAGAAGCGGCCACGATATTCTCACCACGCAACATATCACAGATGATGAAATCATAGAAATGGTAATTAATAACAATAAATCCGAGTGGGGATGACGATGATCAGCCTGAAATTGTTGAAGGAAGACTACTCTTGATGATGGTCTTTAAAGAATAATCCAGTCCGGTCGCCCGCGGCGACGTAGGGATGGGTGTACACACGACACTCACACGTTGGCATCGCGCTGAATCAGCTGATAAGAAATCGAGCGCGGTAGGAAATTATGTTACGCAAAGCACAGCATACGAAATATCAGTTTTTATACCCTGTTTCAATAACAATATGAAACTTTTACATGTGCAGCAATATGCACAATGCTTAGATTCCGTTATTTTCACTCACTCCGCAACTTCGATAATTTTAAATAATAACTTTGTGTATTAAGAAACCATTACTTTCTGATTATTCTCAGTAACTATTTTTACAATAATGTTCAGTAAATGGCAAACTAATATATTTTGTTATAAATAATTGACTCCTTTCAATGAAAACACCCCGGACATCAGAAATAGACCAGTTGCCATGCATGACCCATAGTCCGGCAAAATCCCTAATCCGGCATCACTTCGGTCCCGACCGTGCCGGATTAAAGATGCTCAACTGTATATTAAAAGTCTAGTATCTTGAAAGAAATGAAATTCAAAATCCTGTATGTGAAACTAAGGATCCTAAACCAATACAAAGATCCAAAACCAAGGCAAAGATCCAGATCTGAAAAAAACCTGGATTGGTCCATCACTATTGAAAGTACCATTGGAATATGAAGATCATAGAGCTGTGCTGCTTGTGATTGGCCAAAAAGAGAGCAAATGATTCAGCTTGGATTCTGCTGTAGGTGTGGAGAGACATGACCCGAAATCATACCCTTTGGTCCATAAGTGAAGCACTATCCTGGCACTGGAGTAAAAGGGTGTTAATAGAATATTGTGAAAGGAAGAGGAATGTGAAGATGGTGTGCGAATACCAGTTGAAGTGACCCTCGGCCTTCCTAATAGGCATAACCTCTTGTGAAAAGTAGAGGAAATGTAAATTTCAATGTAGTTTCATCAGTTTTCAGACTGAAATGAACAAGGTAAAAAATTTAACAATCGATGAAAAATATTTTACATAGAGAAAAATTAAGTTGAATTCCGAAAATTGGAAAAATGACCCCTCCCATCCTTAATCCCGTATCACACAAGCCATCGTCCATGATGGCTCTGGTGTCGACCAATCAATGCCAACCAGCTCTTGGTTGAAGGGTGGAGGCACATCTATTTCCAAGCGGATTATTTGTTATGTCGAAATAATATGTAGAGCAGTTGTTTTGCAAGAGTATGCTTCATTCTCCGTGTGGTACTCTCCCTGTTCTCATGTAACCAATTAGCTCTCGTTGACGGGTAGAAAGATTTGCCTTGAGTTGCAATAAGTTTCCTCCGTCCAATTTTGATTAAGCATACTCCTCTCTCTCTCTTTGCAGGAAGTGATGAGAAGTCAGCAGAGTTGTGCTACACAAGGTGGAACTCAGCCCCCACCTTGGTGGAAAGGCAACGTGAAAATCTCACCGAGCGCCTGAAACGAGAGTTTGGCTTGTGCGTGGGGGAAGAAGAGGAGCAGGAGAAGCTGAGGAAGCACCGTGGTATGTGTGTCTCCCCCTAGCCCTCTTGCCCCCCCACACACTGGCATCGCCATGGCGCCAGCTGGCAAATGCACGCAAAACGTGTCACTAGGGCCTGGGCATTAATTCTTGCCTTGATAATTACAGAGATGTGTCGAAACCATGGTCAATGAAACATGGGCACAGCTGTTGTGGAGTTTTAGGTAAATAAAGTGTTGCCTATTTTTTACTAAGCTTTAAAACAACCAATTGATATACTTAGGGTTATTATTATATTCTCAGAGTAAGACGTAAGAAAGACAAAATGACTTGGCTTAACTTGTCCTCTCCTCATATACTTTATAAATCACGGCCGCCGTGTTTATGTCATTGTCTCAGGGAAATCTATGAAGCATTGTGATTTCCATACATAATGTATCGTTTTGGCAATGGCATACCCATTTTATGAATTTTAAACATGCAAAGAGGCGATCTTACAGAAACTTTCGAAAGTAATCGTAATTATGACGACTTTACTTCAGATTGCAATTACCCTAAGAGCTATTATTTAATTTCCTGGTTAGCACGTTCATTTTTTGTGGTCCCTTCAAAAATGTACTAACCAAGTTCTACTGTATTGTCTTTGTGACTATAGTCGCCTACCCCACTTAAACACATCACTCGGCTGTCATGTTCAACAGTAGAGATGCTCTATAAACATGGGACATAATTTTGATCATCATCTGTACTTATGCTTAATGGTTGTATTTTATTGAATGAGCTGCTTAATTGAAGTTTTCAGTTGAACAGAAACAGTAGATGCCCGGTATAGTTAGTATGGCATATAGCGAGAATCTCGCAATTACGAGTGATTGGCAATGTATGTACAGGCACTTCCAAAAAAAGTTAACACTTCAGAGCCGAAATTTTTCTAAGTCTCGAGTTGACGGTGATTTGACAACACTGCGTCACGGCTTCCCTCTGGCGGAGCATCGCGAAGTTCTAACCGAAAACAAACCCCCTTCCCTCCTCCCCCGTCCTCACCTTTCCCTGCTCAGCAGAAGGGATTACTGCACGGTCGGTCTTGTTATGCCCTAAAGAAGGGGGCTATTGTGGGGACTCCATGGTTGTATCTTCCGACTCGCGCTGCGAGACTGAAGTCCTGAACACATCTCTACACTCGCCACCGTCGCGAAAAAAACTGGACTAATTTCCAAAATAGCTTTCTTTGAGATATAGACTTGAACCTTCACATAAATACTGAGAAAATATTGCTAATTAGGGAATAATGCATCATTTGACATGATTCTTATCTGTTAGCCAGATATAGGGGCTCAAACATAACCAAATTTCCAAATTAACACCTGCATCATTTGCCTATTAACACAATGCTATGCCTTTAAATTGCCTGAGCTACAAATAGTTTTTTAATCATTTAATTGCTATTCCATTACTTAGAAAAACTAGAGTATATCTAGTTCACAAGGGCCCTGGAAAGACTCCACTCTTTTCAAGGGCTGAAGGGCGTGAATAAGAAGTATGTTCCCGGAGCGTACGCAAAGAAAAATAACTCGATTCCGCGTAATCTTATCCCGTCTCACGGCTCAATATGATCGCGATTTCATCAAATAAGGGTGATGGAGGTTACTGACAATGGGTACAGCTAAAAAACAACGAATTGGAAGCCTTAGGGTCCATGTCACTTCAGCAATGTAAGCAAGTCACGTCAATTCCAGCTCCCGACGCGTGGAGCCAAACCCCAAACGCGCGGTCGGAAAATCATATGTATTTTTCGGTGTCGCAAACTTACTTTTAATTCCTCTTCACTTTCGTGTATACGAGTTTTCAGTGAATTATCAGATATAAATGACTTGACAAGTGTCTCCGTAAATTGTTAGATACTCTCTACTTTATGCAAAGTTTTGTCTGTGAACAGTGTCCGCCATTATAAGTAATGGAATAGCAAATAAACGATTCAAAAAATATTTGCAGCTCAGGCAATTAAAAGCAAAGTATAGTGTTAATAGATTATGCTATTTTTATTTCATCAAACTCCTCCCATAACGTCAGCATCAACTTGTAAGATATTCGGATAAATGTTATTACAGGATTTTTTTTAAATTTCGTGATGTTGAGCCCTTGTGTCGCTCTAACGGATGAGAATCATGACGAGTGATGCATTATTCCTTAAGTAGCAAACTTTTCAAAGAATCTGTGTGAAAAGTGTCTCCCTAAAACGTTAGATATTCTCTACTTTATGTAAAAAGTTTTGTGTGAGAACAGTGTCCGTATATATCTCAACAAGTATATATCTAAAAAAAAGTTATTTTAGGTTTTTGTCCAGCTTTTTTCCATTTCCGTCTAATGTGGGTCGGTCCTGTGTCCCGAGATTGTCGTTTTCTTCGACTCGACCTGCACGACATCTGAAGTCCTGAACGTATCTCTATGCTCGTAACCATCGGCACAGAAAAAATCGTCGTCACCCATTTGCACAACATTAAAAATCGACGTTTTACTTTGAAGAGGAAATCACATATCATCATTGGTTGTTATCACCCTCCAATATGTATGTGTCCCTTAAATAATTAATTCCTTGGTTAATTGGTTTTGTTTCACGTTCGTGCCGTTTCAGAGCAAGTTCATAGGCATATCGATGTGGTCAGAAGCTTTGAAAATATGCGATCCCAAATCTTAAGACTAGGAGCAGGCTAATAAGAACATTTTAACGTTTTCGCCATATTGGCGCAGTAAAATGCTCGATTTTCAGGATGAAGTAAATAACGTTCCCAATTGTGGTGGCATTTCCACAAGTTAACCTTAGCATTTATAGTTTAGGAGTTCTAATTTGAATAATAATAATAATGCCCATGAGATTATTGTTTGTATAATACCAATACAAATCTGTTATTGACCACGCAGCCGTTTCCCTCAAATCTGGTCTAATGTCTAATCTAACGCTTTGGAAGGTGTTTAAAGAATTGGCTTTTTCTACACTGCTGGTGACTCCAATTCCTTTATCGTTTTTAAGTGTGTGCACTGTGGACCTATTTGCCCGAAGCTCACTCAGATATGACCAAAACGCTTAAGGATTGCTATCTAAATATTCTCCTAACATCTTGCTCTTGAAATGTTATAACGCTTGCCGACATGATTTCCTTGCTAATGCTCTCGATTTTTTATAGTTTTGATCTAACTTTTTTTTCCTCTACCGATAGACCCTGTCCTGCATTTTTCATCCTAGCGTGGCATACCCTTTGTCACTTCAGTGATTTCCTAACCTCCGCATTATACCACCTTGTTATCACTTATGAATTTACTTGGTATGTATTCATTAACTGCTTTACGGGTGTCCTCAAGAAATTCTCTCCACGAATCCTCTGTATCTAATCCTTCGCTTTGTTCGCTAAATATATTAAACGATTCCCTTAATTCCTCTTTCATACCGTCGTAATTAGCCTTGCAAAATAAGTATACCCTCTTTCTTGGTTTATAATGTCTTTCAACGCCTACAATAAATTTCGCATTTACTATTTTATGATCACTAAAGGTTACAGGTCTTAATACATTTAATTGCGCGCGCATGCGACCACAACTAAATAATTATTCGTATGAGATTTAACTGATTGCAAGAGCTCCGTAAGCATGTGAAGACATTTCCGTTGGTCAAACTGTAACTAATGTTACGCTCTAATTGGTTATTCAATGCCTTTTTCCGTTCTTCAAAGGATGAGGACTGTGACAACATACGAATATTCCCGAATACCCATTGTTTATAGGACACCTGCAGGTGGTCGCAAAATACCCCCGACTCTCGCCTTACCCTTATTCCCGACCGCGGCGTTGAGCCGCGTGTCCTCTTAACCCTGCCGAAGGATCGCCACACACTATTCTCCTCCTACCGAAGGGGAGGGGTGGCGAGGAAGGATAGCTAGCTGGTAATTCCCTCTCAGAAAGGGTTTGCACACGTGACGCGCGGGCACCCGGCCGCCATATGGTGATCTCCTCTCGAGGGGCCAATTGCTCGGATTGCGAAGTTGGTGGACGGCAATTAGTAAATTTCCTTAAGAACCTATATCGCAACTGAGAATAGTAATTGCTGTTCCTATATTTCCTTCTAATGGAAAGGTGCTCTAATATTCGACCATATTGCATGCTAAACAATACCGCCAAAAGCTTTGGATATCTTTCTTTAATGGACGGAATCAATTCATTTTTGTGAATGAATTGTTACTTCCTTCACATCACATATGAATGTAATAAGAGACTATCAAACCTAAATCATGAAATCATGTTGATAAACGTGTTCACTCGTGGGCATTTAAATGTTTTGAAATATTTACCCGGTAATGTGAGTAGAAACAAACTTAAAAGCACTCAGGTGGAAGAGTGGATGGCCAGTCGTCTGCGATGTTTTACCTGTTTCCGGAACACCCCTTATGCCTGGGCACTGGGCTGCAAGGGCATAGACTCAGGATGTTGAACCGAGGCATACCGCGTAGAAGGGGTTGTGGGTGCAATAAAACGTATGGAGTAAGGTTTTTGGGCAGTGGAAAGATATTCCTATGGGGAGACCGGTCCTCCCCATTGTCTCAGTACAGGGACTGAACAGAGTGGTCAGAGGGAACATGCCGCCCCCCATTTGGCATTCAGATCTCCTTTGAGGAAAGGGGAAAAGGTGGCAGGGAAAACGAAGACCAAGGCTCTGAAATCGTCGGTGCATCTTTTACCGTGTGAATAAAAAGAAGGGGGCAAAAGTAATTCAAAAGAAAAACCAGTGTATTTCTGAATGTTACATGGGCCCTAGAAAGACTACACTCTTTTCAAGGGCGTGAATAAGAAGTATGTTCCCGGAGCGCAAGCGAAGAAAAATAAAGTGATTCCGCGTAAACTTATCCGGTCGCACGATTCAATATTCTCACGATTTCATCAACATAGATCAGTGAAGTTTTCTGACAATGAGTGCCGCTGAAAAACGACAAAATGGAAGCATTGGGTCCGTGTCACTTGAGTAAAGTAAGCGAGTCACAGATCTTCCAGCCCCAGCCGCGCGGAGCCATGCCCCGGATGCGCAATCGGAAAATCATATGTATTTTCAGTGTCGTAGACTTATTTTTTAATTTCTCTTCAATTTCGTGTTTATGAGTCTTCAACGAGTTCTCTGATATAAGTCACTTGACAGGTCTCTCCCAAAAACGCTAGATATTCTCTATATTATGTAAACATTTTATCCGAGAACAGCGTCTGACATTTTTAACGGAATTGCGCTAAAATGCTTCAAAAATATTTGAAGCTTTGGTAATTTAAAGGCAAAGTCTTGTGTTAATAGATCATGCTATTCTTTATTCAATCAAATTCCTCACATAACGTCACGATCAACTTGACTTGGAAGACATTCGGAGAAAAATTAGTTCAGGTGTTTTTTTGGAAATTTGGTCATGTTCGAGCTCCTGTATCTGACTAATAGATGAAAAGCATGTCAAATGATGTATTATTCCTTAATTAGCAGTCTTTTTTGAGTATTTGTGTGAAGTTTCAAGTTATATATCAAAGAAAGCTATTTTTTAATTTTGTCCAGCTTTTTCCGATTTACGTCCACTATGCGACGGTGGCGAGCATAGAGATATGTTCAGGAGTTCAAATGTCGTTCAGAGCGAGTCGGAAAAATAGAGTGCCCACCATAGCCCCCTTCTTTAGGATATGAGAATACCGACCGTTCAGTAATCCCTTTGTCCCATTTGGTAAAAGGGTAAAGGAGGGGGGAGGAGGGAAAGGGGTTTGTTTTCGGTCAGAGCTTCTCGAGGCTCCGCCAGAGGGAAGCCGTGATGCAGCGTTGTCAAATCACCGTCAACTCGAGACTTAGAAAAATTTCGGCTCTGAAGTGTTAACTTTTTTTTGGAAGTGCCTGTACCATCAAAAGGCCATGATTTGCATGTTAAAGTAAACGGATATAGCGAGGCCGAGAAGCTCCTGCCACGGTATGACATTTCTTGAGGCACTGCAAAGTACAAATTAATGCATGGTATTTATCTTTGGAGGCATAATTCGTCAACTACAAGTTAGAATACAAGATTTGTGCCATCTGTACATTATTTAAAGTCCAGGCCCTGACGATTTACCTGCCCTCCCGCCCCCACCCACGTGTTCCTGCCACTCCACCTGCCCCCGTCAGTTTCTGCCCCGCTCATTCCCGACTGAAGCAGGTGGCGCTGGAATCATTTTTCAGCCATGAATAGAAGTTGAAAGTACTGTGTGCTGTTAATGTGAAGCGTGTGTATGTGTGGATACTAAAGGTCCGTCTTTTCTTTTGTTATGGTTTTTATTCTCGCGACTAATTGTCAAAGTTTTCTGTTGCCAAAGGATTATTTATTTCCTTATAACTTTAGGGTTCATATAATATGGTTTCGATTATTTTTCATGTTGGCAGAAGTAATGGGAATACTTATGTTTTCTGGTACCTTTATTAATTTGTGTATATTTTTCAATGTTTTCGTATATATTGCCAGGGCCAATGTTATGCGAATAATTAAAATTTATCTCGTTTAACGAGTTTTTATTTTATTTTATGATTCCTGAATTCACGGATACATACAATGTTGAGTCAATGCATCGATATATCTATTGGCAATAGTATTTCAAGGAAGTTACCTCCATTCGCTCTAGATCCTCCAGATGGCAGCACTAGTACGACACGATGTTCAGCACAACCAACATCGGCATTTGCTTGTGTAAATAAATACTCGCTGCAGTTAATTTTCGAGAGATAACTGAATGTGAATATTAGGAATGGTTACGAATAAGTAATTACGCAAGAAATATTTTCTACCGTCAAAAAATGTGGTATTTCGGCGAATCATTACAACTTTCCTAACCAATTTTCAAATTCCCAGACTTTTCCCTGATGGCTTTACCAATTTCCCTGACCGATCGCCAAAAGGTCTGCTATTATTGGAATATTTTATTTCTGATGAATAAATTTTCGTCGAAGCTCAGAAAATTTTAAAAGCTGAAATCAATACATGAAAACGTATAATGATGAAAAAATATATTGATCCTCTGCCTTAATGAAAAAATATATCAAACCTTCACAAGTTAAGCCCTCACAGAAATTATACACACTAATACATTTTCCGTGGCCGTGTATGTTTCCTTTGGTAAAATTAGAAATTGACAATGTCTAATTCTTCAAGGAAGAGGTGGCATGTCGTGATAGTTCTTGGAAGTTGAAAATAACTGAAAAGGCATCGAAGAGAAAGTTAATGGCCAATTTACTGGCGGACTCCTCACAGGTATCAATAAGCTAAGTGAAAAATACAAACCAAAGACAAGTTCTTGGACTGGATCAAAATCAGATGGCTCGAGTGACTTGTAGAAGCAAATAACTATTTGATTAACATGGTCATAACGCCTTGATTGTAAGAGGGAACCAAAAATGTAAAAATATTTGTATGACAAACAGCACGTAATCGCACCACTGCAGGCGAAAACAGGAGGCAATTAGCAACTGTAGCATCATATTCAGGAATATCATATTTGAGGTGGTTTGTGACATGGCTAAGTTGCTTCGAGAGGAAGCTAAGGGAGGGGGCGTTCAATAATTACGCCGAGCGTGAAAGGTGGGGAGGGGAGGAGGACTCTTCTTATGGTCTAGCGAAGGGGGGTTAGGGAATCGAAGACGATCTTACGTAAGATTTTGGTTACACGTGTGATCGTACTTGTATTACTGTTTTCATAATCATCGTCTCATATTTTTAGAACTTCAAGCACGTATTTACTACAAGCTAGTGTGCTGCAACTACCTCTTGACCACGCCCCGGCATCTACCTATCCTCTCGCACTGCCTCTGCTGCCCCTTATTGTCCGCTTAGTTCCTGCTTTCGGTCGTTGGCGCCACTTGTTCATTCGCCCGGCATTTACCTTGTGCAAGCTCACAAAGTAAACGTCTTACCGTGTTTCACTGCTGCAAACCACATTTTTGTGAAACTGTTCCTTCGAAAGAGATCTGGTTTTCTTTTCTCAAAATCATCATCAAGTGTTTTAGAGTTTGAAAACCAGACTGTATTGGTAGAACATTATGGTCGGTAGGAGATACATCACATCGGGTTGTACCATGTGGAGGAAGGATGCGCTCCTTCTTCCATGGTTGAGTATAATTCGAATACCGAAAAGGTGCATTGCTTTGTGGTCCTGAGGGAAGAAAGCCGCCGCGGTGAGTGGCAGAAGTGCATTCTTCGCGATAGTTTCTTAGTGAAGCATCCACAAGTTGAGTATCAGAAGCACTTTTTTGAGACAGATATACTTCGCGAGAAGATACTCACCGACAATGAAGTAAACGTCATAGGCGTGGTAGGATTTACTACTTTTTATAGCATATTTAGTTATTATCGTAATTTACCTATGAATTGAATTCCCTTGGTGGCCAATTATTTTCTCTTTCACTGTAAATGATATTTCCATTTCATAGACCAATTCAACCCACGTGTGAGCCATGCGCCTGTGCAATTACGTCCTCAGTATCCTTTATTTGTAATCGCTGCCATTAATATTGCTCCTATTTATGTTCTATTGATGTCGCTTACAACAATTCGATTTCATTATTTCTCAATGATGTTTTTGAAGAGCAAGTTACTCATCGAATACACGATAATTGATTAGTAATATTCACTCGGGTTTGGCATCGGGTGAGACTTCTCATTGCCGATGTTTGGATGAGCGTGTTACTCATCGAAAAGTCGGCCACGAAAAGCCTCACCCGGTACCAAACACGAGAAGAGGCATGTACTAAAAGATGAGACAGCTACAGAAACATGTGCTTATAAAGTGAAGAATTTTGTTGCTTAAGAAGTGTAATAATCCGTGAGAATTGAAGCAAAAAGAAAACATATTTCCATGAGGAGAAAATTGGTCAAGGAAATTTTTAAAAAGAAAAAAAAGTCAAATATATTAAAAGAATAAACTCCAGCATTGGCATTTTGATATCAATGAATTATTGTGAAGGGGTATACATATAAGGGAAGGATGATTGATTCAATAAAATAATTCTCCCTCTCGAAGACCACTAAAATAGGTACCTTGTATAGAAGCATTCCTTTGTCATCTAATTTGGATGCCTTTCTTTCAAGAAGTGGTGAGGGTGAAAACAATGACTATACAGGACTTTAAATAGCTATGTTAGTGCGTAGAATGCAATTTGTTTTTCAATAGAATGACATTTAATACGGTAAATTCGTCTCTTATGTATTTTTTTCCTACAAAGGAGAAATATTGCTTCATGAAAAACCGAAACCTATAAGGACTGCTGTAAGCGCTTACTTATTGGGGATTACCTAACGTATTTTACCAGAACCACCATGGAAAGAGACTCCAAAAGCTAAGGATATTTTTCAATATCCTACAAATTGATTGTCTCTCTTCAATGTAAATACGGCCGCCTAATGCAACTTTTGCAGCTCTCCTGGCACGACGTAATTTTCAGGGACATATTAATGCTACCATGGAATCCCAGAAATTACACCTTAGGTAAAATTATACATTCCCATTCTTACCTTCGAATCATTGGGTGACGCCAATGCTGAATTGGCCTAATCCCATTCCCAAACAGAAAGTTTATACTTTGGAAACTTAAGCATGACAGCATTTGCCATATTTTCAAATACATCCTCCAAGCCTTGCAATCGGGATGAGGGAATAACCCACTGGATTGGAGAAGTCTGCACGGTACACTAAACATCTGCTTACGTATATGCCATATGGGATAATGTGCTATGCAACTCAAAATTTCTGGAAGAGCATAATCATGCTCCACAGCAACATAAAAATCCCACGTGTCATGCTCAATTAATGGATTTTTGAACGTCGTGCCTGATTGATTGATTTTAGCACAAAGAAATTTACAGTCACAGATTCAACTGTGGCTACCTGCTTCAACATAACTGGCACGACCACCTCTCCTTGCCTCAGGCTGCTGAATTCTGTTGAGTCCTCAGACCCCGGAATGGTAACCCCCTTACCCAATAAGAGGGATAAGCAATGGACTCAATGTCGCAAAAATATATCAAATAGACCAGTGTAAGGTTGGTCCATCTATGCATTTTGCTCCTCGTTTTCTCCATTCTCATTAGGAGCTACTATTTTGGCAGGGGTTTGTGTCTTATTCTTAAGGGAAATTCTCCTCTTCAGCGGCTTTCTCAAGTACTTACGGCATTGAGTAAAGAACCTAGGAACAGTCCCTGGTTCCTGTTTTGGCCTTTATACTTTTTCTGAAAGATTGAACGTTAGATACATCATCCCAGGCAAGAAGAAAATATATTAAAAGTTTCCATAATTAGCGCAAGAGATGCATTTCAAAACGAAAGGGAGAAATAAATAGCATACACCATAGTCAAAGTTCACGAACTAGCCGTGAAAACTTTAGCTGCGTTACCCGCTGAAACTGCTCAACAGTAAGATTTTCCACAGAGAAAAAATCATTCGCACTGACCGGGACTTGAATCCGGAAACCAGGGGGTCCGGGTTCGAGTCCCGGTCAAGGCGAATGATTATTTTCTCTGCGGAATATCTTACTACTGAGCATACACCATCTTTATATAGAAGAATCATAGCTCAGCGCAACCCAGGGAAATTTCACAAAGGCCAATCAATGCATACTGTAACTACAGCCGCTGATTACCCATCTAGGGCGCTTCTTCGAAGTTGTTTCGATAACAGAGCCGAGGTTAGCACTGTATACAGATCTTTCAAGCTAGCTCTGGAGAATTAAACATTTTCACGCAGAATTGTTAGGAGGTCTACCTATCAAAACTTAACGTTGATTAAGTACGTTAGGGTCAGGGTAATATCATACCAACCAACAAATTATGGTAAATGATCGTAAGCTTCCCCGGTGAATGATATAAATGTAATGTTCTCGGGTTTGGTCCCGGGTGAAACTTTTCATGTCCGACTTTTCGATGAGTAACACGCTCATCCAAACATCGGCAATGAGAAGTCTCACCCGATGCCAAACCCGAGTGAATATTACTAATCAATTATCGTGTATTCGATGAGTAACTTGCTCTTCAAAAACATCATTGAGAAATAATGAAATCGAATTGTTGTAAGCGACATCAATAGAACATAAATAGGAGCAATATTAATGGCAGCGATTACAAATAAAGGATACTGAGGACGTAATTGCACAGGCGCATGGCTCACACGTGGGTTGAATTGGTCTATGAAATGGAAATATCATTTACAGTGAAAGAGAAAATAATTGGCCACCAAGGGAATTCAATTCATAGGTAAATTACGATAATAACTAAATATGCTATAAAAAGTAGTAAATCCTACCACGCCTATGACGTTTACTTCATTGTCGGTGAGTATCTTCTCGCGAAGTATATCTGTCTCAAAAAAGTGCTTCTGATACTCAACTTGTGGATGCTTCACTAAGAAACTATCGCGAAGAATGCACTTCTGCCACTCACCGCGGCGGCTTTCTTCCCTCAGGACCACAAAGCAATGCACCTTTTCGGTATTCGAATTATACTCAACCATGGAAGAAGGAGCGCATCCTTCCTCCACATGGTACAACCCGATGTGATGTATCTCCTACCGACCATAATGTTCTACCAATACAGTCTGGTTTTCAAACTCTAAAACACTTGATGATGATTTTGAGAAAAGAAAACCAGATCTCTTTCGAAGGAACAGTTTCACAAAAATGTGGTTTGCAGCAGTGAAACACGGTAAGACGTTTACTTTGTGAGCTTGCACAAGGTAAATGCCGGGCGAATGAACAAGTGGCGCCAACGACCGAAAGCAGGAACTAAGCGGACAATAAGGGGACGTGTGATGAGCCCATGTTGCCGGGGGCTGCTCTTGACCTGAGTCTCGGAAGTTAAAAAACATGAGGTAAAATCTTCCGAACAACATAGCCTTGTGAAACCTTGTGATGAGCAGAATACACAGTGATCATGAATTTTAACACTACTGGGCAAATATCGCATTAGGATACACAAAAGGGATACATTGTACGACTGATTCACAACAAAATCTCTAAGTTTCACAACTGAATGTTCAACGAATTGACGGGGCTTTTCTATGCATGTCAGCGACGGACATTAGCTGTAGTTGGTGAAATGTTTTGGTGAAATAAAGGGTGGGAAAGACTGCCAGATAAACATACAGGTAGAAAAATAACGAGTATGTCCTATCCCAGTTTCTCCCCGGCTGTTACGAGAATTCCCTGATTTTTCCAAAATTCACTCACTGTTCCAGGTTTTCCCTGACGATTGCCACTCCGCTTCAGCAAAGCATAAATTATTGTTTTGGAAGATTATATTTGCAAAATCATTGATAAATATGCAATTGTGCATGAAAACTGCTCTTCTACCTGTTTTTTAATGGCATGGTAATAAAAAAAACAGAAAGTAAGAACAACTGTGGGAATTGAGAACCTTCCAGCCAAGGAGGTTAGAAGGATATGGAGGCGACATGGGCACCCCGAGCACACAGAGAAACGAATGGCAGAAACAGGGGTTGATGGGAAGGAATGACCACGCCCACTACGCTCAAAACATTGTGCTGGTGAGCGGCAGTAAAGTGCGAAACGTGGGAAATGTGACGAGAAGACAAAAGAGCGATGTTACTTTTCATTAATTAGGCCCCACCTGGAGTATGTAGCTTCAGTTAGTGCAGCCAAAAGCTGAACACGTAACCATCACGATGGTTATTGATATTAAATAAAGGTAGATGTGAGCATAAGGGTATGGAACTTCAAACAGTTATCCTGCGAAAACGTTGTTCATTAGCACTTTCATTCTAACTGTGTTATATAGAGGAAGGAAGTAGATTTATTATGACATGACTTACATTGCTCCAGTGCCATTATTTCATGAGATATAGCAGTCCGAAAATCACCATTTTTCACCTGAAATCTTTCAACGCCATCTTGGGTTGTTCCCGAGACCACCGCTAGAGGGGTTCCTCAACATTTCACCTCTTCCCTATATCCTACGCAGAAGTGTCGGCGGCCACCTGCGTTTTCGCACGATATTGAAATGAGTCATTTCTTGCTCTGATTTTTCGTGCCTTAAATTGCTTGTGATCTCACAAATGCCTCACTTCTCGTTCTGACTTCAGACCATACGGACGCCCGCAGTTTCATCGCTTGTCAGGTGTCTCAAAACCCCCATCCCGTTCATGTTTTAAGATTAGAGAGATAGATTGTCATATTGATAGATTCAAACTGGCATTTTTTTCCCTGTACTATAAGAGAACACAATAGGCAGCATAGCAAAGGGATATGTAGGGGGAATATTTTAGAGTAGTCTGTAGTGCATGATGCATGTATGAACCCCTTAAATACTATAGATACTTACTATCTATTTGCATGAGAAGCTTTGGTTGCTTGTTTCGCATGTGAATAGTGCATCCTTGGTGATATTCACCCTCTGCCACACGCCCTCGCGTTGGCTTGCAGGGTATTGCGTAGATGTAGATGAATAGTGGTCAACATTTCCTAATTAAATAGGCCCAAATGGCATGTGATGGCGAATTGTTATTATACCTTCAGCCATACATTGCCAAAATTAGAATGGGGTAACTTACCTAAATTGATTTATGGATATACATACTCACTTTTTGTGACCCTGACGATGCCGGTAGCTAATCTTTCTTTTGCAACTTAAGAGGTATATGTAGTTCTCATTGCAAAATCAAAACAGTATTTCATTTTGTAAATGATACCATTTATTGAAAATTCAATCAAAACTTAACCAAGCAGTAGACAAATATGATACCTTGTTAATTATTAAAATACAATCATTGACCTTTGAAAATAACAAGTTTAGTTAATTTTTGTCTCACAACCTTTTTATGGAGACCATCATTCATTCCCCTTGCCTCGTGATGACACCTCAGTGTCATGTACAACAATGAAATCAGTTTTATCAGCATCACAATGTGGTTTTCCATAAAGGGCTGATCATTAACATGCTCACTTATCGTTTCAAATGGATGGCCAGGTAACATATTGGCAAGGACTGTGCTCGTAAGGTTATTCAAAACCATTCCATTTACCTTGCACATGCTGTGCTCCAATATAAATCTTTTTAGTACCTTTTCAGAGCACATACAGACAGAAATTACATCATTTGATGGAGTAATCAAGCCCCCTTGATTTTTAATGTCAATAAGCAAGGACTGTGAGTCTTTGCTGTTCGCCCTCAAAACGCCCAATCAATCTTCACAATTGACTGAGGACTCAATTTTTCTGACAAAAAATCCTGCAAATGTACCCTATGATGTCCATTTTGAATTCTGACACCATCAGCACATCAGGAACCATTGCATAATTATGCTCTTCCATTACATCGTCCGAGCCAAATTCATCGACCATTATGCTCCTATCAGAGGAGATGTTGATCTTCTGCACTACAGAGCATGTAAGAATTGGTGCCCGATCAAGAGGCACACAATTGCCATTTTTGTTTTCCATCAGCTCCTTGTGGACTAATTTTTTTTAAATGCACTGGCAAACTGACGGCAACTTGGGTTGTTATTACAGCCAAACCTTATAACCCCAAAAAATATTTCCAAGTGGTCCTGGCTGAATTTATAAGTTAATATGTACTTTAAAACAGATTCATTTTCAACCCATTTTTCATAAATGGCGTGGACACTTACCATACACACCCTCATTCCAACAAAACCAGTTTTTCTGGTGCTGACACAAAGAGGAGTCCCATCACTAAGCCTCAGTTACTGGATGTAAACATCCATTTCATGAAAGAAACTTTTAGTTTCTTTATAATTGTTAATGCCAATTGGACGTTTACTACCTTTATTGAATAGAGACCGAGAATTTAAAACATCAAATAGTCTATTGAACATCCTGATAAATTTAATTGCACCCTGAGCATTCTCAAAGCCAGAGATCTTTCTCACATGGCAGTATGACAGGGCATCAGCTACTGAATTACGTACTCAGTAGCTGAACAGCCAACTTCACTTTCATGATTTGCTGCTTGTAATTAATGTGACCAGCCCTTGGTTTGTCGGCAACATGCAAACCTTCCATTCTTTGCAGCCTTTCAAGTTTTCCAATGTAAGCCCACTGAATTTCTTGGCCTTCCCCATCAAAAAAACATTTTTTGTCCCCAAATGTATTTCGGACCAGTTTAAGCATATGACATGCATCAAGGAATATAGACACTGGCTCCTGAGTGACAGGGTGCATGAAAAAAGTCTTCAAGTTGTTATAATCCATCAGATTACAACCTAAATTATTAGCCATCGAAACATTTACATAAGGGCCATCAAAAGTCATGGAAGTTACTTTTATATTAGGGTGATGTACCCACTCTAAGCATGCTTTCACTAAAGAGCATCGCTGTTCACCATTAAGACCATCAATAAAAAAATATCCAATGGATACCTTCCAGCTGCTGTTGATACCAACAAGCATAAATACCAATGCAACAGGCATTTGGTCATCCTCTGCAAAATGTCCACCGAAACGTACATAACCCCAAGTCTCTTTCCCATCAAATTCCGCAAACCTCTTTATAGCCATTTCATCCATTACAAGATTACATAACAGAGGAAAACAGTTTTTCTCAGCCGTCAAATGAGGCAAATCTTTTGCCTCCTTACAAAACCCAGGCATACAATTAACACTTTCATACCATCTACTGAGAGTACGGACATGTGGCAAGCAAGAATCAAAATATTTACGCACATAAGCCTTAGGGGAATAATAGTTTAAAGTAAGTGCAAATGCTCTTAACTCGGGTGAATACATATTTGGAACTTTCAACCCATTGGCTTTCTTGATCTGGCCACCAAAAGATCTTTATTCCCCTTTGACATATACTTGAGAAAAGTGGCGTCACTGAGAAGGTTCTTCTTTTGAAGTTCACTCAAAACATGCTGTAGGTTAGCAACCTTACATTTCAGTCTTCTCCTTGCTTGCCTTAAAGCTTTCAACTTCCTGTTCTTAGAAGCAAGTCTCCCCATGGCACCCTTCAGCTTCAATAACAGGAGTTTCTTTCTCGGTGTGTCAGGAACCACAACAGATCTGTCCCCTTGCATAGCTGAGGATGGCCCTGGCTGAGGTGCATCGGTCAGAACCACTACATCTGCTGGCTCAACCAATTCCTGAGGATGATCAGGCATATCCATCCATGCTCTCTTCCTAGGGTGTAGCTTCACCTGTAATTGCATATAAAAATAATGGCTACCAAACAATCCACCTTTTTCCATGTCACAAGTAAATTGAGATACTTCGATGGACATCACTGGTTGCACAGTCATGTATAGTTAAACTGCACAATAGATACATATGTCATTCAAAACGGAATTAAACATTCATCATAATAGCCACATTAAATGCATAACTCAACATTTACAGACATACTGGAAATGATGCACAGGAATGTAATATTTGTTAAATGAAAACTCACAGATTCGTCTCTTTGAAGATAAGAGGGAAATGCAGGACAACACCATTTCGGAGCCTCACACTTGAAACCGATGTGCGATCAAAATCTTGCTCTCTGAAGTGCTCAGAGCAGAGAGCACTTCTACTTGAAGGCACCCAATCCCTTCTTCGTATTGCCTGCACCCACGTTGCCCTTCTATCAGGATTCTTAGGAAGCCTATAGTTGTATAACATATAGCACAGCAATAATATTAGTGACCTCTGGTTTCCGGCGTAATTCATAGTCAATGGGTAATATCGTTATTTCTTCAAACTTTCCGTTTGTTATGTAAAAATGAGTCAAACTCTACGGTTGAATATTTTTGATTTAAACAAATAGACCTTGAGTTTAAACCATTTTCATTGGATATTTCATTTGCATAAGCAACTCAACGAATGGAAGCATAAATGTATACAACCCTTAAAGGAAGAACCTAATAAATAGAGATCAATTTGCAATTTCTACTTCCACGTGAAATGTGACTCCAGGTTTCCTTGCTTCGCTTCGGTTAGTACAGCCAAAAGCTGAACACGTAACCATTGCGATGGTTCTTGATATTGAATAAATATCTCAGAACTTATTATGGGTAAATACACTCCACAAAGAGTATAAACTTAACTCGAGGAGAGCTCAGCCGAAACCACAGTGGCATAAAACGAAGAGGATACACACTTTCCGCTGTTCCCCGCCTTTTCAAGCTTATCATTCTACTGCAGATAATACACTCAGCAAATTCCGTGACACCTGCGGGTCGATTCTGTAAATGTCATAGGCGTCATAACCATTGGTTTTATGACGGACCGTCATACTTATGACGGTCCGTCATAAGGAGTGATTCTGTAGATGTCATAGGCGTCATAACTTCGTCGTCACCGTCATAGCGTATGACGGTCAAAATTCTCCGTCATACCTCAGTCATAGCCGTCATAAGGACTCAGGGGACTCAGAATAGGAGAGTTAACTCTAAAAATTTATGTTAAAAAACGGTATCTTGAGGTTTTGTAAAAAGGACAGAGATCAAGGTGACAGGTAAAAGCACAGCGATATTGTAATTAAAATTGTGAATCTGTAGTGTTGTAATACGCAAATCCTCCTTACATATTTATTATCGATAGAATGGAAGCGCTCTAATTCCTTGCTATTTGCAGAGCAATCAAAGGCAAAGACAAGAACGGCGACAATTTCGTCTTATTTGCCGGTAGTTGAGGGATACATACATCCTTTATAAATAAGCGAAGAATATTTTAGAACTCTTCTGCATTTCAAAAGGACTGGCTTGCGATCTCGAGATCACCACCGCTGAGCCCTAAACTAATAATAATTAGGCAGACTATAGTTTGCCAGTTTATTTGCAGGTTGGTTCCGTGATTTCAAAATGTTCATTCCAGTATTTGAAAACTCGAACGTTCAGTGCATATGAGTGCATTCAACTTTTACCTAATAGCAATGATTTATTCAGACGGCAATAAGATTCATGTTCCATTACGCGAAACTGTATTGAGCAACTGTTTGGTATAATGAAAAAACACCACGGTAAGCTCAGAATATCCCCTAAAGATTGCTTGTGATTGATCTCTTTCAGCAATCCTCTGACTTCATGAAATACCCACTTTTAATCCTACATTCTAGTTAAGTTCTATTCATGCACCCTTAATCATTTCCTCTGCTAGTACGATGAAATTATGAAAATACAAGCCATATGAGCCGCTAAGAGAACATATACATGATCAAATCGTATTTCTAACATTACGCATTCACGAAAGCATTATATTTTAAATAATAATAGTATTTATTTACGGGCATGGAACCCTTTTACAAAAATACAAAGTATGAGAAAACAATCAAAAGGTATAGATCGAGTAAACAACACTCGAATTATCTTTATAATTAGCCTAAAACTATGAACATTTTCATGAGACTTTGTAAACCAAATTTTATAAAATAAATAAATATGAGACAGAATAAAACAAACATTTAACACTAAAATTACAGCTTAGTTAGAAGCTAGTGGTCGATTTAGAAAGGTATTTGCAATGGTCGGTTTACAGAGGGACGTGGGATGAAGTCCGTGGGCTACTTCCAGTAAGTGAAGACACAAGGTATATAAATACAGAACCCATAAGTAAGAAAAATATCTACTCCCAAAAAAACATATGATCATAATAGTGATGAAGTACCCGAAACACTACACTCCTTATAGAACTTCAGACTCAGACATTTAGAATAATCCTTGCACACTAAATTATCACAATACCTGTTACGCATTGCACATTAGTGGACTGTTTCAGATTACATCTGTTTTGTAGAACATACACATGATCAAATCGTATTTCTAACAGTACGCATTCACGACAGCGTTATATTTTGTGGACTATTTTAGATTACATCCGTTTTGTAGAACGTCCGTACTACTTATACTCTACGTTGGATTTGTCATCATTATAAAACCCATTCGTTCTTAAGTTGCTATTCAGCTACATTAATACGAATCCGTGAATGAAAATAACATCAGTACATGACATGCAATAATTACTTTCGATATATTTGACTCTAATACTCTCTTGAACGGACTGCATCTTCATTACTTGTTTACAAACATTCCACAGCTGATGATATGTGTCGTAGGCTCCCATTGGCTTTTCTCATTTTCTTGGGACTACCAACATACGAAATTCTAGATTTTCATGGCGATGCGCAACTGTTCACTCGTCGTCCGTCATAGGCGTCATAAGCCTTATGACGGTAGCTTACGGAATCGCTCGAATGTCATAGCCGTCATAAGGTGCCCGTCATAGCTATCACCCTTATGACGCGTATGACATTTACAGAATCGACCCGCTGGTGCCGAAGCCAGGAAACACCAATATGGCGGTGCTGCGAACACTCACCTCATGGGTTTGAAATGCTCCAAAATCGTGAGTTTTTAACTTTTTCAATTTTTTTTTCGTGAGAGAAAATTGTGCTATCAGCAGGTTGTGTTCCGAAAATTTCGTCGAAAAAAGACGATTTTTAGGGGTAAAAAAAATTTTAAAGTTCGATGCCTTTAAGCTCACATTAACCGAACAAACAAGTGAAGGGGATGAAGCGCGTGAGCATAGCAAGATGGCCGATATTTACCACGGCAAGTGGGCGAACCTGACGCCTCCATATCCTTCTAACCTCCTTGCTTCCAGCACCTTCGGATATAAGGAGCGCTCTCTATAGCGAGTGAATTTGCAGTCATCGTTAGCACTCGTTATACTGAGCTTCCACTGTAATTTCACAATTTTTAATTACACATATTCTTATAAATACATGAAAAAAGCTGGGGTTAATTGTGTTTTCACACAGACCTGAAAAATCATTTCCTTATGGTTATGAAATCACTCCTACAGCATCATCTGAATCTTATTTAATATTTAAACTGAAAATTGGATAATTTCCGGGCAAGTAAGGAGTTGACATTATTCAAGGATCTACTTACAGTCCTGATAAAATTCAATGCAGTGATATCTTGATGAATGATCACTTTGAGCACTTGGCCTTTATAGGTTTTGCTTTTGTTGGACACAGCTAAGTTCTCCTCCTCACATACGTCCTCGCTACCTTTCTTTCCCTTTTATTCAGTTTTTGGTCTCTTTTGTTGTTTCTCAACTTTTAATGCATGGAAGTATGTCATGTCCTCATGTGTCCACATTTTAAATTCCTTGTAAGCCAAACATTCTGTTGCCCATTCTGCCTAAGAGCGTATCATATGTGCATGGAAATGACCAGGCATCCTTGTCAATCATCGGCAGTGATCATTTGTCACTTGACCTCCTGTCGCGTCTCACCGATGCAGTTGTGTGGCTGGGCTTCCAGTTTGGCGTGGGGGGAATCCTGGGTGTTGTTGCTGGGGGCTCATTGGTCTCTCCTCTCCTAGGGATCGCAGAGGCTGTGGACAAGGCGCTAGGCAAGGACTGCGACGCACCCTCTGCTCGCCTTCTCGTGGCTCCCCCCCCTCCTCCCCCTACCCTGCCCCCCTCCCTCCCCTCGTCCCCCCCGGCCCTCCTGGGCTGCCCCCCTCTGCCCCTCGTCAAAGCCCCGAGCCCGTCGCAGCAGCAGGCTCCTCCGTATGCTGTGAATGGCAGTGGTGGGGTGGGGGTCCCTGGCTACGGGTTTGGGGGTGTGCCCCTCCCGCCCATCCCCCCTCCACCGGTGCAGTACGCAGCACTGGCCCCTGCATATGGCGCAGCCGGTGCGTCGAACGCTGTGGTGTGTGTGAGGGCGCCAAGGACCCCTGGTCAGGCAGCAGTCCACTTGGGGCCATCGTCGTCCATTGTGCCAGGAGGCAGCGCTTCAGTGGTTTCCCCACCTGTGCATCACGTGACATCGAAGACATTGCTGGGCCAAGGGTTCTTGCCCCACCGAACATAGCACCACTCCCCCCCCCCCTCATACCACTGCTGCTGCTGAAATCTGTTACGCAATGTAAATAGTCCAGTGAGAAATGTTGGAGGTTTTCAAGTGAGAGGCATATCTTGATTCTTATTGTACAAAGAAGAAATTACTCATTGTTTCAAAGTAATAAGAGTGAGATTACTTGTGGAAACCTAAGGAAACTCTAGTTTTTAAGTTTGTCATGTGCCACAATAATAATTGCAGTAAATGAGACATTTGAATGGATTTTGTAGCCATTTGGTGATGGTCGAGGGAAGAGTTGAAACCAGAGTGACTGCAGAGGCAATTGGAGTTGACTGCAAAAGGAGTCTGAGCGAGATTCTCTCTGTGTGAAGCGTGTGTGAATGCGTGTGTGTGCACTTGTGTGTTTGATTGTGCATATGAGAAATGGAAAATGGATTTTTAACAAAATAAACCATCAGTTAAATGTTTTTGAGACTGTTTAAGTATGTACAGATGTTTAAAGAGCTGTAATATATGGTCAAGGGCGTAATTATGCTTCTTCAACATTACACATCTCTTCTTGTTCAAGGAACAATGATACCTTTCCTCTTGTATGACCTGGATGAATCTGAAAAATGGCACACTAAATTACTCATGCCTCCATTGATAAGAGTATATTTGCATTTACAAAAGAGTTATTATTTTTTTTGTAACTTAACCTGTGTACATGATTGAACATATATGGTGAACATTGTTGGCTTTAATTTAAAGATAATCTGAATTGTTTCTTTTGTCAATTGTTCAATTGCCTCCAGTTTTTCTTCTCATTGCTGTGAACTTTCTGGTGCACTTTGGAGTACAAAATAATTTTATAAATCTTGTACATAGAAGCTAGGCTGAACTTCTGGTTATTGTCAAATGCCTTTGTCTTTTTTTATTTTAGATTGGTTATTATTGCCAGTAGCATGAAGTAATTTTATGGTGTACAGCTTATACTGTAAACACCAGCAGTTCATCCTAGTATTTTTTCACAATATGTCTTAAAATTCCAATTATTTGTTGTAAATATGTTAAATTCTTACTCCTGCTCTTAAAGTGTAAAGCTCTTCATTCTTTAGAAGAAATACAATGAAATACAATTTTGAAGAATGAAAATAGAATAAACAAGGCCCTTCTCAGAAATATAATATTTTTATTCTTGGTACAGGTTTGAAGTTTGATATTTAGTTTTTGCATGTTTTCTTAATTGGGAGGAGTGAATTGCTGATCCTGCACTCTCTGCAATGGTTATGCTCTAAATGGCAACCGGAGAAGGAAGTTGCTGAAACAAAAGATTCTTGCTGATAAAGCTCATTATGTAAAAATTCCTCCTTGTAAATCTCTCTTGCTGCCGTAATTTAATACCTATGATGTCCTGCATGTTCAGAATCTACGTCTTCAGCTGACCTTCATGATTGATTGACTCTAGGTTTGGTGGTGTCTAGGAGACACTCAAGGTGGGGTAGCCAACTGGTGAGGAGGCCAATTGCCTTGTCCTGGCCCAACAAGAGCCCTGCGTTATTAACTGGGCTGCGTGAGTCGTGTGCCCAGCACCAATTCCAAGTCCTCATCACGGCAGGATACACGCCTAAGCCATGTATTAATTCGCCAATGCTCTCTTCATAGGAAGGAAGCCATCTTGTAGTGCATCCAGATTCAGAGGCATCAGTTTAGTCAACGAATTCTATTGTCTTCTAATGTTGCCATCAGCAAAGGGTACTTGAGTGGATCCTTTGCCCTTTTTGAATAACCATCCCTTAATCCTCAGTGGTTATAGAAGATTGTTGGCAGGTTGTTGTGGTAACAATGAATAAAAAATTATCTATACGATGTGTACTATACATGTGTATTGTTCATAATGGTGCTAACTACTTCAAGCTTGGGTTTCATGTTAATTTGTTTTTATACTCCAGAAAATTAGAATTAAAACATGAATATCACAAAAATGACTTAAAGATATAATCCTATTGAATAATGAAAAATTATTCATTTACAAATATTGAAGTGATAATTATTCAAAGTAAAAAAACAAAAATATTTTCTTAACCCTTTTGCTGCGATTGCATTTAAATGCTGTACGTGAAGGAAAAAATAATAATTCAGTAAGTTATAAGAGCAAAAAATAATAAAAATTTGAAAGTGACCATGACTCCATCAAGTGAATAAAATACAAGTGTTTTATCATCATCTGCATTTCCACACGATGTAGAGTCAGAATGAAATACGCAGAGAAGACAAAAACGCAAATGAAAATCAAGACGAGACATTCGTCATGTGCATGCTAGCAATAGGCTCTCATGACGAGACATTCATTCGCAGCTAAAGAGTTAAATCGGTCATAAAAGTCAATTTTCTGACGTTTCTTTATAAAAAATTAGTACATATGAGCACTATATTTGAAGGTGCTGACATGAAGTGTTGGCATTTGTAAGGCAGCCTCCTCTGCCATTTCCATTATTTGTCATAAAGCGTGCCGGATATGTATTTAAAAAATAAATACTGTGAAATCCTGATTAGCCTTACCAAACTGGCTAACGTGGCAACAGGTCTGTTCCTATCTACGTTAGTATTTGTACTAAGTGGAAGTGCTTTTTACTTAGACATATTTGTACATCAGCATTTAAATTTCATAACTTAAAGCAAAGTTTGTGTTATGATGGTCCAAGTAAGGATGGACGTAAGCCAAAGCGTGGTATATGCCGGGCACACGGTCACTAGTGCTAGATGCACTATATAGTGGCCATGGCTGGGCAAATATTTTTTAATACAATACAAATTTCTCCAATGAGCATGGTTAACTTCAAAACATTAGTCGCATATTGACAGTGCTTCATAAGAGACCACTGGTATAAATTACGATTCAGATTATAGCAAGTTGGGACACTAGTTTTCTTCGAAATTCATGCTCCCTTAAGACACTGACAATTTCAGGCACCTTCCATGCCCAATGAAGTGGGACGCAGCTATATTATGCACAGTCACTTCTAATAAAAAGTTACTACTTCGGAGCCGAAATTTTTCTAGGTCCCGAGTTGACGGTGATTTGACAACGATGCGTTACGGCTTCCCTCTGGCGGAGCCTCGGGAAGCTCTAGACAAACTGTTCCGCACAAGAGACTGGTGAACACTCGAGGGGTTACTCTCGGTCTTCTCTTCATGCCCCAAAGATGCTAGTTTCCTCCGACTCGCGCTGCTCGACGTCATCCCGAACAACGCTCGCCACCGTCGTCGTCTCGGGACAGTGGCGGATCCAGGCCCATATCTCGGGGGTGGCAATATCTGCCAATATGCTATATGATGTATTGGTGATATGGAATATCACCTAATTGGAGGGAGGGGGGGCTCTCACCCAGAAATTTTTTAAAATATGAAAAAAAGAATGGTGAATTTGCATGCAAGTTTTTCTGGTTTTCAGCATATATTCACATTTAAAATTTTTATATTTGACTATTGCCTTATGACTTTGGCAGCAAAAAACTTTCGGTTTAACTTCGTTCAGAGACATTCTGATTTCTTTCCTGAAAATCTTACTTTTACTTGTGTTTAATATGACCAAACTACTACACTATTTTACGCTACTCTGAACTACTTAAAAAGGTATTGTCATCGACAGTAAAGTAGTTTGAATTTTGGAAAGTTTACCTTAATGCTTTGTGATATTCACTAAAAAGCGAAATAACATGATTATAAGAATACTTTGTAGTTAATAAGAACTTAGGACAAAGGTTCTGATATAAGTAATAAACCTATCCTACAACGATAATTTATAATTATGCCCAAATTCATGAAAGTCTAAGAAAGTAAAAGCACAAAATAATTAGTATTCAGAAATTTAATTACAGCTCTTTTACAAACTACATGCATTCTAAATAATTACCTACTTGTAACTGTAATCTTCTTTTTCCTCCTTTAGCGTAACGTTGAAGCACCTTGTCAACAAATAAATCAATATCTTTGTGGATAAATAAAAGACATAAGCCATTCAATCTTTCCTCAACCATTCGGGTTTGTAGCCATGATTTAACAAAATTAAGGCTGCTGAATGACCTTTCTGCACTTGCAACACTGATTGGCAGTGGGATAAGAATTTTCAATAAAATTCTTACGGTGGGAAATATATCTTCATCACAGCTCTTCAACCACTTTATCCACAGTAACCGGAATTTTCTTTCCTTCCTCTTTCTCTCTCAACCACTATGTTTTCCAAATATTTATATACCCATTGATTACAGCTTCAGATTGAAAATGTAGAAGATGTCAAGTTCCTAACAACTTTCTGAAGCCTATTTTTGACATTTCCTTTTTCATTTGCAGCAGTGGTGTTGGAGTTCAGAATGCATACAGGCAACAATATATTTAGATCAAAACACATTAAGGTGTCTTGGGAAAACCGTGTCTGAATATCAACAATGACATTGTCCAGAAGTGGATTGTACATGGTTCTTCTGTAGTAGTCTACAATTGTGTCAGCGTCATGGCTTTCTCTGTGATGTTGCTTCTTCACGATTCTTGGCATTACTAGCTGCACTCCCAGCTTTTTGGCAGTGGTTTTGGCTTCACAATATATCTCTGTAAAGGACTCATCGCAGTTCTTTCTACTGTCCTTCAAAGATGTCAGAGTATCTTGCACCGCATTAGAAGCCTTGTTTAGGTCTACGGCTGGCATTTGCAGTAACTTACTCAGAGGAAGCGTTCTTTTTAAAATGTCAATCAAGCACATGAAAAAATAAAATCTGTGTTAGTCACTGAGTTAATGTGTAGTGCAGCCTTTTTGGCCGATTCAGACTCCTTCCATTCATTTATTTCTGTGAAGGCATCTACTATTTCCGGTAAGGCAAAGTAAAATAAAATTACAGCATCGTGCCTTTCCACCCATCGAGTCTCTCAAAGACTAACAAGCTGATCTCCTAAGAATGAATTCATAATGGCATTTCTTTTGGATGACTGATTGAAAAACGAAATAACTTCCTTTATTATTCCAACAGTATTTTTGATGGTTTGGATTTTGGTTGACTTCGAAAGAGAATTATTCAATGCATGGTTGTAGCATGGTAGCTGTTTTGTGTTGACCACCTCTCTTTGGATCTCTGTGATACTACCGACTTCTTCCGAAGTTAAAACGGATGTTCCATCTGTACCGATTCCTACACAGAGACTCAAATCTAAACCCAGTTCTTTCACATTTTCTAAAATTCACTATTTTACCAATAGTCTTCCCAGTAAGTTTTGTTTCCATCTTTTCTGTCAATTGTACATCAGTCATATCTGCAGCAGACTTGTATGCCTCAATGAATGTAATGAAATCTTCCCTTATAGTTTCTTTGTACAGATACCTTACAATTAAGGAAATTTGTTCCTTATGAGACAGATCAGGTGTTTCGTCGAACAATAGGTATTGACCAATATTTAGCTTCATGAATTCATTTTAGGATCGCTTCCCTTATTTCTTCCTCACAACATTCTATCAATAAATTTTGAGTATGTTTACTTATATAGGTAGCACGGGAAGATGCACTTTTAGGTGTTCCTCAAGTATTTTGTCACCTGCATCTTCCCTGAACTGCAACAGGACTTTGAAATTACCTTGGTTTACAGCAGAGGCCACAGGATTAATCCCTATGACCCCTTAGAGGGATGTTCTGACGTCCAAGCAAGATAATGGTTTTAATAATAGGCCTCAGCCTTTCACGATTTTCGGTAACTTGACGAAGATGTTCAGTACATAAGTACTTGATTGACTACCTCTTTGTTTTTTTTACTCGGGGGGGGGGGACCACGTGGCTCCGCTCCACCATCACGGGTTTCACTTAAGTTTTGTGTGGACACTCCATCTAATATCCCCAATGAACATTTGTTAAGTATTTCGCGGGTAAAGAATACAATCGTAAATAGGAGGTATTGCAACCAAAGATCTACATGCCGCGACAACTTGGGTGAAACAAGTCGTGCGAGGGAGGTGTCCTGCCCGAGGTCTCTCCTCTCCTCAACCTACTGCCCGTTGCAAAATTCCGTCACCCGAGTTTGAAGACTATTATCTCAAAGACGGCTCAATGAAGAGCACCGAATTAAAGCTTGTTTAATTTTGCGTGTAGTGATGGTATACAAAACTTTCACAATTCGTAATAATTTTAGTGTGTGGTTGAAAACGGTATTTTAGTGCATTTTTCCGGGTACCGGACGGTTGCATCGCATTTGCGGCTTCGTAATAACTACACCGATCGAGGTACCAAAATTTCCTTTCAATATATTGTAGCAAAGATCTATCTTAATACTCACCTCGATCCGTGTACTTATTACGAAGCCGCAAATGCGATGCAACCGTCCGGTACCCGGAAAAATGCACTAAAATACCGTTTTCAACCACACACTAAAATTATTACGAATTGTGAAAGTTTTGTATACCATCACTACACGCAAAATTAAACAAGCTTTAATTCGGTGCTCTTCATTGAGCCGTCTTTGAGATAATAGTCTTCAAACTCGGGTGACGGAATTTTGCAACGGGCAGTAGGCCCTTATGTCGTGCCTTACGACTAAAGCACGGCTATCTGAGGATTCGTCAGCTGTCCTTGTGCCCTCAGTTCTGTCTTAGGCACGCGCCAGCTGCCTATAAGGGAGAAAATAGAACCATCGGGTGGTCATCTGCATTGATGGGAAGGAAGAGGAACTTAAAATCCTTAAGAAGGTTCACTTTAAGCCTTAAAAGGTTTCATAAACTTCCCCAGCTCTTCACTTTAGTTGAGAGATAAAAGGGTATATGCACCCCTTATTGGGATTATTCTCCCAATATAACCCTATGCGTGGTGAACCCCCTCTCTCCTTTTCCTCACCCTCACGGGAAATCGTTTATAAACGCCCGAACTCTCAGGGGAGAGACCATCGCTCGCTTGGCCGAAGGCTTATGTTCTTCGGCTGCTGTTGTACACCCGTCCACAATAAATAGTTACCACCTCGGAGGCCGAATTTTTCTAAGTCCCGAGTTGAAGGAAATTTGACAACACTGTCCCTTGGCGCAGAGTTTAAATGCCCAGAGCTCTCGCCATTTATTGGGGGTACCCTTCCCTCGAGAACAATTCCCTTTTCGCCCTTTCTCAAGTGAACAGCAGACCGCCTTGACCCACGACCACGATATTTGCTAGAAGACGAGTCTCCCGAGACACATAGGTACCCGTGGCCACAGAACGGGAGAAGGGGCACGAGATGAGTTCCAATCACTTTTCACCACATTTCTAGTAGAAACATGATAGAAAAGGACACTCGCTTTATAACCTCTTTCGAAAATACCTATCATTTATTCCGAGATCACTTTGGAGTCCTATGACAACCGGACGATTTTCTGAGGGTAATGATTAACGTGCTAAATGGTCGTTGCGCTTCCACGGGTATTATAAGACCGTAAAATATGTAATGTTCTGGTTGAAATTTTATGTCCTCTAAACTTAACACTTCAAAACGCCTACATTTATTGATCACTAAGTCACCAATTAACTCAGATTCATCCAACGTTCATGTCGCAGAGCGTAGGTGTGAAGAAAGTCTTAGGAAGGTGTAAACAGAAAGCCTTAGTTTTATTATTCCGTAGTTTTTTTCAATTGATCACTGCTTCAACTGCTCATGTATTACGTCTAAATGAAATTAGATCAGCTGCTAATATGATCTTTAGTATTTTTGTAACGCTTGAACTCCTGGAATATTATTTAAAAGCCATTAATTTATGATAATCAATAGCTATCGGCTTATGTGGGCCGAGATTCTTACAAAGGAGAAGTATCTAAGTTTTTCCAGCCTCATTACATAATTCTCTCTAAAAGAGAGTTGCATAGAACGGCATAATCAGAGAAGCCTTTGAGCCCTTAGCCGATACCCTACTTTCGGAAATAATTCCGATACGTTCAGAAGTCGGTCGGTATATTTTTTCGCCCTCAGAAACATTCCCGACACGTTTTATGATACCCACAACCCCGAACAGTAAGCAGGTGGTGAAAATAGAATCAAGCCAGATCGCAATAAAAAAAACTCATCCGGGAAATGAACCACAGATCTACAAATGTGCTGTTATGCGGGCTATTCCAAGCAAGGTTTGAATTTGGGCAGGCTCTCCATTTCTTGACATTTCCACCTTCCGCTATCTAAATAGTGTATTGGAGAAAAGGGGGTATAGCAGCATTGGTGACAGAAGGAAAATTGTATTGGCAAGATAAGCTTTTAGTCGCAGACGCGAACTGTTGACAGGGGCGTTAAGCAGGGAAGTAAAGAAAATACTTGTGAAGAGTTTGATATGGAGCGTGGCACTAATATGACGCTTAAACATAGGCTTCATGGAACGAAGATGGAAATATACTCAGAGCTTTTAAGATGTGAGTATGTAGAAGGATGGAGAAATTAATGTGGGTCAAAAGGAGGACAAATGATGAAGTATTTGAAATGGTAGGAGTGGAAAGAATTTTGATTGATGAATAGGGAAGATAAAAAGGGCGAGGGTGAATTGAAATTTGTGATTGAGTGAAGGACATTGGTTAAACGGGGTGGAGTGAGGCGAAGAACGGGTAGCTTGGATAAAATGATGGGAGGTATGAGGGGCTGAAGAGGGACAGTGTGTGTAACGAAAACTAATGATAATAATGATTCTCCTTACTGCAATCACATCACGTGTTTAATTCCCTTGGAAAATATGAATTGATCCTCACCTAGAAATTCATTGCTCTCTTTTCTATACATCGATTGATGATTCTAAGCACCAACGTAGCAGCATGAGAGATTCAGCAGTTTTCGCACTCCCTTGTTACTCTCATTTTCGTTTTAGATGGCCATACAGTTTTTTCGAATACTCCGACAGTAAGTATATTCTCGTTGCATATCCTACAAGCGAGCCCATAAAAATCCACCGACCTCTCTGCACAGTAGTTCAGTAATTCCAAGTATTCCCTATAATTACGTTGAATTTGTTCTGGTCACATTGCAGAATTACACGTCCTGTCCTTTTTTTATATTTCAAGTAGCATATACTGCGATATGAATTGCCGAGTATTCGGTCTAAGAAATAACCAGGCGAGTATGCGCGAGTGCGAGGATTGTGTGTAATTTGAAAGAAATTCTAAATATATCCGCGATAATTTTTCTTCATTGTTTACCCGATTAAGCTTGGAACTTAATACTTATATGCCGTGAAGACGTTCAGTACGTCTTGTCTATTGTTATCGAAATCTGCCTGTAACAGTTGTAGCATTATTATTTTTACCATTTACTATACAAGCGCATTTTTCGAGCTCTTATCTCGAATATTTTATGATCTCATTATTTCCTACGACGAAATAAAGGCAAAAACGGAGTATTTGGGAATATTTTGGGAACGCTTTTGACTATGACATATCGACGTTGTTAATGACAACTCTTGCTTCGAGCTGCAATCATATTTGGGTCGTCACTCTCTCAGCAGTCGCGAAACCTACATGATCATCATCTCGGAGCAGCAATCGAAAAGAAGGCTGCGTTTCGGGAGGCCTCACTCCTCGGAGCCGATTGTCACAGGGCACCCTTGCGGTCCACCCTCACACTGCAAAAATCCCTGTCCACCTTTGTCAGTCGTAAGAGAGGGTAAACGCGCCATGCTTTACCTGCTCCTTAAATACCCATTGTGCTTGGTCCCTGAAAGAGACTTGAACCGGTAGGAAGAAGACCCGAGGTGTCGTGAATGAAGTGGTGGGTGCCATAAAAAGTGTCGGGGATGATTCTTAAGGTGAAAAAATCTACGCATCCAGACCCATTTCCCGTCTCGGTATTATTTAAGAATAGGACCTCAGCGAAGTGGTCCGTGGTCACTTATTGCCCATATCTGGGCATGTAGTTTTCTTGGAGAGGGAGAGAGGGGAAGGAGAAATTTTTTCTACAGGTAAATTTAGATTTCGTCAACGGAAGGCAGTTTTTCAATCAACATCACTGGAATGAGTGAAAAGGATTAGAATATAATCAGAATGTATCTGCGTGTATTGTTAATTTCAAAAATATTTTTGACAGAGTAAAGAGGAAAGGGTTAATGGAACTATTGCGTAAAACAGGAATAAATTGGAAGAACAGAAGACTGAGCCAAAGTTCATGCATTACCGAGAAAGTGCTGGTGAGAGAAGCGAACGGGGAATTAGATGAGGTGGTATTAGGAAGAGGGGTTGCGTAAGGCTGTGCGTAGTCACCGGCACTTTTTAATTCATATTCGGAGGGAATGGTGGGGGGGGGGGGGGGGGTTCGATACAGGTGTATAGGTAGGGGAAAGTTGATAAGGTTTGCGGGTGATCAAGCCCTGTTCAACTAGTCACCCAAGGACTTAAATCATAAGAAGACTCAAGTAATGAAATTTTGCATGCATGAAGGGTGATTTTAATTTAGAAGAGAGGGGTTAGATCATAGAGCAGGGTGAGTAATTTAGTATCCCGGTTAGTATGGAAAAGGAGTATTCTGCCTGCATTGAAGCCCGAAGGAGAATTACGTTGGTTAAAGAGACGTTTCGTCACTGAGAGGGATAAATGACAGGCTTGGTTGACTCGTCCTCTAGCAGATATCGCTGACAAGGCGGCTTCATTCATTTATTGCTCTCTTTTCCATACCTCAGTTGATGATTTTAAGCATAAGCTTAGCAGCATGAGAGATTCAGTTACCTTCGCATTCCCTTGTTACTCTTTTCCGTTTTAGATGCCAATACAGTTTCTACGAAATCCTCCGACAATATATTCTCCTCGCATATCCCACGGGCGAGTCCATAAAAACCTTCTAGGCCTTTTTGCACAGTCGTTCAGTAATTCCACGTATTCCTTCTAATTACGTTGAATGTGTTGTGGTCACATTGTAAAATTACCCGTCCTGTCCTTAATACACATTTCTGTTTAACAATACGAGAAAACGTTATAACCTTTGAGTAGAGGTATAAGTAGTACTCCAGTACACGCAGTACTCAAATACGGCCTGCTGGGTTTCGAACAGGGACCTTCGAATAGGAAAACACTTTGAGTTTTGACCAATGCATCTAAGAGACGCTCAATCTGTTCCTAATAATCTCCTTAATACTTTTATGTATTAAGTGAGTTTTTTTATTTTTGACATAGCATATACTACGATATGGATTGCTGCTGAGTATTCATTCTAAGAATTAACCAGACGAGTATGCGAGAGTGCGAGGATTGTGTGTATATTGAAATAAATTCTAAATATATCCGCGATAATTTTTCCTCATTTATTACGCAATTAAGCTTGGAACTTAACACTTGTATTACGTATAGACGTCCAATAAGTCTTCTCTTTTCTTGCTGAAATCTGTGTCAGTTGTAGCGTAAGTATTTTTGCCATTTACTATACAAGTGCAGTTTTCGAGCTCATCGCGCAGTCAAATAAAATTCACCGATTCTTTAAAAATAACACCGATCGTTATCAGATGCATAAAACTGATAACAATAATCATCTATGTTATTCATGTTATAAGATCAAATTATTTCGTACGACGAAATAAAGGCAAAAACTGAGTATTTTGGAACGTTTTGGAAATGACATAGACTAAGAAATATCGACGGTGTTAATGACAACTCTTTGCTTCGAGCTGCATTTACATTTGGGTAGTCACTCTCTCAAGAGCCGTAGTCGCGGAAACCTAAGCGACCCATCTTCAAGGGAGTAACTCCGAGCAGCAATCTAAAAGAAGGCTTTTTCGGGAGGCCTCACTCCTTGGGACCGACTAATTGTCACAAGGCACCCTTGCGGCCCTCCCTCTCCAACGCAAAAATCTCTCTCCAGGTCATTGAGGAAGGGTCTCACCACAAACCACGGCAAGAGAAGGAGGAGGACCGTGCCTCGGTCTTGCTGGTGCTGCTCGGGGCATTTAAAGGGACAGAGCTGCACTGTTGTCAAATCTCCTTCAACTCGGGACTTTGAAAAATTCGGCCTCCGAGGTGGTAACTTTTTATTGTGGACTGGTGTACATTTCCTTCCTGTCTGAAGCACCTTTTAATGCGGAAACAGGCTTGAAAACACCCATGTAAAAATGTCCATAAAATTTCCATCATGGAATACATATGAAATACAGAAATATGTGAGGACTTTTGAACCAAATATACAGGAAATATGAAGATGGAATACAGCTGTATTCCATATGGATTCAATTATGTGTTTTCTCTGTAATGCAGATGTATTATTGATGTAATCCATCTCCTGTGTTCTAGGGGTAGATTCTTCTGTTTGTGTGGTGTGATATGGTGTATTTGGCATATTAACTGTTCTCGACGCAGATGCCGTATGTTGAAACGTAGGTACATATTATGTGTTACATCGTGAAGTCAATGCAAAGAATAAATATCCTCGTATAGAGCGGTTTTTTAAATTGTGTTTCAATTTAAGTGTTTATGTGTACAAGTAAGCTATTTATCGCGAAGCCATCGTTCATGCTGAACTTCGAACAGCGAAAATTACTTTCTGCTTACAATTACCAAAAGTCAGGACCTCTAATCGTGAAATGTAAGCAGGTATAGGTTAAGTCTTCGAAACATAATTGAAATATACTCTGCAAACTTTGTCAAACATGGCATGTTTGATATGGAAAAGAATTCTCGTGACATGTCATTACATTTCCCTCGTACTCTGATTACTGATATGTGCATGTATTAAATCTCTTAGCAGTATTATCAAATCAATAAAAATGCTTTACCGAATAATATTGAGCCCATATCAAACGTCAATAGTACTACTAGCGGCGCTTCGTTTTGACCTAGTTTCTGCACAATAAAGTATAATTTAGCTTCCAGAATTGGATAAATAAATACAGACAGACTGAACGCTCAAAAATGCACACGTTTGATTGCAAAGACGTTTCGCCTGCACTTCTTTCTTCTCTCATCATTATCCTGTTGAGAGGGTGATTAACAAAATACTTGTTGGAGGCATTTCCATATTGGTGTCATTATATTTTGGAGCAATGCAACATTTAAAGCAACATTTTGGAATAGTAAAATGAGTGCATTTATGAAAGGGATTTCAATTGTAAACTCCTGAACACTTGAAAATTCGCATTACAAATATATGCACCGCGACCGCTGATGCAGGACCTGACGTAATTCAAGATGGCAGCGATGCGAATTACGTTTTTGGGGTGACCAGCTCGTGGCGATTTCAAATGCTTATACTTTTAAAAAAAATTTCTTTCTGTCAAAACTGCTTTCACAGAAAGTCATGTTTTTGTATAATCTCTACGAAAATGTCTTTATTGGAATGTGTCCACAGGTCTTTTCTTCCGAAATATTTTTTAGCCATGATATACCCAAATTTTTGTACTCTATAACAATGTTTTTAATGCGAGATTTAAACCTTTTGCGAGATATCCATCGTGTAATAACCTGCCTCGGTGATTATTTTCCCGGAAGAAATTTCGTCTGCTCCTCCTCTGAACGTGCTAAAGAACGCGCTAACAGTATTATTTACGTGCACTGTGACGCGGACGTGAGGAAACATGCTGTCGAGGAGTCCACTGTACAGTCACTGCCAAAGAAGTTACCACTTCGGAGCAGGGTTGCCAGATTCAAAATAAGGGCAGTCGAGGAAATTATTGTGTGACATAATCGACAACTAGCGAAATTCCTTTAAGAATGATTTTACGGATGTTATATCGACATCACAGAGTAGTTTATTAAGATATAACAAATACCTTTACTATATAGTATTACATATGCTGAAAATAACATTTTCTATCTTTGCGCGGCACGCGGGACATGTAGCATGAATACGGGACTTTCCCGTAAAATCCGGGAATTCTGGCAACCCTGCCTAGCAGCAGGAATTTTTCGAAGAACCGATTTGACGGTAATTTGACAACGCTGCGTCACATCTTCCCTCTGGCGGAGCCTCGGGAAGCTCCTATTGAAAATAAACCCTTTATTCTCCTCCACATCCTTTTCCTCTTTCGCAGAAGAGACGAATCGCTGAACAGTGGGCTCCAATCGAAATTTTCAACAGAAAAGTCCAAAACTGCTTACACACAAATGTTGGTGATTATGGAATGGTAAGTCATCCGTTACTTAGATACAGAGGCTCAAACTCGACCAAATTTCGAAAAAGGCGCCCGCTCTCATTTTTCTTCGAAAATCTTAAAAGTTGAGCAGATTTATGAGTAACTGAAGGATTTTCATGAAATAAGAAACATTACCAATTGCGAATAGAGTACTTTGCCTTTGTCACGAAATTGTCCGTTGTATAGGGGGCTCTGAGGCCGTCTCTGATTGGTTCCTCCAATTGGAATACCCTCTCCTCCATGAGCGTTTAGAGAGTGTGTATCCGTCCTCCCGGTTTCTCCTTTCTCTATTTCCATCGCCTCCCGGTCTGCGCTCATTGCGGATGACTTGGTGGCCAGACCACCACACGTGCTCTCCGAGACAACGAAATGCCATTACGACACTCAAAAGATCACAAATATCATTATCCCAAATGATTTTCACCCTCAGAGCACCCTTGGTTTTAACTCACCGAGTCATCTTCAGGTAGTTGACAAAATTCTGAAAGCACAGACCATGTTTATATTTAGGAATGGTTAAGAAGGCGAAGACGCAGTTAAGAGGAGATGGGTTGTTCGCACGTGTACAGACGCACTCTGTGAAAGAGAGAGATGAGGGTGAGAAGAGGTCTGCTTGAGGCAATGAAGGGAAAAACCCAAGAAGGGAATACCCGGAGAAAATGAAAGGAGGGTCGGCAGAGGAAGTTAGCTCGGCGGTGTTCAAATGAGGGATTAGCAAGGGTGGGTAAGGGAGCGGTTGAGGAAAGGGTGGATGGTTCCCGATAATGCGATCGCCTTTTCGCTATCCTTTCCTTAACCTCTTACCCATCCCCGCGAATTCATCACTACAACACCTTTGACCAAACTTTCTTTGCCGATTGTTCGTTTCAAGCAAAATTCTTAGTCCTCGGACGAATCGTAATCATCATCGCTGTTTGATTCTATTGCTTCACTGTAAAAAGTAGATCTGATTTTAAGGTACAAAAGCAATCTGAATTTCAGATGCAACAATTTTAAGACAGGGTATGTTGAATTTCAGCATTATTATCTTGTCTAAAAATAAGGCAGGTGAACGACTGAAAATCAGACCATCCAGAATCCTACTCCCTCTGCTTCCTGCTTAACTGCTCCTGCACCAACCATCCATGTTCCTGCCTCTTCCGCACCTTGAATCCGTGTTCCTGCCTTACAACCAGACAGCGCTTAAATTCAGATCGCACTGAAAATCAGATCAACTTTTTACAGTGTTATTCTTTGTCTTCTATTAGTAATAGTTCTCGTAATTCCTTCGGAAGTCTCCTGTGAGTCTTCGCAGACAATGATATGGTGGAGGAAAGCAACGGATCACACATGATCAAAAGTCTTTTGAATATGTCATCATTGGTGGCCATCCCGGAGTGTTTCCGCGTGAATCTTTCTCGAAATTTCCTGGCGTCCTTATTGCGGGCCTCCATCGCTTCTTCGGATAGCTGGCCTAAGGGAAAAATTGCCCCTTTCGAAAATTCCGTATAATCGTCATGTATGCGGCTTGCAGATCAGTCTCATCTTTCATTCATTGTTTGTTGACGAGTATCTCCTCCCCCCTAATGCCTCCCCCCCACAGAAGAGGGCCTCCCTGCGACAATGATGCAACATGGTGAGCTGCGCGAGATGAAATGTCGTCTCCCGACTGCACGGTGCACACAAACAGAGAAATCGACCCGAGGGGCTAAGTCGACTCCCGCTCCAGGGGTATTAGGCACCAAAGAGTAAAAACCCAGGCGATGCCAGTGGGAAGAGACGTTCTTGATACTGTATAGGTGTAAATGTAGAAATGTGTATTAAGGACAGGACAGGTAATTTTACAATGTGACCAGAACACATTCAACGTAATTAGAAGGAATTACTGAACGACTGTGCAAAAAGGCCTAGAAGGTTTTTATGGACTCGCCCGTGGGATATGCGAGGAGAATATATTGTCGGAGGATTTCGTAGAAACTGTATTGGCATCTAAAACGGAAAAGAGTAACAAGGGAATGCGAAGGTAACTGAATCTCTCATGCTGCTAAGCTTATGCTTAAAATCATCAACTGAGGTATGGAAAAGAGAGCAATAAATGAATGAAGCCGCCTTGTCAGCGATATCTGCTAGAGGACGAGTCAACCAAGCCTGTCATTTATCCCTCTCAGTGACGAAACGTCTCTTTAACCAACGTAATTCTCCTTCGGGCTTCAATGCAGGCAGAATACTCCTTTTCCATACTAACCGGGATACTAAATTACTCACCCTGCTCTATGATCTAACCCCTCTCTTCTAAATTAAAATCACCCTTCATGCATGCAAAATTTCATTACTTGAGTCTTCTTATGATTTAAGTCCTTGGGTGACTAGTTGACCAGGGCTTGATCACCCGCAAACCTTATCAACTTTCCCCTACCTATACACCTGTATCGAACCCCCCCCCCCCCCCCCCACCATTCCCTCCGAATATGAATTAAAAAGTGCCGGTGACTACGCACAGCCTTACGCAACCCCTCTTCCTAATACCACCTCATCTAATTCCCCGTTCGCTTCTCTCACCAGCACTTTCTCGGTAATGCATGAACTTTGGCTCAGTCTTCTGTTCTTCCAATTTATTCCTGTTTTACGCAATAGTTCCATTAACCCTTTCCTCTTTACTCTGTCAAAAATATTTTTGAAATTAACAATACACGCAGATACATTCTGATTATATTCTAATCCTTTTCACTCATTCCAGTGATGTTGATTGAAAAACTGCCTTCCGTTGACGAAATCTAAATTTACCTGTAGAAAAAATTTCTCCTTCCCCTCTCTCCCTCTCCAAGAAAACTACATGCCCAGATATGGGCAATAAGTGACCACGGACCACTTCGCTGAGGTCCTATTCTTAAATAATACCGAGACGGGAAATGGGTCTGGATGCGTAGATTTTTTCACCTTAAGAATCATCCCCGACACTTTTTATGGCACCCACCACTTCATTCACGACACCTCGGGTCTTCTTCCTACCGGTTCAAGTCTCTTTCAGGGACCAAGCACAATGGGTATTTAAGGAGCAGGTAAAGCATGGCGCGTTTACCCTCTCTTACGACTGACAAAGGTGGACAGGGATTTTTGCAGTGTGAGGGTGGACCGCAAGGGTGCCCTGTGACAATCGGCTCCGAGGAGTGAGGCCTCCCGAAACGCAGCCTTCTTTTCGATTGCTGCTCCGAGATGATGATCATGTAGGTTTCGCGACTGCTGAGAGAGTGACGACCCAAATATGATTGCAGCTCGAAGCAAGAGTTGTCATTAACAACGTCGATATGTCATAGTCAAAAGCGTTCCCAAAATATTCCCAAATACTCCGTTTTTGCCTTTATTTCGTCGTAGGAAATAATGAGATCATAAAATATTCGAGATAAGAGCTCGAAAAATGCGCTTGTATAGTAAATGGTAAAAATAATAATGCTACAACTGTTACAGGCAGATTTCGATAACAATAGACAAGACGTACTGAACGTCTTCACGGCATATAAGTATTAAGTTCCAAGCTTAATCGGGTAAACAATGAAGAAAAATTATCGCGGATATATTTAGAATTTCTTTCAAATTACACACAATCCTCGCACTCGCGCATACTCGCCTGGTTATTTCTTAGACCGAATACTCGGCAATTCATATCGCAGTATATGCTACTTGAAATATAAAAAAAGGACAGGACGTGTAATTCTGCAATGTGACCAGAACAAATTCAACGTAATTATAGGGAATACTTGGAATTACTGAACTACTGTGCAGAGAGGTCGGTGGATTTTTATGGGCTCGCTTGTAGGATATGCAACGAGAATATACTTACTGTCGGAGTATTCGAAAAAACTGTATGGCCATCTAAAACGAAAATGAGAGTAACAAGGGAGTGCGAAAACTGCTGAATCTCTCATGCTGCTACGTTGGTGCTTAGAATCATCAATCGATGTATAGAAAAGAGAGCAATGAATTTCTAGGTGAGGATCAATTCATATTTTCCAAGGGAATTAAACACGTGATGTGATTGCAGTAAGGAGAATCATTATTATCATTAGTTTTCGTTACACACACTGTCCCTCTTCAGCCCCTCATACCTCCCATCATTTTATCCAAGCTACCCGTTCTTCGCCTCACTCCACCCCGTTTAACCAATGTCCTTCACTCAATCACAAATTTCAATTCACCCTCGCCCTTTTTATCTTCCCTATTCATCAATCAAAATTCTTTCCACTCCTACCATTTCAAATACTTCATCATTTGTCCTCCTTTTGACCCACATTAATTTCTCCATCCTTCTACATACTCACATCTTAAAAGCTCTGAGTATATTTCCATCTTCGTTCCATGAAGCCTATGTTTAAGCGTCATATTAGTGCCACGCTCCATATCAAACTCTTCACAAGTATTTTCTTTACTTCCCTGCTTAACGCCCCTGTCAACAGTTCGCGTCTGCGACTAAAAGCTTATCTTGCCAATACAATTTTCCTTCTGTCACCAATGCTGCTATACCCCCTTTTCTCCAATACACTATTTAGATAGCGGAAGGTGGAAATGTCAAGAAATGGAGAGCCTGCCCAAATTCAAACCTTGCTTGGAATAGCCCGCATAACAGCACATTTGTAGATCTGTGGTTCATTTCCCGGATGAGTTTTTTTTATTGCGATCTGGCTTGATTCTATTTTCACCACCTGCTTACTGTTCGGGGTTGTGGGTATCATAAAACGTGTCGGGAATGTTTCTGAGGGCGAAAAAATATACCGACCGACTTCTGAACGTATCGGAATTATTTCCGAAAGTAGGGTATCGGCTAAGGGCTCAAAGGCTTCTCTGATTATGCCGTTCTATGCAACTCTCTTTTAGAGAGAATTATGTAATGAGGCTGGAAAAACTTAGATACTTCTCCTTTGTAAGAATCTCGGCCCACATAAGCCGATAGCTATTGATTATCATAAATTAATGGCTTTTAAATAATATTCCAGGAGTTCAAGCGTTACAAAAATACTAAAGATCATATTAGCAGCTGATCTAATTTCATTTAGACGTAATACATGAGCAGTTGAAGCAGTGATCAATTGAAAAAAACTACGGAATAATAAAACTAAGGCTTTCTGTTTACACCTTCCTAAGACTTTCTTCACACCTACGCTCTGCGACATGAACGTTGGATGAATCTGAGTTAATTGGTGACTTAGTGATCAATAAATGTAGGCGTTTTGAAGTGTTAAGTTTAGAGGACATAAAATTTCAACCAGAACATTACATATTTTACGGTCTTATAATACCCGTGGAAGCGCAACGACCATTTAGCACGTTAATCATTACCCTCAGAAAATCGTCCGGTTGTCATAGGACTCCAAAGTGATCTCGGAATAAATGATAGGTATTTTCGAAAGAGGTTATAAAGCGAGTGTCATTTTCTATCTGTTTCTTCTAGAAATGTGTCGAAAAGTGATTGGAACTCATCTCGTGCCCCTTCTCCCGTTCTGTGGCCACGGGTACCTACTGTCCGTTGCAAAATTCCGTCACCCGAGTTTGAAGACTAATATCTAGAAAACGGCTCAATGGATTTTAAAATAAAATACATCAAATTAAAGCGTGTTTATTTTTGCGTTTTGTGATGGTGTACACATTTTTTCACCAATTCTATTAATTTCAGGATGTGCTTAGAAACGGAATTTTAGCGCATTTTTCCGGGTACCGGACGGTTGCATCGCATTTACGGCTTCGTAGTAACAACACGGATCGAGATATTAAAATTTCCTTTTCACAGATTGTAGCAAAGATCTTTCTTAGTAGTTACTGTAAGTTTCATATTATTTAATGCATTAGTATTTTAGTTGTTGTTGAAAAAGTAAGACTACGTTATTTTCCGTTCCGCGCATCCCTGAAGATCGCCGTTTGGACCCTCTTCTTGCTCTCGAACTCATCGCCACTAATCCACTAATAAAACCTTAAAGGAATTTGTTGGTTAATCAGTATTGATTAACATTTATTTTGGAAAAAGAGCGCGCTGAGCAGCCAGGAATATGGCCCGGAAGAGAAAGTGAGAGGCGCGCAGTGTTGCCCAGTCAGAGGTTTGTCCGTAAGGCGCGCAAGGATTTGCCCACTGGGGAATTTGCCCACTGCCCATTTTCCAGCAAGGGAAAACCAGTTGCCCTGTTACTTTGTATGAGTCATTAGAACTTGATAAATAGTGGCAGAAAGGGTCATTTTTAAGAATGGTCATCAGTGTCATTTTAGAACTGTTGAAACCAACCGATGCCTCCTCGAGCCAAATTTTCGGAGATGGAGTTGAGGATGGTTTTAAGCGCTATTTGTTTCTTTCGTCGAGAAGCCGAGAAATCGGTTTTATTCTGGTGAGTACAGTATGTTACTATAGTAACATGTTTACATGCGATGTAGTTATTTCCCTCTTGCAGTGCACCATTCCTTGCGCGCCTTACGGACAAACCTCTGACTGGGCAACACTGCGCGCCTCTCACTTTCTCTTCCGGGCCATATTCCTGGCTGCTCAGCGCGCTCTTTTTCCAAAATAAATGTTAATCAATACTGATTAACCAACAAATTCCTTTAAGGTTTTATTAGTGGATTAGTGGCGATGAGTTCGAGAGCAAGAAGAGGGTCCAAACGGCGATCTTCAGGGATGCGCGGAACGGAAAATAACGTAATCTTACTTTTTCAACAACAACTAAAATACTAATGCACTAAATAATATGAAACTTACAGTGACTACTAAGAAAGATCTTTGCTACAATCTGTGAAAAGGAAATTTTAATATCTCGATCCGTGTTGTTACTACGAAGCCGTAAATGCGATGCAACCGTCCGGTACCCGGAAAAATGCGCTAAAATTCCGTTTCTAAGCACATCCTGAAATTAATAGAATTGGCGAAAAAATGTGTACACCATCACGAAACGCAAAAATAAACACGCTTTAATTTGATGTATTTTATTTTAAAATCCATTGAGCCGTTTTCTAGATATTAGTCTTCAAACTCGGGTGACAGAATTTTGCAACGGACAGTATGTGTCTCGGGGGACTCGCCTTCTAGCAGATATCGTGGTCGTGGGTCAAGGCGGTCTGCTGTTCACTTGAGAAAGGGCGAAAAGGGAATTATTCTCGAGGGAAGGGTACCCCCAATAAATGGCGAGAGCTCTGGGCATTTAAACTCTGCGCCAAGGGACAGTGTTGTCAAATCTCCTTCAACTCGGGACTTAACAAAATTCGGCCTCCGAGGTGGTAACATTTTATTGTGGACGGGTACATACTTATATGTGAAATTTACATATTGGCAGTTGCGTTTTAAAGTGGGCGTGTTTTTTGGGCATTTATTCTGCTTATCTCTCAAAAAATACATTATATAAATACAAATTTTTCATTGTTAGGCTGGTATTCTGAATCGGGGTCGCTATTATAAGGCCGCGCTATTCCACGGGTCATTATTGCCCGATCTGGTATTCTGAATCGAGGTGGGGAACAAATTGCCCAGTTCTGAGGTGGAATAATTGTACCCGCCCCTTCCGGTATGAGAACCAAAAAGATCAGAAAACAAAAATTCCGGCAGCCAATAGCAAGCGATGTTTACATTTCTGGGACAGTTTGGGATAGATTTACGGCCAACTTTACGCCTCTCACAATGGCCAGCGAACAGCTGATATTAATATATAAAATTATAAATGAATTATTTATTATCCTGCTTGGAAAATTCGCGTATTCATCCAGATCAATGTATCTTTCGAGCAAACATCATTAACTGAGGTAACTCTCCTGCTTACATTTGCATATGAAAAAGCCAAACTCGTTGTAAAATTGTTTTCGCCTGTAGTTGATTAAAATCCTTAGCTATAAATACGGATTATGAACTTCTCCGTGGATATTTTACGTTAAAAAGCATGCCAGAGAAAAGGGCCTTCGTTGAAAACGTACTCATTATCAATATTCATGTGGTGGTTATTAAGGGTATATAAATACGTGTTTATTAATGATGAATTGGTACCTAATGCTCCGCTCTGGGGTAAGCAACCACATTCATTATATTCATCCGATTATCACAAATCTTAAGTGGTAGAATTTATATTAATTACTTTATCATCTTCATAAACAATGTTGATAAACATTAAATACGTTTTGCTACGGAGGCTAGGGTACTCGCAAGAAAATCGTACTTATCATCATAAAAGATCTATAGTTTCATAATTATACAATTTGCAAATAAATAGAATGGAAATGATTGTGGTTTCTGTACCCTTCAGGATTATTATGTGACACACAGCTGCTCATGTTCGGCAATTTCGTTTCTGTACCGGTATTTTCATGAAATCACTGTTGTTTGTTTACAAGGCAAGCAAAATAAAATCGTTTACACTCAAGGGTGACTATAGTTAATAATATATATTTACAATTAAGAACGACCCAATGGAGACGTTGTAAATACACAATGAGATGAAAAGGATTAATGTCGGTAGGAGTTTTATTGCTTTTCATCGGGCAGGTAAATAACTAATTAAAGGTTCTATAAACTGAAAATACGTTCACATTAATAAACTGCCTTTGCAATGAAGTATAATATGGCACATCACACTTTCCCCGTCTACTATTATGATCTATTAATCAGTATTTACACATCATCAAGCCATGGCTTGCAGGATTTCTCTCGCCGCAAGGTTTAATCAAGTCAGTTTACTACAAACATAGTCACTTCACTCGACACACGGAAATGGTTAATAAATCTGTCCTCCATCACTTCAAATGAATTTATACTATCATCCTGTTATTATTATTGTTTATAAATCGTAGTCGGTTTGCGAAGGTATTTGCTTGCAGTGGTCAGTTTACAGAGGGGCATGGGATGGAACCTCTGTGGTCCTCCGGTAAGTTTATAAATAACACTTTCTAGTAATTCTTAACAAGATTTAATTCTTACCAGATAAATGAACATGCTTGAAATTTTCCGATACAACAACCACAGAAACTAAAACAGCCACCACCAATGACTTCAAAGTAAATAGAAACACCACAGTCCTTTGATTTCACAAAAAACAAACACATATGTATCACTTTCTCTAATCGTAGCCTACCCCGGGCTTCTACATATGCATTAACAATTGCCAAAACTTGAAATGCAGACGTCCAGTCCTTTCAAATAGTAAACAAACGTCGAATATATAGCCGATACTACTCGAAGTAAACATTATAAACATTTGAAAGTCATTCAGCGAGCTGATTTACGTCGCGCTATCCAGATTGCCCGGTCTTCAGAATCGGGGAATAATATTACGACCCGGCCGGTCGCTATCTGCCGTTCAGAATACCATATTTCGACCGCGCTATGGGATATCTGTAGAATAGCGACTTCCGGTGACTCTTCGGCATTCAGAATAGCAAATAACGACTGGGTCGTAATACTCTTGAAAATATCGACTTTTTCCGCTATTATGACTTATAAGGCCGGCCTTATCTCGTTCAGAATAGCAGCCTTAGTATCACTTACAATTTTCAAATTGCATTTCAAGGCGATTTTAAAAGTTGTCCGGAGGCCTATTAAAAGGTCACCCACAAACAACGCATGTTCGGTTGTTTTGCAAATGTCGGTTGGGGCGAGAAGAAAATTATCAATTGAAAGGCTCCACCTTTTCCGATAAGTAGACGGAAATTTACGTATAAAGCGTGTTGAAATAGCGGCAAAAATTGCCGTCAACACTAAAACCGAGATCGTTCTACTCAACATTATTCGGCATTCGGCTCCGAACTCGTTTTAAAAAAATGTAAAATTCTAATAAAGCACTGCAGCATGGTCAAGAATGTTTACTCGGAACCGAAATCGTTAGATGGAAACGAAAAAAGAATTTTAGTGAAAAAATTATTCTTCTAACCACAACCATTCACTCATAAATTAAAAATTAAAATAGGCAAAAGTTGACGCCCACCGAAAAAGCTACTGTGATAACATTAACGTCATTTTCCTCCCGTCCTTGACTGCTTTTAGGGGAAGGGAAGGGAGTGGAGGGGGGTTTTCGGAAGGCCTGTTCGGACTGATGCTGTCGCAATCGCTCCCATTGTGTCTTTGTCATCCAGCCTTTGCGATAAGGCGAAGTAGCTTCGCGGGCTCAGTTGTGATTGGACGAAGTCGATATACGTCAGAGGTTGCACCACGCCCACTTTTCCGAAAGGGTTAAAAACATCAGTTTTTCGCCGCTTACAACTCGAGAAATAATTGACGGTTCAGAAAACGGAAAAATACGGGTCTTTTTATTTTACAAACTCTATCAGATGCGACAATAAAAAAATATGGTAAACGACCCCATTGTGACATTCATGGATTCTCTTCAGAAATTTTAATTTAAAGACGAAGGTGTTCGCGAGCCTCCAATGTTGCATGCTTACGGTAAAACCAGGTTTCGTAAATTGACTAGAATTGAAGACTTGAAATAAATATAAGTATATAATTTGAAACTTAAATTCCCTATTTACGCGTTCTTAAGCCGAGTTTACACGATGCATTTACACGCGCGGGTAGATGCGTGAACACATTCACCATCAAAATTGCACCGTGTAAACACTCAAAATTGCGCAAATGCGTGAATGCGTGCACAGAAAATAGCCCCTGTTCTATTTTGGTGAATGTGTGCGAGCAATTTGTAGTCGTCAACAACAAAGTCAACAACAATAACTGAAGTTCAGGCATGATGCTGTCTGTTTCGTAGAAGTGGCGCTTGATGCTAGTAAAACAAAAGAAATCGCGTAATGCGTATCTAGAAAATGGTCGAACAATTGCGCGAACACAAGCATCGTGTAAACACTCCTCAAGTGCGAGAACGCGCATCTGTCCAGACATCTATTCACGCATCTGTCCAGCCACGTACTTGCGCGGGTAAATGCATCGTGTAAACTCGGCTTTATGATACAAATTATTTTTTTATAATACCGCTCATGTTTTTGTTAAACTATCTCAAATCTCCAACTACCTCAACACATGACGATTTCGAAAGAGTCCCATATTTGCCCCTCGTGACTCGGGTCGGTGCAAATGCACAAACCCGTAAAGAAATCAAAACAACATATTTAAATGCTCCTCATTTTACCGAATTCAAGCCTACTAAATCCGTGAGAAGCGCTTGCAGTGAGCACGTATGTCTGTGCTGGAAGAAATGACCGTCCATGCCTCACGAATTAACGGCAAAAACCTCCTTTAACACTTTCCTCACACAATGCAGTTCTCGGCATTCCTCTCTTCGACGAACTAATCTACGATATCGGAGAAATGGCAAAGGCCTTAGCAACGCTCGGAACCGAAAAATACAGTAACTTTCAACTTAAATTACACAATTTACAGAAACCTCGAATTTACATTTTATTGTAGTAAGCAATTTGTCATCATACACAAGACATAGTGACTGCCTGTATTAAACAAGAGAATCAAAGGTCTGGAACTTGAGGCTTATCTGAATTGATGGAAATATGCCATACTTACGCAGAAGTGTGTATTGAACTTATAAAAAAGAAATTGAGAGAATATGAAATTTCTTTAGAAAGCCGTGCGATGACTGAAATCGATTACTTCGATTAATCGACTCATCGCACAAGCCTAACTGGGAGCTTGCCTATATTTCCAAATCAACCACTTCTCCCGGCATCAACATCCGCTAGCTTTCTCCACCCCTCCGATTTCCCCTTCCCAGTCCAGCCTCTCCTTTCCCTAGCCCTTTCCACACACCAACCGAAACCCTTGGCTCCAGTGTGACACCCCAGTAGTGATCTCCTCTAGCTGAAGAAGGGTTCGTGACCCGAAAGCTCCAAAGCGCAGTGGACACTCCATGGGTCGTCTACTGGTGTAAGTGTCCACTGATTATCCTTTCCTTCACCCTCAACACCTTGTTGCTAGCATGTATTAGGACATCCTCTCCTCTGCATATTATATAGACAGGCTGGTCGTTTCCGCGGACATGCCGCCTTTTTCAACAGAAGAGTGTATATGACTCATATTCCTTCCATTATCCATCACTTGTCCCTCGTCTGTTTCTGAGAACAATTTGTTTCCCAACACATTCCTTTCCAATTTTCTGCTCATTCTTCGTCTTATTCGGTATCCTCTGCTGAAATTAATGACCAATCAGTTTGCTTGTGTGTGTCGTCGAGAGATAAGTTATCTACGGGCGCGACGAAATTCTCAAACTATTCTCTCTTTGGCAAACACAGGACTTCCGAGCAGTGGCCCGAAAACGGTGACACTCGGCAACACCAATTAAGCGGCTGATATTTCCTTCAGAGAACTCGTAAAAATCTCTATCATGTGTACTCCATCCCAACTACACTTTTTCCGTCTGCGGATGAGACGGTTGGAGGAGTGCTCTGCAGCTAGTGGTCCAAGTAGAAGCGAGCATTCTGACGAGGGATGACCCCCCATGAAATATGATTTCCCAAGCATCCCTTCGGATGATGGCGTAAGAAGACTTAGAATATAAGCGATAGAGTCCAAATAAGCTGCACTTCTGAGTCTGTATCAACAACAGGCGATGGGAATAGGGCACTCTAATGATGTAAACGAACACGAAGCGAAAACATCAAAAGTCATAATCATGCTCTTATACCTACCTTCTACGGCCGTCCATTCAATCCTAAATGAAGATTATTTGAAAAGAGGAAAAACGAGAAAGAGAAGATTCTTTGAAAAGAGGAAAAACGAGAAAGAGGGATTTGAGCGAAGAAGGGAAGTGGTTTTGCTGACAGATGAGTAAGGTCACTCGCGCACGACATAATATAATTCTAAATAAAAATAATATTCCTTCCTTCGCATTATTTGGGCATATTTAATAGTGGACAATTAATATTTAACCTAGGCGAATGGTAAATTTTTAAAATAAAGCATCCGTTATCTTGAAAGGAAAAGTTTTTATCATAAATCATATTAACCAATAAGGATTTCCTGTTTTTGTCTTTGGAATGAAAATAGAATTTTAAGATGTGGCTAATTTTACCGATTTTGACGAATCTTCGAATCCGACGAACTCAGTGTCTGTGTGTCGAAAACGCCTCTTTTTTTAAATCGTCCTGAACATGTGAAGAGGACGCAGCACACGATTGTTTTCCAATTCTGAGGGTGAAGATAGTTTCCCTGTCGACCGATAGAATCACCGGAGCCATTCCGACGGGTGTATTTGTTTAGAGCGTGTCTTCCGCGTTGTTCACGCCTCGTGGGGGAATCCCCTCCCAATAAGGGGTTATTCCTTTGCCCCATTCCCTTCAGGTAATATGATCCTTCTCCACAGAAAAAGATTTCAGCGCGAGGTTGTCAGTTCAGCGCACGTGAGGCTGACCCGGCAAGAGTGGCAACAGCGCACACACACCGCCTCTGTCGCCCTTGCAACGACAGTATTTAAATTGCGCGTTGCTCGATTTCGTCGAAAAATGCAGCGTGATAACATAAGTTATCCGGCTCGAAAGTCTAATTCTATAATTTAGAAAAGTTAATCACTTTATTTTACCTGTTGTAGGTAGGCACTAGATAATCCATACGGATAATTCTTTTGTAAACCCATCTGATTGCTTTAAGAATTAACTGATGTCCCTTAGTTCCTGGTTTCTGCAGTATTCCCGTGAAGTATGGCTATGATGGCCAGTCAATATCCTCATCAAAACTGACTAAATAAAAAAATAGATTGCGATTTCGTTCTTTATGACAGTTTACGTTCTAATTTCCGCTCAAGGATGGAGCGTGCTCATCCCTTCCATAATGATCCTTGCTTTAGTAATGCTACACCCTATTTTCACTATAGCAGTCGGTTAAGTTTCAGCTCCGACTCTTGTGTTGCACAGGAGAACTTCAAATCACTCACCTCTGAGGCGTAAGGTGCTGTACCCCACCACGTGAGGGAAAAGAGAGAATCCATGGTCGTTTTGGATGATTTCTTTTGGCACACCAAATTGCCTCTTTCATTCACATCTTACGGTTATTTTCGCAACTTCTCTTGGGCAGCCAAAATACAGGAGAATCTCGGATCGACTAACTCGGGAAGTACCTACCTATGCGCATTCCAAGGAATTGTTTTCCACCGCGAATTGTTTCCCCTCGTCCCTGTGGATGATCCTCTCCGCTTTTAATCCTCGTTTCGTCCACGCTGCGAATGTGCAGAAATCTCTGTGAGTTATGCGAAGCTGGCCTTGGATTTGAAAATAATAGTTGAGCTTCCGGTTAACTTTCATGCCATCGTTCTTCGTCCAAAAATTAACTTTTCCTTTCGTAATTGCTTCTTCATCAGTCATCTCCTCCGCGGGCATTTCATTCCCACAATAACTCGATCCACAGCGATTCCGTCAGGATCAGTTGTTCCCAGGCAAGGAGCAATCCTCTGTCGATAGAAGGAGAATCAAAATTGGTCTACATGACTGAATTTTATGAATGTCTTCCTTGCGTAGTTATATCCTTCTCTAGAATATAGAATCATTTTCATGTACATGTCCTTCCCATAAGAGCATGGGCGTAGCTAGGGGGGTCCCTGGGGGGGCCCGGCCCCCCCCAGAAGGCTCGTGGCCCCCCCCAGAAAAATTTGACAAATCGAAATTGTGGTGGCCACGCTTCACACAGCGCTGGCAACCGCGCGCCTGCGGCCGAACCACAACACGGCGGTGCGGTCCCTTTGGCTCCGTTCACACTACTGGGTTGGAAAGCCAGTAACCCGTACCTATATGCTAGTAACTTGAGTATCAAGTTCGTCCTATGACCGCAGGTTGGAGAAACGCTGGAAAACTGATTTTACCAGCCTTGAGTTGCTAGTTTTGGCGCAGGTTACCTGAATTTGTGGCTTTCGAATTTCTGGAAAAATCAGGGAATCCTCGTATCAGTCAGGGAGAAACTTGGATAGGAAATTCTCCTTATTTTTCTACCATTACGTTTATCGGCCAGTCTTTCTCGCCCTTTATTTCACCAAGTAAAACTAATGTCCATCGCTGACGTGCATGGAATAAGCTCCATAGCCGTAAGCCGTAGTAATTCGTGGAGCATTCAGTAGTGAATCTTAGAGTTATTTAGTTGTGAATCAGACGTATATTTTGTATATCCGTGTTGCGATATTTACCTAGTTGTGTTAAAATTCATGATCACAATGTATTTCGCTCATCACAAGGAATCCGAAGCTATGTTGTTCTGAAAATTTTACCTCTCTTTTTTTTAACTTCCGAGACTCAGGCCGAGAGGTAGTGGGAGCACACTAGCTCGAAGTAAATACATTCTTACAGCTTACAATAAAAGTATGATCTCATGTGTAAACATAATCTTACGCAAGATCATCTTCGATTCCCATAATAATAATAATAATAATAATAATTATGACGGCAACGAAACCTGATGCTAGCCGGAGACTCGGAGGTGGATGTTACAAAAGTAACAATTAATAATAATAATAATAGATTTATTTGCCCAGAGATACAAAACAAAAGGTTTCCCAATGTGAGTACATAAGGCACGTCATAAAAAAAATACACATAGGTACAATCTAATTGGTAGATGAAAGGTAGTCATTGACAGAGTAAAAACACTTATCAAGAAGATAACTGGTTACTTGCTTTTTAAACACCATCAGTCTTTTTTCGCTTTTTATAGTTGGCGGCAAATGATTGTACAACTTTGCACACATTGAATAAGGCCCTTTCAAAGTTGTACTTAGGGTTGACGCTAAAATATGTACATCGTCACAACTTCTTGTTTTATATGTGTGGTAGTATTTATTTGTTTTAAAATCAGTTAAGTGTTTCCTTATATACAGAACAGCATTATAGATATACACAGAAGGAAAAGTCAGAATCCCCAGTCTCTCGAAAAGAGGCTTACAATGTGCCCGATAAGACTCATTACACATGGTCCTTATCAACTTTTTTTGAATTAAGAATATACTCTTTGCTCTTGAGGAATTTCCCCAGAGTATGACACCATATGAGATCTGAGAATAAAATATACCATAATATAGAGTTTTGAGTACATTAAGGCTGACAGTATGTTTCAAAACAGATACAAGATAAAAAACTGAGTTTAACTTTTTGGACAATTTTGAGACATGCACATCCCACTTAAGATGTTTATTCCCCTTCCCCCATACTCCCCTTCGTGAGGCAAGATGCTGCCGTTGCTAATTGCCTCCTGTCTTCACTTGCAGACTGAGCAAGCATCGCGCCTCGACGGCGCACGTTGTTACTCCCTTCACGATTGAGATGAAGAAATGATTTTTTCACTAAGTTAGCAGGCGACTACTTTTTACCTTACAAAAATTCAAATTTTTGTCCTTAAGATATTTACATCAGTATAACAACCTTTTAGCTCAATTAACCACAAAAAACATGTGCACTGTTACGAAGAAAATAGTATGAGAAACCTTTATGAACGAGTTTTAATCCAGCATGAGGAACGGTTTGCCGACGATCGAGTGAAGAAAATAAAGTGAAAAGAACGGCGTTTCTGGGGGAAGCTTAAGGAAATATTTTTTATAAACTTTTTTACAAACTGTATCGAAAAACTATTGGCACCACTAAATGAAACGTCTCGTTATGCATTATGGCACATTTTTATACAGCGCATAGTGCATTATTAATTTTAATGCTGCATTTGACAACAGCGCACCTCCACCCTTGGGGAGATTAACATGGGAAACGAATCTCCATGAGAGCCAATACTGTCAACTAAATACGGAAAGCACTATAGTGTTGTGCAGTTGATTAAGTTTCGTGCAATTCTTGTGATTTTTCCCTTCTATTTTGTTTTTATTTCGGTGCAATGAAGAAAGTTTCAGATATATTCGATCATTTTTCAAGAAAACTCTCTCCCCCTCCAAGAAATGATCAATGTGTAGATGATGATTCTCCCAGAGACGACCGCACATTCCCCTCCTCTGCACCGTCAACGTTCGAAACTTCAACGAAACCCACAGATGAAAAAATGGAAGTAACCGAGGAAAGAGCATCTGAAGCGACAGATCTTGGTACTTTGGAAACTGGACCGAAACAACGGAAAATTAATTTCACGAAAACACTATTTGGAGACAGAAACCGATCATTTGCCGACACTTACTATGAAAAACACCAGTGGTCGGAGTACAGTGTGGAAAAAGATCGAGCATACTGCTTTGTGTGTAGACTTTTCTTTACCGGGGTTGTGCGAGACCAAAACGAAAAGTTTATTAAAACGGGGTTTTGCAAATGGAAAAAATTAAAAGATGCGATCGAAAAACATGAAAAATCAGGATCTCATTCGGATTGTCATTAAAAGTATCTGGGGTAGCAATGGCTAACGCATCTGGTACTGTTCACGAGAAAGTCGTAATTCAGAGTAAAGAAGAGATTGTAGAGAACAAAAAACGTTACTTGACAGAAGTAGCTGACATCATTTCCTGTGTCAGTTGTCAAGGCATGCCACCGAGAGGACCTGATGAGAGCTCTGAATCTCAGAATAGGGGAAACTTTGTTGAATTGTGTAAGCTTTTTGCGAAGTATGATGACTTTATTGCAAAACATTTTGGGCAGTGCCTTAACTACTGCAGCCCAACGGTTCAGAACGAGATAATAGAAGTTGCAGCCGGTCTAACTCTTCAAGAAATTGTAAAGGAAATGCGGGATTGTGGGTTTTATTCATTGATGGTAGATGAAGCTAAATGTTACAAAGAAGAGCGGTTGTCAGTAGTTTTGAGGTACATACGTAAGAGGATTGGAGCCCATCGAAAGGTTTCTGGGTTTCTTAAATTGTTCCACAGCAAGAGGTTCCGAGTCGCTAAGCCAAATCATTCAAGATTTTTTAACTAAATACAGCTTGGACGATATACCAATGATTGGACAATCATACGATGCTGCCAACGTTATTTCAGGAATGAATGTCCAGGTGAAAATGAAAGAGTTACACCCACAGGCAATTTATATCCACTGCTTAGCTCACAAAGTAAATTTGGCCGTTGTCTATTCCTGCAACGATATCCAGTCAGCTTACATTTTCTTCAATACTCTTGAAGCCCTCCATATGCACAACCTGGTAATCATGCCATCTTAGCAGAGATTCAAAAGAAGCTAGGCATTAAGGGTGGGAAAGAAATGGGGAGCTTAAGTAGTACAAGATGGTGCTGCCGTTACACAAATTGTAATGTTGTAATAAATAACTTCAACGCAATCAAAGAAGCCCTTGAGGAGGAAATGAACGCTGCACGAGATGGGGGTATGCTGGAGGCCATCGGTTTGTTGAGATCTATCCCAAAACCTAAATTCGTTGTTAATCTTTTCGTAATCCATTCAGTTTTATCGGTGACCAATGTGCTGAGTAAGTATTTGCAAGGCCCAGATCCGAAGCTCGGGAGAGCAAGTTCAATTATTGCCACCATTCAAACTACTTTCGCACAGAGCAGAAATAATTTTGATGGTTTATGTGCCGAGATAGTAGAATTTGCGAACAACGACATTTTGCTAGAGCCTGTATCTGTCTCAAAGAAAAGAAGGCAACAGCCATCCGCCATAATGAGCGATTACTATGTTGAAACTACCATAGGAAAAAGCCAGCTGACCGACCTACCATCTGACCAACCCCAACACTTGAGATTACTGGAAAATCAATGTGTACAACAGGGTTTTGGATAATGCTATTTCACATTTTCAGCACAGGTTTGAGTCCGTTCCCCTGGCAAAGACAGCAGATGCCTTTACACAGTTGAACTAAACTGAAGCTGAAGATTTCATTAATAATTACAAAGAAATTTTGAATATAGATACCCATTCCTTAAATGCCGAGGCAACACTATTGAGAAATATATTAAAAAACAAGGAACTAGAGGTCAAACTTAAAAATGTCTTGAGCAGAAATAAATGAAGATATCATGCCGAATATTTACAGACTTCTCCAAGTAGCGTTCGGCCTGCCCGTCAGCTCGGGTGGATGTGAAAGAAGTTTCTCAGTCATGCGAAGAATCAAGTCGTGGGTTCGGTCTACAACCGGCCAATCAAGATTTTCAAATCCATCCATTCTTCACATCGAAAAAAAACTTGTTAATGTAAGGGCTCCCAGCACTACCATCATTGAACATTTTTGTCAAAAAACAGAAAATTCCTTTAAACCAAATTTTTTGTTTCTTTTCTTTGTTTTCACTTTAATATTGAAGTTGTGAGTATTTAATTTATTAGCAGATTACCATCCCAAAGTTTACTATGATCCTTCTGAAAATGTGTGAATCCTCGGTGAAAATAAAAGGTATTTTATTTTCCAACTCTGTGTGATCATTTTCTAGTCTACAACAATCCCGCTCAGTAATTTACAAAATGTCATCAGCAATTAGGCTTGATTTCAGTTCTGAGAAGGTTAAATTAAAAAACATTTCCGGGGGAGAAACACCCCCTCTTGAAGTGGGGGTACCCCCCAGAGGTGGTCCCATGGGTGGAGGGTGGGTGGCCCCCCCCCCAGCCAAATTCCCTGGCTACGCCCGTGCATAAGAGGTGCATGTTAAGGTGTTATTGCTTAAGGCAAACATTTCATTCGTAAATTTTAATTAGAAATATTCATTTATTCATTCAATTAGAAGGAAACTAGGTACAAGTATGGTACTGTAACAATTCTATCGGAAGTACTGAATTCCTCAGTACCGGTGTTTTCTGCTGAACCGGTGTTTTCCACTAACACGGTATTTTCAACTGAACCATTTTTCTACTGGCTTTTTTTTACTCGTGTTTCGCGTTTTTTGTTATCCAAAAGGTTTTTAGCCAAAATTTTTGTTTAATCTGTTTTGTAAGACGTGTTTTTCCTATAAGAAAATACTTCTTAATAAGGCGGGTACGATTTTCTAAACTGAAGTGTAAAAAGTGAGAATGTTTGCGTCACCCAATGGTTTTTATGCTAGGCTTGGGCGTACATATAAATTGAATTTTGTCACTTTAACGGCGATGAAATTCGCATTATTGTTGAAGGAAGACAATGCAAAATTTCCACATATGTTACTTAGCACTACGTGTTTCGTTGTTAAAAAACATTATCAAGTGCCTTGATCAGCCTCCATGATAATTCTGTTGTAACAACAAAACGCGTCAGGCTAAGTTACTAACTTTATGCATGGTGAATGTAAAGATCTCTAGAGACAGAGCGACTGGTGTCTGCATAAGGACGAAATCTTTAAGATCTGATTTACGTGCTCCCAGAGAGTTGAGATGTGTGGAGAGGCAATTGCTTTCGTCTGTAGCTCATAGCTATATGCCTTTCTTAGGGCCAGTTTCACCAACGACGGCAAAATTTCCCATTATCGCAGTTTACATTATCTCCGTTAATATTATTATCTCGACAATCTCTTGCTTGCGTTCCACCACTGTTATTATTATCTCGGTTTTTTGAAACCGAGATTTCTCTGAGAATGTTTAGGTTGGTAAATTTCTCATACTCCTGACGTCAGCAAACAAATAAAAGCGCCTAACCGATTTGTAATTCAGCTGATTTAACTTCGTGCTTATTGTAACTAAAGGCATTTCCAATGGACCCATGAAGGACAAAATATTTACTAAACTTCCACGAAACATCTATATTATCTTCTACGTATATCTAGAAAACATCTATAATCACTTTCAAAAATCGTCTATATGTTTATAAGATATTTCAAACCCTGGTTTTCCTAATTCTACTAAACATCTCCCCTAAGATATCACTTATTGTCTTCACTGTTACGTTTAGGAGAACTTAAATTACATTGCCTTTATTTACAGCGTCTCGAAAACGTACAGTAACTGCTATTATAGGTACCTTTTGATCACTTAAAACTTAGCATTTCCTTCGTCGTTGTGATTGGTGTCCGGGTGAATTATCATGCGAATGAATTCATTCACGAATGAATTTAAGTGATGACCTGAAATTGCTTCTGCTTAGGGCGTTTAACACGGCGAATGATCTTTCGAATGAATTCCTTGAATACCTGTTACGTGCAGAAAGAATGCGCAAAAATGCGCATGTGATATCGATAGGCGAAGGCCTATCGATAGCACATATGGTTTCACGGGAGATTTCCGACCAACGCCGCTGTATCGATTGTCCGAATGGGTTTGTAGTCTTCTGACTTGTTTAGAAGTGATGCGTGATAGGTGAAATAAAGAATGGTGTATATTTAGTAATTATAATATTCATTATACAAAGCTTTCTAGATATTGAGGTTTGAGTTCATCGGAAGTGAAGTAGATCTATTAATAATGAATCGGTATGGTTTAATTTTCGCGTCTACTGCTAGTGTCCATACAACGGTGGCAGCCACAATTCTTCCGGAGAAAGCTACGAGAGAGGAGAAATAGAGGTCGAGGTACGTTAGGCGTGATTCAAAATAAACTTTTTATATGAATGTGAGGCCTATCGTCATTTATTAAGAAAGACGCTAAGGAAGATTGTAAATTACCCTGGTGGGGAACAGAATTAAACGGTCTCCGTAGAGAGACTAGGAAACTCTTTAATAAAGCAAAGAGGACAAGAATGCCTCGGGATTGGGAAAACTTTAAGGTTGCCCAACGGAGGTACAAATCAGCAATCGAGCACTGCAAGAGGGACTCATGGAGGAGCTTCTGTGAGAGCGTAGAGACTGTTCCACAGATGGCAAGACTTCATAAGATCCTATCGAAAGACTCAGAAGCGGGGGTGGGTTCTCTGCTGCTTCCCTCGGGAGACTTCACGTCGTACGACAAGGAAGCACTAAAGCTAATGCTGGAGACCCACTTTCCAGGCTCCAGGGAGTTGAGGGAGATGCATCATGGGAGGAATCCCATCCGTCCAGCTCGGACGGAATGGAGACTTTCCTCCAGCATCGTGACGTACACAGTTACAAAATGGGCAATCATGAGTTTTAGCCCCTTTAAGGCTGCAGGGGAGGATGGGGTATTTCCTGCACTCCTTCAGGAAGGGCAGGATCTGCTCCTCCTTCCAATGGTAAGAATATTTTGCTCCTGCCTGGCTTATGGATATGTTCCAAAAGCCTGGAGGGTCACCAAGGTGGTTTTCATACCTAAACCAGGTAAGACAGACTACACAAGAGCAGACTCCTTTCGAGGAATCAGTCTGATGTCTTTTCTACTGAAGACACTAGAAAAGATAGTGGACAGGTACATAACGGATGGGCCATTAAGGGATCACCCCCTGCACCTGTATCAACATGCCTACCAGAAGGGAAATTCTGTGGAGACAGCGCTCCACAATCTTGTTAGCAGGATTGAGGGAGTGCTGGAACACGGAATGTACGGACTAGGGGCATTTCTTTATGTCGAGGGAGCATTTAATAACACGTCCTTCGATCAAATCTTCATTGCTGCAGGAAGACATGGTATCCATGCTCACATTGTGAGCTGGATTAGATACATGTTGGAACAAAGAACTGTCAAAGTAGTCTTGAGAGACAGTTCAATGAAGGTAGCTGTGACTCGAGGCTGCCCTCAGGGAGGAGTGTTATCTCCACTCCTCTGGAATATGGTAGTCGACAGTCTTATTTTAAAATTGAATAGGACTGGCGCATACACTCAAGGGTACACAGATGATGTGGCTATACTCATCACTGGAAAGTACCTTGATACTGTCTCTGGACTCATGCAGAAAGCCCTGGATAAGGCAATGGGGTGGTGTGCAGAAACAGGGCTGACTGTAAATCCGGAGAAAACTAAGCTTGTATTGTTTACCAATAGAAGGAAAATGGAGGGCTTTAGACCTCCCTCTTTGCAGGGAAAGGTTTTATATCCCTCACCATCGGTCAAGTATCTTGGTGTTATTCTGGACTCCAAGCTTAACTGGGGAGAGCATTTGGAGACCAAGGCAAAGAAAGCTTGTGCCTCCTTATGGATGGGCAGGAGGACCCTTGGTAAAACATGGGGACTGCAGCCAAAAGCCATTAGATGGATTTATACGGCAGTCATTAAACCTAGTTTCTTGTACTGCTCTATAATTTGGTGGAAGAGAGTCCGGCTCAAAACTGCTGGGAACAAACTGAACCACCTTCAAAGAATGGCCTGAATGAGCATTTCAGGGACTGTGAGAATAACCCCAACTCTGGCGCTGGAAACGCTGCTGAACCTCGCTCCACTCCATGTGGAAGCTGAGGTGCAGGCAAGGAGAGCAGCTTATCGTCTCAAATGTATGGGACAGTGGTATGACAAAGGAAGCTCCTATGGTCATAGACAAGTTTGGACAGAGCTCATGAAGTCGAGTCCCATCCTTGAGATGGGCAGTGATGGAATGATAGCCAGGTTCAACCAAACACCCCCCTACTTCAAAACCCACTTCCCGGATAGGGAACAGTGGGCTAGAGGAAAGAACTTTTCTGGAGCCGAGGTATGGTATACGGACGGCTCTAGGAAAGAAGGAAGAGCGGGAGCAGGGGTATACAATTGTAGCACACCAAGGAAGCTCTCAATCCCTTTGGGAAAATATGCTACGGTGTTCCAGGCAGAGATATATGGACTTCTGACCTGCGCGTATGCTATTAAGGAAATCGGGATGTTTAACAGACCGATACACATATGCACGGATAGTCAGGCAGCTTTAAAGGCGCTGACATCACCATGGTGCAAATCACAGCTGCTGCAGGAGTGTCGTGAGGCACTCAATGATATAGGCAGATGCGGCAAGGTGGAACTTTTCTGGGTGCCTGGTCATGCAGGCATATCCGGAAATGAAATGGCTGATGAGCTGGCAAGGGCCAGTTCCAGCCAAAATCCGATTGGGCCAGAGCATATCATACCTTTTGCTACGTCAATAGGGATAGCAGAAATTAGAATGTGGGGGCTAGTCCGACATTCTGAGATCTGGCGAGTTGCACCAGGCCTTAGACAGGCCGAACTACACATTGGAGAGCCTAGGCCTGGGCTTGCGAAAAGACTCTTGTCACTAAACAGGGGTCAATTACGAACGGTAGTGGGACTCCTCACGGGGCACTACCAGGTGATGAGGCACCTTCACCTCCTGGGAATTGTAGATTCACCTAGATGCAGGTGGTGCGAAGAAGGGGATGAAACTACATCCCACATATTATGCGAGTGCCCTGCTGTGATGAGGACTCGAAATAGGTACCTGGGGTCTCCATTTTTGGAACCCAGGGAGGTATGGGAAATCCCCATAGGGGACCTGTTGGCCTTTAGCAAGGCGAATTGCCTTTATGGGTGATTTCCTTAGAAGGGTGGTTGGCACAATGGGCCAATAGGTCTGAGTGCCTCAGGGCCTCCTTGGAGGAACTCCACCGAAAAATAATCTATCTAGACCTCTTGTGCCAACCCTCTTTTAACCTGCCTGCCACTCGCAGACACGGGACAAGAGCACCGGGGTAGAGGCATATAGGAGGGTTATCCATCCAACCTTCATCCTGGCCTTAAGTTGCTTAACTTCAGTGAAACTTACGGGAATCTGTGTGTCAACGTGGCTCGGCCCTTGCCATGCAATAGCTTACTTTTTACTTAACTGGCCCAATGATTGGCCTTTAGCCAGTTAACTTAGAAAAGACAGAGGAGACAGACAGGGAAATCCTGATAGGGGACCTTTTGACCTTCAGCAAGGCGATTGGCCTTTATGGGTGATTTCCTTAGAAGGGTGCTTGGCACAATGGGCCAATAGGTCTGAGTGCCTCAGGGCCTCCTTGGCGGAACTCCACCGAAAAATAATCTATATCTAAGAAAGAGGCTGGAGCAATTTCGTACTGCATTAAATCTCACCAGACGTGATTATGAAAGATCGGACACGACGACGAGAGAAGCAATTTCGGTGACAAGAGATACTTGATCAACCTTAGGTATACATGTTTATAATTATATTGATATTTTACAATTCGATTCCGGCTGGCTGTCACGCTAAGATTTTATAGCGACGGGCAAATCGTTTCCATGACCGTATGCGGCTAATACGTTCCCTGATTACTCAGCAAGAATTCATGAGGGTTATAAAATATGTTTAATTATGGTTGAAGTGTGTAGGAGTGTGTATTGTGATAAGTGTACTATTTACATTTAAATAAGATAGAGTTTTAGAGAGTTAGATACGTGCTATTTGCTTTTATTTATCCTTTTTATAACGCCAACGTTTCAACGGACGACTCGTCCATCGTCTTCAGGGTGAGTGAAGCTGGTGTTATATAAATATTTCACCCGGTGAAAATCCCGAGAAGACCTCACCTGAATTGTTGCTAATTGCTTTTCGTAGCGTTTATTAACTCGGGATAAATCAAATCTCAGGTTTTAGGTTCAAATAAATTGCGCGTTCCTTAATCAACCTAGTAATTGCCTTAACCCTTTCGCTACGAAGGACGTGTTAAAACGGCGTCAATTTTTCTACGCAAGCGAACGAAGGACGTGTTAAAACGGTGTCAATTTTTCTACGCAAGCAAACGAACGACGTGTTAACAAGTCGTAGTCGCTAAGCTAGCCCCAAGCAGGCCAGAAAGGTGTGTGTTATAAAGGCCCTCTTCTCGGGACGTCTTAGATACCTTTTCTCGGTCCGCGGGAGAGGATTATCCTGACCCTTCGTTGCAGTGCGCGCCCCAATCCCAGCAGGGGTCCGCGGTCATTTGCTTGTTGGTGCAGTGGAATAACAAACTAAGAAGTTATTGTTTAATTTAAAAATTGAGCATTATAAGTATATTCCTTATGTTTAGTTCTACAACTGCAAATTTTAAACGGAGCTCTACCGTTATTTTTAACGTAGTTCGTGAGTAAAAGAATCTCCGAACAAATTTTTGTTAATTATTTAGTTGGTTATGAGTAATTTTTTCATGTTTTTATTTAGTTAGGAAGTTATAATGTTTTTAGGTTCAACAACTGAATGCTATTTTTTCATATGTGTTGATGGCCATATTTTTCGTGAGTTTCAATGTTTATTTTTCCCTGCAATTACTCAGTCTAATATAATCATGACAGCTGACTATTTCACTTTCTTTCGTTGGTCAATGGTTTCCGCCTAAAGAATACAGTGATTTCTGGCAGTCCTTCGAATCGAAATTAAGGATTCCGTAGACCGTACATCTCATGAATTAACATGCTGAATATTTCGAAGTATCGTTTCTTTGATTCGCGCTCTGATGATGTCAAAGGCCTGAAAAAGGCTTTTTTAAATTCAAAATAATTTTCTCGCAGAAAAGTGGTCAAAATAATTTACGAGTGTGACAAACGGCAAAATTATTTGCTTAACCATTGATACGATTTTTTTGCTAGAGAGCTTAATATTAATGGTAGAATTTCGTTTAAAAGCTGTAAAGGCACTGTAAAACTAAAATAATTCGTTTCCGATAAAATTAATATCAACGCTGCAGCAACAATTTTTTTAGCAAAACCATTGCATAAACAAATAGTTGACCGCGACGGCTTGCTGTTAAGGGGTCCCCAAGCGGGAAAGGGTGAAGATTATCTCGGCCCGGTGCCCGAGAAAAAGGTTCGACACCCCTCTGGGCCCCAACCCAACTTAGGGAAACAGGTACCGGAGAGGATCCTAGCGTAGCGAAAGCTCCGTACTGGCAATGCAAAGAATACTTTATGGCATTCGTGGGGGAAGTAGTATTTTCTAACATGTAGCTCCGTCGCGAAAGGGTTAAATAACGATAATTGAACTCAAATGTCTCGATTAATATCTAAAAGTAGCTGAAAAAATCGCCTGCGCGCCATGTTGCTTTTACAGTATTATCTCGGATAATAACCTTTCACCTCGCGAAAACCTCCGGTAAAAATATTAACCGAGATAATGCACAAAACCGAGTTAAAGGTACTGGTGAAACAGAGAAGTCACATTAACTCGGTTAATCCCAAAATTAACCGAGTTAAAAAGATTATCTTCGTTGGTGAAACTGGCCCTAAATCTTTAGAGTGATGCTCCCTCCGTTTGTTCTTCATAGCCTCGGATTTGGTTATTTTTCTCAGCGAGATGTCAACTCCACCAACGTGACGAGTACTTTGGCGTTGTTGCGCATCAAATTCTATATCTTCTCTTCTGGCTCGTTTCTCTTCTTCATGGCCACGAGTCTCTCTCGATTCTATTTCCATGGTTTCAATGGCAGTTGCGGTGGGAATATCAAAAAGGAGGTCCATCTTGGAGGTGAATCCTTCGAATTTGGATGCCTGATTTCTCTTGTACCTTTTCACTATATCACGCCACTCTGGGTATAATGCTTCCAACTTTGCTTTGAATTTTTACTGGCTGAATGTGTGGTATTTTGGTTATGAGAGAATCTGAGTTACAGTCCTGAGAGCACTTTCACGGCGACTTAGCTTCAACACCCTCATATTATAAAATGCCGGGCAGTAGGCATGCGAGCTCCTTCGGCATGTTTTCTGAATGTTGGCGTAATATTTCCGTAAGCTTCCTTCGCATGCTTTAACGTAGCACCAAGAGGCTCACTATCAGCAAATGGCAAATAATTTATGTTATCCCGATGCTACAGAATAAAACACCCCTAAAACTTTGAGAAACAAGCAGATTTTGATCGTACTCACTCACAAGCTAGAGGATGACTGATAGGAAAGTGAATTATCCCCGATGCAAAGCCGATACTCGATGCTTACATATTGTACATTTGTACATGTCAAAATTGTGCATTGTACATTAGTCAAAAGAGCAGAGAAGGGATATAGAAAACACAATGTTCTTCGCCATAACCAGAGTATGAGTGCTCCATGTTAGAGGTTAAATAATATCTAGAGATATCGGCTTTAAACTAAGATGTTTTAATAACGAGTCACAGACACATCCAAATTCCAGTTTACAAATTGAACGACTGATGGAGAGTTGACAACAACAATATAGATAAATAGTTACTGACATAAATAGCAACATATGTTGCCAACCCATATTTATGTATTAGATTACAACTCTAACACCCTCACTTAATCTAATAGGTATATATATAAATATTAAAATTCTGCAACCAGTCCTTTCTTCCTGTCATATGGGCCGTAGCTCCGGAGTCGATGAACCAGTCAGCTTCACTCGCGATGTGTTTGGCTCCCAAGGCTGCCACAGAGAGAAGAGTTCTCTCCTTTTTCATCGCCGTACTCGGTACAGCTGATGGTCCTTGTGCAGTCCTGGACCCATGCGATGAACCGCTACTGTGTGTCTCGTAGTTCCATCTGCTCCTGCATTTGGCTCTAATGTGACCAAATTTCCCACATTTGTAGCACTTAATCGGATTTGACGACTCGTTTCTAGCCACTTGCACTGCTTTACCAGATTGTCGCCCGGAAACCCCTTTACTTTTTGCCCACAACGCGGACTCGTCATTTTGGCCCCACCGACTGTCCTGAATTAATTTGGATTTAACAAAATCACTATTTATTGGCGTACCGGAACTCTCTAATGCCATTATCATTGGATTAAACTCCTCTGGCAACCCGTTTAACATAATTACGCCTGTGAATTCATCATCTACCGGTGCATTAATATCTGCTAATTTTTGATCAATGCATATAATGTCACTCACATATGCCTCCATGGATGGATATTGGTCCAGTTTTACGGAGAATAACTTACGATGTAAGCCTAAACGTCTGGTCAGCCCCTTGTCTTCGTATGCTTTTTCTAAATTCTCCCAGGCTTCTTTTGCTGTTGCTGCATTCCTCACGTGAGCAACAGCGGACGGTTTTAACGTAAGACCTATCTTGGCTAGAGCTCGCGAGTCACGTTTCGCTCGTTGCTCACTCGTGGATGAGTCATCTGCGGCGTAGCCTTTAACGCAACTCCACAACCCTTCGTGCACTAAATACATCTTCATTTGGAATTTCCAAATATTGTAATTGTCCCGTCCATCCAATTTTTCCATGGATGCCAAACCAGTTCCAACTGACGCCTCAGCCATTTTTCGCTTTAACGATACGATACGTAAAAAAAATGCACTCGCGTAATGTTGCAGTACTATTGAAGCACAACTGGTCCTTTTCGGTCGCCTGGGCCCATAACCTGTTAGAGGTTAAATAATATCTAGAGATATCGGCTTTAAACTAAGATGTTTTAATAACGAGTCACAGACACATCCAAATTCCAGTTTACAAATTGAACGACTGATGGAGAGTTGACAACAACAATATAGATAAATAGTTACTGACATAAATAGCAACATATGTTGCCAACCCATATTTATGTATTAGATTACAACTCTAACACTCCAGAACAATTACCAATCCAGACAACGTAGCAGTTGCGGTGTCAGCCGCTTACAACAGGGGGTCTAACAAACAGGTGAAACTCGTCGACCCCTAATTAGCATTTCGAGCTCGCTTCGCCCTCCTGCATCCCCTAAACGGCTAAAGGTAGGTGAAAACTAATGAAATTTTAGCCCTCGTAGATTTACTCTAGAAGCAGTTATTGTGGTGCGATTTTTTTTTTTTTTTTTTTAAGTGGGGTATTTCAGACCCCATGCGGCACGTGTTATCGCAACTCAACAAAAATTTCACGCATGTGTCATCTCATCAAAATGAATGTTTTGACGGGTGGAACTTTTAGCTTTTCCGATTTTCGAAAAATAAGCCTCACCCTAGTGTACACCTTGCGAATGTATTTAATCTCCTCCATTTCGACTGAACTACCTCCACAACACTCTTGTACATAGTATATTCTCCTGATGCTCCATCAACGTCGGTTCTCCTCGGCATACCACCTCCTTTGGGTTATGAGATTCGCTTGTTTTCCTCATAAACGTCCAACCAGATGACCGGGAGCTGCTCTTCAGCCCTCCGTCGTTTCTCAGGGCAGCTGATGTCTTCCTCCACGGTGATATCGGATTGCTCCACAACTCCGTTTCCATTTTGAAAACCAGAAAATGTCACTTCTTGACCCACAATCTCGGATTCTCCATTTTGATGTCTGAACACGCAGTAATATGTCCTTTGAAAGTCTATTGCGTGTGCTTAGAATGTGTGTTGGCAACCTTAAGACAATCTTTGGGAATATAATTCTCATAGGTGTTGCCATGTTTCTGCCGCTCCCCAGCTAGCGCAAGGGTCTCCTGAAGGGAAGTAAGAGATTCCGGGGAAATGGTGACCCTTTAATTTCTGCATTTTCGGAGGGAACCTACCCCCCTTACCACTTTAGCTTCCTTCCGAGGGCAACACTTCCCCATTCGGAAAGAGATTATCTCCAAAAATCAGTAAGCGGAGACTGAACGATCACGGCAATCATTTTAATTGCTACAAATACGGTTAACTATAAGACGAATTTGTCAATTATTAATACAGTGATTTCACTGACAGTATCCCGAAAGGCGGAAGTCCCGGCGATAACATCCCACATAGCAAAACAAGCTTGCTGCAACCTTGCATCGGCAAGGTTAAAGCTTGCCTCAAGCTTGCTGCAATCCGACGACTGCACCTGCCGCAAGCTTGCAGCAAGTTCCATGCAAGTCCTGTGCAAATTTTAACCCTGGCAAAAATAGAGGGTACGCCGAAGGTAGGAAAGCATTCATGAACCACACAAAAACATTGCCTATGGAATGCAATTGTGCAAAGGAGTTGTACCCCTGTACTTAGCGAAACAAATTAGTTGGGTATCACAAAAAAATCACTACTTGCATGAGTACACCCATAGTATCAAAATTTAAAAAGAAAATGATAATAACAGATGTGCCTGTACTTATAAATGCACAAGTTATAATTCTAACGATCCATGGCACACATATACATATATTTGTCGTACGTATCTTTTTATCTTTACCTAAACGACCTGACGAAATTCTTTTGACGATGGCTATCTAGCGCTTCTTCGTTATCAAATGTCTGACGGTAGGCCGTATATATACAGCTGCTGGCTTGCATGAATTCATTAGTGATAATTAACATTACAACATGTGGACACGGGTATTTGCGCCATTAAAACATTTCCCCAATTACCATTTTGTGGCTAAAAATAAGCATGACCGTTATTACTACGCATAACTGATATTCTTTCAACTCCAGGAGAGATAAATAAGAGTTTCCTCAGTAATATGGCAATCGCCATCTTCATCGGACGGGCCGCGGGATCCTTGGCGATACAAGTAGGAACCCTGACGTCAATACCACTGTGTTCTGTACTCAATGAATCTGTATTCACCATTAATCTGTATTCACGACTTTACAACCTTGTTCTTCTTTGTCAGTTAATTTATCGTTACGTGCTTAAGTTAATTTCGCTCTAATTTTTCCTATTAACTCGCTCTTCTTCAATTTAGCTCGAATTGTTTTTCTCCCATGGGAAATAAGCCGTGCGCGTTCAAGCAAAGGTAACTTTACTCCTCCCTTAGTAGGAACCCAATAGTTGCAATTGCCTTGCAACTTGCACTATTGCTACCAATGTTGCCAGAGTCCTGCAGCAAAGTAGCCAAGGTTGGCACACTTCATGCAAGTCGAGTTTAACTTGCACGGAACGTGTCAATATTGGCAAACTTACGGCAGGCTTGCATCAAGATTGCCGACTTGGCAAGCCGTACGCCAGCCTCAACCAAACTTGCTGCAATCTTGCATGCTATGCGGGATACTACGAGGTAGTTTGGTATCGCCATTATATTTGATCGAAGGTTTCCGTGGCGTGGGTTAGATTCTCTCTGCATACTTTCGGGTGATCGTCCGCGTCCGTTGGTTGGTAGACAACAGTTTCGCTGACTGTCCTGTCAGCGTCTTCAGGTCGAAGGTGTCGGGAAGTGATTTCTGCCTTGCTTATATAGCGTTCGCTGTCCGGGTGCTGCTCTCTGATTGGCTGATCGGAAGCTGCTCTCCAATTGGCTGTGGTTGATGACTCTCTTCCAGGCGCTGGGTAGAGGATACCCGTCCTCTCTGTTGAAGTTAAACTTCGTTTTCTGAATTTCTATTGCTTCCCTAATTTGCCGAGGGAAGTATCTTTTTTCCTTGGCCAATAGCTTGGTCTCGTCAAATTTGATGTCATGTCCCGGCTCCGACCAAGCATGTTCGGCGATGGCTGAGAGGCGGAATTGTTTGTTTTTCGTCGCCCTCGTGTGTTCCTTAATGCGCACGTTCATCGACCGGCAGGTTTCTCCGATGTAAGATTTTCCGCAGGAGCAAGGGACCTGGTACACTCCTTCGTATAACTCCTGCGGAATGGCGTCCTTGGGGCCGGGTATGGAATTGGCTATCTTTGTCACACAGTTATATCTAGTGACCACGTCGTGCTTACGAAGTATCCTGGCGATCTTTTCGGAAGTTCCTGCGATGAACGGAATGGTGATGTGTATTTTTCGTGAAGCTTCCTCGTCTCCGTCTTCCTCTTTCGTAATAGCCGTGGGAGTTTGGCGTCGCTTTCTCTCCTCCTTCGCGGTCCTTTTTAGGACCAAGTCTCTACGGTAGCCATTTCTCTGCAGTGCCGCCGTTAGATGTTTGATCTCGCACCCTAAGGATTCTTCATCGGAGATGCTGTAGGCTCTGTTGATTAATGTTGCCACAAGTGAAGCCTTCTGGCTAGGATGGTGGTGAGATGCTGCGTTGAGGTATCGGTCAGTGTGAGTCGGCTTTCTGTAAACAGCGTGACCAAGCCTCCCGTTGCCTTTCTTGGAAACCAAGACGTCCAAGAAGGGTAACCGCTGATCTCTCTCCATTTCCATGGTGAATTGAATGCTCTGATGTTGTGCATTCAGGTGCCGAAGGAACTTCTGCAATTCTTCTGTACCATGGGGCCAGACGACAAAGGTATCGTCCACGTATCGCAGCCATAGCTTTGGTTTCTTCCCAAAAGATTCGAGGGCCTTTTTTTTCGAATTTCTCCATATAGAGGTTAGCCACCACTGGGGATAGTGGAGAACCCATCGCCGCGCCCTCCGTCTGTTCGTAATGACTCCCATTCCATAGAAAAAACGAGTTCCGTAGGCAGTGCTCCACTAATTCCGGAAAATCCTTGGGAATGCCTTCGGAGGTGAGTGAACTGATGATTCCCAATACATCTTGGATCGGCACGTTAGTGAAAAGCGACACGACATCGAAGCTCACTAAAATGTCGTTCTTGTCAATGGAGACATTCTTTAGGATGTCGATGAAATGGGCTGAGTTTTTCACATAGGATGGAGTGTTCCCCACGTACAGCTGCAGAGACTGAGCCAGGTATTTGGCAAGTTGGTAAGTCGGGGCGTCGATCTGGCTTACTATCGGTCTGAGCGGCACTCCCTCTTTGTGTATCTTGGGTAGTCCGTATAACCTAGGTGGTTTGGTGGCAGACGGAAGAAGGCCACGTTGCTCTTCAGATGGAATCGAAGATTTCTTTATCATAGCCCTGGTGCTACGTTCCGTTTTTGCCGTCGGATCGGTCTTCAGTTTCCTGTAGGTTGCGTCCTTGAGAATGTGAGAAATCTTTTCCTCATACTTTTCTTTTGTCATGAGGACAGTCGCGTTGCCTTTGTCCGCCGGTAAAATGAGAATGTTCTCATTTTCTCGCAGCCTCTTTAAGGCTCTCCTTTCCTCAGCCGTGGTATTAGGTATGGGTGGTTTCGAGACGCGAAGAATGCGTGCCACGTCCTCTCTTATCTCGTCAGCGTCTGTCTTAGGAAGTCTCCGTATAGCTGACTCCACCTCGCTGATGATTCTTTCCTTGGGTACTGCTCTAGGTGCTAGAGCGAAATTCAGTCCCTTGGATAGTATTCAAGTAGCTGCATTGTCAAGGATCACGTTTGTCAAGTTGACGACCAAACGGTCATTTTCAGAGCCATCGGAATCGAGCTCTGGGTGTTGCTTGCTGTTGCTGCACAATGTTGCCGCATTGCTGTGAGCGTCGCTGTGGAAGAGTCGTAAGTTATCTTTTCAATGGTGTTCCAATCGTCAACTGATAGAGTGGCGCCCAATTCCAAGTGAGTGCGGTAGAGTTCTTCCGTAGATTAATAATTGATAATGGTGACTTAAGTCACTAGGTATTCCATTTATATCGATGGATGGTGTTGAGTACTATCTACTGATAACTGACATTCTATCAAATTGATGTTTTTTTTCAAAATGTATTAACTAATGAGCATTATATGTTATTATATTGGCCCCTAGTCCGTTTTTATCTGAGTGAATGCAAGTGCATTCTGCTATCTCAAACCATTATTAACATCCATGTTAATGCACTCATTTATGCGTTTTCTTGATCCAAAGTATTGTTATTTTTTTTCAGGCTCAGATGCAGTTCCTTGACGTTCAGTGTAGCTGGGGTATGCAGTTTCTTCCCTGTTGGCAGATATATTTGTAGCTTCACCGTCATGATTATGTGGCTTGTTCTTATTTGTTGTTAAATTAACTAATATTAGAAAATATCTTTTTATTTACAATTTTGGGTGGGTGTACGTAGCTTACCACTGACAGTCCGTATAATTGCCAGTAGATGGCGCAAAGGTTCACCAATTCACGTAGTTCGCGGGGTTATCGCATGGTAGCGTGTAGTCGTTTTTATTCGTAGAGACCCTTCTCATTGGTTCCTAGCGAGCCAATCCGGTCCGTCAGTTCATATAATTGGAGACCGTTTCCCTAGTATTGCGGACATTTCTTCACCGTATATCCCCGGGATCTTCATCGTATCTCCCCGCCATCTGCTATTTTTGGGGAGATGCTGACCACTTCCGGGGGATGATCTCCTTGGTTTCTGCGGAAAGTCTCTGCGTATTCGGGGGAGACGGTTCGCCCTGAGCCAGCTGGGTCCACTCACAAGTGTGTGCTTCCCAAGCAGGCTCTCGGAATGTGCTGCAAGGCAGCAGGTTTATACTCCATTCTGGGAAGACTTCTCGTTTGGTAGCTTGGAAGAAAGCTGATGTCTCTCTTCAATTAAACGCGCTTTTATATAATGTCTGAGAAGATGTATGGAGGGAGATTGCGCCAACGTGCGCACGGTACTGATGGGAAGGAAATGATCCAAACGATTCCCATCCGCAAAAAAGGGGTGACCTTGGCACGCGCGCGGAAGTGGTCGGCGAGATGAATTTCAAGGATGATATTGCGTTGGTCCCCGCAAATTGACTTCTACTTTCTGTTACCTGGGATGCCGAGTAACCAGCGATGGACGAAGTAAAAGAGAAATCGCCAGTAGAATTTCCCAAGCGAAGAGGGCATTTTACCAGAAAACGATTCTGCTTACAGCTGCAAATACAAGTATTGAAGTGAGGAAACATTTCATTAGGACATACATCTGGAACATTCCACTATATGGCAGCGAAGCATGGACGATAACAGCAGCAACGAAGTCCAGGCTGGAAGCATTTGAAATGTGGTGCTACCGAAGAATGATGAAGACAAAATGGATCGATCGAGTGAAAAACGAAGAAGTCTTAAGAAGAGTGGGAGAAAAAAAAAAAGATATGTTTACTGAAAACCCTGAAAAGGAGATTGGACAACTTAATCGGCCATATCTTAAGATATAAAGACCTGGTGAAGACAATGGCAGACATGGAAGAATGGAAAAGGCAGTCCTCGTATGAGGTAAATGGAGTAAGTTGTGAAGGATGTAAACAGTCGCATCTGGAGACAGGATGTTCAAATGAAGTCATGGCAAGAATGCCGAAGGAAGACCACGTCTGAGATATGGCATGATATAGCAAGCAGTGAAGGTTGACAAGGAATGGCGTCTATACTATCCCGATCACTATATACCGTTATCTATACCCCGGTCTCTGTAATATACCGTGGAAAAAGGACCGTGGTACAATCTTTGATTGTATAGATGCCATTTTTGTTGCCTTGTGATGTCTATAGTGGGTTTGTTTCAAATCCTGAATAACTTTGATTGACTTCATTTAAAGGTCTGCTTAAGCCCGTTTCACACGGTACTTGATCCGGCACAAGGTCCAGTATACTAGCTTTCCAGTATAGTGTGAATAGAACCAGTATTCTGGCTTGCTTGCATGATCGCTAGTAAACTCGCTGAGCTACTGGATTTCGTACTTGATGCTGAACTAGATTTCTAGTAGGACTCAGTAGCCATCGACCAATCAAGTCACGTTACAGACGCTGTGCGAACTTGTTTTTTTTTAATTAGCATGAAATCTTCTGGAATAAAAGCTTCATAGCAAGCACAAGGTCAATGATCGTGTGAAACAACCTATCACTGTTCATCGAACCATGCTAGTTTCCGTCCTAAATATCAAGTAGCGGCGGCTAGCACACTACTAGGTCTCGTACTGGATCATGTATCGAGTGAAACGGGCTGATGATAGAATTAGCCATTCTTACTGTTCAGATTTAAGTTGCCGCTGAGCAGTTAAGTCATCAATCACAACTCGACATCATGGAGAATACCTCGGAAGTGAGGTTTATTTTGAAACTCACGTGGAATATACAAATAAAAACAAAAGACACATGAAATGCCGTGGGGCGGGATAACTCTAAAGGTTAAAAAATCACACCCCCTTTAATCCCGCACAGAAACAACACCAAGTATTTCAACAAGTGTCTTAAATCTAGGACAGGGTAAAGGTTTGGTGAACATATCAGCGAGCATACTCTCTGATGACTCATGTTTCACTGAAATCTGACCTGTTTCCACAAGATTTCGTGCATGGTGATATATAATATCAATGTGCTCGGTTCGTTTTTAAAAAGCAGCATTCTGGGAAAGGAAAATAGCTGCCTTGTTGTCACAATACAAAGTTGGAAGACATACTTTGTCAGTAAGTACCTCCAAAAGGTTCTTCAAATAAATAGCCTCATTCCCAGCCTTTGCCAGAGAACCATATTCAGCCTCTGTAGAGGACTGAGCCACCAAGCTTTGCTTCTTTGACAGCCAGGAGACTCCCTCCAAACACACCCAGAATAAGATTTCCTATCGAGAGAGTCACTGCCCCAGTCTGCATCAAAGTACCCACACAGTCCTTCGCCACCTTTTTGTACACAAGACAATGGTCTGCAGTCCCTTTAAGATATCTCAACACTCTCTTTGCACAAGCCCAATGTTCATTGCCATAACAGGTGTTGAACTGACTAAGATAGTTCCCTGCTTGTGTTATGTCGGGTCTGGACCACAGGCTCAAATACATTAGGGACCCAATCAGGTTTCGGTATGGTACATCTGGAGACTCATTCTTTTCAAATGGATTTTTCACTGGGTTACACTCTAACATGCCAAATCTGGAAAGAATCTCATTTAAGAATCTGGAAAGAATCTTATTAATTTTACCAAAACGCTGAGTATACCCTTTAGCCACCAGTCGAGCCTTGTACCGTTCAATCCCACCATTGGAACCTCTTTCCAATTTAAAAACCCATCTACACTTCACCACATTTTTGCCAGCAGGTCTCGGGACAAGAGTCCAAACTCATTATGCTTTAATGACAAAATCTCGTCTTTCATTGCTCTTAACCAACAACTGTCTACCCCCTTAGAAAGTGCTTGCTCTCTCGTTTCCGGCTCATCATCGAAATTGTCTAACTATGCCTTGTAAGCAACAAAATCAGGGAAGTCACGAGGTTTTCTTTCTCCGACAGGATACCGGTGCTCCTCCTCATGTTCCTGGACATTTACTACCTCATCTGTCTGTCGACTATTGTCGTGATCCCCAAAGCTCACAGAGTTGTCTCTTTATATTTCTGTGTTGAATTAATGGGCACATTAACCTCGAAACATAAGTTGGGAGTTTCACTAAGGCATTCATCCCTGTTTTCAGCTTTACTCAAACCAGGATACAAATTCTCGTCAAAAATTACACTCCTCCTTACAATGACTTTGTGCAGATTGTTGGGATCGATCAAACAATATCCCTTCTTCTCCTCATCATATCCCACAAAAATACAGAGAGTACCTCTATCTCCCAGTTTCTTGCTTTCAATTTTAGGAACATTCGCATAACCTCCACACCCAAAAACTTTGAAATGTCCAACATGAAATTTCCTCCGTGTCCATGCCTTGTAAGGTACCATGTCTTTTAAAGCTACAGTTGGAAAGATATTTTTAAGATAAACAGTGGTGCCCACGGCTTCTCCCCAGAATTCACTGCCTGAACTAGCTTCCTTTAGCATAGCCCTAGATCTCTCCAGAATTGTACTATTGGCCCTCTATGCAACCCCATTCTGTTCAGGAGTTCCCACAACAGTCAACTGACGCTGAATACCTTCCCTCTTTAAAAACTCAGGGAACTATTTTGAACAGTACTCGCCTCCATTGTCTGTTCACTTCAATCACATGGCCTTTTTGCTTCTCTACAAGAGTTTTGTAGGCTTTAATTTTTTTAAAACCTCAATTTTACTCTTCAGCATGGCAACATATGTTGCCATGCTGAAGTATCATGGAGAATACCTCGGAAGTGAGGTTTATTTGTAACTCACATGGAATATACAAATAAATACATAAGACACATAAAATACCCTGGGGCAGGATTAACTCAAAAAGATAAAAAACAACACTTTTTACTCGGTACCTGGAGGAAATCCGCGCTTATGCGTGCTTGGTCAGCACCAATGGGCTCTTCAGGCTGGAGCGAAAATGCGGAGCGCTTCTCGTTCCGGGGCCTTCGCCCCTCAACGCGCCGACGGCCCTTATTAGGGCCAGGTGGACTTAGTGTAGGATGTCTTCCTTTTTGTTATCGTCTGCGCTTGGCAGGCGGCTGATCTTCGTCCTCTCCTGTGCTGGCTCGCGGTCTCGGGTGCTGGTCCCACGAGGATGCAGTGGCCGCGCCGATTTGATGTAGCGCTGAGAAGCTCGGAGCTGATGCGTTTTCGTAGAAATGTCTTGCGATTTTTTGAAGGTGTTCCGTCAATGTCGGAGTCCTGGTCAGGAACGGGAGTGTTGCATTGTGCGGTGTGAAGCCAAGGCGAAGGACTTTGCCCTTTGCGGTCTTCGATTTCGAGCCGTTGGCGAGCTTGATTGCCGATCAGGCCACTCCAAGCTGGTGCGGCGTACGTGAGTAGTGGACGGACTACGGCCTTCCATAGGCGAAGTCTTGTGGTGGTGGTGTCCATTTGGCCAAGCAGAGCGCGGAGTTCGATGCGACGTCTGCTGGCGGCGTCGATGGCTCTGTTGACGTCATGCTGATGTCCTTACCTATGATGACTCCCAGGTAAAGGACTTCCACATAATCTCGTCCTCGCCGGCTAGGATTTCTCCTTCCGTTGGAAGGTGAAGCAGATCGCAGTGGTTTTCTGGTGGTTCACCGCTAAGCGCCAGGTGGAGTACCGACTCACAAGTTGGTCAGTGGCCATTTGGAGGAGGTAGGTAGCTGCCAGGGATGCCCTTGCCGATCTCGCCAAGAGAGATGCATCGTCCGCATATAGCGCAGAGATTACATTGCTTCCAAAGTCGGACGGCATGTCGGCAATGTAGATGTTAAATAGCATCGGCGACAGGACGCTTCCTTGGGGAATGCCGGCTCCGACGGCGTGATGTCTCATTGTGCCAGGCCACGACGAAGCTGCGCTCGCGAATCCAGGAAGCCACGATGCCTAACAGCCATGTCGGGAAACCAAAGCAGTTTGTGGAAGAGGCCCGCATGCCACACACGGTCGAACGCCTTGCTAATATCAAAGAAGGCGCCGACCGTGGTGTGTCTCCAGTTTTTCCCCGTTGAAATGAAGTCCAGTAGCCGTGCCACCTGGTGTGTGGTAGAATGAGCTTCACGGAAGCCGAACTGATGATCGGGAATGATGTTCAGGCTGTCTGTGATACGGAGAACATGGGCAAGGAGCATCTTCTCGAAGAGCTTGCCGACGGCGTTCAGTAGCGAGATCGGGCGAAAGTTTGCTGCTGTCGGCGATTTCCCGGGATGCAAATCATGCGCGCGCCCTCTTCCATATCTCCGGGAAATGGCCGAGGGCTATGCACAGGCGTTGAAGACGGCGAAGAGTGCATAGGCAAGCACTATCGGCATATGCAGGAAGGACTTTACTCGGTGTCTATAGGGCGTTCCACATTTAGTTGACAGTGTGGCATATAATGGCGTTTCATGTCCCGTAAGTAAATCTCCATAAGGAGCTTAGGAGCAAGGGTTTGCCAAATGCAGCAGAAAAGTTAACATGTCGCTGAGCAGCGTAAAAAAATGTTTCCTGCAGGAAACACAGGTGCCGGATCGAACGGTGACATTTGTTTGTCAATATTTTATTGAATAAAAATTATAGTGTGTTTTCGCCGATTTCAGTATGTATGGTAAATTTTCCGCTTTTTACCTCTTAACGCTGTTTAAAAGAAACCTTTCTTCAGAATAGATCCAAATTTGAAAAGTTGTTTTCTTAGACATTTTTATTTCCAACATTGAAGCTATAAAAGGATTTTAATCATCTATAGCATTGTAATTAATTTTAAACTATATTTTGGGCCGGAAGTTTTGAAAAATGTAAGGCGAAAAGTGGTCCCCTGTGAAAAAATGATGACCAAGGGAGTTTGGGATTCGTGATTACCAAGGGAGTTATGAATTGTTAATATTACGAAATTATCGCGCGCCATAAATCTGCCGCATATCACTTTCCCGCCAAAGTCGATTCTTCGCACATAGGGCTGCGCTTGACACCGTTATCGATGTGAGCTTCTGAGGATACTGTTTAGTGCATACAAAGGTGATGCAAAGATGATAAATTGATTTTGAGAACTCTGCCAACGAAACCAGAAATATAGTAAGCTATTGGAAATGTGTCTCAAGGGCTAATGTGGAAGAGATGACCCTCAGCCACTCTCTCGAAAGTAAGAGGAAATGGGTTTTCTCGTTTCACTGAAAGATCGGGAGTTAGACGGAAAGTGCATCAAATGTTCATGCGACATATTCCGCCAACTTTGAAAACTATCCTGAATTCCATGAATATAGACGACGACATTCCCAATTTCAAAAGAACTACGCTATACTACCGCCTTTTGAGTGACATAGGTTTCGTGTACGAACAAAGAGGTAGGCAGAGTCTGCTTATCGAAAGAGACGACACAATTCGTTGGCGTAACCGCTATTTAAGAGAACTTACCCTATCAAAAATGTCAGATCTGAAATTGTCAGATCTGGAACACCATGTTCCTGGCATGGAATTGAACAGTTGGGAACTGGTAGGGAACCGCATGGAACGGTAGGGAACCGCATGGAACGGTAGGGAACGCATGGAACTGGTAGGGAACGTATGGAACTGGTAGGGAACGGCATGGAACTGGTAGGGAACGGCATGGAACTGGTAGGGAACGGCATGGAACTGGTAGGGAACGTATGAAACTGGCTGGGAACTGGTATGGAACACATGGAGTTGGTTGGGAATGCAAGGAAATTATAGGAACCATCAGGATGTCACTAACAATACCCACCAGCAGTATATACTGCTGGAATAAGGAAGATCACGTAATTTGATACGGCATGATTTGGCACACGTTAACTATACACAGACTTAGACCGTGCAAAATTCGTGCACGTCTGCCGCTTCTTGATGTCACATAGCGAATTCACAATTTTAATAACACATTTGTGCGAGTTAAGACGATTGCAAACAAAAACGTGTTTTTCTTAATAAAATTAATTACATTTATTGACACTACTTCCATTTTCAATCATTGCATTCACTTGACATTGTAACACGTCATATTCCAATACATAAGGCATAATCTCAAGAACAGCCAGTGCGACAATCACCAATATCAAACTACATTGCACGTGAATAAAACATAGCGATCAAGTTTGATTTTTCCATTACATTTGATTTTAAATGGTTGATCTGGGTGTACAAAACCCAGCTGTCTTTTAAAAAACAACGCTCTTCTAAAAATTAAAATTATATTTTTCCAACAGTTGGTTCGTTCAAATGTCATCGAAAGTCACTGCACTGTCATAACACACACAAAACTTTTCACGTTTATCTAATAGTTGAATGATGATCTGAATTGTCGTTGGATCATTCCTAACGTCCCAATTTGTGGTAGATGTGAGCTTAACCATAACGAACTTCAAACATTTATATTGCCTAAACGGGTTACATCACTCATTTCATTCCAACTGTGTTTCGTAGAGGAAGGATGAACATTTATGTTTACACCACTTTTACTTCTCCAGAATTAAAATTAAGCTTCTACGATCACAAATTACCAGAAAACGTAAATATTGGAGGTGCTAGTTCTTTCTCGCGCTTCCGGCTTATCAACATGACTGCCATTTTGATTTTCGAGATGGTCGAAGTCGATATTGTTTGCCAGACATCGATTGTAGTCTTTTCAAAAAATAAGTACATATCAAAAATATACAAATAGGTACATATTATTTGCAGTGCGCGCATATTATCCATTTTATTTGCATATAATCGACGGAATATTATTTACTGGTAAATGTGAGCTTCATCCTTCCTCTACCTAACACAGTGAAAGTGCTAATGAACACCGTTTTCGCAGGATAAATATTCGAAGTTCGCGACCCTTAAGCTCACATCTACCTATTTACTATATATACCAATCCATGTATGCATATTTTATACGGTATAAATTTTGTGTGGGATAGAATACATCATGATTCCCACCAGCAACTAGACTTGGGTAATTACAATAGAAGATCTCGTAAAGAATACACAGGAACACACATCTAGTAGAAAACATTTATTTTTGACTTAATTCTTCAATTCTTTGTGCCCTTAACAATATTTTTCTTGCGATTTTATGAGGATCGCTGGCATTAACCATGTCAAATGTTAACGCCTCATTATACAGCACATGATTGGGAACTCAGGTGTCATGTCTGATTTTGATTGGGAACTCATGGGTGTCATGTCTGACTTCGGTTGGGAACTCGTGTCATGTCTGACTTCGGTTGGGAACTCAGGTGTCAGATCTGACTTTGGTTGGGAACTCATGGGTGTCATGTCTGACTTCAGTTGGGAACTCAGGTGTCAGATCTGACTTTGGTTGGGAACTCGGGTGTCAGGTCTGACTTTGGTTGGGAACTCGGGTGTCAGGTCTGACTTTGGTTGGGAACTCAAGTGTCAGGTCTGACTTTGGTTGGGAACTCAAGTGTCAGGTCTGACTTTGGTTGGGAACTCAAGTGTCAGGTCTGACTTTGGTTGGGAACTCGTTGGACATTTTTGATAGGGAAATATCGAACTGAACAGAGGACAATTGTATATACTGACGAGACGTGGATCAATGTTGGCCTAACAGCGAAAAAGGCTTGGCGTGATATGGAGATTAGAACTCCTCGTCATGCTTTTCTAGCTGGATTGAGCACTGGACTGAGAGAGCACCCAACTTCCGAGGTGGACGCTTTGCTATCATTCACGGAAAATGGTTTTGTTGAAGGTGCGTTGCGCTTCTTTCTTTGCAAGAAAAACGCGAGCACGACGAAGTTGACGGGGAGTATTACGAGAGCTGGTTCGAAAATTGTTATCTGTCCAACACACCCAGAGGATCCGTGATTGTTTTGGATGATGCATCCTGCCATTCAAGAAAGTTAGAACCCGTGCCTACAACAAGCTGGAGGAAAAATGAAATTAAAGAGTGGCTGATGAGTAAAAATATAAGCATTGACGAAGACTGCTTGAAAAGAGACGTGATATATTTAGTCAGTCAAGTACGGCGAAAGTTCGAGAAGCTGAGGGTTGATGAACTTGCTATAAGTTGTATGGATGCATGGTACTCCCACCGTACCATTGTGACCTGAATCCGATGGAAATGGTTTGGGCCCATGCAAAGCAGTGCGTTGGCATGGATAATTCAACTTTCAAGAAGGAAGACATCGAACGTCTCACATCGGAAAGCTTCAGCGCTGTGTCTCCAGAAAATTGGAAAAACTATATTCAGCAAGTAAAGAACGTGGAAATGTGGCAGGCAGACAATAGACCTCTGGACAATTTTTTAAATCTCCTTGAAATGCTACTTAAAAAATTGTTAATTATACTAAAACACCTTAGCGATGAAAACTATGCATTTATTTAATGTATTTGTCGAGAAATAAGCAAAAGAAATGCCCAGAAAACACGCCCACTCTAAAACGTATTGTGATTGGCCGGCTGAAAGTGACGTCAGTTCCTGCAATGGAGAGGAAAACGGCGGAACGTACTGTACCTGTGGACGTTGTTTTCAACATTTGTTGTCGGATTTAGATATCTTTGGTGTGGTTAAGGAAGGCTGCGAACATATATGATTTCTTTAGAAGGTATGGAGTCTGAGTTTGTCAAAGCTGAGGCAAGAAATCTTCCGAAAATCTCAACATTAGCAATGTTTTCATACGTACCAACACCGTGTTTAAACGTAACTTCGTTCAATCTTCGAAGAAAACATGATTCAAACGGAAATCCAAAGAGTTAAAATGGCGAGGTAAAAGAATGTCAATGTTTGAAAATGAATATTCATTTGAATTTTGTAATATTCATAATATGGCGATGATGAATGTTTTGGTGTTAGGGTCGTTCGTGAGGAACACGACGATGATGCCATCGGCTATGTGCAGGTTAAGCTCGATAAAATGTTGTTCGTGCTCGTGTATGCCCCGAGCATAAACTAATATGTTGTGGAAGCACATATTTTGATGGATGGCGAAGACAAGTAGGTATACCTACTTGTCTTCGCAATAGACTTTAGTGAGCATTTCGTGCAGGGATTGCGTAGGTACGTCAAGTTCGGGACCACAAAAATAAGATGTATTGTGGGCATCTACTTTATCCATTTGTTTACTTGGAATTACTGCTCCAATATGTGTCGACATCTCTCTATTTTCAGGCACATTATATCATTAATGTATCATTTGGGATGTTTTCAAGGATTCGGATTAAGGCCTGGTTACACGATACATTAACCCGTACGAGTTAATGTGTATATGCATGAACGCGAAAATTCCCCGTGTAACCACACCAAAATGTACAAATGAATGAATGCGTGAACAGAAAATAGATCCTGTTCTATTTGGTTCATGCACTAACGAACAAGTTGAGCAGAAACCATTCACGCAAATGTACATTAACCCGTACGTGTTAATGTATCGTGTAACCAGGCCTTAAAGGCCTAAATAAAAAATACAATGAACGTGAAAATCTTTTGTATGCAGTGGCATAACCTTATGGTGCAGTTATGAGTTTTGATACGATTTCCAAGAACTTCCTTTTGGGGAAATATATATTGGGCTATTGAGACAAAGGGGGATTAAAAAACCCTTGATTACCGAATATAACGAGGAACTTCAAAATTCAACCTGTGTCGCAGCAAGCAAGTGCGATCGTGATCCTAGATTCTAATGTTGTGTGGTGTAATATTGGTGTATTTGGCATATTAGCTGATCTCGACGCAGACGCGGTATGTTGAAACGTGAATCTAATGTGTTAAATCGTGAAGGTAATGCAAATAAATAAATATTCCCGTCTACAACTACTTTGGTTTAATAAATTGTTTTTATGTGCACAAGTAGCCATTCACGCATCCATCGTTCACGCTGACCTTCGAAAACTGAAATTGACCGGTGAAAATTACTGCTTGCGATTAATAAAAGTTAGGACATCTAATCTTGAAAAGTAAGCAGCGATAGGTTCAGTGGGTTCAGCCTTTTAATCATAATTGAAAGTTGCTTAGCGAACTTTTTCAAACATGGCATATTGCCTGATATGGAAAAGATTTTTCGTGACATATGTCCAGCACATTTCCCTCGTACTCTGATTACTGATTTGTGCATGCATTAAATTTCCTAGCAGTTTTTCAATCAATGAAAAAACTTTACCGAATAATATTGAGCCCATATGTCAATCGCATTAATACTACTACTGGCAGCGCTTTTTTTGGCCTAGTTTCTGCACAATAGACCTCTGGACAATTTTTTAAATCTCCTTGAAATGCTACTTAAAAAAATGTTAATTATACTAAAGCACCTTAGCGATGAAAACTATGCATATATTTAATGTATTTTTCGAGAAATAAGCAAAAGAAATGCCCAGAAAACACGCCCACTCTAAAACGTATTGTGATTGGCCGGTTGAAAGTGACGTCAGCTCCTGCAATGGAGAGGGAAACGGCGGAACGTACTGTACCTGTGGACGTTGTTTTCAACATTTGTTGTCGGATTTAGATATCTTTGGTGTGGTTAAGGAAGGCTGCGAACATATATGATTTCTTTAGAAGGTATGGAGTCTGAGTTTGTCAAAGCTGAGGCAAGAAATCTTCCGAAAATCTCAATATTAGCAATGTTTTCATACGTGTCAACACCGTGTTTAAATGTAACTTCGTTCAATCTTCATAGAAAACCTGATTCAAACGGAAATCCAAAGAGTTAAGATGGCGAGGTAAAAGCATGCCAATGTTTGAAAATGAATGTTCACATTTGAATTTTGTAATATTCATAATATGGCGGTGATGAATGTTTTGGTGTTAGGGTCGTTCGTGAGGAACACGACGATGATGCCATCGGCTATGGGCAGGTTAAGCTCGATAAAATGTTGTTCGTGCTCGTGTATGCCCCGAGCATAAACTAATATGTCGTGGAAGCACATATTTTGATGGATGGCGAAGACAAGTAGGTATACCTACTTGTCTTCGCTATAGACTTTAGTGAGCATTTCGTGCAGGGATTGCGTAGGTACGTCAAGTTCGGGACCACAAAAATAAGACGTATAATGGGCATCTACTTTATCCATTTGTTTACTTTGAATTACTGCTCCAATATGTGTCGACATCTCTATATTTTCAGGCACATTATATCATTAATGTATCATTTGGGATGTTTTCAAGGATTCGGACTATAAGGCCTGGTTACACGATACATTAACCCGTACGAGTTAATGTGTAAATGCATGAACGCGAAAATGCACCGTGTAACCACACCAAAATGTACAAATGAATGAATGCGTGAACAGAAAATAGAACCTGTTCTATTTGGTTCATGCACTAACGTACAAGTTGAGCAGAAACCATTCACGCAAATGTAGATTAACCCGTACGTGTTAATGTATCGTGCAACCAGGCCTTAAAGGCCTAAATAAAAAATACAATGAACGTGAAAATCTTGTTTGTAGTGGCATAACCTTATGGTGCAGTTATGAGTTTTGATACGATTTCCAAGAACTTCCTTTTGGGGAAATATATATTGGGCTATTGAGACAAAGGGGGATTAAAAAACCCTTGATTACCGAATATACCGAGGAACTTGAAAATTTAACCTGTTGCGCAGGAAGCAAGTGCGATCGTGATCCTAGATTCTAATGTTGTGTTGTGTAATATTGGTGTATTTGGCATATTAGCTGATCTAGACGCAGACGCGGTATGTTGAAACGTGAATCTAATGTGTTAAATCGTGAAGGTAATGCAAAGAAATAAATATTCCTGTCTACAACTACTTTGGTTTAATAAATTGTTTTTATGCGCACAAGTAGCCATTCACGCATCCATCGTTCACGCTGACCTTCGAAAATTGAAATTGACCGGTGAAAATTACTGCTTGCGATTAATAAAAGTTAGGACATCTAATCTTGAAAAGTAAGCAGCGATAGGTTCAGTGGGTTCAGTCTTTTCATCATAATTGAAAGTTGCTTAGCGAACTTTTTCAAACATGGCATATTGCCTGATATGGAAAAGATTTTTCGTGACATATGTCCAGCACATTTCCCTCGTACTCTGATTACTGATTTGTGCATGTATTAAATTTCCTAGCAGTTTTTCTATCAATGAAAAAACTTTACCGAATAATATTGAGCCTATATGTCAATCGCATCAATAGTACTACTGGCGGCGCTTTGTTTTGACCTAGTTTATGCACAATTAAGATACAATTAAGTTTAATTTAGCTTCCAGAATGGGTAAAATGAATATAGACAGAGTGAACGTTCAAAAATGCACACGTTTGATCGCATAGACAAAGTTTCATTTCGCTTGCACTTCTTTCTTCACCCATATTATCCTGTTTCGGGTAATTAAAAAAAAATACTTGTTGGGAGGCATTTCCGTTGGTGTCATTATATTTTGGCACAAGACAACATTTAAAACAACGCTTTGGCATGTTAAAATAAAGTGCGTTCATGAAAGACATTTCAATAGTGATCTCCTAAACGCTTCAAACTTCGCATAGAAATATACGCACCGCGACCGCTGTTGCAGGACCTGACGTCATTCAAGATGGCAGCGATGCGAATTACGTTTTTGCGAGGGACCAGCTCGTGGCGATTCAAATGCTTATATTTTAAAAATAAAATACTTTCTGTCAAAACTGCTTTCACAGCAAGTAATTTTTTTGTTTAAACTCTACGAAAATGCCTTTATTGGAATATGTGTCCAGAGACCTATTAAGATACAATTAAGTTTAATTTAGTTTCCAGAATTGGTAAAATGAATATAGACAGAGTGAACGTTCAAAAATGCACACGTTTGATCGCATAGACAAAGTTTCATTTCGCTTGCACTTCTTTCTTCACCCATATTATCCTGTTTCGGGTAATTAAAAAAATAATTTTTGGGAGGCATTTCCGTTGGTGTCATTATATTTTGGCACAAGACAACATTTAGAATAACGCTTTGGCATATTAAAATAAAGTGCGTTCATGAAAGACATTTCAATAGTGATCTCCTAAACGCTTCAAACTTCGCATAGAAATATACGCACCGCGACCGCTGTTGCAGGACCTGACGTCATTCAAGATGGCAGCGATGCGAATTACGTTTTTGCGAGGGACCAGCTCGTGACGATTCAAATGCTTATATTTTAAAAATAAAATACTTTCTGTCAAAACTGCTTTCGCAGCAAGTAATTTTTTTGTTTAAACTCTACGAAAATGCCTTTATTGGAATATGTGTCCAGAGACCTATTCGCAGGATGATGATGTCGAAGAGTTCGCCTTGTACATACGCTTCATCGTATGACCCACCCCAACCACAGCCAAGCACATCTATAGTTACATGGAGGGAGTTGAAGGCCTTTCGGATTCTTGAGATACAACGTATGAAGCCGTTTAATTATTTTAAAATTTAGTTCCCTCACACGGGGAAGGCAACCCGTGTTCTCTTCATTATGAAACGGTTCACGAAACGGTTTTGCCTGAACAAAGAATTGAAATTGAACCTGCTGCTTTGCACATTCTTTTTTCCTTCTTTTTATACTAATTTCTGCAACCCACTAAGCATGGAATGAGGTGATATCAAGCCAATTCTTGAAGTAAAAGTTCCTGTACACCGAGTCAAATTATATCCTCTCATGAAACACAAAATATGCAATGCTGACGTCCATCTCACCATTTTCCACTGTTCATTTAGAAAGGGTTGGCCATTGAGGAAAAATGCATATTGAGATTAAAACTTGATTCCCGATTAAATGGTAATTCCTACCATTTAATCGGGAATGATACTTCTCTGAGATTGCTCAAGGGAAAAATATGTTGCATTTGCTGATTTAATGGCGAACATTAGGTTGATGAATTATTTATCCTTAATAGCTTAAGTATTTATCTGTGTAGCTCTGCTGTCTCTGTAATATTTTTCGATTTTGTACCAGATAAACTGTGTGTTACCATTATTTACATGATTTCACACATCACTTTACATGAGATATCTGATATGTATATACTACCGAAGTTATAGAAACTATAAGAACTAGAAATTCTGAACCCAATCACTCTCAAATATTTTCATATTTACGTGGAAAAATATGGTTAACTTGATCCTAAATTCGGCTACATGTTATTTACATCTCACGAAGTCACTCATTAACGTCTGTCGTAAACCTTCTGGATGTTAACCAAATTTAATTTGGCGCGTTGTTAGTAGTGGTTGCCTACGTTACCAGGAGGCGGTCTCGCCGTGCGTAGGTTTGGCAACAGCGTTCTCCATAAGGCCTGTACTGTCAACTAAATGTGGCACGCCCTATAGTGCTTTGATACCTGATGATTTCTATGATTGATACGCACGATACCCCGTTCTGTTTGTAATGTACAAATCATAATGTTGGCAGCATTGGTTTCACTTCAGCCGTGGGCTCTTGCGGTTCCTGAGCGTAGGCGACGTTGTCTATGAAGTGTCCACGTGATGACGGTGATTGCGATCAATTTCAATGACCTTCCAAACTGGTCCAAACCATCCAAACTTTCCAAGGGCAATCACTGATTGGCTGTGCATAAAAGAGCTCGTGTGTCTGATAATTTTCGATGACTGATAAGTCCACTTCCTTCGTGCAAGTGGCTTTTGGGGAATAACGGTGTTTTGCCTTCGTGGGATACCGCACGTACCGCACCACCTGATTTTCCTTTTTCGTGACACCTGACAATACCAATCCATGCTCGTTGCCGGTGTCGATCCTAGAGTACAGAATTCTACACACTCCTTGCTAGGCAACCTAGTAGTGTTGCCAGGCCGGCGCGCGACCGAATTAACTGTGACAGCGGAAATTCATTCAGTTTTCGTAGCAAATTGCAATCCGTCGTAATTTTATTCTCTCATCCCATTAAGGTTTAGACGCTTGAGTGTGGGAGAGGTACTTGAATCCTGAGTAATGTCGATTTTAATATAGATTGCTAAAGTGGAGAGTTACAGCGTTAAGGGTAAATATCTAGAGAATATGGAGATAATCTCACCGAGAAATGATTATAGAGGAATCATAAAGGAGTACTTGTTCAGTAATCGGTTAAATGCATCATAAGCAGGAATATCATAATGATGGCCGTAAATGTTGTCAAACTTAATGTATTGATGCTCACCACGTCGCGTTGAAATAGTGTAGGATTTTTTTATTATACATATGCTCTAAATTTCTATTCCTGGAAACTTGCCTTGCTACTGCTACACATCCAGTTGCCCTCGGCGAGATGAACTAACCGCAATGCATCATTCTCGCGAGCAACTGTAATCTTTCATTTCCTCCGGGGGCAGTTCAAGGTGCCTTTATACAGGTTGCGCAAGCTGACTGCCTGCTATGCGTTCCCATCCCGCTCTGGGCTTCATATAGCAGGGAGGAAATGATTCTCCCTCATTCTGACCTAGGTGAAGGCATTGAGGTGATCGCGAGATGGAAGACAAGGCCGTTACTAACTTTCGAACGTATTTACGAATCCCGTCCGTGCAGCCGGATGTCGATTACGGTACTTAGTCCTCCCACTTTTTTAACGTTCTTAATTTTAGTGAGAGCCTCCGTTGGAAGCTAGCTTATGAATGCATGCTATTTCAGTTATTACCAGTCGGCGTAAAGATTTCCATAGCAGACGAGTGTGCATGAATATCCATATTCATGCGAGTGTGGATAGGTCATGATAAAATTGCTGAATTTTTTGCTTTTATTCAGGTCAATGCCTGGAATTCCTGCAGGGCCAAGCTAAAAGCTTAGGTTTGCCTTGCCGGGTTTATGAAATTGTGCCGAAGAAGCCTATTGTTGTTATAACGTGGGAAGGGGAGGAGCCGAAGTTGCCTTCCATATTGCTGAATTCTCACATGGACGTCGTTCCCGTTTATCCTGTGAGTTTGTGAAAGACAATTACTTTCGCCTCTTGTCACTTTCCTGACTTACGGTCCGTTATGATTGCATTGGATGCTCACTAAGATTTTGTAACACGTTAAGACAAGCCAGAAATTTGACATAAAGGGTATCTTGTAAATTGCTCTATTCAGGATAAGTGGACGCACGATCCCTTTGCAGCCGAAAAAGATGCAAATGGCAACATATATGCGCGGGGCTCCCAAGATATGAAATGTGTTGGCATTCAGTACATGGAAGCTGTTAGAAGACTTAAGTTGAATGGTGTTAAGCTGAGGCGAACACTACATTTGTCATTTGTGCCTGGTACGTTTTCTTGTTTTATGTGAATAGTTGTATGGTTAACGAGATTGAATGCCAGGATAATATTATCATGCCAGCACCCATCAATTGCCTACCTCAGCTCTGGTCAAAAAGCCAAGGAACTTATATCAGCAAGATATTTTGGGTAGTTATCTCTTTCCCTAGTGTTTTATGTGGTATGCTGATAGTGATGTTACATATTCTCTTAGCACTCTCAGCATTATGTCAATTCCTAGGAATAATAGCAGTGTGCAACTTTGGCCTTTCCATTTCAATAAGAATTAGAACTATATTTGTCACATCTGTATCAAAGGGGATTCATGACTGGCTCTTGAATAATCGCCTCACACCTGTAGCTACCCACTTAGGCAGTGGAATGCCTTTTGGTATGGCCAATAACAGATAAATTTGAAATTATCTGAGACATACATTTTTTCCCTAGAGTATTTTTGCATGAAAAGTTGTGGAGTAATGAATATCAGTTTTTAAAGAAATATTTCGATGTTACTTTGAGGAAAATCATTTAACAAACTTTGCAGAATTTTCCAAAGGGAACTGATGAAGGCCGTGAAACTGGGATAGCTAAGTTTTTGTTAGTTATTTGTGAGAGGTAGGGTTAAAATGTTTTTATGTGTAACTTGAGGCAGTCCTTCTCCATAGGTAGATCCATTACCACATATTTCTGCTGTGTGCCACATCACACAATTTGGGATGAATTATGCCATGCATTGAGGCCATAGAAACACTTGGATTTTCAGAAACTGATTTTAGTTGCGATATTTTGCTAATAGTGTCATGTCATTAAAATAAATCATAATTGGTTCCAGATAAGTGCCTGATATTGGAGGTTCAGTGATAGTTTAAATCGTTATTTTTTTGGTCGTTGATATGTACCATATAATTTTACAGGGTTTTAGGCCTGCAATGGCCCTGACTTTCTTTGCATATTACTCACTCCATTGTATTGTGACTGGGCAGTATATATGGGCTTAAGTCATTTGGGCCACTGGGGTCAAAAGGTTGTTCACTGGGCGTATGCTTTTTTTACTGACAAAGAAATTATTTCAGTGTTCTTTCTATGGTGCCACTGCTTTTCAAGTAAGTGGATGGATGCCAGTGACAATAAATCTGGTGCTTTCTCAGCACATTAGCTGTACAAAGGCTTGTTGGGTGTTTCACAGAGGTGATCAGCCATGAGGAGAATGCTAAGGTCGAGTATCGAAACTCGTGCCAATATGGAACCCTTGACTTGGTAGAACACCCAAGAAGTCCTTGTGCAGATCAGCACTGATGTCTGTGTTTGTGCTAAGTGCTATCCTTAGTGCATTTAGTATTTTGAAGTAAGTTGCCTGTTACAGGATCATTATGGGATGTACTGCAATAAGTAAATTCATAACCTTTTAACTATTCTTCTTTTTTACCTTCTATTTTAACTTACTGAACCTCAATGAATTTTGATATTTTGTAATTATTTCTACTGTGTGAGATTAGGAATGTATGATTAAAACCAAGGTTGATACAAATCATGATTTTCATCAACCTTTTCGCTGCTCTGAACGTACCTAGTGCCATTTCACAGTAGGCTGCTGTGAAGGTACCTTTTCGTTCTCACTGTAGCACTTTCACTTTTCCGCCGCATGTGGCAAGTGAGTTTCCGGAGAGTGAGCCGCAGCGAAAGGGTTAAAAAGATCATAAGTGATGATTTCTTAAATTTAAATCAGATTTTTTTATTTAAATCAGATGTTGGAAATTGGCAAAGTATTGGAAGATGATAACCCAGTGGATGTAATAACGTATGGATGTTCTGCTCATATTCTCAATTTGCTTAGTCAAGATCTTCATATGAATAATTTGGCAAAACATGTAGCATTTGTCTTTCAGTACTTCAGGAACAATCACTTTGCATGATCACAATTTAAATTAGAAACTGGGAAAGCAGCATCTTGTCTTGTAATTCTCTCTGAGATTCGATGGAACGCTGAGGATATGAGCGTTATGTAAAAACCTGGGCCATTTTGATAAGGATTTGTGAAGAAAAAAATGACTAAAATAGATAAGCTAGTTCAAAAAAAGGTACCAGACAGGCATAAAACGCAGTGTGGAAGTTTTACTTTTAATAATGAAGCCTATTGCCAAAGCATTGGACAACGTGCAATGAAATAGCTGCACAATAGGTATTTGTGTTGCAATTTAGAAAGAACTTCAAGACGAAAGAAAAAGACTGGCAATTTTCCACAAAATTAGGATTTTACTTGACCGGATTCAGTGTACAACACCATCTTCAGGTCCAAGATGGTGTTGTACACCATCCTAATTTTGTGGAAAATTGCCAGTCTTTTTCTTTCGCTATGATATTCCACCAAATCAAGTCTGAAACAACTACCTTGAACCTCAAGCAGCAAGTTGATCCAATAGCAATGTTGAAACAGAATGAAAGATATCGCCAGGCTATGACTCCTGCCACGCTACTTGGCTTGTATTTTGGATCCAAAACAGAAGAATTTTTACTTGACAGATGAGGAAAAAAGAATTCTGCCATTGTTTTTGCTGAAGAGGCATATGCAGGAAAAGGATTTATTCCAATAATTGTTAAATATTTGGGCAGAACCCATCCTTTTCAAAAATACATGTTTTCAGATGAAGTACTTAACATGGTATCTGCCTTGCAGTGGTATCAAGAGAGTACTTTGAATGAAGGCCAAGGAAATACAAATAATTGAACAGCTTTTCTTCAACAGCCAGTGAGCCTTCTCCACTAATTTTAATTTAGTGCACTCAAAACTGCGGAATACATTTGGAAATGATGAAGCTGCTGAATTAGGTCTCTTATACAAGCATTTAAATGATAGCTGACCTGTGTAGATGTCTGCATCCTTAACAGAGTTGATGACAAAATATGATTCATTCCTGCAGTTTTTTTCTTGTGTGTACTTTTAAAAATGAAAATATGCATTATTCATTTCATCATTTGCATGCCTGATTAGCTCTCTCTCTCTCTCTCTGCAAAATACACAGGAATACAAAGCAGTACTTTTAGTCTAATCTAATTAGATAATGTTTTCTTCCAGACGTTTTGCCTTCATATACATGGAAACTCAAAATAATGCATACATTCTGATTGGGGAGAGTTATCTGTATCAAGTTATGTGCAAAACTCACGAGGACTCTGCCGTAGAAACACACACATGATGTTACGGGGGAAGCATGCTTTAGGCCGATTGCAAACTTGGCACTGGTTTATTCCCCCCCTTCACTTTTCCTCCACCCCTTCAGAATACGGCTTTGGGAACATTTCTTTCTCCATATTGAATGGTTTCAAAAATGACCTAACTTCTTGATGAGGATGAATGTTCCGGACTACCAGCATTACACCAAAACTTATCATTTCTAAACTCGATGCTTTCAGGTTTTACTTTGTGAAAATCCATCTCATTTAATTACTTATCATTTCTCCTCGGAATGCAATAGTAAATGATTGTTGGCAGGCCATACTAGACAACTGTAACATTGAGGGATTATCCAATTAGACTTGCCACATGCTATTTTATTGGAAGGATGGAACAGGAGGAGGAGGGAAGCAGCGTACGCAATGACAAGGACTCTGAACTCATTGTCAGATAGCGGTCACAGAGCGCAATCTCCTATGATGAGGGACAAGCAGAGAAATAATCATCTGAAGATTTCCTTTTGCAGGACACCCCATTTGTTTCGAATGAATGGGCTAATTGACGAGATCCTGATAGAGACGACAGTTCTTGTGACGGTCAACTGCATGGCCCATGCTGCAGCAAAAATAATGTCTGCAAAGAATGTCCCTTGGGAGGAGGAGAAAGCAGCAACAATCACGCAGGCACAATGACAGCCATCAAGGATTCTGTGTGTGATAGGAATACATCACATCTGGCGAACTCTTTCATCCTAAGATTGGGACATTGCATGTGTAGTCTCAGGTGTTTGCTGGGCAAACCTCAGCCAACTGTCCAGGGGTAAAGCGTTTCTGGAAGGATGTCGATGAAATGTTTAAGGCATTCAATGGAGAAACTCCAGCCATAACCCTCTTTAAAGGATTTTGTGACAATCGCCTGAAAAACATGGATGGACCCGGTTGGATAAGAAAATTCACTTTGTACATTCCACACTAAAGTTTTATTGACTTTGACCATGTTTTTGACACTTTTATATGTGATTAATAAGGTGTAGAAGAATACATGTCCATTCCTTAAATACTCTCAAATTAGGGGTGGGGGAGGGAAAGTAAGGAAGGGATGGGAGGGGGGGAGAGTACGATAGGTGAGGAATCCCTTTTTGGACAGTTGGGGAATGGGAACTAGTGGAAGGGGGCGGGAAACGAAGGGGAACTCTCACACAAGGACAGCAATGTCATCAGTGCAACAAAACAGAGTCAAATACTTGGTACAAGCCGTGAAAAATTTATAGGAGGTGACTCGAATAGGACGTCATTTACTAGGTTAACATTAGAATTCTTCCTTGCTTTTGTTATCTCATATTGCTCTGGAAAATCTAATTTTTTACCTTTGTTCTCATGCAGAATTTCAGGATCGAAATTACTGGAGTGATTACATTTGAGTAAATGTTTTGCGAACATCGAAGATTTATCACCAGTTGCGAAGCATTTTGCATATTCATTACATTTAGTAGAAAACTTTCTTCCCATTTGGCCAATGTACCTAGCATTACATGAATTGCAATTTAATGTGTACACACTGCTTTTGTCCCTATTTTTGAAAGTATCTTTCACGTTAAATAAAATTTTTCCTATGATCATGATATTATAAAAAGATTAAAATTCTTCCCTGATTGATTGATTGATGCATTTATTTGTTGATGATCATTTTACAATGGAATAGACATTGTCAAGTTACAAGTAATTGGGTAGGACAAAAACACGCTACATTAAAGTATTACCACTCTACTTACCACATCAAAATGTTATACCACCAGGGATACTGTCAAAATATTCCTGTACAGAATACAATGGGTTAGTTACCAACCAATGCTGAAGTACCCTTTTTGAAATGAGCCATGGTAACCTGTTTAGCCTCTTCAGGAAGCACATTGAAAAATCTAATACTATCTATATTTAAATAATTATATGTTTTGGTAAGACGGCATCTAGGAATGTCAAGAGTATCACACATTCTAGTATAGTATGAGTGAGAGTCTCCTCGGACACTATACTTGTTTAAATTTCTTTTAACATAACACACACTTTTAAAAATGTATAGACCGTACACAGTCATGACTTCCAGTTGTTTGAAGAGGGGTTTACAATGTTCACGTGGAGATGAGTTGGTGAGTAACCTCATTACCCTTTTTTGGAGAATAAGAATCTCCTTGGTGGCAGTAGCATGTCCCCATATTTCAAGGCCATAGTTTATATGGCTGTGAAAAAAAGCATAGTAGGCAGATAAAATGTATTCTTGAGGTACCAATGTCTTTAGTTTCCTTAACATAAAAATAGCCTTTGAAAGTTTCCCAGCTACAGATAAGCTATGAGCATCCCATAGTAGTTTATAGTCCAGTTGAAAACCAAGTAATTTCATGGTAACAGGTGGATTTGTGGCCAAACGAAGTGAGAAGGACATAACTTGAGTTTTTTTCATTTAAAACAAGTTTGTTTGTGGAAAACCAATGGGCAGCTTCTTTCATTGATGTCCTAGAAGCAGTACGGGCACTGTCCTTGTTATTAGTTTTATGGATGAAAGAAGCATCATCCGCATTCAGTAAGGGAGTACAGGGGATGTTTGAGGGTAAGTGATTAACCATGATCAGGAATGATAGGGGGCCTAATAAAGGGCCTTGAGGGACCCCTTGTTTAACCTGTAAGGTCTGAGATTTCACCTTATTGATTGTTACACTCTGTTGTCTGTCAGATAAATAGGATTTCAAGAGTTTTAATTCGGTGTGTTGAAGCCCATAATATTTGAGCTTCTCCAATAGGATTGAATGTGAGACACAATCAAAGGCCTTCGAAAGATCACAGGCTGTCAAGGAAATTGAAGATCTGTCTTCAAATGAGCTGCTTATTATGTCAACAAGATGTTTGACTGCAGAAGCAGTTGAGTGACCTAATTGAGATGAGGAAAAAGTTTATTCTCCTCGTAGTAATTAATCAATTGGTTCTTTATAGCATACTCAAAAAATTTAGCAAAAGTTGGCACAATGGAAATTGGGCGATAGTTTGCAAAAGAAGTCCTTATCTCCCTTCTTGTGGATTGGTATGGTTTTACATAGATATCTTCAGTGCTTTAGGAAAAGACTGCAGGCAGGAATTAAATATTACAGAGAGAGGTGCGGTTATACAGTCAATGACCTTGGAAATAAGATAATGTGCCAAACCATATATATCTGGGGTTTTTGACATCTTCAAATGCCTAACAATTCTCTTAATATCCCCTTAAGTCCGTGTGTGTGTGCACCTTTTAACTTTGTAATTGTGAAGGTAGTCAAGAGCTTTGAATGGGGTTGAAGTATGAGATATAAGGGCTTCGACGGAGTTAATAAAGTAATTATTAATATTGTCTGGAGAGAAAGGCACATTTTGAGAACAGTTTACTTTCCCCAATTCACCATTGGTAACCCTCCATGCCATCAAAATTTTATTCTGTGAATTTTGTGTTAGGGAACAGTTGACATTTTTAATAGTTTCTCTGTAATTCTTTTTAATGATTCTATAACTTACTTCATCATGTTTATTCATTATTACTTTGTATAGTTTGTGAGACTTGATGACTTCATTTCTTAAATTGTCAAGTTTGGGGGTGTACAATTTATTAAACTTCTTAGATTTGTTGCAACTAAGTAGCTACTTAGGAAATCAGCGTTCAAAAGATTGCATGAAATAGTCAAAGAATAACGAAAACATTTCATTTCCATCCTGGCTAATGAGGATGGAGAACCGTGTGATATTTGCTATGAGATGGTTCAGACTTTTGATTCCTGTTGGGGTGATGGGTCTCAGCCAGCTCGTAGTTGTGCCTCTAACATCAGTAAGGGGCCTTTCGGTCCTGGTGTGGAATGTCAGGGCGCAGTGATCAGACACACGAGGGTCAACAACATCAATGCAATAGTTATTTTTCAATATGTTGGTAGTAACATTATCAAGGCTGGAGATGCCTCTTGTGGGTTTGAGATTAGCACAGTGCTTGTGGAAAGATTCAATTAACAGGTTAAAAGCAATAGAATCATTCGTAGATCGACACATGTCTAAGTTAAAATCACCAGTTATAATAACGTTGGTTTCAAGACTTAAAGTTATTTTTAGTAAGCACTCGAGTTGGTGACAGAAAATGGAGAGGTCCCCATTTAGCGAACGATATAATGATGACATTTCGTTCCTTCATTAGAACTGCAGAAGCTTCAAAATGTATGTCGATGCAAAATCTACTGATGTCAAGCACTTTAAAAGCAGAATTGTTAGAGACATAGATGGCTGTCCCGCCATTCTATACTTGTTTACGGCAGTATTCAGAGCTAATATCAATAGTTTTTGTGAATTTTAATGCTGCAGTTTCTCTCAGAAGGGAAAGGCTAGGCATTCCAGACCATAGTTGGGATTAATGATTAAAAAAATTAAAGATTAAAATTAATTGTTAAAAATGTGGTTAACTATTAATTTAATCATTACTTTTCAGAAGAGTTCACTTATAATCGTTAAAGTTATGCATTAACTGATACAAATTAACTTCAGTTAATTTTTTCGTTAATTTTTGGCGAATGTCGACCTATTCGAATTAGGCTACGAAGCTTGCCAAACAAAGGGGAAAATAAAACGCCAAATGAGAATGCAATACAGTTGTGCAAGAATGCAAAGAATAGAATGAATGCATCCAAACAAAAGCGGGGAGGAGGGGAGTGGCCACCATAGTTTACGAACGCACCCTCCTAGACGAGAAAACACGCGAAGACAATGCCCTGGGGGACTCGTATGCCTTACTCGGTGACATCACGTCGTCAATAATACGGACTTGAAGCCGAGAAAGAAGGGTTGCCTACAAAACCTCAGACGGATAACGAGGGGAAGGGGTTCATTCAAACTAATGTATCCGTTACAATGCGCCAGTCTACAGTAACATAAAACAATTGAACCGCCAAAATCAACACAGCTATGTGCAGAAATTGAGGTAAACATGTTTTTAGATGACTCTGGAGACAATTGGCAGAAGCGTGGGTAATTTATGAAACAATAGGAGAGAGTGAGAATCGGGGAGTTGTGTGATAGATGGTGAGCAGATATAGTAGGTGCTGAGGGTGTGCCTGCACACCTTATACCACGATAGATAGGTGTGGAGAGGCATAAGCGACGCGTGCTTAAGGAAGGGCATTATTTGAGGGCTGGTTGGTGTCTGTGTGGGTGACGAAGCATCCGTGAGGGAAGAGATATCATTGGTGTGGTTGTGTTGTGTCTCATTTGAATTAACAAGTGGCTCAAAAGAAAGGAAAGTGAACAAGTGTATGGCCTGTTAAGTGCATGCCTGAAGAGAAGTGAATATTTGTTTGTTTATGTTTGATTAATTTTTGAATTGCATTTCGTGAGGGAAATCTTATTTTCTGTGCATGTTTTATGCAATAGTTGTGTGATGTATAGTGATTATGTTACACTACGCATAACTGGGCAAATATAACTGGCGGATGAAAGTCTCAAGTTGTCGTTAACATCTGGCACAGGAGCCAAAAGGTGGCGGATAGAGCCATGGGTGTTATCGACTTCATCTTAGCACTGCTTGTGGCAAATAAGAGACAATGTTTGTGGATGAAGTAAGAGACAATGTTTGTGACAAAGAGGGGGCATTGTTAGTGGATAAAAAGTAATCTCTATGGCAAAAAGTGATTTCCTTGACGGTGATGTAATAAAACTCAAAATAGTGAAAATATATCATTTTTATCTTCCTGAAAATCGAGTATACATAGTAGAATGGGCAATGAATCAAACTACTCATTGCATAGATATTTGTAAAGGACGACTTGATATCTCTGTTCGATGTGGCCAGAGGCTGTTGAGGGAAGTCATTTTGTTTTTCACATCTGAGAATTTGGAAATAAAGCACCAAAAACATTATGCAGTGTCCTTTCTTAACGTACCACAGAACATACAAAAGAAAAATACTCATAAATAATCATTCGAAAACTCGTTCAAAATACTCATAAATAATCAATAGTTTTTCTTATTGCATAGTAATGGACGATTGTTGGGGAAAATATTATGTGGCCAAATTGGTTGGAGCACCTTCCACCACTATATTTTTAAAAAATAAATCATGTTGATTGAAGAGAAGGAGATGAAATTATTGTGGATATAGGGTAAAGGGGGGTGAATCGGGCCACAAAAAGGAAAATCGTCGATTTCCTCGTTTGTGTAAACAGTTACATTCTGAAAGCATTATCAGCAAAGGACTTGATGTTTTTCCAGTTTAAAACGCAATTTTCAGCGTGGTTGCTCTGAATAGAACGGCCCTGGAGCAATTTCTTCAAGAGACTGCATGGTCCTATTCGCCCGACGACTTGGAGGGCGAATTGGAACAGATTAGAGGCTGAATCGGACCAGTAAAATAACGTTATAAATTTTAGTTTTCTTGAGTTTTATTCCATAAAATTTTGAAATTTTGCATCATTGCTTTTAACAATGTAGTGCAGTCTGGAGATATTTCGACGACACCTTCTTAGAGTCAAACATAACTTTACAAATAGACATACATCACCAAATCTGAACATTAGAACAAAATAGAACAAATTTACCAAAACAATTAAGCACATTTGTCACAAGCAAATTTATCTCGCCCCTTAGAACCTGCACACAGCTCATGGTACCAACAATTACACTTCATGCACTTAATCCAGTCTCTAAACTTTGACGAATTCGCACAATTATAAGACTTGGAGCAGAAGCCACAAAGCGTATCATCAGCTGAGTTTTCCCCATTCTCAATATTGCCGTCCCTATCTGAAGATGATTCATATAAGTTTCTGCAAGTTCCTTTCGCGTTCCTAATATTTTGTTTCTTCAGTCGTTGCCTTGTTTCCTCTATTACAGCTGGAGAAGTAAGTATTTGAGCAATTTGCTTTCTTGACCTTTTCACATTGACTTTCATTCTTTTTTCTGGTGTAGGTAGTAAATTATGGAAAGACCTACCCAAAGTATTTGACGATTCCTCAGATGTTGATGTCGAGGATTGGCTTTCTTCATAGGGACTGGCAGTTAATTTTTGATCGGAAGATGAATTTGTCGAAAAAGGAGTTGATGCATCTTCTGGGGCGTGTGAGCATCCGAGATTAGAAGGATGAAGATCTAACTCCGTCAGGATACCCGGATTCAGAGGGAATATTCCTGTTGATCGGAATCCATTTTCAGCGTTGCCGATTGTTGCGGCTTTGCTCCATGCATTTCGAAAAAGCCGACCAAAATTAAATTTAGTCATCTTTCTATCCCCCTTACAAACTGTCATATACGCATTTGTTTCAATATCGTAGTATGTCTTTAATGGTTTATAAAAAGACCTGTCCAGAGGTTGCAACCTTTGTGTAGTGTGGCTGGGCAGTGATAAGAGAGTGATCTCATTCCTTTCACAGAACAGTAGAACAGGAAGAGTCTTGTGTGATGCGTGGCCATCGAGGACTAAAATGCATCGGCCAGGAATCCTGTTTGCTTGAAAGTGCTTTAGCCACTCCAAAAAAAGATCCTCATTTATCCACCCTGAATCGGACATAAAAATTTTAGATCCCAACGGAAATCCATCCTCCCATTCCTTATGGAACTTTTTCCCCTTAAAAATTACAAAAGGTGGTATGTAATGTCCACTTGCATTGCAGCACGCAACAACTGTCACCAATTCCCCCTTTTCCACTGACGTCTGTTTTATGACTACCTTAGATCCTGTTCTTGCAACAATCTTTTGGGTTTGGCGATTATTTAATACACATCCCGTTTCGTCAACGTTGTATATAAGGTGGGGCCTATCCATAACTCCAGCCTCAGCCATCGAAATAGTTAACTTTGAAAAAAAATCGTCTACATCTTCCTTATTTAAACCCTCAGCTCGAGCCACTGACAAACCTTCGGGTTTTCGAAGACTTAAAGGATGTCTAGATATAAAATTCAAGAACCAATCCTTGCCTGCTCGTTTTTTTAACGCACAGAAATTGTTTTTTATGTTGTTTTCAATGGAAAATTCATTTTATGTTGTTTTCAATGGTAAATCGTGCTCGTCGCCGTAATAATTCACCTCTATGACGGGGAAAATATCTTTCCTCCTCCTCGTTATACGTAGTAAATATCTATAACGTGATATAGAATAGCATTAAAATAGGTTTATTCCATTAAACTTCTGCTAATACTTAAATAAAAGAGTATGGCCTAAAAACAAATTTTTAGCCACTTTCGCTCAAACATTCTTATAAACATTTGATGTTTTTAATGTAAAACATTAAGTGTAAGTAAGCAATTTATCAATATTAGTTGTATATCTACTTACTTTTCAGTAGCAGAAGGAATTTTTCCAAGTGTCAGTTGAGTATAACTGGTTCAATGCTTCACCCTCGACCAGCGGCTTGGAACTGAACTCCTGCGTGTGCTGGTCCTTTTCACCCGACTAAGTAATATGATTTTGTATCATGTTTGGTAACTCCGATATTCATACAAGGCTCAAAAAAGTAACCTAATGTGGCAGCTATGGTATTAGATTTCCTTTCAGGAAAGAAAAACTTGAAATCTGAGTAAGCGCTACAATGTCACCTTACTTTGAACCTAGACGAGGTTTTCTAAATACCCAATTTCACACCTCTCTCGTATGGTAGGCTTCCATTCGACAGAGTATCATTTGCTTAAATTCAGTCGTCGAGTTCTCGTTTTCACTCTACTAGAAGGACAAGATTACAAAGAAGCAATTCCTAAAACGTAGTCAGTCTCAAGTGATACCGTTTCGGGTCTGAGCTCACTTTTTGAAAAGCGTTCCTATTCACCCGCTGGTCCGATTCACCCCCCTTTACCCTAATGATGAAATAACCACTTTTGACGCCTTTTCACTTTTCTGCTGTAAAAATTGCAAATATAGAGGTGTGGCAATACAAATAGTATGTATGGTACCTAACTCCAGAGTGCATGAGGCTACATACTCTCAGGTGAAACTGATCTGTTGAAGGGGCAGTGGCGCAATAGTTTCTGTGAATGGTACATATTTCCGTTTCATTTGTGGTTATGTATCACCCTTTGAAGGGGGATGTAGCTGAATCAATAAATGTACATCACTTAACTTACTTTTGATAATGTGCCACCTGGTAATTGCTTCAACAGAGTGTTGGTGGATGGTGACTCTTCTCATTTTGCTTCTCTACCTCACAAAAGCATGTCTCTACTGTGCTGCTATCATCTTTTAATTCATCTGTCATGATTGGCTACATCATTGGGTCATTTCTCATCTTGCAACCCTCATTGGTTAGGCATGTTCTGTCTAATTCTCTGACTGCAGGTATTCACTTCTGAGTGTGGTGCCTCTACCATTGTGGCCTCCTCACTAATGTGACATCTAATAGCAATATCAGTTCTATGCCTATATATGTACAGGGACTATTGATATTACTCAGATGAACATTTAAATAACTCTTGTATGCTATTGTCCTAGGATTCTTAGGAGGAAGCTCTTAGAATGATTTTGTCCTTAATTATAAACATGTTTTAAACATGTTATATATGCCTCTCAACGTAGCCTTTCCAATGCTGTCACATAAAGTTAAGCTCTCCCAAAAAAACCTACTCCAAATGCATCATTGACAAAATGAGCCATGTAAAAGTCATTTATAAGGGCACAATGAATGGGGATTTAGATTTTTGACCTGCTTATCAACCACCTTGATATGATCCGAAACAATCTTGTGAACAGGAAAGGTAATCTGAAACTGAAAACCAAATTAGAATTTCCCATAAAATCAATAAAACTTAAAGGAAGATTATTAAACTACATACTAGTGCTCCTTCTTATAAACATAGCGTGTGAAATTTGGTGACATGGAATTGATGCATGGATACCAAGTAAGTGTTGCAATGCACTCTGGGGCTGCAATGGAGCTCACAAGATCCCCCCTCAGCCTCTCTCTCCCACGTATGTCAATGTGGGAGTCTGGAGTGACACAGCAATGAAGTCAAGTGGTCGTATCTCGCATTGATGCTGTTCCTATGTGAGCAGTGTCCACACAGAGACACATATGTATGTGGATGCCATGGACCTTCCGCTTGCCGGGTGGCTGCATAGACCACCACGCTACCAAGGTTACTCTAATCTCCGGTGAATTCGACGGGGGTTTATAGCACCAAGTGCCCCCCAGATGAGCCCATAGAAGCGGCCAAGAGATGGAGCGAGGGCAACGACATCTTCAAATTATGGTAGCACCTGAGTTTTTTCTTTCGCTCAGTAAAATAACTAAATATTAATGGATTTCTTTCATTCTTTCTGTATTTAATGGGGAAATGTTCAAGCTTTCTTATTCTCTTAACTGATTTACACAGTGTTGTCGAGGTTTCTTGGCAATGTGTAATTTATGCTGAAATTTACTGCTTTCTTCAGGTCTTTTTCGAGCATTGCTAAGGGCATTGCCATTATCCTCTCCGAAGTGAAAACATCATTGATGCTTAAACAGTTCGTCATAGAGGGATGCCATAAACAGAATCGTGTTTTTCGCGAGGATATAGGAAGGTACGGAGGGCATTGTCGCCTATTCGTGAAGCAAGGTCAGCCACATTTTTCTACACAAAGATATGTTCTGACTGCTAGTGCTACTCGTATATTTAGTAGATTTGTGTTCGGTTAAAATTTGGGGTATTTAAATGAATGCTTCAGAGGTGTTCAAATTGTGAATGTTTTTTCATTTCTTACTTATTTCTTACGTATTTGAACTGACCTGGGACATGAAGAATGGAATGCTTTAGAAATCGTCGTCGATTGAAATAGCTTGAGATTTGAGATAGTTCAACGAAACCCAGGGAATAAAATTTAAATCCCAATGGAACATTATGTCTCATTACGTATCCGAGGGATGTTCCTTGATGCCATTGCAATGATGCCAAAAAAGTTTGTCCAAAAGCGATGCCCTAAACAGCATTGTTCTTTTCGTGAAGATATTGAAAGGCACTAAAAAAGGTATCGCAGCTAATTCCTGAATCTAGATCAGCCAATTAGTTTGGAAAAATCATACTGGCATACTTTCCTGCTACTCCCAGATCAAAATAGGTTTGCTTTCGGTAAAACTAAAAGTATACTGTAAAATAGTTATATGTCAAATATACATTAAAAGGTGTAATTATGTGCAACTGAATGAAAAGTACCTTGTATAAGTAGGCTAAATCTTTTCTAGGTAATAAGAATAGAATTTACTCAATTGTAATAAAATGCACTAATACAATTCCTTAAGAAGTTCATTTGACGATGACAGCAATGGAGAAGAAAGGGTGGAAGCATTTGAAATGTGGTGCTACAGAAGAATGCTGAAGATTAAATGGATCGACCGAGTAAGTAACGAGGAAGTCCTAAGAAGAGTGGGAGACAAGAGAAGTCTGCTGACAATTCTAAAAAGAAGAAGGGAAAACTTAATCGGCCATATCTTGGGACATGATGGCCTGATGAAGACTATCGTCGAGGGAAAAGTGAACGGGAAGAATGGAGAAGGCAGGCCTCGTATGAGATACATGGAACAGGTTGTGAAGGATGTAAAAGAGAAGAATTACGTCAATATGAAGAGGTTGGCCGATAGAAGAATCGAGTGGAAAGCTGCGTCAAACTAATCCTAGGATTGTTGACCAATGATGATGAAGAAGTTCATTGATGCCACTGTCATGAAGTTGGAGAATTGAGATGAGCATGAAAAGGCCAGAGAAAAACATTGTTGCTTAACAGGTGGGTGCTACCATTCCCAAACACCTGAATCTGGCCTCATTGTCAACAATAGATAGACAATTGTATGCATCCCCCCTTCTAACCTCCTTCGTTTCTTCTCGTCTGAAAGTTTCTCATTAAAATTCTCATTTTTGTAAAGGTCCAAGTATGAGTCCAGACAGTAATTATATGTTTAAATTTGCTTAAATTATATTTATGGTTCTGATAGTGACTTGAAGCCATAGCTATAACACAAATAATACAAGTTTGTTTTCTCCACTTTATGAAAAATGTTAAAATTTCTTAATACAATTTGTAATTATTATATTTCTCCCTCCCGTTGAATTCCAGCGGGCACCTTCAGCTAGTGATTAATGTTTTTCCATTTTTATCCTACTTATATGTTAATGTATTTCCTGTCAATTTGAGTGTGATTCACTCTTGGGTATTTTCCAGAGCATTGCATTTCCTTCAAGTATTATTGTCTTGTCTTGCACGCCTTGTGCTTTAATTGGTGTTATCTCTGCTCTTTGGTGAGGTGTATTGTATCTCGATTACAAATGTTACAGCATTGTTTATTTTTTTGCCAGATGAGGAGATTGGAGGTACTGATGGCATGGAAAAATTTGTTCACACAGAGGAATTTAAGAGACTCAACATAGGGTTTGCCCTGGATGAGGGAATGGCCAGCCCTTCAGAGGATTTTGTCCTTTACAATGGAGAGAGGAGCATTTGGCGTAAGTGTTGATTGTACTTTGTTCAGTTGCTGTCAGAGGCATGTGGTTCAAAGCTGCAGTGCAGATGAACAACTGTGTATAAAAAACTAGTAAACATGTTCATGTGTTGCCTGGTGGTTCTACTAAACTGCACTACGCTTATGATAAGAGTGACACAGAACTTACTGGATGAGATGGAATCTTAGATGCACGTGTTTATGTGTGATAGGAGAGATGGTGCGACCTGCCGATTCACGAGGATCTATTCACTTTGGTGAACTAGGTGACTTATTCATGGCCACAGACAGTGGATCATTCAGTTTGAATGTGTCCGCTATGCCATGAGCTTTAAATGCTTCGTCGTATCAGCTAGCCAACAGTTCAGACAACACAGGCAATGAGTTCACTTCATTTGCTGAAAGGTGGCACCACTTGTAGTTTGCTGACAAGCCTTGGTTGAATGAACAGTTCCTTGCGTTTCAGCTCTCTTAGTTCAAATCGTTCCAACAGTTGGCCAGAACTACATAGTTCCAGGAAATTTCGCAGATGGCGATACTGTGCCAATCTCCCCTAGAGCATAGAGTGGCGCTCCCCCTCTCACGTGGCGCACACCACTATCACGTCGTTGGAACCCCTCTCTGCGTCTGCTGCGTGTGTGTTCACCTCTCAACTGCTTATCGTTCAATCGCATCCAATGGAGCTGCTTAGTTCCACAGAAGAAGGAGCAGTGGCGTCGTTTCAGTCGGAGTTCTGGGAATGGCTCTTGGATGAATTCTTCATTCCGGGTTTGTGTCCACGTTTGTTGCTTAGAATCCAACAGTTTTGCCAGGTGACCAGCTGGTATCCTCCGGTCAAGGTTGAACTACTGATGAGCCAGAGGTCGTTAGCAGGACAGTTGGCGAAACTGTTTTCTACTAAGCAACGAAACTGTTTTCAGAAAATAATGGAATGAAGAATTCAAAGCAATGCCACAGAAACTTGTGGAAGAGTAGTTCCTCGAAATGTAGAATGACTCTAAATTGATTCAACGAGTACTTGAATAAGAAAAAGCTACGGTAGAAAACCAGGCAGTCATTTTTATCGCATTAAGAAGAAATAACTAAAAATATTGGTGAAGAACTTAAGAAATTACGATCCAAATGCGTAGGTAATTTATATTACTGTGGACATATAATAAATGGAAAGAAGACAAGTGTGAAATGAACAAAGGTCACTAGTAGTAGTGGTAACATAAAACAGTCTGCCTGTAATATTAAACAAACATATTTTAAGATTAAAATAAACCTGTTTGAATGTAATGCCGTAAATTGCCATGCCATTGGAGAGAAAATCTATTGTACCACTTGTGTTAGCTATTTAGATAACAGTTGACAAAAAACAAACTAATCGATATTGCAATCACAAACTCAAAACATACTCTTTCACGTGTTAGAAAATCTTGAAAATGGGCTCTTCATGGAAGTAATTTTCATGCAGGTTTTACAAACATGTATTTTTCATAGTAAAAGAGTAAATATAAGATTTCTTTAAAAAACAAATAAGAATCAGCAAAAGTAAAATAGTTAACAAGTGCTTGTAGGGGGAGGAACTATTTCCTAAGCTAATTGTGCAGAAAATTTATGACTATTAATGAAACAATCAGTTTGATTTATATGTTTTCTAAGTTTTAACTATGTGTTGTATTACGAGAATAAAATCTCTTCCACTTTCTGGGCAAATAATCAACTTCTCTCAGTCAACCATTCTATCCCTCTTGCCTGCTTAGCACATGTATAAAACCTGTGAAGCTGTCCCCTGCCCTCCTTAAGGCTTTGTAGCAGAAATTACCCTCCTCTCTGGTGGAGATGGCATATTAGTCAGAATGACTACTTCTCTTTTATATTTCCATGCTATGGCTATCATGTCATTTCTCACACATTTTATTTCTAAGATTTATAGTCACAAAGCCATATTATGAGGTATAGTCTCACCGCATGATAAGAGATTGTTTTCCTGCGCACTGTCGAAAGGCACTTTGTATTCTTGCCCATTTTGGCATCTCTTGCGTGGTGCAGGCGGTGAAGTGTCCACACCCAAATGCGCAATGCAGAGGATCTGCACATTGTCCAACGAAGTCTCCAACCCAGCATCAGAGCTGGAATCGTCAAGCAAATTCCTGCTCTATTTCTGTTCCCAATATTTTCCACTGAGAAGCCACGGCTATGAATTGTAAACCAAATATGTGTATAGACGGGCAGTTTGATGAAGAAAATGTGGACGGTGAATGCCTGCTGTGAATTAGCTCCAATTCTTGCAAAAGAAATGCATTGCCTGGCAAAGTGTGTGAAACGTCAAGTGAAAAGTGTGGCACCCTGCACAGAGTGAAACTGAGAGAAGGAGAGATGATGACGTGAGTTGTCATGGTCATAGTAGTGCGAGATGAATAAGTGTGGGAATACAAAGGTTACTTCGTCATGCATAATGAGTAGAAGTGAATCCCATTAAGTGACGCCAGAGACCATCAATTTCAAGAACACTCGACTAAAACTGAGCCAGCGTGATCTGCAGATCAACCGAAATGAAGGATTTCCTGGCACTAATTGATTGCACACTGCTTCAGGGAAAGGCGGTAGATTTACAAGGGACTGAATAGGGTCCTGGTTTTCTCAGATTCCCACCCCCGGGTTCGGCCTATAGCCTTCGAAGGATCGGTTTCGAAGGTTTGACGCCTTAAACCAGAGGGAAGATGTGAAGCACCACACCCTCTCATTGCCTATGAGTATTAAAAGCGACAGAGCGATCCCAATATACTATGGAAACTACCGATTCCTGTTAGATCCATTCCTACTAAAACTTCGTGACATATGCTCACCCTTGGTATTAGGCTACCAACACGACAGTGAATAGTTCATCTGAATAGATTTTCATTACCGATATAAAGAGGCAGGCTGTGAACTAAGGGAAAATGATGGGGGGGGCCAGTGGGATGCTGGGCAGTCATTGCAGGAAGAAAACTGGGTGACCGAGGAAGAAGGGCATATTAGAAGCGATTGGCAGTAGTGGGTACACTGTCGTGAAAAGTGAAATGCTGCAGTCACATGGGAATTCAGCGATGGATGAGTATTGAATATTGATGCTCCAATTCAGATTCAATTTGATGCCCATAGAATCACTAGAAGTGTCCCTCATGGAGAGTTTGCTGCAATGAGAGAGATTGCACAGAGAGCAGTTTGTTGATCAGGAATGACAGCCAGTGATGGTTTGTTAGGTATGTTATAACATTGTCTCAACAACTGTTTTCTCTCCAATCCTTCCATTTCGTTGATGGAAATGCCAACTGTTCTGAGGTCTTGCGCTATTATTCCACAATTGAGATAGAAAATTCGGGGGAGCCACTTACTAGTTCATTTTATTTGCTGCATTGCTGATTTTGAAAGAATTGACCTCAAAGCACATATACAATAGCAAATAGTGATGCTATTGTTCATGCAATGGCCAAAATCTTGTCATTCATATGGGTTAATGAATGCATTTAAATATGTTAGGAAAGTACAGTAAACATTGCAATATGGTTATTTGGTTGAAATAACATTGGTTGTCTGAAAATGTGTCAACAAAATCACTTTCATTTGATCCTAAGGCCATGACTTTGTCATTTGTGAAGTTGCACAAAAAATGTATTGCAAAGTACTCTAAAAGAAAGTGTGACTCCAAATGATTACACTTTCACTTACCTAAGTTATGAGTCAACTCCGAAATAATAGGAAATCCTAACTAAAATGAATTACCTTGCAATTAAAGAGCACCCAAAAGTATTCCCGAACATTGTTGCTTTATGTTAACCATGACCAGGCGTGGAATTGGGCATGCACAAGCAGGAATACGTTCGACCCAAAGAGTAAAGATTCACTAAAATCTGTGTGGAAAAACAATTTATTTTTTTTCAATTACAAAACAGGAGAAAGAGTTACTGATTCATTTGGTTTTGGGACATTAGGGATTATTAGAGAAGAGAAAAACATTCAGTGTCATTAGAAACAGAAGCAAAGTCTTGGAAGCAGTGCCACAAGCCATGGAAGGAGCCCTTGCCACTCAGAGTGGGAACACAGGCAGTGCAGTCAGAATTCCAGGAAACCACCCAAGAAGGCAGCGGTAGCTATCCACCGCAAGCACAGAGGAGAAGCTCCAGTTGAATGAAGAAAAGAGGCGACTGCACGTGAGGACATCACCTCGAGGGGTTGAACTTCTCACTGAGGGAATTGGATGACAGGCAGAAAAAGAGAAGTACATGTATTAGAAGGGGAGGTTGGCGAGCTTTCCTGGAGGAGGTCACTGCTGTGGAGAGCACCGGAGAACCTCCACTTGCAAGTCATGTAATCCCTGAAAAGACAAAAATGAGGTTTTAGTTGAGATATTGTACTGTTGAGCGCAAGGTGCACATTTATTTCAATCCATATTGACACTCTTCTTTTCTCTGGGCCTCTGCACAATTCTCCTCCAGCTGTATTTGGAATTTGGACCACAGCCACCCTTTTCTCAAGGGCAACAACCTCCCTTCACAAATCATGCAGTTCCCTGGCTGCGACCATCGCCTCCTCCCCTTTCTTCAGCCTTTCCTCCAATTCCCTTTGTGCGAGAGCTTCCACCCCTCGAAGTTTGTGGAGTTGTAAGACAACCCCAAGACTCTCCAGGCAAATCCACCAACTCCACAACAGTGGTTCGAACCTTCGAAATGAATTTTGTAAATCTGGAAAAGTCAGGGAATTCTCGTAACAGTCGAGGAGAAACTGGGATAGGAAATTCTCGTTATTTTTCTACCATTGCGTTTACCGGGCAGTCTTTCCCGCCCTTTATTTCACCAAAACATTTCTTCAACTAAAACTAATGTCCATCGCCGAAGTGCATAGTATAAACCCTGTCGATTCCTTGAACATTCAGTTGTGAATCAGTCGTACAATGTATCCCTTTTGTGATATTTCCTAGTAGTGTTAAAATTCATGATCACTGCGTATTCTGCTCATCACAAGGAATCCAAGGTTAGGTGGTTCGGGAGATTTTACCTCGTGTTTCTTTTTTAACTTCCGAGACTCAGGTCGAGAGGTAGTTGTAGCACTCTAGCTTGTAGTAAATACGTGCTTGCAGTTCTAAAAATACGAGACGATGATTATTAAAACGGTGATACAAGTACGATCACACGTTTAAACAAAATCTTACGTGAGATCATCTTTGATTTCCATACTCCCCTTCGCGAGACCATAAGAAGAGTACTCCTGCCCTCCCCACCTTTCACGCTCGGCATAATTATTGAATGGCCCCCTTAGCTCCCTCTCGAAGCAATTTAGTTAGGTCACTAGCTACCTCAAATATGATATTCCTGAATATCTACTTCTACAATATACTCTGCAAGCCACCGCGAGGGTGTGTGGCAGGGGAAAAAACATGACGCCACCCTTGCTAATTGACGCCTGTTTTCGCTCGCAGTGGCGCCATTACGTTTTGTTTGTACCTTATACAAATATTTTTACATTTTTGTTCCTTCTTAAAATCAAGAAGTTATGACCACGTTAATCAAATTGTTATTCGCTTCTAAAAGTCACTCGAGCCATCCGATTTTGATCCAGCCCAAGAACTTGGCTTTGGTTTGTATTTTTCGCGCAGCTTTATAGTGATACCTGTGCCGGAGTCCGCCAGTAAACTGGCCATTAACTTTCCCTTCGATGCCTTTTCAGTTATCTTCAACTTCCCAGAGCTACCACGACACACCACCTCTTCCTTGAAGAGTTAGACATTGTCAATTTGTAATTTTACCGAAGGAAACATACACGGCCACGGAAATACGATACACGGCCGCGAAAAATGTATTAAAAGTGTGTATAATTGGTGTGAGGGCTTAACTTGTGAAGGTTTCATATATTTTTTCATTAGAGTGGAGGTTCCATGTATTTTTTCATTCTTATCGTTTTAAATGTATCAATTTCAGCTTTTAAAATTTTCTGAGTTTTGACAAAATTTAATTGAGCAGAAATAAAATATTCCGATAATAGGAGACCTTTTGGCGATCGGTCAGGGAAATTGGTGAAGCCATCAGGGGAAAGTCAGGGAATTTGAAAATTAGTTATCAGTAGCCATTCTGATTTGGGAGGCGTAATAATTGAAAATGAAAATTTTTTACTATAAATTAACGCCAGCAATGAACTAACTTGATAGGATGCGGAATGGTCCCCTGGACATTATGCAACCCACGCTGAAACTCCTATTTCACTCAAAAATCCAAGCTCACATATCGTATGGTATTTTATTTTGGGGAAAGGACAACCTTTTCTGCAAGATTTTTTCCCTCCAAAAGCAAGCTATTAAGGCAATGCTAAACCTCCCCCTCCGTACTCCTGGCAGACCTTTATTCAGGAGCCACGCCATCCTTACACTTCCATCCCTCTACACACTCAGCTGTGCCTTGTTTGTTAAACAAAACCCCCAAATGTTCTCCTTTCACCATGATGTGCACCCCTACCACACTTCACAAACATTCACTTATCCCAGAGCTCCACTTTGCTTCTTCTCTACAAGGTCCCCATCACACAGCCTCAAAAATCTACAACCACCTACCATCCGATATCAAATCACTTTCTTCTCGGCCAGTGTTCAAGCGTCGTGTAAAGAATCTACTTCTTCACAAAGCATATATCTGCATTTCAGAATTCGTGGAATCTAAATGTGATTGTTGTGATGCCTAAACCTATTTTAATTATTAGCTTTTTACTAGCACTTTTATGTTTGCTTGTGATGTTACTATTCCTTGTCTTGATATATGTATATATCATACTGTTATCTCTTCTGACGATTTCTATGTTACTTGGTAACCAACAGAAATAAAAAGATTATTATTATTATTACACGTCTTCAACATAACCCGAGAAGGCCTGACGTGTTCAGCAAGTCTTCATCGTTACCATGCTCTCAGGGTTTCGGGTCCCTACAAAAACGTGCAAACGAGAGTCCACTGTAGTATTTGGGTGTAGCTGCAGGTTTAGAGTTCCCCCAGCAAATGTTTTCAGAAACTAGTGCTGTGGTCCAGATAGAAGGACCCTCTTCACTGCTGAGCATGTTCAGCACCACTTATTTCTTAAAGAGAATTTTCAGTATTTACAAATGCAAGAGGGATTAGTCTGAAATCTAAATCCAGGGATAAATGTATGAGTTGCAAAATTAACGAGTGGTCACAGTGTCATTTCTCTCAATAAGCTCTTTTAAAACACTTTTGATTACCAAGTTGACTTCACGAGAAGGACAGCACTTATCAAATTTTTTTAGAAAAATAAGTAAGGTATGTACCCCTACCCTTTTTCAATCCTTCGGGTACCTACCTTTGCTTTCTTTTCTTTCTTCCGGCTAGCTCATAGGTCCCACACACACCCTTATACAATTAAATATTCCACACTTTGTATACGTTAATACCGTTAATTGGATATTAGGGTCAAGAAATCATACAAGGAAACAGTTATAATTTCACGCACATCATTTCTGCATTGCTATTTGTTTAACGTTAATTGGGCCCAATTTACAATTTCATATTAAATATACTTTAATCAATGATTTTGATTCAATACTTATTGTTAACACTATAGTGGGCTTTTCCTTTCAACTAGTTACTCCAACGTCTACAGACTTATCGTGACCGCCAGTCCTTGTGATTTCTGTCTCCCGCCGATGCCTGCCTTATCACGGGCCCGAGACTGCCTCGCTGACGCGTGCACCTTATCCTCCTTTTTCTTTTTCTGTTATCTCCCTCTGGGTCCTCGTCTTTCTTCCTCTCCTTTCCTCTTTCTCACTTTCACCTCCTTCTTTTCTCGCCACGTAACTACCCACTTTGTTTTTCTGATTGTTGCCTCCTTGCTCTTTTTTTTGTTTTAACCCATTGTTACGCCGCGCGTGATGCCAACTCCCCGTGCTTATCTAATCATTCATTGATATTTACGTCGCGGGTGCTGCCAACCCGTCGGTTTACAGGTATCGGCAAATAATACTATCGGTAGCAGCCACTGGTATCGAGGTATCGGTTTAGTATCAGAAAAAGAGGTATCGATACAAGTCTATTAAGAATACACTCAAGCTCTTTGCAGTCTTATCATTACTCGGTAACATATGGAACGACTTTGGCCCTATGTAAAGGTAACATTTATATAATGTTAGGCAGGGCTTCGGCAAAACATAACAAAAATTGTTTCTAAGGCATTAAGAGTCTGGTTTTTGATATGTTTGGGGCAAATCGACACTACAAATAAAAAATAATCTTAAAACCTTGTATAAATACAGGTGCCTTAGCGGTTACAGCCCCGGTCTTACTCTGGCCAACGCGCCCTCATTCATGGAGTCTCATTCTTACGCTTCCCGACACGTTCTCACTCTTGGAATGTCGGCCTTTCTTTGTGTTTTGTGCATGAATAAACCAAAAAGATTCCTGGCTTAGTTTTGCTAACAATAGAACAATTTATTCAGTAGAATATTTCAAACAATGAGAATGAGATAAGATGGCTGCGATCCTTGGCTGACGTTCAAGACCCAGTATGTCCTTCTCCGGGGTTGAGAAGGCGGACGAGGCCGGGCGAAAACAGCTGTTTTGCCGCGCATGCGCAATGGGCCGTAGCAGACAACGCAAGAATTTGCGACACGCGCAGACATCAACAAAAAGGCTACCTGTGCATTGATTGCTGTTTACACCCTCTTAAATAGGGGTCATAAAATTTTCCAGTGCTACCTCTCTACCTTTTCCTTTGCTGCTTTGTCGGAAGACGTCAAGTCTCCCGAGGGAAGCAGCAGAGACGACCCCACACCCACTTCTGAGTCTTTCGATAGGATTTTGTGGAGTCTCGCCATCTGTGGAACAGTCTCTACGTTCGCACAGAAGCCCCCTCCATGAATCCCTCTTAGAGTGCTTAATCACCACTTTCTACCTCCGTTGGCAAACCCTTAAGTTTTCCCGATCCTGAGGCATTCTTGTCCTCTTTGCCTTGTTAAAGAGTTTCCTAATCTCTTTGTGGAGACCATTTAATTCTGCTCCCCACCAGTTTAATTTACACCCTTCCTTTCTGGTCTTTAGGTGGCAGCTATTTTCGTAGGATGTGATGATGCTTCCCTGTAGATGGTCAACAGCAGCATCTGCCTCATCCACATTTCTAAACTTGCACTGAGGTGCCCCCTCTAGGGCAGCTCCCAGCCTTTCTCGATATAGTGCCCAGTTGGTAGTTCTAGAGTTCCTGTATGTTATTTCCCTGTGATTGGATTCTAAAATAGTGAAGAGTATGTGTCTGTGGTCTGACAAAGTTATCTCCCCTGAAACCCTCCACTTGTTGATCCTGTACAGCAGAGAACTGGTGCACAGTGTGATATCTGTCATCTTCTGCGTAACACTATTTGCAAAGGTAAGGTAGTGATCCTTTGTTGAGTGTATGTAACTCTGTATACATAAGATATTTCAACACCAACCATTGGTGCTTCCACTCCTCCTCACAATGTGGTGCGAGTTAGCATCACAACCGATCAGAAGATCCCACTTGTTGGGCTTAGAGTGACTCACCAGCCTCTCCATCTCATCTGATGGTGGAGGAGCCAGTGCATCGTATGGCAGGTAGGAGGAGCAGATGACCACCCTCCTCCTGTTCTCACCTTCCCCCAGGGTCAGCAGAACTGCTGTCTGATCCCTAGTGGTAAATTCCGATAGATGCAAAGCACTTATCCCATTCACATAGATACAAGATCTAGGCCTATCAACAGTGGTACAGCAATATATTTTTCCCCCTGTCATGCTCAGGCCCCTGACTCTTCCCTGGAAAGCCCAGGGTTCCTGAATCAGAGCTACATATATTGACTATACCTTCAGAGAGTATCCTTTGCAGGACCCTTGAGGCAGCCTTACTGTGTTGTAGGTTGGCCTGAAGCATGGCTATGCCAGCCGTGGTTCGGCCCCACCCACATCTTCTTCCTCCCCTGTCTCCTTCTCTTCGAGGGGATATGGAGGCTTCCCTTAGGCCATAGGGGCTCCCGAGTCAGACTCTACCCCCATGGAGTCCAGGCTCGGTGCCTCCTTGAAGGCAGGCCCAGAAAGGTTGGAAAGGATGACGCCGTCCTCTCCCCACCAAGGGTATGAGGGGCAACTGTGGGTCTCCCAGAAGGAACCCCCACAGCCAAGGTTAAGGTAGTAGAGGGTGCGTCCCGACTGGGATCCCCATCGGAATCTCCACCGGTATCACATCCCCCATGGAAGAAGACGGACTACAAGAGTCCATGTGAAGAGGGCACCCCTCAGCGCCCTCCATAGTTATGTTTAAGGGTTCCAAGTTTGGTCCCACGAGTAGCTAGGGAAATATGGTGTCCGCCCATGCGGAGCCCTGCATGAATGAGTAAGGCTAAATAGAACCGGAGGTCGCCCAGTATCCGGAGTCTCTCTGTTAGTGACTTCTTACCCTCCACCCTGTGGGCGTGGCCACTCTTAGCACAGAGACTCATCGTGGTGATGGAGGGTAGTTATCGACCATCCAGGTGTAGATCCGTCATGTCCATTGGAAACCTGGGGGCCTCGTGGAGGGTGTGGGCTGTACATGACGGTCTTGATGGTCCATGGGCATGTCCTGCCCTGTGCCCCATCCTGGAGTCACTTACTCCTTACCCCCGATTCACTACAACCCTTTTCCATTGTCCTTTTGTGTTCCTATGTATTCCTATTCCAATCCTGTATGTGTGTGTGTATATATTTAATTTCCATTTAATTTCCTGTTACAGAATTGAGTGAACTTTGGCCAATACAAATGTATTTTCATTGCAGAGCTGTGCATACATTGCCCTGGGACACCTGGCCATGGGTCTTTGATGCACCCCTTCACGGCTGGGGAGAAACTCCGCACCATTATTGACAGGTTCATGGATTTTCGCCAAAAGGAAAAAGAAAAATTGGAAGCTGATTTGAATCTTACTGTTGGTGATGTCACAACCATTAACCTCACTCAGATTAAGGTAAGATATATGGTTGTGTGCAAATTAAAATCTAGGCATTTTGACTTTGGCTTCCCCATGCCCATTAAGCTACGTTTTCATGGATGCGTCAGGCACGCATGTGCGCGACGAGATGCGTCATTTCTTCGCATGAACCGTTCGCATGTCAGCGAACCTACGCATAGGCGAACCTGTGCGTAGGAGGTACCTGCACGCCATCTACAGCAGAGAATAATGGTAAAAAAATGAAACGTGAAGACCATGTGCTTATCGCTATACAACCTATTGTTGATCGCGTTGATTAGTATCGCGATAAAATACCATGATATCACGTCCCGATAAAATATCACGATATCGCGCCCCGATAAAACATCACGATATATTATCGCGATAAAAGAACGAGATATTGCGCTCGTTCAAATATCATATAATCGCGCCCGATGAATTATCGTGATATGGCACCGGTTAATCGTGTTGGTAAGAGACAGCCGTTGGGTTGGCCTTCGCTCAAGCTGGAGCAAGTACGTCACCACCAGTATCCACGCAAGTACGTCAACTATCAGACCACTGAAATTGAAAGAGAGAGTGTGAGAGAACTGCTGAGAATTTGAACTAGTAGAAAGCAGAATAGTAAGTTTTCAAATGTAATTGCTCCAGCTTAAGCGAAGGCCAACTCAACGACTGTCTTTTTCCGACACAATTAACCGGCACAATATCATGATAATTCATCAGTCGCGATTACGCTACATTTGAATGAGCGCAGATATGCTAAAATTATCAATATCGCCCTTGCCTAGACCTAACTCCTTCTCCTAATCTCATCTTGCTCGTCGTCTGCCCACTCCCACTGATGACTGGGCCTAACAAAAGAAGAACGTAAAATGGGAGCGTGCAGAGCGTACTGAAGGCCGTAAATCGTTAATGTTTGGACATAACTGGCTTTAGGTATTGTAGATATGGCACACATCTTGTATTTTTAGTTTAATTAGCAGATAATACAAAACCCAATAGTTTATTTTTGCTAGGCGGTGTATTGCCCTCGAGATATATCTGTCGTAATACCGAGCGTATACCGTGGAAGGAACTTTTTGGCCTCGCTATATCTGCTTTATTTTACATGTAAAACATAGGCCTTTTGGCGGTACAAAGACAATCACTCGCTATAATGCGATTCTCGCAATAAGCCGTACTCACCATACTGGGCTTCTACTGTAATATGCATAGTTATACATGAAAAGGCTTGTGGTGATGGAGAGTGCGTATGAAGCTAGTAGGGAAAGGTGGAAACACCATGAAGACAAAACTTTTGGAACACCTTGTTAATGAAAAAGTATTAAAAATGCATACATCAGAAAACAAGATTATACATCACCACTTTTTTGTCATGTACGTGAATGTGTTAAAATATGCACAAAAGTCATGTTACTGGTGGCATGTTGACAGAATTAATGCCAGTTGAGCAGCAAAACAAGTATGGCAGAAGGTTGAATGTAGAAGAGAGGGAAGAATGAGCATCCACGCATGAAAGTGGTGAATGAGAGTGAAGAAGAGGAGGATGCTTGCTACTTATTGCTGTAAACATGAGGAAAATGAAGCTGTCAACTAAGTAGATCATTCATTTCACTTCAGTAATTGCACATTAGAATGAATTGTACCTGTAGGTTAAATTCTTTTCAATATCAGTAAACGACAGTGCTTGACCAAATGATTAAGTTTCCTAGTAGTCTAATTGCCATTTCGTGCTGGAGTTGCAGGTTTCGAGGGAGTAACAACGGGGGGGGTTTGGGCTCTGCAGTCGTGGAAGAGGAAGCTGAAGGAGATGCGGTCAAGGATGGCTAAGATGAAAGGATGGTGGTGTTGGGGTGTGGGAGTTTGGGTGAAGGGGAGTGAGGCATGATGGGAAATAAGAAGAGATGACAACGGAGAAGTGGTGATGGAGGATACGGAAATCAAATCTTCTGCATAATCTACAGCTTCCTCTTCTACATCCACATTGGGTGCAGAAGATACAAAAATCTGGGAGAGACTGCTGGACTTCCTGAAAAATTTTACTTGTTATATATTTTGAGGGATTTAGATATATGTATAAGATTTCTAATCTGTTCCAATGAATTTATTTTAGATAAAATGAATGTATCATATACCTTCAGCATTTGGAAATGAAATGAAATTAAAATAGGTATTTACACCAAATTTCAAAATAAGGATCTATTACTGGTACCTTTACAGCAAGACCAAAATATTTCTCACAATAAGCCATACTCACCATACCAGGCTTCTACTGTAATATGCAACTGCTTCCTAAACCAGAGATTTGATGCTTTTAGAGCTTCTTAATTTTAAATGCAACACCTCTATTTGCATCTTATATTTTCCAACGATAAATGAACAGTTAACATATAAATGACATGCAAAAATAAAACTATAAGCAGAAGCTAAAGTGAATGTCAACTATGAACGATCATCTTCCAAAAAACTTTGACCAAGTTTCATAACTTTACAGTATATCCATGAAAATATTTGCTAATGATATCTTAGATACTGTTCATGGCTTAGTTTTTCCTCCGTATGATACGTTATCAACTGTATATATTTAATTAAACCTTATTCAGGGCCACAACATATTACATGAAAAACATAAAAGCCCTTGTAGGTACAAACAACACTTCCCTGTACTGATTATATTGAAGCAGCTCAAGAATGTGTCAAGTATATGAATTTGTGTACCAATAATGGAACCGGTTACTTAGCATTTCTTTAAGATGAAAACACATGCAGCAGCCGTGACTAGACATGGGTAAATTACCGTAATTTTCAATTGAGGTAAATTACGGTAATTTTCGAAAATTACCGTAATTTTCCGGTAATTTTAAGTTTTCAGCTGCTAATCCTTATCAGAGGACCCAAAATGAAATCATATAGCATTGAGATACAAATGCCGACGCTTCTATCAAACACATCACGACGTTTATCTATTATAACTCATTAAAAAAATTAAAACAAAGTTGGCAGCCACATGCAATTTGCCTCTCTTTTGTCACACTATGAGAAATTTTCGTTCCAAAGACATACCTCTGCGCAATGTGCATTTGTTATTTTACTCTGAATTAATTGGAATTAATCATGGACACAATGTAAACAAAATCGTTTCAGCTTCTTAATTTATAATATTACCCATTCCAATGGTTTCTTCGTGAGGAAGAAGTTTTCTGAAAAAGAACTTTTCTGAAAATTACCGTTTGTTAGGGTAATTTTCAGGGGTGTTGGTAATTTACGAAAATTACCGTGGTAATTAACCAAGTTGCCCATCTCTAGCCGTGACACATGTCCTTTTACATCAGACACTGCACTGGTAACACTAAAATGTGAAGTAGGTAATGCTTAACATCTTAACTTCTAATTATTTCATATCAGTTAACTACATTGGTATGCTCAGTGTAAAGCTCGACACACTAGCCATGAACATTGCCATTGAACCACTGGCGACAATTTGCTACAATAATTCCTAGGAATCACAAGATTCAGATATATTAATCAATTAAAGACTTACTTTCTGGCACTCAAGCTATAATCTAAGAAGCCCCCAGAAGTGAGTGTAGAGGCATTTGCTTTGGCCTCTCTGCTCCTGAGCCACCCCTGGGTGTCTTTTTCTCGAATTCCTCCACGAGGGCTTTCCACCGAGCACACACAATTTTTGCTGTAAAATACAATGATATTATTACCGATGCATCAACACATGTAAGCTTTGAGAATCTTCGGAAATAAAAGTTCTTCTTACCTTCCACTCACATCCAGTCTCCTATTTCCCTCCACGCATTCTCCCTCAGGTTTCTATCCCTATAGCGATGGTCCCTATAATCGTAATTATATCTGTATTTATCCCAAATTTCGGAGTTGATAATTTCGTCCACACACTTTGCCCGCCCACCATATGTTTGTGAGTTCTGCGCATCCCACATATCCCACACATCGAAAGTTGAAAAATTGCAAACTAGCGCTACTATGCGAACACACGAGAACTCGCGCGAAGAAATCGGGGCTTCTGATTGGCTGGAGATCTCGCTTTCACGTCTCTCCGATTGAAACGCATCCATGAAAATCGACCTTTAGAGTAATTTCTGGGATGAAAAATGATCCACAAAGTATATCACACGTCTGAAATGGGTTCTTGAAATGTGTTTCCAAGTGAACACAGTGGGTGAGTCATAAAAGCTGTCAGCAAGTGGAAGGCACACAAAGTTCCCCTCCCTTACAACATTAGTGTGCTTATGTCTGTTCTGGAGACTCCAACATTTTCATGGGGACATGGATTGACCAAACTTGGGGTATCATGGTTCCTTTTTTCGTGTTATCGCTGCCATCATCAATAGCGTGCACTCATCTACCATGCACCAGCAGAAAAATGTGTGTTGGTACTGATCGTAAACTCTGTTGACTTGACTACATATGTTTAAACTGTGTTGAAAATTGACCACGAATGCATGTTTGATTGGGAGGATAGAGAAATAGTGAGATGAGAGGTGGGAGGCTTCATTTTCTCCCCTCACAATTAGCGACAGCGGTGGATTAAAGCAAAAGTATGGGGAAATGAGAATTGGTATTGAAATCATAGGTCGAAGCTTTGATGTGGAAGTTTGCCATGATGTTAATGAATTAATACGTAATAATGATAATACTTTTTATTACACCGTTAGCAAGTACATGCATGGTTTCCTCAAGAATTTCGGACAGGACATATACACAAGAACTACAATGTCATCATATCAATATTAATGAACATATATGTACAAAGTTGTTCAAAATTACAATGTCATCATTACAAAAATAATGGTCATACCTATACAAAGTTATTCACATGCAATCACTTTTAAATTCTCTTACATCATAATAGCATTTCTTAATTAAAAATTAATAGATATATGAATGCACTTTAGCATAATATACCATTTTTAGAATGTCAATGGATACAATAGGAGCTAAATTTCTAATCATGAAGATACCAACAAATATTTTCTTCATTATTTCAAGAACATGGGGAGACCAGTCCAAGTTTTCTGTTATTTGGAGGCCCAAGAACTGACAGTTAATGACAGTTGCCTTGTTTAAGCAAGTGACATTGTTATCTGTTATAAGGTTACTTTTTGTAGTTTTTACTTATAAACTGAATGAGCTGTTTTTTCTTTGTTTAAAACTAGATTGTTACTATTGCACCACTGCTGCATTTCATGTATGTGGTGTTAGTGTATTCAATTAACCTATCTAAGGAGGCAGCTGTAACAATGGCAGATGTATCATCTGCAGAAAGGGTGATTTTACAGTGTGATAGATGATTTGGGAGGTCATTTACAAAAAGGAGGAAAAATAGAGGTCCTAATATGGATCCTTGGGGAACGCCAGAGTTTTTGTTTAGAGGGTAAGATTTGGCAGTTTGTGCCATATAGGTGTCTGTAGGAATAGCTCACAATTTGTTTTCTGTTACTCGGATATGATGAAATCCATTTCAGTGTTCTACCGGAAATTCCTTGTGAAGCTTATATTTTAATATGTTATGATCAATAAGATCAGGAGCTTTGCTTAAATCAAAGAATATGCCTGCAGTGAGAAGTTTTCCATCTCAACCATGCAGAGTATTGTTTATGAGCTCAAAAGTTGCAATGATTGTTGATTTTCCGATTTGGAAGCCATGCTGATTTTCAGCTACGAGTTTATGCAATTTCAAGTAATTGAATACCCGAGTATGAAATAGTTTCTCAGACATTTTGGAGAAGACAGATATGGCAGATATTGATCCATAGTTGTTTGCATTTTCACGTGTCCCTTTTTTAGGAACAGGAGTCACACGAGAGTATTTGAGGATTGCTGGGAACTGTCCACTTAGGAAAGAGGAATTTACCACGTCAGCCAAAGGTATTGCAATAGAGAGAGTGAGACTGCTTTTACAACAGGCATTGGGATGCCATCAATCCCTGAGGAAAATTTGTTTTGAAAGGAATTGATTATTTTTACTAGAGATGGGACATTCGAATCTTCGAATCCCTCGAATCTTGAAAAAGATTCGAGATTCGAAAACTCGAATCTTTGTGCTATTTTCATCATTCGAATCTTTCGAATCCTAAAATATAAATAAACACCGAATTCTTCATTCAATAACTCAGAACAGATTAGTTTCGACCGATAAAAACGTTCATTACAAATAAGGTTAAACCTCGCTTTTACGTCCCCGCAATTTACGTTTTCCCGCCATTAACGACTTTTCCTTCAAGTGCTAATAATTTTCATATGCCCGCAAATAATATCTTCCCTTTATTTACGCTAGCAAATTTTTGAATGGTTCGACATTTGCGTTTTACGAGACGATTTTGCCGTGATTGTCGTCCTGGTTGCATAACTGGTGGATGGACTCAACGCTCCGTGAAAGACAAAGTAAAAACTCATGCAGTAAGTTACCACTATGAAAGATAAGTAAAATTTTTTCAGATGTACCACCAGTTATCGAGACCTCAGGCATCTGTGGAATTGTAATGCCGTGAGGAATTACGGTACACGTACGTAATTTTTGTCGCGATTGTTGTCCGGGTTGCATAACTCGCGGATCGGCTGATGCTGTCGCATAGGTGATGAAATTTTTTTTATTTAAGAAGTGTATGCTTTTCAGCATTTGCGGCCTTCTCTTTCTTTTTTGGTTAGATATTAATACAGATTTAAAAAAAATCCTCCAGCCAGACTTCATCCTCAAACATCCTGCGAACAAACCAGTAAAATCATCACGTTCTTCTCAACCTCAATTCTTAAGTAGCTTTGATAGGATAACATTATAGTCTCTAACACCTTCTTTTCTCGTAATGTTTACCCTAACTTACTAGCATGGCTGGACTCCTGGTCCCAGTTCATCCTTATCTATATCCTTCTCTTCTATTCCCAAGTCCCTTGCCTATTGTTAGTGCCATGCAGTTCTTGCCACATATTCATTACCCCTATGCTGAATCTTTTGTAAGTTTTATCAGCAGCTCTCCTGACATAACACTAATGCACAATATCGTATTCCACTTCTTGCTGCTGAATAACCTTCTAACTTTTCAGTACAGGGCGCCCATTTCTCCCTCTCTCTGGAACCTCTCAACCTATTTGCATTGACCTTTTTGCCACTTTTCTCTCACTCTCTTCATACCCCTCCTTAGTCTATTGCTTGTTTCCTTAAATTTTATTTTGCCTTGCTGTGTTTAAATCTTTCTATTTCCATCATTCCTCAATTTCCTCCATAGTTTGTGCCAACACCCAATGTGTCTTGACCACTCTTGGGTCTACTGTACCATACTGCTTGCTTTTATGCATCTTTCCTCATACACCTGTAAAGTGATTCCTGATATTCTCTCCGATTTACAACTACAATTTTTTCACACTGTTCCTAATCTTGGCCCAACCATATGTAATCTAGTTAATATATTTCCCCGTGTCACCCTGCGTACAATGCAATACAATGTTTAACACACAAGGAACTGTCTCCTGCAAGCAGCTTATCTATCGCTGTGAATGAGTCATGAAGACTTTACAATATTGGAAAAAAGATATCATTTTTTAAACATGAAATTCAGTATCAGTTTAAGAACTTTTTGGAAACATATCATCGCTATGCCTCCTAGAACTTTCACATGCTTTCATTTCATGCAAAAAATTTTGTGTATCATGTTTATTACTTATCTATGTTATCTCTTCAAATATTATTTGTATTATTGTAATAAAGAGTTTTATTTTTGCAAACTATTCTTAAATTTGTTTTTCATTGAATTCAGCTGTTAAAAGTCTTTTCTTTTCTGTTATTATCAACTTTATATGTAGGATTTGAGAGATTCGAGAACCTCTTAGGATTCGGATTCGAGAAAATTTAGGATTCGTCCCACCTCTAATGTTTCCGATTTCAGGCAGTCAAGTTGGGAATAGAAACATTGAGTGAGGTGAATGAGCATATTTTATGTTTGGAGGTGCTCTAGTTTGATTGGTCTTGGAAGTAATTGAGCAGAAATGGTGATTAAACGATTAAACATATAAGCTATTTCTTCAGGATCAGACACAGTGATTCCATGTTAGTCACTCCCACAAATGTATTTTACCGAACGACCAGTTTCAGCTGTTACGCCTTCATCAGGTACAAGTGTGTTGAGCACAGCCAGTATATGTAGTCAGGGTGGTGGGAAGGAGAGAGGTTGAGGGGGCAAGCAACACAGGGGATGGGGTCGGGGAGGGGATGTCGTTGAAGAGGCAATTTGAATTCCATGCAATTTTCATCCTTTTCCAGAGTGGTGTTCAACCTCTGGGGGGAAGTCCAAGTCAGGGCATTGCAACATTTTATAGTCAAAGCATAGATTCTGTTATTACAGTGGAATCCCGGTATAACGAGTGCTCATAATCCCTCGGAAATCACTCGCTAAATCGAGCGCTCGTTATATCCGATGGTGTTGAAAAAACCCACCTAATTCTCATAGTCGTTCGTATTTAGTTTTTCTTTTGTTTCCGTGGTATTTGACGAAGGTAAACAGCAAAAAAGTCATTTCAGGCACAATCTGGTAGAATATCAACATATTTCATGAAAGAAACAGGACATTTTCCATTGTATAAAATATTAATTCCCCTAGTTTCGATGTTTTTCTTCCAGTTCTTCTATTTTTCGATCGCCGAAGAAAGCTGCAAAGACAGCGTAACTAGTCGGAATTAAAATATTAGGTATACTGTATAAGTTTTTGGATAATTTTCCTAATATGTCATGACGATAATATAAGCTTTGTCGATTTTTCGAATGTTAACCAGCATGTCCATCAGTTGGGAATATTGGCCTGAAGGTTCACTGAAATACGGAATGTTTCGGGGGTCGTAGATATTTTTCAAGCTTAAGTGAAGGCCAAGTTACGGCTGTCTTTTTCGGACTCGATTAACCGGAGCAATATCACGATAATTCATCGGGCGCGAACACGCTATGGTTGACCGAGCGCAATATCACGATCTTTTATCGCGGTATTTATCGTGATAATATATAGTGATATTTTATCGGGGCGCGATATCGTGATATTTTATCGGGGCGCGATATCATGATATTTTATCGCGATATTTATCATGGTCACGAAATACTCAATCGATTGCTATCTAGTGGACAAAGGCAGGATTGTAAAATTAGATGTTTTTAAAATGCTTTTCACCAAATAAATACTTTCCACCAAATAAATACTTCCGAATAAAAGTATCTGATAAAAATGAATGCTATAAAGTATCAAAATATCGGGAAAATGGCCGATAACCAATAATCCATCTGTATCGGCCCAAGATAAATTTTTAGTTTCAATGGGTGACAGGGAGCTAGAATGTGATGAAGCTAGACATTTCCATTTTTTATTTAAGATTCTATTTATTAAATAATCTTCATACCCAGCATGGTGGGCAGTTTGTCTGATGTTGTTAAGTTCAAAGTTGAAATTGATAATGTGAAGTTTAAAAGGTATGGATCATGGAATGAATAGCGGTGTGCTTGTGAGAATGTTGGTGGCACGAATCACTGAGTATGACTGCATCTGTGTGTGAGTGGGCTTCCTGTAAAATCGTGTCTGTTATTTTGATGGTCAAGTGTAAAAAATGCTATGAAGATCCACCTGTTTGCACTGTTACATATATTCTAGGATGAAGGCCATATTTAGAAGAGATTTAAAGTATGTCCACTGTGGCCTGAGTCTTGAATATTTCGTTACTCACCAAACAAATGTTGACGTTTTTGTTACCAATGAAAACGTCATATTTTGTTATCAACATGGATAAACGAATAACTTGAAATGTCGCAAATGACCTCAGCTGTCGGTCGCCTCCCCTAAATAATCAACCAACCAACTTGAAGTGAATGATATTATCATAACGACAAATTTCATTTGTTAAAGTGTAACGAAAGATTCAATTCTTGGGCCCCAAGTGTTGTCTACTGGCCATCCATAAACATAAACTGTCATCCACCTACTGGTATAAAACATTGTCAGAATTACAAAGTTGTCTCTTCCAATTGTCCATAAAATTATTGGCTAGGAGGGGTCAGGTCCCATGGCTATTCCATCTTTCAGCGATATATTTGGTACTCCGAAAAATAATATTGGCTGGCACATCATCGCATTAAGTTTAAAATTTCGATGGCAGCATCAGAGGTGTCTAAGAAATTTTCTGCTGGTTTAGTAGCTTCATCAACTGGTACACAATTGAAAAAATTGGACACATCAAAGGAAACCAAGTTTTAATTAGGAGGAAGTATAATGGGCTCCAGAGTCCGTGACAGCTCTTTGGTATTTTTGGCTCCAAATGTGGAGGAGTTAGTTGACAAATTGCGATGGAGATTATTTAACTTATAGGCTAGCTAAAGTGCCATAATATGGGATACTACTAGTCTAATTGGATTACTAGTTTTATGAATTTCGAGCAGACCATAGAACTTAGAATGTAAGGGATTCGCGTTGATGAGGGTAAACTTTTCCTTACTGGTCATGAAGAAGTGATAGTTATTAAGGTGTTCTTTCACGGGAAAGAGAAGAAAGCAGCGGGATGGAGAAATACTTTGTGGCATGTGAACTGCGTCCCACCAAACTCTAAACCTTCAGAAAAATCTTATGCTGGAATTTGTTGAGTGAGAGGGTTCTGATTCTTCAAGGAACTGGCACGAATTGTTGAGAGGTGGAATGAAGCCATGAGGAAAATAAATCCGTGGTATTGCAGTGACATGAAATACCGTAATGAGTTTCAGCATGTTATTTTAATCTTTAATACATCAATTACATCAACCCTCACTTCATACATTTGTTGGTTGCCCAGAAATATTGAGGACAAACACTTGAAGGCTATTTCAGAAATGTAGAAAATACCCCACACATTGATAGATAATTTTATTTGTCCAATGGTCACATAGAAATGCATATAAGATACGTCAGAATATAGAAAAATATATAAAACACAGTACAAACAAAGAGTAGATCCAGTTAGTTACAAGCAATCATTTAAATAATCATTAACAGAGTAATATAGTTTATCAATGAAAAAACTCTGTACATTTTGCTTGAAACCCTTCACAGAATTTCTATGTTTTACCCAGTTGTTCAATCAATTGTACAATTTGATGCCCAGAGGGCCAGAGCTAGAGCCCTAGTTCCGACCGCACCTTGGTGAAAATTTTTTGAACTACGTGTTTAACATTAGGGTGGTTCATATCCGCAAAGTGGGTAAAATGTGAGGGGGGCGGACTCGTCATAAGTTTCGTTTTTACATACAGATCTCAAATCCAAAACCGGAAGTCAAAAGTCAACTTAATCGGCCATATTTTGAGACACGATGGCCTGATGAAGACTACCGTTGAGGGAAAAGTGAACGGGAGGATTGGAAAAGGCAGGCCTCGTATGAGATATGTACATGGAACAGGTTGTGAAGGATGTAAAAGAGAAGAATTACATCACAATGAAAAGGTTGGCCGATAGAAGAATCGAGTGGAAAGCTGCGTCAAACATTTCCTAGGAGTGTTAACCAATGATGATGATGAGGAAAGCAGTGAAACAAGAAAAACGAAGCCTATACATTTTTCTTAAATACCCAGATTACAAGCGATTAACACTTAAAAATAAGGAAAAAATTACTTTTCCTGGAAGGCAGGCAACTGGATGTCCTGAAAGTGCGACTGCGTGGTCCAGAATGGTTCCGGGTGGCAACTGACATCAAACGATTCCACTTTTGTTCAATAAATTTTCTTGTACGGTCAATAACATAGCTCTGAAGTGCAAAAAGGTGCCATTTTGGGCAAATTCAGTATTTCAAACTTCCGGTGCTCTGCGAGACCAATAAAAATTATCGCACGGATTTCCGGTTTTGTAATTGAGATCTGTATGTAAAAACGAAACTTTTGACCATTCTGCCCCCCTCACATTTTACACACTTTGCGGATATGGACCACCCTAGTGTAACATATTGATGAAAATCGGCATTTATAGAAAGTTTTGCAGAAAACTGTCAGACATGCACAACCGAAAACATAATAAGCACACAAGGGAAATGGAGAGTATTTAAATTTACAAAAATTGGTCTGGAAGGAGAGCAATATGATTTCCGTGCAATAATTCCAATTAGGCATTTTTGCATTTTGAAAATCTTCATGGCGAGGGTGGAAGAGCCCCAGGAAATTATATTCTATCTATTATAAGTCATTTGATAGACGAAGATACCATAGTATTGTGTCTTAAGGACATCTAGACTCACAGTACAATGTATGGATCTCATAAGATGGCAGACTGAGCTAAGTTTTTTCATCAGGGAGTCAATGTGCATTTCCCTGGAGAGGTTGCCGCTGATGTGAACGCCGAGAAATTTTTTTCGAGTTGACCTGCTGTATGTATTTATTATTGAACTTGACCAAAAAGCTTTCATTGATTTTTTTATGAGAGAAAATAATTAATTGTGTTTTCTGGGAGTTGAGGCAGATGTAATTTTCTTGACATCAGGTATTGAAATTTTTAGAGATGATATTAGCCTTATCAATCAAGTTAGGGTAGGAAGGTGAGGAGAGGAGGAAGTTCGTGTCATCAGAGCATAAAGTAATAGATTAGAACTAGATGTGTCAGTTATATAATGATCCTAGTCATTGATATAAATTAAGAATAATATTGGGCCAAGAGTAGAACCTTGGGGAACTCCTAGGGAGCAGTGTCTTACTTCTGAAGGGTAATGTACACCATTAGCCAGAAGGTACACAAATGGAGTGTGATTAAGGAGATAATTTTCTATCCAGTTGTAAGGAATACCTCTAATAAGTGAAAGATTTTTTTGAGAAGGTGATGATGATTTACGAGATCAAAAGCTTTTGAAAGGTCAAAGAAGATACCAAGGGTTTTCTGCTTTCTGTCATGTGATGACAGGATGGAATCAATGACTTCATAAACCACAGTAGTTGTAGATCTACCCTTCCTAAAACCGTTTTGGTCAGGGATAAGAAGGGAATTTTTTTCCAAAAAGGGAACTAGCTGAGTAGCAAAAACCCTTTCAAACACTTTGGTTAATGTGCTTTGTAAAATAATAATTTATTGGTCAGAAGGTACACAGACCTCGACAGGAAAAAATTCAATTGTACATAAATATACAAGAAAAATTACAATTACAGTTTTTAAGCTGCATGCTAGAATACAATATCACAAGTGTTATGCGTAAAAAACTTACCAACAGAATACAATGCATGTAAGGCTAGCCATGAGTGAATCACGCTCTTGAATTTAGCCAAGCTAGTCATTCTGGCTAAGTAATGGGTAGATGATTAAATAGCCTGATATCTAAATTACGCAGGGAAGATTGGGTTTTAGTTAATCTTCATTGGTTAAGGGATAAAAGATTATTATTTCTTGTGCTGTAGTTGTGAGTTGCACATCTTGGAGGAAAGAAATCTATGTAATAGGTCTGTAACTTTTAACATCATTAGGACAACCTTTGTCTTTGTAATTTGGGATTATTTTAGAGTGTTTAGGACAGAAGGAAAAACACATTGGGAAGGAGAATTATTGATCAGATAACACAATGGTTTTTTAATATAGTCATAAGCACAGAGAATAACAGAAAGGTACATCTCCAAGTAGCAAAATCTTATGAATAAATTATTTTAAAATATATTGAAAAATATTTTAACATCATTTTAAAATTATTTTGAAATAATGTTCACTATATTTTTTTGGTGTTTAAAATATTTTAAAATTATTTTAAAATGATTTCTTCATAAGTTTAAAATATTTTAAAATGTTTTGAAATATATTTTAAAATATTTTGAAATATATTTTAAAATATTTTAAACTTATGAAGAAATCATTTTGAAATAGTTTATTATATTTTTTTCCAAATCTTTTATACAACATATGTATATATGCCATTCCCTTCCGGGGTAGGCACAGTCGAAAAGTATCACTTATAATGATATGCTTGTATACCTTGCTCTACTTCAACAGCTTCCTCCATTCTGACTTAGCCTATCAAACCTTAAGTGTTTGCCTCTATTTACCCCTATATACATTGCTTCATACACACTCTCCAGTTCTTAAGCAACCACCACTTTCTCGGTCCACCCCTACCTCTCACACCATTCATTTAACACTTATATTACTGTCTCGTCATTCGACAATCGTCCATTATCTAAATATAAAGAAATCAACAAAGCCACAACCATCTCCTTTGTCTATTACTGGAGCAGTATCGAACCCACATTCTTTCATGACCCACTCATTCCTAACCCTATCGATTCTACTTCTGCTACTTTAACACTCCTCAGAAGTTCAGACTACATTTAGCCCACTCTATAGTATAGTACACAGTAGTATCATGCGGAGAAACCCGTTGAAGTAAAGACAGCAGATTCGCAGTCTTTAATTTGATATTACAAAATGGACTTCCACAAAGTGACGGCTACTACCTATGATCGTCCTAATAATAACTTTCAGGAACAACTTGAACGTACCATGCATACTTTTAAACAAAAAACAGCTGGATATTTATACATTTATTGGCACTACTTCAAATTTCAATAATTCACTTGCCTAAGTAGCATATAAAAAATAAGAATCCACATTAGCAGTACTATCTCTAGTAGTCAACGCTACATAAGCCAATGCCACACCACATGGCATGAGAATCAAGAGTTATGATCAACCTTGCTTCCTGCACAACACTACATTTTAAAAGGTTTATCCTGGTATTAGGGAACCAAGTGTTTTAAAAGAACAATGTTCCACTCTAAATGAAAAGTAGATTTTTTTCAAGAGATACATAGTTATTTAAAATGTCATCGAAAGTCATCACTGCACTGAGGAAGACACAAATACGCAAAACATTTTCACGTTTATCACAGATTGGAATCGTTGAATGATGAGCTGAACCCTCATTAGTTCATTCCTTATGTCCCAAAACTGTTAATGACATAACGCGCCTCAAAAATAAATAAACGTGGTCAATTCTTATGTCAAGAGTTTAATCAAGACTATATAGAAGGCAGGTCAAAACATAAACAATGACAGATTTATGAACTTTCTTCAGCAGACTCGCTTTGTGAAAGAAAAATTAACTCGCTGTACCTTAATCGTAATTCCAATTTTGAAGTAAGCTTCATTGGTAACGAACTTCATAAAAACGATGCGTTTCGAGATCACTTTCATTCCTATTGCTCGTCTCCGTGCTGACTTTACATGAACACATTCACGAACATGCTGACGCACATTACCTGTGTATTATAATCTTTGCACATTACTGCCATCACTGCCATTTTGAATGTAGAAATCGACTTTCCATTGCGATTGTCGATATAGTCGATACTTTCCTCCATGTCAATACCTTTCCAAAAACTGCGAACTATAAAATGAATATTCCGGTTAAAGTTGTTGGTGTGCACCAAAGTTGTGATTTGTAGTCAATGATAATGCTATATTTAAAAAAAAAATACCTAAACTTAAGTGTGTTTGATCGGACCTAGAGTTTTATTATTGAAAATTAAAATGCAAGTGTTTAAACATTGTTTAAAGAGATGCAATTTTTGATCCTAGAATTTTATTTCCCATATTAATATTGTTAACATAGCAATGGTTTTAAGTTTTATTGGAATTGAATTGTCAGTCCGTACTGAATTTCTTTAATGATTATCAAGGAGGTGAACAGGTGTACTTTCACTCACACCGATCCTCCTGGCCTTGGAGAAATCAGTGGTACGCTCGCCGGAAATATCTAAGTCCGATACCGGCTACGAGGGTCTGAAAAAAACCATCTGTGGACTAATGTTCAATCGCTTTCCCAGATCGAGAATCGCGTTTAAAACCACACTTCAGGTGCACTTCCACTCACACCGATCCTCCTGGCCTAATAGTAATTAACATTATTTCAATATTATTTTAAAATAATTTCATCATAATTTAGTGGCTCATTTTAAAATATTTTGAAATAATTTCAAAATTGTATTGAAATAATTTTGAAATGATATCAAAATATATTTAAATGTAAAATGCTTGCAACACCTTTTTATGCATTTAAATGTCTCAGTTAGAATTCCTATACATGTTTTCAACAAAATGAAAGAATGATACAGATCATTGAAAGAGCAGTACTTAATACATTATTTTAAAATTATTTTAAAGTTATGGAAAACTCATGAATTTTGCTATCTTATGACTTTTTGATTTTAAAATGATTTCAAACTATTTTAAAATCATTTTTCTATATTTTTTTGCTACTTGGGTCATCAGGGCCAGTACAGTGTTTTTGCCAATTTTTGAAATGATTAGTTTCAGTTTATGATCAGTGCATGGTTGAGCGAAATAGGACACTGAAGAAGTTGTGGTCGTGACGGGGGGAGTCTCATTGGGTGCTCTCTCTGTAAAAGGGCTCAATTGTAAATAGCTGGTTAAATTGATTGCTTAGTTCATGCATTAGAACCTCTTTTTTTATGACCCTCTAATTTACAAAATGACACCAATTAACGAACTATTCTGCCGGTCCCGATCTTTGTATATAGGAAAACCATGTAATATGACCTCCGTTTTTCGAAACCTCCATTTTACTGACTTACGAAGTGAGAGGCCGGTCCCTAGGAGTGATTGACCCCTGTTTTACAAAGTTTTTGAAATGATTTTGTAGCACTGAAATCAGTACAATGGAATAACGATCGCTGTATACCGCGACAGGAGCAGCTGAAGCCAGATAGGTCATGTTGAGAGGGCCCTCGGTCCAAGTATTTTATTTGGGAAAATGTGGAAAAATCGAATGTGAGCATAGTGCTTTTTGACTTGCTTTAACTGTAGCAAAAATCCCAGAGAGTGATCATCCAAATCGCAATTCAATCCTAATTATATGATCCAAGGAAAAAATGTTCAAAGATGCATGGCATGACGTCTACGTCTCGTAAACAATGCCCCAGTTCATAAAATAAGCGGACTAGTGCTTGGTAATTTCTATCAGTTGGAACTTCATTTTGAAATTTCCAAGTTAGAATGCATCCCTGGCTTTCCCGTGTTAAAATGGCCCCTTTAAACACAAATCGACGAGCACTAAATATACCGCTTTCGCTAATTAATGCATAACTGCATATGCTTAAAATACTCCGTGGGATGAATTAATTCACTTATTCCCCTTATTATGAGAACTACCAACTTGAAGCTGCAAGAACTTAATTCAGTTGCAGCAGCCAAGTTCATACCATTGTAAATTTGTAGAAAAGTATTTACTTTTTTTTGGAATTCATGGCTGTGAGTTTCATGCACTTTGACGAAAGTGAGTCTCCTAGCCTTAGGAATAACGCCTATGCTAACAGCGAATCAATACAATTGTGGTGTAATTTTTAAATCCTTTCAATTTGATGCATATACACTGCACACAGAGAATTTTACGTAATATCTGTTGTTTTTTTCCCAGAATAAGCAGATTATGTAGTACTATTTGTCATAGAAATTAGTTTGATTTCAACCCTGACATAACTAATTGAATAGTCACTCATCACCTGGTAGTGCCCCGTGAGGAGTCCCACTACCATTTGTATTTGACCCCTGTTTATTGACAGAAGTCTTTTGGCAAGCCCAGGCCTGGGTTCTCCTATGTGTAGTTTGGCCTGTCTAAGACTTGGTGTAGTTCGCCAGAACTCAGAATGCCGGGCTAAGCCCCATATTTTAACTTCTGCCATCCCTATTGACGTAGCAATATGTATAAACTTTTGGTTTAACTTCCCGCTATTGTTCTCATTCACACAATCGCATCCTGAATGGCCCTTCCCTCACGATCGAATTGCATCGGATGACGTTGATTAAAAGTTAGACTATTGAAGGAAACTAAGTACAACAAGTATTCTGAGTAAATTTTATGATTAGCTAATTTCTTTAAAAATATGAGGTGACATAACTGTCTTCTTTGACTTGGGTACGGTAGGTTAAAAGTAATTCTTATTTCCTCATATGGTGTATCCAAGTATGAGTAACCCAACTTGTACCCGAACATTCTGATAACCTTTTTTTTTAAATTTTTCAAGTCTATTAATTGGACCATCATAACATGGAAACCCGATTAAGACACAGTACTCTAAGATGGAACGAACTAAAGATTTATATTATAAATAGCAATAATTTTAGGGTCAGTAAAATCTTTGGTAACTCTATGTATGAAGCCTAAAATTTGGGATGCTTTGTTACAAAGAATGTCAATGTGATCATGAAAAGTGAGATCATAAGTCATGGTGACACCCAAATCTTTGACGCAATTTAGCTGTTGAAGTGGTTTGTTGTCCATAGAATAATTATAGATGATTGGATTTTTACTTTTGTAATATGAAACTATGCTACATTTGTCTTGATTTAGATGCATACTATTATCATGGCACCATGTGGTTAAACAATTAATTCCTCATTGTAGCTTATTACAATCTTCAACTCCATGAACAGCAATATGAAATTTTAAGTCATCTGTAAATAACAATTTGGTTACATCACAACCAAGGTCTATGTCATTTATATATATCAAGAATAAGAAAGGCCCCAAAAGAGATCCCTGGGGAACTCCTGATGTAGCATTAATCTGTGAGGACAACACATTAATAATTTATACACTTAAGGTGCGGTTAGACAAATAACTGTCAAACCAATTTAGTAGAGCACCACCAATACCACGTGCTTTTAACTTGGCCAATAAATGGAGATGACTAACCTTATCGAAGGCTTTACTAAAATCTGTGTAGGCAACATCAACTTGGTTGCCTGAATAAACAGAGGAAAGTACAAAAGTTTGAAATGTGAGCAGGTTGGTAGCTGAGGATCTACCTTTGAGAAAACCATGTTCATCCAAACTGATGATCGGCCTCAAGACAGGGACAATAATATCGAGAATACAACTTTCAAATAGTTTAGCCAGGGTTGATTCGATTGAGATAGGTCTATAATATCTAATATTATTTCAATTCCCACTCTTAAATATGGGTGTTATGAATGAGAATTTTAATGAATTTAGAAAGATACCAACTGAAAGAGAAAAATTGAAAATAGAAGCAAGAGGAGCAGCCAGAAATGAGGCAAACTATTTTAAAATTAACGGAGAAATACAATCAGATCCTGGTCCTTTACTAGTATCAAGAGATTCTAACTTTCTCCAAATTATACTCTCCTCGATAGTACAAGACAGGATTAATTGGTCACTATTATAATTATATTGAGGTATCACTGTAGGTGGACTATCAAAAACACTCGAAAAAAATTGAGCAAACAGAACTGATATATCCTTAGAATTTGAACCAATTTTAGTATCAAGATGCATTTCTGAAGGAAAGCTCACTGTCTTTTTTAGAGTATTTACATAGTTCCAGAAATGGTTAATATTGTGGGGTGTACCGAGTTGAATGTGGTTAATGTAGGATTTGTAGTCGGACCTGCATAATTTCTTACAAAGTCTCATAGCATTGGGGAACTTCTGATAATCTTCGTCAGAGTGAGTTCGCTTAAAGTTTCTATGGTGAGTCTTTTTTAAATAAATGGTCTCATGAAATTTACTAGAGACCCTTTGGTCTAGAGAGAGAGAGACTAGAGAGAAACTTTGGGTACAAAGAGTTAATTGGGAATGAATCCATGGAATCAGCTGTGTTGTAATAATGCGGACACTGTCATATGCACTCTTGCATGTGCTTATAGAGTATTCTTCCTAAAATTTTATTTGAGACTGAGTGATACTCTGATTTTTCTCTCAGTTGTGCATCAGAGTCTATAATTATTGTAAGCAAATAAACCATCTCATTTTCCTCTCTGTGCTTAATGAAAAAAATCTATTGTTTTCATGCTGCCTTGCAGAAATGTAAGTACTGATAATTCCTCTTTTGATTTGTGCTTTTCAATTAGTGTTTTTCATGTGCAGTGAAACTTTCCAAATGTTGTGACACTTAGGGTGATCGTATTTATTTGAGCTATTGAGGAGGTTGTTTGAGATCCCATACTTGTCTTAATAGTTTTGTTTAGTTGTACTTAATAGTTTGTCTCAGCTTGGTTGATTGATACTCATCATGTCTGGAGGTTTCCTTTGCTATAGCACAATTTTTGCATTTAAAGTTAGTTTTCTTTGTTACTCTGTTGCTTGGTGTTGCCTGTTTTTTTTTCTCAGAAAGAGACTAAATGAATATAGACTTGTATTTCTCCTTTAAAAGTCTTACTTGAAATTAAAATGTAAAATAAGATTGCTATTAGGTACGGCCGCTTTCTCCTGCTTGCACGAATTGCACGTATCTCTTGATGACCACAGTTTTGTCTCTAAGACAGACCACAATGGTTTATGTGGTAGACACACTGGTGGGCAGTCGCTTGCTTCATCTTTTACATCCCCGCTTTTAAATGTAGTTAAATAATGTTATGACTATGTTTCAATCCTTTGGTAATGCACAATCATTTATTGTTTTACTGAATGTTATTTACAAATACATATGAGGGTAAATGTAAGCTAATGTTCAAAATACTGCTTTTTAGTGACTGTATTGTTGTTCAATGTCCTTGAGTTTCTCTTACATGTGACCAAAACCTGATTAGAATTTTTTTATTAGTACTCACCCAATATTAAGGTTCTTAAATTAGCCAATGTTGTAGTATTTGGTGCTAGATTTGAAAACTGGTGTAATACATGGCAGTTGGAGTTAAATTAGAAAACAAATGTGTTGCAATGAATTTTTGGTAAAAGAATGTTACTATTGTCCAGTCCGCACTCCATTCCTATGTCCTCACTATATTTTCACACTGTGTCCAAAACCAGATGCAGGTCTTTTGCACTGGAAGTGTAAAGCTTCAGGTCACCCATGTAAAATAGATGGGTGACTTAATGTTTCCAATTTGATGGGGCACCATACATATATCCCCCTCAAAGCCTTAGATTAAGGGACAGTGGAAGGAGGGATGTACAAACAGGTGAAGGCTATGCCTTGGAAAATGCCACAGTGGTATGTTACTACGAAATCTATTTAGATAGATCGCTTGCCAGATGGTATGGTGAATTACGTCTTCCACAGTGGTAACAGGCATTCAATGCAACACACAACCTCTGGGTGTACTTTCATGTACCTGAGCATGACTGTAATCAGCTCATATATCCTGGGAAGGACTGTGACCCACCAGTTGGTCACAGTCCTTCCGAGCTTCTGGCCACTGCCGAGGGATGGTGGTTGAAGCGGCAACATTCAGCTGTTTCCTGAGATTAGAGGAAGGCTGGGGGAGGCTACTCCCAGCTTCGCCCCCAGCCCACCCCTCCCCCGGCCACGTGGGGCACGCTATCTTCTAGACCCCGGCGTGGGATGGAGGAAGAGAGGGGCAACAATACAATGCATGTGGTAAAGATTTGCTGACATTCGGAAAACCCAGGAGACTCCCTCCCATCTCTGTTTATTGCACCTGCCCTTGTTCGCGCCCGTCTGTGAGACGTAGACACCCGTCCGTGCGTACCGATTCCCCAGCCCTGCTCACACTATGAGAAAAGGGAAGTGGGATCCTTTGGAAAGAGTACATAGTGGTTTGTCTCACTCAGAAAAAAGTAGTGTCTGTATTTCGGAAGACGTTCACCCGGCAAGGGCACGGTCACTCATCCACCACTGAGGGATTGGCTCAAGAACACTACGCGACTCTTTCCCAATTGCCCTTATGAGAGGGGGGTGGGGGGGGGAGGGGGAAGGGAAGAGAGAGAGTCAATATCTCACAAAAAGCCGGGCGAGTGCAGTTCGGACTGTTTAGTTTACGAGCAACTGACGGACAGCCAAGAGGTTAAGGAGAAAACATTTTCAATATTTTTAATAAGTTGATATGTTTTACTATATCGAGTATTGTTCATCCTTATGTATAAAAATCGCATAAACTTGAGCAAAAAACAAAAAAACATATTTTGGATATAATATGCTAATATGTAAATTTGTTCGTGACCCACCGGTGGGTCACACTAAGTGTCACATAGTAGTCTATTATTTGAACTGTGACTAACCTCTGGGTGAAGTCACTTGAGAAGTTCTCGATTCCTACTCTCACAATACTCCTCGCAAGTTACGACAATTCACAGAATTTTATGGCCGCGGTGCTAGATGCATCTGCGTGACCCACCGGTGGGTCACGCCGCAGTGAACGTGTTAAGTGAATACCTTATATACTGTGTTGAGGCAGGTTTTATAGGGCGGTAGTTTTTCAAATTGGACAAGTCTCCCTTTTTCGTTATTAAAACCGTGAGCCCCTGAGTTGGCCAGGACGGAATCGGTTCCGAACCTGACAGGAAGAATGTGAAAATTCTGGCAAAGTGTTTGTGCATGGAAGTGAACTTCTTCTTCCAAAAATTATTCACTGCGTCCATTCCTGGAGCAGTGAAATTCTTCTTGCCAGAGAAGGCCTTCTTCACATCACTTTCCGTGACTGAGATGGGACGATCCATATCCACTAGGTGGCGGTCACAAAACTCTTTTAAAGAGGGCAGTGGCTGGAGTACCTTTGTTGAATGGCCTTGTGGTCTCCGAGATGTCCTTCCACAAATATCCCACCATCCACCCAGTGATGCTTGAGAATGAGCAATGTGTTGCTATTCAGCCTGTGATTGTTTCTCCAGAGAGCTGAAGAGTGAAGGTCTGGCTGCTGGAATGGCATTTCACTACACACACTATTTCCTTGATGCCTGTTACACATGTGGTGGTGAGAGTGTGGTTATCTCTTTGGCCGTTTGCTGCTTCGTCCTTCCAGACATCCTGGCAGTCACCTTGGATGGGGCCAGTAATTTGGCAGCAGCATAAACCATGCAGTTGACTTCCCAGAGGCTCCCTAAAAGGTCTTATCTATTATGTCATTCAAGTGGAACGGCTGTTGGTCCTTCATAGACATTTTATGATACATGTTTCTGCTTGGTTGATGCCTCATTACTATGGATGCTAGCACAATATAGCTTTTTCAACTTTTATTCTATACTTCCCTCAAATTTACTTTATAGAGCTTTGTAACTTCTCTTATTTTTTGTGAATGTCAATAGTTTTGGAGCAGTAAAATAAAAAAATAGGTGGTTTTGCAGAATTATAAAAAATGAAAACAAGTATTTTAGTATTATCATTGATGCAATAATTAGAAGATTAGTATGGGTACTATGTTTTGAAGCCCTCCTTAGCATTCACAATAGGACACTTGGTACGGAATCACGGATACATCTTTTGCGTTATCGCAATCTGTAACGATAATGCTTACCCCTAGAGTAGTGCAGGGTTTACAATAAGTCTATAAAATTTGCTCCACTGCTTGTGATAAGTGATTTGAAGTGTTGTGTGAAGAATGGAGATCACATTTTCTGTGACATAAGTTAAATAAAAAAGTGACGATAATGCCAGTGCACGCCTTACGAGGCCCTGGTCTTTTTGACATCATTCAATGCCCAAAAAGGGTCACTTTGACCCACAGAAATCAATAAATATTCTTAATGTGCATTTATAATGATCATTTTGCTATGCTGTTTTAACATTTTTACCCTTTTTTCTGTAAACCTTTGCTCTAATTATTCACATTCATCAATGTTTTAAACTTTATTAAATTCATAAATTGGTCAATAATAATTATTTATCAAGCTATCAGCTTCGAAAGTTGGTATCATGGTATAGTTTTTTTCAATTTAATTTCTTTTCTAGCTTAAAAAGGCTATGCTCAATGTGCTACAAAGATTACCCTTTGTACTTAAACATTATAAATAATTGTTGGAGGTTTGTTTCAATTAACATGATTATAATGTTCTTCCATATTTGGTACTAATTTTCCAAAAAAATCAAAATTGATTTACTGAAGGTGTTTTATGTATTAATTCAATGAGATGCATGTTTGAAAGTAATATATGTTCTTCTGAGTGATGTGATTTTTTGGGGATTTATCCTCAAATGCGTGGCTGGAGGGTCATTACCCTGAAGAGGCCTCCAGCAGCGGAGGGGAAACTTTGGTGGACAACCACGTACTCGTGGAGAAACCGCCATAAAACCACTCAGAAGACGTGGACCGCGAAAGTTTTAACCAATTGACGAAGTAATATATGTTGTAAATATATCCTAATTGTTTAAGTAAATTGCCTGCAGTTAGTTTCTCGGAGGCTATACGTTTCCTGTAAGGTCATATAATACAATTCAACTGGAATGAGTGTTGGTACTGCAGGGAATTGTATGCTGTATATTTCACTGCCTTTTTTTATTTCCTCATCAAAGTTCAGTGTGCTTTCAAAATGCGCTTGCCGGTTGGGGTCCACCCCTCTGCACCTGGACAATGTCCACCATTTGCTGGCCATTCTCACCTGCGGTCTGCAATTACCACGAGCGTTGTGTTTTCTATGGCTGTCGTTTTGTTTACAGGGAGGTGTGCAGGCAAATGTAGTGCCACCAGAATTGCAGGTTGTCTTTGATGTGAGGCTGGCTGTGACAGTTGATCATGAAGAATTCCTGGCTATGATTGAGAAGTGGTGTTGTGAGGCTGGTCCGGGAACTCATTACAGTTTCTTGCAACGAAACCCCAAGGTGCCTGTCACTCCCCTGGACGAGGCAAACCCTTGGTGGATGGCTTTCAGGAGAGAGGCGGATGCTATGTGAGTGGGGAATCATATGCTTTGGCTTGGCCAGTCTTACGGTTATGCTTACGATAAATTACATTACCCGCAATTTTCAAAATCCATTCTTCAATTGGTGCAATCCATCAAGACACTCTATTTCACGTGACTACTCTGTTATCACAGTGATGAAAAAATGCATTTCGACATGATGTTTGCTGGGTGCGGTTTTCTCTGGTAATTTCATTATTTTATTAAATGAAGGAACTGTACCTCATTTACTTTTCAGTGTGATCTGAGTTTCATTAAATTTATAATGAGAATATCCTTTCACAAGATTATACTTAAATTGGAGGCAAATAATGCATCCCAATATTCTTCAGTATTTAGTGCTATCATTGGAATAATATTCTCTTACATGAATTAGCAGTTTGATGACACAAGCAAAATCATCCTCTGTTGACTGCTCCATTTCCCACTGCTGTTCTTGTTAGTGATGGATGAATGGACGAATTGTTCTTTCGATCCAGATCCTTGCCTTGGCCTCAGATCCTCCTTAAAATTGGAGAGGGCCTTGCCCCACCTTCTGCCACTTAAGACCACTCTTTAGATCCCCATTGTATATGTCCCTACCCACTTATTCAACCCCCCCCACTCGCAGACAGGGGACTAGAGCAATGTGAGAGAGAGAGGTATGGACACCCATCCAACCTCTGTCCGGGCCCAACGTTGCTTAACTTGGTGATCTCACTTGCCCTTTCGGTTCCTTAGTTTCAGATACTGGATTCTGATCCTCATTTGTTTTCTAATCTTAGATTTTTAATATATACAGATAAACAGCAACAATAGTATAGCCACAAAAACAAGTAAATTTACTGTAGAAAAAAAATCAACTTCCTATCATCTGTGTGGATAAAATTTCCCTGTATCAAGATTTTCAGATGCAATACATATGTGTGTTATTACTTCTTATATAAAGTTCACTTTCCTTATCACATGCTCATCAAACAATACATTTTTTGAACCTGTATAACTATATTTCAGAGTGCAGTGAAAATAAAAATTTTAATTAATATAAACAAGAAGTTCATTTTAATTAATATTGGAATTATTTTCCAAAATATAAGATCCTAGTGATGCCATATTGTAATCACCCACTATCCAGAAAGGTATAAATGCAATTATAGGATAAAGACTTATGAGTGCATCACATGCCAACAATAATATAGTATAGAATATTAAATAATTAATAAAATCAATAACCTAAAATTAATTCGGTACTCAGTGGGTTGATATTAAATGATTCCATTGTGTGTTGCTGTTGTAAATCAAATCCTTGAATGCTTTAAATTTCTTTTTTAGAAACAAAAAAATTTTAATGCGGTCAGGAGATTCCATTTATGGAATATCTGGGGGTTACATTTTTAAGACGAAAAAAATATAATAAAATATTTCAAGCTGTTAAGCTAGTGATTTTGCAATGTCTTATAAAATAATAAATATACAGTCTTATAAAATAAATAATCTTTAAAAGGAAATTTGTGAGTTATAAGGAGAGGTTGTGTTATGTGGATCATGAAATGAGATGAACATTTTTTATTGCAACTATAAGCAAAATAAAGAAACACGTGTCCGCCTTTTTTCCCCATTGGTCCAGGTTTGCAAGAAAAAAAGTAGAATGACATTTGGGAGGCTGCATTCTCCGAACTCAGGAAAGCCAACAATAGCAGAATGGGGTAGTGTACTGCAGTTAACGAAGTTTGATTCTTATCTCCGTTTAAAAGTTTTCTTTCAGCCATCGAATCAAAAATGTTATCATCATTAATTTCAAGCCCTTGTATATGAGTACTCACTTTTTTGTACGTTTATTGCTTAAACTTTACAAAAGATTTACAAATGCATGACTCAGAATACACATCGTTACACCATTTTAATTCTGTAATAAAATTTTTTTCCACTCACTTTCACTAATGCCAACTTTCATTATTATTTTAGTTTAATTTGTTGACTTATAAATTGACATGAAATTTCTGACAATCTACTGTTTTTCATTTCCTGCTTCCCTAACCCTAGGAATGCAGCATTGACTGTATTCCTAGGCAGTGTTCACAGTACAGTGCACTGAAATGGAAAAAAAAACACTTCTTGACTTTTAAATGTTGAAAAGTGTTTCTTTATCAGCCCGCACTTAGGCATGGTGATTCTCCATTGATTGGTGCATTTGGTTTTACATATGCCATTTGCCCTGGATATCATGCATTATCAACAGGTGAAAATTGTTCTATTTTTGCAAAATTTAACCTCCTTTCCCTTTAATTACATTTAAGTTGCATGATTCAATTCCAATTCCATGCAGGAAAATATTTGAAAATAACATTGAACTACAAATCATTACTACTATGATGAGGTTCTGCGAACTATCCTGATTTAGAGTTGTTAGAACTTTCGCAGTGCTGAAAGTGAAATCGATTGTTTAATGGCACGGTGTAGTCTGCATCTGCTCGCCGACAACCAGGAATATGTACACTGTCAAGGGTAGTATGCTGAGGTGCTATTGTATCTTAAACATTGCTATGGTTATTTTCAAGGTTTAATACCCTCCATAGAAGTTTTAATGATGATACTACAGGGTTATTGATTCCCTCAACACGACATATACCACGATGTCAGATGCCAATATAAATAGCCTAAACACCACTTTTCCCTGGAGCATTTTGGGATCAAACGCCAATATTTCAGGTGCATATTTACCTATACCTTTGAGAGAAAATGTAGCCTTTAGCGATAGGATGAAACACATATCATACTGGCAAATGCTCTTGAGCACACCAGCCAAGAGCAGATGTCGCCTTCCTTCATCCAATGCTAGGCTTGGTGAAAATTGGCATTTTGGGTGGTCAGGTTACGATTATTTTCCGACTGTGTGAAGTAAATCTGCCAAGGCATCAGGAATTGTAGACAGCGTGTCTACTTCTTTTGCACAGGATATTACCTGTGCTCAAATATGTACGTATGGTTTTGACGGAAGTTCTGGCCATTCTCAGTATGGTACTCAATTAATGAAAAATTTTCGATACAATTGCTGAAAGACAAATGTACACCGTGTTAAAGATCGAACTCGCAACCGGCAGTACACTGGCTCTCATTTTTAACAACTACACTATCATCGGTTCATGAGAGTCTGGCAAATGCAGGTGACCAGTGTGGCTTTCTGCTTTATTTTTTTCTCATGCATCCAGGCGTATGTAGAAAAAAGTCCAAACCAGTATTTCTTGATTTTGTTCTGGTGGCACAGGAAAAAATTTCATCTCATTTCATGACCCGTGTGACACAACTTCTCCTACCATACCTACATTCCAGATCTGTGAGTCTTTGAATCCGACCATTCCTAATTTTTGAGTGATACATTTGTAAATCTAATTAAAACAATACAAGTGTAAAAAGAGAGTATTCAGATGTAAGGGTGGAAATTGAAGTTGATAAAATTTTCTGATGCAATGACTGAAAGAAAAAATTAAACTGTGATAGGGAGCGAAATTCGCATCGTAAATTAGCTCTTGTTGTCCCAGCGAATGCAGACTACCCACGTGGCTTTAGCGTATTTTATTCCTCGCAATGCTGGGGTGATGGGGGATAAGGTTCATATTTCTTTATTTTGCTTCTAGTTGCATGGGAAATTTTTCCTTTAATTTCGTGATCTGAATTACACGAACTCACCTTGACAATATTTACCGTACCTACATTGCATTCGTGATTGGAAAAATATTTAATTACAGAATTAAAATCGTGGAAACATCACGTTAACTTTAATATGTATTTTTGAGTGATGAATATGTAAATATAGTGTAAGTGATAAAAATACAAATAAGTCTGTGTGCACATACAAGGGTTGGAAATTAAGAATGATAAAAAAATGTTTGGTTCAATGACTGAAAGAAAAATTTTAAACAGCGAAAAGAATCTAAGTTTATTACCTGTAGTACACTACCCCACTCTGCTATTATCAGCTTGACCGAATTCAGGGAATGCAGGCTCCTAGTATGTGATTCTAGTTTTTTCTCATAAACCCAGGCCAATGGAGAAAAATGCAGAGACACAATTTCTTCATTTTGCTTCTAGTTGCATGAAAAAGGCTCATCTATTTTCATGATCCAGGGTACACAGCCTCTCTCAATGAGTATAAAACTTACAAATTCCATTTTAAAGGTTACTATTAATAAGATATATCAAAATTACTAATTATTAGCAGCTTGAAGTATTCTACAATAAATAATTTTTCCATCTTAAAAATGGAATCCCTGATATTCTATAAAATGGAATATCCTGACCGGATTAAAATTTTGTTGTTTCCACAAATGAATTTGACAGCATTCAAGGATTTGATTTACAGCAGCAACCCTAGTAAATGCAAATCTATTACGCACTGATCTAATTTTAGGTTTTTGATTTTGTTTATTATTTAATATTCTATATTATATTATTCTTTATTTGTGTCATAGATCTTCTTTTATTCCACAAATAAGTAAAACTGTTTAAATGTTCTAGGCTCCACCTTATATACCCACTGGGTCCATATGGACCTAGTAACAAATCTGATCCCTGAAATAATGATTAATAGCCAAATGCTTTTGTTGTTAAAACTATTTAGCAGTCCAGATTGAAAGAAATTATGTTTTTTAAAAGACTCTGTAATTTGTGCAGGAAAGGTTTAAGAACACAGGAATTTTTGTGGGTATTTCTAAGCCAATCACTGGTGTTTCTTCTAAATTAGGAGATTTGTTACCAGTGGTTAACAATAATGGTTGTGTAAGCCTGCAGTTTATTATTTATTTTGTCATTAGTGAAGGCATATTCAAATGAAAGTTTCCATCTTTAATGTGGTGGAAAATTCTAAACAGCTTGAAAAGGAATCACAAATCCACCGACCTTTCGCTCAAGGATGATTCTGGTGAATTGATCACGGGTTCTCTGGAACTAGCATCAGCGTTTAATGATCACTTCTCTCACCCACTTGACTGTCCAACCTCATCCTTCATCCCCGATTGAATCTTCCTCTATCATATTCAAGTGTGGTTCTAAATATTGTGCAGTTGCTGATGAAATACCCTTTCATGTAATACGCCTGTCACATAAGAGTATTGAATCCTCTTTTCTTCTCCATGACTTGAACTTTTAGCGTCTTGGTGCAGAATGAAATGCTATTTTCTTCTCGTAGATAGCTGTTTTTATTGAGCTCCTCTTACAAGATTGTTTCTCCATCTCTTCTCCATCAACAACCCCTCATGGTAACCAACATGGGTATTGTTGCCCGGTTGGTATGTAGATGAATAAAATAATAAATAATAATAATTGATAATAAATAATAATAATAGATAATAAATAATAATAACAAAATAATAATAACAAAATAATAATTGATGGTAAATAATAATTGATAATAAATAATAATAATATAATGAATTACTACATAATGAATGAATGGCTTATAAATGAATATAATTATTTGCCAACGCGGCTGTTGTGGCGGAGTATCGCCACAAACTCTTTAACCCAATTTCAACCATTAATCAGTTTGAAAAGATTTTTGAACTTACATTTTACAACAGGTTAACCTCTTGCGTAGATTAACAACTTGCTGTCACCCTTTCAGTATGGTTTCCGCAAACAAAGGTCCACTAGCCTTGCTATCTTGCAGGTAGTTAACAAGATTTTGACTGCATTTGAAAAGAAAACTGAAGTGCAGGGGTTGTTTTTTGACCTCTCCAAGGCATTTGACAATGTCAACTATAAAATTATTCTAAACAAGTTGTACTTTTTTGTCATAAGAGGTGTACCATATCTATGGCTAGAATCTAACCTTACCATTAGATCTGTCTCCATAGTGTCGAGCAGTGAGAAATTTGTTTCCCCTCCCTAAGTTAAAGTATCCAAGGTGTTCCCCAAGGCTTGGTTCTTGGCCCTATCTGTTTCTACCATTTTATAATAATCTTACCAACTTTGTATACCCTCTGCTGCTAGTATTAACCCTCTGTTATGTGCTGATGATGCCAATTTGGTCATTATCTCATGTGAATAATTTACGTGCCTCCTGACTTTGTTTCCCAGCAGTCTTAAATTTTGGTGTTACAATAATTGCTTGAAACTTAATGTAGGTAAATTTCACCTAATTTATTTGACTCCCTGTCACTCTTTGTTTACATCTCTTTGTATGTTACCTGTCTCTATATCTCGACTCTATTGCTTAATCTCAAGACCAACTTTCGAGAAATTGATCAGAACTCAGTAATCCATAACTATGGTACTCGTCAAACTAATGACTTACATATCCCCATTGTACGCACTAAGAATAGAACTTGATTATCTATTGCCAAATACATTTACGTGGAGTCGTCATAGAAAAAAAACATGAAATACAAATAATATATGTATACTATGCTGTATCATAGAACAAAAAATGAGAAATGTTAAAAAAAATCACTGGATAAATGGAACACATGTAGAACATAGCACAAAACATAATACATACATAAAAAAACACATCAATACAGAGAAAACAGTAAATTAGAAGATTTTTACAAAATTTGTGCTCCATATATTCATTAGTACTATAAAACAAATTTTCCTGAATCATATCTTTTACCTTGGGTTTAAAATTTTGATGTCTAGACATCTAATTGATAACGGACGTTGATTGTATAAATTGAATCCAGTGTGTCTGATACAATGGAGTCTTTTTGAGGTTCTGTGGCAGTTCATGAGTAAAGAATTGTTTGTTCTAGTGTTATAGCTATGGTAGTCAGAATTATTTTCAAAGGAGGTAAAATTTTTGTGGATGAAGTTTCTAGAATATTTATGCAAAGTACTGGTAAGATATTGTATTCTGCATAAATAGGTTTAGTGGTGGTGTGTAATGGAATATTTTCTTCATCACTTTCATTATGTATCTGCTTCAGAAAGTTATTTTTATTTTAGGAGAAGAACCCCAAAGGGGAATTCCAACAGATATTCTGGAGTGAATACCTCTACCCTATAATATACTGTCTTTAAAACATCCACCGGGTCATGGCCTTTGATGAAGTTCGCATTGCATAGCACAGGGAACATAATTTTTCATTAAATTGGTCATATATCCATCATCATTGTTTTATTTCCCAGTTGACAAATACATTAAGTACTTATGGCACAGAATATCATACATCATGTAATTGTATTGGGTCCATCAGAACATCGTGTCACTTAAATAATTACTTGCCAGAAAAGATGAAATAATACCCACAAAATCCTTTTAACATAACATTGTTTTCAATCCAGGTTAGAGCTGTTCAAGATGCCAAGAAACTTGATTGGGATTCTTCCTTAATGTGAAGGTTATTGAATGCTAAATTTGCAGGCACTATTTCCCAGCACTGACATCCATTGGATGTCCCGCACCCTCGTGAAAATGTTTGTGTACAACTTGTGTGAAAAACTGGTACACTAATTATGTACAAAATTTGGTAAATGTGGTACAAGTTGTATGATTTTTTGTGTGCTTTTAGTGTGCAAGTAGTGTGTTATAGAACATTTTTGCTGTACAGATTTCAGGTACAACTTGTGTGAAAAACTGGTACACTAATTATGTACAAAATTTGGTACATGTGGTACAAGTTGTGTGATTTTGTGTGCTAATTGTGTGTTATAGAACATTTTACTGTACAGATTTCAGGTAGATTGTCTACATCAGAGTACAGGTACAGATTGTGTACAGTTTTGTACAATATGGTACAGAATATGGGCAGGGATTATTGTACGAAGTAAAAACTAGGAATACAAGAAATTGGAAAAAATACGAAATGAACATCCCATTGATTGATTGAATACCCAATGAAATGTGGCATTTGGTTTTAATAGAATTATTTTCCAACATGGCAGAGTCACAACTAAAGCCTTTTAGAAGGGGAATAAAATGATTTGTGGGTTGAAATTCATGATGGAAAATGGAGATGTATTATCAATATTTACCCGCTGAAGATCTCCAGCGAAAAAACTGTTGAATCTAACAGTCCCTGTTGAAAAAACTGTTCAATCTAACAGTTACTATTGAAAAAAAAACTGTTGAATCCAACAGTTACTGTTGAAAAAACTGTTGAATTTTACAGGTACTCTTGCAAAAAACCATTGAAAACTTCACATTAAATCAGGCCAATGTTGAATTCAATAGTTCCTGTGGAAAATTACAAACAGCAAGTAAATCCAACAGTTGAATCCAACAAAGTTACCTATTGTTGAAAATTACAGTTAATGTTGAACTTTTAACAGTAAACTGGTGAAACCAAACAGTAAACTTGAAACCTAACATTAACTGTTGAAATCTAACCATTTACCTTTGAAATCCAATAACAGGTACTAAATATCTGATATCAGAATTATCATGTTGAACCCATCATTGTGTACATGCTGAAAAATTAAATTATAAATCACATAATGAAAGGGTAAGTTGAGGAGCTCTAAAAATTTAACCAGGTATCATCGTCATTGGTCATCAATCCTCAGATTGGTTTGACGCAGCCCTCCACTGAGTTCTTCTATTGGCTAATCTCTTCATATTTACGTATTTCTTACCGTGTTTACCAATAAGAGAAAAAGGGAAGGTCTAAGACTTCCCCTACTACAAGGAAGGTGTTTACAACCTTCCACATCAGTTAAATACCTTGGGGTTATTCTAGACTCCAAGTTCAACTGGGGAGAATATCTAGAGGCGGAAACAAAGAAAGCCTGTGCCTCTCTATGGTCTTGCAAGAAAGCTCTGGGAAAAACCTGGGGGCTAAAACCGAAAGCCATGTACTGGCTATATACAGCAGTAGTGAAGCCTAGCTTTCTGCACTGCTCACTTGTCTGGTGGACAAGGACCCGGCAGAATGTTACCAGGGACAAACTAAACCACTTGCAGAGAATGGCCTGTATGGGCATTTCAGGGGCAATGAAGACAACCCCAACCTTGGCAATCGAGACCCTCCTAAACCTTACTCCACGATATGTGGAAGTTGAGATCCAGGCTAGGGCATCAGCATATCGTCTTAAAAGCCTAGGATAGTGGTACGACATGGGAAGTTCTTCCGGTCACAGAATTCTATGGACGGAGCTCAGGAAGTCGAGCCCAATTTTTGAAATGGGCTCTGACTCAATAATTGCGAAGTTCAACCAATCACCCCTCCTCTTCAAAATCCACTTCCCAACTAGAGAAGAGTGGGCAGAGAAAGGAGGGGAAGGACTACATAAAGGAGCCTATGTATGGTATACAGATGGCTCCAGGAAAGAAGGCAGAGGAGGAGCCGGTATATACAGCTACAGCCTATCCAAGAAAATATCTATCCCTCTCGGGGAATAAGCTACAGTGTTTCAGGCCGAGGTTTATATGCTTCTGACCTGTGCATATGCAGCTAAAGAGGCTGGCTTGTATGACAAACCAACTCATATCTGCACCGACAGCCAAGCTGTCCTCAGAGCTCTCGCATCACCATGGTGCAGATCGCGGCTGCTGCTAGAGTGTAGAAATGCACTCAACACACTAGGCAGCTGCCGTAAAATTGAGCTCTTCTGGGTACCAGGTCATGCTGGCATTGCCAGAAATGAAATGGCGGATGAGCTTGCCAAAGCAGTAGACAACCGAAGACCGTTTGGTCCAGAGCCATTCTTACCTATTGCACCCTCAATGGGGAAAACGGAGATCCGAATGTGGGGCCTTGCTCGACATGCTGAGATCTGGCGGAAAACACCGAAGTTAAGGCAGGCCAAACTTCACATAGAGGGACCTAAACCTGATCTAGCTAAGAAATTACTCATATTAAACAGGAGTCAATTACGTACGATAGTGGGACTGTTCACTGGACACTATCAAGTGATGAGACACCTCCATCTCCTGAAGATCACTGATTCAGCTAGATGCAGATGGTGTGAAGAAGAGGACGAATCAACCTCTCATCTCCTCTGCGAGTGCCCAGCCATAATGAGGACTCAGAATAGATATTTTGGCTCACCTTTTCTGGAACCCAATGAAATTAAAGGGATCCTCATAGGAGACCTCTTGGCCTTTAGCCGGACGATCGGTCTCTATGGGTGATCTCCTGAATGGTGGTTAGCATAATGGACCAATAGGTCTAAGTGCCCCAGGGACTCTTTAAGTACCTCAACCTACTTTTCATCTCAATCTAATCTACGAATTTCTTCTCCTTCACATCCTTCGTCACTTGTTCCATACATCTCACTTGAGGCCTTCCTTTGCCATTCTTCCCATCCATTTGTTCTTCAACGATTGAACCAGGTACAGTGGAATCCCGGTATAACGAGTGCTCATAATCCCTCGGAAATCACTCGCTAAATCGAGCGCTCGTTATATCCGATGGTGTTGAAAAAACCTACCTAATTCTTATAGTCGTTCATATTTACAGTTTTTCTTTTGTTTCCGTGGTATTTGACGAAGGTAAACAGCAAAAAAGTCATTTCAGGCACAATCTGGTAGAATATCAACATATTTCATGAAAGAAACAGGACATTTTCCGTTGTATAAAATATTAATTCCCCTAGTTTCGATGTTTTTCTTCCAGTTCTTCTATTTTTCGATCGCCGAAGAAAGCTGTAAAGACAGCGTAACTAGTCGGAATTAAAATATTAGGTATACTGTGGAAGTTTTTGGATAATTTTGCGAAAATGTCATGACGATAATATCAGCTTTGTCGAGTTTTCGAATGTTAACCAGTACGTTCATCAGTTGGGAAAATTGGTCACTGAAATACGGCATGTTTCGGGGGTCGTAGATATTTTTCAAGCTTAAGCGAAGGCCAACTTACGGCTGTCTTTTTCCGACTCGATTAACTGGAGCAATATCGCGATAATTCATCGGGCGCGAACACGCTACGTTTGAACGAGCGCAATATCACGATCTTTTATCGCGATAATATATAGTGATATTTTATCGGGGCGCGATATCGTGATATTTTATCGCGATATTTATCGTGATAGTTATCGCGATACCTATTTATAACGATATTTATCGCACCCTGATATCTTATCGTGCCCCGACATCTTATCGTGCCCCGAAATCTTATCGTGCCCCGATAACTTATCGCGCCCCGATATCTTATCGCGCCCCGATATCTTATCGCGCCACGATATCTTATCGCGCCCCGACATCTTATCGCGCCCCGACATCTTATCGCGCCCCGACATCTTATCGCGCCCCGACATCTTATCGCGCCCCGACATCTTATCGCGCCCCGACATCTTATCGCGCCCCGACATCTTATCGTGCCTCCACATCTTATCGTGCCCCGATATCTTATCGCGCCCCGATATCTTATCGCGCCCCGATATCTTATCGGGCCCCGATATCTTATCGGGCCCCGATATCTTATCGCGCCACGATATCTTATCGCGCCCCGACATCTTATCGCGCCCCGACATCTTATCGCGCCCCGACATCTTATCGCGCCCCGACATCTTATCGCGCCCCGACATCTTATCGCGCCCCGACATCTTATCGCGCCCCGACATCTTATCGCGCCCCGACATCTTATCGTGCCTCCACATCTTATCGTGCCCCGATATCTTATCGCGCCCCGATATCTTATCGCGCCCCGATATCTTATCGGGCCCCGATAACATATCGGGGCACGATAGGACGATGTTTATCGTCACGCTGAGTTATCGTTATCGCCACCTTATGATATGCTAAAATTATCGTATCCCGATATTAAATTATCAATATCGCCCATGCCTAGACCTAACTCCCTCTCCTACTCTCATCTTGCTCGTCGTCTGCCCACTCCCACTGATGACTGAGCCTCACAAAAGAAGAACGTAAAATGGGAGCGCGCAGAGCGAACTGAAGGCCGTAAATCGTTAATGTTTGTACATAACTGGCTTTAGGTTTTGTAGATATGGCACTCATCTTGTATTTTTAGTTTAATTAGCAGATAATACAAAACCCAATAGTTTATTTTTGCTAGGCGGTGCATCGCCCTTGAGAGATATCTGTCGTAATACCGAGCGTATACCGTGGAAGGAACTTTTTGGCCTCGCTATATCCGCTTTATTTTACATGTAAAACATAGGCCTTTTGGCGGTACAAAGACAATCACTCGCTATCACGCGATTCTCGCAATAAGCCGTACTCACTATACCGGGCTTCTACTGTATATTGCAGTATTGTACTACATTACCATACTATTAGTATTTATACTAGTTTGTTTCAAAGGATAATGGGTCTATAAATGTTTATTTCTTAACTTATTGCTCTTTCTTGAAAACATTGATAAATAAATAGTGATCATTTATGAGCCGTTCTAAATGTCATTTAGCAAAAATTTTCCTCCGTTTTCGTTAAGTTCAACATGTTGGTCTGTACACGTGTCTCACCAGTAATGTAATTTAACCCATGCATGTAAGAGCTACATACCTTGGGGAAGTTAATTTAAAAAACACCAAGGAATAAGCAATGTAATGAAAATGAAGGTTCAACCTTAAGCATTGGATTGCAAAAAAATATGGAAGCAGCTAAATTCTTTCTTATGCTCGCAAGTACGTAACCGCAATCAAATATTGAGTATTCAAGAAAAGAACAACAAACTGTTAGCAAAAAATATATTTCCACACAAAACTTAAATACTTAAAACAAAATATATACATATGTATATATTTTGTTTTAAGTATTTAATATTATAACTAATATTAGTTTACAACATCATTGAATGGTTGTCTTTCCTTTTGAGATATTATTTAATTTCATGCCTACATATTTTAAAATCTCCTACCCAAATTGCCATGCCTTCTGTTTCACATTGCACTTAGGTCTGCACACTTCTGTGTATCCTGGCAAGTAAAAACGTTTTTTTTTCAAATGTTGCTATGACAATATAAAAATCGCCAGTTTTAACATGTGGGAGAGTGCATGCAAAGGAACTTAGGGCAAATAAAGAGTAGTTGTACTCACCGCCTTATGCCAGGAGTCTTGCCAGCACAATGCTCCAAGTTGCTTGAACCAACTTTTTTTAAATGTTGATGAACTTTAATTATCACAATCAGGCCAGTTCACTATGCAATGTCGCTGTATTTTCACTAATCCTCTAAAATAGTTCTCCTTATTTCTTTCACCATCATCATGAAAGACCCAAACTAAGATGCCAACAGAAACAGCTTCCTCCTCATTTACGAATTCAAATAAATCACATTCAGAATGGCTAGTTTTAAGAAGTAAAGTCAAGGACTGCATTTTCAACATTATCCGAGATGAATGAGAAGACAGATGATTCAGCAATTCACACTACTTTTTGGATGATATGTAGCATTGTAGAAGTGTAAACACATTATTATATGCATAGCAACAGTTGTTTTCTAGTTTATATATCAAACAGAAAACAATTGTTGCTATGCTATTTTGCATTCCATTTAAAAGTAATTATTCTAGATATTTTCTAGACATAATGTATTTGTCATTGTAGACATTTTGTACTTATTTGAATTACTTTTCCTCAGACTCTACTTACTTTCACTAACCAAAATCCAGACCAGTTACAGCCCTTCAAAACCTACAGCACAGTTATAGACTGTCAAAACTACAGTACATTTACAGACCACCAAATATTAAACTGCACCTGAAGAAAAAATACAGATTAGTTGTAGACCAACAGATATCGTAGTGTAGTTATGGACCAAAATCCAGTTCAGTTTCCAGACAAAATCCCTTCTCTTTATTGCAATCCAGACAAGTCCAGTCCTGTTACAGACTTAGCATCCAGAAATTGGCCTTTCAATCATTACAGACCAGTTTCAGATTGGCAACAGACTATATACTTATAAACATTCTAATATCCTAAGCATATAAACTGCTGAAATTTCAACAAACTGTTATGTCCTTCAACATTAATGGCAATTTACTATTCAATGTTGGATTTCTACCGTTAAACATTAAAATCCAACAGTAACTGTTTCATTTTATCAATAATCTGTTGGAAATTTATACTGTGAATGTTCCAATAGACAACTATTGAATTTAACTGTGACTGTCAAATTGCAACAGTTACTGTTAACAAATCTAAGTTTTTTCGCAAAGGAGACTCAGGAGAAAATGAAGTTCGCCTCATTTTCCAAGAGGCAACTTTAGATCAGAACCCGATTCTACATTGTCAGACAGTTACTGACACGCACATCAAAAAGATTCAAGAGTTAGGTGATTCCATAATCATCAAACCTAGTGATATCATTACTCAATGTATCCACATGTGTACTGATACTGGCAACTTTCCAGTTGTAATTACAGCTTTTATTGCAGTGTATCTAATTTTCTTCGTTTTGCTTTTATCTATTATTAGAAGGTTAAACAAAAGTATCTTGTTTTTTATCTTTGGAAAATTATTCCGTTGTTATGAAATTACCTTACCTCCATGGCCCCACCAACAATTTTATGTCATCATTATCTGCTTCCATTGTCACTGTCGAACTTCCCATCTTATTGTCTTTCTGGATTCAGCACCACCATTATAGTCTAGGTCTCCACAAGTCTTTTTTTCCTTCAGGTCTTCCTGTTAATGTTTCTTTCAAGATTGTTACTGAGGCTTTGGGTGGGGGGAGAGCGGTTGTCGCCCCCTCCCTCCCCAGAGAACTAGAGAGACTGTCTTTTGATCGGAGGGGTGGGGGTAAAGAGGAGGTCAACACTGGCGACAGTCCTCCCAAACTTGACGTCTGGGTCCACCTCTAAGCCCATCTCAGACATTATGTTTTAAATATGGCTATTGCGTCAGGTTGAAGAAATAGTGCCCTCAGTTATTTTAATGTGTACCTATATACCATAATATCTTCTATTGGTAAATTACATATGTATACAGAATGAGAAAGAGACTATATATAAGAACAGCACAATTCAGGATAACGTACAGCTGTGGTGTAATTTGTGTACAGGTAGCCTCAAGAAGCAGTGTGAAAATTTGGTACATTCTGTGTACAGTTCAGGATCATGTACAACTGTGGTGAATATTAGGTGATTTTTGTGTGCTAGTCTGGTACAGTACACCACTGTACCACAAAAGTGTACACAAAAATTTTCGCCAGGGCATGGATGTTACTGACATCATTTGATGTCCAATGGACATCCTATGCATGTCCAAATGTCCCACTTGTGGAAATCTAATGGATGTTCATTTAAGGACATCCTATGGATGTCCAAATTTCCCACTTGTGAATATCCAATGGATGTCCATTTAAGGATTTGGAAAGGATGTAGGCAAGTATTTCAGTTTTTTGGGATCTACAGATGCAACCCATATGCAGTGTAATCATGAGAGAGAATAATTACGTAATTAAAATATTTATTCAGTAAATTATCCTTGCACAACATGTACAGCTGCAGCTTGAACAGTTTTTTTCTTATTGCTACTGTGCCTCAGCCTTGTCACTCTGTCCACTTCTATTTTTGTGGCTGCAGGGAATTTCTTGTCACCTGTCAGTATAAGCAAATTATCAGAATACGACATATTTTCAAACATCCTTGATATATGTAACAGGTTTAACATTGCACTTGTCACCCAGGCTAAAGCCCACGAATCTGGATTATCTAAGGCAGTAAGTGACTATTTACATGACAAAACAATAAAAACTCGTCTGAGAGGTCAACTAAGTTGCGCCATTTTGTTAATCTGGTGTCATTACTATTATTTAACGAGATTTTAATGATTGTGATGATTTATTTGCCCACATTATCCTTATGATACGAATTTTATTTTCCCACATTAGGTAATAAATTTAAGGCTCATCACGCCGTGAAACCAAGTCAACATCTTCCATTTATTTCACTTTTCTAGTCTTCTGAGCACATATGTAACACAACTTTCGAGCAATAACAAGACCATCTCAACGTATGGCTGACACTCACTTCTATGACGTCATGAGAGTGATCCATCGAGAACACGTAGTGCGGAGAAATGGGAGATGTGTTTTGACTATGTTGACTCATTTAACGTTTATACTCGATGTTCTAATTCAACTAATAATATTCCATTGCCTACCTGTAAGACACTTACCACCACAATTCGAATGAAACAATCTAAATATGATTATAATGTAGGCACGCAACACAACTTTTGTATAGCAAGTATAGCGAGTATAAAAGTATAGCAAGGCAAACTGTAAAGAGCCAAAATTTCGTTGCATCACTTTTATTTTTACATTAATTATTCAAAAGCGTACACTCTTGGGACAATGAGAAACATGTATTACTCAATGTCCCTTATCATCATATTTTTCTTATCAGCATTGTAATTGTGACACTCAAATACAAACCGCTCAGAGAAAAAAAACGTACCTACGTCACACATGTTTTTGATTTATCTAATTTTTCTGTTTCAAACTTGCTCTGGTAACATGCGTAATGTTATACAATATACCTTATTCATACACATGCTTGGATAGATAAATTTCTCGCCAGGGCAGTTTTCGCCGACCTTTATGCACCGGCTTCGTCAAATAAAACTTAAGCGCTAAATTTAATTTTTATCAGAGTCACCGAAGAGCAGAACAAGTGTGAGACATGAAAATTGTCATCACTAAAAGTTACGTATATGTTCAATGAAGTTGGGAACTTCGCCGGCCTCGGTGGGGTTAAGTCCTCGCCTGCCATTCCGAAGGTCGCGGGTTCGAGTCCCGCCTGGGTAACTGTCCAGGGCATGGGTGTTTTTAAATGTGTTGTCCATGTATATATTAAAATGATCGTAATTGGGGTGTGATCATTATAGAAATTATTATTATTTGGTCTAAGCAAGCAGCACTCCATACTAATAACGCAACTGAGGTTTTCTTAATTCAAAATTTTCTCGGTAGCCATTAAACCATGAATACAAAGTGAATCACAATGAAACTAAAAGAGATACAGAAACTAAAAGAGATACAGAAACTAAAAGAAATACAGCTAACAAGTTTTCCCGAAGGTAAAGAATGCTGGCGAAATACATATGCAAACCCAAAGAAAACATATAAAGTATTTGACAACAGTTACGAGGAAATAGGAAGGGGTTTAACTTGAAACCAAGTATGCCAAGGTAAAGAATGAAATAGGCATGTTATTCACCTGTCTAATTTTGTTTTACCACCGTGCACTTCACCGCCGTAGGATTCCAGCATATAAAATAGTAATACATATTGCACAAATAATGCAAATAAACCCAAGTACATGTACGATTAAAACAGCACGTTTCACACTCCCAACAGTGAACATACAAATATCAACAATAAAAATATTATAAACAAGCCGGGGAAACAGTTGAGCAACACCTTTCGTTCACATTTCTTTCTTGACGTAACAAGAGTAGTTTTCGTCCCATGCAGCAGGCCTGTGTATATCGAGATTACCCTTCAATGCTTATTTACAACTAAAACTTTGGACATCATTTATTGGCCTTCATATTGATGTAACTGCATGGATGTTTTTAGGATGTCGTTTTCATGGCATTGGATGGACATGCAAAGGATGTCCTTTTCCTGACATCCACAGAATGTCCTCTTCCTGACATCCTAAGGATGTCCTGCATGGACCTTTTAGGGATGTCCATAAGGGACTTCTGGATGTCAGGATGTTAAATGGACGTCATGCAGTGGCTGGGTTGTTTCTTGGAAGTATTGAAATTCAGGAAGATAATCTTATCAGGATTAAGAATTAATTTATTTGATTGTAACCATTGCATTATCTTGGGTTTGATCAATTCTATGCTGCAGTTGGTAACAGCTATCACCCTTGATGAAAATATTAGTATGGTCTGCAAATATGGCTGATTCTCTGTTATCCTTGGCCTTTAAACTGCTCTCTATAAAGATAAATAAGGCATGATGGATTTACTTTTTCTAAAGCCGAACTGACTGTCAGTTAACTTTAATACATGTATGTAGAACCGTAAGGTTAAATTTGGATACCTGTGACAATATGGATATGGTTCCACGTACATGTGATAAAAGTGCCAAATTAAATGTCCTGGAATCTTTTTAAATTTTAACTTACTCTCAATTATATGGTCCCAGTTTGTTAAATGGCAGTATTCCTGCGAACCCTTCTCCATTGTTAACCGCCCCTCCGTTCTCCCCTCCTCTCTCTGTAACCCTGATAACGTTCACCTACTTTTCTTTAAGTTTCCTCCAAAAGAAGGGAACCCCAAACTCTCTCCCCCCCCCATCTTTTTTCCCAAACCCCCATATTTAAGAAATTGCCATGACCCTGCCGCACCTCTTGAAAATGACGTCAAACCTGTTGAGGCCAATGGAAAAGGAGTGAACTCTTACCAAGTGCTGTGTTTTGTTTTAATCATGTCATAGTTCCACAAAGATCTACAATTCCCTCTATTTTATGAGCTCCCTTCCCACTTATTGTCCTACCTCTAGCTCAAACTGATCTTCCCATAGGGATTCCCTAACTCTTGATAACCACTCCAAGGATTATCTGTGCTGGCTAGAAATAAGGTTTATTATTCCATATTCTTCACACATTTTGAATTACTTTTTGTAGTTTTAGGAATTAATACTCTGTTTTAACAAAGAGTTCTTGCTGAACTCCCTTCTCATATATGCTTTGGCGTAGACATTCCCCTCGGATCTCCCACCAGGTCCTCCATACTACCCAGAGTTTCCATGTCCAACTTGTGAATCATCCGCTTTCTCGCTGTGTCCCATTTTTATACATTCTACAGTACACTCAATGATGGTGCACGAGTTGAGCACATAAATGTCTGCCAGTATGAGGGACCTGATCTTGGGGAAAGCAAGAGGAATACCTAGTATGCCAGGAAAACACTGATCTTATTTTATACTATGGGCAAGTTAAAAATATCCTCTTTTCCTTATGCTAATAGTTGTTCCGTGAGAATATTATGTATTGTAACTGCTCTGCTTTCATCTGTCTGTACATAAATATTTTATTTTCCTGGGGGCACAGGTGATCCCGATCATTGTTCCTTTCCCATTCTATGCTGATGCTAAGATGACATCTTGGTTTCTCCCACAACTGCTGGAAGACAGTTCCGCTGGCATTGCAGTTAGCTTCTTCTGCATTTGAAGTGAAATGGAGATTTGTCAACTACGTAGCCTATTTGGGTTCACTGCAATTGGCTGTGGGATTGCTGGAAGACATGTCCAAGCGGGGGAGAGTGTAGCCAACCTTTCCATTAAAGTTTTTCTTTATTTTGGTGATTTCAATTGCCTCACCTATTATTACAGGAAAATATTTGTTTTCTCTCACGATGACCTTGTCCTTTTCAAATTTGATCTCATGCCCGTTGGCCAACCTAGCATGTTCTGCAGAGAGTTGGAATTTCTTGTTTTTCACTGCCCTACGGAGTTCCGAAACTTGGCATTTAGGTGTGTCTGGGTGATGCAGGACTCTCTTCAGCTGCGATGGACAGCTGGTACACTCCTTCAAGCTTGACTCTTGGGCTCTCCTTGAACACGACCTCCCCCCTCTGGCTGCTTGCAGACCAATACCCTACCCAATAGACTACCCAATGGTCAAGGAGGATAAAAGAGGTGAGGGTTGGTGCACTGTAACACACAAAGTTGTTTCCACTCCATATCGCCTGATTCTTGAGAATTATTGGTGCACTCTGTTCTGAGGCAGTAAAAAGCTTCAAAATTGATAGGTCATGGAAAACCAAGGGATGAGGCAATTTTCCTCAAAAATGAAGATACCATCTGGGTTGGTGGATGCAGTGCACAATCCTCAGGTAACTAAATATTGGCTAAGTGCCTTCTTACATATGAACACATCCTGGTATATGTAGAAGAAGGCATTTCATGATTTTCCCTGCTCTCACATTTCAAACTTGAATAGGCCCTATATGTTGTGGACAAACTTCTGTCCCTTGGTGCTAGTGATTTTTAATTCACTGTGGTTGCAGAATTTAACCAGGAAAAAGTACAAAATAAACTTTGATTTTTGTATGTCCTGTCTCTGATGTTTCGTCACGTCTTCTCTCTCTATTCCCTCCACCGCATTGCTTTCTTTCATTTTTCATTAACTACCTTGAACATTTTCCTTTAAAACTTGTTATTTACGTCATTCCATTTCTTGCACCGCTACTGTAGTGGAAAAATGTCCAATTGCGACTCCTACTCCTCACATCCCAGGTTTTTGATTTTCCCTACTCCGCATGTCAAAAGAAGGTTTCAGGCGAGATGATGTTGAATTGGTTTATCTCAAAGAACGAAGCAAGAAGGTAATTTTTTTCTCAAATGAAGACCATTAATAGAAGGTTTGGATGCACTATATCATCCTCAGGTAACCACTTGTGGCCAAATGCCTTCTTGAATATATTTGGGTGTATAAATACGCATATATGGCAACAAGATGTAGCGTCATCATTTTATGTTGTTGTCAAAGAGGCCTCTTGATGTCAAGATAAATAGTATGTTATGTAACAAAGGAGTGGAGGACAGGTGATGTGCATTGAATAAAGGCTGTAATAAATTAATTTGAGAAATGTGGACCTTCTTACTTAACCAACTCCACGCATACTATATACTTATATTAGAAGGCATTTATACAATATTGTGCTGTGCATCAACACCCAGGTGGTATTGCTACCTTCATTTTAGAGGAAAGTTGCCTCCACTTTGGTTTGTCATGATGTCACCTATTGATTTGAAGCTTTTTACTCCCTTAGGAAATAGTCCCCCAATCCCTCACCTTCCGTACTAAAGCCTTGACATGGTCATGTATTGGGGCTGCAAGCTGGAGGCCCAGGGTTTGAATAACAGGGAGGCCTTTGGATGTGTTCCAGGAAAACCCAATTTTTTGGGTACCAGATATTTTTGGGAAACTGCAAGTGACGCAGGACCCCCCTGCTCCCCAGACACACTGATGATGTGTGAATTTCACTTGCAGATGGTCTTGGTCGGTAGTTAAATGAAAAGGTCTATCTCTATGGCCGTAAACAACAAAGGAAATTTCCAATGGCCGCAATATTCATTATTTTTGGTAGTTACATTCGTATCTAGGTAGTTATTATTGGTCAGTAGTTGGCGAGCTCAACCCTCGGAGACCAGGCCAACCTTTGGGTTAAACACAATTTTTAATTATGTTTTGGCATTCATTTAAGAGTTCATCCATGAAAATGACCTCCGTTCATTATAATTCTTATTGCACCACCAAAGTTAAGAAATTACACACATATCTTCCAACCTGGAACATTGCTCTGGGACTATTTCTATTTGCAAAACTATACCATAATCTCTTCAGGCTAATGATGCATGTAAATGCTGCATTTAGAGTAATTGGTTCTACATTTGTAGTAAGAGAGCGAGTGTGTATGATAAGTAATATTAGTATTCCAGAACCTTATACCGATTTTCGTTTTAACTTTAATCTGTTATGCTTTTAAATTCTAATGTGATGTGCGTTACGTCGGCAAGTAGACTATAGTAATGGTACCCAAATAATTTGTAGTCCATTACCCATGCTTATACATTTAATGAAATTATTTTTTTTGTATTTATGCATGGAAATTCCAAATGTAATTGATAATTTTTTTTCCACAGGAGTCTAAAAATAAGGACCTTAATATTTCCTGGAGGTACTGATAGCCGATACGTGCGAGAGGTAAACAATTTATGACAACTTACACATTAACTTGTTTACAGTTTTAAAAGTTTGGCTTTTGAACTAACGACGTATGAAGTGATAATTTTTTCATGATTGGCGACGTTTATATGTAGTCAAAGTAATTTATTTTTTCATTCCAGGTGGGGATTCCAGCCATAGGGTTTTCTCCGATAAACAGTACTCCCGTTTTACTGCATGACCATGATGAATATTTGAACGAGGCAACTTTCCTGAAGGGAATTGATATTTATGAAAGAGTTATATCTGCTGTAGCCAATGTTTGATATAATGTGGTGCTTTTGGCTTGGGAAAAGCAGTATGCCACGGATGACAGATGAAAAGCTTAATGTTTACATCACCTTGTCTTTTCGTAACATTTAATTATGTTGTTAATCATTAGACGTGGGGATCAGTTAAACCCTTAGATTTCGTGTTACCTTAAAATAAAAAATTGTTTTCTCTCCAGACTTTGATTGCCAATTTTGAAAACTTCTCGACGTTCGTCAACTTCCATCCTGCCATGGCAATGGACATATCGTGGTAAGAGTTAGTACGTACAATCCTTTAAAAGGGTAAGAAAGGGGGTGTTTGCTACGAATATAATATTTTTAGGAGCATAGAAATTCACTGGTAAATGATAACTGTTTTTGAGAACGAAAATTGAAAACCTTAATTTTAACTCATTATTTCCCTAAGTTTGCCGCCATAAGTAGAGCGCCATTTTGAGAATCAAACTAAATGGGTGTGTTCTCGGGAGAATGTTTTGTAACAATTTAAACACAAAACCTTCATCTTACCTTGTGAAAAATGGGTATGAAAATTCGAAGCCAGTGACGAGGAATAATATCCTGTGAACGATAGATATTGTCTCTGTCATAATATACTAATGAAAAGGAGGAATTCACTCGAAGCAGGAGGCTAATTTTGATTGTTTGCAAGTGAAGGATGACTTCGATCTAGCATGGCTACTACAGAATGCTGGGAATGAGCCAATGGAACACACTGTTTTGAACCACGTGACACAGTTCGGCCAATGACGTTCTAGGAATTTCAAATTTAGTCTCGTCTTTGTCCGTGAGCTAACAAAACGACTGTACTGTGTATCTGAAGAACCTTGAACGTGACGTTAAGTGCTGAAAGTTGTTATTTACAAGTAGTGATTTGTGAAGCCTGTATACCCTGTCATTTGGTGGGCACGATTTTGTGGGAACATGTAAGTATTGGATGAAACCCAAGGCTTGTGTTTGTCAGTAAGGTTAGTATTTGAAGTATACGAATCCGACCGCCAGACAGAGTATAGTTTCGTTACTGTTCTCACCAAGTTTGAAAGTGTGTGGTCATGTGTTAACTGTTATGTTCGTGTGGCTTAGTCGGAAATGTAATTCAATGCTCAGTTTTTCATCTGCACCAAATATCTTAAACAATAATAGTAGGTTCACTGTCATTGATTCCCGTTCGTAATCTTAGAAGGCGGAGCGAGGGGAGGTGGTTTCATCTCGGCGGGAAGATTTTGAGGATGTTCAAGGTTGCTATGGATGATGCCGTAACTATGGCAACGGCAAATCAGCGATTTTGTGATAAATGTTATTGTTTATTTATTTGTAATGGAGTGTGAATGTCTAATTCGCCGTGATGTTATGGGAGAAACTGAGTTGGCGGAATAATATTTGTAATTCATCCTCTGTTCTTATGGGGGTATTGGGTCGTTTTTAAGGGAATTTACTTGTTTTCGCCTAGCCATATTCATAACCTAATCTCTGTCATCATTAGTAATTTTAGGAGACAATGTCGATTTCTTGTAATTCTGTTTTGATTCCAGCCATGTATTAGTAAGCGATTTTGGAGCTCATATGACATGATTACCGGTTATACGGTGTAAGTTAATGCTTCATAATGAACGTTATCAACCTCATGACGAAATATTATGTTTTCGCTGTCATTAATTTTTAATTTAGTCATTTCTAGATGTGATCAAATGTTATAAGAGTTTCCCGTATTCAGTCATGTGTTGATGTCTTTTCTAACGGTTGGGGAGATTACTGTCTTACTTTGTTTGTGTAATTCTGCTCTTGCTGCTCACTTTTGAATTTATAGGCAAAACATAGCACAAAGAATCACCACGTTATGAAAAGAATTCGTGCGATATTGACACTAGATCTACAAGTATTGGATATGGCCACTTCGCCGGTTCGGATATTCCTCGATAATTCGTTCATTGATGCCATTTTGGTGTTGGCATACGTTCCCATGCAATAATTGTTCTCGCCCTCTGTCATGGGCCGCGCTCAGAAGTGAATTTTGTTGGTGCATTAATTATCTGCCGCTGTTTTATGGCTGTAGTAGGTGATGTTCTCCGAAACTAGATGGCCGCTGGGAGGATATCTCCCTCTACCGAGTATCGATCCGCCTCGGTTATCCCCTCCCTCACGAGAAACCCCTTCGCCGCCCTCCCCCCTAATGCTCGTCTCCCTCCAACGCTCGTTGCAATGGCGGCTGACCTCTCCGAACCCCTCCCTCGCCGAGACCTGCCCTTCCGCATCTTCCTGCCCTCCAGCCGCTCGTCCTTCCCTAGCCTCCACTGTCTGCCGAAATCGTAGCACATAACTGGGAAGCATGCATCTTGTATTATGTTCATTGTTAAATGTATATTGATAGTCAACAGTATGTGTGCTTGCACACCTCCAGGGTGCCCTGAGCGGTGCAACAGATCCACTCGCGATTGACGTGTCTTTTGATGTTGTGAAGTTTTATAGGATACTATGATCAGCTGAGTGTGACGAAGTTGTGTGTGTGGTGTCGGTATTTGCCAATTCCTTCCGTCGAATGAGACGTAAAGCCTCCCTGCCTTTCGTTAAGAGAAGGCTGATGCCGTCTCCGGGCCTGTCCCTCCCTCCGTCGTCCCCTGCAAGATCCTTCCCTGCACCTTTCCTCCCGGTCCGAAGCGCTTTGAAGTGCGGTCACAGCCATGAAAACACAGGATTCGCCCCACTCTCCCCCCCCCCCTCCAACCTCCTATGCCGATGAGTAATCCTTCCGTTTTTTCGCGCGCCGCGTAATCGATCCACGTTCTGCGTTTGGCGTATTTTATCATTCAGCGTATGCCATCAGTGACGGTGGATGCTAATTCTGATTCCGGGTTTTTTCAATTGTAATTCCGCATCTACCCTAATCGTTCTGTTTAAGCTATCCTTGACTTGTTAACTAATTATCGCAAAACACAACAAAAAGCCTGCAGTAACATGTGCATGTATTGATCTGTAATGAGAGAAACTGTGGCATATGCCAGTGACTTATTGTAAAATAATATACCTTTTAGGAATTTGTACAAATTATTAATCATTAAACGTACACTTTAAGGGCTCTGTACCTACATGCGGGCCAACTCCATACGCATCGCTCGCTCTTTTATTAATTTATCAATGATTTTCTTTTGGCATGTTGGCACTTTCCCCGCATTCATTTATTATAGGCACATGTTTATTGTGCGAGTAAATTCTAACAAAGCCGTAGGTCGTCGCGTTGAGGGTTTGTCAAGGCAAAATTTTACCAAACATTATATTAAGTTTTTATGATTAGTAGCAGAAAGCTATATTCCATGATGAGAATTATTTTCTTTGTGGTATTCCCCCTTTTGTTGTTCGTGCCCGGCGTTTGTAACTTATTATGAAATAATTCAATTTTCGAAATTTAAATAATGCTGCTTGCTGAGAAACCGATTTCTACGGGTATACTTATGGGAACATGAGGCTTGTTGAGTTAAACTGTGACTAATATAAAGTGGCCCATGTTCTACGGGTTGATGGCAATTAATGAATAACCCAGTTGCAAGTTTGCGACCTTTTGTTCTAATAAACTATTTAGCGTTGTAAAAAAATTTGCACAAAACGTGGACTTGTCTTTTCTCTGGTATGGAATACAGATTAGGCTTACAAGATAGATGCTTAGACATGAGATAGTAGTGTCAAGAACGGATTGTTGATGATCGTAATAAAGAAGCTTATATTTGTATTGTACTCAGGTTGTCTACCAACCATGAAAACCCTAAATACCGGGAGAAAATACGTGAATTTCATTTGGGCCGTGATAACCTTGAATTTGACGGGAATTTTGGACACTTACCTTGGATTTTAAAGAATTTGATGAAATCCTCTTTCCCACGCAAGAATAATTATTGATAATTGTTTTGACATGTTTTAATACAAAAATTCGATTGGTTGCTGTAAACCCATCTTGTTCTCACTCAAGAGCCAGAAATGACTCGTTGTAATTAGTATGAATGTCTAGTTTATTTATTGAGAGAGTAAAGCGTCGGAGAACGGCAATATCATTTGTGCCTCTACAAATGTAGAGTTGTAATGTTTTATTTCTATTGACTTATATTTTAATAACGCCGTATTGACGTCGATTTTTTACCAAGGTGCAATTTGAAATCTCATTCCTTTAATCGTGAGAGCATGTTTATCTTATTTTAGATATTGATTTTTTTGCAATTCACTGTTGCTCCCTGTCACATTATTGTCAAATTTTATTCTAATTGAGAGAATATCTCTATGAGAAGTTTTTGTTCTTATGTGCGTTCAATACAGCAGTTGTCCGCGGTGGCGAGTTTGGCTAATAGTGAGAGTATCGCCATATATAACCCTATGTAAAGGCCTTGGTGCCGTTTTTGGTGTTAAATAAATAGCGCGTAGATATTTGTTTCTCCTTGGCCGGTCCACGGCATATTGGTCGGATATGTCGAGTTCTGTCACTCGGCCGGTGCGAGTCGATTTTGACGCGATTGTCGTCCCGGTTGCATAACTATCGAAACTCACACCTCCGACCAACTGCTACTGCTAACGCGGCAAGTTATCACTAGGAAAGTAAAAGGTGCACTACCAGTTGTCGTCAGCTTGCTCATCTGTTGTTACATTTCAATGCCCCGAGACATTACATTTCGTCGATTTTGCCGCGATTGTCGTTCCGGTTGCACGCAGCTCGCGGACCGGCTAATAACGTGGCATTGATGGCGATATTTTATTTCTTTATGAAGCGTATGAATTTCAACACATTTGCCAATAGATTGCTACAGATGCGCGGTAGTTTATCTTCGCCCAAACAGGTCGCACTGGTATGTAATGATGATAGAAATGCATGGAAACCACACTGGTGAAAATGTGTGCGCCTGAAATGAGCAAATTTGCGACTTGAATCAGCACGGGTTAACGCGACCCCTGCTATACTTGACCCTTATAATGCAGTTGAAAAGGTCTGGAAGACTCCATTTTGATAGACACCCTTTGCACCTTCTTCACGTTGAAGGGCGGGCATTTTCAAATAATGTGCTATGTTCCTTACATCACTGGTGCATCTTTTTAGTCGATGTGAACTAATAAAAAAATTCGAATTGCAGTAACTTACTTAGGATTTGACCTTTTGATTTGAAATATTCCCTAGTGATGGTCCACACCCTTGTGCTGGCTTTCAGGGTATTTCGTGGAGGTCATCGGCAAAAAGTTGAGCTTAAGGGGCCGTGGGACATAGCTGTTTTTCAGACCTATTTTTCAAGGAAGATTGCTCCAACAGGAAGCCAGATATCGGAATGCGGTTTTCAGTAATTAAAAGAGAAAGTATCAAACTATTACTCTATAATCCTAGATTTTACGTAATAAGCCTTGTTAAAAATATATCTCGATGTAAAAATAGACCTTTTTGTTGCAAATATTGGGAGACAGAGGGGCTATTTTTTTAACTTTCGTTATTATAGAGTACAAGATTCAAGCTTAGTCTGTTGGATCCTTGAAAATTATTGATTTTTATCAAAAGACACGCTGTTGAGATATTCTGAAAGTAATTTATGTTTTTCGCCAACTCCAGCCCAGGGATACGCCTCGAGAATCGTGCAAATCACTAAACAGTTCACACATTCTCCGCCTACTGCGCTACTCAAAAAGTGGCACGGTCCCTCTACCCTATATCCTAAAACGCTAACCTTGAGGTGTTGGAGCTTGGGGGAAGGGAAAGTGAAGGCGGGCGGGAAGCAGAGGCGATTGAGACGGAGTGACTGATTTACTGACGGGTTGTTTCTTGAGTCTCTGTTTAGGTTGTCGCTCTCGGGGTGTCTAGTAATAGTCAAACTGACTAATTGTCAAGTCTCGAAATGTCATTGGAAGCGTACCGATATCGGAAAATTAAAGTAGGCAGTCGCTTGACATTTTCGATGGCGAGGAAAAAAAGAAAGGGTGAATTTTTGGCCAAGCGGAGGGAAGAAAAAAGGTAAATATTGTCATTTTTTGTGAAAACACTATCTTAATGTAATGATATATTCATGTGTAAACATGCAAATTTCTATTATCCGAAACAGGCGTCTCAAAATAATGGGAACAGAGTCGCACGTAGGAGGAACTTCTTGCGCTATTGAAGAAATCCCGTCCAATATTGACGATTCAGTAGCTGATGAAACTTTGCATGATTCATTTGACGATATGGCAATTGCCGAAGAAGGGAAAACGAAGGCATATCCGGTGGAGTAACGGGAAGAAGAATTATCGACTTAAAATATTCGACAAATCAGTTTGCAATTTACTGAAAAGGTTTAACCTAAATTTCAACCTGCGTTCTGATAGTAATTCCCAGCCCAGTTCTTCTATTAAACTCGTAACACTTATACAATTATCATAGCGGCCTTTAACAAATCTAGTGGATCTCCTTTGCACACGCTCTAATTCTTTTATCATACCTTCCTCGTACGGATCCCATATACTAGCGGCATATTCTAAATGAGGCCTGACAAGTGTAAAATAGCTTCTAGTACTCTCTCATCGCATTTGCCTAGAACTCTTTTTACGAATCCTGATATATGGTTTGCTACACTAGTTATTTCCCTGATGTGTTTCCCCCACAGCATGTCTTCAATGTTGGTGACGCCTAAGTATTTAATAAATTCTACGTTAGATATTTTCTTTTCTTTGATGCAATAATTTTTCTGGGGAAAGTTATTCTTTTTCCCAAAGTTCTTTATCGCGCATATCTTCAAATTTAATTCTAGCTGCCAACTATCACACCAATCATCAATCGCATATAAATCCTTAGCTAAAGAATGACTATCCTCTTAATTTCTTATTTCCTTATACACTACTGCATCAGAAGAAATACGTAAATATGAAGAGATTAGCCTACAGGACTCAGTGGAGAGCTGCGTCAAACCGATCTGAGGATTGATGACCAATGATGACTGCTGCATCATCGGCAAAAAGACGGAGCTTGCTATTTTAGCTACTGTATTCAAGTCATTTACGGAGAGAGGAAATAAAATTGGGCCTATCACGCTGGGGAACACCCGATGTAACTTTTACTTCGCCTGAGGTGACACCATCTAATACCACCCTTTGAACGCGTTCATGTAGGAAATCTCCTATCCAGCCTACCATATTAGTCTCCCGTATAATGCTAACTTCGCGAGTAAATTACAGTGGGGAACGTTGTCAAACCTTTTCTAAATTTAAAAACGCTGCGTCTACCTGTACGTTACCTTCTCCGGAAATTAAAATATCTTGAACAAAAAGACCTATTTGATTTTCGCAAGATTGTCCCTTTCTGGACCCATGCTTATTTGTTATCAATAAATCCTGGCTATCGAGGTGTCCCCTTATTGATGTAACTATCATATGCTGTATAATTTTGCACGACAGTGACGTTATTGATATTGGTTTACAATTCGATGGATGTTCCCTATCGCCACTTCTAAAAATTGGGATCACGTTTGCTATCTCCCAGTCTTTGGGAACCGCGTGTTCTTCGAGGGATTTGTTAAATATTACTTTAAGATACGGTGCCATTTCGAGAGCTATTTCTTTATACACACGAGCAGGAATTTCATCAGGACCTGAGGACTTGTTCGGGCTAACGTTTTTTAGTAAGGATACGATTCCGCTATAAGATACATTTATCGATCGGGGGCATTATTTGCTGAAATCGGTCTGGTATGGTTTCGAGCAAACTACGCTTAGATTGATTAAAAACGATCTGAAAAAATAATTCAACAAATTAACCTTATCTAAATATTTCGCCCCTTTTCAAGGAATTAACCGTTGAAATTTTAGTTCCCTATACTTCCCTAACATATGATCAAAATGCTTTCGGATTCCCCTCTAGCTGTTCTCCAAGTGCTTCTCTCTTGAAATCACTTTACGCTTTTCTAAGGGCTGTTTTTGCGGCTGCTTTATATGTAACGTTCGATAATTTTTTTAGATCGCTATTAGCTACATTTTTCTTAGTTTTGCGTGGATAACTCGTTGTCGTTTTAAACATTTTTTTAACCTCCGCGTTGTACCACCTTGGTTCCCTATTCTCACTCTTATACTCACTCACCGTGTAATTTGGAGGAACTCTTTCCATGTCTGTATCACTATTTTTTCTGATGTTTAGAATTTTTCAAAAGAAGTCTGTAAGTCACGCCTAAATCCGTTAAAATCTGCTTTACTTAAAAGGCAAATCTTTCTTTTTAATTTTACAAATTTTACATTTTTGTCAGTATTGAGGGATACTTTAACGTGTACTACCTTGTGGTCACTTATTCCATCGACATTTTTAACTTCAATAACTTTTTCATGGATGTTTGAGGCAAGTAAATCGAGAACATTCTCCCTTCCATTATGCAAATTTACTATTTGATGTACTGCGTATTATGCGAACAGGTTAAAAAATGACGAGCAGATTTCTTTGTCCCTACCCCCAGACTAATGACTACATGTTTTCCAATCTATCGATGTCGAGACTCTTGGTTGAGATGGAGTCATCATCTGTCGAGTGATCCGAAGGTTGGTCTTTGATAGGTGAGAGTAGAGCTCACCCCGTACTACTGAGCCAATGGCGTGTGAAATTCACACCTTCAGGGTGGAAGGGGGGCCATTTCCTTTCCCTGGACCACCTGTGATTTCCTACGAAGTTCTGACATGCAGAAAATCGAATTGTGAGGATTTTAGATGGGGGGGTGTCCAGAAGAAGGCTCTTGCCCGGGATTTCAACCCAGGACCCTCCAGTCAGTAGCTCAGCGCTCACTAGACCACCACGACCCCCGTCATCAGGTGCAACACCAAACTTTAATTCATACATGTCAACTGTTTCTAATCATAGCAGCTGCATAATTTAATGGGGTCGTTTACCATATTTTTTTATTGCCGAATCTGATAGAGTTTGTAAAATAAAAAGACCCGCATTTTTCCATTTTTTGATCCGTCAATTATTTCTCGAGTTATAAGCGGCGAAAAACTGATGTTTTTAACCCTTTCGGAAAAGTGGGTGTGGTGCAACCTCTGACGTATATCGACTTCGTCCAATCTCAACTGAGCCCGCGAAGCTACTTCGCCTTACCACAAAGTGGGGGGAAACGGCTGACTCGGCCAATCGGAACGATTGCGACAGCATCTGTGCGAGCAGACCTTCCGAGAACCCCCCTCCACTCCCTTCCCTTACCCTAAAAGCAGTCAAGGACGGGAGGAAAATGACGTCAATGTTATCACAGCAGCATTTTCGGTGGGCGTCACCTTTTGCTTATTTTAATTTTTGATTTATGAGTGAATGGTTGTGGTTAGAAGATTAATTTTTTCCCTAAATTTCATTTTTTGTTTCCATCTAACGATTTTGTGTACAAAATTGCGATTTCGGTTCCGAGTAAACGCCCCCATTATTATCATTATGTCTTTTCCTTTACACGATTGTGTAATTGGCATACTGTTAGCTTCATTTGCATACCGATAGAAGGAATGAGGGTGAAGGAAACAAAACAATTCAACAAATAAATTTATTGTAAGGTAAACGATTATGATTTCAATGTGGCCTATTCTTTTCTGGTCATAATGATCTCGGTTATCGAGGTGTCCTGATCTTGAATTGGCAAATATCTGCACTATCGTACTACATGATAATGATGAATCTATGAAGAGTAGATCTATCTATGGAAGCTTATTAGAGTGACAAGTCTTGGTTTTTTAGGGTTAAAGAGAAGAATTAATATTCTAATCCATTGGTAATGGAATCTATTTCTCCAATCTTTTATCTCGTAATTCAGTTCGTCAATTTTGTGTAGGATCTTAACCATTCTTAATGGAGGACAACTGGACAGCCCTATTGCTATCTAGAAATCTTAGTCTGTAGTGTGTTCTCTGTGCCTGAAGGGTCTCCCAACATAATGCCTCCAGGCTGGTTATTATACCAATCCCTTTTTGTAACAAATTTCTTACAAATCTAGCTGCACTTCTCTGAAATCCAACTAATTCCATCATTAATGTGACAGTTGAAAATATTGGGTACCAATGATATATTTCTTATCATCTTACACATGGATGCCAATCTTTAAAGTAACATCTAGTGGTTTCATGTTGTCCTACCATTCAGGATTTGTTGGTTGCAATATATCAGGTGGCCTGATCTGTATGCTGTTGTATCCTGGCACATCTTTTGTATGCCACCATCCCTTTCATTACTAGAACATCTGGAAAGATCACTTCTTAGAAAACATGACATGGTCAAGATAAAGAACTTTCTACCCGGGACAATATTCCACAGGAGTTACATGTGGGAGTATACAAGGTTCCTTGCTCCTGCAGAAAATCCTACATTGGTGAAACTTAACGCTTGATGGTCACACGCATCAAGGAACACCAGAGGGCAATGAAATTAAGGCTACGGCCACGGCATTAAATTTGAGGAGGCCAAACTTTTGCCCAATGCCTCTCCGCAGGTGAGCACTCAGACAGCCAACACCAAAACATAAACAAAGGCAGAAACCACGTGCCGACACCTTCGACCTGAATATGCTGACAGAATGGTCATCAAACCAATGCCACCAAAACCTTGGAGCTAACGCAAAATCTCATTGAGAGGATTTTAAGGGGTGCCCAGAAAGGCTTCTGCCCAGGATTTCTGGTATGTACCTAGCTGTGTGCTCTTTGCACTAGGACACAGCGACCCTCATACAACCGAAGAGTGAGAGAAAAAAGAATTGTGCATATGACGAAACAACTGAAACAAAGTGACCCTTAAAAGTAAGACCTAAGTGTCCCATAAATAAAATGTCATATTCAAATGCCAATAAATGACAAAAATATTTAGTACCTATGAGAGCAGAAACTCAAATGTAGCAATAAGGTGCCTAATATTGGCCTGGCCAATAACCTACCTGTGTTTTTAGTTTGGTGTAGTTAGATCATCATGGTACACCCCTGAATAAGGGATTCGTTAGAAGAACGTCCACCACTGCATCTTGTGGCACCTCATTCCATTTTTCCAATGCAGCTGCATAGGTAAGCATTTGGTGATGGCAATTTATCCTCTCCTACAGTAGAGCACTATAAGCAGTGTGTCCTGGGTTGGCTTGTGTGATCTTATTGGTTGAGGATGGCCTTTCCCTGGATTTGGCCACTCTTGAAGGTTTCTTCATTCATCTTGATTTATGGGGTCATGTCCAGGGATTCCACTGACTCACTTTTCTCACTTTTACTCACTTATTCGAAAACCGGGTGACTTTTCTCACTATTTTGAAATAATGCTCACTATTTTTTAAAATGCTCACTTTTCTGGCAAATGCGAACCTATTCCACAAGAAAATCCATCCTTTCCGTGGAAATCACTTGCCTTTGCGCTTGCGCCACGAGTGGTGGACATAGTTCACTGCAATTGCATTAGTGTTGTGGCCGCTGCTATGGAAGGGTGCTGGTGTCACGGGCTAGCGGCGGTCAGGCAGGCAAGCAAGGAGATGCTACGGACCACTGGTAGGCATGTCAGAGCGTGTTTGTGTTGTTGCGTGCTGGCTGGCCACTGCGGGCATTTGTTTACTTTTGCTTTTTTCCTTTGCAACCCCTGCGTAAAGGCAACCCATGCCACAGTATGAACCAAGGGGATGGGGAATGTAGGGAAGGGGAACTGGGATCGGGAAAGTAGGGGAGGTTACTACCATATATGGAACGGAGTTTCTGCCCACGACCACCGCCACCACTCTGGCGCTGAACAACTAGATCGTCTGCTATTAGACTGTCTCAATTTTTTAACATTACCTACCTCCTCGCTACTTGTCTACACAAAAAAGCAAGACTCGGTAATTGCATTTGGCATCGTTGGCTAATGTGCTGACGCCGGCACAGGCCTCGTGCCTCGACTGATGCAGCATGTGGCTTGCTGACAGCCTCTGCAGTTTCTGTGCCGGTGCTCCGGCACGTGTGTTAGACCTGTTGCAGCGTTGTGGTAGAGTAGCAACTGCTCAAGCTCGCAGCAGCAGCACGCGGAAAGTATGAAGAGTACCTGGAGGTTCAACAGAAACTAAAGGAAGACGAGCTGAAGAGATTACAAGAAGAGGAGAACGCTCGCCTGGTAGGGAGAGGCAAGAGGCTGCCCAGTTAAAGGAACAGCAGGTATTGGGCAAGCTACAGGATGACCTGCATGCGACAAGTAAGAAGGAGATTGAGGAGCGCCAGGCCTCTGATCAACTAGTCAACAAGTCAAAAGAGAAACTGGAGGAGGCTATTGCCAACAAAGATATGACAAAAGTCAAGATTGCCCAAGGTATGTTGGAGGATGCCCAAACACTGCGGTCACGGGCAGAATACTTGCTTCAGAAAAAGGATCCTTTACAAAAGAAAGTAGAGAAGAGGACATCGTCTCTACTAGAGCAGCTTTTTAAGAATCACAAAAAGGGGCGGGATGAAGATCTTGATGATCTCAAGGAGCAGGTGGACCCTGACTAGACTAAAAGTATTATTCTTTATTTAAATTATTATTGTTTATTTGATCTCCTAATGTATGGTACAATGTGTGCCTCATTCTCATCTATTTTGTAGTGTTCATCTCTAGCCGAGATTTATTTTTTTTTCATTTTTCAATCTTTCTTGAGTCTGAAATACAGGTTTTCACTCTCCAATTCTTTGTTTTGTAATTTTTATCCCTATTGCTTTAAATAAGAGTTCCTGTTTAAAATATTGAATAATGTAGGGGGTATAGTAATTGCCAGAAGTGTAACATGGGTTAAAAATCACCAATTTTCTCATTATTTTCTCTCTTTTTATTCATTTTTTCCAAATTTTCCACTCACTTTTTTGGCAAAAATCGCTCACTTTCTCACTTTTCTGTATCAAAAAGTGAGTGGAAGCCCTGGGTCATATCTCTTAACTCTCAAAATTACTCGAGACTTTTCCAGGTTGATGTCATGCCTGGTTTCTAATCAGATGTGCGTGGCTGCAGCTTATTAGTTGGAATTATTGTTCAAAGCTCTCTTTCTGCCTTCCAGCTTATTTCATTGCTCTGGCTGCTCACCCAAATACAAATGAGTGCCTAACCTCATACACACCTTCATGGGCCAGTGGGGATAGGTTATGCATAATGTCATATTTTAAACTTAGTTGTTGCATTATGCCTCCTGTGTATACGATATATCATCTCTGATGCACATGCTAGTACTACCAGTGGAATAGATGTGCTTGGGTCGGAATCAGTACAGGTTTCCTCTGTGGAAACTGTGATGAATGAAAATATTAAGGCATGTTGCATTAAACTCTTATTTTATAGAACTTTAAAAAATAAATCAATGTGACAGAAAAACTGTCTCAATCAATGATACATTTTGCTCTCGCAACTAATGGCATGTGCTGAAGACAAGAATGAGAAACTTGTCCCGTGGAAAAGAGATGAGTAGTTGCAGTGGATTAAAGGAACAGGCAGGAGCACCAACTTCAATTCTCCCTTATTGATAAGAAAAAGTTTTTCTCAAAAGTTGCCTGAGGTATGCATATTTGTTTTGTTCTGGGGAAGATAAACTTTTACAGGAGAGGTTGTATAGCATGTTCGTTAATGGAGGTACTTGAAGGAAAAATTTTCTGATTACGTTACTGAGAGTGTCTGCTGTTTGGAGGTGTTAGTTCCGTAAGCCTCTGGTACCATGGATTGAAAACCGTCCCTTCTTAGGAGACACAGGAGAATGATAAATCTCTCCATTGGAGTCGGCTTCCGTAATGTTGCATAGATCTCTCAGTGTATACCTTGGGGTGCACAAACTTCAATTTTCCATTGATGCGAAATGCTAGACACAATCATAAGAGAGCCTTCTTCGTCACACTTGAGCTCACACAGAGTATTCGACCCCGATGCTCTGTCGTAGCGATCCCAAATTTTGCTGACGTGAGATTATATTGCATGTGTGGAATCTCAACTGATAGATCACCAGCAAAAATGTCTTACGCCGATGCAGCATATAATTTTTACGAAGCAGTAAGAGTATGTGATACTTTGTTCAAATGCATGACAGAGGCTATCTTCGACATTTTTTTATAAAGGTAAGAACAGGTGTTACTTTGTTTGAATGATGGCTAACAAGTGACAACTTCTTATAACGCAGAGTAAAATTTTTAAGTCTATTTGAGCAAGTGATACTTTGTTTCTATCCGAGAAATATATACAGCTTATCTTCACTTGACCTAGCTTCACGAGTTGCACCTGCAGTCAAAACGACTGCACAGGTGTTCTAGGTGAAACTGATTTTAAAAAAATAACTAATTGACTTATCAAAAAAGTTTATGCCAACTTAATGACATTATGAAGTTAGGAAAAGTCACAGAAAGAAATGCTTTTATGACAAAAAAGAAAGGTGTGGCGGTTATATAAAATCACAACTGCGGTGAAAATGACCGCACCAGTGTTCTAATGATAAGCTGCAGCGTAATTCAACAAAACTTTCCATAAACAAATGAACTAGGAAATAAACCAATTTTGAACGTAGTATCCATGGCACAATACTACCTAATGGTATTTACTGGCTACCCAAAACAATCACTTGTATGATTATCTGAACATGAGAATGTATGTGAATTTGCATTGTGTAACAGGACCAAATTGTAGGATTCTATGAGCGACTGTTCAGAAAATAGAACCTGTGCTGATTTCATTTAGACAATCATATAATTTTTGATTATTCAGAGACACCTTTTGGTGGTAGGTAAGGGAAACAAATTTTCCAGACGTTTGTTTACCCTTTGGGATTTGGCTTGTTATAGTGTTTGGTAAGTGAAGCAATGTAGGCCTTGGAAAAAGGACCAGCAAAAGCATGCAAATTGTACATGGCTCTGTTTAAGCTAGAAGTTATTCTGTTCATAAAAGGAAATGGAAAACATGCAGCAGGGAGAAAATTTAACGTAAATGAAGCTAATGTGAGAGAGAGGCGAAAGAATTAGGAGATTTTTGAACTGCATTTTGAAGAAACTGCATTGTGGGAAATGAAGAATGATGAAGATAAAATGGATCGACCGAGTGACAAATGAAGAAGTACTAAGAAGAGTGGGAGAAAAGAGAAGCCTGCTGAAAACTTAAAAAGAAGATGGGACAACCTAATCAGCCACATCATAAGACACGATGGCCTGATGAAGACAATCGTCGAAGGAAAAGTGAATGGGAAGAATGGAAAAGGCAGACCTCGTATGAGTTACATAGAACAGGTCGTAAAGGACGTGAAAGAGAGGAGCTACGTCACAATGAAAAGATTGGCCGATAGAAGAATCAAGTGGAGGGCTGCGTCAAACCAATCCTAGGATTGTTGACCCTTGATGATGATGACTCTGTTAACAATTACGTTACAACAAATTATAAAAACATGTGCTATCTCAGCTTGCGGAAGTCGGAAATACATTTAGTTTTGATGTTATACTTCGTCTTTAAAAACTAAGCATGTGTTAAATGACCTAACAAATTGAGAGTATTAGATATCCTTTCAACTTATATAATTTACACGCATGCGAAATTTATTAGTAGCTCGGTTCGTTAAAAGGTGTTATGATAAGTTGAGTAGTGTTTCAGAATTAATACAAGAATTAGGGTGGGAATCATTATCAGAGTAGGTTAAAGAACATTAAATTTATTACAGAAATTTCAATTGGATAGCTTTACTGAAGATGTAAAGCACATATTAAAAACACCAGCGTATTATGCTAGATTTGACCACATAAATAAGATTAGAGAGATAGATTGTCGTACTCATAGATTCATAATGTCCTTTTTCCCCCGTACCATAAGAGAACGGAATAGGCAGCATAGCAAAGGGATAGGTAGGGGAAATATTTCAGAGTAATCTGTAGTGCTTGATGCATGTATTAATCCCTTAAATACTGTAGATACTAACAATCTTTTTTGCGTGTCGGTAGTGCATGATTAATGATCTTGACCCCCTGCCACACACCCTCGCGGTGGCTTGCAGGGTATCGCGTAGATGTAAATGTGAAAATGCATTTTGATATTCTCTATTGGAAGTTAAATGAGAATTAGGCTGCTTAGAAAAACTTAAAATTTTTAAATGTGTACAAGAATCCAACTTAGTTATTTTCAATGATTCGACAGACTTTCACCATTTGCCTCCTGTCTCAGATCCGTTAAGAGTGAACTGAAATCTTGAGTCAACCCGTACTTCCTTGATCGTACCCCCACCCCTCTCAAATTTAAGGCTGGCATGACCCTTGATAATGATGCAAAAGCGTTGATATCTTGGTTGGGTTTATTTTTTGTAGATGCGTGGAAAAGCACACTGTTTCATTAATATTTTAGGGAGTTTCTTCTTCATCAGGGCTTTTTAATGCCCTCAAATGTACGAGTGGTACCCAAGTTATGGCTTGGCCTTGAATGCTATTCATTGCATTTACAACTTAACAAAGTTAAGTTGTAAATCCTATGTCGCAATAAATCCTATCCTGTGGACCAGCAAAGTATTTTTTTCCCTTGTGTTCACCATTAACAAAGATACTTACACCTGCTCAACACCTAACACAAGTCCAAAATTTTTTTATGTTATTTTACTTTTTTGTTGAACATAAATAAAAATTATAAATGATTGTGTATATACTGAGGGAAACTGGTGGACCATATTGGTGCTATTAACCTTGAGTCTACAGTACCTGGGTGCAAGCAATTCTCAGTTGAAATGAAAATGCTTAGTGTTCTCGCACGTTGGCACCTCTCAGGCCAACACCCAAGTGCAAATGGTGTGTGGAGCCCTTGTGTCCTGCACGTGGTGAGACTATGCATCGAGCACCAAATTTAGCACAATGCTGGTGAGGAATTGAAAAGGATTTTCATGTTGTCAGCAGGTTAAATTAGCTCTACCCCCAGCACAAACCTTGCCGTGAACTGTATTAAACTTGAGTTTATTACTGGAGACATTGTTCGTCAAGTGAACATTTTTTTGGGATGTGTTTTTGAACTGAAATGTTCATGAACCGGTTCCACTGTATTACTCTTTTATGCAAGCCACCATCAACCATTTCATCCCTTTCGGCAGATTTTCATTAATATGCTGTTCCATGCATGGTGCCTTTGTATTTATCTCGGTGGGCAGTTGCTTGATAAATTCTTCATTTCTATTTGATGTTTCAGCTTATCCCCTTGGGCACGTTCTGCTCTTCTCCATCTCAAATGGTTCTCTCCACTCTCCTCCTGCCTTTTCTTGAGTGTGTGTCATTGTCTCCTCCATCTGTTCCTTTAACTCTCTCCTTAACTCCCTCAGGTGTTATTCTCAAGCTTTGCCATCCTCAGCTCTTCCTCTCTCATGAGTCTCGTTCGTTGGCTCACCCTTTTCTCTCAACTCTCCTCCTTCACTATGCAGCTTGCTCTTCACTGATTCCTCTTCTTTGTCTCTGCTAGTGTTGCCATTCCCCCCCATGGGATTTCTGTGTAGACGTAAACTTACGGGGGTTTCTACCTCCTTTCCAAAACTTATTTAATCCATTTCTCTACTTCAAATTTTGCATTGATATTCCACGAATGCTTCACTGGTCCTGTAACTCCCCTTTCTTTAATTTGCTTATTTTTTCACCACTCCATTTTATGGATGGCTGACCTATTTCCATTACTATCATTCTACCACAGTTATTTTAGCTCTCATTACCTACCTATGTTCGACCAGCTATGTTTTACCTGGTTAATCACTTGAATTGTGACTTAGAAATCACCAGTTCAAAGGAAAATCCATTCATCTATATTTAAAAGCGTACGACTCCTTGCCTGAAGCATAGGTACCTAGCGTAGGATAGTTATATCATTATTATAATCATGATAATGGTTTTTCAACTAATCTTATTCTACATGCACTTGTAAACTTTAAGCCTTAAGATTTGTAGGTGAACTTATATTATCGTAATGTAAGACTGTATGTGAATATGAATTCATCTTCGGAACACTATCTTTTCTAAGTTGCCTTAATCATCTACTCTTCTTCATCAAATTTATGGCATTGTCTTATTTGCTTAATTGATACCTGCCTATATCAGGAATAAAAACAGGAACATAAACATCAGACAGGGTTTGTAGGGGTAACTACGTGGTACCCTGTTATTCCTTTGAAATGTTGGGAGCTATGTATGGTCCACAACAAAAGTTTTCACTTCACTTGGCAACTGAGTTTTCCACTTAAAATAGGTTGGATGAAAGATAAACTGATTTCTGCTTTGGCTAGGAAAAAATTAGTAAGGAAAGTATCTCTGGTAAAGAAAGGTAAGTACTATACAACAATATTATTTGATTGCACTCAAGACATAGTCTATGAATCATCTGTAAATGACTTGGAAATTGATGTGGGGTGTGCAAGAACAATTTATTTATTTTAAAACAGTAAAAGATGCAATAAGAAAATGGTGTACAGCCAATTTTAAAAGCATATTAGGTAATTAGGAATTCATTGTACGTTACTGTCGAAGACAAGGGTACAATAAAGCCCTGTGTGCACGTATCCTGCAAACACACTCCAAAGCACATCCTGCAGAAGTCATAACTTGCAGTTAGTACTTCTTGGAGAAATTTCAAAATCATCTTCTCTTGCAAACTCATTTTTTGTGAATTTACAAAGCAGATGTAATATTTTTGTAATTTCTGTGATGCACTGAGTTGCATTAGTTGCTGCTGTGAACCTTAATTGTTCGTTCTCACTGTAGTGCTTTCACTTTACCGCCGCATGTGACGAGTGGGTTTCCAGGGAGTGAGCCTCAGCAAAAGGGTTAAAAGAGCATGTCAAAAATCTTACTCTGCAGCCTCCAGTCGTAAATGAGGCCAGAATGTGGCCTCACAAGTGTGGAATTTGTGAGGAGGAACCGAGTGCCATGATTTCCTTCTGCTTGAAATAATGTTATTAATATACCAGTGACGTGGTAATCAAATCTGAAATGAATCAGTTGACATAAACTTTCATAATTTCAATTTTTATGAAGCTTGGTCATTTGATGTGAAATACGGAATGTAGCATCTATTGTGAGCAAGAAATTTCAAAATCCAATATTGATATTGGTACTGCAAATTCACATTTGAGGTAGAGCCTGCACTTTGATGTAATATGTTCATTAAATAAATAAAGTACACTGGAACAAGGTAAAAATACTCAAAATGTTGTTTATGATATTTTAAAAGTAATTGTCAACTATTCAACATGGCTATAAGAAACATGAGTTTTCTTCCTACACAAGTAATTGCTATGGAGAGGGGCTTTTATATTAACACTATGTCTCAGAGAAACTTGAAAACTTTCTCTGGAGAAACAATAAAATTTCATAATAATAAAATTAGAGATGAAATAAAATAACAACAAAAATTGCTTCTGATCTTTTCAGTGAAACTTAATGAAAACAAAAATTATTGAACACATTTTCTGATAATGGACTTGACTCGTTTCATAAGCTCGTGGCTGAGCTTAAAGCCACTGAGTGAATCCACCAGGTTGCGAATGGTGAGTTGACCTCAAGATATGGTGGTTAGCTCTGAGATGAGCGAGTTTACTTGTCAAATAAGCAGTCATGGGCAAAAAGCAACAGCATTCGGAGGGGTATTGTTCTATCGGCATATTAGGAATCAGTGAAATGAGATGGCCCGAAGAAGGAGACTTTTGGAGTGGAAGTTATAGAATTAGTCACACCTGATCACTGAATGGTAATACTGGAGTAGGCATAATGCTCAGGAAGAGTGCAGGACTGCGTGTGGAGAGCTTCCTGCACTACAGTGAGAGGACTATAATGGTGAAGATTGAGACCAAGCTCACAGATACCATTGTGGTACAAGTGTACATGCCTACGTCGGACTACAAAGATGAAGAAGTGTAGGTCATCTATGAATATATTGTGGAAGAAATAAAACAGGTAAGAGGAGAAGAAAACAATTATTTTAGGAGACTGGAGCGCTGTCGTCATCGAAGGTCAAGATGGAAGAATAACTGGAAAATATGGATTGGGAAACTGTATCAAAAGAGGAGAAAGACTGCTGGAGTTCTGCACACAACATAAGATAGTGGTTACTAGCACATTGTTTAAAAATCACAACCGAAAAAGATACACGTGGAAAATGGCAGGAGACAGAGGAAGATTTCAAATAGACTATACAATAGTGAAGCAGAGGTTCAGGAGTCAGGTTAACGACTGGAAAAGCTACTCGGGTGCAGACAGACAGCAAACATAATTTAGTGATGATGAAATGCCATCTAAAATTCAAGAAATTGTGGAAAACAGAAAATTATGGTTGCTTTTGATGTCTGCACCCGGGTAGCTTTTGCAGTCCTTCCTTCCCATTCTTAGCGTAGCAACAATCTCGACTACTTTGGAGGCTCTGAAAGCAAGCAGGGGTGGGGGGGGGGGGGGGGGGGGTTAGTGCCCGTCAGCAAAGCCACCGACTTTGTGGTGGAGTCATCAATTACTTGCTTGTGTGTGTGAGTGTACTATTTATAACATTTTTCACAAGTATATTTTGAAGCTAACAATCTCTTTCCTTTTTCCCTTAGTTTATGGGCCAGTTTAAGTTGGTGAATGAGTCTTCCTGCTTGGTGTGGCCCACGTAGCTGTGCTTTGTCTTCAAGAACGGACTGATTTCATTGAGGGGGCCTGGGGTGACTCAACTCGGCACTCCCCCTCGCCAATCAAAGCTGTGGCGACCTCCATAATGGACCTGTACCTGTCCCCTCAAGATGGGGGCCTGTCCCTTCAGGAGATGCTGGACTGCGACATCAAGACGGAGATCGACAGTGTCTTGCTGGGGGGCGGGGGTAGTGAGTTTGGCCTCGGGGACTTGCCACCCCTGGACCTCCTCGACTCGTCCCTCGACGGCTCGGGCTTTGGGGGCCTCGGCGGCACGGGCGTCAACGGCATGATGATGCTCAGCCCCCTGGAGCTGTCGGGCATGGGGGGGCCCTCCTCCGACATGGTCTCGTGGATGTCTTCGAGCGTGGGTGGCAGTGGCGGCGTCGTCGGCATGGGAGGGGGAGGGAGTGGCGTGAGTGGCGGCAGCAGTGGCATGGGACTGGATTTGGATGCCGCCGGCATGATGGTCAGCCCCAGCAGTGTGATGCCCGTCACCATTGTGCGGCAGAAGCCGAAGCTAGAGCCCCCACCCTCGTCGTCGTCGGTGGTCCTCCTTTCCGAGTCGGAGAAGCGCGGGGGCGCCGAAGCATCGCAGATATCTCTTGCCCTGACAGCCACCACGGTAGCAGCTTCGTCCACTCCCCCCACATCCTCCGTGTCACTGGCGCACATTAAAAGCTACACTGTAACCAATTCTGGTGTGCTCTCCAAAGGAGGGAACGCCACTGGTCACCATCGAATTGCCGTCACCAATGGTGTACCCCTGCTTCGGACTGCAATGTCCTCTTCATCACGGCAGCTTCAGTCTTCTCCAAAACATCAGTACCAACAGGTGAATTTTCATTCCATCGGGAATCCAATATAATCTCCTTCTTTGGTTTATCTTTTCCTCATTATATCTGATTTATTTCTGATATATTTTGGTTTTTGCAGCTAATAGTTGTATATAGATCACAGTATCAGGCGCCACGTAGTGGAATTTATACATATTGGATGGGAAAAAAACTTTAGCAATTTTCCCCAATGTACATTGTGGAAAATTGCTAAAGTTTTTTACTCATCCGCTAATAGTTGTATTAAATATTTCTGGGGTTTGACACCGGGTGATTTTGTTAATGGGCAAATAGCGTGTGAAAAAGTTCTGCTGAAGAAGGGAGATAGAACTTGTGGCAGGTTTGGTGCTATGGTGCTCACAATTGGTCAGAGAAGTGGTGTGCCTTTCTTTTGAATGCACCAGCAGAGCGCCACACTCCTAACATCCAAACTAGATTCGGCTGTCACAATAAATTATCCAGGCTGTCACCAGAGTGAAGGACCCAACAAGGGCATGTGCACAAAGTTCTCTGCAGCTGTGAGAAGTCATATGTTATGGCAGGCAGCAGAGAGAGCAGTGCAGTTCTGAGCAAAAGGGCATTCTTGGGCCAGAGGAGAGAAATGGGCCATTGCAGGGGCACAGGAATGGGCACATGTTGGCCGAGCCTAACCAGAGATGAGAACCAAGGGGACACGTACTTATCTCTGAGCTAGCCGTGAGACCTTCAGGGTAGCACACTGTGCGTGGTACGGTATGCAGCAGTTTGGGGGAAATATTAGTCAAAACTTGGAAAATAAATATGTACTTTTCTTTGAATTGTGTGCTGCCTAGTAAAGTGTTTTTTATTTGAAACAACCAATTAAAATTAGTTTTTCTTGTGAAGATTCAGGAGTGAAATTTAAATTAAGATTATTTTTGTGAGAACTTCAGTGGAATCTCATTAACGATTTTTTGTTGGGACCCAAATCCTGAACGTGGTAACAGCGTGGAAAACGTACTTAACAGGTTAAGACTTCCCGGTTCATTTGAAGACGTATGTGTAAGTTGCATAACATCCAGGGGAACAAACGGTTGTTCATTCCATAGATAGCTGGTGTTCCTTTATTGTAACAATGTTTCATTTGCAATTATTATGCCTCTCAAGAAAATAAGTACGATACTTTGCATTGATGGACACTCAATGATTAATGATGACGATAATGACCAGAGATAACTTTTTGTATATTTAGTCCACATGAAAAGACTCAAGTTGAAGTCTCTCAAAAACGAAAGAAGCGATGTTCATACAAAGCATAGCAGTGTGTAGATAATTTAATCTTTCATTTAATACTGGTAACAGACTTTATTTAATACAGGTATACCTCAACTTCCGTTGTTTCCATAGACTTGTTGGTTGTTTTTTAATAAATGGATGAAATTAGTTGACATATACCTTGTGGTAAAAGTGTTAGTATTGCAAAAAAACTTATTAAATAAGTGGAGTTAAAATAAATGGTTTAAAAGAACTAAAAATAAAGGTGGCACAAAAAATAAGGGTTGAAGGAAGAATATTGCTAAAATTAAATAAATAAAGAATACTGCACTACAGGGATGTGTAGAAACTGTTTAACTGAAGAGATATTACACGAGAAATGGTGCGTTTGTGTATTCATGAAGCAAAGTAAAGTGAAGGATTATTCCATCAAAAACCTATTATATCCATGTAGGATATTTCAAGCCTGCCGCATCAGCGGCGGAGAAATTCACATTTATTTCCATGTGAAAAAATTCACCTGGACCGGGAATCGAAGCACGGAACTTTGACTTTCCAGGCCACTACAGCAGACTGCTATGCTACTACCCAGGATCCCTAATTCGCATGGCAATTTCACCGAGGCTCAAGGTACTAGATGTAGTAGGTCCATCAAGGATGGCAACGCAAGGGAGAAAGGCTTCAGAGCTGGAAGGGATATGACTTCTACAAGGTGATACAAAACATTGCAGCCACACGGATTGGATGTTCAAAGCACGGCTATGAATGGCACGTGGAAGAAGCTGTGCCCACAATTTGAGATTGATTTTGAGGGTTCTGACGACGATGAAATCCATGAATCCTTGGTTACGCTGAGCAATATACTGCAGATAGAAGAGGAGGACTTATTATTTGAGAAAGGCAAGCAGGCCCTGACGAATGAGGACTTGATGGAAATTCACACTCAGCAAAGAAGTGGAGTGGAATAAGATGAAGCAAGAAAGTTGATGATCTAGGACATGGAGGAGGCCTTCGCTTGTATGGAAAAATATCTCGCGTTGTTTGAAGAGGTGGTTCCAAATGCTCAGCGCTTTCCAAGGGGCATGTCACAAAGCTTTTTCCCCTTATAAAATAATCCTTGAAAATAAGAAGAGCAAGAAAGTTGAAGACCAGTTTCTGAAATGCATCGACACTCAGCATGACTCGTGTGATAATGGCGTTCCTTGGCCATCTACATCACCACCTTAAGGTACCCACCTCGCGTCATGCACAAAGGACAACATAAATATTGCCATTCAGGTAAGTTATAGCATTAAATATTATTCCTTGGTAAGTTGAAAATCGTGTTGGATGTGAAACTTTCAATGGATGAGCATTTGCACGAATGTTACAACAGCCGTCAAGATTTCAAGAAGCATCATCCACAAGGGCGGAGGTGAATATGAGAATAAATATTCTAGCATGCATTCACAATGTGCTTGAAATAGGATTGTAATTACGTTCTCTCTTCTTTTGAGTTAATAATATTATACTATAATATACAAGACAGTATGTTAATTTATGTTAGTTTATTTTATGAAACTGATGCATAAACATTTCATTGCTTTTTTTGGAGTTGGATCGAATTTGGATGTTGAAATTTGACTTGGGTCAGAATTCGACTTTTGTCACATCTCATGGAACCAATTAATAACATAATGCAAGGTATACCTGTAATTACTTTTGACGGTTGTTTTTGCAGTGAGGACAAAAAATGGTCCAATTTTTTTAGAGGGGGGGGCATCACTTTGGCAGTTGTCATAGCAATATTAAATGCAGATGAGAAATGAAATGTTGATAGAATACGATTGTTCTGTTGCCATGATGCCCTTTAAGTTTCAAATGATTTACTTATATTCGTTTAAGGTATTCTAGTAAACTTATGAAACTGGATTTTCTCCAGAAGTATGCAACATTGGAGGCACGCTACAAACACCTTAGACATTTTAAAGTTTCTAATGAGGATCCATTAACGTCATAACACTTGACCATGCCATAATACTTGATTTGAATTTTATATTTTTGTAAAGTAAGGTGGAGTAAGTAAAGGAGAAAAGTAAGTTTTTTTGAGTAAGGTGGAAAAGCCAAACAACGCATGGGTTGAGTGGAACAATCTCTAGTTTAGTATTGACGGCAGACTTTAAATTTTTGCTGCTATTTCAACACGCTTCATGCATAGATTGTTGTCTACTTTTCGTAGAAGGTTGGACTTTTCAATTGATATTTTTTTTTCCACCTCAAGCTTTCCCGTTGGCTAATTCGGAGGAGCACTTGTCTCACTTTTACTGTCACGAGGTATTGCTGCTTGCGTAGTGGGGAAATGCTATCAGTGGTTCCAGCTGTTTATTATGCATATTAAATTGCCTTGGAATAGTGGGGCAGGTCCATAATCTAAGTTTGAAACCCTTGGGGGGACAGTTGTGTTTTCAATTTCAGGTCATGGAGGTTGTGGGAAGAGCCTATGATCAAACATTAATGTGCTGTGGCAAACAACTGTGGTGGATATTCAAACCAAGTGGGATATAAACAAAGGCACTCCCCTCTGGGTGTTCATATCAGTGTGCGTCTCGGAAGTCATGGCAATTAGATATATCAGGGATAAACTCCAGAGGCGCAGCAACGAGATGAAAATCACGGTCGTACACACACGAGCGTTGCCTCGCTCGAGTGGCAAGGTGTGCGTTTTGTTGCCGTGCTGGCTGGGCGGCATGGGGTAGTGCCGACTTGGCGGCTCGCTCGCTGCCTCTTGGTCTGCACGTCACTTGTTTTGTGTTTGAATTTAGACTGGAACGTGTTACTTTCCTGGAATGAATAAACTTTATCTCACAGCACACCTTTCTGAATTTTTCCGTGAAATCCCTATACTATATAGGGCTGCTTTGCCATTGAGATGAAGTCGGGGAAATTTCCAAAATTGGAGCTGGAAATGAGGGAAAAGTGAGGGTAATTGAAAATGGAAAGTTGGCGTGAACCCTGTTTATGCATAGTGTAGTACAGCTCGGACAACTGCTGTTGAAGAAGAGACATTGGTAGAGAAGAAGTGCCCTGTTAAGTGAATATTGAAAAAAAATGGAGTAATTCATTGGTGATATACTATGTGAGAAATCATTAATTTGGAACACTATAAACAAGTTGAATAACATTTATATGACATTTTTATGCTTTGGTTGATGGTTAGTGAGTTGACTTTCTGGCACATTGGCGCATCAAAGGATGACACATTACTTGCGTTTCTTCTGATTTGCATTTCTACTAGTGATGCATGGATCCAGGTTTTTTTTACGGATCCAGAACCGGATCCTTGCCTGGGTTTCGGATCTTTGTCTTGGTTTCGGATCCTTAGTTTCAGATACTGGATTCTGAATTTCATTCCTTATCTAATGCTAGATTTTTAATGTATATATGTAGAGAAATACAATATATTTATATTACAGTTTTTCTCTATATATACAAATAATGTGTATATATAGAGAAAAACAGCAAAAATATATTCCAAAAAACAAGTAAATTTATTTTAGAAAAAAATAAACTTCACATCATTAATGTGGATAATATTCTCCTGGATCAAGATTTATGGATGCAATAGCTATATGTTATTACTTCTCATATAAAGTTCATTTTCTCTATCACATACTCATCAAACAATACATTTTTTAAACCTGTACTACTATTCTTTAGTTTGCAGTTAAAAGAAACATTATTAGTTCATTTTCATTGATATTTGAATCATTTTCCAAAATGTAAGATCCTAGTGATGCCGTATTGTATCACCCTCTATCCAGAAAGGTTTAAAGGTAATTATAGAAGAAAGACTTCCGAGCGTATCACATGCCAAGAATAATATAATATAGATATTAAATAATACCGGGGAAAGGAACTGGCCCCCCTGCCTTGAATGTGTGCAATTCACATGCCTGTGGCTTAGTCCGGGGTGAGCTCTGCCCTATCCACCTATCAAACACCAACCTTCGGCTCGAATCACTGAGTGAGAGTGATTAAATAAGAAACAATCAAAAACCTAAAGTTAATTCAATACTCATGGGTTTACATTAACTTGGGTTGCTGTTGTAAGTCAAATCCTTGAATGCCTTGAAATTCTTTATAGAAATAAAAACAATTTACTAATGAGGTCAGGAGATTCCGTTCATGGAATATCTGGGATTCCATTTTTATGACGAAAAAAATTATTGTAAAATATTTTTAGCTGCTAAAATAATAACTTTCTGATGTCGTATTAATAACAACCTTTAAAAAGAAAATTGTTAGTTTTATACTCGTGAGGTGAGGTTGGATCTTGAAATGAGATGAGCCTTTTTCATGCTACTAGAAGCCAAATGAGGATACGTGTGGGCATTTTTCTCCATTGGCCCAGGCCTTTAAGAAAACAAATATTTGATATGTGGGGAGCCTGCATTCTCTGAACTTGGGTGAGTCGACAATGGCAGGTGGTGTACTGGAGGTTATGAAGTTTGATTCAAATTGCTGTTTAAAATTTTTCTTTCAGCCATTGAATCAAAAATTTTATCATCATTAATTTCCAACCCTTGTATGTGGATACTGACTTGCTTTTATCGATGAAAATAAATTACAAATGCATCACTCAAAAATACATTCTAAAGTTAACGTAATGTTTCCACGATAAGTATTAATTATGTAATTAAAATATTTTTCCAATCACTTTCACTTATGCCAAATTTTATTTTTTTTGTTAAATTGTTGACTTAAATTTTCACATGAAATTTCTGATAATCTACTTTTTTTAACTGCATCCCAGGAATACTGCATGGACTGTAGGCAGTATTGAACTCATGACCGGCAGTACACTAGCTCTCATTTTTAACAACTCCCCCAGGGAATGACGCCCAGTATGTATACCTCCAGTGGTATTTGAGCCAGGTGTTTGACGAAGAGGATGTTTTAGAACAGAAATCTGTTTTATCATTCCACATTCTGTAATTTGTTGTTACCAACCCTTATTCACTCCTATTTTATCATTTGCTTAACTTCCATTTATCCAGTCATTGCTGACTGTGGATAAATGTTACTCCTTTTACTGCCTTCATGCCCAAGTTTTAGTGACTGGTTTGCATTAACCATCAGTTTATGTCCAGCATTAAGTCATTTCAGAGGTTAACAAAGGTCCAGGAAATTAAAGTGATCATCAGCAGAAATGCAGAGTCTCTTATAATGGTGAAAATAATATTCTTGGAAAATTTTCCCTAGGAAAGGCACATTTTGTAGTGAATATGCATGAACCTCCAATCAATCCTATTGATGTTATTGTTTAACAAGGCGTAAAGAAGGAAATTCTCTAGATTGTGCTTCATTCCGTTCACTATTGTGTGAATGATAAATCCTGATGCACGTATGTCTACTGTGGTAAATGATTTATCAATGTCAATATCTCCTTGTCACATCTCAGAGGAAGAAGGACGAACTTCACTGGTAGAACTTTCACTGTAGGTCTGTCTGCGCAAAGTAATGAAAAAGGAGATGCATGAATTGTTGGTCTCACTGCAGCACATGTGTTTGTTTCTGCCTTTTGTCTCGTCTGTTAATGGACTTCCTGGTGATGCTCTGCAGGTAACCACAACCACGCCCACTTCCCATGCCCTTCATTCTCCGTCGTCGGCCAGGTCGAGTTCCCAGCAGAAGAGGTTCATCAGCACGAGTCGCGTGTACACTCAGCACATTCCCACCTCTTCCTCTTCATCCTCGACGGACTCCTTGGATGATGGAGCCAGTCTAAGCAACCTGTCGGAAAAAGCTGGCCGTTCGTACCCAAAGCCAGCGTACTCGTACTCCTGCCTCATTGCCATGGCGCTGAAGAACAGCACGACTGGGAGCCTCCCCGTGTCTGAAATCTACAATTTCATGTGGTGAGTGGAATCAGTGTGTGAGACATCTGTCTCCGGCATTAGTAACTGAGATGCTGGTTTAGCTGCATGATTGATTAAGCGGATGCTGAAGGGTGAGTTGCAGCTGATACTTCGTTTGTGAAGCTGCTCTGCAGTTGGATATATTGGATAGTGTGTGTTGCATTTAGTTGAGTTGATCGTCAATGGGTGACTAATGTGTGCCATGATTGGCCAGTGGTGAGTCACCCAATGGCATTGGCCTGTACTGGTCGCTCAAATGCCACGTTGAATTGGTGTGTGTGGCATGTTGCTGGCATTTGAATGTGGCCACACGTGGAAGAGGCCACTTGAGATGGAAAGGCAGTGATAAGAGTGTGTGGAGCCAGTCACATATGAACCCGTGATGTATGACGAGAGGTGATTTTGCATCAATTGTTGGTTGTTTGAGCAGAGAGAGAGGAAAAGTAGAACAGGGCGACCACTTTCTGGAAAAAATTTTCACACGGGAAAAGAAATTTCGAAATGGGGTTGCATACTATTAATCTTCGTTGGCAGCATTGATCATTCATGCATAGAAAACATTTAATTACATTTATTTAATTCTAAGAAATGTCTTCATATAACTTTTTTGGGTTCATTACTTCTGCATCGTTTAAAGTCATGAAAAAAACACAAATTTATTTGCATTGCAAACATTTCCAAATTATCGTATTTTAAACTTTTCGCGTCAACCATCGTTAGTGGATTGACGAATTGGTTACAAGTAGGGGTCCAGGGAAATCGCCTTGTTATCATAATATGACATTACACAAAAATGTGGCCAAAATCTATTATGTAAGCAAGCAGGAATATATGTTTTAAACAGGTCGTGTTCGACTGACATTAAATAGCAAAATGCTGCATCCAAAAACGAAGAGACCAGCGTGAAATTTCCCTGAGCTCTTTATTGGCATCCGACAATTCTCTTGATAACTTTTAAGTGTACTTTTCCTAAAAAAGGGTCATGTGGCTGCAGTGCCACTAAATTTTCGTTTCCCTTCGATGCCTTTTCAGTAATCCTCAACTTCCCACAACTACCATGACACGCTACCTCTTTCTTGAAGAATTAGACATTGTCAATTTGTAATTTCACCGAAGGAAACTTACACGGCCTTGGAGATACAATACGCGGCCGTGGAAGATCGCTCGCCTAGGTTGTGCCAACGCTCGCAATGGTTTAAGGTCGACTCACCATAATGCAACACTGTTATATCGCAGAATTTCGATTTTACGTAAAATTTGATTTTTCACCTGTGAATTAGTGGCCAGCTCCTTGGGTATTCTTATGGAATCAGTATTTGATTTTTCGTGAATTGTTGAAACAATTTTACGTAAGCTATTTTGGTCCATGGTAAAGATATATATTTGATTTTACGAAATGAAACAACAGATCTTAAAAAAACTTAAAATCAGGCAGATTCTTTCTTATCTTTAAAGAAAATGATTCTTTCTTATCTTTAAAGAAAATCTTCAATTTCATGCCATACTACTGTGAAATTCTACTGTAGCGAATCAATGCATGGCATTTTAATGGTATGCATATACAATTTACTATCCCATCTTTCAGCACGAAATGTAATGGGTTCAAGGTGTATACTTGTTTACGCACTCTATGACAGTTGTGCTGCAATGCTCACGCAGAGCTGCTTTGCGACCTTGAGATAGGAGTCCCCTGTCAGCTCTTCCGAGTGACAAGATGAATCTTGCTCTGGGGTCACCTGCAAGCACGCGTGTCATGACACTAGTGTCACTGGTGCGCGTTGTTGAGCGGAGTAAAGTACGGAGAATGTTTGTCCCCGGCCGATGCCAACAGCCGAGGTATTAAGGAAGATACGTGACATTGTAGTATCATATAAAACATTACAACTGATGGCATCACATGGCTAAAACTCACCTAAATGCTTGGCAATAATTTTTTCCCGTAGAAACATGTTCACTTGCCATCTTCCCCACGTACTGGGGATAGGTCTTTAGCGTCTTCGTGCGGAATGAAACGCTAATTTCTTATTGTAGATAGCTATTTTATTCAGCTCCACTCACAAGATTCTGTCTTTCTCTCAAACTCATCAACAACTCTCTGGTAACCAAAAACGGTATTGTTGCCCGGTTGGTATGAAGATGAATAAAATAATAAATAATAATAATTGATAATAAATAATAATAATTGATGATAAATAATAATTGATAATAAATAATAATAATTGATGATAAATAATAATTGATAATAAATAATAATAATTGATGATAAATAATAATTGATAATAAATAATAATAATATAATGCATGACTACATAATGAATATGATTAATTGCCAATGTGGCTGTTGTGGCGGGGTATCGCCACAGATTTATTAATTAGTGATGGACGGATCCAGGTTTTTCGTCGGATCCGGAACCTTGCCTGGGTTTCGGATCTTTATCTCGGTGTCGGATGTTTGTATGGGAGACTTGGGTGGGTTGCTGGGGGGAGTGAAGCTTGTTTGGTTGTTGTTGATGCTTTTGGAGAGAGGAAGAATAATGGAGAGTCTGATACGCAGCGTTTTCCTTATTGAAATTAGAGTTCTCCCGTAATATTTGCCTGACGCTACAAGTAGAATGACATGTGGGGAACCTGCATTCTCCAAACTCGGGTAAGCCGACAATAGCAGAGTGGGGTAGTGGACTGCTGGTAATGAAATTTGATTCTTATCGTTGTTTAAAATTACCTTTCAACCATTGAATAACAAACATCATCCTTCATTTCCAACCTTTGTTTGTGTATACTGACTTTTTTGTACTTCTGTCGCTTAAACTAGATTTACTAATGCATAACTCAAAAATACATTGTAAAGTTAATGTAATGATTCCACGATTTAATTCTGTAAGAAAAATTTTTTTCCGATCATTTCACTAATTCCCTATTTTATTATTTTTTTGACTTATAAATTGGCATGGAATTTCTGATAATCTACTTTTTTTTAACTGCCTACTAGCATTACCCCAGGAATACAGCAAGGCTGTATTCCTGGGGTAACTCGCATGACATTTGGCTTAATTTTTTTCTCGCGTATCTGGGCCTATGGAGAAAAAAGTCGAGACAAGTATTTTTTTATTTTGTTTTAGTTGCACTGAAAAAATCTTCTCATTTCGTGACCCGAGTTACTTAGCCTCTCCTGGTCAGTATCTACCATACCTACATTCCATTCGCTGGGCACATCGATCATGCAGCCGCGAGATATTAAAATATCCGATCCGGATCTGAATTAATACTGTCTTCGGATATGATTTCAGCAGCAAATGAAATGAAAGACCCGTGGATCTTTGGATCCGACCCAACCCTCCTTGATTTATTAATGGTACATTTGTAAATATAATTTAAACAACCAAAGTAGAATAAATGAAAGTGAGTATTCAAATGTAATGGTTTGAAATTGAATATGATAAAATTTTCGATGCAGTGACTGAAAGAAAAGTTGAACTGCGATAGGGATCTAACTTCACGCAATACACTAGCTCTCGTTGACGGCCTGATCTAGGCGAATGTCGGCTACCCGTGTGACATTCTACGTATTTTTTTCTCGTGATACCGAGGTAATGGGGGAAAAAGTCTTATTTCTTTATTTTGCTCCAAGTTGCACGGGAACATTTTCATCTAATTTCGTGACCTGAGTCACACGTCCTCTTTTTGTCAAAATCTACCGCACCTACATTCCATTCACGGGGCGCTTCGATCGCTAAGCCGCGAAAATTTAAAATGTACGATCCGGATCCAATTTTACTCCGTGTCTTTGGATCCGAATCCAGAACAGATTAAAATGAAGGATCCGATCACTAGTATTAATCAATTGACAAGTGCGTGAACCATATGTGTTGGTGGTAGATGCATTTTCCCGCGTAACCTTCAACCAATAGCATCCCAGAAGGCTCCCTGGAAATGGTTCAGCTATGTCTAAAAAAATTCCCACGGCATAAGAACAGGGTGGTGATCGTCAGGGAAAACCTGGAATTGTCAGGGAATATTGGAAATCTGGAAAAGTCAGGGAATTCTCGTAACAGTCAGGGAGAAATTGGAATAGGAAATTCTCGTTATTTCTCTACCATTACGTTTATCGGGCAGTCTTTCCCGCTCTTTATTTCACCAAAACATTTCACCAACTCAAACGAATGTCCATCGCTGATGTGCATAGAATAAGCGCCATGAATTCATTGAACATTAAGTTGTGAACCTTAGTTATTTAGCTGTGAATCAGTCGTACGATGTATCTCCTTTGTATATCCTTAATGCGATATTTGCCTAGTAGCATTATAATTCATGATCACCATGTATTCCGCTCATCTCAAGGAATCCGAGGCTATGTTGTTCAGAAGATTTTACATCATGTTTTTTTTAACTTCCGAGACTTGGGTCAAGAGTTAGTTGCAGCACACTAGCTTTTAGTAAATACGTGCTTGCAGTTCTAAAAATATGAGACGATGATTATCAAAGTGGTAATACAATTACCATTTTGTAATCTCACGTTTACACAAAGTCTTATGTAAGATCATCTCCGATTCCCATACCCCCCTTTGCGAGACAGTAAGAAGAGTCCTCCTCCCCTCCCCTCCTTTCACGCTCGACGTAATTATTGAATGGCATCCTTAGCTCCGTGTTGAAGCAATTTGATCAGGTCACAAACCACTTCAAATATGATATTCCTGAATATGATGCTGCCGTTGCTAATTGCCTCCTGTTTTCGCTTGCAGTGGCACGAGTAAGTTTAGTTTGTTTGTACAAATAGTTTAACATTTTTGGTTCCTTCTTACAATCAAGGGGTTATAACCACATTAATCAAATGTTATTCTCTTCTAAACATCACTCGTGCCATCAGATTTTGATCCAGTCCAAGAACTTGGCTTTGGTTTGTATTTTTTGCGCAGCTTATTGATACCTGTGCCGGAGTCCGCCAGTAAATTCACCATTAACTTTCCCTTCGATGCCTTTTGAGTAATCTTAAACTTCCCAGAGCTACCACGACACGCCACCTCTTCCTTGAAGAATTAAACATTGTCAATTTGTAATTTTACCGAAGGAAACATACACGGAAATACGATATGCGGCTGCGTACCCATGGCCGCGAAAAATGTATTGGAAGTGTGTATAATTTGTGTTAGGGTTTAACTTTTGAAGGTTTAATGTATTCTTTCATTCTTATAGCTTTTAATGTATTGATTTCAACTTAAAACATTTTCTGAGTTTTGACGAAAATTTAATTCATCAGAAATAAAATATTCCGATAATAGCAGACCTTTTGAAGATCGGTCAGGGAAATTGGTAAAGCCATCAGGGAAAAGTCAGGGAATTTAAAATTGGATATCAGGAGCCAAGCTGTTTTAAAGGTAGCGCGCCAACTGCTGAGTCGGTGGCAACCACGCGCCACTTTTCTCCTCCCTCTCCCACGATGGAGTACGCGTATATAAACATCTAGATAAATAATATGCCTTATTGACCTTATTAGTGATATTTAAGGTAAATGTTACCAGCATTGCATTCACCGTACAGCATACAACAGTACCAATCAATTTTCAATTGACCCATTGGTTTCAAAGTTAGCAGGGGTTTGCGTTGTTTACAACAAATCCATCAATTTTAGTGGTATAAACAATTTGTTTTCTGCAAACTGTTACTACTAGATCTGGCTTCCTTATATCAAAATCGCAAGTTATTGGAACGAAAACTACGGGAATACCAAGCGCTCAAAGTTGGGCAACTTGATTTTACGCGGAAAAAAGGGTACTTTTTTGAGACAAAATTAAATACAGGAAATACTATGGAGCCGAAGACTTTTTAAAGTAAATGATCCAACTTAGAAATAAACTCTCTCTCGTATGCTTTTTGTGGCATTGAAATTGATCGCTTCGTATAGACGATAGAGCTCTTCAAACTCGGGTGTCTTGCTTTTTTTTTTTACAGAGTAATAGTCAGCTTCGATGTGGTTTCGCTATTTACAAAAGTTCCTGTTCCCAATTCAGTGGAAATTTTAAGAAATCTTACAGAGGATGGACTTCCGAAGGACTACCCAAAATTGGCTGAATTCTGTCTTTTGAACAACTACTTCCTCTATAACGGGGTTATTTACGGACAGAAGAGTGGAGCTGCAATGGGTTCCCCCTTTCTCCTGTCATAGCCAATTTATACGTGCAGTTTTTTGAGAAGAAGGCCCTGGGCACCTGCAAGGATAAACCGTCATGCTGGCTAAGATACGTAGATACCAGCCTTTGTAGATCGAATATAGAAGCCTGTGTGATCTGGCCATGTGGAGAAGAGAAACTTGAGGCTGATCATCTCAACAACATCCATCCAGACATCAAATTTACGAAAGAAGTTGAAGAAGGAGGTTGTCTGCCTTTCCTAGATGTCCTGGTTAAAAGGATGGAAGCTTGGGCCATTCAGTGTACCGAAAGAAGACCCACACCGACAGATATTTGAATGCAGCATCCCATCACCATCCACGGCAAAGTCCTGCGTAATTAAAATATTAAACCACTGCACCAAAGTCGTGAGTGATGTCGAGCACCTCAACAGTGAAGTAAAACATCTTACAGTGACTCCTTCATAAAAAGAGCGGTGAAAGAGAGGAAGCGGCATCCAAATGACAAAGATCGTAAGAAGAAGCCTTTGGTCTTCGTGAAACTCCCGTACATCTTCGGAGTCACCGACAGGATCGCAAAAATCCTTCAGAAAGTGGTGTCATTTCGTAAATTAGAGGTTCGTAAAAAAGAGGTTCTACTGTAGGTAGTTATTGGTCAGATCTTAAGATCAGGTGTGTCATACACCTTTTTATCGGATTAGAGGAATATGTGAGTGTGGACTATGTGGACTTGGCAGTTTCACTTTCAGTACTTATCAGTAAGTGGTGTGCCTTTGTGATGGAGCTATGAACCATTTAGTACTTGACCCTTAGGAAATGACAGATCATGATAAGGCACGAGCGTGACTTGCTTGCGTGGGTACAAAGGGCAAAGCAGTGGACTCATGGTGCAAATTAGAAGACCATTGTGATGTGCTGAGACTGAGATGCTGGCAGAAACTTCAGAGGCGTGCCAAAAGAAATCTGTAAATGGCGAAGTAGTGCACGTACCGGAGAGTCGTCCAGTGGTCCAAAGTGAAGCCGATTCTATGATGTGGAGCACAAAGTAGTGAAAGTAGGTACTCGGCCTTGCAATGGCATGCCACAATGTGATGGATGACACAAGACAGGATGCTCGTGGTGGATGACATATTATATAAATGCATGAATTTCAATCTAGCCTAAATTCTCAAGTATAACATGCTCGTTATACAAGGTTTTTTGGAAAAATTTTCGAATTAATTTGATGCGCATTACACATTAGGTGAAGAGTGCGAGTTATGCATAAGAGTTATGCACTAGGTAGGTACTTAAAAAAAAAACATCTTAAATATTCAAATATTATATCAGTGAAATGATGATATTGCTGAAACGTATCAAAATTTCCTTCTTTTTGTTCCAAGCCTAACTTTGTTCATATTTTCTGGTATAAACTAGGTACAATGCAATTCAAAAATTAAATTAAATTTAATTTTAGGTCACCATTATTCAAATTAAAATTAATTCATATTGACGGACATATTCGAAGTTAATAGTTTACAAGTGGATACACAATTACCGACCTACTTGATTTTTAAATGCGATAACAAATTTCAAAACATTCACATTAGAAATAAAATATCACCAATTCTTCAAAAAAATTTATTCCTGCTCAATTATGAATTGACAAATCTATCAAAATTTTCTGATTCACTCTCACATTTATAATCGTAATCATCCAAGTTTTTGAACAGTTAGTCTGGTGAATTTTCTTGAAGCAAAACATCGCTTTCATCAGATGATAAGTCGTATAACCCTCCATCCACCCCATCAATATCACGGGAATAAATTCCTGATATCCTGAAACCACTGAATATGCATTTACGGGTTACATCGGCCCAACTTTCTGCAATCCACTTACAGATTTCGGTATAAGAAGCTCGCTGAATTCTTCCAGATTTCTTACAGGTGTGGAAACCATCTACCATCCACTTTTCCCATTTCCTCCATATTTTCGATTTAAAAGATCTGTTTACGGAAATGTCCAATGGCTGCAGCTCTTCTGTTAGACCTCCAGGAATGACTGCAACCTTGGAATGTTTTTTCAGTAAAGCTTTGGAATCGTTTGCTATGTGTGCTCTTGCCGAATCCAATACAAGCAGCGATTTTGAATTGAAAATGGGTCCTTCCTTTTTCCCACACCTCAGTTAACCACGTTCTCAGCATATCGCTGTTCATCCAGCCTTTTGGATTTACATGCACAATAATTCCTGTCGGAAATTCCCGTTTGGGAACTGTTTTTTGTGTGAACATCACCATTGGGGGAAGCTTTTCTCCATCTTCCATCACTGCTTAAACAACAGAAAAGCAACATTTTTCTGATCCTGTGGTGCATATAATTATGTCTTGAGTGCCTTTAACATCAACTAAACTTTGTTGACCTTATCTTGCTGGGACAATCGAAACGAGAACATTTTGACTGCAATTCTGCTTTGATTCACTTGTTTTGTGTGGGCTTTCTATGCAAGGCAGGTGAGAAATTGGATCTTTTTCAAAAACTATTTATAATTTTAACACATGGTGATAATGTAATAATTTTTCGGATTTGATTTTTTTCTTTACTGGAAGTGAAATTAATTCAATAGCTACTACAATATGTTACTTTTTGGTCCCTTGCGTAATTAATTTGGATTTTCCTCTACCTTATTGAAAAAATGCAAATTTCAATTGTTCCGAGAATATGCATTTCAGTAGTCTGTGGTTCTGTGGCTGTCCTGCATGTAACATATGAGTCTGTGTTGCAATTTTGGAGACGTGTGGAAAACAGCCAAAGGTTGACCAGCGCGTTATGCATGAGTGCGCATTATACTTGGGAATTGAGGGTAGCTAAGACTGGTGCAATAGTTTGATGTGGCAAAATGTTTTTGCTCTATAGTAGGTGGGTGGGTGGGCATACTGTGGCTTCAAACGTCACTGCAAGAGAAGTTGCATGACAGCTGCTGCAAAAAACAAATCACTTCAGCAATGGCTCAAACAAAAAGTCCTATTACATATTTCTGGTAATTACTATAAATATTTTAGTTTCGTTTTCTTGCACGAACATTTTAAATCCCGAATGGTTGTAATCGAAATAATTTCAAAATTCTTGCAGGGGCCATTATTTTCGAGGAAAGTGGGAAAGAAATATTGACAAAAGGTGTAATTCTTGCGATGATAATGTTAAACGTAGACATTCTCTCTTCAAAAGCACTCTGAAAAGAGTTATTGTCTTAGATTCAGGGTCTTCTTAGAATCGCACGTGAGATTCCACAGAGGATGTAATTACCACACTTGGTCACTGAATATGATTAGACCTCCTAAGGTCCTGCATGCAAATTGAGTTGGAAATGTGATTGATGTTCTTGAAATTAATGTACGTATTGGCATTCTTGAATTTAGAAATGACTTTGGCTAAGTTCCAAAGAAATCAGGGATTAGGTTAGATAGTGTGCATCAGCTGAGGCGCCATCACTTGTTTTGGTCCGAATGCTCTTTGCTTTTGCGAGGGAAAAATTCCAACAAGTCAGCCACGAAAGTGTTGCATGCTTACAGCCAGAAGTGCATGTCTACTATCTCTGCAACCAATATTGGGATAATTGGCCATTATGTCAGGGGTCGACATGCTTTTCATCGTAGGAGTAGAATTTTATTTCATACAGGGCATTTTCATTTAATTACAATTTGCTAAACTGGATATTTTTGGCAACATTTTCCATGTTTTTATTTATATTGGTTAATTGCATTGCAGTGAACATTTCCCCTACTTCAAAACTGCTCCGAATGGCTGGAAGAACTCGGTGCGGCACAACTTGAGTCTGAACAAGTGCTTTGAGAAAATCGAGAAGCCATCGTCGTCATGTTCGCCATCGGCATCAGTGACGACATCGTCGGGGGTGGGCAGTCAGCAGCGCAAGGGCTGTTTGTGGGCCATGAACCCTGCCAAGATCCCTAAGATGGACGAGGAAGTGCAGAAGTGGTCAAGGAAGGATCCAAACGCGATTCGGAAGGCCATGATATGCCCAGGTATGCCTTGAATCAGCCCCCCGAGGAAAACATAGCAATTGATGATGAGGTTTCCTTTGGTGAGCTTGATCTATAAACCTATCAGTTGCTTGATATTTAAATGTTCTTTTTGCCCCCATGTCCTCAAAGTGATGTCTGCTGACCTAGCTCTGAAATGATTGTCTGCATCATGAGTGCAGGACTATTGGGGGTGTGTTGTATGTATTGGTGCTTTGTTATTGGGGGAACTTGAATCCATGCTGGGGCACATGAACCCATGATGTAGCCACTAACAAGCTTAGTTAGTCCATTTGTAGGTATTCATTTGATATTTCTTGAAAAGCTGCACATTTTCTCAGAAACTGAAACAAGCAAAAAAAGTAACAGAAGGACTGCGTTGGGAACCATTTGAGACTAAGCAGCTACACACTAGGCTTAATTCAGATCACGCCACTTACAGGGTGACACGACGGGGGCATTAAAACTCTGCTCTCCATGGGTGATAGGAAAATATGAGAGAAACAAAACCGAACTGATTTCTGAGAATATTTTTCCTCACTAAGCTCTATAATCGACTAAAAAACAATGAGACACCAAGATACTCCGTACCCAAGTATTCACTTTCATCATTTCTCAATGCCATTGTCCTCTCTCTCCCAATCGAATGGCTGGTATCATCCTCTTCCTTCAAACCCCAGCCACGGCTTGCTGGGGAACATGAAGATGAAAAACTTATCAGTTTATGGCTCTGCATTTCTTTCAGCAGTGCTCCGTGTATGTTGACTTCACTTGACAAATTTTCGCCGGCTTTCCAGCTTATTCAGTTTATGCTGCAAAACAATTGTTTCATTCCTTTAGCTATAATAAAAACTTAAGTTATTAGTATAAAGCCATGTTTACAATCTGTAGGCACCATTTCTGGCAATGCTTAAAGTAGACATATGACAAATATGATAAGATTTGTCAAACTTTGTGGAAAATGTGACTCGGATTCTATGGTCACCAGAAAATGGAGGTAAAAATTAACTAGGTATCTGTGAGATTGCTATAAATTTCCCAAGAAAATGCGCAGAGCGATGTTTAGATTTAATCGCTTTGATCAAAACACCAATCTGAAGCGTGATTGATGTGATACGTGATATTTAGCTTTCTTTAATTTGTGAGAATTTTTGTCAGGCGTTCAAGCAGATTGATATTTTCAATTGCTATTATTGCTGTTTTTAATTTGTGAATCAAGTTTACTGCCTGAAAATGTTAATGACAGTTACTCAGCGAGATATTTACAGTGAGATACCCTCAAATCCAAATGACTGTATTGTTGTAACGTCTTTCAGATTCATACGCATAGGGCTGGAATAAATGCTTAAGTTGGATAATTATTATTAGTAGGTAGTGCTATAGGAAAGCATAAGTTGAGGACTTACTGTAGTTCTCCGCCACTGGTCCAAAGAATCTGCCCGACTAGTATTCAAATCTTTAATCCATTGATTCGATCGAATCTTTTGACCATGGATTCAATAGGATTCGACCGAATCTTCGAATCCCTGTCCCAACCGTAATAAATACCTTTATTTACCAGAAGCGCAGTGCAAATGAATTATACAAAATTTACACAACAGCACCCCAACACACAATCAATGGCACTTCCTCAGCGTTTTCGAAGACACTGTCTATGGGTCACCCAAATTTTAAACAAAAAGAAAAAGTTCACTGATATCAAATTATTTTGTTGCCAAACACGGTTATTCACTCGACAATATATTGCAAACCAAACAAAACGGAACCCTACCAGGCATAAATTAAATGAAAAAGGTCCAAATACATCACTCAAATACCATATCTGGTAGCAGTAAAGTAACACACATTGAAACTTCAAGGATCCTTCGTACAACGACGCATTTTGTAACAATTTTGTAACATTACAGGTAAGTTCAGAAAACAAGTATTCTATGGTTGAGGAAATCTGTAAAGACAATAAAACGCTGATGCTACAGAAAGAAAAACGGATTTCTAAGCAGACATTATTCCATTGCCTTTAATTTCAAAGTACACTTACCACTACGATACAGCTTCAGTACACATGTGCCTAGTGGATGAACTGGAACCAAATTACAGTGGAATCCCGGTAGAGTGCTCATAATCCCTCGGAAATCACTCGCTAAATCGAGCGCTCGTTATATCCGATGGAGTTGAAAAAACCCACCTAATTCTCATAGTCGTTCGTATTTACAGTTTTTCTTTTGTTTCCATGGTATTTGACGAAGGTAAACAGCAAAAAAGTCATTTCAGGCACAATCTGGTAGAATATCAACATATTTCATGAAAGAAACAGGACATTTTCCATTATATAAAATATTAATTCCCCTAGTTTCGATGTTTTTCTTCCAGTTCTTCTATTTTTCGATCGCCGAAGAAAGCTGTAAAGACAGCGTAACTAGTCGGAATCAAAATATTAGGTATACTGTGGAAGTTTTTGGATAATTTTGCGAAAATGTCATGACGATAATATCAGCTTTGTCGAGTTTTCGAATGTTAACCAGTACGTCCATCAGTTGGGAAAATTGGTCACTGAAATACGGCATGTTTCGGGGGTCGTAGATATTTTTCAAGCTTAAGCGAAGGCCAACTTACGGCTGTCTTTTTCCGACTCGATTAAATGGAGCAATATCACGATAATTCATGGGCACGAACACGCTATGTTTGAACGAGCGCAATATCACGATCTTTTATCGCGATATTTATCGTGATAATATATAGTGATATTTTATCGGGGCGCGATATCGTGATATTTTATCGCGATATTTATCATGGTCACGATATTTATCGTGATGTTTATCGTGATAGTTATCGCTATACCTATTTATAGCGATATTTATCGCACCCCGATATCTTATCGTGCCCCGACATCTTATCGCGCCCCGACATCTTATCGTGCCTCGATATCTTATCGTGCCCCAACATCTTATCGTGCCCCGACATCTTATTGTGCCCTGACATCTTATCGTGCCCCGACATCTTATCGTGCCCCGACATCTTATCGCGCCACGACATCTTATCGCGCCACGACATCTTATCGTGCCTCGATATCTTACCGTGCCCCAACATCTTATCGTGCCCCGACATCTTAAGTATCGTGCCCCGACATCTTATCGTGCCCCGACATCTTATCGTGCCCCGACATCTTATCGTGCCCCGACATCTTATTGTGCCCCGATATCTTATCGTGCCCGATATGTTATCGTGCCCGATATCTTATCGTGCCCCGATAACATATCGGGCACGATAAGACGATGTTTATCGTCACGCTGAGTTATCGTTATCGCCACCTTATGATATGCTAAAATTATCGTATCCCGATATTAAATTATCAATATCGCCCATGCCTAGACCTAACTCCCTCTCCTACTCTCATCTTGCTCGTCGTCTGGCCACTCCCACTGATGACTGGGCCTAACAAAAGAAGAACATAAAATGGGAGCGCGCAGAGCAAACTGAAGGCCGTAAATCGTTAATGTTTGAACATAACTGCCTTTGGGTGTTGTAGATATGGCACTCATCTTGTATTTTTAGTTTAATTAGCAGATAATACAAAACCCAATAGTTTATTTTTGCTAGGCGGTGCATCGCCCTCGAGAGATATCTGTCGTAATACCGAGCGTACACCGTGGAAGGAACTTTTTCGCCTCGCTATATCCGCTTTATTTTACATGTAAAACATAGGCCTTTTGGCGGTACAAAGACAATCACTCGCTATAACGCGATTCTCGCAATAAGCCGTACTCACTATACCGGGCTTCTACTGTATTCTTTAAAATACAAGAATACATAAGATAACAGTATATTATGTAACTAGAGTGTGTAAAAAACACCGAGATGATAAATTTCAACTACAGTCCAATAAGATTTGGCAATGTTTATGTGTGTTTATTGCGTTTCCAAGCACGGACACGATTACTAACGAAAGAAAACTTCCGATGCGTGCGCAGCCAACTTGGCCACATGAGAGGTTTTCTACCGGATAATGTTGAAGTGATAAAATGGACTGTTTATGATGAAGTAATGTTTGCAGATGTACCAGCAATTCTGATTTTTATAAATATTTAAATGGGTCTCATGGTGAACTATTGAAAACATATTGTTACATATTTTTGTTTTTTTTGTTGGTAATTTTTTGTTTCAAATTTGGTCGGCAGTGCCCATCATTAGGGCTTTTATTATCGTGTCTACATTAGTTCTATTCTTGGTCTACAGCAAACTTCAATCCATGCAGTTATCTGTGGACGTTAAATAGACCAAATTTAGACATCTACAATTTTTAGTGTGCTCTCAGGGTCCCTATGCAAAACAGAAATCACAAAGTTGATTGGGATTTCATTAACAACGTTGTACACAGTTTTGGCTCTGAAGGTGAAGATACTTTCCTATTCATGTCAGAAAAAGTTATTGTACATCTCCTTGACCTGAAGATGGTGTTGTACAACGAAACCGGTCAAAAGTAAATGTCTTTATTCTTGTGGAAAATTGCCACTCTTTTTCTTTTGCTATGATAGTCCACCAAATCAAGCCATAAACAACTACCTTTTATTTCCTCTGCAAAGTATGCAGAACTTGAAGAAGAGGCATTGTTTCCCTATTTTTGTGACTGCTGCTGAAATAAGCTCCCAGTTGATGGTCTTATTTTGCAAGAGAGTGCAATGCCTCTCGCATGAAATTCCAATCCAATAATGTTATTTATTTTACGCATCCATTGTGCCGCGAGGTATTGTAAACTGCATATTGGTTATTTGCAAATCATGGTCCTGACATAGTGTTTCCCGCATGCATCAGTCGAAAAAGGTTAAATGAAGTATAATATACAGTAAAACCCCTTAATTGCCATTTTCTAGGGACCACTAGAGAAAAGTGTAAATTGCTGGAAAATGCAAATAGTGGGAAAAGGACACTTTTCAGTTTCACATTCATGTTTTAACAATATAAAGTAAATGTGTAAATAAGAAACATCGATAAACTGAATTAGAGCAATATTATGAATCATTTCTTTAAGTATTGAACTGTCCTGATTTATTTTTGTATGATATATTTCTACAAATGTTTCAACCAACCCAACCAACCAACCATTGGAGGGTGTCTATTCCATAGTTCCCAAACTTATCCATTATGCAATGCCTTTTCTTTTATGGCAATGCCATTCACGGTGATATTAGACAATCTAGAACATAGAAACTGCTTTTTAAGTTGGTGTTCCTTCATACCATGATTTCTTGACATTTTCTCTTTTTCGGCAAGTGTCTGCACTAGTTACAGTAAAACCTCTTTAATTTGAAATGGAAGGGACCAATTTTTTGGTCATTTTGATAAAAAGAGGTTCATTATAAAGAGGTTTCAGCCAAATGAACAACTATATTCTGCCTTATGGAACATTTTGGCAATCAAATGTGCTGCTGTCTCTTTAATTACCTTATTTGAACATTTTAATAAATGCTGTTATTATTTTACATACTTATTAAATATTAGTTTATAATAATAAAAACAATGGAACTAAAACTTACTTAAGCACTGTTCACTGAAAAAATTTTAATTCTGTTTATTCAATTTTTTCTAATTCTTTTGAAATGATATTTTCTACCTTATTTAACAATAATAGATCCTCACTGCTGCAGTCTTCCATACAAAAAACCACACCTAAAGCATCCTGCACCTCTTCTTTGATTGTCACTGCTATTCACTCCTCACCATCACCCACTTCTTCCATGTTTAGCTATTAGGTGTGTTCCTCTCCAACTTCTTCCTCCACGTCTCCCACCTTCATCCCCTCAATTAGGGCTGCATGCGAGAAAGGCATTGTCAACATTTATTAAGTCATTATTTACTTCATGTCACTCTGTTGGCTCATCCTCATAATAATGTCTTCCTTGCTGCTGCCCCCCATAAATCCAGCTTTCTTAAACAAAAAAAAAAACGTAGTGAACTCCACAGTGAATTTTATTGCGACGACCTAGGTTTCGACACGTAGTGTCATCTTCAGGTACAATATACACTTCAATTTTACTTATATACACAAAATATTGGGGGGGGGGGAATGAGTAAGGGGAAGGTAGGGAAGGGTTTGGAAGGTTAGTCATTGGGTGTGTTGGCAAGTTGCTGAGGGGGTTAAGGGCTTGGGTTAGTCATTAGGCGTAGGTACGGGACATTCAGCGCGGGTAGGGGGGCTAGTCATACACTTATTTGTCATCAATGTTTTTCAGTTCAAATTGCACTTGGGTTTTTTTTCACTATTTTGGGCGTAGGGTGTTTAAGGGGATGGAGAATAATGGAGAGTGGGAGGGGAGAACTTGCTCGTTTGCCAAAGGGACGTTGTTTTTAAAATGGTGGATGATTTCTAGGGATTCAAGGGCGTCTAATCTTCTTCCATTATTTTCTATGTGCAGGATGTCTGGGATGAAGCTGCTATTGTGGTTGTTGTCACTGAGGTGGTTGGCGAACATTGATTCTCGTTTCTTCTTTTCATGGCACTTTTTGTGTTCTTCTGTTCTAACATCAACACTCCTTTCTGTCTTACCGATGTATAATGTTGGGCAATCGTCGCACTTTAAACAATACACTGCACTTCTTTTGTGTTTTGGAATTTTGTCTTTGGCATTGAATAATAGCTTTTTTATAGTTGATGGGGAATAGAAAGCTGTTTTGTATTTCTGTTTAGGGAATTTTGAGGCGACTTCATATGAAATATGTCCTCAAAATGGAAGTTTACACCACTTCGCTGTTTCTTCTTCTCGGCGCAGTGATGACACCATTGAGATGGCTAGTTTTTAGCTGAATGTCCCGTACCTACGCCTAATGACTAACCCAAGCCCTTAACCCCCTCAGCAACTTGCCAACACACCCAATGACTAACCTTCCAAACCCTTCCCTACCTTCCCCTTACTCATTCCCCCCCCCCCAATATTTTGTGTATATAAGTAAAATTGAAGTGTATATTGTACCTGAAGATGACACTACGTGTCGAAACCTAGGTCGTCGCAATAAAATTCACTGTGGAGTTCACTACGTTTTTTCATTTATCCATAATGGAAAACTTCCACCACATCTCGCCGGAACTCGTTTCCTCTATTTCTTAAACCAGTTCTCAATAACCTGCAACTTTAAATAAGTGCATGTAAGACAGCCTGTGCATGGTGTGTATTATATTCCACAAACAGTTCATATATCATTTTTCTCATGAACTGTTTGCAACATGCTCACCACCCAGTAATTTCTCTTCCCGAGATTTTTTATTTATAACAATGTGTTGCTTTTTCACATTCTGAACATTTTTTAAAAATGTATATCAGGGTGGATGGTGACATTGTAAACGTCTAAGCAACGTCTATTTTTCACTTCCCCTCATCAGTGGCTTGGAGTTTTTCTAATCTAGGTTTTTGTTTCCAGGTGCTTCTTTTTTTTTAGGATTTGTCACGTCCATCGTGGACCTAAAATTTATGCTGTAATATTTGTTTGTGTGCATGTTTACTTGCAAATATTTAAAAATCGATAGAAAATTATTTACTTAAATATTAATTGAAAATTATCAAATTAAAAGTAGGTAAGCAGATTCATAATGTGTATGAGGCCATCAAATACATAAATAAATGGTAATTTCAACGGAAAAGTGAGAGGCCTATTTCACTGACCGATGTCTTCAACTACAAAAATGTGACTCTAATCACAAATAATGTTGCATATGGGGGGACGGCAATAATTGATTAAGAGTGGTGGAGTTGAAATTCAAAGATACTCCGGAAAAAGCGACGACTGCCGCGAGGTGCTAGCGTGGAAATAAACGCAATGTAATTTTCTAAGGGTACGGTCGCAACAATATCAAGATTTTACGGAGAAATGAGAATAAAATAGAAGGCTGAATAGGCGAAATTCCCCTTAAAAATCATGTGAACCCTAAAATATAACAAATCTTTGGATTCATGTATAATAGTTGTGTCAGATGTTAATCTCGTACGTGGGTATGAAGGAGTTCATCTGAGAGGTTTACGTCAGTTTGCAAGTTCTATTTGAACCAGAGGTTAGTTTTGCTATCATTTTCGCCTGCATAATAGCTGAATACACTGAACATTTTACTCCTTGGAGGTAGTTGGCTCGTCATGGGGGTGTATTCTCAGTACGAGGTGTGGAGGTTTTTCGATAATATAGAGGTATAATAGGAAGAGGTTTCTCCATATAATTGCATTCAAATTTTGGCGGGACCTCGAAGTCATTGCGAAAAACGGAGGTTTACGATATGAAGAGGTTCAATAGGTAGAGGTTCTACTGTAGTATGTTTCTGAATCACATCGCGATGGTAGGGAAAAAAAATTCCTCATTTTGGGGTCATTCAGCATTTAAAAAACCGCAGTCAAAGTGCTAAGAAACACTGATAAACTGAAATACAGTAATATTATTAATTATTATTTAAAGATAGAGCTGTCCTGATTTATTTTTGTACAATACAGTAAAACCCCTCTTTTACACTTTTGAGGGGAACTAGAGAAAAAAGTGTAAATCGCGGGAAAGTGTAATTTGAGGGTATGCAATTTTATATGAAAGTTATGCCTGAAAGAATAACTCCTTGCTTCTTGATTTTGCCTGCCTAATTCTTGCTTTCATTGAATGACAAGTTTAAAATTGAAATATAGTTCCAACGAAACCTCTTTAATAATGCCAAAATCTCTTGTTTGAAATGCATGGGGACATGGGGAGATATATTAACTAGATTACATATGGTTGGGCCAAGATTAGGAAGAGTGTGAAAAAATTTTACAGTTGTAAATTGAATGAATGAATGAATGTTTATTAATTGTCCCAGGGCTGTGCCCCTTTAGGACAAAAGACAATGTACATAGTTATACGAGCAACAAAAAAGAAATAAATCAGACAATCCATACAATATACAAGCTGTGACAAATTAAATATAAATTAAAACAATTGGCATGTAAAAAGGACAAATGCGACATCGTTAGGCCATCATATAACTAATTACATACACATACATTTCTTAATTTACAGGATATGAATATGACATTTAGTGATCAGAGAGTAACATTTCATAATATTTCATCTTAAAGCTAGCAACGGAAGAACAGTTTTTTATGCTTTTGGGCAAGGTGTTCCAGAGATGACACGCAGTAACTATAAATGAATTTTGGAACTTCGTTGAGCGATGACCAGGAAAATATAGAAACTCAGGATCACATCTGGTACACATCTCTCTAGTGGAAGGTTTGGCAGCAAACGTGTCGAAAAGATATTTAGGAGATTTTTCTTTGAACAGGGAGTACAAGAAGCACCCGAGGAAGTATTTCCTTCGGGTCTTAACATTGAGCCATCGAAGTTCATTGTAATAGGGGGTCAAGTGGACACATCTACGTAGATTAAAAATAAACCTGATGCATGAATTTAGAGCCCGGTGTAGTGTGGTGTTATCTTCTTCATTCAGGTCATTGTAAACAAGGCAACAGTAATCAATAGTGGGGGAAACTAACGATGAAATAAGCATTTTCCTAGTGTGTTGGGGAATAAATTGGAGAGAATATCAGGAATTAGTTTACAGGTGTATGAGGGAAGATGCAGAACAGCAAGCAGTTGAGAAAGGATGGAGAGGGGGGGGGGGGATGGTGTAGTAGACACTAGAGTGGTCAAGACACTGTTCATTACTGTTAAGTCAAGAGAGCTGCTGATAGAACTTAACGAGATTCAGCATAGGGGTAAGGAAAATGTGAAAAGAACTGCATGGCATTAATGATAGACAAGGGAACTTGGGAATAGAAGAGGAGAATGACATAGATAAGAATGAACTGAGGCCAGGAATCTTGATCCAACCATGCTAGTAAGTTAGGGTAAATATTATGAGAAAAGAAGGTGTGGAGACTATAGTGATATTCTATCAAAGCTACTTAAGAATCGAGCTAAGGAAGAATGAGATGATTTTACGGGTGTGTTCGTAGGATATATGAGGATGAAATTTGGCTGGAGGATTTTTTAAAATCTGTATTAATGCCTCCAAAAAAGAAAGACAAGACCGCAAATGCTCCAAAGCATACACTTCTTAAATAAATGAAAACTTTCATCACCAATGCGATAGCATCAGCCATCCCGCGAGTTATGCAACCTGAACAACAATCGCGAGAAAAACGACGTACGTGTACTGTAATCCCTCGCGGCATTACAATTGCACAGATGAGCGACGTCACGATAAATGGTGGTATATCTGGGCAAATTTTACTTATCTTTCATAGTGGTAACTTACTGCATGAGTTTTTACTTTGTCTTTCACTGAGCGTTGAGTCCAACCACTAGTTATGCAACCAGGACGACAATCACGGCAAAATCGTCTCGTAAAACGTAAATGGCGAACCATTCAAAAATTTGCTAGCGTAAATAAAGGGAAGATATTATTTGCAGACATATGAAAATTATTAGCCCTTGAAGGAAAAGTCGTTAATGGCAGGAAAACATAAATTGCGGGGATGTAAAAGCGAGGTTTTACTGTATATTTCTACCAATGTTTCAACCAACCATTGGCTGTTGTCAAGTCCATAATTCTAACACTTGTGCATTGTGAAATGCATTTTCTGGTTTGACGAAGCCATTCATGACAATAATTGACAATCTAGAACTTAAAAACCACTTTTTAAGTTGGAATTCCTTCATACGATGATTTCTTGATATTTAATTTTTTTCCAACCGATGCCTGTACTAGCAAGCATGTTTCTGAGTCATAGCGTGATTTTTCATAATTGTATCCATTCTAGACTGGTTATCTTAAGATGTTTTGCTATATCAGTTAGAGTTGCATCATGAGGATCCACAATTTTTATTTACGCTTAAATTGAAAATAGTATAGTGGCTGTGAAGGCTTCCAGGATGAGTAGAAGTTGAGTCAAGGGTTTCCGATTTTTTCCCGCTTAGGTTCATTCTACTGGATGACACTTTTGCTTGGCCTTCCAGACGGTATCTTCAGGTCCAAAGTATAGGAAATTTGACAAAGGAAATATAGAGGAGGAAGGTGTAAGAAATGTAATGGGACGTTAACTACAGACCTGAAGGTGGCATCTGGAATGTGGACGGAACTGTCATCCAGAGAGATGAACCAACGTGGAAAATACACGAAAATCCTTGAGTCACTCGAAAATATTCTGATTCGTTTCTGTTTCCAATTCAAATAAAATTTATTTTCTGGCGTAATCAAGGATGACATCAACAACTCATGAGAGCAAACTCGCTGTTCAGCCAGCGTAAGCAGTTATCCTGCTTCTAAAATTTTTCGATAAAGTGATTTTATATAATCAATGGTGTTTTCACGCGATAAAACAAGTTTCGGTAAGTTTTGTTTTGTGGTAACTTGTGGTAAAACTATTGAATCAATGCAGCGTGATGTTCTGACGAATAATACCCAGTTACCGTCCACCAGTTCAGTTCATGCATTTTTTCACATTTCATAGTTTAAAAAAATGGGCAAAAATTCATTTTCATTCTTCACAACATGAACTTTGGTACAGAGTTAAATATACTCCGGGAGGTGTCCCTAAATTATAAATTGCGTCCTCTACACATTCATTTCACGGTACAAAGCTTATCCTGGCAAGAGGACTGCGAGTGTAAATATTTCCTCTTTCCGTCACTAGTGGTGCCGGGTACTGCCCACTATGCAGCCAAGGTAAAATTCTCCCGTAAAACACATTACTGCACTCTCTCTCTCTCTTGAGTTTTATTTTCAAGTATATATGCACAAATGAGTGAAATAGTGTTTTATATACAGACTGGTATGAGTGGCTAAATGTCATGGAAGGGAGTTTTGTTTTTTTTAGTCTATCGCATTCTCACTCGCATCTAACGCAAACAGCAGGAAAACAAAAGAGTCGTGGTGTAAATAGAGGGTTGTGCACGTGTTGGAGAGAAAGGGCATTGGGTGGGACCCAACATTTGGCATATGCGCGGACCATTACTGATGGGGCGAATCCAACATTTGAATGAATCCCAAGTGTCGTTTTTTGTTTTCGAATCTCAAATCCTAATTCAAAATTCTAAATCCTCCTGAATTTCATTATATTCCAGTCTTCCTTTAATCTGTAAATTGTTAAATAATGCTTCCTTTTCGTGAATTCTCTAATTGAGTCCAATCGAAGCTATATCTTATTTCTTAAAGTAAATAATTAATAAATAATGGTCATATAGTCCCCACTTGCTGAAATTAAGGACATTCTCAAGGGCGAATATAAAGAAGGGGTAAATGCAGAAGTAAATTAAAGTTACATTTTTCTTAAATAAAATTGAAAATTCAATGAAAACAGATGACAAGTTTTTGTTCAGATAATGCTGCATTTTCACTCTGTCAGGATCTAATTGATTTCTTTTTTCATCAACCAAATTTCCATCGGCATTGAAGGCTCCTTCTGAAAATACTGTTGCTGGGAGAATGCAGAGGAACTTTTTTGTTAGAATTTTCAAAATGGGGAATTTGAAAGAATTCATGTGTGGACAAGTTTAAGCACATACTCACATGCGCTTAAACATTTCCTTCCATGGTATTCACAATTTAAATGCTAAAATGGAGCAATTACTTTAAGTCCTCAACTCACATGAATCCGAGTTAAACGGATTTGGAGTTATGCAGATGTTCCGTTAGGCCAGTGACATGCTTGCATTTCTCCGTGTTTCTGTTGCAGCGGCAGGTGGAACTGCATGGCGACCCACGACTCATTGCCAAGTGTGCAAGAGTTGATGCCAAACTACGTGCGGGTGTTCGGAACTCTAGTTGAAGACATTACATAGTTCCATAGGTGATATTTGATCATCGTGAAAGCGAAAAAGTCTGGTGTGATCAGGCAAGAATGTCTTTTTTTGGCATAGTTTGACCTTCCCACATTAGTCGACGTGTACTTAATTATCTGCTCCATAGATGACGCCTGTTGCCCATTATAGCCAAAAAAAAGAAGTAGAAATGCACATAAGTCGAAACACCACAACGTACCTATCCATTTTTGAACCATTAGCGGTGCCGCTTTCTCGGTGGCAATCAGCAACGATTACAGAAAATGCCATCTTTTAAGAGGCCGTTAAGTTAACCTAATATGACAAAGCTGAGAGTAGCACAAACCCAATCTTTCTTTCACTGGATATTTAAATCTAAAGTACGTATAATTACCCAAAACTTATTTTTTTTGCTATAATGGACAAGAGGTGTCATCTATGGAGTAGATAATTAACTGCGAGTCGACTAATGTGGGAAGGTCAAACTATGCCGAAAAAGACATTAATTACTGATCACATCAGACTTCACCATTGCCAGGATCAAATATCTCCTATCGAACTACGTAATGCCATAAACTGGAGTTGGCATTCCGAACACCTATAGTTTCGCATCAACTCCTGTGCCCTAGACAATGAGTCACGGGTCATCAAGTGGTTAAATCTGTCACGGCAATGGAAATGCAGAGAAACGCAAGCATGTCACCAGCCTACCTGAACATCTGCGTAAGTCGAGGAATTACTGTAGTTCTCTGCCACTGGTACATAGAAAGTGCACGACTGGTATGCAAATCTTTAATCCATTAATCTATGGATTCGATTGAATCTTCAGTTCCCTGCCCGAACCCTAATTATTAAAGATAAAATTTTCTTCATTTCAGGAATATTTGTCTGACCGCTTCGTTGATGTCGGAGATAATTTGTATTTATCTTTATTCTGATTGTTGTACTGTTTAGATTCATTGCACATAATTTAGAAGTAATCATCACCGAGAAACAGCTCCATGAAATCGGGGATGCTTTCTAAATGATTAGGCCTTACTTATGCTCCTGGTGTGCATTCACATTTCTCTAAATTGAGTTTTACATCTCTTTTTTTTTGACACACTGAAATCCTTTCTGTCAGTGTCTCCATGAGAAACCGTGAGAGCAGGGGTCTCATGGGAAAATAACGTCAAACCCTCTCAATTTCCATATGGGTCATTCCATGTCAATCCAACCAAAAAAATGGTAAAATTTACCTCACCCTTTGCGATTTTGATGAAAATTGGTAAAGTTGTTGGTCTTACAGAGAAACTAAATAATACCAAGTATTACACTCCTAGGCCAAATACTTTGTTAGAAAATTGGGTCTAAATATTGCCCAAAAATCAAATTTTAGGTCTGCGGTACTCTTTTTGAATTGTCATAACTCCGATACCAACACACTTAGAGCATTTTGTGTGGTGTCATTTTAAAGCTCTTAATAATGCCTTCCAGTCGATATGTCACATGTCGAGGTTAAAAATAATTATAGGTCAAAGGTCAAGGTCAACATAGTTTGACCTTGAATTATGAAAAATGGGATATTTTATTTTGCTTAATTTTTTTTCCTTAACAATGTACACATTTCAATTGTATATGTACCAACTTTCAAAGTGGGACTCCAAGTACAACCGGAGATATGAATTTTTTTGTACACCTACGACACTGGAAAGTTATCACTTCATCATATACTGTTTGGCCTATATACATGCAGGGATCATTTTAGACTTCAGCAGATATATCCTACAAATTTTTAGTATTGGTATACAACAAATGTCAACAATAAAAAAATGTTACCTTTTCAATTATATCCGGAATCAATGTATTGCATTAATCCCATACAATATCTCTGCCCCCATTGTCACAATTATAATTTTCCTCTGCATTGCAACACTGTTGCATTTCTCACTCACACATTTCATCTGAACGAATGTAAAAACTGCCCTGGGCCTAGCAAAATTCGGAATTCAGTAGAAGAACACTTTGAAAAAAATTTAATTGATTGCATTACTTACCACCAATGAGTGCAAGTTGACCGTTGCTCACTAGAAATTCTTACAAAATCTACCGATAACTTTCTTGAAACTTTTATTGTTAAGTTACAGAAACTTCATTCTCCTGACTACATTGCTAAAAATCAATCTGAATTTCTTAGAAATGCTAGGCATAATATCCAAGTGGGGCAGGTTCTCGTCATTGCAGATTTTTCAGAAAATTACGCTTTCATTTTACAGGACAGCGTGCAAGGTATGCACTAGAATAACGACACCATATGCTAGAATAACGACCAAGCAACAGTTCACCCCTTCGCTTGCTATTACCACCTTAAAGTCCAGGATAATGAATATCCATTGAACTACGCTATCATATCAGACAGACTGAAGCATATAGCATCAACTGTACATTTTTTTCAAAAATTTCTTCTTAAAATCTTGAAATTGAAAGTTCCGAAACTTAAAAAAGTGATATATTATTCAGATGGAGCAGCTGCTCATTATAAAAACAAGCATAACATTCAGAACTTATCTCTTCACAGGAAAGATTTTACAGTCTCTGCAGAATGGAATTTCTTTGTTACATTGCATGGTAAAAGGCCAAGTGACGGACTGGGAGGAACTTTGAAAAGACTAGCAGCAAGAGCAAGTCTTCAGCTTCCATGCGAAAAACAAATACATACACCTATAGAACTCATGAACTGGGCAAAAGATCATATTTTAGGAGTGAATTTTGGCTATGCAAACAAAGAAGAAATTAGAAAACATTCCGATGTATTTGCAAAAAAGATTTCGTCAGGCAGTTAGTATGCCAGGCATTAGGGAGTTCCATTAAGCACTACCCGAACCAAATGAGGTGGTTTTCTCTTCGTCCAAGCAAGGGACCAGGATTCAGCTGTAGTTGCAGGCAGGAGTAACAGTATCCTCAAATAAAATATTTCCGAGAGGACACCATCCTACAAGGAAGGACACCATATGCTTACGGAAAGCGTGCTAACTTAGCCATTTTACATTTGTTTTGAATACAAGGATTTTGTTTTCTCATTAGTTTTCAATAGATTGTGTCGGAGTAGTTAGCAAAATTTTTCACGCAGTGAAATTGGGGCTCAATTGTAAATTTCTCTGCAAATGTCCATTTAACAGAACAAATAACAATTGTTGTTAACATTTATAGTTTATAATTTATTTTTATCTCATGTAGTCACAACCTTGATCAATTAGGAAATTTTTAGGCTTGCATCGCGTCTGCTGCAAGTATTCCAAATGGGGGAGCCGACGGGCCAATATTTAGACCCAATTTTCTAACAAAGTATTTGGCCTAGGAGTGTAATACTTGGTATTATTTAGTTTCTCTGTAAGACCGCGCGAGAGAAAATTGTAAATGTTTAAATATTTATAAAAACGCATTTATGAATTGCCACTAAATTTTATTTCTGGAATAGTTAGCTGGTTATGTTTAGATTGCTGAAAAAAGTTACAGCCAATTCTGAGATGAGAGTATTTGAGAAAAGTTTATTAACAATTTTTTAAACATTAGTAATTAACAACAATAGGGCATAGTAGAAAATAATTTTTTATTGATATATTTGCATTCAATAAGAATTTAGCTTTAATAAGAGCTATTAATCATTGCTGTATGACAATTACAAATGGAGATATAAGTGATAATATGATTTCAGGCTCGGATTTTTGCTAAAAATGCGGAAAAATTAAAATGTGTAAAATTCGCTCAAAACATTTTTTTTTCACAAAACGGTTTGAGGTTGTTCAGTTTGAGTAGATTTTGTACCCATACACCAATTTTAATCAAAATCGGAGACCCTGCGGGACAAACGTTTGTTGAATTGAGGTGGAATGACCAATAGAACAAGCTTAAACATTTTTTCCAGTGTCCTAGGTATACAAAAAAATTCATATCTCCAGTTGTACTTGGAGTCCCACTTTGAAAGTTGGTACATATACAATTGAAATGTGTACATTGTTAAGGAAAAAAAATTAAGCAAAATAAAATATCCCATTTTTCATAATTCAAGGTCAAACTATGTTGACCTTGACCTTTGACCTATAATTATTTTTAACCTCGACATGTGACATATCGACTGGAAGGCATTATTAAGAGCTTTAAAATAACACCACACACAACGCTCTAAGTGTGTTGGTATCGGAGTCATGACAATTCAAAAAGAGCACCGCAGACCTAAAATTTGATTTTTGGGCAATATTTAGACCCAATTTTCTAACAAAGTATTTGGCCTAGGAGTGTAATACTTGGTATTATTTAGTTTCTCTGTAAGACCAACAACTTTACCAATTTTCATCAAAATCGCAAAGGGTGAGGTAAATTCACTGGTTGATTTGACATGGAATGACCCATATGCCTTTCGTGAGTGTGTCTCATATAGTTAGAGCACGTGGTCAAGAGGAAGTCAGGGTGGAGAAAGCCAGGTATGTTTGGGTGAGTCCTCTTCTGAGGAGGACGAAGTTGGTGAGAGACACAAAGGTGGAGGGAAGGGCCATCTGCTTCACACGTAAACAACTGTGGAGAGGGACTAGCAGCTGGGGCATAGGGAAAATATCCGGAAGTGACTTAGGTTTTGTTTGGCAACAGGACTCTCCGAAACTTCGTTCCTTGAAGAGGCAAGAGGCCCTAAGCAGCATTAGGACAGGGGGGGGAATGAATGAAACTCCGTAAATGTGTTAGTGATATCACTCTCGTATGCATTCCAATAACATTGACTCACTGCGATTGCTAATCCCCCAATTAATTTATTTTACTGTTATGTTTCCCTCTCAATATCACAGTATGACCTAATTAAATATTATATTTGGGTGGTTTTTTATAAAATAACTCTCTTTCATTTCCTTAGAAACAGTAAAGATTCAGAAAAATCTTAAATTTATATTTCGATGAAAAAAATAATAGGCACTTAAAAAAGTAGAAGGAATGAATATATTTATGCCTGTCTTGACGTAAGTGGTAGGGAGAGTGTGCTGTGGTGGTAATTGGTGGAAAAGGCTGGAGTCCCCAATCGGTAGGCATGCAGATTGAAGGCAACGGAAATGATTCTATCACTGGAAGCATGACCCATTGCCATCAAAGAGTGAATAAGCATTTGACACATTTTACGTTGCTGCCTCTGTGTTTTATTGCATTGAACTGTCCTCCGTCTGAGTATGCTGATTTTCATGGCAGATGCTCAACTGAAAGTTTTCACGGTGTGGAACACCTGTTAAAATGAGGAATTGTGTAGCTCTATTGTAGAAATTCGCCCCCGAATTCGAAATATTGTAGAAGCCCCCATGTAAGTGGATGCCCTAATAATTGGTCCCCTGCCCTGATGCCTCTGCCTGTAAAGTGAGCACTCCATCCATGCAGATGTCGTCTTGCTCTTATGGGAGCCACTCTGAATGTGGCCAGAATCTCTCGCTGTGAGTCTTAAGTGTTAATCGACTGCAGGAACCTCCTCCCTGCCGAGCGCGATGGAAGAGGGAAACGGTGTCCCTTTCCATCAGGGCCATGAGGGGCTGTAGTGGGAAGGTCTTAGGAGATAGGAATCCTCTTCATTTGGATGAAGAGGTTGGGACGAATTGGGAGGCAGTGGAAGTGAGACAAAGTGATGCCTGGTTGGCTGGCTGTGAGTCGCTCTCTGAGGAGAAGGGCGCAGGCTGTGTGTGCGACACCACTCTGGAAATCCTTTGATTTGTGATGGCTAGCCAATCTATTGAGATCCCATTAGTGCCACACTAGATTGGACGCTTATGTAGTGGTGCTCCGTGTTGAGTGCATACATGGAGCCAACCATTAACCACTGGAAATGAAGGCCAATCAGATCTCTATGCATTTTATTTGCGCTATGTTTTCCCGTTTGCAATTTCTTTTGGTCCATTAATTACGTGAGGCGTTTGGGGAGAAGGGGGTTGAACCGAATCTCACCCAATCTCACGTGGGACTGAGGGGGGGTCTCGGCAAATATCACGTAATTTTTTTTTCCTCAAGAAACAGTGTAAACTTGTGAGAAAACTGGGTTAAATAACGTAAAACATGATTGACCACTAAAGTATGGCTAAATCCTACACAATAGTATTTATTGAGGTTATACGAATGCCGTAATCTTGCACAGTAGTGATTGTTAAGCTGTCACCGGCCAGCCAAACGTTCGATTTTCTCACTGTGATTCTAGACTATGTTCTTAGTAGTCTTAGATAAAAATGATTAAGCAAATTATATTGTTTTTTTTAAATAAATCCAACGCAACCAAGTGCAGACAAACGTATTTACACTAAAAATGCAAATTTTGAAAAATCTCACGTGAGATAAGGGGAGATGGGGTCGAGCCAAATCTCACCGAGGGGGGGGTCGAAAAATTGCCAAAATCGCCTCTCGTAAGTAATGGACTAAGCACCAAAATGTTGAAAAGTGTGTTGCATGGTTGGTTTGTGGTGATGTTGAAGCAGTCGCAAACGAGGGGCGTGGACTGTCATTTGTCTGCTCTCTGTGTGGTTTCAGACAACTTGGAGCTGCTGGAGAGGGGCGACATGAAGCGGGACGTGTCGCTGGCCGGGGGGGGGCTGTCGTGCGAGGAGAGTGAGGAGGAGGACGGGGGCGGCACCACCACGCCCTCCTCCTCGCCAGCTCCACTGCCGTGCAGCAACAGCGCCACGACGACCACGTACGTGGTGGCAGGCAGGAGAGTGGGAGGGGGCAGCAGCGGCAGCAGCTTGGTGCTGTCCAGCGACCAGCGGGGCTACTTCCGCAAGGTGAAGCACAAGGTGGAGCGGAGGATGCAGCACCTGCCCGCTGCTGCGCACCGTCAGCTGAAGCGCCAGCAGCAGCCGGAGGAGGAGGAGGAGGGCACGTTGTTGGTGGGTGGGGGCATGAGGCGGCGGAATAGGCAGGGCGGGATGGTGGTGTTGGAGGGGAGGGAGGAGGAGGGGGGGGAGGAGGAGGAGGAGGAAGAGGTGGAGGTGGAGGAGGGAGGGGAAGAGGAGGAGGAGGAGGAGATGGCGACGGAGGTGATCGTGGAGGAGGATGGGGTGATGGAGGGAGGTGTTGTGGTGCTGGAGGAGGATGACATCAAGACTGAGCATGAAATGGGCGACTACATGGACATAAAGATGGAACTGCTGGATGGCACCAACATAGTAGATTTTGACTTGGATGTAAGTTGCCTCAAAAGCAATGTGGTGTGGGTGTAGAGAGAGAAGAATGGAAGATTAAATTCTGTTCTGGAATTTTGTGCGAATGTTCACTTTTGTGCTGGCGCGTAGCTATTCCCTTAATAAGCGTTCACTTTGATTGCCATAATTGGAGGTCTTTCTAACATTCACTACCTCTCCTCTGCGCATAGATACCACAGTGAACGGCAGGGCCCTGAATAGCAGTTTCTCTTTTAAATCCCAACTTCACATTTTGATGTGATATTACCTCTTTTTTTTAGTTAAATCTGTTCGAGTGATTGTTATGCTTGAGAAGACTTGTAAGTGACTCTTTGTTAAAAGCCGCCTAGTTAGGTGACTACCTGTGATGTTCGAAAGCTCCTTGGTCCTTCATCTCTTGTATCGGAGTCTCTCTCTTCAAGTGGTCAGTTCATTGTGTATGTATAGCAGTTTTCAGGGCATGCACGCATTGTGCTCTAGTCCGTCTTTGTGCTGGAATCATTACTACTCCTCTTTATCTTTTCGTGGATGCGTCTTCATCTGTCCTTCTTGGTGCTGCTCCAATCGCGTTTCTTTGCTCAGTTGTTCGCATGCCTGACTTCTGTGTTAAGCTTTTGTAGCGTTGATGGTCGTCCTCAGTGCTGCCCACGTCCTCCTGAATAATGGAGGGGGGGGCTGTTGATGTGTCCGTCTTGTGTTCCAGTCATAAACTGATCTCTCTCCTCTAATTAGGTCGCTGATGGCATATATGAGGAACTTGAGGACGACAGACTCAACGTGGGCGTTAACGTAGCATCTCTCCCTTCATCTCTCCTCTTGCCATCTGCCATTGCCACTACCGTCTCAGGCTCGAGAGGCTCTGTGATGATAAGTGCTGCCCCCAGTGCCCCCTCGCTCCCCGCATCCACCATCCAAGGGAATTACGTGTACAAAGCGTCGAGGAGGAAGGCCGGCGGCGGTCCATTCCTGCTCACGGCTGCACGGAAGCTCAATGGACTGTGAAGGCTCACACGAAACTTCTACAATTCGATTCATCGTCGATGCTTGCTTTTTGTCACCCAGTTGCGTTGATGCAATTGATTTACCAAAGCTTTTCTTTTTGGAACCTTATGTTGTCTCATGGGCCCAGCCAAGGGAAGGGCCGCCAGGATGTGCATTGGTGGTGGTGCTGATGTTTAGAGCCCTCCCGACAAAGAGTCAACTCGTCGCTGGGATTCCTGCTGCTGCTGCCGTCCAATCCCCATTCTCGATTTTTCTACTCTCGCATCACTCGATCAATGGACTCCTCCCCTGGGTGTGAGATAGGCTACTTAATATTTTTATATTTTTCTACGCCACCGAACACTTTTTATGTTGAGTTGTTCGTTTTGACTGTTTCATTTCCATAAAAGTGATTCTGATAAAAGGTTAGGGCATGGGAATACATTTGATGTATTTTGAAATCGACTTGGCTGTAGTGTGTTTGTAACTGTTCAGTGTACAAAATATATGCAACTGTGAGTTTTTTTGTGAAGGACGTGTGTGTTTGCGTGTGTGTGTGTGTGTGTGTGCGTGTGCTCTCGATCGGAGCACGATTAGGGACCAAATGTGGAGGTGTGGTTTCATCGAGGACTCTGCAGGTTTTTTTAATATTTTTGTAATTTATGTGATGTATTTTTGTGTTTGTAGATACTTGTAATATGAAGCCAACAAATCTATGGACTTAAGTCTTGTGAAGAAGTCAGCATTTGTATATTTATAATGAAATGAAATTGATGGCGTGTGGCTCGAAAGAGAAATGCCCTCCTCTCAGAAAATAGTAAATGTCATCAAATTTTCATCTGCTATCTCAATGCTACTTTTTTTTACAAACCTGTACATATAATTTTAATCAGAACAGCATTGTGCAACAATGCAGATGACTGTAGTTCTTGCTATTTCTATGGTTAGTGTTTCCATGTAGCAGAAGGGATCAAGTTAAGGTCTCCTTGAATTCTTCACTTGAACTTTTCTTTTGATGAGAGAACTTTTTGAATTTTATACAATTGCTGCAGCTCAGTGTGTGTGATTGATAAATCTCTCCAACTTCGATTTCACTCAACATGTATTTTTTTGCATGCCAACAATTGACGAACCTTGTGGTTTGTTATTCAAGTCATTAAAACAGTACAAATTGGGATGTAATAATAGCAAAGGTGATTACATGTGGTGATTGCATTCAGGGGTGTGTCAGTGAGGCATTGGAGTTTTTTTTTCACTATAATTTTGTCAGACACTAGTTGCATTGTTTTGGACCACTGTGCTTTGATTCAGGACCAATAATGGAAGGTCTGCCATTGTTGAAGGAACTCCATCATGTTCTCACTGATTACACTGCTTGCTGTTCAATGATGTTTGCAGTCTCAGTGGATAGATCAGCTTTTTGAGTGGAGTACTCTAGTGGGATTGTCGATTAAAATTCTAAATGAACCATCAATTAAAATATTCTTTGGTTTGTTTATTGATATTTAAATTCCAATCTATTACTATGTTCACATGACTAGATTTGTACATATTATTGAGATAATGATTGCCTGTATTATTTAACCATAACTGATGACATCCATTTTGTAATATAAATCCCTGTATGATGCAGTGCAAATTGGTTTTGTCTGTGGAATGAATTTTTTCCCAAATTTCCTTGTATTAAACAATTTTTCACATTGATATGGAGAGGCAGTAGTTCTTTTGTTCCTGTACAACAGTGCTGACTAGAAATGGTTCCAATTTGGTCACTTATTCAATCGGGTATTTTCCAATTTTTTTTGTTTCCTCGATTGACATTTTATAACCTCTGCAGTATACATTTTCAGCCGTTCAAAATGATGCTCTTGAGTATTTGCCCTCTTACTCTCCCAGCCACCAGGGGGTGCTGCAAATGAAAGCTTATTATCAAGTATTTGTTCAGTTTATTTTTTACGATTTCCTTAATGGTGTTTAGTACCTACCCATAAAACGGCTGTGCAGACTCTTGCGAGATCGAAGATTGCGAGCGTAATACGACACACAGAGATGAACTGTTTTCACAGTTCTTTAGAACAAAGACAAATAATGTTGGAGAATGAAACACATGTTTCGAGTATATTTCAAAGGCTACAGGCGCTGAAAAAAGGTGAAAATATCACATTATCTGCCGTCTTTCTTATGATACACAAATCGTAATTGAAACATCTCTTCCATTCGCCAGAGGGATTCATCCTTCTCCTTCAAAAATACACCAATCTTAACGGCGTTAGGAGCGTTATAACGTTGGATTAAATAAATTTCCTAGACTATGTTTTCACTATATTGCGCGCGAAAGATGTTTCTCTCTTTGGCGGCGCTTGGAGCTTCAGAGGGACCACTCCCGCTAACGGTCCTCCCCACCTCCTGTCTCTCTCTTCCTTCCCCTCTCGCGCTCCCCTCCAGCCTGCCTGGGAAGCCGGCGGCGTAGAGCTAAGGGTTTGGTTTCACAATCAGTCGCAGCTGCATTCGTTTGCGATGGTCTGGAAGAGTGAATCGAGGTTTTATTTTGGTGCTTTTCGACATTGAGAGTGGAAGAAAGAAGAATCTGAAAAGCTACAAAGAAAACAAAACATTCCTTTCATGGAAAAACGGGAATTTCAAGAGAAACTTGCAAGTGAGGTACACCCGTCCGCAATAAAATGTTACCACTTTCGGAGGCCGAGTTGAAGGTGATCTGACAACACTGTCCCTTGGCGCGGAGAGTTTAAATGCCCAGACCTCTTACCTTTTGTTGGGGGTACCCTTCCCTCGAAGGATTGTTGCCCTTTTCTCTCAAGGGAACAGCTCGGGGAAACCTCCGCGATTTCTGCCAGAAAACGAGTGTCCACAGATCGGGAGGAGAGGGGCACGAGATAAGTTCCAAGCGCTGCTCACCACATTTCTAGTGGTAACACTAGGCTTGTGCGATGAGTCGATTAATCGAAGTCATCGACGATGATTTCATTCATCGCAGTGCGATGACTGAAATCGATGACGATGAATGTCATCGAATGCGATGAGTTGATGGGAATCATCGATGTCGATGAGTTGATGGGAATCATTGATGTCGATGAGTCGTGATGTGCTGCTGACACGGGAAACGTTACCTCTGCTGACGACCCCTTCCAGAAAGGAGCTCCACAAGTACCAGGAGGTCCCGGCTTTATCCAAATCTTCGGGCGTCTTACATTGGTGTAGCAACAGGAAGGATCCCCGCCTTCAGAAGTACGCGAGGAAAGACCTCTGTATTCCTGCCACTTCAGCGTCGTCAGAGCGGTTCTTCAGCGATGCAGGGAACGTTGTGTTGGACGACCGACTCACCGATGAAAATGCGGAAATGAGAATTGTATTGCACCACAACAAAGAGCTGTTGCTTGATTTGTAACTTCCTGCTTGTTTCGCTCTTTACTAAATATGTCATGTCCTTCTCAAATAAGTATGACCCAATTCAATATACACTTAATAGCCACACTAAACTGCCAACCGAGACATCCGCGCCGATCATCGTAATTCATCGATCATCGAAAGTCATCGACATTCATCGATAGTCATCGACCATCGTGTACACTATTCGATGATCGATGACAGCCATCGTCATCGAAGCATTTCGATGAAATTTTTTCATCGAAAATCGATGACCAAAATCGGTCATCGCACAAGCCGAGGTAACACCGTCGATTATAATTACACTCGCGTTCTCTGCCTCCGCCGAAAATACCTAAATGTACGTCCATGTCACTGTGGAGTTGTGTGTCAAGTGGACTATTTTCCGAGGTTAATGATTAACGTGCTGAATTGTCGTAGCGATTCCACAGATAAGGCCTTTAAATAGTTCAATGTACTGGTTGGCATTTTTTATCCTGTAACCTTATTACTTCAAGAGGCCTACATTATTGATCATTAAGGCTGTTCTATACCAAACCAATATCTCTTGAGTAACCGCCACGGGGGTTAGTTCCGAGAGCCGCCGCTTCAGTTTCAGTGGGATGGGTAACTTTACTGGGAGGAGGGGGTCATCTTTGAGGGGTGTTTGGGGAGTGGCTTATTTATTCAGTCACCAATGAGTGACCACCGGTCCAAATGTTCCTTATCGCCTATTGCGTCACACGTCGTCACTCGACCCCTTGGACGAAGGCCGAGGGAATCTTTGTTTACGAGTGATTCATTCGTCTTCCTCATCTTAGCTATCCGCTTATCTTTGCTACTCACCTAACACGAACGTAACTTGTCTATAAGTGGGATTTGATTTAGTCCACTCTCGCTACCAGGTAAAATATTCGGGGCTATTTATTTTCAGTACAGAAGTAAAATGCTTCTCTAAAACCTAATTTCTTTATTGCAAGATTTTTCAAATACGAGTGTAACTCCGTCTAAAGTTTGTCCAGAAATTAAATGGGATCGAGAAAAAACTAAAACACAACGTCATTGTAAGTTTTTTTCCTCTACCGATAGACCCTGTCCTTCATTTTTCATCTCAGCGTGGCATACCCTTCGTCGCTTTAGTGATTTCCTAACCTCCGCGTCATACCACCTATGCTCTGTATTATCAATTTACTTGGTATATATTTATTAACTGCTTTACGGGTGACCTCAAGAATTTCTCTCCCCGAATCCTCTATATCTAATCATTTGCTTTGTTCGCTAAATACATTAAACGATTCCCTTAATTCCTCTTTCATACCGTCGTTAATTAGCCTTGCCAAATAAGCATACCCTCCTCCTTGGTTTATAATGTTTTTCAACGCCTACATTCAATATCGCATGAACTATTTTATGATCACTAATTCCTGTCTGTAGCTACATTTAGAACTTATTCGGGTATATTTGTTGCGAATAAGTCTAGTATGTTGTCTCCCCTGGTCGGTTCTTTTACTAGTTGTTTTAAAGTTTCGTCGTACCGATGGACTGAAAAGCAGCCGATGTAACACCCATTTTTAAAAGTGGTGATAGGGAGCAGCCATCTAACTACAGACCTATATCCCTCACATCCATTTCATGCAAGGTCCTGGAACATATAATTATTAGTTCAGTCATGGGACAACTATATAGCCATAATTTATTGGCCGATGTTCAGCATGGGTTCCGGAAGAGCAAATCATGTGAAACTCAACTTGCTCTCTTTTCTCACAATATTTTAGTTTCTGGCGAAAATTATATTCCAGTGGATGCTATATTTCTCGATTTCAAAAAAGCTTTAGAGAAGGTGTCTCATAGCAAACTAATCTTGAAATTAAAATATTATGGCATAGACAGTAACATTAAATCATGGATAAATGATTTCCTGCATGATCGGGTGCAAAGGGTTGTTTTGGACGGTGTTACCTCACCGGCAATTAAAGTCACTTTGAGTGTCCCATCAGGTAGTGTGATAGGTCCACTCCTGTTCCTCCTGTACATAAATGATATCAATAAGGTTGTCATAAGTAAGCTTCGTCTATTTGCCGATGACACTGTAGTGTACAGGGGAATTCTATGCCCAAACGATAAAGAATATTTAAATGATGACCTACAAGCAATTGAAGATTGGTGTGATACATGGCACTTAGAATTAAAATTTAATAATTGTCTCTTGATGAATTTTTGGAAAATGAATAGCTCTCCTCTTAGCACTTGAATTGAAGAAGATCGTAGCAGATTGAAATTTAGACATAATCTCTTAAAACAAATTCCAAGACCATATTTTCAGTGATGATGTTAAAAATATTTTGTGAACCCCAACTTACTATGGTAGACTGGACCATAATCACGAAATTAGAGAAAATGATTGCCAAACTGACAGATTCAAAATGCCCTTTTTTCTACGTACATTGAGGGATATGAATAACGGTAAATATATCCAGTACGAGTGTAGCAATGGATAACATTGGTACCTGCATGTTGGTATAAGGACTTATAGCTAACCCAACAAACGGCATGTTTTTGAATGTATGCTTCGCTATTTTTATCTTTTTTTAAATAGCGTAGTTTTGAACAGTACCTATACGAGTACTATTCCTTTTTTATGCATGATATGTAGTGCATGTTTGGTGAGAATTCACCACTTACCACACACCTTTATGTTGGCTTGCAGAGTATTATGTAGAAGTAGATGTAAAAAATGTGACGTAAAGGTGTTCAACAGTGATTCGCAGAGTTACTTATCCTTACCTCCTGTTATAAAACTACAGGTATTCCAGTCTATCGAAGGGAGATTGAAGTCTCCGCCTACTATTATTCCTCTGTATTTGTTCCGAGAAATCAATGTTCCTATCTCTGACTCTAGTTCCATTATAGAATTGATGTCTGCATCCGGTGGCCTGTAATATGCACCTACATATATCTTTTTTTTTGCGTCACTACTTTTACTTTTAACGGAACACCAAATACTTACTACACTTCGCTCTGAAATAAGTTTTCTTCTACTAACATACGGGTCCTTCACAGCTATAAATAATACTCCTTCGTTTCTGCTTACTCTATCCTTTCTGTATACGGTAAAACACTTAGGGAATACTTCATATCTGATATGTCCTTCGAAAGCCATCTTTCTGTGCGTACGATTATATCAGCATCAGTACTTTTTATGAGGTGGTGAAATTCGGCTACTTTATTTCTTAAACTACGACAATTCACTACTATGACTGAAATTATTTCTCCCAATCTATTTCTCTCCTGGTGCTCTTTTTCAGCTAGAATTTTCCCCGATAATTATTTTATCGACCCACTATTTAATCTACCAATCTGATATGTATGTATCTCTAGTAATCTGATATGTATGCATGATTTGAACTTCTTTTCTGGGGCCGGTTAAATTAACTGCTTCATGACAGGATAAACAGTGAGCTTAACCAGAGAAAACAGATAGGAATGGGCACTGTGAAAGCAAATACCGAGCACTGAAAATGAAGGAAGACATTTGTTTCATGTCGGTACCGACGGGCAAGGCTGAATTGAAGTTAGGCTAAACGTGCTAAACTTAGCCCCCCCCGAAGCAAATTTCTGGCTACGTGCCTGCCTGCTAATGAAAAAAATATCCTTGCTGAGCTCGCTCGGTCTGAGAGCTCTGGCTTTCGACAAGGGGCCGGAGGGAGGCGAAGTGGCTCGGACGTGGCCTTGGAATGGTTCGAGAGAGAGAGATAAGGAGCCAGGAGGTGGAGGGTGACGTTAGCGGGAGTGGGGGGGGACTAGAGCAGCGCCACGGAACGAAAGATTTTTAGCACGTAAAATAGTGAAAACATGGTTCGGAAAATAATAAATAGCAACTTTAGTATGCACCTAAGGTCTTTGAGTTTGATATAATAGTAGAAGAGAAGGATGAATCCCAGCGGATAATTGAACACATGTTTCCATTACGGTTTCAATGTCAAAGGAAAAAAAGTTGAAATCAGGCTATTTTTACGATTTTCAGTGCCTGAAGCTCTTTAATGAGTACTGCTAATGAAAATTCTGTTCAAATAGCCGCTCACATTGATCCTTAATCTAACGATCAGTGAAACCCGATCAGCTCTGCGACTTATATTAAACTCGTTATCTTCGATCTCGCAAGGGTCTGCAGAGCCGTTTTCTGCGGAGGTATAGAACCCCCTTAAGTCACCATTTCTCTAATTCGTCCAACGTTAATCTCGCCAAGTGAGGAAGGTGTGAACACAAAGTCATAGGATTCCGTTGTTTTTTCAATTGATCATTGCTTCCGCTGCATATCATGTATTACGTCTAAATGAAATTAGATCAGCAGCTAATTTGATCTTTTGTGTTCTTGTAACGCTTGAGTTAGAACTCCTGGAAATTTATTCAAAAGCCATGAATTTATGATAATCGGCCTACGTGTGCCGAGCTTCTGGCAAAGGAGAAGTCTCTGTTGGTTTTCCCGCCCTCCTTACATTCCTCTCTCCAAAAGAGAGTTGCGTACTCAGATGAAGAGAGGCCGTTGAGCACGTTGCCGATACTTTCGGAAGTCGGTCGACGTATTTTTTCACCCGCAGAAACATTTCCGACACGTTTTGTGACACCTACAACCCCGAACAGTAAGCAGGAGGTGAAAATAGAAGCAAGCCTGATCACAGCAGAAAAAAACTCGACTCCTGCGGGACTTCCACATTTGCAGTTCTGCGTGCTATTTGAAGCAAGGCTTGACTTTCTCTACGCAGGCTCTCCATTTCTTCACATTTCTACCTTTCGCTATCTAATAGTGAATTGGAGGTATAGCAGTATTTATGTCAGAAGGAACATCGCCGTATTGGCAAGATAAGCTCTTACTCGTTGACGTGAACTATTGACAGGGGCGTTAAGTAGGGAAGTAAAGAAAATACTAGTGAAAAGTGTGACGCGGAGCGTGGCACTATATGGCGCTTGGACAGGTTTCATGTAAAGAAGATGAAAATATACTCAGGGCTTTTGGAATGTGAGTAAAGAAGGACGGAGAAATTAAAGTGGGTCGAAAGGAGGACGAGATACTAGAAATCGTGACCTTTGAGTGCAGGGTGATTATTTATTAATAAGATGAACTTCTATAGAGAGCAATTGAAACAGTTCTAATCTGCCATATGTGGCCAATCAAAATTTTGGGCTTATAAACGTTCCAAAATTTGAAATAAAATTGTTTGGAAGTCATCCACTCAATTGGTACCCACATTGTTCTGTGGGTGACTTTCAAATAATTTTCAACCTTGCATTAGCGTATCTAGAAGCGTCTGTAAGGGGGCGGTGCGTAAGCTTGCAGAGGAACAGAGCTAGAATTCGTTGTATGAGTAGAATGATACATTATTCCAAAAGTGCCTATTATCCATGAAGTTATGGGCTTCCATTAATGGAAGCAGTTCTTGTTAAACGAATGGCCCCCAAGTCCTCTGAGTGAAATTAAAATTTTTCATTATATAGCATGATTATGGAGGAAGAAGGACATGGGTGAAAAGGGAATCAGTCAATTACCCAACATTTCCTGAGTGCTGATTTGGACAGCCATGTTAGGAAAGAGTAAGTGGGAATATAGAGCAGAATAATGTTCATAACATTGGAATGGGACGAGATAGATAGATTATGATCGTGGTGGAGTTCGTCACAAAGGAGGCCATGAGGCACTTATTGGTCCATTGTGCCGACCATTCTTCTGGGGAAATCACCCATAAAGGCCAGTCGCCTTAAGCTGAAGGCCAATACAAGTCCCCCATGGAGATATCTCCACTCCAGGTACAACCTATTCTGAGTCCTCATCACAGTTGGGGCACTCACACTGTATGTGGGATGTGGATTCATCCACTTCTTCGCACCACCTACATGTGGGTGTATTCCCAGGAGGTGTAGGTGCCTCAAATCACGTGGTAGTTCCCTTGAGTCCCACTACCGTTCGCAATTGACCCCTGTTTAGCGACAGGAGTCTTTTGGAAAGGCCAGGCCTAGGATCTCCTCTTTGTAGTTTGCATCATCATCATTGAAGGGGTTGATGGTTTTGCCACACTTCAAATTAAAAAGCCAAATACAGCGGACCACGTTTATTGAAGGATTCCAACGCTACAGAGTGAGGCTGAATAATATCAATGGCGGAGGAAGGCTCTCGTTAGGTTGTCGGACGATTACTCCTTTTCGCGCCGTCTCTCTCTCGCGTAGGTGGCGCTTTCTCTAGGGTCTCTATAGAGGCACTGTATTGGGATTCCCAATACAGTGCCTCAAGGTCTCTAAAGGGTCTCCTCTCTCTCTGTGCCCTGGCGGCCGCGCCAGGGACCTTCTGTCTGTGACTTCAGTCAGGTGGCGGACCCGAGTGGTGGAAATTTGAACTCGGATGTCCGCCACAATCATCAATAAGGGTCAACAATCCTAGGATTGGTTTGACCAAGGTCCCTATAAACTATAATATAATATAAGGACCATGGGTTTGACGCAGCCCTCCACTCGATTCTTTTATCGGCCAACCTCTTCATATTAACGCAATTCCTCTCTCTTTCACGTCCTTTACGACCTGTTCTAAGTAACTCATAAGAGGCCTGCCTTTACCATTCTTCCCGTTCACTTTTCCTTCGACGATTGTCTTCATCAGGCCATCGAGTCTTAAGATATGGCCGATTAAGTAGTCCCGTCTTCTTTTTATAGTTTTCAGCAGACTTCTCTTTTCTCCCACTCTTCTTAGAACTTCTTCATTGTCACTCGGTCGATCCATTTAATCTTCATCATTCTTCGAAATCACCACATTTCGAATGCTTCCACCCTTTTCTTCTCCACTGCTCTCATCGTCCATGCCTCACTGCCGTAAAGGAACATGCTCCAGATATACGTTTTGATTAATTGCTTCCTTACTTCCAAGCTTGTATTTCCCGCTGCAAGTAGATTCTTCTTTTGATAGAATGCCCTCTTTGCCTGGGCTATTCTACTCACTATTTCTTTCTTGCTTCGTCCATCGTTGGTTACTCTCCTTCCCAGGTAACAGAACTCTTTCACCTCTTCCAGTTTCTGTTTTCCTAGTTTAACGTTGGTTTTGGCCTCTTCTCTTTTGCTGCACACCAATATCTTAGTTTTCTTCTTATTGATCTTCAGCGGTCATTGTCCTTTCCATGGTTGTTAGCATCTTATTCAGCTCCTTCTCTGTCTCTGCTAGGAGAGCTATGAGATCAGCGAATCTGATGCATGCTGATTGTTTCTCCGTGGATGTCCACTCCAGAACACTTCTCCTTGACTTCATTGATGGCTCTCTCGATATAAACATTAAAAATTACGGGAGACAGTGCACAACCTTGTCTCACTCCTTTCCTTATTCTTGCTTCTTCACAGCTGGGTCCAGATTTAATCACAGCTACTTGTTTTTATACAAAATGTGGATAATTCTTCGGTCATTTATACGACACCACAATTCCTTTCAGAATATCAAGCATTAAATTCCAATCAACGTTGTCGAAAGCCTTCTCTAAATCCACAAATGCAATGAAGGTAGGTTTGTTCTTCTCCATTCTCTTCTCTATTAGCCGCCTAAGGGCTAATATTGCTTCTCTTGTACGCTTATTTTTTCTGATTCCGAATTGATCTTCATCCAGGAACTCCTCAGCTTTTCGTTCTATTCTTCTGTACCCTTGTCAATATCTTCGATGCATGTGTCGCCAGGCTTGTAGTCCTAAAATACTCTTATTTCTCCGCTATCTTCATTTTGGGAATAGGAATTACGATATTTTTTCTCGAAGTCCCTTAGTATTTCTCCTGTTGAGTACATGTCGCAGATGGCCTTGTAGAGATGAGCCAATGTCTTCTCTCCTGCATTCCTTATCAGTTCTACGGGGATATCTTCAATTCCAGAAGCCTTATTAATCCGAAGTTCCCTTACTGCTGCGTCGAATTCCGAAGTCAATAATGATGCTCCCACATCATCCTTCTCGACTTCGCTTTCCTCTTCAACAACTTTTGTGCTGAGATTGTTCCCGTTGTATAACTCTTCAGGATATTCTTTCCACCTCTTCACTTTGTCTTCATTTTCAATCAAAAGTTCTCCATTCTTGTCTCTTATAGCATTGCATCTTGCGCTCCGTTCCTTGAAGTGGTTCCTCACTATCCTAAAGGCAGCTTCCACCTTTCCCAGTGCAATGTTGCATTGTACATCTTCGCATAGATTGTTCATCCACATGTATCTATCCTTCCTGGCTTTGCGACTTACTTCGTTCCTTATTCTTTTGTAGCAAAGCTGACCTTCTTCTGTTTTCGCATTCTTGTACTTTCTTCTTTCTTAAATCAGGTCTAAGACTTCCTCCGTGATCCATGGCTTCTTCTTGGCAACTTTTCTTCTTCCAAGAACTTCTTTTGCGGCTTCCTGTATTCCACATTTAATGTTTTCCCAACGCTCTTCTACTGGTTTCTAAGTCAGTTCCCCTCCTATGCTGTTTTATACTGCTTTCTGAAATTCCAGCTGATGTTGAGTCTCCTTTAGTTTTTCTACTTGCCAAATGTTCTTTACTGTTTTCTTCAATCTCTTGAAGTTTAGACGGCATTTCATCATCACTATATTATGGTCGCTGTCGATATCTGCCCCGACAAATTTACAGGCTGTATTATTAAGGGATTCCAAACCATTTTGACCTATTGAAAACCTTGGGAAATACAAAGTGACAAGGGAACTGAAATTGTGAATAAGAAATTTATGAAGTTTATATCCGATCAAGGAATAAAGTTTTATGCAACCAATAACCCCGACGTTAAAGCAGCTGTGGTGGAGGGCTTTAGTAGGACATTGAAAGGGAGGATGCATAAATATTTCACGAAATATAATGCGTTTAATTACGTCGATATCCTTCATGAGTTAATGAAAGGGTACCTACATCAGTCGTGTGCATAGAACTATAGGATTAGCCCCTTCTGAAGTAAGTGATTCCAATGCGTTTAAGGTAGAACCTTGTAATTTATTCTTTTTTCAATTTAATTTGTCTCACACACAACACAACTAAATATAAACATTTATAATAATAAATTTCCCTCACAATATATCACTTTCAATTTGTTATCTTCAGGCTCAATTTTTTACAGGCCATAAATCACTTCACGAGCCACTTCACTTTTCACTTTCACATAAAATATAACAAGTACCCTCTTAAAATTAAGTACCTACATAATTGTGGGGAGTGGACCGCTTTATCCCTCTAGTTTATCTGGAGTTCCTGGCTGATGCGATCCCCGTCTCCTTGGTTAATCCTGGCTTCTCCGCCACTTTCTTTTTCTATCTTGTTAGACTAGCCGCCACTTTCCTTTTTACTCCTCTCCGACTAGAAACCACTTCACTGTTGTCAGACTATCAGACTCGAAGCTAGAAGCCACTTCACTGTTCTTAGACTCTCAGACTAGAAGCCTAGAAGCCAGCCCCTTCTCGCTCTTCGTCCCTCTTTATATATGCAAACTCCTCATTGTTAACGCCCGGCCAAAATTAGTCTCCCTCCGTAACCGGCCGCGAGTTCAACAATAGCCTGCGAGACAATTTCTATTCTTGGGAATGCATCTCCCGAATGACCTGAATCACCAGGCTCAATGACAAATTGGCCATTGTCGAGGCCGACGCCATATTTCCCTATGTCTCTGAATAAGTTTTCTATACAAAACCCAACATGGCGGCTCCCCAACTCCCAAGCATGACATGGATAAAAATTGATACGTTACAACCTCTACTACAAGTTCCTCCGAAAACATGCCTTGATATTTTGATATATTGTAGAGAAATCATTCCTTCTTCAATCCATGAAAAAATATTTGGGGGTCATCGGCCAATTTACGCTTATTACAGGATTTGAAAATCGTAATTTTTAGCCTCAAATTACATTGCTCTTATGGAAGAATGGTGACGTCCCTCCCTTAAAAATTTTATTTCTCAAAATTTTCCCTGAAAACACCATCTCAAAAACTAGTATATTTTGGCTGAATAATAAACGGATAATATGTATTTTTTTCAGGTTGCCTCATCGGCCATTTAAGGCTAATATTTATGATTGAAAAACGATGAAAAGTCTAACTTCCGTTCCTTAGCCACCATAGTGACAGAAGTCTGGCAACGATGTTTGGGGAGTAATGAAAACAAACTGGCCCAGTTACTCCGTCATTTATTCCTTACGTCACGATTGCAGACGATTTATGCTATGAAGTGTGTCTTTGATTAGTACCATTTGTACTGTACTCCCTGTTAGTACTGGTTACTTGAAGAATACCTGAGTGCGCTAAAATGTTTTACACTTAGCAGTCGTCAACCACGGAATATCATAGATCCCTGAAGATAATAGGTATAACACTGTTTACACGATAAAGTCGCTTCTTTATTGCTACTCACGATGGTCTGTTAGTTATTTAAAAGAACATTTCCAATATTTTAATGTATATTTCGTAGCATAAAGTCATCGTTTTCACCTAGCACTAAATAATACTTTGTTTTGAATACGTATATATTATCACCCGATAATATATTTCTCACCAAATAAGTAAAATTGAAAATATAAGTCAATAATATGATTGTAGGAATTTGAAACTAGACTCGATGCATACTGTTAATAGGCACTAATATGTTTGGTAATACAATTTCCCAAACCTGCTCACTGATCAACTATACAAGCATTCTCCAAGAGAATAAAATAGTTTCTCAAGGGAAAACTGATGGAAATGAAGTTCTGAGTTCTGATGAAATCTTAATTCTAGTTCCTCCAAAAGACAGTTGCTTAGCCGTATATCTGTTTCGCGAGATCCCAATCATCATGGCAGATTATTGGCAGTTAACTTTGCTGATAGTTCATAGCCCTTACAATTTTCTGATACGGGTCAAACCATGTAAACACTTATCAAATATAAACAATATTATAGGTATATACCCATGAAGCCCGAACTAGTAGTATCAGTATACCTTTTACCAAGCCCGTAGCCAGGACAAAAATTGAGGAAGGATTTACTGATTGGGATCTAAAGACTATGTCCTCTAGAAAAACAATGTTTTTTACAGTACAAAAATTCATCTTTACTGCCTTTTTATTATCTGTCATACACAACAAATAATCTCACCTTTATGCTACTTCCTTCTTCAACTTTTCATACATTTACCCTCTAAATGAAAATTTGGAGGGAGTTCACAACCCCCTCCCCTTCCACTCAATACAGCCTTGCCTTTATCCATGTAAACGGTAACGCTCCACCCACCATACTGTAAACAGCAATAGGATGTGTAGAAAATGCTTTCCTCTTTTTATTAATAGTACCTATTTTTTTCATTTCTTGGCTAAATTAATATAAGACTAAGGTGATAATAATTTTAAAGCTGCCATTAAGAAATGGTAGCTTTAAAATTAATATCGAAATACTGCTTATTCCACTTCGGGCTGGCTTGAGATTTCGATGTCAATACAGTATTTACAACGCCGTCCACTCAACATTTTATATCTCAATTACATTCCAGTCCGATGAGAATTTCTTCTGATATATCAATTAACGTAAACACTCCCTTACAAAAAAGTAGTACACAGAGCCCAATACTAGGTACACAGACCCGAATACTAAGTACATGAATCTCAGTACTATAGTATTCAGATTCTGCCCCCCAGTACTCAAAATTCAATACTTAGTCACTGAATGTGGTACTCAGCAGGGAAGTATTCACAATACTAGCATCATGTACTAGTCCGTGGCACCAGTACTTCAATGTTGGCAAGTACTGGATGGAGAAGTATTCACAATACTAGCATCGTGTACTAGTCTGTGACTCCAGTACTTCAATGTAGGCAAGTACTGGATGGAGAAGTATTCACAATACTAGCATTGTGTACTAGTCCGTTTGGCACCAATACTTCATTGTCGGTAAGTATTGGAAGAAGAAGTAATCACAATAATAGGTGTGTAGGTACTACTCTTTGATACCATGGTATATTGAGCATTGAACCTAATATGTGTAGTATTGGTTTCCAAATCACAATGCTAATCATTTTAATTTCACATTAGGATGAACCAATACTATCAATTCACGTAATGGTTATCCACCTTTCAGGTACATTTTTGATGTTTTACTTGTACTCGCTTCCTTAAATACATTTATTTGGCTCATAATCTTCCTGCTATCCAGACGCGATTCTTCCTTCAATAACATTTTTTAACTTCCCACTACCCATCCCTTCCATCCCCAGTAAACACAAATAGCTGCTGCAGCGTGACACAGGGATGTCAGCGCAGCAAGTGAAACTCATGTCAACTGAAGCGCGACAGCAGCATCTCAGTAGCGCTCTCATAGAGCGAGTTATTGAGAAACGGATTCAATGCGCATTCGCAGCTAGTGTCTGAGGCGCTGCAGCCGCAAGTTGCGGACGCGCTGCCACAGCGTTGCGGGTAGTCTTTTGAATAAGGCGCGTCATACTAGTGGCGCTACGTGGTGACAAAAATCCTTAAGGTTTGAAGAACTGCAAAATCGGCCATTGTTGCTTGTGAGTTGTGTTCATGGAGTGTGTAAATAGTATCTCTGGTTGTATGTGCTCAGGTGATTTGAAAAGTGAAGTAAGTGGAAGAAGTTAACTTGTTTTCGCAGCCTGGTGAATTCTTAGCTAGCCTGCTACCCTGAAGCCCTGAAGCCTGCAAGTATGCGAGTAAGCAGCGAGTTGACGATCGCAGAATTGGCCAGTATTGCTTGTTTTGAATGTGCTCAGGTGATTTGAAAAGTGAAGTAAGTGGAAGAAGTTAACTTGTTTTCGCAGCCTGGTGAATTCTTATCTAGCCTGCTACCCTGAAGCCCTGAAGCCTGCAAGTATGTGAGTAAGCAGCGAGTTGACGATCGCAGAATCGGCCAGTATTGCTTGTTTTGAATGTGCTCAGGTGATTTGAAAAGTGAAGTAAGTGGAAGAAGTTAACTTGTTTTCGCAGCCTGGTGAATTCTTAGCTAGCCTGCTACCCTGAAGCCCTGAAGCCTGCAAGTATGCGAGTAAGCAGCGAGTTGACGATCGCAGAATCGGCCAGTATTGCTTGTTTTGAATGTGCTCAGGCGATTTGAAAAGTGAAGTAAGTGGAAGAAGTTAACTTGTTTTCGCAGCCTGGTGAATTCTTAGCTAGCCTGCAAGTATGCGAGTAAGCAGCGAGTTGACGATCGCAGAATCGGCCAGTGTTGCTTGTTTTGAATGTGCTCACGTGATTTGAAAAGTGAAGTAAGTGGAAGAAGTTAACTTGTTTTCGCAGCCTGGTGAATTCTTAGCTAGCCTGCAAGTATGCGAGTAAGCAGCGAGTTGACGATCGCAGAATCGGCCAGTGTTGCTTGTTTTGAATGTGCTCAGGTGATTTGAAAAGTGAAGTAAGTGGAAGAAGTTAACTTGTTTTCGCAGCCTCGTGAATTCTTAGCTAGCCTGCTACCCTGAAGACTGCGAGTAAATGTTACCAAAACGTATCGCTGGTATTTATTTAATGTTTATCTGAGTAGACAATGTAGCTAAACTTATTATTTGAATCCAAGACTATTCGAGATATTATATGTATATTTTTGTATTTCCATGCTCATTAATGAAAATGTGTTCATCATTATTATTGAGCAATAAAGTTATTTATTGCAACCCTGTGTTCTCAATTGAAATCCCTGTTGTAGTTTGGTTGGATGGTCAATAGTGTATTTGCAAATATTAACGTTAAATTATTCCGACAAAGGACTGCTTGCATTTTAAAGCTGTGGCTAAGCATCTTACTATAGGTTCGTTAAGTTATTTAATTGCCCTGCTGAAAAAAACACGATAAAGTACGATATGGAGATGTGAGTCGTTAAGTTAACCGGGACATTTACGTGACATTTATAGTGACTGACTGATCTCATCAACCTGTAAATATTAGTTAAATACTGGGAGGATTTTTACTTTCATGTTATTCACAATATTCACCGAGATGCATGTTTAGGACCACATTGGCACGAAATTTTTGTTTTGTATCATGCATCATTACTCCCTTTAGCTGTAGATATCATATAATGAATCAAAATCTATGCTCGTGTTTGAATTTTCATATTTCATTTATTTTCAATCATATATCAAGTACCTAGGTGTAGTACAATACTATATGCAAGTCATTATCATGAAGTTTACAAAGAGGATGTCTTAGCCGCTATATATTTTTAAATTGAGGAAGAAATTGGTTGTGATGCCTTTTTGATTCATTATAGTGAGTGTATTGGAATGATTATGCAGTTTCTGTGCTTAGATGCACAAGGATCGAATTTTAAATAACTCTCGAGACGGCGAGACGAGAGGCATTGAATGAGCTAAGTTGTAGTTTTGTTGGATGGCCAATAGTGTATTTGCAAATATTAACGCTGAATTATTCTGACAAAGGACTTCTTGCATCTTGGGCAAGTGAGTAGCTTTGCTGTCATTTTCTTTTGGACTTTTTTACATTGAAGTTAGCTTACAGAGAAATTTCTCTGGAGTGGGTAGTTAGGTTTGGCCAACAGGGCGACACTGACCAAGTTTCGTGTTTGTGGGGCCGGAGTGCATTAGATGTAGCGAGATGTTCGCCTGCAGTTTGTAAATAAGGCACTTATTAATATATTTAAACTTGTAACTGCCATAGGAGGATGACTTCAGTCACCAATTACTTCGGTAATTATTCAGGCTGCCTGGTCAATGCGATATTTTTCGGTGGGAGGACTCAGGTCTGATTGTCAAAACAATTATTTGCTGCATTATATACGGTAAACCTTCAATACATGCCGTGATATGCATACTCGTGGTAGGCAGATGAGAGCATGAAAGACTGCCGCAGTTAGATAATGATTAGGTTTTCTGTTGAGCGTTCTTTTTAGTTACTCCACAGGAAGGCATCACTTAAAGGAGTAGTGTAATGGTCATAATTAATTTTTCATTGGTCATAATTTCACGAATATATTGCTTCCGGCCTAGGTTTCGACAAAATATCACCCTGATAATGACGTGCGTCGGAGCAAACCTAGGTCGATAACAATTAAGTCACATGGAATTTTATTAGGCATTTTTATTCATTATTATGAAGGTCCCTATTATTATTAACCCTAAGGTTATTAACCTGATAGCGTGCTGCGGGGGCCCTGGCAGGCAGCACTGTGGACGCAATTTGATACGCTTCTGCAGTGCGGCAAATGCGTTGCTGCAGCGCTGTGGAAGCGCTTCAATAATGCGGCTGCAGCTCATCTGTAGCGCTGCTGACATGAAAATATAGGAAATTTGACTGTGTCAGGCATGCTGCAGCGGCGCGTCCATAGCTATTGCAGCGCTTCGACGTTGCGCTGCTGCCGTGCGTCAGTAGCATTTTGTGTTTTCAGGGTCCACTTTTTCTGTCCTCTTTGAATCACCCCCAACAGATTCCTCTCTTCCCCAACCATTTACAGCACTTTCTCATTTGTCTTCCATCCCAGCTGAGCTGGGGGAAGACAGGGTAATTTTGTCACATCCAGCTCAGGTTAAAGTAAGATAGTATCAAATTATTCTTGAGCTCACTTTCTCCATCCTCCTATGCATCTTTAAAGCCTCCAATCTACACTCATCCCCATGTCTAAAAGACCAAAGGTGTCAGAACGTTAATTCCGTTCAGTTCAAATAAATTTTAGGAAACTTCTTTCTTAAAAAGAACAGTATCATAAACCATATTTCGTGCTTTCGTGCCCACGAGTAATTTTAACGTGAATATTCACATTAATAGTTCGCGGTTTGTGGAATATTGTATCTGGTTGGTTGTATCGACCAATATCGAACAGACTACTATCGATTAATTGCAAGACCACTTCGAAATTCAAAATGGCTATCATCATGGCGAGAAACGTGATAAAGAATTATCTCCTGAAGTAATTACGTTTTCTTGTAATTAGTGATCATGGAAGCTTACTTTTAAATTCTAATGGGCAATAACATTACGGTGAGTAAATGATCGTTATGACAAGCGATTGTGTTGAACGAATTTGCAATTGTTTTCACCTGCTTTTAATGCAGGCTTTTTAAATTGCTGACACCGGAATTGACTGTATTTATCATTTTTCAGGCATATTAAAGTCGTAAACAAATTGAAATATTCGGAATGATCCAATGAGAATTCAGATCATCATTCAACTACATGATGAACGTGAATATTTTTTGTGTGTTGTGACAATGCAGTGATGACTTTCGATGATATTTAAACGAACTCCCCGTTGGAAAAATATAGTTTCACTTTTTAGAGGAGCGTTATTTAAAACGAAGACTTCTGGTTGTTGAACACTTTGATCAACCATTAAAATAAAATCTTATACATTAACCAAGCTCGATCAGAGCTTTTATTCTCGTGCCATGTGGTTTATTTAGTATTGTTATTGTCACATTGGTTATTTTTGAGATTATGCCTCAGATTTGGAATCTTATGTGTTACAAAGGCAAGTGAATGCAATGATTGAAACTGGAAGTCGTGTCAATAAATATATTATAGATTTATAAACTGTCCTGTTTGTTTAAAATTCTAACTCGCATAAGGGTTACTAAAATTGTGAATTTGTTATGTGACATCAAGAAACGCTAGACGTTCACAGTTTAGTTCGGTCGAGTTATGCGTATAGTGGGCGTGTGCCAAATGATGCCGAATCAAATGTGATATGCTATATCTGATCCGAGGTCGTGTTATGTGTTATTTCAGCTTTCTCTAGTTCCTCAGTTTTTTTGGGGTAGGAGTAGGTGGGAGTTTCAGGATGTATCTCCAGTAGCAACTTATAGAGTTTTTTGTAATTACAATTAATTTTTTGTAATTCTCTTAATAGAAAAGCAGGGAACCGATCCCTCTGGAATGGTTCCCCACCCAAAATCCTATGAGAAAATGTCTCATAAGATCTCATTGCCAATTTCTTATGAGAAAACATCTTATGAGACTTATGAGTGAGTTCCAATAGGGGTATGTATGTACTAGTTTTGTGCACCACCTCTAGTACACGAGTTCTGCTTCCCAATACTTCCACAAGTACTAGTTCTGTGTACTACCTCTAGTACACTAGTACTACTTCCCAATACTTCCACGAGTACTAGTTACGTGTACTACTTCTAGTACACGAGTACTTATTCCCAATACTTCCATGAGTACTAGTTCTGTGTACTACCTCTAGTACACGAGTATTAGTTTTCTTCAATATTTCCAATACTATAGTACTCACCTCCGTGAAAATAGTACACGAGTACTTCCCAATACTATTTTTTTCCAGTACTTCCAGTACTACTTTTTCGTAAGGGCTGAATTATACGCAGTACAAATAATCAGCTTAGCCAAAACATTTATTTCTACGATTCGACATCCAACAATAAATGCACTCAAAGAGTTGATTTGCAAAATACTTTCATCAGTATTTTGTTCCTTTAGATTTCACAAACAATTAGTCTAACTATATTAAGACATAAAGTTACCTTTAAAACGAACTTATGAAGCCATAACTCTAGCCCTCAAATGGAATTGGCGATTCAAAAAGGCAAATTGCACTGCCCAAGAGTGCTCAGTTATAAAAATTATCGCACTATAATGTAATAGAGCAAGTGTAATTTGTAACTACAATACAAAATACCTTATTGTAAAACTGAAGAGAAATGCTTGAAAATTAATAGCAGAAGGCAACGAATCTCAATGAGGTAGCGCAGGCGAACGTTGGTGTTTAACTAGTGTGAAAAATTGGTTTCTATGTCAATATTTACACGTTCTTTACGGTGTTGTCCATTTCGTCGTCAGAAAATATGTCTAATAAACTTGTTGTAATTAAGTTTCTAAGAAAACATCAAAAGCGATTTTTAGGTCTGTTATTTTATTTCATATCTTAATTTATTATTATGAAATTTTATTGTTGCTCCTGATAAAGTTTTTTAAGTGCCTCTGACAAATGGTGTCATTATAAAAGCCTTTCTTCATATCACCAAATTACTTCAGTTGGAAGAGAATTCATGTTTCGTATAGCCATGTTGAATAGTTGAAAATAGTTTTTAATTATTATTAACAACATTTTGAGCAATTTTATATTGTTCCGGCATGCTATATTCGTCTTATGAAAGTAGTGTTTCGAAGCGCTAGTTCTACCTTAAGGTTGCAACGCTTTTTTCCACTGCGGCAGCAAAAAAGAAGCTAAAATATTCTGTCGGCCTCTACGTTCGTTTCACCAAAGGCTATACGCCTAATTATTCAACGGGAATCTTCAAAGTGAAAAGTATAATTAGGAGTCGCACGCATGAGCTTGAGGATTTGCGTGGTGAACTGATTCGAGGATCATTTTACGAAGAGGAGTTAGTGCGAAGTCTCGTATCGGATGAGACGCAATTAAAAATTGAAAAAATATTGAAAATGCGAGGTAAGGGAAGAACTTAAGGCCATTCTACAATGGGAGTAAGCCGTAAGACGTAAGAGCTGTCGTAAGGGCTGTAGTAAGACGGAAGGAGACAGTATATAAAACATTAGCTTCTGAAATAGCCCCCTATCTAGAAATAATATTCAATAAAACACTAAAGAACCACAAAGTACCCAAGGATTGGAAAGTAGCTAACATTACACCTATATTTAAAAGCGGTGATAGGGAAGAACCTAGTAACTACAGACCCATTTCACTCACGTCAATCTCTTGCAAGATATTTGAGCACATAGTAGTCAGTTCGATCGTGGGGCATTTGGGTAGTCAGGGATTACTCATAAGCAGCCAGCATGGGTTCCGGAAAGGTAGATCTTGCGAGACACAAGTAGCTTTATTCGTACACGATATTTTAGTCCACGGCGAGAAGTGTACTGAAGTTGATGCGATATTTTTAGATTTAAAAAGGCTTTCGATAAAGTTCCTCATGACAAATTAATCTTGAAGTTAGAGAGTTTTGGTATAAATAAAGACGTTGTATTTTGGGTAAAAGAATTCTTAAGTGGGCGAGAGCAGAGGGTTGTCATAGATGGTATCATGTCGGACACAATCGAAGTCACATCGGGAGTTCCCCAGGGTAGCGTAGTAGGTCCGCTTCTATTTCTTTTATACATAAACGATTTGGGTACCGCAGTTAGTAGTAACCTTAGACTTTTTGCAGACGATGCGGTGGTGTACAGGGGTATATCAAATGAAGAGGACACGAAATCACTTAGCAAGGATTTAGATGCAATTCAAGAGTGGTGCGACAAATGGCAGTTAGAACTTAACCTTAAAAAGTGTGTAGCAATAAATTTTTGGAGGAGGAATAGTTCGATAGGGCGATCCTATGGAATTAGTAACACGAATATCGAAAACGTTGAAACCGTAAGATATTTAGGTGTAACAATCACTAAAGATTTATCGTGGGGTAGACACATCCGGGAAATATGCGGCCGAGCGAAGAGAAAGCTAGGATTTATAAAAACAGTACTTGGGAAATGTGATGAGAAGACAAAAGAGCGATGCTACTTTTCACTAGTTAGGCCCCACCTTGAGTATGGAGCCAGTGTATGGGATCCTAATGAATTAGGTTTGATGAGAGAAGTAGACAGCGTGCAGCGTAGAGCAGCTAGGTTCGTCAAAAGGTGTTACGATAGGTTGAGTAGTGTATCAGAATTAATACAAGAATTAGGGTGGGAATCATTATCAGAGCGTAGGTTAAAGTTCAGATTAAATCTATTAGAGAAATTTCAATCGGATAGCTTTACTGAAGATGTTAGGCACATATTAAAAACGCCAGCGTATTATGCTAGATTCGACCAGATAAATAAGATTAGAGAGATAGATTGTCGTACAGATAGATTCAAAATGGCATTTTTCCCCCGTACTATAAGAGAACAGAATAGGCAGAATAGGAAAGGGATAGGTAGGGGAAATATTTTAGAGTAGTCTGTAGGGCGTGATGTAATTTATTAATCCTTATATACTATAGATACTAACAATCAAGTTGCATGAGACAATATAGTTGCTTGCTTGCATGTTAGTAGTGCATGCTTGGTGATCTTCACCCCCTGCCACACACCCTCGCTTTGGCTTGCAGGGTATCGTGTAGATGTAGATGAAGGAGCTGTCGTAAAGGACATTCTACAATGGGCGTAAGACGTAAGCCGTAAGAGCTGTCGTAAGACGTAATTGGAGCTGTCGTAAGGAAGATGGCCAAATCCCGTCTCTACGTCTTACAGCCGGCCAATCAGAGCGCCTCATTACTACTGCCGGTATCAGTCACGGGTTATTGCTTTTGTGGAAGTTTTTTTGACTTGGGGAAGAATTGCGGACGTATTTGAAATAATCTTTGTTCGTCAACTTGAAAGATGGCGAGTTTAGACGAGCTTATCATTAACTGATGCCTCATTGAATAATATTTGGATTGTTTCATCCCGCATTCTAACTGAATCTTTATTGTATGAACCAGTTTGGTTTATTTGGATGATTAGTGGCCTTGTAAGTTTTAAATGGCGTATACTGATCGACACCCACCAATATCGTCCAAAATGTCAAAAACTCAGTGGCATGGACAGTTGTAATTCTATGATAAGATGAAAGGCTACACTGTAAGAAATAATGTGATCAAAGATTGTCTTGCTGTTAACTTTCCTAACCATTATTTATATAGAAATCAATAGTTAGACAGCGGACTAATAAGTGCATTGAAACCCATAATGATCTTTGCTCTGAGTTTATTTAGTCATTTAAGACCGAACAACATTGATTTGTTTCAGTTCTGATCACATCCCAGACAGCTTTGTTAGTACGTTGCTAGGTGTCTGAATTTAATTGCTATTTGCCATGATTTTACAATCTTTATACAATAGTACAAGGCACTCACTTTAAAGTGGCCAGCAATTCGCAATTCAAGTGAAGTTGAGAGCGAATGCTTGTCTTCTTCAGTCTGTCCTTAACTAAGTTCATCAAGATGTTAAACCGACAGACATTCTGGTAGTCTTCTTAAATAATTAAGTTCAAACAGCCAAGTAACAAGGTAAGGGTATAAAGTAATACTCAGAATAAAATATCAAAAGCAGATTTCACCACCTTTCTTCATGTCCATTCATTTATTCATGGAATAGGTTGTTATGGGCACCATGGATTGTTCTCATGTTGCCTGCAAATGGACCCAACACCTTCTCCTACCCAGCTAGCACAGGGCGAACCGTCTCCCCCGAATCTGCAGCCCAGCCAGCACAAGGTTGTAAATAGAACCAACATATACAGAAATATACTTCCATATAAAACGGAGTAATCATATACGGAAAGGGAAATGGTTTCTGTATATGGCAGTAGCAAGTTAGAGAAATGCTGGAGAAATCAAAGTGAAAGGTTTCCGAAATTCGACAGAAATCATTTCTCTAACAGTGAGAAGGGCGCTCCCTAGCGGACATAGGAGGAACTAACACCGATCTTTTAAGCCCACTACCACCATCTGACGCCATTACTTGTACCACGTTCGCTTCCTACACTCGCCCTTTATGAGATCTACTCTTTGTAATGTCATACATTTATAAATGAATATATATTCCACTCTGCTACTAATGATATGCTACAGAAAAGTTCATTTATTCAACCATTAAGTTGCCGAAATTAGGGAAATAAAAACTCACCTTGCAACAAAGGGATCTAGTGGTTTGATTAGTTAAAAATCCACAACCTGAGCATCAACAATAATAATAACACGTCCATACAGTAATCAACATGCCTACAATTTGCTCTTGTTACTATTGCTAACTCTGAACAAAAAAAGGATTTCTCACAATGGGGTACTTGTACACAAAATAAATTCGAAAGTCTATAACAAATGATCTTTATTCAGGCACATCTGCTGCACCATCATTTACATTTTACTTGTTAACCCTCCTTGCTAGGCGAAACAATTCGCCCGTGCTCCTTCCCACTGTAAGGAGCTCCATCTGGGGCCGTGTTCCCCTTTGTTTTCAGCACCTCTGCAAAAAACAGTGGGACATTAGCTAAATATAAAATAAGCGACCGAAAAATTTATCGGTTAGTTATATTATTTGTAATAATTTATACAATAATTACTCGCGGCAGTGAAATTCATTGCTTCTATTTTGTCGACAATTATGTATTTTGGTGTCCATATACTCTTATTACTACACTAATAAAAATGATTTTGACTTTACTCAGTATATTAGAGATGTTTTTACTGCTTTGCTATTGTTCAAGCAATTTTACAAATATTTATTTCAATGCATTCCAGTATTCAGCGCTTTACTTGTAAAGTACCTAATAGCAGACAAACCCGCAACAAAGTTATGTTGCGGGTTAATGATAAAGGCCGACATGATTCACGTTACAATATTTTGTGGACAGCCATTCTAAGTAAAATAAGTGGTAAATGTATGCCCGTTGGGGTAGTCAACCTTTCCCACTGGACTTTGTGTTCAGTTTTTTGTATGGCTAGAACATGTTGAATAAATTCCTATTGCATTAAGGGGGCTGTATACCACTGAAAAAAACGCGTCCGCAGACGTCTACGCGTTCTTGATTTACGACTTAAATATACTAGTTATTGCAAATCTGATTGAGCAGGACTCTAGAATAAGGATTAATACTTAGTCTAAGTATTGCAGTTATTGGCGTTTCACTTTCTATATAAATATATCGAAAGCGGAAAAACGTAAATTTGTCCAAAATCAGGAGCTCGCCATGAAGCTTTGGACGCATATTTCTTTAAAATCTTTTCATTCAGGCTATATAACCAACCTTCATCTACATGTTAGACCATGGTAATGTTCCATAAAGCGTATTTTAGCGTCACAGTGAACATTCTCGTGGAGCTATGCAACGCATTTTTCACGACTCCTCGATCTAAATTACGTGTTCCATCGGCGGCGCTGCGATTTTCGCTGTCAGCCTGAGAGCGAGTGGCAGCGCTTAGGAAGGGGGAAGAGCGGGTAGGGGTGGGGTGAGCGATGAGGGTAGGGGTGAGCGATGAGGGGAGGGGGCCATGTAGCGTTTTAGGACGCCCCTCGACCTTGTATTTCAACATGATACGAGGTCCCCTTGAAAATACCATGAGGGAGAAGATTTTACAGCTGTCTTTGCTGCTCGCGCTTACTCCCAATCCTTAGTAAAGGATCATATTCACTCTTCAACCAGTCCTTGTGCACTCGGATTTGTCAAATATTTTGCCGTAGTGATTGGCGTAGCCAGTGGAGAGTGGAGGGGGTGGTCATACGAGCACCCGTAAGTTATTACTATATTACGATAAATTATGGGTGTGCCTGTTGCCTCAATCGCGTTAATGAATCTATCATTGCTTGTCCAGGAAACGTTTCTGGAGATTGTTTATTTTTTTTCCTTTGCAAATTTGCTTAAACGGTCTGTTCCTTATTGATCAATTGGTCATTCATTGCTCTCAACTTAATGAAAGTACTTTATGTCTACATTGCTGTGATGCCATAATTTTGCCGGAATCTACGGTGACAAAAGCTTACGATCCAACCGGAAGACGAATCTTCGATATAAAACTTTTTCTTCTAGGGAGGAAAAAACATTTTTTTCCTCCCTAAAACTATGGGAAAACATGCTTTCTTACATATTATCAGACATGGAAGTGATAGAGGAGAAAAGGAAAGGGTTTTTCAGCAAATTTCGTCAGATGTGTAACATGGAAATATTTTTAAATACTGAAAACCCTAATGAAAAAAATCGTACCAGTCAACAATGCATTCCTTGGCAAATGAATGACAAGGCTATGACAAGGGAAATTCCTTGTCATATCTTGTATATCGCCTCTAAGATATGCCGAGAAATGCTGTTAGGTACTTAAGGATAACACTTTGAAGTGTATGAAGACTATCGTTTTTAATAGTTTTTCTCCAAAAATATATTTATTACAACATTTGAAATAAGCGTATTTTTCAAGTTTAATTTTTCAGTGATTTTTTCGAAAATTTCATAAACACTTATATGCCAATGAAAATGTTTATAAATTTAAATAGTTTTTTTGCGTAATAAATATAAATATTCACATTGTACTGGAAAGAAGTTGATTTTTCACTCCAGTACAGGCAGTACGCAGATAACTTCTATGCACATGGGAGTGCTGCACAATGAGCATAGATGTCTCATTTTTATGTCCCTTTCACTCGGGCATAAGTTACGTCGAACCTTCCTTCTCGTTGCTGCACTGCATGCCCATCAATCTGTAGAATTTTTAGCGTTGTTCGTCAACCGTGCGGTATTGATGGGCTGTGTAATAATTCCTACAATTATCCACCATGTCTTCTCAAATTTCACGAATTGGTGAACATTGATCGATCACCCTGCCCTGCAATCTTTAAGTATTCAAAACGCAGTTTTGACACAGAAACGGGAATCACTGTAGCGGAGTGGTACATTGATATAGTGTATGCAAACTTAGTTTATAACAGATCATACAGAATAAGGTTGCACGTCTTCTGCACCCCAGAAAAATACTTAAGTCCAAAAAAATGCCTCCATCTCCTCAATATCTACATCACTATGATACGATTGGGAACTTATATCTCTAAGCGCTGCCGTTGTATTTCCTCATTTCTGTGCATCGATTGTGCATCGATATTTAATTTCGCAAAACTCTATCACATAATAATAACTGTCGAATTTGGTGAGGAGTTTGGTATCACGCGTTGCGCCTTTTGGTCCGGGTTGTTCTGAAATCAAATTTTACTGTTTCCTTCTCCAAAATACAAAAAAGAAAGAAAAATAAAATAAGTGTGATATCAATAATATCCATCGACTTTCAGGGTCTACGGACAATATTCAAAATCGTGATATAAACAAAAATAATCATTGCACGGTAATTTTACCATTTAAGGTTTAGGTAAAGATGCTAACATCTGAATTAAAGTTCATGAGAAAAAATAAGTGCTAATTTAGTTGGAGGTATTCGGGAGCACGCATCGAAAACAATCGTTATGAACCGACCGGGCAATTCATTTACAGAGCGAAAAAAGTATCTAGCGATAGATAAATAAAGTCTTTAGTGCTGAAAACATTAGGTGGAAAATAGTTCATCGTCTTTTGGTCTCTTTTTCCCGGCAGCAAGAACCGTCTTTCCCTCGCAGGTTTGTAGGTTGCCTTTCTGCCTCTATTCGCCTGGCTCCCTCTTGATCGCTTTGTCGCTGGTACACTTTCGTCTTATAAAGGTTCTCCGCTACTACCGCTGTCTCTATCTGCATCCGCGCAATCTTCCTCACTCTCCGAATCCGATTGCTCATGTGCGGAATCTACATCACTGCCTGACGAAATGCCCCCATCCCTTCCTGCTCCTCCTCTTCTAACACCAGCAATGCCTGACGAATACCTTCATCACGCCTCATGTAGAATCGCGACGAGGAAGACATCTCTAACGCAGCACCGACTCGCTAGAGAAGTGTGCAGGCTACCAATTGGTCTCGAGCTGAAATGACCAGCAATTGCCTTATCCTCTCTTTTTCCACAGATTTTGACGTATATGGGCTTCGGTTCGCAAGCCACTACTTCTAAGAAATGCCTACTCCCTTCATGAATTTTGTGGACATTCCCTTCCCAGCAAATTCCCGGGCCCTAGTTGTGAATTCCCTTGTGCTCTCCGAGGCGCCAGCTAATTGCCATTCTGTGACAAGTTCAGTCCCGAAAAGGTTGCACTCCATAGCTGTGTATATAATCCCCTTTACAGTTTCCAATATATAAAAAATCCAAATGATGACGATCGCCAAATTATTATAAGGCATTTTTTAGGATCGAAAAACCAAGAAATAATCTTCAATGCTGCTTAACTACGCTTCATGCACGTGAAGTTTTTCTATTCACATTTCACTTCTAAATTTCAAATGAGAATTCAGGATAGTTTAAAAAATTATAAATATTGTTTTTAAATAATTAAAATGATTAAATACTATATCTACATTTACGGTAAAAAAGAAGATACACAATGCTATATGATTTATTCGATATCTATGTCTCAAAATTTACCATGAAATACACACTGGGGTCCAGCGGACCGCAGACCATTTTCAATATTTTTTCATGAAGCACCAAGCATTTTAATAACTGCAGCGCAAGCAATAGTCAGTTCCTAAGATGTAAAAATGAATTTACATTAAATTAGCTTTCTGTATTTCACGTCCTGTGAAAGTTACAGCGAATAAAAAAATGTTTGTGGTCCATTGGACCCCAGTGTGCACCTCTAGGGTTAAAAATGGATGTTACATCGTCTACTTTCTAATCCATCGGTACGACGCACAGTGGGATGAAATCGAAAAGAAGGGGAAAAAATTATTTGATGGAATATTTTTAGCTTTCTGATGGATATGGAGTACGTAATTGAGCTATTATAAAATGAAGATTGATTATAGTGATTTTTGGCCATTAAAATTAATATTTAATGAAATTTTTCGAATATAACAGTAAATTGAAAAGTGAGTATATTTCCAGCATTATGAATACACTTTGGGTAGATGTGAGATTAACAGTCACGAACTTCAAACATTTATTCTGCTCGAACGGTGTACACTACCGATTTCATTCCAACTGTGTATTGTAGAGGAAGGTTGGAGATTTTTCTTCATATCACTTTCACTGCTCCAATACCATTATTTTCTCAGATATAACAGTACGAAAATCATCGTTTTTCACCTCAAAATGGATGTTTTTCAACGCCATCTTGGGTTTTTTCCGAGCCCACCGCTAGAGGGGTTCCGCCATATTTCACCTCTTTCATATATTAAGCCGACAACTGAGTTTTCGCGCGATATAGGAATGTGTTATTGCTTGCCGACAACTGCGTTTTGGCGCGATATTGCTGTGTCATTGTTGGATTGTTTATCGAGTCATTGTCGCTCTGATACCACTGCACCGTACAGACGCGCCATGGCTTGTCGTACGTGTTCTTTCGGAGTGCTTTCCGCAAGCTTTTTCTTTGTTGTTGACGAGTGTGATTTTACCCAAAAGTGTGGTTTGTGGCAAAAGTGTGGTTTACGTGTTGGGTTTGGGCGGGAGGGGGCGGGGGCATTCCTTAAATACCCTTTTTCCGTTGTTGAGGCGTGTGATTTTACCCAAAAGTGTGGTTTACGTGTTGGGTTTGGGCGGGAGGGGGCGGGGGCATTCTTTAAATACCCTTTTCTTTATTGTTGACGAGTGTGATTTTGCCCAAAAGTGTGGTTTACGTGTTGGGTTTGGGCGGGAGGGGGCGGGGGCATTCCTTAAATACCCTTTCTTTATTGTTGACGAGTGTGATTTTGCCCAAAAGTGTGGTTTGTGTCGTGCATTACGAAGTGTCATCTTTCTAACGAGATACTAGCGTTCTCCGGTCGGGGCGAGGGGGTGTTGTCGGTGAGAACGGGTCTCTACTGCAGAAACTCCACTCAACAATCGCCACGCCATCTGGTGCCGACGCGGGGAACTTCCAATATGGCGGCGCTGCGAACACTCACCTCATGGGTTTGAAATGCTGTAAAATCGTGAGCTTTTAAATTTTTCAAATTATTTTTTAGCGAGCGAAAATTGCCTTGTTAGCAGGTTGTGTTCCGAAAATTTCATCGAAAAATGACGATTTTTAGGGGTAAAAAAATAATTTTGAAGTTCGTGACTGTTAAGCTCACATTTACCTACACTTTGTTTCACCATGGTATTATCTTCTCTGATATTTATATTTCTATTTCCTCTGACGAGGAGGGTTGTTGGACGTTAGCAATGAGGTCTCTAACTTCCGCGGGCAGAGTACATTTTTGTTTTAACTTTATATGGAACGCTGAGGTTATCAGTGGATCTGAGGACAAAAGCAGTCTTCTGAACAAATCGCCAGTTGTATCTTTCCTGGAAAACAGATGAAAATGTTTTAAATATTGTGAATTACTAGCTGACATCTCGATATGCAGGCTATGTAATATTTTAATGAAAATCCACCTTGAACATTTCCGTGTATGATGCTCCCTGTAATATCTAATGTTTTTGTTTCGAGCCTCCTGCGCTTCTTCGGATAGCTGCCCAATGGGTAGTATTGCTGCTGAGGCTACTTCACTGCCATGTATTAAAATTTTATGCACAGAACTTGGCATCTTGTACCACCCATAAAGGTCTACAAAAAGGTGTGCTGTGTCCCTACAATATTCACCAAATTTTTTAGAGTCTATCTTGAAACCACTGGACACAGTGTGGAGAATCACCGCAAAGCGGGAAATTAATTTCACGTCGATGCCAGTGATGGATGCGCTCAAGGGAGGATTCTCAAAAAAGCGACGTGCAGTATTCCCGTCATTTGTTGATCCTGCTCCCTGTTTTGTCATGTCTACCAAAAGTCCCGTTTTTCTTTTGAATTCATTTTGAATCAGAGATTTTCGTTCTGCAACACTTGTTTTCTGCTCAGGAGTGGAAGCTTGCCATGATTTAATATCTAAGCGATAAGCTACATGTAGCACACATTCCAGAAATCTGCGAAATGGGAAATCATGCACATAAATGGAACATAACATGGATTAAATGCAAATACGTAATAAACTTAATTTTCAAGTTTTTGGCTCAAGTAGAACATACCTGATGTAAGCATGAAGTGGCGATAGACCAAAATCAAAAGTCAAAATATTCACTTTCCTTTTCACCACCATTTCAATATTATTCATATCCCTCGGATACGCCCCACAAATATAACACCGTTGGGCAGAGATGCCCGAGACTGCGGAGCACACCTTACCGTCGACCATCGTGAACATCAACTTATGTGAGACACTAACATTTTTACCATGTAATGTTAGCTTGGTATGCGACAATTCTCGCATTTGCTTATCGATGTATTCTTTTTCAGCGATGGTATCACCGACTGTCTCCTTCTTCATTTGTAAGCGAATGGGCCTACAGTATCGTGGCGAAGACGGTCTCGGATTTTGCCAAATGATGACTTTTTCTAAATTTATAGGGTTTATCCAGTTCATCTGCAGGGGAACGAAGGCAGAAAGGAAAATAGATCCATCGAAAAACGAGCCATCGCTGTGCGATTGTTTATATAACGAATGGCCTGAACTCCCGTCGCAGCCGGTCTTCCCTAAAAGTTCGAATTCCATGTCATTCCCTGTTAAGAAAGTAATGCAATCAATGAAAAGTTTACATTAAATTGGATTTAACTTACATTTAATTATCGTGTTTAATGGCAGCTTACCCGAAGAAACTTCTGGAAGGGCCGCTATCACGTGTTCTTGCAACCGAGCAATGCGTTGGCTGGTGTGATCCATTAAATCCTGAAGCTTTACCTCAGCTGAGGTGTCTGTTACTATCACTTCTTTAGGGTAGGAGTTTGTCTTGGCCTCTAGTACCTTAACATACGATGGATACAGGTCCGCATTTCGCTGCTTAGCCTGCTGCCTAAGTTTAACGTACTGTTCTTTGGAGAGGTCAAGATCGATGATCAGCGCAATGGCCTCTTCAGGAGTGTACGGCACAATATTCTTTGCGGAGTTTCCCTTTTCAATGGTGGCTTTCATTTTTCTTGCTCGCGTTGGTGTTGTCAATGCTGCCTCCTGAATTATTTTTGCGGCTGCATCATTGCCGTCAGCTCGTAGGCTCATTTTGGCAGCATACGCTAGGGTTTCGGCAGTGGCCGAGCGCCGAAGATCATCAACTTTCATTCGTTTGGACCTCGTAGAACACTGAATGAAGGATTTACTCCTGCGTCCGACGGAACTGGTCGGGCTTGCGCCAGAACTCTTAGGTATAGCTGCTATTTGTGAAAGCCATTCAGAGTGCTGATTTTCGAATCTGCTATTCATTCTATTGCAGGACACCCACTTATTGTGAAGTTTGCTCACAAAAACTCGCAACCAATTATTAATTGATTTGCGAAAAACTTCCACTTCTTCTTTGACACATAATCTGTCTATTAAATATTCCTCTAATTTTTGCTGCCTGACAGCCCTAGACCTTCTTCCATTCTCCTTAAATACGTTAAAAAGGTCTCTATGAGTAATATTAGGCATGTCTAAAAGACGTAACTATCACACAGCCACTTCAAATCACTAGCACTTATAGCAAGAGACACCAACCGTGACAGAAGATCAAATCCACAAGTGCAACGAACACTTAGAACTTGCTACGAACAGACAAAATCAGTTTTCTCGGTCGAGTTAATCGCGCCGACATAGTAGCCATCAGCGCGTGGACTCGGTAACGTCCACTCGGTAACACGTACATTTGTATACAAAGTAACATTTTGTGACGAAAGGGGCAAATATGTGCAAAATGTGCCTTCGCAATTAAATAAAAGAAGGTTTGGGGAAGACTTCTTGATAAGAATCAACTTGGAACACTTTGGAACATTTGACGATATCCCTTGTAGAAATCAGCGCGAAAGTTCGATTTTTTCTTATATGCACACTTAGATTTTAAAAAAATATATGGGATTTATTTTTATATTAATTTGGGATTTTGAAGTTTACACAGACGAAAGGATACAATTCTTCGTCTTATGACATGTGGCTTACATCAAAATGACTTTCCATGTTTGCTAAGGCTCCCTATTAATATAGCAAACTTTTAGCGTCGGGTGGCACGCTGCGAAATCAAACCAAACGTACCCAATGTTTGAAATATCATATTGCAATGAATTAATCGACTAGGACCTTAAAATGTGGCTCAAATGATAGTCTGGTCTTATAAGAATGTAATTCAGTGAAATAACTGTAAAAGTTATCACTTTGAAAAAATCTATTTTTTCCCATTATTTTCGATTTCATCCCACTGTGCGACGTGTTCGGTATAGCCTGGTTGGAGGGCAATTAGCTGTCGAGTGAGTCAGTTGTCGTGAGGCGCGATGTTAGACTAACCTCTGTCTTTGCGGTCTTTGTGGTCTTTGCTAATATTGTTGTCACCCCCAGTCAGGGGCCCCTCTAAGCCGCCTCGCGCCGGAGCCCTCGGCTCGGCGATCACCGAACTAGCCAGACGAGCCAGACCGCCCCTGACTTTTCCCTACTCTCGTCACCTTATCAGCAGAGTACGTTTTTCTGTGGGGTGGGGAATGGAGGGGAAGGTGGATAGGCTCGCCACAGGCTGGCGGTGAACCGAGGGGATCTCCAAGGTCGTGGCGGATTCGAGAACTAAAAGAGGCTTTTCGCCCGGGGTATACAGCCCCCTTAAGTTTTAGCTAAGAAAGTGAATCACGCCTCAATCATTTCGCAACAAATAGACTAAAATTTAATGGAAACACGTTAAACCGCCATATGACCGAAAAGTGTTGAACCACCATACGACTGAATTGAGTGTACCGCAAACAAACAACTCCGCTCTAATAACGAAATAACGAGAAAGGAATGATACTCACGTCTCATGCTGAGGAATAGACACCAACACCAACAATATCGAGTTCCAGTCGCGTGATTCCCCTGGGACATATTTAAGAAATGCACATTTCATATGTTAATATAAACGAACATGTAAATAAATATGGTTATAGAATACGGCATTCCAGTACATAATGTATTAGTAATCGACACGGCGTGGTCACAAAGTCCTCGATAACCAGACTAATGTGCAGAGAATAATAACGAAAGAGAAATAAATGGTACTCACTTAAAATACAGATCCAATTGCTACACTACTCGTCCATGTAAATTTCAAGGCGTGAGATACGGTTCCGATGGCACAGCATACTTTGTCCACTTCAATCACTTCTACATATTTCGCTCATTGTCAGAGAGCACGAGTGTTCGTGGTTGCTAGCGGAATGGCATTTCGATTGCAATCATATCGATAATATCGATAGTCTTTACGGTCTTCTCTTCCGGTTAGCAGACAGGGAACGTCTCAAAAAGGGTATAAGGGATATCTCGTCCTCTAAAACGTGCCAGATAAATGCAGCTGAGTTGTTATAAAGTTACTCTTATATCAACATTAAATGTAATTCCTCCATAGACCTAAGCGAACAAAGTCCTTCTTCAAATTGAAGTTGTAGTCCTCACACAATAACAACTTTTCGTGCACAGACGTCCACTTCAAGATTTCCAAATGCTTGAGAGTATCTTAAAATTGTTTCTTGCATGGTGGAGCAAGAAAAATCAATTATCTATCCAACAGCGTTAGTTCTCCGAATATAATTTAAAAGTAAATTCACAGAATTATTAGCATTAGACCGAAAGGATCTTACGGGCTCTCTACGAACCGAAAAGGAAGGGAAATTCTTACCCTGTAATTTCTCTATCGATATATTCGCCCCATTTTTTCGCTTTCATTTCTGTAAGGAATATCTGCTGTGCTGGCTGGGAGAGACTGTCCCCAGAAACCAAGGACACCGTCTCCCGGAACTGGTCATCGTCTCCCTTAGAAAAGGAGACGGGGTGAAGATGCAATGAAGATCCTGGGGGGATACGGTGAAGAAATGTCCGCAATACTGGATAGACGGTCTCCACTTATATAAACGTGGACTGGATTGGCTCGCTAGGAACCAATGAGAAGGGTCTCTACGAATAAAAACGACGATACGCCACCATGCGATAACTCCGCGTACTACGTGCATTGGTGAGGTGTACCTCTGCGCCATCTAATGGCAATTATACGTACTGTCAGCGGTAAGCTACGGGCACCCACCCAAAATTGTAAATAAAAACATATTTTCTTTTATTGGTTTATTTAACAACAAATAAGAACAAGGAACATCAGATAATCATGACGGTTACGCTATATCCCCACAGATAAGAAACTGCATATCCCAGCTACACTGAACGTCAAGGAACTGCATCCGAGCCTGAAAAGTATAAGAACTTTGGATCAAGAAAACGCATAAATGAGTGCATTAACATGGATGTTAATAATGTTTTGAGATAGCAGAACACTTGCATCCACTCAGATAAAAAGGGACCAGGGGCCAATAAAATAACATGCAATGCTCATTAGCTAATAAATTTTGAAAAAACATCAATTTGATAGAATGTCAGTCATCAGCAGATAGTACTTAACACCTCCCGTCGATATCAATGGATAATCTAGTGACTTTAGTCACTATTATCAATTATTATTAGTCAATTATTACCCAACGAAAACATTAGGGCAAAACGCGAGAAATCATAACCGAGCAACCATAGCATCGACAACATTTACATGTAGGTAGGTTATGATATAGTTTCAATTAACATAACGCGTAAGGCCATTCGGGTTGATGCCGCTCATCTCACCGTGAACAGTTGTACTTCTACGCAACAATGAAAGAAAAAGAGACCCGTGGAAATTGCAATTTATTGCCTTTAATATAGGTATCACGATGCAATTGCACACAATGTTTTCGACTCCTGTGATAACCAATCATTTACGCCCATAATGGAATTGTACTTTCAAGATAAAGCACATGAGCGCACGAGTATTTAACTAGATAATTATTTATTTATACGCGAGGATTATAGTTACATGCAAATGTTTTGCTATAATTATGCCCCACAATGGATATAGACGGGAGTGTAGCGTACAGGCTGGGAGAAATCATGATAAAGCCCCGAAAATTGGATAAGATACACTATAAATCGGAAGGTGCTTACCTTAAACCGGTGAAAAGAGAGACAGTTTTCCACGAAATTCAAAGATCCGGCAGGCATCTTTGAATTTCGTGGCATCACAAAGCCTAAATTCACTCATTACCGCCAATGATATAAATCATAAGAATACAGTATTTCGAAGCGCTACGGCTTACGTCCATTGTAGAATGGGCTTTAGAATATTTGGTCAAATGGGTCGGTTGCAATAAGGATTTCAACACTTGGATCTCAGACTCCTCCCTGAGAACATTGTGATGATTATGATGATGAATGATTTTCCCGTTACACTCCAGAGTGACAGCTTTGGATCTGGAAATACCATTTCACATTTTTTTACGCGGTCACCGGAGTGAGTGAAGTTGGGAGAAGTGTGGTTAGTTGGCGTGACTGAAATATCCCTGCCATCCGTTAGAGGAAATGTGAGTCAAAACGGTGTTCTACTAAAGTCATTACCGGATTTTACAGTTAAGGTGGAACCGTACACTTAAACATTACGAGATTTATTTAGCATTCTTCACCACAACAGCTCACCCCCCCCCCCTAAGAGACGTGCTGATTATGCATTATCATTATCTAGTATTGCGAATAGCAACTTCGAGTCTAACGTATCAAACGATGCAACAAGTAACATTATTGGCAGGAAGGAAAAGATCTGAATTCCGGAGAATAATGAAGAAGTATCTATTCCTCCCCCAATTTCAACGGACCCAAATAATGAGTATTTTGGAAACGTTTTAGTGTATTGCGACTTAAGTAAACCTCAATTTGTAGGAGATACTTTAGGTAGGTGTGTAAGAGTAGTAAATAGCCTGCGAGGTAAACAGCAAATATTCGACCGTCCTTATTACCCAGCCATAGAGACGAAGAATTCGATAGCAATGCGATACTGCTAGCGGATAAAACGGGTGAACCATTTTCATTCGCTGATAGCATATGCTAGATAGCATATATATATGATATTCTCCACTTCAAAAACCGACAGCATAAATAGGACAATATCATGCACAATGATTTATAGTCTTAATCAAGATGTCAAGCGATGTGGATCGATATTTGACATATTTTGTTAAGCAGCGTGGTGGTGAACTGTTTATCGCTCTAGTCATTTAAGACAAAAAGGTAGATGTTTCGGCAATTTTTAGTGGGCTTTGGCGATTCGTGGAACCTTCACTAACGGTTTGAAGGCTGTAGGTCAGGAGGCTGCAAAGGCAGGAATCGGAGCGGGGACTGTGAAAGAAATATTACGTTCACGCATGAATGAAGCAGGAAATGATTTGAATCGAAAGGCGGAGGAAAAAGTTAAAGTCATGGCAAGTTCAGGGCTTCGGAAACGTCCGCGGTTAAAAATAGTCATTCACATAACCGTGAAGTTTTTACCTTCCAAAACTAAAAATAAATCTGGATAAAAAGAAATAGAGTAAAATCAGAGAAGAAGAGAAAGACTGTTAAGAAAAGCAGGCCTCATTCATATCAGGATATATTTGGAGACTCATAAAGCAAAGTTGCAAACGAATTTATACATTCTTTAGGAAACCATCGGAGATGGCGGAAGTAATTCCATCATGTTTAGACATATTCCCACGTCTACCCTTGCATAATAGCACACTCGAACACCGGGAGGTTGAATACAAGCCTATTAACGCTCTAGACACCCAAACAGAATTGAAATTCTCAGTGAAAGATAGCGGAAACCGATATCTCACAACCAACCTGGTGTCGATAGTAATTTTCTACACTCCTTATTCGTGCAGTGTATAAGAGTACCTAGCATTCAACGGTCGAAGGGTGGCAACAACTGACTATTATCACTATCGTAGCTATTTTGAAAATTTAATAAACTATGGGGAAGATGCAGCAGCAACTCATTTGGTCTGGCTATTGACTCAGATGCTCAGGATAGTAATAATCCAGGATTCATGGTAAAGAAAGGGTTGCTCGAAAACAGTGCGGTTAGGGAATTAGTGGGCAAACTTCACGTTGATGTTTTCAATCAAGATTTAATATTTAATCAACGGTGTAGACATTGAACTATCGTTTACGAAACCAGATTTATATCTGAAAGGGGGTAACATTAGGGAAGTTAAAGATCCTGGACGCAACGCTTCTTGCACCTCACTAGAGAATCAATGAATCTGTGCTATTAGCTCACATGAAGCTTTTGGGGGCAAATAACACTGCGTATATCCTTATAAACGTTTTGAATTAAATACATTCTCAGTTTCATAGAATTCTTTCCCAGGGATTGCTCATAAACAGCCAACATGGGTTCCGGAAAGGTAGATCTTGCGAGACAAAATTAGCTTTATTCGTACACGATAGTTTAGTCTACGGCGAGAAGTGTACTGAAGTTGATGCGATATTTTTAGATTTAAAAAGGCTTTCGATAAAGTTCCTCATGACAAATTAATCTTGAAGTTAGAGAGTTTTGGTATAAATAAAGACGTTGTATTTTGGGTAAAAGAATTCTTAAGTGGGCGAGAGCAGAGGGTTGTCATAGATGGTATCATGTCGGACACAATCGAAGTCACATCGGGAGTTCCCCAGGGTAGCGTAGTAGGTCCGCTTCTATTTCTTTTATACATAAACGATTTGGGTACCGTAGTTAGTAGTAAGCTTAAGCCCTTTCTACAATGGACGTAAGCCGTAGCGCTTAAGACGTAAGGATTTCCTTACGACAGGCAATCTCCAATGCTGACGTATGCCGTAAAAATATCGACATCGATCACGGTCCATTCGGAAGCACTCCGGTTGTATATACATGGATATTGAAGACAAATGAGTGTTGAATTTTTTTCTAGCGTAGAATAGAGAACACTGTCAACAAATATAATGTTTTGATAAAGTATTCGAAAATGAACGCAGAGATTACCGTCGCTGCTTCGACGTTGATTATTGTAATGGGGGCAGGTGTAGTAACAGCTTTGCTTGTCCATCAATCGAAAATACGTAAGACTAGGAGAAGGTGTTGGGTCCATCCTACTTTGCAGGCAACATGAGAAAAATCCATGGTGCCCATAACAACCTATGCCATTAATAAATGAATGAACCAGGAATGTTGAAAGCAAGACAATCTTTGATTTACATTATTTCTTACAGTGTAGCCTTTCATCTTATCATAGAATTACAACTGTCCATGCCGCTGAGTTTTTGACATTTTGGTCGATATTGGTGGGTGTCGATCAGTATATGCCATTTAAAACTTACAAGGCCACTAATCATCCAAATAAACCAAGACACTGGTTCATACAATAAAGATTCAGTTAGAATGCGGGATGAAACAATCCAAATATTATTCAATGAGGCATCAGTTAATGATAAGCTCGTCTAAACTCGCCATCTTTCAAGTTGACGAACAAAGGTTATTTCAAATACGTCCGCAATTCTTCCCCAAGTCAAAAAACCTCCACAAAAGCAATAACCCGTGACTGACACCGGCAGCAGCAATGAAGCGCTCTGATTGGCCTGCCGTAAGACGTAGAGATGGGACTTGGCCATCTCCCTTAGGCCGGCCGCACACCAGATACGGCACGGCGCGACGTTTTGCCTTAAGGTGCCTTATGCGACGTGGTTTGTATTGGTTTGAATGGAGGTGCCGCACACTGCATCGGGCACGGCAAGGCGAAGCAGCGCCGCACGGCGCTTTGTACTGCCTTGTCAATTTTCGTCCGTCGGGCAAAAGGCTTCAGACAAATCGTTCTGCGCATGCGCGGGGATCGCCGCCACGTGCAGTGCAGTGATAGCGACAGGTAAAGTAGTGGGCTCTACTGTCGTGGAAAAAAGTCATGACACTCGAGTTTACAAGTCAATGACAGTTGTACCCGTAATCCCACATGAAAACAAGTTATGTCAAAAATTAGCAAATTTAATTCTGCGTTTAACTGTGGAAAGTGAAAATTTTTATTTTAACTTGTTAAAATTTTATTGTCTGCGAAACAAAAAAAGTGCCGGTTTTTTCACCGTTTTAAACGGAATGCTCACTTTAAAAATTCATAACTTTAAAAGTATTCATTGGATCGTAACCAAACTTTAATACGACATAAAGGAACCTGTTTTTAACATATGTACAAAGTTTTAAGATAATCGAAGTTGAAATAAAATTGTTCTTGTACATTTTGTGAAACAACTTTTTCTCAGTACTGCGTGGTCATATCGATACGAATCTTGTTCTGTCATGGAGCTTATGGTAATACAAGGCTAATCGGTACTCCATATTTAGAATTTATTTAGTTGTTTATTTTGTGTGCGCTTACATTTAATTCGGTGTTTCCTACAACAAGAGGTGTGAAGCGAACGAGAGGAAACGGACGCATGACCTTGGAAATCCGTGCGACGTTGCCGCGTTCGACACCATCCCCGCGTTCCATATGTAGAATCAATACATTTTTGTTGCATTGTAACTTAAACAGATGGGATTCTTATCTTTCGAAAGAAAGTACACCCCTTTCCGTCAACTTTTTAAGTTACAATGCAACAAATGGTGTCCGATGGCAACAGATGGTGTCGAACGCGGCAACGTCGCACGGATTTCCGAAGCCATGCGTCCATTTCCTCCCGCTCGCTTCACACCTCTTGTTCGAGGAAACACCGAATTAAATGTAAGCGCACATAAAATAAACAACTAAATAAATTCTAAATATGGAGTACCGATTAGCCTTGTATTACCATAAGCTCCATGACAGAACAAGATTCGTATCGATATGACCACGCAGTACTGAGAAAAAGTTGTTTCACAAAATGTACAAGAACAATTTTATTTCAACTTCGATTATCTTAAAACTTTGTACATATGTTAAAAACAGGTTCCTTTATGTCGTATTAAAGTTTGGTTACGATCCAATGAATACTTTTAAAGTTATGAATTTTTAAAGTGAGCATTCCGTTTAAAACGGTGAAAAAACAGGCACTTTTTTTGTTTCGCAGACAATAAAATTTTAACAAGTTAAAATAAAAATTTTCACTTTCCACAGTTAAACGCAGAATTAAATTTGCTAATTTTTGATATAACTTGTTTTCATGTGGAACTACGCGTACAACATTCATTGACTTGTAAACTCGAGTGTCATGACTTTTTTCCACGACAGTAGTATTGTCTAGTTGTTGTTTGTGTGACAAGTGAAAATGGCAAGCCAGGAAGTTGATGGGGTCTCTGTTGTTGGTTTCACACGACAATAGTTATAAAATTTTTCAGGGTCTTCACTTAATTCTGCAATAAACGATTTTAGGTTACGTTTTTCGTTTATGGATTGCACCCACATTTCTCTGTTGGGCACATAATCCAATAACTTGACGAGGTACCGCAGCGTTATAACATTCGCCTCTTTTTCTTCTTCTGCGTTCATTTTCACGAAATATGTAACAGACTACAAACAGACTTCTTAAAATATAATACAAACTACACACACTACTTCAGTTGTCAGTATACTAAACGCCACTGAAAGCGACGGTGTTCAAGTCGCCTTGCCGTGCCGTATGCTGCTCTTAACCATCGGGCAAGGCACGGCGAGGCGAGGCGAGGTGAAAACGTCTCGCCGCGCCGTGCCGTATCCGGTGTGCGGCCGGCCTTACGACAGCTTCTTACGTCTTACGACAGCCCTTACGACAGACGTCTTACGGCTTACGCCCATTGTAGAATGGCCTTTAGACTGATTTAAGAAAGAAGAAAGTACAAGAATGCGAAAAGAGAAGAAGGACAGCTTTGCTACAAAAGGAAATAAGGAACGAAGTAAGTCGCAAAGCCAGGAAGGCTAGATACATGTGGATGAACAATCTATGCGAAGATGTACAACGCAACCTTGTACTTGCAAAGGTGGAAGCTGCCTTTAGGATAGTGAGGAACCACTTCAAGGAACGGAGCGCAAGATTCAATGCTATGAGAGACAAGAATGGAGAACTTTTGATTGAAAATGAAGATAAAGTGAAGAGGTGGAAAGAATATCCTGAAGAGTTATACAACGGGAACAATCTCAGCACGAAAGTTGTTGAAGAGGAAAGCGAAGTCGAGAAGGATGATGTGGGAGCATCATTATTGACTTCGGAATTCGACGCAGCAGTAAGGGAACTTCGGATTAATAAGGCTTCTGGAATTGAAGATATCCCCGTAGAACCCGTTGAAGATATCCCCGGGAACCACTTCAAGGAACGGAGTGCAAGATGCAATGCTATAAGGGACAAGAATGGAGAACTTTTGATTGAAAATGAAGACAAAGTGAAGAGATGGAAAGAATATCTCGAAGAGTTATACAACGGGAACGATCTCAGCACGGAAGTGATTGAAGAGGAAAGCGAAGTCGAGAAGGATGATATGGGAGCATCAATATTGAGATCGGAATTCGAGGCAGCAGTAAGGGACCTTCGGACGAATAAGGCTTCTGGTATTGATGATGTCCCAGCAGAACTAATTAAAAATTCAGGAGAGAAGACATTAACTTATCTTTACAAAACCATCTGTGACATGCACTCAACAGGAGAAATTCCAAAGGACTTCGAGAAAAACATCATCATTCCTATTCCCAAGAAGAAGAGAGCTGAGAAATGCGAAAATTTTAGGACCTTAAGCCTGACGACACATGCATCGAAGATACTGACATGGATCATCTACAGAAGAATAGAACGAAAAGCAGAGGAGTTCCTGGATGAAGATCAATTCGGATTCAGGAAAAGTAAGGGTACAAGAGAAGCAATATTGGCCCTTAGGCTGCTTATAGAGAAGAGAATGGAGAAGAACAAATCGACCTTCATTGCATTTGTGGATCTAGAGAAGGCTTTTGACAACGTGGATTGGAATTTAATGCTTGATATTCTGAAAGGAATTGGAGTTTCCTACAATGATCGAAGAATTATCCACAGTTTGTATAAAAACCAAGTAGATGTGATTAAATCTCGACCCAGCTGTGAAGAAGCAAGAATAAGGAAAGGAGTGAGACAAGGCTGTGCACTGTCTCCCATAATTTTTAATGTTTACATTGAGAGAGCCATCAATGAAGTCAAGGAGAAGTGTTCTGGAGTGAACATCCACGGAGAAACAATCAGCATGCATCAGATTCGCTGATGACATAGCTCTGGTAGCAGAGACAGAGATGGAGCTGAATAAAATGCTACCCACATGGAAAAGCAAGCTTGCTGCAACCTTGCAGCAAGCTTGCATCGGCAAGGTTAAAGCTTGCAGCAAGCTTGCTGCAATCTGACTACTGCACCTGTTACAAGCTTGCTGCAAGGTTGCACTGCAAGCTTGCAGCAAGTTTCATGCAAGCTTCACGCACGTCCTGTGCAAGCTTCACACAAGTCCTGTTCAAGTTTCAACCCTGGCAAAAATAGAGGGTACGCCGAGGGTAGGAAAGCATTCATGAACCACACACTAAAACATTGCCTATGGAATGCAATTGTGCAAAGGAGCTGTAACAATGTTCATAGCGAAACAAATTAGTTAGGTATTACAAAAAAATCACTACTTGCATGAGTACCCCTATAGTTTCAAAATTTAAAAAGAAAATTACTTTCCCGCACATGTAAACGCGAAAGATATAATTCTTAACAATACATACCTGAAATACGTGTCCTATTACCTTATCCTGAACGTCCTAACGAAATGCAAATCACGACGGTTATCTAGCGCTTCTTCGCTAACAAATGACTGTTGGGAGGCCGTGTATATACAGCTGCTGGCTTGCATGAATTCGTTAGTGATAACTAACTTTACAACATAAGGACACGGATATTTGAATCATTAAAACATTTCCCCAATGACCATTTTGTGGCTAAAAGTAAGCATGACCGTTCTGAATATGCATAACGGATATTCTTTCAACTCCAGGAGAGATAAATAAGAGTTTCCTCAGTAATATGGCAATCTCCATCTTCATCCGACGGGCCGCGGGATCCTTGGTAGAAACCCTGACGTCAATACCACTGTTTTCTGTACTCAATCAAACTGTATTCACAATTAATCTGTATTCACGACTTTACAAACTTGTTCTTCTTTGTCAGTTAATTTATCGTTACGCATGCTTAAGTTAATTTCGTGCAAAATTTTCCTATTAACTCGCTCTTTTTCAATTTAGCTCGAATTGTTTTTCTTCTACAGGAAATAAGCCGTGCGCGTTCAAGCAAAGGTAACACTACTCCTCCCTTAGTAGGAACCGTATAGTTGCAATTGCCTTGGGCCTTGCACTATTGCTACCAATGTTGCCAGAGTCCTGCAGCAAAGTTGCCAAGGTTGGCACACTTCATGCAAATTGAGCGTAAGTTGCACGGAACGTGTCAATATTGGCAAAATTGCAGCAAGCTTGCATCTAGATTGGCAAGATCCAATCTTGGCAAGCCATACGCCAGCCTCAACCAAACTTGCTGAAATCTTGCATGCTATGTGGGTAACAACCATGGAAAGGACAATGGCTAGACATAAGCTGAAGATCAATAAGAAGAAAACTAAGATATTGGTGTGCAGCAAAAGAGAAGAGGCCAAAACCAACGTTAAACTAGGAAAACAGAAACTGGAAGAGGTGAAAGAGTTCTGTTACCTGGGAAGGAGAGTAACCAACGATGGACGAAGCAAGAAAGAAATAGTGAGTAGAATAGCCCAGGCAAAGAGGGCATTCTATCAAAAGAAGAATCTACTTGCAGCGGGAAATACAAGCTTGGAAGTAAGGAAGCAATTAATCAAAACGTATATCTGGAGCATGTTCCTTTACGGCAGTGAGGCATGGACGATGAGAGCAGTGGAGAAGAAAAGGGTGGAAGCATTCGAAATGTGGTGATTTCGAAGAATGATGAAGATTAAATGGATCGACCGAGTGACAATGAAGAAGTCCTAAGAAGAGTGGGAGAAAAGAGAAGTCTGCTGAAAACTATAGAAAGAAGACGGACAACCTAATCGGCCATATCTTAAGACATGATGAAGACAATCGTCGAGGGAAGAGTGAACGGGAAGATTGGAAGAGGCAGGCCTCGTATGAGTTACTTAGAACAGGTCGTAAAGGACGTGAAAGAGAGGAACTACGTTGGTATGAAGAGGTTGGCCGATAGAAGAATCGAGTGGAGGGCTGCGTCAAACCAATCCTAGGATTGTTGACCCTTGATGACGATGATGATGAATCACTAAAGATTTATCGTGGGGAAGACACATCCGGAAAATATGCAGCGGGGCGAAAAGAAAGCTAGGATTTATAAAAAGAGTACTTGGGAAATGTGATGGGAAGACAAAAGAGCGATGCTATTTTTCACTAGTTAGGCCGCACCTTGAATATGCAGCCAGTGTATGGGATCCTAATGAAATAGGTTTGATCAGAGAACTAGACAGTGTGCAGCGTAGAGCACTAGGTTCGTTAAAAGGTGTTACGATAGGTTAAGTAGCGTTTCAGGGTTAATAAAATAATTAGGGTGGGAATCATTATCAGAGCGTAGGTTAAGGTAGAGATTAAATCTATTTGAGAAATTTCAATCGGATAATTTTACTGAAGATGTTGGGCACATATTAAAAAAAACAGCCTATTATGCTAGATTCGACATGATAAATAAGATTACAGAGATAGATTGTCGTACCGATAGATTCAAAATGGCATTTTTCCCCCGCACTATAAGAGAAAGAATAGGTGGCATAGCAAAGGGATAGCTATCTACCTAGGTAGGTGAAATATTGTTGAGTAGCCTGCAGTGCATGATGTATGTATTGGCCCCTTAAACACTATATATACTAACAATCTAGTTGCGTGAGACCCCATAGTTGCTTGTTTGCATGTTAGTAATGCATGCTTGTTGATCTTCAGGCCCTGCCACACACCCTCGCGGTGGCTTGCAGGGTATCGTCACAGTCTAAACATACAGTCTTCTCACTTCGGCACTATTTTGGAAACCCGTCATCTCCATTCTACGAGAGTAAAATGAATATTAAGCAGAGAAATTTCGAGAAACTCCGACACTTTTCCATTGATATAAATGTATTTAATTTTTTTCATCAGTTAAATATATGTTTATATTGTGGAATAAAATTGATTAACATGCAAGTTGACTGATACACGTCACGATCTCTACGGCTGATACCATGATGGCGTACGTAAGTCTGTGCGTTCAAAGATCGTTCCCAAAATATTAATGATTTCCGCAGCAAAATTGTGAGTATTTTAAGCGGTTTTCCTTTTTATATTATATTCAGAGTTTTATATATTCATTTATTTTATTCTAATTTTTCTTAATGCCAACAGTAGCAAATGGTTTGCTTCTATACTGGAGTTTCGACAACTCACTCTAAATTGTTCTCAATGATCTTCGATGATACCAAATTTCCTGTGCTCTGAGTCAACTGGTAGGTACATTGATTGATCTGGTAGATATTTGTTGCGATTACAATTAAATATTTTATATATTAAATTTGTGAATCAAATGCTTCTAGTACTTAAATTGTTTTAGTGAACATAACTACGAGTTTGTTTTGAGTGAAGCATGCTAATTGTTGCCTCTTTAAAATTGGTAGTTTGCATTAAAAAAACTCAAGATCACATTTTAAATCTGTAAGGAAGTTCTTTTAGAGCCAAAGGACAAAACACTCAATACTATTGTTATTTATCTGCTTATGATAATGAAAGTTAATTTGGCTGGAATATGTGAATGTGCTTTCAGAATTTTTATGAGTTCTTGCGCAAAGTACGTATTATTTAAATGCTCGTAGTCAGCCGATCACGGAACAAGTTGCACCGATCCTAGGGTTAATGCCATTCTATATTGAATGTTCTTATTTTGGTCGATCTAAATATTTCATACATTGATATGAAGTGTATGTCTTTAATACAGGTATCCAACGACAGTATGAAAAGGGTGGAGAATGAATTTCTTTTCCAGAAAATGAATTCCATTGCGATGTGTGTGTTGCAGATACGGAGACAATGAAGCACTATTTGTGAAGAAGAATCTAGCAGAAGGTTATTGGTGATATCCATTGCTTACGAATTCTGTGAAAAATGTTTCGAAATATACACGTACGCCACGATAGTATTTTAGTCTCCCCACTTTAGTCTGTTCCTTTAAACGCTAAGTTGACTCTCATATCTTAAAAGGCCGTTTTACACGGTACTTTGTTTTGACAATTTCTTGTAAAAACGTTTGTATGAGGAAAATAGTACCGTGTAAAGCGGCAACTTGTGTGAACGCTTTTGCGAATGCCTGAATGACTGAACGGAAAATAGAACCTGTTCTGATTCCATTCAGACAAACAAAATTTCATTTAGTTTCATACATTCGTTTGCACAAATAATTGCACCGTGTAAAACGGCCTTTACAATGAACTGAAACTTTTTCCTGCTCTATGCATGATTTTAACAAGTGTATTCTTCTTTGCCGGCAATTTATGGCATTGAGAGAGGAGACAAACTTCAAGGAGAACAGCTCTAATTATTAGAAGTACACAGATTGAAGCGATCGTAATTAACGTTGCTCATTAAGAGTGTGCATAGTACTGTGATTTTAATTTTTATAATTGATGTGTTTTAAACGTAATATGGTTCGTGTTATATGCTAAACTATTTTTCAAAAAGTATGTTGACCCATAATGTAAAAATGTAAATGTATTTTTTGCCCTTGCTACAAGTGTTGTAAATGGCAGTGTTTTAATAAAAATGTAATCGCGGGAATGAACATGTAATTTTATTTCAGAGTTAATATTCCCCTTGGTTTACTGTCCTAGTATATTCATATGTAAATAACCTGAATTTAACTCGTTGTGATTTTCTTCCGGATAAATTTTAATTGAAAATTGGTCAATTGAAAAATATTATGGTCTCCCCTAGTAAGGTATTTTGAAAATCCCTCTTCACAGCGTTGCCACATACTCAACTGGCACATTCATAAATTTGGCAACGTTTGGTAAAACAGAAAGTAGGCTCACCAGCCAGCTAAGGGTTTCCCATTGCTCTAGGAAGCTTATGGGAGTAGGAGGACTGTATGTTTAGACTGTGGTATCGTGTAGATGAAGATCCCTGAGAGCACACTAAAAATTGTAGACGTCTAAATTTGGTCAATTTAACGTCTACAGATAACTTCACTTATTGAAGTTTGCTGTAGACCAAGAATTGACCTAATGTAGACACGATAATAAATTCCTAATGACGGATGCTGTCGACCACATTTGAAACCAAATATTACCAACCAAAACAAATGTAACATAATATGTTTTCAATAGTTCACCTTGAGACCCGTTAAAATATTTATAAAAAACGGAATTACTGGTATATCGGCAGACATTATTTCGTCATTATCAGTCCATTACTGCGCTTAAACAATATCATCCGGTAGAAATTCCGCTTATGTGGCCAAGTTGGCTGCGCTTGCTTCGGCAGTTTTCTTTTGTTAAATCGTGCCCGCGCATGGAAACGCAAGCATGCACACGTAAACATGTGCAGAATCTTTTTTGGAATGTAGTTGAAATTTATTATCTCAGTGTTATTTTACGCACTCTAGTTACATAATATACAGTTGTCTTATGCGTTATTGTATTCTAAAGAATAATTTGGTTCCGGTTCATCCGCTAGGTACTTGTGTACTGAGGCTGTTTCGTAGTGGTAAGTGTACTTTGAAATTAAAGGCAATGGAATAATGTCTGCTTAGAAATCCGTTTTTCTTTCTGTAGCATCTGCGTTTTATTGTCTTTACAGATTTTTTCAACCGTATATACGGTATAGAATACTTGTTCTCCGAAGTTACCAGTAACGTAACGAAGTTGTTAAAAAATACGTCGTTGAACGAAGGATCCTTGAAGTTTCAACGTGTGTTACTTTACTGCTAGCAGATATGGTACTATTGTGGGGTATTTGGACCTTTTTCATGTAATTTATGCCAAGTGAGGTTCCGTTTTGTTTGGTTTGCATTATATTGCCGAGTGAATAACCGTGTTTGGCAACAAAATAGTGTGATATCGGTGAACTCTTTTTCTCGAACTTCTTTTCGTTTAAAATTATGGTAATGCATAGACAGTGTCTTCGAAAACGCTGAGGAAGTGCTATTGATTGTGTGTTGAGGTGCTGTTGTGTAAATTTTGTATAATTCATTTGCACTGGTCTTCTGATAAATAAAGGTATTTATTATTATATTTTTGTTATATGTTGATGGTTTCTAGCGTAATTCCTGTAGAAGCTGTTGGATTTGGTATTTTTCAGGCATATTTGACGAAGTCATTTTTTTTGTAATAGTCAAATAAATTGTTGGTAGATGTGAGCTTTGTATTGTACCACTGTAAGTTTCGAGTACGCAGCGTAATTATTAGTTTACCCGATGATGACGTGTCGTAGAAACGTACATAACGTAGCTAGTGTATTAAATATTAAACTACGTACTTAGTAGGTATTTTAATATTGTGTGTGGAAAACCCAAGTTTACTGCCTTGTTACATTTTTGTGTTGATTATCGCACTACCTTGAAAACTATTTCTTTTAAATCAAGTATGCTGAAAACCTACATTAATGGTTACCAGTAGACCACGAATGGCGGACATTTGCACCTTATTTCGACCACATGTGGACGTAATGTGAACCAAAATAAGACGTTTACATACGGTATGAAGCAAAATTTATGGTTTGCTGTGCACCAGATGTAGACGTTAAAATTAGGTCTACATTAGGTTTGCTGCAAACTTTGCGAGGTCACCAGTAGACCACGAATGGCGGACATTTGCACCTTTTTTCGACCACATGTAGACGTAATGTAAACTAAAATAAGACGTCTACATCTAGGAATTCAGCAAACCTTATGGTTAGCTGAATACCAGATGTAGACGTTGAAATTAGTTTTACATTAGGTCTACTGCAAACTTTGTGCTCTCAGGGATGTTGATCCCACAGACGGTAACCATAATGTTCTATATGTATTTCTTACTTCTTGACTCCAGTTTGTCTCCCACTTGTTTCTTATGAGTATGAAGATAGAATAGGCACTCAAAAATCCTTAGTATTCTGACATCCGATTTCTCTCCAAAACAAAGTTGAGCTGGGACTGAATTTTTCAAGGTTGGTGTAGGGATACTGTTCAGAATATAAACGCAGTCAGAACAGCCTCTGTATCTACAATCTTAGGTAATGTATAGCTGAGTAGCATGCAACGAGCTTAATCTAGTATGGTGCGGTTTGAGGTTCATCTATGGAAAACATTGTAAAAATGCAAAATTAGTGCGTCATCCCGTAAGAGCAATGGTGAATCGGGGAGAACAAAGATGGCGGACAGGCCACGCCCACGTTTCAGGTTCAAGAATTGACCACCTTAGGTAGCGCCCTCTCCATAGATTTTTAGAGATTGGAGGGAGGGATAACCTATCTGGCATACTGGAGGCACTAATACAGTGCCTCTATTAGCCTCTAATAGTGTCAATGCAGGGACTACTAGGGGCCCTATGTCCCAATACAGTGCCTCTTTGGCATACTTGAAGCCAGCGCCGCAACCCTGTGTACGGCATACTTGGAACTAGTAATTACTTTGTGGCCCTTGTTCCACTGAGTTTGTACCACCCTCTCTCGTTCGCCTAACAGCTGAAAGCCGATTGCGTGGTGTGATTGGTGTGATATGGATGGACCCGTGAAGCTTGAGCAAAGTGCGTCCGTAAATTGTGTTGTTTACGGGTCTCTATATAGTGTAATAATGAAGAAAATGGTTGTTTATGCTATTTTTTGATGGACAGAATATCTGCAGAATGGAGAAACGAATTACATTTGTACTAGAGCGAATACGACGGTAACAATTTTTTTCGCTTTGAGTACTTTGAAATGATCGACGTTCTATGTGATTTTCTCACATTGTGCAGGAAGTAGTCGATGTGGGATTAAATACTTGTGTTTACGTGTGCGCTTCCCATGGTTCAAGTTCCTGAAGTTTTTGTTACCAGCATGAATGACATTGGTCATGTGTCTCGCAGAACTGTCACCAGATTTCATCCTCATCACGGAGAGAATATAATTCTTTTCGAGGATTCAACTGTGGCACTGCGTAAAACAAGCTTTGCGAATGCTTTAGCATTTTCTGAGAAGCCATTACTTCCAGGAGAAATATTTCTGCTGGAAATTGAGAAAAACGAAAGAGGATGGAGTGGGCATATGCGATTGGGACTAACGCAGGTGCAGTAATATTCTTCTCTGAATGTCCATTTATATTATCAGTTTTGCAATACAGGTCCATCTTAAGTGTCATGCTCACTGCTTTCCCCCATAATGAAATGGAGCTTTCGAGGCACGGCTGCTATAATGCCGAGAGGAAGGGCCCACACTTGTGGCAAATGATTACACTAGGTCGTAATTGTGACCGCACAGTTGTGTTGACACTTCCTCTGGGGTAATTGGAATTGCCGTGCTTTGAATCACCATGCCCTGCCATTAATGATTGTAGTTTTTCCATGCATTCTATTTTCCGCCTCTGTAGTAGTTGTGCCACATTATTTTATGAAAGCGATTTCTTCTTTGAGAAATCTAAGATCGCAAGGGCAAAATCTAAGATCGTTGTTATGATTTCCATGCCGTATTTGCCCGTTAACCTGAGGTACAATTATTTGAGAGTTCATTTTCATTACGATATTCCACTCGGCTTGCATGGAGTTGTGCTCAACCAGGATGTGGCTTGCCTGTTGCGATTTGCGAATATCCGTTTTTATTTCGTGATTATTGGGTCGGCCGAGTAAATTCTTCTCGGGTCTTCAACCGGGTTAGGTTCTCTATCTCCGCCGTCGGGTCGGCCGTTAAAAGGCAAAATGAATTGAAGCAGAAATGGAGAGAACACAATTGCTGTTGTTAAATGAATTCTCACTGCTACTAAAAATAACCAACCCCACGTGTAATTTTTTTCTCCGTGGATAAAATCCCCCACTAAGTCGTTGCTTGGTGTAATCAATTTGTTTCTGCTATGGATACCAACAATCCTGTGATCAGCAAAAGGGATTGCTCATTTTAATATTATTTCTTCTTACAGTTTTGCCATTTTTATCTCTGTAAACAGACTCCCGGGTTTGTTTTGATTAGGTATATGCAAAAATGTGTAGGTAGTTTGATTTTCTTTACTTGTGCCTTAAATTTCTTTTTGTGGCTTATGCTGTGGCCAGTTATTCATTAACTCCATGATATGGAATAACAATCAGAATAAATATAAAGATTTATCAGTAAAATCAAATAAAAGGGGATAATAATGTGGATACATACAGTTTCATTGGTAATAATGAATAAGTGAACTACTTTTAAAAACACTGCTTTCTACAACTTTGATACTTGCAATACCCACTGGACACAATAAATCCTTAAGGTGTATTACATTGTTTCTGGATCATCAAGTTGTAATGCATGATGACCCAAAATAAGAAGAAACCTTTTCAATGCCTTATATTCTCACCACAATGTGTTCGTTGCGTGATATTCTGAGATCTGGAGAACCATTCCAAGTCTGTGACAGCCCAAACATAGGAGAACCAAGGCTTGGCCTCACCAAAGGACTCATTCTACTTAACAGGGGTCAATGATGAATGGTAGTGGGAATCCTTGCTGGGCACTACCAAGTGATGAAGTGCTTACAACTGCTGGGAATTACAGATTCACCCAGATGCAGGTGGTGTGAAGAGTGGGATGAAGACACACATTGTACAATGCTGTAATGAGGACTTGGAATAGGTGCCAGGGTACATGCACCATTCATGGTGCCCAGGGAGGGAAATCAGCATGGGGGACCTATCGGCAAGGCTATTATGTACCTACTCATAAGAGATTCCTTTGTTGATCGGCTCATGAACTGCTTCCCTTCTTCGACTTGAATACCATTCTCAGTGACTGTTTAGACAACTCACTGATTAGGACTCTGGCGAGAGCAATCTTTGTCAACATCGAGGAAATATGAAAGGGCTGTCTTGGTGTACTCATAAGGGAGAGTATGTCCGTATTATATACTATCAGCCCGTATTCCTAGCTGTCTTGTTAGCTGTGCATGATTTGTCAATAATGAATTGGGTTGAACCTCAGAACAGCAGCCGTAATATCTGTTCACCAATTACTTGTAGGAAAGAAGGTTAAACTTGCTCACTGAGAGATTTATTACTCTTCACTTAATCAAATGCTGCTCAGATGCTTTGCTCACATGAGGTACACGTTTCACATCAATATCTGTGCTGGGAGCTTTGTCTGGAACTTCATACAATGGGGTAACCTTTGCCCTTGATTCCTTCCTTGAGTCAGTCATTTGAGTCCTCTTACCATAGGAAACTCGTCGATCTGGTTGTAGGTGTATGTGCTGTTGTTCGGAGGGGTGGCACAACTTGCCCTGGATCACTGCCTAAACTCACTGTCCATTTTTCATCTATTGGCAAGCGCTCATTGTCATTGGATTCACAATTAGTCCCATTTCACACAAAAGGCTTTCATACCTCTAATGGTCACTCAAGAAAAGTTGATCACAAGCTTGTACGAGAACATTTTGCAGTATTTTATGCTTCTTCACGGACATCTCCCTCACTTGTTTAAATGTCTTCTCATTTTTTTTAAAACTATCTATCCCACCTTGATTAATTGATTCCATTACATTTTTAATTAATAAATTGATATTTTAAACTCATTGGTACAGACATTGATAACATGCTTGTATATTATTTTTATCATGTGTGGTTTAAGAAATAAAACAACAGTGGAAAATAACTAGAGCATGTTGTAGATTAGAGCCTGGGGTATATCAGAGGCATTGTTGCTGGTTTTCACAAAAACTCTAATAGGTACGATGAAAAGTATGGCTGTTTTAAGTTCCCATTGGGGAGTATTTCTTTGTTGGAGATGGACTCCTCACGTCTGAGTTCATCGCCGTATATATACCTGTAGCCCCCTGTTGTCAACTCCATCAATTGTACTCAAACTCTCCACCACATTCTTCACTTGCCTTTGATTGTTGCCTGTGTTGATGCAGTGAAAGTTCAATCCATTGCTCCTAATTCTTTCGTGTCACTCTATGTGATCGTCACTTTATAAAGTGACATCCAATTGTTATGGCACCAGGTGGGTAATAGTACTTCATCATGAACATATAAAAGTGAATCGCACTAGCATTGTGGAAACAATGTATCTTCTATCTTAGAATGAAAACATTGGTACATTTTTTACACTTTTATTCACCACCGACCAAGGTGTCAGCACATTGTGCCAACATTGGGGAACGATTACGTTTTACAAAGTGAAAGGATTGGGGCAAGTTGGTTGACTCACATGAGAAGAGGGTGGGGGAGTGTATTCTGACTGTATCTGTTTGAATTGTTCGAGAAACTCTAATTTATATCCTCTGGGCATACTGTGTTCAGTATCAAAACGACTAAAATGGTTGAAGTTGCACTTGGCAAAGCACTTTTGTAATTTCACCCTGGTTTTGATACTATGACCTGTTTGCTTGGTGTATTGTACACCTCATACAAATTTATAAATCCCACTTTTATCCAAGTTGTCGCATTTGTCTTTTTAGCTAAAAATAATTTTACCAATTGTCACAGGATTATTCTTGGACCTTATTTAATGAAATAATTTTCCATGATGTGTAGGAAACATTCCCGATGAATGGTAACCAGACCATTGGTTAGGTTTTACAGGATCAGCATTAGAGATTGTGATTAGGTTAATTGTTTTCTTTAATGTAAAATGATAGAGCAATTTATGTCTGTAATTGGTATGGAAACCATTTCTATTGGGTTTGGTGGTAGTTGTAGAAATTTAACTTTGGTGTAGGAATATTTATAAATGTATAAATCATAGGTCTCTTGAGTCGCAGATTTTTGCCGATGATCATGCCTAGAATCTTTAGGGATATGAACATTGGAAATTGTAGGCTTTCTGTGCATGAGAAAAATCTAAATGTCCTCCTTTTACAGTGATTGTCAAATATAAAAGGTTAAGGCAAGTTCAACATAGGTATGTGGAATTCAAAATTGTTACATATACGTCTTATTGTTGTAGAGTACCTGTCCTTAAACAAAAGATATTTTCCACATGCCGTAATCAATAAACAGCGCATATCATGAGTGGGTGTTTGTGCTGCCTGGATTCTGGAGCATCCATGAAGATAGGACGCACTCTGGGAGAGGAAGTCACTCTGTCGAAGGCATGTCCTTCACCTGACGACGCATCCCTTCCCTCTCTGCAAATGTCGAACCCGCCCCTCCCCCACTGCTCCCCCCCCCCTCCCTCCATGGAACATGAAAACCTGTGAAGAATTGGCTTTGGAGGACTGAAATGCAGTGGCCTGGACGAGGAGACCTCTGGAACGGAGGCTACAGGGTCATGGAAACTGGATGGCGGAGGTATGTTGCTGGAGTGGGCAGAGTGGTGAAGAAGGGAGTGTGATGGGGGACATGCCTAAGGGATTCCTGCAGTAAGTGAAGATGGAGACCAAGCCGTACGTTACCATTGTTGTTCAGGTTTACTTGGTGGACTATGAAGATGAAGTGGAAGATGCCTATGATTCTATATTGGAAGTTATAAAACAGGGAAGAGGAGAATAAAATATAATTTTTTAAGAAAGTGGAATGCTACCATCGCTGAAGGCCAAAAGAAAGAATAAATGGAAGATACGGATGATTTGGAAATCTACATGAGAGAGGAGAAAGACCTTTAGAGTTCTGCACACTACACAAACTAGCGGTGCCAACACATTTTATAAAACAAGCGAAGAAGATACACTAGGAAAATTCCAGGGGACGGAAGAAGATTTCAAATTTGTCTCAATTTTGTTTCAAATTGGCTGCAAGAGGTACCTGGGAGGTGCTCCTTCCCGATTGCTGTTCACCTTCCCCCCTGTGATTCTTTGTAGCAAAACTTTGATAGCAACTGAATGAGAAAACAGAAATGGGTACATCTGGTTGGTTGTCAGTGTAACATACATCATGCATCCAATCCTTAAAGGTTTTTGCTGTCTTATACATTATAAGCTAGCTTCAAAGGAGTATCACTTAAATAAGTTTTTTATTTTGAAGCCTCACAACTGAGCTTAAAGCCACCGAGTCGTCCACCAGGTTGCGGATGGTGTGTTGACTTATAGAGGTTAGCTGCGAGGTAAACGAGAGTTTACTCGTAGAATAAGCAGTGGTGGACAAAAAGCGACGGCATTCCGAGGGCATATTGGTCTATCCCTGGGTAAGGTAGGCCACTAAATGATACTGAAACCTGTGAAGATGCCGTGACTTGGCGACGGGAGGCCGCCAACAATTACGCTTCCCATCACCTGGAGGAGAGGGCAGCAGCTTTTCTTCACATGAGTGAAGGTGGAGACCACAGTGGTTGGTACAGCGACACTCATTTCACTACAGGCGTGGAAAAATTTACTTTAACAGCTGTAGTGCTGCGATGTGGAAGGCAAGGGGAAACCACCACATTATTATCCTGAGGAGTCGCAGCTGCTCAACTGTTTCCTTTATTATCAAGATGTGATGGCACCCTCTCGAGTAAAACATTGCGGAGGTAAAATAGTCCCCCATTTGGATCTCCGGGATTTTAGGGTAGGGAACGTGGAACGTGCAATCACTTCGGACCTGCGGAAGACTGGAGAACCTGAAGGTGGAAATGCCGAGAATGGACCTCAATGTATTAGGAATCAGTGAAATGAGATGGCCCAAAGAAGGAGACTTTTGGAGTGGAAGTTATAGAATTATTCACACCGGATCACTGAATGGTAACGCTGGAGTAGGCATAATGCTCAGGAAGAGTGCAGGACTGTGCTTGAAGAGACTCCTGCAGTACAGTGAGAGGATATAATGGTTAAAATTGAAACTAAGCCTACAGATACCATTGTGGTGCAAGTTTACATGCCTACGTCGGACTACGAAGATGAAGAAGTGGAAGACATCTACAAAGATATCACTGAATTAATAAAATGGGTAAGAGGAGAAGAAAACCTAATTATTTTAGGAGACTGGAACGCTGTCGTCTGCGAAGGTCAAGATGGAAGAATATCTGGAAAATATGGATTAGGAAACGGAAACGAAAGAGGAGAAAGACTGCTGGAGTTCTGCACACAACATAAGTTAGTGGTTACTAACACATTGTTTAAACATCACAACCAAAGAAAATACACATGGAAGATGTCAGGAGACAGAGGAAGATTTCAAATAGAGTACATTTTAGTGAAGCAGAGGTTCAGGAATCAGGTGAACGACTGCAAAAGATACCCGGGTGCAGACATCGACAGCGACCATAATTTAGTGATGATGAAATGCCATCTAAAATTCAAGAGATTGAAGAAAACAGTAAAGAACATTTGGCAAGTAGAAAAACTAAAGGAGACTCAACATCAGCTGGAATTTCAGAAAGCAGTATAAAACAGCATAGGAGGGGAACTGACTTAGAAACCAGTAGAAGAGCGTTGGGAAAACATTAAATGTGGAATACAGGAAGCCGCAAAAGAAGTTCTTGGAAGAAGAAAAGTTGCCAAGAAGAAACCATGGATCACGGAGGAAGTCTTAGACCTGATTTAAGAAAGAAGAAAGTACAAGAATGCGAAAACAGAAGAAGGGCAGCTTTGCTACAAAAGGAAATAAGGAACGAAGTAAGTCGCAAAGCCAGGAAGGCTAGATACATGTGGATGAACAATCTATGCGAAGATGTACAACGCAACCTTGTACTTGGAAAGGTGGAAGCTGCCTTTAGGATAGTGAGGAACCACTTCAAGGAACGGAGCGCAAGATGCAATGCTATAAGAGACAAGAATGGAGAACTTTTGATTGAAAATGAAGACAAAGTGAAGAGGTGGAAAGAATATCCTGAAGAGTTATACAACGGGAACAATCTCAGCACGAAAGTTGTTGAAGAGGAAAGCGAAGTCGAGAAGGATGATGTGGGAGCATCATTATTGACTTCGGAATTCGACGCTGCAGTAAGGGAACTTCGGATTAATAAGGCTTCTGGAATTGAAGATATCCCCGTAGAACTGATAAGGAATGCAGGAGAGAAGACATTGGCTCATCTCTACAAGGCCATCTGCGACATGTACTCAACAGGAGAAATACTAAGGGACTTCGAGAAAAAATATCGTAATTCCTATTCCCAAAATGAAGATAGCGGAGAAATAAGAGTATTTTAGGACTACAAGCCTGGCGACACATGCATCGAAGATATTGACTAGGGTACAGAAGAATAGAACGAAAAGCTGAGGAGTTCCTGGATGAAGATCAATTCGGAATCAGAAAAAATAAGCGTACAAGAGAAGCAATATTAGCCCTTAGGCGGCTAATAGAGAAGAGAATGGAGAAGAACAAACCTACCTTCATTGCATTTGTGGATTTAGAGAAGGCTTTCGACAACGTTGATTGGAATTTAATGCTTGATATTCTGAAAGGAATTGTGGTGTCGTATAAATGACCGAAGAATTATCCACGTTTTGTATAAAAACAAGTAGCTGTGATTAAATCTGGACCCAGCTGTGAAGAAGCAAGAATAAGGAAAGGAGTGAGACAAGGTTGTGCACTGTCTCCCGTAATTTTTAATGTTTATATCGAGAGAGCCATTAATGAAGTCAAGGAGAAGTATTCTGGAGTGGACATCCACGGAGAAACAATCAGCATGCATCAGATTCGCTGATCACATAGCTCTCCTAGCAGAGACAGAGAAGGAGCTGAATAAGATGCTAACAACCATGGAAAGGACAATGACCAGACATCAGCTGAAGATCAATAAGAAGAAAACTAAGATATTGGTGTGCAGCAAGAGAGAGGAGGCCAAAACCAATGTTATACAGTGAAACCTGTCTTTTGCGGAATCTCTCCGTGCTATCATTTTTTTCCGGATAAGACAGTGTTCCGCTTAACCCAGGGTCGGACAATTCAAAAAAGACCTTGAAAGTCATATCACGTCCATTACATGCGTCGCCTAAAAGGTTGGTGTAACTCAAATTCTACATGTAGACAAAATTATTATGAAATAATGAAATAACAGCATCCCATTATGGTTTAATTTAGGGATGGGTCGGTTCGGTTCTCGGTTCCACCGATTCTTGAACTTAGAACCGGAACCGAGGACAAAAATAATCGGTACCGAAATAATTGGCGCGAAAACCAGTTTGAAACCTACTCACACTCCAAAAGTGGACGCTTCACATTAAAACCTGGTGATATAGTGTACTTAGATGGTTCAAAGTCGCGAATTATTCTAATTCAGTCTCTGAAAATGATTATTGATTACCTTATCTTACCATTGAGCAATGCAAAGTAAGCTGTAAATTAAGAACCGGAACCGAGAACCGAAGTTAAGAACCGAACCGGAACCGAAAAAAAGTGGAACCGACCCATCCCTAGTTTAGTTTGTTCATTTGAAGTAATTACTGTAAAAAGCTATGTATAAAATACGCATATAATCCGTCATTTTTGTTACGTTTTCCTTTTTTTCCTGTATAATACAATTTTATGCGTCGCCGATATTTAAGATATTAAATAAATCAGTATTACCTTTGGTGAGACTGCTAATTCTTTTAATGAAACTAACATTTCTCTCTAGACTTTTTGTTTTCTTCACATATGACGGTTATACATATTTACTTCTTCGTCGGATTCACAGGCTTCGTCTTCTTTTACACTGCCTGTCAGGGATCCATATTCATCGCCCGTTAGAAGATCGTTGTCGAAGTTCACAAATCTATCAGCATCCATGTCATTGCCTATTAATTGCTGTAATTCGCTTAGATCGTCCATTGGCTCTGAAATAGCAAATGTCATGTATATTCCTGTAAGTGCGTAAATATACATTTACATTGGTGATATGATTAGATAGAATTTGTTTTCTTTGCCTTCCTCGAGGACCAGTCCTGGCAGAAATCCAGCTTTAGCGAAACATTGTTTAACAGTTGATGTTTTAATATATTTCACTGCCAAATTAATCCAATTAATGACATCCAGCACTGGTATTTTTTTATCACCTCCGACACTGTATTCGCAGTATCTGCAGCAGCTAATAATGATCGCATCATCCTTTCTATCTTGTGCCTTCAGTGATCTAATAACTCCCTGATCCATTGGCTGAGTGATGCTAGTTGTGTTTGCCGGAAACCAGGCTAGCTTCATGTTCGCAAGGCGAATTTTAGGGTGACAGGTTGCATTATCAAGGAAAAGTATGACTTTCCTATCTTTCCTCTTCATTTCGGCATTGAAACTTTTCAGCCATTCTTCCTAGATTGAAGCCGCGTTCCTTGCTTTTTTATCATGTCTCCATTTGACTGGTAGCTTCTTAATTTCAACATGTTTGAAGCATCGTGGTCGAGCTGATTTACCAATGGCAAGAGGCTTTATGAGTCCCCTTTCATATTTCCACGAGTGAAAATGGTTAAACGCTCCTTTGAGTGCTTCCCTCCTACAGAATAAAGAATAAGTGGAAATGTAAAATAATTGTTTCCACTTATGCCCTAATTTCAAGAAACAGAACTCGGAAATGCATACAAACCCTTGCAGTTTTCTCCTTTTACGCACAATGTTTTAGACGGCAGAGCCCTAAAAACAATCCGGTTTCATCCCCGTTGTAGATATCACATGGTTGATGGTCTTTAATTTTATCTTGAACCATGCCTTTCCACTCCTCTACGGTTTCCATATCCACGTCGTTTGACTGGCCAACAACACTGCTCCAAACAACATTTTGTCTTGCTTTGAGGCTCTCCAGCCAACCATTTGAGGCCTTAAAATCTAATTTTCCTAAAGAAACTGCAAACTCCTTGGCCTTTTCTTGCACCATTGGATCTGACAATGGAATATTCCTCAATCTAGCTTACACAAACCATTCCCAAAGTAATTCGTTTAATTCTTCATATTCGCAGAGAGGATTTTTCCTATTTGAATGTAACCTTAGGCCTAAAATAATAGACAGAAACGACAATTATTTTATGGTGTGTTGGTTTGCTGACTATTGTGGTATGGGATGTGAAGAAATACGTTTCTTAGGACCTACCTCTTTCAAAGTGTTTCTTAATTTCGTCCTTCTTCTACATTGCGTCTTGCTAAACTCGCATATTTCCACACTTAAACCTCTTGTATCTGCCTCACGGAAAGTTTTTCTCGTTCAAAGCACTCGATCAAGTCCAGTTTATTTTTCATCGTTAATACGTTTCGTGGCATTGCGGAAATCAATCAGTAGTTCCCCGAAGATCCTTAGCGTTCTCTGGTGTGGTCTTACCCTGTCAGCAGCACATAGGAGAATGATTCCTTCTTATTTGGTTGCGAGCAAGGCTACACAAAATGTTTATGCACTTGTAGAGAGAGAGGAGAGGGTTCTACGAGTTTGAAGAGAGGTAAGTGTTCAAGCGTGGGTCAGTGCAATGGTCAAGAAAGGGAAATAGGTGACGGGTGGGAAGAGGGGGTAGTTTTGTTGAGCATTTGGTAAAATGTACGTGAAACGGAACTCACAGCGGGACATTCGGCACTGGGGGAGGCTTAACGCTAGGTTTAGGGAGACTTAGAAGTGTTTAGGTCGATGCCACATCGACTCCTGGTCCTGAGTCCCTCCCACGACGTGATGTCAGTCAATAATGAGGTAGCCCATGGTGTGCGAACAACATCTTTGGCTGGTTGCATTTTAAGTATTGTTTTCTTGGGAAAAGGCTTTACAAAACATTTTAGGATTTTAATTCCTTACGGTAAAAATTATGCATTGAATTGTTTTTTTGCAATTCCGCTTAACCCAGGTACACGTGCCCGGGAATCGATTCCGTTTCCGCATTTGACAGTTTCCGTTTAACACAGGGAACCAATACATGTAAAACCCTTTTTCGACCTCCGGGACCAACATTTTTTTCCGGATAAGACAGGTTTCCGCTTAACTCAGGTGCCGCTTAAGGCAGGTTTCACTGTACTAGGACAACAGATACTGGAAGAGGTGAAAGAGTTCTGTTACCTGGGAAGCAGAGTAACCAACGATGGACGAAGCAAGAAAGAAATAGTGAGTAGAATAGCCCAGGCAAAAAGGGCATTCTATCAAAAGAAGAATCTACTTACAGCGGGAAATACAAGCTTGGAAATAGGGAAGCAATCCTTCAAAACGTATGTCTGGAGTATGTTTCTTTATGGCAGTGAGGCATGGGCGATAAGAGTAGCGGAGAAGAAAAGTGTAGAAGCATTCGAAATATGGTGCTATCGAAGAACGATGAAGATAAAATGGATCGACCGAGTGACAAATGAAGAAGTCCTAAGAAGAGTGGGAGAAAAGAGAAGTCTGCTGAAAACTATAGAAAGAAGACGTGACAACCTAATCAGCCATTACTTAAGACACGATGGCTTGATGAAAACAATCATCAAAGGAAAAGTGAACGGGAAGAATGGGAAAGGCAGGCCTTGTATGAGTTACGTAGAACAGGTTGTTAAGGACATGAAAGAGAGGAACTACGTTAATATGAAGAGGTTGGCTGATAGAAGAATCAAGTGGAGGGCTGCGTCAAACCAATCCTAGGATTGTTGACCCTTGATGATGATTTGGAAGTGTTGCAAACATTGCTCTAGGTAGGCTACCTGACGTAAAGACATTCCTACTCCTGTCCTTCCAAACTTAATTCCTAGATAGTAAACAAAAGATCCAAGATCAATGTGTCTAAATTCTGACACAAGTTTAGCTGAAACAGCAATCAAAACTTTCATGCCATTTCCTGTTAAGACAATGTAATCAACACAGATTAACAGATACATAACAAAATTCTCTGTGTTAGAGTAGAAACATTCATCATTAGTACAATGTCTAAATTCTAATTGATATATGAAACAAAATATTTATTGCAAACCTTGGGAGCTTGTTTCCATCCATATATAAACTCTTTTTCCATCCATATATAAACTCTTTTCAAGTTCACAAACTGAAGAGGACTGTAAATGAGAACCAGAAGGTGGGAACATACATATGTTATTTCTTCATCAGCAGTTCCCTGCAGAAATATATTTTTCACATCCCGTTTTAATGCATAAAAGTTCTTTGCATTAATTACTTCCAGCAACATGATGAGATGAGCTACAGGAGCAGATGAAATGGGCTCTTTTGTGTTGGCATCATAAATGGCAATGCTTTACCCACTGCTGTTCTGTTGGCGCCCCCTGGCCACGCTGAAGGGAAGATCGCTTCGCCGTAGATGCTCGCTTATTCACGGCCTTTGACGTGTCCTCATGCAGCTGCTGCTCTCTGATTGGCTGATGGAAGTCTTAGTGTCATTTCCATCGTTGGAAAGGTCTCTATTCGTGTTGTTGCTGACAATTTCCTCTGCTTTCCTGATTATTCTGTGGACATAGCGCTTTTTCTTGGCAAGGATTTTTGGTTGCATAAAATGCACAGGGTGTCCAAGTGCAGCCACCCCATGTTCTGCAATGGCTTGCGTTTGGCTCACACGAATGTTCTCTCACTCTGCCCTGCATCACAGCTTCCCCCTCTTGGTGTGCCACAGGACACCCCACAGCTGCAGAGAACACTCCCTCTTGTGGTGGGAGGGGATCCTTTGCTCTGGTGAGGAGACTGGCTATTTTTATGTCACATCTTTTACTGTCTAATAACCTTTCCTATGGAGAAGGAAATCAACTGCTAAATATCATACCTGGACTTCCTAGTGGCCAAGAAGATGATCAGATCAGCCGGAAATTTATTTTGCACCTGAACATATAAAGGGGTGTAAGATGGAGGAGTTGGAGAGAAGGAGACACAGACAAGAAGTGGACTCATAGTGAATGAAAATGTGTTTGTGAATCACTCCCCACTGCTAGAGGCCTCCTTTTCTTGGCGGGATAAGAACTCCTGACCCTCAACAGTGAGGCTTCCCCACGACCCCAACCCAACCCTCCCCTCAACCTGCCCCTCTGCCTACCCCTTCTTTTTATTTGTGTACGACAAGGAAATATTGACTTGTACCTGAAGATAATGCGTAGCGTTGAAACTAGTTGTACCGAATAAATTTAAGTGGAAATATGCATAGTTGTTGGATTCTTGATATGCCAACAAATGTTTAACCATGGGGATTATAATAAAGATTTACCCAATAAGCTTGCTGATTTTTAAAAGCGTTGAAGATTCCATCATATTATTATAACCATCGTTCATATCACATTAATATTTGTCATTTATTCAATTGAGTGTTAATCCAGTGATCCCCACCAACTCATGAGCCTCTGCTTTGCCTGGGCAAGTTGTTCCTTTAGTCTTATTGTCCCCTCAGGAGTTCTAAATAAGGAGGTGAAGCCAAAGAACTACATAATTAGAAGAGAACTCCCACACACGCAGGGGACCATGTACCTCTGTAGGAGCGTTGGACGAGTTGAGAGAGCTCCTTGGACGTGGCCACCCAGGTGGCTGAAACCAGGTAGCACAGTTGTTTCCTTTCTCGTTGACTGTTTTGTTTCTGCTGGAAAGTCAGCAATGTGCTCCCCATGGAATTCCATTCCTCAAGTTTTGACTAAACGGGCAAGAAACGGAGTAGACAAATGTGGGAAAGAGGTTTCAGCCTGGAAAGGGAAACGTCTCCTTTTGATGTTGAATCCTGGCCTTTGATTCCAGTTGGATCCAGCCACGAGGTTTCCCCTGCCCCAGTACGCCCTGCCTGACCTGACGAATCGTGGAACATCTTGGGTGTTTGCCATCACCAAGTCCAACAATGGTGTGTTTGAGTACGACAGCAATGGCAATGCCACATCGGCTGCAAGTGTGGCTGTTGAGAGTGACCACCTTGGGTCCCCACTCGGTAAGCCTCTCCTCTGTTGCAAAGATCTGCTTGCGTGCGCCATCGCTGAAGGCTCTTCCTGTGGCCTTGCTTTGCACTTCTCTTTTTAGTCTTGGAGGGATCCCTCTGATACAATATGGATCACGGCACTAAACCTGATGTGTGACTTTGGAGAGCTTTGGAATGCTAGGGTAGCAGATGAAGCCTCTGATTGTCATTCAACTGTTCTGTGACCCTTGTTGCTGCATTCCCACTTGGGGTTTGTTTCTCTCAGTCTAACTGAAGTCCATTGGCACTAGAAGTATGGGTTTGTTCGTTAGACATGTAACTAATGCATGACTGTTTCATCATGTCTTGCCTCTGTTGCTGTATTTAGAGTCATGTCATCAACTGATGAATGAGGGGATGTTGGGAAAAAGTCCTCTCCAAAGTCACTCGGTCTAGTCTGCCCCCTGTTTCTCCAAAATCCAATTGGTGTCGTAAACCCCCTCACCCCAGCCGTGTCACAGACATCTGTCTAAGAGGTGCTGTTTGCCTATTTTCATCCAGATTTCTTTAACTAGTTTTTCTCAGTGGAAGATTGTGTTTCCTATGCTTCTGTTCAGGAAAAGAGTGTAGCAGGGATCTGTCCTGAGTTTAACTCTGTGCCTTAGATATGAGCAGTGTCGTCAAATGTATGAAGGTTATATGTAAACATAATTATATTTCAATGACTTTATTCTGCTGAGTATCAAGATTGTTCTGCACTGCTCAGTGACTGACACTCCTCATGGTTTCAAAACTGTGGCCATGGAGCCTTGAGAACACATTCACGTTCACTACTTAATAAAAATTCAAAATTCTTACAGTTTTACTAGCTGAAGGGCATATTTGCTATCTTGAACTTATAGAACTGAGAACTATAAACCATCATTCATTCATTTTCTTGGCATTCTTATTTATAACCATTGAAATTGGCCAGAGTACATTAAGTTTTTGAAGGGAAACTTATGCAAGGTACTTCATATTTGATGGTTTTTAACATTATAATCTGTGTCAGTCTGGAGGAGCAGACCCAACAGTATCAATGCCTGTTCTCTGTGGCACTTTCGTGTGAGCAGGACGATGGCTGCTTTATTAAGGGCGCAGCTGACATCACCTATTTGCGAGCTGTGGCGTGAGAGCTCAGTGATGGGACGTCGTTGGCGATGGGGGGATACTTGGCACATGCTCAGTTGCGATCGGAAAGACTCAGTTGGAAATATGGAAGACCATTCATTGTGTAGCTGTGTTATAATTAGAGATGGGACATACGAATCCTCGAATCCCTCGAATCTTGTAAAAGATTCGAGAAACAACTACTCGAATCTTTGTGCAATTTTCATCATTCGAATCATTCGAATCTTTCGAATCCTAAAATATAGATAAACACTGAAATCTTTATGGTATAACGTAGAAAAGATTAATTTCGACCGATAAAAACGTTCATTACAAATACAGTAAAACCTCGCTTGTACGTCCCCGCCATTAACGTTTTCCCGCCATTAACGACTTTACTTCAAGTCCTAATAATTTTCATATAACCGCAATGTAATATCTTCCCTTTATTTACGCTAGCAAATTTTTGAATGGTTCGCCATTTGCGTTTTACGAGACGATTTTGCCGTGATTGTCGTCCTGGTTGCATAACTGGTGGATGGACTCCGCTCCGTGAAAGACAAAGTAAAAACTCATGCAGTAAGTTACCACTATGAAAGATAAGTAAAATTTTCACAGATGTACCACCAGTTACCGTGACCTCGGTCATCTGTGGTATTGTAATGCCGCGAGAAATTACAGAACCTACACGTACGTCATTTTTGCGCGATTGTTGTCCGGGTTGCATAACTCGGGGATCAGCTGATGCAATCGTATAGGTGATGCAATTTTTCATTTATTTAAGAAGTGTATGGTTTTCAGCATTTGCGGCCTTCTCTTTCTTTTTTGGTTAGGTATTAATACAGATTTTAAAAAATCCTCCAGCCAAACTTCATCCTCATACATCCTGCGAACAAACCAGTAAAATCATCAAGTTCTTCTCAACCTCGATTCTTAAGTAGCTTTGATAGGATAACATTATAGTCTCTAACACCTTCTTTTCTCATAATGTTTACCCTAACTTACTAGAATGGCTGGACTCCTAGTCCCAGTTCATCCTTATCTATATCCTTCTCTTCTATTCCCAAGTTCCCTTGCCTATTGTTAGTGCCATGCAGTTCTTGCCACGTATTCATTACCCCTTTGCTGAATCTCTTGTAAGTTCTATCACAGGGTGTCTACCAGTCGGGAAAAGTCGGGAATCCGGGAAAAAGTCGGGAATTTGTTAACGTCGGGAAATAATCTGGAAAAGGTCGGGAATTCGCTGAAAAATAATCAAAAATCGGGAAAAATGGTTGGCTGCAAGTCGTCAGGATAAAAATTGGAACGGCGGACATAGCATTGCGAAATGAGATATTGTTTCCCTTTTTCTTTATTTGTCATTATCAAAGAGGTGTTATTTTAAACCTCTCTGGTCAGTATTAGTGAGTTCGTGACTTTCGTCGTTCTGAATTGCGCTGGACATGGGCACCGTTTCCTGCATGCCGCCGCGTGACAACTCAGCTTGGTCGGTTGCAGGTTGAAGATCGTATACTTCCCTTCTGCCCATGAATGCTATTTCGAAAGAATGGCCTTGACCGTGGTTATTGCAACCCTCCCAAAGATTCAGGCGATCCATAGATCGTACTCTAATACGATTGTGACATTTTGCGTTTTGCCATGCTTCTGAGGGTAACTCGATTAAATTCCACTGGACTTCTCTCATCCATTCAGTAAAGCTTACCGTTGGCCATTTTGTTATCAGCATTTGCCATTGAATTGTGTTGCTATTATACGCAATCATAACGTCTTCGTGAAAGAACAGAGATCAGCCCCTTGAAAGTAAAAACATTGTATTACGTTTTGGTGTTTTCCCGGCGGATTAGATGAGTGAAAGTTTCTCGTGTCTTCCACGTCAAAGGCTCCATCTCTGCCGACGTTTCCGAAAACGAGTCGTTTTCCGAAACGTAGGCAGATATGGAGCCTTTGACCCGGTGGAAGACCCGAGAAACTTACACTCATTATAATACGTTGTCGACAACGACGCCATACGTGCCGCCGCCGACGAATACGTCGTTGGCTCCTGGATGATATACTGGAGAACTCGCCATTTGCCAGCTAGTGCAGTGGAATGTCGTTGTTATTCATCTGATGGCGAGCTCGCTAGCTCGAAAGCCGCCGGAAAGTCTAGTTCATCTATTGGTATGAGCGAGTTTGCTGCAAAATCGTACGTTTTTACTGGAGAACTTGGTATTCGCCAGCTCGAGTTGAGTTGGTTCGTCAGCCTTCTAATTGGTGTGTGCTCAAGAGGTGCCTTTGGCTGGACTGGCGACGGACATCATTTCATTCAAAGGCTCCTTTCACACGGGGCGGGGCGAACCCGACCGCCGTGTACGGCGCACAGTGGTGCAGGATCACTAATACTTGGAACTTATGAGTCTAGAAAAACTTTCTATATAGGGTTTTTGTGCATATACGTTGGATGCACCGATTGACGAATTCAAAACCATCTTAAGTAAGGACATATCGATGTTGCTACTCCTCTAGTAGATAAGATAAAATGTTTCACTGTTAACAAGTGCATCATTTGAAAAGGAGCAGGCACAGCTTCACCTTCAATTCTCTCTAATATATCGTGTATTGCCCCGATTCTTGTTCTGAAAAATGGGTTTTGTAACTGAATGTGAGTGCTATTTAACTGTTTATTAATATATTGCAAAATTATTTTTTTTTACATATTTTCTTGTTCAGAATTAAAGAATTTTTTGTTATTCACTTTATATTTTTGCAAAATAATTAATTTGTGAAAATATTAAAATCGAATTCGTGTTCAGAGATCACGAAAACCTTTGTGCTATAATTTTTAATGAAACGAGAATTTTGAGTTTGTGTAAATCCAAGTAATAAAAATATTGCAAATACTTTTGTGAAAAAAGTAATTAGTAAAAATATGAACATCAAATAGTATTCAGCAATTGAGAGAATATATATTTGTTCACATTAATCATGATGTTTTAAATAAGGTTTAATTTAAGTAAAAAAATTGCAAAACTTTTTGCGAAAAAATTAGTTTACAAAAGTTTTAATCTAAATTCATATTCAGCGACCTCGAAAACCTGTAAGACCAAATTTAATATAAATTTAACATTTTTTAATCCAAAATACCAATTATTAGGGATCCTTGACCGCAGTGCGGCGTGCCGCAGTGCATTCCTCAAAAACAGCCGTGAATGTCACAGTACAGTGCATTTCGAGTTAACGGCATTTTAATTTCTAGTGGGAGTTTAATCATGAATGAAGTAGATAAGGTGCTGTGCTTGTACTTTTAATAATGTGGATATAATAAGATGGCCAATTCCAAGTGAAAAATTAGACAGGACTGGGCATTGAACTATTGACCGCCGCGATGACACATTAAGAAGTTAGCCTTTTTGGTCTGGAATTTTAAAATTTTTGTCTTGAAAAAGTCTTGAATTTCTTTTTCATATATTAGTAGACACCATGTATCAGCAGCTCTCCTGACTTAACACAAATGCACAGTATCATATTCCACTTCTTGCTGCTGAATGACCTTCTAACCTTTGACAGTACAGGGCGCCCATTTCTCCCTCTCTCTGGAACCTCTCAACCTATTTGCATTGACCTTTTTGCCACTTTTATCTCACTCTCTTCATACCCCTCCTAAGTCTATTGCTTGTTTCCTTAAATTTTATTTCGCCTTGCTGTGATTAAATCTTTCTATTTCCATCATTCCTCAATTTCCTCCATAGTTTGTGCCAACACCCAATGTGTCTTGACCACTCTTGTGTCTACTGCACCATACTGCTTGCTTTTCTGCATCTTTCCTCATACACCTGTAAACTGATTCCTGATATTCTCTCCAATTTACAACTACAATTTTTTCACACTGTTCCTAATCTTGGCCCAACCATATGTAATCTAGTTACTATATTTCCCCGTGTCCCCCTGCGTACAATGCAATGCAATGTTTAACACACGAGGAATTGTCTCCTGCAAGCAGCTCGCCTATCGCTGTGAATGAGTCTTGAAGACGCGACAATATTGGAAAAAAGATATTGTTTTTAAGCATGCAATTCAGTATCAGTTTAAGAACTTTTTGGAAACATATCATCGCTAAGCCTCCTAGAGCTTTCACATGCTTTAATTTCGTGAAAAAAATTTTGTGTATCATGTTTATTACTTATCTATGTTATCTCTTCAAATATTACAGTAGAAGCCCGGTATAGTGAGTACGGCTTATTGCGAGAATCGCGTTATAGCGAGTGATTGTCTTTGTACCGCCAAAAGGCCTATGTTTTACATGTAAAATAAAGCGGATATAGCGAGGCCAAAAAGTTCCTTCCACGGTATACGCTCGGTATTACGACAGATATCTCTCGAGGGCGATGCACCGCCTAGCGAAAATAAACTATTGGGTTTTGTATTATCTGCTTAATGAACTAAAAATACAAGGTGAGTGCCATATCTACAACACCTAAAGCCAGTTATGTCCAAACATGAACGATTTACGGCCTTCAGTACGCTCTGCACACTCCGATTTTACGTTCTTCTTTTGTTAGGCCCAGTCATCAGTGGGAGGGCAGTGGGCGGACAACGAGCAAGATGAGAGTAGGAGAGAGAGTTAGGTCTAGGCATGGGCGATATTGATAATTCAATATCGGGATACGGTAATTTTAGCATATCATAAGGTGGCGATAACGATAACTCAGCGTGACGATAAACATCGTCTTATCGTGCCCCGATAACATATCGGGGCACGGTACGATATCGGGGCGCGATAAGATGTCGGGGCACGATAAAATGTCGAGGCGCGATAAGATGTCGGGGCACGATAAGATGTCGGGGCACGATAAGACGTCGGGGCACGATAAGATGTCGGGGCACGATAAGATGTCGAAGCACGATAGATGTCGGGGCGCGATAAGATATCGGGGCGCGATAAGATATCGGGGTGCGATAAATATCGCTATAAGTAGGTATCGCGATAACTATCACGATAAACATCGCAATAAAATATCATGATATCGCGCCCCGATAAAATATCACTATATATTATCACGATAAATATCGCGATGGACGTACCGGCTAACATTCGAAAACTCGACAAAGCTGACATTATCGTCATGACATTCGCAAAATTATCCAAAAACGTCCACAGTATACCTAATATTTTAATTCCGACTAGTTGCGCTGTCTTTACAGCTTTCTTCGGCGATCAAAAAATAGAAGAACTGGAAGAAAAACATCGAAACTAGGGGAATTAATATTTTATATAATGGAAAATGTCCTGTTTCTTTCATGAAATATGTTGATATTCTACCAGATTGTGCCTGGAATGACTTTTTTGCTGTTTACCTTCGTCAAATACCACGGAAACAAAAGAAAAACTGTAAATACGAACGACTATGAGAATCAGGTGGGTATTTTCAACACCTTCGGATATAACGAGCGCTCGATTTAGCGAGTGATTTCCGAGGGATTATGAGCACTCGTTATACCGGGATTCCACTGTATTTGTATTATTGTAATAAAGAGTTTTATTTTTGCAAACTATTCTTAAATTTGTTTTTCATTGAATTCAGCTGTTAAAAGTCTTTTCTTTTCTGTTATTATCAACTTTATATGTAGGATTTGAGAGATTCGAGGTATTCGAGAGATTCGAGAACCTCTTAGGATTCGGATTCGAGAAAATTTAGGATTCGTCCCACCTCTAGTTATAATGTATAGGCTCTAAAGTGACTCCAATGTTTTTACAGGGGTAAAGAAATACAACTTTATGCAATGCTTTTGGAGAGGAGTGAAAATGATTTTCTGGGAACAACAATGATGAGCTTAGTATGAGTGTGAAGCGCTGGGTCCATCCCATCCGTGTGGTACTCTGTGGGACGAGGAGGTGAGGTGCTGTCCCTAATTGTTACAATTGAGACTAATTGTTTTGGGACAGGTTTTAATTTGTGGTCAAGTATGTGGGCGAGGGGCGTTGCAGGTGGAGAGGCTTTCAGTTTGGGTTGGAGGGGGGAAATGTCTGAAGGCAGGGGAAATTGCATCTCTGAAACAGTTTTCGGCTGACCGTCAACGGGAGGTGTTAACCTGCCCTGAGGGCATCAACATGGGACAACTCCACGGAGAATACTCATCCCCTTAAATTACCCATTAATCAGCAATAAGATATGGCAATGTATTTAACTTTGAATGGCTGATTATGGTCATAAAAATATGTTAGTATTATTTTCTTATTGTATTTTTTGTGTTTAAAGTGTTACATTAACGAAACCTAAATTTGGCTGAAGTCTCCATGCCGTAATCTACAGGTCTGTGGTCATGTAAAGTCATCACTGTCCGACCCCCCCCCCCAAAGTTCCCAGCCTTCCGAGCATTACTAGTGCTCTCACCAGATCCTAAATCAGGATTCAGGCAGTGATTCTAAATTCTATGTGGAAGAGCAAAGTACTGACATTACCTCCCGATCAGTAGAATAACTTGTGCTATTCACGAACCAAAACATCTGTCCGTACTATTCACTGTTTCAAAAGTAAAACATAAATCGCCAGCCTTCACTTTGTGGAAACTCAGATTGAACACAGAGACAAAACGAACACTTTGTGTGACTCCACTGAAACTCAAAAATTCTTTTACAAGTTTATTTTCTAGGAGTCCGCCCTGATTGTGGGCCTAAACAAGTTGTAGTTGTATGTCATAAATTCAACTGCATTTCACCCATCCCATCATTGTCTTCATCCTTTGACTATTTCACTAGTGCATAGTGTTTTTTGTGCTTAATCGTTGTACATAATATAATGTGAGAATTGTATTCTCTCCATCTCGAAATAATAACGTGTGCTGTGTGAATGAGGCCTGAGAAAATTTGTGAGAGTAGTTGTGACGGATGATTTCATTTCTGCCTGACTTAGCCAGTAGCGAGGGGATTTCCCTCTCACAGTGTGTGCCTGATAGAACCTGACCCCATCCTGCCCCCCAGTGGTAAAGCTAGGGAACGAGTAATTTATGCCGTTGGGGGCCCTTGCGAAGGCCTTTGCTTTTGAGGTCCTTGTAATGTGACAGGAGATGCATGTTTGCCATCTCGCACAGGAGGGAGTGCGTGGCTGTTATTAGATGCACACGTTCTCTTGGCCAAAATCCAGGTGGCTGGGACTGTTGCAGAATGCAGATTTGATAGGAATTTCAATCAAGAGTTGTCGATAGCAAAGTGGAACAAGACCCTGGGAAATCCAAAAATTTGCCTGGAGAGAACTGTGGGAAATAAGTATCAACCCTGGGGATGGAAGAGAGAGGCTCGACAGGTTTTGTCTCTCCTTCCAAAACATTTGCCACCGAAGCTGTGTGATGCTGGAGAGGTTGACCACTTGGAATACGGGAGAGGGGTCGTGAGTTGGGTGGGGCGGAGAGTACAAACCGTGCGAAGATAGATAGGAACGTGCTTTGCAATTCGTGTCTCAAGTGCCACACAGGAGGAAGCCAATCGCACAAGTGGTCGTTTAACACACAGTTTTTCTCCCTAGTATTGACAATTTTGTACATTTCCATAAAATTTAACTTTTCTCCCTTGCTTCCATGGTGCATTAAACACAGGTTTATCCACAGGCCCTATCCGATCCACTCAATCCATTCTTACCACCCCTCACTTGAGGCATACATAGGCTAGAGGCTTTGCTGGCGTGGGACACCTTGGTAATGACGGTGACCCATCGAAACCTTGGTCAGTAGTTTGAATAAGCTGTGTGGATTATACTTTTCAATAAATTTTTCTTTTCAGGATGAAAAATTTCCACAAAGTAACGCCTGATAAAATGTTTTTTATTAGATAAATGTTATTGTATGCGTTGAAATTTTTTTGTATATAATGTGACAAATTTTCTTATCTCGTAGTGTTTATAGAACTCTTGCACCTAATGGCATTCTATGTTGTTAATAACTCCAGCTGCACTTGAGGAGTCTTGAAAAGTTTTATGCTATGCATTTAGCCTATGGAACGATAAATGTTATTATTATTATTATTAATTGTCATTTGCGTGTGTGGACAACAATAGTGCAGATTATGTGATTGAACTCGTGCTCTCTCTCTCTCTCTCTCCGTTGCCTCCTCTCGCTGCCACAGAGGACTCTGGCGTGATTCAGGCCAACAACAGCCGATGCGTGCCAGCATCGAGCCTCGGCCCAGTGCGTGCCCTGCTCAGTGAGTCGAACTCTCCGTCAATTCTGCCGACGGACGTGGGCAGTCGGATTGGTGTCATGTGGGTTGCCCGTGGTGACGAGTGGGGTGAGATGCACTTCATTGTCAATGGCGAGGACCAAGGGGCCTGTACCGCGGACATTCCTCTGCGCCGAGGGCCTCTCCATGCCGTGGTCGATGTGTATGGCACGACTAAGCAAGTGCGGCTGGTGCAGTTGTATGGGGGTATGTCCTTGTTTTTGCTTGACGCAACTCTCCCACCTAGTGTAATCTTTGATGTATGTTCCCTACTCTGAAAATAAAACCCTTGCATGCTCGAGCCTGAGAAATCCTGGCTGATGACTTGGAAGTGCATACCTATTCCGAAAATTTAAGAGGGAATACAAAGTTCTGAGTTGAAAGTCACAATGATTCTGTTTATAACCATTGTGATGCAGGTCTCTCTGTGAGTGATAGTTTTTTCCCTCGTGGCGGAATGTGATGCACTAATCCTTACCAGGCCATTTGGTCAGTGTCCAGGATATTCTAGCTGGGATTTATTCTGGGTCGGTAGTTGGCGGGTTGATTACTTATGTTACACTGTAGTTGCAAATGGGAAAGCATAGGCTGAACTGCATATTGAAGTAAGTGGGGAAATCATGAAAGGAGCATGAACATTGGAGCAGGCAAAAAACCAATAATAAATATGCTGTAAGTCAGTGGGAATGGAAAATCATAACATGTTGGACGTAGGATTGGAGTTTGGCATGATGCAGTATTGTGTGTAGCGCACAATTTGTGTTGTAGGGCAAATGCAGAGGGGAAGGGGCAACTCCACGCAAGGGGTTGTCTGTTGGACATGTATCCTTTGCCACGGGGAGCCATATATCACTTGCTGGAGTTGCACAAGGAGAGAGTTTGCTCCCATGGAGAGCGAACAGCAAAAAGCGAATATCAAAATTGACCCAGAAAAGCACCGTGAATATTTCCTTGCTTTTCCCCCCCTCCATGGTAGGATTGGCTTCTAAGTGGCAGAGTACTGTCAGGAAGCAAGTTGGAGAAAACTCCTGCCTCATCAGCATTAAAAATGTCTCATGGCTTATGCTCCACTGAAATCATCTGCAAAGTTATTTCTTCACTCTTCTACCACTGTGTCTCTGACAGTATAGCTTCTTCCACACACACATCTTTGATGTTTTGAGGTTACACCGCACTTTAAACTTTTGTAGCCATCCATTTGATTCTTGAAAATTTTCAATTCCCATGTTCCCTGCTATGTACTTCTCTCGCTTTTGCTGTAGAATAGATCCAGATGTGGGCATATTTCTGGCTCTACCTTCCATCAACCAATCAAATATGTGCTCATTTAACTGTACACTATTCACTTCCCGAGATTTTTTTATTTATAACAATGTGTTGCTTTTTCACATTCTGAACATTTTTTAAAAATGTATATCAGGGTGGATGGTGACATTGTAAACGTCTAAGCAACGTCTATTTTTCACTTCCCCTCATCAGTGGCTTGGAGTTTTTCTAATCTAGGTTTTTGTTTCCAGGTGCTTCTTTTTTTTTAGGATTTGTCACGTCCATCGTGGACCTAAAATTTATGCTGTAATATTTGTTTGTGTGCATGTTTACTTGCAAATATTTAAAAATCGATAGAAAATTATTTACTTAAATATTAATTGAAAATTATCAAATTAAAAGTAGGTAAGCAGATTCATAATGTGTATGAGGCCATCAAATACATAAATAAATGGTAATTTCAACGGAAAAGTGAGAGGCCTATTTCACTGACCGATGTCTTCAACTACAAAAATGTGACTCTAATCACAAATAATGTTGCATATGGGGGGACGGCAATAATTGATTAAGAGTGGTGGAGTTGAAATTCAAAGATACTCCGGAAAAAGCGACGACTGCCGCGAGGTGCTAGCGTGGAAATAAACGCAATGTAATTTTCTAAGGGTACGGTCGCAACAATATCAAGATTTTACGGAGAAATGACAATAAAATGAAGTCTGAATAGGCTAAATTCCCCTTAATAATAATTTGAACCCTAAAATATAACAAATCTTCGGATTCATGTATAATAGCTTCGTCAGATGGTGATTTTGTGATGTGGGTATGAAGAAACAAAAGAGCATTCCACAGAAGAATAGATGCTCCCAATCAGCCTTGTTGTCTGTGCTCCGCTTGCAAGTAATATTTTGACTGAAACTTGGGCTAGTTTTCGATTGCACTTTGATTGCTCGCAAACGAAAAAGTCACATGATTATCAAGTGAGTGGGCATTGTACGGCGAAATGCCCCATGATGCTCACGTGCTAATTTCGGCATTGAAAAAGAAACACATTACGATGCAAATTCCGCTATTGTGCTAGAAAAGGATCAGGTGCGCCACGAATATTTTTTATTTTCACCTTACTTGCTGGATTTTCAATCAACCCTCTTGGGAAACCCCCGAGACAAATTTCGGAATTCTATGTTTGCCCGAAAAGAGGCTTCACGTGCCGACAAGCCTAAAATGTTTAGTTTTTAATGCACAAGGGTACTTCCGTGAATAGGATAGACTTCGACTTGTCGTGGGACTTTCTCAAGGCCGTAAACAATTAACGGATAATTACTTTTTAATACACAGCAAGATATGCACTGAAAATTTCACAGGAACCTCGCTGGAATAATGAATTTTTCGGTCAATAGTGAACTTCACATTGGCAGAAAATAGATAGTAACTGTTGTTGAAGTTAAGTCGAAAATAATTGGAATGAAATGAGAAACAAAGGGTAGGGGTGGAAACTCCCCCCCCTCTCCTCTTGGGGTCATGCATCAGGGCAGGAGAGTAGACAGAGGAACAAGTGTTAGCTTCTGCAAACACCACTCATTTTAAAATGTGTTGCATGCGCCAAGGTCAATACTGTTATGGCCTAGCTATAGAAACTGCATCAACAGTTGTTGTTTGAATGGGTAGATGAGGGATCAAGCTTTGAAAACTTTGGAAATAAAATATTCGTTTCATATTCTAGGCTTCACAAATAGCCGCTGAAAATAGGCAAAAAATGGAAAGTTGTTGCAAAGTCGTTGTTGCGTTGACCTTAGTCATCTGCAATGGCCTTGTAAAGTCAGCCATGGAGCAGCCCTTGAGGTTTTTCCCTCGTTAATTAAAAAGGGAAAAAATTCAACGACAACACAATGGCAAACAATTGCATGCCAGTAAATCAAACGTGTTACTGTTTCCTCTACCTGCCACTCAGTGGTGCTGCGGACTCTTCCCAGCAGACCCTGTTAACACTGAAAACGCCATATTTTCCCCATACCTGAAACGTTGGTGGTCATTTTGACCGTAGGTATTTTCTCTTGTTTTCATAGTGCACATGAGTAAATTTTGTACACATGTATTCAATTTTGAAGTGATCTTATTTTATTATTAAATCATATTTACATTTTTTCAAGTTAATAATAAGATCAATAAACAATTTATTTATTTTTTGCTTTAACGCAAACTTTGGAATTCAATGATATATGTAACTGTTAACCCAGAATAATAACATAGCCATACAAACAGAATTGCATGTAAATAAATACCTTAGAAATAATCTTTATATCATTTTTGTACTCTCCATCCGTTAATGGCCGGCCTGCTAATAGTCGCAATGCTCAACAAGAAATCATCTTGATTTTCCACCCTCAACTTACAGAAAATATCTGAAGGCTGTTTTACTTACCTTGAGCGAACACAAAAGACGAATAATAAGCAAAAACTCCCAAAGACCTCCCAAAAACTATCTGCTTTTCATTCAATGCTAAGTAGACTTGTCAAGTTACCATGAAACTCGACTAATTTCAATCGTGAACTTTCCACTATTAAATCCAATGCAGTTTCGAATGGCTACAACTTAAACACTCTAACTAAAATATTACAGAGAAAATTAAAAACGAAAGCTATCTCACAACTATGCTCCCTTACCCCCAATATAGAAAAATGAAAAAAATGGTGCCGACTATTGTATGTGGGAGATCTTTCCGACAGACTCGCTCGTAAATTCCCCAAGGATAAAATCAATATTTCACTTTACAATCCCGGTACTCTCGGAAAAATTCTCTGCCGTAACAAAGACGAAATTGAACCCCACCATCAATCCGGCATATACAAAGTTAATTGTAATACATGCAACATGTGCTGCATAGGCCAGACCGGTAGAAACTTGAAACTAGAATGAAAGAACACAAAAGATGTTGGAAAAATTGTGATGACAAGTCACTTCTAGCCAAACATTTATTACAGACTTCTCACTCTTGTCAATTCCATCCAGAAATTCTCCATCTTGAAAATAAGGGCTCCAGGCTAGACATTTTAGAGCAACTTGAAATTCTACAGTTAGATTCGAATGTACTCATGAATGATCAAGTGTTTGTCAACCACTCTGAACATCTCAAACATCCTCCTGAACATCCCCTTCCCGAAAACAAACGGCCAAATTCCCACTTCACCCCCCCCCCTTAGCCAACCGACTCCTCATCGGGGTTTTCTCTCTTTCATTTCCGGTCCACCCACTCACCCACTCCCCCCGCCTTATTTTGACCATTTTTCCACCGGTAATCCCTTCACCGACCCCTGCTGATTATCCTCACTCCTTTCCCAGTTTCCCTTTCGGGGACTTCCCACGCCTCATCCTTGCCTCGCTAACTGCCTCCTCGTATCCCTTTCTTTTGGCACACGTCCCTTCATTCCCCCCCCCACCTATACTTCCCCCCCTTCCCATTTTTCCAGGTTTTTCCTCACGTCCTCCTCCTACCTCCTACGTCTTTCCATCCCTCCTTGGTTTTTCCGTCTCTCACTGTTTCCCCCAACCGTACCTTTGATCCCCCCCTTCCCTCTGCATCTTACTCCCCTCCCCACCTCTTCCTCCTATGTATAAATATGATGTTAACGTGTATGTTGGTGTCTTGTACCAGATGATGGCTTTGTGAGCCGAAACACGTCGTACGCATCAATAAATTAGTTGTGGAAAAGTGCACCTATATTTTATTCTAATATGTCAAGCTTCCACTACATGTCGCCTGAATCAGTTGATTTTTTAAGGAGAGGAATGCTGGCAGTCAGTACTCCTCTCCTTGTTCGGGAAAAAGTTTGACTGCTGAGACTTGAACCATGGACCTCCAAATGTCAGTGTGCTAACCGTTAACACCACTGAGCCAAAGGGAATTTTCCGTGACAAGGTGGCAGGTGTTTACCTTTGCTCAAGTGTGGCGACCAAGAGATTGTGCCAACCTCAAGAAGAATTGTCATGTGCGAGGCGATAGGGAAGGGATTCAAACAAAAGAAATGCAGTGCGTTTATTATCACGCATAGCCGAAGTTTTAGACAAGCCTAGGCGGCCAAACATGTACATTCAGACATGGCTCTGAGGCGAATTATGTTTGGATGGGATATGGAAAAGGGATGGATAACAGTTAAAAGGAGAAGCACTTGAACGAGGGCAGGTCGTGAAGTGGGTGTAAAAGCGCCTCTACCTTTTCATTGCCTAGGCCAAAGGATTTCACTATTTATGGCTAGCAGCATACTTTTGATATGATGGAGACTAAACTTTGGTTTTCATTTCAAGTACCAACGTTGGAGTGCATGTGGTTGGTTGCAAGTTAATGTTTGCATTTGTTCCGCAGCGGTGGAGTCGTTGCAGAGTGCTTGCCGGGATGCCATACTCCAGCACATCACCAAGCGAGCCGTTCACACTCTGCCTCTGCCAAGAATGCTGATCGAATACCTCCTCTACAAGTCGTAGGCTTTGTTGCCCCTTGGTGTGACATCTGCGAGGCCATTGTTTGTTGCAGGAGAGCTGAATGAGATGGAGGTGAAGTGAGATGCTCTCTGCATCGGCAGAATGGACCGTGTTTGTGGCACAAGTGCCCAGGAACATGCTCACCTGGATGCATTGTTGTCACTGTTGGTATCCAAGTGCTGGGCGTGTGTGAAACGGATTGCCCTGTGCATATCCGGGGCGTACTCACTTCATTGTGAGGTCAGATTGTGAGAGAGCATGACATCTTCACTTTGATTCATGTTGGAACACATGCAAACACAGTGCTTTAAAGGTAACTATAATATGAAAGGAGACTTTTTGACTTTGTGGAAAATATCTTAGTTACAAAATGATAAAATCATCAAAATGGTAAAGTTATGAAGTTTTTGTGATATTTCTATTTATTTGGGATATATTGTGAATTCACTGTCTTCAGAAACCCTGTTATTCAGATTGCTCACCACTGACTCACAAAGATCGTCATCAGGAAAGAGGGACAGAGATGTAGAAGTTAAGTGTCGTTTACTTTCATTGCTTCTAATGCATATAGCAGTTTTAAGTGTGCAATCTTCTGTTCTTGGTGTTCCATTTTGAATCTAAGCTTTAAAGAAATAAATCTGGTGTCAGGTAAATTAAAGTGAGCATGGAAAGTGGTTGTAAATTTATTACTGCGTGCCTTTATGAAAAGCATTACGACTGCAAGTATGCCACGGCTGTCGTGTTCCGTGGTAGGTGCAACCGGCGGAGTGGTGCCTCTCCACTCAGTCCAAGGCTCACTCCCAGGAGAGAGGTTGGTGACGTGGACCCTTTACTCCCCGTGGCTGTCCCTGGGATTGGTGACGTTTGGTGCTTTACGTTTGGTCTGATTCAGAATTGCTCACATTTTGGTGGAGTCTGGGCGAAGGGTGTTCGAGGTCTGAAGCAGTCATCTCTTCGGGGAAATAAACTGAGCATTGTATTATGTGACATTTCCAATGCATTGAAATAATGAAACTCATTTAATTAATTATTAAACTTAAGTAAGAAATTAATAAATAATCTAAATTCGATACTGAGTGTGTTTCACCCAAGACTGCAGTAAATATTTAACAGAGTGTCATTTCAAAAACCTATACTTCTTTGTTGGCAATAAATGTGCATTTCTCTTGTCTTTGGGCTGCCAGCAAAAGCCGTGGTGTTGCCGAGTGTGGTGGCTGAGAGTGAATGGCATTTGTGCAGATTCGCCTCTGTGCTCGTGACGTCTGCCTCAAATGTCTTTTCCTGCTCCCACTCTGCAGTGTATTCGTATGTATACTGAAAACAATGCATTCCAGGGGAGAATGAGTGCGTCAGCATTATAATGCCGCAACTCTTGTATTTCAGTGTTTTTGGACATTTGGCGTGTTGGAGTCTTCCCCCACTCACTCTGCGAGTAGTTTTTGCCCAACTCCCATCTTAGATTTTTCTGGGGTTGGAAAATGCAGCATATTTAGATAAACTATGTGTATTCAGGCTTCTTCAGATAGCCGCAAGGTAAAACAGTGCGTGGAAACAGACTACCCTTATAGGTAGACTGCCAAAATAAGCACTGCAAATGCAGAACTAAGTGATAATTTTGGAAATCAATCTGAATCATTTACAGTGAAAATACTCTTATACATAATTTCACACATGTGTGAAATGAAAATTCAATTTTTAAATTCCACTGATTATTTGTTGACACGCCTTGTGTTTCAGCACCTTGTGTCGCCTGTAGGTGAAGGACACTGAGACCAGAGGTTGGATGTGGTATCGATACGATCAAGCACATGTCCAGTGCACACTCAGGGTGGCGATCGTCAGGGAAAACCGGGAAAACCTGGAAAAGTCAGGGAATTTCGAAATTCTGGAAAAGTCAGGGAAAAGTCAGGGAATTCTGGTAACAGTCAGGGAGAAACTGGGATAGGAAATTCTTGTTAATTTTCTACCATTACGTTTATCGGGCAGTCTTTCCCGCCCTTTATTTTACCAAAACATTTCACCAACTAAAACTAATGCCCGTCGCTGGTGTGCATGGAATAAGCCCCGCCAATTCGTTGAACATTCAGTTGTGAATCTTAGTTATTTAGCTGGGAATCCCACGTACAATGTATTCCTTTTGTAAATTCTTAATGCGATATTTGCCTATAAGTGTTAAAATTTATGATCATGATGCATTCCGCTCATCACAAGGAACCGAGGCTATGTTGTTCTGAAAATTTTACCTCGCGTTTTTTTTTACTTCCAAGACAGGTCAAGATGTAGCTGGAGCACACTAGCTCGTAGTAAATACGTGCTTGCAGTTCTAAAAATACGAGACGATGATTATAAAAACGGTATTACAAGTACGATCACACGTGTAAACAAAATCTTACGTGAGATCATCTTCGATTTAAATACCCCCGTTCGTGAGACAGTAAGAAGAGTCCTCCCCTCCCCACCTTTCACGCTCGACGTAATTATTGAATGGCCCCCTTAGCTCCCTCTCGAAGCAATTTAGTCATGTCACAAACCACCTCAAATATGATATTCCTAAATGTGACGCTGCCGTTGCTAACTACCTCCTGTTTTCGCTCGCATTGGCGCGCTTACGTTTTGTTTGTTTATACAAATATTTTTACTCTTTTGGTGCAATACCTGTGCCAGAGTCCGCCAGTAAATTGGACATTAACTTTCCCTCGAGGGAAAGTTAATGTCCAATTTACTGTCTACGAGGTTTACAATTTACGAGGGGCTTTTATGTTTTCCTCAACATCCCACAACTAGCGCAACATATATTCAGCCCGCCCTTCCATTCCCATCCTTATACCTTTCCTCCCGGTCTGAAGCACCTATTAGTGGGGAAACAGACTTATAAACACCCATGTGGATTCCGTTAACTAGCACGACACGCTACCTCTTTTTTGAAGAATTAGACATTGTCAATTTGTTATTTTACCGAAGGAAACATACACGGCCACGGAAATACGATACGCGGCCGCGGAAGATCGCTCGCCTGGGTCGCGCCAACGCTCTCAATGGTTCAGGGGACTCACCGTAATACAATAACCTACCGTATGAAAACATTGTGTTTAGGGAAATGTTGCAATTTTGTTGACAATAGCACAGCCGCTGCGACGATGTGACGTGGCGAGGCAGTGGTCGGTGGGGGAGGGGGGTAGGATGGATAGAAGATGGGGCAGCGGTGCTACTTTGTGGACGGATATTCGGAGATCGGCGCTCTTATACTTTGTCTTTTCGGATCGTTCCATGTTTTAGGATGAGTGTTATTGTCGTAGGGGAATAAAGCCGAGTCAAGAGAAGATCAATGTATTTGAATAATGGTTCATAATACAAAGTATGTACATATCTATCGGACTGAACTCTAGCTCTGGTTCGGGGTGGAAGGAGGGCTCGGGTGATAGGTAGAATGGGTGAGACGACTAGCGTGGTCAGAAGAATTAAAATGTGTTGAGGTAGTGGACTGAGGAGGTGGGTTTGGACATTCAGCATCGTTGGGGTGGGAGTGAGATAGTGGTGTCCTTCGCCTTGGCAGAGCATTCGGGGGTATGATAGGACCCTCCTAGGTGTGTGTGGACATCTGGCCGTACGATATTGCGGCGCTCAACGTATCTAAGTGGCCATTACTGCTCGGATTCCTCGACTTGCTTAGTTCAGCTGTGACCAAGCTTTAGTGGAGTGTATACTGCATCTTGAGTGTCGAGTTCTTTGACAAAGCTTAAGTGGCGTGTTGACTACATGTTAATGTATTTATGACAATTGTGTTTTATTCAGTGTTTATTGAGTACAGTTTTCCGCAGGCATTTTTTTGTGAATTATTTGCATAATGGCCGGGAAACAAACGACATTTCAGCCGGATTGGTTAAATGATCCAATGTTTTCGTCATGGATTGAAAGGATTCCGCATGATGTTAAGTCAGCTAGATGTAAGTTGTGCTCTAAGACGAGTAACTTAAGTAATATGGGACGTCGCGCCTTAACAAGTCACGTGAATGGACAAAAACACAAAACATTTGACAATGTTTTTCACAAGTCGAGTTCTTTGCATTGTTTTTTTAAAGAGACAGATAAATCGCCGCCCGTGAAGAACTTAGTAACTTCTCCCGCACCTGAAAGTATTTCATCGAATACAGTTGCTACCGGTATCGATAATGAAGGAAAAATCCAATCCATTTCCGAACCCAGTAAGGATCCTGCACAGACTCGCCGTGGATTGCAAACATTTTTTATGAATGACAGCGTTACCAAAAGTGAAATTCTGTGGGCAATCGAGAGTGTTATGACCCACACATCTTTACGCACTGCGGGCCGCAGTGCTAGTTTATTCAAATTAATGTTCCCAGACAGCGAAATCGCCAAGAAAATGCAGTTGCAACGGGACAAAGTGGGATTTGATTGCGCACGGAATAGCCCCCTTTTTTAAGGACCAACTTCTACAAAAAATTTCTCAGTGTGACTTCATTGTTATTGAATTTGACGAATCACTAAATAAAGTAGCTCAAAAGTTACAAATGGACATAAATGTGCGCTTTTGGAATAAGGAAGCAAATGAAATCAGTACTCGTTACCTGACTTCCGTGTTCTTGGGCAGTTCTACAGCTCTTGATATTCTTGAAGCATTTAAGGCTGGAATACATTCTTTAGATAAGAAGAAAATACTTCAAGTGTCAATGGATGGACCTAATGTCAATCACAAGTTTTTGATGGAGCTTAAAGCTGAATTGAAGTCTGAGCCTGGTGACAAGACAATTTTGGATTTGGGCAGTTGCGGTTTGCACACACTGTAAGTATTTTGTTTTCATTTTTACATGTTATTCATTATGCCTACTAATCACAATTTTCATATATTGTTCAAATACTGGATTTTATTCTGAATAATCTTAATTATTTCAATTCGGCCAATAGTACTACTTAGATTCAAAAGGCTGTGTACAGTAATTTTGTAAAAGTAAAAAATGTAAAACACTTTGATATTTAATTTTACACCAATCATTTTTTTCTATATCAGGTTATTTAAAATTATAAAATTTGGTTAAGCCAGCAGTAAATTAATGTCCCAATAAGATTTCACAGATTTCTTTTTGTTCATAAATAATTTTTAGTAGCATGGATTAAAGTGAACAGATATTCAAATGCATCGTTGACAGAGTATCATTTCTAAATAATTTTGAGTATTTTAGTCTAATATATTTATGCACTTTATGCTTTCTAACAGTTCATTATCTCATATACCAGCCTGAGATGAAAGTTGTTGAATATGCCTGTAGTTTAAATCTCGAATATTCTGTTTTATAATTATTTCTGCGCTTTCATGTTTATGACTAGGGATGTTATTAACCTGTTGGCTATTAATTTACATTTTGAAATGCTAAAGATGCCAGTCCCAATAGATACTAGGCAGTATTACAGCGATTATAAAAACAGTTTAAACTTAGAACGTGAATGTTTTTGTTACAGGCATTGTGCGTTCAAGAGTGCGATGCTGGAGACTGGGTGGAACATTGTGCCATTTATGAGGGCTTTGTACAACCTCTTCAAAGACAGTCCTGCTCGAAGAGCCATGTACACAAAAGTAACAATGTCAACAGTTTTCCCTAAAAAGTTTTGTGCTGTTCGTTGGCTGGAAAATGTCGGTGTTGCCCAGCGATCATTGGACATGTTGCCAAACATTAAGCTTTTTGTTGAGGAAGTAAAAGCAAATAAAACGATCGACACTTTTAGCTTTAGAGTAGTGTCAAACCAGGTAAAAGATCCTCTGCTTCCTGCTAAATTAGAGTTTTTTAAATGTCTTGCCTGTGAGTTGGAACCGTTGCTACGACAGTTTCAAAGTGACTGCCCATTGGCTCCCTTCCTGTACAATGATATTAGCTCTTTAATCAGGACCCAAATGGATAGAGTAGTACTCCCTAAAGCAATGGAAGAATCAAAATCTGTTGCTCACGTGAATATGGTGGAAAAATATCTTTTAAGTGCCAAACAAGTGGACATAGGCATAGCAACAAAAAATGCATTAAAAAAAGCACAAGGGCACAAAAAAATTAAAGATGTAAACATTTTGAAATTCCGAGATGGTTGTCGCAAGGCTCTAGTAAAATTTGTGACTAAAATTTTGGAAAAATCTCCTTTGCATTTTAAACTCACTAAGGCCATTTCTTGCTTCGACCCAAAAGTTGCTGTAAATTTTAAGGTTGCCAAATTAAGATTGGAGCAACTATTAACAACATTGTTAGACAATAACTGGGTCACAAGTTCAGATGTTGACAAAATTTTGAGGCAATATATTTCTCTCTGCAGCCAACCACAAGTTATTGAAAAATTAAATAACTACACACGGAAAGTTCGTTTGGACCATTTTTGGGGGAAGCTGCTGGCTGACAATGACAGTGAAACGTTGGCCAATGTCATGAGACTAGTCATGACCCTATCTCATGGCAATGCGAATGTTGAGCGAGGGTTCTCTGTCAATGCTGAATGCATTGTTGAGAACATGAGGGAGGAATTACTTGTGGCTCGGAGATGTGTTTATGACACAGTTTTGTCAATAGGAGGACTCCAGAACCTTGTTATAGAGAAACTCCTTATTCATGCTGCTCGGAACACTAGCAGTCGCTACAAGGAGGCTGCCCAAGAGAAAAAAAAATCAATAGATGACAAAGGCCCAAAAGAAAAGGACAACATATTTTCACCTGAAAGAGCTGAAACTAAAGAGGATGAAAATCCTCGAGGATGCTCAAAGACAAGCAGAATTTCTCAGCGAAGAAATTAATTGTCTTTCAAATAACAGTGCATAATTAAAAATAGTGTGATATCAGCTGCAGTGTATATATGATGCAGAACAGTGTATTATGTAATAGGTGTTGTTTTCATGAAACTATATTGATCTTCAAAAATATATTATTATTATTTGTAAATAGTGTACAGATTATTGCTGAAGCCTCGTCAAATATTTTTAGGTGAGTAACATTATAAAATTATTTACAATTAAAGCTATTTTTGGTGATGGTTATAACATCTGTACTTGCTTTATATTTCAGATAAGTATTTTATAGCCCAAAATTAATTGAGGGTAAAAATATTTTTAAAAGTGTTTGAAATTTAGATTAGAGTTTAACTTATGAAGGTTTAATCTATTTTTTCATTAGGGTATGCTTGTAGCTTTTAATGTATTGATTTCAACTTTTAACATTTTCTGAGTTTTGGCGAAAATTTAATTCAGCAGAAATATAATATTCCGATAATAGGAACCCTTTTGGTGATCGGTCAGGGAATTTGGTAAGTCCGTCAGGGAAAAGTCAGGGAATTTAAAAATTGGATATCAGTAGCCACCCTGACACTGTTTACAGCTGATTGCTTTAGTCTGTCCATTTCTCGTCAACGTTTTGACCCTAGGGGACCCTTCAAGCCTGGAAGAGATGTAAATGAATGTCCTGTCTTGTAGGTCAGGGGATATTTAAGGGGCCTCCACCCTCGGCTTTGCCGGTCCGTATATGGACCATGTTTGGAAGAGATTTTCTCGTCAACCTCATAAGATAATCGAAGTTGGTCTTCAACTTATGAATAAAGGTTCTTTTTATTATGTATTGCCTTTGACAACAAAAGGATATTCTTCCCACATTTTTCACAAAAGCTCTGCAAATAAGGGTCTATTTTACTCCCGTTTGGTGATGAATATCGGAAAAATTTAAACAGACAGGCAAAGATTGATTCTTTGTAATTCAGTTCCCGCATAAATTTCAAGTTCCATTAAAAGCGTTTTCCTAATAATGTCTTTGATTTTTGGACGTGCAAAACTAAATAAACGCCACCCTGGCGGTCCGTGGGAGACCAAGAAGTTCGCCCTTTCTCCGCAGGGTCTTCCATAGGCGCTCCGTGTCGTTCTAGGAGACCGAGTCGGCAACGCTGCTGTGGAGCAGTTAGGGTGGTAGGGGAAGGGGGGGGGGGAGAGAAGGCAGGAAGGGGTTAGTCGAGGGACAGTGACAGTTTCGCTCGCGGCTCCCAGGATTGAGGGTCATAATTGCTCACATTCATTTGTGGTAATCTGCGAATATCTGATTACCCTCTGCGATTCGAACGTTGAATTTTCTTCAAACAATCGATAACACTAGTGAATATTTTCCTATTTATCTCTGATGAGTGTAGAGCTCGAGATGTCGTCCAATGATTATCGTTACAGCAGAGGAAACAAGAAAGGCCGGCTGAAGTTATCAATAAATCGGAAGAAGAACAAGGGGCAGAACCTTAAGAAATGGTTTCAAGATCAAAGGTATGTGAATATTTTTTCTAATTATTCTCAAAGCCTGAATTGTTGGTAGTGATTCGTTATTTGTCATTGCTGAGATTTTTTTAAACATAGAAATTTGTCAGAAGGGCACTCATTCTGTTGTTCAGAAAAATATTTGAAATTACATTACCACATCTGCATTAGTTAGAGAATTAATTTCTATTCTCGCACTCTCTACGGAAATTTTTTATTCAATTCTCTAATTACTCCTCTGTAATTATAGGAACAAAGCAGGGACCAACCGTTCTGGAGTTAACCAATCAAGAGCCACCGGCAACACACGGGAGGAAGAAACATTGCAGACCGAAGTGTTCTCCAGGTTGGATACTACTGAAGAAGGCTCCGAAAATCAGGTAAATTTTTTGGAAAAAAATTACCTCTTACATTAGAAAATAGAAAATGCCTGGGTAAAACAGAATTATTGGCGCATGAAATCGTTGCAAAATATAACCATGCTCTTAAATTCTTTGTCATAAAAAAAGATAATTTACTCATCTAAGTAAAATTGGAAACACTGCTACAATTGAGTACAACGTGGAGATTTTCTGGTTCTTATTTCGAAACGCGTCGTACGCATTAAAACATTTGTGGAAAAGTGCTTTTACATTTCATTTTAATATGTTGAACTTACACTACATCACGCCTGAATCGGTTGTTTTTTTATACAATCGTTAGTATTGCCTGTCGACTTTAATATCTTCCGGCGTGATGTAGTCGGCAATTGATAGAATAAATTAGTAGGTAATTGAGTTAATAATTTAGAATAATTTAATAGCGACATAATTTAGAAAGGAAATGATCCGACTATACGTGCATGACTGATTCTCCACTGCGATTTCATAGTCTATCGATAGAGACCTTCAAAGTAACTTTTCAATAGCGTTATCCGAACGGGTGACAAATCAACCTCTCACGTAGTTGAGGAAGCAAAACGTTGAAATTGCTTGTTTGAATGCATGTAACCAAACGGTAACACAAGGGCTTGCGGGTTTAATCAATTACTATCAAATCGATGAAGGCAATACATAGAATTTAAAAGCTAAGTTAGCATGATTTATTAAAAAGAATCACATCTTCGAGTTTAAGAGAAGCATCTGTACGACTCCAGGAGGTGGCTTCCAAACACGATGCAGTTCTCCAACTGTATTGCAATGAGCCTCAATCATTTCTGCAAGGCAAGAAATAATATTTATGTTGCATTATCAGAGAGTAAAGCCACAAACCTCTAAATTTCAAATTTTCGCATTAGGATAAACATTCAATATCGAAAAAATACTAATTTTTTATGACATTGAATATCAAATTTCTAAGGTACTAATGACATTTCCTTACGAATGGATCGAAAGCTGCTGCGAAAATATTAACGACAGCATGATGAGGGGTAAATCGAGAACGGCATACAGCATAATCAAGAGACACTTTGGAGAAAAGAAACCAAGATGCCAAAACATTAGTGATCGAAATGGGAAACTGTTATGTAGGATCAAGACATTGGAAATACATGGATGGACAAAGGGAAAATATCTCAAAAAAAATCTTTATTTTCCCCCGAAAGAATTCTTGCCACGTTTTCTCCTCGTAATCACTAAAAACTTCGAGTACAAATAATTCATTTCAGCCAACTCTGAGAATGTCCCTACAAATTCATCGCATATATGTATCAAAAAACGAAGCAGTTCCTGGAAGAGCCATTTCATCATTGCCTAATCATTTATTTTCCACATTACAGGTTGGGCAGGACATTGACACTTTGACTCGGGAAGAGACACCCAAGACCGCTGGTAATGAAACAGATGTCATTGATAGCAATCCTATCATCCGGTGCGACTCAGAAGTCAAAAATACCAAGGAGTTTTTATTAACGGGAAGAAGAATTGTAAATATAAATCATGTACTTGCGTCTATAAAAGAAATCAATGACCACAAGCATTTGGGGTGCTCCTTTACTGATATGGATGTCATTTGGGAAAAGAGAGAAGGGTTGAAGTCCATTATTGCATTCAAATGCAGAATGTGCAATATCGTCCGAAGAATCTCGACAGAGGAAACTGGCGATAAATCCTCAATGGATGTCAACACAGCAGCGGTGACTGGAATCGTATCATCTGGTGGAGGCTATAGCCAGATGGAAGAAATAATTTCAACTCTAGACATACCATGCATGTCCTTCAATTGCTACAAAAAATGCCATGATGCCGTATGCAACGCATGGGAGTCCACAGCGCACGAAGAAATGGAATCAGCGGTAAAGGCTGAAGCGGAACTTGCTGTAGCCAAGGGTGAGATAGATAGCGATGGCACCCCCTTGCTAACCGTTATTGCTGACGGTAGCTGGTGCAAGAGGTCCTACCGGACGAATTATAACTCTTCCTCCGGGTTGGTGAGTTGATTTTTGGTTTAAAGTTTTAGAATTAGTGTGCTGATAAATAATATTTTACATTCATCTTTAAATTCAAATTTGCAGGGCGCAATCATTGGATACTACACAAAGAAGCTGATCTTTCTTGGAGTGAAAAATCGGTACTGCGTCATTTGCATGAGATCCGCCGTGAAGAATGAAGAACGTGCAAATCATGTTTGCTTCAAAAATTGGGGGAATGCACAAAGTTCTACGAGTATGGAGGCAGCTGTAATAGTAGAGGGATTTAGAAAAAGCGAAGAACTTTATGGCGTAAGGTTTGCAAAATTGATAGCGGATGGTGACAGCAATGTTTACAAGAGGGTCCTCGATTCCCGTCCATATAAGAGCTTAACAGTGGAAAAGATAGAGTGCCGGAATCACCTAATGAGGAATTTTTGTGCAAAGTTGAGGGATGTGACAGTAGCAGGTGATAAACCGGGACAGAAAAGTACCATTCTCTTGCGAAAGTATCTGGGGAGTAGTGTTCTTCGCCTGAGGGTAGGTATTATCAAAGCAATTAAATACAGGAAGAATCAACCAGGATCCTTTCAGTCTAGAATAAAATCTTTGAAATTGGACATTGAAAATTGTATCAATCATGTTTTTGGAGAACATTCCGGTTGTGCCACTTACTTCTGTGCAGGAACGAATGAGGATGGAAAGCCAAACCTCTATCCTGACCTAAGAGAAAGTGCAATATTCCAGAAACTAATGGTAATCGTAAAGCATCTGAGCCGCAACAGCAGAAGTTTACTTTACGATGTGGACAACAACCCCGTTGAACAGTTTAACTCCATTGTGGCGAAAATGATCGGAGGAAAACGGGTGAACTTTGCTCTTCGAAGATCCTACCAAGGGAGATGTGCTGGAGCCGCCATTCGTCACAACACCAAGAATCTGGCGTACAAAACAAGCAAAAAAATGTTTTTCTCAAGCCCGGGTTTATTTTGCAAAAAAATGGAACTAAGGAGGTTAAAAAAACTGCAGTTTTCGAAGAGAAGGCAAGGCAAGCCAAGATGCCGAAAATCATTGTTTAAGGATGGGTTTGGAGGTGACAGTGCTTACGGACCGAACGCACAAAGGCCAGATATGTCAGCAAATGAGTACCTTCAAGCTGAGAGGGATTTTTTGGCTAGCTTACCCGTATTGGAGAAAGATAGGAGAAGGATTGAAAGGGCCACAATTATGCAGGGGGAGAGTGGGGAATGGAGAGAAATGAGAAGGAAATTGCTGACAGCATCTTATTTCGGAAAAATTTGTAACATGCTTGCGCACACTAGCTGCAAAAATGTAGTAAAACAAATTATTTACGGCTCTATCGACAATGAAGCATGTGCCTATGGAAGGGAAAAGGAAATCGTCGCCAAAGCAGAAATTAGAGAAAGGTTTGGCTGGAAAATTGAAGACTGTGGGCTCTTCATCGACAGAGAGCATCCATATTTTGCCGCAACCCCAGATGGCTTGATTGGAGAAGATGGTCTGCTGGAGATCAAATGCCCATTTTCGGCAAGAAATTTAACTCCATATGAAGCAATTGAATCAAAAAAAGTTACGTTTTGGCTAATGGATAAAAGCAAAAAAGTGATTGGCATTAAAAAACGACATGTATTCCATTACCAAATCCAAGGGCAGCTCCATATAACTCAAAGAAAATATTGTTATCTTGTTTTGTGGACACCTAACGGGATAAAATGTGAAACGGTGCACAGAGACGATAATTTCTGGCAGAAGGAAATGTTTCCTAAATTAGTAAAATTTTATAAAAGTTGCCTGCTGCCAGAGATAATTGATCCTCGACGCAGCAGGTCAATGGAAATACGGGATCCTGAATATATAATACAGGCTCAAAGAGAATTAAAAAATAAGCAAGAAACTCGTAGCCAAAAGTAAAAACCTATGAAAATCCTTTCAATAATTAAGTTTAACGGAATAAACTTCTTTCCATTAAATGATACTCCATGATGATTTTATTTGTTATACAACCTTTCCGAAAACCAACCTCAGCCAACTCTCTCAAAAGGGTAATAATATACCACTACGCTATACTGTGGTCAGAATTCGGAAAAAATGCGGACAAAAGTCATATTGTCGACTTACCTTTCGTCGAGATGTTAAATTGGGGTTTTTCGTGGACATTACTAAGCTTAAAAATTTGTTTCAGAGTACTTAATGAAAATATACGTTCAGTAAAGTCAATGAAAAATTTAATCCCTTTAAAACACTACGAAAATTGGAACAATAACGGTGACCAGCATAATAACGGACGTTAAGCGATTGGATAATCTAGGTTGTATTGTTTCTGTGACTGCTTCTCCCCGTTTTAAGAGAAATAATATGCCTCAGACGTCTCCCTGTCAAAGAGTTGGACAGCTTGAAAGCGAGGACCAGGCCGCTCTTCCCAGAGTATCCCATTGTTCTTATGGAAGCGAGGCGAGAGTCTACGCGGTCTACACCAAAGATTATAATGTCTACACTCTCTTGTCTCTGCCTCTTTTAACCCCCACCCCTGAATGATGGGTGGCGAGACAGGGCCCAAGGGGCCTCTCTCCAAGCACCCCCTCCTATGCCGGACTTAGGTCGTTCGCCAGCGTTGCAACGCACTCCTAGGCCAGTGACCTTGAAGCGAAACAGCAGATTCCTAATAATTGCCATCGTGGCCAGCAGGGGTTCCACTGGAGATTCGCACCAACGACAACTGGCGGATTTTGGGGGGCACTATGCGTTCGGGCGCGAGGAAAGCAGGGCCTTAAATGGAATCACTGGTTTTCCTCATTTTGTGTTACTTAAACACTTACAGTAAAATATGTTAAGTGAAATAATTATTATAGTTGTTAAAACTCAAAGTGCAATTGTTCCTCTGTAAAATTATGTCAAAATGTAAAGGATCAAGGAATATTATAGTGCATAAAAAAATTGGGAGAAATATGGGCCCCTAACCACCGACATAGTGACCATGTTGTGCTGGGACTAGGTCACTTGAAGGAGTGGTCATCCAGCAGGAGGAGGATGTGTGATTTGGAGGTCGTCTATTCCTCTGCTTGCATTAATTTCAAAATGGAGGCACATGGTTGCCTATTGTTTTGCCCTTCCGCTGAAGTTGTGCTTGTTGGTTCATGTGTGCGCTTCCTCCTGTTCGACGCATTGCTTCCCTGGTGGTGCCCATTTTACCTTCCACTCTGAATATAGTAATTGTTCAAAGGGGCGTAGCCTAATATTCGCTCTTTGGGAGCCTGCCTTGTACGAGATGCTCCCGAAAAAGGGGACACTACTTTTGCAACTTTCCTCCAAGGGGTGGAGATGACTAGTTTTTGATGGGCAGTTGCTTATCAATTAGTTCAGTTTTGTTGTAATTGTTTTGAATGTTTTAAATACCTCCAATTATTCATGCTAGCTTGATTTTTGGATGGGAATTTGAATCAATCTATTACTAATCAGTGCTTGGATTGCTACAATCTTGTGTTGGACATAATCTGCTGGGGTAACTTCATTAGTGGTACTGTTGGGAAATATAAGGACTTCAATATTCTGGATGCACCCAATGAAATAGGGCATAATCCACATAGCTGTACCAATCCTGAAATTATTTAGGTAGTAATTGGTTTCCTGAATGGGATAATTTCTCCTTAAAGTCACCATAAAAATGTCTACGATACGAAGGTGATCATGGTGATTTCATTCTGATCTCCGTGCGATGAAAGTTAGTTATTTGAAACTGTTGTCCACAAGCCAACTGGTGTGGAGGAAAAGCCGAGGAAAAATGCAGAGACCAAAGTTAGTTATTGCAATGACCAAAGTTGAGGACCTCGAATCATGTAACATCATGAACGGAGATAGGTTTAATATTATTCAAAACATTATTGAAATATACTTAGCATGCTTTCTCAAATGTAATTGTTTTGGAAACATGCTCAAAAGAATTTTCTGGCATATGTCCACCACATTTCCCTCTTATGATCAGCTTGGTACTCAGACATATGCATATGCTTTAAGTATCCTAGGAGTGATTTCGAAACAATTATTATGTTTTGCTGAATTATACTAAGCATACAGTAAACCCTTGCATGGTGTGGTTTTCCCAAGATGCAGAAATGTACCTGATTTTACCTGATGCGACATTTATTTTCGTTAAGATGTGGTTTTGGATATCTCGATCGGAGCAAACCTGGGAATCCCTCTCCATCATGGTTCAATACATTGGTTCAAGCATTAGGATGTCAAAAGTCGTGCACCTGTCGAATGAAACCACATTGGGAGGAAAGAACGTCATAATTCATGATATTTACTGCGCATTCATCATTCCATTACGGTATACATATGTAACTTTCTGCCCACTACTATTGGTGACTTCACGTGCATTGCAGTCGTTCGACGTTACCACGTGTATGTTCCCCAAGTCGTAGATATCCCTTTTCCATCAAGGTTCACGATTAGGGATTAGTGGTGAAGTGAAGTGTTTATCCAAGCGAAACGACCCAAGCTGCTACTATTTCGGTCAGAACACTGTATCAAATAGTTGTTGCAAACAACAGGTTAGTTTTGTGATATCGTCGCTGCTGCAAAACGATGCCACCAACGATGGTCTTAGGCGCAACCTTCGAGATGATGAGTGCCACGGTGGGGAAACGAGGTACGTCCGTACGACCATTACACTAGGCCGGAAAATTGAAATTTTAGACAAACTGAAATCAGGCCAAAAACCCTCGTCCCTAGGGAGAGAACTCAGGGAAAATGAGTCAACATACATACGTACCATACGAGCAAATGAAGGAACAATAAGAGCCGACTCCAGCGCAGGAACTTCTGGCGGCGAGACAATAAAAGGATTTCCTAGATAAATATAAATTTGTGTACGGTGGAAAAATGTTTGTGACTGTGGATTAGAGACCAATATCAAAGAATGGTGACAAGTTCAGCTGTAATACGTGTTAAGGCAGTGGTTTAATACAACAGCACCTTCTCTGCACAAAATCTGGAGTCTTCTACAAGTGCAACTTTTATTGCGAGTTGTGGATAGTTTGAGGAGTTAATAAAACCATACGATAACCTCAACATTATATTAGCGGGGAGAGTGAATCTGCTAATCATCAGACAGCCCAAAATTTTATTCCCGAGTTTTCTGTCCTGATTGAAGAAAGAGGTTATTTGCCTTATCAAAATTTCCTACACTTTTAAGGCAGCCGGAAAAAGATGACAAAGAGAACCTATGATTCAAAGTAGGAACAATAAGCACCAGGATTTAAGGACACTAAACAATGGTTTACACTGATTTTTTTCGAATGTTTCACATGGTTTTAAGTGTAGGCCGTTTATTGTTAGTGCTGAAAATCCTCAAAGGGTTTCGAAAAGAGGGTAAAAACTAAGTAATCCTTCTTGTTCATTGGAAGTCAAATGGACAACCACTGGATCAGAGAGTTACGAAAACCTTCAAATCCTACCCCACTATGTGCACTTTGAAGAGAATGCAGCAGGCATTTGAAGGTAAACTGCATAGCTTGATCATGAATTTCTGACCTTCATTCAAAATTATGGAAGCACTTGATATTATCTTCGATTCATGGAATGAAGTGTAGAGTTTACATTGAATGCTTGGAAAAGCCTTTGTTCAGTAGTTGTGAATACTTTCCTCGGGTTTTCTTCATTCGAAGAAGAAATCAGCAAAATCATACCTGGCGATAGCTATCGGGGGACAAGGATTTGATGGCAAGCAGGAGAAAGAGGTGGGAGTATTACTGGAATTACGTCACTAGCAGGTGATGGAATATATCTACAGCTATTTCGGTCTGACAACTGTTAGCACTGGAATTGATTCCGGCCAACGAAAATTTAATGGTGTGATGAGGGTCATCGGGTGATAATGAGTGTCTTATATTGACCGAGAATGTTTACCGCAGTTATCGAATTTCAAGAAAAATTACGTCGAGTCGATTCGTGCGTAGAAAGAAAATTTATCACCTTACTGTGAGCTATATAAAAGCGTGAAGAGCGAGGTAAAACAGCTGCATCACATAGTTCCTCGAGGTTAAGTCTTAAATGGCATCTTTTCTCAGCAAATGTTTAGCCCTGGGTTCTAACCAAGGCCCGGTAGTTCCCCTTAAATTTTAAGCGATGCCCGGCGCCGCCATCTAACCTCGACCAACTTCTCAAAGCTTTGAATATGCAGCCTAATCCTTTTTTTTTTCAATTTATTTATGACGGAGGCACGGTGAGCCATCCCTTTGATATTATTTTTATTAGTGAGAGAAAAACACTGATTTTCTCAGTAAACCGCAAGCTCAGAAAGAATTATTCCATTTTTAAGATATATAAGAACATCGGCTTCTGACTTACTGTCAATGCAGAAAACGATTTTGGATAGAAATCGATGGGGTAGAAATTGTTGAAATGAACTAGGAATATGGTTGCAAAGGATATAAATGGTCAGGAGTGGAAGAAATGGTCGACAATTTACATAGATGGACAGAAATGGGCTGAGTTGGTTCAAATAAAAAAAACGTGAGAAATAAAAACCGCTAAATGCAGTAAATGAGTGGAAACAGGCGGAAGTTTAAATAAATTGGCAGAAATGGATAAAATGTATCAGCATTTTAGAAAATAGTGACAAAATAAGAAAAGACCTAAAAAGTGAGAAATTGCCATAGGTTTGTGGGAATGCTATCAAAATGGTGCGGATGTTGTTGACATTGGCTAAAATATCTTGATATTGATTAAAAAAATGAAGGCTAGCGATGAATGGAAGGTGCATTAGAGAGAGAGTGGCGGCTCTGCTTTTAAGCCACGAACAGGAAGTGACGTGGTGTGGGAGCTGGAGGGTAAGTGCACGAATATTCCTCCTTGGGTAAGTGTAGTCTCAGGTGAATGAGCATCGAATTCCGGAGAGAACAAATCATTCGCCCAAGGAGTCTACATATAATCTAGTCTTCTAATATAATATTCGTGCATTCGCCGCGGTCGGAATATTCCGGCCACAGGTGCTTTAAACAAATGACAGCTGCCGAGGCGTCCTTGCGAACTGGGTCAGAGGATTTTTCGCCACAAGCGGGATAGCATTTGGCGCCCCAAGCATTATCTTGGCTCCCATCGCAAACAATTGTGTTTTTGTTGATTTTTACGATCTTAATAGGAGCCTTAAAATAATGAATTCTTACTTACAGAAATGGATTATTTCTTCATTTAAATTAAACGTTGCGTAGACAGTCCACTGTAATTTTATTGATTTATTCAATGGGCTGCTGCCATTTCTGAAAAATTTTACAGAATAGAAACAAACGCACAAAGGACTTCTTCATTGATTTTTATACATTTACAACTTTGAAAAAAGGTGTTTTTATTCAAATTAGTAAACTTATAGGAAACTAGAGAGTAGATATTGAGTTAAAAGAACAAATTCTTAGTTTTAATAAATTATAAATGAAACAAAGTAATGCAATAGCTTATATATTTATAAACATTTTTATCTTGTATATACTAAATATTGTTTCTTTGAGTAAAAAAAATTATACTGTAAAATGTATAGCCTTTAAATTCGCAGAATCTTTCAAAATAGAATATGCGTCAATTTAACTTCAAAGTGTAGCTTTCAATGGCTAATGTGACAGCAGGGGCGGATTCAGCATCAAATTTGGGGGGGGGGGTCATGACCTGGGTCCGGGGAGTATGGAATACCCCCCCGCGGGAGAGAGGGGCGTTCTCCCGTGTAAATGTTTGAAAAATACCCATTTTTTACGCATTTTGGAGCCTAAAATTTCATTTGTATTTTTAACAACAGATGAAAATGAACATTTAAGAAGTTTAGACATTTAAGAAGTTTAACAATGGAGAAGAAGAAAAAAGACAACTTGACAGTTGTCTTTTTTCTTGACTTTTGAAAGACTTGACAAAAGACAACAGACAAAATGACAACTTGAAGTTTAAAATAATTATAAAATATTAATGTTTCAAACAACAGAAAATGTGAAAATATTTCATTGGAAAAGGTTTACAGTGATGATAAGCAAATACATTAAAGTTAAAAACTATCTGTTTAATTAGGGGCTTACTAAAAAGTTTGAGTTGGGTGCTAATATTGCTGTAGGGTATTATCAGTATCATGAAACAAAATAATTTATAGAAAGCCAACTCATGATCAGTTTTTTCAAATTACGGGAGTGGGAAAATCTAGAAAATAATTGCATACAAAAATGTTAAAAAAACCGACAGCTGAGGTCATTTGCGCCATTGAGGATAGGTTGGTAATTGGGTAATAGTAGGAGTTTTCAGGAAACGGATGAAAGGTGGAGAGAAACCCGCTGTCGGCATTAGCCTACTCTTAACGAAAGGCGCGAAGGGGACCATGGCATGACGTCACATCCGACGGACGGAGTAATGAACTTGAAATGCCCTCCACTAGGCACTCAAGTGGGGACCGCGGTTTTCCACTGAAAAATCTGTCACTGCCGGGCATCGAACCTGGGCCCTCAAGATGGGAGGGCAGTACTCTATTGGCCACCACACCATTAGTCGGATGTTTATTTCTAAAGATGGTTCATTGTATGTTAGTAAAAAGTCTTTTCCATTGTCAACTGCAGATGCATGGAATCGGTTTTCCACGTGAGTGGTGAGGTCACCTTTTTCAAGAGATTATCAAACTTTTTAAGGGGTTCCTTAACTAATTTCCTAAGTGGAGTCACGTTGTGGTGGACACTTCCTAAGGCAGATGAAAAAAGTACACAATATTTACAGTACAGCCCCCTGTCTTTATGAGACAGCAAAAGCCAGTGGAACTTGTAAAGATGTGATCTCTGTGCATATTTTTTGTAGGCTTTCCTTTCTTCATTACTTCGTTATGAGGGAACTGGTCACTAAAGGAGAAGTCCACGGTTTCTGCAACAACTTGCCTTCCCCACGGAGCATCATGATATCGGCCCAATATTATTTTTAGAGCGTCACATATCACTTATTGGTCAATCGGATATTGGCTACCGATATCCGCAAATGTCAAAAGTGATAATTTATTTATTTATTTATTTATTTAATGCATTATTCACATACAGCAGTAGTGCCAATTTACAGTGAAACATTTAACAATGAACATGAAAGAGGACAAAAATACAATAACAACATAAAGATCAACAACGCTGAGCCCAACATGGATAGGGGAAATATTTAATTTGTTGACAGGTGGGACATAGCTTGGGTGGTGAAAAGGTTACATGATAAATAAAAAGGATCGACGGTGTGAGGGAGTGAATTAAGAAGGGAGGAGAGGCGAAATAACGGTGAGCGCTGAGTGAGAGATATCCTGGGAGTAGGCAGGTGGAGTAGTGAATGCGTGTTAATATGCGTGAATAATATTTGCCATTATAAAAATAACATTTGCTGACGATATTGGGCCGATATTAATTTGATGATAAAAATACATATGTCACCACTAGGTATACAGTGGCATAAAAATGATATTGGGCCGACGTATATATGATATTACCATGGACTGATGTTTCATTAACATGATATTGGGATGATTTAATAAGTAAGATAGCTAAAATGTATCCTGCATAAACATGTTACAAATATTTATAATAAGGGATGGTCGTACATTAAAATTGCGATGGAAAAAGAAATTACGAGAGGTAGTTTCGATCTAAGATCGTTCACAATGCGAACCCTGCATTATTAAGAAATGGGTAATTTTAAGCGTTTATGATAGTAATAAGACACCTACTTTACTCGTAACCGAACTTCCCTTACTGAAAGATACGTAACTTTAAGCGTTATCATTGTAATAAATTATTTCAAACTCGTTTTCTGTTGAAGTTATTCGAGTTATAACCCAAGGTGGGTTGCTCACATTAATTGCCATGCGAAAAAATTCACCTCGACCGGGAATGGAACCACGGACCTTTGGCTGCTCAGACCATTACGCTCCCCAGGATCCCTAATTCGCATGGCAATTTCACTGAGGTTCAAGGTACTAGATATTGAGCCCTCGCGGCCCATCAAGGATGGCAATGCAAGGGAGAAAGAAGCCATGACCAAAGGTGAACCCCATCCAGCGCTTGGCGGTAAATGTAGGATATTTCAAGCCTGCCGCGTGAACGGCAATTTGTAAGCAAACATCGAATCCTTACTAATTCTGAAGATTCGAGCGATATGGAGTGTAAGCGAAACATGATAACGCAGGCTCGTGTTTTTTCTTTCTGGGTTATCGAATCCTTAAAAAGTCATATTTCTTATTTTATATGTAGGCCTCAAAATGGTTTCTGATGATCTGACCAATCACAAATTTTTGACTTCCTTCTCTCTGACGTCGGGGGAAAAATGTGAATACTCAAAATTATAAAATCCAGTGACCATAAAAATATGATCATTTTTATGCCTTTTATTAGTCAGCTCAGCTGACATCATCTTTCCATCGGAAAACCAAATCTAAGAATTATCAATTTAAGATACGATCGACGATATCAATTTTACATCGGAGAAAGGTGTCATTTTTATATCGTAATGATCATCCGATGTTAAAACGACATTGGTGACGTCAAAATTACATTGAGCCGACATATAACTGCGATACGATTCTGCTTGGGTCTTATAGCCTTCCTCTCATCCTCCCCATTTTCTCTTTTTCCTCGCCGATGAAAAATTTCAGGGGGGTCTAACCCCCCTGGCTACGTGCCTGGTGTGACCCTGCTATTCCATATTATATCATATATTGCCTATTCCTACTAGGTATTCAAGGTTAGGTGGAGACTCACTTGTCTGTCAGTCGAATTCCACGAGCTTATCACGAGACATCGGAAACTGCCGAATATTGCCGAAAGCACTGAGGCACTTCCGACTATAGCTGTGCCCCAATGCACGAGAAAGGTACCATCCCAGAATTCAGGGAGGACGCCATCTTGGAAGGGTGTCCCAACTCGTTAGGCATCATAAGGGAGCGGATTTAGGTACCTTTTTCAGCCGCCAGATTTGGGCATCGACGAGTGCATCCTTTTCCCATGATTCAAAGCGAAAGCAGTGGACTCGATGAAGATGGCTACCAACGAGGGAAAATATTGTAGCTGAAAGTTTGTTGATATTTTTATAATTAGTCATGTTGATTCGTTTATCACAATAAAATATCGTTATAGGGATTGGTTCTGAGGTTTCCGCGGCGTTTCTCAACACTGGTAACGGCTTTCGGGCGTTCCTCCGCGTCGTGTGTTGTCAGGGTGACGACAGTTTCTCCAGCCATCCTGCTGGCGTCTTCAGGTCAGAAGTGTCGATGCTTCGAAATTGGCCGTCTTATATAGGGGCTTGGGTGTCGTAGGTCGTCTCTGATTGGTTCTGTTATCCTTGTGGGCTCTGATTGGTCGTCGATTTTGAAAACTCTTTTCCAAGAGTTTGCCAGCGTGTAGCCGTCTTCCCTGTTGTAATTTCCCGGCTGTTTCTCGAACATCTTGTCGAGGCGCTACACAAGAACGGCTACAGAAAGGAGATGGTCCTAGAAAGGACCTTTTGGAGTGACTCCAAGGAAAAGAGAACCGCTGAAGACTCTCCACGAGAGAAACCCACAGCATACGCCGCCGTCCCTTATGTAGCGGGAACCACAGAGAGAATCGCCCGAATCCTCGCCAAACACAATGTGAAGACGAGGTTCACTTGCTGTGGAAAAACAGGCGACCATCTGCCTACTGTCGTGGAAAAAAGTCATGACACTCGAGTTTACAAGTCAATGAATATTGTACGCGTAGTTCCACATGAAAACAAGTTATATCAAAAATTAGCAAATTTAATTCTGCGTTTAACTGTGGAAAGTGAAAATTTTTATTTTAACTTGTTAAAATTTTATTGTCTGCGAAACAAAAAAAGTGCCGGTTTTTTCACCGTTTTAAACGGAATGCTCATTTTAAAAATTCATAACTTTAAAAGTATTCATTGGATCGTAACCAAACTTTAATACGACATAAAGGAACCTGTTTTTAACATATGTACAAAGTTTTAAGATAATCGAAGTTGAAATAAAATTGTTCTTGTAAATTTTGTGAAACAACTTTTTCTTAGTACTGCGTGGTCATATCGATACGAATCTTGTTCTGTCATGGAGCTTATGGTAATAAAAGGCTAATCGGTTCTCCATATTTAGAATTTATTTAGTTGTTTATTTTATGTGCGCTTACATTTAATTCGGTGTTTCCTCGAACAAGAGGTGTGAAGCGAGCGGGAGGAAATGGACGCATGGCTTCGGAAATCCGTGCGACGTTGCCGCGTTCGACACCATCTGTTGCCATCGGACACCATTTGTTGCATTGTAACTTAAAAAGTTGACGGAAAGGGGTGTACTTTCTTTCGAAAGATAAGAATCCCATCTGTTTAAGTTACATTGCAACAAAAATGTATTGATTCTACATATGGAACGCGGGGATGGTGTCGAACGCGGCAACGTCGCACGGATTTCCAAGGTCATGCGTCCGTTTCCTCTCGTTCGCTTCACACCTCTTGTTGTAGGAAACACCGAATTAAATGTAAGCGCACACAAAATAAACAACTAAATAAATTCTAAATATGGAGTACCGATTAGCCTTGTATTACCATAAGCTCCATGACAGAACAAGATTCGTATCGATATGACCACGCAGTACTGAGAAAAAGTTGTTTCACAAAATGTACAAGAACAATTTTATTTCAACTTCGATTATCTTAAAACTTTGTACATATGTTAAAAACAGGTTCCTTTATGTCGTATTAAAGTTTGGTTACGATCCAATGAATACTTTTAAAGTTATGAATTTTTAAAGTGAGCATTCCGTTTAAAACGGTGAAAAAACCGGCACTTTTTTTGTTTCGCAGACAATAAAATTTTAACAAGTTAAAATAAAAATTTTCACTTTCCACAGTTAAACGCAGAATTAAATTTGCTAATTTTTGACATAACTTGTTTTCATGTGGGATTACGGGTACAACTGTCATTGACTTGTAAACTCGAGTGTCATGACTTTTTTGCACGACAGTAGACCGAAGGACAAGATCTCCCGTTTACTTCACGAGGGAGTGTACCAGCTCCAATGCTCCTGCGGAAAATCTTACACAGGACAAACGGGACGATCAATCAAAACCAGAGTAAGAGAACATGAACGCGCCACTGAGAAGAAGCAGTTCCGCCTTTCCACTGTTTCAGAGCACGTGTGCACGCCAGTGACACTCGGGGGGTTTGTTTGGCTCATTCTTGAGGCCGTGGCGGATTAGCGAACTACGTGGCGCTGGTAGTCACCTTGTCCAGAAAACTCCGTCTGCAGGGGAAATCTAATGTAAACTTAGAAGTAAATGAATTCGTATTCTAATGTTAATATCGCGTGGAAGTAATTTTCCGTTACTTTATTACTATTAAGGGATGTCAGTCTCTCCAGTACCTATTATTGGTCGCAATACTAGCATTCAAAAGCTTTCGTTGCCGCTTTGGAATCAGACGGTCTTTACAAGACGAAGTATAATTTCCCACACATAAGCATCAATATATGCGTACCTGCGTACCTTCTATGAGCAGAACATGCGAATAAAGTCGGCTCCCAATTTTTATTGACAGCCCCATTGACATTACCTACCTGGTCTTTCGGTATTATTCGCAGAAAGTGCTAACCGCAAGTGAAGTGTCATGATACCGCATTATCATTACTACTTTTCTAATTCCGTTACCACTGCCAAAGCCCCCTGAATAGGAACCATGCCACCTAAACTGATGCACAATGCTGTACATTGTGAGAAAGTAAAAAAATACAAAGTTACACAGATAATACAAGGTACAGTTGAGCATCATCATCCGGCACAGTTGGGACCGAAGTGATACCGGATTAGGGATTTTGCCGGACTATGGGTCATGTATGGGAACTAGTTTATTTCTGACGTCCGGGATGTTTTCATTGAAAGGAGTCAATTATTTATAACAAAATATATTCGTTTGCCATTTACTGAACATTATTTTAAAAAGAGTAACTGAGAATTATCAGAAAGAAATGGTTTCTTAATCCGCACAGTTATTATTTAAAATTATCGAAGTTGCGCAGTGAGTGAAAATAACGGAATCTACTGTCGTGGAAAAAAGTCATGACACTCGAGTTTACAAGTCAATGACAGTTGTACCCGTAATCCCACATGAAAACAAGTTATGTCAAAAATAAGCAAATTTAATTCTGCGTTTAACTGTGGAAAGTGAAAATTTTTATTTTATCTTGTTAAAATTTTATTGCCTGCGAAACAAAAAAAGTGCTGGTTTTTTCACCGTTTTAAACGGAATGCTCACTTTAAAAATTCATAACTTTAAAAGTATTCATTGGATCGTAACCAAACTTTAATACGACATAAAGGAACCTGTTTTTAACATATGTACAAAGTTTTAAGATAATCGAAGTTGAAATAAAATTGTTCTTGTACATTTTGTGAAACAACTTTTTCTCAGTACTGCGTGGTCATATCGATACGAATCTTGTTCTGTCATGGAGCTTATGGTAATACAAGGCTAATCGGTACTCCATATTTAGAATTTATTTAGTTGTTTATTTTGTGTGCGCTTACATTTAATTCGGTGTTTCCTACAACAAGAGGTGTGAAGCGAACGAGAGGAAACGGACGCATGACCTTGGAAATCCGTGCGACGTTGCCGCGTTCGACACCATCCCCGCGTTCCATATGTAGAATCAATACATTTTTGTTGCAATGTAACTTAAACAGATGGGATTCTTATCTTTCGAAAGAAAGTACACCCCTTTCCGTCAACTTTTTAAGTTACAATGCAACAAATGGTGTCCGATGGCAACAGATGGTGTCGAACGCGGCAACGTCGCACGGATTTCCGAAGCCATGCGTCCATTTCCTCCCGCTCGCTTCACACCTCTTGTTGTAGGAAACACCGAATTAAATGTAAGCGCACATAAAATAAACAACTAAATAAATTCTAAATATGGAGAACCGATTAGCCTTGTATTACCATAAGCTCCATGACAGAACAAGATTCGTATCGATATGACCACGCAGTACTGAGAAAAAGTTGTTTCACAAAATGTACAAGAACAATTTTATTTCAACTTCGATTATCTTAAAACTTTGTACATATGTTAAAAACAGGTTCCTTTATGTCGTATTAAAGTTTGGTTACGATCCAATGAATACTTTTAAAGTTATGAATTTTTAAAGTGAGCATTCCGTTTAAAACGGTGAAAAAACAGGCACTTTTTTTGTTTCGCAGACAATAAAATTTTAACAAGTTAAAATAAAAATTTTCACTTTCCACAGTTAAACGCAGAATTAAATTTGCTAATTTTTGATATAACTTGTTTTCATGTGGAACTACGCGTACAACATTCATTGACTTGTAAACTCGAGTGTCATGACTTTTTTCCACGACAGTAAGCATTGTACAAATACCTGCACATGGAAAAGTTTCATATTGTTATTGGAAAAGGTTATAAAATGTGATATTTCTTATGCTGTGCGTAACATAATTTCCTTCCGAGTTCGATTTGTTATCAGCTGATTCAGCGTGATGTCAATGCGTCTCCCCACTTATTTCGTCAATGTAAATCCCCACTTATTTCCTCTCTATCAAACCTTAAAGCAGGCCACAATTTAAACCACGCGTGTTTTAGAACGGACGGTGAAATACTATTGCCTGCACGTGAAATTTCCCGAATCACGTCTTTTGGATTGATCACGTCTATTTCTAAAATAGTTTATCCTGTTCCATTAGCATTTGGCCAGAAATATTAACTAAGCCCTTCACTTCGACGCAATTGAAACCAGGCTATCTAAATCAGCACTTAAATCTTCTTTCATAGTTTTTCTCTCTGTTAATTACCTCTTTCTGTCACTTTAACAGTAAAATTTTGATGATTTTTCTCTTTCAGCTTCTTAATGTGTTATATTGTTGAAGATCCTACTCAGTATGTTTCAGTCAAACGCTTTACTGATGCAACGGCGTCAAGATTTTTCACAACTTGCACTTTTTCTGCGTTGGTTAACGTTTTGTGCTGTTGCCACAACTGTATGGATGAGACATGTTTTGGGCGAAACAAGAATATAACCAATAATTTTATCAAATTACGTCTAGTGGTCAATCAAAAATCCGCGCGCCATGGAAAGTGGCCGATGTGTAAATTAGTCCGTCTCGGCGATGTCTTCAAATTTATATGTTTACTTCAAGTTCCAGAATAATTCCAGGATACACGAAGTACCAGAAATTAATATGTTTAAATTATTCTGATTCTCGAAATGGGAAAATTAACGTTAAGAATGGTATCTCAGTATTGATATAAGAATAATATCTCGTCAGGTTATGAAGCAATGTTCCGGTTAAAAATGTTTCGGCATTTTCCACTAACTTAAGTACCTGGTTGGTCATGGCAAAATTGCCGGATTAGGGGTTCCCGGATTAAAGGTGCTCAACTGTAATTGCATATGGATCTATATCTATATATAGTTCGAACTATTAAAGGAAAACAAATTCAAGAATCAACATTCATTTATTAAGCAAATACAAAAAAATTAAGTCATACAATGTCAAGTAAGATTGTTGAAGAGCAAGATAAAATTTATTTGGCCAAACAAATTTAGTAAAATTTTCATTGCAACAGTGATTCAAAATTCCAAAAACATCTACAAGAAACACAAATCTGATGTGATTCACAAGGATTCCAGTCAGAAACTGCCGCTCCTTATTCTAGAGTATGGGAAATTAAAAGACAAAGGTTTCCAGAAATTTCTTCGAATAAGGACCAATGACACTTGCATATATCCCCTGAAAAACTATTAAAAACATGTTCAGGGTTACATGCATTCGAGCACAGCGGCGTCGGAAGGGGGGGCAGGGAGGCCATTCGCCCCCCCCCCCCCCAGAATTTGCCCCGGGCCCTTGATTAATGAGTCTTCATTAATAAATTAATTAAATTTCACTTGTTTTCAGCTTGGCTTTTCCCTTCTGATGCATATTCTACCACCTTCATATGCACTTTTAGCGGAATTCTAGTCTCTACCCCCTCCCATCCGCAAAAAATGCGGGCCCTTTTCTTAATAGCCGGGCCGGGCTTCAAGGTTGGCTCCTCCCAGGGAACAAGTTTCGACGCCCCTGTTCAAACAGTTAAAATTAATGACAATATAACAATAACGAGATAAATATTATTTTAAGAAATTTAATAATAGCAGATTAATTAAATTATTGAATTCATTGCAGGAATACTACTTTAACATACGTAATTTTTAGGAAAAGTGCTGATGGTGACCTGACGGTTTAACAGTATCTGTCCGATGGAGCTGAAGAGACTGAATAAGCCATCGTTGCTCGGCTTTTCGTTAATGATATCTATCATTAACATGAAAATAATAAGGGGGCATAATTATAATTAAAACTATGAACAACTTGAAATAAGAGCGTATGCTTTCCCGGCGAATTGAATGAAGAAATTCCTCTCGGGTTCTCCACCGGGTAAGTTGGTCCATGGCCGACGTTTCGGTGCTCGACTCGTGCACCGTCATCAGGGCAGATGAGACTCATCACCGAGTCGAGCACCGAAACGTCGGCCATGGACCAACTTACCCGGTGAAGAACCCGAGAGGAATTTCTTTATGAAAAACTTACCTCTTCAATGATATTTCCATCGCCGTTTTAAAGAAATATTTTCCCTAGAATGTCCTGAGGTGCAAAGTGCTTCTCGCAGACAACCTGTCTTGCCCTCAATACCAAATCCTTCCTTGGAATAGCAACTTGCCATTTGGCACGCTTCTCGGGATCTTTCGGAATGGAAAAAAAGACAATGATGACTTTTTCGACCCGTATCCTTCCTTGCAACCTGGAGCCACGCAACTGCTCGGCATTGTGAACACCTGAATGATAGATGGCATTTTATGCTCAGTATATTCAAAAGTAAGTCACATATCGGTATATAATCAACATCTATACTCACCGATGAATCAGTTGCAATCCAGGGAAAACTGAAAGCCACTCATGAACAAAGATTTTCTCACTTTTCTACTCGAGCACCGTATAACTCGCCTCTCTCACCACGTATTCCTAGCGGAAAACTTGGGGTATGTACTACCAGCGCCACTAAGCCGGAACTACTCTCTCAGCCTCAAGGGTCTGCCAGCTCGGCCTATAGGGTAATATAGGGACAGGGAGTGTGTAAATAGGAGGCCCCAGTAGGTGGCAGGCCGTACGGTTTTTTGAAGAAAATTCCCGCGCATTTAATCGAGTCTCTAGATTTCGCCAGTCGTAGCGCTGCCTATGCCAACTGTCCGGCTTCTTCGCAAAGTGCATTTGAAAGTGCCTGTGTTAGCTGCAGTTTTGAAGGACTTAATACTGCTGTTCTTGGAGATTTGTCAGTGATTCTGTGCAGCAGACTTCCTGAAGAAACAATGAGTAAGTCACGGGGTTGTTTTGAGCCTGGCTGCGCCTCAGGATATGAAGCCACGCTTAAGGAAAATAAGAGGTTGGGGATAAGCAACTAAAGTTTGTTGAAGCCAAAGGTTAGTGTGATATCTTTAACAATGGGATATATCCAGTGATGCATTGCAGGCGTCGTATTGTTAAGTCTGTATCGAATATTTTAGCGCCTTAATCGTAGATCAGTTTAGATTGTACTCCAAAACAATGTGGTTGAACGCATCGTGTACCGCATGGCTGGGCTGCGCTTGTGATATCTTTAAGTGTGGGAGATATCATGTAATGCATTGTAAACGTCTTAGTATTAAGTCAGTATTGATTATTATAGTGATTTAATTGAAGATCGGTTGATATTGGGCTCAAAACTAATGTGGCTGAACGCATTGTGTACCGCATGGCTTAGCTGCGTCATGAGACGCCATTTTCGAAATTAAGTCTTAGACGGATGAATGTAGTGCCTAGCTAACATGCATGCATTTTTGCCTTTGTTTTTCATCTCATATAGCCGACCAATATAAATTATATCATACCGAAGTATTTTCATTACGTTATGTGCACGTAGTCGCGGGTGTTCATGTTTGAGGTATAACTCCGTAACGTCACCACAGTCTAAACATGTTTAGACTGTGACTTCACTAAGACTTAAATGGATAGACGTAATTCTAATAATTCAATCGCATTAATAATAAAGTAGGTAATACTGAGAATAATTCTCCTAAAAATTTGAGGTGGACCGCTTCTCTAATGGTGTTAAAAATATAGTAATAGCACAAGCTACTATGGGAGGTTCGCGATTGCGAGGGAAATCCGGAAGTTGAAATGTTTTGTTATTAAAGCAGATGTTACGTAAATTAATTGTTTACTGGACGCCAACAAAGGTTCGTTATAGGTGGTATCATGTCCGATGCATTAACAGTTACATGGAGAGTTCCCCTACAGGGAATGGTAATGAACCCCTTCCATTTCTTTTATGCATCAACTATATATGTGCCATAGTAGTAGCAAGCTTAGACTTATTGTTGACGACGCGGTAATTTACCGGGAAATATCAAATGTAAAAGATAGTGAATCATTCGAAATGTAGGAATTCAAGTTTGAGGCGATATCGCATAAAAATAGCATTCACATGAATGCTAGTTTTAAATAAACCTAATAGCGAGTGGAAATAAATGTTTGGAAGAGGAATAACTAAAACGATCACTAGAGCAATCCATATAACATCAGTAAAACATAACAGAGATGTTACAGTTTCTTAGAAATTATCGCGGGGAAGACATCCGTGAGATATATCCGGCCAATTGCCAACAATAATGAAGGATTTAAGAATAGGGGAATAAGGAAAAGGGACAGAAATCCAAAGGAAGATGGTACTTTTCACTTGCTAGGCCCGACCTAAAATATGCAGTGAATACCTAGGTATTCACTGCATAATTTAGGTTATTTAAAATGACTTAGGTTTGATTACAGATCCAGATAGTGTGAGGGTATTGAAATCAATATAGAAGGATTAGGTTGTAATTATTTCAGACCATAGGTTAAAATACCGATTAAAACTCCTGCAGGAGTGTAAGACTTACAGATTCTCTGAATATGTGACGAAATTATTGAAAGTCCAATCATACTTTTGGCAGGGTGGATTATGAAGATGTTTTGTAATGAGATGTATCACAGAGAGTTTCAAATTTTCGTTTTTTTGCACATATTTAGGGTCAGTAACTGATTATAGTTAAGGTACATATGGAAATCAAAATAGATGTTGTACAAATTGTTGTTGATGCAAAATAGATTAAGATGGTAGAAATTTTTTGAAATATACATTTTTGACATAAGATATGTGTTTGTGTTGTGATTATATAAAGGTAATAATGTCTTGTGTGCTGGAGTGACTGACTAATCGAGTAGGTTCTATTTCATTGCTTTACATGTACTATGAATTTAGTGTCATTTGTAGCTAACATTTAATTTGTGTGGAAAATGTTGATCCGATATTTTCCTTGGCGGTGGCATTGTGCCTCTCAGATACATGTAAGGACTAAATTCATGGAGAAGTTTAGTACACGTTTGGTGATAGTTCACCTGCTGCCACACACCTTTGTGGTGGAGATGAAAGTAAGATAGATGTTGTTAGTATCTAGGGATAGATGAATACTGTAGATGAATAATATACTGTTGGCAAAATGCGTTCTTTTTCATTGTCAATTGTTCAAGTCATTGTGTACACTTTCTTTGATATTTCAATAAATACATCTAACTGTTAATTTACTCATTTTGTACTGTTCTTTGCAGTTTTTTATGGAATAATATATCGGTTTGCAAAATGCGTTCTTTCTCATTGTTAATTGTTTAAGTCTTTGGCGTTTCCCAGTTTATATTAGCGTGTATGAGGTTTTACTAAGGTTTAAGTTACTCTATCTCCCGATTGTCACTACCGTTTTTCATTTCCTATAGCAGTTGTGAGAGTGCGTGTCTCCGTGACCGTGCCTTGGTTAACACTTCTTTAACTTACGATCTAAAGTAGCCCGCGTAGCATATTCTCGTTGCCTTTTTATTAGAGCTATGACACAGAGGTTTTTTGTATTAGTACGATGCCGGAATGTTAGGCTTTCGAGCTGTGTCTTTTTTTACCTATCATTTAGTGTGTTTCAACTGTATTTTACAAGAACATAGCACCAGGGCTTTTTCAATATTTTTAATTCTATTCTGCAGTCCTTTATTACTTGTTTTCGAACGAAAATGCTCCTCTCGCAACGTATTTGCGACGGGCTTATACTCACGTTTGTCGGGCGCTTCGCGATGCCAGCGCCACTTTGGGGGAACCTATTTTACGCGACTGGGCTGGTATCAATGGCTTCGCGGGACTCGGGAATCCATTAATATAGTATCCCTGTATAGGGAGTTGCCGGACCTGTATATACGACCGTGCACGAGTGCACGCCAGTGACACTCGGGGGCAGATTCTCTCCACTCCCGTATAAGGCGCTTTCCTAAGTTTTAGTCCCAAACACCGTTCGAAGGGTGCGCCACCGTCGCCATAACCGCGCCGGGGCGCGCAGTTCAAATACTAATATTTTTAAATTTTCTTTTATTTATTATTATTTTCTTAAAATTTAATACTTATTACGTGCACGCGATGGTAAAAATCCTCTGATGCGCTTCCATGTTGTCCATCCTCTTCATTTGATGATCGTTTTCTTACCCATATCAGGAAATTCTTTGAAGTCACAGTGACAGTACACAAACATCATCTGAAGAATTCCCATAAAACAGCATGAAACCAACACGACGAAATAAGATCACATACGCGAAGACACAAAAAATAGGCACTTCAACATGATCATTGGAACCAAGGGTAGCAAATAAAAAAACTGATTTCAAAGACTCATTTAATTACTTATACTGTTACACACTTCAGCTTAATAACAAAATCAATGAATGGATTATGAAGTCAAATAACAGTTTCCATACTTCACAAATTTACATTTAAGAAATTGATACAGCCATTTGAATGTCAACACTCCTTATCAGGTCTTCAAAAAGCATTCCTGCAAAACAATCAATAGAAAGAAAAATGTCAGTATCACTTCATAGTATTTTACGTTTAAGAACCAATTTTATGTGAGGTAGACCATAACAACTAATGCTAATGCAACAGTAAAGATAACAAGGAAAGTAACTATGCTTAGAGCTGTCCATTTCATGCATCTGTCTACAAAGGAATCGTTGGTAAAACGTGAGGACTTATCCATCAATGTGCTAATTATTCCACTACCACCCAGGCGGTTATCACCTTGGTAGCGCCTCTTTTTCATGGTCAAGACCCATGTGGCAAAGAGATCCCCAGTCAAAGAAGTAAGTGTAAAGTTTAAATGCATAAACAGCCCTTTAACGACTGATTTTTCTGGCACAAATTATAGAGAATAATTTGTGCCAGCACCTAGAAAGCTTGTGCAAACAAGCAACACCAGCTTGTATAGGCATATGAGAAACCAAAATGCTAGTACTCTGGGATTTTTGCTGCATACATCCATTTTCTTGGATGATGGTGTCGCCAGTGTTTCAGTCAGCACCTTCGGGTTATAAGTGTTTGATACTTCACTTTCTGTCCATCTTATGTACTTCCCATGTTCAACTCCAATGCATTCTCATTGGTTAACAGTTTTTTTGGTCAAGGTGCGTTCTGTCATGCCAGTGAAACCATCATCCAAGGAAATAGACTACGCAGCAGAAATACTGGAAGACTAGCATCTCCAGTGCTGATGCACCACAGAAGCCTACATAAGGAATATGAGAAATCATACGGTCCACCAGAATATCAGGGCAGGCTCATCGCCAGGGGGGCTTCTGGTGCTTCAGCCCCCCCCTGAAATTTTTCCCAATAACTTCGTTGGTCTGATTTTAGTAATGAATTTTACGAATGAGAAGAGATAAGCATGGGCACAGTAAAAGTAAATATCAAGAACTGAAAATTAAGGCAAGAGAATTGTAACATGTCGACACCGAATGGGCAAGGCTGATTTGTTTTAAGTTAAGCAAGACTTAGCCCCACCCGAAGCAAATTTCTGGCTACCTGCCTGTATCAGGGTGGAGGATAATCACTGTACACCATTTAACTGATCTTCCAAATAATCACTTGACAGTATGTACAACATAATTTGAGCCATATTTGGAGTGAAAGGAAGCAAATCAATAGCACAACATATTAACAAAAAATTACCGTATTAAATTAATCATAAACTTGGGAAAAACTAAGGCTTGAGCATAACAGTTACACATCTCTGGCAAAAGATAATACATGGATATAAAATCACAACAGCATAATTTGTGGAAATTAAATGATTTTATATCAGTTTCATATTCCTCTTATCGATACATTATTTTTAATGGGCACTTTGGTGACAACTGAAATGAAAAAATTTCTTAAATCAGTTAGATGACTGTTGCACCTGAAAAAAATCAAAATGCACACCCACAAGGCCTTATTAATGTGGAGAGGTTTCTTTCATGATCTGTAGCTCTCTTCTGGCAGTCATGATACCTCCTCCAATTATCGAAAGAAATTCTCCTGAAGGGAAAGATCAGTTATGAGCCTCATTTTCAAAAAATAAAGAGAAGACATCCTGAAATAAACTAGGGTCTATTGTGAGGAATGGATCACACAGGTCACAAGGAAGATCTTCAAGGAATATCATTGCCACAGGAATTTTTATGGACACAACTGAACTAATTTTCTTACAACTCAATATTAGTTCTCTTCCTTTATAGCTTCTGTTGATCTCATGCTGTCTAGATTCAGCATCTTACTGAAGGAAAAAAGAAGACAACTATTAATAGGCTGCACCCATCCTTAATTTGATATATTTGCCCCTGGATATAAATTAAATAGTTAATTACAGCAGTCTTCAATGCTCCTATAACTGCGGAGTGAAAGGGTTATGATTTGCATCACAATTCTGCCTAATAATACTGAAAAAAAAAGTTTCAACCGGGTCTTGAATAAGGTTGTGGGTATTCAAATGCCAGCATTGTTCTTTTTACTAGGTCCGACAACAACATTCCTGATCTAATATAAGCTAACTACCCATTCTGATAAGGAGGGTGGATTACTGACTTTTGTCCAGGGACTGTCACAAAGTCATTTTCAGATAGATTCCAAGAATTTCACATGAGGACTCACCTAACTTACAGCTGACTTCAAAGGTTCCTTCGGCAGGTGCATGGGCGTGTAGTCCATGGTTCCATTTAAGCTGTCAAAAGCAGAGTCCACCTCCAAAAAAAACTATGTAGTGGCAAGTCCATCTTTGCCTAAAACACCTGAAACCATACATCAACATTAATAGATGAGAATGTATTTGAAGGTAGAAGGCACTAGCCTCATACATTTTCTTTGGGATATTTTGATGACGATTGCATGATAGCAAACACCTTGTCACCAGGCTGCGAACTACACACGACAGTTCACACGAAATAGAGCTAAGGCACAGCAAGTGAAGATTACGAGAGGGACCTTGATTACGAGATATGAAACATAATAACAAACAAATTGTTTTGAGTAACGGGCTCTTAGCACAAAGATTCACGGACAAAACAGCTTCCGACTGTGATTTATAAAACTCAGATCCCGGGCATTACGGTTCGCCAGTTGGCGGGTTATCATTTTCATAACATAACAAGAACTTGACGAAAACGAATACTTTCACATTATTTACGCAAATACCACTATTCAACACACAAAACAATATAATACTTATTTCAATACAATTAAGATGAATGTTTCAATGCAATCGAGAAGAATGTTTCAATGCAATCAACATCGAAGAAAATAGTATACTTCATTGCAAGGATGAAATTCGTAACAAAAACACAACATGGCAACTACTGTCGCTTCTCGAATACTAACATACAACAAAATAGTTACGTCCAAAGGCACTCATAAGGTTCATTAACGGACACATAGTGGGGCAAGGACAGATTACAGCATACTGTATCTTAAAATTGCACCTACCTCTCAAGTACTTCTCTCCGGGAGCAGATCAACCTTCAATACAGCACTTTCTGCATTCCACATCCAAATTCAGGCGTCAATTACAACAAAAACACAGATTTCAACCGCCTCAGTAATTCTCCGATAGCCGTTGACACTGCGTGTGCTTCCCTCATTTCAAATCAACAGGGATGCATGGAGGGGGAAATTTCCCCCTCCCTTGACCTCGAAAGTGGTGGGGGGTAGTCGTGTAGTTCCAAACACCGTTCGCAGAGCGTATGGAACTTAGGGGAACGGCCGCGGCGCCAGTGAAATCCCCATGCTCGGGGGGTTTGTTTGGCTCATTCTTGAGGCCGTGGCGGATTAGCGAACTACGTGGCGCTGGTAGTCACCTTGTCCAGAAAACTCCGTCTGCAGGGGAAATCTAATGTAAACTTAGAAGTAAATGAATTCGTATTCTAATGTTAATATCGCGTGGAAGTAATTTTCCGTTACTTTATTACTATTAAGGGATGTCAGTCTCTCCAGTACCTATTATTGGTCGCAATACTAGCATTCAAAAGCTTTCGTTGCCGCTTTGGAATCAGACGGTCTTTACAAGACGAAGTATAATTTCCCACACATAAGCATCAATATATGCGTACCTATAGGTACGTATACGTACTGTCTATGAACAGAACGTGCGAATTACGTCTGCTCCCAGTTGTTATTGACTGCCCCATTGACATTACCTACCTAGTCTTTCGGTATTTTTCGCAGAAAGTGCTAACCGCAAGTGAAGTGTCATGATACCGCATTATCATTACTACTTTTCTAATTCCGTTACCACTGCCAAAGCCTCCTGAATAGGAACCATGCCACCTAAACTAATGCACAATGCTGTATATTGTGAGAAACTAAAAAGATACTAAGTCACACAGATAATACAAGGTACAGTTGAGCATCATTATCCGGCACATTCGGGACCGTAGTGATGCCGGATTAGGGATTTTGCCGGACTATGGGTCATGTATGGCAACTAGTTTATTTCTGACGTCCGGGATGTTTTCATTGAAAGGAGTGAATTATTTGCAACAAAATATTTGCCATTTACTGAAAATTATTTTAAAAAGAGTTACTGATAATTATCAGAACGAAATGGTTTCTTAATACACAAAGTTATTATTTAAAATTATCGACGTTGCGCAGTGAGTGAAAATAAAGGAATCTAAGCATTTTGCATATTTCACATTACACATTTGCACATGTAAAAGTTTCATATTGTTATTAGAAAAGGATATAAAATTTGATATATCTTATGCTTTGCGTAACATAATTTCCTACCGCGCTTGATTTGTTATCAGCTGATTCAGCGCGATGTCAACGCGTGGGTGTCGTGTGTACGTCGCCGCGGGTGACCAGACTGGATTATTCTTTAAAGGCCATCATCGATCTTCCTTCAACAATTTCAGGCTGACCATCTTCATCCCCACTCGGATTTATTGTTAATTACCATTTCAATGATTTCATCATCTATGATATGTTGTGTGGTGAGAATATCCTGGCCGCTAACTATCCTTTCGTCTAAATTTACCAATTCCATTTCCTTTAATTCAGGGTTATGGATGATGTTTGCAAACTCCATCATCATATTTTTATCCTCAGAAAAATGAAATTTTTTAAATCCACACTTATTTCGTCTATATCAAACCTTAAAGCAGGCCACAATTTAAACCACGCGTGTTTTAGAACGGACGGTGAAATGCTATTGCCTGCTCGTGAAATTTCCCGAATCTCGTCTTTTGGGTTGATCACGTCTATCTCTGAATTAGTTTATCCTGCTCCATTAGCATTTGGCCAGAAATTCTAACTAAGCCCTTCACTTTGACGCAATCGAAACCAGGCTATCTAAATCAGCACTTAAATCTTCTTTCATAGTTTTTCTCTCTGTTGTCTACTTCTTCGTGTAACTTTAACAGTACAGTTTTGATGATTTTTCACTTTCAGCTTCATAATGTGTTATATTGTTGAAGATCCAACTCATGTCAGTATGTTTCAGTCGCTTTACTAATGCAACGGCGTCAAAATGTTTCACAACTTGCACTTTTTCTGCGTTGGTTAACGTTTTGTGCTGTTGCCACAACTGTATGGATGAGACATGTTTTGGGTGAAACATAAGAATATAACCAATAATTTTATCAAATTACGTCTAGTGGTCATTCAAAAATGCGCGCGCCATTGAAAGTGGCCGATGTGTAAATTAGTCCGTCTCGGCGATGTCTTCAAATTTATATGTTTACTTCAAGTTCCAGAATAATTCCAGTGTACACGAAGTACCAGAAATTAATATGTTTAAATTATTCTGATTCTCGAAATGGGAAAATTAACGTTAAGAATTGTATCTTGGTATTAATATAAGAATAATATCTCTTATGAAGCAATGTTCCGGTTTTAAATGTTTCGGCATTTTCCACTAACAAGTACCTGGTTGGTCATGGCAAAATTGCCGGATTAGGGGTTCCCGGATTAAGGGTGCTCAACTGTAATTGCATATAGATCTATATCTATACATAGTTTGAACTATTAAAGGAAAACAAATTCAAGAATCAACATTCATTTATTAAGTAAATACAAAAAAATTAAGTCATACAATGTCAAGTAAGATTGTTGAAGAGCAAGATAAAACTTATTTGGCCAAACAAATTTAGTAAAATTTTCACTGCAACAGTGACTCAAAATTCCAAAAACATCTACAAGAAACACAAATCTGATGTGATTCACAAGGATTCCAGTCAGAAACTTCCGCTCCTTATTCTAGAGTATGGGAAATTAAAAGACAAAGGTTTCCAGAAATTTCTTCGAATAAGGACCAATGACACTTGCAAGTACACCCTGGAAAACTATTAAAAAACATGTTCAGGGTTACATAAATTCAAGCACAGCGGCGTCGGAAGTGGGGGGCAGGGGGGGCATTCGCCCCCCCCCCAGAATTTGCCCCGGGCCCTTGAGTAATGAGTCTTCATTAATAAATTAATGAAATTTCACTTGTTTCCAGCTTGGCTTTTCCCTTCTGATGCATATTCTACCACCTTCATATGCACTTTTAGCGGAATTCTACTCTCTACCCCCTCCCATCCGCAAAAAATGCGGGCCCTTTTCTTAAACCCGGGCCGGGCTTCAAGGTTGGCTCCTCCCAGGGAACAAGTTCCGAGGCCCCTGTTCAAGCAGTTAAAATTAATGACAATATAACAATAACGAGATAAATATTATTTTAAGAAATTTAATAATAACAGATTAATGAAATTAATAAATTCATTGCAAGAATACTACTTTCACATACGTAATTTTTAGGAAAAGTACTGATGGTGACCTGACGGTTCAACAGTAACTGTCCGATGGAGCTGAAGAGACTGAATAAGCCATCGTTGCTCGGCTTTTCGTTAATGATATCTGTCATTAACATGAAAATGATAAGGGGGCATAATTATAATTAAAACTATGAACAACTTGAAATAAGAGCGTATGCTTTCCCGGCGAATTGAATGAAGAAATTCCTCTCGGGTTCTCCCCCGGGTAAGTTGGTCCATGGCCGACGTTTCGGTGCTCGACTCGTGCACCGTCATCAGGGCAGATGAGTCTCATCTGGAGAAATTTCTTTATGAAAAACTTATCTCTTCAATGATATTTCCAATGCCGTTTTCAAGAAATATTTTCCCTAGAATGTCCTGAGGTGCAAAGTGCTTCTCGCAGACAACCTGTCTTGCCCTCAATACCAAATCCTTCCTTGGAATAGCAGCTTACCATTTGGCACGCTTCTCGGGATCTTTCGAAATGGAAAAAAAGACAATCATGACTTTTTCGACCCGTATCCTTCCTTGCAACCCGGAGCCACGCAACTGCTCGGTACTGTGAACACCTGCATGATAAATGCCATTTTATGCTCAGTATATTCAAAAGTAAGTCACATATCGGTATATAATCAACATCTATACTCACCGATGAATTAGTTACAATCCAAGGAATACTGAAATCCACTCATGGACAAAGATTTTCTCACTTTTCTACTCGAGCACCGCATAACTCGCCTCACTCGCCATGTATTCCTAGCGGAAAACATGGGGTATGTACAGGCACTTCCAAAAAAAAGTTAACACTTCAGAGCCGAAAATTTTCCAAGTCCCGAGTTGACGGTGATTTGACAACACTGCGTCACGGCTTCCCTCTGGCGGAGCCTCGAGAAGCTCTGACCGAAAACAAACCCCCTTCCCTGTTTAGCAGAAGGGATTACTGCACGGTCGGTCTTATTATGCCCTAAAGAAGGGGGCTATGGTGGGCACTCCATGGTCGTTTTTTCCGACTCGCGCTGAACGACATTTGAAGTCCTGAACATATTTCTACCGTCGTACAGTGGTCGGAAATCGGAAAAAGCTGGACAAAATTCAAAAATAGCTTTCTTTGAAATATGACTTAATACTTCACACAAAAAAAGACTGCTAAATAAGGAATAATACATCATTTGACATGCTTTTCATCTATTAGCCAGATACAGGAGCTCAAACATGACCAAATTTCCAAATAAACACCCGAACTAATTTTTCTCCGAATGTCTTCCAAGTTAAGTTGATCGTGACGTTATGTGAGGAATTTGATTGAATAAATAATAGCATGATCTATTAACACAAGTATTTGCCTTTAAATTACCAAAGCTTCAAATATTTTTGAAGCATTTTATCGCAATTCCGTTAAAAAATATCAGACGCTGTTCTCAGATAAAATGTTTACATAATATAGAGAATATCTAGCGTTTTATGGAGAGACCTGTCAAGTGACTTATATCAGAGCACTCGTTGAAGACTCATAAACACGAAATTCAAGAGAAAATAAAAATAAATCTATGACACCGAAAAATACATATGATTTTCCGATAGCGCGTCCGGGGCATGACTCCGCGCGGCTTGGGCTGGAAGTGCCGTGACTCGCTTACTTTACTCAAGTGACATGGACCCAAGGCTTCCATTTCGTCGTTTTTCAGCTGCACTCATTGTCACTAACCTTCACTGATCTATGCTGATGAAATCGTGAGAATATTGAATCGTGCGACGGGATAAGATTACGCGGAATCACTTTATTTTTCTTCGCGTGCGCTTCGGGAACATACTTCTTATTCACGCCCTTGAAAAGAGTGTAGTCTTTCTAGGGCCCATGTAACATTCTAGAAATACACTGGTTTCTCTTTTGAATTCCTTTTGCCCCCTTCTTTTTATTCACGCGGTAAGAGATGCACCGACGATTTCAGAGCCTTGGTCTTCGTTTTCCCAGCCACCTTTTCCCCTTTCCTCAGAGGAGATCTGAATGCCAAATGGGGGGAGCGGCATGTTCCCTCTGACCATTCTGTTCAGTCCCTGTACTGAGACAATGGGGATTGGGAGGACCGGTCTCCGTGAGGAATAATTTTCCACTGCCCAAAAACCTTACTCCATACGTTTTATTGCACCCACGACCCCTTCCATGCGGTATGCCTTGGGTCTACCTCCTCCGAGTTTATGCCCTTGCAGCCCAGTGCCTATTCATAAGGGGTGATCCGGAAGCAGGTAAAACATCGCAGACGTCTGCCCATCCACTCCTCCACCTGAGCGCTTTTAGGTTTGTTTCTACTCACATTACCGGGCGAATATTTCAAAAACATTTACATGCCCAAAAGTGAACACGTTTATCAACATGGTTTCATGATTTAGGTTTGATAGTCTCTTATTAATTTCATATGTGATGCCAAGGAAGTAACAATTCATTCACAAAAATGAATTAATTCCGTCCATTAAAGAAATATATCCAAAGCTTTTGGCGGTATTGTTTAGCATGTAATATGGTCGAATAATGGATCACCTTTCCATCAGAAGGAAATATAGGAACAGCTTATCAATATGCAATTACTATTCTCAGTTGCGATATAGGTCCTTAAGGAAATTTACTAATTGCCGTCCACCCACTTCGCAATCCGAGCAATTGGCCCCTCGAGAGGAGATCACCGTATGGCGGCCGGGTGCCCGCGCGTAACGTGTGCAAACCCTTTCTGAGAGGGAATTCCCAGCTAGCCATGCTTCCTCGCCGCCCCTCCCTTTCGGTAGGAGGAGAATAGTGGGTGGCGATCCTTCAGCAGGGTTAGGAGGACACGCAGCTCAACGCCGCGGTCGGGAATAAGGGTGAGGCGGGAGTCGGGGGTATTTTGCGACCACCTGCAGGTGTCCTATAAACAATGGGTATTCGGGAATATTCGTATGTTGTCACAGTCCTCATCCTTTTGAAGAACGGAAAAAGGCATTGAATAACCAATTAGAGCGTAACATTAGTTACAGTTTGACCAACGGAAATGTCTTCACATACTTACGGAGCTCTTGCAATCAGTTAAATCTCATACGAATAATTATTTAGTTGTGGTCTCATGCGCGCGCAATTAGCTGTATTAGGACCTGAAACCTTTAGTGATCATAAAATAGTTAATGTGAAATTTATTGTAGGCGTTGAAAGACATTATCAACCAAGGAAGAGGATATACTTATTTGGCAAGGCTCATTACGACGGTATGAAAAGGAATTAAGGGAATCGTTTAATATATTTAGCGAACAAAGCAAAGGATTCGATACAGAGGATTCGGGGAGAGAATTTCTTGAGGACACCCTTAAAGCAGTTAATGAATACATACCAAGGAAATTCATTAGTGATAATACAGAGCCAAGGTGGTATAATGCGGAGGTTAGGAAATCACTTAAGTGACAAAGGGTATGCCACGCTAGGATGTAAAATGCAGGATGGGGTCTATCGGTAGAGGAAACAAATGAGTTAGTTCAAAACTATAAAAAAAATCGAAAGCATTAGCAAGGAAATCATGTCGACAAGCGTTATAACATTTCAAGAGCAAGATGTTTGGAGAATATTTAGATAGCAATCCTAAAGCGTTTTGGTCATATGTGAGAGAGATTCGGGCAAATAGGTCCACAGTGCACACACTTAAAAACGATAAAGGAATTAGAGTCACCAGCAGTGTAGAAAAAGCCAATTCTTTAAACACCTTCTTCCAAAGGGTTAGATTGGACCAGATTTTAGGGAAACGGCTGCGTGGTCAGTAACAGATTTGTATTGGCATAATACAAATAATAATCTCATGGGCATTATTATTATTATTCAAATTAGGACTCCTAAACTATAAATGCTAAATGGTTTTTTCTACGACGATGGTGGCGAGCATAGATATATATTCGGGACTTCAGACGTCGTGCAGCTCGCGTAAAAGAAAATGACAATCTCGGGACACAGGACCGACCCACATTAGTCGGAAATCGATAAAAGCTGGACAAAAACGTAAAATAACTTTTTTTTAGATATACACTTGAAACTTCACACATATTCTTAGAAAAGTTTGCTACTTAAGGAATAATGCATCATTTGTCATGGTTCTCATCCGTTAGTGAGACACAATGGGGATCAAACATCACGAAGTTTAAAAAAATCCTGTAATAATATTTATCCTAATATCTTACAAGTTGATGATGACGTTGTGGGAGGAATTTGATCAAATAAAAATAGCATGATCTATTATTAGCACAATGCTTTGCTTTTAATTGCCTGAGCTACAAATATATTTGAATCGTTTATTTGCTAGTCCATTACTTAATGGCGGACACTGTTCTCAGACAAAACTTTTACATCAAGCAGAGTATATCTAACGTTTTAGGGAGACACTTGTCAAGTAACTTATATCTGAGCAGTCTTTGAAAACTCATTTTCACGAAAGTGAAGAGAAATTAAAAGTAAGTTTGCGACACCCTAAAATACATATGATTTTCCACCGCGCGTTTGGGGTTTGGCTCCACGCGTCGGGGGAATTGACGTGACTCGCTTACATTGCTGAAGTGACATGGTCCCTAAGGCTTTTAATTCGTTGTTTTTGAGCTGTAAGCATTGTCAGTAACCTCCATCACTCTTATTTGATGAAATCGCGAGAATCTTGAGCCGTGCGACGGGATAGATTACGCGGAATAGAGTTATTTTTCTTTGCGTCCGCTCCGGGAACATACTTCTTATTCAAGCCATTGAAAAGAGTGAAGCCTTTCTAGGGCCCATGTGAACTAGATATATTCTAGCTTTTATAAGTAATGGAATAGCAATGAAACGATTAAAAAAGTATTTGTAGCTCAGCAATTTAAAGGCAAAGCATTGTGTTAATAGGCAAATGATGCAGGTGTTTATTTGGAAATTTGGTTATGTTTGAGCCCCTGTATCTGACTAACAGATACGAATCATGTCAAATGATGCATTACTGCTTAATTAGCAACCTTTCCTGAGTATTTATGCGACGTTTCAAGTCTATATCTCAAAGAAAGCCATTTTCAAAATTTGTCCAGTTTTTTTCGCGACGTAGCTTTTTTGGCGAGCGTAGAGATGTGTTCAGGACTTCGTCGGGAGTGAGTCGGAATGAACGACCATGGAGTGCCCACAATAGCCCCCTGCTTTAGGGCATAATAAGACCGACCGTGCAGTAATCCCTTCTGCTAAACAGGGAAAGGCGAGGACGGGGGTGGAGGGAAGGGGGTTTTCGGTTAGAACTTCGCGAGGCTCCGCCAGAGGGAAGCCGTGACGCAGCGTTGTCAAATCACCGTCAACTCGGGACTTGGAAAATTTTCGGCTCTGAAGTGTTAACTTTTTTTTGGAAGTGCCTGTACTTTCACTCTCACCGATCCTACTAGCTTTAGATTTTTCCGGCGAGCGCACCCATTTTCTCTAAGTCCGATACCGTGTACGAGGGACTGAGAAAAATCATCCATTCATAGATATCCATTTGAATAGATATGAGATTAATATGACATTTGAATCCATATGAGATGAATAAAAAATAAAATTTTCAGATCTAGAAGATGTCTAACATATTTTCTAGACATCTTGTAAACATTTAAGATATTTAAGACACTGAAGATATGCTGTAGATATCTAGTAGATATTTTGTGCTATGTGGGTACTAATGATGACAGTGATAAACACATAATGTATATGCATTAGCACAGTACGTTCGTTGAATGGAATTGAGGTCAGGTAAATGGTAGAATATTAGGTCAACGAGGGAGGAAAGCAATGCAACGGATGCGTAAAATCCAGTAATATAGGATGGCCGAACCGTTCCCCAACCGTGGCACAGTTTCCCAACGTTGGCCCAACCGTCTGTGCTACATGGGTTAGTACTCGGTTTTTTTTGCATAACCGAAAAATAACCTTAATATTAATATTTTTTTATGAAAAATTTTTCATGAAAAATAATGGATGTTCGCACTCTGTCGGTAGACACTGGTACTACTTGCACCCAAGGCAGCTAAGTACAGCAGCCAGGACGAAAAAGCTATTAGTAATTTTATAACCGATTACTCATGAACTGAGCGAAATAACCGAAAGCCCGTATCCTGTCGGAGAACTATGGAAATAAAGGTGTTGATATTCACCGCCATGAGTAGACCCAAGGCTCAACGTTGAAAGTGAAACATTTATTCATTGTTTTAATTCGTGATGGCAACAGGTCGTAATTTTCAACATTCACTATATCGTGAATATCCTTGGGAGTTACCAAGGTATTTCGGCAAGGGTTCCGCTGAAATTCGGCCCGTGTGTGTGGCCTTAGCAAGGTGGGTACGGAGGTACGGCCGTTGGGGTAAGGGGTTGGCATTCACTCTCCCGCGGAAAATGAAGTGGGCGGGGGTTTATGTTTGGGGGAGGTTCAGGAGTGTGACGGCGAGGGTGAAAGTGGTGGGAAAGAAGAAGGGAGGGTCTAGCCGGGGCGTCTCTCGGAGCGTGAGGATGAAAGCGGCGTCGTGAACGGGATAAAATTCTTTGGATGTTGAGAAAATGTAGTGCAGATGTGAAACTTTTAAAGATGAAAGTAATGTTTTCTCCACGAGTTAATCATTGTTTTAAAGGGTGATGAGTATTATCCATCCAATAACGGAATAAAAAATGATGCATTAGTAATGTGGTACAAATAACTTCGAAATCCAACTCCCTAAGTGACGAGGAGTCGTATAACTTACATAGACGTGTATTTGTATCCTAACATCGGAGAATCCACAATTGTATATACAGAAACGGTTCATCGTTATGTGGAATGAATTTTAACGTACAATCGATGGCAATTATGAACTGAATATCTTACAGTAGAAGCCGCCAGCCGCTCATTTTCAAATTCAATACCACGTTAACATACCCGTTATATTATTTTATACTGATACATATTGATACATGCTGACACATACCTGATTAATTCTAAGGTAAGAAGAGTTATTATCAAATTGCCCGACTTCGTAAAATAAACCTTCGGCAAGTGCTTTGGCCAGGGTATAAAGTGTTGGTTTGGTGGTTCCCCTCTCTAATGTTTTCCTCTTATTCGCGAGTCGAAGGGGGAGTTTCGGGAAAATGAGTATGAAATGATGATTAGCATTACTTGTGTTATTTTTCATAACATAAGTGGTAAAAATTCCGAAGATGTTATTAGGCCTCGAGCAGTTTCGGCACTGACGTGATGGGCGAAAAATGCACTTGTATATCCACTGCAACTGCATCCGATTTATTTGCTTTGGTTCCGCGGTAATCTGCCTTTAAATAAAATGTATTATTTATGTCGTTATAAATGACAAGGAAAATACAATAACATTACATAATTAATGAATATCAGTATTTTACGCAAACCACTTCTCCCCTCCCTCCCCCTTGCGCGATGGCCTTGTTTCGGTTATGCTGCAGGTTATAAAACCTAAAAATAAACGGTTATTTTCCACAGGTTTACTCAAGTACTCATTCTGTTTAAAATAACCGGTTAACCTAACACCGGTTTTTTTCTCATAACCGCCCATCCCTAATACTTATAAGGACAGGCTGAAGAAGACAAGCATTCAATCTCAACTTCCCCTTGAATTGCGGTTGCTGGCCACTTTAAAGTGAGTGCCTTGTACTATTGCATGAAGATTGTAAAATCATGGCAAATTGCAATTAAATTCAGACAGCAAGCAACACTAACAAAGCTGTCTGGGATGTGATCAGAACTGAAACAAAGCATGGTTGTTCGGTCTTAAATGACCAAATAAACCCGGAGCAGATCATTATGGGCTTCAATGCACTTATAAGTCCGCTGTCTAACCATTGGTTTCTATATATAAAACGGCCAGGAAGGCTAACAGCGAGACAATCTTAGATTTACATTTTTTCTTTCAGTGTAGCCTTTCATCTTATCATAGAATTACAACTGACCATGCCATGTAATTTTTGACATTTTGCGTGATATTGATGGAAGGTGTCGATCAGTATAGAAGACTTAGAAGTAGGACTTGGCCATCTCCCTTACGACAGCTTCTTACATCTTACGAAAGATCTTACGGCTTACAGCCATTATAGAATAGGCTTTACTCAAGTGGTAACTAAAATAAGCTAGACCTAGAGGAAAATTCTCCAACACAGGTTTGTACACTTCTCCGTAATCATTCCTACATTTGAACCGCGCGGTATATCTAACCCTACTTCAGCGCCATCTTAACTTGAAGTGAGAACTACGACATACAGTCGGGGATATCGGGTATCAGATTATTCCTCCGTGATATTATGGATGACGGTGATATAATGTAACTTTCAATGGTTGCGAATGGGCGTTGCGTCGACAATTCCTATTTCGACGAAAAAAAGCCGTAGTCATCCGGCAATCTCATCAAGATGACGATGTGATTGCGTGATTATGACGTCGTCGTGATAATCACCACCTGAATCGCCTGGCGATGATATCTACTTCTCTTGGTCAGGGTTGTTGAGAGAGGGATGTTGGGGAAGGATAAGTGTTTTTCGTTGAAAAGAGGTTGTCATAGCATTCATCTGAGAAATTCCACCGAATCTCGAGTGTACACTTGTTTTTCAAGTTGCAGCTGGTCTAGGAACGTTAGCAATTAATGTTATTGGAAACTAATGGTCCTTAAAACAATGTCAGACGCGGAAGTTACGAAAGAAAGGTAAGAAATTGTTCAGCAACTCCAGTGAATTTTTCGTAAAAAGATGCCTTCAATTTGTCAACTGCAATCTTATGAATCGCTCTGATCAACCATGTAACCGCTATGTTATGGCACTACGTATGTATACTAATAGTAATGTTCAGCTAGTCCTATGTCCTCTTACCTTATTTGATTGTGAAGCCATAATTAACTGACAAATAGTGTGAATAATTTTAGTTGTAGAAAGTAAATCGTCATTTTCTTTGCTATTCAAGTTGGTTTTGGAGTTGGTTTCGTTGGTCCCGGACGTCGTATGCTATGCTGCGAACGGCTGAAAAAAAAATATTGTCCCGTGAGTATAATTTAACGGTTCAGTGGTGGGCAATTTTGCTACCCTTAGGGCGAACGTGGTTCGATAATTGATTATGTGATGTCATCGTTGTACAAGGCTGTAATCCTTTTGTTGGGAAAGTAATTGTTTATTTGGAGTATCGGCCTGTACTCCTGCCCCCGGGTTGTGTAGTACCTACCTAGGTACTGAGTTGCGAATTTTTGCCAATTGCCATTGCCAGTGTATTATCGGTTTTATCGCGTGTCGAGATAGGTGTTTTCTATCTTGGTTACTTAATGCCTAGTGCGTGAAGCATCGGCAAGACTTTGGATCCTTGCCCCCTATCTGCGTTAGCGTGCCTGTACGGGAATAACGAATGCCGTCGAAGGAAGCGGATTTTCGAATCACACCTACGTCAAAGTTAACAGACGCAAGAAGAAAACCCTTGTCGCCAAGCTCGTCCAATGGGAGACATTGCTAGTTTAGTAGGGCTTTGCAATACCGCCAGGCTCTCTGTTCCTTGCTTTTTCAGTCAAGCCCCGATGCCTCATACCAGCAGTAGATTCGCTGGGGGTGAAAAACATTGAACATAATAAAATAATTTAACTTAAACCTATGAACTATTTGCTGTTTAAAACGCATGACCAGATATCCAGCTGCTCAGATGACATGGGACTGTTATTAAATTAACCACTATAAAGAAGGTGAAAACACAGCCAGCTGTGTCTTTAGAGCACCTCAAAGGGGAAGGCTCTAACCTCTTCACTCGTGTGAAGCCCATTCACCTTCTAAATTTTGTTTTACTATTAATTATCGTTTATTCATTGAAAATTCAATAGTAGTAAAGTTGCTTTCGTTTTAGTCTTCAAGCACCTTGCAAATTTACTCCCTGTCCATGCATAACCGTCCCTAGTAGCCTCCCAACAAAACACATTGATGCATACAACAATGAGAAGTGTGTATTATTGTATCAGGTATACCATCGGCAGTGTCGAGGCATATTCTTGCAAAATACAAGCCAAAAATTAGCGATGAACGATGGTTTCAAGGTGTATTGTGCCGAAAACCCATTAAAAGAGTGACAACATTGAGGTTTTTATGTGCATATTCTCTGTGTGCATTACATGCCTTGTCAGTTCAGAACTACCTCCAAAGGAGCCTTTGAAACCTAAAATGCATGCAAGGATGACAATATTGGTTCAGCGTTTCAGGTTTACCTCTGCCCTGTTAAAAATTCCCCATAGAAAATCTTAATAGGGACATGGAATTCCTTATAGGGAATTGGCATTCCCTATAGGGACACCTGTAGGGAAATGAAATTCCCTATGGGGAACTCCATTAAAAATCCCTATAGGGACATGAAATTCCCCTTAGGGATTTTATGTCCCCTATGGGGAGCTCCATTAAAAATCCCTATAAGGACATGAAATTCCCTATAGAGAAATGAAATTCCCTATAGGGATTTCATGTCTCCCCATTGCCAATTCCCTATAAGGACATGCTAACGCAGTTGTCTGCAAAATGAATCACCAAATTGCATAGCAGTTTCTGCCCTGCTGTGTTAAATTTGTATTGAGTGTCAGAACTTTTAATATAATTTCAATGCTCCACCAGCTCAACAACCAGCACACTTGGTCCTGGTTGTTCTTGAACTCAACCGTGCAAATAGTGAGTGAGTGGAAATTATCTAGCAATTTCTTGCTACAACTCTGAAATTAGTCACTTAACATGAACTCTTAATTCTACCGGCATCCGATACCCATTTTTCATCAATAAATTTGAATAGAAAAGTTTTTTACACCTGGTTGCCTAGGAAATTTGAATTATTGAAAAGAAAGAAAAATTGATGAATTTGGATGATAAAAAATGCAATATGTAGCCAAACATTAATCATAAGAAAATCGAATGAAAGAATTAGTACTAAATCCTAATTTCTACTTAGTGATAAAAATTTCTATCCAGTATGTTAAGTACAACTAGTTGGAGGGGGTTCCACCGTGACTCTGTCATTCAAAATCCCATAAAAGAGATGTTTAATGAATAAAAGTGCAGATCCAGAGAAACACCTATATGGAAAATCATCTATAGGGTGGAAAAGCATGCATAATAATTGTATGAGTATGTTTTTATATAGCACGTTGTAGTTGCATTCTATTTTTTGCAAGCTCTTTTAACTCATTTTGACTTCGAAACATGACTGACGTGTTGTTGCCACGTTTAATATATAAAGTGAGAATACATTCTCAATCCCGCTAATACATATTCAAAAATAGGTTAAATATTTTCTTACTTATTTTAAACAATTGAAAATATAAATATATATTCCCTTGAAAATACAACTTTTTGTTTTGAATTTTTTTAAATTGATATTTTTGAAAACTGTTTGGCTACAATGACGCTGCTACCATTTGGAAGCATTGGTATTAATTACAACATGTCAATAACCAATGAAATATTTAAATTACATGAAAACTATAAGGACTTTGGTAAGGTATATTCCTTAATTAAGTTAGTAAATAGGCTTGTAAGCACGTTCTATCACAAGTACCGTTTCCAATGATAACAACATACTTGAGCACCACTTTCATCTAACTAAGGCTTTTCTACTTTTTTTTCGAGCAAACATGTATTAATATCAATTAAACAAGTGTGGTAAGGCGAGCACTTTTTTGCAATGCGAAATTCTCCGTATGATTGCACATCTCATATTAGTTTTTCGTCAAAACGACATTTCTCTTTACATTATTAATCTGCAAACTTTACTGCAAGAACCACGTATAAAATAGCTGGGTTTCAGCGTCTTTTTTCTTCAAATATATAATTGATGGAAAGGCCTCATCATTTTGTTGCCAATCGATAGAAGGGCCAAAAAGCTGTCTCTCCTGAAATTTTCACAAAAATGACTTCGGTGGAACCGCCTAAAATAAATGAAGAGACTTTTAAGCCTTGATTTCCAATTTAATTTCCATGGGTGTCTTGACCGGGTTGCAGTCTTGCATGTTGAATCATCATAACAAACTCTTCAGATAAAAGATGATTGACTTGGGTACATTTCTCCTTCCTCCCTTGAAATCTTGATTCTCAAAAATGTTTGTGGTTCTCCTACCACAAACCACCAGGCATGCCTTCTACTCCTTCAGCTACAAACATGTCCTCCTTGAGTTCTCCATGAAGAAAAGCATTTGCAACATCCATTGGTTCAGAATCAGTCCTAGTTTGTTTGCCACAGCCATCAGTACCCTCACCACTGGTGCATACATTTCCTCATAGTCACATCCCTTCCTCTGAGAGCATCCTTTAATTATGAGTCTAGCCTTATATTTCCGTCCTCGTCCCTCTTCTATTGGAAGACCCATTTACTAGCAGTGGTCTTTCTTCACAGCTTGATACCAGAGTTCCTTACCTTCACGTTTCATGATATCCTTTCTGCTTTCTGGTACATCATCTACATAAGAGTCAGCACTCGGTGCAAGAACAGCATCATCAAGGGTCAACAATCCTAGGATTGGTTTGACGCAGCCCTCCACTCGATTATTCTATCGGCCAGCGTCTTCATATTAATGTAGTTCCTCTCTTTCACGTCCTTCACGACCTGCTCCATGTAACTCATACGAAGCCTGCCTTTACCATTCTTCCCGTTCACTTTTCCCTCAACGATTGTCTTCACCAGGCCATTGTGTCTTAAGATATGGCCAATTAGGTTGTCACGTCTTCTTTCTATAGTTTTTAGCAGACTTCTCTTTTCTCCCACTCTTCTTAGGACTTCTTCGTTTGTCAATCCATTTAATCTTCATGATTCTTCAGTAGCACCACATTTTGAATGCTTCCACCCTTTTTTTCTCCGCTGCTGTCATCGTCCATGCCTCACTGCCATAAAGAAACATGCTCCAGATATATGTTCTAATGAATTGCTTCATTACTTCTAAGGTTGTTTTTTCAGCTGTAAGTAGATTCTTCTTTTGATAGAATGGCTTCTTTGCCTGGGCTATTCTACTCACTATTTCTTTCTTGTTTCGTCCATCGCTGGTTACTCTGCTTCCCAGGTAACAGAACTCTTTCACCTCTTCCAGTTTTTGTTTTCCTAGTATAACGTTGGTTTTGGCCTCTTTTTTTCTTTCTGCACTCCAATATCTTAGTCTTCTTCTTATTGATCTTCAGCTGATGTCTGGCCATTGTCCTTTCCATGGTTGTTAGCATCTTTTTCAGATCCTTCTCTGTCTCAGCTATGAGAGCTATGTCATCAGCGAATTGTAGCATGCTGATTGTTTCTCCGAGGATGTTCACTCCAGAACACTTTTCCTTGATTTAATTGATGGCTCTCTCAATGTAAACATTAAAAATTATGGGAGGCTGTGCACAGCCTTGTCTCACTCCTTATCCTTGCTTCTCCAGAGCTGGCTCCAGATTTTATCACAGCTACTTGTTTTTTATACAAAGCCTGGATAATTCTTCGGTTAAATAAATTATTATTATTATTATTCTTCGGTCATTGTAGGACACTCCAATTTCTTTCACTATTCCAAGCATTAAATTCCAATCCAAGCTGTCAAAAGCCTTCTCTAAATTCACAGGAAATATGATGTTTTTCTCCATAGTTATTTATCCTGTTGAATACATGTTGCAGATGGTTTTGTAGAGATGGGTTAATGTCTTCCCTCCTGAATTTCTAATTAGTTCTGCAGGAATATCATCAATACCAGAAGTCTTATTCATCTGAACGTCCCGTACTGCTGCGTCGAATTCCAATATTAATATTGTGTGAGAAGTTGTCGGGATTGCCACCGGGGCAGGGATTGCAGGGCTGCCGATGTTTCGATGTCCCAGTGGCGATCCCGAGAACTTCTCACACAGTGCATTCGCCGGGAAAGTACGAAATCAATATTAATATTGATGCTCCCATGTCATCATTTTCGACTTCACTCTCCTCTTCAACAACTTCCATGCTGAGAATGTTCCCGTTGTACAACTCTTCCAGATATTCTTTCCATCTCTTCACTTTGTCTTCATTTTCAATCAAAAGTTCTCCATTCTTGTCTCTTATAGCATTGCATCTTGTGCTCCGTTCCTTGAAGTGATTCTTCACTATCCTATAGGCAGCTTCCCCCTTTCCAAATGCAATGTTGTTTTGTACATCTTTGCTTAGATAAGGACAGCATATTCCTGCATATATTTTAGTGTCTTCTTCTTCCTGGTAGAGCATCGTAAAGTACCTTTCCAATTTTATTTTCTTGAATTTCATTGTCAAATTCCTCTTCAACACTTGTCAGATCGAGTCTAGGAAATCTATCATGATCTCCATCTTTTGATTTGAAGCTTTCATCTGTGAGTTCTTCCTTGACATCATGTTCTCTTTCCTTTCCTGTTCATGTTCCCGGATCCAGTCCTCACTTGGTGAATTATCAGATCTTCCTTCGTAGAACGAGGTGGTTTTCCCTGTGACAATTTTTCCTTCTTCCCGGCACCAGAGTGTATAAGTGTTTGCACTGTATCCAGTGAAACAACACTTCAAGGACTTGCTGTCCAACCTTCCTATTCTCAATTCTTTTGGTACCAGAAGAGGTGCGACGCAACCAAATTCTCAACTTACTCAGATCAGGTTTCTAGTTGTATCACAAAACCGCAGGAATCTTTCTTTCCAAAGCTGATCTAGGACTTTGATTATTTAGGTATATACAGCTGTGTGAACGGCTTCTGACCAGAAAGTCTTATTTAATTTACAATGAAGTATCAAACAACGAGCCTTTTCAATAAGAGTTCTGTTCATTCGTTCCGAAACACCATTTTGTTGACGAGTATATCTCATTGTGAACTCAAACTGTATTCCTTGTTCTTCAAAAATTCCTTCAATTAATTTGACAAGTATTCACGGCCCTTGTCACAGTGAAATCTACTTATTTTCAAGTTGAAATGAGCTGTAGCCATGGTGGTGTGAAACATCTATGTGTAGCGAGTGACTTGTGTCGATTACAGTGCATATGACCAATGTTGATTCCAGTGCATAGGCCTCTGTGAAGTGAGTGAAGTAGTCGATGAACATGAGCAAATATATTTTCCCGTTGAACGATTCCGGTGTCATTGGTCCACAAACATCACTCTGGTCAAGAGGTCTGGTGGCACGTTTCCTGGTGTGGTTGCGTGGCCATTGTTATTGTTTCCCTTCTACACAACCGGAACACCTTTCCGAGGGTGCATAGTTGAAGCGTCCAATTCCATGCTGTGGAGGGAGACCTTTAATTCTGTCGGAGCTCAAAGCTTGTTGCATGCCACAAATTCATGTTATCTTCAGACGAAGCAGCTGACAAGGCTCTGCATTGAAAAAAGTCAAAACGTATAGCTGAGATCCATTCTGATTCACAACAGCAATAGTTTCTTTTCCTTTTATAATTAAACGTCGAGAATTTTCAAAGATAATACGAAAACCATTCATTTCCAATTTTCTGACTGAAAGCGGATTACAGTCAAGCCCACTCATATCAAACCCGTTTATAACAAAGTCCTGGTTGTAACGAAGTGAAGGCTATTCCCAATCACGGAGAGGCTGGGAAAAACTGGTCCACATTCAACGAAGTTTAGTTATTATGAAGGAAATATTCGGACCCCTCATCTTCGTTATAAATGGGCTTGACTGTATAATCAAGTTCAGGCACAGATAAAACATCTCTGATTGTTATCAAAACTTTCTTTCCTTTCACAACCCTGATGACTTTAATTTCCCCTTAATATTTAGCCTCAAGATAAATACCTGATTTAGCTACTTTAATTTTAAAAGGGTTTTCCAGTTTCTTCATATTACTGAGAGGTATTTTACTCTTGATCGGATGTTCTGTCGCCCCAGAATCCAAGAACCAGTTTATATCTTCAATTACACGATCGTCACATGATGCTTCAAAGCAAAAGCCATCTTCCTCTTTGATGTTAGTCACTTTTGCTGAGTCATTGTTTCCTGGATTCTTTGAGTTTAACTCTGCAGTTAACCCTCTTGTGATTGGGTTTTCCACAACAATGACAAGTAAAGTGGAAAGAATTCCCTGGATTGGATATGTTTTTTGCTTTGTCTGATGAAGTCCTTCCCTTCTCTTGATAATGTTGAGCCTGAAAAACAGCAGCAGGAGGCGTTGTGTTAATCTTGGTTTTCCTGGCGACTTCCTTCTGTTTCGACTCTGCATCCAGCAACCTGCTCTTCACAAAGATCAGTGTCAGATCCTTCTTTGAAGAAAGCATCTCAATTGCGGTGACCACCATGTCGTATCCCGAGGGCATTGTCAAAAGTAGATGGCACATGATGTCGGATTACTCGACTGTAGCTCCAGTGGAACATGAATCTCTTTATCAGTTTATCAACCTTTAGGAAGCGATTAACTAACATATCATTTGTCGCATTAAATTTCGTAGTTAATAATTTTTTTCTCAGAAGAAGCTGATTAGCAATTCCTTTTCTTTCAATAGTGTTATACTGCGATGACCATGAATCAAAAGAGGTTAACTTATATTTGCGTATTCCAAATGACTGTCAGCTAAAAAGTGCACAAAAGTGTAAAAAAATGCAAAGAGTACTTTGAGTAGTGAAGCAGTAACTGCCTGCCTGAAGCACAAGCACTGCTGCCACCTATTGGTAATGTGTAATCAGTAGTTTCCAAACACTTTGTAAATCTCATGTGACGCTGGAACACAAAGTTCACCTCAAGAGCACACCAGACGGAGACTGCGTGCCAAGCAGGCCGCAGGTCTGCTAGTAACACTTTTACTTTCATAAGATTTGAGGAAGTTACTATGCATAACAAGGTTTTATAAAATAGTAATTACAGTAAAACTCGTTTATCATGATCACCATGGAACGAATTCCCACCTATAACGAGGTGAGTTATTGGTCCCTTGGACTTTGCTATGGTCGCAGATGTAAAATATCCCACTGTAACCAGTGCGGAGGAAACGAAATCCCCGCCGTAGCAAACTATTCCCTTGGTCACTTATTGCCTCTTTTGTAAGGAATTTCTCTCCATCTCCGTAACATAACCATCCCTTCCCGCACCATAACTTGTTCTCATCACTTTAGACTCTTATGAAGTAATTGGACAAAAATTAATGCCACAACACCTCAAAAAACCAGCTGAAAATGTGGTCAACCAACCCTACAAAATTAAACTGTAAAATTCGTATGTATCTAACTCCTAGAGAATTTCTATTGCATTTTTAATTTAATTCAAACTAAAGCAAAAGTGTTGATTGGAATTTCGCAGCGTCTAGGCAGCGTTTCCAAGGTGGTGAATCATCCTGAACCCTTGCTCACCCACGCTCATCTGGCACATGCATTGCCTAAACGTTTACAGCCCCTAAACGTTTAGAGTGACTCGTGGGCGTTCCCCATCCTGGATATTTGATGTATCGATCACACATCAGTGGATATTTGATCAACAGCTTTGGATTCACCACTTATTTGCCAGTACACAATGGCTTTCCTCTTCCTAAACGGATCCCGCCATCCATTGGTAGCTGTAAACCCTCGAAAATTCAAACGATTAGCTGTTTTATCCGCTTCTTCTTTAATTAAGGTGTTGACCGCTGAGATGTATCTCGTGGGCTCTAGCCAGAGAAAACCATTCCGCGAGCACGTCTTCCTCTCATTCCTCATTCTTCGCTTTTTTGTTTCCTTCCATTCTTCTTCAGTGACACCTCTTTGAGAGCTAAGCCAGTGGACAGTGTAGATGATGGGCCATCGTATTTATTTTATATTTTTTTTTATTTTTTATTTTAGGATTATTGTCCACGTCGTTAAGAATTTTATATTCACATTGATAGATAGAGATTTTCTCTAAGTTTTAACTTTTCATTTTCACTTTCGACCTGAAGCAAAGATATCCTTTAGTGAGCCTATCACCAGAGTTTTAAGCTATCACCACACTGGAGGTTGATTTCTTGGGTGTTGAGTTGTAATGTTGTGTTGCGTAAATTTGTAGAGGAGGAAGATGTGTGAGCTCAGTCGGAATCATACTTGCAAAATATCAGCATTTTTGACAAGTAGTCAAGAAGAGAGCATCACAATCTGCATTTAAGTGAAGCCTTGTAATTAAAGACAGGTAGTTTACACCACACTGCCTGCAAGTCGTAGGTTTATATTTAATTAATGATTAATTCTTCATATCCTTTGTTGTAAACATGAAGCTGCAATGCCTTAATTGCTGGAGAAGTAAAGTGCTGTATCTTGATTACTTTCCGTGAAAGATGCTGATCGCTTGGAGACGTCTAGAGAGTCTAGTCATTCTCCCTTCCCCCTCTGTTATTTCCGGCAATATTGCGTGTTTGGATTTAACTCTGTGGACCTTGATTAACTTGAGTCTATTATTATGATCCCTTGGTCGAGAGCATGTGCTCTCTTCCTTGTCCCCATCTTTTTCACGATGCAAAATGACGGCTGATTTCATTGCGATGTGATGGACTAAAATGGCCTGGCATCTCAAGTTCCTAACTTCCTCACACTTTGCATCAAAATCATTGAAGGTGAGTGGTGTGACATAACTGCTCACTTATTGTTACCACATTTCAAATTACCGCATTTCAAAGTTCTTGAAGCCGGTGGAACCTGTAAACCTCACAAATGGATTTCCAAAGTCATAGTCCACGTGCGTGATAGGTATGCTAGAGGCGTTTCTTCACTAAAGAGGTGGTGCAAGTCCAAAGAGCTTAGTCATTGACGGGGGGGGGGGGAAGCGCTGATACATCCGCTTTCAAGAACTTTTTAAGAGATCCGATTACATTATAAGAACCACAATGGAGACTTTCTTGCGTGATATTGCATGTCTTTGCCACACTGATTCTGTCATTTGGAGATTTTCCATATCTGGTCACAAAAATGGACCAATATGCCTGTAGTAAATCAAAATCCATGTGGTGGTGGCATATTTGTAGAAAATGTTTGCAGTTCTGGTGCTATCCAGCATAACTGTCACTGAAATAGTGCTCACTTTTCGCTTGAGGGAATTGTCCATTTAAGAATTCACCAGTTATTTTTGTGCTTCAAAATCAAAAGCCACATCATGTCCAAGTTATCGAAAAACACAAGGTCTACTAGTGGCTGTCAATGAGTGTAATTTGCCTCTGAACCTCTGTCATGGGTTAAGTGATAACTTTGAACTTCTTCGAATGACGAAGAGAACGTCTTTATGGCTGTATGCAATACAAAATTGAAGATTATGGTTTGGAGAAATTCTCTTCATCAAATTTGTGTTGAACTTCACCGTTTTTCTCAAGAGTAGTTTTTATTGAAATCTAGTGAAACAATAGTTACATATGGCTGAGGCTGCTTTTCACTTATTTCAGGTATTTTGACTGAGATTTTGTTATGAAGGAATGTGGGAGGAGTTGTCAAGATTGGCCAATTCAGTATTTCTGCATTCACCCAATGCCGCAGTTAATTTAAACCGTTGTGCCCTATTTGTTGCTACTCTAGTGCTAACAGTTATTTTGTGTTCTGGGTTTCTTTCTTCAAATTTCTTATGTAGGAGTTTGTGAAGGTTTTTGTGAGATGAGCACTCTGTACCTGACAGAGGGAGATCTCTGCTATCCTTCAGAGAATACCAAGACTCAATCTTGTCATGTCTCCTCCATGGAACGTGGCTGAATAAAGTGGGATACACTTTGATGAATAGCTCCGATTCGAACGTGTGTTCCTGGAAGGCCACCCAATGCATTTCATTGTCCCTCGCCACTTGCAGAAATTCGAAACCCCTGTCGTTACCCATGGCTATTCAAATCAAAGGCTGCATGAACCCTCATCTCTACCGACCTTGGCCATTTATTATGGTGGCAGCACAGATACATCCGCTTATTCTACATGTAAACTCCATTGCTCCCCATGGTGGGAGTGGAAAGGAAAAATACATTCCCACCAAAAAGGGTTAATAAACGTACATGTAGGTGTAGCATGTTGGTTGAAGAACAATGAAGCCAAATAGAATCACTTCTCAAACTCACTGCATGGTTGTTGATGTTAGGGTCAATAGTACTACGCGTAGAGTCCGTGATTTCTGGCACAAAGTAGATAAAGTTGTTTTTTTTTGTCTGAACCCTCACTTGTTCTGGATATCTTTCCCATAAATAATGATTTTTGGTCTTTCTTGTACTTTTGACGATTGTCAAAAGTACAAGACGTTATAACCTTGGTTATAACCAATGGTTTGCTCATTTTGCTTTTCTCTGAGAAGTAATACTCTCTCCCAGAGTCCTTTGCAATTGGAGCCTCCTCATTAGAAACAATATTATGTAGAGGAACAAAATCGTCCTTCTGCCGAGGCCTGTAAAATCATGTCCTCTACGTGGAAAGAGCAAAATTTATTTACTTTCCACCTGTAAACTTTGCTAGAATGGCATTATCATGCTCTACTGAATTGTTATTTACGTCTTATAAATAAGGCTTCAGCTGTGGTGACTAATCATCTGGACAATATTTTTTGACCTTTCATACCCTCCTTATTCTTTCAGAGTTGACACGTTGTTTTGTCTTCCCGGGCCGTTGTTCCCATCACAGGAATAGCCTGTTTATACGCACCACTCATGTTCTGGCTGGGACTTGTGAGGGTATCCTGTCGAAGCAGTTCAATGTTTTGCGCAATTGACACATTTTGGCATTTGCTAAACTCAACATCTTTTTTGACCACCCCTCGGAAGTGCAAAATGTTTCAAATATCAATTTCCTTTGCATGATATCCATCTTTTCCGGTTTCCTGTAATTTCAAGTTCTTTCAGCTTATAATATCTACTTCTTAGAGGGTGATTACAGCACTCCACCTTTACTAATGTCTTGTAAGTTCTTGCTTCTAGAACTTTTTGCACCCACTGGAATCACCGTCTGCAATGAGACCAGTGTATCGGACATCTCTCCACTTTTGCGAAATCTGTCAACAACCCAGCTGGCACAAATCCATTTATTGACTTAAAACATGATCTGTCAAACGACAGCATTTCAGGAGCTAAGTGTTGATGTGCTGATAGAAAAATGATGTCAAAACCTAAGCAATAACTCAGCAAAAAAAGCATAAAGGTCGTAAAGGAGAGAGCAACATGCTGCTGTGCCGACGAAAATAAGAGCCAGCTATTGGCAATCTTAGGTACTACCTTGCCTGTGCCAACCAGTGCCACCACATGTCCAATTTTAGAACCACTTTGAAGCAAGGTCCGTCTATATCGGACATAGACGGACCTTGCTTTGAAGAAGAGGAATGTGGTGCCACCTACCAGTCGTCTCTGGAACTTCTTCAACACGCACAGATTGCCAGGAAATTTTTAATTAAATATATTTGAAAATTAACTTACCTAATAAACTCACAAAATGGAAGCGTCGAACGCAGTTGAACTGCCAGGTGGTCTTAGAAAATGGGAATAAGTTTCCAGTCAAATGAATAAGAAACCTAGGAGATTTACGAACATTTTTCAATATTTTATTGTAAAATTTGTACATATAAAATTCACCTTGGACTGAGCTGCAGAAAAAGACATCACATGCATTATAAGATATATTTAAACGGGACATAAAACAAAGAAAACCTTAACAAAAAATCATTCAATGCTAATACATACCTATATATATATAGGAAAGCAATAGGAGTAGATAGGAACACATAAAAGTACGAGCACACAATTGGTGGAGAAGATGGAATAGAGCCGAATCACAATATGGGAAAAAGTTCGACTGAACCGGGACTCGAACCACGGACCTCCAACTTGCCAGGCTAGCGTGCTACCAATTACATGCGTGCCGGGCTATGCAGGGAACCACACCATTCTACTCGTGTCTTTTTTTTTCATTCATCTGATTTTAGGTAAGCGGCACAAAATCTTGACTATAGCTGAAAATAAACAGTGTAAAGATTATTTGATCTAAGGTTGCATTATCATCATAAAATAGGCTTTAAAATTATGTTTGAAAGTGCTAAGACACACTAAGTGTGAGATAGTAGACCATAGTGGTAGCAATGGCGTCGTTCCGGGCAAAGCGGCCTCTGGACAACAGTTTCATCATGTGAGACCCTGGACCTCAGCTGATGATCAACCATTTGTCGTCTTACACCTTCAACAACTTTAGGAGTGAGAATAGAGGTAAATAGTTACAGGTAGCATAGTTTTAATTTGGCGACTCATTAAAATTTAGCATGGGTACACTTTTAGATGTGAAAGGGGAGTAGTTCTATACTCCCTTAAAAGATCTCGGAAATCCATGTTCAGATCTTTACTTTTCGTTAACATTGACTCAGCTGTATGAACAATATTTCTCTGCTAAACTGTTTCCCTGGTGGTAGTGAGGGCTGCATGTTGTAACATCAATTTCATATTTCTGAGAAAAGTCAAGGAAAGGTCTCGACTGGAATTGTCCTTGGAATGCCATGAGTGCAAAAAATATTCATCGGTTGTTCCATAACTGAATAAGCTGTTTTGTCATGAATGAGGCAAATTTCAAACCATTTGGAAAAGGAAGATACTAGGATCAAGTATTTCTTTCCATTAATTTCTAAAATATCAACACATACAGCTTCAAAAGGGAAGTTTAGAATAGTAGGAGTGAGCATTGGGGCTTTAGTTTTCATAGAGTGATATTTGTGGCATTTTTTACACTCTGACACATGATTAGAAATATCATAATCCATATTTTTCCAGTGGTACACTTGTTGTGCTTAACGTCTAGTTTTATCTCTTGCCCTTAATGGACTAGATTAAGATCAGTTGTGACAAGTGACTTTGGCACCCACAGTCTTTCACCATAAAACACAAGGTCTGAATATGTATCACTCCGGATAGACCACGCCCATTTAACACACTCAGGTACTTTATTTTTATGGTCAGGCCAACCATTTTGATATAATTGTTTCTGGGCAGAGTAAGTTCAGTATCAGTTCAGGTTTCCTTTAAGAACTTCTGTCTCCAAGTTTCAGACATAGGCAAGTGTTTAACAATGCTGTGAACAATTTCTTTTAATTCTTCATCATCACTGTGCTCATTTAAATGCGAGCGAGATAGGAGATCAGCAATATACATAAGCTGACCTGGAAGGTACTCTACAGTGATTTTATATTTAAACATCCTAAGTCTTAGGCGTCGAAGTACACTACATCCAATCTTGTTCACAATCTTATGCATCAAGGTTACTAGAGGTTTATGATCAGTTTTAATTAAGACTTTATAGCCATACACAATTATTGTGAAATTTTCTTAGACTAAAATCAATAGTCCTGAGTTCTATCTCACATTGAAAATAATTTTTCTCTGCTTGAGACAAACTGGCAGAGGCAAATGCTATTGGACAACTTTCCTGTAACAGCACACATCCTATACCGTCTTTGCTTGCATCACATTGAATCTCTATTTTCTTAGGTGGATCAAAATTTACGAGGATGGGTGTATTTGCTACAAAAGCTTTAAGTTCATTGAAAACACGTTCATGCTCAGGTAACCACTGGTATACAACATCATCTTTTCGTAATTGACGAAGAGTTGCATTTAGATTAGACTAATTTGGAATAAAATCTGTAATGTACTCGAACACTCCCATGCATCTTTTTTTATTTTTGTTGTGATTTAATTGCAACTAGGGCTCTCACCCTTTCTTCATCTACATTCCTTACTTAACTTAAATCCTATGTTCTTCACCTCTGTTTGCTTGTACTGAAGTTTATTTGCATTGAATTTCACTTTCTTTGGCCCTTTCAATAACTGCTTTAACTGCTGCATCATGTTCCTGTTCAGACTTAGCAAAAATCAAAATATCATCTTGAAAGGCCATCACATTTGAAACGTCTCCAAAATTACTTTCAATCATTTTCTGAAAAATTTCACTCGCACATGTAAGTCCAAATGCTAATCATTTGAACTTAAATACTCCTCATGGAGTAGAAAAACAACACAGATTACTCAATTCTGAATCTAGCTCTATTTGATGGTAACCGTCTTTTAAATCCATGACAGTAAAATACTCATTGAACTGTAACTGTTCAGAAACTTCCAGCACTGTTGGGAGAAGAGGTGATGCTGGGTTACAATCATTTTATTTAATTCTTGGGGATCTAGGCAAAATCATAAATCGCTGTTTGGCTTTTCAACTACCACTAAGTGATTAATAAAGTGCTGTGATGAAGGAACTTCAACTCTTTCTATAACCCCCTTGCTTTCTAGCGTACACAAAGTAGTTATAAAACTAGGTTTTAAAGATGAAGGGATTCTGTGTGGGGGTTCATTAGGTAGATTTGCATCCCTTTTTGTTTGGATAGTCAACTTTCCGGGGAATTTACCTAGCCCAACCTCAGAGTTGGCTTTCACAAAGTTTGCTTTACTGACACTTTCCTGCGTGTGGATATTTCCTGGACTCATTTAACCATATTAAGAGCTAAGCATGCCTTGAGACCTAACAAAGGAGTGGTTTCAAAGTCTACGACCACAAAGTCTAAGTGGGTTTGTTTACCTTTGACCTCACAGAGTATGGTTATGCAACATTTAAGTATGATAACAGTCCCACCAGAAGCTTCTAAGCACTCTGTTTCATTTCAGACTCTAAACCCATTTCTTTAACAAGCTTAAGAGAAATGGAGTTAACAGCTGAACCTATGTCAAGCTTGAAATTCAGTAATTTATTCTGCACAAAAATTTTTTCTCTGCACTCATTTACTTCACCGTTCTGAACTGAATTTACTTCCTTTACAGGAATTGCTATCAACTCATATCGGAAAGCTACATCACTTTCTGTATTTTCACTAATTTGGCACTCTTTTGCTTCCAGTTCGTTTACACTTTTCACATTCCTACACACTGAGGCATAGTGATTAAATTTATGGCACTTCGCAGATTTTCTGCCTACGCTGAACACTTCCCAGGAGAGTGATAGCTACCACAGTAATGGCAACTACCACGATCATTTCCGGTTGTCTTTGACTTGTGGTCTGCATGACTATGTTTGAACTGCTCTTTCTGGAAACCGCTTGGTTCCCACAGGTTCTTGGAGAATCTCTTGCGGTGTACTGCATCCACTGGGAGGACATCATCTTCTGCTGCATCACTCTGCTTGCCTGAGTCTGCTTTCATCTGTGCTGCGTGGACCTTGCTGCTCGACAGTGTGTTATAGTCTTTTGTAGATCTAAATCATCAACTCTAAGCAGGGCTTCTCTTAAATGGACAATTTTCGTACCTCGAATAATTCTGTCTCTAATGAGGGAGCTGTTAAATCACCAAACTCGCATGATTGTGATAATCTTTTCAAATGAGTGACATACTGGTCAATCGCTTCTCTTTCCTTCTGCGCACGTTGATTGAAAATATACCGCTCAAATGTCACAGTCTTCTTTGGCGTTGTGTAATCATCAAATGCATGTACAACATCTTTAAAACTTTCCCTCTGTTCATTGGTAAGGGTGAAAGTGTTGAACAGATCCACTTCATCTTGGCCTATTATGTTTAAGAGGAGTGCTATTTTCACTTTGTCTGGTTTGTTGCTTTTGTCACTAGCAAGGAGGAACACTTCAAAGTTTTGCTTAAATCTCTTCCATTTAGACGCCAAGTTGCCCCTAAGGATTAAAGGAGCCGGTATGTTCACTGCAGTAGCCATATTGAGATTATGTTTTTACCGGTTTTCGATAAGCGCATCTACGAAGTTCACTTAGATTTATGTATCGATGTACATAAGTTCGTTCAGGTACGACTGCGACATGTTTTAGGTTCGCCTGTTCTTAGTAAATAACGTCAAAGTCGTCCTTTAAATTACTTTTATTTTCAACATTTTCAAACTCACGTTGAACACACACGATGCCACACAATTACACAGTGTTGCCAACTGCGCAACATATGGGTATTGGTCATAGTGTGAACAACACTGGAACAATACTTCTGCTCCTCCTTTCAATGGGTGACGAGTGAAGTGCCCATAATTGCTCAGCACTGACTTCCTAAACATATGTCTTCACACTTAATTTTTACGACTTTCGGGAAATGATTTCAATAAACCCCATGGCGTCCCTGGAAACGACTTCGGCCGGCTAATGGTGGCCGTCTGCTCTTGTGGGGTTAACCTCCCCACTCGCGGAAATCCTGGGTTCCGAAGAATTCCAGTAACGCCACACACAACCGGCCCTTCTCAGATGAGGGCCCTAGTAGAGTTGGGTGTGGATAATCTATGCCATCAAGAAAGGGAGCTCGCATGGAGTGGACGGAGACCCTGAGGGGAGACCTTCTCGCTTGCCATGCTGCCAGTGAGCCAAGTCGCAGGGGATACATGGCGAGGATGCACTCTTTGTGGTGTGAGATGCATCCTGAATATAACCATCTGTCGCAGCAGAATCTGCGCGACTACGCCAATCACCTGAGCAAGAAAACGACACCCCAACCGCAAGATCAGAGTAGTACACCACCGGCCAAGGCTCTATCTCCTACCAAGGCAGATGTACCTCCTATTGCCGGGGCTTCCGCCTATCTTTCGGTGAAGGGAGACAAGCCGAAGGCCGATTCTGATCTACCCAAGCGGTTGGAAAGCATGCGATGAGACGACTACCAGGCAGAGAAATATTCATGATAAAATTTCTCTGCGGGACCAACATTTGTCCCAGTTGAATGGCATCATAAATATGATCTTGACGAAAACGACCAGCCTCTGGGAAATGGACTGCGTGGTATATGCTGCCGCCACACTGTTGGCCTCTCCCCGAGTGCCTGCCACTTGGGAGACGAAAGCAGCAAAAAGGCTTAAATAGCTTAATGCCAAAATCACGCTGGCAAGACAACAGGGGCCGTATTCTGTAACTTGGGTGATGTCTATCACCGGTGATTGACATCACCGAAAAACTTCACCCGTCCTTGACGTTTCCGATTCTGTAACTGGGTGGTGAAGTTTCTTCACCCGGTGATGAGGGTGTTATGAAAAATTGCGCCGTCTAGTTCTGGCAAAATTAGATTAGCCAATAAAGAGAGCCAGTTGTATCACATGACCGCAAGGCAGGCAAGTAATGTGCAAATTAAATGCTTGTAGTCACGATCATGTATGTTCATGCTTGTAGTAATGGTTTCTCGAGTAATGATATGTTTGATAATTTTTATTATGATGTTCTAATAACCCGGCTAGGTGATTATTAACAGTAGGATTAATATTACGAAGTGAACAATAGATTACTTTGTTTTATTGAACATCAACAAAAACAATTGCACCATATTCTATCGTGATACGTGAATAAACCACGGTGAATGTGATTAATTTTTCAGTTTCCTATTTTCAACTTCCACAATATCAATCATGAACAGAGTAAATGGTGTTTTTCACTTGTTTGCGAAGACTCTAATGTACACAACAACACTGTCATTCGCGTAATAAATAGGTATATCATCATCTTACAAGTCGATAGAAAGGGAGCTGCGAAAAACAAACGTAAATATATAACGAGCAACCAAAAAATTTCTTAATTGCTCAAATTGTTTGTGTTAAAATATTGCCCAAATACTCTGAATCTAATCTTGTTTGTGTACGTATAGTATCTTGGAAATGTGATTGTTGGCTTGGTTAACCGAACTTGAATACAGTGTATCAGAACCATATAGACGTGTGTTATTCCTCGATCGTAAAATCGTACCCAATATATTTGCAATAATTTAAACAAACATGATTACTCGTCGAAGTGAAATTAATTGGTTCTATTTCGATGTATACAATTATGTATTTTGGTGTCCATATAATCTTAATACTTTACTCGTACAAGCAATTTTGACTTTTTTAAGTAAATTAGAGATGTTTTTATTGCTCTGCCATTGTTTTAGCAATTTTATAAATATTTATTTCAATGCTTGTATGAATGTCTTTTTGCCCCTGAAATTTTGGATGGTATGCAAAATTTGGGATAGGTTAACACAGGTCGTTTCTTACTTACGTCAAAACACATTAATTTAGAGTTGTATGACAGTAAATATACCATTTTAATTATTGTTATTATATGCATGTGTTATTTTTTCCGTTTAAATTGCGTCAGAGTCCCTACATTAACGTTATTAATGAACGCACGATGTTTGTTTCTCGCTAACATGATGGCGGACCCTCAATATATTTACGGGGTGATGAGATAAGGGCGGCTATTGAGGAGGTGATGTGATATCACCCTGTTTGGGGTGAAGAACATCACCTCGTCGCGTTACAGAATCGGAAGAGCGGTGATAGGTGATGTTCATCACCGGTGAAGGCTCATCACCGGTGATGACGAGTTACAGAATACGGCCCCAGGTGTCGAGATTTCAGTGTGTGATGGATTATCTTTCCTCCGGTCGGGCCTTTACGCCGAAGGTCAAGCGCATTGCGCGTGCAATCCGGAGAGACCACCACCACACACTGAACAAAAGAGTGCTGCTTATCCTTAAGCAGCACGAGGTGGATAGAGTGCGGGCACTTACAACGGCGAGGAAGAAGTTGGTCAGGAGGACCTACACCAGGAAGGAGAACCCCCTCCACCCGCTGTTCGAACACCACCAACTGTCCCGGAGGTGGAACGTTTTCGGAAGGACATCTACGACACCACGAAGCCATTCAACGAAGGCACTCCAGCCATTGCACACTTTAAAGAGTTTGGTGACCTCCACCTAACAGATATGGATCGTCCCATCTCAGCCACGGAAAGTGATGTGAAAAAGGCCTTCTCTGGCAAGAAGAACTTCACTGCTCCAGGAATGGACGCAGTGAATAACTTCTGGTGGAAAAAGTTCCCTTCCACGTACAAACACCTTGCCATAATATTCACATCATTCCTGTCAGGGATGGAGCCAATTCCGTCCTGGCTGACTGAGGGGCGAACGGTTTTAATACCGAAAAAGGGAGATTTGTCTGATCCGAAGAATTACCGTTCTATAACCTGTCTCAACACTGTATACAAGGCGTTCACTTCCATCTTGAACGACCTTATCCTCCGCCACGTCCAACCGGTTAGTGGGAGGAAGTGTACGAGCAGAGGGGCTCGAAGGAAGGCATCGCGGGATGCAAGGACAACATGCTCATTGATAGGTGTGTGAGCCAGGGCGCTTGTCAACATAAGCATAACCTGTCCATGGGCTGGGTGGACTACAAGAAGGCTTTTGATACAACCTCTCATAACTAATTCCATAATAATTTGTATTGAACGGGTAAAGAAAAACACCGTTTGTAAAAGTACATTTGAGTTATAATGCATTTATACATAGAAATGACGTATCAAAACAAGAGAAACAACATACCACTGAGAATGGGTCCTGCGTTTACTCGGAACCGAAATAGCAATTTTGTACGCGAAATCATATGATGGAAACGAAAATTGAATTTTAGTGAAAAAATTAATCTTCTAACCACAACAGTTCACTCATAAATCAAAAATTAAAATAAGCAAAAGGTGACGCCCACCGAGGAAACTGCTTTGATACCATTGACGTCATTTTCCTCCTGTCCTTGACTGCTTTTAGGGGAAGGGAGTGGGGGGGGGGGGGTTCTCGGAAATTCTGCTCTCACAGCTTCCGCAAGCTGTCGCAACAGCTTCCATTGGCAGAGTCAGCTGTGTCTCCCCCATTGCGATAAGGCGAAGTAGCTTCGCGGGCTCAGTTGTGATTGGACGAAGTCGAATACGTCAGAGGTTGCACTTTTCCGAAAGGGTTAAAAACATCAGTTTTTCGCCGCTTATAACTCGAGGAATAATTGACGGATCAAAAAACGGAAAAATACGGGTCTTTTCATTTTACAAACTCTATCAGATTCGGCGATAAAAAAATATGGTAAACGATCACATTATGAAACACTGCTTCTCACATATTTTTAAAGGCCCTTCATATTAAAAAAGTCATCATCTCTTGCTATTTCATTACTGTCCCTCATTGCACGATACAATGGCTTATAAAAGAATAATTATTAGGTAGATAAGGAACATTAAATTTATTGCACAGCCTGGTGTTCAACGAAGTTACCCTTAGTGACACATACGACAACGAGCAGTTAACGTAATTGTTCAAAAAATAATGCAAAAAAAATCCAAATTGCTTTCTGCTGGACTGAAGACTAGTTAAATTTATAAAACTCACTACACCAACATATTCACCTTTACTTCTGGGAATTGAGAATTTATTGGACGCAAATCTTAAAATTTTTTTCTGAAGCCTCTCCAAAGTTGAGATATATTTTCCATAAAATGGATTCCAGACAATAGAATATTATTCCTGGACAGATCTAACTAGGGAAATATATTGCATTTTCAAACAATTCGGGTTGCTGAAATCTTGACATGAACGACAGATGAAACCAAACATTTGAGTGCCTTGGATGTTGTGGCTGAAATATGCTCATCAAAACACAATCTTGAGTCAAAGGTTACTCCAAGGTCTTTAAAATGATTAACTTTTACAAACAGGTTCCCAGTATATGAGTAATCGAATAAGAAGTATGGGTGACCTGTACAGTAGGTCATTACAAAACATTTACTAAAGTTAAGGTACAAGTAATTACTCACACACCATTGGGAGAGATTTGCAAGGCATGTCCATAGGCTAATGGCATATTTTTTCTCTTCTCACTTGGTGTTATAGCTTAAGACCATCTGCATAAAGTAGGTATTTGATGGGAGTGAACATCTCCCCGCTATCATTTGTAAAAAGTGAGAAGAGTAAGGGTCCGAGATGTGATCCTTGGGGGACACCACTGGGTACACCATAAGATAAGGAAGTGGTTCCCAATATTATAACACTTAGCCTCCTATCGGAGAGATGTCAGTCAAACCAATTAAGCATGGTTCCAATAATGCCATAAGCTTTAATTTTAGCAAGAGGAAGGGGATGGACTACAGCATCCAAAGCTTTACTAGAGTCACAATGAATCACATCTGCTTGGTTACCATGCTCAAGCATTTGAGTAGTTGCTTGCTGAAATACCGATAGGTTGCTGGCAGTCGATCGACCAGAATAGCGAAAGCCATGTTGTTCTGATATGACCTGATCAATTAATGGACTGATTTTATCTGTAATGAGGCTCTCCAGGACTTTTGCGAACGCAGATTGAATGACAATCGGACGGTAGTCACTGACAACTTTTGTCACCACTCTTATGGATGGGAACAACATATCCATTCTTAAAAGCATCGGGATAGATTCCACTGCTCAAAGACATTGAAAATTATGAATAGTGGATCAACTAGAGGGTCACTACAGTGTTTCACAAGTAAGGGATGAATGTTATCGGGACTTGTGGACGTGTTAAGTGATTTAAGTTTAGAGACCAGTTCACTCGGTGTGATCGTAAGAGAGCTGATGTGAGTAGATCGAGGAAAGTCAGGTAAAGAAGGTCTGGAAAAATTAGTATGATTATACACACTTGAAAAGTGACTAGCAAAAAGATTACATGCGTCATATGAGTTAACACACGTTTGAGTATTTAAAAACATCTTATCTGGCAGTCTTTGAGAATTTCGAAGGTTATTAATGTGATTCCAGAAGTGTTGGGTATTAATTATTATCCTGCGTTGTGATGATATAATTGGAGTAACATTCACTACTGAGCAGCTTTCATTTTGGACGAAGTTCACTGAAACTGACGTAAAAGTGAAATTCACTTTTATTTATTCGCTTATTACCAGAAGAGTGAAATGAATGGAGCAATCCCGAAGAAGCCAAGGACAGAGAAATGCGAAGAACACAGAAGCTTTAGCCTGGTGTCACACACATCGAAAATACTTACTATGATTAATAGCAGAAGAATGGGAGGGAAGATCGAAAGAAATCTTTCGGAAAATCAATTCGGATTCCGGATAAACCGAGAAGCTAGGGAGGCAATGGATGCTGGCCGGAAATATGATGCTCGTAAACAAGCCTTTGTATGTGGCATTCGTGGACTTGGAAAAGGCCTTTGATAGCGTCGAATGTCACAAGATGTTCAAGATCCTGGAAGTGATTGCAATGGACCACAAGGATAGTTGAAGAATAATCTATAGTCTCTACAAGAACTAGGTCACCACAATGCGAATGAAAGACGGAAGGAAGATAGAAGCCAAAATAAATAAAGGAGTCAGACAAGGATGCAATCTCTTCCCAGCGTTATGCAATATATACCTGGAGGAAGCAATAAGAGACGCAGAGGAAATTGGTATCAAGGGCATCAGGGTGAATGGCGAAGAAATAAACATGCCAAGATTTGCTGATGACATCGCAGTTGTATCGGAAAGTCGAGAGGACTCGCAAGCATCCCTGACCACAATGGACCAAGTACTTCAAGAATATAATATGAGCATCAACAAGAAGAAGACTAAAATCCTAGTGTAGTCCTAAATATCACAATTCGAGGAGTTGAATTGGAACAAGTGGAGAACTTCACCTACCTCGGCAGCACTATAACTTGGGATGGAAGAAGCTCGACGGACATGAAGCGAAGAATAGCACAAGCTAAGGAAGCGTTTATGAAGAAGAGACAACTACTGTGCTCAAAGAACCTACGGCTGCAAACTAGGAAGCACTCCATGTAAACATTCGTATGGAGCGTGGCACTCTATGGATCAGAGACATGGAACATCGGGAAAGCAGACCAGCGGAGATTTGAAGCCTTCGAAACATGGTGCTGGAGGAGAATGTTGAAGGTCAGATGGACAGATAAAGCGAGGAACGAAGAGGTGTACAGAAGAGCAGATGAAGAAAGGACAATGTGGAAAACCTGACGGCATAGAAGAACCAGATGGATTGGGCATACCTTGAGGCACTACGAATTAGTTAGAAATATAATGGAGGGGAAGATTGAAGGGAAGGTCCCTCGAGGACGAAGACCAAGGGGCAAATATATAGGGCAAATAAAGAAGGACGTCGAAGAGAAGACATATATCAGGGAATTGACACTGAACAGGGGTCAGAATGGAGGGCTGCAGTAAAGCAACCATAGGATTGAAATACTGATGATGATGAAAACTATTTTATTTAGGCTACTCAATATTTTGCTTTTTTTTAGATTTAGACTTGAAAATTCACACAGATACTCAGGAAAGATTGCTGATAAAGGAATAGTGAATCATTTGTCATGATTCTCAACCGTTTGTCAGATACAGGGGCTCAAACATGACCAAATTTCCAAAAAAAACTCCTGAACTAATTTTTCTCCGAATATCTTCAAAGTTAGGTTGAAGGTGACGTTGTGGGACGAATTTGGTCGATTAAAAACTAGCACGATCTCTGAACACAGTCCTTTGCCTTTACAATACCTAAGCTTCACATATTTCAAGTATGTACTATCATTTGCAAAAGCATGAACTTACAATGAGGACGGAAATCTTGGTGCGCTTCCGATCGTCATTTGCTCAAATTACGGGTCGCCAGTTAATATGGTTTCTAAACTTGCCGATATCTAGCGCTGGTGTTGCGAAGTAGGCCTCTTCATTGTCATTTCGCCGTTAGCTGTAATGGTGGTGAGTTGAGTGTGTCGAACAAAATGGAATGGACATTATTTGGCACTAAGTTCTTCCAGTACGGAGAACCTGTCGCAACGTGAAGCATAATGCAATATGGTTTTGCAGGTTTGAATTGTGCCAGAATTTTAATTATGGAGTCAAGTGTGGGATGCTCGGTGTATGTTAAGGAGCTAGACATGGATGAGGGAAGCATGCTGTTAAGGACGTGGGGTTCTATTATTCCACAAGGCTATGGGTGTAGGTATCAGTTTGGTTATATTTTTGCATGGTGCGAATGTCAGACTCGGAATGTTAGTGCTGGGTGAAGAAGTTTCACATACACATACGTAGACGGGTAACTTTGTACTTCTGGAGCGAAAAGTTGCCGAAAATGCCATTTTCGTGCCAGGTCACATCCCTGGGTAAGAAGTGTGTTACACTGTCAAGAACATCAGCTGATATCTGTTTTCGAAATACTCTTGCAAGGAATTATGGTAAATAAAGTTGAATGCTGCAAATGTCTTGAATAATCATTCATTTCTCGATTGTCTTCCTGATTATTAATGTGCACTGGAGGTTAATCGGCGGATGTTCATTTTTTTTGGAAAGTTACAGCGGCTTCTTGCGAAGTCCGCCGATGTGAATATTATTTCCCTTAGCTATACTGTCGGAGGCATCTGCATCAATTCCATCCCATCGGATACAGATATGACTATTATCTGACGCATTCAGTCATAACTTTCAGTAAAACTCGTCATTGTTCGCCGTAAATAGGTAGAACACAATGGGGAAATATGCAGTGTAACGTCTGCTAGGGGCCTACCCCGCGGTTGCAGTTCCTCTAGCGGCCGAAGTTGGAACTTTATTTCTTTCGCGGCCATTGATAACACGATCGAAAAGGAGATTAACGTCCTCTTATAGGGTTCTTGTGCAAAAATATCTATCAAGAACACTGTATAAAGGACGTTGATTTCCAATTTTAACAGTGTTGCCACTGGGCGCGCCAAAAATAGAAGTTCCATCTTTGGCCACGGGCGACGCTACAGTCAACGTAGATGCACGTATCAGACGCTTATGGCCCTTACTACGCGTAATTATCACAATTTATTTTCTCAGCCTGTACGGTACCATGACGAGTGATACTGCAAGTAATTCTTTTAAGCATTACAAAATGATTGTATATACTTTAGGTAAGAGCCATTGTCAAGAGAACTTTCTAGGGCATCGGGAAATAGAAATCAGTAACACCCGATGTCAGACGATTTCGGCGATGTGAACACGGAATCAAATACGGAATTCCTCTCTAGCAATCCTGATTTATGATTATGAATGACACAGTAAAAATAATTACAATGATTGATTTACATGAAACATTCAAAAGCTATTTCATTCCCGGTCATTAGATGCCATTAGATGCCAAATAACATACAATTTCTAATCACGCCGCAAGAGAAGAAAGCAGATGACGTCTTTACATTCACTATTCCCTACATAATTATAGTATAATACACAGAAATTGATGAATGAAGGAAATCGAATTGAAGGTCATTTATTTTCGACCCATATTCTTGTTTCATTCAAGTCAATACGGAATCAGATGTTACAAAAGGCATGGAATTAACTATTATTACCAAACATTTCTCAACTACAGACTACGGCCGGTGAGAAAGGACCTAAAAATAAACAATGGACACCATGGGGCATGTAAAACTGGCTTATCAGTCAATATACAGTCTTTCGCTCGCAGATAATGAACTTCACACCCTTAGAATAACAAAACTTGGGAGATATAGGTCCAATATTACACTGTCATAGTCTCTCACAAATAATGGTCATAATCTTAAAATGGCAAAACTCGGAACGCACACGTAAATAGTCTCTCACTCTGCAGAAAAACAATGAATGGCATACTCTTAAATGACAAACCTTGGGAGGCATTTCACGAATGCAGCCTTTCACTCCACAGATGAAGAATGTCACACACTGGAATGACTACACATGGGGCGCACAAGGCAATATTATAATGAATGCAGTGTCTCTCTCTCTCGCTTTCCACATAAACAATTTATTTCATACACTAGGGATGGCAAAACTCGGAACTCACAAGTCATTATTTATACACTGAATGCAACCTTTCTCTCTCCGCAGATAAAAAAAATAATATTATGCACTGGGAACGACTACACATGTGACGCACAAGGTAATATTGAATGCAGTATCTCTCTCTCTCACTCTCTGTCGCTTCCCTGAACATAAACAATGAATGCCATACACCAGGAATGACTAAACTCGGAACTCACAGGTCATTATTACACTGAATGCAGCCTTTCCTCTTTCTCTCTCCGCAGATAAACAACAAATCTTATGCACTGGGAATGACTATACATGTGACGCACTAGGCAATATTATAATTAATGCAGTATCTCTCTCCCTGCAGATAAACAATGAATGTCAAACACTAGGAATGACTACACATGGGATGCACAAGGTAATGTTAAAATGAATGCAGTATCTCTCTCTCAGTCGCTTTCCACGTAAACAATGAATGTCATACACCTGGAATGACAAAACTCTGAACTCACAGGTCATTATTACACTGAATGCAGCCGCTCTCTCTCTCTGCAGAAAACAAAGAATTTAATGCACAGGGAATGACTACGCATGGAACGCACAAGTGAATTACACTGAATGCAGTCTCTCTCTGCAAATAGACATAGCATACTCAAGACTGAGCAATGATTTCGAATACAAAAAATATCACGATTTCGGTTTTGAAAAGTAAGACACAGGCGTTAACGCCTGTTCGGGCGAACGAGCGTCACCCGAGTTTACTAACCTTAGCCTTAAACAAACTTTGGTTTCGCTAACCCAAGACTACAGTTCTTCTTCACTAGAGTAGACTGTTCTTTACAGCACCACGCACAAAACAGCCCCGTTTACCCATTTTCAAACGAAGTCTCACCGAAATTAATTATGAGCGCAATCCATTCTTAACGTAAAGCAATGCTACAATGTCATACACATGTGCCTCGCGTACTAGCACTAGTGCTACCTGTCGGCCATAAGTTCAGTAACCATATTAACCCGCGACTGAAATTTAAGCACAAGACGATCGAATGCGCAACAAGATCAACGTCCTTTATATAGTGTTCTTGCATGGCCGACTTCATAACAGGCCATGACATGCAATTTGGCAACATCGCTTCACGTGCCGTTAGGGGTCCTACGGGGTCCGGCGATCGTCTGCTGCGGCAAAGGGGCGTGAGGAAGAGAGAGCTGCCGAACTCCTACCCTTTGAAACAAAATAAAGCTGATGCCTTTCATTTAGCCCTTAGCCTTTCGAACAAAATTGATGATAGGTCTCTTTTAGATACAGAGACCTGAAAAAATACCGTAGCGAAGGAAACCACGGAAATGCTTTGAAGAATTATCACCACACAGTCCCGGCCGGTGAATCCCCAACTTAAAAGACCATTTGGGGGCGTTTACCCGAATAACTTAAAGGGTGCGATATGATTAACCGCAGTGCTCGTCATTTGGCCTCACCGGTGAATTTGTAGTATCGCGATACCCAAAAGCAAGAAAAGTGCACATTTCATGTCTTCTCATTCCTGGAAACATCGTGCATAAGGCTGAATACAGTATAATCATTGTAAGATAATTTACTTACGTTGTAGAAAATTGTACGCCGTGAAAAAAGCGAAAAACCAACCCTTGAAACACATTTTCCAAGTAAGATATTTTTCCAATCCCCTGGTGAAAGAGTTAACCGCGATTACATCAAAGGAAATATCAACCTGCACTACAGTACCTTAATGACAACTAAGAAAATACATTTCTATGCCTAGGATTTGTTCCACTTTTAATAATAAAACGTTTGAGTAAATTTTTTTTATTGTTACAATCAATGTACATAAGGTTATGTAGGCTTTTGTGAGATGATATCCCATCAACAAAATGTACTTTTCTTTACAAACATAGCTTATTTTGACCTCATGGGTAAAAGTGTTTTGTAGGCATTAGTCCATTGTATCCTTTACTTGTTGCTGTTTCCTCTAGTATGGTCAGCGCAAATGGCCATATTCCTAGGAAAAAAGAAAGAAAACTTAGTATGACCTCACAACTTGAATAAGGATGATGTGTCAGATTTTCGTGGATTCTTGGTCGGCATTAACTCATACCAAATATCTAAACAGACGTAAATCAGGTGTCATATTTTAATACTTTAAATTTACTGTCTTTTCTATACCACACATGATTTATCAAGTAAAAGCAATAACATGAATTAAAATTGTAAAAAAATGGGAGGTCTTTACATTAAACTATGCCTGAAGACATTAAGAAGAAGGTGAAGTGATTAAAATTCATACTTCAAAATTCATATAAAATTCACAAAAAATAACCTCTCCACACTCACGGAAATGTTTCATTATATACAAGAATTTCGAACTCAAATTTTTTACTCATATTTGAGTGTAAACTGTGTATTCATAAAATGTGAATTTTTATCTTAAATTAAGTGACATGCCTCATCTTCTACATATTGAATGCAACATGATCACTAAATGATTCTTATTATTAAACTATATGCGCATTTTAGTATAAATCCACACATTCAAAGGTTCAGTGTCCTCACTAAGTAAATCACAGAAAAAGTGATCTCCCCAGGGTAGGAACTCACTTTAAAATTTCTTTGGTAAATTAAATTTGTGACATCACATTAACAATTAACACCCAACCTATAAATTTTAGGCAGGTTAAAGAATCATCATTTAAAAGGATAAATTCTTAGTACAAATCATCACCTAAAACTTGACGGGTAATAGCACCACTTATATCAAATTAACATCACATGATATGAATTCTCAGTTGTGGTCAAACATCTCAATGACCTGAATTCCAGGTGGATTTAATTGGAAGACTGATCAACACAAGGTACAACTCCCGGAAGAAAAGGAAAGAGAATTTGTTATTTATTACAACATGGGCCTACTGGTCATTTTTCATTTCCTAGAGTTTTGCATGCTATTGTCTCTCAACGGTAATCATTTAAGTAGACATTAGCTGGACTGGGAACGTACATTTTTGGTCACAGGGTACTTCACTTAATCCCCACAAGGATGCTTAATCACAGCACAGGAAAGAAAAGCCTCTTCATATTTGACTGGGATAAGGCACTGCATGATTGCATGCATATGCCGCACTACGTCAATTACAATAGATGCCGGTATTGTCAAGCCACCTCTATTAATGTCATCATGTAATAACAATAATAAAGTATGCATTGGTCGCCCCATCACAGTTGCTTAAGGTACTCGAGCACAAATCACAACCAAACCTCTGCTTTGCCTTTAATGCACAGTAACCTGCTATGTGCATAATGATACCCATGTCCACCTCGATATGTCTATCATATTTACAAACAATGTCATGGAATTGTGTGAAATCAGAACACTAACCACCACGATTTTGTTACACATCCTCCTCCATTACATTGCTGTGCAAATTAATTGGTACATACCTGGCGGAACGAAGTCCAAGCAGTCCTTTCACCCTAATGTTCTTCTCTGCCTCAAGGACTTGCACAACGGAGACACTATAATTGTTATAATTCGCCACAAATTCCTACGACACTCCTCTTCAGGAAAATAAAACACGGTGACGTCTCCCTCTTCCTTCTGCGAAGTGTATTTGCTTTTGCAAACCGTGATACAACATCGGCGGGGCATCTTGAAATAAAGAATAATATGCAGCCATTATTTTCGTGTTTGATTATGCACACGATGCTAAATTAAAACAATAAAGAATAACAAAATTTGCTAATCAGAGCCCAGGTTTAATACCTAATCACGATAAACACGAACGTGTATCACAAAATGCGAACGCTCAAGCAAAACAACGCACATTAATTGTGCACTAAATTATTATTCCACAAAACGCACAATCTAAGTACCTAGAGCTTGAGAATTCATAGTCGCGGAATTAAGCACATATACGAGAATGCCAAATCATATAACAAAACTAATAACTATAAAACAAATGATTAAAACAAATGATATGAACAGCTGTCTTGAGGTAATAGGCAAATGAAATAAAATTATGTTCTAATAAAGTTGTCTCCGGGCAGATGTGGTGGAATTCATTTACAATTCATTGCGTAAAATACACCTAACGTAAGAAAATAGTCCACTTTTAACTATTCCCCGGGCCCAGTATTAAAGATTTAATCACCTTCACTTTCAGCACACAGCGTGAGCACATGGTCGAGCAATTTTAAAGATTGATAAATATAAAGCATTTTTCAATTTCTACTGATAATAATCATACCAAATTTTTCTACATACCTTTAGTCACGTCTGAGTATCACAGTTATGACGGCTTATTCACAGAAAACTATTAAAAAATTAGTTTTCTGTCACCACGATCAGCACCACACGTACCGACACCAAGCATTCACGAAGAAGCAATAGGACCCCCATGCGATGTTGCCACATTTGCATGTCATGGCCTGTTATGAAGTCGGCCATGGTTCTTGGTATCTAAACACCCACATGCCCCATTATTTCATTGAATGGGGGCGAGTTGGAAAAACTTTCAAGGTTTGACACAATCCTAAAAGCCCTAGCTAGTTCTGGTTGCGGCCTTTGCTGGAGTAGTTTTACGCAGCGGAGAGGCTGGAAGTGACAAAGTGGAAGCGACAAAGGCTGGCGAAACTGGAGTCAAATCAACCACAGGAAGCCCCAGCGAATGCACTGCACGCTCTCGACCTGAGGCTTTTCTTTGTGGCTCGTCTCAAAGGTTTATTTTGTTCCAGCCCGAAGCGGAATAAATCAGTGTTTAGATAGCATTTCTTCATTGAGTGTGTATTTATCTCCATCAAATTCGTAATTTTCGACCTGAGATCAATCCCGGCAACGGGACCCTGGACGATGCAGAGCCAGGGCGACATGGTAAAGTCACGCAGAAGATGCATATTCTGGTGAACTTAAATCTAGTACTTATCGATGGCTATTCGTTTACATGACTTCTCTTCGCTCCAGGCTTCGAAATTAGCATGAACGCCTTCGAGTTCAAGAAATAATTCATTCTCCTTGTTGAATACGTTCTTCTCAGGAATATATTGATGGACATAGGGCTCTTTTTCTGATTAATGTGGTCTTAATATTCCAGCATTCAAATAGTCTTCGATGACATTAGTTTCCCTCGCAGTATTAGTACTTATTCGAGGGAGGGAACCGACCGCTGAGGTCTTACGCACAATGTAGAATAGCTTGTAGTTTGGGTAGAGGTAAGACTTTATCAAAGAACTGAAGAAGTTCCCTTGCTAAAAGCACACTAATTCCGAATTAAAATTCTTTAACATAAGTTACCTTCATACCTTATCAGTTTTGGAAGAAAAAAGCTAGAAATACACCCTTATGAGATCCGAGAGAGAAATAGCCTCGTAACACGCTCGAAGGAATGAGAATTAATGTTAGCCCTTGTGCACTCGCAGTTACTTCTGTCTAGGACTTTACAGCAAAAGCATCTTTCGAGGGGCTAACTCTCATTGCGGCGTTCATGGTCATATTTCCATAAATGAAAGAAAAGACTAATGGTATAAAGGCCGATAAATTGATTGCAGTGGCATTACGGCTTTCCTAAATGGAGGACTTATTAAGGAAAGTATGGATACATATTGTTTCGTTAGAAATTCCTAAAACCTGGTACAAATTTATCACATTTACGGCGTCCATGTGCTGATTTTAGACTTTACAGTGTCCATTTGACGCATTTTTAAAAGTACAATTCATTTCCATCTTACTATTATTGTGTTGAAATGTTTTCGCTGTTTTTCCTTTTTCGCATGTTTTTCTGCAATCCATTACACTTGCATCTCTCACAAGACCTTACGACTCTTAGTTTAACCGTGCGCAAAACATACTTCATCCGGGAGTAGTGCAAGCAGTCAGCCCGAATGTATGTGCCGAATAATATTATAATTTTTGTTCGCAAATCACTTGCGATTATGCCTCCAGTACCTTTTAATTTCATTAAAAAAAAAACTGCTGATAACGGCATTACTTAGGAGGAACATTTTAGACATGCCAGATAACCTACCTTGATTTTTACGTATATTATAGTTCATTAATTTTCCTTTCGATTGGCGTAAGAATATTGGTTTGTCGTCGATCATTTAGGTAACGAAGGTATATGGATTTGAAACTGAAGGTTTTTCACGTTGAAATTCATTGTCCTTATGGGAGCATGATGGCCATCCCTCGCATAGCAATTTTTATCTCAATTTTGGCCCAAGAAATGTTTTCATAAATCTAAGGCAACGTGCACGAAATATTGAGGCATATCATGTATTTTTTTCAGCTTAGGACATCAGAATTAAACGCTTGTATTCTAGTTTAAAGAACGTCCTTCCGGTTTCCTTCTGTGCAAAGAGCCTGCAGCGGTGAAGAAGGGAACGTTGCGAAGTACTTTGGGAGGTAAAGTATAAAATTAGGGTGTAGAAATTAAGTAAAAGGCTCTTATTTTATTCGTCATAATGCCTTTAGAAATTTAATGCTTAGTTTTAAAGGATTGGAATCAATTCTTTAATTGATGAATATAAATTATGAATAATGGTGAGAAAATGAATGATGCCATGAACGACAGATTGAAATGAAAACGTTTGGATTATAATCGGAAAAAGCAGTAAATTTTGATATTAGTTACACATTTTAGAGGAACCTGGATCGCAGAGCCTAAAATGATGGCAAGAATAAGAATGTTTGAGACCTAGTCCGCTTAATAAAGAATAAATGAAAGAAATCTATTGCCACTTATTGAATGAATTTTAGTGATTGAAAGAAAAATCTTTTGCGCCCTCTTAAATTCTGGTTTTCTTAGGATGCTAGAAACACAAAGAAATTGACGGCATATCTCTGGAGAACAAATCGTTTCCGAGATGAAGGGGAGGATGGATGCACGGGCGGACAAGAAACAACATTCGCTATTTCTAATTATAGATAGATAATAGGTTAACGCATTTATTCAAAGTTACAGCATTCGATGCTAATTAATCATGATCAATTGCACTCGGTACTTCATATCATGAAAAAAGTGGACTTAAAACTTTCTTTAACCCGGATCTTTCGGTAACAGCAGGCTTATGCCACCGCCGGATTTCTTTATTCCTCGTTTCCTCGAAAAATTCCTGCATCTACCCAGTTAACCATGCATACTTAATCGCGCAGATGACCTCGGCTACCTCCCCCGAACAACTACTATTGCTTAAAAACTAAAATCGTGATTGGAATAAATTCACGTGTCCAGCAGTAAGGAATGTCACCCTAATACATGTGTAAATAGATAGAAAAACTCTCCGTTGGAGGCTCGAACTCCCGACCTAGAGTTTTGGACGAGAGTGCAGAGTGGTATCCAACTACACTACGCGCGCCTCTAGTACGGAAAGGCATTCTTTTTGTTTCGTTCCCTTCTTGCATGAGAAAAACCCTCGAGACGGAGACCGAAAGTTGAAGACTTGCGATCGTCCTACCACCGACCAAAGATCGGCCCTAGGAGGTCTTGGACTAGAGTTTCTTCGGCAGTGCATTCTTCCTTCGGCTTCTGTCCCTTGAGTTTATTTCGCTAGCCCCCTGTTGCATTAGCCGCCTAACCTACTCGTCGGCCCCCAGTGACGTAAAGCTATTCCAGCTGAGGCCGAAGCTGTATGCCAACCCAAAAATGTTTTCCAAGTCGACCCCATTCAATTCGAAGGTAAAATGGGTGTATAGATACTTTTGCAAATGATAGTACATGTCTCCCACACAGCAATTTTGTGATCCCAAACAAATAATCCTGAAGGGTACAGGAACCACAAGGATTTCTATCCTATTCATGCGCAGATTGTGCAGTTACGAGCTTACGGCGATAGAATGATCTTTTATGATGATAAACAGCGTTTTCGTACGTATTCCCTGGCTACCCATAATATACCACAGCAAATTATATTTAATGTTAATGGACACCATTCACTGTCTTCGACAATAAAGAAATAATAAATTTAAGTTCCATTATTTAAGATTCGTGATGATCAGATGAACATTGCTTACCCCGGATCGGAGAATTATCTCCCAATTCACCATTAACAAACTCGTATTCATACAGGTGCCTATTAGTAAACGCCACCTGAAAGTAATCATCAATACATTTTCCATATAGGACTCTCTAGAGAGATGCCAGCTAGCATGTTTTATAACGTAAAATAGCCAGGATAAGTTCATATTTCCTATTTATTGGTAAAATGTTTTAAATAAAGTACTGAGGCATAAACCTGGAATAAATTTTACGACGGCAGTTTCATAGGTAAATGTAAGTTGGAGAGTGGCTTCAGTTAACCATGCTTGCTCTAAAGATACATTAATCTGGATGAATACGCGAATTTTCCACGAAGGGTAATAAATAATGCGTGTATAATTTAGTTCATTAATATCAGCTGTTCCCTGGCCTTGGTGAAAAACGTGAAGTTGGCTGTGAACCTGTCAGAAATATGCCAGAAGAATATAAGCATTGCTTGACATTGCCTGCCGGAATTTCTGATCTTTACGGTTCTCATACCAGAAGTGGCGGACTTAATTATTACGACTCAGAACTGGGTAATTTATAGCCCGACTCGATTACTAACTAGCATATCGGGCTATAATGACCTGTAGAATAGCGCGATCGTGAAATAGCGACCCCAGGTTCAAAATAGCAGCCTATGTGTATTTATAAACCTGGGGACAAATTTGATGTTAGAAACTATAGGCTTATCTCTATAAAAGGGAACGCACAGGTAAGACTTCCACGATGAAAGATCTTCGGAGTATTAAATTTACTCCATCTTCAAATTTCTATTTGCACATGGAGAAGATGATAAGCATCGTGATAACTGTCGAAAGCAGTGTTAGCTAATGCCTTCAGCTACGCATCAGCAAGCCAGGGTTTAATCTAAAAGATTTCTTTTGCCACAAGCTTTTATCAAGCCACTACAAGCATTGTCACTTCCTTCGATGCCCCTAATTCGGCTTCGCGTACTTCACCCATGTTAGTCGCTGCCATGAATACTGTATGTACGTACTATGCATATTCGTTGTCGCTGCAAACTCCGCCATGACACTTCGCTACAAACGCTCTGAAAAATGGTCCACTGGCAGAAGTCGTAGCGACAGAGGACCGCTGCACGGGCGGTAAACCCAAGGAAAAAATAGTTTGACAAGATCTGGAGGTGAAACTCAAAACGTGACGTAGCGACCAGTAGCATATCTTAGAATGCCTACCGGAACCAGCTGAGATTTTAAAGGCAATTTCAGCCGCGGAGCACACAGTTCCACATGCAACCGCAGAGGCAGAACTAGTACGGATTCATAAATCCTTCTTTCCTATACTGTATATTCGTGTCGATACATTAATCCCGTTCATTTTTTCATTTAATCAAGTTTTTGGCGAGAAGTACAGCAACCATGAATAGGAAACAGTGCATGATTGATTAAAGAAGGTAACAATCCAAGCTCAAGTTGCTGATTTCGCATGCACACAGCTAATTATAAACCGAGAAGCCTCACTAATCACCAAATTCTTGGCAGTTTGCACTAAGTTTCCTATTCCAAGACTGTTCTACATTACACACGAAGTAAATGCAGCATTATCTTCATCGGCGGCCATTAAATATCGTCAACAGATGTATATGAAAAGGCGCAGCTCTGAAAATAAATATGTAGGCAGGAATTCGTATTCAAAAGAAATAGAAATTTGTACCTTTTGTACAAGAAGAAGTTTATTTGGCTGTGATTGGCAAAAATTAGAAGTGCACCCGTGAACATCTATTGGTCAAATTAAAGCATCACCTACAGCTATCAAATTATGCCAGTGTTTAACGTGTGACACAAAATATTTCCGTCAGGATACAGGTAACAATAAAATATAAATAGGCTATTGTTTCCATGTGCAGCCTCCATTACAAAAACCTGCTTGTTATGTGAACGATTAATTGTCAGGCAATAGAAATAATTAACATTGAGATCTGCGTAAGTCCCACAAAATATCAATGATGCAGCAAGTGACTGACTTACAAAAGCTTTCATTAAAAAACGTTACCATTGCTCATGGTGAATTCGCATCTACTGCATTCTAATTGATTTAACGACATATAAAGTATTAAAAATGAATATTGAACTGTAATAACATTTATTCCAATTAAACGTGGAGGGGTACAGAATGGGCAATAATTTCCACACCAAATATCAATCATATTGACATCATGCACAGTGTTAAAAGTAGTCAGTACATTCAAATGAAATAGCACCAGTTTTCAGCGTGAATTTAAGTATAATATGTACCACAATTCTGAATTACTACCCAGATAACTTTCTAATGTGACTACGGTCATAATGATCCTTCATCAATGGCATGTTCATAAAAATGGACAACGAATGAATTACTGACCCGCACTACAAGGCCAATATGACTTGAAACTGCAGAAATTTGTGTGAATTGCAATGCAATCCAGGAAACATTCGCACAGAAAATTTAAAGGACCGAAGCCCTGAGCTTGTCAACATTGAGGATTAATATCACAGACGCAAAAACTCCAGTCATGAGGTCCATATCACAATGAAAACAGGTTTTGGACAGATTTGATTTAATGTCTTAACACACACACACGTGTCACATGGTGAGTGGGGGAGGAATTCCCGAAATTGGGATTGATATCGAACCCATGAAGGCATCCAAGGTGGAAAGCACTGCACCAGCCGGTAACGAAGTTTAAACAGACGGTAATGGTTCTAATAGTTAGGGAAAAAGTTACAATTAGCCCTTGAAATAGTCATCCGAATGATATTATCAACTGCAAATTCGGATCCGTCGGTAGGCTCAAGTAGCAAGGAATATATATATGCACTCACATACAAGATTGTAACATTGAAATTCCAGATAATCCTTGCTTATTTTGAATTGCATTAAATCAGGTCCCATGGAAAAATTCACAATCGGCAATCACAATTTCACCGGCTCAAAAAAGGTCCTTTTAACTCGTTATATATTTCATATCCAATTAAAATATAGCCTTCAATCGCGGTAAATCACCAGATAAACATTAGTAAATGGTGGCCGACGATACTTGATCTCATAGGAGAGGGATTAAGTTTGTGGAATAATCACTGAAACCTTCCTTGGCAGACATTTTATTAACCATGAAGTACAACATCCAAAGACTAATACAACACATGAATATAATAATTGCATAACATGCAATAGCATATCCTTTTCATATCAACAGCAAAAGACATGCTTATAATCTCTCAAGATGATTCTCAAAATAATCTCAGTTAAAATACCACAGCACATTGAAATCAGTTGATATACTTTCCTTCAGCAACCGAACATTGGGTGGATAAGGATTGTCAAACTAGTACGGATTGATTACCAACCACAAATGGCATCCTCATCTGTAAATGAAAACATGAGAAAGGTAAACATAACATACTTCAGACATGATCACAGAGTACGTCAACAATATCATTAATCACATACCTGTCAATAATCTCTCAAGAAGATTCTCAAAATAATCTCAGGTAAAATATCGCAGGGCATTGAAATCAGTTGACATTCTTTCCTTAAGCAACCGAGCATGGAGTAGACGGCGATTGTCAAACGAGTATGGATTGATTACAAACCGCAAATGACATCTTCACCTGAAAACATGAGAAGGGTAAACATAACATAATTCAGACATGACCACAAAGAACTTAGAGAAGCGTGAATATCACCAGAGCACCATAGAGGTATTATCCATTTTCGCATTTCCATATCCGTAATAACACCTATTCATAACGCAAATTGTACGAAGGAAGGGCATTTTGTCTCAGTTCGGCAATCAATTTATCTAATTTTATGTGATTATGCTCCAGTCTACCATAGATAGTTGGACGCCAAATATTTATAACGTCATCAGTAAAAATATTTCCTAGGAATTTAGTTAAGTGACAAAGTCAAAAACTCAACTTCAGGTCAGATAAAAACTTGATAACAAAACAAATAGAGTACTACAAATGCAGAGCATTAACAACAAAATGTGTACTTACAGTGGCTTTGAACAATCACTTGTTCTTCACATCCAGCTTGGCATTTCTTCCCTCGTTTTACTATATCCCGTCTTGCATCCTTGCACGAAACACTGCTCTTGGTAGTGATGGCTGATGTGCTTAGAAAACGTTCAACGCCAGAAACGAAAATGCACAAATGCCTGCAGAGAGTTCCGTGGTCTGGAGATTTTTTTACCACTAAAGTACTCACTCCCTAGGAATGATATTGACCCTCCAACAGTCTCACACGCAATTCTTAACATCAAAGAATAAATGATGTAATCGATATCTCTGAGGGTGGCTTTTCAGCTGAAAAATTAGAAGTGGCTTGCCGTCACAAAACTCCCTACTGCCGCCATGTATTTTCACAGAAAAAGACGCGGCACTTGGAACGCTAGCGACATCACCAGGGAAAAGTTAACAAGCGGAAGTTCCGGAATCAACGCAATACATGCAGCGCCTTAGGCCGATTACAGTCCTTATACATGTTCGTGGTTATATGTACGCTTCACCCCAGAGAGTTTATAATAATAATAAATTTATTATACGGCTGGTCTTGTGACAAATAACTCGTCAATAAGATTAAAACAATAGTAGCACAAGGGCGCTAGAGTAATACACAATTGGTAATATTATACGCAGAGCGGGAATAAACATATACGATGATGCTGTATACAATTCAAGCTTATAAAAGTAGAAAAATTTTGCGTGCATAAAATACATATGATTAACATGTTAAAAAAATAATTAGAATGAAAACACACATTTAGAGATTCTCATCAAAATACTCATTCAAGCTGTAATGCAATACTCTTGAAAACGCCCCCTCCAGTAACCTCAACGATGAGAAACGATGAGAATGTGTGGAGTATATCGGCGGTATTGGGTGGAAAACTACATTAGGTCAACCGATCCTCTTCGAGAGAATCTCCGAAATACAGCCTCTAGTTATGGTAAAAGTTTGCCACAACAAGTTTGATGCAAACTTGCCATAACAACTTTGCCATGACAAGCCTACGACGACCCTATGACAAGTTTGCCGTAAGCTTGCATGCTATCTGTGCAGGGACAATACATTATCTACAAACTCACGAGTGGCGAAGTCTGCCAATGTTTCCCACAAACACTTTATACAGACCATCTCTACAAAGCAATCAAGCATTCACCCAAGATCATTGCTATAATGTCATTGTTTATGTAACTCGCCTTATTAACGTTAACTTTCAGCTGGCAAGTATTAACAAGGTAATGTGGCGGTAGCGAGACTTTGTCAATAAAAATCGTCAAAAAGACGGTTATTTGAAAGTTAATATTAGCTTTACAGCATAACAGCAATCGCAATTCCACACATACACTGCACCAAACAGCGCATAGGTAGTGCTAACTACGTCTGAAAACTGACCTCAACGAGATATGAATTGAGAATTGACAAAGCACACGTCGCATAAACATTCTTGATGCACTTTTCCTAAAGTAACCGCCTAAAAACAAAATTAATCTGGAACTAAAACACCACGAATAACACAATCGTCTCTCGAGGCTCGGCGTGATGACTAATGCAATGCTACAAATTTTGGACCAATTACGGACGAGCTTGAAAAATTGTATAAAATAAAAAAATTAGTTACGACTTCCGGTAGTCAAGAAAAAATATTTTAAAAATAAAAAAGTAGTTCCAACTTCCGGAAGGCTATTTGGGTTGGCACAGAACGCAGTCAGAGGTTAGCCCGGGAAGATGATTTTTCGGCCTACCAAAAACCCACAAGGTCGGAATGCCCAGTGGTGTCCAGTATTTCTGCACCAAATCACCTACTCGCGCAACAATTAAATTCTCTATTGAGGCAGTTGTTGAAATTTTCCCCCAAATATGGAATCAAGAACTCCTACGAATTTGCAGAAACGTTATCCCAAAAAGTGCTACCCCGAAATTGTATTTTGGTGTCCTTTGGCGTGGTGGACGTTTTCGCTAGTGTTCCCAAGAAAGAAGCGGTCGCCTTAGCAGAGCTCTCCTCAAGACGAAAACGCCAACTCCCGTGATTAGTGCAACGTAATGAGCACCACCCCTCCCAATTCCCTCCCTCCAACTATTAAATTGCATATAAGGGCCTTACAATGGGGTCCTTTGCCATATTTTTTATTGCCGAATCTGATAGAGTTTGTAAAATAAAAAGACCCGCATTTATCCGTTTTCTGATCTGTCAATTATTTCCCGAGTTGTAAGCGGCGAAAAACTGATGTTTTTAACCCTTTCGGAAAAGTGGGCGTGGTGCAACCTCTGACGTATATCGACTTCGTCCAATCACAACTGAGCCCGCGAAACTACTTCGCCTTACCACAAAGTGGGGGGAAACGGCTGACTCGGCCAATCGGAACGATTGCGACAGCATCTGTGCGAGCAGACCTTCCGAGAACCCCCCTCCACTCCCTTCCCTTACCCTAAAAGCAGTCAAGGACGGGAGGAAAGTGACGTCAATGTTATCACAGCAGCATTTTCGGTGGGCGTCACCTTTTGCTTGTTTTCATTTTTGATTTATGAGTGAATGGTTGTGGTTAGAAGATTAATTTTTTCACTAAAATTCTTTTTTCGTTTCCATTTAACGATTTTGTGTACAAAATTTCGATATTTCGGTTCCGAGTGAACGCAGGCCCCATTCGGTATTCGAAGATGATGCTAAGCATCGCAACCGCGGCCGTGAGTGAGTAAATTAGGTGTATATTTTGTGGAAGTGCATTGTTTCCTCACCATGAAGGAATTGCACGTAGTCAAGGCTGACACTTGCAACTTCGGAAGGAAGAGTAGTCGTTATGGCACGTGATTGGCGGAGGCGTCGCACAGTGGTCCCAAATGGGGAAAAAATGGCCAAAATTAATATCGTCGTTATATCAACGCACTTACAAAGTAAAATAGTTGAATCCCAAGGTTATTGACCTGCTGAATCCGATTTTGAAGTTATTTTTTATGTATCTCTGAATGTTAACATTTTAATGAGATATAATTATTTATACAATTTCCAAATATTCTACGGAAGAAATTATCTGGGTACAAAGGGCCCACAACTATTTAGATCATATCTCTCCAAAATATTTACGTAACTAATAAATGAATAGTACTTCGAGATCCATGTAATGCTTCAACCCTGTCGTTCACGGGATTCGAACCCACGACCTTCAGCTACCGGCTTGCGCGTTAGCTACCCATTTAGAATAAGTGAATACTCTAATTTAGGGTAAATAACATGATATAAGTGATATATACAGTCTTTCACGAGCGATCGTAGTGAACGGACGTATCCTGCGCTCTCTGCCTCGTATCGTAGCCCTGACTAACCGTGCGAAGTTTAACTGAATACACCGACGATGCCTAACAACTGTGTTGAGTGCCATCTTATCACCAAACGCGGTCAGAAAACAGTGATCTGCCGTACTTGTCGGAATACATATCATCTGTCCTGTACCACTCTCAGCGAAACTGACTTACAGCTCCTGGAGGACCTCAATCACTCATGGGACTGCGTCGCCTGCACAAAAAGGAGTCGCTGCAGTCGCGGAGATGAAACTCCAATAAAATCCACGGGTGTTGACTCCCTTATTGACATCGCTTCCACAAATGTCTCTGCGTCAATGCTGAAGGAGTTACTGGACCGTGTGAAGGTGATTCAGGATCAACAAAGTGAGTTTAAAATCTCATTGAAAAATGAGATGAGTGAATTGAGCAGTGCTATATCGTCCTTACAGAGTTTAATTAACGACCATGCTAAAACTATCGCCCTAATTAATGACTCTATTACAAGCATCCTTGCTAGATTTGACAATCTTGTCGACGAAAATAAAAATCTACTTAAGCGAATTCAAAATCTTGAAGTGCAATTGAATTTCGTCGAGCAGGAATCCCTCAGGAATGTATTGTAGATACACGGTATACCACTCAAAACTGGTGAAGTGTTGGCGGCCTTCCCTCGGCGTAAAATTTGACATTACGGACGTTGACTACTCATACAGAGTAATGTGGCGGTCCAACAACAACAGCAACAAACCTCCTGCTATTAGAGTGCGCTTTACGAGGTCCAACCTGGCTCAAGAGATTCTTGAAGCCCGTAGAGAGAAACTTTTCAATTGCCGATATTGGCTGGAGTGACCTCCCTAATCACTTTATATATGTTAAGGAATCACTTAGTGCTCACAACCGTAAATTGTATTCTAAAGCTAGAGAGTTAAAGAAAGCTGGTAGATAAAAAATATTTATGGGTCAGGGGCGGTAAAATATTTGGTAGGAAGGGAGAAGGAAGCGAACGACTTGTCCTGCGTACGGAAGAAGATCTCATCAACCTTCAATAGTACATGTCAAATAGTTCAACCGACTCGGGACACGTAAATAATGCTTTGATTGTCTCAAGTGATGCAAATGGTGTCTTACCGCAAAGTGTTTCTCAGTGTTATAACTTAAAATCCTGTCCAACAAATCTTGCTAACAAAGGATGTTACGATCATGTAAAACTATGTCTTGTAAACTGTCAGTCCCTTACTTATCATATTGATGAATTTCGTATCCATTTCCTTGGAGAGATATTTGACATAATATGCATGACTGAAACGTGGCTGAAACCTACAATCTCCGATGATATGGTGTACTTGGCCGATTACAACCTAGTGCGTCATGACAGGATTGGGAAAAAAGGTGGTGGTGTCGGGGCCTTTATTCACCAGAAACTTAACTACAGTGTATTGGCCACCTCCCCATCTGACTATTGTTCAAAGCCCGAATTCATTATTCTAGAAGTCTTTGGGATGAATACTGCGAAACTTTTGCTTGCCATTGTGTATCGCCCACCTAAAAGTGGTTACATTAATGAATTTGTGAACTCATTCTTAAGTTATTATCCTACCTATAAAAATACAATAATCGTTGGTGACTTTAATGCTGATATGCTCTCTGTGAGTTCTTACAGCAATCAACTAAAAGACTTCTTGTATTGTAATAACCTACATTTGGTCTCCGACCAAGCCACTCACCACACTATTAACAGCCATACCTGCCTCGACCTTTGCATTTTGGATGATTTGGACAAAGCATCCTCCTTTTCACAAACTCCTGTTCCATTCCTATCTACCCATGACCAGATATCCATTTCCTACCAATTCGTATTCCCATCACCAAAACGTCCACCCTTTACTTTTCGTGACTTTAAAAAATTCAACGAGAAAGATTCCTTGATGACCTCTCCACCGCTGACTGGATCAAAGTGTATCAGGCCAATAACATCGACTCCAAACTAAAAATATTCAATGAAAATCTTCTGAATTGCTTTAACCTTCACGCTCCTGTGAGAACATGTCAACCTAAGGTCCCTACCACTCCCTGGCTGACCAAGGAAATCTCTGCGAAAATGAGGGAACGAAATCGTATACGCCGTGCATTCATTCGTTCCAACAACCCAATTTTATACGCTCAATTTATAAAGTTAAGGAACCAGACGAAACATTTGATCAACGTTTCCAAACGCAAATACTATGCCAACGCTCTCTCTGGCATTAAAGATTCCAAGCGAGTATGGAAAGAACTAAGGAATCTAGGTCTTGTACGTCACCGACAAAACTCTCTTGCACAAAATATTACCGTCAATCAAATCAATCTCTACTTCTCTACTATTGCCCACACAGGCCTTAGCAGCTCCTCTCTTCTTCCTACCCTACCCCCTACATCTAATACTCTCGTCCCTTTCAGCGACTCAAATTTCTATTTTGAAATTATCAACACTGATACCCCCAATAAATTCATTTTCCGCTCAAGATCGAATTCCACCGGGGTAGACAAAATATCTCACAGAATGTTGAGAATCTCCTATTGTATCACAATGCCTATAATCCTTGATTTGTTTAATTTTTCACTACAATCCTCCAAATTTCCTACCCTTTGGAAATCGTCTCTTATAACACCTATAAAAAAGATAAAAAATCCAGTGAATCCGTCAGACCACAGACCAATATCCATCTTATGCAACATTTCTAAAGCGCTAGAACGCATTGTTCATTCCCAAGTTGAGTATTTTCTCGCTCGAAACAATAATTTTGACCAATTTCAATCTGGATTTCGTCGCGGTTTTTCCACCCAGTCTGCGCTTCTGAAAATCACCGATGACAATAGAAGTTCGTTTGACAAGAGAATGGTGACGATACTCGTATTATTTGACTTCAGCAAGGCCTTCGATCGGGTAGATCATGCTATTTTACTTGAGAAAATGAGGAAGTTGAATTTCTCCTCTTCGGTCAACTGGTTTCATTCTTATCTGTCTGACCGTCGCGTCGACAGGCCGTATAGGACACTTACGGGAACATTTCCAGCTGGACTACAGTCCCCTGTGGAGTGCCGCAAGGTTCCGTACTTGGTCCCCTGCTCTTTTCCATTTTCATTAATGACCTTCCACGCGACTTAAAGCACACGAAGTACATGCTTTACGCAGACGACCTGCAAATGTATCGTCATTGTTTCCCCAACGAAATTGACGACTCAATCAAAAAAATGAACGATGACATTAAAGTTATTTCTGTATGGTCCCAGCAAAACAACTTTGTTCTAAACTCAAGTAAGACCAAAGCAATAATTATTGGTAGTCCTAAGATGACAAATCGCTTGCCCTATGAAAATGTATCTCAAATCTGTGTCGACGGCACCCTTATTCCCTATTCAAACTCTGTTCGAAATCTAGGTATCACCATGAGCTCAAGTCTGTCTTGGAACAATCATGTTAACAATATTTCTCGCAAAATCAACACAATCTTACACCAGCTCAAAGTGCATTCAAAATTTATTCCCCAACACACTAGGAAAATGCTTATTTCATCGTTAGTTTCCCCCACTATTGATTACTGTTGCCTTGTTTACAATGACCTGAATGAAGAAGATAACACCACACTACACCGGGCTCTAAATTCATGCATCAGGTTTATTTTTAATCTACGTAGATGTGTCCACTTGACCCCCTATTACAATGAACTTCGATGGCTCAATGTTAAGACCCGAAGGAAATACTTCCTCGGGTGCTTCTTGTACTCCCTGTTCAAAGAAAAATCTCCTAAATATCTTTTCGACACGTTTGCTGCCAAACCTTCCACTAGAGAGATGTGTACCAGATGTGATCCTGAGTTTTTATATTTTCCTGGTCATCGCTCAACGAAGTTCCAAAATTCATTTATAGTTACTGCGTGTCATCTCTGGAACACCTTGCCCAAAAGCATAAAAAAACTGTTCTTTCGTTGCTAGCTTTAAGATGAAATATTATGAAATGTTACTCTCTGATCACTAAATGTCATATTCATATCCTGTAAATTAAGAAATGTATGTGTATGTAATTAGTTATATGATGTCCTAACGATGTCGCATTTGTCCTTTTTACATGCCAATCGTTTTAATGTATATTTAATTTGTCACAGCTTGTAAATTGTATGGATTGTCTGATTTATTTCTTTTTTGTTGCTCGTATAACTATGTACATTGTCTTTTGTCCTTAAGGGGCACAGCCCTGGGACAATTAATAAACATTCATTCATTCAATATATAACTTCTGGAAAAATAGGAAAATAGATAAACTTGATGCTTTCATATAGGCATTCATACTTTGGCATACCTGTTCAATTTTTATATAATAAAAGTCTTATTCCGAAATCACTATATCGGATGTCGCTCTGCGTATCAGCCAGGGCAAGAAGATTTTTAACTTCAGTTGCTCAGTTTACCTCAGTTTTCTTCAGCACGCCTGATACTGAAATTTATCGATCTGAGACTAAAATTGATGTCTGGAATAAATCTTCATTTGTTGCCAACCTAGACAATTTCCCCGGGTGATACTCCCGGCATCTTCTTATATCCTTATTATTTGCCTTTATGACTTCTTCTGAGCAGGGTCCAATTGGAATAAATGATTCCTTGGAAATGGCTGCTAAGTGGATCAGCATCTTATGCACAGTAGATGGCATGTAATACCGTGCGTAGAGTTGGACATTCAGATCTGTTTCTTGATTATTTTTGCAGCCGTTTCGAGGCCTTTGCTTCGATAGTTAATTGAAGCAGTTAGGGCTAACTCAGCTAGCAACGTGCTGACTCGTGAGTTCTTCTTCTCTTTCGCTCGACTCCTCAAATAATTTTTTTGGCCGTGCCCTATTTCAGCATGCTCTTGCGAAAATGCAAAATATTATTTTATTACTAACCAATAAAATATGGACGTCTTATCAATTAATCGTAATTGTAATAATGGATACTCACCGTGCGTACTGGGAAGACACGCACATGAAGGAAGTTTAAACTCCAGCCATAACCAGATTTTGAACTTTTTGCTGAAAAATTTATCCGCACGCGAGCTTTGTTCCCACTTTTCCAGATACTTGGGGAAAAAATTTCTGCATGCAGCGCATCAGAATGTTTTTGGCGGCAACATCTCCGTTTAGATTCAATTCAGAAATCAAGTATTCCAGAACGTATTGTTTCTTTGAAGCTAAAGAATATCTATTTCACTTCATTAATTTCTCGTTCAACTCAAGGTTCGTTATCTCTATGACATCCATTACAACTCCTAATACAGAATCTTTTAGGGCTGAAACGAGAACGTTGAACAAAATATAAGGAAATGCTATGCCAACCACAAAAGATATCAATCAATAAAAATAAAATCAATAAAAAGTTCAAAACTAAGAATAATGGATTAATATTGGAACAAGGAATGGGAATAAACTTATCTATTCTTCTCTGGCGTATATTGATGGTTAGGTGTCAGGCAGGAGAAGTATTTCTTTCCTCTGAGCAGGACAAGCTTTCCTCTGCGCGTAGCAGATCAGAACACGCTTCTATGCAAGGCACTGAGCATAAATGAGTCCGGGAATGCTTTCGAAGTGCCAGTGCTTAAAACTACGGCAGAGTTCGTGGGTGGTGACCGTTATCCTCGTTCCGTAGTATTCCAAGAAATCTTAACGCACGTGCAGAAAAAGTTCTGCTTTGGGTTTTTTTGGTTTGAAGGCAATAAAAGTGCAACCGAAAGCTGCCCTTTTCAGTCAAAATATCTCTTTTGGGCGGCGAGGGAATAGCAAGGGTATTTTGAAACTTTTACTGCTCTGTGGAAGGACCGGCTTCACCCTCTTCACACAGAAGGAGTTTACGAAATACCGTGCACTTGCGGTAAAGTGTACATAGGGCAAAGCGGAAGGTCGGTAGCGTGCCGATTAAAGGAACATCGGAGAGCGATCCTGCGCGGCAACAGAAAAGAATCGGCGGTTGCAGACCACGCCCTCTCGGGAGAGGACCACCGTATCTTGCCCGAGGAGACGAAGGTCATCTCGTCATACTTTCCTCGTTTAATTCGAGAGGCCGTCGAAATTGAGAAGAGGCCGCAAAACTTCAACAGAGATGACGGCATTCGACCCAGCGCGGTCTGGAAGAAACTCTTTCTAGGTGAACGACCCTCACAACTCACTGACGTCAGCAGGGGGGGGGGGCGGTGAAAGAGAACGGCAACCAGCCAAGGCCAAGAGACAGGGGGAGGGGGGACACGGGTCCCCCATAAATAGCAGCATCTTTGCTTCTCGATAATTATTTCCCTGATGACGTGCCCTGCAACGGGTATGAAAGCTTGGAGAACGACAATGCCTGTGACGCCGAAAGAGACAACTGGACGTTCTCCCCCCTTCTTTCTCCTCTTTCCTTGATTTCCAAACACCCTTTCCCCAACCTTCGCTCTTCTCCCTCGTGAGGTAACGAGTGACTTCTTGCCGATTGTCGCCGAGGGGAGAACTGCCTCGCCCGTATCAGTGCAGGCGGACAGGGCGCATTTTGTTCAATTTTATTCTAATCTCTGCCCGTTAGGCTTGCAGAGAACCAAGTTTTTGGAGACCGTATGGATAATATGTTTTGTCATAGGTTCAAGAGTTTTGAATTCATAATTGTGATTGTGGCAGGACGTCTCAGATTCCACATTATGGTCTATCATTACTACTTTCTTATAGTCATAAACACCAAAATATCGGTAATTGAGCTAGTCTAATGGGTATGGCAGGTTGGTTCTCTTAGCACGTTACCAAGGTCAAATCCGGAAACCTGATCTATGGGCATATCTTTTACTGTTTTGGTCTTAATAGATCAATATTAAAATCTTTCATTATTAAAAGGTGTCCTTAGTTTTGCATGGAGGCATAAGTGTTTCAGGATGTGATTTGTTTCAGCCTGAACGTAACATTTGGTGTGTTGCCTACGGTTGTGAGCAGGTGTGTCTCCTTGCAGACCTCAAGACAGCGTACAGAGGGTGGTATGTGGACATCGGGACGGTGGTTGGAGAGGGAGACCGCATCTGGACCGTCAGCCTCAATGAGGAGCTGAGGAACACCCCGGCCGAGGGAAGTGGTGTTTCACCAAAGAGGAGGGTGCCGCTAGTTCTACTCCATGGCCTGGGCTCTGGATCAGCTCTCTGGGTCTTGAACTTGGACGCCCTCGCAGTATCTCGGCCGGTGTATGCCATTGACCTACTAGGTAAGAGGTTGTGGTCTCCCCTCGAATTCACCCCGATGCTTGTTGCAGATGAGAACATTTAAAGATGGGATCAATGAAAATGTGCTTGTTACTCAAGTGGAATTGGAGGGGACACTCGAGAGTGTGGAAGGGAAGGGGAAGCACTTCGAATGGAGGGTGTTTGGAATCGGATGGGATGAGCAGAGGTTTGACGCTTGAAGATGTGCCAGGAGACACGACTATTAGAACCAGGGAAAATATTTTAATATAATTTTGGTGTATTGGAGTGGTTTGCCTTGGTGGGTATTTGGAGGCAGTAGGGGTAAGATTTTCTTTTCATAAGTTTTTTGGAGTACCACGTTTGCTAATGCCCAGTTCACACGGTGCGTTTTTCCTTGAGTGCTAGCTTGATGGATTTCGTGCGTGCTTACCAAGCGGGCGACGAAGGTGGCCTCTAGGCTGGCTTCGCTGATGGTTCACACGTGGCAGGAGCTATCCTCCTTGCTTACTCTTCTTAGAGCCTCAGCACGAAGATGTTGATTGCGACAGTTCCAATTACGAACTGCATGTAAACACGTTTCTTCTCTATATGCTTCGATAAGCACCGCAACTTGATCCCTAGACTATAGATTTGCACTCATTTTTAAACCAAATATCAACCATGCAATGCTATCAAAGGCAGAACCTTTATCTTGATCACGTGATGTAAAGATTAAAGATGATTGGCCGGCAACAATAGCAATCAGCAAAGCACGCAAGGAAAATGTCACAGGACAATCTAACCTCGAAATCAAGCAAGCTAGCCGTCAGGGCAGCCGGACAGCAGTCAGCGTTTCCAGCAAGCGAGCACCCATCAGCACTCCAACGCAAGAAATCCATATCCGGGAAAAACGCACCTTGTGAACCGGGCTTAAGAATGTTGTACCTACAGGCTGCGAGGGTGTATTGATGTAGAGAAGAATCATTGTTGCACATTTGGCAGCCGTGGATCAAGAGGGAAATAATTGTATCGAGCGTTTACTGCAAGGCCGATGACAATGGTGGAAATGCAGGTGCATATTAGTAAAGATTTGTCAGAGTTTTGTGGCTAGAGGTAATGAATTTATTGTTTTGGAGAAGTATATTCATATCTGAACACATTATGGCAGAATAAGAGAAGGAGGAAGTTGTAAGGAAGAGGGAGAAATGGATAAGGAGGAATGAAGAGACGAGGAGGCGATAGAATAGTTTCCTTGGGGTCTCAGAAGAAAGATGCATTCAATGCAGTCAGTCCGAAAGATAGTTTTACGGTTTTGCTTTTAAAAGAAACTGCGTGAGATGGCTCATGAATCGTTGACATAGGACGGTGACATGTGGGTACCTATATGACACCATCGTGGTACACGTGTGGGTGGTGCCTTTAGATTGAACGAAATGATGGCTACAAAGCTTTTTTGATAGTAGTTTGTATATATAGATTGTTGTCGTGGTGGAGTTTCTTACAAGAGAAGGCCCTAAGACACTTAGACCATTTGATCCAAGAAACATCCGCCATTCAAGACAGGAAGCACAAGGGAAAACACACTCTCCATAAATATCACACACTACGTGGCAGTGACCTTCTCCCCGATCTCTGCAAGTTCCGCTCCCAATAGCGCCAACGGCCACCCAGGAGCGTATGTTGGAAACCATACCAACAGGGAAAACAATGGCAACACGAGCGCCGCATAACGTCCGAAGAACACAGTCTCTTCAGGTCTGATCACTCCTTATAGGTCCAGAGACTACAAAAATGTTTGCATTTTTCCCGGCCACACAAAACTAATATATACACACAGCACAACTGACCCAAGGGAAACAAGGGTCGTGCAGTATAGCAGAAGGCAAGCGTCGCAAGGCAAGGAAGGCACAGGAAAAAGGGAGACAGTCAAGCCAGCAGGCCCGAAAGCAGACGATTAACCAAGAGCAGACACAAAATTCCTATTCCAGGAATTCGAGGAAAACACAAAAAAAGAAGGAAAATTGCAACGTCACCTCTCCTCCGCTCGCCCCGCCGTTGATCAAGGAATTGCAAGGACGGGGAGAGTGAGGTTTTACGAGTCAGCCTTGGCGAAAAGGCTTAATTTGCGCCTTTTTTACGCCCCCCCCCGAGCTGGGGGTCTCGTTTTGCCACTTTTTTCTAGGAGCGAATCGTAATACCCGGCAAAAGTCAATGGAGTCGGCGATGGCATAAAATAGCGTCTTTCCCATCTTTGTGACTACCCTTGACGATTTCAGACATGATTTCCACGTTTTTGGCGGAAAAAAATCTCTTTTCCGCGATATTTGTTGCATGCACAGAGTAAAAAGAGGCGGCGTGTTGCGGGTTGCCCACCCCACAAAAGTGATTTCGGGGACACGATAACAGGTCATTTTCTCGATAATTAAGAGCAATATAGCTGACGTATTTGGTCTAAAATATCATTTTAAGTCCTAAGTTATACCTCTGCAGAAAATTGTGCTCGTTCAAACCAAATTTAAATTATTTTCAATGTTAACATTTTTCGTGAAAAATTTCGAAATTTTAAGGCAAAAATACGAACAGAAGATATTAACCGATTTGAAAAAAAATCATATTTGTAATCCCCTTATGGGTACGCAACTTTCGCCCGGTATTACGATTCGCTACCAAAAAAAAGTGGCAAAACGAGGCACCCTAGCGTCCCCTAATTCGACGGTCACCGGTAAACGGAACTATTGTATGTACATGGTTCCGACCATTTTTGGGCGAGCTTGGCCGAAACTTTGTTGGCTGATGCGCTTATAGTGTGTAATGTATGCAGGACCAATTGTCCTACCTCTAAAGGAGGTTCCTTTCGCCCATCGATATATCTAGCCCTATTAATCGCGCGTCTCAAAGATCGAAGTGCCTCATCACATTTCTCCTTGAGTTCACGCTTTTCTTCAAGCGTCCCCAATGCGTCATCCAGCTCCCATCGCAAACCCAGCGGGTGATTAAGCTCGAAAAACAGACTGGCCGGCGTGCATCCAGTGCTTTCGTGTATCGTGTAGCGACCGAGAGAGTGTGTAAACTCTCGTCCCATCTGTTCTAATCCCTGTCGTGGAATATCGTGAGGGCCGCCTTCAGATTTCGAGTGAAGCGCTCCATGTGAGACGGATGGGGGTAATACAATTAGTCACATGTTTTATTCCCCAACCGAAGCACATATTCTTCATTTCTTCGGAAAGGAAGACGGAGGCGTTATCCGATACCTTGGGGAAACCCATCATCCCAAAACACTCGGGTTTTAAGAAGCTGGAATGTGTTAACGGCCGTCACATTACGCATAGGGACCATGGGATAACGAATTTGGTGAAGGCAGTATGCACACGTGTTCCCCGTCCGTCTCATCGGACCGAAATCCATACTAATGTATAAAAATGTAATGGTGTCTGTCTGTCTGTCTGTTGCTCAAGCAAGATTCCTTTCTGTACTAATAGAACTACATCGTAATTTGAAACTTTTTTTTTTATAAATCCAATGCATATTTATAACAAGTATACTCGTATTTCCTGAAAACTTTGGGCAGTTGGTTTCTTCAACTGATGAGCTGATTTCAAAGGTTTTTCCCGATATTGCTGAAAACTACCATAATGCTGATTGGCTGTGCAACAGCTGTTCTCGCCCCGAAAAATGACACTGTTAATAAAGTTAACAAAGTTATCCTCCACCTGATTCCTGGAAAAACAAAGACCTATTTATCAATCGATTCTGTCCTTGAAGAGGATCAAGCGGTTGAGTATCCGGTATCAAGTATCCGGTTGAGTTTCTGAATACCTTGGAACTGCCAGGAGTTGCACCCCACAAAATTGATCTTAAAGTGGGTGTCCCAGTAATGCTACTAAGATACTTGGAGGCACCGAGACTCTGTAATGGTACAATGCTGTTGGTTAAGTCTTTGAAACAAAATCTTATACAGGCTACCATTTTGACTGGGTGCTCTAAGGGAGAGGAAGTTTTAATTCCTAGAATTCCTATCATTCCTTCAGACTTGCCATTCTCATTCAAGCGTATCCATTTCCCAGTTAGAATAACCTTTTCTATTGCAATAAATAAGTCACAAGGGCAGACTCTTCAAGTGGCTGGCCTTCAATTGGAAAGCCACTGCTTCACGCATGGGCTGCTTTATGTGGCTTGCTCCCGCGTTTCGAGCTGCAATAACCTATTTATCAACACTCCTGAGGGAAAAGCTGTAAATATAGTGTATAAGTCTGTTTTCTAATCAGTTGAAACGTATTCCTGAATGATGATTAGTGTTTATCAACATTTAACCAATAATGTTTTATTTAAAAAAGAAACAAAAAAATACACCAAGAAAAATTAGAAACTAAATCGATCAACTCCTCATGGCGTTTCCCGGGTTACGCTAAGAACCTCATAAATTTCATTTTAACCAAAACTACGGACGGGTAACCTCGGTGCCTCCAAGTTTCTTGGTAACCACCTATAAATCTGGTTCAAATATAGACTCATCTGCTTAGAAACTTCAATTTGTTTAAAGATCGTGGAAATTATAACGACTTCACTAGATTAAGATCCTGATTAAGATACTCAACCCACATATCAACGTTAAATAGAACAACTCCATTAAGTCATTGAATGCCAATGAATGTATACATCTACATCTACATAATACCCTGCAAGCCACCATAAAGGTGTGTGGCAGGGGTTGAACTCTCACCAAACATGCACTACATATCATGCATAAAAAAAGGATTAGTACTTGTATAGGTACTGTTCAAAACTACGCTATTTAAAAAAAGATAAAAATAGCAAAACATACATGCAAAAACATGCCGTTAGTTGGGTTAGCTATAAGCCCTGATACCAACATGCAGCTACCAATGTTATCCATTGCTACACTCGTACTGGATATATTTACCGTTATTCATATCCCTATTGTACGAGGAAAAAAGGACATTTTGAATCTGTCAATTCGGAAATCTATTTCTCTAATTTTATGATTATGGTCCAGTCTACCATAGTAAGTTGGGGTCCGCAAAATATTTTTAACATCATCACTGAAAATATGGTCTTGGAATTTGTTTAAGAGATTAAGTCTTAATTTCAACCTGCGATCTGACAATGATTCCCAATTTATATTCATTTAATAGACTGGTTACGCTAATAAAGTTATCATACTGTCCCTTTACAAATCTTGCCGATCTTCGCTGCACACGTTCAAGTTCGTTATTTAGACCGATTTCGTAGGGATCCCATACACTGGCAGAATATTCCAAATGAGGTCTAACAAGGGAAAAGTAGCTGATTTCTCGCACATGATCGTCACATTTACCCAGTACTCTTTTGACGAATCCCAGTTTGCGGTTCGCTTGACCCATTATTTCACGAATGTGTTTACCCCAGGAAAGATCATTTGTCAGTCTTATTCCAAGATATTTGATGGATTCCACGTTTATTAATTCATTATTACTTATTTTGTAAGTGCTAGGAGGAGAGCTATTCTTTTTCCAAAAATTCATTACAAGACAATTTTTAAAGTTTAATTCTAACTGCCTAGTATCACACCAAGTTTCTATTGCTTGTCGGTCAATATTTAAATTGGTTTTCTTTATCATTTGGGCATAGAATTTCCCTGTACACTACTGCGTCATCGGCAAATAGACGAAGCTTACTTTTTACCACCTTATGGATATCATTAATATACAAAAGGAATAGGAGTGGACCTATCACACTACCTTGTGGGACACCCGAAGTGACTTTAATTGCCGGTGAGGAAACACCGTCCAAAACAACCCTTTGAACCCGATCATGCAGAAAATCATTAATCCATGATATAATGTTACTGTCTAACCCATAAGATTTTAATTTCAAAATAAGTTTGCTATGAGAAACCTTGTCAAAAGCTTTCTTGAAGTCGAAATACACACATATGTATAGTCGTATATACACAAGGGTAGCGATCAAGCTGTTAATTCACTCAGCATACGGCTAAGAGAACCAAAAATACGAGATGACCATCTATTTTACGTGGTGATGAGTTTGCGCGGGCCATTTTTGGATTTTCCGTGCATGAAAGAGGAACAACAGTCACTCATCTCTCCCTGCACCTGGAAAACGTGCAGCGTGTCTACTACAACGACCACTATGTACAATATAGGTCACCAACTCCTCAAATGACCGCTCTAACAGTATTCTTCAGACAGTGGTTTTCTTACAAAATAAGTTCAATATTTTTCACACCCGTTGAATTTCAACGGGTAGCTTCCGCTAGTAATCGATAAAAATACGCTGCCACGGTTCGGAACATATTTCCGCCGAGTGGTGTTGCCCCAAGGTCGCGGGTTTGGCGCGTTGGCCTTCGGTGCAACTTCTGACGTATTTCAACACATCTCGTGCCATCCCTGGCCAATAAATTTCCCTACAAACCTTATGTCTCGTTTTGTGGTATCCTGTATGTCCCCTATACCCGAGTCGTGGAAGTAGTTCATTACATTGCGTCGGATTTCTCGAGGTACGTAAACTCTATTACGCTTCCCTTGAGGCCCGCGGAAAACCAACAGTCAAGGAGACATCTTTAAATTTCTCACTTTCTCTCCCGCTTCGAGTTTTTGTTTGGCAATAACGTATTCGGGTTTGGTGATCGATAAAGCCCGAATCACACGATCATCTTTCTCGTCCCTTTAAAGGGATCATTTAAGCTATAGCTTTCAGGGACCGCAAAAATAATGTAGCTCAAGCCATCATTTCGCCGCTCACACGATCATTTTTACCGTCCCCTCTCGTATCATTTCTGTTCGCGAGATACGGTAAACAACTTCGTAACTATGGATTATTTACATCGTGGTCGACAGCTTTTGGCTGCAGCCAAACGTTTCTTTCAGAACGTGGTGCGCTCTGATTGGCTAAATGAAGGAAGGCCCGAGGGACGGAAAAAAGGACGTGCTGCTCAAATGACGGAAAAAGGGATAGCGATCCTAAATCATTGCCGCTATCCGTGAAGTGATCAAGTCAGACGATCAATCTTAAGCGATCATTTTTAAGCGATCATTTTTAAGCTATCATTTGAGCTATCCTTGAAAAGGGACGTAAAAAATGACCATGTGATTCAGGCTTAATGGTCAAGAAAAAAATGGCATATTCTCATGGGCGCATAGGTTATTTATTTCCATATTTTCATCAGGGACCGTGTCTTCTTCGACACAAGCAGTCCGCGACGAAGTTATTCTTTCCCTTGGTGTTAAATGTATTGGGGGGAGAGCCGAAGAACCCAGCGTCCCATTTTTCCCAATAGTTTGGGGTGACGACGCAACCAGGATAAGGCTTCGCTATCACTGCAAAGATCAAATCCTGACCACGGAGGTACTGGTCGAATTGCTCAACTCCAAACACGACCACCCCCAAGCACTCCGCTTCGAAAGTCGCGTATTTTTTTCGGCTACGGTCAACATCCGGCTAGCGAACGCTACCGGAGCTGAATGCCCCTCGACCTTTTGGGAACGGCCACGGCGGCGCTGGCTGACGCATGCAACCGTTTATTAAAATCGGTGATCGGGGGGGGGGGGGGGGGGGGGGGCGAGCCTATTGTTTTTAACTCCTCAAACGCCAGCTGCTGCGAGCGCCCCCATACAAACGGATTATTCTATCTCTTGAGTTGGTTCAGTGGGGCCGAGAAGTTAGGAATAAACGGAGCGTCTGAGCCACACACATTCCGATGAAACGTCTGGCGGCCTTCGAATTACGTGGGAAATTGGTATTGCATTTTTGGGTATATGCATATTTGAGAACTACATTGTGGGAGATGTTGTTGTTTTTCACAAATGATATGTATCCGATCAAATATAATTCTGAAAGTAATTCCCATCTTCATTAATTTATTAAACTTGTTACACCAACACAATTAATTTAACGACTTTCAGAAATCCTGCTCATCTCATTTCCACACCCTCTAACTCCATGACCATTATACATAGGAAAATAATAATTCCTTAGAGCTATCATACAGCAGCATTAAAATCAAAGTCGTTACATGTATAACATGTTATACACAGCAAGATTGTGTGGCAGGCAATGTAAGATCGCTGTAATCGTATGACTTACCTGCATGCTAATATAAGGTTCAAAGCCAAGCGAGGGTCAGGACAATCGCAAACTGTCATCCTCTTATTTGTCCGCAAGGGAATGCCACTCGTGTATGTGTGTGAGTCTCCTCTGACAATGGCTGCTGTGCCACCTAAAATTAAGAATCTCTTGTGTCTTTTTTGTTTTCTCTCCTTCCTTGTGCTCCTCGCGCCTGTGCTCAGCTCCTTGTGTCCACTCACACACGTGTGTTGATTTTGTGAAAGATGAGCGATTTTAATAATGTCATGTTGTCACAGGTTTTGGTCGAAGCTCTCGTCCAACGTTCAGCTCCGATTCAGTGGAAGCTGAGAAGCAGTTGGTTCAGTCGGTTGAGGAGTGGCGCAGGGAAATGCAATTGGAATCGATGATCCTGCTGGGACACAGCATGGGAGGCTTCCTGGCTGCTTCATATGCCATCAGATATCCTCAGCGGTAAGTATTGCCCCAAAATTTGGAGTTACCTTCTCACAGTTAAATCATTTTAGTCAGAGTGTGTGAAAAGTTTTGTGTAGAATAAGCAGACATCTGGAAAAGCATTGTAGCTTAATGAAAGAGAAAATTTTGAAAAGTACGCTTTAAATGTAATGGGTCCTAAATACCCATGTCTCTTTGTATGTTACTGCATGGAATTTTCCGTTGTGTGAAGGAATAATGCGAGAAGAGCGCTAATGACGTTTTTTTTATGGTAGCTGACGCTTCTAGTGTGACATTCCCTCTTTCTGATGCATACGATGAAAACATGTTGGTATTTGGATTGTTTCAATCTGGATCTATGCATTCCCTCTGCGAGCTTTTAATGTTTTTCTCAACTGAGGGTGACTGACGTGGTGAAAATATCCAGTGCAGAAAGCATGTGAAGAAGTGTGTGGGAAGTGTGAGAGAAGCGTGAATTTGGACATTTGAATATGCAGGAAGCGTGCTGGTGTGTTCATAATGCCACTGTAAATCAACAATATGAATGACAAACATTTAAAATTCTCCATATTATGTACAAATAATATCCTTTTCTTTGAAAATCATGATATTTTGCTTTAAACCATAATTTGTTTATCCAAAATTTTTTGTTGGCTAAAGCATAAATTAACTAAGCTTAAGCCACAAAGTACATGAGGATCCATTGAGTATTCTCATTCCATGCAATGGATGGCCAAACGTCCTCTTTGAGAATGTTTATTTGTGTATCCTATGGATATATGAACATTGATGAACATCTTGACTCCATGGTGACATTTTATTGGTAAACATTTTGTTGATTGTATCATGGTAGTATTCTATCATGGCTTATTATTCATTACATATCCTAAACACTGACAACACCCAGAAAGCAAAGCAAACTGGAAGCTAGCTTTTCTTTTCCAGGGTACAAGCTGGCCACAGCCTTTTTTCAATGCTCGCTTCTGAATTACAGATCCTAAAAAAAATATTAAACAAACAACTCAAGCACCACAGTAGTCGTGATGTGCCACGAGTGAACAATAAACGGGACTCTAGTGCTTCCTGATATCATATAATAACAATTTCATATTTTGAGTAACCCACACTTGCGACATGGGAGATGCACAATCACTTTGTTTTACTATAAAGGCCGTTTTACACGGTCATTGATACTGCGCAGGCTGTTGCGAGAATGCTTGCGCAAGAAATATTGCACCGTGTAAAGCGACGACTTGCGAGTAGTGATGGGTCGTTCGCGAACGATTCGTTCAAAATGATTGAATCACCAGTGAATGAAAAGACTCGTGATTCATTGCGCGGTAGCTGCTGCGTAACAGGCATTGTCGTTCTCCAAGCTTTCATACCTGTTGCAGGGCACGTCATCAGGGAAACAATAATTATGGAACAGCAATTATGCTGGTATTTATGGTGGATGTCATGTCCCCTCCCCCTGTCTCTTGGCCTTGGCTGGTTGCCGTTCTCTTCCACTCTCCCCCCCCCCACTGCTGACATCAGCAAGTGGTGGGGGTCGTTCTCCTTGGAAGAGTTTCTTCCAGACTGCGTTGAGTCGAATGCTGTCGTCTCTGTTGAAGTTTCCCGGCCTCTTCTCAATTTCGACGGCCTCTCGAATTAAACGAGGAAAGTATGATTTTTCCCTCGAGATGACCTTCGTCTCCTCGGGCAAGATACGGTGGTCCTCTCCCGAGAGGGCGTGGTCTGCAACCGCCGATTCTTTTCTGTTGCCGCGCAGGATCGCTCTCCGATGTTCCTTTAATCGGCACGCCACTGACCTTCCGCTTGTATGTATGTACGCCCTATGTACACTTTACCGCACGGTATTTGGTAAACTCCTTCTGTGTGAAGGGGGTGTAGCCAGTCCTTCGCGGATGGTAGTATATCTTTGGTTTTTGTCATCGTGCCGAACCACGTCTCTATGCCTGCTTTCCCAAGTATCTGGGATATACTTTTGTATGATCCAGCGACATAGGGAATGATAGCATATCCTTTCGGTTTCGGATGGTTGTCTTCAGGAAAAATTGGCTCCATCTTCTTGTGTCTCCTCACAAAGGACTCCGAATAGTACCCATCTCCGACGAGAGCGGCAACCACATGCGACTCCTCATCTTTCAGAGCAGTGTGCTCGCACACCACTCCGGCCCTGTGGATAAGTGTTTTAACTAGTGCCGCTTTTTGCCTGGGATGGTGGTGGGAGGTTGCATGGAGATACCGATCCGTGTGAGTTTTCTTTCTGTAGACGGAATGCCGCAGAGATCCATCGTCTCCTTTCTTCACCAAAACATCTAAGAATGGCAGGGTCCCATTCTCCTCCATCTCCATGGTGAATTGGGTGGAAGGATGTATCGAGTTGATTTCCCTCTTGAAAACTTGTAATTTTTCCGTCCCGTTGGGCCAAATGATGAACGTATCGTTGACGTAGCGTAGCCAGGAAGTTGGTCGAAGGCTGCAGGATGCCAGAGCGTCTTCTTCAAAATGCTCCATGAAGAGATTGGCCTCAACAGGAGAGAGAGAGAGGTCATCCCATGGCTACTCTATCCTTTTGTTCACAGAATTCAACCTCCCAGAGGAAGTAATTGCTCCTCAGGCAGAAGTCAACCATCTTGGGGAAATCGGCTGGTGACCCAAATGGAATCAATTTTCTTAGGATGTCTACAGAGTCCTTGATTGGCTCCTTCGTGAAAAGAGAGACCACATCAAAGGAGACCATGATCTGCGACTTTCATTTGTTTTATTCTCCCAACAAAATCTGTGGAATCTGTCACGCACAAGCCAGTTTGTACAATGAAGGGTTGTAATTGCCGGGTGAGGTGACAGGCCAAGTCAATGCACGATAGGGCGTGTGCCTTCCTTGTGTACTTAAGGCAAGCCATACAATCATGGCGGCCTCGATGAAGATGCTGTTCCGGAGGAATATGGAAGCACTTGATCAGTTCTCTTGCCTCCCTTTCTATCCTGGCTGTTGGATCTCCTTTAATTTTGATGTAAGTTGTATCTTTCAGTAAGGTCTCTATTTTCCACCGGTAATCGGCCATGGCGATGATGAAGGTAGCATTGTGCTTGTCGACTGGTAAAATCCAGACCTCGGAGTTGGATTTGAGTTCCTGCAGGGCTCGTCTTTCCGCAGCCAATGTGTTGGGCTTTGGGGCACGAACTTTAGAGATGGCGGCTGCAACCTCCAGGCGTATCGGGTCAGCTTTCAGGGGTGGTAATTTTTGCAGCGCATTTTCTACGCCTATAACCATTTCCTCTTTTGGTATTCAATGCGGAGAGATAGCAAAATTCAACCCCTTGGATAAGACAGACGTGGCTGCTTCGTTGAGGTGAATCCCCGCCAGGTTGTGGATGATCTTGGTGTGGTTGCCAACCTGAGACTTCGATCAGCCATTACTTACCTCTATGGGGAGGATACGCACCACCAAACTAGAAGATTGGAGAACCTTCGGAAAAAGAAGCACTCACTGCTTTCTTCCCTGGCCTTCCTCCAACATTGCCGTGACTCCTGCCATTACTGTCAAAGCTGTGCATCAGCTGAAGGCTCCGGCTGCAAAAAGAATTCTTATACGATCCAGTCACTTTCAGTGAGATGAAAATTTACTCGATGTACCTACATAGTCCATTTCAAATTCACAATAAGCAATTTAGTCATGAAGTTGTTAAAACTTAAGTCTGTGAGGAGATCAATCCTGCTCAGAGTGGCTCAGGTTTCTTGCTGCCTTGGGTACTGTATTCCTGTTTTCATAAACTAGCCAAACAAACTCCTGGCCAATCATGACTGCCACATCAAAGTTGCTTTGCCTTGCGAATACATCAATATGATCGATACCTTTCACACACCGGGAACTTATGAAATGAATATCCGGGATGAAAGTTGTTTGTCAGCACCAAAGTTGTTATTTATTATTGATGATGGTGTTTTATTAAAAATAATGCTTTCTCAACATTACTATGATTTATTAGACTCAGAATTTCATCATTAAAAGTTAAAACAGTTGTTTAAAGGCATTCGATTTTGATGCTACCATTTTATATGATTAACACTATGATGATTAACACTAATCATCATTCAGGAATACGTTTCAACTGATTAGAAAACAGACTTATACACTATATTTACAGCTTTTCCCTCAGGAGTGTTGATAAATAGGTTATTGCCGCTCGAAACGCGGGAGCAAGCCACATAAAGCTGCCCATGCGTGAAGTAGTGGCTTTCCAATTGAAGGCCAGCCACTTGAAGAGTCTGCCCTTGTGACTTATTTATTGCAATAGAAATGGCTACTCTAACTGGGAACTGGAGACGCTTGAATGTGAATGGAAGTCTGAAGGAATGATAGGAATTAAAACTTCCTCTCCCTTAGCGCACCCAGTCAAAATGGTAGCCTGTATAAGATTTTGTTTCAAAGACTTATATAGAAGAATATATATTGAAGAGTATACTTGTTGTAAATATGCATTGGATTTATCGAAAAACGTTAGAAATAATGATGTAGTTCTATTTGTACAAAAGGGAATCTTGTTTTCTTATCTTAGGTTTTATTTACGAAGAGCCCTTGTGAATTGCTCATTTAGCAGCTTAAAATATTTTCTAAATTTTTACTATTTTTATACAGATAGCAGGATTGCAACAGGTCTGAAAAACCTGGAGAACCGGGAAAAGTCAAGGAATATGAAAAGTGTCATGTAAAACATGAAAATATCTAGAGAATATGAAAGACAACCTGGAACGTTTTTAAGCTTTCATCTTGAATGAGTCGTTTTTAAAACCTCATGCTTTAGTTTTTGATTTTCCAAAACGTTCAAGTGATCCATCAAATGTATTACAATGATTGTGTACCAAGCATAAATTATGGTGTTATCTCATTTAATTAAACAACGGGTTAGTGAATTCGCATTGCCGAACAGCTCATGATAGGTAGAACTGCATAAATGACTACTTATCGTGAGATCAATGTTTAGCTATTTTTATATTACCCTGATCTGCTGACTCAAATCACGTTTAGGTGCACCAACCAAACGGTCATGCAGCGAGAGCACAAAGTACCTCGATACATATTCTATGTGGCCCGTCTCTCGTACTACGAAGAAAACTTTTTTACGGTTCTTAACATTACTCGAGAAATGCCACCAGGCGGTGACCGTTATTCGTTTCTCTTTTTTGACTTCTTTTTCAAACCTTAAAAAACATCCAACATGGGACCCTTGGGACTCTGGGCCCCTCTTATATAGAATTTATTTCTACGTGTTATCATGGGCCTGCAGAAAAATGTGATTATTAAGTGCTAGAGGCTTGAATGTCCTTTGAAAATCAAAGGACATTCACACCGATCTCTGGTTGTCAAGGAAATATGTTATTGTTGATTTCAGAGAAAAATGCGAAATTTTTCAGCTATAAATATGATTTTAAGACAAATACTAAGCGTAATAGAAAATTGATTGAAAGAATTAGAAACTTCATTTATTCAGCCATCCGATAAAAAAAATTCCAGCCATCTGCCTTGAATGGAAGTACTTAAGCAAAAAAGGAGACCACTGCACCTAACTCAATGCCAAGGACCACCAGGATCCACCTGAGGGGCTTTTGGGGACCCTGAGGGTATTTTAACATAGCCTATGTTCTGCCCAGACACATTTCCTATCTACATGCCAAATTTCAGCTCAATCCGTCCAGTAGTTTTGCGTGATTGAGCAACAGACAGACGACAGACAGACAGACCACATTACATTTTTATATATTAGTATGGATAATACGTACTGTTAATGAGAAATAGTTTTAAATTTTATTGGAACGGAATATGCCTGCCTGATTAAGTTTTCAATGACTATCAAGGAGGTGAAAATTTGTTTTTGTTACGGCACTGATTGATTAATATGGCTTGAAGTGCACACTCCGCTCACTCTCATGGACTTTCTCGTTGAACAGGGAAGATGAGTGTAGAAACTAATGTTTTTTTTTGTCGCACAAATCACTTCACAAATTTCATCCCTCACTACTTTATTTTTCCTTCTCCCTCCTTGCTAGTAACAACTATCCTAGACACTCATGTGCCTAGGCAACAGTGCTTCAATGTTAATTTTAAATACTGTCAGGTTTGACACTTGTATACATATAGCCAACTAAAACCGAGGCTAGAATCCAGCTTGCTTGCTATTATATAGGGGAGTACATGTGTATCTATTTAAATGTCTAACCCTTATGAATGTCCATAAAGGGTTGATGTAGTCACTGGCCTCCCACCCTGAGGGCCCGGGTTCGATTCCCAGCAGTGGTGGATTTTTCCGTGGTAAACCGGTCCCCACTTGAGTGCGCTAGTGGAGGGCATTTAAGGTTCAGTACTCCGTCCGTGGGATGGGACGTTAAGCCCTGGTCCCCTTGGTGCTTTTCGTTAAGAATAGACTAATGCCAATGCCGGATTTCCCTCCACCCTTATTCCTCACAATTAATCTAATAGAAAACCTCACAATTAATCCAAAACTGCATTATTCGTTGAGAGTTTTAAAAACTCTCAAAGTAGTGAAGAGGAATGAAGCCCTAAGCTCTGCCCAATGCTTCAAAATATTAAAGAGCACAGTTGAAAGAGCCTTGAAGGGCACGATAGGCAGTATCCCACTGGTTTCAACAATTTTTGGTCAAAACGTATGGGAAGTGCTCCAAATGCAAATTACTTCATGTGTAGAAGGTGAGCATTGAAAGAAGGGCAAGAGGTGAAGGAGGTCCAGCCTGGTTGGGGATATGCTGGAGCTGTATGTTGTTTGTTACCTGTGCTAACGCTGGAATAACCTCGAGGAAATGGCTTCTTTTCAGAATCAAGCATTTAATCCTGGCCGACCCCTGGGGTTTTCCCGAGAAGCCTCAAGATCTTCAGCGTCGTACTGCTGTTCCATTCTGGGTCCAGGCCATAGCATATGTGGTGCAACCTTTGAATCCCCTGTGGGCTGTCCGTTTTGCTGGTCCTTTTGGTATGTTAACATCACAATAGTAACTATATAAAACAATCCTAGTGAAAACCTAAGGGCCCAAGATATAGACATTCCCCCCCCCCCCCCTAATCCCTGAACTCCTCACCTCTACGTCCTTGTAGACCAATCATTTCTAGTTATAATTCCCCCACCGAACCTATTTCTGCATTTGTTGATTTTCACCTCCAACCTTTAGTTTCCTCCCTTCCTTCCTTCATAAAAGACACTTACCATTTTCTTGATATTATAAAAAACACTCCTCTCCCTTTAAATCAATCCATAATCTTTGCTACCATCGACGTCACCTCCTTATACACTTCTATACCCCACGTTGAAGGTCTTGAATCCCTGAGACACTTCCCATCCCATCGTGCCACTCCCCATAACCCCTCCACTGACTTCCTCACTTCTTTATCTAAATTGGTTCTCACTAAAAACTGCTTCAAAGTCCTAGACAAATACTATTTGCAAATAAAAGGGACGACTATGGGTATTAAAATGGCACCCTCATATGCCAACTTATTCATGGGTCACCTTGAAGAAGTTTTCCTCAACTCACAACCTCTCAAACCACTTCTCTGACTCAGTTTTATTGACGACATTTTTATCATCTGGACACATGGTCATGGTTATCGTAACTCCTTCCTTCTCGCCCTCAACTCCTCTTTCTCTGTTTCCTTCACTCACTTCATTTCTGATTCCTCCATAACCTTTTTAGATGTCAATATTAATTTATCCAATGGGAAAATCACCACATCTGTGCACATTAAATCTACAAATAAACAACAATACTTTAATAGTTGTCACCCTCCTCATATTAAAATATCTATACCATACTCTCTCTCCATTCGTGGCCACCGAATTTGTAACTCTGACACACGTTCTCATTTCTGTCCCAGCTACTCCGTCCCTTCTCCACCGCAATTACCCTTCGCACCTCCTTGACAAAAGGATTTTACCAGCCACTGCTGAATTCCTAAAGACAATTCAAGCACCTTTAACCTCACTACTACCTATTTCCCTGGCATCCACCGATCAAAGTCATTTCTCTCTGAACTCTACCCCATTCTTGGTAATAGCAAAATTACCAAAAGCCTTTTTTCCAAACCCCCCTCCATAACATATCGTAGACCACCCACACTAAAGATGCTTCTCAATCGGACACGCACACTTGAACCTCCTTCTCCTTCACCCTTACCCCCTGCCACTTACCCTTGTAATCGCCCTCGCTGTAAATCTTGTCCGCTCCTCACTAATGATTCCCAATTCTCCAGCCCCAACACACCTTTCACGCCACACACATTTCATGCATGCAAACATTTTTGCAACTTGCATATTCTTGGTATTTTGTTTTACAATCAAATTAGCATTGGCCAAACAGGCATCTTTGTATGCACACGCATTTGACGTTTGTATTATTTTCCATTTTACAGTTGTTTTACATTGGTTTCACAAATTTGTATGTTCCTTGTATTTTTGATGCTGAAATACATTAGTATTACGATTGCTTTGTACGAAATGTCCTGTGATACAATTGTATTACAATAGTTCTCACGGAAGCTATACAATTTGTAACTGTACAAGGGATTTACAATTTGTGTACCAGCAGCTGTGCTGTCTGGGTAACCACATATGTGGTATATGTGGTTACTTGAATCATTTTAGGTGTTCTTTTCTGTTATCTTAATATCTTTTTTGAATATATTCTTACATATTAATGTTTCATGATCTGATATAAAGTATTTTGGACCATTTCTACTTTAATAGTGCCTACATTGCTGATTACCAAGTCAATTTTTGCCGTTGATCTATTTGTTATCCTCAATGTTTTTAATCCAAAGCCCTGCCATGTTGATCATTTCTACAAATTTTTGGAGTAATGGTCATTTTTACTCAAGTCTATGTTAAAATCCCCAACAACCGTAATATCCCCTGTGTTTACTAGAACATGTTCTTCTTCGACGGATTTTATAAATTCACTCTCTGAGCTGCTAGGAGATCTTTAGCGTGCATAAATTGCTAAACATTTTATTTTTAATTGCAGACACTCCCACTATCCAGCATTGGTTTTCTTTTTGTGTTTAATCTGCATGTTTTTGTAATTTTTTCGCCACAGTTCTGACAAATATTGCACATACTCCTGTGCGACTATTATTTGGTATAACATTTATTGTTTTATAATCTTTTATGTTTAACTTTTGTGCCTTGTGGTCACATATGTTTCACTAATACATATGCATTCGCAGGACTACGTTGTAAAGCTATTAAACTAATTTGATGAAGCTCAGACGTAAAACCATTGGCATTTAAATCATTTCTCGTCTCTGTAGGCAAAGTCACTTGATCCCAGGATATTTCATATCGATACTCCATTGTGTTACCCCTGAATGGACTGGCGTTGATGTAGTAACAGCAATTCCTCGACCTGTAATATGCTGGTTCACTTCACGATGGAATTCACATTAGGAACAGTCCTGTGGAACTGATTGACATTCCAAAGTGGGAATGGACTGTATCCCCTATGAGTAACTTTTTAACTCTAGCCTTGTATAATACTCGTTGGCTCAGAGGACTACTGGAGGTGTCTTCATGACACCAATGGAGATCTTTTCTAGTTTTTCAGTAGGCTCACATTTTTCTCCTTTAAAATGCCCCGGAACCACATGTCTTACATTGGTCTCATCCCTGATTGCTGGTGTTGTTACTCTCGCTCCGCGATGGGGAGTGTGGTAACCTTTACTCTTTGGTCTCTTCTTTCAGGTCAGTGGCTCATTCAGAGGACACGACCTGACTTGGTGAGAAAGTTCTCTCACGTTGTTCCAGGGGATGAGCAAGTTATTTCACAATACATATATCAATGCAACATTCAAAACCCAACGTAAGTTTTTCCTTGTGTAAAAGGTTTTGCATGGTGTGTACAATTTTTACATCCATAAACAAATATGATTGTTTTTCAGTGGTGTAGTATTTTTCACATCATATGTGCTATTTGAATTGTGGTGCAAAGACTTGATCTGCTATTCTTGAATGACGTCCATGACCTGAAGGGAGGGCTTTCTGCAGAGGGGAAAGTTGCTAATGGGGGGGGGGGTGAAGTTTGGAGGGGGGGAAGTCTCTCCCTCCAGTCCAGGGAGCTTTTCTCGAACATGAGTCCGTCTCCCAGAATAGAGTCCCTCTGCCCTCTTCACGTTTACTGCTCCATGTTGCTTATTCACATTCCCCTTGCGTCCCTTATCCTCCTCCCTCTTCACCTCCCTGCTCTCATGCCTCAGATTGTCACTCTCAGCCCTGTGAGCGCCAGTTGGGATGGAAACTTCTGCAATGCATTTGGACCATAATACGACTTGTTTCGAACGCGATGCCACCATATCATTCTATGCTGTGCTGTGGCTGCCGTTTGTGACGTATCCCAGAGAGCTGTGATTTGGGGATGGGAGGGGAAGGGGGAAGACCCCCCAGTGTTGGAAGGAAGGAGTCCTCGTCTTTTCAACTGCAAGTCAAGAGTGTGCAAATCAAATCTAAGGAATAAGAGCCATCTACCTGTAAACACTCTGAAACTTGGAGGCCTGAGTTCATATCTTTGAAAAAATGATATCAGACGGTTGTTCAGAGGGTTTGTTCTCCAGCATACAAGTATTTCATGAAATTATTCAGGAGAAAAGTTCTGGGCATAAATGGGTAGCAGTATGACGTGTACACTTCCATCTCACTCTGCAGATGCATTGTATTGGCCTGAGTATAAGATAGCACACATATAAGATGCTTTGGGTTTTTGAGCTGCCATTTTAAGGGAAGAAATTTTATGCATTGAAAGGATGGAAGAAGCATGCAGAGTGATTCAACATTTTCAAGTTATTTATTACAAAATTTATGAGAGCAATGATTCAATCAGTGAGATAGATATGCTTGCATATAGTGTAACCATACTTACTGTAAATGGATTATAACATGAGGCTATGGAGCACACATACAATATGTTATTTTTTCAATCAAGTGAGACATGTTAAGGTGGTTATAATTAAGTGTTTTCCAAATGTTACAGGGAGTATAACGGGATGATACTGTTGGACCTCTTTAGTATAGAAACTTCCATGCATGGGCTTCTTGGTATACTTGCGGAGCAGGGTCTTTTGCTCCGCTTTCTTTATTTCAAGCCTTAACACGTCCACCTTCAACGACAAGATTGATATGTTGCACGCTTCTCTGCTGGAAGGTAGGTCCAAGTCCGAGGCCGTCTGCTGCCCTTTTCGCCGCCTGGAATCGGAATGCCCCTTTGCCGACACTCTCGTGATTCTTTACGAGCAGCATAAGGGGGTCCGTGCGGAGGAACACGCGGCACGCCGTATTGAGGATTACTCTGTCATGAAGGCACTCCAGGCTTATCAGCCCTCTACCACTTAACTTTCTCGGGAGATACAATCTGGTGACGGAAGACTTCGGATGAACACTACGATAATTGGTCATCGTCTTCCTCATTCCCCTGTCGAGGTTTTGCAGCTCATTGACATTCCATTTGATGCAGTCGAAGGAGTAGAGCAGTGTTGGAACCGCGAAGGTTTGGTCACAAGAACCTTGTCATTGCCGGATAGGTCAGAGCTCCAGATTCGCCTGAGAGTCTGCCTGTATTTGGCTGCAAGCCTTTCCTTCACTGCTCTCACCGCCTGCACCTTTCCTCCTCTCCTCCTCTCTCTCCTCCGGTGCTGGGGGACACCGAGATATTCACACGCTTTTTCATCATCAAGATGACGAATAGTGTTTCCGACAACGAGCTGCACGTCTTCCTGGTCTTCCGAAATCTTTCCTTTCGCCAGATGGATGGTCGCGCGCTTGTCCAATCCAAATTCCATCCCTATATCCTCACTGTATCTGCGTACGGTGTCCAATGCCAAGCGCAGGTCTTTTGTGCTTGAGGCAAAAAGCTTCAGGTCGTCTATGTAAAAAAAATGGGTGACCTTATGCTCCCTTTTTGACGGGACATCGCACATATACCCCTTACCTCGTCTCAACTGAACGTAAAGTGGGAGGAGGGATAAGCAGAACAGGAAGGGACTGGGGCTATCGCCTTGAAAAACGCCATGGTGGTATGTTACCAAATCCTTGTAGATGGTCTTCTTGCCAGATGGAATGGCGAAGCGCGTCTTCCACAGCGGTAACAGGCGTTCGATCTCTGGGTGGACTTTTATGTACCTCAGCATGGCTATAATCAGCTCATGAGAGGTGGTGTCAAAAGCCTTCTTGTAGTCCAACCAGGCCATTGACAGGCTACACTTGTATTGACAAGTGTCCTGGCTCACACACCTATCAATGAGCAGGTTGTCCTTGCATCCCGTGATGCCTTTCTTCGAGCCCCTCTGCCCGTACACTTCCTCCTGTACCGGTTGGACATGTCGGAAGATAAGGTCGTTCAGAATGGAAGTAAACGCCTTATAGACAGTGTTGAGACAGGTTATAGGATGGTAGTTCTTCGGATAGGACAAGTCTCCCTTTTTCGGTATTCGGACCGTTCGCTCCTCAGTCAGCCACGAAGGAATTGGCTCCGTCCCTGACAGGAAGGATGTGAAGATTCTGGCGTGAAGCATGGCGCGAAGATGTTTGTGCGTGGAAGAGAAATTTTTCCACCAGAAGTTATTCACTGCGTCCATTCCTGGAGCAGTGAAATTCTTCTAGTCAGAGAAGGCCTTCTTCACATCACTTTCCGTGACTGAGATGGGACGATCCATATCCGCTAGGTGGCGGTCACAAAACTCTTTAAAGTGGGCAATAGCCAGAGTACCTTCGTTGAATAGCTTCCTAGTCTCGTAGATGTCCTTCCAGAAACGTTCCACCTCCGGGACAGTTGGTGGTGTTTGGACAACAGGTGGAGGGGATCGGAAGAGGCAGGACGGCTGAAAGGAGAAGGTGGAGTTCTCTTTCGTGGCATTGGTCCTTTTGACCAACTTCTTCCTCGCCGTTGTAAGTGCCCGCACTCTATCCACCTCGTGCTGCTTAAGGATAAGCAGCACTCTTTTGTTCAGTTTGTGGTGGTCTCTCCGGATTGTTCGAGCAATGCCCTTGACCTTTGGTGTAAAGGCCCGACCGGAGGAAAGGTAGTCCAGCACACACTGAAATCTCGACACTTGTTGTCTTGACAGTGTGATTTTGGCATTAAGCTATTTAAGCCTATTTGCTGCTTTCGTCTCCCATGTGGCAGGCACTCGGGGAGAGGCCAACAGTGTGGCGGCAGCATATACCACGCAGTCTATTTCCCAGAGGCTGGTCGTATTCTTCAAGATCATATTTATGATGCCATTCAACTGGGACAAATGTTGGTCCCGCAGAGAAATTTTATGATGAATATTTCTCTGCCTGGTAGTCGTCTCATCGTAGCTTATCGTGCTTTCCAATGGCTGAAGTAGATCAGAATCGGCCTTCGGCTCGTCTCCCTTCGCCGAAAATTTGGCGGGAGCACCGGCAGTAGGAGGTACATCTACCTTGGTAGGAGATAGAGCCTTGGCCGGTGGTGTACTACTCTGATCTTGCGGTTGGGGTGTCGTTTTCTTGCTCAGGTGATTGGCGTAGTCGCGCAGATTCTGCTGCGACAGATGGTTATATTCAGGATGCATCTCACACCACAAAGAGTGCATCCTCGCCATGTATCCCCTGAGACTTGGCTCACTGGCAGCATGGCAAGCTAGAAGGTCTCCCCTCAGGGTCCCCATCCACTTCCCTTTTTAAATGGCATAGATTTGCCACACCCAACATTGCTAGGGCCCTCATCCGAGAAGGGACGGTTGTGGGTGGCTTTCCTGGTACTCTCTATAGGTACCAGTAGAACCGCGAGTGGGGTGGTTAGCCACACAAGCAGGCGGCCGCCATTAGCCGAAGCCGTTACCGGGGATGCCACGAGGTGGCCGGTGGTCCATTTTTTACCCCTGTGGTATAGGAAGACATAATAATAATATATATGTCCAAAGATCAAACATACATGATATAGGACACGTCATTGTATATAATGAGGACATGTAAACTCTGTAACATACAGTTATAAGTCATCATCCAAGAGATATTCATCTACCGAGTAGTACATTTTTGAGAGTAAAAGTTTATTAATATTAGATTTAAAAATGGAAGATTTTTCAATACCTTTAAATCGAGATGGAAGTTTATTATACAGGTGAATTCCCATGGCTCTGGGACCAACGGAAGTGGTACATGTTCTCACAAAAGGAATATGCAAGTTATCCCTTTTTCTTGTGGCGTAATTATGCACATTAGAGTTCTTTTCAAATAGAGTAATATTTGTATGAACATACATTAAAACATAAAATGTGTGCATGCAGGGCAAAGAAAGTAGTCCCAAAGACTTGAAGTAAGGTCAACAAGGAGCTGTAAATGATGCATTGCAAATGAGTCTAACAGCTCTCTTCTGTAATTTAAATATAACATTAGCACGTGGGGTAGAGCCCCAAAACAAAATGCCATACACCATATGAGAGTAAAATTCTCCAGAGTACAAGGAACGTAGCACTTCAACCGAAACAGTGTGTCGTATAAATCTAATCAAATAACATTTTGAGCTAAGCTTACTAGCTAATGCACAAATGTGAGGCTCCCAGGTCATATAAGAATCAAGATGAAGTCCAAGAAATTTAGCCTGGGTGACCTGAGGTGTGTAGTTTTGGTTGATACTCACATGGACATCATTGTGTTTTTTGCCTCTGTTTATAATGTACATAATTTGTGATTTATCAACATTAACATGTAAGGAATTTAACTCACACCAGTCACTTAAAGTATGGGCAGCTAATCTACAATATTGTAAGAGATCACTTGAATTATCAGAGGAGATTATAAAATTGGTATCATCGGCATAGAGAATAGGGTTGATAGTAGCAATGTTGGAATAAATGCCTGGCAGATCATTAATATATAATAAAAACAAAACAGGCCCCAGGACAGATCCTTGGGGAACACCATGTGGAACAAAATTTTTATGTGAGGCATAATTACATCCATTCTCTTTAATGACGACCATTTGTTTCCTGTCATGAAGATAAGAACTAATCCATTTATTAGCAATGCCACGAATACCAAGCCTATCTAACTTAACAAGAAGATGCTCATGATTAACACAGTCAAATGCTTTACTAAAATCAAAACACATAGTGCATGTTTCAAGTTTACCATCTAAGGAGGATAGTAACAGATTAACAGCATTGTCCAATGCAGAATTTACTGATTTTTTTTCCTGAATCCATGCTGGCTGGGAGAAAAGAGATTAGTGGAATCAATGAAAGAGACAAGTTTCTTATAAAACACTTTTTCAAAGATTTTAGCAAACTGAGACTGAAGTGAAATAGGACGATATGAGTTCATATCAGATATACTTCCTTTTCTTTTATATATAGGGATAACTTTAGATGTTTTCAAGCTATTTGGAAACACCCCATTCTGGAATGAATCATTTATAAGAAAGAGGAGTAAAGGTAGTATTACACTAATGCTACGAGCTATCAAAAACATTGGTACTTCATCAATGCCAGAGCATTTCTTGGATCCCAAATTCTTGACAGTCTCCAACAGTTCATTCTCTGTATGTTGCACCTTCGGTTCGTCAACATAAATAATAAATCCTTGATTGGTTTTCGAATTAAAGTGGACTGTATTTACTTTGATAACGGACATAAGAACACATTATGTTCCTTTACATGGCATGTCTTATACCTCCGACACCACGTTACACTCTGTCTCTCATGTCTTAGTCAACTGCGTCATAGTCTCTCTATTCCCCTTCCGAGGCACTAGAGTCTCACGCTCACAATGCCATCTGTTAGCCCAGACAGGAAGTCTTTGAATGCCGTAACACTGTACAAGGAAACAGAAAAAATGACTTTGGTTGAAATGGAAAGAAATAGGTTGTAGGTTTAGGAGGTCTGTTGGAGAAACCAGACTGAGAAAGTAGTCGTTGAAACTATTAGCAAGAGTGGTCATATCGGTAATAGGGACACCAGCTTTGTCAGTTGTTTTACAAGTGGAATATAATGAGGATAAATTTTTGTTTTTTGAGCTGTTAATGATGTTCCATATTTCTTTGGAACGATTATTGGAGGCAAGCATTCGATTGTTGTTATATGGTCTTTTGGCATCTCTAATTATTTTAGTATATGAAGATTTATGGCACTTGTAATATACCTATGCCACAGGTGAAAAGCTTATAATAAAAAAGGCAATTTTTGTGAATTCATATTCAACATTGATTATATAAGTACATATATGATTATACCACAACATAATATGCCTATACCACAGGTATATTATGTAGTCGTATGATCATATACTTATATGATCAATGTTGAATATGAATGCACAAAAATTGCCTTTTTTATTAATTTTTTCCTATCACATACTGTGTACGGTAACCAGTGGTGCCAGATTTTTCGACCCTCAACCAGAGCGCCTAAAACCCACCCAATGCCCCTCTTTTCTCGGCGCACGCCATTATTTAAACAAAATTTAATGAATAACGACCAAGTGGTTCAATTTCGATATGGAAATAAAAATATAACATGGTAAAGTGTTCAATTCGTATTAATTTTTTTGGATGAAATCCTTGGAAAGGAACAAATAGTAATAAAGTAACATTTACGAAACACTAAGAGCAAAACTAAACAAAATATCAAAAATTGCAAGAGGTCATTGATTTAATGTTTTGAAAAACAATTATTTGTGTTTTTAATGATTTCTAAACCTGCGGCATGTTCATGGTTAAATAATTACGTTAATAATAATATGGTTAATAGTTAATGTTGCAATGCTCCATTAGAAAAATATATTTTTTCATCGAAAATTATTGTTTTTTTACAGAAATGAAGAGCATTCTATTAATACAAAACATATTTTATAAGTGGTTAAATTAATGCTTAAATAATTTATTTTTCCGATTCTCATCAAGTTACAAATTTTGCTAACTGCTCGATCATTTTGGCAGGGACTCACGTCAGGACTGTAGTCAGTGATACTTTGCTGTTGCTGGATCAAGTTCATATTCACAGTATTAACCCTCTTAGTGCCACGGTTCGATATATCGGCTTTTGCTCCACGGGCGAAAAGTGCCACGAGCCGATATATCGGCTCGAGCGTAAATTTGTTTTTCAAACTAATTTTGTCGTAATAATTAAATGTATCCTTTATCCAATGCATTAGAATATTAAAACCAACAAATAATTCCTTTTTAGTAAAATAAAAAAAAACATTACATTGATATCTAAAATAGTAATTTCATATTGTGTTTTTTCATAAAGTGCTACAAAACTCTTAGGTTGGCACTTTTCGCTAGTGCCACCAAATTTCGGTGGCACTAAGAGGGTTAATAGTCATTCCAGAGAAACAGAAAACATTTTTCGAGTAGTTCAAAATTTGAAATCGAGTGTGTAAAGTTTCCTTGAAACAATCTATCTCTTGAAATGTGATGTACCCAGTATCCTCGTTATCTTTACTTTCTTCTTTTCCTTCTTTAAATAATGCATGAAATAATAGTAGAACTCATGAACTTTTATTTATTTCTGATTAATTGATTGCTCTCTGCTAATCGAGCCTCCACCTACTAGCGATATTTTTCTCGGAATTATGCCGACCATGGGACCGATTGCACTCAGACTACCGCCCAATCCGTTAAGGAAGAATACCCTGTGTTCTTGCTCTTCAATCTGACTTAACATCTACATAATACCCTGCAAGTCATCTTAAGGGTGTTTCGCAGGGGGAAACGGTCGTACCATTGTTAACGATATAACTATTGTTTATTCTAATGTTTTGGTGAGTTCTACGGTATCTATCGGTATAAAATAGTTACCTGCCCGATTTCCGGGGAGAACTGGCCCAAGTTGGCGGAACCCGCCGAATGAGATTTTTACCCTCCAGCAGCAGAAGAGCCCCTCAACCCGTCCAATTGGCGGGAACCCGCCCAATTTGGCATCACTGGCGGTAACTACAGAAGCTGAATTAGCACCTTGCCTGCCTGTCTAAAATTAATTATAATGGTAACCAGGCATTGTTCCTCTGGGGTGTCTATATTCCATTGATTTGTATAAATTGCCAAACATAATATTGTCACAGTCTGTCGACTGCTAGGGGCGTAGTTCAGGTGGATCAGCAAATCTGGACAGGTCGAAGAAATGAGAGACACTCAGCAAGGTGTTCCCGGTGAAGGCAGGCTCGACAGCGGGGGTCTTAAAGACAGCCGGATTGACAGCAAGAGTCTCGATGAGCGCTGGTTCAGCCACGGAGAATCTCGAAGTTCAGCAGGAACAGCAGCGAAGCAGCAGAAGGTCTCAGCAGGCTCGTTAGATTCGAAGGCGAGGCTCCAGTTCCCCGATGAATGTGTCTTTTCCATTGTTTGGACGGCCTTTATATACGGTTCTGGGCGGTTCCGTTTCCCAGATTTCAGGTGGAGAAGCGGGTGGTGTCGCAAGTCGGCCTTGTAGAGGGCGGATGCTGGAAGGGGAAGGTGGGAGTGTGGGTGGTGGGGTGTCGAAGGTCTTTGGAGGCAGGTGTTGAGGGGAAGGGGGAGTTGAGGGGCTGCCTCGAGGCTAGCACCCCCTCCCACGCTGCGTTTGAGGAAGGAGGGAGGCAATTGCGGCTTACGTTGATCGTACGGAAAATCCTTGTGGTCTTGGATTGCACTATTCGTTCTGCTGCTTTTACTGCGCAATCCTCACGAAGGTGACTTTCCTGCACGTGCCAAGTTATGACTTTTGATCATCGGGAAATCACAGTGGTTGTGATGTTTCCTGTTTTCGAATAATGCTCCGTCGTTTTACACTGCGCAACATATTTGAAGGTGGCCTCTTGGCATCATACCGTGTTGGAATGAATGTAAGGAATATATCAGCAAATCCATGAATTATGCACCGATACAGCGACCGGATTTTGATTTAAAAAAATCGAGCCGCACACCCTCCCAAGTTGATTCTTCCTTTAGTTTGGACCCTTAGGAAACACCTCAAGCCAATGAACAAAGAAAAACGCACTGTTAGAATAGTTTTTTCAGCCTTTTTTGTCCAAAAAACGAACTACAGGGTGGATTTAAATCTTGGTCACATTTTGGTAATTTTGAAATTGGCAATTGTTTTCCATTTTTAATACGCACACAACACTTTGAAAAGCTCGAAAAGACTTGTACAAGTACCTGTGATGATCTTGAAGACCATTAAGCCAAAAATGCGTCCAAGGATGGCCATTTTGGGCTGCACGGGTGGGAAACGGCAATTTTCCGCCCCTCATTGACCTGAAATGGATACGCGCGTCATTCATTTTCGGCCTCGATTCTAGTGAAGATCATCTACGGTAATCGTATGATTGTTTGCTGAATTCCTTCAAGCCCTCTCGTTTTCATAAAAATGTCCTTTTTTGTACTCCTTGGTGACCAAAAATGGACATACTGATCGAGAACTTTTGGTCTAGATCCTATAGGGGACCAGCCCAGGAACTGGCACAATTTTTTCCGAATTTTTCTCGCGATCCCCTTTGTGGGTTGAAAATGGCCATTTTTGACCACTCCAGACCAAAGTGGCCCCCCTACAGACATGTTTTTGGTTTGAATCCGCTTCAAGATCATCATGCGCACTTGTACAAGTCTTTTTGAGCTTTCCGAAGTGTTGCGTGCTAATTTAAAAAAATGGCCAATTTCAAAATGACCAAAATATGACCAATATTTCCGGAACAAGTCTGGCGTCCTCTTTGAAGAATTTTGAACACTCTTTGTTCCTTGAATTTTTCGTATAGATCCCATACAACTCGAGTAAAAAAATCATGAAGACTTTGCCTGGTCCCATCCTGTTTCGGTATCCAACTTGGTTATCTAACCACTGAATTGATTTTTTCAAAGTGCAGAACTTTTAATTACAACTATTTAATGCACTTTTCTAGTACTTTTCAGTTTGTAGAAAAATTTGTTCTCAATCAAAAATCAGGTTCTAAAAAAATTGACCTAAAAAATAGTGCATTTTCCAAGTTGAATGGTCAAAATAAAGGTCAAGGGTCGTTTTTTTGGACAAAAAAGGCTGAAAAAACTATTCTAACAGTGCGTTTTTCTTGGTTCATTGGCTTGAGGTGTTTCCTAAGGGTCCAAACTAAAGGAAGAATCAACTTGGGAGGGTGTGCGGCTCGATTTTTTAAAATCAAAATCCGGTCGCTGTATCGGTGCATAATTCATGGATTTGCTGATATACTAGTGGCTGGGGGGGGGGGGGGGGGGGGGGGGGGGGGAAGGTGACAATATTGTAAGTTGATAATGGAATAAATACAGGAATAAAATCTAAAATAATAAAAGGCGAATGTCATTTCTTATCCGCCTATCCATCCGACTTTGCATCTGTCTGCTTCGAAACGGTTCGTTGATCGAGAGAGATGCCAAACATTTCATTGTGTTATGAGCTGCTTCAAACACCTGGGGAAAATATACTCATTTTTTAAAAGTTCCAGGTTCGATTTCTGGCTTGAATTTTATGTTTACATTTGCTTAAATTTGTTTTGCCAATTTAAGGTGGTGTAATACCTGTTTTTTTTAGTTAGTAAAATATTTAAATTTTAATCTAATCCTATCTTTTTTCTTTATTTGACGAAAAAAGCTTAAACTCTTTATTCCTGCAATCATTTTGCATTTTTCATTCAAGAATTTACTAAAATGTGTAGTGTACACCAAAATTCCTTGATGCTTTTCGATGATTTTCCGACCACAGACCATTGCCATTTTTGCCTCAGAACGGAGACGTCGATGATGATCGAAACGGCTCACGCTCCTCACGGATGAATTGGTTTTTCCTCGCAGTTAAAACTAACTAAGAACATAGTAAGTTAAATAGTGGAACTTATGTTAAACTTGAAGGTGGAAAGAAGTGCAAAAATTTAAGCAAAATTAGAGATAAGGTGATAAATGAACTGTGCTTCAAAAATGCATAAAATCAACTGTGTAAAATGTGCAAATACGCAAACGAACTCTTTGTAGCACATCTAATTGAGAGTTATTAGGGAAAAAAAATTTTTTCTCTCGAGGTAATTAAGGTCCCATTTACAAAGTTTTCATGGAATTTGGTTAAGTTACAACTTTTGTATTGAAAATAATTCTTTATTAAATATTTTGTTCATTTATTGACATTCACATTGGTATGGCGAACAATATTTGTAATATTAATTGCAATGGAGTATGTTGCTCTTTTACTATTCATCACACTTCATACATTTGTTATCCAAACACACATGTATGATGTAATTCAACCTCCATGTTTTCGATATATATTATTGCCGTGAACTTATAATCTGCATAGTGTCGTTAGCTGGTTAGGTTTGTTGGCGGCATGTAAAGTGTGTAGTTTAAATGGGTTCAATTGTTACCAGCATTGAGTAATAAAATGAACTCCATACGGAATATTACTATAACTTATCTTCAATAACCTTTATGAAGGAAATTTATGATGCCACTACCGATGAATTGTGGTCATCAATGCGGAGAGGCGAACTTCATAAGAGGCTGAAGAACACAAAGCTCAAGTTTTGTGCCGAGGAGGCGAGGGGGGGAACCAGTCCCCCCCTCCAAGTATTTCCCATTCTGGCTTCATCGTCTGCACCCGTACGTATGCTGCCCTCTCCTGTACCTTCTAAACTACGTGGGTACTTGCAGCCTGGAAAGTAAAATTTTATACATTCCAATTAAATAGTTATAGAATAGAAAGTGATATACTAACATTTAATGTGCCAATTTTCAGAGGTGTGAACAACCATATGGAAGCATTTTCACTCAACTACAATACTGAAAAAACAATCACATATTATGGGTATAAATGCGAAGATCCCAATAATCTTGAATTAAAGAAGGAACAATATTTTTTGGAATGCAGAGGTTTCATCAATTAAGATTTGGTGTTAAACAATGTTAATGACTTTCCCATGATCACTTGGAAACAAAAAACTGCTTGTGCTAAGATGCAATTGTGCTCCTAATGGCTCCAGAATAATATGTAAGGGCATTAAGAGATCAGCATTCAACTCGAACTTTGTAATTTGCTGCTCTAATCATGCAACCAATTGCTATTGCATGTAAAACTAAAATATTCATTACTTTTATCCTACAAGACCAACTGTAGGTATTGCTTATTTCGTGGCCTTGCAGAGGAAAGAAATAATTTATCTGATGCAGATGCGACATTTTTATTGAGTCAAGGGTAGAGAAATGAGTTCTTAAAGGAACCGCTAGCATGATAAACGATTCAGAATGTTCACTGCAGATGTACAATGTCACGTGTCTTATTTTCCTGATAGTTTGCTCTACCCTGCTAATTAAATGTAACGGTACTTTCACATAGAAGCAAGAAAGAAATAGTCAGTAGAATAGCTCAGGCAAAGAGGGCATTCTATCAAAAGAAGAACCTACTTACATCTGGAAATATGAGCTTACTTATAGTAAGGAAACAATTCATCAGGACGTACAGAAGTACTGAAGAATGATGAAGATTAAATGGTTCGACGGAGTGACAAACGAAGAAGTCTTAAGAAGAGTGGGAGAAAAGAGAAGCCTGCTGAAAACTCTAAGAAGAAGACGGGACAACTTAATCGGCCACATCATGAGACACGATGACCTGATGAAGACAATCATCGAGGGAAAAGTGAACGGGAAGATTGGAAAAGGAAGGCCTCGAGTGAGATATGTATGGAACAAGTGACGAAGGATGTGAAAGAGGTAGGAAATACGTAAATATGAAGAGATAAGCCGATAGAAGAACTCAGAGGAGAGCTGCGTCAAACCAATCTCAGGATTGATAACTGACGATGATGATGACTTTCACTTAACTTTAATTAACTACATTTACAATTGAAAAAACCAATTGTACCTTTTTACACAGATTTTTAATAAAACTCAACCAAGGTTTCAATGCTTTAGTGTCATTATGAAGGGGCACTTGTCACAAGGGAGTGACTCCGTGATATATGATGCTAAAGCATTAAAAAATTGATTGGGTTTTCTTAAAAATCTGTGTAAAAGGGTACAATTGGTTTTTTAAATACTATGAACTGCCACAAAGTTGTGCTCGAAGAAGTAGAAACAATATTTAAGCTTGCTATGAAACACAAAGTAATGTATACTTGAAGTTCCTAGCCTTATGTTATGATCTAGGGAGTGTTATCACGCAAGCAAAAGTTGGCGAGTTCCTCGAATGTGGTTGACTCAAGGATTTTGGTGTTCTGGGGGATTTCATTTCATTCCCTCCTCCCGAAGTTTCCATTCCAGTGGTCTCTGGAATTAATGGTTCCCCAATTCCACAACTCAGTGGAGTCCGCAATGCGACCGCGAAAACAGTTGCGGCAGCAGACGCTTTAAAAACGATGCATTCCTTCCCCTATATGCTGAAGTGGAGAGAGTGCCTTCCACGCCATGGTGTCTGGATTCGGCTGGGCCAAGAATCCCATGGCTCCACGGATGGAGGGCTTGAGTCCGAGTGTTCCGGTGACCCTGCTGTACGGGTCAAGGTCGTGGGTGGACAACACCGCCGGGGAAGAGATCCGCAGGCGGAGGTCGGGCTCTTACGTCAATGTCCAGGTGAGAGGTGGTCTCCTCGTTGAGGTTGAGAACACTTGTGCTCCTCTTGCATGCCCGCCGTTATTTCTTCCCAGAATGCAGTGGTTCCCACTACCGTGAGCAGAGGTGGCTCCAAGGGGCGTGGCAGTGGTGGGAAGGGGCAGGCACGACGCACACTCTCCTCTGTTTTGCTCCGTTCCCTTGGCTCAAGATGGTCCCACAGGTTTCTCCTGCATTTGAAAGCCTTCTGCTTTCCTGTTGGTCTGTCGGCCACATCACCCCCTAACTTCGGCTCTTGCTCCTCACCAACATTGTTGATTCCACATCACATATTTGAACAAAATGTTCGCATCAAGCCAATGCCAACCCCTTTGATTGCAAATCGCATTGCCTTCAGTTCGTTGGTTGAATTCGTCAGCGTTACATTCGCTGTGCGACTTTGGCCTTGGGTTCCCCTTCCTCTGTCCTTCTTCCAACAGCTCCCGTTTGCATTAAAAGTGACTTTCTGGGACCATATGTCTCAGGTAGTGCGTGCCGGAAGGGTGTGTGCCCCGCAGTGTGGGTGTCCCACAATGCGCCGCGACACCCTTTCGCGCTGTCGCCTCTCTCTCCCCCGCGACGGGGGTGCCACCACAGCGGACCGCGCAGCCAGTGTAATTTAACCTTTTAACAGCTACGCCATGTTGCAATAAATACCAGTTTTCATCGTACTCCTGATGATCGTGTGAGTACGTACGCGTGTCTTTAAATCGTCGTTCTACGATGAAAAATAACAGTTTCATAGATTTTGGTTAAAATGCGGTGGGCGACTGCCGGAAAAGTGGCTACCTCGCAGTGATGAGGTTCCGCGATGCGTCTGCGGTGTTTTCTGACGCCTCCCTCATCACTCGTCTACCGAGTGTAGTTTTCTTTTTGGTGTTATTGACGTCTCGATGAATGATATACGTAACACAGTCTTGAGCGAGTTGTTACCTATAGGGAATGTTTCCAACATTATCTGTCGACCATTTCTATTGGAAACAACACTCTGTGGTGGAATTCCCTGATCCAAGACATTACGTCGTTGTCCAATCCCTAAGATGTAATTACAAAATGTAAGTAGTCTACATTAAAACAAAGATGAAAATCTGTCAAATCTCATTACATCACTTTTTATAACAATTATTTACCCATAAACGTTCAGCATGGGATGTACTACACTGCATATATAAAAAATAAGCTCATGGAGCAGCAAGTCAATCGAGCCGTGCCCAAGGTGAGTGTAATAGGTGGTGGTCTCAGTTGAAGGCGATTACTACAATGGGAGGTGGTATCAGCCGAGGGAGTGTGTGACGTCACAGGGTTCCATGCTGTTGCACCTACGTGTGAAAACCATTGCATCAGTTCGCTTGAGTAGTCGTCGGTGTGAAAGTTTTGGCCAAGTGTTGGTTGTGGAATTAGTAAGTCTCTCAATGGTTTTAATTCAGTTTTGAATTAACTATACAGAAAAGAGCATCAATATTCCCGGTAAAAGTGCTCTGTTGTTGTGTGCTCGAATAGCTTTTGTAAAATGCAAGCCTCGAGTTGAGAGTGGCTACGTCGGATATTTCAGTTTTCCAAAAGATCCTTGTACAAAACAGTTGTGGGCATAGCCACGTTACAAAGATGAGTCTGTGACATCAATACGGGTCAAGGCATACTGAAAGATGTTGTGAAAGTAATGGGAGTAGTCTCTCAGAAGATGTCACGCTTAGAATGTAAAATGTAGTCCGTTTAATTTATTTGACGAAATGAAAGTCGAATTAATAATGAGATGGATAAAAAAGGTTTGTTTTGTTAGATATCGTTGAATTCAACTTTCTATAATTAGCAATTTTATATTTTTTCATATGATTGCATTATGTTATTTTTGTAATTATTTGTATGAATTCAGTTTCAATCGCTGAAAATATTATTTGGCTTCGTAAGCAAATGATGATGCTGATGGGGAAGGGGGCGGTTTTCCCAGAGGAAACAACCAGTTTACACAAAAGTGTCGAAAATTATTTTGGATTCTTCAATCACAGCCATTGCCTCTGTGGGGTATACTGTCGTAGCAGTATTGTGTGACGATGGTGCAAATTTAGGGCTATGGAAAAAAGCTGAGATTGTCCTAGTAAAGAATTTGGTCTGCTTTTCAAAGATAGAAAAGTATACTGCTCTTCAGATGCTTCTAATGTTCTTAACCTGTTAAGGAACCATTTTCTCGACAAAGGGATCATCATGGGAAAGGAGAGATCGTATAAGGAGGGACCATGAATGAGTCAGAGGCAGACTGGAAGCGAGGTGTCGTCTCTCATCCAGTCGTGTCATAATCCAGTGAGCTATCTAAGAGATCCATGCGACCAGAGGTCCAGAGAATAGTATTTCGGAAGAGGACACCAAAGTTGGCCTGGGTGGGTAGTGAAAACATTTCACTTCAAGCACTTTTCAGTTAGGCAGTTATGCTTGTAAATTGCCTTCAGAAAATGATTATAGATTGCCATTTCGGATTAGCATTGTATCGTTTGGGGGGTGATAGAACCAAGTGGGGAGAACAAGGTGTTGCAATTTAATACACCTTTCCGGAAAACATGCAGGAAGGAGAAAGTCATCCATAATAACTTGCAGATACATTGCACAAAAATAAACACACAAGTTGACATTGTTGGTGAAATGTTGAAAATTTTAATATTAGAAAGAGTAGGTATACACGCGTGTGCATTGATGGGGAAATGATAACCAAAAGGCAACAGCGGCAGAAGCAAAAAAGCTAAAAAAATAATCACCTAACACCCTGTTGCATTTCTGTTATCCTGTATTTCTTGTTTGTTATTGTTGTCTACAATAATAATTGCAATAAATGAATAGCGTAGAAACATCTAACAAGGAACATTTACGAAGTGCTACACCCCGATTTGAATCAAATTTGGCTGACTTGTAGATTACAGTGAAAAAATGAATACCGTGGGATTTTACGTGCCCTCGTGACCCACGAGTCGAGATATTAGCGAATAAGAAAAGGTGGAAATGCAACTCGCTTAACGCCGTGACTTCACATCCGCCTTCTCTGCGCCCGACCTTCCCGTGGAGGGAGAGCGCATAGATCTTAAATAGGTATTCTATGGCATGGTACTAATACATTAGGTAGGCCATTGCGCATGTCGGTCATATATCGATACCTCTCAGTTTCGATTGTGTGACGTAGTGTGGAGGACAGACCGAGTGAATTCCATGTGTTGAGCATTGTTTACTTTGAATGGTGAGTCGCTTTTTGGAGGTATTTTTACTCTCTGGGGACAAATACCATCGGAGAAGATGTCTACCTGTACTGTATTTGGCTGCAACAATAGCCGCCGAAATTGTGAGGGAAAATTGAAGTTTTTTCGTTTCCCTAATGATAGTGAAATGAAAATGAAGTGGGTTCGAGCATGCCGGCGAAAGGACGACTTTAATGCTAAAACAGGTCGGTGAAATCCAGTATCAGTGAATTCTGAATTTAAAAATATTTTGGTGCCTACTATGGCAGCTGTGTTTACATACCTTTTAATTTCGATGTTGAGTAGAAGTGCTTTAAATGAAAGGTACAATGTGTAGCTGCTCGTGAATGGTAATACGTGTTTAAAGTTCCTTTATCTTAAGAAACCAATTTTCCAGGTTTTACCAAGAACTTATAAGAGAAACTCTTTATGCTGGTTATTAATCTCGAAGAATGAGTAGTGTGTCCCGAATACTTGAGTGGAATCAAAAATATTAGATTTCATCATGTTGTGGTAGCTGAACTTATTTGTTACAAGGAACTTTTATTGTTACTGGAGGGTAAGTCATTTGTTCATTGATTGTGTGCAAATTTAAATTCATGGTGTTAGGTTGTTTGATTAACACCTTAAAAATTTTCCAGGTTTTACCAAGAACTTATCAGAGAAACTCTTTATGCTGGTTATTAATCTTGAAGAATGAGTAGTGTGTCCCGAATACTTGAGTGGAATCAAAAATATTAGATTTCACCAGTTGTGGTAGCTGAAATTATTTGTTACAAGGAACTTTTATTGTTACTGGAGGGTAAGTCATTTGTCCATTGATTGTGTGCAACTTTAAATTCATGGTGTAATATGGTTTGATTAAGCCGATAAATAACTCAGTGGGTAGCTGCATCAAACAAATATGAGGATTGATGACTAATAATGATGAAGGTTTTTCGATATTCACACTTTTAAAATTTTCCAGGTGCTTTTGCAGGTGGTGCTATGTTATTGGATTCTTAGTTGATGGCACAGGTCTTGCCAAGATCAGTATCTTACCAAGATTCATAAGGAGAGACAATGTTAATCCTGGTTATTGATGCTGAATAATGAGTAGTGTATGCAGAATGCTTGAGTGGAATAATCTTATTTCATTTCTTCATTTTGTTGGAGCGAAATGTTATCTGTTATAAGGAGCTCTCATATTTTTTGTCCACTAATTGTGAGAATCTTAACATTATATGTATAGGCTTGTTTGATATGCACACTTTTCAAAATTTCCCAGGTTTTATCAAGATTCGTACGCTGAGAAACTATTGATGCTGGTTATGGATGTTGGATTTTGAAGTATGAGAAATGAGTATTGGTTGTGAAATTGACCTCAGTTCTTATTTTACTAAGCCATGTATGATGGAAAACATAAAATCATTGATGCTGATCTTTTGTACAGCAGTCTATGATGAAGGATTTGTCTACTGGTTACCTCTTTGGCAAAAAAATTTTATTTCCTTTGAGTTATCTGATATTTCTATGTTATGTTTGTATTTATTTTATTAGGTATGTCCCCATACATTATTGGCATTTCTATGTGTTCGCAATAAATCTAGGTAATTGTTATATCATGGATTATGCCGATAGTACATATTACTTTCTTCTGTGAAAAATGGATTGTAGTGTTTTTTAATTAGAGAATTGAATTCTGTGAAGTTTTTAAATTCTTATTTATCTAATTTAAGATATTTTTTCAGGTTTCTGTTGACCTTTTAATTCTGTGGTATTGGAAACAAATTTGGATTTTGTGTTGTGCTTTTTGTTATTGAGAGAGTCACAATCTGGCCATTATTCTGTTGCTTTCCCTTGATTTTCTACTTGAAGGGAAAGAAAGTGGTTTCATCATGGTAAAAATTTGTCATTTGTTGAGGTGTTTCAATAATCTATTACAACCATTTTTGCTTGGGTAAATTTCCATAAATAGTGCTTATCGATTAGGAAATATGATGAATTTTTATTTACTAGTACTTGAACTTGTCACCCAGCCTTTCTTTTTTCATTTATTCCGAATAGGCTTGCAAGTTTGCTGGGCCTTTTATTAAGCATTTTCTGGGAACCATTTGTTATTTACTTTCCTGTAATCAAGAATAAGTATAGTGGCAGTTTCTGACTGGAATAGTTGTGACTTGCTATTGTGTTATGCTGCTTGCAGAACGGTTTTCCATTTTTGACCTCACTCATTCATTGTGTATATTTACATTCGATGTTGATTAGCCCAAGAAGTTAAATCTTGTACTTGAAAAATCTGACTATTGTATTGTGAATTTTTGTTTTTTTCCTTTAAATAAATATTTGTTGGAATTTTTTTTCCTTGACAGACAAAATGTTATGGCCTTTTTGTAAATTTAGCAGCATGAATCTTTTCGAGTTCACTGGAGTACAAACGTGCATAACGAGAGGTAACACCGAGAGGAGAGAGGAGAGAGGTTTCCAGGTGCTTTGATAGTGAAAATAGAATAATATAAGTAGAAAATATAGTCTTCATGTAATTCGGTATTATGTCATTGATTGAAAAATTATTTTATCTGGAAATGTGGTCAGTATTTATATCGTACAGTAGCGATCATTAACGAGTTGAATACTGATAATTTGCATTCACGCGCGGACTAAAATGTCGTTTCTGCATTCTTTTGAAATATATGTTTCGAAACCAACCATAAAACGGGCATTCACTCAGTTTATTGTGAGTACTATAAGTTCGCGATAGCCTCAACCACCGCACTAATTCTTGAACTCAACCTTCGTTTTCGTGCACTGAGATGCACAATATCATAATGTCAAATACGTTTTTACTATCAACAGTATTAACGCTTTGCACGACACAATTTCTTGTACAAACGCTTGTATGAGGAAATTGTACCGTGTAGAGCGGCAAATTGTGTGGACGCTTGCGCGAATGTCTGATTGACTGTACGGAAAATAGAACCTGTTCTAATTCCATTCAGACAAACATACAATTTCTTTCAGTTTATTCAAGCAATTGTGCAATAATGTATAACAAATTGTATCGTGCAAAGCGGTCTTTAGGCTCCATTTTAAACGCCCGCCGCCGCTTGTCCTCCACACTACGTCACAGCGAGGCTGCGCAGAACGGACGCATTTTCGTCCTCGGGAGCGACCTACCTAATGTATTAGTACCATGTTCTATGGGAGAGCCGCTCCTTCCCGGCCGCTTCGGTGGACGAAGGCGCGAAAGCAGGCGACGGCGTGATGGGCGCGAAAGGGGGTCGCATTGTGGGACACCCCACACTGTGGGGCACACACCCTTCTGGCACGCGCCAACATGGTCCCAGAACATTCCCCTCCCAATCGTGTAGCCTCTGTGTGGGCACTGCAGCGATCACCGCGAACCCTGCTTAACCCTGTACGTGTGAGTGACATTAGGGTGGGCCGAAAAACACTAAAGTGTCGCGATCGAATCGCATTGGCGCGGAAAAGTCGTTCCTCTGTCGCCCTCATCACCAAAGGAAGCAACATCTTTTTAAATCGGACCACATCTAAATCCGGTCACACATCTCGTTCGAAGTTTCGGATAAATCTTTAAAAACATTTTTCTGGATTTCTTTAAATGACGGTGGACTGCGTTCGAAATCGGCCTCTTCCAAAGGTCCTTTCCTCTTTTTAGAAAAAGGGTACGATTCCCGTTCCGCCCTAAATCCCGACGAAAAAAGAATTTCAGTGAAAAAATTATTCTTCTAACCACAACCATTCACTCATAAATCAAAAATTGAAATAAGCAAAAGTTGACGCCCACCGAAAAAGCTGCTGTGATAACATTGACGTCATTTTCCTCCTGTCCTTGACTGCTTTTAGGGGAAGGGAGTGGAAGGAGAGGTTCTCGGAAGGTCTGCTCGCACAGATGCTGTCACAACTGCTCCTATTGGCAGATTCAGCTGTGTCCCCCCCTTTGCGATAAGGCGAAGTAGCTTCGCGGGCTCAGTTGTGGTTAGACGAAGTCGATATACGTCAGAGGTTGCACTTTTCCGAAAGGGTTAAAAACATCAGTTTTTCGCCGCTTACAACTCGAGAAATAATTGACGGATCAAAAAACGGAAAAATACGGGTCTTTTTATTTCACAAACTCTATCAGATTCGGCGATAAAAAAATATGGTAAACGACCCCATAGTGGTAGCTGACGTTGGCCCAACATTGGGAAGTGTTATCATTATGATGTTATGACAAGTCGGTTGCCATCGTTGGGCCAATGAACTTACAAGGGCTCTGCCAATTTTGGCCTAAGGTTGAAGTGCCTACTTCTGCTGCCTGTGGAACATGAGGTCAGAGGAGGTGAAGGAAGTCTGGGTGCGACGTTATTTAAGACGGATGGGTGCAAATCCCGCGATGCCATCAACATGTAGGACAGGTGCAACAATGCGGAGAGGATAGAGTGTTTTCGACTTCGTGGCAGCACTTTTTCTGGCAAATAGGAGGAAATGCTTGTGGAAACAGTTGTCTTCATGGCAGTGTGATTTGGTTGAGGTTTCCATTACAATAAAATACGAAATAGTAAAAAAAAAACATAATTTTGTCCTCCCAAAAATCGAATTCAAGATAATAATCTCATTGACAGTTTGATAAACGAATTTGGAAGAACAGCTTCTCATTCAATGGCTAATCATCTCTTCCACAAAGTTGCGCTGGTTTCGACTGAGCGCATTTGCCTTGGATCCGTGCGAAGGGAAGCCATGCAGTTCTGCTTGTCCTCCAAAGACTGGAGAACTGGAATCTATGCTGTCGCCTAATATGGCTCGTCCCGTGACATTGCATACCTTGGGATATCGCCTGATTTCGTGTGAAATTGTGTCACTTTCGCATCGTGTCCCGGTATGAATGAAATATGATGCGCATTCGCACACAACACAGCGGAAGCAGTGCCTCTCTAAGGATGCCTCAGGTAAAGGGTGGGCCTCTAACCCTCTCCCCACAAAGACATAAACCTCAGCAGAGATTCCACGGAGGGAAAGGCATTCGTCTTGAGCGGTTTCCCCAGAATTCCGGCCAGGTGCTCTAACCAGTTTGAAGATACCGAGGCATCATCTTTCCCCGTGCAATATCACCCCGGTCTAGGAAAACTATTTTTTCCTCCGTGGAATATCTGCTATTGTGCAATTTCGGTGGATAATGCCGTGAAGTGTCTCGCGACCAATCCTTCAACTTGTTGCTGTTAAACCTTTTGCCGTAATCCTCCCTCGCACATCTCCCGCTCCTCCCCCAAACAACCAACGACATCGGCGAAAAGCCGTAAATGCATCAGTATTATAGGAAAAAAAGAGTGTGTATCTGAAGGTGGTGTAGGCGTCAAAACTGGTAGTAGATGTCTGTTTAATTAGCATTATCTGTGGAAGTTGTTCTTGATCCGTTTTTGTTTTGTAAAATTTCCATAAATTCAACTGCAATTGACAAAGCAGTAGTTCCATCATAGTTTGTGTATCTACCCTGGCCAAAAATATTCATGGACCAAGGCCAAAATGTGACTGCAGTGCTGTAGTTGCAGTGCATGGATGACAAACTTTTTGCCTGACTTAATGTTTTAGATCTTATTAATGGACAAATCGGAATGGATACCTCTCTGGGAGGATGCCCTTGCCTTGTACCTAATGTTGCCACGTCTGTTCGTTCTGTTCAGGTGATCTCGGGGGCAGGACACCATGTGTACGCCGACAAGAGTGACACCTTCAACCGCCACGTGATCGAAGCTTGCGAGTATTCGGATCCGAGTGGTTCGAAGGCCATCCCCTCCTCCTCCTCGAAGGACGAGGAGCAAGAAGACGATGACGACGAGAGGCCCAAGGGAGGAGGTGTCGCCTGAGCAATGCCGCCTTAGGTCGCCAAGGAATGGACTCTTAACATCCTGTTCTTTGTTTTTTTACGCCTAGTGTTGCACCGTGATTTTTTCTATTTTAGGCTCTCCATGTCACAAGTGTATTTATAGAATTGAGAGAGGTGTGAATTCGAATTGACTGCAAAATAACTCAAGTCTTTGAGACTCCTTTTGTGGATGTTTCACTTGTGGGTTTAGCTAATAAGAAAATATATATTGTTTTTTTGAGCGTTTTTATTTCTTGATCGGCAAAAATGTCATGGTTGCAGGAAAAACTTGTGTATAATTCAATGGAAATTAATGGTGGGAAATATAGTAGCACAGAGCTGATAATTTCGTGCTTTCAGAACCAGTGAACCACGTAGTTTTTTCCCGTGAAGTCTTCTCCGGGTCAGGGAAACAGGGAATGCAGACGAATCCAGATGAAGAACTTTTGGCCCCAGAAGAGAATGACGAGGAGAGGGAAAACCTTGGCCTAGGCGTGCCTCCCTTATGTCCCTTCAATCGCGGATTCTCAAGAAAAGAAACGGCGAGACAATCCACAAACCTCCGAAAAAACGAAGGTGCCAATTCGTAAGAGTCAAGGATAACTTGGGCCTTAAAAATCTCGGCGTTAGCAGTATTCCCCGTAAGTGCGGGGAAGTTCACATTGGAGAGAGCACCACTGAGACCCGTATATCAAGGAGCACAACAGATTGTGATACCCTGAGAAGTCCGCCGTCGCCGAGCACAGCCTCAAAAGGGACCATCTGATGGCATTTGACGACGCTGAATTACTCTGCAGATCCTAGGGGTATTGGGACCGTACCTATAACCAAGGAGGCGATCGAAATCAGATTGCAGGCGAAAAATTTCAACCGCGACGCCGGATACGCCCTCAATAACTCTTGGAAACCAGTGCTCCGGAAAATACCGGAAGAAAGAGGTAAGATTCGAATCAGCCAATCAGGAGAGGGCCGTGGCAGAGGGTGTACCCGGCAGATGCTTGGACCACTCGGCCACGACTGTATCTGAGTGGAAAATTGAATTGGACCCTATACTCAACGTCCCTGAGTTAGATGGCAGAGCTGGCTGCGGAAACGTCGGCATTCGCCGTTTGACCCGGTGGAGAGCCCGAGGAGACTTCACTCCAGCATTATGCGACAGGAAAACACCTGATCATTCATCACGTGCTACTTTTTACATGGCATTTTGCTTTGTAATCAGCACATCAAATGTCAAATTTTTCTGCCCCATGTAGTGTGAATGGGAGGTTGTATCACTCTTGACAAACTTCACGACACTGACTTCGTACCTTCTTGCACCCACAGTGATAATATCTGACCTTATGTGAGTCTTACTGTAACGCACTGGCCCAAACATAAGACGGGTTGGATTTTAGAGCTGCCATTTCAGGGAAGAATTTTTATTGCTTATTTAGGATAAAAGCAGCATGTAGAGTGTTCGCTGCAAATACTTTCATGCATCTTATGGCTAAGTTTGAGAGAACAATGCTTCAATCAGTGAGATAGATATTGTTGTGTCCCAACAGTACGAAGGCCCCTTAGGTCCCACGGATATCCCCCCCTCCTTTTGCTTTTGACCCTATCTATCGCTGATAGCATCGACTTGTTTTCGTGAGCGACTCTCTTGTTCAGGCCTCCTGGCCCTCCTCATCTTCTCCTCTACGTTCAGATAAGCTGATTAGCAACCTTATTACATCCAGTAGCCTTTCGAAAGCAAGGCGACCACATCCGGAGAGGTTAACCACAACTGCGTACGTGAGCCTGTGCGTAATTGTAAATCCTGTAGAAGAACAGGATGGGCTCAGGGGAAGGGGAGACGAGACGCCGAGGGACACGCGATCCACCGGACGCACCCTGGGAAAGTTAGGGCCTCGTCTCCAGATGCAAAAGGGGGGATCGCGCCCTCTTGACTCTGTGCCTGAACGCGGTCTCCTAGCCGACCACCCTAGCCAACCAAGCCTTCTCCGCGTCCCAGACTGTCAAGCTAGCAATAGAAGCCTAGCAATGGGAGTAAATGGACTTCACCTATGGGCTGCTTTTGATTGTGGAACATCCTCAAACTGTACCATTGCGATCCTGGACTCAGCTACGACCCTTTTGGCACACGACGATATGCTTTCTTACACTTGTAACCATGCTTACTGTAATAAAGTTCTGAGGCGGATTTTACAGAAACCTCTCCAATAGTTAGAGTGATAAAAATGTGATGATGCTGAGTACACACCCAGTCAATACAGGGGTCGTGATGAGGTCTTGTAAGAGGTCGTACGTGAGACCTCTTTTCGACTCGCCGTTAGGAGGTCTTCCACGGCTCGAGGTGTATGACCTCGTTTCAGAGGCACCTGGTGGTAGACCACGGAAACGACACATGCAGTTGGCGCGTGTTTCCTGGTCATTCGGATTGTGTTCTTTGGGACTCTGCTTTTTCATATTTTTTGACCTCTGCTTCGTTTGGACTTTGCTATCCTGTTTTGACCTCTGATTGGATTACCCTGACGGGACCTTTACTGACTTTGGGCCTCACTCTCCCGTTTTCGACCCTCGCAGCCTTTGAACTATCCGCACTACGATCCTAGTTATATTTACGTTAGGGATGTGTCGATTATCGATACCACCGATTCTTGAGGATTGGCCATGGTCCCTTAATACTGGTTGCCCAACTGGAAAAGTTTCGTATGTTATTCGTATGGGGCGCTGTTGTCGCTACCTTCCGCATCCATGAAGTTCATTTTTGTTGGCGCTGGAGAGCGGCGAGTTTCATAGTTCCCTCCAAAATAACCCGTAGAACATTGGTGTTAATGCGACCACGAATCACAAATTATAGTTTTTCACGGTAAAGAGAGATTGTGGTGGCGTGATTTTTTGGTCGTGAGTTAATTAGGCATTGGCAAAAACGTGGTGCTGTTAGCACAGAAGAATCAATTGTGAGAACAAAGTAACAGCGTTAAAGAAATTCTGTGTTATCGTCCATTGCGGTCCGTATATCATTCCTGTAAGCGCCACGGTTTATGACAATGGGACTTGTTTTGCGCCTGGATGCAAGGCAGGACGACGAGAGAAAAGAATGGGCTGGAAAAATCCTCTATTTTTCAAGGCGGCGGTAAGTACTCTGTTGTGTGGCTTTATATTACACTTTTGTCTTTGGGATGAATCTCAGCCAATATAACGATGGAGTGAGTATCTTGAATGTTACTAATAAGTATTTGGAACATTATATGATTATTGTAGCCGTGTCTTTGATCACTAGAAATGGTGTGTGTCCCGCACAAGGTGTATATAGAATACACGTTCCCGCTCATTTTCACTTCGGGGTTTTTTCTTTCAAGATGGCCGATAGTTATTTGCTCTCTTGGTGATAGACGCCTTGATTTTAATTTTGCTCGCAATAGGTCTCTGGACACATATTCCAATAAATGCATTTTCGTAGAGTTTAAACAAAAAAATTACTTGCTGCGAAAGCAGTTTTGACAGAAAGTATTTTATTTTTAAAATATAAGCATTTGAATCGCCACGAGCTGGTCCCTCGCAAAAACGTAATTCGCATCGCTGCCATCTTGAATGACGTCAGGTCCTGCAACAGCGGTCGCGGTGCGTATATTCCTATGCGAAGTTTGAAGCGTTTAGGAGATCACTATTGAAATGTCTTTCATGAACGCACTTTATTTTAATATGCCAAAGCGTTGTTTTAAATGTTGTCTTGTGCCAAAATATAATGACACCAACGGAAATGCCTCCCAACAAGTATTTTTTTTAATTACCCTAAACAGGATAATATGGGTGAAGAAAGAAGTGCAAGCGAAATGAAACTTTGTCTATGCGATCAAACGTGTGCATTTTTGAAAGTTCACTCTGCCTATATTCATTTTACCAATTCTGGAAGCTAAATTAAACTTAATTGTATCTTAATTGTGCAGAAACTAGGTCAAAACAAAGCGCCGCCAGTAGTACTATTGATGCGATTGACATATGGGCTCAATATTGATATATATTATTCGGTAAAGTTTTTTCATTGATTGAAAAACTGCTAGGAAATGTAATACATGGACTAATCAGTAATCAGAGTACGAGGGAAATGTGCTGGACATATGTCACGAAAAATCTTTTCCATATCAGGCAATATGCCATGTTTGAAAAAGTTCGCTAAGCAACTTTCAATTATGATTAAAAGACTGAACCCACTGAACCTATCGCTGCTTACTTTTCAAGATTAGATGTCGTAACTTTTATTAATCGCAAGCAGTAATTTTCACCGGTCAATTTCAGTTTTCGAAGGTCAGCGTGAACGATGGATGCGTGAATGGCTACTTGTGCACATAAAAACAATTTATTAAACCAAAGTAGTTGTAGACGGGAATATTTATTGCTTTGCATTACCTTCACGATTTAACATATTAGATTCACGTTTCAACATACCGCGTCTGCGTCGAGATCAGCTAATATGCCAAATACACCAATATTACACCACACAACATTAGAATCTAGGATCACGATCGCACTTGCTTGCTGCGACACAGGTTGAATTTTGAAGTTCCTCGGTATATTCGGTAATCAAGGGTTTTTTAATTCCCCTTTGTCTCAATAGCCCAATATATATTTCCCCAAAAGGAAGTTCTTGGAAATCGTATCAAAACTCATAACTGCACCATAAGGTTATGCCACTACAAACAAAAGATTTTCACGTTCATTGTATTTTTTATTTAGGCCTTTAAGGCCTGGTTACACGATACATTAACACGTACGGGTTAATGTACATTTGCGTGAATGGTTTCTGCTCAACTTGTGCGTTAGTGCATGAACCAAATAGAACAGGTTCTATTTTCCGTTCACGCATTCATTCATTTGTACATTTTGGTGTGGTTACACGGTGCATTTTCGCGTTCATGCATTTACACATTAACTCGTACGGGTTAATGTATCGTGTAACCAGGCCTTAATCCGAATCCTTGAAAACATCCCAAATGATACATTAATGATACAATGTGCCTGAAAATAGAGAGATGTCGACACATATTGGAGCAGTAATTCAAAGTAAACAAATGGATAAAGTAGATTCCCATAATACATCTTATTTTTGTGGTCCCGAACTTGACGTACCTACGCAATCCCTGCACGAAATGCTCACTATAGTCTATAGCGGAGACAAGTAGGTATACCTACTTGTCTTCGCCATCCATCAAAATATGTGCTTCCACGACATATTAGTTTATGCTCGGGGCATACACGAGCACGAACAACATTTTATCGAGCTTAACCTGCACATAGCCGATGGCATCATCGTCGTGTTCCTCACGAACGACACTAACACCAAAACATTCATCATCGCCATATTATGAATATTACAAAATTCAAATGTGAACATTCATTTTCAAACATTGACATGCTTTTACCTCGCCATCTTAACTCTTTGGATTTCCGTTTGAATCATGTTTTCTTCGAAGATTGAACGAAGTTACATTTAAACACGGTGTTGATACGTATGAAAACATTGCTAATGTTGAGATTTTCGAAAGATTTCTTGCCTCAGCTTTGACAAACTCAGACTCCATACCTTCTAAAGAAATCATATATGTTCGCAGCCTTCCTTAACCACACCAAAGATATCTAAATCCGACAACAAATGTTGAAAACAACGTCCACAGGTACAGTACGTTCCGCCGTTTTCCTCTCCATTGCAGGAGCTGACGTCACTTTCAGCCGGCCAATCACAATACGTTTTAGAGTGGGCGTGTTTTCTGGGCATTTCTTTTGCTTATTTCTCGAAAAATACATTAAATAAATGCATAGTTTTCATCGCTAAGGTGTTTTAGTATAATTAACAATTTTTAAGTAGCATTTCAAGGAGATTTAAAAAATTGTCCAGTGGTCTTTTAAATGCTATTATTTCTGGTTTCCCTGATTCTATGTCGTCACCCTCCCTGTGGTGCATTGAGGAAACCAAACAAACAGTCCTAATGAAATATCAGGTGCTTTCCCGGCGAATCTGTTGAGTGAGTCTTGTCATAAACCGTGTTCGGGTCCTCCACCAGAGGGGTTGTTGCCATAGAGCTTACTGGAGGGGGCATAAGCTCTCAGAAGTGAAGCCAGGCGTAACGGTATTCTTGCGCATTTAGCCATATTTTGCATTCCAGCTTCGTGGATTTGCCATAAGCCTACGTGTGAATAAAATATGAAGTTTTTCTGAAACCAGTGGCTACAGAGGTCATATAAAGGTACGTAAATACTTAATAGTGTGTGTATTTTTCTGAAACTTATTATCTATATCCGAAAACATGCCGTCAGGCAGATATATGCTATGTTAACTTTGCATTCGTAGATGGTTTGCTGCTCGGCTTACGGGTGCAGTAATCGCACAGATAGAAGAATAACTGGTATTACCTTCCACCGGTAAGTTAAAAAAATGCATAAAATAGTCATACCAATGCAATATTGCATGAAATGGACGCTACACCTGATAAATATTGAATTTGTTGCCTACGACGTTGCACGTGTTTCGGTTGCATTATTAAGTGAAAAGTTGATAATATTTTATTAGTAACCGCAGTAATTATGCTATTTTATCAAAGTAAGTAGCATTTTCAGCTAATTTATTACGCTAGTATAATATTACCGGTAGGAAATAATGCGACTGAAATGTTTCCCCTACCACTCACCTTTATGATGGCTTGCAGGGTATTATGCAGATGTTATGCGGAACCAACCATGATGTTCAACAATTTCACAGTAGAAAGAAAAGAAAGATTTTCCTAAAGAAGATATAGCAGTTATGATGAGTTCGAAGTGTGGAATAGTATTTATTTCAATTAGAGGGAAAGAACTTAGGAAAGTGTGGCCTTCACGTGCCTTTATGCTTAGGTATCATCGGTACTCTATGCTTAAAACGGAGAGAAAGAAAGTTTGACAACGAGGGATTTGTTATTCTAAGTTTGTGAAACACGTTCTTGGCACAGAAATATTTGCAAATAAGTGTGTTCATTTAGTAATGCATAATTTCAACGTTAGCTGGTCAATTAACCGTTACCGACCCTTGAAATTTGTTATGAATTAGGCGAGAATAGCGTGAGTTAGTGATTGCTCATTACTTCTTGCTTTACGTTTATTAATATCCCGTGTAGTAAGTTATCAGTGAAGTGAATTAGTTATTTTTAATTCCAAACGAAATCATTCCATATGAACCCAGCTGGCACAATGTAAGTCATGGAGGTAAGTTTGGAGGCAGAAATAGGTAATCAGTTTAAATGTAAGTCGATAACCTATTTCCATCCTATTTCTTATACACGTATGGCATGACCTCTTGCGGTCGAAACAGGCACTTCAGTATAATTGAGGAACGGATGGATGGTCCCCGATATTCCCTTCTTCGGAGAGAACGGAACGAAAAACGGAACCACGGAAACCACGAGACATTGTCGAACAACTCACTCAACTTGCGTGGACGCCATCTTCGCTGATACTGGCATGGTACTAATACATTAGGTAGGTCGCTCCCGAGGACGAAAACGCGTCCGTTCTGCGCAGCTTCGCTGTGACGTAGTGTGGAGGACAAGCGGCGGCGGGCGTTTAAAATGGAGCCTAAAGACCGCTTTGCACGATACAATTTGTTATACATTATTGCACAAACGCTTGAATAAACTGAAAGAAATTGTATGTTTGTCTGAATGGAATTAGAACAGGTTCTATTTTCCGTACAGTCAATCAGACATTCGCGCAAGCGTCCACACAATTTGCCGCTCTACACGGTACAATTTCCTCATACAAGCGTTTGTACAAGAAATTGTGTCGTGCAAAGCGTTAATACTGTTGATAGTAAAAACGTATTTGACATTATGATATTGTGCATCTCTTAGATAATGCTGAGAATTGCTATGATATTTTCGTGCGTGTCGGAGAAATTCGTACCGGAAAAAAAATCTCAGTGCACGAAAACGAAGGTTGAGTTCAAGAATTAGTGCGGTGGTTGAGGCTATCGCGAACTTATAGTACTCACAATAAACTGAGTGAATGCCCGTTTTATGGTTGGTTTCGAAACATATATTTCAAAAGAATGCAGAAACGACATTTTAGTCCGCTCGTGAATGCAAATTATCAGTATTCAACTCGTTAATGATCGCTACTGTACTATATAAATACTGACCACATTTCGAGATAAAATAATTTTTCAATCAATGACATAATACCGAATTACATGAAGACTATATTTTCTACTTATATTATTCTATTTTCACTATCAAAGCACCTGGAAAAGAGCCGTGTTACCTCTCGTTATGCACGTTTGTACTCCAGTGAACTCGAAAAGATTCATGCCGCTAAATTTACAAAAAGGCCATAACATTTTGTTTGTCAAGGAAAAAAAAATTCAAACAAATATTTATTTAAAGGAAAAGTACAAAATTTCACAATACAATAGTCAGATTTTTCAAGTACAAGATTTAACTTCTTTGGCTAATCAACATCGAATGTAAATATACACAATGAATGAGTGAGGTCAAAAATGGAAAACCGTTCTGCAAGCAGCATAACACAATAGCAAGTCACAACTATTCCAGTCAGAAACTGCCACTATACTTATTCTTGATTACAGGAAAGTAAATAACAAATGGTTCCCAGAAAATGCTTAATAAAAGGCCCAGCAAACTTGCAAGCCTATCCGGAATAAATGAAAAAAGAAAGGCTGGGTGACAAGTTCAAGTACTAGTAAATAAAAATTCATCATATTTCCTAATCGATAAGCACTATTTATGGAAATTTACCCAAGCAAAAATGGTTGTAATAGATTATTGAAACACCTCAACAAATGACAAATTTTTACCATGATGAAACCACTTTCTTTCCCTTCAAGTAGAAAATCAAGGGAAAGCAACAGAATAATGGCCAGATTGTGACTCTCTCAATAACAAAAAGCACAACACAAAATCCAAATTTGTTTCCAATACCACAGGATTAAAAGGTCAACAGAAACCTGAAAAATATCTTAAATTAGATAAATAAGAATTTAAAAACTTCACAGAATTCAATTCTCTAATTAAAAAACACTACAATCCATTTTTCACATAAGAAAGTAATATGTACTATCGGCATAATCCATGATATAACAATTACCTAGATTTATTGCGAACACATAGAAATGCCAATAATGTATGGGGACATACCTAATAAAATAAATACAAACATAACATAGAAATATCAGATAACTCAAAGGAAATAAAATTTTTTTGCCAAAGAGGTAACCAGTAGACAAATCCTTCATCATAGACTGCTGTACAAAAGATCAGCATCAATGATTTTATGTTTTCCATCATACATGGCTTAGTAAAATAAGAACTGAGGTCAATTTCACAACCAATACTCATTTCTCATACTTCAAAATCCAACATCCATAACCAGCATCAATAGTTTCTCAGCGTACGAATCTTGATAAAACCTGGGAAATTTTGAAAAGTGTGCATATCAAACAAGCCTATACATATAATGTTAAGATTCTCACAATTAGTGGACAAAAAATATGAGAGCTCCTTATAACAGATAACATTTCGCTCCAACAAAATGAAGAAATGAAATAAGATTATTCCACTCAAGCATTCTGCATACACTACTCATTATTCAGCATCAATAACCAGGATTAACATTGTCTCTCCTTATGAATCTTGGTAAGATACTGATCTTGGCAAGACCTGTGCCATCAACTAAGAATCCAATAACATAGCACCACCTGCAAAAGCACCTGGAAAATTTTAAAAGTGTGAATATCGAAAAACCTTCATCATTATTAGTCATCAATCCTCATATTTGTTTGATGCAGCTACCCACTGAGTTATTTATCGGCTTAATCAAACCATATTATACCATGAATTTAAAGTTTCATACAATCAATGGACAAATGACTTACCCTCCAGTAAGAATAAGTTCCTTGTTACAAATAATTTCAGCTAGGCACAACATGATGAAATCTAATATTTTTGATTCCACTCAAGTATTCGGGACACACTACTCATTCTTCAAGATTAATAACCAGCATAAAGAGTTTCTCTTATAAGTTCTTGGTAAAACCTGGAAAATTGGTTTCTTAAGATAAAGGAACTTTAAACACGTATTACCATTGACGAGCAGCTACATATTGTACCTTTCATTTAAAGCACTTCTACTCAACACCGAAATTAAAAGGTATGTAAACACAGCTGCCATAGTAGGCACCAAAATATTTTTAAATTCAGAATTTTCTGATACTGGATTTCACCGACCTGTTTTAACATTAAAATCGTCCTTTCGCAGGCATGCTCGAACCCACTTCATTTTCATTTCACTATCATTAGGGAAACGAAAAAACTTCAATTTTCCCTCACAATTTCGGCGGCTATTGTTGCAGCCAAATACAGTACAGGAAGAGACATCTTCTCCGATGGTATTTGTCCCCAGAGAGTAAAAATACCTCCAAAAAGCGACTCACCATTCAAAGTAAACAATGCTCAACACACGGAATTCACTCGGTCTGTCCTCCACACTACGTCACACAATCGAAACTGAGAGGTATCGATATATGACCGACATGCGCAATGGCCTACCCATTACTTGCTAGTAAGAATGCTACATTATTGGATAACGTTCTTGGTAAGATCTTCCTCGCGGGCTGAGAAAAGGGTAGTGTAAGGGAATGCATTTAAATATCAATACGTTTTGTAAATTTGTTTTGCCCTTGGGGGTGTTGTACCCAGAGCATAAATAAAACTTATTCCTATTCCATAATATGCGGGGACCCCGGGGGGGGGGGGGGGGGGGGGGGGGGGGGAAGCGACGTAGTATCGTATAATTCCAACAGATGGCACCACAGGCACACTTCGCGCTGGTTTACGTGATAGTACAGCATTCTGCCGCGCGCTGCGCTACTGTATATCAGTAGCTTACCTAGTATGAGGATATATGACGACGTTTCTTACCCCAGTCTTACCTGGGTCTGAGCAACTACTTATGCAAGCGTCTTACTTCATGGTAAGCTCCTTTCCTATTTCTTACGTATGTATGTCGTAAGAAACGGGCAAGCAGCATACTTTGTGCCAGCTGGGAAGCTGAAATTAGATTTTCTTTAGATTTTAGGATGTTGTGTTGTTTATGTTGTTGAGAGTCACAATCGGGTCATTATTTCATTGGTTTTCCTGGAATATCTACTTGAAGGGAAAGAAAGTGGTTCCTTGTGGTATTAATTTGTCATATCTTGATGTGTTTCCCTAACCTATTACAACATTTTCTGCATTGGTATATTTCCAAATATAATGCTTATCTATTTGGAAATATGTTGTTTTTTTCTGTACAAGTCCTGTTATTTGTCACTAAACCTTTCTTTTTTCCTTTTTCAGGATATCCTTGCAAGTTTGCTGGTCCTTTTATTAAGCCATTTCTGGAAACCATTTGCCATTTATTTTCCTGTGATCTAGAATAAGGAGTGGCAGTTACTGACTGGAATAGTTGTGAATTGCAATCGCTTTATGCTGCTTGGAGATCGGTTTTGCATTTTTGACCTCACTCATGCATTGTATATGTTTACATTTGATGTTGATTGGCCAAAGAAGTTGAATCTTGTACTTGAAGAATCTCAAAATAGAATTGTATCGTGAATTAATGTTTTTGTAATTTGCCTATTTAATAAATGTTTATGCTTGATTTTTTTTCATTGACCAACAAAATATTTCGCCCTTTTTGTAAAGTTAAATTTAGAAGCACGGATTTTGTCGAGTTCACTCGAGCACAAACGTGCAATACGAGAGGTAGCACGGCTCTTTTCCAGGGGCTTTGATAGTGAAAACGGAATAATATAAGTAGAAAATACAGTCTTATTCGGTATTATGCCATTGAAAGAATTATTTTATCTTGGGATTTGGTCAATATTTATATCGCACAGTAACAGTTCTTGGCTGAGTTTAATGGTGACAAATTACGTTCGCAGAAGAAACGATTGTAGCATAGCAATCTCTCCAATCCCTCTTTAATTTCAGGAATAGGATGCAGAAAGTTGAAATTAATGCAATTTTCGAACTAACAGCTGTTATTTTGCGAATAATATTGCGTCAATTATGTTTGACAAAACACCTCATAGTCCGTTGCAAATCCTGTTTCTGCGGGACACAACGGCTCTAATCCAATACAAATTAAATCTTTTGGGCATGTATTACTACTTAATTTCATCGCACCTGCCGCGAAAAATCCCCAACGGCATTATTTTAAGAGTAAAGAGCAAAAATTGGTCGTTGCCCCGTAAGAATCTGTGTTATAGCTGGGCTTCAAAATATGGCCAAATGCGCAATTATGCCCCGCCCCCTTGGCTTCACTCCCCTCCATTACGGAGCATAGGGAGCGCCCCCTCCAGTAAGCTCTATGGTTGTTGCGCCCATGTCTGCCGACGTTTGTATTCCCGATTCCGTCACCGTCTTCGGGGTTTCTGAATGCCTGAAATGAAATGGCCTTCAGAAGCTCTGTACACGATTACCGAGTCGGGAATCGAAGCATCGGCGGACATGGACACAATAACCCGGTGGAAGACCGGAGAAACGTTCACTATTTCACTTCAGAACATGAGGAACTAGTCACCTTGGCTGAGAATCCGTCCAGTGAAGAGCCGACTATATGCCCTGTGGATGGTCCAAAATCGCTAGGTCTCTCCCTTTTATTTTACTGTTGTTGCTAGTGCTTTTAACCTTTCTACCAGCTCAATACATGTGGAACCAATCAGCGGCGTCGGAAGTGGAGGGCAAGGAGGGCGTTCGCCCCCCCCCCCCCCAGAATTTGCCCCGGGCCCTTGAGAAATGAGTTATTTTTTAATAAGAATTAAATTTCACTTGTTTCCTGCTTTCCTTTTCCCTTCTGACGCACATTCTACCACCTTCATATGCACTCTTAGCGGAATTCTAGTCTCTACCCCCTCCTCTCCCCAAAAAAAATGCGGGCCCTTTTCAAGGTTGGCCCCTCCCAGCGAAAATAGTTCCGACGCCCCTGGAACCAATTATCTGCTGTGATGTTTCTATGGGACCCCATGATTGGGTCAGAGAGAGGAAAAACTGATTGAGTTAGTTTTTATGACTTTTGGTCTTCCTCTGTCAGAACTTTCCCATCAGTAGGTTGCTTACAAATATGCATCATACAGGTCACTGTTTTCGGAGTCAGTCAAGCTCATTATTTTCATACCGTCTTGGCCGGCTTACTGGGGATATGCATTTAGGCGGCATTGACCCCTGAAGGCAGTTAGCATTTCATCACTATAAGTTATGCTGCCCAATGAATAGCAGCGTTTGGAGCTTTTATTAGACAACGAAATAACTCAGAAACTGGAGTTAACGGGTCAGTTTTGCATCAGGCCATTCGGCCATTATCAAAACGAAGACTCATAAGAAGTAGAGTAAACCGTTGTCCAGACTTTATTCAGAAAATTTCCCTGCCAGGGATATCTGTGGAAAAATTACTTCATGTGTTCTAAGTATTTCATTTGAAAAATAGCTGCGTGAGCTAAAAGACCGTGAAATGCTTTCAATTCTACCAGTTCTAAATTTTAAACCTCAGGCCTTCGGTCCCTTTTTAACTTCTCTCTTATCATTTCAAGCTTTATGTTCGTCCAATTCAATATCCATTGCGACATTCATTCATCAGAAATATCAGACCAATATTCTATAGGCTCAAAACCTTTACCTAGCGGTATGATGGAGCACTTTTTCAGCGTCGATGTTATGCAAGGTTGCAAGACTATTCCTCTTGGGCTCAATGAAGGACCACCTACGGCGATTTCTCCCGTACCAAAAATTGTCTCTACTTGAGAAAACCTTCACTACATCACTTCTTTCCTCACCTGTACTCTCTCCTTCATTATAAATGGTATCCGTATCGTTTCCACTTCTGAAAGCATAATCTTCTTCAATGTCGCTTTCCACTTCACTATCATCTTCTGCCATATATTCCACATCCTGCTCCTATAAACCAGGTGCTTCTGGTCGTAGTTTTCCAGAAGTTTGGTTACTCATGGTTGCAGGCAAAATTCAGTAGCAGTAAGATTCACAGCAGTGTGTCCGTAATCCACACTGTAAATGAGCGTATTAAGAAATAGCATTCCTCTGAAATATATGAAAAGTCACATTTACGCGACCGATATCGTGATATGACCGTAAACGCAGGATTTTTTTTATTTTGCGAGCGCCCTCAGCATCGATCGACTGAAGTACTCATCTTATCTTGCTGAATATATTTTCGAAAAATCAAAACACATTATCCACATTGCATGACTAACAAATGAATCGAACTAGTAACTTCTTATACTTGTACAATCACTTAGGTTTGTTTTTTTAACCATTTTCGCAACCATGCCCACCAGCATTACGACTAGTGATTTTCCAGTTTAGTGACGTGAGGTGTCTCAGACCGCTCATCAAATTCAGTCGCCTTTTCACAGGAATACAGAATATATATGTAGAATGTTAAGAATGCTAGATACATCCTTAGTAAACAAAAATAAGAAGCTAACAAGAATAACAGACGTATTGAACTTAACTATTTGTAAATACTCATGCTTTTAAAAACGCAGCGGTCCCTCAGACCTCACGTCACCAGTTTAGGGTTAATATCCCAAGTCGTTCCCGTTCATAATAATATTCGAATGGCCGCCGTAAAGATTTAGTTTCCCTTTTTCCCGAGTGGTAGCGCTGGTGTAACGCGAGTTTCTCCGCTCGGGCCGTGCGGAATGTTTTGGCAACACCCGGCGACAGGATTTTCGGGCCCCTGGGCAACTGAGTGGTCCGGGCCCCCTAAATCCCGGCAAACCCCCTCACTCAATTTAGACCAGAACTGCGAACTTTCAGGTTATTTTATAACCAAGCCTTACCTGATTATCACCTTTTTCTGCAGAAGAAACTTGCACACTCTCATGCATAATCTTTTGATTTAATATAAAATGCCCTTTTTTTAAATTAAACATGTCAGTGTAATGGGACGGGGAAACAATTTCAAAATGAAAAATTTTTGACGGTGTAACACACTTTACGCTTTCATTTTACAGTAATGAAAACGAGGACCTACTTGAACTTAAAAAATTTATACAAATTCATAATAAAACGTAATTTTCTTTTTTTCAAAATTAGCATATCCAAAATTTCTCCCATCTTTTCGGAGATACGGAGATAATTATATCACTACCAAATGAAATTGAATGAAGAGTATTCACTTCTACTAAGCTTTTCTTTCACTACAACTCTTTCAATCAAACATAACAGCAGGGAATGGGTAAAAATAATGTAAGTTAAGGGTTTTGACGAACAGAATATATTTTGTTGTGCCTCAATATTAAGCTCTTTTCGATAATTTGTTTCCTTCCTGTGTGCATAATTCAAGTAAAGTAGAAACTAAAGTATTTCTAGAAGAATAAAGTCTAATGTGACCTATAAATCAGGTAGGTATATGCATATTGTAACCTATGATTGTAAAGCAGGGAAAATGAAAGATTTGAGTAGATTTTCTCGATGAACAACCAAAAGCTCCGCGGTGTCCAAAATGTACCTTTCTGCATGAACCTCCTAGGAGGGTCAAAGACTTGGACTGCTGGGGCGAAGGGACAAATAAACGGAAATAAGTCCTTAATAGTGTCCCTCTGGAACGTAAAATAATGTTTCATGTGAAAAATACAGGAATTTTAAGGCTTTGAGGGTGTGAATAAGAAGTTTACTTTTGAGAGGAGAAACCTTGAACGCGATTTCGCGTACACTTACAGACCTTAATATTTCTATATCCCCATGATTTTAAACGTGTAGAGCCGGTGGAGATAGATAGCAATGTACACATATTAAAAACGGCGAATAGGAAGCGTTATGTTCCTTATGGCTTGAAAGAACTTACTCGCGTCACGGCATTTCCAGCATTTCCAGCTCCCGGCACGTGTCTCAAGCTCCGCACGCGCATACGAAAACATAAATGTAATTTTTGGCGTCGAAAACGAATTTTCAATTTTTTTTCAGATCTACCTCTAAAAAGCATCAACAATTGATTTAATATGAGTCACTTGACAGGCACTTAACATGCCAGATATTTACTACTTAAAATGAATTTTTGCGTGAAAATAGCGTCCGCCATTTTGTTACGTAATATCACCTACATTTAGGAAAAAATCTCCCCAAGTCAAGCACAGTAAAGTAAAAGTGTGGTTTAACAGACATACTAGTTTTTTATCCGACCAAATTCCTCCCACAGCGTCATCCTCTACTTAAATAGGAAGACGTAGAAAACTGAGGCCGGGTGCAATTTTGGAATTTTGGCTATGTTTGAGGCCCTGCATCTCGGTAACGGCGACAGAACATGGCCAATTACATGCCATTCCATGGTTGCCAATCAATTATGAGTATTTGTACCAAGTTTCATGATTCTATCTCCAAAAAAGTCATTTTGGAATTTTTTCAAATTATTTCGATTTCAGCGTACTGTTCATAGGTTCAATTTTTCCTTCCTCTCCTTTCTATTAACAAAAACCACACAAAATCTTGACAGTGCGTGTGCATGGGCCTTGAACTTATTTAAGTAAAACAAGGAAACAAATTTAGAAAAATTTCACAAGTATAAAGTATACATCATGTTTAAGAATGAATAATTTTCTGAAATATGTATATATTCACAAAATTTTAAATATAAAATATTTTTTGCATCCCTTTTTTATTTTACCTGGGAGTTAAGGATTGCAATCCCGGAATCTGGGATGAAATGACAATCCCGAAATCCCGGGATTTATTACAAACGAATCCCGGGATTCCGGGATTGACGTACAACTTTTCGCTAACAGGCAGCGCTAATGAGTAAGTTTTCTAGGACATAAAATTCAACACGGTAGACGTCTGAGTCCATTGACTAATACATTTTATTGGAATAAGTAATTTGTCGTCATTTGTAATACATAAGAAAACGGAAATGAGCTTGCGGTGCGCGTGTTAAAGACATAGTGATCGCCAGCATTAAACAAGGACTAAATTCCAGAAAATGTTGTCTAACTTTTGATGTGATCCCGGGATTGAAAAATCTCTCTGGGATTGCAATCCTTACTGGGAGGCTAGGTGGGAAGGGGGCCGCGTTCCCTCCCTGCCCCCGTGTATGGGAGCTCACGTATACAAAACCAATGACACAACACTAGAATGCGTAGCTTGCTACTGCTAATCTGTAACTTTGACTGTAGAATGAACGATTATTTACAGTAAACTAACAAGTAAACAGTAGACTTTAGGCGGGGGATGTGGTTTCTTGTCGTTCAGGTTACAATATGTCACTGAGTGGCGAATGTTCGCGGCAAAGGGAGGTGAGTGTCGACACAGCGCTCCTCGCTCTATCGTCCCCATCACCCCAAAACCCTCGATGACCACAGCAACAATGCTAACGTCATACTTCCCTATTGCACACTGACACACGTTCTACCTTCATTTGTTTTTTTCACTTTTTGAACAACAAAATTTTGCATTCTTTTTGGCATTTAAATCTATTCATACTTAAAATTTCTATTTTCAATTAATTTATTTTGGCCCGGGCCCCCTGATGACCCGGGCCCCTGGGCATTTGCCCCCTTTGCTCCCCCTTGTCGCCGGCCCTGGCAACACTTGCCAGGCGGAGTCGTGCGACCAGTACAAAGTGATTGGCAACGGCATCGAGAGTAAATCGCCTCAAGTCGATACCGGGGATGGGGGGATCGGGCCCAAGGATCCGCATTTCACTCGGTTCCGGATCCAAAGAGTGAAATCGGATCTGGATCGGACGGTTTTAATTTTCGCTGCTTAGCGATCGAACCATCCCCCTGAATGGGTGCGGTAGATATTGGCAAGGGGAGGTTGTGTCATTCAGATCACCAAATTAGATGAAAATTGTCCCGTGCAACTCGAGGCAAAATACGGAAGAATGGCCCTTATCCCCCATCACCCCGGCATCGCGAGAAAAGAATACGTGACGCGGGCATTCATCAGGCGGACAAAAAGAGAGCTAGTGTATGTACTTAAGGAATTTCGAACCCTATCTCAGTTTAATATTGTCTTTGCATCGAAAATTTTATCATTCAATTAAAAACCCTTGCATCTGAATGCTCACTTTTTTATACTTTTATTGTTTAAATTAGATTTACGAATGTATCGATAAAGAAATAGGGATGGTTGGGTCGGATCCAAAGACCCACGGATCTTTCGTTTCATTCGCTACTGAGATCACATCCGAAGACTATAATATCGTATCCGGATCGGAAAATTTTTAAATTTTGCGGCTTAGTTATCGATGCGCCCCGCGAATGGAATGTAGGCATGGTAGAGGATTTGTATCTCCGGTCGCGGAATGAGATGAACATTTTTCCTTGCTAAATGAGCAAAGTGAAGAAATGCATGTCTTGGCTTTTCTTTTCTCCTCCACGGGCCCGGATGCGCGGATAAAAAAATAAAGCCTAATTGCACGTGGGTCGCCTGCATTCGCCAGACTCGCATGAACCGATGACAATGAGGTTTTTAAAAATGTGAACTAGTGTTCTGCCGTTCGATCCTCAGCACTGCCTGGTCATACCGTCGTCCTAGAGTAAGGCAAGCAGGCAGTCAAAAATGTAGATTATCAGAAATTTCATGTCAATATATACATAAGTCAACAAAGTAAATAAAAATAATAAAATTTGGCGTTAGTGAAAGTGATTGGAAAAACATTTTATGACAATTAAAACTATGGAAACAGTACGTTAACTAAACAATGTATTTTTGAGTGATGCATTTGTAAATATAGTTTAACCGACAAAAGTACAAAAAAGACGGTATTCGCATGCAAGGGTTGGAAATTAAGGATGATAAAATTTTTTATTCAACGCATTAAAGAAAACTTTTAAGCATCGATAAGAATCGAACTTTATTACCTGCAGTACACTACCCCACTCTGTTATTGTCGGCTTACCCCAGTGCAGAGAATCCCATGTCATGTCAGTCTACTTTTTTCCTTGGGATCCCGGGCCAATGGAGAAAAACGCCGAGACACATATTTCTTTATTTTCCTTCTTGTATCACGAAAAAAAGGCTTATCTCATTTCATGATCCGAGCTACACAGCCTCTCCTTATGAGTATAAAACTCACAAATTCCATCTCAAGGGTTATTATTACTAGTTTAAATTACTAGTTAAGCAGCTTGGAATATTCTATAATAATTTTTTCATCTTAATAGTGAAATCCCCAGATATCCTATATATGGAAGATCGTGACTGCATAAAGTTTTTTGTGTTGAAAAAAATAGGAATACATTCAAGGATTTGATGTGCAACAGCAGTCCAAGTTAATGTAAATCGATTGTGCACTGAATTAATTTTAGGTTTTTGATTTTGTTTATTATTTAATATTCCTTATTATGTTATTCTTGGCATGTGACACGCTCGGAAGTCTTTTTTCTATAATTGCATTTAAACCTTTCTGGATGCAGTATGGCATCACAAGGATCTTACATTTTGGAAAATAATTCAAATATTAATGAAAATGAACTCATAATGTTTCTTTTAACTACACGTTGAAGAATAGTTGTACAGGTTTAAAAAATGTATTAATTGATGAGAATGTGATGAGAAAAATGATCTATATATTAGAAGTAATAACATATAGCTATTACAGCCGAAAAACTTCATTCCGGGAAATATTATCCACACAGATGATGGGGAGTTGATTTTTTCTACTATAAATTTACTTGTTTTTTTTGGAAGTACTATTGTTGCTGTTTTTCTGTATGGATTAAAAACCCTAAAGGAATACGAAACATGAGAGTTTCTCGTCAAAAATGAGAAACATATTCGGCAAAGCAGGAAGCATTTGTGACCAGAAACGAAATCGCCTTGATCCAGAGAGAATAGAATTGTTGGTACGTTGGGCAGGAGGATGGAGTCAAGACAGTTGGGATTGAGAGGTTTGTGTGGATATGCGGTTGGGCGCTGAGGGCCGGGAATTTGGATGCCTCTGGATTCGAGTGGGCAATCGAGTGGTTTTCGCAGGGAAGGCGCTCGACGGGGAGTCGGCTACGAGATTGGTTCACGGGGGGGTGTCTCAGTTATGGCTGACCTTGGCAAGATTAGCGAGTGCAAGAAGGGGGAATGGAGTGTGGTTGACGTGAGTAATTTAAAGTTGAAAGAAGAAGTAGCTAACTGACAAACCAACGGAAAGTCAGTCTCTAGTAGAGAGAAGTGTGGTTAGGTTAATACGCAAGCAATAATGTCTACCGCTTAGATTAGAGTTTCACTACCTACTGTTAAGATATTAATATATTACTTTGAACTTACGTAAATACTTAGAAGGTTAAACTACTCATTGGTAAAAAAACAGCTAAAATAAACTACTTGTATACATTTAACCAACAAATAACGAACTATAAATATATTTACTCGATAAATATTAAGAAAACTAAATAATGAAAAAAACTCTACGTAAAACTACTGAGACAGAAACTACAGAATAATAAGAAGGACGATGAAAGAGACAAATTATTACAGATGTAACAAACAAGTAACGGTCACTGCATGTGCTAGATAACAATATATTTCTTTGTATTTAGGGGAAACTCAATTAAAGAAAAAAGCTCCAAGGAAGGAATTAAGTAAATACACTCAATAAAGATGCAAGAGAAATAAACTATACAATTTAAATTACTGCGACAACCGTTAATTTTTTTGGCAATTTTTCAATCAGAAGCAAGTATTGTTAATAATATTAATGTATTTATTTAGCTTACGTAAACACTTTAAAAGATTTAAGTACTGAATACTAAGAAAAGCTGAGCCAATAACTAAGGAAAATAATATAAAAGGAACTGTCGTATGAAATGAGAAAACTTAAACAACGCCGCGAGTACTACGGTGATGGTAAAATATAAATATAAATATGTAAATGCTTTTAAATATAGTATGCTCAACGCGATTAGATTAGACTAAATGAGGCACGGTTTATAAAGGAGGCGAAAATACTGTAACTTAAGTTAAGAGTCATATTTTCTGAGACGTCGTTAAAAGAAAGGAGAAAAAAAATAAAATGAAATAGGTCTACTTAGCACTATCAGCGAACAAACTCGGACACAGCGTAACCCTAAGAAAAAAAATACTATAATAGGTAGGTACTATATATAGTGATTATAGGAATTCTATAATCATTATATACATTTCTATAATCACTATAGGGTATAGTTCTATAGTCCTATAATCACTATGGGGTATAGTTCTATAGTCCTTTAATCACTATGGGGTATATTCCAAAATCTTATAATAACTATAGGATACAGTTCTATAGTTCTATATAATCAAAATGGATATCCATGAATTGAAGATTTATTTCTCAGTCCCTCGTAGACGGTATCGGACTTAGAGAAATTGCGCTCGTCGGAAAAATCAAAGGACAGCAGGATCGGTGAGAGTGAAAGTACATCTGAAATGTGGTTTTAAACGCAAATCACGATTTTTAAGAGCGATTGAACATTGGTCCACGGATCGGATGATTTCTCAGTCCCTCGTAGACTGTATCGGACTTAGAGAAAAATCTGGTGCGCTCGCCGGAAAACAGGTTCTCAGCATTATGGAGGAAACTCTTATGTATTTCTCCTGGAGTTGAAAGAATAGCAGTTCCATATATTTATAATGGTCATGCTTATTTTTAACCACAAAATGGTTATTAGGGAAATGCTTTAACAGCGCAAATTATCCGTGTCAATCTTCGAGTGAAGTTAATAATCACAAACGACTTAATACCAGCCAGCAGCTGTATATATATGGCCTCCCATGGTCTCTTTCCCTTCCTCAGAAAAATCATACTGAATTTTAAATCCAGACTACGGGGATCGGGTAATACATTATTGGAACACATTTGGGATTACGACCCAAGTATCCCGACTACATACAGACGGCCTCATCAAATTACTCTTCTATGAGTCTATCCTATGTCTATTAATATTATTTTCTTCTTAGATTAATTCATTTCTTGTTTTGTCATTGCGCTTGCCTTCAGCAAGCGCTTTTTCCCGCGCGGCCAAAAAACGCCGGAGTGACCCCCGGGCTGTCGGACCGGATCGGAGCAAACTCCGCTCGGCCACCGGCACGCTCGGAGCCGCTTTTCGGTTGTGCCCGTTGCCACATTATTGTTAATATTATGTTTCATGTTGTTTATAGTGTGCATTTTGTACGCTCACCATCTGGTGATCTTATTGTTGAAAAGATGGAGTCCCAACACGGAGAACTGCGGCGCTATTTGCCGCTCCTGGGAGAACTTTCCTCCCTCAAAAAATAAAAATAATCTCCGTTTCCAAGTGGCGCCTCTCATAACGCCACTTTTGTGCTGGTATACTGCCAGACTTTTCTTCTGTTAAATCCATTAAATTCCAAAACGATAAAAAAATAAGAAAAAAGGAAAAAGATTTGGGCAACTCCCACAAAAAAATATTTTACTGTTGTGCTTACGCACTCCTAGCTTTAGTTTTTATAATTACTATAGGTCCATGTAGGACATTTTATCCGCCGATGTATGGCACTAATCTTTATTGTTCCTACTCTTAAGTCCATGTTGGACGCAACCTTTTGCCACTGTATGGCCTTACTTATAAGTTTCTATTTCTCGCAAACACACATTTACACACACAAACGCAAACATTCATCCGTCAGCGCTCAAAGTTATTGTAATGCTACTGGTAAGGGTGAGCAACGCTCACCGGTACAGTGTATTTCCGCGCCTTCGGCGCGATCAATATTGGAACGGCTGGTCTCTTTCCCATAATTGGAAAAAGTGTCAGGCCGTATATCAAAGGATGATAGGATAGTATCACAGTAGCTAAGCGTAGATTGTAAGGAAGTGTAGTATGTGAGCTATAGAGGAAAACTAGTCATCAGTCAGTAACTGAGAACCTCGATCACTTCCCTTTTTTTTCAATTTTGTTCCACTGGGGAACAGTCGGCAAAACGGACATGAATAATGGTTGGCCAACCGTTGCACCTGACCATTCCCCAACGTTGGCCCAGCCGTCTGTGCTACATGGGTATGTTCCAAATACCTATAGCCATAGTGATTATAGAAAACTATATATAATCACTATATGTAGTCCTATAATCACTATGTTCCAAATAACTATAGGACTATATATAATCACTATATATAGTTTCATAGTATTTTTTGAGCAGCCGGGACGGCACCACGGCGGGACCCAGCACCCACAACACCAAGCAACCACACAAGCACTCACACTATCGTAATAATATTTTAAGGCAGGCGCAGAAGCACTTACTGCTAAAACACTCACTATACTAATACACAACTAAACAATGAAATAGAGGGCAAGGACAACACAATTTGGAACTAAACTACGAGCCGCAGGTAGGCAACGTTAAGATGCTACTGCTGGCTACCACGTAAAAAGTGAAAGTCACAACCCAAGACCGGATCTCAATGACCACACGTCCTTACTCTTCGAGCGCAGGTAGATGATTGATTGTTTGAAACTATATAATCGTAACTCTTTCTCTCTCCTCTGGGAACGTGACCAATTGTGTACCATGTTTTTCAACCCTGTGATAGACAAACTCAATAAGACTCCAAAGAAAAGTGACTCGTCGTTCGGTTCTGCACGTTCCACAGACAAAAAATTGTTCACTTTACTGTGACTGCTGTGCTGCGTAAGCATGAATCACTGTTACAAAGGAAAATAGAACGTCAAATCTAAAGACAGTATATAAAAGGAAATTTAATACCTTGTTTATCCCCAATTCCCGAGAGCGTCACGTCGTAACAAGTCCGGGATGTTACAAAACATAGTTAAAAAAATTAACCCATGATGCCATGGTTATGGCCATCATGGAAATACTGAATTTATTAGTTGGAATTATATCTTGATATTTTGAGCGTGGCATTTCGAACCAAACATCACTCGCTACTGTAAATTTCAACAAAATAACTCACGAAAATACTCTTAAGTTTCAATGAACAGACAAAAAGAGGTAACCTCACGGCATTCCTGAGCATTATGTATATTTAATATTAAAACGACAGAAAGAGGTAACCCAGGTCCATGAATGATCACATGCGCTCTCTCGGCCACTCGACAAACTACGTCCTCAGGTCCTTAAAAAGCGCTCTTTTTTGGGGCGAGAGAGTCCGATCCGACCTATGTAGACCGTGGTGTTCTTTGGCGTGTGCCTTGAGTTAGTCTAATGTTTTCGCGTTTTCGCGGTTTCCGTTGATAAGACAAAGTTTTTGTTCCGCCCATCAATGGTGTAAAGGTGTCTTCGGGACTGTTTACTCACGGTATTCACTCACCTGAATCATTCATTTTGCGAAAATTGTAAGCATTAGATGAAATACCGTTTAGGACTTGTCAAACGAGGGATCGTTCACGTATTGTGACATTTGGTAGGCTCCAATCGGTGATATAATGTGGTCATGTTTGTTTATGTTGTTAATGCTGCACAACGTCTTAGGTTTCTCTATTCAGTCTGGCGAAAAAATTAAGAGTTTGAATACGAAAGATGTAGTGATCAATCCTAATGAATGGTCGCGTGATGGGTATGTACTTTTTCGTAACCGTTTTTCACTCTTTATCAGTTGTACCTTACATACACTTAAATTATTGGTATTTACTGTTCTTGTCATTTGCGTACAATTAATTGTACCTATTACGATCTATTTTATGCGGTTAATGTGTAGTGTTGTTTTTCAGGCATTTACAAGATAAGGAAAGAGGCGAGGGTACACCTTACGGTAAGATATTACAGATTGAAAGATCCCTAATCTCTTGAGTTTAGATGGTATTTCACATGACAATCCTCCTTCTAGATAGTGAAGTTTTTCTACTTCAACGTCAAAGCTGTACTGGACTGGCTCAAAGTCCCGTTGAGAAAACTGTAATAGAATATGTTACCGTAAGAAGATTCATCAATCTTCTTCTTGGGCGAGCGCATTTCGAGGTAATTTTATTTTATTTATTAACATATCTTTCGGATTAGTTGAATTGCCCCCCCCCTCCCATGCTCTGAATGTGTGAATTTCACAAGCTTGGTACGGGGTGAACTCTGATCTCAACTATCTAGGACCAACCTTCGGGTTGAACATACCATGGCTTGTTTGACATCCACATGTTTCACTGGCATCTCCGGTTATCTGATGTAGTCAATATCCTGTGAATTTGTCGTACTATAAGACAAACAATGTTGTAATTTACTTAAGGTTTTTCTCCTGCTCTGTGGTATTATTTTTGATTGGCCTAGAGCTGGTTGAATTTTCACTAACGAATACATTATATGTGCACTGAATTTTCATCCAATAAATTTATTTAACTCCCAATGCATATTCAAATTTCCTAAGACCAACCTCCATTGAATATTTCATCAGGGAGTGGGTGTGATTTTAATGATTTCATTTAGCAGGAATAAAACTGTGTTTAAATGTATTCGTTATTTTTTGATGAATACAACAGAATGGAGGTCTTGTATGTCATTCACCCCTTCAAACATATTTTGAATTTGCTAAGCCTAGTGTAGCCTTACTTGAAACAAATCAGCCTCGCCCGTACGGTGCCGACATGTTACAAGAATATCATGGCACTGTCCGTTAGCTGTAATGAGGCTGGCACTGAGTAGTGTGCTTTTCAGGTTTGAACTCTGAGGATAGGGTTGGCAGCAGTTAAAAGAGGGGAGACATGGGGGAACGTGGTCTAATCCAAAGCAAAATCACTTACTGCACAGTATGGGGTTCCCATATTGCAAGCCAAAATGTCATGGCTAAGCTGCAAGTTAGCAGAACGTTTGTCTCGCTGTATCGACGTATCAGCTGCAAGCCTGAATCAAAACTCCTAGTTATGTGTCTCTACAAACTTTCTGCTGACATGTCGTAATACACCTGTCCCAGACTTGTCATTTCACACCTGCTGCAGACTTTCACAACAATGTCATGTAAATATTATATAATAGAACAATGTGCCTTATTGTTATATGTGAAGTTTATTAACTTAAATGTTCTACTTGTTCATCAATCATGACACCCACAATAATATCATCTCCAGCATATTTGTTCATCCTTTCATTCCAATAAAAAAAATAAGCATGAAAAATAACTACATATGGCATGATAGATCATGCCTGCATGATATTAAGTTATAATTTGATTCTCCTTTGATTTAAAATGCAAGCAATGTGGTGAGATTGCGAGGTATAATGCAGGCAATGTCCTACAAAATGGCAAATAGCCTTAAAAAATGTAAGCAAATTTCCATTACAATGGAGGAAATTAGCCACTTAAAACCATACAACCAGGGCTGGCACTAAATTCAGGATAAGCCAAGAATTGCGGCTTCCATAAAGCATTGGTTAGGATGCTGCCCATTAATTGTTTTGGAAGGAGTGGTATGGCGGTCTTAAAACCATTTAACAGTGGGGCCTTTGGATTATACTGGGAGCCCATCCACCAAAAATGTGACACAAGGAACAATGTTGTTACAACTAGGAAAACTTACCTTTCAGAGGTGTATGGCAGAGTATCTGCCGAAGTATCGTGGTCTGGTTTTTCCAGTTGTCTCTTTCGGGAGCCACCGCGTTTGGAGCTTTGTCATCCGAGCTTTCATGTTCATTGCAGGCTGCATCGTCAGGGTGAAATGTCACCCTGACGATGCAGCCTGGGCGCGAAAGCTCAGATGACAAAGCTCCAAGCATGGCAGCTCCCGAAAGAGACAACTGAAAATCCTCCACGCTGCGAATACCAACACTCAAATATCGTGGTGTGGCTGCATTACTCTAATTCCTGTTCGCTTTTGAGGCAATCTGTGCCAGACTATTCAGGAACCGTGCAATTGAAGATTTCTGCTTGTGCACAGACGAGGAAGCATGGAGAGAGACCATAGAGCTTACTCCTTTCATGTCTTGCGCCATAAACATGGACCCGGGATGTTAGTCAAAATGTAGTGATCATTCATGAGCTTACAATGTGAGAACTTCAAACGATGCATTGCTCACCTCTTTTCCTTGAAAGGGTTTGTCTCGTCTGCTGAAAACATTAAAAAGAAGAGGGGACAACTTAATCGGCCACATCTTGAGACACGATGGCCTGATGAAGACAATCATCAAGGGAAAAGTGAACGGGAAGAATGGGAAAGGCAGTGTGAGTTACATGGAGCAGGTCGTAAAGGACGTGAAAGAGTGGAACTACGTTAATATGAAGAGGTTGGCCGATAGAAGAAATGAGTGGAGGGCTGCGTCAAACCAATCCTAGGATTGTTAACGCACGATGAAGATAATTTAAATAAGCAATAACAATAAAAAGTGAAATAATAAGATGTAAATTGGAGAAAGGGTGGGCCTTGTGGAGCCCCTTTCTGGCACTTGAGACCTCTTTTGCCCCGTTTACATTACTAGAGTAGAATGATGGTTAATATGGCGGCTAAAACTAACTTTCGTTTACACGGCCTACCCAGAACCATCGTAGGAGAGTAGGGTAGCGAAAGGGCTTTGTCTCACAAGGATTTCAAACACTGGCACAGCGTGTTTTAACTTATTTGCAAATTAGATGTGCAGCTATTTTATCGAACGTCATCAATGCAGTTCCCTGGATCCATTTTGATAAATCCCAACCAACAACATTCTTAAAATATTTCCTCATGATTGAATGTGGGTCTCATCTCCGAGGTACTCAATGGACTCCGAGGTACTCAAGTACTGTCAGTTACTTCGCTGAACTTGAATTTTGTATATAACATTGAATGCTATTGCCATTTGCCTTGATTCGATCCAAAGTAATACTGAAAAGAATATTAAGTTTGTACGATGATGAATGCCCTCCATGACTTTATGTAATTTCCAGATACTCATCACATTCAACCTTTACCTCTCTCTTCTCACATATTTCTACTAATGGGTCATTCCACGTCAAATCATCCAGAATATTTTCAAAATGTCACCCACCGACTCGGATTTTTATGAAATTTTTGTCACTAGCTACTATCTCCAACGTGATAACCCATGTAAAGTATTTCCGCTCTCACCCTCATAGTTTGCAAGATATGATGGGTCAAAGTTTGGGAAGTTTGCTCAGAAGTGCCATTAGTGGGATTCAATTTTCAGAGTACAGGGCACAAGTTAAAAATTCATAGCTCAGTAACCAATTAACATATCACCATGAAATTTTTACATCTTGTCTAACAAAGTACATAGATTCCATAGAAATATTTTCTATCACCCTTGTGTAGCTATGTTAGCCACTATTATGTCATTAGTTGTCAATTAACCAAGTTTTTGAACTCAAAAACTTTACTTCATATTTTCACAAATATCACCCTAAGGCAGAGTAGTTAACTCGTCCAATATTTTTTTAAATTGTACCTAAATATGTGTTCTAATTGACTGTGAAATAAAAATGGTGGTGTTTTGACTGCCACTGTGAGTGTTTCAGGTTTTACTTTTTTTCTGACTCGGTGAGGGGGATTTTGGACACACAGGTATTATACAGATCCTAATCATGACTGTTTCCAATTGCATACCTTCAAGAGGAAATATTTGAAATAATGGGCAGTTAATGAAAGGCCTGGCATCTATTTTTAGTGACTGACTTTTGTTAATATAATTTTTTTAAACAATAATTCACGACTCGTGGCAGCCGAAGAGAAAAGAGCCCAAATGTTTAGGCAACTATGAATTGATGCACTTTTTCAGGCACTTACCTTTTTATACAATTTTTAATTTCATTAAAATGTGGAATTAACATTTATTAGACCGATTTTATGCATTATATCATAAATAAATTATTTACATTATACACTAAATTTGTAAAACTTACTTTAATCTGTGGTGAATTGTGCCATGCTTACCTACTGTGTTGTTGAACTGTGCAGCATTGGAAAAGAAACAGGATCTGAGTGCCACAAAAAAAAGCTACACACTGGTGGTGAGACTGAACAAAATTGAGACTGTGTGTTTGAAAAACAACTTTTATCCCTCAGAAGTGGGGTAATTGTGAAGTCCTATTTAATGTCTGCGAACATCACAGAACATACTATCTGAAAAAGTATAAATCTTATGAATTATACTGTCTCGATCCATTTAAGAACCATGGGAAGAAAATAAAAAATCACTGAGATATGCAAGTCCTGAATTTGCAGAAAAAGCCAGTAAAATCTCTGAACTGAAAAAATTAGTTCCAGGAATGAAAATATGCCACCCATGTAGACAGAAAGTACATAAACATCATAGATTTAGAATTGAGCTTTCTGATATTGAAGTAGTCGATAGTGACAGTAATGAGAGTATTTTTACTTTTGAAACGTCAATTTCCAAAGAAAAAACAACTGAGGTATTTAAAAGGACACTGCAAGAGATGGGGGAGTCACCTTTGAAATTTCATTGTATTTTGTCTCTCAGAAGATCAACCTATGCCAAAAGAAAAGTGGTGTCAGCATGCCATAATTTTAAAACTAAAGTTAAAAGAGTTCTTGATAAAGAGTTATCTCCTAAAAAGGATGACCCCAAAACTGCCAAAAGAATTACTTCAGAAAGTCCATGCTATGGATGTGCTCATAGACTTAATTAAAGAAAAAGTCATTGCTGCAAACATGCATCAAGAAAAGGTACAAGTGTTAACATTGGTACCTACTTCATGGGGCAGGAAGAAAGTAGTGGAATAGTTCCATGTTAGTGAATACACTGTCCGCCAAGCAAGAGAACGTTTTTGAGAAAAAGGAATATTAGCTGTACCCGAATTGAGAAAAGGAAAGACAATCTGTGATAAAACATTACAATTAGTGAGGACTTTCTGTGAAAGTGATGAATACTCAGAATGATGCCAGGAAAAAAAGATGTCGTTAGTATCTCTGTATATGAATGTACATGTTCAGAAGAGAGAATTACTGTCTAATTTGAAGGAATTGTATTCAGCTTTTAAATTTGACTTTCCCAGGATTAAAATTGGCTTTTCTAAATTCTGCAAACTGCATCCAAAATGGTGTGTATTAGCGGGATCTCCTGGAACACATTCTTTATGTGTTTGCACAATTCATCAAAATGTCAATCTACTGCTTCATGCCTGTAATATAGAGGAAACATGCCAGGACCTGATTGGTTACTTAGGGTGTTCAACGCATAATAGAGACTGTATGCTGCAACGCTGCTCTGTGTCCATCATATGAAAATTTGAAAAGCTTTCTGCTGAAAAGTTGGAAGAATGTGACCCTGGAGATGAAGTGTCATACAGTCAGTGGGTTTCCACTGACAGATCACAACTGGGGAACTTCAAGGTTACATTTCACGAGTACATATCAACTTTAATTGAAAGACTGGTGCCCCATTCATTTATTACAAAAGCATAGGCAAACTATCATTAAAAATGAAAGAAAATCTTGGACCCCATGAAGCAATTGCTCTCCTTGACTTCAGTGAAAACTACTCATATATGTTATCCAAGATGAGGCACAAGGGTATCACTGGGCAAGTGATAGTTGTACCCTGCACCCTGCTGTGATTTACACTCAAGATAATCAGTTGAAACAGCTACTTGTTTCCAGTTAATGCATCTTATCAGATGATTTGGAGCATGATGTAGCTTTTGTATATGAAAGCCAAAAAATAATATCTCAGTTCATGTTGAAAATTTTCCATCATTTAAAAAAGTGCATTATTTTAATGATGGTTATGCTGGACCATATAAGAACTGCAAAAATTTTCTCAACCTTTGCAACCACAACCCGGACTTCTCCTTAATGGCTTCATGGACATTTTTTGCTACAAGCCATGGAAAATCCCCTTTTGATGGCATTGGTGGTACAGTTAAGTGTTTGGTAGCCCGAGAGAGCCTTCAGAGATGTTCAGGAGATTTCTTAAACTCTGTGGAAAAGATCATGAACTTCTGCAGTTCTAGAGTTGAAAACATAAATTCTAGGTGATAAAGAAGGAAATTATTTCAGAAACCCATCAACAGTTAGAATACAGATTCCTCAAAGCAAAAACAATTCCTGGCACACGTGCGTTTCACCATTTCACGTCTGTGTCTAAAAATTCCATAGGAGCTAAGAGGATCAGCTCGGATGAAAACTTATGCATATTATTCCATTGTGCAAATGACCGACCACCACCTGCAATTACGTTGCCACAAATCATAACAAACTCATATATTGTATGTGCCTATGATGATCACTGGTTTTTTGGATTAGTAATATCTAAGCATGAGGAGGAGGGTGATGTGAAAGTAAAATTCATGCACCCTTTATGGCCTAGCAAGATCATTCCACTGGCCTTCACAGGAGAAGGAAGGCATCTTGCTACATACCTATAAGTAGTATCATCTCTGATGTACTACTTAAGTGAAAGTGAGGCTGACTTTGTGCAATGCCAGTACAGCATGGCACAATTCACCACAGATTAAAGTAAGTTTTACAAATTTAGTGTATGACGTAAATAATTTATTTATGATATAATGCATAAAATCGGTCTAATAAATGTTAATTCCACATTTTAATGAAATTAAAAATTGTATAAAAAGGTAAGTGCCTGAAAAAGTGCATCAATTCATAGTTGCTTAAACATTTGGGCTCTTTTCTCTTCGGCTGCCACGAGTCGTGAATTATTGTTTAAAAAAATTATATTAACAAAAGTCAGTCACTAAAAATAGATGCCAGGCCTTTCATTAACTGCCCATTATTTCAAATATTTCCTCTTGAAGGTATGCAATTGGAAACAGTCATGATTAGAATCTGTATAATACCTGTGTGTCCAAAATCCCCCTCACCGAGTCAGAAAAAAAGTAAAACCTGAAACACTCACAGTGGCAGTCAAAACACCACCATTTTTATTTCACAGTCAATTAGAACACATATTTAGGTACAATTTAAAAAAATATTGGACGAGTTAACTACTCTGCCTTAGGGTGATATTTGTGAAATTATGAAGTAAAGTTTTTGAGATCAAAAACTTGGTTAATTGACAACTAATGACATAATAGTGGCTAACATAGCTACGCAAGGGTGATAGAAAATATTTCTATGGAATCTATGTACTTTGTTAGACAAGATGTAAAAATTTCATGGTGATATGTTAGTTGGTTACTGAGCTATGAATTTTTAACTTGTGCCCTGTACTCTGAAAATTGAATCCCACTAATGGCACTTCTGAGCAAACTTCCCAAACTTTGACCCATCATATCTTGCAAACTACGAGGGTGAGGGCGGAAATACTGTACATGGGTTATCACGTTGGAGATAGTAGCTAGTGACAAAAATTTCATAAAAATCCGAGTCGGTGGGTGACATGGCCTGGATGAACTGACGTGGAATGACTCTAATGTCTTTGCCCTTTAAATACATTAATGTTTCTAGAGATGGGTAAATTACCGTAATTTTCAATTGAGGTAAATTACCGTGGTATATCACGGTAATTTTCGAAAATCACCGTAATTTTCCGGTAATTTTAAGTTTTGAGCTGCAAATCCTTATCAGAGGACTCGAAACGAAATCAAATAGCATTGAGATATAAATGCCAACGCTTATATCAAGCATATCATGACGTTTATCTCTTATAACTCTTTAAAAAAATTAAAACAAAGTTGGCAGCAACACGCAATTTGCCTCTCTTTTGTCACACTATGAGAAATTTGCATTCCAAAGACATACCTCTGCGCAATGTGCATTTGTTATTTTACTCTGAATTGATTGGAATTAATCATGGACACCATGTAAACAAAATCGTTCTAGTTTCTTAATTAATAATATCATGCATTCCAATGGTTTCTTCGTGAGGAAGAAATTTTCTAAAAGAGAACTTTTCTGAAAATTACCGTTTATTACGGTAATTTTCAGGGGTGTTGGTAATTTATGAAAAATTCCGTGGTAATTTACCAAGTTGCCCATCTCTAAATGTTTCCTTGCCCAAATTTGTTTTCGTTTAGCTTAAATATGGGGTCACGAACCAAGAAATGCAGTCAAACATTTCGTAGAGAAAATCATGCGTCCAAATAGAATATACCTGTACGAATAATGAATATTCATTCATGTATTACATATTCTTATCAAAATTCGCTATTTTTAAATCCTGTATCCCAAGGTTTACCTTTTTATGCTGTTTATAATAGGAGCTATTTAAAATCTAGATGCTGAAAACACTATTACACGCCATTGTAAGGTGCGAATACGTTAAAAATAACAGGATTCGAATTTCCTGCAAATGTTTGCAACTTCTTAGTTACTTAGTTTCGGTTTATATATTTTCTGTATGACAAGATAAACACACAAAATAAATACATGAGAGTACTTATTCAGAATTCAGGGGTAAAGCAAACTACTATTATTGAATTACCGAATCAGCAGAACGTATTCATACAATTACTAAAATGTATTAGTGTGATGAAATAAATATCGTTATCATTATGAATCATTTCCCATCCGTATAGACCGATCCAGTCCTTTCGTCCTCAAACACTCTATGCCCACTTCCATTTTCAAAACAAACCTTCTTTCCACTATTACTTGTGTTCGCACACTCTTAAAATACCAGTAACTAGCGCCAACCATAGTAACTCAATCGAAAGTTTACTAGGGTGAGTGGCAACTTGCGTTCACACGGCCAATTTCCAACCATGGTAAGCCTTACTATTGTAGAAAGCTAGTAGTGTAAACGGGACATTTAGATCCATTGTGCCCTGACCCACATTGTTACCTGCCCGCCACTTGCAGACAGGGGACAATAGCACCACGGAAGAGGTATGGAGGAGGGGATACCAATCCAACCTCCGTCCCAGCTCAACTTTGCTTAACTTCGGTGATCTGACGGGAACCGTGGCGAGGCCCTTGCCCGCAATAAAAAGTGCCACCTTGGAAGTCTTTGAGAGAGTGGTTTACCTCTACCTGCGTACCCTTTTGCATTTCGCTCATGTATAAGTAATCACAGCCCTAATGTTATGCATTCATGTACACATTATATTATGAATTTATAATATGAAACACTTTTTTCATCACAATTGTTTCATAAGGGCCTCCCAAATGGTGTAAATTTTTACTGAAGGATTGAAAAAGCCATTATTTTTAATTCTGAGAATGAAAGCACATACCTTTAGGATAATTATGATACAAAATTTATTAAGATTAATGAAGACTCTTTTACTGATAATGGCATTCATTGTTCACCATGTTTTGAGCTGACAAATGCTGCAAAGACAATGTTAAAGAATTTTTTAAGGCTAAAAAGAAAAGTCAAGGGCTTGTATTATTTTCCCCCAAGTCCTTATAGCCTTGTGCTCGTAGCTGAGAAATTTCATTGGAAGTAATTCAGAAATGGCTGAGATAGCATTTTTTGAGTAAAACAGTGCACCTTGAGAAGTTTGCATCGTGGATGGAAGAAATTCAGGAGTCTCCTGAAGTTTCAGAGGCTGTAACTGAAAAAATACTTGGCCCAGGTAAAAAAAATTGGGCATTTTTCTTACGTTGGTGAAAAGGGAATTCATGTACCATGTTTCATCAATATCCGAGTTGGTGGGTGGCAAAACCACGTTTTTGTGTTTGAATTGACATAGAATGACCCGTAAGCATGTTTCATATTTACAGTTGTAGTAATGAGTTTCCTGGTATTATTCCAACTAAGAATGCAGAAAACCTGTAACACGGGTGAAGCTGGTGGGTGGTGTGAATTTGTTCAGTGATGAGAAATGTGTACACTGTTTATTTATTTGGAATCAAATGTAGTCAGTATCAACATTATAATAAGATTTGATAAGAGGCATACTCATTGCATCATGGGAGGTAAGTTTCTTTCCAGTTGGAGTAGTGAATCGTTATTTGCAGGTGTAAGCTCGTTTGATGTTAACAGTTGATATTAATTTTCTAGGTGTTATTCCATTTACGTATGCAGGAAACCTGTATCACTGATGATGCTGGTGTGAAATATGGATGTTTTCATTGATGAGAAATTTGTTAACTGATAACTTATCTGGAAAGAAACATTGTCAATATGTATTATGTTCTTATCAGTTCTCAATGGAATTTGATGAAAGTCTTATTCATTTGTGGTGAGTGAGTTTTGTTGGAGGAATGAAACTTCACCAGCCAAATGGGGAGCAGCTGTAGTCAGAAGGAATTGTGTTCTTATCAAATCTTGACTTTTCTCCCACTCTGCTTACGACTTCTTCATTTGTCACTCGGTCGATCCATTTTATCTTCATCATTCTTCGATATCACCACATTTCGAATGCTTCCACCCTTTTCTCCTCAGCTGCCCTTATCGTCCATGTCTCACTGCCGTAAAGAAACATGCTCCAGATATATGTTATAATAGATGACTTCCTTACTACTAAGCTTTTATTTCCAGCTGTAAGTAGATTCTTCTTTTGATAGAATGCCCTCTTTGCCTGGACTATTCTTCTATTTATTTCTTGCTTCATACACTGTTCTCCTCCAAGGTAACAGATTTCTTTCACCTCTTCCAGTTTCTGTTTTCCTACAATAACGTTGGTTTTGGCCTCTTCTCCCTTGCTGCACACCAAAATCTTTGTTTTCTTCTTATTGATCTTCAGCTTATGTCTGGCCATTGTCCTTTCCATGGTTGTTAGCATCTTATTCAGCTCCTTCTCTGTCTCTGCTATGACTGCTTTGTCATCAGCGAATTGCAGCATGCTTATTTTTTCCCCATGGATAGTGACTCCAGAACACTTTTCTTTCATTTCATTGATGGCACTCTCGATGTAAACATTAAAAATTACGGGAGACAGTGCAGAGCCTTTTCTCACTCCTTTCCTTAATCTTTTTCTTCACAGCTGGGTCCAGATTTAATCACAGCGACCTGGTTTTTATAAAGACTGTGGATAATTCTTCGGCCATTGTAGGATACTCCAATTCCTTTTAGAATTCCGAGCATCGAATCCCAATCCACGTGGTCAAAAGCCTTCTCTTAATCCCCAAATGCAATGAAAGTCAGGTTTTCCTTCTCCATTCTCTTCTCTATGAGCAGTCTAAGGGCCAATATTGCTTCTCTTGTACCCTTACTTTTCCTGAATTGGAATTGATCTTCATCCAGGAACTCCTCTGCTTTTCGTTCTATTCTTCTGTAGATGATCCTTGTCAGTATCTTCGATGCATGTGTCATCAGGCTTATGGTCCTAAAATTTTCGCATTTCTCAGCTCTCTTCTTCTTGGGAATAGGAATGATAATATTTTATTCGAAGTCCCTGGGTATTTCACCTGTTGAGTACATGTCGAAGATGGTTTTGTGGAGATGGGTTAATGTCTTCTCTCCTGCATTTTTTATTAGTTCTGCAGGGATATCATAAATTCCAGAAACCTTATTTGTCCGAAGGTCCTGTACTGCTGCCTCGAATTCCGATCTTAATATTGATTCTCCCATATCATCCTTTTCAACTTTGCTTTCCTCTTCAATCACTTTCGTGCTGAGATTATTTCCATTGCATAACTCTTCCTGATATTATTTTCCATCTCTTCACTTTGGCTTCATTTTCAATCAGAAGTTCTTGTCCCTTATGGCATTGCGCATCTTGTTCCCTCAAGTGGTTCCCCATAGGAATTGGACATTTAAATCCAGAATCGATTTTTGATTTTGGTTTTTAGAATCGATTTCGTAAAAATACAATTTTTTACCCAAAATTATCCAAAAATGAAAATCGAAATCGATATTTTTAAATAATAAAGTATTTCCCGCTGAAATACGACTGCGCTGTTGTAACAAAATGCAAAGTATAGGTTAATGGAAGCACTAGGGATAAGAATTGAATACAGTTAAATTTATTAATACCATATATATTATTTTAAAGATATCAATAAGGCATGCAGGAAATTAATAATCCATACCAGACACTTCTATACATATAGGTGATATAACAAGCAAACTACGTGTAATTTAGCAGCAATAAGAATCGTATATTGAGAATTGGGCATACCACAAAATGAAAAACACAATTTTATTTATTTCTTGTCAGCAATGCCGTGGAACCAGTGTTCCTCAGGGATGGACCTTAAAAAATATAACACATTTAAATGTTTTCTGGATAATTGATTTCGCACCTGAGTTCCCATTAACCCGGCGGTTTAGCTATAGGGCTAGCGAAATATTTTTATACTATATAAATAAACACAATGAATGAATCTCGAAAAAGGAAAGAGTGCATCCACGGAAGCCTACGAGTTAAACTTCCGTGCACTGAACTCATCTAATCGTGGTGATGGCGGAGGTAAGGGAAAGGCTGCTGTTGCTGCATCAGAATCACTAGCCAGGTCCATTTCGTCCCCAGACTGATTATCATATTCACTGTTTGCCGTTCTCTTTCTTTTTGGCGCACTAACATAAACCTCAATCTTGTGCACCTTCTTCAGATGACCGCTCAAAGTACTAGTCGAGCCACAGTAAGTCAAGCTCAGTTGACACTTTGAACACTTAGCGAAGGTTTTATTATTAATTGTTTGCTTGCTAAAATACTGCCAAACAGCACTTGGAGGAGCCATGACTGATGCAAATGGCGGCAAACAGCTATCCGATCGGCACGACACGAACGATACACAAGTAGCACGGTGATCAAAAAGTACGCAAGTAGGCTAACGCACGCAGCCTGCAATACAGTACGATTGAAACTTCGTGGCCCATGCGTAGTAGACCATATTCGGAATGGACCAATTTATTTAGAAGAAGGCGAGTGCTCTGAAGCGATTTATTGAGAAAACGTTTACCAAAAAGGCACAATGTCAACTCATATTATCATTTCGAATCTTCGTTTCGTGGTCTACAATGTATTACTTCTGAGCGCGAGTTCGCACCAAAAAGTCTAGTCCTACAGTTGGCAACTCCAACGTGGTCCGAAGCTCTCTGCCTCCCCTCCCAGGTTCCCCCACCAGCGATGCAGAGTGAATTCACATACAAGATTCATACGATTCGTCCATTCACATACAAGAGTTGGAAATTCAGAATCTGAAAGTAAGGATCTTAAATCAAGGCAAAGATCGGAAACAAAGGCAAGTGTTTTTCATGTAGGGCCAACACAATTAGCAGAGCCAAAATGGCATTGGAGATTTTGAAATCTGAATTAAAGTAAATTGAAGGTAAGATCATCAATTAAGTGAAGAATAGCGTTTCAATCGTCAGTAATGTGTCAACTAAATGAAAAGAAAAATCTAGTAAAAAATTGAACTAGGTTGCAATGAATTCAATCACTGTGATCAATTGATAATAATTTGAGCAACAAGAGAGAGCAAGTGCAGAGATGGAAGGAATACTTGGAAGGTGTATACAATGGAAGCAATCTTAGAGTGAAAGTAATCGAAGAGGAAGATTAATCCTTAATCCGCACGTGCAGTTTTTCACCTGGTCCCTGAACCTCTGCTTCACTAAGATGTACTCAAATCGGAATCTTATTTTGACTCCAAGCATTTTCCAGGTATATCTTCTCCGTTGGTGGGTTTTAAACAATGTCTTTGTCACCACCAACTTGTGTTGTGTGGAGAATTCTATAAATCTTTCACCTCTCTCATTTCGTTTTCGAAAGCCATATTTTTCAGTTATTCCTCCATATTTACCTTCGCCAAAGACAGCGTTCCAATCTCCTAAAATAATTAAGTTTTCTTCTCCTTTTACGTGCTTTATTACTTCCGTGATATCCTCATAGACGTCTTCCACTTCTCCATCTTCGTAGGCCAACGTAGGCATGTAAACTTGTACCACAATGGTATCTGTAGGCTTGGTCTCAATCTTCATTATTATAATCCTTTCACTGTTCTGCAGGAAGCTCTTCACGCGCAGTCCTGCACTCTTCCTGAGCATTATGCCTACTCCAGCGTTACCATTTTTTGATCCAGTGTGAAAAGTTCTATAACTTCCCCTCCATAAGTCTCCTTCTTCGGGCCATCTCATTTCACTGATTCCTAATATGTCGAGGTCCATTCTCTGCGTTACCACCTTCAGGTTCTCCGGTCTTCCGCAGGTCCCAAGTGATCGCACGTTCCACGTTCCTACCCTTAAATGTCTATCACACTTGACTGATGTACTCTCTCGGGTAGTCCCCGCTCGTAGATCCGAATGGGGGACAATTTTACCTCCGGAATATTTTACTCGATAGGGTTCCATCACGTCATGATGAGAAAGAAAGGAGTGGAGTGAACAGCTGTACAATGGAAGCTATTTTAGAGCGGAAGTAACCGAAGAGGAAAATTAAGTCATTAAGGATGATTTGGGAGCCCCAATCTTAAGATCAGAATTTGATGCAGCTGTAAGGGACCTGAGGATAAATAAGGCTTCGAGAATAGACGATATTCCTGCTGAACGAAGATAAAAAGCGGGAAAGAAGACATTTACTCAGCTGTACAAAACCATATGCGATATGTACTCAAAAAATGAGATACCCACGGACTTTGAGAAGAACATCATTATCCCATTACCAAAATGAAGAGGGCTAAGAACTGAACATTTGAGTACCATAAGCCTTATGTCTCATGCCTCAAAGGTATTGAGAAGAATCATCTGTAGAAGAATGGAATGAAAAGACGAGGAGTTCCTGGATGAGGATCAATTTGGGTTCATAAATAAACAAGGTCACAAGAGAAGCGATTTTGGCCCTCAGGCTACTTATGGAGGGGAAAAGGGTGTGATTGGCAGGGGTCCCAGTTGCGGTCGTATCTGTCTTGCTGAGCTTGGAGAGGTGGCGGTGCGTCTGTGACATTCCTTCCTCTTCTTCTGGGAAACCCTGGGGGTCGCGAGCAGGCGGTTGACTGGAACTGCTTCGAGTGCTGAGTGGGATGGGAAGTGTCGGGGATGCGTCGTCCTTTGTTTACGGGTCGAGGGATATGGGAGGGGAAGGGATGGCCTAGAGGTGTCAGGGTGCGAAGGGTCGAAGCCGAAAGCAAAGGACGCCGCATCCCTGACCCTCCCTCCCCATCCCACTCAGCACCCTCAGCGGTTCCAATCAGCTAATCAGCATGCGCCCCCCCCCCCCCCTCCTAGGGTTGCCCCGGAGAAGAAGAAGAGGAAGGGACGTCACAGTCGTTCCTATCCACCCACCCCCTCCACACTTTCCCCCTCCCCCCCCTTTACCCTCAGCAAGAATATACGCCCGCAACTGGGACCCCTTCCCTCTCCCCAACCGGACCCTTCCCCCCCTCCCCCCCAGGCACCGAAAAACCCAAACTCCCCGGCCCTGGTCATAATCCTTACCCCCACCGACACAACCCGTCCAAATTTCCTAACGGTATCACCCACCCCGTCCACGCTCACAATATAAACGCTGGTGAAACCCATTTCTGTGCACTTGAAAATGTTGTGGTAACAACGAAGCAAATAGTTTCTGACAAATGAAGTTCTTAGTGGAAACGTTGCGATGTCTTCTATTGTTAATTCTTCACAATTCCACCACATCGCGCCTGGAACTATACTTTATATCCCTTAAGTTTACGAGGACTGCTGCCCAGGAAATGTCTTCGCTTTCAGTGACGGCAATTGGCCCATCAAATTTTGTGGAAATCACAATTCACGCAACTGGACTCAACACTTAACCCCAAGATGTCGCGACGAGACAAAAAGCGGGTCGTAGCAAAGAAAACCAACGTGGAAATCCTAGTTTCTCTTTCCATTCGCCCGAAAACGAAATGTACTTCTGCAGCTGGAAACGTGCTCTTCTTTCAGGGGTAAGGAAGCCATGCGTTTCTCAACCAGAAGTGCGTAGTCCCGCGGACGGTCCAAGTGAAATTGGACATCGAAACCTATGTTGGGGGGTTGCCTGGGCGGGGGACATGGGATGGTAGGGGAGAAAGACGGGTGGGTGAGGGGCCTTGGGTCTATCGCCGAGTCGGGGCAAAGTGCTTTGTTTTTAATCACTCACGCAAGCACCACCACAAGAGGAAGGATAACGGGCAAAGCTAAGAGGGTGGGGTTGAGTATGTTGGGTGTCCAGGAAGAGTGAATGAAACGGGAAGGCTGTGGGAGGGAGGGAGTGAGAAGGAGGAAGGTTTGGAAGAATGTAAATTTATTAGGAAAGAATAAAGGGAGGGGACGAGAAGGCTGTGGGAGGGAGGGGACGAGAAGGCTGTGGGAGGGAGGGAGTGAGAAGGAGGAAGGTTTGGAAGAATGTAAATTTATTAGGAAAGAATAAAGGGAGGGGACGAGAAGGCTGAGGGAGGGTTGCTGGTTAGAGTTTAAGATTGCTTCTCTTCTTTACTAAATGGCACTAAAAGAGTACACGGATTTGCCTGAAAAATAATTTAGGGGTAAATAGAGCCATATATGCATTTTTTAAAGTTGTATATTCTGGAAAAAATAGTTTTTGTGTGGGCCAGATATCTTACTACACAAAAAAGTCTGTGTTTTGTTCTTCTCTATTGCCGTTTCCACCATGGCTTCTAATTTCGATGAGTGGATACTAAATTGTGAATCCACGTCGTTCACAAGCTCAAATGCTCTTATCGAGGAGGGCGAGGGTGACTTCTCGTGGTGGAATTATTTCTCCACTTTCATCTTCGTCACTAGTATCGTGACTGGCCCCTGCCACTGGTTCCTCCGACGCAGGTTCTGGTGTTGCATAAGGCTGAAGATCGTCGTCCATTGCAATATGGGGTTGCGAGCAGTGATCCACCAGATTGTTTTTGGCATGCTTGAAAATCGAGCGCCAAACCTCTTCTCTCCTCTGCGATTTCATCCACAGCCTCTTCCTGAAGAGAGTTAATACAATAATGATAATAACAACAATGATTTTTATTCCACATTTGATTTATACAATTTTTAATTATACAGTGATTTGTCTGGAATATAGGTGCAATTAGGTGCAATATATTGGACAGTATCTCCGTTTTGGGGTCAACATAACATATATACCCTAGTTCTGGTATTTATGGGAATAAATTCAAAATTCGGGATGTTACATCGAAGACTAACCCCGTTGAGCGGTGAGGAAGGGAATCCGGCCGATTTCCAGCAATTAAAGGGAGTTGTGGAAGATACCTCTCTCCAGGACTGCCCTTTGGCGCGGATGGCATGTAGGATCGTCCATTTTGGAATGTCCCTCATTTCCATTCCCATTTCTAGAGGCAGTGTACATACATATATGGAAGAATAATGACCTTAGACAAAAAACAAGTTGAGAAATTTCCAAAAACGCTAGAGCTAAAATTATGTATACATACCGATACCGTACCAGCTTCCGACGATACCGGAGTTTAAAATTTTGAATAATTCCTATGTCTAAAGGTTGAGACTTGCTGGTCGTGTTCGGGAGCAGGTAAATTAGGCGCACATTGGCCAGTTTCAGGCAATCAAGGTACTTGTGCACGCTGCCATTGTCCGATACTAAAATAATCTTCCTGTTTTCCCCTTCCTTTGCAGACGTATTACTGTATGTTGGAAGATTTCACGGGTCATCCAGCTGTGTTTATTGAAGTGGTAAAAAACCGGTAGGGTTTACATTTTTACTTTTTTCAAACATGGTGGCCTTTCAAACGTTCCTTACAAAGAGCCCTACATAGCCACGCGTAATTTGCTTTTTTTCCCTCCACAGCATGTATCCCCTTTAAATCCCAGGGTTGCACCCGGTGGTGCGTGAAAGAACAGTCCAGTTTCATCAGAATTATACCGCTCTTTGGGACTATATTCATTTCATATGGCATCATTATCCGTATGCCATGTATCCACTTTTTGTTCATCCACCGCGCCTTCTTCTCCACATACCTTCCAAGGGAAGCAATATTGAATCTGGATGTGAACTTACCCAACCAGCCACTTGAACATTTAAATTCCTCAATTTTCTTTTTCAAGGCCATGTCCTCAGCCTTTTCTTGCAAAATATTTGGCCACTGAAGGGTAGATTTGGCTCACGACACTTGCAGAAAAATGTGTACACAGTTCATCTTCCACCTCGGTGAACTTAGCACTGCGCAAAATTTTCCTTTTAAGCGAAACTCCGGACAAAACTTTTTCCTGAATTTTCCCACGGTTGGAGAAAATTTTTGACAGAGTCGACAGTGATATTCCAAATTTTTCTGCAATAACGCTTTTGCTCAACATTTTTGATTCGATCTCTTCAATAATTTTCATCTTCTCCTCCAGAGATATTCCTCTTCTTCTTTTCGGTTGTGAGGACTCCATATTCAAAAAATTTAGATCAACTCGCAGCGTGAACTCTTAAGAGGAGATCCCGGGACACTGATATGCCATTCTGACACTGGCCTCGGCTACCGACTGGGACCCTGTCCACACACTGTCTCGTGCTTAGGCCCCTTCCGCATGATTCTGCGCTCCCAGAGCGATAGACAGCCAGCTGCCGCAACACGCGCTACGCTCGGAGATTGCTTGCATTTCGCTGACGTGAAAACGTATTGCACGGAATCATTCGAACACCTGCTCAGAGAATTGGTACTCTAGAAGCCATTCGCCTTCACTAATCCCTTCCCTTACGTTCACTGTAGTTCAAAACTTAGTAGACATAGCACCGTATATTCTCATGTACATGCCACACGCACATATTTCCTCAGCGTCGAAAAGTGCGGTGCGTGTCTCATACACGAGGATGCGCGGCTTACACGGGGATTTTTATTTGTTTGTCGCCGAAGATACAACGTGGCAAAAAGCATTCCCTTTTACTTGTAGCAAGTTCGTGTATTTACAAAAGAATTACGAAACTGTCACTGATTCCCCGACGAAATACAAAACATCAGTACAAAGTGTGCACTTACCGAGAGTAGGAAAAAAGTGGATTACGTTGAAGCAAAAAATGATTGAGTTAATTCCAGCCGAGATTATTTTGTCCTTCCATTACTTGGCCCACCACATCAAATTACCAGACGTGAATTCCGCTTCACCTACATATACGCCTCATTCAATAAATTCCGTGTGCATAGTGCGCGAGGCAGTTGCTTTAGTCTATGGCCATCCAATGCATTGACCAACAGAAAATTCATTGTATCGTAATTAAATATTATATAAAATGAACAGTGGTAAAAGATTACGTTCATTTAGTGTTCGCGAAAAACCCAAGACCATACGAGTTGCGGAAGAGATCGTCAATAGCGGGACGTAAATATGACATGCCAGAGTCTTGCGTACGAGACGGAAGGAAGGAAAAAGGTAAACTTCTTTCAAGTAACAGCGATAAAAGAGCATTGAGAGGCAATGCTGCAAAATATCCTGGCATAGAGAAACAACTTTCAGCATGCATTCGAGACAGATGGCGACTTGCGTTTGCATTGTCGACGGAAATGCGTCAGATGAAAGCCAATTATAGCAATGACTGCGATGACTGTAACAATGTAGCATTGTAGCATGACGAAAATTGAAAGTTAGTATCAAGTCTTTCTTATTTTCTCTATATTCTTTGCCTTTTTACTTTGCATTGATTCTAAATCATTGTTAATATCACCTTTTGCACCTTCATGTTTAATACGATCATGAATGTAGTTTTCCTGCTAACAAGCGACCATGACAGTGAACATCGGCACTAAATGATTATTTTTTAAATTTTGATCTATTGTTATTGAGGTATTTACATAAAAATTCTGTAGAATACACTTCCATCGTGTTCCAAATATGCCATTATTTTCGCCTAAAGAATATTTTTCCATTTTCGATTTTTTTCAAATTCTATTTTTCCCAAAAATCAGTGCCCAGAAACAAGGGTGCGCGCATTACATGGCACACGAGAATATACCGTAATAAAGCTATGACTCGGTTTTATTAAAAATTCTTTTTTCTCAAAACGCTCTGCTATCATTTAGTAGACGACACAGTTACAAATGGCGCTAAGAAAATTGTGCCATTTTTACTGTATCACCAAAAATATTTCAAAATTTGTTTTTAAAAATTAGTATCCCCATTGGTAGAATATAAAACATTATTATCTAAATGAGGTTACAACTATGTGAAATTCAAATGAACGATTTCAGAGTTATTAATGTTTAAAATCGAGTCTACAAGAGTTAGGCCCCTTCACGGAGAGCTGAGCTAGGAGTGCTCGCCTTAAAGAAGGAGGTGGGATTCGCGGAGAATTTGAACTGCCGTAATTCCAGGCGCATGGTAGCGAGCGTGGTATGTGCCGTCACACGTAAGCTTTAATTAAAAGAGAACCGTGGACATTATGAAAATGCTTGTAACAGGTAAAACAAAAGATAGCCAGGATAAATAATGGCATTAACTACGATTTCCACATTACTCAAGGTCTAAATGATACGCGGAGTTGCATGCGGGAAATGGTGGGGAGATACTGACATATGTGGGAGATGAATGCTCTACTAATTCACGTATTTCTTTTTTGGTGCACCATAATCGGCAAAACTGATTTGTTAGGTGTCTACGCCGGCAAAAATAGTTTTGCTGAAGCAGTTTTTCGCCAAGGTTCGTGAAAACGAATTCCATTTCTACCTGGGGACCTGGGGGAGGTAGTTCATAATTTAGAAAAAAGTCGTATTTTCGAAACTTCGTATTTTCCAATATTGCCATGTATTTACCATAGGCTTTTCGTCGGTACCGACTGTTTTGCTTCGTATAATCGACATTTCGTATTATCGTGATTTTACTGTAAATTATAACCACTTTGAGTAGTAATATACAGCTATTAAAAATATTTGTTTGTTATTTCTGCAATATCAGCTCCTTTATTAAATGGAAGGATAGGGACATTATGTGAAAGAAATGGCTCTTTTGGGCTTCTTGATTGGTACTTTTTTCATAATTTTCAATATCACAGCTCATGTTGTGACTATCGGCAACTCCAGCTATCGCCTGTGCTTTTGCCTCTCTCGCCGAGTTCTTGTCGAGCTCCTTGCAAAAATCTTCAATCGCCTTTTCAGTACTCCATTCTCTCTTCTTTTTATTCTGAATGCCCAGATGCTGAAATTGGCTCTGGCGACTGGCACATTCGGGATTCGCTCTCTCAGATGTGTCATTATTCTTTTCTCGTCGATCTAAACCTCGCCAAACCACTGAACCACTAAATTACTGAACCCCTGAACCACGCTCTACTGCCAATGTACCAAATAATTTTCTTTTTCTTCATATATTTTCTAACTGCCATATAGAACTTACTTCCACCAGCTTAAACCATTTATTCTCAATGCTTTAAAAATACAATTTACATTTTGTTTATTGTGCATTGCTACTCAACAAGACCCAACATTATTCTTTGCAATCTGGCTGTCGCGTGATGTAATTCCCTTTTCTATAATAGTAATCAATGTCTTATGGTCAGTAAAAACTTGAACTTTATATCCAAACACATACATATGAAATCTCTTGCAAGTAGACTGCTAATAGTTCCTTATCAATTTGGGCATATTTCTTTTCGGTTTCTGTCAGACTCCTTGACCCCTATGCTAATTGGATGTCCCTCTTGCAGCATATCACACATCCCAGACCATGGGAGCTTGCATCTACGTGACTGTGAATATCTTTTTCTGGCTTTCATTCCAAGTCCACAGGCTTCTGGACCTCTAACTGTCTGCGCCATGTTAAGTATGTTCTGCAGAACAAACATTCTTTTACCAAAAATTCTCAATTTATTTGCTTTGCCATTCTTCTACAATACATCCAACCGTAGCACAACAACCGTAACTAAACATAAACATCCGTAACCATCTAAATATAAACACATCTGCCACATGGCAAACAGCATCAACATTAATAAATCAATTTGTTACATTAATAAATCAATTTGTTACATTAATAAATCAATTTGTTACATTAATAAATCAGTTAGTTACACCCTATAACACTAACCTTGTGCATTAATTGTAAGACAAGCACAATATCCATGTCATAGGCAAAATTCAAATCAGTGATCGTTTAGGGTTGCCAAGTGAACTGGGCTGCCATGGCATTCCCCGTGCAAGCAGTACATATATTCCGTGCTGCAGAGGTGGCCATCGAAGATGTCGCCACTTTGGTGGCATCATGTGCCTACGAGGAGGCACTCTGCATCTGCCTTCCAGCTATCTGGAATTCCCGTGTCTCCAGGCGGAAAAGAAGCACCTTGTCACGCTCGATGAAGGTCAGATGACAGACGCCCTCCCACGACCAAGAGGGCCAGTCCTCGCCACGAGGGTGGAGCGTTTTGCTCCCAGAGGGAGCAGATACTTTAAAGACCTCAAGACTGGGGTCTAGGATAGAATATGAAAACATTCCATTTGACACTTCTTGAAGGGGAAGCCCAAACACCTTTAAAGGACAGCGTGGGAAGTGCTGACATGAGTGTGGCTAAGGAAGCTAAGTATCTTGCAGTCACTCGTATATTGAATGCCGTCACTGAGGGGGAGTCACATTTGCATTATTTGTGGTGTTGCGATGGAGAAAATGGCCGTTGCCTTGTGAACTGTGGCAAAGTGTGGAAAAATAAAAGAATGTTGTAATTTGGATCCTCAGCTGGAGGCGTATGCACCTGCGATCCAATGAGTGAATAATAGCATTTAAACTGGGAGTCTGGATGCGGCAGCGTTGTGTGCTGAGAGAGAGTCGCTGTGCAGGTCATTGGAAGAGGAGGGCACTTGCGAGGTTGAAGGCGAATGGCTCGAGTTTGTATCTGCAGACGTGTTTCCACGCCGACAATAGCAGCAGCGTGATGGGCAGAGGCGACTAATTAGCAGAAGTCAACCTTTGGAGCGAGCGACTCAAGAATTGGTTTTTCTCATAATACACAACTATAAAGAAACAAAGGAAAGTTCTTCCAAGCACATTACACATCGTAATTCGTGCAATGAGTGAGCCATGTTTTCCTCAAACCTAGCGTCCTCTTCGTGGCTGGTGACCTGGTGCTTGCTGGCAGGGTCAAAGGTGGCATTCGTGAATTTTGGTTGAGGAGTGGTTTCGAACGGCAAGAGATGGACAGGTGCGAGAGGGACTCTGGGCGTGTCCACGTGTTCTCGTTGTACGGGGCCACACGTGAGCTAAGCTGGAGTGAGTGCGTCGTGTGGATTGGCGTTGACCAGAAGCGGTGTCTCCCTTGGTGTTGCTCTCACGTCATTGTTTCTTTCTTCTCTTCCTCTCTTGTCGTTGCATCGCAGGATGTGGATGGAAACGCGGTGCCGTTGGAGTCCTTGTCAAGTTTCAAGAGTGACAAGCTGGTGATGTCGTTTGCAGCGTACACGCGGCCCGAGGAGATACAAGGCTTGCTCGAGTTTGCGCAGGGGAGTGGGATGCAGCTGAGGCGCATTGATGAGATCCTGTCGACCCTCGCCTCCTCCCCGGAGCCAGGCTTGGTGCTCAGCCGCTGCAATTACTCACTGCACAACTGGTTCCGAGGCCTGAGGGATGCATGGCAAATAGACTTCATGGTGGTGAGTCCCTAGGCGTATAGGTTGATGCATTCATGCCAATTGTGCGCAATAGGGTGGACCGACAAAAGGTTTTTCTTTCCAGATCGAATTTGCCCTTTGCGGGAAAGTTGTTCTGATATCAGGATCTCGCATGCAAAACGTTTTGAAATAGGACAATATAAACCATTGCTGCCGGAGCTCTTTAAGGTTTAAAATTTTGCGAAAATTCAGGCGGAAATGGGAAACAAATAGTTGTGGAGTATAATTTGTTGGCTATACTGGAAATTCAGTAAAGATTAACGATAGATACATGCTTTTAGACTACAAGACTGAAATTTGAAGTTCATTTGACAAAACCTATGGCTTATACAATGCTTAAGAATAAACAGCAAAATTAGAGTATTAGGCAATGCGCACAACACAAAAAATGTTTACCGGCTCCAAGCATCACTTCAAATAGATCACTTTTGGAAGCCGTGTTTGCAATAAATTAATATTTCTTTCAAATGTAGTTCCTTTATAAATGTCTCAGCCATCATTTGGCTATAAATCATACTTTAAAACAGACAAAAAAGCGGTACATTTTGAAAATAACTTAAATCATGGCAAAGAACTTAAATTATGCTGGGGTAATCAGGGCCTCGATCATGGATCTTCACAAGGCGTGTGCTAGCGTTTTCATTATTTTTTGATTTAACTTATGTCAGAGGTTAATGGTTAATATTATCTGATTTAGAAAAATTTTGCATGTGAGATCCTGATATCAGAACACAACTTTCCCGCAAAGGGCAAATTTGATCCGGAAAGAAACCTTTTTTTGGCCCACGCTAATGCACACACCATTGCACTGTGAGGTGTGAGGGTGCTTGGGGCTTTCCTCTTTTCACTTGCTTTTCGCTTCGGGCTCATGAAGAGACAAGTGGCAGGCTTGTTTTGGAAGAATTATGGCCACAATTGTAATTGATTCATCCTTTTTGATTCCTCTCCTTGGCAAAGAATCTACTCTACCCGTCACGACCCTTGTTACTTTATACTGCTCATTTTCATAACAGACAGTGGAAATATGAAAAGTGGTTCGTTATGGAAATGAGTGGAAATAAATTATTTTTACCAAATTTATTATCATATTTTTAAAAAAAATTGTAATAATAATAACAACTATCACCATCATATCAACATGGGTAAATGAAATAAAAGTCGAAAAAAAAACATCATAATTTTTAGGTGGTGTATATATTGACTGTGGGCTATATTCTGTGGACGGTGAAGATTGTGCTGAACGGAGATGGCTCGTGGAAGAAGATAATCCTCTGCTTCCTCTTGCCTTCCATCGTTTGGGAGTTCTCCAAGAGCCTCCATGTAAGTAAATTATCCTCACTCTCTCGTCTTTGCTACAACAAAGAGCTTTTAGGTTCTCTTTCACGAACAGGATGGATTATTCCATCCTATCTTGTGTGACACTGAAGGGGTCTTCCCTCTGTGAATGGCTGGCTTCTCTTTTTTCACAAAGTGGTTGTCAAGGGTGAAAACATTAATTGTACACTTTGTTATATCTATTGTGACTACTGCGTTGAATTTGATCACCATAATGGTTATTTCCATAAAATATTAGCAATTTATTGTCCATTCCCAAGGGCACTTTGTCCATTCCTAAGGGTCAACATTGTAGTTAAAAACAAGTCTGCCATATACAATTTGTTCAGTGCAAATATGTATTTGTTTCCACAAACACTTGTGCAGAGTCCATCGCTGTCAATGTTCTGTGGAATATAGCAGGCTTTTCAACACGGTTCTTGACTGATCTGCTCAATCTTATCCTATAGTCATTCATTTCACCTTATAGAGTATATAAAAAAGAACTGAAGGCAACAGGACTGGGAAATAACTATGTAATTCATAGTTTGTAATTTTGTGAAAATAAATTTTTTTACTTCAGAGAAAACTTTTAATTTCTATCGTCTCTCTTTTGTCAGAATCCAGTAAACTGTTTGACTCTTTTACATGACTTACACTCATTTCTAAGACGTCTGTGTTCCATGGCTTCTTCACTCGGTACTTCTCTTATCCTGAGAAGTTCTTTTGTGGCTTCCTTGAGTCCATTTTTAATGTTCTCCCATCTCCCTTGCACCAATGTCCGCTAGTCCTCCTATCATATTTTCCATTGCCTTCTGAACAACCAGCTGTTGTTGTATCTTTCTCAATTTTTGATTTATCACTCCTTTTTCATCGTTTTCTTCAGTTTCATGAATTTTTTTTTTACCATTTTTGCTGAAATGTATGCTAATTTTTAGTGATGAGACTGGCATTATTCCATCTAATCAAAATATCAACTTCAGTCTGTTGTCATAATATATTGTTTTGGTAACACATGTATACAAAGTTTATACCTATTTTATAGTTATATACTTTGTATATATTTATGTAATTAATTATTTTCTTAACCCTTTGAGTGCCACCGATTTTTAGGTGGGTATTCCCAGAAGTGCCACGGGTATTTTGCTAATTTTGTAGGCCTTTATTAAAAAAATCATTATTTGTTGCTATTTTTACATGATTTTTTCTGCATTTGAAAGTGAATACTTTCTTCCAAATTAATATGAAAAAAAATCGGCTGATTTTCTCAATGACACGCAATTGTTATAGTTTAATTTGGAATTTACAGATTTGAAATATTTTATTTCTCAATTTTGACCAAAAAATCAAGATATAATATCAACTTTAAAGAAATAAACCATTGGTAAATACAAAAGATTATTGTTTTTCTAGGAATTGATCATATAATATCAAAGGAATTTGCACGAATTTTCAATATATATTCGATTGAGTAGCACAATGCAAATTGCATAAAATTCAGGGGAAATTATCAAAATGATTGGAGGTATATACATAATGTGAATATTTTCGCAGACAAGAGAATATTTGGATGTGAAAACGTTACGAAACATGGTATCTGAATAATAATAACAAGAATTTAAGTCTGTTATTGCTTACAAAATGATAACAATTGCATTACAAATTATTGAAAATATATACTCATACTTAGAAAACGATGACAACATTACAAACCCTATTCCAAATCAAATAACTAATTTTCATATTATTCATAAATGTGATGAGACACGCTAATTCCATGTAGACCTTATTTACATTTCATGCAGTTCTAGATCTGTGGACAGGGCCACGGCCTTTCCTACTGCATACAGCACACACTTTTTCCCTCCGCCCTGAAAGTTTCCTTATCCCATATATTCCTGGCGATACTGTCCTAGGAGTTGATTGACTGGGATTATTCCATCTAAGTAACCATTCACTCACATTGCTATATATTATTTCTGAAAAAAACGGCACTCTTGGTATTTATATCAGGATTGTTTGATTTGTAAGTAATATAAGCATTTAGCACCATTTTAGAAATTACATTGCAGACCATTTTCTTCCAGTATATCAAATAATCTTCTCTCATCTAAATACACGTACAACATAATATCCGAAGAATAAATGCCTCCCATGTATCATTGTACTCATTGTACTGCTCAATGATTTGTGGACTTTCCTTTGGAAATTCTTGACCCTTGCGAATGACTGAATTGCTTTTGGCTATCAGGTTGGTGGAAAGTAATAAAACTGGATTTTTGTGTGATTTCTTTTCTCGATACCCAAGAATAAGAAGCTCTTCACTTCTAAAACACTTTTTCTTGCCCACACTAAAGTTTTATTTGAGAGGTTGAGGTACCATGGTCCAGAATGCGTTGGTAAAAAGAGGTTGAAGTACAGGATTGGAGAAGATTTTGGTGGCGGAAAATGATTGGAACCAGGAGTTTCCAGGAATTCAAAATGTGGAGGAGGGAGTGAATCACAATTGTCCTGAACCTCAATAAATTCTGCAGAATGATCACGGCTTCCACTTCCACGTTCATCAGAACTGACGCTATCATTGCTATACTCAATAATTGCCGGTCTCTTCTTAGGAAGGATTATCACGCTTTCATCTGAGTCTGATAACACTTCCCCTTCACTAGTGTCTCAACAAAAATAGGCACTGTCTTCACTTTCCACAGAGTCGTCGTCATTACTTAGTGAATTTATGTATTCAGCTAATCTGTCATCGTCAACACCAGGTGAAAATTCATTTCTAGAAGTTGACGCCATTTTTAGGTAAGTGATTTCACTTCCATAAAACCACTAGTGAAATTTCAATGCGTAAACAACAACAAAAGATGGCACACATTGTATTTTTTATGCACAGCATCATCTTTCAATTACTACTGCCGTATCTACTATGATAACGAGGCTGACAATCGGAGCCACATTGCTGACTCAACACCCCAGCTGACTCAACGCACCAACTGCTACAGATAGCATGAGAGGAGTTACGTGTAATCTTTTCGTCTGCCTTTCGTAGCTAAAAGTCAACGACTTGATCACAGTGAAACAGCAACAAATTATCTCATCAGAAGCGACATAGCAGAGATGTTTGAAGCCTAAAGTCTTTTTGCTATGCCATGAATCGTTCGCAAAACGAACGAGAATGCGATGTACTTCGCAGATAATAAAATGTTTCTAAGCATATAAAAAAATAGGAACACACCAAACATAATATATCCGACATAAATACAAAGTTCAAAATATTAGAAGAAAGTCTATTGGTTTTAGGCTAACAAACAATGTAGTTTCCAAAGTGTCGCACCAGAAGCAGTTTCGTTACAACCAAATGTGGGCTCGGAAACTTCAATCCGAGATACAGTTATTTAAATTACCGAAGCTGTTGATCATTTCCATTAACAATCAAAATTATTGTTCCACGTACTTATTAAAAGATCATTCTTGTATTATGTACAATTTACAAGAGTTAAAGATTGAGAAAAACATTGTTATAACAGGTCTCCTCATAGACGACGATATATCGTCGTTGGCACTTCTGGCACATTCTGCAAACGACGATATATCGTCGTGTGGCACTCAAAGGGTTAATATACCTATACAAAGTATATAATTATGTTATAATTATATATTTTATGCTTGTATTATTTTATAACTACACTTTGTATATATTTATATAATTTATTATATGATATACGTACAAAATAAAGTAATAATTTATAAAAAAATACTGATGGCTTCTTAAATGCATAATGATGAAGTAGAATTTCAGTAAATTTATGAAATACGCAGAAAATGTGTACAAATTCAATAGTAAACATGGAAAATTTTGTTTAGAGCCAAATAAGCATGTCTGGAGTTATGGAGCTACAAATATTTAAAAGAATAATGAACCCAGCTTCATCAAAATTCAAAATATGAAGAGGTATGTGTAAAGAAATTTAAAATGATCAAAAGTCATGAAATATGAGCAATGGAGTTTCAATAGTTTAGAATTGGCCAAAAAAATGAAAGCTGAAAGAGCCATTATTAGGATTTCAGGTAATTTAATTCAATTATCATGATCTGCTCAAGAAACCTCCTAAGCTTTTGAAAATCATCAAAATATCAACTGTTCAAAATAGTGTCTTTGAGTCCAAAGTGAAAGATTAGAGAGCATTTACCGCCAGTTGCAGGAGTGCCGAATATTTTGCTATGAGACAAATACTAACAATGAATCCTGATTTTGCAGCAGCGCAATGTAGTTGAAAAGCAGCTTTTCTCATTGCATTGTTTCCATCTGTTGATAGTTTTTCAAGCGCCATAACAATGTGTGCATAGTGTTCCTTGAATGTGGCGATACTTTTATGTTTTTTGAGACCAACGGGTTTCACAGAGCATTGGTATCTTCGGTATGGTTTTTCGACGAAGGGCCGATTTTTGGAAATATATTATAATTTCTTTTATTGTGGAGACTGTATTTCGTATCACTGCTATTTTGTTTAAGTCGTGTACAGCTTCAGGATTGTGGCGACTAGCTCAAATTCGTCGACTCACTCAACTGACACACTCGCACTGATTGCAGTGCTTAACAGGGAACAGAAGGTACTAGAACTTTCTTGCTAAATCCAACATGTTCACGTTTCACCATCTGGACCTTGTACTTACCTGCTTGTACTGCCCGCGCCAGTCACCCACTCGTTCACCAGAGAGCGCTCCCGTCACCGACCTAAAAGCTGGCATCCTCCCGCCACGATAAACGTGCTTTCTTTCCACGCAAAATTATTTTTACACCTATCAATATTATCATACAAATCTGTAAAAATCTAGTTGGTGTCTGTCTGTCTGCCTGATCTATGTTTGTTACGCTTCCCCTCAAAAACTACTGAACCGATTTTGCTGAAATTTTGCAGGATTCTTGCGTGTACCCTAGAAGATGCCATAGGCTACATAAAAAAAGGCTCAGGGCCCCATAAAGTGCTGTACCCCATTTTGTTAAGACCCAGGTTCGATTCCTGGAGACAATTGTGTGTTCACATTGGTTTAAATTGACTTCTTCAATTTATGGAAGCGCGAGAGTTTTTTCTTTCGCTCAGTAAATAACTAAATGTTAATCGATTTATTTCATTCTTTATGTATTTAATGGAAAAATATGTAAACTTTCTTTTTCTCTTAACCGATTTACACAATGCCCTCGAGGTTTCTGGGCAATATGTAATTTACATTGAAATTTACTGTTTTTTCGGTTCTTTTCCGAGCGTTGCTAAGGTCTTTGACATAGTCGTCTCCGAAATGAAAACGTAGTTCGTTGTAGAGGGATGCCGTAAACAACATTGAGCTTCTCATGAGGATACAGGATGGTACTGAAGGCATTGTAGCCTATTCGTGAAGCAAGGTCAGCCATATTTTTCCGCACAAAGATACGTGCTGACTGCCTGCATCCCTCACAGATTTAATAGGTTTACATTCGGTTAAAATTAGGAGTATTTAAATGAATACTTCAGTGGTGTTCATATTGTGAATGTTTTTTATTTCTTTACGGGCTTGTGTAAGAGGACTGACCTGAAGAGACATGAAGAGAAGACATGGAGTGCTTTCAGAATCGTTGTCGATTGAAATAGCTTGAGATTTGAGATAGTTTAGCAAAAACCGGGGAATAAAATTCAAATCCCAATGGAATGTAATGTCTCATTTCCTTTATGATTTTCATTGATGCCATTGTAATGATGCTAAAAGAAGTTCGTCCAAAGGCTGTAAGCTGCAATACTCTTTCCGTGAAGATATTGAAAGGTACTAGAAGAGGTATTGCAGCTAATTCTTGTATCTAGATCATCCAATTTATTCAGCAAAATTCAAACTGGCTTACTTCTCTTTCTACTCCCAGATCAAATAGGTTTGCATTCGGTAAACTAAAAGTACTCATATTGTAATGTAGTTATTTGTAAAATATAAAGTAGAAAGTGTGAATAGATGGCAACCGAGCGACAAATACCTGGTTTAAGTTGGGTAAAAATGTCCCCCTGCCACACATCCTCGTGGTGGCTTGCAGGGTATCGCTTGGATGTAGAAATCTGCACTAGGTTATAAGAAGAGAATTTACTGTAATTGGAATAATATGCGTTAATAATACATATCCGTAGGAAGTTCATTGATGCCACTGTCATGAAGTTGGAGATATGAGGCAAGCATAACATAACATAAAAGGCCAGAGAAAATTTTTTTGTCGAAGAGGTCGGTCGTGCCATTCCAAAAAACCCGAATCTGGCCTCATTGTCAGCAACAGACATACAGACATTCGTATGCACCTTCGAACCTCCTTTGTTTCTTCTGACCTGAAAGTTTCTAGGTTATATTCTTGGTTTTGTAAAGGCTCAGGTATGAGTCCAGGTAGTAATTATGAGCTTACATTGGCTTCAGTTATATTTATGGTTCCGATATTGACTTGGAACCATAGTTAACCCTTAGAGTGCCGGGGAGCGCGATCGTGCTCCTCCGAATTTTAGTGAAAAGTGCCTGGGAGCGCTATCCTGCTCCTTCTGTATTGTCATTAAAAATTGTTGGTTGCTCACTGATTGTTGACTGATGGCATTTTAATGCAGAAAACTTTAGATACCGAACCTTTGTAATTCCAAAATTGATAACTAGCATTTATTTTCCTACGTTTTTACATGAGCTACGTGAAATAATATTTTTCCCTGAAGCTCTACAAAATCGGCGTAAATGCTCCGGCAATTTTAGCATAGCTCCTAGGATATTCGTTGGCACTCAAAGAGTTCACTCCATAACACGACTTTGTTTAGCCCCTTCATGAAAAAGGCTAAGATTTGGTAACACAATTTCTATTTACATATTATATTTCTCCCTCCCGTTGAATATCAACGGGCACCTTCTGCTAGTTTAATTTATTTGAGTTAATGAGCCAAGGAGGCCAAGCACACCACCCTGCCTAACCATGGCTATGCTTATGCCTGTGAGTACTTTAATTTTTAATAAATACATAACCATCAATAGCTCGCAGCTAAGCTTAAAGCCACCGAGTGTGTCCACCGGGTGGCGGATGTTGGGTCGACCTCTAGATATAGAGGTTAGCTGCGAGATAAGCAAGTTTACTCGTCGAATAAGCAGTCGTGGACAAATACTGACAGTATTCTGAGGTGGTATTGGTCTATCCCTAGGTAAGGTAGGCCATTAAATGATACAGAACCTGTGAAGATGCCGTGACTTGGCGACGGGAGGCCGCCAACAATTACGCTTCCCATCACCCGGAGGAGAGGGCAGCAGCTCTTCTTCACATGAGTGAAGGTGGAGACCACAGTGGTCGGTACAGCGACACTCTTTTCACTACAGGCGTGGTAACATTTACTTTAACGGCTGTAGTACTGCGATGTGGAAGGCAAGGGGAAACCACCACATTACTCTCCCGAGGAGTCGCAGCTTATCCACTCTTTTTTCTTATCAAGAAGTGATGAAACCCTCTCGAGTAAAATATTCCGGAGGTAAAATAGTCCCCCATTTGGATCTCCGGGCGGGGACTACCCGAGAGAGTACATCAGTCAAAGGTGATAAACTTTTTAGGGTAGGAACATGGAACGTGAGATCGCTTCGGACCTGTGGAAGACTGGAGAACCTGAAGGTGGAAATGTGGAGAATGGACCTCGATGTATTAGGAATCAGCGAAATGAGATGGCCCGAAGAAGGAGACTTCTGGAGCGGAAGCTACAGGATTATACACACGGGATCTCAAAATGGTAATTGCAGGAGTAGGCATAATGCTCAGGAAGAGCGCGGGAATGCGTGTGGAGAGCAATGCTGCAGTACAATGAAAGGATAATAATGGTGAAGATGGAGACCAAACCTGGAGATACCGTAGTGGTGCAGGTTTACATGCCTATGACGGACTACGAAGAGGAAGAAGTGGAAGACATCTAGGAAGATATTACGGAAGTCATAAAACATGTAACAGGAGAAGAAAATCTAATTATTTTAGGAGACTGGAATGCTATCGTCGGCGAAGGTCAAGATGGAAGAATAACTCAAAAATGAGGATTGGGAAACCGAAACGAAAGCGGAGAAAGAGTGCTGGAGTTATGCACACAACACAAGTTAGTGGTGCCCAACATGCCATGAATACCATTATGAAATGCCATCTAAAGATCGAGAAATTGAAGAAAACAAAGAAAACTATATGGCAAGTAGAAAAAACTGAAGAAGGCTCAACATCAGCAGGCATTTCAGAAAGCAGCAAGAAACGACATAGGAGAGGACCTGAATGAGAAATCAGTGGAAGAGCGTAGGGAAAATGTTAAATGTGGACTATAGGAAGCAGCAAAAGAATTTCTTGGAAGAAGAAAAGTTGCCAAGATAAAAGCCATGGATCATGGAGGAAGTCTTAGACCTGATTGAAGAAAGAAGATAGTTCAAGAATGCGAAAACTGAAGAAGGGCAGCCTTGCTACAAAAGAAGAGAAGTCAAAGTGGATGAAATGGGAACATCAGTATTAAATTTGAAATTTGACACAGCAGTAAGGGATCTTCGCACAAATAAAGCTTCTGGAATTGATGATATTCCTGCAGAACTAATTAAAAATGTAGAAGGGAAGACATTAACCCATCTTTACAAAACCATTTGCGACATGTACTCCACAGGAGAAATACCCAGGGACTCCGAGAAAAATATCATCATTCCCATTCCCAAAAAGAAGAGAGCGGAGAAATGCGAAAATTTTAGGACCATAAGCCTACCGACACATGCATCGAAGATATTGACAAGGATAATCTACAGAAGAATAGAACGAAAAGCAGAGGAGTTCCTGGATGAAGATCAATTCGGATTCAGGAAAAGTAAGGGTACAAGGGAAGCAATATTGGCCCTTAGACTGTGCACAGAGAAGAGAATGGAGAAGGAAAACCTGACTTTCATTGCATTAGTGGATTTAGAGAAGGCTTTTGACCACGTGGATTGGGATTCGATACTCGGAATTCTAAAGGGGATTGGAGTGTCATTCAATGACAAAATAATTATTCAGAGTTTGTATAAAAACCAAGTAGTTCTGATTTAATCTGGACCCATTGTGAAGAAGCAAGATTAAGGAAAGGAGTGAGACAAGGCTTTGCGCCGTCTCCCGTAATTTTTAAGGCTTACATCGAGAGAGCCATCAATGAAATCAGAGAGAGGTCTTTTGGGGTGAATATCCATGGAGAAATAATGAGCATGCTGCGATTTGCTGATGACATAGCACTCGTAGCAGAGACAGAGAAGGATCTGAATAAGATGCTAACAACCATGGAAAGGAGAATGGCGAGATATCATCTGAAGATAAATAAGAAGAAGACGATGATATTAGTGTGCAGCAAGAGAGAAGAGGCCAAAACCAACGTCAAACTTGGAAAACAATAACTGGGAGAGGTGAAAGAGTTCTGTTACCTAGGAAGCCGAGTAACCAACGATGGACGAAACAAGAAAGAAGTAGTTAGTAGAATAGCCCAGGCAAGGAGGGCATTCTATCAAAAGAGGAATTTACTTACCGCTGGAAATACAAGCGTAGAAGTAAGGAAACAATTCATCAGTGCGTACATGTGGAGCCTGTTACTTTATGGCAGTGAGGCATGGATGATAACAGTGGCAGAGGAGAGCTACTTGCTGTTATTGGAAAATTATGCTTTAGTATTAAATACTATTATTAGCTAAAATTGACTTAGTTTGAAGGCGGCGAAGAGTCCTGGAAACAGTTTCAATGAAACAGGTCTCGACACATCAGCGATACTTTTCTATTCTACCTAAATAATATGATTGTTTTTCAACTAAATTAAAACAAAAATTTTCAATTAATGAGCTTTCATTGACACTGTGGAGAACATTTATCTTTTTTCAGACACGACAGTAGAACATGGGCATAACACCATGGAGTTTTTTTTCTGGGCTACAACTAACCAATTCCCGAAAAGAAAGTGAATGCATATCATATTTACTTATTTTTCACTGTTGCCGAATGCAAGGAAGATATTTTTTGGGATCACTCTGTAATATTTACGAAATGAAAGATGATAAAAAATGAAAAATATAAAATATGAAAAATAAGAAATGAAAGAAATCCAGGCGTGCAAATTATTGAGCATTTGTAAGAAATTCCTTCACGCCTGCACGCCTGACCTCAAGTCCTTCGCATTGCATCCTCCGACGAACCGACTGTGGACATGTCCGAACACGAACAGCATCCCGAGTCTCTTTGGCAGTCGAAAAAGTATTTGCCCTTACTTGGTCCACTATGTGCACGCGTCTTCCTGAGTGCTGACTTTAGGTTTCCCTGGACCCTCCTTCGTGGATACCTAATGGGATTCCTCCCTCTTGTCCTTCCAATTAATAATTGGCACGTGGGATACATTCAATTTACGTGCAATCTCCCGAACCGGCATATGTGCCATTAGCTTTCCTGCCACCCGGTTTCTCCACCTACTATCGACCAAAATATTATGTGCACTCGTTAATGAAGTTACCAAATTAAATTGTATGTAGTTTAAATACCCATTGTACTTATATTTGTTGAAATAATTTTATGTCCACTGTAATGGACATTTGGACTATAAGGTTACTTTTGAAATTTAGTGCCTCAACACACTACTAGATGGCAGAACCCTTGTCCATCAGGAAGTATATAGGTTAGCTAGGTGTCTATGCTTCTTATGACTGATACACCAGAGAACCAGATTTATCAATTTAAAGCTGCGGATCGTACCTATTACCTTAATTGCTCAAGCGTGTTTTTCACCAAAACAATGTGGAATGGAAATGAATCACATATTTTCGGTTTGAGTTGCCATCCTTTGTGACACAAAATTTGACATACCTGCTAAATACCAGATTATACTAATGGTGGATACGGAGAGAGGTACCCCATGCCTTCCATTCCTATCCTTATACCTTTTCTCCCGGTCTGAAGCGCCTATTAGTGCGGAAACAGACTTGAAAACACTCATGTATTGTATACTAAGGGTGTATACTAACTTGTTCGTAATTTAACAAATACATACTTTTTCTTTAGCAATTTAGAAACCTTTATCATAATACATAAAATAAATATGGTAGCTATTGCAGTTTTTTAAATGCAAAAGCCTACGTTTTCATTGATCAGCAAAAAATGTTACCTACATAAAAAAAACACACACATGCCTAATGCTTTGCCGCAGTACAGTCTTTCTCTTGGGATGTTTAATGGACCCATGATAATATGTATTCCAATGAGTTTTCAAATTAAATTTTATCTGTTGACTCGAAATTTCAATATCCTTTTATTTGTCTTTACGGACGGATGTTTTCATATTGATCTTCACCAATGTAGTGAGGAAAATAATTCAAACGAACCAACATCAAATTCGTATTTGTCTTTTTTCTCTATGGTACTCTGCAATCAAATCGCGTGGTTGTATTTCTGCCATTTCCACCTTAGGTTGACTTAGTCGGTAACTCCAAAATTCAGCACTTCCTCGTTTTCCGGTTGTCCACTTTTAAGAGCTGGATTTTCAATCTCACCTTCACATTGGTCAGACCTTCACCATTAGTTCCCGTAGTTTTTCCATAATTGGTTGTAGCATTTACTAACATTCACACTATATCAAAGATAAATATTTATTTCTTCGAGATTGGATTATAGAATACCTGGCCTTTGTGGGATGTGGGAACTGGCTCATCTGCATCGCTTCCATCACTATCTAAACCTTCGATTTCAGAGTCATTTGATTCCTCAAAGTATCTAATAATTGTTCTGATGGGCTCAGCATACTTGCAATTAAATGCATCTAAAAATTACATAAAACGTTATAGTACTGGAATCACTATCCATTATTAAATCACATAAAATGTAAATTAATGAAAAAAAGTAAAATAAAACTAATGGCGAAGCCTAAAAATATATAACCCCAGAGTATATAGCAACAAAATACAAATAAAAATAAATAATTAGTCAGAATAGTGTTAAATTATCTTAGAAAACTCTTCGAAAACAAATACTTAGAAAATGAAGGGTATGGAATGATTACAGCACTGCACTGGTAGCATTTACCTATGTATATATTATCAAAAAGGAAAAGAGATAAACAGAAGTGACCTTTCCTCGTGGTCCCAATGTCCATTATAATGGACATTCATTTAACGATTAACGTGGCAAAAACTAAAAATCAATGGTTAAATTTAAGACTCATAATACAATTAATAAACATTGAGGAATGTTTAAAAAATTCTGCAAGCAATAGGAGCCTATAGTTATAAAAAAATAAAATATAGAATATCACATATCTTTAGGAGTTGATGCAATGGATACCATTTCTGAAACGAGCTCCCTTCGTAACCAAACCGCTCTATCGACACATGGCTCCACACACACAGTAGTCGACAAAGTATCACTGAGTGACGGAAGCTCATAAAATAACGTGAGAATACATTGAGTACAGTGTAGCAATAAATTGAAACCTAGGTCCATTACAATGGACACCAGGTCTGAAAGGGTTAACTAAAGAAAAGCTAATAATTTTTTATCGTTTAATTCTACGAGAGTAAATTAAACAATTTATTTCTCAAAAACCCTTCAGATTATTTAACCCAAATTTTAACTCAATATAAACAAGAGTGTTTTTTGTGTTTTCTATAAAGTTTAAAATTTTATCTGTAAAAGAAATGATACTGTAATCATTTTTTATCAGAAGCGTTTTTCTCCACTGTAGGTGGTCGAAAAAATACAATTTTAACTGCGTTACAATCCTTAAATATTCTAATGTTATAATATGTCGTTGTTAAGAACGGAATTTAATCAACTAATTTTATATTAGTTTACATTTATGGTTTAGAATGGGACGGGTCAGCGGTTACGTATTTGTTGCTGGGGAAGTTGTGCGACGCTGCCCCAACAAACAGAGCCACAGACCTGGATCACTCTGGCCCATACAAATATGGGCTCGAGGGAGACAAGTCTGACATACAAATATATGGCATGCATATGTATTGTATCAGTGTATATAAACTGATATAAAATTAGTCGATTAAATTACGTTTGTAACAACAATGTATTACAACATTAGGATATCTAAGGATTACAATGCAATTAAAATAGCATTTTTTTTGACCACCCAGAGCCGAGAAAAATGTTTCCGATAAAAATGATTTCAGTATCATTTCTTGGACAGATAAAATTCTGAAAGTAATAGAAAACGCATAAAACATCCTTGTTTATATTATTAAAATTTGAATCAAATAATTTGAAGGGTTTTTGAGAAATGTGCTTTTAAACTCGGCGTAATAGTTAAACACGTAAAAAATCATCACATTTTCCATTCAAACTTTAATAAGAAATACAAAGATATAATAAAGAAAATTAAGTGCACAATTAACATTGAATTAAATGACAAAAAAAACTATATGATTAAATTTTCTGTAGTTATTTTGGTTACTTTGTAAACACCCTCCAAACTCGAGTGTGCATAATAATTTGGTCGACAGTAGGTGTCAACTGCAGCATTCCTCTAGCGTAACTAGCACGCACCGTCAACGTGAATCACTGGCTTAATTTCCCTCCCCAAAACACACGCCGCTAACACCACAAACTCAGCTGGGAACGAGATTAATTAGATGGCAAGGCAGGCACTCGCTCAAATCGGAACGGTGCATTTTAAACGTATAGCAACATCATACGCTTTTGTTTCGAGGTAAGGAAACCCTGGTCGCTTGTGAGTTTCCAGTCCCCAGTATCAAGCATTTGGTTTCCACAGCTCATGTTTCGCTCGGGGGCATCTCCTACCGAGATCACCAGTCCGACGCAACTGCATTCGGTAGTCGAATACAGCAACAGTGTTGTCTCATCGCTGATTTAAAATTCCTGTTGGCCGGGTTGCGTTGGGGAGTGGTACGAATTGTTTGTAAGTAGCTGTACGTACACATCACCTTTTTTTCATGTTTAACTAGTTCTCACAGCAAGGGTGACAAGAAGCATTGACGATTTTGGCCAGCGGTTAAATTTTTTGTTTACATTTCCAGGAAGAGAAGTTGAAGCAGTATTCAGATGAATTGCGACTGGGAAGTATTCCTGAGCACTGTTTGGGCTGGGACAACCGAAGGTGGTGGGAGGTGTTTTTCAGTCGCAGTTCTAAAGGTATTGTTTGCTTTGTGGTGTATTTGTCACTAGAGTTCTAGCGACCAACATGTAGCCTTGATTTGCCATTTCCCAGGTGGGAGAAACCTCTTCTCTACTATCAGCATAAAAAACATTGGTGTGGAGCACAGTCCAGTGACTGGGAGGGTGATAATCTTTTTTTAAGATGACCGTGATTTCACCCTTCGGGAGTCAGACATGTTGAACTTTTAATAATTTTGAGTAAAGTATAAAAATTATTCTACCACTAAAAGATAAATGTAGAAATTTATTTTCCTCTATATTTCAAAATAGATAACATTTTCAGTGAATCGAGGATGTGTGTGAGATGAAATGAGTGTTGTGGTCAACAGCTGGACGTACTGCAGGGTGGCCAGCGGTCAGGGAAAAATCTGGAAATCAGGGAAAAGTCAGGGAATTAGGGAAAGAGGAAAAGGTTATTGGAAAGTCAGGGAAAATGGGTCCAGAATTAGAGTGACCCGACCTGGCCAACTGAGATCGATCAAAGATATGTAAAGGACGGGAAGCTCGTGAAAATATTCACTTCTTTGGATCAATACTCGTCGTGGGCTACGGTTGGCATTAAAATGTACTGAAATCAACTTGGCATTGATAATCGATCTCCAAAACTACCACAGATCATTATTCCCTCTAGAATGTTAAATTCCCTTTTTAACATTCACGATGTTCACAGCCAACCACCGTACCCCACATCTGACAACAATATGTCGCACATAATGTGGGGTATTGATCAGAATTGGTTATTCAAGAGTAAGGCTGAGTCAAGGGAGAACTATGTATTTTAGAAATAACTCTCAAAAATTATTACATTACTTTACAGTTCTGGTGTGACTGAAATCTGGCTCAGGTAGGAATTTATTTTCAACTGGTAGGGTTTGTTTCTGAGGTTTTTTCCCAGGGTTTTCTAAAATTTGTGAATCTGGGAGTATTCTCCAGCCCCCTACCGAGACACTCCCCCTTGACCAGCAGCGTCAGCTCTTAAACACGTGTCTTGAGGCACATGGGGTTGAGGCGGGTGTGGAGATGAAGCATTGTTGGGGAGAGATATGAATGCCTCACTGAGCATTTGGCACCCTTAATTAAGGGATCTCCTTGATTTGAGTGGACGTCTGGCTCCACGATCTTGTGGTATCCCATGCACTGAAATGGGCCCATATTGCTCTGATACTGCAGCGGTGGATGTGAGCCACCAGCCAGCACCCCCTCTCCCACATTACTTCTGTTTTGAGCTTTGGTGACATGCCCTACTTAGCTAGCAGCCTGCTGCACTGGGCTGGCTGTGAGGAGGTGGTGTGCCGTGGTTTGTGGTAGCTCGAGCCTCAAGCTGTGTTGCCTCCGCTCTCCCCTTGATGACCGCTAAGAATGTTGACATTGGTATTGCAGCTGGTGAGGAATTGCGTTAAGGAGACGTGCCTGAAAAAGACAAACTTCTCGTTAGAAAGGAGTGCAGGATATTTCTAGTCAAAGCAGCTGACAAAATTATGGAAAGAAGTTACGTGAAATATAAAAATGCAGTGCACTGTCTTAAACTATCCATTACACTCAATGAACCTGAGAAGTGCAAGTGTTCGATGAAAACTTGTCTGGCAATATTAATAAGGTGCAAACATATCCCTGCAGTTCAGGCTGAACATGCAAATATTCAGTTTTCTAATTTTCTTGATGACACAACCGTGCTTAGGAAAATTCTAGGAGGATCTGACAGAGAAAAAGACTGTTAAGATCACGTTTTGTACTCAGCCATGGGCAAAAAAAAGACCACAAAGACATTTGTGTCAAGATTTTGCTTATATTGCCTCATGGGAATGCCTTTGTTGAGATCGGCTTCTCCGCAAGCAAAGACATAATTTAAGAGAACATGTTAGAAGATGCATTTATGGAGCTTCGTCATATTTGGGACTATATCTTCCGTCACGATGGTGATGTCCAATCCATCATAATTACTAAGGACATGGTGAGGTGTGTGGATCAGCACACATGTAGAGCTGCAAATGTTTGTAAGGCTGCCTTCAAAGCTAAGGCTCAGGCAGAGAAAGGGATGGAAAGAATTGAGTCGCAGATCCAGAGGGAGGAAAGAAAGAGAACGGCAGAGGAATTAGAACAGTTGAAGCTAGGAAAGAAGAAGGCACGAGAAACACTCGATAAGCTGAACAAAGAAACTATCAAAAGATGGAAAAAGTAATTAAAGCATTTATGTTACTGTAATCCAACGTACAGATCTCCATGATTGATTCCCTGTTCGTGTTTGCAAGTTTTGATCCGAGGCCAAAAAAAATTTAAACACTTTTTTAACTCAACACCGTGGAAAAATGCAGATTTGTACAAAAAAATGCACCATGAAATTGTTCAAAAGTCTAGGAAAGATAGTAAATTTTGGTGAGGGAAACGTCAGGGAAAATAAAAAAGTGAAACTGCTGGGCACCTTGCTGAGCTGCTGTGCCACACTCACCTGTTGTAGTGTTGGCTTCATTGTTGTTGAGGGAAGGGTGGACTCAGCCAAGAGCTCCACAGGCGGATGGGGATGAGTGGGCAGTGCGTTTGCACCCTTTCTTCATTTCTATTTCAATGAATTGACGGTGAGATAGGTTTATCTCTGACGTTTATCTCTCTTGGGGCCGGAATGTTGTTATTTTGGGAGAAATGTTGCAAATGTAGGGTGGTGGACATTCCTTAAAATGCATGGTGAACCTTGTGCATTTTGTCAACCACCCTCGTTCACGGTGTCACGCTGGCATCTGATGCTCAAGCGTTGGGACCCATCCCTCGGATTGTCTTTCAATGCCCTTTGATCAACACCATTGAATCCTAAGCTAAGACTTTATTGTTGGAGCATATTCTAGAGGAAGTGTGTCTAGGTTTTGAGCGAATTGATTGCTATGCAAAATAGGAAATACACAATGTAGGTGGCTAAAAGTAAGTATTCCATTTTTTTATTACTCAACTTAAGCGTCGTCAATTTCTATGAATGTTAAAATTTGCTGTGAAACGGAAAAAGCCCCACTTCTTAGAACTTCCCAAATGCCGTGGGATATGTGTGAGGTGTGTGTGTGTCTAATGTACTCCATATGAACCACCGCCACTACTTCTGCTCACATTGATTGACAGTTGGCAGCACTGTGGAGCGATGGCCAGTTGTGGGCGTATTCACTGTCTGCTGTCGAGGTGGCCTTCTTTGGAAGGATGAATGGATCCAGCGCCACTTCTTAAAGATGCTCCACGAGGCATTCTCTCTCTCTCTCTCTCGAGTTAAGTGGTGTGTGAAGGTCCATAGTTGGCTGTCTCAGAGTGTTGGAGGGATCCTTTGGGACCACAATGGATCCGAGGGCCAGATTTGAGGCCCAGTGCTCTTATTGGGACGTTCATCCAGTTGAAAAGTGTATATGTGGGAACTTAGAGAGCTTTCCCCTTTGTCTCCTCCACTGTTAGTGGACATGAGCAGTTAGTTGAACATGATTTATTGCTCAGTTATGGAAATAATTTTAGGAACCTCATGAATGTATCTATGACCAAGAGTGAAATGGATGGTGAAAATTGCTGTCTTTACATAAATGGGTCCCAGGTGTTGCTTAACACTTTCCACTTCGTTTCCACTTCCACAGGCCACGCGGCGATAACATTTTTTATTTTTGCCGATGCCTGAACTCTTTTTTTCTCGTTATTAATTGTATTCATAGCCACATTCAATAATTGATTGTTAAAAAAATCAGGAAAAATTATTTAATGCAAAATTGCAATTTTAATTTTTGACGTTGATCAACGTGAACCACCATTGGATTGCGACTCCCTTGGTGATGTGCGTGGTTGCGTACACCCACTTCTTGTTTCGGGACAGCTCTCATAATCCTTTCTTTGGCTGTCGTTTATGTGGAACATTATAAAAAATTGGTGTTTTCATACAAATTCATTCATTCATCAAACCAACCTGACAACACTGAGTGAAGGAATACAAATTCATGTTCGGTAAATATTACCCACAACATGGTGATTGGCTTCGTAAAATAATTTTTTTGTTTTAAATGATAGCGATATCCTATTTGTAACCCATTTGCTTCCACTTTTTATGCTTTTCATTTTTAGCGGACCAAGTAGGAGGAGCAATTAATGCATAATGGAAGAAGAACCTTATCTTAGAGAAGTTTATAAAAATTGATCAAAAATATTTTATTATTTTGACATGGAAAAAATGGAGAATTCTTAGCCAGTATTTACTAGTGTGTCACAGGTTACCTCATCAAGAAACGGAAAAGTATGTTAATACGAATGTAAAACAAATTTATCACAATCATTGGTCAGCCTGGAGGTCCGTATAATCCTTGATGAGAGCTCATCCCGTAATGATCCCTGATTCGCGTGAATTTCACAAAAGGAGTGTGGGAACTAGCATTGGATAGCGAAATACTGCAGTCAATCTATATTAGAATTGAATGATGAGAGGGCAAATTACCTTTCCTTAGTCAACTGTGATGATACTCGATGTTCCTTAATGAGAAGATCCCACCAACACTCTTTGGATGTGTAAGTTACCGAAAAGCCTTCTTCCAGTTTTGAGCTCCGGGTTCTGACGATTGCAGCCATACACACTATCGACGGGAATACCGATCTCTCCTAACACAAATGTAAGTAATGATAATAGACATACATGGAAGTTGAATTTCATAAAATAATCATTTTACTATTTACACAATACATGCATTATATTCAAAGTACATAGGTTACATACATACAGAATAAAAAAATATACACTAAGTTTACATACGTAGTATGTAGGTGTCATACATAGAAAACTAAAAAATATATGCGTAGGTTACATACATAGCACATAGGTTACATCCATAAAATTAAAAAAATATTTACAATGTACATAGGTTACATTAGTTAAATAAAATTATACAAATAATTTTTGTCCACTTGTCTTATTAGTGTTACTATTTGTGATCAAATTAATCGTCTCTAAATTTGGATCCTGTCAGCACAAGTTGTCCTTGTGGTACTCCACAAAACAGGGTTTGAAGCAAAGGGGTGGGCAACCCTCTCAGGCTGGAAAAAAATGGTATCCCTCGTAAACCCGCTAGATGAGCAAAGTGTACACTGTCGTTGAGGGACACGTTTCCGGCATTTGTCAACGTCATTTGTCTCTGGGCAGTGCTTTGATAATCCATGGGATGGTTGGCTGGGAGGGGAACGTGGGATTGGTTCGGAGTGCAAAGGAGTACTTTAGGGACCGGCGGAAATCGTAGAGGGAGAGAGACATTAGGATGGGTTTTACAGTAAAGGGAAATACGTATTAACCAAAACAAGGTGAAGTATGTGGATCCCAATCTTCTTCTTGCACCATTTCAGAGTCCTACACTCATTCAGGTAATACGACATCATTTGGTCGTAGTGATGGATGCTGCTCATTGACTCATTGTACCGAGCAATGGCCTCCGGTTTGGAAGCAACACCACGTCCCAGCCGACGACAGACATCCACCAAATTGCCACCGAAATCAGAGCTGATCATCAGCACGCCACGCTCATCCCTCCACTTCAAAACGCAGACCTTGGGGAACTCCTTTCCCTGCAAGTCACTTTACTTTTCCTCCGCATTCCTTTTCCTCCGCATTCCTTTTTGCTGCCGGCCCGAGTTTTCACCATGATGACAGTGAATCTAATCAAAGAATATACAATTGTAGCTAGCTAATAGGTACATTTATACATAGGTGATGAAAAAGATTCCGATAGATAATAGGACAAGAGGACACAGTGCATACCTGACAGAGAGCACACTTCACCCTCTGTGTAAGCTGATAATTATGTTTTTTTTCTTGCTGCTATGTGAAAAATGAAAAATGGCAATAGATGAATCTATGCAGGAAGTAATAACATAATTCTGGCCAAATAACCGTACTACTTATTGTTAGTGTGAACTGAAACCACCAATGACGACAAATGCCAAGGTAGTTATTTGTCCAATATACCTATATGTAAGAAAAAAAAAACACACGTAAAATGGCAACTATTTCAAATGAACATTAATAAAAAATAGATTCTACTGATAACAACCGAAGTACGTAACAATTTTCAATTATTAGCAACATAGCTATGTATTAAATTGAAAACTCTTTCTAAAATACTAAAAATGTATTTAACAGTCACTGGAAAATGCAATCAATGCTAATAAATACATATATATAGGAAAGGAATAGGAGTAGATAGGAACACATAAAAGTACGAGCACACAATTGGTGGAGAAGATGGGATAGAGCCGAATCACAATGGGAAAAAGTTCGACTGAACCGGGACTCGAACCACGGACCTCCAAATATCCGGTTCGGTGTGCTACCAATTACACCAAACGTAATCTTCATGATTCGGGGTTTATACATGCCCATATTTAAGATATAAGCAACCATATTTAAGATATAAGCAACCATATTTAAGATATAAGAAAAAGAATTGTAGTTTGTGAAAATTGGGGAGGGGGAAAAGTCCTCCATATGGTAATTGTTAAAAAAAATAATACAGTTTTCATTTTGCCAATACTTTTGTTCAGTGATTAAATATACATCAATATGGAAAGAGAAACAAAAGTATTTTTAGAAAAAAGTGGAAACAAAAAAATGCATTCTGGTGCACTTCTTAACCCTTTCGCTACGAACGCCGTTTATAAACGCCGCTGATTTTTCACTCCTGTGAACGAAGGCCGTCTATAAACGCCGCAGATTTTTCTACGCAAGAGAACGAAGGGCGTCTTAAAACGTCGCTAGGGCCAGGTAGGCAGAAAAGGTCCAAGGTGTCATAAAGGACCTTTCCTCGCGGCTCTGAAGACCCTTCCTCGGCTTAGAGGCGGGGATTATCTCGACCCTTCTTCGCAGCGCGAGCCTCACACTCGGCAGTTGTTCGCGGTCACTTGTTTGTTTATGCAGTGGAAAAACCAAAATAATATTTGTTCTAAATGGCATTATTGAGTTCCAGAAGTTTATTCCTTATGTTTTTTTGAATCTCTAGAAATTTTAAACGGAACTCTAACGTTATTATTAACAGAGTTCACCTGTCAATGAGATTCAAACCGATTTGGGAGATTTTTCATTGCAGTGAGGAGCTAAGACGTATGTTTTTTTTATGATTTGACGATAAGGTAGTACCGATATTTTTCTCTCCGTTTTACTTGTTTATGAACATATATTGGAAAACAACTGTAATGGTAATACCACGCAACATACCGTGAAATCTATTATATCTACATTATAGGTTGAAAATTCTGCAGAGGGTGTGGTTTATGCTAATTCATTAGCAGTCAATAAACTTTACTTTCTTGTAACTGAATCTTTTTGGTGTAACTGCCATTCAGCTATAAAAAGTATCTTTCAAGCTGAAAAGCATTCAAATTTGTTCTGTGTAATGCGGCTAAGAGTGATCATTATGTTGTAATCATTTATGTTAAAACTAGAAGAAAACCGCATGCGTGCGTGGTGGAATATTGGGAGGTACAATAAATAATTGCTAGGCAGAAAAATCTATCTCGCGCTACCATTGCGAATATATTTACATAAAAATGTTTCCTGATGAAGGTATAGCACCAAACAAAGTGCATGTGCTTTTATATAAAACACGGGTATGTTTGGATTATGCGCGGACGTCTTCTATTGCGAAACAACAGAAATAATTATTATTGTAACCTTTGCTATTATGTCTATTGCGCTAAATATCTTAATATTAACATTAGAATTTTGTTTAAAATCTCTAAATGGTATTAATAACACCTGGGATTTATTTGTGTATTAACCCCCACTTAAAGTCTTACTATTATTTATTTAACAAAAATCACTGTATTAAAAATAGTTGACCGCGGACACAAGCCGAGGTGGGTTCTCATTTGGAAAAGGGCGAAGATAATCTCTGGTCAGTGTCCGAGGAAAGGGTCGGGAACCCCACTGGGTCCGGTCCCAAAGCGGGGGAAAGACATACCTGCTCGATGCCTTGCTTCAAGAGAGCTCCGTACACGGAGTGGAAAAATATTCTAGAGGAACCCGTGAGAAGGAAAGCATTTTCCTGCGTAGGACTCCGGCGCGAAAGGGTTAAGGAAGGGGGTAAAACTGCAGAACAATCTAAGTCGGCTTAAAACTTCCAAAATAATGTATGAAGTACGTCAGGATTCACTAAAATATTATAAATTTTAATTTTAACGGACGTACTCAGAAAGTACAAAATAATCATTAAAAATATACAGGAAAAAAACACAATTACCTTTTGAAAACAATGGATGCAACACCACTCCTAGAAGGGTACAACTCCCGCTATGACCACTGCACACACTTGGAAGGCTATCGGGCGACTGAGCATTGGAATGGAAGATCTAGCGGTTGGCGTCTCACGAGAATGGCCTTGGGGGCATAATGCGAGCTCTGGCATCGATCGACGTCAGCAGATAGCACCCGTTAGACGTTGATCGATGTCGGTCAGTGTTGAACGTGTTAACATAGTTTGTGGTTAGAGAGGACAAGCATCAGTTTTTGTGTCAGCTTTCCATTTTTGGTGTATTCTCCCTGGTGATGTTTTCATTGTGAAGCTTTACATGAGGGTGGTTTTGTTTTTCATTTGGTTTCTTCCTCCATCCCTTTGCAGAGCAGTGCCGTGAGTACCATTTGTCGAAGATGAGCCACCCTGCACTCCGAGTGTCTATTTTCAAAGTAGCCTTGAGCCACTTGGAGCAGCTGCTGGCCATAGTTGTCAACTTGACCAAGGAGTTAACTGCATCATCCCCTGGTGAGTTCAAATGCATTGTACTGCTGGTTTTTGGGGGAAACTTCTCTCCCCTCGAGTGATGCCTGCAGGGATTGGAAGCACAAAATTACTGGGTGAGACTGCGGAATGAGTAGGAAACAGATGTCAGCAGAAGCACAGGAATCTTGTAATCTGCTGGTTAAATGAATCCAGGAAGACTTTGCACTTACACGCAGCTGATCCAGGGTTAGCGAGGCGGGCCGTGGATTTGTGGCACTTTGGGACTGCGGTGCAGGCCAAGGGAGGGGGGAATGGTCGAGGGAGAGAATCTTGCGTAGTTTTCCCACAAAGGAAGTCAGTGCTAGGAGTGTGTGGAGTAGAACGTTGGTTTAAGAAATGGCGCAGAGAGGAGAGGCCTTCTGAGTGAGGAATAGAGGTATAGAGAGAGGGGTAACGTCAATGGTGGCCATAATGATGTTTTGATCATTGGGAAGTGGAGTGGAATTGAGGCGGTCGAGGAAGTGGTAGGTATGTTTGATGCATGAGGAGAGGCCATGGACTAGAGGTTGAAGGTTGAAATCTACAAAGGCGGAGATGCGTTCGGTGGGTGAGTAATAGGAGGAGACTATAGGACGGCCAGGATTATTGGGCTTGTGAATTTTTGGGAGGATTTAGAAATGGGGGGTGGGGTGAGAAGGGAAATATCGTGCTGGGTGAGACCTTCACTTGGGCCCTTCTCATTTAATAGTGTGACAATTTCGTTGAGGAATTGTGGGTTAGAGTCATGGGGTATAAGTAGGGACACCGAAAAATGGTATATAAAAATCATCAAAAGCGGTGTTTAAAAAGGACAAATACGGTAAATAAAATCGTTTAAAAAGATAAAAGCTGTGTTTAATGTTGGGAAAAAGGAGTCTTAAAGGAAGTCTTATTTACCTGGATCAAGATTTACGGATGCAGTAACTACCTATATCTTGCTACTTCTAATGTAAAGTTCACTTTCCTTATCACATACTCATCAAGCAATACATTCTTGAAACCCATACAACTATTCTTTAGAGTGCAGTTAAAAGAAACATTATAAGTTTATTTTCATTAATGAAGGAATTATTTTCCAATTATTAATCAAATCCTTGAACACTTTCAAATTATTTTTTAGAAACACAAAAAAAATTTTAATGCAGCCAAGAGATCCCATTTATGGAATATCTGGGACTTCCATTTTTAAGACAAAAAATTATTATAGAATATCACTAAAACTAACAATTTTGCATTGTCTTATTAATAATAACCTTTAAAATGAAATTTCAGCATTATGTACTCCTAAGGGGAGGTTGTGTAACTCTGATCTTGAAATGAGATTAACCTTTTTTCATGCTATTAGAAGCAAAATTAAAAAAAAAGTTTCCTATTTTTTCTCCATTGGCCTGGGTTAACAAGAAAAAAGTAGAATGACATGTGGGGAGCCAGCATTCTCCAAACTCGGGTAAGCCGACAATAACAGAGTGGAGTAGTGGACTGCAGGTAGTGAAGTTCGATTCTTACGCTGTTTAAAATTTTTTTCTCACCCATTGAATAAAAAACTTTATCATCCTTCATTTCCAACCTTTGTGTGTGGATACTGACTTTTTTGTACTTCTATCACTTCAACTAGATTTACAAATGCGTCACTCAAAAATACACTGTAAAGTTAACGTAATGATTTCAAGTTTTAATTGAGTATTGAGAATTGAAATTTCTGATAATCTACTTTTTTTAACTGCCTACTAGCATTACCCTAGGAATACAGCATAGCCTATATTCCTAGGCAGTGTTAACGATCGAACTCGCGACCGGCAGTACATTAGCCCTAATTTTTAACAACTACGCTCTCATAGGTTCACGGGAATCTGGTGAATGTAGGCGACCCGCATGACAATCGGCTTCATTTTTTTCTCGCACATCCGGGCCTAAGGAGTAAAAGGTCAAGACAAGTATTTTTTACTTTGTATTCCTCGTTTGTGGCACGGAAAAAGTCTTCTTCTCATTTCGTGACCCGAGTTACTTAACCTCTCCTTGTTGGTATCTACCATATGTACATTCCATTCGCGGGGCACATCGATCACGAGGCCGCGAGATGTTAAAATCTCTGATCCGGATCTGAATTTTTACTGTCCTCGGATATGATTTCATTAGCGAATGAAATGAAAGACCCGTGGATCTTTGGATGTGACCCGACCATTCTTAATTTATGAGTGGTACATTTGTAAATCTAATTTAAACAACAAAAGTATAATAAAGTGAGTATTCAGATGTAATGGTTTGAAATTGAATATGATAACATTTTCGATGCAGTGACTGAAAGAAAAAATTAAACTGCGATTGGGATCGAACTTCGCACAGTACACTAGCTCTCGTTGTACGCCTGATCCCGGCGAATGTAGGCTACCCGCATGACATCCTACGTATATCCCCCCCCTGCGACACTGGGGTAATGGGGGAAATAAGTCATATTTCTTTATTTTGCTTCTAGTTGCACGGGAACATTTTCATCTAATTACGTGACCTTAGTTACACATCCTCTTCTTGTCAATATCTACCGCACCTACATTCCATTCACGGGGCACTTCGACTAAGCTGCGAAAATTTAAAATCTATGATCCGGATCCGATTTTACTCCGTGTCTTTGGATCCGAATCCGGAACCGAGAAAAATAAAAGATCCGATCCGGCCATCACTAAAGAAAATATTTCATGCTACAAATATTCGGCATTTGCAAAATATCTCAAATTTCGTTAAAAAAAATCATGTTTCAAAGAAGATACGGTTAATTTCGTGATTAAACCCTAAAGTCGCTTATTTTGTGAATCCTGTCGCCAAAAACCTTTCGCGAAAATGTTATGTCCCTAGGTATAAGGAAGAAGTGTTCAAAAGTTGTCTGAGAGCCTTATTATTGTAATCGGAGGAATTAAGGACAACAATGGTGTAGCCTTTATCAGAGGGGGTGATGACAATGTTGGGATTAGAGGTGAGGTTATGAAGGGCTGAGATTTCTGCAGGAGAAAGGTTGGATTTAGGTTTATGGGAGTTGATGAAGGTGGGATTGGAAATCTTAGAGAGAAGGAGGTTGCAGAATATTTCGATAGGGTGATTGGAGGGGAGAGGCTTGGGTTCATGGGAAGAGGGGGGTTTGAATTTGGTAAGTGCTGTGTGTATTGAGTTGGTGGGTGAAGGAAGTGTGGGTTGGGAGTTCCAGAAGTATTGCCACTTGAAGTTGCGACAGAAATTGAGGGAGTCGGTTAAGATATGAACAGGATTGATTTTAGGAGTCGGAGAAAAGGAGAGGCCTTTGCTTAGCAAAGAAATTTCACTCGGGGAGAGAGGGGTTGAAGAAAGATTTACAACTGAAACGTGAGTTAAGGGTGACCAATTTAATAATTTACAAAGGCACGGGAGCAGAACTATGGGATATCAGGGTGTTGCCTTAGCTTGGGAGGCTACCGCATGCGAAGAGAAAAAAAATATCCGTTTAGATGACATGGGTAGTAGCGCTCTGCGTTCCCCGTTGTTTTCCCTCAGAGTGCAATTCGAATGGGAGATGGTGGGCGATGGAATACTGCGCCCGTTTCTTTGAAAAAGGAACTTAGGAAGAGGTTTATGAGAATATGCCAAAAGGAGGTATGTGAGGAGAGTAGTAGTGGAAGCCGAAGATGGGACGAGGTTTGTCAATTGTTCTCCGAGGTCAGGTGCTTCTCTTCATAGATTCTAAGGCTGTGGTCACACCTGGGCGAAGCAAATAGCGATCTGGAGACACCAGAGTACTAAATGGTCGGCCGTCAAGCTGGGCGCCACACATAGAAAGAGGTATTTGCACTCAAAAACTGGTCAAAAGTCAAAATCACCAAGTTAAGTTAAAATCTCATCTTCAACCGGACTGTCTATTGACAGTCAATACCATCCCCTCCACACGTGCTTATTGTTTCAAAGTCAGTCGGAACCAAGACAATAGGAAATGCAAGTGCTTGTTCGTGCACTCTCGTAAGTGAAATTTATTTCTCTCGCTATTGTGGTTACGTTTAGCTGAAAAACACCGAGTGAGTATGGATGTGGAAGGTATTTACTTTATCTTACAACTTAGGTTTGTTGTTTTATTGCTTAAATTGTGCGTTTATATATGGTATTTTTATGGGTACTTTTTTCCTCAGAATTTTGATAGATCAATGGTTTTATTTACATGTCGGGTCTTGTTGAGCTGTATTACTTTTACAGACATGAAATTTAGACTTATGACAATTGTTTAACACAGTAACATTGTCCACCCTCATCCGCCATTTTGTTTTTTATTCATTCAAACTTAATTGTTGATTAGTTAAACTTTTGAAACATAGATGTTTAAAGTCAATTCGTTCCTGAATGCCAATTCTTTCGAAACCCTACCCAAGGATCCTACTTCTAGGTTTCAAAATGATTTTAAAAATACGATGTCCCGGTGTTCGACCATAATTCCTCCGACCCAGTATTTAATTAATATGAACCCCCTCGCCTTCATGGCTGTCTGCTCAAAACTCATAAAGGTAAGGTTGTTCCCATCCACCCCATTGTTTCACATTTTCCGGCCCCAGCACATAAGCTCGCTGTTAAACTGAACTCTACCTTGAAAGAGCTTTCTGCTTTGGAATCGAAATACTCTCTTAGAAACTCCATTGAACTGACCAAGAAACTTGCTAAAATACGAATACCCCCGAACTCCAAACTTATCTCATTTGATGTCACCAACCTTTTCACTTCAGTTCCAGCAAAAGAGGCCGTCTCCCTAGCCTTGAATTTGGTTAAAAACTCACAGGGCAAATCCAGGCTTATTGTCAAATTAGAGTTGTCACTCAACCTGTGTGTTTCACAAAATTATTTCCTTTTTAATGGTTTTATCTATAGACAAACCCACGGTCTATCCGTGGGTTCACCTCTCTCCCTTATTTTAGCTGATATTTTTATGTGCCACCTAGAAAACAAACTGTTACTTCCAATAACCCACTTTTATCTAATATTTCATACTGGTACCGCTATGTTGACCATATTTTGTTTATGGACTGGTAGCCTTCGTCAGCTTAACATTAAAAAAAATCTTTTAAATTCATTAAATGACTATTACCTTCACCCTTGAGGTGGGGGGTAAAGTTTTAAACTTCTTAGATTTGACAATTAAAATAACCAATCATCACCATTTTCCTTCTCCATTTTTAGAAAAGGAACGTATTCCGATGCAATAATCCCTAATGATTCTTGCCACCCCCAAACTCATAAGCTATCCACTTTCTATTCCATGATCAACAGATTACTATGTATTCCTATGTCTGTTGATGATTGCAACGTGGAATTAAACATGATAAAAAGCATTGCTTATATTATAAACAATGGGTATAATATAGAAGTTATCAACAAAATTGTGCAACGCGTTAAAACCAAATTAGCTCTCCGCTTGATAACTGATTTGTCTGGCCGTCAACTTGAGACTTCTACAAAATGTTGGTGCAAAATTCCATTTCTTGCTAAGGTGTCTCATTGTATAGCTAATCACATCCCAAAAGATAAACTCAGAATATCCTTTTATAACCCCTATACCTTAGACAAGTTAATTTTCAATGCCAAGTGCAAATATGACGTTTCAGAAATGGTGTATACATGCTTCAATGAAATAACTGTGATGCCATTTATATTGGTCAAACTAGACGAGCTATTCACACCCGTGTGAAAGAACACAATAGCCGTTTAAGAAAAGGGGATTAGAGCTCCCAATTTGCCAAAGACCTCATCGAAGAAGACCACACCAGTGACTTCATCCCCAAAGTGCTCCACACCCAATGCAAAGGCCACAAGTTGAACTTCCTCCAACAGTTGGAGATAACGTCTGCTGCCAAAAACAACGTACACCTGTTAAACGAATACATGTTCCCTTCCTGACGTTACCTTTTCCCTCCTCCCTTAACTTGACCCATCTCCTTAACCCTCCTCTGGCCAAGTCACGACTAGTTACCGTCCTCCCCCCCTCCCCTAGTTACTGTCCCCCCCCCCATTTCCCATTGTTGCCCCAACCCACGGATCACGTGAACACCTTTGCGGGTATCTAAGGAGCTCGCTGACTCTCCGCGCTTACCTTGAAGATGATTGGTAAACCAATCGAAACCTAGGTGGGTGTTGAAATAACAATTTAGTGGAATCTTACCAAGTGATCGTTCCATTCACTCTTATGATGCAGTTCCACCGAGTGAAGCCTGTCCTCTGTGTGAATTGGTTCTCACTAAAGACTGCTTCGAATTCCAAGACAACAAATGCTTGTGCTTGCAAATGTGTGTATGGGTACGAAAGTGGCGCCCTCATACAGGGGTGCACAGTCCACCCCAACGCTGCTGACATGTGGCATTCCCCCCCCCCCCCCCCCAAATCCCATTCCTCCCCCCTCCCCTCCCCCCAGCCGCTATATAGCGGCTTACCACAGGTTGTAATTTGATGGCCTGCCCACGGGATAAGGAGGGGAACGGAGGATTCAGGAAGTTTTTTAATTATTAGCATCACACAAACGTTTTTAACACTTTTCTGCAGCAATTGAATCTTAAATCGTCATACACGTTGTCCATCACTGTGATATCCATATTTTTAGAGTTAGTTTTGAGGAGTAAGATTTCACGCTTTCCCGGCGAATTGCATTGATGAACTCTTCTCGGGCTCTACACCGGGTGAGTGAATATAATGTTGCCGACGTTTCGGGTAGCGACTTTAGTTTTGAGGGTTTGGCTCCATCAATCTATGACCAAATCCTCAAAAACTAACTCTAAAATATAGATATAAAATCTTAGCAAACTATTGCGCTTATATAGGGAAACTAATTAAACTTGATACAATGCTACAAAAAGCAAAACAAAGGTTGAGAGAGTTTATTTTTACAATACAATGCTTAAAAAAGGAATAAATTGTAAAAAAGTAGAATCATTTAGTTCTTATATATTATTAAGTAACTGAAGGCTTCTCTCATATTACGAATTTAAAAAAATATAGGAAGTATATAGAATTTGCAGATGTTTCTGAAGTGAGAATAACATGTTTTTAAAACCACAAAAAAAAATATTTTTGATGCGGACATTTAAACCTTTTTAAAACATTTTTTTCTGGATAAAAGATGACTTTCAAGCACATAAAAAAAACATAAATAAAATGTTTTGTGCTATGTGGGTCCATGTCAATTTGACCAGGTGATTAGGGCGACTGATTTTGAACAAACTTGGCAAAACGTCATCATTTGATATAAAAATACAAGCCCCAGATGCTCCCTCACGTAGAAGTGGGGGCAAGTGGGGCACCCTGGGTGGCCCTGGTGAAAATAGCAGCGGGAGGTGCATCAGAAGGTGGCTGGCAGACGCCACTTCCAAGTGTTAGTGGCAGCCCTGGTGTTGCCCTTCTGCGGGAACGGAAGAAAGTGCACAAACGGCATTAAGAATGTAATAAGAGTGCACATTGGACAGTTGATACTTATTGAATACATGTGGTCAATATATTCAAATGACTTCCATTAAACCCAGATCACCTGTAATTGCAGGTCTCATATTTCTGGTAGCTGAGTTGATACTAGCAAAGGCATAAACTTAATGCACCCTCCTGATCAATTGGCTCAATCTAAATGGAAAAGATAAACGGGTTGAAGAAGTCCAATTGTGACGCCTTTTTCCTTTATCTCTCTCTAATAATCTCGGGTGCCCGGTCTCCACGACCACCAGATTTTGCAATTAAGGCCATCTTCGGCCTTAACCCATCCAAATAGGCGTCAGTGGTGATGATTGCCAGGATTCGTCAAAGGTGACACGGGACAATTGACAGGATCCCATGTAAGATTCAGTTTTTGTGTTTATTTGAATTACATTTGAGGAAAAGTTGGCATAATAAAATGGCACATAAATTAATAGGGACTCAATCCCTCTCGTTAACATAAAGTAAATTGGCACAAATTACACCTGAATAAATAAGTAGGGACTCACTCCGTCTCATGAACATAAAGTAAATGGAACGTAACCGAATAATTGAGATAACTGCCTTACAATCAGTTAACTTAAATAGTTAAACTGGACAATCTCTGTGGGAGGCCGTACACAAATTTCTGTCTGACAAATCCGTAAATCTCTGTTGGTTGATTATTTTGCCTTTCAAACTCCCAGGGATATAGTAATTGGCAAGACAGAAGGACATTATCTTTTTACTATTGGCTGTATCTGGGCCTCATCTCGACAAAGCTCTGCTTAAACAATCATGTCGGTCGTGAGGAGGGTGGGGTGTCAGAAATGCAAAATTTTATGAAATTGTGTTTTATTGAATATCCCACAATTGTGAGTAAAAACAAAATTGCATGAATAAAATAAGAGTGTTTATTCCATTTCCCTTTTCACGGTAACTGTCTCGAATTTGTGGGGCCGCTATTGTCAGTCACAGCGAGAGCCATTCTGCATGCGATGCCTCATTCTTCCTTTCCACTCTCCCGCACTTGAAGCTGCCCTGCTCCTTGCTTTCTCCATTTCACTTCTTCTGCCAAGTATTTTCCTTTAGTTGTATCACATACTAAGTAATTATTTACATTTTTAAAAATCATGTTTTACTCAATATTATTTACTGGAGAAGGTTTAATCAGAGTTTTAAATCAATTATCAGTTTTGCCATATTTTCTTTACTTTATATTTATTCATGTTCCTCTCCTAGTTTATTGTATTTATCTAAATAAAAAGGTATTCAAGCTTGCTTTTTTTTCCTGAAAACGGATAAGATTGCTTTCATGTTTAGTACATCATTTGGGGTTTGCCACAACCAGGGTACAGTAGTTGACACACAATTCAGTAAGGATCCATTCGATTGTGAGAGAGCAGCAAGGATTGCCTGGCTTTAGGTCTCAGAATCTCTTATTTCAAATTCATGAACTAATTGTATGCTACTGAATTGGAAATTCCATAAAGTTACGCCTGAAATCATCAACTCATCTCTGCCTCTCTCTTGTGAGTTACTTGGAGATCAGAAATTGGTGAGGGTGAGTGCTGAAGGGCCTCTCGTTTCCTTGGCTCACTCATAAAATCATTTTTCGTTCATTCACCAAAGTTATTTTGGTTCAGAACCGAACAATTAGATAATGATGGAACATAAGAGGGATAAGCATGATCATTTGCCATAAAAGCTGTGAATGTGCATAGAGAAAACGAATCACGTAATGCTGTCTGTGACTTAATGCCATTCCTGCACGTTAATAGTCTGCATTTTAATAGCCTTGCCATGAACAGATTGTTATTTTTGGTTGGATTGGTAGACGTTATTTCTCTGTTAATACGTGTATCAATTTTTGCTGGGCCACAGTGAATGACCCTTTGCGTGCTGTTAACGCAGCTTCAGGTACAAAATTAGTGTCACACCAGTTGTTAGTGCAATACACTCTGCACACAGCTTCCCCAGCAGTAATTTGGCAACGCTGTCAAGTGGTCTCGCGGCTGAGCTTAAAGCCACCGAGTGCGTCCACTGGGTTGCGGATGGTGGGTCGACCTCTAGATATAGAGGTTAGCTGCGAGATAAGCGAGTTTACTCGTCGAATAAGCAGTCGTGGACAAAAAGCGACGGCATTCTGAGGGCGTATTGGTCTATCCTTGGGTAAGGTAGGCCTTAAATAATACAGAACCTGTGAAGATGCCGGGACTTGGCGATGGAGGCCGCCAACAATTACGCTTTCCGTCACCCGGAGGAGAGGGCAGCAGCTCTTCTTCACATGAGTGAAGGTGGAGACCACAGTGGTCGGTACAGCGACACTCATTTCACTACAGGCGTGGTAACATCTACTTTAACGGCTGTAGTACTGCGATGTGGAAGGCAAGGGGAAACCACCACATTATTATCCCGAGGAGTCGCAGCTACTCCACTCTTTCCTTTATTATCAAGACGTGATGGCACCCTCTCGAGTAAAATATTCCGGAGGTAAAATAGTCCCCCATTCGGATCTCCGGGCGGGGACTACCCGAGAGAGTACATCAGTCAAGTGTGATACTCATTTTAGGGTAGGAACGTGGAACGTGCGATCACTTCGGACCTGCGGAAGACTGGAGAACCTGAAGGTGGAAATGCGGAGAATGGACCTCGATGTATTGGGAATCAGTGAAATGAGATGGCCCGAAGAAGGAGACTTTTGGAGTGGAAGTTATAGAATTATTCACACCGGATCACTGAATGGTAACGCTGGAGTAGGCATAATGCTCAGGAAGAGTGCGGGACTGCGTGTGAAGAGCTTCCTGCAATACAGTGAAAGGATTATAATGGTTAAAATTGAAACTAAGCCTACAGATACCATTGTGGTGCAAGTTTACATGCCTACGTCAGACTACGAAGATGAAGAAGTGGAAGACGTCTACGAAGATATCACTGAAGTAATAAAACAGGTAAGAGGAGAAGAAAACCTAATTATTTTAGGAGACTGGAACGCTGTCGTCGGTGAAGGACAAGAAGGAAGAATAACTGGAAAATATGGATTGGGAAACCGAAACGAAAGAGGAGAAAGACTGCTGGAGTTCTGCGCACAACATAAGTTAGTGGTTACTAACACATTGTTTAAAAATCACAACCGAAGAAAATACACATGGAAGATGCCAGGAGACAGAGGAAGATTTCAAATAGACTACATTTTAGTGAAGCAGAGGTTCAGGAATCAGGTGAAGGACTGCAAAAGCTACCCGAGTGCAGACATCGACAGCGACCATAATTTAGTGATGATGAAATGCCATCTAAAATTCAAGAGATTGAAGAAAACAGTAAAGAACATTTGGCAAGTAGAAAAACTAAAGGAGACTCAAAATCAGCTGGAATTTCAAAAAGCAGTAGAAAACAACATAGGAGAGGACCTGACTGAGAAACCAGTAGAAGAGCGTTGGGAAAACATTAAATGTGGACTACAAAAAGCCGCAAAAGAAGTTCTTGGAAGAAGAAAGGTTGTTAAGAAGAAACCATGGATCACGGAAGAAGTCTTAGTGCTGATTGAAGAAAGAAGAAAGTACAAGAATGCGAAAACTGAAGAAGGGCAGCTTTGCTACAAAAGAATAAGGAACGAAGTAAGTCGCAAAGCCAGGAAAGCTAGAGAAATGTGGATGAACAATCTGTGCGAAGATGTACAAAACAACCTTACCATTGGAAAGGTGGAAGCTGCCTATAGGATAGTGAGGAACCACTTCAAGGAACGGAGCGCAAGATGCAATGCTATAAGGGACAAGAATGGAGAACTTTTGATTGAAAATGAAGACAAAGTGAAGAGATGGAAAGAATATCTCGAAGAGTTATACAACGGGAACGACCTCAGTACGAAAGTGATTGAAGAGGAAAGCGAAGTCGAGAAGGATGATATGGGAGCATCAATATTGAGATCGGAATTCGACGCAGCAGTAAGGGACCTTCGGATGAATAAGGCTTCTGGAATTGATGATATACCCGCAGAACTGATAAGGAATGCAGGAGAGAGGACATTGACCCAACTTTATAATGCCATCTGCGACATGTACTCAACAGGAGAAATACCCAGGGACTTCGAGAAAAACATCATCATTCCTATTCCCAAAAAGAAGAGAGCAGAGAAATGCGAAAATTTTAGGACTATAAGCCTGACGACACATGCATCGAAGATATTGACAAGGATCATCTACAGAAGAATAGAACGAAAAGCAGAGGAGTTCCTGGATGAAGATCAATTCGGATTCAGGAAAGGCAAGGGTACAAGAGAAGCAATATTGGCCCTTAGGCTGCTTATAGAGAAGAGAATGGAGAAGAACAAACCGACCTTCATTGCATTTGTGGATTTAGAGAAGGCTTTCGACAACGTGGACTGGAATTCAATGCTTGATATTCTGAAAGGAATTGGAGTTTCCTACAATGATCGAAGAATTATCCACAGTTTGTATAAAAACCAAGTTGCTGTGATTAAATCTGGACCCAGCTGTGAAGAAGCAAGAATAAAGAAAGGAGTGAGACAAGGCTGTGCACTGTCTCCCGTAATTTTTAATGTTTACATTGAGAGAGCCATCAATGAAGTCAAGGAGAAGTGTTCTGGAGTGAACATTCACGGAGAAACAATCAGCATGCTACGATTCGCTGATGACATAGCTCTCATAGCAGAGACAGAGAAGGAGCTGAATAAGATGCTAACAACCATGGAAAGGACAATGACCAGACATCAGCTAAAGATCAATAAGAAGAAAACTAAGATATTGGTGTGCAGCAAAAGAGAAGAGGCCAAAACCAACGTTAAACTAGGAAAACAGAAACTGGAAGAGGTGAAAGAGTTCTGTTACCTGGGAAGCAGAGTAACCAACGATGGACGAAGCAAGAAAGAAATAGTGAGTAGAATAGCCCAGGCAAAGAGGGCATTCTATCAAAAGAAGAATCTACTAACAGCTGGAAATACAAGCTTGGAAGTAAGGAAGCAATTCATTAAAACGTATGTCTGGAGCATGTTCCTTTATGGCAGTGAGGCATGGACGATGACAGCAGCGGAGAAGAAAAGGGTAGAAGCATTCGAAGTATGGTGCTATCGACGAATGATGAAGATAAAATGGATCGACCGAGTGACAAATGAAGAAGTCCTAAGAAGAGTGGGAGAAAAGAGAAGTCTACTGAAAACTATAAAAAGAAGACGGGACAACCTAATCGGCCATATCTTAAGACACGATGGCCTGATGAAGACAATCGTCGAGGGAAAAGTGAACGGGAAAAATGGAAGAGGCAGGCCTCGTATGAGTTACATGGAGCAGGTCGTAAAGGACGTGAAAGAGAGGAACTACGTTGGTGTGAAGAGGTTGGCCGATAGAAGAATCGAGTGGAGGGCTGCGTCAAACCAATCTTAGGATTGTTGACCCTTGATGATGTCAAGTGGTATGATACGCCTAACTTGGTTATATTGTTTTCATTTGAATGATATTTTTCAAGTTTATTCTCATTTGGAGCGATGTCTTTTTTATGAAATAAATTGTATTTCATTGGGTATTACTGTGAGAAATCTTTTTCTCGAAGAAGGGTTCCTTCTTTTTCCTTATCTTATCTATGTGGGTGGGTCGTGAATAGGACTTCTTTCTTCACTTTGGGTTGAAGTGTTGAAGCACTGGCAGGTTCTCATCAGAGGCGCTGGCGTTGAGCCGCATTGGTTGGGGATTCCTCAACGTCTCTGTTGTGTGCGGACCGGTTGGAATGTGGGTGGGCATCCAGTGGGCTTCTTTCACTTAAGACAACCTCTCTCCAGATTGCTTCTTTACTTTCCTCCTTTCAGAATTTGGAGCACATAATGATCATTTAATAAAAACGAATTTTAATCAGGACCCTTTGTAGATTTTGTAAATATAATTTACCACCTGGGTTCTTATGATTTAATTTGTTGCTTCCAAATGGTTCAATTTTCCTGTTTAGGTGCATTTCTATAATATTTGGGTCAGGGAAACGATTTGCTCGCAGAAATGGGAAATGCGTCACTCGTCCCCTTCTGGGAAAACTGACCAAAAATGTTTGTGGCCAACGCACGCAGATACTCTGTGCTGTTGGGTATTTTGTGCAGTGGGGATGTTGGATGGCCAATGGAAGGAATTGCCCTGTTGGTGGCTGAGAGGGAATCCTTAGAAGGAGGACTTTGTCATTTCAGGTGATGGGTGGATAAAAGATATCTTGATGAGGAGTGTGGCTTGGATGTGCATCACGCTGGCTGTGGTGATGGTGGTGTTCATCTACTCGACATCCATGCACCCCGTCATCCGGGCAACGAGCGCAGCAGCAGCGTTGGTGGGGTGGGGCGGCTCAAGGGTGGAGCCCTTGGAGCATGCAACGGAAGCAAGAGTGAGTTTGTGTCTCTGCCAGTGTGTTCCACGGGGCGTTGGGATGGTGCTCTTGCCTTGTTCAGTCGTAGTTTCAGTGGCACCACCATTGCTTTGATGTGTCATTTCATTCAACGTCTGTCTGAAGGAGTTGGTAACAATGCGTGTTGCTTTTGTTATGATCTGCCACGGGTTAGCTGACGTGGTGAATGGAAGGTTCCTCCCTGCATTGCACATACTCCAAGGAATCGATGCTATGCTCTCTCTTCACACTGGCCAGCCTCCTGCCCTTTCCGTTGATTGCACAAGAAGTTTTGTTCCTTCCCTCGTCACTGTCACATCTGCCTGCTGTGTCTTGGACTTCTCTTTCCCATCGCCCCATGCCAGTGCACTTAGCTGTGCCCATGGATGAAAATTTTAAAAAATCATGTCTATTTTTAGCAGAGAAGACACTGGCTAGGCATTAACTTCGGATCAACGAGCGTGGTATGCCACAGAATATAGATGTTACTAAAGCAGAGGAATCTAAGTTATCTCTTTGCGTACAATTGTCACCTCGCTACTGATGCGCTATATTTCCTCAGCTTATTGAATGCCATTGTTTGTTTTCTGCCCCTATGCTGTATAACAACTGTGCCTGTAACATATCTTTCTCAACTTTAAACTGAATTGACGAAGTGGGTTTGAGAAACAGGCATTCGAGGGGGAGAGAATGGGAGTGACATGGAAGATACCCATGGGAAATGGAAAAGGGGACTCCTCTCATGGCTGTGGCTGTCCTCTCAAACCGTGGTCCTGTGGACACGCCAGGCACGATTGCTGGTTGCAACGTAAACACGGGTGGATATTCACAACCTATTTGCTTCACCAATGGAACTGCAATCGCAATGGAAAAGTGGTGAGGGCTGCTCTTTGCGTGGGCAGTCTGAACTCCAACTTATCTACTAAGGATGATTTTACGTGATATTTTAATGGAAATTAAATCTTCCCTGAATGCGTGTTCTTGCAATGTGTATTCCAATAATTTACATGGTGTCCACGCTGCTCCAAGCTTCGCTGAATGCGCTCTGAAGCTTTGCTTTTCTGAGGTTTCCATTGAAGGATGTTTTTATCGCTTGTTCCCCGTGAAACCTAATAAAAATGTCTCACCAATCTTAGCAAATTACTATTTTACACCATCATTGAGGTTTCATATTTTTTATTCGTGCATGAACTAACCCTCAAGCACCAGCAGGACAGTTAGTTATTTTATACGCTCTCTCCGTATTCACTATTTATTTTCCTTTGCGATGTAGAAAAAAGTGTCTTCAGTGGATCCAAATTGCATCAGTACTTCAGCATTATGCTAATACCATATTCATTAGCGTAATGTATCCTATCATAGGAATTGGTGCTACACTGATGGTTTTGCAGAGCATTGAATACTGGATTTGGGATACCTATCTGGTTGGTTGTATGTATGTACAAAGTGCATTTCCTTGCCAAGTACTCACTTCGTTCTGGTGTACTGCAGAAAATGACAGCGGTGGCATCCTAAGGTGAATCTTCATCTTTGATGAGTAGCACAGTGGATGGTCAGCATCTGCTGGAAAACTCCTGTTTCAACCTGCTATTTACAGGAAATATGAAGCAAGCACAATTGTTCGCAAGGTACCCCTCCCCGATCTTCTTCCCCTCTTTCCTATCGCAGAAAGGGATCGATTGACGAGATGTGTATTGGAAAGTCAAAATCTAGGGAGACATGTGACAATCACTTGTGGCATATCCTGTGAAGCTAGTATTTGAATGTGTTTCACAAATTCTGTGCTTTCCTGCTTGTTCACTTACGGAAACAGGTCCAAAGTAAGTGCCAAATGTAGGCAACTCGAGGTGTGACAATCTGTCGTCAGCCAGCCGCAAGCAGCAAGGGGTGTCGCAATCAAGATGGTGGGGTGAGGACATTGGGTCACTTAACCGCTGTGGCTGAAGAAGGGCTTTCGAAGGCCAGCTCAACTCGAAGCAGATAATGCTGAAGTACTTTTGGTCGTTTTGGAAGTGGTAAGAGTGTTCAGTGTATTCCGTGTGTGCAACACATAGGTATCACTCGGGCATGTGCAGGTGTGTGCCACGCTGAGGGTGCTGATGTGCTTGACCTTTGCCGCCACAGGTGGAGCCACCGCCCAGGCGGAGGAAGAAGAGTCGTCGTGGGCCAAAGGCTGGTGGTGCGGGCGACTCCTCGCCGAGTGGCATCGTGGCGCCTGCGGAGCCTGTGAGCCCGAGTGTGGATGTGCTGGACGGGGAGGGCTGTCCGTTCTCGGGAGGTTCGGATGCTGAGGAGGAGGGGGGGAAGGAAGAGGAGGAGGAGGGGAGGGAGAAGGAGGGGGAGGGGAGGGAGAAGGAGGGGGAGGGGAGGGAGAAGGAGGGGGAGGAGAGGGAGTAGGGGAGGAGAGGGAGTAGGGGAGGGAGAAGGAGGGGGAGGAGAGGGAGTAGGGGAGGGAGGAGGAGGGGAGGGAGAAGGAGGAGAGGGAGGGAGGGGAAGGAGGGGAGGGAGTGTGGGACTGTGGAAGTGTTTGGTGCAGACGAGAGTTTGCTTCTCTTTTGTGAAACAATGGTCTCCTCAGCAACTGTTGTTGTCATAATTATTATCACTGTAAATATGTGATTTTATTGCGTGAACTGTGTGTGTTCTGTGCCTAACATTTTTTGGTCCTGAATTCATCTTTTAAGTGGAATTTAAAATAATATATTGACGTGACATCATGTGGAAATGACACTAATAAACATATATGGATTTTGGACTGTCATTTGAGTAGCAGATGGATCTAAAGTTAGTTAGTGTAAGAATTTTATTTTTATAATAATGTTTTGTAAGTTTAGGGATTTCTAAGTTTTCAGTTGTATCAAGTGAATAATGAAGTACACAATAGAAAATAAATATGACAAATGAAGTGTTTATTTTCTTTTCAACAATAGGGATTAAGACAGTTTACCACTTTTTACATAATGATATTCACTTACGAAGCATCTAGAGATTAATCATTTACATGTGATATTGGAAAGGATAATTCAATATCCAGAGTGGTATTTTTTATTGGTTTGCTGTCCCATGAATTTGAATCGAACCCTTGAGCATGGAATGTATGAACTGATGAAAACATTTCGGATGAAGAAACATATAACATTCTGGCTTTGATAACATTGGGTGGCTTACTATCCTCCCCTGAAACAAATACAACGGGTTTTATGTGTTTGTGTTTATACGTATGTCTGTATACACAATGTAAATATGTGTGTGTGCATAAATAAATTCACAAAGGGATCAAATTCTTAGATATTATTTACATCTTCTCTTCCAAAGCCCTCAAGAGAAAGATTCTCAATGAATCAAAGTGTTGGAAGTTATTCATTGGAACACATAAAAAATTTATTTGAAAGTAATGCCATTAATAAAATTGCACAGATACTTATGTGCATGGAAACAAAGAGAATTGTATCACAATATTCGGTATTTTTGATGCCCTGTCTAACTCAATGAAGTGCTGCAGAGCAAATCTTCTGAGAATGAACAAGCAATCAGTATGCTCCGTGACTGATTCTCCTGATGATGAAATGCATTGACTGTTGACACCCTCTCACGGAGCTGAACGTTTGCTTCCGTCTTCAGCTGTTGTTGAGGTGAATGCATTGTTTGCTGGACCTCAACGTGCTTTGCTCACCCATGGAAAGGATAACATTTTCAAGAAGAACTGCATAAGTTAAAAATACATGGACACAAAATTATGTGGTACTTATTGGTGGTATTTTATGAAATCATGTATACTCATGCATCACTGGGCGGTGAACATATCATTCAATGAAGTGTCAGCATATGCAACTTACTGATGTAATGACTTTTAATGTAAACGAAATGTTGATGTCACCATAAGTGCATGAAAACCTAATGAAATGGGCCACCCAGCAGCAAATGATGCTGTTGTATTGTCTTTGAATGGGTGTGTTAACACTACAAGTGGCAAATGTTTATTATCTTGGGTGGGAAGGTGCTACCGGCAGTGTGATTTCTTTAGTAGCCTAATGGGTTGGGTCACCCAGCAGGAAATGACAGAAATGTTGATGCATTGAGCAAGACATTCCTGTGCTAATATCTGTTCGGGTTAATGAGTTCAAGTGTTCAAATGCTAATCAGGGATTATTAAACTCTAAATTTAAGGTGTAATTTTGAATTTGGAGTCACTGACAAGGTTGTAGGGCTGTAACTGATAATTTTGAGTTTTTATCGAGTATTTTCCAGGTAGGATTAATTTTCTCTTGTGATTGCCTTTACAAGGACTTATATTTGGTTCAGACTTGGGAGTAATGTGGAAAACTTTAATTTTAGGTTATTTGGGATCCTGGTTCCTTAGATATCATCTCATGGAAGCAAGTATCATGCGTACTGGGAAGATTTGTTGCAGGTAAGAAACCAATTTCTCCTCTCCTTTCAAAATACTCTTGAAGTAAATTGGATGTTGAGGAGGAGCTGTCTTGTTAGTGATAATTAATGAAGGGCTTGTGATCTGTTTCATTTAATTTTTGATCATTGTGTAAATGGTTTCTGGATTGTGAGTTCTTGAACTTTGGATGGCTTAATGTCACCCTGCATATTCTTGAAGTTCGCCTAATTTGATTCCACAGTAACTGAGAAAAAACTCTGGCCATCTTTAATGGACTGATTGGTGAAATGGAATGGGGTCGTGAGTGGTATGTATTCAGATGATGAAAACCCGTACTTTGACTCGTAACACACATTCACACAATCTCTCACCTCTTTGAAAGCTCCGAATGTTTGGCACACAATGTTTTACAAATGGCAATGTTTCCACAGAGAACCACCATTTTCATCCTAATAACTTGCATTCCTTTGTTAATTAACTAACTACTCTAACATGTATCTATTAATACTTAAGGCAATGGTAGCATCCGGTGCAGTGGCATAGTCAAACCTCTTTTGTTTGGTCAAGGCGTGAATGTTTCAAACTGTTGATGTTAGCAATGTTTTCAGGCTCATTTGTCAACACAGTTGATTTGTTTACCATTTTCAGGATTTGATATTGGTGAAATTGATGTTAGGAAACTTAATGTGCCACAGTAGAAGGTCTGAAGATCTGTGGTACCTGATGAATTGTCAATTAAAATCTATTAATAGTCCATAAATGTTTGTCGTATACTGTGTGACTGATAGGACATTATGTACTTGAATTTTTCATGTGTAGCCAAGTGAGTTAAGTGACTGGTTGCTCTTTAGATTTGTACTTACATAATAAGGTGTAGCTCAGTACACATTGTATGCTTGATTGATATTATAATGTTACACTAAAATTTAGTTAGAAACAGCCTGATCTTGTTGTACCATTCTTGTTGTGCACCAAAAATTCAGAGCCACTGGTGTATTTCAAAAATGTTTTGTTTGATTTATACAATAATATGGTAACAATTAAATGCCTACTGCAGAGCATGATAACAAATTTCACTAAGACCCTTTGATAATACATATCAGTCTTACCATCCAAACACCTTACTTAGTTTTTAAAATATGTTTGTTTGAACTATGTGTTTAATGCAATGATATCATTTTTTATTTCCAAGTTTTTCAAAAAGTTGGAACTGGAAGTATCGAATTCGTTGCACGTTAGAAGTGTAAGAGCATATGGCACTTCTGGGTCACGGGTTTATCACTTTTAGCAACTCTTTGCCAAGTGTCTTCTCTATGTACAAACCATCTCGAATGAAATTTTCATTGTTATAACTTTAGTCTATGAACAGCAATAATACAGCCAAATCCTGGTGCTCTCAGCATCTATAATAATAATATTGCCAACATTGAAATTTCTAAACTGCTGCTCTTTCGGCGATCTTTTAATTTAGATTACTTCACAAATCATTTTATCATTTAAAGAATTAGATGAGATGTCTTTGAAAGCTGGAAATTATATTTTTAATGCACATGCACTTTTTGAGGTTTTCTGGGCAATTGCGTGGTTGGTGAGTGAACCCTGATAATCATTAGCTTTTGCCAGATCTTTTACTAGTCTTTTTTGTGTGTATGGGCTCTGGGATAAGGTCTTAGCGATTTTATCACATCTTGTAACGACAGTGGTTGTATCATTGTTGTCAATGGCCCAGAAGTGATGTAGGAGTAGACTTAAAGGTATAAAGGAGATTGAGACCACAAAAGTAATTCAGAGTGTGTCCTTTGTTAGGTATTAAATGCAATGTTTTTACACTGTAAAGAGTTTAAATATGTTGCTTAGAAATTTAAGCTATTAATGTCCTCCTATTGATTCCATTTGGTGACTGCTGTGACTAGAAGAGTATTTATGTATCCCTCCATCAATATTCAGTTCAGAAATATATAAAGTATTATCATCTCTATTACCAATATTTAGAAGAAGTATTAAATAGAATCTATTAATTTCAAATGGAAAAAACTTTTCTATAAGCGAATGGGAGGTACTGCGTAATGTACAATGATTTCAATTGAGAGAGGGGATGAGAGGAAGGACTGAAAGAGGAGTCGTTGAGGATGTGCAGGTCAGTTCACTCATGTTGGCTGCTGCATCACATTGCTCTGGTTTCTTCTCTGCATTCCACCCATTTTCTTCTTCCTTCCTTGTCAAAGGTATCACTGGAACAGGAACAATCTCTTGATTGCATACAAAAAATCACTGCTTTCCTTGAAGCTTGAATCACATGATACGGAAACAAGTTATTTGAGAAAATCATCAGAGTAATTGTCAGAAAATAGATGAACCACAATTCAAACTTTGGGGTAAACTTGCATATATTCTTGTTTTTCACTCCACTCTGCTTCCTTCACTGTTTGTCTCGACCACCTCACTGACTTGGTGCAGAGTCAGACACCTCCTGTGGGCACGAATGTGACCCACTTGCCCTCCTCTCAGAGGAAAGCAGTTGGCTCAAGCCGGTAGGTTTGGTAGGACGGGATAGCCTCGATGAGTGGACAAAACACGGGCGAGCAGCTGTTGTCATTGGGATGCGCGTTGGGTTGCACACCTTTGGAGGTTGGGTCCCTTCACATGACGGAGCACTTCTCCTTCATCTTGCTGGCTCCCTTGCCCCCGCCCCCCTTGCCTTTCTTCTTCGAGTCCAGCTGCAGAGATATGTTGCGGTTCTTCTCCATGTTGAGCAGCTCCTGGAACAGCTCCTTGACGTTGTGGTTGGTCTTGGCAGACGTCTCCATGAAGTTGCACCCCCAGCGCTGCGCTTCGGCCTCTCCCTCGTCGGGCCGCACCTCCCGTGCCCCCGCACCCTCCTCGCCCTCGTCGCACTTGTTGCCCACCAGCATGATGGGGATGCCGCCCAGCTCTGCACCCTTGGTCTCCTTGATGGCATCCCAGATGGGGCGTAGCTCCTCGAGTGACTGGCGCGACGTCACCGAGTAGACGAGGATGAAGGCGTGCCCCTGCAGAGAAGGGAGAAGTGTTAGTCGATTGGAGGCCTCGTGGGGGGAATGCAACAACACTTGTTGTGCGCTGTGCACAAATATTAGAAAAAGGAGCCCACATTGAGACAGTTGATGGACAGTGGGGAAAGCACAGGGCAAACATTTGTGGCATTTTCTATTTTGGGTACAATGAACGAACTCCTATTTTTCAAAGTTAACTTCATCATCTTCACTGCCTTATCGAATTTTTCTTAGAACAGGCATGCCTTAGATCCTTCATCATATTCAACCTTTTCTCTCTTGGTAAAACTTTCGCACTGATCAGCAAGCTGTTTCAGTTCTACAAGTAAAGAATTTCTTTCTACTTTACACAAATTTAGAATGGTGCACGTAATGTCGGGAGGAAAAGCATCTACCTTTACTTTTTTGGGAAATTTTTTAGGATCAAACCAAGAGCAATCTTTTAAAATGTCTCGTTTGGGTACGAACCTGTCTTGAATACTTGTTCTGGGGCGATCCACAGTGCTTAAGGAGATCATTATATACTTTTATGTTGCAGCAATTTCATGTGCTTTTTCTCCTGACATTGTTTTCTTTCCTGAAGTCATTTGTGTTTTAAAATCCACTTCCAGGTCAATTGAGTCATCGAGATCGCTTCTCGCTCTTCCTCTCAGGGCTCTCTCAAGGCTCAGTCGACTCAAGTGCTCCCCCCTATGCTCACTCCCCCACCTGAGAGCACCAATATCTTTTGGATTCTACAGAGTTTATCATGAGCATGACGTGTTTCCTTCTAGTTTCCATCTCCCACACTGACATCCTCTTGAAGGACAAGCATAGGAAAACAGCTGATTCTTCTAATAAACCAATAAGTTTTCTGCTTGCACCAAACTTAACAGCTAAAGTGGGCTTGTAGGCCATTGCAACAACCTCCCTTGTTATTAGCTCCATCAAATGAGCTAGCAATAATGCTAGACGTGGAAAGCCCACTCTACGCTGGCTCCGATTTGATGCGATTAAACAAAGCAAGTCCACTGGAATCGTCAACTACTATTAAACTGAAAAGTCTTTCATATATCTTCCCTTCGACTACATAGCGGACGCAAATTGCCAACTGATCCATCACAGCAACATCTTGTGTGATATCAAAACTTAATCTAAACACTATGTTATTATGCAGGTCTTTCAGAATGATATCACGTCCCAAAGAACCAATTACATTGATTAGCTTATTAGCAAAATATTTGGACAAAAATGTTAAAAGAGAGAGCCGTGACCAATCTGTCTTTTACTTGATTTTCCAGCAGAACATCTTTTTTTCCATGTTTTCATTCTATGAAGTCTATTCTTTACACTGTGGCGAGGAGCTGTGACGAGGGTACGTATGGGAATTAGATGTAGTATCATGATTTTTTTCAAAATGCACTGAAAAGTATTCTAATTCATATCTACTAAATTTTAAAAAAACATAAGAAATAAAATTTTTCATGCTTTGCTTGTATACTTCGCACTCATTCTTCACGTCTGAGCAGATCACAAATGAAGTTGACGGTGTCTGGCTTGACTACGTGGAATTCCTTCATGATGAGGTTAAGGAAACAATGCACTTCCACAAATATATTTATTTACTCACGACCATGGTTTCGATGCATAGCATCATCTTCAGGTGTCAAATACAGAATTGCAGGCCCTTATATCGAATTTAACAGTGGGGGAGGGGAAGGGAGGGTGGAGGGGTATGGAGTGAAGACCCAAACCGTAGTTAGTGGGTGTCATCATCCCCTGCTGTTACGGTGGAGTCCTGTGGGGAGGGAGGGGGGATGGAGGGAGGGAAGGAGTGGGTAAGGCAGGATTATTGGACTCACTTACGAATTTTAAGAGAGGGGAGTGGGAGGGGAACAAAATTTCGTTCACCACGGTACAACCATTAGAATTCAAATGTTGATGTATCTCCAATTCTTCCAAAGCGTCTAATTTTCTGCCTTTTTCCTCACAGTGTAAAATTTGTGGAACAAAGTTGCTATCGTGTCCGTGAGTTTGTAAATGTTTTGCAAACTGTGAGTTCCCAGTGCCATTAATGAAGCATGCTTTTCAAAACATGATGCCTTCGCTCTTAATGCTCTGCAGTCATGAGTGCCAACCCGTGGCACTTTTAAATTACAAGTGCTACTTAAATACTTGAGTGGAGTATGGAACGCACTAAGTATAAAAATACGAGGTATTCCGGTTTCGATTCGAAGTGTAAGCGTCAAATATCCTTTAGATTATTACGCGTCGCAAGTCTAGAGGGATTCTCATTTTTAGATACCACTGTTGCTAATTATACAATATTGTGCGCTTTAATTAATGTAATGCTTCATTGACACACATCTTAAGAGAAATTTAATTCCAGGAGATAGCTGAAGAATGTGCGAAAGGAGGCTTAATTGAATATAATGCTTCACCGTACTCTAGTTCTAGTGTTGGAGCATGATTATTTGGTTATTACTATAAAGTGACTGATTACTCGCGAAACGAAAATTGGTTTGTGCTCTTAAAATTTAAGCAACAAGAGGAAGCATATAAAATTTTCATTCAATGGATCTTGTATTTGAAAGCAATGGATAGGAAAAATTATTGTATACGTGAAAAAAGTATAATAATTTCTTATATATTTAGGTAATCTTAAAGCCAATATAGGTACTACAAAAACGTATCCCATATTCTTACCAAGAAAAACTACATAGAGGTGAAACCAAAATATCTTTGAATGCATGAAACGTTGCCTCCCACTCGCACATAAATCGTGTTGCTCTTCTTCCGAGAAGCACACTCAACGAGCATTTTGATGTTATTCATTGAAGAACGACCCTCTACGCCTTTTCTTCCATTGATGACCGTGAAAGTCGCAGTGAAAGTTAGCCCCTTGGAGGTTGAGGGACGCTTTTGTTGCAAGGTCCTGGACAGAAGTAACTGCGAGTACACAAGGGCTTCTGCTAACATTAATTCTGATTCCTTCGAGCGTGTTACAAGGCTAGTTCTCTCTCATGAGGAGATTTTTATAGCATTTTTCATCCGAAATTGATAAGGTGTGAGGGCACCTTATAATAAAAAAGTTTAATTCGGAATTAGTGTACTTTTAGCAAGGGAGTTTCTTCATTTCTTTGAAAAAATCTTGCCTCTACCCAAACTACAAGCTATTCTAAATTGTGCAAAAGACGTCAGCAGTCGTTTCCCCCCCCCCTCGAATAATGACTAATACAGCAAGGAAAACTAATGCCATCAGTGACTATTAGTATGTTGGAATATTAAGAATGACCGCATTAATAAGAAAAAGAGCATTTACTAGGTCCATCGATATATTCCTGAGTAGAACGTATTCGACAAGGATGATGAATTATTAACAAAACAGTCTCAGGCAAAACATCGTGGAAGTTAACCATGGTAGGAGAAAAGTAGGGGATACCTATTCTCCTACGATGAATTATTTCCTGGACTCAAAGGTGTTCATGCTGATTTTGATGATCGTGATTGAAGAGAAATTTATGGAATTTATGGTATTCATGTTAAACGGTGGCCATCAAAAAGTACTTTAGTTTTAGTTGACAAGAATACGCATATTTGAAGGTAGGTTCAACTTTACCTTGCTGCCCTGGATGTACATCGTTTAGGGTTCCGGAATTGATGTCCGGTCGAAAATTACGAATGTGATGGAGCTAAATACGCACTTGTCCAGCAATGAAGAAATACTTGGAAAGGAAATGAAAAACATTCACCCGGAGGAGTCTCGATCCCATGACCTTCACACAGCTACACCACGCTCTTATCTGTACGGCTGATTTCTCTAGTTTCCATCACTCTGTGTTGGAACAAAAACCTCGAGAAGAGGCCGAAAGACAAGCCTCAGGTCGAGAGCAGTGCATTCGCTGGGGCTTCCTGTGGTTGATTTGACTCCAGTTTCGCCAGCCTTTGTCGCTTCCACTTCCGACCTTTTCGGCTCTCCACTACGTGAAACCATCCCAGCAAAGGCCGTAGCCAGAACTAGCGAGAGCTTTTAGGGTTGTGCCGACCTTGAAAAGTGTTTCCAACTTGCCCTCTTTCAATGAAGTGAAGGGGCATGTGAGTTCGTACATACTTTGGATAGTACATACCACTCAAATAGAAATCGCCACTCTGTTATTTTCCAGTCAGTAGGTGGAATGCAGTGCTTTTGTGTACAGGGTAGTTGCAGGTAACTTTCTTTCTCTGTACGAGAAATCCGCAAAATCGATGTCACGATGGTGATCAGGGAAAACTCCTTTATCGTAGGATGGGGGAGGGAGGGAGGGTAGGTGGCCCCCCCCCCCCCCTGGGGTGGACACTTCGCAACGCACAATGCGTCGTTGTTGTCGGTATCGCTGCTTCCTCCTCGGATGTGGAGAGGGGCCCGCTACAAGGAGCACCCCTCGTCGCGCTTGTTAATTCTTCATTCGCTCTCAAAGCATCAGCAATATATAGAGCCGTGTGCTGTAGACGCCGAGGGGAAATCTATTCTAGTCTATCCCATCGCAGGACCCTTTTGCGAACCCTAGTCGTCAGTTTGCGAGTCCTTTTCCTCGATGTACTTTCCATTATGCGTCGCCCAAGAAGCTACCGAGCCTCAAAAGGTAGTTTCCTTCCGCAAACAGAACTCGTTCATTTCAATAAGTTCCCCACCATGAATGTTTTTTTCTGTTATTCGCTAATAATTTGGATTGAGAAATCTTCAGTTCACTAGAGATGATTGAATGACAATGTTAAGTTCATTTGAAGAAGCTTAGAAATGAAGGGTCTGCGGCAGCCATGTTGATGAAGCAACAGGTATTGTATAGTATACGTCGCGAGGCACATTGGGAACATTCAACGCTTGAATTTATTAATTGCATTTCAGATCAGTCCCGAGGCTGTAGTGAACACGTGTTGGGAGTAATAGCCAAGGGAAAGCATCAAGGCTAAAAAAGTCTCCTTCGTTGAACATGGTGTTAATAGTTGTTGTATTATAGCCTCTAAAGGGCATCCTGCTCTTGTGGAGCCCTCTGTGAAGAAGGGCGTGAAGTTCGCTGTGGGCCATGCTGCCCGACCTCTTCCAGCAGCAGATATCACCAATTGATATTTGACTTGACGAAGTACAAGAAATTAATACGTTTAAATTATTCTGATTCTCGGAACGGGAAAATTAACGTTGAGAATGCTATGTCTCGGCAGGTTATGAAGCAATGTTTCGGCAATAAATGTAAACGGCAATAATAAAGGTCATGGCAAAATTGCCGGATTATGGGTGTTCCCGGATTAAGGGTGCTCAACTGTACATTACATTGTAGAGAAATGCATATACAATCCGCAGTTAACAGTGATTTGTTTATAGGGAATGATGTCGCTTACGAATACAATTATGACTCGCGACCTACTTTCCTCATGCCACTGAGCATAGGTTTGAAAACCAGAAATTTTATAATTACTGAGCTCACATTCACAGATCCATATTTCAGATGACTCAAAAGACTTGTTGGACTAATTTTTAACTATATTTTGGGCCGGAAGTTTTGGAAAATGTAAGGCAAAAAGTGGTCTCCTGCGAACTTTCGTATCTAAAGAGATAGGCCCATATGTGCAGCGTATGAAATGTTAATGAAACTTTTAAGTTGTTTTTAGTGAAAAAATGAGGACTCTTTCGTGATTACCAAGAGAGTTATGAATTGTAAATATTACGCGATTATCGCGCGCCATTAATCTGCCGCATATCAGTTACCCGCCAAAGTCGATTCTTCGCACATAGGTTTGCGCTTGAAGAAGACACCTTGTGCGAGCTCATTTGTGAATTGATGTGAGCTTCTGAGGATATTGTTTAGTGCATACAAAGGTAATAAATTAATTTTGAGAACTCTGCCAACGAAACTGGAAATGTAGTAAGCTATTGGAAATGTGTCTCAACGGGTAATGTGGAAGAGATGACCCTCAGCCACTCTCTAGAAAGTAGGGAGTGACAGGTGTTTTCCTTTTACTGAGGCATAGAGATTCCCAGGGCGTGACCTCACAACAGATTTCCTGAAGGAGGGCGCCGAGGGTATTTTTGTAAGTTCCGTTACGAAGGAGCAATAAAACATGCGACCCTTGAAGCATCAAGTGAGAGTGACGCGCGGCGACGTTCAATTTGCCACATAACATTCCTCTTGAGTGAGCAAGTGCTTTTGCAAATGGCGTGTTTTAAAGAGTTGAACAGTGCTGTGGATTTCCTTCCCTAACCGTGTGTTGCAAGCGTGGTGCGATATAGTGTCTGAAGAGGGGAGAAGGCGTGGTGTTTATTTTCCATAAAACATCGAGTGTTGATGAAGCCTGCAACTAAACTTCGAAAGCTCGCAATCTGCTGTTTATAGGGTCAGGGAGGAAGCGTCTCGTGGTGCTTTAGTCACTCCATCGAAAACCAAGATGATTCCATACAAGAATGCGACATCTTTGATTTACGATGGTTTTGTAAGATCGGGAGTTAGACGGAAAGTGCCTCAAATGTTCATAGGAAATGTTCTGCCAACTTTGAAAACTAGGTATCCTAAATTCCGCGAATATAGACGACAACCTTCCGCTTTATCGTCTTTTGAGTGACATTGTTTTCGTGTACGAACCAAGAATTAGGCAGAGTTTATATAAACTATAGACTCTGCATAGCGATAGTACATAGTATAGTTTATCACTGTAAAAAGTAGATCTGATTTTAAGGTACAAAAGCGATCTGAATTTCAGATGCAACAATTTTAAGACAGGGTATGTTGAATTTCAGCAGTAATATCTTGTCTAAAAATAAGGCAGGTGAACGACTGAAAATCAGACCATCCAGAATCCTGCTCCCTCTGCTTCCTGCTTAACTGCTCCTGTACCAACCATCCATGTTCCTGCCTCTTCCGTACCTTAAATCCGTGTTCCTGCCTTACAACCAGACAGCGCTTAAATTCAGATCGCACTGAAAATCAGATCAACTTTTTACAGTGATTGAAAGAGACGACACAATTCGTTGGCGTAACCGTTATTTAAGAGAACTTAGAAAATATCGAACTGAACAAAGGACAATTGTATATACTGACGAGACGTGGATCAATGTTGGCCAAACAGCGAAAAAGGCTTGGCGTGATATGGAGATTAGAACTCCTCGTCATGCTTTTCTAGCTGGATTGAGCACTGGACTGAGAGAGCACCCAACTTCCGAGGTGGACGCTTTGCTATCATTCACGGAAAATGGTTTTGTTGAAGGTGCGTTGCGCTTCTTCCTTTGCAAGAAAAACGCGAGCACGACGAAGTTGACGGGGAGTATTACGAGAGCTGGTTCGAAAATTGTTATCTGTCCAACACACCCAGAGGATCCGTGATTGTTTTGGATGATGCATCCTGCCATTCAAGAAAGTTAGAACCCGTGCCTACAACAAGCTGGAGGAAAAATGAAATTAAAGAGTGGCTGATGAGTAAAAATATAAGCATTGACGAAGACTGCTTGAAAAGAGACGTGATATATTTAGTCAGTCAAGTACGGCGAAAGTTCGAGAAGCTGAGGGTTGATGAACTTGCTATAAGTTGTATGGATGCATGGTACTCCCACCGTACCATTGTGACCTGAATCCGATGGAAATGGTTTGGGCCCATGCAAAGCAGTGCGTTGGCATGGATAATTCAACTTTCAAGAAGGAAGACGTCGAACGTCTCACATCGGAAAGCTTCAGCGCTGTCTCTCCAGAAAATTGGAAAAACTATATTCAGCAAGTAAAGAACGTGGAAATGTGGCAGGCAGACAATTCGCAGGATGATGATGTCGAAGAGTTCGCCTTGCCCAGTGGAAACGGGAGCGACGAGGAAGTGTAGCGGGAGCGTCCGATGGAGTGTTCTGGAAGTAGCGGTCGAGTGCTGCGGGAGTATTCAGGAGGTGTCGCGGTAGTGTCCGGGGAGCAGATTATGGCCCACTGGGAGCGTTTTCGGGAGCGTTTCGGAAGTGATAGGGGAGCGTCGACGCTGGTCCGCGGTGGAGCGGTCGGCCAGCTGCCTGGGAACGTCGACGCGCTCCTGAGAGCGCCGAGAGGCATTCACGAGCCGTTCACGAAATGGTTGACTAGAGCAGGCAATTGTACAGCGGAGCCGTGCCCATTAAGCGTAACAAATCAGCTATCACAAATAAGGCTAATATCACAAAAAATTAACTCAACTTGCATGGGTGCACCTAGCACCAAAATTGCAAAATAAAATGATCACGTTGATTTATGTTTACTCAAGCCATATTTCTCGTTCACACACGTACAATTCAAAGCTACAACCTAGCCCTAAGATACCTATCCGCCAGCATTAATCGACCTGTCAATATCAGTCTTTCGTTAACGACTGTTTCTCGCTTTTCCGTTAGGAACTGGAGGTTAGGAGGCCCTATATATACAGCTGCTGACTGGCATTAAGTCGTTAGTGATAATTAATTTACTAAAATATTGACACTGGGGTATTTTTCGCTCTGAAATCAATTCCTCAATAACCATTTTGTGGTTAAAAATAAGCATGACCGTTATGAATATACATATTTGATATTCTTTATACTCCAGGAGAGATAAATGAAAGTTTCCTCAACAACGTGGCAATCGTCGGACGAGCCACGGGATCCTAGGAACCGGGGAGGTGTCGGAGAGCGTTTGGTTCGCTCCAAAGACAGTGTTCGGGGAGTGTTCCGAGAGCGATCATAGAGCGTTTCAACCAGGGATATGATCCGAAAAGGCACTTTACGTTTCGCGCCGTACCAGGGAGGCACACGAACTCGCTCGGCCATTCAAACCCGAAGCCTCGGCTTTGAATGAGACCGAACCCTTCACCGCGGGTGGTTTATAGCACCAACTGACCAGTCACACTATAGTTTATAACTTCTTAAAGTTAAACGTAAATCGAACAATTATGTTCATCTTCGTGTTTTACTATTCACGCTGATGAAAATGGTTTTTTCATCGCAGTCATACGATAGATATTAACCAATTTACATGCTTTAGTAATTTAATGTACATTAAACTGGCTTGGTTTACTAATGCACGTAAAATGGTTAATATATATCGTATAACTGTGTTTAAAAAACCATTTTCATCAACGTGAATAGTACAACACAAAGATGAACATAATCGTGCGATTTATGTTTAACTTTAAGAAGTTATAAACTATAGTGTGACAGGTCAGTTGGTGCTATAAATCACCCGTGGTGAAGGGTTGGGTCTTTTATGGTCACATCCCTGGTTTCAACCCGAGAATGTCGAGGGAGCATCTGGTATGCGAAGTGTCGACTGTGGCGGAGTGCTCGGGGACTGTCCCGGGAGCGATCAAAGAGCGTTTCAACCCGGGAGTGGCGAGGGAGCGTTCGGTTCGCTCCAACGACAGTGTCTGGGGAGTGTCCCGGGAGCAATCAGAGAGTGTTTCAACCCGGGAGTGGCGAGGGAGCGTTCGGTTCGCTCCAACGACAGTGTCTGGGGAGTGTCCCGGGAGCAATCAGAGAGCGTTTCAACCCGGGAGTGGCGAGGGAGCGTCCGGTGTCGACTGCCGCGGAGTGCTCGGGGAGTCCCGGGAGCGTCCCGGGGACGTCCACATACTGCTGAACGCTCCCAGTATACTCCCGCAACACTTCCAGAACACTCCGCCGGACGCTCCCGTTTCGACTGGGTGTACATACGCTTCATCGTATGACCCACCCCAACCACAGCCAAGCACATCTATAGTTACATGGAGGGAGTTGAAGGCCTTTCGGATTCTTGAGATACAACGTATGAAGCCGTTTAATTATTTTAAAATTTAGTTCCCTCACACGGGGAAGGCAACCCGTGTTCTCTTCATTATGAAACGGTTCACGAAACGGTTTTGCCTGAACAAAGAATTGAAATTGAACCTGCTGCTTTGCACATTCTTTTTTTTCTTCTTTTTAAACTAATTTCTGCAACCCACTAAGCATGGAATAAGGTGATATCAAGCCAATTCTTGAAGTAAAAGTTCCTGTACACCGAGTCAAATTATATCCTCTCATGAAACACAAAATATGCAATGCTGACGTCCATCTCACCATTTTCCACTGTCCCTTTAGAAAAGCAATGAGGACTATCTCCTACATTTTCATCGGGATTGATACTTCTCTGAGATTACTCAAGGGAAAAATATGTTGATTTTGCTGATGTAATGGCGAACATTAGGTTGATAAATTATTCCGTACAGTTCTGCTGTCTCTGTAATATTTTTCGATTTTGTACCAGATAAACTGTACAGTTTATCTGGTGAATACATAACTGTGTTACCATTATTAACATGATTGCACACTTCACTTTACATGAGACTTCTGATATATATTCCCGAAATTTATAAGTATTATAAATGTTGAACCCAGTCACTCCCAAATATTTGCTAGCGTAATATTTCTTTGAGATGGCTTTTTCTCGAGGATATTTTCATAATTATATAGAAATAAATGGTTAACTTGATCCTAAATTCGGCTACATTTTAATTATATCTCATGAACCCACTCATTGGCGTCTGTCGTTAACCTCCTGATGCTAACCAAGTTTAATTTGGCGCGTTGTTATTAGTGGTTGCCAACGTTATCAGGCGGCGGTCTCGCCGTGCGTAGGTTTGGCAACAGCGTTCTCCAGAAGGCCCGTACTGTCAACTAAATGTGGAACGCTCACGATGGTCTGTATGTTCTTTAAAAGAATATTTCTAGTATTTTAATGTATATTTCGTAATATAAAGTCATCGTTTTCACCTAGCACTAAATAATAATTTGTTTTGAATGCGTATTTATTACACCCACTTGATATATTTCATCAAATAAGTAAAATTGAGAATATAAGTCAGTAATATGGTTGTAGGAATTTGAACTAGACTCGATGCATACTGTTAATAGGCACTAATATGTTCGGTAATACAATATCTCAAACCTGCTCACTGATCAACTACGCAAGCATTCTCCATGAGAATAAAATAGAGTCTCGAGGAAAAACTAAATAGTTCTGATGAAAGTTATGATATCTTAATTCTAGTTCCTCCAAAAGAGAGTTGTTTAGCCATATAAACCTGATGGTAACGTTCCACCCACTATTGTATAAACATCAATAGGACATTCCTTCCTCTTTCTATTAATAGTATTTTTTTCATTATTTGGCTAAAATAATATAAGACTAAGGCGATAATAATTTTAAAGCTGCTATTAAGAAATGGCAGCTTTCAAATTAATATCCAAATACTGCCTCTTCGGGCTGGCTTGAGATTTCGATGTCAATACAGTATTTACAACGCCTTTCACTCTACATTATATACCCCAATTACATTCCAGTCCGATGAGAATTTCTTCTGTTATATCAATTAACGATAGCACTGAATTACACGCAGTACAAATAATCAGCTTAGCCAAAACATTTGCTTCCACGATTCGACATCTATCAATAAATGCACTCAAAGTGTTGATTTGAAAAATAATTTCAGGAATATTCCGCCCCTTTAGATTTTACAAACTATTAGCCTTATACAGTTAGACATAAATTTGCCTTTAAAACGAACTTATGAAGCCATTACTCTAGCCCTCAAATGGAATTAGTGATTCAAATAGGCAAATTGCACAGCCCTAGAGAGCTCAGTTATAAAAGTTATCGCGTTATAAAGTGATAGAGTAAGTGTAATTGGTAACTACAATACAAAATACCGTCTTATAAAACTGAATTTAAATGCTTGAAAACTAATAGCAGAAAGCAACGAATCTTAATGAGGTAGAGCGGGCGAACTAGGGTGTCAAACCGGTGTGGAAATTTGGTTCCTATGTCAATATTTACACGTTCTTGACGGTGTTGTCCAGTTCGTCGTCAGCAAATATGCCTAATAAATTTGTTTTAATTAAGTTTCTATGAAAAGATCAAAAACGAATTTTTAGGTCTGTTATTTTATTTCATATCTTATTTTATTATTATGAAATTTTATTGTTGCTCCTGATAAAGTTTTTAAAGTGCCTCTGACACATGGCGTCAATATAAAAGCCTTTCTTCATATCACCAAATTACTTCAGTCGGAAGATGACTCATGTTTCGTGTAGCCATGTTGAATGGTTGAAAATCGTTTTAAATTATTACTAACAACATTTGAGCAATTTTATGTTGCTCCGGCATGCTATATTCGTCTTATGAAAGTAGTACCTACTTGGAAGCGCAGGTTCTACCTAGACAACGCCACCGAGATGCAGGCCGGGACGCAGGAACCCGAGAGCACGGTGACGTACGGCCAGGAGGCTAAAAAGACGGCGGTTAGTGCCTCTCATCTGTGGAACGCGAGCGCAGTGAATGACGGGCCAGGCGCACACTTGACTGCAGTGTTCCTGTTGCAGTGATCGAGTGAAGGTGGACGCAGAGGAGGCTGCGTTGCGAAGCGATCTGGTGTTGTTTCCCCGGAGTGTACCTGATGCTGGTTCACCAGAAGTCGCGCCCGGCTCCGCCCACTTTACCGTGGCCGAAAGAATCGGGCGGCCGTTTCCAGGCAAAGTCGAGGTCCCTGCTTCCAGACCCTAGTAGGCCAAATGATCCGATCTCAGAAAGGGACAGAGTTGCTGACCATTTTGTGGATGTTCCACCTCTGCATTGGGAAGAGACATCGATTGATGTACAATAAAGTTTCTGAGATATTTTTCACTGCAGAAACAGCTCTAAAAATTGTTTCACCTGTACAGTGCATACACAAAGACCAAACTGACATATAATTTTTACAAATTAAAAATTACAAATTTACTTGTTTGTTTTTTCATTTCTTCGGATGAAGTCTCATCCACAAACATCATTACTACTTCTTCCAACGCCTGTTTCTTCTTGTCCCTATTCCGGTAATCATTAATCATCATGTTCCAGATAGAAGGCCTTTCTTGTATAGCTTGAATGAGCTTTTCTGCGTCAATAAGAAATTCGTCTTCCCTTTTAGCTGTAACAGTCAGTATCAAAGTATCAAATTTGTTAGTTACACAACGTTTAACCATTGCATTGATCAACTGGAATGGATTGAATGGGTCTAATTTGTTTACAGTAAGTTCCAACCAAATGATATTAAAAAAACACGGTGATCAACGATTAAACAAAACAGAGCTTCAAATTAGCGAGGACCCTGACTCATGCTATATAAGAACTGACATTGCCCATCCAGCGTCGTCGGGAGTGGGGATCACGAAGGCCCTCCCCAGAATAGAATCCCCGGGCCCTTGTGAAATGAGTAGCCTTCATTAATAAACATTAAATTCCAACTGTTCCCTCCTTGCTTTTTCCCTTCTGACACACATTCTCACACCTTCACACGCTCTTTTAGCGAAATTCTTTTCTCTGCTATCTCGTATCCGTAAGAAAATGCGAGCCCTTTTCTTAGGCTCTGATCCCTTTTCTAAGGAGTTCATTCTTGCCCCTCTCCCACCCCCAGCGAAAATAGTTCCGACGCCCCTGTGCCAAGCTAAATATTACATAAAGGCCACAATTAATTAATTTCCCAGCATGGTTGAACGATGTTTTTCTGCGTATGTGTTAGCATTTTTTATTTTAAGTACCCTTTTTTTGGTAACCGGCTGTACACATAGGCAGCCATCTGATCAATGTAAAGATTGAAAGTAGCGTATCCGTCACCTTTCGATGCTTTTATTGCCAGGCGTGTTAGGGGATTGGGTTGGTGTGGTGGCTAGAGAAATGGCCTCCCATCCCGAGGGTCCGGGTTCGATTCCCGGCAGTGGAGAAGTTTTCAGTGGAAAACCCGTCCCCACTTTAGTGCCTAGTGGAGGGCATTTCTGGTTCAGTACTCCGTCCGTCGGATGGGACGTTAAGCCGTGGCCCCCTCGGCGCCGTTCGTAGAGTCGACTGATTGCCGACGCCGGGTTTCTCTCCACCCTTCCTCCGTTCCCTGAATACCATTACCCGCCCATCCTACCAATGCCGCAATTAATCTCAGCTACTGTCGGTCGCCTCCTCCCCTGCTGGATAAATTGACGTTGTGCGTGTTTTTGCCTTCACTTCTAACTGTCTCACAATATTTTTGTAATTGTTTTCATGTTTTAACCTTTCATGGTTTACTATGCTCACCAACATGTTACAGTTCTGATAACAATTTGAAAATTGTTGGCTTAGACAACATTCATCTAAAAAAAGCCTCTAAAATGGAACTGATATGTAATATGGAAATAATGAGATTATACCTTGCTTTTCTCCAGGGGAAAATTTGGCTGCAATCAAACTAGGAGACTTATTGAAATAATCCAAGACAAAAGAAGGTGGATAATCCAAACTTATGTAAATCCTTTGCTGAAAACAAATAAAGTACAGTTTTAAAAAGTTTGCAAGTGCCCACAACGGCTAAAGTACAAGTGGAAGGTGCACGGAGAGCAAAAGTCACGCGTCTTGTCTGTCATATGCCCTCCACTTGATTGCGCTCTGCATCACGCGCCGACGCCGTCCGACCAGTGAAACCGTATCGTGTGAGCGTCGGTCGACAAGGCCACCACCGGCGCCGCGGCGGCGATGTGTGTGTAATGTCCAAATGCAGTTGCATTGTTTGATAGGCCGCGGACGACTCGTCCACTTTTCGTGCGATATCTTACATGTTTCTTTGTGGTTTTGGAATCCATTAGACGGTGAAGTGCACGGCGGTAAAGCAAAATTAGACAAGTGATTAACATTCCTCTATCATTCTTTACCTTCGCGTACTAGGTTGCAAGCTAAATTCCTCCCAGTTTCCTCGTAACTGTTGCCATCAAGTATAACTTTAGGTGTTTACTTTATGTTCGCAGTAATTTTTGTCAGTATTCTTCTCCTTTGGGTAAGCTTGACAACTTAATTTCTTTTAGTTTCTCATCATCATTGTCATTCACTTTGTAGTCGTGGTGTAATGGCTGCCGAGAACACTTTGAATGAAGAAAACCTCGGTAGCGTTTTATTATGCAGTGCTACTCGCTTGGAACTAAATGGAGATCCCGACTCAATTGAACGAATAACTTTTACTGATGACTATTTTCATGTTTCACGCTTGTTCCGGCAACACTGATACAAATTGAATTAAGGGCTATAGTTTTACTTGAAGAAGCCGCTAAAAGGGTCGGCGAAAGCTGGCGAGAAAGTTATCTCTCCAAGCTTGTGTATGATTAAGGTATATCGTGTAACATTACGCATTTTAGCAAAACAAGCTTGAAATGGAAAATTGCACTGAAAATCAGCTTATTTTTCTTGTGTAGATAAAAAACACTTTTTATTTTCTACGTAAGTAAATTTTACCTTTGGTTTTCGAAAAATAAAATTATTTACTCTGTTGCGTACTTTTAAACTTTAAAAGGAGTGTGAAAAGTAATTTTTACGTATTCCAGAGCTTGCTTTAATGAGACCACGTAGTGAGCAGTGGAACGGTATCGAGTTTTGTGCTGGTGGTGTTGTGATTGAGTCATATATTAATATTGTTACTATTATATATTTTTTATCTTCATCTTTTATGTCATTTTTCAGTGCTTGCTTTTCAATTCGGTGGTTAGTAAGTGCTGTGTTCCAAAAGATCATATTTTCAAGTTTCCCAGAGAGGAGAACAGAAAGAGGAAATGCATTCTTCAATTCCCAGGAAGGGACTACAGCATTACCAAGACTCTAGGGTGGGTGAATTCATTTTATAAGCAATGTGTACTTTACTTAACTTGTGTTTACCGACTAGAGTATAGTTGACTGAGTGATAAAGATGTGGTAGGTGGGGAGAGGGTAGGGGAAGTGTGCAGGGACTCCTTTGATTTTTTGCGTCGCAGAACTTCAAATGGAAATGACTGGCAATCAATGCGTATTGAGGTGTAACTTGGAGCTACTCTTCTGAAGAATTATTGTATGAAGAGGGCAAATGTTCTTCGGCCAAAAATATCAAAGAACAGGAAGCTGTTCGACCGTTAGCCTCAATGGAGTGTTTCAGGGGCAATTAGGGTATGGAATATGTCGGTCACCATGCCTATGTGATTCTTTTTTACGATTTCATAATCAGCTTCACTGTATTTAATACTAGCGATACTAACTATTGCCTAAGTTACATCATGAATTCAGTTTCAGTCTTTCAGATATGGAAACGCTTCGAAAAGAGCTGATCCATCCGTAGAATCTTGCGCCGCCGTACATGTGGAGGCTGACAGGCCTCCTGCCGATGACGTCACTCCCACACGCTCTTGTGTCTATAGGTGGCGTTGTTTAATTAAGAGCGTGGATATGAGTTACACGAGTTGTACGATATTTTCACTTCGTTTTCGTTTGCGCGCCATTCCCATTGCCTGTTGTTGACACAGACTCTGAAGAGCAGCGTATTTGGACGCTATCTTCTAAGAGTCTTTTCTAGGGCATTCATCCGAAGGGATGCGTGGGAAATCAAATTTCATGTCATCCTTCGCAAGAATGTCCGCTTCTTCCTCGACCACTAGCTGCAGTGCACTCCTCCAATCATCACATCCGGACGGAAAAAGTGTAGTTGGGATGGAGTACACATAATAGAGATTTTTACGGGTTTTCGGAAGGAAATATCAGTCGCTTAATTGGTGTTGCCGAGTGTTGTTTCCACAACCGTGTGCTTTAAGTGTAGACGCATTTCAAACAGGTTTTGGGGTCCAAATGACAGCACCTTTGGAAATTGATGAACTCTCATGTGAGCGAAAGAACATACTCTTGCAGTTGATGCAAGGTAAGGATTTTCTATAATTTGAGCCTTTCAAAATATTATTCAATATACGGTACTGCATTTTTCGGAGAGGATAAATCGTGATATTTTCAGCCAAAGAAAACATAGCGACAAGGAATTTCGTAGCATTTAGTCGCGATTTACGGGGAAATGCCAATATACTGTTGGAATCGCTAATGTACTCAGGGCTGAGCTTAAAGCCACTGAGTGCGTCCACCGGGTTGCGGATGGTGGGTCGACCTCTAGATATAGAGGTTAGCTGCGAGATAAGCGAGTTTACTCGTAGAAAAAGCAGTCATGGACAAAAAGCGACGGCATTCCGTGGGGAATTGGTCTATCCCTGGGTAAGTTAGGTCACTAAATAATACAGAACCTGTGAAGATGCCATGACTTGGCGACGGGAGGACACCATTAACTATTCATTCCATCACGCGGAGGAGAGGGCAGCAGCTCTTCTTCGCATGAGTGAAGGTGGAGACCACAGTGGTGGGTATAGTGAAACTCATCACACTACAGGCGTGGTAACACTTACTTCTAACGGCTGTAGTACTGCGATGTGGAAGGCAAGGGGAAACCACCACATTATTATCCCGAGGAGTCGCAGCTGCTCCACTCTTTTCTTTCTTAAATACGTGATGGAACCCTCTCGAGTAAAATATACCGGAGGTAAAATAGTCCCCCATTAGGATATCCGGGCGGGGACTACCCGAGAGAGTACATCAGTCAAGTGTGATAGTCATTTTAGGGTAGGAACGTGGAAAGTGCGATTATTTCGGATCACACCGGATCACTGAATTGTAATGTTAGAGTAGGCATAATGCTCAGGAAGAGTGATGAACTGCGTGTGAAGAGTTTCCTGTAGTACAGTGAGAGGATTATTGTGGTGAATATTGAAACCAAGCCTACAGACACCGTTGTGGTACAAGTTTACATGCCTACGTCGGACTACGAAGATGAAGAAGTGGAAGACGTCCATGAGGATATCACGGAAGTGATAAGGCATATAAAAGGAGAAGGAAACCTAATTACTTTAGGACATTGGAACGCGGTCGTCGGCGAAGGTAAAGATGGAAGAATAACTGGAAAATATGGCTTCATAAATAGAAATGAGAGAGGAGAAAGATTAATAGAATTCACAACTCGGTGGTGGCAAACAAATTGTTTAAAAATCACCAACGGAGAATATGTTCCTGGAAAATGTCCGGAGACAGAAGGAGATTTCAAATTGACTACATTTTAGTGAAGCAGAGATTTAGAAACCAAGTGAAGGACTGCAAAAGTTACCCGGGTGCAGATATCGACAGTGACCACAACTTAGTGATGATGAAATGCCACTTGCAATTAAAGAAATCAATCAAGAACGTATGGCAACGTAGAGAAACTAAAGGAGCCTCAACAAGGGTTGGCCTTGCAGTGGAAAACAAAATAGAAGAGGGTCTGACTGAGGAAAAAGTGGAAAGGTGATGGGAGGGCAACAACATCGGGCTACAGGAAGCAGCAAAAGAAGTTCTGGGGAGGAGAGTAGTTGTCAAGAAAAATTCATGGATTACAGAAGGCTTGGAATTGATATAAGAGAGAAGACAATATAAAAATGTGGACGAAAGAAAAAGACTGGCAATTTTCCGCAAGAATAAGGTTTTTTCTTTCGTTATGATATTCCACCAAATCAAGCCTGAAAGAACTACCTTTAAAAATGTGGAAACTGAAGAATGGCAACTTTGCTAAAAATTATAAGGAATGAAATAAACCGTAAAGCGAGAAAAGCAAGGGAAATGTGAATGAAAGATCTATGCGAAGATGTACAAAGCAACCTCGTACATGGAAATGTGGAAGTTGCCTACAGGATGGTGAGAAATCACTTCAAGGAACGGGCTGCAAGATGCGATACCATCAGGGAGAATGGAGAACTCCTAATTGAACATAAGAATAAAGTGAAGAGATGGAAAGAATACTTGGAAGAGGTATACAATGAAAGCAATCTTAGAGCGGAAATAATCGAAGAGGAAAATGAAGTCGATGAGGATGATTTGGGAGCCCCAATCTGAAGATCAGAATCTGACGCAGCTGTAAGGGACCTGAGACTAAATAAGGCTTCGGGAATAGATGATATTCCTGCCGAACTAACATAAAAAGCGGGAAAGAAGACATTTACGCAGGTGTACAAAACCATCTTCGATATGTAATCAACAGGAGAAATACCAAGGGACTTTGAGAAAAACATCGTCGTTCTCATTCCCAAAAAGAAGAGAGCGGAGAAATGCGAAAATTTCAGGGACAACACATGCATCAAAGATATTAACCAGAATCATCTACAGAAGAATAGAAGGAAAAAAGGAGGAGTTACTGGATGAGGACCAATTTGGGTTCAGAAGAAAACATTCCGATTAGCCGATGATGTTGAGGTACCATTCCCATCCAAGCTTGCGATTAAATCAGCCACTAATGGTGTGTTTAGCGTACATGACCGCGCTAATATCCCTTTATTCATCTTAAACACATTTTCCGATCCCAGAGGATTCACTAAATCCTTCAATTCTCGTCTCTCTGCTGCTGCAAAATCCGACGTTTCGCTCACTCGAAGGGCTTCCCGGCTGGCATCCACCGCTCGAGTTGCCTGCAGTCGCATGCGAGTCCTTTCGGGGAGGCGGCCGCCGCCGATTGGTCCGTGGCACGGCCAATCCGCCGAGGCTCCGTGCCACGTGACTCGCGTGCGACGGTGACGAAAATTCGGCGCCATCTCGAGCAACAGAAGTCGTGTTTCGTTGGCCGGATTCTTTGCTCTGCAATACCTCTTGACAAAAATGATCGGTAAACCATTCCATGAAGAAAGGTTGCGTACACCAAGCTTTTTGTTCGCTTTCCATGTGACAGACAAACGATGTTTGGGATAAATTAATAAGTGCCCTCGGCACAGGATTGCGCTTGTTTCCAGCAAGGCCACCATGAATAGCCAAGACTTCCTTTGAAATCCAGCCAGGTCAAGTGGTAGTTTGTTATGTTAATTTCAATATCATACCACGATGCAATAAACCGTGCAACCTGTACTAAAATTGTGCTCCTATTGCGTGGTTAATGCACTGCACTAAGAGGAGTAGCAACTCTCAAATCACTTCATTTTATCTTTGTCTTTAACAATTGTCGTTGTCACCTGAAACCCTGGGACTCGTCCGATTTCCACAGCAGTTGCCCCTTGCTCACTTCGTTTAATAAAGTCCAGTTTTTGTTGTAATGTACCATTTCCGTTTTTTCCACCTCCGGTGATACGCCAGGATCACCAGTTCTCTTTGGAAATCTAATTTCTGTCTTTACGCTGCAAATATAACAGATATAAAACAAGTATCGCTGCTCAGGTGAACCTTTTCCACACGCTATGCAGAGCCACGCCAGCTGTTGCCTTCGAATGGACATTACGCGTAGCAGACGCGCGAAATTCGCTATGCGCTGGTGTTTTGATCGCGCGTAACTTAAAGAACTTGAACGTGAATCCTCGATGACGTTGAACGATTAAGAGTTTTAACTGACGGACAACGATATCGCGGCACAGCGTTAAACGAGGACGCAATGTGACACCCTTATTTCAGAAGTCAAACTACCACCAATATATCCCTCGAGTGCAACTCTTATACATGGTTCTTGAACGTATAAATGCCATTTCAGTCATGGATTGAAGCAATATAGCCAGGTTTTATTGACCTATGTTCTGGATGGCTTCCGGAAGAGCAGATGTTGTGAAACACTCACTTTTCCTCTCGGCATTTTACCTTCTGGGGAAAATAATATTCCGGTGGATGCTGTAGTTTTCGATTTTAAGAAAGCTGAGGTCAAGGTATCAAATCACTCGTGAAATTAAAATATTGTGGATTAGACAGTGACTTTATGCCATAGATTAGATGTTTTCTACATGCTCGGGGGTGCAAATGGTTGTTTTGGACGGTGTTAGCTCTCAATGGCAATTGAATTCTCGTGCCTGGGGTGCCAAAAGGTAGTGTCACAGATCCTCTCCTGTTCCTTCCGAACATAAATGATATCAGTGAGGTGGCAAATGGTAAGCTTGGTCTATTTGCCGGTTGCCACGGATATTCGTAGTCCAATCGGCGATGAATCTTTAAATGATGACCTTTCAAAGCAATTAAAAGCGTTCGTGATGCATGGCAATGCGAATTAAATTTGAAAAATTGTAAAATAATGAACTTTCGGAAAAAAGAATAGATCTCCTCCTAACATAAACTAATTTAACCCATACCGTTCCGAATTTTCAATAATGTTGTGAAACAACATAGGTTATTAAACAATCGGAGTACAATTACGGCAACATTCAACAACAGTCAAAGATTATAATTTGTCTTCTACGGCACGCTGTGAAACCTCGTGGCGGAATCTTGTACCAAAGCTGATGAGACCGTATGACGTCAGCTTGTGCTTTGAATGGATGCTTGAGGCAATAAAGCGATTCCATTTGGAATCAAAGGACGGGGAAGAGTTAAGAACAGCAAATAAACAACTTTGTTTATTTGCCTTTAGGCAGAGTTCACGAAACAGCTTGGAATCAGACTGGCACTTGATGTGTACGCCACATTGCTGTCCGTCCTTTCCTGTCGCACCTTCCGAATCCTTTTCCATTCCCTTCTCTTTGATTCCTCGCTTAGGTCACTCCTATCCCTTCGTTAATGCGCGTGGGAAATTCTCGGGGTTTTTGGTGACGGAACCCGGGGATTCTAGCTGTCGTATCTATTTCATCGAGGGTCGTGACGGTGAAGTTGCGGAAGAGGCCAAAAGCGGGAAGCAATCACTTCGTGCACAGCGAGCTCCTGACCACGGTAACGGCGATGGCACACTGGCTTGGTCAGTGGCCATGGTCAGTTGCACAACCTATGGTAAAACTTGTGTTCAACCCGAAGGTTGGTTTTCGATAGGTGAGGGAAGAGCTCACCCCTTACTGAGCATTTGGCGTGTGAAATTCACAGATTCAGGGTAGGGTGGCCAGTTCCTATCCCTGATGCCCCCTGCGATTTCCCTAAGAAGTTCTGACACGCAGAAAATCCTGTCTTTGTTCGAATGGAAGCGAGGATTTTAGGGTGGGCGTGTCCAGAAAGGCTCCTGCCCGGGATTTGAACCCGGGACCCTCCGGTCAGTAGCCCAGTGCTGTACCCACTAGGCCACCACGACCCCCTACAACGTATGGTGGAAGCGCTTAAATAAATAGTCGGTGATTTCATCACACAGAATTCGAGGGGACCTTACCTTCACTCCTAACAACTTCAAGTGTAGGAATACTACCTACGTAATATTCCTCCAAATGTCAGTCGACTGTTCGCCAAAGTGCGCGAGCCGAAACCATGTAAACAAGATCAAGACCAAACATGCGAGAGGAAACTAAAGAGTGGCACCCCAATAGAAGATGGAAACTCGAGCACTCCTGGTTGGCATAAAGACTTAGCCAATAGCAGCTCGTCCATGCTCGTTTTTCTTTAAGTCTTTTTAAGATGTTATTGTACGACTAAGATGAATAAACTAATCCCATTTGGTATGACAGGTATGCACGAATGGCTTCACCCCCCTGCCATGCACCTCTATGGTGAATAAAGTCGATGAAGTGCTCTTGCTGGGCGGTTTGATAGAGAAATGCATGTGATTCGATTGGTGGAATCTCAACTCTTTGCAATCTCTCGATTAACTCCCATCTTCAATTCCGTGGAGGAGGCAGTCTCCGCTGGCGACCGTGCTAGGCGTCACTACGCAGTCACGCTTCGGACGGGGGCGCGGACGCAGAAGCGGACTCACCTTTGATATGCTTAGCCGCTGCATGGCGGGGAATTGGTGAGAGCCGGTGGTGTCCGTGATCTGCAGCGTGCAGATGTTCTTGTTGCAGCTGATCACCTGGAAGGGAGACAGTGACCAATTAATAGGCGGCAGAGCTCTCGGCGCTGCGCATTCTCAACAGTATGGCGGTGAACAGCCTCAGTCGGGATACGAGCGAGGGACCCCTGAGCCGGGGTATTCCTAGCATGACTGCTTAAATGCGGAAGGCTATTGTAGCGCTATGAAATCGAAAGTGCACCTTCAATTTCAATTCCCAGGGAATAGCCTCCGTTACCGCTTGAAAGGACAGCTTGGACTGCAGCCCTAGAGCTGCTGGAGATGGGAAGAGTGCAATGTAGTCCATCGTTGCTCATTTTGGACAGGGCGAGGTTTTGACCATCCTCGAGACTGGAGTGGGTAGTGACAAGCAGTTTCCCCGAGGAGGTGATGTGCAGTATCCCCGTTTATTAATTTCCAAAAGTTTATTTTTATGTCGTATTTTGGTGTATACTTTGTCGTCAGAGTGGAGAGTTGACTGCTTCACAATGGGCGAATAGTCCTGAAACGCCCCGAGATCACATGATACTCAGGTAAGTATACACAAACACAATACACAAACCAGGCGTGTTTGTTCACCTGCGTATCTATGCGACCTGCTAGACTATAGCTGCAAACACAGCAATAGATCTATTGATATGCGACTGATTTGTAAGAATGTCAGAAAATATTACAGTGAAATTGTGCAGTGTTGCATGGTGCCATGCTGCAAAAGCTACAACAGAAGTGGAGCTTCGTTCCACAAGATGCCCAACAACAAGGAACATTTTTAGCATTGGACGATTAAAATTCGTGGCGAACGAAAGAAGTGGAAAATTTCTGGGAGCGTGCGAGAGTGTGTTCCGGACACTTTTCCGCCTCCGCACCGTAATGCCAAGTAGGTGTTTCTTTAAAAGTTAGCGGTTCAAACAGGTGTTTTAGTCTCTGAGAATTTAAAGTTGTTCGTCAGGGAGCGCGGTTGCCATTTTTCACAGCAATGAAATGAGTGTCCTTGCAAGGTTTTGGTGCCCCAGAATATTCCCGTAGCTACTGATTGCCACTTACACATTTCCAAATAGAGCCCTTGCACTGACCACACGCAATGTCAATTACAGCGGAAACTTCGAAGAACACATGAACAGTAAATATGGATAACATGACCAACTGAGCTCAACATTAACAATGGCTGTTTTAAAGACATTATCCTTGTCTTCTCCTGCGAAGTACAGTGCAGCCTCGTGTCTTCTTTCGACGAGGAACGCAGCACGCTCGACATACATTCTATAATTCTAAATCTATTTCAGCTGTCCATATGTCAGTATAGCAGGGCCCCAGGAAGGGACTTCCCTTAGTCGTTCGCTGCCTCCGACGAACTTGAAGCGCATTTGATGTCGAACTTCGCTGCTTCCAATCCACCTTCCGAACCAAAGGTCCCTTAATTTGAATTAAGCAAGAAAGGAAGTGTGGAGAAAACATTTGCTAGTGAAATAGCATAGCCGTAAGAATGAAATTGTTTTCTGTCTCCGATTATTTCAATACTTAGCAAAGCGCACTCGAATATGTGACAATTGTGAACGGACGCTTAAAAGTTTAGTACAGACACGTTGTAACATTCACCCTAAATATAACACAGAGTATGTTACTAACATTTTCTTTAACTCTGATCTGCTCTGCTACGGGAGAATCTAGGTAGCCCTACTAAACACAATTATAACGTCTTGTTTGCTATTTAAAGAACTATTTATTTATTACCTCCCTGACTGCACAAGTTATTACACTTAATGTACCCCACCAACTACTTAATACACCCTTCACTTAAATCACACATCATCACCAAATTCATCACCAACACAAATTAACTTCCTTGCGTACGCTTTTAACGTATGAATCACTTGCCCAACACATAATAACACTCAGTATGGGCATAACATAAATCCAAAGCATACAATCATCAATCATCAACGCATATATGTCGCAGTTATTATCACGATAATTAGACGGCATTGATAGACGCTTATTTCGGTTCTGTTCCGTGGCGTCACTATTAGGACATGCAGGTGACTCACCCGTCGCGTTCCTTGTTCGCCAAAGATTACAAAACCCCGTTATCCGTCCCATCCGTCAGCATAAGAATATGGGCGAGAGCAGGAGAAGGGGGCTTTTTAATTTTGTCTATCGGCCTAACCGGTGCATTTTTCCATAAGCTAGGATAAACGGAGTGGGACAAGGAGTAGTTAAATATTTTCAGGATTGTGGGGAACAACATTTCGGGAAATTTACGAATAAACCCATTTGAAATATCGTCAACCACACATGAATAGGATTTGTATCGGCACAAAAATTTGGATAGAATTTCACGTGTTACGTATTAAAAATAGAAACCTTCAGCTTTAAAGCGCACATAAGGATCATCAGATGTAGTAGAAACAGAGATAGAGTTTTCGTTTGAATTTATGGACACTGAAATGGCCATTGAGTTGGTCAGCGGAAATGCGAACCGGAAGGGTGTGGACACGGTGGTTGTTTATGCGGATGGATAGGGATACATTCTCCTATGTAGAAGGCAGGGCAGTGTTTACATTGCAAGAGATATACAATGTCAGTGGATTTGAAGGTGCCGGAAGATTCTATTGGGTGGACGGTTCCGGTGTTGGGGCTGCAGAAACTGGGGATCGGGAGGATAGAGTTAAGAGAATCATGACCATGTGTCCAGATGATAAAAATGCTATCAATGAAACGGAGCCAGAGAAGTGGTTTGAGAGCTTGTGAGTTGAGGAAAACTTCAAGGCTTTCCTTACATCTTCCGGTCCTAGTGAAAACCTCAGCGCCCAAGACATATACATTCTTTCCCCCCCCCCCCCCCCCACCCCCCCCCCTAATCCCCGAACTCCTCACCTCTACCTCCTCCCCAAAATCCACAAAACTGGCCTCCACCCTTGCAGACCTATCATTTCTAGCTATAATTCCCCCACCGAACGTATTTCTGCATTTGTTGATTTTCACCTCCAACCTTTAGTTTCCTCCCTTCCTTCCTTCATAAAAGACACTTACCATTTTCTTGATATTATAAAAAACACTCATCTCCCTTTACATCTATCCATAATCTTTGCTACCATCGATGATACCACCTCCTTATACACTTCTCTACCCCACTTTGAAGGTCTTGAATCCCTGAGACACTTCCCATCCCATCGTGCCACTCCCCATAACCCCTCCACTGACTTCCTCACTTCTTTATCTAAATTGGTTCTCACTAAAAACTGCTTCAAAGTCCTAGACAAATACTATTTGCAAATAAAAGGGACGACTATGGGTATTAAAATGGCACCCTCATATGCCAACGTATTCATGGGTCACCGTGAAGAAGTTTTCCTCAACTCACAACCTCTCAAACCACTTCTCTGACTCCGTTTTATTGATGACATTTTTACCATTTGGACACATGGTCATGATTCTCTTAACTCCTTCCTTCTCGCCCTCAACTCCTCTTTCTCTGTTTCCTTCACTCACTTCATTTCTGATTCCTCCATAACCTTTTTAGATGTCAATATTAATCTATGCGACGGGAAAATCACCACATCTGTGCACATTAAATCTACAAATAAACAACAATACTTTAATAGTTGTCACCCTCCTCATATTAAAATATCTATACCATACTCTCTCTCCATTCGTGGCCACCGAATTTGTAACTCTGACACACGTTCTCATTTCCTGTCCCAGCTACTCCCTGTCCCTTCTCCACCGCAATTACCCTTCGCACCTCCTTGACAAAAGGATTTTACCAGCCACTGCTGACTTCACACCCCCCCCCCCCCTGAAAAGACAATTCAAGCACCTTTAACCTGAGTACTACCTATTTCCCCGGCATCCACCGATTAAAGTCATTTCTCTCTAATTCTTGGTGTAGTCGGAATGAAAGTTGGTGGCGCCTGCGCAGAAGCTCAAATTCCACCTGGGCGAGTCCATTGTGACGGACTCGAAAGGGGTGAAAGTGCGGGTCATTCTCCCTTTGCTTTGTCTCAGACCACGTGCGTTCGCTGCCCACCAAACTGCTTTTGCTTCTTCTTCGTTGTCAGTATTCAGTTATTTTAGTTGTAATAGGACGTCGATAGCTTAGGTAGGTTATAGCAAGGTTAGTAATTTTATATTTTGTCCTTCTTAGTATAGGCATATGATTGATTATTGTAATTTAGACGTGTTATTTTCCATTTGTTCATTAGTTTGTTAGTCCGATCTTTCATTTATAATATCATTTCATGGTGTAGATTCGTTAATTATCTTAGCCGTTTTGTTTTTCGTAGTTCGTACTTCAAGTTTAATGTTGCATAATTTATGTTTCTTTCAATTTTAACCGTTTCTTGAATACTTAAAGTAGCATTGAATTTTTTTACTTTTAGTCACATATTTTATTAGTTTATCGTTCAAGATTAAATAGTAGGTTAGAATAGAGAGAGCATAGATAGTTAGATAGATTTATTGTTTAGAGCATAGGGTCATCGTTTATCGTTAGGTCTTCGTTGCTTTGTTTCGATGGTATTTTATTTTTCGTGGTGGAAAACGCGAAATCCAAAGTAGGGGGTGAGAGGATTCTCCACAGTCGGGCGCGAGAATTTATTCATAGTGTGCTGATTTTCATGTAGAGCGAAGCAGAAGAGGGGTTGCAAATCCCTCTGAAAATCGTTTATGACCGTGCGGTCGCCGCAACCGGCGTTTCTAAACGCAGCTTGATACGGATTGCTAACGAGGGAGCAGCAACCAATTGCCAGTGGTTCTAATGGAAGAGTTTGTCTCTCCGAAAAAGAAGAAGCTTCAAAAGAGCCCAAAGTCTACTGTGGACGATTTTGATGTTCAAGTGATAAGAAGAACGGTGCATAATTTCCATACTGTGGAAAAAAGGCATCCCACACTCCAGGTTTTGTTACCGGTTATAAGAGACCGGTTTCAATGGAAAATTGAGGTCTCTTCGTGTACTCATGAAAGGTATTGATTGGCTTCAAGTAAGTAAAATTATCAGAAATGATTTTTCAAATGCATTTTTACTTGGCCTAACTTTTTAATGGTCATGTTTTCCTCACGGATGGAAAAACATTTAATAACAAGGCAATTTTAAGTGAAAATTATTATATTCGCTTGAAGAGGATGGCATATCTGCGGAAAATCATGAAATTCAGAGAAGAAGGGCGACCCATAATATTCTCCGATGAAACTTACGTCCACTCATCCCACACCACGCCCTTCCAGTGCAAGAGTGGAGAAGCACATGGGCTTAGAGAGCACCTGTATGTCTATTAATTATCGTTCATGCTGGTAGGGAAGCAATACTTAGGAAGGATAGGAAGTAATTTTTAAACAGACATAGATGACTCATTGCTGACCCTGGAATATGCTTCGTAGAGTTTATGTTTGTAAAAAGCTATCATTTTTACGGGTGGAGAAATGGGTTTCATTCCAGGAGCTCTACTAGTGTTTAAATCAGGCCTGAAAACAGGAGATTATCACGGTTACATGAATCATGAAAATTATTCAAAGTGGCTAAGAAATCATCCCATCCCAAACCTGCCGTCTAATTCTGCGGTTGTGTTGGACAACGCGTCGCGACGCACTGGCAGCGGCAGGAGCGTGAAATGCAAGTTCATCTCTTTGAGTGACCGTCAAAAAAGGCGAAGGACGGTGCGCTGTACCTCATCTTCCGCCGATGCATTGGCAAGTGCCACTTCTATGAAGTACAGTGAAATCGGAGACGAGGATGCTGCTGCTGTGATTAAGGACATTGCGCTAGACATCTCCAACTCGAGGCAAGAAATACAGAACAGCAAAAGGTTTAGCATCTGCGAATACATCAGAACAAGCTAGTGCCATTATAATAGATTGCAAGTTATCTGTGAGTGTATACCTAACCCTCCATAATTCAGCTTTAGGAAACGATTGTCATTTATATCCGCCATACTACCAAATAGTTCAGCAAATAGGCTCTGTTATCCTTCAGGAGATAAAATGAACATAAAAACAAACTTTGCAGAAGTGGATCTCCAAGCGTTACTTAATAATACAGCTGAACGAATTTTAAAATTGCGGTCTCAGGTACTCCAAAGTTTGCCATCCTAGGATCTCAGTTCTCTAGTTCTGATCTGTAAATGTGGTCTGGATGGCACCTACGGGCAAAGCAATTACAAGCAAACATTTTTTGATGATACTGGTGCTCAAATAGACGATTCCAGTACAATGATGTCATGTTTTGTACCCATGCAATTACTGGTCTTCGAAGAAGACAAATGTAGCAAGGTGATTTGGAAAAATCCACGGCCATTTTCACCCCGGTTATGCCGTCCAATCAGTTTAAGATTCATGGCTGAGAGCTCCGAAAATATCAGGAGAGAAAAGGATTTCATTGAATTCCAAATCCGAAATCTTATTGCCTTGTACAGCAGCATAGAAATTCAGGAGCAAAAATATGACATCAATTTGGTGTACTCTATGGCTGCCATGACGATCGTTGATGGTAAGGTCATCACTGCCGTCACCGAAACCTCACCAACCCGAAAGTGCCACATGTGTCAAGCAAGCTGTTAGGAATACAATAATATTGATGCTATTTTGAAACGGCATGTAAAAAAGTGAATACCCTTCAATACGGGGGTATCTTCTCTCCACGCGTGGATAAAGTGCTACGAGTGCTTATTGCATAGAGCATATGAAATGCCGGTGAAGCGATTCACTCGCGCAGAAAAAGATGTAGAATACCCGAAAGTGGAAGCGGCCAAAGGCAAAATCCAGGCTCGCTTTCGCGATAAAACTCGGGTTGGTTGTGGACCGGCCAAAACAAGGAACCGGAAACACTAGCGATGGCAACACTGCTCGACGATTTTTCGAAAACATGGTGCTTACGTCCGAAACAACGGACATCGACGAGGACTTAATCCACAGGTTCCATGTTATTCTGGAAATATTATCTTGTGGCCTCGAGATCATTTTTCAGATCTGCTTTGGCGACTGATCGAAGGTAGGTACATTGAATTATGTCCATGGTATCGAATGCCGACAACTGTGCCCAAGGTTGGTCCATAGCAAGGATATAATTAAATATTCAGCGATACGTATCGGAGTAATGTCTGAGGAAGCTCAAGAGGCATGGAATAAGTATGTCAAGTCATTTGGAAGAAATTTCGCGAGAAAATCATCAAGAATAAACAAGATGAAGGACGTTTTCCTGCGACTGCATTTTGATCCGATCATATTTAGCCATCGCAAAGCATACACGGAAAGTGTTTGTCGGTTGATAGTACCAGGAGGATGTTATCTGTTTTGAACCTGAAACACTGGACGATGAAACATTCATGAGCATCGATGACAAATCGAATCACGGTGATTCGGATGCAGTGTGCAACGATATATTTACTGAATAATGTGCATCTATTTTGAGTATAATTTCAATTTGCTTATTATTATTTTCTATAGTTATATTTCATGTAGTTGATTTAATTTATGAGTTAAATAGTTTACTCTTATTGTATTTAGTGACGAAACGTACACGATAAAACATTGTAAAACATTTATAATTGTAAATGTAGAGAACATTGTTATGTTGATTATATACTTCCTTATGGGAAACTCTACAGGAAATTTTTTTTCAGAATCGAAAAACATAGCAAACTTTTATTTTTATTTAAAATTGACAACGGATTTAGCATCAGCTTTGAAATAAACATACAGATTCCATATTTCATGTAAATCTGAGAAAAGTTTTTTTCGATGTCCGTCATATAGGGATCCAGTCACATAGTGCGTCGTATCACAATATAGGCACAACAGCAGCATCGCAGTCCGAGCATGAGTGCTAAGAAGGATGCCATGAAGGCGTGGCTGGACACCAGAGGGGTGGGGTACAAAGATTGAGTTATTTGAAAACATTAAAAGAAATGGGGGGTCTGTGATATAGGTACAGTGGACAGTATTCTGTCTGAAGATGGGCATTCGACAGTTAGGTTGCCTGCCTACCATCCGGAGCTCAACCCGATTGAAACGATGTGGGGAATTGAAAAGAAATAGGGTGGCAATGCACGACGTTTCCTTCAAATTGGACGATGTAAAAGTTCTGGTTCAGGAAAAAAGTGCTGCAATTGGTAAGGAAGAGTGGTGCAAAGTGTGCGAAAGTTGGAGGAAAACAATTATATAAGCAATGAAATGGTGCGTGATGAAGCCGAGAATGAACTTTTAATTACTCTGTCCGAGACTGAAGATGAGAGTTTTTCCGATTCTGAAAGTGATTATTAACCCTCCGACGGTCGCGCGTAGCTGTAGGGGATACACACGAGGTGAATTCGGTCTAAAATTGTATAACATTGTGCGCACTGCACTATGCCTTCCTTTTCTATTCATTCCAGATTCCATTGATTTACTTGTGTCCTATTCTGACGTGAGCAGTGAGTCGTCACTGCTGTTCCTCAGGTCAACTTTGTATTTCTGACATACGCGCGACCGTTCCGATATTTAAAATTCCAGCCATGACCTTCATAGTTTCTTCCCTCGTTCACATGCTTACTTGCGTTTTTTATACAATAAATGCAATTGTTATTTATATAATGTATATTTATTAACCATACTCCAATTATTTCAAACTTTTAGTCACTGCACTTCTCCAAATTTGAATTTGACATTCGCGAGAACAAGAATTAGCTTGTGGGAGATCGGTTTGGTGGGGTGGCTAGTGTGCTGGCTTCCCACGTCTGGGGCCGGAAACATTGCTATAAATGTTACTTTGAAAATAAAAATCGCGGACTGAGAGCGCACTGGCTACTGGGCGAAAACACTCTTGTGTTGGCTACACTGAGACCATGCCTTCCCCTACGGATCGGATCGGATCGTGAACAGGAATCCTATAACGCTGTACCGGCCGCGAGGCCTTGCCAGTCGTGGTAGGAGTGAAATAATGGAGGATATCAAGGATGCAGGAAAGTAGGATATTGGGAAAAGGACTTGGATTTAGGATGGTAGGATTTTAGGAAAACTCCGGACGGATTCTGCCGAAGCACAAAGTGGTTGGATATTTGGAAAAGTATTAGGGCAGGAGTCTGGGAAAATCACGCACTGATGGGTTCATCCAAACACCGGCGGATCTCACTTCTGATGGACCAATCCATTCTGAGGAGTAAAAGGCAGGAAGTTAGGAAAGGAATGACGGTAGGGATATGAAAGGAATTGAGGAAGGATAAGGAACGATCGATGTCAGGCCGCCCTCGCTAGCAGTCAGGAACGGAGAATGGCAGGCGCAGGCAGAAGACGATGGTGTATGGCAGGCGATGATGATGGGAAGACAGGCAGGAGACGTAGGCTGTCAGGAGGCACACCAGCTCGAAGCAATTTCCTCCATTAGGGTTGTCCAAGAGGTGCGGTCGTCATAAAGGGGAGGGATGAATCCGAGGCAGGTAGGTTAAAAGATCAGGGAAGGGTGTGAGGATAGGATTAGGGTAGGAAAATATGAACCGATCAAAGCTTCCGGTTCCTAACAGGATGCCTTCCCCTACGCTCCCGAGCGGAGGGATACATATGTACTTGCCTTCCCCTCCCAACTACCCCCTTCTCCCCACCAAAGGCACCTTCCCCTCCACTCGCTGCCTTTCCGCGCATTCAGGTGCCACCAACTTTTTCTATCGGACTCTAATATAGCCAAATCACCAAAATCCTTTTTCTTCCAAACCCCCCTCCATAACATACCGTAGACCACCCACACTAAAGATGCTGTTCAATCGGACACGCACCCATTGAACCTCCTTCTCCTTCACCCTTACCCCCTGCCACTTACCCTTGTAATCGCCCTCGTTGTAAATCGTCTCCACTCCTCACTAATGATTCCCAATTCTCCAGCCCCAACACACCTTTCACCTACCCTCCCTCCCATATCACTTGCACCTCGAATAACATAATTTATAACCTGTACACATTGTTCCGCTTTTTACGTTGGTCTTTCCACTAATCCCCTCACCATCCGAAATGGTAATCAGCGTTGCACCACCTCAATTCGAATCTCCCGGTGCCCATTCATGCTTCCACTTACAATTGCAAGTTTGACAGTTGCTTCCGCATCACGATAATTGCCTCCATTCCGCCCACCTCACCTGAAATCAATCTCTTGAGCTCGCACTCGTCCATTTGCATTGCATTGTGAACGCCCACCCGGACTCAACCTCTGACCTCTAACAGCATTACAATGTAGCCCTAATGGTTCCCCTCCTCCCCTTCGCCTTACTCCGAATCGGTCCCAACGGTCGCTTTCAATCTTCCGTGGAAGCAGAGGTGCATGACTACGGAAATTCAAAGTGCGTTATTTTGTGTATTTCATTTTTGTGTCGCCTCTGTCTGCCATGCGATTACTATTATTGAGTGCACGTCCAGTGAGGTTTTAAACATATTGCTCTACATAGATAGCTTGGGAGTGCAGTGGGTGCACACAGGCGTGCACCGCGCTGGCTGGCTCACCTGCCGGTAGGTGTCCTCGATGGTGGGGATGTACGACTCCCGGAAGGTGCCCTTGACGAAGCGGAGCACAAGGGAGCTCTTGCCGACGCCGCCAGCTCCAAACACGACGACGCGGTAGTCGTTGCTCTGCTCCGGCATCCTGCCGCTGCTCACGACGCTGCTCCCGGCGGCGCCAGCGGCCTCCTCAGCGCCGGCGCCTGCCGACAAACACAAGACGGGGTTACCAGCGAAAGGAGGGGCGCACATCCCGTCTCACACACGAGGAATCAGCGCAAGGAACGACTCGCGGACTCTGCGGATGTCCCGACATGCCTCGCGAGTGGCATGTTCACCCAAGTGTTCCATGCCAACACTTAGAAATGACCAACCGCCGTCCAATTGGATTGAGGAAAGGTTCGTCAGAAGGGACTTCAATCCTTACTCCTCATCACATTCCGTCTTTGGAGATAAGGGCACCCTTTAATTAAGAAGGGAACTATTATGTCCGATACTGTGAACGGGATGCTCTGTGAAGTCAAGGCTCCTGCTGACGTCTGCTAGGATTGCAATTATCACCATGGAAAAGTAAACAAAGCTTGCGTAAAGCAGCCTCTTCGTTTAACAATACTCATTGTCTCCTGATTCCTTCGAGGCGTGTCTCACACACTGTTTTACTTCATTTGGCAAACGAATTTATTCACAGGAAACTCTCGCCATCTATCTTTTGTTAGCCCCAGACACATTTCATGCGTGGTGGATCATGGTCTCGAAGAAGTGAGTTGTGAGTGCGACTGGACGTGGAAAAAAATAAGTCTCCTCTCTTCGATGCGACGAATAAATGTACTCGGAGAGACAGGGAAAACCGGCTCCGTGTGAACACTTGTATGAGGGTGTACCCTGACATGGTGGTTCAGGTACTTCGCGTCGGCAGCAGAGAAGCCGAACCTTTTCTCAGAGGGGTCAGAGATTCCAGTGGGTGTATGATGCGTGTATTAGCGAAATCGAATCCGCGCAGGGTATTAAGGACACTCATTAAGATTGCCGGAGTGAGGCCCGGCTCGAAAGACATTCTCAGGAGACCAAGATACTGATCACGAAGAGGCACTTTTACATATGTCTCCTGTGCGGGAAATACTGTCGAGTCCTGATTTGAGAAATGCCCCCGAGCTTGTGTTACTGGGCACGATGTTATGAGCAACCTCGAGTCAAATCCACTTCCACATGGGGGAGAAGGTTTCTAATGTGGAGGAAACGGTATTCCTGGAATAAAATGAGACACTGAAGCCGTTTATCCGTAGAGATAGATAGAGACACACGCTGCAAATGTCTCTCCTGTGGCCCTGGACCAGAAGCAAGCGAACACCAAGGGAGTTAGATTAAGGCTAAAAATACAGCTACTTAGAAGCAATCACTTTTCAATGTAAGATTCTAAATGAGCTGGTAAACTGATTACAACGTTCATAATTAGAAAGAAACCTCAGAGGGTAATGTCAAACCTAGTCGTGGATTGCATTAAAATACACGTCAAAACAAAACGTCTCCTTCTAAGGTAAAAAAAGACCTGGTTCCTATGGCAAATTTAAGTTCCACAACACAACAAATTCAAGCGACCTGCTTTGAAACAACAAAGTGCAAATGAATTCTCTAGATCGAGATTCAGCGTCTTAACTAGTTCAGATTACAGCCCATATTCATACGGAGGGCATGAATATCGTGAAAGAAAAGAATGCTTCAGGAGTGTCTGTGTCCAGATTTGAAGGCGGTAAGGCAGCGGCGAGTTTGTATGTATCATCAGAGAAGGACACACGGTGCGGGTTATGGCGTCCAATCCGCCTGACGATATTCCGATGTGGAAAACTTGTAATAGTTCATTCAAATATATTTCTGCGTTCTAAAAACCTTTCGCAAGATTGACGTGAATGAATTAAATAAGAATGGCAATTTTCCACAAAGAAATCTTTACTGCGACCGGTTTCGATGTGATATCATCATCATCACCTAATAATGATGTATCACATCGAAACCGGTCGCAATAAAGATTTCTTTGTGGAAAATTGCCAATCTTATTTAATTCTGTTATTCCACTACATAACGCCTGAAACGACTCATTTTATGACGGGAATGAAATTTGTCTCTAGTTTCTCGGTTCTTCTCTATCACCGATTTTAAAGATAGGTGTAATGTTGTCTATTTCCCAAGGATTGGGTACTGTGTGATTCTGTCGTATTTAATTGAATATTATTTCTAGGTAGGGTGCTATTTCAGAAGTGTTGGATTAAGTTTTTATTCAAATCAATGATACAACCATTCTCTTTCGTGTTCAATATCGTTATGCCCCGAATCCTCGTTATCAACAAACTATTTCCCCCATGACAACCATGGAAAAACAAAACATTTATTTTAATTTGATCCGCGATTATTATTTAACAAATTTACTTTGCTTCAAATTCCTCCTTTCGCGTGACAAATTTTAAATAATTAAACTCAAGTTTGGAATGTGCTTCTTCATTAATGCTTCGCTGACGTCCTTGGTCAAAACATCAGTTTCCAAGTCTGCTGAACCCACGTGATGAAGAACCACCTCACCATTTTTGATTTCATCCTTGACAAAATGATACATTCTTCTGATGTGCTTGTTTTCTTTGTTGATCTTCTCATTGTTATTCCAATTCAATGCTGATTGACTGTCAGTTCGAACTTTTATTGGTCGTTCAACAACTTCAAATTGTCCCAGCTCTTCTAACAACTCTGTCAACCAGATGCCCTCACAAACTCCATCACATAATGCCACCAACTCCGATTCCATAGTTGATAAAGCTACCATCTTCTGCTTTCCGCTTCTCCAACTGATCAATGCGTCTCCAATCTTCACTGAATATCCGCCAAATGATTTCGAATCCAAAGTGGTACACCAACTGGCATCTGAACTAATCTCCAGTCTTCCAACTTCTCTGCCAATCTTCAAACGATACCCTTTGGTCCCCTTCAAATATCTCAAAACTCTCTTCAACGCCTCGTAATGAATCATCCTTGGATCTTTTGAGTACTGCGATAGTTTGCTGTAGGTGTATGCCAAGTCCGGCCTCGTCCCTCTCACCAAATATCCAATACATCCAAGTATTTCTTGGTACAAATCCTTGTTTGCTTTCTCCGAATCTTCGTAATCGTCAAGTTTGACTCCACTTGCTGCTGGTGTCTTCACTCCATTGCAATTCTCCATTCCGAATCTCTCAATAACTTCTTCGATGTAGCTTGATTGTTCCATGATAAATCCTTCTTTTTCTTCTTTGATTTTTATTCCTAGGAACTTCACTTCATCCTCCTTTGACACCTTAATCTTCAATTGCTTTTTCAGTTTTTCCACCAGTTGATCAATCTTCTTTTGACTGTCACCAACAATTATACAGTCATCCACGTAGCATCCAATTGCCAAAAATCCCTTCTTTGACTCTTCGACAAATACACATGGATCTGCTTTACATGGTTTCAATCCCAATTCCTTCAAAATTCCAGATAATTTCTTAAACCAACATCTTCCTGCTTCTGGAAGTCCATATAAACTCTTCTTTAGTCTAAATATCTTCCCTTCTTCAATGTTTACTCCTTTTGGTGGATTCATGTACACATGCCTGTCCAATTCTGCGTTCAAGTACGCTGCTTCGACGTCAATGAACTCCACTTTGTAATTTTTCTTCGCTGCAATTGCCAACAGTGTCTTCAATGACTCTTGCTTCATCACTGGACTGTAAGAGCTTTTGTAATCCACTCCCATTCGCTGTCGTGAACCATCAGCTACCAGTCTTGCCTTGTATACTTCTGCATCTTTGGTTCCCTTTTTCTTGAAAACCCATTTGCTTTGAATTAATTTTACCTCTTTTGGCTTGTTAACAATTTCCCAAGTCTGATAATTTTTCATATTTTTCAATTCCTTGTTCATTGCTTCAATCCATTTGATCTTGTCCTTGGACTCGATTGCTTCTTTGTAGTTCCTTGGATTGATTTCTTGCACCATATTGACAATGCAATCGGGCTCCTTCTTCTCTCTCGTTGACCTTCTTACTCCCTGTTGTCTTAATTCATCTTCTATTCCTTTTAATTCTTCTTGGTGTCTCTGTTTCAGGACATCGTTCGTGTCACCTTTTTTTCTCCCTCTTCTTCTCTCTCCAGCTTGAACAATTACCAACGGGTTTTTATGAGATGAATCATCATCACTGTCGAATTGTCCTTGAAAATCTTCAACAACGTCATGGATAATTCCTGAATTGTTTTCTTCCTCGTGTCGTTCGTCTCGATTCTCTTGCCTCTCAATTGGGATAAAAACGTAGTTAGTCTCGTCATAACCAACGTCTTCTTCCTTCTTCTGAAAACCCATTTTTTCTTCAATGAACTTTACGTCTCGACTCTCGTGAATCTTCCTGTCACTCAAGTCAAATACTCGGTAGGCTCTCCTGTTCTTCGAGTATCCCACGAACACAGCTTCCTTTGATCTCACGTCAAGCTTCTTTTTTTGAACATCTTCATTTCTGTAGAAGACCTTGCAGCCAAAAACTCTGAGATGTCTGACCGATGGTTTCTTGTTTTTCCAAATCTCAAGTGGAACTTGATCCCTCTTCTTCGTAGGTGAAAGATCATGCAAGTAGCTCGCAGTCCACACGGCTTCTGCCCAAAACATCAGTGTTAATCCAGCTGCAATGAGTAACGTTCGAGCCATTTCCACCAACGTTCGATTGGCTCTCTCAGCAATTCCGTTGCTCTGTGGAGAATAGATCGTCGTTCTCTCGTGCTTGATGCCTTTCTTCTTGAAATATTCTTGCAATGTGTCGTTGGTAAATTCCGTACCATTGTCTGAGCGAAAATTCTTGACCTTTTGTCCTGTCTCGTTCTCTTTTCTCTCAATAAACTCGATCAGTTTATCGGCAGTTTCACTTTTACTCTTCAAAAAATCGACGAAATATCTTCTGCTGTACTCGTCCACAATAGTCAGCATGTACCTACTCCCTCCAATTGATTCTTGTTGCATTGGACCACACAAATCCGCGTGCAGTCTTTCCAAGATCTGCTGTGCACCTTCGATTTCGACTTCTTTGAATGGTGCTCTCGTCAGTTTCCCTTGAATGCAATCCTCGCAGTTGTCGTCCTTGATCGACACATTTTCGAGTCCTCTGACAAGATTCTCTTTCGCCAATCTAGAAAGATAATTATTGTTAATGTGACCAAGCCTCTGGTGCCATAAATTACTATTTATTTCGCTTGTGCTAAAGCAAACTTCTTTCTTCAGCTCTCGTTCATCGCTGTCCGTGCTCATTCGAAACATAAAAGCATCTGCTTCAAAGATCCCCTGTGCAACTAATTCTCCTGTTTTCTTGTCATAAATTCCAAATCCATCTTCATCAATAACTATTTTCTTGCCCATCTTGACCAGACTTGGAACTGACATCAAGTTGCTGTTTAAATCTGGAACATAAAGTACGTCTTTTATAGTTAATGCTACCTCACCATCGTCAAGATAGCTGGTTCCTTCAATTTCTCCTCGAAATTCAGCGTGAATCTTTCTGCCTGCTTCAGCCGTCACGATCTCCACATTGTCTTTCCTCTTATTAATCAATAACTCCTCTTGATGAGTCATGTGAGATGTGCACGCCGAATCAAGCATCCAAGTGACTCCATTTTCTGCATTTATCTTGTGATGCTCCCTCACTTCAAATGCATGTTGATTCTTGCCTCCTTTGAAAATTCCCTTGAATTTGCTCTTATTCTTGTAAAAATCCTTTGAATTTTCTTTAGTCTCAATTGAATTCTCCTTGTCCTTGTGCCAGCAATCACGAGCAAAATGTCCAATTTTGCCACAACAGAAACATTTTTTCTTAGTCTGCACCTTCGCCTTAAAAGCCTTGACCTCTCCTTCATTGGTTGATTTCTTGTTTTTCTCCTCATATCGCAAAAGTGATCCTCTCATGAATTCGAAATCCACCGTTGGATTGGAAGAAATCGCTGTTGCAACTTCACTGAAACTCTTTGGTAGACCCTCGATTACGTACATAATTAATTCATAATCTTCAATATTATTACCCGTTTCCTTAAGTTGAGTCTCTAATGTTTGAGCTCTAGTTAAATAACCGTCAATGCTTTCTTTCTCTAATTTTTCTAATTTAGCCAATTCAATCATTAACTGAGTCTTTCTATGTTTCTCAACACCGTCATGACGTTTCTTTAACAAAAGCCACAACTCTTTTGCATTGGAAATACCTTGACATGCTAACGCCTGCTCCGCCGAAAGTGTCATAATGATCAGCATGTTGACCTCGTCGTTCTTCTTTGACCAGGCTTCCCACTTCGCCACAGCCGCTGCATCAGCACCATTCTTCTCTGGTTCATCACCGAAAATGATATCTTGATACAATCCTTTCGCCTTAAGAACTGCAACCAATCTCATGCTCCAAAGTCCATAATTCTTGTTTGTTAGAGGCTCGATTCTTGAAACTCCAAAGTCTGACATTTTCCCTTGTCACTTTTCTTGACCTCCTGGAAATTTCACTCGTGTATCTTATAACCACGCTCTGCTACCAATTGTTGGATTAAGTTTTTATTCAAATCAATGATACAACCATTCTCTTTCGTGTTCAATATCGTTATGCCCCGAATCCTCGTTATCAACAAACTATTTCCCCCATGACAACCATGGAAAAACAAAACATTTATTTTAATTTGATCCGCGATTATTATTTAACAAATTTACTTTGCTTCAAATTACTAAAATCTATTAAAATTACATATTTTAATAGATTTATAGATTTAATGCCCCGATCGATAATATTAATCTAATTATCTAAAATACTAAATTTCTAAACAATTACTAAATTCACAGGATTGGGTACTGTGTGATTCTGTCGTATTTAATTGAATATTATTTCTAGGTAGGGTGCTATTTCAGAAGGTAATGTTTTCCGTACTCTAGAGGGTATTTGATCGGGACCTGGTGATTTGTTGGGACTGATGCTGGTGCCCTGTTCCGAACTGGTGCTACATCCCGCGACACGAAATGGCAATTGTGCACTGTTTGTTCACCGACAGTGTTCGACGGAGGTTGGACAGTGTTGTGTGACGATGAGTTGAATGCACTTTGGGGGAATGCTTTTTAAGCTATGGCACTAATTCCTTTATCGCTATTAAGCGTGTGCACTGTGGACCTATTTCCCTGAAGCTCTCTCACAATTGACCAAAACGCTTTATAATACGGCTATTGCTCAACAAATTATGCAAAAAGAAGAAATAATTACAATCTGGAGCATTAGGTGAACCCTACGGCATGTGCCTGCTGGTGGGGTCACCTTCAAAATATACTTGCACACATTCGCATGTAGCTATTGTCTCCATTTACAAAATGAATAGTTTGTTATAGAGATTATATATATATATATATACAGTTATAAAAAAGTACATGTTATAGAAATATAATATACAAAGTAAAATGGATACAAAGGATAGATATTGGCAAATAACCTCAAAATTAGCTCCATAATCATGTTTTCTCTAGTAAATATATTCAGAGTTTCACCTGCTTTACGATTGCTATATATTCCCTCTGTCCCGTCTGAGCCTGTCCGATTCTTTCTTGTTTCCCGGAGAACGACTGACTGCGTGTATGCACCCTGGACGACGATTGCCCGAGCTCGACCCCCAGCACCAGCACAGGCTCACACACGAGAGAGAGAGAGTGCTGCACACGTACTCCGAGATGGGAATACTCAGTCTCTCTTGTCGGCGCATCAAAACACCCTTCATGCCACCGCCACTGCCTTCTGCCTCCTTCATCCGCCTTTCAGCATTCCCTCTGTTTCTCTCTTCTCCCCCTCTCTCCCATAGATTCTCCTTCCCTCATATGTGTATTTCTCTGGCCTCTGGCTTAATTGCCCTCCGCGCCTTTAGGATGGAAGCAACATAAGAATCCGATCCAAGACGTATTCATGTCAGGCGTTTCACCGCATTCCACGACAGCGCTTCCATCGCTACCACTCTCCAGAGAGCACCGCCATTTCTCCTTCTCGTTGCGCACCTCATATTCCTCGAGTCCTCCCCGATTCATCTTCATTTCGCACCCGGCCTCCTCCTCCCCCGTTGTAAGCTTCGATCACTCCAAAATCCTGCCCCCCCACCATACACCTGCATATCCCAGCATTCCCCACTGCCTGCTCTAGGGTCGGTCTGGCTAGGTCGGCGATCGCCGAGGGCCCCCGGTCCGAGAAGGCTTAGGGGGGCCCCCGGCAGGGGGTGACAACAATATGAGCAAGGACAGAAGTCAGTCTAACACTCTAAAGCCGTGTCCGAAACGGCATCTATGCGCCCTTGAAGGGCACTTGGCCGGCGGCGGCCATATTGCGAAGTGCGTCCGAAACGGTAGGGGGCTGGTCAAGGGCCCTTGGGACGGGCTCGGAGCCAAGGGTGCAACCGATGTACACTTTCGCACCCTTCTCGTTGCGCGCCCGGCCATCTTGAGGTGGATTTCCCATAGTTCCTCACTTCGCGCTTGATCCGAAGTCGTTAGCGTTTGTAATTCATTGCCGAAAGTATGGTGGTATCCTATTGGACATTTACAAATATTAAACTCGCAGTTATAAACAACCATTAGAAATTATTTCATTGTTGCCATGCGGCAAGTTACATTGAGCAGTATATTTATCAGCAAACAGTAAAAATGCATCTGGAGTTGATTTAACGTGCATTTTGTTCAACGTTCAACGCATAATTGATAATTTACTTATACTGCGGAAAGTAATAATTGGATAATGCATAATATAAATTGATATTAATCTATATATGACTACAAATAATGTATAAAATTTTATTTTGCTGTTATGCACGGCAAATAATTGTGTCGAGTATTGCCCGAGGAGAAAGGTTGGAATCAGACGACGGACCTTTGGCTTGCCAACACAACAACCTAGCCAGTATTCCTGATTCTTAATGTAATTTTAGTATGATATACAGGAGCTAGGTCTCATTCGCCTTTAATTATGATCAGACAAGGATAGAATTCATAACATTTATAAGGCTGAAGTGGACATCAAGAAAGCCACTGCTCATGAGTATAGATCCTATAAATTATTACGAAAGACTATAAGCCACATTTTTCCACTGACACTTTTCAGCACTTGTTTTCCGTGTCTTAATTTAACACTAACACGGCATTGATCCTCCTAAAATTCTATTCGGATACAGGAATTCTGGGTAGCGGGGTGGTCTATTAATTGCCCCGGCAAGAGGTTTGATTCCCGGTCCAAGAGGTCTTTTGAAACAGCACCTATGCCGTTTAATTAATTTGAATGCATGTAATATATGCCATTGTATTAATTTAAGCGGTAAATTTTAACACAATAATGCGATTCGATCATGATTCTGAATTTCGTATTCAGATTGAAGGGGTATCTTTACTTGGGCTTCGTTTACAAGTGTGCTTTTCCATCTCTGGGTCTCTTACCCTACGACTTAAGGCAATAATATTTGAGTATATTTTAAATAGACGGACACTTTTAGGATAACGGATTGCGGTAATCGTATCAATTAGGAGTCACAGGGTTGTTTATTTCGTTCAATTGAGTTAGTAACATGTCAAAGCAAAATTAATGTAATCAAGTGCTTTTCTCAGTGTGGAAATAGACAAATTAAATTAATCATCATACTTGCAACATTGTTTGTACCATACCGTTCCTCCAAACGTGGTCCTGTCTTTAATATTTTTACCACAGTTACTACCATGTTATGTCCCAAGGGACAATGTTATTATTACGAGTTATGGTGTAATTATATGTAATAAGTAAGGAACATTTCATCCATTTTTAGAGGTTTCGCACTGATTCCTTGCAAAATAATGATTTCCTACCACTTCCAAATATGTTATCCTGAAAGTACGTAAAATGACTTTTCTTCTCACGTCTTACTCTTCATTTTATTCACACTAGAGTGGATGCTAGAAATTAATAAGAGTCTATTACCAACATACGTATATTTTAATGATATCTGTTCGAACATTTTCTGCTGTCATATATGCAGAACCTATAAAACTTAAGCCCGTTTCACACGATACTTGATCCAGTACAAGGTCTAGTATACTCGCTAGTATGCTAGCTTTCCAGCATCGTGTGAACATAACCAGTATACTGGCTGGCAAGCATGCTAGCTAGTATACTTGCTGAGCTACTGGATTTCATTCTTGATGCGGTACTAGATTTGTAGTAGCTCCCAGTAGGACCAGTAGCCATCCATCAATCAAGTCACGTTACAGACGCTGTGCGAACTTCTCTTTTTTATAAATTAGTATGGAATGATATGGAATAACCGATTCATAGCAAGCACAAGGTCGATGATCGTGTGAAACCTCCTAGCAGGATTCCAATCATGCTAGATTCCGTCCTCAATATCAAGTAGTGGCTAGCACACTAGGTCTTGTGCTGGATCAAGTATCGTGTGAAACGGGCTTTAAAAAGTACTCAGCTTGTTTCAAAATGACTACAGCCAACATACGAGTACAATTGTCATAATTCAGAAAACAGAGATTCCATTTAATAAAAGGTTGTACCAGACAGCAAATGGTTTCATAAAGGAGTTTAAAATGTTGTTGAATGAATATTTACAGTGATGTAAGTGAAATACATTATGAAAGCATCACATGCAGTCTATAACTAAATTTTTTCTTAGCATGCCATTCGTGACATCAATTTTTTTTCAAAATTGAATTAATAATGTGTAAATATCATTTAGAGAAACAGGAGCTTCCTGTATCATGTTAATAGCATTTAAATCTGATGATACTGGTAGGTAACGTCAATTACGTAAATTATTAAAGAAACTGTCTCAAATGACTAACAGATAATGCCGTAAACTTATTCCATATCTTATTTGTATGATGCTAGGAATATCTGTGAACTAAATTTTTAGGGTCATCAGTTTCCGACACAGACACAGCGATTAAAAAAGCCTTCTGTTATAAAAAACGTATATGCTACGAAAGAAAATTTAAATTCATTAAAAATGAAACTGACTTTTATAATACACAAGCTGACCCGGCCACGCGTTGCTGTGGCTCAATCTGGTTAAATGGAAAGCGCACGTTTATAGTATGTTTAATTTCACAATTCTTATGAGTATACAATATATCTCAGCTGATCGATTGTTTTGCAGCTGGACACGCATATTTGTATATAATTTTAACGTCTTTACATGACGTCACAAAGTAGAATATTCCAGGCAAGCATTTATTTCATCCGCTAGTGTCAATCGAGGAATTACAGGTAATGTTTGCCTGAAATGTCGTGCAAGCAATATTAATGCGTTCTCAAATGGTCTCAGGATTCAACGGAAATCCTGCAATGATCGATCCAGAGCCTCGAGCGATGCTTTGTGCACCATTGTGCATTCATCCCAAGCAATAAGTTGGCATTTCTGAAATATTTGTCCCATGCCGGATGATTTGAATATGTTGCACGTGAGTGTTTCAATGAATTGCAACTTCAATGGAATGCACATCCCGTCTCCAGTGTCGATATTGTATTCTCGATATTGTGCCTTCATGGAGTGAACCTTCATGGAGTGAACAAAACAACTAACCAAAGCTTCATGGAAATTGGATGAATGTTGTGGTAATGCATGAAGTTATCAATATTGTATCGATACAGTATCGATATTGTAATGATACTTTATAAAACTTTGAAGAAAAAAAACAACTAAATAATTTCACCTCAATTTTGTATCAATAATGTATCGATGTATCCATATATTTATCGATATTATATTGACACAGTATCGATATTGAATTATCGATTTTATAGAAAGCTTCTCGGAGCGTACTCAACAACTTTCCAAAGTTTCATGGCGATCCGATGAATGGTGTATTAATGCATAAAGGACAAACACATTATATACATTCGATACAGTATCGATATTGCAACGATACATTCCTTTTAAAAAACTAAATAATTTTACCTCAATTTTGTATCAATAATGTACCGATTTATCGATACTTTAGTGATATTATATCGATAAAGTATCGATATTGAAATATCGATTCCGTAGTCCTCTTTTCGGGAATGTACTCAACAACTTCCCAAAGTTTCATGGCGATCCGATGAATGGTGTAGTAATGCATAAAGGACATACACACACACACACACACACACACACAGATACATTCATTTTTATATATATAGAAGATGTGAAAATACAAACTTTCCGGAATTTATCAACAAAGGTATTTACCATTTATGCAAATGGAAAGATACTATTCAAAATACTTATATAAGAAAGGTTAATTGAAAATAAAGACAGCACCCAAGCAGACAAACAAGAAGAGTTTATATTTGACATGGAGTGAATGTTACTTATACTTATTCTAAGTGCCAATTTAAGAAACTATTTTTTAAAAAGTTTTTTTATACGGCGATGCAGAAAATGGAGAAAACACTTTACAAGAAATGAATTCATTTCATTTAATATAATTCAAGTATTCTTTATCTATTTACCAAAAAATATCACCTAAAGTCCACTAGCAGTAAACATTAACTTCTTATAGTATTGAAAACTTGAAAAATTCGAATATCTGAAGGGAACGGGAGCATATATAACATAGAAATTACGATAGTCTGACCGTGATCGAAAGCAAAAAAACCGCCATTCCACCGCTGGAACTGAAAATCATAGCTCGTTTGTTCCCGGTACTTTTTTTCGCCGTAGGTGTCTCTGGGAGTCTTTCCCCAAGTGCGCACAAGGGCCCTTGAGACCCCTAGGCCCTCGGCCCTTCCGTTTCGGACACGGCTTAACATCGAGCCTCAACGACAACTGACTCACTCGACAAGTAAATGCCCTCCTACCAGACTATACCAAGCGTGAGTAGTTGAAAAGTGACGTTTATCGTAGGTACTTGAATTAGGTTTGTGCGATGAGTCGATTAATCGAAGTCATCGACGATCGAATGAGATGAGTCGATGAGAATCATCGATGTCGATGAGAATCACCGATGTCGATGAGTTGATGCGAATCATCGATGTCGATGAGTCGTGATGTGCTGCTGACACGAAAAACGCCACCACTGCTGACGACCCCTTCCTGGCGGAGCTCCACAATAACAAGGAGGTCCCAGATTTATCCAAATCTTCGAACGTCCTACATTGGTATAGGGACAGGAAGGATCCCCGCCTTCAGAAGTACGCGAGGAAATACCTCTCTGTATTCCTGCCGCTTCAACGTCGCCAGAGCGGTTCTTCAGCGATGCAGGGAACGTTGTGTTGGACGACCGACATCTACTCGTCGATGAAAATGCGGAAATAAGAATTGTATTACACCACAACAAAGAGTTGTCGCTTAACTTGGTGCTTGTTTCCCTCTTATAAAATAGGACTTGTCCTTCTCAATTGAGTTTGACCCGATTCAGTGTTCACAGCCAAACCAAACTTCCAACCGAGACATCTGCACCGATCATCGATAGTCATCGATCATCGTAATTCATCGATCATCGAAATTCATCGATCATCGTAATTCATCGATCATCGATATTCATCGATAGTCATCGATCATCGTGTTCACTCTATTCGATGATCGATGACAGCCATCGAAGCATTTCGATGAAATTTTTTCATCTAAAATCGATGACCAAAAGAGGTCATCGCAACTTGAATTGCTACGCTCCTCATAAAAATGTCACAGCAGGGCCTCAATATAGTTAGAATTACTAACTTTAAAAAGTGAAGAAATCTACTTGTGGTTTACGCTCTCGATTTTTATGTAACACTGGTGGAAGGTTGGTTCTCCATGGAAGGGATAACTGTAGGAAGTAACAATGGAGCAGTTTTGATTTCACAGGAGAGAAGCTTGCACCTAACATCTTAAATTAATTTACATTACAAAATTAAATTTTCCCGTACCATCGCTTTATTCTTAGTCTGGAAGATGTTTGGTGAAACTTACTATTTTTTAAACAGTTTAATCACGTCTATACGACCTTCACCTTCTTCGATCCAGAATGTCAGCAGTCTTTGAGTAGTTATGGCGTTATCGTTAACACCCTTTTTAGTTATCCGTTAACTGGAATATTGTATTCAACATTTTGAACTAAACAAAAAAAAGGACCCGTTTAACCTTTTCCGGTCGCTCTTGATGTAGGAAGTAAGAGCAAATGAAATGAACAAATACTCACCAATACAGACTAATAGCGGGAGCGAAGAATTAAATTCAGGTGTGCAGACTAACAGTATTAGCGATAAATCAGCACAAATAACTCGAAGGAATGGGTGTACAGAGAGAAACAGAAAAGAACGTCTAAGTTGACGGAACATAACAAACTAATTTGTAAACAAAGTCTTCGGTTGCCGCGGGAAATGGCTGTTTTAACATAAAATTCAGAAAGTTCCGCAGAAATCTTCAAAGTTCTGGTAATTTCCACCAAAGTCAGTATTCGAGGATAAAAGTAAGAATAATTAGTGAAATATATATCGGCTAGTGTGCCTGTCAAGTTTGTGCAGTGAATATTTCCAATTAAAATTACAGATGAATTAATTGCCTCAAGCAATAAAACCTGTACTTGCACGTCGTATGGGTAAGCTTTGACTTGTCTGGGGTTGAACAGGGGACTGCTATTTACATGAAAAGAAGTCGGTCAACTGCGCAAGAAATAAATTTATTTCACTTCAAATTTCGAATGCCGTAGTGCGTTTGGTTCTCGAGTTTAATGTGAATGAATATATGCCGATAAATATTATGCCTACATTATATACTGCCTATGTACTTTACCTATAATGCAACAATCCCTTTAGCCGTCAATGGAATACGGTTGTTTTAACGGAAAAAAATTCACCAAAAATCGTCATATTTTACTGGCGTACCAGTAATTTTGATCAGAAATCATAATTATACGATAATAATAAGAATATTTATTGAATTATCTTTCGGCTGCGTCTCAAGTTTGTGCGATAGGTATTTCTGATTAAATTTTTCAAATGCAAAAAAAAAGACTGCAAGCTGTAAGAAAGACCTTTACATGTATTTCTTATGGAAACTATTTTGACTGAACTGGGGTGGAACTGAGGACCATTTAGTTACAAAAAAGAAGCCTACTGTCTGTCCGAGAATAATATTTAATAAACCTTAAAGTTTCAAAGCTGTGCTGCATTTAGTTCAGAAGTTTTAGTCGAACATACAGACATATTTAAACGCACATACATTCTACTTTATGCATAAGATTAACGGTTAAAGGCATTGCGGTTTCTGTTTTTACGGGAAAGTGATGAAACGTTTTGGAATAGGTAGGTACTGAGCGCTAGGGAAACCAGTGACTATCACCAATGTGCAAGATTTTGTTGTTTGAAATGAAGAGATGCACTGTTCTGTGGATTCCGAAGATTACCTCAAGATTCCTATATCACCTCCGGTTTTTCTACAATTCGCGAAAACGTAAAACTTAGAAAAGTCAGGTTTTTAATTTTATTGCGTAAGTGAAAAAATGTTAGCGGGTAAAAATGTTCTCTGCGTGGTCATTTTTTGTTTAAGATTTTTGATGCATTGGGAAAATTAATGAGTAAAAACAAAACTTTATTTCTGAAAAGATTGGCTTTCAGGTTTTCTGCGTGCTTAAATGCATCGGAGAATGAGTGCCAAGTATAGGTACTTGCAAAGCAATAAATATTTTATTTCTATTGTTTCTTAAAATAAAGTAGGTACCTATGAATTAGAATAATTTTACGCATAATTTGAAAAAAAAACATGATACTAAGTCTAATTCCCATGCATACCCTCGTCACAGCTCCTCGCCATTGCGTGATTGACAAATTGCTGATCAAATTGTAAAACTATGCGATCGAATATGCATCAGCTGGCGCGCCGCGTTGCTCAGGGTCAGCCCCCTGAAGCTTAATGCTATCGCCTTATAGCGAAAGCGTACCATTCGTGTACGGTTTCAGTGTTTCGCCACCAGTTGTCGCTACTGCCTAACGATGCTAGAATTTTTCTGGTTGCATTGCTTGCATGTGAAAACATCGGTTGGTAATGAATTGTTTAATTATTTAGTGGCCAGTTAGCTTAATTTAGTTTGTGGCTATTTCAGCAAGAAAACATTTCCAAGTCTTGCGCTATTGTCACTGTGAGTTCTTTGTCAAAGAAAACTAGGACAATGCCTAAAGAAGTGTGGTGTACTGTTGTCACATTCATCTTCAGCCTCGTTATATTAAGAATTAAAACCATATTTTTTCGTGGCATTTCACGTATATATAACCATAAATAACGATTCATCATATTTCTATTATAATGTAACTGATCTATATTGCGACACGCTAAGGTTTCATGATAATAAATAAAAAAAACTGTAGTTAGTACAAAGCCCATATTTGTACGAAATTTTGCCCGTGCTGTGCACAATACTCAAAAATGATTTGCTTGGTAATATATGCACTGTTTTCACAGTTTCAACAGTTTGAATAAAATATGTTAAAATGTCGGAATTTGAAGCCCATGGCCCGAATTCCGACACAGATATGCTTCTAATTCCGACAGTGTGTGGTTAGTAAGTTTAAGAGCTAAAAAGCAAAAAATGAGTAGGAAACTGTAATGAAATAAGTTTTATTTACGCAAAAGAAAGCAATAATTTCATAATAAAGCGTTCATGACAATACTTGAAAATATTTTACTAGTCATAGCATTAAGGACAGAAGAAAATTCTACGAAATTTAGCATCTGCACATTCCTCATGAACATACTGTTTGCAAACGCTGCACAGACTAATATCGGCACCCTGTCCTCTCTGAAAATGGTGAAATACCGGTGCTCTTTTTTGTTGGAAGGCATTTCACTAGCACCCGGCTGGCCTGCGTCTCCAGTTCAGGATTTCTTTTTTCCGGAATGCTTTTTCATCAATGTTGTAATTATTTCCTGACATTTGCATAACATAGTGTTCAATCACGATACTTTTTAGCTTTTCAAAGTAATATTTCACGAGCATGCGTTTTAATTTCATGGCTCTACCTTGGTTCATTCTCTGAGCCCTTCTCTTTGATACATCCATGCGTCTATTCAAAAATAACTTCATCAACTTTCTACCAGCTAATCCATCGTTTTCATCGAAATTATGTGTGATTCCATTGATTTCACAGTAGGCATAGACCCTTCTTCTCAGTCGACCAGTCACCGTCATCCCTACCTCTCCGAAAAAAAATTCTCCGGCATAATTCCTTCTCTTGATCACAAACCAAAAGAGAAAGATGACCAATATTTTTTTATCATATTATTTTCTGAATTTTCGAAATTTCGAAAGAAAATTCGTGCAAAACTTGCAACAGTTATTTCAATGAATTTTTGTTCTTCTCATAAAATATTTTTATGTAAGGAAACACCTAATCATTGAGCTCTGAAAAACCACAATAGCTGTTTACAAAAGTAGCACATAATGCAACGATCTCCGGTACTGTTATGTGCGAGTTAAACGAAAATTAAGAGCCGCTAGTCCTTATTCCGACACCTGTCGGAATTAGGGAATCCACGATTTTTCTAACTCATTCTTGAAATTCTCACTGTGTATCCATTATTTCTCGTAACTATGCATGCTGCACTATACAGCAACAATAGGCTGCTAAGCGATATAAAATATATATCACTTTCTAAAAGTGAAACACAGAAAATTGGTGAAAATGACACCTCAAGACGCACGCCTTTCGCACTAGAACACAAAATGTGCACTAATACAACCAGCGCCACACCTAGGACAAGGTAACTATTTGTGTCTCTTCGTTGATAGACGCCAGTTCCATATGTAATGACAACTGTCCAAAAATTTCAGTACTTTTAGCAATGCACCCGGGTGTCGGAATTATTCCCGTGTCGGAATATGGCGTAGGTACCTTATATCATCCAGATATCCACCCATCTATTATGTGGTTGGATTTCTCTGTAGGAAATTCTGAAAATTTGTACACTGCATTGATTGTTCCAGTTCTTTGGATTAATTCAAATCTAAAAGTGACGTCAATATGCTAGCATTGTTGAATTCTAGGAGTTCTATTATAAAGCAAAATATCCTTTACATTATGCTGAGACAAGAGGAGCATATCCTTATTAGCAATATAATGTTTCCAGATTGCTATTCCAGAACATTAGAATTATATTTGGACAATATGTGTTTTACATTTCCCTTTAAAACACATGGGACTGATATGATAACACATATTTTACATTATTTCATTTTAATGAGACTTAGGCAGCAGTATAAAAGAATAAATGCCGACTTAATTTTTAAAAAAATCAGGCTACCGAAAAATTCTCTCATTTTCATAAAACATGATGCAATTAAAAATTTTGTTTTGCATTTTAAATTCAATGTGTTTAAAAATGTTTTAAATCAGTTTTAAATCAATAAAATCAGTATCTTCTCCGAATCATGGATTTTCTTGTCTCATCTTATCTCTCTGTATCACGTAGGAATTTTCTGAATATGTTGAGGGAGCTTGAAATGGTAAAAATGCACGTTATAAGCATAATGAGTTAATTCTTTTACGCATTTTTAATAATTCGTGCATTAACTACATTATTAATAATTGCTTCTGAATGTATATGGTATTGCCACAACGCTTGAATAGTTTTTTAATGTCGTTAAAGTGCTGTGAAGGTAAAGAGGAAAAATGCCTCAAAGTATGAGGTTCTTAAAGTTATAAAAGGATACTCTTTATCAAAGTAATTTTATAACACTATCACGCATGTTGAAGACAAAACTCAAGCTTATGTTTTTATTAGGTACTACACTTATAATTGGCGTTAAAAGGGTTTAAATTAAATTGCAATTAGCGCGTGTCAACTTTTCCTTAAAGGTTCGAATTTAAATAATTGAAATTTACTGGTTAAAAATGCTTATTTTACTTGAATATTCTGATGATGTGATATTAAATATAAATACTAAAATGTCCTTCCGTTGGTATTATCTCCTGTTAACAACACTTAGCCTCTCTGTTAAACTTACTTTGATTTTTAAGGATTCCGCAAACCCCTATGCACCTATAAATGTCACAAAACATTGGCGTGCCTCCTATGACCTAATCATACGTAACAATATGAAACTTAGAGAGAATAAGAAACCAACTTAGCAATGTTCAAACGCTTCTCTGCATTATTACGAAAGAAGCTGAGATAATTTCAAATCCACCTTAATGTTTTGTTCCAAAAATGCAAATATAGATGCGAGATTTGTGCACTTGTCACCCACGTTTTCCACCCACTTGCAACGAAAAATTAATTTTTTTTGCGGTGGATAGAAATTGAAAAATTAGTACGAGTAGATAAGGTGTACTTTGCTTGGGTTTCAAATTTTTGGGAACCATATTTTCATTCCTGCAACTCTTTAAATTAGATTATTTCAGTGCAACGCTCATAAGCTAGCATCGCTAGATGCTAGCGACAACTTGCGGCGGAAGAAGGAAACCGTACACTAAGGGCCGCATTCAGATGTCTCCACTACATCGCCTAGTCGCAGCTTCACTCCATGAAGATTAGTGCTCCTTCTCCTGCAAATTCAGCACCACTACTTCCACTCCTTCTTCCGGAGTGTTGATGGTCGCTATGTTGCCAACTCGACTCAAGTGTAAGCAGCGACATTTACATCATCCTGGTTACGGTTATATACGGAACAAGGTGTAAAATAGAGGGAGTTTTGAACATCAATCCCATGGTCTCCTTGGGATTGTATAAATATTATTCTGATATACATGATCAATAATTTAAATATTATTAGAATATCAGTCTCTTATTCGTAAAATAGCTATTCTCACAGTCAGTACAAAATATATGCAATAAAAATAAGGATGGCACATTTTTCACACAGTTATAATATTGAATAACATTGGTTTTTATTAACAATCCATACTCTTACGTACATACACTCCACATTCCTATGCTATTTAATCTTATGCATTCTAACATGCTCCTGAAAATGTGCAAAACATTAATTCTTCAAAATTATTTGTTACCGCTGGTATTTTATCAGTTTCCAAGCGACGTCCCTGGTTCGAAACTCTCTCCCACCAGAACATTTCGCCCGATCACCCGAACATTTCGGTAGATACTTACAATTATATGATTGCAGAGCTTAAGTTCTTTTTTCTCTTGCGATTATTTTTTCCAAAAAAGCACATCGCTGGAAAATCACGGCACCAGGTAAATTAGAACAAATGTTGTACGTGCGTCGGGACTGCGTGGCCAGAGATACGGAAATTAAAAATCACGATCACACTTCTTGCTCTTCCGTTAATTTCGTACACAAAAAACGACAGGGCGTGCGGACGTATTTCCGCCACGTGCTAATTACTTACGTGATTTAGGTGAATAACGTAATTAACTATTTTACGTAATAATTACGCAATTTTAGCAAATTACGTAATTAGTACGTGAAATAGTTAAAATGCATCCCGGGTAAACAGATTAAAAATATGTAAAACCAGGGACAGTCGTACAACGAAACTGTGACGAAAAAAAATTGGAGGAGGAGAGTTACGAACCAGGGACGTCGACATTGTGAAGCAAGCACCTAACCAGTAACCCAAACTGCCTCTGACATGCGTAACCTACAAATTTTGGGTCATTACCCAGAATTCGTAATCAAGATATTCCTGCCAAACAGTTTCATTGATCGCACACAAGTTGATATCAGTGTACTCTTGCTATGTTGCTTGATATTACAAAACGTAACAATGACGCTTAATAACCTTATATCGCATGAAAACAGCGTTTATATTTGCGAAGCGTCGACCATTATACGCCGTCGGCCATGTTGATATTCTATGTAGTGGTGATTTTAGGGTGGGTATGGGTACCCTACCACTTTAGGCCGGCTGTTACTACAACCGCAGTGAGACCGCCACTCCATAGAGCTTCTGAATACCATGTAGTGTTGATTTACGTCATAAGGAGTGGAAGCTTCACTCCATTGGAGGTTGTGAATACGGCCCTAAGGGTACGAATTTCTTTGCTGACATTCCTATCCTATATATTAATCCGTGCTCAGGGTATCGAACTTGACCAGGCAACTTATTAATCATTTTATTTCGAAAGAGGCCCAGCCATGCGCTAGTACGTACTATTGGTAATATAAGCTTCATATTGATATTGAAAGAGAGATTAATTCGAGCCATTAATTGATCATTTGATTGATCCTCCCCTGCTGCTCACGCGAAAACAAAAGACTAAAAATAGGGCACTTCAAGTGTAGCGTGGCCGCTACAGGAGGGTACTACAGGACTACATCGAGGACATTGTCCGAGTGTGCAGACGAGGAATGACTGTAGTACCTGTAGTGTGTGTGTGAAGTTACAATTCAAGTCGTGTGGGTGTTTCATGTATTTTGATTAAAACGTCGGTATGAAATGACGTTAATATTCAAGTGTTCACGATAAAAATAAGCAAAAAATGGAAAAGAGAAGAAGATGCAGCCAGATGAAATTCTATGCGAAAGAAAGAAAAGGCATGCTGGAAGAGTGAGAAGTGATCTCGATGACTCAATTGACGTTGGATTTTAAAACACAAAAGACTTCAAGAAAAAAAACAATCCCAGGAGAGAAAGCCAAAGAAGAAGCAGCTGAAACTGCTGCTACTCAAAAGTATATCTACTTTATTGATCGCGCCGGAACAAGTATTGAAGACAGATTCATACCCAGTCGAGGCATCTTAAAAGATTGCTCTTGGCTTGATTCGGAAAAATTTCCCGAAATGACAATTTTCTTTTCCTCCCGACATTATTACTGTTAGTAGTGCATGCTTGGTGATCTTCACCCCCTGCCACACACCCTCGCGGTGGCTTGCAGGGTATCGTGTAGATGTAGATAATGTGTGAATAAGTACGCATATTTCAACACACTTCAATCACGCCAAAATGTATACGAAAATATTTTGTTGCTCAGTTGTTTTGGATTATTTTCAGGATGCGACAGGATCTATGCAGGCGGATTTCCACCCCCCCTCCCACCTCCACTCCCCCCGGCCTTCCTCAAGACAATGAAGGAAGGGATATGTGTGACGCAGCATATGCTGCAGTACATAGAGGGATACCAAACGAAGAGGACACGAAATCACTTAGCAAGGATTTAGAAGCAATTCAAGAGTGGTGCGACAAATGGCAGTTAGAACTCAACCTTAAAAAGTGTGGAGCTATCAATTTTTGGAGGGGGAATAATTCGATAGAGCGATCCTATAAAATTAATGACACGAAGATCGAAAGCGTTGAAACCACTAGGTATTTAGGTGTAACAGTCACTAAAGATTTATCGTGTGGAAGCCACATCCGGGAAATATGCGGCCGAGCGAAGAGAAAGCAAGGATTTATAAAAAGAGTACTTGGGAAATGTGATGAGAAGACAAAAGAGCGATGCTACGTTTCACTAGTTAGGCCCCACCTTGAGTATGCAGCCAGTGTATGGGATCCGAATGAATTAGGTTTGATCAGAGAACTAGACAGTGTGCAGCGTAGAGCAGCTAGGTTCGTTAAAAGGTGTTACGATAGGTTGAGTAATGTATCAGAATTAATAAAAGAATTAGGGTGGGAATCATTATCAGAGCGTAGGTTAAAGTACAGATTAAATCTATTAGAGACATTTCAATCGGATAGCTTTACTGAAGATGTTAGACACATATAAAAAAAACCAGCATATTATGCTAGATTCGATCAGATAAATAAGATTAGAGAGATAGTATGTCGTAATAATATATTCAAAATGGAATTTTCCTACTATTAGATAACAGAATAGGCAGCATAGCAAAGGGATAGGTAGGGGAAATATTTTGGAGTATTCTGTAGTGCATGATGCATGTATTAACCCCTTAAATACTATAGATACTAACAATCTAGTTGCATGAGACACTATAGTTGCTTGTTTGCATGTATGTAATGCATGCTTGTTGATCCCTGGAACCCCTGACACACACCCGTCGCAGTGGCTTGCAGGGTATCGTGTAGATGGAGATGTAGATGTGACGTAGATACCCCTTATGGAGGCATTGGGAGGGGATTCCCCCCCACACAAGGCGTGAACAACGCAGAAGACACGCTCTAAACAAATACACCCGTTGGAATGGCTCGGGTGATTCTATCGGTCGACAGGGAAACTATCTTCACCCTCAGAATTGGAAAACAATCGTGTGCTGCGTGATCTTGAGCCAAACCTTCGTGTCGGTCCTTTCCCTCAAGGCGTTCCCCTCCCACTTCCAACACCCGTGGATAACGCCGAGCTGAGGCCAACCTCGAGGGCTTTGCTTGAGGCCCTTGCTCAACCCCCTTCATTTCATCCCATGGATTGGATTTTCAACACAATTTGCTGCATAGAAGACTTCTTAATTGGACGCGTACTATTGAGTGTGGAAATAGGTGGTGTTCGGTCAAATTACTCAGTTACGTGCGTCGCGTGTTCCTAAGGTACATCTACATCTACATAATACCCTGCGAGCCACCACAAAGGTGTGTGGCAGGGGGTGATTTCTCACCAAACATGCACTACATATCATGCATAAAAAAGGAATAGTATTAATATACTAGTCTAGACTTCACTATTTAAAAAAGATAGAAATTGCAAAGCAAACATGCAAAAACATTCTGTTAGTAGGGTTAACTCTAAGTACTCATACCAACATGCAGCTACCAATGCTATCCATTGCTACTCTCCGATTGGACATATTTTCCGTTATTCGTATCTCTAATTGTGCGAGGGAAAAAGGACATTTTGAATGGGGCAGTTCGGCAATCAATTTCTCTAATTTTATGATTATGGTCCAGTCTGCCATAGTAAGTTGGGGGTTCGCAAAATAATTATAATGAAAAGGTAAGGTAGGCGTGTTGGGCCCAATTTTATTTCTTCGTTACGTAAATGACTTGAATGCAGCAGTTAAAAAAAGCAATCTCCGTCATTTTCCGATGACGCATTAGTGTATAGGGCAATTGGGATTGAGGATGACGGACAGTCGTTAGGTAAGGATTGCAATCGACGGTTAGTGTGTCGCTTGGCGTTGAATTTGAAGAAATGCGTGGCACTTTAAAAGAAATCATATCTCCCAGTCAATTTATGCATATTAATTGCATAAACAACTGACGCAGAATTTATTCTATAATTATGTGTCTCCCCTGAAGACTGCCATGGGGGAAACTCATCAGGGAAATAACAGGTGCAACAAACCATGGATTAGGATTGGTAAAAAGGGTTCTAGGGAAGTGCGAGGAAAGAGTACGAGATAGTTAACGCTTCATTTAGAACATAGTCCATGGCACAAATACATAATGCCATAACTACGAGCAGGGTATTTTGCAATAACTGGATCGCATGCCATGTAATACTATGTCAATTATACAAAGGTACTATTTATACTAATTCCGGTAATTGGATTAATTCCATTCCTTCATGCTCAGTCTCCCTCTCAACAATGCGCCACCAATCAAACTAACAAATATTTCAACAACCACCAGATACGTTTGGGTAATACATGTGAAAACAATTTGTAAGTCCACCTTAAAGAAACTTGAATTCATCAGACGGGTGGTGGATAAGTGCAACGCTCAAGTTACATATACATCTACATAATACCCTGCAAGCCACCGTAAAGGTATGTGGCAGAGGGTGAATTCTCACAAATATGCACTACCTATCGTGCATAAAAAAGGATTAGTATTTATAAACTGTTCTAAACTTCACTATTTAGAAATAGGTAAAAATAGCAAAGCCAACATGCAAAAACATGCTGTTAGTTGGGTTAACTTCAAGTCCTTATACCAACATGCAGCTACCAATGTTATACATTGCTACACTCGTACTGGATATATTTACCGTTATTCGTATCCCTAATAGTACGAGGAAAAAAGGACATTTTGAATCTGTCAGTTCGGTAATCAATTTCTCTAATTTTGTGATTATGGTCCAGTCTACCATAGTAAGTTGGGGTCCGAATAATATTTTTAAAAACGTCACTGAAAATATTATCTTGGAATTTGTTTAAGAGATTAAGTCTAAATTTTAACTCGCGATCTGACAATGATTCCCAATTTAATTCATTTAATAGACTGGTTACGCTAGTAAGGTTATCATACCGTCCCTTTACAAATCTTGCCGATCTACGCTGCACACGTTCAAGTTCGTTATTTAGACCGATTTCGTAGGGATCCCATACACTGGCAGAATATTCCAAATGAGGTCTTACAAGGGAAAAGTAGCTGATTTCTCGCACATGATCGTCACATTTACCCAGTACTCTTTTGACGAATCCCAGTTTGCGGTTCGCTTGACCCATTATTTCACGAATGTGTTTACCCCAGGAAAGATCATTTGTCAGTCTTATTCTAAGATATTTAATGGATTCCACGTTTGTTAATTCATTATTACTTATTTTGTAAGTGGTAGGAGGAGAGCTATTCTTTTTCCAAAAGTTCATTACAAAACATTTTTTGAAGTTTAATTCTAACTGCCATGTATCACACCAAGTTTCAATTGCTTGTAGGTCAATATTTAAATATTCTTTATGTAGTGCATGTTTTGTGAGAGTTCATCCCCTGCCACACACCTTTATGGTGGCTTGAAGGATATTATGTAGATGTAGATGTTGACAATAAAATGAGACTTCTTCAATCTTGCTAAAGGAGAGACTAAATATAATTTCGAGATCAGTTTTTCCACACATTCACAGAAAAGCAGGTTTATTCGCCAAATAATATAATACGAAGTAATCAATAAAATGCTCAGCATGCTCAACACTCAGACGTAGGATACCTACATGCGTGTAGCATTTATTTAGTGTTCGCTATGATATCCTTAATCGTATTCGATGGTGTCCGGCTCCAATTGGTGAACTTTCGTGATTTTACATGAAGATCACCTTGTAGAAATTCAACAGGATGTCATTCAAAACGACCGATTTCGAATATGACGATGTCGATTGCTGATGTGGACTCTTCGACGAAACCGATGGATTTGAATAAAATCCTGTGGACTTTTGCAAGGCATTTTTCTTATCTCATATCTTTAATTTTGAGACGACTGGCTTATCTTAGCCGACCGATTTCATTTAAGAAGCAAACATACGAAGGTGAAATATATTTTCCTCCCTTCGTTGAAGAGTTCATTGGTCTGGTAGGTATTCTGACGTCGATGTTTAAGAAACAGTTGACGGATGACTTCCGTCATCCACCCAATTGTCCGCTGAAATGGGTTCGTCTGAATGAATTACAACCCCGTAAGGTCGCTTCTTCATTCGCTTCGTTTCGAAGAGGGGAAGAGCGGGTGGAAAGGGATGATGACATTGTGATTCCTTCAATCCTGGACACACTTCGATCGAGCCACCGATTGAAGACTTTGACGACTACGAACACTCTCCGTTAAGAAAATCATACCGCACTCTGTTAGGAATTTCGAAACTTAGGGGATTCATCAAGAAACGCTTCACTCTCATGGTACTTAAAAACCGTGTTTACTTTATTCACTTAGGATCTGTGAGGAAATGAATTAAAAGTGCATATAATCTTTCGAAAGAGAGGATGTCACATCTTTATAGCATTGCGTAGCAGTGATCCAGGTGGATGCTGGTAAGGCAACACGAGGGAGCACGAACGATTGGAAGTTGAACTTGGGCGAGATACGAAGGAGAAATGTTGTGTCAACTGTCGCGAAGAATGGTCGTGCGTTGGTTCACGTGAAACCAGCCTTCCTTGTCTGTTGACCGGCATCATTACGCCGCGTTTTGAATTCTCATTTCAATAAGATAACACCCAAGCGTTCTAGTTTTACGGATTGCCTGACTCGATTCAGCCAGGAGAAGAAGGAGAGAAGGAATAATAGATCACGTGGCGCAGTGATCCCCTGACAAATGTGAGCGTGGTCTTGCTGCATCACTTTCGGATAGATGGCAGCAGTCTCTTTCCCGTGTCTTGTGTTTTGTACACACAACAACGTGTCTTTTTGTACACACAACAATGCGCCTTGTGGTTCGGCCCCCTTGTATGTTGGGTGCATCTTTCGGTGTTGTCAGATGCGTGGCAATCTGTTCAGCCGCAACTACAGAATTCGTCTAGTTGTGTGCGGAAAGTGTTCTATGGGTACTATTGCGACAAGAATATTCCTGGACGTCAATCGCACTTCTTGTGGTTTTCATTGGGTGATCAATGCATTTATACAGTTTTTTACCATTGAATTAGCTGTTTTTAGCTCTGTCATGATTTTATCTTGCTACCCTGACGTCATAATAATTATCTTGAGGGAAAGGCATTATCCAAGCGTCCATTTCTGCACGATTCTAATTACAAAAATAATCAAAACGCCACGTAAACATTTTACATAATATCATTTTCATCCCAAGGACAACATCAGGAATGAAGAACTCTTTCTTTCGGGCCACACTCTTGCGTCTTGCGCCCCCTCATGAATCATCTCTGCCGAACTCTATCCCATGATTCGCCAATGGACGAAAAACGTTGACCACGCACACGCAAATATATTACTCTGTTTCTTACACTAATAGTAATACACTGCCAGAGAAACAAAGTACATGCCTACTTAGATTTCCAAGACGTAAAAACAAACACTCGGTGGATTATTTTCAGAGCAACTCCTTCTGTCTGACTACAGAATGACGGAGATGTGCTGCTTCCAGAAGGAACAGGGGATGAATAATACTAAACACAAATGCACTTCTGTCTCTCGAACTTCAACACAAGACAGTACCTGCCTGAATACCCTCTTCTTGTTGTTGGCAGACGCGGATCACGCTGAGGGAAGTGCTCGCCGCAATCGACTGCTTCGCGATATGTCGCTCCTCTGTTATACCCCGTTTCCACTACTAGCGTATGTACGCGCGTACCAACCAGCGATGCGTTCCCACGACACTCGAGTAACTCAGCGCTGCCCTCTCTTGGCATTTGACTGAACAAGTGGCTGGTAGAAGTAGTTTACGAATACCTTCAGTATTCCAGCACATTCTTCATGTTTTTGCCGTGTTAAAAATTATGAGACATTCATTCTCACTTGTTCATCAATGTACAGCCGACAAATAACGATTTGGTCCAACTTTATAGAATACCGTGATTCATTTTTCCTAGTTTCCGTCCCGCCGCCAGCGCCTAACCAGTGAAAAATGGCATGGTTCGGAACTACGAAATACGATGGTCCTTACTTGCGTTCCCACGGTGTTTTTTGGTCACATGCGTATGGACGCGCGTACTTACGCTAGTAGTGGAAACGGGGTATTATGTTGTGCCTGCAGCAAGCCGCTTGCTCTGCGTTGCGTCACAATCGTTTGGAGTAACAATTGAGTGCCACTTAAATTTCGTGCAATTCTTCAAAGAAATTTTGTTTGTGAAATCCGTTCTTTCCTTCGGGCAGGGTAAGGATGTGATTCCAAACGTATTGCGGTGCGATTGGATGTGCTGGATAGCGGCCACTCAGCGAGCAAAGAAGCAATCAGGATTCATAGTGTGACCATTATATCATGGCAGTGACGTCACGCCGCTGAGTTGCCAGATTTCTTTGGATGCTCTCTTCATCGTTTTCTCTCGCACAGTTTGATGAACAATAGACTAGCGTTTTCCGGTGTATAATCAAAGTTTTTCTTTAGTTAAATATTCCAACTGCATATTTTTTTGGAAGTGAAGTTATTTTCCGTTAGTTTCCCGTGAATTCTTCGTCAGGAATTCAAGGTGTCCTCAATCTCGCATTTATTAAAGCGTATTCTCCACGAGTTTTGAAAGTGATGGGACTTCGTAGTCAGCATGCCTAACTAAAAAGTTCAATTTCAGTGAATCAAGCGAAAAAGAGTCATGCATCTAAGTTATTAGGGTTGAGTGAGTGATACTGAGGCTGAATGTAACCTCGGCAGTGTCATTGATGGCGAAATTCGTACAAATATTGCTAAATGTGAGCTCTGCTCGAATGTTGTGTGTTCGTCCTTTTTCACGAAGTTTTCTGTGGAGTTAAGCTTTTATGAGCAACAATTCGAGTGTTTCGTCATCATTACTTCCCCCGCCGACCGTAACCAACGCCACCTAGATGCAGGCCGGGACGCAGGAGGCCGAAAGCCCGGTGACGTCACGGCCAGGAGGCCTAGGCAAGTCCGTTGTTGCTCAATTGTTTACCAGTTTGTTTATAGGACTTTTATTGTTGATATATGTGTGCTCATGGTTGGGAGTGTGTAACGTGCTGTTTTAATCGTGAGTAGAAGCGTTTTTTGGCCTTTTTTGTGCAATATTAATATTTTACATGTTTCTTTGTGGTTTTGGGATCCTAAGACGGTGAAGTGCACGGCGGAAAACAAAATTAGACAGGTAATCAGCATACCTATATTTACATTGGCGTACTAGGTTGCAAGTTAAATTCCATTCAGTTTCCTCAAAGCCGTTGGGGTTAAATATAACTTAACTTGTTTACTTCATGTTCGCATTAGTATTTTCTCAGTATTCTTCACCTTGGGGTAAGATTGACAGCTACTTCCTTTTAGTTTCTTACCACCTTTTTCATTCACATTGTATTCGTAGTTGAATGGCTGCCGAGAACTTTATGAATGCAGAAAACCTCAGTAGCGTTTTTATTATGCAGTGCTTCTCGCTAAGAACTAAATGAGGTTCCCGTCTTCATCGAACATATATCTTTTACCGGCAACAATTTTTATGTTTCACCCTTGTACTGCTTTTCGGTAATACTAATAAAAATTAAATTACTTGATAGATTTTTATATGACGAAGCCGGCAAAAGGGTCGGTGAAAGTTATCCTGTTTTTAAAAGTTCTGTATCCAAGATTGTGTATGAATAAGGAATATTTTGTAGCATTACGCATTTTAGCTGAAAAGCTTGAAATGGAAAATTTCACAGAAAAACCAGTGAATTTTTCCTAGATAAATGAAACAATTTTTATTGTCTACGTAAATAAATTTTACTTTCAGTTGTGGAAAAATAAAATTATTTACTCTGTTACGTGCTTTTAGACGGTTTATAAGGTGTGTAAAAAGTAATTCTTACGTATTCCAGAGCTTGCTTTTGTGAGACCACGTAGTTAGCAGTTGAACGTTATCGAGATTTTGTGCTGGTGTTGATTGGTGTTGTGATCGAGTCTTTTCTGGTCTTAATGGTTTACTTCGTTAACCTTTTTTAGTGCTTGGTTAGTGAATTCAGCGGTTAATAAGTGCTGTATTCCAAAAGAGCATATTTTCAAGATTCCCTGAGAGGAGAACTTAAAGAGGAAACGGGTTTCTTCAATCCCCAGGGAGGACTACAAAATTACCGAGAACTCTCGGGTAGGTGAATTCATTTTATAACCAATGTGTAGCTTGTTTAACTTGTGTTTACCCGAGTAGAGTGGTTGACTGAGTGATAAGATCTGACCGAGGGTATATTTAAAGGAGTGTGCAGGGACTCCTTAAGTTTTTTTGGTCGCAGAACTTCAAATGGAAATGATTGGAAATCAATGCGTATTGAGGTGTAACTTGGAGCTACTCTTCTGAAGAATTATGTAGAAAGAGGGAATATTCAAGTGCCCTTCGGTCATAACTATCAAAGAACAGGAAACTGGCAACATTGGCCTCATAGTAGTGTTTCAGTGGCAATTAGAGTATGAAATATGTCGGTCACCATGTCTATGTCATTCTTTTTTTACGTTTTCATCATCAGCTTCACTGAGTTTATACTAGCGATATTATTTATTGCTTAAGTTACTTCATGAATTCAGTTTCAGTCTTTCAGATATGAAAACACTTTGAAAAGATCTGATCCATCCGTAGAATCTTGCCCCGCCGTACATAAGGCTGAAAGGCCTCCTGCTGATGACGTCACTCCCAAGCGCTCCGGCCTGTATCTAGGTGGCGTTGCCGTAACCACCGAGAGTTAAGACCGGCGCGATATGAGTCGTGACACGTCATCCCGGGTGGTGCTATACGTTCAGCCGTTCCCACCGAATTCCACCCGGCTCTGTCAGCACGTATACACAGCCGTACGTTTGACCGATCGTTAACTTTAAGCCATTAGTACTGGTATTGATAAAGGTCTATCTTTGAAATTCGTAAGCTTATGGCCTCTTAAAATTAAAGTCAACGGAGAATCGACTCTAGGATAAACGAAACTACTAATGTTATACCACGGAAATTATGGGAAATGCGAAAATCAATCGTCACTTGCTGAAGGAGCTAATGACTTGGAATAATTAGGCTTCACAATAAAATCAGCAATTGGAGGCTTTTGAAGATAGTATTTTAAAGAGTTCACATAGAGCTAAAAATACATGAAATCCAAAACTTTGAGTTAAGCAGATAGATCCGAAAATATTCAAGGCATGAGAAAAAATTGATCTACACAATGCTTAGCTGAGTTTAGTTGACAAACGCACCTTACATAATCCAAAGCATAAATGCTTTTAGTAAAGAGGAACAAAATATTCAATTTCACACTCACCTATTCTGTTTTAAGCTCGTTGTCAGCCAACAGCCTAGCAGATATCATGTGCCTACTTAAGCTATTTAAGGTCTAGGTTGATAAAAAAGAGATACTCGAAACATTTTAATGCAAATAATTTTATTACAACAAATATGTGTCAAGAATATACAAAACAATTTTTAAAAATATTCAAACATCTTGTCGTCATTGTCTTTTCCTCAGCCACCAAATCATTCTTTTTTGCAATAATTATTTATAAAAAATACAGGTAGATGCCTATAACAGCATTTTATCTTATCTATTGATCCAAGTTGTCCGTCTAGTATTTTCCAGGGATAATGTAGGACATACCCTAGCTCTTCATTTCAGTATCACGATATGTCTACTATGGCATAATTTGGGCAGTTCGGGGACAGGGATGGGACAGTTCCTGATCTCAGCCTCGGCCATTTCAGTGGAGAACACAGTATTTTTCTTGTCTTCTCGTCGTATTCCTCCACAACTCGCAAGATATCATGTGGGTCAAAATGATCTTCACAGACCTTTAAGAGGAAAGTTTCAGTTATATTAATACAGAATACCAATAAAAATGATCTATTATTCCCCCTATTTATGATACCTGAATATGAATTATTCTCTTTCAATTCAGTGAATTAAATTCAAACTAATATCAGAGCTGGGTGAAATAGCTTGGCTAGTCTTCACAGTCTAGAGAGGGTTTCCTTCCAACTCTTGGTCATGAAATTTACACAGTGTACATAGTTCGCAAGGATTTCTGCTAAAAATTACCTACATCAAAATGGAGATAATAGTCCGCAAGCCATCTAAAAGGTGTTTGACATCGCAACGTCGTCGATTCGCACTAACCTAGTACCCTTTTCACAAATCCCAATTTACGATTTGCTCGACCAATTATTTCGCGAATGTTTTCCCTACGTGAGATCATGAGTCGACTTATCTTTTTGGGTGGGCAGTCTTCAGCAGAAAGATGTATTTAAATTCACCATTTCATAATTATAAAGAAACTGTTGATTGCATTAGAGTACAAGAATTTTTGTGAGCAATCATATTTACAAAGAGCTACCCTCAATCTCACTCAAAATTTAAGCAAGCGAAGGTGAGCTACGCGTATTTTATTTTCCATGGGAAATTACTTCTTAATCAGTCTGTTCATCTAAAATGGAATGCCTACATTTGTTCTAATCTACATTTACGTAATACCCTGCGAGCCACCGTGAGGGTGCGTGGCAGGGGGTGAAGCTCACCAAATGTGCGCTACTTACATTCTGCTAAGTGATACCTACTATTAAATGGAAAAATGCTAGGCATAAGATTCACGTGCAACTATAAGGTTACTGTGAACTTAGTGACGAAGTTGTTACTTGCCAGAAAGGTTTTCTCTAAATATATTTATCTTCATTTCCCCAGCAAGCACAGGTAAGTAATGTTTAAATATTCTTCATGCACTAAAGACTAGTCCAACAATTTTTTCAAATTCAAAGCTCGCGAGCTAGAATTTCCACAGAGAAAGAGGACGCCTTGGTAGCGCAACTGGTAGAGCACTTGGCCGGAAATCAGGGGGTCCGGGTTCGAGTCCCGGTCAAGGCGAATGATTTTTTCTCTGTGGAATATCTTGCCATCAACAATTTTTTACCTACCTATCCCTTTGCTATGCTACCTATTGTGTTCTCTTATCTACTTGGGAAAAATTACATTTTCAATCTATCGGTACGGCTTTCTATCTCTCTAATCTTGATTATCTGATCAAACCTAGCATAATATGCAGGGGTCCATTAAATATATCTAACATCGTCTCTAAACACATCCCATGCCGCACACCCTCGCGGTGGCTTGCTGGGTATCGCGTAGATGTAGATGTAAACAAATTGGCTTTGAGTTTACTCAAAAGGTTAAGCCAAAATATTAACCTGCGTTATGATAGTAATGCTTCTTCGGGGATAAAAAATATTAGGAAGATTTCAAAATGACAATAGCCATTGATTGCATAATATTAGTGAGCCTTTTAGACCCTTCTTACTACATTGATTTGCTTATCTGAAAGTATTCCATGACTTTAATATCCCACCGCGTAAATGGACATACTTTTTACCGCGATAAATTACGGTAGATACGGTGCGGCAGAGAATAAACAGGAGAGATTAATCGGTATCAACACGTATGAACTCAAGTATTGCTGCCAATACGCCGCCAATTTTCAGAATAAATATTCAGCCAATATCTAGTTACAAATGTAAAAAATAGGAATAATAACTTAAATGATAATACTTTAATGGGGATAATTACTGAAGCACATACATTGCTGCTCTTGGAGGGCCCAAATTTCTCCCTTTTGATGGCACGTGTCCATTTTGCTAGGAGGTCCTCTTCCGTTGGAATGTTAAAAACGAACACTTTAGGCCCGTTCCTGTAATTTCCGCGGCACCGCGGAACACAACAGGAGGTAGGCATGACACAACACCACTAAATATTCACCAATACAGCGAAAAACAACTTATCTAGCGCGCACAAAGACTGCAAAAACCAGCGTTCCAAATGCGACTTTTGTGTTTACCAGTTTCAATCAACAGTCAACAACAATCGGCTCGAGCAATTCCGTAGACCCTCTATGGAATATTGTAGCACCACTCGCAATGACGTCACTCCGTAAACCTCATGCTTTGCGCAGGCCTTCTCTCTCGGTGGTTACGCGCCGACTAACTTTTGTGGTTAGTGATGTTAAAATTGGATTTTTTTGATTTCCATGAGTAAAGGAGACGCATGGGCTCAAGGGACGTGCTCTCATATTTTGTTACTTTCCTCTCACAGAGGCCTCGAACATGACAAGTATAGTGCTATAATTATTTGTGATGTTGATTTAATGTGGGATAAATGGTAGTAAGTGGATTTGTTGGGATTTAGCTTGAAGATCAGTGAAATTGTTTCGGTGTCGTATGAATTCATGCTCGGCATATCTCTCATACTAAAAAGTACAGCTGAAGCAGTCAAAGTTACAAACATAGTGAGATAAGACGTCGTGCACAGCATTATAAGTGAAAAAGCATAAACCATGGTGTTTTCCGTGAAATAAGTAGTTGGAAAAGCATTGTGTCAATCAAATCCTCATTGTTGTTACGATGTAAATGTTTCGGTGATTTTGTGGAATTGGAATTATTTTTCGAAATAAAATTATAGTCAGTGTCATTAGTAAATTTTAACGCCATGTGATACAAGAAATGAGTAGTTCCTATGTCGATGCCCATGATGAATAGAATGCATTGGGTATGAACGTAATTTTCTGGGGAATAACTGTGTTAAACAAAGTAGATGCGATGACTGTGGTTCAGCGTAGAGTTTCTGACCACTTAATTTAAAATGTAGAATCAGCTTGGTGAGTGAGGGAATCATTACAAGATGCATAGACTAATGCAGATTAAAGAGAAGAATGTAGGTGCACCAAGATTTATCGTTACATGGTTTAACACATTTCTTTCAGTATATTTGACGATTTTTAATGCCTTGGGCAAGTTATCAGATTAATAGGGAGTTTTAACCCAGTGTTAAGTTTGTTTTTCAGTGTTAACTTCCTCAAGCCATTTTTCAGTTCCAATAAACTTGTCACGGGGAATCTCGTAGGATAAGAGTTTTGATCTGCTAGTTCCTATCCTCAGTACGCTTGCTGTCGCTTCTGCAGATGCATAACCATTTCTGAGACGGCGGCTTTATTAATATAGCAAGAGGGAATAATCAGGGAGTGGGTTGAGGTTGTTGTAATAAGAGTACGTAGTTGAGTACTTGGTAAGAATTCCTTCAAGATGTGGGACAATTACATTATTGTCTACCGTTGCCGTTAAATCATGCGCTGTAAACCATTAATAATGCATTACTCTTACGAGGAGTGGAATTCCCTGTCAAGCAACTCAAAGTTCCCGCAGGGTAATTCGCTATTGCGACAGTAAATTGTTCTGTACCTCGTAAGTTGCCAAAACAATTGGACACGTGCGTGATTTTTACCTTCTCCCAAATGGGGAAAAATGAGGAGCTAGGGAGGCAATAGTCAGCTTAAGAATACTGGCCGGAAATATAATGCACGTAAACAAGCCTTTGTATGTGGCATTCGTGGACTTGGAAAAGGCCTTTGGTAGCGTCGAATGGAACAAGATGTTCAAGATCCTGGAAGTGATTGCAATGGACCACAAGGATAGTAGAAGAATAATCTATAGTCTCTACAAGAACTAGGTCACCACAATGCGAATGAAAGACGGAAGGAAGATAGAAGCCAAAATAAATAAAGGAGTCAGACAAGGATGCAATCTCTTCCCAGCGTTATGCAATATATACCTGGAGGAAGCAATAAGAGACGCAGAGGAAATTGGTATCAAGGGCATCAGGGTGAATGGCGAAGAAATAAACATGCCAAGGTTTGCTGATGACATCGCAGTTGTATCGGAAAGTCGAGAGGACTCGCAAGCATCCCTGACCACAATGGACCAAGTACTTCAAGAATATAATATGAGCATCAACAAGAAGAAGACTAAAATCCTAGTGTAGTCCTAAATATCACAATTCGAGGAGTTGAATTGGAACAAGTGGAGAACTTCACCTACCTCGGCAGCACTATAACTTGGGATGGAAGAAGCTCGACGGACATCAAGCGAAGAATAGCACAAGCTAAGGAAGCGTTTATGAAGAAGAGACAACTACTGTGCTCAAAGAACCTACGGCTACAAACTAGGAAGCACTCCATGTAAACATTCGTATGGAGCGTGGCACTCTATGGATCAGAGACATGGAACATCGGGAAAGCAGACCAGCGGAGATTTGAAGCCTTCGAAACATGGTGCTGGAGGAGAATGTTGAAGGTCAAATGGGCAGATAAAGCGAGGAACGAAGAGGTGTACAGAAGAGCAGATGAAGAAAGGACAATGTGGAAAACCTGACGGCATAGAAGAACCAGATGGATTGGGCATACCTTGAGGCACAATGCATTGGTAAGGAATATAAAAGTGTAACCGTTCCCGAATGCGAACGATCTCATGTCGGGCCATCGGGCCATGAGGGCGAGCAAGGGAGGAAGTCGTTCCTTTCTTTTTCGTCCTGTGGGCATTTAACTTTAGTTTAGTCGTAAGGTGTGTGTGTGTGGATGACCCAGCGACGAGTGATTGAGTGTGTTCCTTCTTTCCACTCCCCATCCCACCTCTCCCCAGTTCTTTTGTGTGTGGGGCCAAAGCAGTGGGCCAGGTCGAAAGTGAACCCCCCCCCCTCTCAGCGTGTGCGACAAGGGCAGGAGAAGACGAGCGCTGCCGCGAGAAAACAAAACGCTGCTCTCACGATCGCACGCTCAGAGAGACGGCTGTGTCTGGCAGCAGCAGTCGAGTGGCGCCGGCATTCGGCAGACGGAGGTGTCTGCACGGCTCGTGTATTTCTTTTGTCTCCGAGGACTTTCCCTAGGAGCGCCTTAGCCTCTCTGCACCCTGCTTCCGTCTCGAGAAATCGCCCATTCTGAGTTGCTGCTGCGCCCGGTTTTGCTGTCGCGGAGTTTGGCGCCTGTCCCGAGAGCGGAGTGCAACTTGTGGTTGAAGCTCGCCATGGACGAAGATCGCAGGGAAGACCGACGGGTGTGTGTGTCCACAGAGTAAGTACTGTCCACCCCCCCCCACCAAGAAGCCGTGAAAGCCCCAGACGTGCCATTTTTTGTCCCCCTTCCCTCTCGCCCGTGTGAATGAGTGCGTTAATTCAACCCTGTAATTATATCGAAACAAGAAGTCACGGACAGTGCAAGCCGTGATTAATCAGAGGGCCATTTTGATGTGAATCCTCTTTGTTGTGCCCCATTCCCGAACGTCTGTGAATTCGTTGAATATTTAAACGCCCGGGAGGCGACAGACCTATGCTCTCTTGTCTCATCGAAGTTAGGGTTAGCATCCCCCCTCGTTTTCTTTTGCCTGTTCATCATTTTGCTTATGTGTATTTTGGTTTCCACTAATGAATTGTTTATTGAAAACAGAAAAGGAACTATTGGGGGACTGGTTTTGCCTTTGTCCAAATCGGCCGTCGTGCACCACGTGACAATCCCCCCCCCCCATCCTTCTCCCCCCCCCCTCCACGTGTGTGTCTCTCAATGCTCACCAGGCGTCTGCTAGTCGACGCAAACGCCCCCCCCCTCCCCTTTTGCTATCAGTTCGCCCCCCCCCCCCTACTTTCACCCCTTCTTATTTTTTTCACGGCCTTTTAGCGAGACCGCTTCGAGGGCCGTGAGGCCACGAGGCACTACAGGAGGGGAGATTGAAGGGAAGGTCCTTCGAGGACGAAGGGACAAGAATTGTAGGGCAAATCAAGAAGGACGCGAAAACACGTATACCAGGGCGCGAGGGAATGAACAGGGGTCAGAATGGAGGGCAGCAGTGAAAAGCCAACCCTGGGATTGATGCGGATGATTGGGGGAAAATGGATGATTCAATTTCGATGGCGTCACTGCCTTCTCGAGAGGCCGCACGGACTATTAAGTGGATATCATGGGAGGAAAATGAGCTGCATTTCAATTGCGAAAGTGAAAGTGGAGAAGGGTGCCCTTCCAGCTTTCAATATCTTGAGAGCAGGACACGCAGGTAAATGACAGTTTTACTTTGATTTCGAAAGAAAAGCCTTTTTATGATGCCGCAATATGAGTTATTTGTTTTCGATGTCCATTGGGTGGATAGTCATTTAAGAAGTCAATGAAGAGTCAATTATTTGAGACTTACTAGGTACCGCTTTATCACAGGAGGTCACTTAGGAAATGATGATCTTGGTTGGACCAATTCAACAGCCGAAGACCAATTCACATTATTTTAAATTAATAAATTCGCGTACCGTACTAATTGGTTTCTATAAGCTAGAAAATTACTTAGATAAATTTTACCCAAGTTGGTATTTGGCACGCTTTATTTTTCTTCACCAAGTTGTAATAGCTCCAAAAAAATTATTATGGATTGCAATTGAACACGTTGGCTTTGGTTATTCGAAGAATCTTTCCAGATAGCGCTTAACCCTTGGAAATGTTTTTTTCCTTGCCAAAAAATTAATTGTACGATGAATTGTGCGGTCATCACTGCACGGACGTGAAATACAGAAAGACGTGTGAATGATTTACGTGGCGAGTTTAAGCCATGTTTAGCGGCAACGTCTTAATTAGCGTCTTCCTTCTTGCACTCTGTCCTGCAACGCTGTCCACAATAGGCTCTCAGCCACGGATAAGAGAGTCGCTTGAAGTGCAATTTACCTCACCTAGCATTGCGAAAATATCAATAAACAAACATATTAAAACGTTTACAGCGCCACTAGAAAACGTTATCATTGCCAAACAAAAGTGATTTTCAGCGGTCTCATTATTTACTCTTTTGGGCACATTTTTACAACGTCCCTCAAAAACGACAAAAAGCTATTTTAAAACGGTCCACTCGGTAGTTGTGGGTAGGTTCGTTCGGTTGTGGAACCGCGTGCGATGCTCAAGCTTCAACATCGCACGCGGTTTCGTAACCGAACTGAAACATCTTTGAGACATAGTATTAACATTTACATCCGGGAACAAATCGTTTTTGAAACGGCATGCAAGCATTATCGAAACAGAAAACGATACATTATCGGAAAAAAAGATATATCATACAAGCAAAAAATGATACGTTTTCGTAACGCTAGTTGACGAGCGTGTTTTTAACCTTCGTAAACCGTTCTAAAAACCAAATCCACGCTGTTATTGGGGAAATTTGAACCATTTTGAGATATTATCCTTCCATTCTGGAATTTTCTCCAAAAACGAGAGGAAACGTTATTTTTTACGTTTTGTGCTCTGTGGGCAAGTATTTAGTTCACACCACTTAAAAACTGTCGGTAGCAGTAACAAATGGTTTTTAGACCGTACGTTAATAATTTTAATTTTAGGTTCACTCCAAACGTGTTATCCAGTAAAGAGCGGTTTCTCACCGCTTTAGAATCTGAAAAAAGCGTCCAGAAGCTGTGCGGTTAGAAGCCCAACACAAAACAATAATTACGATTCGATCTTTTAACGAATAAAAATTTGTGTTACAAATGGCGAATTAACGAAATACCTTTTTAAATCCGAGGGAAGTAAGTTTAAAAATTCTTCAACTGGATGGAGCCACATCCGCGACTGCCACGCTCTTCGAATGCAGTGGGTGCTAGTCGCAGAAGTCGACTGCCAGGGTCGATACATAATCGACACGATTGCTTCGATACGAGATGGGTCTTCTCAACCACCAGAAACAGGTGGGTGACGCCGTCCCAATGCACACAGCACAGTGGGCGCCCGGAAGATCTTGGCGTAATTATTCAGTGTCATGCCATCGCAGCCACGCGATTAATTAGATTTATTCCATACGGAAATGAAGCGTACCTATGTGTTGTGTTTAATAGTCAGGAGATGAACACATAATGTTCCATTGTAAATTTGGTAGCTTGTATTTGAAACGAAGAAACTCTTTGCCATACCTTCGTTAAGTATTGCGAACACCAACCAACCGTCCATGACTGCGTGTTCTTTGAAGATACAAGTGCCTCTACGGATGGATCATAGATGTCTTACGGGACGGTAACTTTAACCATGCAATCAGACGATTTCTGTCAGAAATTGTACGTTTTTGGATAAGAAATCACATCACAATCCGAGGCGATATCCATTGAATTCAAATGAAAGACTGTTTCCACTTGCGACAATTTGTTTACATTTGTCACCACGGGTACGTCACCGATTTTCTCCTTATTTTCTTGAGCCATCAAGAGAGAGAGAGAGATGGGAAGGGTTGTTATCAAGAGTTATATTGCTCCGAGAACCCTCTTGCTCTGAGAGGGACTCTGTGTTTCGTTTTACTCCAGTAATAGCAGTGGAGAAGTTGTGCCCCATCGTCAGTGCACGAGAGGGAGCAGCTACGAGGCGTTTTCTCGCCTCTTCCCCGGTTTGAGTGTGGTCACCAATGGTCGCCACTCGGAGGTGCCCAGATAAGTGTGCTGCTATGACAGTGTCCTGAGGCGCGCTTCACGACTGCTGCGATGCGTCTGCACCGACTGCTACTACGCGGCTCAGAGCCGCTACTTAGGCGTTGCCATGACAAAAGAAAAGCGCCACTTTGATGTCACTAGTGATAGATGCTTAACTTTTCATGGAATTCTTCAAGCACCATCGGCATTTGTTTTGTGTTCTCGCTCTTTAAAGAGTGGAGTCTTCACTTCGAAGAGGGATACCCTTGTTGTTATATCCAAATTCCCTGTCATCAGACGACGTGTTTCCGTTGGCGATTGTGTTGCGATACATTTCCGAAATGGAAAGTAGACGGACCTTGCAAATAGCTCGAACGTGGATCGATAGTTTCCGACACATGCCCAATATCGACCTGAACTCGCATCGCAGTTGCTGTTTACTCGTGCGAGTGGGACAGTTGACATTCGTTCAAGCGTAAGCGCGTATGGAGAGCCCAGCAAATTGGTCGCATGCGCGACTGACGCCGCTAAGCTCAACTTCAAAACTCGAGTCTCGCCTCGAGTGCCGCGCGGTGTGCTTGGAGGCGTGGGCGTTCAGGGTCACGGGAGGAGGATTGGGAGCTCGCGTCAGGAAGGGAGAGGCTGCGTTTGCTGCTGTAAGGAAGGGTCTCCAGGGCAATGGGCGGATGTTTATACGAATGGAGCTGCTCCGAGAATCCTCTTGCTCGGAGAGGGACTTTGTGTTTCGTTTTACTCCAGTTCCAGCAATTCTTTCCGTTTAGCCTCCTTCTCCGTCATTCGCTTCAGAGCATGGTCTTGCTCTGTCGTGGCTGTTCATTGCCCGCGAGGACGCTTCAGGCGCGGCAGTCCTCCACATCACCTTTCTCGTTCGCTCTTCTCTCTCACCCTCGCCATGAGCGCACATCCGTTAGACATGTCCCTTCGGCCTCAGTCCGCTGTAAAAGGGTTCTCTCACTCCCTTCCACTGCAACCCAATGTCTCAAGTGCAAAGATCCTTCTTATGGCGCCTGCTGCCCTCCTCGCGGCAATGAGCTTATTCTTTGCTCGGCCGGAGTCTTGCCAAAGAAAACCTTTCCTTGGGCCGCCATTTGGTTGGAATCAGTCTCCGTTCTTTCGATTTTCACTTTTAAATGCTTCACTTACGATGTTGATTGATGTTCGGTCCACTCGTGGCACTAGGCATCCCCTTCCACCTTAAACAAACTCCTACACTTAAATTGCAGGAAATGTACTAACATTTTGGGGAAAGAATAGCTCCGCCAGAAATTGCATCGTAAGAAGTGGACTGACGGACGTGGTCACTGATAAATGTATTTAGGCATCGATACAGCAAAAGGCGCGTGTGGGAGGGGAAGAGGAAAGGGGTCTAAAAAACTGATGATTAGGATTTGTGAAAAGGATTCTGGGAAAATGGGATAAGAGTCAAAGACCCGTTTTCCGTCTTCGCGCCTTATACACGTCTAGAGTGCATTCCATGCAATGGCACTCGCCTTGAAGCGCTTCAATGCGGCAATCGCGTGAATTACTCTGTGGAGCGCCATTCAAACACACCACCGAAAAGCGTTGTCTGTGACGTCACCACTGCTTTGTTTACCTTGGCTACCAGCATGCATTTTCGGTGTAAATTCATCCCTGCCACACTCCCTTTGGTGGGTTTGAGGAGTTACGTATGCATGTAAATGTAGATGCATGGCAGCCTTGGACTCCTTGAAGGTGACATTTACTAATATCACTGAAATTGGGTTGATCAAAAGAGAACTCCAAGCGAGCCTTTCTTTCCGCTGCATTCATTTGTTGTCTACAAAAAAGGACCGACTGCTCGCCGCGTTGCCGTTTGAAGGCGTTTCCGCAAAGGCGTCCGCTGTTTTGCGCCCAAGCCTCTTCCACAGTGAATCGAAACGGCATTTGAATCGACCGTTTGAAGCGAAGTGCGGCTGCCTCGGCACAGAAAGAATTACCCAGGAGGAGAAGCGTCGAGGTGATAATTGTGGTTGTGCATGGCGTTACCAGAACTCGGGCACTAATCTCTGTAAGCCGTTGGTTAACACTTTAATAATTAAAGTGAGTTTAGAGCTGAACAAGTTGCTGATCATCATCATCATGCGTTAGCAATCCTCAGATTGGTTTGACACAGCCGTCCACTATAGTCTTCTATCGGCCAACCTCTTCTTATTAATGTAGCTCCTCTCGTTCACGTCCTTTACGATCTGTTCTATGTAATTCATCCGAGGCCTGCCTTTTCCATTCTTCCCGTTCACTTTTCCTTCGATGATTTGTCTTCATCAGGCCATCGTGTTTTAAGATATGGCCGATTGAGCTGTTCGTCTTCTTCTTAGAGTTTGCTGCAGACTTCTCTTTTCTCCCACTCTTCTTAAAGGCCGTTTTACACGGTGCGATTTTTTGTACAAATGAATGCATCAAACAACGAAATTGCATGTTTGTCTGAATGGAATTAGAACAGGTTCTTTTTTCCGTTCAGGCATTCGCACAAGTATCACACAATTTGCCGCTTAACGAGGTACAATTTTCCTCATACAAGCGTTTGTACAAGAAATTGTACAAAAAATGTACGGTGTAAAAAGGCCTTAAGACTCTTCTTTTCTGATGATGTTAAAAATTAATTCAGCGCATTACGCTGTATTCGATCAGAAGAACATGATTAGAAAGGTAGACTGGATTCAGGGTGACTTCCTTTTCTCGAACGATATGAAGCTATTGAGTCGGATGGGAGTCGATAATGTGCAGTCTCCGTGGTTGATCCCCGAACACTGCTGGGTGAGCAGCAGCCAAGAACGGCCGATGGGAATAATTACCAAACGAATTCAAACTATGCCCTGCACCATAGGAAATAATATCATTTGAAATTTAATATATTTAATATTAAATTGAATTTGAATGTCTTCGCCTGACTACTACTACATCTACATCTACATAATACCCTGCAAGCCACCACAAGGGTGTGTGGCAGGTGGTGATTGCTCACCAAACGTGCACTACATATCATGCATAAAAAAGGAATAGTATTAATATAGTAGTCAGAACTACACTATTTAAAAAAGATAGAAATTGCAAAGCAAACATGCAAAAACATTCTGTTAGTAGGGTTAGCTTTAAGTACTCATACCAACATGCAGCTACCAATGCTATTCATTGCTACTCTCCGATAGGACATATTTACCGTTATTCGTATCTCTAATTGTGCGAGGGAAAAAGGACATTTTGAATCGGTCAGTTCGCCAATCAATTTCTCAAATTTTATGATTATGGTCCAGTCTGCCATAGTAAGTTGGGGTTCGTAAAATATTTTTAACATCATCAGTGAAAATATTGCCTTGGAATTTGTTTAAGAGATTAAGTCTAAATTTCAACCTGCGATCTGACAATGATTCCCAATTTAATTCATTTAATAGATTGGTTACGCTAATATAGCTATCGTACCTTCCCTTTACAAATCTTGCCGATCTTCGCTGCACACGTTCAAGTTCGTCATTTAGACCGATTTCTTAGGGATCCCATACATTGGCAGCATATTCCAAATGAGGTCTAACAAGGGAAAAGTAGCTGATTTCTCGAACATGATCGTCACATTTACCCAGTACTCTTTTGACGAATCCCAGTTTACGATTCGCTTGACCCATTATTTCACGAATGTGTTTACCCCAGGAAAGATCTAAGAATCTACTGACGGAATAAAGATTATGGATGCCAGAGTTTGAAGCCTGATAGCTAACCAACGGATAGTATGCATTAAAAATATTCGCATCCAACATTTTATCATTTAATTCTGCGTGTATGCTTACGGAAAGCATATCTTTTATTTTTTATGGCATTGGGAAAATAAAAAGCACCGGATTTGCTACACTTTTCCACCACTTGAAAATTCCCAAGTTACAAAATTGTTTTCTGATCAAAGCCAAACTTTAACACAAGTTAGTGATTAATGTGTTCTAATACATTTCGAAGTTTCAGAGTTACAATTGTACCCGAAACAAAGTTGCCATTGAATAACTAAATATACTTTTCTCTTGCCTGAAAAGTCGCACAGAAACGGGATTTGTCTCATTGTGGAGCGTGAAAGATAAAAAATAACCAGATATATCATTTCTATGCTATAGTTGCCAGCAGTGATTTTATGCTGAGAGTTATTCAAAAACGTTTTTGTATTTCTCTCTGCATGCCCTGAATCCGCCTCTCGGGCATTCTGTGGGCGAGTTTGCGATGATTTTGACGGCCGTCTGTTTTTTTGGTGATATTTGAGAGCGAAGATAAATATGTGTCCAGTGTGTGAAAGAGTGTCGCCTGCGAAGGTGTCCAAGGCGGAGAGGGTCGACGCCAGACACAAAGCGGAAGACTTGCTCCGTATTCTGCAGGCCATTGTAAGTCCCTCGTAAGGAATGGGGATGGGAAATGGAAAGAATAACCTCTTAGAAAATGAGCTGAAACGTATAGAACAGACCCGTAGAAATAGCAGCCAACAGAGACAAGATGGCTGGTGGCCGTACCGTGATCGCCTGCATGGAGTTAACAACAACACTCTTCTCTCTCTATAGAATCAATTTTACAACCGCTTTTACATTAACACGAGGGCTACTGAATTCCGTTTACAAACCTAAGTGAGTGGATGATGCTCGTGGGTGCACTTTTATGTGATAACAAGCTGACCCGGCCACGCGTTGCTGTGGCTCAATCTGGTTAAATGGAAAGCGCACGTTTATAGTATGTTTAATTTCACAATTCTTATGGGTATACAATATATCTCAGCTGATCGATTGTTTTGCAGCTGGACACGCATATTTGTATATAATTTTAACGTCTTTACATGTCGTCACAAAGTAGAATATTTCAGGCAAGCATTTATTTCATCCGCTAGTGTCAATCGAGGAATTACAGGTAATGTTTGCCTGAAATGTCGTGCAAGCAATATTAATGCGTTCTCAAATGGTCTCAGGATTCAACGGAAATCTTGCAATGATCGATCCAGAGCCTCGAGCGATGCTTTGTGCACCATTGTGCATTCATCCCAAGCAATAAGTTGGCATTTCTGAAATATTTGTCCCATGCCGGATGATTTGAATATGTTGCACGTGAGTGTTTCAATGAATTGAAAGTTCAATGGGATGCACATCCCGTCTCCAGTGTAATATTGTATTCTCGATATTGTACAAACCTTCATGGAGTGAACAAAACAACTAACCAAAGCTTCATGGAAATTGGATGAATGTTGTGGTAATGCATGAAGTTATCAATATTGTATCGATACAGTATCGATATTGTAATGATACTTTATAAAACTTTGATAAAAAAACACCTAAATATTTTCACATCAATTTTGTATCAACAATGTATCGATGTATCCACATTTTATCGATATTATATCGATACAGTATCGACATTGAACTATCGATTTTGTAGAAACCTTCGCGGAGCGTACTCAATAACTTTTCAAAGTTTCATGGCGAGCCGATGAATGGTGTAGTAATGCATAAAGGACAAACACATTATATACATTCGATACAGTATCGATATTGCAACGATACATTCCTTTTAAAAAACTAAATAATTTCACCTCAATTTTGTATCAATAATGTATCGATTTATCGATACTTTAGCGATATTATATCGATAAAGTATCGATATTGAAATATCGATTCCGTAGTCCTCTTTTCAGGAATGTACTCAACAACTTCCCAAAGTTTCATGGCGATCCGATGAATGGTGTAGTAATGCATAAAGGACATACACACACACACACACACGTATTGTTGAACCTAGTGCACGCTCTCCACAAGTGCTCCTGCATTTACGTGTCTTTTTGTTGGTTTAAATAGTGTTCTCGTGTTTTTTAACGAAAGTGCTCCATTTACAAGACGTTCAGCTAGCAAGTGTTCAATTCTCAGTGCGCCCTTTCCTCAAATACGGGAGATATTCCTGTTTTTCTCCCAACGCCACGAGCCCGAGCCGAGTTGCCGGCGCCGGAGGTTCCGCCCGCCGCCGCCGCGACGAACAATTCGTCCGCGGCGGCCGTGAAATCGCCGACGATGGAGCCTGCTTCATTTGGTGCCCTCTCATCATCCAGTGGCAGTTTATTCTCTCTTCCACCTTCAGATTGTGTGTCCCAGGATATGTTTACCTCCGATGTGCCCCTTGATCTCTCGTTCCCCAGTGCTCCCCTCTACACTGAAAGTGCTCAAGCTTCCCAATGTAAGCCCTCTCATCCTGAAAACGAGAGGCTTTTGCCCCAAGTGCCTTTTACCAGACCGTTACTGCCTCCCTCGTTGACCCGTAGCAAGCATCTGAATGCTGACAACGTAAACGCTCCTCCTTCTTCCGCGAGTATTTTACGACGCGAAAGAGGTGTACTTAAAGTTAATTCTCTCACTGATGTGTCATCCCCCGCCCCGTCTTTTGTGCAAAAAGCCAGGCAGCATAGGTCTTGGAGTGATTTTTATTCGCCTAATTCCCCGCCTCAACGTGTGCTTTCCTTCTCCGAGCTCGCCAATTTCGCTTCCGATTCCCCGCCATTATTTCCCGCGCGAATTTCTGCTAGCGTGGGTCCGCCACGAAATGAAGCTTCCTCCCCGCCTTCCCCTACGCCCAAGCCATTGTTAACCCCTGCCACACGCTCGCTCCCGATATCAACCATGAGCGCAAGCCCATTGTTGCCCCAGCGCACCTCCGCCGCCGCAAACTTCCCTCCTTCCACATCTTCCCCTCGCCCCCCGCCACTGCCTCTCGACAATCCACCTTCTCCCTCCTCACGCTCAGCCGTTTCCCCTCCGCCCAACACTCCGCCGCTCGACAACACACCTCCTTCTCCCTCCTCCCGCTCAGCTGTTACCCCTCCGTCACTCGCGCACACAATAACAACAACCACGTCCACTTCATCACAACGCCATCTACCACAACAAACAGACACCAAAACATCGTCGCCCAGGCCCAGTTTTGCTCAAGTTTGTGGAGCCGATAACCCGCCAGCCTCAAGTAGTGGAGCGAACACCGCTCCAGGAACCTTCGTCTTCAGAACGAAACGGGTGAATTGCAACAGCACAGGCCCAAACAAAAAAAATGGCATAATAATTCAAGCCTTGCCCGACACCCCCATAAAGGAATACATATTTGCAGTTGCTGATCTGCTAGGAGGAGGACACACCATAACTCATGCTACCAGGCTATCTTACGACAGAATCTGCATCTACTTGAAAAGCGAAGATCTCGTAGATCAGTTTATGCTGGACCACGGAGGTGTCACGATACGCAACATGTATGCCATGGCTCGACGAATGACCTCTAAGGTGCAGAGATTAGTCATCTCCCACATCCCCCCTGAATTCCCCAACGCCGACTTAATCGACATACTCAGTCAGGCGATGAAAATCGTCAGCCCCGTCCGTGAACTTCCGTTTGGGATCCACCAGGAGGGTTACGCCCACATCGGAGGCTGGAGGCGACAAGTGTTTGTCGTCCTCAGAGATGGGGTCACCCTTCCCGATTCCCTCCTCGTCGAGACGGAGAACCGCATTAGCCTCAGAATATATCTGTCGCTGGATGACATGAGGTGCTTCAGATGCGGGAAGGAGGGGCACGCAGCGGCCAATTGCACCACCCGCTTGCAAGAAGAAGTTCAGGTGGCCGCCCAAGAAACATCAATGCCAGTCATCATCTCGGAGCCACAAACTCACACTGTTGACCAAAATCAGACCTCTCAGCTTCAAATCTCTGCCGACGACCCAGTCACCCTGTCTCCCTCCATTACTTCTACCTCCCCTCCACCTCCTTTTTCCCACCCCGATCCCCTGCCTCCCCCCCCTCCACCTCTTCCATCGAATTCCTCCCCACCCCTTACTCCCACCTCCAACACCCCTCACCATGTTATTCCTGATACCCCAACTCCTCCCTCAACCCTTCCTCACGACACTCTGCCTCTTCTTCCATCTACTCCTAATTCTGATGATATCACTTATAATTCAACGGTTTCCTCCGACCTCAATCGCACCGAGACTGGTGGAGCCATTAAAAGAAAAACTCATCAAGATAATTCGTCCCAAGGAGCATCACCACCGAATTCACCAATCCGGAAAAAAGGAACCAGAGACGAATATAATACCAGGACTAACTCGCCGTACTCAGCCCCTTTCCTCCGCCAAGTCGCTAAGATTGTTGACGACGAGCAAGATCCGGCAATTCCTGGGAAGCTGGTCACGGAGTTTTTGGTGAAAGCCTTTGCCCATAACGACCAACTTTCCGTCGCAAAAAGCATCACCTCCAATGTACCTGCCCTTATTGCTGCACTCCGAGAGGTCCTTCAAATGACCACGAGCAGAGCCTACAGAGTTAGGATCCAGCGGCTACTTGCCGCTCTAACGAGGCCGTAGGAAGGATATCTTTTACAAAATTCCCCCCTCTCCTTTTTTTTTCTATTTCTTTTTTATCCATATTTTTGTAATTTATCATTTTTTTAAATCTTTTTTTTCTATTTTCTTTCTTCTCTTTTTTTATTTATTCCTATTTATATTGCCTTAAAATTTTTAAAATCCATTTAGCCTGAAATGTCTCAACTTTCATTTATGACCTTGAATACCAGGTCAATTCGCAGTCAGTATAAATGGGCACAACTCACCTTATTCATCAAGAATCATGCACCCGACATCCTATTCCTGCAGGAAACAAACACGCAGCATCCAACAATGCCAACCTTGGACACCTATCAATTCTACTTTTCTCCACCTCAAACTACAAGCACAGGCACAGCCATAGCAATCAAAGCAAGCAATTCCCTTCACCTAATCTCATCAGAGGTCATCGTTCCTGGATACGCACTGGCAGTTGTCGTCAAATTTCCGCCTCCAAATCCATCCACATATATTCTCATTTCATTCTACGGACCACACGAACAGAATAGAGCCATCGACGTCACCAACCGCGTTCATCAGTATATTGTAACCACCTCACAAGCCCACGAGAAGCCTTCCATAGTCATCGCTGGAGACTTCAACACCACCCTCACACCGCTAACGGATAGGTCCAGTGGCTGGGAGAGACATCCGAGATTCGCCGATTCCCTCCAGAGGTTGATCGCACACCACAATCTCGAAGACTGCTGGAAAACTATCCACGGAGACGCCCCAGGCCACACCTTCCTTACTCAGAGTGGGGATGGTTCACGTCTGGACAGATTGTACCTCTCTTCCCAACGGACCTCACAACTCTCCAAAATAACATTACTGCCCTCCTTCTCCGACCACAAGGCCGTGATGATGCACCTGCGCACATCCGCAAAGAGATATAAATCTCCGTACTGGCGATTCAAAAATTCCCTCCTATCCATCCCCACCTACTGCGAACTTGTTGCTTCACTTCTCCAGGGACTGTTAGCGCATCCAGACATCGCCATAAATCCGATACTGCTGTGGGAGAGATTGAAGGAGGAGATTAGGGAACACAGCTTTATTTTTGAACGCCTTCATCGCCGCCCCCCCGACCAACATTTCATTGACGGACAGACGGAGAGGGAAGCTAGGGAAATAGTCGCCAGGGTAGGGTGGGAAGAAATACTAGCAAATGATTCCCCTGCCGCGACGCACCTGGCACAGTGGGCAATCAAGACAGGCCCCAAGCCCCTCCTCACCCTTAACATCCATGGGAGAGCCGTAGAAAACTCATCGATTCTGGCCTGTCACGTGAGGGACCATTTCCTCAGATTATACAATCCCACCCCCACAACAACGACCGATGAACCAATCGACCAGAGTGCCTTCCTTTCGACGCTCGACGCTCTGGAGGAAGGGGACCGTGCTCTCCTGGAGGCTCCAGTAACCCGCACGGAGATCCTGCAGGCCCTGAAAAGCCTCAACAAACGCAAGGCTCCTGGAATCGATGGTCTCACCGCGGAATTTTATCTCGCGTTCTGGGAATACTTAGCGGAACCTTTTCACCGCATGCTCCAGGCATGCCTACGTAGAGGCAGGCTCCCCAGGACTACGGCCACCACTGTCATCACCCTGATGCCCAAGTCCGGAGACCTGGGCAACCTTGAGAACTGGCGCCCACTCTCCATATCAAATGTGGATTATAAAATCATCGCTAAAGTCCTGTCCAACCGCCTCTCCTCCGTAATAGCCACCCTCATCTCCCCTGAACAGAGCTACTGTGTTCCAGGACGCACCATCTTCGACTCCATTTCCACAGTCCGAGACCTTATCAATTTCCATAACCAAAACAACCTTCCCTTGGCAGTCATCTCCCTGGACCAAAAGAAAGCCTTTGACTCTGTGAACCACAAATTTCTTTTCTCCGTGATGGAGAAAATGGGATTCGGACCGTCCTTCTGCTTAATGGTTCGGACATTGTACGCAAACTCATCATCACACATCCGAGTCGGCACAGAGCTAACGGGCCCAATTCCCTTTCGTCGTGGGATACGACAGGGCTGTCCCCTTTCCGGTCTCCTCTACAGTCTCTCATTCGAACCCATGCTGCGGAGACTGAAGCACACGCTCCAGGGCGTGAGTATCGGGCGAAATCCAGCCATCGTTGTGAAAACAACCGTTTACGCAGACGACATCAACATCTTTGTCAACTCCGAAGCTGACTTCTCCCGAATACTCCCGGCTTTTGATGCACATCTCACTGGTACCCGACTCAACACGGCCAAGAGTCGCGGTCTCTGGGTCGGATCGTGGAGAGGGCGCCTCGACACTCCGCTCCCACTCCAATGGACCAGCACGGGTAGCAAATACCTCGGGGTGTGGATCGACAATAATCAAACGGCAGCGAAACAAATTTTGGACAAGGCCCTTTTTGATAGACTGAACACGGCGATAGAAAGATGGAAGCCAAGGCTCTCCTCTTTGTCACTGCGAGGCCGGATTGTCGCCGTAAACCAGTTTATCGCTCCAGTGCTATGGCATTCGCTAAAAGTCTTAACCCCCTCCCCTGACGTCATAAAACGCCTTCAGGCGAAATTAATTCATTTTTCATGGAATTATCGCAAGCATTGGCTGGATGCAACCACGGTGACAACACCCCTGAGGGAAGGCGGACTCTCCTTGGTCGACATTCGGATCAAGATCATGGCCTTCCGCCTTCACGCAGCGCAAAGGATCGTGACGGACACCCACTCATCTCCCTGGAAATCCCTGGCGGCCCTGCGACTGCAAGAAAATCACCCAACAGATGACATCATCGGCCATCTCATCTCCATCACGCACACCAATAGAAGGCGCTATCACCACGATCCCTTCTATGACTCCATCATACAGGCCTGGAAGACTGCAAAAGTCATCAAGCATCCGTCCGACTTCGACTCAGTAAATCAGGCCACTCATATCCACCCCGCCACCCCCACGCAAACCCAAAACCCTCCACACTTATACATAGACAGTTCCCTCACCAAACGCCAAATTCCACTCCCACTCCCTAAGAGAAAAATATATCATGAACTTGTGTATAAATCCCACTTGAAACCCTGGCCCCTGAAAGGTAAACCAGACGAGGTGATCCAATGGCTTGCTATACGCTCCCCTCCCACCCTCGGCCACGATGCAGATGTGGCATGGCGGCTCGCGCATGGGGCGGTCGCAGATGGGATTTTCCTTCAACGCGCACGCATCAGGATCGATGACAACTGCCCATGGTGCCCCAACGTCATTGCCACGACGTGTCACCTTTTTTATCTATGCCCTAAGACTGACAATATATGGCAGAGGGTCGTTAAATCTGTTAAATCTCTCACAGGACTTGATACAATACTCCGTGCACACCTATATGGCGGCATTCCCAAACAAAATTCCATAGATCAAACTCCTATTAACATTTCCAATTTTCTCGTCACCCTAGCAAAAGCGTCTATTTACAAAGAGTTCACCCTGTACTCCCGTCAGAAGAAGCACGATGTTAACTACACTGCTGCCTTCCAAACGGACATTAGAAAAAGGCTTACACGTGAACTAGACTACAACAAGGCCAATAACTCCATAGATCTTTTCTACAAGTGTTGGGCATATAAAAACTTTATGTTCAATAAAGAAGAAGGAAATATCAATGTACGAAATCCATTATTTATGTAACTGTTTTTCTATTAACTCAAATGAAATAAAATCGCCTAATAATATGTACATTTGTAACTGGTAATGCAGATTGTCTACGGTGGGGAAAACTAAAAGGAGCCAAGATTGCGGTAGCAGCCCCTTTGGCGGCTCTTTTCCCTAACCAACCTTTTGCTAAATTGATGAAAAAAAAAATGATGATGAAATTGATGCTTTGAAAAAATAAATGAGGTGACGCTGAAAGAATAAAAAAGAATCCCTTACCGAAAAAAAAAAAAAAAAAAAAAAAAAAAAAAAAACACACACACACACACACACACACACACACACACACACACACACACACACACATACATTCATTTTTATATATATAGATGATGTGTGCGCCCTCGTGTTTTCGATTCACGAGGGTGACTGCACTCAACGCACAAACCCTGGTGTATGGCAGTGTCCTTTCTAGTGTATTGTTGTGCACATTTGTGTGCGTGAGGCGTAATCAATAACTGTTATCACAGCCCGAGTGGGTCTTTTGTAATGATTTGCGTTTTTTTGTATGCTTGATTTTGTGCGGGAGACATTTAGTCTTAGTATGTACACCCCCTCTGCTCCGCACGCTCTAGGCTGCGGGAAGTTCTCCTCGCAAACAGAAAATCGGTTGGCTGAATGAAGGAAGAAGCAGGACTTGGAAGAGCATGAGAAAAGAGAAGTCTGCTGAACACTTAAAGAAAAGAAGGTTGCTTCTCAATCGGGCCTATCTTGAGATGGTATGGGGCTGCGCCAAACCAGTCTTAAGGATTGCTGGCTGTCTCCTCAGCATTGGTGATCCCGGGCCAATTAACATTCTTCCTTGGCCAATGTTCAGCACGTTGAAAATTGTAATGAAGGAAGGAAACACTTGAATGTCCGCACTTGGCTTCATTTCTCAACCACCGTGCTTTGCGACGCCTTGAGAGGGCGATGGCCGTGAGAGCCAAGTGCGGGCGCTCAAGTGTTTCCTTCCTTCATTCTCAAAGGGAAAACATTCCACAGAGTTAAGCCGTAGACTGTTCATTCACTATAGAAGGTCATCAAAAATAGTTTTCATTTGAATACGTGGGTCTCGGCTTGAACCTGGCGAAGAGCGCCAAGGTGTCTGTGTCGTCAATTAAAACGTTTCGAGCGTAATCAGCGAAGTTACCTTTAGTCCTTAGGTTTCATTTGTTTTTCGGGACCAGAATGGCATTGGGTCCGGAGGAGAGGCACTCCAACTTTTGAATCCATTCAGCCTCAACGCAAGGCGCAACATCAATGTGTTGTATAATAGATAGGGGCAAGGCTGTTGTCTCCGTTACCCTCCTACTAGTTCATTCGAGAAATGCCTATTTCTGCCGCGAAAGAAATGCAATGGTTCAACAGACACTTAGCCTCTACTCACGCGCTGAACTATAGCAAGACTCATAGCAAGCACATCCCATCCTCCCCTGGACATCTCATGTGCGTCCACTGTGGCTTAGGACACGCTAATAGATCTACAGCAGAATGTAGATCTAACGAGTTGTAGCAAGGCAATCAATTCTTCCGTCAGTATGAAATTTTAAAATTCGCCTGTGTAACACGTCGCTTTTACGTCACAATCGTCGTCGCAACAGCCGCTCACTACATTACGCCTTCGTCGCATCATCCCCTCCCCCTCCTCTCCGCACACGTCGGACCGGACCGTCCCGGGGCAAATTGTGGAACGCATCGGGAGAGCGACGCGAGGAGGGCGCCAATCCCTGCGTCACACACACACACACGCACAAACACACGCACCTCCGTCGCTTAATCTTCGTTATTTTCACTCAATCCACTCACTCCTGGACGCCACTTTGCCTCGCCGTATCGAAGGCCACTGTGATCGATAGGTCGCACGGGTCGGGGCGAGCGAGTCGCAGATCCCTTACCTTTGGCGTCGGGCTGCATGCTGCAGAGGGCCTTGGCGGGCCCCCGAAGGGCCCTCACTGCATACCGGGGAGCGGAGGAGCGACGGAGGCCAGGGGCCCGGGCGATGCTGTTGCAGTCGGTTCAGACGTCCAGAGCAACACTCACACTCTGGGGGAGAGTGAGGGGAGAACAGCGTCTGCGCGGGGCCTCAGGGAGGGGAGGGAGGGGGCCTCTTGGAGAGGGGGGGGGGCCTCCATGGGCAGAGGGGCAAAGTGCGGCGGTGCATATCGATTCGTGCATTGGCAAAGGGGTCCTGGCTTCGACGCCCGGCGGTAACACCTCAACCAATTGAGTAAAAGTGAATCTTCTCCTCAGCGATCTCTTCTGGGGCCTTAGATTCTGCGCAAAAAGCTCCGATCACACGATTTTATAAAACTTTGCAAACTTATAGCGAATGCTGAGTGGAAGATACCGAAAATTTTCAAAAACTCTAAAGTTAAAAAAAACAAAGTTGTCACAAAAAGTAATAGCCTAGCGGTATTATGGATTCTAATAAAGGAAAACTGCCATTTAAATCTATGTCCTTATAAATTCGTCGCCAACCTCAATTGTAAAATAAAAAATAAACCAGTTTTTTTAAACTAAATTGATGAAGAGACTGGAGCAGGTATAAATAATACTGAACATGTAAATAGCTTCGAAATATCGCGGATTTATTGTTCTTTTCTGATCGTTGCAATCAAGAAGGCAATGTTTAAATTATATTGATCCGATAACTTCAAACAATCTGCGAGCATCACGTGACATTAGTCGTTCAACTTTCACGCTGGTTTATTTAAAATTAAGTGATATTCTCTGCGTGGAAAAGTAAGTCCCTGTTCGATTATTAGGCAGATATCGGATCGGATCTCTCGATTGCTTCTTTGCTTACATTTACTTTTAATAGGAATTCTTAAGACTTGTACTTTTAGGATTGTATATTTCATAATGCTACGCGTTCATTCTGAATCTTTCATCTTCGGCAAATGCTCAGTAGAGTTATGTACTTAATTCGCCTCAGTTATGCGATAAGAATCAGTTGTGTAGTACCAGGATCTTATTTAATTAAATATTCATAATCGGTAAGTAACACGCGCAATAAGTAAGTACGGTATGCGTAAATTAATTATATAGCCTTTTTTTCGGTTTTGCGTCGGCGAATAGAGAAAGCATGTGTGGGAAGATGTGCTGCGAAAAGAATGAGACGCCATTCGGGAATGAAAGAGTCTCAGGAGGGCAGTCAGACACTCTCCTTAGAGATTCGAAGAAGTCTCACGGGTTCCCACCGACAGTGCTTACAACAGTAAATAATAGTAATAATCCAGTTATGCGGGCTACGCAGTGAGTGACACAGTGCGATCTGCCCTCTCATCGCAGAGAGGTTCTAAATAGACAAATCATAGCTACGCAAATGTTCGTGTGCATTGGGGCACTACTGGTTCCAAACGACTCTTCTATCAGGAGCGAGGTGTTTCACCGTTACTCGTTTTCAATTTTTACCATCGCTTTCTATTTCCCCTTGAGTTAATATCTATTGTGATTGTTTGATTCTGTTGTGATCGAATCGCGTTTCAGATAAGATATTTAAAGTACATAGAAAGCATGAAATCCAACGGCGTCTATCTATGGCCATGATATTTCTAACGAATTACTCTGCGTCTTGACAATCCATCGATCAGAAGACCCTTTCGTCGATAAAAAAATACGGTAATGTATTTTTAACCCTAGGAGAGAATAATTGCTGATGGTCGAATGAAAGAGAAGAAAATAATGAAGCTGAGTTGATTACCTCCATGAATTTACCTCAGAGTAACTAAATGGTTACAAATAACATTCAATCTTGGATGGTCTTCGGAAAGATTGAAATGAATAAGGAGATGGAGAGATGGGAATGTGAAGGGATCAATTAAACGTACGCTTCTGTGCGAAAATGAGTATTTGAAGAGTCCATCTGTCGCGAGCTATCTTCTCACAAATCAGGGAGTACTCCATCAACCCGCGCATTTCATGCGATGCACTGCAACGGATTGCTTTGAAAATAATAAGTTACGTATTTTTAAGACCAATAATTTTTAAGCATACGATGAAAAGCGAAAAGTAACTATGCCGCGTGGTAATTCAAAGACGTGGGCGGCGGACTTGGGCCGCCCGCATCGTGGAAGCGCAGCTGACATCGACTCGGCCACCAGACCCTGCGTTCAACCCGGATGTCTGTGGCTGGTGCTGCTGAATGGTGAACACACCAGTTCCCACCCCATGGGCACCAGCCTGTGGTCTCCCAGGAATTGTCCATCTCCGAGTCACGTCGAGTGACATGGTGAGCGGTCACTCTGATTCGAGAATGTCCGGCAGTGGTTGTGTTCACTCCTGATATTCCATTCTAATGCATCAGCTCTCCTCACAGCGCTGATAAGTCTTCCGAGCTCTTCAGGTGTCTTCATTCTATCCAGGCGTACTTTGGACGACGACATCGCAGGCCGATTTCAGAAATCTCTTGCAGCGGAATCCCATCCTTATTAAAAAACATTGGCCCGAACAAGTTCCTGAGGACGTGATGAAGTGAAATGATTCCAGCTCGCGAGTACAAAGAATTAGCGTTCTAATTAGCTCCGTATCTCAGAGTAATATTTAACATATCCCTCGAATAACATGTAGTTCTCAAAGACTGGACGATAGCAAACGTAACCCTACTTTTAAAAGCGATGATAGGGAACAGCCATGTAATTATAGGACAGTATCACTAACGTTACTGTCACGTGTAATTATAGGGCATAGACTAGTTACATCAATAAATAGACACCTCGATAGCCAGGAATTCAAACCAGTATGGGCTCAGAAAAGGGTCGGACTTGCGACGCTCAGCGAGGTCTTTTTGCCTGGATTTTATTTTTTGCCAACCATGCGCGAAAGTGACTGTAGCTGAGAAGTAAATCTAGGAAGGAACATAGCGAAGTAATTGTGGAGTGGAAATTGTGCTTCTTCTCATGAAAAGTGTCTGCGCTGTATGGTGTGAATGGTAGGAATGCAGTGTGTTATCTTCTGGTTCGACAGGTTGATTTAATTGATGGCCGATCATGTAGTGCAAAGGCTCCTTACAAGACGCCATCCGCGGAGAACTGCAATTGCCTGCGGGAGGTATATGCGGTGTCGTCGAGCCAATCTCTGGAGGCGATCGAAGGCGTATGCCTTCGAGGTTTCTCAAACTTCTTTCCCTTCGCTATTCCACAAAGTGACTATCCTTCCAAACCGCTACTGCCTACTATGATCTTTAATTCTCTGCGAGTGTTCTGAACACCCTTATGACGTCGTCGGTAATGAAATCACTCACTTATTTGCTCGAACTACATCTACATCTACACGATACCCTGCAAGCCACCGCGAGGGTGTGTGGCAGGGGGTGAAGGTCACCAAGCATTCACTACTAGCATGCAAGCAAGCAACTAAAGGGTCTCATGCAACTAGATTGTTAGTATCTATAGTATTTGAAGGGTTAATACATGCATCATGCACTACAGAATACTCTAAAATATTTCCCCTACCTATCCCTTTCCTATGCTGCCTATTCTGTTCTCTTATAGTACGGGGGAAAAATGCCATTTTGAATCTATCTGTACGACAATCTATCTCTCTAATCTTATTTATCTGGTCGAATCTAGCATAATACGCTGGTGTTTTCAATATGTGCCTAACATCTTCAGTAAAGCTATCCGATTGAAATTTCTGCAATAGATTAAATCTGAACTTTAATCTACGCTCTGATAATGATTCCCACCCTAATTCTTGTATTAATTCTGATACACTACTCACCCTATCGTAACACCTTTTGACGAACCTAGCTGCTCTACACTGCACACTGTCTAGTTCTCTCATCAAACCTAATTCATTAGGATCCCATACACTGGCTGCATACTCAAGGTGGGGCCTAACTAGTGAAAAGTAGCATCGCTCTTTTGTCTTCTCATCACATTTCCCAAGTACTCTTTTTATAAATCCTAGCTTTCTCTTCGCTCGGCCGCATATTTCCCTTATGTGTCTTCCCCACGATAAATCTTTAGTGATTGTTACACCTAAATATCTTACGGTTTCAACGTTTTCGATCTTCGTGTTATTAATTCTATAGGATCGCTCTATCGAATTATTCCTCCTCCAAAAATTGATAGCTACACACTTTTTAAGGTTGAGTTCTAACTGCCATTTGTCGCACCACTCTTGAATTGCATCTAAATCCTTGCTAAGTGATTTCGTGTCCTCTTCGTTCGATATACCCCTGTACACCACCGCATCGTCTGCAAAAAGTCTAAGGTTACTACTAACTACGGTACCCAAATCGTTTATGTATAAAAGAAATAGAAGCGGACCTACTACGCTGCCCTGAGGAACTCCCGATGTGACTTCGATTGTGTCCGACATGATACCATCTATGACAACCCTCTGCTCTCGCCCACTTAAGAATTCTTTTACCCAACATACAACGTCTTTATTTATACCAAAACTCTCTAACTTCAAGATTAATTTCTCATGAGGAACTTTATCGAAAGCCTTTTTAAAATCTAAAAATATCGCATCAACTTCAGTACTGCTTTCGCCGTGGACTAAAATATCGTGTACGAATAAAGCTAATTGTGTCTCGCAAGATCTACCTTTCCGGAACCCATGCTGGCTGTTTATGAGTAATCCCTGACTATCCAAATGCCCCATGATCGAACTGACTACTATGTGCTCAAATATCTTACAAGAGATTGACGTGAGTGAAATGGGTCTGTAGTTACTAGGTTCTTCCCTATCACCGCTTTTAAATATAGGTGTAATGTTAGCTACTTTCCAATCCTTGGGTACTGTGTGGTTCTTTAGTGATTTATTGAATATTATTTCTAGATAGGGGGCTATTTCAGAAGCTAATGTTTTATAAACTCTGGAAGGAATTTGATCGGGACCTGGTGCTTTGTTTTTACTTATGGTTTTTAACTGCTGCTCTATTCCGCGACATGAAATGTTTATTTCGGGCATTTGCTCACTGAAAGTGTTCGGCGGTGGTTCCACTGCGTTTTGTGACGATGAGTTGAATACACTTTGGAAGAAGGTGTTTAAAGTGTTGGCTTTTTCTACACTGCTGGTGACTCTGATTCCTTTATCATTTTTAAGTGTGTGCACTGTGGACTTATTTCCCTGAAGCTCTCTCACATATGACCAAAACGCTTTAGGATTGCTATCTAAATATTCTCCTAACATCTTGCTCTTGAAATGTGATAACGCTTGCCGACATGATTTCCTTGCTAATGCTCTCGATTTTTTATAGTTTTGAACTAGCTCATTTTTTTCCTCTACCGATAGACCCCGTCTGGCATTTTTCATCTTAGCGTGGCATACCCTTTGTCGCTTTAGTGATTTCCTAACCTCCGCGTTATACCACCTTGGCTCTGTATTATCACTAATATATTTACTTGGTATGTATTTATGAACTGCGTTACGGGTGACCTCAAGAAATTCTCTCCACGAATCCTCTGTATTTAATCCTTTGCTTTGTTCGCTGAATACATTAAACGCTTCCCTTAATTCCTCTTTCATACCGTCGTAATTTGCCTTGCCAAATAAGTACACCCTCCTCCTTGGTTTATAATGTCTTTCAACGCCTACAATAAATTTCGCATGCACTATTTTATGGTCACTAATTCCTGTGTCTGTAACTGTATTTAGAACTCGCTCGGGTATATTTGTTGCTAATAAGTCTAGAATGTTGTTTCCCCTGGTTCAGTCTGAATTTCGACCGACTACCCTGCAGTCCTCCGAGAGGGTGTGTGGCAGGGGCTGAGTTATCACCGAGCGTGCATTGCAGTCCGGGAGAGGGAGGCCTTGCACACGCCACAATTGTCATCGAAACACACCAGGAAACATCTGAAAGGTGCATACTACAAGCGTGCCTTTATGTACTTTGGTGCTTTTACACCACGGGTTCATGCAGGTCCGCTCAAATCCTCTAGAAATCACCACCACCCGTATCTCTGCGTATGCATTTTCCTGTTCTGTCTTCCTCTATAATGTGTGCCTTTGCATGTTCTTGTCAAGGGAATCTCATTTTTATGAAGGCGTCATGTTGTGAGAGGTCTTCATGAAGTAATGTACCGAATGATTTCCTGAAATCTATGAATACGGCGTCTACTTGAACTTCATCTTCGCCCTAAATAGGAAGCACAAGGAGATGTTGTGTTTCGCAGAATCTCGTAGAAAGAGGTTTTAGATTGGCTTCGTTTTCTTTCATGGTTTCTTAACCGATCCATACTCTTTAATTTTGTTAGCGTCGGGTCTTTGGTAGTAATACCCTTCCAATACATTAAATTTTCTTTTTTTTTAGAGTTTTAGACTAAGCAACGAGTTTATTGTCGTTCAGGAAGGTGCTTTCATTGGGGTACTGGTATTTAATGGATTTTGGATATTTTACTATAATTTTCAATTGGTATACGAGTCTGCTTTCACGCAATGATACGTTCTTCTTAATTGTCTTTTAGTTGGCGAATGAATGTTTACTATTAGTTTCGAATCGCTAATAGTTTCGTATTATCATTTGTGAGGCGCAGTCTTTCTCCTTCGCTGCAACTTCTTTTCCTGTAAATACGAGTTACTTGTTCTCCATATTGGCGTGCGACTCGAGACTGATCAATGTCAAACATGGCTTCTTTCTTGTCACTACAGTTTTATTTTGCCGAAATCACAGAATCCAGAGACATGCGTTTTCCCATCACCCCTCTTCAAGGTTTATTCCTTCGGGAGATAGATGCGATTCTATTCAAAATACCGGTATCTGACACCATGTGTCGCTTTCCGTCGTCGATTGAGCTACAGTTTTCTCCGTTGCTTTGAGGCTACTGTGCTGCTATATCGAACGTGTATCGATAATGTTCGGCTCATGCCCGGCATCGACGTGAGCTCGCATCGCATCGCGTGCTCAAACGTGCTCGGCAGTGGCACTTCGCGCTCACTGCGGGGCCCCGTGATGAAACAGACGACGACGCCGCCGCGGCGGCTGGTCAGTGCGTGTCGCGTTCGCACATCTGTGGCGCCCCGCAGCGGACGAAACTCCCGTCGACGCAATAATTACACTCAGCGAAGTGGAGGGGGGAGGGGGAGCGTGCGCAAGTGCGCGCTCAACTTTCGAACAAACGTCAATATTCGCATTTCCGTTAACGAGTTGCGGATGACGTCATGAAAACTATGAAATACTCAAGAAACTTCAAAGTACAACCTCTTTGGAGAAATGTTTCCTCCCCGTCGTTCAATTTAATAATTACTAATGTCGTGGCCACCGATCCTCACACCGACCGCTGTTTTGATTTCGTTTCCCCGACTGTGTGCACAATGTGTTCCGTCTGCATCATGTTTAGCATGAGTGCATGTGTCGCTCCCACTCGACGGCCGTGTGAAAACGGAAGCTTCGCGGAGCTCTTCTGCTGATTTCGGGACTTCGGTGAACAGCAGTGAAAACAATGCAGGACAATGGCTGTTCGCTCTCGGCGGTGAATTCGTGCTGAGATGACACTGAGTATGAACTCACTCGCGTTCCGTTGAATGAAGCCTGTCGGACTTTGAATCTTTCCCGTTGTGAATTTGCTGTCGATTTCTCGTTAAATATAGGTGCCATCGGATTGTTACCTGCCAGCTACTGTGGGGGGAAAATGAATTGCCTTCTTTGAGGCAAAATAGGTCACCTATGTTTCACACCAGTGGTATATGAAGACTTCTCGGGGGAAAGAATTGGTCAAGTGATGAGGTACTTGCCACTGAGTGAGCGGAGACCTCCTCTTCTTGTTAAAAAAAATGAAATATAAATAGCGTCGACGGTTCAAATGTGGAGCATGGTGAGGGCAGCCTGTGGCGGAGGGGGGGGGGGGGGTGGCGCCAGCCGGCAGGCGCCGGCGCTTGCCTCTTGTAACCTCCGCCCCTTCCTGGCCTTGTTTCACGATAAAAGGGGTCACCTGGTCAAGAACCCACTACATCGATATTCCGGGCACCTTTACTCAATCGCAAGTGTGCACACCCATTGTGTCATAGAGAGGGTGCAAGTTGTGAAGAGCAATTTGTGCGAGAATTACTTGAAATGAAATTAAAGCATGGCAAGTGAATTTCAATGCTTTCTATTTATACTTTAGAGGCATCGCCGGAGAATGAAAATGAGTATTTATGAATAAAATAATTTAAATCGTAAACCGAGTAACAAAAGAAGAAGTCCTAAGAAGAGTGGGTGAAAAGAAAAGTCTTCTTTATGCCCTAAGAAGAAGATGGGACAACTTAGTCGGCCATATCTTGAGACACGATGGCCTGATGAAGACAATCGTCGAGGGGAAAGTGAACGGGAAGAATGCGAAAGGAAGGACTCGTATGAGGTACATGGAACAGGCCGTGAAGGACGTGAAAGAGAGAGGAACTACGTTGGTATGAAGAGGTTGGCCGATAGAAGAATCGAGTGGAGGGCTGCGTCAAACCAATCCTAGGAGTGTTGATGATGATGGCAACTTGGGAAAGAGACTTGCAGCCATGAAACAGATTGAAGGAATTTACCCTCGCGATAAAAATACGATTGCTTCCACCTGCAGGTCACGGACCAAATGAATCTACTCGTGAAGATTCCGTGACTTGGCGACGGGAGGCCGCCAACAATTACGCTTCCCATCACCCGGAGGAGAGGGCAGCCTTCATATGAGTGAAGGTGGAGACCACAGTGGTCGGTACAGCGACACTCATTTCCCTACAGGCGTGGTAACATTTACTTTAACGGCTGTAGTACTGCGATGTGGAAGGCAAGGGGAAACCACCACATTAATATCCCGAGGAGTCGCAGCTGCTCCACTCTACTCCAGCCAATTTATTCAAGGGATGGGAACCCCAAAACAAGAAATTATTTCTTCTGGGGTACCTAGCTTCACCCCCATTTTGATTAGTTAAAATTGTGTATATTTTTTGGGTGAAATAAACTCTATTCTTTTCTTTCTTATCAAGACGTGATGGAATCCTCTCGAGTAAAATATTCGGGAGGTAAAATAGTCCCCCATTCGAATCTCTGGGCGGGAAGTACCCGAGAGAGTACGCCAGTCAAGTGTGATAGACATATGACGGCTCACGTGGAACGTAAGATCATTTCGGAGCAGCGGAAGACCGGAGAACCTAAAGGTGGAAATGCGAAGAATGGATCTCGACATATTTGGAATCAGTGAAATGAGATGGCCCGAAGAAGGAGACTTTTGGAGCGGAAGCTACAGGATTATACACACAGGATCATTAAATGTTAATGCTGGAGTAGGGTTGATGTTCAGGAAGAGAGCTGGAATGTCAACGGAGAGCTTCCTGAACTACAATGAAAGAATAATGATGACCAAGATCGAGACCAATGCTGCAGACACCATTTTGGTGGTGCAAACTTACGTACGTACGTCGAATTACGAAGATGAGGGAGCCGAAGACGCCTCTCACGGATGTAGTAGAACAGGTATGTGAGGGAGAAAAATTTATTATTTCAATGAGGAGAATTCTGCACGTAACAGAAATGTGTGATGTTAAATACATTGTTTATCAGCTACAGCCGAAATAATTTCCCTTGAAAAACACCTAGAGAGAGAAAAAGACACCAAATTGGCTACATTTTAGTGACGCAGAGATTTAGGCGTGATGTAACGGACTTATTTGGAGACATATCGACAGTGACCACAACCAAGTGATGATGAAAAGTGATTTAAAATTCAAGAAACTGAATAAAAGAAATGAAGACCATTATCAAGTCGATACATCGAAGAAGCTCCAACATCGGCTATTATTTCAGAAGGAAGAGGAACACCAGTTGCAAGATAAGATGACTGTGAAATCGGTGGAAGAAAATGGCGAGGCATCAAAAACAAGAAGTCTCGAACGTAGTGCTGAGAAGAAAAATGTTATCAAGAAGGATCACCGAAGAAATCGAATATCTGATTGAAGAAAACACAAGAGTGCGAAAACTGAGGAGTGTCTGTTGGATAGGAACTCTGAAATGCAAAAGAATAAGAAAGGAAATAAGAACTTTGGATGAATGGGATGCGACGACGCGCAGAAAATCGGATGGGCGGAGGGGACAGACAAGTGGCTCGGAGGGACTTGTGCGTTTGGAAGGACAGCAGGGACGAAAAGAACTTTAAAGATAAGGTGAAGAGGTGGACTACGCGACGGAAGCAATCTCAGTGTGTGAAGTATTCCGAAAACGAACATTAAGTTGAAGAGGATGACTGGATTTGAAGATCAGAGAATAGGACTCGGCGACAAGGGTGGTGCGAAGGGATGAGAGCCTACTTAAGAAGCACTTTAACCTTTTGCCGATGACGTAATGTTCTTGGCAGAGACAAAAAATATATAAGGAAAAGTCTATTCAACATGGAAGAGGTAACGATACGATATCACTTTCATTATTGTAGTAAAAATACTGTTACGGCGCTGTAAGATATCATGGGAGCATAATTTAAGCGATTTATTAAAATAACTGAAATGGCAATCACTATGGGACTATAGAATGCTCAAACTTATAGACTTAATCCCTTTTCAGTAAATTCCAAGTAAAATACTTTACTCTGCTGACGTTAAACATATTTTGCGGACTATGGCAGACCGGACCAAAACGCGAAATTTGGAAAATTGATTGCCAAACCGGTAGATGGCTCTGATTACCACGGTCTTTATGAGCGGTTTGTATAGCCGTGATTGTATTCAATGGCCATTTTTGACGATGGAAATCAATAGGTATGTCACCTAGTTAGTCGCACGCCGATATGAAGACTTTTATCTCGACGAGCTACGAGCGCATGCTTTTTATCTGCTCGTCAAATCAATTTTAAATTGCAATTACTTAAACTTAAGTGTTGTTACTCAAGCACTCTTTACCTGTGATAGCTAGTGCTTCTGCGGTGAAAATTCACCTCCTGCCACACGCCTTAATGGTGGCCTGCAGGGTACTATGTATGTACATCTACACGTGCTTTATACCCTGCGAGTCACCGCGAGGGTGTGTGGCAGGGGTGTGAAGGATCCACTTTGCAAAGTTCCACAGATTTTTATTAGAACCGACCTAGGTTTCGACTTAAGGTTTTAATAAAAATCTGTGGATTTTTACTGAGTTATTTACGTTATCGATATGTGGTTCCACGGAGACAAGCCTAGCAATTTGTTATATATGTGTGTGAAGGATCATTAAACATGAATACTCGAATGCAACTAAGAGCTTCAACCTCATGTAGACACAGTAGACATGCAAGAGTCCCGTGCAAGCAGATGTTTAGTATGTACGCAGTTATGAATTGATTACAGGCTAGAGAGGCAATTCTCTACAAATATGTAACTGCAATTCGCAAGCATGAAAGGGTTACCAATGTTATAATATGCTTCCTGCACTACGAACTTCTCTGATATTTTTTTTCACGGAGCTGCTCCTTCGCTGTTTTGCCTCTTAGGATCTCTCGTGGTCAACGGGAAAGAATTGCATTTATTAATCCATCGGTGCGGAAATCCATACCTCCAATCTTGTGTAACTGATCACATCCGGCATAATAAGAGGCGGTTCTTAATATATTTCTGCGTCATCTGCTAACATATTAGCTTCGTATGTACTTAAAAGGTCGAACCTAAATTTCAACCAACTTTCTGATATAGTAATTCTCATCCTAGTTATTGCGTTACACTCGTTTCACCAAAACATTTGTCGAAATGACCTTGAACTAACCTTACTAATTCCATTGGCATGCGATCCAGTTATTGCTTCATACCCTTCTCTTATTTATGCCATGAACTATGTTCTAAATGAGACGTTATCAGTGGCATCTATCTCGTACTCTTTCATCGCACTTCCCTAGAACCCTTTTTACCAATCCTAATCCATGGTTTGTTGCACCTGTTATTTCCCTGATGAGTTTCCCCCATGGCAGTCTTCAGGGGAGACACATAAATATAAAATAAATTCTGCATTGGTTTTTTTATTTTGTGTAAGGCAAAAAGTATTTCGGGGGGAGCTATTTTCCAAAAGTTCTGTGCCGCACATTTTTTCAGGTTTAATTCTAGCTGCAAAGGAATATACCAACTATCTAAATCCTTAGCTTAATATTGACTGTCATCGTCATTACAATTTCCGTGTATACTATATCGTCATCCGCAGAAACACGGAGGTTTCTATTGAATTCAAGGCATTATTGAAAAAGGGAAAAAAGAAAATTGCGCCGATCACGCTTCCCTGAGGAACACCCGACGTAAATTTTAATACATATGAGTTCATCCCGGTTTGTTATCAATAAATCCTGTTACCGAGGTGTGCCATTATTTAAACAACTTGTAAGGTGCTCTATAATTTAACAGTATGGTGATGTCAGTGATATTGGCCGCCAATTAAAAGGCTGTTTCTTATTACTGCTTTCAAAAGTTTAAACTTTTATTTTATATGTGGTGGCATGCTTGCTTGTTGGCTGCCTCCCGTTGCCAAGTCACGGAATCTTCGAAGGATTCTGTATCGTTTGAAAGGCCTACCTTACCCAAGAATGTGCCAATCATCACAAAATTCCGAGGCTTTGTGCCCACGATAGATTATTTGACGAGTAAGATCCGACACAATCAAAGTCACATCGGGAGTTCCACAGGGAAGCGTAATTGGTCGGCTGCTATTTCTTTCGACCACGATCTTAGAATTTGGTGGCGCCCTGGAGACCGGATATGCATCAGTATGAAAACAATTATCCAGTCACATGCGTACCTTATGGCTATAGTATTTTGTCCCTTTGATGCAGCAATTATCTCAGTGACAAAGTTATCTGAGCAGAAGAGAAATTCTATTTTAGGAGTTTCTCCTCTATTTAATTTCCCTTTATTCTTTCGCTGCAATAGAATCCTTTTCTAATGGTCCTCTAACTTTTTTTTGGCATTCATAAACGTCAACGGAATAGGTTCAAGATGACATTCCTTCCCAGGAGTAGGGCAACTGTCCCTGGTTTACTCTCATTCACCGTCAGAGTTACCCTGTGAACAAGGGTTTTCCTTTTGGGTGCTGATTCTTCTACATAATGCTGCACTTGGACAGAGCATAAATAGCAGTAGATGGGTACTATTAGGAAAAGGCTGCAGTTATTAAGATGCCTTACGCCGATGTCATCCTTAAAGATGTTATCTATACGGGAAACTGCCAGTGAGTTATTTGTCTTCGATTAGAGCCCCACTGCACACCCTCACGTCATTTAGTATTTTGATCACCTCTTCCAAGACGTCAAGAATTTCTTGGTGACCAATCAAAGCTGTAATTCCGACTACGTTATTAAGCATAAGGGTTTAGATATTGCGATACATCCGAAAAATTACACTTTTTTATGATAAGAATGAGGTTTTTCCTTCATTCTTGGTAACAAAGGTATAATATCTCACCCGTTTCAATGAGGAAACAAATCTGTTGCACCCAGACCGAATTGTTACCACATCAGGATGACTGAATACTACATCCAATATTCGGGATGACCAGGAAAGCTCCATAATTTAATGCAGAAATGTACGGCAAAAACTACACTAAAACTTACAAAATGCATCGATTGGTAGAATATTTTCGCATGCATAAGGAAAATGAATACCTACTGTAAGCAGCACGTAAAATAAAGAAATATCAACTGAACTACTATGAACAACTTTCTCGTTTAGCATGTCAAGTTCACTCTGAACTTCATTGCTGATCAGTAGAAATTCATTGAACAAAGCGGCAATACTAAAATTACATCACGTACATTTTATTTCGTTAATTGTCTTCGAGGCGGAGATTTTCCGGTGGGCGTCTTCGAATACCAAAAGGGCATTTGGGGAAAAGAGATTGCAAGGGATGATCCCTAAGCTCAAGTTTCGTTACGCAACTTGTTTTAAAACAATCGAGGATTCAGATAGAAACACATCTTTGGCCTTAGAAGTGCGAAAAATCAAGAATGGGCAATAAAGAATATTTAATAATGGTCCTTCATAATGAAACGCGGTAGTAATACTCTACACTTGATTTTTAATCCACCCGGGTTTCGGCAACTCAGTGCCATTTCGTGGGTAGAGAGTCATGTGGCAGTTGGGCGTAATATATGTAGGTCAAAGGGTGGAAGGTAACATTGAGATGGGAGAGTGAGAGAAACAGGGTGGGGGGGTGAAGCAGTGGGGAAGTGGACGGTTGTGAGGCTGTTTTCGTGGAGAGGAGTATGAGCGGCCAGGGGAAGAGGAGGAGATTAGCTGGAGGAGGGAAGGGGGAGCAGTGATTTTTTAGGAGAGGCGAATGGAATGGGTGGAACATGGTCATTGCGTAAAATATTTTCAGAATCAACAATTCCAAACTGTTCTAAAAAAAATCCAGCTTATAGCCTTTGTCGATATCAGTATGTAATATTTCGTATTTGAAATTGACAAAATGGTTGTTAAAACATAAGTGTTCTGCAAATTTTGAGTTACCATTTCTATTTATATGGGAGCTTCTTTCGCACATCTGTCTTTAGAGTTAAAGAGGATTTTTTCCACGGCGTCTAAATTATAAAATGTAATGCCATCGAAATCGCAACTTTTTCGACTTACGGCTTACTTGATTCTAATAATTTCGGATGTACTTAAACCCACAGCAATTAGTTACATTGTCTGATAGAGGGGGGGGAGGGGGTTCTTGACTCACGGGTAATCAATATTTCTCGATAAGTGACCGTTTCTTTAACCCGGCGTTACTCGCGCGGGGTGTCCTGAGCACCCCACCCTGTTTTTCATTGTATAGTTTTTTTAGTCTTTATTCCATAGACCTATTCTCTTCAGTAGCTGGAATGTGATATGTTATCTTTCTTTTAACCCCAACATTCACAGGTATACATTGTAAACAACTTGCGTAGTAGCCTCAAAAGGGAATAATGTTCAAGCCACTCAATCTCCTACGATCAATCCTTACTCCATACCTCATTGTTTTGGTTGCAACTTTGTAACTGTGAAATTTATGTTACAATCTAACATGCGTTCTCGTATTTTACCTTTATCTGCTGGAGGACGCCTCTCAAATATTTCGGTATATTCTCACTCACGGCGTTACTCGCGCGGGGTGTCCTGAACACCACAATTGACTCCGCGACGTAGACTCCTCGGCATGTGCTTTCCGTGAGATAGGTTTTTCTTGGTTTTATACTATCATTGAATAATATTGATGAAAAAGTTATTATATTCATGTTTTGATGGTCATAATATTATATTACAATTTTCAGATTTTCAGCGTGATTCGATTGCGTACAACTCCGAAAATATTGTTTTTCTTATCTCCATATTTTTATTCTATATATCTTCTATTTTTCTCCGTATACATAACTTCATTACGAGTGCAGTATTCTCCCAGTAAGTACGTACCTAGTATTGAAAGTCTAATTGTTTTTTTCCTACTACAAAAAAATATTTCCGAAACTCGATTTTTATGGTTTACAACTTTGCATGGTACAACTTCAGGTTAGGAATATCGTTATGCATAAATATTCAAATTAAAAAAGCAGGAGTGAATTATTCGCGTACAAGAGATGCCAGGCCCACTGATGAGGGAGAAATTGAATGTTTCATAGGGCGTTTGCTCTTCACGGGAACAAGTAGATCTGGGCGAAAAATTATAAAGGATTTATAGGATCGAGATGGTGTTGACATATTTTACGTGTCCATGAATTCTCAAGGATTCCGTTTTCTTTTGCAGTGGCTCAGATTTGATGATATAAACAGTAGGGCAGAAAGAAAAATGATAGACAAATTAGCTCCGATTCGTCAACTTTTTAAAATGCCTGTGAGAAAGCTTCAGGATAACTATGCCATATCAGATTAGACAAAGGTAGACGAGCAATTAGTCGGCTTTAGGGGAAGATATTCATTCAGCCAATATCTCCCAAATAAGCATGCAAGATATGGCATAGAAATATTTTCATTGGTTGACGCTAAAGTATTCAATATTTACAATTTATAGGTATATGCAGGGAGTCAACCTGAAAGACCCTACAAAGTAGATAATACTCCTAAAGAGCTTAGAGATGTGGTAAAGCGCTTAGTGGAACAAATTGTTTGGCCGTGGAGAAACGTCACAGCTGACAATTGGTTTGCAAGTGTTCCCCTGGCAGAGGATTTGATACAAAGTAAATTGACACTGGTGGGAACTCTGAAAAAAAGGGAATTGCCACCTAAGATGGTGTGCACAAAACAGAGGGAGGACAATAGCAGTCTCTTTGGATTTAGAAAGAACATAACTATCTTATTTTACATCAAAAAAAAGGTGAAAATATAATTTTGTTGTCAAAAATGTATGTAGTATGAGCATGTTGACAGGTGACAAAAAGAAACCAGGGGTAATATATTTTTATAGGCAACTTTACTAAGGGCGGTGTTGACACAGTGGATGAGATGTGTGTAGCACGTAATATTTCAAGAAACACTACTAGATGGCCAATGGTAATTTTTTCCACTCCAAAAACGTGGCAGGCATTAACTCTTTTTCTATATACAATAACGTCAATCCAAGAAGCAAGATGTAATGATCAAAATTCCTACGAGAAAGTGCGAGGGAATTGACGAAGCCATTTATAAGGAGAATACCGGAAATCCAAATGATCTGGACGATGCTATTTTGATAAGTTACGGCAACATTCGTGAATACGCTGTGACAGCGGATTATGGTGCCTATGCGATGATAACAGTATTCACAGTAGTTCATATTCAAGACTGAGAAAGTAATTTATCGTACGTAAGAGAAAGAATCTGATCCGGACAAAAATTTTGGGGAGGAACTTCCCCCCCCCCCCACTTCCCTCCAAAATTAGCACTCAGAAAATTATGTATAATCTATGTTTCCCGATGGATGTATGAACAAGGACAGTCCGGGGTGGTACATTGGGTCGCATTGTTCATTGTAGCAGTCGTGTCGACACTCTAATCAAGCATCGTCCTCAGGGGAAAGGTGAGTCATCTCAGCCCTGAGAATGACGCTCGGTTAGTGTTGAAACGTCGGCTACAATGAACACTGTGACCCGGTGTACAACCCGAGATTCTAAACATTACTCTAAGCAACTTTGATTCTGCTGAGCCCCATTATCCCTCAGAACTTAGCCTCCGCAAAAAAAAAAACTATTTCTCTTGGATTTGTGGTTGGGGATTTTCCCACTCTCCCCAACCCTAGATCCGCCAACGGTTAGAGAGTACAGGTTAAACGATCAACTCATTCTCCTCAGCATAAACACTGCAAGTAAAAACATATATTTATATAATGTTTATGGATTTCACAAATAAAATGCTGTGCAACCCATTTTTAAACGAAAATTTACATTGGGGTGTCAGGAGCACCCCACGCGAGTAACCTTGATCGGAAATCTCGCGCGAGTAACGCCGGGTTAAGATTGAGACCGTTGGGAGGATCACTGACGACAGAGTACTCACTGAAAAATTCTCCTAATATTTGGACAAGAGTCTTCTACCGGCAATATTTGCTTTCTTAAAAATCTACCTTCAAAAGTTATTTTAGAGATCCCTTTACGTAAATAAAAATTAAATTGAAAAAACTTACTTGAGGGTTCATGGAACTCGTTCCTGTATGTCATGCGCACGTAAGTGTGCATTACAAAGTTAGGCTATGAATCCCCTACAAATCCCCTGTCCCTGATGAAATTCCATCCTGCGTAACCACAGTGTTAGCCTCTGACATCAATCGACCTATAAAAGGGATTCGATAAATATCTGAACATATCGTACCGAAGGATTTGAAGACTGACAATTTAACACCCTTGTTAAAGGAGCGGCCATCCCACTTCCAACCTGTATCACGTGCACTCTCATGATATTTTAGGTTCTGGCGAAAATAATACTCCAGTGGGTTACTTATTTCTTGATTTCAAGAAAGCATTTGACGACGTTCCCCGTAGCAAGTTACGTGTTTACAAGTGCAAGTACAATGTGACACCCTTATTTCAGAAGTCAAACTACCACCAATATATCCCTCGAGTGCAACTCTTATACATGGTTCTTGAACATATAATTGCCATTTCAGTCATGGATTGAAGCAATATAGCCAGGTTTTATTGACCTATGTTCAGGATGGCTTCCGGAAGAGCAGGTCTTGTGAAACACTCACTTTTCCTCTCGACATTTTACCTTCTGGGGAAAATAATATTCCGGTGGATGCTGTAGTTTTCGATTTAAAAAAAAAGCTGATGACAAGGTATCAAATCACTCGTGAAATTAAAATATTGTGGGTTAGACAGTAATTTTATGCCATAGATTAGATGTTTTCTACATGATCGGGGGTGCAAATGGTTGTTTTGGACGGTGTTAGCTCTCAATGGCAATTGAATTCTCGTGGCTGGGGTGCCACAAGGTAGTGTCACAGGTCCTCTCCTGTTCCTTCCGAACGTAAATGATATCAGTGAGGTGGTCAGTGGTAAGCTTGGTCTATTTGCCGGTTGCCACGGATATTCGTAGTCCAATCGGTGATGAATCTTTAAATGATGACCTTTCAAAACAATTGAAAGCTTTCGTGATGCATGTCAATGTGAATTAAACTGGAAATTTACGCATCCATGAGTTTCTGGAAAAGGAGTAGTTCTCCATTTATTACTTACTACTTTAACAATAACAAATTAATAAACGTGGAATTCACACCTTAGAATGAAACTCACGCATGCCATCTTTCTTCGGGTAAACATATACGTGAAATAATGGGTAAATTTAATTGTAGATGGAGATTTAAGGAAACGGTATTCGGCGAATGTGAAGATCATATACAGGAAAGTAACTACTTTTCCCTCGTTAGGCTTCACATGTAATATGCTGCCATTGTACGGGATCCTTACGAGGTAGGACTAAAGAAGGGTAAGGAGCGTGTTCAGCGAAGATGGTCAAGATTAGTAAAGGGACGATCATCACCAGTCAATTGGGAGAACTCAAATGAGAATCCGGTCGTAGGTTAAAATATAGACAAGAAAGTAAAGTCCAACACATTTTGCTAACTGCTGCTTGCTCTGAGAGACTGCGCGGTAGAAATAAAATGCGAATGGAATTGGTAGGCGAACCGCGTGTGCCTTACTTTCTGTTAAGGATATGAATATTTGTGAGGTAATTTAATAGTACTATGCATACAATTTTATCACAGGATAGCCTAGGAAGGAACATGTTGATATTGGGACTCTAAGCTAACCCAGCCAGCAGCACTTTCGTGTAATCCTGCTTTGCTTTTCAAGTCTTTCTAAAATTTTTGTGTTTCTGCCTGAATATAGGTACTAATCGATTTTAAGCATGATAGGTGAAGCATGTTGGTTATACATTAACCCCTACACACCTCAAGATGGCTGAATGGGTATCATGCAACATTTTGCTAAGACATGATGAATGGACGACGCAATAGACCACACGTGCGATGGAATGACAGAGCAAGGCGTCATGCGTGTGGAGAGCACGATTTGGAAAAGAGTGATGCAAGGAAGAGGAGGATGGAGAGCTGAGGATTGGTGTTCATCGATAGAAATGGGTCGTTCCTCGATTTGAAACGCCATCGCTGCTGCCCTTGTCTTTCTGCTCCGGGCGTGCTCCATCGTGACTATCCGCCATCGGCCAGATTAGGAATGGAGGCGAGGACAGCAGAGAGGTGGCCGTCATTTTTTCCAAACGATGTTCAATCTACACTCTTTCGGCAATCCCCTTCGGTGCATTCCGTTTTTTCTGCATTATTAAATCTTTTCACGCAAACTTAAAACGCCATTATGTTGCGTCATTTCCGCATAGAGATTTCATCCGCTTCCCTCTTACTTTTATTACATCCCGCCTAATTTTCTATCTTATTGTCACGACTTTCTCACGTGGGGTGAGGATCGTACACAAACAAAAGCCAGCAATACTTTTTTGTCTCAACTTTGGCCCGGCCTCCCACTTCACTCCTCTTCTTCCCCTGTCTGCTCTGGTTCCTCCTCCTTCCACTCGTTCCTCTGCTCTCTCTCGCCTTCGCTCGTATTCTACCTTGGCGTGCCCTCCTTCCACACTACCGGCTCTGGCTTCTAGATGTTTCGCGACGGATCGCGTTGGCCACATCTGCCCCCATTGCCCGCTTTCCCCCTTTCTCCTTTGCTTTCCCCCTTCACGCTCGTGACAATGTGTTGCCCTTCGCGCATCGCTGCATTCCCCACTTCTTGTACATTTTGGGCACACTGGGTGACAATGTCCCCATCCTCACCCAGTGTCGACCCGCGGCATCGACCTTTTCGTCATATACGACTCATCTTCCACCATTCTAAAGCTTCCTCTCTTTCCTCTGGAGTCTCAGATCCACACAAAGCTCTTACCAAGCAATGCACCTCCTTTTTACCCCTGATCATATGCTTCCTTTTGATCGTATACGCCTGCGTCGTCAAGGTGATTCTTCTGCTAACATCACTACACTTGTGCCGTCCAAGTAACGAAACTGCTTCACCTGCCGATGTCCGACTAATCTTCCTTAGGTTTACCTGTTGACCTTTGCCTTCTTTTTCGTCCACAATATCGTAACTGCTGTTTAATGTGATTAAGCTATGGCGCAGGTAACACTGAATTTAGAAGGGCTTCTGGGTAGCGTCGGCGGAAAATAGGAAGTAATTCTTGCAGCGTGTGTGGATGAAGTCCGTCCCAGGAGGAGTGCCAGTGGAAGAGGCGTTTCTATGGCGACCCGCTTTCTTCCTGGCGACGGTGGTGTCACGCTGAATCACTGTTCGGCAGTGCGGCATCACGAGAGCTGTGCCCTTAGTGACAAGGTCAAGAGAGAGAGCGTGCCTTTCTCCCAAGATAGGCATTCCTTCGCTACCCACCCGCGCCTCTCGTGACCTCCGGAAATCGATATCGGGGGCGACCTTTGTTCTGCCGGGAGCAACAGTGGCCGAACGCACAAATGGCAGGCAGGTGGCGAAGGGCTGAAAATAAGTTGCACTGAACCGACAGTTGAACCACGGACCTTCATCTCGCCGGGCTGAGGTGCCAGCCAGTTGGACCATCCAGCCAAGCGTACCTAATGTCCGTGTGCTTGTGTCGCCGTACGGCCAAGAGATGGCATCCGAGACGGCAGTCGCCCCGAAGCGAGGGAGGAGAAACGGGAGAGGCTTCTTTGAAAGTGCGTCGTCCGAAGTGAAAGCATGCGGCCGCCGACTACTTCTCGGAAGAATTAAAGCGGGCCGCAAATATATATCATCTAGGTGCACATGACGAAAATGCGATGTGCAGGAGGATATCGTTGCGTGTTCGCTGGATTGCTTTTAGCGAATTAAATGGCAATTTCCACGTTTGTGCTTATATGGTACTAACTATATGATTATGAAGTTTCATATTTATATTCTTACCATATTTAACCTATTGTGCAAATGTATAATTATTCTGTCGTCTTATCCAAAATGGGTTTCGGAATTAAATACTTTCACTTTGTTCTTTTAAAATATCGTTGCTCAACGTCAGGAATGACTATATCCACTGCGCGATGAACTGGTCGTGCTACAAGCTGTGGATATACAATGTATTTTATACTGCTCATACGATAAGGAAAGTGGACAGGTAGCACCCCCCCATATAACAGGACGAACATGGGACGGTGAATCGTGACGCCAGATGAAAGCGTGACGCAGCCGGGCATTTCCGGGTCGGCGCGTCAAACCCTGAACACCCTGACCCCAAAGTCAGTTTTCCATGGAATCGCTTCAAGTCCCGGATGAGAGCTTTCTTCTGCTGTGATTTCGCTTGGTTCCATCTCCACCAGCTGCTCGATTTCCCTCATTTTACCTGTTACTTATTCTATCCCTGGAATATTAGTTTTCGCCTCGGAGCGTGTTTTCATGTTTTAATCCATTTTTAATGTTCCTAATTGTTGATATACACAATTTCGTGCAATTATACTATCGAATGACATCGTCATCAAGTTCATATTAGTCTGAAGAGACACATTACTTTCAAATATTTCGGAGGTAGACTTTAACAGGAGAAATTCTCAGGCAGATGGTTTCGCAATGCATTTAGTTGGACCAAAACATATGAGGGTTTGTGCTTAAGTCATCGGTGATTTTTTTACACATGTATGCAATTGTTTTTTGAAAATTTAAATATATTGCTACATATACGTAAATTAGTACAAAAACATTTTCATCATCATCAAGGGTCATCAATCCTAAGGTTGCTTAGCGACGCAGCCCTCCACTCGCTTCCTCTATCGGCCAACCTCTTCATATTAATGTAGTTCCTCTCTTTCACGTCCTTTACGACCTGCTCCATGTAACTCATACGAAGCCTGCCTTTACCATTCTTCCCGTTCACTTTTCCCTCGACGATTGTCTTCATCAGGCCATCGTGTCTTAACATGTGGCCGATTAAGTTGTCCCTTCTTCTTTTTATAGTTTTCAGCAAACTTCTCTTTTCTCCCACTCTTCTTAGGACTTCTTCATTTGTCACTCGGTCGATCCATTTTATCTTCATCATTCTTCGATATCACCACATTTCGAATGCTTCCACCCTTTTCTTCTCCGCTGCTGTCATCGTCCATGCCTCACTGCCGTAAAGAAACATGATCCAGATATACGTTTTGATGAATTGCTTCCTTACTTCCAAGCCTGTATTTCCGCTGTAAGTTGATTCTTCTTTTGATAGAATGCTTTCCCTGCCTGGGTTATTCTACTCACTATTTCTTTCTTGCTTCGTCCATCGCTGGTTACTCTGCTTTCAAGATAACAGAACTCTTTCACCTCTTCCAGTATCTGTTGTCCTAGCAAAACGTTGGTTTTGGCCTCTTCTCTCTTGCTGCACACCAATATTTTAGTTTTCTTCTTATTGATCTTCAGCTGATGTATGGCCATTGTCCTTTCCATGGTTGTTAGCATCTTTTCAGATCTCTCTCTGTCTCAGCTACAAGTGCTATGTCATCAGCGAATCGTAGCATGCTGATTGTTTCTCCGTGGATGTTCACTCCAGAACACTTCTCTTTGATTTCATTGATCTCTCGATGTAAACCTTAAAAATTACGGGAGACGGTGCGCAGCCTTGTCTCACTCCTTTCCTTATTCTTGCCCCTTCACAGCTGGGTCCAGATTTAATCACAGCAACTTGGTTTTTGTACAAACTGTGGATAATTCTTCAGTTATTGTACGACACTCCAATCCCTTTCAGAATTCCAAGCATTAAATTCCAATCAACTTTGTCAAAAGTCTTTTCTTAATTCAGAAATGCAATTTATGTCGGTTTGTTCTTCTCCATTCTCTTCTCTATGAGCAGCCTAGGGGCCAATATTGCTTCTCTTGTACCCTTACTTTTATTGAATCCGAATTGATCTTCATCCAGGAACTCCTCTGCTTTTCGTTCTATTCTTCTATAGATGATCTTCGATGCATGTATCGTCAGGCTTTAGTCCTAAAATTTTCGCATTTCTCCGCTCTCTTCATTTTGGGAATAGGAATGATAATGTTTTTTTTATAAGTCGCTAGCTATTTCTCCCGTGGAGTACATGTCGCAGATGATTTTGTAGAGATGGGTTAATGTCTTCTCTCCTGCATTTTTCATTAATTATGCAGTGATATCATCAATACCAGAGGCCTTATTCATCCGGAAGTCCCTTACCTCATCGTCAAATTCCGATGTCAATACTGATGTTCCCATATCATCCACTTCGACTTTTCTTTCCCCTTCAATCGCCTTCTTGTTGAGATTGTTCCCGTTGTGTAACTCCTCCAGATATTCTTTCCATTTCTTCACTTTGTCTTCGTTTTAATTCAAAAGTTCTCCATTCTTTTCTCTTACGGCATCGCATCTTGGGCTCCGTTCCTTGAATTGGTTTCTCACCATAATCTAGGCAGATTCCACCTTTCCAATGGTAAGGTTGTTTTGTACATCTTCGCACAGATTGTTCATCCACATTTCTCTAGCTTTCCTGGCTTTGCGACTTACTTCGTTCCTTATTCTTTTGTAGCAAAGCTGCCCTTCTTCTGTTTTCGCATTCTTGTACTTTCTTCTTTCTTAAATCAGGTCTAAGACTTCTTCCGTGATCCATGGCCTCTTCTTGGCAACTTTTCTTCTTCCAAGAACTTCTTTTGCGGCTTCCTGTATTCCACATTTAATGTTTTCCCAACGCTCTTCTACTGGTTTCTAAGTCAGTTCCCCTCCTATGCTGTTTTATACTGCTTTCTGAAATTCCAGCTGATGTTGAGTCTCCTTTAGTTTTTCTACTTGCCAAATGTTCTTTACTGTTTTCTTCAATCTCTTGAAGTTTAGATGGCATTTCGTCATCACTACATTATGGTCAGTGTCGATGTCTGCCCCAGTCAGGTTTTGCAGTCCATCACTTGGTTCCTAAATCTCTGCTTCACTTAAATGTAGTCTATTTCAAATCTTCTTCTGTCCTGGCATCTTGCACGTGTATCTTCTTCGGTTGTGGTTTTTAAACAATGTGTTGGTGACCACTAACTTATTTTGTGTGCAGAACTCCAGCAGTCTCTCTCCTCTTTCGCTTCGGTTTCCCAATCCGTATTTTCCAGTTATTCTTCCATCTTGACCTTCGCCGACGATAGCGTTCCAGTCTCCTCAAATAATTAGGTTTTCTTCTCCTTTTACTTGTTTTATAACTTCCGTGATATCTTCGTAGACGTCTTCGACTTCTTCATCTTTTTAGTCCAAGTAGTCATGTAAACTTGCACCACAATGGTATCTCTAGGCTTAGTTTCAATTTTAATCATCACAATCCTTTCACTGTACTGCAGGAAGCTCTTCACGCGCAGTCCTGCACTCTTCCTGAGCATTATGCCTACTCCAGCGTTACCATTCAGTGATCCGTTGTGAATAATTCTTTAACTTCCTCTCCAAAAGTCTCCATCTTCGGGCCATTTCATTTCACTGATTCCTAATGCGTCGAGGTCCATTCTTCGCATTTCCAACTTCAGGTTCTCAAGTCTTCCGCAGGTTCGAAGCGATCCCACGTTCCACGTTCCTACCCTAAAATGACTGTCACACTTGACTGATGTACTCTCTCGCGTAGTCCCCGCCCGGAGATCCGAATGAGGGACTATTTTACCTCCGGAATATTGTACTCTAGAGGGTTCTATCACGTCATGATAAGAAAGAAAGGAGTGGAGCAGCTGCGACTCCTCGGGATAGTAATGTGCTGGTTTCTCATTGCCTTTCACATCGCAGCGCTACAGTCGTTTTAGTAAATGTTACCAGGTTCACAGGGCACTTCACAGGTTCTGTATTATTTGAAGGCCTACCTTACCCAGGGATAGTTCAATACCCCCTCGGAATGCCGTCGGTATTTGTCCACGACTGCTCATTCGACGAGTAAACTCGCTTATCTCGCAGCTAACCTCTATATTTAGAGGTCGACCCACCATCCGCAACCCGGTGGACGCACTCGGTGGCTTTAAGCTCACCCGCGAGAAAAACATTCTATTTGTGTTAGTAAAGTATAAAAGAGCTCTTTTAGGAGTGAGCGAAGGATACGCGTGTGATTACAGCTGTGGCATTCATTTACTCATGCTAATACAGTTTTTCCTTTTGGCGTACAAATACAAAAAATACCAAGTATTAAAGAAAGAGAAAGTAAACTTTATCTCGGAAAATTAGGTGACAGCAAAAAATAACTCTTTTACAAGATATTCAAAAGCAAATATTAATATAACACCAACGAATCTACTACCTCTTTATGTAAACAATAAATTTGCTACGCTAATAAGAAAAAATGACAGATAATTACATGTATGGTACTATATGATAACAAGTTATACATCTGAAATATTTTAAGCCCTAAATACACCAATGACCTTTTATGCAATGGAAAATTATGTTCAGTGTTACTCATAATGTTTGTCTCTCATGTAATTAACAATGCTTATGTTAGTCTTCACCAGATAAAATAAAATACATTCTTTATGTTCCATAAAGGTACATATGCTTATTGGAGGTATACTCAAGCGTAAGAACGACAAATATGAGTGCTAATAATGGGAATTTAAAGCAAGAACTTAAGAATGTTCTTATGCTATATAACAACTGGATACAACGCATTTTTGTGAGCCTTTCCCCAGCAAAATCTTCCCATAAATTATTTAGAACAGTGCTGGAGCGGAATTAATTGCCTTGCGGAAGGCTTCCTGGCATCCATTGCATATCGGAAATGCATTTGGGATAAGCAGGACCAAGTTAGGAACGACTTCGAGGTGATTTTCTCACTTCAGGGGTTGGCGAAACCTCTCGTCTCCAACATTTCACCACTCGAGCAGAAACGGAATGTTTTGATGCAACAATCAGAACTCCATTGCTTAAAGAGTGAATACTTTTGTCATAGATCCGGACAACTCGAGAGGGTTCCATCCGCAATCCAGTCATTTGTAGTAATTTTACATTTAGTCTTTTCACTCAGTGACAGTTCATTACAGTCTCACGCATTACGCACGAATCAATGTAGGCATGTATATAAGTAGAATTATAGGCATTCCAATGTCAAATTCATTTCCACCCCATATGAAATACCTGTCGAACGACAAGCGGTATTCTGTAAAAGTTTCTTCGGCGACGAGCGAGCCGTATCTGTCGTCCCTTTCGCAGTCGCATTCAGCGGTGACTCATAGCGGTAGTCTGAACGGGAGACACCAGGACTCTGCGTCACGTGACACATTTGGTAAAATTTACGAAAATGGACTTGAATGCACAGAACCATAGTAATAAATCTTGTTATTTTTCATCTCGACATTCCCAAATCAATTCCTTGCTGCCGGCAACTTCTCACGTGAACTTGTTTTTAATTAGTTTTCGGCGTTATTTGTAATTTTCAATTATTATTCCCTCTCAAAGGTTATAAATGCGGGGAAATTCATGATTGGTGCTTTGCAAATTGCTTCTCAACATGCGTACTCTGATCAACCGTTGAAAATACCACGTGCTAAAATGGCGTCTGATCCTTAAAATACTGAAAATCCCATTAGCAAGAATAACAGGGCGTTCAGCAGAAAGGTGCTTCCTCAACTGTCGAGCGTGTGTCAGCTGTGACAGATCAGACAAAGCAGACTCGCTCGGAAAGATAGGGGCACATATTTTGAATCGTGGAAACTATTCATGCAATGTTTGGAGAACTCACAGTGGAGGGACCTATGGAGTGAGTTGGATCCTAAATTCTTACGTGTGTGAAATTTCGATATGCCAAGACGGAGGCGTCGAATCTTCACTCGTATTGTACGCCAGGTAAAAACACCAGAAACTATCGTGCAATGAGTTGATCGGGCAATCACATTTTGTCGTATTGCCGAAATAGTATTGCAAATTTTCTTAATGCGTATCAATTTGTTCGGTTGGAGATATTTTTTTGCACGTTAAAATGTCATGAAAGGGTATAGTATGTCGTGTAACAGATGGATTGCATTAGAAATCTTCACTTACAAAGCTATAAGAAGAGCAATTATAAGTTAAAAGTCATAATTCAAATTGGGTTATTTAGCGTTCCCGGTGTTTCTGGAACACAGCACGTTCGTGACACATAGTGCAGGGGATGGGAAGCAATGTCCCAGATGATGGATGGTTCCATTGAAGCTGTATGCCAGCGCCCACTCACTCGTGTTCGTGCATGCATACGCTGCGTGAATCCAGTGTGACTCATTCTTCGGGCCTCTCTCTCTCTCATTCCGGCCACTCACACTCGCTCTCCATCTGTTATCCGGCACGCACTCTTCTCTGCACTCCTGCAACCTTGCTGACGCGATTCTTAGTAACACCGGCAACGATTCTTTCCGTCAAGAACCGACATTTTTCCAAATTGCCTTCTCCCAAACTCTTATCTCGGCGGCCTCTCGCTCGGCATCGGAAAACGCATTGGAATGGACGCCCGGCACCAAACCAAGGTCCCCTTGAAAGAAGGCCCTTCCATGACGAGATATATGGGCCTTCCTCACCCACGCCGAATATTCGCTCAGTTCCTCCTGGACGCTTGGAGTCTTTCTTCCGTGCCAAACGAATCAAATGTCTCCGGATTTTCTCTTTTTCTTAGCATTTCTGTGCTTAATTCTGCTTTTATTTCATTATGAACCTTGTTACCACCTTATAAAGTTAGCACACGAAAAGCACAGAAAGGTAGAAAGCGGGCCACTCGCTTTTAAAAGTATTTCAGCTGTCGACTGCCTCTTGGCAGTTAGCAAGGCTGTAGCCACAATTGCTACCATTGCCCAGGAAGGTGAAGCTGTTCCCAAACAATTGTGAATGTCCTTCATTTGTTTTTGTGTTTGTGCCGTGTGTTTCGGGAACTTACGCTGTGGACCTCCTTCTGCAATTGGGTGCGTGCGTGCGTGGAGTATAATGTAGAGTAGACGCGGTGCGTGTGGACGTGGAGTGAGAGGTGAATCAATACCGGCGGCGCTCGGCCGACCTCTCTTGTCGGTTGGTGTGCTCCAGCCTCGAGAGAGTCAAAGGACGACCTCTGTGGAGAGGACACGAGAGCGCGCTGCAGGCGTGCCAACCGCCGAGCGAGAGGGGACACTCGAATAGAGGATTTGCAGCCGCTCACAAACAACGCCTCCCGCCATTCATCTGTCGCCGACATCTCAAGCGAAAACTTGCTTCCCTTTCGGTTGCTGTTGACGACTCACCATGGCATCCAATCACGGTGTTCCAGCAGGTGTTCTGCACTCCTGAAGCATTCTCTTCTTTCACGCCCTCCGTAGAGGGGGCTGTAATCTGAACTAGTTAAGACGCTGCTTTTCGATGTACAGAATTCATTTGCACTTTGTTGTTACAGAGCAGGTCGCTTGAATTTGTTGTGTTGTGGAACTTGAATTTGCCATAGGAACAGATCTCTTTTTTACCTTAGAAGGAGACGTTTTGTTTTGACGTGTATTTTAATGCAATCCACGACTAGGTTTGACATTACCCTCTGAGGTTTCTTTCTAATTATGAACGTTGTAATCAGTTTACCAGCTCATTTAGAATCTTACATTGAAAAGTGATTGCTTATAAGTAGCTGTATTTTTAGCCTTAATCTAACTCCCTTGGTGTTCGCTTGCTTCTGGTCCAGGGCCACAGGAGAGACATTTGCAGCGTGTGTCTCTATCTATCTCTACGGATAAACGGCTTCAGTGTCTCATGTTATTCCAGGAATACCGTTTCCTCCACATTAGAAACCTTCTCCCCCATGTGGAAGTGGATTTGACTCGAGGTTGCTCATAACATCGTGCCCAGTAACACAAGCTCGGGTGCATTTCTCAAATCAGGACTCGACAGTATTTCCCGCACAGGAGACATATGTAAAAGTGCCTCTTCGTGATCAGTATCTTGGTCTCCTGAGAATGTCTTTCGAGCCGGGCCTCACTCCGGCAATCTTAATGAGTGTCCTTAATACCCTGCGCGGATTCGAAGGGGATCGGGTTGGTGTGGTGGCGCTAGAGCACTGGGGGCCTCCCATCCCGAGGGCCCGGGTTCGATTCCCGGCAGTGGCGGATTTTTCAGTGGAAAACCGGTCCCCACTTGAGTGCCTAGTGGAGGACATTTCAAGTACAGTACTCCGTCCGTCGGATGGGACGTTAAGCCGTGGTCCCCTTGGCGCCTTTCGTTAAGAGTAGGCTAATGCCGGGTTTCTCTCCACCCTTCCTCCGTTCCCTAAAAACTCCTACCATTACCCAATTACCCACCTATCCTATATGGTGCAAATGACCTTAGCTGTCGGTCGCCTCCCCAAAATAACCAACCCACCAAGCGGATTCGATTTCGCTAATACACGCATCATACACCCACTGGAATCTCTGACCCCTCTGAGAAAAGGTTCGGCTTCTCTGCTGTCGACGCAAAGTACCTGGACCACCATGTCAGGGTACACCCTGTCCCAGATCTCATACAAGTGTTCACACGGAGCCGGTTTTCCCTGTCTCTCCGAGTACATTTATTCGTCGCATCGAAGAGAGGAGACTTATTTTTTTCCACGTCCAGTCGCACTTACAACTCACTTCTTCGAGACCATGATCCACCACGCATGAAATGTGTCTGGGGCTAACAAAAGATAGATGGCGAGAGTTTCCTGTGAATAAATTCGTTTGCCAAATGAAGTAAAACAGTGTGTGAGACACGCCTCGAAGGAATCAGGAGACAATGAGTATTGTTAAACGAAGAGGCTGCTTTACGCAAGCTTTGTTTACTTTTCCATGGTGATAATTGCAATCCTAGCAGACGTCAGCAGGAGCCTTGACTTCACAGGGCATCCCGTTCACAGTATCGGACATAATAGTTCCCTTCTTAATTAAAGGGTGGCCTCATCTGCAAAGACGGAATGTGATGAGGAGTAAGGATTGAAGTCCCATCCGACGAACCTTTCCTCGCAGCTGGTTGAAGTTCGTGTCATGCATCTCGGAATGCTCACACCAATGCGAAGAGACGATGGGCTTCATTCTGCACCTTAATTTATTACATTCATGAATCAGCAGCTCAATCATTGGTACCCGATTTCAGCTTATCAACTGAATTAAGTTATTTCACTTCCCTTGTTGACCATATGGACTGAATGACATTGTTGCGTACATTTTAATTTCATTGATATGGGGGAGGCATGAGTAGGTACACTTTCTTTCTTTGCAGAAATTAGGACTTCTACGGATGTCTCCACATCAATGATATTCTTTCCTCAAAAACTATGATTATTAATGGAATCTAACAGGCTTTCCTTAAAGAAAATGACCGTTTTCGGACAAGAGACGAGTCTCGCACGTGGCGAGACTGGACCTCGCAGGATGCGAGACTGACCACTCCGTCCATGTTGCGCGAACCTGAGAACGCCAAAGAGATCGTGTTCTACTGGTGGAGTGTTCCACGGCTGATGATGTTCACCTTGGGACCACGGCCTACTATCGAGGCAGCATTTGTTTATGAAAACATTTAATGGCAATGTACCCAGATTTCCTGTGTGGGCGGGGACGTTAATTCTATTTTAATTGTTCGTATCAATGAGACTTCTTCCGCTAGGAAGTAATTCTATTGCTGTAAACCGATTGGAATTAGGCCTAATTAAGCAACGTATTTGGCGCTGGTATTCGCACTTTCAACGACGAGTTTTGAAAACCCGCTCCATCTCTAAGTCCAGTGCAGAACAGAGGCATGCCGTTAGCAGGAAACCCATGCCGACCAATATGGCTTCTGCCAGCCTTGTTTCTCGACATCCTGCACTAGCGGCTGCCTGCTCGGCGCCCCTGCCTCCCGGCTGGTGTCCATCGCAGGATGAAGCAATGGGTCGTTGTGGTCTCGTGCGAGGGGGCACGAAAGGGCTTCCCTCGCAGGGATTTCGAAGGAGAGGGCCGGGCAGTCATTTCCACCTGATCCCGTGGAGAAAACGGAAATGGAAATTCCTGTGGACAACGAATCGCTAAGAAGATGCGGAAGGGAAGTAAGAGAATTGATCGATGTGTTCGCGGTGGTGACGGCAGTGCTCTGCGTTGTGTTCTGGGAATCCACTGAAATGGGATTTCGACGAGCAAAGAAGGAGAGGTTTTGAGGTGGGGCGACACCCATTTCGCCGTTGCGCGTTGTGGACCTTCACTTCACACCAACACATGCTCGATTACGAGTCGGTCATCCGAGGACTCGGAGCGAATCAGTGCCATCGTTCGGCCAGAAGGGGAACGAGGCAGTCGAGCGGTTCCGAATTCACGTGTCCCATCTGGCGGACTGTTTATTTTGCAGGGGAGATGAGTGCATTTGGGGCCTTCGTGGGCCGATCTGATAAGATGGATGCAGTGCGTTTCCTGAGAAACGACATCACGTTTCTCCCCGACGGGCAAAGTGACGGTCACTTGGCGTGCGTTGTTGCAGAGAGCCTCCGCCAGAGGGCAGGCCGACCGTCGGAGGTCAGAGCGACATTTAAAGGCAAGGCCACAACTCCCCTCCATCTCCCCACTGATTTTCGGTTCAACTAATTCCCCACCGTGAACGTATCTCGCTGTCACGTGCATCGCTGAAACGAAACAGAGGACGATGGCGAGGGACTCAGGACTGTCTATTGAGAACAATCTCCGTGGAGGACCTGTTATCTTCGTTGGCCCCTGTCAACAACGCGGCGCCGGAGGAATGCGAATATCGCCTTTAAAGTTTGGCTCTCTCTGTCGGTCAGGGGATGGTGCTTAAAGTGAGCACTGCTGCCCCCCAGCGGGCTCCCCCTGAATCACCCCGGCTGATCGATCGAGCCCAGCGCCCTTGAAATGAGACCCTGGACCCCCCCCCCCTTCCCCCCCCCCCCCTCCCCCCCCCCAACCCCTTGGCGTGGTGCGTTCAATTGACGACGCACGCACACCGCGCCGGGAGGACTGCGCAGATGACGCGTCGAGCACGTCACTGTTCGCAGTACATTTCCTTCTCCCTGGATGGCGCGACAGTCGGCGGGGGAATCTTGCCATTGATGAAAGAGAGGTCCGGCCTGTGATCGGACGGACGGCGCATCGTTAGTGATTCTGCTCGTTCACGTATCTCGCGTGCGCCGATGAAGGTGCTTCACGTTGAAATTTGATTCTTAACCTTTTGAAGGGCATCTATGGCTGATGAGTAGCGGTTATGAGTATTCACTTTCGGAGGGCTAGGCACTGCAAGATCCGGAGATATTTTTCAAGCCGATGCCGGATTACCCTTCTACCCTTCCCTGGGTCTGAGGCGCCTGTAAGTGAAGGCTGAGGATCACTCACGATATCTTTTGATGTAATTGCAAGTCAGTGGGATGACGTTCTGAGCGCCGTTTATCTACGGATACCATTTTGCAAGACAATATTCGAAACGTCTTCCTGCCGTTTGAAATAAATAACTTGATGCTTAATCTTATACTTCTGACCATCGGTGGTAAATAGTGTTCTGATTCAACCCAATACTGGTGTGAATCAACACCATTTAAGATAATACCATGGGGAGTTGCTTGGCATTTGCATTTTTCGGTCATTTTCCAGGATCACGCCTGAGTACGGAACGGAATTATTGTGTGTCCATTTTCACCTTACGGGATCAACAATGTTATTCCTCCAGGAACTTGTCTTCGTCTTGTGCCTAGGATGTATGGAGTAACTGTGTTATGTCTCTATGAAATAGTCGGATTGTAATGGATGAAATTGCGTCGCGTGAAAGATGCGGATACATAATATACAGCGTGTTGACGCAGTTTTTTACAGTCAAAGCACCAAGCTAAGAGTAGCGTATGCTTGTTAGGTTGTATGTAATATAATCCAACATTACTTTCAAAAGAACTGTGGTGATGATGAAGATATGTACTGAGGCTGACTCTGATGGAGAGAGTGAATTGTGGTGCTGGACTCCTCGAATCCTTTGCGCAGAGGTGCTTTACGCGCGCGCTTTCACTTTTAGCGAATAGTGTTCTGTGCTCCGGACGCAATGAATGAATGAGAGGATCGTTTCCGTGTTTGGACTGTTGGAAGTCGCGACATGCTTTCCATCTCGGTTTGCGCAAATATTGCTGTGCGGAGAGGTCCTTTTTCGGAGCGAGGCCTCCGTGTGGAACGACTGCCATTCAATGGAATGCTAATGAATGTTTTGAACTTGTCCGCTTCATTCCCTGAACGCCATACTGCGCACCCAGAACGCTTTTTTAATTAGTTGATTTTTCTTAGGCAGAGTACACGGATGAAATCAATAAATTTACTTTGAATTGCAAAAATACAATTTTTATGCAACATAATAATCTACATAACATTTTTTCGTAATATTTTTCTATATATTGGTTTTCAATACTTTCTTTTTGGTAATTTTAGTTTTTGAGTGTTGCGATGAAATTTTCTTCAGTACCCTGTGAGTAATGGAATGTTGTCCCTTCTCGCGAAAACAACTGGCGACGTCGGATCCTTTTACCATGGCATCTCCACCTCCATCAGGGCTCCCTCTTGAGTAAACTTTGGTTCAGCGTCAGCGTCACCAGTTCGGGAGACTTCTGAGAGATCACTCGAAAGTCGCAAGGCAGCGCTCTGCATCTCCCACGGGCAACAAGCCACGACCACGCATCGTGGATGATTTTCTAACTACGCTCCAAGCTGCTTTAAAGCAGAACGAAATACAATACATAATATACTGCGTATTGGCGTCGTGTTGACGCAGTTGACGCAGTTGACGGAGAGCTATAAAAAATAGTTCAAGCTCCCCATTGCATTTTTGTCTACCGTTGCTATTAAAATTTTGCGCTGTAAACCATAGTAATGCATTACTCTTACAAGGAGTAGAATTCCCAGGGAAATGTCTTGGGTGTAAAATTTGAGGCTTGGCGTTGTGGAACCAGAGATCGGAAAAGGTACGTCGCTATGCAAGTGCATTCCACACCTACATTTTATTTTGACATCAACCATGATTTCCACAATCTACATGTCTTTATTGAGGTACAAGAAAATACAAGTCCATTCCTTAAATACTCGCAAATTAGAGGAGGGGGGGGGGGGGGGGTGAGAGAAACAAGAAAATTGCTTTTATTGGTGTTGCTATGTTGATGACGTTCTGTGTTTATGGCTTGGTAGCGCTCGACAACTGGACCGCTTGGTTAAGATGCTAAATAGCTTACATAAGTCAAACAACTTTACGGTGGGAAGTGGTGGCGATAGTGTAAATTGCTTAGATTTAACGATAGCTTCTTCAGAGAATGATCATGTATTATCCATTTACAGAAAACACACATTTGCTAATGTGATAATTCCACGCGACTCTTCCCACTCACCTTCCTCATAAGCTGTCAAGCCTTCCATGCCATGATCTTCCGTTTGGTCAATGTACCGATGAGTAAAGGCTTTCATTTATAAGGATTGACTTTAGAGATCGCGGAAGGTATTGGTTATAATAAGGGTATTATTTTCAACACTTTAAACAAGAAGCTTAAGCAGAAAACGTCTGCGATTAACTTGTCTTTTAATGTTAACTAGCTGAAGGTGCTCGTTGAAATTCAACGGGAGAGAGAAATATAATAATTGCAAATTTTATTAAGAAATTTGAACATATTTCATGAAGGGGGCCAAAACAAACTTTTGGTATGGAGTTAACTATTGTTCCAAGTCAGTATCGGAACCACGAATATAATTTAAACCAATGTAATTACTGCCCGAAATCATACCTGAGCCTTTACAAAACCAAGAATATAACCTAGAAACTTTCAGGTCAGAAGAAACAAAGGAGGTTCGAAGGTGCATACGAATGTCTGTATGTCTGTTGCTGACAATGAGGCCAGATTCGGGTTTTTTGGAATGGCACGACCGACCTCTTCGACAAAAAAATTTTCTCTGGCCTTTTATGTTATGTTATGCTTGCCTCAAATCTCCAACTTCATGTCAGTGGCGTCAATTAACTTACTAGGGATACGTATCAATGCATTTTATTCCAAATAGAGTATCTTCTATTCTTATGACCTAGTTAAGTTACTTCAACCAGGTAGTTGTCGCTCGGTTGCATACATTAACACCTTCTACTGTATATTTGACGCATAACTATATTACAATATAATTTTAGCTAATTAGCTGCGGTACTTTTTTTTAGTATGTATCTTTCAAAATCTTCACGAAAAGAAAAGTGCAGTTTATGGCATCTCTTTTGGATGAACTCTTAGCATCAATGCTAGGGCATAAATAAACACCCCACGGGTACGTATTGAGAGATTATGTTAGATTGGGATTTGAATTTTATTCCCTGGTTTTTGTCAAACTTTCTCAAATCTCAAGCTATTTCATTCGACGACGATTTGGAAAACTTTCCATGTCTTTTCTTCATGTCCCAGGTTAGTTCAAATTCACAAACCCGTAAAGAAATAAAAAAAAAACATTCACAATTTTAACACCGCTGAAGCAAACATTTAAATACTCCTAATTTTATCCGGATGCAAACCTATTAAATCCGTGAGTAGCGCTAGCAGTCAGCCCGTATCTTTGTGCCGAAAAATATGGCTGACCTTGCTTCACGAATAGCCTACAATGCCTTCCTGTACCTTCCAATGTACTCGCGAAAAGCTCAATGTCGTTTAACAGATTCCTCTGCGAAGAACTGTTTAACAACGGCAAAGGCCTCCGCAACGCTCGGAAAAGAACCGGAAAAAACAGTAAATTACGCTATTTCTGGAGACCTTGAGGGAAAAGTGGGAATCGGATAAGTCAATAAAAATTTTTAAATATTTTCTCGTTAAATACTGAAAGAATGAAATAAATCGGTTGACATTTTTACTGAGCGAAATAATGTATTCTTGCGCTACCATAAATTGAAAAAGTCTATTTAAACCAATGTAAATACATAATTGGCGCCAGGAATCGAACCCCGGCTCTCAGCCTCTTCTTGTATATCGTATAGCACCTTCTAGTGTATACGCTAGAATCCTACGAAATATCGTCTCAATCGGTTCAGTAGTTTTTGAGGAGATGCGTAACGAGTATAATATAACACACCGACGCAGACAGACACCACTACATTTTGATATATTAGTATCGTGATAAGCCTATACGATGGTACAAGTTAGCATTTTTAGGCAATTTGACATACAGGTTACTGAACCGTATGTCAAACCTGTGAAAACTTTTAATTTTTTTATAACCCCGTGACCACAGGAAAAATTTTATTTAACGTGAAAGATATATTTAAAAAAGTTGAGAGAAGCGGTGTGTCCGCATTAAATTGTAATTCATGTGACGGTAGGTGCAAAACGGGAAAACGGGAAAGAAGTTTTCTCTCAGATGTAAGTTGCAAAATGCTTCGCAACTGGAGATCGATCTTCCACGCTCGCTAAACATTTCCTTGAATCCCTGCAGTGATTTCGATCTTGAAATTTTACATGTTGAAAACAAAGGGAAAAAGTTATATTTTCTAGAACAGTACGAATTGACATAAGCAAGTAAGAATTGTAACGTGAACTTAGAAAGTGATATATGTACTATTTGATTGGCATTCACCTCTCTTGAATTCGGTCGTACCACGTGCCCTTGTTGTGTTGCCGCTGCCCTTGTCCCCCTTCCCTTGCCGCCACCTCCCCCCTCCAACCACGGACTGCTCACCCCTTAGTCGCCTTCCCCCCACCCCCCCCCCTTCTCTCCCTCCCCTCCATTTGAGGGGATTTAAGCAATGGACTTTTGTGCCTTGGTGATGGCATGTGAACTGTCGAAACCATGGTAGAAGCCAATAAAGTGTGTGCGTGTGGAATAGCGACGTTTATTTTCCAAATGTCTCGAGGTTCCCGCGGAGTGACTCGCTAGAGCGATAATAAATTGTTCTGTAGCTTGTAAAAACAACTTAGCAACGTGTGTGAATTTCAGCCTCTCTCATTGGTGAAGAACCGATGTGTCGTTACGATTTTGATGGCGTCACTGCCTACTAACGTTCCGTTAATACTTCGAAGCGTGCTTCACAACGTGCGTAATTCTTTTTTCCCCGTCAGAACGCAATTTCTCACGAGGGTTACTCGTAGTTCCCAACGCTACCAAATTGCACTGGTGAGCGCTACATTCGCGGTGAAATCCGGAAACAGGAAATGAGAAGAGACACTCGAAAGGACACCAACACTCTTCACAGAGACCAAATTCAAAATATCGCCGGTGTGAATGCAGTTAATTAAAACATAAGTGACAATAGCAGGAACCACTAGCGGTTTCAATTTACTTCCAAAGAGTGCGTTGCTACTCTCCACCAAAGTATTATGTGCACTCGAGTTTGAAGGTTGTTCATGAAGCTACCAGAAGACCTGCAGAAAATTTAATCATATGCATAATACTTTTTCTCGCTTAATTATACGTTGATTGTTGTACTAATAACATTTTTGAATTGTATTTTTATAATTTCTGCTAAAATTTGAATGGAAAAAGTGACGGTTTTTTTGAGTGCTCAAAATTACGCCGACTTTGAAAATTTATTTCTAAAAAACCTTCAACCGAACTAATATAAATAGCACACAATGGAGGCGAGATTGTTTTATGCGTTGTAATAAATATCCAAACGTTATAATATACCTTCGTTAAGAACGCAATTTAATAAACTTTTTTGTACCAATTGGTGGAAATGAGACGGGCGAGCGGCAAACGGCTCTCCGAGGATTTCACCCTTTTGACCTCGAGTTCACATTTTGGTCGACAGTGGTGACCTTTCAATGTTCAGCCGTTAAATGGCTTGGGGGCAGCACTTGCAAGCGACGTTGGCAACTCAGGCGTAGTCTGAACGCGCGTGGGAAGTTACGCAAGTAAGGAGCATCTTGTGTCTGAGCGTGACATGAGCCGAACGGAGAGATTAGACCTGCTTTCGTGTGCAGGCCGATGTCAGTCAAACGGGAAGTATTCTCCCCACGCAACAATTACTACTGTGGATATTTGTCGACTTCCGGTTCTGTGTCCGATGCGCAGGGCCTCGATATGCTATTTAGGAACTTCGACCCTTTCCTTCGGAGGTGGGAGGAGGAGGAGGAGGGGGGGGGGGAGGTGCTGACGTCACTCTTTTCCGGTTGCAGGTGACGTCACCTCGACACCGTCACGGGCAACGAGTTCCACAGCTCCACGCTGCGAGGCGCTCTGTTCGCCCACCTGCGATCAGTGCCGCCCCTAGGTCACACGGTGGCAGAGTGGCACACTACAAGGCATTTCTCCACTTCACAGTCGCTCGCCTCTTTAGGAATGGGCGGTTTTCAGAAAAAATAATCGGTTTTGCGATAACCGGTTGATTTCAGTGAGTAGAGTACTCGAGCATTAAAACCTAAAGAAAAAAAAATCAGCTTACCTTAGTGCATTGCATGTCTCTCTCAAATGAACAATTTTCACGATTTAGTTGCTAAACGGTATTATAACTATTATAATGGTCATGATAATGGAGTACTTTATAAGAAATAAACGATTTTAAAAATTTCATTCTTAAAATTTTAAGTTTTAGCAAAAAAAGCAGAGCAGCTATTTTATACAGGGAGCGTGTGCGTCAATGTCATCCAAATATATATAATATTCCCATCTCGCGGCTGAGCTCAAAGCCACCGAGTGCGTCCACCGGGTTGCAGATGGTGGGTCGACCTCTAGATATAGAGGTTAGCTGCAAGAATAGCGAGTTTACTCGTCGAATGAGCAGTCGTGGACAAATACCGACGGTATTCCGAGGGGGTATTGGTCTATCCCTGGGTAAGGTAGGCCATTAAATGATACAGAACCTGTGAAGATGCCGTGACTTGGCGACGGGAGGACGCCAACAATTACACTTCCCATCACACGGAGGAGAGGGCAGCAGCTCTTCTTCTCATGAGTGAAGGTGGAGACCACAGTGGTCGGTACAGCGACACTCATTTCACTACAGGCGTGGTAACATTTACTTTAACGGCCGTAGTACTGCGATGTGGAAGGCAAGGGGAAACCACCACATTAATATCCCGAGGAGTCGCAGCTGCTCCACTCTTTTCTTTCTTATCAAGTCTTGATGGCACCCTCTAGAGTACAATATTCCGGAGGTAAAATAGTCCCCCATTCGGATCTCCAGGAGGGTACTACCCGAGAGAGTATATCAGTCAAGTGTGATATTCATTTTAGGGTAGGAACGTGGAACGTAAAATCAAACGGACCAGCGGAAGACTGGAGAACCTAAAGGTGGAAATGCAGAGAATGAACCTCGATGTATTAGGAATCAGTGAAATGAGATGGCCCGAAGAAGGAGACTTTTGGAGTGGAAGTTATAGAATTATTCACACTGGATCACTGAATGGTAACGCTGGAGTAGGCATAATGCTCAGGAAGAGTGCAGGACTGCGCGTGAAGAGCTTCCTGCAGTACAGTGAGAGGATATAATGGTTAAAATTGAAACTAAGCCTACAGATACCATTGTGGTGCAAGTTTACATGCCTAGGTCGGTCTACGAAGATGAAGAAGTGGAAGACGTCTACGAAGATATCACGGAAGTTATAAAACAAGTAAAAGGAGAAGAAAACCTAATTATTTTAGGAGACTGGAACGCTATCGTCGGCGAAGGTCAAGATGGAAGAATAACTGGAAAATATGGATTGGGAAACCGAAGCGAAAGAGGAGAAAGACTGCTGAAGTTCTGCACACAACATAAGTTAGTGGTCACCAAGACATTGTTTAAGAATCACAACCGAAGAAGATACACATGGAAAATGGCAGGAGACAGAAGAAGATGCCAAATAGACTACATTTTAGTGAAGCAGAGATTTGGAAAGCAAGTGAAGGACTGCAAAAGCTACCCTGGGGCAGATAGGGAGTGTCTTACAATGACCGCAGAATTATTCACAGTTTGTATAAAAACCAATTTGCTGTGATCAAATCCGGACCCAGAATTGAAGAAGCAAGAATTAGGAAAGGAGTGTGACAAGACTGTGCACTGTCTCCCGTAATTTTTAATGTTTGCATCGAGAGAGCCATCAATGAAATCAAAGAGAAATCTTGTAGAGTGACTATCTACTGAGAAAAAATAAGAATGCTGCGATTCGCTGATGACGTGGCAGTCATAGCAGAGACAGAGGGGGATCTGAATAAGATGTTAACAATCATGGAAAGGGCAATGACCAAATATCAGCTAATATAAATAAGAAGAGAACTAAAATGTTGGTGTGCAGCAAGAAAGAAGAGGCCAAAACCAACGTCAAACTAGGAAAACATTGTTGTACGTGTTGTACGTAGTACTGGAAGGTTTCCATAGGTGGCGGGGGAAGAATTTTTCGTGTTGCGTCACAAACCATAGGCATATGTCGCTTCCATTGCTTTCGTTGTTCTACTTGACTTGAGTGGCACATAACGTATGCTATTGTTGTGTTTTTATTTTATTATAATGGTGCGATATCCCAGTGTCAACTGTCTCATGGACAAGTTAACGATTCTCTCGATATTAAAGCAAATATAGCTTTTCACAGGAAGTGTTGATGCATACCTTGTTGTTTCATCAAAAACACAAAATGCACCGCTGCGAGGAGAAGACTGAAAGACAGTTCTCGATTGTGCTGCTTAAGTCGATTAGGAAAACGAAATCGAAGTAAGCGATATATATCGTTTGTGACGTAACGCGAAAATTCTTTCCTCTCCATCTATGAAAACCTTCCATTACTACATCCAAAACGTATAAACAGTTTTGTCCTCTCCTGTGCGCTGAGCCCTACTTACTCGACTATTGTTCAGGTTATGTTTTTGGTCACGTGAGTGGCGTCGTGTGGCACCGAGTACTGGGAGCTGCCTGATGTCGCTGTTTTATGTTTAAACAGTGATTATCGGCTATCATCAGTGATTTAAGTGTTCGGCTTGGAAACCTTCGTCAGGTTATTGTACTTGAAGATAGTATCGGTTGCTTATAGGTATTCTATCAGGTGTGGTGTACTAATATTATGTTGTGAGTGAACTGGTGCTGCTTTAATCTAACATCGCTATTTCTTAACACACTAATTTATGGGTGTTATTATTACTTCAATTCTAATCTTTCACAATTTATATAAACTGATTTTTCCATAACTGTGTCATTCTATTGCGATAATGAGGAGGTATCATCAAAGAAAGAAAAGGGAAAAAAGCTCTATTAATGGAAATATATTCCGAGGTTCACCATTAAATGTTTTTGACTGTAATAGCGATTGAATTCGCGCCTCAAATGTGAATTTATGGAACTTGGAATGTATGTTCCTCCAAACTGCGTGTTATCGGGAATATTTTTGTCTATCAGAAGAATTATAGATATGTGCATCATGCGTTATCAACATGTAACTTATTCTTACCCCTGTAATAATACAGTAGATTCCGGTTAATTGGGACACATCAGGACTGGTGTACTTTGCCCCAATTAAGCGGCTGCCCCGTTCATCCGAAATATCCCGTAAATATGTTTAAGTAAGCGTTTAAATTAAAGTCAGAAAGCTAAATGACAATTAAAATGCGAAATATTTAATTATTTGGTACTTAAACAATAAATTGACTAGGAAACATACATTAGGTATTAACATTTTTGGTAATCTTGTGTCATAAAAAATCTCTTGGCCTCGATCTACTTCGGATAAATTCCCTTTTTACGAAGCCCTGCAAAAGAAGGATTAGTGATTAGCGATGAAATGCTAGATAAGGATAATTTTAATAATTTGATGATCTTCCTTCCGGCTTCCTGCCAAAGGTTTGTTTAATTGATAATTTCAGTAATTAGAAATAAATAACCCACGTAGATTAGGCAATTTTCAGGGTGTAAATATTCATCAAGGTAAAATAGGAAATGGAATTGCTGCAATCGCACTTAACAGCCCCCAAACATCAACTCCAGAGTGAACTAAAATTCAGTCAGTTTTTTAAGGGAAAGCAAATATTTATCCCTGTAACACTTGACATTTTGATAGTATTAATGATCGGCCTATATCCTAAAAGAGAACATTCTGTATGGTTGATACACCAATCGGGCTGTGACCGTTTTATCAGGGCACGATGGGATATGCATGAATGTTCTAACCGTGACGCACTTTCACCGCCTTCCCTCGACTCTTCAAATTGAAATTGAGAAATATTATTCAGAATACAGGAATCGAGCTCCAGATCTTCCAACTTCCTATTTAGTACCATCTGCCAAATATTTCAAGAACTTTATGTCCTTCATTCTGGGTAGCTATTCTGATAGCAGCGTTTCCAGTATTCCCCACGGTGCATTATAGTTCCGGCTATTTGTTGGAATAACCGCAGAATAACCGAGCACTCACTCACGTTGACCTGAGCTGGAAAATCCCTAGACATCAATGGCGAGTCATCCGGTTGTTGCCTTTATGAGTGGCTTCTGGTTATTTTTCCCTGGCTGGCCACAGCTTATTTTCGGTCACATCACAAAGTACTCATCACTCGGGTTTTAACTGGCGCAGAGGCGAAGGAAAACCTGAAAAGCTACCCCAAATCATCAGCGTACGATCAGCGGCAAGTAGTACCAGCGTTGCCCTAGAGAGTGCAGGCTATCTGTTGTAGGCAGCAGCAAGGTTACTTTGGTTATTTGTCTCAGGTTATTTTTCGGTTATGTCAAAAAATAACCGAGTACTCAGGTTACCCGGCGCTAAAAACTAACCGGTGTTTAATCAGTTAACTTAATGAACTGTGGTTATGGATATAACCGGTTATTTTTGCCCATCCTTTGCCTCTTGGCGAGACCACCACCTACGTTCAACAACCAAATCAAATGGTGGGTCGGTTAAAGAATTGCCGAGGACAATTTTAGTGGGAAAAAAGTACTAAGAGAGAGACGGATTGGGAGAAAGAATTTCCGTAATAGTAGTGAATTCTCGTAGTTTAAGAAATAAAGTAGCAGAATACCACAACCTCATACAATGTACTGATGCAGATATAATAGTAGGAACAGAAAGCTGGCTTTGGTAGAACATATCACATTATGAAGTATTCCCGATGTGTTTTACCGTGTACAGAAAAGATAGAGTAAGCAGAAATGGAGGAGGAGTATTTATAGCTGTGAAGGACCCGTATGTCAGTAGAAGAGAACTTATTTCAGAGCGAAATGTAGAAAGTATTTGGTGCTCCGTTAAAAGTAAAAGTAGTAGCACAAAAATGATATATGTAGGTGCATATTACAGGCCACCGGATGCCGACGTCATTTCTATAATAGAGCTAGAGTCAGAGGGTTTATCGGAACAATGATAGGGAATAATAGTAGAATTCAATCTTCCTTCGGTAGACTGGAATATGTGTAAACTCCGTTGTTTCAGGCGCAACTTTATGGAATTTGCTTAGCATATTGAATGAGAAGCAGTAACTTTGTAATTCCACATGATTTTACATTTTTAAATACATGTGGCGTATAACTTCTTCTCATTCAATATGGAATACGTGTAGTTTAATAACAGGAGGTAAGGATAAGTAACTCTGCGAATCACTGTTGAGCACCTTTACGTCACATTCTTTACAAGAACTAGTAACAGACCCGACCAGGGGAAACAACATTCTAGAATTGTTAATAACAAATATACCCGAAAAAGTTCTAAATAAGTTACAGACACAGGAATTAGTGATCATAAAATAGTGCATGCAAAACTGATTTTAAGCCTCGATGAAACAACTTCGGCCGTCACATTGTGGAATTTTTCCATGATTGAAAATAAGAATGAACGTTGTAATTTTCCACACGTTTTTTAATAACCAACCGGTTTCAACACTCACGTGTCATCATCAGGGACTAAAATTTTTGAGCATTGGGAAGGCGTTAAATAGTGCACTGGTGTGGGTATGTCTCTTTAGGCAGGGGAAGGAAATTTGAGGGAACGCTTAGGTATTTACTGGTTGGAGGTTAACATGGAAAGGGAGTGAGGCATGGGGCTACATCACCGGGGTAAGAAGAATATATTGGAGGTTAGGTCAAATGTTCACATTGTGGCGAATAATGGGGTATACCAGAGCAAGTGGTCAACGGGGAACATTTAAAATCCGTCAAATCATTTAAAAGTAAAATATCGGGTGAGCACCGTCGTTCTACAATTTTTGTAGAGAAATATGAAATTGTAGAACGACGGTGCTCACCCGATATTTTACTATTAAATGATTTGACGGATTTTAAATGTTCCCCGTTGACCACTTGCTCTGGTATACCCCATTATTCGCCACAATGTGAACATTTGACCTAACCTCCAATATATATTATTCTTACCCCTGTGATGTAGCCCCATGCCTCACTCCCTTTCCATGTTAACCTCCAACCAGTTTATGCCTAAGCGTTCCCTCAAACTTCCTTGCCCTCCCTAAAGAGATATACCCACACCAGTGCACTATTTAACGCCTTCCCAATGCTCAAAAATTTTAGTCCCTGATGATGACACGTGAGTGTTGAAACCGGTTGGTTATTAAAAAACGTGTGGAAAATTACAACGTTCATTCTTATTTTCAATCCTGATTTTAAGCGTTGAAAGACATAATAAACCAAGGAGGAGGGTATACTTATTTGGCAAGGCATATTACGACGATACGAAATAGGAATTAAGGGATTCGTTTAATTTATTTAGTGAACAAAGGAAAGGATTAGATACAGAGTGTTCGTGGAGAGAATTTCTTGAGGTCACCCGTAAAGCAGTTAATAAATACATACCAAGTAAATTGACAAGTGATAATACAGAGCCAAGGTGGTATAACGCGGGGGTTAGGAAATCACTAATTCGACAAAGGGTGTGCCACGCTAGGATGAAGAATTAAGGAAGAATGCAGAGGAAAAAAGAGTTAGTTCAAAACTATAAAAAATCGAGAGCATTAGCATGGAAAGCATGTCGGCAAGCGTTATCACATTTCAAGAGCAAGATGTCAGGAGAATGTTTATATAGCAACCGTAAAGCAGGTGAAACTCCGAATATATTTACTAGAGAAAACATGATTATGGAGCTATCATATTTGCTAAACAAAAATAATTTTGATGTTATTTGCAAAATTTATCCTTTGTTTCTGTTTTACTTTGTATATTATATTTCTATAACATGTACTTTTTTATAACTGTATATATATAATTTCTATAACAAACTATTCATTTTGTAAATGGAGACAATAGCTATATGCGAATGTGTGCAAGTATATTTTGAAGGTGACCCCACCAGCAGGCACATGCCATAGGGTTCACCTAATGCTCCAAATTGTAATTATTTCTTCTTTTTGCATAATTTGTTGAGCAATAACCGTATTATTAAGCGTTTTGGTCAATTGTGAGAGAGCTTCAGGGAAATAGGTCCACAGTGCACACACTTAAAAGCGATAAAGGAATTAGTGCCACAGCTTAAAAAACATTCCCCCAAAGTGCATTCAACTCATCGTCACACAACACAGTCCAACCTCCGTCGAACACTGTCGGTGAACAAACAGTGCACAATTGCCATTTCGTGTCGCGGAATGTAGCACCAGTTCGGAACAGAGCACCAGCATCAGTCCCAACAAATCACCAGGTCCCGATCAAATTCCTTCCGGAGTATATAAAATATTAGATTCTGAAATAGCCCCCTATCTAGAAATAATATTCAATAAAACACTACAGAACCACAAAGTACCCAAGGACTGGAAAGTAGCTAACATTACACCTATTTTTTAGAGGTGGTGATAGGGAAGAACCTAGTAACTACAGAGAAATTTCATTCACGTCAATCTTGTGAAAGATATTTGAACGCAGAAATATATTTCAATGAACTATTACAAGTTTTCCACATCGGAATATCGTCAGGCGGATTGGACGCCATAACCCGCACCGTGTCTCCTTCTCTGATGATACATACTCTCTCGCCGCTGCCTTACCGCCTTCAAATCTGGACACAAGCACTCCTGATGCATTCTTTTCTTTCACGATATTCATGCCCTCCGTATACCGGGCTGTAATCTGAACTAGTTAAGACGCTGCTTTTCGATGTACAGAATTCATTTGCACTTTGTTGTTACAGAGCAGGTCGCTTGAATTTGTTGTGTTGTGGAACTTGAATTTGCCATAGGAACCATGTCTTTTTACCTTACAAGGAGATGTTTTGTTTTGACGTGTATTTTAATGCATTCCATGACTGGGTTTGACATTGCCCTCTGAGGTGTCTTTCGAATTATGGGGGCTGTAATTAGTTTACCGTCTCATTTAGAATCTTACATTGAAAAGTGATTGCTTCTAAGTAGCTGTATTTTTAGCCTTAATCTAACTCCCTTGGTGTTCGCTTGCTTCTGGTCCAGGGCCACAGGAGAGACATTTGCAGCGTGTGTCTCTATCTATCTCTACAGATAAACGGCTTCAGTGTCTCATGTTATTCCAGGAATACCGTTTCATCCACATTAGAAACCTTCTCCCCCATGTGGAAGTGGATTTGACTCGAGGTGGCTCATAACATCGTGCCCAGCGATGATGAAATGGCATCATATTACATACTGGAATTGGGCATGGACTTTATGTTTCCTGGCAAAGTCTAAACAGATTCCTTAGAAGGGCGATTTGGTCTCTACCGTCAGCTTGCTGGCTCAAATTATCATTTATCAATCAGGAAGTTATATGAATCAGAGACAAAATTAAGGATTCGAAAATGTTTACGTCAAGAGCTAAACTCGAAAGCTCATGATAACATTATAATTAACTGTGCTTATGATGATGATGGTGTTCTGGAGCCTCAAGAATCAAATTCGTTTTTGCATGACAATATTTGTGTTGAGCCTGAGGATGTTGCCAGTGTGAACAGTGCCTTACCTGTGTTGACTTATTTAGCAGCTTATTGTGTAAGGTCATACCTTAAGATTAACAATTGTTCCTCTTGTAAAAAAATATTTGTGGAAGATGGTCTTTTTAAAGAAATGACAGTGATAATTTCATTAAATGTGTTAGTCGGGGTGGTCTGTTTTTGCTTCAAGAAGCAGCTGTGAATGCTGTTGTTCATACGTATGTCGTGATGAGTGAAATCATCGGCGGTCCCTTAGAAGAAGTTACTTAAAGATATAAGCCCCAACAAATCTCCTGGCCCTAATCAAATTCCCTCCCGCGTATATACAGAGTTAGCCTCCGAAATTTCCCCCTACCTTGAAATAGTACTTAAAAAATTCCTGACAGATCACGTCGTACCGATGGACTGGAAAGCAGGCGATGTGACACCCATTTTTAAAAGTGGCGATAGGGAGCAGCCATCTAACTACAGACCAATATCCCTCACATCCATTTCATGCAAGGTCCTTGAACATATAATTGTCAGTTCAGTCATGGGACACCTAGATAGCCAGAATTTATTGTCCAATGTTCAGCATGGCTTCCGAAAGAGCAGATCATGCGAAACTCAAATTGCTCTCTTTTCCCACGATATTTTAGTTTCTGGCGAAAATAATATTCCAGTGGATGCTACATTTCTCGGCATCAAGAAAGCTTTTGACAAGGTGTCTCATAGCAACCTAATCTTGAAATTAAAATGTTATGGGTTAGACAGTAACATTATATCATGGAATAATGATTTTTTACATGATCGGGTGCAAAGGGTTGTTTTCGACGGTGTTACCTCACCGGCAATTAAAGTCACTTCGGGTGTCCCACAAGGTAGTGTGATAGGTCCACTCCTGTTCCTTTTGTACATGAATGATATCAATAAGGTGGTAAAAAGTAAGCTTCGTCTATTTGCCGATGACACAGTAGTGTACAGGGAAATTCTATGCTAAAATTATAAAAAAATATTTAAATATTGACCTACAAGCAATTGATAATTGGTGGGATACATGGCAGTTGGAATTAAACGTTAAAAAATGTCATGTAATGAATTTTTGGAAAAAGAATAGCTCTCCTCCTAGCACTTAAAAATTAAGTAATAATGAGTTAACAAACGTGGAATCCATTAAATGCCTTGGAATAAGACTGACACATGATCTTTCCTGGGGTAAACACATTCGTGAAATAATGGGTCAAGCAAATTGTAAACTCGAATTCGTCAAAAGAGTACTGGGTAAATGTGACGATCATGTACGAGAAATCAGCTAATTTTCCCTTGTTAGACCTCATTTGGAATATGTTGCCAATGTATGGGATTCCTACGAAATCGGTCTAAATAACGAACTTGAACGTGTGCAGCGAAGATCGGCAAGATTTGTAAAGGGACCATAAGGTATGATATATCATAAGGTATGATAACCTTATTAGCGTAACCAGTCTATTAAATGAATTGAAATGGGAATCATTGTCAGATCGCAGGTTGAAATTTAGACTTAATCTCTTAAACTAATTCCAAGACCATATTTTCAGTGATGATGTTAAAAATATTTTGCGGACCCCAACTTACTATGGTAGACTGGACCATAATCACAAAATTGGAGAAATTAATTGCCGACCTGACAGATTCAAAATGTCCTTTTTTCCTCGTGCTATTAGGGATAGGAATAAAGGTAAATACAGGGTGCGGCAGAATGAACTCCCCGATTTAAGAACATTTTCGCTGGGGGCTGGGTGGGGGTACTGCGTTGGCGCTTGCGTATAAAGACAGCTCTGCTCATGCCATTTACAGTTTACAGCATGGTGTGGTAGGGAATACAGCGTGCTTTCATGGCAGTGGAATTTATACAAAATGGCGGATCGCTGATTTCGACACAGCGTGCCTGTCGTGTTCGCTTTTCGCTCGCTCGACATGATCCCGTTCCTGATAAGAAACAATCCGCAATTGAGTGTCAAACTTTAGACAGACAGGTATTGCGTTACAACAGACATCTACTGGCCACTCTACAGTCCTAAGGTTACAGTATGGTGGGCCGTTTTTGAGTTTGGTGTGTATGGGGTCCGTAATTTTTTTAAGAGAATGGTGTTACTGTAACGGTTACGCCCACTCGATATTGTGCACTGACCGAAAACTTTCTGATGCCTAGATTGGGTGATCTTTTTCGTGAACATGGAAAGGGACATCTGTGGTTCCAACAAGATGTGCGTCATCCCACACCTCTCGTCAATCCCTCGGAATTCAGAGAAAAATGTTTCCTGGGCGCCTTATATCCTCGCTTGGTGACATAGTGTGGCCCCCTCGTTCTCCAAATTTGTCCCGGTGCGATTTGTTTCTCTAGGGCTACTTGAAATCCAAGGTATACCAACATCGTTCTCAAACTCTGGAAGCCCTTAGGGAGGCAATAACACAAGAAGTTGCTGCTATTCCACCCGAAATGACCCACAGGGTCATGGAAAACTACTGGGAGAGACTTAATCAGTGTATTGCCAATAATGGTCAACAATTAAATGACGTCATTTTTGAAATTAATTAATCGAAAACTGCATTGTATGCACTATTTAGAAAGATATACATTCTTCTTGTGTCTTTCTTGGCTTGGTTTTTATTTGCATGCCAAATCGGGGAGGCCATTCTGCCGCACCCTGTATATCCAGTACGAGTGTAGCAATGGATAACATTGGTAGCTGCATGTTGGTATAAGAACTTAAAGCTAACCGAACTAACAGCATGTTTTTCCATGTATGCTTTGCTATTTTTATCTCTTTTTTAAATAGTGAAGGTTAGAAATGTATATAAACACTAATCCTTTTTATGAATGATATGTAGTGCATGTTTGGTGAGAATTCACCCTCCTCCACACACCTTTATGGTGGCTTGCAGGGTATTATGTAGATGTAGATGTAGAAGTAGACTTGAAAGTAGTGAGCCAGAGAAATGTGTTGTTTAGTGTAAGCATGAATGCATTGATTTTAAATGAAACCGTTTGTGAATATGGCCACCCAATGAGCATTGGCCTTCAAAAGATAGTGCATGTATGTTGTAATATCTTTCTTAAGTATTAAAGTAACAGAAAAAGTGATGGTTGTGGTCGTCCTACCACCATTAGGTTTGTTTACATACATTTGTGAGGTGATTTTACTGTTATGCATTTATAAATTTGAAAAATGTTGATAAACTTTGTCTTTATTATTAATTGCAGTTTTTTGGAAGTTTTGGGAAGGAAGTAGAAAAATTATACTCGAGTAAGCTTTAGTTTGCGATAAAAACAACAGTTGAACCATAGTTTTTAAATCTGGGTGTGAACTCATGAAATTCTTCTCAAATTGGGGCATGAATTGAAGATCGCTTTAGGTACTAATAGCTTATAAATTATGCAAACCTTTGTTAAAACTGCACTTCCGGTTACTACTGCTATAGTTTAATTACCATGCATTTGCTGTGGATTGCAGAGTTGGGTGAGTGTAACGGTTCAGGAAGGAACATAAGATTTCAATGCGAATAATATTTCCACTTACGTATAATTTATTTGGTGGATATTCACTGTCGCTCATTTATTTATTTCATTCTATCTGATGGATTAAAACCGAGGGTCGATCAATAATTAAAAGAGAATGACGTATCACGCATAATGCAGCGTTATAAATTTTCGAGTTGACGGAGTCGGCTTCCTTCTGGACGCAAACCCGTTCGGCCTCCGGGTTGGTGACGTCACACGCGACACCTAAGGCCTTCTGATCTGGTGCTTTCCTGGACCTGCTTCCCATGGCACAGCCTTTGGCCCGACCGAAGGTAGTGTTGAAAGAGAAGGCGTTGTGGGTGAGAATGAAGCGGGATTGGTCGAAGCAGTGATGTGGGGCGTTGCGATAGGCGATGGTGGCGGAGAGCGGAAAGGCCTTCATGGTGTGGGATGGAGGTGACATGTATGGTGGCCATATAATGACGGGTTGGTCGGGATGGAGTTCAATATGGAGAGAAAATGATAGGACCTATGAGTGTAGGGACTGGACAAATGGTTGCAGGCAGTGATCTACGAAAGCTGAAATGCGTTCCGTGTGTGAATTGCACGAGGAAACAATTGGGCGGCCAGGATTATTCTCCTTATGAATTTCAGGAAGGAGGCAAAAGTGAAGGGTGCGAGGATGTGGGGGGGAGAGAAACGTCTCCGTGATGATTAAGGCCTTCTGCAAGGCCTCAGGAAGGAAGTGATGACACTTAGAAGTTTTGTTTGGGAACATCAGGTAGAAGAGGAGTGTAGGAGGAGGATCGGGATGTTGCCTGAATGCTTCATTTAAGTAATCAGATTTATTACCTAACATGTTTCCATGCAGAAGCCCAGTTGCATGTCAATAGTGGACGTTTGGTGATCTTCACCCTCTGCCACACACCCTCGCGGTAGCTTAATAGGGTATTGCGTAGATGAGAACAGTGAAGCCTTTGTCGGCTGACGTGATAATGATTTTCGGGTCATTGCGGAGGGACATCTACACGATACCCTGAAAGCCACCGCGAGGATGCGTGCCAGGGACCTGTTGTTGTGGAGAATTCTGCTGGGGAAAGGTTCGTTTGGGGTTTTATGAAGAATGGGATGTTGGAGAGCTGCTCGTTGAACAGGGGAAGCGGAAGTTAGACGAGCTGAGGACTTGAGGGAATGACGACCGATTGGGGAGGAGACGAGGGAATGTAACCCAACACTTGATAAACGGCTCGACAGAATCACTAATGAGCACCCAGAAGAAGCCGAGTAACCAAAGGTGGGCCAAGGAAGAAATGATGAGTCGAGTAGCCCAGGCAAAGAGGGTATTCTTGCAAATGAAGAATCTACTTACCTCTGGAAATAGAAAAGTCGAAGCAAGGAAAATATTCCTCAGAACTGGAGCATATTTCTTTACGGCAGTGAGGCATGGACGATGACAGCAGCGGAGAAGAAAAGGGTGGAAGCATTCGAAATGTGGTGCTACAGAAGAATGATGAAGATTAAATGGATCGGCCGAGTGACAAATGGAGAAGTCCTAAGAAGAGTGGGAGAAAATACAAGTCTTCTGAAAACCCTAAGAAGAAGACGGGACAACTTAATCGGCCATATCTTGAGACATGATGGCCTGATGAAGACAATCGTCGAGGGAAAAGTGAACGGCAGAAGAGAAATAAAAGCCGGCCTCGGATGAAATGTATGGAACCAGTTGCAAAGGATGCGCAAGGGAAGAATTGTGAGGATATGAAGTGGTGGGTCGATAAGAGGATGGAGCGAGAACTGTGTCAGTCCAATCCACGTTGACGTGCCGACTGAATTCGCCTTCACTCGAACAGCAGTCTCACCGGTACCAATGCCGGTGAACTAGTGGTCGAATGTGGTAACATCAATCCCAGCGCAAGTTGTATTTACCGCTGACAGCGCCCGAGCGAATTCTGCTGATGTGTTCTCCATCGTGGCGTGTGCGATTCTCACTGACTCATTTTATGGTCAACGATTTCCGCTGTGGCGTGACTTGATAGGGGGCTGACGGGTGGAGATTCAGGGCATTCAGGGAAAAGGGGTAAGTGTATCAGGCACAGGGAAGAGGCGCTTCAGGGATTGTACGCAATGGAAAAGTACGTTGGAATAAGTATCGCAGAGCCTCTTCTGAAGAAAGTAATTCCTTAATGAACCCACTTCTCCCACTAACTTTCCTTGCAGTCTAACCTACCAGTCTTACTTATTGTATCTCCCGCTCCTATTGTCATCTCGTGTGTCAGCGGCTTCGAAGGACAGCACGAACCCCATGACGAGGTGTATCTTTCGCCTCTGCACCTCTCCACGCTTTTTCGCATTGATTTCTAGCCAGCTGCATGCCGCGTCGAGTTCCTCTCTCCCTGCATCTGCCTGCGTTCTCCTGCAATTCCGCAAGAAGTCGCCCAAGAAGACTCCGGAAGTACACTTCCCTCTAACCCGCCACTACAGGAGGACCACTAGGCTCTGCCGCCTTAATTCTAATGACCCTCATTTCCACCCCTCTTCCACCCCTTTAAATGCACTCAGTGCTCAACAAAGGCCTCTCCTTGTCTTCAGCCCCTAAAGGGCACCTTATCCTCTCCAACGTGGGGCCATTCCGTCGACAGTACCCCCAGTCTCCCCGGAGGCCGTTCACAACGTCAATGCCGACCCCTCCTTCACCACGGGAGCCTTTCCTCTCCCGACCAAACGCTCAAAATATTCATAAAGCGGCGTTTTCCCAAAGCTTGCAGTCACCACTTCCTAAATTCCGCAACTCGTCTAGCCTCTATTCCGGAAATCACGCTCACGTCGGCAGATGAAGGCTCCTCAGTAGTTAACCTGGATTCCACTGATTACACTGCTGAAGCCAATACGAACACCTCATCCTATTCCCAAGTACCTAATGATCCCAACCTTGACCTCCAATACAAAAACCTCCACTTCACGTACCCAACTCTCCTCCGATGACATCTCTGCTCCACACCCAACGAACCCACATTTTTATATCCTTTCCATAATTGTCAAAAATAATAATCCTGGGCACCCTATAGTCGCATCCTGTAACTCCTCTACAGTAGGAATATCAGCCTTTGTGGATCACCACCCCTTGTCCAATCACCATTTCCTCCGATATCTCCAATTCCCTTTTCCCAAAAAGAACGGAGAAATGCGAACATTTTAGGACCATAAGCCTGACGACATCGAATATCGAATTAGCAAGGATCATCTACAGGAGAATAGAACGAAAAGCAGAGGAGTTCCCATTGGCTGCTCACAGAGAACAGAATGGAGAAGAACTTTCCGACGTTCATTGCATTTGTGGATTAAGCGAAGGCTTTTGACAACGTTGATTGGAATTTAATGCTTGGAATTATGAAAGGAATTGGAGTGTCGTACAAAGACCGAAGAATCCACAGTTTGTGTAAAAATCAAGTAGCTGTGATTAAATCTGGACCCATCTGTGAAGAGGCAAGAATATGGAAAGGAGTGAGACAAGGCTGTGCACTGTCTCCCGTAATTTTTAGTGTTTACATCGAGAGAGCCATCAATGAAATCAAGGAGAAGTGTTCTGGAGTGAACATCCACGGAGAAAAAATCAGCATACTACGATTCGCTGATGATATTAGCACTTATAGCATAGACAGAGAGTGATCTGAATAAGATTCTAATAAACATAGAAAGGACAATGGCCAGATCGCAGCTGAATATAAATAAGAAGAAAACTAAGATGTTGGTGTGCAGCTGGAGAGGCCAAAACCAACGCTATTTACTCGAAGATCAAGGAGTAGGACACTAATGAACAGGAGCAATGGACAGGAAGAAAGGGACACTCACATGCTTCGGCAGAATGGGGCCTGCGTTTACTCGGAACCGAAATCGCAGTTTTGTGCACGAAATCGTTAGATGGAAACGAAAAATGAATTTTAGTGAAAACATTAATCTTCCAACCACAACCATTCACTCATAAATCAAAAATTAAAATAAGCAAAAGGTGACGCCCACCGACGAAGCTGCTTTGATACCACTGACGTCATTTTCCTCCCGTCCTTGACTGCTTTCAGGGGAGGGGGAAGGGAGTGGAGGTGGGTTCTCGGAAGGTCTGCTCGCACAGATGCTGTCGTAATCGCTCCCATTGGCCGAGTCAGCTGTGAGCGATAAGGAGAAGTAGCTTCGCGGGCTCAGTTGTGATTGGACGAAGTAGATATATGTCAGAGGTTGCACCACACCCACTTTTCCGAAAGGGTTAAAAACATCAGTTTTTCGCCGCTTATAACTCGGGAAATAATTGTCGGATCAGAAAACGGAAAAATACGGGTCCTTTTATTTTACAAACTCTATCAGATTCAGCGATAAAAAAAAATATGGTAAACGACCCCATTGTGGTGGACGGCCGGAGGTGTAAGGCCTGAGTGCTTCGCGATGCCGTGATGAGACACATAGGTATCAAGTAGGGAAAATGAAATTGAGTTGCTTCAAGAACTTTGAATTTAGGTAGTTAACAGAAAAAAATCACCTTAACAATTCAGCTGTTTTTTCAGGAATATCGAGTTATGTTGAAAAGGAGCTATTATCATCCATTTCAGGCCAAAATATCGATTTTAAGAGAAAAGGGATTTTTTCTGGCCCATTTGGTGGCAATCATTCCAGACGAAACGACAGATACTGCCACTGAATCACCATTAACCACAATATTGCGCTTCTTAACGAATAGTACAGATATTGAGGAAAGATTTTCGTCGCTTTAAGCTGTGAGTAACAACTAATCAGCTAGATCCTTAGCTCGGCATGTTTTTGAAGTTTTACAGGAATTTAAATGTGAAAATATACTGGGCAGTTAATAATAATGTATAGATTGTGGTGAACACAGCAGCCTTCAGACAAGAGTATGAGAAAAAACCACCCAAAGAAAGTTTTGTGTACTGGGATGCTCATAAACTGAATTTGTATTATCACAATTTCTCAAAGTTATCAAGTCGTCTAAAATATTTTCGTCAACCTTTAAGCATGTACAAGTGTCTTTTCTAAATCAACTAAAATAACTGCAGCACTAGACGCAGAGCTACAGAGAAAATTCTAAAATTGGCTCCGGCAACATGGAATTACAATAGTGGGTTGATTGAGACCGTGTATGAGTACAGAAACGGAAAACGCAATGCACTAAGCTCAATTGCTGAAAGTGATGTCGCATTATGGGATTCAGGGGTAGTGTGTTTCCTGCGAGGTCTATTATGAACTTCAAAAGATTTCAATTTATTCTGACTCTATTCTTATGCACTTCTCCAGTCTGGTTTTTCGTTTCAAATGCTTCAAAAAAGAAAGGTAGAAGGTCTTCCCAGGAGAAAAAAATTTCGGTGTATCTGACAAACCTCAGAAAAGGCTGTGATGATACTTGGTGAATTTAATTGCTATTGACCAGAATGGCAATTTGGACAAAGAATGAAACTTGATAGTATTTAGGAGGAAATGAAGAAGGTGATCAGATGTCAGATAAAATAGTTTATTTTAAAATCATTGACGCTCTGAGTTAGGCGTGCGAAAGAATTGAAACTTCACTTTTTAGACTCCAATCAGTTTGAAAAATTCCAGAACCAATTTCTGGGAAAGGGATATTCAAGTTGAAACCAAGGCTAAGGGAACTTCTTTCTTTTCCCATGTTTTATCATGCGAATTTATTAACGACTTAGAAATGCACAAGGAGAGTATAGTGAATTTATGTCGTCCATTGACAATGTCTGGTTTAGTGGAACATTACCCGGAAGTGTAGAGCCTTGTTCAAATGACAATCGGGGACTAGTTCATCGGTCGAGAGGTCCTTCTCAGCGCAGAAGGGAATGAAGACACACCCAAGGCTAGGGGAGAGGGCGAATCATATCTAAGCTCATCTAAGCATTGAGAAGGCGTAGCTTGTTGAGCTAAGCCGGTTGTCGTCGTTCTTTGATCCCGTGATGGAAGTGTTTGCAAACAATCGAAGACCTTCGGTGCAAGAAATGAGAGGGAGGCATTTTGTACCCGGAGTATGTCTTTTAATGTGATTCATATTTCATGCGAAGGGAAGAGTGTTGCTGAATTGACCGCAATTGATTCCTTCAATTTGAATAGCATTTTGATGAGCTAGACAGTTCAAATTTTTAATTGTAGACGGCTTTTCGCACCGCTAAGGAACGTCAGCCGTTTTGCGCCATTTGTGACGTCATTTATGCTTTGGTGTTTGTTATTGTGTGGTCACTCAAAATATTTAGTGCTCCGAAAGTTTTGATTGTTGTGACTGGTTGTGAAGTTTTCGCCGTGAATTTTGATACAATAGGTTTTAATTCAATATGGTGATTTTTCGGAAAAAATGGAGTTCAGCTATCCGTGGATTTATGTGGTGCGCCTTTCCCGCTGTCAAAACTTGCTGTGGGGCTGAAATGTCAAAACTTGCTGTGGGCTGAATGGACGGCGTGTTTCGCATGCATTTCGGCGTGTCCTTTGCTTTCACGGGGAAGGAAGTCACGGAGGATGTATGTTAGCTGAGCAGGGAAAGTGCAAACCGCAGCTCCAAAGAAGAATCGCGCACGCACAGCGAAACATCCGTGCAAAAATTAAGTCTAGCATTTTTCTGTCGAGGAACTAAATATATATTAATAAATGACTTTTGTAAGCAAAATAGCTTATTTTTCATTCATTTCTTTTCCTGTCTCTCCCTTCGAAAGCTGCTTCGAAACACTCATTTCGATTGAAAAAACGCGATGGTCCATTTCGCCTCAATGAACCGGGTGCGCACCTTCCAAAAAACGGCCGTAAAAACATTCTTCCGACGCTCATACTCTGGCTCTTCACAAGTTTGCGGTAGTTATAGAGCTCAAAAGTTTCCACAAGATAGACCGTTTTTCGGAAGTAAAATTGCCTAAATCCGCCCACCAGGACGAAAAACGGTCCATCGAGCCCCCATACTCTGTCAGGGTTTCTGTTAAAAGCGACATGGCGTAGGTACGCAGCAGTGCTGCGATTTCTATTTACAGTTGCTAATGGCAACAGTGTTTCTCGCATGTTTTACAGGGTGATGCTTCCCCACTCACGCTTCGCCACTGTTTTCTATATGAATTATCATCATCACACTAATATATAAACATTTAGTGGTTTCTGTATGTTCTATGTTATTTTCGCATCTCCTCAAATAATACTGACTCGATTGAGCTGAATTTTTTTAAGGATTCTAACGTATCCACTAGACGGCGCTAGAGGCTGTTTAAAAAAAGGCTCAGGGACCGGGTTCGATTCCTGTCGCCAAGTTTGTATTTGCATTGTTTTAAATTCACTTTTTCAATGTATGGTAGCGCAAGAACATTTTTTTCGTTCAGGAAAATAACTAAATGTCAACCGATTTATTTCATTATTTTTGTATTTTACGGGAAAATGTTTAAACTTTCTTATTCTTTTAACCGATTTCTACTGTCCTGTCATGGTCTCCGGAAAATGCGTAATTTACGTTGTAATATACTGTTTATTCTTCGGTTCTTTTCCGAGCGTTGCTAAGGCCTTTGCCATTGTCGTCTCCGAAATGAAAACATCTTTGATGCTTAAACAGTTCGTCATCGTAGAGGGATGGCGTAAACGGAATCGTGATTTTTGCCAGGATACAGGAAGGCGCTGAAGGCATTGTAGGCTGTTTGTGAAGAAAGGTCAGCCATGTTTTTCAGCTCAAAGATAAGTGCTGACTGCTAGCGCTACTCACGGATTTAGAAGGTCTGCATTCGGTCACAATTTGGAGTATTTAAATGAACGCTTCAGCGGTGTTCAAATTGCGAATGTTTTTTTAAATTTTTTTGCGGGTTTGTGAATTTGAACCAACTTGGGACATGAAGATAAGATATGGAAAGTTTTCTAAATCGTAGTGGAATGAAATATCTTGAGATTTGAGAAAGTTTGACAAAAACCAGGTAATACAATTCAAATCCCAATCTAACATAATGTCTCAATACGTATCCGTGGGATGTTCGTTGGTTCCATTGCATTGATGCTAAAAAAGTTCATCCAAAAGCGATGCCGTGTAAGCAGCATTGTTCTTCTCGTGAAGATAATGAAAGGTACTAACAAAGGTGTCGCAGCTAATCCTTGAATCTAGATCGGCCATTTCATTCGGAAAAATCATACGGGCTTACTTTTCACAATATTCCCAGATCAAATGAGTTTGCATTCCGTAAAACTAAAAGTATTTAATTGAAAGTTTCTGCGGGGTCCAAAAAGTGAATATTTTATGGATTTATACCGTATTCCAAAGTGGACCGCTTTCAAAATTGTTGTGTTTTGAGAAACAAGAACGTGATAAGAAACTTAAATTAAGTCTAACCAAGAATAGGAGTAGCAAGATGAAAATATTGTAGTATAGTTATGAGTCAAATATGCAGTAGAATGTTTAAATATATGCAACCAAGCGACAACTGCCTGGTTGAAGTAGGCTAAATCTGTACTAGGTTATAAGAATAGAATTTACTCTAATTGGAATCAAATGCATTGATACGTATCAGTAGGAAGTTAATTGACGCCACAGTCATGAAGTTGGAGATTTGAGGCAAACATAACATACATGAAAGACAAGAGAACAAATTTTTTTCCGGAGAGGTAGTCCAAAAATCCCGAATCTGGCCTCATTGTCAACAGCAGACAGACAGACATTCGCATGCAACTTCTGACATCCTTGGTTTCTTCTGGCCTGCAATTTTCTAAATAATGTTCTTATTTTGTAAAGGTCCAGGTATGAGTCCAAGCAGTAATTACATGTTTACGTCGGTTTAAATTATATTTATGGTTCCGATACTGACTTGGAACCGAGGCCAACTCCATAGCACAAGTTTGGTTCCACATTTCTTCCCTTCATGAAAAATGTTAAAATTTCTTAGTACAATTTGTAATTATTACATTTCTCCCTCCCGTTGAAATTCAACGGGAATCTTCAGCTACTGATACGTGAGAGCACAAAGGGTTTATATTGACACCTATGACTGCTTTCGATGCACGTATGCCATGATCAATATTTTTATTTTAGGTACTTTAATATACTAACCTATTTTATACGTATTAATTCCAAAAGAAATTAATACTTACTGCCTTGAATTATTTAGTTTGCGTCGTAGTTAGGAATGGTTTCTAGTCGGGCACACTTCCAGCAGCGAGGAACACCCTGCAGGGAAATGTCTTCTTGCATTGCCATCGGGCGACCTTGGCTGTTAATGTGTTTGGGATCTTCATCTCTTAAGCCATTCACATTGTGCGGAAGTGCTGGCCGGCCGAAAATATTTCGTAACTGATGCTTTCGATGAAGAGAGCTGGGAAAAGGCCGTTTTCTATCGAGGAAGCATTTTAGTGCCAGAGATCTGATGCTGATTGAAATCACTGAAAGAAAGTTAGTTTTGGTGCGCGATAAAAATGTATCCCTAACGCACCATGTTAAAACTTTCCCGTAGGTGGCAGAAAAGTCGATCTTCGCCATTAAGCTTCAAGCGAATATCCGGGCACCTATGCTGTCGAAATAACCTCGGATTATATAAACGTAGAATTATATGAATCAAGCAAAAACTTGACCACTACCGTCAAAGAGGGAAGCTATTGTGCTCTGAGTAGTTGGAGCTGAGGTGATAAATGCCTGTGTTACCCCAGGGATAAATTTCACGGTTAACGATGACCCTTTGTGTGGTCAGTTGGTGGTCATCACCAGATCAGGTTGTACCAACTTCACCGTCTTCAACTAAACCTCGTCCATTTCAGAGCGGTGGTGAGAAATGCATAGAAATTTCTGCTAGGAATGAAGTGAAATAGTTCCTTATATGGTGAAGATGAAAAAAAAGCATTGACTGCACAGGGCGAAGCTGTTTTGTACCTGTTGTGTTTATATGAATAGTGATGGAGGAAAGGGCGTTTTCTATTGAGGAAGCATGTCTTCTCAAAAGAAATTCACTCTTGACGAACTACCTAACTCCCTAAAAGGGACCATCTCCTGCGACAGAGAGAGACTTGCATCGATCCTAGGCACATGTGCATCAATGAGGTTGCAATCAGCGGAACATGCTCTCTGCACTGCAGCGAGCAATTGCAACGGAAAGATTGCCGAAAGCCTCTGGACATGAAATATTGCATGGAAAAGCCCGGGAGGAAATTCTTGAGCCGTTTTGAAAAAAGTTTAATGCTTGTTCCAAAATCTAACGAACAAATCCAAGTCCTTTGTGCCAATCGAAGTTATGGGATGCTAATAGAATGGTGAAAGAGTCCAGAAGCTCGGAGGACGTCGCTTGCTGAAAATTGCGCATCCGAAAGAAGGAGGCAGTGGGGGGGGGGACTCAATTGATACTCTGAGTTTTATCAAAAAGCGATGATGAAGGGAGGGCTGATTCTATGGTGGGGCAGGAAAGGAAATGTTACAAGTGGTAGCTAAACATAAGCTGACGTCGCTATCACGGAAACGCTGGACTCCAACGAAACAGGAGAGTAGTGGATTTCAACAAAGGGGAGGGTTGAAACAACAGGCAAGGGGGAGATTACGACTTGTGCATGCCTAAATGGAAGTGAATGTAAATGAATGTGATTCCCATAACTGACCAAAAACATGATTAATCGATTACGTGCAGTGTCCGACTCAAGCGGGGATGGCTTTCACATCAGTATTGCTTGTGAACATACTTTGTTTCTTAGGAGAACATTCTCTCTTTTTCTCATACCCTTTCCCTCCCCACTCATCTTCACCCCTCTTGCTTCCACCCTTCACTTGTTTCCTCGACCTGCATTTCCCCCTCACTCACTTCCCTCCTCTCCTCCTCCTCCGAGGAGGAAGGTGGTGGTAGTGGCCACCGAAACATCGGAACACTATCTTTGTGTCTTTTATACTTTTGTCGCGCCTGTGACCAGCTTTATTGTTATTTATTATGGTTATTGACCACATATATGGGTCATTCCTCGTCAATTCGACCAGAAAATCGGCCAAAACGACCCTAATGGTGACTGATTTTGACCACACTTGACAAAACGTCACCATTTAATAGGAAAATAAATTTCCCAAAGCCGTTTTGCAGAATACGTAACCGTTTACGAGAAATTGCAACGTTGCAAAATTCCAATTTTGCAAAAGTTTCTACACATTATAAGGTATTACTACGATACTAATAAATCTACACACTTGCAAATGGACTTATTTTAAAGATTTTGAATTTTAAAACTATAATATAGGATTATATCATAAAATGTAAACAATTTTATAAAGTTTATAGCAATTATAATTTTTCAAATCGATTTTTGACGATGTATGTACCTATATCCTCGATTTTGCTCATTTTATTTAAAAGTTGTAGACACAAACCTCCTCTACAAATTAAAAAACTTTGTCAGAGGCAATCTGTCATTTAGAAAAGAAAAAATGTTTTGAGTGAAGGCGTGCCTAACGCTCGTCGGTAGCCGCGGCGGCGGCGCACGAATAGCGGTCCACCGTGTGGTACTCCACAGTGTCTTCAGAGCCCTTTCTCTTTTATCTTCTTCTCACCAATTTTAACCGTGTACATTCTCTTAAACTCCCTTTGCCCGAGCCATTCGCCCATTCCTTCCCGTATACGTGACCTAGGCAATCGCCTGGTCGAATTGACATGGAACGACCCTCATAGTGCAATGTGTCCTCGGTGTCAGTAATGTGGCAAGGAGTTGTTTACACGAGGTAAATAGCTTGGAGTCTCCTGGTCAATATTTCACAGTCGAAAGCGGGAGAAGCCACGTGAGGCAAGGGGGGCAATTTATAAAGGAGGAACACGGTGTGATCCATGATTGAATATTTCAAAGTGGATTTGAAATGGCGGTTAACAGCCGTTATAAATAGCCGTTAACAATAAAGGCATCAACAAATTGAAGATCCAGAGTCATCGACGTCTTGTTCACAATTATCCTGCGTGTTTCGGCTTTAAAGAAGTGTCGCCGCTGTGAAGTGAAGTGAAGGCGACGTCGACTGCCCACCGCGTGATCGAAGGACCGAGAAGGCAGCACACCAAAGGGAGAGGGCCTTGCGACACACGCGGAGCGGCGGCGTGGACGCGGCTGCAGCGATCTTAGCTGAGGGCATCTCCATCCTCCGTAGATGCGAAGGAATGCTTCGGTGCGGCTGTGTGACATTAAAGGCCGGAAATCACAGCGATCTCCTTTTCCAGTCTGTCTACGACGCGATGTGCAGAGGGCGCTCCTTGAGTGGGATGGGCGAGCTATCGGAATGAAGGCGGGGCCCCTGAGTGAGCATGCGTGGAAGTGCAACACAGGGTGCATGGAAGCCTCGCATTTCAGGTTGGCAGCCCTGCCTCCCTGCGTGGAAATCAATGAATGAAAGCGCGATCCGAACGTCCGCTCTGCCTATGGCCTCTCGGGCCGGGGACCCGGGTTCGGCAGCCGTGCCGAGAGCACCTCCAGTGCACTACTCCGTCCGTCGCATAGGACGTTGGGACTCTTCCCTTGCGCCAGATCCTGGCGCAGTCGCCGTGAAGGCCGCACGCATTCACTCCGATGATTTCACTCGTGGCGCTTACTCCGTGGAAAGCACTCCCGACAGTGGCACCAATCAGCGCCGTCCGAACTAGACCACTCTGGATTACCTGAGCTGTCATTTCTCGACGATTTCATTAAATGAGTTTGCGCAGAAAATGTGCATTTCCGTTTATACTGGGATTAGCTTATCTTGAAATGTATTTCAGGGAATTATGTGCAACGGAAAACATGTTGTTTCGATTTAAAGAGCAGTGTATAGCGTTTATTTTTCTGTCGGGAAGTAATTGCGTCGTGCTAATACCGGCTTCCGCGACGTGCAATTGTCTGAGCTGATTTTTGGAGAAGTCCTCTGCGACGACGCCAGAGTAGAAGAGACCGTCATCTCTCTCTCTCAGAGCCTTCTCGATCAGTGTTGAGGACTCTGTTGAGAATCAGGAATGAGGTCTCGTCAGAAATCTAGCGGACAACGACTTCCCCGCCGAAAGGAGGAGGACAAGCGATCGGTTCCGGGAGGGTCCTTGGGGGACACGGCGATGGTGCCTTTGCTTTGCACCCGCCGTACGCTTCAACCGAAACAGCGAATCTCCTCCTTTCTAAAAGGCCGCGCTCCTACGGAGATGCCGTCATCTCAATTGCCCTGCACCCATGAAATGCAGGACGAAGAGTGAACACACAAATGTTCAACATCGAAAATGCCAAACTATTCATCAACATTCCGGGACGCCACTGGGGCAACCCCTGATTTCAATGGAGGCTGTTCGCTCCGCAGTGCCCGGACAGGACTCTTTAAGAAACAGGACAATGAGGAGGCACCTGACCAAGGCCTGTGTAAGCCGGTGAGGCGAGAGTGTGTAGGACCCGACAGGTTCGCAAGAATATTTTCAACCCTATAGGGGTCTTCATCAGGGTGTGCTTTGTAGGAGGGGAGAGTGTGAAACCGTTGTCCAGCCAAAATATCCGTTCTCCTTGATGAATGCATTTCACCTATTTCCTTGAAATCTAATTTGTTCGAGTCAACTCGGTGACCAGATTGACCTTGTGATATATTTCTGCGCATCGGTGCAAGGGACATTAATGACGCATAAACAGCAAAATCGCAGAATTACTGCAGGTTATTAAAACGATTTTCACGAATCTCACTCATCACCTTTTGCGTGGTATTCACTGAGTTCTTTCGGGAAAAATATTAGGGAACAAAAATGGAATCAGGCGAAAGAAAACTTCGGTGCTTACAATCGCATACTACTGCGAGGCGAACGACGGTAATGCCAAAAAGGAGATGTTCAGTTCGAAGAGGAAAATGCCCTGGGAAGCAAAGGATCAACTGCTTTGAGCGCAAGTAGAAGTAGAGAAGGCATGGCAGAGAAGGGGAATCAAAGTCTTGATTGGGAGAACATTCAGCGTGCTTGAGCATAATTATATATCAATAGCGGCTCATGAATTTCAAAACTTCATCTACATCTAGATAATACCCTGCAAGCCACCACGAGGGTGTGTGGCAGGGGGTGACTTCTCACCAAACATGCACTACATATCATGCATTAAAAAGGAATAGTATGCATATATAGTAGTCAGAACAACACTATTTAAAAAAAGATACAAATTGCTAAGCAAACATGCAAAAACATTCTGTTAGTAGGGTTAGCTTTAAGTACTCATACCAACATGCAGCTACCAATGCTATTCATTGCTACTCTCTGATAGGACATATTTACCGTTATTCGTATCTCTTATTGTTCGAGGGAAAAAGGACATTTTGAATCTATCAGTTCGGCAATCAATTTCTCTAATTTTATGAATATGGTCCAGTCTGCCATAGTAAGTTGGGGTTCGTAAAATATTTTTAACATCATCACTGAAAATATTGCCTTGGAATTTGTTTAAGAGATGATGTCTAAATTTCAACCTGCGATATGACAATGATTCCCATTTCAATTCATTTAATAGACTGGTTACGCTATCATAATTATCGTATCGTCCCTTTACAAATCTTGCCGATCTTCGCTGCACACGTTCAAGTTCATTACTTAGACCGATTTCGTAGGGATCCCATGCACTGGCAGCATATTCCAAATGAGGTCTAACAAGGGAAAAGTAGCTGATTTCTCGTACATGATCGTCACATTTACCCAATACTCTTTTGATGAAACCCAGTTTGCGATTAGCTTGACCCATTATTTCACGTATGTGTTTACCCCAGGAAAGATCATGTGTCAGTCTACTCCGTCAGAAAGTGCCCAGCGTGGGATGGTGCTTGGCGAGTGCCGTAAAATACCACGAAATCCATCCAGTTGTTAGACAGACTTTGTCCAGTTAATTTCATCCGAAAATGTATCAGCATTTCAAATAGCAGATAACTAACTGTGCTGTAATTGCAGATCAGGTTGATTATATTGCGCAAAACTTATTAATATGATCATAGTACAAAGATAAATTATCTTTAGATACCTACGGAAAAAGGGTAAATTTTATTTCCGTTCAATCATGACGATGATTGTGATACATGATTTGGATCAAAAATACAATATGAGGCTCGGGGGAAAATAAAGTCTCAGGTTTGATGTCGGAGGAAGAAGTAGCATTTAGGGCCCGATAAAATTCGGGATTCTGTGGCGGACGAAGGCTCGCATAAAAAAATGGTCCGAGGTCAGATTTGGGAGGAATGGGATGCAGGCATAACAATCACCTCAGAATCGCCGTTTTAAACAAATGAGTGCATGCATGTGAACATGGCGCATCGGATCCAGGGAAGAAACTTCTCAAGCTGGTCAAAGGTGATCGAGAGATGGCCTTGGAGAGGGATATTCATCAGCGGAAGGAAAAGCAGCTGGAGATAAGGAGAGCAGAGGTCTGTCTGTTTATCGAAGATGATTGCCCAACCAAATTCGAAGCATGCCTTCTAAGAAGCTAACTTAATCCTTTTCAGGTTTCCCCAGGTCCATTACCAGGCATTATCATTAAATTGTCATGCCCTGCCTTCATCTAATGTGCTGACTCAGATGGAAGCATGTGTGACTCGAAACGAAACAGAATTTTTCCTGAAAGAGCAAAGATATCTTGTTTTCGCAACAAATATTTAAAGTATTTTAAAGTGAATGAGAAAAGTGTAATACTCACGAGGCTAGAATTTTTGGGCAAATGAAAATGTAAAGAAATAAAAAGAGAGAATTTATGGAAAGACCTCGTGAAGTTAAAATATGCTCTGGGAGTGTGTTGGGAAATATGAGCGGGCTTAGACATGGAAGTCACGGTATGTTTTGTCTCAACGCACAAATATTTATTTTAGTGATATAAAACCCTAAATTTACCAAACTATGCTCGCGTAAAACTATTTTAAGTTAATTGTGTCATCTTTGGCTTTCAAATCTTTATAAATTGCTTTTGTACCCAGTCGATCTTCGTGATACGCTCGTGAGAAATCGACGCAGTAGAGGATGAAAAGGAGAGAAATGGATCGGAATCGACCTCGAGAGAGAAATATCGACTCAGTGATAAAGGAGATGACTTGTTTTACATCCATCCGCTTCGGAACGGGGGAAAATTGATTGGGCGATACTTTTGCGGATAAAGGACCCAGCCAGCCGGTGAGTGTTCCGGGTGGGGAAATAAATAGATCTGGATAGAAAAGGGGCATACAATCGTGAAACAAAATAAATAGTTCCACTTCATTACTCTATAAGAACGCAAATTATGCTACGAATGATCTGTACAATGATCATCATGACTCTAAGTGATATGATTTAGGAAAATGACTTGAACTCTATGAGCGCGGTCGGAGAATACGTAAGATTCGAATTTAAAATATAGACGTCAGTATTTTAACCGCAACTGATGCGGAACAATGAATACACTCAAATTTAGACATAATTGAGAACATGAGGCCAATTGAAGCACCTACAGTATAAGGTTCTGACGCCTAGGAGAGACCGCCATTTATAATAGTTTTTTTTAATTTCCAATTGCTCTTTGCATGTATTTATGGTTCGAATAAAAAGTGTAAAAGTGTCGAAGGAAACGCCACAAAGGATGGAAAAATTTGACCGATTCCACCATCAATGTTTGCTGTGCAGTGTGAAGAAGTGTTCTCCCAGGATCATTGAACACACGTTGAATCCAAAGCACTTTGCAAGGGGAAGTCACTAAACTCACTGTAATTCTTTATCGGCAGAGCTTTTCAAAACAATTCTAGTAAACGGTGAAATGTCCTGATAGAGTTGAATGAATTCCTGCTGCGAATGTACGTATTTCCTTCTTCATCAGAAATGCTCTGTGCTCTTCATATATATATATATAAAGGAGGATGAAATGCCCCCTTTAAACGCTGTCGTCTGAATCTTCAGTCTGGAAATCGTTTTGACGCACGATTGTGGGCAGAAAAGGCGCTGGCCCTTGGCGCTGAAAAGGTCACTCGGCTTCAGTGATGACTTCTGTCGTTTCAGATTGCATTCCCACTCACTCCAATGCCGTTACTGATCGAAACCAGCGTTGGCGGTGTCCATATAAAGAGAATCCAGTGTACTGTCACTAAACGGATCACATTTATTCATCCTCAGGATGTGTTCCGGTGTGTTTTGACATTTCTTTAGAGACGCTAGCTGCTCGGACTTAAGAATGAAAGTCATGTCCACTACTTTCTACCGCGCAGCTTTAAAGGCTAATTGTCAACTGGCAAATTTTCAGGGAACTATTTACTGATCCGGCGAAATGTGCTGAGCGGAGAACCTGACCCTTTGCTTTCGTTTTCATCAGTCGCCAGCGACACTTCTCAAATTTCACTGCATCGGAAACCTTTCTCACAAATGCTCCCCACTTATTCCAGTAAATCTCAGTATGGTTGGCATTGATTTATTGTCATGACTTGTCAGCCATTAGCTGTAGGCTTTGAATTTATTTCTTTTTGGCTACCTTATGTCTTTTCCCGAGGTTCGGAGGAATGGCCCGAAATAATGATTCGGGGAAAAATTAATTCCACCACCAGAAATAGCACCTCTCACTTTAGCTCTCTGGAGAATTCTTTTCCGGGAGAGTTTAATCTGTTGATTTCGTGAGCTCTCTCTCTCATGTTTATTCGCCTAGCAACACCTGTAGTCCGCTGTGAAATCGATCCCTTGGTCCGCCGCCTGCCAACTCCGCTCTTCTGCAATGCATCTTGGGAGGGACTGCTTCGGCGGGGAAGAAGATGCAATCTTTGATCTCTTGCGAGTTCCTCACTTTCGAGGCGAGGGGCGTGGGACGAAGTGGTGCTGGTGGTGTGGTGTGGGAGGAGCCGAGATGTGTGTGGGAGTGGCTCCGGCCTTCGAGCGGTCGTTTTGCTGCAAACAAGTGCCAAAGTGGGCAAAAAGTGGGCTTACATTTCGCATGGTGTAACAAAAACCATGGAGTCACTTCAGATGCAGTGGCCTCGAACGCTTCAAACCTCGATAAGCGAGTTGAGACGTTGAGCCGAAGGAAGACGAGAGGGCATATGAGTGGCAGCTACACCAATCGCAACTTTAAGTTTTCTGTTCGTTTCGCGGCAACGCCCTGACGTCGATGTTAATCGGTTGAGCATCCTTCACGATGCATATTAATACATTCCCGTTCACGTTTCCCTCGACAATTGTCTTTATCAGACCATCTATTGTCTAAACTAAATTGGCTTACTAGGTAAGTTCTACCGTCGGTTGCCATCAGACTACTCCAATCACAAGAGATAATCAAACGAATTGTGACAATTCGACTGATTATCTCTTGCAAGGAGGCTCGTTACCGTCACACCTTATTTTAATTCTGAATACAGTATTTTGACCTGAATAAGCTAGCCTTGTAATCAATAACATTATCGACAAATGACTGCGATTTTCTCTGGGGGAATCGATAGTGGAGTGTAATCCATAACTCCTGGCTATCGAGATGTAGTGGAGCTGTCAGGAGAGTAATCGGTGAATACGCTTCACAAAGGCATGTCCTACTTTCCCGAGAAGGAAGAGGAAATTCGTCCAGAGCACATGGAACACGCCTTCTTTGCACCCGTGGAGCCTTGGAGCTCCATCGGACTCCCTCTTGCTGGCGGCCAGAACTCCTTCCTGCTTCACTCCGTCCTCGCGCTCCTGAATGAAGGAACAGCGCGCGCAATATTGCGAATATGACGCGCGCACCTCTTTTGTCTTCTGGCGGCATTGCCTCCTCAGGAAGGGATCCTGCCTCATCAGAAACCTCTTAGCCGCACCAAAAGCATTTAGTTTCCGTGATCGCTTGAATTGACGTCTCCTGTCTGTACAAACAATCTCGTTTACCGTGAGCGTTAGTGCCATCGGCAAATGTGTTAACCCCTTCCGAGTAAGAATCAGTGTGAAATTCATAGAGGAGAGGCATGCTTCCGTTGATCGAAGGGGCGAAGTTCGATCGATCGTAAGCCGCGTTCGATCAATCGACGTGAAGAGGCCTCGTCCATATTGATCCTGGGATGAGTCTCCTTTCTTTAGGCGGCACTCTTTAAGGCAATCTCCACCTGGGGGGCACACAAGGTGGTATCGATCAAACGGCAAGCGACTCCCTTGTTCGCTCCCCTTTGAGGGACCGTCAATGATTCGCACTATCGTCTCCCAGGCATTATGGGAAAAGTTGACTAATTTCCACTCCAGCAACGAATCTCATGCGTTGAATTGCATCCGGGAAGGGCGCGGTCAAGGCATCGCCGAGGAGCGGAAGTGCTTATCTGCCCAAAGGGACAAACAGGAAGGCGAGCATCAATGTTACTCGCACTAAAGCCCTGGTACCCACGTCAATGGTAATTATGCATACGGCTCCGTTCATCCATACTTATTGTCGACGGGCACGTTTCCCATGCTTCAAGGTCGTCTTCCGTGCCATGAGCTCTTCCGGTCTGCGCATCACCGCCCTTCCGTGTCTCTGAGAGATCTCTGACCCCTAAACATATCTCTGCCGTAACAGCCTCTCTCATTCAGGTTCAAACGTGTTGTTCGCGAGAAACAAGCATTGATGGCTTTAATGTTGTGCCTCTGACGAAATTGAAAGTGGAAAAACGATGGCAAGTGAATACAATAAGAATTGCAAAAGTAAACTTATCGTCATAAAACACTCAATTAATATATTTTGGCTCAAGTTGGTTCGTGACGCGTGCCAGCCAATCCAAAGTGTTGCATAATATCCAGAGGAGCAAAAAAAAGAAGGCGAATGCAAGAGTTTTGAAATAATGTTTATAACATTGAAGAAACAGTGGCAGAGCCGTCAAACATCTCTAATTTACTGGAAAAAGGGATAATTATATGTATGAGTAATAATAAAATTACGTGGTCACCAAAATACATAAATGTCGACAGCGAAATAGAACCACGTAATTTCTCGCATCTGGTTTTCGACGAGTAATTATGTTTATTTATGTGATTAAAAATATTTTAATTGATCGAGAAATTTTTCGTTTGTCTATTATATATTCACACATGTTTTTTGCCACTCACATTCTATCGTCTTGTAGTATGGTGTCATGTTTATCGCGCGAATGAAATTCACGTGCATTCTTCGCAGACAAGTGAAAAACACCATCTACGTTGTTCATGACTGATACTGTGGATATTGATGGTAGTATGGTGAAAAATTGATCACATTCACAGCGCTTAATTTCACATATAGTGATACAATACATATAGAGGTAGAATAGTTTTTGTTGATATTCAGTAAAAAAAGATAATATATGGTTCACTTAGTAATAGTGATAATCACGAAACTAGGTTATTGAAATATCACATTAAACATTTTCAAATAAATCATCACTCGAGAAGCCATTACTACAAGCATGAGGACGCATGTTCGCGACTACACGCTTTTATGTTGATACGCATTACTTTCTGGCGACTTTAATGTTTGATTCCCTCTATGAATGTGTTTGCGAATCACGCATCTACCTTGCAGTTTGGCACCCACTGCTCATCACCGGGTGTGAAGATACTCCTCGCCAGTTGATCGGAAGCGATAAGGACGGGGGTGTGCTTTTTCGGTGGTGTCCGTCACCAGCATTGGACACCGCGGCCCCTGCGGATGTGCAGCAAGGAACAGCCTCGCGGAATAACCTGCGTGTGTTCCTCTTCAAGTTCCCGTGGTGTGTGGCGCACCACGGGAACTTGAACGAAGAATGCACGCGTCGAGAGTGGTGTTCTCTGCGTGAGGCTTGCAAATATTACGAATTTCATCAACATAGATTATTTAAAATCATACAGCGATCACAAATGTAGGGAAAGGTAACACCAAGAATTAAATAGCAAGTTAAACATTGATGAAAGCATAAGTTCCGTTCGTGGATTTTTTGTGGCCCTTTTCAGTGTATTATTGCTCGCATTTTCTCGACCTCTTTTTGGCAGTTAATGTATCACTGCATAATTTGATACGCCCACCACATACGGGGAATAAAAAGGTTTCATTGTGAAAGTGGACACGTAGATGAAGAAGAGGGTCTGGAAATTCCCTCTCGCCAGCTCCTTACTGACTACACTCCCGGACACACCCTTTTGGATCCATCTCCCGAGCACTTCCTCCTTGAGAGGTGGCATCCAGTCAAGAAGTGACCCTCGAAAGGTTGTTCCACTCCAAACGGGGGGGGGGGGGGGTCCCCGAGAAGCGAATGCTGCCTGACAACTGCGGCTTCCTTGGACTGTAAGATGACGACTGGACTCCAGCTGACCACTTCCTTCCTTCGCAGGCCAATAAACAACGCACGAATCCCTCGCTCTAAGATTATATGATTCCAAATCCTAGGGTGTACAACTTCGGATGAATCCCACGAAAGCCTAAAAGGTCCACTTCGTAACAGTGCCACAAACAGTTGTGTGGTATTGCAAGTGCTTTGACGAAGTACAACAATTAAAAAGAAGTTAAAACGTTTTCCTTCGTTGAACTGAGTAGTGCATAGAGACAATTAAAGGACTGGGCGGTGAAAATATAATCGTACCGGAAGTACGCGACCAGACGAATTAATGTGTGGTTTAAATACGTTAAACTTTTAAGGACAGAATTAACTCCTCTCGGAATACCGAGTGTTTCCTTTGCTCAAAAATAGCCGCTATGAAGACTATAGACGCCGCTGCGATGAATTAAGGACCAAGAAACTAACGTTGGTCAGCAGTAGTAGCAACAAGCGCCGGCTTGTCATATTGCCTTGATTATTCGGGGCAGCTGACAAACAGCTGACGGCGTTTCCGCCATTCAGGGTAACGGCGCTTACCTATCTCCATGTAGCCGTGGGGGGGGGGAGGGTGAGTTTGGCGTGGGCTGTTTAAGGATCAGGGAGCTAATCAACAAAATCCTGTGTTTTTGCTCGTCGATACTCAAGCAGTCCCTCAAATCTCCTGAGGAGAAATCCTCCACACGATCGCTCACTGCTCGAAACGTTAACTAAAGCTCCCCTCCTTTCTAGAGGATGCAGCCGATGTAAGGAGGACCGGTTGCACCAAGGCGCGGTGCATTGCTAGGCTCACCGGAACATGTGCGCGCAGTGAATGCTTGTTGTCCATCGACAATAGCGTCCCAAGCCTTTTGGCAGATTTTGCGATGACCTTCGGGTGTCCGTTTCGAATTTGCTTCAACTGGAACACACGCCTACAAGGCTCCTTCGTCTCGGCGACGGCTAACATATATTTCTATCAGCCGCAATTCGAGAACTACATTCATAAAGTTTCAAAATATTATTCATTATATTAGTGTTATCTATTAAATTAGTGTTTATCTGCTACTAAAACAAATAATTCGAAAAAAAGAAAGAAAAACATTCAAAGTGTAATTAAGTTGCCATTTAGAAAAAAAGGCGTTTCGAGGATATGACCGCCATCTGACATGAAACATGCTAAATATCACTAAAAATATGAGTTGTAGCAAAAATACGGTGTAAGTAGAACTTCGAAGCAACATTTCCTATAAAATGAATCAAGAATTAGGTCTATAAGATGAATCATTTTTCTTCTGTGGAGGAAAATTTGCGATATTTCGCTGAAAATCGTAGTTTTTCTAAACTTCAACCTCAATGTGTTTCCGTCATCGCATTGGCTGAAAGTCTGCCAAACTCATTTCATCGGTGAGATGTGAAGGGAGCTAACATTTTCAACATTGTGACCACCATAATTTACTAAAATCACTAAAATAAATAAAATAAAGTATATATTACCATGTACAAAAATGTTAAATAATAATATTATTCTGGGTACTAAGACGTTACAAGGCTTGAGTTACACAGAACCACGTGATATGCAGAGAAATACGTTCCTAGTCGGGAATACATTAGTTGAGAAAATTCTTTGGTGTTTCTTCAGTGGAAACTGATTTTCTGACACCTGTCACGGCTGACACGGCGGTACATCGCCGGCCTGGTTACCCAAAAGGTCGTGGGTTCGAACGCCGTTTAGTATCTGGGTGCATCGTACGCAGTTGCTTGAAGACGCCACACTATAGCGAAACTTGTTGTGGTTAACTATTTATCGATAGGAGTTCGATGCTTAAGAACAATGCAGTGACATGGCTTTCCTCGAAGTATCGAACGCACTCATTAACGGACAAAATACGCCATTTCTGTCGTGCAGGTGCTATTCTGATTGAACTGATTCGACCACCTCAAGTGAGAGACAGGTCTCGGTTGGTCCTCTCGGAGGAATGCTGTCTCTCCCGACGTTTGCCTCCCAAAGAGACGTTTCCCGTTCGATCCCCGGAAGAAGACGACTGCATTCAAGAGAGCCATTCTGAGGCGATTCGCTTTCCAGTTCCTCAATGGACTGCTGGTTCAATACTTCCCGCTTGACACTCGTCCATCGTCTCTTATTAGCTATGCATCAACGCATTCGCAACACAACAAGCTTCTTTCACAACTGTGTCTGAGGATTCCATTGCCGCCGACCAACTCTCCTTTCTTGCGCAACAATAGGCACACAGTTATTTTGCTTTACATTTCTGCAAGTTGTGGGTTTCAGATTTGTATCCTTCCATTTCGGCATCGCCGAATCAATGGAATTGGATGAAATCATACAATCTACGGTATCGCATGTTATTTCAACACCCAAGTTTCTTCCAAGATCGCTGCCGGAATGGACACAAATCCTCATGCAGAGTCTGCTAGATGGTCGCCTCGCGAGTCTAGCAAGATCTCAATGGATCCGCACAGGAAGCCAAAGTAACCTCAAAAACATTACAAGGACTGCGATTCAAGCAACAGTTTCTCCGAAATTGTTGTAAACTCCGCTGCTTAGCAAAGATGGGACGGATTTGAAAAATGTCCAGTTCAATCCATTACCCGACCTTTGAAGGTGAAATAGACAGTGAATAATCGCCAATGGTCAACACGTTGAGGTGCTAACCACAAATTTAAAGTCGTATTGTCTCTGACCAGCTAGGTGACACATACAAGTTTGAGTGTAAGGGGAGCAGATTCATCGGACGCTGACGAAAATCTGTCAATGGCTCTGCTGACGGTTTCTGATTACAAGCATGGCACAATTATCCATTTCAATTTGTTTTCAAAAGTTGGTTACGTGTTCAAAGAGTGAAATGTCCCCAACCCAGAAAAAGGTTCAAGCAATGCACTCAATGATTTTAAAAACGGTCATTCAGAGAAATCATGAACCTCACCCAGGCGGCAACTCAAGATTTACTGGATTCCTATGTTTACTATTCACGGTAGCATTCATGAGCACTTTGTGATGAGCTCGGAAAATATGCGGACAAAATAGCTCTTTTTAACGACAAAGCAGACCTTGGCTAATATTAAGCAAACCGCGACCAACAGCCATTGCGGTACTTGCCCACCACATACGGCTGAATCACAAAAGTGGAGGAAGGTTTTTGTTTCAGAAAATCATTGGCAAAGAATTATAGTATGGCAAAGAATTAATATTAATTATAGTATTATCTAAGCGTATTTAATACGCTTAGATCATGGATTTCCCTCAAGATAATTATTATGACGTCTGGGTAGCAAGATAAAATCATGACAGAGCTAATGTTCAACTTAAAAACAGCCAATTCAATGGTAAACAACTGTATAAATGCATTGATCACCCAATAAAAACAGCAAGAAGTGCGATTGACGCCCTGGAATATTCTTGTCGCAATAGTACCCATAGAACACTTTCCACAAACAACTAGACGAAATCTGTAGTTGCGGCTGAACAGATTGCCACGCATCTGACAACACCGAAAGATGCACCCAACATACAAGGGGGCCGAACCACAAGGCGCATTGTTGTGTGTACAAAAAGACACGTTGTTGTGTGTACAAAACACAAGACACGGGAAAGAGACTGCTGCCATCTATCCGAAAGTGATGCAGCAAGACCACGCTCACATTTGTCAGGGGATCACTGCGCCACGTGATCTATTATTCCTTCTCTCCTTCTTCTCCTGGCTGAATCGAGTCAGGCAATCCGTAAAACTAGAACGCTTGGGTGTTATCTTATTGAAATGAGAATTCAAAACGCGGCGTAATGATGCCGGTCAACAGACAAGGAAGGCTGGCTTCACGTGAACCAACGCACGACCATTCTTCGCGACAGTTGACACAACATTTCTCCTTCGTATCTCGCCCAAGTTCAACTTCCAATCGTTCGTGCTCCCTCGTGTTGCCTTACCAGCATCCACCTGGATCACTGCTACGCAATGCTAGAAAGATGTGACATCCTCTCTTTCGAAAGATTATATGCACTTTTAATTCATTTCCTCACAGATCCTAAGTGAATAAAGTAAACACGGTTTTTAAGTACCATGAGAGTGAAGCGTTTCTTGATGAATCCCCTAAGTTTCGAAATTCCTAACAGAGTGCGGTATGATTTTCTTAACGGAGAGTGTTCGTAGTCGTCAAAGTCTTCAATCGGCGGCTCGATCGAAGTGTGTCCAGGATTGAAGGAATCACAATGTCATCATCCCTTTCCACCCGCTCTTCCCCTCTTCGAAACGAAGCGAATGAAGAAGCGACCTTACGGGGTTGTAATTCATTCAGACGAACCCATTTCAGCGGACAATTGGGTGGATGACGGAAGTCATCCGTCAACTGTTTCTTAAACATCGACGTCAGAATACCTACCAGACCAATGAACTCTTCAACGAAGGGAGGAAAATATATTTCACCTTCATATGTTTGCTTCTTAAATGAAATCGGTCGGCTAAGATAAGCCAGTCGTCTCAAAATTAAAGATATGAGATAAGAAAAATTCCTTGCAAAAGTCCACAGGATTTTATTCAAATCCATCGGTTTCGTCGAAGAGTCCACATCAGCAATCGACATCGTCATATTCGACTGTTTTACGAAATCGGTCGTTTTGAATGACATCCTGTTGAATTTCTACAAGGTGATCTTCACGTAAAATCACGAAAGTTCACCAATTGGAGCCGGACACCATCGAATACGATTAAGGATATCATAGCGAACACGAAATAAATGCTACACGCATGCTGGTATCCTACATCTACATCTACATCTACATAATACCCTGCAAGCCACCACAAGGGTGTGTGGCAGGGGGTGATTGCTCACCAAACATGCACTACATATCATGCATAAAAAAGGAATAGTATTAATATAGTAGTCAGAACTACACTATTTAAAAAAGATAGAAATTGCAAATAAAACATGCAAAAACATTCTGTTAGTAGGGTTAGCTTTAAGTACTCATACCAACATGCAGCTACCAATGCTATTCATTGCTACTCTCCGATAGGACATATTTACCGTTATTCGTATCTCTTATTGTGCGAGGGAAAAAGGACATTTTGAATCGGTCAGTTCGGCAATCAATTTCTCTAACTTTATGATTATGGTCCAGTCTGCCATAGTAAGTTGGGGTTCGTAAAATATTTTTAACATCACTGAAAATATTGCCTTGGAATTTGTGGAAGAGATTAAGTCTAAATTTCAACCTGCGATCTGACAATGATTCCCATTTCAATTCATTTAATAGACTGGTTACGCTAATATAATTATCGTATCGTCCCTTTACAAATCTTGCCGATCTTGAACATCTGAGTGTTGAGCATGCTGAGCATTTTATTGATTACTTCGTATTATATTATTTGGCGAATAAACCTGCTTTTCAGTGAATGTGTGGAAAAACTGATCTCGAAATTATATTTGTAGCCTCTCCTTCAGCAAGATTGAAAAAGTTTCATTTTATTATTATCAGCGAATTTTCAAGCAACGCGTAGAGGGGTAACGGACGTTTCTCTAATCCATTCAAATAGGCCGATGCAATCGAAACAGTTGTATTCCCTGAGGGCGTTGTTCTTTCCCCCACGATGTGTCCCTAATTATGCGCATCAGCTCATTGAAGTACTTTCGAGATTGGATCCCAATGTTTGAGTTGTCAACGCATTGGAATTGATACCACACTTGGGCACCACAGCAAATCGGCCGCACGCCCCGGACGCCACGCAGTTGTTTTCTAGTCATCAGAGCGACAACTATTTCGTCCTTGAAATCCTACATTCATTGAACGGGGTACTTTAAATTCCACTCATGCTGGTTGATCTTTTCATTCTCGTCCCTCTGTTTATGTGGTTTAAGTTTAACTAGAGTTGTATGGATGGATGGCTCGTCACAGCACGACCGAACCGGGAGTGCAATTGGCACATCGCGGTGTGACCCCGTCTTCTGTTTGGACGTCGTCGTTCCAGCGAACATCGAACGGCGTGCTCCGCGCTGCGATTCCGTCCACACCTCTCCTCGGGATTTTAGGGCGCTCGAAATATCATCCGGAACATTGCTCCACGAGAAAAATATTTTCATTTATTTTTTAGTCTATCAAGAATTTCTACAGGCACCTTCTTGGAGTTGGGGTTCTATGTTAAGGAGTAGGATATGGTCTGGTGTCAGTGTTTCACGTTTCGGGAGTGTGCGACGCAGGAGTAGGTGAGAACCCTCTCTCGTTCTTCCGGATTATAATTCACTTTCGACAACTCGCCTCGTGGAAGCCATGGAAGGCTCGCACGCAAAGGCGAAGGGAAACACGTGACTGTCGAGGTGCGACAATCGAAGGTGGCCTCTGACCTATCGGTGTCACCGCACTGGTCGAACAAGTGACGGGCGCCTAACGTCATCCGAGGAGGCGGACCACTCCTTCGGCGAGAGTCGTGGACGGTTGACCTTCGACCCTGCCCTCCGAGGTGCTAGGAAGGCGTTGCTCGGCGACGGCACCTACCTCAGTGGCCCCGGGAGTCCCTCGGCGCCTCCATGGCTGCCAACACCACCGCTTGAGAGTCCGTGTCTGCCTGTCACCGTGTGTCACGCAGCGGCCGTCCGCTCGCTCGCCCTCTGCCTCACTCACTGGTCGGCCGCGAGGCGGCGGCGGCGCCCTCGTCGCCGCTGGGAGGGGAGGGGGCATCGATCGCCTTGCCCCCTTCAATTGTTCTTGGGGCGGAGGAAGGAGTCGGTGGCAAGATCGCTCTCCGATCCCAAGGAGGGGAAGGAGGGAAACCCGGTGCCTATCGACACACGGAGCCACGCCCTCTCGCAAAGCGCCACGTCCAAGGAATCGCTTCCCAAGTGCAACGCGCGCGCACACACACACCCTGGCTGTCGTGGAAATGTTTCCAGGGAATTGTTATAGAAAGAGAGTGTGCCGCCGCCGTGTTGGGGAGTGGGTACGGATTGAGCGGGGGTGGATTTGGCGACGGTGCACACGGCGCGTGACTATCGCTGGGTTTCTATTCAGCAGTGAACGCGTCGACAGCCATGCGTGCATTGTGCATAACTGATGATTTTCTGCCAAAGTGAGTTAGGTAAAAAGAGTGGATTGGCCTCACTGCCGCTTCTCAACCTTTTTTGGACTTGCGATTCCCTTTCGAGGCTCTCCTCTTGTCGCGGAAGCCGTGTTGCTATCGCCAGCAATGCTTCTGTTTCTTGTGTTCGGTTATCACGCTAAAACGCGTGTCCGATGGATTCCGTCACCTTGTTCCAGTAGGCAGGAGGCGCGTGAGAAAAGCGCCGTTTCCGCACCATTCGTCATCGGGAAGCGAATCTTTGGTTGAGTGGCGTGGCGTAGTTGCGCCGTGTCTCATGTCGTTGTCGCGATGTTTCAGTTTGAATGTGCGTGCGCGCGCGCTCGCGTTCACGACGACTTCGATGTTGTACCTGCTGGGTTGCAGGCAAATGGCGATGCTATTACGTTGCGTAAAGTTTGTAGGATAATGTTTTCGAGTTCTGTTGGTTGCTGTTGTTGGAGTCAATGCGAGAAGGGTTTTTCGCTCGAAGGCTAAATTGTTAAAAGAAAGGGGTTTGGGAGGCCATCCAGGACGACATGAGCGCTGTTGGATCGGAACTTGAATTTTTGCAAACGATTTGCGGCATCGTGACGAGAGATGACGTCAGTGCATCTTTTTCAGACCATATAATTGACATATCCTAATAAAAACAGCGGAAATTCCAACAGGAAGGGAATCATTTGCCTTTCTAGACACGACGACGGCCGTGCAGTGCTTTCAATCGCCGCTCTCGGATCCCCGACAACGTGTTCGCAATCTTCGAACGGCACTCGATGCCTGAATTACTACTCGCCTGAACTCGATTACTGAAGATGTTAGGCACATATTAAAAACACCAGCGTATTATGCTAGATTCGACCAGATAAATAAGATTAGAGATATAGATTGTCGTACCGATAGATTCAAAATGGCATTTTTCCCCCGTACTATAAGAGAACAGAATAGGCATCATCGGAAAGGGATAGGTAGGGGAAATATTTTAGAGTATTCTGTAGTGCATGATGCATGTATTAACCCCTCAAATACTATAGATACTAACAATCTAGTTGCTTGAGACCCTTTAGTTGCTTGCTTGCATGTTAGTAGTGCATGCTTGGTGATCTTCATCCCCTGCCACACACCCTCGCGGTGGCTTGCAGGGTATCTTGTAGATGTAGATGTAGATGCAATTCCTCAACCTTTTCAATCCGGGACTCTTTTCTAGGTTGCCGACCAAGTCGATATTTTTCTTATGTATTTTCATCGCCGCCGCCGCCGCCGCTGTAGATGAAAACCAAGTTCTAAACAAATATGGTGAGGCAAAAGTAAACAAAATTATTCGATCGAATGGAATTCGTTTGCAGTCGTAATCCAATTGCTGAAAGGCCGTTAGTGATTTGTAGCCAGTCACTTGTTTTTCCTCAGCACTGTCATTGACAAGCTCAAACAGTTGCTCTCTTTTTAAACTAAATGAAACACAAGCTGAAGAACATGTTTACTTCGTTGATCTGAATTTTAATTGCTCTATTATTAATTTTTATCATGAGAGTACTAAGGTTTGTCTACAGCCTTTTGAGAATACTTAGGAAACATATTATATTTGCCTGTGCCTATTACCTTTGACCAAACACTATTTTTTTCTAAACTGCTCTAATTACGACAACATCAGACTATGTATACCATCCAATTGTCTTTGAGGTTATGTTCGTTTGTGATGATGCACTTGGGTGAGAAAGTTTTGCCAACCAACATCTAACATTGGAGTGATCACCTAAATGACAGTTCCTCTCCGTCAAAAACTATCCTTTTCATTTCACTAATACCTTCCTTCGAGAAAGCAAATGAGTGTATCATCGCACAGAAGGAGTGTGAGAAGTGGTTGCCCCGTCACTTTCTTGGCATTTTTAAGACTTTAACAGCTCATTGACGTCATTTATTTCGAAGATAATTGTCCACGATGCAAGGAGCAATGTCAAATTGCAATGGATAATGTCTCCGCGTGAGAGAGTCCGCTTTACTTTTGGACTCCAGAATGAAATCACGTCGTTTCTGGAGCCACATCTGTCGGTAATATTGCACCGATGCAGATGCTTCCACGGAAAACTTTTTTATCGGAAAACTGAAATAAATGAATGAAAAACTCTTCAAGACATTGAAAATACATACGCCACTAACAAAAAATGTTTGTTCCGAACTACATAGCATTTATTCCTTGATTTTTTTCTTCCAAATAACCAATAAACGTTACGTACGCAAGCAGAATGGCTTCGCTTCACATATCTACACATTAATCGATTTGAATATCATAACCGTCAGGACCTTTTGGGTCAAGCTAATCGTAAACTGGGATTCATCAAAACAGTACTGGGTAAATGTGACAATCATGTACGAGATATCAGCTACTTTTCCCTTGTTAGACCTCATTTGCAATATGCTGCCAGTGTATGGGATCGCTATGAAATCGGTCTAAATAACGAACTTGAACGTGCGCAGCGAAGATCGGAAAGTTTTGTAAAGGAACGGTATGAGAACCTTACTAGCGTAACCAGTCTATTAAATGAGTAAAATTGGGAATCATTGTCACATCGCAGGTTGAAATTTATAAATGCATAAAGCTGTAGTATTCCACACCGTGACGCGTGTGACATTCTCAAATATTTTTTCCATGATGAGACGGAAAGGGAATCACCAACTCCATGATACGTATAATCAACTATCGGCAACGTAACTTGGTGATGCACACTAATCGCGATGATAAATAGTTCTACTTCTCTTTGACATCCCTTTCTGAAGTCTAATGTTTTGGAATCTTGACGATCTATGAAATAAATGAATAAAATAACAAAATGTTTTTCCCCTCGTAACATCTTTATTACGATTATGGCTCAGAAAAACCACATCAAACAATTTCCCTCTTGCTGTCTAAAATACTTTCAAAATCCCACAATTCGTAGTCAATGAAACATTATTTCTTGGGAGGTAACCTTAGAGTTCCTTTGTGGATTTCATCTACATCTACATCTACATTATACCCTGCAAGTCACCATAAAGGTGTGTGGCAAGGGGTGAACTCTCACCAAACATGCACTACATATCATGCATAAAAAAAGGATCAGTACTTTTTTATGCACTGTTCAAAACTACGCTATTTCGTATTATCGACACATTCTTTACAACAGCTAGTAACAGAGCCGACCAGGGGAAACAACATTCTAGACTTATTAGCAACAAATATACCCGAGAGAGTTCTAAATACAGTTACAGACACAGGAATTAGTGACCATAAAATAGTGCATGCGAAATTTATCGTAGGCGTTGAAAGACATTATAAACCAAGGAGGAGGGTGTACTTATTTGGCAAGGCAAATTACGACGGTATGAAAGAGGAATTAAGGGAAGCGTTTAATGTATTCAGCGAACAAAGCAAAGGATTAAATACAGAGGATTCGTGGAGAGAATTTCTTGAGGTCACCCGTAACGCAGTTCATAAATACATACCAAGTAAATATATTAGTGATAATACAGAGCCAAGGTGGTATAACGCGGAGGTTAGGAAATCACTAAAGCGACAAAGGGTATGCCACGCTAAGATGAAAAATGCCAGACGGGGTCTATCGGTAGAGGAAAAAAATGAGCTAGTTCAAAACTATAAAAAATCGAGAGCATTAGCAAGGAAATCATGTCGGCAAGCGTTATCACATTTCAAGAGCAAGATGTTAGGAGAATATTTAGATAGCAATCCTAAAGCGTTTTGGTCATATGTGAGAGAGCTTCAGGGAAATAAGTCCACAGTGCACACACTTAAAAATGATAAAGGAATCAGAGTCACCAGCAGTGTAGAAAAAGCCAACACTTTAAACACCTTCTTCCAAAGTGTATTCAACTCATCGTCACAAAACGCAGTGGAACCACCGCCGAACACTTTCAGTGAGCAAATGCCCGAAATAAACATTTCACGTCGCGGAATAGAGCAGCAGTTAAAAACCATAAGTAAAAACAAAGCACCAGGTCCCGATCAAATTCCTTCCAGAGTTTATAAAACATTAGCTTCTGAAATAGCCCCCTATCTAGAAATAATATTCAATAAATCACTAAAGAACCACACAGTACCCAAGGATTGGAAAGTAGCTAACATTACACCTATATTTAAAAACGGTGATAGGGAAGAACCTAGTAACTACAGACCCATTTCACTCACGTCAATCTCTTGTAAGATATTTGAGCACATAGTAGTCAGTTCGATCATGGGGCATTTGGATAGTCAGGGATTACTCATAAACAGCCAGCATGGGTTCCGGAAAGGTAGATCTTGCGAGACACAATTAGCTTTATTCGTACACGATATTTTAGTCCACGGCGAAAGCAGTACTGAAGTTGATGCGATATTTTTAGATTTTAAAAAGGCTTTCGATAAAGTTCCTCATGACAAATTAATCTTAAAGTTAGAGAGTTTTGGTATAAATAAAGACGTTGTATGTTGGGTAAAAGAATTCTTAAGTGGGCGAGAGCAGAGGGTTGTCATAGATGGTATCACGTCGGACACAATCGAAGTCACATCGGGAGTTCCCCAGGGTAGCGTAGTAGGTCCGCTTCTATTTCTTTTATACATAAACGATTTGGGTACCGTAGTTAGTACTAACCTTAGACTTTTTGCAGACGATGCGGTGGTGTACAGGGGTATATCGAACGAAGAGGACACGAAATCACTTAGCAAGGATTTAGATGCAATTCAAGAGTGGTGCGACAAATGGCAGTTAGAACTCAACCTTAAAAAGTGTGTAGCTATCAATTTTTGGAGGAGGAATAATTCGATAGAGCGATCCTATAGAATTAATAATACGAAGATCGAAAACGTTGAAACCGTAAGATATTTAGGTGTAACAATCACTAAAGATTTATCGTGGGGAAGACACATAAGGGAAATATGCGGCCGAGCGAAGAGAAAGCTAGGATTTATAAAAACAGTACTTGGGAAATGTGATGAGAAGACAAAAGAGCGATGCTACTTTTCACTAGTTAGGCCCCACCTTGAGTATGCAGCCAGTGTATGGGATCCTAATGAATTAGGTTTGATGAGAGAAGTAGACAGTGTGCAGCGTAGAGCAGCTAGGTTCGTCAAAAGGTGTTACGATAGGTTGAGTAGTGTATCAGAATTAATACAAGAATTAGGGTGGGAATCATTATCAGAGCGTAGATTAAAGTTCAGATTAAATCTATTGCAGAAATTTCAATCGGATAGCTTTACTGAAGATGTTAGGCACATATTAAAAACGCCAGCGTATTATGCTAGATTCGACCAGATAAATAAGATTAGAGAGATAGATTGTCGTACAGATAAATTCAAAATGGCATTTTTCCCCCGTACTATAGGAGAACAGAATAGGCATCATCGGAGGGGGATAGGTAGGGGAAATATTTCAGAGTATTCTGTAGTGCATGATGCATGTATTAACCCCTCAAATACTATAGATACCAACAATCTAGTTGCATGAGACCCTTTAGTTGCTTGCTTGCATGTTAGTAGTGCATGCTTGGTGACCTTCACCCCCTGCCACACACCCTAGCGGTGGCTTGCAGGGTATCGTGTAGATGTAGATGTAGATGTAGATATTTAAAAAAAGATAAAAATAGCAAAACATACATGCAAAAACATGCCGTTAGTTGGGTTAGTTATAAGTCCTTTAACCAACATGCAGCTACCAATGTTATTCATTGCTACACTCGTACTGGATATATTTACCGTTATTCATATCCCTAATAGTACGAGGAAAAAAGGACATTTTGAATCTGTCAGTTCGGCAATCTATTTCTCTAATTTTATGATTATGGTCCAGTCTACCATAGTAAGTTGTAGACCGCAAAATATTTTTAACATCATCACTGAAAATATGGTCTTGGAATTTGTTTAAGAGATTAAGTCTAAATTTCAACCTGCGATTTGACAATGATTCTCTATTTAATTCATTTAATAGACTGGTTACGCTAGTAAGGTTATCATACCGTCCCTTTACAAATCTTGGCGATCTTCGCTGCACACGTTCAATTTCCTCTCGAGGGCTGAATATTGGGTTGCAGGATTGAGTAAATATTAGTCAATCAAGCACTTTGTACATTGTTTCTCACAAAAATTTACGTCATAGAAATTTGGACTTTTTTTATTTATTGAATACTCTATATTAGCTTCAGAATTACGTGTTTGCAAATTGCCTCATTCGTATGCTAACATAATAATTGATTATGAAGGCCATAACTTAGGTTAGCCATATGTTAGGCACATATTAAAAAAACAAGCGTATTATGCTAGATTCGACCAGATAAATAAGATTAGAGAGATAGATTGTCGTACCGATAGATTCAAAATGGCATTTTTCCCCGTACTATAGGAGAACAGAATAGGCAGCATAGCAAAGGGATAGGTAGGGGAAATATTTTAGAGTAGTCTGTAGTGCATGATGCATGTATTAATCCCTTAAATACTATAGATACTAATAATCTAGTTGCATGAGACACTATAGTTGCTTGTTTGCATGTTAGTAGTGCATGCTTGGTGATCTTCACCCCCTGCCACACACCCTCGCGTTGGCTTGCAGGGTATCGTGTAGATGTAGATGAGAACTTCTTCACAATGTTTTGATCAGGAAAAAACAAATGATTTTTGTGGAGGATATCACCTATAGCAAGTTCAAAAACATTTGCTTTCACACATTGTAAAATCAAAACGTGTTCCACAGAACGTATAAAACGAAATAAATTTAAATTATAGTGCAAAAGAGCGCCTTTAGTTTTTAGCTCAACTAATTTACCCACTGGTTGCACCGAATTTGTCGCAGCGTTTAGAAATTCTGAGCGGCCTCAATCACTTCTTTCAAAACACCATCCCATTTTATTACCTTTTCCATCCACACCTTCTGCCTTCTCTTAATTTCATCTATCAATTTCTTGCCTCTCCTACCAATTCTAGCACTTCATCGTTCGTCTTCCTTTCGACCCACCTTACTTTTTCCACCCTTCTCCATATCCACATCTCAAAAGCCCTAACTGTATTTTCATCTTCTTTTCGTAAATCCCACGTTTCCACCCCATAGAGTGCAACGCTCCGTAATAAACTTTTCACCAGTCATTTCTTCACTTCCCTACTCAACGCCCCTGTCATTAGTTCACGCCTACGAGTAGAAGCTTCTTTTCCCAATGCAATTCTCCTTCTCACTTCAATGCTGCAATACCCTTTTTCTTCCAACACACTACCAAGATAGCTAAATTGCTCCACCCGCTCTATTTTCTGACCTCCTACTTTTATAGTTATACTGGCCCTTTGGAAATCGCATTACTTTCATTTTATTCTGGTTTATCTTCATCCCGTATCTTTCGCACTGTCCCTGCAACGCATTCAGCAATTTTTGTTATCCACGGGCTGACTGACTGACTAGCGCTTGGTCATCCGCAAACCTCACTGATTTTCGATGGAGAGCGCATTATTGCCAAAGCGATTTGGTGTGTAATTTACAACTCATCTACATCTACATCTACATAATACCCTGCAAGCCACCACAAGGGTGTGTGGCAGGGGGTGATTGCTCACCAAACATGCACTACATATCATGCATAAAAAAGGAAATGTATTAATATAGTAGTCAGAACTACACTATTTAAAAAAGATAGAAATTGCAAATAAAACATGCAAAAACATTCTGTTAGTAGGGTTAGCTTTAAGTACTCATACCAACATGCAGCTACCAATGCTATTCATTGCTACTCTCCGATAGGACATATTTACCGTTATTCGTATCTCTTATTGTGCGAGGGAAAAAGGACATTTTGAATCGGTCAGTTCGGCAATCAATTTCTCTAACTTTATGATCATGGTCTAGTCTGCCATAGTAAGTTGGGGTTCGTAAAATATTTTTAACATCATCACTGAAAATATTGCCTTGGAATTTGTGGAAGAGATTAAGTCTAAATTTCAACCTGCGATCTGACAATGATTCCCATTTCAATTCATTTAATAGACTGGTTACGCTAATATAATTATCGTATCGTCCCTTTACAAATCTTGCCGATCTTCGCTGCACACGTTCAAGTTCAATACTTAGACCGATTTCGTAGGGATCCCATACACTGGCAGCATATTCCAAATGAGGTCTAACAAGGGAAAAGTAGCTGATTTCTCGTACATGATCGTCACATTTACCCAATACTCTTTTAATGAAACCCAGTTTGCGATTCGCTTGACCAATTATTTCACGAATGTGTTTACCCCAGGAAAAATCATTTGTCAGTCTTATTCCAAGATATTTAATGGATTCCACGTTAGTTAATTCATTATTACTTATTTTGTAAGTGGTAGGAGGAGAGCTATTCTTTTTCCAAAAATTCATTACAAGACATTTCTTAAAGTTTAATTCTAACTGCCATGTATCACACCAAGTTTCAATTGCTTGTAGGTCAATATTTAAATATTCTTTATCGTTCGGGCATAGAATTTCCCTGTACACTACTGCGTCATCGGCAAATAGACGAAGCTTACTTTTTACCACCTTTTGGATATCATTAATATACAAAAGGAATAGGAGTGGACCTATCACACTACCTTGTGGGACACCGGAAGTGACTTTAATTGCCGGTGAGGAAACACCGTCCAAAACAACCCTTTGAACCCGATCATGCAGAAAATCATTAATCCATGATATAATGTTACTGTCTAACCCATAAGATTTTAACTTCAAAATTAGTTTGCTGTGAGAAACCTTGTCAAAAGCCTTCTTGAAGTCGAGAAATATAGCATCCACTGGAATATTATTTTCGCCAGAAACTAAAATATCGTGGGAAAAGAGAGCAAGTTGGGTTTCACACGATCTGCTCTTTCGGAAGCCATGCTGGACATTGGACAATAAATTCTGGCTATCTAGGTGTCCCATGACTGAACTGACAATTATATGTTCTAGGACCTTGCATGAAATGGATGTGAGGGATATAGGTCTGTAGTTAGATGGCTGCTCCCTATCGCCACTTTTAAAAATGGGTGTTACATCGGCTGCTTTCCAGTCCATCGGTACGACGTGTTCGGTCAGGGATTTATTAAATACTATTTCAAGGTAGGGGGAAATTTCGGATGCTAACTCTCTATACACGCGGGAGGGAATTTGATCAGGGCCAGGAGATTTGTTGGGGCTTATATCTTTAAGTAATTTTTCAATACCATTACAGGAAATGTCAATTGGTTTCATCAACCGCTGAAAGAGGTCAGGTAACACGATAGTTGAATCCCCGGAAGGTGGGTTAAAAACGGTTTGGAAGAAGGAATTTAGCAAGCTAACTTTGTCGAGTGTGTTTGTGGTCATTTCACCTCTATCATTTTTAAGTGAATGGACGGCAGACTTATGGCCTTGCACTTCCCTTACGTACGACCAGAAGACTTTTGGATTTTCTTTCAATTGTTCCCCAAGTGTTTTTCTTTTGAATTCTGCAAATGCATTACTAAGGGCTGACTTTGCAGTGGATTTTGAAATTTTATAATTTTCAATAATTACATTACGCTCATCAGTGGGCATATGTTTACTAATTTTTTTCATTTTAGCATGACATATTCGCTGCCGTCTCAGGGATTTTCTCACTTCGGCATTGTACCACCTAGGTTCAGTGCTTTCTTTTTCTCTCAAATAAATGTAAGTTAACAGTCGTTACGACTTTACTCATTCACAGTAAAACGAGAAACAAAACAGAGATGGAGTGAGATGAGGTCACGGGCAGATAAAAAGTGCTTATTTTAAGGCATGCGGTGACGTCACTCAACGGAAAAGTAGAGGGAGGATATTTGCCAAACGCGTCGCTAACCTGAAATGAAAGGTACTCTAAATGTTTTCTCGTGTAACTAACCCTTGCTTTACATGGCGCATAAGTATGGAGGGAGGGAGAAATTAATGCGTGGAGGTCATGTTGCAAGGTCAGCTGAGAGAGGAATTTAGATAAAGGCGACCGGAAAAGTGTCGACAGGATTTTGACCAAACTGGTTGCTTAGAATTAATGACTTCAAATGCTGCTTCAGGGTGGTTTGTGTGGAATTTGGGGAGAAAATTATCGGAAAATGTGGGAATCATGAGGCGGAGTCAGTCTGAATTCATGGCTGGCGTTGAAACTCAAAGGGAACGGGAGCTCAACGGAAAAGTAGTGAGGGGACAAAACTGGCGGGTGATGCCTTCAAATTCTGTTACAGTTTAGCTTACATTGCTTCGAGGGAGAAAATCAGGAAGTCACGCGGTGCCGTCAGCTTAAAAAGGGTTATACGTCAGGCGTTAAAAAGACCATCACTCGACAGTACATCTACATCTACATCTACATAATACCCTGCAAGCCACCACAAGGGTTTGTGGCAGGGGGTGATTGCTCACCAAACATGCACTACATATCATGCATAAAAAAGGAATAGTATTAATATAGTAGTCAGAACTACACTATTTAAAAAAGATAGAAATTGCAAATAAAACATGCAAAAACATTCTGTTAGTAGGGTTAGCTTTAAGTACTCATACCAACATGCAGCTACCAATGCTATTCATTGCTACTCTCCGATAGGACATATTTACCGTTATTCGTATCTCTTATTGTGCGAGGGAAAAAGGACATTTTGAATCGGTCAGTTCGGCAATCAATTTCTCTAACTTTATGATTATGGTCCAGTCTGCCATAGTAAGTTGGGGTTCGTAAAATATTTTTAACATCACTGAAAATATTGCCTTGGAATTTGTGGAAGAGATTAAGTCTAAATTTCAACCTGCGATCTGACAATGATTCCCATTTCAATTCATTTAATAGACTGGTTACGCTAATATAATTATCGTATCGTCCCTTTACAAATCTTGCCGATCTTCGCTGCACACGTTCAAGTTCATTACTTAGACCGATTTCGTAGGGATCCCATACACTGGCAGCATATTCCAAATGAGGTCTAACAAGGGAAAAGTAGCTGATTTCTCGTACATGATCGTCACATTTACCCAATACTCTTTTAATGAAACCCAGTTTGCGATTCGCTTGACCAATTATTTCACGAATGTGTTTACCCCAGGAAAGATCATTTGTCAGTCTTATTCCAAGATATTTAATGGATTCCACGTTAGTTAATTCATTATTACTTATTTTGTAAGTGGTAGGAGGAGAGCTATTCTTTTTCCAAAAATTCATTACAAGACATTTCTTAAGGTTTAATTCTAACTGCCATGTATCACACCAAGTTTCAATTGCTTGTAGGTCAATATTTAAATATTCTTTATCGTTCGGGCATAGAATTTCCCTGTACACTACTGCGTCATCGGCAAATAGACGAAGCTTACTTTTTACCACCTTTTGGATATCATTAATATACAAAAGGAATAGGAGTGGACCTATCACACTACCTTGTGGGACACCGGAAGTGACTTTAATTGCCGGTGAGGAAACACCGTCCAAAACAACCCTTTGAACCCGATCATGCAGAAAATCATTAATCCATGATATAATGTTACTGTCTAACCCATAAGATTTTAACTTCAAAATTAGTTTGCTGTGAGAAACCTTCTCAAAAGCCTTAAAGTAGCTGCAGGACTTTGACTAATCTGGTGTGTAATGTTTATAGTTAATTCATTTAAATGCTTATACACTCTGGCGTTGTTGTTGACTTTTACTCTGTTCGTTGGTGTTTAGTGAGAAATGAAAGGGAATATGTTGAGGTTATGAGGTCACGGACATATCAGAGTGCTTTTATGGGCTGCTATCGTGAATCGGGGTCGCTACTTCACGGTCACGCAATTCCACAGGTCATTGTAGCCCAATGACCCAGACAGCACAGCCGCTGGTAGGTATACAAATTGTAAATCCCTTGTACAGTTACAAATTGTATAGTTTTCGTAAGAGCTTTTGTAATACAATTGTATCACAGGACATATCATACAAAGCAATCGTAATACTATTGTATCACAGCATCAAAAATACAAGGAATATGCAAATTTGTAAAACCAATACATCTTACAATTGTAAGACGGAAAAGAATACAAAAGTATTGTCGCGCGCTTGGTGTGTTTCTTTAGCGCAGGACGCCGCTAGTATCGCCAATTTATTTGGTTTGTCTCTTAAGAATCCGCCGACCCACAGCTAGCAACGTTAGCAAGTTTTAAATTGTGTGCATACTTAAGTCCTAAACGAGTTATACTGTTTGTGAGAGGTAATGGCTAGTGTAAATGCTTTTGAGCATAATTGTTACGATTCAGATATTGAGTGTAAGAGTGTGATGTATTTTTCCTTGATGTCTCTGTGCGCAATAATTATAATTGCCTCGACTTGTTAGCTACAAGTTCATTCATGGTTTATAGGATCTGGTTACACGATGCATGATCCCGTGTGATTCCATGTTCGTGTGGATGGACGAAATTATAACTGGTTCTATTGCGTTGACAAGCACACATTCATTCATAGAAGTTGTTTCGCATGGTTTCACGATGGTATTTTGATGGGACGGATGAGGCATGCTTTAGCACATGAACTTCCGCATTTTATGCACCATGTGACCAGGCCTACGAATTGTGCACTCTTTAACTGCGAACCCGGTAAATGTGCTTGAGCTTTCAATGCAGTGTTTACTTATCACGCATTCACTCCTACACGGGATAACTGAATTCACGTATCTTTACAAAATGCCTGAGCTATAAAGACAAATGTTATGTGTAACACTTGTACATTTTCCAGCAAGCTCGTTAATGAACTTGATTATTTCGCTGAGAATTTCGTAAATGTTTTTTAAATCGATAGTTTTGTATGCGGTCGCTATGTATGTTATTTATTATGTGGAAGTTCAAGATAATAAGAGGCATTGAGGAGATACCCGTTTTGTTGTACTATGTGACAATAGCGATCACGAAGTTTACCAGTCGGACTCAGATGCATCGGAACTCAGACGGATCTGAAAGATTAGAAGCGAGCTCACTCAGAGAACTCCTGGTTTACCAACAACAGTCTGAAAATATCTATATATATATATAAATGTATATATTAAATTTGTAGCGTGTCAGTCCGTCATTCTGTATCCGTTGTTGGTTGGTCTGTATCCGGTTTTGGTTTGTGTTCGTGTGAAGTGTTTAAATTTGTATACATAATTAGACATCCCATAAAAGTAGACTTTAATTTAGATAGGAACCCTAATTGTTACGTGGTACTTATTTTAAGATAGGGTCATGATGAATTTAAGACAGCCCTGGTTTTAAATTCAACAAAATCTTTAAATGAAATTTTTGATTTTCAGGCCTGCCCTGTATTATAAAGTTCCTGAAAGTAGGCTTGAAGTTCAGTAGCAACACGCTTTATACCAGACTAGTGCTGTCTTTAATTCAGCATAGGCCTAACTTAAAATAAGTCCCACCTGATCTGATTTGCAGTCCTTCCCCTACCTTATTTTTAAATAAGACATTGGTGCTGAAATTCAACATACACTGTCTTAAAAATTTTGCATCTGAAATTCAGATCGCTTTTGTACCTAAAATCAGATACACTTTTTACAGTGTATTTTCGTTCGCTTTCCCATCAAAATACCCTAAATCCATTCCTTTCTAAAGCAACTTCATTGATTTTTGATCGAAACTACGAAGTAACAACGAAAAATACGTTTTCAAACAGCATTTTTAATTCGATATTTTTCCCACTAATTTCCACATTTGCGTTGGTATCCCAATCATAATGGTCTAAATTGCTCTCTGACATACATTCATTGTTTTCGTGCGATATTAATCAGCAAATAGCTTAATATACAGCTTCACAATGAATTTTCAATCCTATATTTTTCCAACTAATTTCCTTATTTTCTTTCTTTTTCCTATCAAAATGATTTATATCGATTCTGTTCTTAGACATTTGAATTTTTGTGTGCAGAGTTGCGTAGCGCCAAAAAAATACAGTTTCACACAGCACTTTAATCCTATATATGTCTTAATAATTTTCTGATTTTCGTTCGTTTTTTAAAATGCCCTAAATCCATTCCTGTCTAACTAATTTCATTGTTTTTTCGCTTCACAACACATAAAAAATCAAAAATTACAATTTCACACAGCATTTTCAATCCTATATTTTTCCAACAATTTTACTGATTTTCGCTCTTTTTCCCATCAAAATACCCTAAATGGATTCTTGTCTAACGTTATTAGTTTTTATGTGCGAAATTACATAGAAACAAGCAACAAATACGGTATCACACAGCATTTTCAATCCTATATTTTTCCTATTAATTTCCTTATTTTCGTTCGCTTTCCATTCAAAATGCCCTAAATATATTCCTCTCTAAGGTGTTTAGACGTTTCCTAACCAAAAAAATACGGCGTTGATTGGACTTTTCAATTATATATTTTTTTAGACTCATTTTCGTTCGTTTTCCCATCAAACTGCCCGAAATCGCTCTCTGACATATTTCATCGCTTATCGCGCAACATTATACAGCCAATAGCAAAATATACAGCTTTAAAAAGCATTTTCAATCCTATTTTATCCAACTAATTTCCTTATTTTCGTTCATTTTCCTATCAAAATGATCTATATCGATTCTTTTCAACAAATTTCATTGTTTTTTTTGTTTAACGTTGCATTACAACATCAGAAAATTACGGTTTAACTCAGAACTTCAATCCTATATGTTTGCAACGTATAAAAAATTAGGTTTCACATGGCGTTTTCAATATTATTTTTTTTTTACTAATTTCCACATTTTTGTTGGTATCCCAATCACAATGGTCTAAATCGTTCTCTGACATATTTCATTGTTTATCGTACGACATTACACAGCAAATAGCAAAATATACAGCTTCAAAAAGCATTTCAGCCCTATCTTTTTCCAACTAATTTCCTCATTTTCCTTCGTATTCCTATCAAAATGTTCTAAACCGATTCCGTTCTTACACATCTCGTTGTTTTTGTGCAACGTAACATAGCAACGATGAAAAAATCCGGTTTCACACAGCACATAATTCCTATATTATTCCTATTAATTTATTATATTCCTTCGTTATTTATTAAAAATGCCCTAACCCGATTCCTATATAACATATTTAATTTTTTTGCGACATTACTTAGCAACAACAAAAAATATCGGTTTAACAATGCATATTCTTACTAATTTCCTTATTCTTGTTCGTTTTTGCATCAATATGCCCTAAATTCATTCCTGTCTTTCGATTTCATTGCTTTTTTTGCGAAACAACAAAGCAAAAACAAAAAAATACCATTTCACTCAGCATTTTCAATCCTATGTATTTCTAATTAGTTTTATTATGTTCGTTCTTTTTCAAATCAAAATGCACTTAATGCATTCCCCTCTGACTAATTTCATTGTTTTTTTGCTTCACAACATATCAAAAACCAAAAATTACTATTTCACACAACATTTTCAATCCTATATTTTTCCTATTAATTAATTTTTTTCGTCCGTTTTCCATTTAAAATGCCCTAACGTGATTCCTATCTCACGTTTTTTTTGCGACATTACATTGCAGCTACCAAAAAAATCTGTTTGACAAAGCATATTCTATCCTTTATTTTTCCTGCTAAATCCTTATATCAGTTCGTTTTCCTATCTAAATGCCGTAATTGGATTCTTATCTAGCGCACACAACTTTTTGTGCGACGTCTCTCTATTTCTCCTAATAATTTCCTTATTTTCGTTCGATTTCCCATCAAAATGCCTGAAATGTATTCGTCCCTAAGGTATTTTGATGTCTCTTGTGAGACATTACTTAGCAACATATAAAGTATTAGGTTTCACATGGCTTTTCTAGTCCTATATTTCTCCTAACGATTTCCTCATTTTCGTTCGATTTCCCATCAAAATGCAATAAATCGATTCCTCTCCAACCCTTTTTTTCCGACCTTACGTAGCCACAACAAAAATCCTATTTTTCACAGCATTTTCAATCCTATATTTTTCCAATTTATTTATTACTTTCGTTTTTCACCCATAAAAATTCTCGAAGTTAATTCTTTTCTAACACATTTCATAGCTATTTGTGGTGACATTACACAACAACAACGGAAAACACGGTTCCACGTGTCATGCCGCCACCGAAGGGCGTACGACATTAATTCCGGGTTCGGATACAGGGGGTTAAATCAGCGAAATGAGAGACCTCATTGCCAGCAAAATAGCTAATGTTTATTCCTTACATGGTCGCCGGGCGCACAGCTCTCTCTCTCTCTCTCTCTGGCTAGTCTTCCGTAATCTCCGACTATGCTCCGCCAAGTGTCCTGCTCCTCTCGTAAAGAGATCGCGCTCCGCGGACAGAGATTCGCGGCCGACAAGGAGTGACAATCGACGATCGACGGCAAGACGCAAGACGCCCAGAAGTCTCCCAACGAGGCCCAAGGGACCAAGAACAGACACGACCAGCAGACCCCCTCTCCCAGATCACTTTCCCTTTTATTGTCCCCGAGGAGGAGCGTCGGCGGAAGGAGTGCTGTCAACGGAGGGGAGGGAAGCATGAGGGAAAGGAGGGGAACAAGGCCTCTCTCGAACTTTCCAGGCGCCCTTTGGCTCCCTGGTGTTCACGTGAGGGGAGGATGCCCGCGAGGGGTGGGTTGGTGGTGGACGGCGGCAAGACTCGTGTGCAGCGCCCTTTGCCCATCATGCGCCCCGCGCCAGCTCGCGTGCCTCGTCACCGGCGGGCGGCGGCCACCGTCCGAGGAGGGGAACGGAGGAGGGGTGGAACGGAAGGAAGGAAATACACTGGCCTGGAGGACTTTGCCATCTCACGCGCTGCTGGGTCACCACCGCGTCACAGACCCGAGGATGGAGCGGAAGCAGGCGGCCAGGGGGGGGGGGGAGAGATAGTGAAAGGAAAATTTGGAAGCTCGCGGAAAACTTGGAATGCTTCTCCTCCGCCTTACGCTCGAATTATTCCATTACGCGGAATATTATCGGGGATGAATTCCCTTTTACGCGGGATACGCGGGATATTACAATACTCCCACCCCACTAAAATTAGTCTGCCCCGACTGGGCTGACTACATTTTTCAATAACTCCCGCGCGCGCGTTGTTTCTTATATACTTCCTTTTGAGAGAGAGTTGCCTGTGCACCCGTCGATGTACACCAAAATATCAATTATTACATTATTACATTAACCAAACCTCTGGAAGTTAAAGGTACATTTGCACACATTTATCAAAAAATTTACAAAAGCACTGCAAGTTTAAGGTACATTTGGACAAAATTATCATTGTAATTATTGCAAAACTATAATTTTACTGAAGTTAGAGGTTCATCAGTCGGGGAGAGTTCCTCAATTGACACAATATCCCGACATCTTACACTGCCAATCAATTCTGTAATGATTAATCAATTTATTAAATAGCGCTTTGGAATTTTCCCACAGTAGGAAGGATAATTAACTCACACTCGCTAGAGCACAGATAAGGAACAAAACATTTGTTTAAAAACCCATTCGTGGCTGTGCTTCACACTATTACACAATAAGGCCACTTTCACAGGAAATACACACATTTCGTCCGTCCTGTCCTTCTTAACTCTCTTTACGTAGGTAATATCTTCTCACGCACTTCCTACCCACACTTGATACTGTCACCTTATGCTTCCTCTCACGCACATGGGAGTTACACTTGCTATTCGGTAAAAGGATGGCATTGTCTCGAGGCGGATCGGGAAAAGGAAATTCGTTCCCGGCGTCAAGCGGTGGCTGATTTGAGTCAGGACATGTAACATTTCTGCGGGAGGCAGGAAGTAGGTACTGAGCCGACCTTCGAGAGCGGCTTCCCAGGCCTGAAAGAAGGTCCGCATCTCGACTCGAACCTGACTCAGGCTACTCTCCAAGATTCTAAGTCCCGAACCTAAGGCGAGCACAGTGGAAATGCGATGTGACAAAGCACGCACCGATTGGTCTAAATCAGCCCGCAGCGCAAGCATACTCTGGGACAGACTATTCGCAACCTTCACGACCTTACCAATTAAATCTGAGTGGAACCTGGTCTGGAAGAAGGTGTAATTCAGTACTGTCGCTTGTTCCTTGGTTTCCTCCACCCTTGAAGGTGGATTATTTGGGTGTTGTTGACCTTCAGCTCGTCAATGCGGTTGTTTAACGCCCGGTAATCCTCTTCCGTGAGCGTCCCGAAGGCGAACTTAAGGGCGGCGCCCCCGAGGTTGATCAGGCCCCTGGTGCGCCGGTCCTTGCTGCCGCCAGCCAGGAGGCTCTCTAATATCCAGAGTTCTCCAATCACCTCTCCAGCTTCCGCATGCAACAGGCCTCCTTCCTTCTTCAGTATCTGCATCGCCAGGTGTCTGAAATCCACGTCCGCATAATGGTCTTCCCCGCGATCCACCGTGGTCCCGATCTTCGACTCCAACGCCAGGACATTTTGTACTCCTTCCAGGATCGTGTGCACCGCGTCCCTATATCGGTCCAGGGTGATTTCCGTAGCAATGGTCCATTTGTCACCGGATAGCAGAAATTGCCCCTCCTTCAGGAAGGCAACCCCTTTGTTGAGGCCGGCTCCCTTTCCTTCCTCCGCCGTAGAGTCTACCGCTCCACAGGCGAGCAGGAATATCAGCATGCCTAAAACCGACTGCATCTCAGGTATCTCCCTGATACAATCTGGAACAAAAAACATTTTAGTGAACAATTCTAGCTTTTCCCCTATCCCTCAGTCTCTTAATCCTCGCAGAACAAGGTCTCTCTAGGCGCCACTCCCCACTGTCCCCACTTTAATCATTCCTCCCCTCCGAACCTCGGCTTCGTAACCAATACGGGCAGGTTGCTGTCACCTGCGGAGAGGGTGGCACCACGGGGGTGGAGGGCGCTGGTGGAGTAAGGGGAGGGACTGTCTCATCCATCCAGGGGAGGTATTGTAGCCCGGGGCCCACCTCCTGGGGTATGGTTTTCTCAGAGGGCCCTATTGTTTCTTCTAGAGGATCCTCCTCTGGCATCGTCTGCCCATAGCACCTCTTAAGCTTGTTGGCGTGCACAATTTGTTCGTCCCTAGCTTTCCACAGATTACGCACACGGAAGTTCACCGGCCCTAATTGTTCCACAACCCGATACGGTCCTCGCCATTTCTTGCCCATCTTCCTTGATCGTCCCGTTGTGAATGCGAAGTTCCTCACATACACCTTGTCCCCCGGCTTAATGGTTACATCCCCACTTCTCTTATTGTAAGCCGTTTCTTGCCGTTCTGCACTACGGCGCAGATTCTCCCTCACTCGCTGGAACGCAATGTTTAACCGCGCACTCAATTCAGCGGCATAGTTCTCACCGACACTATAGTCAGTCTGCAACGGGGCCACTATGTCTTCAAATGGCAATTCTATATCGCGCCCGTGCAGCAAATAAAACGGTGTCTCACCCGTGGATGCATGGGGGGAGCTGCGGTATGCTAACATCGCGAATGGGAGCCACTCATCCCAGTCCTTCTGGTTCTCACTTACGAAATGGGACAACACATCCATCAATGTCCTATGGCTTCTTTCTACTAGCCCATTACACGCAGGGTGGTACGCGGTGGTTTGTAGCTTTCTGATTCCTAGGATTTTACAAACTTCCCGCATCAAGGCTGATGTAAAATTTGCACCTCGATCTGTTAATAGTTGCCTGGGTGCCCCATGTCGAACAATTATACCCTCTACGAAAGCACGAGCTATTGTCTCAGTCTTTTGGTCGGGGAGAGCAAATGCTTCGGGATATTTGGAGAAGGCATCTTGAAAGGTTAGGATATAGCGGTTCAGCTTATCAGATTGAGGCAAAGGACCTACAATGTCCATAGATGTACGTTCAAAGGGCACGGTTACCTCCTGAAATCGCTGCAAGGGTGCCCGCTGTCTACCTTTGGGGTCCTTCCGTTCAGCACAGGAAGTACATTCCTTGCAGTGGCGCACCACGTCCTTTCGCACGTCCTTCCACCAAAAGTTTCTCAAAATGCCTCCTAGTGTCCTTCTTATACCCATGTGCCCGGCCCAGGGTGAGTTGTGGTACGCCTGAAGCACACGACCTCGCATCTTTCGCGGCACTATTAACTGGTCACTTCTCCCATCCTTCGTCGCCTTCCTATACAGTAACCCCTCGCCATCTAGCCTATAATCGTCTGAGGGTCCTTGTTTCACTGTCTCCAGCGTTTTCCTAACGTCATCATCCCTCTCCTGTTCTTCCTTGATTAGCTGCCGATCCCAGATTGGCAGGTAATCGGGTTGCACATTTCCGATATACGCACGGGACTCCAACAGTTGTCTAGATTCCTGAGCCAGAGGCTCCAATTGTGACAAAAGCTTGGTCGGTAACGATTTCGTCTGGTCCCCTCCATCCTCAAATCTCTGGTCCCTTTCCTCAGGCACTATAGTCACACCCTTTCCCAGGTAACCAACAATAGTACGTGAGGGAACTACAATTTCTTTGGATGATAAGTTAATTAGTTTTACGGGGATCCTGCCATCACTTCGGGACTCAGAAAGCACTCGGCTCACCAACACACCATGAATAGGGACTTCAACCGGTTCCATCACAATGGGGCCATCTTCTCCCGTCATGGGTTTGTACATACCGAATTCCAGTGCTTCACTGCGAGCGGGTAGGTGTACCTGCTTGCGGAGCCGCACGCTGGGTCCAGCGTGGGTAATCACCTCCGGTTCTCCGCTGTCCGTCTCGTTGAGAGCACCCGTCTCCGGCCTCCAATGCATGTTCTGCTTCGACGACTGGCGCCTGCCCTGGTTCCGTCTCCGTCGATGTCGTCCGTGCCTCCGGTGTGAGTCTCCTGCTGCGTCCTCCTCTCCTTGCTGCTTGATGACGCTGGCTGGTTTGTAGACCGCATTCTGCCTCGAACCCGGAACCGTCTTCGTCTCCCACCTGGTTCCCGGCAGTCCCAACTGCAACTTCCGGCCACCACATGCTAATGTTCCCTTCCCGAAATCCGTCACGGCTCCTACACTTTTCAGTATGTCCGCCCCTAATATACCATCCGCAGGGAGGCTGGAGCCGTCCTCCACTACTTGGAACAGCTGAACAGTCTCCGTTCCTGCCAACCCAAGTATAAATCTCGCGCTGCCGATCAAGGGAAGAGAATGCCCTGTCACCCCATGCAGACGTAATGTCACAGGTTCTAGCATCGTTCCGGGAGGCAACACCTCTCTTTTCACAAGTGACGCGGCGGCTCCCGAGTCAACTAACAATCTCACCCGTCGATGCGGACAGGTCCCTACAGTGGCTTCCACTACATAACCTGCTCCATCTAATTCCGTCTCCTTCTCCATGTAATCGTTTTTCCCCCATACTCGACTCACCAACGCGCGGTTCGTCCGTCCTTCTCCGCGGTCGGGGGTCTTTGCGCGGAGGATGGTCCGTTTGGGTTTCCCGCACCTACTTCCGTCCCAGGGGTCTGTCGATTCCTGTTCCCGTAGGAAAATCCTGATCTGGGTCCAAGGCGGCCCCTTCCTCCACGGGCTGCGAAGGACTCCACATTCCGTAGCTGTGGGCAGTCCCGGCGCATGTGTCCGAGCCTTCCACACTGGTAACATTGTAGCGGGTAAGTTGGACAGTTCCGACTTACGTGATTTGGCTGTTGACACCGATAGCATCTCGGGCCCTGGTCTCCGGAACGTGGCGTCGTGTGGGCGGTCCTCTTCTCCTTATCCTCCACTTCCTTACTGCTACCCTCACTGCCGACCAGTAGGCACCGTCTTGGCGTCAAACTCTCGCTTTGCTCTTCCACTAGCGCCATCCGAAGAGCTTCTTGGAAGGTTGGAGGTTCCCGGCTGGCTACGAATCGCCGGACTCCCTCCCGGAGCCCCTTTAAAAATTGCGCCAGTATAGACTCCTCTACTAGCTTTGCTCGAATTCTCGCCTCAGAAGGATCTGCTACAGGCTTAACCGTCTTTTGCCCAAGCACGCGAACCCGTTCTGCGAACTCGCGCACTTCTTCTCGGGGTCCCTGTGCACAATCCAAAAACTTCCGCATGCTTATGGCATACGGTTCCTGGTCTTTAAATCTCTCTAGAAGCGCGTCTGCCATTGTTCTCCAAGGTACCAGAGCGTTCGCATCACTCATTGCATTAACGAATTGTCTAGCCCGCCCCCGCGTTCGTAGTCTGACTACATTGGTTTTCAGAGCGTCCGTCCAGTTCCCTAATTCCGCGGTCATTTCAATAGCTCCTAGAAAATCTTCAATCCGCTCTTCACCTTCTCCCGAGAAAATGTCGACTAAATGTATTAGCCCACTCACATTAACAACTCCCGCTCCACCTACTGCTCCACTAGTGTTGGAAGATTCCGGCGGCGCCATGGCAATTTCTTATTTGATCTCACACAATCAATTATACAATTTGTTTTTCGCGATTTAACCAACAGGCGTCCCCTTGAAGCGGAGAGCCATCCCCTTGTATCGAATTAATTAAAGATCCCACCGAGCTGCCACCATTTTGTCATGCCGCCACCGAAGGGCGTACGACATTAATTCCGGGTTCGGATACAGGGGGTTAAATCAGCGAAATGAGAGACCTCATTGCCAGCAAAATAGCTAATGTTTATTCCTTACATGGTCGCCGGGCGCACAGCTCTCTCTCTCTCTCTCTCTGGCTAGTCTTCCGTAATCTCCGACTATGCTCCGCCAAGTGTCCTGCTCCTCTCGTAAAGAGATCGCGCTCCGCGGACAGAGATTCGCGGCCGACAAGGAGTGACAATCGACGATCGACGGCAAGACGCAAGACGCCCAGAAGTCTCCCAACGAGGCCCAAGGGACCAAGAACAGACACGACCAGCAGACCCCCTCTCCCAGATCACTTTCCCTTTTATTGTCCCCGAGGAGGAGCGTCGGCGGAAGGAGTGCTGTCAACGGAGGGGAGGGAAGCATGAGGGAAAGGAGGGGAACAAGGCCTCTCTCGAACTTTCCAGGCGCCCTTTGGCTCCCTGGTGTTCACGTGAGGGGAGGATGCCCGCGAGGGGTGGGTTGGTGGTGGACGGCGGCAAGACTCGTGTGCAGCGCCCTTTGCCCATCATGCGCCCCGCGCCAGCTCGCGTGCCTCGTCACCGGCGGGCGGCGGCCACCGTCCGAGGAGGGGAACGGAGGAGGGGTGGAACGGAAGGAAGGAAATACACTGGCCTGGAGGACTTTGCCATCTCACGCGCTGCTGGGTCACCACCGCGTCACAGACCCGAGGATGGAGCGGAAGCAGGCGGCCAGGGGGGGGGGGGAGAGATAGTGAAAGGAAAATTTGGAAGCTCGCGGAAAACTTGGAATGCTTCTCCTCCGCCTTACGCTCGAATTATTCCATTACGCGGAATATTATCGGGGATGAATTCCCTTTTACGCGGGATACGCGGGATATTACACACGCAGCAGTTCAATCCTACATTCATACAAATTCATTCTATATTTTTCCGAATCCTTATTTTCGTTCGCTTTCCCACCAATTGATAACTCTCTTTTGTTGTTTTTTGTGCGACATTACCTAGCAACAACCACCTCACCAAAAGTACCGAAGGAGATTTCTCACCATTGCTCCCACGTGCACCACCAGAGGGAAGGAACAGCACCACAGCACCCCTTTGCAAAGAAAGGCTTCACTTCGTGTCGTCCACTCCCCCAGCCCCCCCCCCCTCACCGTTGCGACTCCTCCTCGGGACTGACAAGGAGGAGCTGCTTGGCGAATTGCAGCAACAGGGTTGCTCCTCTTCACCGCGAGGGGGCGAACGAACGGATGCTTCCCCGTCATCGGCACCCCTCAGCGAGGAAGTCATCGCCTTTCAGACACCCCTTGTAAAAAGGGGGTCCCATCACCCAGGGGTCTGCCCCCCCCCCCCCTCCCTCATTGACGACCTCTCAACGGAGCACCCAACTGTGCTGCAAGCGACTAGAAAAGGTCTTGTCTTCCAAGGAACCCTTCCAGACTTTTCTTTTTATATTTGCCACACTCATTTGTGACCACCTCTTTCCCCCACTCCTGCCCACACTCCCTTCTTTTCCCCACTGGTCACTTCTGTTGACCACCAATAACCAACCGTCCACTCCCACGCTCCCCCCCCCCCCATTTAGGTTATTTCACATATATGTTGGTTGGTTCATATGTGTGTTGGTTGGTAAAGTTTATTTCTGTGGATTTGGCTCGTACGGTTTCACACAGCATTTCAATCCCTTATTTTTCCTACTAATTTCCTGATTTTCGTAAGATTTTACCATACAAATGCCCTAAATGGATTCTATTTTCTAACTATTCTATTGTCTAACGCATTTTCTTGTTTTTCATTAGAAATTGAGTAGAAACAGCCTAAAAATACGGTTTTACACAGAATTTTCAATCCTATATATTTCCTAATTATTTTTCTTCGTTTTCCTATCAAAATGCCCTAAATCACTTCCTCACGAACCAAGTTCATTGTTTTTTTCCGAGACAACATAGCTAACACAACAAATACCATTTTACACCGCATTTTCGGACCAATATATTTCCAACCAATTTCCTTATTTTCAGTTGTTTTCCCATGAAAATGCCCTGAGTCGATTTCTCTCTTACGTATTTAATTGTTTTTCGCGCGATTTCACATAGCAATAACAACCTAAAAATACGATTTCACACAGAATTTTCAATCATATATTTTCCCCTCTAATTTCCGTATTTTTGGATATTTAACCATTTGAATGCCTGGATTTCCAGGCGTTTTACGGAATGAATTTCTGACGAATTTCATTGTTTTTTTTGCGACAATAAACGGTAACAACCAAGAGGTACGTTCTCACAATGCATTTTCAATCCATTTCCATGGAGGAAGAATAGGGGGGCTCACTTCGACGTTTTATCGTATGCCTGTAGACGGCAGCACAGGCGTATTCAGTGGCGCCAACTTGCGGATCGCTTACAGACTACGTGAGAGCGATGAGAGTTTCAAAGGACCAATGGGAGGTCACCAATCTTATTTGAAAACTGGGTCTGGAGCAGGGCCAATCAGAAGAGTGGACGAGGTAAACAGACTAACGGCAGGTACGTGCAATCAAAGTTCTCGACACGCGTCCTTTAAAACAAGCGTGGCGCTGCGAATTTCGAGAGAAAATTCTCGCATGGTGATCTGATTGAATTTTCATTGGTTCTCGGCGAACGAATGGCTTTCTGCAAGTTCTCCAAATGTCTCTTCTCACAAGATGAACTGTACCACTGAGTATTTTTCGACTCCAAATAATGTTTATCTGTTGAAACCTACATTCCTTCAACAGCCGTGTGACATATCATACCTGAAAATGTTCGATATTACATTCAAGCCTATTGTTTATTTGCTCCAGTGGTTGTATTAACGTTCGTTATAGTCTTATCTCGTTATCGTCTCTCAACTGCCAACGTAAAGAAACAACATTGCAATATTGATGATTGTTTTCTGGTTCATAGCGAATGACAGGCGATGAAAAGGCTTCATGTGGCACGTATTGCTTAATCTTGTCTTCATGGCCGCTTCCATAGATCTTTAATACGGGACTTAAGATCTATGGCCGATTCAGTAGATATAGCGTATTGTCCACGCTTATTGTGCTGTCACCAGTGAAGTGGTTTAATATTTTCTGGTAAAATGGTTCGAGTTAAAGGGGTGTGTGCTTGATGAAATAAATATTTACTGTATTATATGGTAGGTACGATGTAATTATCATATTTTTATGCGGATGGAAGCAGATGAAGATGCATAGACTGAGGGCCGGTTGCACCTCCATGTTGGGTGACACCTCCGGTTAGGGTCACTGTCAATCGCTGAAATCTGTTGCACCACCCCTGTGTATTAGTTGCGCCGTGCTACCGCGGGAGTAACCGTAGCCGCCAGATTCACCGACGGCTACCGTTGTGGCTGCCGGTGAGTTGCATTGCATCTTGGGAACCAATGCATTGTGGGTATGTAAACAAACAAGATGGAGTTTGGTAATTATTTACGTTTCGATCCTGAATTTGAGGATTCCGACGAAGAAATACTTCCATATTTTATCTATTTACAGTTAATGACCGCAGAAATGTGCGGCAAAGAACGATCCTTTGTCACCAATTGTTTTTGGCGTTTTTATGCAACTGGCTGCATTCCCATCACAGGTGGAGATATACTCGGGGTGTGCATACATCCACGGCTTCCCGAATAAGAGTAAGTGCGTAGTCCATAGCATTGCTCAGAAGAAATTTTATCGCGCTTCCGGAAATATATATGATTGAAAATGCTCTGTGATACCGTAGTTTTTGTTTGTAACTGTGTAATGCCGCATGAAAAACATTAGAATATATCTGTGAGCAATACACTTGGCATTTTGATGAGAAAATAGCCGATAAATAGGAAATTGTTTGGTAAATGATAGAAATGAAAATGCAGTGTGAAATGATATTTTTTGTTTTTTTTCCAAGTTATGTCGCAAAAAAATGAAATTCGATACAGAGGAATGGATTTAGGGCATTTTGATGATAAAAATTAATTAAAATAAGGATATTAGTAGCAAAATCTAGGATTGAAAATGCTGTTTGAAATGGTATTTTTTGTTGGCTGCTATGTAAAATCACACGAAAAGAATGAATTGGGTCCTAAAAGAATCGATTTAGTGCATTTTGATGGGAAAATGAACGAAAATAAGGATTAACAAATATTTAGGAAAAATATAGGATTGAAACTGCTGTGTGAAAAAGTTTTTAATGGTTGTTGCATTGTGCTGACGCAGGAAAAAAATAATACGTTAGAGGGGAATCCATTTCGGGCATTTCGATGAGATTAGGAAAGAAAATAAGGAAATTAGTAGCAAAAATACATAGGATTGAAAATGCTGTGTCAAATGGTTTTTTTTTGTTTTTGCTAGTTAATGTAGTAAAAAAACGAAATTCTTCAAAGAGGTATCGAACTAGATCATTTTTTGGGAAAACGAACGAAAATAAGGAAATTAGAAGGAAAAATATGGGATTGAAACATCTGTGTGAAACCGATTTTGCTGTTGTTGCTATGCTGTGTGGACGAAAAGAATGAAATACGTTGCAGAGGAATCGATTGAGAGCATTTCGATGAGGTAACCAACGAAAATGAGGAAATTAGTCGGAAATATATATATATATATATATATATATATATATGAGTGAAAATGCTCTGTAAACAGAGTTTTTCAGGATTTAAGGAATCGATTCGCATTTTGATAGTAAGAACGGACGAAAATAAGGGAATAAGTAGGAAAAATATAGGATCTGCTGTGTGAAACATACTATTTTATTATTGATATATGAAGTCGCGCAAAAAGCAACAAAATACGTTTCCGAGGAATCAATTGTTGGTATTTTGATGGGAAAAAAAGGAAATTAAGTAAATTAGTAGGAAATATATAGAATAGAAAATTCTGTTTCAAATCCTATTATTTATTTGTTGTTATGTATTGTCGCACAAAAAGAATTAAATCCTTTAGAGAGGAATCAATTTTGGCCAATTTGAATGGTAAACCAACGAAAATGGTGAAATAAATAGGAAAAATATAGGATGGAAAAGTGCTCTGTCATACCGTATTTTTCATTCTTGCTGTGAGGCCCAAAAAACATTAAAATGCACGAGTGAGCAGTTCAAAGCGTTTCGATGGGAAAATAGCCGCTAACAAGGAAATTATTTGGAAAATAATAGAAACGAAAATGTCATGCGAAACAGTATTTTTTGGTTTATGATGTCTAATGACGCAAAAAAAACAATGAAAAGCCTTAAAAAGGAATCATTTAAGGGCATTGGGAGAACGAAATAAAATAAGAAAATTATTAGGAAATATATGGGATTGAAAATGCATTGTGAAACAGTGTTCTTTTGTTTTTGCTGTGTGATGTCGCATGAAAAACAATGAAATAAGTCTGGAGGCAATCCAGGGTTTTTTGATGGGAAGAAAGGCGATAGTAAGGAAATTGCTAAAAAAAATAAAAGAATGGAAATTCTTTAGTAAGGCATTGTTTTTTGCCTGTTGCTATGCAATCTCGCAGAAAAAACAAAGAGAAAGGAGAGGAATAATTGAGGCCTTTTAAATGGAAAAACGAATAAGGAAATTAGATATTAAAATATAGCATTGAAATGCTTTGTGATACCTTATTTCTGGTTAATGCTATGAAATGTCGCATAAAAAATTATTTTTTATGTTAGTGTGGATTTGATTGAGGGCATTATGGCGGAAAAACGAATGAAAATAAGGAAATAAGAAGGAAAAATGTAAGATTAAATAATATGTGTGAAATGGTGTTTTTCGGTTTTACTATAATGTAATGTCGCACAAGGAGAATGAAATACGTTAGAAAGAAATGAATTTAGGAGATTTTGATGGGAAAACTAACCTAAATAAGTAAATCAGGAAATAATTATAAGGGAAAACGAAATTATTTGGAAAATAATAGAAATTAAAATAGTATGTGAAATGGAATTATTTTGTTTTTGCTATGTTATGTCGCAAAAAAATGAAATTCGTAAGAGAGGAATGGGTTTAGGGCATTTTCATGCGAACGAACGAAAATAAGAAAATTGGTAGCAAATATATAGGATTGAAAATGCTGAGTTAAATGTTATTTTCGTAAGTATTCCCTTTCAAGATGTCTGAAACCAATTACTTCCTAATACATTTCATTGTTTATTTTGCGATATTAAATAGCAGCTACCAAAAAATGCGGCCTCACAAAGCATTTTCAATCCTGTACATTTCCTTTGAATTTCCTTATTTTCGTTCGTTTCTCAATCAAGAAGCCCTAAGTTGATTTCTCTCTAACGTATTAAGTTGGTTTTGGTGCATTTAAAGGTACATACATGGAATCAACCAGAACATATGCTTTAACACTGCATTTTCAATGCACTGTTTTTCCTCTTGATTTCCTTATTTTCGTTAATTTTCCTATCAAAAAGCCCGAAATTGATTCCTTTCTTACGCATAATTTGTTTTTTGTGCGACATTACATGGCAACATCCAAAAAGCACGGTTTCAGAAAGCAGTTTCAATCACTATTTTCCTAATTTATCCTATATTTTTCCTAATCATTATTTTCGTTCGTTTTCCCATCAAAATATCCTAGAAATCGAATCCTCTCTCCAACGTATTTCATTGTTTCTTGTTCTACTTTTCATAGCAACAACAAAAATTACCATTTCACATTTAATTTTATATCCGAGATTTTTCTACTAATTTCCATATTTTCGTTTGTTTTCACGATCAACATACAATAATATCGTTCCTTTCTAAAATAAATTCATTTTTTGGTGCAAATGTACATAGCAACAACAAAAAAATACGGTTTCAAACAGCATCTTCAATCCCATATATTTCCTCTAATTTTCTTAATTTCTATGGTTATCCCATCAAAATGCCCTTCAATAATTCTTTTTTTAAAGGCTTTTCATTGTGTTTATTGCGCCATTAAAGAGCCAAAACAAAATAATACGGTTTCACATAGCATTTTCGTTTCTATTATTTTTCAAATAATTTCCTTGTTATCGGCTTTTTTCGCATGAAAATGCCCTGCAGTGCTCGCTGATTTATTTTGATGTATTTCGTATGACATACCAAGGCTAAGAAAACTACAGTATCACAGAGAATTTTCAAAACCATGTTTTTCCTACTTATTGCTTCATTATCGGTCATTTTTCTGTCAAAAATCAATAAATCGAATCCTTTTAATATGCATCTTAATTTTTTCAGCGAATTTTCTTAGCAATAACAAAAAAGAACGGTTATCGTTATTTTAGTTTTTTTTTAGCTATTAAAATGCCCTAAATTGATTCCTCTTTAGCATTTCATTTTTTTGTGCGGTATCACATAGCAACAACCAAAAAATCCGCTTCGATAGAGCATTTTCAATCCTTTATTATTCCTACTAATTTCCTTATGTCAATTCGTTTTCCTATTAAATTAACTGGATTCTAGTTTAACGCATATAATTTTATTTTTCGACATCAAATATCAACAACAAAAATTTGGCTTCACATTGCAGTTTCAATCCCATATTTTTTTACTAAATTCTTTGTACCAGTAAGTTTTCCTATCAACATGTCGTGATTCGATATTATTATAACGCATATAATTTTTTTATGAGACATCATATAGAAAAAACAAAAAACTCGCTTCATAGAGCATTTTCATTCTTGTATCTTTCCTAATATTTTTCTTATATCAGTTCGTTTTTTTATAATAATACAGTAATGTGATTACCTTCTAATGCATATAATTTTTTTTACGATATCACATGGAAACAACCAAAGAAATCGTTACATAGTTCATTTTCAATCCTTTATTTTTCCTTCTGATTTAATAGTCTAATTTCGTGGGTTGGTGTGGTGGCAAGAGTACTGGCCTCCCATCCCGAGGGCCCGGGTTCGATTCCCGGCAGTGGCGGATTTTTCAGTGGAAAACCGGTTTCCACTTGAGTGCCTAGTGGAGGGCATTTCAAGTACAGTACTCCGTCCGTCGGATGGGACGTTAAGCTGTGGTCCCCTTGGCGCCTTTCGTTAAGAGTAGGCTAATGCCGACGCCGGTTTCTCTCCACCCTTCCTCCGTTCCCTAAAAACTCCTACCATTACCCAATTACCCACCTATCCTATATGGCGCAAATGACCTCAGCTGTCGGTCGCCTCCCCTAAATAACCAAATAACCAAAATCAGTTGGTTTTGCTATCTAAATGCTATAAATCTATTCCTGTCTAACTCATTTCATTTTTGTTGTCCGACATAACATATCAACTACAAAGAAATTCTCTTCACAGTTATTTCTACACTTTTTTAATTGTACCAATTTCCTTATATCAGATCGTTTTCTTATCTTATTGCCGTAAATCTATTCCTGTCTAACTCATTTCATTTTTATTTCTACCATATCACAAATCAACAACCAAAAATTTCGCTTCTCAGTGCATTTTTAATCCTTTTTTGCCTTCTTATTTCCTTATATCAGTTCGTTTTCCTATCAAAATGCCGTAAATAGATTCTTCTTTAACGCAATTAATTTTTTTGTGCCATCACACTCAGCAGCAATAAAAAAAATCGCTGGACAGTGCATTTTCAAAACGTTTTTTTCCTTACTAATTTCCACATATCAGTTCGTTTTTCTATCGAAATGCCGTAATTTGATTTCTTTCTAACAAAATTCAATTGTTTTGGGTGACATCACATAGCAACAGCTAAGAAATTTGTTTTACCGTGGTTTTTCAATCCTTTTTTCCCTCTTATTTCCTTTAACCTGTTCGTTTTCCTATCAAAGTGCCGTAATTCGATTTCTGTCTAACGCATATAATTTTTTTGCTTGACATAACACAGACAAGTTAATAATTCGCCTTACTGTGCATTTTAAATAACATATTTTCCTACTAATTTCCTTTTATCAATTCGTTTTCATATCAAAATGTCATAATTTGATTCCTGTCTAACGCGCATAATTGTTTTGTGCGACAAAAGATAGCAACAAACAATAAATTCACTTCACAGTGCATTTTTAATTATTCATTTTTCCTACTTATTTCCTTAAACCAGTTTGCGTTCCTATCAGAAGGCCGTAATTCGATTTCTGTATAACTCATTTCATTTTGGATGTGCGACATCACATAGCAACTGCAAAAAGATTCGTTTCAGGTTGACTTATTTATTTTTCCTACAATTAACGTGTATCAGTTCGTTATCCTATCAAAATGCCTTAATTCGACTCCTGTATAACGGATTTAATTTTTTTGAGCGACATCACATAGCAAATGCGAAGAAATTCGTTTGAAGTTGCATTTTCAGTCCTTCATTTTTCCTAATAATTCCGTAAAACATGTCGTTTTCCTATCAAAATATTGTAGTTCGATTCCGGTTTAAGGTATAAAATTTTTTTGTGCGACATCACATACTAGCAATCAAGAAATTCTTATCACAGTGGATTTTGAATCCTTGATTTTTCCGAATAATGTCATAATATCGGCTCGTTTTCCTATCAAAATGCCGTAATTAAATTCTTGTCCAACTTATTTAATTTTTTTTGTGCGACATCACATAGCAAAAGCGAAGAAATTCGATTCAAAATGCATTTTCAATCCTTTGTTTTCCTACGCATTTCCTTATCTCAGTTAGTTTGCAACGCCTTTACCGCGAATGAAAATAACTGAAACAAGTTCCTCTCTCTAACAAGTCGGGCGCCGGGTCTCCACGAGCACCAGTTAAGCGATTGCCTCCGGCCTTAACCCACCCAGAGAGTCTGCAGTGGCGACGATGTTCCAGGGTACGATGGGGTGATACGGGAACAATCAACAGGAACCCCCACACGTTGAAGTCAATTCCGGTATTTATTCAACTTGCAATTACAAAAGTTAGTCAATGTGGGCATAGCACAGTAACACAAATTATTCGGGGCTAGATCCCTCGCAAAGACATGGAATAAGTTGGCACAAATGGATTAACAGACTTGATTGCCTTCCAAACGGTTGACTTAAATGATTAACACTTTTAACACATTTAACACAAACCCTATCAACCTAACAGACGGAACTGATATCGGTGTTTGGCTGAACTCAAAGTTAACTTCTTGAGCAAACTGAACTCAGATGGGTAATAACTGCGGAAAAGCAAATTCTACTGACCGACACACACTTTCAGGACCCTCAAGCCACATACCTTCCACACGTGTACAACTAGACCCAATATGGTGAAGTGATCACCCGTGGTTAACACCTGAACACAGTCACGGTGCTCAACCACCACACCAGAGCGTTCGCGAGGAGAACCATCCCCGAAGGAGTCCCAGAACCAAGAGAGAGCCTCGCTCTGCCGTCTCCTTGGGCTACGTCCCAGTGGCGCAGGCGCCATCACGCGGCTCCGTCGTCTGCTACCACGACTGTGCACTATTGTAGCGCAAGCTTTCATCCGGCGGGCCCTGCCGAATCACTTGCCCGCTGGCGGCGGTCTAGTGCGAGGCTGGCCAGATCCAAGCCTCCTTCTCCGCCCTTCGATGTCATAGCTCGCTCTCTTTCTCTCTCTCTCATTTTCTCCCTCATTCTTTCAGAGGTAACGGGAAGTAGGACCAATACGTGGCTTGAATTCCCAAAATATACCCATCTCCAAGCTAACCCAAAAATTAGACATAGATTACAGTTTCTCCGTCCATTAACAAATACATATAAAAATAGAAAAAAAGGCAGGTAGAGAACATGTCATTTAGGAACCATAAGCCATAACAAATAATATCATAATAACAAATCAAATATTGGTTTACAAACCAGTAACAAAATACCTTTTTGCTGCACTTGAGTTCCGGACTCCATAATCTCCCGTGCGCCAAACGCACTACAAAATAATTCCGTTACAAGTTATCAAAAAGCCGTAATTAGTTCCCAGTCTAACTCATTTAATTTTTTTCGTTCGACCTCACATAGCCAGAGCATAAATATTGCTTTAATAGTGCATTTTTATTTATATATTTTTTCTACTTATGTCCTAATATCAGTTCGTTTTCCTATCAGAATGCGGTAAGTCAATTCCTATGTTACGAACGTAATTATTTTATGCAAAAATCAAATAGCAACAGTTAAGAAAATCGCTTAACAGTGCATTTTCAATTCTTTATTATTCCTACTAATTTCCTTATATCAGTTTTTCCCTATCAAAATGTCGTAATTTGATTCCACTGTAACTAATTTAATTTTTTTTCTGCGACATCACATAGCAACAGCTAAGAAATTTGTTTTACAGTGGTTTTTCAATCCTTTTTCCCTCTTATTTCCTTAAACCTGTTCGTTTTCCTATCAAAATGCCCTAATTCGATTACTGTCTAAGGCATATAATTTTTTGTGCCACATCACATATAACCAACAAAGAAATACGCTTCACGGTGCATTTCATATCCTATATTTTCCTTCAAATTTCCTTAAATCAGTTCGTTTTCCTATAAAAATGTCGTAATTTGATTCCAGTCTAACTAATACATTTTTTGGTGAGAAATCACATAGAAACAACAAAAGCATTCGCTTAAGAGTGCATTTTAAATCTGTATTTTTCCTGCTAATCAACAAAGCAAGCATTCAGCAAAAATATTATATCAGTTGGTTCTTCTATCAAAATTCTGTAATTCCATTCCTTTCTAAGTCATATATGTTTTTCTGTGACATATCATTGCAACACGCAAAAAATTTGCCTCACAGTGCGTTATCAAACCATTATTTTTCCTACTAATTTCTTTTTTGTCAGATTGGTTTCCTATAAAAATGCAGTTATCTTATTTCTATCCAGCACAAAGATTTTTTTAAGCAACATCGCAATACCGAAGAAATTCGTTTCAAATTGCATTTTCAAACCTTTATTTTTCCTACTAATTGCACTATATCAGTTCGATTTCTAATCCTAATGCCATAATTTAATTCGTTCTAACACAATCATTTGCTTGTGCGACATCACAAACCAACAATCTAGAAATTCACTTCACAGTACAATCATATATTTTTCATTTTAAATTCCTTATAGTAGTGTGTTTTCCTATCAAAATATGTCGATTTCTGTCATAAGATATAATTTTTTTGTGTGACGCCACATAGCAGCAAATAAAAAATTCTCTTCTCAGTGAATTTCCAATCGTATATTTTTCCTACTAATTTTCTATCATCATTTCGTTTTCTTATCAAAATGCCGTAATTCAACTCCGGTCTAACTCATTTAATTTTTTTGTACGACGTCACAGAGCCACAGTCTAGAAATGCGTTTCATGTTGCATTTTAAATCTTATATTTTTCGTAATACTTTCCTTACATCAGTTCGTTTTCCTATCAAAATACATTATTTCGATTACTCTATTCCTAAATTTTCTGACCAAACCCACCTCGAGCCTTTAGCCTGATGTTCTGATTTCTCTTTCAGTAAGTTGGCAGAAAAAGATTAAGAACGTTATTTATATCATTAGTTTGAAATAATAGTTCATTTAGAATCTTAAACCATCGTTCGTTTGATTCTACACCTTTCGTAAATTTAAACCTAGCCAATACGTTACTTTTTAATGGAGTATTTTCTAATTCCTTCCTAATTTTCTCAAAAGATCAATAGTTTGACCGCGTGTAAAAAATGAACTGAATCTGCAACTTCCTCCAATCCATTAATCCAATCGATGGATTGCGGAATAGGCTGACTGGATCTCGATGTTAGGCTGCGTGGCACCACGCCAAGTTGAGACAAAAGATTGAAGTGCACTTCACTTCCCTCGTGTGACGTTTTATTTCGATGTTGTGTAGCAGGCGTCGCACAAAACTTCATCATCCTCTCAGGACTAGTTCCAACTGACAAATGAAGTACATAGTTTGAACACCCTCTGCATTTTATCACTGTGTTTGGCACTCCTGTCACTACATCCCTTGTCTTTCTCTACCACTCTTAAAAAGTACACTTACTTGCATGTGAAATTGGAATCCATGGGACATGCAATTTTCTTCAAAAAAAACACAAGTCAGCAATTTAATCCAATTTATTTTATATCCTTATGAAAACAAAAGCCAAAAAAGGAAAGCGGGAAAATCTGCAAATAAAGAAACTAGATTATTGTCATTGTATGAGGAGTTATTTACAAAAGAAAAAAAAATATGAAAACCATTATCGTAACGAAATTCAGTACATACCTTTAGTCAAAGATGACAAGCCTAATGCCATCCCGTACGAGGTAAAATGTTTTGGGAGATAAGTTATAATGTCATCTTCGGAAAACACTGCTTCATAGCGTTTTGGAATAAATACCTCCACGGATAATTTTTCTCCTGCTATTAGTGCGCTTATACACGGTCCGAATTTTAAATTTAATTTCTCAATTGATAATATTTTACATTTCGTATTTAAGTCGAAATCTTCCTTTTTTAAGAATGCGGTCATGTATGCATTGAATTCTTTTAATTTTTTGGAGAGTTTATCCATCTGAAACAAAAGAAATCATTATTTTAGATAATATTCCCAAATTTCATATGTAACGATATGTAACGAAAGAAAAAAATCATTGGAAAAAGAACAGTTACTTCCTCCTCCCTTTTGCGCATGGGATGGCTGTGTTCTCTCTCCGGGCGCTGGAAGAGAAGTGACGGAAGACGACGATCTTGGAAGAAGCGACTTCGCTGGAAGGGAGGGGAGTGGCGTGAGTCGGGGGGAGAGGGCATCGCATGAGGGGAAAGTGCTGGAAGCTTCGCGGATATTTTTTCATCATGAAATTGACCTCCCTGTTCCCTCAAACGTTACCTTGATATTAGATATTAGTTGGTTTATTCGTCTGACCACCAAAGAGAAGACGGTGGGAAGAGAGAGAGAGAGAGAATGTTTCACAACCCCGGTGGCGCGGTGCAATTGCTGGAATGGGGTGAGCCGTGTCTTAGAGGGGCTCCAGCGACTCCAGCGCGCGCGCACCACAATCTGGGACGACAATTGAGCTCGATTAATGAATGCTTTCGCTTCATGCGCAATCGCTGAATCATTCGTCCAGTCCGCCAAAGAGGAGAGGGGAAGAGAGAATGCTTTCGTTTTACGCAAGGCTGGGAACATGCAAAGCAGATATTTACTTTTGTTATTCTATTTGGGATAAAGATGGCAGATATTTTTCATCGTAAAGATGACTCTTAGGCGGGGAAGCAACTCACGAGAGAGAAGGACATCTTCCATCACATTTCCCTTGCACCTAACATTCTAGAACATTCGCAGATATTTTTTCATCGCGAAGATTACTTCCAGAAAGAATAAAAACTCAGGATCTAAGTGCTATAGAGATCTTACTTCATCTTAGAGCCGTGGAGATATATATTTACTTTATAATTCTACTACGTTGATTCCCCCATGAGAAACATTTAAATCAAAATGAGTGATAGATCTAAAAACATTGGGAACACGCTTCGGTGCACTGAGTTAACCAATATTACGCACCAATTACATAAGGGATCTAAAAATTCTGCGGGATTACGACCTAAGGAGAGCGGATTACATTATACCACGTAAGAGGGGGAGAGGTCTGGTGGAAACAGATCGAACTTCCCGAAGAATGCTTTGGAAGAACTGCACCATGGTCTGAATTAACTTTGAAGCATGGACTACACGTGGTTGATTGCGATCACCGAGGCAATGTTGGAATAGTCATCTTTAACAATAGTTGCGAGGATTTTGTCATAAAATCAGGACATCGAGTGGCACAGCTTATTTGTGAATTGATTCTCTATCCAGAAGTCGAAGAGGTCAATGAAAGGAGAGAGGATCAAATGGATTTGGATCATCTGGGAGAAAATGAATTAAATTATTTATCCTTTGTATTTTAAATTTATTGGTTAAATAAAAAATATTACAATAATATAAAATATGATATTTTTTACTTAAACAAAAAAGAAAAAACAAACATGTACTAAATAAAGAAGCACTTTTTATATATTAAAACATAAATTAATAAAACAACAGTCATAAATGACACCGAAAAGTAAAAAAGACAGAAAAACACAAATTAAGAAAAAACAGAAAATATACAAAGATGAACAAGTAATATATAACAGCCAAAGCCAAAATAACACAAAAACATACACACGCACACAAATTCAAATAAAAAAATCCCGAACCGCATCACTGATTACACCCAACCCAAAACAAAAAAATCCATTCATGATACTAATAACTTTCCGCCCTCTATCACACTCTGTCCACACCCCACAATATCGCCCACTCCATGTCTCTCCCGAAAACCTCAACACTTTCCGCTTCACTCACACTTGCTCTAAGCTGCACTTCAATTTCCTCCCGTGACATCGCGGGCGTACCCCCACGGCACGTCCAAAAAGTGCATAACACTGACGTCGTAAAAGTGTCTTCCGTTTCTATTTCGGACGGCACGTCCGTCTCGACCACTGCATTCAGTCCTTCCCCCTGCTCCAGGAGAGGGCTCCACCATCCTCGTGCGGCGCGAAAGCAACCTCTTCAGATCTCTCAGGAACTCTGCCTTGGTCGAGTGGAGTGGAATGCCGTGGATGCACTCGGGAGAGACTGGGGACAAGTGAGCGTCGGGACAGCGCGAGGTGACGAATGGTGGGAAAGGGTTGAAGCTCCTCCTACTTTCGAACTCATTGCGTAACACGAGTGCGTGCGGGTGTGTGGGAAAGGGTTAAGGGGGAGCAGTGTTTACGTAACTCCCGTAACGCGACCGGCGACTGTGAACCGCAGGAGAGAGCGACCATCGTGAGCCGCGACCGCTGGGAGAGTGTTATCCTCCGCCGCACTATGCCCTCCTGCTTTCGACCGATGCAAACTCTCCAAGTGTTACATGCCCACAAACGCTGCGAAGTTGGAACAGTGATCCGCTACGACGCGATGAATTATACCGTGTAGCTGCCATGCTAAAAAAATACTTCCCACCCGAGTGTTCGATGAAAATGAGGAACTATCGTTCGAGTTGTATAATAAAAGTGCTGTGTTAGATTTCGCTGCGCGGAAAAATACACTCGAAGATATCGTTTCGAAAAGGATTCAAGTTCAGTGAATATTTCAATCTAAAATATCTTGATTACATAGACTGGGCGGTCGTCGCATGTGCTCGAGGAAAGTTTCCACACCATTTCAAACTGAAATATGTGCAACATCGAACGGGGAACGAGAGAACATGTGTGACGTTCGTTTTGGAGAAATGTTAGAAAAATGCAAAACTCTCAGTGAATTTGGGGAAAGATTTCGAAATCATTATTCTACGAAACAATATCACAGCACGGTTAATACTGATCCGATTAGTAATATTAAAAGTGTAAATAGTTGGTGTTGTAAATGCTTTACGATGTCATCATTCTCAGTTCATCAATTGGAGTATTGTGATTCGAGCTGTGAAACTGTTACGATGTGATCGAGTGTGCATTAAAAACTGAAATCTAACTTTTAATTATAAGTATTAATTTTGAATGGAAAACTGAAAATAGTCAAGGAACTAAAAGACGAATGTCATTCCAAAACAACATCAGCGAATAAAGAGATCTGAAAAATGCATGGCTTTCATTATCATTTCACCCAGTAAAGTCCTATTGCTAGAAGGGGAGGGGTGTAGCGGAGAAGGAGGGAGTGGGAGGAGGGGAGGGAGCAAAACATTAAAAATAAAAACAAATAACGAACGAAAAGGAAATGCGCATGCGCGGAAAAAAATAGGCAGATGGCGGGTAATTTGAAAATTGTGTAGAAACATAATAAGTACATTAGTATTTCCTCATATCAGTTCGTTTTCCAATGAAGTAGGGGAGAGCGGGGCTATACCGTACACTTAAGCGAGAATTGTTATTTCTCAGCTAATATTGGGTATAAAATTATAAGAAAATAGGCAACTTGTAATATGGATCATTGGCTTCCATTTCGACACAAAGAAACTTGAATTATTTCATTGTTTATATTTTTAAATTAAATAATAAAAAAACATGTCCCTGTACGAAATAGCCCCGGGGGTCGGGGCTATTCCGTACAGTAGGAGGGGCTATGCCGTACAGTAAAAAAAATCACATGATTAGGGAAGTAAATAGTAATGAATTATTGCATACAGCATCTTTTATCACTTATTACTTAAGAAACTCAATTAATACTATATATAACGTAAGGTATTTAGTTAAACTGATAATGGTATAAAAGTGTTAGGTAAACGTTTATCAAAAAGTGATAAAATTTTATAAAACAAAAATTTTTAAGTTTTACATCAAAACAAAAATCACAAATAAAGTTGTCTGCAGACTCGGCAGCACTATAAGCTGAGTGAACCCACCCTGAACACGTGCAGCACCTAAACCACAGTTCTTTGTCCTTGCCAAACTCACCGCACATGAGGCATATGTCGTTTGAGCCCGAGGCTTCTCTTAGCAATCTTTCTCCATGAAATGACGTCTGTGGATCCATATTATTAAAAGAATCATCTTGACAAATTTTTCTTTTGTCAGCAAGGTCATCATCTGATGACGAATCATCAAACATAATATTTCGACTTTTGGATTTCGAAGTAATATTTTGGACTTTGTTGGTCGTGTTCCTAGAGCCTCTTACCTTAAACATGGGTTTTCTTCGTTTAGAGTTTCTTTTAATTTTGAGTAGACCTATCTTGTTATTTTTGTTTGATTTTTTTGCACTTCTTTTGTAACTTTCATCTTGGCCTGCAGTTGTTGAATTTTTTGCTTTAATTCTTTCACTGTAGCCGACTCTTCCAATTTTGTTTTATTTGGTGGCTTGGTAAAAATAACTGAATGTTGTTGTCTTAAAGTTAGGCCTGCATTCACTGTTTTCGACTGAGATGTGGGGCAGAGAGATTTAAAAGATAGCTTAGCTTGAGGTTTTTTGCCCGTACAAGACGTGATTGGTGAATTCTGCGTAGATCCCTAATCTATTTGATCAGGAGTTGGGTCTTCGGTCATTTCCAAATCCATATGGGCTGTAGTAGGGCTGTTCACGTCTCCTGAGACCGATCTGTCAATGTGATTTGTCAATGTGATCCTGTGACCAATTTTTGATACGTCAAACTTGTGTTTGTCCATTTCAGGTGTAAGGTTGGAGAAAAAAGATCCACTTCTTGTTTTGCATTGTACGCAGTAATTCGACTCATACTTGTTGATTCCGGTTTTCGAACACTGATTCTTGGGTTCCGCTTCAAAAATCCATTAAGCCAATCTTGCCCTGCTAATTTAACTGCCTTGTAAAATGGGTGTGGATTGCCATTTTTCTCAGCATATTCAAAAACTAAGCGGTGGAGTTCAACGGAGGAAATTCCATAAAACACTTAAGCGAGAGGTAAAACTTGTTCAGCAAATTAATTTTCCTGCACTTGTGTGAATACAGGCATATGCCCTAAAACTAACTTTTTTGAGTTATGAGTCCTAAGTCTACCACTCAGCGTCATTACTGGTACGTTGTAAGCCCTGGCTGGCTCCATTAATTTTTTAATGTTTTTTATGACATCATCAAGAGCGGACTTCATTCCTTCTTCGGTCCATGTAGCTCTTTTGGTTGTTCTAGGATATTTACGGACCATCTGGAAAAAAAAACCTAATTGTTATTGCTGCCAAATCATGTTTTTTGAATCCAAATAAATAAGGAATTTCAAATAATATTTTTACGGTAATAAGTATTTCAACAAATATTTGTACTCTATAAAAAAGCTTGGTCGAATAGGGGGAAAGTAAGACTCATCATTGGTTTGATGCAGCCCTCCACTCGATTCTTCTATCGGCCAACCTGTTCATATTGACGTAGCTCCTCTCTTTTATATCCTTCACAACTTGCTCCATGTACCTCATACGAGGCCAGCCTTTTCCATTCTTCCCGTTCACTTTTCCCTCGGCGATTGTCTTCATCAGGCCATCGTGTCTCAAGATGTGGCCCATTAAGTTGTCCCGTCTTCTTTTTAATGTTTTCAGTAGACATCTCTTCTCTCCCACTCTTCTTAACACTTCTTTGTTTGTCACTCGATCGATTCATTTTATCTTCATCATTCGTCGGTAGCACCACATTTCAAATGCTTCCAGTCTGGACTTCCCTGCTGCTGTTGTTGTCCATGCTTCGCTGACATATAGTAGAATGCTCCAGATGTATGTTCTAATAAAATGTTTCCTCACTTCAAAGCTTTTATTTGCAGCTGTAAGCAGAATCTTATTCTGATAAAATGCCCTTTTTGCTTGGGCAATTCTACTGGCAATTTTTCTTTTACTTCGTCCATCGCTGGTTACTCGGCTTCCCAGGTAGCAGAACTCTTCCATCTCCTCGATTTTTTGTTTTCCTAGCATTTTCCTAGGATTGGTCCTGGCTTCCTTTCTCCTACTGCATACCAATACCTTAGTTTTCTTTTTATTGATCTTCAGATGATATCTGGTCATTGTTCTTTCCATATTCCTAGTGTCTTCTTTAAGTCTCCTGTTTCTGCCATGATGTCATCGACTAATCGTAGCATGATGATTTTCTCCCCGTGGATATTCACTCACGGAGACTTTTCTTTGACTTCTCGGATGGCTTTCTCGATGTAAACATTGAATAATACGGGAGACAGTGCACTTCCTTGCCTCACTCCTTTCTTTATGCTTGCTTCTGTACTGCTGGGTCCTGATTTGATCATGGCCACCTGGTTTTTATACAAGCTGTGGATAACTCTTCGGTCATTGTATGATACTCCAATTTCTTTCAGAACCTTTAGCGTCATATTCCAATCCACGTTGTAAAGTAAGCCTATAAAATTATAATATTTGTGATATTTCCTTCATAAATTCCAGCCTAATCATGATGCCATAACAAACCATTAGGGGCTAAACCGTACAGAAGTGTACGGTTTAGCCCCATCCCGTGCCTCGTGGGAATTTTGTAACATAACCTCGAAACCCATCACCTAATTAATCATAACTAGTGATCAAAAGATAGCTTTAGAACAGTAGTTTCTTATGGTCTGATAGTTACTAGTTTGAAAGTAAAGGTTCACTACTTATCTCTTATTTGGCGTTGCCCCAAAATTATAAGAGAACACACAAAAACAACTTTTTTCAGTGTAACACCGACACTCGTTAGCTCAGAAGAACGAACTGACTCCTGCAAACTTGCGTGGCCCGTCGCTAGACTGCGACACCTATCTGACTTCTCTACCTTCAAATCTAGACCCGGAATTTGGGTGTACGGTTTAGCCCCGCTGTACGGTTTAACCCCGCTCTCCCCTACTTCAATTCGATTCCCGCCTTACGCATGTAATTTTTTTGGCGAAATCACAAAGCAATATTAAAGCAAACGCTTCACAAAGTATTTTCATTCCTTAAACTTTTCCTACAAATTGCCGTATGTATCTGTTCGTTTTCCTATCAAAATGCCGGAATCGATTCCATATAATCACATATAATTTTTTCCGACATCTTATACCAACATCCAAGAATATCGCGTGAAAGTGCATCTTCAATCTTTTATTTTTCCCACTTGGGTATTTCCTTATATCCATAGGCGGATTTAGAGGGGGGGGCACGGGGGCACGTGCCCCCCCCCCCCCAGAAGCTTAAAAAATAGACAAGATTTTTAATAAGGTCCCGTTATAATTACGTTCACTTAGTTTTGTGTATTACGGAGCCTCAATCATTTGAGCCTTGAGCCCAAGTTAAGAAGACAGATTTGCCGGTCATTCGTCATTCGCTAGTCAGCGCTCGAAAGGAAACATCGCCCGAGTGGGAAGGGTGCTCGTGGAGGGGGAACGTGAGCTTTGTACTATGCACTTCAAAACACCCGGGATTCGTCTGCTTGCCGCTACAAAATCAGAACGTGAGAATATCTGTGGCGGCAGAATGCGAGGTAAGACCGCCCATCAGTCGGACGCCTCTCATTCGCTGATTTCTACCGCTGCTGGTGCTCTGCCGCCTTCTGCTAGATTCACCTTTTGAATAGATCGCTACATTGTCGCCACTACTAGTGCTGTGTGTTCCTTTTCTCTGGGATTTTATGTGGGACGAAGACCGCGAAGTTGACTATGAGGAGGACGAAGACAATGTTTTTAGGGACGCAGTATATAAGGACGGCGACCTCAATGTATGAAAATTAAATTACGATAGAAAAATGAGCATAGGCGCGCGTGTGAGACGACGGGGCGAGGGTTCGACTTCTACGCAGTCAGTCACGAACGTCCGGCTAAGTTAGCTTCTAGTGTTTGTTATTGTTACGATTATATAATCATATAATTTAGTGCGTAACGAGTGATATTACCTATAAATGAGCGACAAAGATAGAAAAAGACAAAATAACTTAAGTGCATATTTCTATACAAAAAACAAAAAATGGACGATGCAGTTACGGAGACTGGTAAAGGGATTGAATGTGGTGGTTCTCATGTGCATCCATCGTTGCTTGCGGCAACTACGTCAATGTCAACGCATGGAACACATCCATCGGCAGCGTCAGCCGCCGCTAGTTACAAGCTGCAGGAACGTGACATAGGTAGGTATCGCGATGCCCCTGTTGGAACGTATTGATATTTTGTTGGTAATACTTATTTTGAGCGGCGCGCAGTGGGGCGAAACCCCAAAAAGCTGGCCAAAATTAATACTGCTGCTATTTTTACCCATTTTCTGGATTTGAAGGCTGTTCCTTATGTTTATCGGTCCGCTGAATCCGAATTTGAAGTTATTTTTGCTGTACCGTTGATATTTTTGTTTTTACAAGGAAAATTATGAAAACAATTGATTGGAACAAATTTGAAATAAACTTAAATGGTGCGCCTAAATACATTTAACCTGCAGAATCCGAATTCTAAAGTTTTTTTGGGTGCATTTCTGAAAATTGTTGTTTTAAAACAGAAATTGTTTAAAATATTTATTTTCACTACTTAATGAAACTCAATATTAATCGTTGCTGCTGAGCATTTTCGATCCGCGGGATCAATATTTGATACTATTCAAAATTAAACTTGAAATAAACTGAATACAATTGAAATATTAACATGTCATTACACGGTGATGCACAATATTGAATGCACAAACACAAAGTACAACAATACACAAGTGATTATAAATAAAAAAAACATATAACTCATCATCTACAGAATCATCATCCGATTCCAGAGAGGAATCTGAACAATGAACGCTTAGGTCGTCGCTAGTTGTAGGGCACACTAATAAGTCCACAGCCTCAGTACTCAAGGTGTTCATTTTTTTGTGGTAACTGCCTGACGATGGAGATGATTGGGTCTGATGCCGCCAACAGCCGAACAAAAACTTCTTCCATATTTTTGTCCCGCGAGCACTTCCGAGAAAAATCCTCGCGGAACCGCGTGCTTATTGCACGCCTCTTGTGCCTCCTCTGACATTTGCCCAATAGGCAGTTAGACATTACCTGTGATATCCTTCCCGTGCAAAAGAAGTTTGTGCACAGCTGTCGGCATGTAGTACCATGGGTAAAAGTGAACGAATAGCCGAGCAGTTTGCTGCGCATATTCTTCAAACATGTCCACATCTATTTTGTGCCCACTTGAAATTACTTACAGAATGGTGTGGAAACGCGTAAGGAGATTTGTAGTTAAGCCAGTTATAGAGGCAGACACGGCGGCATTTTTGAAAAAACGTCGCGCTGTGTTACCGTCATTGCTGCTTCCGTGAACCTGCTTGGGTTTGTCTACTATCAATCCAAGCTGAGATCTTAATCCGTCCTGGATGATCTCTTCCTTTCCTCGACTCGCTCTTTCAGCTCCTGTTCGCGCACTTGCCACTTTTTAACATCCGAGTCTGTACACCACATGCAGACAGCATTCAAACACGCGTATCCAGGCATGGAGTGTTGACAATCCATATTCCAAGTTTTCCGTGTTGATGGGTCGGGTCAAGATATTTTCGATATCATTGAAATTCTTCGATGTTGCGTTGCAGAGGTGACACTTCTGGGCCGATAAAGTGATTGATACGACATTACAGACTTTGCCATCAATCATTGTCAAAGCCAGTTTCTACGTAACTATAACTCTTTTTCCATTAATTACACTTGCAAAAGATACTAGGTTTTCTTTTTGATTTCTCACATTTTCTATTTGATTCATTATGTGCTTTCGTGTTTCCTTTGCAAATTCAGTCGGATAGAGCGGAGTCTCCTGCCAAAGTATTTTCAGGCTCCTGGCGAAAACAACGGCGATACTTTTTGGCTGTATTTGGTGTGATCTGAGTAACATCTTTGACCACTGCCGCTACATCTAATTTTTCTTCAGCCCGAAGGACCATCTGTGAGGCGTACGCCAGCTCATCAGGACTGGATTCAAAACGTAGTCTTTTGGTTCGCCTTCGTTTGGATCGCTCGCTGGAGGAAGTGAAATTAGAAGTTGGACGGCCAGCAGTGGTTGGAATAACAGCCTCTGCTGGTATATCTTTAGCAAAAGAAACGAATACATCAAGCCATTCTTTGTTGACTTCAAAAAAGTGCTCTTCAGTTCGTGAAGCCCGTTGCCATCTGCGTCGGAACGCGCAAGCCAGTCCCACTCCTCGGACTACGATACGTTAGTGGCAACTTGTAACATTGAGCTAAACCCTCAAGTTTACCTATAGATATAGCTTAGCTAAGCAATTTCTTAGCTAAGATAGGTTGCCAACGCTATTACTGAAGTAAAGAGCAAAATATTCGAAACTGTGTGACGTTTGCGTTTATGTGGATTGCAATTTTCTCAAGAGTGAGATCTTTTTTGAAATGATAATGGGCCTGATGAGAATAATGGGCGCGCCGAGGATAGTTCGGTGATGCAAGTTTTTTAGCTTCATAACTCGTTCGGGCAGCTTGGGGCAGTAGATTATTTCAGTATCCATTAGTTTACACCTTCACCTATAACAGGTACAAATATTTCGGTGCAACACCGTGCAACACTAAACTTTTTCATTGGTTAAAAAAACTCTTTATATGAAATTCAAAATAAAAACATCACTTGGAAATATTGAAAATTACAAAGATTACCATTATTTTTTTGTATTTCTGCAAAAGGAATTCAAAATTAAATTGCATTCATGAGCTGAAACCTTCAAACAAAAATGAAATAAGTACAACCACTGCGTTGTAACGTCGACGTGAATTGGACCTACTGCTTCTGCGCCCGTGGCACTCACGACCTTTTGAACAGTCTATTCAATGCTGATTTATTCGCACAGGTGCAGTCTTATCTACCTGTCAAACATATTTTACTAAAGCTGAAATATTATTCTATGAAATCTATGGTTAGAAAAACCCTAAATAAAAACTTTATTTTTTTGATTTTGGCCAACTTTTTGGGGTTTCGCCCCACTGTGCGGCGGTTAGATTTGTCTTGCCCACAAGAGTGTATAATAAATAGACAACTAAACAAATAATGATAATTGATTGGAAAAATTCAATTTGCAGAGTAGCTATAATTTCTGAAGTAAGGTTTTACATTTTTATCTTTTATCTTATTAACCAATTCAGTAATTGATTGCCATACTTACATAAGTACATAATTTAGTGCGTACTGATATTATCTATAATGAGTGAAAAAGACAACATAACTTAAGCGCGTATTTCTTTACTATTAAGTACCTACCGTATTACAATATATATTCCTTTTCTAGATTATTTGTTAAAGGAAATATCATCCAGGTTCCCTTACGCTCAGCTGCAAAAAATCGGACAGTTGCAAAAGCTGCTGTCTCATAACTTCAGTAACGAAGATATTGAGGATGTTTTGCAAGGTGCTGAAGTATATAAAGAGAACCTTCCTTGTTTTTTAGCTTTGAAGGGAGAACTAAAAATTTGTCAAGAGATGAGAGAAAATATTATGCCAAAGTCTCCAGCCTACAAAACAGCAACGGCGCTGCCAAATATTAGAACACTATGTCAATTGTTGTGCACGTTTCCTGTGACTTCTTGCGCTGCCGAGCGATCTTTCTCCACCTTACGCCGATTAAAAACATATATTCTCAGCAGAATGACAGAAGATCGTTTGAATGGACTGGCATATCTATCAAGACATTGTGTCAAAAATGAACGTTAATGAAGTACTGGACATCTTCAGCAGGAAACATAAAAGAAAACTGTCGTTATTATATATGTAACTTAATAATATTTTCATATTAATAACCTTTATATTAAAATAAAGAGTATATTTCGTACAGTAATTGTTGTATGCTGTTTTTTAATCCCAAATATGAGAAGACCGTTTGCCCGTCAGACCCTTGTGCCCCCCCCCCCCAGAAAAAATCCTGGATCCGCCCTTGCTTATATCAGATCACTCTCTATCTAAATGCCGTGATTCGTTTTATTATAAAGTATATAATATTTTTGCGCGATTTCATTTAGCAACAACTGAAAAATTCGCTTCACAGAGCATTTGCATTCCTATATTTTTCCTAATAATTCCCTTATATTAGTTCGTTCACCAAAAAAATACCGTACCTTAAAAAGACAATTTTTTTTATCGACATCACATAGCTAAAACAAAAAAATTCGTTTCACAGTGCATTTTAAATTCCTTCATTTTTCCAACTAATTGCCTCCTATCATTTCGTTTTCCTGCCAAAATGCGGTAATTCGATTCTTTATAATCGCATTTAATTTTTCTCCGAAATCACATAGCACCATCCAAGAAATTCGTGTGAAAGTGCATATTCAATCTTTTATTTCTCATACTAATTTCCTTATATCCATCTCATTTTCTCATCAAAATGCCCTAATTCGATTGCTGTCCAACCTTTATAATTTATGTGATCATATCACATAGCAATACCAAAAACATTTGCTTAAATAGAGCATTCAAAACGCTGTGTAATATATGCTATTTCTTGGTTGTTGCTATGTAATGTCGAAGAAAAACAATTATATCCGTTGAGAACTTTAAGGCGATTTGATGAGAAACCAACATAAACATACGACATTGATGTGAAAAATATAGGATTGAAAACGCTGTGTGAAATGGTATTTCTTGGATTTTGCTATGAAATGTCACAGAAAAAAACAATTATATCTGTGGATAGGTGTGTATTTAAGGCTATTTGATAGGAAACCAACAAACAAACGAAATTAATATGCAAAATTTGGATTGAAAATGCTGTGTGAAATGGTATTTCTTCGTTTTTGCTATGTAATGTCGCAAAAAAACGAAAATATCCATTGATTGGTTTTAATTGAAAACGATTTGATAAGAAACCAACATAAAAAATGGAAATAATAGGAAAAAATAGGATTGAAATGCTATGTGAAAAGATATTTCATGGTTGTTACTGTGCAATGTGACAGAAAAATACAATTACATCGGTGAAGAGGTTTCAATTTAAAACGTTTTGATGAGAAACCATCATAAAAAAACGAAATTGATAGGAAAAGTTAAGGATAGGAAACGCTGGGTGAATTGGTATTTCTTGGTTGTTGCGATGTATTGTCGCAGAAAAAAACAACTATATTAGTGGAGAGGTGTCAATTTACTGCGATTTGATACTAATAAATAAAACAAACGAAATTGATTGCAAAAATATAGGATCGAAAATGCTGAGTGGTATGGTATTTCTTGAAAGTTGCTATGTGATGTCGCAGAAAAAAGAATAATATCCGTTGAGTGGTGTCAATTTAAGGAGATTTGATGTGAAACCGATATGAGCAAAGGAAATTGATTACAAGTACATAGGATTGATAATGCAGTGTGAAACAATATTTCTTGGTTGTTGATATTTATTGCCGATGAAAAAAAATTACACCACTTTGAACACGCCAATTTGAGGGGATTTGATGATTAAGATACTTAAACAAACGAAATTTATAGGAAAAATATTGGATTAAAAATGTTGTGTGAAATGGTTATTCTTTACTGTTGCTATTGCAGAGAAAAACAATTATATCCGTTGAGAAGTATCACTTTAAGGCGATTTGATGAGAAACCAACATAAACATACGAAATTGATGTGAAAAATATAGGATTGAAAACGATATGTGACATGGTATTTCTTGGATTTTGCAATGTAATGTCGCATAAAAATCGAAAATATCCGTGGATTGGTGTTAATTTAAGGCAATTTCATGTGAAAACAACATAAACAATTGAAATTGATAGGAAAATAAAGGATTGGAAATGCTGTGTGAAATTGTTTTTCTAGGTTGTATTATTTATTGTCGCAAAAAAACAATTATATCCTTGGAGATATGTCAATTTAAGGGTATTTGATGATAAATTAAGGTAAAAATACGAAATTGATGTAAATGATATAGCTTGGAAAACGCTGCGTGAAATGATATTTATTTAATATAGCTATGTAATGTCGCAGATATAATACTTTTATCCGTGTGGAGATGTAAAGTTAAGGGGATTTGATAAGAAACCAACTTAAACAAAAAATAGAAAAACAATTATATCCTAGAAGAGGTGTCAAAAAAGGGAATTTGATGACAAACCAACATAAATAATTGATAGGAAAAATACATGATTGAAAATGCCGTTTGAAATGGTATTTCTAAGTTGTTTCTATGTAATATCGCAAAAAAAAATTACAACTATATCTGTGGAGAAGGGTCAAAAAAATAGGATTGGATGAGAAACCAGCATAAACAAACCTAATTGATAGGAAAAATATAGGATTGAAAATGCTGTGTGAAATGGTATTTCTTGGTTTTGCTATATCATGTCGCAGAAAAAAAATAATATCCGTGAGGAGGTTTCAATTTCAAACGATATAATGAGAAAACAAATTAAGCTATTGAAATTAATAGGAAAAATATGGGATTAAAATTCTGTGTGAAAAAGTATTTGTTTATTGTTGCTATGTATTGTCGCAGAAAAGGAAATGGATCCATGTAGAGATGTGACATAAAGGGAATCAATTAAGTACCCTAAACAAACGAAGTTGATAGGAAAAATAAAGCATTGAAAAAACTGTGGGAAATGGTACTTATTGATTATTGCTGTGTATTGTCATAAAACAATTATATCCGTGTAGCGATGTCATTTTAAGGTAATCTGAAGAAAAAAAATATAAAAAAGGAAATTGATAGGTAAAATATAGTATTAAAAACCATGTCTGAAATGGAATTGCTTAATTGTTGCTATTAGTTGTCGCAGAAAAAAATTGACTCCGTGTAGAGATATGTACATGAGACATTTAATATGTAGGGGTTATTTTAAGGAACTTAATCTTGCTATGAAGTATTGTATAAAAATCAGAGAAACACGCTGAGTACAGAATTTAGTGTAAAATTTTGTTGAAAGAATTCCGAAACGATGAAAGAGGTCAGTAGAATGCTGATTTAAGTGAACACCTCAGAAGCTGTATTTTTAATCTTGCGATGAAATATTGCATAAAATCGGAGAAACACGCTGAGTAGAGCATTTGTTTTCAATTTTTGTTGAAAAACAGCCGGGACAGTGAATAAAATCAGAAGAATGCTGATTTGAGAGATCACCTCAGAAGCTGTATTTTTAATCTTGCGATGAAATATAGCATAAAATCGGAGAAACACGCTGAGTAGAGCATTTGTTTTCAATTTTTGTTGAAAAACAGCCGGGACAGTGAATAAAATCAGAAGAATGCTGATTTGAGAGATCACCTCAGAAGCTGTATTTTTAATCTTGCGATGAAATATTGCATAAAATCGGAGAAACACGCTGAGTAGAGCATTTAGATTCAATTTTTGTTGAAAAACAGCCGAAACAGTGAATAAAATCAGAGGAATGCTGATCTGAGAGATCACCTCAGAAGCTGTATTTTAAATCTTGCGATGAAATATTGCATAAAATCGGAGAACCACGCTAAGTAGAGCATTTAGATTCAATTTTTGTTGAAAAACAGCCGAAACAGTGAATAAAATCAGAAGAATGCTGATTTGAGAGATCACCTCAGAAGCTGTATTTTTAATCTTGCGATGAAATATTGCATAAAATCGGAGAAACACGCTGAGTAGAGCTTTTAGTGTCAATTTTTGCAGAAAAACAGCCGAATCAGTGAACTACATCAGAAAAATGCTGATTTGAGAGATCACCTCAGAAGCTGTATTTATAATCTTGTTATGAAATATTGCATAAAATCGGAGAAACACGCTGAATAGAGTATTTAATTTCAATTTTTGTTGAAAAAACAGCCGAGACAGTGAATTAAATCAGAGCAATGCTGATTTGAGAAATCACCTCAGAAGCTGTATTTTTAATCTTGCGATAAAATATTGCATAAAATCGGAGAAACACGCTGAGTAGAGCATTAAGTGTCAATTTTTGTTGAAAAACAGCCGAAACAGTGAATGAAATCAGAAGAATGCCGATTTGAGAGATCACCTCAAAAGGTATATTTTTAATCTTGCGATAAAATATTGCATAAAATCGGAGAAACACGCTTAGTAGAGCATTAAGTGTCAATTTTTGTTGAAAAACAGCCGGGACAGTGAATAAAATCAGAAGAATGCTGATTTGAGAGATCACCTCAGAAGCTGTATTTTTAATCTTGCGATGAAATATTGCATAAAATCGGAGAAACACGTTGAGTAGAGCATTTAGATTCAATTTTTGTTGAAAAACAGCCGAAACAGTGAATAAAATCAGAGGAATGCTGATCTGAGAGATCACCTCAGAAGCTGTATTTTAAATCTTGCGATGAAATATTGCATAAAATCGGAGAACCACGCTGAGTAGAGCATTTAGATTCAATTTTTGATGAAAAACAGCCGAAACAGTGAATAAAATCAGAAGAATGCTGATTTGAGAGATCACCTCAGAAGCTGTATTTTTAATCTTGCGATGAAATATTGCATAAAATCGGAGAAACACGCTGAGTAGAGCTTTTAGTGTCAATTTTTGTAGAAAAACAGCCGAATCAGTGAACTACATCAGAAAAATGCTGATTTGAGAGATCACCTCAGAAGCTGTATTTATAATCTTGTTATGAAATATTGCATAAAATCGGAGAAACACGCTGAGTAGAGTATTTAATTTCAATTTTTGTTGAAAAACAACGGAAACAGTGAATTAAATCAGAAGAATACTGATTTGAGAGATCACCTCAGAAGCTGTATTTTTAATCTTGCGATGAAATATTACATAAAATCGGAGAAACACGCTGAGTAGAGCATTTGTTTTCAATTTTTTTTGAAAAACAGCCGAAACAGTGAATAAATTCAGAGGAATGCTGATCTGAGAGATCACCTCAGAAGCTGTATTTTAAATCTTGCGATGAAATATTGCATAAAATCGGAGAACCACGCTGAGTAGAGCATTTAGATTCAATTTTTGTTGAAAAACAGCCGAAACAGTGAATAAAATCAGAAGAATGCTGATTTGAGAGATCACCTCAGAAGCTGTATTTTTAATCTTGCGATGAAATATTGCATAAAATCGGAGAAACACGCTGAGTAGAGCTTTTAGTGTCAATTTTTGTAGAAAAACAGCCGAATCAGTGAACTACATCAGAAAAATGCTGATTTGAGAGATCACCTCAGAAGCTGTATTTATAATCTTGTTATGAAATATTGCATAAAATCGGAGAAACACGCTGAGTAGAGTATTTAATTTCAATTTTTGTTGAAAAAACAGCCGAGACAGTGAATTAAATCAGAGCAATGCTGATTTGAGAAATCACCTCAGAAGCTGTATTTTTAATCTTGCGATAAAATATTGCATAAAATCGGAGAAACACGCTTAGTAGAGCATTAAGTGTCAATTTTTGTTGAAAAACAGCCGGGACAGTGAATAAAATCAGAAGAATGCTGATTTGAGAGATCACCTCAGAAGCTGTATTTTTAATCTTGCGATGAAATATTGCATAAAATCGGAGAAACACGCTGAGTAGAGCATTTAGATTCAATTTTTGTTGAAAAACAGCCGAAACAGTGAATAAAATCAGAGGAATGCTGATCTGAGAGATCACCTCAGAAGCTGTATTTTAAATCTTGCGGTGAAATATTGCATAAAATCGGAGAACCACGCTGAGTAGAGCATTTAGATTCAATTTTTGATGAAAAACAGCCGAAACAGTGAATAAAATCAGAAGAATGCTGATTTGAGAGATCACCTCAGAAGCTGTATTTTTAATCTTGCGATGAAATATTGCATAAAATCGGAGAAACACGCTGAGTAGAGCTTTTAGTGTCAATTTTTGTAGAAAAACAGCCGAATCAGTGAACTACATCAGAAAAATGCTGAATTGAGAGATCACGTGAGAAGCTGTATTTATAATCTTGTTATGAAATATTGCATACAATCGGAGAAACACGCTGAGTAGAGTATTTAATTTCAATTTTTGTTGAAAAACAACGGAAACAGTGAATTAAATCAGAAGAATGCCGATTTGAGAGATCACCTCACAAGATATATTTTTAATCTTGCGATGAAATATTGCATAAAATCGGAGAAACACGCTGAGTAGAGCATTTAATTTCAATTTTTGTTGCAAAACAGCCGGCACAGTGAATAAAATCAGAAGAATACTGATTTGAGAGATCACCTCAGAAGCTGTATTTTTAATCTTGCGATGAAATATTACATAAAATCGGAGAAACACGCTTAGTAGAGCATTTGTTTTCAATTTTTTTTGAAAAACAGCCGAAACAGTGAATGAAATCAGAAGAATGCTCATTTCAGAGATCACCTCAGAAGCTGTATTTTTAATCTTGCGATGAAATATTGCATAAAATCGGGGAAACACGCTGAGTTGAGCATTTGTTTTCAATTTTTGTTGAAAAACAGCCGAGACAGTGAATAAAATCAGAAGAATGCTGATTTGAGAGATCACCTCAGAAGCTGTGTTTTTAATCTTGCGATGAAATATTGCATGAAATCGGAGAAACACGCTGAGTAGAGCATTTGTTTTCAGTTTTTGTTGAAAAACAGCCTAAAAGGTGAATAAAATCAGAAGAATGCTGATTTGAGAGATCACCTCAGAAGCTGTATTTTTAATCTTGTGATGAAATATTGCATAAAATCGGAGAAACACGCTGAGTAGATCATTTGTTTTCAATTTTTGTTGAAAAACAGCCGAATCAGTGAACTACATCAGAAAAATGCTGATTTGAGAGATCACCTCAGAAGCTGTATTTTTAATCCTGTTATGAAATATTGCATGAAATCGTAGAAACACGCTGAGTAGAGAGTAGATATCAATTTGCCGGAATCATAACGAGGTCATCCGCGAAGCTCTTTTCCCTTTCACTTTTGCGCACTCTAGCTGAGCTAGGCCGACGTCACACCTCTGCCCGGGAGAACATACACCCCCATCCACTCATCTGCTGCAATAGGTCATACATCCATGAGCATGAAATCAGCTCTGCCCGGGGAAATGTCCGAATACGGTTACGTAAATGAGAAATTTAGTTCACTAGACAACACCCTTTTACATAATGCCCCCTCCACGGCGCCTAACTCCCACCATCAACCCTTCTTAGCAGTATATAAGCCTGTACTGCGAGCTACTCTATACCAGCATTTGAAAGATTAGCTCTCAAATATGGTCCAACAGGCATCATCACTTAGCTTTCAACAAGAGAACTTCCATCTCGGGATCGCTGACCTCAGGTGAATATATTTTCGATAGCCCCCAAAAGCTATCGGAATTTTTTATCTTAAATCTAACTAATAGATGAACTTCAGAATGGTATTATGCTGAAGTCCTAAAATTCGCTTTATTCACAAAGCAGATTAATACCAAGATATATCGAATACCATGATATTCGAATTTTATGTAAGCAAAAGGGGGGGAATTGTTATCATTACCAATGTGACAGCTTCGAACTAAGATCCGTATACTTTACCTCCTGACTCAACTCTCCTTGATGGGGGGAAATATTTGAGGAAAGTCCCAGAGACAAGTAATTGGGAAATTAATGAACTAACATAAGAAAGGGATAAATGACGTCGCAGTATACCAATTCTAAGATTATAATACTATTAAATATACCAATATGATTCCACCATCAAAAATATATTGATTAAGAGACGATAAACAGATCTCCACCAACCTCAAAATCTTTCACGCGAGTTAATAAGACGCGAGAATCAGCGTTCCGCTTCGAGAGCCACATCATCTCTCTCACGCGTTCAGAGCGAAGAGTTCGCTCCGCGAGACATCGCTTTCTCCCCGAAGCCCCACGACATCAAGCGGTCGGTTCGGGAACTGTCCTTGTCGTGGCGGCGGGAACACAAAATAACATTCCCACAAACGCTTTTTGGAAGCATCCCGCTCCAGAATCATTAATACAACGTGTCCAGGTGGACTATTAGATTATATCAATTCATAGTCATAACATTCAATCTGGATAATTCACTTTTTAGTTGGAAATTAACACAGAAAACAGTTAAAACATCAATACGAACTATTTAATCATTTAAGAAAAAATCTTTTCACTGTAGAGATTCTGAATTCAATGTCTATAGAATGACGTCTTCTGCTAATTAGAAAATTTAACTTAATAACGATCTCCACTATTTGAGCAGATAAAATCTAAATTTCAAATTACCCATCAAGTAAACTAAATTATTATTTTCATTTATTATATCCTCAAGAGGAAGGGTTATTCAATAAATGAAACGCATTGCATATAGGTTTTACAAAAATTTATTTCATTTTTTTAAACATATTTCATTATTAACACAGAAATAAACTAGCTTGTAACAATTGTATTTATAGCACATTTTTTTTTTGAGAATATAACTTCAAAGTATCCATGCAAATACCTTTGGGAAGAAGACTAGTCAAGAACGACTTTTTAGCACCTTTTGAGAATTGAAACTGATAATCCCTCGTATATTTAAATAATATACTCTCCAGTTCTGAATAATCTACATCTCCAGAGTATTCATTCAGACCATGATAATTGTTCTTTAACCGAAACGAGTCTTTCGCGTACAGAAATCTTGCCGGCGATTTGAAAAGCCACACATTACAACATTTCGTTTGCACATTAATGATAGCTAATTCCTTGACTATGTATCCGCCATCAATTTTAGTGAATCCTTGGAATTCGATATAGCACTCATGACGTAATCTCTCAAACTTGCGAGATTTTTTTTCATCTAACGCCAGAGGTTCAAGAGATTACAAGAGTTTCTGACTTGCAGAATTTTACCTCGTGCCAGAGGTCAGAAACACTTTGCATACACTCATGTAATCAAAGTACAACCAAGTTATACCTTTTGATTACCAGACACATCATTCAACATGAGCGCCATCTCAAATTCCAATCTTTCCAGATCATATTCAGTGATTTCGTTAGATAACCCGGTAGCGAGAAATTGTCTAACCTTATCACGGCTGTCCGAAAGTCTCCGAAGAAATAGATTTATCAGAGTGGAGAGTTTTAACAGCTTTTCCCATTCATCAACATTAAGATTAAATGAACTCTTTGATAAAATATTTTTTATGGATAAATGTCGCTTCCCAAAGTAATTTGCGTAGGACAAGCACTTCGAATAGAGCTGATCTTTTAAACCAATATATAGATAATTACTCACTGATTTTTCTAAATTTATAACATTAGTCCATTCACTGTGTGAAACAATAACACTTTTCTTATTTGCTTGATTAAATTGCACTACTGGTTCAAAGTCTCTGCTGGGATCGTAGCCCACACAAACACTTTTTGAATTTACACCATTCAGATAATACACTGTTTGAAGCAGTAAATTATTGCTATCACAAGATGATCGAGGAACGGGATGATGTCCAGACGGTCTCTTCCTCTTAATGGGCGGGGACTCTTTCTGCGATGGTGACAGCATGATGACTGACGATCGACGAGATATTATCTTACTTAAGAGGGATGAGGTGGAGGAGGGGTGGGGGAACAGTCGTCGGAGCAAGGCTCAACTTCTGCTTTGAGGCGGTTATATTGCATCCATTGAGCGAGGGAATGAGCATCTCGGAGTGCGCACGTGCTGTTACGCAACTTATGGCATGGGTTCAGACAGGAAAAGGTGGGGAAGGAACATTTTTCAGGTGCTGGACAACGGAGTTCTTTCTTTAAGGAGATGAAGGTACGGTCTGTTAGGTCGGAGAGGAACTCACACTCGGCTTCGCTATATGCATACAGAGAGGTTGCTCCTTCAATGATGGCCTCCAAGGCGGGTAGAAGCTCCACATGAGAGATGAATCCATGATCGAAGGTGGTCTCCTCACAGTTTAGCGGGTCATGTAACCGCAGCTTTTTTCCACCAGCTATAAGCCTCCCATTCTTCTTAAAACTCCCCCAAAACAGACGATTTGAGTCAATATCCACTGCAGCCAGCTCTATCACCCCACCATTAGAGAAACACACAGAAGTGACGATATGCATTCCGGAGAGTCTATCTCATCAATGACTTTTCTCCCCCCGAAGCATGATATTTATTCTCGAGCAGCAATGCTGAGCCGCAGGATGACACCTCCTTTCACTCCTCAACTCGTTGAAGGTTAAGTGAAACAGCTTCAGAGCGCGGCAGTCGTTGAGGTGAGGGATGGTATGATGAAATTGTGTGAGGAATTTGTGTAGGGTGTATCCTAACGACTTACTAACTGCATAAAGACAACAGTATTCTCCGCAAATGTCAGAATGAAAACTTTGAATCTGAACCCGATTGTGAGTGCAAGCGAAAGGTTTCAAAAAATTTATAATATCCGGAACGAAAGGCACCAATCCATATGAGTCAAAATACTCTGCTATACCATTGAGAATATATATCGCCACCCAATGAGACCCAGGTAAGTATGAAGGATCTAAGTTCACTACGTATATGCCATTTATAGGAGAGTGGGGTAATTTATCGGAAGCGTAGACTCCGCGGAATATTTTTAGCGGATTCAATAACCTATCAATCTGTACACTATCCATTGCTAGACTAATAATTTGTGATAATGTTCCTGTTTTTATCAATTTCTAGCGAGGCATCGTATTCTGCAAATACCAAGCACGTTACTGTGTTTGTCAATTCTTTCTCGAATTTCGCCTCTATTCGCACCACACCACGATCTCCGAGACTTACATAATCTTCGTTTCCCGAATCGTCAGGTGTAAGATCGAACACTAGCATGAAATATCCATGTCCAAACATGTCGTACGTGATTTGATTACCCCTATCATAATGCTTTATTCCACTACCTGAAAATATGGTATCATATGCCCGCGCCCAATACTTTTTACTGCTGAAATTACATTCCAGTCCCTCGGAAGGAATCTGAACACCGTTTACAAAGAGTGAAAAAGTTTCCAGGGAATAGTGAGAGAGAGCAAATGGATTTTTCTCAACCCTACCAGCGTACGAGTCATTATCAACCATAGCAAATATTATAGTGTTGGGTATTCGACCAACAATCGCATTATCAATGCTCAGAGTTCTTCCACCGGAAGGAATCGTGAAAGATTTCATTTCCGTACGTTTGTAGTGATATCTAGCATTATTTTTTTCCAGCATGTTACTGTGTGCTACTAATATTGAAGGGTTGATGTCAAAATGTCGAACGTAAAGAGTCGCATCTAGTATTCTCATTACTCCTACCACTTCACCCATCAGATGAAATGCAGGGTTTGATATCATCAACCTGATTCCTATATCGACTCGATCTAACAACAATTGTGACTGATTGAACACGTCCACATGTAATTTACCATATAGCTCAACTTCGGCACTGTTCTCGAACCACGACTTTCGCTTTATGTAACCTGCATTGCTGTTATTAGTTTTATTAATATCATCCCCCGTATCCACTTCCCAACCTACGTTCCTCAAATGTGTTTTGCTAGCATCGACGCCATAATTTAACGCATTCTCAATATAGCTCCTGTAATGATAATTATCCTCCGAAGGAGTGACCAACGTCCCATTGAAATAAACGTTACACTGTTCAAAGAGGGAGTGGAGAATATTGTTCACAACGCCAGGTTGATTAGCATCACTAGACGTAAAATCTGTCAAGTCCGCCTTACACACTTTCACTCTCAACCTGAGGAATATACTATTCAAATCCTTGTAGGCATCACCGGAATCTTTAATCACGAATTCAATCACCGATCTATTATCCAGCGATGATATAGGTTTATAGGAAACTAGTCGCTTTGATAAAATGTTAGTCTGAATGGGTGGATTGGGTTGGAATAAGTCCAAGGAGGTTAGCATATGCTCAGCCATGACTTAGTTGGAAAAAATATCACTATGCACGACCTTCTTCCCTCTTCGCCTTCTCTGCGAATGTCCTTTATTTTTCCTGACGCTAGTTTTTATTTTATTCAATCGTGGACGCTTAACCAGTCTCACCCCACCCCCACTCATGTTTTTTATTTTCTCCTCCGCTTTACGCTTCAAGTTCTGCCCCGCCTCGTTTAATCTTCCTCTCAATATCTCTTTAAAAGGCTTTGTTCCTAGATCGCTCAAGGCTGCCGCCCCGGCACTAACCGCCTCCTTACCAACCGTCTTCAACCCGCTGTAAAAAAGAGGTCTGGCAAAACGCCACAAGCCAGCAAGAAAATTTCCTATACCCCGCCCCTTTTGCACACGATACGATGCTCGATATATTGGTCCAATTTCCCCACCTGACTGCTTTAGGTAGTAAGCCAAATATCGATCCGCCACTGGAGCCATCTCGACGCTCAATGATCAATAAACTTATATTACGCCTTTTTTATAAAATGCAATACGACGATGGAAGATTGCTCACCACTACGAAATGGAATTGGATCTCCGAGTTTGTTTGTCAAAAGAATTTCAATGCTTTCAATGTTATTCTTTTCGACTGGGTGATAGAAAATGGGATTGAATGCCCAGTGTAAGTCTTGAGTGTTTAATATACGCAAGCATCGACTGAGCGAATCACCTACCAGTTGAGGTTTAATTATATCTGTGTAAACGTAAACGTTTTTGGAAGGAGACAAGATTTCTCTTTTCGTTCTACCGCTTCGCAATTTACGGTATTCAGATTTAATGTTCTTGAAATTCTTTACGAAATCCTCCGCAAGTGTTGATGAAGATGAATCCCACTGATAGAAACGGAGAAGAATACTTGATAATATCAGAATATCATGTTTTATTTTAGCCTGCTGTTCACCGTTGAAATCTTTAATCGATTTATCGAATAATTCCTTGAACGAATTATATGTTCCTGGCTTTAACGTATACTTAACATCATCCGTAATAATCTGCACGGAGTTTGGTGATAATCTCTCATTTATACCACTCTTTTTATCATTCACTGTCATTTTATCTGCGTATATCACTACATCATTCGCTATGTCAAGCCTTTTCTCTCCGCTAATCTCAAAAAATGATGGTTCGAAGGCAAAAGCTATGCTCTCGTACCTACCATTTGGAACGATGAAAAACGAACCATCCTTCAACTTTACTCTAACAATATCTTTATCCTCAGGCCCACCGATTTCACCCCGGACCAAACCCTGCTCGTTCCGAGTCCTGTTGTCCTTGGTTGAAGAATAATTTGTGATTTCTCTCAAAACGCTCTGCTTATCGTTATCCTTTACTCCCTCGATTGGAGGAATAGAAATCTCGGCCAAACCCACCATCCATTCACCATTTACCAAATCGAGACGGTGCGATAATCTCGTACGGAAATGTGAGATCGTGTTGTGAGGAAAATATGTTTTTGAACTATCACTAGGCAACGTAATGTAAAACTCGTTCATATTTTACGCACCGAAGAAGCGGAGATCCAAGAATTAAATGATTTGGGGTATCCTTGCCACTTTACAAAATACTCTAAATCACCAGCCCGCCCCCTACGCTTTAAAATTTTTTCAATCTTGTATTCCGTATCGGGGGAAAGGTTAACCCTCACTAACTCTTGCTCATAGAAACTACCCTTTATATCCTCACCGTTCAGATCTTTCAACTTGTACGTTGGTATCTCCCTCGACCGATTCACACCCTCAACTTGAAATATTTCGTTGGTATAATTGGGCGTATATCCTTTCGCAAATGGGCGTCGCTCCTTACTGATTCTTACGTAATCACCCCCTTTAAATTTAACATTTTTGCTAATAAGAGGTTTCCTTGTGCGACTAGCGATTGAGAATGCATTTCTCTCATTCACCTCAACAGGTTTAACTCCTAAGCTGGAATGTACGCTATTATTATAACTATTCACCAATTTGGATAATATATCCACGTAATTGTACGTTGAATATCTCGTAAAATACTTGTACATTTTTGATTTTAGAGTTCGATTGAAACGTTCAACGAGACTGGCCTTTATGTCTGGATTGTTTGTTGTGTAAAACTTTACACCACGTTTCGACAGGAAATTTTTAAATTTACTATTCACAAATTCACCACCCTTATCGCTTTGAATTTTTAGCGGTTTTCTTTCGCGAAAAATATTATTAAACGCCTCGACTACCTCCTCTGGGCTCTTTTTCCGTAAAGCTCTTGCCCACCCATACCTCGAAAATAAATCAATCACCGTCAAAATATAACAATGTCCTCTGTTGAATTTTTTCAAACTTCGCATATCGTTCAGATCACATTGCCAGCATTCATCAATGTATGATACGATGTAACGATTTCTAGGGAATTTCTTCCTCATCGGTCTGTGGCGTGTGTATGCGTCTTGAGAATCTAACCACTCGCGTATTGTCTTTCTCGAAATTCCAGTCGCTCGATTTAATTTCTCGACAGTGGAAAAACCCGCAGAGTGTTCTGGATCATTGTACACCTTCTCGATTATATCGTTATCCACTCGTCTCCGAATTTTTTCGGTTTCCTTTGTCGACTGCTTCGCCTCGGCATTGCTCTTGGTGACTTTTCTTTTTCGCTTCGTTCTGACCTCTTTCTTTTTCTTCTCTTTAGCTGTTTCGATAGATTTCCCACCGCGTCTAGTCTTCCCTCTATACGTTCCCATGTCTTATCCAAATCAGCATTCGCTCGTTTCACATCGGCAAGCGATTTCCTCAGTGCGTGGGTCTCCTCCTCCTCACTGTCCTGTGACCTTCTATGTGACTGACTCTGACCCAAGGATTTCACTATCGGTATATGAATGGGCGATTTAATCTCGGAAACTGTGTTCAGATATTTATCTAGCACACGCTTGTACATGTGCCATTTGTCTACGTCCTTCACACCTCTTTTCACCAAGACGGCTTTCATTTCAACATCTAATGCATTTAATCTCCTCTTCATTTGACCTCGCTCAAAAGCCTCAGGGTCGACTACGAGCATTTTACGCAAACTCATTTTCCGCCAATGAGGCTACCAATGACACCACTCAATATGGATCCGAGTAGCATTGGCAGAAAGCCTCCTTTCTGTACGAGAAGCGCGCGCTTTTTTTTAATGCTAATACCACGCGAAGCCAAGTTTCTCAAAGTATATCGATGCTTGAATAGTTTTCGCTTTAGCCTATTATTTATCTTATGTCTACGTTCAAGCGTATTCAAACAACATTCGGAGATGGCATTAATCAACTCCGCATCCGATGCTTTTACTATAGCTGATCGCAACTTTGGTTTGGCAGATTTTAGCACATGAAGTAAATGATTATTGTTCTCCAATCTTTTCATCATGCACGGGCATGTAGATTACTGTGACCCTATCTTCAGGAAAGATTTTAGTACGGAATCTAAACCTTTCGTCCGTGTCCTGTCCGAGGTCTAGGACCAAATAGCCGAATGGTTCTTGCGTCACCTCTTTATATACCCTTTCCAATTCCTGCGATTTTTCAGGATAGACCTGCCGAGCCAAGTGACCGAATTGTAGTCGATCTCTAGGATTTTTAAATGCTACTATATACTTGGAATTTAGGGATATATTTCTCGCTTGCGGGCTCTGATAGAATATGTTTTGCGTGATTAAGAACACGGAAATGTTAAAATGATGGCTTCCTCTTGTGAACAATTTGCATACGTCTTTACTGTACGCTCCCTCACTCATTAGATCATCTAGCACGTACAACGTTGGCACGCCTACGAATTCTTCGAAAGGGGGTATTTCGGTTCGAAATTGAATTGGTGTACTCGTACGTATTCTTGGTTCACTTCCGCGACTGCAGCACCACACAATCTGATGTATTGAACTATCGATCATGTAAGGTAAATTTTTCAAGAATTTCGTCACGAACGTTGTTTTTCCACACCCCGAAGGGCCTGCGCAGATGCAAGTGAAAGGATGTTTCCAGACCAATGTCATGATTGGTACTGATCCTATTATAGCGCCTAATGGGTGTTTATAAGTATCAAAAATCTTCATTACCAAACGCCTCGCTATGCGTTCTCTTTCGCGGAATTTTGTAATGACCCCAAGCCATAGTATTAATCCCATCCTCGCAAATGTATCTTTTGTCATCGCTTGCGTTTAGCGTGACTTTGTTCATTTGTACCGTGTACAATTCATGCTTATTACTTCGAATGACTGTCATCCTTCTGAATTCTGTGGAATTTTCATGCAGGCAACGAACGTAGTCGTTGAATTTTAGACATTTATCTTTGACAGATTTGGTTATACCCTTGGCTTTCTTTTTTTCCTTTCCACCCTCGACCTTGAAGGAATATAGTTTGCTTCTCAGACCTACGAAATGAGTCATAATTAAAGAATTACATTCGTCTTTAAATTTCCCAATGACCCTTTTGTTCTTCTCAGAGTAGCAAGGGTGAGACTTTGGGTAATTTGATGTATCAAACGCATCCAGGTTGCTTAATATGTCCTCAATAATGTCATTTGTGTAAATTTGGTAAATAAACGAATCGGTATCGCTGTAGGAAAGGGAGATGTTCTTACCGTATTTTGGCAACATTGTCTGATAGTGAAAGTCATACATTAATGTCTTGCTGAGGTCTAAAACACAGAAACCTATGTATATCGGTTTGTTCATTTTGATAGTCGCCTTTCGCATGTGAACGGCCACCAGAGACTCGTTGAAAATCGTTCTGTCCAAAAATGTCGATTTATTGATTAACTTTTGTAATTTTTTTTCGTCAGTCACTAATTGCATATTAATTCTTTTTCGCACATTCTCCATCGTCTTGCCAAATACGGAATTATTCATGAGCTTGAAGAAGTCTTTTTGGAAGTCATTAGTGGCTAATTGCCTTCGATTAGTGTTCAAGTCAATATATGTCTTTAACCAAGGGGATTGACTAAATTCGATGATTCTATGTACCTTTTTCATAACAAGTCCAAGGGAAAGAGCCTGCTTGAGGTTGACATAGTGAATAACGTATTTAGTCCGACCCTCGAGCGTGGTAATTAACTTTTTATGTTTTCCACCGGGTGGGACTCGGTTTTCCGGACAAAGCGGGAAATCGGAATGACTATCATGAAGAGACTGCGGATACTCGAGATCAACTTCCAAAATATATCCCTTTTCATTTTCATCTGATATTTTAGCGACCTCAAAATTTGAAATTTCCATAGGGGAGAGCCATCGAAAATTTGCATATGGGAGTGGCTGGGAGAGCGCCCAACCATAGATATTATTCGCGTCGAGATAGGTAATGAAGTTAGACTCAGCTTCGGGATCATAATTTTTCAAATATTTATTATTTGCCTCGCAATATCTTTTGCAGCATTGTGATATTCCCCCGCGAATACCTGCCTCAAACATCAGGAGCATGTCGTAATCTGTTAAAAGTTCCAACTCAATTTCTGTATGCTTCAGCATAGCGTCAAAAGCTAACCCCGGAGCAGTGTAATACCACGCAGGGTCAAGCTTGTATGCATCAAAACAAACGTCTCTGAAATTCTCGAAGACGTCGGCTAGAAGTGTGACGTCACTTATAAGATAGACATCACTATAATCCCCCAATGTTTTGCATTCGAATGATGCCCAAACGTTAGAAGCGTGAGCGTAATCTTCCTCTGAAATATCGTCGCCTGTGAGCCGATTATGAAATTTTTCTCTATCCGGAAGTGAGGTTTCATCTAATCGTTCCAGTGAATCAGTGTAGTCGTATGGATAAACACCCTTTCGTGTAACCAAATGTGTCATCTCGTTGAATGTTTGCTGGGTGTATTTAAAAGTCTTCAGATTTGAGACCAAGGACGCCAGAGAAGCAGACATGAACCGATACGTATCGATAAACCGAATGTTAAAATTGTCATCGACAGACTTTGCGAATGTAATGTACTTTTCCTCAGAATTTGGTATTACGAATATTCTCCTCTCGTCATAATCTAACTCGCGGACAATGAAATGACCATCGTATGATGAAAGATTGTGGATGAAGACTGGTAAGAAATTCGGCATTCTATACTGCATGTTACAAAACTGATGCGCTGCACCCCTAAATCGTCCTGTCAAGTGATCGTGATCTCTCACGCGATCCTCGTTAAGTTGTTTCCCGCAAATGTGACAATCCACTGTCTCCTGAAACACGCTCTCCTCATCGGGAGTGAGGGGGTTCATGGGGACGGTATCTTTATACAAAGCACGTATTTTATCCGCCTCTTCTTTCATTCGCTCAATAAACACACGCGCTGCGTTCGGTCCTCGATATAACTGAGGCCTTTGGCATCCGTCAGGTGTGATTACCATATAGCAGAAGCTAAATGGTGTGTGTTTTTGTATCACGTTCGTGTAGGACTTATGTGAAGAGGGTTCACAAGTACTGACATTTTCGAGAAGGCATTCAAAGTCAACGTATATGACGTAATCTACTCGGAGGGAATAATTAACGTGAGTGAATTTTAAAATGCTATCACTCTCGTCCGGCATTACAATTTTACTCGGTTTCCCCACCCCTTTGCATAACTCCTGATGTTCTTCTAGTTTGGTCTCATCGTAGTAGTGCGTGAGGCAGCGTTTGCAAATGTGGATTCTGTGCTCATGTCTTGTAATTTGTGATGTAACCAATCTACTCAAGTTTCTTATCCAACAAAAGTGTGAAGTTTCGTCGTTTGTAACAAAAAGCAAATCTCTATGATCTTCTAGCTCGAGATCGACAACTTTCATCGGGTACACCTCATTTTTGTCTGTTAGACCAAAGACATTGATCGAAATATTGTTTGCTCGCTCAAATTTGGGGATATCTTTCAATTCTACAGGATATTCTATACAGTTCCAATTGTAACCAATACGAAACGCTTGCGTATTATACTTGCAAACCTTTTGAGGATTATTATCAATATTCTTTGCCCAAACAGCGTACTTGAAGCAATATATATCTTCATTTTGCACGTTGATTACAGATAGTGTATTAGCTATTTTGGCCGGAAGTTTAATGTATGTGGATCCCCGAAAAGGCGTATATTTATTAATTCGCAATTCTAATCCGATTACATTAGCAAGGCTCCATCCGGACCCCTTTGCTTGGAATTCCGACTTCTCCTTGAGCAATTTTGAAAAAGCCTCGTTCAATACTTCCCCCATATTATCCGCAGATAAGAGACGTCTATTGTTTGTCTTGAAAGATGCATCCATTTCCTCTCTCTCACCTTTATGAAATTTACAAATTAAAATAAGATTAAATTTAATCGATTTTTTTGCAATTACCTGTTCTAGTAATTTCTCGGCTACCTGTTCTTTAATGTCGTCGAGGAAAGAAATTACGTCCCCACCTTTATCCTCCTCTGGAGTGATCCAGAACGTTTGAAGTCTAGATCGGATAGCAGATTCCACCTCAATAAAGCCTCGACCTAGTTGGCTCGTCACCTTCTGTCTGTGCAAATTCGTATTTTCGTGTTGTAAAGCCTCATCTGTGTTGTAGTACACTTCGCAATAATTACAAAATTTTCTACCCTTTACCTCGTCTAGCGCCTCTTTCATCCGTGTGAAGGTTTCCATATCATTTATAACATCATTATCAAAAACAACACGTCGATGAATGTTCATGATTGCCTGTTCTAGTTCCTGTGAGGTGAACTGACGAGAATTGAAATTATTTAAAATTTCTGCGATTGAATGCATGTTTTTTTTGTAAGGTAGCGGAAAAGTGGGTGCTGTAAAGATAATCGATACCGCGAATAAGTCTATCCAAATATATTTTAAAAGATTAAAATCGAAACAAAAAAATGTTTTTTTTTACTCACTGTGAATGTCTGTAGATGGTGATGAAGATGATGAAAGCTTCTGTGGAATTCTTCCGAATCTCTCGAAATCTCGATGGGGAATGGAAAATGTTCTCTCCACCGTAGAGTTTTATAGATAAATTAGTTTACTCAGTGTATCTCGCGTACGGGTAGCGATTGGAACTTGTTCCCATGAACGACGACTATGAACTAACCGAGGTGTGTGCGGTCTTGCCTAGCAGAAAGATCTAGGTCTAATGCCTTTCACTTCTCGCTTCAGTAGAAGTCGAAGGTGGGGGAAAAAATATGCGCTGACGAAGCGAGTATCTAAGGTGAACACGACCTCTATAGTAACCTCTATATGAGTCATCCTAGATATACGTATGTAGGTCGTGGTGTGGGGGAGAACTCAAATGCAATTGCTATAATGATGAAGGTGAACCTTAGTCGGATGACTGTTAGCCATCCTTTCACTCCATCACCGGCCGCACGCAACGAGGTGTGTTGTATTGAACTAAAAAAACCTTACAATGAAGTCTGCATCCATTTCCTTGTTCATATAAATACATCAAATGTACTCAATCCTATACTTCATTTTCCCATGTGCTTTGAAAGCTCTACTATGACTCGTTTTATACGTTTAAACCGATCACAGTTTACTGAAGTAAATGCTTCTGCATATGCTCTACATAATATTCAGAAATATTTTAGTTTCATCGGTTTACCACCCCTTTATACTCTATGTCTGAGAGTCGTGGCATCATGCTTGGAAAGAAAAACGGATACATATAAACTCAGTCTTCCGCAGACAGTGTGTACCGATTTAGTATATTATATAGAATGTAATAGGAAAATCCTATGGAAACGGGGTTTGGGGGCTTTGTCAGAGGATTCCATGTTAGATTATGAATTGGAGATTAATAATATTGAGTTTAATTTTAATACACGTCTAACACCATACGCATATCAAATTTTGCTGGATAGACCTTTTGATTTTCTTTATGATATGCAGTCTTATATAGGAAGTCCATTTCACATGGTGTTGATGCACTATAGTTTTAGTTCAAAGTATACAGCAGCTACATTTTGTTTGAAGTGTGCATCATCAATTAGACCGTTTAAACCCTTTAGCGTATATCTATATATACATCACACGGTTTTAAATGTAATCGAGACGGAATCTGTGATTCAGCGGAGTGATTATTGGTGCTCTAACTGTGTTAGGACGCCTCTGTTTGCATTGATTGATAAGTCGGACTGTTCATCTACATTTACCAGACATGAAAGTTCATCGTCAGAAGATGATTCGTCCTCTGACTCAAGGGAATCGTATACGTTCGCCTTCAATACTCATAAAAGGCGCAAGAATTATTCTAATTATCTAGAGTATCACCGTGCCTTGAAGCGGAAACGAGTGGGTTCTTATTTTTCCTCGGACACCTTTCTAGATTCAGATTCTGAAGGACAATGCTGGTAAGTAAACTAACCTTCCTTGGTGAATCAAAGGTTTCTTTCACTTAATTCAGTATATAAGTGCTCGTTTTGCTGGGAGATATTCACTCGCATCTGCAGATCGGCTCGTCTCGTCTCCTACGCCATCTCGTCTCCTGCACCGTCTCGTATCCTGTGACATCTCATCTCCTGCACCGTCTCGTCTCCTGCGCCATCTCGTCTCCTGCACCGTCTCGTCTCCTGCGCCATCTCGTCTCCTGCGCCGTCTCGTCTCCTGCACCGTCTCGTATCCTGTGACATCTCGTCTCCTGCACCGTCTCATCTCCTGCGCCATCTCGTCTCCTGCACCGTATCGTATCCTGCACCGTCTCGTATCCTGCACCAGCTCGTATCCTGCACCAGCTCGTATCCTACGCCATCTCGTCTCCTGCACCGTATCGTATCCTGCACCGTCTCGTATCCTGCACCGTCTCGTCTCCTACACCATCTCGTCTCCTGTACCATCTCGTCTCCTGCGCCATCGCACACCTTCATCACAGGTTAAGTTTTTTTTAAATGTACTTTTTACATCAAAGTATTCATATGTAGCATATTTATCTTAAATTATTCTTTTTCATTCTAACGCTGTAGAATGCTTGTTGCTATCAAGAAATTACATCCGCTTGCAATCATTCCTGAATCTAGTTATGACTGTTCGGCCGGATATGATATTGCTGCTATTCAGGATGATGTTATTCCTAAAAGGGGGCGTTGTCTTGTGAGAACTGGATTATCTCTTGAGATCCCAAAGGGGTTTTATGGAAGATTAGCGTCTCGGTCGGGTTTATCATTAAAATTTGGAATTGAGGTGGGCGCTGGGGTAGTCGATGGAAATTATAGAGGGGAAATTAAAGTACTCCTTTATAATCATAGCAACGAGGATTTTATGGTAAACAGGGGGGATCGGATATGTCAAATTATATTTGAACATATTGCTACAGACGTCATTTTTGTTGCGACCAATGACCACTTTTCACCAACTAGTCGAGGTGTGAGTGGATTTGGCAGTTCAGATACTAATTAAGGTAGTGATACTTTTTATGATATGTAACTTTATTCAATAAATGATAATTTAAATATGTAAAACAACTATTTTTAATTCTTTTCTAGGATGAGTTCCGTTAACAACACCGTCTCTGCCGCCACCGCAACTACGACCAACGTTGCTAGTAGGTTCGCCGCCGACATCGTGACTCCTAGGACGTCAATCCGGAGCAAGTTACTCCTCGCCCAGGAGAGGGCTAGGTACCTCAGGAAGGAGGACCTGGTGGAGGGGGAGGAGTATTGCGTGGAGGAAATCCGGGAGTCGGGTAGTCGCTTTGGTGGCCTGCTGGCGGAGATCTTATTCGGTGGGGTGAAGAGGGGGATATTCCTCCCCAAGTACTTCAAATTGAGCAAAAATGAAATAACATTGTTTAATGAAGATGCTTGGGGGGAGAATTTGAAACTAAAAAAAATAAATGGCCAATTAATTTTGGCGTAAAATTTGAAAAAATTGTCTTTATTATTATAGATCATATGGCTCGTATTACCTGAACAATTCCCTTCACCGGGTCTGACCTTTTTTTTAACACGTTGCAGTTGGGTGGTATGGTATCCTCGGGCTGTGCTCTCATGCTCATGTTCCCGGGTGGATGTATGACCTAATCATAGTCGCCTCATGCTGCAGATGAGTGGATGGGGGTGTATGTTCTCCCGGGCAGAGGTGTGACGTCGGCCTAGCTCAGCTAGAGTGCGCAAAAGTGAAAGGGAAAAGAGCTTCGCGGATGACCTCGTTATGATTCCGGCAAATTGATATCTACTGTAGAGCATTTAGTGTCAATTTTTGTTGAAAAACAGCCGAGACAGTGAATTAAATCAGAGCAATGCTGATTTGAGAAATCACCTCAGAAGCTTTATTTTTAATCTTGCTATGAAATATTGCATAAAATCGGAGAAACACGCTGAGTAGAGTATTTAATTTCAATTTTTGTTGAAAAACAGCCGAAACAGTGAATAAAATCAGAAGAATGCTGATTTGAGAGATCACCTCAGAAGCTGTATTTTTAATCTTGTTATGAAAAATTGCATTAAATTGGAGAAACACGCTGAGTAGAGCATTTGTTTTCAATTTTTGTTGAAAAACAGCCGAGACAGTGAATTAAATCAGAAGAATGCTCATTTGAGAGATCACCTCAAAAGCTGTGTTATTAATCTTGCGATTAAATATTGCATAAAGTTGGTGAAACACGCTGAGTAGAGCATTTAATTTCAATTTTTGTTGAAAAACAGCCGAGACAGTGATTAAAATCAGAAGAATGCCGATTTTAGAGTTCACCTCAGAATCTGTATTTTTAATCTTGCGAAGAAATATTGCATAAAATCGGAGAAACACGCTGAGTAGAGCTTTAATTTTCAATTTTTGTTGAAAAACAGACGAAACAGTGAATAAAATCAGGAGAATGCTGATTTGAGAGATCACCTCAGAAGCTGTATTTTTAATCTTGCGATGAAATATTGCATAAAATCGGAGAAACACGCTGAGTAGATCATTTGTTTTCTATTTTTGTTGAAAAACAGCCGAATCAGAGAATTAAATCAGAGCAATGCTGATTTGAGAAATCACCTCAGAAGCTTTATTTTTAATCTTGCTATGAAATATTGCATAAAATCGGAGAAACACGCTGAGTAGAGCATTTAGTGTCAATTTTTGTTGAAAAACAGCCGAGACAGTGAATTAAATCAGAGCAATGCTGATTTGAGAGATCACCTCACAAGCTTTATTTTTAATCTTGCTATGAAATATTGCATAAAATCGGAGAAACACGCTGAGTAGAGTATTTAATTTTCAATTTTTGTTGAAAAACAGACGAAACAGTGAATAAAATCAGGAGAATGCTGATTTGAGAGATCACCTCAGAAGCTGTATTTTTAATCTTGCGATGAAATATTGCATAAAATCGGAGAAACACGCTGAGTAGATCATTTGTTTTCTATTTTTGTTGAAAAACAGCCGAATCAGAGAATTAAATCAGAGCAATGCTGATTTGAGAAATCACCTCAGAAGCTTTATTTTTAATCTTGCTATGAAATATTGCATAAAATCGGAGAAACACGCTGAGTAGAGCATTTAGTGTCAATTTTTGTTGAAAAACAGCCGAGACAGTGAATTAAATCAGAGCAATGCTGATTTGAGAGATCACCTCACAAGCTTTATTTTTAATCTTGCTATGAAATATTGCATAAAATCGGAGAAACACGCTGAGTAGAGTATTTAATTTCAATTTTTGTTGAAAAACAGCCGAAACAGTGAATAAAATCAGAAGAATGCTGATTTGAGAGATCACCTCAGAAGCTGTATTTTTAATCTTGTTATGAAATATTGCATTAAATTGGAGAAACACGCTGAGTAGAGCATTTTATTTTCAATTTTTTTGAAAAACAGCCGAGACAGTGAATTAAATCAGAAGAATGCTCATTTGAGAGATCACCTCAAAAGCTATATTTTTAATCTTGCTATGATTTATTGCATGAAATCGTAGTAACACGCTGAATAGAGCATTTGTTTTCAATTTTTGTTAAAAACAGCCTAAACAGTGAATAAAATCAGAAGAATGCTGATTTGAGAGATCACCTCAGAAGCTGTATTTTTAATCTTGCGATGAAATATTGCATAAAATCTGAGAAACACGCTGAATAGAGCATTTGTTTTCAATTTTTGATGAAAAACAGCGTAAAAGGTGAATAAAATAAGAAGAATGCTGATTTGAGAGATCACCTCAGAAGCTGTATTTTAAATCTTGCGATGAAATATTGCATAAAATCTGAGAAACACGCTGAGTAGAGCATTTGTTTTCAATTTTGTTTGAAAAACAGCCTAAAAGGTGAATAAAATCAGAAGAATGCTGATTTGAGAGATCACCTCAGAAGCTGTATTTTCAATCTTGCGATGAAATATTGAATAAAATCGGAGAAACACGCTGAGTAGATCATATGTTTTCAATTTTTGTTGAAAAACAGCCGAATCAAGGATGAAATCAGAGCAATGCTCATTTGAGAAATCACCTCAGATGCTTTATTTTTAATCTTGCTATGAAATATTGCATAAAATCGGAGAAACCGGTGAGTAGAGTATTTAATTTCAAATTTTGTTGAAAAACAACGGAGACAGTTTATTTTTAATCTTGCTATGAAATATTGCATGAAATCGTAGAAACACGCTGAGTAGAGCATTTGTTTTCAATTTTTGTTGAAAAACAGACGAAACAGTGAAATAAATCAGAAGAATGCTGATTTGAGAGATCAACTCAGAAGCTGTGTTATGTATCTTGCGATTAAATATTGCATAAAGTTGGTGAAACACGCTGAGTAGAGCATTTAATTTCAATTTTTGTTGAAAAACAGCCGAGACAGTGATTAAAATCAGAAGAATGCCGATTTTAGAGTTCACCTCAGAATCTGTATTTTTAATCTTGCGAAGAAATATTGCATAAAATCGGAGAAACACGCCGAGTAGAGCTTTAATTTTCAATTTTTGTTGAAAAACAGCCAAGATAGTGAATAAAATCAGAAGAATGCTGATTTGAGAGATCACCTCAGAAGCTGTATTTTTAATCTTGCGATGAAATATTGCGTAATATCGGAGAAACACGCTGAGTGGAGCATTTGTTTTAAATTTTTGTTGAAAAACAGCAGAGACAGTGATTAAAATCAGAAGAATGCTGATTTGAGATATCACCTCAGAAGCTGTATTTTTAATCTTACGATGAAATATAGCAAAAAATCGGAGAAACACGCTGAGTAGAGCATTTGTTTTCAATTTTTGTTGAAAAATATCGGAGACAATGATTAAAATCAAAATATAGCTGATTTGAGAGATCACCTCAGAAGCTGTATTTTTAATCTTGCGATGAAATATTGCAAAAAATCGGAGAAACACGCTGAGTAGAGCATTTGTTTTCAATTTTTGTTGAAAAACAGCCGACACAGTGAATAAATTCAGAATATTGCTGATTTGAGATATCACCTCAGAAGCTATATTTTTAATCTTGCGATGAAATATTGCATAAAATCGGAGAAACACGCTGAGTAGAGCATTTGTTTTCAATTTTTGTTGAAAAACAGCCGAGACAGTGAATAAAATCAGAAGAATGGTGATTTGAGAGATCACCTCAGAAGCTGTATTTTTAATCTTGCGATGAAATATTGCATAAAATCGGAGAAACACGCTGAGTAGAGCATTTGTTTTCAATTTTTGTTGAAAAACAGCCGAGACAGTGGTTAATATCAGAAGAATGCTGATTTGAGAGATCACCTCAGAAGCTGTATTTTTAATCTTGCGATGAAATATTGCATAAAATACGAGAAACACGCTGAGTAGAGCATTTGTTTTCAATTTTTGTTGAAAAACAGCCTAAAAGGTGAATAAAATCAGAAGAATGCTGATTTGTGAGATCACCTCAGAAGCTGTATTTTCAATCTTGCGATGAAATATTGAATAAAATCGGAGAAACACGCTGAGTAGAGCATTTGTTTTCAATTTTTGTTGAAGAACAGCCGAAACAGTGAATAAAATCAGAAGAATGCTGATTGGAGAGATCACCTCAGAAGCTGTATTTTTAATCTTGCGATGGAATATTGCATAAAATCGGAGAAACACGCTGAGTAGATCATTTGTTTTCAATTTTTGTTGAAAAACAGCCGAAACAGTGAATAAAATCAGAGCAATGCTGATTTGAGAAATCACCTCAGAAGCTTTATTTTTAATCATGCTATGAAATATTGCATAAAATCGGAGAAACCGGTGAGTAGAATATTTAATTTCAAATTTTGTTGAAAAACAACGGAGACAGTTTATTTTTAATCTTGCTATGAAATATTGCATGAAATCGTAGAAACACGCTGAGTAGAGTATTTAATTTCAATTTTTGTTGAAAAACAGCCGAAACAGTGAATAAAATCAGAAGAATGCTGATTTGAGAGATCACCTCAGAAGCTGTATTTTTAATCTTGTTATGAAATATTGCATTAAATTAGAGAAACACGCTGAGTAGAGCATTTGTTTTCAATTTTTGTTGAAAAACAGACGAAACAGTGAATAAAATCAGAAGAATGCTGATTTGAGAGATCACCTCAGAAGCTGTATTTTTAATCTTGCGATGAAATATTGCATAAAATCGGAGAAACACGTTGAGTAGAGCATTTGTTTTCAATTTTTGTTGAAAAACAGCCTAAAAAGTGAATAAAATCAGAAGAATGCTGATTTGAGAGATCACCTCAGAAGCTGTGTTATTAATCTTGCGATTAAATATTGCATAAAGTTGGTGAAACACGCTGAGTAGAGCATTTAATTTCAATTTTTGTTGAAAAACAGCCGAGACAGTGATTAAAATCAGAAGAATGCCGATTTTAGAGTTCACCTCAGAATCTGTATTTTTAATCTTGCGATGAAATATTGTGTAAAATCGGAGAAACACGCTGAGTAGACCATTTGTTTTCAATTTTTGTTGAAAAACAGCCGAGACAGTGAATAAAATCAGAAGAATGCTGATTTGAGAGATCACCTCAGAAGCTGTATTTTTAATCTTGCCATGAAATATTGTAAAAAATCGGAGAAACACGCTGAATAGAGCATTTGTTTTCAATTTTTGTTGAAAAACAGCGTAAAAGGTGAATAAAATAAGAAGATAGCTGATTTGAGAGATCACCTGAGAAGCTGTATTTTAAATCTTGCGATGAAATATTGCATTAAATCTGAGAAACACGCTGAGTAGAGCATTTGTTTTCAATTTTTGTTGAAAAACAGCCTAAAAGGTGAATAAAATCAGAAGAATGCTGATTTGAGAGATCACCTCAGAAGCTGTATTTTCAATCTTGCGATGAAATATTGCAAAAAATCGGAGAAACACGCTGAGTAGATCATTTGTTTTCAATTTTTGTTGAAAAACAGCCGAGACAGTGATTAAAATCAGAATATAGCTGATTTGAGAGATCACCTCAGAAGCTGTATTTTTAATCTTGCGATGAAATATTGCGTAAAATCGGAGAAACACGCTGAGTAGACCATTTGTTTTCAATTTTTGTTGAAAAACAGCCGAGACAGTGAATAAAATCAGATGAATGCCGTTTTGAGAGATCACCTCAGAATCTATAATTTTAATCCTGCGATGAAATATTGCATAAAATCGGAGAAACACGCTGAGTAGAGCATTTGTTTTCAATTTTTGTTGAAAAACAGCCGAGACAGTGATTAAAATCAGAAGAATGCTGATTTGAGAGATCACCTCAGAAGCTGTATTTTTAATCTTGCGATGAAATATTGCATAAAATCGGAGAAACACGCTGAGTAGAGAATATGTTTTCAATTTTTGTTGAAAAACAGCCGAGACAGTGAATAAAATCAGAAGAATGCTGATTTGAGATATCACCTCAGAAGCTGTATTTTTAATCTTGTGATGAAATATTGCATAAAATCGGAGAAACACGCTGAGTAGAGTATTTGTTTTCAATTTTTGTTGACAAACAGCCTAAAAGGTGAATAAAATCAAAAGAATGCTGATTTGAGAGATCACCTCAGAAGCTGTATTTTTAATCTTGCGATGAAATATTGCATAAAATCGGAGAAACACGCTGAGGAGACCATTTGCTTTCAATTTTTGTTGAAAAACAGCCGAGACAGTGATTAAAATCAGAAGAATGCCGATTTTAGAGTTCACCTCAGAATCTGTATTTTTAATCTTGCGAAGAAATATTGCATAAAATCGGAGAAACACGCTGAGTAGAGCATTTGTTTTCAATTTTTGTTGAAAAACAGCCGAGACAGTGGTTAATATCAGAAGAATGCTGATTTGAGAGATCACCTCAGAGGCTGTGTTATTAATTTTGCGATTAAATATTACATAAAGTTGGTGAAACACGCTGAGTAGAGCATTTAATTTCAATTTTTGTTGAAAAACAGCCGAGAAAGTGATTAAAATCAGAAGAATGCCGATTTTAGAGTTCACCTCAGAATCTGTATTTTTAATCTTGCGAAGAAATATTGCATAAAATCGGAGAAACACGCTGAGTAGAGCTTTAATTTTCAATTTTTGTTGAAAAACAGCCGAGACAGTGAATAAAATCAGAAGTATGCTGATTTGAGAGATCACCTCAGAAGCTGTATTTTTAATCTTGCGATGAAATATTGCAAAAAATCGGGGAAACACGCTGAGTAGAGCATTTGTTTTCAATTTTTGTTGAAAAACATCCGAGACAATGATTAAAATCAGAATATAGCTGATTTGAGAGATCACCTCAGTAGCTGTATTTTTAATCTTGCGATGAAATATTGCATAAAATCTGAGAAACACGCTGAATAGAGCATTTGTTTTCAATTTTTGTTGAAAAACAGCCTAAAAGGTGAATAAAATAAGAAGAATGCTGATTTGAGAGATCACCTCAGAAGCTGTATTTTTAATCTTGCGATGAAATATTGCATAAAATCGGAGAAACACGCTGAGTAGAGCATTTGTTTTCAATTTTTGTTGAAAAACAGCCGAGACAGTGGTTAATATCAGAAGAATGCTGATTTGTGAGATCACCTCAGAAGCTGTATTTTCAATCTTGCGATGAAATATTGAATAAAATCGGAGAAACACGCTGAGTAGAGCATTTGTTTTCAATTTTTGTTGAAGAACAGCCGAAACAGTGAATAAAATCAGAAGAATGCTGATTGGAGAGATCACCTCAGAAGCTGTATTTTTAATCTTGCGATGGAATATTGCATAAAATCGGAGAAACACGCTGAGTAGATCATTTGTTTTCAATTTTTGTTGAAAAACAGCCGAAACAGTGAATAAAATCAGAGCAATGCTGATTTGAGAAATCACCTCAGAAGCTTTATTTTTAATCATGCTATGAAATATTGCATAAAATCGGAGAAACCGGTGAGTAGAATATTTAATTTCAAATTTTGTTGAAAAACAACGGAGACAGTTTATTTTTAATCTTGCTATGAAATATTGCATGAAATCGTAGAAACACGCTGAGTAGAGTATTTAATTTCAATTTTTGTTGAAAAACAGCCGAAACAGTGAATAAAATCAGAAGAATGCTGATTTGAGAGATCACCTCAGAAGCTGTATTTTTAATCTTGTTATGAAATATTGCATTAAATTAGAGAAACACGCTGAGTAGAGCATTTGTTTTCAATTTTTGTTGAAAAACAGCCGAGACAGTGATTAAAATCAGAAGAATGCTGATTTGAGAGATCACCTCAGAAGCTGTATTTTTAATCTTGCGATGAAATATTGCATAAAATCGGAGAAACACGCTGAGTAGAGAATATGTTTTCAATTTTTGTTGAAAAACAGCCGAGACAGTGAATAAAATCAGAAGAATGCTGATTTGAGATATCACCTCAGAAGCTGTATTTTTAATCTTGTGATGAAATATTGCATAAAATCGGAGAAACACGCTGAGTAGAGTATTTGTTTTCAATTTTTGTTGACAAACAGCCTAAAAGGTGAATAAAATCAAAAGAATGCTGATTTGAGAGATCACCTCAGAAGCTGTATTTTTAATCTTGCGATGAAATATTGCATAAAATCGGAGAAACACGCTGAGGAGACCATTTGCTTTCAATTTTTGTTGAAAAACAGCCGAGACAGTGATTAAAATCAGAAGAATGCCGATTTTAGAGTTCACCTCAGAATCTGTATTTTTAATCTTGCGAAGAAATATTGCATAAAATCGGAGAAACACGCTGAGTAGAGCATTTGTTTTCAATTTTTGTTGAAAAACAGCCGAGACAGTGGTTAATATCAGAAGAATGCTGATTTGAGAGATCACCTCAGAAGCTGTGTTATTAATTTTGCGATTAAATATTACATAAAGTTGGTGAAACACGCTGAGTAGAGCATTTAATTTCAATTTTTGTTGAAAAACAGCCGAGAAAGTGATTAAAATCAGAAGAATGCCGATTTTAGAGTTCACCTCAGAATCTGTATTTTTAATCTTGCGAAGAAATATTGCATAAAATCGGAGAAACACGCTGAGTAGAGCTTTAATTTTCAATTTTTGTTGAAAAACAGCCGAGACAGTGAATAAAATCAGAAGTATGCTGATTTGAGAGATCACCTCAGAAGCTGTATTTTTAATCTTGCGATGAAATATTGCAAAAAATCGGGGAAACACGCTGAGTAGAGCATTTGTTTTCAATTTTTGTTGAAAAACATCCGAGACAATGATTAAAATCAGAATATAGCTGATTTGAGAGATCACCTCAGTAGCTGTATTTTTAATCTTGCGATGAAATATTGCATAAAATCTGAGAAACACGCTGAATAGAGCATTTGTTTTCAATTTTTGTTGAAAAACAGCCTAAAAGGTGAATAAAATAAGAAGAATGCTGATTTGAGAGATCACCTCAGAAGCTGTATTTTTAATCTTGCGATGAAATATTGCATAAAATCGGAGAAACACGCTGAGTAGAGCATTTGTTTTCAATTTTTGTTGAAAAACAGCCGAGACAGTGGTTAATATCAGAAGAATGCTGATTTGAGAGATCATCTCAGAAGCTGTATTTTTAATCTTGCGATGAAATATTGCATAAAATCTGAGAAACACGCTGAGTAGAGCATTTGTTTTCAATTTTTGTTGAAAAACAGACTAAAAGGTGAATAAAATCAGAAGAATGCTGATTTGTGAGATCACCTCAGAAGCTGTATTTTCAATCTTGCGATGAAATATTGAATAAAATCGGAGAAACACGCTGAGTAGAGCATTTGTTTTCAATTTTTGTTGAAGAACAGCCGAAACAGTGAATAAAATCAGAAGAATGCTGATTGGAGAGATCACCTCAGAAGCTGTATTTTTAATCTTGCGATGGAATATTGCATAAAATCGGAGAAACACGCTGAGTAGATCATTTGTTTTCAATTTTTGTTGAAAAACAGCCGAAACAGTGAATAAAATCAGAGCAATGCTGATTTGAGAAATCACCTCAGAAGCTTTATTTTTAATCATGCTATGAAATATTGCATAAAATCGGAGAAACCGGTGAGTAGAATATTTAATTTCAAATTTTGTTGAAAAACAACGGAGACAGTTTATTTTTAATCTTGCTATGAAATATTGCATGAAATCGTAGAAACACGCTGAGTAGAGTATTTAATTTCAATTTTTGTTGAAAAACAGCCGAAACAGTGAATAAAATCAGAAGAATGCTGATTTGAGAGATCACCTCAGAAGCTGTATTTTTAATCTTGTTATGAAATATTGCATTAAATTAGAGAAACACGCTGAGTAGAGCATTTGTTTTCAATTTTTGTTGAAAAACAGACGAAACAGTGAATAAAATCAGAAGAATGCTGATTTGAGAGATCACCTCAGAAGCTGTATTTTTAATCTTGCGATGAAATATTGCATAAAATCGGAGAAACACGTTGAGTAGAGCATTTGTTTTCAATTTTTGTTGAAAAACAGCCTAAAAAGTGAATAAAATCAGAAGAATGCTGATTTGAGAGATCACCTCAGAAGCTGTGTTATTAATGTTGCGATTAAATATTGCATAAAGTTGGTGAAACACGCTGAGTAGAGCATTTAATTTCAATTTTTGTTGAAAAACAGCCGAGACAGTGATTAAAATCAGAAGAATGCCGATTTTAGAGTTCACCTCAGAATCTGTATTTTTAATCTTGCGATGAAATATTGTGTAAAATCGGAGAAACACGCTGAGTAGACCATTTGTTTTCAATTTTTGTTGAAAAACAGCCGAGACAGTGAATAAAATCAGAAGAATGCTGATTTGAGAGATCACCTCAGAAGCTGTATTTTTAATCTTGCCATGAAATATTGTAAAAAATCGGAGAAACACGCTGAATAGAGCATTTGTTTTCAATTTTCGTTGAAAAACAGCGTAAAAGGTGAATAAAATAAGAAGATAGCTGATTTGAGAGATCACCTGAGAAGCTGTATTTTAAATCTTGCGATGAAATATTGCATAAAATCTGAGAAACACGCTGAGTAGATCATTTGTTTTCAATTTTTGTTGAAAAACAGCCGAGACAGTGATTAAAATCAGAATATAGCTGATTTGAGAGATCACCTCAGAAGCCGTATTTTTAATCTTGCGATGAAATATTGCGTAAAATCGGAGAAACACGCTGAGTAGACCATTTGTTTTCAATTTTTGTTGAAAAACAGCCGAGACAGTGAATAAAATCAGATGAATGCCGTTTTGAGAGATCACCTCAGAATCTATAATTTTAATCCTGCGATGAAATATTGCATAAAATCGGAGAAACACGCTGAGTAGAGCATTTGTTTTCAATTTTTGTTGAAAAACAGCCGAGACAGTGATTAAAATCAGAAGAATGCTGATTTGAGAGATCACCTCAGAAGCTGTATTTTTAATCTTGCGATGAAATATTGCATAAAATCGGAGAAACACGCTGAGTAGAGTATTTGTTTTCAATTTTTGTTGACAAACAGCCTAAAAGGTGAATAAAATCAAAAGAATGCTGATTTGAGATATCACCTCAGAAGCTGTATTTTTAATCTTGCGATGAAATATTGCATAAAATCGGAGAAACACGCTGAGGAGACCATTTGCTTTCAATTTTTGTTGAAAAACAGCCGAGACAGTGATTAAAATCAGAAGAATGCCGATTTTAGAGTTCACCTCAGAATCTGTATTTTTAATCTTGCGAAGAAATATTGCATAAAATCGGAGAAACACGCTGAGTAGAGCATTTGTTTTCAATTTTTGTTGAAAAACAGCCGAGACAGTGGTTAATATCAGAAGAATGCTGATTTGAGAGATCACCTCAGAAGCTGTGTTATTAATTTTGCGAAGAAATATTGCATAAAATCGGAGAAACACGCTGAGTAGAGCATTTGTTTTCAATTTTTGTTGAAAAACAGCCGAGACAGTGGTTAATATCAGAAGAATGCTGATTTGAGAGATTACCTCAGAAGCTGTGTTATTAATTTTGCGATTAAATATTACATAAAGTTGGTGAAACACGCTGAGTAGAGCATTTAATTTCAATTTTTGTTGAAAAACAGCCGAGACAGTGATTAAAATCAGAAGAATGCCGATTTTAGAGTTCACCTCAGAATCTGTATTTTTAATCTTGCGAAGAAATATTGCATAAAATCGGAGAAACACGCTGAGTAGAGCTTTAATTTTCAATTTTTGTTGAAAAACAGCCGAGACAGTGAATAAAATCAGAAGTATGCTGATTTGAGAGATCACCTCAGAAGCTGTATTTTTAATCTTGCGATGAAATATTGCAAAAAATCGGGGAAACACGCTGAGTAGAGCATTTGTTTTCAATTTTTGTTGAAAAAACAGCCGAGACAGTGAATTAAATCAGAGCAATGCTGATTTGAGAAATCACCTCAGAAGCTGTATTTTTAATCTTGCGATAAAATATTGCATAAAATCGGAGAAACACGCTTAGTAGAGCATTAAGTGTCAATTTTTGTTGAAAAACAGCCGGGACAGTGAATAAAATCAGAAGAATGCTGATTTGAGAGATCACCTCAGAAGCTGTATTTTTAATCTTGCGATGAAATATTGCATAAAATCGGAGAAACACGCTGAGTAGAGCATTTAGATTTAATTTTTGTTGAAAAACAGCCGAAACAGTGAATAAAATCAGAGGAATGCTGATCTGAGAGATCACCTCAGAAGCTGTATTTTAAATCTTGCGATGAAATATTGCATAAAATCGGAGAACCACGCTGAGTAGAGCATTTAGATTCAATTTTTGATGAAAAACAGATGAAACAGTGAATAAAATCAGAAGAATGCTGATATGAGAGATCACCTCAGAAGCTGTATTTTTAATCTTGCGATGAAATATTGCATAAAATCGGAGAAACACGCTGAGTAGAGCTTTTAGTGTCAATTTTTGTAGAAAAACAGCCGAATCAGTGAACTACATCAGAAAAATGCTGATTTGAGAGATCACCTCAGAAGCTGTATTTATAATCTTGTTATGAAATATTGCATAAAATCGGAGAAACACGCTGAGTAGAGTATTTAATTTCAATTTTTGTTGAAAAACAACGGAAACAGTGAATTAAATCAGAAGAATGCCGATTTGAGAGATCACCTCACAAGCTATATTTTTAATCTTGCGATGAAATATTGCATTAAATCGGAGAAACACGCTGAGTAGAGCATTTAGTGTCAATTTTTGTTGCAAAACAGCCGGCACAGTGAATAAAATCAGAAGAATACTGATTTGAGAGATCACCTCAGAAGCTGTATTTTTAATCTTGCGAAGAAATATTACATAAAATCGGAGAAACACGCTGAGGAGACCATTTGTTTTCAATTTTTGTTGAAAAACAGCCGAGACAGTGGTTAATATCAGAAGAATGCTGATTTGAGAGATCACCTCAGAAGCTGTGTTATTAATTTTGCGAAGAAATATTGCATAAAATCGGAGAAACACGCTGAGTAGAGCGTTTGTTTTCAATTTTTGTTGAAAAACAGCCGAGACAGTGGTTAATATCAGAAGAATGCTGATTTGAGAGATTACCTCAGAAGCTGTGTTATTAATTTTGCGATTAAATATTACATAAAGTTGGTGAAACACGCTGAGTAGAGCATTTAATTTCAATTTTTGTTGAAAAACAGCCGAGACAGTGATTAAAATCAGAAGAATGCCGATTTTAGAGTTCACCTCAGAATCTGTATTTTTAATCTTGCGAAGAAATATTGCATAAAATCGGAGAAACACGCTGAGTAGAGCTTTAATTTTCAATTTTTGTTGAAAAACAGCCGAGACAGTGAATAAAATCAGAAGTATGCTGATTTGAGAGATCACCTCAGAAGCTGTATTTTTAATCTTGCGATGAAATATTGCAAAAAATCGGGGAAACACGCTGAGTAGAGCATTTGTTTTCAATTTTTGTTGAAAAAACAGCCGAGACAGTGAATTAAATCAGAGCAATGCTGATTTGAGAAATCACCTCAGAAGCTGTATTTTTAATCTTGCGATAAAATATTGCATAAAATCGGAGAAACACGCTTAGTAGAGCATTAAGTGTCAATTTTTGTTGAAAAACAGCCGGGACAGTGAATAAAATCAGAAGAATGCTGATTTGAGAGATCACCTCAGAAGCTGTATTTTTAATCTTGCGATGAAATATTGCATAAAATCGGAGAAACACGCTGAGTAGAGCATTTAGATTCAATTTTTGTTGAAAAACAGCCGAAACAGTGAATAAAATCAGAGGAATGCTGATCTGAGAGATCACCTCAGAAGCTGTATTTTTAATCTTGCGATGAAATATTGCATAAAATCGGAGAAACACGCTGAGTAGATCATTTGTTTTCTATTTTTGTTGAAAAACAGCCGAAACAGTGAATAAAATCAGAAGAATGCTGATTTGAGAGATCACCTCAGAAGCTGTATTTTTAATCTTGTTATGAAATATTGCATTAAATTGGAGAAACACGCTGAGGAGAGCATTTAGTGTCCATTTTTGTAGAAAAAAAGCCGAATCAGTGAACTACATCAGAAAAATGCTGATTTGAGAGATCACCTCAGAAGCTGTATAAATAATCTTGTTATGAAATATTGCATGAAATCGTAGAAACACGCTGAGTAGAGCATTTAGTGTCAATTTTTGTTGAAAAACAGCCGAATCAGAGAATTAAATCAGAAGAATGCTGATTTGAGAGATCACCTCAGAAGCTGTATTTTTAATCTTGTTATGAAATATTGCATTAAATTGGAGAAACACGCTGAGTAGAGCATTTGTTTTCAATTTTTTTGAAAAACAGCCGAGACAGTGAATTAAATCAGAAGAATGCTCATTTGAGAGATCACCTCAAAAGTTATATTTTTAATCTTGCTATGAAATATTGCATAAAATCTGAGAAACACGCTGAATAGAGCATTTGTTTTCAATTTTTGTTGAAAAACAGCGTAAAAGGTGAATAAAATAAGAAGAATGCTGATTTGAGAGATCACCTCAGAAGCTGTATTTTAAATCTTGCGATGAAATATTGCATAAAATCTGAGAAACACGCTGAGTAGAGCATTTGTTTTCAATTTTGTTTGAAAAACAGCCTAAAATGTGAATAAAATCAGAAGAATGCTGATTTGAGAGATCACCTCAGAAGCTGTATTTTCAATCTTGCGATGAAATATTGAATAAAATCGGAGAAACACGCTGAGTAGATCATTTGTTTTCAATTTTTGTTGAAAAACAGCCGAATCAGTGAACTACATCAGAAAAATGCTGATTTGAGAGATCACCTCAGAAGCTGTATTTTTAATCCTGTTATGAAATATTGCATTAAATTGGAGAAACACGCTGAGTAGAGCATTTGTTTTTAATTTTTGTTGAAAAACAGCCGAGACAGTGAATTAAATCAGAAGAATGCTCATTTGAGAGATCACCTCAAAAGCTATATTTTTAATCTTGCGATGAAATATTGCATAAAATCAGAGAAACACGCTGAGTAGAGCATTTGTTTTCAATTTTTGTTGAAAAACAGCCTAAACAGTGAATAAAATAAGAAGAATGCTGATTTGAGAGATCACCTCAGAAGCTGTGTTATGTATCTTGCGATTAAATATTGCATAAAGTTGGTGAAACACGCTGAGTAGAGCATTTAATTTCAATTTTTGTTGAAAAACAGCCGAGACAGTGATTAAAATCAGAAGAATGCCGATTTTAGAGTTCACCTCAGAATCTGTATTTTTAATCTTGCGAAGAAATATTGCATAAAATCGGAGAAACACGCTGAGTAGAGCTTTAATTTTCAATTTTTGTTGAAAAACAGACGAAACAGTGAATAAAATCAGGAGAATGCTGATTTGAGAGATCACCTCAGAAGCTTTATTTTTAATCTTGCGATGAAATATTGCATAAAATCGGAGAAACACGCTAAGTAGATCATTTGTTTTCTATTTTTGTTGAAAAACAGCCGAAACAGTGAATAAAATCAGAAGAATGCTGATTTGAGAGATCACATCAGAAGCTGTATTTTTAATCTTGTTATGAAATATTGCATTAAATTGGAGAAACACGCTGAGTAGAGCATTTAACGTCAATTTTTGTAGAAAAAAAGCCGAATCAGTGAACTACATCAGAAAAATGCTGATTTGAGAGATAACTTCAGAAGCTGTATATATAATCTTGTTATGAAATATTGAATAAAATCGGAGAAACACGCTGAGTAGAGCATTTGTTTTCAATTTTTGATGAAGAACAGACGAAACAGTGAATAAAATCAGAAGAATGCTGATTTGAGAGATCACCTCAGAATCTGTATTTTTAATCTTGCGATGAAATATTGCCTAAAATCGGAGAAACACGCTGAGTAGAGCATTTGTTTTCAATTTTTGTTGAAAAACAGCCGAATCAAGGATGAAATCAGAGCAATGCTCATTTGAGAAATCACCTCAGATGCTTTATTTTTAATCTTGCTATGAAATATTGCATAAAATCGGAGAAACACGCTGAGTAGAGCATTTGTTTTCAATTTTTGTTGAAAAACAGCCGAGACAGTGATTAAAATCAGAAGAATGCTGATTTGTGAGATCACCTCAGAAGCTGTATTTTCAATCTTGCGATGAAATATTGAATAAAATCGGAGAAACACGCTGAGTAGATCATTTGTTTTCAATTTTTGTTGAAGAACAGACGAAACAGTGAATAAAATCAGAAGAATGCTGATTTGAGAGATCACCTCAGAAGCTGTATTTTTAATCTTGCGATGAAATATTGCATAAAATCGGAGAAACACGCTGAGTAGATCATTTGTTTTCAATTTTTGTTGAAAAACAGCCGAAACAGTGAATAAAATCAGAAGAATGCTGATTTGAGAGATCACCTCAGAAGCTGTATTTTTAATCTTGTTATGAAATATTGCATAAAATCTGAGAAACACGCTGAGTAGAGCATTTGTTTTCAATTTTTGTTGAAAAACAGCCTAAAAGGTGAATAAAATCAGAAGAATGCTGATTTGTGAGATCACCTCAGAAGCTGTATTTTCAATCTTGCGATGAAATATTGAATAAAATCTGAGAAACACGCTGAGTAGAGCATTTGTTTTCAATTTTTGTTGAAAAACAGCCTAAAAGGTGAATAAAATCAGAAGAATGCTGATTTGTGAGATCACCTCAGAAGCTGTATTTTCAATCTTGCGATGAAATATTGAATAAAATCGGAGAAACACGCTGAGTAGATCATTTGTTTTCAATTTTTGTTGAAGAACAGACGAAACAGTGAATAAAATCAGAAGAATGCTGATTTGAGAGATCACCTCAGAAGCTGTATTTTTAATCTTGCGATGAAATATTGCATAAAATCGGAGAAACACGCTGAGTAGATCATTTGTTTTCAATTTTTGTTGAAAAACAGCCGAAACAGTGAATAAAATCAGAAGAATGCTGATTTGAGAGATCACCTCAGAAGCTGTATTTTTAATCTTGTTATGAAATATTGCATAAAATCTGAGAAACACGCTTAGTAGAGCATTTGTTTTCAATTTTTGTTGAAAAACAGCCTAAAAGGTGAATAAAATCAGAAGAATGCTGATTTGTGAGATCACCTCAGAAGCTGTATTTTCAATCTTGCGATGAAATATTGAATAAAATCGGAGAAACACGCTGAGTAGAGCATTTGTTTTCAATTTTTGTTGAAGAACAGACGAAACAGTGAATAAAATCAGAAGAATGCTGATTTGAGAGATCACCTCAGAAGCTGTATTTTTAATCTTGCGATGAAATATTGCATAAAATCGGACAAACACGCTGAGTAGATCATTTGTTTTCAATTTTTGTTGAAAAACAGCCGAAACAGTGAATAAAATCAGAAGAATGCTGATTTGAGAGATCACCTCAGAAGCTGTATTTTTAATCTTGTTATGAAATATTGCATTAAATTGGAGAAACACGCTGAGTAGAGCATTTGTTTTCAATTTTTGTTGAAAAACAGCCGAGACAGTGAATTAAATCAGAAGAATGCTCATTTGAGAGATCACCTCAAAAGCTATATTTTTAATCTTTCTATGATTTATTGCATGAAAACGTAGAATCACGATGAGTAGAGCATTTGTTTTCAATTTTTGTTGAAAAACAGACGAAACAGTGAATAAAATCAGAAGAATGCTGATTTGAGAGATCACCTCAGAAGCTGTATTTTTAATCTTGCGATGAAATATTGCATAAAATCAGAGAAACACGCTGAGTAGAGCATTTGTTTTCAATTTTTGTTGAAAAACAGCCTAAACAGTGAATAAAATAAGAAGAATGCTGATTTGAGAGATCACCTCAGAAGCTGTGTGTAGTATCTTGCGATTAAATATTGCATAAAGTTGGTGAAACACGCTGAGTAGAGCATTTAATTTCAATTTTTGTTGAAAAACAGCCGAGACAGTGATTAAAATCAGAAGAATGCTGATTTGAGATATCACCTCAGAATCTGTATTTTTAATCTTGCGAAGAAATATTGCATAAAATCGGAGAAACACGCCGAGTAGAGCTTTAATTTTCAATTTTTGTTGAAAAACAGCCGAGATAGTGAATAAAATCAGAAGAATGCTGATTTGAGAGATCACCTCAGAAGCTGTATTTTTAATCTTGCGATGAAATATTGCGTAATATCGGAGAAACACGCTGAGTGGAGCATTTGTTTTAAATTTTTGTTGAAAAACAGCAGAGACAGTGATTAAAATCAGAAGAATGCTGATTTGAGATATCACCTCAGAAGCTGTATTTTTAATCATACGATGAAATATTGCAAAAAATCGGAGAAACACGCTGAGTAGAGCATTTGTTTTCAATTTTTGTTGAAAAATATCGAAGACAATGATTAAAATCAAAATATAGCTGATTTGAGAGATCACCTCAGAAGCTGTATTTTTAATCTTGCGATGAAATATTGCAAAAAATCGGAGAAACACGCTGAGTAGAGCATTTGTTTTCAATTTTTGTTGAAAAACAGCCGAGACAGTGATTAAAATCAGAAGAATGCTGATTTGAGATATCACCTCAGAAGCTATATTTTTAATCTTGCGATGAAATATTGCATAAAATCGGAGAAACACGCTGAGTAGAGCATTTGTTTTCAATTTTTGTTGAAAAACAGCCGAGACAGTGAATAAAATCAGAAGAATGGTGATTTGAGAGATCACCTCAGAAGCTGTATTTTTAATCTTGCGATGAAATATTGCATAAAATCTGAGAACCACGCTGAATAGAGCATTTGTTTTCAATTTTTGTTGAAAAACAGCGTAAAAGGTGAATAAAATAAGAAGAATGCTGATTTGAGAGATCACCTCAGAAGCTGTATTTTTAATCTTGCGATGAAATATTGCATAAAATCGGAGAAACACGCTGAGTAGAGCATTTGTTTTCAATTTTTGTTGAAAAACAGCCGAGACAGTGGTTAATATCAGAAGAATGCTGATTTGAGAGATCACCTCAGAAGCTGTATTTTTAATCTTGCGATGAAATATTGCATAAAATCTGAGAAACACGCTGAGTAGAGCATTTGTTTTCAATTTTTGTTGAAAAACAGCCTAAAAGGTGAATAAAATCAGAAGAATTGCTGATTTGTGAGATCACCTCAGAAGCTGTATTTTCAATCTTGCGATGAAATATTGAATAAAATCGGAGAAACACGCTGAGTAGATCATTTGTTTTCAATTTTTGTTGAAGAACAGACGAAACAGTGAATAAAATCAGAAGAATGCTGATTTGAGAGATCACCTCAGAAGCTGTATTTTTAATCTTGCGATGAAATATTGCATAAAATCGGAGAAACACGCTGAGTAGATCATTTGTTTTCAATTTTTATTGAAAAACAGCCGAAACAGTGAATAAAATCAGAAGAATGCTGATTTGAGAGATCACCTCAGAAGCTGTATTTTTAATCTTGTTATGAAATATTGCATAAAATCTGAGAAACACGCTGAGTAGAGCATTTGTTTTCAATTTTTGTTGAAAAACAGCCTAAAAGGTGAATAAAATCAGAAGAATGCTGATTTGTGAGATCACCTCAGAAGCTGTATTTTCAATCTTGCGATGAAATATTGAATAAAATCGGAGAAACACGCTGAGTAGAGCATTTGTTTTCAATTTTTGTTGAAAAACAGCCGAAACAGTGAATAAAATCAGAAGAATGCTGATTTGAGAGATCACCTCAGAAGCTGTATTTTCAATCTTGCGATGAAATATTGAATAAAATCGGAGAAACACGCTGAGTAGATCATTTGTTTTCAATTTTTGTTGAAGAACAGACGAAACAGTGAATAAAATCAGAAGAATGCTGATTTGAGTGATCACCTCAGAAGCTGTATTTTTAATCTTGCGATGAAGTATTGCATAAAATCGGAGAAACACGCTGAGTAGATCATTTGTTTTCAATTTTTGTTGAAAAACAGCCGAATCAGTGAACTACATCAGAAAAATGCTGATTTGAGAGATCACCTCAGAAGCTGTATTTTTAATCCTGTTATGAAATATTGCATTAAATTGGAGAAACACGCTGAGTAGAGCATTTGTTTTTAATTTTTGTTGAAAAACAGCCGAGACAGTGAATAAAATCAGAAGAATGCTGATTTGAGAGATCACCTCAGAAGCTGTATTTTTAATCTTGTTATGAAATATTGCATTAAATTAGAGAAACACGCTGAGTAGAGCATTTGTTTTCAATTTTTGTTGAAAAACAGACGAAACAGTGAATAAAATCAGAAGAATGCTGATTTGAGAGATCACCTCAGAAGCTGTATTTTTAATCTTGCGATGAAATATTGCATAAAATCGGAGAAACACGTTGAGTAGAGCATTTGTTTTCAATTTTTGTTGAAAAACAGCCTAAACAGTGAATAAAATCAGAAGAATGCTGATTTGAGAGATCACCTCAGAAGGTGTGTTATTAATCTTGCGATTAAATATTGCATAAAGTTGGTGAAACACGCTGAGTAGAGCATTTAATTTCAATTATTGTTGAAAAACAGCCGAGACAGTGATTAAAATTAGAAGAATGCCGATTTTAGAGTTCACCTCAGAATCTGTATTTTTAATCTTGCGATGAAATATTGTGTAAAATCGGAGAAACACGCTGAGTAGACCATTTGTTTTCAATTTTTGTTGAAAAACAGCCGAGACAGTGAATAAAATCAGAAGAATGCTGATTTGAGAGATCACCTCACAAGCTGTATTTTTAATCTTGCGATGAAATATTGCGTAAATTCGGAGAAACACGCTGAGTGGAGCATTTGTTTTCAATTTTTGTTGAAGAACAGCCGAGACAGTGAATAAAATCAGAAGAATGCTGATTTGAGAGATCACCTCAGAAGCTGTATTTTTAATCTTGCGATGAAATATTGCGTAAATTCGGAGAAACACGCTGAGTGGAGCATTTGTTTTCAATTTTTGTTGAAGAACAGCCGAGACAGTGATTAAAATCAGAAGAATGCTGATCTGAGAGATCACCTCAGAAGCTGTATTTTTAATCATGAGATGAATTATTGCATAAAATCGGAGAAACATGCTGAGTAGAGCATTTGTTTTCAATTTTTGTTGAAAAACAGCCTAGACAGTGAATAAAATCAGAAGAATGGTGATTTGAGATATCACCTCAGAAGCTGTGTTTTTAATCTTGCGATGAAATATTGCATAAAATCTGAGAAACACGCTGAATAGAGCATTTGTTTTCAATTTTTGTTGAAAAACAGCGTAAAAGGTGAATAAAATAAGAAGATAGCTGATTTGAGAGATCACCTGAGAAGCTGTATTTTAAATCTTGCGATGAAATATTGCATAAAATCTGAGAAACACGCTGAGTAGAGCATTTGTTTTCAATTTTTGTTGAAAAACAGCCTAAAAGGTGAATAAAATCAGAAGAATGCTGATTTGAGAGATCACCTCAGAAGTTGTATTTTCAATCTTGCGATGAAATATTGCAAAAAATCGGAGAAACACGCTGAGTAGATCATTTGTTTTCAATTGTTGTTGAAAAACAGCCGAGACAGTGATTAAAATCAGAATATAGCTGATTTGAGAGATCACCTCAGAAGCTGTATTTTTTATCTTGCGATGCAATATTGCGTAAAATCGGAGAAACACGCTGAGTAGACCATTTGTTTTCAATTTTTGTTGAAAAACAGCCGAGACAGTGAATAAAATCAGATGAATGCCGTTTTGAGAGATCACCTCAGAAGCTGTATTTTCAATCTTGCGATGAAATATTGAATAAAATCGGAGAAACACGCTGAGTAGAGCATTTGTTTTCAATTTTTGTTGAAAAACAGCCGAAACAGTGAATAAAATCAGAAGAATGCTGATTTGAGAGATCACCTGAGAAGCTGTATTTTTAATCTTGCGATGAAATATGGCGTAAAATCGGAGAAACACGCTGAGTGGAGCATTTGTTTTCAATTTTTGTTGAAAAACAGCCGAGACAGTGATTAAAATCAGAAGAATGCTGATTTGAGATATCACCTCAGAAGCTATATTTTTAATCTTGCGATGAAATATTGCATAAAATCGGAGAAACACGCTGAGTAGAGCATTTGTTTTCAATTTTTGTTGAAAAACAGCCGAGACAGTGAATAAAATCAGAAGAATGGTGATTTGAGAGATCACCTCAGAAGCTGTATTTTTAATCTTGCGATGATATATTGCATAAAATCTGAGAAACACGCTGAGTAGAGCATTTGTTTTCAATTTTTGTTGAAAAACAGCCTAAAAGGTGAATAAAATCAGAAGAATGCTGATTTGAGAGATCACCTCAGAAGCTGTATTTTCAATCTTGCGAAGAAATATTGAATAAAATCGGAGAAACACGCTGAGTAGAGCATTTGTTTTCAATTTTTGTTGAAAAACAGCCGAAACAGTGAATAAAATCAGAAGAATGCTGATTTGAGAGATCACCTCAGAAGCTGTATTTTTAATCTTGTTATGAAATATTGCATTAAATTGGAGAAACACGCTGAGTAGAGCATTTAATTTCAATTTTTGTTGAAAAACAGCCGAGACAGTGATTAAAATCAGAAGAATGCCGATTTTAGAGTTCACCTCAGAATCTGTATTTTTAATCTTGAGAAGAAATATTGCATAAAATCGGAGAAACACGCTGAGTAGAGCTTTAATTTTCAATTTTTGTTGAAAAACAGCCGAGACAGTGAATAAAATCAGAAGTATGCTGATTTGAGAGATCACCTCAGAAGCTGTATTTTTAATCTTGCGATGAAATATTGCAAAAAATCGGGGAAACACGCTGAGTAGAGCATTTGTTTTCAATTTTTGTTGAAAAACATCCGAGACAATGATTAAAATCAGAATATAGCTGATTTGAGAGATCACCTCAGAAGCTGTATTTTTAATCTTGCGATGAAATATTGCATAAAATCTGAGAAACACGCTGAATAGAGCATTTGTTTTCAATTTTTGTTGAAAAACAGCCTAAAAGGTGAATAAAGTCAGAAGAATGCTGATTTCAGAGATCACCTCAGAAGCTGTATTTTCAATCTTGCGATGAAATATTGAATAAAATCGGAGAAACACGCTGAGTAGAGCATTTGTTTTCAATTTTTGTTGAAAAACAGCCGAAACAGTGAATAAAATCAGAAGAATGCTGATTTGAGAGATCACCTGAGAAGCTGTATTTTTAATCTTGCGATGAAATATGGCGTAAAATCGGAGAAACACGCTGAGTGGAGCATTTGTTTTCAATTTTTGTTGAAAAACAGCCGAGACAGTGATTAAAATCAGAAGAATGCTGATTTGAGATATCACCTCAGAAGCTATATTTTTAATCTTGCGATGAAATATTGCATAAAATCGGAGAAACACGCTGAGTAGAGCATTTGTTTTCAATTTTTGTTGAAAAACAGCCGAGACAGTGAATAAAATCAGAAGAATGGTGATTTGAGAGATCACCTCAGAAGCTGTATTTTTAATCTTGCGATGATATATTGCATAAAATCTGAGAAACACGCTGAGTAGAGCATTTGTTTTCAATTTTTGTTGAAAAACAGCCTAAAAGGTGAATAAAATCAGAAGAATGCTGATTTGAGAGATCACCTCAGAAGCTGTATTTTCAATCTTGCGAAGAAATATTGAATAAAATCGGAGAAACACGCTGAGTAGAGCATTTGTTTTCAATTTTTGTTGAAAAACAGCCGAAACAGTGAATAAAATCAGAAGAATGCTGATTTGAGAGATCACCTCAGAAGCTGTATTTTTAATCTTGTTATGAAATATTGCATTAAATTGGAGAAACACGCTGAGTAGAGCATTTGTTTTCAATTTTTGTTGAAAAACAGCCGAGACAGTGAATTAAATCAGAAGAATGCTCATTTGAGAGATCACCTCAAAAGCTATATTTTTAATCTTGCTATGATTTATTGCATGAAATCGTAGAATCACGCTGAGTAGAGCATTTGTTTTCAATTTTTGTTGAAAAACAGACGAAACAGTGAATAAAATCAGAAGAATGCTGATTTGAGAGATCACCTCAGAAGCTGTATTTTTAATCTTGCGATGAAATATTGCATAAAATCGGAGAAACACGCTCAGTAGAGCATTTGTTTTCAATTTTTGTTGAAAAACAGCCGAGACAGTGATTAAAATCAGAAGAATGCTGATTTGAGATATCACCTCAGAAGCTGTATTTTTAATCTTACGATGAAATATTGCAAAAAATCGGAGAAACACGCTGAGTAGAGCATTTGTTTTCAATTTTTGTTGAAAAATATCGGAGACAATGATTAAAATCAAAATATAGCTGATTTGAGAGATCACCTCAGAAGCTGTATTTTTAATCTTGCGGTGAAATATTGCAAAAAATCGGAGAAACACGCTGAGTAGAGCATTTGTTTTCAATTTTTGTTGAAAAACAGCCGAGACAGTGATTAAAATCAGAAGAATGCTGATTTGAGATATCACCTCAGAAGTTATATTTTTAATCTTGCGATGAAATATTGCATAAAATCGGAGAAACACGCTGAGTAGAGCATTTGTTTTCAATTTTTGTTGAAAAACAGCCGAGACAGTGAATAAAATCAGAAGAATGGTGATTTGAGAGATCACCTCAGAAGCTGTATTTTTAATCTTGCGATGAAATATTGCATAAAATCTGAGAACCACGCTGAATAGAGCATTTGTTTTCAATTTTTGTTGAAAAACAGCATAAAAGGTGAATAAAATAAGAAGAATGCTGATTTGAGAGATCACCTCAGAAGCTGTATTTTTAATCTTGCGATGAAATATTGCATAAAATCGGAGAAACACGCTGAGTAGAGCATTTGTTTTCAATTTTTGTTGAAAAATAGCCGAGACAGTGGTTAATATCAGAAGAATGCTGATTTGAGAGATCGCCTCAGAAGCTGTATTTTTAATCTTGCGATGAAATATTGCATAAAATCTGAGAAACACGCTGAGTAGAGCATTTGTTTTCAATTTTTGTTGAAAAACAGCCTAAAAGGTGAATAAAATCAGAAGAATGCTGATTTGTGAGATCACCTCAGAAGCTGTATTTTCAATCTTGCGATGAAATATTGAATAAAATCGGAGAAACACGCTGAGTAGATCATTTGTTTTCAATTTTTGTTGAAGAACAGACGAAACAGTGAATAAAATCAGAAGAATGCTGATTTGAGAGATCACCTCAGAAGCTGTATTTTTAATCTTGCGATGAAATATTGCATAAAATCGGAGAAACACGCTGAGTAGATCATTTGTTTTCAATTTTTGTTGAAAAACAGCCGAAACAGTGAATAAAATCAGAAGAATGCTGATTTGAGAGATCACCTCAGAAGCTGTATTTTTAATCTTGTTATGAAATATTGCATAAAATCTGAGAAACACGCTTAGTAGAGCATTTGTTTTCAATTTTTGTTGAAAAACAGCCTAAAAGGTGAATAAAATCAGAAGAATGCTGATTTGTGAGATCACCTCAGAAGCTGTATTTTCAATCTTGCGATGAAATATTGAATAAAATCGGAGAAACACGCTGAGTAGAGCATTTGTTTTCAATTTTTGTTGAAGAACAGACGAAACAGTGAATAAAATCAGAAGAATGCTGATTTGAGAGATCACCTCAGAAGCTGTATTTTTAATCTTGCGATGAAATATTGCATAAAATCGGACAAACACGCTGAGTAGATCATTTGTTTTCAATTTTTGTTGAAAAACAGCCGAAACAGTGAATAAAATCAGAAGAATGCTGATTTGAGAGATCACCTCAGAAGCTGTATTTTTAATCTTGTTATGAAATATTGCATCAATTGGAGAAACACGCTCAGTAGAGCATTTGTTTTCAATTTTTGTTGAAAAACAGCCGAGACAGTGAATTAAATCAGAAGAATGCTCATTTGAGAGATCACCTCAAAAGCTATATTTTTAATCTTTCTATGATTTATTGCATGAAAACGTAGAATCACGCTGAGTAGAGCATTTGTTTTCAATTTTTGTTGAAAAACAGACGAAACAGTGAATAAAATCAGAAGAATGCTGATTTGAGAGATCACCTCAGAAGCTGTATTTTTAATCTTGCGATGAAATATTGCATAAAATCAGAGAAACACGCTGAGTAGAGCATTTGTTTTCAATTTTTGTTGAAAAACAGCCTAAACAGTGAATAAAATAAGAAGAATGCTGATTTGAGATATCACCTCAGAATCTGTATTTTTAATCTTGCGAAGAAATATTGCATAAAATCGGAGAAACACGCCGAGTCGAGCTTTAATTTTCAATTTTTGTTGAAAAACAGCCGAGATAGTGAATAAAATCAGAAGAATGCTGATTTGAGAGATCACCTCAGAAGCTGTATTTTTAATCTTGCGATGAAATATTGCGTAATATCGGAGAAACACGCTGAGTGGAGCATTTGTTTTAAATTTTTGTTGAAAAACAGCAGAGACTGATTAAAATCAGAAGAATGCTGATTTGAGATATCACCTCAAAAGCTGTATTTTTAATCATACGATGAAATATTGCAAAAAATCGGAGAAACACGCTGAGTAGAGCATTTGTTTTCAATTTTTGTTGAAAAATATCGAAGACAATGATTAAAATCAAAATATAGCTGATTTGAGAGATCACCTCAGAAGCTGTATTTTTAATCTTGCGATGAAATATTGCAAAAAATCGGAGAAACACGCTGAGTAGAGCATTTGTTTTCAATTTTTGTTGAAAAACAGCCGAGACAGTGATTAAAATCAGAAGAATGCTGATTTGAGATATCACCTCAGAAGCTATATTTTTAATCTTGCGATGAAATATTGCATACAATCGGAGAAACACGCTGAGTAGAGCATTTGTTTTCAATTTTTGTTGAAAAACAGCCGAGACAGTGAATAAAATCAGAAGAATGGTGATTTGAGAGATCACCTCAGAAGTTGTATTTTTAATCTTGCGATGAAATATTGCATAAAATCTGAGAACCACGCTGAATAGAGCATTTGTTTTCAATTTTTGTTGAAAAACAGCGTAAAAGGTGAATAAAATAAGAAGAATGCTGATTTGAGAGATCACCTCAGAAGCTGTATTTTTAATCTTGCGATGAAATATTGCATAAAATCGGAGAAACACGCTGAGTAGAGCATTTGTTTTCAATTTTTGTTGAAAAACAGCCGAGACAGTGGTTAATATCAGAAGAATGCTGATTTGAGAGATCACCTCAGAAGCTGTATTTTTAATCTTGCGATGAAATATTGCATAAAATCTGAGAAACACGCTGAGTAGAGCATTTGTTTTCAATTTTTGTTGAAAAACAGCCTAAAAGGTGAATAAAATCAGAAGAATGCTGATTTGTGAGATCACCTCAGAAGCTGTATTTTCAATCTTGCGATGAAATATTGAATAAAATCGGAGAAACACGCTGAGTAGATCATTTGTTTTCAATTTTTGTTGAAGAACAGACGAAACAGTGAATAAAATCAGAAGAATGCTGATTTGAGAGATCACCTCAGAAGCTGTATTTTTAATCTTGCGATGAAATATTGCATAAAATCGGAGAAACACGCTGAGTAGATCATTTGTTTTCATTTTTTGTTGAAAAACAGCCGAAACAGTGAATAAAATCAGAAGAATGCTGATTTGAGAGATCACCTCAGAAGCTGTATTTTTAATCTTGCGATGAAATATTGCGTAAATTCGGAGAAACACGCTGAGTGGAGCATTTGTTTTCAATTTTTGTTGAAGAACAGCCGAGACAGTGAATAAAATCAGAAGAATGCTGATTTGAGAGATCACCTCAGAAGCTGTATTTTTAATCTTGCGATGAAATATTGCGTAAATTCGGAGAAACACGCTGAGTGGAGCATTTGTTTTCAATTTTTGTTGAAGAACAGCCGAGACAGTGATTAAAATCAGAAGAATGCTGATCTGAGAGATCACCTCAGAAGCTGTATTTTTAATCATGAGATGAATTATTGCATAAAATCGGAGAAACATGCTGAGTAGAGCATTTGTTTTCAATTTTTGTTGAAAAACAGCGTAATAGGTGAATAAAATAAGAAGATAGCTGATTTGAGAGATCACCTGAGAAGCTGTATTTTAAATCTTGCGATGAAATATTGCATAAAATCTGAGAAACACGCTGAGTAGAGCATTTGTTTTCAATTTTTGTTGAAAAACAGCCTAAAAGGTGAATAAAATCAGAAGAATGCTGATTTGAGAGATCACCTCAGAATCTGTATTTTCAATCTTGCGATGAAATATTGCAAAAAATCGGAGAAACACGCTGAGTAGATCATTTGTTTTCAATTGTTGTTGAAAAACAGCCGAGACAGTGATTAAAATCAGAATATAGCTGATTTGAGAGATCACCTCAGAAGCTGTATTTTTTATCTTGCGATGCAATATTGCGTAAAATCGGAGAAACACGCTGAGTAGACCATTTGTTTTCAATTTTTGTTGAAAAACAGCCGAGACAGTGAATAAAATCAGATGAATGCCGTTTTGAGAGATCACCTCAGAATCTATAATTTTAATCCTGCGATGAAATATTGCATAAAATCGGAGAAACACGCTGAGTAGAGCATTTGTTTTCAATTTTTGTTGAAAAACAGCAGAGACAGTGATTAAAATCAGAAGAATGCTGATTTGAGAGATCACCTCAGAAGCTGTATTTTTAATCTTGCGATGAAATATTGCATAAAATCGGAGAAACACGCTGAGTAGAGTATATGTTTTCAATTTTTGTTGAAAAACAGCCGAGACAGTGAATAAAATCAGAAGAATGCTGATTTGAGATATCACCTCAGAAGCTGTATTTTTAATCTTGTGATGAAATATTGCATAAAATCGGAGAAACACGCTGAGTAGAGTATTTGTTTTTCAATTTTTGTTGACAAACAGCCTAAAAGGTGAATAAAATCAAAAGAATGCTGATTTGAGAGATCAACTCAGAAGCTGTATTTTTAATCTTGCGATATAATATTGCATAAAAACGGAGAAACACGCTGAGGAGACGATTTGCTTTCAATTTTTGTTGAAAAACAGCCGAGACAGTGATTAAAATCAGAAGAATGCCGATTTTAGAGTTCACCTCAGAATCTGTATTTTTAATCTTGCGATTAAATATTACATAAAGTTGGTGAAACACGCTGAGTAGAGCATTTAATTTCAATTTTTGTTGAAAAACAGCCGAGACAGTGATTAAAATCAGAAGAATGCCGATTTTAGAGTTCACCTCAGAATCTGTATTTTTAATCTTGCGAAGAAATATTGCATAAAATCGGAGAAACACGCCGAGTCGAGCTTTAATTTTCAATTTTTGTTGAAAAACAGCCGAGATAGTGAATAAAATCAGAAGAATGCTGATTTGAGAGATCACCTCAGAAGCTGTATTTTTAATCTTGCGATGAAATATTGCGTAATATCGGAGAAACACGCTGAGTGGAGCATTTGTTTTAAATTTTTGTTGAAAAACAGCAGAGACTGATTAAAATCAGAAGAATGCTGATTTGAGATATCACCTCAAAAGCTGTATTTTTAATCATACGATGAAATATTGCAAAAAATCGGAGAAACACGCTGAGTAGAGCATTTGTTTTCAATTTTTGTTGAAAAATATCGAAGACAATGATTAAAATCAAAATATAGCTGATTTGAGAGATCACCTCAGAAGCTGTATTTTTAATCTTGCGATGAAATATTGCAAAAAATCGGAGAAACACGCTGAGTAGAGCATTTGTTTTCAATTTTTGTTGAAAAACAGCCGAGACAGTGATTAAAATCAGAAGAATGCTGATTTGAGATATCACCTCAGAAGCTATATTTTTAATCTTGCGATGAAATATTGCATAAAATCGGAGAAACACGCTGAGTAGAGCATTTGTTTTCAATTTTTGTTGAAAAACAGCCGAGACAGTGAATAAAATCAGAAGAATGGTGATTTGAGAGATCACCTCAGAAGCTGTATTTTTAATCTTGCGATGAAATATTGCATAAAATCTGAGAACCACGCTGAATAGAGCATTTGTTTTCAATTTTTGTTGAAAAACAGCGTAAAAGGTGAATAAAATAAGAAGAATGCTGATTTGAGAGATCACCTCAGAAGCTGTATTTTTAATCTTGCGATGAAATATTGCATAAAATCGGAGAAACACGCTGAGTAGAGCATTTGTTTTCAATTTTTGTTGAAAAACAGCCGAGACAGTGGTTAATATCAGAAGAATGCTGATTTGAGAGATCACCTCAGAAGCTGTATTTTTAATCTTGCGATGAAATATTGCATAAAATCTGAGAAACACGCTGAGTAGAGCATTTGTTTTCAATTTTTGTTGAAAAACAGCCTAAAAGGTGAATAAAATCAGAAGAATGCTGATTTGTGAGATCACCTCAGAAGCTGTATTTTCAATCTTGCGATGAAATATTGAATAAAATCGGAGAAACACGCTGAGTAGATCATTTGTTTTCAATTTTTGTTGAAGAACAGACGAAACAGTGAATAAAATCAGAAGAATGCTGATTTGAGAGATCACCTCAGAAGCTGTATTTTTAATCTTGCGATGAAATATTGCATAAAATCGGAGAAACACGCTGAGTAGATCATTTGTTTTCATTTTTTGTTGAAAAACAGCCGAAACAGTGAATAAAATCAGAAGAATGCTGATTTGAGAGATCACCTCAGAAGCTGTATTTTTAATCTTGCGATGAAATATTGCGTAAATTCGGAGAAACACGCTGAGTGGAGCATTTGTTTTCAATTTTTGTTGAAGAACAGCCGAGACAGTGAATAAAATCAGAAGAATGCTGATTTGAGAGATCACCTCAGAAGCTGTATTTTTAATCTTGCGATGAAATATTGCGTAAATTCGGAGAAACACGCTGAGTGGAGCATTTGTTTTCAATTTTTGTTGAAGAACAGCCGAGACAGTGATTAAAATCAGAAGAATGCTGATCTGAGAGATCACCTCAGAAGCTGTATTTTTAATCATGAGATGAATTATTGCATAAAATCGGAGAAACATGCTGAGTAGAGCATTTGTTTTCAATTTTTGTTGAAAAACAGCGTAATAGGTGAATAAAATAAGAAGATAGCTGATTTGAGAGATCACCTGAGAAGCTGTATTTTAAATCTTGCGATGAAATATTGCATAAAATCTGAGAAACACGCTGAGTAGAGCATTTGTTTTCAATTTTTGTTGAAAAACAGCCTAAAAGGTGAATAAAATCAGAAGAATGCTGATTTGAGAGATCACCTCAGAATCTGTATTTTCAATCTTGCGATGAAATATTGCAAAAAATCGGAGAAACACGCTGAGTAGATCATTTGTTTTCAATTGTTGTTGAAAAACAGCCGAGACAGTGATTAAAATCAGAATATAGCTGATTTGAGAGATCACCTCAGAAGCTGTATTTTTTATCTTGCGATGCAATATTGCGTATAATCGGAGAAACACGCTGAGTAGACCATTTGTTTTCAATTTTTGTTGAAAAACAGCCGAGACAGTGAATAAAATCAGATGAATGCCGTTTTGAGAGATCACCTCAGAATCTATAATTTTAATCCTGCGATGAAATATTGCATAAAATCGGAGAAACACGCTGAGTAGAGCATTTGTTTTCAATTTTTGTTGAAAAACAGCCTAAAAGGTGAATAAAATCAGAAGAATGCTGATTTGAGAGATCACCTCAGAAGCTGTATTTTCAATCTTGCGAAGAAATATTGAATAAAATCGGAGAAACACGCTGAGTAGAGCATTTGTTTTCAATTTTTGTTGAAAAACAGCCGAAACAGTGAATAAAATCAGAAGAATGCTGATTTGAGAGATCACCTCAGAAGCTGTATTTTTAATCTTGTTATGAAATATTGCATTAAATTGGAGAAACACGCTGAGTAGAGCATTTGTTTTCAATTTTTGTTGAAAAACAGCCGAGACAGTGAATTAAAACAGAAGAATGCTCACCTGAGAGATCACCTGAGAAGCTGTATTTTAAATCTTGCGATGAAATATTGCATAAAATCTGAGAAACACGCTGAGTAGAGCATTTGTTTTCAATTTTTGTTGAAAAACAGCCTAAAAGGTGAATAAAATCAGAAGAATGCTGATTTGAGAGATCACCTCAGAAGCTGTATTTTCAATCTTGCGATGAAATATTGAATAAAATCGGAGAAACACGCTGAGTAGAGCATTTGTTTTCAATTTTTGTTGAAAAACAGCCGAAACAGTGAATAAAATCAGAAGAATGCTGATTTGAGAGATCACCTGAGAAGCTGTATTTTTAATCTTGCGATGAAATATGGCGTAAAATCGGAGAAACACGCTGAGTGGAGCATTTGTTTTCAATTTTTGTTGAAAAACAGCCGAGACAGTGATTAAAATCAGAAGAATGCTGATTTGAGATATCACCTCAGAAGCTATATTTTTAATCTTGCGATGAAATATTGCATAAAATCGGAGAAACACGCTGAGTAGAGCATTTGTTTTCAATTTTTGTTGAAAAACAGCCGAGACAGTGAATAAAATCAGAAGAATGGTGATTTGAGAGATCACCTCAGAAGCTGTATTTTTAATCTTGCGATCATATATTGCATAAAATCTGAGAAACACGCTGAGTAGAGCATTTGTTTTCAATTTTTGTTGAAAAACAGCCTAAAAGGTGAATAAAATCAGAAGAATGCTGATTTGAGAGATCACCTCAGAAGCTGTATTTTCAATCTTGCGAAGAAATATTGAATAAAATCGGAGAAACACGCTGAGTAGAGCATTTGTTTTCAATTTTTGTTGAAAAACAGCCGAAACAGTGAATAAAATCAGAAGAATGCTGATTTGAGAGATCACCTCAGAAGCTGTATTTTTAATCTTGTTATGAAATATTGCATTAAATTGGAGAAACACGCTGAGTAGAGCATTTGTTTTCAATTTTTGTTGAAAAACAGCCGAGACAGTGAATTAAAACAGAAGAATGCTCATTTGAGAGATCACCTCAAAAGCTATATTTTTAATCTTGCTATGATTTATTGCATGAAATCGTAGAATCACGCTGAGTAGAGCATTTGTTTTCAATTTTTGTTGAAAAACAGACGAAACAGTGAATAAAATCAGAAGAATGCTGATTTGAGAGATCACCTCAGAAGCTGTATTTTTAATCTTGCGATGAAATATTGCATAAAATCGGAGAAACACGCTCAGTAGAGCATTTGTTTTCAATTTTTGTTGAAAAACGGCCTAAACAGTGAATAAAATCAGAAGAATGCTGATTTGAGAGATCACCTCAGAAGCTGTGTTATTAATCTTGCGATTAAATATTGCATAAAGTTGGTGAAACACGTTGAGTAGAGCATTTAATTTCAATTTTTGTTGAAAAACAGCCGAGACAGTGATTAAAATCAGAAGAATGCCGATTTTAGAGTTCACCTCAGAATCTGTATTTTTAATCTTGCGAAGAAATATTGCATAAAATCGGAGAAACACGCCGAGTAGAGCTTTAATTTTCAATTTTTGTTGAAAAACAGTCGAGACAGTGAATAAAATTAGAAGTATGCTGATTTGAGAGATCACCTCAGAAGCTGTATTTTTAATCTTGCCTTGAAATATTGCAAAAAATCGGAGAAACACGCTGAGTAGAGCATTTGTTTTCAATTTTTGTTGAAAAAGATCCGAGACAATGATTAAAATCAGATTATAGCTGATTTGAGAGATCACCTCAGAAGCTGTATTTTTAATCTTGCGATGAAATATTGCGTAAAATCGGAGAAACACGCTGAGTGGAGCATTTGTTTTCAATTTTTGTTGAAAAACAGCCGAGACAGTGAATAAAATCAGAAGATAGCTGATTTGAGAGATCACCTCAGAAGCTGTATTTTTAATCTTGCCATGAAATATTGTAAAAAATCGGAGAAACACGCTGAATAGAGCATTTGTTTTCAATTTTTGTCGAAAAACAGCCGAGACAGTGAATAAAATCGGAAGAATGGTGATTTGAGAGATCACCTCAGAAGCTGTATTTTTAATCTTGCGATGAAATATTCCATAAAATCTGAGAAACACGCTGAATAGAGCATTTGTTTTCAATTTTTGTTGAAAAACAGCGTAAAAGGTGAATAAAATAAGAAGAATGCTGATTTGAGATATCACCTCAGAAGCTGTATTTTTAATCTTGCGATGAAATATTCCATAAAATCTGAGAAACACGCTGAGTAGAGCATTTGTTTTCAATTTTTGTTGAAAAAGAGCCGAAACAGTGAATAAAATCAGAAGAATGCTGATTTGAGAGATCACCTCAGAAGCTGTATTTTTAATCTTGTTATGAAATATTGCATTAAATTGGAGAAACACGCTGAGTAGAGCATTTGTTTCAATTTTTGTTGAAAAACAGCCGAGACAGTGAATTAAATCAGAAGAATGCTCATTTGAGAGATCACCTCAAAAGCTATATTTTTAATCTTGCTATGATTTATTGCATGAAATCGTAGAATCACGCTGAGTAGAGCATTTGTTTTCAATTTTTGTTGAAAAACAGACGAAACAGTGAATAAAATCAGAAGAATGCTGATTTGAGAGATCACCTCAGAAGCTGTATTTTTAATCTTGCGATGAAATATTGCATAAAATCGGAGAAACACGCTCAGTAGAGCATTTGTTTTCAATTTTTGTTGAAAAACAGCCTAAACAGTGAATGAAATCAGAAGAATGCTGATTTGAGAGATCACCTCAGAAGCTGTGTTATTAATCTTGCGATTAAATATTGCATAAAGTTGGTGAAACACGCTGAGTAGAGCATTTAATTTCAATTTTTGTTGAAAAACAGCCGAGACAGTGATTAAAATCAGAAGAATGCCGATTTTAGAGTTCACCTCAGAATCTGTATTTTTAATCTTGCGAAGAAATATTGCATAAAATCAGAGAAACACGCCGAGTAGAGCTTTAATTTTCAATTTTTGTTGAAAAACAGCCGAGACAGTGAATAAAATTAGAAGTATGCTGATTTGAGAGATCACCTCAGAAGCTGTATTTTTAATCTTGCGATGAAATATTGCAAAAAATCGGAGAAACACGCTGAGTAGAGCATTTGTTTTCAATTTTTGTTGAAAAAGATCCGAGACAATGATTAAAATCAGATTATAGCTGATTTGAGAGATCACCTCAGAAGCTGTATTTTTAATCTTGCGATGAAATATTGCGTAAAATCGGAGAAACACGCTGAGTGGAGCATTTGTTTTCAATTTTTGTTGAAAAACAGCCGAGACAGTGAATAAAATCAGAAGATAGCTGATTTGAGAGATCACCTCAGAAGCTGTATTTTTAATCTTGCCATGAAATATTGTAAAAAATCGGAGAAACACGCTGAATAGAGCATTTGTTTTCAATTTTTGTTGAAAAACAGCCGAGACAGTGAATAAAATCGGAAGAATGGTGATTTGAGAGATCACCTCAGAAGCTGTTTTTTTAATCTTGCGATGATATATTTCATAAAATCTGAGAAACACGCTGAATAGAGCATTTGTTTTCAATTTTTGTTGAAAAACAGCATAAAAGGTGAATAAAATAAGAAGATAGCTGATTTAAGAGATCACCTGAGAAGCTGTATTTTAAATCTTGCGATGAAATATTCCATAAAATCTGAGAAACACGCTGAGTGGAGCATTTGTTTTCAATTTTTGTTGAAAAACAGCCGAGACAGTGATTAAAATCAGAATAGAGCTGATTTGAGAGATCACCTCAGAAGCTGTATTTTTAATCTTGCGATGAAATATTGCGTAAAATCGGAGAAACACGCTGAGTAGACCATTTGTTTTCAATTTTTGTTGAAAAACAGCCGAGACATTGAATAAAATCAGATGAATGCCGTTTTGAGAGATCACCTCAGAATCTATAATTTTAATCCTGCGATGAAATATTGCATAAAATCGGAGAAACACGCTGAGTAGAGCATTTGTTTTCAATTTTTGTTGAAAAACAGCCGAGACAGTGATTAAAATCAGAAGAATGCTGATTTGAGAGATCACCTCAGAAGCTGTATTTTTAATCTTGCGATGAAGTATTGCATAAAATCGGAGAAACACGCTGAGTAGAGTATATGTTTTCAATTTTTGTTGAAAAACAGCCGAGACAGTGAATAAAATCAGAAGAATGCTGATTTGAGATATCACCTCAGAAGCTGTATTTTTAATCTTGTGATGAAATATTGCATAAAATCGGAGAAACACGCTGAGTAGAATATTTGTTTTCAATTTTTGTTGACAAACAGCCTAAAAGGTGAATAAAATCAAAAGAATGCTGATTTGAGAGATCACCTCAGAAGCTGTATTTTTAATCTTGCGATGAAATATTGCATAAAATCGGAGAAACACGCTGAGTAGATCATTTGTATTCAATTTTTGTTGAAAAACAGCCGAGACAGTGAATAAAATCAGAAGAATGGTGATTTGAGAGATCACCTCAGAAGCTGTATTTTTAATCTTGCGATGAAATATTGCATAAAATCTGAGAAACACGCTGAATAGAGCATTTGTTTTCAATTTTTGTTGAAAAACAGCTTAAAAGGTGAATAAAATAAGAAGATAGCTGATTTGAGAGATCACCTCATAAGCTGTGTTATTAATTTTGCGATTAAATATTACATAAAGTTGGTGAAACACGCTGAGTAGAGCATTTAATTTCAATTTTTGTTGAAAAACAGCCGAGACAGTGAATAAAATCAGAAGATAGCTGATTTGAGAGATCACCTCAGAAGCTGTATTTTTAATCTTGCCATGAAATATTGTAAAAAATCGGAGAAACACGCTGAATAGAGCATTTGTTTTCAATTTTTGTCGAAAAACAGCCGAGACAGTGAATAAAATCGGAAGAATGGTGATTTGAGAGATCACCTCAGAAGCTGTATTTTTAATCTTGCGATGAAATATTCCATAAAATCTGAGAAACACTCTGAATAGAGCATTTGTTTTCAATTTTTGTTGAAAAACAGCGTAAAAGGTGAATAAAATAAGAAGAATGCTGATTTGAGATATCACCTCAGAAGCTGTATTTTTAATCTTGCGATGAAATATTCCATAAAATCTGAGAAACACGCTGAGTAGAGCATTTGTTTTCAATTTTTGTTGAAAAAGAGCCGAAACAGTGAATAAAATCAGAAGAATGCTGATTTGAGAGATCACCTCAGAAGCTGTATTTTTAATCTTGTTATGAAATATTGCATTAAATTGGAGAAACACGCTGAGTAGAGCATTTGTTTCAATTTTTGTTGAAAAACAGCCGAGACAGTGAATTAAATCAGAAGAATGCTCATTTGAGAGATCACCTCAAAAGCTATATTTTTAATCTTGCTATGATTTATTGCATGAAATCGTAGAATCACGCTGAGTAGAGCATTTGTTTTCAATTTTTGTTGAAAAACAGACGAAACAGTGAATAAAATCAGAAGAATGCTGATTTGAGAGATCACCTCAGAAGCTGTATTTTTAATCTTGCGATGAAATATTGCATAAAATCGGAGAAACACGCTCAGTAGAGCATTTGTTTTCAATTTTTGTTGAAAAACAGCCTAAACAGTGAATAAAATCAGAAGAATGCTGATTTGAGAGATCACCTCAGAAGCTGTGTTATTAATCTTGCGATTAAATATTGCATAAAGTTGGTGAAACACGCTGAGTAGAGCATTTAATTTCAATTTTTGTTGAAAAACAGCCGAGACAGTGATTAAAATCAGAAGAATGCCGATTTTTGAGTTCACCTCAGAATCTGTATTTTTAATCTTGCGAAGAAATATTGCATAAAATCAGAGAAACACGCCGAGTAGAGCTTTAATTTTCAATTTTTGTTGAAAAACAGCCGAGACAGTGAATAAAATTAGAAGTATGCTGATTTGAGAGATCACCTCAGAAGCTGTATTTTTAATCTTGCGATGAAATATTGCAAAAAATCGGAGAAACACGCTGAGTAGAGCATTTGTTTTCAATTTTTGTTGAAAAAGATCCGAGACAATGATTAAAATCAGATTATAGCTGATTTGAGAGATCACCTCAGAAGCTGTATTTTTAATCTTGCGATGAAATATTGCGTAAAATCGGAGAAACACGCTGAGTGGAGCATTTGTTTTCAATTTTTGTTGAAAAACAGCCGAGACAGTGAATAAAATCAGAAGATAGCTGATTTGAGAGATCACCTCAGAAGCTGTATTTTTAATCTTGCCATGAAATATTGTAAAAAATCGGAGAAACACGCTGAATAGAGCATTTGTTTTCAATTTTTGTTGAAAAACAGCCGAGACAGTAAATAAAATCGGAAGAATGGTGATTTGAGAGATCACCTCAGAAGCTGTTTTTTTAATCTTGCGATGATATATTGCATAAAATCTGAGAAACACGCTGAATAGAGCATTTGTTTTCAATTTTTGTTGAAAAACAGCATAAAAGGTGAATAAAATAAGAAGATAGCTGATTTAAGAGATCACCTGAGAAGCTGTATTTTAAATCTTGCGATGAAATATTCCATAAAATCTGAGAAACACGCTGAGTGGAGCATTTGTTTTCAATTTTTGTTGAAAAACAGCCGAGACAGTGATTAAAATCAGAATAGAGCTGATTTGAGAGATCACCTCAGAAGCTGTATTTTTAATCTTGCGATGAAATATTGCGTAAAATCGGAGAAACACGCTGAGTAGACCATTTGTTTTCAATTTTTGTTGAAAAACAGCCGAGACATTGAATAAAATCAGATGAATGCCGTTTTGAGAGATCACCTCAGAATCTATAATTTTAATCCTGCGATGAAATATTGCATAAAATCGGAGAAACACGCTGAGTAGAGCATTTGTTTTCAATTTTTGTTGAAAAACAGCCGAGACAGTGATTAAAATCAGAAGAATGCTGATTTGAGAGATCACCTCAGAAGCTGTATTTTTAATCTTGCGATGAAGTATTGCATAAAATCGGAGAAACACGCTGAGTAGAGTATATGTTTTCAATTTTTGTTGAAAAACAGCCGAGACAGTGAATAAAATCAGAAGAATGCTGATTTGAGATATCACCTCAGAAGCTGTATTTTTAATCTTGTGATGAAATATTGCATAAAATCGGAGAAACACGCTGAGTAGAATATTTGTTTTCAATTTTTGTTGACAAACAGCCTAAAAGGTGAATAAAATCAAAAGAATGCTGATTTGAGAGATCACCTCAGAAGCTGTATTTTTAATCTTGCGATGAAATATTGCATAAAATCGGAGAAACACGCTGAGTAGATCATTTGTATTCAATTTTTGTTGAAAAACAGCCGAGACAGTGAATAAAATCAGAAGAATGGTGATTTGAGAGATCACCTCAGAAGCTGTATTTTTAATCTTGCGATGAAATATTGCATAAAATCTGAGAAACACGCTGAATAGAGCATTTGTTTTCAATTTTTGTTGAAAAACAGCTTAAAAGGTGAATAAAATAAGAAGATAGCTGATTTGAGAGATCACCTCATAAGCTGTGTTATTAATTTTGCGATTAAATATTACATAAAGTTGGTGAAACACGCTGAGTAGAGCATTTAATTTCAATTTTTGTTGAAAAACAGCCGAGACAGTGATTTAAATCAGAAGAATGCCGATTTTAGAGTTCACCTCAGAATCTCTATTTTTTATCTTGCGAAGAAATATTGCATAAAATCGGAGAAACACGCTGAGTAGAGCTTTAATTTTCAATTTTTGTTGAAAAACAGCCGAGACAGTGAATAAAATCAGAAGTATGCTGATTTGAGAGATCACCTCAGAAGCTGTATTTTTAATCTTGCGATGAAATATTGCAAAAAATCGGGGAAACACGCTGAGTAGAGCATTTGTTTTCAATTTTTGTTGAAAAACATCCGAGACAATGATTAAAATCAGAATATAGCTGATTTGAGAGATCACCTCAGAAGCTGTATTTTTAATCTTGCGATGAAATATTGAATAAAATCTGAGAAACACGCTGAAGAGAGCATTTGTTTTCAATTTTTGTTGAAAAACAGCCTAAAAGGTGAATAAAGTCAGAAGAATGCTGATTTGAGAGATCACCTCAGAAGCTGTATTTTCAATCTTGCGATGAAATATTGAATAAAATCGGAGAAACACGCTGAGTAGAGCATTTGTTTTCAATTTTTGTTGAAAAACAGCCGAAACAGTGAATAAAATCAGAAGAATGCTGATTTGAGAGATCACCTCAGAAGCTGTATTTTTAATCTTGCGATGAAATATTGCGTAAAATCGGAGAAACACGCTGAGTGGAGCATTTGTTTTCAATTTTTGTTGAAAAACAGCCGAGACAGTGATTAAAATCAGAAGAATGCTGATTTGAGATATCACCTCAGAAGCTATATTTTTAATCTTGCGATGAAATATTGCATAAAATCGGAGAAACACGCTGAGTAGATCATTTGTATTCAATTTTTGTTGAAAAACAGCCGAGACAGTGAATAAAATCAGAAGAATGGTGATTTGAGAGATCACCTCAGAAGCTGTATTTTTAATCTTGCGATGAAATATTGAATAAAATCGGAGAAACACGCTGAGTAGAGCATTTGTTTTCAATTTTTGTTGAAAAACAGCCTAAAAGGTGAATAAAATCAGAAGAATGCTGATTTGAGAGATCACCTCAGAAGCTGTATTTTCAATCTTGCGAAGAAATATTGAATAAAATCGGAGAAACACGCTGAGTAGAGCATTTGTTTTCAATTTTTGTTGAAAAACAGCCGAAACAGTGAATAAAATCAGAAGAATGCTGATTTGAGAGATCACCTCAGAAGCTGTATTTTTAATCTTGTTATGAAATATTGCGTTAAATTGGAGAAACACGCTGAGTAGAGCATTTGTTTTCAATTTTTGTTGAAAAACAGCCGAGACAGTGAATTAAATCAGAAGAATGCTCATTTGAGAGATCACCTCAAAAGCTATATTTTTAATCTTGCTATGATTTATTGCATGAAATCGTAGAATCACGCTGAGTAGAGCATTTGTTTTCAATTTTTGTTGAAAAACAGACGAAACAGTGAATAAAATCAGAAGAATGCTGATTTGAGAGATCACCTCAGAAGCTGTATTTTTAATCTTGCGATGAAATATTGCAAAAAATCGGAGAAACACGCTGAGTAGAGCATTTGTTTTCAATTTTTGTTGAAAAAGATCCGAGACAATGATTAAAATCAGATTATAGCTGATTTGAGAGATCACCTCAGAAGCTGTATTTTTAATCTTGCGATGAAATATTGCGTAAAATCGGAGAAACACGCTGAGTGGAGCATTTGTATTCAATTTTTGTTGAAAAACAGCCGAGACAGTGAATAAAATCAGAAGATAGCTGATTTGAGAGATCACCTCAGAAGCTGTATTTTTAATCTTGCCATGAAATATTGTAAAAAATCGGAGAAACACGCTGAATAGAGCATTTGTTTTCAATTTTTGTTGAAAAACAGCCGAGACAGTGAATAAAATCGGAAGAATGGTGATTTGAGAGATCACCTCAGAAGCTGTATTTTTAATCTTGCGATGAAATATTGCATAAAATCTGAGAAACACGCTGAATAGAGCATTTGTTTTCAATTTTTGTTGAAAAACAGCTTAAAAGGTGAATAAAATAAGAAGATAGCTGATTTAAGAGATCACCTGAGAAGCTGTATTTTAAATCTTGCGATGAAATATTCCATAAAATCTGAGAATCACGCTGAGTAGAGCATTTGTTTTTCATTTTTGTTGAAAAACAGCCAAAAAGGTGAATAAAATCAGAAGAATGCTGATTTGAGAGATCACCTCAGAAGCTGTATTTTCAATCTTGCGATGAAATATTGCAAAAAATCGGAGAAACACGCTGAGTAGACCATTTGTTTTCAATTTTTGTTGAAAAACAGCCGAGACAGTGAATAAAATCAGATGAATGCCGTTTTGAGAGATCACCTCAGAATCTGTATTTTCAATCTTGCGATGAAATATTGCATAAAATCGGAGAAACACGCTGAGTAGACCATTTTTTTTCAATTTTTGTTGAAAAACAGCCGAGACAGTGATTAAAATCAGAAGAATGCTGATTTGAGAGATCACCTCAGAAGCTGTATTTTTAATCTTGCGATGAAATATTGCATAAAATCGGAGAAACACGCTGAGTAGAGTATATGTTTTCAATTTTTGTTGAAAAACAGCCGAGACAGTGAATAAAATCAGAAGAATGCTGATTTGAGATATCACCTCAGAAGCTGTATTTTTAATCTTGCGATGAAATATTGCATAAAATCGGAGAAACACGCTGAGTAGAGTATTTGTTTTCAACTTTTGTTGACAAACAGCCTAAAAGGTGAATAAAATCAGAAGAATGCTGATTTGAGAGATCACCTCAGAAGCTGTATTTTTAATCTTGCGATGAAATATTGCAAAAAATTGGAGAAACACGCTGAGTAGAGCATTTGTTTTCAATTTTTGTTGAAAACCATCCGAGACAATGATTAAAATCAGAATATAGCTGATTTGAGAGATCACCTCAGAAGCTGTATTTTTAATCTTGCGATGAAATATTGCATAAAATCGGAGAAACACGCTGAGTAGAGCATTTGTTTTCAATTTTTGTTGAAAAACAGCCGAGACAGTGAATAAAATCAGAAGAATGCTGATTTGAGAGATCACCTCAGAAGCTGTATTTTTAATCTTGCGATGAAATATTGCAAAAAATCTGAGAAACACGCTGAATAGAGCATTTGTTTTCAATTTTTGTTAAAAACAGCCGAGACAGTGATTAAAATCAGAAGATAGCAGATTTGAGAGATCACCTCAGAAGCTGTACTTTTAATCTTGCCATGAAATATTGTAAAAAATCGGAGAAACACGCTGAGTAGAGCATTTGTTTTCAGTTTTTGTTGAAAAACAGCCGAGACGGTGAATAAAATCAGAAGAATGCTGATTAGAGATATCACGTCAAGAGCTGTATTTTAAATCTTGCGATGAAATATTGCATAAAATCGAGAAACACGCTGGGTAGAGCATTTGTTTTCAATTTTTGTTGAAAAACAGCCTAAAAGGTGAATAAAATCAGAAGAATGCTGATTTGAGATATCACCTCAGAAGCTGTATTTTTAATCTTGCGATGAAATATTGCATAAAATCGGAGAAACACGCTGAGTAGAGTATTTGTTTTCAATTTTTGTTGACAAACAGCCTAAAAGGTGAATAAAATCAGAAGAATGCTGATTTGAGAGATCACCTCAGAAGCTGTATTTTTAATCTTGCGATGAAATATTGCATAAAATCGGAGAAACACGCTGAGTAGAGCATTTGTTTTCAATTTTTGTTGAAAAACAGCCGAGACAGTGAATAAAATCAGAAGAATGGTGATTTGAGAGATCACCTCAGAAGCTGTATTTTTAATCTTGCGATGAAATATTGCAAAAAATCTGAGAAACACGCTGAATAGAGCATTTGTTTTCAATTTTTGTTAAAAACAGCGTAAAAGGTGAATAAAATAAGAAGAATGCTTTTTTGAGAGATCACCTCAGAAGCTGTATTTTAAATCTTGCGATGAAATATTGCGTAAAATCTGAGAAACACGCTGAGTAGAGCATTTGTTTTCAATTTTTGTTAAAAACAGCGTAAAAGGTGAATAAAATAAGAAGAATGCTTTTTTGAGAGATCACCTCAGAAGCTGTATTTTAAATCTTGCGATGAAATATTGCGTAAAATCTGAGAAACACGCTGAGTAGAGCATTTGTTTTCAATTTTTGTTGAAAAACAGCCTAAAAGGTGAATAAAATCAGAAGAATGCTGATTTGAGAGATCACCTCAGAAGCTGTATTTTCTATCTTGCGATGAAATATTGAATAAAATCGGAGAAACACGCTGAGTAGACCATTTGTTTTATTTTTTTTGTTGAAAAACAGCCGAGACAGTGAATAAAATCAGAAGAATGCTGATTTGAGAGATCACCTCAGAAGCTGTATTTTTAATCTTGCTATGAAATATTGCATAAAATCGGAGAAACACGCTGAGAAGAGCATTTAATTTCAAATTTTGTTGAAAAACAACTTAGACAGTTTATTTTTAATCTTGCTATGAAATATTGCATGAAATCGTAGAAACACGCTGAGTAGAGGATTTAATTTCGATTTTTGTTGAAAAACAGCCGAAACAGTGAATAAAATCAGAAGAATGCTGATTTGAGAGATCACCTCAGAAGCTGTATTTTTAATCTTGCGATGAAATATTGCATAAAATCGGAGAAACACGCTGAGTAGAGTATTTGTTTTCAATTTTTGTTGACAAACAGCCTAAAAGGTGAATAAAATCAGAATATAGCTGATTTGAGAGATCACCTCAGAAGCTGTATTTTTAATCTTGCGATGAAATATTGCATAAAATCGGAGAAACACGCTGAGTAGAGCATTTGTTTTCAATTTTTGTTGAAAAACAGCCGAGACAGTGAATAAAATCAGAAGAATGGTGATTTGAGAGATCACCTCAGAAGCTGTATTTTTAATCTTGCGATGAAATATTGCAAAAAATCTGAGAAACACGCTGAATAGAGCATTTGTTTTCAATTTTTGTTAAAAACAGCGTAAAAGGTGAATAAAATAAGAAGAATGCTTTTTTGAGAGATCACCTCAGAAGCTGTATTTTAAATCTTGCGATGAAATATTGCGTAAAATCTGAGAAACACGCTGAGTAGAGCATTTGTTTTCAATTTTTGTTGAAAAACAGCCTAAAAGGTGAATAAAATCAGAAGAATGCTGATTTGAGAGATCACCTCAGAAGCTGTATTTTCTATCTTGCGATGAAATATTGAATAAAATCGGAGAAACACGCTGAGTAGACCATTTGTTTTATTTTTTTTGTTGAAAAACAGCCGAGACAGTGAATAAAATCAGAAGAATGCTGATTTGAGAGATCACCTCAGAAGCTGTATTTTTAATCTTGCTATGAAATATTGCATAAAATCGGAGAAACACGCTGAGAAGAGCATTTAATTTCAAATTTTGTTGAAAAACAACTTAGACAGTTTATTTTTAATCTTGCTATGAAATATTGCATGAAATCGTAGAAACACGCTGAGTAGAGGATTTAATTTCGATTTTTGTTGAAAAACAGCCGAAACAGTGAATAAAATCAGAAGAATGCTGATTTGAGAGATAACCTCAGAAGCTGTATTTTCAATCTTGCGATGAAATATTGCATAAAATCGGAGAAACACGCTGAGTAGTGCATTTGTTTTCAATTTTTGTTGACAAACAGCCTAAACAGTGAATAAAATCAGAAGAATATAGATTTGAGAGATCACCTCAGAAGCTGTGTTATTAATTTTGCGATTAAATATTGCATAAAGTTGGTGAAACACGCTGAGTAGAGCATTTAATTTCAATTTTTGTGGAAAAACAGCCGAGACAGTGATTAAAATCAGAAGAATGCCGATTTTAGAGTTCACCTCAGAATCTGTATTTTTAATCTTGCGAAGAAATATTGCATAAAATCGGAGAAACACGCTGAGTAGAGCTTTAATTTTCAATTTTTGTTGAAAAACAGCCGAGACAGTGAATAAAATCAGAAGTATGCTGATTTGAGAGATCACCTCAGAAGCTGTATTTTTTATCTTGCGATGAAATATTGCAAAAAATCGGAGAAACACGCTGAATAGAGCATTTGTTTTCAATTTTTGTTGAAAAACATCCGAGACAATGATTAAAATCAGAATATAGCTGATTTGAGAGATCACCTCAGAAGCTGTATTTTTAATCTTGCGATGAAATATTGCATAAAATCGGAGAAACACGCTGAGTAGAGCATTTGTTTTCAATTTTTGTTGAAAAACAGCCGAGACAGTGAATAAAATCAGAAGAATGGTGATTTGAGAGATCACCTCAGAAGCTGTATTTTTAATCTTGCGATGAAATATTGCAAAAAATCTAAGAAACACGCTGAATAGAGCATTTGTTTTCAATTTTTGTTGAAAAACAGCGTAAAAGGTGAATAAAATCAGAAGAATGCTGATTTGAGAGATCAACTCAGAAGCTGTATTTTAAATCTTGCGATGAAATATTGCATAAAATCTGAGAAACACGCTGAGTAGAGCATTTGTTTTCAATTTTTGTTGAAAAACAGCCTAAAAGGTGAATAAAATCAGAAGAATGCTGATTTGAGAGATCACCTCAGAAGCTGTATTTTCAATCTTGCGATGAAATATTCCATAAAATCTGAGAAACACGCTGAGTAGAGCATTTGTTTTCAATTTTTGTTGAAAAACAGCCTAAAAGGTGAATAAAATCAGAAGAATGCTGATTTGAGAGATCACCTCAGAAGCTGTATTTTCAATCTTGCGATGAAATATTGCAAAAAATCGGAGAAACACGCTGAGTAGACCATTTGTTTTCAATTTTTGTTGAAAAACAGCCGAGACAGTGAATAAAATCAGATGAATGCCGTTTTGAGAGATCACGTCAGAATCTGTATTTTCAATCTTGCGATGAAATATTGCATAAAATCGGAGAAACACGCTGAGTAGAGCATTTGTTTTCAATTTTTGTTGAAAAACAGCCGAGACAGTGATTAAAATCAGAAGAATGCTGATTTGAGAGATCACCTCAGAAGCTGTATTTTTAATCTTGCGATGGAATATTGCAAAAAATCGGAGAAACACGCTGAATAGAGCATTTGTTTTCAGTTTTTGTTGAAAAACAGCCTAAAAGGTGAATAAAATCAGAAGAATGCTGATTTGAGAGATCACCTCAGATACTGTATTTTTAATCTTGCGATGAAATATTGCATAAAATCGGAGAAACACGCTGAGTAGAGTATTTGTTTTCAATTTTTGTTGAAAAACAGCCGAGACAGTGAATAAAGTCAGAAGAATGCTGATTTGAGATATCACCTCAGAAGCTGTATTTTTAATCTTGCGATGAAATATTGCATAAAATCGGAGAAACACGCTGAGTAGAGTATTTGTTTTCAATTTTTGTTGACAAACAGCCTAAAAGGTGAATAAAATCAGAAGAATGCTGATTTGAGAGATCACCTCAGATACTGTATTTTTAATCTTGCGATGAAATATTGCATAAAATCGGAGAAACACGCTGAGTAGACCATTTGTTTTCAATTTTTGTTGAAAAACAGCCTAAACAGTGAATAAAATCAGAAGAATATTGATTTGAGAGATCACCTCAGAAGCTGTGTTATTAATTTTGCGATTAAATATTGCATAAAGTTGGTGAAACACGCTGAGTAGAGCTTTAATTTTCTATTTTTGGTGAAAAACAGCCGAGACAGTGAATAAAATCAGAAGTATGCTGATTTGAGAGATCACCTCAGAAGCTGTATTTTTAATCTTGCGATGAAATATTGCAAAAAATCGGAGAAACACGCTGAGTAGAGCATTTGTTTTCAATTTTTGTTGAAAAACATCCGAGACAATGATTAAAATCAGAATATAGCTGATTTGACAGATCACCTCAGAAGCTGTATTTTTAATCTTGCGATGAAATATTGCATAAAATCGGAGAAACACGCTGAGTAGAGCATTTTTTTTCAATTTTTGTTGAAAAACAGCCGAGACAGTGAATAAAATCAGAAGAATGGTGATTTGAGAGATCACCTCAGAAGCTGTATTTTTAATCTTGCGATGAAATATTGCAAAAAATCTGAGAAACACGCTGAATAGAGCATTTGTTTTCAATTTTTGTTCAAAACAGCGTAAAAGGTGAATAAAATAAGAAGAATGCTGATTTGAGAGATCACCTCAGAAGCTGTATTTTAAATCTTGCGATGAAATATTGCATAAAATCTGAGAAACACGCTGAGTAGAGCATTTGTTTTCTATTTTTGTTGAAAAACAGCCTAAAAGGTGAATAAAATCAGAAGAATGCTGATTTGAGAGATCACCTCAGAAGCTGTATTTTTAATCTTGCGATGAAATATTGAATAAAATCGGAGAAACACGCTGAGTAGAGCATTTGTTTTCAATTTTTGTTGAAAAACAGCCGAGACAGTGAATAAAATCAGAAGAATGGTGATTTGAGAGATCACCTCAGAAGCTGTATTTTTAATCTTGCGTTGAAATATTGCAAAAAATCTGAGAAACACGCTGAATAGAGCATTTGTTTTCAATTTTTGTTGAAAAACAGCGTAAAAGGTGAATAAAATAAGAAGAATGCTGATTTGAGAGATCACCTCAGAAGCTGCATTTTAAATCTTGCGATGAAATATTGCATAAAATCTGAGAAACTCGCTGAGTAGAGCATTTGTTTTCAATTTTTGTTGAAAAACAGCCGAAACAGTGAATAAAATCAGAAGAATGCTGATTTGAGAGATCACCTCAGAAGCTGTATTTTTAATCTTGCGATGAAATATTGCATAAAATCGGAGAAACACGCTGAGTAGACCATTTGTTTTCAATTTTTGTTGAAAAAAAGCCGAGACAGTGAATAAAATCAGAAGAATGCTGATTTGAGAGATCACCTCAGAAGCTGTATTTTTAATCTTGCTATGAAATATTGCATAAAATCGGAGAAACACGCTGAGTAGAGTATTTATTTTCAATTTTTGTTGAAAAACAGCCTAAAAGGTGAATAAAATCAGAAGAATGCTGATTTGAGAGATCACCTCAGAAGCTGTATTTTCAATCTTGCGATGAAATATTGAATAAAATCGGAGAAACACGCTGAGTAGAGCATTTGTTTTCAATTTTTGTTGAAAAACAGCCTAAAAGGTGAATAAAATCAGAAGAATGCTGATATGAGAGATCACCTCAGAAGCTGTATTTTCAATCTTGCGATGAAATATTGAATAAAATCGGAGAAACACGCTGAGTAGAGCATTTGTTTTCAATTTTTGTTGAAAAACAGCCGAAACAGTGAATAAAATCAGAAGAATGCTGATTTGAGAGATCACCTCAGAAGCTGTATTTTTAATCTTGCGATGAAATATTGCATAAAATCGGAGAAACACGCTGAGTAGACCATTTGTTTTCAATTTTTGTTGAAAAACAGCCGAGACAGTGAATAAAATCAGAAGAATGCTGATTTGAGAGATCACCTCAGAAGCTGCATTTTAAATCTTGCGATGAAATATTGCATAAAATCTGAGAAACTCGCTGAGTAGAGCATTTGTTTTCAATTTTTGTTGAAAAACAGCCGAAACAGTGAATAAAATCAGAAGAATGCTGATTTGAGAGATCACCTCAGAAGCTGTATTTTTAATCTTGCGTTGAAATATTGCATAAAATCGGAGAAACACGCTGAGTAGAGCATTTGTTTTCAATTTTTGTTGAAAAACAGCCGAGACAGTGAATAAAATCAGAAGAATGGTGATTTGAGAGATCACCTCAGAAGCTGTATTTTTAATCTTGCGATGAAATATTGCAAAAAATCTAAGAAACACGCTGAATAGAGCATTTGTTTTCAATTTTTGTTGAAAAACAGCGTAAAAGGTGAATAAAATCAGAAGAATGCTGATTTGAGAGATCAACTCAGAAGCTGTATTTTAAATCTTGCGATGAAATATTGCATAAAATCTGAGAAACACGCTGAGTAGAGCATTTGTTTTCAATTTTTGTTGAAAAACAGCCTAAAAGGTGAATAAAATCAGAAGAATGCTGATTTGAGAGATCACCTCAGAAGCTGTATTTTCAATCTTGCGATGAAATATTGCATAAAATCGGAGAAACACGCTGAGTAGAGCATTTGTTTTCAATTTTTGTTGAAAAACAGCCTAAACAGTGAATAAAATCAGAAGAATGGTGATTGAGAGATCACCTCAGAAGCTGTATTTTTAATCTTGCTATGAAATATTGCATGAAATCGGAGAAACACGCTGAGTAGAGCATTTGTTTTCAATTTTTGTTGAAAAACAGCCGAGACAGTGAATTAAATCAGAAGAATGCTCATTTGAGAGATCACCTCAAAAGCTAAATTTTTCATCTTGCTATGATTTATTGCATGAAATCGTAGAAACACGCTGAGTAGAGCATTTGTTTTCAATTTTTGTTGAAAAACATCCGAGACAATGATTAAAATCAGAATATAGCTGATTTGAGAGATCACCTCAGAAGCTGTATTTTTAATCTTGCCATGAAATATTGCATAAAATCGGAGAAACACGCTGAGTAGAGCATTTGTTTTCAATTTTTGTTGAAAAACAGCCTAAACAGTGAATAAAATCAGAAGAATATAGATTTGAGAGATCACCTCAGAAGCTGTGTTATTAATTTTGCGATTAAATATTGCATAAAGTTGGTGAAAGACGCTGAGTAGAGCATTTAATTTCAATTTTTGTGGAAAAACAGCCGAGACAGTGATTAAAATCAGAAGAATGCCGATTTTAGAGTTCACCTCAGAATCTGTATTTTTAATCTTGCGAAGAAATATTGCATAAAATCGGAGAAACACGCTGAGTAGAGCTTTAATTTTCAATTTTTGTTGAAAAACGGCCGAGACAGTGAATAAAATCAGAAGTATGCTGATTTGAGAGATCACCTCAGAAGCTGTATTTTTAATCTTGCGATGGTTTATTGCAAAAAATCGCAGAAACACGCTGAGTAGAGCATTTGTTTTCAATTTTTGTTGAAAAACATCCGAGACAATGATTAAAATCAGAATATAGCTGATTTGAGAGATCACCTCAGAAGCTGTATTTTTAATCTTGCCATGAAATATTGCATAAAATCGGAGAAACACGCTGAGTAGAGCATTTGTTTTCAATTTTTGTTGAAAAACAGCCGAGACAGTGAATAAAATCAGAAGAATGGTGATTTGAGAGATCACCTCAGAAGCTGTATTTTTAATCTTGCGATGAAATATTGCATAAAATCGGAGAAACACGCTGAGTAGAGCATTTGTTTTCAATTTTTGTTGAAAAACAGCCGAGACAGTGAATAAAATCAGAAGAATGGTGATTTGAGAGATCACCTCAGAAGCTGTATTTTTAATCTTGCGATGAAATAATGCAAAAAATCTGAGAAACACGCTGAATAGAGCATTTGTTTTCAATTTTTGTTAAAAACAGCGTAAAAGGTGAATAAAATAAGAAGAATGCTTTTTTGAGAGATCACCTCAGAAGCTGTATTTTAAATCTTGCGATGAAATATTGCATAAAATCTGAGAAACACGCTGAGTAGAGCATTTGTTTTCAATTTTTGTTGAAAAACAGCCTAAAAGGTGAATAAAATCAGAAGAATGCTGATTTGAGAGATCACCTCGGAAGCTGTATTTTCAATCTTGCGATGAAATATTGAATAAAATCGGAGAAACACGCTGAGAAGACCATTTGTTTTATTTTTTTTGTTGAAAAACAGCCGAGACAGTGAATAAAATCAGAAGAATGCTGATTTGAGAGATCACCTCAGAAGCTGTATTTTTAATCTTGCTATGAAATATTGCATAAAATCGGAGAAACACGCTGAGAAGACCATTTAATTTCAAATTTTGTTGAAAAACAACTTAGACAGTTTATTTTTAATCTTGTTATGATTTATTGCATGAAATCGTAGAAACACGCTGAGTAGAGCATTTGTTTTCAATTTTAGTTGAAAAACAGATGAAACAGGGAATAAAATCAGAAGAATGCTGATTTGAGAGATAACCTCAGAAGCTGTATTTTCAATCTTGCGATGAAATATTGCATAAAATCGGAGAAACACGCTGAGTAGTGCATTTGTTTTCAATTTTTGTTGACAAACAGCCTAAACAGTGAATAAAATCAGAAGAATATAGATTTGAGAGATCACCTCAGAAGCTGTGTTATTAATTTTGCGATTAAATATTGCATAAAGTTGGTAAAACACGCTGAGTAGAGCATTTAATTTCAATTTTTGTGGAAAAACAGCCGAGACAGTGATTAAAATCAGAAGAATGCCGATTTTAGAGTTCACCTCAGAATCTGTATTTTTAATCTTGCGAAGAAATATTGCATAAAATCGGAGAAACACGCTGAGTAGAGCTTTATTTTTCAATTTTTGTTGAAAAACAGCCGAGACAGTGAATAAAATCAGAAGTATGCTGATTTGAGAGATCACCTCAGAAGCTGTATTTTTAATCTTGCGATGAAATATTGCATAAAATCGGAGAAACACGCTGAGTAGAGCATTTGTTTTCAATTTTTGTTGAAAAACAGCCGAGACAGTGAATAAAATCAGAAGAATGGTGATTTGAGAGATCACCTCAGAAGCTGTATTTTTAATCTTGCGTTGAAATATTGCAAAAAATCTAAGAAACACGCTGAATAGAGCATTTGTTTTCAATTTTTGTTGAAAAACAGCGTAAAAGGTGAATAAAATCAGAAGAATGCTGATTTGAGAGATCAACTCAGAAGCTGTATTTTAAATCTTGCGATGAAATATTGCATAAAATCTGAGAAACACGCTGAGTAGAGCATTTGTTTTCAATTTTTGTTGAAAAACAGCCTAAAAGGTGAATAAAATCAGAAGAATGCTGATTTGAGAGATCACCTCAGAAGCTGTATTTTCAATCTTGCGATGAAATATTCCATAAAATCTGAGAAACACGCTGAGTAGAGCATTTGTTTTCAATTTTTGATGAAAAACAGCCTAAAAGGTGAATAAAATCAGAAGAATGCTGATTTGAGAGATCACCTCAGAAGCTGTATTTTCAATCTTGCGATGAAATATTGCAAAAAATCGGAGAAACACGCTGAGTAGACCATTTGTTTTCAATTTTTGTTGAAAAACAGCCGAGACAGTGAATAAAATCAGATGAATGCCGTTTTGAGAGATCACGTCAGAATCTGTATTTTCAATCTTGCGATGAAATATTATATAAAATCGGAGAAACACGCTGAGTAGAGCATTTGTTTTCAATTTTTGTTGAAAAACAGCCGAGACAGTGAATAAAGTCAGAAGAATGCTGATTTGAGATATCACCTCTGAAGCTGTATTTTTAATCTTGCGATGAAATATTGTGTTGGATTAAGTTTTTATTCAAATCAATGATACAACCATTCTCTTTCGTGTTCAATATTGTTATGCCAATTCAATGCTGATTGACTGTCAGTTCGAACTTTTATTGGTCGTTCAACAACTTCAAATTGTCCCAGCTCTTCTAACAACTCTGTCAACCAGATGCCCTCACAAACTCCATCACATAATGCCACCAACTCCGATTCCATAGTTGATAAAGCTACCATCTTCTGCTTTCCGCTTCTCCAACTGATCAATGCGTCTCCAATCTTCACTGAATATCCGCCAAATGATTTCGAATCCAAAGTGGTACACCAACTGGCATCTGAACTAATCTCCAGTCTTCCAACTTCTCTGCCAATCTTCAAACGATACCCTTTGGTCCCCTTCAAATATCTCAAAACTCTCTTCAACGCCTCGTAATGAATCATCCTTGGATGTATTGGATATTTGGTGAGAGGGACGAGGCCGGACTTGGCATACACCTACAGCAAACTATCGCAGTACTCAAAAGATCCAAGGATGATTCATTACGAGGCGTTGAAGAGAGTTTTGAGATATTTGAAGGGGACCAAAGGGTATCGTTTGAAGATTGGCAGAGAAGTTGGAAGACTGGAGATTAGTTCAGATGCCAGTTGGTGTACCACTTTGGATTCGAAATCATTTGGCGGATATTCAGTGAAGATTGGAGACGCATTGATCAGTTGGAGAAGCGGAAAGCAGAAGATGGTAGCTTTATCAACTATGGAATCGGAGTTGGTGGCATTATGTGATGGAGTTTGTGAGGGCATCTGGTTGACAGAGTTGTTAGAAGAGCTGGGACAATTTGAAGTTGTTGAACGACCAATAAAAGTTCGAACTGACAGTCAATCAGCATTGAATTGGCATAACAATATTGAACACGAAAGAGAATGGTTGTATCATTGATTTGAATAAAAACTTAATCCAACAATTTGGTAGCAGAGCGTGGTTATAAGATACACGAGTGAAATTTCCAGGAGGTCAAGAAAAGTGACAAGGGAAAATGTCAGACTTTGGAGTTTCAAGAATCGAGCCTCTAACAAACAAGAATTATGGACTTTGGAGCATGAGATTGGTTGCAGTTCTTAAGGCGAAAGGATTGTATCAAGATATCATTTTCGGTGATGAACCAGAGAAGAATGGTGCTGATGCAGCGGCTGTGGCGAAGTGGGAAGCCTGGTCAAAGAAGAACGACGAGGTCAACATGCTGATCATTATGACACTTTCGGCGGAGCAGGCGTTAGCATGTCAAGGTATTTCCAATGCAAAAGAGTTGTGGCTTTTGTTAAAGAAACGTCATGACGGTGTTGAGAAACATAGAAAGACTCAGTTAATGATTGAATTGGCTAAATTAGAAAAATTAGAGAAAGAAAGCATTGACGGTTATTTAACTAGAGCTCAAACATTAGAGACTCAACTTAAGGAAATGGGTAATAATATTGAAGATTATGAATTAATTATGTACGTAATCGAGGGTCTACCAAAGAGTTTCAGTGAAGTTGCAACAGCGATTTCTTCCAATCCAACGGTGGATTTCGAATTCATGAGAGGAGCACTTTTGCGATATGAGGAGAAAAACAAGAAATCAACCAATGAAGGAGAGGTCAAGGCTTTTAAGGCGAAGGTGCAGACTAAGAAAAAATGTTTCTGTTGTGGCAAAATTGGACATTTTGCTCGTGATTGCTGGCACAAGGACAAGGAGAATTCAATTGAGACTAAAGAAAATTCAAAGGATTTTTACAAGAATAAGAGCAAATTCAAGGGAATTTTCAAAGGAGGCAAGAATCAACATGCATTTGAAGTGAGGGAGCATCACAAGATAAATGCAGAAAATGGAGTCACTTGGATGCTTGATTCGGCGTGCACATCTCACATGACTCATCAAGAGGAGTTATTGATTAATAAGAGGAAAGACAATGTGGAGATCGTGACGGCTGAAGCAGGCAGAAAGATTCACGCTGAATTTCGAGGAGAAATTGAAGGAACCAGCTATCTTGACGATGGTGAGGTAGCATTAACTATAAAAGACGTACTTTATGTTCCAGATTTAAACAGCAACTTGATGTCAGTTCCAAGTCTGGTCAAGATGGGCAAGAAAATAGTTATTGATGAAGATGGATTTGGAATTTATGACAAGAAAACAGGAGAATTAGTTGCACAGGGGATCTTTGAAGCAGATGCTTTTATGTTTCGAATGAGCACGGACAGCGATGAACGAGAGCTGAAGAAAGAAGTTTGCTTTAGCACAAGCGAAATAAATAGTAATTTATGGCACCAGAGGCTTGGTCACATTAACAATAATTATCTTTCTAGATTGGCGAAAGAGAATCTTGTCAGAGGACTCAAAAATGTGTCGATCAAGGACGACAACTGCGAGGATTGCATTCAAGGGAAACTGACGAGAGCACCATTCAAAGAAGTCGAAATCGAAGGTGCACAGCAGATCTTGGAAAGACTGCACGCGGATTTGTGTGGTCCAATGCAACAAGAATCAATTGGAGGGAGTAGGTACATGCTGACTATTGTGGACGAGTACAGCAGAAGATATTTCGTCGATTTTTTGAAGAGTAAAAGTGAAACTGCCGATAAACTGATCGAGTTTATTGAGAGAAAAGAGAACGAGACAGGACAAAAGGTCAAGAATTTTCGCTCAGACAATGGTACGGAATTTACCAACGACACATTGCAAGAATATTTCAAGAAGAAAGGCATCAAGCACGAGAGAACGACGATCTATTCTCCACAGAGCAACGGAATTGCTGAGAGAGCCAATCGAACGTTGGTGGAAATGGCTCGAACGTTACTCATTGCAGCTGGATTAACACTGATGTTTTGGGCAGAAGCCGTGTGGACTGCGAGCTACTTGCATGATCTTTCACCTACGAAGAAGAGGGATCAAGTTCCACTTGAGATTTGGAAAAACAAGAAACCATCGGTCAGACATCTCAGAGTTTTTGGCTGCAAGGTCTTCTACAGAAATGAAGATGTTCAAAAAAAGAAGCTTGACGTGAGATCAAAGGAAGCTGTGTTCGTGGGATACTCGAAGAACAGGAGAGCCTACCGAGTATTTGACTTGAGTGACAGGAAGATTCACGAGAGTCGAGACGTAAAGTTCATTGAAGAAAAAATGGGTTTTCAGAAGAAGGAAAAAGACGTTGGTTATGACGAGACTAACTACGTTTTTATCCCAATTGAGAGGCAAGAGAATCGAGACGAACGACACGAGGAAGAAAACAATTCAGGAATTATCCATGACGTTGTTGAAGATTTTCAAGGACAATTCGACAGTGATGATGATTCATCTCATAAAAATCCGTTGGTAATTGTTCAAGCTGGAGAGAGAAGAAGAGGGAGAAAAAAAGGTGACACGAACGATGTCCTGAAACAGAGACACCAAGAAGAATTAAAAGGAATAGAAGATGAATTAAGACAACAAGGAGTAAGAAGGTCAACGAGAGAGGAGAAGGAGCCCGATTGCATTGTCAATATGGTGCAAGAAATCAATCCAAGGAACTACAAAGAAGCAATCGAGTCCAAGGACAAGATCAAATGGATTGAAGCAATGAACAAGGAATTGAAAAATATGAAAAATTATCAGACTTGGGAAATTGTTAACAAGCCAAAAGAGGTAAAATTAATTCAAAGCAAATGGGTTTTCAAGAAAAAGGGAACCAAAGATGCAGAAGTATACAAGGCAAGACTGGTAGCTGATGGTTCACGACAGCGAATGGGAGTGGATTACAAAAGCTCTTACAGTCCAGTGATGAAGCAAGAGTCATTGAAGACACTGTTGGCAATTGCAGCGAAGAAAAATTACAAAGTGGAGTTCATTGACGTCGAAGCAGCGTACTTGAACGCAGAATTGGACAGGCATGTGTACATGAATCCACCAAAAGGAGTAAACATTGAAGAAGGGAAGATATTTAGACTAAAGAAGAGTTTATATGGACTTCCAGAAGCAGGAAGATGTTGGTTTAAGAAATTATCTGGAATTTTGAAGGAATTGGGATTGAAACCATGTAAAGCAGATCCATGTGTATTTGTCGAAGAGACAAAGAAGGGATTTTTGGCAATTGGATGCTACGTGGATGACTGTATAATTGTTGGTGACAGTCAAAAGAAGATTGATCAACTGGTGGAAAAACTGAAAAAGCAATTGAAGATTAAGGTGTCAAAGGAGGATGAAGTGAAGTTCCTAGGAATAAAAATCAAAGAAGAAAAAGAAGGATTTATCATGGAACAATCAAGCTACATCGAAGAAGTTATTGAGAGATTCGGAATGGAGAATTGCAATGGAGTGAAGACACCAGCAGCAAGTGGAGTCAAACTTGACGATTACGAAGATTCGGAGAAAGCAAACAAGGATTTGTACAAAGAAATACTTGGATGTATTGGATATTTGGTGAGAGGGACGAGGCCGGACTTGGCATACACCTACAGCAAACTATCGCAGTACTCAAAAGATCCAAGGATGATTCATTACGAGGCGTTGAAGAGAGTTTTGAGATATTTGAAGGGGACCAAAGGGTATCGTTTGAAGATTGGCAGAGAAGTTGGAAGACTGGAGATTAGTTCAGATGCCAGTTGGTGTACCACTTTGGATTCGAAATCATTTGGCGGATATTCAGTGAAGATTGGAGACGCATTGATCAGTTGGAGAAGCGGAAAGCAGAAGATGGTAGCTTTATCAACTATGGAATCGGAGTTGGTGGCATTATGTGATGGAGTTTGTGAGGGCATCTGGTTGACAGAGTTGTTAGAAGAGCTGGGACAATTTGAAGTTGTTGAACGACCAATAAAAGTTCGAACTGACAGTCAATCAGCATTGAATTGGCATAACAATATTGAACACGAAAGAGAATGGTTGTATCATTGATTTGAATAAAAACTTAATGCCCCGAATCTTCGTAATCGTCAAGTTTGACTCCACTTGCTGCTGGTGTCTTCACTCCATTGCAATTCTCCATTCCGAATCTCTCAATAACTTCTTCGATGTAGCTTGATTGTTCCATGATAAATCCTTCTTTTTCTTCTTTGATTTTTATTCCTAGGAACTTCACTTCATCCTCCTTTGACACCTTAATCTTCAATTGCTTTTTCAGTTTTTCCACCAGTTGATCAATCTTCTTTTGACTGTCACCAACAATTATACAGTCATCCACGTAGCATCCAATTGCCAAAAATCCCTTCTTTGACTCTTCGACAAATACACATGGATCTGCTTTACATGGTTTCAATCCCAATTCCTTCAAAATTCCAGATAATTTCTTAAACCAACATCTTCCTGCTTCTGGAAGTCCATATAAACTCTTCTTTAGTCTAAATATCTTCCCTTCTTCAATGTTTACTCCTTTTGGTGGATTCATGTACACATGCCTGTCCAATTCTGCGTTCAAGTACGCTGCTTCGACGTCAATGAACTCCACTTTGTAATTTTTCTTCGCTGCAATTGCCAACAGTGTCTTCAATGACTCTTGCTTCATCACTGGACTGTAAGAGCTTTTGTAATCCACTCCCATTCGCTGTCGTGAACCATCAGCTACCAGTCTTGCCTTGTATACTTCTGCATCTTTGGTTCCCTTTTTCTTGAAAACCCATTTGCTTTGAATTAATTTTACCTCTTTTGGCTTGTTAACAATTTCCCAAGTCTGATAATTTTTCATATTTTTCAATTCCTTGTTCATTGCTTCAATCCATTTGATCTTGTCCTTGGACACGATTGCTTCTTTGTAGTCCCTTGGATTGATTTCTTGCACCATATTGACAATGCAATCGGGCTCCTTCTTCTCTCTCGTTGACCTTCTTACTCCTTGTCGTCTTAATTCATCTTCTATTCCTTTTAATTCTTCTTGGTGTCTCTGTTTCAGGACATCGTTCGTGTCACCTTTTTTTCTCCCTCTTCTTCTCTCTCCAGCTTGAACAATTACCAACGGATTTTTATGAGATGAATCATCATCACTGTCGAATTGTCCTTGAAAATCTTCAACAACGTCATGGATAATTCCTGAATTGTTTTCTTCCTCGTGTCGTTCGTCTCGATTCTCTTGCCTCTCAATTGGGATAAAAACGTAGTTAGTCTCGTCATAACCAACGTCTTTTTCCTTCTTCTGAAAACCCATTTTTTCTTCAATGAACTTTACGTCTCGACTCTCGTGAATCTTCCTGTCACTCAAGTCAAATACTCGGTAGGCTCTCCTGTTCTTCGAGTATCCCACGAACACAGCTTCCTTTGATCTCACGTCAAGCTTCTTTTTTTGAACATCTTCATTTCTGTAGAAGACCTTGCAGCCAAAAACTCTGAGATGTCTGACCGATGGTTTCTTGTTTTTCCAAATCTCAAGTGGAACTTGATCCCTCTTCTTCGTAGGTGAAAGATCATGCAAGTAGCTCGCAGTCCACACGGCTTCTGCCCAAAACATCAGTGTTAATCCAGCTGCAATGAGTAACGTTCGAGCCATTTCCACCAACGTTCGATTGGCTCTCTCAGCAATTCCGTTGCTCTGTGGAGAATAGATCGTCGTTCTCTCGTGCTTGATGCCTTTCTTCTTGAAATATTCTTGCAATGTGTCGTTGGTAAATTCCGTACCATTGTCTGAGCGAAAATTCTTGACCTTTTGTCCTGTCTCGTTCTCTTTTCTCTCAATAAACTCGATCAGTTTATCGGCAGTTTCACTTTTACTCTTCAAAAAATCGACGAAATATCTTCTGCTGTACTCGTCCACAATAGTCAGCATGTACCTACTCCCTCCAATTGATTCTTGTTGCATTGGACCACACAAATCCGCGTGCAGTCTTTCCAAGATCTGCTGTGCACCTTCGATTTCGACTTCTTTGAATGGTGCTCTCGTCAGTTTCCCTTGAATGCAATCCTCGCAGTTGTCGTCCTTGATCGACACATTTTTGAGTCCTCTGACAAGATTCTCTTTCGCCAATCTAGAAAGATAATTATTGTTAATGTGACCAAGCCTCTGGTGCCATAAATTACTATTTATTTCGCTTGTGCTAAAGCAAACTTCTTTCTTCAGCTCTCGTTCATCGCTGTCCGTGCTCATTCGAAACATAAAAGCATCTGCTTCAAAGATCCCCTGTGCAACTAATTCTCCTGTTTTCTTGTCATAAATTCCAAATCCATCTTCATCAATAACTATTTTCTTGCCCATCTTGACCAGACTTGGAACTGACATCAAGTTGCTGTTTAAATCTGGAACATAAAGTACGTCTTTTATAGTTAATGCTACCTCACCATCGTCAAGATAGCTGGTTCCTTCAATTTCTCCTCGAAATTCAGCGTGAATCTTTCTGCCTGCTTCAGCCGTCACGATCTCCACATTGTCTTTCCTCTTATTAATCAATAACTCCTCTTGATGAGTCATGTGAGATGTGCACGCCGAATCAAGCATCCAAGTGACTCCATTTTCTGCATTTATCTTGTGATGCTCCCTCACTTCAAATGCATGTTGATTCTTGCCTCCTTTGAAAATTCCCTTGAATTTGCTCTTATTCTTGTAAAAATCCTTTGAATTTTCTTTAGTCTCAATTGAATTCTCCTTGTCCTTGTGCCAGCAATCACGAGCAAAATGTCCAATTTTGCCACAACAGAAACATTTTTTCTTAGTCTGCACCTTCGCCTTAAAAGCCTTGACCTCTCCTTCATTGGTTGATTTCTTGTTTTTCTCCTCATATCGCAAAAGTGCTCCTCTCATGAATTCGAAATCCACCGTTGGATTGGAAGAAATCGCTGTTGCAACTTCACTGAAACTCTTTGGTAGACCCTCGATTACGTACATAATTAATTCATAATCTTCAATATTATTACCCATTTCCTTAAGTTGAGTCTCTAATGTTTGAGCTCTAGTTAAATAACCGTCAATGCTTTCTTTCTCTAATTTTTCTAATTTAGCCAATTCAATCATTAACTGAGTCTTTCTATGTTTCTCAACACCGTCATGACGTTTCTTTAACAAAAGCCACAACTCTTTTGCATTGGAAATACCTTGACATGCTAACGCCTGCTCCGCCGAAAGTGTCATAATGATCAGCATGTTGACCTCGTCGTTCTTCTTTGACCAGGCTTCCCACTTCGCCACAGCCGCTGCATCAGCACCATTCTTCTCTGGTTCATCACCGAAAATGATATCTTGATACAATCCTTTCGCCTTAAGAACTGCAACCAATCTCATGCTCCAAAGTCCATAATTCTTGTTTGTTAGAGGCTCGATTCTTGAAACTCCAAAGTCTGACATTTTCCCTTGTCACTTTTCTTGACCTCCTGGAAATTTCACTCGTGTATCTTATAACCACGCTCTGCTACCAAATTGTTGGATTAAGTTTTTATTCAAATCAATGATACAACCATTCTCTTTCGTGTTCAATATCGTTATGCCCCGAATCCTCGTTATCAACAAACTATTTCCCCCATGACAACCATGGAAAAACAAAACATTTATTTTAATTTGATCCGCGATTATTATTTAACAAATTTGCTTTGCTGTACTTTGTCGAAGAGCCAAAGAAGGGATTTTTGGCAATTGGATGCTACGTGGATGACTGTATAATTGTTGGTGACAGTCAAAAGAAGATTGATCAACTGGTGGAAAAACTGAAAAAGCAATTGAAGATTAAGGCGTCCTTTCCGGTTGAAGTGTGAGCAAGGAACTGAAAATGGGGAGATATTCACATGAGCCGGACAATGCCACGAAGTCTTGTAAAGCCAGGGGCTCCAACCTTAGGGTTCATTTTAAGAATACAAGGGAGACAGCAATGGCAATTAAACGTATGCCGTTACGGAGGGCTGTCCGCTATTTAAAGAACGTTGTTGGACACAAAGAGTGTGTACCGTTTAGGAGATTCAACGGCGGTGTGGGTCGCTGTGCTCAGGCGAAGCAGTGGGGCACTACCCAAGGCCGATGGCCCAAGAAATCAGCTGAATTTCTCCTTCAGCTGTTGAAGAATGCAGAGTCTAATGCCGATTACAAAGGACTGGATGTCGATCGCTTGGTCATAGATCATATACAAGTAAACAGGGCCCCAGCACTCAGGAGGCGAACGTACCGGGCTCATGGAAGAATAAATCCCTATATGAGTAGTCCCTGTCACATTGAAGTTGTTCTTACGGAAAAGGAAGAAGTAGTCACAAAGGCTGCAGAGGAAGAGCCTGCAAAGAAAAAAGTTTCCAAGAAGAAGCTGGCAAAGCAAAAGGAAAAAATGATGCGAGATTAAGTGTCTCAATTTAATTGTAATTGAGTTAAAATAAAAATTTCCAAGGTAAAAAAAAAAAAAAAAACATTAATCCAACATATTGCATAAAATCGGAGAAACACGCTGAGTAGAGTATTTGTTTTCAATTTTTGTTGACAAACAGCCTAAAAGGTGAATAAAATCAGAAGAATGCTGATTTGAGAGATCACCTCAGATACTGTATTTTTAATCTTGCGATGAAATATTGCATAAAATCGGAGAAACACGCTGAGTAGACCATTTGTTTTCAATTTTTGTTGAAAAACAGCCTAAACAGTGAATAAAATCAGAAGAATATTGATTTGAGAGATCACCTCAGATACTGTATTTTTAATCTTGCGATGAAATATTGCATAAAATCGGAGAAACACGCTGAGTAGACCATTTGTTTTCAATTTTTGTTGAAAAACAGCCTAAACAGTGAATAAAATCAGAAGAATATTGATTTGAGAGATCACCTCAGAAGCTGTGTTATTAATTTTGCGATTAAATATTGCATAAAGTTGGTGAAACACGCTGAGTAGAGCTTTAATTTTCTATTTTTGGTGAAAAACAGCCGAGACAGTGAATAAAATCAGAAGTATGCTGATTTGAGAGATCACCTCAGAAGCTGTATTTTTAATCTTGCGATGAAATATTGCAAAAAATCGGAGAAACACGCTGAGTAGAGCATTTGTTTTCAATTTTTGTTGAAAAACATCCGAGACAATGATTAAAATCAGAATATAGCTGATTTGACAGATCACCTCAGAAGCTGTATTTTTAATCTTGCGATGAAATATTGCATAAAATCGGAGAAACACGCTGAGTAGAGCATTTTTTTCAATTTTTGTTGAAAAACAGCCGAGACAGTGAATAAAATCAGAAGAATGGTGATTTGAGAGATCACCTCAGAAGCTGTATTTTTAATCTTGCGATGAAATATTGCAAAAAATCTGAGAAACACGCTGAATAGAGCATTTGTTTTCAATTTTTGTTGAAAAACAGCGTAAAAGGTGAATAAAATAAGAAGAAAGCTGATTTGAGAGATCACCTCAGAAGCTGTATTTTAAATCTTGCGATGAAATATTGCATAAAATCTGAGAAACACGCTGAGTAGAGCATTTGTTTTCAATTTTTGTTGAAAAACAGCCTAAAACGTGAATAAAATCAGAAGAATGCTGATTTGAGAGATCACCTCAGAAGCTGTATTTTTAATCTTGCGATGAAATATTGAATAAAATCGGAGAAACACGCTGAGTAGAGCATTTGTTTTCAATTTTTGTTGAAAAACATCCGAGACAATGATTAAAATCAGAATATAGCTGATTTGAGAGATCACCTCAGAAGCTGTATTTTTAATCTTGCCATGAAATATTGCATAAAATCGGAGAAACACGCTGAGTAGAGCATTTGTTTTCAATTTTTGTTGAAAAACAGCCGAGACAGTGAATAAAATCAGAAGAATGGTGATTTGAGAGATCACCTCAGAAGCTGTATTTTTAATCTTGCGATGAAATATTGCAAAAAATCTGAGAAACACGCTGAATAGAGCATTTGTTTTCAATTTTTGTTGAAAAACAGCGTAATAGGTGAATAAAATAAGAAGAATGCTGATTTGAGAGATCACCTCAGAAGCTGTATTTTAAATCTTGCGATGAAATATTGCATAAAATCTGAGAAACTCGCTGAGTAGAGTATTTGTTTTCAATTTTTGTTGAAAAACAGCCGAAACAGTGAATAAAATCAGAAGAATGCTGATTTGGAAGATCACCTCAGAAGCTGTATTTTTAATCTTGCGATGAAATATTGCATAAAATCGGAGAAACACGCTGAGTAGAGCATTTGTTTTCAATTTTTGTTGAAAAACAACGGAGACAGTTTATTTTTAATCTTGCTATGAAATATTGCATGAAATCGTAGAAACACGCTGAGTAGAGGATTTAATTTCAATTTTTGTTGAAAAACAGCGTAAAAGGTGAATAAAATCAGAAGAATGCTGATTTGAGAGATCACCTCAGAAGCTGTATTTTAAATCTTGCGATGAAATATTGCATAAAATCTGAGAAACTCGCTGAGTAGAGCATTTGTTTTCAATTTTTGTTGAAAAACAGCGTAAAAGGTGAATAAAAAAAGAAGAATGCTGATTTGAGAGATCACCTCAGAAGCTGTATTTTAAATCTTGCGATGAAATATTGCATAAAATCTGAGAACCACGCTGAATAGAGCATTTGTTTTCAATTTTTGTTGAAAAACAGCGTAAAAGGTGAATAAAATAAGAAGAATGCTGATTTGAGAGATCACCTCAGAAGCTGTATTTTAAATCTTGCGATGAAATATTGCATAAAATCTGAGAAACTCGCTGAGTAGAGCATTTGTTTTCAATTTTTGTTGAAAAACAGCCGAAACAGTGAATAAAATAAGAAGAATGCTGATTTGAGAGATCACCTCAGAAGCTGTATTTTAAATCTTGCGATGAAATATTGCATAAAATCTGAGAAACTCGCTGAGTAGAGCATTTGTTTTCAATTTTTGTTGAAAAACAGCCGAAACAGTGAATAAAATCAGAAGAATGCTGATTTGAGAGATCACCTCAGAAGCTGTATTTTTAATCTTGCTATGAAATATTGCATAAAATCGGAGAAACACGCTGAGTAGAGTATTTAATTTCAAATTTTGTTGAAAAACAACGGAGACAGTTTATTTTTAATCTTGCTATGAAATATTGCATGAAATCGTAGAAACACGCTGAGTAGAGGATTTAATTTCAATTTTTGTTGAAAAACAGCGTAAAAGGTGAATAAAATCAGAAGAATGCTGATTTGAGAGATCACCTCAGAAGCTGTATTTTCAATCTTGCGATGAAATATTGAATAAAATCGGAGAAACACGCTGAGTAGAGCATTTGTTTTCAATTTTTGTTGAAAAACAGCCTAAAAGGTGAATAAAATCAGAAGAATGCTGATTTGAGAGATCACCTCAGAAGCTGTATTTTCAATCTTGCGATGAAATATTGAATAAAATCGGAGAAACACATTGAGTAGAGCATTTGTTTTCAATTTTTGTTGAAAAACAGCCGAAACAGTGAATAAAATCAGAAGAATGCTGATTTGAGAGATCACCTCAGAAGCTGTATTTTTAATCTTGCGAAGAAATATTGCATAAAATCGGAGAAACACGCTGAGTAGACCATTTGTTTTCAATTTTTGTTGAAAAACAGCCGAGACAGTGAATAAAATCAGAAGAATGCTGATTTGAGAGATCACCTCAGAAGCTGTATTTTTAATCTTGCTATGAAATATTGCATAAAATCGGAGAAACACGCTGAGTAGAGTATTTAATTTCAAATTTTGTTGAAAAACAACGGAGATAGTTTATTTTTAATCTTGCTATGAAATATTGCATGAAATCGTAGAAACACGCTGAGTAGAGGATTTAATTTCAATTTTTGTTGAAAAACAGCCGAAACAGTGAATAAAATCAGAAGAATGCTCATTTGAGAGATCACCTCAGAAGCTGTATTTTTAATCTTGCGAAGAAATATTGCATAAAATCGGAGAAACACGCTGAGTAGAGCTTTAATTTTCAATTTTTGTTGAAAAACAGCCGAGACAGTGAATAAAATCAGAAGTATGCTGATTTGAGAGATCACCTCAGAAGCTGTATTTTTAATCTTGCGATGAATTATTGCAAAAAATCGGAGAAACACGCTGAGTAGAGCATTTGTTTTCAATTTTTGTTGAAAAACATCCGAGACAATGATTAAAATCAGAATATAGCTGATTTGAGAGATCACCTCAGAAGCTGTATTTTTAATCTTGCCATGAAATATTGCATAAAATCGGAGAAACACGCTGAGTAGAGCATTTGTTTTCAATTTTTGTTGAAAAACAGCCGAGACAGTGAATAAAATCAGAAGAATGGTGATTTGAGAGATCACCTCAGAAGCTGTATTTTTAATCTTGCGATGAAATATTGCAAAAAATCTAAGAAACACGCTGAATAGATCATTTGTTTTCAATTTTTGTTGAAAAACAGCGTAAAAGGTGAATAAAATCAGAAGAATGCTGATTTGAGAGATCAACTCAGAAGCTGTATTTTAAATCTTGCGATGAAATATTGCATAAAATCTGAGAAACACGCAGAGTAGAGCATTAGTTTTCAATTTTGGTTGAAAAACAGCCTAAAAGGTGAATAAAATCAGAAGAATGCTGATTTGAGAGATCACCTCAGAAGCTGTATTTTCAATCTTGCGATGAAATATTGCATAAAATCGGAGAAACACGCTGAGTAGAGCATTTGTTTTCAATTTTTGTTGAAAAACAGCCTAAACAGTGAATAAAATCAGAAGAATGGTGATTGAGAGATCACCTCAGAAGCTGTATTTTTAATCTTGCTATGAAATATTGCATGAAATCGTAGAAACACGCTGAGTAGAGCATTTGTTTTCAATTTTTGTTGAAAAACAGCCGAGACAGTGAATTAAATCAGAAGAATGCTCATTTGAGAGATCACCTCAGAAGCTGTATTTTCAATCTTGCGATGAAATATTGCATAAAATCGGAGAAACACGCTGAGTAGAGCATTTGTTTTCAATTTTTGTTGAAAAACAGCCTAAACAGTGAATAAAATCAGAAGAATATAGATTTGAGAGATCACCTCAGAAGCTGTGTTATTAATTTTGCGATTAAATATTGCATAAAGTTGGTGAAACACGCTGAGTAGAGCATTTAATTTCAATTTTTGTGGAAAAACAGCCGAGACAGTGATTAAAATCAGAAGAATGCCGATTTTAGAGTTCACCTCAGAATCTGTATTTTTAATCTTGCGAAGAAATATTGCATAAAATCGGAGAAACACGCTGAGTAGAGCTTTAATTTTCAATTTTTGTTGAAAAACAGCCGAGACAGTGAATAAAATCAGAAGTATGCTGATTTGAGAGATCACCTCAGAAGCTGTATTTTTAATCTTGCGATGAATTATTGCAAAAAATCGGAGAAACACGCTGAGTAGAGCATTTGTTTTCAATTTTTGTTGAAAAACATCCGAGACAATGATTAAAATCAGAATATAGCTGATTTGAGAGATCACCTCAGAAGCTGTATTTTTAATCTTGCCATGAAATATTGCAGAAATCGGAGAAACACGCTGAGTAGAGCATTTGTTTTCAATTTTTGTTGAAAAACAGCCGAGACAGTGAATAAAATCAGAAGAATGGTGATTTGAGAGATCACCTCAGAAGCTGTATTTTTAATCTTGCGATGAAATATTGCAAAAAATCTAAGAAACACGCTGAATAGAGCATTTGTTTTCAATTTTTGTTGAAAAACAGCGTAAAAGGTGAATAAAATCAGAAGAATGCTGATTTGAGAGATCAACTCAGAAGCTGTATTTTAAATCTTGCGATGAAATATTGCATAAAATCTGAGAAACACGCTGACTAGAGCATTTGTTTTCAATTTTTGTTGAAAAACAGCCTAAAAGGTGAATAAAATCAGAAGAATGCTGATTTGAGAGATCACCTCAGAAGCTGTATTTTCAATCTTGCGATGAAATATTGAATAAAATCGGAGAAAAACGCTGAGTATAGCATTTGTTTTCAATTTTTGTTGAAAAACAGCCGAGACAGTGAATAAAATCAGAAGAATGCTGATTTGAGAGATCACCTCAGAAGCTGTATTTTTAATTTTGCGATGAAATATTGCAAAAAATCGGAGAAACACGCTGAGTAGAGCATTTGTTTTCAATTTTTGTTGAAAAACATCCGAGACAATGATTAAAATCAGAATATAGCTGATTTGAGAGATCACCTCAGAAGCTGTATTTTTAATCTTGCGATGAAATATTGCATAAAATCGGAGAAACACGCTGAATAGACCATTTGTTTTCAATTTTTGTTGAAAAACATCGTAAAAGGTGAATAAAATAAGAAGAATGCTGATTTGAGAGATCACCTCAAAGATGCTGTATTTTAAATCTTGCGATGATATATTGCATAAAATCTGAGAAACACGCTGAGTAGAGCATTTGTTTTCAATTTTTGTTGAAAAACAGCCGAGACAGTGATTAAAATCAGAATATAGCTGATTTGAGAGATCACCTCAGAAGCTGTATTTTTAATCTTGCAATGAAATATTGCGTAAAATCGGAGAAACACGCTGAGTAGACCATTTGTTTTCAATTTTTGTTGAAAAACAGTCGAGACAGTGAATAAAATCAGATGAATGCCGTTTTGAGAGATCACCTCAGAATCTGTATTTTTAATCTTGCGATGAAATATTGCATAAAATCGGAGAAACACGCTGAGTAGACCATTTGTTTTCAATTTTTGTTGAAAAACAGCCGAGAAAGTGAATAAAATGAGAAGAATGCTGATTTGAGAGATCACCTCAGAAGCTGTATTTTTAATTTTGCGATGAAATATTGCATAAAATCGGAGAAACACGCTGAGTAGAGTATTTGTTTTCAATTTTTGTTAAAAACAGCCGAGACAGTGAATAAAATCAGAAGAATGCTGATTTGAGAGATCACCTCAGAAGCTGTATTTTTAATCTTGCGATGAAATATTGCATAAAATCGGAGAAACACGCTGAGTAGAGCATTTGTTTTCAATTTTTGTTGAAAAACAGCCTTAACAGTGAATACAATCAGAAGAATGCTGATTTGAGAGATCACCTCAGAAGCTCTGTTATTAATCTTGCGATTAAATATTGCATAAAATTGGTGAAACACGGTGAGTAGAGCATTTTATTTCAATTTTTGTTGAAAAACAGCCGAGACAGTGATTAAAATCAGAAGAATGCCGATTTAAGAGTTCACCTCAGAATCTGTATTTTTAATCTTCCGAAGAAATATTGCATAAAATCGGAGAAAAACGCTGAGTGGAGCATTTGTTTTCAATTTTTGTTGAAAAACAGCCAAGACAGTGATTGAAATCAGAAGAATGCTCTTTTGAGATATCACCTCAGAAGCTATATTTTTAATCTTGCGATGAAATATTGCATAAAATCGGAGAAACACGCTGAGTAGAGCATTAGTTTTCAATTATTGTTGAAAAACAGCCGAGACAGTGAATAAATCCAGAAGAATGGTGATTTGAGAGATCACCTCAGAAGCTGTATTTTTAATCTTGCTATGAAATATTGCAAAAAATTAATGAAACACGCTGATTAGAGCATTTGTTTTCAATTTTTGTTGAAAAAAAGCCGAGACAGTGATTAAAATCAGAATATAGCTGATTTGAGAGATCACCTCAGAAGCTGTATTTTTAATCTTGCGATGAAATATTGCGTAAAATCGGAGAAACACGCTGAGTGGAGCATTTATTTTCAATTTTTAGTTGAAAAACAGCCGAGACAGTGAATTAAATCAGATGAATGCTGATTTGAGAGATCACCTCAGAAGCTGTATTTTTAATCATGAGATGAAATATTGCATAAAATCAGAGAAACACGCTGAGTAGACAATTTGTTTTCAATTTTTGTTGAAAAACAGCCGAGACAGTGATTAAAATCAGAAGAATGCTGATTTGAGAGATCACCTCAGAAGCTGTATTTTTAAACATGAGATGAAATATTGAATAAAATCGGAGAAACACGCTGAGTAGAGCATTTGTTTTCAATTTTTTTTGAAAAACAACTGAAACAGTGAATAAAATCAGAATATTGCTGATTTGAGAGATCTCCTCAGAAGCTGTACTTTTAATCTTGCGATGAAATATTGCATAAAATCGGAGAAACACGCTGAGTAGAGTATTTGTTTTCAATTTTTGTTGAAAAACATCCTTAAAGGTGAATAAAATCAGAAGAATGCTGATTTGAGAGATCACCTCAGAAGCTGTATTTTTAATCTTGCGATGAAATATTGCATAAAATCGGAGAAACACGCTGAGTAGAGTATTTGTTTTCAATTTTTGTTGAAAAACAGCCTAAAAGGTGAATAAAATCAGAAGAATGCTGATTTGAGAGATCACCTCAGAAGCTGTATTTTTAATCTTGCGATGAAATATTGCATAAAATCGGAGCAACACGCTGAGTAGAGCATTTGTTTTCAATTTTTGTTGAAAAACAGCCGAGACAGTGAATAAAATCAGAAGAATGCTGATTTGAGATACCACCTCAGAAGCTGTATTTTTAATCTTGCGATGAAATATTGCATAAAATCGGAGAAACACGCTGAGTAGAGTATTTGTTTTCAATTTTTGTTGACAAACAGCCTGAAAGGTGAATAAAATCAGAAGAATGCTGATTTGAGAGATCATTTCAGAAGCTGTATTTTTCATCTTGCGATGAAATATTGCATAAAATCGGAGAAACACGCTGAGTAGACCATTTGTTTTCAATTTTTGTTAAAAAACAGCCGACACAGTGAATAAAATCAGAAGAATGCTGATTTGAGAGATCACATCAGAAGCTGTATTTTTAATCTTGCGATGAAATATTGCAAAAAATTAGTGAAACACGCTGATTTGAGCATTTGTTTTCAATTTTTGTTGAAAAACAACTGAAAAAGTGAATAAAATCAGAAAATTGTTGATTTGAGAGATCTCCTCAAAAGCTGTATTTTTAATCTTGCGATGAAATATTGGATAAAATCGGAGAAACACGCTGAGTAGAGCATTTGTTTTCAATTTTTGTTAAAAACAGCCGAGACAGTGAATAAAATCAGAAGAATGCTGATTTGAGAGATCACCTCAGAAGCTGTATTTTTAATCTTGCGATGAAATATTGCGTAAAATCGGAGAAACACGTAGAGTGGAGCATTTGTTTTCAATTTTTGTTGAAAAACAGCCGAGACAGTGAATAAAATCAGAAGAATGCTGATTTGAGAGATCACCTCAGAAGCTGTATTTTTAATCTTGCGATGAAATATTGCGTAAAATCGGAGAAACACGTAGAGTGGAGCATTTGTTTTCAATTTTTGTTGAAAAACAGCCGAGACAGTGAATAAAATCAGAAGAATGCTGATTTGAGAGATCACCTCAGAAGCTGTATTTTTAATCTTGCGATGAAATATTGCAAAAAATCGGAGAAACACGCTGAGTAGAGCATTTGTTTTCAATTTTTGTTGAAAAACATCCGAGACAATGATTAAAATCAGAATATAGCTGATTTGAGAGATCACCTCAGAAGCTGTATTTTTAATCTTGCGATGAAATATTGCATAAAATCTGAGAAACACGCTGAATAGACCATTTGTTTTCAATTTTTGTTGAAAAACATCGTATAAGGTGAATAAAATAAGAAGAATGCTGATTTGAGAGATCACCTCAAAGATGCTGTATTTTAAATCTTGCGATGATATATTGCATAAAATCTGAGAAACACGCTGAGTAGAGCATTTGTTTTCAATTTTTGTTGAAAAACAGCCGAGACAGTGATTAAAATCAGAAGAATGCTGATTTGAGAGATCATCTCAGAAGCTGTGTTATTAATCTTGCGATTAAATATTGCATAAAATTGGTGAAACACGCTGAGTAGAGCATTTTATTTCAATTTTTGTTGAAAATCAGCCGAGACAGTGATTAAAATCAGAAGAATGCCGATTTTAGAGTTCACCTCAGAATTTGTATTTTTAATCTTGCGAAGAAATATTGCATAAAATCGGAGAAACACGCTGAGTAGAGCTTTAATTTTCAATTTTTGTTGAAAAACAGCCGAGACAGTGGATAAAATCAGAAGAATGCTGATTTGAGAGATCACCTCAGAAGCTGTATTTTTAATCTTGCGATGAAATATTGCAAAAAATCGGAGAAACACGCTGAGTAGAGCATTTGTTTTCAATTTTTGTTGAAAAACAGCCGAGTCAATGATTAAAATCAGAAGAATGCTGATTTGAGAGATCACCTCAGAAGCTGTATTTTTAATCATGAGATGAAATATTGCATAAAATCGGAGAAACACGCTGAGTAGAGTTTTGGTTTTCAATTTTTGTTGAAAAACAGCCGAGACAGTTAATAAAATCAGAAGAATGCTGATTTGAGAGATCACCTCAGATGCTGTATTTTTAATCTTGCGATGAAATATTGCATAAAATCGGAGAAACACGCTGAATAGAGCATTTGTTTTCAATTTTTGTTGAAAAACAGCCGAGACAGTGATTAAAATCAGAAGAATGCTGATTTGAGAGATAACCTCAGAAGCTGTATTTTTAATCATGAGATGAATTATTGCATAAAATCGGAGAAACACGCTGAGTAGAGCATTTGTTTTCAATTTCTGTTGAGAAACAGCCGACACAGTGAATAAATTCAGAATATTGCTGTTTTGAGAGATCACCTCAGAAGTTGTATTTTTAATCTTGCGATGAAATATTGCATAAAATCGGAGAAACACGCTGAATAGAGCATTTGTTTTCAATTTTTGTTGAAAACGAGACAGTGATTAAAATCAGAAGAATGCTGATTTGAGAGATCACCTCAGATGCTGTATTTTCAATCTTGCGATGAAATATTGCATAAAATCGGAGAAACACGCTGAGTAGAGCATTTGTTTTCAATTTTTGTTGAAAAACAGCCGAGACAGTGAATAAAATCGGAGGAATGCTGATTTGAGAGATCACCTCAGAAGCCGTATTTTTAATCTTGCGATGAAATATTGCCAAAATCGGAGAAACACGCTGAGTAGAGCATTTGTTTTCAATTTTTGTTGAAAAACAGCCGAGACAGTGATTAAAATCAGAAGATAGCTGATTTGAGAGATAACCTCAGAAGCTGTATTTTTAATCTTGCGATGAAATATTTCATAAAATCGGAGAAAGACGCTGAGTAGAGCATTTGTTTTCAATTTTTGTTGAAAAACAGCTGAGACAGTGCATAAATTCAGAATATTGCTGATTTGAGAGATCACCTCAGAAGTTGTATTTTTAACCTTGCAATGAAATATTGCATAAAATCGGAGAAACACGCTGAGTAGAGCATTTGTTTTCAATTTTTGTTGAAAAACAGCCTAAAAGGTGAATAAAATCAGAAGAATGCTAATTTGAGAGATCCCCTCAGAAGCTGTATTCTTAATCTTGCGATGAAATATTGCATAAAATCGGAGAAACACGCTGAGTAGAGCATTTGTTTCCAATTTCTTGAAAAACAGCGGAGACAGTGAATAAAATCAGAAGAATGCTGATTTGAGAGATCACCTCAGAATCAGTATTTTTAATCTTACGATGAAATATTGCATAAAATCGGAGAAACACGCTGAATAGAGCATTTGTTTTCAATTTTTGTTGAAAAACAGCCGAGACAGTTAATAAAATCAGAAGAATGCTGATTTGAGAGATCACCTCAGAAGCTGTATTTTTAATCTTGCGATGAAATATTGCATAAAATCGGAGAAACACGCTGAATAGAGCATTTGTTTTCAATTTTTGTTGAAAAACAGCCGAGACAGTGATGAAAATCAGAAGAATGCTGATTTGACAGATCACCTCAGAAGCTGTATTTTTAATCATAAGATGAATTATTGCATAAAATCGGAGAAACACGCTGAGTAGAGCATTTGTTTTCAATTTTTGTTGAAAAACAGCCGACACAGTGAATAAATTCAGAATATTGCTGATTTGAGAGATCACCTCAGAAGCTGTATTTTTAATCATGAGATGAATTATTGCATAAAATCGGAGAAACATGCTGAGTAGAGCATTTGATTTCAATTTTTGTTGAAAAACAGTCGACACAGTGAATAAATTCAGAATATTGCTGATTTGAGAGATCACCTCAGAAGTTGTATTTTTAATCTTGCGAATAAATATTGCATAAAATCGGAGAAACACGCTGAGTAGAGCATTTGTTTTCCATTTTTGTTGAAAAACAGCCGAGACAGTTAATAAAATCAGAAGAATGCTGATATGAGAGATCACCTCAGATGCTGTATTTTTAATCTTGCGATGAAATATTGCAAAAAATTAGAGAAACACGCTGATTAGAGCATTTGTTTTCAAATTTTGTTGAAAAACAGCCGAGACAGTGATTAAAATCAGAAGAATGCCGTTTTGAAGGATCACTTCAGAAGCTGTATTTTTAATCTTGCGATGAAATATTGCATAAAATCGGAGAAACACGCTGAATAGAGCATTTGTTTTCAATTTTTGTTGAAAAACAGCCGAGACAGTGATTAAAATCAGAAGAATGCTGATTTGACAGATCACCTCAGAAGCTGTATTTTTAGTCTTGCGATGAAATATTGCACAAAATCGGAGAAACACGCTGAATAGAGCATTTGTTTTCAATTTTTGTTGAAAAACAGCCGAGACAGTGATTAAAATCAGAAGAATGCTGATTTGACAGATCACCTACTAAGCTGTATTTTTAATCATGAGATGAATTATTGCATAAAATCGGAGAAACACGCTGAGTAGAGTATTTGTTTTCAATTTTTGTTGAAAAACAGCCGAGACAGTGCATAAATTCAGAATATTGCTGATTTGAGAGATCACCTCAGAAGCTGTATTCTTAATCTTGCGATGAAATATTGCATAAAATCGGAGAAACACGCTGAGTAGAGCATTTGTTTTCAATTTCTTGAAAAACAGCCGAGACAGTGATTAAAATCAGAAGAATGCTGATTTGAGAGATCACTACAGAAGCTGTATTCTTAATCTTGCGATGAAATATTGCATAAAATCGGAGAAACACGCTGAGTAGAGCATTTGTTTTCAATTTCTTGAAAAACAGCCGAGACAGTGATTAAAATCAGAAGAATGCTGATTTGAGAGATCACAACAGAAGCTGTATTTTTAATCTTCCGATGAAATATTGCATAAAATCGGAGAAACACGCTGAGTAGAGCATATGTTTTCAATTTTTGTTGAAAAACAGCCGAGACAGTGAATAAAATCGGAGGAATGCTGATTTGAGAGATCACCTCAGAAGCAGTATTTTTAATCTTGCGATGAAATATTGCATAAAATTGGAGAAACACGCTGAGTAGAGCATATGTTTTCAATTTTTGTTGAAAAACAGACGACACAGTGAATAAATTCAGAATATTGCTGATTTGAGAGATCACCTCAGAAGTTGTATTTTTAATCATTAGATAAATTATTGCATAAAATCGGAGAAACACGCTGAGTAGTGCATTTGTTTTCAATTTTTGTTGAAAAACAGCCGAGACAGTTAATAAAATCAGAAGAATGCTGATTTGAGAGATCATTTCAGAAGCTGTATTTTTAATCTTGCGATGAAATATTGCCAAAATCGGAGAAACACGCTGAGTAGAGTATTTGTTTTCAATTTTTGTAGAAAAACAGGCGTAGTAGTGATTAAAATCAGAATATAGCTGAATTGAGAGATCACCTCAGAAGCTGTATTTTTAATCTTGCGATGAAATATTGCATAAAATCGGAGAAACACGATGAGTAGAATTTTGGTTTTCAATTTTTGTTGAAAAACAGCCGAGACAGTGATTAAAATCAGAAGAATGCTGATTTGAGAGATAACCTCAGAAGCTGTATTTTTAATCATGAGATGAATTATTGCATAAAATCGGAGAAACACGCTGAGTAGAGCATTTGTTTTCAATTTTTGTTGAGAAACAGCCGACACAGTGAATAAATTCAGAATATTGCTGTTTTGAGAGATCACCTCAGAAGTTGTATTTTTAATCTTGCGAAAAATATTGCATAAAATCGGAGAAACACGCTGAATAGAGCATTTGTTTTCAATTTTTGTTGAAAAACAGCCGAGACAGTGATTAAAATCAGAAGAATGCTGATTTGAGAGATCACCTCAGATGCTGTATTTTCAATCTTGCGATGAAATATTGCATAAAATCGGAGAAACACGCTGAGTAGAGCATTTGTTTTCAATTTTTGTTGAAAAACAGCCGAGACAGTGAATAAAATCGGAGGAATGCTGATTTGAGAGATCACCTCAGAAGCCGTATTTTTAATCTTGCGATGAAATATTGCCAAAATCGGAGAAACACGCTGAGTAGAGCATTTGTTTTCAATTTTTGTTGAAAAACAGCCGAGACAGTGATTAAAATCAGAAGATAGCTGATTTGAGAGATAACCTCAGAAGCTGTATTTTTAATCTTGCGATGAAATATTTCATAAAATCGGAGAAAGACGCTGAGTAGAGCATTTGTTTTCAATTTTTGTTGAAAAACAGCCGAGACAGTGATTAAAATCAGAAGATAGTTGATTTGAGAGATCACCTCAGAAGCTGTATTTTTAATCATGAGATGAATTATTGCATTAAGTCGGAGAAACACACTGAGTATAGCATTTGTTTTCAATTTTTAGTTGAAAAACAGCCGACACAGTGAATAAAATCAGAAGAATGCCGTTTTGAAGGATCACCTCAGAATCTGTATTTTTAATCTTGCGATGAAATATTGCATAAAATCGGAGAAACACGCTGAATAGAGCATTTGTTTTCAATTTTTGTTGAAAAGCAGCCGAGACAGTGATTAAAATCAGAAGAATGCTGATTTGACAGATCACCTCAGAAGCTGTATTTTTAATCATGAGATGAATTATTGCATAAAATCGGAGAAACACTCTGAGTAGAGCATTTGTTTTCAATTTTTGTTGAAAAACAGCCGAGACAGTGCATAAATTCAGAATATTGCTGATTTGAGAGATCACCTCAGAAGTTGTATTTTTAACCTTGCAATGAAATATTGCATAAAATCGGAGAAACACGCTGAGTAGAGCATTTGTTTTCAATTTTTGTTGAAAAACAGCCTAAAAGGTGAATAAAATCAGAAGAATGCTAATTTGAGAGATCCCCTCAGAAGCTGTATTCTTAATCTTGCGATGAAATATTGCATAAAATCGGAGAAACACGCTGAGTAGAGCATTTGTTTCCAATTACTTGAAAAACAGCGGAGACAGTGATTAAAATCAGAGGATAGCTGATTTGAGAGATAACCTCAGAAGCTGTATTTTTAATCTTGCGATGAAATATTGCATAAAATCGGAGAAACACGCTGGGTAGAGTATTTGTTTTCAATTTTTAGTTGAAAAACAGCCGAGACAGTGATGAAAATCAGAAGAATGCTGATTTGACAGATCACCTCAGAAGCTGTATTTTTAATCATAAGATGAATTATTGCATAAAATCGGAGAAACACGCTGAGTAGAGCATTTGTTTTCAATTTTTGTTGAAAAACAGCCGAGACAGTGATGAAAATCAGAAGAATGCTGATTTGACAGATCACCTCAGAAGCTGTATTTTTAATCATAAGATGAATTATTGCATAAAATCGGAGAAACACGCTGAGTAGAGCATTTGTTTTCAATTTTTGTTGAAAAACAGCCGACACAGTGAATAAATTCAGAATATTGCTGATTTGAGAGATCACCTCAGAAGCTGTATTTTTAATCATGAGATGAATTATTGCATAAAATCGGAGAAACATGCTGAGTAGAGCATTTGATTTCAATTTTTGTTGAAAAACAGTCGACACAGTGAATAAATTCAGAATATTGCTGATTTGAGAGATCACCTCAGAAGTTGTATTTTTAATCTTGCGAATAAATATTGCATAAAATCGGAGAAACACGCTGAGTAGAGCATTTGTTTTCCATTTTTGTTGAAAAACAGCCGAGACAGTTAATAAAATCAGAAGAATGCTGATATGAGAGATCACCTCAGATGCTGTATTTTTAATCTTGCGATGAAATATTGCAAAAAATTAGAGAAACACGCTGATTAGAGCATTTGTTTTCAAATTTTGTTGAAAAACAGCCGAGACAGTGATTAAAATCAGAAGAATGCCGTTTTGAAGGATCACTTCAGAAGCTGTATTTTTAATCTTGCGATGAAATATTGCATAAAATCGGAGAAACACGCTGAATAGAGCATTTGTTTTCAATTTTTGTTGAAAAACAGCCGAGACAGTGATTAAAATCAGAAGAATGCTGATTTGACAGATCACCTCAGAAGCTGTATTTTTAGTCTTGCGATGAAATATTGCACAAAATCGGAGAAACACGCTGAATAGAGCATTTGTTTTCAATTTTTGTTGAAAAACAGCCGAGACAGTGATTAAAATCAGAAGAATGCTGATTTGACAGATCACCTACTAAGCTGTATTTTTAATCATGAGATGAATTATTGCATAAAATCGGAGAAACACGCTGAGTAGAGTATTTGTTTTCAATTTTTGTTGAAAAACAGCCGAGACAGTGCATAAATTCCGAATATTGCTGATTTCAGAGATCACCTCAGAAGCTGTATTCTTAATCTTGCGATGAAATATTGCATAAAATCGGAGAAACACGCTGAGTAGAGCATTTGTTTTCAATTTCTTGAAAAACAGCCGAGACAGTGATTAAAATCAGAAGAATGCTGATTTGAGAGATCACTACAGAAGCTGTATTCTTAATCTTGCGATGAAATATTGCATAAAATCGGAGAAACACGCTGAGTAGAGCATTTGTTTTCAATTTCTTGAAAAACAGCCGAGACAGTGATTAAAATCAGAAGAATGCTGATTTGAGAGATCACAACAGAAGCTGTATTTTTAATCTTCCGATGAAATATTGCATAAAATCGGAGAAACACGCTGGGTAGAGTATTTGTTTTCAATTTTTGTTGAAAAACAGACTAAAAGGTGAATGAAATCAGAAGAATGCTGATTTGAGAGATCACCTCAGAAGCTGTATTTTTAATCTTGCGATGAAATATTGCATAAAATTGGAGAAACACGCTGAGTAGAGCATATGTTTTCAATTTTTGTTGAAAAACAGACGACACAGTGAATAAATTCAGAATATTGCTGATTTGAGAGATCACCTCAGAAGTTGTATTTTTAATCATTAGATAAATTATTGCATAAAATCGGAGAAACACGCTGAGTAGTGCATTTGTTTTCAATTTTTGTTGAAAAACAGCCGAGACAGTTAATAAAATCAGAAGAATGCTGATTTGAGAGATCATTTCAGAAGCTGTATTTTTAATCTTGCGATGAAATATTGCATAAAATCGGAGAAACACGCTGAATAGAGCATTTGTTTTCAATTTTTGTTGAAAAACAGCCGAGACAGTGATTAAAATCAGAAGAATGCTGATTTGACAGATCACCTCAGAAGCTGTATTTTTAATCATGAGATGAATTATTGCACAAAATCGGAGAAACACGCTGAGTAGAGCATTTGTTTTCAATTTTTGTTGAGAAACAGTCGACACAGTGAATAAAATCAGAAGAATGCTGATTTGAGAGATCACCTCAGAAGCTGTATTTTTAATCTTGTTATGAAATATTGCATTAAATTGGAGAAACACGCTGAGTAGAGCATTTGTTTTCAATTTTTTTGAAAAATAGCCGAGACAGTGAATTAAATCAGAAGAATGCTCATTTGAGAGATCACCTCAAAAGCTATATTTTTAATCTTGCTATGATTTATTGCATGAAATCGTAGTAACACGCTGAGTAGAGCATTTGTTTTCAATTTTTGTTAAAAACAGCCTAAACAGTGAATAAAATCAGAAGAATGCAGATTTGAGAGATAACCTTAGAAGCTGTATTTTTAATCTTGCGATGAAATATTTCATAAAATCGGAGAAACACGCTGAGTAGAGCATTTGTTTTCAATTTTTGTTGAAAAACAGCCGAGAGAGTTAATAAAATCAGAAGAATGCTGATTTGAGAGATCACCTCAGAAGTTGTATTTTTAACCTTGCAATGAAATATAGCATAAAATCGGAGAAACACGCTGAGTAGAGCATTTGTTTTCAATTTTTGTTGAAAAACAGCCTTTTTCTTGCGATGAAATATTGCATAAAATCGGAGAAACACGCTGAGTAGAGCATTTGTTTTCAATTTTTGTTGAAAAACAGCCGAGACAGTGATTAAAATCAGAAGATAGTTGATTTGAGAGATCACCTCAGAAGCTGTATTTTTAATCATGAGATGAATTATTGCATTAAGTCGGAGAAACACACTGAGTAGAGCATTTGTTTTCAATTTTTAGTTGAAAAACAGCCGACACAGTGAATAAAATCAGAAGAATGCCGTTTTGAAGGATCACCTCAGAATCTGTATTTTTAATCTTGCGATGAAATATTGCATAAAATCGGAGAAACACGCTGAATAGAGCATTTGTTTTCAATTTTTGTTGAAAAACAGCCGAGACAGTGATTAAAATCAGAAGAATGCTGATTTGACAGATCACCTCAGAAGCTGTATTTTTAATCATGACATGAATTATTGCATAAAATCGGAGAAACACGCTGAGTAGAGCATTTGTTTTCAATTTTTGTTGAAAAACAGCCGAGACAGTGCATAAATTCAGAATATTGCTGATTTGAGAGATCACCTCAGAAGCTGTATTCTTAATCTTGCGATGAAATATTGCATAAAATCGGAGAAACACGCTGAGTAGAGCATTTGTTTTCAATTTCTTGAAAAACAGCCGAGACAGTGATTAAAATCAGAAGAATGCTGATTTGAGAGATCACAACAGAAGCTGTATTTTTAATCTTGCGATGAAATATTGCATAAAATCGGAGAAACACGCTGGGTAGAGTATTTGTTTTCAATTTTTGTTGAAAAACAGCCTAAAAGGTGAATAAAATCAGAAGAATGCTGATTTGAGAGATCACCACAGAAGCTGTATTTTTAATCATTAGATAAATTATTGCATAAAATCGGAGAAACACGCTGAGTAGAGCATTTGTTTTCAATTTTTGTTGAAAAACAGCCGAGACAGTGAAAAAATTCAGAATATTGCTGATGTGAGAGATCACAACAGAAGCTGTATTTTTAATCTTGCGATGAAATATTGCATAAAATCGGAGAAACACGCTGAGTAGAGCATTTGTTTTCAATTTTTAATTGAAAAACAGCCGAGACAGTGAATAAAATCAGAAGAATGCTGATTTGAGAGATCACAACAGAAGCTGTATTTTTAATCTTGCGATGAAATATTGCATAAAATCGGAGAAACACGCTGAGTAGAGCATTTGTTTTCAATTTTTAGTTGAAAAACAGCCGACACAGTGAATAAAATCAGAAGAATGCCGTTTTGAAGGATCACCTCAGAATCTGTATTTTTAATCTTGCGATGAAATATTGCATAAAATCGGAGAAACACGCTGAATAGAGCATTTGTTTTCAATTTTTGTTGAAAAACAGCCGAGACAGTGATTAAAATCAGAAGAATGCTGATTTGACAGATCACCTCAGAAGCTGTATTTTTAATCATGACATTAATTATTGCATAAAATCGGAGAAACACGCTGAGTAGAGCATTTGTTTTCAATTTTTGTTGAAAAACAGCCGAGACAGTGCATAAATTCAGAATATTGCTGATTTGAGAGATCACCTCAGAAGCTGTATTCTTAATCTTGCGATGAAATATTGCATAAAATCGGAGAAACACGCTGAGTAGAGCATTTGTTTTCAATTTCTTGAAAAACAGCCGAGACGGTGAATAAAATCAGAAGAATGCTGATTTGAGAGATCACCTCAGAAGCTGTATTTTTAATCTTGCGATGAAATATTGCCAAAATCGGAGAAACACGCTGAGTAGAGCATTTGTTTTCAATTTTTGTTGAAAAACAGCCGAGACAGTGATTAAAATCAGAAGATAGCTGATTTGAGAGATAACCTCAGAAGCTGTATTTTTAATCTTGCGATGAAATATTTCATAAAATCGGAGAAACACGCTGAGTAGAGCATTTGTTTTCAATTTTTGTTGAAAAACAGCCTTATTCTTGCGATGAAATATTGCATAAAATCGGAGAAACACGCTGAGTAGAGCATTTGTTTTCAATTTTTGTTGAAAAACAGCCGAGACAGTGATTAAAATCAGAAGATAGTTGATTTGAGAGATCACCTAAGAAGCTGTATTTTTAATCATGAGATGAATTATTGCATTAAGTCGGAGAAACACACTGAGTAGAGCATTTGTTTTCAATTTTTAGTTGAAAAACAGCCGACACAGTGAATAAAATCAGAAGAATGCCGTTTTGAAGGATCACCTCAGAATCTGTATTTTTAATCTTGCGATGAAATATTGCATAAAATCGGAGAAACACGCTGAATAGAGCATTTGTTTTCAATTTTTGTTGAAAAACAGCCGAGACAGTGATTAAAATCAGAAGAATGCTGATTTGACAGATCACCTCAGAAGCTGTATTTTTAATCATGACATGAATTATTGCATAAAATCGGAGAAACACGCTGAGTAGAGCATTTGTTTTCAATTTTTGTTGAAAAACAGCCGAGACAGTGCATAAATTCAGAATATTGCTGATTTGAGAGATCACCTCAGAAGCTGTATTCTTAATCTTGCAATGAAATATTGCATAAAATCGGAGAAACACGCTGAGTAGAGCATTTGTTTTCAATTTCTTGAAAAACAGCCGAGACAGTGATTAAAATCAGAAGAATGCTGATTTGAGAGATCACAACAGAAGCTGTATTTTTAATCTTGCGATGAAATATTGCATAAAATCGGAGAAACACGCTGGGTAGAGTATTTGTTTTCAATTTTTGTTGAAAAACAGCCTAAAAGGTGAATAAAATCAGAAGAATGCTGATTTGAGAGATCACCACAGAAGCTGTATTTTTAATCATTAGATAAATTATTGCATAAAATTGGAGAAACACGCTGAGTAGAGCATTTGTTTTCAATTTTTGTTGAAAAACAGCCGAGACAGTGAAAAAATTCAGAATATTGCTGATGTGAGAGATCACAACAGAAGCTGTATTTTTAATCTTGCGATGAAATATTGCATAAAATCGGAGAAACACGCTGAGTAGAGCATTTGTTTTCAATTTTTAATTGAAAAACAGCCGAGACAGTGAATAAAATCAGAAGAATGCTGATTTGAGAGATCACAACAGAAGCTGTATTTTTAATCTTGCGATGAAATATTGCATAAAATCGGAGAAACACGCTGAGTAGAGCATTTGTTTTCAATTTTTAGTTGAAAAACAGCCGACACAGTGAATAAAATCAGAAGAATGCCGTTTTGAAGGATCACCTCAGAATCTGTATTTTTAATCTTGCGATGAAATATTGCATAAAATCGGAGAAACACGCTGAATAGAGCATTTGTTTTCAATTTTTGTTGAAAAACAGCCGAGACAGTGATTAAAATCAGAAGAATGCTGATTTGACAGATCACCTCAGAAGCTGTATTTTTAATCATGACATTAATTATTGCATAAAATCGGAGAAACACGCTGAGTAGAGCATTTGTTTTCAATTTTTGTTGAAAAACAGCCGAGACAGTGCATAAATTCAGAATATTGCTGATTTGAGAGATCACCTCAGAAGCTGTATTCTTAATCTTGCGATGAAATATTGCATAAAATCGGAGAAACACGCTGAGTAGAGCATTTGTTTTCAATTTCTTGAAAAACAGCCGAGACGGTGAATAAAATCAGAAGAATGCTGATTTGAGAGATCACCTCAGAAGCTGTATTTTTAATCTTGCGATGAAATATTGCCAAAATCGGAGAAACACGCTGAGTAGAGTATTTGTTTTCAATTTTTGTTGAAAAACAGCCGAGATAGTGATTAAAATCAGAATATAGCTGATTTGAGAGATCACCTCAGAAGCTGTATTTTTAATCTTGCGATGAAATATTGCATAAAATCGGAGAAACACGATGAGTAGAGTTTTGGTTTTCAATTTTTGTTGAAAAACAGCCGAGACAGTTAATAAAATCAGAAGAATGCTGATTTGAGAGATCACCTCAGATGCTGTATTTTTAATCTTGCGATGAAATATTGCAAAAAATTAGAGAAACACGCTGATTAGAGCATTTGTTTTCAAAATTTGTTGAAAAACAGCCGAGACAGTGATTAAAATCAGAAGATAGTTGATTTGAGAGATCACCTCAGAAGCTGTATTTTTAATCATGAGATGAATTATTGCATAAAGTCGGAGAAACACACTGAGTAGAGCATTTGTTTTCAATTTTTAGTTGAAAAACAGCCGACACAGTGAATAAAATCAGAAGAATGCCGTTTTGAAGGATCACCTCAGAAGCTGTATTTTTAATCTTGCGATGAAATATTGCATAAAATCGGAGAAACACGCTGAATAGAGCATTTGTTTTCAATTTTTGTTGAAAAACAGCCGAGACAGTGATTAAAATCAGAAGAATGCTGATTTGACAGATCACCTCAGAAGCTGTATTTTTAATCATGAGATGAATTATTGCATAAAATCGGAGAAACACGCTGAGTAGAGCATTTGTTTTCAATTTTTGTTGAGAAACAGCCGACACAGTGAATAAAATCAGAAGAATGCTGATTTGAGAGATCACCTCAGAAGCTGTATTTTTAATCTTGCGATGAAATATTGCATAAAATCGGAGAAACACGCTGAGTCGAGCATTTGTTTTCAATTTTTGTTGAAAAACAGCCGAGACAGTGAATAAAATCGGAGGAATGCTGATTTGAGAGATCACCTCAGAAGCTGTATTTTTAATCTTGCGATGAAATATTGCCAAAATCGGAGAAACACGCTGAGTAGAGCATTTGTTTTCAATTTTTGTTGAAAAACAGCCGAGACAGTGATTAAAATCAGAAGATAGCTGATTTGAGAGATAACCTCAGAAGCTGTATTTTTAATCTTGCGATGAAATATTTCATAAAATCGGAGAAACACGCTGAGTAGAGCATTTGTTTTCAATTTTTGTTGAAAAACAGCCTTATTCTTGCGATGAAATATTGCATAAAATCGGAGAAACACGCTGAGTAGAGCATTTGTTTTCAATTTTTGTTGAAAAACAGCCGAGACAGTGATTAAAATCAGAAGATAGTTGATTTGAGAGATCACCTAAGAAGCTGTATTTTTAATCATGAGATGAATTATTGCATTAAGTCGGAGAAACACACTGAGTAGAGCATTTGTTTTCAATTTTTAGTTGAAAAACAGCCGACACAGTGAATAAAATCAGAAGAATGCCGTTTTGAAGGATCACCTCAGAATCTGTATTTTTAATCTTGCGATGAAATATTGCATAAAATCGGAGAAACACGCTGAATAGAGCATTTGTTTTCAATTTTTGTTGAAAAACAGCCGAGACAGTGATTAAAATCAGAAGAATGCTGATTTGACAGATCACCTCAGAAGCTGTATTTTTAATCATGACATGAATTATTGCATAAAATCGGAGAAACACGCTGAGTAGAGCATTTGTTTTCAATTTTTGTTGAAAAACAGCCGAGACAGTGCATAAATTCAGAATATTGCTGATTTGAGAGATCACCTCAGAAGCTGTATTCTTAATCTTGCAATGAAATATTGCATAAAATCGGAGAAACACGCTGAGTAGAGCATTTGTTTTCAATTTCTTGAAAAACAGCCGAGACAGTGATTAAAATCAGAAGAATGCTGATTTGAGAGATCACAACAGAAGCTGTATTTTTAATCTTGCGATGAAATATTGCATAAAATCGGAGAAACACGCTGGGTAGAGTATTTGTTTTCAATTTTTGTTGAAAAACAGCCTAAAAGGTGAATAAAATCAGAAGAATGCTGATTTGAGAGATCACCACAGAAGCTGTATTTTTAATCATTAGATAAAGTATTGCATAAAATCGGAGAAACACGCTGGGTAGAGTATTTGTTTTCAATTTTTGTTGAAAAACAGCCTAAAAGGTGAATAAAATCAGAAGAATGCTGATTTGAGAGATCACCTCAGAAGCTGTATTTTTAATCTTGCGATGAAATATTGCATAAAATCGGAGAAACACGCTGAATAGAGCATTTGTTTTCAATTTTTGTTGAAAAACAGCCGAGACAGTGATGAAAATCAGAAGAATGCTGATTTGACAGATCACCTCAGAAGCTGTATTTTTAATCATAAGATGAATTATTGCATAAAATCGGAGAAACACGCTGAGTAGAGCATTTGTTTTCAATTTTTGTTGAAAAACAGCCGACACAGTGAATAAATTCAGAATATTGCTGATTTGAGAGATCACCTCAGAAGTTGTATTTTTAATCTTGCGAATAAATATTGCATAAAATCGGAGAAACACGCTGAGTAGAGCATTTGTTTTCAATTTTTGTTGAAAAACAGCCGAGAGAGTTAATAAAATCAGAAGAATGCTGATTTGAGAGATCATTTCAGAAGCTGTATTTTTAATCTTGCGATGAAATATTGCATAAAATCGGAGAAACACCCTGAGTCGAGCATTTGTTTTCAATTTTTGTTAAAAAACAGCCTAGACAGTGAATAAAATCGGAGGAATGCTGATTTGAGAGATCACCTCAGAAGCTGTATTTTTAATCTTGCGATGAAATATTGCCAAAATCGGAGAAACACGCTGAGTAGAGCATTTGTTTTCAATTTTTGTTGAAAAATAGCCGAGAGAGTTAATAAAATCCGAAGAATGTTGATTTGAGAGATCACCTCAGAAGCTGTATTTTTAATCTTGCGATAATATATATTGCATAAAATCGGAGAAACACGCTGAGTAGAGTTTTGGTTTTCAATTTTTGTTGAAAAACAGCCGACACAGTTAATAAAATCAGAAGAATGCTGATTTGAGAGATCACCTCAGATTCTGTATTTTTAATCTTGCGATGAAATATTGCAAAAAATTAGAGAAACACGCTGATTAGAGCATTTGTTTTCAAAATTTGTTGAAAAACAGCCGAGACAGTGATTAAAATCAGAAGAATGCTGATTTGAGAGATCACCTCAGAAGCTGTATTTTTAATCATGAGATGAATTATTGCATAAAGTCGGAGAAACACACTGAGTAGAGCATTTGTTTTCAATTTTTAGTTGAAAAACAGCCGACACAGTGAATAAAATCAGAAGAATGCCGTTTTGAAGGATCACCTCAGAAGCTGTATTTTTAATCTTGCGATGAAATATTGCATAAAATCGGAGAAACACGCTGAATAGAGCATTTGTTTTCAATTTTTGTTGAAAAACAGCCGAGACAGTGATTAAAATCAGAAGAATGCTGATTTGACAGATCACCTCAGAAGCTGTATTTTTAATCATGAGATGAATTATTGCATAAAATCGGAGAAACACGCTGAGTAGAGCATTTGTTTTCAATTTTTGTTGAGAAACAGCCGACACAGTGAATAAAATCAGAAGAATGCTGATTTGAGAGATCACCTCAGAAGCTGTATTTTTAATCTTGCGATGAAATATTGCATAAAATCGGAGAAACACGCTGAGTCGAGCATTTGTTTTCAATTTTTGTTGAAAAACAGCCGAGACAGTGAATAAAATCGGAGGAATGCTGATTTGAGAGATCACCTCAGAAGCTGTATTTTTAATCTTGCGATGAAATATTGCCAAAATCGGAGAAACACGCTGAGTAGAGCATTTGTTTTCAATTTTTGTTGAAAAACAGCCGAGACAGTGATTAAAATCAGAAGATAGCTGGTTTGAGAGATAACCTCAGAAGCTGCATTTTTAATCTTGCGATGAAATATTTCATAAAATCGGAGAAACACGCTGAGTAGAGCATTTGTTTTCAATTTTTGTTGAAAAACAGCCTTATTCTTGCGATGAAATATTGCATAAAATCGGAGAAACACGCTGAGTAGAGCATTTGTTTTCAATTTTTGTTGAAAAACAGCCTTATTCTTGCGATGAAATATTGCATAAAATCGGAGAAACACGCTGAGTAGAGCATTTGTTTTCAATTTTTGTTGAAAAACAGCCGAGACAGTGATTAAAATCAGAAGATAGTTGATTTGAGAGATCACCTCAGAAGCTGTATTTTTAATCATGAGATGAATTATTGCATTAAGTCGGAGAAACACACTGAGTAGAGCATTTGTTTTCAATTTCTTGAAAAACAGCCGAGACAGTGATTAAAATCAGAAGAATGCTGATTTGAGAGATCACCTCAGAAGCTGTATTTTTAATCTTGCGATGAAATATTGCATAAAATTGGAGAAACACGCTGAGTAGAGCATATGTTTTCAATTTTTGTTGAATAACAGACGACACAGTGAATAAATTCAGAATATTGCTGATTTGAGAGATCACCTCAGAAGTTGTATTTTTAATCATTAGATAAATTATTGCATAAAATCGGAGAAACACGCTGAGTAGTGCATTTGTTTTCAATTTTTGTAGAAAAACAGCCGAGACAGTTAATAAAATCAGAAGAATGCTGATTTGAGAGATCATTTCAGAAGCTGTATTTTTAATCTTGCGATGAAATATTGCCAAAATCGGAGAAACACGCTGAGTAGAGTATTTGTTTTCAATTTTTGTTGAAAAACAGCCGAGATAGTGATTAAAATCAGAATATAGCTGATTTGAGAGATCACCTCAGAAGCTGTATTTTTAATCTTGCGATGAAATATTGCATAAAATCGGAGAAACACGATGAGTAGAGTTTTGGTTTTCAATTTTTGTTGAAAAACAGCCGAGAGAGTTAATAAAATCAGAAGAATGCTGATTTGAGAGATCACCTCAGATGCTGTATTTTTAATCTTGCGATGAAATATTGCAAAAAATTAGAGAAACACTCTGATTAGAGCATTTGTTTTCAAAATTTGTTGAAAAACAGCCGAGACAGTGATTAAAATCAGAAGATAGTTGATTTGAGAGATCACCTCAGAAGCTGTATTTTTAATCATGAGATGAATTATTGCATAAAGTCGGAGAAACACACTGAGTAGAGCATTTGTTTTCAATTTTTAGTTGAAAAACAGCCGACACAGTGAATAAAATCAGAAGAATGCCGTTTTGAAGGATCACCTCAGAAGCTGTATTTTTAATCTTGCGATGAAATATTGCATAAAATCGGAGAAACACGCTGAATAGAGCATTTGTTTTCAATTTTTGTTGAAAAACAGCCGAGACAGTGATTACAATCAGAAGAATGCTGATTTGACAGATCACCTCAGAAGCTGTATTTTTAATCATGAGATGAATTATTGCATAAAATCGGAGAAACACGCTGAGTAGAGCATTTGTTTTCAATTTTTGTTGAGAAACAGCCGACACAGTGAATAAAATCAGAAGAATGCTGATTTGAGAGATCACCTCAGAAGCTGTATTTTTAATCTTGCGATGAAATATTGCATAAAATCGGAGAAACACGCTGAGTCGAGCATTTGTTTTCAATTTTTGTTGAAAAACAGCCGAGACAGTGAATAAAATCGGAGGAATGCTGATTTGAGAGATCACCTCAGAAGCTGTTTTTTTAATCTTGCGATGAAATATTGCCAAAATCGGAGAAACACGCTGAGTAGAGCATTTGTTTTCAATTTTTGTTGAAAAACAGCCGAGATTGTGATTAAAATCAGAAGATAGCTGATTTGAGAGATAACCTCAGAAGCTGTATTTTTAATCTTGCGATGAAATATTTCATAAAATCGGAGAAACACGCTGAGTAGAGCATTTGTTTTCAATTTTTGTTGAAAAACAGCCGAGAGAGTTAATAAAATCAGAAGAATGCTGATTTGAGAGATCACCTCAGAAGTTGTATTTTTAACCTTGCAATGAAATATTGCATAAAATCGGAGAAACACGCTGAGTAGAGCATTTGTTTTCAATTTTTGTTGAAAAACAGCCTTATTCTTGCGATGAAATATTGCATAAAATCGGAGAAACACGCTGAGTAGAGCATTTGTTTTCAATTTTTGTTGAAAAACAGCCGAGACAGTGATTAAAATCAGAAGATAGTTGATTTGAGAGATGACCTCAGAAGCTGTATTTTTAATCATGAAATGAATTATTGCATTAAGTCGGAGAAACACACTGAGTAGAGCATTTGTTTTCAATTTTTAGTTGAAAAACAGCCGACACAGTGAATAAAATCAGAGGAATGCCGTTTTGAAGGATCACCTCAGAATCTGTATTTTTAATCTTGCGATGAAATATTGCATAAAATCGGAGAAACACGCTGAATAGAGCATTTGTTTTCAATTTTTGTTGAAAAACAGCCGAGACAGTGATTAAAATTAGAAGAATGCTGATTTGACAGATCACCTCAGAAGCTGTATTTTTAATCATGACATGAATTATTGCATAAAATCGGAGAAACACGCTGAGTAGAGTATTTGTTTTCAATTTTTGTTGAAAAACAGCCTAAAATGTGAATAAAATCAGAAGTATGCTGATTTGAGAGATCACCACAGAAGCTGTATTTTTAATCATTAGATAAATTATTGCATAAAATCGGAGAAACACGCTGAGTAGAGCATTTGTTTTCAATTTTTGTTGAAAAACAGCCGAGACAGTGAAAAAATTCAGAATATTGCTGATGTGAGAGATCACAACAGAAGCAGTATTTTTAATCTTGCGATGAAATATTGCATAAAATCGGAGAAACACGCTGAGTAGAGCATTTGTTTTCAATTTTTGTTGAAAAACAGCCGAGACAGTGAAAAAATTCAGAAGAATGCTGATTTGAGAGATCACCTCAGAAGCTGTATTTTTAATCTTGCGATGAAATATTCAATAAAATCGGAGAAACACGCTGAGTAGAGCATTTATTTTCAATTTTTAGTTGAAAAACAGCCGAGACAGTGAATAAAATCAGAAGAATGCCGTTTTGAGAGATCACCTCAGAATCAGTATTTTTAATCTTACGATGAAATATTGCATAAAATCGGAGAAACACGCTGAATAGAGCATTTGTTTTCAATTTTTGTTGAAAAACAGCCGAGACAGTGATGAAAATCAGAAGAATGCTGATTTGACAGATCACCTCAGAAGCTGTATTTTTAATCATAAGATGAATTATTGCATAAAATCGGAGAAACACGCTGAGTAGAGCATTTGTTTTCAATTTTTGTTGAAAAACAGCCGACACAGTGAATAAATTCAGAATATTGCTGATTTGACAGATCACCTCAGAAGTTGTATTTTTAATCTTGCGAATAAATATTGCATAAAATCGGAGAAACACGCTGAGTAGAGCATTTGTTTTCAATTTTTGTTGAAAAACAGCCGAGAGAGTTAATAAAATCAGAAGAATGCTGATTTGAGAGATCATTTCAGAAGCTGTATTTTTAATCTTGCGATGAAATATTGCATAAAATCGGAGAAACACCCTGAGTCGAGCATTTGTTTTCAATTTTTGTTAAAAAACAGCCTAGACAGTGAATAAAATCGGAGGAATGCTGATTTGAGAGATCACCTCAGAAGCTGTATTTTTAATCTTGCGATGAAATATTGCCAAAATCGGAGAAACACGCTGAGTAGAGCATTTGTTTTCTATTTATGTTGAAAAACAGCCGAGACAGTGATTAAAATCAGAAGATAGTTGATTTGAGAGATCACCTCAGAAGCTGTATTTTTAATCATGAGATGAATTATTGCATTAAGTCGGAGAAACACACTGAGTAGAGCATTTGTTTTCAATTTCTTGAAAAACAGCCGAGACAGTGATTAAAATCAGAAGAATGCTGATTTGAGAGATTACCTCAGAAGCTGTATTTTTAATCTTGCGATGAAATATTGCATAAAATTGGAGAAACACGCTGAGTAGAGCATATGTTTTCAATTTTTGTTGAAAAACAGACGACACAGTGAATAAATTCAGAATATTGCTGATTTGAGAGATCACCTCAGAAGTTGTATTTTTAATCATTAGATAAATTATTGCATAAAATCGGAGAAACACGCTGAGTAGTGCATTTGTTTTCAATTTTTGTTGAAAAACAGCCGAGACAGTTAATAAAATCAGAAGAATGCTGATTTGAGAGATCATTTCAGAAGCTGTATTTTTAATCTTGCGATGAAATATTGCCAAAATCGGAGAAACACGCTGAGTAGAGTATTTGTTTTCAATTTTTGTTGAAAAACAGCCGAGATAGTTAATAAAATCAGAAGAATGCTGATTTGAGAGATCACCTCAGATGCTGTATTTTTAATCTTGCGATGAAATATTGCATTAAGTCGGAGAAACACACTGAGTAGAGCATTTGTTTTCAATTTTTAGTTGAAAAACAGCCGACACAGTGAATAAAATCAGAAGAATGCCGTTTTGAAGGATCACCTCAGAAGCTGTATTTTTAATCTTGCGATGAAATATTGCATAAAATCGGAGAAACACGCTGAATAGAGCATTTGTTTTCAATTTTTGTTGAAAAACAGCCGAGACAGTGATTAAAATCAGAAGATAGTTGATTTGAGAGATCACCTCAGAAGCTGTATTTTTAATCATGAGATGAATTATTGCATTAAGTCGGAGAAACACACTGAGTAGAGCATTTGTTTTCAATTTTTAGTTGAAAAACAGCCGACACAGTGAATAAAATCAGAAGAATGCCGTTTTGAAGGATCACCTAAGAATCTGTATTTTTAATCTTGCGATGAAATATTGCATAAAATCGGAGAAACACGCTGAATAGAGCATTTGTTTTCAATTTTTGTTGAAAAACAGCCGAGACAGTGATTAAAATCATAAGAATGCTGATTTGACAGATCACCTCAGAAGCTGTATTTTTAATCATGAGATGAATTATTGCATTAAGTCGGAGAAACACACTGAGTAGAGCATTTGTTTTCAATTTTTAGTTGAAAAACAGCCCACACAGTGAATAAAATCAGAAGAATGCCGTTTTGAAGGATCACCTCAGAATCTGTATTTTTAATCTTGCGATGAAATATTGCATAAAATCGGAGAAACACGCTGAATAGAGCATTTGTTTTCAATTTTTGTTGAAAAACAGCCGAGACAGTGATTAAAATCATAAGAATGCTGATTTGACAGATCACCTCAGAAGCTGTATTTTTAATCATGACATGAATTATTGCATAAAATCGGAGAAACACGCTGAGTAGAGCATTTGTTTTCAATTTTTGTTGAAAAACAGCCTAAAAGGTGAGTAAAATCAGAAGAATGCTGATTTGAGAGATCACCACAGAAGCTGTATTTTTAATCATTAGATAAATTATTGCATAAAATCGGAGAAACACGCTGAGTAGAGCATTTGTTTTCAATTTTTGTTGAAAAACAGCCGAGACAGTGAAAAAATTCAGAATATTGCTGATGTGAGAGATCACAACAGAAGCTGTTTTTTTAATCTTGACATGAATTATTGCATAAAATCTGAGAAACACGCTGGGTAGAGCATTTGTTTTCAATTTTTAGTTGAAAAACAGCCTAAAAGGTGAATAAAATCAGAAGAATGCTGATTTGAGAGATCACCTCAGAAGCTGTATTTTTAATCTTGCGATGAAATATTGCATAAAATCGGAGAAACACGCTGAATAGAGCATTTGTTTTCAATTTTTGTTGAAAAACAGCCGAGACAGTGATGAAAATCAGAAGAATGCTGATTTGACAGATCACCTCAGAAGCTGTATTTTTAATCATAAGATGAATTATTGCATAAAATCGGAGAAACACGCTGAGTAGAGCATTTGTTTTCAATTTTTGTTGAAAAACAGCCGACACATTGAATAAATTCAGAATATTGCTGATTTGAGAGATCACCTCAGAAGTTGTATTTTTAATCTTGCGATGAAATATTGCATAAAATCGGAGAAACACGCTGAGTAGAGCATTTGTTTTCAATTTTTGTTGAAAAACAGCCGAGAGAGTTAATAAATTCAGAATATTGCTGATTTGAGAGATCACCTCAGAAGTTGTATTTTTAATCTTGCGATGAAATATTGCATAAAATCGGAGAAACACGCTGAGTAGAGCATTTGTTTTCAATTTTTGTTGAAAAACAGCCGAGAGAGTTAATAAAATCAGAAGAATGCTGATTTGAGAGATCACCTCAGAAGCTGTATTTTTAATCTTGCGATGAAATATTGCCAAAATCGGAGAAACACGCTGAGTAGAGCATTTGTTTTCTATTTTTGTTGAAAAACAGCCGAGACAGTGATTAAAATCAGAAGATAGCTGATTTGAGAGATAACCTCAGAAGCTGTATTTTTAATCTTGCGATGAAATATTTCATAAAATCGGAGAAACACGGTGAGTAGAGCATTTGTTTTCAATTTTTGTTGAAAAACAGCCGAGACAGTGATTAAAATCAGAAGATAGTTGATTTGAGAGATCACCTCAGAAGCTGTATTTTTAATCATGAGATGAATTATTGCATAAAGTCGGAGAAACACACTGAGTAGAGCATTTGTTTTCAATTTTTAGTTGAAAAACAGCCGACACAGTGAATAAAATCAGAAGAATGCTGATTTGAGAGATCACCTCAGAAGCTGTATTTTTAATCTTGCGATGAAATATTGCATAAAATCGGAGAAACACGCTGAATAGAGCATTTGTTTTCAATTTTTGTTGAAAAACAGCCGAGACAGTGATTAAAATCGGAAGAATGCTGATTTGAGAGATAACCTCAGAAGCTGTATTTTTAATCATGAGATGAATTATTGCATAAAATCGGAGAAACACGCTGAGTAGAGCATTTGTTTTCAATTTTTGTTGAAAAACAGCCGACACAGTGAATAAATTCAGAATATTGCTGATTTGAGAGATCACCTCAGAAGTTGTATTTTTAATCTTGCGAATAAATATTGCATAAAATCGGAGAAACACGCTGAGTAGAGCATTTGTTTTCAATTTTTGTTGAAAAACAGCCGAAACAGTGAATAAAATCAGAAGAATGCTGATTTGAGAGATCACCTCAGAAGCTGTATTTTTAATCTTGCGATGAAATATTGCATAAAATCGGAGAAACACGCTGAGTCGAGCATTTGTTTTCAATTTTTGTTGAAAAACAGCCGAGAGAGTTAATAAAATCAGAAGAATGCTGATTTGAGAGATCACCTCAGAAGCTGTATTTTTAATCATGAGATGAATTATTGCATAAAATCGGAGAAACATGCTGAGTAGAGCATTTGTTTTCAATTTTTGTTGAAAAACAGCCTAAAAGGTGAAAAAATCAGAAGAATGCTGATTTGAGAGATCACCTCAGAAGCTGTATTTTTAATCTTGCGATGAAATATTTCATAAAATCGGAGAAACACGCTGAGTAGAGCATTTGTTTTCAATTTTTGTTGAAAAACAGCCGAGACAGTGATTAAAATCAGAAGAATGCCGTTTTGAAGGATCACCTCAGAAGCTGTATTTTTAATCTTGCGATGAAATATTGCATAAAATCGGAGAAACACGCTGAATTGAGCATTTGTTTTCAATTTTTGTTGTAAAACAGCCGAGACAGTGAATAAAATCAGAAGAATGCTGATTTGACAGATCACCTCAGAAGCTGTATTTTTAGTCTTGCGATGAAATATTGCATAAAATCGGAGAAACACGCTGAATAGAGCATTTGTTTTCAATTTTTGTTGAAAAACAGCCGAGACAGTGATTAAAATCAGAAGAATGCTGATTTGACAGATCACCTCAGAAGCTGTATTTTTAATCATGAGATGAATTATTGCATAAAATCGGAGAAACACGCTGAGTAGAGTATTTGTTTTCAATTTTTGTTGAAAAACAGCCGAGACAGTGATTAAAATCAGAAGAATGCTGATTTGACAGATCACCTCAGAAGCTGTATTTTTAATCATGAGATGAATTATTGCATAAAATCGGAGAAACACGCTGAGTAGAGCATTTGTTTTCAATTTCTTGAAAAACAGCCGAGACAGTGATTAAAATCAGAAGAATGCTGATTTGAGAGATCTATACAGAAGCTGTATTCTTAATCTTGCGATGAAATATTGCATAAAATTGGAGAAACACGCTGAGTAGAGCATTTGTTTTCAATTTCTTGAAAAACAGCCGAGACAGTGCATAAATTCAGAATATTGCTGATTTGAGAGATCACCTCAGAAGCTGTATTCTTAATCTTGCGATGAAATATTGCATAAAATCGGAGAAACACGCTGGGTAGAGTATTTGTTTTCAATTTTTGTTGAAAAACAGCCGAGACAGTTAATAAAAACAGAAGAATGCTGATTTGAGAGATCATTTCAGAAGCTGTATATTTAATCTTGCGATGAAATATTGCCAAAATCGGAGAAACACGCTGAGTAGAGTATTTGTTTTCAATTTTTGTTGAAAAACAGCCGAGATAGTGATTAAAATCAGAATATAGCTGATTTGAGAAATAACCTCAGAAGCTGTATTTTTAATCTTGCGATGAAATATTTCATAAAATCGGAGAAACACGCTGAGTAGAGCATTTGTATTCAATTTTTGTTGAAAAACAGCCGAGACAGTGATTAAAATCAGAAGAATGCTGATTTGACAGATCACCTCAGAAGCTGTATTTTTAATCATGAGATGAATTATTGCATAAAATCGGAGAAACACGCTGAGTAGAGCATTTGTTTTCAATTTTTGTTGAAAAACAGCCGAGACAGTGCATAAATTCAGAATATTGCTGATTTGAGAGATCACCTCAGAAGCTGTATTCTTAATCTTGCGATGAAATATTGCATAAAATCGGAGAAACACGCTGAGTAGAGCATTTGTTTTCAATTTCTTGAAAAACAGCCGAGACAGTGATTAAAATCAGAAGAATGCTGATTTGAGAGATCACTACAGAAGCTGTATTTTTAATCATTAGATAAATTATTGATTAAATCGGAGAAACACGCTGAGTAGAGCATTTGTTTTCTATTTTTGTTAAAAACAGCCTAAAAGGTGAATAAAATCAGAAGAATACTGATTTGACAGATCACCTCAGAAGCTGTATTTTTAATCCTGAGATGAATTATTGCATAAAATCAGAGAAACACGCTGAGTAGAGCATTTGTTTTCAATTTTTGTTGAAAAACAGCCGAGACAGTGCATAAATTCAGATTATTGCTGATGTGAGAGATCACCTCAGAAGCTGTATTCTTAATCTTACGATGAAATATTGCATGAAATCGGAGAAACACCGTGAGTAGAGCATTTGTTTTCAATTTCTTGAAAAACAGCCGAGACAGTGATTAAAATCAGAAGATAGCTGATTTGAGAGATCACCTCAGAAGCTGTATTTTTAATCATGAGATGAAATATTGCATAAAATCGGAGAAACACGCTGAGTAGAGCATTTGTTTTCAATTTTTGTTGAAAAACAGCCGAGACAGTGATTAAAATCAGAAGATAGTTGATTTGAGAGATCACCTCAGAAGCTGTATTTTTCATCATGAGATGAATTATTGCATAAAGTCGGAGAAACACACTGGGTAGAGCATTTGTTTTCAATTTTTGTTGAGAAACAGCCGACACAGTGAATAAATTCAGAATATTGCTGTTTTGAGAGTTCACCTCAGAAGTTGTATTTTTAGTCTTGCGATGAAATATTGCATAAAATCGGAGAAACACGCTGAGTAGAGCATTTGTTTTCAATTTTTGTTGAAAAACAGCCGAGACAGTGATTAAAATCAGAAGATAGCTGATTTGAGAGATAACCTCAGAAGCTGTATTTTTAATCTTGCGATGAAATATTTCATAAAATCGGAGAAACACGCTGAGTAGAGCATTTGTTTTCAATTTTTGTTGAAAAACAGCCGAGAGAGTTAATAAAATCAGAAGAATGCTGATTTGAGAGATCACCTCAGAAGTTGTATTTTTAACCTTGCAATGAAATATTGCATAAAATCGGAGAAACACGCTGAGTAGAGCATTTGTTTTCAATTTTTGTTGAAAAACAGCCTTATTCTTGCGATGAAATATTGCATAAAATCGGAGAAACACGCTGAGTAGAGCATTTGTTTTCAATTTTTGTTGAAAAACAGCCTAAAAGGTGAATAAAATCAGAGGAATGCTAATTTGAGAGATCCCCTCAGAAGCTGTATTCTTAATTTTGCGATGAAATATTGCATAAAATCGGAGAAACACGCTGAGTAGAGCATTTGTTTTCAATTTTTAGTTGAAAAACAGCCGAGACAGTGAATAAAATCAGAAGAATGCCGTTTTGAGAGATCACCTCAGAATCAGTATTTTTAATCTTGCGATGAAATATTGCATAAAATCGAAGAAACACGCTGAATAGAGCATTTGTTTTCAATTTTTGTTGAAAAACAGCCAAGACAATGATTAAAATCAGAAGAATGCTGATTTTACAGATCACCTCAGAAGCTGTATTTCTAATCATGAGATGAATTATTGCATTAATCGGAGAAACACGCTGAGTAGAGCATTTGTTTTCAATTTTTGTTGAAAAACAGCCGAGACAGTGCATAAATTCAGAATATTGCTGATTTGAGAGATCACCTCAGAAGCTGTATTCTTAATCTTGCGATGAAATATTGCATAAAATCGGAGAAACACGCTGAGTAGAGCATTTGTTTTCAATTTTTGTTGAAAAACGGCCGAGACAGTGACTAAATTCAGAAGAATGCTGATTTGAGAGATCACCTCAGAAGCTGTATTTTTAATCTTGCGATGAAATATTGCATAAAATCGGAGAAACACGCTGAGTAGAGTTTTGGTTTTCAATTTTTGTTGAAAAACAGCCGAGACAGTTAATAAAATCAGAAGAATGCTGATTTCAGAGACCACCTCAGATGCTGTATTTTTAATCTTGCGATGAAATATTGCAAAAAATTAGAGAAACACGCTGATTAGAGCATTTGTTTTCAAAATTTGTTGAAAAACAGCCGAGACAGTGATTAAAATCAGAAGATAGTTGATTTGAGAGATCACCTCAGAAGCTGTATTTTTAATCATGAGATGAATTATTGCATAAAGTCGGAGAAACACACTTGGTAGAGCATTTGTTTTCAATTTTTAGTTGAAAAACAGCCGACACAGTGAATAAAATCAGAAGAATGCCGTTTTGAAGGATCACCTCAGAATCTGTATTTTTAATCTTGCGAATAAATATTGCATAAAATCGGAGAAACACGCTGAGTAGAGCATACGTTTTCAATTTTTGTTGAAAAACAGCCGAGACAGTTAATAAAATCAGAAGAATGCTGATTTGAGAGATCACCTCAGAAGCTGTATTTTTAATCTTGCGATAAAATATTGCATAAAATCGGAGAAACACGCTGAGTCGAGCATTTGTTTTCAATTTTTGTTGAAAAACAGCCTAAAAGGTGAATAAAATCGGAGGAATGCTGATTTGAGAGATCACCTCAGAAGCTGTATTTTTAATCTTGCGATGAAATATTGCCAAAATCGGAGAAACACGCTGAGTAGAGCATTTGTTTTCAATTTTTGTTGAAAAACAGCCGAGACAGTGATTAAAATCAGAAGATAGCTGATTTGAGAGATAACCTCAGAGGCTGTATTTTTAATCTTGCGATGAAATATTTCATAAAATCGGAGAAACACGCTGAGTAGAGCATTTGTTTTCAATTTTTGTTGAAAAACAGCCGAGAGAGTTAATAAAATCAGAAGAATGCTGATTTGAGAGATCACCTCAGAAGTTGTATTTTTAACCTTGCAATGAAATATTGCATAAAATCGGAGAAACACGCTGAGTAGAGCATTTGTTTTTAATTTTTGTTGAAAAACAGCCTTAATCTTGCGACGAAATATTGCATAAAATCGGAGAAACACGCTGAGTAGAGCATTTGTTTTCAATTTTTGTTGAAAAACAGCCGAGACAGTGATTAAAATCAGAAGATAGTTGATTTGAGAGATCACCTCAGAAGCTGTATTTTTAATCATGAGATGAATTATTGCATAAAATCGGAGAAACACGCTGAATACAACATTTGTTTCCAATTTTTGTGGAAAAACAGCCGAGACAGTGATTAAAATCAGAAGAATGCTGATTTGACAGATCACCTCAGAAGCTGTATTTTTAATCATGAGATGAATTATTGCATAAAATCGGAGAAACACGCTGAGTAGAGCATTTGTTTTCAATTTTTGTTGAAAAACAGCCGAGACAGTGCATAAATTCAGAATATTGCTGATTTGAGAGATCACCTCAGAAGCTGTATTCTTAATCTTGCGATGAAATATTGCATAAAATCGGAGAAACACGCTGAGTAGAGCATTTGTTTTCAATTTTTGTTGAAAAACGGCCGAGACAGTGACTAAATTCAGAATATTGCTGATTTGAGAGATCACCTCAGAAGTTGTATTTTTAACCTTGCAATGAAATATTGCATAAAATCGGAGAAACACGCTGAGTAGAGCATTTGTTTTCAATTTTTGTTGAAAAACAGCCTAAAAGGTGAATAAAATCAGAAGAATGCTAATTTGAGAGATCCCCTCAGAAGCTGTATTCTTAATCTTGCGATGAAATATTGCATAAAATCGGAGAAACACGCTGAGTAGAGCATTTGTTTTCAATTTCTTGAAAAACAGCCGAGACAGTGATTAAAATCAGAAGAATGCTGATTTGAGAGATCACCACAGAAGCTGTATTTTTAATCATTAGATAAATTATTGCATAAAATCGGAGAAACACGCTGAGTAGAGCATTTGTTTTCAATTTTTGTTGAAAAACAGCCGAGACAGTGAAAAAATTCAGAATATTGCTGATGTGAGAGATCACAACAGAAGCTGTATTTTTAATCTTGCGATGAAATATTGCATAAAATCGGAGAAACACGCTGGGTAGAGTATTTGTTTTCAATTTTTGTTGAAAAACAGCCTAAAAGGTGAATAAAATCAGAAGAATGCTGATTTGAGAGATCACCTCAGAAGCTGTATTTTTAATCTTGCGATGAAATATTGCATAAAATCGGAGAAACACGCTGAGTAGAGCATTTGTTTTCAATTTTTGTTGAAAAACAGCCGAGAGAGTTAATAAAATCAGAAGAATGCTGATTTGAGAGATCATTTCAGAAGCTGTATTTTTAATCTTGCGATGAAATATTGCATAAAATCGGAGAAACACGCTGAGTCGAGCATTTGTTTTCAATTTTTGATGAAAAACAGCCTAGACAGTGAATAAAATCGGAGGAATGCTGAGTGGGGAAATCACCTCAAAAGCTGTATTTTTAATCTTGCGATGAAATATTGCCAAAATCGGAGAAACACGCTGAGTAGAGTATTTGTTTTCAATTTTTGTTGAAAAACAGCCGAGACAGTGATTAAAATCAGAAGAATGCTGATTTGAGAGATAACCTCAGAAGCTGTATTTTTAATCTTGCGATGAAATATTTCATAAAATCGGAGAAACACGCTGAGTAGAGCATTTGTTTTCAATTTTTTTTGAAAAACAGCCGAGACAGTGATTAAAATCAGAAGAATGCTGATTTGACAGATCACCTCAGAAGCTGTATTTTTAATCATGAGATGAATTATTGCATAAAATCGGAGAAACACGCTGAGTAGAGCATTTGTTTTCAATTTTTGTTGAAAAACAGCCGAGACAGTGCATAAATTCAGAATATTGCTGATTTGAGAGATCACCTCAGAAGCTGTATTCTTAATCTTGCGATGAAATATTGCATAAAATCGGAGAAACACGCTGAGTAGAACATTTGTTTTCAATTTTTGTTGAAAAACGGCCGAGACAGTGACTAAATTCAGAAGAATGCTGATTTGAGAGATCACCTCAGAAGCTGTATTTTTAATCTTGCGATGAAATATTGCATAAAATCGGAGAAACACGCTGAGTAGAGTTTTGGTTTTCAATTTTTGTTGAAAAACAGCCGAGACAGTTAATAAAATCAGAAGAATGCTGATTTCAGAGACCACCTCAGATGCTGTTTTTTTAATCTTGCGATGAAATATTGCAAAAAATTAGAGAAACACGCTGATTAGAGCATTTGTTTTCAAAATTTGTTGAAAAACAGCCGAGACAGTGATTAAAATCAGAAGATAGTTGATTTGAGAGATCACCTCAGAAGCTGTATTTTTAATCATGAGATGAATTATTGCATAAAGTCGGAGAAACACACTGGGTAGAGCATTTGTTTTCAATTTTTAGTTGAAAAACAGCCGACACAGTGAATAAAATCAGAAGAATGCCGTTTTGAAGGATCACCTCAGAATCTGTATTTTTAATCTTGCGATGAAATATTGCATAAAATCGGAGAAACACGCTGAATAGAGCATTTGTTTTCAATTTTTGTTGAAAAACAGCCGAGACAGTGATTAAAATCAGAAGAATGCTGATTTGAGAGATAACCTCAGAAGCTGTATTTTTAATCATGAGATGAATTATTGCATAAAATCGGAGAAACACGCTGAGTAGAGCATTTGTTTTCAATTTTTGTTGAAAAACAGCCGAGACAGTTAATAAAATCAGAAGAATGCTGATTTGAGAGATCACCTCAGAAGCTGTATTTTTAATCTTGCGATGAAATATTGCATAAAATCGGAGAAACACGCTGAGTCGAGCATTTGTTTTCAATTTTTGTTGAAAAACAGCCGAGACAGTGAATAAAATCGGAGGAATGCTGATTTGAGAGATCACCTCAGAAGCTGTATTTTTAATCTTGCGATGAAATATTGCCAAAATCGGAGAAACACGCTGAGTAGAGCATTTTTTTTCAATTTTTGTTTAAAAACAGCCGAGACAGTGATTAAAATCAGAAGATAGCTGATTTGAGAGATCACCTCAGAAGCTGTATTTTTAATCTTGCGACGAAATATTGCATAAAATCGGAGAAACACGCTGAGTCGAGCATTTGTTTTCAATTTTTGTTGAAAAACTGCCGAGACAGTGAATAAAATCAGAAGAATGCTGATTTGAGAGATCACCTCAGAAGCTGTATTTTTAATCGTGCGATGAAATATTGCATAAAATCGGAGAAATACGCTGAGTAGAGCATTTGTTTTCAATTTTTGTTGAAAAACAGCCTTAATCTTGCGATGAAATATTGCATAAAATCGGAGAAACACGCTGAGTAGAGCATTTGTTTTCAATTTTTGTTGAAAAACAGCCGAGACAGTGATTAAAATCAGAAGATAGCTGATTTGAGAGATCACCTCAGAAGTTGTATTTTTAATCTTGCGATGAAATATTGCAAAAAATTAGAGAAACACGCTGAGTAGAGTTTTGGTTTTCAATTTTTGTTAAAAAAACAGCCGAGAGAGTTAATAAAATCAGAAGAGAGCTGATTTGAGAGATCACCTCAGAAGCTGTATTTTTAATCTTGCGATAAAATATTGCATAAAATCGGAGAAACACGCTGAGTCGAGCATTTGTTTTCAATTTTTGTTGAAAAACAGCCGAGACAGTGAATAAAATCGGAGGAATGCTGATTTGAGAGATCACCTCAGAAGCTGTATTTTTAATCTTGCGATGAAATATTGCCAAAATCGGAGAAACACGCTGAGTAGAGCATTTGTTTTCAATTTTTGTTGCAAAATAGCCGAGAGAGTTAATAAAATCCGAAGAATGCTGATTTGAGAGATCACCTCAGAAGCTGTATTTTTAATCTTGCGATAATATATATTGCATATAATCGGAGAAACACGCTGAGTAGAGTTTTGGTTTTCAATTTTTGTTGAAAAACAGCCGAGACAGTTAATAAAATCAGAAGAATGCTGATTTCAGAGATCACCTCAGATGCTGTATTTTTAATCTTGCGATGAAGTGTTGCAAAAAATTAGAGAAACACGCTGATTAGAGCATTTGTTTTCAAAATTTGTTGAAAAACAGCCGAGACAGTGATTAAAATCAGAAGATAGTTGATTTGAGAGATCACCTCAGAAGCTGTATTTTTAATCATGAGATGAATTATTGCATAAAGTCGGAGAAACACACTGAGTAGAGCATTTGTTTTCAATTTTTAGTTGAAAAACAGCCGAGACAGTGATTAAAATCAGAAGAATGCTGATTTGAGAGATAACCTCAGAAGCTGTATTTTTAATCATGAGATGAATTATTGCATAAAATCGGAGAAACACGCTGAGTAGAGCATTTGTTTTCAATTTTTGTTGAAAAACAGCCGACACAGTGAATAAATTCAGAATATTGCTGATTTGAGAGATCACCTCAGAAGTTGTATTTTTAATCTTGCGAATAAATATTGCATAAAATCGGAGAAACACGCTGAGTAGAGCATTTGTTTTCAATTTTTGTTGAAAAACAGCCGAAACAGTTAATAAAATCAGAAGAATGCTGATTTGAGAGATCACCTCAGAAGCTGTATTTTTAATCTTGCGATGAAATATTGCATAAAATCGGAGAAACACGCTGAGTCGAGCATTTGTTTTCAATTTTTGTTGAAAAACAGCCGAGAGAGTTAATAAAATCAGAAGAATGCTGATTTGAGAGATCACCTCAGAAGCTGTATTTTTAATCATGAGATGAATTATTGCATAAAATCGGAGAAACATGCCGAGTCGAGCATTTGTTTTCAATTTTTGTTGAAAAACAGCCGAGACAGTGAATAAAATCGGAGGAATGCTGATTTGAGAGATCACCTCAGAAGCTGTATTTTTAATCTTGCGATGAAATATTGCCAAAATCGGAGAAACACGCTGAGTAGAGCATTTTTTTTCAATTTTTGTTTAAAAACAGCCGAGACAGTGATTAAAATCAGAAGATAGCTGATTTGAGAGATCACCTCAGAAGCTGTATTTTTAATCTTGCGACGAAATATTGCATAAAATCGGAGAAACACGCTGAGTCGAGCATTTGTTTTCAATTTTTGTTGAAAAACTGCCGAGACAGTGAATAAAATCAGAAGAATGCTGATTTGAGAGATCACCTCAGAAGCTGTATTTTTAATCGTGCGATGAAATATTGCATAAAATCGGAGAAATACGCTGAGTAGAGCATTTGTTTTCAATTTTTGTTGAAAAACAGCCTTAATCTTGCGATGAAATATTGCATAAAATCGGAGAAACACGCTGAGTAGAGCATTTGTTTTCAATTTTTGTTGAAAAACAGCCGAGACAGTAATTAAAATCAGAAGATAGTTGATTTGAGAGATCACATCAGAAGCTGTATTTTTAATCATGAGATGCATTATTGCATAAAGTCGGAGAAACACACTGAGTAGAGCATTTGTTTTCAATTTTTAGTTGAAAAACAGCCGACACAGTGAATAAAATCAGAAGAATGCCGTTTTGAAGGATCACCTCAGAATCTGTATTTTTAATCTTGCGATGAAATATTGCATAAAATCGGAGAAACACGCTGAGTAGAGCATTTGTTTTCAATTTTTGTTGAAAAACGGCCGAGACAGTGACTAAATTCAGAATATTGCTGATTTGAGAGATCACCTCAGAAGTTGTATTTTTAACCTTGCGATGAAATATTGCATAAAATCGGAGAAACACGCTGAGTAGAGCATTTGTTTTCAATTTCTTGAAAAACAGCCAGGACAGTGATTAAAATCAGAAGAATGCTGATTTGAGAGATCACCAAAGAAGCTGTATTTTTAATCATTAGATAAATTATTGCATAAAATCGGAGAAACACGCTGAGTAGAGCATTTGTTTTCAATTTTTGTTGAAAAACAGCCGAGACAGTGAAAAAATTCAGAATATTGCTGATTTTAGAGATCACAACAGAAGCTGTATTTTTAATCTTGCGATGAAATATTGCATAAAATCGGAGAAACACGCTGGGTAGAGTATTTGTTTTCAATTTTTGTTGAAAAACAGCCTAAAAGGTGAATAAAATCAGAAGAATGCTGATTTGAGAGATCACCTCAGAAGCTGTATTTTTAATCTTGCGATGAAATATTGCCAAAATCGGAGAAACACGCTGAGTAGAGCATTTGATTTCAATTTTTGTTGAAAAACAGCCGAGACAGTGATTAAAATCAGAAGATAGCTGATTTGAGAGATCACCTCAGAAGCTGTATTTTTAATCTTGCGATGAAATATTGCCAAAATCGGAGAAACACGCTGAGTAGAGCATTTGTTTTCAATTTTTGTTGAAAAACAGCCGAGACAGTGATTAAAATCAGAAGATAGCTGATTTGAGAGATAACCTCAGAGGCTGTATTTTTAATCTTGCGATGAAATATTTCATAAAATCGGAGAAACACGCTGAGTAGAGCATTTGTTTTCAATTTTTGTTGAAAAACAGCCGAGAGAGTTAATAAAATCAGAAGAATGCTGATTTGAGAGATCACCTCAGAAGTTGTATTTTTAACCTTGCAATGAAATATTGCATAAAATCGGAGAAACACGCTGAGTAGAGCATTTGTTTTTAATTTTTGTTGAAAAACAGCCTTAATCTTGCGACGAAATATTGCATAAAATCGGAGAAACACGCTGAGTAGAGCATTTGTTTTCAATTTTTGTTGAAAAACAGCCGAGACAGTGATTAAAATCAGAAGATAGTTGATTTGAGAGATCACCTCAGAAGCTGTATTTTTAATCATGAGATGAATTATTGCATAAAATCGGAGAAACACGCTGAATAGAACATTTGTTTCCAATTTTTGTGGAAAAACAGCCGAGACAGTGATTAAAATCAGAAGAATGCTGATTTGACAGATCACCTCAGAAGCTGTATTTTTAATCATGAGATGAATTATTGCATAAAATCGGAGAAACACGCTGAGTAGAGCATTTGTTTTCAATTTTTGTTGAAAAACAGCCGAGACAGTGCATAAATTCAGAATATTGCTGATTTGAGAGATCACCTCAGAAGCTGTATTCTTAATCTTGCGATGAAATATTGCATAAAATCGGAGAAACACGCTGAGTAGAGCATTTGTTTTCAATTTTTGTTGAAAAACGGCCGAGACAGTGACTAAATTCAGAATATTGCTGATTTGAGAGATCACCTCAGAAGTTGTATTTTTAACCTTGCAATGAAATATTGCATAAAATCGGAGAAACACGCTGAGTAGAGCATTTGTTTTCAATTTTTGTTGAAAAACAGCCTAAAAGGTGAATAAAATCAGAAGAATGCTAATTTGAGAGATCCCCTCAGAAGCTGTATTCTTAATCTTGCGATGAAATATTGCATAAAATCGGAGAAACACGCTGAGTAGAGCATTTGTTTTCAATTTCTTGAAAAACAGCCGAGACAGTGATTAAAATCAGAAGAATGCTGATTTGAGAGATCACCACAGAAGCTGTATTTTTAATCATTAGATAAATTATTGCATAAAATCGGAGAAACACGCTGAGTAGAGCATTTGTTTTCAATTTTTGTTGAAAAACAGCCGAGACAGTGAAAAAATTCAGAATATTGCTGATGTGAGAGATCACAACAGAAGCTGTATTTTTAATCTTGCGATGAAATATTGCATAAAATCGGAGAAACACGCTGGGTAGAGTATTTGTTTTCAATTTTTGTTGAAAAACAGCCTAAAAGGTGAATAAAATCAGAAGAATGCTGATTTGAGAGATCACCTCAGAAGCTGTATTTTTAATCTTGCGATGAAATATTGCATAAAATCGGAGAAACACGCTGAGTAGAGCATTTGTTTTCAATTTTTGTTGAAAAACAGCCGAGAGAGTTAATAAAATCAGAAGAATGCTGATTTGAGAGATCATTTCAGAAGCTGTATTTTTAATCTTGCGATGAAATATTGCATAAAATCGGAGAAACACGCTGAGTCGAGCATTTGTTTTCAATTTTTGATGAAAAACAGCCTAGACAGTGAATAAAATCGGAGGAATGCTGAGTGGGGAAATCACCTCAAAAGCTGTATTTTTAATCTTGCGATGAAATATTGCCAAAATCGGAGAAACACGCTGAGTAGAGTATTTGTTTTCAATTTTTGTTGAAAAACAGCCGAGACAGTGATTAAAATCAGAAGAATGCTGATTTGAGAGATAACCTCAGAAGCTGTATTTTTAATCTTGCGATGAAATATTTCATAAAATCGGAGAAACACGCTGAGTAGAGCATTTGTTTTCAATTTTTTTTGAAAAACAGCCGAGACAGTGATTAAAATCAGAAGAATGCTGATTTGACAGATCACCTCAGAAGCTGTATTTTTAATCATGAGATGAATTATTGCATAAAATCGGAGAAACACGCTGAGTAGAGCATTTGTTTTCAATTTTTGTTGAAAAACAGCCGAGACAGTGCATAAATTCAGAATATTGCTGATTTGAGAGATCACCTCAGAAGCTGTATTCTTAATCTTGCGATGAAATATTGCATAAAATCGGAGAAACACGCTGAGTAGAACATTTGTTTTCAATTTTTGTTGAAAAACGGCCGAGACAGTGACTAAATTCAGAAGAATGCTGATTTGAGAGATCACCTCAGAAGCTGTATTTTTAATCTTGCGATGAAATATTGCATAAAATCGGAGAAACACGCTGAGTAGAGTTTTGGTTTTCAATTTTTGTTGAAAAACAGCCGAGACAGTTAATAAAATCAGAAGAATGCTGATTTCAGAGACCACCTCAGATGCTGTTTTTTTAATCTTGCGATGAAATATTGCAAAAAATTAGAGAAACACGCTGATTAGAGCATTTGTTTTCAAAATTTGTTGAAAAACAGCCGAGACAGTGATTAAAATCAGAAGATAGTTGATTTGAGAGATCACCTCAGAAGCTGTATTTTTAATCATGAGATGAATTATTGCATAAAGTCGGAGAAACACACTGGGTAGAGCATTTGTTTTCAATTTTTAGTTGAAAAACAGCCGACACAGTGAATAAAATCAGAAGAATGCCGTTTTGAAGGATCACCTCAGAATCTGTATTTTTAATCTTGCGATGAAATATTGCATAAAATCGGAGAAACACGCTGAATAGAGCATTTGTTTTCAATTTTTGTTGAAAAACAGCCGAGACAGTGATTAAAATCAGAAGAATGCTGATTTGAGAGATAACCTCAGAAGCTGTATTTTTAATCATGAGATGAATTATTGCATAAAATCGGAGAAACACGCTGAGTAGAGCATTTGTTTTCAATTTTTGTTGAAAAACAGCCGAGACAGTTAATAAAATCAGAAGAATGCTGATTTGAGAGATCACCTCAGAAGCTGTATTTTTAATCTTGCGATGAAATATTGCATAAAATCGGAGAAACACGCTGAGTCGAGCATTTGTTTTCAATTTTTGTTGAAAAACAGCCGAGACAGTGAATAAAATCGGAGGAATGCTGATTTGAGAGATCACCTCAGAAGCTGTATTTTTAATCTTGCGATGAAATATTGCCAAAATCGGAGAAACACGCTGAGTAGAGCATTTTTTTTCAATTTTTGTTTAAAAACAGCCGAGACAGTGATTAAAATCAGAAGATAGCTGATTTGAGAGATCACCTCAGAAGCTGTATTTTTAATCTTGCGACGAAATATTGCATAAAATCGGAGAAACACGCTGAGTCGAGCATTTGTTTTCAATTTTTGTTGAAAAACTGCCGAGACAGTGAATAAAATCAGAAGAATGCTGATTTGAGAGATCACCTCAGAAGCTGTATTTTTAATCGTGCGATGAAATATTGCATAAAATCGGAGAAATACGCTGAGTAGAGCATTTGTTTTCAATTTTTGTTGAAAAACAGCCTTAATCTTGCGATGAAATATTGCATAAAATCGGAGAAACACGCTGAGTAGAGCATTTGTTTTCAATTTTTGTTGAAAAACAGCCGAGACAGTGATTAAAATCAGAAGATAGCTGATTTGAGAGATCACCTCAGAAGTTGTATTTTTAATCTTGCGATGAAATATTGCAAAAAATTAGAGAAACACGCTGAGTAGAGTTTTGGTTTTCAATTTTTGTTAAAAAAACAGCCGAGAGAGTTAATAAAATCAGAAGAGAGCTGATTTGAGAGATCACCTCAGAAGCTGTATTTTTAATCTTGCGATAAAATATTGCATAAAATCGGAGAAACACGCTGAGTCGAGCATTTGTTTTCAATTTTTGTTGAAAAACAGCCGAGACAGTGAATAAAATCGGAGGAATGCTGATTTGAGAGATCACCTCAGAAGCTGTATTTTTAATCTTGCGATGAAATATTGCCAAAATCGGAGAAACACGCTGAGTAGAGCATTTGTTTTCAATTTTTGTTGCAAAATAGCCGAGAGAGTTAATAAAATCCGAAGAATGCTGATTTGAGAGATCACCTCAGAAGCTGTATTTTTAATCTTGCGATAATATATATTGCATATAATCGGAGAAACACGCTGAGTAGAGTTTTGGTTTTCAATTTTTGTTGAAAAACAGCCGAGACAGTTAATAAAATCAGAAGAATGCTGATTTCAGAGATCACCTCAGATGCTGTATTTTTAATCTTGCGATGAAGTGTTGCAAAAAATTAGAGAAACACGCTGATTAGAGCATTTGTTTTCAAAATTTGTTGAAAAACAGCCGAGACAGTGATTAAAATCAGAAGATAGTTGATTTGAGAGATCACCTCAGAAGCTGTATTTTTAATCATGAGATGAATTATTGCATAAAGTCGGAGAAACACACTGAGTAGAGCATTTGTTTTCAATTTTTAGTTGAAAAACAGCCGAGACAGTGATTAAAATCAGAAGAATGCTGATTTGAGAGATAACCTCAGAAGCTGTATTTTTAATCATGAGATGAATTATTGCATAAAATCGGAGAAACACGCTGAGTAGAGCATTTGTTTTCAATTTTTGTTGAAAAACAGCCGACACAGTGAATAAATTCAGAATATTGCTGATTTGAGAGATCACCTCAGAAGTTGTATTTTTAATCTTGCGAATAAATATTGCATAAAATCGGAGAAACACGCTGAGTAGAGCATTTGTTTTCAATTTTTGTTGAAAAACAGCCGAAACAGTTAATAAAATCAGAAGAATGCTGATTTGAGAGATCACCTCAGAAGCTGTATTTTTAATCTTGCGATGAAATATTGCATAAAATCGGAGAAACACGCTGAGTCGAGCATTTGTTTTCAATTTTTGTTGAAAAACAGCCGAGAGAGTTAATAAAATCAGAAGAATGCTGATTTGAGAGATCACCTCAGAAGCTGTATTTTTAATCATGAGATGAATTATTGCATAAAATCGGAGAAACATGCCGAGTCGAGCATTTGTTTTCAATTTTTGTTGAAAAACAGCCGAGACAGTGAATAAAATCGGAGGAATGCTGATTTGAGAGATCACCTCAGAAGCTGTATTTTTAATCTTGCGATGAAATATTGCCAAAATCGGAGAAACACGCTGAGTAGAGCATTTTTTTTCAATTTTTGTTTAAAAACAGCCGAGACAGTGATTAAAATCAGAAGATAGCTGATTTGAGAGATCACCTCAGAAGCTGTATTTTTAATCTTGCGACGAAATATTGCATAAAATCGGAGAAACACGCTGAGTCGAGCATTTGTTTTCAATTTTTGTTGAAAAACTGCCGAGACAGTGAATAAAATCAGAAGAATGCTGATTTGAGAGATCACCTCAGAAGCTGTATTTTTAATCGTGCGATGAAATATTGCATAAAATCGGAGAAATACGCTGAGTAGAGCATTTGTTTTCAATTTTTGTTGAAAAACAGCCTTAATCTTGCGATGAAATATTGCATAAAATCGGAGAAACACGCTGAGTAGAGCATTTGTTTTCAATTTTTGTTGAAAAACAGCCGAGACAGTAATTAAAATCAGAAGATAGTTGATTTGAGAGATCACATCAGAAGCTGTATTTTTAATCATGAGATGCATTATTGCATAAAGTCGGAGAAACACACTGAGTAGAGCATTTGTTTTCAATTTTTAGTTGAAAAACAGCCGACACAGTGAATAAAATCAGAAGAATGCCGTTTTGAAGGATCACCTCAGAATCTGTATTTTTAATCTTGCGATGAAATATTGCATAAAATCGGAGAAACACGCTGAGTAGAGCATTTGTTTTCAATTTTTGTTGAAAAACGGCCGAGACAGTGACTAAATTCAGAATATTGCTGATTTGAGAGATCACCTCAGAAGTTGTATTTTTAACCTTGCGATGAAATATTGCATAAAATCGGAGAAACACGCTGAGTAGAGCATTTGTTTTCAATTTCTTGAAAAACAGCCAGGACAGTGATTAAAATCAGAAGAATGCTGATTTGAGAGATCACCAAAGAAGCTGTATTTTTAATCATTAGATAAATTATTGCATAAAATCGGAGAAACACGCTGAGTAGAGCATTTGTTTTCAATTTTTGTTGAAAAACAGCCGAGACAGTGAAAAAATTCAGAATATTGCTGATTTTAGAGATCACAACAGAAGCTGTATTTTTAATCTTGCGATGAAATATTGCATAAAATCGGAGAAACACGCTGGGTAGAGTATTTGTTTTCAATTTTTGTTGAAAAACAGCCTAAAAGGTGAATAAAATCAGAAGAATGCTGATTTGAGAGATCACCTCAGAAGCTGTATTTTTAATCTTGCGATGAAATATTGCCAAAATCGGAGAAACACGCTGAGTAGAGCATTTGATTTCAATTTTTGTTGAAAAACAGCCGAGACAGTGATTAAAATCAGAAGATAGCTGATTTGAGAGATCACCTCAGAAGCTGTATTTTTAATCTTGCGACGAAATATTGCATAAAATCGGAGAAACACGCTGAGTCGAGCATTTGTTTTCAATTTTTGTTGAAAAACTGCCGAGACAGTGAATAAAATCAGAAGAATGCTGATTTGAGAGAAAACCTCAGAAGCTGTATTTTTAATCTTGCGACGAAATATTGCATAAAATCGGAGAAACACGCTGAGTAGAGCATTTTTTTTCAATTTTTGTTGAAAAACAGCCGAGACAGTGATTAAAATCAGAAGATAGCTGATTTGAGAGATCACCTCAGAAGCTGTATTTTTAATCTTGCGACGAAATATTGCATAAAATCGGAGAAACACGCTGAGTCGAGCATTTGTTTTCAATTTTTGTTGAAAAACTGCCGAGACAGTGAATAAAATCAGAAGAATGCTGATTTGAGAGAAAACCTCAGAAGCTGTATTTTTAATCTTGCGATGAAATATTGCCAAAATCGTAGAAACACGCTGAGTAGAGCATTTTTTTTCAATTTTTGTTGAAAAACAGCCGAGACAGTGATTAAAATCAGAAGATAGCTGATTTGAGAGATCACCTCAGAAGCTGTATTTTTAATCTTGCGACGAAATATTGCATAAAATTTGAGAAACACGCTGAGTCCAGCATTTGTTTTCAATTTTTGTTGAAAAACTGCCGAGACAGTGAATAAAATCAGAAGAATGCTGATTTGAGAGATCACCTCAGAAGCTGTATTTTTAATCGTGCGATGAAATATTGCATAAAATCGGAGAAATACGCTGAGTAGAGCATTTGTTTTCAATTTTTGTTGAAAAACAGCCGAGACAGTGAATAAAATAGAAAGAATGCTGATTTGAGAGATCACCTCAGAAGCTGTATTTTAAATCATGAGATGAATTATTGCATAAAATCGGAGAAACACGCTGAGTACAGCATTTTTTTTTCAACTTTTGTTGAAAAACAGCCGAGACAGTGACTAAATTCAGAATATTGCTGATTTGAGAGATCACCTCAGAAGTACTATTTTTAACCTTGCAATGAAATATTGCATAAAATCGGAGAAACACGCTGAATAGAGCATTTGTTTTCAATTTTTGTTGAAAAACAGCCTTAATCTTGCGATGAAATATTGCATAAAATCGAAGAAACACGCTGAGTAGAGCATTTGTTTTCAATTTCTGTTGAAAAACAGCCTAAAAGGTGAATAAAATCAGAAGAATGCTAATTTGAGAGATCCCCTCAGAAGCTGTATTCTTAATCTTGCGATGAAATATTGCATAAAATCGGAGAAACACGCTGAGTAGAGCATTTGTTTTCAATTTCTTGAAAAACAGCCGAGACAGTGATTAAAATCAGAAGAATGCTGATTTGAGAGATCACCACAGAAGCTGTATTTTTAATCATTAGATAAATTATTGCATAAAATCGGAGAAACACGCTGAGTAGAGCATTTGTTTTCAATTTTTGTTGAAAAACAGCCGAGACAGTGAAAAAATTCAGAATATTGCTGATTTTAGAGATCACACAGAAGCTGTATTTTTAATCTTGCGATGAAATATTGCATAAAATCGGAGAAACACGCTGAGTAGAGTATTTGTTTTCAATTTTTGTTGAAAAACAGCCTAAAAGGTGAATAAAATCAGAAGAATGCTGATTTGAGAGATCACCTCAGAAGCTGTATTTTTAATCTTGCGATGAAATATTGCATAAAATCGGAGAAACACGCTGAGTAGAGCATTTGTTTTCAATTTTTAGTTGAAAAACAGCCGAGACAGTGAATAAAATCAGAAGAATGCCGTTTTGAGAGATCACCTCAGAATCAGTATTTTTAATCTTACGATGAAATATTGCATAAAATCGGAGATACACGCTAAATAGAGCATTTGTTTTCAATTTTTGTTGAAAAACAACCGAGACAGTGATTAAAATCAGAAGAATGCTGATTTGACAGATCACCTCAGAAGCTGTATTTTTAATCATGAGATGAATTATTGCATAAAATCGGAGAAACACGCTGAGTAGAGCATTTGTTTTCAATTTTTGTTGAAAAACAGCCGACACAGTGAATAAATTCAGAATATTGATGATTTGAGAGATCACCTCAGAAGTTGTATTTTTAATCTTGCGATGAAATATTGCAAAAAATCGGAGTAACACGCTGAGTAGAGAATTTATTTTCAATTTTCGTTGAAAAACAGCCTAAAAGGTGAATAAAATCAGAAGAATGCTGATTTGAGAGATCACCTCAGAAGCTGTATTTTTAATCTTGCGATGAAATATTGCATAAAATCGGAGAAACACGCTGAGTAGAGCATTTGTTTTCAATTTTTGTTGAAAAACAGCCGAGACAGTTAATAAAATCAGAAGAATGCTGATTTGAGAGATCACCTCAGAAGCTGTATTTTTAATCTTGCGATGAAATATTGCTAAAATCGGAGAAACACGCTGAGTAGAGCATTTGTTTTCAATTTTTGTTGAAAAACAGCCGAGACAGTGATTAAAATCAGAAGATAGCTGATTTGAGAGATAACCTCAGAAGCTGTATTTTTAATCTTGCGATGAAATATTTCATAAAATCGGAGAAACACGCTGAGTAGAGCATTTGTTTTCAATTTTTGTTGAAAAACAGCCGAGAGAGTTAATAAAATCAGAAGAATGCTGATTTGAGAGATCACCTCAGATGCTGTATTTTAAATCTTGCGATGAAATATTGCATAAAATCGGAGAAACACGCTGAGTAGAGCATTTGTTTTCAATTTTTGTTGAAAAACAGCCGAGACAGTTAATAAAATCGGAAGAATGCTGATTTGTGAGATCACCTCAGAAGCTGTATTTTTAATCTTGCGATGAAATATTGCATAAAATCGGAGAAACACGCTGAGTCGAGCATTTGTTTTCAATTTTTGTTGAAAAACAGCCTAAAAGGTGAATAAAATCAGAAGAATGCTGATTTGAGAGATCCCCTCAGAAGTTGTATTTTTAATCTTGCGATGAAATATTGCATAAAATCGGAGAAACACGCTGAGTAGAGCATTTGTTTTCAATTTTTGTTGAAAAACAGCCTAAAAGGTGAATAAAATCGGAAGAATGCTGATTTGAGAGATCCCCTCAGAAGCTGTATTCTTAATCTTGCGATGAAATATTGCATAAAATCGGAGAAACACGCTGAGTAGAGCATTTGTTTTCAATTTCTTGAAAAACAGCCGAGACAGTGATTAAAATCAGAAGAATGCTGATTTGAGAGATCACCACAGAAGCTGTATTTTTAATCATTAGATAAATTATTGCATAAAATCGGAGAAACACGCTGAGTAGAGCATTTGTTTTCAATTTTTGTTGAAAAACAGCCGAGACAGTGATTAAAATCAGAAGAATGCTGATTTGACAGATCACCTCAGAAGCTGTATTTTTAATCATTAGATGAATTATTGCATAAAATCGGAGAAATACGCTGAGTAGAGCATTTGTTTTCAATTTTTGTTGAAAAACAGCCGAGACAGTTAATAAAATCAGAAGAATGCTGATTTGAGAGATCACCTCAGAGGCTGTATTTTTAATCATGAGATGAATTATTGCATAAAATCGGAGAAACACGCTGAGTAGAGCATTTGTTTTCAATTTTTGTTGAAAAACAGCCTAAAAGGTGAATAAAATCAAAAGAATGCTGATTTGAGAGATCCCCTCAGAAGTTGTATTTTTAATCTTGCGATGAAATATTGCATAAAATCGGAGAAACACGCTGAGTAGAGCATTTGTTTTCAATTTTTGTTGAAAAACAGCCTAAAAGGTGAATAAAATCAGAAGAATGCTGATATGAGACATCACCTCAGAAGCTGTATTCTTAATCTTGCGATGAAATATTGCCAAAATCGGAGAAACACGCTGAGTAGAGCATTTGTTTTCAATTTTTGTTGAAAAACAGCCTAAAAGGTGAATAAAATCGGAAGAATGCTGATTTGAGAGATCCCCTCAGAAGCTGTATTCTTAATCTTGCGATGAAATATTGCATAAAATCGGAGAAACACGCTGAGTAGAGCATTTGTTTTCAATTTCTTGAAAAACAGCCGAGACAGTGATTAAAATCAGAAGAATGCTGATTTGAGAGATCACCACAGAAGCTGTATTTTTAATCATTAGATAAATTATTGCATAAAATCGGAGAAACACGCTGAGTAGAGCATTTGTTTTCAATTTTTGTTGAAAAACAGCCGAGACAGTGATTAAAATCAGAAGAATGCTGATTTGACAGATCACCTCAGAAGCTGTATTTTTAATCATGAGATGAATTATTGCATAAAATCGGAGAAACACGCTGAGTCGAGCATTTTTTTTCAATTTTGGTTGAAAAACAGCCGAGACAGTGAATAAAATCGGAGGAATGCTGATTTGAGAATTCACCTCAGAAGCTGTATTTTTAATCTTGCGATGAAATATTGCAAAAAATTAGAGAAACACGCTGATTAGAGCATTTGTTTTCAAAATTTGTTGAAAAACAGCCGAGACAGTGATTAAAATCAGAAGATAGTTGATTTGAGAGATCACCTCAGAAGCTGTATTTTTAATCATGAGATGAATTATTGCATAAAGTCGGAGAAACACACTGGGTAGAGCATTTGTTTTCAATTTTTAGTTGAAAAACAGCCGAGACAGTAAATAAAATCGGAGGAATGCTGATTTGAGAGATCACCTCAGAAGCTGTATTTTTAATCTTGCGATGAAATATTGCCAAAATCGGAGAAACACGCTGAGTAGAGCATTTGTTTTCAATTTTTGTTGAAAAACAGCCGAGACAGTGATTAAAATCAGAAGATAGCTGATTTGAGAGATAACCTCAGAGGCTGTATTTTTAATCTTGCGATGAAATATTTCATAAAATCGGAGAAACACGCTGAGTAGAGCATTTGTTTTCAATTTTTGTTGAAAAACAGCCGAGAGAGTTAATAAAATCAGAAGAATACTGATTTGAGAGATCACCTCAGAAGATGTATTTTTAACCTTGCAATGAAATATTGCATAAAATCGGAGAAACACGCTGAGTAGAGCATTTGTTTTCAATTTTTGTTGAAAAACAGCCTTAATCTTGCGACGAAATATTGCATAAAATCGGAGAAACACGCTGAGTAGAGCATTTGTTTTCAATTTTTGTTGAAAAACAGTAGAGACAGTGATTAAAATCAGAAGATAGTTGATTTGAGAGATCACCTCAGAAGCTGTATTTTTAATCATGAGATGAATTATTGCATAAAATCGGAGAAACACGCTGAATAGAACATTTGTTTCCAATTTTTGTTGAAAAACAGCCGAGACAGTGATTAAAATCAGAAGAATGCTGATTTGACAGATCACCTCAGAAGCTGTATTTTTAATCATGAGATGAATTATTGCATAAAATCGGAGAAACACGCTGAGTAGAGCATTTGTTTTCAATTTTTGTTGAAAAACAGCCAAGACAGTGCATAAATTCAGAATATTGCTGATTTGAGAGATCACCTCAGAAGCTGTATTCTTAATCTTGCGATGAAATATTGCATAAAATCGGAGAAACACGCTGAGTAGAGCATTTGTTTTCAATTTTTGTTGAAAAACGGCCGAGACAGTGACTAAATTCAGAATATTGCTGATTTGAGAGATCACCTCAGAAGTTGTATTTTTAACCTTGCAATGAAATATTGCATAAAATCGGAGAAACACGCTGAGTAGAGCATTTGTTTTCAATTTTTGTTGAAAAACAGCCTAAAAGGTGAATAAAATCAGAAGAATGCTAATTTGAGAGATCCCCTCAGAAGCTGTATTCTTAATCTTGCGATGAAATATTGCATAAAATCGGAGAAACACGCTGAGTAGAGCATTTGTTTTCAATTTCTTGAAAAACAGCCGAGACAGTGATTAAAATCAGAAGAATGCTGATTTGAGAGATCACCACAGAAGCTGTATTTTTAATCATTAGATAAATTATTGCATAAAATCGGAGAAACACGCTGAGTAGAGCATTTGTTTTCAATTTTTGTTGAAAAACAGCCTAAAAGGTGAATAAAATCAGAAGAATGCTGATTTGAGAGATCACCTCAGAAGCTGTATTTTTAATCTTGCGATGAAATATTGCATAAAATCGGAGAAACACGCTGGGTAGAGTATTTGTTTTCAATTTTTGTTTAAAAACAGCCTAAAAGGTGAATAAAATCAGAAGAATGCTGATTTGAGAGATCACCTCAGAAGCTGTATTTTTAATCTTGCGATGAAATATTGCATAAAATCGGAGAAACACGCTGAGTAGAGCATTTGTTTTCAATTTTTGTTGAAAAACAGCCGAGAGAGTTAATAAAATCAGAAGAATGCTGATTTGAGAGATCATTTCAGAAGCTGTATTTTTAATCTTGCGATGAAATATAGCATAAAATCGGAGAAACACGCTGAGTCGAGCATTTGTTTTCAATTTTTGATGAAAAACAGCCTAGACAGTGAATAAAATCGGAGGAATGCTGATTTGAGAGATCACCTCAAAAGCTGTATTTTTAATCTTGCGATGAAATATTGCCAAAATCGGAGAAACACGCTGAGTAGAGTATTTGTTTTCAATTTTTGTTGAAAAACAGCCGAGACAGTGATTAAAATCAGAAGAATGCTGATTTGAGAGATAACCTCAGAAGCTGTATTTTTAATCTTGCGATGAAATATTTCATAAAATCGGAGAAACACGCTGAGTAGAGCATTTGTTTTCAATTTTTTTTGAAAAACAGCCGAGACAGTGATTAAAATCAGAAGAATGCTGATTTGACAGATCACCTCAGAAGCTGTATTTTTAATCATGAGATGAATTATTGCATAAAATCGGAGAAACACGCTGAGTAGAGCATTTGTTTTCAATTTTTGTTGAAAAACAGCCGAGACAGTGCATAAATTCAGAATATTGCTGATTTGAGAGATCACCTCAGAAGCTGTATTCTTAATCTTGCGATGAAATATTGCATAAAATCGGAGAAACACGCTGAGTAGAGCATTTGTTTTCAATTTTTGTTGAAAAACGGCCGAGACAGTGACTAAATTCAGAAGAATGCTGATTTGAGAGATCACCTCAGAAGCTGTATTTTTAATCTTGCGATGAAATATTGCATAAAATCGGAGAAACACGCTGAGTAGAGTTTTGGTTTTCAATTTTTGTTGAAAAACAGCCGAGACAGTTAATAAAATCAGAAGAATGCTGATTTCAGAGACCACCTCAGATGCTGTATTTTTAATCTTGCGATGAAATATTGCAAAAAATTAGAGAAACACGCTGATTAGAGCATTTGTTTTCAAAATTTGTTGAAAAACAGCCGTGACAGTGATTAAAATCAGAAGATAGTTGATTTGAGAGATCACCTCAGAAGCTGTATTTTTAATCATGAGATGAATTATTGCATAAAGTCGGAGAAACACACTGGGTAGAGCATTTGTTTTCAATTTTTAGTTGAAAAACAGCCGACACAGTGAATAAAATCAGAAGAATGCCGTTTTGAAGGATCACCTCAGAATCTGTATTTTTAATCTTGCGATGAAATATTGCATAAAATCGGAGAAACACGCTGAATAGAGCATTTGTTTTCAATTTTTGTTGAAAAACAGCCGAGACAGTGATTAAAATCAGAAGAATGCTGATTTGAGAGATAACCTCAGAAGCTGTATTTTTAATCATGAGATGAATTATTGCACAAAATCGGAGAAACACGCTGAGTAGAGCATTTGTTTTCAATTTTTGTTGAAAAACAGCCGAGACAGTTAATAAAATCAGAAGAATGCTGATTTGAGAGATCACCTCAGAAGCTGTATTTTTAATCTTGCGATGAAATATTGCATAAAATCGGAGAAACACGCTGAGTCGAGCATTTGTTTTCAATTTTTGTTGAAAAACAGCCGAGACAGTGAATAAAATCGGAGGAATGCTGATTTGAGAGATCACCTCAGAAGCTGTATTTTTAATCTTGCGATGAAATATTGCCAAAAATGGGGGAAACACGCTGAGTAGAGCATTTTTTTTCAATTTTTGTTTAAAAACAGCCGAGACAGTGATTAAAATCAGAAGATAGCTGATTTGAGAGATCACCTCAGAAGCTGTATTTTTAATCTTGCGACGAAATATTGCATAAAATCGGAGAAACACGCTGAGTCGAGCATTTGTTTTCAATTTTTGTTGAAAAACTGCCGAGACAGTGAATAAAATCAGAAGAATGCTGATTTGAGAGATCACCTCAGAAGCTGTATTTTTAATCGTGCGATGAAATATTGCATAAAATCGGAGAAATACGCTGAGTAGAGCATTTGTTTTCAATTTTTGTTGAAAAACAGCCTTAATCTTGCGATGAAATATTGCATAAAATCGGAGAAACACGCTGAGTAGAGCATTTGTTTTCAATTTTTGTTGAAAAACAGCCGAGACAGTGATTAAAATCAGAAGATAGCTGATTTGAGACATCACCTCAGAAGTTGTATTTTTAATCTTGCGATGAAATATTGCAAAAAATTAGAGAAACACGCTGAGTAGAGTTTTGGTTTTCAATTTTTGTTAAAAAAACAGCCGAGAGAGTTAATAAAATCAGAAAAGAGCTGATTTGAGAGATCACCTCAGAAGCTGTATTTTTAATCTTGCGATAAAATATTGCATAAAATCGGAGAAACACGCTGAGTCGAGCATTTGTTTTCAATTTTTGTTGAAAAACAGCCGAGACAGTGAATAAAATCGGAGGAATGCTGATTTGAGAGATCACCTCAGAAGCTGTATTTTTAATCTTGCGATGAAATATTGCCAAAATCGGAGAAACACGCTGAGTAGAGCATTTGTTTTCTATTTTTGTTGAAAAACAGCCGAGACAGTGATTAAAATCAGAAGATAGCTGATTTGAGAGATAACCTCAGAAGCTGTATTTTTAATCTTGCGATGAAATATTTCATAAAATCGGGTAAACACGCTGAGTACAGCATTTGTTTTCAATTTTTGTTGCAAAATAGCCGAGAGAGTTAATAAAATCCGAAGAATGCTGATTTGAGAGATCACCTCAGAAGCTGTATTTTTAATCTTGCGATAATATATATTGCATATAATCGGAGAAACACGCTGAGTAGAGTTTTGGTTTTCAATTTTTGTTGAAAAATAGCCGAGACAGTTAATAAAATCAGAAGAATGCTGATTTGAGAGATCACCTCAGATGCTGTATTTTTAATCTTGCGATGAAATATTGCAAAAAATTAGAGAAACACGCTGATTAGAGCATTTGTTTTCAAAATTTGTTGAAAAACAGCCGAGACAGTGATTAAAATCAGAAGATAGTTGATTTGAGAGATCACCTCAGAAGCTGTATTTTTAATCATGAGATGAATTATTGCATAAAGTCGGAGAAACACACTGAGTAGAGCATTTGTTTTCAATTTTTAGTTGAAAAACAGCCGAGACAGTGATTAAAATCAGAAGAATGCTGATTTGAGAGATAACCTCAGAAGCTGTATTTTTAATCATGAGATGAATTATTGCATAAAATCGGAGAAACACGCTGAGTAGAGCATTTGTTTTCAATTTTTGTTGAAAAACAGCCGACACAGTGAATAAATTCAGAATATTGCTGATTTGAGAGATCACCTCAGAAGTTGTATTTTTAATCTTGCGAATAAATATTGCATAAAATCGGAGAAACACGCTGAGTAGAGCATTTGTTTTCAATTTTTGTTGAAAAACAGCCGAAACAGTTAATAAAATCAGAAGAATGCTGATTTGAGAGATCACCTCAGAAGCTGTATTTTTAATCTTGCGATGAAATATTGCATAAAATCGGAGAAACACGCTGAGTCGAGCATTTGTTTTCAATTTTTGTTGAAAAACAGCCGAGAGAGTTAATAAAATCAGAAGAATGCTGATTTGAGAGATCACCTCAGAAGCTGTATTTTTAATCATGAGATGAATTATTGCATAAAATCGGAGAAACATGCCGAGTCGAGCATTTGTTTTCAATTTTTGTTGAAAAACAGCCGAGACAGTGAATAAAATCGGAGGAATGCTGAATTGAGAGATCACCTCAGAAGCTGTATTTTTAATCTTGCGATGAAATATTGCCAAAATCGGAGAAACACGCTGAGTAGAGCATTTTTTTTCAATTTTTGTTTAAAAACAGCCGAGACAGTGATTAAAATCAGAAGATAGCTGATTTGAGAGATCACCTCAGAAGCTGTATTTTTAATCTTGCGACGAAATATTGCATAAAATCGGAGAAACACGCTGAGTCGAGCATTTGTTTTCAATTTTTGTTGAAAAACTGCCGAGACAGTGAATAAAATCAGAAGAATGCTGATTTGAGAGATCACCTCAGAAGCTGTATTTTTAATCGTGCGATGAAATATTGCATAAAATCGGAGAAATACGCTGAGTAGAGCATTTGTTTTCAATTTTTGTTGAAAAACAGCCTTAATCTTGCGATGAAATATTGCATAAAATCGGAGAAACACGCCGAGTAGAGCATTTGTTTTCAATTTTTGTTGAAAAACAGCCGAGACAGTAATTAAAATCAGAAGATAGTTGATTTGAGAGATCACATCAGAAGCTGTATTTTTAATCATGAGATGCATTATTGCATAAAGTCGGAGAAACACACTGAGTAGAGCATTTGTTTTCAATTTTTAGTTGAAAAACAGCCGACACAGTGAATAAAATCAGAAGAATGCCGTTTTGAAGGATCACCTCAGAATCTGTATTTTTAATCTTGCGATGAAATATTGCATAAAATCGGAGAAACACGCTGAGTAGAGCATTTGTTTTCAATTTTTGTTGAAAAACGGCCGAGACAGTGACTAAATTCAGAATATTGCTGATTTGAGAGATCACCTCAGAAGTTGTATTTTTAACCTTGCGATGAAATATTGCATAAAATCGGAGAAACACGCTGAGTAGAGCATTTGTTTTCAATTTCTTGAAAAACAGCCAGGACAGTGATTAAAATCAGAAGAATGCTGATTTGAGAGATCACCAAAGAAGCTGTATTTTTAATCATTAGATAAATTATTGCATAAAATCGGAGAAACACGCTGAGTAGAGCATTTGTTTTCAATTTTTGTTGAAAAATCGCCGAGACAGTGAAAAAATTCAGAATATTGCTGATTTTAGAGATCACAACAGAAGCTGTATTTTTAATCTTGCGATGAAATATTGCATAAAATCGGAGAAACACGCTGGGTAGAGTATTTGTTTTCAATTTTTGTTGAAAAACAGCCTAAAAGGTGAATAAAATCAGAAGAATGCTGATTTGAGAGATCACCTCAGAAGCTGTATTTTTAATCTTGCGATGAAATATTGCCAAAATCGGAGAAACACGCTGAGTAGAGCATTTGATTTCAATTTTTGTTGAAAAACAGCCGAGACAGTGATTAAAATCAGAAGATAGCTGATTTGAGAGATCACCTCAGAAGCTGTATTTTTAATCTTGCGACGAAATATTGCATAAAATCGGAGAAACACGCTGAGTCGAGCATTTGTTTTCAATTTTTGTTGAAAAACTGCCGAGACAGTGAATAAAATCAGAAGAATGCTGATTTGAGAGAAAACCTCAGAAGCTGTATTTTTAATCTTGCGACGAAATATTGCATAAAATCGGAGAAACACGCTGAGTAGAGCATTTTTTTTCAATTTTTGTTGAAAAACTGCCGAGACAGTGAATAAAATCAGAAGAATGCTGATTTGAGAGAAAACCTCAGAAGCTGTATTTTTAATCTTGCGATAAAATATTGCCAAAATCGGAGAAACACGCTGAGTAGAGCATTTTTTTTCAATTTTTGTTGAAAAACAGCCGAGACAGTGATTAAAATCAGAAGATAGCTGATTTGAGAGATCACCTCAGAAGCTGTATTTTTAATCTTGCGACGAAATATTGCATAAAATCGGAGAAACACGCTGAGTCCAGCATTTGTTTTCAATTTTTGTTGAAAAACTGCCGAGACAGTGAATAAAATCAGAAGAATGCTGATTTGAGAGATCACCTCAGAAGCTGTATTTTTAATCGTGCGATGAAATATTGCATAAAATCGGAGAAATACGCTGAGTAGAGCATTTGTTTTCAATTTTTGTTGAAAAACAGCCGAGATGTGAATAAAATAGAAAGAATGCTGATTTGAGAGATCACCTCAGAAGCTGTATTTTAAATCATGAGATGAATTATTGCATAAAATCGGAGAAACACGCTGAGTAGAGCATTTTTTTTTCAACTTTTGTTGAAAAACAGCCGAGACAGTGACTAAATTCAGAATATTGCTGATTTGAGAGATCACCTCAGAAGTACTATTTTTAACCTTGCAATGAAATATTGCATAAAATCGGAGAAACACGCTGAATAGAGCATTTGTTTTCAATTTTTGTTGAAAAACAGCCTTAATCTTGCGATGAAATATTGCATAAAATCGAAGAAACACGCTGAGTAGAGCATTTGTTTTCAATTTCTGTTGAAAAACAGCCTAAAAGGTGAATAAAATCAGAAGAATGCTAATTTGAGAGATCCCCTCAGAAGCTGTATTCTTAATCTTGCGATGAAATATTGCATAAAATCGGAGAAACACGCTGAGTAGAGCATTTGTTTTCAATTTCTTGAAAAACAGCCGAGACAGTGATTAAAATCAGAAGAATGCTGATTTGAGAGATCACCACAGAAGCTGTATTTTTAATCATTAGATAAATTATTGCATAAAATCGGAGAAACACGCTGAGTAGAGCATTTGTTTTCAATTTTTGTTGAAAAACAGCTGAGACAGTGCATAAATTCAGAATATTGCTGATTTGAGAGATCACCTCAGACGTTATATTTTTAATCTTGCGATGAAATATTGCATAAAATCGGAGAAACACGCTGGGTAGAGTATTTGTTTTCAATTTTTGTTGAAAAACAGCCTAAAAGGTGAATAAAATCAGAAGAATGCTGATTTGAGAGATCACCTCAGAAGCTGTATTTTTAATCTTGCGATGAAATATTGCATAAAATCGGAGAAACACGCTGAGTAGAGCATTTGTTTTCAATTTTTAGTTGAAAAACAGCCGAGACAGTGAATAAAATCAGAAGAATGCCGTTTTGAGAGATCACCTCAGAATCAGTATTTTTAATCTTACGATGAAATATTGCATAAAATCGGAGATACACGCTAAATAGAGCATTTGTTTTCAATTTTTGTTGAAAAACAGCCGAGACAGTGATTAAAATCAGAAGAATGCTTATTTGACAGATCACCTCAGAAGCTGTATTTTTAATCATGAGATGAATTATTGCATAAAATCGGAGAAACACGCTGTGTAGAGCATTTGTTTTCAATTTTTGTTGAAAAACAGCCGACACAGTGAATAAATTCAGAATATTGATGATTTGAGAGATCACCTCAGAAGTTGTATTTTTAATCTTGCGATGAAATATTGCAAAAAATCGGAGTAACACGCTGAGTAGAGAATTTATTTTCAATTTTCGTTGAAAAACAGCCTAAAAGGTGAATAAAATCAGAAGAATGCTGATTTGAGAGATCACCTCAGAAGCTGTATTTTTAATCTTGCGATGAAATATTGCAAAAAATCGGAGAAACACGCTGAGTAGAGCATTTGTTTTCAATTTTTGTTGAAAAACAGCCGAGACAGTTAATAAAATCAGAAGAATGCTGATTTGAGAGATCACCTCAGAAGCTGTATTTTTAATCTTGCGATGAAATATTGCCAAAATCGGAGAAACACGCTGAGTAGAGCATTTGTTTTCAATTTTTGTTGAAAAACAGCCGAGACAGTGATTAAAATCAGAAGATAGCTGATTTGAGAGATAACCTCAGAAGCTGTATTTTTAATCTTGCGATGAAATATTTCATAAAATCGGAGAAACACGCTGAGTAGAGCATTTGTTTTCAATTTTTGTTGAAAAACAGCCGAGAGAGTTAATAAAATCAGAAGAATGCTGATTTGAGAGATCACCTCAGAAGCTGTATTTTAAATCTTGCGATGAAATATTGCATAAAATCGGAGAAACACGCTGAGTAGAGCATTTGTTTTCCATTTTTGTTGAAAAACAGCCGAGACAGTTAATAAAATCGGAAGAATGCTGATTTGTGAGATCACCTCAGAAGCTGTATTTTTAATCTTGCGATGAAATATTGCATAAAATCGGAGAAACACGCTGAGTCGAGCATTTGTTTTCAATTTTTGTTGAAAAACAGCCTAAAAGGTGAATAAAATCAGAAGAATGCTGATTTGAGAGATCCCCTCAGAAGTTGTATTTTTAATCTTGCGATGAAATATTGCATAAAATCGGAGAAACACGCTGAGTAGAGCATTTGTTTTCAATTTTTGTTGAAAAACAGCCTAAAAGATGAATAAAATCGGAAGAATGCTGATTTGAGAGATCCCCTCAGAAGCTGTATTCTTAATCTTGCGATGAAATATTGCATAAAATCGGAGAAACACGCTGAGTAGAGCATTTGTTTTCAATTTCTTGAAAAACAGCCGAGACAGTGATTAAAATCAGAAGAATGCTTATTTGAGAGATCACCACAGAAGCTGTATTTTTAATCATTAGATAAATTATTGCATAATTTCGGAGAAACACGCTGAGTAGAGCATTTGTTTTCAATTTTTGTTGAAAAACAGCCGAGACAGTGATTAAAATCAGAAGAATGCTGATTTGACAGATCACCTCAGAAGCTGTATTTTTAATCATGAGATGAATTATTGCATAAAATCGGAGAAACACGCTGAGTCGAGCATTTTTTTTCAATTTTTGTTGAAAAACAGCCGAGACAGTGATTAAAATCAGAAGAATGCTGATTTGAGAGATCACCTCAGAAGCTGTATTTTTAATCTTGCGATGAAATATTGCATAAAATCGGAGAAACACGCTGAGTAGAGTTTTGGTTTTCAATTTTTGTTGAAAAACAGCCGAGACAGTGAATAAAATCGGAGGAATGCTGATTTGAGAATTCACCTCAGAAGCTGTATTTTTAATCTTGCGATGAAATATTGCCAAAATCGGAAAAACACGCTGAGTAGAGCATTTGTTTTCAATTTTTGTTGAAAAACAGCCGAGACAGTGATTAAAATCAGAAGATAGCTGATTTGAGAGATCACCTCAGAAGCTATATTTTTAATCTTGCGATGAAATATTTCATAAAATCGGAGAAACACGCTGAGTAGAGCATTTGTTTTCAATTTTTGTTGAAAAACAGCCGAGAGAGTTAATAAAATCAGAAGAATGCTGATTTGAGAGATCACCTCAGAAGCTGTATTTTTAATCTTGCGATGAAATATTGCATAAAATCGGAGAAACACGCTGAGTAGAGTTTTGGTTTTCAATTTTTGTTGAAAAACAGCCGAAAGAGTTAATAAAATCAGAAGAATGCTGATTTGAGAGATCACCTCAGATGCTGTATTTTTAATCTTGCGATGAAATATTGCAAAAAATTAGAGAAACACGCTGAGTAGAGCATTTGTTTTCAATTTTTGTTGAAAAACATCCGAGACAGTGAATAAAATCAGAAGAATGCTGATTTGAGAGATCACCTCAGAAGCTGTATTTTTAATCTTGCGATGAAATATTGCATAAAATCGGAGAAATACGCTGAGTAGAGCATTTGTTTTCCATTTTTAGTTGAAAAACAGCCGACACAGTGAATTAAATCAGAAGAATGCCGTTTTGAAGGATCACCTCAGAATCTGTATTTTTGATCTTGCGATGAAATATTGCATAAAATCGGAGAAACACGCTGAATAGAGCATTTGTTTTCAATTTTTGTTGAAAAACAGCCGAGACAGTGATTAAAATCAGAAGAATGCTGATTTGACAGATCACCTCAGAAGCTGTATTTTTAATCATGAGATGAATTATTGCATAAAATCGGAGAAACACGCTGAGTAGAGCATTTGTTTTCAATTTTTGTTGAAAAACTGCCGAGACTGTGAATAAAATCAGAAGAATGCTGATTTGAGAGATCACCTCAGAAGCTGTATTTTTAATCTTGCGATGAAATATTGCATAAAATCGGAGAAATACGCTGAGTAGAGCATTTGTTTTCAATTTTTGTTGAAAAACAGCCGAGACAGTGATTAAAATCAGAAGAATGCTGATTTGAGAGATCACTACAGAAGCTGTATTTTTAATCGTGCGATGAAATATTGCATAAAATCGGAGAAATACGCTGAGTAGAGCATTTGTTTTCAATTTTTGTTGAAAAACATCCGAGACAGTGAATAAAATAGAAAGAATGCTGATTTGAGAGATCACCTCAGAAGCTGTATTTTTAATCATGAGATGAATTATTGCATAAAATCGGAGAAACACGCTAAGTAGAGTATTTGTTTTCAATTTTTGTTGAAAAACAGCCGAGACAGTGACTAAATTCAGAATATTGCTGATTTGAGAGATCACCTCAGAATTGTATTTTTAACCTTTCAATGAAATATTGCATAAAATCGGAGAAAGGCGCTGAGTAGAGCATTTGTTTTCAATTTTTGTTGAAAAACAGCCTTAATCTTGCGATGAAATATTGCATAAAATCGGAGAAACACGCTGAGTAGAGCATTTGTTTTCAATTTTTGTTGAAAAACAGCCGAGACAGTGATTAAAATCAGAAGATAGTTGATTTGAGAGATCACATCAGAAGCTGTAGTTTTAATCATGAGATGAATTATTGCATAAAGTCGGAGAAACACACTGAGTAGAGCATTTGTTTTCAATTTTTAGTTGAAAAACAGCCGACACAGTGAATAAAATCAGAAGAATGCCGTTTTGAAGGATCACCTCAGAATCTGTATTTTTAATCTTGCGATGAAATATTGCATAAAATCGGAGAAACACGCTGAGTAGAGCATTTGTTTTCAATTTTTGTTGAAAAATGGCCGAGACAGTGACTAAATTCAGAATATTGCTGATTTGAGAGATCACCTCAGAAGTTGTATTTTTAACCTTGCAATTAATTATTGCATAAAATCGGAGAAACACGCTGAGTAGAGCATTTGTTTTCAATTTTTGTTGAAAAACAGCCTAAAAGGTGAATAAAATCAGAAGAATGCTAATTTGAGAGATCCCCTCAGAAGCTGTATTCTTAATCTTGCGATGAAATATTGCATAAAATCGGAGAAACACGCTGAGTAGAGCATTTGTTTTCAATTTCTTGAAAAACAGCCGAGACAGTGATTAAAATCAGAAGAATGCTGATTTGAGAGATCACCACAGAAGCTGTATTTTTAATCATTAGATAAATTATTGCATAAAATCGGAGAAACACGCTGAGTAGAGCATTTGTTTTCAATTTTTCTTGAAAATCAGCCGAGACAGTGAAAAAATTCAGAATATTGCTGATTTTAGAGATCACAACAGAAGCTGTATTTTTAATCTTGCGATGAAATATTGCATAAAATCGGAGAAACACGTTGGGTAGAGTATTTGTTTTCAATTTTTGCTGAAAAACAGCCTAAAAGGTGAATAAAATCAGAAGAATTCTGATTTGAGAGATCACCTCAGAAGCTGTATTTTTAATCTTGCGATGAAATATTGCATAAAATCGGAGAAATACGCTGAGTAGAGCATTTGTTTTCAATTTTTGTTGAAAAACAGCCGAGACAGTGAATAAAATCAGAAGAATATAGATTTGAGAGATCACCTCAGAAGCTGTATTTTAAATCTTGCGATGAAATATTGCATAAAATCGGAGAAACACGCTGAGTAGAGCATTTGTTTTCAATTTTTGTTGAAAAACAGCCGAGACAGTTAATAAAATCGGAAGAATGCTGATTTGTGAGATCACCTCAGAAGCTGTATTTTTAATCTTGCGATGAAATATTGCATAAAATCGGAGAAACACGCTGAGTCGAGCATTTGTTTTCAATTTTTGTTGAAAAACAGCCTAAAAGGTGAATAAAATCAGAAGAATGCTGATTTGAGAGATCCCCTCAGAAGTTGTATTTTTAATCTTGCGATGAAATATTGCATAAAATCGGAGAAACACGCTGAGTAGAGCATTTGTTTTCAATTTTTGTTGAAAAACAGCCTAAAAGGTGAATAAAATCGGAAGAATGCTGATTTGAGAGATCCCCTCAGAAGCTGTATTCTTAATCTTGCGATGAAATATTGCATAAAATCGGAGAAACACGCTGAGTAGAGCATTTGTTTTCAATTTCTTGAAAAACAGCCGAGACAGTGATTAAAATCAGAAGAATGCTGATTTGAGAGATCACCGCAGAAGCTGTATTTTTAATCATTAGATAAATTATTGCATAAAATCGGAGAAACACGCTGAGTAGAGCATTTGTTTTCAATTTTTGTTGAAAAACAGCCGAGACAGTGATTAAAATCAGAAGAATGCTGATTTGACAGATCACCTCAGAAGCTGTATTTTTAATCATTAGATGAATTATTGCATAAAATCGGAGAAATACGCTGAGTAGAGCATTTGTTTTCAATTTTTGTTGAAAAACAGCCGAGACAGTTAATAAAATCAGAAGAATGCTGATTTGAGAGATCACCTCAGAGGCTGTATTTTTAATCATGAGATGAATTATTGCATTAAATCGGAGAAACACGCTGAGTAGAGCATTTGTTTTCAATTTTTGTTGAAAAACAGCCTAAAAGGTGAATAAAATCAGAAGAATGCTGATTTGAGAGATCCCCTCAGAAGTTGTATTTTTAATCTTGAGATGAAATATTGCATAAAATCGGAGAAACACGCTGAGTAGAGCATTTGTTTTCAATTTTTGTTGAAAAACAGCCGAGACAGTGAATTAAATCAGAGCAATGCTGATTTGAGAAATCACCTCAGAAGCTGTATTCTTAATCTTGCGATGAAATATTGCCAAAATCGGAAAAACACGCTGAGTAGAGCATTTGTTTTCAATTTTTGTTGAAAAACAGCCGAGACAGTGATTAAAATCAGAAGATAGCTGATTTGAGAGATCACCTCAGAAGCTATATTTTTAATCATGAGATGAATTATTGCATAAAATCGGAGAAACACGCTGAGTCGAGCATTTTTTTTCAATTTTGGTTGAAAAACAGCCGAGACAGTGAATAAAATCGGAGGAATGCTGATTTGAGAATTCACCTCAGAAGCTGTATTTTTAATCTTGCGATGAAATATTGCCAAAATCGGAAAAACACGCTGAGTAGAGCATTTGTTTTCAATTTTTGTTGAAAAACAGCCGAGACAGTGATTAAAATCAGAAGATAGCTGATTTGAGAGATCACCTCAGAAGCTATATTTTTAATCTTGCGATGAAATATTTCATAAAATCGGAGAAACACGCTGAGTAGAGCATTTGTTTTCAATTTTTGTTGAAAAACAGCCGAGAGAGTTAATAAAATCAGAAGAATGCTGATTTGAGAGATCACCTCAGAAGCTGTATTTTTAATCTTGCGATGAAATATTGCATAAAATCGGAGAAACACGCTGAGTAGAGTTTTGGTTTTCAATTTTTGTTGAAAAACAGCCGAGAGAGTTAATAAAATCAGTAGAATGCTGATTTGAGAGATCACCTCAGATGCTGTATTTTTAATCTTGCGATGAAATATTGCAAAAAATTAGAGAAACACGCTGATTAGAGTATTGTTTTCAAAATTTGTTGAAAAACAGCCGAGACAGTGATTAAAATTAGAAGATAGTTGATTTGAGAGATCACCTCAGAAGCTGTATTTTTAATCATGAGATGAATTATTGCATAAAATCGGAGAAACACGCTGAGTAGAGCATTTGTTTTCAATTTTTGTTGAAAAACTGCCGAGACTGTGAATAAAATCAGAAGAATGCTGATTTGAGAGATCACCTCAGAAGCTGTATTTTTAATCTTGCGATGAAATATTGCATAAAATCGGAGAAATACGCTGAGTAGAGCATTTGTTTTCAATTTTTGTTGAAAAACAGCCGAGACAGTGATTAAAATCAGAAGAATGCTGATTTGAGAGATCACTACAGAAGCTGTATTTTTAATCGTGCGATGAAATATTGCATAAAATCGGAGAAATACGCTGAGTAGAGCATTTGTTTTCAATTTTTGTTGAAAAACATCCGAGACAGTGAATAAAATAGAAAGAATGCTGATTTGAGAGATCACCTCAGAAGCTGTATTTTTAATCATGAGATGAATTATTGCATAAAATCGGAGAAACACGCTAAGTAGAGTATTTGTTTTCAATTTTTGTTGAAAAACAGCCGAGACAGTGACTAAATTCAGAATATTGCTGATTTGAGAGATCACCTCAGAATTGTATTTTTAACCTTGCAATGAAATATTGCATAAAATCGGAGAAAGGCGCTGAGTAGAGCATTTGTTTTCAATTTTTGTTGAAAAACAGCCTTAATCTTGCGATGAAATATTGCATAAAATCGGAGAAACACGCTGAGTAGAGCATTTGTTTTCAATTTTTGTTGAAAAACAGCCGAGACAGTGATTAAAATCAGAAGATAGTTGATTTGAGAGATCACATCAGAAGCTGTAGTTTTAATCATGAGATGAATTATTGCATAAAGTCGGAGAAACACACTGAGTAGAGCATTTGTTTTCAATTTTTAGTTGAAAAACAGCCGACACAGTGAATAAAATCAGAAGAATGCCGTTTTGAAGGATCACCTCAGAATCTGTATTTTTAATCTTGCGATGAAATATTGCATAAAATCGGAGAAACACGCTGAGTAGAGCATTTGTTTTCAATTTTTGTTGAAAAATGGCCGAGACAGTGACTAAATTCAGAATATTGCTGATTTGAGAGATCACCTCAGAAGTTGTATTTTTAACCTTGCAATTAATTATTGCATAAAATCGGAGAAACACGCTGAGTAGAGCATTTGTTTTCAATTTTTGTTGAAAAACAGCCGAGACTGTGATTAAAATCAGAAGAATGCTAATTTGAGAGATCCCCTCAGAAGCTGTATTCTTAATCTTGCGATGAAATATTGCATAAAATCGGAGAAACACGCTGAGTAGAGCATTTGTTTTCAATTTCTTGAAAAACAGCCGAGACAGTGATTAAAATCAGAAGAATGCTGATTTGAGAGATCACCACAGAAGCTGTATTTTTAATCATTAGATAAATTATTGCATAAAATCGGAGAAACACGCTGAGTAGAGCATTTGTTTTCAATTTTTGTTGAAAATCAGCCGAGACAGTGAAAAAATTCAGAATATTGCTGATTTTAGAGATCACAACAGAAGCTGTATTTTTAATCTTGCGATGAAATATTGCATAAAATCGGAGAAACACGTTGGGTAGAGTATTTGTTTTCAATTTTTGCTGAAAAACAGCCTAAAAGGTGAATAAAATCAGAAGAATTCTGATTTGAGAGATCACCTCAGAAGCTGTATTTTTAATCTTGCGATGAAATATTGCATAAAATCGGAGAAACACGCTGAGTAGAGCATTTGTTTTCAATTTTTAGTTGAAAAACAGCCGAGACAGTGAATAAAATCAGAAGAATGCCGTTTTGAGAGATCACCTCAGAATCAGTATTTTTAATCTTACGATGAAATATTGCATAAAATCGGAGAAACACGCTGAGTAGAGCATTTGTTTTCAATTTTTGTTGAAAAACAGCCGAGACAGTTAATAAAATCAGAAGAATGCTGATTTGAGAGATCACCTCAGAAGCTGTATTTTTAATCTTGCGATGAAATATTGCATAAAATCGGAGAAACACGCTGAGTCGAGCATTTGTTTTCAATTTTTGTTGAAAAACAGCCTAAAAGGTGAATAAAATCAGAAGAATGCTGATTTGACAGATCCCCTCAGAAGTTGTATTTTTAATCTTGCGGTGAAATATTGCATAAAATCGGAGAAACACGCTGAGTCGAGCATTTGTTTTAAATTTTTGTTGAAAAACAGCCGAGACAGTGAATAAAATCAGAAGAATATAGATTTGAGAGATCACCTCAGAAGCTGTATTTTAAATCTTGCGATGAAATATTGCATAAAATCGGAGAAACACGCTGAATAGAGCATTTGTTTTCAATTTTTGTTGAAAAACAGCCGAGACAGTGATTAAATTCAGAAGAATGCTGATGTGACAGATCACCTCAGAAGTTGTATTTTTAATCTTGCGAATAAATATTGCATAAAATCGGAGAAACACGCTGAGTAGAGCATTTGTTTTCAATTTTTGTTGAAAAACAGCCGAGACAGTTAATAAAATCAGAAGAATGCTGATTTGAGAGATCACCTCAGAAGCTGTATTTTTAATCTTGCGATGAAATATTGCATAAAATCGGAGAAACACGCTGAGTAGAGCATTTGTTTTCAATTTTTGTTGAAAAACAGCCTAAAAGGTGAATAAAATCAGAAGAATGCTGATTTGAGAGATCCCCTCAGAAGCTGTATTCTTAATCTTGCGATGAAATATTGCATAAAATCGGAGAAACACGCTGAGTAGAGCATTTGTTTTCAATTTCTTGAAAAACTGCCGAGACTGTGAAACAAAAACAGAAGAATGCTGATTTGAGAGATCACCTCAGAAGCTGTATTTTTAATCTTGCGATGAAATATTGCATAAAATCGGAGAAATACGCTGAGTAGAGCATTTGTTTTCAATTTTTGTTGAAAAACAGCCGAGACAGTGAAAAAAATAGAAAGAATGCTGATTTGAGAGATCACCTCAGAAGCTGTATTTTTAATCATGAGATGAATTATTGCATAAAATCGGAGAAACACGCTGAGTAGAGCATTTGTTCTCAATTTTTGTTGAAAAACAGCCGAGACAGTAACTAAATTCAGAAAATTGCTGATTTGAGAGATCACCTCAGAAGCTGTATTTTTAACCTTGCAATGAAATATTGCATAAAATCGGAGAAACACGCTGAGTCGAGCATTTGTTTTCAATTTTTGTTGAAAAACTGCCGAGACAGTGAATAAAATCAGAAGAATGCTGATTTGAGAGATCACCTCAGAAGCTGTTTTTTTAATCGTGCGATGAAATATTGCATAAAATCGGAGAAATACGCTGAGTAGAGCATTTGTTTTCAATTTTTGTTGAAAAACAGCCGAGACAGTGAATAAAATAGAAAGAATGCTGATTTGAGAGATCACCTCAGAAGCTGTATTTTTAATCATGAGATGAATTATTGCATAAAATCGGAGAAACAGGCTGAGTAGAGCATTTGTTTTCAATTTTTGTTGAAAAACAGCCTAAAAGGTGAATAAAATCAGAAGAATGCTGATTTGAGAGATCCCCTCAGAAGCTGTATTCTTAATCTTGCGATGAAATATTGCATAAAATCGGAGAAACACGCTGAGTAGAGCATTTGTTTTCAATTTTTAGTTGAAAAACAGCCGAGACAGTGAATAAAATCAGAAGAGATGCCGTTTTGAGTGATCACCTCAGAATCAGTATTTTTAATCTTGCGATGAAATATTGCATAAAATCGGAGAAACACGCTGAATAGAGCATTTGTTTTCAATTTTTGTTGAAAAACAGCCGAGACAATGATTAAAATCAGAAGAATGCTGATTTTACAGATCACCTCAGAAGCTGTATTTCTAATCATGAGATGAATTATTGCATAAAATCGGAGAAACACGCTGAGTAGAGCATTTGTTTTCAATTTTTGTTGAAAAACAGCTGAGACAGTGCATAAATTCAGAATATTGCTGATTTGAGAGATCACCTCAGAAGTTATATTTTTAATCTTGCGATGAAATATTGCATAAAATCGGAGAAACACGCTGAGTAGAGCATTTGTTTTCAATTTTTGTTGAAAAACAGCCTAAAAGGTGAATAAAATCAGAAGAATGCTGATTTGAGAGATCCCCTCAGAAGCTGTATTCTTAATCTTGCGATGAAATATTGCATAAAATCGGAGAAACACGCTGAGTAGAGCATTTGTTTTCAATTTCTTGAAAAACAGCCGAGACAGTGATTAAAATCAGAAGAATGCTGATTTGAGAGATCACTACAGAAGCTGTATTTTTAATCATTAGATAAATTATTGCATAAAATCGGAGAAACACGCTGAGTAGAGCATTTGTTTTCAATTTTTGTTGAAAAACTGCCGAGACTGTGAAACAAAAACAGAAGAATGCTGATTTGAGAGATCACCACAGAAGCTGTATTTTTAATCTTGCGATGAAATATTGCATAAAATCGGAGAAATACGCTGAGTAGAGCATTTGTTTTCAATTTTTGTTGAAAAACAGCCGAGACAGTGAAAAAAATAGAAAGAATGCTGATTTGAGAGATCACCTCAGAAGCTGTATTTTTAATCCTGAGATGAATTATTGCATAAAATCGGAGAAACACGCTGAGTAGAGCATTTGTTTTCAATTTTTGTTGAAAAACAGCCGAGACAGTGACTAAATTCAGAAACTTGCTGATTTGAGAGATCACCTCAGAAGTTATATTTTTAATCGTGCGATGAAATATTGCATAAAATCGGAGAAACACGCTGAGTCGAGCATTTGTTTTCAATTTTTGTTGAAAAACTGCCGAGACAGTGAATAAAATCAGAAGAATGCTGATTTGAGAGATCACCTCAGAAGCTGTATTTTTAATCGTGCGATGAAATATTGCATAAAATCGGAGAAATACGCTGAGTAGAGCATTTGTTTTCAATTTTTGTTGAAAAACAGCCGAGACAGTGACTAAATTCAGAATATTGCTGATTTGAGAGATCACCTCAGAAGTTATATTTTTAATCTTGCGATGAAATATTGCATAAAATCGGAGAAACACGCTGAGTAGAGCATTTGTTTTCAATTTTTGTTGAAAAACAGCCTAAAAGGTGAATAAAATCAGAAGAATGCTAATTTGAGAGATCCCCTCAGAAGCTGTATTCTAAATCTTGCGAGAAAATATTGCATAAAATCGGAGAAACACGCTGAGTAGAGCTTTAATTTTCAATTTTTAATGAAAAACAGCCGAGACAGTGAATAAAATCAGAAGAATGCTGATTTGAGGGATCACCTCTGTTGGTACCTTGGATCAGGTTTCGAGGGGCTAGGCCGGCTCGACAACCAAGCGATCGGATATCCGGCTGGAGGAGCACCAGAGCGAGCCTACCCAGTTTTGGGCAGTCGAGAGAGATCCCAAACCTGGGACAAGAAGGCAGAATGCGGACGTGCTCGGAACTCACTGCTTGGCAGTTTAGAATACCTTGACGTAATATTGTACCTAGTCTGAAATAGGCATTAAAACTTATTATCAATTCCAGCGTATTAATTTCCTAGCATCATCAATAACATCTCATTTCTGTTCAATTTCTGTTGAAAAACAGCCGACACAGTGAATAAAATCAGAAGAATGCTGATTTGAGAGATCACTTCAGAAACTGTATTTTTAATCTTGCGATGAAATATTGCATAAAATCGGAGAAACACGCTGAATAGAGCATTTGTTTTCAATTTTTGTTGAAAAACGGCCGAGACAGTGATTAAAATCAGAAGAATGCTGATCTGAGAGATCACCTCAGAAGCTGTATTTTTAATCATGAGATGAATTATTGCATAAAATCGGAGAAACATGCTGAGTAGAGCATTTGATTTCAATTTTTGTTGAAAAACAGCCGACACAGTGAATAAATTCAGAATATTGCTGATTTGAGAGATCACCTCAGAAGTTGTATTTTTAATCTTGCGAAAATATATTGCATAAAATCGGAGAAACACGCTGAGTAGAGCATTTGTTTTCCATTTTTGTTGAAAAACAGCCGAGACAGTGAATAAAATCGGAGGAATGCTGATTTGAGAGATCACCTCAGAAGCTGTATTTTTAATCTTGCGACGAAATATTGCATAAAATCGGAGAAACACGCTGAGTCGAGGATTTGTTTTCAATTTTTGTTGAAAAACAGCCGAGACAGTGAATAAAATCGGAGGAATGCTGATTTGAGAGATCACCTCAGAAGCTGTATTTTTAATCTTGCGATGAAATATTGCCAAAATCGGAGAAACACGCTGAGTAGAGCATTTTTTTTTCAATTTTTGTTGAAAAACAGCCGAGACAGTGATTAAAATCAGAAGATAGCTGATTTGAGAGATCACCTCAGAAGCTGTATTTTTAATCTTGCGATGAAATATTTCATAAAATCTGGAGAAACACGCTGAGTAGAGCATTTGTTTTCAATTTTTAGTTGAAAAACAGCCGAGACAGTGAATAAAATCAGAAGAATGCCGTTTTGAGAGATCACCTCAGAATCAGTATTTTTAATCTTGCGATGAAATATTGCATAAAATCGGAGAAACACGCTGAATAGAGCATTTGTTTTCAATTTCTTGAAAAACAGCCGAGACAGTGATTAAAATCAGAAGAATGCTGATTTGAGAGATCACCACAGAAGCTGTATTTTTAATCATTAGATAAATTATTGCATAAAATCGGAGAAACACGCTGAGTAGAGCATTTGTTTTCAATTTTTGTTGAAAAACAGCGGAGACAGTGAAAAAAATCAGAAGAATGCTGATTTGAGAGATCACCTCAGAAGCTGTATTTTTAATCTTGCGATGAAATATTGCATAAAATCGGAGAAATACGCTAAGTAGAGCATTTGTTTTCAATTTTTGTTGAAAAACAGCCGAGACAGTGACTAAATTCAGAATATTGCTGATTTGAGAGATCACCTCAGAAGTTGTATTTTTAACCTTGCAATGAAATATTGCATAAAATCGGAGAAACACGCTGAGTAGAGCATTTGTTTTCAGTTTTTGTTGAAAAACAGCCGAGATGGTGAATAAAATCAGAAGAATGCTAATTTGAGAGATCCCCTCAGAAGCTGTATTCTTAATCTTGCGATGAAATATTGCATAAAAACGGAGAAACACGCTGAGTAGAGCATTTGTTTTCAATTTCTTGAAAAACAGCCGAGACAGTGATTAAAATCAGAAGAATGCCGATTTTAGAGTTCACCTCAGAATCTGTATTTTTAATCTTGCGATGAAATATTGCATAAAATCGGAGAAACACGCTGAGTAGAGCATTAAGTATCAATGTTTGTTGAAAAACAGCCGAAACAGTGAATAAAATCAGAAAATTGCTGATTTGAGAGATCTCCTCAGAAGCTGTATTTTTAATCTTGCGATGAAATATTGCATAAAATCGGAGAAACACGCTGAGTAGAGCATTTGTTTTCAATTTTTGTTGAAAACAGCCGAGATAGTGAATAAAATCAGAAGAATACTGATTTGAGAGAACAACTCAGAAGCTGTATTTTTAATCTTGCGATGAAATATTGCATAAAATCGGAGAAACACGCTGAGTAGAGAATTTGTTTTCATTTTTGTTGAAAAACAGCCTGAACAGTGAATAAAATCAGAAGAATGCTGATTTGAGAGATCACCTCAGAAGCTGTATTTTTAATCTTGCGATGAAATATTGCATAAAATCGAAGAAACACGCTGAGTAGAGCATTTGTTTTCAATTTTTACTTGAAAAACAGCCGAGACAGTGAATAAAAACAGAAGAATGCCGTTTTGAGAGTTCACCTCAGAATCTGTATTTTTAATCTTGCGATGAAATATTGCATAAAATCGGAGAAACACGCTGAGTAGAGCATTTGTTTTCAATTTTTAGTTGAAAAACAGCCGAGACAGTGAATAAAATCAGAAGAATGCTGATATGAGACATCACCTCTGTTGGTGCCTTGGATCACGTTTCGAGGCGCTAGGCCGGCTCGACAACCAAGCGATCGGATATCCGGCTGTAGGAGCACCAGAGCGAGCCTACCCAGTTTTGGGCAGTCGAGAGAGAACCCACACCTGGGACAAGAAGGCAGAATGCGGACGTGCTCGGAACTCACTGCTTGGCAGTTTAGAATACCTTGACGTTATATTGTACCTAGTCTGAAATAGGCATTAAAACTTATTCTCAATTCCAGACTATTTATTTGCTAGCATCATCAATAACACCTCATTTCTTTTAAATTTTTTTTCAAAAACAGCCGAGACAGTGAATAAAATCAGAAGAATGCCGTTTTGAGAGATCACCTCAAAAGCTGTATTTTTAATCTTGCGATGAAATATTGCATAAAATCGGAGAAACACGCTGAATAGAGCATTTGTTTTCAATTTTTGTTGAAAAACAGCCGAGACAGTGAATAAAATCAGAAGAATGCTGATTTGAGAGATCACCTCAGAAGCTGTATTTTTAATCTTGCTATGAAATATTGCATAAAATCGGGGAAACACGCTGAATAGAGCATTTGTTTTCCATTTTTGTTAAAACACAGCCGAGACAATGAATAAAATCAGAAGAATGCTGATTTGAGAGATCACCTCAAAAGCTGTATTTTTAATCTTGCGATGATATATTGCATAAAATCGGAGAAACACGCTGAATAGAGCATTTGTTTTCAATTTTTGTTGAAAAACAGCCGAGACAGTGAATAAAATCAGAAGAATGCTGATTTGAGAGATCACCTCAGAAGCTGTATTTTTAATCTTGCTATGAAATATTGCATAAAATCGGGGAAACACGCTGAATAGAGCATTTGTTTTCAATTTTTGTTAAAACACAGCCGAGACAATGAATAAAATCAGAAGAATGCTGATTTGAGAGATCACCTCAAAAGCTGTATTTTTAATCTTGCGATGAAATATTGCATAAAATCGGAGAAACACGCTGAATAGAGCATTTGTTTTCAATTTTTGTTGAAAAACAGCCGAGACAGTGAATAAAATCAGAAGAATGCTGATTTGAGAGATCACCTCAGAAGCTGTATTTTTAATCTTGCTATGAAATATTGCATAAAATCGGGGAAACACGCTGAGTAGAGCATTTGTTTTCCATTTTTGTTGAAAAACAGCCGAGACAGTGATTAAAATCAGAATATTGCTGATTTGAGAGATCACCTCAGAAGTTGTATTTTTAATCTTGCGATGAAATATTGCATAAAATCGCAGAAACACGCTGAGTAGAGCATTTGTTTTCAATTTTTGTTGAAAAACAGCCGAGACAGTGATTAAAATCAGAATATTGCTGATTTGAGAGATCTCCTCTGAAGCTGTATTTTTAATCTTGCGATGAAATATTGCATAAAATCGGAGAAACACGCTGAGTAGAGCATTTGTTTTCAATTTTTGTTGAAAAACAGCCGAGACAGTGAATAAAATCAGAAGAATGCTGATTTGAGAGATCACGTGAGAAGCTGTATTTTTAATCTTGCGATGAAATATTGCATAAAATCGGAGAAACACGCTGAGTAGAGCATTTGTTTTCCATTTTTGTTGAAAAACAGCCCAGACACTGATTAAAATCAGAATATTGCTGATTTGAGAGATCACCTCAGAAGTTGTATTTTTAATCTTGCGATGAAATATTGCAAAAAATCGGAGAAACACGCTGAGTAGAGCATTTGTTTTCAATTTTTGTTGAAAAACAGCCGAGACAGTGATTAAAATCAGAAGATAGCTGATTTGAGAGATCACCTCAGAAGCTGTATTTTTATTCTTGCCATGAAATATTGTAAAAAATCGGAGAAACACGCTGAGTAGAGCATTTGTTTTCAATTTTTGTTGAAAAGCAGCCGAGACGGTGAATGAAATCAGAAGAATGCTAATTTGAGAGATCACCTCAGAAGCTGTATTTTTAATCTTGCCATGAAATATTGCATAAAATCGGAGAAACACGCTGGGTAGAGCATTTGTTTTCACTTTTTGTTGAAAAACAGCCGAGACAGTGATTAAAATCAGAAGATAGCTGATTTGAGAGATCACCTCAGAAGCTGTATTTTTATTCTTGCCATGAAATATTGTAAAAAATCGGAGAAACACGCTGAGTAGAGCATTTGTTTTCAGTTTTTGTTGAAAAACAGCCGAGACGGTGAATGAAATCAGAAGAATGCTAATTTGAGAGATCACCTCAGAAGCTGTATTTTTAATCTTGCCATGAAATATTGCATAAAATCGGAGAAACACGCTGAGTAGAGCATTTGTTTTCAGTTTTTGTTGAAAAACAGCCGAGACGGTGAATGAAATCAGAAGAATGCTAATTTGAGAGATCACCTCAGAAGCTGTATTTTTAATCTTGCCATGAAATATTGCAAAAAATCGGAGAAACACGCTGAGTAGAGCATTTGTTTTCAATTTTTGTTGAAAAACAGCCGAGACAGTGATTAAAATCAGAAGATAGCTGATTTGAGAGATCACCTCAGAAGCTGTATTTTTATTCTTGCCATGAAATATTGTAAAAAATCGGAGAAACACGCTGAGTAGAGCATTTGTTTTCAGTTTTTGTTGAAAAACAGCCGAGACGGTGAATGAAATCAGAAGAATGCTAATTTGAGAGATCACCTCAGAAGCTGTATTTTTAATCTTGCCATGAAATATTGCATAAAATGGGAGAAACACGCTGAGTAGAGCATTTATTTTCAATTTTTGTTGTTAAACAGCCGAGACCGTGAATAAATAAGAAGATAGCCGATTTGCGAGTTTGACTCAGAAGCTGTATTTTTAATCTTACGATGAATTATTGCATAAAATCGGAGAAACACGCTGAGTAGAGCATTTGTTTTCAATTTTTAGTTGAATAACAGCCGAGACAGTGAATAAAATCAGAAGAATGCCGTTTTGAGAGATCACCTCAGAAGCTGTATTTTTAACCTTGCGATGAAATATTGCATAAAATTGGAGAAACACGCTGAGTAGAGCATTTGTTTTCAATTTTTGTTGAAAAACAGCCGAGACAGTGAATAAAATCAGAAGAATGCTGATTTGAGAGATCACCTCAAAAGCTGTATTTTTAATCTTGCGATGAAATATTGCATAAAATCGCAGAAACACGCTGAGTAGAGCATTTGTTTTCAATTTTTGTTGAAAAACAGCCGAGACAGTGATTAAAATCAGAATATTGCTGATTTGAGAGATCTCCTCTGAAGCTGTATTTTTAATCTTGCGATGAAATATTGCAAAAAATCGGAGAAACACGCTGAGTAGAGCATTTGTTTTCAATTTTTGTTGAAAAACAGCCGAGACAGTGATTAAAATCAGAAGATAGCTGATTTGAGAGATCACCTCAGAAGCTGTATTTTTATTCTTGCCATGAAATATTGTAAAAAATCGGAGAAACACGCTGAGTAGAGCATTTGTTTTCAGTTTTTGTTGAAAAACAGCCGAGACGGTGAATGAAATCAGAAGAATGCTAATTTGAGAGATCACCTCAGAAGCTGTATTTTTAATCTTGCCATGAAATATTGCATAAAATCGGAGAAACACGCTGAGTAGAGCATTTGTTTTCAATTTTTAGTTGAAAAACAGCCGAGACAGTGAATAAAATCAGAAGAATGCCGTTTTGAGAGATCACCTCAGAAGCTGTATTTTTAACCTTGCGATGAAATATTGCATAAAATTGGAGAAACACGCTGAGTAGAGCATTTGTTTTCAATTTTTGTTGAAAAACAGCCGAGAAAGTGAATAAAATCAGAAGAATGCTGATTTGAGAGATCACCTCAAAAGCTGTATTTTTAATCTTGCGATGAAATATTGCATAAAATCGCAGAAACACGCTGAGTAGAGCATTTGTTTTCAATTTTTGTTGAAAAACAGCCGAGACAGTGATTAAAATCAGAATATTGCTGATTTGAGAGATCTCCTCTGAAGCTGTATTTTTAATCTTGCGATGAAATATTGCATAAAATCGGAGAAACACGCTGAGTAGAGCATTTGTTTTCAATTTTTGTTGAAAAACAGCCGAGACAGTGAATAAAATCAGAAGAATGCTGATTTGAGAGATCACGTGAGAAGCTGTATTTTTAATCTTGCGATGAAATATTGCATAAAATCGGAGAAACACGCTGAGTAGAGCATTTGTTTTCCATTTTTGTTGAAAAACAGCCGAGACGGTGAATGAAATCAGAAGAATGCTAATTTGAGAGATCACCTCAGAAGCTGTATTTTTAATCTTGCCATGAAATATTGCATAAAATGGGAGAAACACGCTGAGTAGAGCATTTATTTTCAATTTTTGTTGTTAAACAGCCGAGACCGTGAATAAATAAGAAGATAGCCGATTTGCGAGTTTGACTCAGAAGCTGTATTTTTAATCTTACGATGAATTATTGCATAAAATCGGAGAAACACGCTGAGTAGAGCATTTGTTTTCAATTTTTAGTTGAAAAACAGCCGAGACAGTGAATAAAATCAGAAGAATGCCGTTTTGAGAGATCACCTCAGAAGCTGTATTTTTAACCTTGCGATGAAATATTGCATAAAATTGGAGAAACACGCTGAGTAGAGCATTTGTTTTCAATTTTTGTTGAAAAACAGCCGAGACAGTGAATAAAATCAGAAGAATGCTGATTTGAGAGATCACCTCAAAAGCTGTATTTTTAATCTTGCGATGAAATATTGCATAAAATCGCAGAAACACGCTGAGTAGAGCATTTGTTTTCAATTTTTGTTGAAAAACAGCCGAGACAGTGATTAAAATCAGAATATTGCTGATTTGAGAGATCTCCTCTGAAGCTGTATTTTTAATCTTGCGATGAAATATTGCAAAAAATCGGAGAAACACGCTGAGTAGAGCATTTGTTTTCAATTTTTGTTGAAAAACAGCCGAGACAGTGATTAAAATCAGAAGATAGCTGATTTGAGAGATCACCTCAGAAGCTGTATTTTTATTCTTGCCATGAAATATTGTAAAAAATCGGAGAAACACGCTGAGTAGAGCATTTGTTTTCAGTTTTTGTTGAAAAACAGCCGAGACGGTGAATGAAATCAGAAGAATGCTAATTTGAGAGATCACCTCAGAAGCTGTATTTTTAATCTTGCCATGAAATATTGCATAAAATCGGAGAAACACGCTGAGTAGAGCATTTGTTTTCAATTTTTAGTTGAAAAACAGCCGAGACAGTGAATAAAATCAGAAGAATGCCGTTTTGAGAGATCACCTCAGAAGCTGTATTTTTAACCTTGCGATGAAATATTGCATAAAATTGGAGAAACACGCTGAGTAGAGCATTTGTTTTCAATTTTTGTTGAAAAACAGCCGAGACAGTGAATAAAATCAGAAGAATGCTGATTTGAGAGATCACCTCAAAAGCTGTATTTTTAATCTTGCGATGAAATATTGCATAAAATCGCAGAAACACGCTGAGTAGAGCATTTGTTTTCAATTTTTGTTGAAAAACAGCCGAGACAGTGATTAAAATCAGAATATTGCTGATTTGAGAGATCTCCTCTGAAGCTGTATTTTTAATCTTGCGATGAAATATTGCATAAAATCGGAGAAACACGCTGAGTAGAGCATTTGTTTTCAATTTTTGTTGAAAAACAGCCGAGACAGTGAATAAAATCAGAAGAATGCTGATTTGAGAGATCACGTGAGAAGCTGTATTTTTAATCTTGCGATGAAATATTGCATAAAATCGGAGAAACACGCTGAGTAGAGCATTTGTTTTCCATTTTTGTTGAAAAACAGCCGAGACACTGATTAAAATCAGAATATTGCTGATTTGAGAGATCACCTCAGAAGTTGTATTTTTAATCTTGCGATGAAATATTGCAAAAAATCGGAGAAACACGCTGAGTAGAGCATTTGTTTTCAGTTTTTGTTGAAAAACAGCCGAGACGGTGAATGAAATCAGAAGAATGCTAATTTGAGAGATCACCTCAGAAGCTGTATTTTTAATCTTGCCATGAAATATTGCATAAAATCGGAGAAACACGCTGGGTAGAGCATTTGTTTTCAATTTTTGTTGAAAAACAGCCGAGACAGTGATTAAAATCAGAAGATAGCTGATTTGAGAGATCACATCAGAAGCTGTATTTTTATTCTTGCCATGAAATATTGTAAAACATCGGAGAAACACGCTGAGTAGAGCATTTGTTTTCAGTTTTTGTTGAAAAACAGCCGAGACGGTGAATGAAATCAGAAGAATGCTAATTTGAGAGATCACCTCAGAAGCTGTATTTTTAATCTTGCCATGAAATATTGTAAAAAATCGGAGAAACACGCTGAGTACAGCATTTGTTTTCAGTTTTTGTTGAAAAACAGCCGAGACGGTGAATGAAATCAGAAGAATGCTAATTTGAGTGATCACCTCAGAAGCTGTATTTTTAATATTGCCAAGAAATATTGGATAAAATCGGAGAAACACGCTGAGTAGAGCATTTGTTTTCAATTTTTGTTGAAAAACAGCCGAGACAGTGATTAAAATCAGAAGAAAGCTGATTTGAGAGATCACCTCAGAAGCTGTATTTTTATTCTTGCCATGAAATGTTGTAAAAAATCGGAGAAACACGCTGAGTAGAGCATTTGTTTTCAGTTTTTGTTGAAAAACAGCCGAGACGGTGAATGAAATCAGAAGAATGCTAATTTGAGAGATCACCTCAGAAGCTGTATTTTTAATCTTGCCATGAAATATTGCATAAAATCGGAGAAACACGCTGAGTAGAGCATTTATTTTCAATTTTTAGTTGAAAAACAGCCGAGACAGTGAATAAAATCAGAAGAATGCCGTTTTGAGAGATCACCTCAGAAGCTGTATTTTTAATCTTGCGATGAAATATTGCATAAAATCGGAGAAACACGCTGAGTAGAGCATTTGTTTTCAATTTTTGTTGAAAAACAGCCGAGACAGTGAATAAAATCAGAAGAATGCCGTTTTGAGACATCACCTCAGAATCTGTATTTTTAATCTTGCGATGAAATATTGCGTAAAATCGGAGAAACACGCTGAATCGAGCATTTGTTTTCAGTTTTTGTTGAAAAACAGCCGAGACGGTGAATAAAATCAGAAGAATGCTAATTTGAGAGATCACCTCAGAAGCTGTATTTTTAATCTTGCCAAGAAATATTGGATAAAATCGGAGAAACACGCTGAGTAGAGCATTTGTTTTCAATTTTTAGTTGAAAAACAGCCGAGACAGTGAATAAAATCAGAAGAATGCTGATTTGAGAGATCACCTCAAAAGCTGTATTTTTAATCTTGCCATGAAATATTGCATAAAATCGGAGAAACACGCTGAATAGAGCATTTGTTTTCAATTTTTGTTGAAAAACAGCCGATACAGTGAATAACTTCAGAATATTGCTGATTTGAGAGATCACCTCACAAGCTGGATTTTTAATCTTGCGATAAAATATTGCATAAAATCGGAGAAACACGTTGAGTAAAGCATTTGTTTTCAATTTTTGTTGAAAAACAGCCGAGAGAGTGAATAAAATCAGAAGAATGCTGATTTGAGAGATCACCTCAGTGGCTGTATTTTTAATCTTGCTGTGAAATATTGCATAAAATTGGAGAAACACGCTTAGTAGAGCATTTGTTTTCCATTTTTGTTGAAAAACAGCCGAGACAGTGATTAAAATCAGAATATTGCTGATTTGAGAGATCACCTCAGAAGTTGTATTTTTAATCTTGCGAGGAAATATTGCATAAAATCGGAGAAACACGCTGAGTAGAGCATTTGTTTTCAATTTTTGTTGAAAAACAGCCGATACAGTGAATAAATTCAGAATATTGCTGATTTGAGAGATCACCTCACAAGCTGGATTTTTAATCTTGCGATGAAATATTGCATAAAATCGGAGAAACACGCTGAGTAGAGCATTTGTTTTCAATTTTTGTTGAAAAACAGCCGAGAGAGTGAATAAAATCAGAAGAATGCTGATTTGAGAGATCACCTCAGAAGCTGTATTTTTAATCTTGCGACGAAATATTGCATAAAATCGGAGAAACACGCTGAGTCGAGCATTTGTTTTCAATTTTTGTTGAAAAACAGCCGAGACAGTGAATAAAATCGGAGGAATGCTGATTTGAGAGATCACCTCAGAAGCTGTATTTTTAATCTTGCGATGAAATATCGCCAAAATCGGAGAAACACGCTGAGTAGAGCATTTTTTTTCAATTTTTGTTGTAAAAAAGCCGAGACTGAATTATATAAGAATATTGCAATTTTGAGAGTTTGACTCAGAAGCTGTATTTTTAATCTTACGATGAAATATTGCATAAAATCGAAGAAACACGCTGAGTAGAGCATTTGTTTTCAATTTTTAGTTGAAAAACAGCCGAGAGAGTGAATAAAATCAGAAGAATGCTGATATGAGACAACACCTCTGTTGGTGCCTTGGATCACGTTTCGAGGCGCTAGGCCGGCTCGACAACCAAGCGATCGGATATCCGGCTGGAGGAGCACCAGAGCGAGCCTACCCAGTTTTGGGCAGTCGAGAGAGAACCCCAACCTGGGACAAGAAGGCAGAAGGCGGACGTGCTCGGAACTCACTGCTTGGCAGTTTAGAATACCTTGACGTAATATTGTACCTAGTCTGAAATAGGCATTAAAACTTATTATCAATTCCAGCGTAATAATTTCCTAGCATCATCAATAACACCTCATTTCTTTTCAATTTCTTTTGAAAAACAGCCGACACTGAAAGAATCAGAAGAATGCTGATTTGAGAGATCACCTCAGAAGCTGTATTTTTAATCTTGCGATGAAATATTGCATAAAATCGGAGAAACACGCTGAGTAGAGCATTTGTTTTCAATTTTTGTTGAAAAACAGCCGAGACAGTGAATAACATCAGAAGAATGCCGTTTTGAGAGATCACCTCAGAATCTGTATTTTTAATCTTGCGATGAAATATTGCATAAAATCGGAGAAACACGCTGAGTAGAGCATTTGTTTTCAATTTTTGTTGTAAAACAGCCGAGACAGTGAATAACATCAGAAGAATGCCGTTTTGAGAGATCACCTCAGAAGCTGTATTTTTAATCTTGCGATGAAATATTGCGTAAAATCGGAAAAACACGCTGAATAGAGCATTTGTTTTCAATTTTGTTGAAAAACAGCAGAGACAGTGATTAAAATCAGAAGAATGCTGATCTGAGAGATCACCTCAGAAGCTGTATTTTTAATCATGAGATGAATTATTGCATAAAATCGGAGAAACACGCTGAATAGAGCATTTGTTTTCAATTTTTGTTGAAAAACGGCCGACACAGTGATTAAAATCAGAAGAATGCTGATCTGAGAGATCACCTCAGAAGCTGTATTTTTAATCATGAGATGAATTATTGCATAAAATCGGAGAAACATGCTGAGTAGAGCATTTGATTTCAATTTTTGATGAAAAACAGCCGACACAGTGAATAAATTCAGAATATTGCTGATTTGAGAGATCACCTCAGAAGTTGTATTTTTAATCTTGCGAATAAATATTGCATAAAATCGGAGAAACACGCTGAGTAGAGCATTTGTTTTCCATTTTTGTTGAAAAACAGCCGAGACAGTTAATAAAATCAGAAGAATGCTAATTTGAGAGATCACCTCAGAAGCTGTATTTTTAATCTTGCGACGAAATATTGCATAAAATCGGAGAAACACGCTGAGTCGAGCATTTGTTTTCAATTTTTGTTGAAAAACAGCCGAGACAGTGAATAAAATCGGAGGAATGCTGATTTGAGAGATCACCTCAGAAGCTGTATTTTTAATCTTGCGATGAAATATTGCCAAAATCGGAGAAGCACGCTGAGTAGAGCATTTTTTTCAATTTTTGTTGAAAAACAGCCGAGACAGTGATTAAAATCAGAAGATAGCTGATTTGAGAGATCACCTCAGAAGCTGTATTTTTAATCTTGCGACGAAATATTGCATTAAATCGGAGAAACACGCTGAGTCGAGCATTTGTTATCAATTTTTGTTGAAAAACTGCCGAGACAGTGAATAAAATCAGAAGAATGCTGATTTGAGAGATCACCTCAGAAGCTGTATTTTTAATCTTGCGATGAAATATTGCATAAAATCGAAGAAACACGCTGAGTAGAGCATTTGTTTTCAATTTTTACTTGAAAAACAGCCGAGACAGTGAATAAAAACAGAAGAATGCCGTTTTGAGAGTTCACCTCAGAATCTGTATTTTTAATCTTGCGATGAAATATTGCATAAAATCGGAGAAACACGCTGAGTAGAGCATTTGTTTTCAATTTTTGTTGAAAAACAGCCGAGACAGTGATTAAAATCAGAATATTGCTGATATGAGAGATCTCCTCAGAAGCTGTATTTTTAATCTTGCGATGAAATATTGCATAAAATCGGAGAAACACGCTGAGTAGAGCATTTGTTTTCAATTTTTGTTGAAAAACAGCCGAGACAGTGAATAAAATCAGAAGAATGCTGATTTGAGAGATCACGTGAGAAGCTGTATTTTTAATCTTGCGATGAAATATTGCAAAAAATCGGAGAAACACGCTGAGTAGAGCATTTGTTTTCCATTTTTGTTGAAAAACAGCCGAGACAGCGAATAAAATCAGAATATTGCTGATTTGAGAGATCACCTCAGAAGTTGTATTTTTAATCTTGCGATGAAATATTGTAAAAAATCGGAGAAACACGCTGAGTAGAGCATTTGTTTTCAGTTTTTGTTGAAAAACAGCCGAGACGGTGAATAAAATCAGAAGAATGCTAATTTGAGAGATCACCTCAGAAGCTGTATTTTTAATCTTGCCATGAAATATTGCATAAAATCGGAGAAACACGCTCAGTAGAGCATTTGTTTTCAATTTTTAGTTGAAAAACAGCCGAGACAGTGAATAAAATCAGAAGAATGCCGTTTCGAGAGATCACCTCAGAAGCTGTATTTTTAACCTTGCGATGAAATATTGCATAAAATTGGATAAACACGCTGAGTAGAGCATTTGTTTTCAATTTTTGTTGAAAAACAGCTGAGACGGTGAATAAAATCAGAAGAATGCCGTTTTGAGACATCACCTCAGAATCTGTATTTTTAATCTTGCGATGAAATATTTCGTAAAAACGGAGAAACACGCTGAATAGAGCATTTGTTTTCAGTTTTTGTTGAAAAACAGCCGAGACGGTGAATAAAATCAGAAGAATGCTAATTTGAGAGATCACCTCAGAAGCTGTATTTTTAATCTTGCCATGAAATATTGCATAAAATCGGAGAAACACGCTGAGTAGAGCATTAATTTTCAATTTTTGTTGTAAAACAGCCGAGACAGTGAATAAATAAGAAGATTGCCGATTTGCGAGTTTGACTCAGAAGCTGTATTTTTAATCTTGCGATGAATTATTTCATAAAATCGGAGAAACACGCTGAGTAGAGCATTTGTTTTCAATTTTTAGTTGAAAAACAGCCGAGACAGTGAATAAAATCAGAAGAATGCCGTTTCGAGAGATCACCTCAGAAGCTGTATTTTTAACCTTGCGATGAATTATTTCATAAAATCGGAGAAACACGCTGAGTAGAGCATTTGTTTTCAATTTTTAGTTGAAAAACAGCCGAGACAGTGAACAAAATCAGAAGAATGCCGTTTTGAGACATCACCTCAGAATCTGTATTTTTAATCTTGCGATGAAATATTGCGTAAAATCGGAGAAACGCGCTAAATAGAGCATTTGTTTTCAGTTTTTGTTGAAAAACAGCCGAGACGGTGAATAAAATCAGAAGAATGCTATTTGAGAGATCACCTCAGAAGCTGTATTTTTAATCTTGCCATGAAATATTGCATAAAATCGGAGAAACACGCTGAGTAGAGCATTTGTTTTCAATTTTTAGTTGACAAACAGCCGAGACAGTGAATAAAATCAGAAGAATGCTGATTTGAGAGATCACCTCAAAAGCTGTATTTTTAATCTTGCGATGAAATATTGCATAAAATCGGAGAAACACGCTGAATAGAGCATTTGTTTTCCATTTTTGATGAAAAACAGCCGAGAGAGTGAATAAAATCAGAAGAATGCTGATTTGAGAGATCACCTCAGAAGCTGTATTTTTAATCTTGCTGTGAAATATTGCATAAAATCGGAGAAACACGCTTAGTAGAGCATTTGTTTTCCATTTTTGTTGAAAAACAGCCGAGACACTGAATAAAATCAGAATATTGCTGATTTGAGAGATCACCTCAGAAGTTGTATTTTTAATCTTGCGATGAAATATTGCAAAAAATCGGAGAAACACGCTGAGTAGAGCATTTGTTTTCAATTTTTGTTGAAAAACAGCCGAGACAGTGATTAAAATCAGAAGATAGCTGATTTGAGAGATCACCTCAGAAGCTGTATTTTTATTCTTGCCATGAAATATTGTAAAAAATCGGAGAAACACGCTGAGTAGAGCATTTGTTTTCAGTTTTTGTTGAAAAACAGCCGAGACGGTGAATGAAATCAGAAGAATGCTAATTTGAGAGATCACCTCAGAAGCTGTATTTTTATTCTTGCCATGAAATATTGCATAAAATCGGAGAAACACGCTGAGTAGAGCATTTGTTTTCAATTTTTGTTGAAAAACAGCCGAGACAGTGATTAAAATCAGAAGATAGCTGATATGAGAGATCACCTCAGAAGCTGTATTTTTATTCTTGCCATGAAATATTGTAAAAAATCGGAGAAACACGCTGAGTAGAGCATTTGTTTTCAGTTTTTGTTGAAAAACAGCCGAGACAGTGATTAAAATCAGAAGATAGCTGATTTGAGAGATCACCTCAGAAGCTGTATTTTTATTCTTGCCATGAAATATTGTAAAAAATCGGAGAAACACGCTGAGTAGAGCATTTGTTTTCAATTTTTGTTGAAAAACAGCCGAGACAGTGATTAAAATCAGAAGATAACTGATTTGAGAGATCACCTCAGAAGCTTTATTTTTATTCTTGCCATGAAATATTGCGTAAAATCGGAGAAACACGCTAAATAGAGCATTTGTTTTCAGTTTTTGTTGAAAAACAGCCGAGACGGTGAATAAAATCAGAAGAATGCTATTTGAGAGATCACCTCAGAAGCTGTATTTTTAATCTTGCCATGAAATATTGCATAAAATCGGAGAAACACGCTGAGTAGAGCATTTGTTTTCAATTTTTAGTTGACAAACAGCCGAGACAGTGAATAAAATCAGAAGAATGCTGATTTGAGAGATCACCTCAAAAGCTGTATTTTTAATCTTGCGATGAAATATTGCATAAAATCGGAGAAACACGCTGAATAGAGCATTTGTTTTTCATTTTTGTTGAAAAACAGCCGAGAGAGTGAATAAAATCAGAAGAATGCTGATTTGAGAGATCACCTCAGAAGCTGTATTTTTAATCTTGCTGTGAAATATTGCATAAAATCGGAGAAACACGCTTAGTAGAGCATTTGTTTTCCATTTTTGTTGAAAAACAGCCGAGACACTGAATAAAATCAGAATATTGCTGATTTGAGAGATCACCTCAGAAGTTGTATTTTTAATCTTGCGATGAAATATTGCAAAAAATCGGAGAAACACGCTGAGTAGAGCATTTGTTTTCAATTTTTGTTGAAAAACAGCCGAGACAGTGATTAAAATCAGAAGATAGCTGATTTGAGAGATCACCTCAGAAGCTGTATTTTTATTCTTGCCATGAAATATTGTAAAAAATCGGAGAAACACGCTGAGTAGAGCATTTGTTTTCACTTTTGTTGAAAAAAAGCCGAGACGGTGAATGAAATCAGAAGAATGCTAATTTGAGAGATCACCTCAGAATCTGTATTTTTATTCTTGCCATGAAATATTGCATAAAATCGGAGAAACACGCTGAGTAGAGCATTTGTTTTCAATTTTTGTTGAAAAACAGCCGAGACAGTGATTAAAATCAGAAGATAGCTGATTTGAGAGATCACCTCAGAAGCTGTATTTTTATTCTTGCCATGAAATATTGTAAAAAATCGGAGAAACACGCTGAGTAGAGCATTTGTTTTCAGTTTTTGTTGAAAAACAGCCGAGACAGTGATTAAAATCAGAAGATAGCTGATTTGAGAGATCACCTCAGAAGCTGTATTTTTATTCTTGCCATGAAATATTGTAAAAAATATGAGAAACACGCTGAGTAGAGCATTTTGTTTTCAATTTTTGTTGAAAAACAGCCGAGACAGTGATTAAAATCAGAAGATAGCTGATTTGAGAGATCACCTCAGAAGCTGTATTTTTATTCTTGCCATGAAATATTGCATAAAATCGGAGAAACACGCTGAGTAGAGCATTTATTTTCAATTTTTGTTGTTAAACAGCCGAGACGGTGAATAAAATCAGAAGAATGCTAATTTGAGAGATCACCTCAGAAGCTGTATTTTTAATCTTGCCTGAAATATTGGATAAAATCGGAGAAACACGCTGAGTAGAGCATTTGTTTTCAATTTTTAGTTGAAAAACAGCCGAGACAGTGAATAAAATCAGAAGAATGCCGTTTAGAGAACCTCAGAAGCTGTACTTTTAATCTTGCGATGAAATATTGCATAAAATTGGAGAAACACGCTGAGTAGAGCATTTGTTTTCAATTTTTGTTGAAAAACAGCCGAGACAGTGAATAAAATGAGAAGAATGCCGTTTTGAGACATCACCTCAGAATCTGTATTTTTAATCTTGCGATGAAATATTGCGTAAAATCGGAGAAACACGCTGAATCGAGCATTTGTTTTCAGTTTTTGTTGAAAAACAGCCGAGACGTTGAATAAAATCAGAAGAATGCTAATTTGAGAGATCACCTCAGAAGCTGTATTTTTAATCTAGCCAAGAAATATTGGATAAAATCGGAGAAACACGCTGAGTAGAGCATTTGTTTTCAATTTTTAGTTGAAAAACAGCCGAGACAGTGAATAAAATCAGAAGAATGCTGATTTGAGAGATCACCTCAGTGGCTGTATTTTTAATCTTGCTGTGAAATATTGCATAAAATTAGAGAAACACGCTGAATAGAGCATTTGTTTTCAATTTTTGTTGAAAAACAGCCGAGACAGTGATTAAAATCAGAATATTGCTGATTTGAGAGATCACCTCAGAAGTTGTATTTTTAATCTTGCGAGGAAATATTGCATAAAATCGGAGAAACACGCTGAGTAGAGCATTTGTTTTCAATTTTTGTTGAAAAACAGCCGATACAGTGAATAAATTCAGAATATTGCTGATTTGAGAGATCACCTCACAAGCTGGATTTTTAATCTTGCGATGAAATATTGCATAAAATCGGAGAAACACGCTGAGTAGAGCATTTGTTTTCAATTTTTGTTGAAAAACAGCCGAGACAGTGATTAAAATCAGAATATTGCTGATTTGAGAGATCTCCTCTGAAGCTGTATTTTTAATCTTGCGATGAAATATTGCATAAAATCGGAGAAACACGCTGAGTAGAGCATTTGTTTTCAATTTTTGTTGAAAAACCGCCGAGACAGTGAATAAAATCAGAAGAATGCTGATTTGAGAGATCACGTGAGAAGCTGTATTTTTAATATTGCGATGAAATATTGCATAAAATAGGAGAAACACGCTGAATAGAGCATTTGTTTTCAATTTTTGTTGAAAAACAGCCGAGACAGTGAATAAAATCAGAAGAATGCTGATTTGAGAGATCACCTCAGAAGCTGTATTTTTAATCTTGCTATGAAATATTGCATAAAATCGGGGAAACACGCTGAGTAGAGCATTTGTTTTCAATTTTTGTTGAAAAACAGCCGAGACAGTGATTAAAATCAGAATATTGCTGATTTGAGAGATCTCCTCTGAAGCTGTATTTTTAATCTTGCGATGAAATATTGCATAAAATCGGAGAAACACGCTGAGTAGAGCATTTGTTTTCAATTTTTGTTGAAAAACAGCCGAGACAGTGAATAAAATCAGAAGAATGCTGATTTGAGAGATCACGTGAGAAGCTGTATTTTTAATATTGCGATGAAATATTGCATAAAATCGGAGAAACACGCTGAGTAGAGCATTTGTTTTCCATTTTTGTTGAAAAACAGCCGAGACACTGATTAAAATCAGAATATTGCTGATTTGAGAGATCACCTCAGAAGTTGTATTTTTAATCTTGCGATGAAATATTGCAAAAAATCGGAGAAACACGCTGAGTAGAGCATTTGTTTTCAATTTTTGTTGAAAAACAGCCGAGACAGTGATTAAAATCAGAAGATAGCTGATTTGTGAGATCACCTCAGAAGCTGTATTTTTAATCTTGCCATGAAATATTGTAAAAAATCGGAGAAACACGCTGAGTAGAGCATTTGTTTTCAGTTTTTGTTGAAATACAGCCGAGACGGTGAATAAAATCAGAAGAATGCTAATTTGAGAGATCACCTCAGAAGCTGTATTTTTAATCTTGCCATGAAATATTGCATAAAATCGGAGAAACACGCTGAGTAGAGCATTTATTTTCAATTTTTGTTGTAAAACAGCCGAGACAGTGAATAAATAAGAAGATAGCCGATTTGCGAGTTTGACTCAGAAGCTGTATTTTTAATCTTGCGATGAATTATTGCATAAAATAGGAGAAACACGCTGAGTAGAGCATTTGTTTTCAATTTTTAGTTGAAAAACAGCCGAGACAGTGAATAAAATCAGAAGAATGCCGTTTTGAGAGATCACCTCAGAAGCTGTATTTTTAACCTTGCGATGAAATATTGCGTAAAATCGGAGAAACACGCTGAATCGAGCATTTGTTTTCAGTTTTTGTTGAAAAACAGCCGAGACGGTGAATAAAATCAGAAGAATGCTAATTTGAGAGATCACCTCAGAAGTTGTATTTTTAATCTTGCGAGGAAATATTGCACAAAATCGGAGAAACACGCTGAGTAGAGCATTTGTTTTAATTTTTGTTGAAAAACTGCCGATACAGTGAATAAAATCAGAAGATAGCTGATTTGAGAGATCACCTCACAAGCTGTATTTTTAATCTTGCGATGAAATATTGCATGAAATCGGAGAAACACGCTGAGTAGAGCATTTGTTTTCAATTTTTGTTGAAAAACAGCCGAGACAGTGAATAAAATCAGAAGAATGCTGATTTGAGAGATCACGTCAGAAGCTGTATTTTTAATCTTGCGATGAAATATTGCAAAAAATCGGAGAAACACGCTGAGTAGAACATTTGTTTTCAATTTTTGTTGTAAAACAGCCGAGACAGTGAATAAAATCAGAAGAATGCTGATTTGAGAGATCACCTCAAAAGCTGTATTTTTAATCTTGCGATGAAATATTGCATAAAATCGGAAAACACGCTGAGTAAAGCATTAGTTTTCAATTTTCAGTTGAAAAACAGCCGAGACAGTGAATAAAATCAGAAGAATGCTGATTTGAGAGATCACCTCAGAAGCTGTATTTTTAATCTTGCGATGAAATATTGCATAAAATCGGAGAAACACGCTGATTAGAGCATTTGTTTTCAATTTTTGTTGAAAAACAGCCGAGAGAGTGAATAAAATCAGAAGAATGCTGATTTGAGAGATCACCTCAGAAGCTGTATTTTTAATCTTGCTGTGAAATATTGCATAAAATCAGAGAAACACGCTGAGTAGAGCATTTGTTTTCAATTTTTGTTGAAAAACAGCCGATACAGTGAATAAATTCAGAATATTGCTGATTTGAGAGATCACCTCACAAGCTGTATTTTTAATCTTGCGAGGAAATATTGCATAAAATCGGAGAAGCACGCTAAGTAGAGCATTTGTTTTCAATTTTTAGTTGAAAAACAGCCGAGACAGTGAATATAATCAGAAGAATGCTGATATGAGACATCACCTCTGTTGGTGCCTTGGATCACGTTTCGAGGCGCTAGGCCGGCTCGGCAACCAAGCGATCGGATATCCGGCTGGAGGAGCACCAGAGCGAGCCTACCCAGTTTTGGGCAGTCGAGAGAGAACCCCAACCTGGGACAAGAAGGCAGAAGGCGGACGTGCTCGGAACTCACTGCTTGGCAGTTTAGAATAACTTGACGTTATATTGTACCTAGTCTGTAATAGGCATTAAAACTTATTCTCAATTCCAGACTATTTATTTGCTAGCATCATCAATAACACCTCATTTGTTTTCAATTTTTGTTCAAAAACAGCCGAGACAGCGAATAAAATCAGAAGAATGCCGTTTTGAGAGATCACCTCAGAATCTGAATTTTTAATCTTGCGATGAAATATTGCGTAAAATCGGAGAAACACGCTGAATAGAGCATTTGTTTTCAATTTTTGTTAAAAAACAGCCGAGACAGTGAATAAAATCAGAAGAATGCTGATTTGAGAGATCACGTCAGAAGCTGTATTTTTAATCTTGCGATGAAATATTGCAAAAAATCGGAGAAACACGCTGAGTAGAACATTTGTTTTCAATTTTTGTTGTAAAACAGCCGAGACAGTGAATAAAATCAGAAGAATGCTGATTTGAGAGATCACCTCAAAAGCTGTATTTTTAATCTTGCGATGAAATATTGCATAAAATCGGAAAACACGCTGAGTAAAGCATTTGTTTTCAATTTTCAGTTGAAAAACAGCCGAGACAGTGAATAAAATCAGAAGAATGCTGATTTGAGAGATCACCTCAGAAGCTGTATTTTTAATCTTGCGATGAAATATTGCATAAAATCGGAGAAACACGCTGATTAGAGCATTTGTTTTCAATTTTTGTTGAAAAACAGCCGAGAGAGTGAATAAAATCAGAAGAATGCTGATTTGAGAGATCACCTCAGAAGCTGTATTTTTAATCTTGCTGTGAAATATTGCGTAAAATCGGAGAAACACGCTGAGTAGACCATTTGTTTTCAATTTTTGTTGAAAAACAGTCGAGACAGTGAATAAAATCAGATGAATGCCGTTTTGAGAGATCACCTCAGAAGCTGTATTTTTAATCTTGCTATGAAATATTGCATAAAATCGGGGAAACACGCTGAGTAGAGCATTTGTTTTCCATTTTTGTTGAAAAACAGCCGAGACAATGATTAAAATCAGAATATTGCTGATTTGAGAGATCACCTCAGAAGTTGTATTTTTAATCTTGCGATGAAATATTGCATAAAATCGCAGAAACACGCTGAGTAGAGCATTTGTTTTCAATTTTTGTTGAAAAACAGCCGAGACAGTGATTAAAATCAGAATATTGCTGATTTGAGAGATCTCCTCAGAAGCTGTATTTTTAATCTTGCGATGAAATATTGCATAAAATCGGAGAAACACGCTGAGTAGAGCATTTGTTTTCAATTTTTGTTGAAAAACAGCCGAGACATCGAATAAAATCAGAATATTGCTGATTTGAGAGATCACCTCAGAAGTTGTATTTTTAATCTTGCGATGAAATATTGCAAAAAATCGGAGAAACACGCTGAGTAGAGCATTTGTTTTCAATTTTTGTTGAAAAACAGCCGAGACAATGAATAAAATCAGAAGAATGCTGATTTCAGAGATCACCTCAGAAGCTGTATTTATAATCTTGCCATGAAATATTGTAAAAAATCGGAGAAACACGCTGAGTAGAGCATTTGTTTTCAGTTTTTGTTGAAAAACAGCCGAGACGGTGAATAAAATCAGAAGAATGCAAATTTGAGAGATCACCTCAGAAGCTGTATTTTTAACCTTGCGATGAAATATTGCATAAAATCGGAGAAACACGCTGAGTAGAGCATTTGTTTTCAATTTTTAGTTGAAAAACAGCCGAGACAGTGAATAAAATCAGAAGAATGCCGTTTCGAGAGATCACCTCAGAAGCTGTATTTTTAACCTTGCGATGAAATATTGCATAAAATTGGAGAAACACGCTGAGTAGAGCATTTGTTTTCAATTTTTAGTTGAAAAACAGCCGAGACAGTGAATAAAATCAGAAGAATGCAAATTTGAGAGATCACCTCAGAAGCTGTATTTTTAACCTTGCGATGAAATATTGCATAAAATCGGAGAAACACGCTGAGTAGAGCATTTGTTTTCAATTTTTGTTGAAAAACAGCCGAGACAGTGAATAAAATCAGAAGAATGCCGTTTCGAGAGATCACCTCAGAAGCTGTATTTTTAACCTTGCGATGAAATATTGCATAAAATCGGAGAAACACGCTGAATAGAGCATTTGTTTTCAATTTTTGTTGAAAAACAGCTGAGACGGTGAATAAAATCAGAAGAATGCCGTTTTGAGACATCACCTCAGAATCTGTATTTTTAATCTTGCGATGAAATATTTCGTAAAAACGGAGAAACACGCTGAATAGAGCATTTGTTTTCAGTTTTTGTTGAAAAACAGCCGAGACGGTGAATAAAATCAGAAGAATGCTAATTTGAGAGATCACCTCAGAAGCTGTATTTTTAATCTTGCCATGAAATATTGCATAAAATCGGAGAAACACGCTGAGTAGAGCATTTATTTTCAATTTTTGTTTTAAAACAGCCGAGACAGTGAATAAATAAGAAGATTGCCGATTTGCGAGTTTGACTCAGAAGCTGTATTTTTAACCTTGCGATGAATTATTTCATAAAATCGGAGAAACACGCTGAGTAGAGCATTTGTTTTCAATTTTTAGTTGAAAAACAGCCGAGACAGTGAATAAAATCAGAAGAATGCCGTTTTGAGACATCATCTCAGAATCTGTATTTTTAATCTTGCGATGAAATATTGCGCAAAATCGGAGAAACACGCTAAATAGAGCATTTGTTTTCAGTTTTTGTTGAAAAACAGCCGAGACGGTGAATAAAATCAGAAGAATGCTATTTGAGAGATCACCACAGAAGCTGTATTTTTAATCTTGCCATGAAATATTGCATAAAATCGGAGAAACACGCTGAGTAGAGCATTTGTTTTCAATTTTTAGTTGACAAACAGCCGAGACAGTGAATAAAATCAGAAGAATGCTGATTTGAGAGATCACCTCAGAAGCTGTATTTTTAATCTTGCTGTGAAATATTGCATAAAATCGGAGAAACACGCTTAGTAGAGCATTTGTTTTCCATTTTTGTTGAAAAACAGCCGAGACACTGATTAAAATCAGAATATTGCTGATTTGAGAGATCACCTCAGAAGTTGTATTTTTAATCTTGCGAGGAAATATTGCATAAAATCGGAGGAACACGCTGAGTAGAGCATTTGTTTTCAATTTTTATTGAAAAACAGCCGATGCAGTGAATAAATTCAGAATATTGCTGATTTGAGAGATCACCTCACAAGCTGTATTTTTAATCTTGCGATGAAATATTGCAAAAAATCGGAGAAACACGCTGAGTAGAGCATTTGTTTTCAATTTTTGTTGAAAAACAGCCGAGACAGTGATTAAAATCAGAATATAGCTGATTTGAGTGATCACCTAAGAAGCTGTATTTTTAATCTTGCGATGAAATATTGCATAAAATCGGAGAAACACGCTGAGTAGAGCATTTGTTTTCAATTTTTGTTGAAAAACAGCCGAGACGGTGAATAAAATCAGAAGAATGCTGATTTGAGAGATCACGTGAGAAGCTGTATTTTTAATCATGCGATGAAATATTGCATAAAATCGGAGAAACACGCTGAGTAGAGCATTTGTTTTCCACTTTTGTTGAAAAACAGCCGAGACACTGATTAAAATCAGAATATTGCTGATTTGAGAGATCACCTCAGAAGTTGTATTTTTAATCTTGCGATGAAATATTGCAAAAATTCGGAGAAACACGCTGAGTAGAGCATTTGTTCACAATTTTTGTTGAAAAACAGCCGAGACAGTGATTAAAATCAGAAGATAGCTGATTTGAGAGATCACCTCAGAAGCTGTATTTTTAATCTTGCCATGAAATATTGTAAAAAATCGGAGAAACACGCTGAGTAGAGCATTTGTTTTCAGTTTTTGTTGAAAAACAGCCGAGACGGTGAATAAAATCAGAAGAATGATAATTTGAGAGATCACCTCAGAATCTGTATTTTTAATCTTGCCATGAAATATTGCATAAAATCGGAGAAACACGCTGAGTAGAGCATTTATTTTCAATTTTTGTTGTAAAACATCCGAAACAGTGAATAAATAAGAAGATTGCCGATTTGCGAGTTTGACTCAGAAGCTGTATTTTTAATCTTGCGATGAATTATTGCATAAAATCGGAGAAACACGCTGAGTAGAGCATTTGTTTTCAATTTTTAGTTGAAAAACAGCCGAGACAGTGAATAAAATCAGAAGAATGCCTTTTTGAGAGATCACCTCAGAAGCTGTATTTTTAACCTTGCGATGAAATATTGCATAAAATTGGAGAAACACGCTGAGTAGAGCATTTGTTTTCAATTTTTGTTGAAAAACAGCCGAGACAGTGAATAAAATCAGAAGAATGCCGTTTTGAGACATCACCTCAGAATCTGTATTTTTAATCTTGCGATGAAATATTGCGTAAAATCGGAGAAACACGCTGAATAGAGCATTTGTTTTCAATTTTTAGTTGAAAAACCGCCGAGACAGTGAATAAAATCAGAAGAATGCTGATTTGAGAGATCACCTCAGAAGCTGTATTTTTAATCTTGCTATGAAATATTGCATAAAATCGGGGAAACACGCTGAGTAGAGCATTTGTTTTCCATTTTTGTTGAAAAACAGCAGAGACAGTGATTAAAATCAGAATATTGCTGATTTGAGAGATCACCTCAGAAGTTGTATTTTTAATCTTGCGATGAAATATTGCATAAAATCGCAGAAACACGCTGAGTAGAGCATTTGTTTTCAATTTTTGTTGAAAAACAGCCGAGACAGTGATTAAAATCAGAAGAATGCTGATTTGAGAGATCACGTCAGAAGCTGTATTTTTAATCTTGCGATGAAATATTGCAAAAAATCGGAGAAACACGCTGAATAGAGCATTTGTTTTCAATTTTTGTTGAAAAACAGCCGAGACAGTGAATAAAATCAGAAGAATGCTGATTTGAGAGATCACCTCAGAAGCTGTATTTTTAATCTTGCTATGAAATATTGCATAAAATCGGGGAAACACGCTGAGTAGAGCATTTGTTTTCCATTTTTGTTGAAAAACAGCAGAGACAGTGAATAAAATCAGAAGAATGCCTTTTTGAGAGATCACCTCAGAAGCTGTATTTTTAACCTTGCGATGAAATATTGCATAAAATTGGAGAAACACGCTGAGTAGAGCATTTGTTTTCAATTTTTGTTGAAAAACAGCCGAGACAGTGAATAAAATCAGAAGAATGCCGTTTTGAGACATCACCTCAGAATCTGTATTTTTAATCTTGCGATGAAATATTGCGTAAAATCGGAGAAACACGCTGAATAGAGCATTTGTTTTCAATTTTTAGTTGAAAAACCGCCGAGACAGTGAATAAAATCAGAAGAATGCTGATTTGAGAGATCACCTCAAAAGCTGTATTTTTAATCTTGCGATGCAATATTGCATAAAATCGGAGAAACACGCTGAATAGAGCATTTGTTTTCAATTTTTGTTGAAAAACAGCCGAGACAGTGAATAAAATCAGAAGAATGCTGATTTGAGAGATCACCTCAAAAGCTGTATTTTTAATCTTGCGATGAAATATTGCATAAAATCGGAGAAACACGCTGAATAGAGCATTTGTTTTCAATTTTTGTTGAAAAACAGCCGAGACAGTGAATAAAATCAGAAGAATGCTGATTTGAGAGATCACCTCAGAAGCTGTATTTTTAATCTTGCTATGAAATATTGCATAAAATCGGGGAAACACGCTGAGTAGAGCATTTGTTTTCCATTTTTGTTGAAAAACAGCAGAGACAGTGATTAAAATCAGAATATTGCTGATTTGAGAGATCACCTCAGAAGTTGTATTTTTAATCTTGCGATGAAATATTGCATAAAATCGCAGAAACACGCTGAGTAGAGCATTTGTTTTCAATTTTTGTTGAAAAACAGACGAGACAGTGATTAAAATCAGAATATTGCTGATTTGAGAGATCTCCTCAGAAGCTGTATTTTTAATCTTGCGATGAAATATTGCATAAAATCGGAGAAACACGCTGAGTAGAGCATCTGTTTTCAATTTTTGTTGAAAAACAGCCGAGACAGTGAATAAAATCAGAAGAATGCTGATTTGAGAGATCACGTGAGAAGCTGTATTTTTAATCTTGCGATGAAATATTGCATAAAATCGGAGAAACACGCTGAGTAGAGCATTTGTTTTCCATTTTTGTTGAAAAATAGCCGAGACACTGATTAAAATCAGAATATTGCTGATTTGAGAGATCACCTCAGAAGTTGTATTTTTAATCTTGCGATGAAATATTGCAAAAAATCGGAGAAACAAGCTGAGTAGAGCATTTGTTTTCAATTTTTGTTGAAAAACAGCAGAGACAGTGATTAAAATCAGAAGATAGCTGATTTGAGAGATCACCTCAGAAGCTGTATTTTTAATCTTGCCATGAAATATTGTAAAAAAACGGAGAAACACGCTGAGTAGAGCATTTGTTTTCAAATTTTGTTGAAAAACAGCCGAGACAGTGAATAAAATCAGAAGAGTGCTGTTTGAGAGATCACGTCAGAAGCTGTATTTTTAATCTTGCCATGAAATATAGCATAAAATCGGAGAAACACGCTGAGTAGAGCATTTATTTTCAATTTTTGTTGTAAAACAGCCGAGACAGTGAATAAATAAGAAGATTGCCGATTTGCGAGTTTGACTCAGAAGCTGTATTTTTAATCTTGCGATGAATTATTGCATAAAATCGGAGAAACACGCTGAGTAGAGCATTTGTTTTCAATTTTTGTTGAAAAACAGCCGAGACAGTGAATAAAATCAGAAGAATGCCGTTTTGAGAGATCACCTCAGAAGCTGTATTTTTAACCTTGCGATGAAATATTGCATAAAATTGGAGAAACACGCTGAGTAGAGCATTTGTTTTCAATTTTTGTTGAAAAACCGCCGAGACAGTGAATAAAATCAGAAGAATGCCGTTTTGAGACATCACCTCAGAATCTGTGTTTTTAATCTTGCGATGAAATATTGCGTAAAATCGGAGAAACACGCTGAATAGAGCATTTGTTTTCAATTTTTGTTGAAAAACAGCCGTGACAGTGAATAAAATCATAAGAATGCTGATTTGAGAGATCACCTCAAAAGCTGTATTTTTAATCTTGCGATGAAATATTGCATAAAATCGGAGAAACACGCTGAATAGAGCATTTGTTTTCAATTTTTGTTGAAAAACAGCCGAGACGGTGAATAAAATCAGAAGAATGCTATTTGAGAGATCACCACAGAAGCTGTATTTTTAATCTTGCCATGAAATATTGCATAAAATCGGAGAAACACGCTGAGTAGAGCATTTGTTTTCAATTTTTAGTTGACAAACAGCCGAGACAGTGAATAAAATCAGAAGAATGCTGATTTGAGAGATCAGCTCAGAAGCTGTATTTTTAATCTTGCTGTGAAATATTGCATAAAATCGGAGAAACACGCTTAGTAGAGCATTTGTTTTCCATTTTTGTTGAAAAACAGCCGAGACACTGATTAAAATCAGAATATTGCTGATTTGAGAGATCACCTCAGAAGTTGTATTTTTAATCTTGCGAGGAAATATTGCATAAAATCGGAGGAACACGCTGAGTAGAGCATTTGTTTTCAATTTTTATTGAAAAACAGCCGATACAGTGAATAAATTCAGAATATTGCTGATTTGAGAGATCACCTCACAAGCTGTATTTTTAATCTTGCGATGAAATATTGCAAAAAATCGGAGAAACACGCTGAGTAGAGCATTTGTTTTCAATTTTTGTTGAAAAACAGCCGAGACAGTGATTAAAATCAGAATATAGCTGATTTGAGTGATCACCTAAGAAGCTGTATTTTTAATCTTGCGATGAAATATTGCATAAAATCGGAGAAACACGCTGAGTAGAGCATTTGTTTTCAATTTTTGTTGAAAAACAGCCGAGACGGTGAATAAAATCAGAAGAATGCTGATTTGAGAGATCACGTGAGAAGCTGTATTTTTAATCATGCGATGAAATATTGCATAAAATCGGAGAAACACGCTGAGTAGAGCATTTGTTTTCCACTTTTGTTGAAAAACAGCCGAGACACTGATTAAAATCAGAATATTGCTGATTTGAGAGATCACCTCAGAAGTTGTATTTTTAATCTTGCGATGAAATATTGCAAAAATTCGGAGAAACACGCTGAGTAGAGCATTTGTTCACAATTTTTGTTGAAAAACAGCCGAGACAGTGATTAAAATCAGAAGATAGCTGATTTGAGAGATCACCTCAGAAGCTGTATTTTTAATCTTGCCATGAAATATTGTAAAAAATCGGAGAAACACGCTGAGTAGAGCATTTATTTTCAGTTTTTGTTGAAAAACAGCCGAGACGGTGAATAAAATCAGAAGAATGATAATTTGAGAGATCACCTCAGAAGCTGTATTTTTAATCTTGCCATGAAATATTGCATAAAATCGGAGAAACACGCTGAGTAGAGCATTTATTTTCAATTTTTGTTGTAAAACATCCGAAACAGTGAATAAATAAGAAGATTGCCGATTTGCGAGTTTGACTCAGAAGCTGTATTTTTAATCTTGCGATGAATTATTGCATAAAATCGGAGAAACACGCTGAGTAGAGCATTTGTTTTCAATTTTTAGTTGAAAAACAGCCGAGACAGTGAATAAAATCAGAAGAATGCCTTTTTGAGAGATCACCTCAGAAGCTGTATTTTTAACCTTGCGATGAAATATTGCATAAAATTGGAGAAACACGCTGAGTAGAGCATTTGTTTTCAATTTTTGTTGAAAAACAGCCGAGACAGTGAATAAAATCAGAAGAATGCCGTTTTGAGACATCACCTCAGAATCTGTATTTTTAATCTTGCGATGAAATATTGCGTAAAATCGGAGAAACACGCTGAATAGAGCATTTGTTTTCAATTTTTAGTTGAAAAACCGCCGAGACAGTGAATAAAATCAGAAGAATGCTGATTTGAGAGATCACCTCAAAAGCTGTATTTTTAATCTTGCGATGAAATATTGCATAAAATCGGAGAAACACGCTGAATAGAGCATTTGTTTTCAATTTTTGTTGAAAAACAGCCGAGACAGTGAATAAAATCAGAAGAATGCTGATTTGAGAGATCACGTCAGAAGCTGTATTTTTAATCTTGCGATGAAATATTGCAAAAAATCGGAGAAACACGCTGAGCAGAGCATTTGTTTTCAATTTTTGTTGAAAAACAGCCGAGACAGTGAATAAAATCAGAAGAATGCTGATATGAGAGATCACCTCAAAAGCTGTATTTTTAATCTTGCGATGAAATATTGCATAAAATCGGAGAAACACGCTGAATAGAGCATTTGTTTTCAATTTTTGTTGAAAAACAGCCGAGACAGTGAATAAAATCAGAAGAATGCTGATTTGAGAGATCACCTCAGAAGCTGTATTTTTAATCTTGCTATGAAATATTGCATAAAATCGGGGAAACACGCTGAGTAGAGCATTTGTTTTCCATTTTTGTTGAAAAACAGCAGAGACAGTGATTAAAATCAGAATATTGCTGATTTGAGAGATCACCTCAGAAGTTGTATTTTTAATCTTGCGATGAAATATTGCATAAAATCGCAGAAACACGCTGAGTAGAGCATTTGTTTTCAATTTTTGTTGAAAAACAGCCGAGACAGTGATTAAAATCAGAATATTGCTGATTTGAGAGATCTCCTCAGAAGCTGTATTTTTAATCTTGCGATGAAATATTGCATAAAATCGGAGAAACACGCTGAGTAGAGCATCTGTTTTCAATTTTTGTTGAAAAACAGCCGAGACAGTGAATAAAATCAGAAGAATGCTGATTTGAGAGATCACGTGAGAAGCTGTATTTTTAATCTTGCGATGAAATATTGCATAAAATCGGAGAAACACGCTGAGTAGAGCATTTGTTTTCCATTTTTGTTGAAAAATAGCCGAGACACTGATTAAAATCAGAATATTGCTGATTTGAGAGATCACCTCAGAAGTTGTATTTTTAATCTTGCGATGAAATATTGCAAAAAATCGGAGAAACAAGCTGAGTAGAGCATTTGTTTTCAATTTTTGTTGAAAAACAGCAGAGACAGTGATTAAAATCAGAAGATAGCTGATTTGAGAGATCACCTCAGAAGCTGTATTTTTAATCTTGCCATGAAATATTGTAAAAAAACGGAGAAACACGCTGAGTAGAGCATTTGTTTTCAAATTTTGTTGAAAAACAGCCGAGACAGTGAATAAAATCAGAAGAGTGCTGTTTGAGAGATCACGTCAGAAGCTGTATTTTTAATCTTGCCATGAAATATAGCATAAAATCGGAGAAACACGCTGAGTAGAGCATTTATTTTCAATTTTTGTTGTAAAACAGCCGAGACAGTGAATAAATAAGAAGATTGCCGATTTGCGAGTTTGACTCAGAAGCTGTATTTTTAATCTTGCGATGAATTATTGCATAAAATCGGAGAAACACGCTGAGTAGAGCATTTGTTTTCAATTTTTAGTTGAAAAACAGCCGAGACAGTGAATAAAATCAGAAGAATGCCGTTTTGAGAGATCACCTCAGAAGCTGTATTTTTAACCTTGCGATGAAATATTGCATAAAATTGGAGAAACACGCTGAGTCGAGCATTTGTTTTCAATTTTTGTTGAAAAACCGCCGAGACAGTGAATAAAATCAGAAGAATGCCGTTTTGAGACATCACCTCAGAATCTGTGTTTTTAATCTTGCGATGAAATATTGCGTAAAATCGGAGAAACACGCTGAATAGAGCATTTGTTTTCAATTTTTGTTGAAAAACAGCCGTGACAGTGAATAAAATCATAAGAATGCTGATTTGAGAGATCACCTCAAAAGCTGTATTTTTAATCTTGCGATGAAATATTGCATAAAATCGGAGAAACACGCTGAATAGAGCATTTGTTTTCAATTTTTGTTGAAAAACAGCCGAGAGAGTGAATAAAATCAGAAGAATGCTGATTTGAGAGATCACCTCAGAAGCTGTATTCTTAATCTTGCTGTGAAATATTGCATAAAATCGGAGAAACACGCTTAGTAGAGCATTTGTTTTCAATTTTTGTTGAAAAACAGCCGAGACAAAGATTAAAATCAGAATATTGCTGATTTAAAAGATCACCTCAGAAGTTGTATTTTTAATCTTGCGAGGAAATATTGCATAAAATCGGAGAAACACGCTGAGTAGAGCATTTATTTTCAATTTTTGTTGTAAAACAGCCGAGACAGTGAATAAAATCAGAAGAATGCCGTTTTGAGACATCACCTCAAAAGCTGTATTTTTAATCTTGCGATGAAATATTGCATAAAATCGGAGAAACACGCTGAGTAGAGCATTTGTTTTCAGTTTTTGTTGAAAAACAGCCGAGACGGTGAATAAAATCAGAAGAATGCTAATTTGAGAGATCACCTCAGAAGCTGTATTTTTAATCTTGCCATGAAATATTGCATAAAATCGGAGAAACACGCTGAGTAGAGCATTTATTTTCAATTTTTGTTGTAAAACATCCGAAACAGTGAATAAAATCAGAAGAATGCCTTTTTGAGAGATCACCTCAGAAGCTGTATTTTTAATCTTGCGATGAATTATTGCATAAAATCGGAGAAACACGCTGAGTAGAGCATTTGTTTTCAATTTTTGTTGAAAAACAGCCGAGACAGTGAATAAAATCAGAAGAATGCCGTTTTGAGACATCACCTCAGAATCTGTATTTTTAATCTTGCGATGAAATATTGCGTAAAATCGGAGAAACACGCTGAATAGAGCATTTGTTTTCAATTTTTAGTTGAAAAACCGCCGAGACAGTGAATAAAATCAGAAGAATGCTGATTTGAGAGATCTCCTCAGAAGCTGTATTTTTAATCTTGCGATGAAATATTGCATAAAATCGGAGAAACACGCTGAGTAGAGCATTTGTTTTCAATTTTTGTTGAAAAACAGCCGAGAGTGAATAAAATCAGAAGAATGCCGTTTTGAGACATCACCTCAGAATCTGTATTTTTAATCTTGCGATGAAATATTGCGTAAAATCGGAGAAACACGCTGAATAGAGCATTTGTTTTCAATTTTTAGTTGAAAAACCGCCGAGACAGTGAATAAAATCAGAAGAATGCTGATTTGAGAGATCACCTCAAAAGCTGTATTTTTAATCTTGCGATGAAATATTGCATAAAATCGGAGAAACACGCTGAATAGAGCATTTGTTTTCAATTTTTGTTGAAAAACAGCCGAGACAGTGAATAAAATCAGAAGAATGCTGATTTGAGAGATCACGTCAGAAGCTGTATTTTTAATCTTGCGATGAAATATTGCAAAAAATCGGAGAAACACGCTGAGCAGAGCATTTGTTTTCAATTTTTGTTGAAAAACAGCCGAGACAGTGAATAAAATCAGAAGAATGCTGATTTGAGAGATCACCTCAAAAGCTGTATTTTTAATCTTGCGATGAAATATTGCATAAAATCGGAGAAACACGCTGAATAGAGCATTTGTTTTCAATTTTTGTTGAAAAACAGCCGAGACAGTGAATAAAATCAGAAGAATGCTGATTTGAGAGATCACCTCAGAAGCTGTATTTTTAATCTTGCTATGAAATATTGCATAAAATCGGGGAAACACGCTGAGTAGAGCATTTGTTTTCCATTTTTGTTGAAAAACAGCAGAGACAGTGATTAAAATCAGAATATTGCTGATTTGAGAGATCACCTCAGAAGTTGTATTTTTAATCTTGCGATGAAATATTGCATAAAATCGCAGAAACACGCTGAGTAGAGCATTTGTTTTCAATTTTTGTTGAAAAACAGCCGAGACAGTGATTAAAATCAGAATATTGCTGATTTGAGAGATCTCCTCAGAAGCTGTATTTTTAATCTTGCGATGAAATATTGCATAAAATCGGAGAAACACGCTGAGTAGAGCATCTGTTTTCAATTTTTGTTGAAAAACAGCCGAGACAGTGAATAAAATCAGAAGAATGCTGATTTGAGAGATCACGTGAGAAGCTGTATTTTTAATCTTGCGATGAAATATTGCATAAAATCGGAGAAACACGCTGAGTAGAGCATTTGTTTTCCATTTTTGTTGAAAAATAGCCGAGACACTGATTAAAATCAGAATATTGCTGATTTGAGAGATCACCTCAGAAGTTGTATTTTTAATCTTGCGATGAAATATTGCAAAAAATCGGAGAAACAAGCTGAGTAGAGCATTTGTTTTCAATTTTTGTTGAAAAACAGCAGAGACAGTGATTAAAATCAGAAGATAGCTGATTTGAGAGATCACCTCAGAAGCTGTATTTTTAATCTTGCCATGAAATATTGTAAAAAAACGGAGAAACACGCTGAGTAGAGCATTTGTTTTCAAATTTTGTTGAAAAACAGCCGAGACAGTGAATAAAATCAGAAGAGTGCTGTTTGAGAGATCACGTCAGAAGCTGTATTTTTAATCTTGCCATGAAATATAGCATAAAATCTGAGAAACACGCTGAGTAGAGCATTTATTTTCAATTTTTGTTGTAAAACAGCCGAGACAGTGAATAAATAAGAAGATTGCCGATTTGCGAGTTTGACTCAGAAGCTGTATTTTTAATCTTGCGATGAATTATTGCATAAAATCGGAGAAACACGCTGAGTAGAGCATTTGTTTTCAATTTTTAGTTGAAAAACAGCCGAGACAGTGATTAAAATCAGAAGATAGCTGATTTGAGAGATCACCTCAGAAGCTGTATTTTTAACCTTGCGATGAAATATTGCATAAAATTGGAGAAACACGCTGAGTAGAGCATTTGTTTTCAATTTTTGTTGAAAAACAGCCGAGACAGTGAATAAAATCAGAAGAATGCCGTTTTGAGACATCACCTCAGAATCTGTATTTTTAATCTTGCGATGAAATATTGCGTAAAATCGGAGAAACACGCTGAATAGAGCATTTGTTTTCAATTTTTAGTTGAAAAACCGCCGAGACAGTGAATAAAATCAGAAGAGTGCTGTTTGAGAGATCACGTCAGAAGCTGTATTTTTAATCTTGCCATGAAATATAGCATAAAATCGGAGAAACACGCTTAGTAGAGCATTTGTTTTCAATTTTTGTTGAAAAACAGCCGAGACAAAGATTAAAATCAGAATATTGCTGATTTAAAAGATCACCTCAGAAGTTGTATTTTTAATCTTGCGAGGAAATATTGCATAAAATCGGAGAAACACGCTGAGTAGAGCATTTATTTTCAATTTTTGTTGTAAAACAGCCGAGACAGTGAATAAAATCAGAAGAATGCCGTTTTGAGACATCACCTCAAAAGCTGTATTTTTAATCTTGCGATGAAATATTGCATAAAATCGGAGAAACACGCTGAGTAGAGCATTTGTTTTCAGTTTTTGTTGAAAAACAGCCGAGACGGTGAATAAAATCAGAAGAATGCTAATTTGAGAGATCACCTCAGAAGCTGTATTTTTAATCTTGCCATGAAATATTGCATAAAATCGGAGAAACACGCTGAGTAGAGCATTTATTTTCAATTTTTGTTGTAAAACATCCGAAACAGTGAATAAAATCAGAAGAATGCCTTTTTGAGAGATCACCTCAGAAGCTGTATTTTTAATCTTGCGATGAATTATTGCATAAAATCGGAGAAACACGCTGAGTAGAGCATTTGTTTTCAATTTTTGTTGAAAAACAGCCGAGACAGTGAATAAAATCAGAAGAATGCCGTTTTGAGACATCACCTCAGAATCTGTATTTTTAATCTTGCGATGAAATATTGCGTAAAATCGGAGAAACACGCTGAATAGAGCATTTGTTTTCAATTTTTAGTTGAAAAACCGCCGAGACAGTGAATAAAATCAGAAGAATGCTGATTTGAGAGATCTCCTCAGAAGCTGTATTTTTAATCTTGCGATGAAATATTGCATAAAATCGGAGAAACACGCTGAGTAGAGCATTTGTTTTCAATTTTTGTTGAAAAACAGCCGAGACAGTGAATAAAATCAGAAGAAAGCTGATTTGAGAGATCACGTGAGAAGCTGTATTTTTAATCTTGCGATGAAATATTGCATAAAATCGGAGAAACACGCTGAGTAGAGCATTTGTTTTCAATTTTTGTTGAAAAACAGCCGAGACAGTGAATAAAATCAGAAGAATGCTGATTTGAGAGATCACGTCAGAAGCTGTATTTTTAATCTTGCGATGAAATATTGCAAAAAATCGGAGAAACACGCTGAGCAGAGCATTTGTTTTCAATTTTTGTTGAAAAACAGCCTGAACAGTGAATAAAATCAGAAGAATGCTGATTTGAGAGATCACCTCAGAAGTTGTATTTTTAATCTTGCGATGAAATATTGCAATAAATCGGAGAAACACGCTGAGTAGAGCATTTGTTTTCAATTTTTGTTGAAAAACAGCCGAGACAGTGATTAAAATCAGAATATTGCTGATTTGAGAGATCTCCTCAGAAGCTGTATTTTTAATCTTGCGATGAAATATTGCAATAAATCGGAGAAACACGCTGAGTAGAGCATTTGTTTTCAATTTTTGTTGAAAAACAGCCGAGACAGTGAATAAAATCAGAAGAATGCTGATATGAGACATCACCTCTGTTGGTGCCTTGGATCACGTTTTGAGGCGCTAGTCCGGCTCGACAACCAAGCGATCGGATATCCGGCTGTAGGAGCACCAGAGCGAGCCTACCCAGTTTTGGGCAGTCGAGAGAGAACCCCAACCTGGGACAAGAAGGCAGAATGCGGACGTGCTCGGAACTCACTTCTTGGCAGTTTAGAATACCTTGACGTAATATTGTACCTAGTCTGAAATAGGCATTAAAACTTATTCTCAATTCCAGACTATTTATTTGCTAGCATCATCAATAACACCTCATTTCTTTTCAATTTTTGTTGAAAAACAGCCGAGACAGTGAATAAAATCAGAAGAATACCGTTTTGAGAGATCACCTCAGAATCTGTATTTTTAATCTTGCGATGAAATATTGCGTAAAATCGGAGAAACACGCTGAATAGAGCATTTGTTTTCAATTTTTGTTAAAAAACAGCCGAGACAATGAATAAAATCAGAAGAATGCTGATTTGAGAGATCACCTCAAAAGCTGTATTTTTAATCTTGCGATGAAATATTGCATAAAATCGGAGAAACACGCTGAATAGAGCATTTGTTTTCAATTTTTGTTGAAAAACAGCCGAGACAGTGAATAAAATCAGAAGAATGCTGATTTGAGAGATCACCTCAGAAGCTGTATTTTTAATCTTGCTATGAAATATTGCATAAAATCGGGGAAACACGCTGAGTAGAGCATTTGTTTTCCATTTTTGTTGAAAAACAGCAGAGACAGTGATTAAAATCAGAATATTGCTGATTTGAGAGATCACCTCAGAAGTTGTATTTTTAATCTTGCGATGAAATATTGCATAAAATCGCAGAAACACGCTGAGTAGAGCATTTGTTTTCAATTTTTGTTGAAAAACAGCCGAGACAGTGATTAAAATCAGAATATTGCTGATTTGAGAGATCTCCTCAGAAGCTGTATTTTTAATCTTGCGATGAAATATTGCATAAAATCGGAGAAACACGCTGAGTAGAGCATCTGTTTTCAATTTTTGTTGAAAAACAGCCGAGACAGTGAATAAAATCAGAAGAATGCTGATTTGAGAGATCACGTGAGAAGCTGTATTTTTAATCTTGCGATGAAATACTGCATAAAATCGGAGAAACACGCTGAGTAGAGCATTTGTTTTCCATTTTTGTTGAAAAATAGCCGAGACACTGATTAAAATCAGAATATTGCTGATTTGAGAGATCACCTCAGAAGTTGTATTTTTAATCTTGCGATGAAATATTGCAAAAAATCGGAGAAACAAGCTGAGTAGAGCATTTGTTTTCAATTTTTGTTGAAAAACAGCAGAGACAGTGATTAAAATCAGAAGATAGCTGATTTGAGAGATCACCTCAGAAGCTGTATTTTTAATCTTGCCATGAAATATTGTAAAAAAACGGAGAAACACGCTGAGTAGAGCATTTGTTTTCAAATTTTGTTGAAAAACAGCCGAGACAGTGAATAAAATCAGAAGAATGCTGATTTGAGAGATCACGTCAGAAGCTGTATTTTTAATCTTGCCATGAAATATAGCATAAAATCGGAGAAACACGCTGAGTAGAGCATTTATTTTCAATTTTTGTTGTAAAACAGCCGAGACAGTGAATAAATAAGAAGATTGCCGATTTGCGAGTTTGACTCAGAAGCTGTATTTTTAATCTTGCGATGAATTATTGCATAAAATCGGAGAAACACGCTGAGTAGAGCATTTGTTTTCAATTTTTAGTTGAAAAACAGCCGAGACAGTGAATAAAATCAGAAGAATGCCGTTTTGAGAGATCACCTCAGAAGCTGTATTTTTAACCTTGCGATAAAATATTGCATAAAATTGGAGAAACACGCTGAGTAGAGCATTTGTTTTCAATTTTTGTTGAAAAACCGCCGAGACAGTGAATAAAATCAGAAGAATGCCGTTTTGAGACATCACCTCGAAATCTGTGTTTTTAATCTTGCGATTAAATATTGCGTAAAATCGGAGAAACACGCTGAATAGAGCATTTGTTTTCAATTTTTGTTGAAAAACAGCCGTGACAGTGAATAAAATCATAAGAATGCTGATTTGAGAGATCACCTCAAAAGCTGTATTTTTAATCTTGCGATGAAATATTGCATAAAATCGGAGAAACACGCTGAATAGAGCATTTGTTTTCAATTTTTGTTGAAAAACAGCCGAGAGAGTGAATAAAATCAGAAGAATGCTGATTTGAGAGATCACCTCAGAAGCTGTATTCTTAATCTTGCTGTGAAATATTGCATAAAATCGGAGAAACACGCTTAGTAGAGCATTTGTTTTCAATTTTTGTTGAAAAACAGCCGAGACAAAGATTAAAATCAGAATATTGCTGATTTAAAAGATCACCTCAGAAGTTGTATTTTTAATCTTGCGAGGAAATATTGCATAAAATCGGAGAAAACGCTGAGTAGAGCATTTGTTTTCAATTTTTGTTGAAAAACAGCCGAGACAGTGAATAAATTCAGAATATTGCTGATTTGAGAGATCACCTCACAAGCTATATTTTTGATCTTGCGATGAAATATTGCATAAAATCGGAGAAACACGCTGATTAGAGCATTTGTTTTCAATTTTTGTTGAAAAATAGCCGAGACAGTGAAAAAATCAGAAGAATGCCGTTTTGAGACATCACCTCAAAAGCTGTATTTTTAATCTTGCGATGAAATATTGCATAAAATCGGAGAAACACGCTGAGTAGAGCATTTGTTTTCAATTTTTGTTGAAAAACAGCCGAGACAGTGAATAAAATCAGAAGAATGCTGATTTGAGAGATCACGTCAGAAGCTGTATTTTTAATCTTGCGATGAAATATTGCAAAAAATCGGAGAAACACGCAGAGTAGAGCATTTGTTTTCAATTTTTGTTGTAAAACAGCCGAGACAGTGAAAAAAATCAGAAGAATGCTGATTTGAGAGATCACCTCAGAAGCTGTATTTTTAATCTTGCGATGAAATATTGCATAAAATCGGAGAAACACGCTGAGTACAGCATTTGTTTTCAATTTTTGTTGAAAAACAGCCTAAAAGGTGAATAAAATCAGAAGAATGCTGATTTGAGAGATCACCTCAGAAGCTGTATTTTTAATCACGAGATGAAATATTGCATAAAATCGGAGAAACAGGCTGAGTAGAGCATTTGTTTTCAATTTTTGTTGAAAAACAGCCGAGACAGTGAGTAAAATCAGAAGAATGCTGATTTGAGAGATCACGTCAGAAGCTGTATTTTTAATCTTGCGATGAAATATTGCAAAAAATCGGAGAAACACGCAGAGTAGAGCATTTGTTTTCAATTTTTGTTGTAAAACAGCCGAGACAGTGAAAAAAATCAGAAGAATGCTGATTTGAGAGATCACCTCAGAAGCTGTATTTTTAATCATGAGATGAAATATTGCATAAAATCGGAGAAACACGCTGAGTACAGCATTTGTTTTCAATTTTTGTTGAAAAACAGCCTAAAAGGTGAATAAAATCAGAAGAATGCTGATTTGAGAGATCACCTCAGAAGCTGTATTTTTAATCATGAGATGAAATATTGCATAAAATCGGAGAAACAGGCTGATTAGAGCATTTGTTTTCAATTTTTGTTGAAAAATAGCCGAGACAGTGAAAAAATCAGAAGAATGCCGTTTTGAGACATCACCTCAAAAGCTGTATTTTTAATCTTGCGATGAAATATTGAATAAAATCGGAGAAACACGCTGAATAGAGGATTTGTTTTCAATTTTTGTTGAAAAACAGCCGAGACAGTGATTAAAATAAGAGTATTGCTGATTTGAGAGATCACCTCAGAAGTTGTATTTTTAATCTTGCGATGAAATATTGCATAAAATCGCAGAAACACGCTGAGTAGAGCATTTGTTTTCAATTTTTGTTGAAAAACAGCCGAGACACTGATTAAAATCAGAATATTGCTGATTTGAGAGATCTCCTCAGAAGCTGTATTTTTAATCTTGCGATGAAATATTGCATAAAATCGGAGAAACACGCTGAGTAGAGCATTTGTTTTCAATTTTTGTTGAAAAACAGCCGAGACAGTGAATAAAATCAGAAGAAAGCTGATTTGAGAGATCACGTGAGAAGCTGTATTTTTAATCTTGCGATGAAATATTGCATAAAATCGGAGAAACACGCTGAGTAGAGCATTTGTTTTCCATTTTTGTTGAAAAACAGCCGAGACAGTGATTAAAATCAGAAGATAGCAGATTTGAGAGATCACCTCAGAAGCTGTACTTTTAATCTTGCCATGAAATATTGTAAAAAATCGGAGAAACACGCTGAGTAGAGCATTTGTTTTCAGTTTTTGTTGAAAAACAGCCGAGACGGTGAATAAAATCAGAAGAATGCTAATTTGAGAGATCACCTCAGAAGCTGTATTTTTAATCTTGCCATGAAATATTGCATAAAATTGGAGAAACACGCTGAGTAGAGCCTTTGTTTTCAATTTTTGTTGAAAAACAGCCGAGACAGTGAATAAAATCAGAAGAATGCCGTTTTGAGACATCACCTCAGAATCTGTATTTTTAATCTTGCGATGAAATATTGCGTAAAATCGGAGAAACACGCTGAATAGAGCATTTGTTTTCAATTTTTGTTGAAAAAGAGCCGAGACAGTGAATAAAATCAGAAGAATGCTGATTTGAGAGATCACCTCAGAAGCTGTATTTTTAAACTTGCGATGAAATATTGCATAAAATCGGAGAAACACGCTGAGTAGAGCATTTGTTTTCCATTTTTGTTGAAAAACAGCCGAGACACTGATTAAAATCAGAATATTGCTGATTTGAGAGATCACCTCAGAAGTTGTATTTTTAATCTTGCGATGAAATATTGCAAAAAATGGGAGAAACACGCTGAGTAGAGCATTTGTTTTCAATTTTTATTGAAAAACAGCCGAGACAGTGATTAAAATCAGAAGATAGCAGATTTGAGAGATCACCTCAGAAGCTGTACTTTTAATCTTGCCATGAAATATTGTAAAAAATCGGAGAAACACGCTGAGTAGAGCATTTGTTTTCAGTTTTTGTTGAAAAACAGCCGAGACGGTGAATAAAATCAGAAGAATGCTAATTTGAGAGATCACCTCAGAAGCTGTATTTTTAATCTTGCCATGAAATATTGCATAAAATTGGAGAAACACGCTAAGTAGAGCCTTTGTTCTTAATTTTTGTTGAAAAACAGCCGAGACAGTGAATAAAATCAGAAGAATGCCGTTTTGAGACATCACCTCAGAATCTGTATTTTTAATCTTGCGATGAAATATTGCGTAAAATCGGAGAAACACGCTGAATAGAGCATTTGATTTCAATTTTTGTTGAAAAACAGCCGAGAGAGTGAATAAAATCAGAAGAATGCTGATTTGAGAGATCACCTCAGAAGCTGTATTTTTAAACTTGCTGTGAAATATTGCATAAAATCGGAGAAACACGCTTAGTAGAGCATTTGTTTTCCATTTTTGTAGAAAAACAGCCGAGACAAAGATTAAAATCAGAATATTGCTGATTTGAGAGATCACCTCAGAAGTTGTATTTTTAATCTTGCGAGGAAATATTGCATGAAATCGGAGAAACACGCTGAGTAGAGCATTTGTTTTAATTTTTGTTGAAAAACAGCCGAGACAGTGAATAAAATCAGAAGAATGCTGATTTGAGAGATCACGTCAGAAGCTGTATTTTTAATCTTGCGATGAAATATTGCAAAAAATCGGAGAAACACGCTGAGTAGAACATTTGTTTTCAATTTTTGTTGTAAAACAGCCGAGACAGTGAATAAAATCAGAAGAATGCTGATTTGAGAGATCACCTCAGTGGCTGTATTTTTAATCTTGCTGTGAAATATTGCATAAAATTGGAGAAACACGCTTAGTAGAGCATTTGTTTTCCATTTTTGTTGAAAAACAGCCGAGACAGTGATTAAAATCAGAATATTGCTGATTTGAGAGATAACCTCAGAAGTTGTATTTTTAATCTTGCGAGGAAATATTGCATAAAATCGGAGAAACACGCTTAGTAGAGCATTTGTTTTCAATTTTTGTTGAAAAACAGCCGAGACAGTGATTAAAATCAGAATATTGCTGATTTGAGAGATCACCTCAGAATATGTATTTTTAATCTTGCCATGAAATATTGCATAAAATCGGAGAAACACGCTGAGTAGAGCATTTGTTTTCAATTTTTGTTGAAAAACAGCCGAGACGGTGAATAAAATCAGAAGAATGCTAATTTGAGAGATCACCTCAGAAGCTGTATTTTTAATCTTGCCATGAAATATTGCATAAAATCGGAGAAACACGCTGAGTAGAGCATTTATTTTCAATTTTTGTTGAAAAACAGCCGAGACAGTGAATAAAATCAGAAGAATGCTGATTTGAGAGATCACGTCAGAAGCTGTATTTTTAATCTTGCGATGAAATATTGCATGAAATCGGAGAAACACGCTGAGTAGAGCATTTGTTTTCAATTTTTGTTGAAAAACAGCCGAGACAGTGAATAAAATCAGAAGAATGCTGATTTGAGAGATCACGTCAGAAGCTGTATTTTTAATCTTGCGATGAAATATTGCAAAAAATCGGAGAAACACGCTGAGTAGAACATTTGTTTTCAATTTTTGTTGTTAAACAGCCGAGACAGTGAATAAAATCAGAAGAATGCTGATTTGAGAGATCACCTCAGTGGCTGTATTTTTAATCTTGCTGTGAAATATTTCATAAAATTGGAGAAACACGCTTAGTAGAGCATTTGTTTTCCATTTTTGTTGAAAAACAGCCGAGACAGTGATTAAAATCAGAAGATAGCTGATTTGAGAGATCACCTCAGAAGCTGTATTTTTAATCTTGCCATGAAATATTGTAAAAAATCGGAGAAACACGCTGAGTAGAGCATTTGTTTTCAATTTTTTTTTTAAAACAGCCGAGACGGTGAATAAAATCAGAAGAATGCTAATTTGAGAGATCACCTCAGAAGCTGTATTTTTAATCTTGCCATGAAATATTGCATAAAATCGGAGAAACACGCTGAGTAGAGCATTTATTTTCAATTTTTGTTGAAAAACAGCCGAGACAGTGATTAAAATAAGAGTATTGCTGATTTGAGAGATCACCTCAGAAGTTGTATTTTTAATCTTGCGATGAAATATTGCATAAAATCGCAGAAACACGCTGAGTAGAGCATTTGTTTTCAATTTTTGTTGAAAAACAGCCGAGACAGTGATTAAAATCAGAATATTGCTGATTTGAGAGATCTCCTCAGAAGCTGTATTTTTAATCTTGCGATGAAATATTGCATAAAATCGGAGAAACACGCTGAGTAGAGCATTTGTTTTCAATTTTTGTTGAAAAACAGCCGAGACAGTGAATAAAATCAGAAGAAAGCTGATTTGAGAGATCACGTGAGAAGCTGTATTTTTAATCTTGCGATGAAATATTGCATAAAATCGGAGAAACACGCTGAGTAGAGCATTTGTTTTCCATTTTTGTTGAAAAACAGCCGAGACACTGATTAAAATCAGAATATTGCTGATTTGAGAGATCACCTCAGAAGTTGTATTTTTAATCTTGCGATGAAATATTGCAAAAAATGGGAGAAACACTCTGAGTAGAGCATTTGTTTTCAATTTTTGTTGAAAAACAGCCGAGACAGTGATTAAAATCAGAAGATAGCAGATTTGAGAGATCACCTCAGAAGCTGTACTTTTAATCTTGCCATGAAATATTGTAAAAAATCGGAGAAACACGCTGAGTAGAGCATTTGTTTTCAGTTTTTGTTGAAAAACAGCCGAGACGGTGAATAAAATCAGAAGAATGCTAATTTGAGAGATCACCTCAGAAGCTGTATTTTTAATCTTGCCATGAAATATTGCATAATATTGGAGAAACACGCTGAGTAGAGCCTTTGTTTTCAATTTTTGTTGAAAAACAGCCGAGACAGTGAATAAAATCAGAAGAATGCCGTTTTGAGACATCACCTCAGAATCTGTATTTTTAATCTTGCGATGAAATATTGCGTAAAATCGGAGAAACACGCTGAATAGAGCATTTGTTTTCAATTTTTGTTGAAAAAGAGCCGAGACAGTGAATAAAATCAGAAGAATGCTAATTTGAGAGATCACCTCAGAAGCTGTATTTTTAATCTTGCGATGAAATATTGCATAAAATCGGAGAAACACGCTGAGTAGAGCATTTGTTTTCCATTTTTGTTGAAAAACAGCCGAGACACTGATTAAAATCAGAATATTGCTGATTTGAGAGATCACCTCAGAAGTTGTATTTTTAATCTTGCGATGAAATATTGCAAAAAATGGGAGAAACACGCTGAGTAGAGCATTTGTTTTCAATTTTTGTTGAAAAACAGCCGAGACAGTGATTAAAATCAGAAGATAGCAGATTTGAGAGATCACCTCAGAAGCTGTACTTTTAATCTTGCCATGAAATATTGCAAAAAATGGGAGAAACACGCTGAGTAGAGCATTTGTTTTCAGTTTTTGTTGAAAAACAGCCGAGACAGTGATTAAAATCAGAAGATAGCAGATTTGAGAGATCACCTCAGAAGCTGTGCTTTTAATCTTGCCATGAAATATTGCATAAAATTGGAGAAACACGCTGAGTAGAGCTTTTGTTTTCAATTTTTGTTGAAAAACAGCCGAGACAGTGAATAAAATCAGAAGAATGCTGATTTGAGAGATCACCTCATAAGCTGTATTTTTAATCTTGCGATGAAATATTGCATAAAATCGGAGAAACACGCTGAATAGAGCATTTGTTTTCAATTTTTGTTGAAAAACAGCCGAGAGAGTGAATAAAATCAGAAGAATGCTGATTTGAGAGATCACCTCATAAGCTGTATTTTTAATCTTGCGATGAAATATTGCATAAAATCGGAGAAACACGCTTAGTAGAGCATTTGTTTTCCATTTTTGTAGAAAAACAGCCGAGACAAAGATTAAAATCAGAATATTGCTGATTTGAGAGATCACCTCAGAAGTTGTATTTTTAATCTTGCGAGGAAATATTGCATGAAATCGGAGAAACACGCTGAGTAGAGCATTTGTTATATTTTTGGTGGAAAACTGCCGATACAGTGAATAAAATCAGAAGATAGCTGATTTGAGAGATCACCTCACAAGCTGTATTTTTAATCTTGCGATGAAATATTGCATGAAATCGGAGAAACACGCTGAGTAGAGCATTTGTTATCAATTTTTGTTGAAAAACAGCCGAGACAGTGAATAAAATCAGAAGAATGCTGATTTGAGAGATCACCTCAGTGGCTGTATTTTTAATCTTGCTGTGAAATATTGCATAAAATTGGAGAAACACGCTTAGTAGAGCATTTGTTTTCCATTTTTGTTGAAAAACAGCCGAGACAGTGATTAAAATCAGAATATTGCTGATTTGAGAGATCACCTCAGAAGTTGTATTTTTAATCTTGCGAGGAAATATTGCATAAAATCGGAGAAACACGCTGAGTAGAGCATTTGTTTTCAATTTTTGTTGAAAAACAGCCGAGACAGTGATTAAAATCAGAATATTGCTGATTTGAGAGATCACCTCAGAATCTGTATTTTTAATCTTGCGAAAAAATATTGCGTAAAATCGGAGAAACACGCTGAGTAGAGCATTTGTTTTCAATTTTTGTTGAAAAACAGCCGAGACGGTGAATAAAATCAGAAGAATGCTAATTTGAGAGATCACCTCAGAAGCTGTATTTTTAATCTTGCCATGAAATATTGCATAAAATCGGAGAAACACGCTGAGTAGAGCATTTATTTTCAATTTTTGTTGAAAAACAGCCGAGACTGTGATTAAAATCAGAAGATAGCTGATTTGAGAGATCACCTCACAAGCTGTATTTTTAATCTTGCGATGAAATATTGTATGAAATCGGAGAAACACGCTGAGTAGAGCATTTGTTTTCAATTTTTGTTGAAAAACAGCCGAGACAGTGAATAAAATCAGAAGAATGCTGATTTGAGAGATCACGTCAGAAGCTGTATTTTTAATCTTGCGATGAAATATTGCAAAAAATCGGAGAAACACGCTGAGTAGAACATTTGTTTTCAATTTTTGTTGTAAAACAGCCGAGACAGTGAATAAAATCAGAAGAATGCTGATTTGAGAGATCACCTCAGTGGCTGTATTTTTAATCTTGCTGTGAAATATTGCATAAAATTGGAGAAACACGCTTAGTAGAGCATTTGTTTTCCATTTTTGTTGAAAAACAGCCGAGACAGTGATTAAAATCAGAATATTGCTGATTTGAGAGATCACCTCAGAAGTTGTATTTTTAATCTTGCGAGGAAATATTGCATAAAATCGGAGAAACACGCTGAGTAGAGCATTTGTTTTCAATTTTTGTTGAAAAACAGCCGAGACAGTGATTAAAATCAGAAGATAGCTGATATGAGAGATCACCTCAGAAGCTGTATTTTTAATCTTGCCATGAAATATTGTAAAAAATCGGAGAAACACGCTGAGTAGAGCATTTGTTTTCAATTTTTTTTTTAAAACAGCCGAAACGGTGAATAAAATCAGAAGAATGCTAATTTGAGAGATCACCTCAGAAGCTGTATTTTTAATCTTGCCATGAAATATTGCATAAAATCGGAGAAATACGCTGAGTAGAGCATTTATTTTCAATTTTTGTTGAAAAACAGCCGAGACAGTGATTAAAATAAGAGTATTGCTGATTTGAGAGATCTCCTCAGAAGCTGTATTTTTAATCTTGCGATGAAATATTGCATAAAATCGGAGAAACACGCTGAGTAGAGCATTTGTTTTCAATTTTTGTTGAAAAACAGCCGAGACAGTGAATAAAATCAGAAGAAAGCTGATTTGAGAGATCACGTGAGAAGCTGTATTTTTAATCTTGCGATGAAATATTGCATAAAATCGGAGAAACACGCTGAGTAGAGCATTTGTTTTCCATTTTTGTTGAAAAACAGCCGAGACACTGATTAAAATCAGAATATTGCTGATTTGAGAGATCACCTCAGAAGTTGTATTTTTAATCTTGCGATGAAATATTGCAAAAAATGGGAGAAACACGCTGAGTAGAGCATTTGTTTTCAATTTTTGTTGAAAAACAGCCGAGACAGTGATTAAAATCAGAAGATAGCAGATTTGAGAGATCACCTCAGAAGCTGTACTTTTAATCTTGCCATGAAATATTGTAAAAAATCGGAGAAACACGCTGAGTAGAGCATTTGTTTTCAGTTTTTGTTGAAAAACAGCCGAGACGGTGAATAAAATCAGAAGAATGCTAATTTGAGAGATCACCTCAGAAGCTGTATTTTTAATCTTGCCATGAAATATTGCATAAAATCGGAGAAACACGCTGAGTAGAGCCTTTGTTTTCAATTTTTGTTGAAAAACAGCCGAGACAGTGAATAAAATCAGAAGAATGCCGTTTTGAGACATCACCTCAGAATCTGTATTTTTAATCTTGCGATGAAATATTGCGTAAAATCGGAGAAACACGCTGAATAGAGCATTTGTTTTCAATTTTTGTTGAAAAAGAGCCGAGACAGTGAATAAAATCAGAAGAATGCTAATTTGAGAGATCACCTCAGAAGCTGTATTTTTAATCTTGCGATGAAATATTGCATAAAATCGGAGAAACACGCTGAGTAGAGCATTTGTTTTCCATTTTTGTTGAAAAACAGCCGAGACACTGATTAAAATCAGAATATTGCTGATTTGAGAGATCACCTCAGAAGTTGTATTTTTAATCTTGCGATGAAATATTGCAAAAAATGGGAGAAACACGCTGAGTAGAGCATTTGTTTTCAATTTTTGTTGAAAAACAGCCGAGACAGTGATTAAAATCAGAAGATAGCAGATTTGAGAGATCACCTCAGAAGCTGTATTTTTAATCTTGCGATGAAATATTGCGTAAAATCGGAGAAACACGCTGAATAGAGCATTTATTTTCAATTTTTGTTGAAAAACAGCCGAGACAGTGATTAAAATCAGAAGATAGCTGATATGAGAGATCACCTCAGAAGCTGTATTTTTAATCTTGCCATGAAATATTGCAAAAAATGGGAGAAACACGCTGAGTAGAGCATTTGTTTTCAGTTTTTGTTGAAAAACAGCCGAGACGGTGAATAAAATCAGAAGAATGCTAATTTGAGAGATCACCTCAGAAGCTGTATTTTTAATCTTGCGATGAAATATTGCGTAAAATCGGAGAAACACGCTGAATAGAGCATTTGTTTTCAATTTTTGTTGAAAAACAGCCGAGACAGTGATTAAAATCAGAAGATAGCTGATATGAGAGATCACCTCAGAAGCTGTATTTTTAATCTTGCCATGAAATATTGCATAAAATCGGAGAAACACGCTGAGTAGAGCATTTATTTTCAATTTTTGTTGAAAAACAGCCGAGACAGTGATTAAAATAAGAGTATTGCTGATTTGAGAGATCACCTCAGAAGTTGTATTTTTAATCTTGCGATGAAATATTGCATAAAATCGCAGAAACACGCTGAGTAGAGCATTTGTTTTCAATTTTTGTTGAAAAACAGCCGAGACAGTGATTAAAATCAGAATATTGCTGATTTGAGAGATCTCCTCAGAAGCTGTATTTTTAATCTTGCGATGAAATATTGCATAAAATCGGAGAAACACGCTGAGTAGAGCATTTGTTTTCAATTTTTGTTGAAAAACAGCCGAGACAGTGAATAAAATCAGAAGAAAGCTGATTTGAGAGATCACGTGAGAAGCTGTATTTTTAATCTTGCGATGAAATATTGCATAAAATCGGAGAAACACGCTGAGTAGAGCATTTGTTTTCCATTTTTGTTGAAAAACAGCCGAGACACTGATTAAAATCAGAATATTGCTGATTTGAGAGATCACCTCAGAAGTTGTATTTTTAATCTTGCGATGAAATATTGCAAAAAATGGGAGAAACACGCTGAGTAGAGCATTTGTTTTCAATTTTTGTTGAAAAACAGCCGAGACAGTGATTAAAATCAGAAGATAGCAGATTTGAGAGATCACCTCAGAAGCTGTACTTTTAATCTTGCCATGAAATATTGTAAAAAATCGGAGAAACACGCTGAGTAGAGCATTTGTTTTCAGTTTTTGTTGAAAAACAGCCGAGACGGTGAATAAAATCAGAAGAATGCTAATTTGAGAGATCACCTCAGAAGCTGTATTTTTAATCTTGCCATGAAATATTGCATAAAATTGGAGAAACACGCTGAGTAGAGCCTTTGTTTTCAATTTTTGTTGAAAAACAGCCGAGACAGTGAATAAAATCAGAAGAATGCCGTTTTGAGACATCACCTCAGAATCTGTATTTTTAATCTTGCGATGAAATATTGCGTAAAATCGGAGAAACACGCTGAATAGAGCATTTGTTTTCAATTTTTGTTGAAAAAGAGCCGAGACAGTGAATAAAATCAGAAGAATGCTAATTTGAGAGATCACCTCAGAAGCTGTATTTTTAATCTTGCGATGAAATATTGCATAAAATCGGAGAAACACGCTGAGTAGAGCATTTGTTTTCCATTTTTGTTGAAAAACAGCCGAGACACTGATTAAAATCAGAATATTGCTGATTTGAGAGATCACCTCAGAAGTTGTATTTTTAATCTTGCGATGAAATATTGCAAAAAATGGGAGAAACACGCTGAGTAGAGCATTTGTTTTCAATTTTTGTTGAAAAACAGCCGAGACAGTGATTAAAATCAGAAGATAGCAGATTTGAGAGATCACCTCAGAAGCTGTACTTTTAATCTTGCCATGAAATATTGCAAAAAATGGGAGAAACACGCTGAGTAGAGCATTTGTTTTCAGTTTTTGTTGAAAAACAGCCGAGACGGTGAATAAAATCAGAAGAATGCTAATTTGAGAGATCACCTCAGAAGCTGTATTTTTAATCTTGCGATGAAATATTGCGTAAAATCGGAGAAACACGCTGAATAGAGCATTTGTTTTCAATTTTTGTTGAAAAACAGCCGAGACAGTGATTAAAATCAGAAGATAGCAGATTTGAGAGATCACCTCAGAAGCTGTACTTTTAATCTTGCCATGAAATATTACATAAAATTGGAGAAACACGCTGAGTAGAGCTTTTGTTTTCAATTTTTGTTGAAAAACAGCCGAGACAGTGAATAAAATCAGAAGAATGCCGTTTTGAGACATCACCTCAGAATCTGTATTTTTAATCTTGCGATGAAATATTGCGTAAAATCGGAGAAACACGCTGAATAGAGCATTTGTTTTCAATTTTTGTTGAAAAACAGCCGAGAGAGTGAATAAAATCAGAAGAATGCTGATTTGAGAGATCACCTCATAAGCTGTATTTTTAATCTTGCGATGAAATATTGCATAAAATCGGAGAAACACGCTTAGTAGAGCATTTGTTTTCCATTTTTGTAGAAAAACAGCCGAGACAAAGATTAAAATCAGAATATTGCTGATTTGAGAGATCACCTCAGAAGTTGTATTTTTAATCTTGCGAGGAAATATTGCATGAAATCGGAGAAACACGCTGAATAGAGCATTTGTTTTCAATTTTTGTTGAAAAACAGCCGAGACAGTGAATAAAATCAGAAGAATGCTGATTTGAGAGATCACCTCAGTGGCTGTATTTTTAATCTTGCTGTGAAATATTGCATAAAATTGGAGAAACACGCTTAGTAGAGCATTTGTTTTCCATTTTTGTTGAAAAATAGCCGAGACAGTGATTAAAATCAGAATATTGCTGATTTGAGAGATCACCTCAGAAGTTGTATTTTTAATCTTGCGAGGAAATATTGCATAAAATCGGAGAAACACGCTGAGTAGAGCATTTGTTTTCAATTTTTGTTGAAAAACAGCCGAGACAGTGATTAAAATCAGAATATTGCTGATTTGAGAGATCACCTCAGAATATGTATTTTTAATCTTGCCATGAAATATTGCATAAAATCGGAGAAACACGCTGAGTAGAGCATTTGTTTTCAATTTTTGTTGAAAAACAGCCGAGACGGTGAATAAAATAAGAAGAATGCTAATTTGAGAGATCACCTCAGAAGCTGTATTTTTAATCTTGCCATGAAATATTGCATAAAATCGGAGAAACACGCTGAGTAGAGCATTTATTTTCAATTTTTGTTGAAAAACAGCCGAGACTGTGATTAAAATCAGAAGATAGCTGATTTGAGAGATCACCTCACAAGCTGTATTTTTAATCTTGCGATGAAATATTGTATGAAATCGGAGAAACACGCTGAGTAGAGCATTTGTTTTCAATTTTTGTTGAAAAACAGCCGAGACAGTGAATAAAATCAGAAGAATGCTGATTTGAGAGATCACGTCAGAAGCTGTATTTTTAATCTTGCGATGAAATATTGCAAAAAATCGGAGAAACACGCTGAGTAGAACATTTGTTTTCAATTTTTGTTGTAAAACAGCCTAGACAGTGAATAAAATCAGAGGAATGCTGATTTGAGAGATCACCTCAGTGGCTGTATTTTTAATCTTGCTGTGAAATATTGCATAAAATTGGAGAAACACGCTTAGTAGAGCATTTGTTTTCCATTTTTGTTGAAAAACAGCCGAGACAGTGATTAAAATCAGAATATTGCTGATTTGAGAGATCACCTCAGAAGTTGTATTTTTAATCTTGCGAGGAAATATTGCATAAAATCGGAGAAACACGCTGAGTAGAGCATTTGTTTTCAATTTTTGTTGAAAAACAGCCGAGACAGTGATTAAAATCAGAAGATAGCTGATATGAGAGATCACCTCAGAAGCTGTATTTTTAATCTTGCCATGAAATATTGTAAAAAATCGGAGAAACACGCTGAGTAGAGCATTTGTTTTCAATTTTTTTTTAAAAACAGCCGAGACGGTGAATAAAATCAGAAGAATGCTAATTTGAGAGATCACCTCAGAAGCTGTATTTTTAATCTTGCCATGAAATATTGCATAAAATCGGAGAAACACGCTGAGTAGAGCATTTATTTTCAATTTTTGTTGAAAAACAGCCGAGACTGTGATTAAAATCAGAAGATAGCTGATTTGAGAGATCACCTCAGAAGCTGTATTTTTAATCTTGCCATGAAATATTGTAAAAAATCGGAGAAACACGCTGAGTAGATTATTTGTTTTCAATTTTTGTTGAAAAACAGCCGAGACGGTGAATAAAATCAGAAGAATGCTAATTTGAGAGATCACCTCAGAAGCTGTATTTTTAATCTTGCCATGAAATATTGCATAAAATTGGAGAAACACGCTGAGTAGAGCATTTATTTTCAATTTTCGTTGAAAAACAGCCGAGAGAGTGAATAAAATCAGAAGAATGCCGTTTTGAGACATCACCTCAGAATCTGTATTTTTAATCTTGCGATGAAATATTGCGTAAAATCGGAGACACACGCTGAATAGAGCATTTGTTTTCAATTTTTGTTGAAAAACAGCCGATACAGTAAATAAATTCAGAATATTGCTGATTTGAGAGATCACCTCAAAAGCTGTATTTTTAATCTTGCGATGAAATATTGCATAAAATCGGAGAAACACGCTGAATAGAGCATTTGTTTTCAATTTTTGTTGAAAAACAGCCGATACAGTGAATAAATTCAGAATATTGCTGATTTGAGAGATCACCTCAAAAGCTGTATTTTTAATCTTGCGATGAAATATTGCATAAAATCGGAGAAACACGCTGAGTAGAGCATTTGTTTTCCATTTTTGTTGAAAAACAGCCGAGACAGTGATTAAAATCAGAATATTGCTGATTTGAGAGATCACCTCAGAAGTTGTATTTTTAATCTTGCGATGAAATATTGCAAAAAATCGGAGTAACACGCTGAGTAGAGAATTTATTTTCAATTTTCGTTGAAAAACAGCCGAGAGAGTGAATAAAATCAGAAGAATGCCGTTTTGAGAGCTCACCTCAGAAGCTGTATTTTTAATCTTGCGATGAAATATTGCATAAAATTGGAGAAACACGCAGAATAGAGCATTTGTTTTCAATTTTCGTTGAAAAACAGCCGAGAGAGTGAATAAAATCAGAAGAATGCCGTTTTGAGACATCACCTCAGAATCTGTATTTTTAATCTTGCGATGAAATATTGCGTAAAATCGGAGACACACGCTGAATAGAGCATTTGTTTTCAATTTTTGTTGAAAAACAGCCGATACAGTGAATAAATTCAGAATATTGCTGATTTGAGAGATCACTTCAAAAGCTGTATTTTTAATCTTGCGATGAAATATTGCATAAAATCAGAGAAACACGCTGAGTAGAGCATTTGTTTTCAATTTTTGTTGAAAAACAGCAGAGACGGTGAATAAAATCAGAAGAATGCTAATTTGAGAGATCACCTCAGAAGCTGTATTTTTAATCTTGCCATGAAATATTGCATAAAATCGGAGTAACACGCTGAGTAGAGAATTTATTTTCAATTTTCGTTGAAAAACAGCCGAGAGAGTGAATAAAATCAGAAGAATGCCGTTTTGAGAGCTCACCTCAGAAGCTGTATTTTTAATCTTGCGATGAAATATTGCGTAAAATCGGAGACAAACGCTGAATAGAGCATTTGTTTTCAATTTTTGTTGAAAAACAGCCGATACAGTGAATAAATTCAGAATATTGCTGATTTGAGAGATCACCTCAAAAGCTGTATTTTTAATCTTGCGATGAAATATTGCATAAAATCGGAGAAACACGCTGAATAGAGCATTTGTTTTCCATTTTTGTTGAAAAACAGCCGAGACAGTGATAAAAATCAGAATATTGCTGATTTGAGAGATCACCTCACAAGCTGTATTTTTAATCTTGCGATGAAATATTGCATAAAATCGGAGAAACACGCTGAATAGAGCATTTGTTTTCAATTTTTGTTGAAAAACAGCCGAGACAGTGAATAAAATCAGAAGAATGCTGATTTGAGAGATCACGTCAGAAGCTGTATTTTTAATCTTGCCATGAAATATTGTAAAAAATCGGAGAAACACGCTGAGTAGATTATTTGTTTTCAATTTTTGTTGAAAAACAGCCGAGACGGTGAATAAAATCAGAAGAATGCTAATTTGAGAGATCACCTCAGAAGCTGTATTTTTAATCTTGCCATGAAATATTGTATAAAATCGGAGAAACACGCTGAGTAGAGCATTTATTTTCAATTTTCGTTGAAAAACAGCCGAGACAGTGAATAAAATCAGAAGAATGCCGTTTTGAGAGATCACCTCAGAAGCTGTATTTTTAATCTTGCGATGAAATATTGCATAAAATTGGAGAAACACGCTGAGTAGAGCATTTGTTTTCAATTTTTGTTGAAAAACAGCCGAGACAGTGAATAAAATCAGAATAATGCTGATTTGAGACATCACCTCAGAATCTGTATTTTTAATCTTGCAATGAAATATTGCGTGAAATCGGAGAAACACGCTGAATAGAGCATTTGTTTTCAATTTTTATTGAAAAACAGCCGAGACGGTGAATAAAATCAGAAGAATGCTAATTTGAGAGATCACCTCAGAAGCTGTATTTTTAATCTTGCCATGAAATATTGAATAAAATCGGAGTAACACGCTGAGTAGAGAATTTATTTTCAATTTTCGTTGAAAAACAGCCGAGAGAGTGAATAAAATCAGAAGAATGCCGTTTTGAGAGCTCACCTCAGAATCTGTATTTTTAATCTTGCGAAAAAATATTGCGTAAAATCGGAGACACACGCTGAATAGAGCATTGGTTTTCAATTTTTATTGAAAAACAGCCGATACAGTGAATAAATTCAGAATATTGCCGTTTTGAGAGATCACCTCAGAAGCTGTATTTTTAATCTTGCGATGAAATATTGCATAAAATCAGAGAAACACGCTGAGTAGAGCATTTGTTTTCAATTTTTGTTGAAAAACAGCAGAGACGGTGAATAAAATCAGAAAAATGCTAATTTGAGAGATCACCTCAGAAGCTGTATTTTTAATCTTGCCATGAAATATTGCATAAAATCGGAGTAACACGCTGAGTAGAGAATTTATTTTCAATTTTCGTTGAAAAACAGCCGAGAGAGTGAATAAAATCAGAAGAATGCCGTTTTGAGAGCTCACCTCAGAAGCTGTATTTTTAATCTTGCGATGAAATATTGCATAAAATTGGAGAAACACGCTGAATAGAGCATTTGTTTTCAATATTCGTTGAAAGACAGCCGATAGAGTGAATAAAATCAGAAGAATGCCGTTTTGAGACATCACCTCAGAATCTGTATTTTTAATCTTGCGATGAAATATTGCGTAAAATCGGAGACACACGCTGAATAGAGCATTTGTTTTCAATTTTTGTTGAAAAACAGCCGATACAGTGAATAAATTCAGAATATTGCTGATTTGAGAGATCACCTCAAAAGCTGTATTTTTAATCTTGCGATGAAATATTGCATAAAATCGGAGAAACACGCTTAGTAGAGCATTTGTTTTCCATTTTTGTAGAAAAACAGCCGAGACAAAGATTAAAATCAGAATATTGCTGATTTGAGAGATCACCTCAGAAGTTGTATTTTTAATCTTGCGAGGAAATATTGCATGAAATCGGAGAAACACGCTGAGTAGAGCATTTGTTTTAATTTTTGTTGAAAAACTGCCGATACAGTGAATAAAATCAGAAGATAGCTGATTTGAGAGATCACCTCACAAGCTGTATTTTTAATCTTGCGATGAAATATTGCATGAAATCGGAGAAACACGCTGAGTAGAGCATTTGTTTTCAATTTTTGTTGAAAAACAGCCGAGACAGTGAATAAAATCAGAAGAATGCTGATTTGAGAGATCACCTCAGAGGCTGTATTTTTAATCTTGCTGTGAAATATTGCATAAAATTGGAGAAACACGCTTAGTAGAGCATTTGTTTTCCATTTTTGTTGAAAAACAGCCGAGACAGTGATTAAAATCAGAATATTGCTGATTTGAGAGATCACCTCAGAAGTTGTATTTTTAATCTTGCGAGGAAATATTGCATAAAATCGGAGAAACACGCTGAGTAGAGCATTTGTTTTCAATTTTTGTTGAAAAACAGCCGAGACAGTGATTAAAATCAGAATATTGCTGATTTGAGAGATCACCTCAGAATATGTATTTTTAATCTTGCCATGAAATATTGCATAAAATCGGAGAAACACGCTGACTAGAGCATTTGTTTTCAATTTTTGTTGAAAAACAGCCGAGACGGTGAATAAAATCAGAAGAATGCTAATTTGAGAGATCACCTCAGAAGCTGTATTTTTAATCTTGCGATGAAATATTGCAAAAAATCGGAGAAACACGCTGAGTAGAACATTTGTTTTCAATTTTTGTTGTAAAACAGCCGAGACAGTGAATAAAATCAGAAGAATGCTGATTTGAGAGATCACCTCAGTGGCTGTATTTTTAATCTTGCTGTGAAATATTGCATAAAATTGGAGAAACACGCTTAGTAGAGCATTTGTTTTCCATTTTTGTTGAAAAACAGCCGAGACAGTGATTAAAATCAGAATATTGCTGATTTGAGAGATCACCTCAGAAGTTGTATTTTTAATCTTGCGAGGAAATATTGCATAAAATCGGAGAAACACGCTGAGTAGAGCATTTGTTTTCAATTTTTGTTGAAAAACAGCCGAGACAGTGATTAAAATCAGAAGATAGCTGATTTGAGAGATCACCTCAGAAGCTGTATTTTTAATCTTGCCATGAAATATTGTAAAAAATCGGAGAAACACGCTGAGTAGAGCATTTGTTTTCAATTTTCGTTGAAAAACAGCCGAGACAGTGAATAAAATCAGAAGAATGCCGTTTTGAGAGATCACCTCAGAAGCTGTATTTTTAATCTTGCGATGAAATATTGCATAAAATTGTAGAAACACGCTGAGTAGAGCATTTGTTTTCAATTTTTGTTGAAAAACAGCCGAGACAGTGAATAAAATCAGAAGAATGCCGTTTTGAGACATCACCTCAGAATCTGTATTTTTAATCTTGCAATGAAATATTGCGTGAATACGGAGAAACACGCTGAATAGAGCATTTGTTTTCAATTTTTATTGAAAAACAGCCGAGACAGTGAATAAAATCAGAATAATGCTGATTTGAGAGATCACCTCAAAAGCTGTATTTTTAATCTTGCGATGAAATATTGCATAAAATCAGAGAAACACGCTGAGTAGAGCATTTGTTTTCAATTTTCGTTGAAAAACAGCCGAGAGAGTGAATAAAATCAGAATATTGCTGATTTGAGAGATCACCTCAAAAGCTGTATTTTTAATCTTGCGATGAAATATTGCATAAAATCGGAGAAACACGCTGAGTAGAGCATTTGTTTTCCATTTTTGTTGAAAAACAGCCGAGACAGTGATTAAAATCAGAATATTGCTGATTTGAGAGATCACCTCAGAAGTTGTATTTTTAATCTTGCGATGAAATATTGCAAAAAATCGGAGTAACACGCTGAGTAGAGAATTTATTTTCAATTTTCGTTGAAAAACAGCCGAGAGAGTGAATAAAATCAGAAGAATGCCGTTTTGAGAGCTCACCTCAGAAGCTGTATTTTTAATCTTGCGATGAAATATTGCATAAAATTGGAGAAACACGCTGAATAGAGCATTTGTTTTCAATTTTCGTTGAAAAACAGCCGAGAGAGTGAATAAAATCAGAAGAATGCCGTTTTGAGACATCACCTCAGAATCTGTATTTTTAATCTTGCGATGAAATATTGCGTAAAATCGGAGACACACGCTGAATAGAGCATTTGTTTTCAATTTTTGTTGAAAAACAGCCGATACAGTGAATAAATTCAGAATATTGCTGATTTGAGAGGTCACTTCAAAAGCTGTATTTTTAATCTTGCGATGAAATATTGCATAAAATCAGAGAAACACGCTGAGTAGAGCATTTGTTTTCAATTTTTGTTGAAAAACAGCCGATACAGTGAATAAATTCAGAATATTGCTGATTTGAGAGATCACCTCAAAAGCTGTATTTTTAATCTTGCGATGAAATATTGCATAAAATCGGAGAAACACGCTGAATAGAGCATTTGTTTTCAATTTTTGTTGAAAAACAGCCGAGACAGTGAATAAAATCAGAAGAATGCTGATTTGAGAGATCACGTCAGAAGCTGTATTTTTAATCTTGCCATGAAATATTGTAAAAAATCGGAGAAACACGCTGAGTAGATTATTTGTTTTCAATTTTTGTTGAAAAACAGCCGAGACGGTGAATAAAATCAGAAGAATGCTAATTTGAGAGATCAACTCAGAAGCTGTATTGTTAATCTTGCCATGAAATATTGTATAAAATCCGAGAAACACGCTGAGTAGAGCATTTATTTTCAATTTTCGTTGAAAAACAGCCGAGACAGTGAATAAAATCAGAAGAATGCCGTTTTGAGAGATCACCTCAGAAGCTGTATTTTTAATCTTGCGATGAAATATTGCATAAAATTGGAGAAACACGCTGAGTAGAGCATTTGTTTTCAATTTTTGTTGAAAAACAGCAGAGACGGTGTATAAAATCAGAAGAATGCTAATTTGAGAGATCACCTCAGAAGCTGTATTTTTAATCTTGCCATGAAATATTGAATAAAATCGGAGTAACACGCTGAGTAGAGAATTTATTTTCAATTTTCGTTGAAAAACAGCCGAGAGAGTGAATAAAATCAGAAGAATGCCGTTTTGAGAGCTCACCTCAGAATCTGTATTTTTAATCTTGCGAAAAAATATTGCGTAAAATCGGAGACACACGCTGAATAGAGCATTTGTTTTCAATTTTTATTGAAAAACAGCCGATACAGTGAATAAATTCAGAATATTGCCGTTTTGAGAGATCACCTCAGAAGCTGTATTTTTAATCTTGCGATGAAATATTGCATAAAATCAGAGAAACACGCTGAGTAGAGCATTTGTTTTCAATTTTTGTTGAAAAACAGCAGAGACGGTGAATAAAATCAGAAAAATGCTAATTTGAGAGATCACCTCAGAATCTGTATTTTTAATCTTGCCATGAAATATTGCATAAAATCGGAGTAACACGCTGAGTAGAGAATTTATTTTCAATTTTCGTTGAAAAACAGCCGAGAGAGTGAATAAAATCAGAAGAATGCCGTTTTGAGAGCTCACCTCAGAAGCTGTATTTTTAATCTTGCGATGAAATATTGCATAAAATTGGAGAAACACGCTGAATAGAGCATTTGTTTTCAATTTTCGTTGAAAGACAGCCGATAGAGTGAATAAAATCAGAAGAATGCCGTTTTGAGACATCACCTCAGAATCTGTATTTTTAATCTTGCGATGAAATATTGCATAAAATCAGAGAAACACGCTGAGTAGAGCATTTGTTTTCAATTTTTGTTGAAAAACAGCAGAGACGGTGAATAAAATCAGAAAAATGCTAATTTGAGAGATCACCTCAGAAGCTGTATTTTTAATCTTGCCATGAAATATTGCATAAAATCGGAGTAACACGCTGAGTAGAGAATTTATTTTCAATTTTCGTTGAAAAACAGCCGAGAGAGTGAATAAAATCAGAAGAATGCCGTTTTGAGAGCTCACCTCAGAAGCTGTATTTTTAATCTTGCGATGAAATATTGCATAAAATTGGAGAAACACGCTGAATAGAGCATTTGTTTTCAATTTTCGTTGAAAGACAGCCGATAGAGTGAATAAAATCAGAAGAATGCCGTTTTGAGACATCACCTCAGAATCTGTATTTTTAATCTTGCGATGAAATATTGCGTAAAATCGGAGACACACGCTGAATAGAGCATTTGTTTTCAATTTTTGTTGAAAAACAGCCGATACAGTGAATAAATTCAGAATATTGCTGATTTGAGAGATCACCTCAAAAGCTGTATTTTTAATCTTGCGATGAAATATTGCATAAAATCGGAGAAACACGCTTAGTAGAGCATTTGTTTTCCATTTTTGTAGAAAAACAGCCGAGACAAAGATTAAAATCAGAATATTGCTGATTTGAGAGATCACCTCAGAAGTTGTATTTTTAATCTTGCGATGAAATATTGCATGAAATCGGAGAAACACGCTGAGTAGAGCATTTGTTTTCAATTTTTGTTGAAAAACAGCCGAGACAGTGAATAAAATCAGAAGAATGCTGATTTGAGAGATCACCTCAGAGGCTGTATTTTTAATCTTGCTGTGAAATATTGCATAAAATTGGAGAAACACGCTTAGTAGAGCATTTGTTTTCCATTTTTGTTGAAAAACAGCCGAGACAGTGATTAAAATCAGAATATTGCTGATTTGAGAGATCACCTCAGAAGTTGTATTTTTAATCTTGCGAGGAAATATTGCATAAAATCGGAGAAACACGCTGAGTAGAGCATTTGTTTTCAATTTTTGTTGAAAAACAGCCGAGACAGTGATTAATTTCAGAATATTGCTGATTTGAGAGATCACCTCAGAATATGTATTTTTAATCTTGCCATGAAATATTGCATAAAATCGGAGAAACACGCTGACTAGAGCATTTGTTTTCAATTTTTGTTGAAAAACAGCCGAGACGGTGAATAAAATCAGAAGAATGCTAATTTGAGAGATCACCTCAGAAGCTGTATTTTTAATCTTGCCATGAAATATTGCATAAAATCGGAGAAACACGCTTAGTAGAGCATTTGTTTTCCATTTTTGTTGAAAAACAGCCGAGACAGTGATTAAAATCAGAATATTGCTGATTTGAGAGATCACCTCAGAAGTTGTATTTTTAATCTTGCGAGGAAATATTGCATAAAATCGGAGAAACACGCTGAGTAGAGCATTTGTTTTCAATTTTTGTTGAAAAACAGCCGAGACAGTGATTAAAATCAGAAGATAGCTGATTTGAGAGATCACCTCAGAAGCTGTATTTTTAATCTTGCCATGAAATATTGTAAAAAATCGGAGAAACACGCTGAGTAGAGCATTTGTTTTCAATTTTTTTTTAAAAACAGCCGAGACGGTGAATAAAATCAGAAGAATGCTAATTTGAGAGATCACCTCAGAAGCTGTATTTTTAATCTTGCCATGAAATATTGCATATAATCGGAGAAACACGCTGAGTAGAGCATTTATTTTCAATTTTCGTTGAAAAACAGCCGAGACAGTGAATAAAATCAGAAGAATGCCGTTTTGAGAGATCACCTCAGAAGCTGTATTTTTAATCTTGCGATGAAATATTGCATATAATTGGAGAAACACGCTGAGTAGAGCATTTGTTTTCAATTTTTGTTGAAAAACAGCCGAGACAGTGAATAAAATCAGAAGAATGCCGTTTTGAGACATCACCTCAGAATCTGTATTTTTAATCTTGCAATGAAATATTGCGTGAATACGGAGAAAAGGGCTGAATAGAGCATTTGTTTTCAATTTTTATTGAAAAACAGCCGAGACAGTGAATAAAATCAGAATAATGCTGATTTGAGAGATCACCTCAAAAGCTGTATTTTTAATCTTGCGATGAAATATTGCATAAAATCAGAGAAACACGCTGAGTAGAGCATTTGTTTTCAATTTTTGTTGAAAAACAGCAGAGACGGTGAATAAAATCAGAAGAATGCTAATTTGAGAGATCACCTCAGAAGCTGTATTTTTAATCTTGCCATGAAATATTGCATAAAATCGGAGTAACACGCTGAGTAGAGAATTTATTTTCAATTTTCGTTGAAAAACAGCCGAGAGAGTGAATAAAATCAGAAGAATGCCGTTTTGAGACATCTCCTCAGAATCTGTATTTTTAATCTTGCGATGAAATATTGCGTAAAATCGGAGACACACGCTGAATAGAGCATTTGTTTTCAATTTTTGTTGAAAAACAGCCGATACAGTAAATAAATTCAGAATATTGCTGATTTGAGAGATCACCTCAAAAGCTGTATTTTTAATCTTGCGATGAAATATTGCATAAAATCGGAGAAACACGCTGAATAGAGCATTTGTTTTCAATTTTTGTTGAAAAACAGCCGATACAGTGAATAAATTCAGAATATTGCTGATTTGAGAGATCACCTCAAAAGCTGTATTTTTAATCTTGCGATGAAATATTGCATAAAATCGGAGAAACACGCTGAGTAGAGCATTTGTTTTCCATTTTTGTTGAAAAACAGCCGAGACAGTGATTAAAATCAGAATATTGCTGATTTGAGAGATCACCTCAGAAGTTGTATTTTTAATCTTGCGATGAAATATTGCAAAAAATCGGAGTAACACGCTGAGTAGAGAATTTATTTTCAATTTTCGTTGAAAAACAGCCGAGAGAGTGAATAAAATCAGAAGAATGCCGTTTTGAGAGCTCACCTCAGAAGCTGTATTTTTAATCTTGCGATGAAATATTGCATAAAATTGGAGAAACACGCTGAATAGAGCATTTGTTTTCAATTTTCGTTGAAAAACAGCCGAGAGAGTGAATAAAATCAGAAGAATGCCGTTTTGAGACATCACCTCAGAATCTGTATTTTTAATCTTGCGATGAAATATTGCGTAAAATCGGAGACACACGCTGAATAGAGCATTTGTTTTCAATTTTTGTTGAAAAACAGCCGATACAGTGAATAAATTCAGAATATTGCTGATTTGAGAGATCACTTCAAAAGCTGTATTTTTAATCTTGCGATGAAATATTGCATAAAATCAGAGAAACACGCTGAGTAGAGCATTTGTTTTCAATTTTTGTTGAAAAACAGCCGATACAGTGAATAAATTCAGAATATTGCTGATTTGAGAGATCACCTCAAAAGCTGTATTTTTAATCTTGCGATGAAATATTGCATAAAATCGGAGAAACACGCTGAATAGAGCATTTGTTTTCAATTTTTGTTTTAAAACAGCCGATACAGTGAATAAATTTAGAATATTGCTGATTTGAGAGATCACCTCAAAAGCTGTATTTTTAATCTTGCGATGAAATATTGCATAAAATCGGAGAAACACGCTGAGTAGAGCATTTGTTTTCCATTTTTGTTGCAAAACAGCCGAGACAGTGATTAAAATCAGAATATTGCTGATTTGAGAGATCACCTCACAAGCTGTATTTTTAATCTTGCGATGAAATATTGCATAAAATCGGAGAAACACGCTGAATAGAGCATTTGTTTTCAATTTTTGTTGAAAAACAGCCGAGACAGTGAATAAAATCAGAAGAATGCTGATTTGAGAGATCACGTCAGAAGCTGTATTTTTAATCTTGCCATGAAATATTGTAAAAAATCGGAGAAACACGCTGAGTAGATTATTTGTTTTCAATTTTTGTTGAAAAACAGCCGAGACGGTGAATAAAATCAGAAGAATGCTAATTTGAGAGATCACCTCAGAAGCTGTATTGTTAATCTTGCCATGAAATATTGTATAAAATCGGAGAAACACGCTGAGTAGAGCATTTATTTTCAATTTTCGTTGAAAAACAGCCGAGACAGTGAATAAAATCAGAAGAATGCCGTTTTGAGAGATCACCTTAGAAGCTGTATTTTTAATCTTGCGATGAAATATTGCATAAAATTGGAGAAACACGCTGAGTAGAGCATTTGTTTTCAATTTTTGTTGAAAAACAGCCGAGACAGTGAATAAAATCAGAAGATTGCCGTTTTGAGAGATCACCTCAGAAGCTGTATTTTTAATCTTGCGATAAAATATTGCATAAAATTGGAGAAACACGCTGAGTAGAGCATTTGTTTTCAATTTTTGTTGAAAAACAGCCGAGACAGTGAATAAAATCAGAATAATGCTGATTTGAGACATCACCTCAGAATCTGTATTTTTAATCTTGCAATGAAATATTGCGTGAAATCGGAGAAACACGCTGAATAGAGCATTTGTTTTCAATTTTTATTGAAAAACAGCCGAGACAGTGAATAAAATCAGAATAATGCTGATTTGAGAGATCACCTCAAAAGCTGTATTTTTAATCTTGCGATGAAATATTGCATAAAATCAGAGAAACACGCTGAGTAGAGCATTTGTTTTCAATTTTTGTTGAAAAACAGCAGAGACGGTGTATAAAATCAGAAGAATGCTAATTTGAGAGATCACCTCAGAAGCTGTATTTTTAATCTTGCCATGAAATATTGAATAAAATCGGAGTAACACGCTGAGTAGAGAATTTATTTTCAATTTTCGTTGAAAAACAGCCGAGAGAGTGAATAAAATCAGAAGAATGCCGTTTTGAGAGCTCACCTCAGAATCTGTATTTTTAATCTTGCGAAAAAATATTGCGTAAAATCGGAGACACACGCTGAATAGATCATTTGTTTTCAATTTTTATTGAAAAACAGCCGATACAGTGAATAAATTCAGAATATTGCCGTTTTGAGAGATCACCTCAGAAGCTGTATTTTTAATCTTGCGATGAAATATTGCATAAAATCAGAGAAACACGCTGAGTAGATCATTTGTTTTCAATTTTTGTTGAAAAACAGCAGAGACGGTGAATAAAATCAGAAAAATGCTAATTTGAGAGATCACCTCAGAAGCTGTATTTTTAATCTTGCCATGAAATATTGCATAAAATCGGAGTAACACGCTGAGTAGAGAATTTATTTTCAATTTTCGTTGAAAAACAGCCGAGAGAGTGAATAAAATCAGAAGAATGCCGTTTTGAGAGCTCACCTCAGAAGCTGTATTTTTAATCTTGCCATGAAATATTGCATAAAATCGGAGAAACACGCTGAGTAGAGCATTTGTTTTCAATTTTCGTTGAAAGACAGCCGATAGAGTGAATAAAATCAGAAGAATGCCGTTTTGAGACATCACCTCAGAATCTGTATTTTTAATCTTGCGATGAAATATTGCGTAAAATCGGAGACACACGCTGAATAGAGCATTTGTTTTCAATTTTTGTTGAAAAACAGCCGATACAGTGAATAAATTCAGAATATTGCTGATTTGAGAGATCACCTCAAAAGCTGTATTTTTAATCTTGCGATGAAATATTGCATAAAATCGGAGAAACACGCTTAGTAGAGCATTTGTTTTCCATTTTTGTAGAAAAACAGCCGAGACAAAGATTAAAATCAGAATATTGCTGATTTGAGAGATCACCTCAGAAGTTGTATTTTTAATCTTGCGAGGAAATATTGCATGAAATCGGAGAAACACGCTGAGTAGAGCATTTGTTTTAATTTTTGTTGAAAAACTGCCGATACAGTGAATAAAATCAGAAGATAGCTGATTTGAGAGATCACCTCACAAGCTGTATTTTTAATCTTGCGATGAAATATTGCATTATATCGGAGAAACACGCTGAGTAGAGCATTTGTTTTCAATTTTTGTTGAAAAACAGCCGAGACAGTGAATAAAATCAGAAGAATGCTGATTTGAGAGATCACCTCAGTGGCTGTATTTTTAATCTTGCTGTGAAATATTGCATAAAATTGGAGAAACACGCTTAGTAGAGCATTTGTTTTCCATTTTTGTTGAAAAACAGCCGAGACAGTGATTAAAATCAGAATATTGCTGATTTGAGAGATCACCTCAAAAGTTGTATTTTTAATCTTGCGAGGAAATATTGCATAAAATCGGAGAAACACGCTGAGTAGAGCATTTGTTTTCAATTTTTGTTGAAAAACAGCCGAGACAGTGATTAAAATCAGAATATTGCTGATTTGAGAGATCACCTCAGAATATGTATTTTTAATCTTGCCATGAAATATTGCATAAAATCGGAGAAACACGCTGACTAGAGCATTTGTTTTCAATTTTTGTTGAAAAACAGCCGAGACGGTGAATAAAATCAGAAGAATGCTAATTTGAGAGATCACCTCAGAAGCTGTATTTTTATACTTGCCATGAAATATTGCATAAAATCGGAGAAACACGCTGAGTAGAGCATTTATTTTCAATTTTTGTTGAAAAACAGCCGAGACTGTGATTAAAATCAGAAGATAGCTGATTTGAGAGATCACCTCACAAGCTGTATTTTTAATCTTGCGATGAAATATTGTATGAAATCGGAGAAACACGCTGAGTAGAGCATTTGTTTTCAATTTTTGTTGAAAAACAGCCGAGACAGTGAATAAAATCGGAGGAATGCTGATTTGAGAGATCACCTCAGTGGCTGTATTTTTAATCTTGCTGTGAAATATTGCATAAAATTGGAGAAACACGCTTAGTAGAGCATTTGTTTTCCATTTTTGTTGAAAAACAGCCGAGACAGTGATTAAAATCAGAATATTGCTGATTTGAGAGATCACCTCAGAAGTTGTATTTTTAATCTTGCGAGGAAATATTGCATAAAATCGGAGAAACACGCTGAGTAGAGCATTTGTTTTCAATTTTTGTTGAAAAACAGCCGAGACAGTGATTAAAATCAGAAGATAGCTGATTTGAGAGATCACCTCAGAAGCTGTATTTTTAATCTTGCCATGAAATATTGTAAAAAATCGGAGAAACACGCTGAGTAGAGCATTTGTTTTCAATTTTTTTTTAAAAACAGCCGAGACGGTGAATAAAATCAGAAGAATGCTAATTTGAGAGATCACCTCAGAAGCTGTATTTTTAATCTTGCCATGAAATATTGCATAAAATCGGAGAAACACGCTGAGTAGAGCATTTATTTTCAATTTTCGTTGAAAAACAGCCGAGACAGTGAATAAAATCAGAAGAATGCCGTTTTGAGAGATCACCTCAGAAGCTGTATTTTTAATCTTGCGATGAAATATTGCATATAATTGGAGAAACACGCTGAGTAGAGCATTTGTTTTCAATTTTTGTTGAAAAACAGCCGAGACAGTGAATAAAATCAGAAGAATGCCGTTTTGAGACATCACCTCAGAATCTGTATTTTTAATCTTGCAATGAAATATTGCGTGAATACGGAGAAACACGCTGAATAGAGCATTTGTTTTCAATTTTTATTGAAAAACAGCCGAGACAGTGAATAAAATCAGAATAATGCTGATTTGAGAGATCACCTCAAAAGCTGTATTTTTAATCTTGCGATGAAATATTGCATAAAATCAGAGAAAGACGCTGAGTAGAGCATTTGTTTTCAATTTTTGTTGAAAAACAGCAGAGACGGTGAATAAAATCAGAAGAATGCTAATTTGAGAGATCACCTCAGAAGCTGTATTTTTAATCTTGCCATGAAATATTGCATAAAATCGGAGTAACACGCTGAGTAGAGAATTTATTTTCAATTTTCGTTGAAAAACAGCCGAGAGAGTGAATAAAATCAGAAGAATGCCGTTTTGAGAGCTCACCTCAGAAGCTGTATTTTTAATCTTGCGATGAAATATTGCATAAAATTGGAGAAACACGCTGAATAGAGCATTTGTTTTCAATTTTCGTTGAAAAACAGCCGAGAGAGTGAATAAAATCAGAAGAATGCCGTTTTGAGACATCACCTCAGAATCTGTATTTTTAATCTTGCGATGAAATATTGCGTAAAATCGGAGACACACGCTGAATAGAGCATTTGTTTTCAATTTTTGTTGAAAAACAGCCGATACAGTAAATAAATTCAGAATATTGCTGATTTGAGAGATCACCTCAAAAGCTGTATTTTTAATCTTGCGATGAAATATTGCATAAAATCGGAGAAACACGCTGAATAGAGCATTTGTTTTCAATTTTTGTTGAAAAACAGCCGATACAGTGAATAAATTCAGAATATTGCTGATTTGAGAGATCACCTCAAAAGCTGTATTTTTAATCTTGCGATGAAATATTGCATAAAATCGGAGAAACACGCTGAGTAGAGCATTTGTTTTCCATTTTTGTTGAAAAACAGCCGAGACAGTGATTAAAATCAGAATATTGCTGATTTGAGAGATCACCTCAGAAGTTGTATTTTTAATCTTGCGATGAAATATTGCAAAAAATCGGAGTAACACGCTGAGTAGAGAATTTATTTTCAATTTTCGTTGAAAAACAGCCGAGAGAGTGAATAAAATCAGAAGAATGCCGTTTTGAGAGCTCACCTCAGAAGCTGTATTTTTAATCTTGCGATGAAATATTGCATAAAATTGGAGAAACACGCTGAATAGAGCATTTGTTTTCAATTTTCGTTGAAAAACAGCCGAGAGAGTGAATAAAATCAGAAGAATGCCGTTTTGAGACATCAACTCAGAATCTGTATTTTTAATCTTGCGATGAAATATTGCGTAAAATCGGAGACACACGCTGAATAGAGCATTTGTTTTCAATTTTTGTTGAAAAACAGCCGATACAGTGAATAAATTCAGAATATTGCTGATTTGAGAGATCACCTCAAAAGCTGTATTTTTAATCTTGCGATGAAATATTGCATAAAATCGGAGAAACACGCTGAATAGAGCATTTGTTTTCAATTTTTGTTTTAAAACAGCCGATACAGTGAATAAATTTAGAATATTGCTGATTTGAGAGATCACCTCAAAAGCTGTATTTTTAATCTTGCGATGAAATATTGCATAAAATCGGAGAAACACGCTGAGTAGAGCATTTGTTTTCCATTTTTGTTGAAAAACAGCCGAGACAGTGATTAAAATCAGAATATTGCTGATTTGAGAGATCACCTCACAAGCTGTATTTTTAATCTTGCGATGAAATATTGCATAAAATCGGAGAAACACGCTGAATAGAGCATTTGTTTTCAATTTTTGTTGAAAAACAGCCGAGACAGTGAATAAAATCAGAAGAATGCTGATTTGAGAGATCACGTCAGAAGCTGTATTTTTAATCTTGCCATGAAATATTGTAAAAAATCGGAGAAACACGCTGAGTAGATTATTTGTTTTCAATTTTTGTTGAAAAACAGCCGAGACGGTGAATAAAATCAGAAGAATGCTAATTTGAGAGATCACCTCAGAAGCTGTATTTTTAATCTTGCCATGAAATATTGTATAAAATCGGAGAAACACGCTGAGTAGAGCATTTATTTTCAATTTTCGTTGAAAAACAGCCGAGACAGTGAATAAAATCAGAAGAATGCCGTTTTGAGAGATCACCTCAGAAGCTGTATTTTTAATCTTGCGATGAAATATTGCATAAAATTGGAGAAACACGCTGAGTAGAGCATTTGTTTTCAATTTTTGTTGAAAAACAGCCGAGACAGTGAATAAAATCAGAAGATTGCCGTTTTGAGAGATCACCTCAGAAGCTGTATTTTTAATCTTGCGATAAAATATTGCATAAAATTGGAGAAACACGCTGAGTAGAGCATTTGTTTTCAATTTTTGTTGAAAAACAGCCGAGACAGTGAATAAAATCAGAATAATGCTGATTTGAGACATCACCTCAGAATCTGTATTTTTAATCTTGCAATGAAATATTGCGTGAAATCGGAGAAACACGCTGAATAGAGCATTTGTTTTCAATTTTTGTTGAAAAACAGCCGAGACAGTGAATAAAATCAGAAGAATGCTAATTTGAGAGATCACCTCAGAAGCTGTATTTTTAATCTTGCCATGAAATATTGTATAAAATCGGAGAAACACGCTGAGTAGAGCATTTATTTTCAATTTTCGTTGAAAAACAGCCGAGACAGTGAATAAAATCAGAAGAATGCCGTTTTGAGAGATCACCTCAGAAGCTGTATTTTTAATCTTGCGATGAAATATTGCATAAAATCGCAGAAACACGCTGAGTAGAGCATTTGTTTTCAATTTTTGTTGAAAAACAGCAGAGACGGTGTATAAAATCAGAAGAATGCTAATTTGAGAGATCACCTCAGAAGCTGTATTTTTAATCTTGCCATGAAATATTGAATAAAATCGGAGTAACACGCTGAGTAGAGAATTTATTTTCAATTTTCGTTGAAAAACAGCCGATACAGTGAATAAATTCAGAATATTGCCGTTTTGAGAGATCACCTCAGAAGCTGTATTTTTAATCTTGCGATGAAATATTGCATAAAATCAGAGAAACACGCTGAGTAGATCATTTGTTTTCAATTTTTGTTGAAAAACAGCAGAGACGGTGAATAAAATCAGAAAAATGCTAATTTGAGAGATCACCTCAGAAGCTGTATTTTTAATCTTGCCATGAAATATTGCATAAAATCGGAGTAACACGCTGAGTAGAGAATTTATTTTCAATTTTCGTTGAAAAACAGCCGAGAGAGTGAATAAAATCAGAAGAATGCCGTTTTGAGAGCTCACCTCAGAAGCTGTATTTTTAATCTTGCGATGAAATATTGCATAAAATTGGAGAAACACGCTGAATAGAGCATTTGTTTTCAATTTTCGTTGAAAGACAGCCGATAGAGTGAATAAAATCAGAAGAATGCCGTTTTGAGACATCACCTCAGAATCTGTATTTTTAATCTTGCGATGAAATATTGCGTAAAATCGGAGACACACGCTGAATAGAGCATTTGTTTTCAATTTTTGTTGAAAAACAGCCGATACAGTGAATAAATTCAGAATATTGCTGATTTGAGAGATCACCTCAAAAGCTGTATTTTTAATCTTGCGATGAAATATTGCATAAAATCGGAGAAACACGCTTAGTAGAGCATTTGTTTTCCATTTTTGTAGAAAAACAGCCGAGACAAAGATTAAAATCAGAATATTGCTGATTTGAGAGATCACCTCAGAAGTTGTATTTTTAATCTTGCGAGGAAATATTGCATGAAATCGGAGAAACACGCTGAGTAGAGCATTTGTTTTAATTTTTGTTGAAAAACTGCCGATACAGTGAATAAAATCAGAAGATAGCTGATTTGAGAGATCACCTCACAAGCTGTATTTTTAATCTTGCGATGAAATATTGCATGAAATCGGAGAAACACGCTGAGTAGAGCATTTGTTTTCAATTTTTGTTGAAAAACAGCCGAGACAGTGAATAAAATCAGAAGAATGCTGATTTGAGAGATCAACTCAGTGGCTGTATTTTTAATCTTGCTGTGAAATATTGCATAAAATTGGAGAAACACGCTTAATAGAGCATTTGTTTTCCATTTTTGTTGAAAAACAGCCGAGACAGTGATTAAAATCAGAATATTGCTGATTTGAGAGATCACCTCAGAAGTTGTATTTTTAATCTTGCGAGGAAATATTGCATAAAATCGGAGAAACACGCTGAGTAGAGCATTTGTTTTCAATTTTTGTTGAAAAACAGCCGAGACAGTGATTAAAATCAGAATATTGCTGATTTGAGAGATCACCTCAGAATATGTATTTTTAATCTTGCCATGAAATATTGCATACAATCGGAGAAACACGCTGACTAGAGCATTTGTTTTCAATTTTTGATGAAAAACAGCAGAGACGGTGTATAAAATCAGAAGAATGCTAATTTGAGAGATCACGTCAGAAGCTGTATTTTTAATCTTGCGATAAAATATTGCATAAAATTGGAGAAACACGCTGAGTAGAGCATTTGTTTTCAATTTTTGTTGAAAAACAGCCGAGACAGTGAATAAAATCAGAATAATGCTGATTTGAGACATCACCTCAGAATCTGTATTTTTAATCTTGCAATGAAATATTGCGTGAAATCGGAGAAACACGCTGAATAGAGCATTTGTTTTCAATTTTTGTTGAAAAACAGCCGAGACAGTGAATAAAATCAGAAGAATGCTAATTTGAGAGATCACCTCAGAAGCTGTATTTTTAATCTTGCCATGAAATATTGTATAAAATCGGAGAAACACGCTGAGTAGAGCATTTATTTTCAATTTTCGTTGAAAAACAGCCGAGACAGTGAATAAAATCAGAAGAATGCCGTTTTGAGAGATCACCTCAGAAGCTGTATTTTTAATCTTGCGATGAAATATTGCATAAAATCGCAGAAACACGCTGAGTAGAGCATTTGTTTTCAATTTTTGTTGAAAAACAGCCGAGACAGTGAATAAAATCAGAAGAATGCTAATTTGAGAGATCACCTCAGAAGCTGTATTTTTAATCTTGCCATGAAATATTGAATAAAATCGGAGTAACACGCTGAGTAGAGAATTTATTTTCAATTTTCGTTGAAAAACAGCCGATACAGTGAATAAATTCAGAATATTGCCGTTTTGAGAGATCACCTCAGAAGCTGTATTTTTAATCTTGCGATGAAATATTGCATAAAATCAGAGAAACACGCTGAGTAGATCATTTGTTTTCAATTTTTGTTGAAAAACAGCAGAGACGGTGAATAAAATCAGAAAAATGCTAATTTGAGAGATCACCTCAGAAGCTGTATTTTTAATCTTGCCATGAAATATTGCATAAAATCGGAGTAACACGCTGAGTAGAGAATTTATTTTCAATTTTCGTTGAAAAACAGCCGAGAGAGTGAATAAAATCAGAAGAATGCCGTTTTGAGAGCTCACCTCAGAAGCTGTATTTTTAATCTTGCGATGAAATATTGCATAAAATTGGAGAAACACGCTGAATAGAGCATTTGTTTTCAATTTTCGTTGAAAGACAGCCGATAGAGTGAATAAAATCAGAAGAATGCCGTTTTGAGACATCACCTCAGAATCTGTATTTTTAATCTTGCGATGAAATATTGCGTAAAATCGGAGACACACGCTGAATAGAGCATTTGTTTTCAATTTTTGTTGAAAAACAGCCGATACAGTGAATAAATTCAGAATATTGCTGATTTGAGAGATCACCTCAAAAGCTGTATTTTTAATCTTGCGATGAAATATTGCATAAAATCGGAGAAACACGCTTAGTAGAGCATTTGTTTTCCATTTTTGTAGAAAAACAGCCGAGACAAAGATTAAAATCAGAATATTGCTGATTTGAGAGATCACCTCAGAAGTTGTATTTTTAATCTTGCGAGGAAATATTGCATGAAATCGGAGAAACACGCTGAGTAGAGCATTTGTTTTAATTTTTGTTGAAAAACTGCCGATACAGTGAATAAAATCAGAAGATAGCTGATTTGAGAGATCACCTCACAAGCTGTATTTTTAATCTTGCGATGAAATATTGCATGAAATCGGAGAAACACGCTGAGTAGAGCATTTGTTTTCAATTTTTGTTGAAAAACAGCCGAGACAGTGAATAAAATCAGAAGAATGCTGATTTGAGAGATCAACTCAGTGGCTGTATTTTTAATCTTGCTGTGAAATATTGCATAAAATTGGAGAAACACGCTTAATAGAGCATTTGTTTTCCATTTTTGTTGAAAAACAGCCGAGACAGTGATTAAAATCAGAATATTGCTGATTTGAGAGATCACCTCAGAAGTTGTATTTTTAATCTTGCGAGGAAATATTGCATAAAATCGGAGAAACACGCTGAGTAGAGCATTTGTTTTCAATTTTTGTTGAAAAACAGCCGAGACAGTGATTAAAATCAGAAGATAGCTGATTTGAGAGATCACCTCAGAAGCTGTATTTTTAATCTTGCCATGAAATATTGTAAAAAATCGGAGAAACACGCTGAGTAGAGCATTTGTTTTCAATTTTTTTTTAAAAACAGCCGAGACAGTGAATAAAATCAGAAGAATGCCGTTTTGAGACATCACCTCAGAATCTGTATTTTTAATCTTGCAATGAAATATTGCGTGAATACGGAGAAACACGCTGAATAGAGCATTTATTTTCAATTTTTATTGAAAAACAGCCGAGACAGTGAATAAAATCAGAAGAATGCTAATTTGAGAGATCACCTCAGAAGCTGTATTTTTAATCTTGCCATGAAATATTGCATAAAATCGGAGTAACACGCTGAGTAGAGAATTTATTTTCAATTTTCGTTGAAAAACAGCCGAGAGAGTGAATAAAATCAGAAGAATGCCGTTTTGAGACATCACCTCAGAATCTGTATTTTTAATCTTGCGATGAAATATTGCGTAAAATCGGAGACACACGCTGAATAGAGCATTTGTTTTCAATTTTTGTTGAAAAACAGCCGATACAGTAAATAAATTCAGAATATTGCTGATTTGAGAGATCACCTCAAAAGCTGTATTTTTAATCTTGCGATGAAATATTGAATAAAATCGGAGAAACACGCTGAATAGAGCATTTGTTTTCAATTTTTGTTGAAAAACAGCCGATACAGTGAATAAATTCAGAATATTGCTGATTTGAGAGATCACCTCAAAAGCTGTATTTTTAATCTTGCGATGAAATATTGCATAAAATCGGAGAAACACGCTGAGTAGAGCATTTGTTTTCCATTTTTGTTGAAAAACAGCCGAGACAGTGATTAAAATCAGAATATTGCTGATTTGAGAGCTCACCTCAGAAGCTGTATTTTTAATCTTGCGATGAAATATTGCATAAAATTGGAGAAACACGCTGAATAGAGCATTTGTTTTCAATTTTCGTTGAAAAACAGCCGAGAGAGTGAATAAAATCAGAAGAATGCCGTTTTGAGACATCACCTCAGAATCTGTATTTTTAATCTTGCGATGAAATATTGCGTAAAATCGGAGACACACGCTGAATAGAGCATTTGTTTTCAATTTTTGTTGAAAAACAGCCGATACAGTGAATAAATTCAGAATATTGCTGATTTGAGAGATCACTTCAAAAGCTGTATTTTTAATCTTGCGATGAAATATTGCATAAAATCAGAGAAACACGCTGAGTAGAGCATTTGTTTTCAATTTTTGTTGAAAAACAGCAGAGACGGTGAATAAAATCAGAAGAATGCTAATTTGAGAGATCACCTCAGAAGCTGTATTTTTAATCTTACCATGAAATATTGCATAAAATCGGAGTAACACGCTGAGTAGAGAATTTATTTTCAATTTTCGTTGAAAAACAGCCGAGACAGTGATTAAAATCAGAATATTGCTGATTTGAGAGATCACCTCACAAGCTGTATTTTTAATCTTGCGATGAAATATTGCATAAAATCGGAGAAACACGCTGAATAGAGCATTTGTTTTCAATTTTTGTTGAAAAACAGCCGAGACAGTGAATAAAATCAGAAGAATGCTGATTTGAGAGATCACGTCAGAAGCTGTATTTTTAATCTTGCCATGAAATATTGTAAAAAATCGGAGAAACACGCTGAGTAGATTATTTGTTTTCAATTTTTGTTGAAAAACAGCCGAGACGGTGAATAAAATCAGAAGAATGCTAATTTGAGAGATCACCTCAGAAGCTGTATTTTTAATCTTGCCATGAAATATTGTATAAAATCGGAGAAACACGCTGAGTAGAGCATTTATTTTCAATTTTCGTTGAAAAACAGCCGAGACAGTGAATAAAATCAGAAGATTGCCGTTTTGAGAGATCACCTCAGAAGCTGTATTTTTAATCTTGCGATGAAATATTGCATAAAATTGGAGAAACACGCTGAGTAGAGCATTTGTTTTCAATTTTTGTTGAAAAACAGCCGAGACAGTGAATAAAATCAGAAGATTGCCGTTTTGAGAGATCACCTCAGAAGCTGTATTTTTAATCTTGCGATAAAATATTGCATAAAATTGGAGAAACACGCTGAGTAGAGCATTTGTTTTCAATTTTTGTTGAAAAACAGCCGAGACAGTGAATAAAGTCAGAATAATGCTGATTTGAGACATCACCTCAGAATCTGTATTTTTAATCTTGCAATGAAATATTGCGTGAAATCGGAGAAACACGCTGAATAGAGCATTTGTTTTCAATTTTTATTGAAAAACAGCCGAGACAGTGAATAAAATCAGAATAATGCTGATTTGAGAGATCACCTCAAAAGCTGTATTTTTAATCTTGCGATGAAATATTGCATAAAATCAGAGAAACACGCTGAGTAGAGCATTTGTTTTCAATTTTTGTTGAAAAACAGCCGAGACAGTGATTAAAATCAGAAGATAGCTGATTTGAGAGAACACCTCAGAAGCTGTATTTTTAATCTTGCCATGAAATATTGTAAAAAATCGGAGAAACACGCTGAGTAGAGCATTTGTTTTCCATTTTTTTTTAAAAACAGCCGAGACGGTGAATAAAATCAGAAGAATGCTAATTTGAGAGATCACCTCAGAAGCTGTATTTTTAATCTTGCCATGAAATATTGCATAAAATCGGAGAAACACGCTGAGTAGAGCATTTATTTTCAATTTTCGTTGAAAAACAGCCGAGACAGTGAATAAAATCAGAAGAATGCCGTTTTGAGAGATCACCTCAGAAGCTGTATTTTTAATCTTGCAATGAAATATTGCGTGAATACGGAGAAACACGCTGAATAGAGCATTTGTTTTCAATTTTTGTTGAAAAACAGCCGAGACAGTGAATAAAATCAGAAGATTGCCGTTTTGAGAGATCACCTCAGAAGCTGTATTTTTAATCTTGCGATAAAATATTGCATAAAATTGGAGAAACACGCTGAGTAGAGCATTTGTTTTCAATTTTTGTTGAAAAACAGCCGAGACAGTGAATAAAATCAGAAGATTGCCGTTTTGAGAGATCACCTCAGAAGCTGTATTTTTAATCTTGCGATAAAATATTGCATAAAATTGGAGAAACACGCTGAGTAGAGCATTTGTTTTCAATTTTTGTTGAAAAACAGCCGATACAGTGAATAAATTCAGAATATTGCTGATTTGAGAGATCACCTCAAAAGCTGTATTTTTAATCTTGCGATGAAATATTGCATAAAATCGGAGAAACACGCTGAATAGAGCATTTGTTTTCAATTTTTGTTTTAAAACAGCCGATACAGTGAATAAATTTAGAATATTGCTGATTTGAGAGATCACCTCAAAAGCTGTATTTTTAATCTTGCGATGAAATATTGCATAAAATCGGAGAAACACGCTGAGTAGAGCATTTGTTTTCCATTTTTGTTGAAAAACAGCCGAGACAGTGATTAAAATCAGAATATTGCTGATTTGAGAGATCACCTCACAAGCTGTATTTTTAATCTTGCGATGAAATATTGCATAAAATCGGAGAAACACGCTGAATAGAGCATTTGTTTTCAATTTTTGTTGAAAAACAGCCGAGACAGTGAATAAAATCAGAAGAATGCTGATTTGAGAGATCACGTCAGAAGCTGTATTTTTAATCTTGCCATGAAATATTGTAAAAAATCGGAGAAACACGCTGAGTAGATTATTTGTTTTCAATTTTTGTTGAAAAACAGCCGAGACGGTGAATAAAATCAGAAGAATGCTAATTTGAGAGATCACCTCAGAAGCTGTATTTTTAATCTTGCCATGAAATATTGTATAAAATCGGAGAAACACGCTGAGTAGAGCATTTATTTTCAATTTTCGTTGAAAAACAGCCGAGACAGTGAATAAAATCAGAAGATTGCCGTTTTGAGAGATCACCTCAGAAGCTGTATTTTTAATCTTGCGATGAAATATTGCATAAAATTGGAGAAACACGCTGAGTAGAGCATTTGTTTTCAATTTTTGTTGAAAAACAGCCGAGACAGTGAATAAAATCAGAAGATTGCCGTTTTGAGAGATCACCTCAGAAGCTGTATTTTTAATCTTGCGATAAAATATTGCATAAAATTGGAGAAACACGCTGAGTAGAGCATTTGTTTTCAATTTTTGTTGAAAAACAGCCGAGACAGTGAATAAAATCAGAATAATGCTGATTTGAGACATCACCTCAGAATCTGTATTTTTAATCTTGCAATGAAATATTGCGTGAAATCGGAGAAACACGCTAAATAGAGCATTTGTTTTCAATTTTTATTGAAAAACAGCCGAGACAGTGAATAAAATCAGAATAATGCTGATTTGAGAGATCACCTCAAAAGCTGTATTTTTAATCTTGCGATGAAATATTGCATAAAATCAGAGAAACACGCTGAGTAGAGCATTTGTTTTCAATTTTTGTTGAAAAACAGCCGAGACAGTGATTAAAATCAGAAGAATGCTGATTTGAGAGATCACGTCAGAAGCTGTATTTTTAATCTTGCCATGAAATATTGTAAAAAATCGGAGAAACACGCTGAGTAGATTATTTGTTTTCAATTTTTGTTGAAAAACAGCCGAGACGGTGAATAAAATCAGAAGAATGCTAATTTGAGAGATCACCTCAGAAGCTGTATTTTTAATCTTGCCATGAAATATTGTATAAAATCGGAGAAACACGCTGAGTAGAGCATTTATTTTCAATTTTCGTTGAAAAACAGCCGAGACAGTGAATAAAATCAGAAGAATGCCGTTTTGAGAGATCACCTCAGAAGCTGTATTTTTAATCTTGCGATGAAATATTGCATAAAATTGGAGAAACACGCTGAGTAGAGCATTTGTTTTCAATTTTTGTTGAAAAACAGCCGAGACAGTGAATAAAATCAGAAGATTGCCGTTTTGAGAGATCACCTCAGAAGCTGTATTTTTAATCTTGCGATAAAATATTGCATAAAATTGGAGAAACACGCTGAGTAGAGCATTTGTTTTCAATTTTTGTTGAAAAACAGCCGAGACAGTGAATAAAATCAGAATAATGCTGATTTGAGACATCACCTCAGAATCTGTATTTTTAATCTTGCAATGAAATATTGCGTGAAATCGGAGAAACACGCTGAATAGAGCATTTGTTTTCAATTTTTATTGAAAAACAGCCGAGACAGTGAATAAAATCAGAATAATGCTGATTTGAGAGATCACCTCAAAAGCTGTATTTTTAATCTTGCGATGAAATATTGCATAAAATCAGAGAAACACGCTGAGTAGAGCATTTGTTTTCAATTTTTGTTGAAAAACAGCCGAGACAGTGATTAAAATCAGAAGATAGCTGATTTGAGAGAACACCTCAGAAGCTGTATTTTTAATCTTGCCATGAAATATTGTAAAAAATCGGAGAAACACGCTGAGTAGAGCATTTGTTTTCCATTTTTTTTTAAAAACAGCCGAGACGGTGAATAAAATCAGAAGAATGCCGTTTTGAGAGATCACCTCAGAAGCTGTATTTTTAATCTTGCAATGAAATATTGCGTGAATACGGAGAAACACGCTGAATAGAGCATTTGTTTTCAATTTTCGTTGAAAAACAGCCGAGAGAGTGAATAAAATCAGAAGAATGCCGTTTTGAAAGCTCACCTCAGAAGCTGTATTTTTAATCTTGCGATGAAATATTGCATAAAATTGGAGAAACACGCTGAATAGAGCATTTGTTTTCAATTTTCGTTGAAAAACAGCCGATACAGTGAATAAATTCAGAATATTGCTGATTTGAGAGATCACCTCAAAAGCTGTATTTTTAATCTTGCGATGAAATATTGCATAAAATCGGAGAAACACGCTTAGTAGAGCATTTGTTTTCCATTTTTGTAGAAAAACAGCCGAGACAAAGATTAAAATCAGAATATTGCTGATTTGAGAGATCACCTCAGAAGTTGTATTTTTAATCTTGCGAGGAAATATTGCATGAAATCGGAGAAACACGCTGAGTAGAGCATTTGTTTTAATTTTTGTTGAAAAACTGCCGATACAGTGAATAAAATCAGAAGATAGCTGATTTGAGAGATCACCTCACAAGCTGTATTTTTAATCTTGCGATGAAATATTGCATGAAATCGGAGAAACACGCTGAGTAGAGCATTTGTTTTCAATTTTTGTTGAAAAACAGCCGAGACAGTGAATAAAATCAGAAGAATGCTGATTTGAGAGATCAACTCAGTGGCTGTATTTTTAATCTTGCTGTGAAATATTGCATAAAATTGGAGAAACACGCTTAATAGAGCATTTGTTTTCCATTTTTGTTGAAAAACAGCCGAGACAGTGATTAAAATCAGAATATTGCTGATTTGAGAGATCACCTCAGAAGTTGTATTTTTAATCTTGCGAGGAAATATTGCATAAAATCGGAGAAACACGCTGAGTAGAGCATTTGTTTTCAATTTTTGTTGAAAAACAGCCGAGACAGTGATTAAAATCAGAAGATAGCTGATTTGAGAGATCACCTCAGAAGCTGTATTTTTAATCTTGCCATGAAATATTGTAAAAAATCGGAGAAACACGCTGAGTAGAGCATTTGTTTTCAATTTTTTTTTAAAAACAGCCGAGACAGTGAATAAAATCAGAAGAATGCCGTTTTGAGACATCACCTCAGAATCTGTATTTTTAATCTTGCAATGAAATATTGCGTGAATACGGAGAAACACGCTGAATAGAGCATTTATTTTCAATTTTTATTGAAAAACAGCCGAGACAGTGAATAAAATCAGAAGAATGCTAATTTGAGAGATCACCTCAGAAGCTGTATTTTTAATCTTGCCATGAAATATTGCATAAAATCGGAGTAACACGCTGAGTAGAGAATTTATTTTCAATTTTCGTTGAAAAACAGCCGAGAGAGTGAATAAAATCAGAAGAATGCCGTTTTGAGACATCACCTCAGAATCTGTATTTTTAATCTTGCGATGAAATATTGCGTAAAATCGGAGACACACGCTGAATAGAGCATTTGTTTTCAATTTTTGTTGAAAAACAGCCGATACAGTAAATAAATTCAGAATATTGCTGATTTGAGAGATCACCTCAAAAGCTGTATTTTTAATCTTGCGATGAAATATTGAATAAAATCGGAGAAACACGCTGAATAGAGCATTTGTTTTCAATTTTTGTTGAAAAACAGCCGATACAGTGAATAAATTCAGAATATTGCTGATTTGAGAGATCACCTCAAAAGCTGTATTTTTAATCTTGCGATGAAATATTGCATAAAATCGGAGAAACACGCTGAGTAGAGCATTTGTTTTCCATTTTTGTTGAAAAACAGCCGAGACAGTGATTAAAATCAGAATATTGCTGATTTGAGAGCTCACCTCAGAAGCTGTATTTTTAATCTTGCGATGAAATATTGCATAAAATTGGAGAAACACGCTGAATAGAGCATTTGTTTTCAATTTTCGTTGAAAAACAGCCGAGAGAGTGAATAAAATCAGAAGAATGCCGTTTTGAGACATCACCTCAGAATCTGTATTTTTAATCTTGCGATGAAATATTGCGTAAAATCGGAGACACACGCTGAATAGAGCATTTGTTTTCAATTTTTGTTGAAAAACAGCCGATACAGTGAATAAATTCAGAATATTGCTGATTTGAGAGATCACCTCAAAAGCTGTATTTTTAATCTTGCGATGAAATATTGCATAAAATCGGAGAAACACGCTTAGTAGAGCATTTGTTTTCCATTTTTGTAGACAAACAGCCGAGACAAAGATTAAAATCAGAATATTGCTGATTTGAGAGATCACCTCAGAAGTTGTATTTTTAATCTTGCGAGGAAATATTGCATGAAATCGGAGAAACACGCTGAGTAGAGCATTTGTTTTAATTTTTGTTGAAAAACTGCCGATACAGTGAATAAAATCAGAAGATAGCTGATTTGAGAGATCACCTCACAAGCTGTATTTTTAATCTTGCGATGAAATATTGTATGAAATCGGAGAAACACGCTGAGTAGAGCATTTGTTTTCAATTTTTGTTGAAAAACAGCCGAGACAGTGAATAAAATCAGAAGAATGCTGATTTGAGAGATCAACTCAGTGGCTGTATTTTTAATCTTGCTGTGAAATATTGCATAAAATTGGAGAAACACGCTTAATAGAGCATTTGTTTTCCATTTTTGTTGAAAAACAGCCGAGACAGTGATTAAAATCAGAATATTGCTGATTTGAGAGATCACCTCAGAAGTTGTATTTTTAATCTTGCGAGGAAATATTGCATAAAATCGGAGAAACACGCTGAGTAGAGCATTTGTTTTCAATTTTTGTTGAAAAACAGCCGAGACAGTGATTAAAATCAGAAGATAGCTGATTTGAGAGATCACCTCAGAAGCTGTATTTTTAATCTTGCCATGAAATATTGTAAAAAATCGGAGAAACACGCTGAGTAGAGCATTTGTTTTCAATTTTTTTTTAAAAACAGCCGAGACAGTGAATAAAATCAGAAGAATGCCGTTTTGAGACATCACCTCAGAATCTGTATTTTTAATCTTGCAATGAAATATTGCGTGAATACGGAGAAACACGCTGAATAGAGCATTTATTTTCAATTTTTATTGAAAAACAGCCGAGACAGTGAATAAAATCAGAAGAATGCTAATTTGAGAGATCACCTCAGAAGCTGTATTTTTAATCTTGCCATGAAATATTGCATAAAATCGGAGTAACACGCTGAGTAGAGAATTTATTTTCAATTTTCGTTGAAAAACAGCCGAGAGAGTGAATAAAATCAGAAGAATGCCGTTTTGAGACATCACCTCAGAATCTGTATTTTTAATCTTGCGATGAAATATTGCGTAAAATCGGAGACACACGCTGAATAGAGCATTTGTTTTCAATTTTTGTTGAAAAACAGCCGATACAGTAAATAAATTCAGAATATTGCTGATTTGAGAGATCACCTCAAAAGCTGTATTTTTAATCTTGCGATGAAATATTGAATAAAATCGGAGAAACACGCTGAATAGAGCATTTGTTTTCAATTTTTGTTGAAAAACAGCCGATACAGTGAATAAATTCAGAATATTGCTGATTTGAGAGATCACCTCAAAAGCTGTATTTTTAATCTTGCGATGAAATATTGCATAAAATCGGAGAAACACGCTGAGTAGAGCATTTGTTTTCCATTTTTGTTGAAAAACAGCCGAGACAGTGATTAAAATCAGAATATTGCTGATTTGAGAGCTCACCTCAGAAGCTGTATTTTTAATCTTGCGATGAAATATTGCATAAAATTGGAGAAACACGCTGAATAGAGCATTTGTTTTCAATTTTCGTTGAAAAACAGCCGAGAGAGTGAATAAAATCAGAAGAATGCCGTTTTGAGACATCACCTCAGAATCTGTATTTTTAATCTTGCGATGAAATATTGCGTAAAATCGGAGACACACGCTGAATAGAGCATTTGTTTTCAATTTTTGTTGAAAAACAGCCGATACAGTGAATAAATTCAGAATATTGCTGATTTGAGAGATCACCTCAAAAGCTGTATTTTTAATCTTGCGATGAAATATTGCATAAAATCGGAGAAACACGCTTAGTAGAGCATTTGTTTTCCATTTTTGTAGACAAACAGCCGAGACAAAGATTAAAATCAGAATATTGCTGATTTGAGAGATCACCTCAGAAGTTGTATTTTTAATCTTGCGAGGAAATATTGCATGAAATCGGAGAAACACGCTGAGTAGAGCATTTGTTTTAATTTTTGTTGAAAAACTGCCGATACAGTGAATAAAATCAGAAGATAGCTGATTTGAGAGATCACCTCACAAGCTGTATTTTTAATCTTGCGATGAAATATTGTATGAAATCGGAGAAACACGCTGAGTAGAGCATTTGTTTTCAATTTTTGTTGAAAAACAGCCGAGACAGTGAATAAAATCAGAAGAATGCTGATTTGAGAGATCACGTCAGAAGCTGTATTTTTAATCTTGCGATGAAATATTGCAAAAAATCGGAGAAACACGCTGAGTAGAACATTTGTTTTCTATTTTTTTTGTAAAACAGCCGAGACAGTGAATAAAATCAGAAGAATGCTGATTTGAGAGATCACCTCAGAAGTTGTATTTTTAATCTTGCGATGAAATATTGCAAAAAATCGGAGTAACACGCTGAGTAGAGAATTTATTTTCAATTTTCGTTGAAAAACAGCCGAGAGAGTGAATAAAATCAGAAGAATGCCGTTTTGAGAGCTCACCTCAGAAGCTGTATTTTTAATCTTGCGATGAAATATTGCATAAAATTGGAGAAACACGCTGAATAGAGCATTTGTTTTCAATTTTCGTTGAAAGACAGCCGATAGAGTGAATAAAATCAGAAGAATGCCGTTTTGAGACATCACCTCAGAATCTGTATTTTTAATCTTGCGATGAAATATTGCGTAAAATCGGAGACACACGCTGAATAGAGCATTTGTTTTCAATTTTTGTTGAAAAACAGCCGATACAGTGAATAAATTCAGAATATTGCTGATTTGAGAGATCACTTCAAAAGCTGTATTTTTAATCTTGCGATGAAATATTGCATAAAATCAGAGAAACACGCTGAGTAGAGCATTTGTTTTCAATTTTTGTTGAAAAACAGCAGAGACGGTGAATAAAATCAGAAGAATGCCGTTTTGAGAGCTCACCTCAGAAGCTGTATTTTTAATCTTACCATGAAATATTGCATAAAATCGGAGTAACACGCTGAGTAGAGAATTTATTTTCAATTTTCGTTGAAAAACAGCCGAGAGAGTGAATAAAATCAGAAGAATGCCGTTTTGAGACATCACCTCAGAATCTGTATTTTTAATCTTGCGATGAAATATTGCGTAAAATCGGAGACACACGCTGAATAGAGCATTTGTTTTCAATTTTTGTTGAAAAACAGCCGATACAGTGAATAAATTCAGAATATTGCTGATTTGAGAGATCACCTCAAAAGCTGTATTTTTAATCTTGCGATGAAATATTGCATAAAATCGGAGAAACACGCTGAATAGAGCATTTGTTTTCAATTTTTGTTTTAAAACAGCCGATACAGTGAATAAATTTAGAATATTGCTGATTTGAGAGATCACCTCAAAAGCTGTATTTTTAATCTTGCGATGAAATATTGCATAAAATCGGAGAAACACGCTGAGTAGAGCATTTGTTTTCCATTTTTGTTGAAAAACAGCCGAGACAGTGATTAAAATCAGAATATTGCTGATTTGAGAGATCACCTCACAAGCTGTATTTTTAATCTTGCGATGAAATATTGCATAAAATCGGAGAAACACGCTGAATAGAGCATTTGTTTTCAATTTTTGTTGAAAAACAGCCGAGACAGTGAATAAAATCAGAAGAATGCTGATTTGAGAGATCACGTCAGAAGCTGTATTTTTAATCTTGCCATGAAATATTGTAAAAAATCGGAGAAACACGCTGAGTAGATTATTTGTTTTCAATTTTTGTTGAAAAACAGCCGAGACGGTGAATAAAATCAGAAGAATGCTAATTTGAGAGATCACCTCAGAAGCTGTATTTTTAATCTTGCCATGAAATATTGTATAAAATCGGAGAAACACGCTGAGTAGAGCATTTATTTTCAATTTTCGTTGAAAAACAGCCGAGACAGTGAATAAAATCAGAAGAATGCCGTTTTGAGAGATCACCTCAGAAGCTGTATTTTTAATCTTGCGATGAAATATTGCATAAAATTGGAGAAACACGCTGAGTAGAGCATTTGTTTTCAATTTTTGTTGAAAAACAGCCGAGACAGTGAATAAAATCAGAAGATTGCCGTTTTGAGAGATCACCTCAGAAGCTGTATTTTTAATCTTGCGATAAAATATTGCATAAAATTGGAGAAACACGCTGAGTAGAGCATTTGTTTTCAATTTTTGTTGAAAAACAGCCGAGACAGTGAATAAAATCAGAATAATGCTGATTTGAGACATCACCTCAGAATCTGTATTTTTAATCTTGCAATGAAATATTGCGTGAAATCGGAGAAACACGCTGAATAGAGCATTTGTTTTCAATTTTTATTGAAAAACAGCCGAGACAGTGAATAAAATCAGAATAATGCTGATTTGAGAGATCACCTCAAAAGCTGTATTTTTAATCTTGCGATGAAATATTGCATAAAATCAGAGAAACACGCTGAGTAGAGCATTTGTTTTCAATTTTTGTTGAAAAACAGCCGAGACAGTGATTAAAATCAGAAGATAGCTGATTTGAGAGATCACCTCAGAAGCTGTATTTTTAATCTTGCCATGAAATATTGTAAAAAATCGGAGAAACACGCTGAGTAGAGCATTTGTTTTCCATTTTTTTTTAAAAACAGCCGAGACGGTGAATAAAATCAGAAGAATGCTAATTTGAGAGATCACCTCAGAAGCTGTATTTTTAATCTTGCCATGAAATATTGCATAAAATCGGAGAAACACGCTGAGTAGAGCATTTATTTTCAATTTTCGTTGAAAAACAGCCGAGACAGTGAATAAAATCAGAAGAATGCCGTTTTGAGAGATCACCTCAGAAGCTGTATTTTTAATCTTGCAATGAAATATTGCGTGAATACGGAGAAACACGCTGAATAGAGCATTTGTTTTCAATTTTCGTTGAAAAACAGCCGAGAGAGTGAATAAAATCAGAAGAATGCCGTTTTGAAAGCTCACCTCAGAAGCTGTATTTTTAATCTTGCGATGAAATATTGCATAAAATTGGAGAAACACGCTGAATAGAGCATTTGTTTTCAATTTTCGTTGAAAGACAGCCGATAGAGTGAATAAAATCAGAAGAATGCCGTTTTGAGACATCACCTCAGAATCTGTATTTTTAATCTTGCGATGAAATATTGCGTAAAATCGGAGACACACGCTGAATAGAGCATTTGTTTTCAATTTTTGTTGAAAAACAGCCGATACAGTGAATAAATTCAGAATATTGCTGATTTGAGAGATCACCTCAAAAGCTGTATTTTTAATCTTGCGATGAAATATTGCATAAAATCGGAGAAACACGCTTAGTAGAGCATTTGTTTTCCATTTTTGTAGAAAAACAGCCGAGACAAAGATTTAAATCAGCATATTGCTGATTTGAGAGATCACCTCAGAAGTTGTATTTTTAATCTTGCGAGGAAATATTGCATGAAATCGGAGAAACACGCTGAGTAGAGCATTTGTTTTAATTTTTGTTGAAAAACTGCCGATACAGTGAATAAAATCAGAAGATAGCTGATTTGAGAGATCACCTCACAAGCTGTATTTTTAATCTTGCGATGAAATATTGCATGAAATCGGAGAAACACGCTGAGTAGAGCATTTGTTTTCAATTTTTGTTGAAAAACAGCCGAGACAGTGAATAAAATCAGAAGAATGCTGATTTGAGAGATCACCTCAGTGGCTGTATTTTTAATCTTGCTGTGAAATATTGCATAAAATTGGAGAAACACGCTTAGTAGAGCATTTGTTTTCCATTTTTGTTGAAAAACAGCCGAGACAGTGATTAAAATCAGAATATTGCTGATTTGAGAGATCACCTCAGAAGTTGTATTTTTAATCTTGCGAGGAAATATTGCATAAAATCGGAGAAACACGCTGAGTAGAGCATTTGTTTTCAATTTTTGTTGAAAAACAGCCGAGACAGTGATTAAAATCAGAATATTGCTGATTTGAGAGATCACCTCAGAATATGTATTTTAAATCTTGCCATGAAATATTGCATAAAATCGGAGAAACACGCTGACTAGAGCATTTGTTTTCAATTTTTGTTGAAAAACAGCCGAGACGGTGAATAAAATCAGAAGAATGCTAATTTGAGAGATCACCTCAGAAGCTGTATTTTTAATCTTGCCATGAAATATTGCATAAAATCGGAGAAACACGCTGAGTAGAGCATTTATTTTCAATTTTTGTTCAAAAAAAGCCGAGACTGTGATTAAAATCAGAAGATAGCTGATTTGAGAGATCACCTCACAAGCTGTATTTTTAATCTTGCGATGAAATATTGTATGAAATCGGAGAAACACGCTGAGTAGAGCATTTGTTTTCAATTTTTGTTGAAAAACAGCCGAGACAGTGAATAAAATCAGAAGAATGCTGATTTGAGAGATCACGTCAGAAGCTGTATTTTTAATCTTGCGATGAAATATTGCAAAAAATCGGAGAAACACGCTGAGTAGAACATTTGTTTTCTATTTTTTTTGTAAAACAGCCGAGACAGTGAATAAAATCAGAAGAATGCTGATTTGAGAGATCACCTCAGTGGCTGTATTTTTAATCTTGCTGTGAAATATTGCATAAAATTGGAGAAACACGCTGAGTAGAGCATTTATTTTCAATTTTCGTTGAAAAACAGCCGAGACAGTGAATAAAATCAGAAGAATGCCGTTTTGAGAGATCACCTCAGAAGCTGTATTTTTAATCTTGCAATGAAATATTGCGTGAATACGGAGAAACACGCTGAGTAGAGCATTTGTTTTAATTTTTGTTGAAAAACTGCCGATACAGTGAATAAAATCAGAAGATAGCTGATTTGAGAGATCACCTCACAAGCTGTATTTTTAATCTTGCGATGAAATATTGCATGAAATCGGAGAAACACGCTGAGTAGAGCATTTGTTTTCAATTTTTGTTGAAAAACAGCCGAGACAGTGAATAAAATCAGAAGAATGCTGATTTGAGAGATCACCTCAGTGGCTGTATTTTTAATCTTGCTGTGAAATATTGCATTAAATTGGAGAAACACGCTTAGTAGAGCATTTGTTTTCCATTTTTGTTGAAAAACAGCCGAGACAGTGATTAAAATCAGAATATTGCTGATTTGAGAGATCACCTCAGAAGTTGTATTTTTAATCTTGCGAGGAAATATTGCATAAAATCGGAGAAACACGCTGAGTAGAGCATTTGTTTTCAATTTTTGTTGAAAAACAGCCGAGACAGTGATTAAAATCAGAATATTGCTGATTTGAGAGATCACCTCAGAATATGTATTTTTAATCTTGCCATGAAATATTGCATAAAATCGGAGAAACACGCTGACTAGAGCATTTGTTTTCAATTTTTGTTGAAAAACAGCCGAGACGGTGAATAAAATCAGAAGAATGCTAATTTGAGAGATCACCTCAGAAGCTGTATTTTTAATCTTGCCATGAAATATTGCATAAAATCGGAGAAACACGCTGAGTAGAGCATTTATTTTCAATTTTTGTTCAAAAAAAGCCGAGACTGTGATTAAAATCAGAAGATAGCTGATTTGAGAGATCACCTCACAAGCTGTATTTTTAATCTTGCGATGAAATATTGTATGAAATCGGAGAAACACGCTGAGTAGAGCATTTGTTTTCAATTTTTGTTGAAAAACAGCCGAGACAGTGAATAAAATCAGAAGAATGCTGATTTGAGAGATCACGTCAGAAGCTGTATTTTTAATCTTGCGATGAAATATTGCAAAAAATCGGAGAAACACGCTGAGTAGAACATTTGTTTTCAATTTTTGTTGTAAAACAGCCGAGACAGTGAATAAAATCAGAAGAATGCTGATTTGAGAGATCACCTCAGTGGCTGTATTTTTAATCTTGCTGTGAAATATTGCATAAAATTGGAGAAACACGCATAGTAGAGCATTTGTTTTCCATTTTTGTTGAAAAACAGCCGAGACAGTGATTAAAATCAGAATATTGCTGATTTGAGAGATCACCTCAGAAGTTGTATTTTTAATCTTGCGAGGAAATATTGCATAAAATCGGAGAAACACGCTGAGTAGAGCATTTGTTTTCAATTTTTGTTGAAAAACAGCCGAGACAGTGATTAAAATCAGAAGATAGCTGATTTGAGAGATCACCTCAGAAGCTGTATTTTTAATCTTGCCATGAAATATTGTAAAAAATCGGAGAAACACGCTGAGTAGAGCATTTGTTTTCAATTTTTTTTTAAAAACAGCCGAGACGGTGAATAAAATCAGAAAAATGCTAATTTGAGAGATCACCTCAGAAGCTGTATTTTTAATCTTGCCATGAAATATTGCATAAAATCGGAGAAACACGCTGAGTAGAGCATTTATTTTCAATTTTCGTTGAAAAACAGCCGAGACAGTGAATAAAATCAGAAGAATGCCTTTTTGAGAGATCACCTCAGAAGCTGTATTTTTAATCTTGCGATGAAATATTGCATAAAATTGGAGAAACACGCTGAGTAGAGCATTTGTTTTCAATTTTTGTTGAAAAACAGCCGAGACAGTGAATAAAATCAGAAGAATGCCGTTTTGAGACATCACCTCAGAATCTGTATTTTTAATCTTGCAATGAAATATTGCGTGAATACGGAGAAACACGCTGAATAGAGCATTTGTTTTCAATTTTTATTGAAAAACAGCCGATACAGTGAATAAATTCAGAATATTGCCGTTTTGAGAGATCACCTCAGAAGCTGTATTTTTAATCTTGCGATGAAATATTGCATAAAATCAGAGAAACACGCTGAGTAGAGCATTTGTTTTCAATTTTTGTTGAAAAACAGCAGAGACGGTGAATAAAATCAGAAAAATGCTAATTTGAGAGATCACCTCAGAAGCTGTATTTTTAATCTTGCCATGAAATATTGCATAAAATCGGAGTAACACGCTGAGTAGAGAATTTATTTTCAATTTTCGTTGAAAAACAGCCGAGAGAGTGAATAAAATCAGAAGAATTCCGTTTTGAGAGCTCACCTCAGAAGCTGTATTTTTAATCTTGCGATGAAATATTGCATAAAATTGGAGAAACACGCTGAATAGAGCATTTGTTTTCAATTTTCGTTGAAAGACAGCCGATAGAGTGAATAAAATCAGAAGAATGCCGTTTTGAGACATCACCTCAGAATCTGTATTTTTAATCTTGCGATGAAATATTGCGTAAAATCGGAGACACACGCTGAATAGAGCATTTGTTTTCAATTTTTGTTGAAAAACAGCCGATACAGTGAATAAATTCAGAATATTGCTGATTTGAGAGATCACCTCAAAAGCTGTATTTTTAATCTTGCGATGAAATATTGCATAAAATCGGAGAAACACGCTTAGTAGAGCATTTGTTTTCCATTTTTGTAGAAAAACAGCCGAGACAAAGATTAAAATCAGAATATTGCTGATTTGAGAGATCACCTCAGAAGTTGTATTTTTAATCTTGCGAGGAAATATTGCATGAAATCGGAGAAACACGCTGAGTAGAGCATTTGTTTTAATTTTTGTTGAAAAACTGCCGATACAGTGAATAAAATCAGAAGATAGCTGATTTGAGAGATCACCTCACAAGCTGTATTTTTAATCTTGCGATGAAATATTGCATGAAATCGGAGAAACACGCTGAGTAGAGCATTTGTTTTCAATTTTTGTTGAAAAACAGCCGAGACAGTGAATAAAATCAGAAGAATGCTGATTTGAGAGATCACCTCAGTGGCTGTATTTTTAATCTTGCTGTGAAATATTGCATAAAATTGGAGAAACACGCTTAGTAGAGCATTTGTTTTCCATTTTTGTTGAAAAACAGCCGAGACAGTGATTAAAATAAGAATATTGCTGATTTGAGAGATCACCTCAGAAGTTGTATTTTTAATCTTGCGAGGAAATATTGCATAAAATCAGAGAAACACGCTGAGTAGAGCATTTGTTTTCAATTTTTGTTGAAAAACAGCCGAGACAGTGATTAAAATCAGAATATTGCTGATTTGAGAGATCACCTCAGAATATGTATTTTTAATCTTGCCATGAAATATTGCATAAAATCGGAGAAACACGCTGACTAGAGCATTTGTTTTCAATTTTTGTTGAAAAACAGCCGAGACGGTGAATAAAATCAGAAGAATGCTAATTTGAGAGATCACCTCAGAAGCTGTATTTTTAATCTTGCCATGAAATATTGCATAAAATCGGAGAAACACGCTGAGTAGAGCATTTATTTTCAATTTTTGTTGAAAAACAGCCGAGACTGTGATTAAAATCAGAAGATAGCTGATTTGAGAGATCACCTCACAAGCTGTATTTTTAATCTTGCGATGAAATATTGTATGAAATCGGAGAAACACGCTGAGTAGAGCATTTGTTTTCAATTTTTGTTGAAAATCAGCCGAGACAGTGAATAAAATCAGAAGAATGCTGATTTGAGAGATCACGTCAGAAGCTGTATTTTTAATCTTGCGATGAAATATTGCAAAAAATCGGAGAAACACGCTGAGTAGAACATTTGTTTTCAATTTTTGTTGTAAAACAGCCGAGACAGTGAATAAAATCAGAAGAATGCTGATTTGAGAGATCACCTCAGTGGCTGTATTTTTAATCTTGCTGTGAAATATTGCATAAAATTGGAGAAACACGCTTAGTAGAGCATTTGTTTTCCATTTTTGTTGAAAAACAGCCGAGACAGTGATTAAAATCAGAATATTGCTGATTTGAGAGATCACCTCAGAAGTTGTATTTTTAATCTTGCGAGGAAATATTGCATAAAATCGGAGAAACACGCTGAGTAGAGCATTTGTTTTCAATTTTTGTTGAAAAACAGCCGAGACAGTGATTAAAATCAGAAGATAGCTGATTTGAGAGATCACCTCAGAAGCTGTATTTTTAATCTTGCCATGAAATATTGTAAAAAATCGGAGAAACACGCTGAGTAGAGCATTTGTTTTCAATTTTTTTTTAAAAACAGCCGAGACGGTGAATAAAATCAGAAGAATGCTAATTTGAGAGATCACCTCAGAAGCTGTATTTTTAATCTTACCATGAAATATTGCATAAAATCGGAGAAACACGCTGAGTAGAGCATTTATTTTCAATTTTCGTTGAAAAACAGCCGAGACAGTGAATAAAATCAGAAGAATGCCTTTTTGAGAGATCACCTCAGAAGCTGTATTTTTAATCTTGCGATGAAATATTGCATAAAATTGGAGAAACACGCTGAGTAGAGAATTTATTTTCAATTTTTGTTGAAAAACAGCCGAGACAGTGAATAAAATCAGAAGAATGCCGTTTTGAGACATCACCTCAGAATCTGTATTTTTAATCTTGCAATGAAATATTGCGTGAATACGGAGAAACACGCTGAATAGAGCATTTGTTTTCAATTTTTATTGAAAAACAGCCGAGACAGTGAATAAAATCAGAATAATGCTGATTTGAGAGATCACCTCAAAAGCTGTATTTTTAATCTTGCGATGAAATATTGCATAAAATCAGAGAAACACGCTGAGTAGAGCATTTGTTTTCAATTTTTGTTGAAAAACAGCAGAGACGGTGAATAAAATCAGAAGAATGCTAATTTGAGAGATCACCTCAGAAGCTGTATTTTTAATCTTGCCATGAAATATTGCATAAAATCGGAGTAACACGCTGAGTAGAGAATTTATTTTCAATTTTCGTTGAAAAACAGCCGAGAGAGTGAATAAAATCAGAAGAATGCCGTTTTGAGACATCACCTCAGAATCTGTATTTTTAATCTTGCGATGAAATATTGCGTAAAATCGGAGACACACGCTGAATAGAGCATTTGTTTTCAATTTTTGTTGAAAAACAGCCGATACAGTAAATAAATTCAGAATATTGCTGATTTGAGAGATCACCTCAAAAGCTGTATTTTTAATCTTGCGATGAAATATTGCATAAAATCGGAGAAACACGCTGAATAGAGCATTTGTTTTCAATTTTTGTTGAAAAACAGCCGATACAGTGAATAAATTCAGAATATTGCTGATTTGAGAGATCACCTCAAAAGCTGTATTTTTAATCTTGCGATGAAATATTGCATAAAATCGGAGAAACACGCTGAGTAGAGCATTTGTTTTCCATTTTTGTTGAAAAACAGCCGAGACAGTGATTAAAATCAGAATATTGCTGATTTGAGAGATCACCTCAGAAGTTGTATTTTTAATCTTGCGATGAAATATTGCAAAAAATCGGAGTAACACGCTGAGTAGAGAATTTATTTTCAATTTTCGTTGAAAAACAGCCGAGAGAGTGAATAAAATCAGAAGAATGCCGTTTTGAGAGCTCACCTCAGAAGCTGTATTTTTAATCTTGCGATGAAATATTGCATAAAATTGGAGAAACACGCTGAATAGAGCATTTGTTTTCAATTTTCGTTGAAAAACAGCCGAGAGAGTGAATAAAATCAGAAGAATGCCGTTTTGAGACATCACCTCAGAATCTGTATTTTTAATCTTGCGATGAAATATTGCGTAAAATCGGAGACACACGCTGAATAGAGCATTTGTTTTCAATTTTTGTTGAAAAACAGCCGATACAGTGAATAAATTCAGAATATTGCTGATTTGAGAGATCACTTCAAAAGCTGTATTTTTAATCTTGCGATGAAATATTGCATAAAATCAGAGAAACACGCTGAGTAGAGCATTTGTTTTCAATTTTTGTTGAAAAACAGCAGAGACGGTGAATAAAATCAGAAGAATGCTAATTTGAGAGATCACCTCAGAAGCTGTATTTTTAATCTTGCCATGAAATATTGCATAAAATCGGAGTAACACGCTGAGTAGAGAATTTATTTTCAATTTTCGTTGAAAAACAGCCGAGAGAGTGAATAAAATCAGAAGAATGCCGTTTTGAGAGCTCACCTCAGAAGCTGTATTTTTAATCTTGCGATGAAATATTGCATAAAATTGGAGAAACACGCTGAATAGAGCATTTGTTTTCAATTTTCGTTGAAAAACAGCCGAGAGAGTGAATAAAATCAGAAGAATGCCGTTTTGAGACATCACCTCAGAATCTGTATTTTTAATCTTGCGATGAAATATTGCGTAAAATCGGAGACACACGCTGAATAGGGCATTTGTTTTCAATTTTTGTTGAAAAACAGCCGATACAGTGAATAAATTCAGAATATTGCTGATTTGAGAGATCACTTCAAAAGCTGTATTTTTAATCTTGCGATGAAATATTGCATAAAATCAGAGAAACACGCTGAGTAGAGCATTTGTTTTCAATTTTTGTTGAAAAACAGCCGATACAGTGAATAAATTCAGAATATTGCTGATTTGAGAGATCACCTCAAAAGCTGTATTTTTAATCTTGCGATGAAATATTGCATAAAATCGGAGAAACACGCTGAATAGAGCATTTGTTTTCAATTTTTGTTTTAAAACAGCCGATACAGTGAATAAATTTAGAATATTGCTGATTTGAGAGATCACCTCAAAAGCTGTATTTTTAATCTTGCGATGAAATATTGCATAAAATCGGAGAAACACGCTGAGTAGAGCATTTGTTTTCCATTTTTGTTGAAAAACAGCCGAGACAGTGATTAAAATCAGAATATTGCTGATTTGAGAGATCACCTCACAAGCTGTATTTTTAATCTTGCGATGAAATATTGCATAAAATCGGAGAAACACGCTGAATAGAGCATTTGTTTTCAATTTTTGTTGAAAAACAGCCGAGACAGTGAATAAAATCAGAAGAATGCTGATTTGAGAGATCACGTCAGAAGCTGTATTTTTAATCTTGCCATGAAATATTGTAAAAAATCGGAGAAACACGCTGAGTAGATTATTTGTTTTCAATTTTTGTTGAAAAACAGCCGAGACGGTGAATAAAATCAGAAGAATGCTAATTTGAGAGATCACCTCAGAAGCTGTATTTTTAATCTTGCCATGAAATATTGTATAAAATCGGAGAAACACGCTGAGTAGAGCATTTATTTTCAATTTTCGTTGAAAAACAGCCGAAACAGTGAATAAAATCAGAAGAATGCCGTTTTGAGAGATCACCTCAGAAGCTGTATTTTTAATCTTGCGATGAAATATTGCATAAAATTGGAGAAACACGCTGAGTAGAGCATTTGTTTTCAATTTTTGTTGAAAAACAGCCGAGACAGTGAATAAAATCAGAAGATTGCCGTTTTGAGAGATCACCTCAGAAGCTGTATTTTTAATCTTGCGATAAAATATTGCATAAAATTGGAGAAACACGCTGAGTAGAGCATTTGTTTTCAATTTTTGTTGAAAAAAAGCCGAGACAGTGAATAAAATCAGAATAATGCTGATTTGAGACATCACCTCAGAATCTGTATTTTTAATCTTGCAATGAAATATTGCGTGAAATCGGAGAAACACGCTGAATAGAGCATTTGTTTTCAATTTTTATTGAAAAACATCCGAGACAGTGAATAAAATCAGAATAATGCTGATTTGAGAGATCACCTCAAAAGCTGTATTTTTAATCTTGCGATGAAATATTGCATAAAATCAGAGAAACACGCTGAGTAGAGCATTTGTTTTCAATTTTTGTTGAAAAACAGCAGAGACGGTGAATAAAATCAGAAAAATGCTAATTTGAGAGATCACCTCAGAAGCTGTATTTTTAATCTTGCGATGAAATATTGCATAAAATCGGAAAACACGCTGAGTAGAGCATTTGTTTTCCATTTTTGTTGAAAAACAGCCGAGACAGTGATTAAAATCAGAATATTGCTGATTTGAGAGCTCACCTCAGAATCTGTATTTTTAATCTTGCGAAAAAATATTGCGTAAAATCGGAGACACACGCTGAATAGAGCATTTGTTTTCAATTTTTATTGAAAAACAGCCGATACAGTGAATAAATTCAGAATATTGCCGTTTTGAGAGATCACCTCAGAAGTTGTATTTTTAATCTTGCGATGAAATATTGCATAAAATCAGAGAAACACGCTGAGTAGAGCATTTGTTTTCAATTTTTGTTGAAAAACAGCAGAGACGGTGAATAAAATCAGAAAAATGCTAATTTGAGAGATCACCTCAGAAGCTGTATTTTTAATCTTGCCATGAAATATTGCATAAAATCGGAGTAACACGCTGAGTAGAGAATTTATTTTCAATTTTCGTTGAAAAACAGCCGAGAGAGTGAATAAAATCAGAAGAATGCCGTTTTGAGAGCTCACCTCAGAAGCTGTATTTTTAATCTTGCGATGAAATATTGCATAAAATTGGAGAAACACGCTGAATAGAGCATTTGTTTTCAATTTTCGTTGAAAGACAGCCGATAGAGTGAATAAAATCAGAAGAATGCCGTTTTGAGACATCACCTCAGAATCTGTATTTTTAATCTTGCGATGAAATATTGCGTAAAATCGGAGACACACGCTGAATAGAGCATTTGTTTTCAATTTTTGTTGAAAAACAGCCGATACAGTGAATAAATTCAGAATATTGCTGATTTGAGAGATCACCTCAAAAGCTGTATTTTTAATCTTGCGATGAAATATTGCATAAAATCGGAGAAACACGCTGAATAGAGCATTTGTTTTCAATTTTTGTTGAAAAACAGCCGATACAGTGAATAAATTCAGAATATTGCTGATTTGAGAGATCACCTCAAAAGCTGTATTTTTAATCTTGCGATGAAATATTGCATAAAATCGGAGAAACACGCTGAGTAGAGCATTTGTTTTCAATTTTTGTTGAAAAACAGCCGAGACAGTGAATAAAATCAGAAGAATGCTGATTTGAGAGATCACGTCAGAAGCTGTATTTTTAATCTTGCGATGAAATATTGCATAAAATCGGAAAACACGCTGAGTAGAGCATTTGTTTTCCATTTTTGTTGAAAAACAGCCGAGACAGTGATTAAAATCAGAATATTGCTGATTTGAGAGATCACCTCAGAAGTTGTATTTTTAATCTTGCGATGAAATATTGCAAAAAATCGGAGAAACACGCTGAGTAGAGCATTTGTTTTCAATTTTTGTTGAAAAACAACCGAGACGGTGAATAAAATCAGATGAATGCTAATTTGAGAGATCACCTCAGAAGCTGTATTTTTAATCTTGCCATGAAATATTGCATAAAATCGGAGAAACACTCTGAGTAGAGCATTTATTTTCAATTTTTGTTGAAAAACAGCCGATACAGTGAATAAATTCAGAATATTGCTGATTTGAGAGATCACCTCAGAATCTGCATTTTTATTCATTAGATGAATTATTGCATAAAATCGGAGAAACACGCTGATTAGAGCATTAGTTTTCAATTTTTGTTGAAAAACAGCCGAGACAGTGAATAAAATCAGAAGAATGCTGATTTGAGAGATCACCTCAAAAGCTGTATTTTTAATCTTGCGATGAAATATTGCATAAAATCAGAGAAACACGCTGAATAGAGCATTTGTTTTCAATTTTTGTTGAAAAACAGCCGATACAGTGAATAAATTCAGAATATTGCTGATTTGAGAGATCACCTCAAAAGCTGTATTTTTAATCTTGCGATGAAATATTGCATAAAATCGGAGAAACACGCTGAATAGAGCATTTGTTTTCAATTTTTGTTGAAAAACAGCCGATACAGTGAATAAATTCAGAATATTGCTGATTTGAGAGATCACCTCAAAAGCTGTATTTTTAATCTTGCGATGAAATATTGCATAAAATCGGAGAAACACGCTGAGTAGAGCATTTGTTTTCAATTTTTGTTGAAAAACAGCCGAGACAGTGAATAAAATCAGAAGAATGCTGATTTGAGAGATCACGTCAGAAGCTGTATTTTTAATCTTGCGATGAAATATTGCATAAAATCGGAAAACACGCTGAGTAGAGCATTTGTTTTCCATTTTTGTTGAAAAACAGCCGAGACAGTGAATAAAATCAGAAGAATGCTGATTTGAGAGATCACGTCAGAAGCTGTATTTTTAATCTTGCGAAGAAATATTGCATAAAATCGGAAAACACGCTGAGTAGAGCATTTGTTTTCAATTTTTGTTGAAAAACAGCCGAGACAGTGAATAAAATCAGAAGAATGCTGATTTGAGAGATCACGTCAGAAGCTGTATTTTTAATCTTGCGAAGAAATATTGCATAAAATCGTGAAAACACGCTGAGTAGAGCATTTGTTTTCCATTTTTGTTGAAAAACAGCCGAGTCAGTGATTAAAATCAGAATATTGCTGATTTGAGAGATCACCTCAGAAGTTGTATTTTTAATCTTGCGATGAAATATTGCATAAAATCGCAGAAACACGCTGAGTAGAGCATTTGTTTTCAATTTTTGTTGAAAAACAGCCGAGACAATGATTAAAATCAGAATATTGCTGATTTGAGAGATCACCTCAGAATCTGCATTTTTATTCATTAGATGAATTATTGCATAAAATCGGAGAAACACGCTGAGTAGAGCATTTGTTTTCAATTTTTGTTGAAAAACAGCCGAGACAGTGAATAAAATCAGAAGAATGCTGATTTGAGAGATCACCTCAAAAGCTGTATTTTTAATCTTGCGATGAAATATTGCATAAAATCGCAGAAACACGCTGAGTAGAGCATTTGTTTTCAATTTTTGTTGAAAAACAGCCGAGACAATGATTAAAATCAGAATATTGCTGATTTGAGAGATCACCTCAGAATCTGCATTTTTATTCATTAGATGAATTATTGCATAAAATCGGAGAAACACGCTGAGTAGAGCATTTGTTTTCAATTTTTGTTGAAAAACAGCCGAGACAGTGAATAAATTCAGAATATTGCTGATTTGAGAGATCACCTCAGAAGTTGTATTTTTAATCTTGCGATGAAATATTGCATAAAATCGCAGAAACACGCTGAGTAGAGCATTTGTTTTCAATTTTTGTTGAAAAACAGCCGAGACAATGATTAAAATCAGAATATTGCTGATTTGAGAGATCACCTCAGAATCTGCATTTTTATTCATTAGATGAATTATTGCATAAAATCGGAGAAACACGCTGAGTAGAGCATTTGTTTTCAATTTTTGTTGAAAAACAGCCGATACAGTGAATAAATTCAGAATATTGCTGATTTGAGAGATCACCTCAAAAGCTGTATTTTTAATCTTGCGATGAAATATTGCATAAAATCGGAGAAACACGCTGAGTAGAGCATTTGTTTTCCATTTTTGTTGAAAAACAGCCGAGACAGTGATTAAAATCAGAATATTGCTGATTTGAGAGATCACCTCAGAAGTTGTATTTTTAATCTTGCGATGAAATATTGCAAAAAATCGGAGTAACACGCTGAGTAGAGAATTTATTTTCAATTTTCGTTGAAAAACAGCCGAGAGAGTGAATAAAATCAGAAGAATGCCGTTTTGAGAGCTCACCTCAGAAGCTGTATTTTTAATCTTGCGATGAAATATTGCATAAAATTGGAGAAACACGCTGAATAGAGCATTTGTTTTCAATTTTCGTTGAAAAACAGCCGAGAGAGTGAATAAAATCAGAAGAATGCCGTTTTGAGACATCACCTCAGAATCTGTATTTTTAATCTTGCGATGAAATATTGCGTAAAATCGGAGACACACGCTGAATAGAGCATTTGTTTTCAATTTTTGTTGAAAAACAGCCGATACAGTGAATAAATTCAGAATATTGCTGATTTGAGAGATCACTTCAAAAGCTGTATTTTTAATCTTGCGATGAAATATTGCATAAAATCAGAGAAACACGCTGAGTAGAGCATTTGTTTTCAATTTTTGTTGAAAAACAGCAGAGACGGTGAATAAAATCAGAAGAATGCTAATTTGAGAGATCACCTCAGAAGCTGTATTTTTAATCTTGCCATGAAATATTGCATAAAATCGGAGTAACACGCTGAGTAGAGAATTTATTTTCAATTTTCGTTGAAAAACAGCCGAGAGAGTGAATAAAATCAGAAGAATGCCGTTTTGAGAGCTCACCTCAGAAGCTGTATTTTTAATCTTGCGATGAAATATTGCATAAAATTGGAGAAACACGCTGAATAGAGCATTTGTTTTCAATTTTCGTTGAAAAACAGCCGAGAGAGTGAATAAAATCAGAAGAATGCCGTTTTGAGACATCACCTCAGAATCTGTATTTTTAATCTTGCGATGAAATATTGCGTAAAATCGGAGACAGACGCTGAATAGGGCATTTGTTTTCAATTTTTGTTGAAAAACAGCCGATACAGTGAATAAATTCAGAATATTGCTGATTTGAGAGATCACTTCAAAAGCTGTATTTTTAATCTTGCGATGAAATATTGCATAAAATCAGAGAAACACGCTGAGTAGAGCATTTGTTTTCAATTTTTGTTGAAAAACAGCCGATACAGTGAATAAATTCAGAATATTGCTGATTTGAGAGATCACCTCAAAAGCTGTATTTTTAATCTTGCGATGAAATATTGCATAAAATCGGAGAAACACGCTGAATAGAGCATTTGTTTTCAATTTTTGTTTTAAAACAGCCGATACAGTGAATAAATTTAGAATATTGCTGATTTGAGAGATCACCTCAAAAGCTGTATTTTTAATCTTGCGATGAAATATTGCATAAAATCGGAGAAACACGCTGAGTAGAGCATTTGTTTTCCATTTTTGTTGAAAAACAGCCGAGACAGTGATTAAAATCAGAATATTGCTGATTTGAGAGATCACCTCACAAGCTGTATTTTTAATCTTGCGATGAAATATTGCATAAAATCGGAGAAACACGCTGAATAGAGCATTTGTTTTCAATTTTTGTTGAAAAACAGCCGAGACAGTGAATAAAATCAGAAGAATGCTGATTTGAGAGATCACGTCAGAAGCTGTATTTTTAATCTTGCCATGAAATATTGTAAAAAATCGGAGAAACACGCTGAGTAGATTATTTGTTTTCAATTTTTGTTGAAAAACAGCCGTGACGGTGAATAAAATCAGAAGAATGCTAATTTGAGAGATCACCTCAGAAGCTGTATTTTTAATCTTGCCATGAAATATTGTATAAAATCGGAGAAACACGCTGAGTAGAGCATTTATTTTCAATTTTCGTTGAAAAACAGCCGAAACAGTGAATAAAATCAGAAGAATGCCGTTTTGAGAGATCACCTCAGAAGCTGTATTTTTAATCTTGCGATGAAATATTGCATAAAATTGGAGAAACACGCTGAGTAGAGCATTTGTTTTCAATTTTTGTTGAAAAACAGCCGAGACAGTGAATAAAATCAGAAGATTGCCGTTTTGAGAGATCACCTCAGAAGCTGTATTTTTAATCTTGCGATAAAATATTGCATAAAATTGGAGAAACACGCTGAGTAGAGCATTTGTTTTCAATTTTTGTTGAAAAACAGCCGAGACAGTGAATAAAATCAGAATAATGCTGATTTGAGACATCACCTCAGAATCTGTATTTTTAATCTTGCAATGAAATATTGCGTGAAATCGGAGAAACACGCTGAATAGAGCATTTGTTTTCAATTTTTATTGAAAAACATCCGAGACAGTGAATAAAATCAGAATAATGCTGATTTGAGAGATCACCTCAAAAGCTGTATTTTTAATCTTGCGATGAAATATTGCATAAAATCAGAGAAACACGCTGAGTAGAGCATTTGTTTTCAATTTTTGTTGAAAAACAGCAGAGACGGTGAATAAAATCAGAAAAATGCTAATTTGAGAGATCACCTCAGAAGCTGTATTTTTAATCTTGCGATGAAATATTGCATAAAATCGGAAAACACGCTGAGTAGAGCATTTGTTTTCCATTTTTGTTGAAAAACAGCCGAGACAGTGATTAAAATCAGAATATTGCTGATTTGAGAGCTCACCTCAGAATCTGTATTTTTAATCTTGCGAAAAAATATTGCGTAAAATCGGAGACACACGCTGAATAGAGCATTTGTTTTCAATTTTTATTGAAAAACAGCCGATACAGTGAATAAATTCAGAATATTGCCGTTTTGAGAGATCACCTCAGAAGTTGTATTTTTAATCTTGCGATGAAATATTGCATAAAATCAGAGAAACACGCTGAGTAGAGCATTTGTTTTCAATTTTTGTTGAAAAACAGCAGAGACGGTGAATAAAATCAGAAAAATGCTAATTTGAGAGATCACCTCAGAAGCTGTATTTTTAATCTTGCCATGAAATATTGCATAAAATCGGAGTAACACGCTGAGTAGAGAATTTATTTTCAATTTTCGTTGAAAAACAGCCGAGAGAGTGAATAAAATCAGAAGAATGCCGTTTTGAGACATCACCTCAGAATCTGTATTTTTAATCTTGCGATGAAATATTGCGTAAAATCGGAGACACACGCTGAATAGAGCATTTGTTTTCAATTTTTGTTGAAAAACAGCCGATACAGTGAATAAATTCAGAATATTGCTGATTTGAGAGATCACCTCAAAAGCTGTATTTTTAATCTTGCGATGAAATATTGCATAAAATCGGAGAAACACGCTGAATAGAGCATTTGTTTTCAATTTTTGTTGAAAAACAGCCGATACAGTGAATAAATTCAGAATATTGCTGATTTGAGAGATCACCTCAAAAGCTGTATTTTTAATCTTGCGATGAAATATTGCATAAAATCGGAGAAACACGCTGAGTAGAGCATTTGTTTTCAATTTTTGTTGAAAAACAGCCGAGACAGTGAATAAAATCAGAAGAATGCTGATTTGAGAGATCACGTCAGAAGCTGTATTTTTAATCTTGCGATGAAATATTGCATAAAATCGGAAAACACGCTGAGTAGAGCATTTGTTTTCCATTTTTGTTGAAAAACAGCCGAGACAGTGATTAAAATCAGAATATTGCTGATTTGAGAGATCACCTCAGAAGTTGTATTTTTAATCTTGCGATGAAATATTGCAAAAAATCGGAGAAACACGCTGAGTAGAGCATTTGTTTTCAATTTTTGTTGAAAAACAACCGAGACGGTGAATAAAATCAGATGAATGCTAATTTGAGAGATCACCTCAGAAGCTGTATTTTTAATCTTGCCATGAAATATTGCATAAAATCGGAGAAACACTCTGAGTAGAGCATTTATTTTCAATTTTTGTTGAAAAACAGCCGATACAGTGAATAAATTCAGAATATTGCTGATTTGAGAGATCACCTCAGAATCTGCATTTTTATTCATTAGATGAATTATTGCATAAAATCGGAGAAACACGCTGATTAGAGCATTAGTTTTCAATTTTTGTTGAAAAACAGCCGAGACAGTGAATAAAATCAGAAGAATGCTGATTTGAGAGATCACCTCAAAAGCTGTATTTTTAATCTTGCGATGAAATATTGCATAAAATCAGAGAAACACGCTGAATAGAGCATTTGTTTTCAATTTTTGTTGAAAAACAGCCGATACAGTGAATAAATTCAGAATATTGCTGATTTGAGAGATCACCTCAAAAGCTGTATTTTTAATCTTGCGATGAAATATTGCATAAAATCGGAGAAACACGCTGAATAGAGCATTTGTTTTCAATTTTTGTTGAAAAACAGCCGATACAGTGAATAAATTCAGAATATTGCTGATTTGAGAGATCACCTCAAAAGCTGTATTTTTAATCTTGCGATGAAATATTGCATAAAATCGGAGAAACACGCTGAGTAGAGCATTTGTTTTCAATTTTTGTTGAAAAACAGCCGAGACAGTGAATAAAATCAGAAGAATGCTGATTTGAGAGATCACGTCAGAAGCTGTATTTTTAATCTTGCGATGAAATATTGCATAAAATCGGAAAACACGCTGAGTAGAGCATTTGTTTTCCATTTTTGTTGAAAAACAGCCGAGACAGTGAATAAAATCAGAAGAATGCTGATTTGAGAGATCACGTCAGAAGCTGTATTTTTAATCTTGCGAAGAAATATTGCATAAAATCGGAAAACACGCTGAGTAGAGCATTTGTTTTCAATTTTTGTTGAAAAACAGCCGAGACAGTGAATAAAATCAGAAGAATGCTGATTTGAGAGATCACGTCAGAAGCTGTATTTTTAATCTTGCGAAGAAATATTGCATAAAATCGTGAAAACACGCTGAGTAGAGCATTTGTTTTCCATTTTTGTTGAAAAACAGCCGAGACAGTGATTAAAATCAGAATATTGCTGATTTGAGAGATCACCTCAGAAGTTGTATTTTTAATCTTGCGATGAAATATTGCATAAAATCGCAGAAACACGCTGAGTAGAGCATTTGTTTTCAATTTTTGTTGAAAAACAGCCGAGACAATGATTAAAATCAGAATATTGCTGATTTGAGAGATCACCTCAGAATCTGCATTTTTATTCATTAGATGAATTATTGCATAAAATCGGAGAAACACGCTGAGTAGAGCATTTGTTTTCAATTTTTGTTGAAAAACAGCCGAGACAGTGAATAAAATCAGAAGAATGCTGATTTGAGAGATCACCTCAAAAGCTGTATTTTTAATCTTGCGATGAAATATTGCATAAAATCGCAGAAACACGCTGAGTAGAGCATTTGTTTTCAATTTTTGTTGAAAAACAGCCGAGACAATGATTAAAATCAGAATATTGCTGATTTGAGAGATCACCTCAGAATCTGCATTTTTATTCATTAGATGAATTATTGCATAAAATCGGAGAAACACGCTGAGTAGAGCATTTGTTTTCAATTTTTGTTGAAAAACAGCCGAGACAGTGAATAAATTCAGAATATTGCTGATTTGAGAGATCACCTCAGAAGTTGTATTTTTAATCTTGCGATGAAATATTGCATAAAATCGCAGAAACACGCTGAGTAGAGCATTTGTTTTCAATTTTTGTTGAAAAACAGCCGAGACAATGATTAAAATCAGAATATTGCTGATTTGAGAGATCACCTCAGAATCTGCATTTTTATTCATTAGATGAATTATTGCATAAAATCGGAGAAACACGCTGATTAGAGCATTAGTTTTCAATTTTTGTTGAAAAACAGCCGAGACAGTGAATAAAATCAGAAGAATGCTGATTTGAGAGATCACCTCAAAAGCTGTATTTTTAATCTTGCGATGAAATATTGCATAAAATCGCAGAAACACGCTGAGTAGAGCATTTGTTTTCAATTTTTGTTGAAAAACAGCCGAGACAATGATTAAAGTCAGAATATTGCTGATTTGAGAGATCACCTCAGAATCTGCATTTTTATTCATTAGATGAATTATTGCATAAAATCGGAGAAACACGCTGAGTAGAGCATTTGTTTTCAATTTTTGTTGAAAAACAGCCGAGACAGTGAATAAAATCAGAAGAATGCTGATTTGAGAGATCACGTCAGAAGCTGTATTTTTAATCTTGCAATGAAATATTGCATAAAATCGGAAAACACGCTGAGTAGAGCATTTGTTTTCCATTTTTGTTGAAAAACAGCCGAGACAGTGTTAAAAATCAGAATATTGCTGATTAGAGAGATCACCTCAGAATATGTATTTTTAATCTTGCGATGAAATATTGCAAAAAATCGGAGAAACACGCTGAGTAGAGCATTTGTTTTCAATTTTTGTTGAAAAACAGCAGAGACAGTGATTAAAATCAGAAGATAGCTGATTTGAGAGATCACCTCAGAAGCTGTATTTTTAATCTTGCCATGAAATATTGTAAAAAATCGGAGAAACACGCTGAGTAGAGCATTTGTTTTCAATTTTTTTTTAAAAACAGCCGAGACGGTGAATAAAATCAGAAGAATGCTAATTTGAGAGATCACCTCAGAAGCTGTATTTTTAATCTTGCGATGAAATATTGCATAAAATCGGAGAAACACGCTGAATAGAGCATTTGTTTTCAATTTTTGTTGAAAAACAGCCGAGACAGTGAATAAAATCAGAATATTGCTGATTTGAGAGATCACCTCAGAAGTTGTATTTTTAATCTTGCGATGAAATATTGCATAAAATCGGAGAAACACGCTGAGTAGAGCATTTATTTTCAATTTTTGTTGTAAAACAGCCGAGACAGTGAATTAATAAGAAGATTGCCGATTTGAGAGATCACCTCACAAGCTGTATTTTTAATCTTGCGATGAAATATTGCATAAAATCGGAGAAACACGCTGAATAGAGCATTTGTTTTCAATTTTTGTTGAAAAACAGCCGAGACAGTGAATAAAATCAGAATAATGCTGATTTGAGAGATCACCTCAGAAGTTGTATTTTTAATCTTGCGATGAAATATTGCATAAAATCGCAGAAACACGCTGAATAGAGCATTTGTTTTCAATTTTTGTTGAAAAACAGCCGAGACAGTGATTAAAATCAGAATATTGCTGATTTGAGAGATCACCTCAGAATCTGCATTTTTATTCATTAGATGATTTATTGCATAAAATCGGAGAAACACGCTGATTAGAGCATTAGTTTTCAACTTTTGTTGAAAAACAGCCGAGACAGTGAATAAAATCAGAAGAATGCTGATTTGAGAGATCACCTCAGAAGCTGTATTTTTAATCTTGCCATGAAATATTGCATAAAATCGGAGAAATACGCTGAGTAGAGCATTTATTTTCAATTTTTGTTGAAAAACAGCCGAGACAGTGATTAAAATCAGAAGATAGCTGATTTGAGAGATCACCTAAGAAGCTGTATTTTTAATCTTGCCATGAAATATTGTAAAAAATCGGAGAAACACGCTGAGTAGATTATTTGTTTTCAATTTTTGTTGAAAAACAGCCGAGACGGTGAATAAAAAAGAAGAATGCTAATTTGAGAGATCACCTCAGAAGCTGTATTTTTAATCTTGCCATGAAATATTGCATAAAATCGGTGAAACACGCTGAGTAGAGCATTTGTTTTCAATTTTGTTGAAAAACAGCCGAGACAGTGAATAAAATCAGAAGAATGCCGTTTTGAGACATCACCTCAGAATCTGTATTTTTAATCTTGCAATGAAATATTGCGTGAAATCGGAGAAACACGCTGAATAGAGCATTTGTTTTCAATTTTTATTGAAAAACAGCCGAGACAGTGAATAAAATCAGAATAATGCTGATTTGAGAGATCACCTCAGAAGTTGTATTTTTAATCTTGCGATGAAATATTGCATAAAATCGGAGAAACACGCTGAGTAGAGCATTTATTTTCAATTTTTGTTGTAAAACAGCCGAGACAGTGAATTAATAAGAAGATTGCCGATTTGAGAGATCACCTCACAAGCTGTATTTTTAATCTTGCGATGAAATATTGCATAAAATCGGAGAAACACGCTGAGTAGAGCATTTGTTTTCAATTTTTGTTGAAAAACAGCCGAGACAGTGAATAAATTCAGAATATTGCTGATTTGAGAGATCACCTCAGAATCTGCATTTTTATTCATTAGATGAATTATTGCATAAAATCGGAGAAACACGCTGATTAGAGCATTAGTTTTCAATTTTTGTTGAAAAACAGCCGAGACAGTGAATAAAATCAGAAGAATGCTGATTTGAGAGATCACCTCAAAAGCTGTATTTTTAATCTTGCGATGAAATATTGCATAAAATCAGAGAAACACGCTGAATAGAGCATTTGTTTTCAATTTTTGTTGAAAAACAGCCGATACAGTGAATAAATTCAGAATATTGCTGATTTGAGAGATCACCTCAAAAGCTGTATTTTTAATCTTGCGATGAAATATTGCATAAAATCGGAGAAACACGCTGAATAGAGCATTTGTTTTCAATTTTTGTTGAAAAACAGCCGATACAGTGAATAAATTCAGAATATTGCTGATTTGAGAGATCACCTCAAAAGCTGTATTTTTAATCTTGCGATGAAATATTGCATAAAATCGGAGAAACACGCTGAGTAGAGCATTTGTTTTCAATTTTTGTTGAAAAACAGCCGAGACAGTGAATAAAATCAGAAGAATGCTGATTTGAGAGATCACGTCAGAAGCTGTATTTTTAATCTTGCGATGAAATATTGCATAAAATCGGAAAACACGCTGAGTAGAGCATTTGTTTTCCATTTTTGTTGAAAAACAGCCGAGACAGTGAATAAAATCAGAAGAATGCTGATTTGAGAGATCACGTCAGAAGCTGTATTTTTAATCTTGCGAAGAAATATTGCATAAAATCGGAAAACACGCTGAGTAGAGCATTTGTTTTCAATTTTTGTTGAAAAACAGCCGAGACAGTGAATAAAATCAGAAGAATGCTGATTTGAGAGATCACGTCAGAAGCTGTATTTTTAATCTTGCGAAGAAATATTGCATAAAATCGTGAAAACACGCTGAGTAGAGCATTTGTTTTCCATTTTTGTTGAAAAACAGCCGAGACAGTGATTAAAATCAGAATATTGCTGATTTGAGAGATCACCTCAGAAGTTGTATTTTTAATCTTGCGATGAAATATTGCATAAAATCGCAGAAACACGCTGAGTAGAGCATTTGTTTTCAATTTTTGTTGAAAAACAGCCGAGACAATGATTAAAATCAGAATATTGCTGATTTGAGAGATCACCTCAGAATCTGCATTTTTATTCATTAGATGAATTATTGCATAAAATCGGAGAAACACGCTGAGTAGAGCATTTGTTTTCAATTTTTGTTGAAAAACAGCCGAGACAGTGAATAAAATCAGAAGAATGCTGATTTGAGAGATCACCTCAAAAGCTGTATTTTTAATCTTGCGATGAAATATTGCATAAAATCGCAGAAACACGCTGAGTAGAGCATTTGTTTTCAATTTTTGTTGAAAAACAGCCGAGACAATGATTAAAATCAGAATATTGCTGATTTGAGAGATCACCTCAGAATCTGCATTTTTATTCATTAGATGAATTATTGCATAAAATCGGAGAAACACGCTGAGTAGAGCATTTGTTTTCAATTTTTGTTGAAAAACAGCCGAGACAGTGAATAAATTCAGAATATTGCTGATTTGAGAGATCACCTCAGAAGTTGTATTTTTAATCTTGCGATGAAATATTGCATAAAATCGCAGAAACACGCTGAGTAGAGCATTTGTTTTCAATTTTTGTTGAAAAACAGCCGAGACAATGATTAAAATCAGAATATTGCTGATTTGAGAGATCACCTCAGAATCTGCATTTTTATTCATTAGATGAATTATTGCATAAAATCGGAGAAACACGCTGATTAGAGCATTAGTTTTCAATTTTTGTTGAAAAACAGCCGAGACAGTGAATAAAATCAGAAGAATGCTGATTTGAGAGATCACCTCAAAAGCTGTATTTTTAATCTTGCGATGAAATATTGCATAAAATCGCAGAAACACGCTGAGTAGAGCATTTGTTTTCAATTTTTGTTGAAAAACAGCCGAGACAATGATTAAAGTCAGAATATTGCTGATTTGAGAGATCACCTCAGAATCTGCATTTTTATTCATTAGATGAATTATTGCATAAAATCGGAGAAACACGCTGAGTAGAGCATTTGTTTTCAATTTTTGTTGAAAAACAGCCGAGACAGTGAATAAAATCAGAAGAATGCTGATTTGAGAGATCACGTCAGAAGCTGTATTTTTAATCTTGCAATGAAATATTGCATAAAATCGGAAAACACGCTGAGTAGAGCATTTGTTTTCCATTTTTGTTGAAAAACAGCCGAGACAGTGTTAAAAATCAGAATATTGCTGATTAGAGAGATCACCTCAGAATATGTATTTTTAATCTTGCGATGAAATATTGCAAAAAATCGGAGAAACACGCTGAGTAGAGCATTTGTTTTCAATTTTTGTTGAAAAACAGCAGAGACAGTGATTAAAATCAGAAGATAGCTGATTTGAGAGATCACCTCAGAAGCTGTATTTTTAATCTTGCCATGAAATATTGTAAAAAATCGGAGAAACACGCTGAGTAGAGCATTTGTTTTCAATTTTTTTTTAAAAACAGCCGAGACGGTGAATAAAATCAGAAGAATGCTAATTTGAGAGATCACCTCAGAAGCTGTATTTTTAATCTTGCGATGAAATATTGCATAAAATCGGAGAAACACGCTGAATAGAGCATTTGTTTTCAATTTTTGTTGAAAAACAGCCGAGACAGTGAATAAAATCAGAATAATGCTGATTTGAGAGATCACCTCAGAAGTTGTATTTTTAATCTTGCGATGAAATATTGCATAAAATCGGAGAAACACGCTGAGTAGAGCATTTATTTTCAATTTTTGTTGTAAAACAGCCGAGACAGTGAATTAATAAGAAGATTGCCGATTTGAGAGATCACCTCACAAGCTGTATTTTTAATCTTGCGATGAAATATTGCATAAAATCGGAGAAACACGCTGAATAGAGCATTTGTTTTTAATTTTTGTTGAAAAACAGCCGAGACAGTGAATAAAATCAGAATAATGCTGATTTGAGAGATCACCTCAGAAGTTGTATTTTTAATCTTGCGATGAAATATTGCATAAAATCGCAGAAACACGCTGAATAGAGCATTTGTTTTCAATTTTTGTTGAAAAACAGCCGAGACAGTGATTAAAATCAGAATATTGCTGATTTGAGAGATCACCTCAGAATCTGCATTTTTATTCATTAGATGATTTATTGCATAAAATCGGAGAAACACGCTGATTAGAGCATTAGTTTTCAACTTTTGTTGAAAAACAGCCGAGACAGTGAATAAAATCAGAAGAATGCTGATTTGAGAGATCACCTCAGAAGCTGTATTTTTAATCTTGCCATGAAATATTGCATAAAATCGGAGAAATACGCTGAGTAGAGCATTTATTTTCAATTTTTGTTGAAAAACAGCCGAGACAGTGATTAAAATCAGAAGATAGCTGATTTGAGAGATCACCTAAGAAGCTGTATTTTTAATCTTGCCATGAAATATTGTAAAAAATCGGAGAAACACGCTGAGTAGATTATTTGTTTTCAATTTTTGTTGAAAAACAGCCGAGACGGTGAATAAAAAAGAAGAATGCTAATTTGAGAGATCACCTCAGAAGCTGTATTTTTAATCTTGCCATGAAATATTGCATAAAATCGGTGAAACACGCTGAGTAGAGCATTTGTTTTCAATTTTGTTGAAAAACAGCCGAGACAGTGAATAAAATCAGAAGAATGCCGTTTTGAGACATCACCTCAGAATCTGTATTTTTAATCTTGCAATGAAATATTGCGTGAAATCGGAGAAACACGCTGAATAGAGCATTTGTTTTCAATTTTTATTGAAAAACAGCCGAGACAGTGAATAAAATCAGAATAATGCTGATTTGAGAGATCACCTCAGAAGTTGTATTTTTAATCTTGCGATGAAATATTGCATAAAATCGGAGAAACACGCTGAGTAGAGCATTTATTTTCAATTTTTGTTGTAAAACAGCCGAGACAGTGAATTAATAAGAAGATTGCCGATTTGAGAGATCACCTCACAAGCTGTATTTTTAATCTTGCGATGAAATATTGCATAAAATCGGAGAAACACGCTGAATAGAGCATTTGTTTTCAATTTTTGTTGAAAAACAGCCGAGACAGTGAATAAAATCAGAATAATGCTGATTTGAGAGATCACCTCAGAAGTTGTATTTTTAATCTTGCGATGAAATATTGCATAAAATCGCAGAAACACGCTGAATAGAGCATTTGTTTTCAATTTTTGTTGAAAAACAGCCGAGACAGTGATTAAAATCAGAATATTGCTGATTTGAGAGATCACCTCAGAATCTGCATTTTTATTCATTAGATGATTTATTGCATAAAATCGGAGAAACACGCTGATTAGAGCATTAGTTTTCAACTTTTGTTGAAAAACAGCCGAGACAGTGAATAAAATCAGAAGAATGCTGATTTGAGAGATCACCTCAAAAGCTGTATTTTTAATCTTGCGATGAAATATTGCAAAAAATCGGCGAAACACGCTGAGTATAGCATTTGTTTTCAATTTTTGTTGAAAAACAGCCGAGACAGTGATTAAAATCAGAATATTGCTGATTTGAGAGATCACCTCAGAATCTGCATTTTTATTCATTAGATGATTTATTGCATAAAATCGGCGAAACACGCTGAGTAGAGCATTTGTTTTCAATTTTTTTTTAAAAACAGCCGAGACGGTGAATAAAATCAGAAGAATGCTAATTTGAGAGATCACCTCAGAAGCTGTATTTTTAATCTTGCCATGAAATATTGCATAAAATCGGAGAAATACGCTGAGTAGAGCATTTATTTTCAATTTTTGTTGAAAAACAGCCGAGACAGTGATTAAAATCAGAAGATAGCTGATTTGAGAGATCACCTAAGAAGCTGTATTTTTAATCTTGCCATGAAATATTGTAAAAAATCGGAGAAACACGCTGAGTAGATTATTTGTTTTCAATTTTTGTTGAAAAACAGCCGAGACGGTGAATAAAAAAGAAGAATGCTAATTTGAGAGATCACCTCAGAAGCTGTATTTTTAATCTTGCCATGAAATATTGCATAAAATCGGTGAAACACGCTGAGTAGAGCATTTGTTTTCAATTTTGTTGAAAAACAGCCGAGACAGTGAATAAAATCAGAAGAATGCCGTTTTGAGACATCACCTCAGAATCTGTATTTTTAATCTTGCAATGAAATATTGCGTGAAATCGGAGAAACACGCTGAATAGAGCATTTGTTTTCAATTTTTATTGAAAAACAGCCGAGACAGTGAATAAAATCAGAATAATGCTGATTTGAGAGATCACCTCAAAAGCTGTATTTTTAATCTTGCGATGAAATATTGCATAAAATCGGAGAAACACGCTGAATAGAGCATTTGTTTTCAATTTTCGTTGAAAAACATCCGATAGAGTGAATAAATTCAGAATATTGCTGATTTGAGAGATCAACTCAAAAGCTGTATTTTTAATCTTGCGATGAAATATTGCATAAAATCGGAGAAACACGCTGAATAGAGCATTTGTTTTCAATTTTTGTTGAAAAACAGCCGATACAGTGAATAAATTCAGAATATTGCTGATTTGAGAGATCACCTCAAAAGCTGTATTTTTAATCTTGCGATGAAATATTGCATAAAATCGGAGAAACACGCTGAGTAGAGCATTTGTTTTCAATTTTTGTTGAAAAACAGCCGAGACAGTGAATAAAATCAGAAGAATGCTGATTTGAGAGATCACGTCAGAAGCTGTATTTTTAATCTTGCGATTAAATATTGCATAAAATCGGAAAACACGCTGAGTAGAGCATTTGTTTTCCATTTTTGTTGAAAAACAGCCGAGACAGTGATTAAAATCAGAATATTGCCGATTTGAGAGATCACCTCACAAGCTGTATTTTTAATTATGCGATGAAATATTGCATAAAATCGGAGAAACACGCTGAGTAGAGCATTTATTTTCAATTTTTGTTGTAAAACAGCCGAGACAGTGAATAAATAAGAAGATTGCCGATTTGCGAGTTTGACTCAGAAGCTGTATTTTTAATCTTGCGATGAAATATTGCATAAAATCGGAGAAACACGCTGAGTTGAGCGTTAGTTTTTAATTTTTAGTTGAAAAACAGCCGAGACAGTGAATAAAATCAGAAGAATGCCGTTTTGAGAGAACACCTCAGAAGCTGTATTTTTAACCTTGCGATGAAATATTGCATAAAATTGGAGAAACACGCTGAGTAGAGCATTTGTTTTCAATTTTTGTTGAAAAACAGCCGAGACAGTGAATAAAATCAGAAGAATGCCGTTTTGAGACATCACCTCAGAATCTGTATTTTTAATCTTGCGATGAAATATTGCGTAAAATCGGAGAAACACGCTGAATAGAGCATTTGTTTTCAATTTTTGTTGAAAAACAGCCGAGACAGTGAATAAAATCAGAATAATGCTGATTTGAGAGATCACCTCAGAAGCTGTATTTTTAATCTTGCGATGAAATATTGCATAAAATCGGAGAAACACGCTGAATAGAGCATTTGTTTTCCATTTTTGTTGAAAAACAGCCGAGACAGTGAATAAAATCAGAAGAATGCTGATTTGATAGATCACGTCAGAAGCTGTATTTTTAATCTTGCGATGAAATATTGCAAAAAATCGGAGAAACACGCTTAGTACAACATTTGTTTTCAATTTTTGTTGAAAAACAGCCGAGACAGTGAATAAAATCAGAAGAATGCTGATTTGAGAGATCACGTCAGAAGCTGTATTTTTAATCTTGCGATGAAATATTGCATAAAATCGGAGAAACACGCTGAATAGAGCATTTGTTTTCCATTTTTGTTGAAAAACAGCCGAGACAGTGAATAAAATCAGAAGAATGCCGTTTTGAGAGATCACCTCAGAATCTGTATTTTTATTCATTAGATGAATTATTGCATAAAATCGGAGAAACACGCTTAGTAGAACATTTGTTTTCAATTTTTGTTGAAAAACAGCCGACACAGTGAATAAAATCAGAAGAATGCTGATTTGAGAGATCACCTCAGAAGCTATATTTTTAATCTTGCTGTGAAATATTGCATAAAATCGGAGAAACACGCTTAGTAGAGCATTTGTTTTCCATTTTTGTTGAAAAACAGCCGAGACAGTGAATAAAATCAGAAGAATGCTGATTTGAGAGATCACCTCAAAAGCAGTATTTTTAATCTTGCGATGAAATATTGCATAAAATCGGAGAAACACGCTGAGTAGAGCATTTGTTTTCAATTTCTGTTGAAAAACAGCCGAGACAGTGAATAATATAAGAAGAATGCTGATTTGAGAGATCACGTCAGAAGCTGTATTTTTAATATTGCAATGAAATATTGCATAAAATCGGAAAACACGCTGAGTAAAGCATTTGTTTTCCATTTTTGTTGAAAAACAGCCGAGACAGTGATTAAAATCAGAATATTGCTGATTTGAGAGATCACCTCAGAATGTGTATTTTTAATCTTGCGATGAAATATTGCAAAAAATCGGAGAAACACGCTGAGTAGAGCATTTGTTTTCAATTTTTGTTGAAAAACAGCCAAGACAGTGATTAAAATCAGAAGATAGCTGATTTGAGAGATCACCTCAGAAGCTGTATTTTTAATCTTGCCATGAAATATTGTAAAAAATCGGAGAAACACGCTGAGTAGAGCATTTGTTTTCAATTTTTTTTTAAAAACAGCTGAGACAGTGATAAAATCAGAAGATAGCTGATTTGAGAGATCACCTCAGAAGCTGTATTTTTAATCTTGCCATGAAATATTGTAAAAAATCGGAGAAACACGCTGAGTAGAGCATTTATTTTCAATTTTTGTTGTAAAACAGCCGAGACAGTGAATAAAATCAGAAGAATGCCGTTTTGAGAGATCACCTCAGAAGCTTTATTTTTAATCTTGCGATGAAATATTGCATAAAATTGGAGAAACACGCTGACTAGAGCATTTGTTTTCAATTTTTGTTGAAAAACAGCAGAGACGGTGAATAAAATCAGAAGAATGCTAATTTGAGAGATCACCTCAGAATCTGTATTTTTAATCTTGCGATGAAATATTGCAAAAAATCGGAGAAACACGCTTAGTAGAACATTTGTTTTCAATTTTTGTTGAAAAACAGCCGAGACAGTGAATAAAATCAGAAGAATGCTGATTTGAGAGATCACGTCAGAAGCTGTATTTTTAATCTTGCCATGAAATATTGCATAAAATCGGAGAAACACGCTGAGTAGAGCATTTATTTTCAATTTTTGTTGAAAAACAGCCCATACAGTGAATAAATTCAGAATATTGCTGATTTGAGAGATCACCTCACAAGCTGTATTTTTAATCTTGCGATGAAATATAGCATAAAATCGGAGAAACACGCTGAATAGAGCATTTGTTTTCAATTTTTGTTGAAAAACAGCCGATACAGTGAATAAATTCAGAATATTGCTGATTTGAGAGATCACCTCATAGCTGTATTTTTAATCTTGCGATGAAATATTGCATAAAATCGGAGAAACACGCTGAGTAGAGCATATATTTTCAATTTTTGTTATAAAACAGTCGAGACAGTGAATAAAATCAGAAGAATGCCGTTTTGAGAGATCACCTCAGAATCTGTATTTTTAATCTTGCGATGAAATATTGTATAAAATTGGAGAAACACGCTGAATAGAGCATTTGTTTTCAATTTTTGTTGAAAAACAGCCGAGACAGTGATTAAAATCAGAAGATAGCTGATTTGAGAGATCACCTCAGAAGCTGTATTTTTAATCTTGCCATGAAATATTGTAATAAATCGGAGAAACACTCTGAGTAGATTATTTGTTTTCAATTTTTGTTGAAAAACAGCCGAGACGGTGAATAAAATCAGAAGAATGCTAATTTGAGAGATCACCTCAGAAGCTGTATTTTTAATCTTGCCATGAAATATTTCATAAAATCGGTGAAACACGCTGAGTAGAGCATTTATTTTCAATTTTTGTTGTAAAACAGCCGAGACAGTGAATAAAATCAGAAGAATGCCGTTTTGAGAGATCACCTCAGAAGCTGTATTTTTAATCTTGCGATGAAATATTGCATAAAATTGGAGAAACACGCTGAGTAGAGCATTTGTTTTCAATTTTTGTTGTAAAACAGCCGAGACAGTGAATAAAATCAGAAGAATGCCGTTTTGAGAGATCACCTCAGAAGCTGTATTTTTAACCTTGCGATGAAATATTGCAAAAAATCGGAAAACACGCTGAGTAGAGCATTTGTTTTCAATTTTTAGTTGAAAATCAGCCGAGACAGTGAATAAAATCAGAAGAATGCCGTTTTGAGAGATCACCTCAGAATCTGTATTTTTATTCATTAGATGAATTATTGCATAAAATCGGAGAAACACGCTGAGTAGAGCATTTGTTTTCAATTTTTGTTGAAAAACAGCCGAGACAGTGAATAAAATCAGAAGAATGCTGATTTGAGAGATCACCTCAGAAGCTATATTTTTAATCTTGCTGTGAAATATTGCATAAAATCGGAGAAACACGCTTAGTAGAGCAAATGTTTTCAATTTTTAGTTGAAAAACAGCCGAGACAGTGAATAAAATCAGATGAATGCCGTTTTGAGAGATCACCTCAGAATCTGTATTTTTATTCATTAGATGAATTATTGCATAAAATCGGAGAAACACGCTGAGTAGAGCATTTGTTTTCAATTTTTGTTGAAAAACAGCCGAGACAGGGAGTAAATTCAGAAGAATGCTGATTTGAGAGATCACCTCAAAAGCAGTATTTTTAATCTTGCGATGAAATATTGCATAAAATCGGAGAAACACGCTGAGTAGAGCATTTGTTTTCAATTTCTGTTGAAAAACAGCCGAGACAGTGAAAAAAATCAGAAGAACGCCGTTTTGAGACATCACCTCAGAATCTGTATTTTTAATCTTGCGATGAAATATTGCAAAAAATCGGAGAAACACGCTTAGTAGAACATTTGTTTTCAATTTTTGTTGAAAAACAGCCGAGACAGTGAATAAAATCAGAAGAATGCTGATTTGAGAGATCACGTCAGAAGCTGTATTTTTATCTTGCGATGAAATATTGCATAAAATCGGAAAACACGCTGAGTAGAGCATTTGTTTTCAATTTTTAGTTGAAAAACAGCCGAGACAGTGAATAAAATCAGAAGAATGCCGTTTTGAGAGATCACCTCAGAATCTGTATATTTATTCATTAGATGAATTATTGCATAAAATCGGAGAAACACGCTGAATAGAGCATTTGTTTTCAATTTTTGTTGTAAAACAGCCGAGACAGTGAATAAAATCAGAAGAATGCTGATTTGAGAGATCACCTCAGAAGCTATATTTTTAATCTTGCTGTGAAATATTGCATAAAATCGGAGAAACACGCTTAGTAGAGCATTTGTTTTCAATTTTTAGTTGAAAAACAGCCGAGACAGTGAATAAAATCAGAAGAATGCCGTTTTGAGAGATCACCTCAGAATCTGTATTTTTATTCATTAGATGAATTATTGCATAAAATCGGAGAAACACGCTTAGTAGAGCATTTGTTTTCCATTTTTGTTGAAAAACAGCCGAGACAGTGAATAAAATCAGAAGAATGCCGTTTTGAGAGATCACCTCAGAATCTGTATATTTATTCATTAGATGAATTATTGCATAAAATCGGAGAAACACGCTGAATAGAGCATTTGTTTTCAATTTTTGTTGTAAAACAGCCGAGACAGTGAATAAAATCAGAAGAATGCTGATTTGAGAGATCACCTCAGAAGCTATATTTTTAATCTTGCTGTGAAATATTGTATAAAATCGGAGAAACACGCTTAGTAGAGCATTTGTTTTCAATTTTTGTTGAAAAACAGCCGAGACAGTGAATAAAATCAGAAGAATGCCGTTTTGAGAGAACACCTCAGAATCTGTATTTTTATTCATTAGATGAATTATTGCATAAAATCGGAGAAACACGCTGAGTAGAGCATTTGTTTTCAATTTTTGTTGAAAAACAGCCGAGACAGTGAGTAAAATCAGAAGAATGCTGATTTGAGAGATCACCTCAGAAGCTGTATTTTTAATCTTGCTGTGAAATATTGCATAAAATCGGAGAAACACGCTGAGTAGAGCATTTGTTTTCCATTTTTGTTGAAAAAAAGCCGAGACAGTGAATAAATTCAGAATATTGCTGATTTGAGAGATCACCTCAAAAGCTGTAATTTTAATCTTGCGATGAAATATTGCGTAAAATCGGAAAACACGCTGAGTAGAGCATTTGTTTTCCATTTTTGTTGAAAAACAGCCGAGACAGTGATTAAAATCAGAATATTGCTGATTTGAGAGATCATCTCAGAAGTTGTATTTTTAATCTTGCGATGAAATATTGCAAAAAATCGGAGAAACACGCTGAGTAGAGCATTTGTTTTCAATTTTTAGTTGAAAAACAGCCGAGACAGTGAATAAAATCAGAAGAATGCCGTTTTGAGAGATCACCTCAGAATCTGTATTTTTATTCATTAGATGAATTATTGCATAAAATCGGAGAAACACGCTGAGTAGAGCATTTGTTTTCAATTTTTGTTGAAAAACAGCCGAGACAGGGAGTAAATTCAGAAGAATGCTGATTTGAGAGATCACCTCAGAAGCTATATTTTTAATCTTGCTGTGAAATATTGCATAAAATCGGAGAAACACGCTTAGTAGAGCATTTGTTTTCCATTTTTGTTGAAAAACAGCCGAGACAGTGAATAAAATCAGAAGAATGCTGATTTGAGAGATCACCTCAAAAGCAGTATTTTTAATCTTGCGATGAAATATTGCATAAAATCGGAGAAACACGCTGAGTAGAGCATTTGTTTTCAATTTCTGTTGAAAAACAGCCGAGACAGTGAATAAAATCAGAAGAATGCCGTTTTGAGACATCACCTCAGAATCTGTATTTTTAATCTTGCGATGAAATATTGCAAAAAATCGGAGAAACACGCTTAGTAGAACATTTGTTTTCAATTTTTGTTGAAAAACAGCCGAGACAGTGAATAAAATCAGAAGAATGCTGATTTGAGAGATCACGTCAGAAGCTGTATTTTTATCTTGCGATGAAATATTGCATAAAATCGGAGAAACACGCTGAATAGAGCATTTGTTTTCAATTTTTGTTGTAAAACAGCCGAGACAGTGAATAAAATCAGAAGAATGCTGATTTGAGAGATCACCTCAGAAGCTATATTTTTAATCTTGCTGTGAAATATTGCATAAAATCGGAGAAACACGCTTGGTAGAGCATTTGTTTTCCATTTTTGTTGAAAAACAGCCGAGACAGTGAATAAAATCAGAAGAATGCCGTTTTGAGAGATCACCTAAGAATCTGTATTTTTATTCATTAGATGAATTATTGCATAAAATCGGAGAAACACGCTGAATAGAGCATTTGTTTTCAATTTTTGTTGAAAAACAGCAGAGACAGTCAGTAAAATCAGAAGAATGATGATTTGAGAGATCACCTCAGAAGCTATATTTTTAATCTTGCTGTGAAATATTGCATAAAATCGGAGAAACACGCTTGGTAGAGCATTTGTTTTCCATTTTTGTTGAAAAACAGCCGAGACAGTGAATTAAATCAGAAGAATGCCGTTTTGAGAGATCACCTCAGAATCTGTATATTTATTCATTAGATGAATTATTACATAAAATCGGAGAAACACGCTGAATAGAGCATTTGTTTTCAATTTTTGTTGTAAAACAGCCGAGACAGTGAATAAAATCAGAAGAATGCTGATTTGAGAGATCACCTCAGAAGCTGTATTTTTAATCTTGCCATAAATTTTGCATAAAATCGGAGAAACACGCTGAGTAGAGCATTTATATTCAATTTTTGTTGAAAAACAGCCGAGACAGTGATTAAAATCAGAAGATAGCTGATTTGAGAGATCAATTCAGAATCTGTATTTTTAATCTTGCGATGAAATATTGCGTAAAATCGGAGACACACGCTGAGTAGAGCATTTATTTTCAATTTTTGTTGTAAAACAGCCGAGACAGTGAATAAAATCAGAAGAATGCCGTTTTGAGAACCTCAGAAGCTGTACTTTTAATCTTGCGATGAAATATTGCATAAAATTGGAGAAACACGCTGAGTAGAGCATTTGTTTTCAGTTTTTGTTGAAAAACAACCGAGACGGTGAATAAAATCAGAAGAATGCTAATTTGAGAGATCACCTCAGAAGCTGTATTTTTAATCTTGCCATGAAATATTGCATAAAATCGGAGAAACACGCTGAGTAGAGCATTTGTTTTCAATTTCTGTTGAAAAACAGCCGAGACAGTGAATAAAATCAGAAGAATGCCGTTTTGAGACATCACCTCAGAATCTGTATATTTATTCATTAGATGAATTATTACATAAAATTGGAGAAACACGCTGAGTAGAGCATTTGTTTTCAGTTTTTGTTGAAAAACAACCGAGACGGTGAATAAAATCAGAAGAATGCTAATTTGAGAGATCACCTCAGAAGCTATATTTTTAATCTTGCTGTGAAATATTGCATAAAATCGGAGAAACACGCTTGGTAGAGCATTTGTTTTCCATTTTTGTTGAAAAACAGCCGAGACAGTGAATTAAATCAGAAGAATGCCGTTTTGAGAGATCACCTCAGAATCTGTATATTTATTCATTAGATGAATTATTACATAAAATCGGAGAAACACGCTGAATAGAGCATTTGTTTTCAATTTTTGTTGTAAAACAGCCGAGACAGTGAATAAAATCAGAAGAATGCTGATTTGAGAGATCACCTCAGAAGCTGTATTTTTAATCTTGCCATAAATTTTGCATAAAATCGGAGAAACACGCTGAGTAGAGCATTTATATTCAATTTTTGTTGAAAAACAGCCGAGACAGTGATTAAAATCAGAAGATAGCTGATTTGAGAGATCAATTCAGAATCTGTATTTTTAATCTTGCGATGAAATATTGCGTAAAATCGGAGACACACGCTGAGTAGAGCATTTATTTTCAATTTTTGTTGTAAAACAGCCGAGACAGTGAATAAAATCAGAAGAATGCCGTTTTGAGAACCTCAGAAGCTGTACTTTTAATCTTGCGATGAAATATTGCATAAAATCGGAGAAACACGCTGAGTAGAGCATTTGTTTTCAGTTTTTGTTGAAAAACAACCGAGACGGTGAATAAAATCAGAAGAATGCTAATTTGAGAGATCACCTCAGAAGCTGTATTTTTAATCTTGCCATGAAATATTGCATAAAATCGGAGAAACACGCTGAGTAGAGCATTTGTTTTCAATTTCTGTTGAAAAACAGCCGAGACAGTGAATAAAATCAGAAGAATGCCGTTTTGAGACATCACCTCAGAATCTGTATTTTTAATCTTGCGATGAAATATTGCAAAAAATCGGAGAAACACGCTTAGTAGAACATTTGTTTTCAATTTTTGTTGAAAAACAGCCGAGACAGTGAATAAAATCAGAAGAATGCTGATTTGAGAGATCACGTCAGAAGCTGTATTTTTATCTTGCGATGAAATATTGCATAAAATCGGAAAACACGCTGAGTAGAGCATTTGTTTTCAATTTTTAGTTGAAAAACAGCCGAGACAGTGAATAAAATCAGAAGAATGCCGTTTTGAGAGATCACCTCAGAATCTGTATATTTATTCATTAGATGAATTATTGCATAAAATCGGAGAAACACGCTGAATAGAGCATTTGTTTTCAATTTTTGTTGTAAAACAGCCGAGACAGTGAATAAAATCAGAAGAATGCTGATTTGAGAGATCACCTCAGAATCTGTATTTTTAATCTTGCGATGAAATATTGCAAAAAATCGGAGAAACACGCTGAGTAGAGCATTTGTTTTCAATTTTTGTTGAAAAACAGCCGAGACAGTGAATAAAATCAGAATATTGCTGATTTGAGAGATCACCTCAGAATCTGCATTTTTATTCATTAGATGATTTATTGCATAAAATCGGCGAAACACGCTGAGTAGAGCATTTGTTTTCAATTTTTTTTTAAAAACAGCCGAGACGGTGAATAAAATCAGAAGAATGCTAATTTGAGAGATCACCTCAGAAGCTGTATTTTTAATCTTGCCATGAAATATTGCATAAAATCGGAGAAATACGCTGAGTAGAGCATTTATTTTCAATTTTTGTTGAAAAACAGCCGAGACAGTGATTAAAATCAGAAGATAGCTGATTTGAGAGATCACCTAAGAAGCTGTATTTTTAATCTTGCCATGAAATATTGTAAAAAATCGGAGAAACACGCTGAGTAGATTATTTGTTTTCAATTTTTGTTGAAAAACAGCCGAGACGGTGAATAAAAAAGAAGAATGCTAATTTGAGAGATCACCTCAGAAGCTGTATTTTTAATCTTGCCATGAAATATTGCATAAAATCGGTGAAACACGCTGAGTAGAGCATTTGTTTTCAATTTTGTTGAAAAACAGCCGAGACAGTGAATAAAATCAGAAGAATGCCGTTTTGAGACATCACCTCAGAATCTGTATTTTTAATCTTGCAATGAAATATTGCGTGAAATCGGAGAAACACGCTGAATAGAGCATTTGTTTTCAATTTTTATTGAAAAACAGCCGAGACAGTGAATAAAATCAGAATAATGCTGATTTGAGAGATCACCTCAAAAGCTGTATTTTTAATCTTGCGATGAAATATTGCATAAAATCGGAGAAACACGCTGAATAGAGCATTTGTTTTCAATTTTCGTTGAAAAACATCCGATAGAGTGAATAAATTCAGAATATTGCTGATTTGAGAGATCAACTCAAAAGCTGTATTTTTAATCTTGCGATGAAATATTGCATAAAATCGGAGAAACACGCTGAATAGAGCATTTGTTTTCAATTTTTGTTGAAAAACAGCCGATACAGTGAATAAATTCAGAATATTGCTGATTTGAGAGATCACCTCAAAAGCTGTATTTTTAATCTTGCGATGAAATATTGCATAAAATCGGAGAAACACGCTGAGTAGAGCATTTGTTTTCAATTTTTGTTGAAAAACAGCCGAGACAGTGAATAAAATCAGAAGAATGCTGATTTGAGAGATCACGTCAGAAGCTGTATTTTTAATCTTGCGATTAAATATTGCATAAAATCGGAAAACACGCTGAGTAGAGCATTTGTTTTCCATTTTTGTTGAAAAACAGCCGAGACAGTGATTAAAATCAGAATATTGCCGATTTGAGAGATCACCTCACAAGCTGTATTTTTAATTATGCGATGAAATATTGCATAAAATCGGAGAAACACGCTGAGTAGAGCATTTATTTTCAATTTTTGTTGTAAAACAGCCGAGACAGTGAATAAATAAGAAGATTGCCGATTTGCGAGTTTGACTCAGAAGCTGTATTTTTAATCTTGCGATGAAATATTGCATAAAATCGGAGAAACACGCTGAGTTGAGCGTTAGTTTTTAATTTTTAGTTGAAAAACAGCCGAGACAGTGAATAAAATCAGAAGAATGCCGTTTTGAGAGAACACCTCAGAAGCTGTATTTTTAACCTTGCGATGAAATATTGCATAAAATTGGAGAAACACGCTGAGTAGAGCATTTGTTTTCAATTTTTGTTGAAAAACAGCCGAGACAGTGAATAAAATCAGAAGAATGCCGTTTTGAGACATCACCTCAGAATCTGTATTTTTAATCTTGCGATGAAATATTGCGTAAAATCGGAGAAACACGCTGAATAGAGCATTTGTTTTCAATTTTTGTTGAAAAACAGCCGAGACAGTGAATAAAATCAGAATAATGCTGATTTGAGAGATCACCTCAGAAGCTGTATTTTTAATCTTGCGATGAAATATTGCATAAAATCGGAGAAACACGCTGAATAGAGCATTTGTTTTCCATTTTTGTTGAAAAACAGCCGAGACAGTGAATAAAATCAGAAGAATGCTGATTTGATAGATCACGTCAGAAGCTGTATTTTTAATCTTGCGATGAAATATTGCAAAAAATCGGAGAAACACGCTTAGTACAACATTTGTTTTCAATTTTTGTTGAAAAACAGCCGAGACAGTGAATAAAATCAGAAGAATGCTGATTTGAGAGATCACGTCAGAAGCTGTATTTTTAATCTTGCGATGAAATATTGCATAAAATCGGAGAAACACGCTGAATAGAGCATTTGTTTTCCATTTTTGTTGAAAAACAGCCGAGACAGTGAATAAAATCAGAAGAATGCCGTTTTGAGAGATCACCTCAGAATCTGTATTTTTATTCATTAGATGAATTATTGCATAAAATCGGAGAAACACGCTTAGTAGAACATTTGTTTTCAATTTTTGTTGAAAAACAGCCGACACAGTGAATAAAATCAGAAGAATGCTGATTTGAGAGATCACCTCAGAAGCTATATTTTTAATCTTGCTGTGAAATATTGCATAAAATCGGAGAAACACGCTTAGTAGAGCATTTGTTTTCCATTTTTGTTGAAAAACAGCCGAGACAGTGAATAAAATCAGAAGAATGCTGATTTGAGAGATCACCTCAAAAGCAGTATTTTTAATCTTGCGATGAAATATTGCATAAAATCGGAGAAACACGCTGAGTAGAGCATTTGTTTTCAATTTCTGTTGAAAAACAGCCGAGACAGTGAATAATATAAGAAGAATGCTGATTTGAGAGATCACGTCAGAAGCTGTATTTTTAATATTGCAATGAAATATTGCATAAAATCGGAAAACACGCTGAGTAAAGCATTTGTTTTCCATTTTTGTTGAAAAACAGCCGAGACAGTGATTAAAATCAGAATATTGCTGATTTGAGAGATCACCTCAGAATGTGTATTTTTAATCTTGCGATGAAATATTGCAAAAAATCGGAGAAACACGCTGAGTAGAGCATTTGTTTTCAATTTTTGTTGAAAAACAGCCAAGACAGTGATTAAAATCAGAAGATAGCTGATTTGAGAGATCACCTCAGAAGCTGTATTTTTAATCTTGCCATGAAATATTGTAAAAAATCGGAGAAACACGCTGAGTAGAGCATTTGTTTTCAATTTTTTTTTAAAAACAGCTGAGACAGTGATAAAATCAGAAGATAGCTGATTTGAGAGATCACCTCAGAAGCTGTATTTTTAATCTTGCCATGAAATATTGTAAAAAATCGGAGAAACACGCTGAGTAGAGCATTTATTTTCAATTTTTGTTGTAAAACAGCCGAGACAGTGAATAAAATCAGAAGAATGCCGTTTTGAGAGATCACCTCAGAAGCTTTATTTTTAATCTTGCGATGAAATATTGCATAAAATTGGAGAAACACGCTGACTAGAGCATTTGTTTTCAATTTTTGTTGAAAAACAGCAGAGACGGTGAATAAAATCAGAAGAATGCTAATTTGAGAGATCACCTCAGAATCTGTATTTTTAATCTTGCGATGAAATATTGCAAAAAATCGGAGAAACACGCTTAGTAGAACATTTGTTTTCAATTTTTGTTGAAAAACAGCCGAGACAGTGAATAAAATCAGAAGAATGCTGATTTGAGAGATCACGTCAGAAGCTGTATTTTTAATCTTGCCATGAAATATTGCATAAAATCGGAGAAACACGCTGAGTAGAGCATTTATTTTCAATTTTTGTTGAAAAACAGCCCATACAGTGAATAAATTCAGAATATTGCTGATTTGAGAGATCACCTCACAAGCTGTATTTTTAATCTTGCGATGAAATATAGCATAAAATCGGAGAAACACGCTGAATAGAGCATTTGTTTTCAATTTTTGTTGAAAAACAGCCGATACAGTGAATAAATTCAGAATATTGCTGATTTGAGAGATCACCTCATAGCTGTATTTTTAATCTTGCGATGAAATATTGCATAAAATCGGAGAAACACGCTGAGTAGAGCATATATTTTCAATTTTTGTTATAAAACAGTCGAGACAGTGAATAAAATCAGAAGAATGCCGTTTTGAGAGATCACCTCAGAATCTGTATTTTTAATCTTGCGATGAAATATTGTATAAAATTGGAGAAACACGCTGAATAGAGCATTTGTTTTCAATTTTTGTTGAAAAACAGCCGAGACAGTGATTAAAATCAGAAGATAGCTGATTTGAGAGATCACCTCAGAAGCTGTATTTTTAATCTTGCCATGAAATATTGTAATAAATCGGAGAAACACTCTGAGTAGATTATTTGTTTTCAATTTTTGTTGAAAAACAGCCGAGACGGTGAATAAAATCAGAAGAATGCTAATTTGAGAGATCACCTCAGAAGCTGTATTTTTAATCTTGCCATGAAATATTTCATAAAATCGGTGAAACACGCTGAGTAGAGCATTTATTTTCAATTTTTGTTGTAAAACAGCCGAGACAGTGAATAAAATCAGAAGAATGCCGTTTTGAGAGATCACCTCAGAAGCTGTATTTTTAATCTTGCGATGAAATATTGCATAAAATTGGAGAAACACGCTGAGTAGAGCATTTGTTTTCAATTTTTGTTGTAAAACAGCCGAGACAGTGAATAAAATCAGAAGAATGCCGTTTTGAGAGATCACCTCAGAAGCTGTATTTTTAACCTTGCGATGAAATATTGCAAAAAATCGGAAAACACGCTGAGTAGAGCATTTGTTTTCAATTTTTAGTTGAAAATCAGCCGAGACAGTGAATAAAATCAGAAGAATGCCGTTTTGAGAGATCACCTCAGAATCTGTATTTTTATTCATTAGATGAATTATTGCATAAAATCGGAGAAACACGCTGAGTAGAGCATTTGTTTTCAATTTTTGTTGAAAAACAGCCGAGACAGTGAATAAAATCAGAAGAATGCTGATTTGAGAGATCACCTCAGAAGCTATATTTTTAATCTTGCTGTGAAATATTGCATAAAATCGGAGAAACACGCTTAGTAGAGCAAATGTTTTCAATTTTTAGTTGAAAAACAGCCGAGACAGTGAATAAAATCAGATGAATGCCGTTTTGAGAGATCACCTCAGAATCTGTATTTTTATTCATTAGATGAATTATTGCATAAAATCGGAGAAACACGCTGAGTAGAGCATTTGTTTTCAATTTTTGTTGAAAAACAGCCGAGACAGGGAGTAAATTCAGAAGAATGCTGATTTGAGAGATCACCTCAAAAGCAGTATTTTTAATCTTGCGATGAAATATTGCATAAAATCGGAGAAACACGCTGAGTAGAGCATTTGTTTTCAATTTCTGTTGAAAAACAGCCGAGACAGTGAAAAAAATCAGAAGAACGCCGTTTTGAGACATCACCTCAGAATCTGTATTTTTAATCTTGCGATGAAATATTGCAAAAAATCGGAGAAACACGCTTAGTAGAACATTTGTTTTCAATTTTTGTTGAAAAACAGCCGAGACAGTGAATAAAATCAGAAGAATGCTGATTTGAGAGATCACGTCAGAAGCTGTATTTTTATCTTGCGATGAAATATTGCATAAAATCGGAAAACACGCTGAGTAGAGCATTTGTTTTCAATTTTTAGTTGAAAAACAGCCGAGACAGTGAATAAAATCAGAAGAATGCCGTTTTGAGAGATCACCTCAGAATCTGTATATTTATTCATTAGATGAATTATTGCATAAAATCGGAGAAACACGCTGAATAGAGCATTTGTTTTCAATTTTTGTTGTAAAACAGCCGAGACAGTGAATAAAATCAGAAGAATGCTGATTTGAGAGATCACCTCAGAAGCTATATTTTTAATCTTGCTGTGAAATATTGCATAAAATCGGAGAAACACGCTTAGTAGAGCATTTGTTTTCAATTTTTAGTTGAAAAACAGCCGAGACAGTGAATAAAATCAGAAGAATGCCGTTTTGAGAGATCACCTCAGAATCTGTATTTTTATTCATTAGATGAATTATTGCATAAAATCGGAGAAACACGCTTAGTAGAGCATTTGTTTTCCATTTTTGTTGAAAAACAGCCGAGACAGTGAATAAAATCAGAAGAATGCCGTTTTGAGAGATCACCTCAGAATCTGTATATTTATTCATTAGATGAATTATTGCATAAAATCGGAGAAACACGCTGAATAGAGCATTTGTTTTCAATTTTTGTTGTAAAACAGCCGAGACAGTGAATAAAATCAGAAGAATGCTGATTTGAGAGATCACCTCAGAAGCTATATTTTTAATCTTGCTGTGAAATATTGTATAAAATCGGAGAAACACGCTTAGTAGAGCATTTGTTTTCAATTTTTGTTGAAAAACAGCCGAGACAGTGAATAAAATCAGAAGAATGCCGTTTTGAGAGAACACCTCAGAATCTGTATTTTTATTCATTAGATGAATTATTGCATAAAATCGGAGAAACACGCTGAGTAGAGCATTTGTTTTCAATTTTTGTTGAAAAACAGCCGAGACAGTGAGTAAAATCAGAAGAATGCTGATTTGAGAGATCACCTCAGAAGCTGTATTTTTAATCTTGCTGTGAAATATTGCATAAAATCGGAGAAACACGCTGAGTAGAGCATTTGTTTTCCATTTTTGTTGAAAAAAAGCCGAGACAGTGAATAAATTCAGAATATTGCTGATTTGAGAGATCACCTCAAAAGCTGTAATTTTAATCTTGCGATGAAATATTGCGTAAAATCGGAAAACACGCTGAGTAGAGCATTTGTTTTCCATTTTTGTTGAAAAACAGCCGAGACAGTGATTAAAATCAGAATATTGCTGATTTGAGAGATCATCTCAGAAGTTGTATTTTTAATCTTGCGATGAAATATTGCAAAAAATCGGAGAAACACGCTGAGTAGAGCATTTGTTTTCAATTTTTAGTTGAAAAACAGCCGAGACAGTGAATAAAATCAGAAGAATGCCGTTTTGAGAGATCACCTCAGAATCTGTATTTTTATTCATTAGATGAATTATTGCATAAAATCGGAGAAACACGCTGAGTAGAGCATTTGTTTTCAATTTTTGTTGAAAAACAGCCGAGACAGGGAGTAAATTCAGAAGAATGCTGATTTGAGAGATCACCTCAGAAGCTATATTTTTAATCTTGCTGTGAAATATTGCATAAAATCGGAGAAACACGCTTAGTAGAGCATTTGTTTTCCATTTTTGTTGAAAAACAGCCGAGACAGTGAATAAAATCAGAAGAATGCTGATTTGAGAGATCACCTCAAAAGCAGTATTTTTAATCTTGCGATGAAATATTGCATAAAATCGGAGAAACACGCTGAGTAGAGCATTTGTTTTCAATTTCTGTTGAAAAACAGCCGAGACAGTGAATAAAATCAGAAGAATGCCGTTTTGAGACATCACCTCAGAATCTGTATTTTTAATCTTGCGATGAAATATTGCAAAAAATCGGAGAAACACGCTTAGTAGAACATTTGTTTTCAATTTTTGTTGAAAAACAGCCGAGACAGTGAATAAAATCAGAAGAATGCTGATTTGAGAGATCACGTCAGAAGCTGTATTTTTATCTTGCGATGAAATATTGCATAAAATCGGAGAAACACGCTGAATAGAGCATTTGTTTTCAATTTTTGTTGTAAAACAGCCGAGACAGTGAATAAAATCAGAAGAATGCTGATTTGAGAGATCACCTCAGAAGCTATATTTTTAATCTTGCTGTGAAATATTGCATAAAATCGGAGAAACACGCTTGGTAGAGCATTTGTTTTCCATTTTTGTTGAAAAACAGCCGAGACAGTGAATAAAATCAGAAGAATGCCGTTTTGAGAGATCACCTAAGAATCTGTATTTTTATTCATTAGATGAATTATTGCATAAAATCGGAGAAACACGCTGAATAGAGCATTTGTTTTCAATTTTTGTTGAAAAACAGCAGAGACAGTCAGTAAAATCAGAAGAATGATGATTTGAGAGATCACCTCAGAAGCTATATTTTTAATCTTGCTGTGAAATATTGCATAAAATCGGAGAAACACGCTTGGTAGAGCATTTGTTTTCCATTTTTGTTGAAAAACAGCCGAGACAGTGAATTAAATCAGAAGAATGCCGTTTTGAGAGATCACCTCAGAATCTGTATATTTATTCATTAGATGAATTATTACATAAAATCGGAGAAACACGCTGAATAGAGCATTTGTTTTCAATTTTTGTTGTAAAACAGCCGAGACAGTGAATAAAATCAGAAGAATGCTGATTTGAGAGATCACCTCAGAAGCTGTATTTTTAATCTTGCCATAAATTTTGCATAAAATCGGAGAAACACGCTGAGTAGAGCATTTATATTCAATTTTTGTTGAAAAACAGCCGAGACAGTGATTAAAATCAGAAGATAGCTGATTTGAGAGATCAATTCAGAATCTGTATTTTTAATCTTGCGATGAAATATTGCGTAAAATCGGAGACACACGCTGAGTAGAGCATTTATTTTCAATTTTTGTTGTAAAACAGCCGAGACAGTGAATAAAATCAGAAGAATGCCGTTTTGAGAACCTCAGAAGCTGTACTTTTAATCTTGCGATGAAATATTGCATAAAATTGGAGAAACACGCTGAGTAGAGCATTTGTTTTCAGTTTTTGTTGAAAAACAACCGAGACGGTGAATAAAATCAGAAGAATGCTAATTTGAGAGATCACCTCAGAAGCTGTATTTTTAATCTTGCCATGAAATATTGCATAAAATCGGAGAAACACGCTGAGTAGAGCATTTGTTTTCAATTTCTGTTGAAAAACAGCCGAGACAGTGAATAAAATCAGAAGAATGCCGTTTTGAGACATCACCTCAGAATCTGTATATTTATTCATTAGATGAATTATTACATAAAATTGGAGAAACACGCTGAGTAGAGCATTTGTTTTCAGTTTTTGTTGAAAAACAACCGAGACGGTGAATAAAATCAGAAGAATGCTAATTTGAGAGATCACCTCAGAAGCTATATTTTTAATCTTGCTGTGAAATATTGCATAAAATCGGAGAAACACGCTTGGTAGAGCATTTGTTTTCCATTTTTGTTGAAAAACAGCCGAGACAGTGAATTAAATCAGAAGAATGCCGTTTTGAGAGATCACCTCAGAATCTGTATATTTATTCATTAGATGAATTATTACATAAAATCGGAGAAACACGCTGAATAGAGCATTTGTTTTCAATTTTTGTTGTAAAACAGCCGAGACAGTGAATAAAATCAGAAGAATGCTGATTTGAGAGATCACCTCAGAAGCTGTATTTTTAATCTTGCCATAAATTTTGCATAAAATCGGAGAAACACGCTGAGTAGAGCATTTATATTCAATTTTTGTTGAAAAACAGCCGAGACAGTGATTAAAATCAGAAGATAGCTGATTTGAGAGATCAATTCAGAATCTGTATTTTTAATCTTGCGATGAAATATTGCGTAAAATCGGAGACACACGCTGAGTAGAGCATTTATTTTCAATTTTTGTTGTAAAACAGCCGAGACAGTGAATAAAATCAGAAGAATGCCGTTTTGAGAACCTCAGAAGCTGTACTTTTAATCTTGCGATGAAATATTGCATAAAATCGGAGAAACACGCTGAGTAGAGCATTTGTTTTCAGTTTTTGTTGAAAAACAACCGAGACGGTGAATAAAATCAGAAGAATGCTAATTTGAGAGATCACCTCAGAAGCTGTATTTTTAATCTTGCCATGAAATATTGCATAAAATCGGAGAAACACGCTGAGTAGAGCATTTGTTTTCAATTTCTGTTGAAAAACAGCCGAGACAGTGAATAAAATCAGAAGAATGCCGTTTTGAGACATCACCTCAGAATCTGTATTTTTAATCTTGCGATGAAATATTGCAAAAAATCGGAGAAACACGCTTAGTAGAACATTTGTTTTCAATTTTTGTTGAAAAACAGCCGAGACAGTGAATAAAATCAGAAGAATGCTGATTTGAGAGATCACGTCAGAAGCTGTATTTTTATCTTGCGATGAAATATTGCATAAAATCGGAAAACACGCTGAGTAGAGCATTTGTTTTCAATTTTTAGTTGAAAAACAGCCGAGACAGTGAATAAAATCAGAAGAATGCCGTTTTGAGAGATCACCTCAGAATCTGTATATTTATTCATTAGATGAATTATTGCATAAAATCGGAGAAACACGCTGAATAGAGCATTTGTTTTCAATTTTTGTTGTAAAACAGCCGAGACAGTGAATAAAATCAGAAGAATGCTGATTTGAGAGATCACCTCAGAATCTGTATTTTTAATCTTGCGATGAAATATTGCAAAAAATCGGAGAAACACGCTGAGTAGAGCATTTGTTTTCAATTTTTGTTGAAAAACAGCCGAGACAGTGAATAAAATCAGAAGAATGCTGATTTGAGAGATCACCTCAGAATCTGTATTTTTAATCTTGCGATGAAATATTGCAAAAAATCGGAGAAACACGCTTAGTAGAACATTTGTTTTCAATTTTTGTTGAAAAACAGCCGAGACAGTGAATAAAATCAGAAGAATGCTGATTTGAGAGATCACGTCAGAAGCTGTATTTTTAATCTTGCGATGAAATATTGCATAAAATCGGAAATCACGCTGAGTAGAGCAATTGTTTTCAATTTTTGTTGAAAAACAGCCGAGACGGTGAATAAAATCAGAAGAATGCTAATTTGAGAGATCACCTCAGAAGCTGTATTTTTAATCTTGCCATGAAATATTGCATAAAATCGGAGAAACACGCTGAGTAGAGCATTTATTTTCAATTTTTGTTGAAAAACAGCCCATACAGTGAATAAATTCAGAATATTGCTGATTTGAGAGATCACCTCACAAGCTGTATTTTTAATCTTGCGATGAAATATAGCATAAAATCGGAGAAACACGCTGAATAGAGCATTTGTTTTCAATTTTTGTTGAAAAACAGCCGATACAGTGAATAAATTCAGAATATTGCTGATTTGAGAGATCACCTCATAGCTGTATTTTTAATCTTGCGATGAAATATTGCATAAAATCGGAGAAACACGCTGAGTAGAGCATTTATTTTCAATTTTTGTTATAAAACAGTCGAGACAGTGAATAAAATGAGAAGAATGCCGTTTTGAGAGATCACCTCAGAATCTGTATTTTTAATCTTGCGATGAAATATTGTATAAAATTGGAGAAACACGCTGAATAGAGCATTTGTTTTCAATTTTTGTTGAAAAACAGCCGAGACAGTGATTAAAATCAGAAGATAGCTGATTTGAGAGATCACCTCAGAAGCTGTATTTTTAATCTTGCCATGAAATATTGTAATAAATCGGAGAAACACGCTGAGTAGATTATTTGTTTTCAATTTTTGTTGAAAAACAGCCGAGACGGTGAATAAAATCAGAAGAATGCTAATTTGAGAGATCACCTCAGAAGCTGTATTTTTAATCTTGCCATGAAATATTTCATAAAATCGGTGAAACACGCTGAGTAGAGCATTTATTTTCAATTTTTGTTGTAAAACAGCCGAGACAGTGAATAAAATCAGAAGAATGCCGTTTTGAGAGATCACCTCAGAAGCTGTATTTTTAATCTTGCGATGAAATATTGCATAAAATTGGAGAAACACGCTGAGTAGAGCATTTGTTTTCAATTTTTGTTGAAAAACAGCCGAGACAGTGAATAAAATCAGAAGAATGCTGATTTGAGAGATCACCTCAGAAGCTATATTTTTAATCTTGCTGTGAAATATTGCATAAAATCGGAGAAACACGCTTAGTAGAGCAAATGTTTTCAATTTTTAGTTGAAAAACAGCCGAGACAGTGAATAAAATCAGATGAATGCCGTTTTGAGAGATCACCTCAGAATCTGTATTTTTATTCATTAGATGAATTATTGCATAAAATCGGAGAAACACGCTGAGTAGAGCATTTGTTTTCAATTTTTGTTGAAAAACAGCCGAGACAGGGATTAAATTCAGAAGAATGCTGATTTGAGAGATCACCTCAAAAGCAGTATTTTTAATCTTGCGATGAAATATTGCATAAAATCGGAGAAACACGCTGAGTAGAGCATTTGTTTTCAATTTCTGTTGAAAAACAGCCGAGACAGTGAATAAAATCAGAAGAATGCCGTTTTGAGACATCACCTCAGAATCTGTATTTTTAATCTTGCGATGAAATATTGCAAAAAATCGGAGAAACACGCTTAGTAGAACATTTGTTTTCAATTTTTGTTGTAAAACAGCCGAGACAGTGAATAAAATCAGAAGAATGCTGATTTGAGAGATCACCTCAGAAGCTATATTTTTAATCTTGCTGTGAAATATTGCATAAAATCGGAGAAACACGCTTAGTAGAGCATTTGTTTTCAATTTTTAATTGAAAAACAGCCGAGACAGTGAATAAAATCAGAAGAATGCCGTTTTGAGAGATCACCTCAGAATCTGTATTTTTATTCATTAGATGAATTATTGCATAAAATCGGAGAAACACGCTTAGTAGAGCATTTGTTTTCAATTTTTGTTGTAAAACAGCCGAGACAGTGAATAAAATCAGAAGAATGCTGATTTGAGAGATCACCTCAGAAGCTATATTTTTAATCTTGCTGTGAAATATTGTATAAAATCGGAGAAACACGCTTAGTAGAGCATTTGTTTTCCATTTTTGTTGAAAAACAGCCGAGACAGTGATTAAAATCAGAATATTGCTGATTTGAGAGATCATCTCAGAAGTTGTATTTTTAATCTTGCGATGAAATATTGCAAAAAATCGGAGAAACACGCTGAGTAGAGCATTTGTTTTCAATTTTTAGTTGAAAAACAGCCGAGACAGTGAATAAAATCAGAAGAATGCCGTTTTGAGAGATCACCTCAGAATCTGTATTTTTATTCATTAGATGAATTATTGCATAAAATCGGAGAAACACGCTGAGTAGAGCATTTGTTTTCAATTTTTGTTGAAAAACAGCCGAGACAGGGAGTAAATTCAGAAGAATGCTGATTTGAGAGATCACCTCAGAAGCTATATTTTTAATCTTGCTGTGAAATATTGCATAAAATCGGAGAAACACGCTTAGTAGAGCATTTGTTTTCCATTTTTGTTGAAAAACAGCCGAGACAGTGAATAAAATCAGAAGAATGCTGATTTGAGAGATCACCTCAAAAGCAGTATTTTTAATCTTGCGATGAAATATTGCATAAAATCGGAGAAACACGCTGAGTAGAGCATTTGTTTTCAATTTCTGTTGAAAAACAGCCGAGACAGTGAATAAAATCAGAAGAATGCCGTTTTGAGACATCACCTCAGAATCTGTATTTTTAATCTTGCGATGAAATATTGCAAAAAATCGGAGAAACACGCTTAGTAGAACATTTGTTTTCAATTTTTGTTGAAAAACAGCCGAGACAGTGAATAAAATCAGAAGAATGCTGATTTGAGAGATCACGTCAGAAGCTGTATTTTTATCTTGCGATGAAATATTGCATAAAATCGGAAAACACGCTGAGTAGAGCATTTGTTTTCAATTTTTAGTTGAAAAACAGCCGAGACAGTGAATAAAATCAGAAGAATGCCGTTTTGAGAGATCACCTCAGAATCTGTATATTTATTCATTAGATGAATTATTGCATAAAATCGGAAAACACGCTGAGTAGAGCATTTGTTTTCAATTTTTGTTGTAAAACAGCCGAGACAGTGAATAAAATCAGAAGAATGCTGATTTGAGAGATCACCTCAGAAGCTATATTTTTAATCTTGCTGTGAAATATTGCATAAAATCGGAGAAACACGCTTAGTAGAGCATTTGTTTTCAATTTTTAGTTGAAAAACAGCCGAGACAGTGAATAAAATCAGAAGAATGCCGTTTTGAGAGATCACCTAAGAATCTGTATTTTTATTCATTAGATGAATTATTGCATAAAATCGGAGAAACACGCTGAATAGAGCATTTGTTTTCAATTTTTGTTGAAAAACAGCAGAGACAGTCAGTAAAATCAGAAGAATGATGATTTGAGAGATCACCTCAGAAGCTATATTTTTAATCTTGCTGTGAAATATTGCATAAAATCGGAGAAACACGCTTGGTAGAGCATTTGTTTTCCATTTTTGTTGAAAAACAGCCGAGACAGTGAATTAAATCAGAAGAATGCCGTTTTGAGAGATCACCTCAGAATCTGTATATTTATTCATTAGATGAATTATTACATAAAATCGGAGAAACACGCTGAATAGAGCATTTGTTTTCAATTTTTGTTGTAAAACAGCCGAGACAGTGAATAAAATCAGAAGAATGCTGATTTGAGAGATCACCTCAGAAGCTGTATTTTTAATCTTGCCATAAATTTTGCATAAAATCGGAGAAACACGCTGAGTAGAGCATTTATATTCAATTTTTGTTGAAAAACAGCCGAGACAGTGATTAAAATCAGAAGATAGCTGATTTGAGAGATCAATTCAGAATCTGTATTTTTAATCTTGCGATGAAATATTGCGTAAAATCGGAGACACACGCTGAGTAGAGCATTTATTTTCAATTTTTGTTGTAAAACAGCCGAGACAGTGAATAAAATCAGAAGAATGCCGTTTTGAGAACCTCAGAAGCTGTACTTTTAATCTTGCGATGAAATATTGCATAAAATTGGAGAAACACGCTGAGTAGAGCATTTGTTTTCAATTTTTGTTGAAAAACAGCCGAGACAGTGAATAAAATCAGAAGAATGCTGATTTGAGAGATCACCTCAAAAGCTGTATTTTTAATCTTGCGATGAAATACTGCATAAAATCGGAGAAACACGCTGAATAGAGCATTTGTTTTCAGTTTTTGTTGAAAAACAACCGAGACGGTGAATAAAATCAGAAGAATGCTAATTTGAGAGATCACCTCAGAAGCTGTATTTTTAATCTTGCCATGAAATATTGCATAAAATCGGAGAAACACGCTTAGTAGAGCATTTGTTTTCAATTTTTAGTTGAAAAACAGCCGAGACAGTGAATAAAATCAGAAGAATGCCGTTTTGAGAGATCACCTAAGAATCTGTATTTTTATTCATTAGATGAATTATTGCATAAAATCGGAGAAACACGCTGAATAGAGCATTTGTTTTCAATTTTTGTTGAAAAACAGCAGAGACAGTCAGTAAAATCAGAAGAATGATGATTTGAGAGATCACCTCAGAAGCTATATTTTTAATCTTGCTGTGAAATATTGCATAAAATCGGAGAAACACGCTTGGTAGAGCATTTGTTTTCCATTTTTGTTGAAAAACAGCCGAGACAGTGAATTAAATCAGAAGAATGCCGTTTTGAGAGATCACCTCAGAATCTGTATATTTATTCATTAGATGAATTATTACATAAAATCGGAGAAACACGCTGAATAGAGCATTTGTTTTCAATTTTTGTTGTAAAACAGCCGAGACAGTGAATAAAATCAGAAGAATGCTGATTTGAGAGATCACCTCAGAAGCTGTATTTTTAATCTTGCCATAAATTTTGCATAAAATCGGAGAAACACGCTGAGTAGAGCATTTATATTCAATTTTTGTTGAAAAACAGCCGAGACAGTGATTAAAATCAGAAGATATCTGATTGGAGAGATCAATTCAGAATCTGTATTTTTAATCTTGCGATGAAATATTGCGTAAAATCGGAGACACACGCTGAGTAGAGCATTTATTTTCAATTTTTGTTGTAAAACAGCCGAGACAGTGAATAAAATCAGAAGAATGCCGTTTTGAGAGATCACCTCAGAATCTGTATATTTATTCATTAGATGAATTATTGCATAAAATCGGAGAAACACGCTGAATAGAGCATTTGTTTTCAATTTTTGTTGTAAAACAGCCGAGACAGTGAATAAAATCAGAAGAATGCTGATTTGAGAGATCACCTCAGAAGCTATATTTTTAATCTTGCTGTGAAATATTGCATAAAATCGGAGAAACACGCTTAGTAGAGCATTTGTTTTCAATTTTTAGTTGAAAAACAGCCGAGACAGTGAATAAAATCAGAAGAATGCCGTTTTGAGAGATCACCTCAGAATCTGTATATTTATTCATTAGATGAATTATTACATAAAATCGGAGAAACACGCTGAATAGAGCATTTGTTTTCAATTTTTGTTGTAAAACAGCCGAGACAGTGAATAAAATCAGAAGAATGCTGATTTGAGAGATCACCTCAGAAGCTGTATTTTTAACCTTGCAATGAAATATTGCATAAAATCGGTGAAACACGCTGAGTAGAGCATTTATTTTCAATTTTTGTTGTAAAACAGCCGAGACAGTGAATAAAATCAGAAGAATGCCGTTTTGAGAACCTCAGAAGCTGTACTTTTAATCTTGCGATGAAATATTGCATAAAATTGGAGAAACACGCTGAGTAGAGCATTTGTTTTCAATTTTTGTTGAAAAACAGCCGAGACAGTGAATAAAATCAGAAGAATGCCGTTTTGAGACATCACCTCAGAATCTGTATTTTTAATCTTGCAATGAAATATTGCGTGAAATCGGAGAAACACGCTGAATAGAGCATTTGTTTTCAATTTTTATTGAAAAACAGCCGAGACAGTGAATAAAATCAGAATAATGCTGATTTGAGAGATCACCTCAAAAGCTGTATTTTTAATCTTGCGATGAAATATTGCATAAAATCAGAGAAACACGCTGAGTAGAGCATTTGTTTTCAATTTTTGTTGAAAAACAGCAGAGACGGTGAATAAAATCAGAAGAATGCTGATTTGAGAGATCACCTCAAAAGCTGTATTTTTAATCTTGCGATGAAATATTGCATAAAATCGGAGAAACACGCTGAATAGAGCATTTGTTTTCAATTTTTGTTGAAAAACAGCCGATACAGTGAATAAATTCAGAATATTGCTGATTTGAGAGATCACCTCAAAAGCTGTATTTTTAATCTTGCGATGAAATATTGCATAAAATTGGAGAAACACGCTGAGTAGAGCATTTGTTTTCAATTTTTGTTGAAAAACAGCAGAGACGGTGAATAAATTCAGAATATTGCTGATTTGAGAGATCACCTCAAAAGCTGTATTTTTAATCTTGCGATGAAATATTGCATAAAATCGGAGAAACACGCTGAATAGAGCATTTGTTTTCAATTTTTGTTGAAAAACAGCCGATACAGTGAATAAATTCAGAATATTGCTGATTTGAGAGATCACCTCAAAAGCTGTATTTTTAATCTTGCGATGAAATATTGCATAAAATCGGAGAAACACGCTGAATAGAGCATTTGTTTTCAATTTTTGTTGAAAAACAGCCGAGACAGTGAATAAAATCAGAAGAATGCTGATTTGAGAGATCACGTCAGAAGCTGTATTTTTAATCTTGCGATTAAATATTGCATAAAATCGGAAAACACGCTGAGTAGAGCATTTGTTTTCCATTTTTGTTGAAAAACAGCCGAGACAGTGATTAAAATCAGAATATTGCCGATTTGAGAGATCACCTCACAAGCTGCATTTTTTATCTTGCGATGAAATATTGCATAAAATCGGAGAAACACGCTGAATAGAGCATTTGTTTTCAATTTTTGTTGAAAAACAGCCGAGACAGTGAATAAAATCAGAAGAATGCTGATTTGAGAGATCACCTCAAAAGCTGTATTTTTAATCTTGCGATGAAATACTGCATAAAATCGGAGAAACACGCTGAATAGAGCATTTGTTTTCAGTTTTTGTTGAAAAACAACCGAGACGGTGAATAAAATCAGAAGAATGCTAATTTGAGAGATCACCTCAGAAGCTGTATTTTTAATCTTGCCATGAAATATTGCATAAAATCGGAGAAACACGCTGAGTAGAGCATTTGTTTTCAATTTTTGTTGAAAAACAGCCGAGACACTGATTAAAATCAGAATATTGCTGATTTGAGAGATCACCTCAGAAGCTGTATTTTTAATCTTGCGATGAAATATTGCATAAAATCGGAGAAACACGCTGAGTAGAGCATTTGTTTTCAGTTTTTGTTCAAAAACAACCGAGACGGTGAATAAAATCAGAAGAATGCTGATTTGAGAGATCACCTCAGAAGTTGTATTTTTAATCTTGCGATGAAATATTGCATAAAATCGGAGAAACACGCTGAGTAGAGCATTTGTTTTCAATTTTTGTTGAAAAACAGCCGAGACACTGATTAAAATCAGAATATTGCTGATTTGAGAGATCACCTCAGAAGCTGTATTTTTAATCTTGCGATGAAATATTGCATAAAATCGGAGAAACACGCTGAGTAGAGCATTTGTTTTCAGTTTTTGTTCAAAAACAACCGAGACGGTGAATAAAATCAGAAGAATGCTAATTTGAGAGATCACCTCAGAAGTTGTATTTTTAATCTTGCGATGAAATATTGCATAAAATCGCAGAAACACGCTTAGTAGAGCATTTGTTTTCCATTTTTGTTGAAAAACAGCCGAGACAGGGAGTAAATTCAGAAGAATGCTGATTTGAGAGATCACCTCACAAGTTGTATTTTTAATCTTGCGATGAAATATTGCATAAAATCGCAGAAACACGCTTAGTAGAGCATTTGTTTTCCATTTTTGTTGAAAAACAGCCGAGACAGGGAGTAAATTCAGAAGAATGCTGATTTGAGAGATCACCTCACAAGTTGTATTTTTAATCTTGCGATGAAATATTGCATAAAATCGGAGAAACACGCTTAGTAGAGCATTTGTTTTCCATTTTTGTTGAAAAACAGCCGAGACAGTGAATAAAATCAGAAGAATGCTGATTTGAGAGATCACCTCAAAAGTAGTATTTTTAATCTTGCGATGAAATATTGCATAAAATCGGAGAAACACGCTGAGTAGAGCATTTGTTTTCAATTTCTGTTGAAAAACAGCCGAGACAGTGAATAAAATCAGAAGAATGCCGTTTTGAGACATCACCTCAGAATCTGTATTTTTAATCTTGCGATGAAATATTGCAAAAAATCGGAGAAACACGCTTAGTAGAACATTTGTTTTCAATTTTTGTTGAAAAACAGCCGAGACAGTGAATAAAATCAGAAGAATGCTGATTTGAGAGATCACGTCAGAAGCTGTATTTTTATCTTGCGATGAAATATTGCATAAAATCGGAAAACACGCTGAGTAGAGCATTTGTTTTCAATTTTTAGTTGAAAAACAGCCGAGACAGTGAATAAAATCAGAAGAATGCTGATTTGAGAGATCACCTCAAAAGCAGTATTTTTAATCTTGCGATGAAATATTGCATAAAATCGGAGAAACACGCTGAGTAGAGCATTTGTTTTCAATTTTTTTTGAAAAACAGCCGAGACAGTGATTAAAATCAGAAGATAGCTGATTTGAGAGATCACCTCAGAAGCTGTATTTTTAATCTTGCCATGAAATATTGTAAAAAATCGGAGAAACACGCTGAGTATAGCATTTGTTTTCAATTTTTTTTTTTAAACAGCTGAGACAGTGATAAAATCAGAAGATAGCTGATTTGAGAGATCACCTCAGAAGCTGTATTTTTAATCTTGCCATGAAATATTGTAAAAAATCGGATAAACACGCTGAGTAGAGCATTTGTTTTCAATTTTTGTTGAAAAACAGCCGAGACAGTGAATAAAATCAGAAGAATGCCGTTTTGAGACATCACCTCAGAATCTGCATTTTTAATCTTGCGATGAAATATTGCGTGAAATCGGAGAAACACGCTGAGTAGAGCATTTGTTTTCCATTTTTGTTGAAAAACAGCCGAGACAGTGAATAAATTCAGAATATTGCTGATTTGAGAGATCACCTCAAAAGCTGTAATTTTAATCTTGCGATGAAATATTGCGTAAAATCGGAAAACACGCTGAGTAGAGCATTTGTTTTCCATTTTTGTTGAAAAACAGCCGAGACAGTGATTAAAATCAGAATATTGCTGATTTGAGAGATCATCTCAGAAGTTGTATTTTTAATCTTGCGATGAAATATTGCAAAAAATCGGAGAAACACGCTGAGTAGAGCAATTGTTTTCAATTTTTGTTGAAAAACAGCCGAGACAGTGAATAAAATCAGAAGAATGCCGTTTTGAGAGATCACCTCAGAATCTGTATTTTTATTCATTAGATGAATTATTGCATAAAATCGGAGAAACACGCTGAGTAGAGCATTTGTTTTCAATTTTTGTTGAAAAACAGCCGAGACAGTGAATAAAATCAGAAGAATGCTGATTTGAGAGATCACCTCAGAAGCTATATTTTTAATCTTGCTGTGAAATATTGCATAAAATCGGAGAAACACGCTTAGTAGAGCATTTGTTTTCAATTTTTAGTTGAAAAACAGCCGAGACAGTGAATAAAATCAGAAGAATGCCGTTTTGAGAGATCACCTCAGAATCTGTATTTTTATTCATTAGATGAATTATTGCATAAAATCGGAGAAACACGCTGAGTAGAGCATTTGTTTTCAATTTTTGTTGAAAAACAGCCGAGACAGGGAGTAAATTCAGAAGAATGCTGATTTGAGAGATCACCTCAGAAGCTATATTTTTAATCTTGCTGTGAAATATTGCATAAAATCGGAGAAACACGCTTAGTAGAGCATTTGTTTTCCATTTTTGTTGAAAAACAGCCGAGACAGTGAATAAAATCAGAAGAATGCTGATTTGAGAGACCACCTCAAAAGCAGTATTTTTAATCTTGCGATGAAATATTGCATAAAATCGGAGAAACACGCTGAGTAGAGCATTTCTTTTCAATTTCTGTTGAAAAACAGCCGAGACAGTGAATAAAATCAGAAGAATGCCGTTTTGAGACATCACCTCAGAATCTGTATTTTTAATCTTGCGATGAAATATTGCAAAAAATCGGAGAAACACGCTTAGTAGAACATTTGTTTTCAATTTTTGTTGAAAAACAGCCGAGACAGTGAATAAAATCAGAAGAATGCTGATTTGAGAGATCACGTCAGAAGCTATATTTTTAATCTTGCTGTGAAATATTGCATAAAATCGGAGAAACACGCTTAGTAGAGCATTTGTTTTCAATTTTTAGTTGAAAAACAGCCGAGACAGTGAATAAAATCAGAAGAATGCCGTTTTGAGAGATCACCTAAGAATCTGTATATTTATTCATTAGATGAATTATTACATAAAATCGGAGAAACACGCTGAATAGAGCATTTGTTTTCAATTTTTGTTGTAAAACAGCCGAGACAGTGAATAAAATCAGAAGAATGCTGATTTGAGAGATCACCTCAGAAGCTGTATTTTTAATCTTGCCATAAATTTTGCATAAAATCGGAGAAACACGCTGAGTAGAGCATTTATATTCAATTTTTGTTGAAAAACAGCCGAGACAGTGATTAAAATCAGAAGAATGCTAATTTCAGAGATCACCTCAGAAGCTGTATTTTTAACCTTGCAATGAAATATTGCATAAAATCGGTGAAACACGCTGAGTAGAGCATTTTTTTTCAATTTTCGTTGTAAAACAGCCGAGACAGTGAATAAAATCAGAAGAATGCTGATTTGAGAGATCACATCAGAAGCTATATTTTTAATCTTGCTGTGAAATATTGCATAAAATCGGAGAAACACGCTTAGTAGAGCATTTGTTTTTAATTTTTAGTTGAAAAACAGCCGAGACAGTGAATAAAATCAGAAGAATGCCGTTTTGAGAGATCACCACAGAATCTGTATTTTTATTCATTAGATGAATTATTGCATAAAATCGGAGAAACACGCTGAGTAGAGCATTTGTTTTCAATTTTTGTTGAAAAACAGCCGAGACAGGGAGTAAATTCAGAAGAATGCTGATTTGAGAGATCTCCTCAGAAGCTGTATTTTTAATCTTGCGATGAAATATTGCGTAAAATCGGAGAAACACGCTGAATAGAGCATTAGTTTTCAATTTTTGTTGAAAAACAGCCGATACAGTGAATAAATTCAGAATATTGCTGATTTGAGAGATCACCTCAAAAGCTGTATTTTTAACCTTGCAATGAAATATTGCATAAAATCGGTGAAACACGCTGAGTAGAGCATTTTTTTTCAATTTTCGTTGTAAAACAGCCGAGACAGTGAATAAAATCAGAAGAATGCTGATTTGAGAGATCACATCAGAAGCTATATTTTTAATCTTGCTGTGAAATATTGCATAAAATCGGAGAAACACGCTTAGTAGAGCATTTGTTTTTAATTTTTAGTTGAAAAACAGCCGAGACAGTGAATAAAATCAGAAGAATGCCGTTTTGAGAGATCACCACAGAATCTGTATTTTTATTCATTAGATGAATTATTGCATAAAATCGGAGAAACACGCTGAGTAGAGCATTTGTTTTCAATTTTTGTTGAAAAACAGCCGAGACAGGGAGTAAATTCAGAAGAATGCTGATTTGAGAGATCTCCTCAGAAGCTGTATTTTTAATCTTGCGATGAAATATTGCATAAAATCGGAGAAACACGCTGAGTAGAGCATTTGTTTTCAATTTTTGTTGAAAAACAGCCGAGACAGTGAATAAAATCAGAAGAATGCTGATTTGAGAGATCACCTCAAAAGCTGTATTTTTAATCTTGCGATGAAATATTGCATAAAATCGGAGAAACACGCTGGGTAGAGCATTTGTTTTCAGTTTTTGTTCAAAAACAACCGAGACGGTGAATAAAATCAGAAGAATGCTAATTTGAGAGATCACCTCAGAAGTTGTATTTTTAATCTTGCGATGAAATATTGCATAAAATTGGAGAAACACGCTGAATAGAGCATTTGTTTTCAATTTTCGTTGAAAAACAGCCGAGACAGTGATTAAAATCAGAAGAATGCTGATTTGAGAGATCACCTCAAAAGCTGTATTTTTAATCTTGCGATGAAATATTGCATAAAATCGGAGAAACACGCTGGGTAGAGCATTTGTTTTCAGTTTTTGTTCAAAAACAGCCGAGACAGGGAGTAAATTCAGAAGAATGCTGATTTGAGAGATCACCTCAGAAGCTATATTTTTAATCTTGCTGTGAAATATTGCATAAAATCGGAGAAACACGCTGAATAGAGCATTTGTTTTCAATTTCTGTTGAAAAACAGCCGAGACAGTGAATAAAATCAGAAGAATGCCGTTTTGAGACATCACCTCAGAATCTGTATTTTTAATCTTGCGATGAAATATTGCAAAAAATCGGAGAAACACGCTTAGTAGAACATTTGTTTTCAATTTTTGTTGAAAAACAGCCGAGACAGTGAATAAAATCAGAAGAATGCTGATTTGAGAGATCACGTCAGAAGCTGTATTTTTATCTTGCGATGAAATATTGCATAAAATCGGAAAACACGCTGAGTAGAGCATTTGTTTTCAATTTTTAGTTGAAAAACAGCCGAGACAGTGAATAAAATCAGAAGAATGCCGTTTTGAGAGATCACCTCAGAATCTGTATATTTATTCATTAGATGAATTATTGCATAAAATCGGAGAAACACGCTGAGTAGAGCATTTGTTTTCAATTTTTGTTGAAAAACAGCAGAGACAGTGAGTAAAATCAGAAGAATGCTGATTTGAGAGATCACCTCAGAAGCTATATTTTTAATCTTGCTGTGAAATATTGCATAAAATCGGAGAAACACGCTTAGTAGAGCATTTGTTTTCAATTTTTGTTGAAAAACAGCCGAGACAGTGAATAAAATCAGAAGAATGCTGATTTGAGAGATCACGTCAGAAGCTGTATTTTTATCTTGCGATGAAATATTGCATAAAATCGGAAAACACGCTGAGTAGAGCATTTGTTTTCAATTTTTAGTTGAAAAACAGCCGAGACAGTGAATAAAATCAGAAGAATGCCGTTTTGAGAGATCACCTCAGAATCTGTTTATTTATTCATTAGATGAATTATTGCATAAAATCGGAGAAACACGCTAAATAGAGCATTTGTTTTCAATTTTTGTTGTAAAACAGCCGAGACAGTGAATAAAATCAGAAGAATGCTGATTTGAGAGATCACCTCAGAAGCTATATTTTTAATCTTGCTGTGAAATATTGCATAAAATCGGAGAAACACGCTTAGTAGAGCATTTGTTTTCAATTTTTGTTGAAAAACAGCCGAGACAGTGAATAAAATCAGAAGAATGCCGTTTTGAGACATCACCTCAGAATCTGCATTTTTAATCTTGCGATGAAATATTGCGTAAAATCGGAAAACACGCTGAGTAGAGCATTTGTTTTCCATTTTTGTTGAAAAACAGCCGAGACAGTGATTAAAATCAGAATATTGCTGATTTGAGAGATCATCTCAGAAGTTGTATTTTTAATCTTGCGATGAAATATTGCAAAAAATCGGAGAAACACGCTGAGTAGAGCAATTGTTTTCAATTTTTGTTGAAAAACAGCCGAGACAGTGAATAAAATCAGAAGAATGCCGTTTTGAGAGATCACCTCAGAATCTGTATTTTTATTCATTAGATGAATTATTGCATAAAATCGGAGAAACACGCTGAGTAGAGCATTTGTTTTCAATTTTTGTTGAAAAACAGCCGAGACAGGGAGTAAATTCAGAAGAATGCTGATTTGAGAGATCACCTCAGAAGCTATATTTTTAATCTTGCTGTGAAATATTGCGTAAAATCGGAAAACACGCTGAGTAGAGCATTTGTTTTCCATTTTTGTTGAAAAACAGCCGAGACAGTGATTAAAATCAGAATATTGCTGATTTGAGAGATCATCTCAGAAGTTGTATTTTTAATCTTGCGATGAAATATTGCAAAAAATCGGAGAAACACGCTGAGTAGAGCAATTGTTTTCAATTTTTGTTGAAAAACAGCCGAGACAGTGAATAAAATCAGAAGAATGCCGTTTTGAGAGATCACCTCAGAATCTGTATTTTTATTCATTAGATGAATTATTGCATAAAATCGGAGAAACACGCTGAGTAGAGCATTTGTTTTCAATTTTTGTTGAAAAACAGCCGAGACAGTGAATAAAATAAGAAGAATGCTGATTTGAGAGATCACCTCAGAAGCTATATTTTTAATCTTGCTGTGAAATATTGCGTAAAATCGGAAAACACGCTGAGTAGAGCATTTGTTTTCCATTTTTGTTGAAAAACAGCCGAGACAGTGATTAAAATCAGAATATTGCTGATTTGAGAGATCATCTCAGAAGTTGTATTTTTAATCTTGCGATGAAATATTGCAAAAAATCGGAGAAACACGCTGAGTAGAGCAATTGTTTTCAATTTTTGTTGAAAAACAGCCGAGACAGTGAATAAAATCAGAAGAATGCCGTTTTGAGAGATCACCTCAGAATCTGTATTTTTATTCATTAGATGAATTATTGCATAAAATCGGAGAAACACGCTGAGTAGAGCATTTGTTTTCAATTTTTGTTGAAAAACAGCCGAGACAGGGAGTAAATTCAGAAGAATGCTGATTTGAGAGATCACCTCAGAAGCTATATTTTTAATCTTGCTGTGAAATATTGCATAAAATCGGAGAAACACGCTTAGTAGAGCATTTGTTTTCCATTTTTGTTGAAAAACAGCCGAGACAGTGAATAAAATCAGAAGAATGCTGATTTGAGAGATCACCTCAAAAGCAGTATTTTTAATCTTGCGATGAAATATTGCATAAAATCGGAGAAACACGCTGAGTAGAGCATTTCTTTTCAATTTCTGTTGAAAAACAGCCGAGACAGTGAATAAAATCAGAAGAATGCCGTTTTGAGACATCACCTCAGAATCTGTATTTTTAATCTTGCGATGAAATATTGCATAAAATCGGAGAAACACGCTGAGTAGAGCATTTGTTTTCAATTTTTAGTTGAAAAACAGCCGAGACAGTGAATAAAATCAGAAGAATGCCGTTTTGAGAGATCACCTCAGAATCTGTATATTTATTCATTAGATGAATTATTGCATAAAATCGGAGAAACACGCTGAATAGAGCATTTGTTTTCAATTTTTGTTGTAAAACAGCCGAGACAGTGAATAAAATCAGAAGAATGCTGATTTGAGAGATCACCTCAGAAGCTATATTTTTAATCTTGCTGTGAAATATTGCATAAAATCGGAGAAACACGCTTGGTAGAGCATTTGTTTTCCATTTTTGTTGAAAAACAGCCGAGACAGTGAATTAAATCAGAAGAATGCCGTTTTGAGAGATCACCTCAGAATCTGTATATTTATTCATTAGATGAATTATTACATAAAATCGGAGAAACACGCTGAATAGAGCATTTGTTTTCAATTTTTGTTGTAAAACAGCCGAGACAGTGAATAAAATCAGAAGAATGCTGATTTGAGAGATCACCTCAGAAGCTGTATTTTTAATCTTGCCATAAATTTTGCATAAAATCGGAGAAACACGCTGAGTAGAGCATTTATATTCAATTTTTGTTGAAAAACAGCCGAGACAGTGATTAAAATCAGAAGATAGCTGATTTGAGAGATCAATTCAGAAGCTGTATTTTTAATCTTGCCATGAAATATTGTAAAAAATCGGAGAAACACGCTGAGTAGATTATTTGTTTTCAATTTTTGTTGAAAAACAGCCGAGACGGTGAATAAAATCAGAAGAATGCTAATTTGAGAGATCACCTCAGAAGCTGTATTTTTAACCTTGCAATGAAATATTGCATAAAATGGGTGAAACACGCTGAGTAGAGCATTTATTTTCAATTTTTGTTGTAAAACAGCCGAGACAGTGAATAAAATCAGAAGAATGCCGTTTTGAGAACCTCAGAAGCTGTACTTTTAATCTTGCGATGAAATATTGCATAAAATTGGAGAAACACGCTGAGTAGAGCATTTGTTTTCAATTTTTGTTGAAAAACAGCCGATACAGTGAATAAATTCAGAATATTGCTGATTTGAGAGATCACCTCAAAAGCTGTATTTTTAATCTTGCGATGAAATATTGCATAAAATCGGAGAAACACGCTGAATAGAGCATTTGTTTTCAATTTTTGTTGAAAAACAGCCGATACAGTGAATAAATTCAGAAGAATGCCGTTTTGAGACATCACCTCAGAATCTGTATTTTTAATCTTGCAATGAAATATTGCGTGAAATCGGAGAAACACGCTGAATAGAGCATTTGTTTTCAATTTTTATTGAAAAACAGCCGAGACAGTGAATAAAATCAGAATAATGCTGATTTGAGAGATCACCTCAAAAGCTGTATTTTTAATCTTGCGATGAAATATTGCATAAAATCAGAGAAACACGCTGAATAGAGCATTTGTTTTCAATTTTCGTTGAAAAACAGCCGAGACAGTGATTAAAATCAGAAGATAGCTGATTTGAGAGATCAATTCAGAAGCTGTATTTTTAATCTTGCCATGAAATATTGTAAAAAATCGGAGAAACACGCTGAGTAGATTATTTGTTTTCAATTTTTGTTGAAAAACAGCCGAGACGGTGAATAAAATCAGAAGAATGCTAATTTGAGAGATCACCTCAGAAGCTGTATTTTTAACCTTGCAATGAAATATTGCATAAAATCGGTGAAACACGCTGAGTAGAGCATTTATTTTCATTTTTGTTGTAAAACAGCCGAGACAGTGAATAAAATCAGAAGAATGCCGTTTTGAGAACCTCAGAAGCTGTACTTTTAATCTTGCGATGAAATATTGCATAAAATTGGAGAAACACGCTGAGTAGAGCATTTGTTTTCAATTTTTGTTGAAAAACAGCCGATACAGTGAATAAATTCAGAATATTGCTGATTTGAGAGATCACCTCAAAAGCTGTATTTTTAATCTTGCGATGAAATATTGCATAAAATCGGAGAAACACGCTGAATAGAGCATTTGTTTTCAATTTTTGTTGAAAAACAGCCGATACAGTGAATAAATTCAGAATATTGCTGATTTGAGAGATCACCTCAAAAGCTGTATTTTTAATCTTGCGATGAAATATTGCATAAAATCGGAGAAACACGCTGAGTAGAGCATTTGTTTTCAATTTTTGTTGAAAAACAGCCGAGACAGTGAATAAAATCAGAAGAATGCTGATTTGAGAGATCACGTCAGAAGCTGTATTTTTAATCTTGCGATTAAATATTGCATAAAATCGGAAAACACGCTGAGTAGAGCATTTGTTTTCCATTTTTGTTGAAAAACAGCCGAGACAGTGATTAAAATCAGAATATTGCCGATTTGAGAGATCACCTCACAAGCTGCATTTTTTATCTTGCGATGAAATATTGCATAAAATCGGAGAAACACGCTGAATAGAGCATTTGTTTTCAATTTTTGTTGAAAAACAGCCGAGACAGTGAATAAAATCAGAAGAATGCTGATTTGAGAGATCACCTCAAAAGCTGTATTTTTAATCTTGCGATGAAATACTGCATAAAATCGGAGAAACACGCTGAATAGAGCATTTGTTTTCAGTTTTTGTTGAAAAACAACCGAGACGGTGAATAAAATCAGAAGAATGCTAATTTGAGAGATCACCTCAGAAGCTGTATTTTTAATCTTGCCATGAAATATTGCATAAAATCGGAGAAACACGCTGAGTAGAACATTTGTTTTCAATTTTTGTTGAAAAACAGCCGAGACACTGATTAAAATCAGAATATTGCTGATTTGAGAGATCTCCTCAGAAGCTGTATTTTTAATCTTGCGATGAAATATTGCATAAAATCGGAGAAACACGCTGAGTAGAGCATTTGTTTTCAATTTTTGTTGAAAAACAGCCGAGACAGTGAATAAAATCAGAAGAATGCTGATTTGAGAGATCACCTCAAAAGCTGTAATTTTAATCTTGCGATGAAATATTGCATAAAATCGGAGAAACACGCTGAGTAGAGCATTTGTTTTCAATTTTTGTTGAAAAACAGCCGAGACAGTGATTAAAATCAGAATATTGCTGATTTGAGAGATCTCCTCAGAAGCTGTATTTTTAATCTTGCGATGAAATATTGCATAAAATCGGAGAAACACGCTGAGTAGAGCATTTGTTTTCAATTTTTGTTGAAAAACAGCCGAGACAGTGAATAAAATCAGAAGAAAGCTGATTTGAGAGATCACGTGAGAAGCTGTATTTTTAATCTTGCGATGAAATATTGCATAAAATCGCAGAAACACGCTGAGTAGAGCATTTGTTTTCAATTTTTGTTGAAAAACAGCCGAGACAGTGATTAAAATCAGAATATTGCTGATTTGAGAGATCTCCTCAGAAGCTGTATTTTTAATCTTGCGATGAAATATTGCATAAAATCGGAGAAACACGCTGAGTAGAGCATTTGTTTTCCATTTTTGTTGAAAAAAAGCCGAGACAGTGATTAAAATCAGAATATTGCCGATTTGAGAGATCACCTCACAAGCTGTATTTTTCATCTTGCGATGAAATATTGCAAAAAATGGGAGAAACACGCTGAGTAGAGCATTTGTTTTCAATTTTTGTTGAAAAACAGCCGAGACAGTGATTAAAATCAGAAGATAGCAGATTTGAGAGATCACCTCAGAATCTGTATTTTTAATCTTGCGATGAAATATTGCGTAAAATCGGAGAAACACGCTGAATAGAGCATTTGATTTCAATTTTTGTTGAAAAACAGCCGAGACAGTGAATAAAATCAGAATAATGCTGATTTGAGAGATCACCTCAAAAGCTGTATTTTTAATCTTGCGATGAAATATTGCAAAATATCGGAGAAACACGCTTAGTAGAACATTTGTTTTCAATTTTTGTTGAATAACAGCCGAGACAGTGAGTAAAATCAGAAGAATGCTGATTTGAGAGATCACCTCAGAAGCTATATTTTTAATCTTGCTGTGAAATATTGCATAAAATCGGAGAAACACGCTGAGTAGAGCATTTGTTTTCAATTTTTATTGAATAACAGCCGAGACAAAGATTAAAATCAGAATATTGCTGATTTGAGAGATCACCTCAAAAGCAGTATTTTTAATCTTGCGATGAAATATTGCATAAAATCGGAGAAACACGCTGATTAGAGCATTTGTTTTCAATTTCTGTTGAAAAACAGCCGAGACAGTGAATAAAATCAGAAGAATGCCGTTTTGAGACATCACCTCAGAATCTGCATTTTTATTCATTAGATGAATTATTGCATAAAATCGGAGAAACACGCTGATTAGAGCATTAGTTTTCAATTTTTGTTGAAAAACAGCCGAGATAGTGAATAAAATCAGAAGAATGCTGATTTGAGAGATCACCTCAAAAGCTGTATTTTTAATCTTGCGATGAAATATTGCATAAAATCGGAGAAACACGCTGAGTAGAGCATTTGTTTTCAATTTTTATTGAAAAACAGCCGAGACAGTGAATAAAATCAGAAGAATGCTAATTTGAGAGATCACCTCAAAAGCTGTATTTTTAATCTTGCGATGAAATATTGCATAAAATCAGAGAAACACGCTGAGTAGAGCATTTGTTTTCAATTTTTATTGAAAAACAGCCGAGACAGTGAATAAAATCAGAAGAATGCTAATTTGAGAGATCACCTCAAAAGCTGTATTTTTAATCTTGCGATGAAATATTGCATAAAATCAGAGAAACACGCTGAGTAGAGCATTTGTTTTCAATTTTTGTTGAAAAACAGCAGAGACGGTGAATAAAATCAGAAGAATGCTAATTTGAGAGATCACCTCAGAATCTGTATTTTTAATCTTGCGATGAAATATTGCGTAAAATCGGAGAAACACGCTGAATAGAGCATTAGTTTTCAATTTTTGTTGAAAAACAGCCGATACAGTGAATAAATTCAGAATATTGCTGATTTGAGAGATCACCTCAAAAGCTGTATTTTTAATCTTGCGATGAAATATTGCATAAAATCGGAGAAACACGCTGAATAGAGCATTTGTTTTCAATTTTTGTTGAAAAACAGCCGACACAGTGAATAAATTCAGAATATTGCTGATTTGAGAGATCACCTCAAAAGCTGTATTTTTAATCTTGCGATGAAATATTGCATAAAATCGGAGAAACACGCTGAGTAGAGCATTTGTTTTCAATTTTTGTTGAAAAACAGCCGAGACAGTGAATAAAATCAGAAGAATGCTGATTTGAGAGATCACGTCAGAAGCTGTATTTTTAATCTTGCGATTAAATATTGCATAAAATGGGAAAACACGCTGAGTAGAGCATTTGTTTTCCATTTTTGTTGAAAAACAGCCGAGACAGTGATTAAAATCAGAATATTGCCGATTTGAGAGATCACCTCACAAGCTGCATTTTTTATCTTATGATGAAATATTGCATAAAATCGGAGAAACACGCTGAATAGAGCATTTGTTTTCAATTTTTGTTGAAAAACAGCCGAGACAGTGAATAAAATCAGAAGAATGCTGATTTGAGAGATCACCTCAAAAGCTGTATTTTTAATCTTGCGATGAAATATTGCATAAAATCGGAGAAACACGCTGAATAGAGCATTTGTTTTCAGTTTTTGTTGAAAAACAGCCGAGACGGTGAATAAAATCAGAAGAATGCTAATTTGCGAGTTTGACTCAGAAGCTGTATTTTTAATCTTGCGATGAAATATTGCATAAAATCGGAGAAACACGCTGAATAGAGCATTTGATTTCAATTTTTGTTGAAAAACAGCCGAGACAGTGAATAAAATCAGAATAATGCTGATTTGAGAGATCACCTCAAAAGCTGTATTTTTACTCTTGCGATGAAATATTGCAAAAAATCGGAGAAACACGCTTAGTAGAACATTTGTTTTCAATTTTTGTTGAATAACAGCCAAGACAGTGAGTAAAATCAGAAGAATGCTGATTTGAGAGATCACCTCAGAAGCTATATTTTTAATCTTGCTGTGAAATATTGCATAAAATCGGAGAAACACGCTGAGTAGAGCATTTGTTTTCAATTTTTATTGAATAACAGCCGAGACAAAGATTAAAATCAGAATATTGCTGATTTGAGAGATCACCTCAAAAGCAGTATTTTTAATCTTGCGATGAAATATTGCATAAAATCGGAGAAACACGCTGAATAGAGCATTAGTTTTCAATTTTTGTTGAAAAACAGCCGATACAGTGAATAAATTCAGAATATTGCTGATTTGAGAGATCACCTCAAAAGCTGTATTTTTAATCTTGCGATGAAATATTGCATAAAATCGGAGAAACACGCTGAATAGAGCATTTGTTTTCAATTTTTGTTGAAAAACAGCCGACACAGTGAATAAATTCAGAATATTGCTGATTTGAGAGATCACCTCAAAAGCTGTATTTTTAATCTTGCGATGAAATATTGCATAAAATCGGAGAAACACGCTGAGTAGAGCATTTGTTTTCAATTTTTGTTGAAAAACAGCCGAGACAGTGAATAAAATCAGAAGAATGCTGATTTGAGAGATCACGTCAGAAGCTGTATTTTTAATCTTGCGATTAAATATTGCATAAAATCGGAAAACACGCTGAGTAGAGCATTTGTTTTCCATTTTTGTTGAAAAACAGCCGAGACAGTGATTAAAATCAGAATATTGCCGATTTGAGAGATCACCTCACAAGCTGCATTTTTTATCTTATGATGAAATATTGCATAAAATCGGAGAAACACGCTGAGTAGAGCATTTGTTTTTATTTTTTGTTGAAAAACAGCCGAGACAGTGAATAAAATCAGAAGAATGCCGTTTTGAGACATCACCTCAGAATCTGTATTTTTAATCTTGCGATGAAATATTGCGTAAAATCGGCGAAACACGCTGAATAGAGCATTTGATTTCAATTTTTGTTGAAAAACAGCCGAGACAGTGAATAAAATCAGAATAATGCTGATTTGAGAGATCACCTCAAAAGCTGTATTTTTAATCTTGCTGTGAAATATTGCATAAAATCGGAGAAACACGCTGAGTAGAGCATTTGTTTTCAATTTTTATTGAATAACAGCTGAGACAAAGATTAAAATCAGAATATTGCTGATTTGAGAGATCACCTCAAAAGCAGTATTTTTAATCTTGCGATGAAATATTGCATAAAATCGGAGAAACACGCTGATTAGAGCATTTGTTTTCAATTTCTGTTGAAAAACAGCCGAGACAGTGAATAAAATCAGAAGAATGCCGTTTTGAGACATCACCTCAGAATCTGTATTTTTAATCTTGCGATGAAATATTGCATAAAATCGGAGAAACACGCTGATTAGAGCATTTGTTTTCAATTTTTGTTGTAAAACAGCCGAGACAGTGAATAAAATCAGAAGAATGCTGATTTGAGAGATCACCTCAGAATCTGCATTTTTATTCATTAGATGAATTATTGCATAAAATCGGAGAAACACGCTGATTAGAGCATTAGTTTTCAATTTTTGTTGAAAAACAGCCGAGATAGTGAATAAAATCAGAAGAATGCTGATTTGAGAGATCACCTCAAAAGCTGTATCTTTAATCTTGCGATGAAATATTGCATAAAATCGGAGAAACACGCTGAGTAGAGCATTTGTTTTTAATTTTTGTTGAAAAACAGCCGAGACAGTGAATTAAATCAGAAGAATGCCGTTTTGAGACATCACCTCAGAATCTGTATTTTTAATCTTGCGATGAAATATTGCATAAAATCGGAGAAACACGCTGATTAGAGCATTTGTTTTCAATTTTTGTTGAAAAACAGCCGAGACAGTGATTAAAATCAGAAGATAGCTGATTTGAGAGATCACCTCAGAAGCTGTATTTTTATTCATTAGATGAATTATTGCATAAAATCGGAGAAACACGCTGATTAGAGCATTAGTTTTCAATTTTTGTTGAAAAACAGCCGAGACAGTGAATAAAATCAGAAGAATGCTGATTTGAGAGATCACCTCAAAAGCTGTATCTTTAATCTTGCGATGAAATATTGCATAAAATCGGAGAAACACGCTAAGTAGAGCATTTGTTTTTAATTTCTTGTTGAAAAACAGCCGAGACAGTGAATAAAATCAGAAGAATGCTGATTTGAGAGATCACGTCAGAAGCTGTCTTTTTAATCTTGCAATGAAATATTGCATAAAATCGGAAAACACGCTGAGTAAAGCATTTGTTTTCCATTTTTGTTGAAAAACAGCCGAGACAGTGATTAAAATCAGAAGAATGCTGATTTGAGAGATCACCTCAGAATCTGCATTTTTATTCATTAGATGAATTATTGCATAAAATCGGAGAAACACGCTGATTAGAGCATTAGTTTTCAATTTTTGTTGAAAAACAGCCGAGACAGTGAATAAAATCAGAAGAATGCTGATTTGAGAGATCACCTCAAAAGCTGTATCTTTAATCTTGCGATGAAATATTGCATAAAATCGGAGAAACACGCTGAGTAGAGCATTTGTTTTTAATTTCTTGTTGAAAAACAGCCGAGACAGTGAATAAAATCAGAAGAATGCTGATTTGAGAGATCACGTCAGAAGCTGTCTTTTTAATCTTGCGATGAAATATTGCAAAAAATCGGAGAAACACGCTGAGTAGAGCATTTGTTTTCAATTTTTGTTGAAAAACAGCCGAGACAGTGATTAAAATCAGAAGATAGCTGATTTGAGAGATCACCTCAGAAGCTGTATTTTTAATCTTGCCATGAAATATTGTAAAAAATCGGAGAAACACGCTGAGTAGAGCATTTGTTTTCAATTTTTTTTTAAAAACAGCCGAGACAGTGATAAAATCAGAAGATAGCTGATTTGAGAGATCACCTCAGAAGCTGTATTTTTAATCTTGCCATGAAATATTGTAAAAAATCGGAGAAACACGCTGAGTAGAGCATTTATTTTCAATTTTTGTTGAAAAACAGCCGAGACGGTGAATAAAATCAGAAGAATGCTAATTTGAGAGATCACCTCAGAAGCTGTATTTTTAATCTTGCCATGAAATATTGTAAAAAATCGGAGAAACACGCTGAGTAGAGCATTTGTTTTCAATTTTTTTTTAAAAATACCCGAGACAGTGATAAAATCAGAAGATAGCTGATTTGAGAGATCACCTCAGAAGCTGTATTTTTCATCTTGCCATGAAATATTGTAAAAAATCGGAGAAACACGCTGAGTAGAGCATTTGTTTTCAATTTTTTTTTAAAAACAGCCGAGACAGTGAATAAAATCAGAAGAATGCCGTTTGGAGAGATCACCTCAGAAGCTGTATTTTTAATCTTGCGATGAAATATTGCATAAAATTGGAGAAACACGCTGAGTAGAGCATTTGTTTTCAATTTTTGTTGAAAAACAGCCGAGACAGTGAATAAAATCAGAAGAATGCCGTTTTGAGACATCACCTCAGAATCTGTATTTTTAATCTTGCGATGAAATATTGCGTGAAATCGGAGAAACACGCTGAATAGAGCATTTGTTTTCAATTTTTATTCAAAAACAGCCGAGACAGTGAATAAATTCAGAATATTGCTGATTTGAGAGATCACCTCAAAAGCTGTATTTTTAATCTTGCGATGAAATATTGCGTAAAATCGGAAAACACGCTGAGTAGAGCATTTGTTTTCCATTTTTGTTGAAAAACAGCCGATACAGTGAATAAAATCAGAAGAATGCCGTTTTGAGACATCACCTCAGAATCTGTATTTTTAATCTTGCGATGAAATATTGCATAAAATCGGAGAAACACGCTGAGTTAAGCATTTGTTTTCAATTTTTGTTGAAAAACAGCCGAGACAGTGAATAAAATCAGAAGAATGCCGTTTTGAGACATCACCTCAGAATCTGTATTTTTAATCTTGCGATGAAATATTGCGTGAAATCGGAGAAACACGCTGAATAGAGCATTTGTTTTCAATTTTTATTCAAAAACAGCCGAGACAGTGAATAAATTCAGAATATTGCTGATTTGAGAGATCACCTCAAAAGCTGTATTTTTAATCTTGCGATGAAATATTGCGTAAAATCGGAAAACACGCTGAGTAGAGCATTTGTTTTCCATTTTTGTTGAAAAACAGCCGATACAGTGAATAAAATCAGAAGAATGCCGTTTGGAGAGATCACCTCAGAAGCTGTATTTTTAATCTTGCGATGAAATATTGCATAAAATTGGAGAAACACGCTGAGTAGAGCATTTGTTTTCAATTTTTGTTGAAAAACAGCCGAGACAGTGAATAAAATCAGAAGAATGCCGTTTTGAGACATCACCTCAGAATCTGTATTTTTAATCTTGCGATGAAATATTGCGTGAAATCGGAGAAACACGCTGAATAGAGCATTTGTTTTCAATTTTTATTCAAAAACAGCCGAGACAGTGAATAAATTCAGAATATTGCTGATTTGAGAGATCACCTCAAAAGCTGTATTTTTAATCTTGCGATGAAATATTGCATAAAATTGGAGAAACACGCTGAGTAGAGCATTTGTTTTCCATTTTTGTTGAAAAACAGCCGATACAGTGAATAAAATCAGAAGAATGCCGTTTTGAGACATCACCTCAGAATCTGTATTTTTAATCTTGCGATGAAATATTGCATAAAATCGGAGAAACACGCTGAGTTAAGCATTTGTTTTCAATTTTTGTTGAAAAACAGCCGAGACAGTGAATAAAATCAGAAGAATGCTGATTTGAGAGATCACGTCAGAAGCTGTATTTTTAATCTTGCGATGAAATATTGCATAAAATCGGAAAACACGCTGAGTAGAGCATTTGTATTCCATTTTTGTTGAAAAACAGCCGAGACAGTGATTAAAATCAGAATATTGCTGATTTGAGAGATCATCTCAGAAGTTGTATTTTTAATCTTGCGATGAAATATTGCAAAAAATCGGAGAAACACGCTGAGTAGAGCATTTGTTTTCAATTTTTGTTGAAAAAAAGCCGAGACGGTGAATAAAATCAGAAGAATGCTAATTTGAGAGATCACCTCAGAAGCTGTATTTTTAATCTTGCCATGAAATATTGCATAAAATTGGAGAAACACGCTGAGTAGAGCTTTTATTTTCAATTTTTGTTGAAAAACAGCCGATACAGTGAATAAATTCAGAATATTGCTGATGTGAGAGATCACCTCATAGCTGTATTTTTAATCTTGCGATGAAATATTGCATAAAATTGGAGAAACACGCTGAGTAGAGCATTTATTTTCAATTTTTGATGTAAAACAGCCGAGACAGTGAATTAAATAAGAAGATTGCCGATTTGCGAGTTTGACTCAGAAGCTGTATTTTTAATCTTGCGATGAAATATTGCATAAAATCGAAGAAACCCGCTGAGTAGAGCATTTGTTTTCAATTTTTAGTTGAAAAACATCCGAGACAGTGAATAAAATCAGAAGAATGCCGATTTGAGAGATCACCTCAGAAGCTGTATTTTTAATTTTGCCATGAAATATTGTATAAAATTGGAGAAACACGCTGAGTAGAGCATTTGTTTTCAATTTTTGATGTAAAACAGCCGAGACAGTGAATTAAATACGAAGATTGCCGATTTGCGAGTTTGACTCAGAAGCTGTATTTTTAATCTTGCGATGAAATATTGCATGAAATCGGAGAAACACGCTAGGTAGAGTATTTGTTTTCAATTTTTGATGTAAAACAGCCGAGACAGTGAATAAAATCAGAAGAATGCTGATATGAGAGATCACGTCAGAAGCTGTATTTTTAATCTTGCGATGAGATATTGCAAAAAATCGGAGAAACTCGCTGAGTAGAGCATTTGTTTTCAATTTTTGTTGAAAAACAGCCGAGACAGTGAATAAAATCAGAAGAATGCTGATTTGAGAGATCACCTCAGAAGCTGTATTTTTAATCTAGCGATGAAATATTGCATAAAATCGGAGAAACACGCTAGGTAGAGCATTTGTTTTCAATTTTTGATGTAAAACAGCCGAGACAGTGAATAAAATCAGAAGAATGCTGATATGAGAGATCACGTCAGAAGCTGTATTTTTAATCTTGCGATGAGATATTGCAAAAAATCGGAGAATCTCGCTGAGTAGAGCATTTGTTTTCAATTTTTGTTGAAAAACAGCCGAGACAGTGAATAAAATCAGAAGAATGCTGATTTGAGAGATCACCTCATAAGTTGTATTTTTAATCTTGCGATGAAATTTTGCATTTAATCGGAGAAACACGCTTAGTAGAGCATTTTAAATGAGATTGTGTTAAAAACAGCTGAATTGATGAACTAAATCAGAAAAATTCTGATTTGAGAGATCACCTCAGAAGCTGTATTTTTAATTTTGCTACGAAATAATGCATAAAATTCTGGAAACACGCTGAAAAGAGCATTTAGTTTCAATTTTTGTTGAAAACCAGCCGAATCAGTGAATTAAATCAGAAAATTGCTGATTTGAGAGATCACCTCAGAAGCTGTGTTTTTAATCTTGCTATTCAATATAGCATTAAATCGGAGAAAAACGCTGAGTAGAGCATTTTATGTGAGATTGTGTTGAAAAACAGCTGAATCGATGAACTAAATCAGAAAAATTCTGAATTGAGATATCACCTCAGAATCTGTATTTTTAATCTTGCTATGAAATATTGCACAATATTCGAGAAACCCGCTGAGTAGAGCATTTGTTTTCAATTTTTAGTTGAAAAACATCCGAGACAGTGAATAAAATCAGAAGAATGCCGTTTTGAGAGATCACCTCAGAAGCTGTATTTTTAACCTTGCGATGAAATATTGCATAAAATTGGAGAAACACGCTGAGTAGAGCATTTGTTTTCAATTTTTGTTGAAAAACAGCTGAGACAGTGATTAAAATCAGAAGAATGCTAATATGAGAGATCACCTCAGAAGCTGTATTTTTAATTTTGCCATGAAATATTGCATAAAATCGGAGAAACACGCTGAGTAGAGCATTTATTTTCAATTTTTGTTGAAAAACAGCCGAGAGAGTGAATTAAATACGAAGATTGCCGATTTGCGAGTTTGACTAAGAAGCTGTATTTTTAATCTTGCGATGAAATATTGCATAAAATCGGAGAAACACGCTGAGTAGAGCATTTGTTTTCAATTTTTGTTGAAAAACAGCCGAGAGAGTGAATAAAATCAAAAGAATGCTGATTTGAGAGATCACCTCAGAAGCTGTATTTTTAATCTTGCCATGAAATATTGCACAAAATCGGAGAAACACGCTGAGTAGAGCATTTATTTTCAATTTTTGTTGTAAAACAGCCGAGACAGTGAATTAAATACGAAGATTGCCGATTTGCGAGTTTGACTCAGAAGCTGTATTTTTAATCTTGCGATGAAATATTGCATAAAATCGGAGAAACACGCTGAGTAGAGCATTTGTTTTCAATTTTTGTTGAAAAACATCCGAGACAGTGAATAAAATCAGAAGAATGCCGTTTTGAGAGATCACCTCAGAAGCTGTATTTTTAACCTTGCGATGAAATATTGCATAAAATTGGAGAAACACGCTGAGTAGAGCATTTGTTTTCAATTTTTGTTGAAAAACAGCCGAGACAGTGATTAAAATCAGAAGAATGCTAATATGAGAGATCACCTCAGAAGCTGTATTTTTAATTTTGCCATGAAATATTGCATAAAATCGGAGAAACACGCTGAGTAGAGCATTTATTTTCAATTTTTGTTGAAAAACAGCCGAGAGAGTGAATTAAATACGAAGATTGCCGATTTGCGAGTTTGACTCAGAAGCTGTATTTTTAATCTTGCGATGAAATATTGCATAAAATCGGAGAAACACGCTGAGTAGAGCATTTGTTTTCAATTTTTGTTGAAAAACAGCCGAGAGAGTGAATAAAATCAAAAGAATGCTGATTTGAGAGATCACCTCAGAAGCTGTATTTTTAATCTTGCCACGAAATATTGCACAAAATCGGAGAAACACGCTGAGTAGAGCATTTGTTTTCAATTTTTGTTGTAAAACAGCCGAGACAGTGAATTAAATACGAAGATTGCCGATTTGCGAGTTTGACTCAGAAGCTGTATTTTTAATCTAGCGATGAAATATTGCATAAAATCGGAGAAACACGCTGAGTAGAGCATTTGTTTTCAATTTTTAGTTGAAAAACATCCGAGACAGTGAATAAAATCAGAAGAATGCCGTTTTGAGAGATCACCTCAGAAGCTGTATTTTTAACCTTGCGATGAAATATTGCATAAAATTGGAGAAACACGCTGAGTAGAGCATTTGTTTTCAATTTTTGTTGAAAAACAGCCGAGACAGTGATTAAAATCAGAAGAATGCTAATATGAGAGATCACCTCAGAAGCTGTATTTTTAATTTTGCCATGAAATATTGCATAAAATCGGAGAAACACGCTGAGTAGAGCATTTATTTTCAATTTTTGTTGAAAAACAGCCGAGAGAGTGAATTAAATACGAAGATTGCCGATTTGCGAGTTTGACTCAGAAGCAGTATTTTTAATCTTGCGATGAAATATTGCATAAAATCGGAGAAACACGCTGAGTAGAGCATTTGTTTTCAATTTTTGTTGAAAAACAGCCGAGAGAGTGAATAAAATCAAAAGAATGCTGATTTGAGAGATCACCTCAGAAGCTGTATTTTTAATCTTGCCATGAAATATTGCACAAAATCGGAGAAACACGCTGAGTAGAGCATTTATTTTCAATTTTTGTTGTAAAACAGCCGAGACAGTGAATTAAATACGAAGATTGCCGATTTGCGAGTTTGACTCAGAAGCTGTATTTTTAATCTTGCGATGAAATATTGCATAAAATCGGAGAAACACGCTGAGTAGAGCATTTGTTTTCAATTTTTGTTGAAAAACAGCCGATACAGTGAATAAATTCAGAATATTGCTGATTTGAGAGATCACCTCACAAGCTGTATTTTTAATCTTGCGATGAAATATTGCATAAAATCGGAGAAACACGCTGAGTAGAGCATTTGTTTTCAATTTTTGTTGAAAAACAGCCGAGACAGTGAATAAAATCAGAAGAATGCTGATATGAGAGATCACGTCAGAAGCTGTATTTTTAATCTTGCGACGAAATATTGCGTAAAATCGGAGAAACACGCTGAATAGAGCATTTGTTTTCAATTTTTTTTTGAAAAACAGCCGAGACAGTGATTAAAATCAGAAGAATGCTATTTAAGAGATCACGTCAGAAGCTGAATTTTTATTCATTAGATGAATTATTGCATAAAATCGGAGAAACACGCTGAGTAAAGCATTTGTTTTCATTTTTTGTTGAAAAACAGCCGAGACAGTGATAAAAGCAGAAGAATGCTGATTTCAGAGATCACCTCAGAAGCTGTATTTTTAATCCTGCTATGAAATATATCATAAAATCGGAGAAACACGCTGAGAAGAGTATTTAGTGTCAATTTTTGTTGAAAAACAGCCAAATCAGTGAAATAAATCAGAACAATGCGGATTTGAGAGATCACCTCAGATATGTATTTTTAATCTTCTCATGAAATATTGCATAAAATCGGAGAAACACGCCGAGTAGGGCAACTAGTGTCAATTTTTGTTGAAAAACAGCCGAATCAGTGAATTAAACCAGAAGAATGCTGATGTGAGATATTACCTCAGAAGCTGTATTTTAATCTTGCTATGAAATTTTGCATTTAATCGGAGAAACACGCTTAGTAGAGCATTTTAAATGAGATTGTGTTAAGAACAGCTGAATTGATGAACTAAATCAGAAAAATTCTGATTTGAGAGATCACCTCAGAAGCTGTATTTTTAATTTTGCTACGAAATAATGCATAAAATTCTGGAAACACGCTGAAAAGAGCCTTTAGTTTCAATTTTTGGTGAAAACCAGCCGAATCAGTGAATTAAATCAGAAAATTGCTGATTTGAGAGATCACCTCAGAAGCTGTGTTTTTAATCTTGCTATTCAATATAGCATTAAATCGGAGAAAAACGCTGAGTAGAGCATTTTATGTGAGATTGTGTTGAAAAACAGCTGAATCGATGAACTAAATCAGAAAAATTCTGATTTGAGAGATCACCTCAGAATCTGTATTTTTAATCTTGCTATGAAATATTGCACAATATTCGGGAAACACGCTGAGAAGAGCATTTAGTGTCAATTTTTGTTGAAAAAAACCCGAATCAGTTAAATTATTCAGGAAAATGCTAATTTGAGAGATCACCTCAGATCTGTATTTTAAATCTTGCCATGAAATATTGCATAAAATCGGAAAAACACGCTGAGTAGAGCATTTAGTGTCAATTTTTGTTGAAAAACAGCCGAATAAGTGAATTTAATCAGAAGAATACTGATTTAAGAGATCAATTCAGAAGCCTTATTTTTAATCTCACTACGAAATATTGCATAAAATCGGAGAAACACGCTGAGTAGAGCATTTAGTGTCAATTTTTGTTGAAAAACAGCCGAATAAGTGAATTTAATGAGAACAATTATGATTTGCGAGATCACCTCAAAAGCTGTATTTTTAATTCTGCCATGAAATATTGCATTAAATCGAAATAACACTCTGAGAAGAGCATTTAGTGTCAATTTTTGTTGAAAATCAGCCGAATTAGTGAATAAAATCAGAAGAATGCTGATTTGAGTAATCACCTCTGAAGCTGTATCTTTAATTATGGTATGAAATAATGCATACAATTGGAGAAACACTCTCAGTAGAGCATTAAGTATCAATGTTTGTTGAAAAACAGACGAATCAGTGAATTAAATCAGAAAAATGCTGATTTCAGAGATCACCTCAGAAGCTGTATTTTTAATCTTGCTATGAAATATATTATAAAATCAGAGAAACACTCTGAGAAGAGCATTTAGTATCAATTTTTGTTGAAAAACAGCCGAATCAGTGAAAAAAATCAGAAGAATGCTGATTTCAGAGATCACCTCAGAAGCTGTATTTTTAATCCTGCTATAAAATATTGCTTAATATTCGAGAAACACGCTGAATAGAGCATTTAGTGTCAAGTTTTGTTGAAAAACAGCCTAATCAGTGAATAAAATCAGAAGAATGCTGATTTAAGTAATCACCTCTGAAGCTGTATCTTTAATTATCCTATGAAAATGATACAAAGAATTGAAGAAACACTCTCAGTAGAGCATTAAGTATCAATTTTTGTTGAAAAACAGACGAATCAGTGAATTTAATCAGAAAATTGCTGATTTCAGAGATCACCTCAGAAGCTGTATTTTTAATTTTGCTATAAACTATTGCACATAATCGGAGAAACACGCTGAGTAGAGCATTTAGTGTCAATTTTGGTTGAAAAACAGCCTAATCAGTGAATAAAATCAGAAGAATGCTGATTTCAGTAATCACCTCTGAAGCTGTATTTTTAATTCTGCTATGAAATATTGCATAAAATCGGAGAAACACGGTGAATAGAGCATTAATGTCAATTTTTGTTGAAAACCAGCCAAATCAGTGAGTTAAATCAGATGAATACTGATTTTAGAGATCATCTCAGAAGCCTTATGAAATCTTCCTATGAAATATTGCATAAAATCGGAGAAACACTAGGATTGCACAAAATCGGAGAGTAGGGCAACTAGTGTCAATTTTTGTTGAAAAACTGCCGAATCAGTGAATTAAACCATAAGAATGCTGATGTGAGATATCACCTCAGAAGCTGTTTTTTAATCTTGCTATGAAATTTTGCATTTAATCGGAGAAACACGCTGAGTAGAGCATTTTATATGAGATTGTGTTAAAAACAGCTGAATCGATGAACTAAATCAGAAAAATTCTGATTTGAGAGATCATCTCAGAAGCTGTATTTTTAATTTTGCTATGAAATAATGCATAAAATTCTGGAAACACGCTGAAAAGAGCATTTAGTTTCAATTTTTGTTGAAAAACAGCCGAATCACTGAAGTAAATCAGAAAATTGTTAATTTGAGAGATCACCTCAGATCTGTATTTTAAATCTTGCCATGAAATATTGCATAAAATCGGAAAAACACGCTGAGTAGATCATTTAGTGTCAATTTTTGTTGAAAAACAGCAGAATAAGTGAATTAAATCAGAAGAATACTAATTTAAGAGATCATCTAAGAAGCCTTTTTTTTAATCTTGCTATGAAACATTGCATAAAATTCGAGAAACACGCTGAGAAGAGCATTTTATGTGAGATTGTGTTAAAAACAGCTGAATCGATGAACTAAATCAGAAAAATTCTGTTTTGAGAGATCACCTCAGCTGTATTTTTCATCTTGCAATGAAATATTGCATAATATTCGAGAAACACGCTGAATAGAGCATTTAGTGTATATGTTTGTTGAAAAACAGCCGAATCAGTGAAATTACTCAGAAAAATGCTGATATGAGAGATCACCTCAGAAGCTGTATTTTTAATTTTGCCATGAAATATTGCATAAAATCGGAGAAACACGCTGAGTAGAGCATTTATTTTCAATTTTTGTTGAAAAACAGCCGAGAGAGTGAATTAACTACGAAGATTGCCGATTTGCGAGTTTGACTAAGAAGCTGTATTTTTAATCTTGCGATTGAATATTGCATAAAATCGGAGAAACACGCTGAGTAGAGCATTTGTTTTCAATTTTTGTTGAAAAACAGCCGAGAGAGTGAATAAAATCAAAAGAATGCTGATTTGAGAGATCACCTCAGAAGCTGTATTTTTAATCTTGCCATGAAATATTGCACAAAATCGGAGAAACACGCTGAGTAGAGCATTTATTTTCAATTTTTGTTGTAAAACAGCCGAGACAGTGAATTAAATACGAAGATTGCCGATTTGCGAGTTTGACTCAGAAGCTGTATTTTTAATCTTGCGATGAAATATTGCATAAAATCGGAGAAACACGCTGAGTAGAGCATTTGTTTTCAATTTTTAGTTGAAAAACATCCGAGACAGTGAATAAAATCAGAAGAATGCCGTTTTGAGAGATCACCTCAGAAGCTGTATTTTTAACCTTGCGATGAAATATTGCATAAAATTGGAGAAACACGCTGAGTAGAGCATTTGTTTTCAATTTTTGTTGAAAAACAGCCGAGACAGTGATTAAAATCAGAAGAATGCTAATATGAGAGATCACCTCAGAAGCTGTATTTTTAATTTTGCCATGAAATATTGCATAAAATCGGAGAAACACGCTGAGTAGAGCATTTATTTTCAATTTTTGTTGAAAAACAGCCGAGAGAGTGAATTAAATACGAAGATTGCCGATTTGCGAGTTTGACTCAGAAGCTGTATTTTTAATCTTGCGATGAAATATTGCATAAAATCGGAGAAACACGCTGAGTAGAGCATTTGTTTTCAATTTTTGTTGAAAAACAGCCGAGAGAGTGAATAAAATCAAAAGAATGCTGATTTGAGAGATCACCTCAGAAGCTGTATTTTTAATCTTGCCATGAAATATTGCACAAAATCGGAGAAACACGCTGAGTAGAGCATTTATTTTCAATTTTTGTTGTAAAACAGCCGAGACAGTGAATTAAATACGAAGATTGCCGATTTGCGAGTTTGACTCAGAAGCTGTATTTTTAATCTTGCGATGAAATATTGCATAAAATCGGAGAAACACGCTGAGTAGAGCATTTGTTTTCAATTTTTGTTGAAAAACAGCCGATACAGTGAATAAATTCAGAATATTGCTGATTTGAGAGATCACCTCACAAGCTGTATTTTTAATCTTGCGATGAAATATTGCATAAAATCGGAGAAACACGCTGAGTAGAGCATTTGGTTTCAATTTTTGTTGAAAAACAGCCGAGACAGTGAATAAAATCAGAAGAATGCTGATATGAGAGATCACGTCAGAAGCTGTATTTTTAATCTTGCGACGAAATATTGCGTAAAATCGGAGAAACACGCTGAATAGAGCATTTGTTTTCAATTTTTTTTTGAAAAACAGCCGAGACAGTGATTAAAATCAGAAGAATGCTATTTAAGAGATCACGTCAGAAGCTGAATTTTTATTCATTAGATGAATTATTGCATAAAATCGGAGAAACACGCTGAGTAAAGCATTTGTTTTCATTTTTTGTTGAAAAACAGCCGAGACAGTGAGTAAAAGCAGAAGAATGCTGATTTCAGAGATCACCTCAGAAGCTGTATTTTTAATCCTGCTATGAAATATATCATAAAATCGGAGAAACACGCTGAGAAGAGTATTTAGTGTCAATTTTTGTTGAAAAACAGCCAAATCAGTGAAATAAATCAGAACAATGCGGATTTGAGAGATCACCTCAGATATGTATTTTTAATCTTCTCATGAAATATTGCATAAAATCGGAGAAACACGCCGAGTAGGGCAACTAGTGTCAATTTTTGTTGAAAAACAGCCGAATCAGTGAATTAAACCAGAAGAATGCTGATGTGAGATATTACCTCAGAAGCTGTATTTTAATCTTGCTATGAAATTTTGCATTTAATCGGAGAAACACGCTTAGTAGAGCATTTTAAATGAGATTGTGTTAAGAACAGCTGAATTGATGAACTAAATCAGAAAAATTCTGATTTGAGAGATCACCTCAGAAGCTGTATTTTTAATTTTGCTACGAAATAATGCATAAAATTCTGGAAACACGCTGAAAAGAGCCTTTAGTTTCAATTTTTGGTGAAAACCAGCCGAATCAGTGAATTAAATCAGAAAATTGCTGATTTGAGAGATCACCTCAGAAGCTGTGTTTTTAATCTTGCTATTCAATATAGCATTAAATCGGAGAAAAACGCTGAGTAGAGCATTTTATGTGAGATTGTGTTGAAAAACAGCTGAATCGATGAACTAAATCAGAAAAATTCTGATTTGAGAGATCACCTCAGAATCTGTATTTTTAATCTTGCTATGAAATATTGCACAATATTCGGGAAACACGCTGAGAAGAGCATTTAGTGTCAATTTTTGTTGAAAAAAACCCGAATCAGTTAAATTACTCAGAAAAATGCTAATTTGAGAGATCACCTCAGATCTGTATTTTAAATCTTGCCATGAAATATTGCATAAAATCGGAAAAACACGCTGAGTAGAGCATTTAGTGTCAATTTTTGTTGAAAAACAGCCGAATAAGTGAATTTAATCAGAAGAATACTGATTTAAGAGATCAATTCAGAAGCCTTATTTTTAATCTCACTACGAAATATTGCATAAAATCGGAGAAACACGCTGAGTAGAGCATTTAGTGTCAATTTTTGTTGAAAAACAGCCGAATAACTGAATTTAATGAGAACAATTATGATTTGCGAGATCACCTCAAAAGCTGTATTTTTAATTCTGCCATGAAATATTGCATTAAATCGAAATAACACTCTGAGAAGAGCATTTAGTGTCAATTTTTGTTGAAAATCAGCCGAATTAGTGAATAAAATCAGAAGAATGCTGATTTGAGTAATCACCTCTGAAGCTGTATCTTTAATTATGGTATGAAATAATGCATACAATTGGAGAAACACTCTCAGTAGAGCATTAAGTATCAATGTTTGTTGAAAAACAGACGAATCAGTGAATTAAATCAGAAAAATGCTGATTTCAGAGATCACCTCAGAAGCTGTATTTTTAATCTTGCTATGAAATATATTATAAAATCAGAGAAACACTCTGAGAAGAGCATTTAGTATCAATTTTTGTTGAAAAACAGCCGAATCAGTGAAAAAAATCAGAAGAATGCTGATTTCAGAGATCACCTCAGAAGCTGTATTTTTAATCCTGCTATAAAATATTGCTTAATATTCGAGAAACACGCTGAATAGAGCATTTAGTGTCAAGTTTTGTTGAAAAACAGCCTAATCAGTGAATAAAATCAGAAGAATGCTGATTTAAGTAATCACCTCTGAAGCTGTATCTTTAATTATCCTATGAAAATGATGCAAAGAATTGGAAAAACACTCTCAGTAGAGCATTAAGTATCAATTTTTGTTGAAAAACAGACGAATCAGTGAATTTAATCAGAAAATTGCTGATTTCAGAGATCACCTCAGAAGCTGTATTTTTAATTTTGCTATAAACTATTGCACATAATCGGAGAAACACGCTGAGTAGAGCATTTAGTGTCAATTTTGGTTGAAAAACAGCCTAATCAGTGAATAAAATCAGAAGAATGCTGATTTCAGTAATCACCTCTGAAGCTGTATTTTTAATTCTGCTATGAAATATTGCATAAAATCGGAGAAATACGGTGAATAGAGCATTAATGTCAATTTTTGTTGAAAACCAGCCAAATCAGTGAGTTAAATCAGATGAATACTGATTTTAGAGATCATCTCAGAAGCCTTATGAAATCTTCCTATGAAATATTGCATAAAATCGGAGAAACACTAGGATTGCACAAAATCGGAGAGTAGGGTCTCTAGTGTCAATTTTTGTTGAAAAACTGCCGAATCAGTGAATTAAACCATAAGAATGCTGATGTGAGATATCACCTCAGAAGCTGTTTTTTAATCTTGCTATGAAATTTTGCATTTAATCGGAGAAACACGCTGAGTAGAGCATTTTATATGAGATTGTGTTAAAAACAGCTGAATCGATGAACTAAATCAGAAAAATTCTGATTTGAGAGATCATCTCAGAAGCTGTATTTTTAATTTTGCTATGAAATAATGCATAAAATTCTTAAAACACGCTGAAAAGAGCATTTAGTTTCAATTTTTGTTGAAAAACAGCCGAATCACTGAAGTAAATCAGAAAATTGTTAATTTGAGAGATCACCTCAGATCTGTATTTTAAATCTTGCCATGAAATATTGCATAAAATCGGAAAAACACGCTGAGTAGATCATTTAGTGTCAATTTTTGTTGAAAAACAGCAGAATAAGTGAATTAAATCAGATGAATACTAATTTAAGAGATCATCTCAGAAGCCTTTTTTTTAATCTTGCTATGAAACATTGCATAAAATTCGAGAAACACGCTGAGAAGAGCATTTTATGTGAGATTGTGTTAAAAACAGCTGAATCGATGAACTAAATCAGAAAAATTCTGTTTTGAGAGATCACCTCAGCTGTATTTCTCATTTTGCAATGAAATATTGCATAATATTCGAGAAACACGCTGAATAGAGCATTTAGTGTATATGTTTGTTGAAAAACAGCCGAATCAGTGAAATTAGTCAGAAAAATGCTGATATGAGAGATCACCTCAGATCTGTATTTTAACTCTTGCCATGAAATTTTGCATAAAATCGGAGAAACACGCTGAATATAGCACTTAGTATCAATTTTTGTTGAAAATCACCCGAGTCAGTGAATTCAATCAGAAGAATACTGATTTGAGAGATCATCTCAGAAGCCTTATATTTAATTTGCTATTAAATTTTGCATAAAATCGGAGAAACACGCTGAATAGAGCATTAATGTCAATCTTTGATGAAAAACAGCCAAATCAGTGAATTAAATCAGAAAAATTCTGATTTGAGAGATCACCTCAGAAGCTGTATTTTTAATTTTGCTACAAAATAATGCATAAAATTCTGGAAACACGCTGAAAAGAGCATTTAGTTTCAATTTTTGTTGAAAAACAGCCGAATCACTGAATTAAATCAGAAAATTGTTTTTTGAGAGATCACCTCAGAAGCTGTGTTTTTAATCTTGCTATGCAATATAGCATAAAATCGGAGAAACACGCTGAGTAGAGCATTTTATATGAGATTGTTTTTAAAACAGCTGAATCGATGAACTAAATCAGAAAAATTCTGATTTGAGAGATCACCTCAGAAGCTGTATTTTTAATCTTGCTATGAAATATTGCACAATACTCGAGAAAGACGCTGAGAAGAGCATTAAGTATAGATGTTTCTAGAAAAACAGACGAATCAGTAAATTAAATCAGAAAAATGCTAATTTGAGAGATCACTTCAGATCTGTATTTTAAATCTTGCCATGAAATATTGCATAAAATCGGAAATACACGCTGAATAGTGCATTTAGTGTCAATTTTTGTTGAAAATCAGCCGAATCAGTGAATTAAATCAGAAGAATACTGATTTGAGAGATCATCTCAGAAGCCTTATTTTTAATCTCACTACGAAATATTGCATAAAATCGGAGAAACACGCTGAGTAGAGCATAAAGTATCAATGTTTGTTGAAAAACAGACGAATCAGTGAATTAAATCAGAAAAATGCGGATTTGAGAGATCACCTCAGAAGCTATATTTGTAATCTTGCTATGAAATATTGCTTAATATTCGAGAAACACGCTGAATAGAGCATTAAGTGTCAAGTTTTGTTGAAAAACAGCCTAATCAGTGATTTAAATCAGAAGAATACCGATTTGAGAGATCGTCTCAGAAGCTGTATTTTTAATTTTGCCATGAAATATTGCATAAAATCGGAGAAACACGCTGAGTAGAGCATTTATTTTCAATTTTTGTTGAAAAACAGCCGAGAGAGTGAATTAAATACGAAGATTGCCGATTTGCGAGTTTGACTAAGAAGCTGTATTTTTAATCTTGCGATGAAATATTGCATAAAATCGGAGAAACACGCTGAGTAGAGCATTTGTTTTCAATTTTTGTTGAAAAACAGCCGAGAGAGTGAATAAAATCAAAAGAATGCTGATTTGAGAGATCACCTCAGAAGCTGTATTTTTAATCTTGCCATGAAATATTGCACAAAATCGGAGAAACACGCTGAGTAGAGCATTTATTTTCAATTTTTGTTGTAAAACAGCCGAGACAGTGAATTAAATACGAAGATTGCCGATTTGCGAGTTTGACTCAGAAGCTGTATTTTTAATCTTGCGATGAAATATTGCATAAAATCGGAGAAACACGCTGAGTAGAGCATTTGTTTTCAATTTTTAGTTGAAAAACATCCGAGACAGTGAATAAAATCAGAAGAATGCCGTTTTGAGAGATCACCTCAGAAGCTGTATTTTTAACCTTGCGATGAAATATTGCATAAAATTGGAGAAACACGCTGAGTAGAGCATTTGTTTTCAATTTTTGTTGAAAAACAGCCGAGACAGTGATTAAAATCAGAAGAATGCTAATATGAGAGATCACCTCAGAAGCTGTATTTTTAATTTTGCCATGAAATATTGCATAAAATCGGAGAAACACGCTGAGTAGAGCATTTATTTTCAATTTTTGTTGAAAAACAGCCGAGAGAGTGAATTAAATACGAAGATTGCCGATTTGCGAATTTGACTCATAAGCTGTATTTTTAATCTTGCGATGAAATATTGCATAAAATCGGAGAAACACGCTGAGTAGAGCATTTGTTTTCAATTTTTGTTGAAAAACAGCCGAGAGAGTGAATAAAATCAAAAGAATGCTGATTTGAGAGATCACCTCAGAAGCTGTATTTTTAATCTTGCCATGAAATATTGCACAAAATCGGAGAAACACGCTGAGTAGAGCATTTATTTTCAATTTTTGTTGTAAAACAGCCGAGACAGTGAATTAAATACGAAGATTGCCGATTTGCGAGTTTGACTCAGAAGCTGTATTTTTAATCTTGCGATGAAATATTGCATAAAATCGGAGAAACACGCTGAGTAGAGCATTTGTTTTCAATTTTTGTTGAAAAACAGCCGATACAGTGAATAAATTCAGAATATTGCTGATTTGAGAGATCACCTCACAAGCTGTATTTTTAATCTTGCGATGAAATATTGCATAAAATCGGAGAAACACGCTGAGTAGAGCATTTGTTTTCAATTTTTGTTGAAAAACAGCCGAGACAGTGAATAAAATCAGAAGAATGCTGATATGAGAGATCACGTTAGAAGCTGTATTTTTAATCTTGCGACGAAATATTGCGTAAAATCGGAGAAACACGCTGAAGAGAGCATTTGTTTTCAATTTTTTTTTGAAAAACAGCCGAGACAGTGATTAAAATCAGAAGAATGCTATTTAAGAGATCACGTCAGAAGCTGAATTTTTATTCATTAGATGAATTATTGCATAAAATCGGAGAAACACGCTGAGTAAAGCATTTGTTTTCATTTTTTGTTGAAAAACAGCCGAGACAGTGAGTAAAAGCAGAAGAATGCTGATTTCAGAGATCACCTCAGAAGCTGTATTTTTAATCCTGCTATGAAATATATCATAAAATCGGAGAAACACGCTGAGAAGAGTATTTAGTGTCAATTTTTGTTGAAAAACAGCCAAATCAGTGAAATAAATCAGAACAATGCGGATTTGAGAGATCACCTCAGATATGTATTTTTAATCTTCTCATGAAATATTGCATAAAATCGGAGAAACACGTCGAGTAGGGCAACTAGTGTCAATTTTTGTTGAAAAACAGCCGAATCAGTGAATTAAACCAGAAGAATGCTGATGTGAGATATTACCTCAGAAGCTGTATTTTAATCTTGCTATGAAATTTTGCATTTAATCGGAGAAACACGCTTAGTAGAGCATTTTAAATGAGATTGTGTTAAGAACAGCTGAATTGATGAACTAAATCAGAAAAATTCTGATTTGAGAGATCACCTCAGAAGCTGTATTTTTAATTTTGCTACGAAATAATGCATAAAATTCTGGAAACACGCTGAAAAGAGCCTTTAGTTTCAATTTTTGGTGAAAACCAGCCGAATCAGTGAATTAAATCAGAAAATTGCTGATTTGAGAGATCACCTCAGAAGCTGTGTTTTTAATCTTGCTATTCAATATAGCATTAAATCGGAGAAAAACGCTGAGTAGAGCATTTTATGTGAGATTGTGTTGAAAAACAGCTGAATCGATGAACTAAATCAGAAAAATTCTGATTTGAGAGATCACTACAGAATCTGTATTTTTAATCTTGCTATGAAATATTGCACAATATTCGGGAAACACGCTGAGAAGAGCATTTAGTGTCAATTTTTGTTGAAAAAAACCCGAATCAGTTAAATTACTCAGAAAAATGCTAATTTGAGAGATCACCTCAGATCTGTATTTTAAATCTTGCCATGAAATATTGCATAAAATCGGAAAAACACGCTGAGTAGAGCATTTAGTGTCAATTTTTGTTGAAAAACAGCCGAATAAGTGAATTTAATCAGAAGAATACTGATTTAAGAGATCAATTCAGAAGCCTTATTTTTAATCTCACTACGAAATATTGCATAAAATCGGAGAAACACGCTGAGTAGAGCATTTAGTGTCAATTTTTGTTGAAAAACAGCCGAATAAGTGAATTTAATGAGAACAATTATGATTTGCGAGATCACCTCAAAAGCTGTATTTTTAATTCTGCCATGAAATATTGCATTAAATCGAAATAACACTCTGAGAAGAGCATTTAGTGTCAATTTTTGTTGAAAATCAGCCGAATTAGTGAATAAAATCAGAAGAATGCTGATTTGAGTAATCACCTCTGAAGCTGTATCTTTAATTATGGTATGAAATAATGCATACAATTGGAGAAACACTCTCAGTAGAGCATTAAGTATCAATGTTTGTTGAAAAACAGACGAATCAGTGAATTAAATCAGAAAAATGCTGATTTCAGAGATCACCTCAGAAGCTGTATTTTTAATCTTGCTATGAAATATATTATAAAATCAGAGAAACACTCTGAGAAGAGCATTTAGTATCAATTTTTGTTGAAAAACAGCCGAATCAGTGAAAAAAATCAGAAGAATGCTGATTTCAGAGATCACCTCAGAAGCTGTATTTTTAATCCTGCTATAAAATATTGCTTAATATTCGAGAAACACGCTGAATAGAGCATTTAGTGTCAAGTTTTGTTGAAAAACAGCCTAATCAGTGAATAAAATCAGAAGAATGCTGATTTAAGTAATCACCTCTGAAGCTGTATCTTTAATTATCCTATGAAAATGATACAAAGAATTGAAGAAACACTCTCAGTAGAGCATTAAGTATCAATTTTTGTTGAAAAACAGACGAATCAGTGAATTTAATCAGAAAATTGCTGATTTCAGAGATCACCTCAGAAGCTGTATTTTTAATTTTGCTATAAACTATTGCACATAATCGGAGAAACACGCTGAGTAGAGCATTTAGTGTCAATTTTGGTTGAAAAACAGCCTAATCAGTGAATAAAATCAGAAGAATGCTGATTTCAGTAATCACCTCTGAAGCTGTATTTTTAATTCTGTTATGAAATATTGCATAAAATCGGAGAAACACGGTGAATAGAGCATTAATGTCAATTTTTGTTGAAAACCAGCCAAATCAGTGAGTTAAATCAGATGAATACTGATTTTAGAGATCATCTCAGAAGCCTTATGAAATCTTCCTATGAAATATTGCATAAAATCGGAGAAACACTAGGATTGCACAAAATCGGAGAGTAGGGCAACTAGTGTCAATTTTTGTTGAAAAACTGCCGAATCAGTGAATTAAACCATAAGAATGCTGATGTGAGATATCACCTCAGAAGCTGTTTTTTAATCTTGCTATGAAATTTTGCATTTAATCGGAGAAACACGCTGAGTAGAGCATTTTATATGAGATTGTGTTAAAAACAGCTGAATCGATGAACTAAATCAGAAAAATTCTGATTTGAGAGATCATCTCAGAAGCTGTATTTTTAATTTTGCTATGAAATAATGCATAAAATTCTGGAAACACGCTGAAAAGAGCATTTAGTTTCAATTTTTGTTGAAAAACAGCCGAATCACTGAAGTAAATCAGAAAATTGTTAATTTGAGAGATCACCTCAGATCTGTATTTTAAATCTTGCCATGAAATATTGCATAAAATCGGAAAAACACGCTGAGTAGATCATTTAGTGTCAATTTTTGTTGAAAAACAGCAGAATAAGTGAATTAAATCAGAAGAATACTAATTTAAGAGATCATCTCAGAAGCCTTTTTTTTAATCTTGCTATGAAACATTGCATAAAATTCGAGAAACACGCTGAGAAGAGCATTTTATGTGAGATTGTGTTAAAAACAGCTGAATCGATGAACTAAATCAGAAAAATTCTGTTTTGAGAGATCACCTCAGCTGTATTTCTCATTTTGCAATGAAATATTGCATAATATTCGAGAAACACGCTGAATAGAGCATTTAGTGTATATGTTTGTTGAAAAACAGCCGAATCAGTGAAATTAGTCAGAAAAATGCTGATATGAGAGATCACCTCAGATCTGTATTTTAACTCTTGCCATGAAATTTTGCATAAAATCGGAGAAACACGCTGAATATAGCACTTAGTATCAATTTTTGTTGAAAATCACCCGAGTCAGTGAATTCAATCAGAAGAATACTGATTTGAGAGATCATCTCAGAAGCCTTATATTTAATTTGCTATTAAATTTTGCATAAAATCGGAGAAACACGCTGAATAGAGCATTAATGTCAATCTTTGATGAAAAACAGCCAAATCAGTGAATTAAATCAGAAAAATTCTGATTTGAGAGATCACCTCAGAAGCTGTATTTTTAATTTTGCTACAAAATAATGCATAAAATTCTGGAAACACGCTGAAAAGAGCATTTAGTTTCAATTTTTGTTGAAAAACAGCCGAATCACTGAATTAAATCAGAAAATTGTTTTTTGAGAGATCACCTCAGAAGCTGTGTTTTTAATCTTGCTATGCAATATAGCATAAAATCGGAGAAACACGCTGAGTAGAGCATTTTATATGAGATTGTTTTTAAAACAGCTGAATCGATGAACTAAATCAGAAAAATTCTGATTTGAGAGATCACCTCAGAAGCTGTATTTTTAATCTTGCTATGAAATATTGCACAATACTCGAGAAAGACGCTGAGAAGAGCATTAAGTATAGATGTTTCTAGAAAAACAGACGAATCAGTAAATTAAATCAGAAAAATGCTAATTTGAGAGATCACTTCAGATCTGTATTTTAAATCTTGCCATGAAATATTGCATAAAATCGGAAATACACGCTGAATAGTGCATTTAGTGTCAATTTTTGTTGAAAATCAGCCGAATCAGTGAATTAAATCAGAAGAATACTGATTTGAGAGATCATCTCAGAAGCCTTATTTTTAATCTCACTACGAAATATTGCATAAAATCGGAGAAACACGCTGAGTAGAGCATAAAGTATCAATGTTTGTTGAAAAACAGACGAATCAGTGAATTAAATCAGAAAAATGCGGATTTGAGAGATCACCTCAGAAGCTATATTTGTAATCTTGCTATGAAATATTGCTTAATATTCGAGAAACACGCTGAATAGAGCATTTAGTGTCAAGTTTTGTTGAAAAACAGCCTAATCAGTGATTTAAATCAGAAGAATACCGATTTGAGAGATCGTCTCAGAAGCTGTATTTTTAATTTTGCCATGAAATATTGCATAAAATCGGAGAAACACGCTGAGTAGAGCATTTATTTTCAATTTTTGTTGAAAAACAGCCGAGAGAGTGAATTAAATACGAAGATTGCCGATTTGCGAGTTTGACTAAGAAGCTGTATTTTTAATCTTGCGATGAAATATTGCATAAAATCGGAGAAACACGCTGAGTAGAGCATTTGTTTTCAATTTTTGTTGAAAAACAGCCGAGAGAGTGAATAAAATCAAAAGAATGCTGATTTGAGAGATCACCTCAGAAGCTGTATTTTTAATCTTGCCATGAAATATTGCACAAAATCGGAGAAACACGCTGAGTAGAGCATTTATTTTCAATTTTTGTTGTAAAACAGCCGAGACAGTGAATTAAATACGAAGATTGCCGATTTGCGAGTTTGACTCAGAAGCTGTATTTTTAATCTTGCGATGAAATATTGCATAAAATCGGAGAAACACGCTGAGTAGAGCATTTGTTTTCAATTTTGTTTGAAAAACAGCCGATACAGTGAATAAATTCAGAATATTGCTGATTTGAGAGATCACCTCACAAGCTGTATTTTTAATCTTGCGATGAAATATTGCATAAAATCGGAGAAACACGCTGAGTAGAGCATTTGTTTTCAATTTTTGTTGAAAAACAGCCGAGACAGTGAATAAAATCAGAAGAATGCTGATATGAGAGATCACGTCAGAAGCTGTATTTTTAATCTTGCGACGAAATATTGCGTAAAATCGGAGAAACACGCTGAATAGAGCATTTGTTTTCAATTTTTTTTTGAAAAACAGCCGAGACAGTGATTAAAATCAGAAGAATGCTATTTAAGAGATCACGTCAGAAGCTGAATTTTTATTCATTAGATGAATTATTGCATAAAATCGGAGAAACACGCTGAGTAAAGCATTTGTTTTCATTTTTTGTTGAAAAACAGCCGAGACAGTGAGTAAAAGCAGAAGAATGCTGATTTCAGAGATCACCTCAGAAGCTGTATTTTTAATCCTGCTATGAAATATATCATAAAATCGGAGAAACACGCTGAGAAGAGTATTTAGTGTCAATTTTTGTTGAAAAACAGCCAAATCAGTGAAATAAATCAGAACAATGCGGATTTGAGAGATCACCTCAGATATGTATTTTTAATCTTCTCATGAAATATTGCATAAAATCGGAGAAACACGCCGAGTAGGGCAACTAGTGTCAATTTTTGTTGAAAAACAGCCGAATCAGTGAATTAAACCAGAAGAATGCTGATGTGAGATATTACCTCAGAAGCTGTATTTTAATCTTGCTATGAAATTTTGCATTTAATCGGAGAAACACGCTTAGTAGAGCATTTTAAATGAGATTGTGTTAAGAACAGCTGAATTGATGAACTAAATCAGAAAAATTCTGATTTGAGAGATCACCTCAGAAGCTGTATTTTTAATTTTGCTACGAAATAATGCATAAAATTCTGGAAACACGCTGAAAAGAGCCTTTAGTTTCAATTTTTGGTGAAAACCAGCCGAATCAGTGAATTAAATCAGAAAATTGCTGATTTGAGAGATCACCTCAGAAGCTGTGTTTTTAATCTTGCTATTCAATATAGCATTAAATCGGAGAAAAACGCTGAGTAGAGCATTTTATGTGAGATTGTGTTGAAAAACAGCTGAATCGATGAACTAAATCAGAAAAATTCTGATTTGAGAGATCACTACAGAATCTGTATTTTTAATCTTGCTATGAAATATTGCACAATATTCGGGAAACACGCTGAGAAGAGCATTTAGTGTCAATTTTTGTTGAAAAACAGCCAAATCAGTGAAATAAATCAGAACAATGCGGATTTGAGAGATCACCTCAGATATGTATTTTTAATCTTCTCATGAAATATTGCATAAAATCGGAGAAACACGCCGAGTAGGGCAACTAGTGTCAATTTTTGTTGAAAAACAGCCGAATCAGTGAATTAAACCAGAAGAATGCTGATGTGAGATATTACCTCAGAAGCTGTATTTTAATCTTGCTATGAAATTTTGCATTTAATCGGAGAAACACGCTTAGTAGAGCATTTTAAATGAGATTGTGTTAAGAACAGCTGAATTGATGAACTAAATCAGAAAAATTCTGATTTGAGAGATCACCTCAGAAGCTGTATTTTTAATTTTGCTACGAAATAATGCATAAAATTCTGGAAACACGCTGAAAAGAGCCTTTAGTTTCAATTTTTGGTGAAAACCAGCCGAATCAGTGAATTAAATCAGAAAATTGCTGATTTGAGAGATCACCTCAGAAGCTGTGTTTTTAATCTTGCTATTCAATATAGCATTAAATCGGAGAAAAACGCTGAGTAGAGCATTTTATGTGAGATTGTGTTGAAAAACAGCTGAATCGATGAACTAAATCAGAAAAATTCTGATTTGAGAGATCACTACAGAATCTGTATTTTTAATCTTGCTATGAAATATTGCACAATATTCGGGAAACACGCTGAGAAGAGCATTTAGTGTCAATTTTTGTTGAAAAAAACCCGAATCAGTTAAATTACTCAGAAAAATGCTAATTTGAGAGATCACCTCAGATCTGTATTTTTAATTCTGCCATGAAATATTGCATTAAATCGGAAAAACACGCTGAGTAGAGCATTTAGTGTCAATTTTTGTTGAAAATCAGCCGAATTAGTGAATAAAATCAGAAGAATGCTGATTTGAGTAATCACCTCTGAAGCTGTATCTTTAATTATGGTATGAAATAATGCATACAATTGGAGAAACACTCTCAGTAGAGCATTAAGTATCAATGTTTGTTGAAAAACAGACGAATCAGTGAATTAAATCAGAAAAATGCTGATTTCAGAGATCACCTCAGAAGCTGTATTTTTAATCTTGCTATGAAATATATTATAAAATCAGAGAAACACTCTGAGAAGAGCATTTAGTATCAATTTTTGTTGAAAAACAGCCGAATCAGTGAAAAAAATCAGAAGAATGCTGATTTCAGAGATCACCTCAGAAGCTGTATTTTTAATCCTGCTATAAAATATTGCTTAATATTCGAGAAACACGCTGAATAGAGCATTTAGTGTCAAGTTTTGTTGAAAAACAGCCTAATCAGTGAATAAAATCAGAAGAATGCTGATTTAAGTAATCACCTCTGAAGCTGTATCTTTAATTATCCTATGAAAATGATGCAAAGAATTGGAGAAACACTCTCAGTAGAGCATTAAGTATCAATTTTTGTTGAAAAACAGACGAATCAGTGAATTTAATCAGAAAATTGCTGATTTCAGAGATCACCTCAGAAGCTGTATTTTTAATTTTGCTATAAACTATTGCACATAATCGGAGAAACACGCTGAGTAGAGCATTTAGTGTCAATTTTGGTTGAAAAACAGCCTAATCAGTGAATAAAATCAGAAGAATGCTGATTTCAGTAATCACCTCTGAAGCTGTATTTTTAATTCTGCTATGAAATATTGCATAAAATCGGAGAAACACGGTGAATAGAGCATTAATGTCAATTTTTGTTGAAAACCAGCCAAATCAGTGAGTTAAATCAGATGAATACTGATTTTAGAGATCATCTCAGAAGCCTTATGAAATCTTCCTATGAAATATTGCATAAAATCGGAGAAACACTAGGATTGCACAAAATCGGAGATTAGGGCAACTAGTGTCAATTTTTGTTGAAAAACTGCCGAATCAGTGAATTAAACCATAAGAATGCTGATGTGAGATATCACCTCAGAAGCTGTTTTTTAATCTTGCTATGAAATTTTGCATTTAATCGGAGAAACACGCTGAGTAGAGCATTTTATATGAGATTGTGTTAAAAACAGCTGAATCGATGAACTAAATCAGAAAAATTCTGATTTGAGAGATCATCTCAGAAGCTGTATTTTTAATTTTGCTATGAAATAATGCATAAAATTCTGGAAACACGCTGAAAAGAGCATTTAGTTTCAATTTTTGTTGAAAAACAGCCGAATCACTGAAGTAAATCAGAAAATTGTTAATTTGAGAGATCACCTCAGATCTGTATTTTAAATCTTGCCATGAAATATTGCATAAAATCGGAAAAACACGCTGAGTAGATCATTTAGTGTCAATTTTTGTTGAAAAACAGCAGAATAAGTGAATTAAATCAGAAGAATACTAATTTAAGAGATCATCTCAGAAGCCTTTTTTTTAATCTTGCTATGAAACATTGCATAAAATTCGAGAAACACGCTGAGAAGAGCATTTTATGTGAGATTGTGTTAAAAACAGCTGAATCGATGAACTAAATCAGAAAAATTCTGTTTTGAGAGATCACCTCAGCTGTATTTCTCATTTTGCAATGAAATATTGCATAATATTCGAGAAACACGCTGAATAGAGCATTTAGTGTATATGTTTGTTGAAAAACAGCCGAATCAGTGAAATTAGTCAGAAAAATGCTGATATGAGAGATCACCTCAGATCTGTATTTTAACTCTTGCCATGAAATTTTGCATAAAATCGGAGAAACACGCTGAATATAGCACTTAGTATCAATTTTTGTTGAAAATCACCCGAGTCAGTGAATTCAATCAGAAGAATACTGATTTGAGAGATCATCTCAGAAGCCTTATATTTAATTTGCTATTAAATTTTGCATAAAATCGGAGAAACACGCTGAATAGAGCATTAATGTCAATCTTTGATGAAAAACAGCCAAATCAGTGAATTAAATCAGAAAAATTCTGATTTGAGAGATCACCTCAGAAGCTGTATTTTTAATTTTGCTACAAAATAATGCATAAAATTCTGGAAACACGCTGAAAAGAGCATTTAGTTTCAATTTTTGTTGAAAAACAGCCGAATCACTGAATTAAATCAGAAAATTGTTTTTTGAGAGATCACCTCAGAAGCTGTGTTTTTAATCTTGCTATGCAATATAGCATAAAATCGGAGAAACACGCTGAGTAGAGCATTTTATATGAGATTGTTTTTAAAACAGCTGAATCGATGAACTAAATCAGAAAAATTCTGATTTGAGAGATCACCTCAGAAGCTGTATTTTTAATCTTGCTATGAAATATTGCACAATACTCGAGAAAGACGCTGAGAAGAGCATTAAGTATAGATGTTTCTAGAAAAACAGACGAATCAGTAAATTAAATCAGAAAAATGCTAATTTGAGAGATCACTTCAGATCTGTATTTTAAATCTTGCCATGAAATATTGCATAAAATCGGAAATACACGCTGAATAGTGCATTTAGTGTCAATTTTTGTTGAAAAACAGCAGAATAAGTGAATTAAATCAGAAGAATACTAATTTAAGAGATCATCTCAGAAGCCTTTTTTTTAATCTTGCTATGAAACATTGCATAAAATTCGAGAAACACGCTGAGAAGAGCATTTTATGTGAGATTGTGTTAAAAACAGCTGAATCGATGAACTAAATCAGAAAAATTCTGTTTTGAGAGATCACCTCAGCTGTATTTCTCATTTTGCAATGAAATATTGCATAATATTCGAGAAACACGCTGAATAGAGCATTTAGTGTATATGTTTGTTGAAAAACAGCCGAATCAGTGAAATTAGTCAGAAAAATGCTGATATGAGAGATCACCTCAGATCTGTATTTTAACTCTTGCCATGAAATTTTGCATAAAATCGGAGAAACACGCTGAATATAGCACTTAGTATCAATTTTTGTTGAAAATCACCCGAGTCAGTGAATTCAATCAGAAGAATACTGATTTGAGAGATCATCTCAGAAGCCTTATATTTAATTTGCTATTAAATTTTGCATAAAATCGGAGAAACACGCTGAATAGAGCATTAATGTCAATATTTGATGAAAAACAGCCAAATCAGTGAATTAAATCAGAAAAATTCTGATTTGAGAGATCACCTCAGAAGCTGTATTTTTAATTTTGCTACAAAATAATGCATAAAATTCTGGAAACACGCTGAAAAGAGCATTTAGTTTCAATTTTTGTTGAAAAACAGCCGAATCACTGAATTAAATCAGAAAATTGTTTTTTGAGAGATCACCTCAGAAGCTGTGTTTTTAATCTTGCTATGCAATATAGCATAAAATCGGAGAAACACGCTGAGTAGAGCATTTTATATGAGATTGTTTTTAAAACAGCTGAATCGATGAACTAAATCAGAAAAATTCTGATTTGAGAGATCACCTCAGAAGCTGTATTTTTAATCTTGCTATGAAATATTGCACAATACTCGAGAAAGACGCTGAGAAGAGCATTAAGTATAGATGTTTCTAGAAAAACAGACGAATCAGTAAATTAAATCAGAAAAATGCTAATTTGAGAGATCACTTCAGATCTGTATTTTAAATCTTGCCATGAAATATTGCATAAAATCGGAAATACACGCTGAATAGTGCATTTAGTGTCAATTTTTGTTGAAAATCAGCCGAATCAGTGAATTAAATCAGAAGAATACTGATTTGAGAGATCATCTCAGAAGCCTTATTTTTAATCTCACTACGAAATATTGCATAAAATCGGAGAAACACGCTGAGTAGAGCATAAAGTATCAATGTTTGTTGAAAAACAGACGAATCAGTGAATTAAATCAGAAAAATGCGGATTTGAGAGATCACCTCAGAAGCTATATTTGTAATCTTGCTATGAAATATTGCTTAATATTCGAGAAACACGCTGAATAGAGCATTTAGTGTCAAGTTTTGTTGAAAAACAGCCTAATCAGTGATTTAAATCAGAAGAATACCGATTTGAGAGATCGTCTCAGAAGCCTTTTTTTTAATCTTGCTATGAAACATTGCATAAAATTCGAGAAACACGCTGAGAAGGGCATTTTATATGAGATTCTGTTAAAAACAGCTGAATCGATGAACTAAATCAGAAAAATTTTGTTTTGAGAGATCACCTCAGCTGTATTTTTCATCTTGCAATGAAATATTGAATAATATTCGAGAAACACGCTGATTAGAGCATTTAGTGTATATTTTTGTTGAAAAACAGCCGAATCAGTGAAATTACTCAGAAAAATGCTGAAATGAGAGATCACCTCAGATCTGTATTTTAAATCTTGCCATGAAATATTGCATAAAATCGGAGAAACACGCTGAATATAGCACTTAGTATCAATTTTTGTTGAAAAACACCCGAGTCAGTGAATTAAATCAGAAGAATACTGATTTGAGAGATCATCTCAGAAGCCTTATATTTAATCTTGCTATGAAATTTTGCATAAAATCGGAGAAACACGCTGAGTAGAGCATTTAGTGTCAATTTTTGTTGAAAAACAGCCAAATCAGTGAAATAAATCAGAAAAATGCGGATTTGAGAGATCACCTCAGATCTGTATTTTTAATCTTCTCATGAAATATTGCATAAAATCGGAGAAACACGCTGAATAGAGCATTAATGTCAATTTTTGATGAAAAACAGCCAAATCAGTGAATTAAATCAGAAGAATACTGATTTTAGAGATCATCTCAGAAGACTTATTTTTAATCTTGCTATGATACATTGCATAAAATCGGAGAAACACGCCGAGTAGGGCAACTAGTGTCAATTTTTGTTGAAAAACAGCCGAATCAGTGAATTAAACCAGAAGAATGCTCATGTGAGATATTACCTCAGAAGCTGTATTTTAATCTTCCTATGAAATTTTGCATTTAATCGGAGAAACACGCTTAGTAGAACATTTTAAATGAGATTGTGTTAAAAACAGTTGAATTGATGAACTAAATCAGAAAAATTCTGTTTTGAGAGATCACCTCAGCTGTATTTTTCATCTGGCAATGAAATATTGCATAATATTCGAGAAACACGCTGAATAGAGCATTTAGTGTATATTTTTGTTGAAAAACAGCCGAATCAGTGAAATTACTCAGAAAAATGCTGATATGAGAGATCACCTCAGATCTGTATTTTCAATCTTGCCATGAAATATTGCATAAAATCGGAGAAACACGCTGAATATAGCACTTAGTATCAATTTTTGTTGAAAAACACCCGAGTCAGTGAATTAAATCAGAAGAATACTGATTTGAGAGATCATCTCAGAATCTGTATTTTAAATCTTGCCATGAAATATTGCATAAAATCGGAGAAACTCGCTGAGTATAGCATTTAGTGTCAATTTTTGTTGAAAAACAGACGAATCAGTGAATTAAATCAGAAGAATACTGATTTGAGAGATCATCTCAGAAGCCTTATTTTTAATCTCACTACGAAATATTGCATAAAATCGGAAAAACACGCTGAGTAGAGCATTAAGTATCAATGTTTGTTGAAAAACAGACGAATCAGTGAATTAAATCAGAAAAATGCGGATTTGAGAGATCACCTCAGAAGCTATATTTTTAATCTTGCTATGAAATATTGCTTAATATTCGAGAAACACGCTGAATAGAGCATTTAGTGTCAAGTTTTGTTGAAAAACAGCCTAATCAGTGATTTAAATCAGAAGAATACTGATTTGAGAGATCATCTCAGAAGCCTTTTTTTTAATCTTGCTATGAAACATTGCATAAAATTCGAGAAACACGCTGAGAAGAGCATTTTATGTGTGATTGTGTTAAAAACAGCTGAATCGATGAACTAAATCAGAAAAATTCTGTTTTGAGAGATCACCTCAGCTGTATTTCTCATTTTGCAATGAAATATTGCATAATATTCGAGAAACACGCTGAATAGAGCATTTAGTGTATATTTTTGTTGAAAAACAGCCGAATCAGTGAAATTACTCAGAAAATTAGTGAATAAAATCAGAAGAATGCTGATTTGAGTAATCACCTCTGAAGCTGTATCTTTAATTATGGTATGAAATAATGCATACAATTGGAGAAACACTCTCAGTAGAGCATTAAATATCAATGTTTGTTGAAAAACAGACGAATCAGTGAATTAAATCAGAAAAATGCTGATTTCAGAGATCACCTCAGAAGCTGTATTTTTAATCTTGCTATGAAATATATTATAATATCAGAGAAACACTCTGTGAAGAGCATTTAGTATCAATTTTTGTTGAAAAACAGCCGAATCAGTGAAAAAAATCAGAAGAATGCTGATTTCAGAGATCACCTCAGAAGCTGTATTTTTAATCTTGCTATGCAATATAGCATAAAATAGGAGAAACACGCTGAGTAGAGCATAAAGAATCAATGTTTGTTGAAAAACAGACGAATCAGTGAATTAAATCAGAAAAATGCGGATTTGAGAGATCACCTCAGAAGCTATATTTTTAATCTTGCTATGAAATATTGCATAAAATTCGAGAAACACGCTGAATAGAGCATTTTGTGTCAATTTCTGTTGCAAAACCGCCGAATCAGTGTTTTAATCAGAAAAATGCTGATTTGAGAGATAACCTCAGAAGCTGTATTTTAAATCTTGCTATAAAATTTTGCTTAATATTTGAGAAACACGCTAAATAGAGCATTTAGTGTCAAGCTTTGTTGAAAAACAGCCTAATCAGTGAATAAAATCAGAAGAATGCTGATTTAAGTAATCACCTCAGAAGCTGTTACTTTAATTATCCTATGAAAATGATGCAAACAATTGGAGAAACACTCTCAGTAGAGCATTAAGTATCAATTTTTGTTGAGAAACAGCTGAATCGATGAACTAAATCAGAAAATTTCTGATTTGAGTGATCACCTCAGAAGCTGTATTTTTAATCTAGCTATGAAATATTGCATTTAATCGGAGAAACACTCTGAGAAGAGGTTTTAGTGTCAATTTTTGTTGATAATCAGCCGAATTAGTGAATAAAATCAGAAGAATGCTGATTTGAGTAATCACCTCTGAAGCTGTATCTTTAATTATGCTTTGAAAATGATGCATATAATTGGAGAAACACTCTCAGTAGAGCACTAAGTATCAATTTTTGTTGAAAAACAGACGAATCAGTGAATTAAAATAGAAAAATTCTGATTTCAGAGATCGCCTCAGAAGCTGTATTTTTAATTCTGCTATGAAATAATGCATAAAATCGGAGAAACACGCCGAGTAGGGCAACTAGTGTCAATTTTTGTTGAAAAACAGCCAATTCAGTGAATTAAACCAGAAGAATGCTGATGTGAGATATTACCTTAGAAGCTGTATTTTAATCTTGCTATGAAATTTTGCATTTAATCGGAGAAACACGCTGAGTAGAGCATTTTATATGAGATTGTGTTAAAAACAGCTGAATCGATGAACTAAATCAGAAAAATTCTGATTTGAGAGATCACCTCAGAAGCTGTATTTTTAATTTTGGTACGAAATAATGCATAAAATTCTGGAAACACGCTGAAAAGAGCATTTAGTTTCAATTTTTGTTGAAAAACAGCCGAATCACTGAATTAAATCAGAAAATTGTTTTTTGAGAGATCACCTCAGAAGCTGTGTTTTTAATCTTGCTATGCAATATAGCATAAAATCGGAGAAACACGCTGAGTAGAGCATTTTATATGAGATTGTTTTAAAAACAGCTGAATCGATGAACTAAATCAGAAAAATTCTGATTTGGAAGATCACCTCAGAAGCTGTATTTTTAATCTTGCTATGAAATATTGCACAATATTCGAGAAAGACGCTGAGAAGAGCATTAAGTAAAGATGTTTGTAGAAAAACAGACGAATCAGTAAATTAAATCAGAAAATTGCTGATTTCAGAGATCACCTCAGAAGCTGTATTTTTAATCTTGCCATGAAATATTGCATAAAATCGGAAATACACGCTGAATAGTGCATTTAGTGTCAATTTTTGTTGAAAAACAGCCGAATCAGTGAATTAAATCAGAAGAATACTGATTTGAGAGATCATCTCAGAAGCCTTATTTTTAATCTCACTACGAAATATTGCATAAAATCGGAGAAACACGCTGAGTAGAGCATTAAGTATCAATGTTTGTTGAAAAACAGACAAATCAGTGAATTAAATCAGAAAAATGCGGATTTGAGAGATCACCTCAGAAGCTATATTTTTAATCTTGCTATGAAATATTGCTTAATATTCGAGAAACACGCTGAATAGAGCATTTAGTGTCAAGTTTTGTTGAAAAACTGCCTAATCAGTGATTTAAATCAGAAGAATACTGATTTGAGAGATCATCTCAGAAGCCTTATATGTAATCTTGCTATGAAATTTTGCATAAAATCGGAGAAACACGCTGAGTAGAGCATTTAGTGTCAATTTTTGTTGAAAAACAGCCAAATCAGTGAAATAAATCAGAAATATGCGGATTTGACACTAGTTGCCGAGTAGGGAAACTAGTGTCAATTTTTGTTGAAAAACAGCCGAATCAGTGAATTAAACCAGAAAAATGCTGAGGTGAGATATTACCTCAGAAGCTGTATTTTAATCTTGGTATGAAATTTTGCATTTAATCGGAGAAATACGCTTAGTAGAACATTTTAAATGAGATTGTGTTAAAAACAGCTGAATTGATGAACTAAATCAGAAAAATTCTGTTTTGAGAGATCACCTCAGCTGTATTTTTCATCTGGCATTGAAATATTGCATAATACTCGAGAAAGACGCTGAGAAGAGCATTAAGTATAGATGTTTCTAGAAAAACAGACGAATCAGTAAATTAAATCAGAAAAATGCTAATTTGAGAGATCACTTCAGATCTGTATTTTAAATCTTGCCATGAAATATTGCATAAAATCGGAAATACACGCTGAATAGTGCATTTAGTGTCAATTTTTGTTGAAAAACAGCAGAATAAGTGAATTAAATCAGAAGAATACTAATTTAAGAGATCATCTCAGAAGCCTTTTTTTTAATCTTGCTATGAAACATTGCATAAAATTCGAGAAACACGCTGAGAAGAGCATTTTATGTGAGATTGTGTTAAAAACAGCTGAATCGATGAACTAAATCAGAAAAATTCTGTTTTGAGAGATCACCTCAGCTGTATTTCTCATTTTGCAATGAAATATTGCATAATATTCGAGAAACACGCTGAATAGAGCATTTAGTGTATATGTTTGTTGAAAAACAGCCGAATCAGTGAAATTAGTCAGAAAAATGCTGATATGAGAGATCACCTCAGATCTGTATTTTAACTCTTGCCATGAAATTTTGCATAAAATCGGAGAAACACGCTGAATATAGCACTTAGTATCAATTTTTGTTGAAAATCACCCGAGTCAGTGAATTCAATCAGAAGAATACTGATTTGAGAGATCATCTCAGAAGCCTTATATTTAATTTGCTATTAAATTTTGCATAAAATCGGAGAAACACGCTGAATAGAGCATTAATGTCAATCTTTGATGAAAAACAGCCAAATCAGTGAATTAAATCAGAAAAATTCTGATTTGAGAGATCACCTCAGAAGCTGTATTTTTAATTTTGCTACAAAATAATGCATAAAATTCTGGAAACACGCTGAAAAGAGCATTTAGTTTCAATTTTTGTTGAAAAACAGCCGAATCACTGAATTAAATCAGAAAATTGTTTTTTGAGAGATCACCTCAGAAGCTGTGTTTTTAATCTTGCTATGCAATATAGCATAAAATCGGAGAAACACGCTGAGTAGAGCATTTTATATGAGATTGTTTTTAAAACAGCTGAATCGATGAACTAAATCAGAAAAATTCTGATTTGAGAGATCACCTCAGAAGCTGTATTTTTAATCTTGCTATGAAATATTGCACAATACTCGAGAAAGACGCTGAGAAGAGCATTAAGTATAGATGTTTCTAGAAAAACAGACGAATCAGTAAATTAAATCAGAAAAATGCTAATTTGAGAGATCACTTCAGATCTGTATTTTAAATCTTGCCATGAAATATTGCATAAAATCGGAAATACACGCTGAATAGTGCATTTAGTGTCAATTTTTGTTGAAAATCAGCCGAATCAGTGAATTAAATCAGAAGAATACTGATTTGAGAGATCATCTCAGAAGCCTTATTTTTAATCTCACTACGAAATATTGCATAAAATCGGAGAAACACGCTGAGTAGAGCATAAAGTATCAATGTTTGTTGAAAAACAGACGAATCAGTGAATTAAATCAGAAAAATGCGGATTTGAGAGATCACCTCAGAAGCTATATTTGTAATCTTGCTATGAAATATTGCTTAATATTCGAGAAACACGCTGAATAGAGCATTTAGTGTCAAGTTTTGTTGAAAAACAGCCTAATCAGTGATTTAAATCAGAAGAATACCGATTTGAGAGATCGTCTCAGAAGCCTTTTTTTTAATCTTGCTATGAAACATTGCATAAAATTCGAGAAACACGCTGAGAAGGGCATTTTATATGAGATTCTGTTAAAAACAGCTGAATCGATGAACTAAATCAGAAAAATTTTGTTTTGAGAGATCACCTCAGCTGTATTTTTCATCTTGCAATGAAATATTGAATAATATTCGAGAAACACGCTGATTAGAGCATTTAGTGTATATTTTTGTTGAAAAACAGCCGAATCAGTGAAATTACTCAGAAAAATGCTGAAATGAGAGATCACCTCAGATCTGTATTTTAAATCTTGCCATGAAATATTGCATAAAATCGGAGAAACACGCTGAATATAGCACTTAGTATCAATTTTTGTTGAAAAACACCCGAGTCAGTGAATTAAATCAGAAGAATACTGATTTGAGAGATCATCTCAGAAGCCTTATATTTAATCTTGCTATGAAATTTTGCATAAAATCGGAGAAACACGCTGAGTAGAGCATTTAGTGTCAATTTTTGTTGAAAAACAGCCAAATCAGTGAAATAAATCAGAAAAATGCGGATTTGAGAGATCACCTCAGATCTGTATTTTTAATCTTCTCATGAAATATTGCATAAAATCGGAGAAACACGCTGAATAGAGCATTAATGTCAATTTTTGATGAAAAACAGCCAAATCAGTGAATTAAATCAGAAGAATACTGATTTTAGAGATCATCTCAGAAGACTTATTTTTAATCTTGCTATGATACATTGCATAAAATCGGAGAAACACGCCGAGTAGGGCAACTAGTGTCAATTTTTGTTGAAAAACAGCCGAATCAGTGAATTAAACCAGAAGAATGCTCATGTGAGATATTACCTCAGAAGCTGTATTTTAATCTTCCTATGAAATTTTGCATTTAATCGGAGAAACACGCTTAGTAGAACATTTTAAATGAGATTGTGTTAAAAACAGTTGAATTGATGAACTAAATCAGAAAAATTCTGTTTTGAGAGATCACCTCAGCTGTATTTTTCATCTGGCAATGAAATATTGCATAATATTCGAGAAACACGCTGAATAGAGCATTTAGTGTATATTTTTGTTGAAAAACAGCCGAATCAGTGAAATTACTCAGAAAAATGCTGATATGAGAGATCACCTCAGATCTGTATTTTCAATCTTACCATGAAATATTGCATAAAATCGGAGAAACACGCTGAATATAGCACTTAGTATCAATTTTTGTTGAAAAACACCCGAGTCAGTGAATTAAATCAGAAGAATACTGATTTGAGAGATCATCTCAGAATCTGTATTTTAAATCTTGCCATGAAATATTGCATAAAATCGGAGAAACTCGCTGAGTAGAGCATTTAGTGTCAATTTTTGTTGAAAAACAGACGAATCAGTGAATTAAATCAGAAGAATACTGATTTGAGAGATCATCTCAGAAGCCTTATTTTTAATCTCACTACGAAATATTGCATAAAATCGGAAAAACACGCTGAGTAGAGCATTAAGTATCAATGTTTGTTGAAAAACAGACGAATCAGTGAATTAAATCAGAAAAATGCGGATTTGAGAGATCACCTCAGAAGCTATATTTTTAATCTTGCTATGAAATATTGCTTAATATTCGAGAAACACGCTGAATAGAGCATTTAGTGTCAAGTTTTGTTGAAAAACAGCCTAATCAGTGATTTAAATCAGAAGAATACTGATTTGAGAGATCATCTCAGAAGCCTTTTTTTTAATCTTGCTATGAAACATTGCATAAAATTCGAGAAACACGCTGAGAAGAGCATTTTATGTGTGATTGTGTTAAAAACAGCTGAATCGATGAACTAAATCAGAAAAATTCTGTTTTGAGAGATCACCTCAGCTGTATTTCTCATTTTGCAATGAAATATTGCATAATATTCGAGAAACACGCTGAATAGAGCATTTAGTGTATATTTTTGTTGAAAAACAGCCGAATCAGTGAAATTACTCAGAAAATTAGTGAATAAAATCAGAAGAATGCTGATTTGAGTAATCACCTCTGAAGCTGTATCTTTAATTATGGTATGAAATAATGCATACAATTGGAGAAACACTCTCAGTAGAGCATTAAGTATCAATGTTTGTTGAAAAACAGACGAATCAGTGAATTAAATCAGAAAAATGCTGATTTCAGAGATCACCTCAGAAGCTGTATTTTTAATCTTGCTATGAAATATATTATAATATCAGAGAAACACTCTGTGAAGAGCATTTAGTATCAATTTTTGTTGAAAAACAGCCGAATCAGTGAAAAAAATCAGAAGAATGCTGATTTCAGAGATCACCTCAGAAGCTGTATTTTTAATCTTGCTATGCAATATAGCATAAAATAGGAGAAACACGCTGAGTAGAGCATAAAGAATCAATGTTTGTTGAAAAACAGACGAATCAGTGAATTAAATCAGAAAAATGCGGATTTGAGAGATCACCTCAGAAGCTATATTTTTAATCTTGCTATGAAATATTGCATAAAATTCGAGAAACACGCTGAATAGAGCATTTTGTGTCAATTTCTGTTGCAAAACCGCCGAATCAGTGTTTTAATCAGAAAAATGCTGATTTGAGAGATAACCTCAGAAGCTGTATTTTAAATCTTGCTATAAAATTTTGCTTAATATTTGAGAAACACGCTAAATAGAGCATTTAGTGTCAAGCTTTGTTGAAAAACAGCCTAATCAGTGAATAAAATCAGAAGAATGCTGATTTAAGTAATCACCTCAGAAGCTGTTACTTTAATTATCCTATGAAAATGATGCAAACAATTGGAGAAACACTCTCAGTAGAGCATTAAGTATCAATTTTTGTTGAGAAACAGCTGAATCGATGAACTAAATCAGAAAATTTCTGATTTGAGTGATCACCTCAGAAGCTGTATTTTTAATCTAGCTATGAAATATTGCATTTAATCGGAGAAACACTCTGAGAAGAGGTTTTAGTGTCAATTTTTGTTGATAATCAGCCGAATTAGTGAATAAAATCAGAAGAATGCTGATTTGAGTAATCACCTCTGAAGCTGTATCTTTAATTATGCTTTGAAAATGATGCATATAATTGGAGAAACACTCTCAGTAGAGCACTAAGTATCAATTTTTGTTGAAAAACAGACGAATCAGTGAATTAAAATAGAAAAATTCTGATTTCAGAGATCGCCTCAGAAGCTGTATTTTTAATTCTGCTATGAAATAATGCATAAAATCGGAGAAACACGCCGAGTAGGGCAACTAGTGTCAATTTTTGTTGAAAAACAGCCAATTCAGTGAATTAAACCAGAAGAATGCTGATGTGAGATATTACCTTAGAAGCTGTATTTTAATCTTGCTATGAAATTTTGCATTTAATCGGAGAAACACGCTGAGTAGAGCATTTTATATGAGATTGTGTTAAAAACAGCTGAATCGATGAACTAAATCAGAAAAATTCTGATTTGAGAGATCACCTCAGAAGCTGTATTTTTAATTTTGGTACGAAATAATGCATAAAATTCTGGAAACACGCTGAAAAGAGCATTTAGTTTCAATTTTTGTTGAAAAACAGCCGAATCACTGAATTAAATCAGAAAATTGTTTTTTGAGAGATCACCTCAGAAGCTGTGTTTTTAATCTTGCTATGCAATATAGCATAAAATCGGAGAAACACGCTGAGTAGAGCATTTTATATGAGATTGTTTTAAAAACAGCTGAATCGATGAACTAAATCAGAAAAATTCTGATTTGGAAGATCACCTCAGAAGCTGTATTTTTAATCTTGCTATGAAATATTGCACAATATTCGAGAAAGACGCTGAGAAGAGCATTAAGTAAAGATGTTTGTAGAAAAACAGACGAATCAGTAAATTAAATCAGAAAATTGCTGATTTCAGAGATCACCTCAGAAGCTGTATTTTTAATCTTGCCATGAAATATTGCATAAAATCGGAAATACACGCTGAATAGTGCATTTAGTGTCAATTTTTGTTGAAAAACAGCCGAATCAGTGAATTAAATCAGAAGAATACTGATTTGAGAGATCATCTCAGAAGCCTTATTTTTAATCTCACTACGAAATATTGCATAAAATCGGAGAAACACGCTGAGTAGAGCATTAAGTATCAATGTTTGTTGAAAAACAGACAAATCAGTGAATTAAATCAGAAAAATGCGGATTTGAGAGATCACCTCAGAAGCTATATTTTTAATCTTGCTATGAAATATTGCTTAATATTCGAGAAACACGCTGAATAGAGCATTTAGTGTCAAGTTTTGTTGAAAAACTGCCTAATCAGTGATTTATATCAGAAGAATACTGATTTGAGAGATCATCTCAGAAGCCTTATATGTAATCTTGCTATGAAATTTTGCATAAAATCGGAGAAACACGCTGAGTAGAGCATTTAGTGTCAATTTTTGTTGAAAAACAGCCAAATCAGTGAAATAAATCAGAAATATGCGGATTTGACACTAGTTGCCGAGTAGGGAAACTAGTGTCAATTTTTGTTGAAAAACAGCCGAATCAGTGAATTAAACCAGAAAAATGCTGAGGTGAGATATTACCTCAGAAGCTGTATTTTAATCTTGGTATGAAATTTTGCATTTAATCGGAGAAATACGCTTAGTAGAACATTTTAAATGAGATTGTGTTAAAAACAGCTGAATTGATGAACTAAATCAGAAAAATTCTGTTTTGAGAGATCACCTCAGCTGTATTTTTCATCTGGCATTGAAATATTGCATAATATTCGAGAAACACACTGAATATAGCATTTAGTGTATCTTTTTGTTGACAAACAGCCGAATCAGTGAAATTACTCAGAAAAATGCTGATATGAGAGATCACCTCAGATCTGTATTTTCAATCTTGCCATGAAAAATTGCATAAAATCGGAGAAACACGCTGAATATAGCACTTAGTATCAATTTTTGTTGAAAAACACCCGAGTCAGAGAATTAAATCAGAAGAATACTGATTTGAGAGATCATCTCAGAATCTGTATTTTAAATCTTGCCATGAAATATTGCATAATATCGGAAAAACACGCTGAGTAGAGCATTTAGTGTCAATTTTTGTTGAAAAACAGCCGAATAAGTGAATTTAATTAGAAGAATACTGATTTAAGAGATCATCTCAGAAGCCTTATTTTTAATCTCACTACGAAATATTGCATAAAATCGGAGAAACACGCTGAGTAGAGCATTTAGTGTCAATTTTTTTTGAAAAACAGCCGAATAAGTGAATTTAATGAGAACAATTATGATTTGAGTGATCACCTCAAAAGCTTTATTTTTAATTCTGCTATGAAATATTGCATTAAATCGAAAAAACACTCTGAGAAGAGCATTTAGTGTCAAATTTTGTTGAAAATCAGCCGAATCAGTGAATTAAATCAGAAGAATACTGATTTGAGAGATCATCTCAGAAGCCTTATTTTTAATCTCACTACGAAATATTGCATAAAATCGGAGAAACACGCTGAGTAGAGCGTTAAGTATCAATGTTTGTTGAAAAACAGACGAATCAGTGAATTAAATCAGAAAAATGCGGATTTGAGAGATCACCTCAGAAGCTATATTTTTAATCTTGCTATGAAATATTGCTTAATATTCGAGAAACACGCTGAATAGAGCATTTAGTGTCAAGTTTTGTTGAAAAACAGCCTAATCAGTGATTTAAATCAGAAGAATACTGATTTGAGAGATCATCTCAGAAGCCTTTTTTTTAATCTTGCTATGAAACATTGCATAAAATTCGAGAAACACGCTGAGAAGAGCATTTTATGTGAGATTGTGTTAAAAACAGCTGAATCGATGAACTAAATCAGAAAAATTCTGTTTTGAGAGATCACCTCAGCTGTATTTCTCATTTTGCAATGAAATATTGCATAATATTCGAGAAACACGCTGAATAGAGCATTTAGTGTATATTTTTGTTGAAAAACAGCCGAATCAGTGAAATTACTCAGAAAATTAGTGAATAAAATCAGAAGAATGCTGATATGAGTAATCACCTCTGAAGCTGTATCTTTAATTATGGTATGAAATAATGCATACAATTGCAGAAACACTCTCAGTAGAGCATTAAGTATCAATGTTTGTTGAAAAACAGACGAATCAGTGAATTAAATCAGAAAAATGCTGATTTCAGAGATCACCTCAGAAGCTGTATTTTTAATCTCGCTTTGAAATATATTATAAATTCAGAGAAACACTCTGTGAAGAGCATTTATTATCAATTTTTTTTGAAAAACAGCCGAATCAGTGAAAAAAATCAGAAGAATGCTGATTTCAGAGATCACCTCAGAAGCTGTATTTTTAATCTTACTATGCAATATAGCATAAAATCGGAGAAACACGCTGAGTAGAGCATAAAGTATCAATGTTTGTTGAAAAACAGACGAATCAGTGAATTAAATCAGAAAAATGCGGATTTGAGAGATCACCTCAGAAGCTATATTTTTAATCTTGCTATGAAATATTGCATAAAATTCGAGAAACACGCTGAGTAGAGCATTTTGTGTCAATTTCTGTTGCAAAACCGCCGAATCAGTGTTTTAATCAGAAAAATGCTGATTTGAGAGATAACCTCAGAAGCTGTATTTTAAATCTTGCTATAAAATTTTGCTTAATATTTGAGAAACACGCTGAATAGAGCATTTAGTGTCAAGCTTTGTTGAAAAACAGCCTAATCAGTGAATAAAATCAGAAGAATGCTGATTTAAGTAATCACCTCAGAAGCTGTTACTTTAATTATCCTATGAAAATGATGCAAACAATTGGAGAAACACTCTCAGTAGAGCATTAAGTATCAATTTTTGTTGAAAAACAGGCGAATCAGTGAGTTAAATCAGAAAATTGCTGATTTCAGAGATAACCTCAGAAGCTGTATTTTTAATCTAGCTATGAAATATTGCATTTAATCGGAGAAACACTCTGAGAAGAGGTTTTAGTGTCAATTTTTGTTGATAATCAGCCGAATTAGTGAATAAAATCAGAAGAATGCTGATTTGAGTAATCACCTCTGAAGCTGTATCTTTAATTATGCTTTGAAAATGATGCATATAATTGGAGAAACACTCTCAGTAAAGCACTAAGTATCAATTTTTGTTGAAAAACAGACGAATCAGTGAATTAAAATAGAAAAATTCTGATTTCAGAGATCGCCTCAGAAGCTGTATTTTTAATTCTGCTATGAAATAATGCATAAAATCGGAGAAACACGCCGAGTAGGGCAACTAGTGTCAATTTGTGTTGAAAAACAGCCGAATCAGTGAATTAAACCAGAAGAATGCTGATGTGAGATATTACCTTAGAAGCTGTATTTTAATCTTGCTATGAAATTTTGCATTTAATCGGAGAAACACGCTGAGTAGAGCATTTTATATGAGATTGTGTTAAAAACAGCTGAATCGATGAACTAAATCAGAAAAATTCTGATTTGAGAGATCACCTCAGAAGCTGTATTTTTAATTTTGGTACGAAATAATGCATAAAATTCTGGAAACACGCTGAAAAGAGAATTTAGTTTCAATTTTTGTTGAAAAACAGCCGAATCACTGAATTAAATCAGAAAATTGTTTTTTGAGAGATCACCTCAGAAGCTGTGTTTTTAATCTTGCTATGCAATATAGCATAAAATCGGAGAAACACGCTGAGTAGAGCATTTTATATGAGATTGTTTTAAAAACAGCTGAATCGATGAACTAAATCAGAAAAATTCTGATTTGAGAGATCACCTCAGAAGCTGTATTTTTAATCTTGCTATGAAATATTGCACAATATTCGAGAAAGACGCTGAGAAGAGCATTAAGTATAGATGTTTGTAGAAAAACAGACGAATCAGTAAATTAAATCAGAAAATTGCTGATTTCAGAGATCACCTCAGAAGCTGTATTTTTAATCTTGCCATGAAATATTGCATAAAATCGGAAATACACGCTGAATAGTGCATTTAGTGTCAATTTTTGTTGAAAAACAGCCGAATCAGTGAATTAAATCAGAAGAATACTGATTTGAGAGATCATCTCAGAAGCCTTATTTTTAATCTCACTACGAAATATTGCATAAAATCGGAGAAACATGCTGAGTAGAGCATTAAGTATCAATGTTTGTTGAAAAACAGACGAATCAGTGAATTAAATCAGAAAAATGCGGATTTGAGAGATCACCTCAGAAGCTATATTTTTAATCTTGCTATGAAATATTGCTTAATATTCGAGAAACACGCTGAATAGAGCATTTAGTGTCAAGTTTTGTTGAAAAACAGCCTAATCAGTGATTTAAATCAGAAGAATACTGATTTGAGAGATCATCTCAGAAGCCTTTTTTTTTAATCTTGCTATGAAACATTGCCAAAAATTCGAGAAACACGCTGAGAAGAGCATTTTATGTGAGATTGTGTTAAAAACAGCTGAATCGATGAACTAAATCAGAAAAATTCTGTTTTGAGAGATCACCTCAGCTGTATTTTTCATCTTGCAATGAAATATTGCATAATATTCGAGAAACACGCTGAATAGAGCATTTAGTGTATATTTTTGTTGAAAAACACCCGAGTCAGTGAATTAAATCAGAAGAATACTGATTTGAGAGATCATCTCAGAAGCCTTATATTTAATCTTGCTATGAAATTTTGCATAAAATCGGAGAAACACGCTGAGTAGAGCATTTAGTGTCAATTTTTGTTGAAAAACAGCCAAATCAGTGAAATAAATCAGAAATATGCGGATTTGAGAGATCACATCAGATCTGTATTTTTAATCTTCTCATGAAATTTTGCAAAAAATCGGAGAAACACGCTGAATAGAGCAATAATGTCAATTTTTGATGAAAAAAAGCCAAATCAGTGAATGAAATCAGAAGAATACCGATTTTAGAGATCATCTCAGAAGCCTTATTTTTAATCTTGCTATGATATATTGCATAAAATCGGAGAAACACGCCGAGTAGGGCAACTAGTGTCAATTTTTGTTGAAAAACAGCCGAATCAGTGAATTAAACCAGAAAAATGCTGAGGTGAGATATTACCTCAGAAGCTGTATTTTAATCTTGGTATGAAATTTTGCATTTAATCGGAGAAACACGCTTAGTAGAACATTTTAAATGAGATTGTGTTAAAAACAGCTGAATTGATGAACTAAATCAGAAAAATTCTGTTTTGAGAGATCACCTCAGCTGTATTTTTCATCTGGCATTGAAATATTGCATAATATTCGAGAAACACACTGAATATAGCATTTAGTGTATCTTTTTGTTGAAAAAAAGCCGAATCAGTGAAATTACTCAGAAAAATGCTGATATGAGAGATCACCTCAGATCTGTATTTTAAATCTTGCTAAGAAATATTGCATAAAATCGGAGAAACACGCTGAGTAGAGCATTTGTTTTCAATTTTTGTTGAAAAACAGCCGAGACGGTGAATAAAATCAGAAGAATGCTAATTTGAGAGATCACCTCAGAAGCTGTATTTTTAATCTTGCCATGAAATATTGTAAGAAATCGGAGAAACACGCTGAGTAGAGCATTTGTTTTCAATTTTTTTTTTTAAAACAGCCGAGACAGTGATAAAATCAGAAGATAGCTGATTTGAGAGATCACCTCAGAAGCTGTATTTTTAATCTTGCCATGAAATATTGTAAAAAATCGGAGAAACACGCTGAGTAGAGCATTTGTTTTCATTTTTTTTTTTAAAACAGCCGAGACAGTGAATAAAATCAGAAGAATGCCGTTTTGAGAGATCACCTCAGAAGCTGTATTTTTAATCTTGCGATGAAATATTGCATAAAATTGGAGAAACACGCTGAGTAGAGCATTTGTTTTCAATTTTTGTTGAAAAACAGCCGAGACAGTGAATAAAATCAGAAGAATGCCGTTTTGAGACATCACCTCAGAATCTGTATTTTTAATCTTGCGATGAAATATTGCGTGAAATCGGAGAAATACGCTGAATAGAGCATTTGTTTTCAATTTTTATTCAAAAACAGCCGAGACAGTGAATAAATTCAGAATATTGCTGATTTGAGAGATCACCTCAAAAGCTGTATTTTTAATCTTGCGATGAAATATTGCGTAAAATCGGAAAACACGCTGAGTAGAGCATTTGTTTTCCATTTTTGTTGAAAAACAGCCGATACAGTGAATAAAATCAGAAGAATGCCGTTTTGAGACATCACCTCAGAATCTGTATTTTTAATCTTGCGATGAAATATTGCATAAAATCGGAGAAACACGCTGAGTAGAGCATTTGTTTTCAATTTTTGTTGAAAAACAGCCGAGACAGTGAAAAAAATTAGAAGAATGCTGATTTGAGAGATCACGTCAGAAGCTGTATTTTTAATCTTGCGATGAAATATTGCATAAAATCGGAAAACACGCTGAGTAGAGCATTTGTTTTCCATTTTTGTTGAAAAACAGCCGAGACAGTGATTAAAATCAGAATATTGCTGATTTGAGAGATCATCTCAGAAGTTGTATTTTTAATCTTGCGATGAAATATTGCAAAAAATCGGAGAAACACGCTGAGTAGAGCATTTGTTTTCAATTTTTGTTGAAAAAAAGCCGAGACGGTGAATAAAATCAGAAGAATGCTAATTTGAGAGATCACCTCAGAAGCTGTATTTTTAATCTTGCCATGAAATATTGCATAAAATTGGAGAAACACGCTGAGTAGAGCATTTATTTTCAATTTTTGTTGAAAAACAGCCGATACAGTGAATAAATTCAGAATATTGCTGATGTGAGAGATCACCTCATAGCTGTATTTTTAATCTTGCCATGAAATATTGCATAAAATCGGAGAAACACGCTGAGTAGAGCATTTATTTTCAATTTTTGATGTAAAACAGCCGAGACAGTGAATTAAATAAGAAGATTGCCGATTTGCGAGTTTGACTCAGAAGCTGTATTTTTAATCTTGCGATGAAATATTGCATAAAATCGAAGAAACCCGCTGAGTAGAGCATTTGTTTTCAATTTTTAGTTGAAAAACATCCGAGACAGTGAATAAAATCAGAAGAATGCCGATTTGAGAGATCACCTCAGAAGCTGTATTTTTAACCTTGCGATGAAATATTGCATAAAATTGGAGAAACACGCTGAGTAGAGCATTTGTTTTCAATTTTTGTTGAAAAACAGCCGAGACAGTGAATAAAATCAGAAGAATGCTGATATGAGAGATCACCTCATAAGTTGTATTTTTAATCTTGCGATGAAATATTGCAAAAAATCGGAGAAACACGCTGAGAAGAGCATTTATTTTCAATTTTTGATGTAAAACAGCCGAGACAGTGAATTAAATACGAAGATTGCCGATTTGCGAGTTTGACTCAGAAGCTGTATTTTTAATCTTGCGATGAAATATTGCATAAAATCGGAGAAACACGCTGAGTAGAGCATTTGTTTTCAATTTTTGTTGAAAAACAGCCGAGACAGTGAATAAAATCAGAAGAATGCTGATTTGAGAGATCACCTCATAAGTTGTATTTTTAATCTTGCGATGAAATATTGCAAAAAATCGGAGAAACACGCTGAGTAGAGCATTTGTTTTCAATTTTTGTTGAAAAACAGCCGAGACAGTGATTAAAATCAGAAGATAGCTGATTTGAGAGATCACATCAGAAGTTGTATTTTTAATCTTGCCATGAAATATTTCCAAAAATCGGAGAAACACGCTGTGTAGAGAGTTTTTTTCAATTTTTGTTGAAAAACAGCCGAGACGGTGAATAAAATCAGAACAATGCTAATTTGAGAGATCACCTCAGAAGCTGTATTTTTAATCTTGCGATGAAATATTTCATAAAATCGGAGAAACACGCTGTGTAGAGAATTTTTTTCAATTTTTGTTGTAAAACAGTCGAGACAGTGAATAAAATCAGAAGAATGCCGTTTTGAGAGATCACCTCAGAATCTGTATTTTTAATCTTGCGATGAAATATTGCATAAAATTGGAGAAACACTCTCAGTATAGCATTTTATTTCAATTTTTGTTGAAAAACAGCCGAGACAGTGAATAAAATCAGAAGAATGCTGATTTGAGAGATCACCTCATAAGTTGTATTTTTAATCTTGCGATGAAATATTGCAAAAAATCGGAGAAACACGCTGAGTAGAGCATTTGTTTTCAATTTTTGTTGAAAAACAGCCGAGACAGTGATTAAAATCAGAAGATAGCTGATTTGAGAGATCACCTCAGAAGCTGTATTTTTAATCTTGCCATGAAATATTTCAAAAAATCGGAGAAACACGCTGTGTGGAGAATTTTTTTCAATTTTTGTTGAAAAACAGCCAAGACGGTGAATAAAATCAGAACAATGCTAATTTGAGAGATCACCTCAGAAGCTGTATTTTTAATCTTGCCATGAAATATTGCATAAAATTGGAGAAACACGCTCAGTAGAGCATTTGATTTCAATTTTTGTTGAAAAACAGCCGAGACAGTGAATAAAATCAGAAGAATGCCGTTTTGAGAGATCACCTCAGAATCTGTATTATTAATCTTGCGACGAAATATTGCGTAAAATCGGAGAAACACGCTGAATAGAGCATTTGTTTTCAATTTTTTTTTGAAAAACAGCCGAGACAGTGATTAAAATCAGAAGAATGCTATTTAAGAGATCACGTCAGAAGCTGAATTTTTATTCATTAGATGAATTATTGCATAAAATCGGAGAAACACGCTGAGTAAAGCATTTGTTTTCATTTTTTGTTGAAAAACAGCCGAGACAGAGAGTAAAAGCAGAAGAATGCTGATTTCAGAGATCAACTCAGAAGCTGTATTTTTAATCCTGCTATGAAATATATCATAAAATCGGTGATACACGCTGAGAAGAGTATTTAGTGTCAATTTTTGTTGAAAAACAGCCAAATCAGTTAAATAAATCAGAACAATGCGGATTTGAGAGATCACCTCAGATCTGTATTTTTAATCTTCTCATGAAATATTGCATAAAATCGGAGAAACACGCCGAGTAGGGCAACTAGTGTCAATTTTTGTTGAAAAACAGCGAATCAGTGAATTAAACCAGAAGAATGCTGATGTGAGATATTACCTCAGAAGCTGTATTTTAATCTTGCTATGAAATTTTGCATTTAATCGGAGAAACACGCTTAGTAGAGCATTTTAAATGAGATTGTGTTAAGAACAGCTGAATTGATGAACTAAATCAGAAAAATTCTGATTTGAGAGATCACCTCAGAAGCTGTATTTTTAATTTTGCTACGAAATAATGCATAAAATTCTGGAAACACGCTGAAAAGAGCATTTAGTTTCAATTTTTGTTGAAAACCAGCCGAATCAGTGAATTAAATCAGAAAATTGCTGATTTGAGAGATCACCTCAGAAGCTGTGTTTTTAATCTTGCTATTCAATATAGCATTAAATCGGAGAAAAACGCTGAGTAGAGCATTTTATGTGAGATTGTGTTGAAAAACAGCTGAATCGATGAACTAAATCAGAAAAATTCTGAATTGAGAGATTACCTCAGAAGCTGTATTTTTAACCTTGCGATGAAATATTGCATAAAATTGGAGAAACACGCTGAGTAGAGCATTTGTTTTCAATTTTTGTTGAAAAACAGCCGAGACAGTGATTAAAATCAGAAGAATGCTAATATGAGAGATCACCTCAGAAGCTGTATTTTTAATTTTGCCATGAAATATTGCATAAAATCGGAGAAACACGCTGAGTAGAGCATTTATTTTCAATTTTTGTTGAAAAACAGCCGAGAGAGTGAATAAATTCAAAAGAATGCTGATTTGAGAGATCACCTCAGAAGCTGTATTTTTAATCTTGCCATGAAATATTGCACAAAATCGGAGAAACACGCTGAGTAGAGCATTTATTTTCAATTTTTGTTGTAAAACAGCCGAGACAGTGAATTAAATACGAAGATTGCCGATTTGCGAGTTTGACTCAGAAGCTGTATTTTTAATCTTGCGATGAAATATTGCATAAAATCGGAGAAACACGCTGAGTAGAGCATTTGTATTCAATTTTTGTTGAAAAACAGCCGAGAGAGTGAATAAATTCAAAAGAATGCTGATTTGAGAGATCACCTCAGAAGCTGTATTTTTAATCTTGCCATGAAATATTGCACAAAATCGGAGAAACACGCTGAGTAGAGCATTTATTTTCAATTTTTGTTGTAAAACAGCCGAGACAGTGAATTAAATACGAAGATTGCCGATTTGCGAGTTTGACTCAGAAGCTGTATTTTTAATCTTGCGATGAAATATTGCATAAAATCGGAGAAACACGCTGAGTAGAGCATTTGTTTTCAATTTTTGTTGAAAAACAGCCGATACAGTGAATAAATTCAGAATATTGCTGATTTGAGAGATCACCTCACAAGCTGTATTTTTAATCTTGCGATGAAATATTGCATAAAATCGGAGAAACACGCTGAGTAGAGCATTTGTTTTCAATTTTTGTTGAAAAACAGCCGAGAAAGTGAATAAAATCAGAAGAATGCTGATATGAGAGATCACGTCAGAAGCTGTATTTTTAATCTTGCGACGAAATATTGCGTAAAATCGGAGAAACACGCTGAATAGAGCATTTGTTTTCAATTTTTTTTTGAAAAACAGCCGAGACAGTGATTATAATCAGAAGAATGCTATTTAAGAGATCACGTCAGAAGCTGAATTTTTATTCATTAGATGAATTATTGCATAAAATCGGAGAAACACGCTGAGTAAAGCATTTGTTTTCATTTTTTGTTGAAAAACAGCCGAGACAGTGAGTAAAAGCAGAAGAATGCTGATTTCAGAGATCACCTCAGAAGCTGTATTTTTAATCCTGCTATGAAATATTTGTAAAATCGGAGAAACACGCTGAGAAGAGTATTTAGTGTCAATTTTTGTTGAAAAACAGCCAAATCAGTGAAATAAATCAGAACAATGCGGATTTGAGAGATCACCTCAGATCTGTATTTTTAATCTTCTCATGAAATATTGCATAAAATCGGAGAAACACGCCGAGTAGGGCAACTAGTGTCAATTTTTGTTGAAAAACAGCCGAATCAGTGAATTAAACCAGAAGAATACTGATGTGAGATATTACCTCAGAAGCTGTATTTTAATCTTGCTATGAATTTTTGCATTTAATCGGAGAAACACGCTTAGTAGAGCATTTTAAATGAGATTGTGTTAAAAACAGCTGAATTGATGAACTAAATCAGAAAAATTCTGATTTGAGAGATCACCTCAGAAGCTGTATTTTTAATTTTGCTACGAAATAATGCATAAAATTCTGGAAACACGCTGAAAAGAGCATTTAGTTTCAATTTTTGGTGAAAACCAGCCGAATCAGTGAATTAAATCAGAAAATTGCTGATTTGAGAGATCACCTCAGAAGCTGTGTTTTTAATCTTGCTATTCAATATAGCATTAAATCGGAGAAAAACGCTGAGTAGAGCATTTTATGTGAGATTGTGTTGAAAAACAGCTGAATCGATGAACTAAATCAGAAAAATTCTGATTTGAGAGATCACCTCAGAATCTGTATTTTTAATCTTGCTATGAAATATTGCACAATATTCGAGAAACACGCTGAGAAGAGAATTTAGTGACAATTTTTGTTGAAAAAAACCCGAATCAGTTAAATTACTCAGAAAAATGCTAATTTGAGAGATCACCTCAGATCTGTATTTTAAATCTTGCCATGAAATATTGCATAAAATCGGAAAAACACGCTGAGTAGAGCATTTAGTGTCAATTTTTGTTGAAAAACAGCCGAATAAGTGAATTTAATCAGAAGAATACTGATTTAAGAAATCAATTCAGAAGCCTTATTTTTAATCTCACTACGAAATATTGCATAAAATCGGAGAAACACGCTGAGTAGAGCATTTAGTGTCAATTTTTGTTGAAAAACAGCCGAATAAGTGAATTTAATGAGAACAATTATGATTTGCGAGATCACCACAAAAGCTGTATTTTTAATTCTGCTATGAAATATTGCATTAAATCGAAAAAACACTCTGAGAAGAGCATTTAGTGTCAATTTTTGTTGAAAATCAGCCGAATTAGTGAATAAAATCAGAAGAATGCTGATTTGAGTAATCACCTCTGAAGCTGTATCTTTAATTATGGTATGAAATAATGCATACAATTGGAGAAACACTCTCAGTAGAGCATTAAGTATCAATGTTTGTTGAAAAACAGACGAATCAGTGAATTAAATCAGAAAAATGCTGATTTCAGAGATCACCTCAGAAGCTGTATTTTTAATCTTGCTATGAAATATATTATAAAATCAGAGAAACACTCTGAGAAGAGCATTTAGTATCAATTTTTGTTGAAAAACAGCCGAATCAGTGAAAAAAATCAGAAGAATGCTGATTTCAGAGATCACCTCAGAAGCTGTATTTTTAATCTTGCTATGCAATATAGCATAAAATCGGAGAAACACGCTGAGTAGAGCATTAAGTATCAATGTTTGATGAAAAACAGACGAATCATTGAATTAAATCAGAAGAAATCAGATTTCAGAGATCACCTCAGAAGCCTTTTTTTAAATCTTGCTATGAAACATTGCATAAAATTCGAGAAACACGCTGAGAAGGGCATTTTATATGAGATTCTGTTAAAAACGGCTGAATCGATGAACTAAATCAGAAAAATTCTGTTTTGAGAGATCACCTCAGCTGTATTTTTCATCTTGCAATGAAATATTGAATAATATTCGAGAAACACGCTGATTAGAGCATTTAGTGTATATTTTTGTTGAAAAACAGCCGAATCAGTGAAATTACACAGAAAAATGCTGAAATGAGAGATCACCTCAGATCTGTATTTTAAATCTTGCCATGAAATATTGCATAAAATCGGAGAAACACGCTGAATATAGCACTTAGTATCAATTTTTGTTGAAAAACACCCGAGTCAGTTAATTAAATCAGAAGAATACTGATTTGAGAGATCATCTCAGAAGCCTTATATTTAATCTTGCTATGAAATTTTGCATAAAATGGGAGAAACACGCTGAGTAGAGCATTTAGTGTCAATTTTTGTTGAAAAACAGCCAAATCAGTGAAATAAATCAGAAAAATGCGGATTTGAGAGATCACCTCAGATCTGTATTTTTAATCTTCTCATGAAATATTGCATAAAATCGGAGAAACACGCTGAATAGAGCATTAATGTCAATTTTTGATGAAAAACAGCCAAATCAGTGAATTAAATCAGAAGAATACTGATTTTAGAGATCATCTCAGAAGACTTATTTTTAATCTTGCTATGATACATTGCATAAAATCGGAGAAACACGCCGAGTAGGGCAACTAGTGTCAATTTTTGTTGAAAAACAGCCGAATCAGTGAATTAAACCAGAAGAATGCTCATGTGAGATATTACCTCAGAAGCTGTATTTTAATCTTCCTATGAAATTTTGCATTTAATCGGAGAAACACGCTTAGTAGAACATTTTAAATGAGATTGTGTTAAAAACAGTTGAATTGATGAACGAAATCAGAAAAATTCTGTTTTGAGAGATCACCTCAGCTGTATTTTTCATCTGGCAATGAAATATTGCATAATATTCGAGAAACACGCTGAATAGAGCATTTAGTGTATATTTTTGTTGAAAAACAGCCGAATCAGTGAAATTACTCAGAAAAATGCTGATATGAGAGATCACCTCAGATCTGTATTTTCAATCTTGCCATGAAATATTGCATAAAATCGGAGAAACACGCTGAATATAGCACTTAGTATCAATTTTTGTTGAAAAACACCCGAGTCAGTGAATTAAATCAGAAGAATACTGATTTGAGAGATCATCTCAGAATCTGTATTTTAAATCTTGCCATGAAATATTGCATAATATCGGAAAAACACGCTGAGTAGAGCATTTAGTGTCAATTTTTGTTGAAAAACAGCCGAATAAGTGAATTTAATCAGAAGAATACTGATTTAAGAGATCATCTCAGAAGCCTTATTTTTAATCTCACTACGAAATATTGCATAAAATCGGAGAAACACGCTGAGTAGAGCATTAAGTGTCAATTTTTGTTGAAAAACAGCCGAATAAGTGAATTTAATGAGAACAATTATGATTTGAGAGATCACCTCAAAAGCTTTATTTTTAATTCTGCTATGAAATATTGCATTAAATCGAAAAAACACTCTGAGAAGAGCATTTAGTGTCAAATTTTGTTGAAAATCAGCCGAATCAGTGAATTAAATCAGAAGAATACTGATTTGAGAGATCATCTCAGAAGCCTTATTTTTAATCTCACTACGAAATATTTTATAAAATCGGAGAAACACGCTGAGTAGAGCATTAAGTATCAATGTTTGTTGAAAAACAGACGAATCAGTGAATTAAATCAGAAAAATGCGGATTTGAGAGATCACCTCAGAAGCTATATTTTTAATCTTGCTATGAAATATTGCTTAATATTCGAGAAACACGCTGAATAGAGCATTTAGTGTCAAGTTTTGTTGAAAAACAGCCTAATCAGTGATTTAAATCAGAAGAATACTGATTTGAGAGATCATCTCAGAAGCCTTTTTTTCAATCTTGCTATGAAACATTGCATAAAATTCGAGAAACACGCTGAGAAGAGCATTTTATGTGAGATTGTGTTAAAAACAGCTGAATCGATGAACTAAATCAGAAAAATTCTGTTTTGAGAGATCACCTCAGCTGTATTTCTCATTTTGCAATGAAATATTGCATAATATTCGAGAAACACGCTGAATAGAGCATTTAGTGTATATTTTTGTTGAAAAACAGCCGAATCAGTGAAATTACTCAGAAAATTTGTGAATAAAATCAGAAGAATGCTGATTTGAGTAATCACCTCTGAAGCTGTATCTTTAATTATGGTATGAAATAATGCATACAATTGGAGAAACACTCTCAGTAGAGCATTAAGTATCAATGTTTGTTGAAAAACAGACGAATCAGTGAATTAAATCAGAAAAATGCTGATTTCAGAGATCACCTCAGAAGCTGTATTTTTAATCTTGCTATGAAATATATTATAAAATCAGAGAAACACTCTGTGAAGAGCATTTAGTATCAATTTTTGTTGAAAAACAGCCGAATCAGTGAAAAAAATCAGAAGAATGCTGATTTCAGAGATCACCTCAGAAGCTGTATTTTTAATCTTGCTATGCAATATAGCATAAAATAGGAGAAACACGCTGAGTAGAGCATAAAGTATCAATGTTTGTTGAAAAACAGACGAATCAGTGAATTAAATCAGAAAAATGCGGATTTGAGAGATCACCTCAGAAGCTATATTTTTAATCTTGCTATGAAATATTGCATAAAATTCGAGAAACACGCTGAGTAGAGCATTTTGTGTCAATTTCTGTTGCAAAACCGCCGAATCAGTGTTTTAATCAGAAAAATGCTGATTTGAGAGATAACCTCAGAAGCTGTATTTTAAATCCTGCTATAAAATTTTGCTTAATATTTGAGAAACACGCTAAATAGAGCATTTAGTGTCAAGCTTTGTTGAAAAACAGCCTAATCAGTGAATAAAATCAGAAGAATGCTGATTTAAGTAATCACCTCAGAAGCTGTTACTTTAATTATCCTATGAAAATGATGCAAACAATTGGAGAAACACTCTCAGTAGAGCATTAAGTATCAATTTTTGTTGAAAAACAGCCGAATCAGTGAAATTACTCAGAAAAATGCTGAAATGAGAGATCACCTCAGATCTGTATTTTAAATCTTGCCATGAAATATTGCATAAAATCGGAGAAACACGCTGAATATAGCACTTAGTATCAATTTTTGTTGAAAAACACCCGAGTCAGTGAATTAAATCAGAAGAATACTGATTTGAGAGATCATCTCAGAAGCCTTATATTTAATCTTGCTATGAAATTTTGCATAAAATCGGAGAAACACGCTGAGTAGAGCATTTAGTGTCAATTTTTGTTGAAAAACAGCCAAATCAGTGAAATAAATCAGAAAAATGCGGATTTGTGAGATCACTCCAGATCTGTATTTTTAATCTTCGCATGAAATATTGCATAAAATCGGAGAAACACGCTGAATAGAGCATTAATGTCAATTTTTGATGAAAAACAGCCAAATCAGTGAATTAAATCAGAAGAATACTGATTTTAGAGATCATCTCAGAAGACTTATTTTTAATCTTGCTATGATACATTGCATAAAATCGGAGAAACACGCCGAGTAGGGCAACTAGTGTCAATTTTTGTTGAAAAACAGCCGAATCAGTGAATTAAACCAGAAGAATGCTCATGTGAGATATTACCTCAGAAGCTGTATTTTAATCTTCCTATGAAATTTTGCATTTAATCGGAGAAACACGCTGAGTAGAGCATTTTATATGAGATTGTGTTAAAAACAGCTGAATCGATGAACTAAATCAGAAAAATTCTGATTTGAGAGATCACCTCAGAAGCTGTATTTTTAATTTTGGTACGAAATAATGCATAAAATTCTGGAAACACGCTGAAAAGAGCATTTAGTTTCAATTTTTGTTGAAAAACAGCCGAATCACTGAATTAAATCAGAAAATTGTTTTTTGAGAGATCACCTCAGAAGCTGTGTTTTTAATCTTGCTATGCAATATAGCATAAAATCGGAGAAACACGCTGAGTAGAGCATTTTATATGAGATTGTTTTAAAAACAGCTGAATCGATGAACTAAATCAGAAAAATGCTAATTTGAGAGATCACCTCAGATCTGTATTTTAAATCTTGCCATGAAATATTGCATAAAATCGGAGAAACACGCTGAGTAGAGCATTAAGTATCAATGTTTGTTGAAAAACAGACGAATCGGTGAATTAAATCAGAAAAATGCGGATTTGAGAGATCACCTCAGAAGCTATATTTTTAATCTTGCTATGAAATATTGCTTAATATTCGAGAAACACGCTGAATATAGCATTTAGTGTCAAGTTTTGTTGAAAAACTGCCTAATCAGTGATTTAAATCAGAAGAATACTGATTTGAGAGATCATCTCAGAAGCCTTATATGTAATCTTGCTATGAAATTTTGCATAAAATCGGAGAAACACGCTGAGTAGAGCATTTAGTGTCAATTTTTGTTGAAAAACAGCCAAATCAGTGAAATAAATCAGAAATATGCGGATTTGAGAGATCACCTCAGATCTGTATTTTTAATCTTCTCATGAAATTTTGCATAAAATCGGAGAAACACGCTGAATAGAGCATTTAGTGTCAAGTTTTGTTGAAAAACAGCCTAATCAGTGATTTAAATCAGAAAAATGCGGATTTGAGAGATCACCTCAGAAGCTATATTTTTAATCTTGCTATGAAATATTGCTTAATATTCGAGAAACACGCTGAATAGAGCATTGAGTGTCAAGTTTTGTTGAAAAACAGCCTAATCAGTGATTTAAGTCAGAAGAATACTGATTTGAGAGATCATCTCAGAAGCCTTTTTTTTTAATCTTGCTATGAAACATTGCATAAAATTCGAGAAACACGCTGAGAAGAGTATTTTATGTGAGATTGTGTTAAAAACAGCTGAATCGATGAACTTAATCAGTAAAATTCTGTTTTGAGAGATCACCTCAGCTGTATTTTTCATCTTGCAATGAAATATTGCATAATATTCGAGAAACACGCTAAATAGAGCATTTATTGTATATTTTTGTTGAAAAACAGCCGAATCAGTGAAATTACTCAGAAAAATGCTAATATGAGAGATCACCTCAGATCTGTATTTTAAATCTTGCCATGAAATATTGCATAATATTCGAGAAACACGCTGAATATAGCACTTAGTATCAATTTTTGTTGAAAAACACCCGAGTCAGTGAATTAAATCAGAAGAATACTGATTTGAGAGATCATCTCAGAATCTGTATTTTAAATCTTGCCATGAAATATTGCATTAAATCGGAAAAACACGCTGAGTAGAGCATTTAGTGTCAATTTTTGTTGAAAAACAGCCGAATAAGTGAATTTAATCAGAAGAATACTGATTTAAGAGATCAACTCAGAAGCCTTATTTTTAATCTCACTACGAAATATTGCATAAAATCGGAGAAACACGCTGAGTAGAGCATTTATTGTCAATTTTTGTTGAAAAACAGCCGAATAAGTGAATTTAATGAGAACAATTATGATTTGAGAGATCACCTCAAAAGCTTTATTTTTATTTCTGCTATGAAATATTGCATTAAATCGAAAAAACACTCTGAGAAGAGCATTTAGTGTCAATTTTTGTTGAAAATCAGCCGAATTAGTGAATAAAATCAGAAGAATGCTGATTTGAGTAATCACCTCTGAAGCCTTATCTTTAATTATGGTATGAAATAATGCATACAGTTGGAGAAACACTCTCAGTAGAGCATTAAGTATCAATGTTTGTTGAAAAACAGACGAATCAGTGAATTAAATCAGAAAAATGCTGATTTCAGAGATCACCTCAGAAGCTGTATTTTTAATCTTGCTATGAAATATATTATAAAATCAGAGAAACACTCTGAGAAGAGCATTAAGTATCAATTTTTGTTGAAAAACAGCCGAATCAGTGAAAAAAATCAGAAGAATGCTGATTTCAGAGATCACCTCAGAAGCTGTATTTTTAATCTTGCTATGCAATATAGCATAAAATCGGAGAAACACGCTGAGTAGAGCATTAAGTATCAATGTTTGTTGAAAAACAGACGAATCAGTGAAGTAAATCAGAAAAATGCGGATTTGAGAGATCACCTCAGAAGCTGTATTTTTAATCTTGCTATAAAATATTGCTTAATATTCGAGAAACACGCTGAATAGAGCATTTAGTGTCAAGTTTTGTTGAAAAACAGCCTAATCAGTGAATAAAATCAGAAGAATGCTGATTTAAGTAATCACCTTTGAAGCTGTATCTTTAATTATCCTATGAAAATGATGCAAACAATTGGAGAAACACTCTCAGTAGAGCATTAAGTATCAATTTTTGTTGAAAAACAGACGAATCAGTGAATTTAATCAGAAAATTGCTGATTTCAGAGATCACCTCAGAAGCTGTATTTTTAATTTTTCTATAAACTATTGCATTTAATCGGAGAAACACGGTGAGTAGAGCATTAATGTCAATTTTTGTTGAAAAACAGCCAAATCAGTGAGTTAAATCAGAAGAATACTGATTTTAGAGATCATCTCAGAAGCCTTATTTTAAATCTTGCTATGAAATATTGCATAAAATCGGAGAAACACGCCGAGTAGGGCAACTAGTGTCAATTTTTGTTGAAAAACAGCCGAATCAGTGAATTAAACCAGAAGAATGCTGATGTGAGATATTACCTCAGAAGCTGTATTTTAATCTTTCTATGAAATTTTGCATTTAATCGGAGAAACACGCTGAGTAGAGCAATTTATATGAGATTGTGTTAAAAACAGCTGAATCGATGAACTAAATCAGAAAAATTCTGATTTGAGAAATCAACTCAGAAGCTGTATTTTTAATTTTGCTACGAAATAATGCATAAAATTCTGTAAACACGCTGAATAGAGCATTAAGTGTATATTTTTGTTGAAAAACAGCCGAATCACTGAATGAAATCAGAAAATTGTTGATTTGAGAGATCACCTCAGATCTGTATTTTAAATCTTGCCATGAAATATTGCATAAAATCGGAAAAACACGCTGAATAGTGCATTTAGTGTCAATTTTTGTTGAAAAACAGCCGAGTCAGTGAATTAAATCAGAAGAATACTGATTTGAGAGATCATCTAAGAATCTGTATTTTAAATCTTGCCATGAAATATAACATAAAATCGGAAAAACACGCTGAGTAGAGCATTTAGTGTCAATTTTTGTTGAAAAACAGCCGAATAAGTGAATTTAATCAGAAGAATACTGATTTAAGAGATCATCTCAGAAGCCTTATTTTTAATCTCACTACGAAATATTGCATAAAATCGGAGAAACACGCTGAGTAGAGCATTTAGTGTCAATTTTTGTTGAAAAACAGCCGAAACAGTGAATTAAATCAGAAAAATACTGATTTGAGAGATCATCTCAGAAGCTATATTTTTAAGCTTGCCATGAAATATTGCATAAAATCGGAAATACACGCTGAATAGTGCATTTAGTGTCAATTTTTGTTGAAAAACAGCCGAATCAGTGAATTTAATCAGAAGAATACTGATTTGAGAGATCATCTCAGAAGCCTTATTTTTAATCTCACCACGAAATATTGCATAAAATCGTAGAAACACGCTGAGTAGAGCATTTAGTGTCAATTTTTGTTGAAAAACAGCCGAATAAGTGAATTTAATGAGAACAATTATGATTTGAGAGATCACCTCAAAAGCTTTATTTTTAATTCTGCTATGAAATATTGCATTAAATCGAAAAAACACTCTGAGAAGAGCATTTAGTGTCAATTTTTGTTGAAAATCAGCCGAATTAGTGAATAAAATCAGAAGAATGCTGATTTGAGTAATCACCTCTGAAGCTGTATCTTTAATTATGGTATGAAATAATGCATACAATTGGAGAAACACTCTCAGTAGAGCATTAAGTATCAATGTTTGTTGAAAAACAGACGAATCAGTGAATTAAATCAGAAAAATGCTGATTTCAGAGATCACCTCAGAAGCTGTATTTTTAATCTTGCTATTAAATATATTATAAAATCAGAGAAACACTCTGAGAAGAGCATTTAGTATCAATTTTTGTTGAAAAACAGCCGAATCAGTGAAAAAAATCAGAAGAATGCTGATTTCAGAGATCACCTCAGAAGCTGTATTTTTAATCTTGCTATGCAATATAGCATAAAATCGGAGAAACACGCGGAGTAGAGCATTAAGTATCAATGTTTGTTGAAAAACAGACGAATCAGTGAAGTAAATCAGAAAAATGCGGATTTGAGAGATCACCTCAGAAGCTATATTTTAAATCTTGCTATAAAATATTGCTTAATATTCGAGAAACACGCTGAATAGAGCATTTAGTGTCAAGTTTTGTTGAAAAACAGCCTAATCAGTGAATAAAATCAGAAGAATGCTGATTTAAGTAATCACCTCTGAAGCTGTATCTTTAATTATCCTATGAAAATGATGCAAACATTTGGAGAAACACTCTCAGTGGAGCATTAAGTATCAATTTTTGTTGAAAAACAGACAAATCAGTGAATTTAATCAGAAAATTGCTGATTTCAGAGATCACCTCAGAAGCTGTATTTTTAATTTTGCTATAAACTATTGCATTTAATCGGAGAAACACGCTGAATAGAGCATTTACTGTCAATTTTGGCTGAAAAACAGCCGAATTAGTGAATAAAATCAGAAGAATGCTGATTTGAGTAATCTCCTCTGAAGCTGTATCTTTAATTATGCTATGAAAATGATGCATACAATTGGAGAAACACTCTCAGTAGAGCATTAAGTATCAATGTTTGTTGAAAAACAGACGAATCAGTGAATTAAAATAGAAAAATTCTGATTTCAGAGATCACCTCAGAAGCTGTATTTTTCATTCTGCTATGAAATATTGCATTAAATCGGAGAAACACGGTGAGTAGAGCATTATTGTCAATTTTTGTTGAAAAACAGCCAAATCAGTGAGTTAAATCAGAAGAATACTGATTTTAGAGATCATCTCAGAAGCCTTATTTTAAATCTTGCTATGAAATATTGCATAAAATCGGAGAAACACTAGAATTGCACAAAATCGGAGAGTAGGGCAACTAGTGTCAATTTTTGTTGAAAAACAGCCGAATCAGTGAATTAAACCAGAAGAATGCTGATGTGAGATATCACCTCAGAAGGTTTTTTTTAATCTTGCTATGAAATTTTGCATTTAATCGGAGAAACACGCTGAGTAGAGCATTTTATATGAGATTGTGTTAAAAACAGCTGAATCGATGAACTAAATCAGAAAAATTCTGATTTGAGAGATCAGCTCAGAAGCTGTATTTTTAATCTTGCTATGAAATAATGCATAAAATTGGAGAAACATTCTCAGTAGAGCATTAATTATAGATATTTGTAGAAAAACAGACGAATCAGTAAATAAAATCAGAAAATTGCTGATTTCAGAGATCACCTCAGAAGCTGTATTTTTAATCCTGCTATTAAATATATCATAAAATCGGAGAAACACGCTGAGAAGAGCATTTACTGTCAATTTTTGTTGAAAAACTGCCGAATAAGTGAATTTAATGAGAACAATTATGATTTGAGAGATCATCTCAGAAGCCTTATTTTTAATCTCACTACGAAATATTGCATAAAATCGGAGAAACACGCTAAGTAGAGCATTTAGTGTCAATTTTTGTTGAAAAACAGCCAAATCAGTGAAATAAATCAGAAAAATGCTGATTTGAGAGATCACCTCAGATCTGTATTTTTAATCTTGCCATCAAATATTGCATAAAATCGGAGAAACTCGCTGAATAGAGCATTAATGTCAATTTTTGTAGAAAAACAGCCAAATCAGTGAATTAAATCAGATAAATACTGATTTTTGAGATCATCTCAGAAGCCTTATTTTTAATCTTGCTATGAAATATTTTATAAAATCGGAGAAACACGTCGAGTAGACAAACTAGTGTCAATTTTTGTTGAAAAACAGCCGAATCAGTGAATTAAACCAGAAGAATGCTGATGTGAGATATTACCTCAGAAGCTGTATTTTAATCTTGCCATGAAATTTTGCATTTAATCGGAGAAACACGCTGAGTAGAGCATTTTATATGAGATTGTGTTAAAAACAGCTGAATCGATGACTAAATCAGAAAAATTCTGATTTGAGAGATCACCTCAGAAGCTGTATTTTTAATCTTGCTATGAAATATTCCATAAAATCGGAGAATCACGCTGAGTAGAGCATTTAGTGTCAATTTTTGTTGAAAAACAGCCGAATCAGTGAATTAAATGAGAACAATAATGATTTGAGAGATCACCTCAGAAGCTGTATTTTTAATTCTGCTATGAAATATTGCATAAAATCGAAGAAACACGGTGAGTAGAGCATTAATGTCAATTTTTGTTGAAAAACAGCCAAATCAGTGAGTTAAATCAGAAGAATACTGATTTTAGAGATCATCTCAGAAGCCTTATTTTAAATCTTGCTATAAAATATAGCATAAAATCGGAGAAACACGCCGAGTAGGGCAACTAGTGTCAATTTTTGTTGAAAAACAGCCAAATGAGTGAATTAAACCAGAAGAATGCTGATGTGAGATATTACCTCAGAAACTGTATTTTAATCTTGCTATGAAATTTTGCATTTAATCGGAGAAACACGCTGAGTAGAGCATTTTACATGAGATTGTGTTAAAAACAGCTGAATCGATGAACTAAATCAGAAAAATTCTGATTTGAGAGATCACCTAAGAAGCTGTATTTTCAATTTTGCTACGAAATAATGCATAAAATTCTGGAAACACGCTGAAAAGAGCATTTAGTTTCAATTTTTCTTGAAAAACAGCCGAATGAGTGAATTAAACCAGAAGAATGCTGATGTGAGATATTACCTCAGAAACTGTATTTTAATCTTGCTATGAAATTTTGCATTTAATCGGAGAAACACGCTGAGTAGAGCATTTTACATGAGATTGTGTTAAAAACAGCTGAATCGATGAACTAAATCAGTAAAATTCTGATTTGAGAGATCACCTAAGAAGCTGTATTTTAAATCTTGCCATGAAATATTGCATAAAATCGGAAAACTCGCTGGAAAGAGCATTTAGTGTCAATTTATGTTGAAAAACAGCCGAATTAGTGAATGAAATCAGATGAATGCTGATTTGAGTAATCACCTCTGAAGCTGTATCTTTAATTATGCTATGAAATTTTGCATTTAATCGGAGAAACACGCTGAGTAGAATAGCATTTTATGTGAGATTGTGTAGAAAAACAGCTGAATCGATGAACTAAATCAGAAAAATTCTGATTTGAGAGATCACCTCGGACCTGTATTTTAAATCTTGCCATGAAATATTGCATAAAATCGGAAAAACACGCTGAATAGAGCATTTAGTGTCAATATTTGTTGAAAAACAGCCGAATCAGTGAAATAAATCAGAAGAATACTGATTTGAGAGATCATCTCAGAAGCCTTATTTTTAATCTTGCTATGAAATATTGCATACAATCGGAGAAACACGGTGAGTAGAGCATTTAGCGTCAATTTTTGTTGAAAAACAGCCGAATCAGTGAATTAAACCAGAAGAATGCTGATGTGAGATATTACCTCAGAAGCGATATTTTTAATTATGCAAAGAAATATTGCATAAAGTCGGAGAAACACGATGAGAAGAGCATTTTATGTGACATTGTGTTAAAAACAGCTGAATCGATGAACTTAATCAGAAAAATTCTGATTTGAGTGATCACCTCAACTGTATTTTTCATCTTGCAATGAAATATTGCATAATATTCGAGAAACACGCTGAATAGATCATTTGTTTTCAATTTTTGTTGAAAAACAGCCGAAACAGTGAATAAAATCAGAAGAATGCTGATTTGAGAGATCACCTCAGAAGCTGTATTTTTAATCTTGTTATGAAATATTGCATTAAATTGGAGAAACACGCTGAGTAGAGCATTTAGTGTGTATTTTTGTTGAAAAACAGCCGAATCAGTGAAATTACTCAGAAAAATGCTGATTTGAGAGATCACCTCAGATCTGTGTTTTAAATCTTGCCATGAAATATTGCATAAAATCGGAGAAACACGCTAAATATAGCACTTAGTATCAATTTTTGTTGAAAAACAGCCGAATCAGTGAATTAAATCAGAAGAATATTGATTTGAGAGATCATTACAGAAGCCTTATATTTAATCTTGCTATGAAATTTTGCATAAAATCGGAGAAACACGCTGAGTAGAGCATTAAGTGTCAATTTTTGTTGAAAAACAGCCAAATCAGTGAAATAAATCAGAAAAATGCTGATTTGAGAGATCACCTCAGATCTGTATTTTTAATCTTGCCATGAAATATTGCATAAAATCGGAGAAACACGCTGAATAGAGCATTAATGTCAATTTTTGTTTTAAAAAACAGCCAAATCAGTGAATTAAATCAGAAGAATACTGATTTTAGAGATCATCTCAGAAGCCTTATTTTTAATTTTGCTATGAAATATTGCTTAAAATCGGAGAAACACGTCGAGTAGGGACATTGTGTCAATTTTTGTTGAAAAATAGCCGAATCAGTGAATCAAACCAGAAGAATGCTGATGTGAGATATTACCTCAGAAGCTGTTTTTAATCTTGCTATGAAATTTTACATTTAATCGGAGAAACACGCTGAGTAGAGCATTTTATATGAGATTGTGTTAAAAACAGCTGAATCGATGAACTAAATCAGAAAAATTCTGATTTGAGAGATCACCTCAGAAGCTGTATTTTCAATTTTGCTACGAAATAATGCATAAAATTATAGAAACACGCTGAAAAGAGCATTTAGTTTCAATTTTTCTTGAAAAACAGCCGAATCAGTGATTTAAATCACAAAATTGCTGACTTGAGAGATCACCTAAGAAGCTGTGTTTTTAATCTTGCTATGCAATATAGCATTAAATCGGAGAAAAAGGCTGAGTATAGCATTTTATGTGAGATTGTGTTGAAAAACAGCTGAATCGATGAACTAATTCAGAAAAATTCTGATTTGAGAGATCACCTCAGAAGCTGTATTTTTAATCTTGCTATGAAATATTGCACATTATTCGAGAAACACGCTGAGAAGACCATTTAGTGTCAATTTTTGTTGAAAAAAACCCGAATCAGTTAAATTACTCAGAAAAATGCTAATTTGAGAGATCACCTCAGATCAGTATTTTAAATCTTGCCATGAAATATTGCATATAATCGGAGAATCACGTTGAATAGAGCATTTAGTGTAAACTTTTGTTGAAAAACAGCCGAATCAGTGAATTAAATCAGAAGAATACTGATTTGAGAGATCATCTCAGATGCCTTATTTTTAATCTCACTACGAAATATTGCATAAAATCGGAGAAACACGCTGAGTAGAGCATTTAGTGTCAATTTTTGTTGAAAAACAGCCGAATAAGTGAATTTAATGAGAACAATTATGATTTGAGGGATCACCTCAAAAGCTGTTTTTTTAATTCTGCTATGAAATATTGCATTTAATCGGAAAAACACTCTGAGAAGAGTATTTAGTGTCAATTTTTGTTGAAAATCAGCCGAATTAGTGAAAAAAATCAGAACAATGCTGATTTGAGTAATCACTTCTGAAGCTGTATCTTTAATTATGGTATAAAATAATGCATACAATTGGAGAAACACTCTCAGTAGAGCATCAAGTATCAATGTTTGTTGAAAAACAGCCGAATTAGTGAAAAAAATCAGAAGAATGCTGACTTCATAGATCACCTCAGAAGCTGTATTTTTAATCTTGCTATGCAATATAGCATAATATTCGAGAAACACGCTGAGTAGAGCATTTTGTGTCAATTTCTGTGGCAAAACCGCCGAATCAGTGTTTTAATCAGAAAAATGCTGATTTGAGAGATCACCTCAGAAGCTGTATTTTTAATCTTGCTATGAAATATTGCTTAATATTCGAGAAACACGCTGAGTAGAGCATTTAGTGTCAATTTTTGTTGAAAAAAACCCGAATCAGTTAAATTACTCAGAAAAATGCTAATTTGAGAGATCACCTCAGAACTGTATTTTAAATCTTGTCATGAAATATTGCATAAAATCGGAAAAACACGCTGAATAGAGCATTTAGTGTCAATTTTTGTTAAAAACAGCCGAATCAGTTAAATTACTCAGAAAAATGTTGATTTGAGGGATCATCTCAGAAGCCTTATTTTTAATCTTGCCATGAAATTTTGCATAAAATCGGAGAAACACGCTGAGTAGAGCATTTAGTGTCAATTTTTGTTGAAAAACAGCCGAATCAGTGAATTAAACCAGAAGAATACTGATTTGAGAGATTATCTCCGAAACCTTATATTTAATCTTGCTATGAAATTTTGCATAAAATTGGAGAAACACGCTGAGTAGAGCATTTAGTGTCAATTTTTGTGGAAAAACAGCCGAATCAGTGAATTAAACCAGAAGAATACTGATGTGAGATATTACCTCAGAAGCTGTATTTTAATCTTGTTATGAAATTTTGCATTTAATCGGAGAAACACGCTGAGTAGAGCATTTTTTATGAGATTGTGTTAAAAACAGCTGAATCGATGAATAAATCAGAAAAATTCTGATTTGAGAGATCACCTCAGAAGCTGTATTTTTAATTTTGCTACGAAATAATGCATAAAATTCTGGAAACACGCTGAAAAGAGCATTTAGTTTCAATTTTTGTTGAAAAACAGCCGAATCAGTGAATTAAATCAGAAAATTGCTGATTTGAGAGATCACCTCAGAAGCTGTGTTTTTAATCTTGCGATCAAATATTGCATAAAATCAGAGAAACACGCTGAGTAGAGCATTTGTTTTCAATTTTTGTTGAAAACAGCCGAGTCAGTGAATTAAATCAGAAGAATACTGATTTGAGAGATCATCTCAGAATCTGTATTTTAAATCTTGCCATGAAATATTGCATAAAATCGGAAAAACACGCTGAGTAGAGGAATTAGTGTCAATTTTTGTTGAAAAACAGCCGAATAAGTGAATTTAATCAGAAGAATACTGATTTAAGAGATCATCTCAGAAGCCTTATTTTTAATCTCACTACGAAATATTGCATAAAATCGGAGAAACACGCTGAGTAGAGCATTTAGTGTCAATTTTTGTTGAAAAACAGCCGAATAAGTGAATTTAATGAGAACAATTATGATTTGAGAGATCACCTCAAAAGCTTTACTTTTAATTCTGCAATGAAATATTGCATTAAATCGAAAAAACACTCTGAGAAGAGCATTTAGTGTCAATTATTGTTGAAAATCAGCCGAATTAGTGAATAAAATCAGAAGAATGCTGATTTGAGTAATCACCTCTGAAGCTGTATCTTTAATTATGGTATGAAATAATGCATACAATTGGAGAAACACTCTCAGTAGAGCATTAAGTATCAATGTTTGTTGAAAAACAGCCGAATCAGTGAATTAAATCAGAAAAATGCTGATTTCAGAGATCACCTCAGAAGCTGTATTTTTAATCTTGCTATTAAATATATTATAAAATCAGAGAAACACTCTGAGAAGAGCATTTAGTATCAATTTTTGTTGAAAAACAGCCGAATCAGTGAAAAAAATCAGAAGAATGCTGATTTCAGAGATCACCTCAGAAGCTGTATTTTTAATCTTGCTATGCAATATATCATAAAATCGGAGAAACACGCGGAGTAGAGCATTAAGTATCAATGTTTGTAGAAAAACAGACGAATCAGTGAAGTAAATCAGAAAAATGCGGATTTGAGAGATCACCTCAGAAGCTGTATTTTTCATTCTGCTATGAAATATTGCATTAAATCGGAGAAACACGGTGAGTAGAGCATTATTGTCAATTTTTTTTGAAAAACAGCCAAATCAGTGAGTTAAATCAGAAGAATACTGATTTTAGAGATCATCTCAGAAGCCTTATTTTAAATCTTGCTATGAAATATTGCATAAAATCGGAGAAACACTAGGATTGCACAAAATCGGAGAGTAGGGCAACTAGTGTCAATTTTTGTTGAAAAACAGCCGAATCAGTGAATTAAACCAGAAGAATGCTGATGTGAGATATCACCTCAGAAGGTTTTTTTTAATCTTGCTATGAAATTTTGCATTTAATCGGAGAAACACGCTGAGTAGAGCATTTTATATGAGATTGTGTTAAAAACAGCTGAATCGATGAACTAAATCAGAAAAATTCTGATTTGAGAGATCAGCTCAGAAGCTGTATTTTTAATCTTGCTATGAAATAATGCATAAAATTGGAGAAACACTCTCAGTAGAGCATTAATTATAGATATTTGTAGAAAAACAGACGAATCAGTAAATAAAATCAGAAAATTGCTGATTTCAGAGATCACCTCAGAAGCTGTATTTTTAATCCTGCTATGAAATATATCATAAAATCGGAGAAACACGCTGAGAAGAGCATTTACTGTCAATTTTTGTTGAAAAACAGCCGAATCAGTGAAATAAATCAGAAGAATACTGATTTGAGTGATCATCTCAAAAGCCTTATTTTAAATCTCACTACGAAATATTGCATAAAATCGGAGAAACACGCTGAGTATAGCATTTATTGTCAATTTTTGTTGAAAAACAGCCGAATAAGTGAATTTAATGAGAATAATTATGATTTGAGAGATCACCTCAAAAGCTGTATTTTTAATTCTGCTATGAAATATTGAATTTAATCGAAAAAACACTCTTAGAAGAGCATTAGGTGTCAATTTTTGTTGAAAATCAGCCGAATTAGTGAATAAAATCAGAAGAATGCTGATTTGAGTAATCACCTCTGAAGCTGTATCTTTAATTATGCTATGATAATGATGCATACAATTGGAGAAACACTCTCAGTAGAGCATTAAGTATCAATGTTTGTTGATAAACAGACGAATCAGTGAATTAAAATAGAAAAATTCTGATTTCAGAGATCACCTCAGAAGCTGTATTTTTCATTCTGCTATGAAATATTGCATTAAATCGGAGAAACACGGTGAGTAGAGCATTATTGTGAATTTTTGTTGAAAAACAGCCAAATCAGTGAGTTAAATCAGAAGAATACTGATTTTAGAGATCATCTCAGAAGCCTTATTTTAAATCTTGCTATAAAATATTGCATAAAATCGGAGAAACACTAGGATTGCACAAAATCGGAGAGTAGGGCAACTAGTGTCAATTTTTGTTGAAAAACAGCCGAATCAGTGAATTAAACCAGAAGAATGCTGATGTGAGATATCACCTCAGAAGGTTTTTTTTAATCTTGCTATGAAATTTTGCATTTAATCGGAGAAACACGCTGAGTAGAGCATTTTATATGAGATTGTGTTAAAAACAGCTGAATCGATGAACTAAATCAGAAAAATTCTGATTTGAGAGATCAGCTCAGAAGCTGTATTTTTAATCTTGCTATGAAATAATGCATAAAATTGGAGAAACACTCTCAGTAGAATATTAATTATAGATATATGTAGAAAAACAGACGAATCAGTAAATAAAATCAGAAAATTGCTGATTTCAGAGATCACCTCAGAAGCTGTATTTTTAATCCTGCTATGAAATATATCATAAAATCGGAGAAACACGCTGAGAAGAGCATTTACTGTCAATTTTTGTTGAAAAACTGCCGAATAAGTGAATTTAATGAGAACAATTATGATTTGAGAGATCATCTCAGAAGCCTTATTTTTAATCTCACTACGAAATATTGCATCAAATCGGAGAAACACGCTAAGTAGAGCATTTAGTGTCAATTTTTGTTGAAAAACAGCCAAATCAGTGAAATAAATCAGAAAAATGCTGATTTGAGAGATCACCTCAGATCTGTATTTTTAATCTTGCCATCAAATATTGTATAAAATCGGAGAAACTCGCTGAATAGAGCATTAATGTCAATTTTTGTAGAAAAACAGCCAAATCAGTGAATTAAATCAGATAAATACTGATTTTTGAGATCATCTCAGAAGCCTTATTTTTAATCTTGCTATGAAATATTTTATAAAATCGGAGAAACACGTCGAGTAGACAAACTAGTGTCAATTTTTGTTCAAAAACAGCCGAATCAGTGAATTAAACCAGAAGAATGCTGATGTGAGATATTACCTCAGAAGCTGTATTTTAATCTTGCCATGAAATTTTGCATTTAATCGGAGAAACACGCTGAGTAGAGCATTTTATATGAGATTGTGTTAAAAACAGCTGAATCGATGACTAAATCAGAAAAATTCTGATTTGAGAGATCACCTCAGAAGCTGTATTTTTAATCTTGCTATGAAATATTGCACACTATTCGAGAAACACGCTGAGAAGAGCATTTAGTGTCAATTTTTATTGAAAAAAACCCGAATCAGTTAAATTACTCAGAAAAATGTTGATTTGAGAGATCACCTCAGACCTATATTTTAAATCTTGCTATAAAATATTGCTTAATATTCGAGAAACACGCTGAATAGAGCATTAAGTGTCAAGTTTTGTTGAAAAACAGCCTAATCAGTGAGTAAAATCAGAAGAATGCTGATTTAAGTAATCACCTCTGAAGCTGTATCTTTAATTATCCTATGAAAATGATGCAAACAATTGGAGAAACACTCTCAGTAGAGCATTAAGTATCAATTTTTGTTGAAAAACAGACGAATCAGTGAATTAAATCAGAAAATTGCTGATTTCAGAGATCACTTCAGAAGCTGTATTTTTAATTTTGCTATGAACTATTGCATTTCATCGGAGAAACACGCTAAATAGATCATTTTATGTAGGATTGTGTTGAAAAACAGCTGAATTGATGAGCTAAATCAGAAATATTCTGATTTGAGTGATCACCTCAGAAGCTGTATTTTTAATCTTGCTATGAAATATTCCATAAAATCGGAGAATCACGCTGAGTAGAGCATTTAGTGTCAATTTTTGTTGAAAAACAGCCGAATCAGTGAATTAAATGAGAACAATAATGATTTGAGAGATCACCTCAGAAGCTGTATTTTTAATTCTGCTATGAAATATTGCATAAAATCGAAGAAACACGGTGAGTAGAGCATTAATGTCAATTTTTGTTGAAAAACAGCCAAATCAGTGAGTTAAATCAGAAGAATACTGATTTTAGAGATCATCTCAGAAGCCTTATTTTAAATCTTGCTATGAAATATTGCATAAAATCGGAGAAACACGCCGAGTAGAGCATTTAGTGTCAATTTTGGTTGAAAAGCAGCCGAATATGTGAATTTAATGAGAACAATTATGATTTGAGAGATCACCTCAAAAGCTTTATTTTTAATTCTGCTATGAAATATTGCATTAAATCGAAAAAACACTCTGAGAAGAGCATTTAGTGTCAATTTTTGTTGAAAATCAGCCGAATTAGTGAATAAAATCAGAAGAATGCTGATTTGAGTAATCACCTCTGAAGCTGTATCTTTAATTATGCTATGAAATTTTGCATTTAATCGGAGAAACACGCTGAGTAGAGCATTTTATATGAGATTGTGTTAAAAACAGCTGAATAGATGAACTAAATCAGAAAAATTCTGATTTGAGAGATCACCTCAGAAGCTGTATTTTTAATTTTGCTACGAAATAATGCAAAAATTCTGGAAACACGCTGAGAAGAGCATTCAGTATCAATTTTTTTTGAAAAACAGCCAAATCAGTGAGTTAAATCAGAAGAATACTGATTTTAGAGATCATCTCAGAAGCCTTATTTTAAATCTTGCTATGAAATATTGCATAAAATCAGAGAAACACGCCGAGTAGGGCAACTAGTGTCAATTTTTGTTGAAAAACAGCCGAATGAGTGAATTAAACCAGAAGAATGCTGATGTGAGATATTACCTCAGAAACTGTATTTTAATCTTGCTATGAAATTTTGCATTTAATCGGAGAAACACGCTGAGTAGAGCATTTTATATGAGATTGTGTTAAAAACAGCTGAATCGATGAACTAAATCAGAAAAATTCTGATTTGAGAGATCACCTAAGAAGCTGTATTTTCAATTTTGCTACGAAATAATGCATAAAATTCTGGAAACACGCTGAAAAGAGCATTTAGTTTCAATTTTTGTTGAAAAACAGCCGAATCAGTGAACTAAATCAGAAAAATTCTGATTTGAGAGATCACCTCAGAAGCTGTATTTTTAATCTTGCTATGAAATATTGCACAATATTCGAGAAACACGCTGAGAAGAGCATTTAGTGTCAATTTTTGTTGAAAAAAACCCGAATCAATTAAATTACTCAGAAAAATGCTAATTTGAGAGATCACCTCAGATCTGTATTTTAAATCTTGCCATGAAATATTGCATAAAATCGGAAAAACACGCTGGAAAGAGCATTTAGTGTCAATTTTTGTCGAAAAACAGCCGAATTAGTGAATAAAATCAGAAGAATGCTGATTTGAGTAATCACCTCTGAAGCTGTATCTTTAATTATGCTATGAAATTTTGCATTTAATCGGAGAAACACGCTGAGTAGAATAGCATTTTATGTGAGATTGTGTTGAAAAACAGCTGAATCGATGAACTAAATCAGAAAAATTCTGATTTGAGAGATCACCTCGGACCTGTATTTTAAATCTTGCCATGAAATATTGCATAAAATCGGAAAAACACGCTGAATAGAGCATTTAGTGTCAATATTTGTTGAAAAACAGCCGAATCAGTGAAATAAATCAGAAGAATACTGATTTGAGAGATCATCTCAGAAGCCTTATTTTTAATCTTGCTATGAAATATTGCATAAAATCGGAGAAACACGGTGAGTAGAGCATTTAGCGTCAATTTTTGTTGAAAAACAGCCGAATCAGTGAATTAACCCAGAAGAATGCTGATGTGAGATATTACCTCAGAAGCGATATTTTTAATTATGCAAAGAAATATTGCATAAAGTCGGAGAAACACGCTGAGAAGAGCATTTTATGTGACATTGTGTTAAAAACAGCTGAATCGATGAACTTAATCAGAAAAATTCTGATTTGAGAGATCACCTCAGAAGCTATATTTTTAATCTTGCTATGAAATATATTATAAAATCAGAGAAACACTCTGAGTAGAGCATTTTGCGTCAATTTCTGTGGCAAAACCGCCGAATCAGTGTTTTAATCAGAAAAATGCTGATTTGAGAGATCACCTCAGAAGCTGTATTTTAATCTTGCTATGAAACATTGCATAAAATCGGAAAAACACTCTGAGAAGAGGTTTTAGTGTCAATTTTTGTTGAAAATCAGCCTAATTAGTGAATAAAATCATAAGAATGCTGATTTAAGTAATCACCTCTGAAGCTGTATCTTTAATTATCCTATGAAGATGATGCATACAATTGGAGAAACACTCTCAGTAGAGCATTAAGTATCAATTTTTGTTGAAAAACAGACGAGTCAGTGAATTAAATTAGAAAATTACCGATTTCAGAGATCACTTCAGAAGCTGTATTTTTAATTTTGCTATGAACTATTGCATTTCATCGGAGAAACACGCTGAGTAGAGCATTTTATTGAGATTGTGTTGAAAAACAGCTGAATCGATGAACTAAATCAGAAAAATTCTGATTTGTGTGATCACCTCAGAAGCTGTATTTTTAATCTTGCTATGAAATATTGCATAAAATTGGAGAAACACGCTGAGTAGAGCATTTAGTGTCAATTTTTATTGAAAAAAACCCGAATCAGTTAAATTACTCAGAAAAATGTTGATTTGAGACATCACCTCAGATCTGTATATTAAATCTTGCTATGAAATATTGCTTAATATTCGAGAAACACGCTGAATAGAGCATTTAGTGTCAATTTTTGTTGAAAAAAACCCGAATCAGTTAAATTACTCAGAAAAATGCTAATTTGAGAGATCACCTCAGAACTGTATTTTAAATCTTGCCATGAAATATTGCATAAAATCGGAAAAACACGCTGAATAGAGCATTTAGTGTCAATTTTTGTTAAAAACAGCCGAATCAGTTAAATTACTCAGAAAAATGTTGATTTGAGGGATCATCTCAGAAGCCTTATTTTTAATCTTGCTATGAAATTTTGCATAAAATCGGAGAAACACGCTGAGTAGAGCATTTAGTGTCAATTTTTGTTGAAAAACAGCCGAATCAGTGAATTAAATCAGAAGAATACTGATTTGAGAGATTATCTCCGAAACCTTATATTTAATCTTGCTATGAAATTTTGCATAAAATTGGAGAAACACGCTGAGTAGAGCATTAAGTATCAATGTTTGATGAAAAACAGACGAATCAGTGAATTAAACCAGAAGAATACTGATGTGAGATATTACCTCAGAAGCTGTATTTTAATCTTGTTATGAAATTTTGCATTTAATAGGAGAAACACGCTGAGTAGAGCATTTTTTATGAGATTGTGTTAAAAACAGCTGAATCGATGAATAAATCAGAAAAATTCTGATTTGAGAGATCACCTCAGAAGCTGTATTTTTAATTTTGCTACGAAATAATGCATAAAATTCTGGAAACACGCTGAAAAGAGCATTTAGTTTCAATTTTTGTTGAAAAACAGCCGAATCAGTGAATTAAATCAGAAAATTGCTGATTTGAGAGATCACCTCAGAAGCTGTGTTTTTAATCTTGCGATGAAATATTGCATAAAATCAGAGAAACACGCTGAGTAGAGCATTTGTTTTTAATTTTTGTTGAAAACAGCCGAGTCAGTGAATTAAATCAGAAGAATACTGATTTGAGAGATCATCTCAGAATCTGTAATTTAAATCTTGCCATGAAATATTGCATAAAATCGGAAAAACACGCTGAGTAGAGGAATTAGTGTCAATTTTTGTTGAAAAACATCCGAATAAGTGAATTTAATCAGAAGAATACTGATTTAAGAGATCATCTCAGAAGCCTTATTTTTAATCTCACTACGAAATATTGCATAAAATCGGAGAAACACGCTGAGTAGAGCATTTAGTGTCAATTTTTGTTGAAAAACAGCCGAATAAGTGAATTTAATGAGAACAATTATGATTTGAGAGATCACCTCAAAAGCTTTATTTTTAATTCTGCTATGAAATATTGCTTTAATCGAAAAAACACTCTGAGAAGAGCATTTAGTGTCAATTTTTGTTGAAAATCAGCCGAATTAGTGAATAAAATCAGAAGAATGCTGATTTGAGTAATCACCTCTGAAGCTGTATCTTTAATTATGGTATGAAATAATGCATACAATTGGAGAAACACTCTCAGTAGAGCATTAAGTATCAATGTTTGTTGAAAAACAGCCGAATCAGTGAATTAAATCAGAAAAATGCTGATTTCAGAGATCACCTCAGAAGCTGTATTTTTAATCTTGCTATTAAATATATTATAAAATCAGAGAAACACTCTGAGAAGAGCATTTAGTATCAATTTTTGTTGAAAAACAGCCGAATCAGTGAAAAAAATCAGAAGAATGCTGATTTCAGAGATCACCTCAGAAGCTGTATTTTTAATCTTGCTATGCAATATAGCATAAAATCGGAGAAACACGCGGAGTAGAGCATTAAGTATCAATGTTTGTTGAAAAACAGACGAATCAGTGAAGTAAATCAGAAAAATGCGGATTTGAGAGATCACCTCAGAAGCTATATTTTAAATCTTGCTATAAAATATTGCTTAATATTCGAGAAGCACGCTGAATAGAGCATTTATTGTCAAGTTTTGTTGAAAAACAGCCTAATCAGTGAATAAAATCAGAAGAATGCTGATTTAAGTAATCACCTCTGAAGCTGTATCTTTAATTATCCTATGAAAATGATGCAAACATTTGGAGAAACACTCTCAGTGGAGCATTAAGTATCAATTTTTGTTGAAAAACAGACAAATGAGTGAATTTAATCAGAAAATTGCTGATTTCAGAGATCACCTCAGAAGCTGTATTTTTAATTTTGCTATAAACTATTGCATTTAATCGGAGAAACACGCTGAGTAGAGCATTTAGTGTCAATTTTGGCTGAAAAACAGCCGAATTAGTGAATAAAATCAGAAGAATGCTGATTTGAGTAATCACCTCTGAAGCTGTATCTTTAATTATTGTATGAATATGATGCATACAATTGGAGAAACACATTCAGTAGAGCATTAAGTATCAATGTTTGTTGAAAAACAGACGAATCAGTGAATTAAAATAGAAAAATTCTGATTTCAGAGATCACCTCAGAAGCTGTATTTTTCATTCTGCTATGAAATATTGCATTAAATCGGAGAAACACGGTGAGTAGAGCATTATTGTCAATTTTTGTTGAAAAACAGCCAAATCAGTGAGTTAAATCAGAAGAATACTGATTTTAGAGATCATCTCAGAAGCCTTATTTTAAATCTTGCTATGAAATATTGCATAAAATCGGAGAAACACTAGGATTGCACAAAATCGGAGAGTAGGGCAACTAGTGTCAATTTTTGTTGAAAAACAGCCGAATCAGTGAATTAAACCAGAAGAATGCTGATGTGAGATATCACCTCAGAAGGTTTTTTTTAATCTTGCTATGAAATATTGCATTTAATCGGAGAAACACGCTGAGTAGAGCATTTTATATGAGATTGTGTTAAAAACAGCTGAATCGATGAACTAAATCAGAAAAATTCTGATTTGAGAGATCAGCTCAGAAGCTGTATTTTTAATCTTGCCTTGAAATAATGCATAAAATTGGAGAAACACTCTCAGTAGAGCATTAATTATAGATATTTGTAGAAAAACAGACGAATCAGTAAATAAAATCAGAAAATTGCTGATTTCAGAGATCACCTCAGAAGCTGTATTTTTAATCCTGCTATGAAATATATCATAAAATCGGAGAAACACGCTGAGAAGAGCATTTACTGTCAATTTTTGTTGAAAAACTGCCGAATAAGTGAATTTAATGAGAACAATTATGATTTGAGAGATCATCTCAGAAGCCTTATTTTTAATCTCACTACGAAATATTGCATAAAATCGGAGAAACACGGTAAGTAGAGCATTTAGTGTCAATTTTTGTTGAAAAACAGCCAAATCAGTGAAATAAATCAGAAAAATGCTGATTTGAGAGATCATCTCAGATCTGTATTTTTAATCTTGCCATCAAATATTGCATAAAATCGGAGAAACTCGCTGAATAGAGCATTAATGTCAATTTTTGTAGAAAAACAGCCAAATCAGTGAATTAAATCAGATAAATACTGATTTTTGAGATCATCTCAGAAGCCTTTTTTTTAATCTTGCTATGAAATATTTTATAAAATCGGAGAAACACGTCGAGTAGACAAACTAGTGTCAATTTTTGTTGAAAAACAGCCGAATCAGTGAATTAAACCAGAAGAATGCTGATGTGAGATATTACCTCAGAAGCTGTATTTTAATCTTGCCATGAAATTTTGCATTTAATCGGAAAAACACGCTGAGTAGAGCATTTTATATGAGATTTTGTTAAAAACAGCTGAATCGATGACTAAATCAGAAAAATTCTGATTTGAGAGATCACCTCAGAAGCTGTATTTTTAATCTTGCTATGAAATATTGCACAATATTCGAGAAACACGCTGAGAAGAGCATTAAGTGTCAAATTTTGTTGAAAAAAACCCGAATCAGTAAAATTACTCAGAAAAATGTTGATTTGAGAGATCACCTCAGACCTATATTTTAAATCTTGCTATAAAATATTGCTTAATATTCGAGAAACACGCTGAATAGAGCATTAAGTGTCAAGTTTTGTTGAAAAACAGCCTAATCAGTGAGTAAAATCAGAAGAATGCTGATTTAAGTAATCACCTCTGAAGCTGTATCTTTAATTATCCTATGAAAATGATGCAAACAATTGGAGAAACACTCTCAGTAGAGCATTAAGTATCAATTTTTGTTGAAAAACAGACGAATCAGTGAATTAAATCAGAAAATTGCTGATTTCAGAGATCACTTCAGAAGCTGTATTTTTAATTTTGCTATGAACTATTACATTTCATCGGAGAAACACGCTAAATAGATCATTTTATGTAGGATTGTGTTGAAAAACAGCTGAATTGATGAGCTAAATCAGAAATATTCTGATTTGAGTGATCACCTCAGAAGCTGTATTTTTAATCTTGCTATGAAATATTGCATAAAATCGAAGAAACACGGTGAGTAGAGCATTAATGTCAATTTTTGTTGAAAAACAGCAAAATCAGTGAGTTAAATCAGAAGAATACTGATTTTAGAGATCATCTCAGAAGCCTTATTTTAAATCTTGCTATGAAATATTGCATAAAATCGGAGAAACACGCCGAGTAGGGCAACTAGTGTCAATTTTTGTTGAAAAACAGCCGAATCAGTGAATTAAACCAGAAGAATGCTGATGTGAGATATTACCTCAGAAGCTGTATTTTAATCTTGCTCTGAAATTTTGCATTTAATCGGAGAAACACGCTGAGTAGAGCAATTTATATGAGAATGTGTTAAAAACAGCTGAATCGATGAACTAAATCAGAAAAATTCTGATTTGAGAAATCACCTCAGAAGTTGTATTTTTAATTTTTCTACGAAATGATGCATAAAATTCTGTAAACACGCTGAATAGAGCATTTAGTGTATATATTTGTTGAAAAACGGCCGAATCACTGAATTAAATAAGAAAATTGTTGATTTGAGAGATCACCTCAGATCTGTATTTTAAATCTTGCCATGAAATATTGCATAAAATCGGAAAAACGCGCTGAATAGTGCATTTAGTGTCAATTTTGGTTGAATAACAGCCGAATCAGTGAATTAAATCAGAAGAAAACGGATTTGAGAGATCATCTCAGAAGCCTTATTTTTAATCTCACTACGAAATTTTGCATAAAATCGGAGAAACACGCTGAGTAGATCATTTAGTGTCAATTTTTGTTGAAAAACAGCCGAATCAGTGAATTAAATCAGAAGAATACTGATTTGAGAGATTATCTCCGAAACCTTATATTTAATCTTGCTATGAAATTTTTCATAAAATTGGAGAAACACGCTGAGTAGAGCATTTAGTGTCAATTTTTGTGGAAAAACAGCCGAATCAGTGAATTAAACCAGAAGAATACTGATGTGAGATATTACCTCAGAAGCTGTATTTTAATCTTGTTATGAAATTTTGCATTTAATAGGAGAAACACGCTGAGTAGAGCATTTTTTATGAGATTGTGTTAAAAACAGCTGAATCGATGAATAAATCAGAAAAATTCTGATTTGAGAGATCACCTCAGAAGCTGTATTTTTAATTTTGCTACGAAATAATGCATAAAATTCTGGAAACACGCTGAAAAGAGCATTTAGTTTCAATTTTTGTTGAAAAACAGCCGAATCAGTGAATTAAATCAGAAAATTGCTGATTTGAGAGATCACCTCAGAAGCTGTGTTTTTAATCTTGCGATCAAATATTGCATAAAATCAGAGAAACACGCTGAGTAGAGCATTTGTTTTTAATTTTTGTTGAAAACAGTCGAGTCAGTGAATTAAATCAGAAGAATACTGATTTGAGAGATCATCTCAGAATCTGTATTTTAAATCTTGCCATGAAATATTGCATAAAATCGGAAAAACACGCTGAGTAGAGGAATTAGTGTCAATTTTTGTTGAAAAACAGCCGAATAAGTGAATTTAATCAGAAGAATACTGATTTAAGAGATCATCTCAGAAGCCTTATTTTTAATCTCACTACGAAATATTGCATAAAATAGGAGAAACACGCTGAGTAGAGCATTTAGTGTCAATTTTTGTTGAAAAACAGCCGAATAAGTGAATTTAATGAGAACAATTACGATTTGAGAGATCACCTCAAAAGCTTTATTTTTAATCCTGCTATGAAATATTGCTTTAATCGAAAAAACACTCTGAGAAGAGCATTTCAGACGAATCAGTGAATTAAATCAGAAAATTGCTGATTTCAGAGATCACTTCAGAAGCTGTATTTTTAATTTTGCTATGAACTATTGCATTTCATCGGAGAAACACGCTAAATAGATCATTTTATGTAGGATTGTGTTGAAAAACAGCTGAATTGATGAGCTAAATCAGAAATATTCTGATTTGAGTGATCACCTCAGAAGCTGTATTTTTAATCTTGCTATGAAATATTGCATAAAATCGGAGAAACACGCGGAGTAGAGCATTAAGTATCAATGTTTGTTGAAAAACAGACGAATCAGTGAAGTAAATCAGAAAAATGCGGATTTGAGAGATCACCTCAGAAGCTATATTTTAAATCTTGCTATAAAATATTGCTTAATATTCGAGAAACACGCTGAATAGAGCATTTAGTGTCAAGTTTTGTTGAAAAACAGCCTAATCAGTGAATAAAATCAGAAGAATGCTGATTTAAGTAATCACCTCTGAAGCTGTATCTTTAATTATCCTATGAAAATGATGCAAACATTTGGAGAAACATCCTCAGTGGAGCATTAAGTATCAATTTTTGTTGAAAAACAGACAAATGAGTGAATTTAATCAGAAAATTGCTGATTTCAGAGATCACCTCAGAAGCTGTATTTTTAATTTTGCTATAAACTATTGCATTTAATCGGAGAAACACGCTGAGTAGAGCATTTAGTGTCAATTTTGGCTGAAAAACAGCCGAATTAGTGAATAAAATCAGAAGAATGCTAATTTGAGTAATCACCTCTGAAGCTGTATCTTTAATTATTGTATGAAAATGATGCATACAATTGGAGAAACACATTCAGTAGAGCATTAAGTATCAACGTTTGTTGAAAAACAGACGAATCAGTGAATTAAAATAGAAAAATTCTGATTTCAGAGATCACCTCAGAAGCTGTATTTTTCATTCTGCTATGAAATATTGCATTAAATCGGAGAAACACGGTGAGTAGAGCATTATTGTCAATTTTTGTTGAAAAACAGCCAAATCAGTGAGTTAAATCAGAAGAATACTGATTTTAGAGATCATCTCAGAAGCCTTATTTTAAATCTTGCTATGAAATATTGCATAAAATCGGAGAAACACTAGGATTGCACAAAATCGGAGAGTAGGGCAACTAGTGTCAATTTTGGTTGAAAAACAGCCGAATCAGTGAATTAAACCAGAAGAATGCTGATGTGAGATATCACCTCAGAAGGTTTTTTTTAATCTTGCTATGAAATATTGCATTTAATCGGAGAAACACGCTGAGTAGAGCATTTTATATGAGATTGTGTTAAAAACAGCTGAATCGATGAACTGAATCAGAAAAATTCTGATTTGAGAGATCAGCTCAGAAGCTGTATTTTTAATCTTGCCTTGAATTAATGCATAAAATTGGAGAAACACTCTCAGTAGAGCATTAATTATAGATATTTGTAGAAAAACAGACGAATCAGTAAATAAAATCAGAAAATTGCTGATTTCAGAGATCACCTCAGAAGCTGTATTTTTAATCCTGCTATGAAATATATCATAAAATCGGAGAAACACGCTGAGAAGAGCATTTACTGTCAATTTTTGTTGAAAAACTGCCGAATAAGTGAATTTAATGAGAACAATTATGATTTGAGAGATCATCTCAGAAGCCTTATTTTTAATCTCACTACGAAATATTGCATAAAATCGGAGAAACACGCTAAGTAGAGCATTTAGTGTCAATTTTTGTAGAAAAACAGCCAAATCAGTGAAATAAATCAGAAAAATGCTGATTTGAGAGATCACCTCAGATCTGCATTTTTAATCTTGCCATCAAATATTGCATAAAATCGGAGAAACTCGCTGAATAGAGCATTAATGTCAATTTTTGTAGAAAAACAGCCAAATCAGTGAATTAAATCAGATAAATACTGATTTTTGAGATCATCTCAGAAGCCTTATTTTTAATCTTGCTATGAAATATTTTATAAAATCGGAGAAACACGTCGAGTAGACAAACTAGTGTCAATTTTTGTTGAAAAACAGCCGAATCAGTGAATTAAACCAGAAGAATGCTGATGTGAGATATTACCTCAGAAGCTGTATTTTAATCTTGCCATGAAATTTTGCATTTAATCGGAAAAACACGCTGAGTAGAGCATTTTATATGAGATTTTGTTAAAAACAGCTGAATCGATGACTAAATCAGAAAAATTCTGATTTGAGAGATCACCTCAGAAGCTGTATTTTTAATCTTGCTATGAAATATTGCACAATATTCGAGAAACACGCTAAGTAGAGCATTTGGTGTCAAATTTTGTTGAAAGAAACCCGAATCAGTAAAATTACTCAGAAAAATGTTGATTTGAGAGATCACCTCAGACCTATATTTTAAATCTTGCTATAAGATATTGCTTAATATTCGAGAAACACGCTGAATAGGGCATTAAGTGTCAAGTTTTGTTGAAAAACAGCCTAATCAGTGAGTAAAATCAGAAGAATGCTGATTTAAGTAATCACCTCTGAAGCTGTATCTTTAATTATCCTATGAAAATGATGCAAACAATTGGAGAAACACTCTCAGTAGAGCATTAAGTATCAATTTTTGTTGAAAAACAGACGAATCAGTGAATTAAATCAGAAAATTGCTGATTTCAGAGATCACTTCAGAAGCTGTATTTTTAATTTTGCTATGAACTATTGCATTTCATCGGAGAAACACGCTAAATAGATCATTTTATGTAGGATTGTGTTGAAAAACAGCTGAATCGATGAGCTAAATCAGAAATATTCTGATTTGAGTGATCACCTCAGAAGCTGTATTTTTAATCTTGCTATGAAATATTCCATAAAATCGGAGAATCACGCTGAGTAGAGCATTTAGTGTCAATTTTTGTTGAATAACAGCCGAATATGTGAATTTAATGAGAACAATTATGATTTGAGAGATCACCTCAAAAGCTTTATTTTTAATTCTGCTATGAAATATTGCATAAAATCGAAGAAACACGGTGAGTAGAGCATTAATGTCAATTTTTGTTGAAAAACAGCCAAATCAGTGAGTTAAATCAGAAGAATACTGATTTTAGAGATCATCTCAGAAGCCTTATTTTAAATCTTGCTATGAAATATTGCATAAAATCGGAGAAACACGCCGAGTAGGGCAACTAGTGTCAATTTTTGTTGAAAAACAGCCGAATCAGTGAATTAAACCAGAAGAATGCTGATGTGAGATATTACCTCAGAAGCTGTATTTTAATCTTGCTCTGAAATTTTGCATTTAATCGGAGAAACACGCTGAGTAGAGCAATTTATATGAGATTGTGTTAAAAACAGCTGAATCGATGAACTAAATCAGAAAAATTCTGATTTGAGAAATCACCTCAGAAGTTGTATTTTTAATTTTTCTACGAAATGATGCATAAAATTCTGTAAACACGCTGAATAGAGCATTTAGTGTATATTTTTGTTGAAAAACGGCCGAATCACTGAATTAAATAAGAAAATTGTTGATTTGAGAGATCACCTCAGATCTGTATTTTAAATCTTGCCATGAAATATTGCATAAAATCGGAAAAACGCGCTGAATAGTGCATTTAGTGTCAATTTTGGTTGAATAACAGCCGAATCAGTGAATTAAATCAGAAGAAAACGGATTTGAGAGATCATCTCAGAAGCCTTATTTTTAATCTCACTACGAAATATTGCATAAAATCGGAGAAACACGCTGAGTAGAGCATTTAGTGTCAATTTTGGTTGAAAAACAGCCGAATATGTGAATTTAATGAGAACAATTATGATTTGAGAGATCACCTCAAAAGCTTTATTTTTAATTCTGCTATGAAATATTGCATTAAATCGAAAAAACACTCTGAGAAGAGCATTAATTGTCAATTTTTGTTGAAAATCAGCCGAATTAGTGAATAAAATCAGAAGAATGCTGATTTGAGTAATCACCTCTGAAGCTGTATCTTTAATTGTGCTATGAAATTTTGCATTTAATCGGAGAAACACGCTGAGTAGAGCATTTTATATGAGATTGTGTTAAAAACAGCTGAATAGATGAACTAAATCAGAAAAATTCTGATTTGAGAGATCACCTCAGAAGCTGTATTTTTAATTTTGCTACGAAATAATGCAAAAATTCTGGAAACACGCTGAGAAGAGCATTCAGTATCAATTTTTGTTGAAAAACAGCCAAATCAGTGAGTTAAACCAGAAGAATGCTGATGTGAGATATTACCTCAGAAACTGTATTTTAATCTTGCTATGAAATTTTGCATTTAATCGGAGAAACACGCTGAGTAGAGCATTTTATATGAGATTGTGTTAAAAACAGCTGAATCGATGAACTAAATCAGAAAAATTCTGATTTGAGAGATCACCTAAGAAGCTGTATTTTCAATTTTGCTACGAAATAATGCATAAAATTCTGGAAACACGCTGAAAAGAGCATTTCGTTTCAATTTTTGTTGAAAAACAGCCGAATCAGTTAACTAAATCAGAAAAATTCTGATTTGAGAGATCACCTCAGAAGCTGTATTTTTAATCTTGCTATGAAATATTGCACATAATTCGAGAAACACGCTGAGAAGAGCATTTAGTGTCAATTTTTGTTGAAAAAAACCCGAATCAATTAAATTACTCAGAAAAATGCTAATTTGAGAGATCACCTCAGATCTGTATTTTAAATCTTGCCATGAAATATTGCATAAAATCGGAAAAACACGCTGGAAAGAGCATTTAGTGTCAATTTTTGTTGAAAAACAGCCGAATTAGTGAATAAAATCAGAAGAATGCTGATTTGAGTAATCACCTCTGAAGCTGTATTATTAATTATGCTATGAAATTTTGCATTTAATCGGAGAAACACGCTGAGTAGAATAGCATTTTATGTGAGATTGTGTTGAAAAACAGCTGAATCGATGAACTAAATCAGAAAAATTCTGATTTGAGAGATCACCTCGGACCTGTATTTTGAATCTTGCCATTAAATATTGCATAAAATCGGAAAAACACGCTGAATAGAGCATTTAGTGTCAATATTTGTTGAAAAACAGCCGAATCAGTGAAATAAATCAGAAGAATACTGATTTGAGAGATCATCTCAGAAGCCTTATTTTTAATCTTGCTATGAAATATTGCATAAAATCGGAGAAACACGTTGAGTAGAGCATTTAGCGTCAATTTTTGTTGAAAAACAGCCGAATCAGTGAATTAAACCAGAAGAATGCTGATGTGAGATATTACCTCAGAAGCGATATTTTTAATTATGCAAAGAAATATTGCATAAAGTCGGAGAAACACGCTGAGAAGAGCATTTTATGTGACATTGTGTTAAAAACAGCTGAATCGATGAACTTAATCAGAAAAATTCTGATTTGAGTGATCACCTCAGCTGTATTTTTCATCTTGCAATGAAATATTGCATAATATTCGAGAAACACGCTGAATAGATCATTTGTTTTCAATTTTTGTTGAAAAACAGCCGAAACAGTGAATAAAATCAGAAAATTGCTGATTTGAGAGATCACCTCAGAAGCTGTGTTTTTAATCTTGCTATGCAATATAGCATAAAATCGGAGAAACACGCTGAATAGAGCATTAAGTGTCAATTTTTGTTGAAAAACAGCCAAATCAGTGAAATAAATCAGAAAATTGCTGATTTGAGAGATCACCTCAGAAGCTGTGTTTTTAATCTTGTTATGAAATATTGCATTAAATTGGAGAAACACGCTGAGTAGAGCATTTAGTGTATATTTTTGTTGAAAAACAGCCGAATCAGTGAAATTACTCAGAAAAATGCTGATTTGAGAGATCACCTCAGATCTGTGTTTTAAATCTTGCCATGAAATATTGCATAAAATCGGAGAAACACGCTAAATATAGCACTTAGTATCAATTTTTGTTGAAAAACAGGCGAATCAGTGAATTAAATCAGAAGAATATTGATTTGAGAGATCATTACAGAAGCCTTATATTTAATCTTGCTATGAAATTTTGCATAAAATCGGAGAAACACGCTGAGTAGAGCATTAAGTGTCAATTTTTGTTGAAAAACAGCCAAATCAGTGAAATAAATCAGAAAAATGCTGATTTGAGAGATCACCTCAGATCTGTATTTTTAATCTTGCCATGAAATATTGCATAAAATCGGAGAAACACGCTGAATAGAGCATTAATGTCAATTTTTGTTTTAAAAAACAGCCAAATCAGTGAATTAAATCAGAAGAATACTGATTTTAGAGATCATCTCAGAAGCCTTATTTTTAATTTTGCTATGAAATATTGCTTAAAATCGGAGAAACACGTCGAGTAGGGCAACTAGTGTCAATTTTTGTTTGAAAAATAGCCGAATCAGTGAATCAAACCAGAAGAATGCTGATGTGAGATATTACCTCAGAAGCTGTTTTTAATCTTGAATAGAAATTTTACATTTAATCGGAGAAACACGCTGAGTAGAGCATTTTATATGAGATTGTGTTAAAAACAGCTGAATCGATGAACTAAATCAGAAAAATTCTGATTTGAGAGATCACCTCAGAAGCTGTATTTTCAATTTTGCTACGAAATAATGCATAAAATTCTGGAAACACGCTGAAAAGAGCATTTAGTTTCAATTTTTCTTGAAAAACAGCCGAATCAGTGATTTAAATCACAAAATTGCTGACTTGAGAGATCACCTAAGAAGCTGTGTTTTTAATCTTGCTATGCAATATAGCATTAAATCGGAGAAAAAGGCTGAGTATAGCATTTTATGTGAGATTGTGTTGAAAAACAGCTGAATCGATGAACTAATTCAGAAAAATTCTGATTTGAGAGATCACCTCAGAAGCTGTATTTTTAATCTTGCTATGAAATATTGCACAATATTCGAAAAACACGCTGAGAAGAGCATTTAGTGTCAATTTTTGTTGAAAAAAACCCGAATCAGTTAAATTACTCAGAAAAATGCTAATTTGAGAGATCACCTCAGATCTGTATTTTAAATCTTGCCATGAAATATTGCATAAAATCGGAGAATCACGTTGAATAGAGCATTTAGTGTAAACTTTTGTTGAAAAACAGCTGAATAAGTGAATTAAATCAGAAGAATACTGATTTGAGAGATCATCTCAGAAGCCTTATTTTTAATCTCACTACGAAATATTGCATAAAATCGGAGAAACACGCTGAGTAGAGCATTTAGTGTCAATTTTTGTTGAAAAACAGCCGAATAAGTGAATTAAATGAGAACAATTATGATTTGAGGGATCACCTCAAAAGCTGTATTTTTAATTCTGCTATGAAATATTGCATTTAATCGGAAAAACACTCTGAGAAGAGCATTTAGTGTCAATTTTTGTTGAAAATCAGCCGAATTAGTGAAAAAATCAGAACAATGCTGATTTGAGTAATCACTTCTGAAGCTGTATCTTTAATTATGGTATGAAATAATGCATACAATTGGAGAAACACTCTCAGTAGAGCATTAAGTATCAATGTTTGTTGAAAAACAGACGAATCAGTGAATTAAATCAGAAAAATGCGGATTTGAGAGATCACCTCAGAAGCTATATTTTTAATCTTGCTATGAAATATTGCATAATATTCGATAAACACGCTGAGTAGAGCATTTTGTGTCAATTTCTGTTGCAAAACCGCCGAATCAGTGTTTTAATCAGAAAAATGCTGATTTGAGAGATCACCTCAGAAGCTGTATTTTTAATCTTGCTTTGAAATATTGCACAATATTCGAGAAACACGCTAAGTAGAGCATTTAGTGTCAATTTTTGTTGAAAAAAACCCGAATCAGTTAAATTACTCAGAAAAATGTTCATTTGAGAGATCACCTCAGATCTGTATTTTAAATCTTGCTATGAAATATAGCATAAAATCGGAGAAACACGCTGAGTAGAGCATTTTATACGAGATTGTGTTAAAAACAGCTGAATCGATGAACTAAATCAGAAAAATTCCGATTTGAGAGATCACCTCATAAGCTGTATTTTTAATCTTGCTTTGAAATAATGCATAAAATTGGAGAAACACGCTGAGAAGAGCATTTAGTGTCAATTTTTGTTGAAAAAAACCCGAATCAGTTAAATTACTCAGAAAAATGCTAATTTGAGAGATCACCTCAGATCTGTATTTTAAATCTTGCCATGAAATATTGCATAAAATCAGAAAAACACGCTGAATAGAGCATTTGTTTTCAATTTTTGTTGAAAAACAGCCGAGTCAGTGAATTAAATCAAAAGAATACTGATTTGAGAGATCATCTCAGAATCTGTATTTTTAATCCTGCTATGAAATATATTATAAAATCAGAGAAACACTCTGAGAAGAGCATTTAGTATCAATTTTTGTTGAAAAACAGCCGAATCAGTGAAAAAAATCAGTAGAATGCTGATTTCAGAGATCACCTCGGAAGCTGTATTTTTAATTTTGCTATGAACTATTGCATTTCATCCGAGAAACACGCTGAGTAGAGCATTTTATGTGAGATTGTGTTGAAAAACAGGTGAATCGATGAACTAAATCAGAAAAATTCTGATTTGAGTGATCACCTCAGAAGCTGTATTTTTAATCTTGCTATGAAATATTGCATAAAATTGGAGAAACACGCTGAGAAGAGCATTAAGTGTCAATTTTTGTTGAAAAACAGCCAAATCAGTGAAATAAATCAGAAAAATGCTGATTTGAGAGATCACCTCAGATCTGTATTTTTAATCTTGCCATGAAATATTGCATAAAATCGGAGAAACACGCTGAATAGAGCATTAATGTCAATTTTTGTTTTAAAAAACAGCCAAATCAGTGAATTAAATCAGAAGAATACTGATTTTAGACATCATCTCAGAAGCCTTATTTTTAATTTTGCTATGAAATATTGCTTAAAATCGGAGAAACACGGTGAGTAGAGCATTTAGCGTCAATTTTTGTTGAAAAACAGCCGAATCAGTGAATTAAACCAGAAGAATGCTGATGTGAGATATTACCTCAGAAGCGATATTTTTAATTATGCAAAGAAATATTGCATAAAGTCGGAGAAACACGCTGATAAGAGCATTTTATGTGACATTGTGTTAAAAACAGCTGAATCGATGAACTTAATCAGAAAAATTCTGATTTGAGTGATCACCTCAGCTGTATTTTTCATCTTGCAATGAAATATTGCATAATATTCGAGAAACACGCTGAATAGATCATTTGTTTTCAATTTTTGTTGAAAAACAGCCGAAACAGTGAATAAAATCAGAAGAATGCTGATTTGAGAGATCACCTCAGAAGCTGTATTTTTAATCTTGTTATGTAATATTGCATTAAATTGGAGAAACACGCTGAGTAGAGCATTTTGTGTATATTTTTGTTGAAAAACAGCCGAATCAGTGAAATTACTCAGAAAAATGCTGATTTGAGAGATCACCTAGGATCTGTGTTTTAAATCTTGCCATGAAATATTGCATAAAATCGGAGAAACACGCTAAATATAGCACTTAGTATCAATTTTTGTTGAAAAACAGCCGAATTAGTGAATTAAATCAGAAGAATATTGATTTGAGAGATCATTACAGAAGCCTTATATTTAATCTTGCTATGAAATTTTGCATAAAATCGGAGAAACACGCTGAGAAGAGCATTAAGTATCAATGTTTGTTGAAAAACTGACGAATCAGTGAATTAAATCAGAAAAATGCGGATTGGAGAGATCACCTCAGAAGCTGTATTTTAATCTTGCTATGAAACATTGAATAAAATCGGAAAAACACTCTGAGAAGAGGTTTTAGTGTCAATTTTTGTTGAAAATCAGCCGAATTAGTGAATAAAATCATAAGAATGCTGATTTAAGTAATCACCTCTGAAGCTGTATCTTTAATTATCCTATGAAGATGATGCATACAATTGGAGAAACACTCTCAGTAGAGCATTAAGTATCAATTTTTGTTGAAAAACAGACGAGTCAGTGAATTAAATTAGAAAATTACTGATTTCAGAGATCACTTCAGAAGCTGTATTTTTAATTTTGCTATGAACTATTGCATTTCATCGGAGAAACACGCTGAGTAGAGCATTTTATGTGAGATTGTGTTGAAAAACAGCTGAATCGATGAACTAAATCAGAAAAATTCTGATTTGTGTGATCACCTCAGAAGCTGTATTTTTAATCTTGCTATGAAATATTGCATAAATATGGAGAAACACGCTGAGTAGAGCATTTAGTGTCAATTTTTATTGAAAAAAACCCGAATCAGTTAAATTACTCAGAAAAATGTTGATTTGAGACATCACCTAAGATCTGTATATTAAATCTTGCTATGAAATATTGCTTAATATTCGAGAAACACGCTGAATAGAGCATTTAGTGTCAATTTTTGTTGAAAAAAACCCGAATCAGTTAAATTACTCAGAAAAATGCTAATTTGAGAGATCACCTCAGAACTGTATTTTAAATCTTGCCATGAAATATTGCATAAAATCGGAAAAACACGCTGAATAGAGCATTTAGTGTCAATTTTTGTTAAAAACAGCCGAATCAGTTAAATTACTCAGAAAAATGTTGATTTGAGGGATCATCTCAGAAGCCTTATTTTTAATCTTGCTATGAAATTTTGCATAAAATCTGAGAAACACGCTGAGTAGAGCATTTAGTGTCAATTTTTGTTGAAAAACAGCCGAATCAGTGAATTAAATCAGAAGAATACTGATTTGAGAGATTATCTCCGAAACCTTATATTTAATCTTGCTATGAAATTTTGCATAAAATTGGAGAAACACGCTGAGTAGAGCATTTAGTGTCAATTTTTGTGGAAAAACAGCCGAATCAGTGAAATAAACCAGAAGAATACTGATGTGAGATATTACCTCAGAAGCTGTATTTTAATCTTGTTATGAAATTTTGCATTTAATCGGAGAAACACGCTGAGTAGAGCATTTTTTATGAGATTGTGTTAAAAACAGCTGAATCGATGAATAAATCAGAAAAATTCTGATTTGAGAGATCACCTCAGAAGCTGTATTTTTAATTTTGCTACGAAATAATGCATAAAATTCTGGAAAAACGCTGAAAAGAGCATTTAGTTTCAATTTTTGTTGAAAAACAGCCGAATCAGTGAATTAAATCAGAAAATTGCTGATTTGAGAGATCACCTCAGAAGCTGTGTTTTTAATCTTGCTATGCAATATAGCATAAAATCGGAGAAACACGCTGAGTAGAGCATTTTATATGAGATTGTTTTAAAAACAGCTGAATCGATGAACTAAATCAGAAAATATTTGATTTGAGAGATCACCTCAGAAGCTGTAGATTTAATCTTGCTATGAAATATATCATAAAATTGGAGAAACACTCTCAGTAGAGCATTAAGTATCAATGTTTATAGAAAAACAGACGAATCAGTAAATTAAATCAGAAAATTGCTGATTTCAGAGATCACCTCAGAAGCTGTAATTTCAATTTTGCTACGAAATAATGCATAAAATTCTGGAAACACGCTGAAAAGAGCATTTAGTTTCAATTTTGTTGAAAAACAGCCGAATGAGTGAATTAAATCAGAAAATTGCTGATTTGATAGATCACTTAAGAAGCTGTGTTTTTAATCTTGCTATGCAATATAGCATTATATCGGAGAAAAAGGCTGAGTAGAGCATTTTATGTGAGATTGTGTTGAAAAACAGCTGAATCGATGAACTAAATCAGAAAAATTCTGATTTGAGAGATCACCTCAGAAGCTGTATTTTTAATCTTGCTATTAAATATTGCATAATATTCGAGAAACACGCTGAGAAGAGCATTTAGTGTCAATTTTTGTTGAAAAAAACCCGAATCAGTTAAATTACTCAGAAAAATGCTAATTTGAGAGATCACCTCAGATCTGTATTTTAAATCTTGCCATGAAATATTGCATAAAATCAGAAAAACACGCTGAATAGAGCATTTAGTGTCAATTTTTGTTGAAAAACAGCCGAATGAGTGAATTAAATCAGAAGAATACTGATTTGAGTGATCATCTCAGAAGCCTTATTTTAAATCTCACTACGAAATATTGCATAAAATCGGAGAAACACGCTGAGTATAGCATTTATTGTCAATTTTTGTTGAAAAACAGCCGAATAAGCGAATTTAATGAGAATAATTATGATTTGAGAGATCACCTCAAAAGCTGTATTTTTAATTCTGCTATGAAATATTGAATAAAATCAAAAAAACACTCTTAGCAGAGCATTAGGTGTCAATTTTTGTTGAAAATCAGCCGAATTAGTGAATAAAATCAGAAGAATGCTGATTTGAGTAATCACCTCTGAAGTTGTATCTTTAATTATGGTATGAAATAATGGATACAATTGGAGAAACACTCTCAGTAGAGCATTAAGTATCAATGTTTGTTGAAAAACAGACGTATCAGTGAATTAAATCAGAAAAATGCTGATTTCAGAGATCACCTCAGAAGCTGTATTTTTAATCCTGCTATGAAATATATTATAAAATCAGAGAAACACTCTGAGAAGAGCATTTAGTATCAATTTTTGTTGAAAAACAGCCGAATCAGTGAAAAAAATCAGTAGAATGCTGATTTCAGAGATCACCTCGGAAGCTGTATTTTTAATTTTGCTATGCAATATAGCATAAAATCGGAGAAACACGCTGAGTAGAGCATAAAGTATCAAGGTTTGTTGAAAAACAGACGAATCAGTGAATTAAATCAGAAGAATATTGATTTGAGAGATCATTACAGAAGCCTTATATTTAATCTTGCTATGAAATTTTGCATAAAATCGGAGAAACACGCTGAGAAGGGCATTAAGTATCAATGTTTGTTGAAAAACTGACGAATCAGTGAATTAAATCAGAAAAATGCGGATTTGAGAGATCACCTCAGAAGCTGTATTTTAATCTTGCTATGAAACATTGCATAAAATCGGAAAAACACTCTGAGAAGAGGTTTTAGTGTCAATTTTTGTTGAAAATCAGCCGAATTAGTGAATAAAATCATAAGAATGCTGATTTAAGTAATCACCTCTGAAGCTGTATCTTTAATTATCCTATGAAGATGATGCATACAATTGGAGAAACACTCTCAGTAGAGCATTAAGTATCAATTTTTGTTGAAAAACAGACGAGTCAGTGAATTAAATTAGAAAATTACTGATTTCAGAGATCACTTCAGAAGCTGTATTTTTAATTTTGCTATGAACTATTGCATTTCATCGGAGAAACACGCTGAGTAGAGCATTTAGTGTCAATTTTTATTGAAAAAAACCCGAATCAGTTAAATTACTCAGAAAAATGTTGATTTGAGACATCACCTCAGATCTGTATATTAAATCTTGCTATGAAATGATGCTTAATATTCGAGAAACACGCTGAATAGAGCATTTAGTGTCAATTTTTGTTGAAAAAAACCCGAATCAGTTAAATTACTCAGAAAAATGCTAATTTGAGAGATCACCTCAGAACTGTATTTTAAATCTTGCAATGAAATATTGCATAAAATCGGAAAAACACGCTGAATAGAGCATTTAGTGTCAATTTTTGTTAAAAACAGCCGAATCAGTTAAATTACTCAGAAAAATGTTGATTTGAGGGATCATCTCAGAAGCCTTATTTTTAATCTTGCTATGAAATTTTGCATAAAATCGGAGAAACACGCTGAGTAGAGCATTTAGTGTCAATTTTTGTTGAAAAACAGCCGAATCAGTGAATTAAATCAGAAGAATACTGATTTGAGAGATTATCTCCGAAACCTTATATTTAATCTTGCTATGAAATTTTGCATAAAATTGGAGAAACACGCTGAGTAGAGCATTTAGTGTCAATTTTTGTGGAAAAACAGCCGAATCAGTGAAATAAACCAGAAGAATACTGATGTGAGATATTACCTCAGAAGCTGTATTTTAATCTTGTTATGAAATTTTGCATTTAATCGGAGAAACACGCTGAGTAGATCATTTTTTATGAGATTGTGTTAAAAACAGCTGAATCGATGAATAAATCAGAAAAATTCTGATTTGAGAGATCACCTCAGAAGCTGTATTTTTAATTTTGCTACGAAATAATGCTTAAAATTCTGGAAACACGCTGAAAAGAGCATTTAGTTTCAATTTTTGTTGAAAAACAGCCGAATCAGTGAATTAAATCAGAAAATTGCTGATTTGAGAGATCACCTCAGAAGCTGTGTTTTTAATCTTGCTATGCAATATAGCATAAAATCGGAGAAACACCCTGAGTAGAGCATTTTATATGAGATTGTGTTAAAAACAGCTGAATCGATGAACTAAATCAGAAAATATTTGATTTGAGAGATCACCTCAGAAGCTGTAGATTTAATCTTGCTATGAAATATATCATAAAATTGGAGAAACACTCTCAGTAGAGCATTAAGTATCAATGTTTATAGAAAAACAGACGAATCAGTAAATTAAATCAGAAAATTGCTGATTTCAGAGATCACCTCAGAAGCTGTAATTTCAATTTTGCTACGAAATAATGCATAAAATTCTGGAAACACGCTGAAAAGAGCATTTAGTTTCAATTTTGTTGAAAAACAGCCGAATGAGTGAATTAAATCAGAAAATTGCTGATTTGATTGATCACTTAAGAAGCTGTGTTTTTAATCTTGCTATGCAATATAGCATTATATCGGAGAAAAAGGCTGAGTAGAGCATTTTATGTGAGATTGTGTTGAAAAACAGCTGAATCGATGAACTAAATCAGAAAAATTCTGATTTGAGAGATCACCTCAGAAGCTGTATTTTTAATCTTGCTATTAAATATTGCATAATATTCGAGAAACACGCTGAGAAGAGCATTTAGTGTCAATTTTTGTTGAAAAAAACCCGAATCAGTTAAATTACTCAGAAAAATGCTAATTTGAGAGATCACCTCAGATCTGTATTTTAAATCTTGCCATGAAATATTGCATAAAATCAGAAAAACACGCTGAATAGAGCATTTAGTGTCAATTTTTGTTGAAAAACAGCCGAATGAGTGAATTAAATCAGAAGAATACTGATTTGAGTGATCATCTCAGAAGCCTTATTTTAAATCTCACTACGAAATATTGCATAAAATCGGAGAAACACGCTGAGTATAGCATTTATTGTCAATTTTTGTTGAAAAACAGCCGAATAAGTGAATTTAATGAGAATAATTATGATTTGAGAGATCACCTCAAAAGCTGTATTTTTAATTCTGCTATGAAATATTGAATAAAATCAAAAAAACACTCTTAGCAGAGCATTAGGTGTCAATTTTTGTTGAAAATCAGCCGAATTAGTGAATAAAATCAGAAGAATGCTGATTTGAGTAATCACCTCTGAAGTTGTATCTTTAATTATGGTATGAAATAATGGATACAATTGGAGAAACACTCTCAGTAGAGCATTAAGTATCAATGTTTGTTGAAAAACAGACGTATCAGTGAATTAAATCAGAAAAATGCTGATTTCAGAGATCACCTCAGAAGCTGTATTTTTAATCCTGCTATGAAATATATTATAAAATCAGAGAAACACTCTGAGAAGAGCATTTAGTATCAATTTTTGTTGAAAAACAGCCGAATCAGTGAAAAAAATCAGTAGAATGCTGATTTCAGAGATCACCTCGGAAGCTGTATTTTTAATTTTGCTATGCAATATAGCATAAAATCGGAGAAACACGCTGAGTAGAGCATTAAGTATCAATGTTTGTTGAAAAACAGACGAATCAGTGAATTAAATCAGAAAAATGCGGATTTGAGAGATCACCTCAGAAGCTATATTTTTAATCTTGCTATGAAATATTGCATAATATTCGATAAACACGCTGAGTAGAGCATTTTGTGTCAATTTCTGTTGCAAAACCGCCGAATCAGTGTTTTAATCAGAAAAATGCTGATTTGAGAGATCACCTCAGAAGCTGTATTTTTAATCTTGCCTTGAAATATTGCACAATATTCGAGAAACACGCTAAGTAGAGCATTTAGTGTCAATTTTTGTTGAAAAAAACCCGAATCAGTTAAATTACTCAGAAAAATTTTGATTTGAGAGATCACCTCAGATCTGTATTTTAAATCTTGCTATGAAATATAGCATAAAATCGGAGAAACACGCTGAGTAGAGCATTTTATATGAGATTGTGTTAAAAACAGCTGAATCGATGAACTAAATCAGAAAAATTCCGATTTGAGAGATCACCTCAGAAGCTGTATTTTTAATCTTGCTTTGAAATAATGCAAAAAATTGGAGAAACACGCTGAGTAGAGCATTTTGTGTCAATTTTTGTTGAAAAACAGCCGAATCAGTGAATTAAATCAGAAGAATATTGATTTGAGAGATCATTACAGAAGCCTTATATTTAATCTTGCTATGAAATTTTGCATAAAATCGGAGAAACACGCTGAGAAGGGCATTAAGTATCAATGTTTGTTGAAAAACTGACGAATCAGTGAATTAAATCAGAAAAATGCGGATTTGAGAGATCACCTCAGAAGCTGTATTTTAATCTTGCTATGAAACATTGCATAAAATCGGAAAAACACTCTGAGAAGAGGTTTCAGTGTCAATTTTTGTTGAAAATCAGCCGAATTAGTGAATAAAATCATAAGAATGCTGATTTAAGTAATCACCTCTGAAGCTGTATCTTTAATTATCCTATGAAGATGATGCATACAATTGGAGAAACACTCTCAGTAGAGCATTAAGTATCAATTTTTGTTGAAAAACAGACGAGTCAGTGAATTAAATTAGAAAATTACTGATTTCAGAGATCACTTCACAAGCTGTATTTTTAATTTTGCTATGAACTATTGCATTTCATCGGAGAAACAAGCTGAGTAGAGCATTTTATGTGAGATTGTGTTGGAAAACAGCTGAATCGATGAACTAAATCAGAAAAATTCTGATTTGTGTGATCACCTCAGAAGCTGTATTTTTAATCTTGCTATGAAATATTGCATAAAATTGGAGAAACACGCTGAGTAGAGCATTTAGTGTCAATTTTTATTGAAAAAAACCCGAATCAGTTAAATTACTCAGAAAAATGTTGATTTGAGACATCACCTCAGATCTGTATATTAAATCTTGCTATGTAATGATGCTTAATATTCGAGAAACACGCTGAATAGAGCATTTAGTGTCAATTTTTGTTGAAAAAAACCCGAATCAGTTAAATTACTCAGAAAAATGCTAATTTGAGAGATCACCTCAGAACTGTATTTTAAATCTTGCAATGAAATATTGCATAAAATCGGAAAAACACGCTGAATAGAGCATTTAGTGTCAATTTTTGTTAAAAACAGCCGAATCAAGTAAATTTCTCAGAAAAATGTTGATTTGAGGGATCATCTCAGAAGCCTTATTTTTAATCTTGCTATGAAATTTTGCATAAAATCGGAGAAACACGCTGAGTAGAGCATTTAGTGTCAATTTTTGTTGAAAAACAGCCGAATCAGTGAATTAAATGAGAAGAATACTGATTTGAGAGATTATCTCCGAAACCTTATATTTAATCTTGCTATGAAATTTTGCATAAAATTGGAGAAACACGCTGAGTAGAGCATTTAGTGTCAATTTTTGTGGAAAAACAGCCGAATCAGTGAAATAAACCAGAAGAATACTGCTGTGAGATATTACCTCAGAAGCTGTATTTTAATCTTGTTATGAAATTTTGCATTTAGTCGGAGAAACACGCTGAGTAGATCATTTTTTATGAGATTGTGTTAAAAACAGCTGAATCGATGAATAAATCAGAAAAATTCTGATTTGAGAGATCACCTCAGAAGCTGTATTTTTAATTTTGCTACGAAATAATGCTTAAAATTCTGGAAACACGCTAAAAAGAGCATTTAGTTTCAATTTTTGTTGAAAAACAGCCGAATCAGTGAATTAAATCAGAAAATTGCTGATTTGAGAGATCACCTCAGAAGCTGTGTTTTTAATCTTGCTATGCAATATAGCATAAAATCGGAGAAACACTCTCAGTAGAGCATTTAGTATCAATGTTTATAGAAAAACAGACGAATCAGTAAATTAAATCAGAAAATTGCTGATTTCAGAGATCACCTCAGAAGCTGTAATTTCAATTTTGCTACGAAATAATGCATAAAATTCTGGAAACACGCTGAAAAGAGCATTTAGTTTCAATTTTGTTGAAAAACAGCCGAATGAGCTAATTAAATCAGAAAATTGCTGATTTCAGAGATCACTTACGAAGCTGTGTTTTTAATCTTGCTATGCAATATAGCATTAAATCGGAGAAAAAGGCTGAGTAGAGCATTTTATGTGAGATTGTTTTGAAAAACAGCTGAATCGATGAACTAAATCAGAAAAATTCTGATTTGAGAGATCACCTCAGAAGCTGTATTTTTAATCTTGCTATAAAATATTGCACAATATTCGAGAAACACGCTGAGAAGAGCATTTAGTGTCAATTTTTGTTGAAAAAAACCCGAATCAGTTAAATTACTCAGAAAAATGCTAATTTGAGAGATCACCTCAGATCTGTATTTTAAATCTTGCCATGAAATATTGCATAAAATCAGAAAAACACGCTGAATAGAGCATTTAGTGTCAATTTTTGTTGAAAAACAGCCGAATGAGTGAATGAAATCAGAAGAATACTGATTTGAGTGATCATCTCAGAAGCCTTATTTTAAATCTCACTACGAAATATTGCATAAAATCGGAGAAACACGCTGAGTATAGCATTTATTGTCAATTTTTGTTGAAAAAAAGCCGAATAAGTGAATTTAATGAGAATAATTATGATTTGAGAGATCACCTCAAAAGCTGTATTTTTAATTCTGCTATGAAATATTGAATTAAATCGAAAAAACACTCTTAGAAGAGCATAAGGTGTCAATTTTTGTTGAAAATCAGCCGAATTAGTGAATAAAATCAGAAGAATGCTGATTTGAGTAATCACCTCTGAAGCTGTATCTTTAATTATGGTATGAAATAATGCATACAATTGTAGAAACACTCTCAGTAGAGCATTAAGTATCAATGTTTGTTGAAAAACAGACGTATCAGTGAATTAAATCAGAAAAATGCTGATTTCAGAGATCACCTCAGAAGCTGTATTTTTAATCCTGCTATGAAATATATTATAAAATCAGAGAAACACTCTGAGAAGACCATTTAGTATCAATTTTTGTTGAAAAACAGCCGAATCAGTGAAAAAAATCAGTAGAATGCTGATTTCAGAGATCACCTCGGAAGCTGTATTTTTAATTTTGCTATGCAATATAGCATAAAATCGGAGAAACACGCTGAGTAGAGCATTAAGTATCAATGTTTATTGAAAAACAGACGAATCAGTGAATTAAATCAGAAAAATGCGGATTTGAGAGATCACCTCAGAAGCTATATTTTTAATCTTGCTATGAAATATTTCATAATATTCGATAAACACGCTGAGTAGAGCATTTTGTGTCAATTTCTGTTGCAAAACCGCCGAATCAGTGTTTTAATCAGAAAAATGCTGATTTGAGAGATCACCTCAGAAGCTGTATTTTTAATCTTGCTTTGAAATATTGCACAATATTCAAGAAACACGCTAAGTAGAGCATTTAGTGTCAATTTTTGTTGAAAAAAACCCGAATCAGTTAAATTACTCAGAAAAATTTTGATTTGAGAGATCACCTCAGATCTGTATTTTAAATCTTGCTATGAAATATAGCATAAAATCGGAGAAACACGCTGAGTAGAGCATTTTATATGAGATTGTGTTAAAAACAGCTGAATCGATGAACTAAATCAGAAAAATTCCGATTTGAGAGATCACCTCAGAAGCTGTATTTTTAATCTTGCTCTGAAATAATGCATAAAATTGGAGAAACACGCTGAGAAGAGCATTTAGTGTCAATTTTTGTTGAAAAAAACCCGAATCAGTTAAATTACTCAGAAAAATGCTAATTTGAGAGATCACCTCAGATCTGTATTTTAAATCTTGCCATGAAATATTGCATAAAATCAGAAAAACACGCTGAATAGAGCATTTGCTTTCAATTTTTGTTGAAAAACAGCCGAGTCAGTGAATTAAATCAGAAGAATACTGATTTGAGAGATCATCTCAGAATCTGTATTTTTAATCCTGCTATGAAATATATTATAAAATCAGAGAAACACTCTGAGAAGAGCATTTAGTGTCAATTTTTGTTGAAAAACAGCCGAATCAGTGAAAAAAATCAGGAGAATGCTGATTTCAGAGATCACCTCGGAAGCTGTATTTTTAATTTTGCTATGAACTATTGCATTTCATCCGAGAAACACGCTGAGTAGAGCATTTTATGTGAGATTGTGTTGAAAAACAGGTGAATCGATGAACTAAATCAGAAAAATTCTGATTTGAGTGATCACCTCAGAAGCTGTATTTTTAATCTTGCTATGAAATATTGCATAAAATCAGAGAAACACTCTGAGAAGAGCATTTAGTTTCAATTTTTCTTGAAAAACAGCCGAATCAGTGATTTAAATCACAAAATTGCTGACTTGAGAGATCACCTAAGAAGCTGTGTTTTTAATCTTGCTATGCAATATAGCATTAAATCGGAGAAAAAGGCTGAGTATAGCATTTTATGTGAGATGGTGTTGAAAAACAGCTGAATCGATTAACTAATTCAGAAAAATTCTGATTTGAGAGATCACCTCAGAAGCTGTATTTTTAATCTTGCTATGAAATATTGCACAATATTCGAGAAACACGCTGAGTAGAGCATTTTGTGTCAATTTCTGTTTCAAAACCGCCGAATCAGTGTTTTAATCAGAAAAATGCTGATTTGAGAGATCACCTCAGAAGCTGTATTTTTAATCTTGCTTTGAAATAATGCATAAAATTGGAGAAACACGCTGAGAAGAGCATTTAGTGTCAATTTTTGTTGAAAAAAACCCGAATCAGTTAAATTACTCAGAAAAATGCTAATTTAAAGATCACCTCAGATCTGTATTTTAAATCTTGCCATGAAATATTGCATAAAATCAGAAAAACACGCTGAATAGAGCATTTGTTTTCAATTTTTTTTGAAAAACAGCCGAGTCAGTGAATTAAATCAGAAGAATACTGATTTGAGAGATCATCTCAGAATCTGTATTTTTAATCCTGCTATGAAATATATTATAAAATCAGAGAAACACTCTGAGAAGAGCATTTAGTATCAATTTTTGTTGAAAAACAGCCGAATCAGTGAAAAAAATCAGTAGAATGCTGATTTCAGAGATCACCTCGGAAGCTGTATTTTTAATTTTGCTATGAACTATTGCATTTCATCCGAGAAACACGCTGAGTAGAGCATTTTATGTGAGATTGTGTTGAAAAACAGGTGAATCGATGAACTAAATCAGAAAAATTCTGATTTGAGTGATCACCTCAGAAGCTGTATTTTTAATCTTGCTATGAAATATTGCATAAAATTGGAGAAACACGCTGAGAAGAGCATTAAGTATCAATTTTTGTTGAAAAACAGCCAAATCAGTGAAATAAATCAGAAAAATGCTGATTTGAGAGATCACCTCAGATCTGTATTTTTAATCTTGCCATGAAATATTGCATAAAATCGGAGAAACACGCTGAATAGAGCATTAATGTCAATTTTTGTTTTAAAAAACAGCCAAATCAGTGAATTAAATCAGAAGAATACTGATTTTAGACATCATCTCAGAAGCCTTATTTTTAATTTTGCTATGAAATATTGCTTAAAATCGGACAAACACGGTGAGTAGAGCATTTAGCGTCAATTTTTGTTGAAAAACAGCCGAATCAGTGAATTAAACCAGAAGAATGCTGATGTGAGATATTACCTCAGAAGCGATATTTTTAATTATGCAAAGAAATATTGCATAAAGTCGGAGAAACACGCTGAGAAGAGCATTTTATGTGACATTGTGTTAAAAACAGCTGAATCGATGAACTTAATCAGAAAAATTCTGATTTGAGTGATCACCTCAGCTGTATTTTTCATCTTGCAATGAAATATTGCATAATATTCGAGAAACACGCTGAATAGATCATTTGTTTTCAATTTTTGTTGAAAAACAGCCGAAACAGTGAATAAAATCAGAAGAATGCTGATTTGAGAGATCACCTCAGAAGCTGTATTTTTAATCTTGTTATGAAATATTGCATTAAATTGGAGAAACACGCTGAGTAGAGCATTTAGTGTATATTTTTGTTGAAAAACAGCCGAATCAGTGAAATTACTCAGAAAAATGCTGATTTGAGAGATCACCTCAGATCTGTGTTTTAAATCTTGCCATGAAATATTGCATAAAATCGGAGAAACACGCTAAATATAGCACTTAGTCTCAATTTTTGTTGAAAAACAGCCGAATCAGTGAATTAAATCAGAAGAATATTGATTTGAGAGATCATTACAGAAGCCTTATATTTAATCTTGCTATGAAATTTTGCATAAAATCGGAGAAACACGCTGAGTAGAGCATTAAGTGTCAATTTTTGTTGAAAACAGCCAAATCAGTGATAAAAATAAGAAAAATGCTGATTTGAGAGATCACCTCAGATCTGTATTTTTAATCTTGCCATGAAATATTGCATAAAATCGGAGAAACACGCTGAATAGAGCATTAATGTCAACTTTTTTTTAAAAAACAGCCAAATCAGTGAATTAAATCAGAAGAATACTGATTTTAGAGATCATCTCAGAAGCCTTATTTTTAATTTTGCTATGAAATATTGCTTAAAATCGGAGAAACACGTCGAGTAGGGCAACTAGTGTCAATTTTTGTTGAAAAACAGCCGAATCAGTGAATCAAACCAGAAGAATGCTGATGTGAGATATTACCTCAGAAGCTGTTTTTAATCTTGCTATGAAATTTTACATTTAATCGGAGAAAGACGCTGAGTAGAGCATTTTATATGAGATTGTGTTAAAAACAGCTGAATCGATGAACTAAATCAGAAAAATTCTGATTTGAGAGATTACCTCAGAAGCTGTATTTTCAATTTTGCTACGAAATAATGCATAAAATTCTGGAAACACGCTGAGAAGAGCATTTAGTTTCAATTTTTCTTGAAAAACAGCCGAATCAGTGATTTAAATCACAAAATTGCTGACCTGAGAGATCACCTAAGAAGCTGTGTTTTTAATCTTGCTATGCAATATAGCATTAAATCGGAGAAAAAGGCTGAGTATAGCATTTTATGTGAGATGGTGTTGAAAAACAGCTGAATCGATGAACTAATTCAGAAAAATTCTGATTTGAGAGATCACCTCAGAAGCTGTATTTTTAATCTTGCTATGAAATATTGCACAATATTCGAAAAACACGCTGAGTAGAGCATTTTGTGTCAATTTCTGTTGCAAAACCGCCGAATTAGTGTTTTAATCAGAAAAATGCTGATTTGAGAGATCACCTCAGAAGCTGTATTTTTAATCTTGCTTTGAAATATTGCACAATATTCGAGAAACACGCTAAGTAGAGCATTTAGTGTCAATTTTTGTTGAAAAAAACCCGAATCAGTTAAATTACTCAGAAAAATGTTGATTTGAGAGACCACCTCAGATCTGTATTTTAAATCTTGCTATGAAATATAGCATAAAATCGGAGAAACACGCTGAGTAGAGCATTTTATATGAGATTGTGTTAAAAACAGCTGAATCGATGAACTAAATCAGAAAAATTCCGATTTGAGAGATCACCTCAGAAGCTGTATTTTTAATCTTGCTTTGAAATAATGCATAAAATTGGAGAAACACGCTGAGAAGAGCATTTAGTGTCAATTTTTGTTGAAAAACAGCCGCATCAGCGAATTAAATCAGAAGAATACTGATTTGAGAGATCATCTCTGAATCCCTATTTTTAATCTCACTACGAAATATTGCATAAAATCGGAGAAACACGCTGAGTAGAGCATTTAGTGTCAATTTTTGTTGAAAAACAGCCGAATAAGTGAATTTAATGAGAACAATTATGATTTGAGAGATCACCTCAAAAGCTGTATTTTTAATTCTGCTATGAAATATTAGATTTAATCGGAAAAACACTCTGAGAAGAGCAATTAGTGTCAATTTTTGTTGAAAATCAGCCGAATTAGTGAATAAAATCAGAAGAATGCTGATTTAAGTACTCACCTCTGAAGCTGTATCTTTAATTATCCTATGAATATGATGCATACAATTGGAGAAACACTCTCAGTAGAGCATTACGTATCAATTTTTGTTGAAAAACAGACGAATCAGTGAATTAAATCAGAAAATTACTGATTTCAGAGATCACTTCAGAAGCTGTATTTTTAATATTGCTATGAACTATTGCATTTCATCCGAGAAACACGCTGAGAAGAGCATTTTATGTGAGATTGTGTTGAAAAACAAGTGAATCGATGAACTAAATCAGAAAAATTCTGATTTGAGTGATCCCCTCAGAAGCTGTATTTTTAATCTTGCTATGAAATATTGCATAAAATTGGAGAAACACGCTGAGAAGGAAATTTAGTGTCAATTTTTGTTGAAAAAAACCCGAATCAATTAAATTACTCAGAAAAATGTTGATTTGAGAGATCACCTCAGATCTGTATTTTAAATCTTGCCATGAAATATTGCATAAAATCGGAAAAACACGCTGAATAGAGCATTAAGTGTCAATTTTTGTTAAAAACAGCCGAATCAGTGAATTAAATCAGAAGAATACTGATTTGAGAGATCATCTCCGAAGCCTTATATTTAATCTTGCTATGAAATTTTGCATAAAATCGGAGAAACACGCTGAGTAGAGCATTTAGTGTCAATTTTTGTTGAAAATCAGCTAAATTAGTGAATTAAATCAGAAGAATACTGATTTGAGGGATCATCTTTGAAGCCTTCTTTTTAATCTCACTACGAAATATTGCATAAAATCGAAAAAAACTCTGAGAAGAGCATTTAGTGTCAATTTTTGTTGAAAAGCAGCCGAATTAGTGAATAAAATCAGAAGAATGCTGATTTGAGTAATCACCTCTGAAGCTGAATCTTTAATAATGGTATGAAATAATGCATACAATTGGAGAAACGCTCTCAGTAGAGCAGTAAGTATCAATGTTTGTTGAAAAACAGACGAATCAGTGAATTAAATCAGAAAAATGCTGATTTCAGAGATCACCTCAGAAGCTGTATTTTTAATCTTCCTATGAAATATATTATAAAATCAGAGAAACACTCTGAGAAGAGCATTTAGTATCAATGTTTGTTGAAACACAGACGAATCAGTGAATTAAATCAGAAAAATGCTGATTTTAGAGATCACCTCAGAAGCTATAACTTGCTATGAAATATATTATGAAATCAGAGAAACACTCTGAGTAGAGTATTAAGTATCAATGTTTGTTGAAAAACAGACGAATCAGTGAATTAAATCAGAAAAATGCGGATTTGAGAGATCACCTCAGAAGCTATATTTTTAATCTTGCTATGAAATATATTATTAAATCAGAGAAACACTCTGAGTAGAGCATTTTGTGTCAATTTCTGTGGCAAAACCGCCGAATCAGTGTTTTAATCAGAAAAATGCTGATTTGAGAGATCACCTCAGAAGCTGTATTTTTAATCTTGCTGTGAAATATTGCACAATATTCGAGAATTACGCTGAGTAGAGCATTTAGTGTCAATTTTTGTTGAAATAAAACCCGAATCAGTTAAATTACTCAGAAAAATGTTGATTTGAGAGATCACCTCAGATCTGTATTTTAAATCTTGCTATAAAATATTGCTTAATATTCGAGAAACACGCTGAATAGAGCATTTAGTGTCAAGTTTTGTTGAAAATCAGCCGAATAAGTGAATTTAATGAGAACAATTATGATTTGAGAGATCACCTCAAAAGCTGTATTTTTAATTCTGCTATGAAATATTTCATTAAATCGAAAAAACACTCTGAGAAGAGCATTTACTGTTAATTTTTGTTGAAAATCAGTCGAATTTTTCAATAAAATCAGAAGAATGCTGATTTGAGTAATCACCTCTGAAACTATATCTTTAATTATGGTATGAAATAATGCATACAATTGGAGAAACACTCTCAGTAGAGCATTAAGTATCAATGTTTGTTGAAAAACAGACGAATCAGTGAATTAAATCAGAAAAATGCTGATTTCAGAGATCACCTCAGAAGCTGTATTTTTAATCTTGCTATGAAATATTGCATAAAGTCGGAGAAACACGCTGAGAAGAGCATTTTATGTGAGATTGTGTTACAAACAGCTGAATCGATGAACTAAATCAGAAAAATTCTGATTTGAGAGATCACCTCAGCTGTATTTTTAATCTTGCAATGAAATATTGCACAATATTCGAGAAACACGCTGAGAAGATCATTTACTGTCAATTTTTGTTGAAAAAAACCCGAATCAGTTAAATTACTCAGAAAAATGCTAATTTGAGAGATCACCTCAGATCTGTATTTTAAATCTTGCCATGAAATATTGCATAAAATCGGAAAAACACGCTGAATAGAGCATTAAGTGTCAAGTTTTGTATAAAACAGCCGAATCAGTGAAATAAATAAGAAGAATACTGATTTGAGAGATCATCTCCGAAGCCTTATATTTAATCTTGCTATGAAATTTTGCATAAAATCGGAGAAACACGCTGAGTAGAGAATTTAGTGTCAATTTCTGTTGAAAATCAGCTAAATTAGTGAATTAAATCAGAAGAATACTGATTTGAGGGATCATCTCAGAATCCTTATTTTTAATCTCACTACGAAATATTGCAAAAAATCGGAGAAACACGCTGAGTAGAGCATTTAGTGTCAATTTTTGTTGAAAATCAGCCGAATTAGTGAATAAAATCAGAAGAATGCTGATTTCAGAGATCACCTCAGAAGCTGTATTTTTAATCTTGCTATGCAATATAGAATAAAATCGGAGAAACACGCTGAGTAGAGCATTAAGTATCAATGTTTGATGAAAATCAGACGAATCAGTGAATTAAATGAGAAATATGCGGATTTGAGAGATCACCTCAGAAGCTATATTTTTAATCTTGCTATGAAATATATTATAAAATCAGAGAAACACTCTGAGTAGAGCATTTTGCGTCAATTTCTGTGGCAAAACCGCCGAATCAGTGTTTTAATCAGAAAAATGCTGATTTGAGAGATCACCTCAGAAGCTGTATTTTTATCTTGCTGTGAAATATTGCACAATATTCGAGAAACACGCTGAGTAGAGCATTTAGTGTCAATTTTTGTTGAAAAAAACCCGAATCAGTTAAATTACTCAGAAAAATGTTGATTTGAGAGATCACCTCAGATCTGTATTTTAAATCTTGCTATAAAATATTGCTTAATATTCGAGAAACACGCTGAGTAGAGCATTAAGTATCAATGTTTGTTGAAAAACAGCCGAATCCGTGAATAAAAACAGAAGAATGCTGATTTGAGATATCACCTCAGAAGCGATATTTTTAATTTTGCTATGAATAATTGCATAACATCGGAGAAACACGCTGAGTAGAGCATTTCGTGTCAATTTTTGTTGAAAAACAGCCGAATCAGGGAATTAAATCAGAAAATTGCTGATTTGAGAGATCACCTAAGAAGCTGTGTTTTTAATCTTGCTATGCAATATAGCATTAAATCGGAGAGAAAGGCTGAGTAGAGCATTTTATGTGGGATTGTGTTGAAAAACAGCTGAATCGATGAACTAAATCAGAAAAATTCTGATTTGAGAGATCACCTCAGAAGCTGTATTTTTAATCTTGCTATGAAATATTGCACAATATTCGAGAAACACGCTGAGAAAAGCATTTAGTGCCAATTTTTGTTGAAAAAAACCCGAATCAGTTAAATTACTCAGAAAACTGCTAATTTGAGAGATCACCTCAGATCTGTATTTTAAATCTTGCCATGAAATATTTCATAAAATCGGAAAAACACGCTGAATAGAGCATTTAGTGTCAATTTTTGTATAAAACAGCCGAATCAGTGAATTAAATCAGAAGAATACTGATTTGAGAGATCATCTCAGAAGCCTTATTTTTAATCTCACTACGAAATATTGCAATAAATCGGAGAACCAGCTGAGTAGAGCATTTAGTGTCAATTTTTGTTGAAAAACAGCCGAATAAGTGAATTTAATGAGAACAATTATGATTTGAGAGATCACCTCAAAAGCTGTATTTTTAATTCTGCTATGAAATATTTCATTAAATCGAAAAAATACTCTGAGAAGAGCATTTACTGTCAATTTTTGTTGAAAATCAGTCGAATTTTTCAATAAAATCAGAAGAATGCTGATTTGAGTAATCACCTCTGAAGCTATATCTTTAATTATGGTATGAAATAATGCATACAATTGGAGAAACACTCTCAGTAGAGCATTAAGTATCAATGTTTGTTGAAAAACAGACGAATCAGTGAATTAAATCAGAAAAATGCTGATTTCAGAGATCACCTCAGAAGCTGTATTTTTAATCTTGCTATGAAATATTGCATAAAGTCGGAGAAACACGCTGAGAAGAGCATTTTATGTGAGATTGTGTTACAAACAGCTGAATCGATGAACTAAATCAGAAAAATTCTGATTTGAGAGATCACCTCAGCTGTATTTTTAATCTTGCAATGAAATATTGCACAATATTCGAGAAACACGCTGAGAAGAGCATTTAGTGTCAATTTTTGTTGAAAAAAACCCGAATCAGTTAAATTACTCAGAAAAATGCTAATTTGAGAGATCACCTCAGATCTGTATTTTAAATCTTGCCATGAAATATTGCATAAAATCAGAAAAACACGCTGAATAGAGCATTTGCTTTCAATTTTTGTTGAAAAACAGCCGAGTCAGTGAATTAAATCAGAAGAATACTGATTTGAGAGATCATCTCAGAATCTGTATTTTTAATCCTGCTATGAAATATATTATAAAATCAGAGAAACACTCTGAGAAGAGCATTTAGTGTCAATTTTTGTTGAAAAACAGCCGAATCAGTGAAAAAAATCAGGAGAATGCTGATTTCAGAGATCACCTCGGAAGCTGTATTTTTAATTTTGCTATGAACTATTGCATTTCATCCGAGAAACACGCTGAGTAGAGCATTTTATGTGAGATTGTGTTGAAAAACAGGTGAATCGATGAACTAAATCAGAAAAATTCTGATTTGAGTGATCACGTCAGAAGCTGTATTTTTAATCTTGCTATGAAATATTGCATAAAATCAGAGAAACACTCTGAGAAGAGCATTTAGTTTCAATTTTTCTTGAAAAACAGCCGAATCAGTGATTTAAATCACAAAATTGCTGACTTGAGAGATCACCTAAGAAGCTGTGTTTTTAATCTTGCTATGCAATATAGCATTAAATCGGAGAAAAAGGCTGAGTATAGCATTTTATGTGAGATGGTGTTGAAAAACAGCTGAATCGATTAACTAATTCAGAAAAATTCTGATTTGAGAGATCACCTCAGAAGCTGTATTTTTAATCTTGCTATGAAATATTGCACAATATTCGAGAAACACGCTGAGTAGAGCATTTTGTGTCAATTTCTGTTTCAAAACCGCCGAATCAGTGTTTTAATCAGAAAAATGCTGATTTGAGAGATCACCTCAGAAGCTGTATTTTTAATCTTGCTTTGAAATAATGCATAAAATTGGAGAAACACGCTGAGAAGAGCATTTAGTGTCAATTTTTGTTGAAAAAAACCCGAATCAGTTAAATTACTCAGAAAAATGCTAATTTAAAGATCACCTCAGATCTGTATTTTAAATCTTGCCATGAAATATTGCATAAAATCAGAAAAACACGCTGAATAGAGCATTTGTTTTCAATTTTTTTTGAAAAACAGCCGAGTCAGTGAATTAAATCAGAAGAATACTGATTTGAGAGATCATCTCAGAATCTGTATTTTTAATCCTGCTATGAAATATATTATAAAATCAGAGAAACACTCTGAGAAGAGCATTTAGTATCAATTTTTGTTGAAAAACAGCCGAATCAGTGAAAAAAATCAGTAGAATGCTGATTTCAGAGATCACCTCGGAAGCTGTATTTTTAATTTTGCTATGATCTATTGCATTTCATCCGAGAAACACGCTGAGTAGAGCATTTTATGTGAGATTGTGTTGAAAAACAGGTGAATCGATGAACTAAATCAGAAAAATTCTGATTTGAGTGATCACCTCAGAAGCTGTATTTTTAATCTTGCTATGAAATATTGCATAAAATTGGAGAAACACGCTGAGAAGAGCATTAAGTATCAATTTTTGTTGAAAAACAGCCAAATCAGTGAAATAAATCAGAAAAATGCTGATTTGAGAGATCACCTCAGATCTGTATTTTTAATCTTGCCATGAAATATTGCATAAAATCGGAGAAACACGCTGAATAGAGCATTAATGTCAATTTTTGTTTTAAAAAACAGCCAAATCAGTGAATTAAATCAGAAGAATACTGATTTTAGACATCATCTCAGAAGCCTTATTTTTAATTTTGCTATGAAATATTGCTTAAAATCGGACAAACACGGTGAGTAGAGCATTTAGCGTCAATTTTTGTTGAAAAACAGCCGAATCAGTGAATTAAACCAGAAGAATGCTGATGTGAGATATTACCTCAGAAGCGATATTTTTAATTATGCAAAGAAATATTGCATAAAGTCGGAGAAACACGCTGAGAAGAGCATTTTATGTGACATTGTGTTAAAAACAGCTGAATCGATGAACTTAATCAGAAAAATTCTGATTTGAGTGATCACCTCAGCTGTATTTTTCATCTTGCAATGAAATATTGCATAATATTCGAGAAACACGCTGAATAGATCATTTGTTTTCAATTTTTGTTGAAAAACAGCCGAAACAGTGAATAAAATCAGAAGAATGCTGATTTGAGAGATCACCTCAGAAGCTGTATTTTTAATCTTGTTATGAAATATTGCATTAAATTGGAGAAACACGCTGAGTAGAGCATTTAGTGTATATTTTTGTTGAAAAACAGCCGAATCAGTGAAATTACTCAGAAAAATGCTGATTTGAGAGATCACCTCAGATCTGTGTTTTAAATCTTGCCATGAAATATTGCATAAAATCGGAGAAACACGCTAAATATAGCACTTAGTCTCAATTTTTGTTGAAAAACAGCCGAATCAGTGAATTAAATCAGAAGAATATTGATTTGAGAGATCATTACAGAAGCCTTATATTTAATCTTGCTATGAAATTTTGCATAAAATCGGAGAAACACGCTGAGTAGAGCATTAAGTGTCAATTTTTGTTGAAAACAGCCAAATCAGTGATAAAAATAAGAAAAATGCTGATTTGAGAGATCACCTCAGATCTGTATTTTTAATCTTGCCATGAAATATTGCATAAAATCGGAGAAACACGCTGAATAGAGCATTAATGTCAACTTTTTTTTAAAAAACAGCCAAATCAGTGAATTAAATCAGAAGAATACTGATTTTAGAGATCATCTCAGAAGCCTTATTTTTAATTTTGCTATGAAATATTGCTTAAAATCGGAGAAACACGTCGAGTAGGGCAACTAGTGTCAATTTTTGTTGAAAAACAGCCGAATCAGTGAATCAAACCAGAAGAATGCTGATGTGAGATATTACCTCAGAAGCTGTTTTTAATCTTGCTATGAAATTTTACATTTAATCGGAGAAAGACGCTGAGTAGAGCATTTTATATGAGATTGTGTTAAAAACAGCTGAATCGATGAACTAAATCAGAAAAATTCTGATTTGAGAGATTACCTCAGAAGCTGTATTTTCAATTTTGCTACGAAATAATGCATAAAATTCTGGAAACACGCTGAAAAGAGCATTTAGTTTCAATTTTTCTTGAAAAACAGCCGAATCAGTGATTTAAATCACAAAATTGCTGACCTGAGAGATCACCTAAGAAGCTGTGTTTTTAATCTTGCTATGCAATATAGCATTAAATCGGAGAAAAAGGCTGAGTATAGCATTTTATGTGAGATGGTGTTGAAAAACAGCTGAATCGATGAACTAATTCAGAAAAATTCTGATTTGAGAGATCACCTCAGAAGCTGTATTTTTAATCTTGCTATGAAATATTGCACAATATTCGAAAAACACGCTGAGTAGAGCATTTTGTGTCAATTTCTGTTGCAAAACCGCCGAATTAGTGTTTTAATCAGAAAAATGCTGATTTGAGAGATCACCTCAGAAGCTGTATTTTTAATCTTGCTTTGAAATATTGCACAATATTCGAGAAACACGCTAAGTAGAGCATTTAGTGTCAATTTTTGTTGAAAAAAACCCGAATCAGTTAAATTACTCAGAAAAATGTTGATTTGAGAGACCACCTCAGATCTGTATTTTAAATCTTGCTATGAAATATAGCATAAAATCGGAGAAACACGCTGAGTAGAGCATTTTATATGAGATTGTGTTAAAAACAGCTGAATCGATGAACTAAATCAGAAAAATTCCGATTTGAGAGATCACCTCAGAAGCTGTATTTTTAATCTTGCTTTGAAATAATGCATAAAATTGGAGAAACACGCTGAGAAGAGCATTTAGTGTCAATTTTTGTTGAAAAACAGCCGCATCAGCGAATTAAATCAGAAGAATACTGATTTGAGAGATCATCTCTGAATCCCTATTTTTAATCTCACTACGAAATATTGCATAAAATCGGAGAAACACGCTGAGTAGAGCATTTAGTGTCAATTTTTGTTGAAAAACAGCCGAATAAGTGAATTTAATGAGAACAATTATGATTTGAGAGATCACCTCAAAAGCTGTATTTTTAATTCTGCTATGAAATATTAGATTTAATCGGAAAAACACTCTGAGAAGAGCAATTAGTGTCAATTTTTGTTGAAAATCAGCCGAATTAGTGAATAAAATCAGAAGAATGCTGATTTAAGTACTCACCTCTGAAGCTGTATCTTTAATTATCCTATGAATATGATGCATACAATTGGAGAAACACTCTCAGTAGAGCATTACGTATCAATTTTTGTTGAAAAACAGACGAATCAGTGAATTAAATCAGAAAATTACTGATTTCAGAGATCACTTCAGAAGCTGTATTTTTAATATTGCTATGAACTATTGCATTTCATCCGAGAAACACGCTGAGAAGAGCATTTTATGTGAGATTGTGTTGAAAAACAAGTGAATCGATGAACTAAATCAGAAAAATTCTGATTTGAGTGATCCCCTCAGAAGCTGTATTTTTAATCTTGCTATGAAATATTGCATAAAATTGGAGAAACACGCTGAGAAGGAAATTTAGTGTCAATTTTTGTTGAAAAAAACCCGAATCAATTAAATTACTCAGAAAAATGTTGATTTGAGAGATCACCTCAGATCTGTATTTTAAATCTTGCCATGAAATATTGCATAAAATCGGAAAAACACGCTGAATAGAGCATTAAGTGTCAATTTTTGTTAAAAACAGCCGAATCAGTGAATTAAATCAGAAGAATACTGATTTGAGAGATCATCTCCGAAGCCTTATATTTAATCTTGCTATGAAATTTTGCATAAAATCGGAGAAACACGCTGAGTAGAGCATTTAGTGTCAATTTTTGTTGAAAATCAGCTAAATTAGTGAATTAAATCAGAAGAATACTGATTTGAGGGATCATCTTTGAAGCCTTCTTTTTAATCTCACTACGAAATATTGCATAAAATCGAAAAAAACTCTGAGAAGAGCATTTAGTGTCAATTTTTGTTGAAAAGCAGCCGAATTAGTGAATAAAATCAGAAGAATGCTGATTTGAGTAATCACCTCTGAAGCTGAATCTTTAATAATGGTATGAAATAATGCATACAATTGGAGAAACGCTCTCAGTAGAGCAGTAAGTATCAATGTTTGTTGAAAAACAGACGAATCAGTGAATTAAATCAGAAAAATGCGGATTTGAGAGATCACCTCAGAAGCTATATTTTTAATCTTGCTATGAAATATATTATTAAATCAGAGAAACAGTCTGAGTAGAGCATTTTGTGTCAATTTCTGTGGCAAAACCGCCGAATCAGTGTTTTAATCAGAAAAATGCTGATTTGAGAGATCACCTCAGAAGCTGTATTTTTAATCTTGCTGTGAAATATTGCACAATATTCGAGAAACACGCTGAGTAGAGCATTTAGTGTCAATTTTTGTTGAAATAAAACCCGAATCAGTTAAATTACTCAGAAAAATGTTGATTTGAGAGATCACCTCAGATCTGTATTTTAAATCTTGCTATAAAATATTGCTTAATATTCGAGAAACACGCTGAATAGAGCATTTAGTGTCAAGTTTTGTTGAAAATCAGCCGAATAAGTGAATTTAATGAGAACAATTATGATTTGAGAGATCACCTCAAAAGCTGTATTTTTAATTCTGCTATGAAATATTTCATTAAATCGAAAAAACACTCTGAGAAGAGCATTTACTGTCAATTTTTGTTGAAAATCAGTCGAATTTTTCAATAAAATCAGAAGAATGCTGATTTGAGTAATCACCTCTGAAACTATATCTTTAATTATGGTATGAAATAATGCATACAATTGGAGAAACACTCTCAGTAGAGCATTAAGTATCAATGTTTGTTGAAAAACAGACGAATCAGTGAATTAAATCAGAAAAATGCTGATTTCAGAGATCACCTCAGAAGCTGTATTTTTAATCTTGCTATGAAATATTGCATAAAGTCGGAGAAACACGCTGAGAAGAGCATTTTATGTGAGATTGTGTTACAAACAGCTGAATCGATGAACTAAATCAGAAAAATTCTGATTTGAGAGATCACCTCAGCTGTATTTTTAATCTTGCAATGAAATATTGCACAATATTCGAGAAACACGCTGAGAAGATCATTTACTGTCAATTTTTGTTGAAAAAAACCCGAATCAGTTAAATTACTCAGAAAAATGCTAATTTGAGAGATCACCTCAGATCTGTATTTTAAATCTTGCCATGAAATATTGCATAAAATCGGAAAAACACGCTGAATAGAGCATTAAGTGTCAAGTTTTGTATAAAACAGCCGAATCAGTGAAATAAATAAGAAGAATACTGATTTGAGAGATCATCTCCGAAGCCTTATATTTAATCTTGCTATGAAATTTTGCATAAAATCGGAGAAACACGCTGAGTAGAGAATTTAGTGTCAATTTCTGTTGAAAATCAGCTAAATTAGTGAATTAAATCAGAAGAATACTGATTTGAGGGATCATCTCAGAATCCTTATTTTTAATCTCACTACGAAATATTGCAAAAAATCGGAGAAACACGCTGAGTAGAGCATTTAGTGTCAATTTTTGTTGAAAATCAGCCGAATTAGTGAATAAAATCAGAAGAATGCTGATTTCAGAGATCACCTCAGAAGCTGTATTTTTAATCTTGCTATGCAATATAGAATAAAATCGGAGAAACACGCTGAGTAGAGCATTAAGTATCAATGTTTGATGAAAATCAGACGAATCAGTGAATTAAATGAGAAATATGCGGATTTGAGAGATCACCTCAGAAGCTATATTTTTAATCTTGCTATGAAATATATTATAAAATCAGAGAAACACTCTGAGTAGAGCATTTTGCGTCAATTTCTGTGGCAAAACCGCCGAATCAGTGTTTTAATCAGAAAAATGCTGATTTGAGAGATCACCTCAGAAGCTGTATTTTTATCTTGCTGTGAAATATTGCACAATATTCGAGAAACACGCTGAGTAGAGCATTTAGTGTCAATTTTTGTTGAAAAAAACCCGAATCAGTTAAATTACTCAGAAAAATGTTGATTTGAGAGATCACCTCAGATCTGTATTTTAAATCTTGCTATAAAATATTGCTTAATATTCGAGAAACACGCTGAGTAGAGCATTAAGTATCAATGTTTGTTGAAAAACAGCCGAATCCGTGAATAAAAACAGAAGAATGCTGATTTGAGATATCACCTCAGAAGCGATATTTTTAATTTTGCTATGAATAATTGCATAACATCGGAGAAACACGCTGAGTAGAGCATTTCGTGTCAATTTTTGTTGAAAAACAGCCGAATCAGGGAATTAAATCAGAAAATTGCTGATTTGAGAGATCACCTAAGAAGCTGTGTTTTTAATCTCGCTATGCAATATAGCATTAAATCGGAGAAAAAGGCTGAGTAGAGCATTTTATGTGGGATTGTGTTGAAAAACAGCTGAATCGATGAACTAAATCAGAAAAATTCTGATTTGAGAGATCACCTCAGAAGCTGTATTTTTAATCTTGCTATGAAATATTGCACAATATTCGAGAAACACGCTGAGAAGAGCATTTAGTGCCAATTTTTGTTGAAAAAAACCCGAATCAGTTAAATTACTCAGAAAACTGCTAATTTGAGAGATCACCTCAGATCTGTATTTTAAATCTTGCCATGAAATATTTCATAAAATCGGAAAAACACGCTGAATAGAGCATTTAGTGTCAATTTTTGTATAAAACAGCCGAATCAGTGAATTAAATCAGAAGAATACTGATTTGAGAGATCATCTCAGAAGCCTTATTTTTAATCTCACTACGAAATATTGCAATAAATCGGAGAACCAGCTGAGTAGAGCATTTAGTGTCAATTTTTGTTGAAAAACAGCCGAATAAGTGAATTTAATGAGAACAATTATGATTTGAGAGATCACCTCAAAAGCTGTATTTTTAATTCTGCTATGAAATATTTCATTAAATCGAAAAAATACTCTGAGAAGAGCATTTACTGTCAATTTTTGTTGAAAATCAGTCGAATTTTTCAATAAAATCAGAAGAATGCTGATTTGAGTAATCACCTCTGAAGCTATATCTTTAATTATGGTATGAAATAATGCATACAATTGGAGAAACACTCTCAGTAGAGCATTAAGTATCAATGTTTGTTGAAAAACAGACGAATCAGTGAATTAAATCAGAAAAATGCTGATTTCAGAGATCACCTCAGAAGCTGTATTTTTAATCTTGCTATGAAATATTGCATAAAGTCGGAGAAACACGCTGAGAAGAGCATTTTATGTGAGATTGTGTTACAAACAGCTGAATCGATGAACTAAATCAGAAAAATTCTGATTTGAGAGATCACCTCAGCTGTATTTTTAATCTTGCAATGAAATATTGCACAATATTCGAGAAACACGCTGAGAAGATCATTTACTGTCAATTTTTGTTGAAAAAAACCCGAATCAGTTAAATTACTCAGAAAAATGCTAATTTGAGAGATCACCTCAGATTTGTATTTTAAATCTTGCCATGAAATATTGCATAAAATCGGAAAAACACGCTGAATAGAGCATTAAGTGTCAAGTTTTGTATAAAACAGCCGAATCAGTGAATTAAATCAGAAGAATACTGATTTTAGAGATCATCTCCGAAGCCTTATATTTAATCTTGCTATGAAATTTTGCATAAAATCGGAGAAACACGCTGAGTAGAGAATTTAGTGTCAATTTCTGTTGAAAATCAGCTAAATTAGTGAATTAAATCAGAAGAATACTGATTTGAGGGATCATCTCAGAAGCCTTATTTTTAATCTCACTACGAAATATTGCATAAAATCGGAGAAACACGCTGAGTAGAGCATTTAGTGTCAATTTTTGTTGAAAAACAGCCGAATAAGTGAATTTAATGAGAACAATTATGATTTGAGAGATCACCTCAAAAGCTTTATTTTTAATTCTGCTATGAAATATTGCATTAAATCGAAAAAACACTCTGAGAAGAGCATTTAGTGTCAATTTTTGTTGAAAATCAGCCGAATTAGTGAATAAAATCAGAAGAATGCTGATTTGAGTAATCACCTCTGAAGCTGTATCTTTAATTATGGTATGAAATAATGCATACAATTGGAGAAACACTCTCAGTAGAGCATTAAGTATCAATGTTTGTTGAAAAACAGACGAATCAGTGAATTAAATCAGAAAAATGCTGATTTCAGAGATCACCTCAGAAGCTGTATTTTTAATCTTGCTATGAAATATATTATAAAATCAGAGAAACACTCTGAGTAGAGCATTTAGTATCAATTTTTGTTGAAAATCAGCCGAATTAGTGAATAAAATCAGAAGAATGCTGATTTCAGAGATCACCTCAGAAGCTGTATTATTAATCTTGCTATGCAATATAGCATAAAATTGGAGAAACACTCTCAGTAGAGCATTAAGTATCAATGTTTGTTGAAAAACAGACGAATCAGTGAATTAAATCAGAAAAATGCTGATTTCAGAGATCACCTCAGAAGCTGTATTTTTAATCTTGCTATGAAATATATTATAAAATCAGAGAAACACTCTGAGAAGAGCATTTAGTATCAATTTTTGTTGAAAATCAGCCGAATTAGTGAATAAAATCAGAAGAATGCTGATTTCAGAGATCACCTCAGAAGCTGTATTTTTAATCTTGCTATGCAATATAGCATAAAATCGGAGAAACACGCTAGGTAGAGCATTAAGTATCAATGTTTGATTAAAAACAGACGAATCAGTGAATTAAATCAGAAATATGCGGATTTGAGAGATCACCTCAGAAGCTATATTTTTAATCTTGCTATGAAATATATTATAAAATCAGAGAAACACTCTGAGTAGAGCATTTTGCGTCTATTTCTGTGGCAAAACCGCCGAATCAGTGTTTTAATCAGAAAAATGCTGATTTGAGAGATCACTTCAGAAGCTGTATTTTTATCTTGCTGTGAAATATTGCACAATATTCGAGAAACACGCTGAGTAGAGCATTTAGTGTCAATTTTTGTTGAAAAAAACCCGAATCAGTTAAATTACTCAGAAAAATGTTGATTTGAGAGATCACCTCAGATCTGTATTTTAAATCTTGCTATAAAATATTGCTTAATATTCGAGAAACACGCTGAGTAGAGCATTTAGTGTCAATTTTTGTTGAAAAACAGCCGAATCAGTAAATAAAATCAGAAGAATGCTGATTTGAGTAATCTCCTCTGAAGCTGTATCTTTAATTATGCTATGAAATAATACATACAATTGGAGAAACACTCTCAGTAGAGCATTAAGTATCAATGTTTGTTGAAAAACAGCCGAATCCGTGAATAAAAACAGAAGAATGCTGATTTGAGATATCACCTCAGAAGCGATATTTTTAATTTTGCTATGAAATATTGCACAATATTCGAGAAACACGCTGAGAAGAGCATTTAGTGTCAATTTTTGTTGAAAAAAACCCGAATCAGTTAAATTACTCAGAAAAATGCTATTTTGAGAGATCACCTCAGATCTGTATTTTAAATCTTGCCATGAAATATTTCATAAAATCGGAAAAACACGCTGAATAGAGCATTTAGTGTCAATTTTTGTTGAAAAACAGCCGAATCAGTGAATTAAATCAGAAGAATACTGATTTGAGAGATCATCTCAGAAGCCTTATTTTTAATCGCACTACGAAATATTGCATAAAATCGGAGAACCAGCTGAGTAGAGCATTTAGTGTCAATTTTTGTTGAAAAACAGCCGAATAAGTGAATTTAATGAGAACAATTATGATTTGAGAGATCACCTCAAAAGCTGTATTTTTAATTCTGCTATGGAATATTTCATTAAATCGAAAAAACACTCTGAGAAGAGCATTTACTGTCAATTTTTGTTGAAAATCAGCCGAATTTTTCAATAAAATCAGAAGAATGCTGATTTGAGTAATCACCTCTGAAGCTATATCTTTAATTATGGTATGAAATAATGCATACAATTGGAGAAACACTCTCAGTAGAGCATTGAGTATCAATGTTTGTTGAAAAACAGACGAATCAGTGAATTAAATCAGAAAAATGCTGATTTCAGAGATCACCTCAGAAGCTGTATTTTTAATCCTGCTATGAAATATGTTATAAAATCAGAGAAACACTCTGAGAAGAGCATTTAGTATCAATATTTGTTGAAAATAAGCCGAATCAGTGAAAAAAATCAGAAGAATGCTGATTTGAGAGATCACCTAAGAAGCTGTGTTTTTAATCTTGCTATGCAATATAGCATTAAATCGGAGAAAAAGGCTGAGTAGAGCATTTTATGTGAGATTGTGTTGAAAAACAGCTGAATCGATGAACTAAATCAGAAAAATTCTGATTTGAGAGATCACCTCAGAAGCTGTATTTTTAATCTTGCTATGAAATATTGCACAATATTCGAGAAACACGCTGAGAAGAGCATTTAGTGTCAATTTTTGTTGAAAAAAACCCGAATCGGTTAAATTACTCAGAAAAATGCTAATTTGAGACATCACCTCAGATCTGTATTTTAAATCTTGCCATGAAATATTGCATAAAATCGGAAAAACACGCTGAATAGAGCATTTAGTGTCAATTTTTGTTGAAAAACAGCCGAATCAGTGAATTAAATCAGAAGAATACTGATTTGAGAGATCATCTCAGAAGCCTTATTTTTAATCTCACTACGAAATATTGCATAAAATCGGAGAAACACGCTGAGTAGAGCATTAAGTGTCAATTTTTATTGAAAAAAACCCGAATCAGTTAAATTACTCAGAAAAATGTTGATTTGAGACATCACCTCAGATCTGTATATTAAATCTTGCTATGAAATATTGCTTAATATTCGAGAAACACGCTGAATAGAGCATTTAGTGTCAATTTTTGTTGAAAAAAACCCGAATCAGTTAAATTACTCAGAAAAATGCTAATTTGAGAGATCACCTCAGAACTGTATTTTAAATCTTGCCATGAAATATTGCATAAAATCGGAGAAACACGCTGAGTAGAGCATTTAGTGTCAATTTTTATGGAAAAACAGCCGAATCAGTGAATTAAACCAGAAGAATACTGATGTGAGATATTACCTCAGAAGCTGTATTTTAATCTATGAAATATATCATAAAATTGGAGAAACACTCTCAGTAGAGCATTAAGTATCAATGTTTATAGAAAAACAGACGAATCAGTAAATTAAATCAGAAAATTGCTGATTTGAGTAATCACCTCTGAAGCTGTATCTTTAATTATGGTATGAAATAATGCATACAATTGGAGAAACACTCTCAGTAGAGCATTAAGTATCAATGTTTGTTGAAAAACAGACGTATCAGTGAATTAAATCAGAAAAATGCTGATTTCAGAGATCACCTCAGAAGCTGTATTTTTAATCCTGCTATGAAATATATTATAAAATCAGAGAAACACTCTGAGAAGAGCATTTAGTATCAATTTTTGTTGAAAAACAGCCGAATCAGTGAAAAAAATCAGTAGAATGCTGATTTCAGAGATCACCTCGGAAGCTGTATTTTTAATTTTGCTATGCAATATAGCATAAAATCGGAGAAACACGCTGAGTAGAGCATTAAGTATCAATGTTCGTTGAAAAACAGACGAATCAGTGAATTAAATCAGAAAAATGCGGATTTGAGAGATCACCTCAGAAGCTATATTTTTAATCTTACTATGAAATATTGCATAATATTCGATAAACACGCTGAGTAGAGCATTTTGTGTCAATTTCTGTTGCAAAACCGCCGAATCAGTGTTTTAATCAGAAAAATGCTGATTTGAGAAATCACCTCAGAAGCTGTATTTTTAATCTTGCTTTGAAATATTGCACAATATTCGAGAAACACGCTAAGTAGAGCCTTTAGTGTCAATTTTTGTCGAAAAAAACCCGAATCAGTTAAATTACTCAGAAAAATGTTGATTTGAGAGATCACCTCAGATCTGTATTTTAAATCTTGCTATGAAATATAGCATAAAATCGGAGAAACACGCTGAGTAGAGCATTTTATATGAGATTGTGTTAAAAACAGCTGAATCGATGAACTAAATCAGAAAAATTCCGATTTGAGAGATCACCTCAGAAGCTGTATTTTTAATCTTGCTTTGAAATAATGCATAAAATTGGAGAAACACTTTGAGTAGAGCATTTAGTGTCAATTTTTGTTGAAAAACAGCCGAATAAGTGAATTTAATGAGAACAATTATGATTTGAGAGATCACCTCAAAAGCTTTATTTTTAATTCTGCTATGAAATATTGCATTAAATCGAAAAAACACTCTGAGAAGAGCATTTAGTGTCAATTTTTGTTGAAAATCAGCCGAATTAGTGAATAAAATCAGAAGAATGCTGATTTGAGTAATCACCTCTGAAGCTGTATCTTTAATTATGGTATGAAATAATGCATACAATTGGAGAAACACTCTCAGTAGAGCATTAAGTATCAATGTTTGTTGAAAAACAGACGAATCAGTGAATTAAATCAGAAAAATGCTGATTTCAGAGATCACCTCAGAAGCTGTATTTTTAATCTTGCTATGAAATATATTATAAAATCAGAGAAACACTCTGAGTAGAGCATTTAATATCAATTTTTGTTGAAAATCAGCCGAATTAGTGAATAAAATAAGAAGAATGCTGATTTCAGAGATCACCTCAGAAGCTGTATTTTTAATCTTGCTATGCAATATAGCATACAATTGGAGAAACACTCTCAGTAGAGCATTAAGTATCAATGTTTGTTGAAAAACAGACGAATCAGTGAATTAAATCAGAAAAATGCTGATTTCAGAGATCACCTCAGAAGCTGTATTTTTAATCTTGCTATGAAATATATTATAAATCAGAGAAACACTCTGAGAAGAGCATTTAGTATCAATTTTTGTTGAAAATCAGCCGAATTAGTGAATAAAATCAGAAGAATGCTGATTTCAGAGATCACCTCAGAAGCTGTATTTTTAATCTTGCTATGCAATATAGCATAAAATCGGAGAAACACGCTGAGTAGAGCATTAAGTATCAATGTTTGATGAAAAACAGACGAATCAGTGAATTAAATCAGAAAAATGCGGATTTGAGAGATCACCTCAGAAGCTATATTTTTAATCTTGCTATGAAATATATTATAAAATCAGAGAAACACGCTGAGTAGAGCATTTTGCGTCTATTTCTGTGGCAAAACCGCCGAATCAGTGTTTTAATCAGAAAAATGCTGATTTGAGAGATCACTTCAGAAGCTGTATTTTTATCTTGCTGTGAAATATTGCACAATATTCGAGAAACACGCTGAGTAGAGCATTTAGTGTCAATTTTTGTTGAAAAAAACCCGAATCAGTTAAATTACTCAGAAAAATGTTGATTTGAGAGATCACCTCAGATCTGTATTTTAAATCTTGCTATAAAATATTGCTTAATATTCGAGAAACACGCTGAGTAGAGCATTAAGTATCAATGTTTGTTGAAAAACAGCCGAATCCGTGAATAAAAACAGAAGAATGCTGATTTGAGATATCACCTCAGAAGCGATATTTTTAATTTTGCTATGAAATATTGCACAATATTCGAGAAACACGCTGAGAAGAGCATTTAGTGTCAATTTTTGTTGAAAAAAACCCGAATCAGTTAAATTACTCAGAAAAATGCTATTTTGAGAGATCACCTCAGATCTGTATTTTAAATCTTGCCATGAAATATTTCATAAAATCGGAAAAACACGCTGAATAGAGCATTTAGTGTCAATTTTTGTTGAAAAACAGCCGAATCAGTGAAATTAATCAGAAGAATACTGATTTGAGAGATCATCTCAGAAGCCTTATTTTTAATCGCACTACGAAATATTGCATAAAATCGGAGAACCAGCTGAGTAGAGCATTTAGTGTCAATTTTTGTTGAAAAACAGCCGAATAAGTGAATTTAATGAGAACAATTATGATTTGAGAGATCACCTCAAAAGCTGTATTTTTAATTCTGCTATGGAATATTTCATTAAATCGAAAAAACACTCTGAGAAGAGCATTTACTGTCAATTTTTGTTGAAAATCAGCCGAATTTTTCAATAAAATCAGAAGAATGCTGATTTGAGTAATCACCTCTGAAGCTATATCTTTAATTATGGTATGAAATAATGCATACAATTGGAGAAACACTCTCAGTAGAGCATTGAGTATCAATGTTTGTTGAAAAACAGACAAATCAGTGAATTAAATCAGAAAAATGCTGATTTCAGAGATCACCTCAGAAGCTGTATTTTTAATCCTGCTATGAAATATGTTATAAAATCAGAGAAACACTCTGAGAAGAGCATTTAGTATCAATATTTGTTGAAAATAAGCCGAATCAGTGAAAAAAATCAGAAGAAAGCTGATTTGAGAGATCACCTAAGAAGCTGTGTTTTTAATCTTGCTATGCAATATAGCATTAAATCGGAGAAAAAGGCTGAGTAGAGCATTTTATGTGAGATTGTGTTGAAAAACAGCTGAATCGATGAACTAAATCAGAAAAATGCTAATTTGAGACATCACCTCAGATCTGTATTTTAAATCTTGCCATGAAATATTGCATAAAATCGGAAAAACACGCTGAATAGAGCATTTAGTGTCAATTTTTGTTGAAAAACAGCCGAATCAGTGAATTAAATCAGAAGAATACTGATTTGAGAGATCATCTCAGAAGCCTTATTTTTAATCTCACTACGAAATATTGCATAAAATCGGAGAAACACGCTGAGTAGAGCATTTAGTGTCAATTTTTGTTGAAAAACAGCCGAATAAGTGAATTTAATGAGAACAATTATGATTTGAGAGATCACCTCAAAAGCTTTATTTTTAATTCTGCTATGAAATATTGCATTAAATCGAAAAAACACTGAGAAGAGCATTTAGTGTCAATTTTTGTTGAAAATCAGCCGAATTAGTGAATAAAATCAGAGGAATGCTGATTTGAGTAATCACCTCTGAAGCTGTATCTTTAATTATGGTATGAAATAATGCATACAATTGGAGAAACACTCTCAGTAGAGCATTAAGTATCCATATTTGTCGAAAAACAGACGAATCAGTGAATTAAATCAGAAAAATGCTGATTTCAGAGATCACCTCAGAGGCTGTATTTTTAATCTTGCTATGAAATATATTATAAAATCAGAGAAACACTCTGAGAAGAGCATTTAGTATCAATTTTTGTTGAAAATCAGCCGAATTAGTGAATAAAATCAGAAGAATGCTGATTTCAGAGATCACCTCAGAAGCTATATTTTTAATCTTGCTATGAAATATATTATAAAAGCAGAGAAACACTCTGAGTAGAGCATTTTGCGTCAATTTCTGTGACAAAACCGCCGAATCAGTGTTTTAATCAGAAAAATGCTGATTTGAGAGATCACCTCAGAAGCTGTATTTTAATCTTGCTATGAAACATTGCATAAAATCGGAAAAACACTCTGAGAAAAGGTTTTAGTGTCAATTTTTGTTGAAAATCAGCCGAATTAGTGAATAAAATCATAAGAATGCTGATTTAAGTAATCACCTCTGAAGCTGTATCTTTAATTATCCTATGAAGATGATGCATACAATTGGAGAAACACTCTCAGTAGAGCATTAAGTATCAATTTTTGTTGAAAAACAGACGAGTCAGTGAATTAAATTAGAAAATTACTGATTTCAGAGATCACTTCAGAAGCTGTATTTTTAATTTTGCTATGAACTATTGCATTTCATCGGAGAAACACGCTGAGTAGAGCGTTTTATGTGAGATTGTGTTGAAAAACAGCTGAATCGATGAACTAAATCAGAAAAATTCTGATTTGTGTGATCACCTCAGAAGCTGTATTTTTAATCTTGCTATGAAATATTGCATAAAATTGGAGAAACACGCTGAGTAGAGCATTTAGTGTCAATTTTTATTGAAAAAATCCCGAATCAGTTAAATTACTCAGAAAAATGTTGATTTGAGACATCACCTCAGATCTGTATATTAAATCTTGCTATGAAATATTGCTTAATATTCGTAAAAAAACGCTGAATAGAGCATTTAGTGTCAATTTTTGTTGAAAAAAACCCGAATCAGTTAAATTACTCAGAAAAATGCTAATTTGAGAGATCACCTCAGAACTGTATTTTAAATCTTGCCATGAAATATTGCATAAAATCGGAGAAACACGCTGAGTAGAGCATTTAGTGTCAATTTTTGTTGAAAAACAGCCGAATCAGTGAATTAAATCAGAAGAATACTGATTTGAGAGATTATCTCCGAAACCTTATATTTAATCTTGCTATGAAATTTTGCATAAAATTGGAGAAACACGCTGAGTAGAGCATTTAGTGTCAATTTTTGTGGAAAAACAGCCGAATCAGTGAATTAAACCAAAAGAATACTGATGTGAGATATTACCTCAGAAGCTGTATTTTAATCTATGAAATATATCATAAAATTGGAGAAACACTCTCAGTAGAGCATTAAGTATCAATGTTTATAGAAAAACAGACGAATCAGTAAATTAAATCAGAAAATTGCTGATTTCAGAGATCACCTCAGAAGCTGTAATTTCAATTTTGCTACGAAATAATGCATAAAATTCTGGAAACACGCTGAAAAGAGCATTTAGTTTCAATTTTGTTGAAAAACAGCCGAATGAGTGAATTAAATCAGAAAATTGCTGATTTGAGAGATCACTTAAGAAGCTGTGTTTTTAATCTTGCTATGCAATATAGCATTAAATCGGAGAAAAAGGCTGAGTAGAGCATTTTATGTGAGATTGTGTTGAAAAACAGCTGAAACGATGAACTAAATCAGAAAAATTCCGATTTGAGAGATCACCTCAGAAGCTGTATTTTTAATCTTGCTTTGAAATAATGCATAAAATTGGAGAAACACGCTGAGAAGAGCATTTACTGTCAATTTTTGTTGAAAAACTGCCGAATAAGTGAATTTAATGAGAACAATTATGATTTGAGAGATCATCTCAGAAGCCTTATTTTAAATCTCACTACGAAATATTGCATAAAATCGGAGAAACACGCTGAGTATAGCATTTATTGTCAATTTTTGTTGAAAAACAGCCGAATAAGTGAATTTAATGAGAACAATTATGATTTGAGAGATCACCTCAAAAGCTGTATTTTTAATTCTGCTATGAAATATTGAATTAAATCGAAAAAACACTCTTAGAAGAGCATTAGGCGTCAATTTTTGTTGAAAATCAGCCGAATTAGTGAATAAAATCAGAAGAATGCTGATTTGAGTAATCACCTCTGAAGCTGTATCTTTAATTATGGTATGAAATAATGCATACAATTGGAGAAACACTCTCAGTAGAGCATTAAGTATCAATGTTTGTTGAAAAACAGACGTATCAGTGAATTAAATCAGAAAAATGCTGATTTCAAAGATCACCTCAGAAGCTGTATTTTTAATCCTGCTATGAAATATATTATAAAATCAGAGAAACACTCTGAGAAGAGCATTTAGTATCAATGTTTGTTGAAAAACAGACGAATCAGTGAATTAAATCAGAAAAATGCGGATTTGAGAGATCACCTCAGAAGCTATATTTTTAATCTTGCTATGAAATATTGCATAATATTCGATAAACACGCTGAGTAGAGCATTTTGTGTCAATTTCTGTTGCAAAACCGCCGAATCAGTGTTTTAATCAGAAAAATGCTGATTTGAGAGATCACCTCAGAAGCTGTATTTTTAATCTTGCTTTGAAATATTGCACAATATTCGAGAAACACGCTAAGTAGAGCATTTAGTGTCAATTTTTGTCGAAAAAAACCCGAATCAGTTAAATTACTCAGAAAAATGTTGATTTGAGAGATCACCTCAGATCTGTATTTTAAATCTTGCTATGAAATATAGCATAAAATCGGAGAAACACGCTGAGTAGAGCATTTTATATGAGATTGTGTTAAAAACAGCTGAATCGATGAACTAAATCAAAAAAATTCCGATTTGAGAGATCACCTCAGAAGCTGTATTTTTAATCTTGCTTTGAAATAATGCATAAAATTGGAGAAACACGCTGATAAGAGCATTTAGTGTCAATTTTTGTTGAAAAAAACCCGAATCAGTTAAATTACTCAGAAAAATGCTAATTTGAGAGATCACCTCAGAACTGTATTTTAAATCTTGCCATGAAATATTGCATAAAATCGGAGAAACACGCTGAGTAGAGCATTTAGTGTCAATTTTTGTTGAAAAACAGACGAATCAGTGAATTAAATCAGAAAAATGCGGATTTGAGAGATCACCTCAGAAGCTATATTTTTAATCTTACTATGAAATATTGCATAATATTCGATAAACACGCTGAGTAGAGCATTTTGTGTCAATTTCTGTTGCAAAACCGCCGAATCAGTGTTTTAATCAGAAAAATGCTGATTTGAGAAATCACCTCAGAAGCTGTCTTTTAATCTTGCTTTGAAATATTGCACAATATTCGAGAAACACGCTAAGTAGAGCCTTTAGTGTCAATTTTTGTCGAAAAAAACCCGAATCAGTTAAATTACTCAGAAAAATGTTGATTTGAGAGATCACCTCAGATCTGTATTTTAAATCTTGCTATGAAATATAGCATAAAATTGGAGAAACACTTTGAGTAGAGCATTTAGTGTCAATTTTTGTTGAAAAACAGCCGAATAAGTGAATTTAATGAGAACAATTATGATTTGAGAGATCACCTCAAAAGCTTTATTTTTAATTCTGCTATGAAATATTGCATTAAATCGAAAAAACACTCTGAGAAGAGCATTTAGTGTCAATTTTTGTTGAAAATCAGCCGAATTAGTGAATAAAATCAGAAGAATGCTGATTTGAGTAATCACCTCTGAAGCTGTATCTTTAATTATGGTATGAAATAATGCATACAATTGGAGAAACACTCTCAGTAGAGCATTAAGTATCAATGTTTGTTGAAAAACAGACGAATCAGTGAATTAAATCAGAAAAATGCTGATTTCAGAGATCACCTCAGAAGCTGTATTTTTAATCTTGCTATGAAATATATTATAAAATCAGAGAAACACTCTGAGTAGAGCATTTAATATCAATTTTTGTTGAAAATCAGCCGAATTAGTGAATAAAATAAGAAGAATGCTGATTTCAGAGATCACCTCAGAAGCTGTATTTTTAATCTTGCTATGCAATATAGCATACAATTGGAGAAACACTCTCAGTAGAGCATTAAGTATCAATGTTTGTTGAAAAACAGACGAATCAGTGAATTAAATCAGAAAAATGCTGATTTCAGAGATCACCTCAGAAGCTGTATTTTTAATCTTTCTATGAAATATATTATAAATCAGAGAAACACTCTGAGAAGAGCATTTAGTATCAATTTTTGTTGAAAATCAGCCGAATTAGTGAATAAAATCAGAAGAATGCTGATTTCAGAGATCACCTCAGAAGCTGTATTTTTAATCTTGCTATGCAATATAGCATAAAATCGGAGAAACACGCTGAGTAGAGCATTAAGTATCAATGTTTGATGAAAAACAGACGAATCAGTGAATTAAATCAGAAAAATGCGGATTTGAGAGATCACCTCAGAAGCTATATTTTTAATCTTGCTATGAAATATATTATAAAATCAGAGAAACACGCTGAGTAGAGCATTTTGCGTCTATTTCTGTGGCAAAACCGCCGAATCAGTGTTTTAATCAGAAAAATGCTGATTTGAGAGATCACTTCAGAAGCTGTATTTTTATCTTGCTGTGAAATATTGCACAATATTCGAGAAACACGCTGAGTAGAGCATTTAGTGTCAATTTTTGTTGAAAAAAACCCGAATCAGTTAAATTACTCAGAAAAATGTTGATTTGAGAGATCACCTCAGATCTGTATTTTAAATCTTGCTATAAAATATTGCTTAATATTCGAGAAACACGCTGAGTAGAGCATTAAGTATCAATGTTTGTTGAAAAACAGCCGAATCCGTGAATAAAAACAGAAGAATGCTGATTTGAGATATCACCTCAGAAGCGATATTTTTAATTTTGCTATGAAATATTGCACAATATTCGAGAAACACGCTGAGAAGAGCATTTAGTGTCAATTTTTGTTGAAAAAAACCCGAATCAGTTAAATTACTCAGAAAAATGCTATTTTGAGAGATCACCTCAGATCTGTATTTTAAATCTTGCCATGAAATATTTCATAAAATCGGAAAAACACGCTGAATAGAGCATTTAGTGTCAATTTTTGTTGAAAAACAGCCGAATCAGTGAAATTAATCAGAAGAATACTGATTTGAGAGATCATCTCAGAAGCCTTATTTTTAATCGCACTACGAAATATTGCATAAAATCGGAGAACCAGCTGAGTAGAGCATTTAGTGTCAATTTTTGTTGAAAAACAGCCGAATAAGTGAATTTAATGAGAACAATTATGATTTGAGAGATCACCTCAAAAGCTGTATTTTTAATTCTGCTATGGAATATTTCATTAAATCGAAAAAACACTCTGAGAAGAGCATTTACTGTCAATTTTTGTTGAAAATCAGCCGAATTTTTCAATAAAATCAGAAGAATGCTGATTTGAGTAATCACCTCTGAAGCTATATCTTTAATTATGGTATGAAATAATGCATACAATTGGAGAAACACTCTCAGTAGAGCATTGAGTATCAATGTTTGTTGAAAAACAGACGAATCAGTGAATTAAATCAGAAAAATGCTGATTTCAGAGATCACCTCAGAAGCTGTATTTTTAATCCTGCTATGAAATATGTTATAAAATCAGAGAAACACTCTGAGAAGAGCATTTAGTATCAATATTTGTTGAAAATAAGCCGAATCAGTGAAAAAAATCAGAAGAATGCTGATTTGAGAGATCACCTAAGAAGCTGTGTTTTTAATCTTGCTATGCAATATAGCATTAAATCGGAGAAAAAGGCTGAGTAGAGCATTTTATGTGAGATTGTGTTGAAAAACAGCTGAATCGATGAACTAAATCAGAAAAATGCTAATTTGAGACATCACCTCAGATCTGTATTTTAAATCTTGCCATGAAATATTGCATAAAATCGGAAAAACACGCTGAATAGAGCATTTAGTGTCAATTTTTGTTGAAAAACAGCCGAATCAGTGAATTAAATCAGAAGAATACTGATTTGAGAGATCATCTCAGAAGCCTTATTTTTAATCTCACTACGAAATATTGCATAAAATCGGAGAAACACGCTGAGTAGAGCATTTAGTGTCAATTTTTGTTGAAAAACAGCCGAATAAGTGAATTTAATGAGAACAATTATGATTTGAGAGATCACCTCAAAAGCTTTATTTTTAATTCTGCTATGAAATATTGCATTAAATCGAAAAAACACTGAGAAGAGCATTTAGTGTCAATTTTTGTTGAAAATCAGCCGAATTAGTGAATAAAATCAGAGGAATGCTGATTTGAGTAATCACCTCTGAAGCTGTATCTTTAATTATGGTATGAAATAATGCATACAATTGGAGAAACACTCTCAGTAGAGCATTAAGTATCCATATTTGTCGAAAAACAGACGAATCAGTGAATTAAATCAGAAAAATGCTGATTTCAGAGATCACCTCAGAGGCTGTATTTTTAATCTTGCTATGAAATATATTATAAAATCAGAGAAACACTCTGAGAAGAGCATTTAGTATCAATTTTTGTTGAAAATCAGCCGAATTAGTGAATAAAATCAGAAGAATGCTGATTTCAGAGATCACCTCAGAAGCTATATTTTTAATCTTGCTATGAAATATATTATAAAAGCAGAGAAACACTCTGAGTAGAGCATTTTGCGTCAATTTCTGTGACAAAACCGCCGAATCAGTGTTTTAATCAGAAAAATGCTGATTTGAGAGATCACCTCAGAAGCTGTATTTTAATATTGCTATGAAACATTGCATAAAATCGGAAAAACACTCTGAGAAAAGGTTTTAGTGTCAATTTTTGTTGAAAATCAGCCGAATTAGTGAATAAAATCATAAGAATGCTGATTTAAGTAATCACCTCTGAAGCTGTATCTTTAATTATCCTATGAAGATGATGTATACAATTGGAGAAACACTCTCAGTAGAGCATTAAGTATCAATTTTTGTTGAAAAACAGACGAGTCAGTGAATTAAATTAGAAAATTACTGATTTCAGAGATCACTTCAGAAGCTGTATTTTTAATTTTGCTATGAACTATTGCATTTCATCGGAGAAACACGCTGAGTAGAGCATTTTATGTGAGATTGTGTTGAAAAACAGCTGAATCGATGAACTAAATCAGAAAAATTCTGATTTGTGTGATCACCTCAGAAGCTGTATTTTTAATCTTGCTATGAAATATTGCATAAAATTGGAGAAACACGCTGAGTAGAGCATTTAGTGTCAATTTTTATTGAAAAAATCCCGAATCAGTTAAATTACTCAGAAAAATGTTGATTTGAGACATCACCTCAGATCTGTATATTAAATCTTGCTATGAAATATTGCTTAATATTCGTAAAAAAACGCTGAATAGAGCATTTAGTGTCAATTTTTGTTGAAAAAAACCCGAATCAGTTAAATTACTCAGAAAAATGCTAATTTGAGAGATCACCTCAGAACTGTATTTTAAATCTTGCCATGAAATATTGCATAAAATCGGAGAAACACGCTGAGTAGAGCATTTAGTGTCAATTTTTGTTGAAAAACAGCCGAATCAGTGAATTAAATCAGAAGAATACTGATTTGAGAGATTATCTCCGAAACCTTATATTTAATCTTGCTATGAAATTTTGCATAAAATTGGAGAAACACGCTGAGTAGAGCATTTAGTGTCAATTTTTGTGGAAAAACAGCCGAATCAGTGAATTAAACCAAAAGAATACTGATGTGAGATATTACCTCAGAAGCTGTATTTTAATCTATGAAATATATCATAAAATTGGAGAAACACTCTCAGTAGAGCATTAAGTATCAATGTTTATAGAAAAACAGACGAATCAGTAAATTAAATCAGAAAATTGCTGATTTCAGAGATCACCTCAGAAGCTGTAATTTCAATTTTGCTACGAAATAATGCATAAAATTCTGGAAACACGCTGAAAAGAGCATTTAGTTTCAATTTTGTTGAAAAACAGCCGAATGAGTGAATTAAATCAGAAAATTGCTGATTTGAGAGATCACTTAAGAAGCTGTGTTTTTAATCTTGCTATGCAATATAGCATTAAATCGGAGAAAAAGGCTGAGTAGAGCATTTTATGTGAGATTGTGTTGAAAAACAGCTGAAACGATGAACTAAATCAGAAAAATTCCGATTTGAGAGATCACCTCAGAAGCTGTATTTTTAATCTTGCTTTGAAATAATGCATAAAATTGGAGAAACACGCTGAGAAGAGCATTTACTGTCAATTTTTGTTGAAAAACTGCCGAATAAGTGAATTTAATGAGAACAATTATGATTTGAGAGATCATCTCAGAAGCCTTATTTTAAATCTCACTACGAAATATTGCATAAAATCGGAGAAACACGCTGAGTATAGCATTTATTGTCAATTTTTGTTGAAAAACAGCCGAATAAGTGAATTTAATGAGAACAATTATGATTTGAGAGATCACCTCAAAAGCTGTATTTTTAATTCTGCTATGAAATATTGAATTAAATCGAAAAAACACTCTTAGAAGAGCATTAGGCGTCAATTTTTGTTGAAAATCAGCCGAATTAGTGAATAAAATCAGAAGAATGCTGATTTGAGTAATCACCTCTGAAGCTGTATCTTTAAATATGGTATGAAATAATGCATACAATTGGAGAAACACTCTCAGTAGAGCATTAAGTATCAATGTTTGTTGAAAAACAGACGTATCAGTGAATTAAATCAGAAAAATGCTGATTTCAAAGATCACCTCAGAAGCTGTATTTTTAATCCTGCTATGAAATATATTATAAAATCAGAGAAACACTCTGAGAAGAGCATTTAGTATCAATGTTTGTTGAAAAACAGACGAATCAGTGAATTAAATCAGAAAAATGCGGATTTGAGAGATCACCTCAGAAGCTATATTTTTAATCTTGCTATGAAATATTGCATAATATTCGATAAACACGCTGAGTAGAGCATTTTGTGTCAATTTCTGTTGCAAAACCGCCGAATCAGTGTTTTAATCAGAAAAATGCTGATTTGAGAGATCACCTCAGAAGCTGTATTTTTAATCTTGCTTTGAAATATTGCACAATATTCGAGAAACACGCTAAGTAGAGCATTTAGTGTCAATTTTTGTCGAAAAAAACCCGAATCAGTTAAATTACTCAGAAAAATGTTGATTTGAGAGATCACCTCAGATCTGTATTTTAAATCTTGCTATGAAATATAGCATAAAATCGGAGAAACACGCTGAGTAGAGCATTTTATATGAGATTGTGTTAAAAACAGCTGAATCGATGAACTAAATCAGAAAAATTCCGATTTGAGAGATCACCTCAGAAGCTGTATTTTTAATCTTGCTTTGAAATAATGCATAAAATTGGAGAAACACGCTGATAAGAGCATTTAGTGTCAATTTTTGTTGAAAAAAACCCGAATCAGTTAAATTACTCAGAAAAATGCTAATTTGAGAGATCACCTCAGAACTGTATTTTAAATCTTGCCATGAAATATTGCATAAAATCGGAGAAACACGCTGAGTAGAGCATTTAGTGTCAATTTTTGTTGAAAAACAGCCGAATCAGTGAATTAAATCAGAAGAATACTGATTTGAGAGATCATCTCAGAATCTGTATTTTTAATCCTGCTATGAAATATATTATAAAATCAGAGAAACACTCTGAGAAGAGCATTTAGTATCAATTTTTGTTGAAAAACAGCCGAATCAGTGAAAAAAATCAGGAGAATGCTGATTTCAGAGATCACCTCGGAAGCTGTATTTTTAATTTTGCTATGAACTATTGCATTTCATCCGAGAAACACGCTGAGTAGAGCATTTTATGTGAGATTGTGTTGAAAAACAGGTGAATCGATGAACTAAATCAGAAAAATTCTGATTTGAGTGATCACCTCAGAAGCTGTATTTTTAATCTTGCTATGAAATATTGCATAAAATCAGAGAAACACTCTGAGAAGAGCATTTAGTTTCAATTTTTCTTGAAAAACAGCCGAATCAGTGATTTAAATCACAAAATTGCTGACTTGAGAGATCACCTAAGAAGCTGTGTTTTTAATCTTGCTATGCAATATAGCATTTAATCGGAGAAAAAGGCTGAGTATAGCATTTTATGTGAGATGGTGTTGAAAAACAGCTGAATCGATGAACTAATTCAGAAAATTTCTGATTTGAGAGATCACCTCAGAAGCTGTATTTTTAATCTTGCTATGAAATATTGCACAATATTCGAGAAACACGCTGAGTAGAGCATTTTGTGTCAATTTCTGTTGCAAAACCGCCGAATCAGTGTTTTAATCAGAAAAATGCTGATTTGAGGGATCACCTCAGAAGCTGTATTTTTAATCTTGCTTTGAAATATTGCACAATATTCGAGAAACACGCTAAGTAGAGCATTTAGTGTCAATTTTTGTTGAAAAAAACCCGAATCAGTTAAATTACTCAGAAAAATGTTGATTTGAGAGATCACCTCAGATCTGTATATTAAATCTTGCTATGAAATATAGCATAAAATCGGAGAAACACGCTGAGTAGAGCATTTTATATGAGATTGTGTTAAAAACAGCTGAATCGATGAACTAAATCAGAAAAATTCCGATTTGAGAGATCACCTCAGAAGCTGTATTTTTAATCTTGCTTTGAAATAATGCATAAAATTGAAGAAACACGCTGAGTAGAGCATTTAGTGTCAATTTTTGTTGAAAAACAGCCGAATAAGTGAATTTAATGAGAACAATTATGATTTGAGAGATCACCTCAAAAGCTGTATTTTTAATTCTGCTACGAAATATTGGATTTAATCGGAAAAACACTCTGAGAAGAGCATTTAGTGTCAATTTTTGTTGAAAATCAGCCGAATTAGTGAATAAAATCAGAAGAATGCTGATTTAAGTAATCACCTCTGAAGCTGTATCTTTAATTATCCTATGACTATGATGCATACAATTGGAGAAACACTCTCAGTAGAGCATTAAGTATCAATTTTTGTTGAAAAACAGACGAATCAGTGAATTAAATCAGAAAATTACTGATTTCAGAGATCACTTCAGAAGCTGTATTTTTAATATTGCTATGAACTATTGCATTTCATCCGAGAAACACGCTGAGTAGAGCATTTTATGTGAGATTGTGTTGAAAAACAGGTGAATCGATGAACTAAATCAGAAAAATTCTGATTTGAGTGATCACCTCAGAAGCTGTATTTTTAATCTTGCTATGAAATATTGCATAAAATTGGAGAAACACGCTGAGAAGAGCATTAAGTGTCAATTTTTGTTGAAAAACAGCAAAATCAGTGAAATAAATCAGAAAACAGCTGATTTGAGAGATCACCTCAGATCTGTATTTTTAATCTTGCCATGAAATATTGCATAAAATCGGAGAAACACGCTGAATAGAGCATTAATGTCAATTTTTGTTTTAAAAAACAGCCAAATCAGTGAATTAAATCAGAAGAATACTAATTTTAGACATCATCTCAGAAGCCTTATTTTTAATTTTCCTATGAAATATTGCTTAAAATCGGAGAAACACGGTGAGTAGAGCATTTAGCGTCAATTTTTGTTGAAAAACAGCCGAATCAGTTAATTAAACCAGAAGAATGCTGATGTGAGATATTACCTCAGAAGCGATGTTTTTAATTATGCAAAGAAATATTGCATAAAGTCGGAGAAACACGTTGAGAAGAGCATTTTATGTGACATTGTGTTAAAAACAGCTGAATCGATGAACTTAATCAGAAAAATTCTGATTTGAGTTATCACCTCAGCTGTATTTTTCATCTTGCAATGAAATATTGCATAATATTCGAGAAACACGCTGAATAGATCATTTGTTTTCAATTTTTGTTGAAAAACAGCCGAAACAGTGAATAAAATCAGAAGAATGCTGATTTGAGAGATCACCTCAGAAGCTGTATTTTTAATCTTGTTATGAAATATTGCATTAAATTGGAGAAACACGCTGAGTAGAGCATTTAGTGTATATTTTTGTTGAAAAACAGCCGAATCAGTGAAATTACTCAGAAAAATGCTGATTTGAGAGATCACCTCAGATCTGTGTTTTAAATCTTGCCATGAAATATTGCATAAAATCGGAGAAACACGCTAAATATAGCACTTAGTATCAATTTTTGTTGAAAAACAGCCGAATCAGTGAATTAAATCAGAAGAATATTGATTTGAGAGATCATTACAGAAGCCTTATATTTAATCTTGCTATGAAATTTTGCATAAAATCGGAGAAACACGCTGAGTAGAGCATTAAGTGTCAATTTTTGTTGAAAACAGCCAAATCAGTGATAAAAATAAGAAAAATGCTGATTTGAGAGATCACCTCAGATCTGTATTTTTAATCTTGCCATGAAATATTGCATAAAATCGGAGAAACACGCTGAATAGAGCATTAATGTCAATTTTTGTTTTAAAAAACAGCCAAATCAGTGAATTAAATCAGAAGAATACTAATTTTAGAGATCATCTCAGAAGCCTTATTTTTAATTTTGCTATGAAATATTGCTTAAAATCGGAGAAACACGTCGAGTAGGGCAACTAGTGTCAATTTTTGTTGAAAAACAGCCGAATCAGTGAATCAAACCAGAAGAATGCTGATGTGAGATATTACCTCAGAAGCTGTTTTTAATCTTGCTATGAAATTTTACATTTAATCGGAGAAAGACGCTGAGTAGAGCATTTTATATGAGATTGTGTTAAAAACTGCTGAATCGATGAACTAAATCAGAAAAATTCTGATTTGAGTGATCACCTCAGAAGCTGTATTTTCAATTTTGCTACGAAATAATGCATAAAATTCTGGAAACACGCTGAAAAGAGCATTTAGTTTCAATTTTTCTTGAAAAACAGCCGAATCAGTGATTTAAATCACAAAATTGCTGACCTGAGAGATCACCTAAGAAGCTGTGTTTTTAATCTTGCTATGCAATATAGCATTAAATCGGAGAAAAAGGCTGAGTATAGCATTTTATGTGAGATGGTGTTGAAAAACAGCTGAATCAATGAACTAATTCAGAAAAATTCTGATTTGAGAGATCACCTCAGAAGCTGTATTTTTAATCTTGCTATGAAATATTGCACAATATTCGAGAAACACGCTGAGTAGAGCATTTTGTGTCAATTTCTGTTGCAAAACCGCCGAATCAGTGTTTTAATCAGAAAAATGCTGATTTAAGAGATCACCTCAGAAGCTGTATTTTTAATCTTGCTTTGAAATATTGCACAATATTCGAGAAACACGCTAAGTAGAGCATTTAGTGTCAATTTTTGTTGAAAAAAACCCGAATCAGTTAAATTACTCAGAAAAATGTTGATTTGAGAGATCACCTCAGATCTGTATTTTAAATCTTGCTATGAAATATAGCATAAAATCGGAGAAACACGCTGAGTAGAGCATTTTATATGAGATTGTGTTAAAAACAGCTGAATCGATGAACTAAATCAGAAAAATTCCGATTTGAGAGATCACCTCAGAAGCTGTATTTTTAATCTAGCTCTGAAATAATGCATAAAATTGGAGAAACACGCTGTGAAGAGCATTTAGTGTCAATTTTTGTTGAAAAAAACCCGAATCAGTTAAATTACTCAGAAAAATGCTAATTTGAGAGATCACCTCAGATCTGTATTTTAAATCTTGCCATGAAATATTGCATAAAATCAGAAAAACACGCTGAATAGAGCATTTAGTGTCAATTTTTGTTGAAAAACAGCCGCATCAGCGAATTAAATCAGAAGAATACTGATTTGAGAGATCATCTCAGAATCCCTATTTTTAATCTCACTACGAAATATTGCATAAAATCGGAGAAACACGCTGAGTAGAGCATTTAGTGTCAATTTTTGTTGAAAAACAGCCGAAAAAGTGAATTTAATGAGAACAATTATGATTTGAGAGATCACCTCAAAAGCTGTATTTTTAATTCTGCTACGAAATATTGGATTTAATCGGAAAAACACTCTGAGAAGAGCATTTAGTGTCAATTTTTGTTGAAAATCAGCTGAATTAGTGAATAAAATCAGAAGAATGCTGATTTAAGTAATCACCTCTGAAGCTGTATCTTTAATTATCCTATGAATATGATGCATACAATTGGAGAAACACTCTCAGTAGAGCATTAAGTATCAATTTTTGTTGAAAAACAGACGAATCAGTGAATTAAATCAGAAAATTACTGATTTCAGAGATCACTTCAGAAGCTGTATTTTAATTATTGCTATGAACTATTGCATTTCATCCGAGAAACACGCTGAGTAGAGCATTTTATGTGAGATTGTGTTGAAAAACAGGTGAATCGATGAACTAAATAAGAAAAATTCCGATTTGAGAGATCACCTCAGAAGCTGTATTTTTAATCTTGCTTTGAAATAATGCATAAAATTGGAGAAACACGCTGAGAAGAGCATTTAGTGTCAATTTTTGTTGAAAAAAACCCGAATCAGTTACATTACTCAGAAAAATGCTAATTTGAGAGATCACCTCAGATCTGTATTTTAAATCTTGCCATGAAATATTGCATAAAATCAGAAAAACACGCTGAATAGAGCATTTGCTTTCAATTTTTGTTGAAAAACAGCCGAGTCAGTGAATTAAATCAGAAGAATACTGTTTGAAAGATCATCTCAGAATCTGTATTTTTAATCCTGCTATGAAATATATTATAAAATCAGAGAAACACTCTGAGAAGAGCATTTAGTATCAATTTTTGTTGAAAAACAGCCGAATCAGTGAAAAAAATCAGGAGAATGCTGACTTGAGAGATCACCTAAGAAGCTGTGTTTTTAATCTTGCTATGCAATATAGCATTAAATCGGAGAAAAAGGCTGAGTATAGCATTTTATGTGAGATGGTGTTGAAAAACAGCTGAATCGATGAACTAATTCAGAAAAATTCTGATTTGAGAGATCACCTCAGAAGCTGTATTTTTAATCTTGCTATGAAATATTGCACAATATTCGAGAAACACGCTGAGTAGAGCATTTTGTGTCAATTTCTGTTGCAAAACCGCCGAATCAGTGTTTTAATCAGAAAAATGCTGATTTGAGAGATCACCTCAGAAGCTGTATTTTTAATCTTGCTTTGAAATATTGCACAATATTCGAGAAACACGCTAAGTAGAGCATTTAGTGTCAATTTTTGTTGAAAAAAACCCGAATCAGTTAAATTACTCAGAAAAATGTTGATTTGAGAGATCACCTCAGATCTATATTTTAAATCTTGCTATAAAATATAGCATAAAATCGGAGAAACACGCTGAGTAGAGCATTTTATATGAGATTGTGTTAAAAACAGCTGAATCGATGAACTAAATCAGAAAAATTCCGATTTGAGAGATCACCTCAGAAGCTCTATTTTTAATCTTGCTTTGAAATAATGCATAAAATTGGAGAAACACGCTGAGTAGAGCATTTAGTGTCAATTTTTGTTGAAAAACAGCCGAATAAGTGAATTTAATGAGAACAATTATGATTTGAGAGATCACCTCAAAAGCTGTATTTTTAATTCTGCTACGAAATATTGGATTTAATCGGAAAAACACTCTGAGAAGAGCATTTAGTGTCAATTTTTGTTGAAAATCAGCCGAATTAGTGAATAAAATCAGAAGAATGCTGATTTAAGTAATCACCTCTGAAGCTGTATCTTTAATTATCCTATGACTATGATGCATACAATTGGAGAAACACTCTCAGTAGAGCATTAAGTATCAATTTTTGTTGAAAAACAGACGAATCAGTGAATTAAATCAGAAAATTACTGATTTCAGAGATCACTTCAGAAGCTGTATTTTTAATATTGCTATGAACTATTGCATTTCATCCGAGAAACACGCTGAGTAGAGCATTTTATGTGAGATTGTGTTGAAAAACAGGTGAATCGATGAACTAAATCAGAAAAATTCTGATTTGAGTGATCACCTCAGAAGCTGTATTTTTAATCTTGCTATGAAATATTGCATAAAATTGGAGAAACACGCTGAGAAGAGCATTAAGTGTCAATTTTTGTTGAAAAACAGCCAAATCAGTGAAATAAATCAGAAAACAGCTGATTTGAGAGATCACCTCAGATCTGTATTTTTAATCTTGCCATGAAATATTGCATAAAATCGGAGAAACACGCTGAATAGAGCATTAATGTCAATTTTTGTTTTAAAAAACAGCCAAATCAGTGAATTAAATCAGAAGAATACTGATTTTAGACATCATCTCAGAAGCCTTATTTTTAATTTTGCTATGAAATATTGCTTAAAATCGGAGAAACACGGTGAGTAGAGCATTTAGCGTCAATTTTTGTTGAAAAACAGCCGAATCAGTTAATTAAACCAGAAGAATGCTGATGTGAGATATTACCTCAGAAGCGATATTTTTAATTATGCAAAGAAATATTGCATAAAGTCGGAGAAACACGCTGAGAAGAGCATTTTATGTGACATTGTGTTAAAAACAGCTGAATCGATGAACTTAATCAGAAAAATTCTGATTTGAGAGATCACCTCAGCTGTATTTTTCATCTTGCAATGAAATATTGCATAATATTCGAGAAACACGCTGAATAGATCATTTGTTTTCAATTTTTGTTGAAAAACAGCCGAAACAGTGAATAAAATCAGAAGAATGCTGATTTGAGAGATCACCTCAGAAGCTGTATTTTTAATCTTGTTATGAAATATTGCATTAAATTGGAGAAACACGCTGAGTAGAGCATTTAGTGTATATTTTTGTTGAAAAACAGCCGAATCAGTGAAATTACTCAGAAAAATGCTGATTTGAGAGGTCACCTCAGATCTGTGTTTTAAATCTTGCCATGAAATATTGCATAAAATCGGAGAAACACGCTAAATATAGCACTTAGTATCAATTTTTGTTGAAAAACAGCCGAATCAGTGAATTAAATCAGAAGAATATTGATTTGAGAGATCATTACAGAAGCCTTATATTTAATCTTGCTATGAAATTTTGCATAAAATCGGAGAAACACGCTGAGTAGAGCATTAAGTGTCAATTTTTGTTGAAAACAGCCAAATCAGTGATAAAAATAAGAAAAATGCTGATTTGAGAGATCACCTCAGATCTGTATTTTTAATCTTGCCATGAAATATTGCATAAAATCGGAGAAACACGCTGAATAGAGCATTAATGTCAATTTTTGTTTTAAAAAACAGCCAAATCAGTGAATTAAATCAGAAGAATACTAATTTTAGAGATCATCTCAGAAGCCTTATTTTTAATTTTGCTATGAAATATTGCTTAAAATCGGAGAAACACGTCGAGTAGGGCAACTAGTGTCAATTTTTGTTGAAAAACAGCCGAATCAGTGAATCAAACCAGAAGAATGCTGATGTGAGATATTACCTCAGAAGCTGTTTTTAATCTTGCTATGAAATTTTACATTTAATCGGAGAAAGACGCTGAGTAGAGCATTTTATATGAGATTGTGTTAAAAACAGCTGAATCGATGAACTAAATCAGAAAAATTCTGATTTGAGTGATCACCTCAGAAGCTGTATTTTCAATTTTGCTACGAAATAATGCATAAAATTCTGGAAACACGCTGAAAAGAGCATTTAGTTTCAATTTTTCTTGAAAAACAGCCGAATCAGTGATATAAATCACAAAATTGCTGACTTGAGAGATCACCTAAGAAGCTGTGTTTTTAATCTTGCTACGCAATATAGCATTAAATCGGAGAAAAAGGCTGAGTATAGCATTTTATGTGAGATGGTGTTGAAAAACAGCTGAATCAATGAACTAATTCAGAAAAATTCTGATTTGAGAGATCACCTCAGAAGCTGTATTTTTAATCTTGCTATGAAATATTGCACAATATTCGAGAAACACGCTGAGTAGAGCATTTTGTGTCAATTTCTGTTGCAAAACCGCCGAATCAGTGTTTTAATCAGAAAAATGCTGATTTGAGAGATCACCTCAGAAGCTGTATTTTTAATCTTGCTTTGAAATATTGCACAATATTCGAGAAACACGCTAAGTAGAGCATTTAGTGTCAATTTTTGTTGAAAAAAACCCGAATCAGTTAAATTACTCAGAAAAATGTTGATTTGAGAGATCACCTCAGATCTGTATTTTAAATCTTGCTATGAAATATAGCATAAAATCGGAGAAACACGCTGAGTAGAGCATTTTATATGAGATTGTGTTAAAAACAGCTGAATCGATGAACTAAATCAGAAAAATTCCGATTTGAGAGATCACCTCAGAAGCTGTATTTTTAATCTTGCTCTGAAATAATGCATAAAATTGGAGAAACACGCTGTGAAGAGCATTTAGTGTCAATTTTTGTTGAAAAAAACCCGAATCAGTTAAATTACTCAGAAAAATGCTAATTTGAGAGATCACCTCAGATCTGTATTTTAAATCTTGCCATGAAATATTGCATAAAATCAGAAAAACACGCTGAATAGAGCATTTAGTGTCAATTTTTGTTGAAAATCAGCTAAATTAGTGAATTAAATCAGAAGAATACTGATTTGAGGGATCATCTTTGAAGCCTTATTTTTAATCTCACTACGAAATATTGCATAAAATCGAAAAAAACTCTGAGAAGAACATTTAGTGTCAATTTTTGTTGAAAATCAGCCGAATTAGTGAATAAAATCAGAAGAATGCTGATTTGAGTAATCACCTCTGAAGCTGTATCTTTAATAATGGTATGAAATAATGCATACAATTGAAGAAACACTCTGAGAAGAGCATTTAGTATCAATTTTTGTTGAAAAACAGCCGAATCAGTGAAAAAAATCAGAAGAATGCTGATTTCAGAGATCACCTCAGAAGCTGTCTTTTTAATCTTGCTATGCAATATAGCATAAAATCGGAGAAACACCCTCAAATAGCATTAAGTATCAATGTTTGTTGAAAAACAGACGAATCAGTGAATTAAATCAGAAAAATGCGGATTTGAGAGATCACCTCAGAAGCTATATTTTTAATCTTGCTATGAAATATATTATAAAATCAGAGAAACACTCTGAGTAGAGCATTTTGTGTCAATTTCTGTCGCAAAACCGCCGAATCAGTGTTTTAATCAGAAAAATGCTGATTTGAGAGATCACCTCAGAAGCTGTATTTTTAATCTTGCTGTGAAATATTGCACAATATTCGAGAAACACGCTGAGTAGAGCATTTAGTGTCAATTTTTGTTGAAAAAAACCCGAATCAGTTAAATTACTCAGAAAAATGTTCATTTGAGAGATCACCTCAGATCTGTATTTTAAATCTTGCTATAAAATATTGCTTAATATTCGAGAAACACGCTGTATAGAGCATTTAGTGTCAAGTTTTGTTGAAAATCAGCCGAATCAGTGAAAAAAATCAGAAGAATGCTGATTTCAGAGATCACCTCAGAAGCTGTGTTTTTAATTTTGCTATGAAATAATGGTAAAAATCGGAAAAACACGCTGGGTAGAGCATTTAGTGTCAATTTTTGTTGAAAAACAGCCGAATCAGTGAATAAAATCAGAAGAATGCTGATTTGAGTAATCTCCTCTGAAGCTGTATCTTTAATTATGCTATGAAATAATACATACAATTGGAGAAACACTCTCAGTAGAGCATTAAGTATCAATGTTTGTTGAAAAACAGCCGAATCCGTGAATAAAAACAGAAGAATGCTGATTTGAGATATCACCTCAGAAGCGATATTTTTAATTTTGCTATGAAATATTGCATAACATCGGAGAAACACGCTGAGTAGAGCATTTTATATGAGATTGTGTTAAAAACAGCTGAATCGATGAACTTAATCAGAAAAATTCCGATTTGAGAGATCACCTCAGAAGCTGTATTTTTAATCTTGCTTTGAAATAATGCATAAAATTGGAGAAACACGCTGAGAAGAGCATTTAGTGTCAATTTTTGTTGAAAAAAACCCGAATCAGTTAAATTACTCAGAAAAATGCTAATTTGAGAGATCACCTCAGATCTGTATTTTAAATCTTGCCATGAAATATTGCATAAAATCAGAAAAACACGATGAATAGAGCATTTGTTTTCAATTTTTGTTGAAAAACAGCCGAGTCAGTGAATTAAATCAGAAGAATACTGATTTGAGAGATCATCTCAGAATCTGTATTTTTAATCCTGCTATGAAATATATTATAAAATCAGAGAAACACTCTGAGAAGAGCATTAAGTATCAATTTTTGTTGAAAAACAGACGAATCAGTGAATTAAATCAGAAAATTACTGATTTCAGAGATCACTTCAGAAGCTGTATTTTTAATATTGCTATGAACTATTGCATTTCATCCGAGAAACACGCTGAGTAGAGCATTTTATGTGAGATTGTGTTGAAAAACAGGTGAATCGATGAACTAAATCAGAAAAATTCTGATTTGAGTGATCACCTCAGAAGCTGTATTTTTAATCTTGCTATGAAATATTGCATAAAATTGGAGAAACACGCTGAGAAGAGCATTAAGTGTCAATTTTTGTTGAAAAACAGCCAAATCAGTGAAATAAATCAGAAAACAGCTGATTTGAGAGATCACCTCAGATCTGTATTTTTAATCTTGACATGAAATATTGCATAAAATCGGAGAAACACGCTGAATAGAGCATTAATGTCAATTTTTGTTTTAAAAAACAGCCAAATCAGTGAATTAAATCAGAAGAATACTGATTTTAGACATCATCTCAGAAGCCTTATTTTTAATTTTGCTATGAAATATTGCTTAAAATCGGAGAAACACGGTGAGTAGAGCATTTAGCGTCAATTTTTGTTGAAAAACAGCCGAATCAGTTAATTAAACCAGAAGAATGCTGATGTGAGATATTACCTCAGAAGCGATATTTTTAATTATGCAAAGAAATATTGCATAAAGTCGGAGAAACACGCTGAGAAGAGCATTTTATGTGACATTGTGTTAAAAACAGCTGAATCGATGAATTTAATCAGAAAAATTCTGATTTGAGTGATCACCTCAGCTGTATTTTTCATCTTGCAATGAAATATTGCATAATATTCGAGAAACACGCTGAATAGATCATTTGTTTTCAATTTTTGTTGAAAAACAGCCGAAACAGTGAATAAAATCAGAAGAATGCTGATTTGAGAGATCACCTCAGAAGCTGTATTTTTAATCTTGTTATGAAATATTGCATTAAATTGGAGAAACACGCTGAGTAGAGCATTTAGTGTATATTTTTGTTGAAAAACAGCCGAATCAGTGAAATTACTCAGAAAAATGCTGATTTGAGAGATCACCTCAGATCTGTGTTTTAAATCTTGCCATGAAATATTGCATAAAATCGGAGAAACACGCTAAATATAGCACTTAGTATCAATTTTTGTTGAAAAACAGCCGAATCAGTGAATTAAATCAGAAGAATATTGATTTGAGAGATCATTACAGAAGCCTTATATTTAATCTTGCTATGAAATTTTGCATAAAATCGGAGAAACACGCTGAGTAGAGCATTAAGTGTCAATTTTTGTTGAAAACAGCCAAATCAGTGATAAAAATAAGAAAAATGCTGATTTGAGAGATCACCTCAGATCTGTATTTTTAATCTTGCCATGAAATATTGCATAAAATCGGAGAAACACGCTGAATAGAGCATTAATGTCAATTTTTGTTTTAAAAAACAGCCAAATCAGTGAATTAAATCAGAAGAATACTAATTTTAGAGATCATCTCAGAAGCCTTATTTTTAATTTTGCTATGAAATATTGCTTAAAATCGGAGAAACACGTCGAGTAGGGCAACTAGTGTCAATTTTTGTTGAAAAACAGCCGAATCAGTGAATCAAACCAGAAGAATGCTGATGTGAGATATTACCTCAGAAGCTGTTTTTAATCTTGCTATGAAATTTTACATTTAATCGGAGAAAGACGCTGAGTAGAGCATTTTATATGAGATTGTGTTAAAAACAGCTGAATCGATGAACTAAATCAGAAAAATTCTGATTTGAGTGATCACCTCAGAAGCTGTATTTTCAATTTTGCTACGAAATAATGCATAAAATTCTGGAAACACGCTGAAAAGAGCATTTAGTTTCAATTTTTTCTGAAAAACAGCCGAATCAGTGATTTAAATCACAAAATTGCTGACCTGAGAGATCACCTAAGAAGCTGTGTTTTTAATCTTGCTATGCAATATAGCATTAAATCGGAGAAAAAGGCTGAGTATAGCATTTTATGTGAGATGGTGTTGAAAAACAGCTGAATCAATGAACTAATTCAGAAAAATTCTGATTTGAGAGATCACCTCAGAAGCTGTATTTTTAATCTTGCTATGAAATATTGCACAATATTCGAGAAACACGCTGAGTAGAGCATTTTGTGTCAATTTCTGTTGCAAAACCGCCGAATCAGTGTTTTAATCAGAAAAATGCTGATTTGAGAGATCACCGAAGAAGCTGTATTTTTAATCTTGCTTTGAAATATTGCACAATATTCGAGAAACACGCTAAGTAGAGCATTTAGTGTCAATTTTTCTTGAAAAAAACCCGAATCAGTTAAATTACTCAGAAAAATGTTGATTTGAGAGATCACCTCAGATCTGTATTTTAAATCTTGCTATGAAATATAGCATAAAATCGGAGAAACACGCTGAGTAGAGCATTTTATATGAGATTGTGTTAAAAACAGCTGAATCGATGAACTAAATCAGAAAAATTCCGATTTGAGAGATCACCTCAGAAGCTCTATTTTTAATCTTGCTTTGAAATAATGCATAAAATTGGAGAAACACGCTGAGTAGAGCATTTATGGTCAATTTTTGTTGAAAAACAGCCGAATAAGTGAATTTAATGAGAACAATTATGATTTGAGAGATCACCTCAAAAGCTGTATTTTTAATTCTGCTACGAAATATTGGATTTAATCGGAAAAACACTCTGAGAAGAGCATTTAGTGTCAATTTTTGTTGAAAATCAGCCGAATTAGTGAATAAAATCAGAAGAATGCTGATTTAAGTAATCACCTCTGAAGCTGTATCTTTAATTATCCTATGAATATGATGCATACAATTGGAGAAACACCTTCAGTAGAGCATTAAGTATCAATTTTTGTTGAAAAACAGACGAATTGGTGAATTAAATCAGAAAATTACTGATTTCAGAGATCACTTCAGAAGCTGTATTTTTAATATTGCTATGAACTATTGCATTTCATCCGAGAAACACGCTGAGTAGAGCATTTTATGTGAGATTGTGTTGAAAAACAGCTGAATCAATGAACTAATTCAGAAAAATTCTGATTTGAGAGATCACCTCAGAAGCTGTATTTTTAATCTTGCTATGAAATATTGCACAATATTCGAGAAACACGCTGAGTAGAGCATTTTGTGTCAATTTCTGTTGCAAAACCGCCGAATCAGTCTTTTAATCAGAAATATGCTGATTTGAGAGATCACCTCAGAAGCTGTATTTTTAATCTTGCTTTGAAATATTGCACAATATTCGAGAAACACGATAAGTAGAGCATTTAGTGTCAATTTTTGTTGAAAAAAACCCGAATCAGTTAAATTACTCAGAAAAATGTTGATTTGAGAGATCACCTCAGATCTGTATTTTAAATCTTGCTATGAAATATAGCATAAAATCGGAGAAACACGCTGAGTAGAGCATTTTATATGAGATTGTGTTAAAAACAGCTGAATCGATGAACTAAATCAGAAAAATTCCGATTTGAGAGATCACCTCAGAAGCTGTATTTTTAATCTAGCTCTGAAATAATGCATAAAATTGGAGAAACACGCTGTGAAGAGCATTTAGTGTCAATTTTTGTTGAAAAAAACCCGAATCAGTTAAATTACTCAGAAAAATGCTAATTTGAGAGATCACCTCAGATCTGTATTTTAAATCTTGCCATGAAATATTGCATAAAATCAGAAAAACACGCTGAATAGAGCATTTAGTGTCAATTTTTGTTGAAAAACAGCCGCATCAGCGAATTAAATCAGAAGAATACTGATTTGAGAGATCATCTCAGAATCCCTATTTTTAATCTCACTACGAAATATTGCATAAAATCGGAGAAACACGCTGAGTAGAGCATTTAGTGTCAATTTTTGTTGAAAAACAGCCGAATAAGTGAATTTAATGAGAACAATTATGATTTGAGAGATCACCTCAAAAGCTGTATTTTTAATTCTGCTACGAAATATTGGATTTAATCGGAAAAACACTCTGAGAAGAGCATTTAGTGTCAATTTTTGTTGAAAATCAGCCGAATTAGTGAATAAAATCAGAAGAATGCTGATTTAAGTAATCACCTCTGAAGCTGTATCTTTAATTATCCTATGAATATGATGCATACAATTGGAGAAACACTCTCAGTAGAGCATTAAGTATCAATTTTTGTTGAAAAACAGACGAATCAGTGAATTAAATCAGAAAATTACTGATTTCAGAGATCACTTCAGAAGCTGTATTTTTAATATTGCTATGAACTATTGCATTTCATCCGAGAAACACGCTGAGTAGAGCATTTTATGTGAGATTGTGTTGAAAAACAGGTGAATCGATGAACTAAATCAGAAAAATTCAGATTTGAGTGATCACCTCAGAAGCTGTATTTTTAATCTTGATATGAAATATTGCATAAAATTGGAGAAACACGCTGAGAAGAGAATTTAGTGTCAATTTTTGTTGAAAAAAACCCGAATCAGTTAAATCACTCAGAAAAATGTTGATTTGAGAGATCACCTCAGATCTGTATTTTAAATGAAATATTGCATAAAATCGGAAAAAACACGCTGAATAGAGCATTAAGTGTCAATTTTTGTTAAAAACAGCCGAATCAGTGAATTAAATCAGAAGAATACTGATTTGAGAGATCATCTCCGAAGCCTTATATTTAATCTTGCTATGAAATTTTGCATAAAATCGGAGAAACACGCTGAGTAGAGCATTTAGTGTCAATTTTTGTTGAAAATCAGCTAAATTAGTGAATTAAATCAGAAGAATACTGATTTGAGGGATCATCTTTGAAGCCTTATTTTTAATCTCACTACGAAATATTGCATAAAATCGAAAAAAACTCTGAGAAGAACATTTAGTGTCAATTTTTGTTGAAAATCAGCCGAATTAGTGAAATAAATCAGAAGAATGCTGATTTGAGTAATCACCTCTGAAGCTGTATCTTTAATAATGGTATGAAATAATGCATACAATTGAAGAAACACTCTCAGTAGAGCATTAAGTATCAATGTTTGTTGAAAAACAGACGAATCAGTGAATTAAATCAGAAAAATGCTGATTTCAGAGATCACCTCAGAAGCTGTATTTTTAATCTTGCTATGAAATATACTATAAAATCAAAGAAACACTCTGAGAAGAGCATTTAGTATCAATTTTTGTTGAAAAACAGCCGAATCAGTGAAAAAAATCAGAAGAATGCTGATTTCAGAGATCACCTCAGAAGCTGTCTTTTTAATCTTGCTATGCAATATAGCATAAAATCGGAGAAACACCCTCAAATAGCATTAAGTATCAATGTTTGTTGAAAAACAGACGAATCAGTGAATTAAATCAGAAAAATGCGGATTTGAGAGATCACCTCAGAAGCTATATTTTTAATCTTGCTATGAAATATATTATAAAATCAGAGAAACACTCTGAGTAGAGCATTTTGTGTCAATTTCTGTGGCAAAACCGCCGAATCAGTGTTTTAATCAGAAAAATGCTGATTTGAGAGATCACCTCAGAAGCTGTATTTTTAATCTTGCTGTGAAATATTGCACAATATTCGAGAAACACGCTGAGTAGAGCATTTAGTGTCAATTTTTGTTGAAAAACAGCCGAATCAGTGAATAAAATCAGAAGAATGCTGATTTGAGTAATCTCCTCTGAAGCTGTATCTTTAATTATGCTATGAAATAATACATACAATTGGAGAAACACTCTCAGTAGAGCATTAAGTATCAATGTTTGTTGAAAAACAGCCGAATCCGTGAATAAAAACAGAAGAATGCTGATTTGAGATATCACCTCAGAAGCGATATTTTTAATTTTGCTATGAAATATTGCATAACATCGGAGAAACACGCTGAGTAGAGCATTTTATATGAGATTGTGTTAAAAACAGCTGAATCGATGAACTTAATCAGAAAAATTCCGATTTGAGAGATCACCTCAGAAGCTCTATTTTTAATCTTGCTTTGAAATAATGCATAAAATTGGAGAAACACGCTGAGAAGAGCATTTAGTGTCAATTTTTGTTGAAAAAAACCCGAATCAGTTAAATTACTAAGAAAAATGCTAATTTGAGAGATCACCTCAGATCTGTATTTTAAATCTTGCCATGAAATATTGCATAAAATCAGAAAAACACGATGAATAGAGCATTTGTTTTCAATTTTTGTTGAAAAACAGCCGAGTCAGTGAATTAAATCAGAAGAATACTGATTTCAGAGATCATCTCAGAATCTGTATTTTTAATCCTGCTATGAAATATATTATAAAATCAGAGAAACACTCTGAGAAGAGCATTAAGTATCAATTTTTGTTGAAAAACAGACGAATCAGTGAATTAAATCAGAAAATTACTGATTTCAGAGATCACTTCAGAAGCTGTATTTTTAATATTGCTATGAACTATTGCATTTCATCCGAGAAACAGGCTGAGTAGAGCATTTTATGTGAGATTGTGTTGAAAAACAGGTGAATCGATGAAATAAATCAGAAAACAGCTGATTTGAGAGATCACCTCAGATCTGTATTTTTAATCTTGCCATGAAATATTGCATAAAATCGGAGAAACACGCTGAATAGAGCATTAATGTCAATTTTTGTTTTAAAAAACAGCCAAATCAGTGAATTAAATCAGAAGAATACTGATTTTAGACATCATCTCAGAAGCCTTATTTTTAATTTTGCTGTGAAATATTGCACAATATTCGAGAAACACGCTGAGTAGAGCATTTAGTGTCAATTTTTGTTGAAAAAAACCCGAATCAGTTAAATTACTCAGAAAAATGTTCATTTGAGAGATCACCTCAGATCTGTATTTTAAATCTTGCTATAAAATATTGCTTAATATTCGAGAAACACGCTGTATAGAGCATTTAGTGTCAAGTTTTGTTGAAAATCAGCCGAATCAGTGAAAAAAATCAGAAGAATGCTGATTTCAGAGATCACCTCAGAAGCTGTGTTTTTAATTTTGCTATGAAATAATGGTAAAAATCGGAAAAACACGCTGGGTAGAGCATTTAGTGTCAATTTTTGTTGAAAAACAGCCGAATCAGTGAATAAAATCAGAAGAATGCTGATTTGAGTAATCTCCTCTGAAGCTGTATCTTTAATTATGCTATGAAATAATACATACAATTGGAGAAACACTCTCAGTAGAGCATTAAGTATCAATGTTTGTTGAAAAACAGCCGAATCCGTGAATAAAAACAGAAGAATGCTGATTTGAGATATCACCTCAGAAGCGATATTTTTAATTTTGCTATGAAATATTGCATAACATCGGAGAAACACGCTGAGTAGAGCATTTTATATGAGATTGTGTTAAAAACAGCTGAATCGATGAACTTAATCAGAAAAATTCCGATTTGAGAGATCACCTCAGAAGCTGTATTTTTAATCTTGCTTTGAAATAATGCATAAAATTGGAGAAACACGCTGAGAAGAGCATTTAGTGTCAATTTTTGTTGAAAAAAACCCGAATCAGTTAAATTACTCAGAAAAATGCTAATTTGAGAGATCACCTCAGATCTGTATTTTAAATCTTGCCATGAAATATTGCATAAAATCAGAAAAACACGATGAATAGAGCATTTGTTTTCAATTTTTGTTGAAAAACAGCCGAGTCAGTGAATTAAATCAGAAGAATACTGATTTGAGAGATCATCTCAGAATCTGTATTTTTAATCCTGCTATGAAATATATTATAAAATCAGAGAAACACTCTGAGAAGAGCATTAAGTATCAATTTTTGTTGAAAAACAGACGAATCAGTGAATTAAATCAGAAAATTACTGATTTCAGAGATCACTTCAGAAGCTGTATTTTTAATATTGCTATGAACTATTGCATTTCATCCGAGAAACACGCTGAGTAGAGCATTTTATGTGAGATTGTGTGGAAAAACAGGTGAATCGATGAACTAAATCAGAAAAATTCTGATTTGAGTGATCACCTCAGAAGCTGTATTTTTAATCTTGCTATGAAATATTGCATAAAATTGGAGAAACACGCTGAGAAGAGCATTAAGTGTCAATTTTTGTTGAAAAACAGCCAAATCAGTGAAATAAATCAGAAAACAGCTGATTTGAGAGATCACCTCAGATCTGTATTTTTAATCTTGACATGAAATATTGCATAAAATCGGAGAAACACGCTGAATAGAGCATTAATGTCAATTTTTGTTTTAAAAAACAGCCAAATCAGTGAATTAAATCAGAAGAATACTGATTTTAGACATCATCTCAGAAGCCTTATTTTTAATTTTGCTATGAAATATTGCTTAAAATCGGAGAAACACGGTGAGTAGAGCATTTAGCGTCAATTTTTGTTGAAAAACAGCCGAATCAGTTAATTAAACCAGAAGAATGCTGATGTGAGATATTACCTCAGAAGCGATATTTTTAATTATGCAAAGAAATATTGCATAAAGTCGGAGAAACACGCTGAGAAGAGCATTTTATGTGACATTGTGTTAAAAACAGCTGAATCGATGAATTTAATCAGAAAAATTCTGATTTGAGTGATCACCTCAGCTGTATTTTTCATCTTGCAATGAAATATTGCATAATATTCGAGAAACACGCTGAATAGATCATTTGTTTTCAATTTTTGTTGAAAAACAGCCGAAACAGTGAATAAAATCAGAAGAATGCTGATTTGAGAGATCACCTCAGAAGCTGTATTTTTAATCTTGTTATGAAATATTGCATTAAATTGGAGAAACACGCTGAGTAGAGCATTTAGTGTATATTTTTGTTGAAAAACAGCCGAATCAGTGAAATTACTCAGAAAAATGCTGATTTGAGAGATCACCTCAGATCTGTGTTTTAAATCTTGCCATGAAATATTGCATAAAATCGGAGAAACACGCTAAATATAGCACTTAGTATCAATTTTTGTTGAAAAACAGCCGAATCAGTGAATTAAATCAGAAGAATATTGATTTGAGAGATCATTACAGAAGCCTTATATTTAATCTTGCTATGAAATTTTGCATAAAATCGGAGAAACACGCTGAGTAGAGCATTAAGTGTCAATTTTTGTTGAAAACAGCCAAATCAGTGATAAAAATAAGAAAAATGCTGATTTGAGAGATCACCTCAGATCTGTATTTTTAATCTTGCCATGAAATATTGCATAAAATCGGAGAAACACGCTGAATAGAGCATTAATGTCAATTTTTGTTTTAAAAAACAGCCAAATCAGTGAATTAAATCAGAAGAATACTAATTTTAGAGATCATCTCAGAAGCCTTATTTTTAATTTTGCTATGAAATATTGCTTAAAATCGGAGAAACACGTCGAGTAGGGCAACTAGTGTCAATTTTTGTTGAAAAACAGCCGAATCAGTGAATCAAACCAGAAGAATGCTGATGTGAGATATTACCTCAGAAGCTGTTTTTAATCTTGCTATGAAATTTTACATTTAATCGGAGAAAGACGCTGAGTAGAGCATTTTATATGAGATTGTGTTAAAAACAGCTGAATCGATGAACTAAATCAGAAAAATTCTGATTTGAGTGATCACCTCAGAAGCTGTATTTTCAATTTTGCTACGAAATAATGCATAAAATTCTGGAAACACGCTGAAAAGAGCATTTAGTTTCAATTTTTTCTGAAAAACAGCCGAATCAGTGATTTAAATCACAAAATTGCTGACCTGAGAGATCACCTAAGAAGCTGTGTTTTTAATCTTGCTATGCAATATAGCATTAAATCGGAGAAAAAGGCTGAGTATAGCATTTTATGTGAGATGGTGTTGAAAAACAGCTGAATCAATGAACTAATTCAGAAAAATTCTGATTTGAGAGATCACCTCAGAAGCTGTATTTTTAATCTTGCTATGAAATATTGCACAATATTCGAGAAACACGCTGAGTAGAGCATTTTGTGTCAATTTCTGTTGCAAAACCGCCGAATCAGTGTTTTAATCAGAAAAATGCTGATTTGAGAGATCACCGAAGAAGCTGTATTTTTAATCTTGCTTTGAAATATTGCACAATATTCGAGAAACACGCTAAGTAGAGCATTTAGTGTCAATTTTTCTTGAAAAAAACCCGAATCAGTTAAATTACTCAGAAAAATGTTGATTTGAGAGATCACCTCAGATCTGTATTTTAAATCTTGCTATGAAATATAGCATAAAATCGGAGAAACACGCTGAGTAGAGCATTTTATATGAGATTGTGTTAAAAACAGCTGAATCGATGAACTAAATCAGAAAAATTCCGATTTGAGAGATCACCTCAGAAGCTCTATTTTTAATCTTGCTTTGAAATAATGCATAAAATTGGAGAAACACGCTGAGTAGAGCATTTATGGTCAATTTTTGTTGAAAAACAGCCGAATAAGTGAATTTAATGAGAACAATTATGATTTGAGAGATCACCTCAAAAGCTGTATTTTTAATTCTGCTACGAAATATTGGATTTAATCGGAAAAACACTCTGAGAAGAGCATTTAGTGTCAATTTTTGTTGAAAATCAGCCGAATTAGTGAATAAAATCAGAAGAATGCTGATTTAAGTAATCACCTCTGAAGCTGTATCTTTAATTATCCTATGAATATGATGCATACAATTGGAGAAACACCTTCAGTAGAGCATTAAGTATCAATTTTTGTTGAAAAACAGACGAATTGGTGAATTAAATCAGAAAATTACTGATTTCAGAGATCACTTCAGAAGCTGTATTTTTAATATTGCTATGAACTATTGCATTTCATCCGAGAAACACGCTGAGTAGAGCATTTTATGTGAGATTGTGTTGAAAAACAGCTGAATCAATGAACTAATTCAGAAAAATTCTGATTTGAGAGATCACCTCAGAAGCTGTATTTTTAATCTTGCTATGAAATATTGCACAATATTCGAGAAACACGCTGAGTAGAGCATTTTGTGTCAATTTCTGTTGCAAAACCGCCGAATCAGTCTTTTAATCAGAAAAATGCTGATTTGAGAGATCACCTCAGAAGCTGTATTTTTAATCTTGCTTTGAAATATTGCACAATATTCGAGAAACACGATAAGTAGAGCATTTAGTGTCAATTTTTGTTGAAAAAAACCCGAATCAGTTAAATTACTCAGAAAAATGTTGATTTGAGAGATCACCTCAGATCTGTATTTTAAATCTTGCTATGAAATATAGCATAAAATCGGAGAAACACGCTGAGTAGAGCATTTTATATGAGATTGTGTTAAAAACAGCTGAATCGATGAACTAAATCAGAAAAATTCCGATTTGAGAGATCACCTCAGAAGCTGTATTTTTAATCTAGCTCTGAAATAATGCATAAAATTGGAGAAACACGCTGTGAAGAGCATTTAGTGTCAATTTTTGTTGAAAAAAACCCGAATCAGTTAAATTACTCAGAAAAATGCTAATTTGAGAGATCACCTCAGATCTGTATTTTAAATCTTGCCATGAAATATTGCATAAAATCAGAAAAACACGCTGAATAGAGCATTTAGTGTCAATTTTTGTTGAAAAACAGCCGCATCAGCGAATTAAATCAGAAGAATACTGATTTGAGAGATCATCTCAGAATCCCTATTTTTAATCTCACTACGAAATATTGCATAAAATCGGAGAAACACGCTGAGTAGAGCATTTAGTGTCAATTTTTGTTGAAAAACAGCCGAATAAGTGAATTTAATGAGAACAATTATGATTTGAGAGATCACCTCAAAAGCTGTATTTTTAATTCTGCTACGAAATATTGGATTTAATCGGAAAAACACTCTGAGAAGAGCATTTAGTGTCAATTTTTGTTGAAAATCAGCCGAATTAGTGAATAAAATCAGAAGAATGCTGATTTAAGTAATCACCTCTGAAGCTGTATCTTTAATTATCCTATGAATATGATGCATACAATTGGAGAAACACTCTCAGTAGAGCATTAAGTATCAATTTTTGTTGAAAAACAGACGAATCAGTGAATTAAATCAGAAAATTACTGATTTCAGAGATCACTTCAGAAGCTGTATTTTTAATATTGCTATGAACTATTGCATTTCATCCGAGAAACACGCTGAGTAGAGCATTTTATGTGAGATTGTGTTGAAAAACAGGTGAATCGATGAACTAAATCAGAAAAATTCAGATTTGAGTGATCACCTCAGAAGCTGTATTTTTAATCTTGATATGAAATATTGCATAAAATTGGAGAAACACGCTGAGAAGAGAATTTAGTGTCAATTTTTGTTGAAAAAAACCCGAATCAGTTAAATCACTCAGAAAAATGTTGATTTGAGAGATCACCTCAGATCTGTATTTTAAATGAAATATTGCATAAAATCGGAAAAAACACGCTGAATAGAGCATTAAGTGTCAATTTTTGTTAAAAACAGCCGAATCAGTGAATTAAATCAGAAGAATACTGATTTGAGAGATCATCTCCGAAGCCTTATATTTAATCTTGCTATGAAATTTTGCATAAAATCGGAGAAACACGCTGAGTAGAGCATTTAGTGTCAATTTTTGTTGAAAATCAGCTAAATTAGTGAATTAAATCAGAAGAATACTGATTTGAGGGATCATCTTTGAAGCCTTATTTTTAATCTCACTACGAAATATTGCATAAAATCGAAAAAAACTCTGAGAAGAACATTTAGTGTCAATTTTTGTTGAAAATCAGCCGAATTAGTGAAATAAATCAGAAGAATGCTGATTTGAGTAATCACCTCTGAAGCTGTATCTTTAATAATGGTATGAAATAATGCATACAATTGAAGAAACACTCTCAGTAGAGCATTAAGTATCAATGTTTGTTGAAAAACAGACGAATCAGTGAATTAAATCAGAAAAATGCTGATTTCAGAGATCACCTCAGAAGCTGTATTTTTAATCTTGCTATGAAATATACTATAAAATCAAAGAAACACTCTGAGAAGAGCATTTAGTATCAATTTTTGTTGAAAAACAGCCGAATCAGTGAAAAAAATCAGAAGAATGCTGATTTCAGAGATCACCTCAGAAGCTGTCTTTTTAATCTTGCTATGCAATATAGCATAAAATCGGAGAAACACCCTCAAATAGCATTAAGTATCAATGTTTGTTGAAAAACAGACGAATCAGTGAATTAAATCAGAAAAATGCGGATTTGAGAGATCACCTCAGAAGCTATATTTTTAATCTTGCTATGAAATATATTATAAAATCAGAGAAACACTCTGAGTAGAGCATTTTGTGTCAATTTCTGTGGCAAAACCGCCGAATCAGTGTTTTAATCAGAAAAATGCTGATTTGAGAGATCACCTCAGAAGCTGTATTTTTAATCTTGCTGTGAAATATTGCACAATATTCGAGAAACACGCTGAGTAGAGCATTTAGTGTCAATTTTTGTTGAAAAACAGCCGAATCAGTGAATAAAATCAGAAGAATGCTGATTTGAGTAATCTCCTCTGAAGCTGTATCTTTAATTATGCTATGAAATAATACATACAATTGGAGAAACACTCTCAGTAGAGCATTAAGTATCAATGTTTGTTGAAAAACAGCCGAATCCGTGAATAAAAACAGAAGAATGCTGATTTGAGATATCACCTCAGAAGCGATATTTTTAATTTTGCTATGAAATATTGCATAACATCGGAGAAACACGCTGAGTAGAGCATTTTATATGAGATTGTGTTAAAAACAGCTGAATCGATGAACTTAATCAGAAAAATTCCGATTTGAGAGATCACCTCAGAAGCTCTATTTTTAATCTTGCTTTGAAATAATGCATAAAATTGGAGAAACACGCTGAGAAGAGCATTTAGTGTCAATTTTTGTTGAAAAAAACCCGAATCAGTTAAATTACTAAGAAAAATGCTAATTTGAGAGATCACCTCAGATCTGTATTTTAAATCTTGCCATGAAATATTGCATAAAATCAGAAAAACACGATGAATAGAGCATTTGTTTTCAATTTTTGTTGAAAAACAGCCGAGTCAGTGAATTAAATCAGAAGAATACTGATTTCAGAGATCATCTCAGAATCTGTATTTTTAATCCTGCTATGAAATATATTATAAAATCAGAGAAACACTCTGAGAAGAGCATTAAGTATCAATTTTTGTTGAAAAACAGACGAATCAGTGAATTAAATCAGAAAATTACTGATTTCAGAGATCACTTCAGAAGCTGTATTTTTAATATTGCTATGAACTATTGCATTTCATCCGAGAAACAGGCTGAGTAGAGCATTTTATGTGAGATTGTGTTGAAAAACAGGTGAATCGATGAAATAAATCAGAAAACAGCTGATTTGAGAGATCACCTCAGATCTGTATTTTTAATCTTGCCATGAAATATTGCATAAAATCGGAGAAACACGCTGAATAGAGCATTAATGTCAATTTTTGTTTTAAAAAACAGCCAAATCAGTGAATTAAATCAGAAGAATACTGATTTTAGACATCATCTCAGAAGCCTTATTTTTAATTTTGCTATGAAATATTGCTTAAAATCGGAGAAACACGGTGAGTAGAGCATTTAGCGTCAATTTTTGTTGAAAAACAGCCGAATCAGTTAATTAAACCAGAAGAATGCTGATGTGAGATATTACCTCAGAAGCGATATTTTTAATTATGCAAAGAAATATTGCATAAAGTCGGAGAAACACGCTGAGAAGAGCATTTTATGTGACATTGTGTTAAAAACAGCTGAATCGATGAACTTAATCAGAAAAATTCTGATTTGAGTGATCACCTCAGCTGTATTTTTCATCTTGCAATGAAATATTGCATAATATTCGAGAAACACGCTGAATAGATCATATGTTTTCAATTTTTGTTGAAAAACAGCCGAAACAGTGAATAAAATCAGAAGAATGCTGATTTGAGAGATCACCTCAGAAGCTGTATTTTTAATCTTGTTATGAAATATTGCATTAAATTGGAGAAACACGCTGAGTAGAGCATTTAGTGTATATTTTTGTTGAAAAACAGCCGAATCAGTGAAATTACTCAGAAAAATGCTGATTTGAGAGATCACCTCAGATCTGTGTTTTAAATCTTGCCATGAAATATTGCATAAAATCGGAGAAACACGCTAAATATAGCACTTAGTATCAATTTTTGTTGAAAAACAGCCGAATCAGTGAATTAAATCAGAAGAATATTGATTTGAGAGATCATTACAGAAGCCTTATATTTAATCTTGCTATGAAATTTTGCATAAAATCGGAGAAACACGCTGAGTAGAGCATTAAGTGTCAATTTTTGTTGAAAACAGCCAAATCAGTGATAAAAATAAGAAAAATGCTGATTTGAGAGATCACCTCAGATCTGTATTTTTAATCTTGCCATGAAATGTTGCATAAAATCGGAGAAACACGCTGAATAGAGCATTAATGTCAATTTTTGTTTTAAAAAACAGCCAAATCAGTGAATTAAATCAGAAGAATACTAATTTTAGAGATCATCTCAGAAGCCTTATTTTTAATTTTGCTATGAAATATTGCTTAAAATCGGAGAAACACGTCGAGTAGGGCAACTAGTGTCAATTTTTGTTGAAAAACAGCCGAATCAGTTAATCAAACCAGAAGAATGCTGATGTGAGATATTACCTCAGAAGCTGTTTTTAATCTTGCTATGAAATTTTACATTTAATCGGAGAAAGACGCTGAGTAGAGCATTTTATATGAGATTGTGTTAAAAACAGCTGAATCGATGAACTAAATCAGAAAAATTCTGATTTGAGTGATCACCTCAGAAGCTGTATTTTCAATTTTGCTACGAAATAATGCATAAAATTCTGGAAACACGCTGAAAAGAGCATTTAGTTTCAATGTTTCTTGAAAAACAGCCGAATCAGTGATTTAAATCACAAAATTGCTGACTTGAGAGATCACCTAAGAAGCTGTGTTTTTAATCTTGCTATGCAATATAGCATTAAATCGGAGAAAAAGGCTGAGTATAGCATTTTATGTGAGATGGTGTTGAAAAACAGCTGAATCAATGAACTAATTCAGAAAAATTCTGATTTGAGAGATCACCTCAGAAGCTGTATTTTTAATCTTGCTATGAAATATTGCACAATATTCGAGAAACACGCTGAGTAGAGCATTTTGTGTCAATTTCTGTTGCAAAACCGCCGAATCAGTGTTTTAATCAGAAAAATGCTGATTTGAGAGATCACCTCAGAAGCTGTATTTTTAATCTTGCTTTGAAATATTGCACAATATTCGAGAAACACGATAAGTAGAGCATTTAGTGTCAATTTTTGTTGAAAAAAACCCGAATCAGTTAAATTACTCAGAAAAATGTTGATTTGAGAGATCACCTCAGATCTGTATTTTAAATCTTGCTATGAAATATAGCATAAAATCGGAGAAACACGCTGAGTAGAGCATTTTATATGAGATTGTGTTAAAAACAGCTGAATCGATGAACTAAATCAGAAAAATTCCGATTTGAGAGATCACCTCAGAAGCTGTATTTTTAATCTTGCTCTGAAATAATGCATAAAATTGGAGAAACACGCTGTGAAGAGCATTTAGTGTCAATTTTTGTTGAAAAAAACCCGAATCAGTTAAATTACTCAGAAAAATGCTAATTTGAGAGATCACCTCAGATCTGTATTTTAAATCTTGCCATGAAATATTGCATAAAATCAGAAAAACACGCTGAATAGAGCATTTAGTGTCAATTTTTGTTGAAAAACAGCCGCATCAGCGAATTAAATCAGAAGAATACTGATTTGAGAGATCATCTCAGAATCCCTATTTTTAATCTCACTACGAAATATTGCATAAAATCGGAGAAACACGCTGAGTAGAGCATTTAGTGTCAATTTTTGTTGAAAAACAGCCGAATAAGTGAATTTAATGAGAACAATTATGATTTGAGAGATCACCTCAAAAGCTGTATTTTTAATTCTGCTACGAAATATTGGATTTAATCGGAAAAACACTCTGAGAAGAGCATTTAGTGTCAATTTTTGTTGAAAATCAGCCGAATTAGTGAATAAAATCAGAAGAATGCTGATTTAAGTAATCACCTCTGAAGCTGTATCTTTAATTATCCTATGAATATGATGCATACAATTGGAGAAACACTCTCAGTAGAGCATTAAGTATCAATTTTTGTTGAAAAACAGACGAATCAGTGAATTAAATCAGAAAATTACTGATTTCAGAGATCACTTCAGAAGCTGTATTTTTAATTTTGCTATGAACTATTGCATTTCATCCGAGAAACACGCTGAGTAGAGCATTTTATGTGAGATTGTGTTGAAAAACAGGTGAATCGATGAACTAAATCAGAAAAATTCAGATTTGAGTGATCACCTCAGAAGCTGTATTTTTAATCTTGATATGAAATATTGCATAAAATTGGAGAAACACGCTGAGAAGAGAATTTAGTGTCAATTTTTGTTGAAAAAAACCCGAATCAGTTAAATCACTCAGAAAAATGTTGATTTGAGAGATCACCTCAGATCTGTATTTTAAATGAAATATTGCATAAAATCGGAAAAACACGCTGAATAGAGCATTAAGTGTCAATTTTTGTTAAAAACAGCCGAATCAGTGAATTAAATCAGAAGAATACTGATTTGAGAGATCATCTCCGAAGCCTTATATTTAATCTTGCTATGAAATTTTGCATAAAATCGGAGAAACACGCTGAGTAGAGCATTTAGTGTCAATTTTTGTTGAAAATCAGCTAAATTAGTGAATTAAATCAGAAGAATACTGATTTGAGGGATCATCTTTGAAGCCTTATTTTTAATCTCACTACGAAATATTGCATAAAATCGAAAAAAACTCTGAGAAGAACATTTAGTGTCAATTTTTGTTGAAAATCAGCCGAATTAGTGAATAAAATCAGAAGAATGCTGATTTGAGTAATCACCTCTGAAGCTGTATCTTTAATAATGGTATGAAATAATGCATACAATTGAAGAAACACTCTCAGTAGAGCATTAAGTATCAATGTTTGTTGAAAAACAGACGAATCAGTGAATTAAATCAGAAAAATGCTGATTTCAGAGATCACCTCAGAAGCTGTATTTTTAATCTTGCTATGAAATATACTATAAAATCAAAGAAACACTCTGAGAAGAGCATTTAGTATCAATTTTTGTTGAAAAACAGCCGAATCAGTGAAAAAAATCAGAAGAATGCTGATTTCAGAGATCACCTCAGAAGCTGTCTTTTTAATCTTGCTATGCAATATAGCATAAAATCGGAGAAACACCCTCAAATAGCATTAAGTATCAATGTTTGTTGAAAAACAGACGAATCAGTGAATTAAATCAGAAAAATGCGGATTTGAGAGATCACCTCAGAAGCTATATTTTTAATCTTGCTATGAAATATATTATAAAATCAGAGAAACACTCTGAGTAGAGCATTTTGTGTCAATTTCTGTGGCAAAACCGCCGAATCAGTGTTTTAATCAGAAAAATGCTGATTTGAGAGATCACCTCAGAAGCTGTATTTTTAATCTTGCTGTGAAATATTGCACAATATTCGAGAAACACGCTGAGTAGAGCATTTAGTGTCAATTTTTGTTGAAAAAAACCCGAATCAGTTAAATTACTCAGAAAAATGTTCATTTGAGAGATCACCTCAGATCTGTATTTTAAATCTTGCTATAAAATATTGCTTAATATTCGAGAAACACGCTGTATAGAGCATTTAGTGTCAAGTTTTGTTGAAAATCAGCCGAATCAGTGAAAAAAATCAGAAGAATGCTGATTTCAGAGATCACCTCAGAAGCTGTGTTTTTAATTTTGCTATGAAATAATGGTAAAAATCGGAAAAACACGCTGGGTAGAGCATTTAGTGTCAATTTTTGTTGAAAAACAGCCGAATCAGTGAATAAAATCAGAAGAATGCTGATTTGAGTAATCTCCTCTGAAGCTGTATCTTTAATTATGCTATGAAATAATACATACAATTGGAGAAACACTCTCAGTAGAGCATTAAGTATCAATGTTTGTTGAAAAACAGCCGAATCCGTGAATAAAAACAGAAGAATGCTGATTTGAGATATCACCTCAGAAGCGATATTTTTAATTTTGCTATGAAATATTGCATAACATCGGAGAAACACGCTGAGTAGAGCATTTTATATGAGATTGTGTTAAAAACAGCTGAATCGATGAACTTAATCAGAAAAATTCCGATTTGAGAGATCACCTCAGAAGCTGTATTTTTAATCTTGCTTTGAAATAATGCATAAAATTAGAGAAACACGCTGAGAAGAGCATTTAGTGTCAATTTTTGTTGAAAAAAACCCGAATCAGTTAAATTACTCAGAAAAATGCTAATTTGAGAGATCACCTCAGATCTGTATTTTAAATCTTGCCATGAAATATTGCATAAAATCAGAAAAACACGATGAATAGAGCATTTGTTTTCAATTTTTGTTGAAAAACAGCCGAGTCAGTGAATTAAATCAGAAGAATACTGATTTGAGAGATCATCTCAGAATCTGTATTTTTAATCCTGCTATGAAATATATTATAAAATCAGAGAAACACTCTGAGAAGAGCATTAAGTATCAATTTTTGTTGAAAAACAGACGAATCAGTGAATTAAATCAGAAAATTACTGATTTCAGAGATCACTTCAGAAGCTGTATTTTTAATATTGCTATGAACTATTGCATTTCATCCGAGAAACACGCTGAGTAGAGCATTTTATGTGAGATTGTGTTGAAAAACAGGTGAATCGATGAACTAAATCAGAAAAATTCTGATTTGAGTGATCACCTCAGAAGCTGTATTTTTAATCTTGCTATGAAATATTGCATAAAATTGGAGAAACACGCTGAGAAGAGCATTAAGTGTCAATTTTTGTTGAAAAACAGCCAAATCAGTGAAATAAATCAGAAAACAGCTGATTTGAGAGATCACCTCAGATCTGTATTTTTAATCTTGACATGAAATATTGCATAAAATCGGAGAAACACGCTGAATAGAGCATTAATGTCAATTTTTGTTTTAAAAAACAGCCAAATCAGTGAATTAAATCAGAAGAATACTGATTTTAGACATCATCTCAGAAGCCTTATTTTTAATTTTGCTATGAAATATTGCTTAAAATCGGAGAAACACGGTGAGTAGAGCATTTAGCGTCAATTTTTGTTGAAAAACAGCCGAATCAGTTAATTAAACCAGAAGAATGCTGATGTGAGATATTACCTCAGAAGCGATATTTTTAATTATGCAAAGAAATATTGCATAAAGTCGGAGAAACACGCTGAGAAGAGCATTTTATGTGACATTGTGTTAAAAACAGCTGAATCGATGAACTTAATCAGAAAAATTCTGATTTGAGTGATCACCTCAGCTGTATTTTTCATCTTGCAATGAAATATTGCATAATATTCGAGAAACACGCTGAATAGATCATTTGTTTTCAATTTTTGTTGAAAAACAGCCGAAACAGTGAATAAAATCAGAAGAATGCTGATTTGAGAGATCACCTCAGAAGCTGTATTTTTAATCTTGTTATGAAATATTGCATTAAATTGGAGAAACACGCTGAGTAGAGCATTTAGTGTATATTTTTGTTGAAAAACAGCCGAATCAGTGAAATTACTCAGAAAAATGCTGATTTGAGAGATCACCTCAGATCTGTGTTTTAAATCTTGCCATGAAATATTGCATAAAATCGGAGAAACACGCTAAATATAGCACTTAGTATCAATTTTTGTTGAAAAACAGCCGAATCAGTGAATTAAATCAGAAGAATATTGATTTGAGAGATCATTACAGAAGCCTTATATTTAATCTTGCTATGAAATTTTGCATAAAATCGGAGAAACACGCTGAGTAGAGCATTAAGTGTCAATTTTTGTTGAAAACAGCCAAATCAGTGATAAAAATAAGAAAAATGCTGATTTGAGAGATCACCTCAGATCTGTATTTTTAATCTTGCCATGAAATATTGCATAAAATCGGAGAAACACGCTGAATAGAGCATTAATGTCAATTTTTGTTTTAAAAAACAGCCAAATCAGTGAATTAAATCAGAAGAATACTAATTTTAGAGATCATCTCAGAAGCCTTATTTTAAATTTTGCTATGAAATATTGCTTAAAATCGGAGAAACACGTCGAGTAGGGCAACTAGTGTCAATTTTTGTTGAAAAACAGCCGAATCAGTGAATCAAACCAGAAGAATGCTGATGTGAGATATTACCTCAGAAGCTGTTTTTAATCTTGCTATGAAATTTTACATTTAATCGGAGAAAGACGCTGAGTAGAGCATTTTATATGAGATTGTGTTAAAAACAGCTGAATCGATGAACTAAATCAGAAAAATTCTGATTTGAGTGATCACCTCAGAAGCTGTATTTTCAATTTTGCTACGAAATAATGCATAAAATTCTGGAAACACGCTGAAAAGAGCATTTAGTTTCAATTTTTTCTGAAAAACAGCCGAATCAGTGATTTAAATCACAAAATTGCTGACCTGAGAGATCACCTAAGAAGCTGTGTTTTTAATCTTGCTATGCAATATAGCATTAAATCGGAGAAAAAGGCTGAGTATAGCATTTTATGTGAGATGGTGTTGAAAAACAGCTGAATCAATGAACTAATTCAGAAAAATTCTGATTTGAGAGATCACCTCAGAAGCTGTATTTTTAATCTTGCTATGAAATATTGCACAATATTCGAGAAACACGCTGAGTAGAGCATTTTGTGTCAATTTCTGTTGCAAAACCGCCGAATCAGTGTTTTAATCAGAAAAATGCTGATTTGAGAGATCACCGAAGAAGCTGTATTTTTAATCTTGCTTTGAAATATTGCACAATATTCGAGAAACACGCTAAGTAGAGCATTTAGTGTCAATTTTTGTTGAAAAAAACCCGAATCAGTTAAATTACTCAGAAAAATGTTGATTTGAGAGATCACCTCAGATCTGTATTTTAAATCTTGCTATGAAATATAGCATAAAATCGGAGAAACACGCTGAGTAGAGCATTTTATATGAGATTGTGTTAAAAACAGCTGAATCGATGAACTAAATCAGAAAAATTCCGATTTGAGAGATCACCTCAGAAGCTGTATTTTTAATCTTGCTCTGAAATAATGCATAAAATTGGAGAAACACGCTGTGAAGAGCATTTAGTGTCAATTTTTGATGAAAAAAACCCGAATCAGTTAAATTACTCAGAAAAATGCTAATTTGAGAGATCACCTCAGATCTGTATTTTAAATCTTGCCATGAAATATTGCATAAAATCAGAAAAACACGCTGAATAGAGCATTTAGTGTCAATTTTTGTTGAAAAACAGCCGCATCAGCGAATTAAATCAGAAGAATACTGATTTGAGAGATCATCTCAGAATCCCTATTTTTAATCTCACTACGAAATATTGCATAAAATCGGAGAAACACGCTGAGTAGAGCATTTAGTGTCAATTTTTGTTGAAAAACAGCCGAATAAGTGAATTTAATGAGAACAATTATGATTTGAGAGATCACTTCAACAGCTGTATTTTTAATTCTGCTACGAAATATTGGATTTAATCGGAAAAACACTCTGAGAAGAGCATTTAGTGTCAATTTTTGTTGAAAATCAGCCGAATTAGTGAATAAAATCAGAAGAATGCTGATTTAAGTAATCACCTTCGAAGCTGTATCTTTAATTATCCTATGAATATGATGCATACAATTGGAGAAACACTCTCAGTAGAGCATTAAGTATCAATTTTTGTTGAAAAACAGACGAATCAGTGAATTAAATCAGAAAATTACTGATATCAGAGATCACTTCAGAAGCTGTATTTTTAATATTGCTATGAACTATTGCATTTCATCCGGGAAACACGCTGAGTAGAGCATTTTATGTGAGATTGTGTTGAAAAACAGGTGAATCGATGAACTAAATCAGAAAAATTCTGATTTGAGTGATCACCTCAGAAGCTGTATTTTTAATCTTGCTATGAAATATTGCATAAAATTGGAGAAACACGCTGAGAAGAGCATTAAGTGTCAATTTTTGTTGAAAAACAGCAAAATCAGTGAAATAAATCAGAAAACAGCTGATTTGAGAGATCACCTCAGATCTGTATTTTTAATCTTGCCATGAAATATTGCATAAAATCGGAGAAACACGCTGAATAGAGCATTAATGTCAATTTTTGTTTTAAAAAACAGCCAAATCAGTGAATTAAATCAGAAGAATACTAATTTTAGACATCATCTCAGAAGCCTTATTTTTAATTTTCCTATGAAATATTGCTTAAAATCGGAGAAACACGGTGAGTAGAGCATTTAGCGTCAATTTTTGTTGAAAAAAACCCGAATCAGTTAAATTACTCAGAAAAATGTTGATTTGAGAGATCACCTCAGATCTGTATTTTAAATCTTGCCATGAAATATTGCATAAAATCGGAAAAACACGCTGAATAGAGCATTAGGTGTCAATTTTTGTTAAAAACAGCCGAATCAGTGAATTAAATCAGAAGAATACTGATTTGAGAGATCATCTCCGAAGCCTTATATTTAATCTTGCTATGAAATTTTGCATAAAATCGGAGAAACACGCTGAGTAGAGCATTTAGTGTCAATTTTTGTTGAAAATCAGCTAAATTAGTGAATTAAATCAGAAGAATACTGATTTGAGGGATCATCTTTGAAGCCTTATTTTTAATCTCACTACGAAATATTGCATAAAATCGAAAAAAACTCTGAGAAGAGCATTTAGTGTCAATTTTTGTTGAAAATCAGCTGAATTAGTGAATAAAATCAGAAGAATGCTGATTTGAGTAATCACCTCTGAAGCTGTATCTTTAATAATGGTATGAAATAATGCATACAATTGGAGAAACACTCTCAGTAGAGCATTAAGTATCAATGTTTGTTGAAAAACAGCCGCATCAGCGAATTAAATCAGAAGAATACTGATTTGAGAGATCATCTCAGAATCCCTATTTTTAATCTCACTACGAAATATTGCATAAAATCGGAGAAACACGCTGAGTAGAGCATTTAGTGTCAATTTTTGTTGAAAAACAGCCGAATAAGTGAATTTAATGAGAACCATTATGATTTGAGAGATCACCTCAAAAGCTGTATTTTTAATTCTGCTATGAAATATTGGATTTAATCGGAAAAACACTCTGAGAAGAGCATTTAGTGTCAATTTTTGTTGAAAATCAGCCGAATTAGTGAATAAAATCAGAAGAATGCTGATTTAAGTAATCACCTCTGAAGCTGTATCTTTAATTATCCTATGAATATGATGCATACAATTGGAGAAACACTCTCATTAGAGCATTAAGTATCAATTTTTGTTGAAAAACAGACGAATCAGTGAATTAAATCAGAAAATTACTGATTTCAGAGATCACTTCAGAAGCTGTATTTTTAATATTGCTATGAACTATTGCATTTCATCCGAGAAACACGCTGAGTAGAGCATTTTATGTGAGATTGTGTTGAAAAACAGGTGAATCGATGAACTAAATCAGAAAAATTCTGATTTGAGTGATCACCTCAGAAGCTGTATTTTTAATCTTGCTATGAAATATTGCATAAAATTGGAGAAACACGCTGAGAAGAGAATTTAGTGTCAATTTTTGTTGAAAAAAACCCGAATCAGTTAAATTACTCAGAAAAATGTTGATTTGAGAGATCACCTCAGATCTGTATTTTAAATCTTGCCATGAAATATTGCATAAAATCGGAAAAACACGCTGAATAGAGCATTAAGTGTCAATTTTTGTTCAAAACAGCCGAATCAGTGAATTAAATCAGAAGAATACTGATTTGAGAGATCATCTCCGAAGCCTTATTTTTAATCTCACTACGAAATATTGCATAAAATCGAAAAAAACTCTGAGAAGAGCATTTAGTGTCAATTTTTGTTGAAAATCAGCCGAATTAGTGAATAAAATCAGAAGAATGCTGATTTGAGTAATCACCTCTGAAGCTGTATCTTTAATAATGGTATGAAATAATGCATACAATTGGAGAAACACTCTCAGTAGAGCATTAAGTATCAATGTTTGTTGAAAAACAGACGAATCAGTGAATTAAATCAGAAAAATGCTGATTTCAGAGATCACCTCAGAAGCTGTATTTTTAATCTTGCTATGAAATATATTATAAAATCAGAGAAACACTCTGAGAAGAGCATTTAGTATCAATTTTTGTTGAAAAACAGCCGAATCAGTGAAGAAAATCAGAGGAATGCTGATTTCAGAGATCACCTCAGAAGCTGTCTTTTTAATCTTGCTATGCAATATAGCATAAAATCGGAGAAACACTCTCAAATAGCATTAAGTATCAATGTTTGTTGAAAAACAGACGAATCAGTGAATTAAATCAGAAAAATGCTGATTTCAGAGATCACCTCAGAAGCTATATTTTTAATCATGCTATGAAATATTAAATAAAGTCGGAGAAACACGCTGAGAAGAGCATTTTATGTGAGATTGTGTTACAAACAGCTGAATCGATGAACTAAATCAGAAAAATTCTGATTTGAGAGATCACCTCAGCTGTATTTTTAATCTTGCAATGAAATATTGCACAATATTCGAGAAACACGCTGAATAGAGCATTAAGTGTCAGGTTTTGTATAAAACAGCCGAATCAGTGAATTAAATCAGAAGAATACTGATTTGAGAGATCATCTCCGAAGCCTTATATTTAATCTTGCTATGAAATTTTGCATAAAATCGGAGAAACACGCTGAGTAGAGAATTTAGTGTCAATTTCTGTTGAAAATCAGCTAAATTAGTGAATTAAATCAGAAGAATACTGATTTGAGGGATCATCTCAGAAGCCTTATTTTTAATCTCACTACGAAATATTGCATAAAATCGGAGAAACACGCTGAGTAGAGCATTTAGTGTCAATTTTTGTTGAAAAACAGCCGAATAAGTGAATTTAATGAGAACAATTATGATTTGAGAGATCACCTCAAAAGCTTTATTTTTAATTCTGCTATGAAATATTGCATTAAATCGAAAAAACACTCTGAGAAGAGCATTTAGTGTCAATTTTTGTTGAAAATCAGCCGAATCAGTGAATAAAATCAGAAGAATGCTGATTTGAGTAATCACCTCTGAAGCTGTATCTTTAATTATGGTATGAAATAATGCATACAATTGGAGAAACACTCTCAGTAGAGCATTAAGTATCAATGTTTGTTGAAAAACAGACGAATCAGTGAATTAAATCAGAAAAATGCTGATTTCAGAGATCACCTCAGAAGCTGTATTTTTAATCTTACTATGAAATATATTATAAAATCAGATAAACACTCTGAGAAGAGCATTTAGTATCAATTTTTGTTGAAAATCAGACGAATCAGTGAATTAAATCAGAAATATGCGGATTTGAGAGATCACCTCAGAAGCTATATTTTTAATCTTGCTATGAAATATATTATAAAATCAGAGAAACACTCTGAGTAGAGCATTTTGCGTCAATTTCTGTTGCAAAACCGCCGAATCAGTGATTTAATCAGAAAAATGCTGATTTGAGAGATCACCTCAGAAGCTGTATTTTTATCTTGCTGTGAAATATTGCACAATATTCGAGAAACACGCTGAGTAGAGCATTTAGTGTCAATTTTTGTTGAAAACAGCCAAATCAGTGATAAAAATAAGAAAAATGCTGATTTGAGAGATCACCTCAGATCTGTATTTTTAATTTTGCTATGAAATATTGCATAACATCGGAGAAACACGCTGAGTAGAGCATTTTATATGAGATTGTGTTAAAAACAGCTGAATCGATGAACTTAATCAGAAAAATTCCGATTTGAGAGATCACCTCAGAAGCTGTATTTTTAATCTTGCTTTGAAATAATGCATAAAATTGGAGAAACACGCTGAGAAGAGCATTTAGTGTCAATTTTTGTTGAAAAAAACCCGAATCAGTTAAATTACTAAGAAAAATGCTAATTTGAGAGATCACCTCAGATCTGTATTTTAAATCTTGCCATGAAATATTGCATAAAATCAGAAAAACACGATGAATAGAGCATTTGTTTTCAATTTTTGTTGAAAAACAGCCGAGTCAGTGAATTAAATCAGAAGAATACTGATTTGAGAGATCATCTCAGAATCTGTATTTTTAATCCTGCTATGAAATATATTATAAAATCAGAGAAACACTCTGAGAAGAGCATTAAGTATCAATTTTTGTTGAAAAACAGACGAATCAGTGAATTAAATCAGAAAATTACTGATTTCAGAGATCACTTCAGAAGCTGTATTTTTAATATTGCTATGAACTATTGCATTTCATCCGAGAAACAGGCTGAGTAGAGCATTTTATGTGAGATTGTGTTGAAAAACAGGTGAATCGATGAAATAAATCAGAAAACAGCTGATTTGAGAGATCACCTCAGATCTGTATTTTTAATCTTGCCATGAAATATTGCATAAAATCGGAGAAACACGCTGAATAGAGCATTAATGTCAATTTTTGTTTTAAAAAACAGCCAAATCAGTGAATTAAATCAGAAGAATACTGATTTTAGACATCATCTCAGAAGCCTTATTTTTAATTTTGCTATGAAATATTGCTTAAAATCGGAGAAACACGGTGAGTAGAGCATTTAGCGTCAATTTTTGTTGAAAAACAGCCGAATCAGTTAATTAAACCAGAAGAATGCTGATGTGAGATATTACCTCAGAAGCGATATTTTTAATTATGCAAAGAAATATTGCATAAAGTCGGAGAAACACGCTGAGAAGAGCATTTTATGTGACATTGTGTTAAAAACAGCTGAATCGATGAACTTAATCAGAAAAATTCTGATTTGAGTGATCACCTCAGCTGTATTTTTCATCTTGCAATGAAATATTGCATAATATTCGAGAAACACGCTGAATAGATCATTTGTTTTCAATTTTTGTTGAAAAACAGCCGAAACAGTGAATAAAATCAGAAGAATGCTGATTTGAGAGATCACCTCAGAAGCTGTATTTTTAATCTTGTTATGAAATATTGCATTAAATTGGAGAAACACGCTGAGTAGAGCATTTAGTGTATATTTTTGTTGAAAAACAGCCGAATCAGTGAAATTACTCAGAAAAATGCTGATTTGAGAGATCACCTCAGATCTGTGTTTTAAATCTTGCCATGAAATATTGCATAAAATCGGAGAAACACGCTAAATATAGCACTTAGTATCAATTTTTGTTGAAAAACAGCCGAATCAGTGAATTAAATCAGAAGAATATTGATTTGAGAGATCATTACAGAAGCCTTATATTTAATCTTGCTATGAAATTTTGCATAAAATCGGAGAAACACGCTGAGTAGAGCATTAAGTGTCAATTTTTGTTGAAAACAGCCAAATCAGTGATAAAAATAAGAAAAATGCTGATTTGAGAGATCACCTCAGATCTGTATTTTTAATCTTGCCATGAAATATTGCATAAAATCGGAGAAACACGCTGAATAGAGCATTAATGTCAATTTTTGTTTTAAAAAACAGCCAAATCAGTGAATTAAATCAGAAGAATACTAATTTTAGAGATCATCTCAGAAGCCTTATTTTTAATTTTGCTATGAAATATTGCTTAAAATCGGAGAAACACGTCGAGTAGGGCAACTAGTGTCAATTTTTGTTGAAAAACAGCCGAATCAGTGAATCAAACCAGAAGAATGCTGATGTGAGATATTACCTCAGAAGCTGTTTTTAATCTTGCTATGAAATTTTACATTTAATCGGAGAAAGACGCTGAGTAGAGCATTTTATATGAGATTGTGTTAAAAACAGCTGAATCGATGAACTAAATCAGAAAAATTCTGATTTGAGTGATCACCTCAGAAGCTGTATTTTCAATTTTGCTACGAAATAATGCATAAAATTCTGGAAACACGCTGAAAAGAGCATTTAGTTTCAATTTTTCTTGAAAAACAGCCGAATCAGTGATTTAAATCACAAAATTGCTGACTTGAGAGATCACCTAAGAAGCTGTGTTTTTAATCTTGCTATGCAATATAGCATTAAATCGGAGAAAAAGGCTGAGTATAGCATTTTATGTGAGATGGTGTTGAAAAACAGCTGAATCAATGAACTAATTCAGAAAAATTCTGATTTGAGAGATCACCTCAGAAGCTGTATTTTTAATCTTGCTATGAAATATTGCACAATATTCGAGAAACACGCTGAGTAGAGCATTTTGTGTCAATTTCTGTTGCAAAACCGCCGAATCAGTGTTTTAATCAGAAAAATGCTGATTTGAGAGATCACCTCAGAAGCTGTATTTTTAATCTTGCTTTGAAATATTGCACAATATTCGAGAAACACGCTAAGTAGAGCATTTAGTGTCAATTTTTGTTGAAAAAAACCCGAATCAGTTAAATTACTCAGAAAAATGTTGATTTGAGAGATCACCTCAGATCTGTATTTTAAATCTTGCTATGAAATATAGCATAAAATCGGAGAAACACGCTGAGTAGAGCATTTTATATGAGATTGTGTTAAAAACAGCTGAATCGATGAACTAAATCAGAAAAATTCCGATTTGAGAGATCACCTCAGAAGCTGTATTTTTAATCTTGCTCTGAAATAATGCATAAAATTGGAGAAACACGCTGTGAAGAGCATTTAGTGTCAATTTTTGTTGAAAAAAACCCGAATCAGTTAAATTACTCAGAAAAATGCTAATTTGAGAGATCACCTCAGATCTGTATTTTAAATCTTGCCATGAAATATTGCATAAAATCAGAAAAACACGCTGAATAGAGCATTTAGTGTCAATTTTTGTTGAAAAACAGCCGCATCAGCGAATTAAATCAGAAGAATACTGATTTGAGAGATCATCTCAGAATCCCTATTTTTAATCTCACTACGAAATATTGCATAAAATCGGAGAAACACGCTGAGTAGAGCATTTAGTGTCAATTTTTGTTGAAAAACAGCCGAATAAGTGAATTTAATGAGAACAATTATGATTTGAGAGATCACCTCAAAAGCTGTATTTTTAATTCTGCTACGAAATATTGGATTTAATCGGAAAAACACTCTGAGAAGAGCATTTAGTGTCAATTTTTGTTGAAAATCAGCCGAATTAGTGAATAAAATCAGAAGAATGCTGATTTAAGTAATCACCTCTGAAGCTGTATCTTTAATTATCCTATGAATATGATGCATACAATTGGAGAAACACTCTCAGTAGAGCATTAAGTATCAATTTTTGTTGAAAAACAGACGAATCAGTGAATTAAATCAGAAAATTACTGATTTCAGAGATCACTTCAGAAGCTGTATTTTTAATTTTGCTATGAACTATTGCATTTCATCCGAGAAACACGCTGAGTAGAGCATTTTATGTGAGATTGTGTTGAAAAACAGGTGAATCGATGAACTAAATCAGAAAAATTCAGATTTGAGTGATCACCTCAGAAGCTGTATTTTTAATCTTGATATGAAATATTGCATAAAATTGGAGAAACACGCTGAGAAGAGAATTTAGTGTCAATTTTTGTTGAAAAAAACCCGAATCAGTTAAATCACTCAGAAAAATGTTGATTTGAGAGATCACCTCAGATCTGTATTTTAAATGAAATATTGCATAAAATCGGAAAAACACGCTGAATAGAGCATTAAGTGTCAATTTTTGTTAAAAACAGCCGAATCAGTGAATTAAATCAGAAGAATACTGATTTGAGAGATCATCTCCGAAGCCTTATATTTAATCTTGCTATGAAATTTTGCATAAAATCGGAGAAACACGCTGAGTAGAGCATTTAGTGTCAATTTTTGTTGAAAATCAGCTAAATTAGTGAATTAAATCAGAAGAATACTGATTTGAGGGATCATCTTTGAAGCCTTATTTTTAATCTCACTACGAAATATTGCATAAAATCGAAAAAAACTCTGAGAAGAACATTTAGTATCAATTTTTGTTGAAAATCAGCCGAATTAGTGAATAAAATCAGAAGAATGCTGATTTGAGTAATCACCTCTGAAGCTGTATCTTTAATAATGGTATGAAATAATGCATACAATTGAAGAAACACTCTCAGTAGAGCATTAAGTATCAATGTTTGTTGAAAAACAGACGAATCAGTGAATTAAATCAGAAAAATGCTGATTTCAGAGATCACCTCAGAAGCTGTATTTTTAATCTTGCTATGAAATATACTATAAAATCAAAGAAACACTCTGAGAAGAGCATTTAGTATCAATGTTTGTTGAAAAACAGACGAATCAGTGAATTAAATCAGAAAAATGCGGATTTGAGAGATCACCTCAGAAGCTATATTTTTAATCTTGCTATGAAATATATTATAAAATCAGAGAAACACTCTGAGTAGAGCATTTTGTGTCAATTTCTGTGGCAAAACCGCCGAATCAGTGTTTTAATCAGAAAAATGCTGATTTGAGAGATCACCTCAGAAGCTGTATTTTTAATCTTGCTGTGAAATATTGCACAATATTCGAGAAACACGCTGAGTAGAGCATTTAGTGTCAATTTTTGTTGAAAAAAACCCGAATCAGTTAAATTACTCAGAAAAATGTTCATTTGAGAGATCACCTCAGATCTGTATTTTAAATCTTGCTATAAAATATTGCTTAATATTCGAGAAACACGCTGAGGAGAGCATTTAGTGTCAAGTTTTGTTGAAAATCAGCCGAATCAGTGAAAAAAATCAGAAGAATGCTGATTTCAGAGATCACCTCAGAAGCTGTGTTTTTAATTTTGCTATGAAATAATGGTAAAAATCGGAAAAACACGCTGGGTAGAGCATTTAGTGTCAATTTTTGTTGAAAAACAGCCGAATCAGTGAATAAAATCAGAAGAATGCTGATTTGAGTAATCTCCTCTGAAGCTGTATCTTTAATTATGCTATGAAATAATACATACAATTGGAGAAACACTCTCAGTAGAGCATTAAGTATCAATGTTTGTTGAAAAACAGCCGAATCCGTGAATAAAAACAGAAGAATGCTGATTTGAGATATCACCTCAGAAGCGATATTTTTAATTTTGCTATGAAATATTGCATAACATCGGAGAAACACGCTGAGTAGAGCATTTTATATGAGATTGTGTTAAAAACAGCTGAATCGATGAACTTAATCAGAAAAATTCCGATTTGAGAGATCACCTCAGAAGCTGTATTTTTAATCTTGCTTTGAAATAATGCATAAAATTGGAGAAACACGCTGAGAAGAGCATTTAGTGTCAATTTTTGTTGAAAAAAACCCGAATCAGTTAAATTACTCAGAAAAATGCTAATTTGAGAGATCACCTCAGATCTGTATTTTAAATCTTGCCATGAAATATTGCATAAAATCAGAAAAACACGATGAATAGAGCATTTGTTTTCAATTTTTGTTGAAAAACAGCCGAGTCAGTGAATTAAATCAGAAGAATACTGATTTGAGAGATCATCTCAGAATCTGTATTTTTAATCCTGCTATGAAATATATTATAAAATCAGAGAAACACTCTGAGAAGAGCATTAAGTATCAATTTTTGTTGAAAAACAGACGAATCAGTGAATTAAATCAGAAAATTACTGATTTCAGAGATCACTTCAGAAGCTGTATTTTTAATATTGCTATGAACTATTGCATTTCATCCGAGAAACACGCTGAGTAGAGCATTTTATGTGAGATTGTGTTGAAAAACAGGTGAATCGATGAACTAAATCAGAAAAATTCTGATTTGAGTGATCACCTCAGAAGCTGTATTTATAATCTTGCTTTGAAATATTGCATAAAATTGGAGAAACACGCTGAGAAGAGCATTAAGTGTCAATTTTTGTTGAAAAACAGCCAAATCAGTGAAATAAATCAGAAAACAGCTGATTTGAGAGATCACCTCAGATCTGTATTTTTAATCTTGACATGAAATATTGCATAAAATCGGAGAAACACGCTGAATAGAGCATTAATGTCAATTTTTGTTTTAAAAAACAGCCAAATCAGTGAATTAAATCAGAAGAATACTGATTTTAGACATCATCTCAGAAGCCTTATTTTTAATTTTGCTATGAAATATTGCTTAAAATCGGAGAAACACGGTGAGTAGAGCATTTAGCGTCAATTTTTGTTGAAAAACAGCCGAATCAGTTAATTAAACCAGAAGAATGCTGATGTGAGATATTACCTCAGAAGCGATATTTTTAATTATGCAAAGAAATATTGCATAAAGTCGGAGAAACACGCTGAGAAGAGCATTTTATGTGACATTGTGTTAAAAACAGCTGAATCGATGAACTTAATCAGAAAAATTCTGATTTGAGTGATCACCTCAGCTGTATTTTTCATCTTGCAATGAAATATTGCATAATATTCGAGAAACACGCTGAATAGATCATTTGTTTTCAATTTTTGTTGAAAAACAGCCGAAACAGTGAATAAAATCAGAAGAATGCTGATTTGAGAGATCACCTCAGAAGCTGTATTTTTAATCTTGTTATGAAATATTGCATTAAATTGGAGAAACACGCTGAGTAGAGCATTTAGTGTATATTTTTGTTGAAAAACAGCCGAATCAGTGAAATTACTCAGAAAAATGCTGATTTGAGAGATCACCTCAGATCTGTGTTTTAAATCTTGCCATGAAATATTGCATAAAATCGGAGAAACACGCTAAATATAGCACTTAGTATCAATTTTTGTTGAAAAACAGCCGAATCAGTGAATTAAATCAGAAGAATATTGATTTGAGAGATCATTACAGAAGCCTTATATTTAATCTTGCTATGAAATTTTGCATAAAATCGGAGAAACACGCTGAGTAGAGCATTAAGTGTCAATTTTTGTTGAAAACAGCCAAATCAGTGATAAAAATAAGAAAAATGCTGATTTGAGAGATCACCTCAGATCTGTATTTTTAATCTTGCCATGAAATATTGCATAAAATCGGAGAAACACGCTGAATAGAGCATTAATGTCAATTTTTGTTTTAAAAAACAGCCAAATCAGTGAATTAAATCAGAAGAATACTAATTTTAGAGATCATCTCAGAAGCCTTATTTTTAATTTTGCTATGAAATATTGCTTAAAATCGGAGAAACACGTCGAGTAGGGCAACTAGTGTCAATTTTTGTTGAAAAACAGCCGAATCAGTGAATCAAACCAGAAGAATGCTGATGTGAGATATTACCTCAGAAGCTGTTTTTAATCTTGCTATGAAATTTTACATTTAATCGGAGAAAGACGCTGAGTAGAGCATTTTATATGAGATTGTGTTAAAAACAGCTGAATCGATGAACTAAATCAGAAAAATTCTGATTTGAGTGATCACCTCAGAAGCTGTATTTTCAATTTTGCTACGAAATAATGCATAAAATTCTGGAAACACGCTGAAAAGAGCATTTAGTTTCAATTTTTTCTGAAAAACAGCCGAATCAGTGATTTAAATCACAAAATTGCTGACCTGAGAGATCACCTAAGAAGCTGTGTTTTTAATCTTGCTATGCAATATAGCATTAAATCGGAGAAAAAGGCTGAGTATAGCATTTTATGTGAGATGGTGTTGAAAAACAGCTGAATCAATGAACTAATTCAGAAAAATTCTGATTTGAGAGATCACCTCAGAAGCTGTATTTTTAATCTTGCTATGAAATATTGCACAATATTCGAGAAACACGCTGAGTAGAGCATTTTGTGTCAATTTCTGTTGCAAAACCGCCGAATCAGTGTTTTAATCAGAAAAATGCTGATTTGAGAGATCACCTCAGAAGCTGTATTTCTAATCTTGCTTTGAAATATTGCACAATATTCGAGAAACACGCTAAGTAGAGCATTTAGTGTCAATTTTTGTTGAAAAAAACCCGAATCAGTTAAATTACTCAGAAAAATGTTGATTTGAGAGATCACCTCAGATCTGTATTTTAAATCTTGCTATGAAATATAGCATAAAATCGGAGAAACACGCTGAGTAGAGCATTTTATATGAGATTGTGTTAAAAACAGCTGAATCGATGAACTAAATCAGAAAAATTCCGATTTGAGAGATCACCTCAGAAGCTGTATTTTTAATCTTGCTCTGAAATAATGCATAAAATTGGAGAAACACGCTGTGAAGAGCATTTAGTGTCAATTTTTGATGAAAAAAACCCGAATCAGTTAAATTACTCAGAAAAATGCTAATTTGAGAGATCACCTCAGATCTGTATTTTAAATCTTGCCATGAAATATTGCATAAAATGAGAAAAACACGCTGAATAGAGCATTTAGTGTCAATTTTTGTTGAAAAACAGCCGCATCAGCGAATTAAATCAGAAGAATACTGATTTGAGAGATCATCTCAGAATCCCTATTTTTAATCTCACTACGAAATATTGCATAAAATCGGAGAAACACGCTGAGTAGAGCATTTAGTGTCAATTTTTGTTGAAAAACAGCCGAATAAGTGAATTTAATGAGAACAATTATGATTTGAGAGATCACTTCAACAGCTGTATTTTTAATTCTGCTACGAAATATTGGATTTAATCGGAAAAACACTCTGAGAAGAGCATTTAGTGTCAATTTTTGTTGAAAATCAGCCGAATTAGTGAATAAAATCAGAAGAATGCTGATTTAAGTAATCACCTTCGAAGCTGTATCTTTAATTATCCTATGAATATGATGCATACAATTGGAGAAACACTCTCAGTAGAGCATTAAGTATCAATTTTTGTTGAAAAACAGACGAATCAGTGAATTAAATCAGAAAATTACTGATATCAGAGATCACTTCAGAAGCTGTATTTTTAATATTGCTATGAACTATTGCATTTCATCCGAGAAACACGCTGAGTAGAGCATTTTATGTGAGATTGTGTTGAAAAACAGGTGAATCGATGAACTAAATCAGAAAAATTCTGATTTGAGTGATCACCTCAGAAGCTGTATTTTTAATCTTGCTATGAAATATTGCATAAAATTGGAGAAACACGCTGAGAAGAGAATTTAGTGTCAATTTTTGTTGAAAAAAACCCGAATCAGTTAAATTACTCAGAAAAATGTTGATTTGAGAGATCACATCAGATCTGTATTTTAAATCTTGCCATGAAATATTGCATAAAATCGGAAAAACACGCTGAATAGAGCATTAGGTGTCAATTTTTGTTAAAAACAGCCGAATCAGTGAATTAAATCAGAAGAATACTGATTTGAGAGATCATCTCCGAAGCCTTATATTTCATCTTGCTATGAAATTTTGCATAAAATCGGAGAAACACGCTGAGTAGAGCATTTAGTGTCAATTTTTGTTGAAAATCAGCTAAATTAGTGAATTAAATCAGAAGAATACTGATTTGAGGGATCATCTTTGAAGCCTTATTTTTAATCTCACTACGAAATATTGCATAAAATCGAAAAAAACTCTGAGAAGAGCATTTAGTGTCAATTTTTGTTGAAAATCAGCCGAATTAGTGAATAAAATCAGAAGAATGCTGATTTGAGTAATCACCTCTGAAGCTGTATCTTTAATAATGGTATGAAATAAGGCATACAATTGGAGAAACACTCTCAGTAGAGCATTAAGTATCAATGTTTGTTGAAAAACAGCCGCATCAGCGAATTAAATCAGAAGAATACTGATTTGAGAGATCATCTCAGAATCCCTATTTTTAATCTCACTACGAAATATTGCATAAAATCGGAGAAACACGCTGAGTAGAGCATTTAGTGTCAATTTTTGTTGAAAAACAGCCGAATAAGTGAATTTAATGAGAACCATTATGATTTGAGAGATCACCTCAAAAGCTGTATTTTTAATTCTGCTACGAAATATTGGATTTAATCGGAAAAACACTCTGAGAAGAGCATTTAGTGTCATTTTTTGTTGAAAATCAGCCGAATTAGTGAATAAAATCAGAAGAATGCTGATTTAAGTAATCACCTCTGAAGCTGTATCTTTAATTATCGTATGAATATGATGCATACAATTGGAGAAACACTCTCATTAGAGCATTAAGTATCAATTTTTGTTGAAAAACAGACGAATCAGTGAATTAAATCAGAAAATTACTGATTTCAGAGATCACTTCAGAAGCTGTATTTTTAATATTGCTATGAACTATTGCATTTCATCCGAGAAACACGCTGAGTAGAGCATTTTATGTGAGATTGTGTTGAAAAACAGGTGAATCGATGAACTAAATCAGAAAAATTCTGATTTGAGTGATCACCTCAGAAGCTGTATTTTTAATCTTGCTATGAAATATTGCATAAAATTGGAGAAACACGCTGAGAAGAGAATTTAGTGTCAATTTTTGTTGAAAAAAACCCGAATCAGTTAAATTACTCAGAAAAATGTTGATTTGAGAGATCACCTCAGATCTGTATTTTAAATCTTGCCATGAAATATTGCATAAAATCGGAAAAACACGCTGAATAGAGCATTAAGTGTCAATTTTTGTTCAAAACAGCCGAATCAGTGAATTAAATCAGAAGAATACTGATTTGAGAGATCATCTCCGAAGCCTTATTTTTAATCTCACTACGAAATATTGCATAAAATCGAAAAAAACTCTGAGAAGAGCATTTAGTGTCAATTTTTGTTGAAAATCAGCCGAATTAGTGAATAAAATCAGAAGAATGCTGATTTGAGTAATCACCTCTGAAGCTGTATCTTTAATAATGGTATGAAATAATGCATACAATTGGAGAAACACTCTCAGTAGAGCATTAAGTATCAATGTTTGTTGAAAAACAGACGAATCAGTGAATTAAATCAGAAAAATGCTGATTTCAGAGATCACCTCAGAAGCTGTATTTTTAATCTTGCTATGAAATATATTATAAAATCAGAGAAACACTCTGAGAAGAGCATTTAGTATCAATTTTTGTTGAAAAACAGCCGAATCAGTGAAGAAAATCAGAAGAATGCTGATTTCAGAGATCACCTCAGAAGCTGTCTTTTTAATCTTGCTATGCAATATAGCATAAAATCGGAGAAACACTCTCAAATAGCATTAAGTATCAATGTTTGTTGAAAAACAGACGAATCAGTGAATTAAATCAGAAAAATGCTGATTTCAGAGATCACCTCAGAAGCTATATTTTTAATCATGCTATGAAATATATTATGAAATCAGAGAAACACTCTGAGTAGAGTATTAAGTATCAATGTTTGATGAAAAACAGACGAATCAGTGAATTAAATCAGAAATATAGGGATTTGAGAGATCACCTCAGAAGCTATATTTTTAATCTTACTATGAAATATATTATAAAATCAGAGAAACACTCTGAGAAGAGCATTTAGTATCAATTTTTGTTGAAAATCAGTCTAATTTTTCAATAAAATCAGAAGAATGCGGATTTGAGTAATCACCTCTGAAGCTATATCTTTAATTATGGTATGAAATAATGCATACAATTGGAGAAACACTCTCAGTAGAGCATTAAGTATCAATGTTTGTTGAAAAACAGACGAATCAGTGAATTAAATCAGAAAAATGCTGATTTCAGAGATCACCTCAGAAGCTGTATTTTTAATCTTGCTATGAAATATTAAATAAAGTCGGAGAAACACGCTGAGAAGAGCATTTTATGTGAGATTGTGTTACAAACAGCTGAATCGATGAACTAAATCAGAAAAATTCTGATTTGAGAGATCACCTCAGCTGTATTTTTAATCTTGCAATGAAATATTGCACAATATTCGAGAAACACGCTGAATAGAGCATTAAGTGTCAGGTTTTGTATAAAACAGCCGAATCAGTGAATTAAATCAGAAGAATACTGATTTGAGAGATCATCTCCGAAGCCTTATATTTAATCTTGCTATGAAATTTTGCATAAAATCGGAGAAACACGCTGAGTAGAGAATTTAGTGTCAATTTCTGTTGAAAATCAGCTAAATTAGTGAATTAAATCAGAAGAATACTGATTTGAGGGATCATCTCAGAAGCCTTATTTTTAATCTCACTACGAAATATTGCATAAAATCGGAGAAACACGCTGAGTAGAGCATTTAGTGTCAATTTTTGTTGAAAAACAGCCGAATAAGTGAATTTAATGAGAACAATTATGATTTGAGAGATCACCTCAAAAGCTTTATTTTTAATTCTGCTATGAAATATTGCATTAAATCGAAAAAACACTCTGAGAAGAGCATTTAGTGTCAATTTTTGTTGAAAATCAGCCGAATCAGTGAATAAAATCAGAAGAATGCTGATTTGAGTAATCACCTCTGAAGCTGTATCTTTAATTATGGTATGAAATAATGCATACAATTGGAGAAACACTCTCAGTAGAGCATTAAGTATCAATGTTTGTTGAAAAACAGACGAATCAGTGAATTAAATCAGAAAAATGCTGATTTCAGAGATCACCTCAGAAGCTGTATTTTTAATCTTGCTATGAAATATTAAATAAAGTCGGAGAAACACGCTGAGAAGAGCATTTTATGTGAGATTGTGTTACAAACAGCTGAATCGATGAACTAAATCAGAAAAATTCTGATTTGAGAGATCACCTCAGCTGTATTTTTAATCTTGCAATGAAATATTGCACAATATTCGAGAAACACGCTGAATAGAGCATTAAGTGTCAGGTTTTGTATAAAACAGCCGAATCAGTGAATTAAATCAGAAGAATACTGATTTGAGAGATCATCTCCGAAGCCTTATATTTAATCTTGCTATGAAATTTTGCATAAAATCGGAGAAACACGCTGAGTAGAGAATTTAGTGTCAATTTCTGTTGAAAATCAGCTAAATTAGTGAATTAAATCAGAAGAATACTGATTTGAGGGATCATCTCAGAAGCCTTATTTTTAATCTCACTACGAAATATTGCATAAAATCGGAGAAACACGCTGAGTAGAGCATTTAGTGTCAATTTTTGTTGAAAAACAGCCGAATAAGTGAATTTAATGAGAACAATTATGATTTGAGAGATCACCTCAAAAGCTTTATTTTTAATTCTGCTATGAAATATTGCATTAAATCGAAAAAACACTCTGAGAAGAGCATTTAGTGTCAATTTTTGTTGAAAATCAGCCGAATCAGTGAATAAAATCAGAAGAATGCTGATTTGAGTAATCACCTCTGAAGCTGTATCTTTAATTATGGTATGAAATAATGCATACAATTGGAGAAACACTCTCAGTAGAGCATTAAGTATCAATGTTTGTTGAAAAACAGACGAATCAGTGAATTAAATCAGAAAAATGCTGATTTCAGAGATCACCTCAGAAGCTGTATTTTTAATCTTACTATGAAATATATTATAAAATCAGATAAACACTCTGAGAAGAGCATTTAGTATCAATTTTTGTTGAAAATCAGACGAATCAGTGAATTAAATCAGAAATATGCGGATTTGAGAGATCACCTCAGAAGCTATATTTTTAATCTTGCTATGAAATATATTATAAAATCAGAGAAACACTCTGAGTAGAGCATTTTGCGTCAATTTCTGTTGCAAAACCGCCGAATCAGTGTTTTAATCAGAAAAATGCTGATTTGAGAGATCACCTCAGAAGCTGTATTTTTATCTTGCTGTGAAATATTGCACAATATTCGAGAAACACGCTGAGTAGAGCATTTAGTGTCAATTTTTGTTGAAAAAAACCCGAATCAGTTAAATTACTCAGAAAAATGTTGATTTGAGAGATCACCTCAGATCTGTATTTTAAATCTTGCTACAAAATATTGCTTAATATTCGAGAAACACGCTGAGTAGAGCATTTAGTGTCAATTTTTGTTGAAAAACAGCCGAATCAGTAAATAAAATCAGAAGAATGCTGATTTGAGTAATCTCCTCTGAAGCTGTATCTTTAATTATGCTATGAAATAATACATACAATTGGAGAAACACTCTCAGTAGAGCATTAAGTATCAATGTTTGTTGAAAAACAGCCGAATCCGTGAATAAAAACAGAAGAATGCTGATTTGAGATATCACCTCAGAAGCGATATTTTTAATTTTGCTATGAAATATTGCATAACATCGGAGAAACACGCTGAGTAGAGCATTTAGTGTCAATTTTTGTTGAAAAACAGCCGAATCAGTGAATTAAATCAGGAAATTGCTGATTTGAGAGATCACCTAAGAAGCTGTGTTTTTAATCTTGCTATGCAATATAGCATTAAATCGGAGAAAAAGGCTGAGTAGAGCATTTTATGTGAGATTGTGTTGAAAAACAGCTGAATCGATGAACTAAATCAGAAAAATTCTGATTTGAGAGATCACCTCAGAAGCTGTATTTTTAATCTTGCTATGAAATATTGCACAATATTCGAGAAACACGCGGAGAAGAGCATTTAGTGTCAATTTTTGTTGAAAAAAACCCGAATCAGTTAAATTACTCAGAAAAATGCTAATTTGAGAGATCACCTCAGATCTGTATTTTAAATCTTGCCATGAAATATTTCATAAAATCGGAAAAACACGCTGAATAGAGCATTTAGTGTCAATTTTTGTATAAAACAGCCGAATCAGTGAATTAAATCAGAAGAATACTGATTTGAGAGATCATCTCAGAAGCCTTATTTTTAATCTCACTACGAAATATTGCAATAAATCGGAGAACCAGCTGAGTAGAGCATTTAGTGTCAATTTTTGTTGAAAAACAGCCGAATAAGTGAATTTAATGAGAACAATTATTATTTGAGAGATCACCTCAAAAGCTGTATTTTTAATTCTGCTATGAAATATTTCATTAAATCGAAAAAACACTCTGAGAAGAGCATTTACTGTCAATTTTTGTTGAAAATCAGTCGAATTTTTCAATAAAATCAGAAGAATGCTGATTTGAGTAATCACCTCTGAAGCTATATCTTTAATTATGGTATGAAATAATGCATACAATTGGAGAAACACTCTCAGTAGAGCATTAAGTATCAATGTTTGTTGAAAAACAGACGAATCAGTGAATTAAATCAGAAAAATGCTGATTTCAGAGATCACCTCAGAAGCTGTATTTTTAATCCTGCTATGAAATATGTTATAAAATCAGAGAAACACTCTGAGAAGAGCATTTAGTATCAATATTTGTTGAAAAACAGCCGAATCAGTGAAAAAAATCAGAAGAATGCTGATTTGAGAGATCACCTAAGAAGCTGTGTTTTTAATCTTGCTATGCAATATAGCATTAAATCGGAGAAAAAGGCTGATTAGAGCATTTTATGTGAGATTGTGTTGAAAAACAGCTGAATCGATGAACTAAATCAGAAAAATTCTGATTTGAGAGATCACCTCAGAAGCTGTATTTTTAATCTTGCTATGAAATATTGCACAATATTCGAGAAACACGCTGAGAAGAGCATTTAGTGTCAATTTTTGTTGAAAAAAACCCGAATCGGTTAAATTACTCAGAAAAATGCTAATTTGAGACATCACCTCAGATCTGTATTTTAAATCTCGCCATGAAATATTGCATAAAATCGGAAAAACACGCTGAATAGAGCATTTAGTGTCAATTTTTGTTGAAAAACAGCCGAATTAGTGAATTAAATCAGAAGAATACTGATTTGAGAGATCATCTCAGAAGCCTTATTTCTAATCTCACTACGAAATATTGCATAAAATCGGAGAAACACGCTGAGTAGAGCATTTAGTGTCAATTTTTGTTGAAAAACAGCCGAATAAGTGAATTTAATGAGAACAATTATGATTTGAGAGATCACCTCAAAAGCTGTATTTTTAATTCTGCTATGAAATATTGCATTTAATTGAAAAAACACTCTGAGAAGAGCATTTACTGTCAATTTTTGTTGAAAATCAGCCGAATTAGTGAATAAAATCAGAAGAATGCTGATTTAAGTAATCACCTCTGAAGCTGTATCTTTCATTATCCTATGAATATGATGCATACAATTGGAGAAACACTCTCAGTAGAGCATTAAGTATCAATTTTTGTTGAAAAACAGACGAATCAGTGAATTAAATCAGAAAATTACTGATTTCAGAGATCACTTCAGAAGCTGTATTTTTAATTTTGCAATGAACTATTGCATTTCATCGGAGAAACACGCTGAGTAGAGCATTTTATGTGAGATTGTGTTGAACAAAAGGCTGAATCGATGAACTAAATCAGAAAAATTCTGATTTGAGTGATCTTCTCAGAATCTGTATTTTTAATCTTGCTATGAAATATTGCATAAAATTGGAGAAACACGCTGAGTAGAGAATTTAGTGTCAATTTTTGTTGAAAAAAACCCGAATCAGTTAAATTACTAAGAAAAATGTTGATTTGAGAGAGCACCTCAGATCTGTATTTTAAATCTTGCCATGAAATATTGCATAAAATCGGAAAAACACGCTGAATAGAGCATTTAGATTCAATTTTTGTTAAAAACAGCCGAATCAGTGAATTAAATCAGAAGAATACTGATTTGAGAGATCATCTCCGAAGCCTTATTTTTAATCTCACTACGAAATATTGCATAAAATCGGAGAAACACGCTGAGTAGAGCATTTAGTGTCAATTTTTGTTGAAAAAACGCCGAATAAGTGAATTTAATGAGAACAATTATGATTTGAGAGATCACCTCAAAAGCTGTATTTTTAATTCTGCTATGAAATATTGCATTAAATCGAAAAAAACTCTGAGAAGAGCATTTAGTGTCAATTTTTGTTGAAAATCAGCCGAATTAGTGAATAAAATCAGAAGAATGCTGATTTGAGTAATCACCTCTGAAGCTGTATCTTTAATTATGGTATGAAATAATGTATACAATTGGAGAAACACTCTCAGTAGAGCATTAAGTATCAATGTTTGTTGAAAAACAGACGAATCAGTGAATAAAAATCATAGAAATGCTGATTTCAGAGATCACCTCAGAAGCTGTATTTTTAATCTTGCTATGAAATATATTATAAAATCAGAGAAACACTCTGAGAAGAGCATTTAGTATCAATGTTTGTTGAAAAACAGACGAATCAGTGAATTAAATCAGAAAAATGCTGATTTCAGAGATTACCTCAGAAGCTATATTTTTAATCTTGCTATGAAATATATTATGAAATCAGAGAAACACTCTGAGTAGAGCATTAAGTATCAATGTTTGTTGAAAAACAGACGAATCAATGAATTAAATCAGAAAAATGCGGATTTGAGAGATCACCTCAGAAGCTATATTTTTAATCTTGCTATGAAATATTGCATAATATTCGAGAAACACGCTGAGTAGAGCATTTTGTGTCAATTTCTGTGGCAAAACCGCCGAATCAGTGTTTTAATCAGAAAAATGTTGATTTGAGAGATCACCTCAGATCTGTAATTTAAATCTTGCTATAAAATATTGCTTAATATTCGAGAAACACGCTGAATAGAGCATTTAGTGTCAAGTTTTGTTGAAAATCAGCCGAATCAGTGAAAAAAATCAGAAGAAATCAGATTTCAGAGATCACCTCAGAAGCTGTGTTTTTAATTTTGCTATGAAATAATGGTAAAAATCGGAGAAACACGCTGAGTAGAGCATTTAGTGTCAATTTTATTTGAAAAACAGCCGAATCAGTGAATAAAATCAGAAGAATGCTGATTTGAGTAATCTCCTCTGAAGCTGTATCTTTAATTATGCTATGAAATAATACATACAATTGGAAAAACACTCTCAGTAGAGCATTAAGTATCAATGTTTGTTGAAAAACAGCCGAATCCGTGAATAAAAACAGAAGAATGCTGATTAGAGATATCACCTCAGAAGCGATATTTTTAATTTTGCTATGAAATATTGCATAACTTCGGAGAAACACGCTGAGTAGAGCATTTCGTGTCAATTTTTGTTGAAAAACAGCCGAATCAGTGAATTAAATCAGAAAATTGCTGATTTGAGAGATCACCTAAGAAGCTGTGTTTTTAATCTTGCTATGCAATATAGCATTAAATCGGAGAAAAAGGCTGAGTAGAGCATTTTATGTGAGATTGCGTTGAAAAACAGCTTAATCGATGAACTAAATCAGAAAAATTCTGATTTGAGAGATCACCTCAGAAGCTGTATTTTTAATCTTGCTATGAAATATTGCACAATATTCGAATAACACGCTGAGAAGAGCGTTAAGTGTCAATTTTTGTTGAAAAAAACCCGAATCAGTTAAATTACTCAGAAAAATGCTAAAATGAGAGATCAACTCAGATCTGTATTTTAAATCTTGCCATGAAATATTGCATAAAATCGGAAAAACACGCTGAATAGAGCATTTAGTGTCAATTTTTGTTGAAAAAAAGCCGAATCAGTGAATTAAATCAGAAGAATACTGATTTGAGAGATCATCTCAGAAGCCTTATTTTTAATCTCACTACGAAATATTGCATAAAATCGGAGAAACACGTTGAGTGGAGCATTTAGTGTCAATTTTTGTTGAAAAACAGCCGAATAAGTGAATTTAATGAGAACAATTATGATTTGAGAGATCACCTCAAAAGCTGTATTTTTAATTCTGCTATGAAATATTGTATTAAATTGAAAAAACACTCTGAGAAGAGCATTTACTGTCAATTTTTGTTGAAAATCAGCCGAATTTGTGAATAAAATCAAAAGAATGCTGATTTGAGTAATCACCTCTGAAGCTGTATCTTCATTTATGGTATGAAATAATGCATACAATTGGAGAAACACTCTCAGTAGAGCATTAAGTATCAATGTTTGTTGAAAAACAGACGAATCAGTGAATTAAATCAGAAAAATGCTGATTTCAGAGATCACCTCAGAAGCTGTATTTTTAATCTTGCTATGAAATATTGCATAAAGTCGGAGAAACACGCTGAGAAGAGCATTTTATGTGAGATTATGTTACAAACAGCTGAATCGATGAACTAAATCAGAAAAATTCTGATTTGAGAGATCACCTCAGCTGTATTTTTAATCTTGCAATGAAATATTGCACAATATTCGAGAAACACGCTGAGAAGATCATTTAGTGTCAATTTTTGTTGAAAAAAACCCGAATCAGTTAAATTACTCAGAAAAATGCTAATTTGAGAGATCACCTCAGATCTGTATTTTAAATCTTGCCATGAAATATTGCATAAAATCCGAAAAACACGCTGAATAGAGCATTAAGTGTCAAGTTTTGTATAAAACAGCCGAATCAGTGAATTAAATCAGAAGAATACTGATTTGAGGGATCATCTCAGAAGCCTTATTTTTAATCTCACTACGAAATATTGCATAAAATCGGAGAAACACGCTGAGTAGAGCATTTAGTGTCAATTTTTGTTGAAAAACAGCCGAATAAGTGAATTTAATGAGAACAATTATGATTTGAGAGATCACCTCAAAAGCTGAATTTTTAATTCTGCTATGAAATATTGCATTAAATCGAAAAAACACTCTGAGAAGAGCATTTAGTGTCAATTTTTGTTGAAAATCAGTCGAATTAGTGAATAAAATCAGAAGAATGCTGATTTGAGTAATCACCTCTGAAGCTGTATCTTTAATTATGGTATGAAATAATGCATACAATTGGAGAAACATTCTCAGTAGAGCATTAAGTATCAATGTTTGTTGAAAAACAGACGAATCAGTGAATTAAATCAGAAAAATGCTGATTTCAGAGATCACCTCAGAAGCTGTATTTTTAATCTTGCTATGAAATATATTATAAAATAGGAGAAACACTCTGAGAAGAGCATTTAGTATCAATTTTTGTTGAATATCAGCCGAATCAGTGAAAAAAATCAGAAGAATGCTGATTTCAGAGATCACCTCAGAAGCTGTATTTTTAATCTTGCTATGCAATATAGCATAAAATCGGAGAAACACGCTGAGAAGAGCATTTTATGTGAGATTGTGTTACAAACAGCTGAATCGATGAACTAAATCAGAAAAATTCTGATTTCTGAGATCACCTCAGCTGTATTTTTAATCTTGCAATGAAATATTGCACAATATTCGAGAAACACGCTGAGAAGATCATTTAGTGTCAATTTTTGTTGAAAAAAACCCGAATCAGTTAAATTACTCAGAAAAATGCTAATTTGAGAGATCACCTCAGAACTGTATTTTAAATCTTGCCATGAAATATTGCATAAAATCGGAAAAACACGCTGAATAGAGCATTAAGTGTCAAGTTTTGTATAAAACAGCCGAATCAGTGAATTAAATCAGAAGAATACTGATTTGAGGGATCATCTCAGAAGCCTTATTTTTAATCTCACTACGAAATATTGCATAAAATCGGAGAAACACGCTGAGTAGAGCATTTAGTGTCAATTTTTGTTGAAAAACAGCCGAATAAGTGAATTTAATGAGAACACTTATGATTTGAGAGATCACCTCAAAAGCTGTATTTTTAATTCTGCTATGAAATATTGCATTAAATCGAAAAAACACTCTGAGAAGAGCATTTAGTGTCAATTTTTGTTGAAAATCAGCCGAATTAGTGAATAAAATCAGAAGAATGCTGATTTGAGTAATCACCTCTGAAGCTGTATCTTTAATTATGGTATGAAATAATGCATACAATTGGAGAAACATTCTCAGTAGAGCATTAAGTATCAATGTTTGTTGAAAAACAGACGAATCAGTGAATTAAATCAGAAAAATGCTTATTTCAGAGATCACCTCAGAAGCTGTATTTTTAATCTTGCTATGAAATATATTATAAAATAGGAGAAACACTCTGAGAAGAGCATTTAGTATCAATTTTTGTTGAAAAACAGCCGAATCAGTGAAAAAAATCAGAAGAATGCTGATTTCAGAGATCACCTCAGAAGCTGTATTTTTAATCTTGCTATGCAATATAGCATAAAATCGGAGAAACACGCTGAGTAGAGCATTAAGTATCAATGCTTGATGAAAAACAGACGAATCATTGAATGAAATCAGAAGAAATCAGATTTCAGAGATCACCTAAGAAGCTGTGTTTTTAATTTTGCTATGAAAAAATGGTAAATATCGGAGAAACACGCTGAGTAGAGCATTTAGTGTCAATTTTTGTTGAAAAACAGCCGAATCAGTGAATAAAATCAGAAGAATGCTGATTTGAGTGATCTCCTCTGAAACTGTATCTTTAATTATGCTATGAAATAATACATACAATTGGAGAAACACTCTCAGTAGAGCATTAAGTATCAACGTTTGTTGAAAAACAGCCGAATCCGTGAATAAAAACAGAAGAATGCTGATTTAAGATATAACCTCAGAAGCGATATTTTTAATTTTGCTATGAAATATTGCATAACATCGGAGAAACACGCTGAGTAGAGCATTTCGTGTCAATTTTTGTTGAAAAACAGCCGAATCAGTGAATTAAATCAGAAAATTGCTGATTTGAGAGATCACCTAAGAAGCTGTGTTTTTAATCTTGCTATGCAATATAGCATTAAATCGGAGAAAAAGGCTGAGTAGAGCATTTTATGTGAGATTGTGTTGAAAAACAGCTGAATCGATGAACTAAATCAGAAAAATTCTGATTTGAGAGATCACCTCAGAAGCTGTATTTTTAATCTTGCTATGAAATATTGCACAATATTCGAGAAACACGCTGAGAAGAGCATTTAGTGTCAATTTTTGTTGAAAAAAACCCGAATCGGTTAAATTACTCAGAAAAATGCTAATTTGAGACATCACCTCAGATCTGTATTTTAAATCTTGCCATGAAATATTGCATAAAATCGGAAAAACACGCTGAATAGAGCATTTAGTGTCAATTTTTGTTGAAAAACAGCCGAATCAGTGAATTTAATCAGAAGAATACTGATTTGAGAGATCATCTCAGAAGCCTTATTTTTAATCTCACTACGAAATATTGCATAAAATCGGAAAAACACGCTGAGTGGAGCATTTAGTGTCAATTTTTGTTGAAAAACAGCCGAATAAGTGAATTTAATGAGAACAATTATGATTTGAGAGATCACCTCAAAAGCTGTATTTTTAATTCTGCTATGAAATATTGCATTAAATTGAAAAAACACTCTGAGAAGAGCATTTAGTGTCAATTTTTGTTGAAAATCAGCCGAATTAGTGAATAAAATCAGAAGAATGCTGATTTAAGTAATCACCTCTGAAGCTGTATCTTTCATTATCCTATGAATATGATGCATACAATTGGAGAAACACTCTCAGTAGAGCATTAAGTATCAAAATTTGTTGAAAAACAGACGAATCAGTGAATTAAATCAGAAAATTACTGATTTCAGAGATCACTTCAGAAGCTGTATTTTTAATTTTGCAATGAACTATTGCATTTCATCGGAGAAACACGCTGAGTAGAGCATTTTATGTGAGATTGTGTTGAACAAAAGGCTGAATCGATGAACTAAATCAGAAAAATTCTGATTTGAGTGATCTTCTCAGAAGCTGTATTTTTAATCTTGCTATGAAATATTGCATAAAATTGGAGAAACACGCTGAGTAGAGAAATTAGTGTCAATATTTGTTGAAAAAAACCCGAATCAGTTAAATTACTAAGAAAAATGTTGATTTGAGAGAGCACCTCAGATCTGTATTTTAAATCTTGCCATGAAATATTGCATAAAATCGGAAAAACACGCTGAATAGAGCATTTAGATTCAATTTTTGTTAAAAACAGCCGAATCAGTGAATTAAATCAGAAGAATACTGATTTGAGAGATCATCTCCGAAGCCTTATATTTAATCTTGCTAGGATATTTTGCAGAAAATCGGAGAAACACGCTGAGTAGAGCATTTATTGTCAATTTTTGTTTAAAATCAGCTAAATTAGTGAATTAAATCAGAAGAATACTGATTTGAGGGATCATCTCAGAAGCCTTATTTTTAATCTCACTACGAAATATTGCATAAAATCGGAGAAACACGCTGAGTAGAGCATTTAGTGTCAATTTTTGTTGAAAAAACGCCGAATAAGTGAATTTAATGAGAACAATTATGATTTGAGAGATCACCTCAAAAGCTGTATTTTTAATTCTGCTATGAAATATTGCATTAAATCGAAAAAAACTCTGAGAAGAGCATTTAGTGTCAATTTTTGTTGAAAATCAGCCGAATTAGTGAATAAAATCAGAAGAATGCTGATTTGAGTAATCACCTCTGAAGCTGTATCTTTAATTATGGTATGAAATAATGTATACAATTGGAGAAACACTCTCAGTAGAGCATTAAGTATCAATGTTTGTTGAAAAAAACCCGAATCAGTTAAATTACTCAGAAAAATGCTAATTTGAGAGATCACCTCAGATCTGTATTTTAAATCTTGCCATGAAATATTGCATAAAATCCGAAAAACACGCTGAATAGAGCATTAAGTGTCAAGTTTTGTATAAAACAGCCGAATCAGTGAATTAAATCAGAAGAATACTGATTTGAGGGATCATCTCAGAAGCCTTATTTTTAATCTCACTACGAAATATTGCATAAAATCGGAGAAACACGCTGAGTAGAGCATTTAGTGTCAATTTTTGTTGAAAAACAGCCGAATAAGTGAATTTAATGAGAACAATTATGATTTGAGAGATCACCTCAAAAGCTGAATTTTTAATTCTGCTATGAAATATTGCATTAAATCGAAAAAACACTCTGAGAAGAGCATTTAGTGTCAATTTTTGTTGAAAATCAGTCGAATTAGTGAATAAAATCAGAAGAATGCTGATTTGAGTAATCACCTCTGAAGCTGTATCTTTAATTATGGTATGAAATAATGCATACAATTGGAGAAACATTCTCAGTAGAGCATTAAGTATCAATGTTTGTTGAAAAACAGACGAATCAGTGAATTAAATCAGAAAAATGCTGATTTCAGAGATCACCTCAGAAGCTGTATTTTTAATCTTGCTATGAAATATATTATAAAATAGGAGAAACACTCTGAGAAGAGCATTTAGTATCAATTTTTGTTGAATATCAGCCGAATCAGTGAAAAAAATCAGAAGAATGCTGATTTCAGAGATCACCTCAGAAGCTGTATTTTTAATCTTGCTATGCAATATAGCATAAAATCGGAGAAACACGCTGAGAAGAGCATTTTATGTGAGATTGTGTTACAAACAGCTGAATCGATGAACTAAATCAGAAAAATTCTGATTTCTGAGATCACCTCAGCTGTATTTTTAATCTTGCAATGAAATATTGCACAATATTCGAGAAACACGCTGAGAAGATCATTTAGTGTCAATTTTTGTTGAAAAAAACCCGAATCAGTTAAATTACTCAGAAAAATGCTAATTTGAGAGATCACCTCAGAACTGTATTTTAAATCTTGCCATGAAATATTGCATAAAATCGGAAAAACACGCTGAATAGAGCATTAAGTGTCAAGTTTTGTATAAAACAGCCGAATCAGTGAATTAAATCAGAAGAATACTGATTTGAGGGATCATCTCAGAAGCCTTATTTTTAATCTCACTACGAAATATTGCATAAAATCGGAGAAACACGCTGAGTAGAGCATTTAGTGTCAATTTTTGTTGAAAAACAGCCGAATAAGTGAATTTAATGAGAACACTTATGATTTGAGAGATCACCTCAAAAGCTGTATTTTTAATTCTGCTATGAAATATTGCATTAAATCGAAAAAACACTCTGAGAAGAGCATTTAGTGTCAATTTTTGTTGAAAATCAGCCGAATTAGTGAATAAAATCAGAAGAATGCTGATTTGAGTAATCACCTCTGAAGCTGTATCTTTAATTATGGTATGAAATAATGCATACAATTGGAGAAACATTCTCAGTAGAGCATTAAGTATCAATGTTTGTTGAAAAACAGACGAATCAGTGAATTAAATCAGAAAAATGCTTATTTCAGAGATCACCTCAGAAGCTGTATTTTTAATCTTGCTATGAAATATATTATAAAATAGGAGAAACACTCTGAGAAGAGCATTTAGTATCAATTTTTGTTGAAAAACAGCCGAATCAGTGAAAAAAATCAGAAGAATGCTGATTTCAGAGATCACCTCAGAAGCTGTATTTTTAATCTTGCTATGCAATATAGCATAAAATCGGAGAAACACGCTGAGTAGAGCATTAAGTATCAATGCTTGATGAAAAACAGACGAATCATTGAATGAAATCAGAAGAAATCAGATTTCAGAGATCACCTAAGAAGCTGTGTTTTTAATTTTGCTATGAAAAAATGGTAAATATCGGAGAAACACGCTGAGTAGAGCATTTAGTGTCAATTTTTGTTGAAAAACAGCCGAATCAGTGAATAAAATCAGAAGAATGCTGATTTGAGTGATCTCCTCTGAAACTGTATCTTTAATTATGCTATGAAATAATACATACAATTGGAGAAACACTCTCAGTAGAGCATTAAGTATCAACGTTTGTTGAAAAACAGCCGAATCCGTGAATAAAAACAGAAGAATGCTGATTTAAGATATAACCTCAGAAGCGATATTTTTAATTTTGCTATGAAATATTGCATAACATCGGAGAAACACGCTGAGTAGAGCATTTCGTGTCAATTTTTGTTGAAAAACAGCCGAATCAGTGAATTAAATCAGAAAATTGCTGATTTGAGAGATCACCTAAGAAGCTGTGTTTTTAATCTTGCTATGCAATATAGCATTAAATCGGAGAAAAAGGCTGAGTAGAGCATTTTATGTGAGATTGTGTTGAAAAACAGCTGAATCGATGAACTAAATCAGAAAAATTCTGATTTGAGAGATCACCTCAGAAGCTGTATTTTTAATCTTGCTATGAAATATTGCACAATATTCGAGAAACACGCTGAGAAGAGCATTTAGTGTCAATTTTTGTTGAAAAAAACCCGAATCGGTTAAATTACTCAGAAAAATGCTAATTTGAGACATCACCTCAGATCTGTATTTTAAATCTTGCCATGAAATATTGCATAAAATCGGAAAAACACGCTGAATAGAGCATTTAGTGTCAATTTTTGTTGAAAAACAGCCGAATCAGTGAATTTAATCAGAAGAATACTGATTTGAGAGATCATCTCAGAAGCCTTATTTTTAATCTCACTACGAAATATTGCATAAAATCGGAAAAACACGCTGAGTGGAGCATTTAGTGTCAATTTTTGTTGAAAAACAGCCGAATAAGTGAATTTAATGAGAACAATTATGATTTGAGAGATCACCTCAAAAGCTGTATTTTTAATTCTGCTATGAAATATTGCATTAAATTGAAAAAACACTCTGAGAAGAGCATTTAGTGTCAATTTTTGTTGAAAATCAGCCGAATTAGTGAATAAAATCAGAAGAATGCTGATTTAAGTAATCACCTCTGAAGCTGTATCTTTCATTATCCTATGAATATGATGCATACAATTGGAGAAACACTCTCAGTAGAGCATTAAGTATCAAAATTTGTTGAAAAACAGACGAATCAGTGAATTAAATCAGAAAATTACTGATTTCAGAGATCACTTCAGAAGCTGTATTTTTAATTTTGCAATGAACTATTGCATTTCATCGGAGAAACACGCTGAGTAGAGCATTTTATGTGAGATTGTGTTGAACAAAAGGCTGAATCGATGAACTAAATCAGAAAAATTCTGATTTGAGTGATCTTCTCAGAAGCTGTATTTTTAATCTTGCTATGAAATATTGCATAAAATTGGAGAAACACGCTGAGTAGAGAAATTAGTGTCAATATTTGTTGAAAAAAACCCGAATCAGTTAAATTACTAAGAAAAATGTTGATTTGAGAGAGCACCTCAGATCTGTATTTTAAATCTTGCCATGAAATATTGCATAAAATCGGAAAAACACGCTGAATAGAGCATTTAGATTCAATTTTTGTTAAAAACAGCCGAATCAGTGAATTAAATCAGAAGAATACTGATTTGAGAGATCATCTCCGAAGCCTTATATTTAATCTTGCTAGGATATTTTGCAGAAAATCGGAGAAACACGCTGAGTAGAGCATTTATTGTCAATTTTTGTTTAAAATCAGCTAAATTAGTGAATTAAATCAGAAGAATACTGATTTGAGGGATCATCTCAGAAGCCTTATTTTTAATCTCACTACGAAATATTGCATAAAATCGGAGAAACACGCTGAGTAGAGCATTTAGTGTCAATTTTTGTTGAAAAAACGCCGAATAAGTGAATTTAATGAGAACAATTATGATTTGAGAGATCACCTCAAAAGCTGTATTTTTAATTCTGCTATGAAATATTGCATTAAATCGAAAAAAACTCTGAGAAGAGCATTTAGTGTCAATTTTTGTTGAAAATCAGCCGAATTAGTGAATAAAATCAGAAGAATGCTGATTTGAGTAATCACCTCTGAAGCTGTATCTTTAATTATGGTATGAAATAATGTATACAATTGGAGAAACACTCTCAGTAGAGCATTAAGTATCAATGTTTGTTGAAAAAAACCCGAATCAGTTAAATTACTCAGAAAAATGCTAATTTGAGAGATCACCTCAGATCTGTATTTTAAATCTTGCCATGAAATATTGCATAAAATCCGAAAAACACGCTGAATAGAGCATTAAGTGTCAAGTTTTGTATAAAACAGCCGAATCAGTGAATTAAATCAGAAGAATACTGATTTGAGGGATCATCTCAGAAGCCTTATTTTTAATCTCACTACGAAATATTGCATAAAATCGGAGAAACACGCTGAGTAGAGCATTTAGTGTCAATTTTTGTTGAAAAACAGCCGAATAAGTGAATTTAATGAGAACAATTATGATTTGAGAGATCACCTCAAAAGCTGAATTTTTAATTCTGCTATGAAATATTGCATTAAATCGAAAAAACACTCTGAGAAGAGCATTTAGTGTCAATTTTTGTTGAAAATCAGTCGAATTAGTGAATAAAATCAGAAGAATGCTGATTTGAGTAATCACCTCTGAAGCTGTATCTTTAATTATGGTATGAAATAATGCATACAATTGGAGAAACATTCTCAGTAGAGCATTAAGTATCAATGTTTGTTGAAAAACAGACGAATCAGTGAATTAAATCAGAAAAATGCTGATTTCAGAGATCACCTCAGAAGCTGTATTTTTAATCTTGCTATGAAATATATTATAAAATAGGAGAAACACTCTGAGAAGAGCATTTAGTATCAATTTTTGTTGAATATCAGCCGAATCAGTGAAAAAAATCAGAAGAATGCTGATTTCAGAGATCACCTCAGAAGCTGTATTTTTAATCTTGCTATGCAATATAGCATAAAATCGGAGAAACACGCTGAGAAGAGCATTTTATGTGAGATTGTGTTACAAACAGCTGAATCGATGAACTAAATCAGAAAAATTCTGATTTCTGAGATCACCTCAGCTGTATTTTTAATCTTGCAATGAAATATTGCACAATATTCGAGAAACACGCTGAGAAGATCATTTAGTGTCAATTTTTGTTGAAAAAAACCCGAATCAGTTAAATTACTCAGAAAAATGCTAATTTGAGAGATCACCTCAGAACTGTATTTTAAATCTTGCCATGAAATATTGCATAAAATCGGAAAAACACGCTGAATAGAGCATTAAGTGTCAAGTTTTGTATAAAACAGCCGAATCAGTGAATTAAATCAGAAGAATACTGATTTGAGGGATCATCTCAGAAGCCTTATTTTTAATCTCACTACGAAATATTGCATAAAATCGGAGAAACACGCTGAGTAGAGCATTTAGTGTCAATTTTTGTTGAAAAACAGCCGAATAAGTGAATTTAATGAGAACACTTATGATTTGAGAGATCACCTCAAAAGCTGTATTTTTAATTCTGCTATGAAATATTGCATTAAATCGAAAAAACACTCTGAGAAGAGCATTTAGTGTCAATTTTTGTTGAAAATCAGCCGAATTAGTGAATAAAATCAGAAGAATGCTGATTTGAGTAATCACCTCTGAAGCTGTATCTTTAATTATGGTATGAAATAATGCATACAATTGGAGAAACATTCTCAGTAGAGCATTAAGTATCAATGTTTGTTGAAAAACAGACGAATCAGTGAATTAAATCAGAAAAATGCTTATTTCAGAGATCACCTCAGAAGCTGTATTTTTAATCTTGCTATGAAATATATTATAAAATAGGAGAAACACTCTGAGAAGAGCATTTAGTATCAATTTTTGTTGAAAAACAGCCGAATCAGTGAAAAAAATCAGAAGAATGCTGATTTCAGAGATCACCTCAGAAGCTGTATTTTTAATCTTGCTATGCAATATAGCATAAAATCGGAGAAACACGCTGAGTAGAGCATTAAGTATCAATGCTTGATGAAAAACAGACGAATCATTGAATGAAATCAGAAGAAATCAGATTTCAGAGATCACCTAAGAAGCTGTGTTTTTAATTTTGCTATGAAAAAATGGTAAATATCGGAGAAACACGCTGAGTAGAGCATTTAGTGTCAATTTTTGTTGAAAAACAGCCGAATCAGTGAATAAAATCAGAAGAATGCTGATTTGAGTGATCTCCTCTGAAACTGTATCTTTAATTATGCTATGAAATAATACATACAATTGGAGAAACACTCTCAGTAGAGCATTAAGTATCAACGTTTGTTGAAAAACAGCCGAATCCGTGAATAAAAACAGAAGAATGCTGATTTAAGATATAACCTCAGAAGCGATATTTTTAATTTTGCTATGAAATATTGCATAACATCGGAGAAACACGCTGAGTAGAGCATTTCGTGTCAATTTTTGTTGAAAAACAGCCGAATCAGTGAATTAAATCAGAAAATTGCTGATTTGAGAGATCACCTAAGAAGCTGTGTTTTTAATCTTGCTATGCAATATAGCATTAAATCGGAGAAAAAGGCTGAGTAGAGCATTTTATGTGAGATTGTGTTGAAAAACAGCTGAATCGATGAACTAAATCAGAAAAATTCTGATTTGAGAGATCACCTCAGAAGCTGTATTTTTAATCTTGCTATGAAATATTGCACAATATTCGAGAAACACGCTGAGAAGAGCATTTAGTGTCAATTTTTGTTGAAAAAAACCCGAATCGGTTAAATTACTCAGAAAAATGCTAATTTGAGACATCACCTCAGATCTGTATTTTAAATCTTGCCATGAAATATTGCATAAAATCGGAAAAACACGCTGAATAGAGCATTTAGTGTCAATTTTTGTTGAAAAACAGCCGAATCAGTGAATTTAATCAGAAGAATACTGATTTGAGAGATCATCTCAGAAGCCTTATTTTTAATCTCACTACGAAATATTGCATAAAATCGGAAAAACACGCTGAGTGGAGCATTTAGTGTCAATTTTTGTTGAAAAACAGCCGAATAAGTGAATTTAATGAGAACAATTATGATTTGAGAGATCACCTCAAAAGCTGTATTTTTAATTCTGCTATGAAATATTGCATTAAATTGAAAAAACACTCTGAGAAGAGCATTTAGTGTCAATTTTTGTTGAAAATCAGCCGAATTAGTGAATAAAATCAGAAGAATGCTGATTTAAGTAATCACCTCTGAAGCTGTATCTTTCATTATCCTATGAATATGATGCATACAATTGGAGAAACACTCTCAGTAGAGCATTAAGTATCAAAATTTGTTGAAAAACAGACGAATCAGTGAATTAAATCAGAAAATTACTGATTTCAGAGATCACTTCAGAAGCTGTATTTTTAATTTTGCAATGAACTATTGCATTTCATCGGAGAAACACGCTGAGTAGAGCATTTTATGTGAGATTGTGTTGAACAAAAGGCTGAATCGATGAACTAAATCAGAAAAATTCTGATTTGAGTGATCTTCTCAGAAGCTGTATTTTTAATCTTGCTATGAAATATTGCATAAAATTGGAGAAACACGCTGAGTAGAGAAATTAGTGTCAATATTTGTTGAAAAAAACCCGAATCAGTTAAATTACTAAGAAAAATGTTGATTTGAGAGAGCACCTCAGATCTGTATTTTAAATCTTGCCATGAAATATTGCATAAAATCGGAAAAACACGCTGAATAGAGCATTTAGATTCAATTTTTGTTAAAAACAGCCGAATCAGTGAATTAAATCAGAAGAATACTGATTTGAGAGATCATCTCCGAAGCCTTATATTTAATCTTGCTAGGATATTTTGCAGAAAATCGGAGAAACACGCTGAGTAGAGCATTTATTGTCAATTTTTGTTTAAAATCAGCTAAATTAGTGAATTAAATCAGAAGAATACTGATTTGAGGGATCATCTCAGAAGCCTTATTTTTAATCTCACTACGAAATATTGCATAAAATCGGAGAAACACGCTGAGTAGAGCATTTAGTGTCAATTTTTGTTGAAAAAACGCCGAATAAGTGAATTTAATGAGAACAATTATGATTTGAGAGATCACCTCAAAAGCTGTATTTTTAATTCTGCTATGAAATATTGCATTAAATCGAAAAAAACTCTGAGAAGAGCATTTAGTGTCAATTTTTGTTGAAAATCAGCCGAATTAGTGAATAAAATCAGAAGAATGCTGATTTGAGTAATCACCTCTGAAGCTGTATCTTTAATTATGGTATGAAATAATGTATACAATTGGAGAAACACTCTCAGTAGAGCATTAAGTATCAATGTTTGTTGAAAAACAGACGAATCAGTGAATTAAATCATAGAAATGCTGATTTCAGAGATCACCTCAGAAGCTGTATTTTTAATCTTGCTATGAAATATATTATAAAATCAGAGAAACACTCTGAGAAGAGCATTTAGTATCAATTTTTGTTGAAAAACAGCCGAATCAGTGAAAAAAATCAGAAGAATGCTGATTTCAGAGATCACCTCAGAAGCTGTCTTTCTAATCTTGCTATGCAATATAGCATAAAATCGGAGAAACACTCTCAGTAGAACATTAAGTATCAATGTTTGTTGAAAAACAGACGAATCAGTGAATTAAATCAGAAAAATGCTGATTTCAGAGATCACCTCAGAAGCTATATTTTTAATCTTGCTATGAAATATATTATGAAATCAGAGAAACACTCTGAGTAGAGCATTAAGTATCAATGTTTGTTGAAAAACAGACGAATCAATGAATTAAATCAGAAAAATGCGGATTTGAGAGATCACCTCAGAAGCTATATTTTTAATCTTGCTATGAAATATTGCATAACATCGGAGAAACACGCTGAGTAGAGCATTTCGTGTCAATTTTTGTTGAAAATCAGCCGAATTAGTGAATAAAATCAGAAGAATGCTGATTTGAGTAATCACCTCTGAAGCTGTATCTTTAATTATGCTATGAAATAATACATACAATTGGAGAAACACTCTCAGTAGAGCATTAAGTATCAATGTTTGTTGAAAAACAGCCGAATCCGTGAATAAAAACAGAAGAATGCTGATTTGAGTAATCACCTCTGAAGCTGTATCTTTAATTTTGCTATGAAATATTGCATAACTTCGGAGAAACACGCTGAGTAGAGCATTTCGTGTCAATTTTTGTTGAAAAACAGCCGAATCAGTGAATTAAATCAGAAAATTGCTGATTTGAGAGATCACCTAAGAAGCTGTGTTTTTAATCTTGCTATGCAATATAGCATTAAATCGGAGAAAAAGGCTGAGTAGAGCATATTATGTGAGATTGTGTTGAAAAACAGCTTAATCGATGAACTAAATCAGAAAAATTCTGATTTGAGAGATCACCTCAGAAGCTGTATTTTTAATCTTGCTATGAAATATTGCACAATATTCGAGAAACACGCTGAGAAGAGCGTTTAGTGTCAATTTTTGTTGAAAAAAACCCGAATCAGTTAAATTACTCAGAAAAATGCTAAAATGAGAGATCAACTCAGATCTGTATTTTAAATCTTGCCATGAAATATTGCATAAAATCGGAAAAACACGCTGAATAGAGCATTTAGTGTCAATTTTTGTTGAAAAACAGCCGAATCAGTGAATTAAATCAGAAGAATACTGATTTGAGAGATCATCTCAGAAGCCTTATTTTTAATCTCACTACGAAATATTGCATAAAATCGGAGAAACACGCTGAGTGGAGCATTTAGTGTCAATTTTTGTTGAAAAACAGCCGAATAAGTGAATTTAATGAGAACAATTATGATTTGAGAGATCACGTCAAAAGCTGTATTTTTAATTCTGCTATGAAATATTGCATTAAATTGAAAAAACACTCTGAGAAGAGCATTTACTGTCAATTTTTGTTGAAAATCAGCCGAATTTGTGAATAAAATCAGAAGAATGCTGATTTGAGTAATCACCTCTGAAGCTGTATCTTTAATTATGGTATGAAATAATGCATACAATTGGAGAAACACTCTCAGTAGAGCATTAAGTATCAATGTTTGTTGAAAAACAGACGAATCAGTGAATTAAATCAGAAAAATGCTGATTTCAGAGATCACCTCAGAAGCTGTATTTTTAATCTTGCTATGAAATATTGCATAAAGTCGGAGAAACACGCTGAGAAGAGCATTTTATGTGAGATTGTGTTACAAACAGCTGAATCGATGAACTAAATCAGAAAAATTCGGATTTGAGAGATCACCTCAGCTGTATTTTTAATCTTGCAATGAAATATTGCACAATATTCGAGAAACACGCTGAGAAGATCATTTAGTGTCAATTTTTGTTGAAAAAAACCCGAATCAGTTAAATTACTCAGAAAAATGCTAATTTGAGAGATCACCTCAGATCTGTATTTTAAATCTTGCCATGAAATATTGCATAAAATCGGAAAAACACGCTGAATAGAGCATTAAGTGTCAAGTTTTGTATAAAACAGCCGAATCAGTGAATTAAATCAGAAGAATACTGATTTGAGGGATCATCTCAGAAGCCTTATTTTTAATCTCACTACGAAATATTGCATAAAATCGGAGAAACACGCTGAGTAGAGCATTTAGTGTCAATTTTTGTTGAAAAACAGCCGAATAAGTGAATTTAATGAGAACAATTATGATTTGAGAGATCACCTCAAAAGCTGTATTTTTAATTCTGCTATGAAATATCGCATTAAATCGAAAAAACACTCTGAGAAGAGCATTTAGTGTCAATTTTTGTTGAAAATCAGCCGAATTAGTGAATAAAATCAGAAGAATGCTGATTTGAGTAATCACCTCTGAAGCTGTATCTTTAATTATGGTATGAAATAATGCATACAATTGGAGAAACATTCTCAGTAGAGCATTAAGTATCAATGTTTGTTGAAAAACAGACGAATCAGTGAATTAAATCAGAAAAATGCTGATTTCAGAGATCACCTCAGAAGCTGTATTTTTAATCTTGCTATGAAATATATTATAAAATAGGAGAAACACTCTAAGAAGAGCATTTAGTATCAATTTTTGTTGAAAAACAGCCGAATCAGTGAAAAAAATCAGAAGAATGCTGATTTCAGAGATCACCTCAGAAGCTGTATTTTTAATCTTGCTATGCAATATAGCATAAAATCGGAGAAACACGCTGAGAAGAGCATTTTATGTGAGATTGTGTTACAAACAGCTGAATCGATGAACTAAATCAGAAAAATTCTGATTTGAGAGATCACTTCAGCTGTATTTTTAATCTTGCAATGAAATATTGCACAATATTCGAGAAACACGCTGAGAAGATCATTTAGTGTCAATTTTTGTTGTGAAAAACCAAAATCAGTTAAATAACTCAGAAAAATGCTAATTTGAGAGATCACCTCAGATCTGTATTTTAAATCTTGCCATGAAATATTGCATAAAATCGGAAAAACACGCTGAATAGAGCATTAAGTGTCAAGTTTTGTATAAAACAGCCGAATCAGTGAATTATATCAGAAGAATACTGATTTGAGGGATCATCTCAGAAGGCTTATTTTTAATCTCACTACGAAATATTGCATAAAATCGGAGAAACACGCTGAGGAGAGCATTTAGTGTCAATTTTTGTTGAAAAACAGCTGAATAAGTGAATTTAATGAGAACAATTATGATTTGAGAGATCACCTCAAAAGCTGTATTTTTAATTCTGCTATGAAATATTGCATTAAATCGAAAAAACACTCTGAGAAGAGCATTTAGTGTCAATTTTTGTTGAAAATCAGCCGAATTAGTGAATAAAATCAGAAGAATGCTGATTTGAGTAATCACCTCTGAAGCTGTATCTTTAATTATGGTATGAAATAATGCATACAATTGGAGAAACACTCTCAGTAGAGCATTAAGTATCAATGTTTTTTGAAAAACAGACGAATCAGTGAATTAAATCAGAAAAATGCTGATTTCAGAGATCACCTCAGAAGCTGTATTTTTAATCTTGCTATGAAATATTGCATAAAGTCGGAGAAACACTCTGAGAAGAGCATTTAGTATCAATTTTTGTTGAAAAACAGCCGAATCAGTGAAAAAAATCTGAAGAATGCTGATTTCAGAGATCACCTCAGAAGCTGTATTTTTAATCTTGCTACGCAATATATATTATAAAATCGGAGAAACACGCTGAGAAGAGCATTTTATGTGAGATTGTGTTACAAACAGCTGAATCGATGAACTAAATCAGAAAAATTCTGATTTGAGAGATCACCTCAGCTGTATTTTTAATCTTGCAATGAAATATTGCACAATATTCGAGAAACACGCTGAGAAGATCATTTAGTGTCAATTTTTGTTGAAAAAAACCCGAATCAGTTAAATTACTCAGAAAAATGCTAATTTGAGAGATCACCTCAGAACTGTATTTTAAATCTTGCCATGAAATATTGCATAAAATCGGAAAAACACGCTGAATAGAGCATTAAGTGTCAAGTTTTGTATAAAACACTCGAATCAGTGAATTAAATCAGAAGATTACTGATTTGAGGGATCATCTCAGAAGCCTTATTTTTAATCTCACTACGAAATATTGCATAAAATCGGAGAAACACGCTTAGTAGAGCATTTAGTGTCAATTTTTGTTGAAAAACAGCCGAACAAGTGAATTTAATGAGAACAATTATGATTTGAGAGATCACCTCAAAAGCTTTATTTTTAATTCTGCTATGAAATATTGCATTAAATCGAAAAAACACTCTGAGAAGAGCATTTAGTGTCAATTTTTGTTGAAAATCAGCCGAATTAGTGAATAAAATCAGAAGAATGCTGATTTGAGTAATCACCTCTGAAGCTGTATCTTTAATTATAGTATGAAATAATGCATACAATTGGAGAAACACTCTCAGTAGAGCATTAAGTATCAATGTTTGTTGAAAAACAGACGAATCAGTGAATTAAATCAGAAAAATGCTGATTTCAGAGATCACCTCAGAAGCTGTATTTTTAATCTTGCTATGAAATATATTATAAAATAGGAGAAACACTCTGAGAAGAGCATTTAGTGTCAATTTTTGTTGAAAAACAGCCGAATCAGTGAAAAAAATCAGAAGAATGCTGATTTCAGAGATCACCTCAGAAGCTGTATTTTTAATCTTGCTATGCAATATAGCATAAAATCGGAGAAACACGCTGAGTAGAGCATTAAGTATCAATGTTTGATGAAAAACAGACGAATCAGTGAATTAAATCAGAAGATATCAGATTTCAGAGATCACCTCAGAAGCTGTGTTTTTAATTTTGCTATGAAATAATGGTAAAAATCGGAGAAACACGCTGAGTAGAGCATTTAGTGTCAATTTTTGTTGAAAAACAGCCGAATCAGTGAATAAAATGAGAAGAATGCTGATTTGAGTGGTCTCCTCTGAAACTGTATCTTTAATTATGCTATGAAATAATACATACAATTGGAGAAACACTCTCAATAGAGCATTAAGTATCAATGTTTGTTGAAAAACAGCCGAATCCGTGAATAAAAACAGAAGAATGCTGATTTGAGATATCACGTCAGAAGCGATATTTTTAATTTTGCTATGAAATATTGCATAACATCGGAGAAACACGCTGAGTAGAGCATTTCGTGTCAATTTTTGTTGAAAAACAGCCTAATCAGTGAATTAAATCAGAAAATTGCTGATTTGAGAGATCACCTAAGAAGCTGTGTTTTTAATCCTGCTATGCAATATAGCATTAAATCGGAGAAAAAGGCTGAGTAGAGCATTTTATGTGAGATTGTGTTGAAAAATAGCTGAATCGATGAACTAAATCAGAAAAATTCTGATTTGAGAGATCACCTCAGAAGCTGTATTTTTAATCTTGCTATGAAATATTGCACAATATTCGAGAAACACGCTGAGAAGAGCATTTAGTGTCAATTTTTGTTGAAAAAAACCCGAATCGGTTAAATTACTCAGAAAAATGCTAATTTGAGACATCACCTCAGATCTGTATTTTAAATCTTCCCATGAAATATTGCATAAAATCGGAAAAACACGCTGAATAGAGCATTTAGTGTCAATTTTTGTTGAAAAACAGCCGAATCAGTGAATTAAATCAGAAGAATACTGATTTGAGAGATCAACTCAGAAGCCTTATTTTTAATCTCACTACGAAATATTGCATAAAATCGGAAAAACACGCTGAGTAGAGCATTTAGTGTCAATTTTTGTTGAAAAATAGCCGAATATGTGAATTTAATGAGAACAATTATGATTTGAGAGATCACCTCAAAAGCTGTATTTTTAATTCTGCTATGAAATATTGCATTAAATTGAAAAAACACTCTGAGAAGAGCATTTACTGTCAATTTTTGTTGAAAATCAGCCGAATTTGTGAATAAAATCAGAAGAATGCTGATTTGAGTAATCACCTCTGAAGCTGTATCTTTAATTATTGTATGAAATAATGCATACAATTGGAGAAACACTCTCAGTAGAGCATTAAGTATCAATGTTTGTTGAAAAACAGACGATTCAGTGAATTAAATCAGAAAAATGCTGATTTCAGAGATCACCTCAGAAGCTGTATTTTTAAACTTGCTATGAAATATATCATAAAATCAGAGAAACACTCTGAGAAGAGCATTAGGTATCAATGTTTGTTGAAAAACAGACGAATCAGTGAATTAAATCAGAAAAATGCTAATTTGAGAGATCACCTCAGATCTGTGTTTTAAATCTTGCCATGAAATATTGCATAAAATCGGAAAAACACGCTAATTAGAGCATTTAGTGTCAATTTTTGTTGAAAAACAGCCGAATCAGTGAATTAAATCAGAAGAATACTGATTTGAGAGATCATCTCAGAAGCCTTATTTTTAATCTCACTACGAAATATTGCATAAAATCGGAGAAACACGCTGAGTAGAGCATTTAGTGTCAATTTTTGTTGAAAAACAGCCGAATAAGTGAATTTTATGAGAACAATTGTAATTTTAAAGATAACCTCAAAAGCTGTATTTTTAATTCTGCTATGAAATATTGCATTAAATTGAAAAAACACTCTGAGTAGAGCATTTACTGTCAATTTTTGTTGAAAAACAGCCGAATAAGTGAATTTAATCAGAAGAATACTGATTTAAGAGATCATCTCAGAAGCCTTATTTTTAATCTCACTACGAAATATTGCATAAAATCGGAGAAACACGCTGAGTAGAGCATTTAGTGTCAATTTTTGTTGAAAAACAGCTGAATAAGTGAATTTAATGAGAACAATTATGATTTGAGAGATCACCTCAAAAGCTGTATTTTTAATTCTGCTATGAAATATTGCATTAAATCGAAAAAACACTCTGAGAAGAGCATTTAGTGTCAATTTTTGTTGAAAATCAGCCGAATTAGTGAATAAAATCAGAAGAATGCTGATTTGAGTAATCACCTCTGAAGCTGTATCTTTAATTATGGTATGAAATAATGCATACAATTGGAGAAACACTCTCAGTAGAGCATTAAGTATCAATGTTTTTTGAAAAACAGACGAATCAGTGAATTAAATCAGAAAAATGCTGATTTCAGAGATCACCTCAGAAGCTGTATTTTTAATCTTGCTATGAAATATTGCATCAAGTCGGAGAAACACGCTGAGAAGAGCATTTTATGTGAGATTGTGTTACAAACAGCTGAATCGATGAACTAAATCAGAAAAATTCGGATTTGAGAGATCACCTCAGCTGTATTTTTAATCTTGCAATGAAATATTGCACAATATTCGAGAAACACGCTGAGAAGATCATTTAGTGTCAATTTTTGTTGAAAAAAACCCGAATCAGTTAAATTACTCAGAAAAATGCTAATTTGAGAGACCACCTCAGATCTGTATTTTAAATCTTGCCATGAAATATTGCATAAAATCGGAAAAACACGCTGAATAGAGCATTAAGTGTCAAGTTTTGTATAAAACAGCCGAATCAGTGAATTAAATCAGAAGAATACTGATTTGAGAGATCATCTCCGAAGCCTTATATTTAATCTTGCTATGAAATTTTGCATAAAATCGGAGAAACACGCTGAGTACAGCATTTAGTGTCAATGTTTGTTGAAAATCAGCTAAATTAGTGAATTAAATCAGAAGAATACTGATTTGAGGGATCATCTCAGAAGCCTTATTTTTAATCTCACTACGAAATATTGCATAAAATCGGAGAAACACGCTGAGTAGAGCATTTAGTGTCAATTTTTGTTGAAAAACAGCCGAATAAGTGAATTTAATGAGAACAATTATGATTTGAGAGATCACCTCAAAAGCTGTATTTTTAATTCTGCTATGAAATATTGCATTAAATCGAAAAAACACTCTGAGAAGAGCATTTAGTGTCAATTTTTGTTGAAAATCAGCCGAATTAGTGAATAAAATCAGAAGAATGCTGATTTGAGTAATCACCTCTGAAGCTGTATCTTTAATTATAGTATGAAATAATGCATACAATTGGAGAAACACTCTCAGTAGAGCATTAAGTATCAATGTTTGTTGAAAAACAGACGAATCAGTGAATTAAATCAGAAAAATGCTGATTTCAGAGATCACCTCAGAAGCTGTATTTTTATTCTTGCTATGAAATATATTATAAAATCATAGAAACACTCTGAGAAGAGCATTTAGTATCAATTTTTGTTGAAAATCAGCCGAATTAGTGAATAAAATCAGAAGAATGCTGATTTGAGTAATCACCTCTGAAGCTGTATCTTTAATTATGGTATGAAATAATGCATACAATTGGAGAAACATTCTCAGTAGAGCATTAAGTATCAATGTTTGTTGAAAAACAGACGAATCAGTGAATTAAATCAGAAAAATGCTGATTTCAGAGATCACCTCAGAAGCTGTATTTTTAATCTAGCTATGAAATATATTATAAAATCAGAGAAACACTCTGAGAAGAGCATTTAGTATCAATTTTTGTTGAAAAACAGCCGAATCAGTGAAAAAAATCAGAAGAATGCTGATTTCTGAGATCACCTCAGAAGCTGTATTTTTAATCTTGCTATGCAATATAGCATAAAATCGGAGAAACATTCTCAGTAGAGCATTTAGTATCAATTTTTGTTGAAAAACAGCCGAATCAGTGAAAAAAATCTGAAGAATGCTGATTTCAGAGATCACCTCAGAAGCTGTATTTTTAATCTTGCTATGCAATATATATTATAAAATCGGAGAAACACGCTGAGAAGAGCATTTTATGTGAGATTGTGTTACAAACAGCTGAATCGATGAACTAAATCAGAAAAATTCTGATTTGAGAGATCACCTCAGCTGTATTTTTAATCTTGCAATGAAATATTGCACAATATTCGAGAAACACGCTGAGAAGATCATTTAGTGTCAATTTTTGTTGAAAAAAACCCGAATCAGTTAAATTACTCAGAAAAATGCTAATTTGAGAGATCACCTCAGAACTGTATTTTAAATCTTGCCATGAAATATTGCATAAAATCGGAAAAACACGCTGAATAGAGCATTAAGTGTCAAGTTTTGTATAAAACACTCGAATCAGTGAATTAAATCAGAAGATTACTGATTTGAGGGATCATCTCAGAAGCCTTATTTTTAATCTCACTACGAAATATTGCATAAAATCGAAAAAAACTCTGAGAAGAGCATTTAGTGTCAATTTTTGTTGAAAATCAGCCGAATTAGTGAATAAAATCAGAAGAATGCTGATTTGAGTAATCACCTCTGAAGCTGTATCTTTAATAATGGTATGAAATAAGGCATACAATTGGAGAAACACTCTCAGTAGAGCATTAAGTATCAATGTTTGTTGAAAAACAGCCGCATCAGCGAATTAAATCAGAAGAATACTGATTTGAGAGATCATCTCAGAATCCCTATTTTTAATCTCACTACGAAATATTGCATAAAATCGGAGAAACACGCTGAGTAGAGCATTTAGTGTCAATTTTTGTTGAAAAACAGCCGAATAAGTGAATTTAATGAGAACCATTATGATTTGAGAGATCACCTCAAAAGCTGTATTTTTAATTCTGCTACGAAATATTGGATTTAATCGGAAAAACACTCTGAGAAGAGCATTTAGTGTCATTTTTTGTTGAAAATCAGCCGAATTAGTGAATAAAATCAGAAGAATGCTGATTTAAGTAATCACCTCTGAAGCTGTATCTTTAATTATCCTATGAATATGATGCATACAATTGGAGAAACACTCTCATTAGAGCATTAAGTATCAATTTTTGTTGAAAAACAGACGAATCAGTGAATTAAATCAGAAAATTACTGATTTCAGAGATCACTTCAGAAGCTGTATTTTTAATATTGCTATGAACTATTGCATTTCATCCGAGAAACACGCTGAGTAGAGCATTTTATGTGAGATTGTGTTGAAAAACAGGTGAATCGATGAACTAAATCAGAAAAATTCTGATTTGAGTGATCACCTCAGAAGCTGTATTTTTAATCTTGCTATGAAATATTGCATAAAATTGGAGAAACACGCTGAGAAGAGAATTTAGTGTCAATTTTTGTTGAAAAAAACCCGAATCAGTTAAATTACTCAGAAAAATGTTGATTTGAGAGATCACCTCAGATCTGTATTTTAAATCTTGCCATGAAATATTGCATAAAATCGGAAAAACACGCTGAATAGAGCATTAAGTGTCAATTTTTGTTCAAAACAGCCGAATCAGTGAATTAAATCAGAAGAATACTGATTTGAGAGATCATCTCCGAAGCCTTATTTTTAATCTCACTACGAAATATTGCATAAAATCGAAAAAAACTCTGAGAAGAGCATTTAGTGTCAATTTTTGTTGAAAATCAGCCGAATTAGTGAATAAAATCAGAAGAATGCTGATTTGAGTAATCACCTCTGAAGCTGTATCTTTAATAATGGTATGAAATAATGCATACAATTGGAGAAACACTCTCAGTAGAGCATTAAGTATCAATGTTTGTTGAAAAACAGACGAATCAGTGAATTAAATCAGAAAAATGCTGATTTCAGAGATCACCTCAGAAGCTGTATTTTTAATCTTGCTATGAAATATATTATAAAATCAGAGAAACACTCTGAGAAGAGCATTTAGTATCAATTTTTGTTGAAAAACAGCCGAATCAGTGAAGAAAATCAGAAGAATGCTGATTTCAGAGATCACCTCAGAAGCTGTCTTTTTAATCTTGCTATGCAATATAGCATAAAATCGGAGAAACACTCTCAAATAGCATTAAGTATCAATGTTTGTTGAAAAACAGACGAATCAGTGAATTAAATCAGAAAAATGCTGATTTCAGAGATCACCTCAGAAGCTATATTTTTAATCATGCTATGAAATATATTATGAAATCAGAGAAACACTCTGAGTAGAGTATTAAGTATCAATGTTTGATGAAAAACAGACGAATCAGTGAATTAAATCAGAAATATAGGGATTTGAGAGATCACCTCAGAAGCTATATTTTTAATCTTACTATGAAATATATTATAAAATCAGAGAAACACTCTGAGAAGAGCATTTAGTATCAATTTTTGTTGAAAATCAGTCTAATTTTTCAATAAAATCAGAAGAATGCGGATTTGAGTAATCACCTCTGAAGCTATATCTTAAATTATGGTATGAAATAATGCATACAATTGGAGAAACACTCTCAGTAGAGCATTAAGTATCAATGTTTGTTGAAAAACAGACGAATCAGTGAATTAAATCAGAAAAATGCTGATTTCAGAGATCACCTCAGAAGCTGTATTTTTAATCTTGCTATGAAATATTAAATAAAGTCGGAGAAACACGCTGAGAAGAGCATTTTATGTGAGATTGTGTTACAAACAGCTGAATCGATGAACTAAATCAGAAAAATTCTGATTTGAGAGATCACCTCAGCTGTATTTTTAATCTTGCAATGAAATATTGCACAATATTCGAGAAACACGCTGAATAGAGCATTAAGTGTCAGGTTTTGTATAAAACAGCCGAATCAGTGAATTAAATCAGAAGAATACTGATTTGAGAGATCATCTCCGAAGCCTTATATTTAATCTTGCTATGAAATTTTGCATAAAATCGGAGAAACACGCTGAGTAGAGAATTTAGTGTCAATTTCTGTTGAAAATCAGCTAAATTAGTGAATTAAATCAGAAGAATACTGATTTGAGGGATCATCTCAGAAGCCTTATTTTTAATCTCACTACGAAATATTGCATAAAATCGGAGAAACACGCTGAGTAGAGCATTTAGTGTCAATTTTTGTTGAAAAACAGCCGAATAAGTGAATTTAATGAGAACAATTATGATTTGAGAGATCACCTCAAAAGCTTTATTTTTAATTCTGCTATGAAATATTGCATTAAATCGAAAAAACACTCTGAGAAGAGCATTTAGTGTCAATTTTTGTTGAAAATCAGCCGAATCAGTGAATAAAATCAGAAGAATGCTGATTTGAGTAATCACCTCTGAAGCTGTATCTTTAATTATGGTATGAAATAATGCATACAATTGGAGAAACACTCTCAGTAGAGCATTAAGTATCAATGTTTGTTGAAAAACAGACGAATCAGTGAATTAAATCAGAAAAATGCTGATTTCAGAGATCACCTCAGAAGCTGTATTTTTAATCTTACTATGAAATATATTATAAAATCAGATAAACACTCTGAGAAGAGCATTTAGTATCAATTTTTGTTGAAAATCAGACGAATCAGTGAATTAAATCAGAAATATGCGGATTTGAGAGATCACCTCAGAAGCTATATTTTTAATCTTGCTATGAAATATATTATAAAATCAGAGAAACACTCTGAGTAGAGCATTTTGCGTCAATTTCTGTTGCAAAACCGCCGAATCAGTGTTTTAATCAGAAAAATGCTGATTTGAGAGATCACCTCAGAAGCTGTATTTTTATCTTGCTGTGAAATATTGCACAATATTCGAGAAACACGCTGAGTAGAGCATTTAGTGTCAATTTTTGTTGAAAAAAACCCGAATCAGTTAAATTACTCAGAAAAATGTTGATTTGAGAGATCACCTCAGATCTGTATTTTAAATCTTGCTACAAAATATTGCTTAATATTCGAGAAACACGCTGAGTAGAGCATTTAGTGTCAATTTTTGTTGAAAAACAGCCGAATCAGTAAATAAAATCAGAAGAATGCTGATTTGAGTAATCTCCTCTGAAGCTGTATCTTTAATTATGCTATGAAATAATACATACAATTGGAGAAACACTCTCAGTAGAGCATTAAGTATCAATGTTTGTTGAAAAACAGCCGAATCCGTGAATAAAAACAGAAGAATGCTGATTTGAGATATCACCTCAGAAGCGATATTTTTAATTTTGCTATGAAATATTGCATAACATCGGAGAAACACGCTGAGTAGAGCATTTAGTGTCAATTTTTGTTGAAAAACAGCCGAATCAGTGAATTAAATCAGGAAATTGCTGATTTGAGAGATCACCTAAGAAGCTGTGTTTTTAATCTTGCTATGCAATATAGCATTAAATCGGAGAAAAAGGCTGAGTAGAGCATTTTATGTGAGATTGTGTTGAAAAACAGCTGAATCGATGAACTAAATCAGAAAAATTCTGATTTGAGAGATCACCTCAGAAGCTGTATTTTTAATCTTGCTATGAAATATTGCACAATATTCGAGAAACACGCGGAGAAGAGCATTTAGTGTCAATTTTTGTTGAAAAAAACCCGAATCAGTTAAATTACTCAGAAAAATGCTAATTTGAGAGATCACCTCAGATCTGTATTTTAAATCTTGCCATGAAATATTTCATAAAATCGGAAAAACACGCTGAATAGAGCATTTAGTGTCAATTTTTGTATAAAACAGCCGAATCAGTGAATTAAATCAGAAGAATACTGATTTGAGAGATCATCTCAGAAGCCTTATTTTTAATCTCACTACGAAATATTGCAATAAATCGGAGAACCAGCTGAGTAGAGCATTTAGTGTCAATTTTTGTTGAAAAACAGCCGAATAAGTGAATTTAATGAGAACAATTATGATTTGAGAGATCACCTCAAAAGCTGTATTTTTAATTCTGCTATGAAATATTTCATTAAATCGAAAAAACACTCTGAGAAGAGCATTTACTGTCAATTTTTGTTGAAAATCAGTCGAATTTTTCAATAAAATCAGAAGAATGCTGATTTGAGTAATCACCTCTGAAGCTATATCTTTAATTATGGTATGAAATAATGCAAACAATTGGAGAAACACTCTCAGTAGAGCATTAAGTATCAATGTTTGTTGAAAAACAGACGAATCAGTGAATTAAATCAGAAAAATGCTGATTTCAGAGATCACCTCAGAAGCTGTATTTTTAATCCTGCTATGAAATATGTTATAAAATCAGAGAAACACTCTGAGAAGAGCATTTAGTATCAATATTTGTTGAAAAACAGCCGAATCAGTGAAAAAAATCAGAAGAATGCTGATTTGAGAGATCACCTAAGAAGCTGTGTTTTTAATCTTGCTATGCAATATAGCATTAAATCGGAGAAAAAGGCTGATTAGAGCATTTTATGTGAGATTGTGTTGAAAAACAGCTGAATCGATGAACTAAATCAGAAAAATTCTGATTTGAGAGATCACCTCAGAAGCTGTATTTTTAATCTTGCTATGAAATATTGCACAATATTCGAGAAACACGCTGAGAAGAGCATTTAGTGTCAATTTTTGTTGAAAAAAACCCGAATCGGTTAAATTACTCAGAAAAATGCTAATTTGAGACATCACCTCAGATCTGTATTTTAAATCTCGCCATGAAATATTGCATAAAATCGGAAAAACACGCTGAATAGAGCATTTAGTGTCAATTTTTGTTGAAAAACAGCCGAATTAGTGAATTAAATCAGAAGAATACTGATTTGAGAGATCATCTCAGAAGCCTTATTTCTAATCTCACTACGAAATATTGCATAAAATCGGAGAAACACGCTGAGTAGAGCATTTAGTGTCAATTTTTGTTGAAAAACAGCCGAATAAGTGAATTTAATGAGAACAATTATGATTTGAGAGATCACCTCAAAAGCTGTATTTTTAATTCTGCTATGAAATATTGCATTTAATTGAAAAAACACTCTGAGAAGAGCATTTACTGTCAATTTTTGTTGAAAATCAGCCGAATTAGTGAATAAAATCAGAAGAATGCTGATTTAAGTAATCACCTCTGAAGCTGTATCTTTCATTATCCTATGAATATGATGCATACAATTGGAGAAACACTCTCAGTAGAGCATTAAGTATCAATTTTTGTTGAAAAACAGACGAATCAGTGAATTAAATCAGAAAATTACTGATTTCAGAGATCACTTCAGAAGCTGTATTTTTAATTTTGCAATGAACTATTGCATTTCATCGGAGAAACACGCTGAGTAGAGCATTTTATGTGAGATTGTGTTGAACAAAAGGCTGAATCGATGAACTAAATCAGAAAAATTCTGATTTGAGTGATCTTCTCAGAATCTGTATTTTTAATCTTGCTATGAAATATTGCATAAAATTGGAGAAACACGCTGAGTAGAGAATTTAGTGTCAATTTTTGTTGAAAAAAACCCGAATCAGTTAAATTACTAAGAAAAATGTTGATTTGAGAGAGCACCTCAGATCTGTATTTTAAATCTTGCCATGAAATATTGCATAAAATCGGAAAAACACGCTGAATAGAGCATTTAGATTCAATTTTTGTTAAAAACAGCCGAATCAGTGAATTAAATCAGAAGAATACTGATTTGAGAGATCATCTCCGAAGCCTTATTTTTAATCTCACTACGAAATATTGCATAAAATCGGAGAAACACGCTGAGTAGAGCATTTAGTGTCAATTTTTGTTGAAAAAACGCCGAATAAGTGAATTTAATGAGAACAATTATGATTTGAGAGATCACCTCAAAAGCTGTATTTTTAATTCTGCTATGAAATATTGCATTAAATCGAAAAAAACTCTGAGAAGAGCATTTAGTGTCAATTTTTGTTGAAAATCAGCCGAATTAGTGAATAAAATCAGAAGAATGCTGATTTGAGTAATCACCTCTGAAGCTGTATCTTTAATTATGGTATGAAATAATGTATACAATTGGAGAAACACTCTCAGTAGAGCATTAAGTATCAATGTTTGTTGAAAAACAGACGAATCAGTGAATAAAAATCATAGAAATGCTGATTTCAGAGATCACCTCAGAAGCTGTATTTTTAATCTTGCTATGAAATATATTATAAAATCAGAGAAACACTCTGAGAAGAGCATTTAGTATCAATGTTTGTTGAAAAACAGACGAATCAGTGAATTAAATCAGAAAAATGCTGATTTCAGAGATTACCTCAGAAGCTATATTTTTAATCTTGCTATGAAATATATTATGAAATCAGAGAAACACTCTGAGTAGAGCATTAAGTATCAATGTTTGTTGAAAAACAGACGAATCAATGAATTAAATCAGAAAAATGCGGATTTGAGAGATCACCTCAGAAGCTATATTTTTAATCTTGCTATGAAATATTGCATAATATTCGAGAAACACGCTGAGTAGAGCATTTTGTGTCAATTTCTGTGGCAAAACCGCCGAATCAGTGTTTTAATCAGAAAAATGTTGATTTGAGAGATCACCTCAGATCTGTAATTTAAATCTTGCTATAAAATATTGCTTAATATTCGAGAAACACGCTGAATAGAGCATTTAGTGTCAAGTTTTGTTGAAAATCAGCCGAATCAGTGAAAAAAATCAGAAGAAATCAGATTTCAGAGATCACCTCAGAAGCTGTGTTTTTAATTTTGCTATGAAATAATGGTAAAAATCGGAGAAACACGCTGAGTAGAGCATTTAGTGTCAATTTTATTTGAAAAACAGCCGAATCAGTGAATAAAATCAGAAGAATGCTGATTTGAGTAATCTCCTCTGAAGCTGTATCTTTAATTATGCTATGAAATAATACATACAATTGGAAAAACACTCTCAGTAGAGCATTAAGTATCAATGTTTGTTGAAAAACAGCCGAATCCGTGAATAAAAACAGAAGAATGCTGATTAGAGATATCACCTCAGAAGCGATATTTTTAATTTTGCTATGAAATATTGCATAACTTCGGAGAAACACGCTGAGTAGAGCATTTCGTGTCAATTTTTGTTGAAAAACAGCCGAATCAGTGAATTAAATCAGAAAATTGCTGATTTGAGAGATCACCTAAGAAGCTGTGTTTTTAATCTTGCTATGCAATATAGCATTAAATCGGAGAAAAAGGCTGAGTAGAGCATTTTATGTGAGATTGCGTTGAAAAACAGCTTAATCGATGAACTAAATCAGAAAAATTCTGATTTGAGAGATCACCTCAGAAGCTGTATTTTTAATCTTGCTATGAAATATTGCACAATATTCGAATAACACGCTGAGAAGAGCGTTAAGTGTCAATTTTTGTTGAAAAAAACCCGAATCAGTTAAATTACTCAGAAAAATGCTAAAATGAGAGATCAACTCAGATCTGTATTTTAAATCTTGCCATGAAATATTGCATAAAATCGGAAAAACACGCTGAATAGAGCATTTAATGTCAATTTTTGTTGAAAAAAAGCCGAATCAGTGAATTAAATCAGAAGAATACTGATTTGAGAGATCATCTCAGAAGCCTTATTTTTAATCTCACTACGAAATATTGCATAAAATCGGAGAAACACGTGGAGTGGAGCATTTAGTGTCAATTTTTGTTGAAAAACAGCCGAATAAGTGAATTTAATGAGAACAATTATGATTTGAGAGATCACCTCAAAAGCTGTATTTTTAATTCTGCTATGAAATATTGTATTAAATTGAAAAAACACTCTGAGAAGAGCATTTACTGTCAATTTTTGTTGAAAATCAGCCGAATTTGTGAATAAAATCAAAAGAATGCTGATTTGAGTAATCACCTCTGAAGCTGTATCTTCATTTATGGTATGAAATAATGCATACAATTGGAGAAACACTCTCAGTAGAGCATTAAGTATCAATGTTTGTTGAAAAACAGACGAATCAGTGAATTAAATCAGAAAAATGCTGATTTCAGAGATCACCTCAGAAGCTGTATTTTTAATCTTGCTATGAAATATTGCATAAAGTCGGAGAAACACGCTGAGAAGAGCATTTTATGTGAGATTATGTTACAAACAGCTGAATCGATGAACTAAATCAGAAAAATTCTGATTTGAGAGATCACCTCAGCTGTATTTTTAATCTTGCAATGAAATATTGCACAATATTCGAGAAACACGCTGAGAAGATCATTTAGTGTCAATTTTTGTTGAAAAAAACCCGAATCAGTTAAATTACTCAGAAAAATGCTAATTTGAGAGATCACCTCAGATCTGTATTTTAAATCTTGCCATGAAATATTGCATAAAATCGGAAAAACACGCTGAATAGAGCATTAAGTGTCAAGTTTTGTATAAAACAGCCGAATCAGTGAATTAAATCAGAAGAATACTGATTTGAGGGATCATCTCAGAAGCCTTATTTTTAATCTCACTACGAAATATTGCATAAAATCGGAGAAACACGCTGAGTAGAGCATTTAGTGTCAATTTTTGTTGAAAAACAGCCGAATAAGTGAATTTAATGAGAACAATTATGATTTGAGAGATCACCTCAAAAGCTGAATTTTTAATTCTGCTATGAAATATTGCATTAAATCGAAAAAACACTCTGAGAAGAGCATTTAGTGTCAATTTTTGTTGAAAATCAGTCGAATTAGTGAATAAAATCAGAAGAATGCTGATTTGAGTAATCACCTCTGAAGCTGTATCTTTAATTATGGTATGAAATAATGCATACAATTGGAGAAACATTCTCAGTAGAGCATTAAGTATCAATGTTTGTTGAAAAACAGACGAATCAGTGAATTAAATCAGAAAAATGCTGATTTCAGAGATCACCTCAGAAGCTGTATTTTTAATCTTGCTATGAAATATATTATAAAATAGGAGAAACACTCTGAGAAGAGCATTTAGTATCAATTTTTGTTGAATATCAGCCGAATCAGTGAAAAAAATCAGAAGAATGCTGATTTCAGAGATCACCTCAGAAGCTGTATTTTTAATCTTGCTATGCAATATAGCATAAAATCGGAGAAACACGCTGAGAAGAGCATTTTATGTGAGATTGTGTTACAAACAGCTGAATCGATGAACTAAATCAGAAAAATTCTGATTTCTGAGATCACCTCAGCTGTATTTTTAATCTTGCAATGAAATATTGCACAATATTCGAGAAACACGCTGAGAAGATCATTTAGTGTCAATTTTTGTTGAAAAAAACCCGAATCAGTTAAATTACTCAGAAAAATGCTAATTTGAGTGATCACCTCAGAACTGTATTTTAAATCTTGCCATGAAATATTGCATAAAATCGGAAAAACACGCTGAATAGAGCATTAAGTGTCAAGTTTTGTATAAAACAGCCGAATCAGTGAATTAAATCAGAAGAATACTGATTTGAGGGATCATCTCAGAAGCCTTATTTTTAATCTCACTACGAAATATTGCATAAAATCGGAGAAACACGCTGAGTAGAGCATTTAGTGTCAATTTTTGTTGAAAAACAGCCGAATAAGTGAATTTAATGAGAACACTTATGATTTGAGAGATCACCTCAAAAGCTGTATTTTTAATTCTGCTATGAAATATTGCATTAAATCGAAAAAACACTCTGAGAAGAGCATTTAGTGTCAATTTTTGTTGAAAATCAGCCGAATTAGTGAATAAAATCAGAAGAATGCTGATTTGAGTAATCACCTCTGAAGCTGTATCTTTAATTATGGTATGAAATAATGCATACAATTGGAGAAACATTCTCAGTAGAGCATTAAGTATCAATGTTTGTTGAAAAACAGACGAATCAGTGAATTAAATCAGAAAAATGCTTATTTCAGAGATCACCTCAGAAGCTGTATTTTTAATCTTGCTATGAAATATATTATAAAATAGGAGAAACACTCTGAGAAGAGCATTTAGTATCAATTTTTGTTGAAAAACAGCCGAATCAGTGAAAAAAATCAGAAGAATGCTGATTTCAGAGATCACCTCAGAAGCTGTATTTTTAATCTTGCTATGCAATATAGCATAAAATCGGAGAAACACGCTGAGTAGAGCATTAAGTATCAATGCTTGATGAAAAACAGACGAATCATTGAATGAAATCAGAAGAAATCAGATTTCAGAGATCACCTAAGAAGCTGTGTTTTTAATTTTGCTATGAAAAAATGGTAAATATCGGAGAAACACGCTGAGTAGAGCATTTAGTGTCAATTTTTGTTGAAAAACAGCCGAATCAGTGAATAAAATCAGAAGAATGCTGATTTGAGTGATCTCCTCTGAAACTGTATCTTTAATTATGCTATGAAATAATACATACAATTGGAGAAACACTCTCAGTAGAGCATTAAGTATCAACGTTTGTTGAAAAACAGCCGAATCCGTGAATAAAAACAGAAGAATGCTGATTTAAGATATAACCTCAGAAGCGATATTTTTAATTTTGCTATGAAATATTGCATAACATCGGAGAAACACGCTGAGTAGAGCATTTCGTGTCAATTTTTGTTGAAAAACAGCCGAATCAGTGAATTAAATCAGAAAATTGCTGATTTGAGAGATCACCTAAGAAGCTGTGTTTTTAATCTTGCTATGCAATATAGCATTAAATCGGAGAAAAAGGCTGAGTAGAGCATTTTATGTGAGATTGTGTTGAAAAACAGCTGAATCGATGAACTAAATCAGAAAAATTCTGATTTGAGAGATCACCTCAGAAGCTGTATTTTTAATCTTGCTATGAAATATTGCACAATATTCGAGAAACACGCTGAGAAGAGCATTTAGTGTCAATTTTTGTTGAAAAAAACCCGAATCGGTTAAATTACTCAGAAAAATGCTAATTTGAGACATCACCTCAGATCTGTATTTTAAATCTTGCCATGAAATATTGAATAAAATCGGAAAAACACGCTGAATAGAGCATTTAGTGTCAATTTTTGTTGAAAAACAGCCGAATCAGTGAATTTAATCAGAAGAATACTGATTTGAGAGATCATCTCAGAAGCCTTATTTTTAATCTCACTACGAAATATTGCATAAAATCGGAAAAACACGCTGAGTGGAGCATTTAGTGTCAATTTTTGTTGAAAAACAGCCGAATAAGTGAATTTAATGAGAACAATTATGATTTGAGAGATCACCTCAAAAGCTGTATTTTTAATTCTGCTATGAAATATTGCATTAAATTGAAAAAACACTCTGAGAAGAGCATTTAGTGTCAATTTTTGTTGAAAATCAGCCGAATTAGTGAATAAAATCAGAAGAATGCTGATTTAAGTAATCACCTCTGAAGCTGTATCTTTCATTATCCTATGAATATGATGCATACAATTGGAGAAACACTCTCAGTAGAGCATTAAGTATCAAAATTTGTTGAAAAACAGACGAATCAGTGAATTAAATCAGAAAATTACTGATTTCAGAGATCACTTCAGAAGCTGTATTTTTAATTTTGCAATGAACTATTGCATTTCATCGGAGAAACACGCTGAGTAGAGCATTTTATGTGAGATTGTGTTGAACAAAAGGCTGAATCGATGAACTAAATCAGAAAAATTCTGATTTGAGTGATCTTCTCAGAAGCTGTATTTTTAATCTTGCTATGAAATATTGCATAAAATTGGAGAAACACGCTGAGTAGAGAAATTAGTGTCAATATTTGTTGAAAAAAACCCGAATCAGTTAAATTACTAAGAAAAATGTTGATTTGAGAGAGCACCTCAGATCTGTATTTTAAATCTTGCCATGAAATATTGCATAAAATCGGAAAAACACGCTGAATAGAGCATTTAGATTCAATTTTTGTTAAAAACAGCCGAATCAGTGAATTAAATCAGAAGAATACTGATTTGAGAGATCATCTCCGAAGCCTTATATTTAATCTTGCTAGGATATTTTGCAGAAAATCGGAGAAACACGCTGAGTAGAGCATTTATTGTCAATTTTTGTTTAAAATCAGCTAAATTAGTGAATTAAATCAGAAGAATACTGATTTGAGGGATCATCTCAGAAGCCTTATTTTTAATCTCACTACGAAATATTGCATAAAATCGGAGAAACACGCTGAGTAGAGCATTTAGTGTCAATTTTTGTTGAAAAAACGCCGAATAAGTGAATTTAATGAGAACAATTATGATTTGAGAGATCACCTCAAAAGCTGTATTTTTAATTCTGCTATGAAATATTGCATTAAATCGAAAAAAACTCTGAGAAGAGCATTTAGTGTCAATTTTTGTTGAAAATCAGCCGAATTAGTGAATAAAATCAGAAGAATGCTGATTTGAGTAATCACCTCTGAAGCTGTATCTTTAATTATGGTATGAAATAATGCATACAATTGGAGAAACATTCTCAGTAGAGCATTAAGTATCAATGTTTGTTGAAAAACAGACGAATCAGTGAATTAAATCAGAAAAATGCTGATTTCAGAGATCACCTCAGAAGCTGTATTTTTAATCTTGCTATGAAATATATTATAAAATAGGAGAAACACTCTGAGAAGAGCATTTAGTATCAATTTTTGTTGAATATCAGCCGAATCAGTGAAAAAAATCAGAAGAATGCTGATTTCAGAGATCACCTCAGAAGCTGTATTTTTAATCTTGCTATGCAATATAGCATAAAATCGGAGAAACACGCTGAGAAGAGCATTTTATGTGAGATTGTGTTACAAACAGCTGAATCGATGAACTAAATCAGAAAAATTCTGATTTCTGAGATCACCTCAGCTGTATTTTTAATCTTGCAATGAAATATTGCACAATATTCGAGAAACACGCTGAGAAGATCATTTAGTGTCAATTTTTGTTGAAAAAAACCCGAATCAGTTAAATTACTCAGAAAAATGCTAATTTGAGAGATCACCTCAGAACTGTATTTTAAATCTTGCCATGAAATATTGCATAAAATCGGAAAAACACGCTGAATAGAGCATTAAGTGTCAAGTTTTGTATAAAACAGCCGAATCAGTGAATTAAATCAGAAGAATACTGATTTGAGGGATCATCTCAGAAGCCTTATTTTTAATCTCACTACGAAATATTGCATAAAATCGGAGAAACACGCTGAGTAGAGCATTTAGTGTCAATTTTTGTTGAAAAACAGCCGAATAAGTGAATTTAATGAGAACACTTATGATTTGAGAGATCACCTCAAAAGCTGTATTTTTAATTCTGCTATGAAATATTGCATTAAATCGAAAAAACACTCTGAGAAGAGCATTTAGTGTCAATTTTTGTTGAAAATCAGCCGAATTAGTGAATAAAATCAGAAGAATGCTGATTTGAGTAATCACCTCTGAAGCTGTATCTTTAATTATGGTATGAAATAATGCATACAATTGGAGAAACATTCTCAGTAGAGCATTAAGTATCAATGTTTGTTGAAAAACAGACGAATCAGTGAATTAAATCAGAAAAATGCTTATTTCAGAGATCACCTCAGAAGCTGTATTTTTAATCTTGCTATGAAATATATTATAAAATAGGAGAAACACTCTGAGAAGAGCATTTAGTATCAATTTTTGTTGAAAAACAGCCGAATCAGTGAAAAAAATCAGAAGAATGCTGATTTCAGAGATCACCTCAGAAGCTGTATTTTTAATCTTGCTATGCAATATAGCATAAAATCGGAGAAACACGCTGAGTAGAGCATTAAGTATCAATGCTTGATGAAAAACAGACGAATCATTGAATGAAATCAGAAGAAATCAGATTTCAGAGATCACCTAAGAAGCTGTGTTTTTAATTTTGCTATGAAAAAATGGTAAATATCGGAGAAACACGCTGAGTAGAGCATTTAGTGTCAATTTTTGTTGAAAAACAGCCGAATCAGTGAATAAAATCAGAAGAATGCTGATTTGAGTGATCTCCTCTGAAACTGTATCTTTAATTATGCTATGAAATAATACATACAATTGGAGAAACACTCTCAGTAGAGCATTAAGTATCAACGTTTGTTGAAAAACAGCCGAATCCGTGAATAAAAACAGAAGAATGCTGATTTAAGATATAACCTCAGAAGCGATATTTTTAATTTTGCTATGAAATATTGCATAACATCGGAGAAACACGCTGAGTAGAGCATTTCGTGTCAATTTTTGTTGAAAAACAGCCGAATCAGTGAATTAAATCAGAAAATTGCTGATTTGAGAGATCACCTAAGAAGCTGTGTTTTTAATCTTGCTATGCAATATAGCATTAAATCGGAGAAAAAGGCTGAGTAGAGCATTTTATGTGAGATTGTGTTGAAAAACAGCTGAATCGATGAACTAAATCAGAAAAATTCTGATTTGAGAGATCACCTCAGAAGCTGTATTTTTAATCTTGCTATGAAATATTGCACAATATTCGAGAAACACGCTGAGAAGAGCATTTAGTGTCAATTTTTGTTGAAAAAAACCCGAATCGGTTAAATTACTCAGAAAAATGCTAATTTGAGACATCACCTCAGATCTGTATTTTAAATCTTGCCATGAAATATTGAATAAAATCGGAAAAACACGCTGAATAGAGCATTTAGTGTCAATTTTTGTTGAAAAACAGCCGAATCAGTGAATTTAATCAGAAGAATACTGATTTGAGAGATCATCTCAGAAGCCTTATTTTTAATCTCACTACGAAATATTGCATAAAATCGGAAAAACACGCTGAGTGGAGCATTTAGTGTCAATTTTTGTTGAAAAACAGCCGAATAAGTGAATTTAATGAGAACAATTATGATTTGAGAGATCACCTCAAAAGCTGTATTTTTAATTCTGCTATGAAATATTGCATTAAATTGAAAAAACACTCTGAGAAGAGCATTTAGTGTCAATTTTTGTTGAAAATCAGCCGAATTAGTGAATAAAATCAGAAGAATGCTGATTTAAGTAATCACCTCTGAAGCTGTATCTTTCATTATCCTATGAATATGATGCATACAATTGGAGAAACACTCTCAGTAGAGCATTAAGTATCAAAATTTGTTGAAAAACAGACGAATCAGTGAATTAAATCAGAAAATTACTGATTTCAGAGATCACTTCAGAAGCTGTATTTTTAATTTTGCAATGAACTATTGCATTTCATCGGAGAAACACGCTGAGTAGAGCATTTTATGTGAGATTGTGTTGAACAAAAGGCTGAATCGATGAACTAAATCAGAAAAATTCTGATTTGAGTGATCTTCTCAGAAGCTGTATTTTTAATCTTGCTATGAAATATTGCATAAAATTGGAGAAACACGCTGAGTAGAGAAATTAGTGTCAATATTTGTTGAAAAAAACCCGAATCAGTTAAATTACTAAGAAAAATGTTGATTTGAGAGAGCACCTCAGATCTGTATTTTAAATCTTGCCATGAAATATTGCATAAAATCGGAAAAACACGCTGAATAGAGCATTTAGATTCAATTTTTGTTAAAAACAGCCGAATCAGTGAATTAAATCAGAAGAATACTGATTTGAGAGATCATCTCCGAAGCCTTATATTTAATCTTGCTAGGATATTTTGCAGAAAATCGGAGAAACACGCTGAGTAGAGCATTTATTGTCAATTTTTGTTTAAAATCAGCTAAATTAGTGAATTAAATCAGAAGAATACTGATTTGAGGGATCATCTCAGAAGCCTTATTTTTAATCTCACTACGAAATATTGCATAAAATCGGAGAAACACGCTGAGTAGAGCATTTAGTGTCAATTTTTGTTGAAAAAACGCCGAATAAGTGAATTTAATGAGAACAATTATGATTTGAGAGATCACCTCAAAAGCTGTATTTTTAATTCTGCTATGAAATATTGCATTAAATCGAAAAAAACTCTGAGAAGAGCATTTAGTGTCAATTTTTGTTGAAAATCAGCCGAATTAGTGAATAAAATCAGAAGAATGCTGATTTGAGTAATCACCTCTGAAGCTGTATCTTTAATTATGGTATGAAATAATGTATACAATTGGAGAAACACTCTCAGTAGAGCATTAAGTATCAATGTTTGTTGAAAAACAGACGAATCAGTGAATTAAATCATAGAAATGCTGATTTCAGAGATCACCTCAGAAGCTGTATTTTTAATCTTGCTATGAAATATATTATAAAATCAGAGAAACACTCTGAGAAGAGCATTTAGTATCAATTTTTGTTGAAAAACAGCCGAATCAGTGAAAAAAATCAGAAGAATGCTGATTTCAGAGATCACCTCAGAAGCTGTCTTTCTAATCTTGCTATGCAATATAGCATAAAATCGGAGAAACACTCTCAGTAGAACATTAAGTATCAATGTTTGTTGAAAAACAGACGAATCAGTGAATTAAATCAGAAAAATGCTGATTTCAGAGATCACCTCAGAAGCTATATTTTTAATCTTGCTATGAAATATATTATGAAATCAGAGAAACACTCTGAGTAGAGCATTAAGTATCAATGTTTGTTGAAAAACAGACGAATCAATGAATTAAATCAGAAAAATGCGGATTTGAGAGATCACCTCAGAAGCTATATTTTTAATCTTGCTATGAAATATTGCATAACATCGGAGAAACACGCTGAGTAGAGCATTTCGTGTCAATTTTTGTTGAAAATCAGCCGAATTAGTGAATAAAATCAGAAGAATGCTGATTTGAGTAATCACCTCTGAAGCTGTATCTTTAATTATGCTATGAAATAATACATACAATTGGAGAAACACTCTCAGTAGAGCATTAAGTATCAATGTTTGTTGAAAAACAGCCGAATCCGTGACTAAAAACAGAAGAATGCTGATTTGAGTAATCACCTCTGAAGCTGTATCTTTAATTTTGCTATGAAATATTGCATAACTTCGGAGAAACACGCTGAGTAGAGCATTTCGTGTCAATTTTTGTTGAAAAACAGCCGAATCAGTGAATTAAATCAGAAAATTGCTGATTTGAGAGATCACCTAAGAAGCTGTGTTTTTAATCTTGCTATGCAATATAGCATTAAATCGGAGAAAAAGGCTGAGTAGAGCATTTTATGTGAGATTGTGTTGAAAAACAGCTTAATCGATGAACTAAATCAGAAAAATTCTGATTTGAGAGATCACCTCAGAAGCTGTATTTTTAATCTTGCTATGAAATATTGCACAATATTCGAGAAACACGCTGAGAAGAGCGTTTAGTGTCAATTTTTGTTGAAAAAAACCCGAATCAGTTAAATTACTCAGAAAAATGCTAAAATGAGAGATCAACTCAGATCTGTATTTTAAATCTTGCCATGAAATATTGCATAAAATCGGAAAAACACGCTGAATAGAGCATTTAGTGTCAATTTTTGTTGAAAAACAGCCGAATCAGTGAATTAAATCAGAAGAATACTGATTTGAGAGATCATCTCAGAAGCCTTATTTTTAATCTCACTACGAAATATTGCATAAAATCGGAGAAACACGCTTAGTAGAGCATTTAGTGTCAATTTTTGTTGAAAAACAGCCGAACAAGTGAATTTAATGAGAACAATTATGATTTGAGAGATCACCTCAAAAGCTTTATTTTTAATTCTGCTATGAAATATTGCATTAAATCGAAAAAACACTCTGAGAAGAGCATTTAGTGTCAATTTTTGTTGAAAATCAGCCGAATTTGTGAATAAAATCAGAAGAATGCTGATTTGAGTAATCACCTCTGAAGCTGTATCTTTAATTATGGTATGAAATAATGCATACAATTGGAGAAACACTCTCAGTAGAGCATTAAGTATCAATGTTTGTTGAAAAACAGACGAATCAGTGAATTAAATCAGAAAAATGCTGATTTCAGAGATCACCTCAGAAGCTGTATTTTTAATCTTGCTATGAAATATTGCATAAAGTCGGAGAAACACGCTGAGAAGAGCATTTTATGTGAGATTGTGTTACAAACAGCTGAATCGATGAACTAAATCAGAAAAATTCGGATTTGAGAGATCACCTCAGCTGTATTTTTAATCTTGCAATGAAATATTGCACAATATTCGAGAAACACGCTGAGAAGATCATTTAGTGTCAATTTTTGTTGAAAAAAACCCGAATCAGTTAAATTACTCAGAAAAATGCTAATTTGAGAGATCACCTCAGATCTGTATTTTAAATCTTGCCATGAAATATTGCATAAAATCGGAAAAACACGCTGAATAGAGCATTAAGTGTCAAGTTTTGTATAAAACAGCCGAATCAGTGAATTAAATCAGAAGAATACTGATTTGAGGGATCATCTCAGAAGCCTTATTTTTAATCTCACTACGAAATATTGCATAAAATCGGAGAAACACGCTGAGTAGAGCATTTAGTGTCAATTTTTGTTGAAAAACAGCCGAATAAGTGAATTTAATGAGAACAATTATGATTTGAGAGATCACCTCAAAAGCTGTATTTTTAATTCTGCTATGAAATATCGCATTAAATCGAAAAAACACTCTGAGAAGAGCATTTAGTGTCAATTTTTGTTGAAAATCAGCCGAATTAGTGAATAAAATCAGAAGAATGCTGATTTGAGTAATCACCTCTGAAGCTGTATCTTTAATTATGGTATGAAATAATGCATACAATTGGAGAAACATTCTCAGTAGAGCATTAAGTATCAATGTTTGTTGAAAAACAGACGAATCAGTGAATTAAATCAGAAAAATGCTGATTTCAGAGATCACCTCAGAAGCTGTATTTTTAATCTTGCTATGAAATATATTATAAAATAGGAGAAACACTCTAAGAAGAGCATTTAGTATCAATTTTTGTTGAAAAACAGCCGAATCAGTGAAAAAAATCAGAAGAATGCTGATTTCAGAGATCACCTCAGAAGCTGTATTTTTAATCTTGCTATGCAATATAGCATAAAATCGGAGAAACACGCTGAGAAGAGCATTTTATGTGAGATTGTGTTACAAACAGCTGAATCGATGAACTAAATCAGAAAAATTCTGATTTGAGAGATCACTTCAGCTGTATTTTTAATCTTGCAATGAAATATTGCACAATATTCGAGAAACACGCTGAGAAGATCATTTAGTGTCAATTTTTGTTGTGAAAAACCCAAATCAGTTAAATAACTCAGAAAAATGCTAATTTGAGAGATCACCTCAGATCTGTATTTTAAATCTTGCCATGAAATATTGCATAAAATCGGAAAAACACGCTGAATAGAGCATTAAGTGTCAAGTTTTGTATAAAACAGCCGAATCAGTGAATTAAATCAGAAGAATACTGATTTGAGGGATCATCTCAGAAGGCTTATTTTTAATCTCACTACGAAATATTGCATAAAATCGGAGAAACACGCTGAGGAGAGCATTTAGTGTCAATTTTTGTTGAAAAACAGCTGAATAAGTGAATTTAATGAGAACAATTATGATTTGAGAGATCACCTCAAAAGCTGTATTTTTAATTCTGCTATGAAATATTGCATTAAATCGAAAAAACACTCTGAGAAGAGCATTTAGTGTCAATTTTTGTTGAAAATCAGCCGAATTAGTGAATAAAATCAGAAGAATGCTGATTTGAGTAATCACCTCTGAAGCTGTATCTTTAATTATGGTATGAAATAATGCATACAATTGGAGAAACACTCTCAGTAGAGCATTAAGTATCAATGTTTTTTGAAAAACAGACGAATCAGTGAATTAAATCAGAAAAATGCTGATTTCAGAGATCACCTCAGAAGCTGTATTTTTAATCTTGCTATGAAATATTGCATAAAGTCGGAGAAACACTCTGAGAAGAGCATTTAGTATCAATTTTTGTTGAAAAACAGCCGAATCAGTGAAAAAAATCTGAAGAATGCTGATTTCAGAGATCACCTCAGAAGCTGTATTTTTAATCTTGCTATGCAATATATATTATAAAATCGGAGAAACACGCTGAGAAGAGCATTTTATGTGAGATTGTGTTACAAACAGCTGAATCGATGAACTAAATCAGAAAAATTCTGATTTGAGAGATCACCTCAGCTGTATTTTTAATCTTGCAATGAAATATTGCACAATATTCGAGAAACACGCTGAGAAGATCATTTAGTGTCAATTTTTGTTGAAAAAAACCCGAATCAGTTAAATTACTCAGAAAAATGCTAATTTGAGAGATCACCTCAGAACTGTATTTTAAATCTTGCCATGAAATATTGCATAAAATCGGAAAAACACGCTGAATAGAGCATTAAGTGTCAAGTTTTGTATAAAACACTCGAATCAGTGAATTAAATCAGAAGATTACTGATTTGAGGGATCATCTCAGAAGCCTTATTTTTAATCTCACTACGAAATATTGCATAAAATCGGAGAAACACGCTTAGTAGAGCATTTAGTGTCAATTTTTGTTGAAAAACAGCCGAACAAGTGAATTTAATGAGAACAATTATGATTTGAGAGATCACCTCAAAAGCTTTATTTTTAATTCTGCTATGAAATATTGCATTAAATCGAAAAAACACTCTGAGAAGAGCATTTAGTGTCAATTTTTGTTGAAAATCAGCCGAATTAGTGAATAAAATCAGAAGAATGCTGATTTGAGTAATCACCTCTGAAGCTGTATCTTTAATTATAGTATGAAATAATGCATACAATTGGAGAAACACTCTCAGTAGAGCATTAAGTATCAATGTTTGTTGAAAAACAGACGAATCAGTGAATTAAATCAGAAAAATGCTGATTTCAGAGATCACCTCAGAAGCTGTATTTTTAATCTTGCTATGAAATATATTATAAAATAGGAGAAACACTCTGAGAAGAGCATTTAGTGTCAATTTTTGTTGAAAAACAGCCGAATCAGTGAAAAAAATCAGAAGAATGCTGATTTCAGAGATCACCTCAGAAGCTGTATTTTTAATCTTGCTATGCAATATAGCATAAAATCGGAGAAACACGCTGAGTAGAGCATTAAGTATCAATGTTTGATGAAAAACAGACGAATCAGTGAATTAAATCAGAAGATATCAGATTTCAGAGATCACCTCAGAAGCTGTGTTTTTAATTTTGCTATGAAATAATGGTAAAAATCGGAGAAACACGCTGAGTAGAGCATTTAGTGTCAATTTTTGTTGAAAAACAGCCGAATCAGTGAATAAAATGAGAAGAATGCTGATTTGAGTGGTCTCCTCTGAAACTGTATCTTTAATTATGCTATGAAATAATACATACAATTGGAGAAACACTCTCAATAGAGCATTAAGTATCAATGTTTGTTGAAAAACAGCCGAATCCGTGAATAAAAACAGAAGAATGCTGATTTGAGATATCACGTCAGAAGCGATATTTTTAATTTTGCTATGAAATATTGCATAACATCGGAGAAACACGCTGAGTAGAGCATTTCGTGTCAATTTTTGTTGAAAAACAGCCTAATCAGTGAATTAAATCAGAAAATTGCTGATTTGAGAGATCACCTAAGAAGCTGTGTTTTTAATCCTGCTATGCAATATAGCATTAAATCGGAGAAAAAGGCTGAGTAGAGCATTTTATGTGAGATTGTGTTGAAAAATAGCTGAATCGATGAACTAAATCAGAAAAATTCTGATTTGAGAGATCACCTCAGAAGCTGTATTTTTAATCTTGCTATGAAATATTGCACAATATTCGAGAAACACGCTGAGAAGAGCATTTAGTGTCAATTTTTGTTGAAAAAAACCCGAATCGGTTAAATTACTCAGAAAAATGCTAATTTGAGACATCACCTCAGATCTGTATTTTAAATCTTCCCATGAAATATTGCATAAAATCGGAAAAACACGCTGAATAGAGCATTTAGTGTCAATTTTTGTTGAAAAACAGCCGAATTAGTGAATTAAATCAGAAGAATACTGATTTGAGAGATCATCTCAGAAGCCTTATTTTTAATCTCACTACGAAATATTGCATAAAATCGGAAAAACACGCTGAGTAGAGCATTTAGTGTCAATTTTTGTTGAAAAATAGCCGAATATGTGAATTTAATGAGAACAATTATGATTTGAGAGATCACCTCAAAAGCTGTATTTTTAATTCTGCTATGAAATATTGCATTAAATTGAAAAAACACTCTGAGAAGAGCATTTACTGTCAATTTTTGTTGAAAATCAGCCGAATTTGTGAATAAAATCAGAAGAATGCTGATTTGAGTAATCACCTCTGAAGCTGTATCTTTAATTATTGTATGAAATAATGCATACAATTGGAGAAACACTCTCAGTAGAGCATTAAGTATCAATGTTTGTTGAAAAACAGACGATTCAGTGAATTAAATCAGAAAAATGCTGATTTCAGAGATCACCTCAGAAGCTGTATTTTTAAACTTGCTATGAAATATATCATAAAATCAGAGAAACACTCTGAGAAGAGCATTAGGTATCAATGTTTGTTGAAAAACAGACGAATCAGTGAATTAAATCAGAAAAATGCTAATTTGAGAGATCACCTCAGATCTGTGTTTTAAATCTTGCCATGAAATATTGCATAAAATCGGAAAAACACGCTGAATAGAGCATTTAGTGTCAATTTTTGTTGAAAAACAGCCGAATCAGTGAATTAAATCAGAAGAATACTGATTTGAGAGATCATCTCAGAAGCCTTATTTTTAATCTCACTACGAAATATTGCATAAAATCGGAGAAACACGCTGAGTAGAGCATTTAGTGTCAATTTTTGTTGAAAAACAGCCGAATAAGTGAATTTTATGAGAACAATTGTAATTTTAAAGATAACCTCAAAAGCTGTATTTTTAATTCTGCTATGAAATATTGCATTAAATTGAAAAAACACTCTGAGTAGAGCATTTACTGTCAATTTTTGTTGAAAAACAGCCGAATAAGTGAATTTAATCAGAAGAATACTGATTTAAGAGATCATCTCAGAAGCCTTATTTTTAATCTCACTACGAAATATTGCATAAAATCGGAGAAACACGCTGAGTAGAGCATTTAGTGTCAATTTTTGTTGAAAAACAGCTGAATAAGTGAATTTAATGAGAACAATTATGATTTGAGAGATCACCTCAAAAGCTGTATTTTTAATTCTGCTATGAAATATTGCATTAAATCGAAAAAACACTCTGAGAAGAGCATTTAGTGTCAATTTTTGTTGAAAATCAGCCGAATTAGTGAATAAAATCAGAAGAATGCTGATTTGAGTAATCACCTCTGAAGCTGTATCTTTAATTATGGTATGAAATAATGCATACAATTGGAGAAACACTCTCAGTAGAGCATTAAGTATCAATGTTTTTTGAAAAACAGACGAATCAGTGAATTAAATCAGAAAAATGCTGATTTCAGAGATCACCTCAGAAGCTGTATTTTTAATCTTGCTATGAAATATTGCATAAAGTCGGAGAAACACGCTGAGAAGAGCATTTTATGTGAGATTGTGTTACAAACAGCTGAATCGATGAACTAAATCAGAAAAATTCGGATTTGAGAGATCACCTCAGCTGTATTTTTAATCTTGCAATGAAATATTGCACAATATTCGAGAAACACGCTGAGAAGATCATTTAGTGTCAATTTTTGTTGAAAAAAACCCGAATCAGTTAAATTACTCAGAAAAATGCTAATTTGAGAGACCACCTCAGATCTGTATTTTAAATCTTGCCATGAAATATTGCATAAAATCGGAAAAACACGCTGAATAGAGCATTAAGTGTCAAGTTTTGTATAAAACAGCCGAATCAGTGAATTAAATCAGAAGAATACTGATTTGAGAGATCATCTCCGAAGCCTTATATTTAATCTTGCTATGAAATTTTGCATAAAATCGGAGAAACACGCTGAGTACAGCATTTAGTGTCAATTTTTGTTGAAAATCAGCTAAATTAGTGAATTAAATCAGAAGAATACTGATTTGAGGGATCATCTCAGAAGCCTTATTTTTAATCTCACTACGAAATATTGCATAAAATCGGAGAAACACGCTGAGTAGAGCATTTAGTGTCAATTTTTGTTGAAAAACAGCCGAATAAGTGAATTTAATGAGAACAATTATGATTTGAGAGATCACCTCAAAAGCTGTATTTTTAATTCTGCTATGAAATATTGCATTAAATCGAAAAAACACTCTGAGAAGAGCATTTAGTGTCAATTTTTGTTGAAAATCAGCCGAATTAGTGAATAAAATCAGAAGAATGCTGATTTGAGTAATCACCTCTGAAGCTGTATCTTTAATTATAGTATGAAATAATGCATACAATTGGAGAAACACTCTCAGTAGAGCATTAAGTATCAATGTTTGTTGAAAAACAGACGAATCAGTGAATTAAATCAGAAAAATGCTGATTTCAGAGATCACCTCAGAAGCTGTATTTTTATTCTTGCTATGAAATATATTATAAAATCATAGAAACACTCTGAGAAGAGCATTTAGTATCAATTTTTGTTGAAAATCAGCCGAATTAGTGAATAAAATCAGAAGAATGCTGATTTGAGTAATCACCTCTGAAGCTGTATCTTTAATTATGGTATGAAATAATGCATACAATTGGAGAAACATTCTCAGTAGAGCATTAAGTATCAATGTTTGTTGAAAAACAGACGAATCAGTGAATTAAATCAGAAAAATGCTGATTTCAGAGATCACCTCAGAAGCTGTATTTTTAATCTTGCTATGAAATATATTATAAAATCAGAGAAACACTCTGAGAAGAGCATTTAGTATCAATTTTTGTTGAAAAACAGCCGAATCAGTGAAAAAAATCAGAAGAATGCTGATTTCAGAGATCACCTCAGAAGCTGTATTTTTAATCTTGCTATGCAATATAGCATAAAATCGGAGAAACATTCTCAGTAGAGCATTTAGTATCAATTTTTGTTGAAAAACAGCCGAATCAGTGAAAAAAATCTGAAGAATGCTGATTTCAGAGATCACCTCAGAAGCTGTATTTTTAATCTTGCTATGCAATATATATTATAAAATCGGAGAAACACGCTGAGAAGAGCATTTTATGTGAGATTGTGTTACAAACAGCTGAATCGATGAACTAAATCAGAAAAATTCTGATTTGAGAGATCACCTCAGCTGTATTTTTAATCTTGCAATGAAATATTGCACAATATTCGAGAAACACGCTGAGAAGATCATTTAGTGTCAATTTTTGTTGAAAAAAACCCGAATCAGTTAAATTACTCAGAAAAATGCTAATTTGAGAGATCACCTCAGAACTGTATTTTAAATCTTGCCATGAAATATTGCATAAAATCGGAAAAACACGCTGAATAGAGCATTAAGTGTCAAGTTTTGTATAAAACACTCGAATCAGTGAATTAAATCAGAAGATTACTGATTTGAGGGATCATCTCAGAAGCCTTATTTTTAATCTCACTACGAAATATTGCATAAAATCGGAGAAACACGCTGAGTAGAGCATTTAGTGTCAATTTTTGTTGAAAAACAGCCGAATAAGTGAATTTAATGAGAACAATTATGATTTGAGAGATCACCTCAAAAGCTTTATTTTTAATTCTGCTATGAAATATTGCATTAAATCGAAAAAACACTCTGAGAAGAGCATTTAGTGTCAATTTTTGTTGAAAATCAGCCGAATTAGTGAATAAAATCAGAAGAATGCTGATTTGAGTAATCACCTCTGAAGCTGTATCTTTAATTATAGTATGAAATAATGCATACAATTGGAGAAACACTCTCAGTAGAGCATTAAGTATCAATGTTTGTTGAAAAACAGACGAATCAGTGAATTAAATCAGAAAAATGCTGATTTCAGAGATCACCTCAGAAGCTGTATTTTTAATCTTGCTATGAAATATATTATAAAATAGGAGAAACACTCTGAGAAGAGCATTTAGTGTCAATTTTTGTTGAAAAACAGCCGAATCAATGAAAAAAATCAGAAGAATGCTGATTTCAGAGATCACCTCAGAAGCTGTATTTTTAATCTTGCTATGCAATATAGCATAAAATCGGAGAAACACGCTGAGTAGAGCATTAAGTATCAATGTTTGATGAAAAACAGACGAATCAGTGAATTAAATCAGAAGATATCAGATTTCAGAGATCACCTCAGAAGCTGTGTTTTTAATTTTGCTATGAAATAATGGTAAAAATCGGAGAAACACGCTGAGTAGAGCATTTAGTGTCAATTTTTGTTGAAAAACAGCCGAATCAGTGAATAAAATGAGAAGAATGCTGATTTGAGTGGTCTCCTCTGAAACTGTATCTTTAATTATGCTATGAAATAATACATACAATTGGAGAAACACTCTCAGTAGAGCATTAAGTATCAATGTTTGTTGAAAAACAGCCGAATCCGTGAATAAAAACAGAAGAATGCTGATTTGAGATATCACCTCAGAAGCGATATTTTTAATTTTGCTATGAAATATTGCATAACATCGGAGAAACACGCTGAGTAGAGCATTTCGTGTCAATTTTTGTTGAAAAACAGCCGAATCAGTGAATTAAATCAGAAAATTGCTGATTTGAGAGATCACCTAAGAAGCTGTGTTTTTAATCTTGCTATGCAATATAGCATTAAATCGGAGAAAAAGGCTGAGTAGAGCATTTTATGTGAGATTGTGTTGAAAAATAGCTGAATCGATGAACTAAATCAGAAAAATTCTGATTTGAGAGATCACCTCAGAAGCTGTATTTTTAATCTTGCTATGAAATATTGCACAATATTCGAGAAACTAGCTGAGAAGAGCATTTAGTGTCAATTTTTGTTGAAAAAAACCCGAATCGGTTAAATTACTCAGAAAAATGCTAATTTGAGACATCACCTCAGATCTGTATTTTAAATCTTCCCATGAAATATTGCATAAAATCGGAAAAACACGCTGAATAGAGCATTTAGTGTCAATTTTTGTTGAAAAACAGCCGAATCAGTGAATTAAATCAGAAGAATACTGATTTGAGAGATCATCTCAGAAGCCTTATTTTTAATCTCACTACGAAATATTGCATAAAATCGGAAAAACACGCTGAGTAGAGCATTTAGTGTCAATTTTTGTTGAAAAATAGCCGAATATGTGAATTTAATGAGAACAATTATGATTTGAGAGATCACCTCAAAAGCTGTATTTTTAATTCTGCTATGAAGTATTGCATTAAATTGAAAAAACACTCTGAGAAGAGCATTTACTGTCAATTTTTGTTGAAAATCAGCCGAATTTGTGAATAAAATCAGAAGAATGCTGATTTGAGTAATCACCTCTGAAGCTGTATCTTTAATTATTGTATGAAATAATGCATACAATTGGAGAAACACTCTCAGTAGAGCATTAAGTATCAATGTTTGTTGAAAAACAGACGATTCAGTGAATTAAATCAGAAAAATGCTGATTTCAGAGATCACCTCAGAAGCTGTATTTTTAATCTTGCTCTGAAATAATGCATAAAATTGGAGAAACACGCTGTGAAGAGCATTAGGTATCAATGTTTGTTGAAAAACAGACGAATCAGTGAATTAAATCAGAAAAATGCTAATTTGAGAGATCACCTCAGATCTGTGTTTTAAATCTTGCCATGAAATATTGCATAAAATCGGAAAAACACGCTGAATAGAGCATTTAGTGTCAATTTTTGTTGAAAAACAGCCGAATCAGTGAATTAAATCAGAAGAATACTGATTTGAGAGATCATCTCAGAAGCCTTATTTTTAATCTCACTACGAAATATTGCATAAAATCGGAGAAACACGCTGAGTAGAGCATTTAGTGTCAATTTTTGTTGAAAAACAGCCGAATAAGTGAATTTTATGAGAACAATTATGATTTGAGAGATCACCTCAAAAGCTGTATTTTTAATTCTGCTATGAAATATTGCATTAAATTGAAAAAACACTCTGAGTAGAGCATTTACTGTCAATTTTTGTTGAAAAACAGCCGAATAAGTGAATTTAATCAGAAGAATACTGATTTAAGAGATCATCTCAGAAGCCTTATTTTTAATCTCACTACGAAATATTGCATAAAATCGGAGAAAAACGCTGAGTAGAGCATTTAGTGTCAATTTTTGTTGAAAAACAGCTGAATAAGTGAATTTAATGAGAACAATTTTGATTTGAGAGATCACCTCAAAAGCTGTATTTTTAATTCTGCTATGAAATATTGCATTAAATCGAAAAAACACTCTGAGAAGAGCATTTAGTGTCAATTTTTGTTGAAAATCAGCCGAATTTGTGAATAAAATCAGAAGAATGCTGATTTGAGTAATCACCTCTGAAGCTGTATCTTTAATTATGGTATGAAATAATGCATACAATTGGAGAAACACTCTCAGTAGAGCATTAAGTATCAATGTTTTTTGAAAAACAGACGAATCAGTGAATTAAATCAGAAAAATGCTGATTTCAGAGATCACCTCAGAAGCTGTATTTTTAATCTTGCTATGAAATATTGCATAAAGTCGGAGAAACACGCTGAGAAGAGCATTTTATGTGAGATTGTGTTACAAACAGCTGAATCGATGAACTAAATCAGAAAAATTCGGATTTGAGAGATCACCTCAGCTGTATTTTTAATCTTGCAATGAAATATTGCACAATATTCGAGAAACACGCTGAGAAGATCATTTAGTGTCAATTTTTGTTGAAAAAAACCCGAATCAGTTAAATTACTCAGAAAAATGCTAATTTGAGAGATCACCTCAGATCTGTATTTTAAATCTTGCCATGAAATATTGCATAAAATCGGAAAAACACGCTGAATAGAGCATTAAGTGTCAAGTTTTGTATAAAACAGCCGAATCAGTGAATTAAATCAGAAGAATACTGATTTGAGAGATCATCTCCGAAGCCTTATATTTAATCTTGCTATGAAATTTTGCATAAAATCGGAGAAACACGCTGAGTACAGCATTTAGTGTCAATTTTTGTTGAAAATCAGCTAAATTAGTGAATTAAATCAGAAGAATACTGATTTGAGGGATCATCTCAGAAGCCTTATTTTTAATCTCACTACGAAATATTGCATAAAATCGGAGAAACACGCTGAGTAGAGCATTTAGTGTCAATTTTTGTTGAAAAACAGCCGAATAAGTGAATTTAATGATAACAATTATGATTTGAGAGATCACCTCAAAAGCTGTATTTTTAATTCTGCTATGAAATATTGCATTAAATCGAAAAAACACTCTGAGAAGAGCATTAAGTGTCAATTTTTGTTGAAAATCAGCCGAATTAGTGAATAAAATCAGAAGAATGCTGATTTGAGTAATCACCTCTGAAGCTGTATCTTTAATTATAGTATGAAATAATGCATACAATTGGAGAAACACTCTCAGTAGAGCATTAAGTATCAATGTTTGTTGAAAAACAGACGAATCAGTGAATTAAATCAGAAAAATGCTGATTTCAGAGATCACCTCAGAAGCTGTATTTTTAATCTTGCTATGAAATATATTATAAAATCATAGAAACACTCTGAGAAGAGCATTTAGTATCAATTTTTGTTGAAAATCAGCCGAATTAGTGAATAAAATCAGAAGAATGCTGATTTGAGTAATCACCTCTGAAGCTGTATCTTTAATTATGGTATGAAATAATGCATACAATTGGAGAAACATTCTCAGTAGAGCATTAAGTATCAATGTTTGTTGAAAAACAGACGAATCAGTGAATTAAATCAGAAAAATGCTGATTTCAGAGATCACCTCAGAAGCTGTATTTTAATCTTGCTATGAAATATATTATAAAATCAGAGAAACACTCTGAGAAGAGCATTTAGTATCAATTTTTGTTGAAAAACAGCCGAATCAGTGAACAAAATCAGAAGAATGCTGATTTCAGAGATCACCTCAGAAGCTGTATTTTTAATCTTGCTATGCAATATAGCATATAATCGGAGAAACACGCTGAGTAGAGCATTAAGTATCAATGTTTGATGAAAAACAGACGAATCAGTGAATTAAATCAGAAATATGCGGATTTGAGAGATCACCTCAGAAGCTATATTTTTAATCTTGCTATGAAATATATTATAAAATCAGAGAAACACTCTGAGTAGAGCATTAAGTATCAATGTTTGTTGAAAAACAGATGAATCAGTGAATTGAATCAGATAAATGCGGATTTGAGAGATCACCTCAGATGCTATATTTTTAATCTTGCTATGAAATATTGCATAATATTCGAGAAACACGCTGAGTAGAGCATTTTGTGTCAATTTCTGTGGCAAAACCGCCGAATCAGTGTTTTAATCAGAAAAATGCTGATTTGAGAGATCACCTCAGAAGCTGTATTTTTAATCTTGCTGTGAAATATTGCACAATATTCGAGAAACACGCTGAGTAGAGCATTTAGTGTCAATTTTTGTTGAAAAAAACCCGAATCAGTTAAATTACTCAGAAAAATGTTGATTTGAGAGATCACCTCAGATCTGTATTTTAAATCTTGCTATAAAATATTGCTTAATATTCGAGAAACACGCTGAATAGAGCATTTAGTGTCAAGTTTTGTTGAAAAACAGCCGAATCAGTGAAAAAAATTAGAAGAAGAAATCAGATTTCAGAGATCACCTCAGAAGCTGTGTTTTTAATTTCGCTATGAAATAATGGTAAAAATCGGAGAAACACGCTGAGTGGAGCATTTAGTGTCCATTTTTGTTGAAAAACAGCCGAATCAGTGAATAAAATCAGAAGAATGCTGACTTGAGTGATCTCCTCTGAAGCTGTATCTTTAATTATGCAATGAAATAATACATACAATTGGAGAAACACTCTCAGTAGAGCATTAAGTATCAATGTTTGTTGAAAAACAGCCGAATCCGTGAATAAAAACAGAAGAATGCTGATTTGAGATATCACCTCAGAAGCGATATTTTTAATTTTGCTATGAAATATTGCATAACATCGGAGAAACACGCTGAGTAGAGCATTTCGTGTCAATTTTTGTTGAAAAACAGCCGAATCAGTGAATTAAATCAGAAAATTGCTGATTTGAGAGATCACGTAAGAAGCTGTGTTTTTAATCTTGCTATGCAATATAGCATTAAATCGGAGAAAAAGGCTGAGTAGAGCATTTTATGTGAGATTGTGTTGAAAAACAGCTGAATCGATGAACTAAATCAGAAAAATTCTGATTTGAGAGATCACCTCAGAAGCTGTATTTTTAATCTTGCTATGAAATATTGCACAATATTCGAGAAACACGCTGAGAAGAGCATTTAGTGTCAATTTTTGTTGAAAAAAACCCGAATCGGTTAAATTACTCAGAAAAATGCTAATTTGAGAGATCACCTCAGATCTGTTATTTAAATCTTGCCATGAAATATTGCATAAAATCGGAAAAACACGCTGAATAGAGCATTTAGTGTCAATTTTTGTTGAAAAACAGCCGAATCAGTGAATTAAATCAGAAGAATACTGATTTGAGAGATCATCTCAGAAGCCTTATTTTTAATCTCACTACGAAATATTGCATAAAATCGGAGAAACACGCTGAGTAGAGCATTTAGTGTCAATTTTTGTTGAAAAACAGCCGAATAAGTGAATTTTATGAGAACAATTGTAATTTTAAAGATAACCTCAAAAGCTGTATTTTTAATTCTGCTATGAAATATTGCATTAAATTGAAAAAACACTCTGAGTAGAGCATTTACTGTCAATTTTTGTTGAAAAACAGCCGAATAAGTGAATTTAATCAGAAGAATACTGATTTAAGAGATCATCTCAGAAGCCTTATTTTTAATCTCACTACGAAATATTGCATAAAATCGGAGAAACACGCTGAGTAGAGCATTTAGTGTCAATTTTTGTTGAAAAACAGCTGAATAAGTGAATTTAATGAGAACAATTATGATTTGAGAGATCACCTCAAAAGCTGTATTTTTAATTCTGCTATGAAATATTGCATTAAATCGAAAAAACACTCTGAGAAGAGCATTTAGTGTCAATTTTTGTTGAAAATCAGCCGAATTAGTGAATAAAATCAGAAGAATGCTGATTTGAGTAATCACCTCTGAAGCTGTATCTTTAATTATGGTATGAAATAATGCATACAATTGGAGAAACACTCTCAGTAGAGCATTAAGTATCAATGTTTTTTGAAAAACAGACGAATCAGTGAATTAAATCAGAAAAATGCTGATTTCAGAGATCACCTCAGAAGCTGTATTTTTAATCTTGCTATGAAATATTGCACAATATTCGAGAAACACGCTGAGAAGAGCATTTAGTGTCAATTTTTGTTGAAAAAAACCCGAATCGGTTAAATTACTCAGAAAAATGCTAATTTGAGACATCACCTCAGATCTGTATTTTAAATCTTCCCATGAAATATTGCATAAAATCGGAAAAACACGCTGAATAGAGCATTTAGTGTCAATTTTTGTTGAAAAACAGCAGAATCAGTGAATTAAATCAGAAGAATACTGATTTGAGAGATCATCTCAGAAGCCTTATTTTTAATCTCACTACGAAATATTGCATAAAATCGGAAAAACACGCTGAGTAGAGCATTTAGTGTCAATTTTTGTTGAAAAATAGCCGAATATGTGAATTTAATGAGAACAATTATGATTTGAGAGATCACCTCAAAAGCTGTATTTTTAATTCTGCTATGAAATATTGCATTAAATTGAAAAAACACTCTGAGAAGAGCATTTACTGTCAATTTTTGTTGAAAATCAGCCGAATTTGTGAATAAAATCAGAAGAATGCTGATTTGAGTAATCACCTCTGAAGCTGTATCTTTAATTATTGTATGAAATAATGCATACAATTGGAGAAACACTCTCAGTAGAGCATTAAGTATCAATGTTTGTTGAAAAACAGACGATTCAGTGAATTAAATCAGAAAAATGCTGATTTCAGAGATCACCTCAGAAGCTGTATTTTTAAACTTGCTATGAAATATATCATAAAATCAGAGAAACACTCTGAGAAGAGCATTAGGTATCAATGTTTGTTGAAAAACAGACGAATCAGTGAATTAAATCAGAAAAATGCTAATTTGAGAGATCACCTCAGATCTGTGTTTTAAATCTTGCCATGAAATATTGCATAAAATCGGAAAAACACGCTGAATAGAGCATTTAGTGTCAATTTTTGTTGAAAAACAGCCGAATCAGTGAATTAAATCAGAAGAATACTGATTTGAGAGATCATCTCAGAAGCCTTATTTTTAATCTCACTACGAAATATTGCATAAAATCGGAGAAACACGCTGAGTAGAGCATTTAGTGTCAATTTTTGTTGAAAAACAGCCGAATAAGTGAATTTTATGAGAACAATTGTAATTTTAAAGATAACCTCAAAAGCTGTATTTTTAATTCTGCTATGAAATATTGCATTAAATTGAAAAAACACTCTGAGTAGAGCATTTACTGTCAATTTTTGTTGAAAAACAGCCGAATAAGTGAATTTAATCAGAAGAATACTGATTTAAGAGATCATCTCAGAAGCCTTATTTTTAATCTCACTACGAAATATTGCATAAAATCGGAGAAACACGCTGAGTAGAGCATTTAGTGTCAATTTTTGTTGAAAAACAGCTGAATAAGTGAATTTAATGAGAACAATTATGATTTGAGAGATCACCTCAAAAGCTGTATTTTTAATTCTGCTATGAAATATTGCATTAAATCGAAAAAACACTCTGAGAAGAGCATTTAGTGTCAATTTTTGTTGAAAATCAGCCGAATTAGTGAATAAAATCAGAAGAATGCTGATTTGAGTAATCACCTCTGAAGCTGTATCTTTAATTATGGTATGAAATAATGCATACAATTGGAGAAACACTCTCAGTAGAGCATTAAGTATCAATGTTTTTTGAAAAACAGACGAATCAGTGAATTAAATCAGAAAAATGCTGATTTCAGAGATCACCTCAGAAGCTGTATTTTTAATCTTGCTATGAAATATTGCATAAAGTCGGAGAAACACGCTGAGAAGAGCATTTTATGTGAGATTGTGTTACAAACAGCTGAATCGATGAACTAAATCAGAAAAATTCGGATTTGAGAGATCACCTCAGCTGTATTTTTAATCTTGCAATGAAATATTGCACAATATTCGAGAAACACGCTGAGAAGATCATTTAGTGTCAATTTTTGTTGAAAAAAACCTGAATCAGTTAAATTACTCAGAAAAATGCTAATTTGAGAGATCACCTCAGATCTGTATTTTAAATCTTGCCATGAAATATTGCATAAAATCGGAAAAACACGCTGTATAGAGCATTAAGTGTCAAGCTTTGTATAAAACAGCTGAATAAGTGAATTTAATGAGAACAATTATGATTTGAGAGATCACCTCAAAAGCTGTATTTTTAATTCTGCTATGAAATATTGCATTAAATCGAAAAAACACTCTGAGAAGAGCATTTAGTGTCAATTTTTGTTGAAAATCAGCCGAATTAGTGAATAAAATCAGAAGAATGCTGATTTGAGTAATCACCTCTGAAGCTGTATCTTTAATTATAGTATGAAATAATGCATACAATTGGAGAAACACTCTCAGTAGAGCATTAAGTATCAATGTTTGTTGAAAAACAGACGAATCAGTGAATTAAATCAGAAAAATGCTGATTTCAGAGATCACCTCAGAAGCTGTATTTTTAATCTTGCTATGAAATATATTATAAAATCATAGAAACACTCTGAGAAGAGCATTTAGTATCAATTTTTGTTGAAAATCAGCCGAATTAGTGAATAAAATCAGAAGAATGCTGATTTGAGTAATCACCTCTGAAGCTGTATCTTTAATTATGGTATGAAATAATGCATACAATTGGAGAAACATTCTCAGTAGAGCATTAAGTATCAATGTTTGTTGAAAAACAGACGAATCAGTGAATTAAATCAGAAAAATGCTGATTTCAGAGATCACCTCAGAAGCTGTATTTTTAATCTTGCTATGAAATATATTATAAAATCAGAGAAACACTCTGAGAAGAGCATTTAGTATCAATTTTTGTTGAAAAACAGCCGAATCAGTGAAAAAAATCAGAAGAATGCTGATTTCAGAGATCACCTCAGAAGCTGTATTTTTAATCTTGCTATGCAATATAGCATAAAATCGGAGAAACACGCTGAGTAGAGCATTAAGTATCAATGTTTGATGAAAAACAGACGAATCAGTGAATTAAATCAGAAATATGCGGATTTGAGAGATCACCTCAGAAGCTATATTTTTAATCTTGCTATGAAATATATTATAAAATCAGAGAAACACTCTGAGTAGAGCATTAAGTATCAATGTTTGTTGAAAAACAGACGAATCAGTGTTTTAATCAGAAAAATGCTGATTTGAGAGATCACCTCAGAAGCTGTATTTTTAATCTTGCTGTGAAATATTGCACAATATTCAAGAAACACGCTGAGTAGAGCATTTAGTGTCAATTTTTGTTGAAAAAAACCCGAATCAGTTAAATTACTCAGAAAAATGTTGATTTGAGAGATCACCTCAGATCTGTATTTTAAATCTTGCTATAAAATATTGCTTAATATTCGAGAAACACGCTGAATAGAGCATTTAGTGTCAAGTTTTGTTGAAAATCAGCCGAATCAGTGAAAAAAATTAGAAGAAGAAATCAGATTTCAGAGATCACCTCAGAAGCTGTGTTTTTAATTTCGCTATGAAATAATGGTAAAAATCGGAGAAACACGCTGAGTAGAGCATTTAGTGTCCATTTTTGTTGAAAAACAGCCGAATCAGTGAATAAAATCAGAAGAATGCTGACTTGAGTGATCTCCTCTGAAGCTGTATCTTTAATTATGCAATGAAATAATACATACAATTGGAGAAACACTCTCAGTAGAGCATTAAGTATCAATGTTTGTTGAAAAACAGCCGAATCCGTGAATAAAAACAGAAGAATGCTGATTTGAGATATCACCTCAGAAGCGATATTTTTAATTTTGCTATGAAATATTGCATAACATCGGAGAAACACGCTGAGTAGAGCATTTCGTGTCAATTTTTGTTGAAAAACAGCCGAATCAGTGAATTAAATCAGAAAATTGCTGATTTGAGAGATCACCTAAGAAGCTGTGTTTTTAATCTTGCTATGCAATATAGCATTAAATCGGAGAAAAAGGCTGAGTAGAGCATTTTATGTGAGATTGTGTTGAAAAACAGCTGAATCGATGAACTAAATCAGAAAAATTCTGATTTGAGAGATCACCTCAGAAGCTGTATTTTTAATCTTGCTATGAAATATTGCACAATATTCGAGAAACACGCTGAGAAGAGCATTTAGTGTCAATTTTTGTTGAAAAAAACCCGAATCGGTTAAATTACTCAGAAAAATGCTAATTTGAGAGATCACCTCAGATCTGTTATTTAAATCTTGCCATGAAATATTGCATAAAATCGGAAAAACACGCTGAATAGAGCATTTAGTGTCAATTTTTGTTGAAAAACAGCCGAATCAGTGAATTAAATCAGAAGAATACTGATTTGAGAGATCATCTCAGAAGCCTTATTTTTAATCTCACTACGAAATATTGCATAAAATCGGAGAAACACGCTGAGTAGAGCATTTAGTGTCAATTTTTGTTGAAAAACAGCCGAATAAGTGAATTTTATGAGAACAATTGTAATTTTAAAGATAACCTCAAAAGCTGTATTTTTAATTCTGCTATGAAATATTGCATTAAATTGAAAAAACACTCTGAGTAGAGCATTTACTGTCAATTTTTGTTGAAAAACAGCCGAATAAGTGAATTTAATCAGAAGAATACTGATTTAAGAGATCATCTCAGAAGCCTTATTTTTAATCTCACTACGAAATATTGCATAAAATCGGAGAAACACGCTGAGTAGAGCATTTAGTGTCAATTTTTGTTGAAAAACAGCTGAATAAGTGAATTTAATGAGAACAATTATGATTTGAGAGATCACCTCAAAAGCTGTATTTTTAATTCTGCTATGAAATATTGCATTAAATCGAAAAAACACTCTGAGAAGAGCATTTAGTGTCAATTTTTGTTGAAAATCAGCCGAATTAGTGAATAAAATCAGAAGAATGCTGATTTGAGTAATCACCTCTGAAGCTGTATCTTTAATTATGGTATGAAATAATGCATACAATTGGAGAAACACTCTCAGTAGAGCATTAAGTATCAATGTTTTTTGAAAAACAGACGAATCAGTGAATTAAATCAGAAAAATGCTGATTTCAGAGATCACCTCAGAAGCTGTATTTTTAATCTTGCTATGAAATATTGCATAAAGTCGGAGAAACACGCTGAGAAGAGCATTTTATGTGAGATTGTGTTACAAACAGCTGAATCGATGAACGAAATCAGAAAAATTCGGATTTGAGAGATCACCTCAGCTGTATTTTTAATCTTGCAATGAAATATTGCACAATATTCGAGAAACACGCTGAGAAGATCATTTAGTGTCAATTTTTGTTGAAAAAAACCCGAATCAGTTAAATTACTCAGAAAAATGCTAATTTGAGAGATCACCTCAGATCTGTATTTTAAATCTTGCCATGAAATATTGCATAAAATCGGAAAAACACGCTGAATAGAGCATTAAGTGTCAAGTTTTGTATAAAACAGCCGAATCAGTGAATTAAATCAGAAGAATACTGATTTGAGAGATCATCTCCGAAGCCTTATATTTAATCTTGCTATGAAATTTTGCATAAAATCGGAGAAACACGCTGAGTACAGCATTTAGTGTCAATTTTTGTTGAAAATCAGCTAAATTAGTGAATTAAATCAGAAGAATACTGATTTGAGGGATCATCTCAGAAGCCTTATTTTTAATCTCACTACGAAATATTGCATAAAATCGGAGAAACACGCTGAGTAGAGCATTTAGTGTCAATTTTTGTTGAAAAACAGCCGAATAAGTGAATTTAATGAGAACAATTATGATTTGAGAGATCACCTCAAAAGCTGTATTTTTAATTCTGCTATGAAATATTGCATTTAATCGAAAAAACACTCTGAGAAGAGCATTTAGTGTCAATTTTTGTTGAAAATCAGCCGAATTAGTGAATAAAATCAGAAGAATGCTGATTTGAGTAATCACCTCTGAAGCTGTATCTTTAATTATAGTATGAAATAATGCATACAATTGGAGAAACACTCTCAGTAGAGCATTAAGTATCAATGTTTGTTGAAAAACAGACGAATCAGTGAATTAAATCAGAAAAATGCTGATTTCAGAGATCACCTCAGAAGCTGTATTTTTAATCTTGCTATGAAATATATTATAAAATCATAGAAACACTCTGAGAAGAGCATTTAGTATCAATTTTTGTTGAAAATCAGCCGAATTAGTGAATAAAATCAGAAGAATGCTGATTTGAGTAATCACCTCTGAAGCTGTATCTTTAATTATGGTATGAAATAATGCATACAATTGGAGAAACATTCTCAGTAGAGCATTAAGTATCAATGTTTGTTGAAAAACAGACGAATCAGTGAATTAAATCAGAAAAATGCTGATTTCAGAGATCACCTCAGAAGCTGTATTTTTAATCTTGCTATGAAATATATTATAAAATCAGAGAAACACTCTGAGAAGAGCATTTAGTATCAATTTTTGTTGAAAAACAGCCGAATCAGTGAAAAAAATCAGAAGAATGCTGATTTCAGAGATCACCTCAGAAGCTGTATTTTTAATCTTGCTATGCAATATAGCATAAAATCGGAGAAACACGCTGAGTAGAGCATTAAGTATCAATGTTTGATGAAAAACAGACGAATCAGTGAATTAAATCAGAAATATGCGGATTTGAGAGATCACCTCAGAAGCTATATTTTTAATCTTGCTATGAAATATATTATAAAATCAGAGAAACACTCTGAGTAGAGCATTAAGTATCAATGTTTGTTGAAAAACAGATGAATCAGTGAATTGAATCAGATAAATGCGGATTTGAGAGATCACCTCAGATGCTATATTTTTAATCTTGCTATGAAATATTGCATAATATTCGAGAAACACGCTGAGTAGAGCATTTTGTGTCAATTTCTGTGGCAAAACCGCCGAATCAGTGTTTTAATCAGAAAAATGCTGATTTGAGAGATCACCTCAGAAGCTATATTTTTAATCTTGCTATAAAATATTGCTTAATATTCGAGAAACACGCTGAATAGAGCATTTAGTGTCAAGTTTTGTTGAAAATCAGCCGAATCAGTGAAAAAAATTAGAAGAAGAAATCAGATTTCAGAGATCACCTCAGAAGCTGTGTTTTTAATTTCGCTATGAAATAATGGTAAAAATCGAAGAAACACGCTGAGTAGAGCATTTAGTGTCCATTTTTGTTGAAAAACAGCCGAATCAGTGAATAAAATCAGAAGAATGCTGACTTGAGTGATCTCCTCTGAAGCTGTATCTTTAATTATGCAATGAAATAATACATACAATTGGAGAAACACTCTCAGTAGAGCATTAAGTATCAATGTTTGTTGAAAAACAGCCGAATCCGTGAATAAAAACAGAAGAATGCTGATTTGAGATATCACCTCAGAAGCGATATTTTTAATTTTGCTATGAAATATTGCATAACATCGGAGAAACACGCTGAGTAGAGCATTTCGTGTCAATTTTTGTTGAAAAACAGCCGAATCAGTGAATTAAATCAGAAAATTGCTGATTTGAGAGATCACCTAAGAAGCTGTGTTTTTAATCTTGCTATGCAATATAGCATTAAATCGGAGAAAAAGGCTGAGTAGAGCATTTTATGTGAGATTGTGTTGAAAAACAGCTGAATCGATGAACTAAATCAGAAAAATTCTGATTTGAGAGATCACCTCAGAAGCTGTATTTTTAATCTTGCTATGAAATATTGCACAATATTCGAGAAACACGCTGAGAAGAGCATTTAGTGTCAATTTTTGTTGAAAAAAACCCGAATCGGTTAAATTACTCAGAAAAATGCTAATTTGAGAGATCACCTCAGATCTGTTATTTAAATCTTGCCATGAAATATTGCATAAAATCGGAAAAACACGCTGAATAGAGCATTTAGTGTCAATTTTTGTTGAAAAACAGCCAAATCAGTGAATTAAATCAGAAGAATACTGATTTGAGAGATCATCTCAGAAGCCTTATTTTTAATCTCACTACGAAATATTGCATAAAATCGGAGAAACACGCTGAGTGGAGCATTTAGTGTCAATTTTTGTTGAAAAACAGCCGAATAAGTGAATTTAATGAGAACAATTATGATTTGAGAGATCACCTCAAAAGATATATTTTTAATTCTGCTTTGAAATATTGCATTAAATTGAAAAAACACTCTGAGAAGAGCATTTAGTATCAATTTTTGTTGAAAATCAGCCGAATTAGTGAATAAAATCAGAAGAATGCTGATTTGAGTAATCACCTCTGAAGCTGTATCTTTAATTATGGTATGAAATAATGCATACAATTGGAGAAACATTCTCAGTAGAGCATTAAGTATCAATGTTTGTTGAAAAACAGACGAATCAGTGAATTAAATCAGAAAAATGCTGATTTCAGAGATCACCTCAGAAGCTGTATTTTTAATCTTGCTATGAAATATATTATAAAATCAGAGAAACACTCTGAGAAGAGCATTTAGTATCAATTTTTGTTGAAAAACAGCCGAATCAGTGAAAAAAATCAGAAGAATGCTGATTTCAGAGATCACCTCAGAAGCTGTATTTTTAATCTTGCTATGCAATATAGCATAAAATCGGAGAAACACGCTGAGTAGAGCATTAAGTATCAATGTTTGATGAAAAACAGACGAATCAGTGAATTAAATCAGAAATATGCGGATTTGAGAGATCACCTCAGAAGCTATATTTTTAATCTTGCTATGAAATATATTATAAAATCAGAGAAACACTCTGAGTAGAGCATTAAGTATCAATGTTTGTTGAAAAACAGATGAATCAGTGAATTGAATCAGAAAAATGCGGATTTGAGAGATCACCTCAGATGCTATATTTTTAATCTTGGTATGAAATATTGCATAATATTCGAGAAACACGCTGAGTAGAGCATTTTGTGTCAATTTCTGTGGCAAAACCGCCGAATCAGTGTTTTAATCAGAAAAATGCTGATTTGAGAGATCACCTCAGAAGCTGTATTTTTAATCTTGCTGTGAAATATTGCACAATATTCGAGAAACACGCTGAGTAGAGCATTTAGTGTCAATTTTTGTTGAAAAAAACCCGAATCAGTTAAATTACTCAGAAAAATGTTGATTTGAGAGATCACCTCAGACCTATATTTTAAATCTTGCTATAAAATATTGCTTAATATTCGAGAAACACGCTGAGTAGAGCATTCAGTGTCCATTTTTGTTGAAAAACAGCCGAATCAGTGAATAAAATCAGAAGAATGCTGACTTGAGTGATCTCCTCTGAAGCTGTATCTTTAATTATGCTATGAAATAATACATACAATTGGAGAAACACTTTCAGTAGAGCATTAAGTATCAATGTTTGTTGAAAAACAGCCGAATCCGTGAATAAAAACAGAAGAATGCTGATTTGAGATATCACTTCAGAAGCGATATTTTTAATTTTGCTATGAAATATTGCATAACATCGGAGAAACACGCTGAGTAGAGCATTTCGTGTCAATTTTTGTTGAAAAACAGCCGAATCAGTGAATTAAATCAGAAAATTGCTGATTTGAGAGATCACCTAAGAAGCTGTGTTTTTAATCTTGCTATGCAATATAGCATTAAATCGGAGAAAAGGCTGAGTAGAGCATTTTATGTGAGATTGTGTTGAAAAACAGCTGAATCGATGAACTAAATCAGAAAAATTCTGATTTGAGAGATCACCTCAGAAGCTGTATTTTTAATCTTGCTATGAAATATTGCACAATATTCGAGAAACACGCTGAGAAGAGCATTTAGTGTCAATTTTTGTTGAAAAAAACCCGAATAGGTTAAATTACTCAGAAAAATGCTAATTTGAGAGATCACCTCAGATCTGTATTTTAAATCTTGCCATGAAATATTGCATAAAATCGGAAAAACACGCTGAATAGAGCATTTAGTGTCAATTTTTGTTGAAAAACAGCCAAATCAGTGAATTAAATCAGAAGAATACTGATTTGAGAGATCATCTCAGAAGCCTTATTTTTAATCTCACTACGAAATATTGCATAAAATCGGAGAAACACGCTGAGTGGAGCATTTAGTGTCAATTTTTGTTGAAAAACAGCCGAATAAGTGAATTTAATGAGAACAATTATGATTTGAGAGATCACCTCAAAAGCTGTATTTTTAATTCTGCTATGAAATATTGCATTAAATTGAAAAAACACTCTGAGAAGAGCATTTACTGTCAATTTTTGTTGAAAATCAGCCAAATTTGTGAATAAAATCAGAAGAATGCTGATTTGAGTAATCACCTCTGAAGCTGTATCTTTAATTATGGTATGAAATAATGCATACAATTGGAGAAACACTCTCAGTAGAGCATTAAGTATCAATGTTTGTTGAAAAACAGACGAATCAGTGAATTAAATCAGAAAAATGCTGATTTCAGAGATCACCTCAGAAGCTGTATTTTTAATCTCGCTATGAAATATATCATAAAATCAGAGAAACACTCTGAGAAGAGCATTAAGTATCAATGTTTGTTGAAAAACAGACGAATCAGTGAATTAAATCAGAAAAATGCGGATTTGAGAGATCACCTCAGAAGCTGTATTTTAATCTTGCTATGAAACATTGCATAAAATCGGAAAAACACTCTGAGAAGAGCATTTAGTGTCAATTTTTGTTGATAATCAGCCGAATTAGTGAATAAAATCAGAAGAATGCTGATTTAAGTAATCACCTCTGAAGCTGTATCTTTAATTATGCTATGAAATAATGCATAAAATTGGAGAAACACTCTCAGTAGAGCATTTAGTGTCAATTTTTGTTGAAAAAAACCCGAATCAGTTAAATTACTCAGAGAAATGTTGATTTGAGAGATCACCTCAGATCTGTATTTTAAATCTTGCTATAAAATATTGCTTAATATTCGAGAAACACGCTGAATAGAGCATTTAGTGTCAAGTTTTGTTGAAAATCAGCCGAATCAGTGAAAAAAATCAGAAGAAATCAGATTTCAGAGATCACCTCAGAAGCTGTGTTTTTAATTTTGCTATGAAATAATGGTAAAAATCGCAGAAACACGCTGAGTACAGCATTTAGTGTCAATTTTTGTAGAAAAACAGCCGAATCCGTGTATAAAATCAGAAGAATGCTGATTTGAGTAATCACCTCTGAAGCTGTATCTTTAATTATGCAATGAAATAATACATACAATTGGAGAAACACTCTCAGTAGAGCATTAAGTATCAATGTTTGTTGAAAAACAGCCGAATCCGTGTATAAAAACAGAAGAATGCTGATTTCAGAGATCACCTCATAAGCTGTAATTTTAATTCTGCTATGAAATATTGCATAAAATCGGAGATACACGCTGAGTAGAGCATTTGGTGTCCATTTTTGTTGAAAAACAGCCGAATCAGTGAAATAAATCAGAAGAATACTGATTTGAGAGATCATTTCAGAAGCCTTATTTTTAATCTTACTACGAAATATTGCATAAAATTGCATAAACACTCTGAGTAGAGCATTTAGTGTCAATTTTTGTTGAAAAACAGCCGAATCCGTGTATAAAAACAGAAGAATGCTGATTTGAGAGAACACCTCAGAAGCTGTATTTTTAATCTTGCCATGAAATATTGCATAAAATCGGATAAACACGCTGAATAGAGCAATTAGTTCAATTTTAGTTGAAAAACAGCCGAATCATTGAATTAAATTAGAAGAATACTGATTTGAGAGATCATCTCAGAAGCCTTATTTTTAATCTAGCTATGAAACATTGCATAAAATCGGAAAAACACTCTAAGAAGAACATTTAGTGTCAATTTTTGTTGATAATCAGCCGAATTAGTGAATGAAATCAGAAGAATGCTGATTTAAGCAATCACCTCTGAAGCTGTATCTTTAATTATGCTATGAAATAATGCATAAAATTGGAGAAACACGCTGAGTAGAGCATTTAGTGTCAATTTTTGTTGAAAAACAGCCGAATAGACCTCTGGACAATTTTTTAAATCTCCTTGAAATGCTACTTAAAAAATTGTTAATTATACTAAAACACCTTAGCGATGAAAACTATGCATTTATTTAATGTATTTTTTTGAGAAATAAGCAAAAGAAATGCCCAGAAAACACGCCCACTCTAAAACGTATTGTGATTGGCCGGCTGAAAGTGACGTCAGCTCCTGCAATGGAGAGGAAAACGGCGGAACGTACTGTACCTGTGGACGTTGTTTTCAACATTTGTTGTCGGATTTAGATATATTTGGTGTGGTTAAGGAAGGCTGCGAACATATATGATTTCTTTAGAAGGAATGGATCTGAGTTTGTCAAAGCTGAGGCAAGAAATCTTCCGAAAATCTCAACATTAGCAATGTTTTCATACGTGTCAACACCGTGTTTAAATGTAACTTCGTTCAATCTTCAGAGAAAACCTGATTCAAACGGAAATCCAAAGAGTTAAGATGGCGAGGTAAAAGCATGTCAATGTTTGAAAATGAATGTTCACATTTGAATTTTGTAATATTCATAATATGGCGGTGATGAATGTTTTGGTGTTAGGGTCGTTCGTGAGGAACACGACGATGATGCTATCGTCTATGGGCAGGTTAAGCTCGATAAAATGTTGTTCGTGCTTGTCTATGCCCCGAGCATAAACTAATATTTCGTGGAAGCACATATTTTGATGGATGGCGAAGACAAGTAGGTATACCTACTTGTCTTCGCTATAGACTTTAGTGAGCATTTCGTGCAGGGATTGCGTAGGTACGTCAAGTTCGGGACCACAAAAATAAGATGTATAATGGGCATCTACTTTATCCACTTGTTTACTTTGAATTACTGCTCCAATATGTGTCGACATATCTATATTTTCAGGCACATTATATCATTAATGTATCATTTGGGATGTTTTCAAGGATTCGAATTAAGGCCTGGTTACACGATACATTAACCCGTACGAGTTAATGTGTAAATGCATGAACGCGAAAATGCACCGTGTAACCACACCAAAATGTACAAATGAATGAATGCGTGAACAGAAAATAGAACCTGTTCTATTTGGTTCATGCACTAACGCACAAGTTGAGCAGAAACCATTCACGCAAATGTACATTAACCCGTACGTGTTAATGTATCGTGCAACCAGGCCTTAAAGGCCTAAATAAAAAATACAATGAACGTGAAAATCTTTTGTATGCAGTGGCATAACCTTATGGTGCAGTTATGAGTTTTGATACGATTTCCAAGAACTTCCTTTTGGGGAAATATATATTGGGCTATTGAGACAAAGGGGGATTAAAAAACCCTTGATTACCGAATATACCGAGGAACTTGAAAATTTAACCTGTTGCGCAGGAAGCAAGTGCGATCGTGATCATAGATTCTAATGTTGTGTTGTGTAATATTGGTGTATTTGGCATATTAGCTGATCTAGACGCAGACGCGGTATGTTGAAACGTGAATCTAATGTGTTAAATCGTGAAGGTAATGCAAAGAAATAAATATTCCCGTCTACAACTACTTTGGTTTAATAAATTGTTTTTATGCGCACAAGTAGCCATTCACGCATCCATCGTTCACGCTGACCTTCGAAAATTGAAATTGACCGGTGAAAATTACTGCTTGCGATTAATAAAAGTTAGGACATCTAATCTTGAACAGTAAACAGCGATAGGTTCAGTGGGTTCAGTCTTTTAATCATAATTGAAAGTTGGTTAGCGAACTTTTTCAAACATGGCATATTGCCTGATATGGAAAAGATTTTTCGTGACATATGTCCAGCACATTTCCCTCGTACTCTGATTACTGATTTGTGCATGTATTAAATTTCCTAGCAGTTTTTCAATCAATGAAAACACTTTACCGAATAATATTGAGCCCATATGTCAATCGCATCAATAGTACTACTGGCGGCGCTTTGTTTTGACCTAGTTTCTGCACAATTAAGATACAATTAAGTTTAATTTAGCTTCCAGAATTGGTAAAATGAATATAAACAGAGTGAACGTTCAAAAATGCACACGTTTGATCGCATAGACAAAGTTTCATTTCGCTGGCACTTCTTTTTTCACCCATATTATCCTGTTTCGGGTAATTAAAAAAAATACTTGTTGGGAGGTATTTCCGTTGGTGTCATTATATTTTGGCACAAGACAACATTTAAAACAACGCTTTGGCATATTAAAATAAAGTGCGTTCATGAAAGACATTTCAATAGTGATCTCCTAAACGCTTCAAACTTCGCATAGAAATATACGCACCGCGACCGCTGTTGCAGGACCTGACGTCATTCAAGATGGCAGCGATGCGAATTACGTTTTTGCGAGGGACCAGCTCGTGGCGATTCAACTGCTTATATTTTAAAAATAAAATACTTTCTGTCAAAACTGCTTTCACAGCAAGTAATTTTTTTGTTTAAACTCTACGAAAATGCCTTTATTGGAATATGTGTCCAGAGACCTATTAGTGAATAAAATCAGAAGAATGCTGATTTGAGTAATCACCTCTGAAGCCTTATTTTTAATCTCACTACGAAATATTGCATAAAATCGGAGAAACACGCTGAGTAGAGCATTTAGTGTCAATTTTTGTTGAAAAACAGCCGAATAAGTGAATTTTATGAGAACAATTGTAATTTTAAAGATAACCTCAAAAGCTGTATTTTTAATTCTGCTATGAAATATTGCATTAAATTGAAAAAACACTCTGAGTAGAGCATTTACTGTCAATTTTTGTTGAAAAACAGCCGAATAAGTGAATTTAATCAGAAGAATACTGATTTAAGAGATCATCTCAGAAGCCTTATTTTTAATCTCACTACGAAATATTGCATAAAATCGGAGAAACACGCTGAGTAGAGCATTTAGTGTCAATTTTTGTTGAAAAACAGCTGAATAAGTGAATTTAATGAGAACAATTATGATTTGAGAGATCACCTCAAAAGCTGTATTTTTAATTCTGCTATGAAATATTGCATTAAATCGAAAAAACACTCTGAGAAGAGCATTTAGTGTCAATTTTTGTTGAAAATCAGCCGAATTAGTGAATAAAATCAGAAGAATGCTGATTTGAGTAATCACCTCTGAAGCTGTATCTTTAATTATGGTATGAAATAATGCATACAATTGGAGAAACACTCTCAGTAGAGCATTAAGTATCAATGTTTTTTGAAAAACAGACGAATCAGTGAATTAAATCAGAAAAATGCTGATTTCAGAGATCACCTCAGAAGCTGTATTTTTAATCTTGCTATGAAATATTGCATAAAGTCGGAGAAACACGCTGAGAAGAGCATTTTATGTGAGATTGTGTTACAAACAGCTGAATCGATGAACTAAATCAGAAAAATTCGGATTTGAGAGATCACCTCAGCTGTATTTTTAATCTTGCAATGAAATATTGCACAATATTCGAGAAACACGCTGAGAAGATCATTTAGTGTCAATTTTTGTTGAAAAAAACCCGAATCAGTTAAATTACTCAGAAAAATGCTAATTTGAGAGATCACCTCAGATCTGTATTTTAAATCTTGCCATGAAATATTGCATAAAATCGGAAAAACACGCTGAATAGAGCATTAAGTGTCAAGCTTTGTATAAAACAGCCGAATCAGTGAATTAAATCAGAAGAATACTGATTTGAGAGATCATCTCCGAAGACTTATATTTAATCTTGCTATGAAATTTTGCATAAAATCGGAGAAACACGCTGAGTACAGCATTTAGTGTCAATTTTTGTTGAAAATCAGCTAAATTAGTGAATTAAATCAGAAGAATACTGATTTGAGGGATCATCTCAGAAGCCTTATTTTTAATCTCACTACGAAATATTGCATAAAATCGGAGAAACACGCTGAGTAGAGCATTTAGTGTCAATTTTTGTTGAAAAACAGCCGAATAAGTGAATTTAATGAGAACAATTATGATTTGAGAGATCACCTCAAAAGCTGTATTTTTAATTCTGCTATGAAATATTGCATTAAATCGAAAAAACACTCTGAGAAGAGCATTTAGTGTCAATTTTTGTTGAAAATCAGCCGAATTAGTGAATAAAATCAGAAGAATGCTGATTTGAGTAATCACCTCTGAAGCTGTATCTTTAATTATAGTATGAAATAATGCATACAATTGGAGAAACACTCTCAGTAGAGCATTAAGTATCAATGTTTGTTGAAAAACAGACGAATCAGTGAATTAAATCAGAAAAATGCTGATTTCAGAGATCACCTCAGAAGCTGTATTTTTAATCTTGCTATGAAATATATTATAAAATCATAGAAACACTCTGAGAAGAGCATTTAGTATCAATTTTTGTTGAAAATCAGCCGAATTAGTGAATAAAATCAGAAGAATGCTGATTTGAGTAATCACCTCTGAAGCTGTATCTTTAATTATGGTATGAAATAATGCATACAATTGGAGAAACATTCTCAGTAGAGCATTAAGTATCAATGTTTGTTGAAAAACAGACGAATCAGTGAATTAAATCAGAAAAATGCTGATTTCAGAGATCACCTCAGAAGCTGTATTTTTAATCTTGCTATGAAATATATTATAAAATCAGAGAAACACTCTGAGAAGAGCATTTAGTATCAATTTTTGTTGAAAAACAGCCGAATCAGTGAAAAAAATCAGAAGAATGCTGATTTCAGAGATCACCTCAGAAGCTGTATTTTTAATCTTGCTATGCAATATAGCATAAAATCGGAGAAACACGCTGAGTAGAGCATTAAGTATCAATGTTTGATGAAAAACAGACGAATCAGTGAATTAAATCAGAAATATGCGGATTTGAGAGATCACCTCAGAAGCTATATTTTTAATCTTGCTATGAAATATATTATAAAATCAGAGAAACACTCTGAGTAGAGCATTAAGTATCAATGTTTGTTGAAAAACAGACGAATCAGTGTTTTAATCAGAAAAATGCTGATTTGAGAGATCACCTCAGAAGCTGTATTTTTAATCTTGCTGTGAAATATTGCACAATATTCGAGAAACACGCTGAGTAGAGCATTTAGTGTCAATTTTTGTTGAAAAAAACCCGAATCAGTTAAATTACTCAGAAAAATGTTGATTTGAGAGATCACCTCAGATCTGTATTTTAAATCTTGCTATAAAATATTGCTTAATATTCGAGAAACACGCTGAATAGAGCATTTAGTGTCAAGTTTTGTTGAAAATCAGCCGAATCAGTGAAAAAAATTAGAAGAAGAAATCAGATTTCAGAGATCACCTCAGAAGCTGTGTTTTTAATTTCGCTATGAAATAATGGTAAAAATCGGAGAAACACGCTGAGTAGAGCATTTAGTGTCCATTTTTGTTGAAAAACAGCCGAATCAGTGAATAAAATCAGAAGAATGCTGACTTGAGTGATCTCCTCTGAAGCTGTATCTTTAATTATGCAATGAAATAATACATACAATTGGAGAAACACTCTCAGTAGAGCATTAAGTATCAATGTTTGTTGAAAAACAGCCGAATCCGTGAATAAAAACAGAAGAATGCTGATTTGAGATATCACCTCAGAAGCTATATTTTTAATTTTGCTATGAAATATTGCATAACATCGGAGAAACACGCTGAGTAGAGCATTTCGTGTCAATTTTTGTTGAAAAACAGCCGAATCAGTGAATTAAATCAGAAAATTGCTGATTTGAGAGATCACCTAAGAAGCTGTGTTTTTAATCTTGCTATGCAATATAGCATTAAATCGGAGAAAAAGGCTGAGTAGAGCATTTTATGTGAGATTGTGTTGAAAAACAGCTGAATCGATGAACTAAATCAGAAAAATTCTGATTTGAGAGATCACCTCAGAAGCTGTATTTTTAATCTTGCTATGAAATATTGCACAATATTCGAGAAACACGCTGAGAAGAGCATTTAGTGTCAATTTTTGTTGAAAAAAACCCGAATAGGTTAAATTACTCAGAAAAATGCTAATTTGAGAGATCACCTCAGATCTGTATTTTAAATCTTGCCATGAAATATTGCATAAAATCGGAAAAACACGCTGAATAGAGCATTTAGTGTCAATTTTTGTTGAAAAACAGCCAAATCAGTGAATTAAATCAGAAGAATACTGATTTGAGAGATCATCTCAGAAGCCTTATTTTTAATCTCACTACGAAATATTGCATAAAATCGGAGAAACACGCTGAGTGGAGCATTTAGTGTCAATTTTTGTTGAAAAACAGCCGAATAAGTGAATTTAATGAGAACAATTATGATTTGAGAGATCACCTCAAAAGCTGTATTTTTAATTCTGCTATGAAATATTGCATTAAATTGAAAAAACACTCTGAGAAGAGCATTTACTGTCAATTTTTGTTGAAAATCAGCCAAATTTGTGAATAAAATCAGAAGAATGCTGATTTGAGTAATCACCTCTGAAGCTGTATCTTTAATTATGGTATGAAATAATGCATACAATTGGAGAAACACTCTCAGTAGAGCATTAAGTATCAATGTTTGTTGAAAAACAGACGAATCAGTGAATTAAATCAGAAAAATGCTGATTTCAGAGATCACCTCAGAAGCTGTATTTTTAATCTCGCTATGAAATATATCATAAAATCAGAGAAACACTCTGAGAAGAGCATTAAGTATCAATGTTTGTTGAAAAACAGACGAATCAGTGAATTAAATCAGAAAAATGCGGATTTGAGAGATCACCTCAGAAGCTGTATTTTAATCTTGCTATGAAACATTGCATAAAATCGGAAAAACACTCTGAGAAGAGCATTTAGTGTCAATTTTTGTTGATAATCAGCCGAATTAGTGAATAAAATCAGAAGAATGCTGATTTAAGTAATCACCTCTGAAGCTGTATCTTTAATTATGCTATGAAATAATGCATAAAATTGGAGAAACACTCTCAGTAGAGCATTTAGTGTCAATTTTTGTTGAAAAAAACCCGAATCAGTTAAATTACTCAGAGAAATGTTGATTTGAGAGATCACCTCAGATCTGTATTTTAAATCTTGCTATAAAATATTGCACAATATTCGAGAAACACGCTGAGAAGATCATTTAGTGTCAATTTTTGTTGAAAAAAACCCGAATCAGTTAAATTACTCAGAAAAATGCTAATTTGAGAGATCACCTCAGATCTGTATTTTAAATCTTGCCATGAAATATTGCATAAAATCGGAAAAACACGCTGAATAGAGCATTAAGTGTCAAGTTTTGTATAAAACAGCCGAATCAGTGAATTAAATCAGAAGAATACTGATTTGAGAGATCATCTCCGAAGCCTTATATTTAATCTTGCTATGAAATTTTGCATAAAATCGGAGAAACACGCTGAGTACAGCATTTAGTGTCAATTTTTGTTGAAAATCAGCTAAATTAGTGAATTAAATCAGAAGAATACTGATTTGAGGGATCATCTCAGAAGCCTTATTTTTAATCTCACTACGAAATATTGCATAAAATCGGAGAAACACGCTGAGTAGAGCATTTAGTGTCAATTTTTGTTGAAAAACAGCCGAATAAGTGAATTTAATGAGAACAATTATGATTTGAGAGATCACCTCAAAAGCTGTATTTTTAATTCTGCTATGAAATATTGCATTAAATCGAAAAAACACTCTGAGAAGAGCATTTAGTGTCAATTTTTGTTGAAAATCAGCCGAATTAGTGAATAAAATCAGAAGAATGCTGATTTGAGTAATCACCTCTGAAGCTGTATCTTTAATTATAGTATGAAATAATGCATACAATTGGAGAAACACTCTCAGTAGAGCATTAAGTATCAATGTTTGTTGAAAAACAGACGAATCAGTGAATTAAATCAGAAAAATGCTGATTTCAGAGATCACCTCAGAAGCTGTATTTTTAATCTTGCTATGAAATATATTATAAAATCATAGAAACACTCTGAGAAGAGCATTTAGTATCAATTTTTGTTGAAAATCAGCCGAATTAGTGAATAAAATCAGAAGAATGCTGATTTGAGTAATCACCTCTGAAGCTGTATCTTTAATTATGGTATGAAATAATGCATACAATTGGAGAAACATTCTCAGTAGAGCATTAAGTATCAATGTTTGTTGAAAAACAGACGAATCAGTGAATTAAATCAGAAAAATGCTGATTTCAGAGATCACCTCAGAAGCTGTATTTTTAATCTTGCTATGAAATATATTATAAAATCAGAGAAACACTCTGAGAAGAGCATTTAGTATCAATTTTTGTTGAAAAACAGCCGAATCAGTGAAAAAAATCAGAAGAATGCTGATTTCAGAGATCACCTCAGAAGCTGTATTTTTAATCTTGCTATGCAATATAGCATAAAATCGGAGAAACACGCTGAGTAGAGCATTAAGTATCAATGTTTGATGAAAAACAGACGAATCAGTGAATTAAATCAGAAATATGCGGATATGAGAGATCACCTCAGAAGCTATATTTTTAATCTTGCTATGAAATATATTATAAAATCAGAGAAACACTCTGAGTAGAGCATTAAGTATCAATGTTTGTTGAAAAACAGATGAATCAGTGAATTGAATCAGATAAATGCGGATTTGAGAGATCACCTCAGATGCTATATTTTTAATCTTGCTATGAAATATTGCATAATATTCGAGAAACACGCTGAGTAGAGCATTTTGTGTCAATTTCTGTGGCAAAACCGCCGAATCAGTGTTTTAATCAGAAAAATGCTGATTTGAGAGATCACCTCAGAAGCTATATTTTTAATCTTGCTATAAAATATTGCTTAATATTCGAGAAACACGCTGAATAGAGCATTTAGTGTCAAGTTTTGTTGAAAATCAGCCGAATCAGTGAAAAAAATTAGAAGAAGAAATCAGATTTCAGAGATCACCTCAGAAGCTGTGTTTTTAATTTCGCTATGAAATAATGGTAAAAATCGGAGAAACACGCTGAGTAGAGCATTTAGTGTCCATTTTTGTTGAAAAACAGCCGAATCAGTGAATAAAATCAGAAGAATGCTGACTTGAGTGATCTCCTCTGAAGCTGTATCTTTAATTATGCAATGAAATAATACATACAATTGGAGAAACACTCTCAGTAGAGCATTAAGTATCAATGTTTGTTGAAAAACAGCCGAATCCGTGAATAAAAACAGAAGAATGCTGATTTGAGATATCACCTCAGAAGCGATATTTTTAATTTTGCTATGAAATATTGCATAACATCGGAGAAACACGCTGAGTAGAGCATTTCGTGTCAATTTTTGTTGAAAAACAGCCGAATCAGTGAATTAAATCAGAAAATTGCTGATTTGAGAGATCACGTAAGAAGCTGTGTTTTTAATCTTGCTATGCAATATAGCATTAAATCGGAGAAAAAGGCTGAGTAGAGCATTTTATGTGAGATTGTGTTGAAAAACAGCTGAATCGATGAACTAAATCAGAAAAATTCTGATTTGAGAGATCACCTCAGAAGCTGTATTTTTAATCTTGCTATGAAATATTGCACAATATTCGAGAAACACGCTGAGAAGAGCATTTAGTTTCAATTTTTGTTGAAAAAAACCCGAATCGGTTAAATTACTCAGAAAAATGCTAATTTGAGAGATCACCTCAGATCTGTTATTTAAATCTTGCCATGAAATATTGCATAAAATCGGAAAAACACGCTGAATAGAGCATTTAGTGTCAATTTTTGTTGAAAAACAGCCAAATCAGTGAATTAAATCAGAAGAATACTGATTTGAGAGATCATCTCAGAAGCCTTATTTTTAATCTCACTACGAAATATTGCATAAAATCGGAGAAACACGCTGAGTGGAGCATTTAGTGTCAATTTTTGTTGAAAAACAGCCGAATAAGTGAATTTAATGAGAACAATTATGATTTGAGAGATCACCTCAAAAGCTATATTTTTAATTCTGCTTTGAAATATTGCATTAAATTGAAAAAACACTCTGAGAAGAGCATTTAGTATCAATTTTTGTTGAAAATCAGCCGAATTAGTGAATAAAATCAGAAGAATGCTGATTTGAGTAATCACCTCTGAAGCTGTATCTTTAATTATGGTATGAAATAATGCATACAATTGGAGAAACATTCTCAGTAGAGCATTAAGTATCAATGTTTGTTGAAAAACAGACGAATCAGTGAATTAAATCAGAAAAATGCTGATTTCAGAGATCACCTCAGAAGCTGTATTTTTAATCTTGCTATGAAATATATTATAAAATCAGAGAAACACTCTGAGAAGAGCATTTAGTATCAATTTTTGTTGAAAAACAGCCGAATCAGTGAAAAAAATCAGAAGAATGCTGATTTCAGAGATCACCTCAGAAGCTGTATTTTTAATCTTGCTATGCAATATAGCATAAAATCGGAGAAACACGCTGAGTAGAGCATTAAGTATCAATGTTTGATGAAAAACAGACGAATCAGTGAATTAAATCAGAAATATGCGGATTTGAGAGATCACCTCAGAAGCTATATTTTTAATCTTGCTATGAAATATATTATAAAATCAGAGAAACACTCTGAGTAGAGCATTAAGTATCAATGTTTGTTGAAAAACAGATGAATCAGTGAATTGAATCAGAAAAATGCGGATTTGAGAGATCACCTCAGATGCTATATTTTTAATCTTGGTATGAAATATTGCATAATATTCGAGAAACACGCTGAGTAGAGCATTTTGTGTCAATTTCTGTGGCAAAACCGCCGAATCAGTGTTTTAATCAGAAAAATGCTGATTTGAGAGATCACCTCAGAAGCTGTATTTTTAATCTTGCTGTGAAATATTGCACAATATTCGAGAAACACGCTGAGTAGAGCATTTAGTGTCAATTTTTGTTGAAAAAAACCCGAATCAGTTAAATTACTCAGAAAAATGTTGATTTGAGAGATCACCTCAGACCTATATTTTAAATCTTGCTATAAAATATTGCTTAATATTCGAGAAACACGCTGAGTAGAGCATTCAGTGTTCATTTTTGTTGAAAAACAGCCGAATCAGTGAATAAAATCAGAAGAATGCTGACTTGAGTGATCTCCTCTGAAGCTGTATCTTTAATTATGCTATGAAATAATACATACAATTGGAGAAACACTTTCAGTAGAGCATTAAGTATCAATGTTTGTTGAAAAACAGCCGAATCCGTGAATAAAAACAGAAGAATGCTGATTTGAGATATCACCTCAGAAGCGATATTTTTAATTTTGCTATGAAATATTGCATAACATCGGAGAAACACGCTGAGTAGAGCATTTCGTGTCAATTTTTGTTGAAAAACAGCCGAATCAGTGAATTAAATCAGAAAATTGCTGATTTGAGAGATCACCTAAGAAGCTGTGTTTTTAATCTTGCTATGCAATATAGCATTAAATCGGAGAAAAGGCTGAGTAGAGCATTTTATGTGAGATTGTGTTGAAAAACAGCTGAATCGATGAACTAAATCAGAAAAATTCTGATTTGAGAGATCACCTCAGAAGCTGTATTTTTAATCTTGCTATGAAATATTGCACAATATTCGAGAAACACGCTGAGAAGAGCATTTAGTGTCAATTTTTGTTGAAAAAAACCCGAATAGGTTAAATTACTCAGAAAAATGCTAATTTGAGAGATCACCTCAGATCTGTATTTTAAATCTTGCCATGAAATATTGCATAAAATCGGAAAAACACGCTGAATAGAGCATTTAGTGTCAATTTTTGTTGAAAAACAGCCAAATCAGTGAATTAAATCAGAAGAATACTGATTTGAGAGATCATCTCAGAAGCCTTATTTTTAATCTCACTACGAAATATTGCATAAAATCGGAGAAACACGCTGAGTGGAGCATTTAGTGTCAATTTTTGTTGAAAAACAGCCGAATAAGTGAATTTAATGAGAACAATTATGATTTGAGAGATCACCTCAAAAGCTGTATTTTTAATTCTGCTATGAAATATTGCATTAAATTGAAAAAACACTCTGAGAAGAGCATTTACTGTCAATTTTTGTTGAAAATCAGCCAAATTTGTGAATAAAATCAGAAGAATGCTGATTTGAGTAATCACCTCTGAAGCTGTATCTTTAATTATGGTATGAAATAATGCATACAATTGGAGAAACACTCTCAGTAGAGCATTAAGTATCAATGTTTGTTGAAAAACAGACGAATCAGTGAATTAAATCAGAAAAATGCTGATTTCAGAGATCACCTCAGAAGCTGTATTTTTAATCTCGCTATGAAATATATCATAAAATCAGAGAAACACTCTGAGAAGAGCATTAAGTATCAATGTTTGTTGAAAAACAGACGAATCAGTGAATTAAATCAGAAAAATGCGGATTTGAGAGATCACCTCAGAAGCTGTATTTTAATCTTGCTATGAAACATTGCATAAAATCGGAAAAACACTCTGAGAAGAGCATTTAGTGTCAATTTTTGTTGATAATCAGCCGAATTAGTGAATAAAATCAGAAGAATGCTGATTTAAGTAATCACCTCTGAAGCTGTATCTTTAATTATGCTATGAAATAATGCATAAAATTGGAGAAACACTCTCAGTAGAGCATTTAGTGTCAATTTTTGTTGAAAAAAACCCGAATCAGTTAAATTACTCAGAGAAATGTTGATTTGAGAGATCACCTCAGATCTGTATTTTAAATCTTGCTATAAAATATTGCTTAATATTCGAGAAACACGCTGAATAGAGCATTTAGTGTCAAGTTTTGTTGAAAATCAGCCGAATCAGTGAAAAAAATCAGAAGAAATCAGATTTCAGAGATCACCTCAGAAGCTGTGTTTTTAATTTTGCTATGAAATAATGGTAAAAATCGCAGAAACACGCTGAGTACAGCATTTAGTGTCAATTTTTGTAGAAAAACAGCCGAATCCGTGTATAAAATCAGAAGAATGCTGATTTGAGTAATCACCTCTGAAGCTGTATCTTTAATTATGCAATGAAATAATACATACAATTGGAGAAACACTCTCAGTAGAGCATTAAGTATCAATGTTTGTTGAAAAACAGCCGAATCCGTGTATAAAAACAGAAGAATGCTGATTTCAGAGATCACCTCATAAGCTGTAATTTTAATTCTGCTATGAAATATTGCATAAAATCGGAGATACACGCTGAGTAGAGCATTTGGTGTCCATTTTTGTTGAAAAACAGCCGAATCAGTGAAATAAATCAGAAGAATACTGATTTGAGAGATCATTTCAGAAGCCTTATTTTTAATCTTACTACGAAATATTGCATAAAATTGCATAAACACTCTGAGTAGAGCATTTAGTGTCAATTTTTGTTGAAAAACAGCCGAATCCGTGTATAAAAACAGAAGAATGCTGATTTGAGAGAACACCTCAGAAGCTGTATTTTTAATCTTGCCATGAAATATTGCATAAAATCGGATAAACACGCTGAATAGAGCAATTAGTTCAATTTTAGTTGAAAAACAGCCGAATCATTGAATTAAATTAGAAGAATACTGATTTGAGAGATCATCTCAGAAGCCTTATTTTTAATCTAGCTATGAAACATTGCATAAAATCGGAAAAACACTCTAAGAAGAACATTTAGTGTCAATTTTTGTTGATAATCAGCCGAATTAGTGAATGAAATCAGAAGAATGCTGATTTAAGCAATCACCTCTGAAGCTGTATCTTTAATTATGCTATGAAATAATGCATAAAATTGGAGAAACACGCTGAGTAGAGCATTTAGTGTCAATTTTTGTTGAAAAACAGCCGAATAGACCTCTGGACAATTTTTTAAATCTCCTTGAAATGCTACTTAAAAAATTGTTAATTATACTAAAACACCTTAGCGATGAAAACTATGCATTTATTTAATGTATTTTTTTGAGAAATAAGCAAAAGAAATGCCCAGAAAACACGCCCACTCTAAAACGTATTGTGATTGGCCGGCTGAAAGTGACGTCAGCTCCTGCAATGGAGAGGAAAACGGCGGAACGTACTGTACCTGTGGACGTTGTTTTCAACATTTGTTGTCGGATTTAGATATATTTGGTGTGGTTAAGGAAGGCTGCGAACATATATGATTTCTTTAGAAGGAATGGATCTGAGTTTGTCAAAGCTGAGGCAAGAAATCTTCCGAAAATCTCAACATTAGCAATGTTTTCATACGTGTCAACACCGTGTTTAAATGTAACTTCGTTCAATCTTCAGAGAAAACCTGATTCAAACGGAAATCCAAAGAGTTAAGATGGCGAGGTAAAAGCATGTCAATGTTTGAAAATGAATGTTCACATTTGAATTTTGTAATATTCATAATATGGCGGTGATGAATGTTTTGGTGTTAGGGTCGTTCGTGAGGAACACGACGATGATGCTATCGTCTATGGGCAGGTTAAGCTCGATAAAATGTTGTTCGTGCTTGTCTATGCCCCGAGCATAAACTAATATTTCGTGGAAGCACATATTTTGATGGATGGCGAAGACAAGTAGGTATACCTACTTGTCTTCGCTATAGACTTTAGTGAGCATTTCGTGCAGGGATTGCGTAGGTACGTCAAGTTCGGGACCACAAAAATAAGATGTATAATGGGCATCTACTTTATCCACTTGTTTACTTTGAATTACTGCTCCAATATGTGTCGACATATCTATATTTTCAGGCACATTATATCATTAATGTATCATTTGGGATGTTTTCAAGGATTCGAATTAAGGCCTGGTTACACGATACATTAACCCGTACGAGTTAATGTGTAAATGCATGAACGCGAAAATGCACCGTGTAACCACACCAAAATGTACAAATGAATGAATGCGTGAACAGAAAATAGAACCTGTTCTATTTGGTTCATGCACTAACGCACAAGTTGAGCAGAAACCATTCACGCAAATGTACATTAACCCGTACGTGTTAATGTATCGTGCAACCAGGCCTTAAAGGCCTAAATAAAAAATACAATGAACGTGAAAATCTTTTGTATGCAGTGGCATAACCTTATGGTGCAGTTATGAGTTTTGATACGATTTCCAAGAACTTCCTTTTGGGGAAATATATATTGGGCTATTGAGACAAAGGGGGATTAAAAAACCCTTGATTACCGAATATACCGAGGAACTTGAAAATTTAACCTGTTGCGCAGGAAGCAAGTGCGATCGTGATCATAGATTCTAATGTTGTGTTGTGTAATATTGGTGTATTTGGCATATTAGCTGATCTAGACGCAGACGCGGTATGTTGAAACGTGAATCTAATGTGTTAAATCGTGAAGGTAATGCAAAGAAATAAATATTCCCGTCTACAACTACTTTGGTTTAATAAATTGTTTTTATGCGCACAAGTAGCCATTCACGCATCCATCGTTCACGCTGACCTTCGAAAATTGAAATTGACCGGTGAAAATTACTGCTTGCGATTAATAAAAGTTAGGACATCTAATCTTGAACAGTAAACAGCGATAGGTTCAGTGGGTTCAGTCTTTTAATCATAATTGAAAGTTGGTTAGCGAACTTTTTCAAACATGGCATATTGCCTGATATGGAAAAGATTTTTCGTGACATATGTCCAGCACATTTCCCTCGTACTCTGATTACTGATTTGTGCATGTATTAAATTTCCTAGCAGTTTTTCAATCAATGAAAACACTTTACCGAATAATATTGAGCCCATATGTCAATCGCATCAATAGTACTACTGGCGGCGCTTTGTTTTGACCTAGTTTCTGCACAATTAAGATACAATTAAGTTTAATTTAGCTTCCAGAATTGGTAAAATGAATATAAACAGAGTGAACGTTCAAAAATGCACACGTTTGATCGCATAGACAAAGTTTCATTTCGCTGGCACTTCTTTTTTCACCCATATTATCCTGTTTCGGGTAATTAAAAAAAATACTTGTTGGGAGGTATTTCCGTTGGTGTCATTATATTTTGGCACAAGACAACATTTAAAACAACGCTTTGGCATATTAAAATAAAGTGCGTTCATGAAAGACATTTCAATAGTGATCTCCTAAACGCTTCAAACTTCGCATAGAAATATACGCACCGCGACCGCTGTTGCAGGACCTGACGTCATTCAAGATGGCAGCGATGCGAATTACGTTTTTGCGAGGGACCAGCTCGTGGCGATTCAACTGCTTATATTTTAAAAATAAAATACTTTCTGTCAAAACTGCTTTCACAGCAAGTAATTTTTTTGTTTAAACTCTACGAAAATGCCTTTATTGGAATATGTGTCCAGAGACCTATTAGTGAATAAAATCAGAAGAATGCTGATTTGAGTAATCACCTCTGAAGCCTTATTTTTAATCTTACTACTACATATTGCATAAAATTGCATAAACACTCTGAGTAGAGCATTTAGTGTCAATTTTTGTTGAAAAACAGCCGAATCAGTGAATTAAACCAGAAGAATGCTGATGTGAGATATTACCTCAGAAGCGATATTTTTAATTATGCTATGAAATATTGCATAAAGTCGGAGAAACACGCTGAGAAGAGCATTTTATGTGAGATTGTGTTAAAAACAGCTGAATCGATGAACTAAATCAGAAAAATTCTGATTTGAGAGATCACCTCAGCTGTATTTTTAGTCTTGCTATGAAATATTGCATAAAAATGGAGAAACACGCTAGGTAGAGCATTTATTCTCAATTTTTGTTGAAAAAAAGCCGAATCAGTATATTAAATCAGAAAATTGCTAATTTCAGAGATCACCTCAGAAGCTGTATTTTTAATTTAGTTACGAAATATTGCATAAAATCGTAGAAACACTCTGAGTAGAGCATTTAGTGTCAATTTTTGTTGAAAAACAGCGGAATCAGTTATTTAAATCAGAAGAATGCTGATTTGAGAGATCACCTCAGAAGCTTTTTTTTTCATTTCTCTATGCAATATAGCATAAAATCGGAGAAACACGCTGAGTAGAGCATTAAGTATCAATGTTTGTTGAAAAACAGACCAATCAGTGAATTAAATCAGAAAAATGCGGATTTGAGAGATCACCTCAGAAGCTATATTTTTAATCTTGCAATGAAATATTGCATTATATTCGAGAAACACGCTGAATAGAGCATTTAGTGTATATTTTTGTTGAAAAACAGCCGAATCAGTGAAATTACTCAGAAAAATGCTGATTTGAGAGATCACCTCAGATCTGTATTTTAAATCTTGCCATGAAATATTGCATAAAATCGGAGAAACACGCCGAATAGAGCACTTAGTGTCAATTTTTGTTGAAAAACAGCCGAATCAGTGAATTAAATCAGAAGAATACTGATTTGAGAGATCATCTCAGAAGCCTTATATTTAATCTTGCTATGAAATATTGCATTAAATCAGAGAAACACGCTAAATTGAGCATTTAATGTCAATTTTGGTTGAAAAACAGCCGAATCAGTGAATTAAATCAGAAGAATGCTGATTTTGGAGAAAACATTACAAGCTGGATTTTTAATCTAGCTATGAAATATTGGATAAAAATCAGAGAATCGCGCTGAGTAGAGAATTTTCTGTCAAATTCTGTTCAAAAACAGCCGAAACAGCGAATTAAGTCTGTAATATGCTGATTTTGTAGAAAACATTACAAGGTGGATTTTAAATCTTGCCATGAAATATTGCATAAAATCGGGAAAACACGCTGAATTGAGCATTTAGTGTCAATTTTTGTTGAAAAACAGCCGAATCAGTGAATTAAATCAGAAGAACACTGATTTGAGAGATCATCTCAGAAGCCTTATTTTTAATCTTTTTATGAAATATTGCATAAAATCGGAGTAACACGCTGAGTAGAGCATTTAGTGTCAATTTTTCTTCAAAAAACAGCCGAAACAGTGAATTGAATTAGAAAAATGCTGATTTGAGAGATCGCCTCAGTAGCTGTATTTTGTTCTTGTTATGAAATACTGCATAAAATCGGAGCAACGCCCTGAGTATAGCATTTATTTTCAATTTTTTTTGAAAAACAGCCGAATCAGTGAATTAAATCAGAAGAATGCTGATTTTGGAGAAAACATTAGAAGCTTCATTTTTAATCTAGCTATGAAATATTTGATAAAAGTCGGAAATACACGCTGAGTAGAAAATTTAATGTCAATTGTATTTGAAAAACAGGACAAACAGTGTATTAAGCCAGCAGAATGTTGATTCGGGAGAACACCTCATAGCTGTTTTTTTAATCTTCCTTTGAAGTATTCCATAAAAACGGAGAATCACGCTGAGTAAAGAATTTAGTGTAAATTTTTTTTCAAAAACAGCCGAAAGAGTGAATTAAGTCTGTAGAATGCTACCAGCAGATAACACCTTAGAAGCTAGATTTTTAACCTTCCTATGAAAAATTGCATAAAAATTGGAAATAAACGCTGTGTAGAGAATTTAGTGGTAATTTTTGTTGAAAAACAGCCGAAACAGTGAATTTAGTCAGTAGAATGCTGATTTGAGAGAACCTCTCAGAAGCTGGGTTTTTAATCTTGCCATGAAATATTGCAGAAAAATCGGAGAATCATGCTAAGGAGAGAATTTACAGACCATTTTTGTAGAAAAACATTTGAAAAATTGAATTAAGCCAGTAGAGTGCTCAGTTCAGAGATCACCTCAGAACCTGGATTTTTAATCTTGCTATGAAATAATGCATAAAAATGCTAGAAAAACGCTGAGTAGAGAATTTACTGTCCATTTTTTTTTTAATTCCGAAGCATGGAATTAAGTCGGTAGAATGGTCATTTGAGAGAACACTTAAGGAGCTGGACTATTAATCTTCCTATGAAATTTTGCATAAAAAACGGAGAAACACGCTGAGGTGAGAATTTAATGTCAATTGTATTTGAAAAACAGGCCAAACAGTGCATTAAGCCAGTAAAATGCTGATTTGAGGGAACAACTCAGAAGATGGATTTATAATCTTGCTATTAAATATTGGATAATGTGGAAGGCAAGGGGAAACCACCACATTAATATCCCGAGGAGTCGCAGCTACTCCACTATTTTCTTTCTTATCAAGACGTGATGGAACCCTCTCGAGTAAAATATTCCGGAGGTAAAATAGTCCCCCATTCGGATCTCCGAGCGGGGACTACGCGACAGAGTACATCAGTCAAGTGTGACAGTCATTTTAGGGTAGGAACGTGGAACGTGCGATCACTTCGGACCTGTGGAAGACTGGAGAACCTGAAGGTGGAAATGAGGAGAATGGACCTCGACGTATTAGGAATCAATGAAATGAGATGGCCCGAGGAAGGAGACTTTTGGAGTGGAAGATACAGGATTATACATACAGGATCTTTGAATGGTAATGCTGGAGTAGGGATCATACTCGGAAAGAGTGCAGGAATGCGTGTGAAGAACTTCCTGCAGTACAATCAAAGGATAATAATGGTGAAGATAGAGGCCAAACCTGTAGATACCGTGGTGAGGTTTACATGCCTACGACGGACTATGAAGATGAAGAAGTGGAAGACGTCTACGAAGATGTCACGGAAGTCATGACACAGGTAAGAGGAGAAGAAAACCCAATTATTTTAGGAGACCGGAACGCTATCGTCGGCGAAGGTCAAGATAGAAGAATAACTGGAAAATACGGATTGGGAAACCGAAACGAAAGAGGAGAAAGGCTGCTGGAGTTCTGCACTCAACATAAGTTAGTGGTTACCAACACATTGTTTAAAAACCACAACCGAAGAAGATACACATGGAATATGCCAGGAGACAGAAGAAGATGCCAAATAGACTATATTTTAGTGAAGCAGAGATTTAGAAACCAAGTAAAGGACTGCAAAAGCTACCCTGGGGCAGACATCGACAGCGACCATAATTTAGTGATGATGAAATGCCATCTAAAATTCAAGAAATTGAAGAAAACCAAGAAGAATATATGGCAGGTAGAAAAACAAAAGGAGGCTCAACTTCGGCTGGCATTTCAAAAAGCAGTGGGAAACAACATAGGAGAGAACCTGAATGAGAAATCAGTGGAAGAGCGTAGGGAAAACATTAAATGTGGACTACAGGAAGCCGCAAAAAAGTTCTTGGAAGAAGAAAAGTTGCCAAAAAGATGCCATGGATCACGGAGGAAGTCTTAGAATTTATTGAAGAAAGAAGAAAGTACAAGAATGCGAAAACTGAAGAAGGGCAGCTTTGCTACAAAAGAATAAGGAACGAAATAAGTCGCAAAGCCAGGAAAGCTAGAGAGATGTGGTTGAAAAATCTATGCGAAGATGTACAAAGCAACCTTGCACTTGGAAAGGTGGAAGCGGCCTACAGCATAGTGAGGAACCACTTCAAGGAACGGAGCGTAAGATGCAATGCCATAAGGGACAAGAATGGAGAAATTTTGATTGAAAACAAGGACAAAGTGAAGAGATGGAAAGAATATCTGGAGGACCTATACAATGGAAAAAATCTCTGCACAAAAGCTATTGAAGAGGAAAGCGAAGTGGAAAAAGATGATATGGGGGCATCAATATTAAGATCGGAATTCGACGCTGCAGTAAGGGACCTTCGGATGAATAAGGCTTCAGGTATTGATGATGTCCCTGCAGAACTAATTAAAAATGTAGGAGATAAGACATTAATTCATCTCTACAAAACCATCTGCGACATGTATTCAACAGGTGAAATTCTAAGGGACTTCGAGGAAAACATCATCATTCCTATTCCCAAGAAGAAGAGAGCGGAGAAATGCGAAAATTTTAGGACTATAAGCCTGACGACACATGCATCGAAGATACTGACCAGGATCATCTACAGAAGAATAGAACGAAAAGCAGTTCCTGGATGAAGATCAATTCGGATTCAGGAAAAGTAAGGGTACAAGAGAAGCAATATTGGCCCTTAGGCTGCTCATAGAGAAGAGACTGGAGAAGAGCAAGCCGACCTTCATTGCATTTGTGGACTTAGAGAAGGCTTTTGACAATGTGGATTGGAGTTTAATGCTTGGAATTCTGAAAGGAATTGGAGTGTCGTACAATGACCGAAGAATTATCTACAGTTAGTAAAAAACCAGGTAGCTGTGATATAATCTGGACCCAGCTGTGAAGAAGCAAGAGTAAGGAAAGGAGTGAGACAAGGCTGTGCACTGTCTCCCGTAATTTTTAATGTTTACATCGAGAGAGCCATAAATGAAGTCAAGGAGAAATGTTCTGGAGTGAACATCCACGGAGAAACAATCAGTATGCTACGATTCGCTGATGACATAGCTCTCATAGCAGAGACAGAGAAGGAGCTGAATAAGATGCTTACAACCATGGAAAGGACTATGGCCAGATATAAGCTGAAGATAAATAAGAAGAAGACTAAGATATTGGTGTGCAGCATGAAAGAAGAGGCGAAAACCAATGTCAAACTAGGAATACAAAACCTTGAAGAGGTTAAAGAGTTCTGTTATCTAGAAAGCCGAATAACCAACAATGGACGAAGCAAGAAAGAAATAGTGAGTACAATAGCCCAGGCAAAGAGGGCATTCTTTCAAAAGAAGAATCTACTTACAGCAGGAAATACAAGCATAGAAGTAAGGAAGCAGTTCATCAGAGCATACATCTGGAGCATTTTACTTTACAATAGTGACTCAAGGACGATGACAGCAGCGGAGAAGAAAAGGGTAGAAGCATTTGAAATGTGGTGTTACAGAAGAATGCTGAAGATTAAATGGATCGACCGAGTAAGTAACGAGGAAGTGCTAAGAAGAGTAGGAGAAAAGAGAAGTCTGCTGACAACTCTAAAAAGAAGAAGGGAAAACTTAATCGGTCATATCTTGAGACACGATGGCCTGATGAAGACTATCGTCGAGGGAAAAGTGAACGGGAAGATTGGAAAAGGCAGGCCTCGTATGAGATACATGGAACAGGTTGTGAAGAATGTAAAAGAGAAGAATTACGTCACAATGAAAAGGTTGGCAGATAGAAGAATCGAGTGGAAAGCTGCGTCAAACCAATCCTGGGATTGTTGACCAATGATGATGATTAAATATTGCATACAAATCGTAAAAAAACGCTGAGTAGAGAATTTACTGTCAATGTTTGTTGAAAAACATCCGAACATGGAATTCAGTCGGTAGAATGCTGATTTGAGAGAACACCTAAAAACCTGGATTTTTAATCTTGCTATGAAATATTGCATAAAAATCGGAGAAACACGCTTAGTAGACAATTTAGTGTCAATTGTTTTTGAAAAACAACCAAAACAGTGAATTAAGTCAGTAGAATGCTACCAGCTGATAACACCTCAGAAGCTAGATTTTTAATCTTCCTAAGATAAATTGCATAAAAATTGGAGATAAACGCTGTGTAGAGAATTTAGTGCCAATTTTTGTTGAAAAACATCCGAAACATGGATTTAAGTCGGTAGAATGGTCATTTGAGAGAACACCTCAGAAGCTGGATTTTTAATCTTGCTATGAAATATTGCATAAAAATCGGAGAAACACGCTGAGTAGAGAATTTAGTGTTAATTTTTTTTCAAAAACAACCAAAACAGTGAATTAAGTCAGTAGAATGCTGATTTGAGAGAACACCTAAATACCTGGATTTTTTATTTTGCTATGAAATATTGCTTAAAAATCAGAGAATCATGCTGAGTAGAGAATTTAGTTTCAATTTCAGTTGAAAAACGAAGAAACAATGAATTTAGTCAGAAGGATGCTTGGATGGAAGGACGCAAAATATTGGATTGAAAGTTCTGAATGAAATAGTATTTCTTTGTTGTTGCTAAGAAATACGCTATAAAACTTTTAAAAAATACGCTGAATTAAGCATTTAGTGTTAAATTTGGTTGGAAAACAGAAGAAACAATGAATTTAGTCAGCTAGATGCTGGTTTGAGTGAACACCTGAGAATCTGGATTTATTATTTTGCTATGAAATATTGTGTAGCAAATAATATTCTAGGGAGCAGTAAAAATTGTCTTTTAATCGACCGTTGACTGCAAATTACTCTTCAGAAAGGAAAGGATTGTGACTGCTCGCCGTTTTCCACCCGACTCCTTGCCAATGCGAATAGCCGCTTTCAAGAGCAGGAGCTAAGTGCTCGTCCAGCGCGGTCGCAGGCTTCTCGTCCGTTCTTGTCAAGGACGACCGGCTGCGCCACCAGCGCCACCACTCCACACATCACAACCGCACAACCCCAAACATTTCCGCCCACCTTGTTCTGTGAACACCCAACCTTTTACGCATATAGAACAGATGTTAGAAAATAGGCATTACAAAATATATGAAAATAACTCAAAGTACATGAAAATAACAATTTTGCTCAGGTTGGTGAAGAATAATCAATTTAACAAAGGTTCTTTTTAACACTGTGTTAGACGTGCGAAGTGTGGCTACCCTTGCAAGGCCGTCTGTCCCTTTGTGAAGATCATTGATACGAGCGAGAGGCCATTTTGTTGGTGCAGTCAGTTCATTTCGTATCAGGACCATATCCCCAATAGCCAATGCTGGAGACTCCTTCGCCCATTTGGATCGCCGCTGAAGATTCTGCAAGTTTTCAGCTGAACAGCGGTCCCAAAAATGCTGCACCATTTGCGTTATCAGCAACCAACGTTTCAGTCTTTCCTCGGGGACCCTTAGCTCAGGAAGCTGGAGGGACGAGGCCCCGATTAAAAAGTGAGCTGGTGTCAAAGATTGTAAATCGGCGATGTCATCTGCTATAGGAATTAGAGGACGAGAATTAAGACATGCCTCGACATAAAAGCGTCGAAAATTCTTCAAATGTCAATGTATGCGTTCCCAAAACTCTACGCATATGATACTTAGTCGATTTAACCGCCGCTTCCCATATTGCACCAAAATGTGGTGCCGCAGGTGGATTAAAACACCAATTAGTTCCACCGTTTGCTAGGTTTTGAGCAATGCCTTGGCAATATTTAGAAGATTTTTCGAAAAGTCGTCTTAATTCTATATCTGCTCCCACAAAGTTAGAACCTCTATCGCTATATAAGGTTGCGCAATGTCCTCTACGAGCAGTGAATCTTTTAAAGGCAATTATGAAACCAATAGATTTATAGGTCGATACCGCTTCAAGATGTACAGCTTTTGTTCTCATGCATATGAATAATGCTACGCATCCTTTATATGTTTTATCCCCTCTTCCTGGAGACACTCTGATCTGATAGGGTCCAGCATAATCTACGCCAGAGAGAAAAGGCCGATTCATTCTTACTCTTACATCTGGCAAATTCCCCATTTTTGGTAGACAAGCGAGGCTGAGTATCGCCTGCAAATCAAACACTTATGAATTACCCTTTTCACTGTCTTGCGACCTCCAATTACCAAATACTTTCGCCGCACAGTCGTTAGGGTCAACTGAACCCCCCCATGGAGGGATATGCGATGGACATGTTCGATTATCAGAGTTGTAAAATCGCTGAGGGAAACCATAAAAATCAGCGTTGAAGTACAACTTTGCGCGGTAACAATTAGTAGGTGTACTGGCGCACCAAATGCTCTCTTTTAAGCGTCCGCAAATACATGGATTTCTGTAATTTTAGCATCTAGAGAGTAGTCAATCCATCTAGGGATCCGCAATTGTCACAGAACTCGAAAGGAATAATACCAGTTATTCCAAAAAACAAGATTCATTGGCGGGTAATTTGGTATCCCAGTCTATTTTCAATAACCATAATGATTGCATAAAGATTGCTGCCGTTACTACTACAGGGGACATCCAACCAAGGGGGTCAAATAATTTTGAAATATTTGACAGAACACTTCTTTTTGTCAGGTGGTCACAGGAAAATGATTCTATACTTATCCGGTAATAAAGGGAGTCTTCTTGGGGCAACCATGACAACCCAAGCACGACCATGGAACTGGACTCAGGCAAGGAATGGTCGGAAGAGGCCGCAACATCCTCTCGAGGCAGCCACTCCAGAAGTTCTCGGGTATTGGAGGCCCATTTCCTCAGGGGGAAGCCGCCCACCATGAGCAACTTGATCAGACTCTCTTGTTTACAGCGAGCCTCAGGCAAAGTATGTGCTCCCGACAGCACATCGTCCATGTACATCTCTTCTAACAGCACAGGAACGGCAAGAGGAAAGGCATGGCCTTCCTCCATGGCTAGTTGCTTTATACAGCGAACAGCCAATACGGGGAACTCGCCAAACCATACGTAACAGTCTGAAGTCTTTAGGAAATCACAGCGTCATTAACATCAAATCTCCAAAGGATATTTTGCAAATGCTGATCTCTTTCATCAACTAAAATTTGGCGGAACATTTTGTCGATGTCCGCTGTAAAGGCAAAACGGTAACTTCTCCAACGTAGAACAACATTTCCTAAACCAGGTAGCAAATTAGCACCTATATGCAACTTAGAATTCAATGATACTCCTCTGTTAGTTAGTTGGGAGCCATTGAAGACCACCCGTAGCCTCGTAGTTGTGCTGGATTCCTTCCAAACCCCGTGGTGTGGAAGATGGAGGCAGCTGTCTGTTTCCTCGATCTTGCCCTCAGTTTCCTTCACGTGACCTAAGTCGATGTACTCCTGAATGAAGGCTTGGTATTCCTCCTTGAAACTCCGATCATGTATATATTTCCTTCCCATCTGCTGCTGCATTCTTAAGGCTGGTAAAAAGGAACTACCGAGCTGAATAGTTTCTGCAGTCTCGCCATCCTTCAAGGGCAGTCGGACGACGTAGCGACCTGAAATATGTCTTCTGTAAGTAGAGAGAAAAAATTCCTCACATTCTTGTTCATCTGGTGTAAGGATCTCCTTTGCAACTTGAAGGTCTTCCTGTTTCCAAAATCTAGTCAACAGTTCGTTCAGGTTATCGTCATCCTGGCAGTGATGGGCAGAGTAAGTAGCGTTGACGCTAGACCGAGTTTTTGCATCTCCGGAAAGTATCCAACCCAGGGACGTCAGCATGGCAATTGGTTCACCTGGTTTTCTTTTCTTGATTTGGCCCTCCATGATCCTGGCATGAACTGCTGCACTGAGGAGCAGATCAATATCCTTTGCCTCATGGTATTCTGGATCTGCTAGGGTGAGCCCATGGAGATGTTCCCACTCTGAAGAAATAATGTTAGTAGCAGGAGTATACGAATAAACCTTCCCTATTACGTATGCATCAACTAAAGAGGAAAATGTTGATTCAAAATATGGTTTGATAATGAAAGAAACGGCCATTTTGCTAACAGCTTTATTGCATCCATTGAGGCCCGTTACTTTCTGGACAGTGCTCCTTTCTTTCAATCTTAAACGTTGACAAAGTGACTGAGAAATAAATGACGACTGAGCGCATTGATCCACTAATGCTCGGGCTAATATGTGATTTCCTGTCGGTCCAATTACTTTGACGAGCACAGTAGCTAGAAGAACTGTCTGTCGATAAGACGTGGGAATGACATTGATGTCGAAGTCTCTGGTGCGATTGCGGATGGAATTGGGGTACTATCTGTCGAAGAAGTGGGGCTAGGACGCCGCCTCAGCTCTTCTTGTCCACTATCGTTGGAAACGTTCCGTTCCTCATGCAGCAATGAATGATGTCTAGCATGGCAAAATCTGCATCTTTTCTGAGACCTGCATGATTTCAACAGATGACGAGATAAGCAATTGAAACATAGGCTTTATGACTTGACAACCTCTTGGCGTTGGGAAGGACTTTTCGCTCGAAACGTATCACAGTTCATAATGAAATGAGATTGTTTGCACAGGGCGCACTTATCTTCCGCTCGATTGTTTGCACAATCAGCATGAAATACTTTCAAGAGGTTAGAATTACTTTTTAATTTCGTTTTTGCAATAACTTGTAATTGCTTAGTTGAATCACTAGCAGCTCTGCTACCCCTCTCGTAAGCTTCTAAACTAACAACGGTACCCTCAAGAAAGTGAATAAGGGTCTCAAGGGTTGGGGGTTCTCTCGGCGAGCTGGAATTTCTCAGATGATTTTCCCAATCTCTACGGGTTTGCTGACTTGTTCGTTGTGAGGTGAATCAAAAAATCATCCCTCTGCTCAGCAGGTAATCGCAGTATTTCAAGTGGTCGTATGCAATTCAGAGTGGAAGTTAAAATCCTTTTTAACTCCACGGAAGCCTCGCTTTTGCTGGAGAAATTGAAAACAAACTGTCAATATGGGAATTCACTTGACGACGTTTATTTTCATAAGTATTAAGCAGTGTTTGCCAAGCTAAGTGAAAACTATCGCCTGTAATTGGAATAGAGTTAATATAATCAGCTGCTTCACCAGTAACACAGCTTCTAAGGTAATGGAGCTTCGTAATTTCCGCAATAGTCTGGTCTTGAATAATCATGGAGTCAAAAAGTTCCTTAAATGGCATCCAATCGTTAAATACTGCAGAAAACTTCGGCAAATCTATTCGTGGAAGGTTGGCTAGTTGAGCGCCAAGGCCACTTTCCCCGGCCTAGCTTGAGGATTATCACTCGTATTTTTTGCGGCCGATGCGTGCGATAAAAGGTGTAAAAATTCTTTAAACTCTCCCTTTTGATTCAAATAAACCTCTTCTGCAGCATCCAAAGAGTCATCTTTGAAGGAATCGTCGTCGAAGTCAACTTCTTTAGACCTAATCATAGCACTATGTTCGCGATTTGATTTTTTCTAGCATTCGTCGAGATTTTCAAGACGAACCTCGCAAGCACCTCGGGTCATTTTGCTTTTTCCTTCTTTTCGGAAGTTCCGAAGGATGTCAAATCATATCCTGCCGAATCCTACCGTAAGCAACTGGCTCCGGCCCGAAGGACCAATTTTCAATGTAGCAAATAATATTCTAGGGAGCAGTAAAAATTGTCTTTTAATCGACCGTTGACTGCAAATTACACTTCAGGAAGGAAGCGATTGTCACTGCTCGCCGTCTACGACCCGAATCCTTGCCAAGGCGAATAGCCGCTATCAAGAACAGGAGCTAAGTGCCCGTCCAGCGCGGTCGCAGGTTTCTCGTGCGTTCTCGTCACGGACGACCGGCTGCGCCGCCAGCGCCACCGCTCCACACATCACAACCGCACAATTCAAAATCCCAAACATACTGCATAAAAATCAGAGATACACGCTGAGTAAATATAATAGTGTCAATTTCAGTTGAAAAACAGAAGAAACAATGAATTTAGTCAGGTAAATGCTGGTTTGAGAGAAAACCTCATAATCTAAATTTAATATTTTGCTATGAAATATTGCATAAAAACCAGAGATACACGCTGAGTTGAGAATTTAGTGTCAATTTCAGTTGAAAAACGAAGAAACAATGAATTTAGTCAGAAGGATGATGGTTTAGGGAACACCTCAGAATCTGGATTTTTTTATTTATCTATGAATAATTGCATAAAAATCAAAGGAACACGGTGAGTAGAGAATTTAGTGCCAATTTTAGTTGATGAACAGCCGAAACAATGAATTTAGTCTGCGGGAATCTGGTTTGAGAGAACACCTCCGAAGCTGGATTTTTTGTTTTGCTATGAAATATTGCATAAAAAACGTAGAAACACGCTGAGAACAGAATTTATAGTCAATTTTAGATAAAAAAAAACAGAAGAAACAATGAATTAAGTCAGAAGATTGCTGGTTTGGAAGAACGCCCCAGAATAATAATTTTTTATTTTGCTATGAAATATTTCATAAAATCGGAGAAGCACGCGAAGAACAGAATTAAATGTCAATCTTAGATTAAAAAAAAGAAAAATGAATTTATTCATGTGGATGCTAGGTTGAAGGGACAGCTCAGAATCTGGATTTAATATTTTGCTTTGAAATATTGCATAAAAATCAGAGATACACGCTGAGTAAATAATATAGTGTCGATTTGAGTTGAACAACAGACGAAACAATGAATTTATTCAGGTGCATGCTGGTTTGAGAGCACACTTCAGAATCTGGATTTAATATTTTGCCTTGAAATATTGAAATAAAACCGGAGAAACACGTTGAATAGAGAATTTAATGTCAATTTTAGTAGAAAAACTTCGGAAATTCAGCCAGAAGGATGCTGGGATGGAAGAACGCATCAGAAAAAACAATTATAACCGTGGAAAATTGTCATATTAAGGGGTTTTTATGAGAAACCATCATTAAAAACAAAATTGGTAAGAAAATTATAGAATAGGGTAGTTTCCTATTATTTTTTTATTGTCTTGATCGAAAGTTTATAACCTCTGGAGTACGTGTTTTAAGCCGTTCGATTTTTAAATGACGCTAAGTATTTTTCCTCAATAATTAAAAAGTGAAAAAAATCAATGGCGCGAAAACGCGACGGCAAACTATTGCATGCCGGTTAATCCTACGTGTGATGTCAAACTATTTCCTCTACCTGCCACCAGGTGGTGCTGCGGGCGCTTCCAAATAGACGCCGCACTCCGTTAAAGCTTATGAACAAGTATTGGAGGCATATTTATTCCGTTAATTAATTATAATTAACTTTTATTTAACATTACTTATGCAGTTGATTCATTTAAAATCAGTTAGTATTCCTTTCACAAGCATATCATGTAGTTCGCCTATCGCCGCACGACCTTCACGCCATGCTTCGACGTAGCAGAAGACACGGCGAGCAGGACGTCCTTGAGCCTATAAAATGACTAATAATACCATGTTTAACTGAGAATTCTTTTCCAACATTGATAGTTTTTACAGGTTAATACTAATAAATATTCACTAGAGCTGAGGGGCCCTGAAATACAACGGTAAGTTCAGGAGACGAATTTTCCTATGCTTCGCAACGTAAACTACCTTCCTGTTACGTCAGCATGAAGGCAGCGCACCCCGCCATTTCAGAGCCTTTTCAAATGGCCTTAAAATTAACATTTAATTCTCTAGTAAACTGGGATTTCTCAATACAAACTTTTTGCATAAATTAAATACATTTATGGCAGGGCACAAATCGCAATTAATGAAGTCCGTTTTCTTTGATGAAGGAAACTACCCTATTGAAAATGCAGTTTAAAATGAAATTTCTTGTTTGTTGCTATGTAAGGGTACAGAAAAAAAATTATATTGGCGGCGGGTGGTCAATTTATTGCGAAATTATGAGAAACAAATGAAACAATCAATATTAATAATAAAAATATGGATTGAAAATGCTATGCCAAAGGGTATTTCTTGGTTGTTGCAATGTAACGAGTCAAAAAAAACATTATTTTGTTGGAGAGGTGTCAAGGGAAGGCTATTTGATGAGAAACAAACAAAAACAAACGAAATTGATAGGTAAAATATAGGATTGAAAATGCTGTGTAGGGTATTTCTTGGTTTATGCTATGGAATGTGTTTTGAAAAAAAACAATAATATCCGTAGAGAGCTTTTTATTTAAGGCGATTTCTTGAGAAACGAACTTAAAATAACGAAATTGATAGGAAACACAGGATTAAAAATGCTGTGTGAAATGGTATTTCTTGGTTGTTGCTATGCAATGTCTTTTAAAAAAACAATAATATCCCTAGAGAGGTGTCAATTTAAGGCGATTTCTTCAGAAATTTAGGTGCAGGAATTGACGTATTGCAAATAAAGTACCCTCTGATGAGTCTTTTGACTAAGAAGGACTTTGCTACAACTGTTTCTCTTGTATCCGATATTAATACCATTGTCATAACGTCTGAAAATATCTTGTATCCATATATTGGTTACGATAACATTAAACCAAATCAAACCCACTGCGAATAACGTTGATTTAATATAAAATTAACCCATAAATTCTTTGTTAATAAAGATTCAAATCTCATGCAAATAACGTAGATTAAAAAAGTAATCTCTCCGAAGAATTCTTCTTCAATAGAGTTGCAAGCCCAGGGCCAACAACGTTGATTTATTAATAAAAGTTCACAAAATGAAGTTATATTCAATAGGGAAGCAAATTTACTTATCATATCGTCGATTTAAAAATAGTAATCCCACAAACAATTAGTTTTCGATAGATATGCAAACCCATTGCTAATAACGTCGATTTGAATAATTGAACCCCCGAAACAATTTCTTCTTCAATAAAGCTGCCAACACACTGTAAATGACGCGTTGGTTTTGGTACCAATCAATCAAATCAAATCCACCGTTAAAAACGTTGATTTAAAAAAAAATATCCCACAAAACCAAATTGTATGTAATAGATCTTCGAACTCACTGCTATTAACGGCGATTTGAAAATAATGAACACACTAAAAAAAATATTCCTACAAATCAAATTCTTATCCATCAGGGGTGCAAACCCACTGCTTTTATCATCAGTTAAAAAAAATGTCATCACAAAAAACAAACTCCTATTCAGTAGATGTGCAAACGCCATTCATATAATGTCGATCTAAGAAAATCCCAAAAACAGACTCCTTTTCAGTAGGCGTGCAAGCACACTGCCAACATCGTCGACTGAAACATCCCAACAATACAAGTTCTTATTCAAGAGAGAATCAAATCCATTGTCAATAACTTCGAGTGAATGAACGTCGTCACAAAAATCAAATTCTAATTCATTCGAGGAGCAAACCCATTGCTAATGACGTCAATATAAAAAGGTCATCGTACAGAAAAATTCTTTTTCAACACAATTATAAACCCACTGCTAATAACTTTGATTTTAAAAAAACATTTCATAAAATAAATTGTTATTGAATAGTGATGCATACCGTATTACGTGGAATTAAAAATAGTCGACTGCTCAGGAGCTTCGTGCAAAATTAGAGGCGTAATACGGGAAAATGATTGCCGTGATTGAAATATCGTCGTTATAAAATCATTTCGCACACATCTTTATTCTTACGTGACGCGTATCTACATTTACACGATACCCTTCCACCGCGAGGGTGTGTGGCAGGGGGTGAAGATCATCAATCATACACTACTAACATGCAAACTATCAACTATATTGTCACATTCAACTTGATTGTTAGTATCTATAGTATTTAAGGGGTTAATACATGCATCGTGCACTACAGAATACTCTAAAATATTTCCCCTACCTATCCCTTTGCTATGCTGCCTATTCTGTTCTCTTATAGTACCGGAGAAAAATGCCATTTTGAAAATATCGGTTCGACAATCTATCTCTCTAATCTTATTTACCTGGTCGAATCTAGCATAATACGCTGGTTTTTTTAATATGTGCCTAACGTCTTCAGTAAAGCTATCCGATTGAAATTTCTTTCATAGATTCAATCTGTACTTAAACCTACGCTCTGATAATGACTCCCACCCTAATTCTTTTATTAATTCTGAAACGCTACTCAACCTATCGTAACACCTTCTAACGAACCTAGCTGCTCTAAGCTGCACACTGTCTAGTTCCCTGATCAACCCTAATTCATTCGGATCCCATACACTCGCTACATACTCAAGGTGAGGCCTAACTAGTGAAAAGTAGCATCGCTCTTTTGTCTTCTCATCACATTTCCCAAGTACTCTTTTTATAAATCCTAGCTTTCTCTTCGCTCGGCCGCATATTTCCCTTATGTGTCTTCCCCACGATAAATCTTTAGTGATTGTTACACCTAAATATCTTACGGTTTCAACGTTTTCGATCTTCGTGTTACTAATTTTAAAGGTACGCTCTATCGAATTATTCCTCCTCCAAAAATTGATAGCTACACACTTTTTAAGGTTAAGTTCTAACTGCCATTTGTCGCACCACTCTTGAATTGCATCTAAATCCTTACTAAGCGATTTCCTGTCCTCTTCTTTAGATATAACCCTGTACACTACCGCATCGTCTGCAAAAAGTCTAAGGTTACTACTAACTACGGTACCCAAATCGTTTATGTATAAAAAAAATAGAAGCGGACCTACTACGCTACCCTGGGGAACTCCCGATGTGACTTTGATTGTGTCCGACATGATACCATCTATGACAACCCTCTGCTCTCGCCCACTTAAGAATTCTTTTTCCCCACTCACAACGTCATTATTTAAACCAAAACTCTCTAACTTCAAGATTAATTTAGTATGAGGAACTTTATCGAAAGCCTTTTTAAAATCTAAAAATATCGCATCAACTTCAGTACTGTTTTCGCCGTGGACTAAAATGTCGTGAACGAATAAAGCCAATTGTGTCTCGCAAGATCTACCTTTCCGGAACCCATGATGGCTGTTTATGAGTAATCCCTGACTATCCAAATGCCTCATCATCGAACTGACTGTTCTCAATGTGCTCAAATATCTTACCAGAGATTGACGTAAGTGAAATGGGTCTGTAGTTACTAGGTTCTTCCGTATCACCGCTTTTAAATATAGATGTAATATTAGCTACTTTCCAATCCTTGGGTACTGTGGGGTTCTTTGGTGTTTTATTGAATATTATTTCTAGATAGGGGGCTATTTCAGAAGCTAATGTTTTATATACTCTGGAAGGAATTTGATCGGGACCTGGTGATTTGTTTTTACTAATGCTTTTTAACTGCTACTCTATTCCGCGACATGAAATGTTTATTTCGGGCATTTGCTCACTGAAAGTGTTCGGCGGTGGTTCCACTGCGTTGTGTGACGATGAGTTGAATACGCTTTGGAAGAAGGTGTTTAAAGTATTGGCTTTTTCTACACTGCTGGTGACTCTGATTCCTTTATCGTTTTCAAGTGTGTGCACTGTGGACTTATTTCCCTGAAATATTAATTCCCTGAAGTATTAATAACTATGTTATCCAGCGTTAAGGATGGGCATAGAAAGGAAATAGTGATAGTGAATTTTTCCTGTTAGCAGTGAACTGACAGTCAAAAATCAAAAACATGGAGACAAATGGCTCGTTAAACGGAATAGGAATTAAAAAAGGATTCTTTTCAAATAAATGTTTCGAATCGCGTTTCTGATCATTTATTTTGAAGTGCAGTGCTGTTTATTGAATAAGAAAACGTTTATCGCCAAGTCATAGTAACTATAAACGTCTCGAGAATGTTAATGAAGCGAATTTTCGCTCCTCAACCCTCACTTTTTTCATGTCGGAATTGGTGGGGAGAATGCAGGTACAGTGAATGAATGTGATGCCACCACAAAGGAACGGACTGGAAAAAGTAGAACGCGACGTAGCAGCGCGCTTACAGATGAAAGTAGAAAACGTTTTCCTGGGAATCCAGTCTTCGGCCACGGCACCAGAGTCGTGTTTATAATGTTGCCTGCCCTGCCCTCTCTCGGACGGAAGCGAAAACAAAAGACGAAAAGCGAGCGTTCCTTCGCCCTGTATACATTTCCCGGCGCGTGTTTTGACTGTAACCCATTAACCCATCACGGGGCTTGAGTGGCAGGAGGGGCAGGCGCCCCGGGCGAAGCAGGCGCCGCGGCGCCTTCCAACAGACTCAATGCAACAGAGAACAAACTGCCGTTGCCGCTGGCAGCACCTGTTAGTGTCCGCCATCGTCGGCCGAAATGCCTCAGCGCAACAAATTACACTCATCATACGAAGAACAACTCTGTTGGCAAAGAAAGATGAAAAACAGATCCGTAGATGGAAGTCTGTTTGGTGAACAGCTTATCCACAGAATGGATTATGAAAGCCACCGCGAGGGTGTATGGCAGAGGGTGAACAAGGCCGATGATCAGAGCGAACACTTGCTACCGTGCAACAACATACTAATCAGTTTATGCATCATGAAACCAATGCTATCGCCAGAGGAAAGTATTAGCCATCCAGTTTCAAGGCCTAAAATGTTGGCTATAGAATGACAATAAATTGTTAGTTATGGACGAAATGATAGATAGATCACTTATGGACCATAAAATGCTCAAGAGCTTTAAAAGGACGTTGATGACTTCGGATTCTTGTTGAGCTAAGTCGAGCCACTGATTCGTGAACAGGGCACGTGACATCGAGAAAGGGTCACCTCGCGCGTGACATAGGCCTCGAGATTTCTTGAAACTCTTGAAATTCAGGAGGTCGATCACTGAAGCACCTTTCCAAACTTCCCAACCATTCCTTAATTCCGGAATTCGGTAATGCTGATTAAGTATGTGAAAGTCATTTTTCTCCAATTTCATAATTTTGGATGTCATGATTAATTTTTCTATTTTATTAGAAGCATACATAAGCCGCTACTATCACTACACGCTTATTCAATGCAACAAGGGTCATCATTTGACAGGGCCGCACAATTGGCAATGCGGTCCTACAAAAAGTGGTAGAGAGATATGAGTGCAACAAAATTATTGACCCCGCACTTTCAAGCAACCACGGTGCAACCCAATACTTTGCATTAAGAGGACGACTTCTCTTCTGCGCACGTGAAATGATGTCCCATCCGTAGCACAGCATCAGTGTTTCCGAAACATCCTCTCCGAGTGTCTAATGCCCAGAAGAAAGCGACCACCGTCTCCTCATCTCCTACAATTCTCCCAATGAAATCGATTCAAGAAAATAACTCTTCGAGGAATCGATAATTTAATTTTCCTAAATGGGAAAACGATCTAAAATATTGAAATTTTGTAGGATAATTACAGGATTCAAATGCTTTTTGAAATGGTATTTTTTGGTTGTTGCTATGTACTGTCGCACGAAAACAAGGGAATGAGTTATAATGGAAAAGATATAAGGCGATTTAATGGTAAATATACGGAAAGTAAGGAAATAAGTAGGAAAAATATATATTATTTAAAAATGCTTTGTAAAACCGGTTTTTTTTGGCTGTTGCTAAGTAATGTCGCAGAAAAAAACAAATAAATACGTTAGGTAGAAATTGATTTTGGGCTTTTGGATGGGAAAACGAACGGAAATAATGAAATTATTAGGAAAAATAAAAGATTGAAAATGCCACGTGAAACCGAATTTTTTTGTGGTTGCTAAGTAATGTCACACAGCAGGAACTAAATACGTTAGAGAAAAATCGGCTTAGGACATTTTGATGGGTATTCGGACCAAAAGAGAAAATTAGTGAGAAAAATATAGGATTTAAAATGCCATGTGAAACCGTAATTTTAGGTTGTTGCTAAGTAATGTCGCAGAAAAAACAAATAAATGTGCTGGAGAGGAATCTTTAGGCCATTTTGATGGGAAAAATACGGAAAATAAGGAAATAAGTAGGACAATATATATTTGAAAATGCTGTGTTAAATCGTATTTTTTTAATTTGTTGATGTGTAAAGTCGCACAGAAATCAATGAAATGCGAAGCCTTAGTGCGGAATCGATTTATGGCATTTTGATTGGAAAACACACAAAAAAAAGGAAATTAGTGGAAAAATGGGATTGAAAATGCTGTGAAAAATCGTTTTTTTTTGTATTTTCTATGTTAAGGCTGAACAAAAAACAATGAAATGCGTTATAAAAGAACCGATTTAGGGCTTTTTGATGGGAAAACAACCGAAAATAAGGAAATTAGTAGGAAATATATTTGACTGAAAATCGTACACAAACGAAAAGTTTCCACACATCACATTAATCCTGAGGGCTGGACTCATGGAATGGAAGAAAATTTCCCGAGATTTTGAAGTGAATTTCCCCCACCTTTATTGAGCTCTATCCGTCGGCGAGCGTCTTCGAAGGCAAACGACTCCTCAGCCTCTTTCGTTCGCCTTTCGTGGAAGCTCCTTCTCGAGTCTTGGGCTCGCCACGTCAACACACACATGCCACAGTTTATTCGGCAAGTTGATTCAGCACCTTCTTTTACGATTATGCTTGTAATCCGCATCAAATAATGCCTGCGATTGAAGACAGAGGTGGGCGTCTCATCTGGGGACAAAGGAAAGGGGCGAAGTGAAGAATCCTCGGGAACTGCAGCACGCAAATCAGCCTCTGGGAGGGAGGCCAAGCCGTGCCCTGAAGGACATATGGGGCTGGCGTACGCACTGGACCTTCTTCCCTCGAGGTGGCACTTGTGCTTAATCGAAGGTTGCCCATGTCACGGGGGGAAGACGAGGTCACAAGACACATACGACAGGTTCCATTGCTACAATCCATTGGGGCGACAAGTTCTTGTTTACTGCTGAGAGTGGAAAAAAAAACGACTTCCGCGCGGCGACCACACCGGAAGAGACGGATAGCGGCACATTTGCGTTCAACGCTGATTGCCACAGGAATCTGAATGATTCAAAAAGGTGGTCGCGAATTTGTCACGGTCACGGAGAGCACGCCCGAAACGATTGATAGCATTCACGAGATGTGGACGGCTTCTCAGTGACGATAGTCGAGTCGCAGTGCCCGAACCTTTTGATCGGCCAAGTCACGTGGATCTGCGATTACTACTTTTCAAGGTGGAGAGCAAACGCCATCGAGGTGGCTAATCTTCGTGATGAGTGTCTGCTGGCGACTGCGGGCGAGTGCACTGCAGTCCAGGGTCAGTCGAAAGCAGAGGTCAATCAGCCAAGGTCACGGCGCGCCGTGGGCTTAAATCGAAAAAAGCCGGACGAAAAAGTATTTTTTTCACTTTCTATTTTGGAAAAAAGATTGTTTTCTGAATACAACAAATAATCATTGTCCGAAATACTGAATGAATTTTATTTCTAAGTCCTTTTATCAGACTAGCCAGACGTCTGTGAAGTCCATAAAAAATTATCGAAAAATTCTTTTTCCTTTTTTTGGGAAAACTGACGGAAGAATATAGCTACTGTTAGCGTTTTAATGGAAGACACGTAATTTTTTATCATACCAACATGATAAGGCGCATTTTGTAAACCAACTATTGTGAAAAATTATATCTTTTTGATATGTTTTTTTAAATTTTATTAAACGATTAAAGTTTTCTATTTTTCACGTATTTTTACCATAAAGTAGGAAAGAGCTTTATGTTTGCGGTCTTTAGCGACAAAAGTATTTATGCCAAGTTATAAAGTAAAGTGTCAACTTAAATGTTCTAAAGAAAAATCGTCCGCTCACGTGTCTCAGAGAAGAGATCCGCATAAGTGCTGAAACCCCTTTTCAGGGACGAGGCGATAAAGTAATGAGCGGCATTTCCACATAATAAATAGCAAAGCATCGAATGCCACCGACACTCAGCCGCACAGGGATTGAAGCTCTCAAACGCTAAATAAAAATCCCCTCCCTCTACCACACCGATCAAGTTATGTAAGTACACTAGAGAGGTCCAACCGCGCGGCGCGGAGCTGAGATGCGGAAATTCGTTCAGAATTTGTCACAGATTACTCAACAAAAATGAGACTACACTCGTGTTTTCCACACCAGCATACATTATGCACTCTATGTGAGCCTTATTGCACCATTTATTTCAATGAAACATTACGATTTTAATTAGAAAGGTGACATTCAACGCGAGCGCCGACAAGTCGGAGGCTCGACTATTGAAGTGGGAGGCTGCGGGGGAATATTTTCTCATCCTTGGGAAACCCAATTTTACCATTATGCACCCACATACATATTTTGCTTTTCACACATTCCTGAGTCTTTTAACTAACAGCCGTTCAAGCCTTCGAATAAGGACAGCAGTGGCCGCGGTCTCTAACCGGCCGACCGAGATAATCCCCTTTGTGCCCGATTGTAACCCTACCTTAGTCTTTTGATTTTTATCTAGCGTTTGAGAGCTTTAATCGCTGTACGTCTGAGTGTTGGTAAAGATGGCATTCGATGCTTTGGTATTTATTACGCGGAAATTCCGCTTATTGCATAATTGCCTCGTCCCTGAAAAGGGGTTTTTGCGAATCGCCTCACTTGGACACGTGCGCGAACGAATTATGCCAAGTAGATCCCATGGGTTTTTCTACAAATGCTTGTTTCCAATTGGTTGAAAAAGTTCTCTCTTTCACGATTTCACTGAGCAAATTAGTCAGATTTTCGCCGTGAGTGCGAAAGGATCTCAGCGCTGGTAACACGGAAGCCAACAACCAACATTTCTCTGAAGTTCAATTTCCCCAGAGCATGAAATTTCAACGTAGAGGCCGAACTAGAGGATACTACAGATCGATTGTAATGTAAATTTTCCTACACTAATGCCTCTGTGATTGTTTGTATATTACGCAGGAATTTTTATTATAATTTTGATTTGCTTCTCCGGTGGATCAGATTATTGACATTCCGGATTAGAAAAAAATGGACCCCACGAAAGTGACCCGAAAAGAAATGCATTACGTGATTTTCAATTCAAGTGGAAATTCTGTGTATTCCAAAAGAATATTAATCTTAAAATGTCTTCACTGTATAAGTTCAACCTGGGAAAAGAGATTGAAATGAAGGAAATTTTGACGAATGTCATGAACGCAAATGAACGCACTATCTTCTGGGCTTGAAATTAATTACGGTACTTTCGAGTATTGCTCTTTGTGTGCGATTATAATTGCTCAACGACCGCCTCCCTGCATGTGAAATTATATCCGTGCCATTTAATGCAGCCCACGGTGCTATTTGATGGAGCAACAATTGCAAAGGCAGCAGTGCTTCCCATTGGCCAGCTGTCATTAGCAGCAGCCTTGGAATCTCGTCGTAACGGCATTAAGGAGACACCTATAGAGCACACCGTACGAGAATACTTTCCCGTTTCCCCGCAGTGCGGCGCTGCGGTGCTCGAGGTCCGATCGAGCGAAGAATTCGAGAAGCAAGAACTCGGTTCTTCCGTCTTCCAAGAGAGCGGAGAACCGATGGAGGGACATTCTCGACTTGCATCGTGTCCACAACCCCAGCAAATCTTCTCCAAGCTTGAAGAAATGGCTCGGCAGAAAAATATTCACGCGGCGATAGTCGCTAGACTAGTTGCTTATTTCCGAATTGCTACTGTTTGGGGTGGGAGGCTTGAAACCCTTGGATAAACGCTAGGTGAAGTATGTTCAGCTAAAATTGGATTATGCACAAAAATAAAACAACACTGAATAAGGTGTCTTTCTGTTGCTTGTAAGACATTATTGACTCAATCTCGTTTTAGCTTTAACATTTGTGCTTTACGAAGCCAGGTGAGTAAGGTACATTTAATGCAGAATTAATTGAATATATGTTTTAATTAATCAACAACAGAATTTGATACATAATTAATACTGTGTGACGCCTTGATGTCGACAACATCATTTTTGGTCCAAGTCGTGGCAGAGGTTCTGGCTGGTGACTACCACCTGCACTATTCGTTTCCTTGTATGTATTTTTGCTATTTTTTATGGTTTTTCCGACTGTGGTTAGGATGAGTGTAGAAGACACGTTCTCAGATGATGCCACAATTACTAAAAGAATTACAGCGTATAGGTTACCTCAGAAAGACATAATTCGAGCAGTAGATGAACGGATGTGTCCAGGGTTAATTTTTTCATGCACACAAACGCAAAGGGGCTGGAGGCCTGTCGAACGGACGACGTCAGCCCGCTTGATCAGCCGAAAGTGGAATGCGCCGATTCATTCGTTGAGAATTGCCAAGACTCCCTCAATCGCATCCGAGATTTAAAACTGGAGATCTTTTATCAAGTTTCGACATGGTGTCGCTCTTCACGGAGATACCCACCGAAGAGGCAATCGATGTCGTAAGAGAGGATCTTAATGAGAGTAAAGCAGACACCGCAAGAGTTTGTATTGAAATCACTTGCTTCAACGACACCTTTTACGAACAGACGGAAGGTGTGCCAATGGGTTCGCCTATTTCACCTGGAACAGCCAATATAAATACCATGGAACGCTTTGAGGATACACAGCCTTAGGGCGAAATACGATTTCCCTGAAAACGGTTTTACTTCCTGTAGGAATTGAGTTATCAATATATGGCTGAGATTACTGCTTAAATTGTCCGCTTGGCTTTAAATTTTAAAATAATCTTTAATGAGACTTAGAAATGGTTAATATTGGCGGAATTTATAGTTTTTTACCAAAAAATAAAACGAAACGGACATATTGCATTGTTTCAATATAAAATTTCACTTAAAAGAAATGTTACGCCGGTTACTTAACAAGTTATTAGAAAAATTAGAATTGAATAAATCTGCCCCGTCTGAGAGACTCTGGCGGCGAAACCGGGGAAGAAAGTATACCTATGAAGGCGCTCAGGGAGGGCAGCTGTGGGATTTCGAGGGGTGGTGATGAGTTTAAGGGGAAGGACGGCTACTCTCCCCTCCCTCGTGCAGAAAGGGAGAGTCACCATTAGAGTGATCAACTCCAGTGAACGACAAAGGGCCGTGAAAGAAGAAAAAATCATTTTTGTTCGCTGGGAAGACAACGCGCATCGGAATTGCCTTGCAGATCTCCATCTCTTGGGATTTTCTGAGAGTATCGTGCGGTAAATGCTTGTGGCATTCATTACACCTTCGAACTACGTAGATACCAATGGAAACTCCGACGGTGAAAGATCAGCGTAGAAGTAAGAAGGGGAGGCTGTTTCTGTCAGAAAAACGAAAAAGGAAATCAGTTGATAATTTAAGGAAGTGGCCGTTGAAGTAAGTATTTGGATTTATTGAAGTACCTATATTGCGCATGAAATTCAAAATTTCCAGTGCTTGAAACGTTTCCCTTCCATATGGTTTCAGAAAAAGTAGTGATTGCTGAAGACAACATTGTGTCTACGATGCAGATCCAACCTCCGGATTCCGATCGCGAAAAGCGAGTGAATTTAAAATAAGTACATTTGTTGAAAAGTTTCCAGACGCTTTTGAAAGCCAAAGTGGGCGTTTCCAAAATATTCCTCAACTTCAGGATGAACTGCTTTCCGTGGTATTCGTGGCAGTGGCTTTCTACGGCGGTTATTGAGAGGTTGTCGTTATTGAGCGACTTCATCCTTCACCTTTCGGAATTGCAGGAATTGAGATAACCTTTTGTTTAGGCATGGTTGGGAAAGTTACCAAAAAATTAACTGATTAAAGCTAAAAAAGTAACTTTTACGTTCAAAGATACTTTTTCCGTCCTTTTGGCAAATTGGATGCTGTGGTAATGGAGATCTTGATTGACTTTTGCTTTGGAAAACTAAGGAAACACTAAACACTGACAGTGTAGTATTTTCCATCCGTATCAATTTATTTAAATTATTTGAAATACCGGACCACAACAAAGGCATTTTGGAAGAAAAAACTGAGGTAATATTTAATTAACTAAATGGCAATAGCTAAAGGATAACGAAATTTATCCGCTCTTCGTTGGATGTAAGGTCCGCTCTTCGTAGAAGGAAGCAGTTTAGGGATTGGCCTCAAGCATAACAATCACACCTCAACATTACATGGGTGTTTTCAAGTCTGTTTCGTCGGTATTAGGCGCTTCAGACCGAGAGGAAATGTGCAAGGATGGAAGGAACCTCAATCAACTCAACATTGCGAAGGAATTCTCTCTATTACGAATTCCCTCTATAATTATACCCTTCCTCCCCATTTGTCGGCAAGTATTTGCCCCGGGCGTGCCGTGGCCCCAAACCCCCCCCCTCGGACAAGTTGTAATTCTTTGGAAGAAAAAACTGAGGTAATATTTAATATACTAAATGGCAATAGCTAAAGGATTACGAAATTTATCCGCTCTTACGAAACTTATCCGTCTCTACACATGAGACTTTCAATTCAAACATATTGCTTTAATTTTTCTCACATTCCTCTCCTCACATTTCTGACTGCTAGCTTGAATAAATACGGATGGAGAAACTTGAAGTGCCACTAACCATGTGTCTATCAAGAAAAGATCGGGATTCCAATGAGAAAATCAACATCCATTGCTGAGGTTGTACTCGGGCCCTCGACATGAAAAGCCACTACCCAGGGGACAATGCCAAATTGTGCACTATATTGCTTCAAATACCTCTTGCGTCTTATAATTAATGAAAAAGACAAAATTGCGACTATTTAGGATTATTGAATTTTACCGCTGTCGCACAGTAGTTGCTTGCTGTGAAGCATTAGCAGCCGAGCCTCCGGCGATTCCTTTTAGAGAAGATTTGTGAAAAAGCCCTCTAAGGAAAAGTTCTATCGAGTGCCAAAATTAATGCATGGATTGATAAAACGAGTTGAGTCCTCTTCGATGAATCCGAAGCACACTCTCGGTCTTGCCTCTGAATGAGTCCCTTTTCTCTATTATAGTTTTTTTTGGAGTTAGTCGGCATTTTCATTTTTCCCCCCAAAATCTCAAAATATTAATTCCATTATTTCGCATACTGCTGAACTGGTTGAATTTTCATTAACAAATAGGAAACAGGGAGAATGATATTAGGAAATTGATGTTGATATGGATGGCAGCCATTAACTTTTCTCTTGTGTATGACAATGTGACAATAAGTCGTTGACATATCTTTCAGCCCATAGGTAGGAGGCAGTTGAGAAGTTCCTCTGAATATGGCTATTAAAAGTATGAAGTACTCTCAACGTAATTTTGGTTTGAGTGGAGTGGGATCCCAGCCGCTAAAGTCAATTCCGTCGGAATTCCCACGATATTTGCTCCCAGGTGGCAGCAGAAAAGCTGACTAATTCTAACTGCGGTGTAGGATGACAAGATATCCTCGGACAAGATATGCTATGCTATGACAAGATATCCTGTTCGCCTTTGGAAAGGGAGAAACTTGATCTTCAGTTTTCGTGAAAAAAAAATGCGCCCGCTCAACTGCCCAGTGGCACAGCTGTGACGGTGTCACGATTTTTCACGATTCCGTCACCCGGGCAAGACCAAAGAAAGAATAAGGAAGTTAGCCTCCTTTCTCCTCATTTATTACACAGTAGCCTCCTCATGGGCTCCAAAAGTATTTATTCATCTTCTCTTTTCGGTATTGTACCATAATAAAATGGGTACTGGATTGTTTTCACTAATAATTTGTATGTAACTTCTGGGGTTATGAACATCACTGAGATTATGGAGCAATAGTTTTGATATTCTCTTTATTTCAGTGCCATCGAGGACGTGGCAACGGATGTCGTTCATGACCCGGCCTCTGATTCAGTGATCAGCCTCATCAATGGGAGATTTATTGTAGATGGGCAACATTTCGTAAAAGAAATTCGATCTCTCGAAAATCATCGAAATACTTGCCAGAAAAGCCGACAGGGTTATTTTCGCCTTATCACTACGTCAACTAAGGCCTTAATTTGGCGTTTGGATTATCAGTGTCCGTATTACGGCATTAGTAAATCCATATTCAGCGAACCTAATCCAGAAATGCCAAAGGAAACCGAATGTCCCGAAAACATTGAATTGATGAAAATTGTAACGGTGCAGTGTGGGGATTTATGTCCATTGGAGGAGGGTATTCCAACATGAAGTAGTATTTTCAGCTCTGGGAATAAAAAGTATTGACAAAGAAACTTTCAGGAAATGCGAAGAAAAGTTGGGGCTGGTATGTAGTTATACACTATTCCTTAATGTCGTTGGTTTTCTCGAATACTTTATAATATATCTTCTGATCAATGTTTAGCGATGAAAAGACGTTCTTCTGGAGCTGATGCTGCAGTCAGGCCGAGAGGAAAAGACTTTGGCAATTAGAGGCTGGCGACGTCACGTCTTCCGGAACACCGTTCATAACTGTGATTGTCGATGGTGGATGGTCTCAAAGAAGTCACGGACATCGGTACACGGCTCTTTCAGGAGTTGTATGCGTGACTAGGCATCGCACGAAAAAATTACTCCACTTAAGGCCGCTTGACACGACACAATTTTTTGTACAATTCCTTGCACAAAGGCTTGTATACACTGAACGAAATTGTATGTTTGTCTGAATGGAATTAGAACAGGTTCTATTTTCCGTACAGTCATTCAGACATTCGTACAAGCGTTCACATAAATTACCGCTTCACACGGTACAATTTCCTCATACAAGCGTTTGTACAAGAAATTTTACAAAACATTGTATCGTGTAAAGCGGCCTTTAGGCGTCAGAAATAAATACTGCTCCATGTGCATGTATTTAGAGAAATTAGGAATATCGACTAAACATGAAAACTGCTACAAAAACTGGGATTCTTCCTCAGGTGCTATGGGAGCTGATATTGTGGTCCAAGCATTTCGATTCAGCAAGCAACTTCATGATTTAAAGTACCATTACCTTGTTGGAGACGGCGGCGACTCCAGCGTAATGAAGAAAGTAAGGGAAATAGTGCCATGTGGTAAGCATATTAAAAACATTGAATGCGCTAATCATGCAGTGAAGTGCTACACCAAAGCGTTGTTTAAAATTGCGGAGGTGAGGCCCAATTTAAAAGGTGTTCTAACGAAAGTAAAAATACTGCGATTAAAAAAAGCAGCTCGCGAAGCTATTACGCACAATGCAACAGAAAGAAAGAGTGTTGAGTCCTTAGTGTATGAAATTGGACCGAAACATGTGTTTGGGTGTCACGCATCATGCCGAGATTACTTTAGTCAAGCTGCTGACAGGCAGGCGAAGACTTTCAATGAGGAAGAAAATGCGTGCCTTGAAAACATTGAAGTGGCTCTGAGGCCGCTTATCCGTAAATCTGGATAGTTGATTACTAATAACACCCGTAATCATGCGGAAGATTTTATGTCTCTTGTGGCCAAATTTTATGGCGGAAAACAAGTGAATAGGGGCAAAAGGGGATCTTATCAGGACAGGGCTTAAGGCGCTGGTCTCGATTTCCAGCTAGGGCCTATGTGGAGGTATTCAGCTTGAAAAGCATTCCATTCAGTCTATCGATAGAAAAAAGATGAGACATGTGAACGGGTTGAATAAACTGCAGGAAAATATTTTATTGACACATTAATGAGGATTATTTTCAGAAAAGATAAAAACATCAAAGCAGTTGAAGCTATTACAGATGAGTATTTAGTAAAACCAATTGAAGCTCGATTTTCTCAACAGTTTCATGATTATACGCCGACAGCCACTGTCCGCGCCCAATTCTCGTGCACTCCAGTTTAAACATTAATAGATCCGACGCGGCCTATTGAATTTTCATGCCATTCACATCATCAATTGGATAATTTTGTTTCCTATTTCTTAGAATAATAGAAACATATTTAAACATAAGTAACCATCTGAGGCGTCACTTTGAGGACTTATTTAACGTACCTACATAATAAAAAAAAACTTGGTAGAAATTCCACACTCAGAGTGGAAGAGTGTAGAATTTCTAACAAGTAATTTTTTCATCATGAAAATTTTGGGCTCTTATTTGGCATAAGTAGATATGGATGAATTACAGTAATTTTCAATTGAGGTGTATTACCGTGGTAATTTACGGTAATTTTCGAAAATTACCGTAATTTTCCGGCAATTTCAAGTTTTGAGCTGCAAATCCTTATCGGAGGACTCCAAACGAAATCAAATAGCATTGAGATATAAATGCCTACACTTATATCAAACATATCACGACGTTTATTCATTATAACTCGTTTAAAAAATTAAAACGAAGTTGGCAGCAACACGCAATTTGCCTCTCTTTTGTCACACCATGAGAAATTTTCGTTCCAAAGACATACCTCTGCGCAATGTGCATTTGTTATTATACTCTGAATAAATCACGGACACAAAATGTAGACAAAATCGTTTTAGCTCCTTAATTTATAATATCACCCATTCCAATGGTTTCTTCGTGAGGAAGACATTTTCTGAAAAAGAACTTTCAGGGGCGTTGGTAATTTACCGAGTTGCCCATTTCTTGGCATAAGAGTGAAAAAAGGGAAAGTAGGTGGCCCCCCCCTACCCTGAATGCGTGAATTTCACGCGCCATTGGCTGAGTACGTGGTGAGTTCTACTCCCACCTATCAGAGGTCAACCTTCGGGTTGAATCACTGACTGTGAGTGAGTGAACTTCGGCGCCATGAGTAACGTTAATGTCTAATGACTGAAAAGTGGAGCTAAAGAAATTGACTTTCTAATAATTTGTGGAATATAGCTTTATTATTACTTCGGCGGAGTTTCAGGTTTTCAACATTGGAACTTATCGGTATGCTGTTCAATTTAAAAACCGAAAAAACATTCAGAAATTTAAATGGTTTTTCGGCAACCATGTATCATTTTTTTCTCTTTGAATTGCCACGACGAATCAATCACCGTCAACTATCATTTGGCTGAAATCAGCACCTCAGTTTATCTCGAAAAATATAGTTCCGCGCGTGAGCCGTAATCTGAAACCTCCGCTATCTCCTTCCCTCTCTGCCAATTGTGCGACCACGAGATACAATATCCAACACCCATTTCCACCGACGTCACCGGAGGAGGGGAGGGAAGGCGGTGGAAGGGGGACGAGGGGAGGGGGAATTCATGCTCTTATAGTTAGACGTAGTCCCTGCGATATCCTTAGGAGGTCGCGCTCGTAGCCCCATCTAGTAAGGGAGATTCACACCAACTCCCAGTCGTATAAAAACACCGCTACTCACAAACCTTCGCTCTGGTTGCGATGACACGTTTGTGGCCTGGTCTCATGACAGGGAGAAATTAGAGCAGTTCTTCGAGCATCTAAACCAGAGGAACAACAATATAAAATTCACGAAAAGAGGCGGAAGTGAATGGGAGGCTTGCATTCTTGGATGAGCTCATCATGAGGAAGGAAGGCGGATCCTAGGAGACACAGAGTTCATCGAAAACCCACAAGCACCAACACGTAGGTTTGTTCGATGAGTCGATTAATCGAAGTCATCGACCATCGACTGCGACTAGAATCATCAATGCCGATGAGTTGATGCGAATCATTGATATCGATGTGTCGTAATGTGCTGCTGATACGAGAAACGCTACCACTGCTGACGACCCCTTTAAGAAAATAGCTCCACAAGTACAAGGAGGTCCCAGCTTTATCCAAATCTTCGGACGTCCTACATTGGTATAGAGACAGGAAGGAACTGTGTATCCCCGCCTTCAGAAGTACGCGAGGAAATACCTCTCTGTATTCCTGCCGCTTCATCAGAGCGGTTATTTTTTAATCACACTTTAGTGAGAATACAATGTCATACAATGTCACTTTTCCTTAGTTAAACTCCGCCACCCAGGCGGCGTGACCATCTACGGATCTCAAGCGGTGAACTGCCGGTCATGTGCTGGTCTTTCAGACGATTCATCCGCTCTGATCCGTATCTTTCGACTCTTGATCCGTTTCATTATCTCCGCCTGACATTAGTTCCCGTCTAATAACGTGGCATGGAGCCACCATCGTTTCCACTTGAAGCTTGAGTTGGAAAAAAGGCAAGAACGAGAAAGATACAATCGATTTTAAATTGCATTTTTGGAATTTGCACAACGTGAAGAACTTAAACTTTCTTAAATCACGAATTGCTTATTAACAACAAATGCTTTCATTAATGAAACACTATTGAGAAAATGAAACATGATGAAACACTATTAACGTAAAATGTAGCGAGAAACAAATGCAAATTCCAATATTGGTATAAAGGGAATTATCGGACATGAATTATCTTGACAGGCCATCCGAATAATTAAAATGATATGGACAAACAATTTTTCACTCACCTTCACCGTATTCCTCCATTTTTGAAGAAAGCGGTCGCCGTTGCCAGGCACTCGTTTATTTATTCAACGACAGAAGCTTCGACAATTCACGATCCGTTCGTGAGCCGATCATTAAGAGAGCGAAACGGATCTCCCGCCTTCCCGCAAAGAGTCATTAAAAAGGTGAGATTACAAAATAATCCCCCAGAGCGGTTCTTCAGCGATGCAGGAAACATTGAATGCTTGTTTTGCTCTTTAATAAATATGTCATGTCCTTCTCAATTAAGTCTGACCCAGTTCAATCTTCACTTAATAGCCACACCAAACTTCCAACCGAGACATCCGCAGCGATCATCGATAGTCATCGATCATCGTAATTCATCGATCACCGACAGTCATCGATCATCGACATTCATCGATCATCGATATTCATCGATCATCGTCTACACTCTATTCGATGATCGATGACAGCCATCGAAGCATTTCGATGAAATTTTTTCATCGAAATCGGTCATCGCACAAACCTACCAACACGTACGTACCTGCACGCCAGCTCGCACCAATACCCGGGACAAATAAATGGCGTGCTGAACACGATGGTCCACCGTTCTTTTATTTTAAGCGATGGCGAGCACCGATCAAGTGAGCTATGAACACATTGAGGGAGATTTTACTTGACAGCGGTTACAGAAAGAGTGACATAGACATCAGTGGGAAAGGAACACAATAGGACGAAGTCGCCGCAGGAAGAAACCAGCGAAAAAAGCTTTCCTGCCTTTTCACATACGAGGACCGGATTGCAAGAATTTTGGCCATTAACAAAATAAAAACTACATTCAAGCCCAAAAGCCAACTCCGAAATATTATACGCAGTGTTAAAGGACGCGATGAATTGGAAACAGAGGGGGTGCTCGAAATCAAATGCCAAAATTGTCATAGAGTGTAATATAAGGTGTAATAAGGAGCATCTCGCTACCATTAGACTCAGCAGTCGCCGAACACGCCGCCAACACGATGGATATATCCTCGGCGGCGGCGGCGGCGTGCATTGGTCTTATCCGGAGGCAATCCGAACTAGCGTCATTCGAGAGCGGATAGAAAAACAAGAACAATTTCAACAGGGGCAGAGAATGAGTAATTCATGGCTTCCTGTTTTCAAAATCCGGAATTTTCGAGAATAATAACCCCGCCCCCTCCCATCCCCTTCACCCCACCTGCCCCGAATCCATACCCCCGAGATTCGCATTCTACCCTGAAGAGGCCTCTTCAGCCGCGCAGGGGTGCACAATCACGTCATCGCGGAGAAATCCCAAAAGAACCACATCACTCCGAAGACATGGACTCGCGGTCTTCGTTCTATGCTTCTGCTGATAATTCGGTAGTCGGAACTTCCGAGTCACGTGACGTGGGGCCTTAAAGGTTCTTGGCCACCATTCGATACTTCGCCATCTTCTGCTTCTCCAGCACAGAGCCGTGCTTCTCTTGAAGGCGCCTTTTAAGATTGAATGTGCGCCACACCGAGAAAATGAATGTCTTCCCATCAAAGGTCTTCTTCCCATTCTGGAGCTATCAAACCGCGAGACATTGCTAAAGCCCTGTCGCGACCCTTGGGGTTTCGTGTCGCAACAAACGTACCTATGGCAGCACGAATGCTGCGACACTAATGTCAGAAACAAGAAGCTCCGAATGTGTTTTGTCAGTAGTATGTCAGGGACAACTCAGACATATTACTGCCCCGGACTGTCTCTGCCGAACAGAGGAGATTGAAGTGCGAAAGCTCGCGAACAAATGAAAAACCCGCGGCGCTTGGAATGCCATGCTAATCCAAAGTGAACTGTTATGATTCATTCGTCACTTATTCACCCAGCTCTGTACGAAGTGAACAGCGATGCTTAGGCACGTAAGATATGCAACAGGCATTATATTCTGTTAGGCTAAAATAAAAGATAGAAATAGTTTTCACAATATTTGAGACTAAAATTTAATTCAGAAGAGGTATTGTAACTTCAATAACTCCCCACAGATAGATACTTATCGCCAACAGTTTTAATTGGTTTTCCGTGCACTAAGTGAAACGTGAGAGAGATGGGAGATATGCCATCTCCCTCACGTACACGGTCTCACGTTACGCGCTTATGTTGTGTCTTTTGTTTCTGTTCATGCGCTATTCACGCTTCACGTCACCCGTTTCACATCCATCGCAATCCCGGCCTTAAAGGAGGAGGCTCCACCGAATTCTGAAGTAAGTGGCATTTTTGTGATTGTTCCAGGAAACATCGTTTTCTATCGATTGGAAATGAAACAATGGGGCCTTGCAATAATATAGTTGAATAACAATGACGTTGAAAATCAGATATGTTCTGCGTGGTTATACGTGGCAGAGCATGACTACTGCTGTAACATTTGCAGATCTGTAATGTGAAGAGAAACTTCGTGTTGACGAAAAAGTAATATAAGATGGGCAGAAAATCCTTAGTAACATGAAAGTGGCGCTACCTTACACTGTTTACAATGGCAACGGTACTTGTGACGGAACGTGCTTACGAGCCTATTTACTCAATTTACAATACCTTACCAAGGTCCTTCTTATATTTTTATGTAATTTAAACTTTTTCTTTGATTATTGAGATGGTGTGATTAATGCCAATGCTTCCAAATAGTACCAACAGTAGCAGCGTCATTGTTGCCAATTATTTTTAAAAAATATTATCATAAATAAAATTCAAACCAAAGAGTTGTATTTACAAAGGGTTAGTTTATAACTAGTTAAGTAAATATTTAACATATATAAGAATACGCAATAGGAGAAATGAGCATGTATTCACACTTTGGAAATTAAACGTGGCAACAACACGTCAGCCATGTTCCGAAGTCAAAAGCCAATATGTTCAATCACCACTTCTGCTCAATTACTTCCCAGACCAAGCAAACTAGTGCACCCCCAAACATAAACTATGCTCATTCACCTCACTCAATGTTTCTATTCCCAACCTGCCCAGCTGAAATTGTAAAAATAATCAATTCCTTTCAAAACAAATTTTCCTCAGGGATCGATGGCATCCCAATGCCTGTTGTAAAAGCAGTCGCTCACTCTATTGCAATACCTTTGGCTGACGTGGTAAATTCCTCTTTCCTAAGTGGACAGTTCCCAGCAATCCTCAAATACTCTCGTGTGACTCCTGTTCCTAAAAAAGGGACACGTGAAAATGCAGACAACTATAGACCAATATCTGTCATATCTGTCTTCTCCAAAATATTTGAGAAACTATTTCATATTCGGGTATTCAATTACTTGAAGCTGCATAAGCTCATAGCTGAAAATCAGCATGGTTTCCAAATCGGAAAATCAACCAACTCTGCAACTTTTGACCTCCTAAACAATATTCTGCATGGTTTAGACGAAAAACTTCTCACAGCAGGCATATTCTTTGATTTAAGCAAAGCTTTTGATCTTATTGATCATAACATATTAAAATACAAACTTCAAAATCTAGGAATTTCTGGTAGAGCACTGGAATGGATTTCGTCATATCTAAGTGACAGAAAACAAATTGTGAGCTATTCCTACAGGGACACCTATATGACACAAACTGCTAAATCTTATCCTCTAAGCAAGAACTCTGGTGTTCCCCAAGGATCCATATTAGGACCTCTGTTTTTCCTCCTTTTTGTTAATGACCTCCCAAATCACCTATCACACTGTAAAATCACCCTTTATGCAGATGATACATCTGCCATTGTTACAGCTGACTCCCTAGATAGGTTAACTGAATACACTAACAACACCATTCGTGAAATGCAGCAGTGGTGCAATAGTAACAATCTAGTTTTAAATAAAGAAAAAACACAGCTCATCCAGTTTATAAGTAAAAACTACAAAAAAAGTAACATTCTAACAGATAACAATGTTACTTGCTTAAACCTGGCAACTGCCATTAAGTTCTTGGGACTCCAAATAACAGATAACTTGGATTGGTCTCCCCATGTTCTTGGAATAGTGAAGAAAATATTTGCTGGTATCTTCATGATTAGAAAGTTAGCTCCTGTTGTTTCCATTGACATTCTAAAAATGGTATATTATGCTAAAGTGCATTCATATATTTCGTACGGCATTATGTTCTGGGGAAATTCAAGCATAGCTAGTAAAGCCTTCTCTGCCCAGAAACAGGCAGTTAAAGCCATGTTCCAAGTCCCTATACGTACCCCTGGAAAACCACTCTTCACAAATGCAAATATACTAACATTGCCCTCTATTTACATTTTGTCTTGTGTTTGCTTTGTTAAAGAAAATCCTGATAAATTCCCAATGAACTCCATATATCATGACTACTCCACCCGCTCAAACAATAACATACATGCCAGTCAGCATTCATACTCCCTTTTTGCTAAAGGCGCCTATCACTCATCCTCAATACTTTACAATAAGTTGCCAAATGACTTTAAAACCATTACCTCTCCAATGATTTTCAAAAGGAGAGTCAAAGAATTCTTAATTAAGAAATGCTATTATGATGTAAGAGAATTTCAAAGTGATTGCTTGTGAATAACTTTGTATAGATATGTCCATTATTTTTGTAATGATGACATTGAAATTTTGAACAACTTTGTACATATATGTTCATTAATATTGATATGATGACCTTGTAGTTCTTGTGTGTATATGTCCTGTCCAAATTTCTTTTGACGAAACCATGCATGTACTTGCTAACGGTGTAATAAAAAATATTATTATTATTATTATTATTATTAAAATGAGTTAAAAGAGCTTGTAAAAAAAGAATGCAACTACAACGCGCATTATAATATTATGTTCATACAATTAATATGCATACGCATACATATCAATTGTATGAATAATATGTATGCGTACTTGCATCACATTATAGACGAATTCCCACATGGGTATTTTTCTGAATCGGCATTTATTCATTGAATAATATAGTTCTTTCACGTAATTTTGATTCGTGGAGTCACAGCGGAACCTCCATAAAAAGTAAAGCAAATTATCAACTCTTCGATGCCATCCTGCAAATTGTCTGCGTGTGCCACATGTCTCCTTCCACTCCCTTGACGTGCTCAACATAGTTTTTCCAATTTTCTGGGGTGAGAGTATCAAAGCTTTCGGCTATGAGTCTTTCCACCTCTTTCATCTTAAATGTCGAATTCTTCATTCCCACGTAGTGCTATACTTGGGCCCAAACCGTTGCAATCGGATTCAACTCACAATGATTTGGTGGTAGTCTTAGTACTGTGCAACCACTATGTCTGTGCTATTTCCTCAATCCTAAATTTTTCAAAATGTTCCCGTACTTGATCAACCAAAAATAAAAGGTCTCTTTTCAAGCTGTCCTCGTTGAAGTTAATTCTTTTACTTATCAACCACTCTTTGATGCAATCTTTTCTCCAACTTGTAGAAGGCAAGGATTCTAATTTCCTGGAATGATAAGACGCATTATCGGCAACTATCACAGTACATTCGACAGAAGTGGGTTTTGAAACCAACTCTCATAACACTCTCCATCAACTTCATCATGCTCATCCTTAGTGTTCTTCTTGCTAAGAAAGAAGCGCGCAGCACCTTTTGTGAACCATTTCCCTGTCCCTGCATGAATTATGGCAAAACGTCCTCCTCGGGAGGTGGGTGCCTTCAAAGCAGTACTCAGACCAGCAAGGAAAGCCTGACGAGGTGTTATTATTTCTTCATCACGCCAAGCCATGTTTATCGTCTGTCCAACATTGATCCACGTCTCGTCTGTGTACACAATATCCCTTCGATCACGGCGATATTTTTTTCAACAGTCTCAAATAATTATGACGCCAACGAATAATATCGTCTCTTTCAATAAGTATGCTTCGTCTGCCCCTGCGTTCATATACGAAGCCTATGTCAAGAAGAAGACGGTATAACGTGGTCCTCTTGAAATTAGGAAGATCCTTGTCTAAATTTACGGAGTTCAAAATAGTTTTTAGAGTCGGAGGAATATTTTTCATGAATGATTCATGAACTTTCCTTCGAACTCCCGATCTTACGAAATCATCGTACATCACTGATCTCGCATTCCTATACGGTTGATTAATTTTTTTTCGTTTTCGAAGGAGAAACCAATGCACCGCGGGATGCTGCCTTTCTTACCCTGTAGATAGTAGACTGTGAGCACCCAGTGGCTTTCGAAGTTTCTTTGCAGGATTCAGCAACATTGAGCGATTGGTTGAAATATTTGAACACATTGAACACCATCTCTCTTTCACGGCTTCTCAACTTCTCCCCTTTCCTCCTCCTCTTCGTTTCGGACATTGAGATAGCACACTATTGGAAATAAATTGATCTGGAGGACACTCCACAGCACTGTTGAACTAATTTGCACACCACACACCACTTGTTCACGCACAGAAATCTGACGAGACACTAAATCCCTCGCCCTTTCTATCCCTGGTCCCTAACACCGAAGGGTCGCTTCTAAAGCCAATGTTTTATGGCACCTTCTGAACGGAACTTCCGCAAATACCCAATATACAGTCAGAGGATGAGAATAGGATAAGAATATCCCTCGTACAAATCCATTCGTATTTTCTGCCGAAAGGCACGTAAGACTTTTACCTCTTCTTCCTTCGCTGTCAAAATTTTTGCTTAATACTTCAGTATTTATATATTTTCATCAGCCAAGTTCTTGAAACTAATATATTTCATTCATATTACTATTGCTTTTAATAAATGCTAAAAACAAAAAACGGTGTCATTTTTATCAAAGAGGCACGAGTAATTAAAGAATCCAGCTCATTCTCCGACCGGGAATCTTCCTTCCACGCGATAGGTTGGCTGATGAGCGAGCGGCAAATGAAAAATATTTGGCGAAATCAAAATTTCATAACTCCCTTTTTACTCGAGATAGAGTTACGATTCTTTCACCAAAAACAAATATATAGTTTTACGTTTATAACTTACGCAGCATGTATGGATCTATACCGTGAAACACGAAAGTTAGTAGGCGAGCGCTTTTTACATTGAAAATTTCAAAATATTTTGTCCAAAAGATATTATAATCAATATAACAACGTTGAAACTCGGTTAAAAACAAATAAGAACTCACCAATATGGAGGGAAACGCATAAGAACTTTTATTTAAAGTTTTAACTTAATACTGTGAACCGTTTGTCTGCAACTGGGCGAGGAAGATGAAATCAGAAGCGCGCAGTTTCTAACGGAAATTCAAGGAAATATTTTTTATAATATTTATTTTAAAATAAATCGATTAATTACTGCCACCACTAAACGTAGCATATTTTTCTGCTTCAGCAAATGTCTTTTTCTATTGCATAGCATCATGTTAATTTTTCCTGCTGTCATTGACAACGTCGCACCTCCGGCCTTATGGAGATTAAATGGGAATCAAATCTCCATAGGAGACCATACTGTCGACTAAATGTGGAACGCTCTTTAGCGCTACTCACGGATTTAGAAGAATTGCATTCGGTTAAAATTAGGAGTATTTAAATGAATGCTTCAGCTGTGTTCTGCTTCAGCTGTGTGTGAATGTTTTTTTTTATTCTTTACGGGTTTGTGCATTTGAACCAACCTGAGACATGAAGAGAAGAGTTTGAAGGCTTTCAAAATCGTCGTTGAATGAAATAGCTTGAGATTTGTGATAGTTTCATAAAAACCAAGGAATAAAATTCAAATCCCAATGCAGCATAATGTCTCATTACGTATCCGTGGGATGTTCATTGATGCTATTGCAATGATGCTAAAAAAGTTCCTCCAAAAGCGATGCGTAAATAGCATTGTTCTTCTCGTGAAGATATTGAAAGATACGAAAAGAGGTGTCGCAGTTAATCCTTGAATCTAGATCGGCCATTTCATTCGGAAAAATCATACGGGCTTACTTTTCACAATACTCCCAGATCAAATGAGTTTGCATTCTGTAAAACTAAAAGTATTTAATTGAAAGTTTCTGCGGGGTCCAAAAAGTGAATATTTTATGGATTTATACCGTATTCCAAAGTGGACCGCTTTCCAAATTGTTGTGTTTTGAGAAACAAGAACGTGATAAGAAACTTAAATTTAGTCTAACCAAGAATAGGAGTAGCAAGATGAAAATATTGTAATATAGTTATGCGTCAAATATGCAGTAGAATGTTTAAATAATGCAACCAAGCGACAACTGCCTGGTTGAAGTAGGCTAAATCTGTACTAGGTAATAAGAATAGAATTTACTCTAATTGGAATCAAATGCATTAATACGTATCCGTAGGAAGTTCATTGACGCCACCGTCATGAAGTTGGAGAATTGAGACAAGCATAAGATGTATAAGAGACCAGAGAACAAATGTTTTTTTGCCGTAAAGTTGGGTGCTAACCATTCCCAAAAACCCGAATCTGGCCTCATTGTCAACGATCGACAGTAAGGCATCCGCATGCACCTCCCCCATCTTCTAACCTTCTTCTTTTCTTGTGGTCTCTAGTGTTGCCGCGATACGACTCGAGACTTTCTCGCCTCGAAAACGAGACTCGAGACCGTTTTTTGACCAGGCGATACCACAGCCACGAAACTCTCGAAAGTCTCGAAATACAGATACATGTGCTTAATTCGTATTTGGTGTAGAATCGACCCTGAAACTACGACCATCTTCGACATAGATACGACATAAATGCCATGTTTTCCAAAAGTATTAAATTTTTAATTCAATGTTAAGTTTGCGATACATTAGTTAACAATTAAGTATTATTTTTTTGCCGATACTACTATTTCTTGTGGCGTGAGCGACACTTGTGGAGCTTACTACTTTTCCTTGTTACCTGTTATGGAGGTACCTAGGAAAATTTATCCAGCAAAAAATTTACCAATTTACAAAGCAGTAATTTTCAGTGCTCACTCCCGCGATACAAATATCCTGGATTATTCTCGCGTAAGGTGTAAAGTATCGCCCAGCGGCAGTTGCAATACTCCTTTTCAGGTTGTCTGCTTAGAAAAATGATGCCGCAATTTCGTATTGAGCATCGCACATCACCTCGGCATAAGGGTGGATGGCAATTGAAATCACTACGTACCTCTTCCTGCATGATATAGCTTCTACGGGTAAGTCAGGATGTTTAGCACAATGTCGTTCATGCTGTACCTAGGATGATGCGTGTGCAAAATAATAACCACAATGGGCTGTCCTTTGTCTTCATTTGTTTTCATTTGCTTTTATTTTGCTAAACAGAATTCCATCCAATCGAAAAGTTCTTCACTGGAGCTTCCAAACGGCATTTAGTCATCAGCCACTCATTCTCCAACTTCATTCATCCTACACTTTCCCCACAAACACCTAGAGCAGGTATATCATCAATAGTTCGCGAGTTTACTATGTGGAATTTCATGATAATACGATTGTCAGATTGAGTACACTCAGTTCATCCACACAGTACAGCCCGTCCGGTTTCAACAATGTCGGGTCATTCTCAAGAGGGTCAACAGTATACAGCTGTATACAGTTTCCAATAAATTTGTTAGGATTCTCTGATCGATAACGGAGGGGAGGGTACAGGAAGAAATACCCAGGATGTTTTGAGGAGGCGATTCCAGACAACAATTCATTGTACACCAGAACAGAATGGAGTTGCAGATCGCAGGAATGGACTGAGTCAGGGTATGTCAGCAAGGTGTGCACCTGCTGATACACGCTGCTGAGGTGGGTGCACTGGGTTGGTGGGGCAATGACGACTGCGTGCTACCTACAGAATCGGCTAACGAGTAAGGCAGCAGAGAAAAACCCTTATGGAATGGAAAGAAGCCTAAATCAGGACACATCCGCGTGTTTGCATAAGAAGATAAGCATCTTGATTAGCAGAAAGGGGAAAGAAAGCAGTACAGAAGGCAAGGAGAAGTGTAATATAAGTTGAGCATTTTTAGTAGAATTTAGCATTCTAAAATATTGTTCGCCTTACCACACTTTAAACAAGTTATTGATACTAATAAATGTTCGCTCAAAAAAAAAGCAGAAAAGCCTTAGTTACATCAGCAGCGTCGGAAGTGGGGGGCAGGGGGGGCATTCGGCCCCCCCCCAAGAATTTGCCCCGGGCCCTTGAGAAATGAATCTTCAATAGTAAAAATTTAATTTTCTTCTTCTTTCCAGCTTGCTGCTTCCCTTCTGACGCATATTCTACCACCTTCTTATAGCGGAATTCTAGTCTCTACCCCCTCCTATCCGCTAAAAAATCCGGGCCCCTTTCATAGGAGCGGGGCCCTTTTCTTAAGGGCCGGGCCGTTTTCATAGGAGCCGGGTCCTTTTCTTAAGAGCCGGGCCCTCCCAGCGAAAATAGTTCCGACGCCCCTGAGTTACATGAAAGTGGCGCTAGAGCATGTTGTTAACCTTGGCAACGGTACTTGTGACGGAATGTGCTTACAAGCTTATTTACTCGCTAAATGTAGGAATATCATACCTTATCAAGGTCCATCTTATATTTTTATGTAATTTAAATATTTCATTGGTACACATGGTGTAACTAATACCAATGCTTCCAAATTGTAGCAGCGTCATTGTTGCCAAACTATTTGCAAAAATATCAATATTAATAAAATTCGAAACAAAGAGTCGTATTTTCAAGGAAATAGTTTTAAAGTAAGTAAGAAAATATTTAACGGGAAAATATTAGCGGGATTGAGCATGCATATTCTCATTTTGTAAATTAAACGTGGCAACAACACGTCAGTCATGTTCCGAAGTCAAAATGAGTTAAAAGAGCTCGTTAAAAATAGAATGCAACTACAACGCGGTTATATAATAGCATACTCATACAATTGTTGCGTATGCGTTATCACCCCACTGATGATTCTCCTTGTAGGTGTTTTTCTGGATCGGTGTTTATTCATTGAATAACAACAGCTCTTTTGCGGGATTTTGAATCGCGTAGTCACGGTGGAACCTCCTTAAGTCGTACATTCATTAGTTATTGGCGAAAGTGCGTATTGGAAGAAGAAGAGAGGCATTGCGTGGCCTCTTACGAAATAATGATTAATATGCAAGGGGAAGAAGCAACCGTCTAAGATGTTTTTCTTTATTTGGAATCGTGACTAATTTCGGCACGTTCTATGCATGTGTATACAAATGCCACAGCATTTCCAGAACCCCGTACGTTGAGACTGTGTGACCTTCCACCGTAAATCACACAGCGAAACCCGTCGACAGACTCGTATCTCCGACTTTTGTTTTATTCCAAGGAATATCAAGTTATGCTTCGTTTAATAGGCCTACGATTTTTTTAGTTCGTATGTCTTGTGAAAGTTGCACCGCCTACAAATGCCATAAAATTGCATTTCTTTTTCTCCAGATTTAATTAATTCGTGCTGTATCGTTTTATGGCTGCATTTCGGCGTAATGTCGTGTCGTGGCGATAAACCGATTTCCCTGCACCCTTGTGACTAAATATGTATGTACCTCAATTTCTTCGCTCCTTTTAGTGAGTATTCATGCGCCATGCGTTTTGATATGGTTTTTCATTGGCGACACTTGTTTCACTTGAATGTGCCATGGCACTGCCGATAGCATGCCTAAAACGCTAACACATGGCTCGCATTGTGACACGAGTCAGCCATTGTATTTTGAGCGCTTGGACAAGGAAGTGTGAAGGACACGAAATAAATTGCGAGGTGCTTACTCTCGGAACCGAAATCGCAATTTTGTACACGAAATTGTTAGATGCAAAATGAATAAAGAATTTTAGTGAAAAAATTAATCTTGTAACCACAACAGTTCACTCATAAATCAAAAATTAAAATAATCAAAAGGTGACGCCAACAAAAAAAGCTGCTGTGATAACATTGAGGTCACTTTCCTCCCGTCCTTGATTGCTTTTATGGGAAGGGAAGGGAGTGGAGGGGGGTTCTCGGAAGGTCTCCTCGCACAGATGCTGTCGCAACTTCTCGTATTGGTAGAGACAGCTGTGTCCCCCCCTTTGCGATAATGCGAAGTAGCTTCGCGGGCTCAGTTTTGATTGGACGAAGTCGATATATACGTCAGAGGTTGCACCAAGCCCACTTTTCCGAAAGGGTTAAAAACATCAGTTTTTCGCCGCTTATAACTCGAGAAATAATTGACGGATCAAAAAACGGAAAAATACGGGTGTTTTTATTTCACAAACTCTATCATATTCGGCAATAAAAGAAATGATGGTAAACGACCCCATTGCGAGGTGCTTAAACACTGTAAGTAAAACTATAAAATACTTGGCTACCATTGACTATTACCCTATAAGTACTTTAATTTTCCATTAATAGTGTGACGACATTCAGTGAATACATTGTTAATACCCCGATGCAAAGGCCACATGTGCTGTTTCCGGTGGTAGTGGAAAATAAACAAGTAAAATAAATAATGTCTTGATGCCTAATACAATTAAATTGGACCAACTATAATTAACAGGTTGAAGGGCCGCCGCCCATTTGAGCCGCGTTTCGTTGCCTTGGCAAAGATGACATACGCATATGCTGACGACCAGCGCCTTAGTGATTATGTTCCTGAGAATTAGATGTCCCCGTATGTCAATGAGGGGTGTAACGCGACCCCATCTTCACATCACTCACATTGGTGGCCTGAATAGCACGAAGGCCAAAGGCACGAGTCTTGTTCGAACGTGGAATCCCATTGGGCGTGAAGTTCCAGCTGTAAAGGGCGCAACTGCATAACACTCAAATGTAGAAGTGTGATGACCTGACACTTCATCCAGGGAAGAAAAGCTTACTTCTTCTGAGCTCACTCCACCCACGCATTCAGGTTGGTACAGATGACAAGTAAACACAGGAAACAGTGGTTTTTTATAACGAGACCAGGTATGGCGGCGATGTTGTTGATCAGATGGCTCGAAAATACACAGCAAAATCGTCCTGCATACGTTGGTCTGTGCACCCGTTTTCAAACATAAACTTGATCTTGCTGGAATTGCTTTCCCGTGCACTGTACAAGAAACTCAACCATTCTAGAATTTCCAGAAGGGACTTTTTGACAAACATATCCCTTTCCAACAATTGTCATCATTACCCGTTAAAATATGAAAACGCATACAAATACTAAATAACAAACTCAAAACGATGCATTTGCTGAGCAATACAATCAAAAAGACGGTGGGGGTCAAAAATGGCCCCTTAGGCATCAAAGGGTGTGCGAAATCTTCAGAGGAGTTCAAGTGTTGAACACCAGAGGGTTGGCATTACACCCGGCCAAACAATACGCTGTGCGCCCGGCCACAACAATGGACAAGAATGTGGGAGGAACTGAGAGAACATCCAAAGGCGATAATGTATTGCGAGTTTTGAATGGTTTAAGTAGATAATAAAATGATACAATAACCATAACATGATGTTAGGGGAACATGGGGTAAGTGCATCTGCTAAGTTGACGGTGTCTGGCTTGGCTACGTGGAATTCCTTCATGATGAGGGTAAGGAAGCAATGTGGATGTGAATTGTTTCCTTGCCCTCATCGTGCATCTGCTATTCAACAAACAGCCCAAAATTTTATTCCAGAGTTTTCTGCCCCGATTGAAGAAAGGGGTTATCTGCCTTAACCAACTTTCAACGCCAATGAGACAGCTTTGTTCTGGAAAAATATGACGAAGATAACATATATTTCGAAGCAGGAACGATGAGCAGCAGGATTTAAAGTCACTCGGCATCGTCTTACACTGTTGTTTTTCAAATGTATTTCAGTTAGCTTAAATTGTAGGCCGATACTTGTTAGTGCTGAAATTTCTTGCGTTTCAAAAGGAAAAACCTAAGTGATCCTACTCGTGCCTTGGAAATCAAATCAAAAGATGTGGGTGGACGCAGCTTCCTGCACAGAGTGGTTCAAATTTTGCTTTGTTTCCGAGATCTAAGAAAGAACAAGTTGAATTATAAGGCCCTGCTAATACTTGACAATTTACCCTGGACATCCAGTTATTCTATTAAATGCTGGCGAAAACATTTGAGTACTGTTTCTCCCTCCGAGTACGACATCAATGGGCAACCATTGGATCAAGGTGTCATGAAAATCTTCAAATCCTACCACACCAGGCGCACTTTCAAGACACGGCTGCAGGCGTTTGAAGTAACCCTCTTTGCTTGATCACGAACATTTGGCCTTCATTCAAAATCATGGATTACAATTAACATCATATTGGATTCAGGGAATGAAGTGAAGGAGTCTACATTGAATGATTGCTGGGAAAGCCTTAGTTCAGAAGTGGTGAATACTGTCCTCGGGTTTTCTTCATTCGAAGAAGAAATCACCGAAATCGTAGCTGGCAATAGCTAACGGGGGACAAGGATTTAATGGCAACAGGAGAAAGAGATAGAAGAATTATAAAGACCATATCACAAGGAGGTGATGGAATACAGCTATTTCGGTCAATCAACTCTTTCTGACTACTGCTGGAACTGGAATTGATTACGGCCGACGAAAATAAAGAGGTGTGAAGAGGGTTAGTGAATTCAGATGAAAATAAGTGTCTTAATTGACCAAGAAATCTCTCGAGGGCGTTTTTAACGCACTTGACTGATTTCAAGAAAAATTACGTCCAGTCGATCCGTGCATAGAAGGAAGATTTACCACGATACCGTGAGCTATAGAAACCAGGAAGAGCGACGTAAAACAGCTGCATTACATAGTTCCTCGAGGTAACGTTTTAAAAGGCATCTTTTCTCCGCATCTCCTCGGTTCTAACAATTCTACATCCTCTTTCGAGGTTAATTTGTAAAACGCGGAAAACTCAGCTGTAATTACAGCCTTGGGTGCATCGGCTGTCAGAATAAATGGCAATAATTTCTACATTACAAAATGGTCAGCAATATTATTGCTGCAATCCCCCTGATTACCATGATGCGCGTCTACCGATTAATGCTGCCTTGAACCCATATTGTGGTGAGCGTTTTCAATTTCTGCACCTAACACACTTCTGTTGAAAGCCAAATTATCGTGAATTTCATTTTCCTTTTAGCCAAGATGAGCTATGAAGATAGAAACGGCTGATTGTTCTATTTTCTGTGGTTCCATAAAATAGGCGAAAAACTTTTCGTGTTGAACTTTATTTAAAAATATTTCGTAGCAGCCATTTGACTTAATCTTGCTTGTACCCTGTGTTGTTAATGTTACCTAAATGCTAAAATGATTAATGGAATAGCACGCTTTTTATTTTAAAAAGGCAATTTTAATCATACTGGACACCTCTTCCAAATAAAGAATAATCTCTTCCAAACGTTGTACGAATACGAAATTATTTCCGGAAATGCGTAGTTACTGAGAAATAACACTTTCGGCCTGAATCACAAGTTAGGTGTTAAGACTAAGTAATGACACTCGGTATTGCCGTACGTTAGGCGTCGATATTACGGAACCAATCTCGGTATTGCCTGTGTACTCTTTGTTTCGCATGGCGCGATTTTAACAAGTAGCCTAACCTCGCGCTATGTGAGGGTCTGCTGTATTGGTGAGGCAGGGGCGTCCAGGTATAGCATTCGTGGCATTGGCATTCCTATCCATGCCAGGGAACTATCGCACGCTAGCGGCGTGTGGCGGCGCTCCGATGCACTTGAATTATCGCCTCACAGTCGATCGATCGATAAAAACGGCAGGATTCGAGCCTATGCCCGTGGGACGGGAGGACAGTTCTCATCAGCATGGTTTCCCTTCTCTTTGCCTCCCTTTCTCCCTGAATGCAAAAACACCAATCTCGCCTCGTTTGGCAGCTGCTACTTCGAGTAAAATTTCCATTCGTCTGCGAATCTTTCGAGACAGACAGTTATTTAGTTAGTTCCCTGGTGAGCCCAAGGGCGTCGCCAGGGAGGCGAGAGCGGCTCACTGAGAAGCATTTCACTACTCTCCCGAGTGACCGACTCTCCCTTCTGCTGCTGCGGAGGGGGAGGCCCCTTGGGGGGTGTGGGGGCTGTTTATCGAGAGGCAGGCAGCTCGGGGGGACCACACACACACACAGACAGACAGACTAGTTTGTTTCCACAGCAGAAACGTTTTCTGGACGGAGGCTCTTCCTTGTTGTGTCTGCGTGTCAGAAAACTTTCAGAGGGAAAGAAGAGCAACCCCCGGAGCGGGCTTTCGTTGTTCGGAAGATGGAGGATGTTGGGATCGAGGGGGGGGGGAATGTTGCGAGGAGGGAAACACGGCGATAGCCTTAGGGGTCCGACGGTCCACTCCTAGAAGCACTCGGGATGCTCGGAGCTGTTTGGAAAAATATGCATCAGCCGCGAATCGAACCCGGGCCTTGAGGACGGGAAGCTTTCTTTGATACTGCCAAGACTTTGTTATTTGGCTTAGAAGAGAGAGACGGGCATTTCTCTCCTGCGCAACAACGTATTTACAGCGTCGCCATTGGTCAGCGATGAGAAACCAAAACATCAAAAAGATATGTAGCGCATGATTGGTGAGAATTCACTCCCTGCCACACACCTTTATGGTGGCTTGCAGAATATGATGTAGATGAGCAGGAGGGTGCACGGAAGGCAAATCCCGAGTGCCATCTGGCGGATGCATCTGGGAAACTGTGCTGCAGCAAGTGCACCGCCTGGTGTAGACTACATTAATTAATTACACTCGTTATGAATGCGACCACGTAAATCGGATGTTAGATTCAATAGGGCAGAAAGAAATCCATATCTCAGGTAATATCTATAGGTAATAGCCTGCGAGCCACCGCGAGGGTGTGTGGCAGGAGGTGAATATCTCCAAACATGCACCACTGATACATGCAACTAGGATACTACAATGCTCCGAGAATGGTTCCCTCCCGAGTTAGCTGAGTATCTACATCTACATCTACATAATACCCTGCAAGCCACCACAAGGGTGTGTGGCAGGGGGTGATTGCTCACCAAACATGCACTACATATCATGCATAAAAAAGGAATAGTATTAATATAGTAGTCAGAACTACACTATTTAAAAAAGATAGAAATTGCAAAGCAAACATGCAAAAACATTCTGTTAGTAGGGTTAGCTTTAAGTACTCATACCAACATGCAGCTACCAATGCTATTCATTGCTACTCTCCGATAGGACATATTTACCGTTATTCGTATCTCTTATTGTGCGAGGGAAAAAGGACATTTTGAATCGGTCAGTTCGGCAATCAATTTCTCTAATTTTATGATTATGGTCCAGTCTGCCATAGTAAGTTGGGGTTCGTAAAATATTTTTAACATCATCACTGAAAATATTGCCTTGGAATTTGTGGAAGAGATTAAGCCTAAATTTCAACCTGCGATCTGACAATGATTCCCATTTCAATTCATTTAATAGACTGGTTACGCTAATATAATTATCGTATCGTCCCTTTACAAATCTTGCCGATCTTCGCTGCACACGTTCAAGTTCATTACTTAGACCGATTTCGTAGGGATCCCATACACTGGCAGCATATTCCAAATGAGGTCTAACAAGGGAAAAGTAGCTGATTTCTCGTACATGATCGTCACATTTACCCAATACTCTTTTAATGAAACCCAGTTTGCGATTCGCTTGACCCATTATTTCACGAATGTGTTTACCCCAGGAAAGATCATTTGTCAGTCTTATTCCAAGATATTTAATGGATTCCACGTTTGTTAATTCATTATTACTTATTTTGTAAGTGCTAGGGGGAGAGCTATTCTTTTTCCAAAAATTCATTACAAGACATTTCTTAAAGTTTAATTCTAACTGCCATGTATCACACCAAGTTTCAATTGCTTGTAGGTCAATATTTAAATATTCTTTATCGTTCGGGCATAGAATTTCCCTGTACACTACTGCGTCATCGGCAAATAGACGAAGCTTACTTTTTACCACCTTTTGGATATCATTAATATACAAAAGGAATAGGAGTGGACCTATCACACTACCTTGTGGGACACCCGAAGTGACTTTAATTGCCGGTGAGGAAACACCGTCCAAAACAACCCTTTGAACCCGATCATGCAGAAAATCATTAATCCATGATATAATGTTACTGTCTAACCCATAAGATTTTAACTTCAAAATTAGTTTGCTGTGAGAAACCTTGTCAAAAGCCTTCTTGAAGTCGAGAAATATAGCATCCACTGGAATATTATTTTCGCCAGAAACTAAAATATCGTGGGAAAAGAGAGCAAGTTGAGTTTCACACGATCTGCTCTTTCGGAAGCCATGCTGGACATTGGACAATAAATTTTGGCTATCTAGGTGTCCCATGACTGAACTGACAATTATATGTTCTAGGACCTTGCATGAAATGGATGTGAGGGATATAGGTCTGTAGTTAGATGGCTGCTCCCTATCGCCACTTTTAAAAATGGGTGTTACATCGGCTGCTTTGCAGTCCATCGGTACGACGTGTTCGGTCAGGGATTTATTAAATACTATTTCAAGGTAGGGGGAAATTTCGGATGCTAACTCTCTATATACGCGGGAGGGAATTTGATCAGGGCCAGGAGATTTGTTGGGGATTATATCTTTAAGTAATTTTTCAATACCATTACAGGAAATGTCAATTGGTTTCATCAACCGCTGAAAGAGGTCAGGTAACGCGATAGTTGAATCCCCGGAAGGTGGGTTAAAAACGGTTTGGAAGAAGGAATTTAGCAAGCTAACTTTGTCGAGTGTGTTTGTGGTCATTTCACCTCTATCATTTTTAAGTGAATGGACGGCAGACTTATGGCCTTGCACTTCCCTTACGTACGACCAGAAGACTTTTGGATTTTCTTTCAATTGTTCCCCAAGTGTTTTTCTTTTGAATTCTGCAAATGCATTACTAAGGGCTGTCTTTGCAGTGGATTTTGAAATTTTATAATTTTCAATAATTACATTACGCTCATCAGTGGGCATATGTTTACTAATTCTTTTCATTTTAGCATGACATATGCGCTGCCGTCTCAGGGATTTTCTCACTTCGGCATTGTACCACCTAGGTTCAGTGCTTTCGTTTTTGAATTTACTAGGGATAAATCTGTTGATCCCAGAGCGCATGATATTAATGAACGACTTCCATGAATCGTTGGTACATACCTTTATGGAAGACTTTTTGAAATCCGATAAGGAATCTCTTAAATTCCTTATCGGATTTCAACAGTGTTGCCGACAGGATAGTCAACCGAAACTGTTGTCGTCAAGTCAACTGACGAGGAAGGAGTAAGCATGCAGCATCGAACAGCCTTCGACCTCTCTTCTAAGAGCTGCAATGATTATACGACGGCGTGAACCACAGAGGCGTACGTTACGTAATATCTCCAGAAGAGTACGCCAAAATGTACTAAATAAGAGGATCAGAATGACGAATAATTATACCGGCGAATGAAAAGAATGCTATGCTACTAGCTGCTGAATGCCATGAGAAGAGTGCAAAACTGATATTTAAATAGGCAGAGATCAGGTCATTACGTCTAAGTCCACATCTACATAATACCCTGCAAGTCACCATAAAGGGCAGGGGGTGAAATTACACCGAACGTGCACTACATATCATGCATAAAAAGGATTAGTGACTATTGTTCTAGTCTAACGTTAAACGCAATCAAAAAGGATAACAATAGCAAAGCAAGTATGCAAAAGCATTCTGTTAGTTTGGCTAGCTTAAAGTCATTATACCAACATGCAGCTACCAATGTTAGTGACATATTGGTGGCATATTCTAAATGAGGCCTGACAAGTGTAAAATAGCTTCTTTCTCGTACTCTCTCATCGCATTTGCCTAGAACTCATTTTACGAATTCTAACCTACGTTTAACTACTCTTGTTATTTCCCTGATTCGTTTCCACCACGAGATATCTTCAGTGATGGTGACGCCTAAATATTTCTACATCTACATAATATCCTTCAAGCCACCATAAAGGTGTGTGGTAGGGGGTGAACTCTCACCAAACATGCACTACATATCATGCATAAAAAAAGGATCAGTACTTTTATAGGTACTGTTCAAAACTACGCTTTTTAAAAAAAGATAAAAATAGCAAAACATACATGTAAAAACATGTTGTTAGTTCGGTTAGCTTTAAGTCCTTATACAAACATGCAGCTACCAATGTTATCCATTGCTACACTCGTACTGGATATATTTACCGTTATTCATATCCCTAATAGTACGAGGAAAAAAGGACATTTTGAATCTGTCAGTTCGGCAATCTATTTCTCTAATTTTATGATTATGGTCAAGTCTACCATAGTAAGTTGGGGTCCGCAAAATATTTTTAACATCATCACTGAAAATATGGTCTTGGAATTTGTTTAAGAGATTAAGTCTAAATTTCAACCTGCGATCTGACAATAATTCCTAACTTAATTCATTTAGTGGACTGGTTACGCTAATAGGGTTATCATACCGTACTTTTACAAACCTTGCCGATATTCGCTGCACACGTTCAAGTTCGTTATTTAGACCGATTTCGTAGGGATCCCATACACTGGCAGCATATCCCAAATGAGGTCTTACAAGGGAAAAGTAGCTGATTTCTCGTACATGATCGTCACATTTACCCAGTACTCTTTTGACGAATCCCAGTTTACGATTCGCTTGACCCATTATTTCACGAATGTGTTTACCCCAGGAAAGATCATGTGTCAGTCTTATTCCAAGGTATTTAATGGATTCTACGTTTGTTGATTCATTATTACTTACTTTGTTTGTGCTAGGAGGAGAACTATTCTTTTTCCAAAAATTCATTGCTACACAGTTTTTTTTAATTTGATTCAACGGCCATGTATCACACCAATTTTGGCGTGTAACTTGGCGTGTAACAGGCGGCTGCTAACGGGAGCATGGAGGCGCGGCTCTTAGCGGAAGTCGTCCTCTCGCCGTCTTAAGGCGCGTTTACACGTAGCAGTTGCCTACTATGACAGTCAACTGCTGACAACTGTTAAGCCCCACTCGCATGTGTAAATAGCAACTGCGATGCGAGTTCAGGTCGATACTGGACACATGTCGAACACTATCGACCCACGTCCGAGCTATTAGCAAAGTTGAAGCCCGTCTACTTTCCAGAGGAAATGTATCCAACACAATCGCAACAATCGCCAACGGACAGTAATACACGACGGAATTTGGATATAATAACAAGGATATTCCTCTCCAAAAGGGGAGATTCTACTCTTTAAAGAATGGGAACAAAAGATAATCGTCAATGAATTTATTGCTTGATGATTTAAGCAACAATCACTACTGAAATAAAACACTTTTAATTTGTTGTGGCAACGCCTAAATAGCGGCTTCAAGCTGCATAGAAGTTGGTTCAGGCGCATCATATGCTGGCTCTACACGCTAGGATGAGCGGCCCGGATCAGCCGACATAACGGCTGATCCCCCCGTGTAGAGGCGCCAACATTGCTCAGCCGAGGGGTTGGCTCAGCAAGCCTCGGGACCCCAGCTTAAGTAATACGCTTTGTTTTTGTTCAGATTAAACAACTCGTGTGGCGCGAAAACGCGGTTGCTATTTAAAACTTGGATAAATAAGATTCTCAATCCAATGGAAGGAAACGGGGAAAAAGTTTCGGAAAGTACAGAAGGTAATAGAAAGTGATAATATACCCGTAGAATTATCTTATTCTCTCAATAATTTTCTATGCCAGTGATGTTGAGTGTTTACAATGTCATTTGTAAACTTCGGCACCAGATGGCGAAGCGTCGATTTAAGTGCTTCGTGTAGAAAGGAAGGTGGCTCAACGTTCAGGCTGAGCCAAGTACGCTGAGCGCGGGCGGACGTGTAGAAGAGGCAATAGCAGTAGCGATATATCGATATATCGCGCCACTGTCATAGCAGTCAACTGTAAACGTGCAAACGCTGCTTTACATTGAATCACCCGCTGCGCAAGGAGAGTCCCTCGGTCGATCCCCAACACATCCACTTCACTCGCTTAATTCTTCTTCAGTTGGACACACTGTCGCTGTGTCGCATTCCTGGCGACTTAAAGACGCAGCTCTACTCTTCGCTGCACACGTTCCAGTTCGTTATTTAGACCGATTTCGTAGGGATCCCATACACTGGCAGCATATTCCAAATCAGGTCTTACAAGGGAAAAGAGAGTGGATTTCTCGTCTCGTTTCCCCGAAATTAAATTAAGAACCATTAAAAGCCTTTATCTTTGCATACGTAATCGGTATACTCGAAATATTAATGACATTCATACAATTATAAATATATATTAAATTGGACACCGAACACATCAAACTGCATGTAAAATCAATGATTTTGATGATACTTAATGAATAAATTAGAAATATGAAACAAAATTGGTGAAAAATGAGTACCTATGTACGTACGTAGGCACAATGTTTGTACAAGGGAATGCAGAAGTCATGAAAATAAAAATGACTTTGTATTGGATTCAACACTTTTATTAGCAAGACCGACCGCGGTTTCGACGGCTATAGCGTCATTATCAAGGCAACCAACATATAGTGTGCAACAAGTGCCGAAGGAATGGCCTTAAATACAAAACAGCAGGGGGGGTGGGGTAACAAATTGAGGCATGGAGTGGGAGGGGGGGGGGGGTGGATCGCTTGCGGTTGACTTGGGCAAGGAATTCATTTGGTAGGAAAATGGAGGGGTGGCCTGTAGGTGTAAACGTTTTCCCTTGGTTGAAGGCTAGTGGAGGGGGGTTGGGGACTGGTGTGGTATGGGACATGTTACAAAGGGTGATGCTTTAAACTCTGCCATGTCATTTAAAATGGTAACATTCTGAGATTTGGAGTGTTTTACAATTTCATATCGTTCTAAAAATCCAGTTTAAAACTTTTGTCACACACATGTAAAACATTAAAATTAAAATCTGCACTACGTCCAGTGTCTGTCAAATGTTTGGCAAAGGTGGATTTTTCATCTCTGTTCTTTGCACTCCTCTTGTGTTCATTCACACGAGTGGAAAACTTCCGTCCAGTTTGTCCTATGTATGCACCATTACAGTCCGAACACTTTAACATATAGACACCACTCTTTTGTAAGGTCCTAGTGTACCTTTAGAATTAAACAATAACTTATCTAACGTGGAGGGGTTATAGTAGCAGACTCTGTAGACATTCCGAGGCAGTCTTTTAACGATATTGTTCGTCATGTTCCCTAGGAATGGAAGTTTGCACCAATGTTTGGGTTTCTCAGGCGGTATCTTAGTGAGGTTTGTTATGGAGTTAATGGCCTTGTGATATCATTTTTGGTTGAGTAGCTTATGAACTACGTTGATGTTATGTCCATTTCTTTTTGCGATGCATTGGATGGTTTTTAATTCCTTACTGAAACAATCGTCACTCAAGGGGATAGAAACAAGTCTACGCAGCATAGCATGGACAGTTTGTGGGAATGGTGGTGGTGGAGGCAATCGTTGCACATGATTCCGTCGGAGAAAGTGTCTTTGCGGTAAATGGAGAATTGGTGCCTTTTCTGAGCTATAATGGAGATGGTTAGATCCAGGTAGTTCAAGTGGTCTGTACCAATCTCCATCGTGAAATTGATTGAGTCATGGAGAGAATTTAAAAATGTCAGAAAGGTGTTTAACTGTCTCAGACTACCAGTCCAAAGGCAGATGATGTCATCCACGTATCTTTGATAGTAAAATACATTTTTTAAAGCACATTATTTGATTAAAAATTTTTCTTCTAACTTCTGTTATTATTTTGCACTCGCATCATTCTAGGCACAACATGAACGACATTGTGCTAAACATCCTCACTTACCCGTAGAAGCTATATCATGCAGGAAGAGGTATGTACATACATACCTAGTGGTTTCAATTGCCATCCACCCTTATGCCGAGGTGATGTGCGATGCGCAATTCGAAATTGCGGCATCATTTTTCTAAGCAGACAATCTGAAAAGGAGTATTGCAACTGCCGCTGGGCGATACTTTACACCTTACGCGAGAATAATCCATGATATTTTTATCGCGGGAGTGAGCACTGAAAATTACTGCTTTGTAAATTGGTAAATTTTTGCTGGATAAATTTTCCAAGGTACCTCCATAACAGGTAACAAGGAAAAGTAGTAAGCTCCACAAGTGTCGCTCACGCCACAAGAAATAGTAGTATCGGCAAAAAAATAATACTTAATTGTTAACTAATGTACCGCAAAGTTGACATTGCATTGCAAATTTAATACTTTTGGAAAACATGGCATTTATGTCGTATCTATGTCGAAGATGGTCGTAGTTTCAGGGTCGATTCTACACCAAATACGAATTAAGCACATACCTTATTCGATCTGTATTTCGAGACATTCGAGAGTCTCGTGGCTGTGGTATCGCCTCGTCAAAAAAGCGGTCTCGAGTCTCGTTTTCGAGACTAGAAAGTCTCGAGTCGTATCGCGGCAACACTATTTTACACGATCATTCACTTACAACTACGTAATACTCTGCTGCGAGGGCGCGTGGCATGGGGGGGTTTACAACAGACAAACAACTAAGAGCTACAATGACGACACTACAACATGGAAACAACGAACTTGTTAGTTGGCCAAACGTAGAATGCATTAAATATTCAGGCGTCACCAACACTGAAGACATGTCGTGGGGGAAACACATCTGGAAAATAACTAGTGTAGCAAACCGTAGATTAGGATTCGTAAAAAGGGTTCCAGGCAAATGCGATGAGAGAGTACGAGAAAGACGCTACTTCACACTTGTCAGGCCTCATTTAGAATATGCCGCTAGTATGTGGGATCCGTACGAGGAAGGTATGATAAGGGAATTAGAGCGTGTGAAAAGGAGATCCATTGGATTTGTTGAAGGCCGTAAAGATAATTGCATAAGTGCTACGAGTTTAATAGAAGAACTAGGATGGGAATTGCTATCAGAAAGTATGTTAAAGTTGAGATTAAACCTTTTAAATAAATTCGAAACCGATTTGTTCACAGATGATATTAGATATATATTAAGATCCCCTTCGTATCTTGCTAGGTCTGATAAGATTAACAAGATTAGAGAGATATATTGTCGTACCGATAGATCTAAAATGCCATTTTTAACCCTTGCAAGAGCAAACTTAGGCACAACATGGCTACATTACAAAGCGTTCGGTAGGTACGCAAAAAATTGCTAGATTAGTCTGTAGTTCGTTATGCATGTTTTGAGCATGACAAACACATGCATGATAGGGGATTACCGATTAATGTATTCAGGAAAATGTTTTTCGAACCAGTAATCAATTCATTAATGTGTAATTACTAATCACCTTGTTGCACGTGTCCCTTAACATATATACATAACATTAAATAATATCACTACATCTCATAGTTGCATGTGAGTAGTGCATGTTCGGTGATCTCCACCCCCTGCCACACACCCTCGCGGTGGCTCGCAGGGTATTGCGTAGGCGTAGCGGCATTGCACTCCGCCCACATCGATATTGCGCATTCCGCTGCGCCGCGTGTGCAAAGCGACGACTTGCGAGGAGAGGCCACGTGAACGACTGCGACTGCGCATTAAATTGCACGCTCCAATCCGATGCATGCAATCGCGCAATCTTCACGTGTATTTCTCACTAGATGGTGCAGCTGTAGCGATAACGAACAGAATTGTAGCCATGAAATAGGTCGATGACGAGTTAGATGGGCGTTTAATTCCTCGGCTTCAAATCTATCGTAAGTGCACGAACTGCCGTGAGCATGAGGAGGAGGGCGATTATGCCCGTGGGAGCTCAAGATTCCTCCCTTCTTTAAGGAAGAGGCCCTCACCGTCTCTTTGGCTTGGCCCGTGTGGAAAATGTGGCCCAAGTATGCATACGGGATCGGGGAATCCACCACTTTTGCATGGAATATGGTTCAAAAACATTATTGTAATGCGTTAATTGTACTATGCTGCTTCATTCACGCCCAATTAATTCGATACTCAACTGATGTTGACGTCGCACGACATATTGACGGCACTACCGCTCTTCGATGGCACTATCTATTGTCACTGGAATACTGTGTCGACGATTGCACCCTGTTAAGTCGTAGAGAGGGAAGCGTCGTCGAATCTACTTCTACTTCGGCGGGCGACTGCTCGAACGGAATCCCACTTGCGCAGCTCCAATGTGAAACGGCCGTTGGACGAATATGCAGCGGAGAAGGGAAGGAAGCTCAGGCTTCCTAATAGTGGTGGAGGCATGGAGTGGAGCAAGGTGGCCATTTCGGAGCGAATAAATATCGCGAGCGAAAACACCACTAACGACCAGTTGCTCCACTGTGCCCTCCGTGGCTGCTCCCGCAAGGGGTTGGTCCCTCCACCCCCACCCTCTGCGGGGGGGGGGGGGCAACCAACCCCCTTTGCGAGAGCACCCTTTCCTCCCCCACACTCCCGCCTCTTAAACATGGACTGCTACACATATGTCTATGTGTCCTGGCAATTTTAAAAAATCCTCGCACTTGTCCCCGCTGCAGTGCAGCGAGTCATGTCGCAGCTTCCCTGGGTTTCTCCTCATCATGGAATCATCTCCAGAAGGCCGTTTCAAAGGCCGCAGGCTCAATCAATCAATCAATCACTTACGCGATTATCGACCCCCGGCCAAGGGGGGGGGGGCGTGGCTAGGCGGGGTCACGGAGTCTGCGCGGGCGTGTGTGTTGGGGCAGTTGATTGGGCGCCGAGCGGTGGGCGTGGCCTGCTCCAGGGGGGGCGTAGCCCATCTCCTCAAGGGGGGGCCCTGCCTCCGCTGCCTCCGCCAGACGGTCGCGTCGCGCGCGCATGGACGCCAACGCCGGTGCTGGTGCTGTTGGTGCTGGCGGTGGTGCGGGAGGAGGAGGGCCGTCGTACCCTCGGACGGAGCGCGGCGCCCGTCGGCCCAAGTGTGCCCGGTGCCGCAACCACGGCACAATCTCGTGGCTGAAGGGCCACAAGCGACACTGCCGCTTCCGGGAATGCTCCTGCGCCAAGTGCGGCCTCATCGCGGAGCGGCAGCGGGTCATGGCGGCGCAGGTGAGTGCCGCACCACCCTTCTCACCCATCCATCACATAGGCGGTCGAACGCTACAGAAAAGTGTGTGCATCAGCCCCCAAAAAACCTATCGGTGCTCTCATAGACTGGATCTTTGTAACAATTCCAAAGGATATTTACATCAATAAACATCTTTTTCCAACTGTCAATGGGGCCTGCGTTCACTCGGAACCGAAATCGCAATTTCGTACACGAAATGGTTAGATGGAAACGAAAAAATAAATTTAGTGAAAAAATTAATCTTCTAGCCACAACCAATCACTCATAAATCAAAATTTTAAATTAGCAAAAGGTGACGCTCACCGAAAAAGCTACTGTGATAAAATTGACGTCATTTTCTTCCCGTCCTTGACTGCTCTTGTGGGAAGGGAAGGGAGTGGAGGGGGGTTCTCGTAAGGTCTGCTCGCTGTCGCAATCCTTCCTATTGGCAGAGTCAGCTGTCCCCCCCCCCCCCCCCATTACGATAAGGCAAAGTAGTTTCGTGGGCTCAGTTGTGATTGGACGAAGTCGATATACGTCAGAGGTTGCACCACGCCCACTTTTCCGAAAGGGTTAAAAACATTAGTTTTTCGTCGCTTATAACTCGAGAAATAATTGACGGATCAAAAAACGGAAAAATACGGGTCCCTTTATTTTACAAACTCTATCAGATTCGGCAATAAAAAATATGGTAAACGATCCCATTCCAAATGAAATCTACATCAAGAAGCATCTTTGTTCAACAAATTGTTCCTTCCAACCACCCCAAAATTGCTAGAATATTTCTAAGAATTTTTTCTCCGCAATACACTGATTTTAATTATTTGTGGCGATAAACTTATTTTTTAAGTACCTTACGGGTAATTGTATGAAGTTAAAAGTCGTTGCCTGCTACTTCCCACATCTAAATAAATATGTAGCACGTTTAAGAATTTCACAAATCTTAAAAGTTATTTTCGAAGTGAACAAAGATGAGTGTTGGAATTAAGAGTTGGGAAGTGTGACGCGATTTCTCCCGCGCCATAAATCCACCGCTGGATGGCTTCAAAGGGTCCATGCAGAGCACAGGATTGCGCCTCAAGGAAAGGCTTCTGCACGAGTGCAATTGGAATTCATCGGTGTCGACGCTGACGAAGATCAGTTCGGATCTCAAGAGCAGAAAGTGCAGAAAGGTTTTCGAACCCTTTGGGGGTTTCGTTGTGCAGAAGAAAGAGGTATCAGTGCAAAAGGATCCTAAGAAGATCACTATTAATTAAGAAAGGCAAAGTTCACCTCATAAGAGGGAAGACCAACATTACAGCAAGGAAAAGGCGGGAGGGGGAGTGTGTAATTGATTGCGGAGTGAAGAACAGAAGCACTCAAGGGAAGCATTTGAAATATGGTCCCACGGAAGAGTTATTCGCACATTATGCCTAACGAAAGAGTAGCTAACGAAATGATTCGGAGGGGAGTGTATTTGGAACAAATCCTATTCTGGAAGTAATGTGGTGGCAATGTATCTTGAGTCGCTGTGGATTGCAGTCGAGTGTGGAATAAGTGCACACAGTCGAATCCATGGCAAGGTGGAAGGGAAGCATCTAAAATGAAGTAGGCAGCGGATAATAAAAATCGGACACGCTTGAGCCACCCGATTCTCGTCGGTAACTGTGACTTGTGAACAGTGATGATCCATATTAAAAACATTTCTTCGCCGCTAAGAGTAGTTCAAAGTTGTGAGCCGAAGGTTCGACGTAAAGGAGTTTTTTTTCTCGCTTTTCTAGTTGCTCATTCTCCGACACAGGTGAGACTCCTCCCATGAATGTAAGTGCATACATCATGTCTCTTCCACATCATCTCTCGGTTGCCTTGGGATCCGAATGAATTTGGTTTGATCAGAGAACTAGACAGTGTGCAGCGTAGAGCATCCAGGTTCGTTAAATGGTGTTTAGCAGTATATCAAAATACATAAAAGTATAAGTTTAGCTGTATTAAAATTATTATAAGAATAAGGTAGAGAAAATACGGTGGAATACAAGAATTTCGCCTATATTTTGTTTCCAATACGCCAAAGTGGTAGTTAGGAGATTGACTTGTGAAGCGACAAATAGGAACCATTGAGAATCGGTGAATCATTCATCCCACGGCAATTTCTCTTTTCGAAAATGTTCACAGCTAATGTAGTGGAACTTTGCGGAAAAACAAGATAGTGATACATGTTGAATTTCAAGACAATCAAACTCGTGCTGTAGGACCATCTCTCCTTGGATTTCAGAACAATACAACAATTGTGTCTCACGTACCAAGAAAGAATAAGTCAGTGATAGCACCGCTGCTAGCACGATGCTTCACGCAGCTGAAATCGATGAGGACACAACCAAACCCAAATCAATTACATTGGACTACAACATGGCTAAGGTTCGAACTGGCACCGTTGACCAAATGTCTGCCTGCCATTACTCGAAGATAGCCACTGGCCATGAACGCAGTGACCATCAATACACGGGCACTTTAAAATCAGAGGCAACGTGGACGAAACTTTTGAAGGAATTACCTTCCGCATTTGCGACCTCACAAAAATACCGAAAAGATTAATCCACTCTCATATCTGCGAATCCCAGTAATGGCATCGGTGTTGTTCAACCCCCTTAGGTGGCCAACCACGAGAGGCCACACAGTTCGGAAAGACTGAGTCGGCGGCCAGCGAATATGAGGAGAGGCCCATCCACGGAGGAAGACATTGTCACTCAACTCGAAGGATTCCTTTTACACCCGCAAGTTTAACCCTGACGCATGCTCTGAACTTGGGGGTAAGATGAGTTTTGCTACAAGTAGGGATGCCTAATATCGGAATTTAATCAAAGCTGTGGTAATTAATATTTTTGAATCAAATCTTCCAAAATATTCGACAGTGCGTTTTTTTATATTAACTTTGAATTGATGGCATCCAAACATCAACATATTTAGATGTATTCAATAAATTGGTTTAAAAACGCACTATTTTTGGAAATTTAATAAAAGGTTTAGTAAGATTTCCTTATGTCGGAAAGTGAAGGCTGCATTTATATAGAAGACCAATGAAACACAACGTTTTAGATGCATTATCAATTAATTACATATTAGAGTCCTTCGAGAATTGAGCGTAAAATAGAAATTTCAATTGCATAGAATGCGTTGACATTTTCCGAGTTCCATTGGTTACAAAACTCGAACACAAATGTTTATTGTTTTTTCTGTCTGTTCCTGCACATTTTCCCATCGAAGATCCTTCATAAATATTATCCACCTACTCTGTCCAGCTTAAAGGGTTTAAAACAAAACAAACTCATACCTCTACCGTATTTTTATACCGAAAGCATTTCTGATGACCCTGAGACTCTTTATGACACTGACCATGCACAGTGTGTGCATGGCTGTCATTGGAGTGTACTTGGTGTCAGTTTCAAATTATCCTAATGGATAGTTATTCAGAAAATTATAGTTAAGCTAGAGGTTCCACACGAAGTGACCGCTGCTCAGAGCTGCCCCTGGTTTGGTCTTGGAGGTTTTAGTAATCTGCCTAATAGCTCTAAATGCAACTATTTTGCCGCATGACCAATATAGAGTTGAGCCTATGGCGTCGTTTAAACTATTTCTAAGTAATCTATCAAGTTTTGCTTTTTTAACACTTACTTTTAATTTAGTTTATCAAAGGTGCAAAATAACATTAGTTTTCACAGCAACTTAAGATAATTCTGTCTATATTTTAGGTGGGGATATAAATGAATGTTTTATTTGAAATAGACAAAAAAGGGAATGGTTTGGGTGCAGGACAGCTATTGATAATTTCATAATGGTGGGTGCATTTTCGAATTAACGTGCTGATTTAGCAAAATCCATTAAGAGATTACCAAAAATAAATTCATATCTAAATAATTTACAATAAATTTAAAAAAATTAAATTACGCTGCACAGTACATATTAAACATTAGAGGATACATTTTTCGAGGATAATAAACGTTTTATAACTCTGTCTCAACTGTAAAAAAATTACCTACTTCAAAACTCCTAGCTTCGAAATTCACATTTCACACACAAGATCAGAACTGCTGGTAGGCGAAAATTGTTTTCTTTCACTATCAGCTCAGCAAAATCGTCGATTAATAGTTTCATACTTACGTAACTGATTGATTAAACCAATAACAATTTCTTGAACTTCTTAAATGCACCTTTTTCCCATTCCCAAAAAACGTGAACACATTTACTTAGTAACGTAAACAAATTTGCTTAACAACTGGTTTCCCATTCTAAAAGATAGGGAAAACACCATTTTTTCATACTTAAGTTTCCACACTTTCCGGTCAAACGACCAAAATAAAAATACGCCTAATCACTGCAACCATCTTTCCTCTTTCGGATGACACCACTCTTACTTCGATCCAACCGGTGCCTTCGGAGATTGCCTCAAATTAATGGACCAACCTCGAGCGCAGCAAACACACATACGTGCGGACTACTGCCTGCCGCGATATCATACTAATATATAAAAATTGATTTCTGGCGAAGATTTTCGCGGCGTTCCGATGATTGTAAAAAGCTTTCGGGATTCTTCCGCGTTGTCATTGTGTAAAATGGCGACGTTTCCCCCACTGTACTGCGGGCGTCCTCAGGCCAGGCTGAAGTGAAAATGCTCCGAAATTGACGCTTATTTATACTTGTCTTCTGAGGTGGCCGCTGCTCGCTGATTGGCTGTTGGTGTTCGTGTGAATACTCGTTTCCACGTGTTGGAGAGTGGGTAGCTGTCCTCTCTATTCATATTGTTGGGCCTCTTGGAAATTTCAACTGCTTCCCTTATAATTCTAGGGAAATATCGCTTTTCCCTCGAGAGGATTTTTGGTTCCATTAAATTCACGGAATGGTTTGGTTCCATCGAAACGTGCTCCGCAATAGCCGATTTCTCCCCTTGTCCGTTTCTGAGGGCCCGTGAGTGTTCTTTCATTCGGCATTGTACAGCTCTCTTTGTTTGCCCTACGTAGGATTTTCCACAGCTGCAGATGACCTCGTAAACGCCTTCGTGAATTTCGGGCGGGAGGCGATCCTTCGCTCTGATGAGGAGACTGGATAATTTATTGTCGCATCCGAATCTAGTCAGTATATTATGCTTCGCGAGAACTCGCGATATTTTCTCCGTGGTTCCTCCAATGTAGGGGATGAGAGCACGTGCGACAGGATCTACAATCTTGGATTTGTCGCTCCGTTGGTCCAAGCGAAGAACCGTTTTTTGGATTGTGGCTTTATCATATCCATTCTTTCCTAGGGCAGCCAGAAGATGTTTCTCCTCTTCAGGAAGCGATTGTTGGTCGGAAATAGTTCGAGCCCGGTGAAAGAGGCTGGTTATCACAGAACTCTTTTGCTGCGGGTGGTGGTGAGAGGAGGCGTGGAGATAGAGATCTGTGTGGGTTGCCTTCCGATGTACCGAGTGGCCCAGGGATCCATCTTCTTTCTTGGTAACTTTAACGTCCAAGAAGGATATCTGGTTGTTGCTTTCCTTTTCCATGGTAAATTTTATGTTGTCGTGTTGAAAGTTGAGGTGCCGGAGAAATTCAGTCAGGTGTTGTTCCCCGTGTGGCCACACAACGAAAGTATCATCCACGTAGCGAAGCCATATTTTGGGCTTCCAGTCGAAAGTCTCGATGGCCTTTTTCTCTAACTCTTCCATAAAAAGATTGGCAACTACAGGAGAGAGTGGGGATCCCATGGCAGTACCTTCAGTTTGTTCGTAGAAATCACTGTTCCACTGGAAATAAGATTTTTTCAGACAGAATTCTATGAGGTCCGGACAGTATTTGGGGAGGCCTTCATTGGTCAATCTTCTAGCGATGTTCACCGCTTCTGTGATGGGAATATTGGTAAAAAGAGATACCACGTCAAAACTCACAAGGATATCCTCTTTCTCTATATCTATCTCCTTGATTAATTGCACAAAATGCTTGGAGTTTTTGACGTATGATGAAGTTCTACCGGAAAAGGGAGATAGGATTTGTGCCAGGTGTCTTGCCAGTGGGTTGGTAGGTGCGTCTATGGTGCTAACGATTGGTCGGAGCGGTATGTCTTCCTTGTGCACCTTGGGAAGTCCGTAGAGCCTTGGTGGTTTCGGTGCCGAAGGCACGAGGTCTCTCTTTTCTTCGGGCGGAATAGATGAATTCTTGATCATCTCTCTCACCTGTCGTTCAATTTTAGCTGTGGGGTTGGAAGGCAGCTTTCTGTAGGCCGATTCCGTCAGCATTGTGCGGATTTTGGTGTCGTAGTCAGTTTTTTCTAATATGACAGTAGCCCTTCCTTTGTCCGCGGGGAGAATAATTATGTCCTTCCTTTCACGGAGTTCGCTAATGGCTCGTCTCTCTGCCCCCGTGATGTTTGATTTGGGTGGTTTCGCGCCTCGCAAAATGCGAGTGACGTCTTCTCGTATCTCGTCCGCAGCATTTTTTGGAAGCTTACGGATGGCCGTCTCCACGCCGGTAACTATTTCCTCCCTGGGGATTCTCTTTGGGGCAACGGCAAAGTTCAAACCTTTGGAGAGAATTGAAATTTCCGCGTCGCTTAGTTGGAGACGAGTAAGGTTCACAATGGTGCTGGTCTCCGCCTGCGCAGCGCCCCTATGCTGAGCCTCTTTTAGGTGGTTATATTTCTTCACCTGTTTCTCTCTGGTGGCTACATACACAGCATTGGCGGAATCGAAAGTTATTATATCCACCTTCTCCCAGTCGTCGTGATTCAGGGTTTTACTTAAGAGTAAATGAAGTTGATATAAATCCTTCGAGCAGCGATGGAGTTCAAAACGGGTGTGTTTAATCCGTTCCCTCAGTAACGCTTGGCTGGTCCGCCAATGCTGTGTATGTAGCCACCAGAGAGAAACAGGTGAAGAAATATAACCACCTAAAAGAGGCTCAGCATAGGGGCGCTGCGCAGGCGGAGACCAGCACCATTGTGAACCTTACTCGTCTCCAACTAAGCGACGCGGAAATTTCAATTCTCTCCAAAGGTTTGAACTTTGCCGTTGCCCCAAAGAGAATCCCCAGGGAGGAAATAGTTACCGGCGTGGAGACGGCCATCCGTAAGCTTCCAAAAAATGCTGCGGACGAGATACGAGAAGACGTCACTCGCATTTTGCGAGGCGCGAAACCACCCAAATCAAACATCACGGGGGCAGAGAGACGAGCCATTAGCGAACTCCGTGAAAGGAAGGACATAATTATTCTCCCCGCGGACAAAGGAAGGGCTACTGTCATATTAGAAAAAACTGACTACGACACCAAAATCCGCACAATGCTGACGGAATCGGCCTACAGAAAGCTGCCTTCCAACCCCACAGCTAAAATTGAACGACAGGTGAGAGAGATGATCAAGAATTCATCTATTCCGCCCGAAGAAAAGAGAGACCTCGTGCCTTCGGCACCGAAACCACCAAGGCTCTACGGACTTCCCAAGGTGCACAAGGAAGACATACCGCTCCGACCAATCGTTAGCACCATAGACGCACCTACCAACCCACTGGCAAGACACCTGGCACAAATCCTATCTCCCTTTTCCGGTAGAACTTCATCATACGTCAAAAACTCCAAGCATTTTGTGCAATTAATCAAGGAGATAGATATAGAGAAAGAGGATATCCTTGTGAGTTTTGACGTGGTATCTCTTTTTACCAATATTCCCATCACAGAAGCGGTGAACATCGCTAGAAGATTGACCAATGAAGGCCTCCCCAAATACTGTCCGGACCTCATAGAATTCTGTCTGAAAAAATCTTATTTCCAGTGGAACAGTGATTTCTACGAACAAACTGAAGGTACTGCCATGGGATCCCCACTCTCTCCTGTAGTTGCCAATCTTTTTATGGAAGAGTTAGAGAAAAAGGCCATCGAGACTTTCGACTGGAAGCCCAAAATATGGCTTCGCTACGTGGATGATACTTTCGTTGTGTGGCCACACGGGGAACAACACCTGACTGAATTTCTCCGGCACCTCAACTTTCAACACGACAACATAAAATTTACCATGGAAAAGGAAAGCAACAACCAGATATCCTTCTTGGACGTTAAAGTTACCAAGAAAGAAGATGGATCCCTGGGCCACTCGGTACATCGGAAGGCAACCCACACAGATCTCTATCTCCACGCCTCCTCTCACCACCACCCGCAGCAAAAGAGTTCTGTGATAACCAGCCTCTTTCACCGGGCTCGAACTATTTCCGACCAACAATCGCTTCCTGAAGAGGAGAAACATCTTCTGGCTGCCCTAGGAAAGAATGGATATGATAAAGCCACAATCCAAAAAACGGTTCTTCGCTTGGACCAACGGAGCGACAAATCCAAGATTGTAGATCCTGTCGCACGTGCTCTCATCCCCTACATTGGAGGAACCACGGAGAAAATATCGCGAGTTCTCGCGAAGCATAATATACTGACTAGATTCGGATGCGACAATAAATTATCCAGTCTCCTCATCAGAGCGAAGGATCGCCTCCCGCCCGAAATTCACGAAGGCGTTTACGAGGTCATCTGCAGCTGTGGAAAATCCTACGTAGGGCAAACAAAGAGAGCTGTACAATGCCGAATGAAAGAACACTCACGGGCCCTCAGAAACGGACAAGGGGAGAAATCGGCTATTGCGGAGCACGTTTCGATGGAACCAAACCATTCCGTGAATTTAATGGAACCAAAAATCCTCTCGAGGGAAAAGCGATATTTCCCTAGAATTATAAGGGAAGCAGTTGAAATTTCCAAGAGGCCCAACAATATGAATAGAGAGGACAGCTACCCACTCTCCAACACGTGGAAACGAGTATTCACACGAACACCAACAGCCAATCAGCGAGCAGCGGCCACCTCAGAAGACAAGTATAAATAAGCGTCAATTTCGGAGCATTTTCACTTCAGCCTGGCCTGAGGACGCCCGCAGTACAGTGGGGGAAACGTCGCCATTTTACACAATGACAACGCGGAAGAATCCCGAAAGCTTTTTACAATCATATAAAAATTGAGTTTTGTCTGTTTGTCCGCCGGTTCTATGTTCTTAACCTATCTCCTCAAAAACAGCTGAAACGATTGAGCTGAAATGTTGTAGGATTCAGGCGTATACACTAGAAGGTGCTATAGGCTAATGTAAAAAAGGCTCAGCGCCCGGGTTCGATTCCTGGCGCCCATTACGTATTTACATTGGTTGAAATCGATTTTTTCAATTTATGGTAGTGCAAGAGTTTTTTCTTTCGCTCAGTAAAATAGCAAAATATTAATCGATCTCTTTCATTCTTTCTGAATTTAATGGGAAAATGTTTAAACTTTCTTATTCTTTCAACTGATTTACACTTTGTCCTTGAACTTTTTGGGCAGAGTGCAGAGGCGAATCAACATGGTTTGGGGACCTGGGGCGCCATTCGATATGGGGCCTACTTGGAATTTATAACATAGACATCTACATCTACATCTGCACGATACCCTGCAAGCCACCTCGAGGGTGTGTGGCAGGGGGTGAAGATCACTAAGCATGCACTAAAGACATACGCAAGTATAATAGGAAGGTGCCTTTTTCTTTTGTTCCTGCATACCAAGAATCAGCTATTCATCATGCATCTCAGCATTCACAGAATAGTAGCTTAAATGCATCCTAACACTCTTTTAATTACTCTGATGTAGGTCCCATTACTGGCTTATGGCCGGAGGAAATTTACGTAAGCATGCTGTTGCATTTACAATGGTATTTAATAGGTCTGACATGAAGAGTTGTTATTTCACAGCATTATGCTATTCACAATAGAAATCAAACCCAAAAGTTAAAGATTTAAATATTACACTAGTGATAATTAAGGCTACGCCTGTCTGGTGGTAATGGCTCATTGCTGAGCGAAGATAGCTTTTAATTGAAGCTTTGAAAAACTTCTTTCACATAAAGAGACATACAGTCAAAAGTAGTTTTAGGGATTCATAAATATTTAGTAACGACTCTTGAAAATCCATTTCGATAGTGAACTGCAGCATATTCAAATCGGACCACGACACTGCATCATCTTTAGAAATCCCTGAAGCCTATAGATACCTTCGAAACCTCATGATTTCTGGCGCCATTTCTTCCTTCCTTCCTTCCTTCCTTCCAATCATCAAATGTTTTGGTTAGTTGCTAAACTAGAAGGGGAGTTGGTCATCACTTGCTTTTACGATCTTCATCGGATGAACAGTAGAAAACTGCTTGTACACATTTTCCATTGGAATTGATCTAGTTTTTAGCTCTACAAGAAAATTATCAGTGCACTCCAACCCTTCACTTCCTGCTGTGGAGTCAAGCCTGCGTCTTTGGCCTTTTCTCCTGGCGCCATTTTTTTAACACGCTTGCGTCTTTCGCTTTCAATATCTATGTCCATTTTAGTACAAGTTGTACTCGCATATTCTAAAGAATTGCTAACTAGTTCTTCCCGTCTTTCTTCTAATAAGCTATTCAAGCTTCTTAGCTTAAACACATACCTTTAAAAACTGATCACTTGTGTGAGATGTAGCAAGTGATGAAGGATGTGAAAGAGAAGAATTACGTAAAAATGAAGAGATTAGCCGATAGAAGAAGAACTCAGTGGAGAGCTGCGTCAAACCAGTCTGAGGATTGATTACTTATGATGATGACCACAAGTGCAGGAAACAAAGAAAATTGAAGTTAAACTTGAACGTTGACATTAACACCTCCGCTGTTCCTCTTGTACCAAGATTTTCTAAAGATTATCAAGTGAAGAAACTATTGCGCGTGTGCAAGTGCATCTCTAGAATAAACACCTCTGCTAAGATTTGTCGTAGCTTAATAATTGACCCTCGACGGACCCTCTAGGTGAGCCCTAGCAATACTTTATCTGCCACAATGTACGAATCGCCTCGATAGCAAGAAATCGGGCACCTTTATCTGCCAGCAAATGCGAACCGCTCACAATCAGACCCATCGCCAACAAATAGGCCACCACATATGTGATAGCTCAAAGCCCAGTAGCAACCAAACCCACAAAGGTTCTGACAATTGCCTATTTAGAAGCTCAGAATAGTGGCATATAGAAATTACATGATTACATATTTCTCGCAAGTAGATCAGACGGAGTCCGAGACGAGCGGACAAGAACTATGGCGAATTAAGTCTGCACATCTGCGCTTCGCCTTGCCCGCTTCTCTTGTTCTGCTCGCCGGGGCTTGTGTTCTACGGTGGGCCTAGAAACTTCCAAATTCGATGTTTACACTTTGTTTCTTTGCTCATCAATTCGTTTATTATCAAGTCTACGATGTTGTTCAAAAGACTGCTCAGACAATCAATTATTCATTCAAACCAAGGTTTTTATGGGCCTGGTAAAAACGGGAAAACATAAAACCAGGGGCCTATGCCTAAAGCGGGGCCCCCTACCCACTGCCCCCCCCCTCGCTACGCCCCTGGGCAGTGCGTAATTTACGTTGAAATTTAATGTTTATTTTCGGTTCTTTTCCGAGCGTTGCTAAGGCCTTTGCCATTGTCGTACTCGAAATTGCTTTGTGCTTTTCGAGAGGATATAGGAAGGTACAGAAGGCATTGTAGGCTATTCGTGAAGCAAGATCAGCCATATTTTTCCGCACAAAGATAAGTTCTGACTGCTAGCGCTACTCACGTATTTAGAAGGCCTGCATTCGGTTAAAATTAGGAGTATTTAAATGAATGCTTCACCGGTGTTCCAATTGTGAATGTTTTTTTTGTCTTTACGGGTTTCTGCAAGAGAACTGACCTGAGACATGAAGAGAAGAGATGGAACGCTTTCAAAATCGTCGTCGATTGAAATAGCTTGAGATTTGAGTTAGTTTAACAAAAAGTAGGCAGTGAAATTCAAATTCAAATGGAGCATAATATCTCATTACATATCCGTGGGATATTCGTTGATGCCATTGCAATGAAGCTAAAAAAAGTTGGTCCAAGAGCGATGCCGTAAACAAAATTGTCCTTTTTGTGAAGATATTGAAAGGTACGTAAAAAGGTATCGCAGCTAATTTTTGAATCTAGATCGGCCATTTCATTCGGAAAAATCATACGGGCTGCTTACTATTCACGCTACTCCCTGATCAAATAAGTTTGTATTCCGTAAAATAAAAGTATTTAATTGAAATTTTCTGCGGGGTTCAAAAGGTGAATATTTTATGGATTTATACCGTATTTTGAAGTAGACCGCTTTCAAAATTGTTGTAATTTGAGACACAAGAACGTGATAAGAAACGTAAATGAAGTGTTATAAGTGTTATCAAAAATAAGAGAAGCAAGATGAAAAAAATTTGTGATATAGTTATAGGTCAAATATACAGTAAAAGGTTTGAACACATGCAATTAAGCGACAAGTACCTGGTGAAAGTGGGCTATATCTTAAGTACGTAATAAGAATAGAATTTTCTCTTATTGGAATTCAATGCATTATAGCATAACATATCCGTAGGAAGCATTAACGCCACTGTCTAGAAGTTGGAGAATTTAGACGAGCATAACATACTTAACAGGACAGAGAAAAATTTTTGCCGAAGAGGCGGGTGCTAACCATTCCAAAAAACACGAATATGTTACCTCACCGGCAATTAAAGTCACTTCGGGTGTCCCACAAGGTAGTGTGATAGGTCCACTCCTTTTCCTTTTGCACATAAATGATATCCATAAAGTGGTAAAAAGTAAGCTTCGTCTATTTGCCGATGAAGCAGTTGTGTACAGGGAAATTCTATGCCCAAACGACAAAGAACATTTAAATGATTACCTACAAGAAATTGAAAATTGGTGTGATACATGGCAGTTATAATTAAATTTTAAGAACTTTTTGGTAATGAATTTTTGGAAAAAGAATAGCTCTCCTCCTACCACTTACAAAATAAGTAATAATGAATTAACAAACGTGGAATCCATTAAATATCTTGGAATAAGACTGACACATGATCTTTCCTGGGGTAAACACATTCGTGAAATAATGGGTCAAGCGAATCGTAAACTGGAATTCGTCAGAAGAGTACTGGGTAAATGTGACGACCATGTACGAGAAATCAGCTACTTTTCCCTTGTTAGACATTCATTTGGAATATGCTGCCAGTGTATGGGATCCCTACGAAATCGGTCTAAGTAACGAACTCGAACGTGTGCAGCGAAGATCGGCAAGATTTGTAAAGGGACGGTACAATAACTATATCAGCGGAACCAGTCTATTAAATTAATTAAAATGGGAATCATTGTCAGATCGCAGGTTGAAATTTAGACTTAATCTCTTCCACAAATTCCAAGGCAATATTTTCAGTGATGATGTTAAAAATATTTTACGAACCCCAACTTACTGTGGCAGACTGGACCATAATCACAAAATTAGATAAATTGATTGCCGAACTGACAGATTCAAAATGTCATTTTTTCCTCGTACTATTAGGGATATGAATAACGGTAGATGTATCCAGTACGAGTGTAGCAATGGATAACATTGGTAGCTGCATGTTGGTATAAGGACTTGAAGCTAACCCAACTAACAGCATGTTATTGCATGTATGCTTTGCTATTTTAATTTTTCATTACAAATTTTATGCATGATACCTATGTGGTGCATGTTTGGTGAGAGTTCAGTTCAGGGTGCACCCCCTGCCACACACCTTTATGGTGGCTTGCAGGGTATTATGTATATGTACATATATGTAATGTGGCCTCATTGTCAACAATAGACATTCGCATTGAAATGGCTTGTCCCATTGCACCTCCTATTCCCTCGCTCGATTTTTATATTATTTCCAACCTTATTCGGCCAGACCGTATCCTTACCCCACCCCCTCGTCCCGTGGAGGACACAGCATGTGTGCGAGGACGATTGCGGTGTTCGGTGTGTCAACGGAGAGAGAAACAACACCCATATAGTGCATTTCCCACATTTACATATCCCCCACAAGCCGGGGACCGATACAGTACATGCATCCCCCTAACCTCCTCTGTTTCTTCTGACCTCTACGTTTTCTAAATAAAATTCTTGTTTATTGTAAAGGCCCAGGTATGAGTCCAGGCAGTAATTGGATGTTTACATGGGTTTAAATTATATTTATGGTTCCGATAGTGACTTGGAACCGAGGCCAACTCCATAACACAAGTTTACCATCACCCCTTGATGAAAAATGTTAAAATTTCTTAATTACAATTCGTAATTATTATATTTCTCCCTCCCGTTTAATTTCAACGGGCAGCTAGAACTAATATATAGACCAGAGTTTCAATGCGCAGTGCGCGCTGAGTCTCTTTTCACATCGCTCTGCCCGTTGCTCCCGGATTGGTCTTGGAGGTTTTAAAAAAGCGAATCAAAAGCCAATGGTTTGAGTGTAGGTAGGTTTGTGTAATATTTTTCTGGAGCCATCTGTGCGGTTTAAAAACAGAATTGTTCCTTTGAGTTTTTGAACATATTTTAGATGGGGATATAAGTGAGTGTCTTATTCGATATTGATAAAAAATGGAATTTCTTGGGTGTAGGACAGCTATTGATAATTTTATGATGTTGGGTGTATTGTCGAATTAAGCTGATGATTTAGCAACCAAAATTAACATATTACCGAAAATAAATCAATATCTAAATAGTTTACAATAAAAAACAAATTAAATTACAATGCACAGTACATATTAAACATTATATAATATATTTTTATGGAAAATTAACGTTTTTAACCTTCTTTCAACTATTAGAAAAGTATTTCAAAACGCCTTGCCTTGAAATTCACATTTCAGACACGAGATCGGGGCCGGTAGGAAAAAATTGTTTTCTCTCACTCTCTCACATCGAAAACGTCAATTAATGTTTTTTAGACTTACACAATTGAGTGAAAAAACTAATTCCACTTTCTTCAACTTCTTCAATGCACCTTTTGTCACTTTTCCAAAAAACGTAACTGGTTCAACTGGTTTCTCATGTTAATAGATATGGAAAACACCATTTTCTTCACTCTTAAATTTTCATACTTTCCGGTCAAGCAACGAAAATAAAAATACACTTCAGAAATGCGACCACCTCTTCTCTTTTCAACGAACCCGGTATCACTTCGGTCCGACCTCTACACTTGGATATCACCTCAAAGTAATGGACCAACCTCGAGTGCTGCAAACACACTACGCACATACAACCCACCGCGAATTAATGCATAGAATTTCACCATCGTCTCAGCGAAACCGTGAATTAATATTTTGATACTTACGTAACTGATTGATAAAACTAATTCCAATAACTTCGACTTTTTAAATGCAGATTTTGTCCCATACCAGAAAACGTAAACACATTTCCTTGGCAACGTAAACAAATTTGCTTAGCAACTGGTTTCCCATGTTAAAAGATAATTAAAACACAATTTTTTCGTGTTCAAATTTTCACACTTTTCTTAAATCGACGATAATAAAAGTACGCCTGAGCAATGCAACCATCTTTCCTCTTTCAAATGACACTGCTTCCACTTCGACCAGACCTGTACCTTCGTAGAACACCTCAAAGTAATGGAACAACCTCGAGCGCTGCAAACACACGAACGAACAGGCAACTGCCTACCGCGTATTAATATATAGACGAATTAATATGTACACTTTGGTAATTTTTCATCCTCAATAAATATCTAATTCGTTGTTGGTATGTTGTAGGTGCTATTACCGACTTTAATTTGAACCTTTTTAGTATATTAGTTTCATTAGTGCATTTAACAAAAAGGAAATAAACATTTATTTTCGTGTGCTTGCATTCTCCTTCTTAATCTGCGCCTGAAATTCAAGACGCTACGCAACATTTTGGATAGATAGGGCGACCTCTTTTAGACGTTGAAGATCGTTTGCCATGAGGAGAGTCGGTTGGGTCGAAGAAGCAGTCGGAGTGGTGTCCTTCCTCAAGAAGGCATTTCGAACTGGATCGGCCGCAGGTCTAGTATCCCTATGATCTCCCTAACGGGAAACCTATATCAAAGGGCACACGACTTTTCCTAAAGGTACTACTCGTAGCAATTTGCACAAGCCTTGCCCACCAATGGGGAACTTGCATGGGTCGACGATTGCTATAAAAACTATTTTGAACAGGTAAAACGGAAATATTAGCTCGCAAAAATACCTAAATTATCTCCATTCATCATCAGAAGAAATAAAAAATTGACTTAAAAAATCAAGCAAAATTTCTCTGAGCCGACCACTGCGCGAAGACACCCGAGCTCTGCCGAGGCCAGGTGTGACGTCATCCGTGCCTAATCTGCCGTCCGAGTACGGTCTGAGTCGGGAAATACACGAACGCATGCTGTAAACATTGTTTTGGTGGAGGATTTAGTCGCTCACCGTCACTTGTTCATGTACTGTTATTCTTGGGTAAGTTTTCCTATTGTTATTGTGCCACGATTATTACTTGGGATATTAAAAATGCACTTTCGGGATGATAAAATAGACTTTTTACCTCGAATATTTCAGGTTTCAGAAAAATGGATGATTACGTTGTCGCTCGTTCGGACAATATTCCTGAAATTGATGCCATGACCCTCATGGCATTTGTTATGACAAATGATTGCTATACGTTGGCGGAAAAAAAGAAAACTTTTTCTCCTGACTGGATGGGAGAAAACTCTTGTAATGAAAAATTTGTAAGGCGAAGCTGATGAACTTCGTAAGGACCAATGGAAAGTCTCGTACCTTCAAATGATGGTGGCTACAACTGTTTTGCTTCGGTAATTTTGCAAACAAACCTTTGGACAAGAAGTAATGTAGCTCAAATAGGTTATGCGAGTGATTTTTTCGTTATTTGCTTTCGATAATACTTGTTTGACATCGTGGACATGTGTGCATTTAAAGCCAGCGGCATGAAGTTACCGTCGTTTGCCTCAAAATTTCGATTTTTATGAATACAACGAGAATAAATGAGAGATATTTACTTTGAATCCTTTCTTTATAATACTTATTGATGCGGAGAATGAAGGTTAGTTTATCAGAGCGAGGCACAAATCTAGAGGATTGGCCTTATCGGGAATGACTTACTCTTGATTTAATAGTTTGTATGAAGTTCATTATAGGGAATGGACATCCCAGCGTACGATTTATTTTCTTCAATGACACTAAATAGTATACTGGTAATAATTAATTACGTTATAACAAGAATAGTTGTCTTGTTTTCAAGACCAATAGTACGAAGCACGTTTATCCACGTCATGCTGTTGGATGTTCGGTAAAAGGAAGTTGAAGCATTACTTATCTTATTACATATCTTTATTTTCGCCAGAAGTATCACTGAATTTTGAAAGTCGTAACCCTTATGCTCACATTTACCTCTCTACCAACGTTCACCGGTTTAAGTGCTGTGCTATGATTTAGTTATTATCATCGTACATTCAGCAAAATACATTGCAATAATCTTTGTCAAGAAAAACAACACTAACATCAATATCAGAAAGGAATGTCAATATTTTTACCTTCAGTAAATTCATTTAGGAATTTAAAGTGCAATTTTAAAACATAAAACCTGATCTTGATTGTCCTTCTTTGCTGAATAAATACATTGGGGGCATTGGGGCATGATCCCATAATTCTACTCCATACATTAAATGGTAGTGGAATAAGGAAAAGTAGCACCTGCTATTCAAAACGCTCAACACAAATGAACCCGCTTATTGATTTAAAAATCATTACCGTCCGACACCCAGCAATCTATGGAAAGGCATTAGTATAAGCTAAACAGTGTTCTTTAATCATCACCATATCACATTCAATGCCAGCATAACGTTTGTAAATGGCTATAATAATTCAAAGATCTGAATTTTTTCAAATGTACTTTGTAGCCCTTTAATTAAATACCCATGTGGGCCACAAACAACTTATGTGGCAGAGTATAGTATAGCATTACCTGAATGTAATTCTCATGAACATCAACACTATAACTACACCACCGAAACATAAAACCATTCTCAAGTCTCGATTACATACATAGTAAAAAGACACAATGACCCTGGGTCTTATACTTGCCTCATGTCATGCTAAAGAGATTATGATGAGCACTGCACTACGGCGCTACATAACGTTACAGATCGATGTAATTGTATTAAGATAAAAAAACTTCGGCACCAAATCAATAGCAAAATATATCTACGTTGTAAAGGCATTGTTTTATTAACTTGAGAGCATCAGACCTAATACACACGTTCTCAAAGAAACACATCGCACAGTGAGTACATTTCAACTCAGCTGGCACGTAAAAGGATTCGGAAATTAAACTATCTTGACTCTAACTTGTAACTCGTATCGAGTAACAATACTATCTGTCACCTAATTTGCCAATAAAATTACTAAAACACCACTCAGGGCCGAAAAATTGCTTCTGACGATTCGCAGAGCAATGAATGTTTTGGAAATAATCAACAAATCACTGTCAAGATGCGCACTTTCTCCACGGGAGAAAAAGATACGTCGGGCTCTCGCAAGGTGTTAAAGGATAGTATTCTATCACCTTGCGCCTCAGTTACGTCCCACTCGAGGGACTCGACGGTTCCTTTAACACCTTGACTGAGGCGACCGTCTGGGGCGCCGGAAGTCGCTTCAGAGGGCTTACAGACTTGGGTCGGGAGACTAGTATTCTCCAGGCGACAAATTTGTCTCCTTCCTCCGGCGAAAGGCGTTAGAGACTTCGGGCGGGCGACAACTCTCGCGCAGGCGCTTCACGAAGCTCCTTTCTCCCGTTTTCGGGAGAAAACAGTTACAGACTTACCCACCAAGAGAAACTTACACCTCACCTTTGATAGAAGTCTGGGTTAGTCAGTCACTTATTGACATTGTACATACGTTTCTTCTTGCGTTTGTTGGCAACCTAATAAATAGTTTATTAGGCACCTTAGTTGAGGTATTTTTACAGCCAGGTGTTAAACAATACTTATGCCTCGAACTCATCTCGCTGGCTAATTACAATGCTAGGGAGTTGGGTCGATGTATGGAGCGGGCACTGCAAAAGTAAGATGACCTTTCGAGATTTAAACTATCTTGCCTACATATTACTCATTATTGACGTGAAATATCAACTGTATACCATTAAGTGATTACCTACTCAATTAAAAATCAGAGGTGGGCTCACACTTTTGGGTTGAGTAGGCTCGCTTGATCACCCGTGTTGGTGCGCTCTTACAATTAGCCCAGCGGTAGACTGCTTCGGGCGATTGTTTAGGCACTGTTGACGTCATCGGGGATTCTTTCGCAGTGGCTTGGGGGGGAGGGAGTTTTCGGCGCGCTTTAAAATGTCGCTATATTTAGCATTCAATATCTCGCGAAGGAAAACTCAGATTTACATGCAGTCTTCTTTGTTGAATCGAGAAAATAATTTTCTGTCCGCCTGTTAAATAAAAAAAATTCATGCAAGTTCCCCATGGGATGGAAGAATGGACGGTTATTAATCCCAGTATCAACCTCTTGAAGGGATCCACACATCATTACCAATCCTAGGAATGTTGGCTGGTGATGATGATGATTATATTTAAGTCTGGGGTTAAATAGAAGATCTGAGATGTGGGACCGAGACCGAGGAAAACCCACTTCACTGCCTGCCCGAGAACCGACTCTGTCTCCAAATATTTCCCGAATGTTCCCGACGATGCGTGTCCGATTCCCTGTCACGGAACCGGACCACAGATCTTACGATGCGAAGAAGCTGGAGGCTCCTCCGAGAGGATACCATTGGGCGACAAATGCATTTGAAAAGGGCACACCTCAGGAGTACTTCACTTTCCTCCAATGACTTACTTCATCCCTACAAACTATTTCGTATTTGCTGTTACTTACAGGCACTGAGGAGATGTTTACTCTTCGCACTCTTTGCAGTCCGTTCCCCAACCTAGCCTCCGAAATACTCCCTCAACTACGCAAGCAGAGTCATGATATCGGCCCAATATCATTTTAACACCGTCAATATTGGTCAATCCGATATTGGCTACCGATATCGGCAAACGTCAAAAGTGATAACATTTGCCATTATAAAAATGACATTCGCTGACGATACTGAGCCGATATAAATTTGATGATAAAAAGACATATTTCACCACTATACAGTGGCATGAGTTTGATATTGGGCCGACGTATGTTTGATATTACCATGGACTGATTTTTCATTAACATGATATTGGGATGATTTAATAAGTAAGATAGTCAAAATGTATCCTGGATAAACATGTCAAAATATTTATAATCAGGGGCAGTCGTACAATAAAAGGCTAGACGTATTTTCGATCTAAGAATGTTCGCATTGAGGACCCTGCACTTGAGGACCCTGATCCAACTTGAAGAATTGATAATTTTAAGCGTTCATGATAGTAATGAGATACCTACTTTGCTCCTGACCCAACTTCCCTTAGTGAAAGATGCGTAACTTTAAGCGTTATCATTGTAATAAAATATTTCAAACTCGTTTCTGTTGAAGTTATTGGAGTTATAACCCAATATGGAGGGTTCACATTAATTTCCATGCGAAAAAATTTACCTGGACCAGGAATCGAACCACGGACCTTTGGCTTTCCGGGCCACTGCAATTCGTATGGCAATTTTATACCGAGGTTCAAGGTACTAGATATTGAGCCCTCGCGGTCCATCAAGGATGGCAATGCAAGGGAGAAAGGGCTTCAAAGAAGCCAAAGGTCATCCAGCGCTAAAGCCGCGCTTGGCGGTAAATGTAGGATATTCCAAGCCTGCCGCGTTTAAGGCAATTTGTAAGCAAACATCGAATCCTTAAATAATCATTTTTCTTATTTTATATGTAGGCCTCAAAATGGTTTCTGATGTTCTGACCAATCACGAATTTTTGACTTTCTTCTCTCTGACGTCGGAGGAAAAAATGTGAATACTCAAAATTGTGAAATCCAGCGACCAGAAAAATATGATCATTTTTATGCCCTTTATTAATCAGCTCAGCTGACATCATCTTTGCATCGGAAAACGATATCTATCAAATATCACTTTAAGATAAGTTCGACGATATCATTTTTACATGGGAGAAAGGTAACATATGTCTTTTTTTTATCGGCATTATCATCCGATGTGTTGAAAGGACATCGGTGACGTTAAAAGGACATTGGGCCATACAATGCTGCTTGTGTATCGACAACACCTCGTTGACATGTTTCCATGACTCCAAGGGATATCCCAGTCCTAAATGCAACCACTACTTTAGGTGTGTTTGAGCGATTTCATCGTATAAATACTAAGCGCATAATTAAATGTGAAACTGTGGCGAATGAGCGAAAAGGATGAGGAGGGTTGATTGATTGAATAGAGTTTTATTAAAACTCTGCACAGGTGGCGCTGAAGCGGCAGCAAGCGGCCGAGGACGCCATAGCCCTGGGCCTGAGGGCGATGGCCACTGGTCAGCAGTTCGGGTTCCTGCCGCCAGGGCCCATCTTCGGGCCCCCGCCGCCGCCGCAGAGCAACGAGGACGACGCCGCGGTGTCCTCCTCAGCGGCCCCAAGGCCTCCTTCCGACCCTCCGTCCTCCTCCTCGAGAGGTGAGTGCTGATAACGTCAGGCCTCGGGTGCGGAAGAGTAATATAAGGGTGATACGTGTACAGGCAGGGCAAGGAAGTGAAGCGAGGAATTCCAGAGCAGAGGGCGAGCCTGGGGCCAGACCGTGGTGTAGCACGTTGGAGGAGCCTGGCTTTGTAAGAAGGAGGTTTCGTAAAACACTGTGTCAGTCACTGCATACGGGAAGACGGAATCCAGGGTGTGGGTGCTTTTAACCCCTTGCTTGGGGAGCAAGTTTTCCTTATCTTTCACCGGGTGGGGAACTAATCCACCGATTTTCATGGGATAAAAACTTATGCACACGTTTTCTGGAACCTCTTAGAGTATAGTTCAAGGTTTGTTTCATTGAATTTGTAAAAAAAATCTATTTTTAGCACATTTTTCCATTACATGAAATGGAAAAACTAGATATTAGCCTTATAAGATCCAATTAAATATATTAGTGATAAAAAAGGACACTGAAACATTATTTTATTTCAAACTTTCTAAAATATGGCATTTATATTGTTTTAATAATTATGCAATATTACAATTTACCTTGTTTATGACACGATTAAATTGAAAATATACACATTTATCAGAATCCAAGTCGGTTTTCACCTTATTGAAGGACATAATCTCATTTTTTTGGTGAATTCAGTTAATTAAAACCAATATTATCCTTTATAAAATAACATTTTATTGTTATTAACTTTTTAATTGTTATTTATTAATTGAATTTCGTATGTAATGCTTGAAAACATGCCGCCTCGCATAAGGGGCATCAATTCTTTCCTAAGAAAATTCTTTTTTTTTTCTGTTTTTCCTTCATGGCATCACGAATACTGTTCAATGTGCATACTTCCCAATTGTCTCGCTGCTTCACAGCAATTAGTTTCCCACGAGAGGCCGCCACTACTTTCCCTTTTTTCAACTTTTAGCGCATTACATTCCGGGGGATACTTCTCCTATTCTCTCGCACAGTTCCGATTGCATCGATCTCGAAAATTGCTAAAACGTCGAGTACCTGCAAAAGTCGATTCCGTCGTTGCCAATAGCAGCATCCTTGCGTCAGCACATCCGGAGTGAGAGTGGGGACCAAGCTCGAAGGACTTGTGAAAAACCAACACGTCAATGCCTTCCAAGTCTCACAACTAATTGGGTGTTCCTTCCCATGTAATTTAGCACTTTTCTCGCGTATTTGGTTTTGGAATCGCATAATTTAAATGATAGCGTCCCCAATCCTGAATATATTGGTGTATAAACCATCCAACCGATTTGGTGGTTCCAAAATTAAATGGTTTTTGTCAACAGATAGCAGTCTATCAGGAGTGTAGATCTCTCAAATTTATTTCAAGAAATCATTAACCATGGGATTTATCTCGTAACGGTTTGCATATACTTTACTTCCTGTGTGATGAACCATATTGTATTCAAAGTGCTAAAACTCGAGCAGCAAAATGTATCGCTTCTCGGTCATTACTTCATCAAATATTGGAGAAAGTGGTAATTTATTTTTGGCAATATAGGGTCCCTATTTTTGCTTCTCTATTATTACCATTAAAGGAGGATGCCATAAAATAACCTAGCGTAAATGCAAAAGAAAAGTTTTTTTCGTTTACCGAAGGATTCGGAGAGGAGGCGTATTTGGATTCACGTTTGCCAATCTTCGCTGCACACGTTCAAGTTCATTTTTAGGTCGATTTCGTAGGGATCCCATATACTACATATAATCCATTGTAAGTATTGCATCATTTAAGGGAATTAGTCAAGCCATGAAATATTTTAATGCATCCATTTACAGAAGACAGAACGAAAAGCAGACGAGTTCCTGGATGAAGATAAATGTCAACAAAGAAAAGTAAGGGTACGAGAGAAGCGATATTGGCCCTGAGGCTGCTCACAGAGAAGAGAATGGAGAAGAACAAACCGATGTTCATTGCATTTGTGGATTTAGAGAAGGCCTTTGACAACGTGGATTGGGATTCAATGCTTGGAATTCTGAAAGGAATTGGAGTGCCATACAATGACTGAAGAATTATCCACAGTTTGATTAAAAACCAAGTAGCTGTGATTAAATCTGGACCCAGCTATGAAGAGGCAAGAATAAAGAAAGGAGTGAGACAAGGCTGTGCACTGTCTCCTGTAGTTTTGAATGTTTACATTGAGAGAGCCATCAATGAAATCAAGGAGAAGTCTTCTGGAGTGACTATCCACGGAGAAAAAATAAGCATGCTGCGATTCGCTGATGACAAAGCACACATTGCAGAGACAGAGAGGGATCTGAACAAGACTCTAGTAACCATGGAAAGGACAATGACCAGATATCAGCGGAAGATAAATAAGGAAAAGTTATTAGTGCGCAGCAAGAGAGAAGAGGCCAAAACCAACGTTATACAAGGAAAACAAAAACTGGAAGAGGTGAAAGAGTTCTGTCACCTGTGGCATTTTTTGGTACCCCCTCCCCCTACCCCCCCCCTCGTTGGACATTACCCCTCGGTGGACTAATTACCCTCCGGACTTAGCCGAAGGACTTGCACGACAGGCGAGAGCCAACGACAGGCGGAGCCAACGACGCCACAATGGCTACGATTCCAAAATGCAACGATTCCGGACTGCAGCGTTCCGACAAACCGCGCCGTCCCCTCTCCATTCAATTCAATTCAAAAAGGTGTCTTTATTGTGACCAATAATTAAACATTTACAAAACTTAACAAAAACGTAACAACGATATATAATAACAAAACAACATTGGTCACGGCCCCGCTCGGGATTTCTCCCCTTCAGGGCTCTGGAGATTTCATTTGATAAACTTGTAACATTATGTGCACCTTGCAGACATTCCCCTCTCCACATCCGCTCTCACTTATATCGCCCCCAGAGCGCGGAAGAAGACCAGAAGTTAGGCCATCGTACAAGCCGTTATTTGGTGTTCCCCCGCCGGATTCAAAAAAGAGTCCTGGATGACCCAATCCTAAGCTTCCACCTCGCCCTCTTCACATCATGCCACTTTTCCCTCCCCTCAAATTGCACCAATGGATTTCCACGTTAAACCCCATTGCACTTTGACATTGCCCCCCTCCTTACCCCAGGTCTCACGCCCCCTGTTCGAGTCGAGACGGCAACGAGGGCATTTCGTAGCTAGGTCAGCGGAGACTTGGTGATTGTCGAGTCTCCTTAGCGCCATGGACTGTTGGTGCAAGTTATTAGCTTTTCCCTGAATTGTGAAGAGTATTTCAATTTTGTTGGTTTGTACTTTGTCTTTTGTTGTTTAAATACAGTGTTTGATCAGTTAGATTCTCATACTTTTGTTGTTTGTTCTATACTTGACCTCATCTTGCTCACCCGTCTTGGAAAGAATTTTTGTCCCCTGGACAAGCGTTTCTCGTGAACTGCTGTTCTCCTTTCGAGAAACGCTGCACACCTGGGAAGCGGAGTAACCAGCGATGGACGATCCAAGAGAGAAATAGTCAGTAGAATAGTCCAGGAAAAGAGGGCACTTCATCAAATAAAGAACCTACTTGCATCTGGAAATACAAGCGTAGAAGTAAGGAAACAATTCATCAAAACGTATATCTGGAGCATGTTTCTTTACGGCGGTGAATCATGGACGATGAGAGCAGTGGAGAAGAAAAGGGTGGAAGCATTCGAAATGTGGTGCTATAGAAGAATGATGAAGATAAAATGGATCGACCGAGTGACAAACGAAGAAGTCTTAAGAAGAGTGGGAGAAGAGAGAAGTCTTCTGAATACCCTAAGAAGAAGACGGGACAACTTAATTGGCCATATCTTAAGACACGATGGCCTGATGAAGAGAATCGTTGAGAGAAAAGTGAACGGGAAGAATGACAAAGGAAGGCCTCGTTAAAGATACATGGAACAAGTGATGAAGGATGTGAAAGAGTGGAAATACGCAAATATGAAGAGATGAGCAGAAAGAAGAACTCAGTGGAGAGCTTCGTCAAACCAATCGTAAGATTGTTGACCGATGAGGATGATGAGGTGTACATTATAGACCAACGGACGCAGATGTTAAGTAGTGGAACTAGAATCAGAGATGTGTACATACACTGCTTTCTCGCAACAATGATAGGGGAATCACCTAGATACGTTAGTTGTTAGTTGTCCGTACGTATGTGTGTTTGCATCGCTCGAGGTTGGTCCATTAATTTGAGGTGATCTCCAAAGGTACCAGTCAGATCGAAGTAAGAGTGGTGTCGTTCAAATGAGGAAAGATGGTTGCATTGCTCAGGCGCATTTTTATTTTCGTCGATTGGCCAGAAAGGGTGAAAATTTAAGCATGAAAAAATTGTTTTTTTCCCTTCCTTTTAACGTGGAGAACGAGTTACTAAGCAAATTTGTTTACGTTGCTAAGTGAATGTGTTTATTATTTTGGTGAAAGGACAAAAGGTGTATTGATGAAGTGGAAAAAGTTGATGTAAGAGCAATTAGTTTTATCAATCAATGTGTAAGTATGAAAAAATAAATTGACGGTTTCGCTGTGCCATTAGTGAAAGAAAACTGTTATTGCCTAATGGTGGCTCCGGTCTTGAGTATGAAATGTGAATTTGGAAGCTAGGCCTTTTGAAATACTTTTCTTACGCTTGAGACATAGTTATAACACGTTAATTTTCAATAAAAAAATTATCTCTGTAAATATATTGTGCATTGTCATTTATTTTTTTTACTGAAAACTATTTAGATATTAATTTATTTTCGGTAATGTATGTACTACTGTTAGTTGCTAAATCAGGATAATAATTTGAAAAAAAACATCCACCATTATAATTATTCCGAACATTTCCTTTTTCTGCGCGTTGAACCTCTAGTCTATAATATGAAGTCCAACCTCGGGCGCTGCGAACACACACAACAGACACACAACTACCGCAAATTAATTCATGGAATAGACTAGAGGGGAAACGTGCGCGTTGAAACTCTTGACCCCTGGATTGGTGTTGGGAGGTTTCAGTAATGTCGATCGGATGGTTTGAGTACAGTTAGGGTGGTTCAATATTTTTCTGGAATCCTCTGGGTGGTTTAAAAACAGAATTGGTCAAGTGTGATTTTTTTCCCGGCGAATAATATTCAACAAGTCTTTGCGGATCTTCATATCGAAAGCTTATCCCGGTGGAAGACGCGCGAAGACTTCTTAAAACAGAATGGTCCTTTGATCCTTCAGAAATATTTCAGGTGAGGATGTACGTGAATGTCTCATTAGAAATTGATTTAAAAATATAATGGAGTGATAGATTTTAGTATAGTCGATTGAATGGTTTTGATGCAATATTTGGCAAATATTACGCCCAGACCGATGCAAAGGTTGGTGTAATATATTTCTGGAATCGTTCTGGTAGATTTAAATCAGAATTGATTCTTTGAACTTTTGGAATATTTTTGGTGAAACACCTGCTTGTCGACTGTGTGAAATATCAAATGCACCGCGAACGCCACAATGTATTTGGGTCTCTGAGCAAGGCGTTGGGTGACTATCGTAATTGTATCGCCACACGTTCTTAAATTTCTTCATACAGTGAATTTACTAACCAAAATCAGAGGTCCAGGAAGACGCATTGCAATCTGCCTAATACCTCTAAATGCATCCCATATGACCAATACAGCCTGTCGCGCCCACTCGCAGCCTATACTATTTTTAATGTCCTCACCAAGTATTGTTCCTCAGACACTTTCTTTTCATCTGGTTCAGTAAAGGTGCAAAATGACCTTGGTATTCACAGTACCTTAAAATGTTTCCATTTATCTTTTAGGTGAGGATATAAGTGAATGTCTGATTTGAAATTGATAAAAAAACGGAATGGTGTGGGTGGAGGACAGCTATTGATAATTTTTTAATGGTGGCTATATTTTCTAACTCACGTCCTGATTTTGCAACAGACATTAATACAATACCAAAAATAAATTAGTATTTAAATAGTTTATGATAAAAACCAAATTAAAGTACAATGTACAATACATATTAAATATTAGAAAAATACATTTTTTTATTCGTAATAAACGTTTTTTAACCTTGTCTCAAGTGTTATAAAAGTATTTCAAAACGCCTAGCTAGGAAATTCGCATTTCATACGCAAGATTGGAGCTGCTGGCAGGCTAAAATTGTTTTTTCACACTATGAGCTCAGCGAAACCGTTAAATAATACTTTCATACTTACACAATTGATTGATAAAACTAATTCAATTTTGTTTAAAGAGTCTTAGCGGGTCTTACACCGGGAGATAAGATTTTAATAGAAACCGACGTTTCCAAGTCCGTCTCGGATTCCATCTTCTCCGGGCGAATCAGAGGGATGTTTATTTTGAAGTTAACCTTCGCCATTGTTGTGCGTGGTCAAGGGAATTGAAGGTCAACAAGCCGGCAGTTAGATTTCGAATCGGCCAGCCATTTCAATAACGGCTTCGCAATGAATCGCGAGGAACACCAACGCCCTAATTTTAAGGTATGTCCTGCGGAGTCATCTTCCAAACTGCAGCCTACTGTTCACGGCCTGCCCAAGATACATGAGGAGGTCCATGGCCTATCGTGAGTGCTATTGCCTCTCTCCGGCATAAAATCACGCAAGATTGGAAACCTAGAGGCCATTTTTGGGATCATACGAGCATCACATAAAAAATTCCGAGGATTTTGTAGAGGTCTTTAAGATTATGCGCCTGTGATTTTATTGGATATTTTGGGCTGTCTCGACGTCGTTTCACTGTTTACCCGGATACCTTCGGGAGATACCCTACGCCTTCCAATTGCAAAGTTTGACCAAAAAGCGGTGAAGCTATTCCATCATGTACTTACGTCCACCTAGTTTACGCACAATGGGAAGTATTTCGAAGAAACTGACGAGTTTCCAATAGGGTCATTCAATACCGTCTTCTGCCATAGCGAAGTTCTTCAGATGTAAGATTGAGAGGGCGCTCCAATCTTCTCCACTACACGCCCCAACTACTACTTCTCTTGGAATGTTGACGACACCTTTGTGGTTTGGCCGCACGGGAAGGATGCTCTCGACCAATTACTAGCACGCATGAACAACCAACATCCCAAACATTTCTCCCACAATGCATTTGGAATTCTCCGTTCCTCGATATCTTGATTGAGCGCCGAAGATGGATGGCCCACTGCGGCATACAGTGTGCACCGCAAACCATACTTGGTCAAGTTACCAAAAAAAATTAACTGATTAATGTTAATCTTTGTAAAAAGAAACTAGTTAAAGTTAAAAGTTACTTTTCTAAAAAAGTAACAAGTTAAAGTTTGAAAAAGTAACTTTTACGTTAAAAGTTACTCTTTCAGTTACTTTTGCAAATTGGATGCAGTGGTAATAGAGGCCTCGATGGTGTTTTTGTTTTGACGAACAAAGCGAACTCTAAAAACTGTTCACATCCATCCGTATCCATTTGTTTTAAGATGTTGGAAGCGGGGATCTTCGTTGTAATTCCATTTAGTGTCCAGAGTGTTGTCGGTCAGGTTTCCTAGTGTTTCCTGAAAGCATTCGGCGATTTCTCTGAGGTGGAGCACCGATTCCGGAATTTTTAAGTTGTCGTGAATGTAAGACTTTCTGACGAACCATTAAGTGTCGGTAATTTGCCGCAAAATATTGTCTGAGAAGTAGAAAGTGCTTTTAGGGTCGTAGAAAATCTTCTTTGGGTTTCCAACCGGGTCCAGGTTGTCCATGGCCGACGTTTCTTCGGCCGACACGTCGGTCATGGACAACCTGGACCCGGTGGGAAACCCAAAGAGGATTTTCTACAGTTAGTTCGCAGGGAAAACCTTCTTTCGCTTTAAGGTTAGTTTTTCATATCGATCCCCACACTGCGATGTCAAGTATCACTTCACAATTGTAAAATTGCAGTGAAAACGGCTAAGTCACTTATATGTATAGAGTTGCAGTAGATGTTGAGGGTGTGTGCCTGCGCACATTTTCACGCGATCCACTGGGGGCTGATGTATTGACGACGCGATGTCGCCGAGTAAGGCATACTACGTAGACTGGCGCATTGTAACAGATACTACGTTAGTTTTGAATGAACCCCTTCCCCTCTTTGTCCGTCATAGGTTTTTAGCCAACCTTCTTTCTCGGCTTCAACTGTGTAGTATTGACGACATGATGCCACCGAGTAAGGCATACGAGCTCTCAAGGAAAGGAGGTCTTGGCGTGATTTCGTGTTTTCTTGTCTGTTCCTAAACTTTGGCGGTCACTTCCCTCATCCCCGCTTTTGCTTGGATGTATTCGTCTATTGCCTATTCATTGCATTCTTGCACAACTACCCTTGCATTCTTAGATGCCGTTTCATTTTACCATTTGTCTGTTGCCTTTGCCTTTTCACCCGAATTTGTACATGTCGACGTTCTCCAAAAATTAACCGAAATTAGTTCCGTATCAGTTAATGTATAATTTTATCTATCAAAAGTTAAAATTTAACTCCTCTAAAAGTATTGATTAAATGAAATAGTTAACTAAATTTTTAACGATTAATTGTGATCGTTAATGCGAACTACGACGCACGCTAACCTATATTTGAATTGCCATCACCTCCCCTCTCAGAGCAGTGTCAAACACACTGATTTATCGCGCCAAGTCCATTGCCGACGAAGACATTCTATACTACCTCAGGAGTTAAGCCCCGGAGGAACTGCCTCGACAATGGATGCAGAAGTCACGAAATTTCACCTGGCACTTAAGGAGTCCTTTGACCAGCGGGTGTGTGTGTGACACGCAGGGAGAGAAATCAAAACCCATTACTAGGGCCTGCTTGCCTTACGTGTAGGCCACCGTCTCCGGAAAGACATCCAGAATGCTCGCCAGGCACAACTTCAAGACGATACCACCCCAAAAAATCGGTGATTTTAGTCGTCCGAGTTGAAGACATGCCAGATGGCCTAAAGACACCAGGCGTCGTAACGAGTGGGTACCTTGGGTGAATGCGGTGAAGTGGGGCAACGGGGAGGGGTATCGAGGAGAGGGTACGACGCCTGGCACGAATGGAAAAGAATCCGCCGTTGGCGATCACTCAGCATCCCCATGGACCATGCCATCCATATGAGGCAGAGATGCTCGCCCGCTCCCGCGATCAGAACGAAGGGACTTCAGTCGAGACGTTGGCTTTTCCCTGAGTGGCTCCTGGAAACCGTCATTGAAGCGGCTGGCCGATTCAAAATCTAACTGTTGCCTTGTTGACCCTTCAATTCCCTTGGCCACGCACAACAATGGTGAAGGTGACTTCAAAATAACTATTCATCCGATTCGCCTTGAGAGGATGGAGACACGGACTCTGAAACGTCGGCTTCTATCGAAAGGAAATCTTCTCGGGTTTTCCACCGGGTCAGGATGTCCATGGCCGACGTTTCGACGTTCGACTCGGGCACCTTCATCAGGGCAGATGAGTGTTTACATAGCAGCCGTACGTAGCCGCGGAGCGCCTCTGGCGGGGGCCGCATGCAAACAGATGAACCGGTGAACAAATTATTTACATCAATTAAAGAGAATCAGACACTTAACAATTTTTAAATGCACAGAAATGAACATTTTTTTCTGTTTTTTACTGCGGAAACCCAGATATTTTGTTGTTTTCTTGTCTGCGAATTGAACAGATGCACATCTTTTGATATTTTGTCATTATATTTCTTTTTTTTATTCCTGAGATTTTTCAATTTTTCCATATTTTTTTTTTCATTTTGTTGTCGTTTTGGAGCTTATTTTAGTACAAAAACAAATTGAGGGAACTAAAAATACTAGGGGAATAGAAATGGCATCAATAATCCTCGGGAGTAGCGCACAGGCGGTGTTTCATTGAATAAAATGGCGACACAATTATAGGGACTTGAAATGGCCGAATTTCAGCTAGTACAATAAAATTTTTATTTTGCGCTCCTGACCCGATGGAACACCCGAGAAGATTTTCTTCAGCTACTTCGCCGGGGAAGCCTAAGATCTTTTTCTATTGAAAGGTTATCCCGATGGGAGAAATATGAAGACTTCTATATTATTCGCCGAGAAAAATCAAAATCATACTAATTCCATTTCTTCAACTTCGACAATCCATCTTTTGTTTCTTCACCGGAAACACTTTTCCTCGTGCTGGCTCTAGACGCCAGGATGAGCGACCCGGATCAAACGACTGATAGAGGCGCCGTGTAGAGGCGCCACCATTGCTCAGCAGATGGGCAGACTCAGCACAAGGTATTTCGGCTGAGCACGCCTCGGGACCCCCGCTTAAGTAATACGCTTCGTTTTTGTTCGTATTAAACAATTCGTGTGGCGCGAAAACGCGGTTGCTGTTTAAAACCAGGATAAACAAGATTCTCAATCCAATGGAAGGAGAAGGGAAAAAAGTTCCGTCAAACTCTTGTCAATTTTATAATGGTGTGTGTGTTTTAATATTAATGTGCTGATTTAGCCACAAACATTAATACATTGCTGAAAATAAATTAATATCCATGCAGTTTACAATGAAAACAAAGTAGTTACAATGCACATTAGATATTAAAGAGTTGAAAAATAATTTTTATTGATAATAAACGTTATATAACGTTGTCTCATGTGTTAGAAAAGTATTTGAGAATGCCTAGCTTTTAAGTTCGCATTTCATACGCAAGGTCAGAGCCGCTGAAGGGCGAAAATTGTTATCTTTCACTATCGGCTCAGCGAAACCGCATTATATCAATATTTCATTACTTACACAATTTACTGATAAAACTAATTCTACTTCGCCAATGAACCTTCAATAAAAACTAAAAAACATTCACTTAGCAACGTAAACAAATTTGCTTAGCACCTCGCTCACCACGTAAAAAAAGAGATTTGTTTTTTTTTTAACTGTAAACTATCTATATTTTGATTTATTTTTGGTAAATTATTAATCTTTGTGGCTAAATCAGCACATTAATTTTAATACGCACCCACCAATTTAAAGTTAACAATAGCTATCCTACACCCAAACCATTCCTTTTTTTATCAATTCAAATAAGACATTCACATATATCCCCAACTAAAAAATTTCCAAAAGCTGAAAGGACCAAATCTATTTTTAACCACCTAGACGATTCCAGAAAAATATTATACTTGCCTTTTGTACCGGTTTGGGAGTTATATTTACCAAATGTTACACCCGAACCATTCGATCGACTATGCGGTTTCCTTACTGAGGTTTGAATTTCCTTTTTATTCGTGCGCGATACTTCAGTCACCGGCGAAAACAGAAAAAAACAGCGGTTGGAGCGATTTAAAAAGGCGTCCTTTTAAAGCTCCTCATTTCACTTCGTAACACGTAGAATTTCCCCAGATGCATCTCTCCGTCCGAACCGACCCCGCCACTCCGTAGGAAGTATCACTGTCTCGCCCAAAATAACCCACTGAGTCCTGAGTTGGGCGAGGAAGAAATAACATTTCGAATCTCTCGGTTCGGCAATCATTTTCTCTGATTCTACTATCACGGTCCAGACTACCAAAATAATTCATAGCTCACAAATTTTTTAACGTTATCGGCGAAAATAAGGTCCTAGAATTATGTTATGAGATTAAGTCTAAATTTCAATCAATGGTAAAACTATGATTCCCATTTTATTTCAACTAATAGACAGGTTACGTTAATATAGTTATCGTACCGTCCCATTACAAATCTTGCCGATCTTCGCTGCACACGTTCAAGTTCATCATTCAGGCCTATTTCGTATGGATCCCATATACTGGCAGGGTATTCCAAATAGGTCTAACAAGGGAAGAGTAGCTGATTTCTCGTACATGTTCCTCACATTTGCCCAGTAACCTGTTGATGAATCCCAGTCTACGATTAGCTTGTTTCATAATTTCACGTATGTGTTTACCCCAGGAAAGATCATGTGTCAGTCTTATTCCCAGATATCTCAGTCCAAGATAGTTAATGAATTTAAATTTTGTTCATTAGTTATTCCAAATTCAGTAAGTGTTAGGAGGAGATCTATTCTTATTTCCGAAAGTTCATTATTTTACAATTTTTCTAATTTAATTCGCATTGCCATGCATCACGCAAGCTTTCAATTGTTTTGAAAGGTCATCATTTAAAGATTCATCACCGATTGGACTACGAATATCCGTGGCAACCGGCAAATAGACCAAGCTTACCATTTGCCACCTCACTGATATCATTTACGTTCGGAAGGAACAGGAGAGGACCTGTGAGACTACCTTGTGGCACCCCAGGCACGAGAATTCAATTGCCATTGAGAGCTAACACCGTCCAAAACAACCATTTGCACCCCCGAGCATGTAGAAAATATCTAATCTATGGTATAAAATCACTGTCTAACCCACAAGATTTTAATTTCACGAGTGACTTGATACCTTGCCATCAACTTTCTTAAAATCGAAAACTACAACATCCACTGGTATATTATTTTCGCCACAAGGTAAAATACCGAGAGAAAAAGTGAGTGTTTCACAAGATCTGCTCTTTCGGAAGCCATCCAGAACCTAAAACCTGGCTATCTAGTTTCCCCGTGACTGATATGATATAATCCAGGACATTTCATGAAATTAGGGATATAGGTCGGTATTTAGATGGCCGCTCCTTGTCACCACTTTTGAAAATGGTTGTTGCATTCGCAGTTTTCCAATCCTCCGGTACGACGTTTCGGTGAGGGATTTATTGAATACTATTTGAAGTTGCCGGTTGAAATTCGACGGGAGGGAGAAATGTAATAATTTCGAATTGTATAAATAAATTTTATCATTGATCATTAAGGGGCGAAGATAAACTTGTGTTATGGAGCAAGCTATGTCTCCAAGACACTATCGGAAACATAAATATAATTTAAACTTTTGAACCATATAATTACTGCCTGGACTCATAAATAGGACTCTACAATAAATAAGAATTTTATTAAGAAACTTTGAGGGCAGAAGAAACGAAGGAGGTTAGAAGAGGTGCATGCGAATGTCTGTCTTATCGTTGACAATGAGGCCAGATTCGGGTTTTTGGGAAATGGTTGCACCCACACTTTCGGCAAAATATTTTCCCTCTTGCCTTTTATGTATATTATGTTTGCCTCAAATCTCCAACTTCATGACAGTGACATCAATGAACTTCCCACGGATATGTTATGTAATAATGCATTTCGTTCCAATTCGAGGAAATTCTATTCTAACTACCAAGTACACATTTAGCCTACTTAAACCAGGTACTTGTCGCTCGGCTGCATATATTCACGCCTTCTACTGTATATTTGACGCATAACTAGTTTACAATTTAATTTTTAGTTTTACCGAATGCAAACCTATTTGATCTGGGAGTAGCGCGAAAAGTAAGTCCGTGTGATTTATCCGATCCAGATTCAAGAATTAGCAGCGATACCTTCCAATATCTTAGAGTACATTCCATTGTTATTACATAGTACAGTTTTAGCCTGATTAAACCTGGCACTTGTCGCTCGGTTTCGTATATTCACACCTTCTACTGTATATTTGACCTATAACTATATTACAATTTGTTTTCATGCGTAGACTTCATTTAAGTTTCTTATCATATAAATCCATAAAATATTCACCTTTTGAACCCCACAGAAACTTTCATTTATATACCTTTAGTTTTACCGAATGCTATAATTTATAAATACTATTATATCTGGGAGTATTGTGAAGAGTAAGCAGCCCGTATGATTTTTCCGAACTAAATGGCCGATCTAGATTCAAGGATTAGCTGCGACACCTTTCATCGTACCTTTCAATATCTTCACAAAAAGGACAATTCTGTTTTCGGCATCGCTTTCGGACGAAATTTTTAGCATCATTGCAATAGCATCAATGAACATCCCACGGATACGTAATGAGACATAATGGTCCATTGGGATTTGAATTTTATTCCCTGGTTTTTGTTAAGCTATCTCAAATCTCAAGCTATCTCCATCTACGACGATTTTGAAAGCCTTCCAATTCTGAAATGAAGGATAAAGGACATAGTCGAGCTTCTTTGAACCTTTTTGAAGAGAGGCGTATTGTCTTTCGGGCAATATTGCTGTAAAAAATAAAGAACAAAGCTTCTCCAGATATATATTGCCTTGGATGACTTGTTTTAGATTTTTTCCGATGGGATATTATTTTAATTGCACGATCAAGTGAAGTTTTTGTTACTCCTGTTAATAGTTTTGCTGCGGCTTCATTGCCGCATGACCTCAAATCCATAGTAGTGGCCAAAGAAAGTACATCCTCTTCAATGAAAGTTCTAACTCTTTCACTCTTCCCCGTTTGGAACGGTTACTACTTTCTGCAAATTATTTTCTTGCCCGTCCACGCATAAGGTCTTGGTCTAATAGCGACAAGAAAAGAGGAGTGAGTAAAAGTGAGAGGGAAAGAAAGTCATCTCCACATGTATCCATCCTCGTAATGAACTCAAATAATTGCGCTAACGTTGACTATAGGATCGCATTTCTCAATCTTTCATTTCTCAATTTTCACTATCACAAAAATACGATCTCCTCTCACCTAAAATGTCTCCTCTTAAGATAATTACAAATAGTTGTTTCACTGTGACCCTCACGAATCAATGACTTGGAAGAGGCCTTAGCAGCAAGAAGGATGTGATGCATTCCAACAATACCTCATATTTCTTAAGAACGCTTCTTCTTTATCGATGGCACTCTTCCCGTTTCCTCCTCATGTGGCCACATTGACTGCGTACGGATGCAATGATGATTATCTTCATGGCATGGTTTTCCTTCTCAGGTAAATTTAATGCAAGTACGTTCAGCAGATGAGCATGCTAGCCGAAATCTAAAGGATCCATTAATCCTAGGGTTCAATATGGACAGTTGAAAAAGTTCTTAACGCTTGATGGTAAACATCTTTGCACTTTGGGAATAGGCTTGACAGCACAAGATTTCAAGATATCACCTAACTCTGTCACACAAATACTGAGTATTTACTGATAGTGAGGCAGCAGAGAAGCAAAGCTATCATAAAATTAGATTTTGTCAACATTTCCCAGTAACACTGACCAGACGCGCTGAGATAATTAAAACGTTCTTGAGGCCACAACACGCGACGATCCGGCGGCGCAGAGGCGAGAGATGGGGGCGCTAGGGGCCAACCTCTAGCCGGCAGGGGCCCCCCAGAAGAAAATAAACAATATCTCGAGGGTCCGCAAGTATCCACGGATGAATTATGGTGACCACATAAATAACATCATAACTCACCGAATTAAACTGATAACACCTCTGCTCCTAGCAGGCTTTTTTTTGTAGCTCTAAAAGAATGAGGGCATTTATTGAAAACTGTACTCTCCATAATAATCGTTGTATTGCGCAAAATGTATTCAACATTTCTGTGTGGTGACCTCATGCAGAGTTCCTGCAATATTCTAGGATATTATTACAATCAAGATATTTGTTGATTACCGTGTAATTATTCCGCCATACGCGTCTGTCTAAAGGCTACGTTCCGACACTCCGTTCGCCATTAAATTCTATCCCCGTATTACGGGTGTAATTATCGAATAAATTAAAGGTTCATGTGAAAAATTCTCGGTAAAAAGCATGCTCTGGATATTTTCCACTATCTAAGCCATTTGAAACTATTGTCAGAAGAAAAACGTTTTCAGGATTTTTGGCCAGGTTTTTCCCGATCTCTATCGATCCCTGTACGACGGTATCGATATTGTGGGATATTGCTTGCCTGTAAGTCAAGAACGTTGTCTCCTATATTAGTCGATGCAGATAATTGCGGTAAGGAGCTTGCGGAGAACATATCTCATAGAGTTTCACAGATGTCTTGGTCCCTACCTCCAGTTTTAAAACAATAAGTTCTCCAATCTTTTCAGGGGTCATTGAAATGTCCACCTATTTCAGTGGGAGCGATTCCATTCGTCACGTGAATCATTCACGAATTAATTCATGCGGACGACTCTTCGCCGCCTAAAAGGGCCTTCATACTACGATTGTAGTCAAGAGACGTGGTAGCGATTATCTGCTTTCCCAGTCCTAATAATGGGTCAAAATCGTTGCTGGGTGGCGCAAACAAATGCAGAGATTTCGGGCATTGTTATGAACACCAAGCACATTCCAAGTTGTTGTCGGGAAATACGAGGTCTGTTCAAAAAATACGAGGACTGACGTCATAAAACAAAATGTACTTTATTTAGAAGTTACATGTCTAGGTTCCCTTCAAAGTACTCCCTTTCCCGACGCACACACTTATCCCAATGATGTTACCACTTGTGGAAATAGTCCTGGTACGCTTCTTTTGTAATGCCCTTCAGCTCCTTCGTCGCATTTGCCTTAATCTCGGGAATGTCCCAAAAATTCTTTCTTTCAAGGGTCTTTAGACTTTGGGGGACAAGAAAAATTCACAAGGAACAACGTCAGTTCAGTAGGGGGGTGGGGAAGCCTGTTATGATCCTTTACAAGAAGTTTTCGTCTTCTTCTGAACGATCTAGCAGTTCCTGACAAACCTGGACACGATTGGCTTTTTGGTCGTCCGTCATCATGCGTGGTAAAAATTTCGCAGTGCGCCTTCAATGTTGCGGCCAAAATCTCGTAACAAGATCCAACTGATATCTCTCACTCTTCATCAAGATCCCTGACGGTCAGACGTCAACTTGTCCGCACCAAGGTGTTGAATTTGTCGACATGTGGGTCGTCATTTGAATTGGAAGGACGTCCAGGACACTCATCGTCTTCGGTCGACTGTCGACCACCCTTAAAAATGTTCATGCCACTTGAAACATGCCGTACGCTTCATAAAAATATCACCGTAAGCCGTGTTGAGCATAGCAAATGTTTAAGTCGCAGACTTTCCAAGTTTAGCACAAAACGCCGCAGCAAGTCTTTGCTCCTTCAGGTCATTCATTCTGAAATCCGACAAACGAAACAATCGCGCTTCACTAAAAACCGCGTTGCTAATCAACAAATGAAGATATCTCCAATCGGGAAACGGCGCTATTATCAGCTGATCTGGACAAATCTAGCAACACCAAGTGGATATCCCTGAAACCAACTGGAGCCGGGAAATTCAAACAGTCCACGTATTTTTTTAACAGACCTCGTATGTCCTTATTGCAAGAGATTGACCCTAAGACTGCGATGAAAACACCACCGCCTCTTCGCTTCCGTCTTTTCTATGCAAGGCACAGCGTCGCCACCTCGATCATGGGAAGCCAGGGATTACTCATTAACATGGATTCCGGAAAGGTAGATCTTACGGATTATAGACAAAATCAAACTCTTCTCGTCTCGAGCATTTTAGTTTTACCCCGTTGCTATTTATAAGCTACTAAAGGTCGCTCTGTTTGTAGTAATACGCCTATAGTTGTGTTGCTAATGAAAACAAAACAGTGTTCATTGGAAATATTGCTGCGCAGAACGCTATCGCAATGTATGTCCAATCCAACTATTTGGAGCTAGACTCTTTGCGATAGCATCAAATCAAATCGGATGGTCCATCGCGGCCATTACTTTTGGGATTCGGCCCAACTATTTCTCATCCAATTGAAATTCGAGGCCTCTCCCAATCTCTTTTCATCGCAGAATATTTTATTTATTCCGCTACAGAAGTCAAACATTGAACAAATTTCAGAAACAACTTTGGCTTTTACAACGACGTGTAATATGACGCAAGTAACAAATGAACAGCATAATTACAATATATATATATATACTAGCATTATGGCAATAAAGTGAAGCCTGATAAACAAATAAGTAAATAATTTTAAGGAGGAATGGAGAGAACAGGGTCTCGACAACTTGGTCGGTGTTCGTTGAAACGAGGGTAACATCCCAAGCGTGAGTTCTTCTCCAGCCAACTTTGGGAAACTCCAGCGTACGGAGCCTTTGGGTTTCTGCAGTTTGTGGAGCCGCATGTGGTGCAGTCGTGTTTGCAGCGGCGCACAGTGGTCGATTTCACTGATTTAGCGGCACAAAAGTATAAAATGCAATTTCCTTGTATTCATGTGTAATTGTGTTTAGTACGTAGTCAATGACCCAGCAAATGCAACGGAGAAGAAATTATGCTGAAAATGCTGGTTTGTTGTACGGTAGCGATACACTGAAGTGGAAGAATTAATTTCTGGGTCTCTAGTCGCACTCCGTGGTCACAGCGCACCAGTCACATTCGGAGTGCACATCGGTTCGAGCTCAATTGACATTTTGAAAACCTTCACGTTAGATAGAGAAGATTGTGTCCAATGAATATTCACATTATTAATATTTAAGAAAATTTGAAGGTTGGGTGTGATAAGTATCGCTGAACAATTCGTAAAAAATAATAATTAATTTTTGCACGATGGATTTTTTGAGCTGGCGTACAAAAAGAGTTTCACAAGGTTTCACGTTAAAATTTGGAACATTATAATCCTTAATTAGGTATCTGTGAGGCAGTAACAGCGATATTTACGCCCACTTGCGCCGAATGAAGTTATTCTCATTTTTCCGAAGCCGTGCACGCCATCTCGCGAAGAGATTTCTAATTGGAGAGTAGTATCTGTCATATAAAAAGTTCTTATTGTTGGTGATTGCTGGGATTTTTTGTTAACTGTTCGATCATGGTGGAAAGCAATGTTTAAGCTAAATACTCTATAGTAATTTTGCTAAAGTTCCCAATAAAATTTATGATATAATACCGTGCAAAGTGAGTGTAACTTTGTAAGGTTCTTATGTTATGTAATATGCTTTTAGAATTCGACCCATTAACGAGTCTTCTTGAGATAGCCCTCGTTAGTATAGTAAGGTAGAATTGAAGTGAAAAAAGTTTCACTTCAATTCCTGAAAGGTTCTAGAAAGAAAAAGAAGAATTCTTCTTTGCAAGAGGGAGCTAAAGAAAGAAATTTTGATATGTATCTTTCGTACCACTCAGTTTTAAAGGCAAAAACCAATTGTTACCCTATACATGAATCGCTCATTGTATCAGATACTTCAGCGGAGGTTAAATTACGAAATTTATTAGATAATACAGCGATAAGTCTGATGAAAGTACAATATGCCGCATTTACTCAGTCTTGCTGCGGATACGACAAAGCATCTCCTCAGATGTGTAATAAATGGGGCTGCGATGGCAGTTCAGGACACTCCCTTTCAAAGCAAAGATTTTCCGAAAATCGGCAATCTTCGGATTTCGAAGTTCTTCTGACGTCAATCGTTCCCTTACAACTTCAACTTGAGGAAATTAAAGGAATCACAAAGTAAATGCATGGAAAAATAATCGTCCACGAGATTTAGCAGACCTGTTCGTTTTCAATTTGTGAAAGAAACTCTGGATAAAATTAGGAAAGAAATCCTCTAAATTGAGAAGCAAATAGCTAATTTGATTCCTACTAAATAAAACATTGCAAATGAAGTAATTGAGAGAATTATTGAGCATTTTCTGTTAAATACAATGGTAGATGGCAGATTCTGCAACTCTTTGACGAATAATTCATCAGCGAAACTATTAAAAAAACGACCTTTCAATAAGTTAGCATTCAACTTTGGCTTATCTACACTGCATGCTCTATTCGAATTTTCGATTGCCTTTCATGTATCCTACATGCTAAAAATTCAGAAATGGTAAGTCCGTGGAAATCAGAGAGTAAAAGGTGTTTATCAGCTAAGGAAAAGAGGAATAATAAGTTTAGATCGTAAAGGGGCCTCCTAGTTGATGCAGTAAAACAAGGATGTGGAACCACCGACGATGGTAACACCTCTCGCCGATTCTTTGAAAACCCAAGGAAGGCTGCGGAAATGACTGGAGTTGACGAGACGTTGAACGGTTCTCCGCTATTTGCAAGCTATATCAAGTGTATATAGACTTAACGCAGAAGCCTTTGGAAAGCATGCCCACGACACTATTCAACTATATGTTAGCCTTTGCAAGTAGCTTTAAATGTCCACTAGAGTACATAAAAATTTTATCAATGGAGAAGACGTGATAGAAATCATGGTTTTACCAACTGGCCAACTATCATAGGATGGGCGTGAGGCGTGACACACGGAATATCACTTTCGAGAAATGTCAAGAGAGGACACTAATCAAGACTTGTGGAATCTAATATTAACATGCTCCGACCCAATAATTTCGGCCCTCAGAAAGTTACCAATTGAATAGTGTAGTCAACTGCCTAGTGCTGTGATAAGTTAACTGAAAACTTCTGTACGTGTGCTAAATGACTACGCAATGGATACGGGGAGAGAATGAATGTTTTTGAATGAATTTTAATGTGATAAAATCGATTAAAATATTTTATTGATTAAACAATTTGCAAGAAAGCATGTAAATATTACAAAAATATATTTAAATACCTGTATTCATATTTTTATGTGTATAGTAACAAATATTTTCTTTTCTATTTTAATACGAAGCAGAAACTCTTATTACTCCAATTTTTAGATGATGACACAGGTAACAACGTAGAATTATTCATGAGGCCACTTTTAATGCTATATTTTCATGTTATGCTGCTAATGCGGTTCATAATTTCATAAATTTCCACTAAAATAAGGATATTCGATCGCTTACACTGAAAAGATAATTTCGTCCGTCTAATACTCGAAAATCGACCGCTGTGCGGCGCAGGGGAGGAGGTGGCGTCTTCCGGCGACGAGGCGCCAGGGGGAAGCGACCGGCTGTCCGGTGACCGGCTGTCGTCCCTCGAGGTGCTCTCAAAGGTGTTCCCGGCCAAGAAGAGGTCCGTGCTGGAGTTGGTGCTGCAGCGCTGCGGGGACGACCTCCTCAAGGCAAGTCGTTTCTCCTAAGCGACCCTGGGCCAAGGGGGCTTTATTTCCAGGGATCTGACTCTTTGGGCGACTTATGGAATGGGTCCCGTCATGACATGCCAGGGACTCAAGGGTGCGGTTTTCGGGGCAAGCCCTCCTCCGGGAGAAATGTCATGGGTTTCAGCCATTTACACCTCTCCTTGGCTTCCTTTTCCCGTCCCACTTTTTCCTTGAAGATTATCTTCACATTACATTCGTCGGTAGGGGGAGCGATTATAACCGTTTCCCCTTTTCCCATCAACTGAACTCTTTTTTGTTTCAGCGTGAGTCGTCCATATAAAATCGGTCGATTTCTCTCTCCTTGCTATTTGGTTTACTTCACAGTCTCATCCCACATTATTGCGACAACGGATTTCAAAGCGCTACACTCTTGCGTCTTAAGTGTTCTGACAGTTATCGGTTCCCTCTTGTCATACGTATAAATGCCTCCAGTCCAGTAAGTTGGGCTTGTAATTCGCCTGTTTGCTTTTGTGATTGTGAGCCTCCAACTTCTCGACGAATAGTGGCTTTCCTTCGTAAGATTCCACTACATTTTATATTTTTACTTTACCACCGACATAGGTTTCGATTGGTTCACCAATCATCTTCAAGGTAAGCGCGGAGAGCCAGCGAGCTCCTTATATACCCGCAAAGGTGTTCACGTGATCCATGGGTTGGCGCAACAATGGGAAACGGGGGGAGGACGGTAACTAGTCGTTGACTTGGCCAGAGGAGGGTTAAGGAGATGGGTCAAGTTAAGGGAGGAGGGAAAAGGTAATGTCAGGAAGGGAACATGTATTCGTTTAACAGGTGTACGTTGTTTTTGGCAGCAGACGTTATCTCCAACTGTTGGAGGAAGTTCAACTTGTGGCCTTTGCATTGGGTGTGGAGCACTTTGGGGATGAAGTCACTGGTGTGGTCTTCTTCGATGAGGTCTTTGGCAAATTGGGAGCTCTAATCCCCTTTTCTTAAACATGTGTTCTTTCACTCGGGTGAGAATATATAAGCATTGCTTTTTACCATGTGCTATCCCTAATGATTCTTGCCACAACCAAACTCAAAAGCTATCCACTTTCTATCACCTATCAAAACCCAACCTTCGTGTTGAATCACAGACTGAGAGATACCTTAGAAAAGCTAATTTCCAATTCCAAGTGCAAATATAATGTTTCAGACAGAAATGGTGTAAACCCCTTATCTATGGCATAGGGGTTATAAAAGGTTATTCTGAGTTTGTCTTTCGGGATGTGATTTGCTATGCAATGAGAAACTTTACCAAGAAATGGATTTGCACCAACGTTTTGTAGTTTGTTTCAAGTTGGGGGGCAGATAAATCAGTAATTAAGTGGAGTGCTAATTTGGTTTTAAGGCGTTGCTCAATTTTGTTGATAACCTCTTGATTATAACCATTGTAATTCCGCGTTGTAATCATTAACAGGCATAGGAATAGATAGTAATCTGTTGATCATGGAATAGAAAGTGGATAGCTTTTGAGTTTGGTTGTGGCAAGAATCATTAGGGATAACACATGGTAAAAAGCAATACTTATATATTCTCACCCGAGTGAAAGAACACATGTTTACGAAAAGGACATTACCTTTTCCCTCCTCCCTTAACTTGACCCTTCTCCTTAACCCTCCTCTGGCCAAGTCACGACTAGTTACTGTCCCCCCCCCCCCCCCCCCTTTCCCATTGTTGCCCCAACCCATGGATCACGTGAACTTTGTGGGTGTATAAGGAGCTCGCTGATTCTCCGCGCTTACCTTGAAGATGATTGGTAAACCAATCGAAACCTTATGTCGGTGGTAAAGTAAAATGTGATCGGCCCTCTGTCGGTTTCAACGGCTTCCATAACGATGAGTCGTAATGAGTGCGAAGGCCCCCTTGAACACCGAATCCCTTCCGCTCGCCTCTTTCGATCCATCCATTCATTCTCCATCTCGCTGATGACGACGAAGTGACCGCTGCTCTCTTGTTTCGCCCAGCAGGCCATTCAACACTTCGTGGAGAGCGCCGGCGTCGCGACGTCGACCAGTGGCGCCGCCAAGGACCAGCCGGACGGGACCCGGGAGGACGTGGGTAAGCAGGCGAAATTGGGAACACCCGATTGCGTCCAAAAGACGAACGTCCAATCAACCGCATTGCTTGTTCATCGGACGACCTCAGCGAACTCCCCTTCTCGGTATTTCAGGTCGCAATCGGAGGAATAGAAATTCGTGGAGCGTTTCCTTTCTTTGTACATACCTTAAGGCAATGGGCGTGGACTGAAGACACCTCCTCGCAAGGCGCCTCGGAGATCACGTGCCAGGTTCAGCAACAATGCGTGCTTCGTGTTACGGCAATTAACGTGGTCTCGAGGTGTCAACGGGGGCGTTTACTGTAAACCGAAATCGCAATATTGTACACGAAATTGTTAGATGGAAACGAAAAAAGGATTTTAGTGAAAAAATTATTCTTCTAAACACAACCATTCACTCATAAATCAAAAATTTAAATAAGCAAAAGGTGACGCCCACCGTAAAAGCTGCTGTGATAACATTGACGTCACTTTCCTCCCGTCCTTGACTGCTTTTAGGGGAAGGGAAGGGAGTGGAGAGGGGTTCTCGGAAGGTCTGCTCGCACAGATGCTGTCGCAACTGCTCCGATTGGCAGAGTCAGCTGTGTCCCCCCCTTTGCGATAAGGCGCAGTATTTTCTCGGGCTCAGTTGAGATTGGACGAAGTCGTTATACGTCAGAGGCCGCATGCCCGTCCACTTTTCCGAAAGGGTTAAAAACACGTCAGTTCTTCGCCGTGTATAACTCTAGAACTAATTGACAGATCGAAGAACGGAAAGATGCGAGTCTTTTCATTTTACAAACTCCATCAGAATCGAAAATTTAAAAATAATGAGGCAAACGACCCAATTGTCGGCGTGCAGCTCGTGAGTTATTTTGGACAGTTAAGTGGTATTCAGATGTTATTTACAGTAGTCATTGAAAAGTCGTCTTCTACGATTTGTAGTAATATCTTCCATTCGCTCTCTCTTTCACTGGGATTCGCGTTAGTCCTGGCAGGACAATTGGCGATCCCACTTGAAGAGGTCCCTTGAAATATTGTCCTTCTCCGTATCACATGTGACTGCTTCCGATTATCATGTGAGAGTTGAATGTTGTTACCATTTCCTACTATTCACAATGTGCTGTCGTGTTTTCCCTCCGATTGTTCACAGAGCACTTCTGCAAAATACCCGGCAAGCTACTGAAAAGGTGTGTGGCGGGGGGAGCCTCAGGGTGGAATGAATTAGCAATCAGATAATTAATACGGTTTAGACGTGCCTTAAATACTAAAGCGTTAAACATTACTTATATGAAATATCTCTTAAAGTTTTATTTGTTGGAATGCATGGAACTATGGCAACAACTTGGGTGTTTACATTTATAGTCGGGATTTTTTAAATTCTTACACGCTGTGCATATGCCAACAGATACAGTCACTTATTAGTGGCATCATCAAGTTAGTTACATTAAAAAGTACTTTTCTCTCGAAGATCCGAGGTTACAATAACAAATTTCGTTTTTTTAACTTTGAGCATTAAAGTTCTCAGTCACCTTCGCCTCTCCATGATACCTCTACACTTGAATTGTTTTCACACACACCACAGGGAGAAGGAACTATTCGGTGTCGGCAATAATCCGTATGTCTTAAGACGTCATTTTAAATTAAGATTATTTGCTCAAAACTTGTTTCTTCGCAGATCATAATGTGCAGTCACTGACGAAATCGGTCTAAATAACGAACTTGACCGTGTGCAGCGAAGATCGGCAAGATTTGTAAAGGGACGGTATGATAACCTTATTAGCGTAACCAGTGTATTAAATGAATTAAAATAAGAATTATTGTCAGACCATAGGTTGAAATTGAGACTTAATCTCGTAAACAAATTCCAAGATAATATTTTCTGTGATGATGTTAAAAATATTTTGCGAACCCCGACTTACTATGGCAGACTACACCATAATCACCAAATTAGATAAACTGATTGCCGAAATGACAGATTCAAAATGTCTTTTTTCCCTTTTACAATTAGGGATATGAATAATGGTAAATGTGTCCAGTACGAGTGTAGCAATGGATAACATTGGTAGCTGCATGTTGGTGTAAGGAGTTGACGCTATCCCAACTAACAGCATGTTTTTGCATGTATGCTTTGCTACTTTTATCTTTCCTAAAATAGTGACGTTTAGAAGAGTATATAAATACTAATCCTTTTTTATGCATGATATGTAGTGTATGTTTGCATGCCACACACCTTTATGGTGGCTTGCAGGGTATTATGTAGATGTCGATGAGGCTGGCAGCAGTGGCTCCGCCGTGGCAGGCGTGTGAAATGCACACATTCCGGCAATGAGGCCAGTTTTCCGCCCACACACCCAAGGGCTGTTGTGCATCAGAAAATAGCACCGCCATGGTGTTCGTAGGCGAGGTCGTGGCGAGAGGTGGCTTCGCCGCCGAAGCCGCTTCCTTCAATGCCCACAGACATTGATCAATGATCACGACGAGTTGGACATGCCGCTGGAAATGAACATCTACATCTACATAATACCCTGCAAGCCAACATAAAGGTGTGTGGCAGGGGGTGAACTCTCACCAAACATGCACTACATATCATGCATAAAAAAAGGATCAGTACTTGTATAGGTACTGTTCAAAACTACGCTATTTAAAAAACGATAAAAACAGCAAAATATACATGCAAAAACATGCCGTTAGTTGGGTTAGCTATAAGTCCTTATACCAACATGCAGCTATCAATGCTATCCATTGCCACACTCGTACTGGATATATTTACCGTTATTCATATCCCTAATAGTACGAGGAAAAAAGGACATTTTGAATCTGTCAGTTCGGCAATAAATTTCTCTAATTTTATGATTATGGTCCAGTCTACCATAGTAAGTTGGGGTCCACAAAATATTTTTAACATCATCACTGAAAATATTGCCTTGGAATTTGTTTAAGAGATTAAGTCTAAATTGCAACCTGCGATCTGACAATGATTCCCATTTCAATTCATTTAATAGACTGGTTACGCTAATATAATTATCGTATCGTCCCTTTACAAATCTTGCCGATCTTCGCTGCACACTTTCAAGTTCGTTATGAACTTAACCATTCGCACAATTCCTAAGCTCTGGAGCGCATGACGCATCTATGCAAATGATGCAATGCTGACAATACATTACCAAACACTACGCAAGAGCCATTGCAGATTTGGTTGGTAGGCTCAAAATGTATGGATCGTATTATCAGAATATATCGTGAGGTAACACCAAAGAAGTATTGAGGTGTATTTGGTTAATAGTAATTTCACATGAAATTTCGCCATTGATGACCTCAGTAGAAGCGTAAAGACAATTAAACGTGCAGTAAGAATCATAATATCTTTTACAAGGAGACATCGCGAGACCCTGGTTCCAAATTACGCCATTGCTTTCGGAAACTATATAGGGCATCGCGACAGGCCTAATATGTTTACATTTTGTAAATACGAGGATGCTTCCGTGAATCGGATGGACTTCGATAGGTCGAGGGACTTTCTCAACGAATCAATACTCCTCAATATATGATCGATCACTTACAATATCCCAGGAACCGCGCTCGAATAACGACTTTCGTAACTCAGTATTTCGTTCGACAGTTGACGTGATAACTGTCGAAAAGAGTGGCTAATGCATATGCATCGGGAGCGGCATTTCGGGCAGCCATAGAATCCCGAACTTGTCGTCGAAAGTCTTCCAAGGGGGTTGATGGAAAATCCAGAAAATAGTTTGAAAATTTAAGAAATTATGTTGCTACTTCCTTGGATGCATGGGATTGGGAGTTTGACGGTGATTCCGTGAACTATTCGAAAGGAAAAAATTAGCCCCGACTGGGATCCACGACATCTTTTGGGAGCGACTGGTAACAGCGCCTAAACTCATTGTCAGTGTCGTCCACGGCCATTGTTGAGAATGACGTGGCCGACGGACGATTTATAGGGAGGGATGGTCTATTGTTGCGTTTTACTCGCGAAGAAAGCCGTGACTCTTTTCCTGGGTTCCATGCTAGGTTTGATCAGGTTAACAAGATTAGAGAGATAGGTTGTCGTAGAGACAGACTTTAAATGCCAATTTTCACGCTTGCAAGAGCAAAATTATGCGCAACATGGCATCATTACAAAGCGTTAGGTACGCAAAAAATTGCTAGATTAGTCTGTAGTTCGTTATGCACGTATTAAGTATGACTAACACATGCATGATAGGGGAATATTGATTAATGTATTTGGGAAAATGTTTCTCTAACAAGTAATCAGTTCATTAATTTGTAATTGCTAACCACCTCTTTGTATATATAAAACATGTGTGCATTAAATATTTGCACTGCATCACATAGTTGCATGTGAGTAGTGCACCATTAATGGTCTTCACCCCCTGCCACACACCCTCGCGGTTGCTCGCAGGGTATTGCGTAGCTGCAGACGTGTGGCGTGACTAACACGAGTATCTAGAGTACGCTTACTGGCTTTCAAACTTTAATTTGTGCTCTATTTTGTGAGGCATATTGAATTCCTTAAGTGTGATATATTGACGTTTACAGTTTATTAAAATTCGTTAAATAAAAATTTATTTTATCTTTCGCCTTTCAAGAATGTGAAAAATCTTTGCTACACGGAAAAAGTAGAGCAAATTACAAACGATAACTTTTTCTTATAAAAGAAATTTTATTTAAGTTCCTTTTTCAATTCTACTGAGGCCTTACTAGTATAGGGAGATTCAATTTGGTCTCCTAGTGAGTTTTCTCGGTAGTCCGGAGCAAACTTGTTGATTAAAAACCGGGAATAGGGAATAACACGTCAGTGCCGTGACCTGAAAGCAAATTAGGACCACTATAGCACTGACTTTCCTTCTTTTCAGGGCTGAAGGAACACATATAAGCAGTGGGATTGCGAAAATCGTCTTGGCCATCAATGTGCTTGCTAGAAAATGTCGAATTCAAGTTTCACTTCATGAGGCGATGAGTATTGAGACATGTTAGACATGCGTTGGGATAGCGAACATAGTCAACACTCGATAAGTTTTTACCACTTTCGCTTGTCATGGAATTTTTCAATAACATTCAAAGTACATACATCAGCTGCTCACTGTGCAATTACATCTGCTTTCCCTTTCCATTCCTGTATGCATTGTGACGCAAGCTGCAATGATGCAATGCACGAACTGCCGTGCATTTGTCATACGAACACTTCACTTACAGTTTAAGTTCCGGACTATTTCGCTTGCCCTTTTTTAAAATGAGGCGCGTGGAAGTGCGTCCGAATAAGACGAGGGTCAGGAGATGTTGCATTGCCTCGGAACAGAGTGTTGGGCTTCCGACATTTTCGCGGACCGCAAGACGAAGACGCAATGACCCGATGTCCTTTCGCAGGAGCAGTGTCTTCTCCGCCGGCAGCGGCGCGGCCCCTGCCGCGCTCCGCCTTCACGCCGGTGCTGCACCCGGCCGTCGCCAGGCCGCCGCTCCTCGCCGACAACCTGTTCCTGCCGCCGGCGGCGCTGGTGCCGCGCCCGTTCCCCGTCGGCTCCCGCCTGCTGCACCCGCCAGACCTCTTCCACCTCTGCTGCGAGGAGTGCCACCGTGCCGCCGCGCTGCGAGCGGCAGTCGTGTCCGAGATGGCGCGCGGAGACAGCCTCTGAGGACTGCCACTGTCACTGAGATCAGCGAGAGCACTGCAGGCACAGACAGGCAGATGATCTCCCGGGAGATCAAGCTCATCGAAAGGCGTTCTTCTCGTGCAGTGCGCCGTAACATTGTTGAAGAGCTGTTGCCTCCCGACGGAGGCATTCAGGCCTCGGTAGCCAAGGTCACGAAACAGCACGGAACCAGGAAAATGCATCTAACTCCACCCGTTTCACCACGCTCTGCGGAGCAAGCCCCCTCTACGGCACCAGGCACTGGTGCGCTAACAACGCTGCAGGCGACACTGAATAGACTGAAGTGAAGGGGAGGAGGCGGGACAGGCACAAGTGTGATTGGTTGGCGTGTGAAAGGAGGTGCGGCAAGTGGAATGCAGCAAAGTGAATTAATGATGTTGATGGAAAAAGTGACGAAACTTTACGTCATCTGTTCTGATTATCTTCTCCATAGGTTTAACCTATTGTTATCATTGTTGTACGCGGATAAATGACTTAATAAGCCCCTGTGTATTTACGGAATAAAGAGATTCCTGCGTAACATCGTGGAAATATATTTTGAAGGTGGTGTAATAGTCATCCATGCCACATAGGGGAATGCACAGAGGGGAATGCACAGAGGGGAATGCACAGAGGGGAACATGTCACCTTGCATGAGAGCGCGGCACGGTGAGATCGGGTTCTCCCCCTCCCTTCGCCTTCGAGATGCGACAGTTTCGCCGGCGTCTTTTGCAGCAGGCGTCTTCAGGTTTGAAGTGTCGGACGCAAGTTATTGCCCGTCTTATATAGTTAGGCCTTGGCTTCGCCCAGGTGCGTCCTGATTGGTCGGTTTGTTTGTTTCCAGACGTTGGAGATCGAATACCTGTCCTCCCTGTTGAAATTTGATGTCTCGGCTATTTCTGATGGCCTCTCGCATAAGTCGGGGATAGTAATTCTTCTCTCTGGCGTTGAGTCTAGCACTTTCGAAGTCCGCATTGTGCGTTGGCCCTTGCCATACGTGCTAGGCGACGGCGGATGAGCGGAACTGTCCTTCTGAACACAGGACCTCGAGTTTCTCCATAAGAAGGTTAGTGAAGTGGAAACTTTCGTCTCGAAGATAATTCGACGCGAGGGACAACCCGAAGCCGCGCCTACAGCACCACTCCGCGGAAGCGTCCGTCAACACCTCTGCATGAGATTTGCGTCAGGTCTGCCTTCCCATTTGGCACTCGAGCTGAACACTTTCCAGTCTGGGAACACCGTGACCACTAATCGCTGCCTTTTCGTTGGATATCATACTCAATGAACACAGAACATTGTGAAGGTACTCTAAGGCGTAACTTTAAGGGTGGAGAGCACGACTGTAAATCACACAGACCAGACTCTGTTCCTTCTTCAGTGTTGCAACTGCGTATTCGCACTCTGTCGAGGGCAACATCAGGAACAAAGATGAAGCATTCCAGTGACTCGACGAGCAAGTGTAAAAGACTGGGATTCCATCAGAGGAGAGAGAGAGAGAGAGAGGAAAGGATGTTTGACGTGAGGAGTAGTGAGGAAGTTAGCCAATTCTTATTGTTCTTCGAGTCTCATTCCTTATTTCGTTAGAAAGGTTTTGGACGCAATCGATCGGGGAAAAACCTCCGGGGCAGACATTGGAAGAAGGCGGCTTCCCACAGCCGAGGGAACACGGGTGGTGAACCTCTTAAGGGTCTGCAAAGGGGACTCGCGGGAGTGTAAGGAGTGGGAGAAATTTCGGCCCAACTACGGCCAACGTACATCGTCGGTACTTAATCAAAGGTCAGGTCAAGAATCCCAATTCTCCAAGCACTTGGTGCAGAGAAGGCATCAACGGAGTGTGATATTACTCGAGGAGAAGAAAAGAGTAGAAGGCGGCTGGAGGAGTCGGAGACAAGGATTCAAACTTGGCAAACTTCTTCCGCAATCACTCCCACTTCGCCTCACTCGAAACTTCCACAGCAACCCCTTTTGTATACATGTATACTTGTTGAAACACTGGAATCCTTTTATCTTTGTGACTGATGATTCCCAAGACTGAAAAAGAAACTGAGTCTGGTCCTTGTGATTTATAACAGGGTATTGTAAGACATACTACAAAATTTGATCGAGCAGTTAAATTTATTTTGTTTGATATCTAGTCTATGTATTCCGCGGAGTGAAATCGAATCTTCTAGAATGTTTTGTCGGAATCTGTCAAGCAGCGAGCCAATTACCTTTGACCAATTGTTGAAAGTAATCTTGCGGAAAAGTAGCTATATAGAAGGCCATTTTCTTAGCTGCTAGTGAACACCGAGTCCTTTAAACTCATTTTCTGCCGAGGAGTGAAAAAAAAGAATATTTTTCCATGAAATTTGCTGTTCATGGACTACAGTAAATGGTTTTTGGAGTGGATACAATACTTGTAATCATGATCACTGTTAAACAACACTAGGAATGTTGGTAACTCTAAAATAGGTAGATCATGAAAGCAGCTCATTAAAGCACCTCACTCTTCTCGGACACAATGGCGTGCTTCCTATCGCTTTATTTTGGTGTTTTGGCGATTCACGTCCCACTTCATCTGTTCCCATTTCGTCTGGTGGCCAGCCCTTGTGAAGGTCTCCAGGGAGGAGTGACTTATTCGTGGCCGCATCACCCGAGAGAGGCCCAACCGTTCAGCTGTCGACGACGGAGATTACATCTGGGCATCTAGCATTGCCACCAGGGACAAAGAAAATGATTCCTCAAGAGTTTTCGCATCGGAACACGGTAAGTTGCGTGTTTCCCTGACTGCAAGGTGAGTGATGACGGTCGATAGTGACGTAGATCGATGTGATTGGGCGAGGTAAAAAGAGCCAGAGACGATTTGATGAGAAAACAAAGGGGTCGTTCTTTTTTTATCGCCGAATCTGATAAGAGTTCGTAAAATAAAAAGACCCGTATTTTTCCGTTTTTTGATCCGTCAATTATTTCTCGAGTTATAGGCGGAGAAAAACTGATGTTTTTAACCCTTTCGGAAAAGTGGGTGTGGTGCAACCTCTGACGTATATCGACTTCGTCCAATCACAACTGAGCCCGCGAAGCTACTTCGCCTTATCGCAAAGGGGGGGGGGGACACAGCTGGCTCTGCCAATCGGAGCAGTTACGACAGCATCTGTGCGAGCAGACCTTCCGAGAACCCCCCTCCACTCCCTTCCCCTCCCATACGAGCAGTCAAGGACGGGAGGAAAGTGACGTCAACTTTATCACTGCAGCATTTTCGGTGGGCGTCACCTTTTGCTTATTTTAATTTTTGATTTATGAGTGAATGCTTGTGGTTAATTTTTTCACTAAAATTCATTTTTCGTTTCCATCTAACGATTTCGTGTACAAAATTGCGATTTCGGTTCCGAGTAAACGCAGGCCCCATTGAGCGAAGAATATTTGACGCGCACAGTGAGTTGCTTTGTACAGTGTGCTCCGCAAAAATGAAAACGGAAAAATTCGCAGATTCAGACAGTGGTGCATATTCGCATCGCTAAATTCATTACTTTAGAAAACAGTAAAGTTGTAAAATTATAAAATGCATTCAGAGCAGAAAAAATAAATAGAATTATGGATAGTGAAGTATGACTAAAAATGACAACACCAATTCTTAAATACGAAATGAAAGACACGTATTTGCAGGTGCGTGTATAGTAACAAAATAACCAAATTTGGAGCAAATACATTTAAGATATGACATTATTTTCCAATTGCATTAGAATTACGAAAAAAATATGATAAACTGCACAAGGAAACAAAATATTAAGTTTTTGTTACAAAACACAAATTTTACATTAAATGACAAAGATCTCCACAGTCACATGCATTTCAAATTTATGTATTAACTTACATCTGCGCGATACTCTGCAAGCCACCGCGAGGGTGTGTGGCAGGGGGCTTACGAATCTTTCTCACCCTTAACATCAGAGTGTGCCCTTTTTTTAATCTATAAATTGCCATCTTGTGTGTCAATAGAGTATGACATGTAAGAAAACGCAATCAGTCTCCTTATTATCTATGCTGTCACATCTCCAACAAATGTTACCTTAGTTTTTTTAACTTCTGGGTATGTTTTTTTCAAGCCATGCATGTCCTTTGGTAATTGGTTAAACAGTTTAGGCATAGACACTCCCATTCTACATCTATCGCATTCATCTAAATACTTTGGGAATTCATCTCCTTTCCCCATCATGTGTGCATTCTGTTTCAATTTTTTATAGTTGTGGAATGAATGCCCATTACTAAAATACAGTACATGCCAAAGGCTTTTCAAGAGGCAATATAAGCAGTATTTTATTGGGAATAAGTCAACCCCCTTGGGAGACTTTCGACGACAAGTTCGGGATTCTATGGCTGCCCGAAATGCGGCTCCCGAGAAATACATTAGCAACTCTTTTCGGCCGTTATCACGTCCACTGTCGAACGAAATACTGAGTAAAGTCATCATTAGAGCGCCGTTCCTGGGATATTGTAAGTACTAACATCGATGTATATTAAGAAGAGAAAGTCCCACGACCTATCGAATCTCATCCGATTCACGGAAGCATCCTCGTATTTGCAGAATGTAAACACATTAGGCCTGTCGGCAATCACTTCACACGAAATATTGTTGTTACTCCTTTTAATGTATGGGATTCAACATTGTACAGTGACTCTACGGAATATCGGAAAGGAAAAATATTGCCCTAATGGGGATCCAGAGCCATATTGTGTGAATTACTGTTGCAGTGCCTTAACCTCCCGTCCATTGCTATAACGAACGCTTGTGCCCGACAAAGGATTTAGAGGGAGGGAAATTCTATAGTTGCGTTTTTGTCGTGAACCCGGGCCTATGTGGAAGAAAGCCGTGGCAATTTTCCGCATGCCCTCTATAATTAGTTTCAGGAAATAATTGCGTCATCCGGAGCGTCAGTCTCGCGGTGTCTCCTTAAGAAGGTTTAGTATCTGCATAGAATTGCAATAAATACTCATTAGTCAGGCATGCTCCAAATAAATAAATTCATGTTCCCCAATACATAAAGGAGGCAACCAGGAAATCCCAGAAAACGACAGACCCATTCCATTGACCTCTATCCCTAAGTTCAATCCTTCAGAACATCATAACCAGTAACACTGTGTCCTTCTAGACGAAAATAATCTACTGAACTCAAGTCAACACGGTTTTTTAAAAAAAGAAGATTACGTGAAGCACAGTCGGGTGTATTTGTACGTGACGTTTTGCAAACGGGGGAAAGTGATGCACAAGTTGATGCACTAGTACTCTTTCGAAAATATCATTAAACAATGTCCCACAAAAGAAACTTGTAAGCAAACGCCTATCCCGCAAAAGCAGTAAGATGAACTTGAGCAGGGACTTCTCATCAAACCGGAAGCAAGGAGTATTTATCGAGGCGTTCAGGTCGACAGAAGTTTGCGTGACCACAGGGACGTGCTTTGGGGCAAAATATATTCGAATCAGAGCGTCATTTTTCTGAAAGATTCGATTGTCAGTTTTACAGAGGCACGCGCCTACTTTGAAATTAGCTTCAAGGAAAGAAGTTGCGGGGAATGAATCGTATTCAATACCTACGTCTAGTTGCAACTTTAAATAAGTTAAAATGCAACCGATAGTGTAATCCAACGACATTTGTAAACCCGCTTTTGATCCTGTTTGATTTCTATTGCAATCACTCATGGGTAACTCCCACTCTTAGCCGCGACACATAGGTAGTGATGAAGCATTCTGCCATTGCACAACGTCAATCTAACCTCACGTCAGATCTCTCTTTGTCAGTCGACAGGAAAAATAAATACTGATGTGGGAATCGGGACTTGGTCGTTTCATTTGAAAGTGGGGGACGTCACGTGACAGAAGTGCACGGGACGGAAACGAGGGGAGCGAAAGAATGCAAAGAACAACATGAGATGCCGGGGCGTGGACGATCACCTTAAGACTCCTGTTTCGGTTTCGCGCCAGAGCTCGCAATGATGATGAGTGCACGAAATACTTCGGTCGACAGCAGCGTCGGTGCTTGTTTCATCCTGCCTTCAATTTCACTCTCTGCTTCCATTCCTTGATATTTCGTCCCTGTTTCTGCAAACCATTGCTCTTATCAGACATCCCTATCTTCGTTCCCTTGCTTAAATGCGTGTCGTTCCATGAGCTATGCGTCAAATGTCAGGAAGATCTTGGTGGAAGGCGGGCAGGGTGTGGAATTCCGAGGTTCATTATGCGTCGGCCCATGTGTGCTGTGTGGAGGCAACAGCTTCGCCAGCGTCTTTAGGTAATGTCTTTAGGTCGGAACACTCGAGTGGGCCAGAAAGGAAGAAACTGGATAAGAAGCACATACGTATATGCATGTACTTCGAGCCGGAAATCATCTGCTCTCTCTCCATCCCTTCCCTTCTTTCCGATCGGATCTAATTCAAGGACTGCCCTGCCAAAATAATCTTCGATACCTGTTCCATTAATTTACTAACGTATAATTTACGCGTCAATGGGAATATTGCCAAGCTTTTTGTTTTCCCAGTGGGAGCCCTGGCACGATGTATCAGACCGAAACAGGAGTCTTAAGGTGATCGTCCGCGACCAACACGGCATCTCATGTTGTTCTTTGCATCCCTTCGCTTCCCCCGTTACCGTCCCGTGCACTTCTGTCACGTGACGTCCCCCACTTTCAAATGAAACGACCAAGTCCCGATTCCCACTTCAGTATTTATTTTTCCTGATATCGTTTCTTAGTCTTTGATCATTAATTTGTTCCCTGTAAACATTTCGGATATAAGCTTTGCTGAAAACTGGGATTCTTCTTTTTTCTTTAAGTGTCCCAGTTATGCCACTCAAGCCTGTCTTATTAAATGCCTTCTCTACATAAAAAAAACATTGCATTACAGCGATTTTTCTCATATATTTTCCAAAATGGAATCCTTATCGTTCCAGGCATCCATCGTACCAAATAAATCCATTCATATTTCCATTTTTGTATCATGAAGATGCATTTGCAATTGAAATATTCGCATTTCAATAAAATAAAACTTTATGCCTAACATTTCATCTACATCTACATCCACACGATACCCTGCAAGCCACCGCGGGGGTGTGTGGCAGGTGGTGAAGAGCATGCACTACCGACATGCAAACAAGCAACTATAGGGTCTCATGCAACTAGATTGTTAATACCTATAGTATTTAAGGGGTTAATACATGCAACATGCACTACAGACTACACTAAAATAATTCCACTTCCTATCCCTTTTCTATGATGCAAATTTATTATTATATCCTTATCCATAGTTACTGGAGTAGCTAATTCTGTTTATTTCATTCTCATCCCATCCTATTGATAAAATGCATTTAGTTTGAAAGCAACTGGATACTGAAAATTTACTTTCACTACTTGGACTAGCCGTGCACAAATAGTTCTGGCTTCACGAAACCCTGACGTCCCTTCATTCGTGAGGCCGTGATTTTGATTCGAGCATTAAGAAGCACGTTGAGGTGAATTGCCGTTCAACAATTGCAGTTAAAGTAGTATTAAGAATTCTGGCCCTGAGACATATATTTGCGTACACCCTCTCGCTCACAGCCTTATTTATTCCCCTCGAGTGGGTGCAGTAATGGAGGCGGTTGCATTTCAGAGCGAGGCTCGCTTCAGCTAGCCGATGATGAAATCAGATCCCGCAAATTTCGTTAGCCCCCTCGCCGCCAGAGGGGGGGAGTGTTGTTTGCCCCGCTGATGTGCTGGGCACACACACGCAGAGAACACCCCACCTCATGCATAACCGCCCCATATCTATATCGGGGGCATGAATGCGTGGGGTGTGTCCACACGAGGGCCGCCCCGGGCAGGGGGGGCAGTGATTCCTTGAGCAAACGGCCTTCATTCGATTAGGGTCCCCACGGGCCCCCCCCCCCTCAGAGGACCGCCGCAGAAGAAGGAGAGACAGGGAGCGGAGAGGACCCCGCTGCCGCTTCAATTCCGTCCGAGAGGACAGGCGTCCCCAGGGAAACGTCCTCCCTGAATGCGTGAGCCGCAGCAAGGGTGAGTGGCAAGGGTCACGCCTCAGGGTCACTCGAGCACGCAATAAAATTCAACCCCGTAACCAACACTTGATACACCGTGAGTTACTACTAAAATTGTTAGTGTGAACAATATAACAATTATTGATAAGTCACGGATTTCTATAAATGCATTGACTAATTAATTTACATTTCCCAGAATCAGCAAGATAGTAATATTAATCCATCAACATATTTATAAAAAAATCACTGCATTCTTATTTCCCTGTAAGAAAATCTACAGTACCTCTTCTGATTATTTCCCCATTTAAGGATGTGCATTCGCTGTAATCTATTACTTCCCTTCCGTAGTACGCTGGTGTTTTCAAAAATACCTTCAACAGAATCCATCCGTTTGAAATCTATGCATGAGATTGAATCGGTATTTTCGACTACAATTTGATGATGGCTCACAAACTAATTGCACTAAGAATTTCGATACAAGAATAAGACTTTTTAGCAAACCTAGCTGCTGTACGCTGCACACCGTTTAGTTCCCTCATCAAACCTTAATTCATTCAGATTCATGCAGTGGCTGTCTATTCTAGGTGGGGCTGATGAACATCGCTGCTCTTTTGTCTTCTCGTCACAATAACCTTAAGCACTCTTAGCAAATCCCAGATTTCTGATAGCAATACTCATATTTTTCTACGCATCTTCACTACTACTACACATTTTTAGTATTTGTTGCACACATGTGCTTTGCGGATTCAGTGCCTATGGTTTTGGTTTTACTAAAATGCTCTATGGGATCGCTCTATCGAATTATTCCTCTTCCAACATTGTGCAGATAAATTCTTGCTGAGATTTAGTTTCAACTGCCAATATGTCGCGCCTTTCTGTGCACGCATCTGAATTGCTGCAGAGTGATCTTCTTCCTTTGGAATATCTCTGAACACTACCGCGTCGTCTGCAAAAGAATTATGCCACCTAATCACCACGGAACACACATCATTGACGTGTAAATAAAATAGAAGGTGATCCATGACGCTTCAATCCAACAATAAAAACATCTGTTGAGTTATTTTAATTATTATTTGCAAATAAAAATGTTTAGAGACATGTTAAAATGTGAGCTTGAGTATTCAATTCTTCCAGGATAGTTCACATTTCACCACGTCAAGTCAGAATGGGTTCATTCAACATCACCAAACAAGGCTTTTCAACAAAGAACAATAAAAACATAAGGTATGACATGGTGACAATATATAAATAAACAGCACAAGCGACAGTTTTTTGAAAGGATTGGTCCCTGTGTAAATAAATCTCGACGTAAAGACGGTGATACCCTCAGCAAGGGATGGCAAGAGGGCTGAATCGCAGTGACCTCTGCAGCGCATGTTTTATTGATTTGGACCGGATGCTTTCTATAGATTCAATTCTTTCCTTGTCTGGATTTTTCAACTGCTTCTTGGGAGGATATAGATAGACACGGGAAAAAATACAAATGTTTCTTCAAAGGAGACGAAGTAGATATTTTTCTCCACATAGACCAACAATGCAGTTTAATCAATCACTACTTTAATCCCACCTCACTGTGGCAAGCTGCAGGTCAAAACCTCCCGGAAAAACTAGTCTGCATTTAGAAGCTATCATGTTCTTCTTATTGGGCTGACACACATCGTTACATGTCATGTAACTTAAACGAACTGCGATTCAGATGGTAACATACTGAAGAAAAAACTTAGACAGAATTATTGGAGTGTATTCCAAAAAAGTCTACAAAACCTTCATTTCACTCATGGCTTTGTTTCAGGTCACTACGAAGAATCGAAGAAGCATTTTTGGCTCGTAAACGAAATACATTTATTATGCATAATGAAACTCAATGGTAATGCTCCACACTATTTTTATGATGGTCGATACGGGTTTCGGCAACTCAGTGCCATTTTCAAGGTCTACTAAAGGCACTGGCACTTGTGAGTTGCCGAAACTCGGGTCGACCATCATTAAATTAGTGTGGAGTATTACCATTGAGTTTCATTACGCATATTAAAAACTTCCACAAAGTTACGCCAGAAACGACTTCTTTTATACATTTATCACCCATGTGAAAATTTTACACTTCGTAAAGGAGGGTTAGAAGTACATATCTCACTCACTCAGTGACTCAACCCAAAGGTTGGTTTTGATAGGTGGTGAGTGTAGAGCTCACCCCGGACCAAGCCACAGGCGTGTGTGAATTTCACCCATTCAGGGTATAAGGAGGGGGGGCAGGCAGTTCCTTTCCCTGGGCCACCTCGCACTTCGAGGATGTTTTCGTTCGGGGGCGTCCAAAGGCTTCACCCGGATTTGAACCCGGGACCCTTCCATCAGCAGCCCACTTCCGTCTACCCACTAGGCCACCATGCTCCCATGTCGGAAGTATAACATCATTTAACTTTTATGACAATCGGGGGAAGGCTTCAATGGCAAAAAGCATTTTTGCTGATGGAAATAAATTCATGACGCGAATAATTTGTTGACCTTTCAAATAACACGTTTCCGTAGCACTTCTTGTCACCAAGATATCACCGAAAACGTAGTCACGTGTTTCTGCAAATCAACATGCTGACGTCGTACTTTACTAGGTGGCGAATTGGATTTTTTTAAAACTATTTAACGCCATGGCGTGAATGCCGACAATTCCCGAAACCCAATCGGAAGTGTCGAAGGCCCAGCGACGGCGACTTCTCAAGCAACCTGCGCCCTCTCCTGCTTTTCGTTCACCCGGGAGCGAGAGCGATTTCCTCCAATGGCAGCGTGCCTTCCAATGAGTCCTTCGCGCTGTTTGCCACTCTCCTGTTTGCGGATTCCTTCGCAACCGCCTCCATCTAAGTTCATTACGAGTCATTGCCGCAGTCGCGCTGCCGTCTCCTCTCGGTCCCTGGGGCCCGTCCACGATTGAAAGAAAACACGGGCCTCTTGGAAGGCCCCAAGGGCTCTCGAAATGAAGATTCGGGCCCCTGGAGAGGTGACCCTAATTTCGCCCTTGTGGCAACAACGTTCACTCACTCCTTCGCTCAATGCTCCGCTGAAGTGGCGGCTGCGTCAGTGTTCCAAGTAACTGAAGTACATGCGTACAGTGTCTTGAAAATGTCCAAATTTGCTCCTTGCTCGATAACTATCTTTGCGTTGATGATACGAAAACAAAAGAGGGTTATCGGCAAAATCTTCGGTTTTCAATCTCAGGTTTCCGCGGCAGATGTGACCAGCATTCTTTCGCGTCGCGTATCCGCCTTCGTTGCTTTTTGAGTGTGGACGCAACCCGGAGGAATATGCCGGTCTCGAAGTCTTCGGTTCTTTAGATAAAGCACTCTCCATTCCAGTCAAGTGCTTTGCCTGCTCCCACTGAACGGGTTTTAACCAAGATTGATACGTTGCAGCTCTAGGAAGACAAGTCCAGTCAGAAAAATCAGCCCATGCTGTCGGTTGAAACTTTCCGTTAGTAAGGTTGAAACACCAGGCTTATTTTTAAATGTTGCACTCGGCTTTGTCAATTTGGAAATCTCGGCATTGGATGACAGCAGACGAGGAAATCACTTTCGTGACATAAATATTGTAGCGATTAGTCTAGACTAGGAAAGGAATTTGTAACATTAAAACTATGATGAATCTTGACGCAGTAAACTCTTCAATAGACTTTACCCGCAAGCAGATCAATGTAAAATTCTTATTTATAATATAATCTAATAATCGAAAAGGCAAAAAGAATACGGATTTTACTTTAACTACTAATTTCAATTAAATTACGACGTGATTTTATTAAAATAAATGTTACTTCTGTATTTAAAAATTAATAGTGAGATTAGAAGTTACTTGAATTCGATCAAGAATGGAAACAGGCTGAGATTAGTTTGAACCTTGCCATGAAGATGTCATCATGCTTACTGCTGACCAGAGCAAGGAGTGAAAAATTAAAGATTAAGAAATAGGACGGAGAGTGACTGCCATGAATTAAATGAACGTCGCGCGGACGAAACTCAAAGAGTCATCTCATGGAAAGATCCGACTTGGGGCAGACACTGCCTGTCACTCAACAGGAAATGAAATGGCTGAGAAATTAATAAATGCGTGCCACCAGTGGCCCATATTACAACAAAATTAGTGCAGATATAAGTTTGACAGGCTAAATTATCAGAGTAACAGGTACTGAAATCAATTAATCCTAGCACCTACCTCAGCACTTTATAGAGTATCGAGCACTTTTCTTTCAATCCTTCAGTATTTGATTTTGAAACTGCCTAATAGACATGTAGATTGATATTTATGTATGTACTTAGCTTTGTAGCATGAGTTAAAACAAATGATGTGAATACTATACAAAAGTCAGAGAGAGAGAAAGAAAACTAAACTGAGTTATAACCCTTGAGTGGAATAGCCTCGTTGTTATGCAAATATGGAACCAAAAAATTAATTGAAGAACAAGATCTTTTTTCATGTGAATGGTAGGTCGACATTCTAGGAAACAATGTAATTCACAGGAATTAAGTAGTTGAAAATAGAGGTTACATAAAATGTACGGTGAAATGAATCACATTAATTACTTCCTCAATTTCACCCGTGGCACAAGTAAAACCAAAAATAGTGCGGACATTGCAGAACAAAACATCAAAGTAACAAGAACAAAAATGAATTACTCCTTTTACCCCAGCGCTCTGGAGAGTATCAAGTTGAACATTTTTCCTCTGGTTCGTACGGTGGTTGTGTTCACATCGCGTGGCAGCCATCTTCCAGGGACCTGAGGGAGACGGGAGGACGAAAAACGTCCGTGCAATGGTGGAATGGGTCAATGGGAGAGAGGGGATATTGCGCTGTTGCAGCATTCCTTTGAAAATGAATTTATTGAAATTATAGGACGGACAGCCAGTCTTAAGAATTTAGCAACCCGTTGTTAGACAGAGGAATAAATCCTCCTTTCACGTGCCTTCAGCATCAGTCATGTGATCCCATCGTTATGTAATCACAGATAAATCGCACTGAAGTAATCATCGCATCTGGCAGTTTCTTTCCTCATCGATATTAAACAGTACGCTGCTGCAGTAATCGAAGTGGGGAAAAATAATTGAATTTACGATTGCCTTACGAATATTAAATGGAAGTTGCTCTTCTCTAATCATTTGGTTTAGGAATTCTTGGAGCACTTACTTCTGACGCTTTAAGCAGTGCGTTTTCCAGTTAAAATTTCTATCAATGACAACCCCTAGATTTTTTACATGGTCTTCGTACGGGATCACATTGTTTTTAACAAGTATGGTGGGAATTTGATAGAACCTAACATTTGCAATTTGGTTCCGGTTTCCTATAATAATAACCTTTTGTTTTGTTTACATTTAACTTCGAACTGTTTATCCACCTACTTATACGCTCTCCACAGTATCTTCATTCACGCTGTCAATGATAAGGGGTAAATTATCCCGAGTAGAATGTTGGTATATTTGAAAATCGTCAGCATACAGATGACATTGAGAATTCACAAGGGAACAAGGTCATTCATGTACAAGGAGAGCAATAGCGGACTTAATACAGAACCTTGAACCATTCCTGAGACAACATTAACGGGTTTGAGACTTCCGTCATTACCTATAGTGTTGCTTGGGTGCGAATGAAACCCTTTTACGACACTGTCGGAAAACATGTAACCATTTAACTTCTGCAACAAGCGAGCGTGGCTAATGGAATCAAATGCTACAGAGAAATGATCAAAGGGGACGAGAACTGTAACATGTTTTTTTTACCTATCGCTTGGCGTATGTCTTCTGTTAATCCTAGTAATACTGTTTGAGTACTAAAGCCGGATCCAAAACCCGATTGTCTAGGATCGAGTAGGTTGTGGCCTGTAATATGGCAATTGATTCGGTCATCAACTATCCGCACCGACACTTTGGCTGTGGCGCAGATTTATAACTATGGCCGACAATTTCTAGGTTAGAACACTTCAGACGAAGCAGTGTTTTTTTCCAAATCTGTGGGTAGATTCCCAATTGTGATGAGGAATCGAATAAGTGTAGAAGAGTAGGCAGCAGCGTTGGCAGTGACTTTTTTCATGAATCCTATGGGGATTTCGTCATGTCCACCAGCGTTTGATGTAATTTTCCAACACGCTTTCATTACTTCGGATTGACTGATGTGGGTAAAGAAGAATTTGTTTTCGATTGGAACCGTATCCTCCCTTTCAGTGAACCGCTCAAGGCTACCGATGTAGCTAATAGTGGAAAAATAATTGTTTAGAATGTCAGCGTGAATATTGAGTGAATTGCCTTTAGATGTTTTGTTATTATTAAGCCTGAGCTTCTTAGATGATTCCATGTGTCCTTAATTCATTGGCTCGGAGAAAAAAGTCTCATGTTAGTCATTTTTCGCCTTTACTATTAATTTTTTGTAATTTTCCTTAGTGGAAAAGGCGCTCTGGTCTTTATGTCTCCTGTTTGGGTACTAAGAAATTCGGCCCGGGCCCTATTTCTTAATAGTTCATTTAATTTCGGGTGCAATCCTGGGAGTTGGTGGATGAGTCCCGCGAATGGATTGAATAGTGGGCGCTTTGATCAAATGTTGTCCTCGACAGAAGGTTGAATTAGTCTATTCTTTCATCTGGTCACTGAGCACCTACGATTTCATTCCAATCACTGCTCGTCAGACAAGAAAGAAACTTATTTTGGTCAGAAGACCTAGACTCCCTGAAGATAATGAACACTATCCTTTGGTCTGGAACTTAGAATTCATGCACTAGAGATAGTTGATTGTGGCAAGACACGTCAGGCTCCGCGTGCTGCTCTACCCTAACCACCTTCTTACTCTCGTCAAAAGAAAAGATGTCCAAAGTTGTAATTGCGAAATGAATGTGACAGGAGGGTTCAGCAGGTAGAATGCTAATGTTAAATCCGGATAACATATCCTGGAGCATATCTTAGCTTGGTCATGATATATCATGGATAGAGGTCCGTGAAAGTAGTTTTATTTTTTGCTAAAATTCGTTTTAAAACTATGTGATTTCGGTGTTATAGAAAATCTTGGCGGTGTTATTATAATGTTACAATTTTTGCGCAGTTCTGGGCGTTTTATTATTTCTGGTACACATTTTGTGAATGCTTATACTTTTATTATGCGTTTTACATAACAAGAAAGGCAGTGAAAGAAGCACGCATAACTAAACACAATCACACCGCCGTCAGTTCAGTCATGGGACACCTAGATAGCCAGAATTTATTGTCCAATGTCCAGCATGGCTTCCGAAAGAGCAGATCGTGTGAAACCCAACTTGCTCTCTTTTCCCACGATATTTTAGTTTCTGGCGAAAATAATATTCCAGTGGATGCTATATTTCTCGACTTCAAGAAGGCTTTTGACAAGGTTTCTCACAGCAAACTAATTTTGAAGTTAAAATCTTATGGGTTAGACAGTAACATTATATCATGGATTAATGATTTTCTGCATGATCGGGTTCAAAGGGTTGTTTTGGACGGTGTTTCCTCACCGGCAATTAAAGTCACTTCGGGTGTCCCACAAGGTAGTGTGATAGGTCCACTCCTATTCCTTTTGTATATTAATGATATCCAAAAGGTGGTAAAAAGTAAGCTTCGTCTATTTGCCGATGACGCAGTAGTGTACAGGGAAATTCTATGCCCGAACGATAAAGAATATTTAAATATTGACCTACAAGCAATTGAAACTTGGTGTGATACATGGCAGTTAGAATTAAACTTTAAGAAATGTCTTGTAATGAATTTTTGGAAAAAGAATAGCTCTCCTCCTACCACTTACAAAATAAGTAATAATGAATTAACTAACGTGGAATCCATTAAATATCTTGGAATAAGACTGACAAATGATCTTTCCTGGGGTAAACACATTCGTGAAATAATTGGTCAAGCGAATCGAAAACTGGGTTTCATTAAAAGAGTATTGGGTAAATGTGACGATCATGTACGAGAAATCAGCTACTTTTCCCTTGTTAGACCTCATTTGGAATATGCTGCCAGTGTATGGGATCCCTACGAAATCGGTCTAAGTAATGAACTTGAACGTGTGCAGCGAAGATCGGCAAGATTTGTAAAGGGACGATACGATAATTATATTAGCGTAACCAGTCTATTAAATGAATTGAAATGGGAATCATTGTCAGATCGCAGGTTGAAATTTAGACTTAATCTCTTCCACAAATTCCAAGGCAATATTTTCAGTGATGATGTTAAAAATATTTTACGAACCCCAACTTACTATGGCAGACTGGACCATAATCATAAAGTTAGAGAAATTGATTGCCGAACTGACCGATTCAAAATGTCCTTTTTCCCTCGCACAATAAGAGATACGAATAACGGTAAATATGTCCTATCGGAGAGTAGCAATGAATAGCATTGGTAGCTGCATGTTGGTATGAGTACTTAAAGCTAACCCTACTAACAGAATGTTTTTGCATGTTTGCTTTGCAATTTCTATCATTTTTAAATAGTGTAGTTCTGACTACTATATTAATACTATTCCTTTTTTATGCATGATATGTAGTGCATGTTTGGTGAGAAATCACCCCCTGCCACACACCCTTGTGGTGGCTTGCAGGGTATTATGTAGATGTAGATGTAGATGAATCGGTTGAACAAAGAAACTTGAACTGGGGGTGTGTCGAAATGATTTTTTTTTGCATTGAAGCTCAGTGGAGCGCCGAATATCCGACGATCAACCGCTAATAAGTAGCACCCCCTCTCCTCCTATCTTTTCTGTTACTTCCCCCCTTGACTCAACTGCTAGCGCTTCCGTTCCCGGCCAGCGGCCGTGTTTAAGTCTACAAAATTATTACATTAGGCCCACACTTAAGGTTTTCCTGCAACAAGTTATCCAATTACGCTGTCTAATACGTCGCGGTGAGTCACCGGAATTACTGCTCGGCATTGACACGCGCGCGTGAGCTTATATTTCCGATCTTCCGCGGCCGTGTTAAATTTCTTTCAGCACATTATTGATTCAGAATATCTAATTCTTCAGCAGAGAAAACGCGTTATTCTAGATATTTCCGAGAATTCCAGGATTGATAAATGTGAATCGAAGAGAGAGGCGGTGATTAATTTAACGGCAAATTCCGGCGGAGACATCACTACAGTGCGCGATATTACGCGAATGCGATATGCGCGAGACAAAACAAGCCAATTGACCTTTGAATCGTGACGAGATAGAGCGAATGAACGTCATCAGCGTTAAACAATGAAGGCTTAGACTTTAATCGATTATGACTCTTTACATGTGATTTTTTCGCTAATTCACGTAAAATTAGCGAAAAAGGCGAAATTTCGTTTTATTTTCCGACTTCGCGGTATTTCGCGTTATTTCGCGATATCGCGTCTCGCGAATTCCACGGATCTCTAATCATGGAACGAAGGTGGTACAACGCGGAGGTTAGAAAATGTTTAAAACGCCAACGAGTTAGCCACGCGAAACTAAGAAAATGTAGCTAATCTAAAAAATATTAACGAATATTATAAAACTTGTAAAGGAGCCGCAAAAGCAGCCTTTAGAAAAGCGTTTAGGAATTCAAGAGAAAAGTACTCGGAGAACAACTAGAGAGAGAAATCCGAAAGCATTTTGGTCATATGTTAGGGAAGTACAGGGTACTAAAAAGTCAACGGTTAATCCCTTGTAAAACTATAGGGGCGAAATAGCAACTTCCAGTTTAGATAAGGCTAATTTCTTAAATTTTTTTTCAGAGTGTTTTTAATCAATCTAAGCGTAGTTTGCTCGAAACCATACCAGACCGATTTCAGCAACCAAGATCGATATATCTTAGATCTATCTTTTTTACAAGGGGAGTGTCCGAGTTTCGGGTCTAGAATTTTGACGAAATTTGCCAAGCAGGTAGTCCTTGATTAGTTATTTACGAATCACCCCACATATAGGGTTATATATCCAAAAATTTCGTCTCAACAATTACCAATAATTAACAATCACTAATTATAAGGTTTATATTGGCAATAAAATATTTCAAACAAGTTTTTTGACGAAGTTTTTGGATATATAACCCAATATGGGGGGGATTCGTAAATAACTAATCATGGACTACCTGCCTGTAAAATTTCGTCAAAATCCTAGACCCGAAACTCGGACACTGCCCTTGTTAGAGTTTCTTATTATGTAGACAGTAACCATCTAGCTGTTTGTGGAAATATTATCTAGCATCTCTCCAGTAAATGTCCTAGTTGCATGTCAATAGTGCATGTGTGGTGATCTTCACACCCCTGCCACACACCCTCGTGGTGGCTCGCAGGGTGTTACGTTCAAGTATCACTCTTGAACGTGAGAACCGAAAAACACAACCGCACTGTCCAGCGACTGAAGGATCACGCCATTTGAAATGTACAAGTACCTAGCTACAGTATGTGACGGGCTAAAGCTGACTCACCATGGAGGTCTCTCCTCTGCTGCTAGCAGCGCCCTCGACTCAACTGCGCGCCACACAGGAGGCTCAGGCTCGAATCCAAGCTTGGGACTGCCTGCCGTTCGAAATGGCGTCCAATAAGATATCCAGGGACTTCATCTTGGAGTGAGTCCACTTGGCGTCTTGCGTATCCGCCCAATCTATTAGACAAGCGCAATTGAGGAACAGCGCCACAGAAAATAAACCACTCAACATGACAAATCCTTCTATAGCATGTCATTTATGGTCTTACATGGTTGTCATTCATTTAACATTGGTATTGTGCTTTGAGACGAGGTTCTCATTGCTGCAAACGTGATTAATTCGTCACGTAAGTCTAGGGATTACACATCTGGGACATTCTTGGGAGGCATTCAGAGCACTTTCTCGGAGCGATCATGAGGGGGCATAAAGAATAGGTGGGGACTTCAATCTTCCCCCAGCAGAATGGAAGACGAGTAGTTTCATAACAGGAGGTAAGGATAAGGGACTCTGCGAATCAGTGTTGAACACATATATGCCATTGATGAACTCTTCTCGGGCTCTACACCGGGTGAGTGAATGTAATGTTGTGTTGCGGTGTAGAGCCCGAGAAGAGTTCATCAATGCAATTCGCCGGGAAAGCGTGAAATCTTACTTTACATATATGCCACATTATTTACGCCATCTGGAAACACAACCGACCAAAGAAAAACATTCTAGACTGATTAGCAACACATAAACACTCAACCAAGCTCTAAATATAGCTACAGATACTGGAATAATCGACGATAAAATAGTGCAAGCCAAATTTATTCTAGACGAAAAAAAGACATTATAAACCAAGGAGGAGGGTATACTTATTTGGCAAGGCAAATTCCGACGGTATGAAAGAGGAATTAAGGGAATCGTTTAATGTGTTTAGCGAACAAAGCAAAGGATTTTATACAAGGGATTTGTGGAGAGAATTTCTTGAGGTCACCCGTAAAGCGGTTAATAAATACATACCAAGTAAATTCATTAGTGATAACACAGAGCCAAGGTGGTATAACGCGGAGGTTAGGAAATCACTAAAGCGACAAAGGGTATGCCACGCTAGGATGAAGAATGCAGGACGGGGTCCATCGGGAGAGGAAAGAGATGAGTTATTTCAAAAGTATAAAAAATGGAGAGCATTAGCAAGGGTCTTGGAGGAATGGGGGAGAAGTGGGTCGACACACACAAGGAATCCCTCTGCCACCCTCCAGAGGCGTCTCCCCCCCACCCCCTCTTTTGGGAGGTGTCGCCATTAGCGTGAGTTGTTGTTCTTAATGGACCACCCAAGATGGGAGGATCCCTCTTCCGGCCTGCACGAGGCTCCATATCTCTCGCGCTGCCTCTCCACTCGAAATACTTTCGAGACCTCTCTCCCTCGCCATTCGATAATTCCGTGCGTGTGCACGCGACCTGATCACTCGTTCGATTGATAAGGGACACGAGGCGCATGCATCAGCAAGGAAAGGATGTCAAGCACTCTCCCACTCAATCCTGCTGAATTTGAATCAAATGGAATTCGTCGAATGCAAAAAGTCCCATCACATGCAAAACGTCTGCCAATGAACAGACTGGAAATTCGATGCTCTTTTATTTTCCCCTGTTATCACTCTCCGTTATGGTGGCTAGAAAAATTGAATTCCACTCCCTATGTTCTTTCCCTCCGATTTCATCTAAAAGGTCCGCTATTTGGAGATTTATTCCCTTTCAATTTCTTTGCAATGCACGTGTTTCGGAAAACCGTGATACGCCATATTTTCTTATTTCACCGGGATGAGGGGGTGTGGGTGGGTGTCGCATGGCGGCGCTTCCGATTGGCCGAGGATTGGCGTGCGCGCATTGATCTTCAGCTGAAGCAGCGTCTGTTCGAAAGAGGCGCCTCGCAAATGGCAGCTCTCTCTCTGCGGTCCGACGTCTGCCCCGTCTCACTCCAAGAATAACATTTGCGGCCGAAAGAAAGCTCTAAGTGACTCACTCGAGGCTAAACGAGGGCTCTAAATTCACTCCGGCTGCGACGCGGAAAAAGATTCGTTCATCGAGCCGCTCCGCGATTCGGAGATCCGGATCACCCCCCTCAGCGCACCCATGGTCGCTGAAGAATCCGTCCGCTAGGGCCCAGGGATATTTATTCCACGCACTGCTGAGAACTGCTGACATTTAGTTGTGAACTGCGGATACCAGCGCCGGTAGGTCACTTCTGAAAACCAATAGTAGCAATTGGAAACAATATACTTCCGGTGGTAGCATTTTAGAACCAGTGCTATTGTTGGCTCTACTGCTGGTCCATCACTGACATTTGAATACAATTACTAATTTATGAGTACATAGAGTCGTGCTGGCATACAAAACATGATTATCGATGCATACACTTAGGTATAAATATCCAAATCTAGACAGGTAATACTTGCGTTAGAAAGATAAGAAAAAGTTGAAATCACTTGAAGACAATGTGTCTTAATTTCCGTCTGTCCGCCCCTCCCTCGACCAGGAGAGACGCAGATCACTTTACAGTGCCTCTATTGTCCCCTTTAAAGGCCCGGGAAAACTATTCCCATTTATGCAAACGCCCGGGTTCGATTCCTGGCGGCAATTGTGAGTTTACATTTGAATCACTCAATTTATGAAAATGCAAGACTTTTTCTTTCACTCCGTAAAATAACTAAATGTCAATCGATTTCTTTCATTCTTTCTGTATTTAACAGGAAAAACTTGAAAATTACTTATCCTTCCCACCAATTTACGCTCTGCGAATCACTTCTCTCTTAAAACTTGTAACATTTGTTGGTTTTGTCGGTTCTTTCCCGAGAATGTCCAATATATTCTCACCTCCGAGTGAAAACGTCGATGATGCCTAAATAGCTCGTCGTACAGGGACGCCGTAATCTCCGCGTCAATTCTGGTTTTCCTGTTGCGGAAAGTTAGCGAACTCTAGCGAACACAATGAATCAACCCGATTCTGATTCTAGGTGAATTAGCGACCACTTCGGTTCAGGCAAGTTCGGGAAATTAACGATGTGTGAAGACTTTGACGTCATTTACATCAACGCATAAAATGAGGAGAAATAAAACTAGAACACAATTCTATAACTTAGTTCGTGAGAATTGAGTTATGAACAACTGAATGGAGGTGACCGTTGCGTAAATAACATTACTGAGTATTATCATAATCATTTCTGATTGTGGTACTCGATAAATATTTCCCTACATGCATTATTTACCATCTAACAAGGCCCTAACATGTCGCTATATAAATCATTAACACGTATAAAGTAAAATGCAAATGCTATACTTCAAACCTTTATTGATAAACTTTATTTTTCGTATCACTTAAGAAGCAGGCATAATGTACAACACTCTATTTGCCAGCATATAGTAAATATGTCTTATCTTCATCACGGAATACCACGAAAACGTCACTGTTGCTAATTACATTTTATTCGAGTATAAAATATACAATTATTAAAGATGCGCAATTCACAACTGACGGAGCGTTTCGTGAGTTTTGCAAACGGGACGGCAGTCACAGCAAATCGTCAAATAGTAGCGTAAATTAAGGGAAGACAGTGCATACATCGATATCATTGGGACTCGGAGAAAAAGTTGTAAATATCGGGAAAACATAAACTGCGGGCACACGAGCGAAGTATTACTCCATCTTGAGAAAGTTTCGAATGTGAAAAAATATCGGATTTTGCTGCTCCGATACCGATACGCCGATGACTGGAGTATCAGCCTGCATTAATATCGGAATTCACTATCGACTCAGCCCTAAATTATATGCATATCAACTCACGATATATGCCATTAATATGTGTCCGATTTTTGGGAAATCTGCGATTTTGTCTACAAACCGGCTAGTCGGGGAATTGTTATTTCGTAAATAGCATAATTATATCATATTTATTATCATAACTAAATTTGCTAATAATAAGCATTCCTTCCTGCTCTCGAATAACCTCTGATGAATATGATACGGTATTATTATCACACAGAAATGCCAAGTTAACCAAGCAATTTTGCTCGCATATTTTTTATTGATGAGGCATGGATAGACCCGTTTTTACAAAAAGACACACAGATTCATACGTGAGAGGGCAATATTACAAATATGCACACACAACACACACAAACAACCTACATAAAAGGCGAGAGAAAATATTATTTTGCCAAGGAGGCTGGTCCTATCCTCCCAATTACCCTGGCCTCAATTGGTTTCCGCTGGCCTTAAAGGTTCGGAATACTATTCCCGTTTTTGTAAAGACGCATGCTCGATTACTGGCAGTATTTGCGTGTTTGCGTAGGTTCAATTTCGATTTACGGTTCCAGTGTAGACTTGGAGGAGCCAAAGATCCCTTTTGAACTCCTTCTTGTTGGCCTTGTTGGAGTACCTTCCCCACTTCTATGAAGTGCCATTGCTGGATTAAATACTCTCCATCGGTTTAAACTGGATTCTCGATTCCAAATTATAATTTGAGCAAAAGATTGCTCCAAAATCATTGTTGGTCTCTTCCGTGGACGACAAATGTTTAAAATTTCTCAATACCGTGTCTACTTTCGATTTTTCTGGCGCCCGTTGTATTTCAATCAGCTAGCGAAAATTCAGTCAAATAACTAATCAGACTTTAATGCCCTGATGTTTCATTCTTCTTGTATTCCTAATCATTCCTTCTTTGATCCCAGGATATTTTTTCAACATATTTGCTGCAAAAGGATACAAGCATTGACTGAACATGATTCTCCCTCAATATTGTGAAATTTAAGTATCTAACATAAGTAAACGTTCAACCGACTTAAGGATATTAAGATGCTGAATTGATATACGCATCCCACGTGAAATGAAGTAGATCCGATAAGTTTCAAACCAAACGAAGCAATACGTTTTTCATGGCACGAAGGTTACGTTGTATTTGCTAACATCTTAGGAGAAACATTTTGATAACAACGATGAGTAGGACGTGTCTACGACTGAACAAAATGGAAGTAGAAATTTCCCGAAGCCGTAATCGTGAGGGGAATCATGGGAAAGGTGGGGCACATGTGTGGGAAGGAAGTATAGGGGGGGGGGGGGTAGAAAAAGGAGAATGCACGAAGCAAGGGAGTGCTCAATCACTCGCACAACATGAAGCATGCGAATAGAAATAAATTAACTCCTAGGATACGCTGGCGCACTCACTCACTATGGTCACCATAGCAACCGCCAATCAATCGTCACACGCGCCGAATCAAGGGAATACGAAGTTAAATAAAGCAAATGGAGGAGACTCACTCACTCAGGCCAGTCCACGACAAACAGTAGTCACCTTCCTGACTTCGGTCACACACAAGCAGGGTTTACGAGGGTTTCTGAAACGCCAGTGACCCCTCACAGGGTATTCTACAGCAGGGACACTCGATCTTCCGAACGCTAAAATACCTCAAGGAGAAACTACACCAACACCGCATGTAACTGTAGGCGATGAAGTTTTTGGTCTAGAATCACATTTAAGGAGATCATTTCCATACAGACAATCCATAGATGATCATAGAAAAGGGAAGTGTAATTACAGACTCTGCAGAGCAAGGAGAGTTGTGGAGAATGCCTTTGGAATACTTGCACGAAAATGGAGAATGTACCATCGACCTTAGGAGATTAACGTTAGAAATGCAAGTCTGATTGTAAAAACAACTTCTGTTTTGCATAACTTCTTAGGATCAAAAAGCGGTGATTGTGAGTATTATGAATATTTAGAACCACCTGAGCCAACTTTTGGTGCATTGAACGCTTTGGAATGTTATGGTAGACGAGCTGCAGGAATGGCATTTCAAGTCCGGGAAAACTTTGTCGACTATTTCAATGATCGAACATTCATATATAAACATATTGCATATTTCTTTTTCGAGAAAAGCAATTTCATGAAAATATATTTGATTTGTAAAACAATGATTCAGACCATGTATTTATGCGCTCAATCTCAGCTACCTGAACAGCGTTGCACCGGCTTACAATTTTGTCTCCGACCTCTTCAGTTTCTAATTGGTTGCAACAAGCTAGAACGAATCGTTACCAAGTCACTTCATGAGAGCCTAGTAACTACTTCGCAGAGGCAAGAATAAGGAAAGGAGTGAGACAAGGCTGTGAGACACTGTCTCCCGTAATTTTTAATGTTTACATCGAGAGAGCCATCAATGAAGTCAAGGAGAAGTCTTATGGAGTTAATATATCCATGGAGAAAAAAATAAGCATGCTGCGATTCACTGATGACATAGCACTCATAGCAGAGACAGAGAGGAATCTGAACAAGATCCTAGTTACCATGGAAAGGACAATGGCCAGATATCAGCTGAAGATAAATAAGGAAAGGTTATTAGTGTGCAGCAAGAGAGAAGAGGCCAAAACCTATTTCAAACTAGAAAACAAAAACTTAAAGAGGTGAATGAGTTCTGTTACCTAGGAAGCCGAGTAACCAACGATGGACGAAGCAAGAAAGAAATAGTGAGTAGAATAGCCCAGGCAAAGAGGGCATTCTATCAAAAGAGGAATCTACTAACCACTGGAAACACAAGCGTAGAAGTAAGGAAGCAATTCATCAGAACATACATCTGGAGCATGTTTCTTTACGGCAGTGAGGCATGGACGATGACAGCAGCGGAGAAGAAAAGGGTGGAAGCATTTGAAATGTGGTGTTACAGAAGAATGCTGAAGATTAAATGGATCGACCGAGTTAGTAACGAGGAAGTGCTAAGAAGAGTAGGAGAAAAGAGAAGTCTGCTGACAACTCTAAAAAGAAGAAGGGAAAACTTAATCGGCCATATCTTGAGACATGATGGCCTGATGAAGACTATCGCCGAGGGAAAAGTGAACGGGAAGATTGGAAAAGGCAGGCCTCGTATGAGATACATGGAACAGGTTGTGAAGGATGTAAAAGACAGGAATTACGTCACAATGAAAAGGTTGGCCGATAGAAGAATCGAGTGGAAATCTGCGTCAAATCAATCCTGGGATTGTTGGCCAATGATAGTGAGTAACTACTTTTGAAACCTTTGGAGTCAACTACATTCATTAGCATTTCCCTTTACAGAAAATGTGGAAAGGCGACTGAAACACCAAACTTGACGAAGAAAGCCCTTCCATTTAAAATTTGAAAGCGTTTATGTTAGACAACAAAGTATAACTGTACCTCCCACCACAAAGACTTCACGAAATCTGACTGAGGAAATCACCTTTATTTAGACTATGCCTACAAACTTTATTACCGTTTAATTAAATTATGATTTACTGACATAAAATTAACAATATCACGCAAAAGAAAATATTAAAGTAAAGTTATAAAAGCTAACTCACCATTAGGTGACATACTGGAACACACAACCATCCTTTCACGCAAGGATTGTGGTCAAGAAGGATGAAAAAAATAATTGCTGCCATTTTCCAGTGTTTTATTCGTTGAATAAGCCAGCACTTTCACAACCATACAACCAACACGTTTTATTTTCTCAGGAAACATTCGTTAATTCATTGTGTCACGCCGTTAGTAAGACATTGCAGATATGCTGAATCCTTAAGAATATTTGTTCTTGTTTTAAAACAACTAGGAAAGGGGTGAACGACTCACCGGTTGATCCAAATTGCTCTTCAACTGCATCCCATGACTGGTCCTTATTTCGTGCATTTCTGTACTCTGGGTGCTCCAAGTCATAGAGTTACGGATACTTCTTGACGCTGCTTGAATGATCTCCTCTGTCGACATTTCTCGCAGCTACTTCGATCAAGACTTGAGTCGCGAGAAACGCTGCATGCAGCGAACTGGATTTCATTCGCGGCACGGTACCGCGCGCCGGGCGGGATTCGCGTCGGCCGCGCGTATCCCGCCGAGTAATTTCGTTCCCGCTTTCGCGGTGTGTGTCAGACCTTGAGGCATACGTAGACTGGCGCATTGTAACAGATACTACGTTAGTTTTGAATGAACCCCTTCCCCTCTTTGTCCGTCATAGGTTTTTAGGCGACCTTTCTTTCTCGGCTTCAACTATGTAGTATTGACGACATGATGTCACCGAGTAAGGCATACGAGTCCTCCAGGGCATTGTCTTGGCGTTGTTTCGTGTTTTCTCATCTGAGGGGGCGTTCCTAAACTTTGGCGGTCACTCCCCTCATCCCCGCTTTTGCTTGGATGTATTCGTCTATTGCCTATTCATTGCATTCTTAAGCAACTACCCTTGCATTCTTAGACGCCGTTTCATTTTCCCATTTGTCTGTTGGGTAACCATTGCGCCCAAATTCGGACAGATCGACGGTCTCCAAAAATTAACGAAAAAGGTAAAGAGAGAAGCAATTGATGAGCATCGTGGATTCCAGACTGAACAGCCTGAATCCTCCGCATTAATCTCGCGTTTTATTCGCCGGGAGACACGGACTAAGATAGTCGGACTCGGAGGGACGCTTCCTCTGAGGGACGATTGTTGTTGGCCAGAGACGTAAGGCCAGGTGGAACAATCGTAGGCTTCTGGAAAATGTAGAGAAGAAAATCATGTTCCGTACGTGAATACAGGAGGCAATCTGAAAATAACATTAACGTGGCAACCTTAGCAGTGATTAAAGAGATTGCAGAGAGAGGAAAACCATTCATAGGCGGGGATTACATTAATGCATCGCAAGAACTTTTTATGGTTATCAAAAATGCGGAGATTTGAGGTACAGTGAAAAACATGGGTTTATCTGCCAAAACAGCAGCGGAGATGTGTGTTGCGTAAAACGTCATCATGCATGACCAATCAACAAGTCTAAGACGATCAAGAAGCTTGGGCATCTCACCAATGGCAGTAGACGATTCGCGCGACTCTAGGGAACAAGAGCGCCTTTGCAACATCCGTGGGTCGAGAGCGAACGTCGGCTCCGAAAGCGTATGGGGCAACGCGTCACACGCAAAAATCCACCCGACAACGCACAGTGTGCTGAAATCGAAATATGTAGCCAAGAAAAGTGGTTTCTTTCAGCCTGAACTTTGGCATGTTGATTCTCCATTGATTGGTACATTTGTTTTCGCATGCCATTTGTCCAAGGTATCACGCATTAACAATTTACACGGAGTCAAAGTTGACCAAAGTTTTGCATAAATCAGTCTCCTTCAATTTTCCCTGAAAATCAAGCGGATGCTTAGCATTGTAAGATAGCACTTTCGAGTAAAAAAATGATGCAATGATGTAGTGCGGTTTTCTACCTTTGATTCCGTGTAATTAATATGACCGAATCGTAATATTTACCACTGATGTAAAACAAAATGGTAGACCCTATTTTCAGTCAATTTTTTTGTCTTCATCCGGGAAAATACTTGAAAGACACGTCGAGTAACAAACTTTTGCTTACGTCACGATATTCTCCAAAGTATCTTGAGTTAGAATCCGTCGAGAACGTTTGTGACGCCGAGAGTAAAATCGATGTTTCGATATATAGCGCGGCGTAGCCCACTCTCGAAGGCAACCATGCAATATGCAACGCCGAGCCTAAGTAAGTAGTAAGATGAAGTGCTATGCTACTTGGCTAAGGATATTTTTCAAGGTCTACCGATTAAAAAGAAGACGTTTTAATGGCGATATCATAGGGGCAGAAACTGGAAGAGGTGAAAGAGTTCTGTTACCTGGGAAGCAGAGTAACCAACGATGGACGAAGCAAGAAAGAAATAGTGAGTAGAATAGCCCAGGCAAAGAGGGCATTCTTTCAAAAGAAGAATATACTTACAGCAGGAAATACAAGCATAGAAGTAAGGAAACAGTTCATCAGAACATACATCTGGAGCATTTTTCTTTACGGCAGTGAATCATGGACGATGACAGCAGCGGAGAAGAAAAGGGTAGAAGCATTTGAAATGTGGTGTTACAGAAGAATGCTGAAGATTAAATGGATCGACCGAGTAAGTAACGAGGAAGTGCTAAGAAGAGTAGGAGAAAAGAGAAGTCTGCTGACAATTCTAAAAAGAAGAAGGGAAAACTTAATCGGCCACATTTGGAGACACGATGGCCTAATGAAGACTATCGTCGAGGGAAAAGTGAACGGGAAGAATGGAAAAGGCAGGCCTCGTATGAGATACATGGAACAAGTTGTGAAGAGTGTAAAAGAGAAGAATTACGTCACAACGAAAAGGTTGGCCGATAGAAGAAATGAGTGGAAAGCTGCGTCAAACCAATCCTAGGATTGTTGACCAATGATGATGATCATAGGGGCATCGATTCTGGGATGCCATCGCCCCTTCAGTGAAAAGGGCCATAGATACTGATGACATTTTGTGTGGTCACTCAGGCCTGTTTCCCGGAAGGAAATCAAGACTAATCTTTTTGCTAATGCTATGAAATTTCTTTAGCCCCAGTAAGTACATACATTAACCCTGGCTCCCTGAAGATCATCCTCATCTGAATCCAGATTTCTTTCTCTCTCCCGCTTATATAAATGGAACGCTTATCATTTGGAATATTCTTCGCTTGTTTCACCATGCATTCGCCGTTGTGTTAGGTATCCAAGAGGATCTAAGATGAGAAGAAGTCTTTGGAATGAGTCCCTGTCTGAGGCCACACTTTTTTCTGTTGAAATGCTCACGAAATCTTCTCCTATCCCTATTTCGAGCTTCCATTGCCTTGTTTCATAGCTGCCCCATCGAATACATATATGTTGCCTCCTTTGCAATCTCATTGCAGTATCTCCGCGCACTATTGCAGTTCTCTGTGGTTGGGAAGTCATTTTTATAGCAGAATGGAAATACGTTAATGAATTTGGAGAGTTACCGAAGGACGACACGGCATCTTCGTCCGCGGGAGGCAGAAGAGAGAGAGAGAAAACGTCTTTGGCCCGATACCGATGCAACCTCGTAAGCAAGAGGCTTTTCCGGGAAGACCGATTCCCCCGCCAAATGACGCATTTCCGCAAAACTTCACTCGCCTCGACAATCATTGGCGTACATGCGGCGAGTACCGCAAGGTTTTAAGCAATTGGACATTTCATTCGACGGGTTGTTCGTACGTACGAAGCAAGTCAGGCGAAACTTAAGAAAACGAAGAGATCTGAGGATACATGTCCTCCAGGGCTAGAAACATGGCCACCAAGAGAAATAACAACTGCCGAAGAAATACAGCAAAGAGTGATGTCTTTAATGCTCACATTATCGTACCTATTATAGTTGTCGTATTAATTAGACGTATCGCTTTGGTTATTACCCGACTGCTGTTGCTATGGTATCGTCAACATGGAGTGGTCGTGGAAAGTGAACGACTTTTCACGACGGACCGACGAGGAACTTTGGGAACATTTCTCTACAGCGAGAGCGCACCTTCACTTAGCGCACATCATCAGCAGTGCCTGAAAACTGACGACGAGCGAATTGCCCCTCGAACACTTCCTCCGGCTGAAGACGAAAATTCGGCTTGTTCCATTAGAGCGTCTTACTAATGTCTGAGCGCAATCCAGGGGCGGGTTGCCTTGCACGGCTGTAAGTGCATATGTTCAGTGCACTTACACGCTCTCAAGGAATAAGGGCATCAGATCATCAACAGAGAAGAGGTTTGCAGCATTGATTGAAAAGAAAATTGATCCATGGAACTCGAGGACTGTGTTGAAACGAAGACCCTAGGCTCAGTTATTCACGCCAAGGCCAGCAAATTCCGGACGTAAACATGCAGAAAGTTAATTAAGGAGATAAAAACCTATTATACCATGAGAATACACTTGAGTCGGGAATCGCAAAATCGTAAAACATTTTAACATCACTTATATTCCGATCATATTATGCATCGGTGAAATGACAGCAACACTCGAAATGTGTAGGTACCATGCACCAATGCCACTTATACGGCTCGCAAATATCACCATTATCTCTCTACACTTGCAAATGAACAACTCTCTGTTATCCCTCGGAATCAATAATCGCCGTTTCCCTTCCCAGCATCCACCTGTCTCTTCGCATACCAATCCAACGAGGAAAGTCCGAGGTTCAAGTCCCGGCTGAGTCAAGCTTTTATTTCCGACGGCTTGATTCCGTCTTCGCCAGCTTCTTTCTTTGTGCTCGTCAATTTATGCAGAGCCATTTCCCGCACCCAACCAGTTTAATTGTATTCGCCCATGATGCGTTTTTTCATGTACGAATACGTGCATAGCATTCTGATGAAAGTCCGAATAGACGTAACACTCGCAATGCACATGCCACAGACGAAATTGATTACAGGAAAAGGAGAATGAACTCCACAAAGCGCACACCCTTGTGAAGTTCCGCGCAGCCTCCTTCGCATCTTCTCATCTGACGTCTGCACGGGAAGACACATGTCTTGGGCGCATTGCGTGTTTGTTATTCTTTTCGTGTGAAGACGCGACTGAAAAAGAATCGCCATGGGAAAGAAACGTCGGCCAAGATGGCGCCAACGGGGGCGGCGCCTATACGTGGTGGCGCCCAATGGAAGCGCCTCATCCATTCGCGTCGATACGGCCCTTTCGCCTCCCGTGAAGAGAGACGCTGCGGCCTCCTTCCCGACTGATGCGAGGCGTTCAAGAAAGCCGCGCGGCTGACCAGAAGGGCGGCTCATGAATGGAAATTGAAACACGGAGGTGTGGACTTGAAGTTGATTCCGAAGAAAAAGAAAGTGGTCGCCAAGGAGTCGATTGTCTGCGTCGCATTCGTCATTCCTCAAGATTTGATCGAGGAGTCTCCATTCGTTGACCACTGCGTTTCTTCCTGTTCTCATCCCTTGGATACCTCGGTTTCAGTCAGGACTGACGGCCTGTGGAAACACAGTCGTGCCCAGACCATGTCTTCCTGCACCATAGGGCGCCCGATGGTGAGCCAGAACAGTTCCTCCGGTTAATACAGCATTGCATAAAGCATATGGCGTCCCGTGGAAACGGAAGAAGTTACATGCGTCTAACAGGCCGCCAGATGTTGATCCATCAGGAATAGAAGCTTGCATTTGAAAATTAACATCGTGCAACAATGGTCGGAGTGCAACAATCGAAGGCATTTCAATTCGACGTCTATTTGGAGCGCAGCATAAGACAATAATCCTAGGAATGGTATGAGGCAGCTCTCCAATCGATAACCGAAACTAGCTAACCTCTTCATATTTAAAGAATTCTTCTCTTTCACATCCTTCATCACTCGTTCCATATATCTTGCACTAGACCTTCCTTCGCCAGTCTACCCGTTTCCTTGTTCTCCAACGATTGACTTCACCAGGCCATCGTGTCTCAAGATGTGTCCGATTAAGCAGTCCATTCTTATTCTAAGGGTTATCATAAGACTTCTCATTCCTCCCGCTCTTCTTAAGACTTCTTCCTTTGTCACTCAGTTGATCCATTTTATCTTCAAATCTTCCTTCTGTTATAGCACCACATTTAGAATGCTTCCAATCTTCTCCGCTGCTGCTGTCATCGTGTTACGTGCTTCACTGCCAGTATAAGAAACATGCTCCAGATTCCGATGAATGGTTTCCTCACTTCTTCCATATGAATAGCTCCTGTCCCTGCTCCCAGAATGCCCTCTTCGCCATTCTGCTGACAATATCCCTCATGCTTCGCCCGTCGCTGGTTACTCCGCTTCCCAGGTAACACAACTCTATAGTCTATCTCTATCTCTAGCTCTAATAGAACTCTATAGTAAGCGTCTATATCCTGGTAGCACAATTTGATGAGCACAGTTTCCTAATATGCTGAAAATGTTTCTAGCATATGCTTAGCATAAACAAATGTCCGGGAAATCATATTCTAAAAACTTTACAAGATGTTTTAGCATGTTGTCAAACCAGGCATGGCATACTAAAACCCCCTGCCACACACCCTCGCGGTGGCTCGCATGGTGTTACGTAGATGTAGATGAACTCTTCCGCCTCCTCAAGTTCCTGTTTTCCCAGTTGGTCTCGGCCTCTTCTCTCCTGCTAAATGCCCTACTTTTAGCGATACCTTAGCTTTCGTTTCATTGATCTCCAGGAGATACCTGGCTATTGTCCTTCCCATACTTTGGACGTGTCTTCCTTAAATCTCCTTCCGTTTCAGCCATGACTGCTATGACGTCGGCGAATCGCAGCATGCTGATTTTTCTCCCCGTGGATGTTCACTCCTGAAAAGACTTCTCTTTGACTCCTTGGATGGCTTTTTCTCCATTTAATAGCACTCGGCCCACTCCTTTCTTTGCACTGGATTCACCCCGGCTGATTTCATAGTAGCCACCTGGTTTCTATTTTAACATTATTATGCCCGCAGCCATCTGGATACCCTATGACATTCCAAATTCCTTTCGAATCCTGAGCAATGAATTCCAATCCACGCTGTCGAAAGCCTTCCACAAATACACTGTAGCAATAAAGTTCAATTCTTTCATCTCCATTCTCTCCTCTGTGAAGTCTTTAAATGCCGAAATTGCTTGCCTTAAATCCTCTCGTTTTTCCTGAAAGTGGCCCTCTGTTAGGGATTCTCCAGCTTTCGTTCTCTTCTTTTGTAGATGATCCTTATCAGTGTCTTCGAGGCATGAGGTTAACTTGTCTTACTTCTCTTCTGTTTGGGAATATAGATAGTGATCTTCAATTACCTTGGCAGGTATATCGTCATTTCCAGAATTCATCCGCAGGTCCCTTACTGCTGCGTCGATTTCCTTCCGTTCCGCTGGCTTCCATCTCTTCGCGTTATCTCCTTCTCAATTAAAATTTCTCCACTCTGATATGCGTACGATTTCATCAATGGAGACGAAGAGAAATAGCTATGTGAACCTAGTGATTTTATAATCTGTTATTTGTGAGAGAGTAGGTACTAGAGAGTCCTAATTTCGCATATCAATCAAGACAAGTTTAACCTTCCTCTAATGGCGTTCGTCACAGCCTCTTCATCACATCGCCAACCATAGGAAATAGTATTCTTCAGTAAATAATCAAAAATTAGCGTAACAGAGGTGAAGCTAAATGGAGAAATTTCCCTTAAGTTACCTCCTAAACCCACGGCCCTTTGCACTTCGCACGGACTTTGTAGGAGGAAATTAAATCAACGTAGAAAAATACGGGCTTTATCTGGCTTGATGGCAGTTCTCATTTTGTTTATGTAAAACCTGCCGACATGGCCCGTTGTGGCTGATTTTCGGTCCAGAATGATAGGGCCGGCCAATCTGATGCAGAAATATGACCTAATTCGCCAGAATTGTGACTGAGGTGATTTCCACTAACCTTTGTTTACGATGAGATCATCCTGCTTAACAGACAGAGCTACACTCTTAACGGTGTGTGAAATACAATCTTCATACAAATAGTGAACTGAATAAGGCTAAATATCATACAAGATATCTTACAAGAAAAACGAGTTTGTTGGTATTGAAGTACGTAATCCCTAGTTTTGTAGAACTTCATTGTTTGAACAGTTTTCCTTGATAAAGGGTTATGCTGCTGACACTATATACATCAGTTCAGTCATCAGTGTAGCGCCTCTTGTTCCAAAGGATGGGAAATAATTGGCAGGTAATCAAAGCTCTCCACTCTATAGCAATGGTGTATTTTCCATTTTCAAAAATTCCCAAAGGATTCACAGATGGAAAAGTGAGCCTTCAAAGACTTTGTACGAGCAAATCATGTCAAGCAGTGTCCATGCCAGGGATCGACAAACTCTTGGCACGAAAGGACTCGCACGATAATTTGAAAATTAATCGTGAGCCACATGGTACACGAACAAAAGATGGAGAGCTACAACATAATAACTCATTACATTAATTTTTGCCAAAAGTGAAACTTTGCCGTTTTTATATGCATGATATCTCCAAAGGCAAGATTCTTTCACCTTTCAAGCTAACTCTATGAAATATTGCTCATTAATGGTGACATTTTTTCTCGGAAATCGTGAGAAAGTTTGGGAAATGATCTCCTGCCTACATTAGTCCTCAGCGAACAAGACCAATATCTATTTCAAGCGAAAGAGCTTCATCGCGGGGGGAAAGCAAGGAATGCATTTCCCGATGTCTATTGCTAAGTTCTTTAAGTCAATTTTTCTCTTTTGATTTCATAATGCATTTCCCATTTAACTCACGATTGAAATGATTCATCCGTGACATAGGAGTCACAACTTTCAGCAATTCCCGCCACCACTATAGGTACTTCTGCCAGTCCTGGATATTGGAGGCTCTAGCTATCGATTTCCTTCAATGATTTCCAGATGAAATACCCCACGGATAGCCATCCAACCCTTATTATACAACTTTCTACATTTTCCGGAAGCCTTCGAACGTTCCCCCTCGCCCTCAGAACATCTTCTGGCCAACAACAATCGTCCCTCAAGAAGCGTCCCTCCGCATCCGACTTCTTAGTGCGTCTCTCCCGGCGAATAAGACACAAGTTCAACGCGGAGGATTCAGTCGCTTCAGTCTGGAAGTCACGATGCCCATCAATTGCTTCCCTTTACCTTTGAGCCATGTTGAAAAGCAAAGCAAAGAGTATTTAACATACTGCCGGAACATATGTTATGCGAAAAAGAAGCGTAAGGAACTAATGCCCACGCCAAAAGATTGCAGACTCCAGTTTGAAGCTTTATATTTCAACAACGCATGAAGCAATTTTCTTGTTAGGCATATGAACGTAATTTAATTTCACATTTATTATGGCAGAAGAAGTTCTCTATGAATATTTTTACTGAAGCCTTTACGGTGAGAATGGGAAATGTTGCTTGAGCATCGCTTTGGCGGTCTGTAACAACAATAGTAATTTCCCGGTTGCCTCTGTCCACAACGCCTTTGAATACCTGAAGCCAACTTGAATTTCAAGATAAATGCATTTCCTCGATGCATCCACCAGAGAGAGATTGTAAGTCGGAGAACGACTCGAAGACCTGTCGCCATCTTGCCGTCCTTCCCCGTGCGCCCTCTCATATCGATTCATCTGTTTGACACGCTCCTCTAAAGGAGGGATGGCGGTGCCTTTTGGAAGGATTTTCATTTCGCGTCATCAATGGAATCGATCGCATTTGGCCGCCATTCCCCAGAATGTCGCTCGCGATTGCATCCGACCAATCCCGAATTTGGATATACCTATATTGAAAGGAAATCGTCAAAAATGCAGTCAGTGCTTATGGGAAATGTGCATTATGCTTTGCCATTTGCTGATTATCATATGCTTGTTAGGAAAGGGTAAACTCATATTGTTCACATTTATACTTCTCGATTTCATTCGCTATGGTTTCATAATAGTGTTTCCGAGCACAAGAGATTTTTTCGCATGCAAAAATATTCATAATATTCACCTGTGTACATTCACATGCGCATTCCTGTGTGTATTTCCTCCCTGTCTATATGCATAAGTGCACGCACTAGGCTTTACCAGAAACAGCCGATAAGCAGATGGCGTTTTGGGTGTGGCCATCCAATGTAGCGTAGAGCAGCTAGGTTCGTTAAAAGGTGTTACGATAGGTTGAGTAGCGTTTCAGAATTAATACAAGAATTAGGGTGGGAGTCATTATCAGAGCGTAGGTTAAAGTACAGATTAAATCTATTAGAGATATTTCAATCGGATAGCTTTACTGAAGATGTTAGGCACATATTAAAAACACCAGCGTATTATGCTAGATTCGACCAGATAAATAAGATTAGAGAGATAGATTGTCGTACAGATAGATTCAAAATGGCATTTTTCCCCCGTACTATAAGAGAACAGAATAGGCAGCATAGCAAAGGGAGAGGTAGGGTAAATATTTTAGGGTAGTCTGTAGTGCATGATGCATGTATTAACCTCTCAAATACCTACTATAGATACTAACAACCTAGTTGCATGAGACAATATAGTTGCTAGTTTGCATGTTAGTAGTGCATGCTTGGTGATCTTCACCCCCTGCCACACACCCTCGCGGTGGCTTGCAGGGTATCGTGTAGATATAGATGTGCGGTCGTATTCCATGTTGATTTGGGAGGCCAGGGGGTAGGGTTGGGTCAAGGTGAGTAGAATAGGAGGTGGTCTCAGCTGATTGTAGCGGAGGAAGTGTGTGACGTCACAGGGTTCCGTGGATACCGTGACGGTGAGATAACCATTGCATTACTTCGCTTGAATAGACGGTGTGGACGTTTTTTGATGTTGAATTAGTGTTGATTTAAATATTTTAATTCAGTTTTGAATTATCTACATCTATATAAGAATTATCTACGCATGTAAATATGCCTGGTAAACGGTGTTCTGTTTCTGTGGGCTCAAACAGCTTTTATAAAACGAGAGCCTCGAGTGGGGAGAAGTACATTGGGTATTTCAGCTTTCCAAAAGATCCTCATACAAAACAGTTGTGGGTGGAAGCATGCAAAAGGAAAGATAGCTGGAATCCGGATAATGGACATGTGTGCTCCGAGCGTTTCAAGGATGAAAATTTCGAAAGAAACGTGATGGCCGAAATGAGTTTTTCGAGACTCAAAAATATTTTAAGACCCGGAAGTGCATGGAAGAAATTGCATTTTTTGCGTCCACAAGACCACCATCTTAAATCTCCAAATTCTCGAGAAAATCGTCAGAAAATAAGAGAAAAGAAAGCCTTGGTCAGAGAACTTGAAGAAGCAACTGGACACTTTCAGGAATGTTTTGCTGAACCGATGGTTAGTGAATAGAAAATTTGAGGTTACAATATGGTAAACCAATGACGTATCCTTCACCAATTATTTTGCAGCAGTTACGAATTGAATTTTCATATTTAGGAGCTTGTAGAGGAAACTGTGGAGGAAATGTATGCAGCTCTTCTCAAGGACCATGCTCAGTTGCTCGAGAACTTCAACGTAAGTTTGTACTGAAACTTTTATAACTTGCCAAAGCACATTTTCTCGGGGTTTCATTGATAACAGAATGAATACAATATAGTACAGTTGTGTTCTTCTGCCATTATAGGCTTTAAAGCTTAAGTATGGAGCTAATACGAAAGAGATTCAGAAGGAGGTTAATGAAAGAGAGGCCTTGGTGAATAAAAGGGTGAAAAAAGTACTTTTTAAAATTTTTACTGAAGGTCAGATTGCCCTCTTTACTCTCTGGGAAAAAACAGGTGAAGTCATGAACCTATGATGAAATTGGAATGGCTTTCTTCATTATATATTTAAGCAAAAGATGCTACACCTACTTAAGAAGCAACTAAAGTTTCCTCTCCCAGGTTAGTCAATAGTTACTCATTATAGAGCTTTGGCATTCAGTGCATAACTGCATTTCAATACATTTTTATTAGATTCGTGCATTTTATATCCTATTATGCTTAATATTTATATCCAATTATACTATACATATAATAATATGAAAATTCTAGCAAAATGTATGCTCCCTCAATTCTCATTTTTCCATTTAAATCAGGAATATCCACATTACAGAGATGGGCCAGTGACATCAGTATAGGTCAAGGCATACTGAAGGATGTTTTAAAAGTAATGGGGGTGGCTTCTCTAACGATGTCACCCTCAGAAAAATTTACAGTCCTTCAGTGTGATGTAATGAAAGTTGAAGAAGTATATGAGATGGATAAAAGAAGTTTGTGTTGGTGAAGTGTTCACGGGTTCTCCACTGGGTCAGGGAAACGGCTAAGGCCGACGTTTCCCTGACCCGGTGGAGAACCCATAAAGACTTCACCAGCATTATACGCCGGGAAAAAACAAGAAGTTTGTGTTGTTTGATGTCATTAAATTTTAATTGCTATAATGAGCAATTTTAGATTTATTCTGATGATTGTACTCTTTTGATATTTTTTAATCATTTGTTTGAATTAGGTACCTATTTTTCAGCTGATAAGATTATCGGGCCTCATAAGCAAATTATGATAATGATTGCGAGGGAACTGTTTTCCCAGTGGAACCAACCGGTTTACGTCAATTTTGACACAAAAATATCAAAAATTATATTGGAATCTGTAATCACTGACATTGCCTCTGCGGGGTACACTGTTGTAGCAGAAGTATGCGACAATGCTGGAGCCAATTTAGGGCTATGGAAAGAGCTGAGAGAGTTCTATGAAAGAAGTTGGTTTGCTTTCTGAGGCAGGAAAGTATACTGCTTTTCAGATGCCGCTATTAAGGAACCATTTTCTCGACGGAGGGTTCATAATGAGAAATGGAGATATTGTAAAGAGTGATCTAATACATAAATTAATCAGGCAGACTGGAAGTGAGGTGTCATCTCTATTTCGCATAACTTCTTCTCACATCAACTGTGAGAAACATTCAAGACAAAATGTTAGGCTAGCAGCTCAACTTATGTCCCATACCAAGGTCACAGCTTGGAAGCATTATGATGTAGGTGACAAGCAAGAGAGGCTAATTCTAGCTAATTTTATTGAAAATTTTAATAAGTGGTTTGATATTTTCAACAGTCGTGTGCCCTATGCAAATAAAAAATCTAAAAGTACTTTTGGCACTGATTTTGAATCACAGGAGGCAGATCTTGAAAATTTCCGTGAAATGGTCTCTGACATGAGAGGCATGGGCCGGAAATCTCTGCCGTCATTTGAAAAAGGCATTTTTATGTCAATCTGTTCTCAAAAAGCCTTATTTATTGAGACGAAATCCTCCAGTGATTGTTCATATATAATGACATCGAAGCTCAATCAAGATAGCTTGGAGAACCTCTTTTCTCAGATTAGACACAGAGGAGGGCTTAATGATCATCCTTCTCCTTTAAATGCCCTAATGCGGTTGAGGATTCTTGGGCGAAATCAGGGAGTAATTTCAAGGAATAGCAATACAGGTTTTGCCCCAAAAGAATTCATCGTCGAGAGGGTGACGAGAATGTGGTTCAAAGTTATGAAAAGCCAAGGTTAGGGAAGCACCTCACTCAGCAGATTCATCCAGTGAGCTATCTAGTGACCCATGCGATCAGAGGCCTAGTTCTGAGAGTATTATTTCAGAGGAGGCCACCAAAGCTGCTGTATTTAGCTGGTAGGATAGCAAAAACATTTCACGCCAAGCACCCTGAGTTACGCAGTTATACTTATAAATTGCCTTCAGCTAATGATTATAGATTGACAACTTGGATTAGCCATCTATCATTTGTTGATAGAACCAAGTGACTGGTGGCGAGAGCAACTGTTGAAATTTGAAATACTTTTCCAAAAAATATTCAAAAAGAAGAAAGTCTTCCATAAAAGTATTGCAGATACATTGTACAAAAAAATAAGCACAGAAGTTGACATCCCCAGTAAGGTTTTAACTTAAATATTACAAAGGGTATACATTAGAATAATTTCTTAATAGGGAAATAACAACCGACATACAACAGCGGCAGAAGAAAAAAAAAGCTAAAAAATAACAACTTAGTCCCTCATTGCGTAGATGCTTTTCCATGTTCTTGGATCTCCTGTTTTTCATTGTTTTCTACAAAAGTAAGTGCAATAAAAGAATGATGTTGAAAATGTAAGCATTTTAATTTGTTGTCATTATGTAAATGCTTATTGAATTTCGTTGCCAGTGACTTGGATTGAATGTGACAACACTTAGTGGAATATAGATATGATGGCCAAAAATATACTAGTACCACTCAAATGTTTCATGATTCCGAAAGTTTTCGACACTTCTGACTGATTATCATTGGTATATCATCCCACCAGTTTCTTCAAGCTTCTGGCCGGGAGGAAAGGTACCAGGATGAGAATGGAAGGGTGGAAAGAAACCCGGAGTGGAATGTTTAGCATGTTCTTAATGAGAGGCTCCAAGGGGACAGTAGCACTGAAAGTAGGCGCTTATATAGCTAAATAGTTGGAGGAATAAACACAAAGTCCTGTTATTTCATTTATGTATTGCAGAAGAGTACTGTGCACTGGTCAATAAATTACATTCTTAAATAATTATTAGTTAAACATGTTTCATAGAAGGCGAAATAAACATTAACCATAAAAATAATGCACTAGTCTTTAGGCACTCTTGAGGACATAATTATACGTAGAAAATATTTAATGTTATTTCTTTTTGAGTGCATTTGGTGACAAATTAAATCCTTCGCCGTATATACAAGAGACGCTGGACCTATTATATACCTATGCTTCTTTTTGACTCGTATTCGCCATTGCTACTAATCTCCACACGTGTACACTGCGCTGCCTTAGGAACCCTGTGACGTCACGCCCGACGGCCGCGCCAGCTGAGACCACCTCCTATTATAGTCACCTTGGGGTTGGGTGGTCCCAATATCTTAAAATATTAAAAATGCCCCAGTGCCAACAACTTGTATTGGCATATTGAATGTTGGAAAATGCCATCATTTTGGACGCAGGCAGACTCCAGCACTAATGTAAACGGTGACACTTGCACACTCCAGGCCGCCTCCAGAACATAAGCCTCAATCTGAGTCACACTACCTATTGCGAGCCACACAGGGAAGAAGAAGAAGAAGCAGTGAATCCTCGTCGCCCCTCGGCCAGAATGCTCTTAAAACAAGTGAGTTGCCCTTCGCCCAGGTGGACCAATTATTGAGAATTTCAAACATTGGTATAACAAGCTGGTGAAGTCTTCACGGGTTCTCCACCGGGTCATGGAAACGGATAAGGCCGACGTTTCGACGGCTAACACTGCCATCGTCCTCAGGGCGTTGAGTGTCAGGTCCAAGAAAATTTTTTTTGGCATTTTTCTTGGACCTGACTCTCAAAGCCCTGAAGACGATGGCAGTGTTAGCCGTCGAAAAACCGGCCTTAACCGTTTCCCTGACCCGGTGGAGAACCCGTGAAGACTTCACCAGCATTATACGCCAGGAAAAAACAAGATCCTACATTGGTATAACAATATTCGATATTCCAACTGCAAATATTGGTTCTTCAATATACAATACTCCAATGGGGGCGTTAACTCGGAACCGAAATCGCTATTTTGTACACGAAATCGTTAGATGGAAACAAAAAATGAATTTTGGTGAAAGAATTAATCTTCTAACCACAACCATTCACTAATAAAGCAAAAATTAAAATAAGCAAAAGGTGACGCCCACCGGAAATGCTGCTGTGATAACATTGACGTCACTTTCTCCCGTCCTTGACTGCTCTTATGGGAAGGGAAGGGAGTGGAGGGGGGTTGTCGGAAGGTCTGCTCGCACAGATGCTGTCGCAACTGCTCTTATTGGCGGAGACAGCTGTGTCCCCCCCCCACCCTTTGCGATGAGGCGAAGTAGCTTTGCGGGCTCAGCTGTGATTGGACGAAGTCGATACACGTCAGAGGTTGCACCACACCCACATTTCGGAAAAGGTTAAAAACATCAGTTTTTCGCCGCATATAACTCCAGAAATAATTGACGGATCAAAAAACGGAAAAATATTTCTTATTTAAAAAACTCTATTATATTCGGCAATAAAAAATGCGGTAAACGACCCCATTGCAAACAACTGTTTTTTCGACCAACACTTTTTTACATTGGAAAACCTCCACGCCATAGCCAGTGGCCCCCAAAATGACACAATGGCGACTGCTCCAATTGAACCGATAATGCATCGCCATATTTCATCTATATCTGCACGATACCCTGCAAGCCACCGCGAGGGTGTGTGGCAGGGGGTGAAGATCACCAAGCTTGCACTATAAACATGCAAACATGCTAGATAATAGGGTCTCAGGCAACTATATTGTCAGTATCTACATAGTAATAAGGGATTGGTTGTTTTTACATGCATCATGCACTACAGACTACTCTAAAATATTTCCCCTACCTATCCCTTTGCTATGCTGCCTATTCTGTCCTCTTATAGTACGGGGGAAAAATGCCATTTCGTCCAAATGCGGCGAATATTGCTCCTGCGTTGGCTGTGTAAGGCAATGCCTCCTGCAATATTCGTGGCTTAAAAGACCTCATTTCCCAAAGCAAGAATATCGAGAGGAATGGTGTTCTAGCTTCGGATTGCTCAGTGTTGGACAAAAAGACAGGGAATGGTGCGATGAAGCAGCGAAGGCCACGTTCTACTCCCGAGGGGACGCTTCAGGAGAAGAAAACACCTTCTTAAGGGTCCCCAAAAGACTACCTCCGGTGGACACATTCAGGTGAACTGGTATTCTGCAATCACTCGGTCGACAGCAAAACGGCCAGCCCCTCTCTCCCTTGCCCAAAGCTCTCTCTCTTCACCCGCTCCTGTGGAGGTAAGTGCTTCTCCTGCATTCGTGACTGGTGACTTCGCAACCGGTCGTGAGTTGAACGTATCGTACGATAATCAGGTGTGTTTCATGGTGAAGATACTCGTCCATTACGAAACGAAAGAATGCAAAGTTTGCCACGAGCGGAGACAAACATTCCAAAGCGATGCGTCCGAGAGAGACACGAGAGTCATCGAACAAATCAAGATTGATGTCCAGATACTGAAGATTGTGCAAAATAATTCATGAATTCACACGCGTACCTGTAAATAGATATCGTTTGTATTCCATTTCCATTCAGGTTCCACTCATGCAGTAAACAGATTCATTATAAACGAAGAATTTACAAGGTGAATTTGTGTAACTCAACTTGCTCTCTTTTCCCACGATATTTTAGTTTCTGGCGAAAATAATATTCCAGTGGATGCAATATTTCTCGATTTAAAAAAGCTTTTGACAAGGTGTCTCAAAGCAAACTAATTTTGAAATTAAGCTCCTATGGGCTAGACAGTAACATTATATCATGGATAAATGATTTTCTACATGATCGGGTGCAAAGGGCGGTTTTAGACGGTGTTACCTCAACGGCAATTATAGGCACTTCGGGTGTCCCACAAGGTAGTGTGATAGGTTCACTCCTATTCCTTTTGTACATAAATGATATCAGTAAGGTGGTAAAAAGTAAGCTTCGTCTATTTGCCGATGACGCAGTTGTGTACTGGGAAATTCTATGCCCAAATGATAAAGAATATTTAAATGATGACCTACAAGCAATTGAAAATTGGTGTGATACATGGCAGTTAGAATTAAATTTTAAAAATTGTGTAGTAATGAATTTTTGGAAAAAGAATAATTCTCCTCCAAGCACATACAAAATAAGTAATAATGAAATAACAAACGTGAAATCCATTAAATATCTTGGAATACGACTGACACATGATCTTTCCTGGGGTAAACATATACGTGAAATAATAAATACATGATATGTAGTGCATGTTTGGTGAGTAATCACCCCCTGCCACACACCCTTGTGGTGGCTTGCAGGGTATTATGTAGATGTAGATGTAAATCCCTCGCCCTTTCTATCCCTGGTCCCTAACACTGAAGGGTCGCTTCTAAAGCCAATGTTTTATGGCACCTTCTGAACTGAACTTCTGGAAATACCCAATATACACTCAATCAAAGGATAAGAATACGCGCCAAGTTACACGCCAAAATTGGTGTGATACATGGCAGTTGAATCAAATTTTAAAAAATGTGTAGCAATGAATTTTTGGAAAAAGAATAGCTCTCCTCCTAGCACTTACAAAATAAGTAATAATGAATTAACAAACGTGGAATCCATTAAATATCTTGGAATAAGAGTGACACATGATCTTTCCTGGGGTAAACATATACGTGAAATAATGGGTCAAGCTAATCGTAAACTGGGATTTATCAAAAGAGTATTGGGTAAATGTGACGATCATGTACGAGAAATCAGCTACTTTTCCCTTGTTAGACCTCATTTGGAATATGCTGCCAGTGCATGGGATCCCTACGGAATCGGTCTAAATAACGAACTTGAACGTGTGCAGCGAAGATCGGCAAGATTTGTAAAGGGACGGTACGATAACTATATTAGCGTAACCAGTCTATTAAATGAATTGAAATGGGAATCATTGTCAGATCGCAGGTTGAAATTGAGACTTAATCTCTTAAACAAATTCCAAGGCAATATTTTCAGTGATGATGTTAAAAATTTTGCGAACCCCAACTTACTATGGCAGACTGGACCGTAATCATAAAATTAGAGAAATTGATTGCCGAACTGATAGATTCAAAATGTCCTTTTTCCCTCGTACAATTAGAGATACGAATAACGGTAAATATGTCCAATCGGAGAGTAGCAATGGATAGCATTGGTAGCTGCATGTTGGTATGAGTACTTAAATCTAACCCTACTAACAGAATGTTTTGCATGCGTGCTTTGTAATTTCTATCTTTTTTAAATAGTGAAGTTCTGACTAGTATATTAATACTATTCCTTTTTCATGCATGATATGTAGTGCATGTTTGGTGAGAAATCACCCCCTGCCACACACCTTTGCGGTGGCTTACAGGGTATTATGTAGATGTAGATTTGAATCACGCAGAAGTCGGAAAATCGCTTAGACAATGAAGTGAAAAATTCACATTTAGGCCTCTCAAAAAATTAAAAATCTTTTCATCGTGAAAATATCGAAGTCTTGGCAAAGAGAGCATGTGGCAAAGCTTTAAAAAAATATCCAAATTACAGCGGTGGGAGGGGGGAGGGCCGAGGGTCCTTAGCAGGGTCTCTCGAGACAGCTAATCTTCCCCTCCCAGCTCCCAAGACTTCAGCCAAATCAACTGTTGAGCGCGTATTTATAACTTGTAGAACGTCTCGGTTATTTGCGAGAGAAGGCCAGGGAAGTAAGCATGGCATCAATAGGCACACTCCCTGAAAACTATTAAGGATATCACCAGCGGTTTACATGAGGCCAATAACAATATATGTGTACATTGTTTCAAAGCCACCATATATATGTTTACGCAAATCACCTTCAACTAAACCAAAAATCTCCCGTTAACAAAAAGCCAGGCATTTTAATTTCACACCGCTGAGAGCAACGGCAAACATGAAGGATTGACCCGAAAAAAAGGCTTGAATCCAAAATAATTATCTCCTGATTTTAAAACATTTTGGTACCTTCAATTGGATCCACAACATTTGAAACTAATATTTTATAAGGCATTAAATGATCACATAGTTCTCAAGGACTGGCTAGCTCTAAGCATACGTATGAAAGCGGTGTTTACACAGGATCTATTCATCACATATCAACCTCAAATTGGCTACTTGAATGTAAAGTTTAAAATTTGAGTATGAATCATATTGTCAGGAGATGCTCAGAAGTATTCTACATCTCCACCTATACCCTGCAAGCCACCGCGAGGATGTGTGGCAGGGGGTGAAGATCACCGAAACATGCAAACAAACTACTACATAGAAACAGGTTAGATAATAGGGTCCCATGCAGATAGAATGGTAGTATCTACATAGTAATAAGGGCTGGTTGTTGATACATGCATCGTGCAATGCAGACTTCTCTACAGTATTTCACCTAACTATTCCTTTGTGTATGCTGCCTATTCTGTTCTCTTAGAGTACTTAGAGAAAAGTGACATTTTGAATCTATCGGTACGACAATCTATCTCTCTAATCTTATTTATCTGGTCGAATCTAGCATAATACGCTGGTTTTTTTAATATGTGCCTAACATCTTCAGTAAAGCTATCCGATTGAAATTTCTCTAATAGATTCAATCTGTACATTAACCTACGCTCTGATAATGATTCCCACCCTAATTCCTTTATTAATTCTGAAACGCTACTCAACCTATCGTAACACCTTTTAACGAACCTAGCTGCTCTACGCTGCACACTGTCTAGTTCTCTGATCACCCCTAATTCATTCGGATCCCATGCACTGGCTGCATACTCAAGGTGGGGCCTAACTAGTGAAAAGTAACATCGCTATTTTGTCTTCTCGTGACATTTCCCAAGTACTCTTTTTATAAATCCTAGCTTTCTCTTCGCTATGCCGCATATTTCCCGGATGTGTCTTCCCCACAATAAGTCTTAAGTGATTGTTACACCTAAGTATTGATCATGATTGGTGAAAAATCGTTTGTATTTGTGTTCCCTGGGAAAATAGTGCCGAGGCTCTTGGGTATCGAAAGACAATCCCATAAAATGCCTCATACTGACCTAACCTTGAAGTTAGAACCATATGGAAGAAGCAAAACCATTAGATACATGTTGAATTGAAGAGATTTCAACTTGTCCTTGAATGAATGCGTGAGTGGGAGAGGTGTTGCTCCGAATACAGCTCTATTTTCACGCTCTGCGACAGTCGATCCAGCTGCCATCCACGGAACCCGACCTGTAATGATCCTGGGATGCACGCCCACGCATTCTTGCTTGAGGAGCTTGCTTTTAGGGCAGCCACTCCTTGAGCAACTGGCAAGGGCTGCCATTCAATATTCGAGGGCGAAAGCTAGAATTTCGAAGTCGGCAACTGAATGAAATCAAAGGACACGTGTTGCCGGGCTGAAGGTATATTGCAGAGAGGTCCAAGCAGATAGGACATACGAATGTCAACGATTCAATATTTCGGAATGTAGGTAACACTAGAAAAATGAAACAGTAAGCAGCTTAAGATCGGAAGGGCAAGAAGCTTAATTCTACATCTACATCTACATGATACCCCGCAAGCCACCGCGAGGGTGTGTGGCAGGGGGTGAAGATCACCAAGCATGCACTACTAACATGCAAACAAGCAACTATAGGGTCTCATGCTACTAGATTGTTAGTATCTATAGTAGGTATTTGAGAAGTTAATACATGCATCATGCACTACAGAATACTCTAAAAGATTTCCCCTACCTATCCCTTTGCTATGCTGCCTATTCTGTTCTCCTATAGTACGGGGGAAAAATGCCATTTTAAATCTATCGGCACGACAATCTATCTCTCTAATCTTATTTATCTGGTCGAATCTAGCATCTAATTGCACTAAATTTAATTTTGCAAAAAAAACTCTTACAATTGAAAGTTAAGGAAGACCTACTTGACAGCAGTGCCTAGCAACAGCACCCCTAGCGTCAACAGTGCATGAATGTGCACGGGGCAATCTCGATGCGCGGGGCCGAAGGGGACTCATTCGCAAGACGGGCCGTCGCCATGTTGGCCAGACTCCTCGAGAAGAAACGACTGCCTTGGGAGGATCTTCCCTCGGCTGCGTCTCTATCGGGAGTCCCCCCGGGGCTAGAGGTCCGCCCCGGACCGCCCAGGAGGGCGCTCGCCCCTGGGGCGCTTGCCCCCATGATCGATTTCTCGTGTCGCGGAATCGGATCCGTTTCGAAAAAATGTCAGCAACCCTAACAGCGAAGCAGCACGGAACAATTGCCTCCTGACAGTGCGATTAAACAAATCCCTCGAAGAACATCTCCGGAGACAAAAAGAAATGTTTGCCCGGTGGAAGGCGACGGACGCTTCCCAGAGTTCTGTGCGATTCGGTGATCAATGAGGATTATCAGAGTGGTGAATGCTATAAGCACCAAATGATGCGGTTCAATCCTCTCAATGTTTTACCTCACTTGGCGATTGCTTTTTTTTCCACCCATTTCATCAGCGGAAAATGATCTGCAAGGCAACTGAAGCGATCGGGGGAACCATGGAAACAGGGGATGCATTTCAAATCAGAGGGTTTGCTCTATTCAGGCGTGCAAAAATACTCCGTTTGAGCTCTACTGCTCGCATGAGTCGCCCTGAGGAAAACCATGCGAACATTCAGGCGCAAAAGACACCGAATTGTTGGTTAACACAAACCAATGAAATCATTTTTTTAAGTAAAATAAGTTATAAACTTCCTTTTGTAATTTACGAATTCGACCTTCTTTCAGTAATTTAGGAAATTTAGCAAATTAAACTTCCTTTATTATTTGCTAGAACATGCATTATCAGTGCTGAAACAATAGAAGGTTATAAAAATTGAATCTCTTCATATTAATCGCTATGCCAAAATCTGCAATTCTGATTCCCCCATTCAAGTTGTATTCGCTGCAATCCATTCTTGTCTCCAATTGTGAGCGGAAAAAATGAATTCCTGCCCTCATCTGTCTTACTACGTATTTCTCTCTCTGCTTTCGGCTCCAGGATACAACCATAGAACGATGGTGTTTTACATTTGTGCAGGATATTTAATCGGCAGGTACTTTGATTTATATTCTGATAACGATTCCTATCTTAATTCTTCTAATAATTGCAATGCAATCCTAAAATTGCCGTAACTTTTTTACTGAACACTTTTTAACAAACCTAGCTGCTCTACACCAGTCACGTTTGAGAATCATTGTTGAACACATTTACGGGTAGTGACATCCAGCTAGTAGCATCACCGAACAGAGGAATCAAAACATTCTTGAACAACCAATACACCCGAACGAGCTCTGGATGCAGTTACAGATACTGGCATTGGTGAACATAAAACAGCGCTTGTCCTAGGCGTAGAAAAACATTCCAAACCAAAGAGTCTCACCGTTGATTTTCGATAAAAGAGCAATTATGACTGTAAACGTAGACCAGAGGGAGGCGATTGAATCCTTCGAGATAAAATTCGGCACGCTGCTAAGGAAAAATGGTTGGGCAATTACGACGGTGTGAAACAGGAGTTGAGGGAACAATTTAACGCATTTAGCGAACAAAGCAAAGAATTAGATACAGAGTATTCGTGGAGAGCATTTCCTGAGGTCACCCGCAAAGTACTTGAGAAATACATACCGAGTAAATTGACAGAGAGAGAAAATGCAGAGCCAAGACAACGCGATCGAGAACCATGAGAAGCGGCAAAGGGTAGGTACCCCCGTTGGTTCCATGCCAAACAGTCGAGGAGTTCAAATGCCAACGATTCGATGAGCGTCCATCGTTCGCAGTTTGGTCGAGGATCGAATTCCACGGCTGGAGTGTGTCTCCTCACCAATCCATCACTTCATCACGTCTCAGGAACCATTTTCTCCTCCTCGTACAGCTTTACAAGATGGTTTTAGCCATGACCTCCCACACTGAAAGACTTCAAATTTAAGAGACATCATCCGTTCCTTTCCATTCTCGACACAAGAGATCTGGGAACCCTCATTCCATACCAGAATGCAACGCCCAGTGATTATTGTTCAACTGGTCCAGAGCCCCTAACCTCGGAGTTGTGTCAGACAGCAGAAAACAGAATCAATGATGCTTTGGCGTCCAGTACATCTCTCTCTGCTTTCTTCATGTTTTATCTTTTAACCTTTGAGACAAGGTTCAAATATGCTCAATATCATCCATATTGGATTTCCACGTGATAACTACAAGGTGGAAATCGAGGTTTTAAATGCTTAGGGTTTCATTAATACCACAACTGTCAAGGCAGGGGCGTAGGTAATTTTTTTCTCTAGGGCACATAAGATAATTTTTTTCTCTTTGGGCTCTTGGAAGTATAAGAATATCTTTTACTATGATTGAATGCTGTTGGACATTTAAAGAGTATTGATGTGTATTAACCATTCTTGATCTTCTTTTAATTATCGTATGATATCTTACTTACGTATGATATGGAATTCAACATCCTCATCGGTCATCAATCCTCAGATTGGTTTAACCCAGCTCTCCACTGAGTTCTTCTATCGGCCAACCTCTTCATATTGACGTAGTTCCTCTCTTTCACGTCCTTTACGACCTGCTCTATGTAACTCATACGAGGCCTGCCTTTTCCATTCTTCCCGTTCACTTTTCCTTCGACGATTCTCTTCATCAGGCCATCGTGTCTTAAGATGTGGCCGATTAGGTTGTCCCGTCTTCTTTTTATAGTTTTCAGCAGACTTCTCTTTTCTCCCACTCTTCTTAGGACTTCCTCGTTACTTACTCTGTCGATCCTTTCAATCTTCAACATTCTTCTGTAGCACCACATTTCTACATCTACACATCTACACGATACCCTGCAAGCCACCGCGAGGGTGTGTGGCAGGGGGTGAAGATCACCAAGCATGCACTACTAACATGCAAGCAAGCAACTAAAGGGTCTCATGCAACTAGATTGTCAGTATCTATAGTATTTGAGGGGTTAATACATGCATCATGCACTACAGACTACTCTAAAATATTTCCCCTACCTATCCCTTTCCTATGCTGCCTATTCTGTTCTCTTATAGTACGGGGGAAAAATGCCATTTTGAATCTATCTGTACGACAATCTATCTCTCTAATCTTATTTATCTGGTCGAATCTAGCATAATACGCTGGTGTTTTTAATATGTGCCTAACATCTTCAGTAAAGCTATCCGATTGAAATTTCTCCAATAGATTTAATCTGAACTTTAACCTACGCTCTGATAATGATTCCCACCCTAATTCTTGTATTAATTCTGATACACTACTCAACCTATCGTAACACCTTTTGACGAACCTAGCTGCTCTACGCTGCACACTGTCTAGTTCTCTCATCAAACCTAATTCATTAGGATCCCATACTTTGGCTGCATACTCAAGGTGGGGCCTAACTAAAGTAGCATCGCTCTTTTGTCTTCTCATCACATTTCCCAAGTACTCTTTTTATAAATCCTAGCTTTCTCTTCGCTCGGCCGCATATTTCCCTTATGTGTCTTCCCCACGATAAATCTTTAGTGATTGTTACACCTAAATATCTTACGGTTTCAACGTTTTCGATCTTCGTGTTATTAATTCTATAGGATCGCTCTATCGAATTATTCCTCCTCCAAAAATTGATAGCTACACACTTTTTAAGGTTGAGTTCTAACTGCCATTTGTCGCACCACTCTTGAATTGCATCTAAATCCTTGCTAAGTGATTTCGTATCTTCTTCGTTTGATATACCCCTGTACACCACCGCATCGTCTGCAAAAAGTCTAAGGTTACTACTAACTACGGTACCCAAATCGTTTATGCATAAAATAAATAGAATTTCGAATGCTTCCACCCTTTTCTTCTCCGCTGCTGTCTTTGTCCATGCCTCACTGCCGTAAAGAAACATGCTCCAGATATACGTTTTAATGAATTGCTTCCTTACTTCCAAGCTTGTATTTCTAGCTGTAAGTAGATTCTTCATTTGATAAAGTGTCCTCTTTTTCTGGGCTATTCCACTGATTATTTCTCTCTAGGATCGTCCATTGCTAGTTACTCTTCTTCCCAGTAAATCAGAACTCTTTCACCTCTTCCAGTTTTCGCTTTCCTAGTTTACCGTAGGTTTTGGCCTCTTTTCTCTTACTCTCGTACGCTAATTTTTTCTCCATGGATTTTCACTCTTGAAGTCTTCCCTATGATTTAATTAAAGGCTTTCTCGATGTTAACATTAAAAATTACGAGAGACGTTGTACAACCTTGTCTCACTCCTTTCCTTATGCTTGCTTCTCCACTTCTGGGTCATGATTGCATTACAGTCACCTTTTTTATACGCGCCTTGGATAACTCAACGGCCATTGTGTGATACTCCAATCATTTTCAGAATCCTCAGAATTAAGTTCCTATTCACACTGTCAATACCCTTCTCTAAATCCATAAATACAATGTAGGTCGGCTTGTTCTTCTCCATTCTCTTCTCTATGAGCAGTCTAAGGGCCAATATTGCTTCTCTCGTACCCTTACTTTTCCTGAATACGAATTGATCTTCATCCAGGAGCTCCTCTGCTTTTCGTTCTATTCTTCTGTAGATGATCCTTGTCAATATCTTCGATGCATGTGTACTCAGGCTTATAGTCCGGAAATTTTCGCATGTCTCCACTCTCTTCTTTTAGGGAATGGGAATGATGATGTTTTTCTCGAAGTCCTTAGGTATTTCTCTTGCGGAGTGCATGTCAAAGATCGTTTTGTAAAGATGAGTCAATGTCTTCTCTCCTGCATTTTAATTAATTCTGCAGAAATATCATCAATTCCAGACACCGTATTCATACGAAGGTCCCTTACTGCTGCGTCAAATTCCGATCTTACATATCGATATTCCGATATCATCCTTTCCGACTTCGCTTTCCTCTTCCATCACTTTCTTGCTGAGATTGTTTACGTGGTATAACTTTTCCAGATATTCTTTCCACCTATGGAATTAGATCATAAATATTTACAGAATTTATAGTTATTTACACTCTTATTTTATATTAGTATGTACCTCTTGTTTGTAGGGGGGGGAGGGTTTCAGACACCCCCAAACCCCTCCCCAATCTACGCCCCTGTATCAAGGGAGATTCCTTTTCCTTCAGGTATTTGTTGCAGCAAAATACATATAACAGCGGGTCTCTCGTTAGCCGTCCTTCTCTCTTAGCACGCCTCATTTCTGAAGGCTACAGATGTTTTGGAATTAACTGATAGAAGAGTCTGCACTTTCATCAGCATCAAAAATATCACTGCGTTGGAAACCTTCCGATATTGACGCGGCAATACATTGTTTTCTCACCTCCATCATCGTAAACCATGCCTACAAAAGCAGAAAGCGCGGGGTTTCCATACACACTCCAACAAGGTTTTCTGCCCTCAATATTATTATCAGCAGAGTAGAGTCCTCTCCATTTGCAGCATCGGTCCACTCTCTGGTGTCATTTAATCGCGAGCTCATTTTATCATTCACTTTTGGAATCATTCACTTTCAAAGCCTTTCAATCTCACTTACTTATCAGTCAAAACTTCTTAAATCCCTGCCAATTTCTCAAAATCTGATTAGTGTTTTAAAATGGCGTTGACTTGCGTTCTACCGCATTTAAAATTGTCTGAAGATTTCCTCCCCGTTGTTTCCTTCCCGATTTCCAAGATACTTCTCGAGATTCACACGGAGACATTGCTGGCGCCGTCAAGGAACATGGTGGTGCTGGGACACTTCCTGACGACCGCCATGTTCTGGTGCTGTGGTGCAGAAGTGAATGTGGCATTCGAGGGACGGCATTTTGGACCGACCCTCGTCTATTAATTTAGATCCAGATTTCGAACTATGCGCCCTTCCCGAGGCGAGTAAATACATTCCACCTCACTGAGGGAAAACGAAATCAACTCCACCTGCAAATAAATGCCTTCCCTCTCAGTTCGCCCCGAAGCCGACTTCCGGACAGATGGCACTCCGCTCGGCAGCGGCGAACACAAACGATGGGGGGTGTCAACAAAAGTCTGTCACCATGGTAATGCGTCATCGCGTAAATCGCCCTCCCCCTCAGTCGCCTTCTCCTGTTTCAGCGCGGCGATCGGGTGTCTGACGCAGCTGCCCCAGGGTCCACACACACCCTGCCAGGGTATCGCTCCGCTCGACGCGGCCAACCTCCTCCCATTTTCAAGTTACCCTGAAATGTACCTTGGAAGGAGGTCCCTTGAATTAGCGTGCATCGCGATCGCAAAAAGGAAACGTGAATTACGAGTTGCCTGACTTGCTCTCGGAGCTCCTCTGCGTCTCATTCTCCTCTCTCGAGTCTTACCTCGATGTCCACTCTTAGGCGGTGGCCTATGCTCCTCAGACAGTCGATAAAAGGATTTACTACTCAGGAGGCCACACACGCTTCCTGGCATTTAAATGGAGAGGGCGTTAGAGATCTTAATGCTAAGCTCGAATTGTTCGAGGAAAGAAGGAGTTATAGTCTGACTCCTTTGGAATTTGACTTGTTCTGAAGCATGCACTCATTTCGTATTTGGTATTCATAGTTTTCCACCTGTTTGCCCCAAAAGATGAAGACTTTTTAAGACAAAGTTCTAACACCCATTTCTTTCACCAGTCTAAAATCTTGTTTAAGTCGACAAAAAATCCTATACTGTTTATGTTGGATTAATAAATAATTTACATTCATCTACATCTATCTACATCTACATAATACCCTGCAAGCCACCATAAAGGTGTACGGCAGGGGGTGAACTCTCACCAAACATGCACTACATGTCATGCATAAAAAAAGGATTAGTACTTGTATAGGTACTGTTCAAAACTACGCTATTTAAAAAAGATATTCCGTATTTATGCATGCAAGGATGCATTTGATATAGGTACATTTGTAGAACTATCATCATGCACTTAAAACCACCATATCACACCCACCTAACCGCTTATTATACTTATTGCCTTTTACGATCTCTGATTGTCTTCAGGAAGAATATCATTTACATATAACGCTACGACTATCCTAGCATCTTGCTTTCGTAGTTGAAACTACTGTGATATGCAGGTGTTCTCAACACATTTATGTCTAATGTCGTTGGTGTAAGGATCAGCTTAAAATTTAATTTACAACTTCTTTCTAAATTTTAACCCACCATCTGACAATGATTCCCATCAGAGTTCTTCTCATGAACTGCTGACACTATAGGTAATGTAGAATTCGTTAATTTTCTGGAGTAGTTGGTCGATAAGAGAAAACACCAATTTAGCCGACGTTTCGCCTCTTTATTGCGGCATCATCAGGGCTAATTGATACATAATTGAAGTTTTTACATTTTCATTAATTTTTACAGTCTAGGATCAAAATTTAAAGAGAGGAAAAAAAATGATTACAGAGAAAATCTTGTACATACCTTTTGGTGACAATTTTTTATAAACAACAACAACAATGTTATGTTTCTTGGTCGGCTAAATTGGTGTTTTCTCTTATCGACCAAACTACTCCAGAAAATTAACGAATTCTACATAAAAATATAGTGGTCAATAATATACATCATTATAAGAAACTGTAGGTAATCTTTACGACTTTTCTGAAGCCTCGCCGATCTTATCTGTACTACCTCTGATTCCATCACGAACCCTTCCTCATGGGTATCCCTTGCTATGTGTTTAGCGGCGTATTCCAAGGAAGGGTGTGACGAGTGGGAAGAAGTACTTCCTCATCGCATGCACACGACACCCAATCGCACACCGAGTGTTCGCTATCCCAGTCATTTCGCGGATGTGCTTCCCCAAAACGACGTACGCACGCGTCTTGTGCGATTGTTAACGCCCAGATATTTTATTGGTTTCTACAGTCGATATCAGTCTTTGTGCATTTGGGGAGGAATGATTATTTTTCTTTTAGTTCATCCCATTCATACAAATTGAATTTCAAGTAACGCACACCAGTTATCAATGTTTTCTAGGACACGCGCGGCTCTTTGTGTATTCACGTATTCCTTCCGGATTTCCCCAAAAACTACTGCATCATCGACTAACAGACGAAGTTCACTACAAATCACGGAATTTAAGTCATTGGTTGAAAGAAATGCGTGAAAGTTGGCCCATCACGCTTTCTTGAGGAAACCCAACTCAATTTAATCCATCCAAGCCAACACAATCTAAAACACGGTCATTTAAAAATTCCGGATCCAGCTTATTACATTATTAGGTACTACGTAAACCATAGCTAAACTAGCTCCGTGATTAACTCAGGGATGAGCTTCTTTATCGAATTCTTTTCTTAAATCGAGAAATACTTAGTCCACATAGACGCTATATAACCCGAAACTAGAATATCATGCAGGCAAAGACCGAGTTGTGAACCCAGGCTAGGTTTTCATCTACAATTCCTGACTATCGAAGTGCCCCATAATTAAAGTTAAAAGTAAATACTCTTTCATAAAATTGAGTTGAGTAATTCCAGTCTGTAAATGCATGGCTCTTCCATATTGCCGCCAAGGGCTCGTAACGTAACAACATCACAATCTGCGCCAATCAATAAAGGCTCCTCTTTTGACAGTGTTTGCTTGCGTGAGTTGAGTTGCTTGAAAAGTTCTTCCAATGTAGTTATGCTATTGAACATTATGTTTAATGGAATATCGACAGAGGTTTTGGATGAAAATTGAGAGTTTTGGGCTTCTTCCGATGCATTGCTATTTAACCGACAGGAATTGGATAACAAAGCAATTGACATTGGTAACGCAGGTGACTAAGACGGAAGTATGCATAAATTTCGCCAGAAGGATAATTAGAAGGGCCCAGGTTAAGTTTTGGCATATACTACGTACCTAAGACAACTTCAGAAGCCTCCACAAGAAAAACTACGATAAGCTAAGAGCAATCCGAGCAATATCGGTAATATAAGTGACCCTTTGCGGTGACAATATTTGAGAGGGAAAACGTGGGGGAAGTACTTTCAATCGCATTTTCTTCGCTAATTAAGATGTCACTTTTGCAGAGCTCCGTTTGGAGAAAGGAATAGGAACAGTTCGCCGGAATAAATTCTAAGATCAGTGATAAAGGGCCAAGAAAGCCACAAAGAACACTATTTGGTGTTGATCTGTTTCTAGTTTTGAACATAATCCCATTTTAGCTCGATAAACTTTTTCAAGGCACCCAAACAGTAGATTTGCGGAGTCAGGCGACTGTTGTAGCGATTATCGTCTCGTTCGACGCGAATCATTTTCCGGCGAGCCATTTCTTCAAGTTTGGAGATGGGAAGATTCCTCGAATGTTCAAATCGCTCCACCTTCTCCTGTGCACCGCCATCAAGCCGTGACCGTGAATAACCTCCGGAGCCCGCATAATGGCTTCCACTTCAATGGCCCTGCAATGGTACATACATACATGCTATATTATGTGTCAACTAGTAGTATAGTGCATCGACGCAGACAATCGTCAGGAAATTCTCCTTTGAAGTGACGATGGCATTCATTCTCCACTTTGAAGCAATACGTCCATATTGCCGATATTTTTTTCGCACACAACGTTCCGTGAGAAATGAAATCGCTCTGGTGCACGTGTTCGCGCACCTTGTCTCGTCCGTCACCGGAAATCACACCGTGCATCAATTGTATTTGGTCGTCTCGACCGATATTATTCCTCACTTGTGGATATTGCGTCTAAACCGATTCTCCCAATTGTCTTGAACGAAGGGGAGCCACGAAATCCACCCAACTCGCCTTCCATTCGCCTTTCCATCATCGGATGTGCTCCATTTGTCGATTTAGATTTCTTTCCTTTGTTAAGGCACGTTTACAGTCAACTGCTGACAACTGTTAAGCCCCACTCGCATGTGTAAATAGCAACTGCGATGCGAGTTCAGGTCGATTCTGGACACATGTAGATCCTAGTTCGAGCTATTAGCAAAGTTGAAGCCCGTCTACTTTCCAGTGGAAATGTATCCAACACAATCGCAATATCGCAACGGAAAGCCAATACACGACGGAATTTGGATATAATATCAAGGATATCCCTCCCTAAAAGGGGAGATTCTTCTCTTTAAAGAATGGGAACAAAAGATAATCGTCGATGGAATTTATTGCTTGAGGAATATCATGAAAATTTAAGCATCAATCACTATTGCAATAAAACGCTTTTACACGGGTGTTTTCAAGTCTGTTTCCGCACTAATACAGACCGCTTCAGACCGGGAGGAAAGGTATAAGGATAGGAATGGAAGGGATTTTTATTTGTTACTAGCGGAAGCTACCCGTTGAAATTATACGGGTGTGAAAAAAATTGAACTTATTTTGTAAGAAAACTAGTGTTTGAAGAATAATGTTAGCGCGGTCATTTGAGGAGTTGGTGACCTATGTTGTAAATAGTGGTCGTTGTAGTAGACGCGCTGCACGTTTTCCAGGTGCACGGAGAGATAAGTGACTGTTGGTCCTCTTTCATGCACGGAAAATCCAAAAATGGCCCACGCAAACTCATCACCACGTAAGATAGATGGCCATCTCGTATTTTCGGTTCTCTTAGCCGTATCTTGAGTGAATTAACAGCTTAATCGCTACCCTTGTGTATATACATTCATTAGCATTCAATGACTTAATTGAGTTGTTCTATGTAACGTTGATATGTGGGTTGAGTATCTTAATCAGGATCTTAATGTAGTGAAGTCTTTATAATTTCCGCGATCTTTAAGCATATTGAAGTTTCGAAGCAGATGAGTCAATATTTGAAACAGATTTATAGGTGGTTACCCGTTCGTAGTTTTGGTTAAATGAAATTTATGAGGTTCTTAGCGTAACCCGGAAAACACCATGAGGAGTTGATCGATTTAGTTTCTAATTTCTCTTGGTGTATTTTTTTGTTTCTTTTTTAAATAAAACTTTTTTGTTAAATGTTGATAAACACTTGCAGCGAGAGCACAAGTACCTCTATACATATTCTATGAGGCCCGTCTCTCGTACTGGCAAGAAAACTTTTTTTACGGTTCTTAACATTACCCGAGAAACGCCATGAGGTGGTGACCGTTATTCGTTTCTCTTTTTTCTTTTTCAAACCTTAAGAAACATCAAACATGGGACCCTTGGGACTCTGGGCCCCTCTTATATAGAATTTATTTCTACGTGTTATCATGGGCGTGCAGAAAAACGTGATATTTAATTGCTAGAGGCTTGAATGTCCTTTGAAAATCAAAGGACATTCACACCGATCTCTGGTTGTCAAGGAAATATGCTATTGTTGATTTCAGAGAAAAATGTGAGATTTTTCAGCTAAAAGTATGATTTTTAAGACAAATATTAAGCGTAATAGAAAATTGATTGAAAGAATTAGAATCTTCATTTATTCAGCCATCCGATAAAAAAAAATTCCAGCCCTCTGTCTTGAATGGAAGTACATACTTTAAATAAGCAAAAAAGGAGACCACTGCACCTAGCTCAATGCCAGGGACCACCAGGATCCACCTAAGGGGCTTTTGGGGACCCTGAGGGTATTTTAACATAGCCTGCCCAGACACATTTCCTATCTACATACCAAATTTCAGCACAATCCGTCTAGTAGTTTTGGCGTGATTGAGCAACAGACAGACGACAGACAGACAGACACCATTACATTTTTATATATTAGTACGGATGAAAAAGCCTAAATAGCGAATTTAAGCAGCATAGAAGTTGGTGCAGACGCATCATAGCGGTAGCGATATAGATATATCGCGCATCTCGCGACTGTCATAGCAGTCAACTGTTACGTGTAAACGCTGCTTTAGCAGCGAAGAAACGGTTTGTCGATTCAATCGATCGTAACAATGAAATCTCGGGATGGACATACTGAACGAACTTGTGTCGATGCTACGAGCGCTATCTCTTGGAATTTGGAAGAACTTGATGAGAAGCTACCTTCTAAACCGCTGGATTAGTGAAAAATAGTGACGATAGTGAAATCGGAGTTTGGGAAATCTAGGAGGATTACCTTTCCAGATACGAAGAGGTTGAGACGCGAGGCCTGAACGAAGCATTTTCCCACCGAAAGGATAAAGTGCATTCTCTGCCGATTCTGAGAGAGAGACTCACAATCTCGGAGTGCCACGTCAAATTCCGATCTTAATATTGATGCTCCCATACCATCCTCTTCCATCACTTTCGTGCTGTTTCCGCTGCATAACTCTTCCAGTTATAAATTGAATAGATTGCAGTGTAGGTGGAAAGATTATCTTCCAGATATTCTTTCCATCTCTTCACTGGGTCTTCATTTTCAATCGAAAGTTCTCCATTCTTGTCTCCTGATGCATTTTATCTTGTGCCCCGTTCCTTGAAGTGGTTCCAACTGTTACATATGCACTCCAAAGGTAGCTTCCACCTTTCCAAGGGCAAGGTGCTTTTGTACATCTTCATCCTTCATCCACGTTTCTCTAGCCTTCCCATGGCCATCCATGGCTTCTTCTTGACAACTTTTTTTCTTCCAAGAACTTCTTTTGTGGATCCTGTAGTCCACAGTTAATGTTTCCACTGATTTCTCAGTCAGGTCCTCTCCTATGTTGTTTCTCGATACTTTTTGAAATACCAGCTGTTGTTGAGCCTCCTTCAATTCGTCTGATTGCCACGTATTTTTCTTGGTTTTTTCCTCAATTTCTTGAATTTTAGATGGCATTTCATCATCACTAAATTATGGTCACTGTCGATGTCTGCCCCAGGGTAGCTTTTACAGTCCTTCACTTTCTAAATCTCTTCTAAAATGTAATCTATTTGAAATCTTCTTTTGTCCTGGCATCTTGCATGTGTATCTTCTTCGGTTGAGATTTTAAAACAATGTATTAGCAACCACCAACCTATGGTTGTGTGCAGAACTCCAGAAGTCTTTCGTTTCGGTTACCCAATTGACCCTTGATGATGATGATGAATCCACATTTCCCACTAATTCTTCCATCTTGACCTTCGCCGACGACCGCGTTCCAATCTCCTAAAACAATCAGGTTGATTAGCTTTAATGTCGTTTCCTACTGCTTTTTGAAATTCCTGCTGGTGTTGAGCCTCCTTCAATTTGGCTGATTGCCACGTATTCTTCCGTGTTTTCTGCAGTTCCTTGGCATTTGATCATATTGTGAACACTGTCGATATCTGCACCCGGGTGGCTTTTGCAGTCATTCACCTGGTTCCTAAACATCCGCTTCACTGAAATGTAGTCTATTTGAAATCTCATTCTGTCTCCTGGTATTTTCCACGTGCGTCTTCTTCAGTTCTTACTGTGAGATGCCATCATGTGCGACAAATTAAAACCTTACTGCGATGGCTCATCGTCCAATGCGATGGTTCAGGGTTCAGAATTACCCTCGTGGCCTCGGGAAATCACCCAACCCCGTCATATTCCACCCGACATCAGTGAATGCATTCGAAGGCATCGAGAAGGTGTCCGTGATGGACCGTGAATTGCTCCTGTCCTCACGAAATCTGCTCACTGTGGCTGGAATCCTGCACACAGCGAGGTGGTCGCACTGACTCGCCAACCAAAGGTCTGGCTTTTGACTCCCGAGCAGGAGACTTTGTTCCCTCTGGATGAATTCAACAGCCCTCCCTAATTTAAGTGATCGCCCACTTTAGAGTTCCTTTCATTCAAAAACGATTCTCCAATAAACTCTCGTCGTACATGCAAAGTTAACTGAATCAACTGCAAAAGTTAAAATCTTTTTATCCTTAGCGGTACACCTACATGTAGGAGTGCTACAATGATGCTTTTAAAAGAGAAGCGCCGACACCGACATGTCACAATCTTCCTTCTCTCTCAAAACGTCTTAAAACATAATCAACGGGCTTATATCTCGATCCACGCTGTCTTGTTTCCAGTAACAGACGAAGGAGCTTCCCTCTCTTAATTTGGTGAAACAACAAATGAGGTCTGATCGCTCCGTTCACTACAATGCAATCAAATCCATCGACTGATCGACTCGTGCCCTCGATATTGGATTTCTTTTCGATATTGGTCCTTCGACCAGATTCTCGATGTTTGCAGATCACAAAAATTTCCGTAGAATTCGATAGAAACAGTGCGACATCACAACTTTCTACGGAAGTCTTTCATTTCCGTAGTTTTTTCTGTTTTACTCCGTAGACAGGAAACTGTTTCTTCAGATATTCTGTAGATTTCCTTACTTCTGCATAAAATCTTTAAGGAATATTTCGGCAGGGTGCTCTTGTGAAGTCGTATTCACTTTCTCTCCTGTATCTCCTCATTTTGAGAAGTTATTCTCGTTGGTATCCAGGAATAGAGATAAAATCAATAAGCGTCCTCTTCCTTTTCACAATGGAAGGAGTGTGATTTGGTTCATAAGATATTGACTCTGTGTAATAAGATCAATGTCTCCTTCATCAATGAAAACAAAATTCATTGATTGCGAGTCGCCATCAACGCATTTATCGAACGCAAAATAAAGTGGATCGAGAAATCCCAGTTCACTACGGAAGTAAATGTTAATTAGAAAAAAAAATAGAAGGTTCGCGAACTAGCCGCGAGGACCTTGACGGCGTTACCCGCTGAAACTGCACAATAGCAGAAATTCCACAGAGAAAAAAAATCATTCTCCTTGACCGGGATACGAACCCGGATCCCCTGATTTCCGGCCAGGTGCTTCAACCAGTTAAGCTATCGAGGCGTCATTTGTGGAATATTAGAGGCCTTAAAGGAGCTAGGTGTTCTCGAACTGCTAGGCATATTATGCCACAAAGCAGTCGAAGTCGTGCGCATGGCGCCACCATTAATTAGAAAAAGCTCAACAATGGCGGGTCTGCGGCAGCCATGTTGATGACGTAGCAGGTATTGTATAGTTTACGTCGCGAGGCAAAGGAAATATTCAACGCTTGAATTTATAATTGCATTTCAGAGCAGTCCCGAGGCTCTGGTGAACACGTGTTAGAAGTAATAGCCTGTGGAAAGCTATCAAAGCTCGGAAAGTCATTGAACATGCAACTGATAGCCGTTTCGTGACCACCTACGTCCCGTGCTACTAGCCTCCTTATATCGCAAAGTTCTACATCTACATCTACATAATACCCTGCAAGCCACCACGAGGGTGTGTGGCAGGGGGTGATTTCTCACCAAACATGCACTACATATCATGCATTAAAATGGATGGATCTAAGTGCGGGACTGAAAACATGACACTGATGCGGAAGGGATCGGATTGGAGCAGCGGCTAGAATCATGGGTTCCCAACTCATGGACCCAGGTTCATATCCTGGCGGTCCTGTCACAGCGATTTCTCACTCTATTAGATTCAAAATAAAAAAAGTTCGTGATTCTCTACGTACCAAAAATATGGAAATGGAGAGATTAATGTGAAGGCTAGAGTACTGGCCTCCCATACCGAAGGCTCGAGTTCGAATCCTGGCAGCGACAGATTTATATGATACACCAACCCAATTTGAAGAGAAACCATTCATTGAATGCCCCATTAATCTAATCCGTAATTATTCCACTGGATTTTCAGGTAAAACCACTAATATTTCGCAATTTTCAGGGCCGGAAGACATAAAGCCGACGCCAAATGAGTACGTACTAGATCAAATATCACTTTCTTTACTTGGGCTTGGGTATGCAATCACTGTCATCAGTCGTTGGCACGTTTTATTTTTAAAGAAATCGAAGTGCAATCTTTAGTGGCCGAAAGGATGGAAGGAACGGCTGCAAAAATGGAAAAGCCAAGAGGGGTGAGGGGGCAAAAGGGGGGCTGGGTCTAAAGGTCACGATTTGTTCTACCTCTATAAAATGAATGCCTGATCGGCTTACTTGGCGATCAAGCGATCCCCGTTCCTGCCCGCGAATCCGATTCTAAGAATTCATTTCACTGTTGAGAGATTAAAACGTGACGTCGATATTTTGAGACACTCGTATTCTGAACAGTAATGAGAAAAAAAAAAGATATTTTGCAAATCGGTGCTGACAAAATATAATCCCAGATTAATTTTTGAAGCAATATTAACTCTTCGTGTTACTATGGTAATGTAAGGGACCATAGTGCAAGGGTCAAGGAGGGACATTGGAGAAATGATAAGGACGGCGGCTAAAGACTGACGTCACACGCCAACGACGACGAGCTAACGACGAGCCTCTCGTCCTTACCTTTCGGTGGTAAGATGGTCTCTCTGGCAGCTAAAGTGAACTTTGTCTTCGTCGGCGTTGTCTTCGCGTGTGTGATCACGCTGAAGTCTCGCCAAGGACGGGAATGGATTCGCATGTTTGAAGGCGAGGCCGCCACTTCCTTCTCGCTTGCCGGGATGTGAATCGCTGCACAGTGCGACAGAATCTATGAATGGAAAACATGAAAAATAAATTAAAAACGTGTAGAAAATGGCTGAATTGAATTTGTCACCTCTAAATCGTTGTAAATGTCTTCAAAAGTAACAAAGGTCACCATCATGGGTGTTTTCAAGTCTGTTTCCGCACTAATAGGCGCTTCAGACCGGGAGGAAAGGTATAAGGATAGGGATAGGATGTTAAAATCATCTTCACAAAAGCCATGTGCAGAGTGCAGGGGGAGTCAGTGGATAGATCGAGGAAACAAAGAGATTGAAAATGGCGACCAAAATGTAAAAAAAAAGGTGCATCTATGAAATTTTGGGGCGGCATTCAGTTGGGAGAACCCTTGACGCGAAGACACGTCCGTGCGAGAGACACTGCCTGCCACACACCCCGCGTCGAGGCGGCCGTGTCGGCTATAACGCTCCCTCGATGATTGAATAGGAGTCGCTGTTCTCCCTCGTGATCTGGGTTCGAGGCCATTCCTTTCGCGGCCTCTTTCTCAACTTGCAATGGAAGACGCACACATGGACCACACAGACAACAGGGGCTGCACACCTAGAGTAACTCGGTAAATTACAGCGGTTATTTCGTAATTTACCGTGGTATTTTTCGTAAATTACTAACACCCCTTAAAATTACCGTAATAAACTGTAATTTTCAGAAAAGTTCTTTTTCAGAAAATTTCTTCCACACGAAGAAACCATTGGAATGGGTAATATTATAAATTAAGTAGCAAAAACGATTTTGTCTACATTTTGTGTCCGTGATTTATTCAGAGTATAATAACAAATGCACATTGCGCAGAGGTATGTCTTTGGAACGAAAATTTCTCATGGTGTGACAAAAGAGAGGCAAATTACGTGTTGCTGCCAACTTCGTTTTAATTTTTTAATGAGTTATAATGGATTAGCGTCGTGATACGTTTGATATGAGCATCGGCATTTATATCTCAATGCTATTTGATTTCGTTTTGAGTCCTCCGATAAGGATTTGCAGCTCAAAACTTAAAATTACCGGAAAATTACGGTAATTTTCGAAAATTACCGTAAATTATCAAGGTAATTTACACTGTAAAAAGTAGATCTGATTTTAAGGTGCAAAAGCGATCTGATTTTCAGATGCAACAATTTTAAGACAGGGTATGTTGAATTTCAGCAGTAATATCTTGTCTAAAAATAAGGCAAGTGAACGACTGAAAATCAGACCAGGTGGGACTTATTTTAAGTTAGGCCTATGCTGAATTTAAGACAACCCTGGTCTGGTCGTAATGCGTGTTACTACTGAAATTCAAGCCTACTTTGAGGGGATGTCTTATTTTAAGGCAGTTGCAGGACTGAAAATCAGACCAGGTGGGACTTATTTTAAGTTAGGCCTATGCTGAATTTAAGACAACCCTGGTCTGGTCGTAATGCGTGTTACTACTGAAATTCAAGCCTACTTTGAGGGGATGTCTTATTTTAAGGCAGTTGCAGGACTGAAAATCAGACCAGGTGGGACTTATTACTAAGACAGCCCTGGTCTCAAATTCAGCATGGGCCTATCTGAAAATAAGTACCACGTAAAAATGCGGGTTGCTATTGAAATCAAAGCCTACTTTTATGCGATGTCTAATTATAAATACTAGATATTTAAACACTTCACACGAACACAAACCAAAACCCTAACGTTTCATATTTTTATTCGATGATACTGTTTCACTGACTAAATTCTTCAATAGAGCAAACGTAGGTCATAGAATTTCCATTGAAATAGATTTCAGGACGGAAATGGGAACACATTGACAATAATTTCAAAGATAATATGAAAATTTGTACTTTTATTGGAAACAAAGTAATCCATACAAAGACTTCAATACCACAGATGTGTGCCAGTATCTGCAAACCAAGGCAGGAGCTGTCACTTGATGAGGGCGACTATTCATTAGTTCTTACAACGCTGCCACGTAGACAAAATAAGGAAGTTTAGGATGCGTCACTCAGATAGAACTGGCTCCCTTCTGCAAACAAACGAAGTATCAACGCTACATTCTCACACCATTAATTCATAGCACGAAACTTATTCCCCCTAGGTACTTACAATGTAATTTGACAACTTTGAAATCGACATCTCTACACTTCGTAATCCTTGTTGAGTTCCCGCTCCCGGGTTACGCCGTTACGCTCCGCCCGTCAGTGAGCACATTTCTCTGCTATTGGAAGCTTGTATCGTTGTATCTCGCAACCTCAATCATCCAAATAAGTAACGTTTTACGACTCATTTCAGGTTAGGAGTGTTTTGTAAATTAGAGTGTGGTGTGAAAATGTTTTGGTGAATTACAAAATTAGTGAGGCCTGTGGCGTGTTATGAGGAGTGCGTAAATCACGGAATATTTAAGTCCCGTTTTGTGCTTGTTTTGGAGGGAGGGTATGGAGAGGAAAAGTTTGGTGTTGACTTAAATCATAAGATATATAGCATAAGGGGCTATTAGTGCGTACTGGGGATTATTTCTTATTATATTAATGTCTTCTTTGTGCATGTAATACTGAAGTTAGTGAATGTACAAAGTTTGCTTACATAATGTTTGTTTACATCGTGTTGTTCATGATAATAAAAGTGTTTCAAACGAATTGTAAACATTTAGGGACACAATATAATGTGATGGGTAGAATAAAATCTCACCATGATTATTAATAGATAGATTAAGGAAATAGTTTTTATAGGTGTTTGCTTTGACCAGTGTGTTTGTTGGGTAAATATGAAAGTTATTGTTTACTGGTATGCACTTGATAGTATTGTGTGGAAGTGTTACATTTATTAGGCAATCTTACCGTTGATAGTGCTTGAATTTTGTGTGTTTCAGTTATTGTCGTTTTTCCTATGAAATTATGTGTGTAGAACCAACCGGTGGATTATTCTTATAATACATAGGTAAATTGAGGAACGATGAATAACAACTCTCCACCTTAAAGTTCACAGCTACACATAAAAGATGCTTGTACTATGACATGCAAATGTTTTCATTTTCTATTGTGAACTGGCTTGGCTCATGGCTTATGTAGTGTCAAAACGCATGATTTTCAATTTAAATTTGTAGACATCAGCTAACAATCTGTAATTTTCCCTCACTCATCCAGTGTGAAATATTTCACAAGTGATCAATGGCACCTAGTGAAAATATATACTTTATTGTAGTTTGGCAGCATTTCTTTAATGCAGCACCTTTTTGCACAACATATCCCAAAACGAGAGTGCCATGAATAGGATTTACTTATTTCCAGTCTCATTTTGCTTTTATCCCTCACATTGCCCAACTATATTGATTGGTATTTATATGGAACTTAATATATATAGTACACATATGCCCTCTCACATAGATTGCAATTTCTTTATTCAACATTAGAGATAATCCTCCAACAATCCCTAAAGCCCGAATCACACGATCATTTTTCTCGTCCCTTTAAAGGGATCATTTAAGCTATAGCTTTCAGGGATCGCAAAAATGATAGCTCAAGCTATCATTTCGCCGCTCACACGATCATTTTTGCCGTCCCTTCTCGTATCATTTCTGTACGGTAAACAACTTCGTAACTATGGATTATTTACACCGTCGTCGACAGCTTTTGGCTGCAGCTAAACGATACTTTAAGAACGTGCGCTGTGATTGGCTAAATGACAGGCCGAGGGACGGAAAAAAGGACGTGCTCAAATGACGAAAAAAGGGATAGCGATCCCTATCATTGCCGCTATCCGTGAAGTGATCAAGTCAGACGATCATTTTTAAGCTATCATTTGAGCTATCATTTAAGCTATCCCTGAAAAGGGACGTAAAAAATGATCGTGTGATTCAGGCTTAAAGGAAATGTTTCAAATCAAATAATGCTTAATTTTCAATAAGCATACTATAACTATAGTTAGATTGAGTGTAAAAATTTGCATACAGTTAACTATCACAGAAATTAAGGATGAAAACTATTTTTATAGCTGGTGCCTATTTCAGAAATTATCTCCAGCTCTATGACAAATATATTTTTTTCTTTTGCTAAGTGATTTTGCTGTCAGAATTTCAGGTTTCTGGCAACACAATATACAAAGGTGTATAAATGCCACTACATAACTTTGAATTCCACTGGCAATACTAAGAAGTAGATGACAAATTTTACTTGAAGCAGTAACGTTATATATTTCATATTGTAGCATGGCAATAATATTCTTGGCAACATTATAATGAAGCTTCAAATGTGAATAATGGCTAGCTGCAGACTTGTTTTCACATTAAGCACATATTCGTGTGTTGTTAATGTAACAACATTACATTTGTAGCTTTGTTACTCTACATGAAATTTCAGTTTGACTCTGCTTCACAAATTTGTCTTATCCTATACAGGCATGTCACTTTTTTATATTCATGCTGACAATGTTTTCAAATTTGTCAATCCTTAACACCTGGATTTAAAAACAAACCTCGACTTGCATTCTACCAGAATATTTTCAACAAGCCAACTAATGAAATCATTTTGCTTGAATTGACTGATGACCTCCTAGCGCTCCTTCCACCGAGCAAATTAGTTTACATAATGTTGAAAACATCATTACTGATGTTTTCAACATTACATAAACTACATTACATTTTCAACATTACTGATGTTTTCAAGCTATTACATCACATCATTACTGATGTGATGTAATAGCTTGAAATACATGGTTGACATGTGATCTAGGCCATTTATTATTATCATATCAGTTAAATTGTCATGGACCACTTATACAGAAGGCAGTAGCAGTGTTATTCTATTAAGTTGGAAAAAGCTCTCATAAATGGAATTGAATTTTGGTTTCTTGTATTCCAACGTATCACATATGTGCTATATATATTCCAACATATCGCATATGCTATTGTATCAATTCCTTCTCCCAGGATCATCAATCTACTTTTTTAACCTTTGTTCTCCTTAAGCCTTTTAGTTATCCTCCTCTTAAGAAATTTAATTCATCAAGTGTTAAGAAAATACCATTAATGTAAAAATAGAATGGCTTGACATGTACCTATCATTAGTGTATCATGTTTTTAGCTCTTCTGAATTAGATTTGCATTCAGTAAGTGCACATATGTACATTATAGGCTTCACAGGAAGACTTATGCATTGTTTCCTTCATATATTTCATATTTTAGTAAGTATATAACTGTCCACTGTTTGCATAGGAGGCATTTAAGGTTTCAAATTTTATTCAACCTAAAGTCTTAAAGTTCAACTCTAAATAATTATGCTAAGTACTGCATTTCCTTCAGTGAACATTCCAGGAGAATAAACATTTCTGCTTAATCAATTACCCACAGCATTACTTCCAGGGCCTATTTGCTTGTTACATTTCCTACATGCACTAAGGTACTGACAAAATATTTGAATAGTATTTTTGTTGTAGAAAAGCTAATAAACTATTCAAATAACAATATTCAGAGTATAGGTTCCTATGCATTTAGGTGAAGTATTGGTTCATCGTTTGTACATATAGTACTATGGCACAGAATAACTATCACTGATTACCCATAGCGTGATTTTTTAACATCTGGTCATACAATTTCACTTTTCTTGCTATGTTGAATGTTGGTTTGTTGTCTCAACTTTCCCAGGAGCAATCAAGGTTTAGTTACGATTGAAAATTAAATAAATATTACACTCACGCTTAAGCAGCTGAAGAGTTCTTTCCACATGTTAAGTTACTTAAGAGCTGTTAGAATGCAAAAGAGCAACTATAGGGACTCATGCAACTAGATTGTTAGTATCTATAGTATTTAAGGGATTAATACATGATCATGCACTAAGGACTACTCTAAAATATTTCCCCTACCTATCCCTTTGCTATGCTGCCTATTCTGTTCTCTTATAGTACGGGGGAAAAATGCCATTTAGAATCTATCGGTACGACAATCTATATCTCTCTAATCTTATTTACCTGGTCGAATCTAGCATTATATGCTGGTTTTTTAAATATGTGCCTAACATCTTCAGTAAAGCTATCCGATTGAAATTTCTCTAACAGATTTAATCTGTACCTTAACCTACGCTCTGGTAATGATTCCCACCCTAATTCTTTTATTAATTCTGAAACGCTACTCAACCTATCGTAACACCTTTTGACGAACCTAGCTGCTCTACGCTGCACACTGTCTAGTTCTCTGATCAAACCTAATTCATTCGGATCCCATACACTGGCTGCAAACTCAAGGTGGGGCCTAACTAGTGAAAAGTAACATCGCTCTTTTTTCTTCTCATCACATTTCCCAAGTACTCTTTTTATAAATCGTAGCTTTCTCTTCGCTCGGCAACATTATTTCCCTTATGTGTCTTCCCCACGATAAATCCTTAGTGATTGTTACCCCTAAATACCTAATGGTTTCAACGCTCTCGATCTTCGTGTTGTATTAATTTTATAGGTATGCTCTATCGAATTATTCCTCCTTCAAAAACTGATAGCTACACACTCTTTAAGGTTAAGTTCTAACTGCCATTTTCGCACCACTCTTGAATTGCATCTGTCATCTGGATTCTGACACCCACACTACGTTATTTCTTTCAGCATCGTTAAAGTTAACCAATTATACGTGATAAAGGTGAATAATCGGTGCTTATGATATGCAGTTTTTCGACCTAGCAGGATGCGCCCGTTGAAACGCCATTACACAAACTGTCTGTCTATGTATCTTCTTTCGCCACTTCCCTTATCCGTCGTCGACATTTCTTCGTCGGCGGTGGGAGGTGGAAGGATTGGCGCGCATCGCAGTTCTCCTCCCGGCCGCCAGGGCCCGCCACCGCCTGGCGTCCGCCGCACAGACTTGGCACAGCCGTCTGCGGTGGCCAGTCGCGACCGAGCATGCCTCTGTTCAACAAGGGCAGCAACCGAGGCAACGGCGCCCCGACGGCGGCGGCGGCGGCCGACGCCCGCGTCCACAAGGCGAAGCTGCAGTTCCACTGCCAGCAGGCGCAAGGCAGCCCCACGGGCATCATCTCCGACTTCTCCAACATCAAGGAGCTGTACCAGCAGATCGCCAACTGCTACGACTTCCAGCCGGAAGAGGTGAGTGTCGCGACGGCCTGCGCATGTACATGCGCATGTCTATGCACTACACACTTCAGGATCTAGGGCCACTCAAGTGGAAGGGCACATCAGGGGCGGCCCCGTGGTGCGAGGGGCGGCCGCTACGTGGCGCCCTCGGCGTCCGACCCCCCCCCCTCCCCCCTAATTGCAATTGCGATTAGGTCGACTGTGTCTAGCCATGCAGGTGGTTGGCGAGAGTCGTGGGGTGCAATCTGTTCGCTGCAATTATGGGAAGAGCGCTGATGTCGAAACCCAGCGGCGACCGACACTTTCTCATCGGCCCCTAGACTTGGAGGAGAGTGCAGTACTCCGTCCGTCGGATGGGACGCACAGCCGTGGCTCCCTTGGCGCCCTTCGTTTAGATCGGGCCGGGTTTCCCTCCCCTTGCTTCCCGGTCCGAAGTGGCGTCTCCTCATCCAGGATGTCTGCTAGCGAATGCCGACGATCTCCAGCCATGTCAGTGCGTGGGACACCTTCACTGGTGGACACTGCACAATCAGTGGACATTGTTCTCGCTCTCATTTTAATCACATCGCCAATGCGCCCCGAGAACAGAGCTACTTTAATGTTTATTGCGGAAGATGTTACAATTGTAGATAATTATTCCTCTAAACAATACGCTCAGTACAAATCACAGCGATTGAAGCGAATGCATTTATACTGCAGTGTAACATGCCGGTAATTTGACTTGCATTTTAGGTATTGCAATACGTTAAGGCTGTTTCACACGGTCATTGATACTGCGCAGGCTGTTGCGAGAACACTCGCGCAAGAAATATTGCACCGTGTAAAGCGACGACTTGCGAGGACAGGCAGCGTGAAAGAATGTAAATTAGAACATGTTCTAATCTGATGCATGCGTTCGCGCTAGTTTGAAGTTTATTTCCCTCACTAGATGGTGCAGATATAGTGGCAACGAACTGCCTGGGGAATTCTAGCAATTAAATGGGTTGTTGACGATTGAGTTGGGTGTTTTCGTTCGCACTCTACTCCTTAGGTAGTGAATAAAGTGCAATAATGATGAGCTGGGCGATTAATCACGTGGAAGCTTAAATTTCGTTCGTGAAGGAAGAACTCGTTACCTTGGCCCACATCCGTTCGTTCGTGGTGCAAATTTTGGACTACGTATACGGGACTAGGGTTTCCACTATTATGTTTAGACTATTATGGCTTAAAAACATATTTTAAAGTGGTGGTAATTTATCGCACCATTCACGTCCAGTTAATTGCTACTTAACAGATCTTGACGTTACGCGATATATTGACGGTGTTACCGCAACTGAATGGTATATTCTAGTCCTGACATAATGCACCGACGATTGCAACATGTAACACTGTCAAGCAAGCGTCCTCGCAATTCTCTACGTCACGGACTTTCGCAGACGACTGCTCAAACGCAATCAACATCAATGCGCAGTTTCATTGACCGAATGTGTAAAACGGCCTTTAGCCACTGTAATGATGATGGTGGTCAACATCGGTTCGTATTTCACTGTCAACTCGATGCGTTGTTGATATTGCTCATAGGTTTGCGGGAGGAACACATGAAATCTAAAAGGTATACAATTTCAATTTTCACAATATTTTAAGGAGACATCTTGGCATACCGCCCTCATTTTTTTAGCTCTTTTTAAGTGAACACGTGGTCATGGTTGGTCTGGTCGCGTCATATCGCTTCGTCGCTGGCCTCCAAATCGGGATGGAGATATTCCGATCGAAGCGGAATCGACTTTAGATGGTCAAACGGTTGATTCTACGATTCTGATATAACAGTACAGACAGAATAAAAATTAAAAAATTAAACAATCTAAATACAAAAGAAAGTACATATTTTAGGCCACCGAGATGACACAACAACTTTTAATCCACTTCATCTCTCTCCTTGGATAACAATCTTTCTTTTAATTTGCCCAGAAATATAGCCGTGGACTTTTTGTTTCCACATTTCGACCGGAAGGGAACAGAACAACTTTGGTGCACGATATGTTTGTTTAAAAGCTTCATTACTAGGCTTAGGTATTACAGTACCTAAACCCAACATCGAAATATCTTTTTTTGACCTCAATTTACCAGAGTATTCGGTTGGCTTTGTTCTGTTTCCACCACGAATATAAAATATCTTGTGCGCCTTAAAAACAAATAGATAGCTTAGGGGTAGCACATCAAACGTTTGGAATAAAGGTAACATTCACTCGGGAGGTTATGACAAAGGCAGTGCTACCAACCGCAATTCCCTAAGATGCTCTCTTTCCGCTTGCTTAAGGGCGTTTGGGTATTTCGTTTGCTCAGATAAGACTTCTAATCAGCGCCTCCCACGATAAGATTAGGATTCTCAGATGAGATATGGCGAGAGGAGGCCTTTGGAGTGCGATGTCGCAGTAGAGTGCATCCTCGTTTGGAATTACTCCTCTTTAACCAACCACCATGCACCCGTATCACTTGGCTATCTCACCACTTAGTACTATCCCTTAATAATACCCAGTCTGAATAATGTTGGGGGCCACAGGGATGAGATAAAGGAATAAAAAATGCATTGGGCCACAGATGGATTCAATCACATTCGTTCTTCCCTCCAACAATGGGGAATATGCATGAAATTTATTTCTCGAAGATCAATAATGTACTTGATGCGAAATGTTCTCACCAATTTAAATATGTAAGCCAAATTTTTCTACGCCCACCACAAAGATTATTAAATGATATTTAAATGTACCCGTAAATTGACGAAAGTCACGTGACCAGATACGCCTTCTGACGTCACTTAACGGTATAGGTTCCATATTGCTACAGAGATAGACATTTATATTTAAAAGAAAACGAAGTGAATATATTGTTTTGAGATTTTTAGCCGTTTCTTGAACGAAACGATGACTGAAAAAATACTTTAAAAAAAGCACATTCTGACAATGTCCTTTGGTTGACTCCCTTACGGCGGCGTTCTTCTTAAAAAAAACCAGCGTTCGCATAGACGTAGTAGAAATTCTTGGGCACCAAACAGACATTATATAATTAATGGACGATTTGCTCGTTACCATCCATACTACGTAAATAAAAAATTGACATACAATCGTTTATTGCATTAAACAATTCCCTGGTGAAAATAAACCGCGACAGACAGTGTGACAGACAATGTGACAGAAGCGTGAACACAGTGTGCTTAGAATGTGACAAGAGTGTGATTACAGTGTGCATACACCGTGACAAAAGCGTAAATTGGGACTCAAAAGCGTGCAGAAAACGTGATAGACACTGTGACGGTACAGTGTGTTCACAGTGTGAGGACACCGTGCACACAGTGTGAGGACACCGTGCACACATTGTGAGGACACTGTGACTAATACCCATGCACAGTGTGCTGCACATTGTGGTCACACTGTCCATCACGCTTTGAAGGGAGCACAGTGTGCGTACACTGTGACTAATAGCCTTGTACAGTGTGCAGCACATTGTGGTTACACTGTCCATCACACTTTGAAGGAGCACACTGTGCGCACAGTGTACATACACTGTGACTAATACACTTGCACAGTGTGATACACATTGTTGTCACACTGTCCGTCACGGTTTATTTTCACCAGGGTTGAGATAAATACGTTATCGCCAAGTATTCATTTAACAACTGACCTCCACGCATAAACAGATAAACAACGCCCATAGTGATGCCGTGCCGTGACGTGTCGTGTTTTTAAGGTACAATTTTCAAAGAGTAATATCTTTGTAACGTAACTTTATTCTTCAGCAAAATTTTCGCCAAGAACATTTTAGCTAATAAACTTCACATTCAAAGAGTTATAAAAAATAGTGCATGTTCCCCATTCGGGACCCACATCAAGACTTCTCAATCCGTGATGCCATCGTAAAGCAAAATGCAGCATGACATCGCGCACATTACATTAAAATACGGATCGATGGATCACGTGGAGATGAAATTGACATTTTGTGTTCGATTTCAGCACAAATCACTAATGCACATTTCTGTCTCTTTTCGAGTCTTTCCTTTTTCATGCTGCATGACAAGTATAACGTGTGCTGCACGTCGTATCCATAGAAACATCTTTCCCTAGATACGTAGCGTGGGTTCAGTGACACCACATCCACTGCCACACACCCTCGAGGTGGCTTTCGGGGTAGTCAGCAGGTAGTGACGCATCGAACAATGAATGGGTGACTTTGCACCGCATCGTGAAGACAAGACGGGATTGGTGGAGGTGTGCCGCATCACTTCAAGGGGCAGCCAATACCACGCGACGCGGCAATCGCTTGCTGCTCGGTGCAGGACACCGGTTGGATTTTGAAGTTGCTCATTGTTTGCGGAAATTAAGGAGGTTGGCTCAAGACTGCTTGAGTCAAGTTGTCTGAGGAATCTTATTAATTGAAGTACGAGTATATGCCTGCTAAGTGATCCTTACTTCACAAAGAAAATTACCTAAGCTATTGAAAGTCATAAGTATCACAAGACATGAGATGGAAAGTCGAAGGAATTATTTTTTAAATGATAATTTTAATCAACTCTACGATGGAGTCAATTCAGCATTTACGTTACAGAAATAAATTCATGTACTCAATGAATTTACTAATGTATAATACCAGAATATTACTATCAAACGTAGTGTTATAATATTTCTTTCAATATTCTTTAATACCTATTAGTAATGATATTATTCATACGCCAACCATTTTGGCAACAGCGATCGCAGCGCCACTTGAAGTCAACTAACGTATTTCGTCTGCTATAAGCGCAGAAATAGGTGGCTTTAGCGAAAAATACGGTAGTTTGATGCCTTTTTCCATGTCATTTTATTCCTTGTGAAATTACTTATAAAATATCATTTTTTTGCAAAAATGACAATTCACTATGGTATTTTTAAACGTTATATTCCCATGTAACGGCCATTCTCGTCGTTAATCGTATGTAATTTCAAATGCCTTTTGTGCAAAAAGAAGTGTGGGTTGGTAGAATTATCTTTACTTTATTAGATAGAGGAACTTCAGTTCTATAAGTGCTGAAAATATTTTAAAAAATCACATGACTTTCACTTTTCGGATCAACCCCATAAGCGAGGGTCGTTTCAATGATCTCCTTCGCATCAAGAGTTCTGATTAGATTCCCCCGAGAGGAAGTTCTGCGAAATCGTCCGATAGTGCGGGCGTGTTCTTCCACGGGCAGACACGCCCACTGGTGTCCGTTATCTCTTGAAAACACATCAAACGAATGCGTACTTTTAATCGCTAAGCCGTTGAAGTTTCCCATTCAATTCTTAAGTGGACTTGAAAGATAATAAACTCTTGTCCAGAGTGGAGAGGAGGTGCCACATCGATTCTACCTCAGAAATTGCCGAATTCAATCTTTTCTTGGTCTTAAATGCGGCTACCAATACGTGGTAGCCGCGTTTAAGACCAAGAAAAGATTACTGACACATGATCTTTCCTGGGGTAAACACATTCGTGAAATAATGGTTCAAGCTAATCGTAAACTGGGATTCGTCAAAAGAGTATTGGGTAAACGTGACGATCATGTACGAGAAATCAGCTACTTTTCCCTTGTTAGACCTCATTTGGAATATGCTGCCAGTGTATGGGATCCCTACGAAATCGGTCTAAAAAAAACGAACTTGAACGTGTGCAGCGAAGATCGGCAAGATTTGTAAATGGACGATACGATAATTATGTTAGCGTAACCAGTCTATTAAATGAATTGAAATGGGAATCATTGTCAGATCGCAGGTTGAAATTTAGACTTAATCTCTTAAACAAATTCCAAGGCAATATTTTCAGTGATGATGTTAAAAATATTTTACGAACCCCAACTTACTATGGCAGACTGGACCATAATCATAAAATTAGAGAACTTGATTGCCGAACTGACAGATTCAAAATGTCCTTTTTCCCTCGTACAATTAGAGATACGAATAACGGTAAATGTATCCAGTACGAGTGTAGCAATGGATAACATTGTTAGCTGCATGTTGGTATAAGGACTTAAAGCTAACCCTACTAACAGAATGTTTTTGCATGTTTGCTTAGCAATTTCTATCTTTTTTTAAATAGTGTTGTTCTGACTACTATATTAATACTATTCCTTTTTAATGCATGATATGTAGTGCATGTTTGGTGAGCAATCACCCCCTGCCACACACCCTCGTGGTGGCTTGCAGGGTATTATGTAGATGTAGATGTGGTAGGATAGCAACTTAACACAGATCCATTCAAATTGACCACAACAGCCCTTTCCTAAAATTAAGAAATGCTTTCTTTTGATTTACCTAAAGGCTTCATCGACCGCCATTGCTTCGGAGGTCTTAGCGACGCCAACGAAAAGACATAAATTTCACATTAACATCAACATGGCCGATCAACTTCTCCCGTCTTCATCTCAGGGTTATCATGTGACTTCTCCTTTCTCCCACTCTTCCTATAACTTCTTCGTTACTCATTCGGTCGATCCGTTTAATCTTCATTATTCTTCCGTAGCACCACATTTCGAATGCTTCCACCCTTCTTGCCCATTCGGTAAGAATCCCACTCCCGCTATCTTCTGGTCATCTCCTGTAAGTGTATCACCGTCTGTAATCGTCGCTCCAGGAGTCTGTAAGTCCCAGATCACTTTATTTAGCTCATTCCCATGGTGTCTATCCCCTAGTCTGTCCATCTTAACGTTCTCCAACTTCCCACGCACTCCTAGTGATCTTACGTCCCAATTCTGCATTTGTCTCTCCCTTGACTGATCTTCCGCTGCCAGCAGTACCCAGCCGGAGATCCGATGTGGGCAGGCACGTAGCCAGAAATTTGTTTCGGGGGGGAGGGGCTAATCCTATAGTAGTGTAGCGTTACTTGAAACAAATGAGCCTCGCCCGTCCGGTGCCGACATGTTGCATTTTCCTTCCTTAAATTTTCAGCACTCGGTATTTGCTTCCACAGTGCCCATTCTGATCTCTTCTCACTGGCAATGTTCACTGGTTTCCTTGATATGAATCAGTTAATTTGACCGGCCCCATAACAGAAGTTCAACGCAAGCATGCATATCAGATTGAAAAGAACAATTAATAACCTCACACATGCATTAAACTGGTGATCATCACGTTTCAAGACGCTTAGCACTTGAATTATAAGCAATTTAATCCGGATCGTCATGCCCAGTTAAAATAAGAAAAACAAAATTATTGGGAGAAAATGTCGGGTGCTTCTACGCGCCTGGATTGAGAGAATATTTTAGCGGGAGGAATGCCATCACGCCATGTCGATGTTGCAAGGCGGCTGCTCCTCCTAGGGAGAATCATAACGGTGGTTTCCCCTTGCCCCATGAACCTTTCACCATTGCTATTGGGATGTTTTACGGCTGATTTCCATGTTGACTCGTTCCGGAATAATCGGAAAATATAAGCAATATTTCCAAAAGCTGAAGAATATTTGGCATCGGATAATATTGGTCTCGATCTTCACCATGATTATCCTTTCATTGTACAAAAGGAAGCTCTTCACACGCAATCCTGCACTCTTCCTGAGCATTATGCCTACTCCAGCATTAACATTTAATGATCCCGTGGGCATAATCCTGTAGCTTCCGCTCCAGAAGTCTCCTTCTTCGGGCCATCTCATTTCGCTGATTCCTAATAGGTCGAGGTCCATTCTTCGCATTTCCAACTTCAGGTTTTCCAGTTTTCCGCAGGTCCGAAGCGATCTCACGTCCCTACCCTGAAATGTCTATCACACTTGACTGATGTACTACCATACTCTCTCGGGCAGTCCCCGCCCGGAGATCCGAATGGGGGACTTTTTTATTCAAAGGAGGTTTAGCATTTTTTTCAATTGTATACGGGTTGTATATTGTAAATGCATGTCAAATTTCCGAGAAAAATTATAATTTTGACAGCAAATTTTCAGGAATTGTAGATATTTACATTGGGAGTTTAGGAGCGACACTATTTTCAAAAATTTCAATTCCTCACTTAGTTACAGCATCAGTTTGTTGATGTGCAGGAACACATGGTTACGGTGATATCGCGGTAACTATAGGCACAGTGAAAACGTAAGTATACCATTTGAAAGTTCAAGGTATTAGCAATTTTTTCGAGAAAATTAAAATTGCCAATCTTAAATCCTTTTCGGCAGCGAAGCCCTCCGTAGATTTTCAATAACGTTTATTAGTCTAACAGTCCTGTTTTTATAACGTATGAAAATTTTGCTAGGGTAATATTTCATTAAGAAATTCGGAAATTTGTGAAACATTTACTCAAAGTCTTATCCGACAACCTCTCGAAAAGCGATGAATGGAGGACTAAATTCTATAGTGAGGCAGGAAAGGAAATGTAGGAGCAGCTAACATAATCTTAATTACTCTTACAAATTCATAGAAACAATGGAATCTTCCGCTGGCAATAATGGAGAATAATCGATAACAATGAAGAAATTCGGGGGAAATTAAAATCGCTATGGTCGATTTTTACCAGCATTTCTACAGGCCTGAATGAGAGTAAAATGAATTCTATTTGGCGTGACTGACGAAATATGCGATTATTTTTAATTACACACCATTCCCGGCTCAGGCGGTGATGGCCTGCCCCTCAGTATTGCTGGTGAAAATACTTTATTTCTTATGAGATTCTCATTTAATTCTAGGGAAAAACAAGCTTATAATTAAGGAAGCAATTCATCAAAACGTATATCTGGAACATGTTTCTTATACTGGCAGTAAGGCATGTAACAGCAGCGGAGAAGAAAAGGGTATAAGCATTTGAAATGTGGTGCTAAAGAAGAATGCTGAAGATTAAATGGATCGATCGAGTAAGTAACGAGGAAGTGCTAAGAAGAGTAGGAGAAACGAGAAGTCTGCTGACAACTCTAAAAAGAAGAAGGGAAAACTTAATCGGCCATATCTTGAGACACGATGGCCTGATGAAGACTATCGTCGAGGGAAAAGTGAACGGGAAGATTGGAAAACGCAGGCCTTGTATGAGATACATGTAGAAAATTGTGAAGGATGTAAAAGAGAAGAATTACGTCAAAATGAAAAGGTTGGCCGATAGAAGAATCGAGTGGAAAACTGTGTCAAACCAATGCTAGGATTGTTGACCCATGATGATAATATTGGATTGAAAAAAACTCGTATTGTTCAACATAGAAGCCAGCATAGGATTAGACACATCAATGTAAAGTGCATACAAAGTAATGGTTCACCGCCTGCGACATACCGTTGTAGCGGTGTATTCAGTGTGTTCTGTGTAAGAGGGAAGGGTAAAAGCAATAGGTATGGTAATACTGTGTTTAATAGCAGCAGTACATCACAACCACTGTACATTAATTTCAAAACGCACTCATTAAGTTATTGAAAACGCAAAAGTCAACGAAAATATATTGCTTATCCAATGGCGCATCAAAACAGAAAGAATGAGTTGCATGCATCACGAAGATGAGTGGGGGTAGAAGTGGAACGGGTTAAGGTCCAAGGGACGGAGTCTCAGTCGATTGCGAAGAGACATTAGTCTTTAAATCATCATTGATTTTTTTTTTAGATATTCCAATGACTCAACTTTTCATGGCACCGGTCATCAGTATTTCTAAGTACAAAAAGTGGACACAATACATGTGATCTGCATTCATCTCGCTCGAGAAGGACTTCGAAGAGTCGCCTGTACCTGACATCCTGTACTCACAGAATGTGGGCGGATCTAAGTCTGGAAAGCAACTCCGTCTTTAGTTGTCCAGTGCTGGGTAAAAGCTGGAGATGCGTGGTATCAGCAACGCCAAAGAACAGGGAACTCGAAAAGTAATACATCCTTCGCATAGTGAGAGCTAATTGGCGGAAACACACACAAACACGCGTCGGTGCGTTGCAACTTATGTTCAGAGTTGGCGAATGATTAAAAGCCAACAATCGACAAATGATGCGCAACTATTGACGCCCTTCACGAAAACATTGGAAGTCCGTTGTACGCGGCGAACGATCATGCGCATGAAGTTCATGCGTCGCGTGAAACGGAAAACTCCTCGCATGATACGAGCGTGCGTCTTTATTTTATGCGCGAGTATTAGAAGAGGATTCGAAATTAAACAAGCGTAGGACCAAATACAATTAGCTGCATTTGTCTAAATTTATTGGCTTGCCTACATAATATATACCCCCCTGCCACACACCCTCGCGGTGGCTTGCAGGGTATCGTGTAGATGTATATACTATACTCTTGTATAATTCTTATAGGTAATTTCCATGGGTATGCACCTGGTGAAGTTCTTCAGTTAATCACATCGAAGTCGGAGTTTATAATAATGTATGTACTATGCATAGCATTCGATTCTTTTGATAGTTCTTGTGACAAGTATAAAGCGATAAAATATCTTTACAGAAATTGAAAACTAGAACTAAAAACCATACATTAAAACATTTCCATTGATGAACTCTTCTCGGGCTCTACACCGGGTGAGTGAATGTAATGTTGCCGACGTTTCGGGTAGCGACTCGTTACCCATCCTCAAGGCAAATGTTTGCATTTGCCTTGAGGATGGGTAACGAGTCGCTACCCGAAACGTCGGCAACATTACATTCACTCACCCGGTGTAGAGCCCGAGAAGAGTTCATCAATGCAATTCGCCGGGAAAGCGTGAAATCTTACTTCTTAAAACATTTCCAATGGCACTTTTCCGTATCATTTCATGCCATTCATGAGGATGTCACTCTTGCTGTTGTTAGTTATCACAATGACCACGAACTGGGATGCATTAAAACAATTTAGCACGTATTGTCTAACCTTTAGATAGTTCACTCCCTTATTCCGACAGATGCTCCTACACACTTCAAGCATAATTAAACTCGTTGTACCCTCATGCATTCTTGTTGACCGATGAGGGAACGATTCGGTCATGGATGCGATTCACCCGTCGCTTAGAAATCCCAGCTTGACAGCTAGCCGGGGAAACGAATCGTAAAATGTCAATATAATTACGAACATGCGCATCAAAAGGTGAACAACCTCTTGTCACAGAAATTGCTTCCCTCGTCGTCGCGTCCGAATCATGTCTGGTGAGATTTAATAAAGTATGAAATTGCTCCAGCGTATTTCTTAATAAACTACGATAGGCCTCACAGTCCTTAAGTAAGTGTTCATTTTGAATCAGGAGCGTGCTTCATTCACCGTGTAAAAAGCCTTTAAGCGATTCCAGTCATCGCTTAAATTGATTCGCGAATTAATTCATGCGCATGACCATTCACCGTGTAAGACGGGTCTCTCGAAGTGAATGCGTGGACGGAGAAATGGAGAGAGGGAGACGAGGAACTATAGGAGGGAGGATAGCCTCCAAGATTACGGAGGCGGCTGAGTAGGCAGGCACCCATGTGCTTGTGAGGAATTTACGTGCAATGGAATGCTTAGGGGTGCATGGACACTGCCGACAAAGCGATCGGGGTGAAGGGTGTCGTGAAGGGTGGAGCCGGAAACATGAGGTAAGGATTAGGCGTAGGAACGAAGACGCCAGGTGAACGCAATAGGCAGTCTCACTCAAAAGCTGCCCTAACCGTACGAAATACGTCAATCTAATACAGGTCCGTCCAAAAGTGCTTTCAGTGCTATTGTGCTGTTTAAAAAAAGATAAAAATAGCAAAGCAATCGTGCAAAAACATGCTGTAAGTTGGGATAGCGTCAAGTCCTTACACCAACATGCAGCTACCAATGTTATCCATTGCTACTCTCGTACTGGATATATTTACCGTTATTCATATCCCTAATAGCACGAGGTATAAAGGACATTTTGAGTATGTCAGTTCGGCAATCAATTTCTCTAATTTTGTGATTATGGTCCAGTCTAATAGTAAGTTGGGGTCCGCAAAATATTTTTAACGTCATCACTGAAAATATGGTCTTGGAATTTGTTTAAGAGATTAAGTCTAAATTTCAACCTGCGATCTGACAATGATTCCCAATTTAATTCATTTAATAGACTGGTTACGCTAATAAGGTCATACCGTCCCTTTACAAATCTTGCCGATCTTCGCTACACATGTTCAAGTTCATTATTTAGACCGATTTCGTAGGGATCCCATAGAATCTATTCCCATAGATCCCATTTAATGATGCCCCCGGTGGTCAGTGCCACAGTTTTCCAGGAACGCAGAATGTTTACCAAATATCAGTTTGTTTGACCGAAGTTATCGCCAGCGGGAAGTAGATCTTCATTTCATGATAAGAATTATATTATGTAAGACACATCCAATCTCACGTATTGTCTCAATTTCATTGGGTGATTACCTGTAATTCATATTTGCAAAATAAATGAAGCTTGCGGTGGAAAAAAATTATCATCGCAGGCATTCGTTACGGAAGTAGGTCAGAGTGAATTGGGGCCATCGAATTTGAGTACTTTTTTCCGAGTTTTCCATTTTCCCCTCCAATAATGCCATTCAGGCGTACGTTACGTTTGGCTGGGCGGTGTGACCGGCCGTCACACAACAGAAGTAGCTACAGTCAGAAGATTCAAAGCTTCCTCCGCTGTACACTCCGCTGATACGAGAGAGAGTAGGGTGGAATGAGAATGGGACACGTCACGCAATCCACCCTTCAATATACATTCCACCAGCAGTTGGAGGAATGTATCTGTGGTAGTGTTGCCCTGGGAAGGGCGGCTGAATGCTCCCCGGTCATTGTTTTCGGCTGCTAGGCGCCCGGGGGTGAGGCAGATAGGAAACATGGCATTCGTGAGGTCTAGCATACATCGATTCACATTAACAACATTGTATGCTTTCAAGTCCATGTCCATTTCAAATCGTCAACCTGATTGCTTCTCTTTTAGCAGTGAAGGCCTCCAATAATTTACGTAGTGTTGATTTTCAGTTCTAATTCGCCTTTACAAAATTTATTTCATTCGAGGGAGAAACTGCTTTTTAACACAAACGTGCACCGTAGCCGCTGTCGAATTCTGTTGGTGGCGGAATTCTTCAACACGGCTTCCATTTAATATTCAATGACATATTTTATATTGTTGGTGGAACAGACTTCGTGGAGCGCATTCGCCACGGCTGAACTGCGATGCCTGTTTAGGCACCATTGCCAGCCCAGCAATGTTTGGTAGCGTGGTTTGCCTTCGCCGAGGGAACTTGGCTTATCGGGATGCACGGAACACACGGAAGCGACGCTCGGTTGCGCATTTCTCGTCTCGCTTGGCAGACGCTCGCCTGTTGCGCCGTTGGCGACAACTGCCGGAACTACTGTTCATCGCGAGGGGCCTAGTTCGAATCCCGACTGCTCAACCAAGATGCGATGGACTTCCATCTACATCGACCGTCAATTCTACCACTGCATCATCAACCATGGCCATCAGTAGCAAAATGTATCATTATTGAAAACATGTATCAGAGAAATCTGTCGGCTTCAATCAATTAAGGCTCAAAGGCGGCCAACAGCAGAGAGACTTCCTAAGGGAATATCCGGCATTGCCTCTCGTAAATAAAATAGTCGTCAATTGGATGACTGTTGCCATGGGATTCCACCGCAAGCAGCTTGAGGTGACCAACGCGTCGGTCTCCATGGAGACGCAGAGGTGGCGTCTCCGCCCAGAGCACTCCAGCAGCAATGGAGGAGAGTTAGCGTCGCTTTGGAAACGGGGCGAGGGTGTTGCGGCGGCGGAAGCGCTGGAGTCAGTGGGGCCAACGCACGCGATCGTCACGCCTGGAAGATCGGAGCCAGGGCTGCCAACCCGACGAGGCCACTCCCCCATGGGTCCTCCCCTGTTAATTAAACGGCAATTGCGGAAATGGGTTCGCAACATAAGCACCACTCTTCATATCAGCCGAACGGTAGGATCTTAAACCGGATAGGTGTGCCACTGAATAGCACACGTGTGCTATGCCTAGAACAAGCTTTCCTCAGCGACCGTCCGTTCGTCGTGATTGGTTTCATGGCGTTCCCATGTCCTCCCAGCTTCGGCAATGCCACAGTCCGTTTCCGTCACGTCAGAAGACGTCCGTCGTAACCCCGGCCTTATGCCAGGTTGGAAGCAGAGACGAATAAGATTAGAGAGAGATAGATTGCCGTACCGATAGATTGAAAAGGTCACTTTTCCCGCGTACCATAAGAGAGAACAATAGGCAGCGTAGCAAAGGGATAGGTAGGATAGGTGAAATATTGTTAGTCTGTAGTGCATGGTGCATGTAATGACATTACATCTACACGATAGCCTGCAAGCCACCGCGAGTGTGGGTGGCAGGGGTGAAGATCACCAAGCATGCACTACCGACATGCAAACAAGCAACTATACGGTCTCATGCAACTAGATTGTTCGTATCTATAGTATTTATGGGATTAATACATGCATCATGCACTACAGAATACTCTAAAATATTTCCCCTAGCTATCCCTTCGCTATGCTGCCTATTCTGATCTATTATAGTACGGGGGAAAAATGCCATTTAGAATCTATCAGTACGACAATCTATCTCTCAAATCTTATTTATCTGGTCGAATCTAGCATAATACGCTATTTTTTTTAAATATGTGCCAAACATCTTCAAGAAAGCTATCCGATTGAATTTTTTCTCATTGATTTAATCTGTACCTTAACCTACTCTCTGATAATGATTCTCACCCTAATTCTTTTATTAATTCTTAAACTCTACTCAACCTATCGTAACACCTTTTAACGAACCTAGCTGCTCTACGCTGCACACTGTCTAGTTCTCTGATCAAATCTAATTCATTCGGATCCGATATGCACTGGCTGCATACAATTACTAACCCGTGCATGACAGGGAAATACAGATAAATATATTTAGATAAATGATATCATAACCAATAATCCCTTTCCATTACTATGTAGATACTTACCATCTATCTGCTCGTGACTCTATTATCTAACATGTTTCCATGCAGTAGCCTATAGTTTCGTGTCAGTAGTGCATGCTTGGTTCACTCCACCCCCTGCCACACACCCTCGCGGTGGCTTGAGGGTATGTAGTTTAAAATAATCGTGACATTTACCAGTGCCATCTTTAAAAGCAATGAATGAGTCAAGAAAGCATTAAAACGGACTAAGATGAATGATACGGTGAAAACCTTGCTGCATGTTGATTTCAGCACCTGACGTCATCTGACACAGTGTCGTCTGCTTTCCGAAAATGCGTGTTTGTCGTTACTCATAGCAATCACCAAAATGGCTGGAAATGAGGGAACACTAACAACGAAAGGAATGAGAATGAAATGGACCGATTTTGCTTATTTGGAGCGGTACAAAGCTTTACGTGGGACTTCCTCGACCCTGCGCTGGGATTTGGAAAATTGGGTCCTTCTCACGAGAGAAGTGCCCAAGATTATAATTGTCTTAATCTCTTCGCCTCTCAAAACTAAGGAAATCCGTCCACCTGTTCTTTCGTTATTTCGGGAATAAGTAGCGCTGGTCCGTTTCTCGAGAACGACATCAACACGGGGTGATCGCGTAACCGTGCACCCACTACTCTAGATTTTCACAATGAAACGCAGTTGTAATACTCTACACTTGATTTTTAATCCACCCGGGTTTCGGCAACTCAGTGCCATTTCGTGGGTAGAGAGTCAATGTGGAGGTTGGGCGTAATATATGTATAGGTCAAAAGGTGGAAGGTAACATTGAGATGGGAGAGTGAGAGAAACAGGGTGGGGGGGTGAAGCAGTGGGGAAGTGGACGGTTGTGAGCTGTATTCGTGGAGAGGAGTATGAGCGGCCAGGGGAAGAGGAGGAGATTAGCTGGAGGAGGGAAGGGGGAGCAGTGATTTTTTAGGAGAGGCGAATGGAATGGGTGGAACATGGTCATTGCGTAAAATATTTTCAGAATCAACAATTCCAAACTGTTCTAAAAAAAATCCAGCTTATAGCCTTTGTCGATATCAGTATGTAATATTTCGTATTTGAAATTGCCAAAATGGTTGTTAAAACATAAATGTTCTGCAAATCTTTAGTTACCATTTCTATTTATATATATAGGATAGGGTGTCCCTTATTTTGCAACAAAAAAAATTCTGCGAATTTTTTTGGGCTCACCCCCTAAATATTTTCCATTGGGTCAGATTTACTCAATAACAAAATTTCATCTCAATAGGCCGATAATAACCCGTGCCGACTTGAGCTTGAAATTTGAATATTAGGAATAATAGGTTTTGTAGGTTAAAGTCAGGGAAAAAGCTATTGATACATGTTTCATATATAATTTTATGTTACCATTTAATACATTTTCAGTCTTTAGACTATTATTGTTTTCAGTATTCTTAAGTTTTTAGTATTATATGGATATTTTCTTTTCAGTGTTTCTTTCTTGCAATCTGGGTACAATCTGCGGTGTTCTTGAACACAACACAACACAAATTGCTTTTGCTCTTCATCTACCGTCAGTAGTCCATGAAAATCTTGCATTAATTTAACACCTCTTTCAGCACTGTCATTCACAGCTTTCAACTCCATAACTATCCTTTGAGCTTTTAAATATGAAGTGTTGCTCGTCCATGTCGAAGGACATTCTTGAATAAAACTAATGTCCAACTTCAGGCAAGAGAACGATCTCTGCTTTTGGATGACACAAAGTCATCTATAGTTTTCACTGAAATGAAGATAATACTGAATCAGGAGATGTATAGTAACGAATTAAAAATTAAAGAATGGTAATCGGTATAAAATTAAACTTACCATATAATTGTCCATCCAATTCTCCACATGGAGGAATAATCTCTTTTCCATGTGTAGATGCTCTCTGGCTAAATTTGCTACCATTTTGATTTTCATTTGTACGTCTACTTCATCATCTAAGAGTGATAGGATTGACTCTTCTGATAAATACCACATATGGTGGCTAAATGTTTTAGAGCTGCTTTTGAAATTGTGGAATCTATCTTTCCATATGATTTTAGAACTTTTAAGAAGCGGAGATCTTGATAAGGAGCTTTTACAGCTGCACTGCACTGAAGCCACGGTTTGACATAAATAGTCACAGTGAATAGAGATACATCTCTAAAGGCATTTATATTTACACTGGATAATTTAAGTTGTGATCTTAGCAGAAACATTTTTAAACAATAAAGAGCTATTGCCATCCATCGAGCTTGATGCATCGCCCCAGGAGGGCGTATTGTTAGTTTTTTTTCCAGAGTCTCCTCCCAAAAACATTAGAGAGAGCTCTATGAGTTCACGATAATCACCTCTTTGTGTTACTTTATCTAATTCACTTTCATAAAAGTCTAGCATTTCTTTGATTTCCGACTCACTAAAAAACATTTCCACGTTCTCTTTGCCACTTTGAAAATTACTGGCATTGACACTTTCCCAGCGTTCCCTAAAATGTTTAAAAAGTGGTATGTCAGGACTGCTTGTGACATCTCGTACTTTGCATTCAAATGCACATCGTAAAATAAGCTCATATATGTGATGACGGCACGGAAAAAAACAACAATTCCCTGTCCAATTTTCGCTCAAGTTAGACATGCTCCATTAAAACGTCCAGTGTTGTGTCACAGCAGAGAATTTGTACATTGTCTTCTATACACCATAATGCGTTCCAAACAGCGTTCGCTTACTCTTTACCACAAGAATGCTGTAATTTTGGAACCCCGATGAGCTGCTCACTGTCCCCAAATGTAGCAACAATTGGAAGTCTTTCTTCTTTTGGGTCCCTGACATTTAATGCAGGCAACAGTTTACCATCCCAATGAACAGTAAAAATTCTTGAAAGCAGATCTAATTGTTTCAGAACGTTCTCTTCTCTTCTTCTGTCTGATTCGATGAATAGAAGATTTATTAATAGAGAGTTCTTCGGTATTATGGCCAAGTGCCTCTGCTGTCGCCTGAAGGATGTATACAGAATCTCTTACACTCAGCAGGCATCTATCCAAGGCAGCCACTAATTTAGGAGTGATAAAATCTTTCGTACCACGCCTTGTAGCATTCTGCATTGATGTACTCTCAGAAGTCTCTCCTAAAAATTTACCAACGTTGATTTCACCTGAACTTGGATGTGCGTTATCTGAATCTTCAGATGATGAAGAAGGAGGTACAGCAGAAGATGTAAACACTGCACACAGTTGTTTCTGTTTCCTTTTCTCTTCTTCTAATTTTCTTTGCCTCGCCCTTTCTTCTTTATCAGCGAGCTTTTGGTCTACTCCTGCAAGGTAGCATTTACGTCCTGGCTCTCGCTGCCGAAGTAAAAACATCCTGTCTTCTTCCAACTTGATCATTTGAAGAGTATTGGCATGTGCTATATCAAATAGATTTTCCAAATTATTTGTAAACTCCTCTTCACGATGCTTAAAAATATCTTCACACTTGTTTGCATTTTTTTGTAATATTCTCCACTCCGAATGCAAGTTAATAAGTTTTTGTGAACAATGCTGAATAGCTCTTGTCGGAATTCTTGCATTCTCCCAAAATATCAAGCACTCACGAACCACAAGATGAGCACTTACACTGACAATTAATTTTACCTCCCGTATGTTATAAAAAAAACTTCAAAAGTAGAAGGTTGGCGTGTAAGAATCACCCCGCGCGCCCTTCCCCATGTCCAACTCTGTAGTATTGTTGACGCGCTGTTGACGAGTAAGAAACGTAAACAGACACATTGTGACAGCTACGGTACTTTGAGTGAACCCTCCCCATCGTTACCCGCCGTAGGTTTTTAGGCGACCCCCTCGCCCCCCTAAGTTGGTATCGTACTTTCTGCACGACCCCTAAGGACAAGCTCAGGCCTCAGCGCTGGGTGGAAAATCCAGACTTGTTCTTCATGCGACTTCGCGCTCAAGTCGGCACGGGTTAGAATGCTCCGATCTCAACAAAATTTTGTAAATGCATGTTGTAGAGTCATTCGAACAAAATTGGAGGGTGAGCATTCAAACATTTCGAAGTCGAAAAATAAGGGACACCCTAATGTAGGAGCTTCTATTTTCTTTCACTCGGTCTCTGAATTTCCGGCCAGTTTGGCCAACATAACAAATGCCACTTCAGTCCTCGCACGTCAGTTTATCACTTCGGTCTTCCTTCGCATATCTGTCTTAAGAGTTTCTAGACAGGATTTTCTCCGCAGTGCCCAAATTATAAAATGGCACTCTTCGTGTTTCGTCGGAAATAAGCTTCTCGAGTTTGTGTGCCGTACCTTGGATAAAAGGCGATGAATACCATTTCTTATGTGAATACTACTCTCATGAATATTACTTTTGATTTAATGCTGCAATTGGAGCACCAGACACTTTTTACAATTTCCGTTTCACTGTTTTGCGCTACATCCCCCCCACCCACCCACCCTCTCCACTACACCTTTGAGTAGTGCGGGAAATACTTCACCGCCACCTCTAGAGATGTCTCCCCCGTCAGCCAGCTTCCGGTTCCTATTCAGGACTGGCGCTCTGCATCAGGTAATTCAAATCGGGCACCTTGCTCCTTGAACTAGGGGAATCAACCGCCACTTCTTCAGCAAGAGGCCCTTCTTAAGCCAACAAGTGGACCACCATGGACCCTTCGCCCCTTCGCTCCAGAGAGAGATTCGCTCGGAAGCGACTCCAGCCTGGCGCCGGATGGCTCCTCCGTCAAAGAGGCGCCACTCTCTAATTCCGCCATCGGCTCCACGTTCGCGAAATGTGTCGTGTGGGAAAAGGAATCAGTAGAGTAATCGTATGAAATTCAGAGGAGATCATCCCGGTTTCGAAACAACTGTCACTCAACGAGGGCGACCAGTGGGGAGTGGAGCACAAACGCGAAGGCGACAAGGAAGACTACGGCTCTTGCAGACGAATCCACCTCCGTAGTTGATTATACAAGGGCCCCACAATGCACTGGGAGACAGATAAGAGAGCAACACTCAGTGCCACAGACAGATTCAAACAACTTTTATTTCTTCGAATAATTCGTGACCATAACAGATTCAACACTACTCACACCGTAATGCCTCCATAAAATAAATTCACGTGGACATTGAAATGAAATTGCACACATTTTACAGGTGCAGATTAATAAAAGAAACAGATTAGACTGCATATTATACTAGTTGGATTTGTGAAGACCTGTCTGCAAGACCTCTTGACTTATTTCTTGCAGTTTCGTAGTATTCTGAAATGTTTCGTTGCATGACTGAAGATAATTGGAATCTTTAGTTTGTGTCCTGCACGATGTCCTTGGGATATAATGTGATAGCATTGTCAGATAGGACTGAAGGCGTCACTTTGTGGAATTCAGTTACACTAGTCATGGTAACGAATAAAATAACACTTTTGGTCTATTCCACACTTTTTTAATAACCGACCAAGGTTTCGACCAATTTTGTCATTCTAGATCACGAGGTTGAACCAAGGTTCCTCGCTGTCATTGTGGCACGACGGCGCGGCGTGGATGCTTGGCCTGCCATACGCCCGATGGCTTGCAGGAGGAATCGTCACTGACAACAATAATGATGCTTTCATTTTTCACTGCGTGCCGCTGCATTAAATACGAATTTTGGTAATCGGTGTCTTGCTCGAGTATACTCTTCCTCCTCCTTTCTGATGCATGCCGGGAACTGACTCCTTGGAATGGGTGAGCGCCCGAAGCCTGTCAACTGTCTCCCGTTAACGATTTTTCCTCGTGGTGAGTGGAAGTCACGGCTGAGTGAGTCGTTCTCTCCTCTTCACCTACTGGCACCTCCCTCCCTCGTTGGCTGTCACTGTCAATCGGATCAGTGTGTCTCTCCCTCTCCGGCGAAATGCGATCCTTCGCCTCGACGACATAACAACGATGAGCGGTTAAGAAGGTTGATCCGAGAAGTGAAAGTCATGACATTTTTTTTTATATTTTCAGCACTTATAGAACTAAAGTTCCTCTATCTAATAAAGTAAAGATAATTACATCAACCCATGCTCCTTTTTGCACAAAAGGCATTTGAAATTACTTACGATTAACGGCGAGAATGGCCATCACATGGGAATGTAACGTTTATAAATACCATAGTGACATGTCATTTTTGTAAAAAACTGATATTTAATGAGTAATTTCACAAGGAATAAAATGACACCGTAATTTTTCGCTAAATCCACAATTTATGCGCTTATAGCAGACGAAATGCGTTAGTTGACTTCAAGTGACGCTGCGGTCGCTCTAGCGAAAATGTATGGCTTATGAATAATATCATTACTAATTAGATATTAAAGAATATTTCAGAAAAATATTATAACGTAACGTTTGATAGTAATATTTTGGTGTTATACATTAGTAAATTCATTGAATTTACTAATGTATAACACCATTTGCAAAGAAAATCTCAGAAAAATATTATAACAAATGTTTGATAGTAATATTCTGGTGTTATACATTAGTAAATTCATTGAGTACATGAATTTATTTCACTAACGTAAATGCTGAATTGACTCCATCGTCGAGCTGATTAAAATTATCATAAACAATAAATCCTTCGACTTTACATCGTATTTCTTGTGATACTAATGACTTTCAATACCTTAGGTAATTTTCTTGGTGAAGTAAGGATCACTTATCAGGCATATACTCCTACTTAAATTAGTAAGATTACTTAGACAACTTGACTCAAGCAGTCGCGAGCCAACCTCCTTAATGCCGAAAGACACGACAATCGTGTTTGGAGCCCGCGACACTGAAGTACAACGCAGAGACACGCTCCATGACGACAGGTCGCCCAGGAAACTGCAGTACTTGCATAAAATAGTTATTTACATGAATCACGAGAGAGATTGCCCCTGCGTTGAAGGATCTGCTCCACGACATTAGATGGCGGCGACACTAGGGTAAATCCCTCGCCCTGTCTGATCCTAGGGTCGCGGGTTCGAATCCCGCACGGGGAGGATTTTCACTTCCCGGGACATGGGTGTTTGTGCTTGTTCAATTGTTAGTTGTTGAAAAGCCCGATGCTAAGACATCTGTGTTGTTTTCGGGTTATTGATAAATAAATAAATAAGAGAAGTACGTAGCTAAGAAATCAGGAAGAAAACCAGATAGCATTGCCGTCCGATGCATTTCGGCGATTAAAGTGAAACGACTCCGGGTACGTGAGGTTAACTATCACAAGAAACAATTACAACGGAGCAAGAAAATACTGTCGGCAGGAACTTAAACGTTTTTCAACAACAGCGAAGACAATGCGATCATCTTATCTGCAAGAATCTTTCTGTAATAGTGAAACATTGAACAGCGCTTCGCCATTTTTAAAGCAGAACCAAGGTTGATTGAATAGGTAAGAAACCGATATTGTTGACGAGACCTTAATGTAAAATTCTTTAACACAAAATTCTAAGTGATGCATTCCTGACTGTTCATCTTGTAGATACACACGTGGGTGTCGCGGCTCTAGTAAGATCCTGCGAAGTCCGTCTGGAAGCTATTCCTTCTCTTCAGAATATAATGGTATTTGCACCAGACGTGGCATTAACTCCTTCGTGATATGACTGTCGGATGAAAATCTAATTTTGCCCTGAAGCCAAAACACGGTCATGGAGAATAAATCCTTGTGGAAGTTTTCTTCCAACAGCTAAAGAATTTTTTTTTTATATTGTGCCTGCTGCTATGCTCATAGTGCACATCTGTGGACATTATAGATCCAAGTATTATCAAAATACAACATTCAAGAAGTTCCTGAAGCATTAAACTATTTAGCTGGTTTTGAAAGACTTGTGTTGTCTACAAAGTGGTTCAAACTATCGTCGCGTGAATTCAGGCGCGACAGTAGCACTCGGCAGTCGAGGCCTTCACGGATATCACGAAGATAATCCGTGAGATAGAGAGAGAGGCCCTTTCGGACAATGCCTGGTCGCTGGTTCATTGTCTGCTTCCTGGTCGCTCGTTTCCCTGCCTACATTTCGCATCGCCGCTCTCATTCCACCTGGAGGTATTTCAGGACGCTCTCCAAAAAAGGAGTGGAGTGAAAAGACAGCTGTCTTAGATTTCGTAAAGGAGTCCACATGGCTCTGATACTCAAATCACGGACATGCGGTTAATTGCTGAGGTAGTTCTATTCCACCTGCGTAAAACATAAATCCGCAAGCCACGGCAAGGTTGTGCGGCAGATGGTGAACCACGTCATGCATCGTGATGTAATCGGCCACTTTGAATCCGCTCTTCTTCTCCAAGGAACTGCCGCGAATGCCATCGTGGGCGCAGTGCAAACGTCGTCCGTGCGACCATCTGAAGACAGAAGCAAACCATGGCACCTTTAAACCATGGTAGGCCGGGTTCGAATCGGTCCAGGCGGATTGCTTGGAGGAAATCCTGGTACGGCTTATTCTCCTGGTTGTTCGGTTTGGTTTTGCGTGAGTTCTGGTGTTCCTCGAGGCAAATGTGTAATCGGCCTATCGCTGTGCCTCACGACAAGATCAGACACAGGGGTTGGGCAAGAGTGCCATTTCCCAGCAGCAGCTACTGCTAACCATAATTAGCAGTTGGAAATAGCGGTCAATTTTAGCAACTGCTAATAGAATCGTGGAAAAAAATCATTTCTTCGTAAAGATGGACTTGGCTCAGTGAGCAATTCGGGCAAACGTTAGCGTCAAAAAACTGTGTTTACTCAACAATGGCGGGTGAAAATATACATTCTTGAATAGAAAAAACGCAGATAGACATCATTGGTCAACAATCCAAGATTTGGTTTGACACATCTTTCCACTCGATTCTTCTATCGGCCTCTTCATATTGTCGCAGCTCCTCTCTTTCACGTCCTTCACAACCTGTTCTATGTATCTCATACGAGGCCTGCCTTTTCCAATCTTCCCGTTCACTTTTCCCTCGGCGATAGTCTTCATCAGGCCATCGTGTCTCAAGATATGGCCGATTAAGTTGTCCCGTCTTCTTTTTAGAGTTGTCAGCAGACTTTTCTTTTCTCCTACTCTTCTCAGGACTTCCTCGTTACTTACTCGGTCGATTCATTTACTCTTCATCATTGTTCTGTAGCACCACATTGCGAATGCTTCCACCCTTTTCTTCTCCGCTGCTGTCATCGTCCATGCCTCACTGCCGTAAATAAACATGCTCCAAATATACGTTCTGATGAATTGCTTCCTTACTTCTACGCTTGTATTTCCTGCTGTAAGTAGATTCTTAGATAGTTTATAATTGAGCTAATTAATAATACGTATGGTTCCATTAACTATTATTTACACAATTCTTTTTAATGCCCTGAAATTTGTTTACGCAAAAGTTTTTTGAAAACCAACTCTGTGGTTGCCGTCGGGATTGACTTTCGACCTTCGCAAAGGCTGTGCATTCCTCGAATTGACGAAGGTGTGGAATCCTTGGCACACGTACCAAACGTGGCACACTGACGACTTGTTTCTGGCACGCGAAAAAATTAATTGCTAAATTTAATTTAAATTTTTTCTGGGAAAACTGTATCTTTTTCGAGGCGTGTCAGTTTCACGCGATTTTCGTAGTCACTTTCAAATAAAATATCAAGAAATCACAAAATAGTTTCTGTGGTTTGGTCGATTTTGGCACGCAGTCTCATAAAGGATGCCCTCCCCTTTCTCTCGAGCCTTTTGTAAGTAAGACGTGACTATGCACGAGGATTTATCTCATGTTCATTATGCTATAGACTTAAAGATTTGCCCCGTGTGCAGAAGATCCCACCCGCACGGGATTCGAACCAGAGACCTCAGGCTTGGCAGGCGAGGGATTTGCCCCGCCTCCACCGGCCAAAGAGACATAACACTGTCGCCGCCCGCCCCGCACCTGCCAAGACAAGCACCTACATATCTACATAACACCCTGCAAGCCACCTCAAAGGTGTGTGGCAGGGGGTAAATTCTCACCAAACATGCACTATATATCATGCATAAAAAAGAATTAGTACGAGTAATAATATACTAGTCAAAACTTGAATGTTTAAAAAAGATAAAAATAGCAAAGCAAGAATGCAGTTGGTATTTGGGTTAAGGTCCTTATACCAACATGCACCTACCTATGTTATCTATTGATGCACTCGTATTTATAGTATTGGATATATTTACAGCTATTCAGATCCCTATATCCCTAATTATATATGTACGACGAAAGAAGGACATTTTGAATCTGTCATTTCGGAAATCAATTTCTCTAATTTTGTGATTATGGTCCAGGCTACCATAGTAAGTTGGAGTTGCCAAAATATTTTTAACGTCATCACTGAAAATATTATCTTGGAATTTATTCAAGAGATTAAGTCTAAATTTCAACCTGCGATCTGACAATGATTCCCATTTTAATTCATTTAATAGACTGGTTACGCTAATAAGGTTATCGTACCGACCCTTTACAAATCTTGCCGATCTTCGCTGCACACGTTCAAGTTCGTCATTTAGACCGATTTCGTAGGGATCCCATACACTGGCAGCATATTCCAAATGAGGTCTAACAAGGGAAAAGAGATCGGATTTCTCGTACATGATCGTCACATTTACCCAGTACTCTTTTGATGAATCCCAATCTACGATTAGCTTGACCCATCATTTCTCGTATGTGCGTACCCCAGGAAAGATCATGTGTCAGTCTTATTCCAAGATATTTAATGGATTCCACGTTTGTTAAATCATTATTACTTATTTTGTAAGTGATAAGAGGACAGCTATTCTTGACCTGACGTGCCACACTGCCGTAGTTAGTGCCGTGATCCGATGATGCCCATTCAAATCGACTGCCATTCCTCTTTACTTCTTTTGAATGCTTCATGCCTCTCCTGCTGCAATCGGCAGTTAAGTCGACTGCTTCTGCCAAAAACTAACTGCCCTTGGATGCATGCGCTGTCTTCTCGTGCTAACCATTAGCAAGAGTGAACCGAGTAGGAGAGCCTTGCGGAATAACAGTTCCGGCTTTAGCAGCGGGAGGACAAGGAGAGGAGACAGTAGAAGACGCTGTCTCTGCCTGACCTTAGCAGTTGCTGCATGCTAATGAATAATAATAATTCAAAAGTGCAGGTTGCGAATTAGCAAGTAATGAGTAGCACAATAGTTGGCGGTTATTCCGTCCTTTGAGACGTCAGAAGAGGAACCGCTGATTTTGATCACGAGGTCACCTGACAGGAAGTAATTGCTGATGATCCAACGATGATGCTGAATTCAATCATCAGTGCGAAGGGTACTTTTGCGTCCATCTTATTCACATTTTAAATCTCCTAAGAGCCAGACCTATCTGCGTCGTAGGTATAGAGAGATTTCTTTTGTCCTTTTTGTCGTCGTACGAAGGGACGGGAGATATCATGCGATTGCGCACTCACAATTTGTCGCCCAACAGTTGAAGACGAGGAAAGCGCATCGTCCCCCTCGCTAACAATAAACTTAGTTCATTATTGGCAACCCAGAGGACTCTGTTCCCCCCACTCCAAGCGCGCCGCCGGCGTCGGCTTTTCTCTGGAAATTCACGGATCTCCTAATATTCTGGTTGTGTCGCAGGAATTGGAAACTTTGCATTTGATTTCGAAAGTACGTCGCCATTGACGCAAGCACACACCTACTCTCGATGTAGTTCGATCGAAAGAAAGTTCCTCTTCAACGAAGACGTGCTGTCGAAAGACGCTTGGCAGTCATTTGTCCCGTCGAAGCGACATGTTGTGCTTGTCGACTCTCGAGACAGACCTCTGGGGCCCTATTCTGTAAATATCAATTTCCGTTTCCGATTCCTCGACGTTTCAGATTCCGTTTGCGTTATCTGGCATCGGAGACTCGAAAACGCTAATCTGAAAGGACTTCGACGACTCTTCCGTTTCCTCCCCCGATGACGAGCCCGGAACACGAAACAATTCGCGAAAAAGAATTGAATTATTGAAAGAGGAATTTTTTGTCATCTTTTTCTTGTTCTTCTGCTTACCTTGTTTCTCTTTTTCCTGCTGTTATTCTGTTTATCTTCTTACTCTCTTCACTTGTTTCTCTGTTCACCTTAATGTGCACAGACACCAAAGGCAATAATTTACTCCAATATCTCTCGACTGATTGCAAGTAGGTATCCTACCTATTTCGCATCAACGCTGCTTACGTTTCCATGGTGTTTCGCAGTGATTAAGTCGAGCTCTTGCATTCTTCCGCAATAATAGTACTCGCGCTTCTGTTGGCGCGCAAGTCTTATCATAAGACAAGCACAATATCTATTAATACGTTCCATGGTATCAGGCTCAACTAGGTGGAAGTTGAATTCCGTAAATGAAATACTAACTTTGTTTCGTTCCACAGATTTATTTTCTTGATACGACATGTCTAGATACATCGGTGTCGTCATTATGTAGGTATGTACCTACCTAGCATCATAGTACATACATACATGATGATGACACCAATAAATCTGTGGAAGGAAACAAAGTTAGTATTTCATTTAGAATCTATAAATATCTCCAACTATTACCATTATTCCCAAATAATATCATGGCTATGTCTCTGGCATAAGTTTCTTTACAACGTCTTTTAAAAGCAATATTTTCGTGGCAAACCGCTGTATACTCTAATTCGCTGCTTATAACGAAATGAAATTATATATTTCAAATTCTTTAACGTGGTGCGCGCGCTATTTTTTTAGAACTCAAACCAGCAGCAGATATTAGCAGCTGAATATTTCGTACGCATGCATTTTATTCACAAACATTTCCTCGGCCTGTTCAATTTCGAAACAGCATGTCATAGTTGTTAACGTATTTGCGAAAAAGGTCATCATCGAAAATGCATGGGTGAATGGACTCGCAAATTTGATTCCATCCTGTTCAAATGGAGTCCCAATCCTCTTTACACGCTGATCTGAAGCGATTTGTCCTCCCGCGACGAAGCGAATGACATCTGCACCCGCTGCGGCACTTCATCGAATCTTATGTGTGTTTCAAATACGTCCAGTTGTGAGACGCGTTCTGGCGTCGCACAGACTGCGAATCGGGAGGAATGGGGGCAATGGAGAATGGGCGGGGCGTTTACTCGGAACCGAAATCTCGAAATCGTTAGATGGACACAAAAAAGAATTCTAGTGTAAAAATTAATCTTGTAACCACAACCATTCACTCATAAATCAAAAATTAAAATAAGCAAAAGGTAACGCCCACCGAAGAAGCCGCTGTGATATCATTGACGTCATTTTCCTACCGTCCTTGACTGCTTTTCGAGGAAGGAAGGGAGCAGAGGGGGGTTCTCTGAAGTTCTGCTCGCACAGATGCTCCTATTGGCAGAGTCAGCTGTGCCCCCCCCCCTCCTTTGCGATAAGGCGAAGTAGCTTCGCGGACTCAGTTGTGATTGGACGAATTCATTATGCGTCAGAGGTTACACCACGCCCACTTTTCCGAAAGGGTTAAAAACATCAGTTTTTCGACGCTTATAACTCGGGAGATAATTGACGGATCAAAAAACGGATAAATACGGGTCTTCTTATTTTACAAACTCTATCATATTCGGCGATTAAAAAAACATGGTAGATGACCCAATTAGCGCACATCGAGTGCTGGGACACATCCCGTGGGCGACCCTATCACCCACGGGAGAGGGGGCTGTTTGTTGGAGGTTACGACTCGTTCCGCAGAGCGCCACTTCCGGTGAACCCAGTCAGGCTGTGGCTCCCCCAATTAGGGGGGGGGGGGGCAGGTGGTCGGATCCTTCCCCGACTTCTAAGGAGAGCGAAGTCTCACTCGTGTGTGTCTCCGTGGAGAGCGATCGATCCAGGATTGAAGGATATTGGCCGATTGGACAATCATGGGATTCAATCCACACGACGTCTGCAATTGTACAACCACGTGGCCACGAGCCATGGCCAGGCACGCATTAAAAACGTTAAGGACGCGCAATTAATTGATTCATGTAAATGGATGCATTTACAATCACGCAGGCACGCAGTGAAATGCTATACCGCACCTGAGTGCCATTGTGGCACTCAGGGACTGTGACACCTGCGAGGGAAAAATTCCCAGAATTATGGAAAATGCTAGATATGATTTCACGAGACAAGTGTAACAAGTGAGACAAGTGTAACTGAATCAGCTTAATTGCTGCTATATATGTGTACAATGGAATGATCAATCAGTCATTTCTTTGAATGTAATAATTACTAGCAAATGGTGCCCCTTGTAATTCAACGGGAGGGAGAAATGCAATAATTAAAAATTGCATTAAGAAATTTTAACAAACTTGTGTTATGGAGTTATCTATGGCTCCAAGTCACTATCGGAACCATAACTATAATTTAAACCAATGTAAACATGTAATTGCTGCCTGGACTCATGCCTGGGCCTTTACAAAAAATAAGAAAAGTATTGAGAAACTTTCAAGCCAGAAGTCACTAAGGAGGTTAGAATATGTGTGGAAGGGAACAGTTATCCCTTTTTTATCCTTTTTTTAGAGCAGCCATCGTGATCAAAGCATTATTCGAAAACTCGACAAAGAGATGGCAAGCAGCAAACAGTGTGTTGAGTGCATTAAGGAAACAGGAGAGGAGCTCCACCTCGTAGATTGGCAACAGATTGCTAAGAAGAAAAACATTTTCCGGAAAAGATTCTCGGTATTTGCTTCAAGAGATGGGGTTTTTGTTTAAGAGAAATGATGACGGGATAGCTCGTAATAAGTGTCCATGGAAAATGTTCCTCTCCATCTGTTGTCCGTTATTGAGAGTAGGTACGCTGTTTGGAGGTTAAGGGCAACTGTATTGTCAAATGCTGATGTATTTTTGTGTTTTAAAAAAACTTTTACAAAAGAGAAGATTTTCAGTATTGCTAGTTGTATCGGTGTATGTAGGTTTATGCAAATGTTTACTGCTGATTGTGAAGTCGTCAAGGCAAGTTCCCGAAACAGCCATTAACAACGCAGCAGATGCAGTAGACAGTCCAGTGATGCAACGGGCTGCAAAAAGATCGCTATTAAAGCACAGCATAAGCCAGAAGAGGTATTCATAACGCAGCCCCTCTAATGCATAAATCTGAACTGGTTTCCCACTCAGACTAATCAGAGCTGTACGGATGCAAGCCAGCCAGTTCATGTAGAGTAGAATGAATTACGTACGTACTAAAAAAATGTTGAATTCCAGGTTTATTAGAATAATAAGTAAATTCACAACAATGAAATATTTTTTTTTACTATTTCTAAATTAAAAATCGCCGGAGCACTTGCAGACTACTTTCATGGAAATGATATCTTTTAAGGTGTGAAATCAAAGGTTGAATTCTCGGAAAGACAAGAAGAGCATTGAGGCATTTCATGTGTGAAGCTCTTAGGATAACTCTGCATGGTTCTCGCCTCTTAATTGAAGGATGCCACTGGGGACGTGTACCATGAACAATTCTTGGAAGGAATAGACAAGAGCACAAGTTCTGAATAGCAAGATGAACTTTTAAAAAAATATCAAAGAACTTCTTTGCATGTTTTTTTAGAATTTATCAATGCACACGTACCATTCAATGACATGGTTTGAGAATCAGCTCTGACAATGGTTGTTAACGGTTGTGGTGTCCTCTCGGGTGCTTCCAATGCAACTTTGGTGATTTCAGAATCCAGTGCACCATTGGTCCATCATCCTAAGGAGAGAAAAAAAGGAATAGATGACTGTCAAATAAAGACAGGGACATGTAAATAATTCCTCCACAGTGTAAACGATCATCAACAATTCAAGTCCTCTGATTATTACAGCTATCCAAACTGAATAAGATAGTAGAGTTAAGACTCAAAAATGGAAATTGATATACATGCATGGGAAATGGTTTCCGTTTTAACAATAATAATAATACTGTTGGGGAATAACTACCCCATCTACGGCATTTCTGGGTTCCTGAAAATTCAGATGATACCAGCCACAACCTCTCAGATGAGGCCCTACTAAGGTTAGGAGTGGCAAACTCACTAAAACATCAAAAAGGGGAGCTTGCATGGAGACCTTCTCGCTTGCCATGCTGCCAGTGAGCCAAGTCTCAGGGGATACATGGCGAGGATGCACTCTTTGTGGTGTGAGATGCATCCTGAACATAACCATCTGTCGCAGCAGAATCTGCGCGACTACGCCAATGCCCTGCGCAAGAAAACGACACCCCAACCGCAAGATCAGAGTAGTACACCACCGGCCAAGGCTCTATCTCCTACCAAGGCAGATGTACCTCCTATTGCCGGGGCTTCCGCCTATCTTTCGGTGAAGGGAGACGAGCCGAAGGCCGATTCTGATCTACTCAAGCGGTTGGAAAACACGATAAACTACGATGAGGCGACTACCAGGCACAGAAGTATACATCATAAAATATCTCTGCTGGACCTACAGCCGTCCCAGTTGAATGGCATCGTAGATATGGCCTTGTCAAAAACGTCCGGCCTCTGGGAAATTGACTGCGTGGTATCAACTTGTCTGAGAACATTTCTGGAACGACGTCTATGAGACCACGAAGCCATTCAAAGAAGGAACTCCAGCCATAACCCTCTTTAAAGAGGTCTGTGACGGCCACCTAGAGGATATGGATGGTCCCCCACCTCAATCAAGGAGAGTGATATATGAACTACTTCACTGCTCCAGGAATGGACTCAATGGATTACTTCTGGTGAAAGTAGTTTATTTCCACGTACAGACAACTTGCCACTATCTTCACTTCCTTCCTGTCAGAATCAGTAACAATTCCGTCTTGGGCGACAAAGGGGCGAAATGTTTTACATCAAAAAAGGGAGATTTGTCCGATCCGAAGAATTGCCGCCCCATAACCTGTCTCAACACTGTATACAAGGCGTTAACTTCCATCTTGAACGACCTTATCCTCCGCCACGTCCAATCGGTATGGGAGGAAGTGTACGAGCAGAGGGGCTCGAAGAAAGGCATCGCGGGATGCAAGGACAACCTGCTCATTGATAGGTGTGTGAGCCAGGACGCTTGTCAATACAAGCGTAACCTGTCAATGGGCTGGGTGGACTACAAGAAGGCTTTTGATACCACCTCTCATGAGCTGATGCTGAGGTACATGAAAGTCCACCCAGAGGTTGTGTCCTGCATCGAACGCCTGTTACCACTGTGGAAGACGCGGTTCGCCATACGATCTGGCAAGAAGACCGTCTACACGGATTTGGTAACATACCACCGTGGCGTTTTTCAAGGCGATAGCCTCAGTCCCCTCCTGTTCTGTTTATCTCTCCTCCCACTGTCCCTTCAGTTGAGACGAGGTAGAGGATATATGTTTTTTTATTATTACAAGGGTTGCGGTTAGCGATCTTTTTATACTCTCTTCGTCACCTCATTTATTTATCATGATTCATCATTTTTCATCATTTTTTCCCCTTCTATCTCATTGAGAAAGGTATCCATTCATTCATTTTTTTCCTTCTCAATCGCAATGAGAGATAAGCATTCTATTTCCCGCACCCTTATTCGATCGATCGAGACACCAGAAGGAGTTAAAAAATGTTAAGTTGTTTTTACCCCTGTGGTAAACATATTCTCGCATAATCCTTTTCCTTAAAATTCCCTGGAAATCCTTATAAACAAACGAGGGTGTGCGATCTTGTTTTTGCATAGGAGGGTGAAATCTTTATAAATGGTGGCCTTAGCAAGCGTCACTAGGTAATTTGCCATCGTACTTTTTTTTCCATTAGGCGACCTACTTTTAAAACCGCGATATATTTCCACTCTCTTTATTTCTGTGCGCTTCAGTAATCTTTTTATCGTGGCGGCTATGGCCTTCCAAAGCTCCTGCACTTGCGGGCAGGCGAGGGTTATGTGGTCCGCTGTTCCTTCGCTTTCACCACACTGGGGGCATATTCTGTTCTCCGCAAGCCCGGCTCGTTGCAGGAATTTTGTGTCTGCGAGGCGGTTCAGGGCGAGCCTCTCCTCCCCTTCCAAACGTTGGCATTTGGAAGAAGGTCCACCAGTTAATGGCTTCATCGTCGATCGCACCCTTTATGGGCCAAAATCGATGGTTTTCCAAATAGAGCATTTCGGCATAGATGGCTCGTTTTGGTATCGGCAGAATAGCCGCTTTTTTCTGTTTTTCGCTGTAATAACATACGTTATTGAGTTGGAAGGGCGGAGGCCAGGGGTCTGGGTATCTGAAGTTTTCACCCGCTAACACCGGGGATATTCGCTCCCACGCGTCCTTCACGTCGTTGTGGAAACGGGTGCTCCTGGTGGCAGTGTGGTGGTGCGCGAGTACCTTCCAAGGTTCTGTATGGGGCTGGGATAATAGCCTCTGACAGAATCTGAGGCGGAACGATAGGATCTTTTCCTTGATGTTGACAAGGCCTAGTCCTCCCTCGGAGACCGGGGCGCAAAGGGGGTCTTTCGCCACCAGGTGCCTCTGCTTTCCCCACACGAAATCAACCAGTATGGCCTGCAGTCGACGCAATGAGACGGGGGGATATATGTATGCGGTTTCCCGTTAAATATGAAGCATAAGGTCACATATTTTTTCTACATGGATGACCAAAAGCTTGATGCTTCAAGCGCGAATGACCTGTGCCTGGCGCTGGAGACCGTACGCAGATACAGCGAGGATATAGGGATGGAACTCGGATTGGACAAGTGCGCGACCATCCATCTGGCGAAAGGAAAGATTTCGGATGACAAGGAACACGTGCAGCTCGTTGATGGAAACGGCATTCGTCATCTTGATGATCACGAGACGTGCGAATATCTCGGCGTCCCCCAGCGCCGCCGGATGCAGGGGGTGAGAGCAGAAAGGCTTACAGCCAAATGCAGGCAGGTGGTGAAAAATATAACTCACGTCAAGGTGAAAACTAGGAATCGCTAAAAATTCTTTTACAGAGTAGAACAAATTTTTTTATCTGATCTTCACTAGTTCCCTCCTGGAAACTGCAGTCTTATCCTCTCATTTAACATCAGATGGAGACCTGTGAAAAGCTATTAAGACCATACATAAAACTATTATCTAAAATGAATTTTAAGATTAAATTCTTTTGTCCATATCATCGTTTTAGCGCGAGCAAAAACACACGAGCCGTGAGTAACGCGAGTACCGAGCTACGTAGTATGTCTGTGCCGACTCAAATGGCCGACCTTGCTAAGCAAATCATCTGCATAAGCACCCTTGCATAAGCACCCTCCAATTCGCTCCACAACGCACCTGTGCGGGTGGCTGGTGTGCGAAGCCGTCGTGACTATCGTCTCCGATCCAAGGAGTCACGAGCTACAAACAAGAGAGGGCTGCAAAGATTGGTTTGTTTCAATCGCATGTGACACTCTCCCTCATTTCGCTTCAACTTGAATGTTTGCCATCCTCTACACTTGAGACGGATGAGAAGAACCAAAGTAAAAACAATGAGTGAGATCGCTGTGAGCCATGTAAACACACCAATATTTGCAAGCCATTCTTTTTTGTACCACGTGGCTATTACTATTCGTGATAATCCCGACGGTTTCAAACACAGAGGACAAACTGTTGATGCTTGCTTTTCGAAGGGAGGCAACGATGGCGATGGCCTTAGCAACGCTCGGAAATGAACCGCGACAAAAAGTAAATTTCACATTTAAGAGAAAACTGGATTGCATGGTGTAAAAAGATTCCTAAAATAAGAAAGTTTGAAGAATAAATTGTAAGTGTTGGCGTTCGTTCGTGTAATGAAGAGTAAATTAAGGAGGTCAATCAACATTTAAATATTTTAATGAGGGATAGAGAAACGCTTGCATACTCTAACAATGAAAAACCTAAGTTTAATAAAATATGAAAATCTTTACATTTCAAATTAATGTTCCTCTTATAACGACTGGTTAAGAAAAAGATTCTTACAGACTACGAAGAAAAAAGTTAAATCACAAATCGGCCGCCGTTATTACCACCAGCACCATTACCATCCATTACAAACGAACAAAATTGTTACAGACTGAAAAATTGCTATTATTTTAATTGTTATATTAGTCGTCGTCCAAGACGTGTTTCTGGCGTGATGTGTGACTGCTGTGCACCAAGGAGTTTCTAATGTGCACTGGAAGAATCGCAGCTGATAACAGGAGCCATCTTGGTAGGCACGGGGATGAAGTCGTTTTTGATCGCGGCATAGCTTAGAATAATAATTTGAAGATGATAATAATAATGTATTTATTCCATTACCACTTACAATATTATGCTTGACATTTTATGTGAATTAATGAAATATAGGTACTCCAGAGGAACAATATCTGTAGTGGGGTTACCATTATAATTAATTTTAGACGGGCAGGTTAGTTGCTAATTATACAGCACGTGATATGAAAAAAGAATAATAAAAAAGATAATTTAAATGCATTCATATTCCATATTGATTATATAAATATATGATCATACGAAGACATATTATATGTACAAATAGACATCATTTGATAACATTTTATATAACCTTTTTAAGTAAAAATTCTACTTCCTCATTGCTCGTAAGCCAGTTTTTATAAGCTTTATTTAATTCAAATCCTGTCTCTACCCTGGTCACGTTAATTGGCAGCAAACAATATAATTTTGGCCCCGGGTATTGGTAAGATTGCCGAAATATTTCATTTTTCAGCCTTGGTACTGCAAAATCCGATTTTAATCTCGTAGAGTATGTTTTTGGTTTGGCCTTTTCACCGCTACGAGTTTAAAATACTCTGAGGACTTTATAGATGAATAGGTGCCGTAATGGTAGGATATTTAATTTCTTATTAAGTAGGAAATCGTGGCTTTTTTTAATGACTTTTATTGTGCAACCATCAAAGGTTTAATGGTGGTAAAGGAGGCTAGGGAGGCATTTTATAAATTCGCTAAAGAAACGGGTGGAAGAGGCCAAATGTTGGACGGTCGCATTGGAACTAGTTTTAAGTATAAAATTATTCCCAGGGAACTTTTCAGCGTTGAAATGGACGAGATCGGCAGAGGCCGTGGCAATGAAATCGGGAGTTCGATTTCACTCGTCTACTTACGCTCCGTTGCAGTCTGTGTACGCCTTGTGGTTCGGCACTCACCCATTCTTTCATATTCTCTGTCTTCCAGATTCTCTTCTGCACGCTGAACACGCACAAGGTGGACATGAGTAAGCTGCTGGGCGGACAGATCGGACTAGACGACTTCCTGTTCGTCCACCGCAAAGGTCAGACTTCAGGTCATGCGACACCGTCTGCAATACCAAAATTACAGGCCATTCCAACGTTCTCAAGAGAAAAAATTACTTTCAGTTACCCACGAATGGTAATTTCATTTTGCACGTGTAAAACATTAAATCCTGTCAAAAAAAAAGCAAATCCTTAACCAGCACAAAATGAATGCTGAGCATTGAATGTCTCATGAGGTATGTCACTAGGCGACTCTACACCGCATCCATCCGTCTAGATCCTGGTTTCAAGCACGAAATAAAAATCACGTCTTTTCCCCGGATTTTTCAATGTGGGTATACACCCTGCCATACGCCTTGGTCATGTGCAGGAATTATCTTTATCCTGTTGGCCATGACAACGGTGCCTCCCTCGCCTCCGATCGGATTCCCTGCGCGCATCTCCGAAGCAAGCGACAGAGTGGACCTTTGGTGGACGTTTACAATTGACCCCTGTTGCCATGGAGACAGGGCACTCTGACCCGGGAAGACCCACGTCAGGAGGGACGCCAACGTCTTCGAAGGAAAAAGAATGTTCCTGAGTGAAGCCTCCCCCAGACGAAGGCAGCTGGTCTGCAACGCGGAAGTGTCCTGCACAACAGATCACTGCGACCAGAACGCGGTCGGTAGACTGTTGATGATGCGGGCACTGGGATAATGCTTTCCCGGAAATGTAATGGCACATAGGTCACTGGGGGAAATTTTAACGAGTAACACTGATTGGTACAATTTCCAGGCATGAGTTAATTGCACATAGGTGGGTGACCACTGTGGAATTTTTGGTTGTCACTGTAGAAGTTCGTTAATGGGGATGGAAAAGAGTGGGGGAGGGAAGCACTTGCTCGTTAGCTAGGGCCACATTTGCAGGGCGTCGAGTCTCCCCTTGTTTCCCTCCTCTGAGTGGAGGATCTCCGGCGTGACATCGCTCTGATTGTTGCTGTCTATTAAGTGGTTGGCAAATTTTGACTGCTCTGTCTTCCTTTTGTAACGATTGTGATGCTCACTCGTTCTAATGTTGACACTTCTTTTGCCATTCTGCCTACATATCTCATGCCACAATCTTTGCACTTAAGGCAGTATATGCCACTTCTCTCTTCGAGTGGGAAACGATCCTCGTAGTTGAACAGCATTGTTTTGAGGGTTGAGGGGGTATGATATGCTATCCTGTGATTCTCCTTCGGGAAGCTGGAGGTAACAGAGTGGGAAACACAACTACGATAAGGAATGGAAAACCATACAGCATATCGCCAAGGTTAATGGCTATCAACCAGCAATCATTGAAAACATTCTCAATAAAGCCCGCAGGAAACAGGCCTCAACGTCAATGGTGTCTTCCCTCTCCCTGTCAACACCCCAAACATGAGGTGCAGGCTCCCCTTTCTAGGAAATATTTCCCATGGTGAAGAGCTATAAATTATCTATCTAAAAATTATTAATTTTCTAAACCATGTGTAAACCTAACGCATTTAGGGTATCTCATTTTCTGCGAAGTTTTAAGTGAGGTGTTAAAAGAGGCCTCACCCAGATTTAAACCCAGGACCCTTCAGTCCGTCGACGAACGCTCTGCCTACTGGGCTACCTCGACGACTAAGAAAAGTACTAAAGCAGTGCTTTATATTCACAGGAAAGGTAAATTTAAATGATCCATTTGGAGCCTTGACTAAATGAGGACTCCTGATTCATTTAAGGAAATGGGCTTGAAGCATTATTACAAACTTGGCAAATACGCAAGCATGAGCTAAGAAGTTAAAATCTTTGCAACGTTCTTTCTTCCGAGTACTTTAGCGCTGGAAATCAAGAATATAATTTGGGTATCGTGTATATTTAGAGGAGCGTTTTTATTGCCTTGATAGGTGGATTCTCCTGGTGAGATTCCTGACGTATTTCCAGTTCCATAATCCAGTTTCCTGTATTTGAACGAAAAAAGTTCTCAGAGAATACACTAAAATGTTATTTGAATGTTTTTTATCCAGCCGCATAACAATCTAGCTAATCAACCTATCCTTCAACAGTATAATAATAACGTAATATAAACGACATTCATCCAAAACCATCTGTATCAGTAAATAATTCTTTCTTTTAGTTTGATAATATCTCGAACATACAAGCAAGCTGTATCCCAACGAAAATTTCACTTATCGCGTAAATTTATTAAATTTCAACCGAGAAAAGTATTTCAAAGTGATCGAAGCATGAAATAGATGGCAAGTATCATTATATAAATTATAACGACTTTCAAAGTTCAACTGGCTGAGAGTGGTGGAGATTAATTATATTAACTCCAGGGATCTCTTGCGAATGTAGACCTTAAATGTATGCCTATTACGTCAATGTGTAAAAACTTTTGCCATCCTTATGAGGTTTGAATATTCCAGGTGTTGAACTCACTTTCTCAGTGTTGCCAAGTTGTCGGATTTCATTTAGTTCCCACATAGGCCGCATTTACACGCCAAACACCTTTGTGTTATATATTTTCCCCACTGTACATATATTTCTTGGTAAAGGTAGAAACTCGATAAGTTTATCGTTTATGGATCGTTTAGGTTCCCATCAATGTAATAACCACTATCCACTATGGGATTGATGAGTAAGATTAAGTGCCTACTGTAGGTATTGCATCGAAACCCTCGGATTTTCCTCGTCGCAACTAGTTGTACAAGTCTTGAGTTTTAGGCACTTCAGCAGCTATGTCCTCCGTCTAGCCTATTATCCTAAGACAAACACAACACCCATGCCATAGGCGGGAATCGAAGCCTCTACCTTATGTCGTCTAGGCTAGCTGCTACCACGAATGCGTCACGAAATGCGTGAAACATTCGAATTCCTCACGAAGCAATCTCTGTGCTCAATTTGGCGTCAAGTTCTTCCGAGGAGGAAAGGAGCATTCTCGAGTTTCCTCATCTCTGGAAGACTCTCGCCTCTTGCGAAGATCGCAGGACAAGAGTAAGTCCTTGCACCTGCAACAACCCCCGGCCTCGCACCTGTACGGAGGATTTTGGAACTACTAGAGTGGACAGTTGCTGAATTGATAAATCAGCGAGTGGGCATAGATTTTTTTTCTGCTCCCACATTCAAAAGTTGGAGAAGATCTTCATTGAAAAGTCTCGATCGTGAATTGCGAGTGGCTCCTTTGACTCTAGATGCTGATTTCAAAAGGTTTTTACCGAAACAAGCCAAGGTTCACAATGAAAATGCATGCATTGTGTGTGAATTAAGAAAATAGCGGATGTCGTGGTTCAGTTGTGCTGTCCCTTGGGTGATCGGAACACACCTGTCATGTCAGCTGAAGTAATAGCAACAGGTATAAGGATGGATTAGGCCATTCGGACCCCCTTTCTTTTACTGATCTGATCGACATCCCAGCATCTTATTTCCATTTCGACTTGCATTGGTCGCAATCGCTTTCGCGTGAAATCGCCGCTCCGACCGCGAACCGATCGATTCATCGATTCCCGCAGGTCGCGCCAAGGAGATCGAGATGACCAAGACGGAGGATGCCCTGGGGCTGACCATCACGGACAACGGCGCCGGCTACGCCTTCATCAAGCGCATCAGAGAGGGCAGCATCATACACGCGGCACGTTGCATCGAGGTGAGTTTTGGGAGGGGTTGGGTTGCGCGCCAATCTGTAACCGCTCATTCCGTAACCAAGGTGTCTCGTAACTGCGGCAACCAGACAACTCGTAACATAAGCCCGTTGCACACGATGCTTGATCCAGTACAAGGTCTAGTTTCATCGCTAGTATGCTAGCTTTCCAGTATCGTGTTAACGGAACCAGTATACTGGCTGGCAAGCATCTAGTATACTCGCTAAGCTACTGGATTTCGTACTTGATGCGATACTAGATTTCTTGTAGGACCTAGTAGCCCAGTAGCCATTGACCAATCAAGTCACGTTACAGACGCTGTGCGAACTTCTCTTTTCTTTATAATTAGTATGGAATCATATGGAATAACCGATTCATAGCAAGGGCAAGGTCGATGATCGTGTGAAACCTCCTAGCAGGACGGTTCCAGTGATGCTAGATTCCGTCCTCAATATCAAGTAGCGGCCAGCACACCACTAGGTCTTGTGCTGGATCAAGCATTGTGTGAAACGGTCTTTACCTTTTCGTAAACGCGACAGCTCATAGGTATACGGTTATTTGGTAACCGTACCGTTTGACGGCTGTTAAGAGGGAAAAAGTCAAGTTAACATGTGGCATGATAGGTATAGCTTCCGTGTAATAACTAATATTTTGAACAATGTAAATATTTATATAAGTTTCACACCATCAATGAAGCAGTAAGGTCTTCGCGAATTGGGCAAAGGTCCCGAAAACGTGAAAAAAAAACTTTTACGAGACAGGGAAAATAAAGGGATCTATCCCATAGCACAGCTATATTCTCCTCATGTCTCAGAAACTACATAATCGTGGTAGGGTGACACCATTAACCAACTATGTCGCGCTAACGAAATAGTAATGTACGAGTTGCCTGGTTACCAGATGTCGCGATTACGAAGAGTCGGTTGCGAAAGAGCCGGTCGCAGGTTGAACTCTCTGGTGGTGGGATTCCCAATTTTTAGCCATCTTTTTCACTTTTCGACAGGTGGGCGACCACATTGAGAAGATCGACGACTTGAACTTGGTGGGCAAGCGACACTTCGAGGTGGCCAAGATGCTCAAGGACATCCCCAAAGGAGCCACCTTCACCTTGAGGCTCATCGAGCCACTCAAGGCGGGATTCGGTGAGCCGCTCCACACTGGAGATGAGAGTCGTTCGCGAAATGACGGTTCAAACATGTGCATACTCTCTGTATTGCCTTAGACAGTGAATCGTTCAGTGTCAACTAAAAATCTAGCGTCTGCCGCCCACTCCACCGCCTTCAAATGCTTTTTTGTTTTGCTTTCCCACAGTTAAGGCTATGATTAGCCGATGGGCGGAGCCGATTGCATTTCGCGTGGAACAGATCCGATTCCACTTGGTTCTCCAACAGTAGATATGTTTAGTTCCAGGATATGTCGCTGCACTAGGATAGATCATAGTTCCTGGACTAGGTCGCCTCAGTTGGCACCCTTTGTAGTTCACCGATAAGTTCACTGGAAGTATTCAATTCCAGCGGATCCAGTTGCTCCAGGAGAAGTAGTCGGTGAGGTCGTTCAGAACATGGTTACCGAAATATCTCCTCGAAAATCGGAACCACGTTTAACTTACACTGAGAATGCTTAAAAATTTTAAAAATAAGCTTCGGCAGCGAATCTGTCCGTCATTGCCCTCGCATTATAATGAATTGAGTAAAATGGCGAGTAGCTGAGAAAAGAACGCTCCCGACTTAATTTGCATTACTGTGGGCATGTGTTAATTAAATAGCAGAAGGTTTTCGAAAGACCAAATCAAATTGCAGTAGCTCGTGTCCTCCCAATATTGTTCACTCTTGTCTTCTTCATGCATGAAAATAATAGCACTACTTCCTCATTATTTACCTGCATTCCATATCTTTTGTGTCAATGCTTTAACCTACTTTGTATCACATCCATCCTCTGAGCTGAACTGAGGATCAGATGTTCAATTTCCATAAATTACACTCTCCTTCTCAATGCTCCTAAGATCTTTGTCTAGTTCCTCATAGTTTTGTCTCAACTCCAAATGTTCAGAGCATTTCGGACGGTCATGTCTTATTTTCCGCTTTTCCTTTGGAGCCTGCGAAGGCGTTTTGGAGCACGCTCCTTGAGGTCTATCGAATGTCGTCGCAGCAGAGCACTCTGATGAAATCCTAGGGCAGCTGACGCGATGTATCAGACTGATCTCACCTGGGACTAGGATGATCATAGCAACAGCCCTCGGCTTCCCACCCTTCCCTTCATAAACGTTCAACTCATTCGCCGAGGATCTTATCACGGCTAACGATTCCAATCACATTGCTCTCTGGGATTCTTTCACATAGTATTCCTCGCGTTAGGGCGGAATGTCTTCGGAATTGCTCAATTGTTATCTAATCTGGCTCCTGAAAGATGACGTGACGTCTTCCAATCGTTGCCGCGCCACTCTTTTCATCTTTTGCGAAAGTGAACCATCTCCCAGGAGATATGTATTTCGATTCGAACAATCTTTCCTATCCCATACGATGTCTCCGCAATTGAAGATCCTTTCCTTCGTTCATTGCTCATTTCCTTGGCTTCTTTTGTCATGGTTAAAGATTCGCAAGTTTCCCGACTACTTTGCTGCTTCACATCTGTTGCTTCCACGGGTCCCTCCTGTTTTGTTTCCCTCCGTCTGTTAGTTCTGCCTTCTCGTCTTCTTCTCTCTCCCCATCACCTGAATTCAGGTTAATTACTTCGCCTTCACCTTTGGCTCCAAGCAGAGCATCCACGTTCTTAACTTCTTAACCCATCTTCACTCCCTTCTTCAAGTTTTCATTCCAGTCACAGCTACTCACAAGGAGATATCGCGAGACTGATACTCTGGATCCAGGGAAATACGCGGAAGGAAGCTAGGTCACTGGGAATTTTTAAGCGCAAACATAGAATCCCGAAATTTGCTTCGAAATCTCTTCGAAGTGGGTAGATTTAAAAACTAGCGAACAGTTTAAAAATTACAAAATACTTTTTTTACTGCCGTAAATGTAAGGAACGGCATTTTACAGTGATTCCGCAAAATATTCGAAACGAAAAATTTCGCCCCGATTAGGACTGGAACGGGCACCATATGGTGTGAAATTCTATTATTCTGGAGCCAAAACACCTTCGACCCCCCCATTGTTAAGACGAGCGCGCGTGCCCGACAAAGGATTCAGAGGGAGGGAAATTCTATTGTTGCGTTTTTGTCGCGAACCCGGAAGAAAGCATTTTTCCCGCATGCCCTCTGTACTTAGTTTCAGGAAATAATTGCGTCATCCCGAGAATCAGTCTCCTTGCGGTGTCTCCTTATCAGTCGAGATGAGTTCACAGAGCAGCACTCGGGAGTCTACGTGAATTTGTTACGCAACACTTTAATCATTTCGCAGCTACCGGCATCTCCCTACCTCCATTTCCCAAGAGTACTACGCTTCTGCCTGCAGAGGTGATCTAAATTACCTCTGCGCAATTGCAGAGCTCTACTGTTTTACCGCAGCGTTCAAATCGTCGCGGCTTCCTTCCCGTGCTGCAAACATACTCGAGACTGTCGATCCAACCGCTCAAAATAGCTCCATACCTCATCGCAATCAACATTTCCCTGTTTCCCTTTACAGTTGCTCCAGATGACTCCGCTACCTTCTCCTTGCTGTCAGTCCCTGCCATTCGCTAAATAACTTCCGATCAAAACCAATCAATGCATTTGTTGCAAGAGTAAAAACTTTTTTATACGAATCACCGCCCTGTGTCATTTTCTGAAGGTAATGCAAAGCCGTTAAGACCTCTTTTATACTGATTCTTTATTATTCCTGCCTTAAAATGGTCATCGTTACTCCCAATAAACAATTGCCGTAGAACAACACTCTAGAAATCGCAATAGAACATATCTATGAGCGCTACGCGGTATTTGGAGTTATCCCCGGAAAGTTTGTTCAGTATTTTCAGATTTATACAAAATACCCGGAGCGACATATTTTTACCTATCTAATACGAAGCCTTCTCTTCGGTCCAAAGAAACAGTACGACTTGTATCTTTCCGTTCGTCATTTGTTTAATCGAGGCTCAATTTCGCGAAGGGCACATCAAAGAACTCCTCCCGAAAGAGTGGTTCTCCTCTTGTCCTGGAGGAATCTCGGCAGTCAATCGAATGGATCTTCGTTTCAGCCAACATCGGCCCCCGGAGCGATCCCCGAAGGGGCAAGAAGCAGGCCGCCTACGGGTCCGGACGGGAGACGCTCAGACTGCGGGCCAACGGAGAGGCCGTCGTACAGGAAGAGGTAGGTTGCCCTGATTCCACTTTGGGGCACATTGGACACACACTCTGGAACACACAAATGCATGTCTCGCGCACACAAATCTGAAGTGTTCGATAAAAAAGGCGACAGGAGACAGAGTGTCCTCGCCTCACATCCAAGGTGCCTCACCTCCTTTCCGACTCCTCCTCAATAAGATGCACACAATAAGATACATTTAGAGATCAGACTCCATCAGCTACACTGCGAGGGAGGAACAATCTGGAGACAGAAGAGATTTCGGATAAAGACTTCCGAAGATTGTCCTCGTCTCCCTCTTTCCCCTGTCGAAGTTCTGCAGCAGGCAGACGTTCCACTACATCTACATAATATTCTGCAAGCCACCATAAAGGTGTGTGGCAGGGGGTGAACTCTCACCAAACATGCACTACATATTATGCATAAAAAAGGATTAGTACTTGTATAGGTATTGTTCAAAACTACGCTATTCAAAAGAAGATAAAAATAGCATAGCAAACATGCAATAACATGCTGTTAGTTGGGATAGCGTCAAGTCCTTATACCAACATGTAGCTACCAATGTTATCCATTGCTACACTCGTACTGGATATATTTACCGTTATTCATATCCCTATTGTACCTACGAGGAAAAAAGGACATTTTGAATCTGTCAGTTCGGCAATCAATTTCTCTAATTTTGTGATTATGGTCCAGTCTAACATAGGAAGTTGGAGTTCGCAAAATATTTTTAACATCATCCCTGAAAATATGGTCTTGGAATTTGTTTAATAGATTAATTTTAAATTTATCTGACAATGATTTCCATTTTAATTCATTTAAGAGACTGGTTACGCTAATATAGTTATCGTACCGTCCCTTTACAAATCTTGCCGATCTTCGCCGCACACGTTCAAGTTCATTATTTAGACCGATTTCGTAGGGATCCCATACACTGGCAGCATATTCCAAATGAGGTCTAACAAGGGAAAAGTAGCTGATTTCTCGTACATGATCGTCACATTTACCAAATACTCTTTTGACGAATCCCAGTTTACGATTCGCTTGACCCAATATTTCACGTAACCCATTTTGACCCGTTGACCCATTATTTCACAAGTGTCCGCAGGTATGCAGCCAAAAAAAAAACCTTACTCTTGCCGGAAAATTTCGATCTTCAGATTTTCCCGAGTCTGTCTGGACTTGGCGGGGAGATTTTCCCACTCCTCTGTGTCGTAGGGGTGACGACAGAGTGAGCATCGACTTAGAAAAACGCCGAGTCAGAATGCAATAATTTATTCAGGACAATATGCTCACATTTAATAGAAAGAGTTCTGCCTGAACCATGGCTCGGATAGGGACTCGGATAAGGCAGGGCGATCGGGCGATAAGGCCAAACGGCGGTCACGAACTCATAACCAATAGGTACGCTCGCCCCGGCATCGCCCCTTGAATACTCTTTTCGGTCCAGCGCGTCGTGAAGGGGGAGTGCCCTTATTAAGGCATCCAGGACTCTACCCTGGTGACTCGCCGCAATACAGCGCCCTCGCCTGGGCTTCGGATACACGTCTGGCGGCGCACGCTGCGATCACCTTGGAAGTCTTCCATAAACTTACGTACGGAGGGTTCATGGAAGTCGTTCATTAACACCATGCGCTCTTGGATCAATAGATATATCCCTAGTAAATGTAAAAAAGAAAGCACTGAACCTAGGTGGTACAATGCAGAAGTGAGAAAATCCCTGAGACGGCAGCGAATGTGTCATGCATAAATGAGAAGAATTAGTAAATATATGCCCAATGCTGGGCGTAACGTAATAATTGAAAATCATAAAATTTCAAAATCCACTGCAAAGACAGCCCTTAATAATGCATTTGCAGGATTCAAAAGAAAAACGCTTGGGGAAAAATTAATGGAAAATTCAAGTCTTCTCGTCGTACGTATGGGAGGTGCAAGGCCATAAGTCTGCCGTCCATTCCGGCTTCCGGAAGAGTAGATCATGTGAAACTAAACTTGCTCTCTTTTCCCACGATATTTTAGCTTCTGGCGAAAATAATATGCCAGTGGATGCGATATTTCTTGGTTTCAGAAAACTTTTGACATGGTTTCTCATAGCAAACTAATTGTGAAATTAAAATCTCACGAGTTAAACAGAGATATTATATCATGGATAAATTATTTTCTACATGATCGGGTACAAAGGGTTGTTCAGGACGGTGTTACCCCCCCGGCAATTGAAGTCACTTCGGGTGTCCCACAAGGTAGTGTGATAGGTCCACTCTTGTTCCTTCTGTACATAAATGATATCAGTAAGGTGGTAAAAAGTAAGCTTATACCTAATTTTAATTAATTTACCTTAATTTTATACCTAAAGGATAAAGAATATTTAAGTGATGATCTACAAGCAATTGAAAAATGGTGTCATACATGGAAGTTAGAATTATTTTTCTTTTTTTAATGTAAGCAATGCATTCATGGAAAAAGAACAGTTCTCCTCCTAGCACTTACAAAATAAGTAATAATGAATCAACAAATGTGGAATCCATTAAATATCTTGGAATAAGACTGACACATGATCTTTCCTGGGTTAAACGCATACGTGAAATAATGGGTCAAGCTAATCGTAGACTGGGATTCATCAAAAGAGTACTGGGTAAATGTGACGATCATGTACTAGAAATCAGCTACTTTTCCCTTGTTAGACCTGATTTGGAATATGCTGCCAGTGTATGGGATCCCTACGAGATCGGTCTAAGTAATGAACTTGAACGTGTGCAGCGAAGATCGGCAAGATTTGTAAAGGGACGGTACGATAACCTTATTAGCGTAACCAGTCTATTAAATGAATTAAAATGGGAATCTTTGTCAGATCGATGGTTGAAATTTGGATTTATCTCCTAAATGATTTCCAATATAATATTTTCAGTGATGACGTTAAAAATATTTTGCGAACCCCAACTTAGAATTCCTGGTCATCACTTAAATTCATTCGCGAATGAATTCATTCGCTTGATTTGCATTCACCGTGTAAAACGGCCTTGACACCAATGACAACGACGAAGGAAAGTTTTAAGTGATCGAAAGGTACCTATAATAGCAGTTACTGTACGTTTTCGAGACGCAGTAAATAAAGGCAATGTAATTTAAGTTCATTCCAGTATTTAATATCTGTATCTCCTAAACGTAACAGTGAAGGCAATAAGTGATATCTTAGGGGAAATGTTTAGTAGAATTAGGAAATGCGGGCAGTGAAATATCTTATAAACATATAGATGATTTTTGAAAGTGATTAAAGATGTTTTCTAGATATAAGTAGAAGATAATATAGATGTTTCGTGGACGTTTAGTTAATATTTTGTCCTCCAATGGTCCATTGGTAATACCTTTAGTTACAATAAGCACGAAGTTAAATCAGCTGAATTACAAATCGGTTAAGCGATTTTATTTGTTTGTTGACTTCAGGAGTATGAAATATTTACTAACCTAAACGTTCTCAGAGTTCTAATCTCGGCTTTATAAAACCGAGATAATAATAACAGTGGTGGAACGCAAACAAGAGATTATGGAGATAATAATTTTAACGGAGATAATGTAATCTGCGATAATGGGAAATTTTACCGTCGTTGGTGAAACTGGCCCCTAATCTCCTAAATAAATTCCAAGATAATATTTTCAGTGATGACGTTAAAAATATTTTGCCAACCCAAACTTATTATGGTAGACTGGACCATAATCACAAAATTAGAGAAATTGATTGCCGAACTGACAGATTCAAACTGTCCTTTTTTCCTCGTACCATTTGGGATATGAATAGCGGTAAATATGTCCAATACGAGTGTAGCAATGGATAACATAGGTACGTGCATGTTGGTATAAGGACCTTAACCCAAATACCAACTACATCCTTGCTTAGCCACTTTTATCTTTTTTAAACATTGAAGTTTTGACTAGTATATTATCACTAATCCTTTTTTATGCATGATATGTAGTGCATGTTTGGTGAGAAATCACCCCCTGCCACACACCTTATGGTGGCTAACAGGGTATTATGCACATAGATTAGACCACAGTTTCGGCGTCTGTCTGTCTGCCAGTTTAATGTTACGCATCTCCTGAAAAACTAATTAAGCGATTGAGCTGAAATCTTGTAGGATCTAGCGTATATACTGGAAGGTGCTATAGGCTATACAAAAAAAGGCTCCGGGCTCGGGTTCGATCCCTGGCGCCAATTATGTACTTACATCGGTTTAAATGGACTTTTTCAATTTATGGTAGTGCGAGGGTTTTTTCTGTAAAATAAATAAATATTAATCGACTTCTTTCATTCCTTCTGTATTTGATGGGATAAATGTTTATACTTTCTTATTCTGTTAACCGATGCAAGATCAGCCATTTTTTTCCACACAAAGATACGTGCCGACTGCTAGCAAGACTCACGGATTTACAAGGATAAAATTAGGAGTATTTAAATGAATACTTCAGCGGTGTTCTAATTGTGAATGTTTTTTTATTTCTTTACGGGATTGTGCGTTTGATACAACCTGGGACATGAAGAGAAGAGATGGAAGGCTTTCGAAATCGTCGTCGATGGAGAGCGCTTGAGATTTGAGATAGTTTAACAAAAACCAGGTAGTGAAATTCAAATTCAAATGGAGCATCATGTCTTATTACGTATCCGTGGGATGTTCATTGATGCCATTGCAATGATGCTAAAAAAAAAAGTTCGTCCAAAAGCGATCCCGTAAACAGCATTGTTCTTATCGTGAAGATATTGAAAGAAAAAGAGGTATCGCAGATAATCCTTGAATCTAGATCGGCCATTTAGTTCGGAAAAATCATACGGACTTACTTTTCGCGCTACTCCCAGATCAAATAGGTTTTCATTCGATAACACTAAAAGTATTTAAATGAAAGTTTCTGTTTGAGTTTCTATAAATCAATAAAATATTCAAAAGGTGAATATTTTATTGATTTATACCATATTCCGAAGTGGACAGCTTTCAAAATTGTTGCCTTTTGAGACACAAGAAAGTGATAAAAACTTAAATGAAGTCTAACCAAAAATAAGAGAAGGAAGATGAAAAAAACTTATATACTTATGCGTCAAATATACAGTAGAAATTAAACGCATATGCAACCGAGCGACAAGTGCCTGGTTTAAGTAGGCTAAATCAGTATTAGTTTAAAAGAATAGAATTTACTCTACTTGGAATAAAATGCATTACTACGTATCAGTAGCAAGTTCATTGACGCCACTGTCATGAATTTGGATATTTGATTCAAACATAACACACATAATAGTCCAGAGAAAATGTTTTTTGCCGTAAAGGTGGGTGCTAACCATTCCCAAAATCCCGAATCTGGCCTCATTGTCAACAATAGACCGAAAGACATTCATAAGCACCCTCCTTCCCTTCTAACCTCAATCGTGTCTTCTGGCCTCTTAAGTTTCTAAATAAAATAATGATTTTTGATAAGGTCCAGCTATGAGTCCAGGCAGCAAATATATGTTTACATTGGTGGTAAATTATGTTTATGGTTTCGATATTGACTTGGAGCCAAAGCTAACTCCATAACATAAGTTTTTTTTCGCCCCTTCATCAAAAATGTTAAGATTTCTTATTACAATTTGTAATTATTATATTTCTCCCTCCCGTCGAATTTCAATGGGCAACTTCTGCTAGTTGTAGATATATCCATAAATATCACATGTCACGACTATTCTCCTGCTGAGATATATTTTCCTGTAGAGCCGAAGTAATGCATCCCCAAAGTTAACATCGTCTTTTCCATTGTCATTTTAGCCCGACGACATCGTGCAAGCCGGGATAGAGAAGATCAACGGCCTGCTGGAGAGCTTCATGGGCATCAATGACTCGGAGCTTGGTAAGGCGATGTTTTTTTGCTAGAGGCTCTTCATATAATGTCCGCTGGAATATATCTCTCGTCTCTGCTTCTGCACAAACACAATGATATATATTCGAGAGCTCGAATTGTGCATTTTCAAAGGTGGAGCCATGAACGACAATTTCTCTTCACCGCACCCTGAAGACCCTTGCCAAACCCCAACTCACGAATGCCATCCCTAAAATGTAAACACGAAATTGAGGCCAGGGAATACTGGTCGGTCATTGCATGGCTTTGCCACTTTCAAAAATTAGATTACTTCATCTATTTTCCAGTCTTAGGGTTTATGTATGCGCTCTCTCCACTAGGGATTTCCTAATTCTACATTTAGAGATACGGCGCAACTTCAAATTGTTTTTCTACACGTGCCGGGAAGAATGATGAAGATTAAATGGATCGACCGAGTAAGCAACCAGGACGTTCTAAGAAGAGTGCGAGAAAGGAGAAGTATTCTGAATACCATAAGTAGAAGAAGAAGAGACAATTTAATCGGCCACATCTTGAGACACGATGGCCTGATGAAGACAATCGTCGAGGGAAAAGTGAACGGGAAGAATGGAAAAGGCAGGCCTCGTATGAAATATGTGGAACAGGTCGTGAAGGATGTAAAAGAGAAGAATTACGTCAATATGAAGAGGTTGGCCGATAGAAGAATCGAGTGGAGGGCTGCGTCAAACCAATCTGAGGATTGATGACCGATGATGATGATGATGATTTCCGTTAGCACCTTATTGCGGCCAATATTTTTCATAAGGTTTTTATTCCGCTACGTGAAATATCGATATGGTGCAGTAATGGCTGAAGACTTCGAGGCATCTCTTTCTGTCACGGAACTCAGAAACGCTACTGAAGTAATTGAACGAGTTTGCTTCTTCTGAACTGGTGGCAGACATTTCGTCCCCACCGCTTTTCAAAGAATGAACGGAACAGAATATTTTCCTCTTTTCCTGTACTTCCCTGACGTGCGACTGAAATGCATTCGAGTTCTCATCTTGCTGTGTTATTTCCTTGAATTCTTTGATGGCAATCCTGACGGATGTTTTCGCAACGGCTCTGGGTAATTTCAAATTCCTCGTTAACATCCTTCCACAGTCATCGTTGGAAATGTATTCGTTTTCTGTTACGTCCGCCGCTGGAACCACTTCTGGTTATTCATAAAACAATCCAGCCTGTCGCGTTACACAATCGTTGAAGCTGAAAATACATGCTCTCGAGTTTTAAATATAACTGGGGCGAGTGATATTAGTCTGCGATTCCTTAGCAGAACAATGGCATCAGGAACAAAATGTATGCATGCCCATAAATATGGAAAACAGCAATGGATTATACGAGTATGCTGTGTGATGAATACGGAGGAAACATAATTTCTTGAATACTGAAACTAACTGTGATACTTTATTTTATATTTAAATATTTTAGGTTGCATACACATGCATTTTTCTGATATTTCAGGAAATACCTTGGCTTTTCTGTTCCCTTCTTGGCCAACTCAATTCCCCAAAGTTTTGTCCTCATTCCGCAGGGCCTTTACTGAACCATGGTTGATGGAACTTTGTGAATGTGGCCGATACTTTGTGGAACACCATTGCAGAAGTAAGCAAAAGGCTGCGGGTGCCTTTCCACTCTATTCCACCGTATTATTACGACTTGTTTCACTACACTGTGTGGCATCATTTCTCCGCACACTAAAGGAAACACAAAGTCTTTTACTTGCTTCTCTCGGGTGGCCAATATCATGTAAATGCATTCCTGACATATCCTCATTCGGCATGGGCACCCTTATCCCCTGTCACTTGCTTCCTTTGGACATTGGAGCCAACAAATATGAAGCACTCCCCTTCTCTTCCACCCCGATTATCAGAACACTGAATTCGGTCAGTCGTGGACCAGGGGGGGGCGTGCTTGAATCGCTTGGGATTGATTCCGGTGCGTAACTAAGGACTCACTCGTATGTTTTTACAATGTGTTCGGGAATATTCCGTACCAGAATCAATCTCGAACGATTCAAGCACACCCACACACGGTGTGCCATGCCAGAGGACAAAGTCCCCATTCCGAGCCATTCCCCCCTCCAGTGTTCACTCTCTCTCTCTCTGTTGTATGTGTGTGTGTGTGTGTATGGCAGCCACACTCATCTGGGAGAAGTCAGAGGGCCAGAGGAACAGCCTGGACTTCGCGGAGGCCATCGACGAGTCGGACCTGGCGGAGTTCGCGTTCACGGAAGACTTCATCATCGAGCTGTGGGGCGCCATCACGGATGCACGGGCGGGCCGCACACACTGACGCACGCAGCGTGCACCGAATCACCTGCAATCGAGTGAGGATGCCCTCGCCGGAACACTCGAGTTGGAGGCACTGTTTCAATGTTCGACAAGGACCGCAAGAGTGTCGGTTTAAGTGAGCGCTGGAACGGCTGGAATTGCACCGACCGCTGCTGTGCCTGGATGATACATTGAACGCCGCCATTATACGTGTCGTCCACATGTTTTGAAATTCCAACCATGGTGTTTGTATAGGGATAGTCGCGAAGTCTGCGGTAACTAAGTTTGTCAATGTTTTCATTCCATCTGCAGAATATGCAGAGATGTAAATACTTCCCCATCCACGACAGCAAATGCTGATCAAGTGTGTCTAGTCCAAAATCATTTTGTACATATATATACACAGGCGTGTACAAACCCGGACCGCGCAAAAACCTGTCAAACCGTTTTTTTCTGGCATAAATTGTTTCATTTGTGGCAAAAACAATTTTTAAGTTCCGTGACTGTTAAAAAAAACGGATTAAAACGTTTAATAATGGTTCAAAAAAGCGTTGGTCAGAAGACGTTTTAATCATGATTTTAAATGTTTTCATAATAAACCATTTTGAAAGGAGAGTTGGTGTTTTATGTCTGTTTTAAATAAATAATGCCCCACGATTGTTTTCGTTCTCCTGTAAACTCTAAGTAACATTTAATTCGATTTGTAATTCATTGAGGAGTAAGTATACGATCATGGCCGCAAGTGCACAGCAAAAAAACAAAAAATATGTTGAACTGCGTGTGGAAACGAGGGAGCCTCAGAGGGTTTCCAGGTGGATATATAGATGGAAGCATTGGAGACATGGTCATTAACTGACTCGCAGAGTTGACTGAACGTGTCTCGTTTCAGTCCCATCCACCCTTCATCACTGTACATCGTGGGTTCTCAGCAATGGCTACTCGGGTAAAAATATCTCTTCTGCAATTCATTTGAAACTGGTTTGAAACTCTTTTAAACGCAATAAACTCATCTACAACTGATTTTGAACTGATTTTCACTGGTTTGCATCCCAATTTTTAGTGTCATGCTAATTTGGAACCCATTTTCACTCAATTTTGCAAAGAAATTATCAAACTATTTTTCAACTGATTTTCTGCTAAACTGTTATGCAACTGATTTTTATTTTTTAATTCCTATGCAAGTGATTTTCACTCAATTTTGCTACCGATTCTCAAACTGTTTTACAACTCATAAAATAAAACTGTGATGCAACTGCTTTTTACTTAAAAACTATTTTGCGACTCATTTTCCACTATTTTCTAAATCGATTGTAATTGATTTTCATCTGGCTCGCAACTCATTCTCCACCTTTTCTTGAGGTCATCTGCAACTGATTTTCAACTGATATGCTTCGTGTTTCAATTTGCAAAGCAATTACAGATGAATTGCAAATGAGTAAAGAAAATCTGTTGAAAATCAGTTTAAAATGAATAGCAAAAGAGATATTTTTACCCGAGTACTTCATTGTGAAAAGTGTAGCACTGAAATAATATCCATCATGCATATTCATGTCGGTCATGCTTATTGTTACCCATGAAATGAATTTCGGGAAAACGTTATAAATAAGGGAAGAAATCACCACATGGTCAGTCTTTTAAGACTTGTTCTCGCGAATACATTGGTGCAAGCCGTGTATAAACAGCTTCCAAGCTGGTACAGTCGATAGCCATCTAGTAATACCTTATCGAACTAACATTCAGCATTAGACAGGAATGATTAACGCGTCATCTCTTGAGAGATAGACTTTAACACTTACAATATATTTTAAGAACTCGTTTGCCTCAAAAACGTGTTTTTTTTTTAAATGGATAATAGCGTTTTCGTAACCATACAAATACATTCTTAGCACCATTAGAGAATGAAAGACAGTGACAGCAGTGAAGAAAAGACAAGTGAAGGTGAGTAAAAGCGAATGCATTCGCTCAACCCTCCACTTCCCCCACCTCGCTCGAGCCCTTGTTTACAGCCCAACGGCAACGAATTTCCATGGAGCCACCCTTTGCCCTGCGCTCCTTGCAAGCATTGAAAATGTCAGTGTTCGACCGGATGGTTGGTTTCTGATGGGTGAGGCCAGAGCCCACGCCTTGCTATAGGCCATTGGCGAGTGGAATCCACGCGTGGTCAGGGCAGGATAGGGGAAGTCCCTTTCCTTGGGCCACCTAAGAAGATCTGACGCACAGAAAATCGCATCGCAAGGTGTCCAGAAAGGCATCTGCCCGGGAATTGAACCTGGGAGCCTCTGGTCTGTAGGCCACCACTCTTGTTTAAAGAGCACCAAATTTGTATTTCCACCTGGAGATTCGACAAAGAGGGACTCTCAATAATGATTCACTGCGGAGTTCACAAAGATGTTTTTCCATTTCCCGTAAAGGATAACTTCCACCATCTCACGCCGGAAAGCATTTCCTCGACCACTTGGAAACGTTTTTGACGTCATTTAAGAAAGGTTTTGAAAACTACTAAAACGTTTTCTAACCATAGGTTTCCATCACCACCAGGAGAAGTTTACAAAGCCAAATAAAAATGTTTTCGAGCGCTGGCATTCTTAAAAATTAATTTGATGACGGAAGACACTTTATACCGCAGCAGTACCTGTATCCTATCTTTCCGTTGGCTCATCCGACCGATGTCTTCTCCCCACCATAAATCCTCATACTACGTCACACGTAGGTGCCAGGCGTACCACCCTTCGCGTGTTCTCCTGCCGTGAACGACGACGCCTCGCCCGTGTAGTGGACGACCCCGTCCTTCCCACTCACAGCACGAGTTAACTTTTCAAATGCGCAGCCGAACTGCACCATGGGTTTTGTTCAAATAAATCACGTCCATTTTACGAACGATTTTGAAGTCCCTACGAGTCATGATTACCAACCTATGCGATGATGTATTTCTTACCCGAATCATTCGAAGACACATCGCGCTGCGGGCTGACTTCTTCATCCGCCCACCGACAGTAACGAGACATTGCTACAACGTTACGGCAGATACATCACTGTGCTTCTGTTGATCTGGGCTCATGACTCTAGTCGAGTATCGAGTTTCCAAGACCATATTTTCAGTGATGATGTTAAAAATATTTTGTGGACCCCAACTTACTATGGTAGACTAAGTAGATCATAATCACAAAATTAGAGAAATTGATCGCCGAACTAATAGATTCAAAATGTCCTTTTTTCCTAGTACATACTATTAGGGATATGAATAACGGTAAATGTATCCAGTACGAGTGTAGCAATGGATAACATTGGTAGCTGCATGTTGGTATAAGGACTTATAGCTAACCCAATTAACGGCATGTTTTTGCATGTATGTTTTGCTATTTTTATCTTGTTTTAAATAGCGTAGTTTTGAACAGTACCTATACAAGTACTAATCCTTTTTTATGCATGATATGTAGTGCATGTTTGGTGAGAGTTCACCCCTGCCACACACCTTTATGGTGGCGTGCAGGGCAGGGCCGGCGACAGGGGGGGGCAAAGGGGGCAAATGCCCAGGGGCCCGGGCCATCAGGGGGCCCGGGTCAAATTAAATTATTTGAAAACAAAAATTTAAAGTATGAATATATTTAAATGCCCAAAAGAATACAAAATTTTGTTGTTTAAAAAGTGAAAAAAACAAATGAAGGTAGAGCGTGTGTCAGTGTGCAATAGAGAAGTATGACGTTAGCTTTGTTGTTGTGGTCATCGAGGGTTTTGGGGTGATGGGGGCGATAGAGCGAGAAGCGCTGTGTCGACACTTCCCTCCCTTTGCCGCGAACATTCGCCACTCAGCGATATGTTGTTACCTGAACGACAAGAAACCCAATCCCCCCGCCTAAAGTCTATTGTTTACTTGTTAGTGGACTGTAAATAATCGTTTATTCTACAGTCAAAGTTACAGATTATCAGTAGCAAGCTACACATTCTAGTGTTGTGTCATTGGTTTTGTATACATGACGCCCATACACGGGTAAGGGAGGGACCGCGGCCGCCCAACCTAGCCTCCCGGTAAGGATTGCAATCCCAGAGAGATTTTTCAATCCCGGGATTACGGGATCATCATCAAAAGTTAGGAAACATTTTCTGGAATTTAGTTCATCTTGTTAATGCTGGCGATCACTGTCTTTAACACGCGCACCGTAAGCTCATTTCCATTTTTCTTATGTATTACAAATGATGACATATTACTTATTCCAAAAAAATGTATCAGTCAATGGACTCAGACGTCTAACGTGTTGCATTTTATGTCCAAGAAAATTTACTTATTAGCGCTGCCTGTTAGCGAAAAGTTGTACGTGTACCCCATGTGTTAAAATGCGTAATTTTTTCCGCGATTTCTGCAAAATATAATGCATGGAGGATCTTGTCAATGTTTGTATCTCGAAAATCTCCAAAGCGGAGTGGATGCGACTACAATCCAGTCCACACACTTGCCGCGCCACGTTACTCCCCGCTGCAGGTGGGTTCAACCAGACTCGACCGCGCGACCGAAAAACTGATGTGAAATTCGGCGTCGCAAACGGTCGCAGCATCACTCATCGGATTCGTACTTGGGAAGCTTTGTAGAGTTTCCCCATATAAGTTACTTTGTGATGCTCGGTGATGCAATTAACTATTTCTCTACCTATATGAAAAAATGACCAAAAATTAAGGTCTGCCATTTTGTTTAATATCTTTGGTAAATAATTACAAAAATGTAAGCAGACTACATGAGAACAAAGACGAAAAACTGTTTCATCTAATTAAATGACTTTTTATTCCAATTATTTACACATAATGCTTAGGTAAGGGCTTGATTTTGAAGATTTCGTGAGAAAATCGAGTGTAGACAATTTTTGCGAAATTTGTGCAACTTTGACCTCATGCTGATTGTTAAGTGTTGTGTACTAAGGAAAATGCTTTGCATCATCGCATGCCCAGGTCTTTTGAGAATATTAATGCAAAGTTTCAGCTTCCTGGCTTGAAAAAATCACTTTTTGAATTTTGGCCAGGTATTTTCGATTTCCGACCACTGTGCGATGCAGAGTAGGCTGAAATCGAAAAAAATCACAAAATTCCAGAATGGCTTTTTTGGAAATAGAATCATGAAAATTGGTACAAATACTCATAATTGATTGGCAGCCATGGAATGGCATGTCATTGGTCATGTTCTGTCGCCGTTACCGAGATGCATGGGCTCAAACATAGCCAAAATTACACCCGACTAGTTTTCTATGAATATCTTCCTATTTAAGTTGAAGCTGTGGGAGGAATTTGGTCGGAAAAAAACTTGTAGGTCTGTTAAAACCACTCTTTTACTTGACTATGCTTAACTTTGGGGTTTCTTTTCCTGAATGTAGGTGATATTATGTAACAAAATGACATACACTATTTTCACACAAAAGTTCATTTTAAGTAGTAAATATCTGGCATGTTAAGTGCCTTTCAAGTGACTCATTTTATCAATTGTTGATGATTTTTAAAGGTAGATCTGAAAAAAATTGAAAATTCGTTTTCGACGCCAATAATTACATTTGATTTTTCGTGCGCGCGTGCGGAGCTTGAGACACGTGCCGGGAGCTGGAAATGACGCGATGCAAGTAAGTTTTTTCAAAGGAACATAACGTTTATTACTCGCCTTTTTTTAATATGTGTACATTGCTATCGATCTCCACCAGCTCTACACGTATAAAATCATGGGGATATAGAAATATTAAGGTCTTAAAGTGTACGCGAAATCGCGTTCAAGGTTTCTCCTCTCCAAAGTAAACTTCTCATTCACACCCTCAAAGCCTTAAAATTCCTGTATTTTTTGCACGAAACATTATTTTACGTTCCAGAGGGACACTATTGAGGACTTTTTTTCCGTTTATTTGCCCCTTCGCCCCAGAAGTCCAAGCCTTTGACCCCACTAGGAGGTTCATGCAGAAAGGTACATTTTGGACACCGCGGAGCTTTTGGTTGTTCATCGTGAAAATCTACTCAAATCTTTCATTTTTCCTGCGTTACAATATGCATATCCCTGATTTATACGTCACATTAGACTTTATTCATCTAGTAAAACTTTAGTTTCTACTTTACTTGAATTATGCACACAGGAAGGAAACAAGTTATCAAAAATAGCTTAATATTGAGGCACAACAAAATATATTCTGTTCGTCAAAACCCTTAACTTACATTATTTTTCCTGCTGTTATGTTTGATTGAGAGAGCCGTAGTGAAAGCAAAGCTTAGTAGAAGTGAATAATCTGCATTCGTTTTAATTTGGTGGTGATATAATTATCTCCGAAAAGATGGGAGTAATTGTGGATATGCTAATTTTGAAAAAAAAGAAAAGTAGGTACGTTTTACTATGACTTTTTATAAAATTTTCAAGTTCAAGTAAGTCCTAGTTTTGATTACTGTAAAATGAAAATGTAAAGTGTGTTACCCCGCCAAAAAGTTTTCATTTTGAAATTTTTTTCCCATCCCATTCCACTGACACGTGTTTAATTTAAAAAAAGGACAATTTGTAGTAAATCAAAAGATAATGTATGACAGTGTGCAAGTTTTTTTCTGCAGAAAAAGCTGATAATCAGGTAAGTCTTGGATAAAAACTAACTTGAAAGTTCGCAGTTCTGGTCTAAATTGAGTGAGGGGGTTTGCCGGGATTTAGGGGGCCCGGACCACTCAGTTGCCCAGGGGCCCGAAAATCCTGTCACCGGGCCTGGTGCAGGGTACTATGTAGATGTAGATGTGAGAGTCGTTCTTGAGCGGCTGTATAGGTGTAGCACCAAGTCCTAACTTGGTGAAGAATCGTGTTGGTTTTCAAGGTGTCTCGCAAAAACACGGGATCTGGAACCATGGACATAAGCGTCGAGAACTGGTGAGCAAAGACAGAAGGCAGCGGCGTCGGAAGTGGGGGGCATTCGGCCCCCCCCCCCCCATATTTGCCCCGGGACCTTGAGAAATGAGTCTTCATTAATAAAAATCTCTTTTTAACTGGTTTCCAGCATGACTTTTCCCTTCTGACGTATATTCTACCACCTTAATATGCACTTATAGAGAAATTCTAGTCTCTACCCCCTCCTATCCGCAAAAAATGCGGGCCCTTTTCATAGGAGCCGGGCCCTTTTCTTAAGAACCGGGCCCTTATCAAGGTTGGCCCCTCCCAGCGAAAATAATTCCGACGCCCCTGGAAGAAGAGCGTTACAGGCCTTCCAGAATGGACATGCGATCTGAGAAACACAAACGCCGCCTCCTGAGACTTGAAATGGGCCAATGGGGGCGGATCTATCATGGGGGAAACATATCAGGGGAATATGCAGTCAAGCAAATAGAAAGTTGGGGTTTATTAAAAGAATATTAGGGAAAAGTGAGGAGAGGGTGAAGGAACGTTGCTATTTTTCAATTGTTAGACCACACTTAGAATATGCTGCGAGTATATGGGACCCTTATGAAGCAGGCTTAATTTACGAATTAGATCGAGTACAAAGAAGAGCGGCGAGATATGTAAAAGGGTGTTACGATAGGGAAAGCAGTGTGTCTGGTATGTTAGCCGAATTGGGATGGGAATCGCTGTCACAACGCAGGCTGAATTATAGACTTAATCTTCTGGGAAAATTTAAGGAGGGACATTTCATTAATGACATTAATCATATATTGCTGGCTCCGACTAGTTTGGTCGATAATTCTAATAAAATTAAGAAGATAGATTGCAGGACGGACATGTTTAAAATGTCATTTTTTCTGCGTACGATTCGAGATCAGAACGTTAGGCATCGCGTAAAGCGGTAATAATTATAGAGGTAATATTCAGAGTAGGTCGATAGTATTTTTTTCTTTTTATTACCTGCATGTTCAAATCAACGTGTGACTGTCATGCAATGCTTTTTTTTTGCATGCATGATTATCTATGAAATTGGTGTCGGGTTTCAAGGCATGCATGGTATTCGTGGGTGTGTCCTGCAGGATTGGGATTCGGTAGTTTTCTTTTTTCCCCCCAATTACTTTTAAAGGTAAAGTGTTTGTTTTGTAGTGATAACTTTTGTTTATTGTGTCATTGTTCCTGGTGTGGATGCACCCCCTGCCACACACCCTCGAGGTGGCTTGCAGGGTATGTTGTAGATATAATGAAAGAAAGACTGCCTTGGGCAGGGAAGGAACTATTGGTAGTGGAGGGTGGCTGGAGACATAATACATGTAAGTTGTAGAATTTTATACGTTAAGGAAACGAAGGAGGAGGATATGAAACGGAATCGCGGGAGCTAAAAAGTACACATACATACTTACGTCAATAAACACAAACAAAAAGAAAGGATCCCCATTCAGCTGGTGACATAAGCGCAAGGTATTCCCTTAAAAATGCAGTATATTCAGCGCTTGATTCAGATCGCAAACCGTCTTATTACTTGGGACTCTCCTTTCGGTTAGAGGGGCTCCATATGTCTTGGGCACAACATATATCAGATTTTCGGTAACACGTCGATTCAATCTGATACTCAGAACTTTCATCCTCAGGTGATGTAATAAGAGTATTAGGCACTGCCTCGACACTCCAGAAGGCTTTTAATGGCTCAGTTAGATCAGTTTATAAAAAAGTGATGCATGCGGTGATAGTATTGGATGAAGCAAAACGCGAAATTTCTGGTTTAATTCGACCCAAAAGAATATATATCCAAAAAGAGAAGGCGAAGCTGAAGGAAAGTCTTCCTGGCGGAGAATGGTGCCATCAGTAACGACTATCGAATATAAGTCAGCACCAAATAAAACATTAATGAGAGCTGGTCTGAAAAACTGAGGATCAGCAAGATCCAACGAAGTTATGAATGAAGGTCCGAAATGAGAAACGCGTTTCACATGTCGGACCAGCGCGCTGGTTGTTTTGACGTTGTTTTTGGGTCAACAATATCAAATACGAGTACATTCTTGTCATTACTGTGAAGTCTCGCTATGAAAGGTGTTATATCTCTAGCGGCACAAACAGAAGTGCAGATACAAACCCTACATGCACTTAATGTGCAGATTCTTCTGAGCTAAACCTGATCTCTGCCGGCATTCGGTGGTAATAAAGTTGGCCTAGGATGAGGGATCCATTATCATTCTTATAGGCTCTAGATTACCGGAGTACTACGTCCCTGTGTAGATAAGCAACAGCTGTCCCTAAGGCAACGTGAGAGTGTTTGGTTTCCGTAGTATTCGTGAAGCAAGACATCGCGTGACTGGCAAGCGCAGACAATGGATGGATTCCTTCGAAATGATGCTGTGACTGATCTGAGCTGCCTCGGATTTCAGCACAGAGTGCTGTAATTCCCCTTTTCACACACGGCAGGGGATGATGCCTTCCAGAACACTGCCTGCACCGATACCTATACTCTAACGTACACTTTAGTGCATTTTGCACACCTCCAGAAACACATGTTTTTCGATTTAATGAACTGCTTCCTCTTTTCTACGTTAAATGCGTCAAACTGCAGGAATTGGCAATGTCTATGCGGTGTTTCACCAAGTAGACGTGCTATTCCGCTTGTATTATTAAACCAAGCTGTAGCAATTGACGTATTCTTCTCTGTCTGCAATCCCTAAGGAGTCTCTCTTTGATTTAGAATCAGAATTTGAGAGTTGCAACCTCAAACGACCTCAAAATTTTAACGCATTTGCGACCGAAATCCAATAAATTGGTAATTGAAGGAAAATATACTCCTTGATTTTCAATTTTAAATCGCTTTTTATTACATTGATCGGTGACTAAGTTACACAAAATAAATTTGGACATATCCGGGACCTGCATTGCTTTCAAAGCATTAACATATCGCTAGAAAACAACAACAAAAATTGTAAATCATCAATTGAATCATTGCTACCACGAGAATACAATAATTACATCTAGATATTGACAATCAATTAGCATTTTATTGTCGTACTGCTCAACGAGCGTCTGCCACGCAATCCCAGGAATAATAGGAATGCCAGAAACTAACGTCCCTGCTCGACCCTTTGCACTCTAAAGAGTGGATAAAGATGATACTGTTCAACGTCTTTCGAATGAGGATTAGCACCGACCAAACTCGTAAATACATCGAGAAATGGCTTAAAATCGGTGAGGTCCCCATCAAACACAGGAATGCTGATCTTAGGTGATCGCGCAGAAGCAGGTTGACTCTGCAGGTCGTCGGGAGAGGAACACCACTTGACTGGCAACAGCGGTGATTTGCTCTTCTAATGCGCCACGCCACTATCTACAGCCGCTCCGACTCAAACGCCAGCTCATCCGTGTTCGTGCAGCGAAATGATTGATAAGTAATCGTCCTTTAAATACGACAGACTACTGGTACTTCTTCCCTAACAGCAACGACTGTAGATGAGGATGAGTACAGCTTGATTAATGGCTCGCATCACAGATTCGCGTCTACTTTCAACGAGGGCTTACGCAACGCAACAGAGTGAAGTCAAGAGCAGTAGATTCTGACTCCTTTTCCTCGTCAGACGACATTTTCTAAGATGGATTGATTCACGTCATGCAATAAAGATGACAGAAAGAAAAGAAAGCATGCCTTACAACCAGGTAACGCCAGGTGTTAGGATTAACGTGTTTAGAAGATGCTACGAAGAAAGCGATCGAATTACGCTTTTTTCCAAGATGAGCAAGTCAGATCAACACACCAATTTGCTTGCACATTTGCTTCTTAATTAAAACAACCGTTCGTAACCCGGCCCGAAGTACCAAACCTTTATGTCACGAATGTCCCGCCCTAAGGCATTACTTGCTCTCGTCAGAGCGTAAGACTGTATGGGAGAAATGAAGGTTTGCCACAGTGCCTGGACTCACCCGGGATGAAATAGGGCGGACTCGCTTCGGTAGTATATGCTCCGCGGTCCTTGGCACGTTGTCGGTGCGCTCTTCCCACTTCCGCTGACTGCCGGTCATCAGCTGCACCCGGACAACTCCCTCGCGCAAGAGGAGAACAACTGCCTATCCCACAACAGAGGGCTTCCATGCATTCCCTCTGTGACCAGCATAAGGAACTAAAATACGGTGGGAATACAAAATGCACTTCTGGCAGAAAAAGTTACGATAGCCCCTAAGTTACAATGTTGGCGGAACAGATGTGCGGCAAGAGAACTTAAATATTCAAATATATTGACAATTTGAAATGTACATGAAAACACATTTTCGTTCCTTGGAATAAATGTGCTACGTAGAAGTTCTTGACCTTACAAATAACATGCCGCACATTTAAAAATTACTCTTAGCTACCGAGATATCACCAAAAACGCGACCATGGGTTCCCGGAAATAAAACATTTTGTATTTTTGTATCCAAGCTAAGGGTCGTAATTTTTAAAGGTGTTTTACGCCACGACTTTAAAGGCCGAATGTTCCTCAGATGGCAGTTACATGTGAAGGATTTACGAAACCGCCACTATACGCGAATTCAGCGAGTTCTTTTCACGCATGAGAATGCGTCATACACCGGATGTCACGTCGGCGCACAGAACGGGGGCTGAGTTTTAAGATCGCCAACAGCGCAATTCAGTAAAACCCTGCGTTTGACTTGTGCAACTTACAGCGTGGAATGTCGGAGTTCCGGGCAGCCTTCATCCTTCTATATATCACTGCAGACGCAAGACGGCTATATAAGATTATTCGTGAAAGAGGAGACACATGTCATAGGCTGTCGATAATAATGTCAGCATTCACTTCATCTATACACGCGTCGCTTCAATCCCGCTGCTCTGCCTTTTAATTTGAGTTCAAGTATAAAATAATAAAACGGAGTTAGTCATACGTAAGGAAGTCTACCTTTACGGATTTAACGAAAAAGCTCGAGGGAAATCCGCAATTTCTGAGACGCCGATGTATAGCACATGGGATCTCTCACATTTATAGAAAAGGAAGAAGGTGGGAAATCTCCGCGATTGGTTAGAAAGTCGAAGAGGAAAAAAATCCGCAATATTTTTTACGTTTCGTACATGACGAATGTCATTATCAGATCGTGGATCAAAAGACCTATCGAATCTCCAGAAATTTAAACCGGATAGGTTCATGGGAGATGTTACAAGTATGTTAGAGAGCGTACTACCGCAGGTCAGATCATGACCCTAGACAGATCATAGAGAGATAGGGAGCAGGACGTAGAGGCTCGAGAGAATTCATTTTCTACGCGCACAATTATTAGTAGTAATGGATCACAGCGAATGCACATACCTATCTATAAATGGGGAAATCAGAATATGCATTGCACATGTTCATATGGAAATTAGAATGCAGTTTTTTTTAACGCGTACGTGCATTCACTTTTCTAACTCATACAAGCTCGAGGAAATATTAGCTCATAATTTAAAATATTTAGAGAAATGCTAATCAACTTATAAAAATTATCAATTTATAGGACTAAACAACAATGATTGCATTATTTTATATTCACCAACAATTTTGTTCATTCATAGCTGACGTTTCACGTGTGTGGTAACCGCATATGCTTAACATTTCCCTATAGGAAGGAGATGGCACCGACTCTTGCAAGTAGCGCACAAACTTAGGATCATGACTGAGGCGAGGGTTCTCCGTGATAATGCACGTTTGGTGACCTCCTGACACACACCCTTGCGGTGGCATTATGTAGATGTCGATGAAAGGAACTCGTGTCAGAATCGCTATCAGACGCAGACTACAGAAGTAATCTTTTAAGTAAATTACACATTAATCTATTTGCTGCATATCATAACTGCATCTGTTACAACCACGGAAAGTATATTCCCCAATGTGAAATTCGGATAAAATAGTGACGTCCACGAAGTTAACTTCCGGCCCCTCTCCCCTGTGCAGCGGAACACCGGATTCACACCCACAGTACACTGCAGGCACGTGTTAGCAGACCTTAGCAGCCAGTACGGTACCATCCTCTCATCTGGAGAGCCTCTTATCCAGCAGCAGCAGAAAACATGTTTCACTGCCGACACCTTCTCATCTGCTTTGTGGAGACAGCATTCGAGGCGAATACTTCGGTTTGGACGTTCAGCCGTGCTGGCGCCTTTCGCTGCTCTTGCTTCTGGCGCCACCTCCGCTGTACAGCAACCTCCCAGTCGAAACGGTCGAGCGGCGACAAAGTGTGAAGGGTAAAGGGGGAGCGCCAGAGCGGAGTGTTCTGGAAGGAAGTAGCGGCCCAGTGTTGTTGTGGGAGCATTCAGGAAGCGTCGCGGCACATAATGGCCCACTGGGAGCGTTTTCGGGAGCGATAGGGGAGCGCCGCGACGCTGGTCCGCGGGGTGCCTGGGAACGTCCGACGCGCTCCAGAGAGCGCCCAGAAGCATTCACGAGCCGTTCACGAAATGGTTGACTAGAGCATGCGATTGTGCAGCGGAGCTGTGCCCATGTAGCGTAACAAATTAGCCATCGCAGTAAAGGCTGATATCACAAAAGAATTAACTCAACTTGCATGGGTGCACCTAGCACCAAAATTGCAAAATAAAATGATCACGTTGATTTATGTTCACTGAAGTCATATTTCTCGTAAACACACGTACAATACAAAGCTACAACCTGGCCCTACGATCCCTAACCGCCAGCATTGACCGACCTGTCAATCTCAGTCTTTCGTTAACGACTGTTTCTCACTTTTCCGTTAGCTGTCGGAGGTTGGGAAGCCCTATATATACAACTGCAGACTGGCATTAATTCGTTAGTGATAATTAATGAACTAAAATATTGACACTGGGGTATTTTTCCAGGGTGGCTACTGATAAACAATTCTCAAATTCCCTGACTTTTCCCTGACGGCTTTACCAATTTCCCTGACCGATCGCTAAAAGGTCTCATATTATCGGAATATTTTATTTCTGCTGAAATTTTTCTCAAAACTCAGAAAATGTTAAAAGCTGAAATCAATACATTAAAAGCTTTAAGAATGAAAAAAATATATTGAACCTCCGCCCTAATGAAAAATATATTTAACCTTCACAAGTTAAGCCTTCACACAAATTGTACACAGTTTTAATACATTTTTCGCGGCCATGTGTCCACGGCCATGTGTCCACGGCCATGTATCCACGGCCCTGCGTCGTATTTCCGTGGCCTTGTATGTTTCCTTCGGGAAAATTACAAATTGACAATGTCTAATTCTTCAAGGAAGAGGTGGCATGTCGTGGTAGTTCTGGGAAGTTGAAGATTACTGAAAAGGCATCAAAGGGAAAGTTAATGGCCAATTTACTGGCGGACTCCGGCACAGTGCGAAAAATACAAACCAAAGCAAAGTTCTTGGACTGGATCAAGATCGGATGGCAAGAGTGACTTTTAGAAGCAAATAACAATTTTACTAACGTGGTATTCACCCCTTGATTGTCAGAGGGAACCAAAAACGTAAAAATATTTGTATAAACAAAGAAAACGTAATCACACCACTGCGAACAAAAACAGGAGGCAAAGAGCAACGGCAGCATCATATTTAGGAATATCATATTTGAGGTGGTTTGTGACCTGACTAAATTGCTTCGAGAGGGAGCTAAGGGAGCCATTCAATAATTACGTCGAGTGTGAAAGGTGGGGAGGGGAGGAGAACTCTTCTTATGGTCTCGCGAAGGGGGGTGTGGAAATCGAAGAAGACGTTACATAAGATTTTGTTTACATGTGTGTACAACTTGTATTACCGTTTTAATAATCATCGTATCGTACTTTTAGAACTGCAATCACGTATTTACTACAAGATAACGTGCTCCAACTACCTCTTGACCTGAGTCTCGGAAGTTAAAAAAAACGCTGGGTAAAATCTTCCGAACAACATAGCCTCGGATTCCTTGTGATGAGCAGAATACACGGCGATCACGAATTTTAACATTATGTACTAGGGAAATATCGCATTAAGGATATACAAAAGGGATACATTGTACAACTGATTCACAACTAAATAACTAAGACTCACAACTGAATGTTCAACGAATTGACGGGGCATTCTATGTACTTTGGCGACGGATATTAGATTTAGCTGGTGAAATGTTTTGGTGGTAAACGTAATGGTAGAAAAATTACGAGAATTTCCTATCCCAGTTTCTCCCTGACTGTTACGAAAATTCCCTGACTTTTCCAGATTTCCAAAATTCCCTGACTATTCCAGGTTTTCCCGGTTTTCCCTGACGATCGCCACCCTGTTTTCGCCCTGAAAACAATTCTCCAATAACCATTTTGTGGATAAAAATAAACATGACCGTTATGAATATATATATAAACTGAAATTCTTTCAACTCCAGGAGAGATAAATAAGAGTTTCCTCAACAACGTGTCAATCGTCGGACGATCCAGGGGATCCTAGGAGGTGTCGGAGAGCGTTTGGTTCGCTCCAAAGACTCCAGTGTTCGGGAGTGTTCCGTCGCGAGCGATCAAATATAGCGTTTCAGCCCGGGGAGTGTCGAGGGGAGAGCGCCAGGTAAGCCGAAGTGTCGACTGTCGCGGAGTGCTCGGGGAGCTGTCTTCAAACGTCCACATTCTGCTCAACGCTCCCAGAACACTCCCGCAACACTTCCAGGACACTCCCGGTTCCACTAGGCTTGTTGCTCCACTATAGAGTTGTGTGAACACCCGATGAACCGTCACAGCAAATGGTTTTCGAAATGAAACTTTTGTTGACACTCCATCTTCCGTTCCAAGAATTGGACACGGAATTTTCTCAGTCAAAGAGTTGAAGCTCTCAGATCGTTATTTCGGCTATGCCGTGCATGCATTACCTCGGCTCCTGCATAAACACAAGATAAGACTGACGGAACAAGAATCAACTCAAGACTAACAATAAAAACACTGTAAGAAACATTTATTTGTCATATAAAACAATACAAAGCGTATTTAGGTCAGGCATCAAAGGCCCAATCACAGCATGGCAACTTGGGTGTGCGGGAGGCAGGCCAGGGAAGGTATCCCTTGGTCTTGAAGATCCAATAGTCGTAAGAGACCTTGGTGACTATTATGATCAATAAGAGCACTTCAACCAGGACAACGATGGACAGGTAGTCCTTCCAGTCCTTCTGCAGGCACACGTTATCCGCCTGCAGGTCAATTATCTGCAAAAACGAATGACGAAACAAAAACTTATTTATATACATACATAAATGAAATGTGGGTACCCCGAAAGACTCCTCCATTGCAAAATCCTCCCACCCACCGCCAAATTCACGCCCCGTGCCAAGTCTGACTCCCCACAAACCCTTAATCTCTTCACAACATACATTCCCGGCATCCACAGAATCAACAAGATCCTCAGAGACTTGTTCCCTATTATAAAGAACAACGCTTCCACTTCTCTTCTTCTGCCCACCTGCCCCTCAGTCTGCTTCAAACGCCCGCCTAACTTACGTGATATTTTCAAATCCACTAGGCCCTCCCTCTTCAACCACCACCCACCCACCCGCTCTCTCCTTTGTCATCGCCTTGCCACTGCCCCAGATAAAAATGCTGCCCGCTTCTCCGTCCCACACGTCCCATCAATCTGTCTTCTACTACGGCGACCTGCACCTCCATCAACACCATCTATCGCCTCTCCTGTAATTTTTGTCCATCTTTCTACATTGGCGAGACGACCACCCATCCGTTAGAATGGCCATCGTCATTCCACCAAGTCTCCCCCCTTCCTCGATCCCATTCCGAAGCACACCGCTTCCCACGGTCACCCTTTCGACCATTGCTTCTCCCTCAGTATCACTGAAGTCCCCCCATCCGAATCTTATTTTTACCACTGATCTCAAATGTTACCTTAAATCTAAATGTTACCATTTCCTTGAATCCCAGGTATAATTTCAAAGCCAAATCTTTATTTTCTCTGTAGTCTTATATTTTATTTTGTATTCTAATATTAATTTTACACATACAATTGAATTAAAAACTCCAACTACAAGTATAAAGCATTTAATTGCTTTAACTTTTTAACTTAAAAAATTACTATTTCAACACATTTTGGATCAAGCCGATTCCTCATTTTATCACTAATAATGCCAGAGCCGTGCTGAACAGTCTCTCTGAGTCCAGTGGTGCAGAAAGGTGCTTCCTAGCCAGTTTTGGTTGTACAGTAGAGCCTAGCAAGAGCTCTCAGGAGCCATAAAAACCACTTGCTATATCGAACTCTCATTACTGCCCAAGATATCACAATAATCATTCCACCTCCAGTTCCTAAACATTTAACTCTACTTTAACAAATATTGTGGGTGTTTTGGGTGAATGGCAAAAATATATTATCAAGATAGCTCTTAAAAATTAAACTCACTTTCTTGACCCGTGATTGCATTTACCATCCATGACATTAATTTTCATCATCATCAAGGGTCAACAATCCTACGATTGGTTTGACGAAGCCCTCCACTTGATTCTTCCATCGGCCAACCTCTTCATATTGACATAGCTCCTCTCTTTTACATCTTCCACAAATTAATTTTCACATCATATGTAATACAAATATGTTTGGAACACAAAATGCTGATTTAGCACTTTTCGCCCCACAAACTCCAAATGCATCGTGGCAAGTATTGTAGCAATACGATGGATTATCATCGGGAAAAACGTCGGAAACCAAACACTGTGGAATTGTGGACCTATTGTGGAATATTCTCCTGATATTCAATCAAAATCATCGCTTTTGCATGCAAACACCACACACAAACAGAAGTAGGCTCCAAATTGAATTTCGTCAAGTTATGCATCATATCTTCTACCGCAATAACTCCTCCTGCACAATCTTTCTGAAAACAATGCCCTTCCATTCGTGCTTCTTTTATATCCATTAAGCTAATCTGGTTTCAGATTTAATGACTTACTTTTCCCACCCATGGAGTTGACTCCAAAGTGAACTGAACTTGTAGTAACAGAAGCAAAAGACAAACAAAAAAGCAACGTAAAGCGCAAGAACTATGGTGAAATCCACAAGCCCACTTACGGTAATTCCCGGAATATTGAAAATGTACACTTGACCCATAGATGGTGTTATCGGCCGTGACATGGTGGAAACAATTTATTATAATTCAAGTGAATAAACTTCATTTTTCCACAATATCATTTTGACATTTCCTTCCACTACCCAGGTTTCGACGGTTAAGTCATCATCAGGTGTATACTCAGCATATACTCAGGTGTACACTGAGGAGTATACATACAGTGTCTGTTTATTATTAGCATTATCAAAACTGCCACAGTTTTAAATTCGCACCACAAGGGATACCCACGAGTGCTCAACCCGAAGGTTGTTCTTGATAGTTGAGGGCACGGCTAAGCCATTGGCGAGTGAAATTCGCACATATTGAGGGGCCAACAGTTCCTTTCCTATGGTTTCCTACTAAGTGCTGACACACAGACAATCGATCATACGTGTCTTCTGCCCGGGACACTCAGCAGCTCAATGTGCCACCAAGCATGCTGCTCCTCACTTTAATCTGAAATGACTGTACGATAATATTACATGTCACTTACCATTGCAATGACTACTAATTTATCAGCACACAACAGAGTAAAATAACTAAATGAGCTGCCTCTTGAAGTTTTACCATCTTATCTTTGACAGCACAGGCAACTTGTAATAATAACAAGTCTTCATCAAGGGTACGTAAGACCGAGACAAAAGTGTCCCTTTCAACACTGAGCCTTTAAAGCTATACTGCATGACTTCGAGTTCCCTTTGCTGCCACTTTCACATCACGTTGCAATATCAAAATATCACCTGCGATACTTCGAAGTACTGTACAGCACTACATACAACTTATGATGTGGCCAACAATGCCACACGCCTGCCCTTCACACCAACAACAATTACATGGATGGGCAAAAATACATTATGGAACCTTCCAAGGTTGGGGGCAGGAGTACGCACTCCATTGCAGATTTTCAATTCCTGCCATACATCTAGATCTCCATGAGAATGGGTGTAGGGATAGGTCAGAAGTTGAAGGAGTGTAGCTCCGACTGATGACAATGCAATGCAAACGAAATCCATCCAAGAGCCCATCCTACTTACTCTGATGTTGTATAACTCGGAATTGCAGAGCATTTCCTCGTGGTCAGTCACTTGCTTCTTGTTGTGCAGCACCCAATCCTGGAAGATATGAAAAGGAACTCAATACAGACTCCACTCATGGAAAGTGAACTGACAACGGGAACCACTTCTCGAATAGGAAGGTATCACACAGGGAATAAACGAGTATTCCGCTTGGGCATAATACTAGCATGGCATCAAATTACAAATTTCACTGAGGACTTCCACAGAGTCTTCCTGGAGAAGATTTCTGTTCTTGCTAAGAAAACAACCTGCTCCCAACCTGTATCACCTTTGAAAGAGGTGAAGGTTTGAAAAAATAAAATGGTGTGGGGACATGGCAACTGTGAAGAAGAGGAAAGATGTCTGCCAAAGGGAAGCTAAAAGACATGAGTGACGTGTACATTGGGGGAGCAAGTAGCAGCAACGATTCTAAGAGCACTGCAATCAAATGCAGAGGAGAAAATAGTTTTTGCATGCTCCTTCAACTTATGTCTTTGAAAATTAGTGTAATTTTGGATAAGTTTATTTTAAGTAAAGACTTTTCCCTTAAATTTTCAGAAAGCAAGTATTTAACGGTGAATTTCTCTCTTTTTATTTGGAGAAATATAGCTCAGAATTAGCAAATCCACTGGATATAAAATTATGAACCCGACTTTGATGCTTTTAAAGATATCGACATTGAAAAGTTTCAGTAACTTGGAATCACAGTAAAAGAGATTGGCACAGTAGCATCAATCATGGAGGAGTGGCTGAAAAGTTCCAATGCAGAAATAAAGAGAAAAGAAAGGAAATTTAACCTTTTCCCCGACAACACTGTTTTCCATCCAAAATAACATTAACTAATATGGAACCAAAATTGTTAGCAGTAAACAAAGCTAGTGTTACACAGCCAATGGATCAGGGAGTGATTAAACCGCTTAAGATATAGTACAGGAATGTGATCTTTACTGGCTGCTATGGATATTGCCTCATATGGCCTTCAAGGAAATCAGAGCTGAGTGATATAAAGGTGCAATGCATAAATCTAGCTCTGGAAGTGGCAAAATCATGAACAGAGAAATCATATTTCACTAATGCTGCACTTCTGTCATCGTGAAACCTGAGACTGAAAAGAAAAACAAATTTCTTCAAATTACATTTACAGTAGAACCTCTACCTATTGAACCTCTTCATATCGTAAACCTCCGTTTTTCGCAATGACTTCGAGGTCCCGCCAAAATTTGAATGCAATTATATGGAGAAACCTCTTCCTATTGTACCTCTATATTATCGAAAAACCTCCACACCTCGTACTGAGAATACACCCCCATGACGAGCCAACTACCTCCAAGGAGTAAAATGTTCAGCGTATTCAGCTATTATGCAGGCGAAAATGATAGCAAAACTAACCTCTGCTTGAAATAGAACTTGCAAACTGACGTAAACCTCTCAGATGAACTCCTTCATACCCACGTACGAGATTAACATCTGACACAACTATTATACATGAATCCAAAGATTTGTTATATTTTAGGGTTCACATGATTTTTAAGGGGAATTTCGCACTTTTCTGACCTCATGTTAATGTCAGTTCTCCATGAAATCTCGATATTGTAGCAACTGTACCCTTACAATATTACATTGCGTTTATTTCCATACTTGCGCCTCACGGCAGTCGTCTGTTCTTTCAGAGTATCTTCGCCGCGAATTTAAACTACACCATTTTTAAACAATTATTACCGTCCATCCATATGCAAAATTATTTTTTAGTTGAGTCACAATTTTGTAGAAGAGAAATTTTTTACAAAGGCTAAAGGCACACAAAAGATAATGTGAATTTGGTACTATGTATTTCCTTCCCCTGGCCTGCATTCAAAAGGGAATAAACCAAAATTATGTCATCCTAATCTTAAAGAGAATGGACATTAAGCACTGTACACAGACTGTTGGAACTATTTGTCTGATGACACAGCTAGAATATGTACATTACAACTAGACTTGAGCCGATATCACTTTTTCCCATACCAAACTGATACCTCAATACCAGCGGCTGATACCGATAATATTATTTTCTGAAACTTTACTTATTTTTCCCTAAAAATTTGATAAGTGCTTTCCTTCTCTTGAACTCAACTCAGTAATTAAAAGTGCTATGAAAGAGTACCTATTTATTGAGAGAAATGAAATTGTGACGACTCTTTTACTTTGCTACTCTTGCAATTAATCATTGGAATTAGATTTCAGACTCTTTAAGCCCTCTTGCATTTGTAAATACTGAAAATTCTTTTAAGAAATGAGAGCTGCTGACCCTGCACAGCAGTTGAATTGCCCATTGACATATTACTGATAGTTAAGAGAGTTCTTCTATCAGAATCCATAGCAGCAGTCTCAGAAAACATTTGCTCAGGAAACTCTAAACCTGCAGGCACACAGTGGACTCTCATTAGCACATTTTTGTAGGCACTCCAAATCCTGAATATAGTAACGAGTAAAACTTACTGAGCAGGTTAGGTCTTCTTGGGATATGTTGAAGACGCGTACGTGTGAATGGCATGACTTCCAGGGGACAATGACGCGTGCCATCAAGTTAGTTCATTGCTGGTGTTAATTTATTGTAACGAAGTCTTGTTTCCAATTATTACGCCTCCCAAAAAAATACAAATGATACATTGCGTTGATTCCCGCTCAGTAATTAATGATGACGATAATGACCAGAGAGAGCACTTTTTGCGTGCACCATTGCTCTGGCCCTGGCAAGGGATTTGCCCAACCACCGCTTAATCGCAGGGTCAAGGCTTCGAGTCCCACCCTGGGGAGGATTTTCACTGTCCAGGGCATGGATGTTTGCGACTCTGTAATCTATTAATTATAAGAGAGGACTTGAGACACCTAAATTGGCAGAGGTCACATGAAGGCGAGTTTAATTTCAATTTCATGCAAAAAAGTATATATGGACTCAACTTTGAGGCTTGATAACCAAAAAAAGGTAGAAGCGAAATTCATAGCACATCAGCATTTACATAATTTAGCCTTTCCTTTGATGCAGGTGACACACTCTGAGGCATTTTTTGCTGTGAGAATGAAAAATGGCACATTTCTTTTAGAGTCGCAGAGGCCAGCGTCACTTTGCAGGTAGTCATAACAATATGAAGTGCACAAATGAAAGGAACTTTTGATAGAAAATATGAATTGTACTTTTGTGATGACGTCCTTTTACTTTCAGATATTTACTTATATTTGCTTCAGTTATTCTAGTGAATTTACGAAACCGGGTTTTCTCTCTAAGTACCTATGTAACACTGAAGATGGACGAACATCTTTGTCCTCACTTTAAAATTTCTAATGCGAATCCATTTACACCATAACACTTGACCATACCACAATGCTTTATTTAAATTTTATATTTTTTGAAAAAGAGGTTGGAATATATGTGGAAACAACGAACAATGTATGTGCTGCGCAGAGCGAACTTGAGTTTAATTTTTTTAAACTTTAATTTTTTCTGCTATTTGAACAAACATAGTATATGGATTCTCATCTACTTTTCAGAGGAGGTTGAGCTTTACAATTATTATTTTCCTTTCGCCTCAGGCTTTCCCACATCCAATTCAAAGCACTTGTCTCACTTTCACTGCCACAAAGACTGCAGCTAAGTAAACAAATACCCAACACATTGCTGAGTCAGTTGAAGAAGGTGGATTTTAAAATTAGATGTTTTTTTAGATGCTTTTCACTGAAAAAATAATTTTGAATAAAAGTATCTAAAAAAATGGATTATAGAAAGTATCAAAGCATCGGAAAAATAGTCTCAACACCCTCTATACTCTCTCTATCGGTATCTGCCCAAGTAAAACATTTTTAGTTAATTCCTATCCTGCCACAGTCTCCACTATCAATAAGGTGTGCATGAAGAATAAAGAACTTCATATGAAGAATAGAAACATGATTACCACTCACCTTCAAACCACTATAAGTATTGCAGTCGCATTGGTATTCATTTTTCCCCAGGGTCAAATATCGGATGACGTGAGAATCTGGATTGAAAATCTGTTTGAGGATATACATCGGCAGCTGGTGGAAAAAAATACACACTTCAGACAACTGAATAATATCACAACTACAAAACAAAATTTGAAGCCCCTAATTCAACATTTAACCCTTCATGTGCCAGGGAAAGCCCCTTCTTCCCCACTTAATGTCCAGTGAGCACCCCGAATAAAACACGTTCAGCAATGATGACTCCTTAAGAAGTCACACCGTACTCCCTTCAGTGGCTGATGACTCCTCAAGCAGTCACACGCTTTGTGACGGCTCTTTGATTGAACAATTGAGTTGACACTTGCAAATGTCATAATAAAATTGATCAGGGCTAAAAAGTTCCCAGGACATAGTTTGCTCTGATTATACATCTGGCAACACGATTTTTCTTTATTATTTGAAGCCAAATGTAGTTTGGGTACTTTTTAGAGAAATATCCCCACCTTATAACTTAAATGTGAAGTCTGAAAAACAATCAAAATGAGCAATTATACTATCCAGCAGTCAGAAAAAATGGGTAGTACATAAATCTTTTGAGTGGAAATTATTAAAATTCATTTTATTCTGCCAATTGGTAGAGTAGGCATAAATGTAACCTTGGCAACTCAATCTGCTTTTACTGACAGTTTACCCTTGGCAAGAAAAATGTAAAACTGAACCACAATAATGACAGATGTTAAAGTAGGCAGGACAACTTTAGGAATGCCCAATGACAAATGTCCTCAGCCATTCCTGATTCTAATAACTAATTATAGAGGAAAATGGAACTGTTAGGAGTTTTACCGTACGATATAGTAATCACTACAATTATATAGTCGAGGATTGATAATCCCGAATTCTAAACAAAGGAAGTATCCAAATAACGGAAGGTTTTCCTGAGGTTTGTGACATTCATTTCTTTATATTGCACACCACTGCCATGGAGTCTACTTAGCTGTCAAAAAAGCCTCCTACAAGTTCCATTTGGATTTGCGTAAATCCCATGCATGCCAACCCATGAAATCACACTCTCCATCTCAAGAAGCGTCTGCCGTTTCTAATTCTGCTGATGACGCAACACCATCAGTGAAACCTCGCATTTACGTTATCGGAATTTAAGTTTTCCCATAATTCACAATGTTTTTATTGGGTCCCGTCCAATTTCCTGTATCTCCAACGCATGTACCACCCTCTATTTACACCACGACTTTTCCGTCTTCCTGCTGTTTGCACTAGATGCGGGCAAGAATGCGATGGATTAAAAAAACAAAATTCCCCTCCAAGACATTTGGCCATGCATACCAGTCTTCATAAAACAGTGTTTCACCCCGTTTTGTGCATGTGCGCTTAAAAATCGAGAGAGACAGAGAGAGTACAGTAATGTGCTCCGTTTTACGGAAGAATTTGAACTTAGTGGCGTAGCAGGGCAGTACACAGTGCCACTAGTAATGGAAAGACGAAATATCACTCGTGATCGTTTCAGCGATCATGAACCACACTCACTATACTTTTGCCGGGAACAGATTCCTACAATTGAAATGTATGCATTTGGGACACAATTTATAATTTAGGAACACCTATAGGAGTACATATATTCAACTGTACCAGAGTTCATATTGTGAAGAATGAAAATGAATTTTATCCAGACATTGTGAAATGTTAAAAATTCATTAACTGAACTGTTGAACGATAACAGGGATCCTTCATGCAACCATCACACTGCATCAATTCAACAGTTTTACCACACGTTACCACAAAACAAAATTTATTGAAACTAGCTTCATTGTGTGAAAACAGCATTAAATAAATAAAATTATTTTGTTGAGAAATATTTTGTCGTTGGATAACTGCTTGCGCTGGCCGGCCAGCGAGACACAGCTCATTGTCCTCATGCGTTGTTTATGTTGTCCTTAATTACTCTGCAACGTAAATTTTATTTCACTTGGAAATGGGAAATTGATGCGAATTACAATATTCTCAGATGACTCGGGGATGGGTAATTGAGGGTTAACTAAATAATCACTGTGGGAGCCTTTGCAGCATCTAGAATATTTCCAATATAGGGGTAAATAAAAATTGTGGATTCTCATGATGCAACTCGCACTGATATAGCGATACATCTAAGATTACCAGTCTCTATAATGGATGCAGTTATGAAAAATCGCGATGTGATTCAGAAACATGCAGCCAGCTAGTGCAGACATCTATCGAGTGAATATTTCCTCTTTCCATCACAAGTGGCGCTGTGTACTGCCCCGATACGCCGCTAAGTTCAAATTCTTCCAAAGAACGGAGCACATTACTGCTATCTCTCTCTCTCTTGTTTTTGAAGTGTATATGCATGAAACAAGGTGATAAAGTGTTTTTTATAGACTGGCATATATGGCCAAATGTCATAGACGGGAATTTTGTTTTTAATCTACCATATTCTAACCCGCATCTCGTGCAAACAGTGGGAAAACTGAAAAGTAATGGTGTAAATACAATGTTCTACATGCGTTGGAGATACAGGAAATAGAATGGGACCCAATAAAAACGTTCTGAATTGTGGGAAAACGTTAATTCCAACAATCCAAATTCTGATAACGCAAAGGTTTTACTGTATATTAAATTGATTCTCCATATTGGTAACTGGAACAATGGAAATTTTTATTACCCAAGGTGCTCAAGTTACTAACCTGAGAAAATTATGTGCTAGTCCTGCTTTGCACTTGAAAATTTTTTTTCTTAAATTGAACTTCAAAAATTGGGGGGGACTATGATTAGGGGGGGACTATATTCGGAGGAATACGGCCTATTATAAATAATTATTAATGTATATTCAGATAGGAGAGTGCCACAGGAGTATCCTTCACATTCACATAGCTGATCAAGTCCCAGCAGGGGGTGGGCCAGATGGAAGTCTAATATGTTTCACATAATTTTGACAAGTTTCCACAACAAAATTAGGCATTACTTCCATTGATTGTAATGACTGAAAATATTTTCACTGTATCGCAACAGAAAAAATGCAAAAATGCCACGTAACATTGGTGTACACTTCAAAGGGAAGATTCTAGAAATCAGTTGAAAGAGTAGATTCCGGTTAATCAGTCCACTGGTTATTCGGGGCAGACGCTTATTCAGGACAAATCATCAAGAACAGAACCCTATTGAAGAAAGTCCCAGAGTTTTCTCCTGTGAATTGGGACAGGAAGCCGCTTAATCAGGCCATGCATCGGCTTTATTTGCTTCTTGCTCCCTTGAAGAAATACAAATTTGTAACCTCCTGTAAATCATTTGGTACATCTTCCCTATGCATTTGAACCAATCCGTCATGAGGGAATCTATTGCCACCTTCACTCTCTTCTCATTCACCATCGCTAAACGAAGTCAGTCGTGAAAGCACTTTCAATTAATGCTTCACTGTTTGTGCATTCGCCTTCGTCCAGCTGGAAGGGGATTTGGGTTTTGTGGTCAACGAGCAGCAGAAAGTGTAGGCACACAACTTGGCTTCATTAGCCGAGTATTCCATTCCATCCAGCGGAGTATTAAGGTGAAGGTCAAGCTGCAGGCGATGTGTCATGGGATAAAATGTGTTGAGGAAAGAAGGGTGAATTTGTTAGGGATTCTGAGAGGAGGGACGACACCCACAGTGAGGGAAAGTCGCAGTACCTGCGAGAATGTAGGGGCGGCGGGTTTCCAAGTTTCCTGGCAGATGTAGAAGAGGGCAGAATGGTAGAGTGCAGAGGAATGGAGATGTAAGAGGCCACCGACCCTATTCCACGAATTCTGTGCAGACGACGTGTGCAACGCCGATGAAACTGGCCAGTATTAACGAGCCACACCTAATGGCTCTCTTTGCTACAGTTATGTGGAACTAAGTGGGTCTAAAAAGCGATGGAATGGATTACTGTTTTGTGCTGCTCAAACATGTCGGGAAGTGATAAAAGGAAACTTTTGGTGATTGGCAAAAGTGCTAACCCTCGCTGCTTTAAGGGGTTATGAATGAACAGCTTACTGGTGGAATATTACACCAATGAAAATGCGTGGATGACTGCAGGCCTCTTCAGCCATTGGTTAAGCAGTTGGGATAAGGAACTAGCGTGGAAATTGATTCTTGTTCTGGATAATTGTACGGCACACCCTAATTGCTCCGTCTTAAAAAACATTCAGTTGTAATTTTTACCAGCTAACACAACATCTCTTGTCTAACCAATGGACTTGGGGATCATCCAAAAGTTGAAAACAACATACTGCACAAAATTGATTGATCACATTTTAGCATCAATAGAAGATAATCTTCTGACATAGTCTTCAACTGCCAAGGAAGTGAGCTCAAAGGTGAACGTCCTGCAAGCAGTAACGTTTTTGACAGATAGCTGGCGAGAAGTAATCAGTAAAATGATTAAAAATTCTTTTATTCACTGTGATTTTAAACACTCAAGTGCAGAAATATCAGAAGAACTTGAAGATGAAAGTGAAAATGAATCTGTTTCCAAGCTGTGTCAAGTTAAGAACTTTGAGGAGTTTGAAAGGATCGACTCTTATATGGACCGTTAAGACAACAATGATAGTAGCGAAGATGATGTAGTGGAAACTATACTAGCTAAACAACAAGGTTTGGTTGAAATTGAGGGAAGAGATGAAGATGCACCTCAATGTAGACGAGTGACTTCTGCAGATGCCAGGAAGTTTATCGACGGGTAGCGATGCTACTTCATGCAAGAGGGCAATGAAGGAAGACCAATGTCATCACTAGATGCCAACTTTGCATGCGCGATGAGAGTGAAGAGAATGAAGCAGAACACCATGGACAAATTCCGTTAACGAGGAGCCTCACATTAAATATATAGTAAGTCCTCCCAGGTTTCTATGCAAATGAAGCTATAGATCATCTGTTATTCTTATCTAACATTCCATCATAAATTCTATATCTAATCACAAATCCTTCTTTTGCAAGATTTTATATAGACAATTTATCCGAAGTAGATCAATGCCAAGAGATTTTTTTATGACACTAGGTTTCCAAAAATGTTTATAACGTATGTTTTCTTATCAATGTTTTGTTTAAATACTATGTAATTAAACATTTTGCATTTTAATTGTCACTTAGCTTTCTGACTTTCATTTCAAGGCTCATTTAAACATATTTACGGGATACTTCGGATAAACGGGGCAGCCACTTAATTGGGGCAAGGTACACCGGTCCCAATGTGTTCCAATTAACCAGAATCTACTGTATTTTAAAATGTACAATCAGAAATGCATTGCTCTGCAATCTGAGTCAACCAAAGCTGATGTTGACACTGACCGTCACCAAGACGCACGAAAGGTGATTGATGCCTTAGGAGAGAGTCTTATTTGATGCACACATTATGCATTGCATGAAAATAAAAAAAAGTATGAAATTCATTCATCTAATCTTCATCAGCAAATAATTGTAAATGAAAGATCTGACATGGCATTGATTATGAAGTTAACTTTGTATCTCATATGAATGACTTCAAAACATAAAAAAGAAGCTGATTACAAAGTATCCATTCGTGCAAGCAGACTGCCACAGCAAATGCATGTACTCACGCTTGTCAGTTTGTTCCCACTAAGATAAAGATGTTGAAAGTTGTTCATGAATTCAGAGCCCTCCAGTGGCTCAATCGACGTTATCTCATTGTTGTCAGCAAAAAAGTCACGAATTTCACTGTAGCATTTGTTCATTCCAAGGGGCTTGAGACTTGATATCTGCAAAGGATTAAATATAAGGAGAAAAGCTGGAGTGAGACTCAAAACGTTACGTATATGTAGATCACTCATGCAACTTAAAGGAGGTTCCACCATCCAATTGAAGGTGAGCCCTTCCTTTCACACTTGTCGTACTTACAGCGAAAACAGTTCATGATACACATGAAAATCAATTTTGGTAAGAGGAAATTTTGCAAATTTCTGTTCTCGATTTAAGAGTGAGTGGCTAAACGTAGAAGAATGTTTTCTTCACGGAAAATCCATTTTCCAATCCATCTACCGAATTTATGAATAAAATTGCAATTTCTATTTCTACAGCCAGTTTAAACCATGTGGCACTCAATGCATAAATCAGTGGCACATCTTGCAAAACATGTGAAGGACACTGTAGGGTTAATGCACAGTGGGGACATAACAAGTAACAACGCTGGAGTTGATTTTCTCCTTAAGGCTGCTCTATACTTCCACCCTTTCTCAGATGTAACGGATTTTTGGGATTAGTTCTACGATTCCCCGCATAGGTGGCGGTATAAAAAAGTGGAATGGGGGGCCTTCTCCACCTCTTCTCCCCCTCCTCTAGATGTAACATGATAGCGGTCAGAGCTTCTCTTCTCGGGAGATATCTCGAGCGCGGTCACTCGAGATTCTTAGAACCCGACCCTTTCTTATCTATGACCAAATGAAGGGGTCTCAAATCTTCCTGTTTCTTGCTTGGGCATCGTTTCACTGTCTATTACGAAATAATGATTCGTCCCACCTTGAATTTGCAATGATGGTAAATATTGTACAGATATTTAGAACGCGATTACAAGCAGTAGTTGTTCGGTATCACGGAGTTGAGTTTACGATAGGTAATGCAATGAACCATGAGAGAAACAATGTACCATACATATACCAAATGTGCACTTAGGTCAAAACGCAGCTAAAAATTGCGCTCATGACTATTTGGCTTCTAATTTCTTAACTAAATGAAACTCGAAAGTCAAGGGAAATTTTATTGGGCGTTTTTATTAAATGAACACGGTGTGCATGTATTTTTTCCAGCATGGTGTGAATTGTCGCAAATAATATTAATAGAATGTTGAGTGGATACGTTTCTTCTTATTTAATTACATTTAATATTCCTATTTCATTTCTCTATTTAATAAAATTATGTTATTCGGATTTCAGAAAATTTTTGACGTATTATAACACGCTTATGGCAGTTAAAATAAACAAATAAAATTTTTCATTTCCTAGGACCCTATGAATTATGCCGAGCCCTCCTTGTGTAAGCTTGACAGCGAACAGTCATTGCGTAGAAGCGTGTCTTTCTCCGCCAGATCCTAACTGATGAATCACTTAGGTAGGTTAGATTTACGAGAACTCTTTTGTGAATGCTAATCCCCTGTACAATATGCCCTGGTTTCAACTTTCAGAGTCCGAAGAATGCTCCTTTTCAGGAACTGAAATGGTGAAACATATTGTACACTCATTTCGTAGATAACTCAACGACATCAACTGTGCCTCTTTCATCAGTACAGAGAATGAGTGGAAGACTTAAGATTATTACAAACATAGAACAGTATGTATTTCCACTCTCTAAATCAATAGGGTATCATCTAATCGAGTCAAAAAAATCAACGACATCAACTGTGCCTCTTTCATCAGTACAGAGAATGAGTGGAAGACTTAAGATTATTACAAACATAGAACAGTATGTATTTCCACTCTCTAAATCAATAGGGTATCATCTAATCGAGTCAAAAAAATGCCAGTTCAATACGGTTTAGAAGTTTAGTATTCATAAAATGCCTACATTTACACAATATCCTGCAAGCCATCGCAATGGTGTGTGGCAGTGGTGGCCATTCACCATGCTGTATTATCAAACAAGGAGAATACTTACTACTATCCTACTTAATAAACCTTGATAGAAATAGGCCACGAACATTTTTAAGGGTAATAACAACAAAATCTATAAAAAAAGAAAAAAATAATTGTATTATTTTTGGGCCCCGCATCGATCGCTTGCGATCACCTAACTTCTCAAATCAACCCTATCAGTCATGAATACCTACACCTTTTTTTCCTAGAGCTAGACTTTATAATTTGCTTATGATCTTTTGTTAAAGGAAATGTATGTGTTTTGGTGAATGATTTAAAACGTGGTACAATTCATGTTTCTGAAATTGTGTGCATTTACAGTGCACCCTGCAAGCCACCTTGAAGGCATGGCCTGAGGAGAGTCCTTATGTATGTAGCGCCGTGCAAGCCACTCCCAGGGTGTGGGCAGGGCATTAATATTCACCGAATATGTGCTAATAATCGCAATTATAGTGAATCAGAGATTATTACTAATATCTCGCGGGGCGCAGGTACACTAAAAATCTTACCTATTTTTCAACATGCAAGAAAATAAGGCAAGTACAGGGATGGAAAAATGTAAAAGTTCCATGAATCATCACGCCGTCACCTTTGTGCCAGTGAATTAGCTTGAATCTGTATCCCGTTCTGTTTGATTTTAAATTACATATTACTGCACTATAAACAAACGTATAAGTTCCGTATCCACCAAGTTCTAGTGTGTGAATTATTTAAATCCACGTCGAAGGATGAATCTACGATACTAACAGATTAAGTGTTTTATTCACAAAGTAATTTTTCTATTGCTCATGCAATATGCCAATTAACATGGTTTTGGATCTTTTCAGATACACTGCAAACAAGTTTACGTAAATGTGTTCTTCCTGAAAATTCCAATTGGGTTTTTACGAAGGCTACTTTGCTAATATAGTTCCCATGTCCAATCAAAGTGCTTTTCCATAGTGGTTGGCCGGCTTATTAAAAGTATCTCCGCTCTTCTGCTTACTATTTGTGTACCTTATATAAATTCTATTCTTTTATCCATGATCGCATATTTCTGGCAACCCAAGTAGCATCAAACGTCGGCCCGACATCGGCCCGACATCGGCCCGACATTGTTTTCATGTCGGCAATGTCGGCCGACATATACGACATCGGACCGACATTGGGCCGACATCGGTTTACAGCGTTCCGTACCAACACTACAGCCGACTTATGCCGATGTTGGGCCGACCTAGGGCCGACATCGGAATACAACCTTGGTGAAAGACATGTATTAGTATTGATTTCCTAGTGTTCTGTAACTAGTTCTATATAAGAATTATCATAGTACATTATTCATAACGGTGGAGTATTCAACATTCTGCTGCTAAGGGATCCAATAATATTTATTAGATATGTTACTTTGGCTTAATTTGTGCCCTCTTTATATGTTAATTAAATCTTTATACCCATACCTCTCCATTCATTTAAAACAAGTTATGCATTCAAGCCAAATACTCTAACTCCCTGTATTAAAGAGGGCCATATCCCTGATCATTATTATTAATTAATCAAATCATAGGATGTTCCCTGATCCATATCTTACATTGTTTTATAGAACCATTTAATCCATATCTTACATTTAAAACCATTTAATCCATATCTTACATTTAAAAGCATTTAATCCACATCTTACATTTTATTAATAGAGAGCAAAATATATAATGAGTTCTTGAAAATCATATCATGGCCATATGAGCGGGGGTGACTTGCCGATGTGCCGAAAGACTAAATTTTCTCCTCCTTGACAATCATTAAAAAAATTCAGTACGGACTGGCAATTCAGTTCGAGTTAAACTTAAAACCATTGCTTACTTAAATATATTAATAGGAGAAGTAAAATTCTAGGATCAAAAACTCCATGCCAACTCAACAAGTTAACTACCTATTGCGTTTTAATTTCCAATGATGAAATTCAAAGTACATACGTTCAAACGCACAACAGTTTATAAAACTTATGTTTTTTAATTAAAGCACTATCATTAACGATAAATTACATCTTTGGTGCACACGAATAACTTTAACCCGAATATTCATTTCATAGTTCGCGGCTGTGAAAGGTATCGACTATATCGATATAATCGCAATGCTAATCCAATCGAATTCTACATTCAAAATGGCAGTTGTGATTTGCGTTTTCGGTTCGTAGTTGTGAATTATTATTAATTGATCATGTAAAGTCAACTCGGAGGCAAGCAACTGGAATGAAATTGATCTCGAAGCATAGCGTTTTCATGAAGTTCGTCACCAAAGAAGCTTACTTTTAAACTGGAATGGACGAATAATGTACGGTGAGCAATTTTGTCTTTACAAAGCGAGACTGCTGAAGAAAATTCACGACTTTGTCATTGATTTGATCTGCCTTTCGTGTAGTCTTGATTGAATTCTTACCACAAGTAGTGACTTCATTTTTACAGGCACGTGTTATACCATTAACGTATTGGGACATTAGGGATGACCTAACGAAGATTCAAATCAACTTTGTAATGAATGTGAAACTTTTGGTGTATTTGTGTCCACGGTGCAGTCATGACTTTCGATGAGATTTCAAAGAACTCCCTCTTCAAAATATCTACTTTTAATTTTGAGTGGACCATTATTCTTTTAAAAGACCCTTGGTTACTGAATACCCAGATAAACCTTTTAAAAATTAGTGTTGTGCAAGAAGCAAGCTCGATTGCAGCTGTTGATTCCCATGCCATGTGGTGTGACTTATGTAGCGTTGGATAATGCCTGAAATGTGGAATCTTATTTCAAATGTGTGCTACATAGGCAAGTGAATGCAATCATTGAAATTTGAAGTAGTGCCAATAAATATTAAAGTAGGTATGAAGCTGTTTTTGTTTAAAATCGTACACGTTGCTTTCGAGTTGTTCCTGAAAGTTATATTATGACGATTATTGATTGTAGCCGTCACTTTGTGGAAGCCCATTCCGTCATCTGTTCTATACTATCTGAGGTCGTGCTAAAATATCAGTATTCTTTTAAATGAAACCTGATCTTCAGTTATGCTGGCTTAGAGAAAGGTGAAGGTAATTAGTACAGGGATTTTCGCATTGGCATATTCCAACCAATGCTATGCCTAATGGCAACACAGGTTAATAGGAATATATGGTTTTATGATTGTTAGTGAATACTTGGGTAAATGTTGGGCCATAACGGTTGGAAAAACTAACATGAATACAAGTTGACGTAACTGTTCCCCAACGTTGGCCCAACTGTTGGTGCTACATGGGGTTTGTGCAAGTCTACTTAAGTTGCAACTTCATAATGGTTGAATTTAGCTAACTGCTCTTTATAACACTCATATGAATCCAAGTGATGCTAGGTACTTATTTCTTCAACTTAACAGCTTTTGGTGATAATTTGTATTCCCGTTTTAAAGCATGTATAGACATAAGTAATTATGTGGAATACATAGTTTTTCAATTTAGGTGATACGGGAGTATATATTCCTCGGATTTCTCTGACTGAAATTGTTTTTAGTATTAATTTGTGTACCCATTTCTTAGGTTACATACCCTAAATGTAGTCTGGCTTAATTTCTTTTTAACTGAATACGTGTATACATATGTATTTCTCCTGGTCTTCTACATCTGCTATAGATTTCCTTCGTTATTTAGTTCCTAATTTGAATTTAACACTAGCCAACCTTTCAAACACAAGGCCAAAACTTTTCAAACACCAATCCTCTGAAATTGTAATTTCACCATTTGATGTTGTCCCAATGCTATCCTGATGTTGGTAACCAATGCTGGGCTGACATTGGAAGCTCTTTTACCACTGGCAAACGTTGGCATTCCAAAATTGGGCCAGCATTAGTAGCCGGCATTTGGCCAATGTCTACAACCCACATTGGGCCTGTGTCAGCAGCCGACATGAAGCCAGTGTTGACCTACATAACCCTGGCACTGGGCTGATATGACCCCGACACTAGCCGACATCATGCCGATGCTGGGGCAACATTGGCAGCCAATGTCGGTTTTCCACCGGCAAACGTTATCATTCCAACACTGGGCCAATGTCACCAGCCGATATCGGGCCGATGCACAACCGACTTTGGCCGGTGTTGGCCCGGCATTGGGCCAGCATCAAAATGCTGCTTGGGCTGTTTTGGTTTGGATATCGATTTGATTGAAATCACTTCCCTTTGATTTATCCTCTCACCAGCATTTACAATCACTTATGTTATCAATAGTTACACAGAATTGATTAATTTCATCTAATTCCATACATATTATCATGCTTCTAGTAATTGGTGATCCGAATTCATCTTGCATAACTGAATTATTTCAACGATTGTTTGTTAGTTTGTGGACTTCATATAATTTCTATATGCTGCACCTAGGTTGATTCAATCCTGAGCCTATGTTGACTTAATATTAAATGAATATATCACATATGTTGCTAGATTCGGAATATATCGCCTCAATGCTGGTGCATTGCCTGTGCGTCTGGTTTTGGACCTATGTCGGCTTCACGTTGGGCCTATGTCGGCTTCACGTTGGGCCTATGTCGGCTTCACGTTGGGCCTATGTCGGCTTCATGTTGGGCCTATGTCGGCTTCACGTTGGGCCTATGTCGGCTTCACGTTGGGCCTATGTCGGCTTCACGTTGGGCCTATGTCGGCTTCATGTTGGGCCTATGTCGGCTTCACGTTGGGCCTATGTCGGCTTCACGTTGGGCCTATGTCGGCTTCACGTTGGACCTATGTCGGCTTCACGTTGGGCCTATGTCGGCTTCATGTCGGGCCTATGTCGGCTTAACGTTGGGCCTATGTCGGCTTCATGTCGGGCCTATGTCGGCTTCATGTCGGGCCAGTGTAAGTTGGATGTTGGCCCAATGTCGGTTTGATGTCGGGCCGATGTCGGGTGGAATGTCGGCTGTAGCCCGGCAAAACGTTATCATTTCGACGTCGGGCCGATGTCGGCTGCCGATGTCGGGCCGACCTGCAGCCGACATGTGCCAATGTCGGGCCGACATTGGACCGACATCGGAATGCTACCTAACATTTTCCCTGATATAGTTCTTTGGTAATCGTCAATCGATTTCTGCGGTCATTGTCTCAAACAAACCACTTCATCTCTGCTTTAGATATGGCTCACGAAAATGGCATGAAATTTTGCCGGAGAAAGCTAGAAGAAGAGAGGAGAGATAGAGGTCAAGGCATGCTAGGCCTGATTCAAAATGAACTGCCATTATAGCAGTGTGAGGCCTATCGTAATTCATTAAGAAAGAAGCTGGAGAAATTTCATACTATATTAAATCTCACCAGACATGATTATGAAACGTCGGACACGACGACGAGAGAAGCAATTACTGTGACAAGAGATCCCAATTTAACCTTTGATATAGATGTTTATAATTATATTGACATTTTGCAATTCGTTTCTGGCTTGCTGTTACGCTAAGACTTTTTTCGACGGGCGAATCGTATCCATATAGATACGATTACGGTCATGCATGACCGTATACGGATATAGCGTTCCCTGATTACTCAGCAAGAATTCATGAGGGTAAAATAAGTTTAATTATGCATGAAGTGTGTAGGAATATCTATCATAATAGATAGTGTACTATTTAAAGGTTAGATACGTGCTATTTGTTCTAATTAATCCAGTTCGTGGTAGCTGTGATAACAATTACAACAGGTGACATCCTCATGAATGGCATGAGAGACAACGGTCAAGTGCCGATGGAGATATTTCAATGTATTGTTTTCAGTTATAATTTTCATGTTCTGTTCTAATACTTTATTGCTCTATACCTACTGGTCACAAGAATTATCAAAATCATAGAATACCTACATAATATATTACTTTCAACTCAACCTTCGCCAAAACGTGATTAATTGAAGAACTTCACTAGGTGAATGCCTATATAAAAATACCTATAAGAATTACATATGATTATAGTGTATACTACATGGGCACGCCAGTTAATTGTACACGGAAAAGCTCTGAAAAACAATTATAATTGCATTTCTTCCTGCACTTGTTTAATTTGAATCCTCTTCCAGTCGCTCATAAAACAAAGACGAACGTCGTGCGCTCGTATCATGTGATCATTCAAGGAATCATGCGATCAAAATTAGAACATGTGCTAATTTTGATCGCATGATCATGCGAATGAATTTCATGCGAGGAGATTTCCGTATTACACGACGCATGAACTTCATGCGCATGATTTCATTTGCAAGATCATTCGCCGAGTAAAAACGGCCTTCATATCCGACTCCTCAGATACTCTCCGTAAAGCTTGGAAAGAACATTTTCGGTTTCGTCCATCCAGCTGGGGGGGGGAGGGAAGGGGGGTGTTATCTCCGAGGTGTAACCTGACACTGCTCTGGGAACCCACAAGCTCCCTCAGAGACAGAACCCATGAGGCGTTTTGTAAACAAGAGGGGTGGAACGCCTTAGAGCAGGAGTGGGGGTAGGCTGCCAAAGGAAGAAATCTTTGCTAGGAACTCACGCGCATCACTAGTTTAAAATCGCGATACATGCTCCATGGCTAATGGGTTTATGGCCTAGCTATAGAAACAGCATCAGCAGTTGTTATTTGAATGGGTAGATGAAGGATCAAGCTTTGTAACGAGTTGAAGCAAAATCTTCGTATCGTATTCTAAGCTTAACAAATAGCTGCTGAAAATAGACAAAAAATGGAAAGTTTGGCTATTTTTTATAAACTAACAAATAAACCTACAAAAAGTCTATTTTACTAAAGACTAAAACCAATCCTTTTTCTATAATGGGAAAAATTCCCAAGATGCCAGCTGCTACGATAAAGTCGTAGTCGCGTCAGGCATAAGCATCTGCAACGGACTTTTAAAGGCAGGTATAGAACAGCCTTAATATTTCAGAGGAAGATCGGAAGCAATCCAGATACAGACTATGTTAATTACCAAACATGGCAAAGACATTTGGAATTGATCACATTTCTATAGACCAGAGACGTTATCGCTAAGGATGTCCTAAGGACGTGTAATCTAATGATGTATATTCCTAATGTAAGGATGCATATTTCCAAAATTTAGTGAAGCTGTGTTGAAGAAAATTTGGATTCCATCGGATTATCATCGGATCAGAAAATATCAAGGAGCTACGGAGGTTATGTCCAGACGCTTAAGACATTCAGTGCGGGCCTCGGATTCCTCACATCCCCCAAAATCGGGTCCAACTTACTTTTTCTCAGTTTTTGATGGTTTGGGGTCATTTTAGGTCACATAAACACTATTATTTCATTTTCTGTGCACAAGTGCTTTTTTCCCAAAAAAAATCAAATGCACGTCAATTGACATGGTCCGTATCTCTCACTGGCCAGAGACCCATTACTGCTCATTTGAATCGTTCGTCAGTATTATTTCATGGAATATTATGTATTGATAGTTTTCCCTTTGTCTTCTGCATTAATGAAGTTAGTTATCAAGAAATTTACCCCAAATTTTGTCAAAAATTACTTGTAATGATACCTAGCATAAGCGGAAAATATGCCGTAATCCATAAGTACCGTGATGCTGGTATTCATGTTGAAATAGAAAATCTGCATTGTAGATATCACGCCTACAAATCTTTGAGAATGTCTTTTATTGCATATAAATTAAAAATCTACATGATTATGACTTTAGTCTTAAATTTGAGGAAACCATAACACTGAAATTTGGTTTTTCTACTTGGACACAAAACATTCGTCTGAAAAAGGGAATGAAAAAATGCATGGAAAAATTACAATAACCAATTTAATTTGGAAAATAACCATTTACAAATATTGAATTACTATGGATATTTACACTTAAAACATCATTTATATAGATATCATGTTTTCAAAATATTTACAATTTGTCAGTTTACAAATTGTATATTTTTTTGTTTGAAAATGACAGTAAATACAAATTGCACAATATTAGCCTTTTATGGCATTTACAGTGCTTTCACTATTTACAATATGTAAAATTTGAACAATATTTATCACTTTTAAATTAATTACAATTTTTTAAATTATGTTCAAATATTAAGATATTTCTCACGTTCTTCGAATATTTACAGGAATGTCACCATTTACAAATTGTACATCAGTTACGAAGTTGACGTTATTTGAAAATGACATTATTTACAAATTTAACAACATTTACGAAAGGCAAACAAACTTCTGTCCTCCCCAAAGGGTCCTGACTCCTCCTCCTCTTCCACTGAGTCACTGGCAATTTCTTCGTCGTCACCTCTGTCCACTTGGGTTAATATTTTCTCCACATCTAAATCGGAAACCATGTAGGTCTCCCTGCAAAATATTCTTCCAAGGAGGTTAGAAGGATATGGAGGCGACAGGGGCGCCCACTTGCCGCGTAGATCCTCCAGATGGCAGCACTAGTACGACACATGATGTGCATCGCAACTGACGGAGGCATTTGCTTCTGCAAATAAATACTCGCTGCAACTAATTTTCGAGAGATAACTGAATGTGAATTTCAGGAATGCTTTGGGAGAGGTAATTATGCAAGAAATATTTTTTGCCACCGAAAAATTCTGCATTTCTGCAAATCGTTACGGCAACTTTCCTAACCAATAGGCGTATTGGTTAACACTATAATGCTTCAGCAAGGCGTAAATTATTGATTTGGAAGATTTAATTCACAAAATAAATGATAAATATGCAATTGTGCACGAAAAATGCCCTTCTACCTGTTTCTAATAGCATGGTAACAGAAAGTAAGAACAACTATGGGAATTGAGAGGCTTAATACATCACCTTCGGATATAACGAGCGCTCGCTATACCGAGTGATTTCCCAGCCATTGAGGAGAGCACTCGTTGTACGGAGCTTCCACTGTATACAAATGAGAATTCACAATTTTGAAGTGTAAGCACTGCCATACGCGCGTTGGGAATCATGGCGACCAAATGTTTTTTCATCTAAAATGCCACCCTCTGTAGTTATCACTCGTGTTGGTTGCAAGAAATCAAGGATACAGAGACTGCAATGAAGGATTATTTTAACAACAAATTACGATATAATTAAAGGACACAAAATCCTAAATCTCTATCTTCTTTATTGAGTTTTTCTTCACAGATGTTCATGGGTCCATTTACGAAATACTTCATACTTTGACTACCTTCTCCACTCAGGAAGGTATGTAATTCTATTTTATTTGTGTCTTCTAGTATTTGTACCTTGGCAGAATCATATTTCGAGAAGCATTTCGTCGAGAAAAATAGACTGCTATTTCAGTGACAACATATATGTTTTCTTCCTCTTCCAATTAGTGACACCATCTCTTCAAAATCGATGGATTTCTGCCTAAACATGTTAGAACTTGGAATTGTAAAAAGGGCCTGGGTCAATCACCCCCATTTGCACGATGCATGAACACCTGGTATAGGAACGGGTTATTTCCGATTTTCATTAACGCAAGTTAATAATGTTTGAACAATGAATGTGCACGACGAATGAAGAGGTGGAAAGAATATCTGGAAGAGTTATACAATGGAAAAAATCTCAGCACAAAAGCTATCGAAGAGGTAAGAGAAGTGGAAAAGAATGATTTGGGGGCATCAATATTAAGATCGTAATTCAACGCAGCAGTAAGGGATCTTCAGATGAATAACGCTTCTGGTATTGATGATTATCCTGCAGAACTAATTAAAAATGCAGGAGAGAAGACACTAACCCATAAAAAGAGTCGTTCCAGGCATGATGTGGTGGAATAACATAATTCAATAAGATTGGCAATTTTCCACAAAGAAATCTTTACTACGACCGGTTTCGATGTGATACATCATCATCAGGTGACCAAATCTCACCAAAGTCCAGTATATATACAAATGAGGGGAGGGGCCGGGGAAAAAACAAGGAGTGAGGGGAAGAGGGCCTAAACCAAGGGTGACAACGGAAAAGGGGGAAGAGGAGGGAGAACTGGTGCTAGGGGTGGGTGTTGGGAAACACCACACACCAAAGACTGGGAAGCCCTGGCCGTTGAAGAGGCGCCTCGTACACCTTGAGGTTCAAGAGAGGCCATTTGTAGGGGGGGGGGGGGGGAGAAGGATGCCGCGTCCCCTGCCGGAGGAGAGGCCGCCGTCTTTCGGCCTTGCCCAACAAAGGCACAGTTGTGAGGGGGGGGATTATCACAGTAGGGGGCCACCCCTGGTCTTCGAGCCCCAAGGTAGGGAGATGGCGGTGAAAACACTGGCCTCTGGCCACTAAGGGGTATCCTGTGGCAATGCTCCGAACGCCCGGTCCGTGGAAGGGGCTGAGAAGCTAGGTCAGGGAGTGTGTCCACCAAGTAGGCGCGGTGATAGGTGAGGGGGCACTTTGTTGAGGTAACACAATGAAAACACGCAAAGGGCAGGGGGAAAACCAGTGAGCGGAGGTGAGGGAGAACTTAGAACACTCGGGAGTGGGAAAGTGATGGAGAGGAGTGGGGACGAGTTAAATTGCACGTCCTTGAGGAGATTCAGATTCTTACCCCTTCGTTGAATAATTTCAACCTGCTCCATGGCGTCTAATTTCTTGCCTTTGTCCAAGGTGTGGAGCATTTTAACTCCATATTACACGTGTGGTTAGATTCCATTTGGAGAGTCCCCAAACAAGAGTGATTGTTAGATGAAGTAATGATTCCTAGGAGGGGAAGACTGAAATTGCAAAACTACACTCCTGGCCAAAAAACTCGCAACACCCACGGGCGCTGTTATAAGCAACTTCCGCACGATTTTTGAAATTCCATCTCATTCCCCTGCGTTGGGTTGAAAAGAAGCCCCCCCCCCCCCAAGTGGGAGGGAGGTGGGGGGGGGGGGGAGGGGGAGGAATGAGTGCGTTTTCAGGTTGTGGGCTCAAATTCCAGGGTTGACTGCGATACCTGCGAAAGGGCAAGGTCCGGGAGATTTTCGGTTCATACCTGGGCATGGATATCTTCAGATGGTCCAGGGGTATGCTGGAGAGTGGATGGTAACCTAAATATGGGGAGAAATACGTCGAAATATTGGATAATGTGATGCTGCCATCTGTAATGTCAGTATATGACCAAGATTACAAGGTAAGTAAGTTTGGAAATTATCTGAATTTATGCAAAAACTTTAGTGATTTTCATAATTTGATGGATAAAACATTAAATATATTAAAGCCATTTAATGAATTTATCTTCTCGTTATTTTTGAATACATTTCTATACTTCAGTTATACAATCAACGTGTGCAAGTCGGAAGCTCAGATGTGGAATGTAAGAAAAATAATGAGGGTATCAGTGCGCTTTACATCTCCTCTTCGTGGCTGGACAGGTGGATTGTAATTTTGAAAAACCCTATCAAAAGCAAGTTTAAATTACCAACAGCAGATTACTGTAACCAAACCTAAACTGATACGTGATAATGAATCGTATAAGTTCCTTATTATGTTTGACATAAACATTTTAAAATCTACGAGGTAGATATCAGTTCAGGGAATACAAAGAACGACACCCATTACTTTAAAGAGATGCAATGTATGCAAATGCGTAAATAGATAATTGGAAAGCAATACCTATTTACCGGTTATCAAAAAAATTATAGTTGTTAACAAATATGTAAATATCTAACTTGTATGCGATCTGCGGCACGAAAGCTAGTGAAAGTAATTGATCCACATATTTTAATTGAAAAGCTAACTAATATTACAAATTGTATTCCAGAATAATCAAATGAAGCAGGCTTGTAACTCAGAGCATATGTTATAAAGAACACAACTGCAGCTCGGAAGATGAAAACTTATGCATGGCATTCCCAGTGTCCAGAAAGATCATTGCATGCTCTAAGCATGTTAACTCCTCGTCGACCAATAAAACAGCCCCACACCGACCTGCCGAGAGTATTCAAGAGCACAATTGCAGAGGACGAAGCGAGCGAACGTGACAAGAGAGAGTAGAGGCAGTCAACCCTGGAATTTGAGCCCACAACCTGGGAGCCCACTTGGGGGGGGTGCCTCCTCCTTAGTCCAGGGGTTGCCAGATCGTCAAATAATGAGACGGAATTCCAAAAATTGCATTGCTTCGAACAGCGCCCGTGGGTGTTGCGAGTTTTTTGGCCGGGACTGTACAATGCAGCTAATATCATCAAATATTGACTACTGCCTGCATGACGAGTGAAAGTGATTCGGGTAATATTTCTAACTTAGAGATTTATGAAGCAAAAGGTAAAAATTGGGTGAAACTATCAAACCAGTCTTGCAGCCTAGCATTGGCCAGTGGCATCACATCTATCAGGACAAATATTATAATTGTGTAAAAATAGCAGAGACTCTTCTTTCCATGAAAACAAGTCTGTGGAACAATTAGAGTGAACAGGGGACTTCCAGAACTTATAAAAAAAGAGTAAAAAAACTGAATAAAGGAGAATATACCTATTGCCGAAAAGAGCAAGTCCTGCTCCTAAATTGCAAGGATAAACTAGGATGATCTCGACCATTCATGATGCTAGTATGAGTAAAACGACTAAAATCAATAGAAAAATTGGACTTGCAGTGAAGAAGCCTTAGTGTACTGTGAAGTATAATGAATGCATGAAGGGTGGTGATAGAGCAGAACTTTGAAGCATCTAAGTACAGTATTTCACCTGGTTTTCATGCAAAGCCTCTACTTTCAGAGATTGAGCAGGTTTCAAACTGGCTTTCACATAAATTAATTCAGCTCTGGTTCCTAGCTCAAGAACCGGTGGAACCAAGAACCGAACTGACCCATCCCTCATTGAAATCATTCGGCAGTTTCACCTTCAGCACTTTCACGTTGATCAATAAGTGGTGAATTGATGGTTGATCTAATAATTACATACTTGACCCTTAAAAAGTGACACATTTATCCTTATAAACCATAAATATGATGCGAGTGCACAGGGAAACTTATTAAAAGAACTAGACTTATGACAACTTTTATACACCATGCCGAACTGTAACTGAGACGCAAGGAAAACTTAGGTGTAGTTAAGGTTAATACGTACAACATGGAATATGTAAATGGTGAAAAAGGGCAAGTTGCAGATCAGAAAGTCCAATTCAATGGTCCAATATCAAGCGGATTCCATGATGTCGTCGAACACAAAGTGGTGGTGATGTTTGTGCACTCTCGTGTGCCTGTATGATGGGCAACATGACTTGGAAAGGTGGTAAAGTTTGTAGAGGACATATAATATCAATACATGGATTTAAATAGAGCTAAGAATGGTACAGATCCCTAATGCAGCAGAATAATTTTTAGTTTAAAAACAAAAACACCAATGAAATTTCTGGTAATTACCATGAATGTGTAATTAAAGTTTTTATTTTATAACTCTGAACATTTTTAAGCCTTAATGGTTGTATTTGAAAAGCTTTCATATTTTGTAGTGCTAATTACATTCAAGTAAAGATGAGGAAAAAATATATTGACAAAAGGCATAATTATTACAATTATGATAACGATAAACTTTGTCATTTTCTTTTTTTTAAAGTACTCCGAAATGGGAGTTTGTCTTCGATTCAGGCTCGTCCTCACCTCGGGTGAACAAGGCGCTACACTGTGGGGGAGCACCAACGGGGAGTGGGAGTGAACGTCGTGGCGCTCACCTTATTGTTGGTGACGTTCAGGAAGGTGGTGTGGTTGGGCAGCTTCTCGGGCAGTTTGGTGAGGCCACGGCCAGAGCAGTCCACCGCCATCGAGAATTCCGACTTCTCAAAGCGTTTGATGGAGCAGGCACACGTGTACCCTGGGCCAGAGGGACACTCCTCCTGCAAAACAACCATCGTTAGCATCTCTTCTCCTCACAATCACCCCAGGCTAGAGCACAATGGAACTGGACTCACAAAGCGTTTTCCCAAATGACCCAGTTGGCAGCACAAATTGTGTTTCACTTACATCTACATACAGTGAAACTAGTCAACCTCTTCAGATTGTAAACCTCCGTTTTTCGCAACGACCTTGAGGTCCCGCCAAAATTTGTTTGCAATTATATGGAGAAACCTCTTCCTATTGTACCTCTATATTTTCGAAAAACCCCCACACCTAGAATACACCCCATGACAGACAACGGCCTCCAAGGAGTAAAATATTCAGCCATTATGTTAGCGAAAATGATAGTAGAACTAAAATCTGACATAAACAGAACTTACAAACCTACGTAAACCTCTCAACCTTCATACCCACGGACGAGATTAACATCTGACGCAACTATTATACCTGAATCCGAAGAGTTGTTATATTTTAGAGTTCAAATGATTTTTAAGGTGAATTTAGCCTATTCTGACTTCATTTTATCATCAGTCCTCCATAAAATCTCAATATTGTAGCAACTGTACCCTTACAAAATTACATTGCGTTTATTTCCATGCTTGCACCTTGCGGCAGTCATCTGTTCTTTCAGAGTATCTTCGCCGCAAATTTTAACTCCACCACTCTTAATCAATTATTGCCGTCCCCCCATATGCAACACTATTTGTGATTAGAGTCACATTTTTGTAGTTGAAGACATCGGTCAGTGAAATAGGCCTCTCACTTTTCCGTTGAAATTACCATTTATTTATGTATTTGATGGCCTCATACATATTATGCATGTACTTACCTACTTTTAATTTGATAATTTTCAATTAATATTTAAGTAAATAATTTTCTATCGATTTTTAAATATTTGCAAGTAAACATGCACACAAACAAATATTACAGCATAAATTTTAGGTCCACGATGGACGTGACAAATCCTAAAAAAAAAAGAGGAACCTAGAAACAAAAACCTAGATTAGAAAAACTCCAAGCCACTGATGAGGGGAAGCGAAAAATAGACGTTGCTTAGACGTTTACAATATCACCATCCACCCTGATATCCATTTTAAAAAAATGTTCAGAATGTGAAAAAGCAACACATTGTTATAATTGGAAATCTCGGGAAGTGAATAGTGTACAGTTAAATGAGCACATATTTGATTGGTTGATGGAAGGTAGAGCCAGAAATGGTCCCATATCTGGATCAATTCTACAGCAAAGGCGAGAGAAGTACATAGCAGGGAACATGGGAATTGAAAATTTTCAAGAATCAAATGGATGACTACAAAATAAACTACTAAAGTGCGGTGTAATCTCAAAACATTAAAGATGTGTGTGGAGGAAGCTGCTGTAAGTGATACAGTGGTAGTAGAGTGAAGAAATAACTTCGCAGATGATTTTAGTGGGGCATAAACCACAAAACATTTTAATGCTGATGAGGCAGGAGTTTTTTTAAACTTGCTTGCTGACAGAACTCTGCCATTTAGAAGCCAATCGTGCCATGGAGGGGGGGAAGAAGCAAAGAAAAATTCACAGTGCTTTTCTGAGTCATTTTTGATGGCTCTGAGAAATTGGAGCCACTTGTAATTGAGAAATATATGAAGCCTAGAGGCTTTAAAAATGCTCAAAGATGGAATGAGGAACTGGAAAATAGTCCTCTTCATTGATCAGTGTACAGCACATAAAATTGAAGGAATTGTGTTACCATACATCAAAATAGAATATTTTTCTCCAAATACCACCAGTAAATCGCAACCTCTTGCTAAAGGAATATTTCCAATGTGAAGAGAAATTACTGGGTGGTGTGCATGTTGCAAACAGTTAATGAGAAAAATGATACAAGAACTGTGTTTGTGGAATATAATGCATGCCATGCGCGGGCTGTCTTACATGCACTTACTTAAAGTTGAAGGTTATTGAGAACAGTTTTTAAAAGGCTGGATTTATGGGGGACAGCAGCAAGGAAGACATTATGTATGAGGATGAGCCAACAGAGTGGCATGAAATAAATAAAATAATTAATGTTTGCCTTTCTCTCATGTACTGCAAATTGAGGGGATGATGGTGGGAGAAGTGGAGGAAGAAATTGGAGGGCAGTCGCCAATAAACATATCTTAATATGGAGGAAGTGGGTGAGGAGTGAATGTCAGTGACAATCAAAAAAGAGGTGCAGGATGCTTTAGGTGGCATATTTTTTTGTATGGAACACTGAAGCAGTGAGAATCTATTACCATTAAGTAAGGTAGAAAATATCATTTCAAAAGAATTTGAAAAAAAATGAATGAAACAGAAATTAAAATTTTTTAAGTCAGACTTCTTAAGTAAGTTTTAGTTCCCTTGTTTTTATTGTTATACAACTATGTAAAATCATAACAGCATTTATTTAACTATACGAATATAGTAATTAAAGAGACAGCAGCACATATCATTGTCAAAACGTTCCATAAGGTGGAATATAAGTAATATAGGTAATAGGTATAGGTATTTTGCTGAAAACTCTTTATAACGAACCTCTATTTAAGAAAATGACCGAAAAACGTTCCCTTCCATTTCGATGTAATGAGGTTTCACTGTATTACCTAATACCTTGCAAGGGTGTGTGTGACTGCTGGGGTCGACCAAGCATGCACCATTTACATGCAACTAGCACTTGCACGCAACTGCCAAGCAGCCATGCGCAATTTAGTGAGAGTGTAAAGAGAGGTCACCTGCGGCGCAACAACAGCAAACGAAGTTGCTCCCCACCAACCTCGACATGGGTTCGCACTGGGCATGACGACCTTCTAAGACGCAAGGGTCAAACCTGCTCTTGAGACTATAGGATTCCTGAAAAGCTCAAGGGAACTCTACTGGGGTAAACTGTTTCCATGACAAGTGAGGACGGATCCTGAAAACAATGACACCACTCAAATGGAATGTCGCAATTGGTATTCTGCAAAACCCTGTGGACCTAGCATGAAATGCACACAAACCTCTAGCCAGAAGAAACAATAGTCCCTTCATATTTTGAGAAATTGAACACAAAAGCTGCATTACAGAAATCCTTGATCAAAGTGATCATCACACTGTGATTTTTCCATTTGAAAATTTCGATGAGCGAGGATGAAAACTTTGTAACGTAACACTGAAAGGCCAGAGGACATTGGGAGCTCATTTGTCTAGCCACACCTAGGAGAGCACCTTATCTTATCAATGCACAACAAAATGCTCAAATTCACAATATCTCAACATACTGGACGAGAATTGAGCTGCATCCTCACATTGTGGTATATTGTACTTATGGTCATGAACTAGATTTATTTTTTCAATTGATTCACACAAGTGACCCTTATTGAAAACTGGGAATTTCTTTCCCTTTTTGTTTCACAGCCACACTTCATGAATGAGAAACGCCTCTGTTTATCCTCTGGGTGGTGCCACCCACGCTGGCCAACGTTTCAACGCTCGACCGGGGCATATTCCACAGGGTAGCTGAGTGTTGTTTTGGCATGCCTTTTACAGGCTCCCAGAGGGACAGATGCCGTCTGATTGGTGAGCCAGGGCACCAATCAGAGCCCCCCACTCTTGTTTGATCTACTTCAGCACCAGTGTCCTTGAGTTTTTCATCAAGAACGCTGAGTGACCATTAAAATTTTTATTTTACCATAACCCAGAGTTATTTCCTCCATCCATTTTTGACTTGATCCAAGAAATATTGGAATTGCCTCTGGACAGATGCAGTTGAGATGCATTTTGAAAATAAAACTTTGAATCATCACTCAGGGTTCTCAATCAGTAACTCCCTGCACTGAAGCACATCCAACAACAGTAGAGGACTCCTCGTCATGCTGAACAGTCCCACCTCGTTGATCAATTAACCTGATTTTCACATAGCATATATGAGGAACAAAGAACCTATGACCCGATTACTCAAATGCCACTCAGATGATTCCTGAGTCAGACATCAAAGCATCAGCCTAGTAGGAAATGCAAGAAGTTTTCCTTCAGCAAGTTCCCTGCATGCATTCTTATTTAACGTTGTTGGCAGTTCACTACCATGTAGCTGCTCATGGAAACGGAAGTTACAAAATTCCATAATACTGAAGTCTGTTCTATCAGGTTTCTACAGTTTTCTTAGCAAACTTTAGTTCTTCACATCACCTTAAAAAAGGCGACCTCATAGTCTGCATCTTTCAAATAAAAATACAGTGCAGTGTCGCGAGGACATTCCTTGATAACACGGTTCCCTTATTTGCACAGTCATTTCCCCGGATCCAAGAAATAGTTGATGAAAATAATTATGGTTGGCTTGGTTTGCTTACCTCTTTAGCAGGTTTTGAAGGCTAAGTCAAATTTGTGCCAGGAAGATAACCACCTTTAATGTTAATCTGACTATGGATATCTCTAATTAGGTTTAATTCTCACACTGAAAAAGATTAATGGTACCAACAATAATACTTTGGTAGGTATATTATAGTAAAAAGAATATTGAATTCTAGGAAGTACAGTAAGAGCCCGTTATAGTGAGTATGGCATATAGCGAGAATCTCACAATAATAAGTGATTGGCTATGTACACCCGTCCACAATAAAAAGTTACCACCTCGGAGGCTGAATTTGCTAAGTCCTGAGTTGAAGGAGATTTGACAACACTGTCCCTTGGCCAGAGTTTAAATGCCCAGAGCTCTCGCCATTTATTGAGGGTACCCATCCCTCGAGAACAATTCCCTTTTCGCCCTTTCTCCAGTGAACAGCAGACCGCCTTGACCCACGACCACGATATCTGCTAGAAGGCGAGTCGCCAGAGACACACAGGTACCCGTGGCCACAGAACGGGAGAAGGGGCACGAGATGAGTTCCAATCACTTTTCACCACATTTCTAGAAGAAACATGATAGAAAATGACACTCGCTTTATAACCTCTTTCGAAAATACCTATCATTTATTCCGAGACCACTTTGGAGTCCTATGACAACTGGACGATTTTCCGAGGGTAATTATTAACGTGCTAAATGGTCGTTGCGCTTCCACGGGTATTATAAGACCGTAATATATGCAATGTTCTGGTTGAAATTTTATGTCCTCTAAACTTAACACTTCAAAACGCCTACATTTATTGATCACTAAGTCACCAATTAACTCAGATTCATCCAACGTTCATGTCGCAGAGCGTAGGTGTGAAGAAAGTTTAGGAAGGTGTAAAGAGAAAGCCTTAGTTTTATTATTCCATAGTTTTTTTCAATTGATCACTGCTTCAACTGCTCATGTATTACGTCTAAATTAAATTAGATCAGATGCTAATATGATCTTCAGTATTTTTGTAACGCTTGAACTCCTGGAATTGTATTCAAAAGCCATTAATTTATGATAATCAATAGCTATCGGCTTATGTGGGCCGAGCTTCTTACAAAGGAGAAGTCTCTAAGTTTTTACAGCCTCATTACATAATTCTCTCTAAAAGAGAGTTGCATAGAACGGCATAATCAGAGAAGCCTTTGAGCCCTTAGCCGATACCCTACTTTCGGAAATAATTCCAATACGCTCAGAAGTCGGTCGGTATATTTTTTCACCCTCAGAAATATTCCCGACACGTTTTATGATACCCACCACCCCGAACAGTAAGCAGGTGGTGAAAATAGAATCAAGCCAGATCACAACAAAAAAAAACTCATCCGGGAAATTAACCACAGATCTACAAATGTGCTGTTATGCGCGCTATTCCAAGCAAGGTTTGAATTTGGGCAGGCTCTCCATTTCTTGACATTTCCACCTTCCGCTATCTAAATAGTGTATTGGAGAAAAAGGGGTATAGCAGCATTGATGACAGAAGGAAAATTGTATTGGCAAGATGAGCTTTTAGTCGTAGACGTGAACTGTTGACAGGGGCGTTAAGCAGGGAAGTAACGAAAATACTAGTGAAGAGTTTGATATGGAGCGTGGCACTATATGACGCTTAAACATAGGCTTCATGGAATGAAGATGGAAATATACTCAGAGCTTTTAAGATGTGGGTATGTAGAAGGATGGAGAAATTAAAGTGGGTCAAAAGGAGGACAAATGATGAAGTATTAGAAATGGTAGGAGTGGAAAGAATTTTGATTGATGAATAGGGAAGATAAAAAGGGCGAGGGTGAATTGAAATATGTGATTGAGTGAAGGATATTGGTTAAACGGGATAGAGTGAGGCGAAGATCGGGTAGCTTGGATAAAATGATGGGAGGTATGAGGGGCTGAAGAGGGACAGTGTGTGGAACCAAAACTAATGATTCTCATCACTGCAATCACATCACGTGCTTAATTCCCTTGGAAAATATGAATTGATCCTCACCTAGAAATTCATTGCTCTCTTTTCCATACATCGATTGATGATTCTAAGCACCAACGTAGCAGCATGAGAAAATCAGCAGTTTTCGCATTCCCTTGTTACTCTCATTTTCGTTTTAGATGGCAATACAGTTTTTTCGAATACTCCAACAGTATATTCTCCTTGCATATCCTACAAGCGAGCCCATAAAAATCCTCCGACCTCTCTGCACAGTAGTTCAGTAATTCCAAGTATTCCCTATAATTACGTTGAATTTGTTCTGGTCACATTGCAGAATTACACGTCCTGTCATTATTTTATATTTCAAGTAGCATATACTGCGATATGAATTGCCGAGTATTCATTCTAAGAAATAACCAGGCGAGTATGCGAGAGTGCGAGGATTGTGTGTAATTTGAAAGAAATTCTAAATATATCCGCGATAATTTTTCCTAATTTATTACCCAATTAAGCTTGGAACTTATATGCCGTAAAGACGTTCAGTACGTCTTATCTATTGTAATCGAAATCTGCCTGTAACAGTTGTAGCATTATTATTTTTACCATTTACTATACAAGCGCATTTTTCGAGATCTTATCTCAATGTCCATGGAGGCACATCATGCACATAAGAGGCTTGATCTGCGACAAATGTACATCTACTAAAACTCTGCTGACAAGAATGCAAGTATACTTTCAATGCAATTAAACACTATGCTGCACTTAACTTGTCAAATAGTTATGTTAGGGTTGAAATCAAACTAATTACTATAACAAATAATAGTCATCTGCTCATTCAGGGAAAAACAACAAATATTACGTGAAATTCTCTGTGTGCAGTGTATTTGCAATAAATTGAAAGGATTAAAAAATTACACCTCAATTGTATTGATTCGCTGTATAGCATAGGCGTTATTCCCAAGGCTAGGACACTCACTTTAGTAAAAGAGAATGAAACAGCCATGAATTTAAAAAAACAGGTGACTATTTTTCAACAAATTTATAATGGTATGAACTTGGCTGCTGCAACTGAATTAAGTTCTTGTAGCTGTTTGGTAAATCTCAAAATAAGGGGAATGAGAGAATTAACTCATCCCGCAGTGTATTTTAAGCATATGCAGTTATGCATTAATTAACGAAAGGGGTATATTTAGTGCTAGTCAATTTTTGTTTAAAGAAGCCATTTTAACATGGGAAAGCCAGGGATACATTTTAACTAGGAAATTTCAAAACAAAGTTCCAACTAACCCAGTATATTTCCATGAAAAGACCAGAAAATGCCTTTTTTGAAGAAAGCACATTGTTTGAAATACATTTAATAATATTTCACAGCTGATTTAAGTCAATTTTAGAACTTCACTAGAGTAAATTTGAAATTCCCTCTTTTATAATATGCTTTCTACAGTGCTGACATCTAGCGGTGATTTGCAAGAACTATTTACTCGCGGCTACAGAAAGCGATCGCGAATTCTTACCTAACAACGTAAAACACTTCAAATGAAAAATTAAATAATCAAATTGCATTCATATTTGAATATAAGTAATTTATTATTGCAAAATTAGTATTTTTTAATGAAACTAAACTCCACGACAGCTGCAGCAACGAACTTCCTACGGGAATGCTATTTTCAAGTGAAAGCCTAGGCTGAAGTAAGCTCTGAATTGGTGTTACGGCGGCTACCTTAAAGCTAATTTTAAATAATTCCAGAGAAAATATGGATCCTTTGTGACGACTAGTTAGGTATTCACAATACACAAAATGATAGAAAAGGAATAGAAATTACCAAGCACTAATCCGATTATTTTATGAACTGGGACATTGTTTTCGAGAAGTAGGCATCGTGCCATGCGTCTTTGAACATTTTTTCCTTGGATCATGTAATTAGGATTGAATTGCGATTTGGATGATCAGTCTCTGGGATTTTTGCTACAGTTTAAGCACTTCAAAAAGCACTATGCTGAATCGATTTTTCCACATTTTCCCATATGAAATACTTGGACCGAGGGCCCACTCAGCATGACCTATCTGGCTTCAGCTGCTCCTCTCGCGGTATACAGCGATCGTTATTCCGTTGTACAGAGTTCAGTGCTACAAAATCATTTCAAAAACTTCGTAAAACAGAGGTCAATCACTCCAAGGGACCGGCCTCTCACTTCGTAAATCAATAAAATCGAGGTTTCGTAAAATAGAGGTCATTTTACATGGTTTCCCTATATACAAAGATCGGGACCGGCGGAATGGTTCGTAAATTGGTGTCATTTCGTAAAAAAGAGGTTCTACTGTACATATTTAAATAGAAGCATAGATGCACGGAGGAATATATGCACAAAGATGCAATGATTCACTTGAGAAAACAATATCATTACAGAAACTGTCGACACAATCAATTGATAAAACCAAAACATTTTGTGATTTAATTCCAAAGGTGTAATCACTTTCAATTTTCAGAAGTTTCACTTTCTTAATTAGTCTGCCGTTACTCCATACCAGCATATATTGTTACATTTTAAAGCGAATAGATTGATTACAAACATCAACAGTAAGTCATGTTGATTAACTATTGTTAATTACCTCAGCTTGTTCCCTCCATTGTAATAATGGCGCACTGGTTAGACAAACGCTGGATAAACAGTCAACTGTTATACGTCATTTCGGCGGTGAACGATGTTTGCGAATTGTTTGTCCCGGTGACCCATGACTCTCCATATGAGCTGAAATTCCTTCGACTTTACAGAATTGGCCCCCAGAATGTTGGGTCCCTACTTAAACGTGAGAATCCACAGTAGTCTATTTATTTCCTCCTTCATTTATTCACCAATCCTGATTCATCCCTCTTTTTACAACTCAATGAAACATGAATAAACAATTAATATGTCATCAGGATTGAGACTACCTCCTCCTTTCACTTCAAATTACTTAACCAATTTTTTCTTGAGTTCCATCTGAAGCTTGCCTCGCATAACTTTTGAGCCTTGATGGAATTGAGAGCAGTCGTTGTGGTCAAAGCAATCTCCACCACCCGAATGCAAACGTGTCTTCGATAAGAAAGACAAGTGAGGGGCAGGAGGTCTTCAACGCAACGGACTCCCCACCCGTCTGCACTCCTCAATCGCGCTCACCTTGCTGATGTCCTCAATCTTGTCCAAGGGAATGCGCTCCTCCCAATGGAACCACAGGTCCTTCATCAGCGCAACGCAGTACGTTCCCTCCTTGTTGTGGAACACCACAGGGGGCGCTGCTTCGGCGGGAGGGGGGAACGACGGAGCACCCACAACAATGTCAATCGCATCACGCGACAGGGAGGAATCAGAGAGCACCCGACGTGAGGCAGAGAGGGCAGGCGTCGTGTTGTTCCAGGACAACACCTCCTTGATACCAGAGCAGCGTAGCCTCTCATTACCTTCAAAAGAAACCACGAGAACTAAGCGAGGCACCCACGTTGGCCACATGCCACATTTCACTTCCGAGGGCGAGCCAGGGCAGTGAGGGAGGGGACGCATGTGTCTTTTCAACTCCAAACAAACCCAAAGCTAGCGTTATTCCTATGCAGGAGCAAGAAGGGGCGGTTAAAATCCCCCGTGGAATTAAAAAGATTGAGACAAACCTGCTGAAAAATCACATAGTCTTTTTAACTGCAAGTTTAAAGAACTATACCATGAATTTTCTGAAAATTTTAAATAAAATACCAATTAAAAAATAATATTTAATTTTGAAATGTCAAAATATCTAAGATGAAAGAAGATTAATACATAATATTCATTTGAAAAAAATGTCTGCTAAACACAAAATATATGTGCAAGGCATATCTATTAACCCTAGGTAGACCATAAAAGTAGAGGTAGACTGCTAGTGACTACCATCCAATCCACGTGGACTCCCCCAAAAGACAATCTTGGCTGCACCACTGCTCCTATGTGTTTAACATCGCTTGCTACATTCAAATTTACTCCGCCAACTTTATAATAAAAGGAGTGAATTAAAGTCATTGTGAATCACAATGCAATAAGCAAGATAAATTCCTAGAATACAACAAGGCAAACTGATACAACATATCTTGTCTGACCGATGCACTTCATAAAAGTGAAAACGCCTGGTGGCACAATACTCTCCCTTGTTCAAGGGTCATCCCGCATCAAATCAATCACAAAAATGACGTTTTGACACCTACCAACTCACCTTTTGACAAAAATTGGCACATATTGTCCTTTCACCATTGTAAGAGACAAATCCAAATTGCATTTGTCTAGCACCGGTAGTTTTTCAATTACAGCCTCTCAAACGAGTTCTCAATTTCTTCCATTCCCAAGGCTCACTTCTCAGTGGATACTATTTTACTCCAAAAATACTATCTCAGTTAATCATTTCTGAAAAATGTTTAGCTCTGGCCACAAGGCTATGAGAATCTCAGAAAAAAAATACATGAGCCCTTAAATTGTCTCATTTAGTCTTTTAAAAATTCTTAGTAACTACTAAGGCCATTTTCACCTAAAGGGACGGAGTGATTCCTAACATAATTTCAATCATAAAGAATTGCACTTTCATTCTCAGGAATGAAAATAATGGCTTTATAATTCCTTCAATTAAAAATTAATGCCACATTTGACTTGATTTTCTCAAAATGAATGCCGGGCCACATTTTTTTATGTCCTCAATTAGAAGAAGAGAGCATAATGAAAGAGTTGTGATGAAACCGAAAGGTTTCCTTTAAAACAAACATAATGCATGTTGAGTATCCAATTTTCCATGCAGAATATATGTATTGTTATGTACTAGGTACATAGTAATGTACAAAACACGCAAAAAAACGTACAAAAATCCCGCTGCCAAACCCTTTCTGCCGTATATTTCCACCATTTCGGGAAAGATTGAGCGAACGCTTCGATATTCGAACGATCCACCAACCTCAATCTAAGATTAGGGACTGGTTGGTGAAGGCCAAGGATCCCATCGGGCTGAAGACTCCAGGGGTGTACTAAATTCCCTGCGAATGCGGTATGGTGTATGTGGGAGAGACCGGTCGTACCATCGAGAAAAGATTGAAGGAACAAAGAAGACACTTCCGACTAGCCCAAATGGAGAAATCAGCTGTTGCGGAGCACAGCATAAAAAGAGACCACGCAATACAGTGGGATAAGGCAAAATTACATTGCTGACCACATTTCCTTTGGGATAGACTCACCAAGGAGGCCATCGAGATCCGTCTCAAAAATAATAACCTAAATAGACACACTGGTTTCAACCACAGTAACACCTGGAGGCCAGAAATAAATTGCGTATCTGAGAGATTAGTAAGGGCGGCCCGTCAGCAAATATTGAAGGAGGCCAACAATCGGGTCAGTTAAATTTAAACTGACATCTCAACCAATCAGGAGACACCTGACCCAGGCAAAAGATACACACATATAACGGCAATAATGTAAAATCGGGCACTCAGAAGCCCTGAAGATGAAGAGCAAGTCGCTCTTTGAAACGTTGGCAGCAATGGAGCCTATTAACTGGTGTCAAGCCTGAGAAACAATTCTTCATAGTATTCGCCGGGAAAATACTAATCTTATATTACTACTGTGGTGACCTGTTTACGTTTGATATGTAATGCCGACTCTTGTTAAAAGATTGGAATATATGTAATGTGTGCCTCTTCCCATAAAACAACTTATTAAGGAAACACCATTGAAATTAATTACAAATTGGACCACAGGATACTTGATATACACACACATATATATGTCATTAAGAGAGCAGTTTACCTCTACCTGCATAGGTTGACCTTTTCGCGTTTCACTCATGAATAAGTAATCACAGATCTAAAGTTATGCATCCAAGCACTCGTATAAACATTATATTTTGAATTTATAATATCAAACACTTTTTTCATCCTATTGTTTCATAAGGGTCTCAACTTTGATGGATAATGTCAAAATAACTGAGTGCCGGCAACCATTTTGAGAAAATTGCACTAAAATGGTATAAATTTTTATTGAAGGAATGAAAAAGCCATTATTTTTATTGCTGAGGATGAAAGCACATACCTTTAGGATTATTATGATCCAAAATTTATTAAGATTAATGAAGACCCTTTTTGTGATAATGCCATTAATAGTTTACCATGTTTTAGGCCGAAAAATGTTGCAAGGACAATGTTTAAGAATTTTTTTAAGGCTAAAAGGAGAAGTCTAGGGCTCATATTATTTTTTCCCAAAGTTCTCATAACCTTGTGGTCATAGTTGAAAATTTTCATTGGAAATAATTCAGAAATGGGTGAGATAGCATTTTTTGAGTAAAACAGTGCACCTTGAGAAGTGTGCATCGTGAATGGAAGAAAAAAAAAGGGGCGTTTACTCGGAACCGAAATCGCAATTTTGTACACGAAATTGTTAGATGGAAACGAAAAAAGAAATTTAGTGGAAAAATTAATCTTCTAAACTCAACCATTCACTCATAAATCAAAAATTAAAATAAGCAAAAGGTGACGCCCACCGAAAATGCTGCTGTGATAACATTGACGTCATTTTCCTCTCGTCCTTGAATGCTTTCGGGGGAGGGGGAAGGGAGTGGAGGGGGGTTCTCGGAAGGTCTGCTCGCACAGATGCTGTCGAAATCGCTCCCATTGGCCGAGTCAGCTGCGTCCCCCCCTTTGTGATAAGGCGAAGTAGCTTCGCGGGCTCCGTTGTGATTGGACGAAGTCGATATACGTCAGAGGTTGCACCACACCCACTTTTACGAAAGGGTTAAAAACATCAGTTTTTCGCCGCTTATAACTCGGGAAATAATTGTCGGATCAGAAAACGGAAAAATATGGGTCCTTTTATTTTACAAATTCTATCAGATTCGGCAATAAAAAAAATATGGTAAACGACCCCATTCAGAAGTCTCCCAAAGTTTGAGAGGCTGTAACCAAAAAACTACTTGGACAAGGTAAAAAAAAAATGTGGGCTTTTTTCTTGCATTGGTGAAGGGATTATATGTACCAAGTTTCGCCAAAATCCGAGTCGGTAGGTGGCAAAACCTCATTGTTGTGGTTGAATTGACATGGAATGACACAGGAAGGAAATGTTTCCTACGTGATTCATATTCAAATAATTTAATTCAAATTTTATGCGGGATTATCGCAATTTTAGTGCAAGGTTTTACAAATGTTCCTCCTCACAGCAAATGGTATCACCTGGCAGTGGTAGGTACACCAAGAGTGTGCATGTACAGTTCCTTAGCGAGTTAGTGCACTCATTCATTCATCACTAATCCCAGGAATATACAAGAAGTTGCTGCTTTGCAAGAAAGCAAAGCAGCATCGTATGCTGACACCCTGTGGTGAATGTTTAGATGCCCCAAGCAAGGTTTAGATACCCATGCATCTTCTGGAATTCAAGATTTGAAGATTACACTGAGAGTGAATGGCCAACAAATAAGCCCAAGGAAGAGGAGGTGGAAAAAGAAGTCTGCTGGAAACGTTGAAAAGAAGATGAAAAAGGAAGGCTCTGTGTAGACGACAGATACATAATGACAGGAGAGGAGTAAAACATTTGAATAGGAGAAAAAGTGTGTGCATGTGACGAGGTTAGGTGGTGGGTGAATAGAGTGGGGACCTGCCTCAAACCATTCTTAGGATTGTTGGACAACAATTATGAACATGACACTATTGAGCTTCCTCGGTGGATTTCCACGGATAGGACGCAAATGATCAAAATTACCAGCATACTTGTTTATTTTGTGGAACAGTTGGCCAACAAGATAGAAAAACATCACTTTAGCCACAGACTTTATCGAGATATTTCAGAGAGAAATAAAAAAATAGCAGCAGAGTTCAAATCAACAGGAAAGGCATTTTGATGCAAGTCAATTGGAGGCTGAAATGGGAGGCCAAGAGAGAAACGCATTTGTCTGCATCCTGGACGGATTGAGGTCATAGGGAATCCATTCCCTAACACTTGCATTAGTTCGTGGTTAGGGCCATTTCATGACCTTACCATGGGCGTGACATCAAATGTCACAAAGAAATGAGAAGAAGGGCACAGAAAGCATGATACCAGCATTTAAAGAGACAAGGTGAGTAGAAAGGTGAGATCAGCGCAAGCGCAATGGTGAGACTCACCGGAGATGTCCACCCACAGTGACCTCTGGTCACTGCGCAGGGGGAGGTCTGGAAGTTGCGTGATGTTGTTGTGGGAGAGGTCGAGGGCCACCAGTTGACCCAGCCCCAACAACGCCCCAGCCGGGAGGTCACCCATGCCGTTGCTGCTGAGATTCAAGCACGCCACGGTTGATGCCATGGCAGTCAGAGTAGTGTTCGAAAGGTCCTCGGAGGGAATTGCACTGTGAGACACGGAGAGAGAGGAGAGCACAGGCCGGGGGGCCGTCAGGGACTGCGCTAAGCCCTCGAGCGTCGAGTTGCGCACGTGCAAGTCCACTGGCCGCCCTCCCCATTCACCACTCACGGCACACTTGATCCCCGACCACAGCTGTGCCGCATTGGCCAGGTGGCAGCACAGCACAGGTGCATGATCCGCGGGCGAAGGAGGATGCACCTCTGCTGCAACAACGCAGGGGCAGGTATCGCCGTCGGGGGGGCACGCCTGCTCCGAGCGAATCGGTGCGCATTCGCGTGGGTGGGCCAGCGGAGGGGCAGAGGCCACGAGGAGGCACGAGTGGGCGTAGAGGAGCAGGCAGAAGAGGTCGAAGCGGAGGGCCACACCGCTCATCCTCGTCCTGCAAGCAAAGCACGCTCCACAGAGACTGGCCAGCACAAAAGATTCAACGGGGACAAGTGAAGAAATCAACAGACCCCTTCGTGGAAAGACACGTCGTGGCCAGTGAGGAGTGGACAGCCCACGCTTCCCTCAATTTTGGAGTCCACAGGGAGGAAAGGTAGCATATGCTGCGTCCCAGAAAGCACCAGGAGAGCAAGGCCTCACCATCAAAATGCACAAGAGCAGAGCTAGTTTACACCAGGGATAGTAATTGTCGATTTAACTATTTAGTGGTTTGCAGGGGTCCTTGGAAAATGAAGCAGAACCAAAAATAGAAATCACTTATGCATTCCCAGGAATAACTTGATGGAGTGAATAGATTCTAACGTCAACCATACCATGAGAGGGGGAAGGGCAGTGCAATGTTGAGATGCAAAGAAGTTAACTTTTATCTTGAAGGAAAAATTAAATATGCATCAAATGAATTCCCACAAGGGACACTTGGAAAAGAACCACTTTTTTCTTCTCTTGGTAAAAAACCTGAGATTTTGATACACAGTTGTATTTTAAAATACTCCTGGCTGGATGTCAAAGAGGAATAATTCACTCAAAAGTTGTAAATTTACAAAAGTAAATTAAATTTTTTGTAAAGTTCTAAGTTTTGGTTTCTGAGTGAATTCTTCCTTTTCAATACTTAAGCGCTATGAGAGCTAACCACTTTTCACTCAGTCAATGTGAAGCACCAGCGGTTACAATTCATGACAGGCCAAAATCAGAAACAATTGCTGTGAGCTTTATTGGCAGTAAACCATATAACCACTCTTCGCTTTTAACAGACAAAAAGGTAAGGAGGGAAAAATACCTCCACAGATGATTAGAGATAATGACAACACCAAAACCTACCTAGTTAATATGCACGGCCGTACTTTAATAGAATCTCAGAAGCTGTTAAAAAAAACGCGAACGAAAGTTGTGTTCAAAAGTCTGCCTAATTCTTTCTCTGATTCACAAAGAATCAAATAATTCCTCTCCAAAGGTGCATAGATGAAGAAATTTATACAACAAGAAAAACCTACTCATGGCGAGGGTCCAGGCACCAATGCAGTCTGCTCATTGAAGCTGAGGCTACAAAGTGAACGCATAACTACTTCAGACAGCTCCCAACATCTTGAAGATCAAAAAATCACACGACAAGGATTTTGTGCGTACAGGGGGGTTTCACCTGGCCCAGCGCCCTCTGCAGCATAACACACCATTTCATCTTTCATTAACTTTGTAATCGGTATGATTTCAAGAATATGCAACCGCCGTGTTAATCTTCTGAATTTGCCTAAACAGGAAAAAGCAAATTATCACCCTGAACCAGCAAGGAGCCGAGGCTGACGAGAGACGAAAAAATCGGGTGACAGGCGAGAGAAACATGGGACAGGATGACTTGGCTCCAGCTTAACCATCACTGGAGCATAAATTCGGCTCCACACAAGAGCAGAGAGAAAAATTCACATTTATTTACGTGAACGGAGAGTGTTCAAACCAAAGGCGGATCTGGTGAGTGACGGTAAAACTCATCGAGTACTAGGACCAACAGAAATTCACGTGACAATGACCGACCCTTACTTTTTCACTGTACTATATTATCATTCAGCAAAACACACGTAACATATCATGCTACGTTGAAAACAAATTTCCTGACATGGCATTTACCTAATTCAAATGTTTCATTTATAGACCTCACAAATACTTACCCAAGAACTAATAATTAATCAAAGAAAATAACTTTGATGTCGTAAAAGCTACTTCATTTGTCAGTAATAACATGGAAGTTAAAGCATTTAATTACAAGGGACTCCACATACAGGTAATGAAGCCAACCCACTACTGAACCACAATGTTAGTGCCATCGGCACACAATCTCGAGCTTACTAGGTTAGATCGAGTGTTATTGCCTTCTACCAGTAACAGCACTTCCACCAGTAATATCAATTACAACCCCTAGGGCTAAAGGAATACTGTTCTAAAGAACCATATATTGTCAATGTCGTACCCAATGATCAAAATAAAAGGTTTCCTTACAAGGCCTCGACGTGAACACTCATCGGAGAGTTACTTTCGTTTTGGTTTCCAACATGATCTGTGTTAGCACCAGGCCTTCATCGCCTAGCAGATACGCCAAAACCTCCTTGAGATACGCCCATTGACATCACGAACTAAATGCACATCTCAACATACTTGTGTCACCTTGTCCCACAAAAATTTTCCCAAAAACTCCCAGATATCCCGTTACCGCAGTGCTACCAACAATACTGAAAATATCAACTCCCGGTCACCGTTCCAGTATCTATGAGTACTAATTAATTAACTATGCAACAACTGCCATAATCATTTTATTTTTTCGTTCATTTCCTTACATCACCTATGATATACTCATTTCTGCATGAAAACATGGTCAAAACAAGCAATCTTTACCCAAATAAGGAAGTTGTAATGATGCTCTTTACGGGATCATGAACGCCGGCCGCTCCTCCTTATCGGCTTGGTCTTTTACGGAAATGTGCAATAACTGCCAAACCATTTCATTTTTTTCTTTCATCACATCACCTTCTGTGCGGCCCATTGAGGTATATGGCTATGAGGGATATGAGGTATGGCTAGCTATGGTGGCCAATGCTTCAACCTGTAATGTTGGCATAGCCTGTCCGCCATCTTTGTTCTCCCCGATTTTCCATTGCTCTTACGGGATAACGCACTAATTTTGCATTTTTACGATGTTTTCTATTGATAATCCTCTTAAAGATATCACATATTTCCTTCTTCAAAATGCGAACTTCATATATATCTACAGCGTATAGAGTGACATTGTCCTACTCACTCTAAATTTCGTGAAGAAATGTGATATTTACAAGTATTCATAGAGTTAAATTCAGTATTCGCTCATTTCTTGCTCGACAAATAATGGATAAAATAATGAATATAAACCATTATTATGAGTTTATTTCAGTGGTGGTTCAAAACTCTCGCAATCATTAAAAACACTATGCATCTCAGTGCGTATAAGACATAAACCCAGAAATGGTTCTGAAAAAGACTACGACCGCTTTCGCTACGTAGGTATGTGTTCGCGCGCGGTAGCAGTGGAGCTCCCCAGCAGAGAATCACCGCTCACCGATTTCGTGGTCGAGAGTGTGCGTCTGTTTTGTTTGCGCACTAGTTTTTGCCCTTGGCTTTTTTTGTGTGTGTGATTGTGTGAATCACCGAGAGCAGTTGCCTTGAAACCACCACGGGAGCCGCATATATCGGAGGGAGCCGACCACGGAGCCGACGACCTCGCGATGCCAAGGGCAGATTAAAGTTGATTGCCATCTTCGGTGGGGCTCCCTGATAGTAGTGCCGTGATTCCTTGCCGAACGAAGGACGTTACTTATTGCTATACAGTCCACAAAATTTCCGTCTCGGTTCTAGAAAGAAGAGTTTTGGTCCTTCCTATGGATTTCCTACGGTGCCTATGGATTACCTTGTAATTGTCGATAGTAATTCTTGTCGTTGTATAGTTAAGGGTTTTCGGTCAATCTCCGTATCGTGTTGTTGAGGTTTCTCGCGCTGGTGTATTTGCGAGTTGCGCTTCCTACGTTGAATTTGGTACGGAATTTGATTGAGATCTTAAGGCATGGCATGGTTTTTATGACATTTTTGAGGCTGTGATTCATAATTCTTCAGAATTATCGGAGGTTGAAAAATGTATGTACCTGCGGCCATGTCTTAGGGGGGAAGCATTATCGTTGGTGTCGTCGTTGCAACTTACGAGTGCAAATTACTTGGTGGCATGGAGTTCATTGAAGTCACGCTACAATGACCCATCGTTGTTAATTAAAGCATTATTGGGTTTGAGGTCTGTTGATCGAGTACCTGAACAATTACGAACATTTTCCACATTGTTGATTGAATATAAAGGCGCGCTGGCAACGCTGGGACAGCGTGTTGAATTGGGCAGTACTTCTTTTATTTCTGTTCCGGAAAAAGTTGAGTACTGAGCTGAGAGAAAGGTGGGAGAAAGAAGGGTTGTCGACTGTAAAATGTTTTGAGAGAAGAAGTAAATCATATTTGGCTGAGACTAGTACTTTGGTGACAGACACGGACACACATCGTGTTCCTGCAACTCGGACTTGCGTATTGTGCGGAGCCAATCATCAGTTAGAGTTGTGCGTGAATTTCAAGGGTTTGGCCGCAAAGGATAGGTTTCGCGTTGTGACTAACCTATGCTTAGGGTTTTTACGAAGTGGGCACGCAGTTAAACATGCCGTAAAAAAATCCGTGTTGTCACTGTAGGTTTAAGCATCATTCCTTGTTACATTTGACGCCCAGGGAAGCCAAGGCGGTTGAGGCAGCGACAGTTGAGAGTGCAGCGGCGAAAGCAGATTTAGCGACTTCGAGGAGCAAAGGGGATCCCGAGAGAGAGCGTGGATAACCCTGACTACTCCCGTGGAATCGGTCGCTGAAGCAAAGACCTTCGATTAAATTCGAAATTCGTCGTATTGTTATCCACACACCTGGGGGCCTATGCTCGAAATTTTCGTCGTACACGACTTCGCCGTCGAATGCGAGTCACGTGGTACGTAGCCGAGCGCTCGGCGGATTTGCCATGCTCGAACCACTCGGCGGCCTCCAAAATGACTCGTATTCGACTGCTGGCTACTCGAGCGGTGGATACCAGCCGAGTAGCCCTTCGAGTGACCCTTCGAGTAAGCGACATGCCAGATGCCCTCGAATTTGCAGCAGCAGAGAGACGAGAATTGAAGGATAGTATGACTTCTCTGGGATCGGAAAATGTATTTCAGATGAGTAAAGAGATATGAGCGCGGTCATGCAAGCTACATACATCATTAGATGCTGATTTAATCACAAGATTGGATGGGATTAGTACGGAAATCTCACCACCATCGGCAAATCGCGAGGGAAAATGTTTACATAGGAGCCTTTTGCCTTTCGCTGCTCTTCATCTTTGATTGAGAAAATGTCAATTACGTTCTGGTGTGTTTTTTATTAAAACACCATTGATCAAATAAAGTGAAGGCATTGAAAAAAGTAATGAATTTTTCAAATGCTTTAGATATGATGATATTTTTCCTAAACTGAGATTGCTTCGGTCAATTATTAACATTTTTGTTTCGATCATTCGCTGGTGGAATTATTTCCGGTCCTAGTTGTTCTCCTTGTTCTCGAATACCCTTAAATTTAGCCCTTGTCCCTTACACGTTTCTAACAATATTATTTCTGACAGCTTTTTAGTATACAACTACTAGATGGTATGTCGTGTATGATAAAGAGGATTAATTTAAAATTAAAGACGCCTAATTTGTTTTAGTGAAGTAAAGTTCATAAACGTTCCACCTGGATTTACCATTTATATTTGTTAAGGTGAAAGTGATATACTCCTTCAGTAGAGTTCGTATGCCTCCATGTAACCATTATTAGAAATCTTTATTCGATGCTTTCGTTAAGTCCGAGAGTGGAATTAGTTTTACATTTTAAATAAGCTGTAATATTTGTGCAAACTTGGTGTGTATAAGAAAAACACTTTCCCAAACGTATTAGTGCTTTAAAGCAGAGTCCATCACAAAAACTTATTTTTATGGTTAAGTTAAGCACAGTTTCAGATATATACAGAATAATTTTATCAGTGCCAGATGTTGGCTGAGAAGTGGAAGGTGGGATGGAGATTGACTGAGACATGAAGTGGAATGAGTGTACTCACATGCACCTTGAGAATTATAGGGATTTTGTCCAAAATATGAATCATATATGAGTGGTATTATTAACATTGGTACGTTAAATGTGTATGAACTTTGGTTTTTGAAGGAAGCCGTAAAATTAGAGCAACATTCAAGAGATAGTTAAAATTGAAGGCAAGGCTTAAAAATGGACATTATCATGATCATATCTAGTACCTAGTGCAAAATGGCAATTGAGTAACTTTTTCTTGGAATCGTATTTGTTTTAAGACATTCATGTGCAAAGTCTTCATTAAATCAATTTCATCTGCCTTGAGAAGAATTCATTCATTTGGCCTTTGAGTGTGTAATCCAACTGCATCAAAATTTGATTAATGAGCTCCAACTTAGGGGACTTTAAAAAAAGAAATTTTGCGAGAATGCTTAGATTGACTTTTATGCATACAGGTAGTGGGAGAGAAAGATTTTTGGGGTGCTTACACGTGCTTTAGTGTTTTTTTCCCAAGAGTAAATTTTGGATTAGAATGACGAAAAACAACTTTTTCAGCAGCGTGATATATGATTAAAGAACAATCCCTACAATATTATGTGAAGCTGTAGTTTGGTTAACGTTCTGTAACCTGTGACTAACCAAATGGGCTCTTAAACAAATTATTCTGAATACCCTGGCTTGAAATACCATGCAGAGTTCCTCCACCTCTGGTGGTACCCTCAGTTCCTTTGGAAATTACAGCTTATGGCCTAAACCATCATTTTTATGGCCGAATCAATATTTTACTCTGTTTTCATTTATTTAAATTCTCATGAATATGAAATTAATTTATATTTTTAACTGTGGCTGGATAATTAGATGCAATCAATTTACAAGCATATCAGATCCACTCAGTGTTTTAAGTTTAAATGAAAATGTTAAAATGTATTGTAACACTCCTAAACTATTTTACAAAATTCTAGTAAGATGTATTCAAGATAACTGAGATATTTGCCTGGTAAAGGAACAATATCGCGATATGAACATTCAAAAACTTTTACATTTTGTGCCGTTCATATGCATCGTATTCCTACGTATTTAAAGTATTACTCCGGGAAAGTAATAAACCTTGAAGCTAAACTCATAATGGACAACAAGGATGGATCTATCAATAGTCATTGGTAATGGGTCAACGAGAAGTGGGACGAGCCCTAGCATTAGCGATACCCAGTTTTTTTGGTATTTCCCCGTAAATCGCGACGAAATGCTACGAAATTCCTAATAGCTGTGTTTTCTTTGGCTGAAAATGTCAATATTTGCCATCTCCGAAAAAATACTGTACCGTATAATGAATAAAATTTTGAATGGCTCAAATTATAGAAAATCCTTACCTTACATCAACTACAAGAGTATGTTCTTTCGCTCACATGAGAGTTCAGCCATTTCGAAAGGTGCTGACATTTGGACTCCAAAGCCTGTTTGAAATACACCTGCACTTAAAGCACACGATTGTGGAAACACAGCACTCAGTAAGGGAGTAACACCGATTCAGGCACTGGTTTTCCTTGTGAAAACTCGGAAATCTCTATTGTACTCCATCCCAACTAGACTTCTTCCGTTTGGATATGATGGTTGAAGATGTGCTCAGCTTGTGGTCGAGAAAGAACTGGCCATTCTTACGAAAGATGACCCCCCCATGAAATTTGATTTCCCACGCATCCCTTGTATGATGCCCTAGAAAGACCATACTCTTAGAAGATAAGCGATAGCTTCTAAATAAGCTGCTCTTCAGAGTCTGTATCAACAACAGGCAATGGGAATGGTGCGCAGGGCACTCTAATGATGTAAACGAAAACGAAGTGAAAACACCATAACTCATATCCACGCTCTTAAACCTTCTACGGCCGTCCTTTCAAGCACTAATGAAGATTCTTTCAAACGAGGCCACGAAAAAGAGGCGGACGAACGAAGGGAAGTCATTTTGCTGACACATGAGGCGAACCATTGTAAGGTCTCTCATGCACAAACTATAATTCTTAATAAAAATAATATTCCTTCCATCGTATAATTTAGGCATATTTAATAGTGAAAAATTAATATTTAACCTAGGTGAATAGAAAATTGTTAAAATAAAGCATCCATATTTTTAAGGGAAAAGATATCATCATAAATCATATTAACCAATAAGGATTGTCTGTATTAAAATTTAATCATATCTGTATTAAAATATAATATATCTGTAATAAAAATATAATATATAATATAAAGTACAATCTACGCTGTAAGAATATTAGCTTGCGGTTATGAGGGCCTCCTACTGTGATTGAAAATAAGAATGAACTTTGTAATTTTCCACACGTTTTTTATTAACCAACCGGTTTCAACACTCACGTGTCATCATCAGGGACTAAAATTTTTGAGCAAGGGAAGGCCTTAAATAGTGCACTGGTGGGGGGGTGGGGGTTAACATGGAAAGGGAGTGAGGCATGGGGCTACATCACAGGGGTAAGAAGAATATATTGGAGGTTATGTCAAATGTTCACATTGTGGTGAATAATGGGGTTTACCAGAGCAAGTGGTCAACAGGGAACATTTAAAATCCGTCAAATCGTTTAAAAGTAAAATATCGGGTGAGCACCGTCGTTCTACAATTTCATATTTCTCTAAAAAGTCAAGTTTAAAACCTTTATCTTGGACGTGTAAGACTTGAGGTTTGAAGTTTCCCCGGTGGCCAGTCTCTAGTAGATGTTTAGCATACATTGAAGTCTCGTCACAGTATCTAACACACTTCTCATGTTCTTTCACCCTGGTCACAAATCTTCTCCCGGTTTGCCCCACATACACTGCGTTACAATCACCACACTCTATCAGATACACACCACTTTTATGGTCCACCTCAATTTTGTCTTTGGAATTAAAGAGTAATTTGCTTAGTGTAGTCGGATTATAAAAACAGACCTTAAAAATGTCTTTGGGTAAATGTCTAGCTATTACTTGGCTAATATTACCTAGGAAGGGCAGTTTAAACCATTTCTTTGATTTATCGTGGGGAGATTGGTCCAAATTGCACAGTAACTTTGTAGCTTTTGACTTTTGAATTTTATTTAATAATTTTTCCACTGTATGTTCACTGTAGCCATTCTGATGAGCTATCATTTTTATGGTGTGCAGTTCATCTTTAAATGAGGTATCTTGAAGTGGGATGCTCACTAGCCGGTGTAACATAGAGTTTATGGCAGCCAGTTTATGTGCATAGTGATGGGTTGAACTATTGGGAATTATAGCATCTGTAAAGGTATCTTTGCGATAAATGGCAAACTGATGTTTACTGTCTTTAATGGAAATGGACAAATCTAAATAATTGAGGTAACCATTACCTAGTTCCATAGTGAAAGTGATAGATTTGTGCAGGGAGTTTAAAATTGATAAAAATTGGTCCAGTTGCCTCAAGGTACCAGTCCACAAGCAAATTATGTCATCTACGTATCTATAGTAATAATAAACGTTGCTTAAAAGAGAGTGGTTTGCGCTAAATAACCTCTGTTCTAGAGAATCCATAAATATTTCCGCTAAAACTGGGGAAAGTGGGGATCCCATAGACAGTCCATGTCGTTGTTTATAAAAATTGCCATCGAACAGGAAGTAATTTTGGTCGGTGCACAAGGTTAAAAGTTGTCCAAAGTCTTTCACAATGTCATCACTGCAATCCGCTTTTCTTAGCCAGGATATTGCTGAGTCAATCGCCTCGAGTGAGGGGATGGATGTAAAGAGATTGCGCACATCGAAGGAAACTAACTTTCCATTCGGGGGTAGAGTCATATCTTTGAGTTTGGAAGCCAGTTCAATGGAGTTTTTTATACCATAAGGGCCTGGCCTCCAAATTAAGGCCTTCCCTTGCTCAAAAATTTTAGTCCCTGATGATGACACGTGAGTGTTGAAACCGGTTGGTTAATAAAAAAAACGTGTGGAAAATTACAAAGTTCATTCTTATTTTCAATCATGGAAAAATTCCACAAGGTGACGGCCGAAGTTGTTTCATCGCCTCCTACTGTGTTCACGTATAAAATACTTCAGCAATTAGTGTAAGAAAATTATCTTCAAGGGCAAGTAGTAGCACTCTAGGATATGCCAGTAAAGTTGAATTAATCAATGTTTCGTTTTGATCGTATTACATGCGCTTAATCAGTCAATTCACAAATGATGCTTTAAACTTGGCGGCGATTTTGCACTCGAAGGGCGGGCTCCGACAATGTTGCCACGCATACATCCACTCACTCGAGTGGCGAATTCCGCATGCGACGGATTTAATCTCCAGCATACCATTTCCCCCGCGCTATCAGCCGTATGCGACTTCATCCCTCGAGTTCGGGTTCGACTGCTCAGGAAGTCGAGCGGTTTCGAGCATAGGCCCCCTGGGGCCCTATGCTCGAAACAATGCGGCTTAGTGTCGCACGGCACAAATGACCGATTGCTGAACCCGCACGGTTTACGGGTGACCCTTATTTTGGTATGCTCGAAACAGCTACCGTCGCATGCGACGTTGACCATACGGGCGGGAAGGGATTCCGCATGGCACAACTTGACAACGTTGCGGCCAGTTGCTATGCAGGATCGCTCAGCCAATCACAGCCTACTTCAGCTGTGATTCAAGCTTTTCCGCGAAATTTAAAATGTAGTGCAGTGCAGTAATCACCGGATCGCCACCTAAATGCGCAGGTAATGCATTTTTGCTTGAGCTGTGGCGATGGCGAAGCTAAGCACGGAGCAGAAGCACCTATTGCTGGAGTTTGTAGAAGGTTAGTAAGCATTGGAAATTTTTCGCTGACGAAATATGCTTCATGTTTGTATCAGAACCTTCATTTTCCTACATTAACGATATTACTGATTTTACAGCAAATGAAGGTATTGCCAAAGGCAGATTTACGTCCAAATTTGGGGCGAAAGACGCTGCCGCACTGTGGCACGACGCTGCCATTAGGCTAAATGCGTGCGGTGGGGCGTCGAAGTCGTGGAAGGAGTGGAGGAAGGTAAGTAAAAATACTTCATAAGGTTTATCTCTGATTACATATTATCTATGGGAGAAAATTGATTGCCAACCTTATGTGTAAATTATTGTAGTAAATGTTTTCTAATCTCTTAAAAATTAACGGCGTTTTTAAACATGTTCCGTGTGTGCCTTAAGCCATTACAGATTTTTTTAAACCAATTTTAGTTTTACTGCTTTCGTTGATTTTAGAATTATTTTTAATTTTGAATAAATATATTCTATTTCATGACCCTGAAAAAGTGGTTTTAGTTTAGTTATCTGCCATACTTGTTGTTTGTAATTGATACCACCTTTCAAATATATCGAAATGCCGTGGTTTGGAATTTGAAATATTTATGTTACTTTTGAATGGCAGATTTCTATATTATTTGTTGGTTGTGAACTCACAAGAGTGTTTTACTTCTGCAATTGACGAAAGAAATATGGACGATTTACTTAGCATCTGAATATTTATTACCCATCACTGAACATGGTTTTAGATAGCCAAGGTTCTCAACCATTGTGACTGCCATATGGTAAATAGCAGTAGTTATGGACAAGAGGTGCAGCACATATTAATGTCATTTGTAACATCATCGCCCAATTAAAAAGTGATTGCGTTACTTTTGTTTAAAACTCAATTCTTCGTTATTCTTACTTGTCATTTATTATGTTGATGGATGTTTCCTTTCTTCTAGTTATTAATTATCTTGATGTTTTAAAAGAAATACTCTCTTATTAATCGCTGAATGTATATTTTTTGAAAAGAGTTGTTAAGTGTATTATTTGTATTCTTTGAAAAATGTGTTTACAGATAACGTTCTCAGGACAGTGCTCACACTTAACTACACAACAACATATCTAATCTGTAAATAACAATATATCTAATTGGTAAATAAGAACACACTCCCATAAGGGTGAAAATTTGATAACTTCTTTTTCTTTTTTCCACAATAGCAAACAAAATGAAGACATCTTTGTGAGGCACTCTCTGAAAATTATAACACAATCAACATAATTATTTTCTTTTTATAATATATTTTATAATATGTTTTCTTTTTATAATTCTTTTTTAAATATATGTGTAATACAAAGATATTAAGGCGTAAGTCTTTACTGTCATTGTGATGACTTTGTAAATTGTTATTCTTTTAAATATCAGAGAAGATTTATTTAACAAACTTCTCATTTTTTTAAGGGGTCACAGAAGCTGTGCCAGCCTCGGAGAGGCTGCTCAAGATTGAGCGTAGGAAGTTGGAGGAGAAGGAGAAAATACGCAAGTTGAAGGAAGAGGAGATAGCATTGAAAAGGAAGAAGCTGGAGATAGAAGAGAGGAGGCTGGCATTGGAGGAGACGAAGTTAGAGGGACAGGGGAAGATTTTAAATGTCTTTAAAAGAATTAAAAAAAAAATAAATAAATAAATTAGTTCATTTATTTGAATCAAAACCTACAGGCTACTAAATTTTTAATGTGGTTTTAAATATTATTAAAATAATTCATCCGTGAAATATCGCCTGATAATTTGCTGCCTTGTTGTCCGACCCAAACGATTATCCTGCTGGTGCACAGGTGGTAGGTGATGGATGCCCATGTCTACATAAGCACTTAGTGTTTTACTTTCGCCATTGCATCGTGTTGAAAGATTACTTTTTTAATTATTCAGGTACAGAAAAGAAAATTAACTAAGCCATTCCGCATATGAAGAACTTATTTTCTAAGTATCTCCCGTGACTTCCATATCATGGCTGTATGCATTACACACAATCGTAATAGTGGTATTTGGGATCGAAAAAATATACTTACCTTTGATTGCACGATATTTGAAAATTAAATTAATTATTAAGCATAAAAAATGAGATGATACGTGCATCTTTTATAATGTGACAATCGAAGTTTGTCATCATTCGTTCATTAAAAGATACATAGCTACGAACAAAAAATGAGTAAAGTCATTTTACATAATTTCACTTATATCTCTGACACAATTAATTACTTACATACATTATAGTTCTTTAAAATTACATTAGTTTCTGTAGTCAGCGCAGACGATCTGGTTGCCTCGCCGAGAAACGGTGTCAGGTTTTCTACTAGTTCTCTACCTACATCGTTTGTGACGCGGTAGAGTCTGATAAACTTCTTCTCCTCCAAATTAAACTGTGATTTTCGAACCCGCATTGCCCTTCTTGGCCTTTCTTCAGCCTCCAAAGCTTGGAGAACTTCTAATCGATGCATTGCAGCCGCCATTTTAACGAGACTAGTCGCATACGGTTAAGGAACTCACCCGCCCTCAGCCCTGCGACTCCCCGGTCGTATGATTCTGTCGTGCAACTTTCTCTTTTACGGTTCGAGCATACCAAAATCTGCTAGCCGTGCGACTGAGCCGCTCGAAATCGTCAGCCGCATACGGGTGAAACTTCGAGCATAGGGCCCCTGGTCTGGAGCGAGACCAAGATGGCAATTGTTAAAGGGTGAAAATTTTGGGTGAAGGTCCAGCAACCGACAGTACGACTTGATTTATTTCGGTTGTCAATGGAACCTAAATTGGATGCCCCTGTTAGAAAATTTTGGGTTTGTCTGAATTATCTGAGTGAGGATTACTAAAGAATGCGAAGCTCACTATCGGTCAACCGTAAGTAGGATGGCATCTGGTCCTTATGTCGTTGGGTCGCTCCCCTCTCGAAGTGATGCACCGCCCTTAGGTAGTAGCTGCAATGTTGTGTTGCGTCGGTTTCTCCAACTGGAATGGCGCATTGATAAGCAGCGGAAGCTATGGCAACGCTATGATGCGTTTATGGAGGATTATGAAGTACAAGGTCATATCCATTATATACCACTTCATTGTATTCATCGTGAGATGGACACACTCGAAAAATTTCGGGTTGTCTTCGATGTTTCCATGAAAAGGGTCCATCTTTGAATCAGATATTGCACATAGGGCCAAAGTTACAATTACCTTTTGTGGATATTTTGTTGTTGTTAGAATGTACGATGTGGTCGTTATCGCGACATTCGACAAATGTACCGGAATATCGGTATCAGCAAAAGGCATTATGAATTCCCAGAGATTGTTTTGGCGGCCAAGCACTGACGTTCCCCTGATAATCTCACGACCGTAACTTACGGTGGGGCATCCTCCCCACACTTACCTGGCAATCCGAACTTCAGGAAAATTAGTGGAGGATGAAGGGACTGCTTACCCGGCGGCATCGTCTGCAGTCCACTTATATGGATGACGTGGTGGTATCGGTGGAGTCGAAGGGGGAGGCAGCGAAGCTTAGGGACGAATTGATATCGATGTTGTCTCTGGGAGGATTTTCATCACGCAAATGGAAAAGCAGCTGTTTGGAAGTGGTGGAAGGGATTCCTGTGGAGCATCAGGACCAGAACTTAGATTCCTTTTCGTTTGAAGAAAACTCTGGGGGCTGTGCAGGGAAGATATTAAGGCTGATTTGGTGGACGCCGTCAGATGCCTTCTCGTTCGATGTCCAGTATGACCCTGGGCCCATAGCAAAAAGAACGATTTTGTCAGAGGATTGTATGACCCGCTGTGATTGATTGCGCCAGTGCTGTTTGTTGGGAAATACATCATTCCATATTTGTGGCAATTAGGAGTAGGATGGGATGAGGTACCACCGGGTGCTGTAACAAAAAGATGGGAAGTTTTTCGTCAAGACATGCCTATGATAACCAGGTATAGCCTTCCAAGATGCTTCAATTTTGAATCGGCATGGAATATTCAGATTCATGGCTTCTCTGACAGTTCCGAGAGGGGCTATGCTGGTGTTGTGTACGTCGGGGTGACATTGAAAGACGGGGAGGTGGTAATAAATTTACTGATGGCGAAGTCAAAGGTGACCCCGCTAAGGAGGGTGACATTGCCACGCCTGGAACTTTGTGGTGCCTTATTCACGGCGAGATTATTAGATCATGTCACCAAAGTGTTTGCATTACCTGGCTTGAGAGAATCTACGACTTTCTGGAGTGATTCTATGGTGTGATTAATTGGATAAGGTCGTCACCGCATAAGTGGAAAACATATGTCGCCGATAGGGTTGGTGAAATTCAGGATTTGATTTCCAGTCATGTACGTGCCTTCAGCGTCAAACCCAGTAGACTGTGCTTCGAGGGGTATGTTGCCCTCTGAACTGCTGGGCTGCAACCTTTGGCTGAAGGGTCCCCATTGGTTGTCGGGTCCCGAATGCAACTGGCCATCAAAGGGTAAGGGTATGCCAATATTTAGAATTGGAAGAAGAAGTAATTGTATGTAATTCGCAGCTGGTTGAGGATCACGATTACGTAATATTAAATAAAATTTCATCATTTTCGAAGCTAAAGAGAATAACAGCCTTGTGCTTAAGGTTCATATTTAATTGTCGTTGTCCTAAAAGTCGGCTTAGTGGTGATATCTCCACCAAGGAATTACAGAACGCTATGATGATTTGGATTAAACGTGTCCAGACCAGGAATTTCCTCAGGAGCTGAAGGCGCTACGAAAAGGAGATGCGTCAACCTCCCGTTTAAGGAACTTAAGTCCGTTTATAGATTCGAATGGTATTTTGCGTGGGTGGGCGGAAGGCTAGAACAATCATCGTTGGCGTACTGGCAAAAGCATCCTATCTTTTTTCCGGGTCGCCATCAGTTCACAAAGTGGACTATTTTCACGAGGTTTACCTTGGTCGTTGAATCTGCACGCCATTTTACAACGACAGTTCTGGATTTTGTCGGCCAGAAGCCTGATTCGGTAAAGGGCAGGTACGAGAGTGTGAGATGTTTCCGCGCACATCCCACAACCATTCAACCAGAAATGGGAATTAATTTGCCATCAGTAAGGTTTCAATAGATAAAGCCATTTAATGCCTGTGGGGTGGACTACCCAATGCCCAAAAGGCACAATGTCCCAATTCATGAATGCCCCAATGCCCAAATGTCACAATGGCCTAATGGCTTAATACCCCAATGCAACAATTCCCCAATGTCCCCATGGCCCAAAGCCCAAAAGGCACAATGTCCCAATTCATGAATGCCCCAATTACCACACGCCTGAATAGCCCAATAGCAATTTGACCTAATGCCCCAATGGCACAATGTCCCAATGCATCAATGCCACAATGCCGTAATACATCAATAAACTAATGCCCCAATGTAGCAATGCCCTACTGAGCCCAATTGCCCAATGCCCTCAAGCCCCAATACGCCCCAGTTGTCCATTTCCAATGGCCTAATGCCCCCACGGCCAATAGGGTAGTTTCCTATTATTTTTTATTGTCTTGATGGAAGGGTTATAACCTCTGGAGTACGTGTTTTATGGCGTTCGATTTTTAAATGACGTTAAGTATTTTTCCTCATTAATTAAAAATTGAAAAAAATCAATGGCGCGAAATCGCGTTGGCAAACTATTGCATGCCGGTTAATCCTACGTGTGACATCAAACTATTTCCTCTCCCTTCCACCAGGTGGTGCTGCGGACGCTTCCAAGTAGACGCTGCACTCCGTTAAAGCTTATTAACTAGTATCGGAGGTGTATTTATTCCGTTAATTTATTATAATTAACTTTTATTTATTTATTCAATATTATTTATGCAGCTGATTCATTTAAAAACAGTTCCCAGATAGCATGTAAGCTTGCCGCAAGCTTAGATATTGGCTTGCCATAGCTTGCCGTGGCAAGCTTGATTCAAGTTTGCATCAAGTCTCATGGCAAGCTTCATTCAAGTCTGCATGCCTTGAATATTTTTCTCCCTTAGCGCAACGCCACTATCTCCGTTTGAACTCGAGCAATGCGTGAGCGCCGGTTCATTCGTAAGTTCTTTCTTTCCTTGGGCCACCTACCTTCCTTTGATATACAACTTGAGTTCCAACGAATGTGACTACGTTCACTTAGGAATTTTAATGTGTCAGCAGTGTTGTATGCAAAGGAAATATTTTTGCTTGCTGTATTGCAATTTGCTTGACTCTTATTATCCATTTGATTCATTTCTGACGTTTGCACACTATTATATTGATATATAATACGAATGTTTGGTGGGAGGCTGCATGGAGGGAGAATGGATGGAGGGAGTTTAACAACAAAAATAGAAAATGGATATTATTAACCTGATAAATACTGTAATATGAAATAAACTTATTGGTAAAACCCCCATGTGATTTGGATGAATAGACACGCGCCCTGCTGATTCCCTCTGGGAAGAGGCGGTGCGCGTTTTCTTTTTTTGGCCCAATGAACCAATGTCCTAATTGCCCAATTCCCATATGCACCAATGCCGCAATTCCCCAGTGGAACAGTGCCCCAATGGAACGACGGCCCATTATGCCAATGGCCAAACGCGACCGTATCACACTAGCGGTTTCTTGTTATGGTTGCCGTTGCCGGTTGATGTGAACAGATCCAATCACACTGAAAACTTATATAAGCGGCCGGTTGTGCAATCGCATCTAATAGGATCTCGCCTCACGGTCACGTGCTGTTTCTGTTTACACTTTGTTCCTATGCAGCCTCCAACGCAGGATTTATGCCTCAAATAGAAGATACAAATGAATTAAGTACATTTAATCTCACCTCGATAAAATGTATGCAATTATAATATATTCTTCACAAAAAAATTAACAATACAAGAGACTTAAATTCTCTTTAAATTGTTGTGAATATTTTTAAGGTTTAGGACGTAGTTGAAATGGTAACAATGAAATTATCGCAATATGTAAACACAAATATCACTTGACCGCGAGGTTAGCTACTATTGGCGACGGTTGCACAACCGTGGACGGGTTCGAAAAAGACGCGCTCCTACATATAATCCAACCGTTGAGAGCTGGTTGGCGCTGATTGGTCGACTGTACAACCGCAACCGCTAGAGTGATAAAGCCTTTAAGGAAGGTACCTCAAGGAAAACCAATGGACAAGTATATAGGGCAAATAAAGAAGGATAGCCACGTCCGATACTGGTGGATATGTGACTGCCCAGCATTAGCAGGGTCATAGGCGCACGAAGCAGGCGGAGGGACCCGAGAAGGACAGCCTTCTTCTGCATTGCACTTGCATCCATTCGCACCCTGCACGCCGGGATGCACTTGAGATTCTCGACCAGTAAGCTCTGGACACCACCAAGCACGCCCACGATGAGGACTACCAGTTTCACAGAGTAGCCCCCGCGTACATTTGCCTGAGTTCGCACAGCAGATCTTGATATTTAGTCCTTTTTTCAATCTCCTTCGCTGCCATTTTCATTTCTGCCGGTGCCGAAAACTCGATCACGAACATGGTATGCGAGAGATTGTCGAGGAGAACGATATCAGGCTTCGTCGCATCCAACTGCATGGAAGTGGAGAAGGAATAATTCCACCAGATGTTACGCTTATCGTTCTCCACGACGGACTCGATGTCTCCATGGACTTAAGGCCAATGGTGACTGCCCCTGAAACGGTTTATCTTCATGCAGCTAGGCAAATAAAGTTATCGACATGAATCTTTCACCATCAACTTTTTTTGGCCAATGAAATTCTTTTTTGCTTTTTACATTTTGCAAAAAATTAAAAAACATGATAAAAAATTACCAAAATGGCAGAATGCGTTGTTATTTATAAAAATCGAAAAACTACGAAGTTTTCGAGTTTCTTCACTAATAAATTCCAATTTTCTAAATAATATTACGAGAAGGTAATAACTAGTAATTAGAATAATTAGAAGTCGCTAAAAACGCGCTGCTAGGAGCGTCACTTGCGGCGAAATCAGGGAACCATTACGAAGCACCCGAGGAGCGATGAGGGAGGGGAGGGAGAGATGCCGCTGGAGGGATGAGGGCCATGCTGCTGGAGGCGTTTAAGGGGAGGGACGAACGAAAGACAAATCTTGCAACCTTGTGTTTTTGCTGAGAAGAGGACAGCGCGCAGGGTGTCGCAAGGTTATGCGTCCCTCTTCGTTGCTCTCAGTCCGTCTCGATTTTTCGTATCGAGAGCTATTTCCAATTTCCTAATATTTGCGTAAATCTTTCAAGAAATTTTTCTACATTCAGTGAGTCAAGAAATAATTTACAATTAATTTCTTCGATTTAAATTATCTCTGAAAAAAAGATTATCATGGAAACTGCCAGAAAGGGCCATCCTCGAAGTAAGAAAGACGTGGTCTATTCTCATCTGCAAAACGAAAGAAAAGGTCTGCCGGGAGTCTCAGGAAATGGCAAGCGAAGTAATTATTTGGTTGAGGACGACTACAATGAACCAATTCTTCAGATTTTGTACGTTTTTTTGTTTTCATCAAACCGATTCTCAGAAAAATACGTGTTTCTGCTAATGACCTAGCCTCACCGGAACAGATTAAAGATTTAAGATTTAAGTATAATTGTTGTCCATGGCTGATTTGACTGTTTCACCACAGTATGTTTAGACAGTGGTTTCATCAGTTTCATCTTAACATACGAATGCGAAAATGTAGCCGTCACTTTTCTAAAAGTCATTTAATTGTTAGCGATATTATTTTACATTGCAAGAGACGCAATGTTTGTTCCTATTAAATCCGATGAGTAAACCGTGGTACTTTCTGAGAGAGTTATCTTCAGCCTGGAATCGCCACGTCCTATATTCCTGCATTATTTTTGTTTTTTTTTGTAATTACTAATTATATAATTAGAAAAACCCCCGGTAATCATGACGAAATGTAAATTGAATTTTAAATCTAATAACAATAAAAAAGTGATGGCAAACTGTTTTATGAAGCAAAATCTGCGGCAAAATATATTTAGGCCTTCTCAAAGTATAAAATAAAGTTCTTTTTAATTTTGTTTGCAAGAACTGCATAGCTTTTTTCTTTTTTGTTATGAAATTTTGCTGTGTTCTAAATCTCCCTTATTTTTGGTCAAGAATATGGAAATCTCCCTTATTTTCTTCAAATATAGTTGTTGGTCACCATAAGTGGATCATCACGTGGCATGGAAGCTGACATGTCTGTTCAGGCATTTCGATAGAGCGAGGAGATGCAATTACTTTTCTTTCAATACCATTTCCTCGTAGGCAGTGGTGATTCGAGTGCTTTTGAAAAGGTGCGTGAATCCGTTCCATGTGGGAAACTGGTTAAGAAAAGTGATTGTTCTAGTCACGAGGTTACATGTTATACAAAATCCATCTTCAAAATTCTGGATGAACACCCTGAATTGAAACTATTTCTAACAAAAGAAAGTAAAAGAAAAATATGGCTGCAACTCACTAGTTGAGGATCTAAAAAACGGGCCGCTTCGCGTATTCAACAGCACTCGAATTGCAAAGTATATAACTGCAATGATCAGGAGGGGAGGGAAAACATTTTCAACGACAAGGAGATGGGTGCCCTGGAAAGAGTCAACGAATTATTAAAACCCTAGGTATGGAAATCAATTATGCTAGCCATGATTGACACCAGTAATCTGGCGGAGAATTTTATGTCGTTAGTGGCTAAGTTTGTGGGAGGCAAGCAAGTGAACCGCGGAAAAAGTAGTTTGTATTCTCATCGTGTGCAGGGTGCAGGAGCTTGATTTTCAGCTGGGACCAGGGTGGAATTATTCTGCGTAGAAAAGGATATGTGGAAGAAGCCCTTTCAAAAGTATACACAGACTTGGCGAGCGAAGGCCTAAACGCTTACAGTCAACTAGGAGGTGCCTTGTAAAAAAGCCTAAGAGGAAAGTTAGGGAAATTTATGATGCAAAAGAAACTAAGGATTATGGAGAGTTCTGTCAGAAATTGGACATGGACCAATAGGAAATGGATGTAGAAATCGAAGAGCTGACGAAGAAATTGACGGTTGAGGGGTCAATAGAAGCTCTTGAGAGAGAGACGCGGGTCCAAACCGAATGCGAGCAATGGTTTGATGAAAGACGGAATAAATTGACGTAATCAAATTTTGGTGTTATTTGTAGGAGAAGGAAAACCACTTGTGAAAAGACTGTTTTATGCCGAGTTATTTGAAAATGATGCAATGAGATATGGTAGCCTAAATGAACTTAATGCGATTAAGAAATATGAGGAGTTAACGGGTAGTAGAGTTTCCATGTGGCCTTTTTGTTGATCCCGAACACTGTTTCCTAGCAGCATCACCTGATGGAAAAACAAATGATGGGGCATCATTGAAGTAAAATGTCCAATATCATCGGAACATATGACATTAAAACAGGCAGCTAAGGAAATAAAGTGTTTTTGCTTGGATAAAGATCTTAAACTCAAGAAAACCCCGTGGTTTTAAACCATAATTATTACTGCGAAATTCAGGGACAATTATATGTTGCCCGATATTCCTTTTGTAATTTTATGATGTGAACTCCTATGAACTGTAAAATCCAAATAATGTTCCGGAATGGTGAATTCTGGAAGAATCGCATGGAAAACAAATTTCTTTAATTTTATAATAAAGCCTTGCATCCCGAAATAATTGACCCTAGACTTCCGATCCATGGAAATATGAGAATCGGAAATAAAAGTTTGAACAGTGTTAAAGTAGGACATCTATTATTACCAAAGATGAATTAATCACCTATAAAATTTTTAAAGTTTCAATTACATGATACTGCCGGCAATGTTGGCTAAAGAATAGGAAATTCATGTTAATGCACCGTATTACTCCTAAGTCATTACCAGCCGTAAATCCGAAAATTGGTACCTATGGTGTAGCTCTACAATCTGCACTCTTCTCAACGAACCTCTTTACTCCCTCATCTTTCTTACCTTAGCGTATCCATTTATTTGCTCACGATAATCTATCCTTGGCCTTTCGTAGTAATTCTATCCGTCTACTATTCCTTTAATGATTGTCATCAGGAGGCTGTTATGCCTCATAATAGTATGTCCGATGAGTTTATCTCCTAAAGCAAATCATCTACAGAAAACGTCTTTCCCCAACTCTTCGTACAACTTCTTTATTCGTATTTCAGTCTGTACGTTTGATCTTCATTAATCTTCTACAACACTACTCATTTCCATCGCTTCCAGTGTTCTCTATTCTGCTGCTGTTACTGGCCAAGCTTTTCTGTTAAAACATTCAGGTTTGATTCCTGACAGTAATTAGTTGTGAAAGATTTTTATTGAATTTTGCTACGAGTAGAACATATGCCCCGCAGCCCTTTCTGAGCAGGTCCAGGGGTTTCTGAAAGTATCGAATGCAGGGCGTAATTTTCTGCCGGGTCCATTTATTCTGGCCGGAATATGATCCGCGTGAGGACTTTACTCCTATCACTCTACTCTCTACTACCCGTTTAACAATTATGCATGTCACTCGAGTTCTGTTACAGCCGATTTGATATCAAGGAATGCCCACCTGAAGCCTTTTTTACACTGTTGATTAGTATTTTATTCCAATTTTGCCTAGAATAAGCTGCGCTATTTTACAGAGGGAACAGAACACTGACTCCTTTTTGAACTCCGTCCTGAAGTAACTTAACGTATGACACTTCAGTATAGAAGATAGAAGCAAGTATTTAGCACACATTAGTATGTTATAACATACCATTATGGTTCGCCACCTGAAAAGTGATTCAGACATCTTTCGAGCCGTCATCTTCGTAGGACGGAGCGGAAAGAAAATTAAAGCGGATTCAGTGGACATGTTGGGGGAGGGAAGATATTTGGAAATCAGGATAAGACAAAGCATGTCACTGGGGCGAGTAGGTAATAGGTGGCGATAGGATGTTGAAGATTGCTGTTGAGGGTGGAATGCTTGGAGAAAGGAGAAGAGGGTTTTGAAGCATGTCAGATGAGGGGTGTTGGAAAGTGGCGTGGATGCAAAAAAAAATACGCCGAGATGAGAGGGTTGACAGTGAATGGAGATGCTTTGTGAAATCCTACCTTTAGTCTATTAAAAAACTATGATAAATATTATCATAGCAATGGTGATGTGTGATGCGCTGCTGGAAAGAAAATTCCTAATTCCTCTCCTGTCGACCTCTTGAACTCGTCTTATTTCCTACCTTCCCAGGTGCTGTAGAATATTTTTTATTTAGTAAGAGCGATATGGATTGTTTTCGAGGCTACGCAGTGGCTTCTGATTAACACCCTTGGGATTCGAGGCTTTCGCCGCATTGCTCTATTTTTAGGACTATCTTTTCGCCAGTCATCATGCAGTCTTCTTCCGATACAAATAGTGAAAAATATATTGCAGAAAACGATGAATAAAGAATAATGACCAATGCTTGCGACGGCTTCCCAGTTCACACAGAAAAGGAAAAGGGTAGGTTGCCGGCTCACGCCAGAGGCAGCCGAGGCGAGATATTCTGGCTAGACGCAGTCCGAGCGAGACATAGTAAAACTGCTGCGATGTTGCAATTTTAGGTATGGGACAAGGGTATGGGCGATGTAGGGGAGGGTGCAGCTGGTGACTGAGGGGAGACGAAGGCCATATTTGGGAATGGTCAGGTCACTTAGTTAGTGTCATGGAGCGCTGACAGTCATCGACTGTGGTTCCATCTCGGCAGGGGAGATTCACACCATAGGCCACTCACCATTCGCCTTAAGGCAGCACCGGATTCGCATCGATACCGTAATGGTGTCTTACATGGTAATACAAACCCCCACAGAGCCGAGTTGTTCCGGTTTATATATGCGTTCTTCGCATAAAAGCTGCAGCCGGAGAGTAGATGACCTAAAGTCTCCGTCTGCCTTCGGCACGCCCTGCATCTCGTGTCCGTCACGTTTGCCCTAAAGATGAGACGACGGTACACGAGGGTGTTGATGACACCATCCTGGCACGCGAGCACGAGTCCCTCGGTTTCGGACTTCAGACCTGCGGAACGCAGGAAGGCCAACGTGAGCTCCTTCGATAGCCCATGCGTTTCCAAGTTTCGATAGAAACTTCCATGCATGGGCTTCTCGGGATGCTTGCGGAGCAGGATCTTTTGCTCCGCATTCTATATTTCGAGCTTTAACACGTCCGCCTTCAGCGACAAGATAGATTTGTCGCACACTTCTCCGCTGGAAGTAAGGTCCAAGTCCAAACCGAGGCCGTCTGCTGCCCTTTTCGCCGCCTGGAATCGGAACGCCCCTTTGCCGACACTCTCGTGTTTCTTTACGAGCAGTATACGGGGATCCGTGCTGTGGAACACGCGGCACGCCGTATTGAGGATTACTCTGTCATGAAGGCACTCCAGGCTTATCAGCTCTCTACCACCTAGCTATCTCGGGAGATACAATCTGGCGACGGAAGACTTTCGATGAAGACGACGATACATGATCATCATTTTCCTCGTTACCCTGTCGAAGTTTTGCAACTCGTTGACATTCCATTTAATGCAAGCGAAGGTGTAGAGAAGTGTCGGAACCGCGAAGGTGTTGATCGCAAACACCTTGTTTTTGCCAGACAAGTCAGAGCTCCAGATTCGCCTAAGAGTCTGCCTGTATTTGGCTATAAGCCTTTCCTTCACTGCTCTCACCTCTTGCATCCGGTGCTGGGGGATATATTCATACGCTTCGTGATCATCAAGATGACGAATAGCGTTTCCATCAACGAGCTGCCCGTGGTCCTGGTTTTCCGAAATCTTTCCTTTCGCCAGATGGATGGTCGCACACTTGTCCAATCCGAGTTCCATCCCTATATCCTCGCTGTATCTGCGTACGGTCTCCAACACCAGGCGCAGGTCATTCGCGCTTGAAGCATCAAGGTTTTGGTCATCCATATGGAAAAGATTGGTGACGTTATGCTCCTTTTTGGACGGGACACCGCACATATATCCCCTACCTGGACTCAACTGAACGCACAGTGGGAGGAGAGACAAACAGAACAGGAGGGGACTAAGGCTATAGCCTTGAAAAACGCCACGGTGGTATGTTACCAAATCTGTGTAGACGGTCTTCTTGCCAGATGTTGTGACGAAGCGCGTCTTAAAAATTGGTAACAGGTGTTAGATGCAGGACACAACCACTGGGTGGACTTTCATGTACCTCAGCATGGCTATAATCAGCTCATGAGAGGTGGTGTCAAAAGCCTTCTTATAGTTCACCCAGCCTATTGACAGGTTACGCTTGTATTGACAAGCGTTCTGGCTCACAAACCTATCAACGAGTAGGTCGTCCTTGCCTCCCGCGATGCCTTTCTTCGAGCACCTCTGCTCGTACACTTCCTCCCACTAACCGGTTGGACGTGGCGGAGGATAAGGCTGTTCAAGATGGAAGTGAACGCCTTGTATACAGTGTTGAGACAGATTATAGGGCGGTAATTCTTCGGATCGGACAAGTCTCCCTTTTTCTGTGTTAAAACCGTTCGCCCCTCAGTCAGCCAGGACACAGTGGCGTAGCGAGGAAGGGGGGGTCCGGACCCCCCCGAAATATTAAGACATATAAAAAAATTACTTAAGCATGGAGCAGGGGAAAGTCTACAAATAATAAATTATCATACCATTGTTAAAAAAGGTTTGTTTTTTTGTTTAAATAATAAATTATCAAACGATACGTTAGGGCTCGGCCGTTCGGGTAGTGTAATGGCGGTGTTTGTATAGCTGGCCGAGTTTCGACTGTGGACTGTCTACTGCCTAGTTTTCACTCCAGCCACATTGAAAAATGAAGTTTTTTCGATTACGAAAGGTTTTAAAATTGGTTAAAAACCCTCTACTTGCAATTAGTACCCTGTTTTTCAAAAATTTTCCCACGGACCCCCCTGGTTTTGGACCCCCCCCCCCGAACTTAATACCTGGCTACGCCACTGCCTGGACAGAATTGGCTCCGTCCTTGACAGGAACGATGAGAAGATTCCTGCAAGGTGTTTGTGTGGAAGAGAACTTTTTCCACCAGGAGTTTTTCACTGCGTACATTCCTGGAACACATTTTCTTGTCAGATAAGGCTTTCTTCACATCACTTTCCGTGACTGAGATGGGTCGATCCATATCCGCTAGGTGGCGGTCACAAAACTATTCAAATTGGGCAATAGCTGGAGTACCTTCGATGAATGGTTTCCTAGTCTCGTAGATGTACTTCCAGAAATGTTCCACTTCCGGGACTGTTGGTGGTGTTTGGACAACAGTAGGTAGGGGTCGGAAGAGACGGCTGAAAGGAGAAGGTTGAGTTCTCTTTCATGGCGTTGGTCCTCTTGATCAACTTCCTCCGTGCCGTTGTAAGTGCCTGCACTCTATCCACCTCGTGCTGCTTAAGGATAAGCAGCACTCTTTTGTTCAGTGTGAGGTGGTGTATATACGACCGTGGAGGTGGTTTCACCGGATTGCATGCGCAATGCGCTTGACCTTCGGTGTAAAGGCCCGACCGGAGAAAAAGTAGTCCAACACACACTTATATCTCGACACATGTTGTCTGGCCAGCGAGATTTTGGCATTAAGCTGTTTAAGCCTATATGCTGCTTTCGTCTCCCAAGTGGCAGACACTAGGGGAGAGGCCAATAATGTGGCAGAAGCATACACCACACACACTATTCCCCAGAGGCCGGACGTTTCCGTCAAGACCAATTCTACGATGCCATTCAACTGGGAAGGCTGTTGGTCCCAAAGAGAAATTTTATGATGAATATTTCTCTGCCTGGTAGTCGTCTCATCGTAGCTTATCGTGCTTTCCAACCGCTGAAGTAGATCAGAATCGGCCTTCGGCTTGTCTCCCTTCACTGAAAAATCGGCGGTAGCCACGGTAGTTGGAGGTACATCTGCCTTTGTAGGAGATAGAGCCTTGGCCGGTGGTGTACTACTCTGATCTTGCGGTTGGGGTGTCGTTTTCTTGCTCAGGTGATTGGCGTAGTCGCGCAGATTCTGCTGCGACAGATGGTTATATTCAGGATGCATCTCACACCACAAAGAGTGCATCCTCGCCATGTATCCCCTGCGACTTGGCTCACTGGCAGCATGGCAAGCGAGAAGGTCTCCCCTCAGGGTCTCCGTCCACTCCATGCGAGCTCCCGTTTTTATGGCATAGATTATCCACCACACCCAACTCTACTAGGGCCCTCATCTGAGAAGGGCCGGTTGTGTGTGGCGTTACTGTAATTCTTAAGAACCCAGGATTTCCGCGAGTGGGGTGGTTAGCCCCACAAGCAGAAGGCCACCATTAGTCAGCCGTAGCCGTTACCGGGGACGCCACGAGGAGGCCGTTTTTGACCCCTTATTACTGTTATTATTATTACCTAGAAAAATGGCGCAAGGGCCCAATGCCCAAATATTCCAATGGCCCAATAGCCTAATGGTAAAATGGCCCAATGTCCTAATAGCATAACGTCCCTATGCCTGAATGGCCAAATGCCCCGATTGCCATATCTCCATGATATATTAGACATCAAGTTATTGATTTGGACCGAATTTCAAGTGTTTTACTTTAACAATCTGAAAACCAACAGTCCAGGAATGATCATAAAGAATTCATGCAACTTTGCTGGATTCTGTTGGGTCGTATTCCTCCAAAAGGAATTTCTTTCAGAGCACCTGGTCGATGCTCTTCATCATGCCAGTGCATATCATGCCATTATTCATACTTAACATGTTAAGTCATCTTTGGATATGGACCACAGAAAAAGTAACTTAACCAGAAAAAGGCTAAATATCCAAAATCTTTAAGTTTTAGCAATAAAAGACAAAACAACAAACTTTGAGAAAACATCATTTTCTATGTTATGACACAAGAATCAGGTATCTACAACAAACTGTTTTCATTTCATAGCGAAATACTGCTATTTTTTCGCTAAAAATTTCATTTATTCCTTACCTCAGCCCCAATGAGCCTAGGTTAACGATGCCAAGTCATCTTCTTTTCTCATTTTTCTCTCATCTCATTTTTTAGCTAATTGGCAAGTTTTAAGGGGGTCTCCCGGGAAATTTCGAACATTGATTTCCTGTGACCACCCTATAATGTATTGATGATGCAATGTCGTCGAGTACGGCATTCGTGCCCTCGAAAGGACATGGTCTTCGACTGGTCTCGTGTTTTCTCGTCTGAGGGTGTGATCCTAAACTTTGGCGGACCTTAAACCCTGCTTTTGTTTGGATGCATCCATCTGGGTCTACCAATGTAGCACAGACGGTTGGGCCAACGTTGGGAAACGGTGCCATGATTGGGGAACGGTTCGGTTACTTTACGACCATTGGGCCAACGTTGGGAAACGGTGCCATTCGCACAGTTATTTATGAATCGTTGGGCCAACGTTGGGAGATGGTGTGAGGGGACTGCCTGATTACAGCGCAGCCAAGCTGGATATTATCTCACTGAGCACATTCTCGGCTACATGGCATTTGTTATCCAAGAGTTTTAGCCGAGATGTAGTGAATCCATATGGAACAACTCTGAATAATGACCCTTTAAGTAGATACTAATTTTTTCATGCACATATTTGCACGTTTCTCTTCATACATCCTGTGTTACTGGATTTTACGCATCCGTTGCATAGCTTTCCTCCCTCGTTGACCTAATATTCTACCATTTACCTACCTGACCTCAGTTCCATTCAATGAACGTACTGTGCTAATGTATATACATTATGTGCTTATCACTGTCATCACTGGTAGCCACATAGCACAAAATATGTACTAGATATCTACAGCATATCTTCAGTGTCTTAAATATCTTAAATGTTCACAAGATGTCTAGAAAATATCTTAGACATCTCCTAGATCTGAAAATTTTATTTTTTTCGTCTCATATGGATTCATATGTCATATTCATCTCATGTCCATTGAAATGGATATCCATGAATGGGTGATTTTTCTCAGTCCTCGTAGACGGTATCGGAATTAGAGAAAATGGGTGCGCTCGCCGGAAAAATCTACGGCCAGGAGGATCGGGGAGAGTGAAAGTACATCTGAAAAGTGATTTTAAAAGTGATTCACGATCTTTAAGAGCGATTGAACATTGGTCCACGGATGTTTTTTCTCAGTCCCTCGTAGACGATATCGGACTTAGAGAAAATGGGGCGCTCGCCGGGAAATAGGTTCTCTGCATTATGGAGGAAACTCTTATTTATCTCTCCTGGAGTTGAAAGAATATCAGTCATGTATATTTACAATAGTAGTGCTTATTTATAACCACAAAATGGTTATTAGGGAAATGTTTTGTCAAGGGATGAAAGGATACACATGAGTGACGTGTAGGTTGTAATGTAGGCGCATCTTTAGTATGCGAGGTACAACTAGAAATGGGCAACTTGGTAAATTACAGTGGTATTTTTCGTAAATTACCATCACCCCTGAAACCGTTATAAACGGTAATTTTCAGAAAAGTTCTTTTTCAGAAAATTTCTTCCTCACGAAGAAACCATTGGAATGGGTAATATTATAAATTAAGAAGCTATAACGATTTTGTTTACATTGTGTCTATGATTAATATCAATTAACTCAAGTATAATAACAAATGCATATTGCGCAGAGGTATGTCGGGTATGTCTTTGAAACGAAAATTTCTCATGGTGTGACAAAAGAGAGGCAATTTGCGTGTTACTGCCAACTTCGTTTTAATCTTTTTAATGAGGTATGATAGATAAACGTCGTGATATGTTTGATATAAGCGTCGGCATTTATAATTCTATTTAATTTCGTTTTGAGTCCTCTGATAAGGATTTGCAGCTCAAAACTTAAAATTACCGGAAAATTACGGTAATTTTCGAAAATTTCCGTAATTTACCACAATTGAAAATTACGGTAATTTACCCATCTCTAGGTACATACAACCAGTCATCAAGTGAGAAACTCGATCATTTCCCTTTTTTTCAATTTTGTTCCGTTGGGGAACAGTTGGGCGAATGGTCATGGGGAACAGTTGGCAAAACGGACATGAATAACTGTTGGCCAACCGTTGCACCTAACCGTTCCCCAACGTTGGCCCAACCGTTTGTGCTACATGGGTATTCATTGCATTCTTAGGTTCCATTTTATTTTCCCCTTTGTGAGTTAGGCAAGCTGAAAGTGCCCAAATTCGAACAGGTCGACATTTACCAAAAATTAAGGAAAAAAATTAATTGAAGTAAGTTTAGTATCAGTTAATATATTATTTTAATGATTAAGGTAACTTTTCTATAAAGTAATGGTTAAGTTATTTAGTTAACTACATTTTTAACAAGTATTTTTATTATTATTTTTTAAATCATCCCAACTATGGCATATGATATTAGTTGATAATATTACTTACATACTATGCACATGCAACAATAAGGTGAGACGAATTTGGTGTGATGGGAGATGAAGATCACAAAACAACCCAGCCAGCACAAATAAACATTTTACCTTCAATTTATTTGAAATTTACGTAAATATGTCGTAAACAGTTTATTTGTTTACAAGTTGCTCACGTAAACTTCTAAGATGCATCTCGTAAAAATCGCGGCCACATGTCGTCATCGTGGAGTAAGCAACACAGAAGCGGTTTACCCGCCATAATGATTACGCATCAAATACTTTGTTTGCCATATATATTCCCTCTACTTATTAAATGTGCAATTAAATCCAGTGTACCACGTTTAAAAATTTTCACGAAAAAAAAAGGTAAAAAAATAAAATTACATTTGCATCGCTAGCAACGCTTTCGCCCCTAGGTGGCTCAGGGAACCGAACCCGTGTCGATCGCTTCATATCTCGGTACGCTACCACCAGGCTAACTGCTTCGTTGATGTGAGTGTTGTCAGATGGCTAGTTGTTGTGACTCCGTTCATGCATGAACTTGCGCCGGTTCATGAATGCGAAGTAAAGTTTTAATAGTTGATTATAACTATAATTCATTACATAACTATAAGTTAAGACTATCGAAGGAACTGTAGTTATGATTTACGATCGAATTTGCTTTCCTAAATTGTCGAACACATGAATCCTTCGTTATCCTGATGAAAATATCCTGTGCAGGAAGTGTGCAGGATGCGTGAGGGAAGTGTGCAGGATGCGCGAGGGAAGTGTTCAGGATGCGTGCAGGAAGTGTGAATTCGGACATTAGGACGTGCAGTTAACGTGAGGGAAGTGTGCAGGAAGCGTGAATTCGGACATTAGAACGTGCAGGAAGCGTGAGGGAAGTGTGCAGGAAATGTGCAGGAAGCGTGAATTCGGACATTAGGACGTGCAGGAAGTGTGCAAGTAACGTGCAGGAAGTGTGCAGGTGACGTGCAGGGAGCGTGTAGGTAATGTGCAGGAAGCGTGTTGTGTGTTCATAATTCTACTATACAGGAACAATATGAACAACAACCTTTTAAAAATCTCCATATTACAAAATATATCCTATTCTTTGAAGGTCGTGATATTTTGAATTATACCATGAAATTGTACATCTAAAATATTTTGATGGCTAAATTGTAAATTAACTAAGCTTCACCCACAAAGTACATGAGGATCCATTGCATGTCCTTATTCCATGCAATTGAGAGCTGAATTTTCTCTTTAATTATCTTTATGTGTGTATCCTATGGTTATGTTACACCTATATACATTGACAGGCACATAGCCAGAAATTTGCTTCGGGGGTTGGCTAAGTCTAGTGTGGCCCGTGTAGTCTAACTTCAAATCAGCCTTGCCATTCGATACCTACATGTTACAAGTGTCTTCCTTAATTTTCAGTGCTAAGAATTAATTGTGCTGGAGTGACAACACCCCTTAAAAATATCTTTGAAGATTAAAAATTAATTTCTCTTCACCAATGGTTATGATTACTGGTGAGCACCAATTAACTAATTGTGAATGATGATTAATTACTAATATTTGTAGTGATTACCTACTTATTGCAAGGGAGCTCAGGGGTGGATTTTGGAACAAATATCAAACTGCTATCTCATATCGGTGATCAGCTTGAAACATTTGTCATTTGTACTCCACATTTAATGAAAAAGATACTTGAAACTACTTCATGTATCATGTATATGTTAACTTTATGAGCCAAATATTTTCATTAAACATACGCGCAGAGTATTATACTATGACATAATGCTGTAAATTTACTTTTCTTAATGGCCCACACTCGTAAAAATCACGTAAATTCGTTTACGTGTGCGGTTTAAAAACCGTTTACAAGATGCTTACATAAGAATTAAGCATTTACGTTTACGTTCATTATCATAAAATGATTACTTAGAATTTACGTAAACATGAAATAATACGGGGAGATTATGTTTACGTATACACACGCACATTAATTTTACGAGGATTTTACGTAAACATGTTACCGTGTGCTGGCTGGGAAGTAAGGTACAAGATTCTTTGTGGGTAGCAGTGATTGACGATGGCGCAAAATAATTTGGGATTGGTACTGTGGATAAACGAGCTGAATTGAGTTCACTAAACAAGGTATGATTAGTTAATACCACAATGTTCTTTGCGAATGTAAAAATAAGGGGAGATGAATGTGCTGGCAATGGAGGTTTATTCAGCAAAATTATGCTATCCCACCACACAATGAGTTGCAGTAACATGGGTGCTACGTAGAGTTGGGTAAATTACGGTAATTTTCAAAAATTACCGTAATTTTCCGGTATTTATAAGTTTTGAGCTGCAAATACTTATCCGAGGACTCAAAACGAAATCAAATAGCATTAAGATATAAGTGCCTACGCTTATATCAAACATATCACGAAGTTTATCTATTACAACTCATTTAAAAAATTAAAACGAAGTTGGCAGCAACATGCAATTTGCCTCTTTTTTGTCACACTATGAGAAATTTTCGTTCCAAAGATATACGGACATACCTCGGCGTAATGTGCATTTGTTATTTTACCTGAATTAATCATGGACACAATGTAAACAAAATCGTTTTAGCTCCTTAATTTATAATATCACCATTTCCAATGGTTTATTTGTGAGGAAGAAATTTTCTGAAAAAGAACTTTTATGAAAATTACCCTTTATTACAGTAATTTTCAGGGATGTTGGTAATTTACGAAAAATACCACGGTAATTTAAGAAAATTACCGCGGTAATTTACCAAGTTGCCCATCTCTAGTGCTACGTGGGGTGGGTATTGTGGGTAAACAAGCAAAACTGAGGTCACTTATCCTATTGAGGTTAATTATTAACATTATGTTTCTACTATGCACATGCAAAAATTATTATCAGTATCAATATGATAATCATCATTATCTTCAGTCAACAATTCTGGAATTGGTTTGGCATTTCCGCTCCATTCTTTTATCGGCCAACCCTTTCAAGTTGACGTAGCTCTTCTCTTTTACATCCTTCACAACCTGCTCCACGTATCTCATATGATGCCTTCCTTTTCCATTCTTCCCTTTCACTTGTCCCTCAACGATTGTCTTCATCAGGTGTCTCAAGATGTGGTCCATTAAGTTGCCCCGTCTTCTTTTTAATGTTTTCAGTAAACATCTCTTTTCTCCCCCACTCTTCTTAACACTTCTTCATTTGTCACTCAATCAATCCATTTTGTCTTCATCATTCTTCGGTAGCACCACATTTCAAATGCTTCCAGCCTGGACTTCTCTGCTGCTGTAATAGTTCATGCTTCGCTGCCATATGTAGGAGAATGCTCCAGATGTATATTCTAATGAAATGTTTCCTCACTTCCACGCTTGTATTTGCAGCCGTAGGCAGAATCTTCTTCTGGTAAACTTCCCTTTCTGCCTGGGCAATTATGCGGGCAATTCCTCTTTTACTTCGTCCATCGCTCATTACCTGGCATCCCAGAATATGATAATGCATCAAAAATTATTAAAAGTTTTCTCATGGCTAAAGGAGTGTGGTGCCATGGGAAGAGAATTAAGGACTGGGCAGAGCCACTGCATGGGTTGTCGATGGTTGTCGACTCGGACGTTGAGAGGGATTCAGGATTCTCCTAGACATGCAAAGGAAAATCCTTGCAGGGAATCAGGATTTTAGGAAACTTCTGTCCACTGACAAAGAATGCTTCTTTTAATTCCCACGTAACAGCTGAGGGCTGAAAAAGACAAAGAGGATTCACACACAAAATTTGGATAAATAACCATTGAATGAACAAGTCCCCCCCAATGAGGGAGTATTGCCAGGTCTGGCAAGGAAGGAAACTCCACACAAGGGTGGACAATATTCATTCCGTCTTTCCGAGGGTGAGGCGTAGGTGTCCGAGACCACCAATCTGCATATGGTGCATGGCCATCTGAGGGGGGAGAGGGGCGGTTGCCGGCAGGAGAGAGGGAGGGAGGGAGGGGGCTATGTGGGGGGAGTGTGGGGACAGAAATGGAGTCGGCTCCCTCTGGATACTTACACAATACATAATCGACCACATTGTCACTTCTGGAGGAAAGCACACAAGCAAAAGTAACAGACAACAAAACTTACCTCAACATAAGAAGACATTGCAGTAACATGCATATAATGCAGTAACTGCATTGCATGCAGTAACTTGCAATAACAAAAGAAAACCTTCAGATGCGGCAGGCAGTGACCAACTTGGCTAGGCACCAAGTGAAGTGACCTAGGCAGTCATATTGAACGTGTTTATCATACCCAATATTGTGACATGAATCTACATCTACGCAATACCCTGCAAGCCACCACGAGGGTGTGTGGCAGGTGGTGAAGATCATTAAATATGCACTACTGAGTGATGAGGATGATTTTATGAAAATCTTTAAAAACGCAAGGTTAGCACCCAAAATTCTCATCTCTTTCCTGGTTTTTGAGGTCCAAATTAAGTGTATGCCTTTTCCTTAACTTTGGTACCTACAAATGCAATTAATTGAATGTTTTAAAATTTAAATGCCAGGAAAATATTGATATGTTACTAACAAAAGTCACATAATTACAGATGATGTCATTTAGAAAATTATAGATAACTTCGTGTGTTTGTATCCATTTGGTATTGCGTTGAAACCCCCAATTCAAAAACACTAATTACAGAGAGCCACAGAGTAATATACCGGGCTAACACTTACAGGTCAGCTTACTCTCTGATAGGGCAGATAACAATCTACTTTAACGATAGGATGCTTTTCACTTAAAAGGCAGAAAATCATAAATCAATAAAAGAAAAATACACCTTTATATTTAAAAAATACAATATAATTTCAGTACATTATTGACAGTGTTTTATGTGACCGTATTATGTATATCTATTTATCACAGAAAACATTTATCAGTAGAGAATCATCAAGCTTGGGCAATCAATGGAACATATGAACCAATATGTCCTCATATGTATTTGTGAGTATATGAATACAACGGCGTCAAACAGTGAACTAGCTTGCACACACTACTTTCCTCACACCAGGTCCTTTTTCCATGACAACCAAAATCAACACAGTACATGGGATTTGTTGAGCATATTGAATTTACACACCAACTTGAAGCAAACACTGTTGACAATGATTCCAACAATGCTGGCTTACTGGCTCCACCTGTAAACAAAAAACATTTCAACATTTTAAGAATTTCAGACCCTGTGGGTTCTGATGGGCGTGAAGGCAAACTCTGGGACCACGTGGTTGGGCAACGCCAAGTTCCCATTGCGGTGATGGCAAGGGAAATAAACAGAGGACGCCCAAAGAAATCCAACTCACTGCAAGTTTGACAAAAGCTAATTAAATACTTTATAATTCAATTCCTGGCTTTCACTTGTATTCAGTTCGGTATATTGAAGGCCCTTCCTAATATTACTTGTTCATTCAATATAAAAACTTTTTATATCTCATTTATAATGTGCAAGTGGAAAGGAGGTTTCTCCCTTCGGTCAACGGCTGGGACATTTGGTATTTGGAAGCACAGGGGGAGGGGGGAGGCCTGACGACAGGCAGCTAACAATAACTGTGCCTACACACTGCTTAGGCATCTTGTACACGTAGAAAGGGAGCCTGCTGTTCCTCCTGATCTGCCTCTGCAGTGATTGCAGCGAGTGACAAGTGTAATGAAAATCAACAAAGCAGAGTAAGTTCAGAGACTTAGGCCGTGTCCGAATTCGCCAATAAGCAGCCATAAATGCTCCCTTCGCAGGGAGGAAGCCATCTTGTAGAGTGTCCGAATTCTTAGGCATCAGTTTAGTCACCAAATTTAGTCACCTAATGTTGCCGTCAGCAAAGTGAGCATGAAGTGTATCCTTTTGCGTTGCCATCTTTAGAAACCATCCCATAATTCTTAGCGCCTTTGGAGGGTAGAAGAATGGTTGTTGTGGTAACAAAATGTAAACAATTACTTGCGCGATGTTTATTGCTCATAAAGGAGCTGACGAAATAATTCATGTGTGAGTTTGATATTATTTCCTTTCTTTGCCACCAGAAAGATTGAAATTCAAATGTTAAAAATGATAAATATAAATTAAATAGGCAATTCCTAAGTGTATAACGGAAAATAATTCATGACCATATTTTGCTTAGACATAAAACTTGGAGTGGAAAATATTCAAAGAACACAAATATTTCTAGAATTCGGTGAGATAAATTGCTTTTCTTTTTTTTAAACAATAATTGTGAGGCAAGTGGTTGAATTTACTGATGTGAGTTTTTGAACTTCGTACGGTAGTTTTCTCTTCTGCTTGTACATTATTTGTAATAAAACGCGGCCGATATTTAATAAATGAATACCGTCAGCCCCGATTTCATCACCAAACCGGGTATTTCACCAACAGATCTGTCCCTTTCCATTTTATTATCTGCACTAACAATTTGTGAGTAGATGTACTCTAGGTACGACAATGCACTTGGACGTAACCAAGGATTAGGTTGTAAATTGAAGCACTTCAAAACAAAGTTCGTGTAATTATAATGGAAAAAGCATTAAATTACATAAAATAATAACCGAAAGGTGATTGCTACTTGGAATATCTGGAAATAAAGGCTTTGTAATGCTAGACGTAGGCGAAAATGGAGAAAGTCTTACCGCTACAGTGAGCATTTGATCAAATAATAATATAATAACAATCTATGTCAACGCTCAAGCTTAAGCTAGCAGATTTGCTGAGAAAATAGTTTTTAATTCTAAACAGAATTTAAATCAAAACAGATTTCAAAACAGAATATCTCCGGTGATCATCCTTTTAACTCCAAAAACAACAAAAGAAGTCAAAAGAAGAACACAACAAGAACAACAAAGTTTTTCAAAAATGACCGCGAGTGAAATAGCTCAATTCAGGTTATTGCTACTCATTTGTTTTAAAGTACCACTGTTATACCATAGGTTGCGACACTGCAGCTTTCGTCCGAATTCGTGCTCCCTTTAGTCATCGGGGAATTCAGGCACCTTGGATGCCTAAAGGAACATGGCTAATTCCCAAGGGCTAATGAATTCGGATACAGCCTTACTCTGGCTTAAAGGCTTAGAGAAGACTTTTTTTTTAAGTTGAAAATCCCTCAGGTGATTTGGTGCTGCATTGGTCCATGACCCAAAATGGCCCAAGGATTGTGCATCCACACCACATACAGGATCTCAATCACATTCTTACCACAAATCATTCTAGCATTGACTTGGGCATCATTGACTGAAGGCAGGTTTTCAGATATGCACAAATCATCACTGATTTAAATGCATTTATCCAAGAAAGTAAAATGATTTTGTGTTTACATCCAGCACTTGTTAATAATTTTGAAATTTGAAGTGTTATGAGAAGGGCAATATTATTGCATCCATCAAATATCAAAATATGTAAAAGAAACACTTTGGATCAACAGATGATGGGATGGGATCTATCCCCACCAACACACTAATGTTAGAAATATGTCAGTATAACGTTTTTTGGTTAGTGCACGCTACTTTTGTTAGATTTCCTAACCACCCTAACGACCAAGTTCTACAGCCACTCAAGTGGTTTGAGAAAAACGCTAAAATAACGTTTGCCGCGAACCTCTGTCTAGTCGAGGAGGAGGCCGGGTCCGAGCATCGCAGCTCTCCGTCAAACTTCAGGAGTCATTGACACATCGCAGATAAGGCTTTGCCATGGACTCCTTTAGTAAAATTATTACATTAGTATTAAAGGATTATAATTAGGCTAGTATTAACGGAGGCCATGACTACAATCGATGTCTTGCAAACAAGATCGACTTTGACCACCTTGAAATTCAAAATGGCAGTCATGTTGATGAGCCAGAAACATGAGAAAGAACTATCCCAAGTAGCAAAAAAATATAGAAAAATGATTTTAAAATATTTTAAAATATTTTGAAATCATTTTAAAATCAAAAAGTCATAAGATAGCAAAATTCATGAGTTTTCCATAATTTTAAAATATTTTTAAAATAATTTTAAAATAATGTATTAAGTACTGCTCTTTTAATGTTCTGTATCATTCTTTCATTTTGTTGAAAACATGTATAGGAATTCTAACTGAGACATTTAAATGCATAAAAAGGTGTTGCAAGCATTTTACATTTAAATATATTTTGATATCATTTCAAAATTATTTCAATACAATTTTGAAATTATTTCAAAATATTTTAAAATTATTTCAAAATATTTTAAAATTATTTCAAAATATTTTAAAATTATTTCAAAATATTTTAAAATTATGATGAAATTATTTTAAAATAATATTGAAACAATGTTAATTTCTATTAGGCCAGGAGGATCGGTGTGAGTGAAAGTACACCTGAAGTGTGGTCTTAAACGCGATTCTTGATCTGGGAAAGCGATTGAAGATGAGTCCACAGATGGTTTTTTTCAGACCCTCGTAGCCGGTATCGGACTTAGATTTTTCCGGCGAGCGTACCACTGATTTCTGTAAGGCCAGGAGGATCGGTGTGAGTGGAAGTACACCTGAAGTGTGGTTTTAAATGCGATTCTCGATCTGGGAAAGCGATGAACATGAGTCCACGGATGGTTTTTTTCAGACCCTCGTAGCCGGTATCGGACTTAGATTTTTCCGGCAAGCGTACCACTGATTTCTCTAAGACCAGGAGGATCGGTGTGAGTGAAAGTACACCTGTTCACCTCCTAGATAATCATTAGAAAAATGCAGTACGGACTGACAATTCAATTCCAATAAAACTTAAAACCATTCTATGTTAACAATATTAATATGGGAAATAAAATTCTAGGATCAAAAATTGCATCTCTTTAAACAATGTTTAAACACTTGCATTTTAATTTTCATTAATAAAACTCAAGATCCGATGATCAAACACACTAAAGTTTAGGTATTTTTTTAAAATATAGCATTATCATCGACTACAAATCACAACTTTGGTGCACACCAACAACTTTAACCGGAATATTCATTTTATAGTTCGCGGTTTTTGGAAAGGTATCGACATGGAGGAAAGTATCGACTATATCAACAATCGCAATGCAAAGTCGATTTCTACATTCAAAATGGCAGCGATGGCAGTAATGTGCAAAGCAGAGAGTGTGTAAATATAGTATCCCTGAGATGCAAAGATTATAATACACAGGTAATGTGCGTCAGCATGTTCGTGAATGTGTTCATGTAAAGTCAGCAATACGAAGACGAGCAATAGGAATGAAAGTGATCTCGAAACGCATCGTTTTTATGAAGTTCGTTACCATAGAAGCTTATTTCAAAATTGGAATTACGATTAAGGTACGGCGAGTTAATTTTTCTTTCACAAAGCGAGTCTGCCGAAGAAAGTTCATAAATCTGTCATTGTTTATGTTTTGACCTGCCTTCTATATAGTCTTGATTGAACTCATGACATAAGAATTGACCACGTTTATTTATTTTTCAGGCGCAACATTTTGGGACATAAGGAATGAACTAATGAGGGTTCAGTTCATCATTCACCGATTCAAATCTGTGATAAACGTGAAAATTTTATGGGTATTTGTGTCTTCCTCAGTGCAGTGATGACTTTCGATGACATTTTAAATAACTATCTCTTGAAAAAAACCTACTTTTCATTTAGAGTGGAACATTGTTCTTTTAAAACACTTGGTTACTGAATACCAGGATAAACCTTTTAAAATGTAGTGTTGTGCAGGAAGCAAGGTCGATCATAACTCTTGATTCTCATGCCGTGTGGTGTGGCATTGGCTTATGTAGCGTTGGCTACTAGAGATAGTACTGCTAATGTGGATTCTTATTTTTTTATGTGCTACTTAGGCAAGTGAATTATTGAAATTTGAAGTAGTGCCAATAAATGTATAAATATCCAGCTGTTTTTTGTTTAAAAGTATGCATGGTACGTTCAAGTTGTTCCTGAAAGTTATTATTAGGACGATCATAGGTAGTAGCCGTCACTTAATGGAAGTCCGTTTTGTAATATCAAATTAAAGACTGCAAATCTGCTGTCTTTACTTCAACCGGTTTCTCGGCATGATACTATTGTGTACTATACTATAGAGTGGGCTAAATGTAGTCTGAACTTCTGAGGAGTGTTAATGTAGCAGAAGTAGAATCGATAGGGTTAGGAATGAGTGGGTCATGAAAGAATGTGGGTTCGATACTGCTCCAGTAATAGACAAATGAGATGGTTGTGCTTTGTTGATTTCGCCATGTTAAGATAATGGACGATTGTCGAATGATGAGACAGTAATATAAGTTAAATGAATGGTGTGTGAGGTAGGGGTGGACCGAGAAAGTGGTGGTTGAAGGGGAGGAATGAATTATAGGAGGCTTAAGAAGTGGAGAGTGTGTATGAAGCAATGTATATAGGGGTAAATAGAGGCAAACACTTAAGGTTTGATAGGCTAAGTCTGAATGGAGGAAGCTGTTGAAGTAGAGCAAGGTATACAAGCATATCATTATAAGTGATACTTTTCGACTGTGCTTACGCCGTAAGGGAATGGCATATATACATATATTGTATAAAAGATTTGGAAAAAAATAAAATAAATTATTTTAAAATGATTTCTTCATAAGTTTAAAATATTTTGAAGTATATTTCAAAATATTTTATACTTATGAAGAAATCGTTTTAAAATATTTTAAACTTATGAAGAAATAATTTTAAAATATTTTAAACACAAAAAAAATAAAGTGAACATTATTTTAAAATAATTTTAAAATGATTTTAAAATATTTTTCAACATATTTTAAAATAATTTATTCATAAGATTTTGCTACTTGGGATCTCCTCTAATATTTAGGTTTTCTTGTAATTTGTGATCATAGAAGTTTAATTTTGAAATCTAATGGACAATTAAGTTATGGTGAGTACCTAAATGATTGTTATGACAAAAGATTGCGTTGAAGGTTATTTACGAATTTGTCATTGTTTTCATCTGCCTTCCATGTTGATTTTTTTAATTGCTGCCAATTGACTATTTATCATGTTTCAGGCATATACAGTCTTTAGCAAATTGGGACATTAGCAGTGAGCCAACGACAATTCAGATCATCATTCAACTTCTTGACAAACGTGGAAATGTTTTGTGTGTGTTATGACAGTGCAGTGATTGACACTCGATGATATTTGAACGAACCCCCTGTTCGAAAAATATAGTTTCAATATTTAGAAGAGCGTTGTTTTTTTAAAAGACAGCTGGTTGTTGTACATCCAGATCAACCATTTAAAATTAAATGTTATGAAAAAATCAAGCTTGATAACTACTTATTATTGCCATGTAGTTTGATATTGGTGACTATCCCAATGGCTGTTCTGGAGATTATGCCTAAGTATTTGAATCTTATGTGTTACAAAGTCAAGTGATTGCAATGATTGAAAATGGAATAGTGTCAATAAATGAAATTTATTTCACTAACAAACAGTCGTTTTTGTTTAAAATCGTCTTAACTCGCATAAATGTGTTATTGAAGTTGTGAATTCGCTATGTGACATCAAGAAGTGGCAGACGTGCACCAATTAGCACGGTCTAAGTCTGTGTGTAGTTAACATACAACTGTGCAACAGCAGAGATGTGAGGCATCAGTACAAAACATTAATGGTCGCAGAAAAAGTCCAAGTTGTGTTAACGGCCTTAGGCCGTTTTACACCACGGTCATTGAAACTGCGCAAGTTGATGCTGATTCCATTTGAGCAGTCGTCTGCGAAAGTCCGTGACATAGAAAATTGAGAGGACGCTTGCTTGACAGCTTTACACAGTGCAATCGCCAGTGCATATGTCAGTGACAATATACCATTCAGTAGCGGTAATACTGTCAATATATTGCAAAATGTCAAGATCTGTTAAGAAGCAATTCATTGGACGTGAAAGATGCGATAAATTACCACCTCTTTAAAATATGTTTTAAGACATAAGCAGGATAAACTATTTTAGAAATAGATGTGATGTGATGTGGGAAATTTCACGTGCATGGAATAGTTTTTCACAGTCAGTTCTTAAACACTCGTGGTTTAAATTGTGGCCTGCTTTAAAGTTTGATGTAGATGAAATAAGTGGGGATTTAAAAAATTTCATGTTTCTGAGGATAAAAATATGATGATGGAGTTTGCACACACCATCCGTAACCCTGAAATAAAGGAAATGGAATTGGTAAATGTAGAGGAAAGGATAGTCAGCGGCCACGGTACTCTCACCACACAACATTTCGCAGATGATGAAATCAATGAAATGGTAATTAATAACAATAAATTTGAGTGGGGATGAAGATGATGAGCCTGAAATTGTTGAGGGAGGACTACCATTGATGGTTGTCTTCGAACAATCATCTAGTCCGATCGCCCGCGACTTAGTGATGGGTGGCCGTGTAAACGACACCCACGCGTTGACATTGCACTGAATCAGCTGATAACAAACCAAGCGCAGTAGGAGGAAGAATGCTGCGCAAAGCAATTCCTAAGAAATATCAAATTCTGTATACCCTTTTCCAATAATAATATTATGCTTTTAAATAAGCAGCAATATGATGCACATGATGCTTAGATTCCATTATTTTCACCTACTGCGCAACTTCAAAATTGCGAATTAAGAATCCATTTCTTTCTGATTGTCAGTGACTTTTTTAAAAAATATGGATCAATAAATGGCAAATGAATATATTTTGTTATAAACAATTGACTCCTTTCAATGAAAACATCCGGACATCAAAAATAGACAAGTTGCCATGCATGACCCAAAGTCAAGCAAAACTTCTAATCAGGCATCACTTCGGTCCCAACTGTGCCGGATTAAAGATGCTCAACTGTATAATTATAAAAAAGTGAGTATTCAGAAGTATGGGTTTTAAATTGAAGATGATAACATTTTCCATGCAATGACTGAAAGAAAACATTTTACTGCAATAGGGATCACACAGTTTCTATGAAGTTCACTCTCGTTGTCCACCTGATGCCGGCAAATGTAGGCTACCCCCGCGTGACATTCTACGTATTTTGTTTCCTCGTGAAACCGAGGTAATGGGGAAAAAAGTCATATATCTTTATTTAACTACTAGTTGCATGGAAAAAATTCTTCTAATTTCGTATCCTGAGTTATACAACCTGTTCTTGTCAATATCTACCGCACCTACATTCCATTCATGGGGCTCTTCGATTTGAACAGCCACAAATCTACGATCCGGATCCCATTTTACTCTTAGTCTTGGATCCGAATCCGGAACCGAGTAAAATGAAAGATCCCCGAATCTTTGGATCCGACAGATCCGATACGACCATCCCTAGTTTATCAGCAAAAAGGTAATTACAAATTTAACCAGAACTTGCTGGATATTGGTGGGACACTTTAAGCATTCATCCCAAGCAAACAAGAGTTGAAAAGTTGTCAAAATATAGAACAGGCGCCACATCACTGCCTCATCCACAATGAACCTACAAGATGGATTTCAACCCTGCATATGTTGAAACACCTACATGAGCAGAAACCAGCACTTTTGCTAGTTGGTAACTGCCAGCAGAAACTGCCAACAGAGTTGACTCCAGCTCAGTGGAACCTTCTAGACAATTGTATTCCAACCCTTAATGTGTTTGACCTGGCTACATTTATAGTGACTTCAGAAAGCACTTCACTTCACTGGTCAAACTAGCAAAAACATTCCCAAAAGAAAATATGAAAGCGTGCTTCAACAACCCAGCAACAATTAGTTAACTGTTGTGCAACTCCAAAGATAAGCGTCCACCAAATGACAACAGTGGAGTATACCCTCTACAACGTGATACACCAAACTTCAAGTGCTTTTATGTTAGACAAACTGGGAGAAAAATAAGAATGAGGTTCAAAGAACACTTCAATTCCTTTGCTACAGTGACAAAGAGTCATTCTTTTCAAGACATTTATGTGAAATGTCACACATTTCGAAATTTAACCCCACGGTTCCACACACACGTGGAAAAAGTCCCAAATCAAATTTCCTCGAATCTTTTGAAATGTTAACATACTGCAATCATGAGGCCCCAGTTTGTTAGACGACAGTATTCCCGTGAACCCTTCTCCACACCACTGCCCACCCCTCCCCTCTGCTAACCCCCACCCCTCCTCTTTTTCTCAGTTCCTCCAAAAAATAGACCCCAACAATTGCACCCAGTGACCTCCCGCTCCCCCAAGGAACCCCCTTGTATTTACGAACTTGCCTTACCCTCGGTCCTTGCCAGACCTCTTTCAGAATGACGCTGGTTGAAACAGATTGAGGCCAATGTCGAATCTTACAAAGTGCATTGTTTTTATTTTAATAACGTTGCAGTTCCACAAAGTCAATCTGTCTACGATTACCCTGATCCACATACAACAATGGACTTCTCTTTCCACTCAAAGAGGCAAGACTTGAACATATAATCCTAAGAGTTCCAGGCCACAACAAATATAAAGGCGTACCAATTCAACTACATTTCAGAAACAAAAGCACGTGAACTTGCCGCAGAAAATCTTCCCACCAGGTCCACACCAGCCAGAGGCTCCACTTGACCTGAGGGCGGAGATCTCTGTGGGGTCACTCACCTCGACTCAATGCCCGTCTTGGAACGAGTCGGGCATTGCATTGCAGAGGACAGCCTAACACAGCGGGTCAACCCGAGAAGATTCTCTTCTTCTACATTCTGCAGGAGGGAGGTCTCTTTAACCCTTTTGCTGAGCGTGACGATAACATCTCGTCGTGAGAGCCTACTTCCAGCATGCGCATGACGAGTGTGTCTCATCTTGATTTTCATCTGCGTTTTTGTCTTCTCCGCGTATTTCATTCTGACTCTACCACGTGTGGAAATGCAGATGATGATAAAACACTTGTATTTTATTAGTGATGGGTCGATACCATTTTTTCTCGACACTCCATACCGAGTACGATACTACTCGATACCACACATTATGAATCAATTCAAAATTTTAAGGATATTTTGGTTTAAAATACATCGTAAACAGAAAACTACAGGACTGGGTACAAGCAAACATTAATAACAGTTTTGAAGAGCATCTGGAAGATAAAAAAAACAACAAGTAGGTATATCTGATAACTGAGTACATTTACTTTGTTTCATTGAATATAAAGATACATTAGCATCATAATCATTAAATTATGTTGTGCCCAATTTCCTACTTTAAAACAGGCACTACGGAGTCTTTTGCAAATAGTTTGGCATGCCATCTCTCAGTGGATATGATTAAATGCTTAAACGATATGTCTGTGGCTCACATATTTCCATATGCCGTATGTTCGTTGGGAATCATGGCGACCAAATGTTTTTTAATTTAAAATGCCGCCCTCTGTAGTTATCAGGAGTACACTCGCATTGGTTGAAAGAAATCAATGTCACTGAGATCGCAGTGAAGGATTATGTTAAATAGGAAAGATGTTATTATTAAAGGACACACATTCCTAAATCTCTATCTTCTTTATCGAGTTATGCTTTACCTTGAGGGTTTTTTTTTCAAATAAAAGCTTCGTTATACCCACGTTTGTGTACTAAATCACATAATAGCCATTGTCCAAAAGTACATATTTGGCATCAGTATGACATTTAAACTTCACAGGTGTTCATGGGTCCATTTACCAAATATTTCATACGTTTACTACTTTCTCCGCTCGGGATGGTATTTTTGAAATTCTGATTATTTTATTTGTGTCTTCTATTATTTGTATTGAGTCCGAATAATATTTCGAGATGCATTTCGTCGAGAATAATAGACTGAATGCCTGCTATTTCGGTTAAAACATATACTTTTCTTCCTCTTCCAATTAGAAACACCATCTCTTCAAAATCGAATGATCTCTGCCTAAACATGATATAACTTGGGATCGTAAAAAGGACCTGGGTCATTCACCCCCGTTTGCATCATGCACGAACACCCGGAATCAGCACAGGTTATTTCCGATATCCATAAATACAAGTTAATAATGTTTGAACAATTAATTTTCATTTGCTGATGAATGTGCGCAGGTACACGAATTTTGTATATAGTCCTGTGGATTAAAGTTTTCGATTTCTAAGGAAAAATATTTGATAACAAATTTATAATAGATGAGCTGTGACCAGAAACTTGGAAATTAATAACGTAATTCATAATCCTAAATAGGAAATAAAAAAATGGTATAGTAAAACATAAGTTTTGTGCGATGTGTCATCCGTAACGCCCTTATTAGGATGCCTACTATCCATTGCAAAATTTCCGTCACCCACGAGTTTGAAGACCAATATCTCCAAGATGGTTAATATGATTTTAAATTAAAGTATATCAAATTAAAGCTTGTTTATTTCTACGTTTATTGATGGCAAGAGAATATTTTTATAAATTTTATTTACTGAAGTACCTGTTTAAGAATGGATTTTTAGCAATTTTTTTGGGTACCGTATGGATCCATTGAATTCGGGCATCGTAAGAACAACACCAATCCAGACATCAAATTTTCCTTTGCACATGTTGTAGCTAAGGGCTTTTTTAATAGTCATACAAAGTTTCACACAATTGCGTTTTACATTATTTTTGTTATTGCTGAATTTGTCTGACTGTGTTATTTTCCGTCCCGCATGCTTCCCGTTCTGAACATCACCGTTTGGACCTTTCTCTTGCTCTTGAGTCATTAATATGAATCCATTTATGAAATCATAATAAAATTCGTTGGTTATTTGTATCGATATATATTTATTTTCCCTATAAAAGCACGTGGAATCTTCTGCTGCTCGTCTATTGCTGTGAATGAGTCATGAGGACTCGACAATAACGGGAAAAAGTATCGCCTTTAAGAATGCAAGTCAGTGTCATTTTAAGAACTGACGGTATCTTTGGAAACATACCATCACTATGCCTCCTCAAGTCAAGTTTTTGGAGGAGGAGTTGAGGATAATTCCAAGCGCAATTTGTTTCTTTTGTCGAGACAGCGAGAAATGCAGGGACAAAAGCTATCTCACTTATCGCCGATTTTATTTTGGTGTATACTGCAACTTATAAACTTTTATTCGAGCATAGGCAAGGATATTTTTTCTGTGCATACTAGAGAAATTTTCTCGCATGGTGTTTGGTGCGCGCGCTACCTACGGTAGCTTACAACTTGGTAACCTCGAGCAGCTTATCTCTCCTGGCCGAAAGTCCTGTCGCGTGAAGCTCGCTTTCCGAAATACATAAATACATACACGTTGAGAGCATATCTAATTCTCTGAATTTGTTAAGTCATTTTGCACGTGCTAAGTTTTCAAAGACGAAGAATACATCAAAACACAATGTATTTCTGACTTCCCTAAGGTGAGATAGTGCATGTTTTTAAAATTTGTCGTAACGCAATTGTTAAGTGAGTAATCTGTTTTAAACTTTGATTATTCTAAGATAAGTATATGTTCCATATCTTATGCGAAGAAAGAGAAGTGGCTTTTCTTGTTTATCTTCAAGTGGGCGTCAAAGTTGCTTCCCGGAACTTGAAAAAACTCTGGTCTTTTTGCTGTCTCGGTCGAAAAATTTATAAATACAACTAACTTCAAAATATATTTTTGACATTAATAAACGTATGAATAAACAAGATTTAGTTCGACGTACTTTATTTTAAAATTGAAATATCCATTTTTGAGATATTGGCCTTCAAACACTAGGGATGGAATTTTACAACGGACATTAGGTGCCTTGAGCTCGAATATAGTCCCCCAAGACTTCTTCCGCGAGGATTTCGGCCAAAAATGGGGGACTATATTCGGAGAAATATGGTAATTGCCTTTGGCAGTCAATGAAATGGAAAAAGATTCGTTAAATGGTGAAAAATAAATCTTTTTCATCAAAGTATTCATTTGCTCGATACTATGGACATTTTGTTAGTACTCGCTCGACACTCGATAACTGAAGTGTCGAGGGTATCGAGGAATTGAGTATCCCATCTCTATATTTTATTCACTAGATGGAGTCACGGTCACTATCAAATTTTTATTATTATTTTTTGCTCATATAAATTATTGCATTCTTATTTTTTGCTTTACATACAGCATTAAAATACCATTGCAGATTAATAAATGTAAGAGATGCACTACAGCTGTATCTTTGCCACTAGCAGAGAAGTAGATGATACACTACTAGGGTGGCGTATCATATACTTTTGAGAGGAGTGAAGAAAGAACATGCACAGCCTGAATCAGGCCAGCGCAATCACCCGGTAGAGGAACCGAACAGAATCACCACGACGCACAGAGAGGGCAAGTAGGGACAAGGAAACTCACGCCATATTTCCACGGAACAGCAGCAGCATTCCAATTGCTGGTGATGATATTCCGCCTCAGAGTTCCTGCCCTGCCATTGGCTTCAAATCTTGGGCAATTTCAAATTCCGCACCTGTGCTCTGGATGACATCTTCCACTGTCACGCCGTCCGCTATTTCCTTGAGCACCAATCCCCTCTCGCGATCCACGTCAAACACGCCCTGTTCGGGAGAGAGACATGGGCACAGCACCATTAACCGAGTGGACTTTCAGTCTCCGAAACGTGGATGTGGGAGAGAAAGGTGGAGAGACAAAAGGTTGCTGTAATCTTGCGCTGCAAAGAAAATCTGAGAGGAGAGCCCTCATTACGAAGACAGCCTCCATCACAACATTCTAATTTCTCCCTCAGACTTCCTCCCGCAACGCAATCCTCTCAATGCTAACACTCTAAAGACCTCCCCCCACAACCTTGCCAAACAATGGCACACTTTGAATTGTTGAATTACCACACCTCTGTATTGCTGCTGGTGATGAGAGCCATTACATTTTCCCACTGACAGCAGCATTTTGTCTCTTGGTATCTTTTCTTAAAATATGTCCAAGATATATTAGACCGACACTTTGAAAGCAAATGATTACACGTGAGGACTGCTTTCTCTGCATGTCTGTGAATCTAAGGCGACATCAACATTATGATCATAAACTAATCTTACATATTCATTGAATGTTGCTCTGCAAATAACATTCCTCTAAATTTTAGTAAGGCCCTAGATATTGGTTTATATATAAAAGAGCAATAAATAATACATATGGGCATATAATACATAATATATAATAATAGATAATACATATAATATAAAATATCCATTTCAACCAGGTGATTGCCCTAAGGGTAACTGATTTTGACCAAACTTGGTGAGACATATCATTTGATAGGAGAATAAACAACCCAAAGCCGTTTTGCAAAACATGCAACCGTTTACAAGAAATTGCAACGTTGCAAAATTTGAATTTTGCAAAAGTGAACACACATTTTATGATACATCTCTGAGGCTATTAAAGCTACAGATGTACAAAAGAGCTTATTCTAAAGGTCTTAAATTGGAAAAATATACTAAAGGATAATAAAACAAACAATTGTATATTGTTTATATCCATTTTTGATTAATTTTCAAATCGATTTTTGACTATGTACCTATGCCCTCGATGTTGCTTATATTTCTGATATGTTGTAGATACAAACCTCCTCTACAAATAACAAAAGGTTGCCAGAGGCTATATTTCATTTAAGGAAGAAAAATACTTTGGAGTGTAGGCATAACGCCCGCCAGTGGACGGGGACAGGGAAGCGTACCAGGACCATAGCTGGGAAAGTTACCACAGAAAATTAACTGATTAAAGTTGAAGTTAATCTCTGTAAATAATAAATAGTTAAGAGAGTGTTAAAGTTAAAAGTTACTTTTCTGAAAAAGTAACTGGTTAAAGTTAAAAACAGGAAACTTTTATGTTACTTTGGAAAATTGGATGCTGTGGTGATATGCTGCATGACCTCCTCATCATTCAAAAAGTTCTCTTCTCTTCAATTTAGTGAAAAGATGGCAATCTGAGGCGGGAGGGAGTAGGGTGGGTGAGTCGCAATGTCCAAACGACGAGAGCAGAGTGAACCACGCAACATGGCGTTGTCAGGAACGAGGGACACTCCATGAGTCAGCATTTCCCTTCTTTGATTTCTTCTTCTTCAACTTCTCTTGGGTCTCACAACATGCAGCAGCATTGATGGAGGTCCGTTTGGGAATACAATCAAACAACAAGATCCCATTCTGATCCCAAAAGACGGATGCTATGACTTTCCTCTCTGAAACTGAACTTTGAATTTTTTGGCTGTTGGAAAATGGGAATGGTGGTGCCACTGCAGGGACTATCTTTTTGACTTAGAAGTAGAGTGACACACCCACGTTTTGTCCCAAGTCACAATTGAGTCGAGAAAGAATTCATCCTCAGTTGAAAAACCTCCAAGACATTTGCACGCAGCCGAAACACGATTTTCACGTTGTGTTCCGGAATCCACATTTTCGGCACCCACCATGTGCACACAACTTCCCAAGTCTCCTCGACACAATTTCACACAGGGGACTTCGTCAAAGGTGTGGAAAACTTTCTTTAAGGGTGTCAAGAGTCACACGACAGCCATCACCAAATTTTTTTTCAACCTACTGCACAAGCTCTTCTGAAATGACAGATGGTCTCCCAATCCTTTCTTCGTCGTGAGTGTCGGTACGACCTTCCTTACATAACCCAGCTCACTCGATAACATTCTAGCGATTCATTACCTCGGATCTGTAGGTTTCCACAAGCTGGCGATGGATTCCTAATGCAAAGTGAGGAACCGACACTGAGCTCCGAATCTCTCACACAAAGAGAGCAAACAGAGGACAAACTGGTTGGCGCATTAGGCTGCTGCAACGACATTGCGTAACGCACTGAGGCACTTGATGTCTTAGTTGGACCATCAGGAACACCTCTACACATCACAGGTGCCAACTTTGATAAACAAAAAAATCCCTGTCTTACACAGCCCTTGTATTCTTGCTTTCTGGACATCCCTCGTATTTACAAATGATTACTAGATGTTTAGATGTTCTACACATAGAAGTTAATACAGATATTTTGTGGACATTTAGTTAATATTTTATTATAAATGCCATTAGTTACCATAAGTATGAAGTTAAATCGGCTGAATTACAAATCAGTTAGGCACTTTTATTTGTTGTGACATCAGGAGTATGAGAAATTTACTAACCTAAACATTCTCAGAGAAAGCTTGGTTTAATAAAAACCAAGATAATAATAACAGTGGTGGAAGACAAGCAAGAGATTGTCAAGATAATGACCTTTTAATAATTGGGAACCTATTTTACCCAACCAATCAATGGCCTCTCAGGACTTGGGAGTCATATTATTATAGCATCTATGATCCATAGCATCAGCCACATAGCAATGAGGGTCAATTCAATGAGATGAACCAACACTGATCCTTCTGTCTCTTGCCAACATCAACGTCTATAGCCACTTCTGGATCCAAACGTGTAATACCCTTTGTGAAGGTTATCAAGAATATTGCCGCCATGCTCTTCATAAATGTTCGGTGACAACCTAATCGGCCATATCTTAGGGCCAGATGAAGACAATCGTCGAGGGAAAAGTGAATGGGAAGAACGGCAAAGGAAGGCATCGTATGAGATACATGGAACAGGTTGTGAAGGATATGTGAAAGGGAGGAATTATAATAATATGAAGGGGTTTTACCGATTAAAGAATCGAGTGGGGGCTGTGTCAAACCAATCCTACGATTGTTGACCAATGATAACGATGATGATTTAATAATAAACTAGAGTGCGTGATGTGTATAAAAGAATTATACTTTGTTCGTTTTGTACTTGTGTATTGTGCAAGAGAAAAACGAATTCCTTGACAGTTAATTTCTTCCATCACTTCAGCTTGCCCTCCTCATGCAGTCTCTGGGGAGTACCAATGCAGTGTCCCATTTGCATCCGTGATATTTGAGTTTTTCCAGTCGGTCTAATCTTACGAACAACCTCCCAGCCTCGCGAGTTTCCAGTGGACCACAGTTACACTTTCCTTGCTTGAATATGCTTGGAGGATCCTCCAGCTTAGGCCCTGCAAGTGTGAAATGACACTTTTTCTTTTGCAATCCCATTTCAACACGGTCTCACATTATATTTCATGAATCCCAGTTTCTTACACACTGTACCAGAAACATTTCAAACATGATTCTCCCTTAACGAGAGATTCCAAATTAGAGTGATGCTTAATTTCTCTAACCACACTTACTCATAGTACGCCAACATTATAGGTTGAGGTTGTCCTGACTTTTTCTGCCAGAGCGATGTATTTTCATACTTAGTTCCAGCCCCCAGTAATGACATAATATCTGATACAACAGGGTTTATAGGACTTTTCATTTTCCCTGACTTTTCCAGGATTTCCAGACCATTATTAGTGATTTTCCCTGACTTTTGAGCAACTGAAAACTGCAAAATTTCGGTCATTTATAGATATAAAGTGGTAGTGAGGAAAGAAAGAAGTCTAAACTTATGAAAAATTGTAGGTTTATTATCATATTAATCATATGAACCTCCAGTAATAAGAGATCAACAACTTTAAGTCAACAAAATAAAAATTATCATTCCTTACATTGATATGCCTTCAGAAAGGGTTTTAATTGCAGAAAAATATATGCAAAGAAGGTTAACCTGGCTTTTCCTTCAAACCTGATGTCATGTTTAAGTAGCTCTTTGAATCATTCTTGATCTTTTCTTCCTCACATTCTTCTACAAATTTAGCTAAGTGACTTCAAATTTGACTGAGAATAACTTTTTTGTTGCCAGAGGGACAAAGCGAAGCATTCCTGACGAAATCGCTAGCGAATGAAAATGAGATTATGAATGCGCACACCTTTCGCCAATCTTTTCACCAAATCATGCAGGCTATAGCCAGAAAGAACCAGAATAGTTCCAGCCCCTGGGCTGCCTCCACAGCGAAGCTGGCCTGAGGCCAATCGTCCCCTCCTTCACCCTCCTATTCCCCTCCTATGTGCAGTTTTTGATCTCTCAGCATTTTCAGTTGATAAATTTGAACATTTTGCGATTTTTCGCTGACCAATCGCTAACTTTTCCAGGTTTTCCAGGATTTCCAGGTTCCTATAAACCCTGTACAATTACGGTTAGACGTGAGAGACTCAATAGCCCATTTCTCTGGTTCTTCCTCAACGTGCAACAATGGCCAATGATCACAATGGAATCACCAGAAGAAACGGGTGCCATGGGCATGCATGCCGCTCAATGTACCTGAAAACAAGTGCCACACAGACCATGGTTCCCAAACTCTCACCCACAGGCACCAACGAACAAAGACAGATGAAACTCTCAAAATGTCAGTGAGCAACAAATACACGTCATCAATTAATTCCAACCTCTCCCACAGTTCACACTCCCCAGGTGGTGTTCCCCCCTCCCTCCCCACTCATCTGGTGTCCCCCCCACCATCCTTTGGTGCTCACGTTGGTGCCCCCACAAAACCAAGAGCCTCTCTTTGGTGCTCGCACATACGCACCTTCTCCGTGATGATCATGTCGACGCACGCCTTGCCTGTCAGGGGCAGGGTGCACTCCCGCAGGATCTTGTGCGCGCCCCCCTTGGCCGTGTGCTCCATCGTGATCACCACCTTGGTTCCCGTGGCAGCCACCAGGTCCATGGCTCCTCCCATCCCCTTCACCAGCTTCCCCTGCAGAACAGGTGCATCACCACTCGTGCCAACACAACGGGTGCCCCAAGGCACCAATTTCATTCCTTCACAGTGACTACCACAGACTCGTGCACCAAATGTGTGACCATGTTCTGCTGGTTAGACACATCTTTTAATTTTAATTCTATACCACCTCTAATAATATCTAAAATAAAACATTCAAATTTAGAATATCAATACTATAGTAACTGAAAATCCAAAGATTACTTGGCAAGCCTGATACACAACACAGAAAAATGAGAAAACATCAGGTCCTTGAAACTGGGTGGCTGTCTTGAAAATGTCACCTTGACCCATAAGACAGAATAAGGCACACACTATATCCTTAATCTCTTCCACAACACATGCATTTCTTCTATATTCATGGTGCAACTGAATGAGGAGGAATAATGCGGTGCTTCTGGAAATTGCACCAAAGAGTAAACTAAATTCAGACGGGGTAAATGTGATCGAAGGTGAGTGGCAGTTTTCCACCAAATAAACTTTAATTTGACCGGTTTCAATGTACTGCATCAACCTCAGGTAATAAATATCACTCAAAAGTCAAGCATATATATGCAGAATTGCAAGTGAGAGGAGGGTCCGTGGAAAGGAGGAGGAGGAGGGGGGGGATGGAGTGAGTGAAGAGGAGGGGAAGGGGGGGGGCCAAAAACAAGGGGGAGGAGGGGAGGGTGGATTGGTTGGGTTCAACATAAATGCAGTCTGGGAAGCCATTAAAGAGTACCTAGGTGCCTCACCTTCACCTTTAGGTTCAAGGGAAGACCACTACCTCTCTATGAAACCATTAGAAATTACAAATGTATTGTGTGTGAGGGGGAGGAGATGGCCGCCACCGCGTTTGTCTCTCTCTCCCAGCCATCTCATCCATTCGCCAGCAGAGTTGTGAATTTACCCAATCCAATTTATTCCCCCTCATGCTCTCTCACTCCTCAACAAAGGATTGAAATTGCCCCGGCCCTCCCTGCATCAACCACAGGCTACAAGATAAGAGTTAGTTCTTGGATACACAGCGTATGATAGTACTGTGCCGCGTACTGTATTCCCTTTGGCTGGCACTCAAGGCTAGACTCTGATCAAAAAATCGATTTTATGTCCGGCATCGCAGATTGTCAGAGAGTTTTTTTTTCAACAGATTCGCATTCCTGAAGCTTCCATGAATCTTATGATTTGAGTTACTTAGGAAACAAGGGGGTGAGGGACTCCAGGATGGGCCACAGGGCAGAACCACCAAGACCGTCATGCGTGGTGAAGAGCCACATCCTCCTCCAGGTGCCCCTGGTTTTGCTTATCATGATGGCGCTCTCTTCACATGGACTCTTGTAGTCTGTCCTCTTCCTTGGGGGATGTGATACCGTTGGAGAGCCCCAATGGGGTTCCCAGTCGGGACGCACCCTCTACTACCTTAACCTTGCCTGTGGGGGTTCCTTCTGGGAGACCCACAGTTGCCCCTCAGACTCTTAGTGGGGAGAGGAGGACGACATCCTTTCCAACCTTTCTGGGCCCGCCTTCAAGGAGGCACCGAGCCTGGTCTCCCCCATGGGGGTAGAGTCTGACTTGGGAGCCCCTGTGGGTAGTGGCCTAAGAGAAGGCTCTATATCCCCTCGAAGAGAAGGAGACAAGGGAGGAAGAAGATGTGGGCGGGGCTGAACCATGGCTGGCATAGCCGTGCTTCAGGCCAACCTACAACACAGTAATGCTGCCTCAGGGATTCTGCAAAGGATACTCTCTGAAGGTATGGTCAAAATAGCTCTGATTCAGGAACCCTGGGCTTTCCAGGGAAGAGTCAGGGGCCTGAGCATGACAGGGGGAAAAATATATTGCTGTACCACTGTTGATAGGCCTAGATATTGTATCTATGTGAATGGGATAAGTGCTTTGCATCTATCGGAATTTACCACTAGGGATCAGACAGCAGTTCTGCTGACCCTGGGGGAAGGTGAGAACAGGAAGAGGGTGGTCATCTGCTCCTCCTACCTGCCATACGATGCACCGGCTCCTCCACCATCAAATGAGATGGAGAGGCTGGTGAGTCACTGTAAGGCCAACAAGTGGGATCTTCTGATCGGTTGTGATGCTAACTCGCACCACATTGTGTGGGGGAGTGGAAGCACCAACGGAGGGGGAAAGGCACTGTTGGAGTATCTTATGTCTACGGAGTTACAAATACTCAATAAAGGATCACAACCTACCTTTGCAAACAGCATTAGGCAGGAGGTGATATATATTACACTGTACACCAGTTCTCTGCTGCCCAGGATTGATGGGTGGAGAGTATCAGGGGAGATAACTTTGTCAGACCACAGACACAGTCTCTTCACACTCATAGAATCCAATCGTAGGGAAGTAACATATAGGAACCCCAGGACTACCAACTATATTATGAAAGGCTGGGAGCTGTCCTAGAGGGGGCACCTCAGTACAAGTTTAGAAATTGGATCAGGTAGATGCTGCTGTTGACCATCTACAGGGAAGTACACGGCTGCCAGCGAGTAATTTCAAAATTAAGTGAGAAAAGTGAGAGTATTCTCCAAGAAAAGTGAGCAAAAAGTGAGATTTTAACAGAAAAAGTGAGTAAATAGTGACGATATTAAGGAACAAAACTAAAGAATATCAGCAATATTTTGAGTTTGGAGCCGTTGATGAACGTATTCTACATATATAAACTTCATACCGCAAGTGTTGTCATGTGATTTAGCAATTTTCATGTGAACACGAAAATGTTTTGATGTGCTGAATGCAGAAACAACATAGTAAATATTGAAATGGCTCAGAAATATAGCTCATAAATGAAAATTTTTATTTACTGATAAACTAAGACAGGAAGAAAAGATTTTCTCAAGTCATCAACAAATAGAATGTAAACTGGTAGCATAAAATGCATATGCATGTAATAAATCTGGATGGAAATAAAGCAAAAACGCATATATACATAGAAAGCCAGTTTTGAAAGAAATTTTGTCATCGAAGAATTTAACTAACGGGCAACATCCCTAAATATGGAGATCAAATTCAGCTATGCATAAAAAAACCTATGTTTAAAAGACCAAGGTCATGCTCTTTTTTTAGTCACTCATTGACTATTCTAAACACAGCCTTGTTCACCTTAGGCCCATCACTAGAAAACAGTAGAAATTTCTTCATAGACAAAAGAGTGCGGTCTATGGCTGAAAGGATTAGTTTAGATAAAATCTCTGAAGTAGCTTTGCCAATAAACAAACGTTTCAAGATGATGAAACACAACCTTCTGCTTTTTCACTGAAAAGAATCTTGACTGCCACTTACAACTCCTTCACATGTTTTTCATTTGTCACTTCATGGCAACAAATTGTAAAACTAGCAGCGGCTCAGCAATATTCTAACGTAGAATCGTGACAATAGGGGCCTAACGTCCACCAATAAAATCACCTTTATTTTGCCTAGAGACATGTCCTACGGCATGTTTTCTCCTCCAGACATACATCTGAACACATCTAACACTCCGTCACAAGAAGAGGCAGAATAGCAAGCCTGAATACACTTCATAGCCCATTGCAGTTCCACCCTATAAGCACTGGCCTTGTTGCAATTGGCAACACTGAAACAGCGAGGAAGAATTCACAATTTTTGAACTTTTTTTGAAGTTTCTGACTTATTCACGACTAAGGATCGCAATCCCAGGATCCCGGATGAAATGACAATCCCGAAATCCCAGGATTTAGTATATACGAATCCCGGGATTCTGTGATTGATGTACACCTTTCCGATAACAGATGGCACTAGCAAGTAAGTTTCCTTGGACATGAAATGTTAGATGCCTGAGTTCATTGAGTAATACATTTTATTGAAATGACTAATTTGTCATCGTTTGTAATACATAAGAAAAATGGAAATGAGGTTACAGTGTGCGTGTTAAAGACATAGTGATTGCCAGTTTAAAATGATGGACTAAATTCTAGAAAGCCTTTTCTAACTTTCTATGAACGGACTTCACCACGCAACAAAAGATGTATTAATATTAACGTTCACTCCTTTGAAAGAGAATCTAAGGTCTGGAACTTTGGCCTAATCAGAATTAATGGAAATGTGCCCACTAAAGTGTGTATTCAACTTATATAAAAGAAATTGAGTGTGTGTGAAATTTCTGTAGAAAAAGTTTTGCAATCACCACTGACGGTGCAAGTGGTTAATGGCTAAGCTAATGGCAAAGGCTGGTAGGTTAATATGTACCGGCAAAACATCAACTTAGTTTTACTCATGGTATCCACCTTGCAGTCATTAATGTTTAGTACAAATCTGAGAATATAGTAAATTTAATAAAGAATAAATTTTTGGTTGAAGAAGAAGTAGAATCTGAAGAAAGTGAATTCAGCGATGAAGACTCTCCGTCGAGTGATGAAACAGACGAGGATGATTCATTTAAGACGGAGGGCGTGTAAACAATGAGAACAAAACATTAAGATTTTGATGTTTAAAAATAAGGAAAACTGTTCTTCTCTTTATAAAATCACTCGAAAAATTGACAGATTACTTTTAAAATATGAGATTGAAAAATTTGGTTATTGACCTTAAAACTCAATTTTGGTTGACATGGTCAAAAGTTATCTAATGCTAAAAACTGGCGTAATGAAGGCTTTAATTGATCTTTATTCCGAAAGACCATTCTATGAGTGTGAGTATAAGTTTTTCTTCTACTTTTGCAACATTGCAGCCAGTGAAAATTACAGTGCTTTGCCAAAGGGTAGCAAATCTTTTGAAGTGTGTGGCTGCGTTGGGATTCTTGATACGGAAACTAAATGATGTGAATACAAAGTTGGGGAATTATACGAAACATGCATTGCAGAATCAAATAATGAAGAGAGGAACTGATTTACCAGGGGTTTTTCGGTATCTTCACTGCGATTCATGGGCAAGTGGTCATGATTTGGGGTTAATTATTTTCTGTGCCAACACAAGCGAACCTAAAATAAATTGTCAAAGAAAACTTGCTTAGCTTTCATATTTATAATGCCACCAAAACATTTGAATCAGCAGGAATGGAAGGAAATGAATGGCGAGGAGAAAATGTACAAATTATTTACGAGCACTTACTAGCTATTCCTCCCACTAGTGAGAAAGGCCTTCTTCATAAGCTTTGCAATAAATATAGGTCAAGAATGAGCAACAAGACATTAGACACACTATTTCTTGGGGCATATTTAAAAAAAGTCATTTTTCAGTGAGAATAACCTAATTATGCAATTTCTTCAATTTTAAGAGCTATCACTATTGCTATTGGTAATTTACTTTTCTTTATCTCCCAAGTGTACATGTATTGTTTTATGCTTTAATAAAATATTATTCAGTAACTTTGTGGGATTTTTCCAAATTTAAAACCAAAGATAAAACAATAAAACAAACAAAGTATAACAAAACGCACAACCCCTCCTTCAGAACCATCACCAGTGGAGTAACTCCCCCGTTTCTTAAGTCTGTGTGGTGTTGTTTTGTTATAGTTTTAACTTTGCTTTTACTCCATGTTGCTTAAAATGTGTGTAATCTTAATATTGATTCCATATGTGCATTTATATTTTAGCTAAATCCCAGGATTCCGGAATTGAGAAAGTCATAATGTCATAATCCTGGGATTGAAAAATCTCTTCGGGATTGCAATCCTTATTCACGACTGCTGACGAGCTTGCCCCGGAGTCCGTGGACGTAGTTGGTAGTAAATGGGGCTCTTTGGTTGGAACAAGTTGATGTGGATTTAGCTTGACCACGATGCAACTCTTGTGCTTTGCCGTTTTGTCATGTTGGTCGAGTACCAGCAACCCCTTCCGTTCAACGCTGATGTTGCATTTGCAAACTTGACAATAGACAATGATTCGTTGGATGATATATACACCCAATCACTGATTTTGTAGCCCAGCAAGTCTCAAGTACTTTCTCAGCCAAGCCTCATTTGTTGAGACCTTCACGCGTCCTAGAGGGAGACGTTAAAGTATGTTTCACATACTATCTACTCAACTACAATAATAATAGACCACATCATAGACACAGAAAGAAAATAATCCCGGGGCACTTCAGTACTTTGCGACAGCATGGTTAGTACGAGATAGTATTGACACATCAAAAGTGTGAAAGAGTATTGACAAGAGCCGGCTTTCCTCTAGCCCAACCCATTGTTTGCTTTCTGCACAGCAGTGGCAGCAGGCAAGTCGAGATGGAGCGACCAGTTGAAGAAAACTTTGTCTGACATATGCATGACATCATAATAAATATCAGCATGCATGCATGATGCAGAGGCCATGTAAGGGAACGTGGTCAGCAAGTCGGCGGAATAATGAAGATAAGAGCAATCGACAGAAGAGCAGAACCGAAATCTGAGCATAAGCCAACAAGTTTATAAATCATGCAAACCTATGCACAAAATGATGATAAGATGCACACAGCTGCCTTGTATTGTGTGTTTGAAATAGGCAGAGGCCATCGCATCGCACAGTGAAAACAAACCCCACCAGCAAAGCCCTCTATCATGTCGTCTGAAAGCACACATGCTTGAAATATCGCTTAGATGAGTGTAACACATTCCTCGCATACAATTCAGAAACAGGAGAAGTAGATGACAATATAACATTAACCAAATGCCTAGAAGGTGCAAAGAGACACAACCCACCAGCCGACAGCTACGTATACGCCGTGCACTCCAGTCACAACAAACTACAGTAAACTCCCGATTATCTGCACGCGCGTTATCCGGGCTGCATCTGTGCATCGCCAATCTATTTAGAGTGTCGGCAGTAGTCTCAAAGCTGAGTTAACTTTTGTTATTTTCCTCCAACCGTGACTTTCACTACGGCCCTACCGACTGGCCCGATGTCTTACGCTAAGCTTTGTGCCACCATCCAAGGCTTGAGAACATTCAATTGCGGCTGAGACAGCTCTTCTACTGGATTCTTTTTTGTCATGAAATGACCGCGAGGATCATTTCATTGGCAGATTGTGTTATTTTTGAGGGAGTTTATTTATTTTAGCGGTGCACCCTAGAGAAATTAATACGGGAAGAATCAAACAATGGATTATCAGTGTTTCCCAATTATCCTTGCACCCTTTATCAGTCATTAGCACGGAAAATCGGGAGTTTACTGCACGATTCCCTGGGGGGTGCTGCAGAGTGCACTTGCGCAGCTGCGCAGCTCGGGAAATCCTCGCTTGGTGCTGAAAATCCACTCATTCTGAAAGCCTATGATTCGGCGGTCAGCACTAATCGCTAAGAATCTCGAATGAAGCATTTTACGAGTTGAGGGCAAATATATAATCTCAAAAAGTGAGAATAGTGAGCATTTTTCAAATAAAGTGAGGAATAGTGAGTGTTATGAAAAAAGTGAGTCCACTGGCAGCCCTGGAGAAGCATCATCACATCCTACAAAAACAGCTGCCCCTTAAAGACCATGAAGGATGGGTGTAAATTACCCTGGTGGGGAACAGAATTAAACGGTCTCCGTAGAGAGACTAGGAAACTCTTTAATAAAGCAAAGAGGACAAGAATGCCTCGGGATTGGGAAAACTTTAAGGTTGCCCAACGGAGGTACAAATCAGCAATCGAGCACTGCAAGAGGGATTCATGGAGGGGCTTCTGTGCGAGCGTAGAGACTGTTCCACAGATGGCAAGACTTCATAAGATCCTATCGAAAGACTCAGAAGCGGGGGTGGGTTCTCTGCTGCTTCCCTTGGGAGACTTCACGTCTTCCGACAAGGAAGCGCTAAAGCTAATGCTGGAGACCCACTTTCCAGGCTCCAAGGAGTTGAGGGAGATGCATCATGGGAGGAATCCCATCCGTCCGGCTCGGACGGAATGGAGACTTTCGTCCAGCATCGTGACGTACTCAGTTACAAAATGGGCAATCATGAGTTTTATCCCCTTTAAGGCTGTTGGGGAGGATGGGGTATTTCCTACACTCCTTCAGGAAGGGCAGGATCTGCTCCTCCTTCCAATGGTAAGAATATTTCGCTCCTGCCTGGCTTATGGATATGTTCCAAAAGCCTGGAGGGTCACCAAGGTGGTCTTCATACCTAAACCAGGTAGGACGGACTACACAAGAGCAGACTCTTTTCGAGGAATCAGTCTTATGTCTGTTCTATTGAAGACACTAGAAAAGATAGTTGACAGGTACACACATCCACAATAAAATGTTACCACTTTGGAGGCCGATTTTTTCTAAGTCCCGAGTTGAATGAGATTTGACAACACTGCCCCTTGGCACGCAGAGTTTAAATGCCCAGCGCTCTCGCTGCTCTAGCCTTTTATTGGGGGTACCCTTCCCTCGAAGAATTATTGCCCTTTTTGCCCCTTCTCAAGTGAACAGCTTTTGATTTCAGCCCACTGTATGACAGTGTGAATTAAGGTTTCTCATAGAAAGGTTCAACTTATCATCTAGTCTTTATGTGTACCTTTAACTAGGATTAGGCTACAGAACCCTTATCAGACTCTTTATCACTCCACAGGAACGCAGCAGAGAAGATCTCGATAGTTTTTCAATTGCTGGGTTGGAGTGAAAGGTGAGAAAGGTACACCATTACATGGCATATATATGGGCGAATGAACGTTTTTTTACTGCTGATTATGCACGAATCCCGGACAAAACTTCATTTAACACGTTCACTGCGGCGTGACCCACTGGTGGGTCACGCAGATGCGTCTAGTGCCGCGGCCATAAAATTCTGTGAACTGTCGTAACTTGCGAGGAGTATTTTGAGAGTAGGAATTGAGAACTTCTCAAGTGACTTCACCCAGAGGTTAGTCACAGTTCAAATAAGAGACTACTATGTGACACTTAGTGTGACCCACCGGTGGGTCACGCCGCCCCTCCTGAAACTTTTTTCAGCGTGAGCGGTGTGGCCCACCAGTGGGTCACGAACAAATTTACATATTAGCGTATTATATCCAAAATACGTTTATTTTTTGTTTTCTTTTTGTTTTTTTTTCATGTTTATGCGATTTTTATACATAAGGATGAACAATACTCGGTATAGTAAAACATATCAACTTATTAAAAATAATGAAAATGTTTAGGAAAATTTTTTCTCCTCAACCTCTTGGCTGTCTGTCAGTTGCTCGTAAACTAAACAGTCCGAACTGCACTCGCCCGGCTGTGTGAGAGATTGAGTCTCTCTCTTCCCTTCACCCCTCCTCCACCTCTACGGAAGGGCAATTGGGAAAGAGTCGCGTAGCGTTCTTGAGCCAATCCCTCAGTGGTGGATGAGTGACCGTGCCCTTGCCGGGTTAACGTCTTCCGAAATGCAGACACTACTTTTTTCTGAGTGAGACAAACCACTATGTACTCTTTCCAAAGGATCCCCCTTCCCTTTTCTCAGTGTGAGCAGGGCTTGGGAATCGGTACGCAAGGACGGGCGTCTACGTCTCACAGACGGGCGCGAACAAGGGCCGGTGGAGGGGTGAGCTGGGGGCGAAGCTGGGAGTAGCCTCCCCCAGCCTTCCTCTAATCTCAGGAAACAGCTGAGTGTTGCCGCTTCAACCACCATCCCTCGGCAGTGGCCAGAAGCTTGGAAGGACTGTGACTCACCGGTGGGTCACACCGCCTATGCAAAAGGCTGAGTGTGACCCACCGGTGGGTCACGCCGCGCTGTGAGGAGTAGGGCTTTAAACAGCTCCGCAGTGAACGTGTTAAAATGAATGTGTGACAAACTAAGTGATGGAATGAACCAAGCACACTCGTATTTTCTCTGATTTTCCTGGCTGTAGGCAACGGAAGAAGGGAAGGGCAATGCTTACCTACGAAGAGGATATCCTTCCACAATGACTAAATATACACGCTCAATGAGGACAATAAAAGAAAGCTGATTCTTTTGATGGTAACTACTGTCAGCAGGAATAATTAGGCCGTGGAGTAAGATTGGGTAATCAGTCTGAAATGTTCAGGGACAGCTTCCTTGTGAGATATGCAAGACTGAATTTACCACTCAAACGCCATAGCATCTCTTCCGATGCCTGTAAAAACTATTTTGAGAGCATGCGCACAGTAAACGATTTCTGTACTAGCAACAACCCCTCATGGATATTCCAGTTTACATTTGGGGAAAACGGTAGCAAAAAAGCCCGGGATCATAGAAGGAAAATGCTGGTTGTAGCAATTAGTTTCTCGCAGGCGAGTATACCCTGTGGCAACAAAGCCGAATGCATTTTTAGTTGTACTGGAGCCATATTTAATGTACTACTTAGCCTATGAGTCAAAGTCGTCCTTAGTATTTTAGCATTAACAAATGTATTATCGTCCAAGCAACTCACATTTCTTGGGTGACGTGCAATGTCAGTGATGATTGATTAGGAGCCTTATTCTGGCAACACGCATCTGAAAAATGCTGCTATGATCCGTCATTATTCGTAAAAACGATAAACTTTTTCACATCAGAACCGAGACCCGAGTCTCGTAATTGCAAAACTTCGTTATTTTGTAATATCAAGTACTGTTACATGCATTTGAATATCCTTATGGTTGGGACCGAAGATTTTGCGTCGTAAAATCAAAATATCGTAATTTCGAGTTTCTACTGTAATACAAAGTATTTGTATATAATATTGTCCATGACACATCCTACACATGTAAATAATGTCCTAGGATCAATAAAATTTATTATTTTAGCATGTTTTATCCCAAAAATCCTAAACATTCAGTGTGCAGAAGATATGCCATGCAGAGCTTACCGGGATCATCCAGTTGGCCAAATCACCCGTCTGCGACACTTGCATTGCTCCAAGGATTGTTATGTCCACATGGCCCCTGCAAAGCAGATGATAAGTATTCACAATCGACGACACACCTTACATACTTTGTCAGAGGGAATTAAGAGTGCATGACATTGTTTCCTAGTATGCTCGCATGAAATTATGTTCAAGATGGGAAAGCTATGGAACCCAAAGAGCATTCAGATATTACACGCAATAAATTTGAGGTAATGTACTAAATTATTACTCAATTTAAGTGATGTATTTAACAAGTAAATATTACACAAATAAGATTGAGGACAAAATACAGATGGATTCTTAGGTGAATACAAATTTCGATCTAGGAATAACAGTCCAGCAGGGAAGCAATTTCAGCCCTTGGGCATATGAACCAAAACAATGAGAAAAGTAGGCCTTCAATCACATCATTTGCGACTTTTGACAACATTGACTGGGAAGTAAATCATACACACTTGGAAAGTAATCACGGTGTTACACAATTAGAAAACGTGACATGAAATAGGAGTGAGCCTTATTAGGGCATTGATAAAGCTCTGCTATTTTCTTAGTTTGTAACTCAGCTTAACCACTTGCCCATGGGTTTCTAATTTTTTTCTGCACAGAAAGTGCCAGGTTTTTTTATTTTTCATGCGATACGTTTACGATTAGAAAAAAAACAGATAATTACAGAAAATCTATATATTAATTCGCGGAAGGCAGTTTTCTGTCCCTATGTGTGTTTGCAGCAGTCGAGGTTGTTCCATTACTTTGAGGTGTTCTACGAAGGTACAGGTTGGACCGAAGTGGAAGTGGTGTCATTCGAAAGAGGAAAGATGGTTGCATTGCTTAAGTGTATTTTTATTTACGTTGCTCGACCGCAAAGTGTGACAATTTAAGCATGAAAAAATGGTGTTTTCCGTATCTTTTAACATGGGAAACCATTAGCTATGCAAATTTGTTTATGTTGCCAAGTAAATGTGTTCACGTTTTCTAGTAATGGGACAAAAAGAAGTCGAAGATATTGGAATTAGTTTTATCAATCGGTTAAGTAAGTACAAAAATATTAATTGATGTTTCCGATGAGCAGATAATGAAAGAAAACAATTTTTGCCTACTGGCCCTGAACTTGTGTATTGCGAATTCCAGAGCATGAAGGTCTTGATGATCTTTTTTTAACAGTTGAGACAAGGTTATAAAACATTTATTATCCATAAAAATGTATTATTTAATGTTTAATACGTACTGTGCATTTTAATTTAATTTGTTATTTATTGTAACCTATTTAGATATTAATTTATTTTCAGTAATTTATTAATGTTTGCCAATAAATCAGCACAGTAATTCGAAAACTCACCCACTATTATAAAATTATCAATAGCTGTCCTACACCCTAACCGTTCCGTTATTTATCAATATCAAATAAAACATTCACTTATATTCCCACCTAAAAGATTGAATTATCTTAAGTTGCTTTGAATACCAAGGTCATTTTGCACATTTAAAAAAACTAGATTAAAAGCAAACGTTAAATTAACAATACTTGGTAAGTACATAGATTACTTAGAAATAGTGTAAGAAGCACGATAGGCTATGCTCTGCATTGGTCATTGGGCAAAAGAGTTGCATTTAGAGCTTTTAGGCAGATTACAATGCGTCTTCCTGGGCCTTAACTTTTATACACTTCATTAAGAAATTTACCGTATTTACGCGTGTAAGCCGCGCACCTTTTTTCCCGAAACGCCGGAGAAAAAATGGGGGTGTGCGGCTTACACGAATCCTCCAGATTTCGTGTTAGCCGCGAACCATTTTTCCTCAGATTCCTGTTGTTTTTTCTCCTAAGTTTCGCATTCTGTCTAGTAGTAGTGGTATACTAGTCTTCGCAGCATGGTCTAGTAGTAAATCGTACATTGTAAAGTATTCTGAAATTTTGAAGTATGTAATTAAAAATAAAAATCCGCGTTTAACAAAGTCTGAGCGTACAACGGTACTGGAAGAAACGCTAGATCAGAAACACCATTTGTCAAAGCAATAGATTTATCGTGTATAGATCGTAAGTATGACAACACATTGTAGCAATGATATGTATTTAAATATACTGTAAGCTGCCGCAAGGAGTTTTATGTTTTTTTCAAAATCGTAAGCGGAGTTTGTTTCGGTATCACGTATCTGTAGCAACATTTTTACGTAATAGATAGCTCCTTTTGCGTACACATTAAAGCTACATTGCAAAGACACGACAAAAAATTTGTTACGTGGTGGCAATAGTCATATGCTCAGAGAATATACCTTCTTACTATCCGTGCTATCCGCTCCAAGCGTGAGAGTAGTAAAAGCGTTCGAATAGATCATTTAGCATTTTAAAATAATTTGCTATTATCACCCTAAAATGAATTCTGATGTGAAATTTCGATAGTTTCCTGTGAGTATAAAGCTACATATTATAAAGGATGCCGAAAAATAGGAAATCGAGCTCCATGAAGGAAATATGGTGCATCTGAATCTAGCAGTGACGAAACTAAGAATGAGAACTGTTATGATATTTTTTAACAAATTCAAAGCTCGCGAGCTAGCCGCGAAAACTTTAACGGAGTCACCCGCTGAGGTGCACGAATGCAAGATATTCCACAGAGAAAAAATCATTCACCTTGACGTCCCGGTCAAGGCGAATGATTTTTTCTCTGTGGAATATCTTGCATTCTGTTATGATATGAATATTCATTAGTGATTTATGATTATATTTCCGGGAATGTGTTTTTCTTCAGTTTTATAAGAATTATAAATGTTATTACATTGAGCTTAGTTTTTTCCGTGTGTTCCAAGACTTTCCGGTGTTGTTAAATCGTCCCAGTCCGCAGCTACTACGCAGAGAGCAGACGAGATCACCGCTATCAGGTATGGATGGCGTTTGGCTTTTATTTGTTGATATGCCAACGGATTTCCGTAATAATAGAGTAATCACGGGTTGGAATTGTATATATATTTGCAATTATTTCAGTTGGATGTTCTTTTGAACAAATGCCGTTTTTATAGCTGGATGATGTGATTGTATGAAGCTGTGATTACTGTGAGATACTACGAGAAACAGATGCACAGTAAAAGAGGCCGTGCATTGATGACGATCGTGACGATAATAACACGTAATTCCATCAATTAATGAGAAAGATGTACACGTAATTTAGGCACAGTATTTCTATTAAAGAACGTGCATTCATGTTATGACAAAATGATTCAGACTCAAGGGGAAAAAAATTTTTTTTCAATAGAAATAATTTTTTCCTCACGAACCTGCCCGAAAATAGGGGTGAGCGGGATACACGAGGGCGCGGCTTACACGAGTAAATTCGGTAAGGAGGCAAGCGATGCGATTACGATTGTCAACCAACACCTTGCTCAGAGACACAAATATTTTGTGGCGTATGCATTGCATCCGACATTTTACACAGTCGACATACACACGTGTTTTACCTCAAATATTTCCAAAACCTCAAAGAATCGATTCTGATTTAAATCTACCCAGATGATTCCAGAAATAATTTACACCAACCTTTACATCGCTTTGGGTACATATAATATTTACCAAATATTATGTCAAAACCATTCAACTGACTATATCAAAACCTCCCAGACCGTACCATTTTTTTGTCAATTTCAAATAAGACATTCACTTAAATCCCCACCTAAAATATTTGAAAAGGCTCATAGGACCAATTCTATTTTTAATCACCCAGACGATTCCAGGAAAATATCACAGCCACCTTTGCATCGGTTTGGGGGTAATATTTACCAAATATTACACCAAAACCATTCTATCGAATGTACTAAAACCTCCCAGATAAATCGAAGGGTGTTTACGTTTTTGACATGTGAATTGACGAAATTGAATAAATAGGAATTAGTTTTATCAATCAATGGCACAAGTATGAAAATATTAGTTTACGGTTTTGCTGTCCATTAGCGAAAGAAAACAATTATTTCCTACCGGTGGCTCCGATCCTGAGTATGAATTTGAATTTTGCAGCAAGGCATTTTGAATTACTTTTCTAACATTTGTGACAAGGTATACTACGTTTATTATTCAATAAAGAATTTATTATTTAAATGTTTAATATATACTGTGCATTGTAATTTAATTTCTTTTTATTTTTATGCAAACTACATATTTACATATTTATTTATCTTCTGCAATTTATTGATTTTTGTTGCTAAATCAGCACATTAATTTGAAAACACACCCACTGTTATAAAATTCCCTATACCCAAGCAATTCTATTTTTTATCAATTTCAAATCAGACACTTACTTCTATCCCCACCTAAAATATTGCCGAAATCTCTGAGGACGAATTCTGTTTCTAAACCACCCAGACGATTTCAGAAAAATATTATACAAACCTACCTACACTCAAACCATTCGATTAGCTTTACTAAAAGCTCCGAGACCAATGCAGGGGCACCGCACAGCGGTAACCCTAGAGGTTCAATGCACAGTGCGCGTTGAATCTCTAGTAATACTTAATTTTATGATACAAAAATCAAAATTTTGGTTCACTTATAACATTTTTTTAAATATTTAAATATAAAAAAAGATTTTTTCAAAAGCTTGATTTGAATTTTTTTACATGATATATAAATGATCTAGTTCTTAGATAAACAAGTAACTCAGTGCGACTCAGCAAGAGGTAACTCAGACTAAGAAGTAACTCAGTCTGACAAACGTTTCCCAGCAGGAGCACAGGATTTTATCGACACCCTCCGTGCTGAGTGGGCATGGAGTCAGTCGGCTGTAAAGAGAGGGCCCTTATCTTTCACCATTCCTGCTCACATTGTGGATACATACCAGAGATACGCCTCACAACACTTCCAAATGCTTTTACAAATCTCATGTCAGAGCAGCAAAAAGTATGCAGCAGCAGTTTTTGAGGCAAGAGAAGTCATAACCGAGGTGTTGTCCTGACACAGCAGTAATGGCAGTCAATTTCGGATTGTGACTTGGTTAGAAGTTTAACTGACATCTCAAATCACATCTTTTGCTTTAACTCTCACTGTAAACACCCCTCTCATGCGTTGCCCCTTGATTTCTTCATTTCGTACTTGAGGGTCAACCACAGTGTATACGCAGCAGGCAAGTGAGTCGCCATCTCCTCTCTCCCCAATGACTGGAAGCACTGCATGCTGAGGTCAAGTAGAAAACTCTACTCACAGCTGGACAGACAGTGCCCCTTGGCTACACCCTGACCCCTTCAACTACTGAAGACCTTCAGATGAACACAGGCCCTGCTCCACAAGTATACAACACACACAAGTAGAGGGTTCCATTAGGTTTAACATTCAACAAGCAATTACAGCTCAATTCCAAAGGCATTTTCAGGTTCTAACAGGAAATGCAAATCTTTTAATTAGGGATGGGTCTGTTCCACTTTTTTCCGGTTCCGGTTCGGTTCTTAACTTCGGTTCTCGGTTCCGATTCTCGGTTCCGGTTCTTAATTTACCACTTACTTTGCATTGCTCAATGGTAAGATAAGATAATAAATAATCATTTTCAGAGACATACTGCTTGAAAAAGAATTCTTCATAATATTTTTGTGTTTATGTAATTTTAATCCATTTTTACCCTTTATGTGAAAATATTTATAGAACTCAAGCACTTTTGGTTTTATACTCGTTGCCCATCCATGGATGAAGGCGGTCGCCCGCCCAGCAGAGGACGGGTGACCACTTCTTCTCGGCCATTTCTCCGTTAAGGCCACATTCGTGACACTTCGGAAAAGTCCGAAAGAAAGAAAAACGGTCTTCGGGTTGTGCCTCTCTCTTTATCTCTCGCACACAGGCAGGCGACCCTCGACCGTATTTTGCGACCGTGTGCAGGCCTCTACTAGTTACTGAAGTATCCCGTCTCTTTGGAGACACGATTGGACTCTTCCCTCGAAAATTTATTTTATGCCTCTTTTCCGCATGCTTTTTCAGGTTAGGAGTGGATTTACATGCACCCCTGTCAATCAGGGAATGACAGATATTACGCTTTGCGAAATTTTCATTTGCTGCATCAACCGTGAAGTATTTCCACGCTTCGGAAGACATTGCAAAGGATTCAACCACGTGAGTAAATTAAGGCGTAATTTCACCAGCTATCGATATTTTTAAAATACCGATAGGTATGATATAATATCGATAGGGATGCCATATTTCGATAGCACTTCATTTATCGACATGCGACTTAGGAAGTATTCATCTGGGCCTGATATCTGGGATCTGGGCACATACGAAGTGCTAACAGTGCTGATTCGTATGCCATGGCTCATGATGGTAACTTGGCACTAACTTGCACGGTTGATTTTTTCACCATTGGCTTACATCTCAGTTAGACCATCTGTGTGACATGCGTTGACATAAATTTACGTGTACCACTTCCGTCGTTTCAAAAGATTATGCTTTCCTATTTCGTTTCGGAATCTTTCCGGGATCTCCAATGCCGTGATTATATTTAATGGCGATACGTTATTTATGTATAGAGTGCGGAAAAAAAGCCTTCAATTTTGCAAAAAAAGTCGCCTAAAGAGTCACCAATATTTTTGAAAAAAGTCTCTCAAAAATCTGAGTTATTTCCGTGAGAAAGTTGCTAAATTTAACTGAATTGTTGGAGAAAAGAGCCTAGAGATGCTAGTCCAGGCATTAGGGGATTTTACTTGGAAAAATTAGAGGTAGTTCTGGAAATTGATTTATCCTATTCTTTTTGGGTTGCTGAATCCAAATTTCTAACTTTCCACCAAAAATTCACCCCGCAACCCCCCCAAATTTTGAAAATAACACTCAAAAAATCGCTTTTTTAGTTTTTAAATCGTTTAGTTTTGATTTTGGGAAAACTAATCAAATAATCGGAAAGTAGACAATATAAGCAACAAAAAAGGTATTCTAACATTTTGACGTAGAACTAACAGGGGGGAGCGTGCCCTGAAGCATGCGACTCGGCGTCGAGGGGCTGTATGCTCCAAGTTATGCAACCCCGCTTAACCACTCACGTCGTTTATATTCGCTTTCCCGTCTCCCCATGGTTCATTTTCTTCGAAACTCACCCTTCCATCTCATTGTTCCTCTATTTCAATATCTGGAAGTCCCCAGCACCCTACCTCTTACTAAAAAGGCATTAGATGACAAAGAGGGTGGAAGTACACTCCATTGTAAAACCTTGGAAACGGCATTTTTCAGTCAAATTTAAAGGGGAAAATTTTATAATATACAATACAAAACAAGTTTTTACATAGAATCAATAATGTTATAAGGCAGTTGAAACATGATTCAATAGTTAAAAACTTAGTTTTCTGCTCAAGAAAAACCGAAAATGAGAAAAAAGTACTTATTTGTTGTCCATTGTACAGGTCAGGACCCCTATTTTCGGGGAAGCTGAGGACCTTTTTCTCTTGTTTTTCGCGATAATTTTAAAATCTTCTTCTCCACTTGATCGCAGCCGAGGGTCCAGGTTCATCTACGTCATGCTTGCCTCGCTACAATGTAGGCTCATTTAATGATCATCTGCACACAATGTGACACGTTCACCTCGTCAGAAATTCTAGATGATCTTTCATATAATTGTATCATTTTTCCACTAATCTCCTAAACAAAAGCGGAGTGCTACCATACAGTGTAGCGCTGTCGGCTTGTCAGCAGACCACCCGGGTTCAAATAAGCTGGTTCATAATTAGATCAATGCATTCTTTCAGATCAATCTATCCCTTTGTGAAGTCTTTGGACACCCTCAGCAAAAAAAAACTCGAAGTGTGAGGTGGCCCAGGGAAAGGAACAATATGTGAATTTGACATGCAAATGGTGAAGTACGGGTTGAGCTCTACCCTCACCTATCCAAACCAACCTTCGGGTTGAAGCACTGAGTGAGTGTGATTATTTCATGAACGGTGGAGCAATAGAAAGAATTCATTGCAGTTTCTGGAGCTATTATTAAAATTTCGCATTAACAATTGTTAGGAGCTTACATTTTACAGTACATCTCTGCTCCGTGTAGTACCGCATGAAAAACACAGATGCGTCCAACACACAGTTGAACAAATGTGATCACAACAGCCAAATATTAACTTAGGCATGCGGTTTAAATAAAAAGGCCCATAAAAGTCTCTTTTAATCAGAAAAGTCCCGCCACGCCAAAAAAGTCCCAAAACGTCTCTAAGAAAGTCATTAAAAACTGTTTTATTTGAAGAGATTGGTGAAGATTTGTATTTAAAACCACAAAAGTCCCACTTTTACAAAAAGTCAAAAGACTTTTTCCGCGCTCTAGTTATGTATGATACGTGTAAGATAAACCGAGTGTGCACTTTCAACCATGGTTTTGTCATTACCAACATATTTCTCATAAACTTAAATATTTAAAGTCGTATGTTACTGCAAATACTTAGTTACACTCTCCCATTGGAAGATAATAGCTTTTATATCCCACACGTGCATTTTTATTCACGTTTCATGGCACAAAAAGTTTTTAAAGTTAAACATGACCAGTTAACCCAACGTTTTTGTAATGATTGTCCATTTATAGTCGAGTAATCAAGAAAGCAGAATGGTCAACGGAAACGGTTGATAGTTATTTGGCTGAGCACGACCCTTGCATCAAGGGAAGAAGAAACTTGATAAAACAATTTAGTTGTAGTTGACCGCATATTGTGGGTGCCTTTCATTTCCGGCTCTCTTTGCGCTGTCAATTTTTCAAATAGTCGATTGTCGTCTGCTATTTACTGCATGGCGAAGTGGACAGCGTTCTCTTGCATGAGCAAAGTTAATGCTATTGTACAAATGACGAATAATTTGCTGACTTAACCAAAGCAATGTCCAAAGCATGAATGAAATCTTCTAAAACTTATACACTATATTATGATATAATTTACGAAAATGATATGAGGGCTCGCACCTCCAAAGGAGGTGGACGTAACAAATACATATCAATCAGTATATCCTTATTACGGTGGTATTTCATCACTTACTAGAATTGGATGTAATAAAATAAATCATATGGTCTTTTAACGACTGAATTAGAATAATTCACGGCAACTTTGAAACATCTAAGTACACAATTTCACCAGGTTGTAATGTGAAGCCTCCGCTTTCAGAGTGTGAGCAGGTTTCAAACTGGTTTTCGCGCCAATTATTTCGGTACCGATTCTTTTTGGCCTCGGTTCCAGTTCTAAGCTCAAGAACCGGTGGAACCGAGAACCGAACCATCCCTACTCTTAATCTATTTTAGATTCAAGCCACGATGAAAAAGTAAGAAACAAATCAAAGAGCACGAACTTACCCTCGAATCATCGCGAAACTTTCATCGCTGGAGAAGTAGGCAGCCCCTGGTAGAGCAGTCACCGTTTCCTTGCCCGCGTTGATTAAATCTGGATCCTAAAGAAAGCAACAGTGAAAAAAATCATCAACTGACATCCAAAATTAAATGGTCACACAAAGACAACAAAGCAAGTACTCTCTGCACCAGCAAGCATGACAATAAATTATAGCCATGAGTGTTGCTCATCCTCTCACTCTCGGAAATAACTATGAGCATAATGACATGAGTCTCCCCTGCCACATAATCGCATTTGAGTGAAATGGAAAATGTCTCTACAGCAGACGTATAGCTACAGCCGTGACTTGGGTGGGGAGTTACAATGACTGTGAAAGACTAGGCCGAGAGCAAAGGGAAGTGACCGAAGCATGCTGCAGAAGGAAACGATAGGAGTGTGTGCATATCCAGTCCTATGCTGATCATCAAGGGTCAACAATCCTAGGATTGGTTAGCGACGCAGCCCTCCACTTGATTCTTCTATCGGCCAACATCTTCATATTGATGCAGCTCCTCTCTTTTACATCCTTCACAACTTACTCCATATACCTCATACGAGGCCTACCCTTTCCATTCTTCCCGTCCACTTTTCCATCGATGATTGTCTTCATCATGCCATCATGTCTTAAGATGCAGCATATTAAGTTGTCCCATCTTCTCTTTAAGGTTTTCAGTAAACATATCTTTTTTTCTCCCACTCTTCTTAAGACTTCTTCGTTTTTCACTCGATCGATCCATTTTGTCTTCATCATTCTTCGGTAGCACCACATTTCAAATGCCTCCAGCCTGGACTTCTCTGCTGCTGTTATCATCCATGCTTCGCTGACATATAGTCAAATGCTCCAGATGCATGTCCTAATGAGATGTTTCCTCACTTCCATGTTTGTATTTGCAGTTGTAAGCAGAATCTTCTTCTGGTAAAATGCCCTTTTTGCTTGGGCAATTCTACTGGTGATTTCTCTTTTACTTCGTCCATCGCTGGTTACTCGGCTTCCCAGGTAACAGAACTCTTCCACCTCCTCGATTTTTTGTTTTCCTAGTTTAACATTGGTCCTGGCTTCCTTTCTCCTACTGAATACCAATACCTTAGTTTTCTTTTTATTGATCTTCAAATGATATCTGGTCATTGTTCTTTCCATATTTCCTAGTGTCTTCATTAAATCTCCTTCTGTTTCTGCCATGACTGCTATGTCATCGGCGAATTGTAGCATGCTCATTTTCTCCCCATGGATATTCACTCCCGGATACTTTCCTTTGACTTCTTGGATGGCTTTCTCTATGTAGACATTGAATAATACGGGAGACAGCGCACAGCCTTGTCTCACTCCTTTCTTTATGTTTGCTTCTGTACTGCTGGGTCCTGATTTGATTATGGCCACCTGGTTTTTATACAAGCTGTGGATAACTCTTCGGTCATTGTATGATTCTCCAATTTCTTTCAGAACTTTTAGCATCGTGTTCCAATCCACATTTACAAATTCCTTCTACAAATGCAACAAACGTAGGATGCAACAAACATAGGGAGATTCTTCTCTATAAGTAGACTGAGGGCCAAAATCACTTTTCTTGTACCCTTGTTTCTTCTGAACCCAAATTGGTCCTCATCCAGGAACTCCTCAGCTTTTCGCTCTATTCTACTATAGATGATTCTTGTAAATATCTTCGAGGCATGAGTCGTCAGGCTTATGGTCCGAAAATGTTCACAGTTCTCAGCTCTCTTCTTTTTGGCAATAGGGATGATGAAGTTCTTTTCAAAGTCCGTGGGTATCTCTCCTGTTGAGTACATATCCCATATGGTTTAGTACAGCTGAGTAAATGTCTTCTCTCCAGCATTTGTAATTAGTTTGTCAGGAATATCATATATTCCCAAAGCCTTATTTATCCTCAGATCCCTTACAGCTCCGTAAAATTCTGATCTTAAGATTGGGGCTCTAAATCATCCTTATCGACTTCATTTTCCTCTTCGATTACTTCCGCTCTCAGATAGCTTCCATTGTACAACTCTTCCAAGTATTCCTTCCATCTCTTCACTTTATCTTCATGTTCAATTAAGAGTTCTCCATTCTTGTCCCTAATGGTATCGCATCATGCAGCCCGTTCTTTGAAGTGATTTCTCACTATCCCGTAGGTAACTTCCACATTTCCTTTTGCAAGGTTACTTTGAACATCTTCGCATAGATCCTTCATCCACATTTCCCTTGCTTTTCTCGCTTTACAGTTTATTTCATTCCTGATTCTTTTGTAGCACAGTTGCCCTTCTTTAGTTTTCACATTTTTATATCTTCTTCTCTCTTCAACCAATTCTAAGGCTTCTGTAACCCATGGCTTCTTATTAACAACTTTTCTTTTCCCCAGAACTTCTTTTGCTGCTTCCTGTAGCCCGATTTTGATGTTCTCCCATCTCTTTTCCACTGATTTCACAGTCAAATCCTCTTCTATATTGTTTTCCACTGCCTTCTGAAAGGCCAGCTGTTGTTGAGGTTCCTTTAGTTTCTCTACTCGCCATACGTTTTTCTTTGATTTCTTCAATTTCTTGAGTTTTAAGTGGCATTTCATCGTCACTAAGTTGTGATCACTGTCAATATCTGCACCCGGATAGTTTTTGCAGTTCTTCACCTGGTTTCTGAACCTCTGCTTCACTAAAATGTAGTCAATTTGAAATCTTCTACCTTCTCCAGGTATTTTCCAGGTGTATCTTCTCCGTTGGTGGTTTTTAAACAATGTGCTTGCCACCACCAATTAGTGTTGAGTGCAGAATTCTATAAGTCTTTCTCCTCTCTCATTTCAATTTCTGAAGCCATATTTTCCTGTTATTCTTCCGTCTTTACCTTCGCCAATGACAGCGTTCCAATCTCCAAAAATAATTAAGTTTTCCTCTCCTTTTAGGTGCTTTATTATTTCCGTGATATCCTCATAGACGTCTTCCACTTCTTCGTCTTCGTCCGACATAGGTATGTAAACTTGTACCACAATGGTATCTGTAGGCTTGGTCTCAATCTTCATTATTATAATCCCCTTACTGTACTGCAGGAAGCTCTTCACGCGCAGTCCTGCACTCTTCCCGAGCATTATGCCCACTCCAGCGTTACCATTTTTTGATCCAGTGTGAAGAATTCTATGAACTTTCACTCCAGAAGTCTCCTTCTTCTGGCCATCACATTTCACTGATTCCTAATATGTCGAAGTCCATTCTTCGCATTTCCACCTTCAGGTTCTTCAATCTCCTGCGGGTCCGAAGTGATCGAACGTTCCACGTTCCTACCCTACAATGACTATCACACTTGGCTGATGTACTCTCTCGGGTAGTCACCGCCCCCTAATTTCGAATGGGGGACTATTTTACCTCCAGAATATTTTACTCAAGAGGGTTCCATCACGTCTTGATATACAGAAAAGAGTGGAGTAGCTGCGACTCCTTGGGATAATAATGTGATGGTTTCCCCTTTCCTTCCACATCGCAGTACTACAGACGTTATAGTGAATGTTACCACGCCTGTAGTGAAATGAGTGTCGCTGTACCAACCAGTGTGGTCTCCACCTTCACTCATGTGAAGGAGAGCTGCTGCCCTCTCCTCCGGGTGATGGGAAGCGTAATTGTTGGTGGCCTCCCATTGCCAAATCACGGCATCGTCACAGGTTCTACCTAGGTCACAGGTTTGGGCTATCTTACCCAGGGATAGACCAATACCCCCTCGGAATACCGTCGGTATTTGTCCACGACTGCTTATTCTACGAGTAAACTCGCTTATCTCGCAGCTAACCTCTATATCTCAAGGTCGACCCACCAACCACAACCCGGTGGATGCACTCGGTGGCTTTAAGCTCAGCCACGAGTGAAAATGCTGATCAATCCTAAATCCTTTCTTCCAGTCACCTGGAAATCAAATGCATAAACTTGGGTTTCATCTGGATTATTTAAGGACTAATACTGCATCTATTTTATACGAGGTCAAGGAGTACTGACTTGAAAAAAAAATTCAATTTAAAATCTTACTGTTGTTTGATGATGCACCCCGTTGTTTCAACTTGTGTAAATTTAGACTTACGCAGCGTACGTCGGAACGCATCTTACACATAACTCGGGGACTGCCTGTATGTAGTATTGACGACGTGATGTCACCGAGTAAGGCATACGAGCCCTCCAGGGCATTGTATTGGCGTGGTGTCGTGTTTTCTTGTCGGAGGGTGCATTCCTAAACTTTGGCGCTCACTCCCCTCGACCTCCCCTTTGGTTTGGATGCATTCGTCACGGCCTATTCATTGCATTCTTGCACAACTACCCAGCCATGTATATTGAATTCTTAAATACCGTTTTATTTTCCCCTTTGTCTGTTGGGCAAGCTTTGTGCCCAAATTTAAAAAGGTTGACATTTGCCAAAAATTAACTAGTTAGTTTTGTTTCCCTTAATGTATAATTTTAACGATTAAAAGTTTAAAGTTAACTTCTAAAAAGTAATGATTCAGTTAAATAGTTAACGATTCATTTTAATCATTAATTTTTCTAGACGTGACAACAATGTGTCGCATATACACCCACCTGTTGGCCATCTTCCGGGAAAGGCCCCAGACCAAGCAGTCCGTTCTCACTCTGGAGGTGCACAGTCATTCCTTCCGGGATGTAGTTGCTGGCGAGCATAGGTATCCCTATCCCAAGGTTGGCTGCTCAACTTGTCAAGGAAAACACCTTTAGCTGGGCGGGAGAGACTTTTGATGTTATCACGCTGGACACACAAAAGGCACAAGATCATACGTGTGCAGAGGAAAACTCATTGCTCTTCACTCGGTGTGTGTTTTCCGATGCTAGCTGTGGCACACATGGGCTGACCAGGGCACCATGAAATAAGCACAGAGGTGAACTCGTGTCGCCTTGCAAGAAGATATGCAATTAGCAGGTACATTGAGTGCTGAAGGTGCATCACGCAGCTGACTGCACTTGGTTACGGGTGAAATCAGTCCATAAAGGAAGTGCCCTGATGATTAAGTTGATTTTTCGGACAATTATTACGTGATTCTCAGAAAATACTTTTCCCCTCGGGCATGCTTTCCCACAAATTGCTGCGGCACTCTGGCAATGAAGTTGGTGCCGAATCCACTGAAAACCTGGTGCACTGGTGCAGTAGTTCCCCACACATGAATAAAAGCCAAGGAGACACCTTGAGCAATGGTGCTTGTCATCCTTTTGAAAAGCACTAAAGTAAACAAAATCTCTTTACTGAGTTTTACAGTGGAATTCCCATATTACGAGTATGGTACATAACAAGAAGCTCAAAATGGTGAGGGATGGCTTGGGGACATTTTATTACCCTAGGATTACCACGAAAAATAAATCAGAAATAACGAGGATTACAAGTTGCTTCCACAGTTTGATATTGCAAGCAGCACATTGCAAGTGCACAAGCTTGTGCTCATGACATCTATCATTTGTATGAAAATTAAGAGAAATTCTACGTAGCAATAGAATGTGTTTATATGGAGTTGTTCGGTCGTTTTTGATAAACACCAAATTGTACCAACTCCATATAATCACATTTCTATTACTACGTAAATACAATGAGGTCAATAAGAATGCTTCATAATGAGAAATTTTACTGCTGGATGCAATACACCCAATGGTCTCGTGTACATTTACAACATTCTGGGCATACGCGTACATGCACTTATGGATTCCTCGATGGATTGTGAGCTTTTCACTGCTTTTTCTTCTCCGACCGATGTTGCCACTTCACTCCAAGAGTCAAATTCATGGCTGGGAAATGTAAGTCATTGGACAGAAAAGAGACTTTGTTTGATTAATGAACAAAAAAGGGGAGAGCATTATTATCAAAAAGGCCATGCATCCGGTCCTAGAAGACATCACGGCAGAAGATATTGCGCGTATCTCAATGAAATTCAATTTGGAACTCACAACAGTTTGTGTGTGGCCTTGCAGCAGCAAGGTGTTTCAGATTCAGTGGTTGATGTCACCTCCGAGTTTGGCCACCGACTCGACCATGACACAGCTCCACGAGTTAAGAGTTGCATTGATACAAAGTATTTCCTGCATTTATTAGGAGTACGACTGAGAACCCTGAGGGCTATCGCAACATTGTCATAGCAAAAGACTAAAAGTGAAGAGCCAGTAGCTGAAGACTTTGCAATATCGATGACACACAAATGGAGCGTCTTTGGTGTTCCGAGGCGTGCTGCACACCGCTCCATGGGGGCCTCCCTCCCTCCCAGCGATCGAGAGAAGAGATTGCTCCGTTTGGGGAGCCCCACTCCTTGGAGCCACATAATCACCACAGGGCACACCTGACGCCCTCCCAACAACACCCTTGCATCGATAATCAACATATTTTACTAAGTATAAATTCAAAGCTCGTTAACTAGCCATGAAAACTTAAATGGCATTGGCCACTGAAATTGTGCAAGAGCAGATACTCCACAACGAAAACATCATTCGCCTTGACTGGCACCAGACCAGAACCAAGTGCTCTACCGATTGAGCCACCGTCCTCTTTCGCTGTGGAAATTACAGGCAGGGAAATCAGGGGGTCTGGGTTTGGGTCCCAGTCAAGGCACATTATTTTTTCTCTGTGGAACATCTGCTACTCTAAGTATTATTATTTTCTGCTATCATCCGAGTTTAGTTTCACCAATGCAAATCAATACTCAATCACAAACCTTTCCAAAGACAAACATTCAGATGCAGTGTGTATCTTCTTGCAACAACGAAGTAATACACATCAAAGGGTGACCAAAAGAAGAACTACACCCTTGGTGTACAGTCCCCATGAAATGGTAAGTATATTAGAATAGGAATGACGTGGTAGTTGGAAGAGCATGCAGAGGGAGATCTAACTCAAGTAAAGGATACCGTACATGCCGTCTCTAAATTCCATTGCCGCCCGCTTCACTATCCGCTCTCGCATGGTGGCCATTGGGTTGGTGGTCGCCACTGACGACGCACGCTGCGGCTTCTTTTTCACCCTCAGCCTCTGAAGTCACAAGCGACAACAATTGAAACGAAACGTGAGAACACTCTGAGGATCACACTGACAAGAGTTTGGGAAGAGAGGCGATCTATTAGACACGACAATCATAGTCCCATGCTCTTCTGGCCAAGAAAATGCGTGCATCACCGAGCATCACAGCATGCACAGGGTCGACTGTTTAATTTCAAGTTTCTCTGTTGGCAGTTTACAACTGACACCACGTTCATTCAGAGCAGCATGGGGAAATAAATGGAATATTTCACCTTCAAATATTCAATCTTCAAAATCTGCATCTGCTAAATTAACACAGGTTGATTTGGGAAAATAGGGAGAGAAATTGTTTTTTAAGTGTGTATTCCATGCATCCTCAGGAAAGAAACTGCTTCATAAGGGTAAGTCTTCTAGTCATGTACAAGACCTTTTGAAACAAAGTAATGCCAAATAACATTTCTGATGGCACATAAGATGCAGCAGCACACAAGAAATGCCCACATTCCAGCAACACATATCTCTGAGGGAATGATATCATAAACACATGGTTTTCGATGACCACTAGTCTTCCTCCACTCTATCGCCAGTTCTCTCTCCTTGTGTAAAGACATTTTTTGGAGTCATTTTTATAGTATTACTGTAAACTTTTAATCCCAAAAGAAAAGTATTGACTGTGGTGCAGATGTTTCTTCATTTGCTTTTTTTAAATTACAGGCAATCCTGGACTTAAGAAGAGCTTAAGTTAAACTACCCCATGCCTATGGCGATTGTGGATGTCCTCCAGAAAAGCCCTAAATAGTTTAGTTTTACATATTCAGAAGGTGATAAATTGGCCAAGATATTTCACATTTGTTGGCCATTGCTGATGCAACTATTTCCTCCTCTTTCCACTACTTTAACAACTTTATTGCTCTTCTTTGTCTATTCCGACTGCAACAGGGATTCTCTGAGGTGATTTATGAGAGGGATGTTAAAAAGTTATGGACAGAATGCTTTCTCGATTTGCGATGCAGCATAGTGTGAGACAATTAAACGCGGCAATCATAATAGTATGGTGCATTTAAGGAAAAAGAATGTAGTTAAAACAAGACATGTAAATTCTTGCTGTCAGTACATTGCATATTGATTATTTTGTTTTATTTATAATAAAAATTAATGAATGGCAGCATGTTTCTTCCTCCAGGCACCTCCCTCCTCTAGGCTACACACACTCTATGGTGTATTCACTCCAGGCTCACACTCCCCTGGACTCAAGAGAGATTTCTATAAGTTTGTCAGGATTAAAATGCATTGTTTTCAACCATCTGTGACACTACTTAAGAAGTGGTGGCACAATAAATCCCAGCTGAGTCAAACTTAAGTATGTTACCACCTGGCTTGATTCCATCCTCACCACCAGCTTTGTGTCCGTCCTTCAGCCCTTTCTTCGCATCCTATCCTCAGAGATCTCATATTCACCCTTGAGCGTCATTTCATGTTTGAATGTCTGTGTTGGGCCACCTTGTTTCAACTTTGACTGTGCATGCCATATAAATTCACAGCACTTCTTTCATCTGAGTGCCTGTCATTCCCTTTACTCTTTCCTACCTTCTCATGTTCGACAATTATTCCTGAAGTGGGCGAAAAAGCCCCTGAACACCATCTTTCCCAGGTCTCCTCACTTGAGCAAAGGTTGACATAAACCACCCCCAATTTCACAGAAAATTGGCTTTGGCTAAGAAGCATAAGCGGTTGGCACACTGGCCCAGAAATCTGGAGGTCCACAGTCCCTGTAGAGTAAAACTTTTTTCTCCGGTGATCCGGCTCCATTCCATCTTCACCACCTACATTCATCCTCCTATGTGTTACCGAACCAGTCTCCTCATCCTATCCTTGGTGTAGGTATTTATATTCGCCTTTGAGTATGCTTTCATGTTTTTATGTAGGCATGGAAATTCCAAACTCCTTAGAAATATCAGTTAGGAGTCACTCCCAGACAGTTTGTTTTGCAAATCATTTGTATGGAGGGAGAACCAGTCACTCTAGAACCACCATTAACTGGGGCATTTTAAATTTATAGGAATCAGGTGACTTAGTACTGGTATTGGGCTCTCTAGGAATTCAGCCCAGTCCTGTCTGCAGAGATGTAGAGTCCAATGTAATAATTGCCATGCCTCTACTTCTTGGCAATAGACAGATTACAGTAGAGAATGCTTTAGAACCATACTCTGCTGTGTCAGAATCCTTGTCAAAAGTTACTTCCAAAATATCTAGCTTTAATATTTTACACCAAATTGACTCTAAATTATTACCTCACATTCACAAAATTGTTCATTTCTACAGTGTTTCAGCTACCTCGATTCCTCCAGTTATACAAATAATTATGATTATAAAAAGTATTAATGTTCTATTAATTATTGACCCATAGTTCATCCTCCTCTAAGTTACATTGAAAGCCCTGGAAAGCTCAAAACTTTTTTGACTGACCGGAGAGGTTAATTTACTACGTAAGTGAAAACAATAAGTATCATGAAAGTTTTATTCCACATTTCTCATACTTCAATTTTCTTGAGAATAACAGCATCACATTCCCATAGGAAATAACAAATATAAGCAAAAGGTCTACAAAAAGGCTTTTGAGAATGTGGGGTAGGTTGGTACCCCGAGATAGGATAAGATAGGACACATTTGAAAAAACTTAAGACATCAGAAACAACAGCCATTTTCTCAGACTGAAAAAAATTGCTGTAAAATATCTTTGACTTTCCCACGTAGCGCTCAGAGAAACACAATTTAGCTGAAGTAAAAGAATCCGGGGTGAGAACTGATGAAAGACTGCATGGACCATATGAACAAACTAGGCAGACCATGAATGAAAACCTTGGAAAGTCAAGAGTTCCATGAATGGCAAGCCAATCAGAAGCAGAGCAGCCTCGGAACAAAGACAAGCCTTTGCAAATGACAATGACGTTGCCCTCCCGACCACAGGAGAAGTGGCCTTACCTCTATCCTCTTCTCGTAGTTGGTGCCTTGAATGACTCGCTGGACATAGATGCTGGGCACGTGGACGTCCTCTGGGGCTATCTGGTCCACGTCCACGATCTCCTCCACCTCTGCAATGGTCACCCTGCCTGCCTTGCACATTGGAGGGTTGAAATTTCGGGCTGTTTTTCTACAGAGGACACTTTGATTAGAATACTTGTGGCCTCACATCTCTCACATGTTCACCTCTTCATTGGCTGTGAGATGGGGATCACTCAAGAGAAGGTTAGCATGCAACGTGTTCACATGGGACTGCATTCATTGGGGAACTGTGGCTACCATGAATACAAACGACAGAATGCTGCAGTGCCTGTGAAATATTTACACCTTAGCCACATGCTAAGCCTGTTCCCTAAATTCAATTCATATGAAAATGAACAGAGTTTCTACAGAGGGGTATCCCAAATGTACAAGGAGGGACTCTGGATACGACAAAACTCCAGAAAGCTTGCTCATGGTCCCATGGAAGAAATTCCCTTTCTCTCTATGCGAACATTTCCACTGAGTAACGCCCAAGTCTGGTTCCCTCACATAAGAGTGCTCTTGTTATTGCTTCCACATACCAAGTATTCACACCATGGAAGCACTACAGTTACTAGGATGGAGTTTCATTAAGGTAAGAATTTCGCATCACGTATGAGGAACTGAAGATGTGAGACCCATGGAGGTGACCATTGGTGACCAATGAAATCCACTCAAGGAGGTCACATGGGGACGCCACGCCACGACCATGGGCACACCACAGAAGGCACAAAAGGGTAGTCGTCACCGATGGCTAGGTGTGCTATGCAAGCACAAGGGATTGTAGCATCATTACGTCTCCTGATCAGGCCCAGCAAAGCCACTTACAAATGAGTATTAGAAGTGGGATTCAATGATCGGTGAAACAGGCCATAGTATAGGCGGAGACATCTGAGAGGTAAGTGACAATGGTGGGACGTAAGTTTTAGGCAGCAACAAAATGGAACACGCAATGGAAACCAGGAAGAGGCAAGGGAGCAAAACAAAGAAGACTAATGGGGAAGGTAGAGGGGGTGTGAAGACCTTTTCCCACCCCTAGTTCTTCGAGTCCTTCAGAGGAAGAGAAGGCACAGGAGTTTTTACGGTGGTTTGAGGATGTCATGAAGTTCAGTGTGGCGGCATGAGGATGAGACATTGGACGCCATAATTGGAAAACCAAATTCCTGTGCAGCAGTGAGCAGGGAAGAGTTGAATCACAGTCACTGGAGGGACGAAACAGAGTGAACGCCACTGTGGAGAGCCACAAATGTCCGTGAGACATTTAGGATTTCGCTGATAGGATCCAACGAGAGGAGAACTCCTCAGCCCAAGGCCATTCAAGCGCACACACTGTCACAAGACTTCACACACACAAAATTAGGTAGTTACGACTTTTTCAATCAATGTGTGTTTACTTTTGAAATACATATGATTTTACTGCATACGATTTCGAATATAGCTAGGGATGTGCGAACAATACTTAAATACTAAGTATTCGATATTTGAGATCATGAATAATAATTCTAAAAGATAGAGTTTGAATACCTTGAATATCACACCATACACAATTGGGCATGCATACTGCGCTATAACTGGCAAGTTGATGAACTACATCATATGCACCACAAGAGAACAGAGGAGATATGTGAGTCTGTTGATGGGTTTTGCCGTGTACTTTAAGGTAGAAGGACAACAGTTTCAATGAATGGAATGCCAGCAATACTATCGCATTTCATCATAAATAACACGCCAAAACTAGCTACTGTTAGTCACAACTCAAAATCGAAGAAAGTTTGTGAACATCGTTGACAGTTGCCACTCGATACCATCTTATCTTTTTACATTGTTAAATATTCATCATTAATATATAAGAGGTAACTCAATCAGTCTCTTCTTCCATATTGTACTTTCTCAAATAGCTGATGAATTTTACGTAGGAGTTACTGAGAACTCAAGTCTCTCCTCAGCTATCTTACTATGAGCTATATTCCATCAAGCCATTGTTAAGGAAATGCGGATACCCATGAGTTTGAGAATATCTTCTAAAAGAGGAAACCAATTTCAATGCAGCACAATGCATCTTACAGAATGTTCATTTCTACACTTATTGACGTAAAGAAAAATTTTTTGTCAACTTAGATAAACTTTTACTTAATTTTATTTGGAATAAAAGTGTTTTTGCACCTTAAAATCCAACTGTCAGGAATTGCGCACTTGTTATTCTGTTGGCTATCGCCTTACTGAATTGAGATTTGAACAAAATAAAGCTAGTGATATTTTGTCAATTCGAAGAAAAGTATTTTTATTTATTTCAAAATCTACAAAAGGCATTATACAATTTGGAAAACCCTAAAATGAAACTAGTGATTCAACTAAAACCTGAGTCAGACCACTGCAGCAGCAAGGTTGTCTGCATTAGAAGTATAGAAAAGCACAGAAATAATAATTACCAGTGTTATCTAACGCCACTAAAATTGGTTCTCTCTTTTGGAAGAGATAGCTTCATAAAATCCAGGGTCTCTAAGTACTTTACTGACAGTTGACCCTTATCAAATTGTTCATCAATTATGCACAAAATGTTTAGCCTGTCATAGTACGCAACACATCAGTTCATTCCACCAGATTTGAGGTTAATACTTCCAACTTCAATTTTTTCTGTAAATTTCCAATTTACTTCAAGTTTGACACTAGTTTGCAGTTTATTCATACCAGGATAGAACCTGAAGGTGTATTAACATTTTCTGTTCACTCATTAGTGCTTATGAAAGTTAATGTATTCAATGGTCCATTATTGGTAGAAAAATTAGTTTATTGCATACATGACACTGTAAAACCATAATTAAATTTATTAATTTAATCAACTTGTAGCTTTTTTACATCAACAGGCAGCAAATAAATTATCAGAATAACATTTAATATATTAATTTCAACTTTAGCATTCAAGGCATCCAGGAATACAACAAAACAGGGCAGATGAAGAGGTTGTCTTATGTAAGACATAGCAGCATGAATTGTAGAAAGTTGGCCTGCTGAGAACTATGTGAAGAATGTGCTCATTAAATTACAAGTGGGTGAAGTTTTGTCCGGTGATGATGACGATGTAAATGACGGTACGTTCTCAGAAATCAAATCGGAAGAAACACCAAAGGAATCTTAAATGCCATTGATTCTTTCATTGAAGAATCTGATGACGAAGGTATTGGGAAGTTATTCACTACTCGTACATTTTCATAATATACCACACAGGCTCATTTTTTCCTGAATTTAACCTTTTTCACCTATAACTAAGTGTGTTATCTACCAAAAAATAAGGTAATTTTATTATTCCTGGGTCTAATGAATCATGACAGACTACCCTCATGGCAATATAAACCAGAAAAACCTGCCATGTCACCCAAAAAAATAACTCCAAGAGAGGGCGCGGGAAGTGACGACACACACCTGAATATTAGATTTCCAGCCATATCTGCTTTCCACGCTTTGATCAGTGCATAGTCTCCCACAATGGCCTCCTCCATTATGTACTGCCGGCCTTGGAATTCACGCTGCTCCCTCGGAGAGCTTGCTATCTCAACCTGCAGCAGTCACCACAGCATTAGAGAGCATATCAAATGCAGCCATTGGGTACAATTCAACGAGTCAAACTAACTGTGCTAACCTTGCCATCGCCATTGGGCACGTACTTGATGGGCGCACCCCCTTCGTGGATCAGAGTCCCATAGGCAGCCGTCGTGTAGAAGGCTGGGATGCCAGCACCCCCTGCCCTCAGCCTCTCGGCCAGAGTCCCCTGTCAACGGATATGTCAAACCTACACTTCAGTAAATTTCACAACATTGTAAAAACGTATTTTTTTGAAACTGAGGATTATTTTGTGAAATTCGAAAAATGATGATCATGTATCAACAGGTAGGACTGGCATTCCACTTGAACTGAAGAGAATTTTTGCTGAAGATGAGACCGTGCACAACTACACCGCAGTGGAAGCACAACTGACCTCAGGGAAGCAATGGCCGAATTCCACAATTGCAAAACTATACCTAAACACACTCAATGCTGGCGGTAAGGAACGAAACTTCGCCAAATGTAGATGTTGTTTATTGTACCATTAGATGATCTATATTTAAGCAATTCTAAAACAATGATGTAGTTGCATTGTTAATATTTTTCGAGCAACAACATATTATATTTATTCCATGAACTATAGGCATCTGTGTGGCACCACCATCTGGTGTAGATTAGATGCAATACATGCTGATCAACATTACAAAAATATATATTTATGAATGATGGGTCGATTCTGATTCCACCGATTCTTGGCAGAATCGAGGAATTGAAGAATCGAACCTTCGAAGTCGATTCTGAAGAAATAAAAACCAACCAAAACGGTACGTGATTTCAAATTTCCCGCGTGTAAGAGCACGCACTCACGCTCTCCAGTGGACCAGCAAACTTCAGCAGAAAATCGTTTTTCCAGTGTTTCTTTTCTTTGGCCATTTATTTTCCAGTGTTCCTTTTCAACAGTGCACGAAGGCATGGTGAAATACGTCCTCACCGAATTTTGTGGAGATATTCAGTGGATTTAGTTATACAGGTGGCAATTAACCTGTTAATTATATCAATACAGTAGAAACTCAATATTACGAAGTCAACGAGATCGGAAAAATTGACAATTCGCAATATCAAATATTGTATGAACAAGTATCCTTCATCAACATCGCAATTAAGCTACCCTCCTGAAATGTATGCATTCCCACAATGCATGTGCATGATTTACGATGTGTTCATGAATGTAACTATAAATATGTACTCATGCCAACAGGGTTCATAAAGTTAAACACAACTAACTTGTTCCTTTTCTCCAATGAGTCAGAAATTAGGCAATCCAGCGTCTTTGAAAAATTTTTGTGCAGTCAGTTTGGAATGGGTCTATGAAGATTCATCAGTGCATTTTCTATATTACATCAATCTCTATTGAAAAACTTGTAACATAAATTGAGTGGTGCATATATATTTTTAAGCTGATATTGATGTATGCATATGGAAGTGTGCAATTTGTAAGATCATTTGCAGCTAGATGCTTCTCCGGATATAGAATTTAGAGGAATAATAAAAAAACACATGATTCCACAATTTTGATGGTGGTATTACGCGTTTCAGCCACTAATCCATCATCAGGTACAAAGACTATTCAGTCAAGAGAGCGGTATATATCAGCAAATCCATGAATTATGCACCGATACAGCGACCGGATTTTGATTTTAAAAAAATCGAGCAGCACACCCTCCCAAGTTGATTCTTCCTTTAGTTTGAACCCTTAGGAAACACCTCAAGCCAATGAACCAAGAAAAACGCACTGTTAGAATAGTTTTTTCAGCCTTTTTTGTCCAAAAAAACGACCCTTGACCTTTATTTTGACCATTCAACTCGGAAAATGCACTATTTTTTAGGTCAATTTTTTTGGAACTTGATTTTTGATTGAGAACAAATTTTTCTACAAACTAAAAAGTACTAGAAAAGTGCATTAAATAGTTGTAATTAAAAGTTCTGCACTTTGAAAAAATCAATTCAGTGGTTAGATAACCAAGTTGGATACCGAAACAGGATGGGACCAGGCAAAGTCTTCATGATTTTTTTACTCGAGTTGTATGGGATCTAGACGAAAAATTCAAGGAACAAAGAGTGTTCAAAATTCTTCAAAGAGGACGCCAGATTTGTTCCGGAAATTTTGGTCATATTTTGGTCATTTTGAAATTGGGCATTTTTTTCAATTAGCATGCAACACTTCGGAAAGCTCGAAAAGACTTGTACAAGTGCACGTGATGATCTTGAAGAGGATTCAAACCAAAAACATGTCCGTAGGGGGCCCACTTTGGTCTGGAGTGGTCAAAAATGGCCATTTTCAACCCACAAAGGGGATCGCGAGAAAAATTCGGAAAAAATTGTGCCAGTTCCTGGGCTGGTCCCCTATAGGATCTAGACCAAAAGTTCTCGATCAGTATGTCCATTTTTGGTCACCAAGGAGTACAGAAAAGGACATTTTTATGAAAACGAGAGGACTTGAAGGAATTCAGCAAACAACCATACGATTTCCGTAGATGATCTTCACTAGAATCGAGGCCGAAAATGAATGACGCGCGTGTCCATTTCTGGTCAATGAGGGGTGGGAAATTGCCGTTTCCCACCCGCGCAGCCTTAAATGGCAATCCTTGGATGCATTTTTGGTTACAATGGTCTTCAAGATCATCACGGGTACTTGTACAAGTCTTTTCGAGCTTTTCAAAGTGTTGTGTGCGCATTAAAAATGAAAAAAAATTGCCAATTTCAAAATTACCAAAATGTGACCAAGATTTAAATCCACCCTGTACGCTCCTCAAAAAGGCATAAACCACATTCACTGGCCCAGAATTCACATAGTGGTTTTTGGTCGTGAATGACCATTTTCGGAGGGCTGCATCGTATTCTGTATGTCACTCAAAGGACTCCGAGTTCTAAACCTGAGTTGGTCCTTCATATTCCACTCCTCAGTGCTTGTAAATACCCAGTCATCAGCTACGAAAATTTTTCGGGCCCCTGCTGGTCATAGAGACTGATTTTTGGCCATTTAGCTGCCTCTAGATTTGGTTCGTGACGTTTGGGGTGTATAATTGTTCTCTTCTGTATCTCAAGCGCTATTTTAAACCTCTTGACTCGTATTTGCTGGGCCAGAAAACCCAACCTAGCCTCGGCATGACAAATGGCGTTTTTCTTGGTTCATTAGCTTGAAGTGTTTCCTAAGGGTCCAAACTAAAGGAAGAATCAACTTGGGAGGGTGTGCTGCTCGATTTTTTTAAATCAAAATCCGGTCGCTGTATCGGTGCATAATTCATGGATTTGTTGATATACACAACAAGGAGAGGGTGGAGGAGGTGGGATTAGGGGGGGCACTGGTCAATGCGTGGTTTAGGGAATATGGAATGGCTTCGAGTGGGGGGGAGTGGTGACATTTGAACAGCTCATCATTCGTGAGGGACCCTTGCTGAACAATTTCAAACTGTTCGAGAGAGCGTCCATTCTCCAGCCTTCCCTCTCCACATGGAGTATCTCCGAGTCAAACGGGCAGTGGTGTGCTGTGTCCAAGAGGTGTTTGGCCACGAGGGAAGATGAGTCCCCTTTCTCCCAACATTTCTGGTGCTCAGCCATACAGATTACGGATACAAATATGCTAGGAAGTGGTGTAGATTACCTTATATTGTCAGTAATTACTAAAGAAGATTCAAAAGTAGAACTGGATTCTGTGGCTCTAATATCCACTGTGTCCACCAGTTTAGGAATTTGGTCACAATATAAGAATCTTGTTACCTCTGCAGAGAATATTCCCCAGGAAACATTAGATGAAGAAGAACTAAATAAGTACATTAGAGAGAGTACATTGCACCCAGAAGCAAGCATGGAAGATATTGGGAGATACTGGCACAACAGCCATTTTATGAGACTGAAAAAACTTGCTGTAAAATCTTTGCATACCCCCAGCTACAGTGAAAGGCTTTTTAGTAGGGATGGGTCAGTTCCACTTTTTTTGGGTTCTCGGTTCCGGTTCTTAATTTTCCACTTATTTTGCATTGCTCAATGGTAAGATAAGGTAATCAATAATCATTTTCAGAGACTGAATTAGAATAATTCGCGACTTTGAAGCATCTAAGTACACTATTTCACCAGGTTTTAATGTGATGCCTCCACTTTCGGAGTGTGAGTAGGTTTCAAACTGGTTTTCGCGCCAATTATTTCGGTACCGATTATTTTTGGCCTCGGTTCCGGTTCTAAGCTTAAGAACCGGTGGAACCGAGAACCGAACTGACCCATCCCTACTTTTTAGTCCTGCAGGGAATATTGTAGATGCCAAAAGAAATAGGTTGGATCCAGAGAGGGTAAAATGATTTCATTATTTAATAAAAACTTAAACAATTGGCTGCATGATCTGTGAATGTGGAAAAATCTCTGAATTTGAATTTATTTTTACGTACATCATAATGTGTAATGTCCACATGATTTTTCTTTAGTTTAATTGAAAGATAATGTGCAAATATGCCTATAGTTACTAAAACTTCCAAATATCATTTAAGTTATTCCTCATTGTAGTCTTTATTCTTTAGTGCTTTGCTATTATGTTTTTCTGCTATAATTTTTTAAGTGAAAAAGCTATTTTACTATTTTAACAACTCCTATTTGTTTTGAATTCGATAGAATTCATTAAACATTGAAATTTCTTGTCATCTAATATGCATTATCCCCAAATTTTTTTAGAAGTAAAAAAATATGTTTTAAGCTTTGTTAGTTTTATTTGCTACTTGTTTTAAGATTTCAAAAAATATCCAAAACTTATGGCTCATTATATTTCATAGCTTGGCTATACATAATTTGTTGCCTATTGAATGATTTAAATATTCAAACTTTACAATAGAGTAACATTTCAGAACAGACAATCAAGAATCGAAAACACAGGAATCGGGATTGGGTTTGGAATAAAAAAAAACTGGAATCGACCCAACTTTACAATATATGCAAACAATTTTATTTTTACTAGCAGGAAAAGATCTGACTTATTTACTTAGAAAATAAGTGATTACAAATTTATTGTAAAAACATTCTTTGTTATATTTAAATACTTTATGATAGGTTTACAATTGGAAAAAACCCTTGAATTGTGTGACATTTTCGAAAAACAAAATTGCACTTGCTATACTTTTCATGACCATTAACCTGTGAATCGTGAAAGCACAACCATGTAGCAATGCCTCCGATGAGGTAGTCTTACTCACTTACTGGGCACCAGATTCTGAAAAGAAATGTAACTCCTGCATTCCGCAGAAGTAAGTACGAGGCTCGGTGACAGAAGCAATAAGAGGGATCAGAAGAATTCGGAGGTGAAGGAGAATGACTCTTAGAGATTTATTTTCCTCTAAACACTTTACATATTAGTGTTTAAAGCATGACCACTCTCTTAGTATGCTCAAGAATGCTTTCACGGCTGCATTATTTTGTAGATTCAACTGAGACTGTCGCGGACTTGACGTTCGGGTGTGTGGGACCTACACACTCCGAACTGCGCGACCGAGTTTTCATTGGATACGGCTTGCGGGAGAAAGGAGCCTGGGCTGAGATAAAGACAACAACTGTTGATGAGCAGACCAGAGATGTGTTTCATTAGCTCCGGCGTAATACAGATTGGTTTCTTAGGTGACCCCCACAAGGGGGTCGTAAAAACAGATTCAACGCCTGAGGGGCGTTTACTAGGCTATTACTGCCATACGCAAACCCGTACCATGCAATCAAACAATTCAGGAATGAATGTTTACATTAGACTTGGGCCAATAGTGATAGAAAGTATCGGGTATCGGTCATTTTCCCGGTACCTCAACACTTTCTAGTAATCATTTTTTCAGATACTTTTGTTCAAAAGTATTCATTTGGAGACAATCATCTAAACAACATCTATTTTTAAAATCCCGCCTTCTTCAACTGACTTAGGAACGCATGGCGTTTTCTTTGCTGCGATACTGCTGCCCTCCAATTCTTCATGACTCGTGCACCCATGTGACTGGTTCAGCGAGTACTCAAGGGTATTTTATTACTCAGTATTCTGGTGCAATTGAAGAGTTTTCTATTGAAAATGACATTTTGAAGTACGACAAAAATATCACAGTCTTCTGCGTGGGAGCATTTCATGAAATCATTGGACAATTCGGCCACTCAGTCCCTGCTGTGCAATCCTCTGACCTATTGGCATCATAAAATCAGATTTATAAATGTACAACAACTTGCTTCATGCTACAGTGGACTGAGATTAGGACATTTCTTGATTGCATGTTTTTCTCATTTCCACATTCATTTCCTCAGGCCCACACAACAGTGCATGTAAATCATAATGATTTGCGTGTTTGGTTAGCAAACCAAATTTGTCGCAGGAAAATACTCAATGTACTGAGGTTAATTTGACGATAGATATCTCACAAGAGATTAAATTCTTGCATTAAAAAGATTCTTATTGCCTAAAAAAAGTTGGAATAGTGAGTCAATTAGTGGTATAGTGAGGTCAAAAAAAAAACGTTTAGAAAGAATTAAAGGGCGCACAAAAGCCCAGTATTTTAAGTTGATGTTAGTTTGTTTTACAAGTGTCATCTGGACATCAAAACTATGCGAGCACCAATACTTCGTGAGAGTAAGAGTGAGAAAAGTGCTTAGAATTAGCCACGGGAAAGCCTGAGGTGGAAAGAAAAATATCAATTGAAAAGCTCCTCAGCCTCCTCCGAAAAGTAGACGAACACCACACGTGAAGCAGGTTGAAATAGCGGCAAAAGTTGAAGTTCATGCCATCAACTCAAGTTCGTTCTGCTCAACGCATACGTGTTATGACGGCCCAGTCCATATCGATTCAGGCAGGGGCCTTACCTTCATAGTCTCAGATGTTATTGAATTTAACATATGTCAAACTTCAGGACGAAGTAAGTAATACGTATATTTTAGTTTTGTCCAAAAAAATTTTTGGCCTGAGATACAGTCCACCGAACATGGGCCCGCGAGCACTATTTTTCAAATGCGATTTTTGACAAAATACTAAAATGCTCATATCTCAGGAACGGTTCAAGATGTTTTGCTCCTTTTTGTTTTATTTGAAAGATAATAATTTTGTGATTAAAATGATATCCTTGATTTGAAAATGTGTGTCCACATTCTCTTGCTGCAGTTTTTTTATTTTATTTTTTTTTATTTAAAAAAATTGTTTTTCTTAAAAACGCCAATCCTAAAAATTTTTATTTTTTTACTGTTTATCAGTACCATAGAGTACTACAATCCCTGAAAAGGAGAACTTCCACTTTTCAGTTTAACAGGTTTTATAAATTAATGTAATTTTTTACCTTCCATGGTGAATTTCTTGACTGCAACTTTTTATAATTTTGTTATTTTACAACACCAATCTCAAAAAATTTGTACTGTTTGTGATTAACTAAAAACAACAAATGAAACAAAGTTAGGAACTAGTTAAATGTTGATAATTTTTTTAGATTTTCTTTATTAATAACCTTCCAAATCATTAATGATCTTCTGGAATAATGTGGAAGATTCTAGATGATTCCAAAACGTAACGGAACCTTCTAGAACAATCCTCAGAAGCTTCCTGATAATTTCAGATCATAATAGAACACACTTCAACAATCTACAAACTTGCAAATAATTCCAGAATGTAACAGAATACTCTAGAACAATGTGGAAGCTTCCAGATAACTTCCGAAAACCTCTGAGGACAATGTGGAACCTTCGTCATAATTAAAGAATGTAACAGAACTTTCTAGAACAATCTGAAACTAACCGGAAAATTCTAAATGTTTGACCTAGCATATAAAAGGGAGGACACATGAACTGACAGTTCAGTTGTCAACAGGCAAACAAAAAGAGTAGTTTTTACAGTTAACAGGTACCGTTAACAAAAAAATTTTTTGTTAACAGTACCTGTGAAGGTTTTTGAGAATTCTGCTGACTGACTGGGTTGTGGTGTTTGTGGAAAAGACTATTTGAAATGTCTTCTGACTGGGGCCATAGGAGAGTGAAGTGTGCTGACTATTTTCATATCCATAAAAGAGTGGTATATAAGACTAGCAAAAAGACTTCAGGTTGGAAATAAGAGTGCTCATTTTAAGACTCTGTTTCAAAGTGAAAATGTTTCCAGTAATAACTTTTTGTGTTCTAAATGCTTTAACACAATATCAAACATGACAAGTGAACAAGAAGCCCCCAATGTTGTGTGTGATGCAGATTTTGTAACTGCAGAGGAAGAACTACATATCCTGAATCGGTCAGCTACAGAGGTTGGTGTTAGTCCTGTTAAGAAACCATGGTCAGTGAAGTCAATTCATGAGATGCATGCATCAAGAAAACACAGAGACATTTCTGGAGCAGTGGGTGAGCATACCAGAACAAAACTGACCAAACTCTTCAAAGTAGAAATCCCAACTTCAGAAGAAAATGAACCAAAAGGAGCTTGTGCAAACTGCCAAGAGTTTTTATCAAACATCAGTTCACCTGTTGAATCATGTGCATCCTACAATGATAAGGTTCAAGTTCTAACAATTATCCCAGTATCCTTTACAAAGAACCAAATTTTGCACCACATTCCATCTGCATCAAAATACATGGTGGACAAGACAAGAAATTTGAGGTCGGCAAAAGGAGTGTTTGGAAAACCAGATCCATATTATGGTCATCCTGTGAATGAAGCAAATGTTCAAATTGCACAGTCATTTTATCTGGAAGATAAGTGGGACTGTTCTCGCCAGAGTGCCAACAAAAAAGACATTATGACTATGACAGTTGCAGGAGAAAAAGTGGTGAAAGTGAAAAGATACATGACCCGCAGCATTAAAGAAACTTTCGCCATATATAAGAAGGAACATTCAACATTGCATATTGGAAGATCAAAATTTTATGCATTACGACCTAAGTGGGTTGTTCCACATCCACCTAGATATGTCTGTTTATGTTTGTACTGTGCAAATTTTAAACTGTGTGGTAGCTTTGAAGAACTTACTTGAAGATATGACATATGACACCTTGGTTGGACATGTGAAGTCGTTAGTGGTCTGTGACATAGAACGAGAGATATGTTTGTTTCAGGACTGTGGTGACTGCCCTGGAAAGGGGGGACTCGATTTACAGACACTTGGTCTGGATAGTGTAGCAGATACCTCTTCTGAAGTTACATATGCAACATGGGAAGAAAATAAACTCATTAAGAAAAATGTTGCCATTGATACCTTCTTAGACGAACTTGGGAGGTGGACAGTGAAAGCAGTAACACACCAACATCTGAAGAAAAGAAAAAATTGCAACAAGAACACATTGCAGAAGTGAAGGGATGGGTAGAGGCTGCATGTTTAGTGCTTCACTGTGATTTTGCTGAGAACTGGTCTGTGGTTCTACCACAATAAGTTCAAGGATATCACTGGAGTAATGACTTTCAATTGATCAAAAATCAAAAAAAATGAGTAATAAGTTTCAATTTTTACAGGAGTGACATATTTTCAGAACAAGACCACAAGTGTTGCAGTTATAGGTGATGACAGAGGACATGACTCAGCACATGCATTGTTGGCAATACACAAAATTATTTAACCACTGCAATCACAGGTAGAAAAGATCATAATTATTTCTGATGGTGCCCCTAGTCACTTCAAAAACCGTTACCAACTATTTGAACTTGCAAAGTCTCTTGTTCCAATGGAGTGGGTATACAGTGCTACTGGACATGGTAAGGGGCCCTGTGATGGTGTACGAGGCCTGCTGAAGCACCATGCAACAAAACATAATCTTTCCAGCCCAAGTACAGCTGCAATTCAGAATGCCAAGGAGTTTACAAGAGTGGTGCAGTCACACACATCAATAAACCTGATTCTGTTGCCCAAAGAGGAAGTTGAAGAATTCCACCAGCAGAAAATAAAAGAATGGTCGAACCAAACTACCCCTGTGAAAGGAATTCAGAAGACACATGTCTGGACTCAAATTGATGGGCGAACTTATATTGCACGAACTTTAAAGAGCAAAAAAGAAGAAATTTCATTTGTCCAACCAAGATCTCATAAATGCCAAGAGAATATTCAAATTCACGAACTACAAAAAGGAATGTTTGTGGCCTGTGTGTATGACTGTGACTGGTGGATTGCAGAGATTATAGATATTAGTTATGAGTTAAGTGAAATCATTGTTAACTTTATGCTGCCACATGGACCGGCTGCTGGGCATAGATTCCCAGATGAAAGACAGCAACACCACCACCAGTGCTCACTTCCAATTTGCAATGTTTTGAAAATTTTGGGTGCCCCAGTTCCTATTGGTTCAACAGGAAGACATCACTTAATATCAAAGGAAGATACTGATGCGGTTGAACAAATTTTTAGTTCATTAAATTGCTAAATTCAGTTCTAAGCAGAGTGCACAGAAGTATGCTTCGGAAACTGTACATTTTTTAACCTGCACATATATTTTGAAAGCTATTGATGTTTGAAGCTTGTGTCTGTTACCCATATTTAAGAAGAAAAAAATGCCAAGTAAGACTAGAGATTTTGATTTTATGTGACCAATATCTGAGAATGTGGTAATGGAAACTGGCTTAATGTTTGGAAATTTTTTGAATTGTTTATAAAACCTGTTAAACTGAAAAGTGGAAGTTCTCCTTTTCAGGGATTGTAGTACTTTATGGTGCCGATAAACAGTAAAAAAATAAAAATTTTTAGGAATGGCGTTTTTAAGAAAAACAATTTTTTTAAATAAAAAAAAATAAAATAAAAAAATTGCAGCAAGAGAATGTGGACACACATTTTCAAATCAAGGATATCATTTTAATCACAAAATTATTATCTTTCAAATAAAACAAAAAGGAGCAAAACATCTTGAACCGTTCCTGAGATATGAGCATTTTAGTATTTTGTCAAAAATCGCATTTGAAAAATAGCGCTCGCGGGCCCATGTTCGGTGGACTGTATCTCGGGCCAAAAATTTTTTTGGGCAAAACTAAAATATACGTATTACTTACTTCGTCCTGAAGTTTGACATATGTTAAATTCAATAACATCTGAGACTATGAAGGTAAGATTTTTTCTTTGGCTGCCTGAATCGATATGGACTGGGCCTGACGTGAAACGGATTCCCATTAGAAATTTTAATTTAAAGACCAAAAGGTGTTCGTGTGCCTCCAATGCTGCACTGTTACTTGTGGAGAAACCCCTGTTTCATAAATCGACTACATCTTAAACGAATACAGCAGAAACTCAAAATTACAATCCTCGAAATCACGATATTTTGATTTCAAGTAGAAAAATCTTCGGTCCTGACCAAAAAGGTATCCAAATACATGTAACAGTACTCGATATTACGAAATAACAAAGTTTGAAATTACTAGACTCTGGTCTCTGTTCTGACGTGAAAAAGTTTATCATTTTTACAAATAATGACGGATCATAGCAGCATTTTTCAGATGCATCTTGTCAGAATAAGGCTCCTAATCAGTCACCACTGGCATCGCACGCTACCCAAGAAATGTGAGTTGCTTGGACAATAATACATTTTTCAATGCTAAAATACTAAGGATGACTTTGACTCATAGGCTAAGTAGTACATTAAATATGGCTCCAGTACAACTAAAAATGCATTTGGCTTTGTTGCCACTAGTCCAGAGTTACCAACAATGAGTAAAAAAATGTAAATTAGTCAAGTACGGATATACTCGCTTGCGAGAAACTAATTGCTAAAACCAGCATTTTCCTCTCTTGATCCCGGGCTTTTTTGCTACTGTTTTCCCCAAACATAAAATGAGGGGTATTCCTAGTACAGAAATCATTTACTGCTCGCATGCACTCAAAATAGTTTTGACAGGCAGTGGAAGAGATTCTATGGCGTTTGAGCGGTAAAATCAGCCATGTATATCACGCAAGGAAGCTTTTTTCTCCCTATATACAACTAACATTTCCATGTTTGAACTCAAAAAGCAGGGGAGATTCCCCCCCGACCCACGGCATCAGATCTTAAATATCGGTCTTGAGATAGTGGGTAGAGGCAGGTTTGAAGATTAAGCATCTTTGTGGCAGTGGGCAGGGGAGAGATACGAATGGCCTTAAAGAGCATTCGGCCCCATAAATTAAAAAATGGACCTTTCTTGATTTGAGTGAGCATCCGGCTCCACAACATAACAATGTTCCACGTACGTACATGGGCCCTTATTGCTATGTTACAGTGGCTACGGAGTGAGTCGCCAGCCAGCTTCCCCTTTCCCACATCCCTCCCGTTTCGAGCTTCGGGGGAATATCCTATTGAGCTGGCAGCTTGCTGCACTGGGTTGGCTATGAGGGTGTGCCGTGCTATGTGGTGCGGCATGCCGTGGTTCACGGTAGCTCGAGCTGTGTCGCCACCACTCCACGCCTGCGTGCTGCAGGCTGACTACAAATCTTATTGTGCTTCCAGAACCCCGAGTGAAGTTCTGGGATATTAACCGCAGTGAAGTTAGCTCTAGGTACGGGGTCGTCAGTATTTCTTGGACACACAACAGCTGAGGATTTGAAAGTCAGTTTCATACGAGCTTTTGGGAAAAAAGAAGAACCAGTTTAAGTTTCGGTGAATTGCCCATCAGTAAATTGGAGGTTTCTCACAGAACTTGAAAGTGGAGTCAGGCATGATGAAGACCATCCATATCTTCTTGAGTGTGCATAGAAAAATTCTAGGAGGCTTTGACAGAGAAAACGACGGTTTAGATCACGTTTTGTAATCAGCCATTGGCAAAAAGAAGACTACAAAGACATTTGGCATTGTGTCAAGATTTTATTTATATTGTCTATTGGAAACACCTTTGTTCAGAGCGGCTTCTCTGTGAACAAAGACATAATGGTAGAGAACATGTTAGAATATACATTAATAGGGCTTCGTCATGTTTGGGACTACATCTCCCATCGTGATGGCTATGTCAAATCCATCATAATTACATATATACTAAGGTGAGCTATGTGCAGTGAGTGCACATGCGTTACAAAGCTGCCTTTGAAATTAAGGTAAACTAAGGAAAGGGATAGCAAGAATGAGTAACAGATCCAGGGGGAGGAAAGAAAGAGATTAAGGTGAAGGGATAAGAATGGTTAAGAAGCTAGCTAAGAAGCTAAGAAGCTAGAAAAGAAAGCTAGCAAAGAAGAAGACACCAGAAACTCTCAATTTCAGTAAACCTAAATATGTGTTTAGTGCTGAATTATAAATAGATTTCATTATCATGTTCTGCTGACTAATTTCACTTGCCAATTCAAAATAGGGCTTTCTTGCCAAGGGAAGCAGGCAATTCTTTTAAATACATGGGTGCCCTCTCAGAGAGGTCTCTCCTGTGCATCTCCAAAGGTTGGCGAATGTCTCTGGGTCATTACACGAGATATTCAAGACATCTCAGAGACATACACGAGAGTATAAAATCTAGCTCATACATGGAGCATGTCTCAGATAGATCTCGACGGTCTCTGGGACATCTCAGAGATGCTCAGAGACTTTCCTGAGATGTGTGACATCTCAGAGACTATTTTTTTTGACATTGTGACATCTCAGAGAAGTCTCCGTAAGTCATAAAAAATCTCTGAGACATCACATGAGATATTCATTCCCTGATAGCAAAGCCAGTTGGAATCCGGTTGGATTCCAACTGGAATTCACCAGTGTGCAAGCATAAATCAAGCTGGATTAACCCAGTGTAAAGCTGGAATCCAACTGGATTCCAGCTTTGATGATTTCAGCTGATTCAAGCTGTATAACAGGTTTGATTCCAGCTGGTTTTCAAGCTAATATTCCAGGCTGTCTCAACCAGCTGGATTCCAGGCGATTTGTCCAACTGGATTCATCCATCCGAAATCCAGCTGGCTTGCTCTCTGGGTTCGAGATATCTCAGAGATGTATCCGAGACGTATTGCTGCTATGTGGATAGGTTTTCAAAATTGTGTACCTTGACATTAAGCACATAATAATTTATATTAGAGAGTTATATAAAAATTACTGACCTGTGGGGTCAGTTCCACTTCTAATTCTCCTGCTAAATACTGTCGCTCAAATTCTGCATTTTCTCCGACATAAGACGCGATCATACGCCTTATTTGCCTCTGCTTCAGCAATAGGCCCAAACCAAAATTGTCGACGCCAGCGTTATTGCTGACCACAGTTAAATCTTTTGTACCAAGTTCAAGTAACGCTGAAATAAGGTTTTCAGGAATGCCGCATAGGCCGAAACCTGAATGGGGAAAAGCTTGATCAGAATACCAATCACACGACGACATGATATGCTACGCCACATTCGAAGACACAACCATGTATAGAGGTGCACAATTTTTACCAAAATATTACCTCCAACGAGTATCTTAGCTCCATCGGGGATATCTCGAACAGCTTCCACGGCGTTTGGAAAGAATTTAGCATTTCTCTTTGTGTCAACGGAGAAAAATGCTGTCGTTAACTGAAAATACGCCGAATGAACAAGATAAATCACAGAGGAAAATTAGATTGGACGCGTATCGAACGAAGTATCCATCTTCGTCTTACCGTAGGGGCATGATTATAACCTGACAAAAACCGTCCATACAATGGATTTCTCACAAGTCTCAAGATAGAAATCATTATCGTTCCAGAGATTTGTGTCTTCCGAGGACTAGAAGGAGCCGTTCCATCAAGGTCAACAAGAAAAATAACACGAAGTATCCACTCGCACTTCTCACTCCACTTCTGCTTCAAACTTCTGCGCAATACGCATAAGTGTGTGTCAGCTGTCACTGACGCGCCTTTTTAAATGGCCTATGGTTGTGGCCCAGATAATCCTGTTTTAACAGTTTTAAGTAGGCGGGAGCGATTTTGTTTGCGTTTGCTGCGCCACCTGATCAGATGCCGCCGCTACGACTTTTTACTTTATTTTTTACTGTGTGCATTCGAACTGTACACATATGTTAACTGTATTATGCGCAAAGAGAGGGAATAATGATAGATACCACCCTGCAGGCACGCTCATATTCGTTTATATAAACCTTGTATCAACAGCAGGGAAAAGGTTGATGCGCTGGCGTTGATTATGAGTTGAGCTCAATGTTATGTATGCCGTTGAGTCTGGGTTGACTGTCATGAAAATCCTTTTCATATCGCCCTATTTGTGTGGTTTTGAGCACTCAGTCTTTTGCTAAAAGTTGGTGTTAAGTTATTCTCATAGTGAAGATGTAATAAATGTATGTGTGTCAGCGTTATTACGAACAGTTTTTCCTGAAATTGATTAAATTTCTCAGAATTAATGGATGCATCAAATTGAATGGCATATACCAATGCTTGCCTCTATAAAATATGAATATTCTCTACGCAATTTGTCATGTTGATAGTATGTTTCTTAAGTATGCGGAATTCAGGGCTAAAAGAACGATTAATTGTGTTCGGCCAATCATTCCCGAGGGATATTTATAATTCCGAGATTGGATCCAATTGGATACTCATATCGCGATATAGTATACGCGTATGCTATAGTAAATTCGTATACGATAAATAGCAATGTGAATGATGAACGTATTTACTCATTAATTTACTAATTTATTTAAGCATCTCTTTGAGAAATTCGTATGCTTTTATAGTATTTATTATCGAGGATACGGAGGACAGAAGTGAAACAAATTTTTATTAGATAGTCGATCGTCTGCATATTCATAAAACCGCGCATTACACGAGCTGAATGCGTGTTGGAATATTATAAAATGCAAACGTCAGCATAGGAAAATGAATCCTATAATATTATATACATTAATGCATTCGTTAAAGTGCGTTATTTATAAACTGCAATATAAATATTTACTTTTGGGTCCTTCGTTTCCATGGATGTCCAAGGTTTGCGGCAAGATTGTTGAGTCTATCAATAGGTCCATATTTTGGTCATTGATCTTTATCATAATTAAAAGATAACAACTTATAATTTTAAAATAGCTGAGAACATTTGTGGAAAAACGTGTGTCATTTGGAGTGGACATTGAAGACGCATTCATGAAGTACTTGGATATTGAAGACCATTTAAAGACCCAGATAGCAAGCTAAACTTGCAGCAAAGTTGCTGAAGGTTTGTAATGACAAAGTTACAACTTTGCAAAAAGTTTGTCGTAACAAGCCTGCATACCTGATGCAAGCTTGAATCAAACCTCCTAGTTACGTGTCTTCAAATTTGCTGCAGACTAGTCGTATCACACCTGCTGCAAACGTTAAATGAAATGTAAAAATTAAATAATAGAACAATAATACTTATAGAAATTTATTAACTTTAATGTTCTACATGTTTATCAATCATGATATCCTCAATATTATCATCTCCAGTGAATTTGTTCATCCTTTCATTCCTAGAAAAAAAACATGAAAAATTACTACAAATGATATGAAAGATCATGCCTATATAATTTTTAATTTGATAGTATATAAAGTTTTTACTTAATTCTCCTTTGATTTGAAATTTGCGCACAGCAGGCATGGAAATTTGTACATTACAAATGAACAAAATGTCAAGTTCCCTTTAAAACTGAAGTAAATTTCTATTGCAATGGAGTAAATCAGCCACTTTAACCATAAAACCTCTAGATGCAGGATAAGCCAAGAATTGAGGCTTCTGTAATGCTTCAGTTAGGATGCCACCCAATAATTATTTTGGAAGAAGTGGTTAAGTGGCCTTCCAATCTTTTTACATTGAGGCCTTTGCATTAAACTGGAAGCCAGTCCACCAAAAATATAGCCAATTGACACAAGGAAACACAATATTAAAATTAGAAAAACTTACTTTCAGAGGGGTTTGACAGAGATTGCAGAAATATAACGATGCTGTTGAGTTGCTCTATTTCCTGTTTGTTTTTGAGGCGACCGGTGGCAGACTATTTAGGAACCACGCAATTGAAGAGTTCAGATTGTACCAATGAGGAAGCTTTAGAGGAAGGTGTGGAGAGAAACCATATAGCCTACTTCTTAAAAGTCTTGCGCCATAAATTAGTACCTGGAATGTTAACAAAAATTTACTGCTATAGGGATCTGATGAGAACATAATACATATTGACTCTATTTTATTCCAGATAAGTAACCACCTTAAAAATTCCTCATCAATGAAGACATCCATTTTAACACCAGCATCAACAGGGTTACAGGTTTCCTGCATCCATAACTCGAATTATACCTAGAAAATTAATAGCAACTGTAAACATCAAACGAGCTTATACCTGTAAATAGTTTCATTATTCCAACTGAAAACAAACTTACCTTACATTGTGGAATGAGTATGCCTCTTATCAAATCCAATTAGGATATAATGAGAACTTAATACTGACATCATTTGATTCCAAAGAAATAATCAGCATACACAATTCTCATCACTGAACAAATCCATAGCACACATCAGATTCACCAGTGTTTTTACAGTTTTCTGCATCCCTAACTGGAAAAAATACCAGGAAAATTCATTACATCTGTGAATATCAAACATGGTTACACCTGGTAAATAAGTTTCACGACTTCAAGGAAAACCAAACAAAGGAATAAGCAACTTATAGAATAGAAGCTATAGAAGGAATAAGAACTAGTTATTTATGGGAATTAAAGCATTCTTTCCTTCATAAGAAGGTAACAACACTTGGAAAATTCACCACTTCAAAATTTACAAAGAAATACTGTTCACTATCTCAGGTATCATTGAGGAAGTAATGCACCCTGGGTAGGTACAAAAATTAGCTTTACCATGAAACAAGTTCCACAACCTCAAAATATCACTGGCACAGAAGAATTCATGCAATTTTTCGTTAGACTTTGTTAGGCTTGATTAGTTCAAGAGGGGTTCTAACAACATATAAACAACACACATCAAATACAAAATCCATTCAGGAATGAGCATTTGAGGCATTCATGCCATACCATTTGCCATTCGAGAGGAAATCACATTTATCTCCAATCAATATACCTTACATCATATAACATTTATCTTTCATGCATTCGTCCATGACGTATGAAACAGGCTAGATAAAGTTCGTCAGTGTTACTTCACAACAAAATTTAATTTTTAAAGTAACAGTAATGCACAACACGTATTTTCTAATTCACTTTCACGCACAATACAATAACTTACTCATAATTAAAAGACACTCCACTCAACAGAACTTACTACATGGGATAAATATAAAGCAAGAAGGAAAGAGTGTTCATTCATTTAAGCTATATCCTCGCCTAATTCAAAATGCATAGGCCCAAGGTTGTTAATTGACCATCTAACATAAAAGCTAATCTTTGATATCGGTTTACACTTCACTACTTCCATCTATGCAACAAGAACACATATTCCACAAACATAATTACTACCTTGCATAAAACTTTGATTTCCCTAATCAGTCCATCGAGGACTGACGATGTCTTCCCATAAAGGTATGCAATAGTCACAATTTCTTACATACTTGTTACTGAAATAAAATAACTCAATCACTGCTGTTGGTTAACATAATATAACCAACCATTCACTTAAGAATGCATACATACGATACAGGTGTAACCTACCCTAGTACGAAATAAATACGATATTAATAAGATTGTGGTTAGCATGCATTTCAAGAAATACTGAAGCAATAACACCATTTCATGCAATTTTACAACTTACCGGTGGAAGGTAGGGCCGTTTCTTTCCATTTTGGCGATTACTGTTCCCATTGAGCAAACCCGTATCGAGCAGGAATACACCTGAAAGTGAAAAATAAACATTGCATTTTCCCGCCAGACAGAAAGTCTGTGGATAAAGATAATAATTTTTAGAAGAATAAAAACACTTTAAAGTATTTACGAACCTTCAGATTACCTCGCCAGTCACATGCTTCATTTAAACTTGATATTTTCTAAGCACGTCGCTCACGGTAAATTCACGAAATCGTAGCACGACATGGCTAAATGCGCAAGGCGGCGCAAGCGCTCAAGGATACCGATGTTAGTTATGTACGCTTCACCGCAGAGTTTATAATAATAATAAATTAATTGTTCGGCTCGGTTCGGTTGGTCTTGTAACATAGAACTCGTCAATAAGATTAAAACAATAGTAGCACAAGGGAGCTAGAATAATATACAATTAATAATATTATACGCAGAGCGGGCATAAACATATATGATGATGCTGTATACAAAGCAAGCTTATAAAAGTATAAACATTGTGCTAGCATAAAAACATATACGATTAACATGTAAAAAAAAATAATTAGAATTAAAAGACACATTTAGAGATTCTCATCAAAATACTTATTCAAGCTGTAATGCAATTTGCTTAGTAGAATTTTACATAATCTACCCTTGAAAGTGCCCCCTCCAGTAACCTCAACGAGAGAAACGATGAGAATATGTGGAGTATTAGGCGGTACTGGGTGAAAAAACTACAAATGTCAGCGTTCGCTTTCCTCTTCGAGAGAATCTCCGAAATACAGCCTTTAGTTATGGTAAAAGTATGCCACAGCAAGTTTGATGCAAACTTGCCATAACAACTTTGTCATAACAAGCCTATGACAACCCTATGACAAGTTTGTCGTAAGCTTGCATGCTATCTGGGGAGTCTTTAACCCTTTAAATTTATTGCTTTCTTGTTTCCGGCATTGACGGAAGAGAATTTGTGTATACCTCTTCATGCCGAATTCAAATTTCTTCGGGAAGATTGAAGGTAAGTTCATGCATTTCCTCAGCTTCCCGATCTATTTCTAGCAGAATAAGTAGCATGCATTGGAGAAAAATTTGGCATATAATAGGAGTTGTAATAAAAACGACTAATGTACTAGTGCATGAGGGTTACGGGTGTTATTTAATTAGTTTCTCGGAATATATTTCAGCTTCGTAAGAATTCCGAAAGGTAGTTCTAAGTTGTGACAAGGACCCAACGGTGGAGGCTTCTACAAAGGGAGGCGCGGGAACATGTAATCGGCCGTAATAACGTCGGAGAGGAGGATAGGAAGTATAATGAGCCAATACTGCCAGTCAAAAGAAGCTTGGGGGAATGGTTCCGTGTCTCAAAATCAAGGACTGCTGAAAGGAAAAGACGGAAAAGTGGCAACATGAACCAATTGAGGAAGATAACATATAATACATAATTGATTTGTGATACTCCTTATTGCATAAATAAATGTATTACATTGAATAAGTGATTTATTTCATGGAGTTCCCTCTGAAATTCCCTTAGTCTGTATGCAATAGCGAAAATTGCAATGAACAAAGATTCTTCCTTCAAAAATAAAATAAAAAATTTTAAAATACGGGTATTAAATTACGTATTAGTACGAAGTTCTGCCACTAGATGGAGCCACAGTCTGCATTTGATGGATCTTACTGCCTGGATTTGCCGATAGATGACTCTGTTGCTCGTTTAGATCAATGGTTTACATGAAATTGGTTAAATTTGATGCCATGATTTATATAGAGTTTATATGGAGTTTATATAAAGTTGATATCGACGGTTGTGCACGTTTCCCTGCTGTTGATGTGATTTTTACATGAACGATGTATCAACGGAGGATTATGTGCTTGCTGGGCAGTTAGTAAAATGTTTTTTTGTATTTTTATATGTTTTCATGACCATGTTCTATGTCAAATTTTCTTGACCAACGGAACAATAAATATTATTAGATTCATTGACAGAGTAAATAACAAATGAAAAGCTGTCTGGCTAAAATGAAAGGATTGCAACCAAAAGCAGAGGGAGGTAGACATAGATTCCAATGAATTTGATAATTATTTCATTGAAACAGTTAGGAAAACTAAAAGTAACCTGCCAACATCACCTTCAACCTCCTTTCAAACACATTATCATCGAATTACCTAGAATTAAAGATCAATTGCATAAGCTTGTTTGCACAATATGCAAAAAATAATGTTTTCATGACCATGTTCTATGTCAAATTTTCTTGACCAACGGAACAATAAATATTATTAGATTCATTGACAGAGTAAATAACAAATGAAAAGCTGTCTGGCTAAAATGAAAGGATTGCAACCAAAAGCAGAGGGAAAACCAGAGCAGAACTACTAAGGTTGGCTGGGCATCTGTAGGTAACAGAAAGGCAGACAGGGAATATTTTGGAGGTGCACCTCCTGTAAATATCCTGGAATCAATGCGATGCATTAACCCTCCCCCACCCTTCCCCCCACCCTCTCCCCCATCCTCTCCCCTACCCTCACGAGCACCCTCTCCCCCAAGCCATCCTTTTCCCTCTCTCCTTCCAACCGTCCGTCTCCTCACTTGTATTCCTCTTCTTGTTGAGAAAGGTGTCTGTGACCACCGAAATATTCAACTATACGTGTGAGTGTTCTTTTTCTGTGTCTCTATGTTTTATTTTCACACCTGTGATATTGTATATATATATATAAATGCTAGCAACAAGGTGTTGAGGGTGGGGGTGAAGGAAAGGATAATCAGTGGACACTTACCAGTAGATGACCCATGGAGAGCCTGGTGTCCACTGCGCTTTGGAGCTTTCGAGTCACGAACCCTTCTTCAGCTGGAGGAGATCACTACTGGGGTGTCACACTGGAGTCAAGGGTTTCGGTTGGTGTGTGAAAAGGGGATTGGCTAGGGTAAAAAAGAGGGAGGGGGAAGAGGGTGGACTAGGAAGGGGAAATGGAGAGGGAAATTGGATGGGTGGAGAAAGCTAGCGAATGTTGATACTGGGAGAAGTGGTTGATTTTAATATGGAAATATAGGCGAGCTCCCAGTGGCGGAGCTCTAAAGTAGATGTTTCGGGTGGGAATGCTCTGATTACCTTCACTCTGAAGCAGTCATTGAAGGGAAGGTTATGAGAATTTATAGTTTATGTGGGCTTGGAATCGAATCAAAGGGCATGCTACAAAAAAATTATCATCTCTTAAATTAGCTCTTCAACAACTGTCTAATAGGGTGAAAAAAGCTCTCACTGTCCACATTATTAGTAGGTGTATACACATGTTTGGATGGCTTCTGTAGAAAACATCGATGTTCATCCTTCATTGAGAAAAGAATTGAAATTAAATTGACTTTTCTGTTGGTAGGTTCCTCAATCTCCTCATGTTGTGCTCTTCAGTACCCTGTAGCTACGGCAAAATTCTTCTGTTGTAAGGTCTTTACAACTGCTAACGTACAAAGCCTTCCCCACAACATCAGAAAGGTTCTTTAATACTATAATTTTGACTGAAGAGACCTCCTCAATATTAGTGAAAACTTTTCCATTTGGATAATTTTTTATTAATGCAGCAAGTTTATCTTTAGATTACAAAGCTACACACCTGAATATATCTTTCATTGATGCACTATCAACCTTAGAAAAATCTTTTAGAGCAGCTGAAGTCTTCACTCCAAAAAACCATCAAAAGAAGAATTGAAAAATGAGGATAAGGCGAAAAGAGACGTAGTCTATGATGAGGATGAAGTGAAGAAAGAGCTTACTCCCATGAAGAGCGCATTGCTGAAAAACTTCAAAGCAGGCAAAAGTTGCAGGAGGAAGCCGACCTAAAAGTAGCTCTGGAGACAATTGGTATCAGCACTCAACCAAGTGCCACAGGTTTGGATAGTATTCCTGCTACTGAAGGAGAATTAGCTGAGTATCAAAGTCTATTGATAGCTAAGCTTGTTACTCTTTCGAAGTCTACTTATCTCCCAGATTTTGATTAGGAAATAGTCAGAAATATCAGTTTAAATTTACCACTTGCTAGCTTAAAGAAATTAAAGTCTGTAACTATGGCCCTATGTACAGAAATAGTGAAGATCGAGAATAGTAAGGAGAAGAAGAAGAGCAAAGGAAAGGTGCAGGTGGGTTGATCAGCCAAGCAAGACACTCCCCCCGAAGCTACTGGATAAGAGGAGAAGATGGAACTATGTTAAAAAGAAATTCAAGGAACCTCAAACCAATTTGGTTGAAATGAAAAAAAGGAGATGTTATAATTTGTAACAAATTGATTTATTAATGTTGGTGCTGGTTGCCATGTGGCAGATGTTTATATATAGATGGTTACGGATGTTTATGTTTAGACGCTTACGGTTGTTGTGCTATGCTTGAATGTTATGTAGCACATTTGTAAAGAGAATAAATCAAGAATTTTTGGAAAAATCTGCAGAACTAAACAGTCTTCACTCCAAAAAACCATTCAAGAATGGCCTGAATCTCAATTTCAATTGATTTAAGCTTTGGGTACCCAGTCAAAGTTTCCCCCAGGAACCACCCGGGAACGTAGATGTTCCAGGGGGAACCACCTGGGAACCCTCACGTTCCAGGGGGAACCACCCAGGAAACTTCAAGGGAGATGCTCCCAGGGGAGCATGCTGGTTTTGCCCCTCACCCTTGCATATAACCTGGCTCTAGGGAACCATTAACCTGAAAGAAAAGGGAGAAACTTTGTGTTCCTGAAAGAATGGGGGAATGACATACATTGGAACGTTCATGTACATGGGAGGCCACGAGGAGGAACATGGAAATCTTAATCCATTTTCAATTTCATCATCATTGGTCAACAATCCTAGGGATTGGTTTGACACAGCCCTCCACTCGATTCTTCTATCGGCCAACCTTTTCATTGTGACGTCATTCTTCTCTTTTACATCGTTCACAACCTGTTCCATGTATCTCATACGAGGCCTGCCTTTTCCAATCTTCCCGTTCACTTTTCCCTCAACTATAGTCTTCATCAGGCCATCACGTATCAAGATTTGGCCGATTCAGTTGTCCCTTCTTCTTTTCAGAGTTGTCAGCAGACTTCTCTTTTCTCCCACTCTTCTTAGGACTTCCTCGTTACTTACTCGATCGATCCATTTAATCTTCATCATTCTTCTGTAGCACCACATTTCGAATGCTTCCACCCTTTTCTTCTCCGCTGCTGTCATCGTCCATGCCTCACTGCCGTAAAGAAACATGCTCCAGATGTACATTCTGATGAAAGCTGTTTCCTTACTTCTACACTTATATTTCCAGCTGTAAGCAGATTCTTCTTTTGATAGAATGCCCTCTTTGTCTGGGCTATTCTACTATTTCTTTCTTACTTCGTCCATCGTTGGTTACTCGGCTTCCCAGGTAACAGAACTCTTTCACCTCATCATGTTTTTGTTTTCCTAGTTTGACATTGGTTTTGGCGTCTTCTTTCTTGCTTCACACCAATATCTTAGTCTTCTTCTTATTTATCTTCAGCTGATATCTGGCCATTGTCCTTTCCATTGTTACTAGAGTCTTGTTCTGATCCCTCTCTCTCTCTGCTATGAGTGCTATGTCATCAGCGAATCGCAGAATGCTTATTTTTTCTCTGTGGATAGTCACTCCAGAAGATTTCTCTTTGATTTCATTGATGGCCCTCTCGATGTACACATTAAAAATTACAGGAGATAGTGCACAGCCTTGTCTTACTCCTTTCCTTATTCTTGCCTCTTCACAGCTGGGTCCAGATTTAATCACAGCTACTTGGTTTTTGTACAGACTGTGTATAATTCTTCGGTCATTGTAGGACACTCCAATTCCCTTCAGAATTGCAAGCATTAAATCCCAATCCACATTGTCAAAAGCCTTCTCTAAATCCACAAATGCAATGAACGTCGATTTGTTCTTCTCCATTCTCTTCTCTATGAGCAGCCTAAGGACCAATATTGCTTCTCTCGTACCCTTACTTCTCCTGAATCCAAATTGATCTTCATCCAGGAACTCCTTTGCTATTCGTTCTATTCTTCTGTAGATGATCCTGGTCAGTATCTATGATGCATGTGTTGTCAGGCTGATAGTCCTAAAATTTTGCATTTCTCCGCTCTCTTCTTCTTGGGAATAGGAATGATGATGTTTTTCTCCAAGTCCCTTGGAATTTCTCCTGTTGAGTACATGTCTCAGATGGTTTTGTAAAGATGAGTTAGTGTCTTCTCTCCTGCATTTTTAATTACTTCTATAGGAACATCATCAATACCAGAAGCCTTATTCATCCGAAGGTCCCTTACTGCAGCGTCGAATTCCGATCTTAATATTGATGCTCCCATATCATCCTTTTCCACTTCTCTTACCTCTTCGATCACTTTTGTGCTGAGATTGTTTCCGTTGAACAACTCTTCTGATATGCTTTCCACCTCTTCACTTTGCTTTCATTTTCTATCAGAAGTTCTCCATTCTTGTCCTTATAGCATGGCATCTTGTGCTCCGTTCCTTGAAGTGGTTCCTCACTATCCTGTAGGCAGCTTCCACCTTTCCAAGTGCAAGGTTGCTTTGTACATCTTCGCATAGATTCTTCATCCATATCTCTCTAGCTTTCCTTGCTTGGCAACTAATTTCGTTCCTTTTTATTTTGTAGCAAAGCAGCCCATCTTCTTTTCGTAAAGTCTTCTCGGGCTTTCCAGCCCGAGAAGACTTTACGAAAATAATTCGCCGGGAAAGAATTAAATCCTATCAGCCCATCTTCAATTTTCGCATTCTTGTACTTTCTTCAATCAAGTCTTAGACTTCCTCTGTGATCAATGGCTTCTTCTTGGCAACTTTTCTTCCTCCAAGAACTTATTTTGCGGCTTCCTGTAGTCCACATTTAATGTTTTCCAAATGCTCTTCCACTGACTTCCCATTCAGGTTCTCTCCTATGTTGTTTTCTACTGTTTTCTGAAATGCCAGCTGATGTTGAGACTCCTTTAGTTTTTCTACTTGCCATATATTCTTCGTTGTTTTCTTCAATTTCTTAAATCTTAGATGGCATTTCATCATCACTAAATTATGGTCACTGTCGATGTCTACTGAAGGGTAGCTTTTGCAGTCCTTCACTTGGTTTCTAAATCTCTGCTTCATTAACCCTTTCAGACCCGATTTATTTTTAACCGATGAAAAAATTTTTTTTCAGTTCATACCTATTCTATATAAATTAAATAATGATTGTATGTAGTTTAAATACCCATTGTACTTATATTTGTTGAAATAATTTTATGTCCACTGTAATGGACATTTGGACTATAAGGTTACTTTTGAAATTTAGTGCCTCAACACACTACTAGATGGCAGAACCCTTGTCCATCAGGAAGTATATAGGTTAGCTAGGTGTCTATGCTTCTTATGACTGATACACCAGAGAACCAGATTTATCAATTTAAAGCTGCGGATCGTACCTATTACCTTAATTGCTCAAGCGTGTTTTTCACCAAAACAATGTGGAATGGAAATGAATCACATATTTTCGGTTTGAGTTGCCATCCTTTGTGACACAAAATTTGACATACCTGCTAAATACCAGATTATACTAATGGTGGATACGGAGAGAGGTACCCCATGCCTTCCATTCCTATCCTTATACCTTTTCTCCCGGTCTGAAGCGCCTATTAGTGCGGAAACAGAATTGAAAACACTCATGTAATGTATACTAAGGGTGTATACTAACTTTTTCGTAATTTAACAAATACATACTTTTTCTTTAGCAATTAGGAAACCTTTATCATAATACATAAAATAAATATGGTAGCTATTGCAGTTTTTTAAATGCAAAAGCCCACGTTTTCAATGTTCAGCAAAAAATGTTACCTACATAAAAAAACACACACATGCCTAATGAAATTGGTGCGAAGGTTTCCGCGGCGTTGTTCAGATGTTCTCTGCATCTCGGGTTCTGCGTCCGCGTTTGTTGACTGGGGGTGACAACAGTTTCGCTAGCCGTCCTGCTAGCGTCTTCAGGTCGAAGGTGAGGAAAGCTGCTTTTTCGCCGTCTTATATAGGGCTGGTAGAGTCCGTGCTGCGCTGTGATTGCTAGCAGGACGGCTAGCGAAACTGTTGTCACCCCCAGTCAACAAACGCGGACGCAGAACCCGAGATGCAGAGAACACATGCCTAATGCTTTGCCGCAGTACAGTCTTTCTCTTGGGATGTATAATGGACCCATGATAATATGTATTCCAATGAGTTTTCAATTTAAATTTTATCTGTTGACTCGAAATTTCAATATCCTTTTATTTGTCTTTACGGACGGATGTTTTCATATTGATCTTCACCAATGTAGTGAGGAAAATAATTCAAACGAACCAACATCAAATTCGTATTTGTCTTTTTTCTCTATGGTACTCTGCAATCAAATCGCGTGGTTGTATTTCTGCCATTTCCACCTTAGGTTGACTTAGTCGGTAACTCCAAAATTCAGCACTTCCTCGTTTTCCGGTTGTCCACTTTTAAGAGCTGGATTTTCAATCTCACCTTCACATTGGTCAGACCTTCACCATTAGTTCCCGTAGTTTTTCCATAATTGGTTGTAGCATTTACTAACATTCACACTATATCAAAGATAAATATTTATTTCTTCGAGATTGGATTATAGAATACCTGGCCTTTGTGGGATGTGGGAACTGGCTCATCTGCATCGCTTCCATCACTATCTAAACCTTCGATTTCAGAGTCATTTGATTCCTCAAAGTATCTAATAATTGTTCTGATGGGCTCAGCATACTTGCAATTAAATGCATCTAAAAATTACATAAAACGTTATAGTACTGGAATCACTATCCATTATTAAATCGCATAAAATGTAAATTAATGAAAAAAAGTAAAATAAAACTAATGGCGATGCCTAAAAATATATAACCCCAGAGTATATAGCAACAAAATACAAATAAAAATAAATAATTAGTCAGAATAGTGTTAAATTATCTTAGAAAACTCTTCGAAAACAAATACTTAGAAAATGAAGGGTATGGAATGATTACAGCACTGCACTGGTAGCATTTACCTATGTATATATTATCAAAAAGGAAAAGAGATAAACAGAAGTGACCTTTCCTCGTGGTCCCAATGTCCATTATAATGGACATTCATTTAACGATTAACGTGGCAAAAACTAAAAATCAATGGTTAAATTTAAGACTCATAGTACAATTAATAAACATTGAGGAATGTTTAAAAAATTCTGCAAGCAATAGGAGCCTATAGTAATAAAAAAATAAAATATAGAATATCACATATCTTTAGGAGTTGATGCAATGGATACCATTTCTGAAACGAGCTCCCTTCGTAACCAAACTGCTCTATCGACACATGGCTCCACACACACAGTAGTCGACAAAGTATCACTGAGTGACGGAAGCTCATAAAAAAACGTGAGAATACATTGAGTACAGTGTAGCAATAAATTGAAACCTAGGTCCATTACAATGGACACCAGGTCTGAAAGGGCTAAAATGTAGTCTTTTTGACATCTTCTCCTTTCTCCTGGCATTTTTCATCTGTATCTACTTCGGTCGAAATTTATAAACAATGTGTTGGCGACCACTAACCTATGCTGTGTGCAGAACTACATCAGTCTTTCTCCTCTTTCATTTCGGTTTCCGAAGCCATATTTTCCTGTTATTCTTCCACCTTGACCACGTTTCAATCTCCTAAAACAATATGGTTTTCTTCTCCTCTTACCTGTTTTATAATTTCCGTGATATCTTCGTAGACGTCTTTCACTTTTTCATCTTCATAGTCAGTCGTAGTCCACTACAGTATCTACAGGTATGGTTTTGATCTTCACCATTATTATCCTTTCATTGTACTGCAGAAAGCTCTTCACACGCATTCCGGTTCTCTTTTTGAGTATGATCCCTACTCCAGCATTAACATGTAATGATCCCGTGTGCATAGTCCTATAGCTTCTCCTTCTTCGGGCCACTTCATTTCGCTGATTCCTGATATGTCGAGGTCCATTCTTCGCATTTCCATCTTCAGGTTCTCCAGTCTTCCACAGGTCTGAAGCGATCTCACATTCCTACCCTAAAATGTTTATCACATTTGACTGATGTACAGTCTACGGTAGTCCCCGCCCGGAATATAAAAGAGTGGAGTAGCTTGTACTCCTCGGGATATTAATGTGGTGGTTTCCCCTTGCCTTCCACATCGCAGTACTACAGCCGTTAAAGTAAATGCCACCACGCCTGCTTTGAAATGAGCGTTGCTGTACCGACCACTGTGGTCTCCACCTTCACTCATGTGAAGAAGAGCTGCTGCCCTCTCCTCCGGGTGATGGGAAGTGTAATTGTTGGCGGCCTCCCGTCACCAAGTCACGGCATCTTCACAGGTTCTGTATTATTTAGTGGCCTACTTTACCCAGGGATAGACCAAATACCCCATCGGAATGCAGTCGCTTTTTGTCCTTGACTGCTTATTCTACGAGTAAACTCACTTATCTCGCAGCTAACCTCTATATCTAGAGGTCGACCCAACAACTGCAACCCGGTGGTCACACTCGGTGGCTTTAAGCTCAGCCATGAGTAAAAATGCTGATCAATCCTAAATCCTTTCTTCCAGTCATCTGGAAATCAAATGCATAGACTTGGGTTTCATCTGGCTTCTTTGAGGACTGATACTGCAGCTATTTTATACGAGGTCAAGGAGTACTGCATAGGGGTGCCTTCTTAGAGGACTGATAAGTAGCTGTTAATAGTTGAGTCTGTTTAGAGTGATCATGCTGTGAAGATTATTTTGCATTTAGGAATGACAAGAAATCTCAGCATTGATGGGAGGGGAAGGATGGAATTGAACTCATTTGGGAAGAAAATACATTTTATTGCCTAATTTTTTGGAGTTATTTCTGTTCATTATTTTGCTATATTGGTGTTCATGAATAAGTCTTCCACTAATTCAAATTTTTGTCAGTCTAATTTGTAATCTTTAATCCTCAAGGAAGAGAGTTTGAGGCAGGTAATATAATGCATAATGAGATGATGTGAGCGCAAATTAAATGTCCTACATTCACTGCTTTGGCAGAAAAATTAAATGTATGCCATTCTCCTACAATTATATGCAATGTGCAATGCTCATGGGATGGTGTAGGTTACATATGCCCACAGGATAGGGTCAATATTCAAGTATGTACAACACAGTTGAGTACCCTTAATCCGGGAACACCCATAATCCAGCAATTTTGCCATCACCAACTACCCGGTACTCTGTATAAAATGCCGAAATATTGCTTCATAATCTGCCAAGATATTATTCTATTCTTAGTGTTAACTTTCCAATTCTGAGAATCAGAATAATTTAAACATATTAATTGTTGGTACTTTGTGTACACTGGAATTATTCTGCTACTTGAACTAAACAAACAAAATTGAAGATATCGCTGAGATGGACTACGACTAATTTACAGACCAGCCACTTTCAATGGTGTGTGCAGTTTTGATTGACCACTACAAGTAACTTGATAACATTATTTGTTATCTGCTTCTGTTTCTCCCAAATCATATCTTATCTATACAATTGTGGCAACAGCGGAGGAGTGAGGCATCAGTATCAGAGGAATTTCAAAATTCAAGTGAAAAAGGTCAAATAGTGCAAAACTTAGGTAAAATTTAACAAATTAAAATTGCTCTAAAAATATTTAAAAAAAGGTTTCACAGTGCTATTATTCACATGTGAATAAAGAACAATAATCTAAAGTAAAAAAATATCATGTTTTTTGACCATATACTCATAATTAATGCATCAGGGAAGTGGTTAAATGAATTTGTATTCCAGTTTCTGTCGTTGTTGTAGTCCATAGCCTTCCCTCCCTCCAACAAATCCTGTCCTTGATCCTAACAACTAGGTTTCCTGACCAGTATTCCCTTAACACGAGAATGCCGGACTTATTAGAACCGCCTAGAATGCCGGGAGGGTGTCATTTAGACACCCATGTGTTTATAGCGGTCTTTTTGTGCGGATTATTTTATGTTCTATGGTTGCTAGTGTTAATGCGGCACCTTCGGTATTTTTTGGCGTTTTTCTTACAAGTTACAATAATTTTTTAAAATGCAGCTCGATTTTAGAAAATTATTACCTGAAAATATTTCTTTCAACCACACAATTTTTCGAAGATTGTGCTGAAACACCGGATAGCGCACATAAGTGGTTAGTAAATAATCATTTTTTACAATCATTTATTGTTTACGTAAAATAATGTATAATATATATGCAGGTAAACCACAAATAGTGTAAAGGAAAACACAATGAAATCTAAGGTCTCTTTCAATCAGGGTTACAACAAACTTCATCTCAATTGCTTCACGTTTATGCCACTTTCGCTCTGTTTTAGCCATACACGTGCCCCATGCTTATTTATTACACAGCTTACGAAATTCAGTAGTTCTGTTCTATTGCATTTCATCTTTATTTGACAGTTCCTAGTCAGTTCTGGCTCTCCCACTCCATCACACTCGTCAGAAGTTTGACAAACATTTCTTGATGCAGTGTTATGACTTCCAAGCTCCTCTGCTAACTCTGCAAAAACCATTTCGGTATATCTTCTGTAGAGTTATTTCCTTATAAAATATCCAGGCATTTATAACGGGAAAGTCAAGAGTATTCTGGAAAGGATGGACTGGCCATCGTCTGGTTCCTGTTCTAACCGAATATTTCTACCCCATCTGATCAATGATATCCACTCCATACTTGTTCTCATTGTCACACTTTTCAGTTTCTGGCATTTTCTTAAGAGTTTTCACCAATGTCAACGTCAGGGTGAGGAGAGCTTAGAACAACAACACAATTTCTCGGTTTGGCCTGATAAACATTGTAAGTTTTGCGTCACCATTTTTGTACAATTTATTTGAGTACAACTCTCCCCAAAAAGCTGTTATTTCAGGAAATATTTCTCACCTTACCTTATTTATGGTACCCATTAGACTTTTTTTTCAGGTCTTAGGTGAGCACAAGTGATGAGAAATAGTTTCAATTGTGACATTTCGGACTTGCTCAAGCAAGGCTGCATAAGTATCATTCCAACATGATCTGCAACACAATTGCCAGCTTGGCGAGAGTCACCCTTGCCAAGGTAGGGAAATCCGTTTATACAACATTTACCCTCCTAACCTACTGCAAGCCAGTATTTTTGCCCATCTTTATTAGGCTTCGATGCCATGTATTGCATAAAGGAGCACCTAGCTTTGCTTGGAAACAGATGTTAGTCAATAGTAATGAACGGTCCAGGCTTAGAGCAGGCAACACAGTTATCAATAATTTTCTTCCACATATCTGAAAACATCGTAAATTTGTCTGTCTGCAACCATGCAGAACGACTTGACTTTTCGTCAAAGTGAAGATAGCGTAAAATTTCACAAAAGCTCAACATCTTGATCAGACTGTTTCTCGGACGTCTTCAGAAATAATATTTAGTACTGCCGTTATTTGCTCCGGCCTAATACCTCTACGCAGCACCATATCCAAGATTCAAACTATGTCAATGCAACCACCTCGATGCAAGAAGTCACGACCGGTCACGATACGCCAGTGAGCCAGACAGTCAGTCAGCTACAGACGCTCGGCAGTTGTCATCTGTATTGTCGCGTCAGTACATTGTTCACGGCAACAGTGCTTCTTTACAGTAGATAATACATTTCTGTGTCACTGCGGACTAATGGGCTGGATTGAAGGTGAATCATTGTCAAAAAAGTAGTGGAAAATAGACTTACCACACGCGCTACTAAATTTTCGAAAAATAAGTAAACAGAGTATTTTTATCGAAAATATGTAGAATTAAACAAATGCAAACTTGATGTAGTGTTCGTAAATACCCGTTTGACTAGTAGTAATCAAGTCGCTTCCGAATATATGCCTAAAACGAGAGAAGAAATGCTAACATTTACTGGATGTCAAAATGACACCCTTCGGCATTTCCGGTAAATTTTAATTTTTCAATTGAAAAAAAGGTAGAAGGCTATATCTCACACAGTGGTCTTGTTAAGCTCTTAAAATGAGTAAAAGTCACGAAAGATTTTTTCTTCAATACAGTTTCATGGGCAGCTATGCAAACAAATGTAGGTGTAGGGTGTCAAAATGACACCCTTCGGCATTCTAGTGTTAACACTCTCCCCTCCCCCCCCACAACACCTTCTTTGCCACCCCTCCAAATTTTCCATATATTGCTATTTGCTGTTTTATACCCTGAAAATGTTACGGAGTAGGCAAAACCCAGGCCAGCGGATTAAAATTTCATTGTGTAAAATATACAAAGTATTTTTATTTTATTTTTACATGAATAAATATGCTAGATTGCCTACATTTAAAGAAATTACTGCTGATGTCAACAATCATGGTAACTGATGAAAGTTTACCAGGATGAATATGGTTTCAAAAGTTCCAGTCTGCCAGGTAATACCTTATACAGGGTTGATGCACATTGCCAATTATGATTTTCCCTGACTTTTAAAATTCACCCAATTTGAAAACTAAATAAAGAATGATAATTATTTCAAAAGAAAGCTTCTTTTATAACCTTCTTATAAAGGACTAATAAGTGAAGTACATCAGTTCTTGTACATACATAAAATGGAGCATGAATAATGCGTCACTTACCAATTTATCTTTACAGTCAAAGTACATCAACTCTTGTACATGAAAAAAAACATCAAATATGAACAAAAAAAAACAAGTCAGCACACATTGGACTTGTGATCCATGCTTAAAAACGGAACAGCTCATTGAATCATGCTCTGCAGGCAGGCAAGTTCTTCGTCAATGACCTGTGATTCGGACAGTTTCTCTACTAAGACCTTCATCTTCATGTCTCCAAATTGTTTCATTTCATCTAAAATAGAACGTCTTTTGACCGCAGACATGGCCCCTTTTCTTCCTTTTCCACTACCTTCAACTTCTCATCGTACCTCTATCTTGCACTTCTGGCTTTGGTTACCATTGACTTTGTAATACATATTCAGATTTAGTAAACCACCAGCACCAATTCCAACATAAACTTGCCATTGCGTGATTCGAGAAGAGCACAATAGATTTTCAACGATTATTTCCTTATTGATATAGAAACCTCTTTCAACATAACTATTTCCATGACTTAAAACAGCACTTTGTGGAGGATATTATACACGTTTGCACACTTATTTTCACTTGATAAACAATTTCACCACAAGTGGTCGATTCAGGTCCCCAACATCTTGAACTGTTTTAAGATATTTATTCTATACTGTGAATCACACATCTGCTTGAGTTTCCTTTCAATGAAATCGCATTCTGAGGGAGAAATCCAGTTTCTTTCAGAAAATATATGAAGAGTAACGGTCAACCTGCATTAAGCTGTTTTTGCATAAGCTACGACAATATCTGCAAGTTATTCCTTGACAAAGACCATATTTTACAAGACATTTTTCTGATGTTTTTGTTCTGAATTGTTTTAGAGTACCAGCACAATCCTATCTAAATTCCTGAATTTGGTCTGGTGGTACTTTCACCAAGCCACACGAACCCATGCTCAGGAAAAGATTCTTCTTCACCATTTTCTGCCTCGAAGTTTGTCTCTAAATCCTAAACAAATTTCCAAGTAATGTTTGGGTCATCCATTGATGAGATTTGTAAAAGATGTTTCAGTTTGAGAGGTTTGGCTTGATTACAGAAGGCAGGCACAAGATCAGACACCTAAGGATGGTTCGAAAATGCAGAAGTTGAATAGAGAGTGGTAACTTCATTTGAATTGGGGCTCCAAAAGCGATCTGCTAGATCCATTTGGTTATCTGGATGCATTTATTTAAACTTTATTCAAAGAAAATAACAAAAGGGTCGCTTTGCTGAACTTCGACAATCACCATTTCATTGAAATATGGTGCCTGACTGTAAACCAGTGTGTAACCTATTTTACTTCTCCCTAACTTCATCACTTCACTATTCAGGTCTCAGTATGCTGAAGTAGGTTTAGCATTCGTAGTGTAGTCAAACAAGTAGAGATGGGGGTACATTACCGTAACTTTCAATTGAGGTATATTACCTTGGTAAATTACGGTAATTTTCGTAAATTACCATAATTTTCCGGTAATTTTAAGTTTTGAGCTGCAAATCCTTATCAGAGGACTCAAAACGAAATCAAATAGCATTGAGATATAAATGCCGACGCTTATATCAAATATATCACGACGATTATCTGTTATAACTCATTAAAAAAATTATTTTATATATAAAAAACATGAAATTTGCCTCTCTTTTGTCACACCATGAAAAATTTTCGTTCCAAAGACATACCTCTGCGCAATGTGCATTTGTTATTTTACTCTTAATTAATTACGGACACAATGTAAACACAATCGTTTTAGCTACTTAATTTATAGTATCACCCATTCCAATGGTTTCTTTGGAAGGAAGAAATTTTCTGAAAAAGAACTTTTTGAACTTTACTGAAAATTACCATTTATTACTGTAATTTTCAGGGGTGTTGGTAATTTATGAAAAATACTACGGTAATTTACGAAAATTACCGCAGTAATTTTCCGAGTTGCCCCTCTCTACAAACAAGTGACGTGCCCAGGTGGGTAACCTTTTCTTGACCTTCAATTAAATTCCCAGACTTACTGACCAATTTCTCAGTTCTCTGACTTTTCAGGTGTGTACCATCATGTTATAGCTCTGGATAGCAGCTATAATTTTCTATTTGATCTCGATAGGTTTACATTGAAATGCTTCCTTTCTGCTGTGCATGGTGGAATTGAATGCGAAGATAGAGGCAGTGCACAGGGATTAAGAGTTACTCCGAAAAGGAGGAACAGAAAGGAGTCCAGAGGAAATGACATGGTGGGAGAGATTTTCAGCAGCAGAGGAAGATATTCCTCCCAGAACACATCTGTGCCACTCCCAAGGAAATGCTTCCACTTCCCGTAATCTATTCACTTTACAAAAAAGGTCGACAAGGATCATTTCCAATTCACCCCCCACTGGAGCTTTGCTGTGTGAAAGAAAATCTTAGTTATTTTGCCACAGTGGAAAGTGTCCACCTCCACAACACTAGAAGTAAAGAGAAACTTGTATTACCATACCGCAGGCTGACTAAAACCAATGAGCCATCTGGCATTCTTAAGTTGAAATTTTTTCATACTCATGGAAACATTTATGGCATGGGGCCAGGCATGTTTCCATGACAAGGTTTAAGAATGTAATTTATACTTGCTTCTATCTAATGCATTTTTTTCTATTAAAGACTATTTAGAGTGCAAAAATGTAGACGTTGTATTCTAGTTTTTTTGTTTTATTTATTGTATCTTATTTAATTTTAAGAGGGCTATTGCATAACTTGAATGCTTAATGTCTAATAAAGAATATGAATAAAAATGCAGGCAGCTAGTCTGTATGAATGTAGTATGTTATTTTAAAAAAATTGCTGTTCAAACAAAAATGACTGGTGTTATTTCTCTAACTATATACCATTTCTCTGATGGTATGCATTAACTCAAAAGCATTTACATATCTCTTATAGTGGTTGGAATATAAAAACCAATCTATTTTCTTTCAAATTTTTGGAGAAGAAAGTTACAAATTTCTAACACAAAATTTTAGGGATTCTTACAATTTCTGAACTATCTGCATTTTCCACAAACATTTAGGGTGTAATCTATCTCTACCCGCAACAGCTAGTCCCAGGACATATTTTTTTCTTCATGATATTGCCTTTGGTTTAAGGTTATCCTGGTAGAACATCCTTATGGTTGCAGGCTAAGGGCAAAGCAATATAAATCTGGTAGATAATCTATGTCCTGAGTTTTCTCATTTCACTTATTGATGTGAATTTTCTTTCTCTAGGGACACTGTTTCAAGAGGGGGTTGGTCGTAATTGCGGGTCAGTGATTCTGAGGATGTCGAGCCTCTCCAACACTTGCCACTTTTGCTCGGTTGATCACGGGGGCATGAATGCATGCTCCTTCGAACGGAGAACATCGTTGAAAGCAAAACATCCTGTCGATTGTACCTTAATTATAAACATCAGATACATTCCATATGCAATTTATTTTTTTAACCAATTTACAGCAAAAAAGTTTGCAGGTACTCTTACATGGGAATCAAATAATACCAACCTCTGAAACTTTAGGTCATTAAATACATATGTATTTCACGGATTGGATTTTGGAACAAGAATATTCATTTCTTAGGAAATAAGTGATCACTCAGCATGGTGAACTTCACAATCAAATTCTCCTTTGCGTTGGATCCCACAGCTATGTCCCCTGCAAACAATGCAACACAATGTTGTAAGTACGATCAAAAATAGCAATAAGTAAGGTACAACATTCAAATCCTTCAGGTATTTCAAATTAAAATTTATACACACACACACAAGGACAGCCTGCACTTAAAAATACCAAAGAGAGGAGACATTGAATGGACCAGTTTCACTTTAAAATCCCAACGGTCTGAACTTCAAGAGATATATATTCCTTAAACAAAAGGTGTGACCATTTGGGTATTGCATTGTAGATCACAACATAAAATGTGATTGCAAAACTAGGGTATTACTCAGTACAGTGCAACCTCTTTAAAACGAGACCTCACGGTGCCCAAGAAAACCCTCGCTATAGTGAAGTAATAATAATAATATATATGTCCAAAGATCAAACATACATGATGTAGGACACGTCATTGTATATAATGAGGACATGTAAACTCTGTAACATACAGTTATAAGTCATCATCCAAGAGATATTCATCTACCGAGTAGTACATTTTTGAGAGTAAAAGTTTATTAATATTAGATTTAAAAATGGAAGATTTTTCAATACCTTTAAATCGAGATGGAAGTTTATTATACAGGTGAATTCCCATGGCTCTGGGACCAACGGAAGTGGTACATGTTCTCACAAAAGGAATATGCAAGTTATCCCTTTTTCTTGTGGCGTAATTATGCACATTAGAGTTCTTTTCAAATAGAGTAATATTTGTATGAACATACATTAAAACATAAAAAATGTACACGCAGGGCAAAGAAAGTAGTCCCAAAGACTTGAAGTAAGGTCGACAAGGAGCTGTAAATGATGCATTGCAAATGAGTCTAACAGCTCTCTTCTGTAATTTAAATATAACATTAGCACGTGGGGTAGAGCCCCAAAACAAAATGCCATACACCATATGAGAGTAAAATTCTCCAGAGTAAAAGGAACGTAGCACTTCAACCGAAACAGTGTGTCGTATAAATCTAATCAAATAACATTTTGAGCTAAGCTTACTAGCTAATGCACAAATGTGAGGCTCCCAGGTCATATAAGAATCAAGATGAAGTCCAAGAAATTTAGCCTGGGTGACCTGAGGTATGTAGTTTTGGTTGATACTCACATGGACATCATTGTGTTTTTTGCCTCTGTTCATAATGTACATAATTTTTGATTTATCAACATTAACATGTAAGGAATTTAACTCACACCAGTCACTTAAAGTATGGGCAGCTAATCTACAATATTGTAAGAGATCACTTGAATTATCAGAGGAGATTATAAAATTGGTATCATCGGCATAGAGAATAGGGTTGATAGTAGCAATGTTGGAATAAATGCCTGGCAGATCATTAATATATAATAAAAACAAAACAGGCCCCAGGACAGATCCTTGGGGAACACCATGTGGAACAAAATTTTTATGTGAGGCAAAATTACATCCATTCTCTTTAATGACGACCATTTGTTTCCTGTCATGAAGATAAGAACTAATCCATTTATTAGCAATGCCATGAATACCAAGCCTATCTAACTTAACAAGAAGATGCTCATGATTAACACAGTCAAATGCTTTACTAAAATCAAAAAACATAGTGCATGTTTCAAGTTTACCATCTAAGGAGGATAGTAACAGATTAACAGCATTGTCCAATGCAGAATTTACTGATTTGTTTTTCCTGAATCCATGCTGGCTGGGAGAAAAGAGATTAGTGGAATCAATGAAAGAGACAAGTTTCTTATAAAACACTTTTTCAAAGATTTTAGCAAACTGAGACTGAAGTGAAATAGGACGATATGAGTTCATATCAGATATACTTCCCTTTCTTTTATATAAAGGGATAACTTTAGATGTTTTCAAGCTATTTGGAAACACCCCATTCTGGAATGAATCATTTATAAGAAAGAGGAGTAAAGGTAGTATTACACTAATGCTACGAGCTATCAAAAACATAGGTACCTCATCAATGCCAGAACATTTCTTGGATCCCAAATTCTTAACAGTCTCCAAAAGTTCATTCTCTGTACAAGGAAACAGAAAAAATCACTTTGGTTGAAATGGAAAGAAATAGGTTGTAGGTTTAGGAGGTCTGTTGGAGAAACCAGGTAAACTGAGAAAGTAGTCATTGAAACTATTAGCCAGAGTGGTCAAATCAGTAATAGGGACACCAGCTTTGTCAGTTATTTTAGAAGTGGAATATAATAAGGATAAATTTTTGTTTTTTGAGCTGTTAATGATGTTCCATACCGAGTACCGAGGGTTGTGTAAATAATCACCATTGAACCCTATGGTCAACAATTTTCTAGGAATTGGGTTGGTGTAGTGGCAGAAGTATTTCCATCCAGAGAGTCTGAGCACATATCCCGAAAGAAGGGGAGAGTTTTTGCAGTAATTCATATCCCTACTTAATTAACCAACTAACCATTAGATCAAAAAGCAACAACGTACCTGCTCCAAAAAATGCAAAAAGCCTCGAATTGCCGACCAATTTCCCAAATGCACAACTGACCAAGCTACTCTTTTCTAATGCTCGTTCCATTTTCTAGTAATCATTCGATAATTTTGATTTCGCCAAAAATTTAAACCATAAATGATAAATCAAAATTGTATCACCTTTATTACTAGCCTTTACGCTTTCCCTTGGTAGGTCTTAATTTTTATGATCGGTATATTTACATTCTTCACGACATTTCACGGATTCACGGAAGCCATTTGAAATAACGTATCGCATTTGTTTCAGCAGACGAAAAGAGACCGTGGAAGTGGTGGAAGGGATCCTGCCTTCGAGGGCGTTTTCTTTCATCTGATGATGTCCACATCGAAAAACAATCTGCTTTACCATGTAAAACAATTTTATTGAAATAGCAGTTGTATCACAATAAGTTCTTTTTAGAGATTTCGTTAGGCCCTCGACGTACTTACAGTAATTTTGTTGGGTGTGTATATGCCAAACAGTAGTACGATACAAAGGACTGAAAAAATGGGTCTAATGAAGAGCCCTCCTATACCAGCAAATGTGTAAGTATTAATTCATACAATTGCTCAATACTGGCAGCAAAACATAGAATGGAATATAGACCCAGAGAAAGTCAATAAACTAAGAGTGCTACTCCTTTGGCATCGCGTTCATCACACTAGATCAAGCAGTTACAAGTATAGGTAACAAATAATAATTTGCTAACTTCAATAATCTCATAAATTCTAAAATTAGCTCACGAAAATGTTCAACATAGAAAATATAGAGTGAAAGAAAATATGAAAACAAATTTGGGAGAGACAGTTGAGTGGCTTGCCGTTTTTCCCTTCCGACACTTAAGTGTTTTGCGTTTTTGGGCCATGTGTCTATCTTGGAAATGCTCTCAACTCACAGAAGTGCGAGTGTGCTCTCGACCGCCCGGGAAACAAAAGAAGATCAAATACGTATTCGTAACTGCTAATACTGCGGTACTTCCACCAATATTAACAATAAATTAATCAGATGGTGATTTATAACATGCAGTCGATACTTAACCTTTGCATATTAATTGCATTGCTAACAGATCACAAGCGATGGCAGATGTTTGCCACTTTTGATGTTTGTTTGCCGGTGACGGAAACTCTCGCAATGGCAGGGGCCAACGCCAAAAGGGCCTCGTAAAAACCATATTTTTTTTACATGGAAATCATAGGGTCAATTGACGGTGCCCTTGCAATCACATGTCATGGCGGGGGTCTCGCAATAGGCCATTCTCGTTCTACCACGGTTCCACTGTACCTCTTAATCATAACACTGGGAAAATCAATGAAATTCATCGTTAACCTCCATGTTGAAAGAATCAATCGCATTTCAGACTACTCAGGTTCTCTGATTGTCTAATAGACAGCTGTGTCGGTGGGATTTTGAATGGCCACACACAAGCCTCTAGTTGGCCTTCTACCTCTCGCTGTGAACTGTTTCTCACAATGTGCGTCTTTTCACTATCGCAATGCTTGGTGCTGATGTGTTATCCGACATTCTATGCAAGGGTGTGAGGACAGTGAAAATGATTTTGAATAATCTGGAAGATGAAATAAAAAATACTGCTTAGTTAGCTTATAATAGTGATTCTAAAAGAATTGGTGAATCGTTGAAACGTTTGACCTGCCTTCCTGAGGCCAAAGGTCATCAAAGAAAATACGAAAAGTCCAAATGGAGTTGATATAGTGGTCTTACAAATATCACTTGGGTGAACTGGTATTTGCTGTTAAGCCTTCATAAGGTCGATTGTTGAGAACACTGAACAGCCATGTAAACTGACAGAGAAATCGTGAATGTGACTGACAGGATACCGGTCAGGGATGGTTCGTGCATTCAGATCTCAGCAGGGACGCTAGCCATTCTCTCCTTTCTAGGCCAAGTGGAGTGGAGTTTCAGAAGGACTTTCAGAAGGACGACAGGTTCCAACCTCAAGCATATCAGAGAATTCTTTCTTGGCAAATGCTAATTTCTCACAGTTAAGCCCACGAGGTTTGTTGTAAGACTGAAGAGGGCCAGGCGTTATGCTCTAATCAGACGCACAGTCTCGTGCTTCATGACCCTATTGGGAAAATTGATGTGGCAGAGTAATTTCTGGAATCTCAGCGAGAAGAGAATCGAATGGCGAAGATGAACTGACGGTTTTCACACACGATGCCTGACAGTTCAAAATTTTTCCAACCGAAAGAAGACCAGTTCTCATGTTCAAAAGCTGCTTTAGAGTGAGTCTGGTAAGAGATGGCAATGGGCGAGGAAGTCAGGACCGATGACGGGTAAGTCAATGTCCGCGATGATGAACCTACAGAATCAACTTTGCTCGAGTTCTAGTTTCAAGGTTAAATTCAGCAACCCATAGGTCTTGATCGTACTATTATTGGCGGCGCAAAGTTCGTACGTCGTTGCGATGCGGGGACCTTTCAGCAAATGCCGCAGAAAGCAGGAGAGATTGGATCTGGTATCGATGAGGAATCGATGCTTAGAAGACTGGTCGGTGATGAAAAGCGGTCAGTTGCCGTTGTTGCTGACTCGTTTCCATGATAACTACAGGATGAATTACACTTCCTGACCTTATCCTGAAACTTAGAATGGTACGAACACCATCCACCACCTCGAGAAGGTGATGGGTTTCTCGATTTCGACCACCGACGATCGTGCGACCATGAACGATGACCACGTGAAACCGACAGCTCCGCAAATTGCCTTGACAAACCCTCGATGGCTGGGTACAGCTTCTCATCTGTCAACATACTTGTGTTGGGAGAAACGACATGGATGGCCAAAAGAGGAGTTGACACCTCAATGATTCTGTCAGCGAGTTCCGACAGCTAGTCTAGGCTAAGTCCATCTGCCTTAGGAGGCAAAATTCGGCTTGGCAACGGACAAATTTGTAATCAGCAGGGTCGATATACCCTAAAAACACCAGTTGCCAATTTGGCACACGTCTTGCCGGATTTCTCTTCAGGTCTACTCGGCAGTCAGGATTCCTTGGACATGCAGGGGGGCAATTGCCTAAGCCACAGTTGCCGAAAGAGATTATCCGGAAGAGCTGTCGTTCCTGTGAGGGAGTGCAGATGCTGCAAAAATTGGGAGGGCCTGAGATCACAGAGATCCTTGTCCGACAGTAATTGACAAACACTTTGCTCCTCAAAAGCTGACAGCCGTTTGGTAAGCTTCGCTCGGAGAGTCGAATACGGATTCTGAGACGGAGGATTAGTGATGATGTCCTCAACCTCACAGGCCATGCGAGAATCTAAATGTGAGGCAACGTAATGGAACTTCGTTACATTGCTAGAGATCTCCGACAGCACCAACTGAGACTCCACCTTTGAAAACCGAAGACTCGGTTTCTCGGGCCAAAATCGTGGTGGTTTCACGTCAAACTGCAGGCGGGGCTTGCTCGGTGTCCAGGATTGGGATCCGTTAGTTGCTGAAGAAGCCAGGCATTTTCTTCTCGTAAGCGATGAAGCTCGTCGTCGTGGGGCAAAACCCTTTTCACCAAATGTTAGCGGTTTATTATCCTCGTCGAGGTCATCCAATGTGGAGTTGGTTACGTCAAAAGATCTCCACGTTTCTCAAATTACTTTATTACTGCCTTCGTCCTGTTCATATTACAATCTCTGTTCCACCACTTAAGTCCACATCAAAATCTTATTCATATTTCCATGGCAACAGGACTCCTTGGCTACAACATGTAATGATGGCACCATATCTGGTAGCCACAAGCTTATGCACATGACATTATGGTAGATGCGAAGAATGGTAGACTGCATTTGGTATTCCAATACACAGTAGAAGCTCTATAGAATGAGAGCTCTAAGGAGCTGAGAAAGCACTCTCTATATCAAACTCTCATTATTACTAATTATGTTTGAATAATTATTCCACAGCCAATTCTTACGACTTTAACACTAGTTTAGCCAATGTTGTGGTTGTTTTGGCCGAATGGCCAAAGGATTCTATTAACATAACTATTCAAAATGATTTTTGCGCAATTCAATGATCCATTGTTGTATTTCCTGTCAATGACAAAATTTCATGTTACATGCAATTATATGGAATATAAAACATCAGCTTTTGACACTTAGGTCGCTGATAATTACTGTTCTTTCTTGAGTTGCAAATACATTGAGGCAGCAAGTAATATAGCAATGCCATGGGCTAATATTGGCAAATCTTCGAGAAAACGAAAATTGCCATGCCTCTCACACAACACCTCTCTAGAAGGGGTAAAAAAAATTATAAGTGGTTGAGAGAAGGTTCTATTTATAATAATTTGCAGGAATGCTAGGCCATACAAGCACTGGGTAGGTAACCTTCCCAGAATAGAGGAAGAAATGAAAGAGGCCACTCTCATAACACGGATCCACCTAAGTTGAGGACTTACTGTACTGTACACGTATATGTACTTGTACAGTCAAGCCCACTCATAAAAAACCCATTTTTAACAAAGTTCCTGTTATTACGAAGTGAAGGCTATGCCCTGGCAAAAATGGCCATTTTTTCATGCTAAAAATCCCACTTTTAACAAAAGTTTATTTATCGGTGGACCATTTTTAACAAAGTTTTTTTGCGCAATGGGTAACCCATTTCTTTCCATAGTACCACCCAGTTGTTGTCAACATAAACTGCAAGATAAACTCAAACAAAGGTGTGCATCTGATAATTTTCGTCCATAAATACACCCGCCCGCACCTTCCTCTGGCTCTCCCATTCATGAATGCCACGAGAGCCTGTGCCGCTCCGTTTTTACGGTAGAGCCAGGGTCGTCAGATAATAGGCATAAAGGTTGAGTGAAAGGTAGGGGTCACAGTTGCCAGGTTGGAAAGGACAACAGGGTTGATAGGAGTTTTCATTTCCATTTTCCCTGACTTTTCCAGGATTTCCAGACCATTATTAGTGATTTTCCCAGACTTTTGAGCACCTGAATACTCCCAAGATTTTGGTCCTTTGTAGAGATAAAAGTGGTAGTGAGGAAGCAAAGAAGCTAAACTTATGAAAAATTGTAGGTTTATTTTCATATTAATCATATGAACTTCCAGTAATAAGAGATCAACAACTTTAAGTCAACAAAATAAAAATTATCATTCCTCACATTGATATGCCTTCAGAAAGGGTTTTAATTGCAGAAAAATATATGCAAAGAAGACTAACCTGGCTTTTCCTTCAAACCTGATGTCATGTTAACACGTTCGCTGCGGCGTGACCCACCGGTGGGTCACGCTAATCCTTCTAGCGCCGCGGTCTTTTAATTCTTTGAATTGTCTCAACTTGCGAGGAGTAATGTGAGAGTAGGAATCGAGATCTTCTCAAGTGACTTCACCCAGAGGTTAGTCACAGTTCAAATAATAGACTACTATGTGACACTTAGTGTGACCCACCGGTGAGTCACGCCGCCCCTCCTGAAACTTTTTTCAGCGTGAGCGGTGTGACCCACCAGTGGGTCACGAACAAATTTACATATTAGCGTATTATATCCAAAATACGTTAATTTTTTGCTTTCTTTTTGTTTTTTTCGTGTTTATGCGATTTTTATACATAAGGATGAACAATACTCGATATAATAAAACATATCAACTTATTAAAAATAATGAAAATGTTTAGGACAATTTTTTCTCCTCAACCTCTTGGCTGTCCGTCAGTTGCTCGAAACTAAACAGTCCGACTGCACTCACCCGGCTGTGTGAGAGATTGACTCTCTCTCTTCCCTTCCCCCCCTCTACGGAAGGGCAATTGGGAAAGAGTCGCGTAGTGTTCTTTTGAGCCAATCCCTCAGTGGTGGATGAGTGACCGTGCCTTTGCCGGGTGAACGTCTTCCGAATTGCAGCCACTACTTTTTTCTGAGTGAGACAAACCACTATGTACTCTTTCCAAAGGATCACCCTTCCCTTTTCTCATAGTGTGAGCAGGGCTGGGGAATCGGTACGCACGGACGGGCGTCTACGTCTCACAGACGGGTGCGAACAAGGGCAGGCGCAATAAACAGATACGGGTGGGAGTCTCCTGGGTTTTCCGAACGTCAGCAAATCTTTACCACATGCATTGTATTGTTGCCCCTCTCTTCCCCCATCCAACGCCAGGGTCTAGAAGATAGCGTGCCCCACGTGGCCGGTGGAGGGGTGGGCTGGGGGCGAAGCTGGGAGTAGCCTCCCCCAGCCTTCCTCTAATCTCAGGAAACAGCTGAGTGTTGCCGCTTCAACCACCATCCCTCGGCAGTGGACAGAAGCTCGGGAGGACTGTGACCCACCGGTGGGTCACACCGCCCATGCAAAAGGCTGAGTGTGACCCACCGGTGGGTCACGCCGCGCTGTGAGGAGTAGGGCTTTAAACAGCTCCGCAGTGAACGTGTTAAAGTGGCTCTTTGAATCAATCTTGATATTCTCTTCCTCACATCCTTCTACAAATTTGGCTAAGAGACTTCAAATTTGACTGAGAATAACTTTTTCCTCGCCAGAGGGACAAAGTGAAGCATTCCTGGCGAAATCGCTAGCGAATGAAAATGAAAATATGAATGCGAACACCTTTCGCCAATCTATTCATCAAATCATGCAGGCTATAGCCAGAAAGAACCAGAATAGGGCTGCATCCTCCACAGCGAAGCCGGCCTGAGGCCAATCGTCCCCTCCTTCACCCCTCCCTCCACTCCTATGTGCAGTTTTTGATCTCTTGGCATTTTCAGGTGATAAATTTAAACATTTTGTGATTTTTCCCTGACCACACGTTAAATTCCCTGACTTTTCCAGGATTTACATGGCAGTTTTCATTATCCCTGACTTTTCCAGGTTTTCCAGAATTTCCAGGTTCCTACAAACCCTGGACAATGCCTATGGCTGGAGATTGGCAGAAAGGTCTTGCGAAGAAAGAAGACGGGAAGGAAAGAGGAAAGGAAGGAAGGAAGAGAAGGGCAATTCTGGTGATTCAACGTTCTAATGTGAGGCGAGGGTGTTGTGTACAATAAGGGGACAGCAATTGGCTGCAAAATGTACCGGCGTCAGTGTTTTCCACCCCTCTGACTTTCTATTTTGCCATCGGACAACTCGCACTGCCTTTAGCTCTTCGTGTGAGGCTGCCTTCAGTCTTTGGTCTTCAGCCGTTGCGACAACCACGACTGCATAGAGGCTTGTGCCTTAACTTCTTTCCCCTCACCCTTAGTTAATGACTCAGTGACCTTCATGCCACGGATGGCACGGTAGCGAACAGTTAGCTGATACGACTTTGCCGCTGAGTACGCCGTATAATTTGCTCATCCGAGGTAATTTCATTGGGTTGACAGATCAAGTTAAAGTTGCAGACGTATGCTTTATCAGAGGCGATCACACGGAAACTAAAAACAAAATGAATAATTTCGGGTATGTCATCATTAATATAACATAAGGTGTATTTTCCAGGTCAGCATAATTTTCGCCGTAGATCTTTAACGTTTACCGGCCTGCTCTCATCCCATTTCCCCCAAGACTTTGCTGCAATGATGAACTGCTGCACCATCATCCTTCCCCATTGGAAGTCCCTTATCAGTCACGACCGTAAAAAAAGTATCACATTTCACTATTATCACACTTCAAGTATCACACCTCAAGCCCCGAAACCTCGAGGGCAAAGTGTATATCAGTTAAGAGAATAAGAAAGTTTAAACATTTTCCCATTAAATACAGAAAGAATGAAAGAAATCGTTTAATATTTAGTTATTTTACTGAGCGAAATAAAAAACTCTTGCACTGCCATAATTGAAAAAAGTCCATTTAAATCAATGTAAGTACATAATGGGTGCCAGGAATCGACCCCTGGCCCTGAGCCTTTATTTATTTATCTAGCCTATAGCACCTTCTAGTGAATACGCTAGATTCCTACAAAATTTCAGCACAATTGGTTCATTAGTTTTGGAGGAGATATACAACATTGAACTGGCAGACAGAGAGACACCACTTCATTTTTTATTATTAGTATGATTACTATAAAATATAGTTTGCCCATTACCCAGGACATTGAGATTCATTTTTCACTGGCATCAAAAGATGTTTAACGAATGATTATATTGCATGCACTTCTTCAAGGCACAGCATTATTACAATTCAGATTAACTCTCAATAATCCTTAATAGCCACAGAGTTCCCATGTGATTCACCTAAGCTCAAAAGGCTAAGTCTGACACAATAAGATTTAACGTTCATCTCACCTTTATCACTAATCTCTGGTGGAAATATCTCATCATTATTTTCATGAAATATGGTCAGCGCCGTCCTTTCTGGTTTCCTTGTTGACAAGCTGAAACTCCATGATTCTGGGTTGCACCTTAAAATAAAAGGTTTGTCACGAACAATGAGTTAAGGTAAAAAAAAGAGCTTAGTCTATTAGGCAAATAACATACTGTATGACAGAAGAGCACAATTAAGTGAATTAGCAAGATGTGTGACAATTATATGCAACTGCAGTTGACTGGCTTCATGGATAACACTAGTGTTCACGATTTAGTCAATGCCAAGTTCAATAATTCCAATTATGGCTCTCAAACTAATCGTCAAAGATAAGCACATTATATTGGCTTTCATTGGCATTGGATTGCCAATGATGGCCCAGCATTGGCTCTAGATAGAAAGTCAATGAAATTGGCTCATGGGCAAGTCAGAATTGGCCCCACGTTGGCACTTCATGGCTGGCCAATGCTAGCTATCCAATATTGGCACTAGATAGGAAACCAATAATGGCCCATAATAAGGTGGGAATGGAAATTCCATTAATTTTTTGCATGGGATTAAAAATCAATGGTCCATATTACACTTACAAATGCAATTGTGATTATCAATGAAGTGCTTTCGAATGCCAGTCAAAATTATGGGAAAAATTGATTATGCAAATTGTTTATTGTAGTTAACTAATGAATTGCAAACGATTCCCACATATGCGTTCTGGCCAAATATATTACTCTGCTATGACTAACGAAAGTATTGATTTAAAGATGTATTGGTGTGAATTAACCTCAATCGGATCGATTGAAATAATGCCACTCCACATCCATGGACTTAATCAGGAGAATACTCCCTGTTCTCGTCATTTTATCCCATTCACCACAAAAGTGAACCTGAACTTAAGGAATCGCGGAAATGAAATGGTGAACTGGCTGGAGCAGTGCTGGGCATCAATGTTGCTGGGAGTATACTCATTCAAATCCCGTGGTTTACTAAAAGTGATGACTTCTCACTGCTTTCAACATTTCTTTTCATTCTGCTTTTCTTTTGTTCCAACATATCTTTTGATGTGACATACTTAGGACTTTTGTAGATGTAACATTTTTCGACCCAGGATGCTTAGACACATGAAAAAATATAAGAGCACAAGTATGAGGCTTGGAAAATTTATTCGGAGCATTAGTTCTGGCCTTGCGTGTGGAAGATTGTTTTCTTGGTTACACATCAGTTTCATTAGGGATTTTCATCACTTCATTTTATCGGTGAAACTTTAAATGAGGCCACTATTGTTTACATTCCCGGGGGAAATGGTCACATATTGACTACATATTTGGTGGTTCACATCTCATCGAAACGCTTTGCCAATGAATCCTCAATGTTGGCTAATATTGTTTGGGTGTTTATCAAAAAGTCAACTTCTCACCTATTATCAATTATATAGTTGAAAATGAAATGGGAACTATTTACGAGAGACACTTAAACTTCATTAGTAGAGAAATACATCGCTCCTTATTACCATTCAAAAATAGTCACTGGAACAACAGCTTATGTATAGTCTTCTATGGATCTTGAGACACTAAAAAGTACTATTTTTGCTTAAGAATAGAGATAGGGCACTTGAATACTATGAATAATGAAGTATTCGTTACACATATTTGATATTCAAGAAAGAAACTGAGCTCTTGCCTCAATTATCCAACAAAATATAGCAAAAAAGTTTTCTTTCTCAATTTTTATGGCAACCAGCAGCAATACCATGTGAACTGATACCATTCTTCTTTGACATTTTATCAAACTACCCATAAAAATGATTCACCAAAATTTGCATTATTCAAATGTTGCCGTAACATACTAAAAGGAAGGGATCTAATCCTTGCTACAAGGTTATAAAAGAGAAATCCAATGAATGAGTTGCAGAATTAAACAGCCATTCTCAATGCTTATTCCATTTTTTTGAACTACTAATTTCATCAGCCTGAAAGATGAAAACATTTTTTTTGCTGTGTTCACAGTTATAAAATATGTTTATTTTTGCAATGTCGTCATCATGATTAAAAAGTTACAAAAACAAATGAATCATGGCCTTTCCTTTAAGAAAGAGTTTTTGTGTGTGCTTTTAAATATACCAAGACAAGACACCTGCTGGTATAGTTGGAAATAATCCTGACAGTTTGCTTTTGTTGTTTTGCAATTATGTACTTCATTTGTTTTTTTTGCTTTCGTTATAAAAAGCTCTCTGCACTACACATTGTGAGTGGAGTATCGTTGTAACCATTGAACTATAATGTACTGTAGTATGAGTTAATATACGTTATGTGATATCAGTGTATCTTTTAGTATACCCAATCAAAACACCCAGAGAATTTCTCAACAGGTTATGGGCCCAGTTCACCAGGAATTTTGGCTCTTAACGTTATAAGTACATCGCGTAATAATTCACTCTGCGAACCTCGTAGTCAAGCAAGTCGTGTGTCGGACGGTCAAGCAGCAGCAAACTATGGTGCTTCATACATACATACATACATACATACATTTTTATTGAACATTAAGCAAGATACATCTGCAATAGTCTTCGTCATGGTTAAGGACAACACAAACAAAATCAGAATACTATATCATTGATATTGCACGTAAGATATTCATCAATAGAATAAAATGCTTTTGATACAAGCCAACAATGAATGATAGATTTAAATCTTGCCAATGTGGCATTTCTGGCCTCTTGGGGCAACATATGAAACAATTTTAGTTTTAGAACATTGAAATGTTCCTTTGTTTTTGTTAACCTGCAGTGTGGTACAACAAGTTTTTCTTTTCTCCTTGTGTCATGGTGGTGGACACTGGTTGTTACCTTAAACTAGTCAATATTTTCTTTAACGTTACAAAGGCATTTGTATATATACAGGCTGTGAAGGGTTATGATACCAAATTGTTTGAAGATCGGTTTACAATGTTCAAGAGGGGTAAGTTCGAGATGATTCTCACAGCTCTTTTTTGTAGTAGAAAGATGTCATTTACCATTGCAGCATGACCCCATAGTTCAATACCATAGTTTAGATGGCAATGAAAAAAAGCAAAATAAATTGATCTTAGATAATCCTTAGGGATAAGCTCCTTGAGTTTGCGTAGCATGAAAATTACCTTGGATAGTTTGACACAGGTGGCGGATATGTGCGTATTCCACTGTAACTTGCTATCTAATTCAAAGCCTAAGAGCTTTATATTGCCAGTTTCATTTACTGCTTTGCAAAGGGAGAATATTGTTGACTGAGTTTTTTCGGTATTTAAAGCAAGTCCATTGGCTGTGAACCAAGTTTGTGCCATAGTCATAATAGAATTTTGAAAGTTTTGGATGTTGTTGAGATCTTTGACATTATATAAGAATGTTGTATCATCAGTGTACAGAACTGATTCACAAGGAACATTGTAGGGGAGGTCGTTTATCATCACCAAGAAAAGAAGAGGGCCAAGAACAGATCCTTGGGGTACCCCATGTTGAACAAGTAAAGGCAAAGAGTGTTTGTCATCAATGGAAACACACTGTAGACGATCCTTCAAATAAGAGTGAATGAGCTTTAATTCATTGTTTCTGATTCCATAATGAGCAAGTTTTTGAAGGAGAATGGAATGAGACACACAGTCGAAAGCCTTAGAGAGGTCGCATGCAATCAAGGCAGTAGATGATTTTTCTTCAAAGGCCTTTAAGATAGTATCAGTAATATAACTGACAGCATTGTCATCCATTAAAATTCTTTCCGGTCAGGATGGGCATAGTACATGGAAATTTAAAATAAAAATGTACCTGATGCACGAAGATTTGTTGCAAACAATCATCGGGTATCCCGATGATGATAAGACAACGGTAGCTGTCAGAAGTAATAAGGACATGCGTTCGCTTACTTGTCTTACGTTAGATGATGTAGCAATAACCCACATTCGGAATTGTGAGACAGCCAAGGATGCTTGGAATGCACTTTCGAAGGCAAATGAAGATAATGGACTTGGGAGGCAACTAAGTTTACAATGGAAGCTGTTCAACGTCTTAAGCTCACAGACTTTGGTTCAATGGAAACTTTCATCACCACTGAGGTAATGTCTACTGCCCAAAAATTGTCAGATATTATGAATCCATTGGTGCTATCATGCTGAGTAGCCTTACTCCACAATATGAACATTGTTAGACATCTTGCATTTTGGCTCTGTAATACAACTGTAATACATATAACAAATCTGTGTGGTCTGGGTCCAAAACATTGTGAGTTAAGTGAAGGAATATTTTGCTGTGTATCCGTTTTGCCATGCGAAGATATTGCGAGACCGTATCAACTACTACAAGTGGCATGAAAAACCATTTGAAAAGCATTATGGAGACACAAAGAAACAGGAATCCGAAAAGAACCTCACCAAAGACAACAAAATCTGTCCAAGTCAGTAGGAATGCTATTTCAAAGATCTTTATCGCCAACAAGCTCAGCATATTTCCCTTCGCTCCCCGATATCCACTCCAACAAAAGAAAAGGGGACTCAAGGGGGCAAAATGCTGTCACATGACTTACTGCAGAAATGATATGTACTGATATGCAGCCATTTCAGACGGAAGAGGATCGTGGTTTTAAAGCTCTTATTGCTCATTTGGAGCCACGATATTTGATGGCCTCCAGGAAGCATATATAAAAGTAAAACTTATACTGGATATGTACAATGAAACCTATTCTAAAGTGAAAAATGCAATAGAGGATGATTCTGAATGTGTCCCTCACCACTTATGCTTATGGAATCCACTGCAGGAGATGACACCCAATTCAAATGTTTTGGATCTTTGGCAACACACCTCATCGTGTATAAATACTAGTGTGTTCTAAATAAAAACTTGTAAAATAAGAAAATCTGAAAACAAGGTCAATCTTCTCACTGGTGAAGTAGCAAATCCTCCTCAGAAAAAGCAACACGAGTTGTTCGACGTTAAGGGTTAGAGATGTGCAAATACTCAATTACTTGAAAGTATACTGTAGCAGTCCCAGTTCGTCTCCTCGCTACATATAACAGTTTCTTCTTACAGACGACAGTACAATTCACCAAAAAAAATATTTCCGTCACTTACTTAACGGCCGTCAGTCGTCCACTCCTAACACAGAACGGACGTCTCCGAGTCTCCTCCGGCCAGGCTCTCGTTCCCTCGGTCCGCCTCGACCGACCGCCCGCACTTCTCTTCCCTCCCTCCGTTCTTCCCTCTTCCCAAAACACATGCGCCTCACACCCCAAAACACATGCGCTTACATCGGGGACTTCAGTAACTACTACATCACGAGGCTACACCGAGCTTCGCACTTTGATCATACGTCACACGTGGGAAAATTAAAAAAAAAAAACAAAAAATACTTGTAACGACACTTATCGTTACAATACTATATTTGGCATCTCAAATATCATGCTAAAAGGCAAAATTCGAATACAGTTGAGCACCCTTAATCCGGGAATCCCTAATCCGGGAGCACCCATAATCCGGCAATTTTGCCATGACCAACAGCCTGGTCCTTGATGGAAAATGCCGAAACATTGCTTCATAACCTGCCGAGATATCCCATTCTTAACGTTAATTTTCCCATTACGAGAATCAGAATAATTTAAACATTAATTTCTGGTAGTTCGTGTACACTGGAATTATTCTGCAACTTTAAGTAAACATAAATTTGAAGACATTGCCGAGACGGACTACGACTAATTTACAGATCGGCCACTTTCAATGGCGCATGCATTTTTGTGCCCGATTGACCACTATACGTAATTTGATAAAAATTATTTGTTATCTGCTTATGTTTCTCCCAAATCATGTCTCATCTATACAGTTATGGCAACAGCAGAGAAGTGAGAAATCAGTACAAAACGTTAACGATAGCAGAAAGAGTGCAAGTTGTGAAAAAGCTTGACGACGTTGCATCAGTAAAGCGTTTGTCTGGAACATACTGCGTGGGGTCTTCAACAATATAGCACATTAAGAAGCTGAAAGAGAAAATACTTTAAATTTTACTGTTAAAGTGACACGAAGAAATGGATGACAAGGAGAAAAACTATAAAAGAAGATCAAGTCCTGATTTAGATCGAGTGGTTTCGATTGCATCGATGTGAAGGCCTTAGTATTTCTGGCCAAATGCTAATGGAGCAAGATAAACTATTTCAGAAAAAGATGTCAATCTAGAAGACGTGATGTGGGAAATTTCACGTGCATGGAATAGTATTTCGCAGTCAGTTTTAAAACACGCGTGGTTTAAATTGTGGCCTGCTTTAAGGTTTGATGTAGATGAAATAAGTGGGGATTTAAAAAATTTCGTGTTTCTGAGGATAAAAATATGATGATGGAGTTTGCAAACACCATCCGTAAGCCTGAATTAAAGGAAAAGGAATTGGTAAATTTAGAGGAAAGGATAGTCAGCAGGAACGATATTCTCACCACACAACATCGCAGATGATGAAATCATCGAAATGGTAATTAATAATAGTGATGGCCGGATCGGATCCGTCGGATCCAAAGATCCGCGGATCTTTCATTTTTTCGGTTCCGGATTCGGATCCAAAGACACGGAGCAAAATCGGATCCGGATCCTAGATTTTAAATTTTCGCGGCTTAGCGATCGAAACGTCCCGTGAATGGAATGTAGTTGCGGTAGATATTGACAAGAAGAGGATGTGTAACTCAGGTCACAAAATTAGATGAAAATGTTCCCGTGCAAATAGAAGCAAAATAAATAAATATGAATTTTTTCCCCATTACCCCGGTATCGTGAGATAAAAAAAATACGTAGGATGTCACGCGGGTAGCCTACATTCGCCGGGATCAGGCGGACAACGAGAGCTAGTGTACTGTGCTAAGTTCGATCCCTATCGCAGTTTAATTTTTTCTTTCATTCATTGCATCGAAAATGTTATCATCTTCAATTTCAAACCATTAAATCTGAGTACTCACTTTTTTATACTTTTGTTGTTTAAATTAGATTTACAAATGTACCATTAATAAATGAAAGATGGTCGGGTCGGATCCACGGGTCTTTCATTTCATTCGCTACTGAAATCATATCCGAACACAGTAAAAATTCAGATCCGGATCGGAGATTTTAAAATTTCGCGGCTTAGTGATCGATGAGCCCCGCGAATGAAATGTAAGCATGGTAGAAACTGACAAGGAGAGGGTGTGCAACTCGGTCACGAAATGAGAAGAAGATTTTTTCGTGCCAAAAAAACAAAATAAAGAAATACTCTTCGTGACTTTTTTATCCATACGCCCGGATGTGCGAGAAAAAAAATAAAGCCGAATGTCACGCGGGTCGCCTACATTCGCCAGATTCCCGTGAACCTATGATAGCGTAGTGGTTAAAAATGAGGGCTAGTGTACTGCCGGTCGCGAGTTCGATCCTTAACACTGCCTAGGAATATAGGCTATGCTGTATTCCTAGGGTGATGCAAGTAGGCAGTTAAAAAAAGTGGATTATCAGAAATTTCATGTCAATTTATAAGTAAAAAAAATAAAAAAAAATTTGGCGTTAGTGAAATGATTGGAAAATTTTTTTATTGCAGAATTAAATCGTGGAATCATTACGCTAACTTTCCCATGTATTTTTAGCAATGCATTTGTAAATCTAGTTTAAACGATAAAAGTACAAAAAAGTCGGTACCCACACACAAAGGTTGGAAATTAAGGATGATAAATTTTTTGATTCAATGGCTGGAAGAAAAATTTTAAATAGCAATAAGAAAGGGAACTTCATTACCTGCAGTCCCCTACCCCACTCTGCTATTGTCGGTTTACCTGATTTTGGAGAATACATGCTCCCCACATGTCATTCTACTTTTTTCTTGCAAACCCAAGGCAATGGACAAAAAATCCGAGACTTTTTTAATTTTTGCTTCTAGTAGCATGAAAAACGGCTAATCTCTTTCAAGATCAGAGTTACACAACCTCTCCTTAGGAGTATAAAATTCTCAAATTTCATTTTAAAGGTTATTATTAATGAGACATTGCAAAATTACTAGTTTAGCAGCTTGAAATATTCTATAATAATTTTTTCGTCTTAAAAATGGAATCCCCGGGTATTTCATAAATGGAATCTCTTGGCCGCATTAAAATAATTTGTGTTTCTAAAAAAGAATTTGAAAGCATTCAAGGATTTGATTAATAATTGGAAAATAATTCCTTTATTAATGAAAATAAACTTTCAATGTCTCTTTTAACTGCAATCTAAAGAATAGTTGTACAGGTTTCAAAAATGTACTGCATGATGAGTATGAAATTAGGAAGTTGATCTTTATATTAGACGTAATAAGATATAGTTATTGCATCCATAAATCTTGATCCAGGAAAATATTATCCACATAGATGATAGGAAGTTGATTTTTTCGACAATAAATTAACTTTTTTTGGTAATTCTATTGTTGCTGTATTTATATATTTTAAAAAAATCTAGGTTTTGAAAATTAGAATCGAGTATCTGAAACTAAGGATCCGAAACCGAGATAAAGATCCGAAACCCAGGCAAGGATCCGGTTCCGGATCCGGATCCGACAAAAAACCTGGATCCGTCCATCACTAATTAATAACAATAAATCCGAGTGGGGATGAAGATGATGTGCCTGAAATTGTTGAAGGAAGACTACTATTGATGATGGTCTGTAAAGAATAATCCAGTCCGATCGCCCGCGAGGTAGTGATGGGCGGCCGTGTAGACGACATACATGCGTTGACGTCGCGCTGAATCAGCTGATAAGAAACCAAGCACGATAGGAAGTATGTAGCACGAGGCAATGCATAAGAAATATCAAATTCTATTTATCCTTTTCCAATAATAATATTATACTTTTAAATGTGCATAAAAATGACATTGCATGTAGATTGCGTTATTCTCACTCGATCTCTGCGCAACTTGAATACTTTTAAGTAATAACTTTACGAATTAAGAAACAATTTCTTTCTGATTATTTTCAGTGACTTTTTTAAATAATGTTCAGTAAATGGCAAACGAATATATTTTGTTACAAATAACTGACTCCTTTCAATGAAAAAACCCGGACGTCAAAAATACACCAGTTTGCATGACCCATAGTCCGGCAAAATCCCTAATCCGGCATCACTTCGGTCCCGACTGTGCCGGATTAAAGATGCTCAACTGTACCACACCATGCAAAATTTGGCACCCTTACAGCGCTGTTTCTGGCAGGTTGATGAACTTCACATGCGTTGCGAGAGGACGGAGGGCATGAGAGTCTGTTGATGCGTTTTGCTGCGTAATTTAAGATAACAGTATCAAATGCCAGCAAAACTGTTTTCTTTTCACAATAAATAGCAAACTGAAAGTAATCACCACTACCCACGATTCAAAATCAAAGAAAGTTCATAAACATTACTGACTGTTGCCACTCGATACAATCTTTGCTTTCCCTGTGACATATTCATCATTAATTTTTAAGAGATCACACAATTTGTCTCTTCTTCTGTATCTCACTTTCGCAATTAGAAAATGAATTTTACATAAGACATACTGAGAACTCCTTTACCCTGCTATCACTACATTGCTGCCTTTGCATATACACATTTGCCACTACATATACCCTGCTATTGCTGCTATTCTCCATGGAGATATCATCAATAAAATGCAGAGTCCTCTGAGTTAATTTATACATTTATTAAAGTAAGTAAAAATTTTGCTGTCACCTTACATAAACTTTTAACAAATTTAATCAGGGTTTATAGGAATTTTCATTTTCCCTGACTTTTCCAGGATTTCCATGACCATTTTCATTTTCCCTGACTTTTCCAGGTTCCTATAAACCCTGTTAATTTGGAAACAAAATCATTTTCTGGACTTCAAATCTGATGACCGAGACTTGTGCACTTGGTATTATGATGGCTGTCATCATCAGAGTTGGGCAGTTTAAGAAATACATGTATTTTAAATATGTATTTTCGATACATTTGTGATAGTATTTTGCATCGAAGATACATTTTAGGTGATGCAATTTGTATTTGAATCAAAAATAAATTTTATTTATTTGGGAGTAACAGTGGCGCGGCTGCTGCAGGCAGGCTCGAGCCCAGACACTCCCACTCGCTGCCGCATAATACGGCACCCGACGCGAGGCCGGGTCCGCCCTGCCACGATGGCCGGGTATCGGCCCGACGCTTCAGCGCCATCCATTTTCAGGGCTAGTTGCTTCGGCAGGTGAGTTATTACAGACAGGGTGTCCACAAAAGTCAAAATTCAAGCACAATTCAAGGTTTTCAAGGCTAAATTTATAAAAATTTCCAGGCTAATATATCGCGGTTCTTGTACGAGTCAAAAGTGATGTTTTTCAAGTTCTATGTAGAATATGGATTTTTTGTAGTTCAACCCATAGCATAATATAGATAAGTAATTAAATAAGAAATAATTGATAAATTAAAGTAATTAAATATGTAGTTTTATTGGTAGTAAGAGACTCTCTTTGTTGGTTGGGAAAGATAAACTACTTTTTGATTGAACACCCTCTTTCTAAATTAGCATTTCCAAGAGAAATTACAAATTCTTCTACAAGAGGAACTTAAAGAACCCACTGGCTAAAGTCTTCAGCATTCAACCACTGTTCTTGGAATGATGATTTTCTATGTTAATATTTTTTGCCATGCTTATCTATTTTAAGTCTCAAAGCCTCAATTTTCTGTTCACTCAGAATCAGAATGTAACATTTTTTTACCGGTAGACTATATAGAAAATAGTGAAATCATAACAGTCTTTAGTATCCTACACCATCTTTTTCTAACAAAAATTAATCTAATAAAAATCCTAATTCAAGTAAGCGCATCCTGAATATATCTAACAAACATCAGCAATTAGATTTCTCAAAAAATTATAGAAAAGTTTGTAAAAAATATATTGCAAAGCCTACCAGAGAGGCAACTTACATTGTACTTACAGTGAAGTATCCAATCACATCAAATGTGCAGTTAAAAGAAACATTACAAGTTCATTATCATTAATAAAGGAATTATTTTCCAATTATTAATCAAATCCTTGAATGCTTTCAAATTCTTTTTTAGAAACAAAAAAAATTAATTTGGCCAAGAGATCCCATTTATGGAATATCCGGGGATTCCATTTTTAAGACGAAAAAATTATTATAGAATATTTCCAGCTGCTAAACTAGTAATTTTGCAATGTCTTATTAACAATAACCTTTGAAATGAAATTTGAGAATTTTCTACTCCTAAGAAGAGGTTGTGTAACTCTGAACTTGAAATGAAATTAGCCTTTCTTCATGCTACTATAAACAAAATTTAAAAAAAAGTCTCGGATTTTCTCTCCATTGGCCTGTGTTTGTAAGAAAAAAGTAGAATGACGTGTGGGGAGAATGTATTCTCCTAAATCAGGTAAGGCGACAATAGCAGAGTGGGGTAGTGGACTGCAGGTAATGAAGTTCGATTCTTATCGCTGTTTAAAATTTTTCTTTCAGCCATTGAATCAAAAAGTTTATCATCCTCCATTTCCAACCTTTTTGTGTGGATACTGACTTTTTTGTACTTCTATCGTTTAAAATACCTACATTCACAAATGCGTCACTCAAAAATACATTGTAAAGTTAACTTAATGATTGCACGATTTAATTCTGCAATAAAAAATTTTTCCAATCCTTTCACTAATGCCAAATTTTATTATTTTTTAAATTATAAATTCACATGAAATTTCTGATTATCTACTTTTTTTAACTGCCTACTTGCATTAATCTAGGAATATAGCATAACCTGTATTCCTAGGCAGTGTTAAGGATCGAACTCGCAACCTGCAGTACACTAGTCCTCATTTTTAACAACTACGCTATCATAGGTTCACGGGAATCTGGCGAATGTAGGCGACCCGCGTGACATTCGGCTTTATTTTTTTTCTCGCGCATCCGGGCCTATGGAGAAAAAAATTCACGACGAGTATTTTTTTATTTTGTTTATGTGGCACAGAAAAAATCTTCTCATTTCGTGACTAAGTTACACAACCTCTCCTTGTCAGTATCTACCATACGTACGTACAGGCACTTCCAAAAAAAAGTTAACACTTCAGAGCCGATATTTTTCTAAGTCTCGAGTTGATGGTGATTTGACAACGCTGCATCACGGCTTCCCTCTGGCGGAGCCTTGAGAAGCTCTGACCGAAAACAAACCCCTTTCCCTCCTCCCCCCTCCTTTACCCTTTTACCAGATGGGACAAAGGGATTACTGAACGGTCGGTATTCTCATATCCTAAAGAAGGGGGCTATGGTGGGCACTCTATTTTTCCGACTCGCGCTGAACGACACTTGAAATCCTGAACATATCTCTACGCTCGCCACCGTCGCATAGTGGACGGAAATCGAAAAAAGCTGGACAAAATTCAAAAATAGCTTTCTTTGATATATAACTTGAAACTTCACAAAACTACGCAAAAAAGACTGCTAATAAGGAATAATACATCATTTGACATGCTTTTCATCTATTAGTCAGATACAGGAGCTCGAACATGACCAAATTTCCAAATAAACACCTGAACTAATTTTTCTCCGAATGTCTTCCAAGTTAAGTTGATCGGGACGTTATGTGAGGAATTTGATTGAATAAAGAATAGCATGATCTATTAACACAAGACTTTGCCTTTAAATTACCAAAGCTTCAAATATTTTTGAAGCATTTTAGCGTAATTCAGTTAAAAGTCAGATGCTGTTCTCGGATAAAATGTTTACATAATATAGAGAATATCTAGCGTTTTTGGGAGAGACCTGTCAAGTGACTTATATCAGAGAATATCGAATCGTGAGAATATTGAATCGTGCGACCGGATAAGTTTACACGGAATCACTTTATTTTTCTTCGCGTGCGCTCCGGGAACATACTTCTTATTCACGCCCTTGAAAAGAGTGTAGTCTTTCTAGGGCCCATGTAACATTCAGAAATACACTGGTTTTTCTTTTGAATTACTTTTGCCCCCTTCTTTTTATTCACACGGTAAAAGATGCACCGACGATTTCAGAGCCTTGGTCTTCGTTTTCCCGGCCACCTTTTCCCCTTTCCCCAAAGGAGATCTGAATGCCAAATGGGGGGCGGCATGTTCCCTCTGACCACTCTGTTCAGTCCCTGTACTGAGACAATGGGGAGGACCGGTCTCCACCTAGGAATATCTTTCCACTACCCAAAAACCTTACTCCATACGTTTTATTGCACCCACGACCCCTTCTACGCGGTATGCCTCGGTTCAACATCCTGAGTCTATGCCCTTGCAGCCCAGTGCCCAGGCATGAGGGGTGTTCCGGAAGCAGGTAAAACTTCGCAGACGTCTGCCCATCCACTCTTCCACCTGAGTGCTTTTAAGTTTGTTTCTACTCACATTACCGGGCGAATATTTCAAAACATTTACATTCCCACGAGTGAACACATTTATCAACATGGTTTCATGATTTAGGTCTGATAGTCTCTTATCAATTTCATATGTGGTGTGAAGGAAGTAACAATTCAACATGGTTTCATGATTTAGGTTTGATAGTCTCTTATTAATTTCATATGTGGTGTGAAGGAAGTAACAATTCATTCACAAAAATGAATTAATTCCGTCCATTAAAGAAATATATCCTAAGCTTTTGGCGGTATTGTTTAGCATGCAATATGGTCGAATAATAGAGCACCTTTCCATTAGAAGGAAATATAGGAACAGCTTAACAATTTGCAATTACTATTCTCAGTTGCGATAAAGGTTCTTAAGGAAATTTACTAATTGCCGTCCACCCACTTTGCAATCTGAGCAATTGGCCCCTTGAGAGGAGATCACCGTATGGCGGCCGGGTGCCCGCGCGTCACGTGTGCAAACCCTTTCTGAGGGGGAATTACCAGCTAGCCATCCTTCCTCGCCGCCCCTCCCCTTCGGTAGGAGGAGAATAGTGGGTGGCGATCCTTCGGCAGGGTTAGGAGGACACGCGGCTCAACGCCGCGGTCGGGAATAAGGGTAAGGCGAGAGTCGGGGGTATTTTGCGACCACCTGCAGGTATCCTATAAACAATGGGTATTCGGGAATATTCGTATGTTGTCACAATCCTTTTCCTTAGAAGAACAGAAAAAGGCATTGAATAACCAATTATAGCGTAACATTAGTTACAGTTTGACCAACGGAAATGTCTTCACATGCTTACGGAGCTCTTGCAATCAGTTAAATCTCATACGAATAATTATTTAGTTGTGGTCGCATGCGCGCGCAATTAAATGTATTAAGACCTGTAACCTTTAGTGATCATAAAATAGTAAATGCGAAATTTATTGTAGGCGTTGAAAGACATTATAAACCAAGGAAGAGGGTATACTTATTTTGCAAGGCTAATTACGACGGTATAAAAGAGGAATTAAGGGAATCGTTTAATATACTTAGCGAACAAAGCAAAGGATTAGATACAGAGGATTCGTGGAGAGAATTTCTTGAGGACACCCGTAAAGCAGTTAATGAATACATACCGAGTAAATTCATAAGTGATAATACAAAGCCAAGGTGGTATAACGCGGAGGTTAGGAAATCACTGAAGCGACAAAGGGTATGCCACGCTAGGATGAAAAATGCAGGACAGGGTCTATCGGTAGAGGAAAAAAAAGTTAGATCAAAACTATAAAAAATCGAGAGCATTAGCAAGGAAATCATGTCGGCAAGCGTTATAACATTTCAAGAGCAAGATGTTAGGAGAATATTTAGATAGCAATCCTAAAACGTTTTGGTCATATGTGAGAGAGCTTCGGGTAAATAGGTCCACAGTGCACACACTTAAAAACGATAAAGGAATTAGAGTCACCAGCAGTGTAGAAAAAGCCAATTCTTTAAACACCTTCTTCCAAAGCGTTAGATTAGACATTAGACCATATTTTAGGGAAACGGCTGCGTGGTCAATAACAGATTTGTATTGGTATTATACAAACCACCACAATTTGCCACCACATTTGGGAACGTTATTTACTTCATCCTGAAAATCGAGAATTTTACTGCGCCAATACGGCAAAAACGTTAAAATGTTCTTATCAGCCTGCTCCTAGTCTTAAGATTTGGGATCGCATATTTTCAAAGCTTCTGACCACATCGATGTGAGAATTAAATATGCCTACTGTCTGTAAAAAAAAGCAAGACACCCGAGTTTGAGGAGCTCTATCGTCTAAACGAAGCAATCAGTTTCAATGCAACAAAAAGCATACGAGAGAGAGTTTATTTCTACGTTGGATCATTTACTTCAAAAAATCTTCGGCTCCATAGTATTTCCTGTAATTAATTTTTTCTCAAAAAAGTACCCGTTTTTTGCGCGTAAAATCAAGTTGCCCAACTTTGAGCGCTTGGTATTCCCGTAGTTTTTGTTCCAATAACTTGCGATTTTGATATAAGGAAGCCAAATCTATTAGTAACAGTTTGCAGAAAACAAATTGTTTATACCACTAAAATTGATGGATTTGTTGTAAACAACGCAAACCCCTGCTAACTTCGAAACCAATGGGTCAATTGAAAAATGATTTGCACTGTTGTATGCTGTACAATGAATGCAATGCTGGTACTAATAACATTTACATTAAATATCACTAATAAGGACAATATCGCTTATTATTTATCTAGATGTTTCTACACGCGTACCGGCAGCTCCGTCGTAGGAGAGGGAGGAGAAAAGAGGCGCGTGGTTGCCACCGACTCGGCAGTCGGCGCGCTTCCTTTAAATGACCGGCACGTATAGTAAAAGTATCTGTGTTGCTCCCTTCAGGTAAACTTAAGTATGTTAGGTTGGGGTGAGCTTTCATCAACATGCTTTTCTGCGGCGTAACTTCTAAGCCCTAATTGCGTTTTCTTTCGGAAGATAATTGCCAGTAACTATTTGAATCGTTGATGAAGATCTTCGGCCTTCCCAACACACGAAGCCTCTTCTGTGCCGTAGTCATGGTCCTTACTTGGCCGTAGGATTGTCACTACTTGAATTCTCCTTGTCGCAATCCTTTTGTTTGGCGGCGACTCTTTTCACCGATGTCAAGCTGATACCAAGGCAATCAGATACAGTTTGATACACGGGATAACGTTTGTCCATACTTTTTTCTGCTTCGCAGCGAAAAAAGCAAATGGCACTCAAAACCATTTGGACTTCCGTCTCCGAAAAACCCGTTCTTGGACGCATGGTGCACGGAAGGAATCTGCACTTACAATAGTCTAATCATGCCTAAAAGCAAACGTTTTGAAGCGACCTGTGGATGATTCATAAACTGCCAGGGTACTGTGCATCACGATGCACGATGTGGCAACTGCGCACGGCTTCGAGAGACTTTCTCTTTTCTGTTGCTTTGTTTTGGCCTGCCTTGCTAGGCAGAGAAAAAGCGACAAACAAAAATAATTATCAAACTATATTTAATATACTGCTGGCATTTAACATGTATGCTCTACGTACCTGCATTACTTACATTCTACGGCATACAACAGTACCAATCAATTTTCAATTGACCCATTGGTTTCGAAGTTAGCAGAGGTTTGCGTTGTTTACAACAAATCCATCAATTTTAGTGTTATAAACAATTTGTTTTCTGCAAACTGTTACTAATAGATCTGGCTTCCTTATATCAAAATCGCAAGTTATTGGAACAAAAACTACGGGAATACCAAGCGCTCAAAGTTGGGCAACTTGATTTTACGCGCAAAAAACGGGTACTTTTTTGAGAAAAAATTAATTACAGGAAATACTATGGAGCCGAAGATTTTTTGAAGTAAATGATCCAACGTAGAAATAAACTCTCTCTCGTATGCTTTTTGTTGCATTGAAATTGATTGCTTCGTTTAGACGATAGAGCTCCTCAAACTCGGGTGTCTTGCTTTTTTTTACAGACAGTATGAACTCGCTCTGAAATGGCACGAACGTGAAACAACACCAAATAACCAAGGAATTAATTATTTAAGGGACACATACATATTGGAGGGTGATAACAACCAATGATGATATGTGATTTCCTCTTCAAAGTAAAACGTCGATTTTTAATGTTATGCAAATGCGTGACGACGATTTTTTCTGCGACGATGGTTGCGAGCATAGAGATACGTTCGGGACTTCAGACGTTGTGCAGGTCGAGTCGAAGAAAACGACAATCTCGGGACACAGGACCGACCCACATTAGACGGAAATCGAAAAAAGCTGGACAAAAACCTAAAATAACTTTTTTTGAGATATTTACTTAGATATATACTTTTTGAGATATACAGAGTGTCCCATTGATCGTGTGTCATTTCTGACCTGTAATTTTAAACACTTCCTTTCGAACCACATGGATGAAATTTGGTAATTGGCTAGAAAAAGGATGTAAGTTTTGTTGAGTATAAACAAAATATTAAAAATATGACCTTTTGACCCCAGAAATAGGGTCCAACCAAAAATCCAAATTTTGCCTTATGGGCTTTCAATGTTAAAATATTCGAAGTACAAAAAAGACAATTATTTAGCGAAACTTTCGGCTAATTGGTTTTTGGACACGAAGAACACGATGGAAGAACTATTGAGGTCGAAAATTGTTACCATGACCCCTGAAAGGTCACAGCCAAGGTCACAGGGGTTACAAAAAATGAATCACCGCTTCAAACCTGTCGAATTATAGGTTTAAAAAGGTGCCAAGGTTGATTTTAAGGTCTTCAGATCTCTCATTTCACCCTTTGACCTTCAAGGGTGACTCAGGGGTCAAAGGTCACAGTGGTTACAAAAGGTGAAATGATGCTACAAAAATGTCGAATCATAGGTTTAAAAAGATGCCAAGGTCGATTTTAAGGTCTTCAGATCCCTCTTTTCATCCCTTGACCTTCAAGGGTTACTCACGGGTCAAAGGTCAAACAGTGACAAAAGGTGAAATTATGCTAAAAAACGTATCGAGTCATAGTTTTCAAAAGGTGCTAATGTCGATGGAAAGGTCATCAGTTCCCTCTTTTCATCCCTTGACCTTCAAGGGTTACTCAGGGGTCAAAGGTCAAAGGGTGACAAAAGGTGAAATTATCCTAACACGTATCGAATCATAGGTTTCAATAGGTTCCAATGTCGATGGAAAGGTCATCAGATCCCTCTTTTTACCCCTTGACCTTCAAGGGTTACTCAGTGGTCAAAGGTCAAAGAGTGACAAAAGGTGAAAGTATCCTAAAAACGTATCGAATCATACGTTTCAATAGGTGCCATTGTCGATGGAAAGGTCATCAGATCCCTCTGTCCATCCCTTGACCTTCAAAGGTGACTCAGGGGTCAAAGGTCACAAGGGTGACAAAAATTGAAATGAGGCTATAAACGTATCGAATCATATGTTTAAGAAGGTGCCAAGGTCGATCGGAAGGTCTTTTGATCCCTTTTTTCTTCTCTTGACCTTCAAGGGTGACTCAGGAGTCAAAGGTGACTGGAGTGACAAATTCCGAATCGGGGCTACAACGAAGCATTTGTTTTAATAGTGCCTAATACGATGGTAAAATCCCTCCTGGATATCTCTGACCTGGAACGGTTGGGCAGGGGTCAAAGGCCACCAGGTGTAGCGAAAAAAACATTTTCGGGCATCGAAGTAATAAAGAAAGAAATTACAACGGGTGCAGAGTCCATATCTCCGAATATGCTGGAACACACATTCACACACGCTTTTACTGCGCGAAAATTGTGCTTGACAAGGAATATCGGGTACGTAGAATGAATAAGAATTGATTTTCATTTTTACCGCTTCGATATTTTCATTTAAAATTTTAATATTGATTAAATTTTGGGTAATTAAAATACTTTTTTAATAAAACATTTGAGAAAGTATTTTTAATTGAATAACAGTAATTAAATTGAAATTACAATTTAATTTTTTCATTGATTAATAAACTCGAAATCAATGACTACCATATGACCCAAAGGGTTAAAGGGATGGCAGTTGGGATCTGAGTACATTAACATTGACTTTGGCAGCCTAAATAATCAAATTCTTACTATGTTTCCCCGTCTTGCAATATTTAACATCTGTGACCAATAATCTCAGTGTAGCCCTTTGAGGTCAGGAGACAAGAAACAGGACCAAACAGGACCAAACAGGACCATTCAATTCTTCACCCTTTCGAAGCTAGAATTCGACGCGTCTGTTGCCCTAAATTTAGGATACACGTAGTGACCTTTTATCCTTTCCCAACCCTTCAATGTCAGATAATTCCTGGAGGGACTTTACCATTGCATTGAACACTCTTTGAAACATATGATTTTAAACGTTTATAGCCTCATTTCACTTTTTGTAACCCATGTGACCTTTGACCCCTGAGTAACCCTTGAAGGTCAAGGGATGAAAAGAGGGAACTGATGACCTTTCCATCGACATTAGCACCTATTGAAACCTATGACTCGATACGTTTTTAGCATAATTTCACCTTTTGTCACTCTTTGACCTTTGACCCCTGAGTCACCTTTGAAGGTCAATGGATGAAAAGAGGGATCTGAAGACCTTAAAATCAACCTTGGCATCTTTTTAAACCTATGATTCGACATTTTTGTAGCATCATTTCACCTTTTGTAACCACTGTGACCTTTGACCCCTGAGTCACCCTTGAAGGTCAAAGGGTGAAATGAGAGATCTGAAGACCTTAAAATCAACCTTGGCACCTTTTTAAACCTATAATTCGACAGGTTTGAAGTGGTAATTCATTTTTTGTAACCCCTGTGACCTTGGCTGTGACCTTTCAGGGGTCACGGTAACAATTTTCGACCCCAATAGTTCTTCCATCGTGTTCTTCGTGTCCAAAAACCTATTAGCCGAAAGTTTCGCTAAATAGTTGTCTTTTTTGTACTTCGAATATTTTAACATTGAAAGCCCATAAGGCAAAATTTGGATTTTTGGTTGGACCCTATTTCTGGGGTCAAAAGGTCATATTTTTAATATTTTGTTTATACTCAACAAAACTTACATCCTTTTTCTAGCCAGTTACCAAATTTCATCCATGTGGTTCGAAAGGAAGTGTCTAAAATTACAGGTCAGAAATGACACACGATCAATGGGACACTCTGTATACGGACACTGTTCTCACACAAAACTTTTTACATAAAGTAGAGAATATCTAACATTTTAGGGAGACACTTTTCACACAGATTCTTTGAAAAGTTTGCTACTTAAGGAATAATGCATCACTTGTCATGATTCTCATCCGTTAGAGCGACACAAGGGCTCAACATCACGAAATTTTAAAAAAAATCCTGTAATAACATTTATCCGAATATCTTACAAGTTGATGATGACGTTGTGGGAGGAATTTGATCAAATAAAAATAGCATAATCTATTAACACTATACTTTGCTTTTACTTGCCTGAGCTGCAAATGTTTTTTGAATCGTTTATTTGCTATTCCATTACTTATAATGGCGGACACTGTTCTCAGACAAAACTTTGCATAAAGTAGAGAATATCTAACAATTTAGGGAGACACTTGTCAAGTCACTTATATCTGATAATTCGCTGAAAACTCGTATACACGAAAGTGAAGAGGAATTAAAAGTAAGTTTGCGACACCGAAAATTACATATGATTTTCCGACCGCGCGTTTGGGATTTGGCTCCACGCGTCGGGAGCTGGAATTGACGTGGCTCGCTTACATTGCTGAAGTGACATGGACCCTAAGGCTTCCAATTCGTTGTTTTTGAGCTGTATCCATTGTCAGTAACCTCCATCACTCTTATTTGTTGAAATCCCGAGCATATTGAGCCGTGCGACGGGATAAGATTACGCGGAATTGTGTTATTTTTCTTTGCGTACACTCCGGGAACATACTTCTTATTCACGCCCTTCAGCCCTTGAAAAGAGTGGAGTCTTTCCAGGGCCCTTGTGAACTAGATATACTCTAGTTTTTCTAAGCAATGGAATAGCGATTAAATGATTAAAGAAATATTTGTAGCTCAGGCAATTTAAAGGCATAGCATTGTGTTAATAGGCAAATGATGCAGGTGTTTATTTGGGAATTTGGTTATGTTTGAGCCCCTATATCTGGCTAACAGATAAGAATCATGTCAAATGATGCATTATTCCTAAATTAGCAATATTTTCTCAGTATTTATGTGAAGTTTCAAGTCTATATCTCAAAGAAAGCTATTTTTGAAATTAGTCCAGTTTTTTTCGCGACGGTGGCGAGCGTAGAGATGTGTTCAGGACTTCAGTCTCGCAGCGCGAGTTGAAAGAAACAACCATGGAGTCCCCACAATAGCCCCCTTCTTTAGGGCATAACAAGACCGACCTTGCAGTAATCCCTTCTGCTAAACAGGGAAAGGTGAGGACGGGGGTGGAGGGAAGGGGGTTTGTTTTCGGTTAGAACTTCGCGATGCTCCGCCAGAGGGAAGCCGTGAATCAGCGTTGTCAAATCACCGTCAACTCGAGACTTTGAAAATTTTCGGCTCTGATGTGTTAACTTTTTTTTTGGAAGTGCCTGTACATTCCATTCGCGGGGCGCATCGATCACTAAGCCGAGAAATTTAAAATCTCCGATCCGGATCTGAATTTTTACTGTCTTCGGATATGATTTCAGTAGCGAATGAAATGAAAGACCCGTGGATCCAACCCGACCATCCTTAATTTATTAATGGTACATTTGTAAATCTAATTTAAACAACAAAAGTATTATAAAGTGAGTATTCAGATGTAATGGTTTGAAATTGAAGATGATAACATTTGCGATGCAATGACTGAAAGAAAAATTAAACTGCGATACGGATTGAACTTCGCACAGTAAACTAGCCCCCGCCTGATCCCGGCGAATGTAGGCTACCCGCGTGACATCCTACGTAATTTTTCCCGCGATACCAGGGTAATGGGGAAGTCATATTTCTTTATATGGCTTCTAGTTGCACGGGAACATTTTCATCTAATTTCATGACCTGAGTTACAAATCCTCTTCTTGTCAATATCGATCGCTAAGCCGCGAAAATTAAAAATCTCCGATCCGGATCCGATTTTATACCGTGTCTTTGGATCCGAATCCGGAACCGAGTAAAATGAAAGATCCGTGGATCTTTGGATCCGACGGATCCGATCCGGCCATCACTACACGTTAGGCATATGTTTGCGTATCATGGGCTTAGTCCGATGTGCAATGAATGAGAAGAAAGGGCACTTGACGTGACGCTGAAGGCATCCGTTCGATAGTCGAACAGTTGAACGTCTCCGATCCACACAGCGCTGACGATACATTGAGCCTAACTACTTTTCCGTCGTTTATTTATTCATTCATACCAACGGCAAATCCATATCTTAAAGTCATCGTTATTTATCCTATTTATAAAATAAGCATTTTTTGTCTTGAATTAAGAATTTTTAAAATTCCCGACTCAGACCAGAAAATCACGAATAATCCACGAACAATTCCCCGCATTGAAAATTCACGAATAATTCCCGATTTTCCCCAGGTTTTCCCGGTCAGTGGACACCCTGACTCCTTAGTGGATTCCGACTTCCAGGGCCACCGTCCTGCTGTCTTAAGCAACCTCCACTCTTCCACTCTCTGCCAAAGCCACATTTCAAATCATCCTCAATACATTTCCCCTTTCATCTATTTTTCCGCCCCATACCATACTACACTCCAAATGAAACATTTTGCAAATCTTTTACGTCAATGTCAATGAACACTATTTACTAACAGACAGGGAAGACCCTTAGAAAATAGCACAGTGCACAGATACAGAAAATTACGTGAACAGCAGTTGTTCAGGGGTGAGATATGACAGCTGAGGAAGCCACCAAAGGAAGGATAGGTTTGCGAAGAGGTAGGACTGTTATGGAAAAGAGGAGGATGGGTGGAGAGAAACCTGGCGTCAGCATTATCTTAAGAAAAGCTGCCAAGAGGTGCACAGATGAACATCCCATTTGGCGGCTCACCTTTGAGTGCTCTCCGCAATCAAAGAGGTGTATCCTGCTCAAAACTGCAATATTTCTGGCCCTCAGGATGATGTAAGGCCAGCACTAATGGCGAACAGGCATCCACTCACACTGAGGGACTGAGTTGGTCGACAACAAAGGCATTGCCATCACTCATCACCTTGACGCCAATACCACACTGTGCCCAAAGCATAAAAGGTGCTCCCATCCCCTAACTGTGCAGTCATCAACCACCTGAGGTTAGCACGTGCATTCCCACCAATGTCACGAGATGTCACGAGGCCACAACGGGCACCAGTTCATCTCACCAGAGCAGGAGGCATTCACTGCATTGCCCCCAGCACACCGGCTTATAGGTTGTACCCAACTTTTGCCAACACTTTTGGAAAAAAAAACTAGCCCTCAACATTAACACTCGTGGCTTACCTTAAAGCCACCGAGTGCATCTACCGGATGGTGGGTTGACCTCTAGATACAGCGAGCAACCCGGGCACCCGGGGCGAATGGACTCGGGCGTAGGCGAACACGGGTGAGGGCATGCGGTATGGGCGGGCGAGGGTTGTGCGGATTTCGTGCCCATTTGCAGAGGCCTCCAGAGAGTACATCAGTGAAATGAGACAGACATTTGAGAGTAGGAATTTGGAACGTGCGATCACTTCGGACCTGCGGAAGACTGGAGAACCTGAAGGTGGAAATATGAAGAAAGAGGAGAAAGACTGCTGGAGTTCTGCACACAACACAAGTTTGTGGTTGTCAACACATTGTTTAAAAGTCACAACCGAAGAAGATACACGTGGAAAATGCCACAAGACAGAGGAAGATTTCAAATTGCCAAGATTTTAGTAAAAGAGATTTAGGAATCAGGTGAAGGACAGCAAAAGCTACCCGGGCACAGAATTTGACATTGACCATAATTTGGTGATGACGAAATGCTAGTGGCATCACATGCGTAAAATCTTTCGGTGTTCACACAGAGCTGGCAAAAGATAAAAACACCATTATGTAAGTTGTTCCTCAGTCAGTCTGTACGTTAATGGGAGCCCACATAGCCTGTGTTGTGAACATTGTAGAACATACTGTTAGGAATATACATACAGTGGAAGCTCTATATAGCGAGAGCCCTCAGGAACTGAAAAATCACTCTCTATATAGAATGTAACCGAAAGGTAATTAAATAATCACTCCACAGCTTATTTTTGGGTTATTTTTTGTGAGTGGTGATAATATTTTGATGAGATTGCAATTAAATTTCACAATTTCAAACATTTCATTTACCCACGATCGTATCCACTTTCAATTACATCAAATTCTATGTTCTGTGTCATATGCTGGAATATAATAAGTTGAATTTTTACACTTAAGCCCTTGCCTCAGACGTGTGTACTGTATGACGTGTTAATTATATTGTCATTGCCCTGATTGTCTGGATGTGCAAATTACTCATGTCACAACTGCAAGTAATGGCAATGCAACAAACTATCAACTGCAATACCTTCCGAAACCAGAAAAGTCATACCTTCTACCTCACCAAAAGTAGTTGGAAATGGTGAGTGACGGCTGCTAAATAAAGAAATTATCAGGATAAAACTATGGGGATTTAGTTCCACGCAAACACCAGATTGCTATCTTCTCCAGGTTAGCAGCGGAAATGAAGGAGAGAACAACCTTCATTTGCTGTAAGATTGCCTCCTTTAAAATGGTCTAAATCGTCTCTGACAACAGCCTACTTGGATTTGTCAGAGCCAATTAAAACCAGCATTTACAAATGCATAAGCATTACTTATAAATTGTCCTGGACCGAAATAATTATGCGTGGAATACTATCTTGAATTTATGGAAACATATCTTTGACAATTAAGTCAACAATCAAACAATTGCAAGTTCAAAATTGAATCTCCTCGAGATAGTAACGGGTGAACGTAATATCTGCTTATGTACAGACATCTAGTGGCAGCATCAGGAACTTCTTGATATGAATACCAATGGGAGGCGCGGGGGGACGACAAAAAGAACAATGAAATGCATTGACTTATGAGAAATTAATATTTAATTAATAAGGATGCATAGGGGCATTTCATGAATGGTCGAAATGAACATTTAATAGTCAAAGATGGAGGAAGAATTTACTGTTTGGCATTTAATGCTATTGACAAGAGCACATAAGCACAACATTTACCTCTTGTAATAGTGAAACACTGCAGTTGAGGCAGGTGGTCGTCCTCGTTATTACCGATTTATTTCACATGTAAATCATAGAGTTTTAAACGGTTCCTTCCAAATCCCTCGCTAATTCGAGCTTCTCGCTATATGCCATACTCATTGCATGGGGCTTCCACTGTATGAAGTTAACACATGAAATTTAAAAACTGTTCACATAATATCGATGTTAAAAGTGACGGCCGGTCACGACAAAATGCCTATACTAATAACATGGCAAAATTTGAAAACACGAAGTTTCGAAAATATGTATTTAACGAAATTACGAACCTTGGAACTGGTCCCCAAGAACAAATGGAATTCGTTTTTATGAACATTGGCGAAAAAAAGCTTCAGCAAAACTATTTTTGACTGCGTAGACACCTTAAAAAAATCAATGTTGTTGATTATGGTGCATCAAAAATGAAATGCGTGGTTCAATCACCTCCCACATAAGCCAATATCTTCCCATCATTTTCCACATGTAACTCCACATATCATTTAGACCTTGAGTAATGTGAAAATCGTACTTAAAGCCCTTATTTAACCTGGTTATTTTTTGTTTTAAGAGTTACCTAGTCTTTCATAATGTACACTATTCTCTATTGATGGAAGCTTACATGTGACGGCACATACCGTGCACCTGGAATTATGGCAGTTCAAATTCCCCGTGAACCTCATCCTTTAAAGCGAGCAATCCTAGCTCACCTCTCCGTGAAGGGACTGTGCGCCAGAGGCCTGCAAACGGGCGCCAAATCCGGGCGACCCTCGTCTGCACGTGCCGGGTGCCCTCATCCGTGCTCGGGTCCGCCAGTGGATGCCCAAGCATGCCCGTTCGCCCTGGGTGCTCGCATCCTAGGCGGGTGCCCGTATCATAGACGGGTGCCGGGGCGCTCGCCCAAACAGAGGGGAGGGGTGGTGAAAGAGTGAGCGAAAATATTGCAAACGGCAAAGACCCTTGAGAAAGATACAGGGACAAGGTTCTTTACAGCAGTGACTCATCGATAACGACAGCTGAGGAGAGGAAAAGGGTGGAAGCATTCGAAATGTGGTGTTACAGAAGAATGATGAAGATTACAAGGATCAATCGAGTGACAAACAGAGAAGTCCTAAGAAGAGTGGGAGAAAAGAGAAGCCTGCTGAAAACTCTACATAGATATATGGAGCAGATAGTAAAGGATGTAAAAGAGAGGAGTTATGTTGCTATGAAGAGGTTGGCCATTAGCAGAATTGAGTGGAGGACTGCGTCAAACCAATCCTAGGATTGTTGACCCATGATGATGAACATTAGTAAAGATTTTGTACATCATAAAACTGAGATCTTTCGCTAAATAACACGCAGACTAGTAGTGCTTCCAAAATTCAAATATTGGATAGTAATTAACTGTGTGCTCGGCACTGAATCATTAAAAAATCTTTATCTCAGTCAGTAGGTTAAGTCAGACACTGACAAGGACCATATAAGAAGTAGGATGCGTTTTCCATCCATTCTTTGGAGAAAAGTGTCTTATATGCCAGAGTGATTAACTCAATATTGTTGCACTACAACCACTAACACAAAACTTACCCCTTGACCAATGGAATGGAGAGTTTGTTGTGGACAGGTAAGGAGAGAGACATTTTGTGAGTGCTCGACTCCACACAGCTGCTCTCTGGATATCGGCATGACTTGGCATAGTGGACGGCTGAAGAGGTAAGGGCTGGGACAGCAGAGTCTGCCAGTGATGTCATGGAGGCGTCATCCAAGCTCAGCTGAGACTTGAGCACTATTAGCGCCTCCATGATGGAGTGGATGGCAACGAGGCTCTCAATGGCTCTGCCCCTCTGCTCGTCTGTGGCCATGGTCGTCCTGTTCAGCCCTGAGGCAATGTTGTAGCACTCCGGAAACTTCAAATCCAATCCTGTGCCACAGATATACCACAATAGAACAAAGATAAATAAATAATAATTAAAATTAAATGTTTAGCTCGATATTCTACATGTGTGATGCAGCTTAGGGAAAAATTATTAAATATTAAGTGGGAAGTTAAGCTGCATTTTCTACATGAGAACATGTGTGATCACTATTGGTATGTGGTATCACAATTACCTACCTATTTTATACGTAGTGTGAACCCAGTCACATGTTGTGTTTATTTGACAAATATGACTTTTAGAATGAGTACTAAGGAAGACGTATACATTAATCTCTAGGTAGTGAGCAAGCACAGTTGTTGTTGCGATCTAGTGGAGGTGAGCGCCAACAGAGGCCATTTGCGCCACAATCGGTGGGTAGCACTGGGCGAAGGCAAGAGAAGGGCAAAGGGATTGGCATTCACCTGCTTTTGACGATACCGAGGGGGACACCATATGCCCATCAGAGCAAAGTGCTCCTCTCCACAAGCAGAGACTGCTATTCAATGACAAATCTGCTGGGGTGCTGGGATTTGAGCCTTCCAGGCCCTGCACTTCAACCCTTTCCACTCCGGTGAGGAGTGACACTCGACAAAGCCTAGCTCACTACTTAGAGATTGATACATATACATATTAGACTTGTATCGATACCTCGATACCTGTGGCCAATACCGATAGTATTATTTGCCGATACCTTACTTATTTTTCTAAAACAATTTGATAAGTGCTTTCCTTCTCGTGAAGTCAACTCAGTAATTGAAAGTGTTTTAAAAGAGCATGTAATTATTGAGAGAAATCACAATATTATGACAACTCTTTTCTTTTGCTACTCTTACAATTATCACTGGAATTGGATTTAATAAACTAAGCCCTCTTGCATTTGTAAATACTGAAAATTCTTTTTAAGAATGAGAGCTGCTAAACATGCTCAGCAGTTCATATTTGCATGTATCGCTCATTGACACATTACTGACATGGCTGCTGAACATGCTCAGCAGTTAAGAGAGTTCTTCTATCAGGGCCATAGCCCTAGTTTCTGAAAACATTTGCTCAGGAAACTCTAAACCTGCAGGTGCACCCAAATACTACAGTGGACTCTCGTTTATTTGGTTTTCTTGTAGGGACCCGAAATCCTGAACATGGCAACGAGGAAAACTTGCTTAACAGATTAGGCCTTCTCGGGTTACGTTAAAGACGCATGTGTGTGTGTTGCATAACTTCCGGGGGACCAATATGCGCTCCGTCAAGTTAGTTCATTGCTGGCATTAATTTATTGTATAAAAGTTTCATTTTCAATTATTAAGCCTCCCAAAAGATAAGTACGATATCTTGCGTTGATGTGCACTCAATCATTACTGATGATTATATGACCGAATAGCACGTTTTGTGTATACTGTTCACGCAAAAAAGTATATATTGTCGCCTTGCAGTCTGACGGGCCTCGAAGCGGTCTCGCTAAAGGACCGTGAAACAAATAAGAAGGGGGTAAAGTAGGAGGGGGGGAGGAACTGATAGAATAAGGGGAGGGGGCGTTTGCGTCGACTAGCAGATGCCTGGTGAGCATTGAGACATTCTTGTGGTCGGGGGGGAAGGGAGAAGGAGGGATTCTCACGTGGTGCATGACGGCCGATTTGGACATTGTGCGGCCCAAGGCAAAACCAGTCCCCAATAGTTCCTTTTCTTTTTTCAATGAACAATTTAATAGTGGAAACCACAATACACATAAGCAAAATGATGAATAGGCAAAAGAAAACGATGGGGGATGCTAATCCTAACTTCAATGAGACAAGAGAGCATAGGTCTGTCGCCTCCCGGGCATTTAAACATTCAACGAATTCACAGACGTTCGGGAATGGGGCACAACAAAGAGGATTCACATCAAAATGGCCCTCTGATTAATCACGGCTTGCACTGTCCGTGACTTCTTGTTTCGATATAATTGCAGGGTTGAATTAGCACACTCATTCACACGGGCGAGAAGGAATGGGGAAGAGGGAAAAAAATGGTACGTCAGGGGCTTTCACGGAAAGATCTCCTTGGTGGGGGGGAGGGGGATGGTGGACAGTACTTGTCACTCACTCTCTGGGCGTGGACACATCCGGCAAGAGCCTCTTCCCTGCAATCTTCGTTCCTTGTAGGGCGAGCGACGCCCTTCAACCACCAAGTGCCACGGCACTCCGCTCTCGGGACAGACGCCAAACCCTGTGCCTTGCGGCAGCAAACCCGGCGCAACAACTCATAATCGGTGATTTCTCGAGACGTGGGATGGCAGAGCCTAAGGCGCTCTCCTCGGAGACTAATAATACGCGAGCCGTGCAGGCACCAATTCCTCCGTCCGCCGAATGCAAGCACCGCTCTCTCCCAACTGCGAGACGCCCACCTGCCTGCCTCTCTCTAAGCACACACTGCAATTGGGAGCGACTTCAGTCTCTCTTCTATCGACAGCGCTTGCTTGCCTTCTGTCGCAAACACTGAGGGGGGATTTCACTTTCGACGTGGCCCCTGCTGCTTCGGCCCCACACACAAAAGAACTGGGGAGTGGAAAGAAGGAACACACTCAATCACTCGTCGCAAGGTCATCCACACACACCTTATCACTAAACTGAAGTTAAATGCACAGAGGACGAAAGAAGAAAGGAACGGGAAGGACTTGACTCCCTTGGTCGCCCTCATCTGAATGGCCCAACATGAGATCGTTCGCATTCGGGAACGGTTACAATATAGACTTGACTTTGAGGCTTGATATACCAAGAAATGAAGAAGCTAAATTCATAGACAGCATATCAGCATGTAGACTATTTAGCCCTTCATTTAATGCAGGTACCAGACTTTTTTTTTAATAATTACTTTTGAGGCCTGTTTTTGCAGTAAAGATAACAAATGGCACATTTCTTAGAGTCACAGAGGCCAGCATTACTTTGGAGATTGTCATAACAATATGAAAAGCACAAATGAAAGGAAATTTTGATAGAATATGAATCGTGCTTTTGCCATGACGTCCTATAAGTTTCAAATATTTACTTATATTCGTTAAGTTTTTCTAGTCAATTAACAAAACCGGGTTTTCTCCATAAAGATGCAACATTGGAGGCACGCGAGCATCTTCGTCTTCATTTTAAATTTTCTAATGCAAATCCATTGACGTCATAACAATTGACCGTGCCACAATATTTGAATTTTATATTTTTGGAAAACAAGCTTGGTATGTAGGCAGGAACACCAAACAACGTATGCACTGAGCAGAAAGAACTTGAGTTAACGGCAGAACTATAATTTTTTGCCGCTACATATTTCAGCAAACTTTCTTCATACATGGATTTTCGTCTACTTTTCGGAGGAGGTTGAGCTTTTCGCCTCAGGCTTCAATTCTAAGCAATTGTCTCACTTTTACTGTCACGAAGATCGCAGCTAATTAAACAAATACGTGATACGTTGGTTAAGTCAGTTGAAGAAGGCAGGATTTCAAAATTATATGTTTTTAGATGATTTTCTCCAAACGAATACTTTCGAGCAAAAGTATCTGAAAAAAAAAACGAATACTCAAAAGTATCGAAGTATCAAGAAAATGGCCGATACCCGATACTCGCTATCGGTATCGGCCCAAGTCTAATATATATGTTCCTTAGTACTCATTTAAATAGTCAAATTTGTCAAATAAACAGTTTGATTTGATTTGATTTATTTAAAATGTTCAAAAACAGCCGGTGCCGGCCTTTACAGTGAACAAGTTAACATAAAATCTGCAAAAACAACATAAATAGTATACAAAATAAAGAATAAAACATAAATTACCATAATAAAATGAAAATAGCATGTCAGTATTAAGAGATATAGAAACAGAAATGTTAATGGTGATTGTTAAGAGTCGAGAACGGAGATATTTTTAAGGTGGTTGCTGAACGTTCGGAAGGGTGCGGAGAGATCAAGGGAAGGGTGGGAAGATGAGATAGAATTGTACAATTTAGGAAGTCTATAAGAAAGGGAACGCTGGGAGAGAGAAAGTCGAAATTTTGGAAGGTAGAGGAGGTGATTGCTACGTAAAGGATGGACTGGGACATGGAGAGAGAAGTATGGAAGAATTTCTGTGGAGCGGAACTGACCGTTAATAGCAGTGTGGAGAAAAGACAGGTCAGAGATGTTCCTACGGGTCGCCAGTGGGATTAAAGAAAGGGCAGACATAATCTCAGACCGGGAGGAGGAACGGAGGTGTGGTACACTGTGACGGACAACGGACAAGAAGATATTTAGTGGGCGTTCCAAAACTTTCAAGTTGGATGGGCAGGCTGTTGAGTATATAACGGAGCAGTATTCAATAATCGGAAGAACGCATCCAGTGAAGATGGTCTTGAGGACGGGTGGGTGGGTGATGCTAGTAAACCTGTACAGCATGCCCACGACAGACATGGCTTTGGATTTAATTTTGTTTATGTGCGGAACGAAAGTAAGTTTGGGGTCAAAGGTGACACCCAAGTCATTATGTGAGGATGCTATTGGAATTAATTGATTAAAAAGGGTGTAGTCGTGTGTGTTTGTTGTTGATTTTAGAGAAAAGGACATATATTTTGATTTAGAAGGATTAATTTTGAGTGTCCACCACGAGCACCAGGCCTCCAGTGAGTTAAGAGAAAGTTGTAGGGACTGGGAGTCAGAAATATTCTAAATCCTTTTGAAGATTTTGCAGTCGTCTGCGTAGAGGAGGATCCCGCAAGAGTTGGAGAGAGCGCAATCGTTAATGTCATCAATGAAAAGAGAGAAAAGAAACGGCCCGAGAACACTGCCTTGAGGAACACCAGAAGTAACGGGTAGACTTACGGAAGTGGCTCCATCAAGAACTACACGCTGTGAGCGATCGGAGAGGAAGTTGGCGAGAAGAGATAGAAAAGGGCCGTTGATGTTATATCGGTTGGCCAGTTTGTGAATTAGGAGGATATGATTAACAGAGTCGAAAGCTTTAGCGAAGTCAATGTAGCAGACGACAAGTTGAGAATATGCTTCAAAGGCGGAAGTTATGTGGTGATGCAAAACGGTCAGGTTTGTGGCACAAGAACCACTCGGAAGGAAGCCGTGCTGTTGAGGTGAAATGAACGGGATAGTGAATGATAGAAGGCGGTCGTGAATAATTCGCTCAAATAAATTGGAAAGAACTGGAAGAATAGATATTGGACGGTAATTATTAACCTCATCTTTAGGACCGGACTTTAAGATGGGAGTCACAAGTGCCGTTTTCCACTGTAGGGGGAAAGAACCGGATGCAAAAAATCGGTTGAACAATTTGCAAAGTGGGACATGAAGAGAGTCCGCGGTTCGATGCAGGAAGAGTGAACCAAGGGCATCAGATACGGCGGCTTTATTTGGAGGTAAAGATTTGAGGAGGGAGAGCATCTCCTGAGACGTGACATGGACCGATGACAGGGAGTGTGGGCACACCGGAAGGAGCGTTGGAAGGTCGATTTGTTGGTTGGGAGCTGTGAAGTTGGAGGAGAAGTACCTATTGAAAGCTGACGGTCTTGCATCTCCCGTGAAATGACCCAGATCAGATTTTATGACGGAAGGTAAGCGAGCGGACTTACGCCTGGCATTAAATAGTGACCAGAAACGTTTAGGGTTAGTCATCATGTCGTCGGAAATTGACTTTACACTGTTGTCATAGTCGCGGCGGAGAAGAGTGTGTGATAATCGACGGAGGCGTGAGAAAGTGGCATAGGTTTGTGGGTTGGGATGGGACTTCCAAAGCTTCCACGCAGCACGTTTGTTTACGAGCACGAGAGATGTTTCACCGGAGAGCCATATGGGTTTCTTCTTGGAGACCCTTCGAGAGGGAACAAAGTCGGTGATGACACCATGCAGGAAGTCATAAAATGTGTCCAGGGCTTCGTCCGTAGACCCGCACTCCAGGAGGTCCCAGGGTAGGAGGGAGAGCACGTAGTTAATGGCAGGCCAATCGGCCTTTCTCCAGGCTTTCACGGACCTGAAGGGGGAGGGAAGACAACGGGAAGTACGGTTAGGCAAAGAAACAGATAACTCAAGTGAGGAGTAGTCGGACTCGAAGATATTTCTGCACATGGTAGGGGGAGGAAGAGAAAATGATGAAAGGACGAGGTCCAATGTTGCCAAGTTTCTGGTCGGGAAAGGATTGCATTGAAAAAGACCCATGCCATCAATGAAGTGGTCGACGAAAAACATGCCACTGGCATCGGCACTACTACCACTGGTCGATGAGGTCCAATTGACATGAAGGTTGAAATCACCGAATAAGATCAGGTCGCCGAGGGTGTGAACGTGGAGAACTGAGTCGAGGCACTCCTCCAAAACCGTAAGATTGCTCGCAGGTGGACGATAAAAGCAGCCAAAGAAGAGTTTTCTTGATGCTTGGGGATGGACTTCCTGAGAACTCTCGAAACGAACTTCTGTCCAAATAATTTCACATTGGGACTCGAGGTCGGATCGTCGGATGGCCGGGAGAGAATAATTTATAGCCAGGAGTACACCACCACCGCGAGAGTTCTGATCTCTGCGAAATACCTGATGGCTGTGTGAGAAACCCAATTCACTGTCAAGCACTCGGTCGCTGAGCCAGGTTTCCGATAGGGCTATGACATTAAGTGCACAGAGTACACTACAGTGGGAGGAAATTGTGGAAAGCTTGTTCTGTAAACTTCTAATATTCTGGTAGTAAAATTGTAGCATTGGGCCGGGGTTGAGGCTGACGTCACCAGACAGGAGGACTAGGAGGGCGAGCAGGTTCCACCCAGACGACGAGGGACTCGGGGCGGTCCCACGGCGGCGACCTCCTGGCGAAAGGTGAGCTGGAGATGGTTGACGCTGAAGCCGCAGGCAACGAAGCCGTTCCACGAAAATCCAAAATAACTTTTATAGTTGTTGGAATATGTGTCGTAGCGTGACAGAATAGGTGGGCATTCACAAGCACTTAAGTACCAACACCGAAAATAAAACCGGAATAAAGAAAACTACCACTAAAAACACCGCAGTTTTAACAGAGTGAGGAGCACGTGAGTGGTAACCGGCGGCCATCTTGGCGTGGCGTGGAAGTTTCATAAGAGGGGTGTTGAATTTCATTTTGTAATCTGTTCCCATTGTTAAATCTAGGGGAATTTACAAATTAAATTCTCAGTGGGCTACTGGAATCAAGGCTGAAAAAATCCGAGTGCAAAGGGTTAATGGACCCCTCCCTTTTACTTCCCGCCAATATAAAATTACCCCATTATTCCCACAATTCCAGCCAGACAGACTCCCTCGTCCTACACCAGTCCATTAAGTCACATGCTGGCCAATTTTGACTCCCACAAAGTTTTAACGCATATCTTAAAATTAATTGCAATGACTTGGGGTAATATTTGATTAAGCAACTGTTAAACAGGAAGTAGCTTGTACATTTTGAGTTTCCGGGTTTCTCTGCTGCGTTATTCCAATGTTCGGGAGATAACGTTCCGTGCCATTGCAGGATACGTCATCAGATCTGTGATAGGTTGAATGAGATCGGCTGCGGTATTTGTAGTGTCTTCAGGGAGGCCTGCTGTCATCACAGCCAATCAGAATTGAGGGGTCAAGAGCTGTCGCACTCCCATTGGCTTGAGACTCCCGTTTCAAAATTAGCCGTTTCCAATTGTTGTGTAGCCAATGTCCATCATCCCGACTTAAGTTTAATGGTCTTTTTTCAATTTCAATTGCTTCACATAAGGGAAGTAGAATTTTTCACACATGCTTCATAAATATTAATTTGGCGATCCGGGTTGACGAATGCATGCTATGCAACTGCTGACTGCATGCAGTGTTTGTCCAGAAGAGCCCTCTTAAGCTTATGCCAATCTGCCAATGTACTGCTCTCTTTGTTTGCCCAACGTATTTTAAATGTGGCCTGAACCCAGTCACAGTTGTTATTCAGTGGAGGGGTGAGCGATAATCAAGACCTACAATCATATCGCTGCAAAAGCCTTCAGCAGGAAGTAACTTCTTCACATTTTCGAGAATAACAAGCTGCAACAAGTACATAGCAGACCACATGACTATGCAAAAAATGTGCTATGGAGAGAGAGAGGGGGGGAACAAGAAAAATTGTTGATTTATTAATAACTTTTAAGAAGATTTAGGAATGTAGATGAATAAATGGGTGGGAACAGACAATACTACTTTTTAATACTTAAAGAGATTATAATAATCAATAGCACACTGTGGGAAAGCCAACACATATACTTGAGCGAATCAAGGCAAAAACATTCAGCAGTAACTAGAAATAAGGAATGTGCATGAAAAGGCAAGCGAAGGAGGAACTTACTTTGCAGCACATGCTTATAATCCCTTTGCAGTTTCAGAAGCCCAAGCTCGAAGAGTAATCGCAATGCTTCGTCGCCCCTGAGTTTCAAACTCATGGTCTGCAATATATCTTTTGCTCCTTTGATAATTTTCGCCAATGATGTTTTGTTGTCAAGGTGTATCTGATGTTAGTGGGAGAAAAACATAATTATAACCAGAAAACACACGCATAAAATGCAGACAATACAAAATTATATATCAAGTATTAGTTGCCATTGCTATGATTACTCATGTCAGGGCCCTGTTGGGCCAAGTGCAGAACAAGCCTCTTCATGGGCCACCACTAAAGCACTTCTTCATACGATCCATAAACCTCTCTTGCTAGCGACCCTCTACATCCCCTCTCTCTCTCTCTCTCCTCCTCTCCGACGCCTACAAATGCACTTCCCCAAAGCAACACACCTTCTTCCACTCAAGGACTAAAAGCAATATACTTCCACAGATGCCACTCCACTTCTCTTCATCACGATTCGTAATGAAACTAAGCTCCTTTCGAGCACACCCTCGGCCACTTCCTTAGCGAACACACCACCCTGACAAACCTCCTCTACTGAGCAAAATGCCCCCCCTCCCCAAGTGCCCCTACCGCCAAGTACTACACTCCTCGGATCACCACACCACACCCCCCTGATATACTCAATTTAACCACAACATACCTCCCCGGTTCTGACAACATTAAGCGAATCCTCCGAGATCTACACCAGGGTGTCCACTGTAAAGCCATTTAGAAATTCCCCGAGTTCTCCAGGGGAATTGTTTCGTTTTCCAGGGTGCCCTCCAGTCCTAAGCATACGCATTTTTTGCTAAATATTGCTCATGGGGCTGTAATTATTAACTCCAGGAATCAGGAATAGTTGGTTGAGTCATTGTGATGCTGTGCGTAACATCTTGAGATACTGCTATTTGCCATAAGTAGAGACCCTGAAACTTCGCAAATGGGTTTTTTTGTGAATTATTTTAAGAGCATAAAAGTTGTTATTTTGATGTTTAAAGCCATAATAAGTTAAAATTTGCCATTTTAACGTCAGCAAAATTCACCAAAATTTCGCGAATAACTTTCTATTCGTGAAATCTTACAGTATTCGGCTTTTGTTGCTATATTTTGCGTGAAATTTCACATTTTTTTAAACCACATCGTATACATTTGTTTGGTCTGATACCAACATCGCATAATATTTTGCGAAAAACAGAAATTGTTTAGTTTCATTTTGTTATGTATGTAAAGACACGTAATGAAAAGTTGTCGTCCCATTTGGTGAAAAAACGTTTACAAACTCATGGTATGAAATAAATACATAGATAACTATTTTTTACGTGACCACTCCACTTTCATCAGTCTGATGATGTGCGTGACCATGATATCTGCGTTTGTCTCCCTAGATCGCATTTATGGTGGCAGGGTGGGGACGCATCGTTTTCGTTGCACCGCCGAAATATGACTTGCGTAGTATTTATCCCGAAAGATTCATCAGAAAAGTTGCCATTCAAGCATTTGCACTTATGAAAGATGATTTCAGTAAATCTGCACAAAGCATTAATGGGACCAATAACTATGCTAGACAAGAGTATCTTAAATGTCACAGCGGTTGGACGAAGAGACAAATAAAGTTGTCAATTGGACACAATAATTTTACTCAAAGAGCGCTCCTCCTAAGCTTCGACTGATGGGTCGTAATTACTCCTCGGGTAGATAAAATGAGTTATTTAAGGATAAACTATCGAATTCACTGACATATATTGAGTATATGATGCCGACTTTATGATATCACTCCGGCTCGACGGCATTCACGCCTCAGCAAACTGATTTGGCACCAGTGACGGAGGGTCGGCGGCAGGAGAGTTGCCGGCATGACGGGAACATAAAAAATACGAGATAGGGGCACACTAATTCCGTATGATGCAGGCTTTCCAGGCAAGCTGGGATTGTCATTTTCAATAAGCCGCAGAGTCGCTGACGTGGCGGGGAAGTATCTACAAAAGATAAGTCTGGGCAGGAATTTTCCCAGGAATATCCTCCAGCACCCCTGTTTTGTTGAGAGGCATCGCATATTGCATATTAAGTGTTGAAAATTTCTGAATAACTGCAGTAGAATTCCCGGTGCTGATACCTGCAGAGTGAAATATGGCCCACAAGTTGCCAAGAAAAGAAAGGAGCAGATAAAGACATCAGGTAAAGGCCAACAAGTTGCTGCACTAACGTTTGTCTCAGGTCGCTCGATCTGGTTTAAAACATTGAAAAATATGGTGCAGAAACGAAGAGGGCGTTACAAAACGTCGTTGAGAGTTTTGAGGCGTGGGCACGTTCCCTAGCCCAGGGGAGAGTCCCAGCCGACTGGGATGGTTCCAGGCCAATCAGTGAAAGACCAGACACTGACCCCCCCTGACACTGGAGAGTGGAGAGGGGAACTGGGGGGGGGGGGGGGGGGGCAGAGGTCGCAGGGACTCAGTCCGATGCCACTGTTGGCCGAAGGAGCAGGGCTCGAGGGGTACAAATAGTGAGGGCCAGGCCCAGTTCAGGGCTTTCTGCATTTTGGACCCCCGTCGGAGCCCAGGAGAATCCATCCTATATATATATATAATAAGTCCTACACCCTCCTCTCCCTCTATTCCTTGTTCTCGGTGGCACCCCCTCTTGTTACTTCAATTGAGTAAAATGCTTCCCCTGTACATACTCTTTTCTTTTTTTTTTTGTTGACTCGTTGGTCACCTGGTGCCTCTCCCTCACCTTTCCGTCATGGTCCAGTTTAGAAAAAAGAAATTGTGAAAAAAAACACGGTGAAATAATCCATAGAGCGAAAAAAACATTTTGAAAGCACAAGCCATGACGACAGGGCATGATATCGGAACTCAAACTGTTTCCCGTCTGCTCTCTGATTTTGAATTTCGTCTTACGGCTTAGGTCTACCATTGGAGAGAGGCTGTCGTAAGAAAACCATTACGGCTTACGGTATACGTCTTACGTCCATTGTAGACCAGGCATAAAACCCTTCACATTTCTTCAGTGAACGCCTTGCCTTCTGCCCCCATCACTGTAGAGATTGCAACTACTTAACTCTATGCATTACGCAGCATTAAATAATGGGAAGGAAACATAATCTCCAAATTTGCGACAAAACCAATTTTTCCAGAACACTCGCCAAATTCCCTGAGTTTTCCAGAAGACCGAAATTTCCTGAGTATACCAGGTTGTCCCGGTTTGCGGACACCCTGCTATACCGAAATTTAAAAAACTTGTGCCTCCTCTACCACCTTCTTTCCGAGACACCCAGCTGTCTCTATCAGACGTCCCACGGCCCTACGAGGTGTTTTTCCGCAAATCCACCAAATTGCCACCTCCAGCCCCCTCCTCGTGCATCGCAGAATGCAACACCTCCCTGGCGTGCCTGGGGCAAACACCCTCTTTCTGCACCCAACCACCCCTCCCCATCCCTTCTTCTTCCCCACGCACACGACAGCCATTTCATTTCTCTCTTCCTTCAGAAGGCCATCAAAATGTTCCAGCATTCATATTTTGTGAGTGTTCTCTTTAAATCTTTCTGTGATAAGAAATACTTCTCTTCAATTTTAGTATCGTGCACACACTCAGAGGAAAATGCATTTATCAGCGACACCAAAAAAAATAAATAAAAGTAGGTCTACATATGTATAAAAATACCACAAGAGGACACTCACAGAAGAATATAAAAGCTCAACATTTTTGCGGCCACCTTTGTTGGCCAAAGAGGAATGAGGCTTGGGTCCGTGAGAAAGGGAGGTATTATTCTTATTATTAGAGGTCAGTTCACCAAAGGCCGTCCAAGCGTGCACCATCCCTCACCTCTGTTTTCACCTCAACACTGGCTACATTTGGTTTATGAAAGAATATCATCAAAGAGGTGATCTACACCATAACTAAACATACCTATTATCTTATAATCAAAACTATCAGTGAAAGATCATCCTATCATTCACCCTGAAGATGAACTCTGACTTACCCTTTCAAATGTTGGTGCAAAACTACACTGCCACCCAGTGGGAAATATAAAACTCTTCCTCCAGTTAATACAGCCTGAGACATTTCAACTTTGTCATTATTTGGAAATCACTAATATGCTGGAAAGAAAGAAGAGAGAACTCTCTGCAATTCCACATGGTTTACAGTTTTATTGTCACGGCCAATTTTGCAGCAGCATCTTCTGGTGGCATCAGTCATGAAGATGAAACTTAAAACCTTGTGGAATCGCAGAGTTATTTCTTCTTCCTTTGGAGAGGAGACGAGGAATAAACAGCCCCACTTCCAAATTAAGTTTCTATCTGTTCTACATGATGGTTGACCGTTCCCAATTCAATTATCAATGATGAAAATGCATAGGCAATGTGTTTTCCTGGACCAAGAATAAAATTTTAAATACATTTTATCATTTGGCACGATGAATCGGAAAGAGGATTTCTTCACGCATGTTCCGGGAACAACTTATCCAGCGGAAATATTGCTAGAGTTATATTCATGTATTTTGGAATGATCACGGTTGTCTTTTACTCTTCTGGTCTTTGATTGTGAGAATAGTTATTGCATTCATCCTGTTCTAATAGCTGTGGATACTCCTCTGAACTGCTTTTAAGGGAGAGACAAATACACAACTGGAAGTGCTGATGCAAACGAAGGATATGAAAAATGTATAGATAATACAAAGATGTGTTTAGAGTAACCAAGGCTGTGATAGACATGGCAGGTCATCCAAGGTAGTGCAAGGTATGGGCTCGATTCTGTTGGAAGACATTTTTTTTCCTCTGCTCACTACTTCTAATAACAGTTTTTATTATATTGTATAACATTTTATTATGTGCATTCAAAAAGTAATTTTTTGTCCTTTTTCCCTATTTTACTGACCCATAGAGATTATGAGATAAGTATTTTCTTTTAAATATAAAAAATTATTTTAAGAATACCCTAGCCAAAATTATTGAGGACCTTTCCTGCCCTTTAAATCCTGGCATCTTATTCAATTGAGAATTTTTAGCATTTTAGCCTTTATTGTATTTGCTAGTCATCACAGATTTATAATCGTGTCCACTTATCAGGTTATTTAATTATCCTATGAAATCAAGACATGTATCACAAGAAGAGAAACTGAATAAAGAATCCTATTTTGGCCATCAATTATCCTTGACACCCAATGTGATTGTTCAAGCCAAAATTACGTATTTTTCATGAGAATGCAAAGGGGTTTCAGGGCTCTGTAAAATTTGTGGCAAAGAGATAGAAGTCTGGACTATTTTCATCATTTATGACATCAGGTGAGAGTAGCAGATGAGGGATCTGGATGGGGCTTTGCCCTTTGTCCCCATGAGTTTTCAATGTGGACAAAATGATTACCAGGGTGATGGAGACACATCATGTGGGCAAGTCCATTCACTTACAAAAGCTGATCAACTATTTTCATCAGCATTCACATTATTTATTTCTGGATAAAAACTCTATCATTGTTGACATTTATAAATAGGTAATGCATAATTAAGTGATGTACTCAGTTGTAATTAGAGATGGGCAACCCGGTAAATTACCATGGTATTTTTCGCAAATTACCAACACCCCTGAAAATTACCGTACTAAAAGGTAATTTTCAGAAGTTCTTTTCCAGAAAATTTCTTCCTCACGAAGAAACCATTGGAATGGGTGATATTACAAATTAAGTAGCTAAAATGATTTTGTTTACATCGTTTACATTGTGTCCGTGATTAGTTCACAGTAAAATAACAAATGCACATTGCGCAGAGGTATGTCTTTGGAAGGAAAATTTCTCATAGTGTGACAAAAGAGAGGCAAATTGCGTGTTCTTTATAAGTATATAAAACAATAATTTAATGAGTTATAATAGATAATTGTCATGATATATTTTATATAAGCATCGGCATTTATATCTCAATGCTATTTGATTTTGTTTTGAGTCCTCTGATAATGATTTGTAGCTCAAAACGTAAAATCACAGGAAAATTACGGTAATTTTCGAAAATTACCGTAATTTACCACAGTAATTTACCTCAATTGAAAATTACGGTAATTAACCCATCTCTAGTTGTAATAGACTTACTAAATATAGAAGTTAAATTATGCTTGACATGGGGTCAACTAGTTCTTGAATTAAAGGTCAACTACAACTCTTACACTGGCAGCAAGAATGGTAAGACGTAGTATTCCATCAATGAATATTTGAATGGAGCTTTTGATAGCTTATGTATTATTGTTCATTTGTGATGCTTTAATCAGTGATACTATTGCATTTTGCCTTTCAGTACATAGCACTGCACATCATTTTATTCAGAGGATAAACTCTTACATGGTCGTAAACCCCCATTTCATTTAGATTGGATGAATTTTGATAACATATCCCACCTTAGGTTTGAACCTTTCAGAGGCTGCTTCACGAATTATCATCTTGAAACATGAATTTAACTCCACAAGATCACTGCATCCTGAAAAAGAAACCTACTTCAGCAAAGAAAGAACCAACATTATAACTATATACCAATATTTCAAGTTATTGCATAAAGAGAGAAGCACAGAATATAGTAATATAGTGGCACAATGATTCCATCTTTATTCTTTGATTACCATGACTTATCCTGGTAGTCCAGTCCCTGAGACACATCCGGATAGATAGATAGATTATTGTTGTCGTGGGTTTCCTCCAAGGAGGCCCTGAGGCACTTAGGCTTATTGTGCCATCCACCCTTCTAGAGAAATCACCCATATAGCCCAATCACCTTGCTGAAGGCCAGCAGGCCCCCTGTGGGGATTTCCCTTTCCTCCCTGGGTTCCAAAAATGGAGACCCCAGGTACCTATTTCGAGTCCTCATCACAGCAGGGCACTCGCATAATATGTGGGATGTGGATTCATCCTCTTCTTCGCACCACCTGCATCTAAGGTGAATCCACGATTCCCATGAGGTGCCTCAACACCTGGTAGTGCCCTGTGAGGAGTCCCACTACCGTTCGTAATTGACCCCTGTTAAATGACAGGAGTCTTTTGGCAAGCCCAGTTCTGGGTTCTCCTATGTGTAGTTTCGCCTGTCCAAGACTTGGTGTAGTTCACCAGATCTCAGAATGCTGGGCTAACCCCCACATTCTAATTATTTCTGCTATCCCTATTGACGTAGCTATATGTATGATTGGCTCTGGTCCAATTGGATTTCGGCTGGAACTGTACCCATACCAGCTCATCAGCCATCTCATTTCCGGATATTCTTGCATGACCAGGCACCCAGAAAAGTTCCACCTTGCCACATTTGCCTACATCATTGAGTGCCTCATGACACTCCTGAAGCAGCTGTGATTTGCACCATGGTGATGCCAGCACCTTTAGAGCCACCTGAATATCTGTGCTTATGTGTTTCAGTCTGTTGAACTTCCCGATCTCCTTAATAGCACATGCGCAGGTCAGAAGTGCATATACCTCTGCCTGGAACACCATAGCATATTTTCCGAGAGGGATTGAGAGCTTCCTTGGTGTGCTACAATTGTAGACCCCTGCTCCTGCTCTTCCTTCTTCCCTGGAGCCATCCGTATACCATACCTCGGCCCCAGAAGGAAGTTCTTTTCCCTTTCCTCTTGCCCACTGTTCCCTATCCAGGAAGCAGGTCTTGAAGTAGAGGGGTGATTGGTTGCACCTGGCTATCATTTCATCACTGCCCATCCCGAGGATGGGACTCGACTTCATGAGCTCCTTCCAAACTTGTCTGTGACCAAAAGACAACTTCCTTTGTCATACCACTGTCCCATACATTTGAGACGATAAAGACTGCCTGAACACATTCCAATGCTCACTGCACTAATCAAAATGTGCCCACATCGACATTTACTCCAGCAGCAAAGGAAAGTGAGTTGTTCATGGTCAAATTTCATCCAAGTTGCTATGATATGGAAGAGCTATTGTGTGCGTTCTTAATTCATTAACCGAAATCAAATTTAGACAACTGCCTGAAAATTGCACTTATGTAATACCTTGTAAAAATGCATCATTTCATCAAGGCAACTGTAATTGATGCAAACGCAGGGAAGCAATGCAGTGAGTGAATAAACTGATATACTGATGCATTTCTGAAACTGCAGGAGCCACAAAACGTGTGATATACCAACCTTTTGTCAATGTAGCTTCAAATTTTCACCTGCATAGTAAACGACTAAAGCAGCTTCATTCAAAGCGGCACTAGCAGCAGGGTCATATTCAAGTATGTCACACAGGCATACTTCAACTTTCTGGGATTCTGCTTCCCCCATTCACTCCCACTGGATGCCAATCGCTTCATCTTCATCGCATCAGCCTTCATCCTTTTTTTGTCGCAGAGTAAACTGAATTCCACACTCTCGGAGCAATAGGAAAAGAATTGTGTTGGAACTTGCGGTACAGTGATAACAAAATGCTTTTTTGAAATTGGAACCCAAAATTCTGAATGAGGCTCCATCAGCACATGCGAAAAATGGGTCACTGAATAGCTTTTTCACAGGAAAACAAAATCTTCCAGAAAAACTACTGCACTTATTCACATGGATAGTCAAAGGGTCCAGAAATCACACCCAATTGTTGGTTACTGCAGTCTTTGGAGAAATGTGAGATATTTTAGCAATTGCCTGCAGGTTCTCAATTGAGAATACTGAAATTGAAGGGGTGCAGTCTAGTTTGTTTCAGGCAAGACCACTTTTTAAAGGATTGTAACTTTAAATTGTCATGCCTCAAATGTAAATTGTGACGTGAGTTTTTCAAATAGTGTTGCGCTAGAGAAAAATTGGGGATTAATAGTAATACAACTGTTGAGTAGTGACTCCTGCCATCAACAAATGCAGGCCCAGGGAAAACAGAAACAAACCCAGTTCACAAAGTTTTGATATTTCAAAGTTGTGCTTGCCCATTAGGTCCAGTAGTTATGCTTGCCTAGCCTTGTATGATGAGTCGATTAATCGAAGCCATCGACAATGATTTCAGTATTTGCGGTGCGATGACTGAAATTGATGAAGATGAATGTCATAGACCATCGACTGTAATGAGTCGATGATTCTCATCGATGTCGATGAGTCATGATGTGCTGCTGACACGAGAAATGCTACCGCTGCTGATGACCTCTTCCTGGCAGAGCTCCACAAGTACGAGGAGGTCCCAGCTTAATTCAAATCTTCGGACGTCCTACATTGGTATAGCATCGGGAGGGATGTGTATCCCCGCCTTCAGAAGTACGCGAGGAAATACCTCTCTGTATTCCTGCCACTTCAACGTCGTCAGAGCGGTTCTTCAGCGATGCAGGAAACGTTGTGTTGGACGACTGACTCACCGATGAAAATGCAGAAATGAGAATTGTATAACACCACAACAAAGAGTTTTTGCTTAATTTGTAACTAGGTATACCTTTTCGCTCTTTAATAAATAGGCCTTGTCCTTCTCAAATAAGTATGACCCAATTCAATCTTCACTTAATAGCCACTCCAAACTGCCAACCGAGACATCTGTACCAATCATCGATCTACGTAATTCATCGATTATCGGCATGATCACTAATAAAACGACTAGTAGACCGTATTCGTCGTATATGTACTTTTACCGTTTATGACAATTGGCATGACCACTAGTAGAGTGTATTCATCAGACGGGCATTGGGATCCTAGGCGATACAAGTAGGAACCCTGACGTCAATACCACTGATATAATATCAATCTGTATTCACAAACTTTACAACCTTTTTCTTCTTCCATCTTATTAGTTAATTTATGGTTACGTGCTTAAGTTAATTTCGTGCTCATATTCTGCATAAACTCGCCTTTCTTCAATATAGCTCCATATGTTTTTCTCCAAAGGGAAATAAGCCGTGTGCATTCAAGTAAGGGTAGAGCTAGGGTAACTCAGCTCCTCCCTTAGTAGGAACCTTATAGTTGCAACTGCCTTGCACTATTGCTACCAATGTTGCCAGAGTCCTGCAGCAAAGTAGCCAGGGTTGGCACACTTCATGCAGCTCGAGTGCAACTCGCACCAAGCGAGACAATAATGGCAAACTTGCAGCAGGCTTGCATCTAGATTGCCAATCTTGGCAAGCCGTATGCTAACCTCAACCAAACTTGTTGCAACCTTGCATGTCATGAGGGATGTAGCTGCATGTGACCCATATTATTAGCATGTTTCTATGTAGTACCCTAGTTGCATCTCAGTAGTGCACGTTTTGGTGAACTTGACCCTCTGCCACACACCCTCACAGTGGCTTGCAGGGTATCACATAGATGTAGATGTATAGTAGGTTTGTTGCCCCAATTTGCTTGTGTAGACCTCGTGACCTTTGACCCCCACATAATCCTTGAAGCTCATGACAAGATTGACCTTACCATTCACTTTGGCAACCATTTAAACATATTACACTCTCTTCCTATGATATGGCACGTTTGTTCATGGGTTGGTAGCCCTGATTCGCTTTTATCACCTCTGCGACCTTGACTATGCCCTCTCATGGGTCACCGTTAAAAGTTATTCCATTGTGTTACTCGTGCCCAAAAATCCATATATTTAAATTTTGGCAAAAAAATTCAGACTTTCTTGAATCTCGACGGTTTTACATTTAAACTACATAATGTAAAATTTGATTTCATTTTGGACCTTCACTCTGGTGTCAAAAAATTGAATTTTTAAAATGATGCTCACACTGCACAAAACATGTGACCTTTTTCTATCCTTGCATCAAATTTCATCAGTGTGTGACTAATAAAAATGCCTTGAATTTGAGGCCAAAAATGACAATCCATGGAAGAGTCTGTACAGAAACATCGAGTTAACCCGTTATTTTTCTTCTTCCGCCCTTGAAATAGCAGCCATACACTGAGAAAGTATTCTCCATTAGTTAGGTATTAGCCCCTGACGAACTGTGTTTTCTCTTCAGTAATAAACACCACTATTTCAGAAAAGCACTTTCACACTGTCGTGGATAGTGGTAAGATGGCAGCATTTCGCATGCAGGTTGCATTAGGTTGGCTTCAAGCCCCCTCTATGCATGATACGTTGCACTGCCGATCTATCTATGCCAAATGCGATGCCGATCTAAACCAAAGGAACAGTTTATGGGCAATCCTTCTTGATTGCTAATAACTAGATCAGTGACAAACTCATATGAATTACCGACAAGAAGTAATTGAGATACATATGTGGTCAAAAGAGTTCAATTAGTTGGTTTTATTAGGTTGGTTGGTGACTTTGTCCACAGGTCTCTTTTTGACCAATGAAGATGCAGAAATCTTTTCCTTATTCATTTCAGTTAATGCTGTGGATGACAGATTAATGTTACTCTGGCAAAAAATCCATATGACCACAAGCTAAGGGCAAAGCAATATACCGTACTTACTCATGTAATCCACGCCCTCGTGTATCCCGCACACCCCTATTTATGGGCAGGCTCGTGAGGAAAAAAATTATTTCTTTCAAAAAATTATTTTTTTGCCCTTGAGTCTGCATCATTTTGTCATAACATGAATGCACATTCTTTGTTAGAAATGCTGTGCCTAAATTACGAGTACGTATTTCTCATTAGTTGATTAAATTATGTGTTAATATCCTCACAATCATCACCACGTCATGCATCCTTGCACGGCTTCTTTTATTGTGCATCTTTTTCCCATAGCATCTCACGATAATCACAGTTTCATACGATCACATCATCCAGCTATAAAAATGGCATCTGTTCAAATTAACATCGAACTGAAATAATTGCAGAAATATATACAATTTCAACCCGTGATTATTATTACAGAAATCTGTTGGCATATCAACAAATAAAAGCAGAATGCCATCCGTACCTGATAGCGGTGGTCTCACATTAGCTGTGGACTGGGACGATTTAACAACACCGAAAGTCTTGGGAGCACACAGAAAAAACTAAGCTCAATGTCATAACAATTATAATTCTTATAAAACTAAATAAAATCACATTCACAGAAATAGAATCATAAATCACTAATGAATATTCATATCATAACAGTTCTCATTTATAGTTTTCGTCACTGTTGATTCAGATACACCATATTTCCTTCCTGCTGCTCGATTTCCTATTTTTCGGCATCGCTTATCATAAGTAATTTTGTACTCACAGGAAACGATCGATATTTCACATCAGAATTCATTTTAGGGTGATAGTTGCAAATTATTTTAAAATGCTAAACGATCGATTCGAACTCGTTTACTACTCTCACGCACTGAGCGGATGGCATGGATAGTAAGAAGGTATAATCTCTGAGCATACGACCATTGCCACTATGTAGCAAATTGTTTGTCGTGTCTTTGCAATGTAGCTTTTATTTGTATGCAAAAGGTGCTATCTATTGTGCAAAAATTTTGCTACAGATATGTGATACCGAAACAAACTCCGCTTACGATTTTGAAAAGACGTAAAGCTGCAACTTAAAAATTCTAGCTGGAATGTCAACACATTTTAAATCACAGTCTTTAGGCCAAGGCAAAGGCCAACACTCATTAGGCCAAGCCATTTGGATGCCTTATTTTCTGTTTTCCATGATTTCCAATCCCAAGGTTTTTAAATTATTTTTCTATGATTTATCTTCCATTATTCACGGTAAAAAAAGGAAAAGGAAAAAACTAGAGGGGGATCAAAATGCAATTACTTCAAGAAACAAATCTTGCCTTTTAAAATGTTCCACAACACTTCCGTGAAATCTGTGTCACGCCTCAAACCAGCGATTGCCTCTTCATATATGTGCAGCGCATGGTTAACTCCTGAAAGCAAACATTAAAAATTAAATTAAAACCAACTTTGCTATTCTTTGAGCTAACTTCTCCATGCAGCACTGGAAACCAAGCAAGAGTCTCACGCACTCACCTATCTTGGGTACACATTGCGGCTTGTCCGAGCGCAATGCAGGAGGGAGCTTCCCGTAGGTAATGTACGAATGAACTTGGCTGCGAATGGACGAGGACATGACGGTGAGGTTCATGGTGGCCATGGAGGACATGAGGAACTGATTCTCCCGCTCCACCGGCAAGCTCTGCATCAAGCACTGTATCTCTCGGAGCCTCTCAATGTCTTGCCACAGCAAACTGCCTTCACTGCCAACACCAACACTCACTTCCTTTTGAATAACACAGAATCCATCAAAACCAGAGACTTAAATCAGTAATTTAAGACTTCTTACTTTAACAGCCACTGCTAGACAATTACTTTGATAATCATTTTTGTAATAACTCTGCCCCTCACTTTGAATGGGGAACCCACTCCATTGTCCTAGGCCGACAAAGAAAGCACAGGTTGCACACATGACGGCAGGGCTGTTGACATTTCCTTCAGATTGCATCACTTCTCACTCGCATCAATTTCATCAGGGGCTCGTTGCAATAAGTGACAATAGTAGAACAACAGGAGACTCCTACCACTTCCCATTGCATTCCTCCATCTGATAATGTCAACAATCAATGCTTGGAGAACTTCATAACAATTATTCCTTTCATATTTACATCAACTAACTATGCACTTACCTTATGCATTTATCCTATCTCACAATCAACCGCCTCATCATGACCCATGGAGCAAACAAGGACTAGATTTCAACAAGTATTAATTTATATTATTGAGTATTAACTAGAGATGGGTTGAATGCAGTTTTTCTTGAATCCCAATCTTAAATTCACACTTACATCTCAATTTGAATCCGAATCTTATCTTTACCTTTAATCCTAAATTTTATCTAAAATCTAAATGTTAAGTACTATTCCTTGAATCCTGATCATAATTTCAAAGCCAAATCTTCATATATTTTATTTTGAATTCTATTACAGTTGAGCATCTTTAATCCAGCACAGTCAGGACCGAAGTGATGCCGGATTAGGAATTTTTCCCAGATTAGGGATTTTGCCCGGACTATGGGTCATGCATGGCAAATGGTATATTTTTGATGTCCGGATGTTTTCATTGAAAGGAGTCAATTATTTATGACAAAATATATTCGTTTGCCATCTACTGAACCATATTTAAAAACAAAAGTCACTGAGGATAATCAGAGAGATATGGTTCCTTAATTCGCAAAGTTATTACTTAAAAGTATCGATGTTGCACAGAGAGTGAAAATAACGGAATCTAAGCATTGTGTGCATCATTTTGCTGCACATTTAAAAGTATATAAATATTATTGGAAAAGGGTATATAGAATTTGATATTTCTTATGCACTGCTTTGCGCAACATATTTCATACCGTGCTTGGTTTGTTATCATTTGATTCAGTGCGATGTCAATGCATGGGTGTCGTCAACACAGCCGCTCATCACTATGTCACAGGCGATCGGTCTGGATGACTGTTCAAAGACAACCATCAATGGTAGTCCTCCCTCAACAATTTCAGGCTCATCATCTTCATCCCCATTTGGATTTATTGCTATTAATTACCATTTCAATGATTTCATCATCTGCGAAATGTTGTGTGGTGAGAGTATCGTGGCCGCTGACTATTCTTTCCTCTACATTTACCAATTCCATTTCCTTTAAGGGGGCTCCCTAGCTGAGGCCACTCTCACTTGTAACCGCTTTTCTATTGTAGTTCTACGATTCCCCGCATAGGTGGCGGTATGAAAAAGTGGAAAGGGAAGGCCCTCTCCCCCCTCTCTCGATGCAACATGATAGCGTGCCGAGCATCTCTCGCCTCCCTCTAAGTGTTATGGTTTGATGAGTGACCGGAAGTTGCGATATCTCCCCCTCGGTCAACCCAGATGTCTCAACCCAACCTTTTCTTATTTTAGACCCTGATGACGGGGTCTCAAATCCTCCAGTACAGTTTCTGGGCATTGTTTTCACTTTTGATAATGGAAGAATTATTAGAGGGGGGGGGGGGGGGGGGGGGGGGGGAGGAAGGTTTGCCTGCAGAAGAGCAAAAAGCGAAATTTAATACTTTTGATTAGTAGTCATAGCTGATAAGCGAGAGGCAAGGATGATGGTTTGGACTTGTTTAGGATGAGGGAAATCCTCATCCTAAACAAGTCTTGTGGGTATTATCCTTCTTCGGACCGAGAACAGTGCCGTAAATTTAAATGTCTGCCTGGAACATATTGGTGACGTGGCTAAATTGAAAATTTCAGTCTAGAAAAGAAATTTTAGAAATTGTTACAAAAATCTACGGCAGCATATTCCCGAAATCGAAGAGTTTTTTTTTCAACCCCTTGGAGAATACATATTCACTTAACTTAGCAGCAGGGGTAGCCCTTATGAATTTTATGCAGCCATTGTCGTTCTGGCAGATAACCTAAAATCTTGTAGGTACCTATGCCCCCATCTGGTTGAATTCATTTGAGATTGCCACTAACGAACCGTGGTATTACCCGTAAAGTGACAACAGCAAGGTAGAAGCGCGAGGATGCTGCAGAGGAAATATCATTTGCCTTTATCGGGAATCAAACCCAGATATCTCTAGATTTTCGCTTGCTCGTCTACATTTTACGACCATTATTAAATTCATCTTTGTCTAAACTCATGAAACTCCAAGTTAGAATATGCACAACAAATGTAGGATGAAAAGTGGAAATTTAGTGGCATAATTTAAAAGAAAAGTTTCAACAACGAATGACAAAAATCTTTCATTGGGCTATTGATTTCAGTATAGGCCATTCTATGAAATTCCCCCAAAATAAGCCAAGTCAAAAATACAATATACTCTTCAAACACGGATTATCTAAAGAATGTTTACATATTTTTAGAAATGCAGAGTGAAATCGAACAGCAAATGTCAACAAACAGCTTTTAAAATATCACACTGCTATGAAAAACAAGGGAAGCACAGGGATTTGCATAATATAATTGTTATATTAGTAGTACATGAAAACATAATGAGATAAAACAGTTCGCATGCTATTAAAATTTTGGGAGAACTTGATCATGCTTTAGTATTTATAAAAGGATAAGGAACATGAATAAACAAAGTCAAGGAAAAATTATGAAAGCACTTCAAATAAAGTTGAAATCCACTCTCAGAAGATGATTAGCTCTCAAAGGGAAATGGAATGGTTTTTCAATAAGTGTCAGGGTAAGTATTATTCTCCAACATCACCATCAAACTCTCGTTCAACAGCTTTTAAATGTGATGTAGAATTTCTGGCAAAAGGCTGTCCGTGTAAAATTTTTAAAATTTATCCTTCATACATTTTGACCAGAAGTGATCATCTCTGTCAATCCACAAAACTGCCACACCTAACTGGCTCCATAAAACACGGTGGCAGTATATCTTATCCGTGATATTGAGTTGACCTTGGATCTAGTAAAAATAATCACTCTTTACTTTTAGAGCAACTTCGCCGTCTATAATCTCACAAGATGCTAATTTCTTTTGAGAGACAGCATCCATCGGATGCGCATCCCTGCATACGTATGGACATTTCACCTCGACTATTCCATCGACATGTGACAGGACGCCATCTGGTGTTGCTGCTATGTAAGAGATCCTCCTATCAACAAAACATCCCGATGGATTAACCTTATTTCCCCTGAATCTCTCGTACTCCGCTATCGCCAATGCCTCACCCGCAATTCCATAGTCGGTGGCTTTATTTCCGCAAAAAGATGGGTAGAGTAAAGACTGAACAGTCTTCTCCCGAGAGGTTCCTGCTCTTAATTTACAAACTCGAGCAAAGGTAGAGGCGGTGAGCCTTTTTCTCCACTATACATGCCATGTTTGACAGAGGCATTGAGTTCTGGTAGATGCTTCCAGTTGTCTTGTTTGCTCCTCGTCTATTTTCAGGGAATTTAGGAAATCATATCTCACAGTTAAGTCGATTTCAAACTCCTTCTCGATATTTTGTGGGCCATGCAGGCCATAATGCTGGGCAGGATGTTCCAATTGTCCTTTACATTCAAGACGTTGCTTTGCTCGCATCTCTGCCTTTTTTCGGAGGACAGTTTGAATTTTTTTGTAAAAAATCCTGGACTCTTTGTTTGTGATGCTGCTGTGTATCAATGCATGAACATCTGGTCCTGCATTGAAGGCTGAAGTGGCCACTTCACACCTAGTTTGATATGACCCCCTGAAAGCGAAATTTACTCTTTTTCCTCCTACATATTTTGCCACATATGAGTTGAAGGATTCTGCTTGATTGTTGGTTACGTCCAGGATAAAGCTGGGAGTGTGGTTGGCCCAGGAGTTTATCTACTGACATGATATCGTCCCATACCCCAAAGTTCATCAACAGAGGCACACGATTCTCCTCATGAGACTATGGTCCACGACAAAAGTACGCCGCACATTTGCTATGATCCTCGAAAGCAAGCGGGGGCCATTCATAATGTCTTTCTGTAGCTCCTTGGGGTCAGCAGTTGATGTACTCTTTCTAAATTTTATGGCAGAAGTTACCGCATTCCTTAACCGATTTAAGTTGTCTCCAATATTTTTCCTAATAGTTACTGGTGCATGGCATTTCCAGTTATTCGTTTTCCTTACTACATCTCTGATGCTGTTGCAGGATTTCGAAGCAAATGGTTCGAGCATTCCACCTTTAGAACAGGAAGGTCTACACCGTATGGCAATACACTCCCAAGTCTTTGCATGATGCTAGTATCTCCATCTCCTGAAAAAAATATTGAATTTAGTGGAGCATACAAATAGTCGTCTTCTTGAAAACTTGACACATACTAGAGTACTTCTTATCTATGAGTGTATTGCACTTAAAATTATACATTTTAACACTGTTTTGAAGCCTTCTACTATGGTATCTGCTTTCATTGCCGTAGAAGAAGCACTCCAGTTCTTAAAACATGTGTGAGGCCTTTCATTATTCGTTGGGTCTTTTGAACTTTCTTGCGTACATACTGCAGTACTTATTTCTTACTCCAATAAACGTGACTTTTTTAGTTATAAATCCCACAATGTAAGCCTGAAAATTTGTTTGCATTTTTAGCGACCGATTTGGCATCCATGAACAATATAGGTACCACTCCTGACAAAGAGTTAGGTATACCTTAAATAGTTATATATATATAGTTTGTGCGGTATGATCTTTTTCCCATGATCCGTCACACACCACCGTTATCAAAGGTGTACCATCTTTATCCACTTCCCCTGCTTTGATCGCAAATTCACTTTCATCCATAGCCGCTTTCTCCATCTCCTCCCAAGCAACATCATGTATGGCAGGAGCGATGCCGGCTTGCTTATTCGGGAATGTTTGGCTGGCCATGTGCGGTACGTCCAAAATTGTACTCATTTCTGCCATTCGGGCGTAACCTAGCCCTATACATATCATATTGGAGACCGGTAATTCAGTTCAGTAATTTTTTATACCTGAAAATGTTAAAATAATGACCCGATGAATTTTCTTCATGAATCACGTGCTCTTCACTGAAATAAATTATACGTGTGATAAACGTGATAAGTAACCATGCTGTTGCCAATCCATTTCTCGTGGAGAATCTTTATTTAATATGTGTAGTTATAACATTTCCACATATTCGCAAATTTGCCATAATTAACTTATCGGCCGTCATCGAAATATGCTTTCCAATTCCCACGACGGCCAGAAAGTATTATACCCTCTGCTCGTCGTCGACCCAACTGGGGGAGTGTTACCTCCGAAGAGGTAAGCTGACACTGCTCTAGAACACTCGCGCTCTCTCACAGACCTAACACATCTGGAGTTTCGTAAACAAGAGGGGTGGAACGCCTTAGGGCAGGAGTGGGGGTAGACCGCTTGAGGAAGAAATCTTCGGTTTGAACATCAGTGCACAACGAGTTTAAAAACGCGAAACATGCTCCACAGCATCGACTATTATGACCTAGCTATAGAAATAACATCAAAAGTTGTTGCTTGAATGCGTAGATGAAGGATCAAGCTTTGTTTAGAGTGGAAACAAAATCCTCTGTTCGTATTCTAGGCTTCGCAAATAGCGACTAAAAAGGGACAAAAATGGAAAGTTTGGCTATTTTTTATAAACTAACAAATAAACCAATAAAAAATCCATTCCACTCATGCAAAAAAACAATTCTTTTGCTACAATGCGAAAATTTTCCAAAATACCAGCTGCTACGATAAAGTCGTAGTCGCGTTCATCTTAAGCATCTGCAACAGGCTTTTAGAGGCAGCTAGGGAGCACCCTTAATTTAGGGTTATGGATGGTGTTTGCAAACTCCATCATCATATTTTTATCCTCAGAAGCATGACATTTTTTAAATCCCCACTTATTTCATCAACTTCAAACTTTAAAGCAGGCCACAATTTAAACCACGCGTGTTTTAGAACTGTGAAATACTATTCCATGCATGCAAAATTTCCCACATCAAGTCTTCTAGATTGACCACGTGTTTCTGAAATAGTTTATCCTGCTCCATTAGCATTTGGCCAGAAATACTAAGGCCTTCACTTCGACACAATCGAAACCAGGCGATCTAAATCAGCACTTAAATCTTCTTTCATGGTTTTTCTCTGTCATCCGTTTCTTCGTGTCACTTAAAAGGCCGCTTTACATGATACAATTTTTTGTACAATTGCTTGTATAAACTGAACAAAATTGTATGATTGTCTGACTGGAATTAGAACAGGTTTTACTTCCCGTTAAGTCATTCAGACAATCGCACAAGTGTTCGTACAATTTGCCACTTTACACTGTACAATTTCATCATACAAGAGTTTGTACAAGAGATTGTACAAAGAATTGTATTGTGTAAAGCGGCCTTAAAAGTAAAATTTTGAGGATTTTCTCTTTCATCTTCTAAATGTGTTATATTTTTGAAGATCCCACACAGTATGTTTCAGACAAATGCTTTACTGATGCAACGGAATCAAGCTTTTTCACAACTTGCACTTTTTCTGCGATCGTTAACATTTTGTACTGATTCCTCACACCTCTGCTGTTGCTATAACTGTATAGATGAGACATGATTTGGGAGAAACATAAGAAGATACCAAATAATTTTTATCAAATTACGTCAAGTGGTCAATGAAAAAATGCACGCACCATTGAAAGTGGCCGATCTGTAAATTAGTCGTAGTCTCAGTGATGTCTTCAAATTTCTATGTTTACTTCCAGTTGTAGAATAATTCCAGTGTACACGAAGTACCAGAAATTAATATGTTTAAATTATTCTCATTCTCGGAATGAGACAATTAACATTAAGAATGGGATAATATCTCGGCATGTTATGAAGCAATGTTTTGGTATTTTCCACAAAGTACTGGGTAAGTTGGTCATGGCATGATTGCTGGATTATGGGTGTTCCCGGATTAGGGATTCCTGGAGTAAGGGTGCTCAACTGTACTCCCACGTATGTTCTTAAATTATTTGTTGTGTCTTTGTGCATAGACACATGAATACGCTGATGGGAAGGGGAGCTGTGGGATAGGGTTGCAGATACGAGTGGGTTTAGCTGTGTCACTAAGAAGCCCGACCCAATCTGGGGGAACCCACCTTGGGTGAAATGTAGACTCATCGTTCTGTGCCTCGAAGTGCTTTGGAAACGGCATGCGTACAATACACTTCCCCCACATATCCCTCTTCATTTCTTGTTCTAAAATTGCATCTGTCTTTTTCCCTTTTTTGGTGTAATTTTCATTAGAAGAAAGTCATTACCGCATCTCACAGGAGCTTCACAAAGTGGGATTTTGTCAGTGTCCCCACTGTGGTTATGCTGTCGTTGAAGAATGGCTTCCCACTCTTTTCCACTCAATGAGCACCACATGTCATACCCCACGCAACATTGCACACAGTTCGCCTTGTTCTTGCTGAACAGGTCCTTGAGGCCACTCACTAAAGGCCGTTCCGAGGAGGGGAGGGGGGGGGGGGAGGGTAAGGGACCCCCCAGGGTGAGAAGAGACAGGGCAGAACATTCATATGAACCATCAAGACCGTCATTCGTGGTGAAGAGCCACATCCTCCACGAGGTGCCCCTGGTTTCCACAGAACATGACCAGGTTCTAGACCAGGCCAGTCGATAAAAAGCTCCCCTCACCTTCTTCTCTGTGCTCCAAGGGCTGACCAACCACATCAGCAGGGTGGAGGGTAAGAAATCACTAACAGAGACTCTGGATAAAGGGTGACCTCTGCTTTTACTTTGCCTTCTCCATGCACGCTGTGTGGGTGGACCCTTTATTTCCCTAGCTACTCGTGGTGCCATGTACGAAAACCAAAACCTCTTGGAGTGGGCTGGAAGGCACACTCATGACTCTTGCAGTCCGATTTCTTTGGTGGAGGAAGCAATGGTGTTGGGAAACCTACCCGTCCTAGTTTCTAGTTGCCCCCTGCAGGGAAATGCCCTTTCCGGCTCTTCCGAGTCAACCATTAAGGAGGCAGTGAGGAGCCAGGGCTCCCCCGAGGGGGAGGACTCAGGGGCCTCTGTCGAATATGCCCCGTGCTCTGCTGTGATGACGACTTGGCATGGTACGGCGTTCAGTTCATGGAGCCCAGGGAGATCCCCATTGGAAGGGACCTGTTGGCTTTCAGCAAGGCAATTATGGGTCTCTCTATTCACCAGATGGGTGGTTGGCACAATGGACCAATAGGGTTCAGTGTTGCCTCCTTGAGTGGAAATTTACAGAAAATACTATCTATATAAAGGCCAACCCTCAGGGAAAGCAGTAATTTTTGCCACAAACCATCTGCAGTAGGATAACTTTCACCACTTCCACTCTGTATCAATCTTCCTCCAGGAATTTCCACTGGATATAAGATTAATTGCTATGATGGAGCCTTTTCTCATTAGCATACCATCTACTGATTTCTCTGCAGAGCCATTTTTTGTGGCTAAAAAACTAAATTGTTTTCAGTTCTCTAGGTAAGATTGCTTGCGACACAGGAATATACGCTATCAGTTGGAAACAAAATGCATGAAGTTTTTCAAATAGCTTTCCAGTCCCTTCCCTTACAGACCTAAAAGAGTGCATACATGTACTGAGTGCTATGTGGAATAATTTGTACCAGAGGATGATGCCCTTAGTGTCAAAATACATTGTACCATTTTTAAGTCCATAATAATTTACATATGTGGTGCCTCTTCATCGAGGATGCATGTTTCTACCAAGTGAAAGCCAACAATGTCAGCCACAGTCTCACCAGTCGGGAAACAGCATCGTACGGAGGGAAATTGAAGTGAACGTGAGGTCGGCTCCAAGAGAGATGCATTTTGAAGGAGGACCCATTGTCCCCCAATTCATCCGTCATCATCACTGAAACTTCATTTCTGCCAAGGTTGTAGCATGCCTCGGTCTCGTAGGACACCTGGAAGACAACAAGAGAGTCAATCAAAAAGAAAAATTGCTTTTTTATTACTAACGGACAATGTTTTAATTTACAAAAAAACAAATTTTGAAGGAAGACTTTCATTTTTCATGGCATGCAATTGTCAAATTTATTAGATTTTTTAAAATGCTAAAAGGAATGCATATAATTACAAAATAGCACATATTAGGGTTACTGGTAAAGAGACGACGACAACAAGTATGAAACAAGCACTACCCAATTCAAAGCTAACTTGGTAGCAGAAGACAACACTGCCTTTCCCAGGCCTCCTAGAAATCATAACGTAATTGCAAATATTTCATAAGGAGTCATTCAAATGATGCTATTAGTGTTATTTTCATATTTGCGGAAGTGTGCACAATTGGGAATGAAACTGATATTCACTTGTTGATAAATAGCTATATTTTAAAATTTTTTCATTAACCACTTGTACAAAATAAAGACTAATTTCCTTAAAATAGTACAAATCACCTACTCAAGACACGGAAAGAAGAGCTGAAAGATATTTAGGTACATTTCACCTGCTGTGCAGCCATATGAAACCACACTTCTGAGTTGAAATGCAAAACTGAATTCCTGTTTAAAAAAATTACCTCTGCAAAATAACAACTGTGGGAACTTTGGTTTGGGGCCAAGAGGGTTTCCTTCTCTTGGGTATCCTTGTCCTAGTGGTCCTAGTCAACTGCAACAGTGACTGCAGTTATTACCTGAATTCATACCTCGAGTTTTACGGGTATTTTTTCTTGATAATCACTCATTTAATGCCACACTCAAAATATATCCTTAATAACTTTTTCGCACGGCAGGAGAGACGATTCTGATATCAAATGAACCAAGCAATGCCATGTTACACAATACCATAACACCATTTTGTAGCCATTAAAAACAAATGAATGATGGAGAATGCACCTAGAGACTGCTGATGAAGCACAGCCTGTGGTGAAAGGAGAAAGGTGGACAACTAGAGAAATTAAATGCACAACACAACCAAACTTCAGTTTTGAAGATATACAGGTCGACTTCAGGGTGTATTTCAAAGTTTAAAACGAGAGCCTTATGAACCAAGAAATTCTGGAAGGCAGATCTTTGAGGATATTCAAGTGGGAGATATTGAAGAAAGTGCACCTTCTGCTCCTCCTGAGGAAGGGTGAGCAGGTCATGGACGGAAGGCAAATTGAGTGGCTCCATTAAAAAGCCTCTGCCAGATATATAAAGACCCAAGGAATCCATTCCACATTGGTTGAAGCTTTAGTGATTTTTTTGTAAATTTGCTGAGAAGTTGAATAATTCCTACAGGCTACCAGGTAGGAAGAATATTTCCAATGATCTTGTCCCACAACTATACAACATTACAGAAGAAAAGATAAAAATCCAGATGAAAACTAGGAAGTACTATTGCATCACTACCGATAGTTGGACATCCGCAGAGAACAAGAGTTACATTTCAGTGACAGTACACTACATTGCCCCAGACACTGAGTTAAAATCAAATCTGTTAAGAGTGCTTACCTTTCAATGAGAGGCATACCGCTGAAAATTTGGCTAGGGAGCTAACGCAAGTTGTACAGGAATGGAATATGGAGAAAAATGTTGTAGGTTTGGTGAGCAATAATGCTGTGAATATGTTGCTGCTGTTGATTTAGCTAGGTGGAGAAGCTGCGCTTGCTTTGCACACAACATTAATTTGGTTGTTCAGCATTGGCGTACTGAAATAGGTGATATAGTGGGAAAAGTGAAAACTATAGTGGAATTTTTCAAACCAAGTCCACAAGCAGCAGGAAAAGTGAAGAATAAGTAGGTTCAGCTTCAACAGCCTACTGTGATTGTGAAGCAGAGTGGGAAAATAAGGCGGAATTCCACACATGAAATGTGGGCAAGAATTGTGGAAATTAAGAATCAATTGTGACAGTCATTGCAATTGAATGTATCCAGAGGCGGAGAACATTACAACCAGTGACAAAGGGTTATTCCCAGTTGCTGCAAAAGAGTTTTTAAAGATGTCACCGAGGAAATGAGTAGTGAGAAGGAAGTCACTTCATCAAAGGTGATACTATTAACTCATTCTTTGTAAAATTGGTGCAGTGAATTACTTAAAAACAGAGATGTCTCAAACCAAACCAATTCACTTCTGGTTAAATTGCAAGAAGGACCTAATAAAAGATTCCAATGTGTTGAGGGAGTGCAAGGAGAGAGTGATATCCAAGGTTGGTAATCTGAGAAAGCAGAAAGATGTTGCACCTGGTCCATTTTCAGAGGTACCGTACGTTGGAGCGAGTTCGGACAATCACGCCAGTTGGTACTTACATAGTTTTTTTCTCCCTGATATATAATTTAATCATGTCTTAGAGAAAAATAATGATACAATGTAGCATATTTTGTATAATATCAGTGAATGCAGTGTTTCTCGTTGTAGTCAATCCGATGTTTGCCATGCAAGAATTGGGTGAAATTTCGAATAGGCGAAAAGAAACTACTGTGCTCTTTGGTAGGTGCTTCTGAATTTAATGAGATTAATTTCATTTTAAAGCTACATCATTTCTCATAACAAATGAAAATTTACCTTTAAATTCCATGGATATTTTACCTAATAGAACGCATTATTCGATTTTACGTAGCACCACGGGCGGAACTGTGAGAAGGTGGGCAAGGGTCTTTGGCAGCCTGTGTGGGCACGATGAGCGGCAAATTGAAAAGGCTGTGAAATGTGGAAGCATGACACTTCGGGTTGCGTGCAAGGAGTGTGGAGCACCAAAAATAAAGGTCCAAGGTAAACTGAACAAAGGCCCGCAAAAACAAAATCTGTGATAGAAACTCTTCTATCCATCAAAGAAGAACAGCTAACTCTAGAGTTCCTTGATGTGGATTCTCTGACCTCAGGTTACTTGTATGAGTTCTTGAATAGGATGGGACGACTAGAAAAAACATTTAAATTTAATTTCCAGAGAACGGAATGGGTGCGGGGTTTCATGCCGAGATGGTGAGAACTCGCAGCGGTTTTGGGAGAAAATATTAAAAAGGGTCCGTGCAGCAGTGACCTAAGAGAGGCTCTATAGAAAAATATTTTCAAAATTTAGAAATGGTTTTGGATGGTGTTCCTCTGAAGAACATAATTAATAATGCCGTAACAAATTTCCCTGACGACCTCTGAAAATCTGGAATTTGTTTAGAGGGGAGAGAGCGACCATTTTAAGGACAGGTGCCGCTCTTCATAGATTATAAGGCAGAGGTCACACTTGGGCAAAGAAAATAGCGATATGCACTGGAAAAGTTTGCATACCGTTAAAAATTGGTGAGAAGAAGATGAATGAGAATGTGACTGAGATCTGAAGACACCAGAGTACCATAAGGCACCAACCGATAGGCGGGTGCCATGCCTTCACTCAAAAATTTTTTTCTTTCTTAAATGAAATATTACCTCTAGCAAACTTTTTTCATTTGTAGAGGAGGGTAGTGTCTACAACATATAAACAAATGAGCAAAATCAGAGGCGTAGGTAGGTCGTTAAAAATCGATTTGAAATGTTAAAATTGTTATAAACTTGTTTATATTTCAAAATATAATTCCTTATTATATTTTTCCAATTCAAGGCTTTTAAAATAAGCCCTTAAGCCTGTCTGCAACTCAAATAGTCTCTGAGACATACCGTAAAATGTGCAGTAACTTTTGCAACGTTGCAATATTTCGGAAACTGTTGCGTTTTTTGCAAAACGACTTTGGGCTTTTCATTTTCTTATGAAATGGAGCCGTGATACCAAATTTGGTCAAAATGGGTGAGACCCTAAGGGTCGTTTTTTCCCATTCTCTGGTCGAATTCATGTGGAATATTTGTATCTAAACTCGATTTCTGCATCGACAGTAAGTAAGAAGCCGATGCTTTTATACACCTTAAAAATGAAATAATCCTCTGTGAGCTTGCAGTTAGCAGAAAAAACAGTATTTTCCAATCACTAATGGAAAAAAATCAAAGGAATTGCTCATTGTGCCTCCATCATAAAGAAATTTAAAAAATTTGATTAAGCTGCGTATTCTAAGCCTTGAAAAGTTGGTCGAGGTATGATGGCAGAGCGCTGCATGGCTTCAACATTTAAGGGGAACCACTGGTCTTGAGAAAGACTACGCAGGGAACGAAGCAGACAGCATATCTGGGCACGAGCGCACTTGCACTTACGTCACTCTTTTCCGCTGCTGACACTTTGAGGTGCTCACGGAGCATGGTGTCGAGTGAGGGGTTCTGCAAGGGTGCCAACACTGCAGTGCCACGGGTCACCCAACCGCTATCCCTCCTCCACAGCATCGTGAGCACCGTGCGGTTCGGGTCCTTGGCATCACAAAGCACCCAAACTGGAAGTTCGCTCTCTTTATGAGTGGGATTACACAACTGAGTGAAGTGATTGATTATCCGCCTGTAAACAAATGGAATTCAAGCAGGGCTTTCAAGAAAAGGAACAATAACCACGATTACATCCAACTGGGTTTTCAATAAAACAATCAAGTGCTTACAATTCCAAGGTGAACACATGCTATCACATGAGTCATAAGTCTACAAATATTTGCATTTCACTGCATCCAGGATGGCCACTAGCAAGAAGACACATGAGTCCCTTGCATTTCTTCGTTCTTCAGTGGTTAGTTTGCTACTGTTGGTTAACATTTCCCTCCATGTTTGTGCAGTTGTGCCCTGTGAATTAGGGATGGGCAAAAAATACCGGTATTCGGTAGTACCGAGTACTATTTTTTTTTACTCCGGTAGTACCGGCCAGTATTTAAAATCGGTACTACCGAAGGTACCGGTACTAGAAATACCGGTACTTCGACAGCCCTGCCATCTTATGTATTGTCAGTAAACTAACTACTAAAACAATTGAGTGTTGATAATAGTTCAAAGCGAAGTTGATGTTAATGAACAGCACTAATAACAACAACGGCATAAACAACAAATTAACAGTATTCGTGAAGAATTGACTTTACGATTATGATTTTTCTGTATGAATATAATATTCCATGCCCACTTTGAAGTATCATTTAGAAGTAAAAACATTCGAATTAAATATAACTTGCTCAGTAATTTTAGGTGAATTGGAGCCAAAATTCTAGTTGTACAATAGTGACAATTGATGCGTGTTTTAACTTGATCCCAAGGTATGAAGAATACAATATACGTCCTAATGAAGAATAGAATATGAATGAATGAATTATTGTTTTAGCGTCGTGTCCTTATTGAATTGGCTAATTTGATGAAGGCCGGTATATTGTTGCCATTGCTTTATTATTTCACATCGTGTTTCATAAATAGTAGTTTCCTCGCAAGTCGAAATGACTATGTTTGTCCATACTTTAAAATGATAACTTTGCACCGAAGTGACATCATATATTTATTATCAATTGTTTTTTATTTCTTATTTATTCTAGTAACAAAAACTGGTGTGCTTGAATCGTTCGAGATTGATTCCGGTACGGAATAATCTCGAACACAATGTAAAAACATACGAGTGAGACCTTAGTTACGTACCGGAATTAATCCCAAGCGATTCAAGCACACCCCCCCAGGCCCTCCAAAACCTTCCTCTATTCCCCACCCGTGTCATTCAATATTATAATATATATAATAACTATAATTTCATTTATTAAATATGTGCACTACAGTTATTCAGAAGTCTCTCTTGGCAATGCGATAAAATTAATTAAGATATGACTTAGGTACGCCGTGGGCATGTATGTACATACATACTATGACTGCGTTGGAAGTGCAAAAAAGAGAATTTTTATCAAAAATAATGGGGATCCCCATATGCCTACTGCAGCCTACTGGTTGTTTTTCCCTTTCTCACGGAACATTTCAAAGGTCCTATTACCCGACATGTCGGACGAAATGTTTATAGGACAATTGAGATCTGAAGATTCTGTGATTAAATCCTTCATGATTGAGATTCCTATAGCGTGAAATGGTTCACTGGCATATGGCGATGGAAGAAAAGAGTAAACAACATTGTTTGCCCCTTCGTAACCAATCGTTAAATTTTATTCGTATCTCAAAGGGTCTTCCGCGGTGGTCATGGGCGGATCCAGGGGGGGCTTTCAATTGGAGGCCCCCCCCTGGAAGCTTAAGCTGAATTGTGCATGTGCAGAATTTTCTGTATATTGTTTTTAATTGGCTACGACCGACTATTAATACTGAACATGACGATTAGCAAACAAGTAAAATGGCGATACATAAAACAATGATTACAATAATACATATCGATAGTCTGTCTTTTCATTGGAGGGGCGGGGGTAAAGGGGACAAGACTGGTGACCGTCCCCTCCCCCCCCCCCCCCTCGCCCAACCTGGTGGTGGATGTTCCTCAGAGTAAGGCCCACCCTTACTCTGATTGAGAGAGATGTTCACCCATTCTCTTCTCCACCACCGTTCCGCTGGAGTATAGGAGTGCGTGTAAGTTTTAAAAAAACATGCTTTTATGTTAATTAAGGTAATTCGACATTTTACTATGTAGAAACGGTTGGGAACTGAAGAGGAATACACCCACCAGTATCAAATTACGGAATAATTTCCAAACGCCTTCCGTCCTCAAATCGGGCAAATAATATTTGCCGCAGGAAAAAGGCGTCCGTTGCGAGAGGGGCGGCGATCCTTCTAAGGCCCTACCTCGAAAATCAATGTTATTGGACCGTACAAATGCATTTATTTCTCTAAACTAAACGGAAATGCGACCATGACTACAACATTGAAATTTATTCGATGGCAGTATTTTAGGCATAACTAACACCGATTCTTGTAATGTAAAATCGTACCGTCAAATTTCTTTACAAGAGACGAGTGTAAAGATATTTTTACACACGTATATACAACAAAAATTAAAATGAGTTAAGTTTTCTCGGGCACCAGGTGAATGCTTTTTGTACAGCCAAAGACTGTCAGACTGACACCGACAAGTCTTAATGAATAAGAAAACTTATTATTCATTAAGATCATGGTAGAAGACGTCCTGATGGCGGTGTCAGAGTTTGACAAAGAAAACGCTGGCTGTAGGAAAAGCACTCACCTGGAAGAGCTCCCGAGAGAACTTCACACATATAATACGCCAGGAAAACACCAAAAATCAAAATGTATCTACCGAAATCGTTTGTATGACTTTGTCTTTACCAACGACATCGCTATCCACCTTCTCACTATTAGATAATCGAGCCTCCGATACATTTTTCCAATGAATTTCCGTAAAAAATGCCTGTGGATGAGTTTTTCAGTGTATTCTTTCTGTCTGGCATTCTAAGTTGCCGAAATACCGGATAATTAGGGTAAGACGAACGTTAATTTTCAAATTATTAACATATTTATTCAATCACCAAAGTACCGGTATACCGGTATTTTTCGCCGGTACTACCGGGGGAGTACTATTATTGCTTTTTAATACTCATCACAAAAATACCGGTACTTTTGTAAGTACCGCCGATGCCTACTGTGAATCTCCTCTAACTGTTGAGAGCCCACCATTCCACAATAAACCATCAGTGAAAGAGGACACCTCTTTTCCACCTTCTCATCATGCAATTCTGGTTTCCGATAAATCTCCACTGCAATTGTCCTGAAATTCCTGATACGCACACATGAAGCTATTAATACTGTGGGCAATGGTCCGCCAAATTTGTTCCACTCCATGGAATGTCAGTAGCCAGGCAAATTGTTTGATTGAAAATAATTGTTTTCATTCGGTAAAGGTCAGGGTGAACGCATTTAGGTCCGATTTCATAATTTTCTTCTCTAACATTTTCTCGGTATGAGAGAAGTCACTGACAATTACTTATGCTGTCACTGCTCACCCAGCAATTGCTTATCAACCGATGTGCTTTACAAAATCTAAACTCTCGGCTACTTCAACGTTATTTTAGCATGAACACGAAAGTTATCGCATGATTAACCTCAACAATCTGACAACTCTAAAGTAAATTTTGAAAAGTCCAATTAATTCTGGGCCATTTCTAAAATGAAAATGGGATAGTAAAACTTTATAAAGTTGTCATAGTCTAGGGGTACTTCAGTGTTCAAAGGGCTAAGGTTATATAGCATCAAATAAACTAAGATCATAATTGTAAGACCTTGAGAAGCATTATTATGGAGCATTCAGGATCCACTAATGTGGTTTACTTTCTTCCTATATTTGAGTTTCTGCTCAGATGATATGACTTCCTTTCTTCACCGCAGATGTAACGCATGCATTTCATGAACTACCTTCAGTTTCACAATGCAGATGAGCATAAATTTTTTTGTAATAAGCATGATTGTCTTGAGTATAACCATGGTTATACCATAACCATAACAAGTGCACTTAAGGCATTTAAGTATATATCACTTAACACACGGAGGCCCGTACGGGTCAATTTGACCCTATGGGACTTTTTAAGTGCCACAACTTTCTTAAATTTTGAAATAATGGGAAAATTAACCGTGACTTTTCATGGAAAGACGTTATTTAGCTCTGAGGAAAATTTTATCTATATACCATAACAATTTCAGTCCGATTTTAAAATATTACCGTGAAGGCCCGCCCGGGTCATTTTGACCCGAAGAGTTAATAGCCTTAGTTTCACCTACCATTTTTACAGTTGATGGTATTTCCACATTGTTTTACACTTATTACATTCTTAAGTATTCTAATTGCCGGTGTATGTACGTATGCACAAGTTTCTATATAATGAGGCGGGAAGGAGGGGGTGGTAAGACATGGTGTCAGATGAAGGGGGAGGGGAAAGGAGACATGAGACTGTCATCCGTGATAAACACTTGATATTGGATAGGGAAACATTGTTACCATGAAACGACGCTGTGCTATATCTCCAAGAAAGATTTTGAACATTATGCAATAAATTTCAGAAAATGAATCAGATGTCAGTTAGACTCTGAACTGGCTCATTCCTTGGGCATGCAGAAAACCAAAACAGACCGTGTAGCAGTCGACGAAGTCGGACCTGTGCATAGGGAATAAGTGGACCAGTGAATTTCGAGTCTGAGGATACTGATGAAGATGAGACTGCATCAACTGTGGTTGAAGGTGCTGTGTGTGCGGGTGGACATCAAGAATGTGATGGAAAAAATTTAGGATTGCGTAATTTGGCTCTCCCTAAGGTGGGTGAGAGTGTTATATCAAAAATGGAATGGTCAAGTGTGCGGTGCCTGAAATTGGAGTAGAAGATCCCGGTCGGAGGGCAGTTCGAAATATAGTGAGTGAAATTTCAGGTCCAACGCCTCATGGAAAATGAGGCGTGGAGAATGGTTGTGCCCTTAGTGCTTAGCATTTGCTTTTTTCTGATGTAATGCTAAAGCACGTACTGACATTCATGCAAGACGAGGCCCATAGAATCACCACTGATGAAAACTCGTCAGTTTCACTTTCAAAACTAGAATAGTTCATTGCATTGCCTTATTACCTAGGGGCATATGGTAGTCGGGCGTTCAATTTAGATTCACTCTGAAATACTACGTGGGGTCTTTCATTTTGTAGCAATACTATGCCTAAGGAAATAAGGTTCAAAGAAATTATGACTTACTTCAGGTTTGACCGTAAGTCTAATGGGCTGGAGAGGGTAAAAATTGACAAATTCACTCTGGTATTCGCTCTGCACATGTCTCTTCATTCAATATATGCCAAAGAAACCTGACAAAATTGGTAGAAAATTCTGGTTTCTAGCTGATTCTAATAGTAAATACATGTGTAATGCAATATCTTTATGTATTCCACCACCGTTCTAAAGTCTGATGACATGACGCTTAGTGCATATCAGTGTAGGAAGAAAAAGGAATGCAATGGTATTGAGTACAATGCACCCTTATGTTTCCATTTCCATAGGGCAAAATAAACTTCCAGAGACAGAGCTACTTTATAATGCTACGAAATGTGGCGTTGACTGTTTAGACCAAATGGCGCCTAAGTACACTGTGCGAGCTTGTACATGCCCTTTGCCAGTATCAATGTGTTACAATTTGTTGGCTCTCTCAGCCACAAACACCCAAAGGTGCTTTACCGTGAAATTACAGGGATAGAAACATCACGGCACAAATTTCTGTTACAATGGCCTCTGAACTATGCGAGGATTACAATCAGTCAAGGGTATAGCGCAATATTTCGCTCAATATTGTAGATTCAAATTCCCCTCATGAAAAAAAGAAGAAAGTGTATTACATCTATGAGCAAGAGAAATGAAAAGAAGACATATGATTCGTGCTACAGCTACAAGAGGCCGGTGTGTGGTAAATATACTGCATCATTGTCAAACATATGCATTGATTGTGATATCAATTATTCTAATGATGTTCAAAAAAATGTTCAAAAATATTGATTACATTATAATTGTTGGTATTAGCAGTGTTAGAACTTCTATTGATAACGGTTAATCTTAGAATAGAAAGAAAAACTTTCAAATGGGCAAAAGAGTAACTTCGGGTCAAAATGACCCGTGCGGGCTTTCTAGGAGGTAAAAAAATCCGGGCCTCCGCGTGTTAATACCTATCCTGTTCATAGTTTGAAGTGAGTATTTCTATCTAACATTGGTACCTATGTCTCTTCAGCATCTACTTAGCTTTTCAACCATTCTTTTTAATACTGCCAACAGCGTTGCCTTTGGCCTTCAATTCTATTTATCTCATCAACATTTAAAGATGGCCCTGTTTTGAATCTTTCCTTTTCACATTCCATTAGTTCTCTTTATTGCTTTTTATATTTCATCCTTATTAAATATACCACATACTTACTTTCTTTCATAGTCTTTTTTTATGCTTTTGGTGGTGAGAGTATGCACCCATGTGTGCACCACACGCTTCTTTGCTTTCACCCATGCCCCCTTTTTCTATTCTATACATGACCTACCCACTCTCCCATTCCACAGAAAAAGAACTAGAAATTATGTCAAAAGGCATGCCTATTGACACAATTTAATGTTTTTTCAGACTGCTAATTTGGGTCTGCAAATATACCTCTTCCATCTTTCATAAACAATCTTTTTATGAAACTATCCTCTCTCCACCCACATCTCCTTCTCAGGAATTATAATTGATTTCCCCATTCCAACGAAATGAGATGGCTGATGAGCTGGCAAAGGCTCAATCCAGCCGCAATCCAATTACGGAACAATACCAAGTTTTAGACAGGCAAAACTACACATAGAAGAACCTAGGCCTGGCCTTGCTAAAAGACTTCTGTAACTAAACAGGGGTCAATTACAAACGGTAGTAGGACTCCTAACAGGGCACTAGCAAGTGATTTGAGGCACCTACACCTCCTGGGAATCGTAGATACACCCAGATGTAGGTGGTGCAAAGAAGTGGATGAATACACATCTCACATGCTATGCGAGTGCCCCGCTGTAATGAGGACTCAGAATAGGTACCTGGAGTGGAGATCCGCATTTTACAGGTGATTTCTCCCAAAGGGTGGTTGACACAATGGACCAATAGGTCTAAGTGCCTCGCGGCCTCCTTTGTGACGAACTCTACCATGATCATAATCTATCTATCTTGTCCCATTCCAATACATATTATGTACATAATTCTGCTCTCTATATTCCCACTTACTCTTTCCTGACATAGCCGTCCAAATTAGCACTCAGAAAATGTTGGGTAATTGACTGATTCCCTTTTCACCCATCTCCTAGGAGAAGCTTCTTCCTCCATAATCATGGTATATAATTAAAAATTTTAATTTCACTCAGAGGACATGGGGGCCATTCTTTTAACAAGAACTGCTTCCATTAATGGAAGCCCATTATTATAAATTCATGGATAGGTACTTTTAGAATAATGTATCATTCTACTCATACAATGAATTCTAGCTCTGTGCCTCTGCAAGCTTACAAGGTTGCATCAAGGGGGGGTTTTGGGGGTTGTGACCCCCCCCCCCATTGGTAAAAAAAATATATATAGTTTTAAAAATTCCCAGACCCCCCGTTTACATGGGGGTTTCGGTGGTGATGCTCCCCCCCCCCCCCCCCCCTTCAGATGCTTCTAGATACACTAATGCAAGGTTGAAAATTACTTGAAAGTCATCCACAGAACAATGTGGTATGGGTAACATTACCAATTCAGTGGATGACTTCCAAATAATTTTCTTTTCTAAATTTGGGTTGTTTAAACAACTCAAAATTTTAATTGGCCACATATGGCAGATGTGAACTGTTTTAATGGGGGCGTTTACTCGGAACCGAAATCGCAATTTTGTACATGAAATTGTTACATTGAAGCGAAAAAAGAATTTTAGTAAAAAAATTAATCTTCTAACCACAACCATTCACTCATAAATCAAAAATTAAAATAAGCAAAAGGTGACGCCCACCGAAAATGCCACTGTGATAACATTGCCGTCACTTTCCTCCCGTCCTTGACTGCTCGTATGGAAAGGGGAGGGAGTGGAGGGGGATTCCTGGAAGGCCTGCTCGCACAGGTGATGTCGTAACTTCTCCGATTGGCAGAGTCAGCTGTGTCCCCCCCATTGCGATAGGGAAAAATAGCTTCGCGGGCTCAGTTGTGATTGGACAAGTCGATATGCGTCAGAGGTTGCACCACTCCCACTTTTCCGAAAGGGTTAAAAACATCAGTTTTTCGCCGCTTATAACTCGAGAAATAATTGATGGATCGAAAAACGGAAAAATACAGGTCTTTTTATTTTACAAACTCTATCAGATTCGGCAATTAAAAAAATATGGTAAACGACCCCATTGCTCTTTATAGAAGTTTATCTTATTAATCTCTATCAAGAGTAATATTAAGATGCCTATTATAAGTGAAAAGTTATTTAGACCCTTAAAAAGTCATTTCTGTAATTAGTGGTGCTGCAAAAAAAGAAGAAAGATGACAGTAACGTCATCATCATCATTGCAATGTCCATGGTCACCTTTTAAGGAACTCAATGAAGAGAAGGTGAAAATTTATCTTGAGCTACACATGAAACTTATTACTGATCCTGAACATGAGAATGGAAGCATATAATTATACCTACTATACATTCAACAGCATATAAGTTGTTAATATCACTGTATGAATTCAAATCTGTGCGATCCAAGTTTTATACAATGAAATGAATATTTGACAACACTGAAAAGCAAAAATTGCTAATAGGTGCGTAAGTGGAAAAAATTTCTCAGAATAGCTATTTATTAATTATTAATAGCGATGATATTATTCGTGAAAGAAAGTTAACTGCTTAACAGTCAACTTTCAAGATAATTATCACTGTGATATATGCTGAAAGATTCAAACATATTTGCCTGCACTTGATAAAACAAGAATAGTTCCCAACTAACAATTAAATCAATTTAGTTAAGGGTCGCGAATATCGTAGGAAATTTTGGATCCTAAAGTCTTGCATCAAAGTATTTTTCGAGATTTTCATCGTTTGTCGTGTACAAACTCGGCAAATGGTCGATTTATATGTCTTTCACTATATACTAGGCGTGGTTTAACATTTTATTTTTGATGGTATTTAATAAAGAACAATTATCATATTTAGAATAAATGTGACAGTGAAACAAAGTGGACTTCATTCCGCAAGAAGGTCAAGATACAGCATATCACTGTCGTCTGCTATAGAAACGAAGAAGCCACATGACGACCGATATTAAGCTTAATTTGCACTAATTCAGACGATTGTTTTTCAGAAGAGGATATATATCCAAATATTTATCTTCACATTTCGGCAAAGTCTAATGAGAAATAGTATTAATTAAAATAGTACGATTTCTACCTTTATCCGCTTGTGCTACTTGTTGATTTCTCTCCAATCTAAGTAATTTAAAACTCACAGAACCATGTATAACCGGCTTTATAACCCTTCTTGGATGTTCTTTGCTATTTCTAACTTTTCGATTGCGCGCCGCTACCCAAGGGCTGAGAGCAGTGAGCGGTCCAAAACACCGATCACAAAAATGGTGACCGCTCAGTACTGAGCTACGTAGAGATCAGCCAACTGCTCACTGAGCGCTACTCCCCCTGGATGCACCCAATCATACTGACCCCCCCCCTGGAATTTCTCTTTCCCAGGCATAGCAACCACAGAGTTCATCATTGCATTGGGAAGAGTTTCATTGGCAGAAATAGAACCACCTGTTCGGACGATACTGCCCTCAGTATCCCCCCCTGAAACCATTTCGATTTTGAGCTAAAAGTTTACCATTGTGATTTTAGATTGTATTCTCATTAGGGCCTTTGTTAACACACTCAATGCTGGCCTATTTCATGAAAACTTATTCATGTGTGAAAGGTTTTTTTTCTTTTATATGAATAAATACATTATTATAAATGCTTTAAACATAAAATTTTTGCAATATAATAATAATTTTTTACTTAGCAACAAACATAACGGGACCTCATGCCTTGACGTCAAGGCATCCGCCTCCCAGGGTAATGAGGCATGCCTTGAATTCAAGGCATCCGCGTTGAGTGTGTTAAACCCCTCAAGGCCAAGATCAGAGGCTTCCTGTGAAACACCAAGATATTTCGGACTCATTTATATTCCCTGAAAGCAAAGCCAGTTGGAATCCAACTGGAATTCACCAGTGTGAAAGTGTAAATCCAGCTGGATTAATCCATGGTGTAAAGCTGGAATCCAGCTGTTCTTTTTACATGAATCCAGCTGGATTTCAAGCTAATATTCCAGGCTGTCTCAGCCAGCTGGACACAGACTCGACTAGTCCAGCTGGGTTTAAGCTACATATTCCAGCTGAATTCATCCAGCTGGCTTGCTATCTGGGTTAGTAGTAGAAAATGAGATTTCCATTCATAATGGGAATTATACAAGTTTTGAATATATTTTTGTTTATAATCCTGGAATACCAAGAAAGCCAATATTATATCCTTCACATATCTCGGCATTGCAAACATAACAGCATAATACATGCAGAAAATCAGCAAATTTACCAACTGGAACTGGTCGATATACCGGAAATTAAGCAAATTTTTGATGGGGTCTTCAGTAGCACAATTGTACATTTGCTCCTCGTCATACTGATTTCAGGTCTACAATAAAATGACACACGACCACACTTCTGCTGCAAATAACAATTAGAAGCGATGATATATAAGATGACTTATGTATGAGGCTTTGCATATTGATCGGGAGGAATTTTAGTATCTTATTCTGACGCCATTCGCTGATCCGTAGTTCATGATACTTAGCATTAAGAGGAGTTGTCTAATCAGAAGGTATTAGGCCTTAGCTTCTAACAGGCACTGCTAGATAAGGAAACCCTCTCTATGCCCTCTTTTCTGGATTCGATGTGTGGATGTTTATTGGGTGCGTCGGCGGCTGATGTCATATTGCTTTGGACTCGAACATTCGGATGAACTATCAGAAACAGTCGATGGGTAGGATGTTAGTTCCTTCTTGCACATTAGTGCTATTTGGTGAAATACCTGCCACTTGATTAGATTTCCATTTTGAAGCCACTAAAACTGCCCTGAGCACATTATACGCACTTTGCAGTTTTATTTATAAAATAGTAATGTTTGCTACACTAAAATAATCAGTCCTCTCTCGTGATCGAGACCAGCCTAATCTGCATAACCCGCAAAATGATGAACGTCCACCACATCCCCTGTATTTTGTGAGACCAACCACTACTTAATGCTATTCCCGAAATTTAACTCTTAAATCATAAAAACAGTAAGTGGAATCAGCTGAAATGCAATAAAACACAAAAGTATTCTTGCGAATAAGATGCAATAATATGGAAAGGATGAAGAGATGTTTATTAAAAAATATATTAAAACTTACAAAGCCTGATCCGCTGGTAAGGGTGAATGATTATAATATTCATTTATATTTTGACCCTGAGTCATTGGATTATTTATCAGGCTGTCGTCCAAAGATGTATGCAGTGGTGATCCCGTCAAATCAAACTCTAAATAAAAAGAAAACAGTGAAAATTAAGAGAATAAAGTATTAAAACACAAGTAATATAGAAAACACCAGGTCATGACATGCCTTCTTCTGGATCATCATCCTTGACTCTGATTAGCGGTGTAAACGGCTCAGGCATGGTTCCCTACAAGGTTAAATCGAGAATTAGAGGAAGCTCTTTAGTTTTACATCAGCATCTGTATACAATCTTCCACGGACCTCTTTACGTATGAGTATGACTTCTTCGCAGTCCAAAATGAAGGGCATTATGTATCGTGGTGGCTTCAAAACTTCGACTGTAACATTTTCCCGGTCACATATGGATTTCAACTTCTCAAGTTGACTCATAACCATTTTAATTCGATTTTTAAAAACAAAACCACAGTATTAATCTGAATATACACGAATGACACTCCACATCAAAACAAATCTTTCACATTCCCATCGGAAACGGCACCCACTCGTTTCCCGCGTTTCCCGCCGTTGATGAAAACAACTGAATTAGTAAAATCAGGAATTTGAGACATCATTGACAAAAATGGAGTATACAATTATTATTAACAATATTTAGTATTTAGCGTTATTTAAAGTCCACTAATACGTTTAAAATAGTTGGAAATGTTCAACCATATTTCCAACATTGACTGGCACTTCTTTTGCCGCCAATTTAAAAAAAGCTGTTATCAGTCAATACGATAAAAACTATGTCGTAACACCAGTACCAATGGTACACCATAAAGACTGATATTACGGATTCGAGTCTTGACAGATGTAGAGATTTTTCCTGGGAATACCTCTCGTTATTTGAGAGCAATGTGAAGAGTAATCAAAGTGAAGTATATCACTGACCGTCGAATAACATGTTTAAACCCACTTTAAACCAATGTCAGTCCCTGAGCTAATCATGAGTATTAACTAGTGCTACAATAAATCACCCTTTTGATCTTTCGTCAATGGCATATTGATGAGATATCTCATATACCCATGTTAATAAGGTGCCAGATGAGCACTTAAAATGGCTTTTGAAAAAACTGAGCACTGAGGCTATAAGACAGAGAGGAGCTTAAGAAGCTCCTTAGGTTTGATGAGACTAATAGCATTGGGCCACTGAAGGTGTAGGTGCTTCTTAGGAATTACTCTTCTTACATATCTGCTTATTTATTTGTGTAAGAGGAGAGAAATGGGTTGCCTTGGGTTAACCCACTTGTTACAATTGTAGTCTAACTGAGGCTCAGAAGACAGAGAGTAGGATGGAATGATGAAGCAGTCTTTAAGTTCGATGAAATAATATAGCAAACTCAATGGTAATTTAAATTTAATCTTGAGAAGATGTAATTTTAAGGCCTGTGGGGCCCTCTGAAACAAGATCTAATCATGCAATTACTCTGCAGAGTATATCAGAGCCTAATCATACAGGATTAGGCTCTGATACCTAGGATTAGTGCCTGAAGGGCATAAAAGCTGTAATTGGAAGAAATGAGCTTGATAACTTTAACTCAGGTCAGAATAGGGACTGCAATAGAAATGTGAGTGAAATAGCCAAGATTTTGATCAGGGGCTCTCGTCAAGCCAACCATGGTTGCCTGGGTTGCAATGTGTTAGGGGCTCTTGGCTATTACTGACAATCCAGGCCATTCATAAAATGCCTGCAAAAATGCAAGACACCCTCGCCCAAGTGAAAGATATGATAGGATACAAAACATGTGCAGTCTATCAAGTTCGTAGTGAGTTTATGACTTATATGTAAGTCCTTTTCTAGAAAATTGTAACTTGTCTCTCAGTTGTATTTAATTATTAATCTCTTGTAATTATTCTTCATTGATTGAAAGGCCAGTAATTCTGGTCTTCAGTACTCAAATATAAGTATCTAACAATTAATTACTTGTCTTCAGTAATTAAATAGGTACTAGCCTTTAGCAGTTAATAACCAGTAGTTACACGAGGCAGGGGCCCCTGCCTCGTGTAACTACTGGTTACTAACTACCCCCCGGGGTAAGGAGTCAATGACTCCCAGGGTGGGATGAGGGCAGAACATGCCCATGGACCAACAAGACCATAATGCATGGTGAAGAACCCACACCCTCCACGAGGTCCCCCAGGTTTCCACTGGACATGACGGATCTAGACCTGGATGGTCGATAAAAAGCTCCCATCACCACGGTGCGTCTCTGTGCCAGGGGTGACCACATCTGCAGGGCGGAGGGTAAGAATTGTTGCTAACAGAAAGACTCCGGATACTGGGCGACTTCCAGTTTTATTTAGCCTTACCCATGCAAGTGGGGTTCTACATGGGTGGACACCTTATTTCCCTAGCTACTCGTGGGACGTGGGAACTTGGAACCCTTAAACAAAACAATGGAGCCGATGGGGGTCCCAGTCGGGACGCACCCTCTACTACCTTAACCTTGGCTGTGGGGGTTCCTTCTGGGAGACCCACAGTTGCCCCTCATACCCTTGGTGGGGAGAGGACGGCGTCATCCTTTCCAACCTTTCTGGGCCTGCCTTCAAGGAGGCACCGAGCCTGGACTCCCCCATGGGGGTAGAGTCTGACTCGGGAGCCCCTATGGCCTAAGGGAAGCCTCCATATCCCCTCGAAGAGAAGGAGACAGGGGAGGAAGAAGATGTGGGTGGGGCCGAACCACGGCTGGCATAGCCATGCTTCAGGCCAACCTACAACACCGTAAGGCTGCCTCAGGGGTCCTGCAAAGGGTACTCTCTGAAGGTATGGTCAAAATAGCTCCGATTCAGGAACCCTGGGCTTTCGAGGGAAGAGTCAGGGGCCTGAGCATGACAGGGGGAAAATATATTACTGTACCACTGTTGATAGGCCTAGATCTTGTATCTATGTGAATGGGATAAGTGCTTTGCATCTATCGGAATTTACCACTAGGGATCAGACAGCAGTTCTGCTGACCCTGGGGGAAAGTGAGAACAGGAGGAGGGTGGTCATCTGCTCCTCCTACCTGCCATACGATGCACCGGCTCCTCCACCATCAAATGAGATGGAGAGGCTGGTGAGTCACTGTAAGACCAACAAGTGGCATCTGTTTATCGGTTGTGATGCTAACTCGCACCGCATTGTGTGGGGGAGTGGAAGCACCAACGGAAGGGGAGAGGCACTGTTGGAGTATCTTATGTCTACGGAGTTACATATACTCAACAAAGGATCACTACCTACCTTTGCAACCGACATTAGGCAGGAGGTGATAGATATCACACTGAACCAGTTCTATTCTAATAGTTGGGAAAGTTAACAAAAAAATTAACTGATTAAAGTTAAAATCCATAAAAAGTAACTAAGTTAAAAGTTACTTTTCTGAAAAAGTAACTTTCATGTTAAAAGTTACTTTTTCAGTTACTTTGGCAAATTGAATGCGGTGGTGATAGAGGCCTCGATGGCTTTTTGTTTTGACAAACAAAGCGAACAATGAAAACTGTTATTATGGTTTCTTCCATCCGTATCCATTTGTTTAAAAATATTTGAATTGGGGATTTTCACTGCAATTCCATTTACTCTCCAGAGTGTTGTTGGTCAGGTTTCCTAATGTCTGCTGAAAGGATTTAGTGATTTTTCTGAGGTGGCGCTCCAATTCCAGAACTGTTAAGTTGTCGTGAATGTATGACTTTCTGACAAAGCATGGTTCATCTGTAATTTGCCATCAAAGATTGCTCTGAGTGGTAGAAAGTGCTTTCAGGTTAGTTTTTGATATTGATCCCCACATTACAACGTGAAGTATTCCATTGTCTTCACGTGATTTCATGTTTTCTCATCTGACGTTCCTAAACTTTGGCGGTCACTCCTCTCACCCCATTTTCGTTTGGATGTGCCTATTGCATTTTCTTTGTTTTGTCCGGGCCTATTCATTGCATTCTTGCACAACTACCCTTGTATTCTTAGATACCATTTTATTTTCCCAGTTATCTGTTGGGCAACCTTAGCGCCCAAATTCGGACAGGTTGATATTTGTCAAAAATTAAAGAAATAAATTAACTGAAGTTAATTTTCTATCAGTTAATGCATAATTTTAATGATTAAAAGTTAACCTTTATAAAAAGTAATGATTACATAAAATAGTTAAACATATTTTCTATGGTTAATTTCAATCGTTAATCCCAACTATGTCTCTGCTGCATAGTATTGATGGGTGGAGAGTGGAAGGGGAGGTAACTTTGTCAGACCACAGACACAGTCTCTTCACTCTCATAGAATCCAATCATAACATATAGGAACCCCAGGACTACCAGCTGGGGACTATATCGAGAAAGGCTGGGAGCTGCCCTAGAGGGGGCACCTCAGTGCAAGTTTAGAAATGTGGATGAGGTAGATGCTGCTGTTGATTATCTACAGAGAAGCATCATCACATCCAATGAAAACAGCTGCCCCCTAAGGACCAGGAAGGAAGGGTGCAAATTACCCTGGTGGGGAACAGAATTAAACGGTCTCCGTAGAGAGACTAGGAAACTCTTTAATAAAGCAAAAAGGACAAGAATGCCTCGGGATTGGGAAAACTTTAAGGTTGCCCAACGGAGGTACAAATCAGCAATCAAGCGCTGCAAGAGGGATTCATGGAGGGGCTTCTGTGAGAGCGTAGAGACTGTTCCACAGATGGCAAGACTTCATAAGATTCTATCGAAAGACTCAGAAGCGGGGGTGGGTTCTCTGCTGTTTCCCTCGGGAGACTTCACGACTTCCAACAAGGAAGCGCTAAAGCTAATGTGCTGGAGACCCACTTTCCAGTCTCCTGGGAGATGAAGGAGATGCATTATGGGAGGAATCCCATCCATCCCGCTAGAACGGAATGGAGACTTTCCTCCAGCATCTTGATGTACACAGTTACAAAATGGGCAATCATGAGTTTTAGCCCCTTTAAGGCTGCTGGGGAGGATGGGGTATTTCCTGCACCCCTTCAGGAAGGGCGGGTCTGCCCTTCCTTCCAATGGTGAGAATATTTTGCTCCTGCCTGGCTTACGGATATGTTCCAAAAGCCTGGAGGGTCACCAAGGTGGTCTTCATACCTAAACCAGATAGGACGGACTACACAAGAGCAGACTCCTTTTGAGGAATCAGTTTTATGTCTTTTCTACTGAGGACACTAGAAAAGATAGTGGACAGGTACAAAGGGATGGGCCATTAAGGAACCACCCCCTGCACCTGTATCAACATGCCTACCAGAAGGGAAAATCCATGGAGACAGCGCTCCACAATCTTGATAGTAGGACTGAGGGAGTGCTGGGACATGGAATGTACGGACTGGGGGCATTAGTTGTTGTCAAGGGAGCATTTAATAACACGTCCTTTGATCAAACCTGCATTGCAGCAGGAAGAAATAGCATCCATGCTCTCATTGTGAGCTGGATTAGATACATGTTGGAACAGAGAACCTTCAAGGTATTCTTGCGAGACAGTTCAATGAAGGTAGCTGTGACTCGAGGCTGCCCTCAGGGAGGAGTGTTATCTCCACTCCTCTGGAATATGGTAGTGGACAGTCTTATTTTAAAATTGAATAGGAATGGCGCATACACTCAAGGGTATGAAGATGATGTGGTAATACTCATCACTGGAAAGTACCTCGATACTGTCTCTGGACTCATGCAGAAAGCCCTGGATAAGGCAATGGGTTGGTGTGCAGAGACAGGACTGACTGTAAATCCGGAGAAAACTAAGCTTGTATTGTTTACCAATAGAAGGAAAATGGAGGGCTTTAGACCTCCTTCACTGCAGGGTAATTTTCTATGCCCTCACCATCGGTTAAGTATCTTGGGGTTATTTTGGACTCCAAGCTTAACTGGGGAGAGCATTTGGAGACTAAGGCAAAGAAAGCCTGTGCCTCCTTATGGATGTGTAGGAAAACATGGGGATTTCAGCCAAAAGCCATTAGATGGATTTATACGGCAGTCATTAAACCTAGTTTCTTGTACTGCTCTATAGTTTGGAGGAAGAGAGTTTGGCTGAAAAAAACTGAACTACCTCCAACGAATGGCCTGTATGGGTATTTCAGGGGCATCGAGAACAACCCCAACTCTGGCGCTAGAAACTCTGCTGAACCTTGCTCCACTCTATGTGGAAGCAGAGGTGCAGGCAAGGATGGCGGCTTATTGTCTCAAATGTATGTGATAGTGGTATGACAAAGGAAGTTCCTATGGTCACAGACAAGTTTGGAAGGAGCTCATGAAGTCGAGTCCCATCCTCGAGATGGGCAGTGATGGAATGATAGCCAGGTTCAACCAATCACCCCTCTACTTCAAGACCTGCTTCCTGGATAGGGAACAGTGGGCTAGAAGAAAGGGAAAAGAACTTCATTCTGGGGCTGAGGTATGGTATACAGATGGATCTAGAAAAGAAGGAAGAGCGGGAGCAGGGGTCTACAATGGTAGTACACCAAGGAAGCTCTCAATCCCTCTCGGAAAATATGCTATTGTGTTCCAGGCAGAGGTATATGCACTTCTGACCTGCGCATGTGCTATTAAGGAGATCGGGATGTTCAACAGACTGAAACACATAAGCACAGATAATCAGGCAGCTCTATGGGCACTGACATCACTGTGGGGGACGTAACAGTTGCCTTTCCCACACTCTAGATTCCCTGGCGATAGTAAATAATCGAGCAACCAAGTGAACTCCAAATGTTTATTTGTATGCAGCTGATGGCACAAGATACGCTACAAACGTGGCACTCAGTGTGCGTAGGGCAGCATGCCAAGAGGCTGTGGCGGAGAGAGGCGCTTCCTGCCAAAGTCCCTAAAACGCAAAAACAAGGCTCACTGAGAGGCCCCACTTCCGTTCAGGGCCCCACCATTGTGGGGGCCTCTGTTAGACGAAAGGGGTAACAGAAAAACAAGAATCACGGTAAACGCATCTCTGTCTGCCACAATCACCATGGTGCAAATCACAGCTGCTGCAGGAGTGTCGTGAGGCACTCAATGATGTAGGCAGATGGAACTTTTCTGGGTGCCTGGTCACGCAAGCATATCCGAAATTAATAAGATGGCTGATGAGCTGGTATGGGTACACTTCCAGCCGAAATCCAATTGGACCTGAGCCAATCATACCTATAGCTACGTCAATAGGGATAGTAGACATTCAACTCAACAATATCAAGATATGCAACCAGATGCAAAATTCTCCTGGCTTCCTCGAGGATGGGATGGGGTTTGAAATGGACCGAAGAGCTCTCAATGTTATTACATATTGATATTGGGCCAGCATACTGACTGCATGCCAACATTTCGGTCCATACCATGCCAGGATGTCCCTGATGTAAAATATCATCAGCATTATCTCAATAACAACATGGTCACCAAGCAAAATGTAGTCATATTCAACACTAAATTTCTTTGGAAAAAATAAGGCTTTAGGACTATGGTGAGGAAAATGTGGGCTATCCTTCTATGGCCAGCAATCTCACATATTTCAACACTGGATCATTGATCTTGGTCTCTTCAGCTATAACCCCATGGTTCAATGAATTGAATTCTTCTTTCACTTCTGCTTAATGAGCTTCCTGCAAAGTATGTACCTACAATAGAGGCAATAGAGAAAGTGCATCATGAGAACCCATTGTGGCACTTCTCCTCCTGCATCAAACACAGATTATCCTACGGTAAGCCCCATCTCTTGACACTATAAGAGGCTTCAATCTTTGGCATCAGGGGGCAAAATAGCTTTCACAGGGTGGTTGTCAGTTACAAGAATAAAATGCCTACCGCCAAAATATTTATGTATAAAAGTCGGTGCATCCTGTAAAAATAGCCAGAGCTTCTCTTTCACTCTGACTCTAGTTACATTGACTAGGGCTTAGTGAACAAGAATAGAACATGACAGGCTCTCCATATAAGATGACTCAACACTGCTGATATCCCATTGGGGGGATGATTCTGTGTTCAACACAATTGTTGTATCAGGATTGTTCTGCAGTGGAGAACATTTTCCTTTTCCTGAAACTACACTCACATTATATTCACACCATTCCCACGGAATGTCCTCACGTAATAATTGACAGAATGGATATATGTAATAAGGTCTAGAGAACATTTACCATTCTTAAAAAGGAATTCAGTTCTGCTACATCATTTGGCCTCTTACATTCCATAATAGGTCACACTCAAATATCCAAAGTATAGATATGCTATCTCATGTCCCAGGTGAACTACACTCTTTTTCACCCAGTGAAACTTCTTTAAGTGAGCTTTACATTATGCTGAGACAATTGAGCAAATACTTCCTCCACTCTAGACACTAATTCCTGTTTGCTAGCTCCCTGCAATAATCTAAATATGTACCTCAGCACAGCACGGTCACTACGATTTAGGCTCTTCGTGGCCCGTGTACATACATGGACCTTCTTGAAGAGCCTTCATCACAGTGATCATTCTGTGCCGAGGCAGGGCAGGAGCACTCGCTAAACCATTTGGCTTCATGTTTGAGTTCAACAATCCAATACATGGATTAACCACAAGGTTGTGTTGTGACTCTAGGGCAAACTGCATTTGTATATATGCCTCTGTTAAATCAATCGCAGTAAATATTTACCTCCGGAACCATCAGCAAAAACTTTCCCAGCTTTGGGGTGAATGGACAGTATTCTATATGCAACTGAGGATTCACACAAGTTTCAAATTGACGCACAGATGAAATTAGTTAAGCTATGCCTGACCTAACCCCTTCAAGTACTTAACTATTTTTCACCTTATGCTCAAAGGCATACTGTGCTCTCGACACACAATAGGCATGGCATTTCCTTCATTACAACTTGTGATTTGGAGCCTCAAATACATGAAGACCTTGTGACGGATTGGCCGTCTTATCTTTGTTTTTCCCTGGTCGCGCCTCCCGCGTCGGTCATTTGCGTCCCAAGCCGGGTCCCCGTTGCATAAGCGAGATGAACGCCTGCCTTTTTCTGCGTGGATATCTGGTAAAATGTTCCTTTGTCTTGTGCATTGGATTCTTTAAGAGTGAGAATCACGCCACTTTTGTGTCTACCCAGGTCATTGGGCAGTGTAAGCCGTAAAACTATTGGTGATTTTTGAATTGAAGTCATGTGAGAGGGGGGGATGAGCGTTACAGGGGGGACGCCGACTGTGGAGTCGGGAGGAATATGAGAGTGCAGTTGGTGATTGGGAGTCGAGCAGACAGAAGCTCAGGGTGTGCTGGTGAAGCCAGGCGAGAGTGTGGACAGAGAGAGAGAGAGAGAGGCGATAATTGGAGACGGAGATCACCACGACTTCCGCGAGGAATTGACAAAGTCGTTCCCTAGCGGTTTTTCCTGCGTTCTGCCCCAGAAGAGGAACGAGACGCAGCGAACCTCGATCCCGGCACCCCAAAGAGGAGGTGCGGTTTCGGGTAGATAAGGGCGACAGACCGCAAAAGCTAGCGGGCCGCCGCATCCCCGGAACCAAAGGTTGGATGAGTTCCTTTCAGTCGGAAGGTGCATGTTCACAACAGGAGTTGTTGAATTCCGTTCTCCACGCCACCATACCAAAAACTCAACGGTGCAGTCTCTCCGCACTGGATTTTGTCGTCAAGCTCCACACCAGCTCATACATAAGTATCGCCACAACCGTATTTCCCCAATCCTAAGTGGTTTCAACCCTCTTATTCACGCTTCCCCGCTGTGAAACCCGTGTGCGCCAGAATAAGTGGTGTACGAGATATCCAAACAGAGTTAAAGTCCCTTCAGGTCAAGAGAAGAGTCAAACTGATCCCAAGAGTGGACAATCATAGTCCTACGGGACCATATTTCTGTATCACTCACTCCCGTCCTCATCATTAGTATTCATAAAAGGACGAGGAGCTTGTAATTCTCTTCATTTAGTAGTTTATTTTATTTTATTTTTTTCATGTTTGGTCATTTATTTGGTCAAAGTGTTACAGGGTGATTATTTTATTGTTGTTAATTTCGTTCCATTTATGTCTCGCCATTCATTCACCTCTTCATCCCTCATTAGTTAGTAAGACATGTGTTATTTAGCTGTAGAGTGCCTCCTTCGTGTTCATTTTCATGTTCATTTCATTGAATAAATGTTGCTTGTGTTAATTGTAAAAAAAAGGCAGAGGTTCATTCTTACGCTTCGCGTAATCTCTCTCCCGTGCTCGTGTCCTACGGCGCTCCCTGTTTTACTGTCCGCCCTGGCTTAAAATCCCCCCAACCCTTGAACATTTTGGATCGTCCTTGCTTTGCCGGCTGAGCTGGTTCGACGTTGCGGTTTTGAGGTGGCGCCCTTCTCAAACACGCGACAAAGGTCGCGATATCCCTTTTTCTCAAAACCATTTCCCACCCGGGAAAGTCCGAAGGAGACGAGGTGTCGAGGCAAAGGTAAGGGTTCCATTACTCGAAGGCGTAAGGACTGCGGCGAGTCAACGGGCAAAGGAGAATCAAGCCCGTTCCGTCACAACCTATTTGTACTGAAACAGTTGGAAACTTGAATTTTCTACTTTTCAATCCAACTTTGCTCTTCTGTATGAACATCACTTACTGGACAGCTGTTCAAAATTGGACCTTTTCCAGTCAGGCCAGAGAACTGACATCCATTCTCTCCCAAGGAAGAGAAAAATAGGGCTTACCATCACAGATAATTAATACCAGACCTTGTACTTGTTCCATTTAGGACCTTCTACATGCATAAGTGAACACATCCAATTTGTCACCTGATAATGATTAAAGTTCCACTTTAGACTCACCGCTTGTGGGGAAATTTACTGGGAAACTTTCATACATACATCAAGGATTCCCTTATCCCTCTATCAACCTCGTTTGAATTTTCTACATTAGGTACCAGTGCAAAACAGGTCTTCTTGAAATCCAAAATTTCAACCCCTCTGATGAATTTGCTTTTACTCTCTAACTCCCCTCCCTCCTCCCTTTTGTTCACAGTTTCTAAGCCAATCAATTTCTTACATGATGTTATAGACATGAGGCTTTTTTCTCCTCAACCTGAATCCACATTCCCTGCCTAGAATCATATCTTACACATACATTTCCAACATCGTAAAAATCTGGTACATCAACAACATAAAAACAGTAGTTCACCTTTCTCACCTTGTTCACTCATGAAAATATCTATAGAACATAACTATCAGCAGAGTGAGAACCATGTTTTGTTTAGGACATATACAATATTTTCAATATATACACATCCAAAATCACAGTTCTTCTGGGAGAAGGTTCACTCACTAACAGTTCATTTATTCCATTGCTGTGCTCAACCCTAAGTTCCTCAATGTGACTTGTTGAACCAATTGTTACTTCAGGTGCATTACTCTCTTATGAACTGATTGTTGTCAGCTTGTTGTGCTGCCTGATTGTACATCATAAGGCAACAGTAAGCCAACTGTCCTTGTTCATTGCAACTGCAACAATTGCGAGCATAATAGTCTGCTGCTCTATGGTTTGGTCGACCACAATGCTAACAGTTGAATTCAGATCGCTAACTACACACTGTGCCCCCCCACAATCTCAACGTGCCTATCGTCATCCCTTTGTCAGCTGCTGCCCATCAACTCTGTTAGTACTCACAACTTTCCACCATCACGTGCAATAGCAGGGATGTGCAATCAACCACACTCTTCCCAAAACAATTTCCCTGCCAGCTGATGAATTGCATGGGCGGAGGAGGCATTTAAGCTTCTTCATCAAAAGTTCCTGAAGACGGTTTTCAACATTAGAAATAATTCACTGCATTCTATAAAACCATTTTATTTTAGACGCAATTTACACAAAGAAAAAATTGATTCGTAGATGTAAATGAATCTTACAAACAAACATTCATACAGTCTTAAAATACAGCATTCCTTCTATTTTCAAATGAGATAGCAAGAGAGATGACTATTGTCAGATTCTTTGCACTGGCAATGAAAATTAATTGATAAAAGGAGCAATCATTTACAAGCATTGTTCACACCAGTTGTTTTTCGAGTTCACGTGTACTCTGTGAAGTCTTCCATCATAACGCCTCGACGAGTGCCTGCGGCTGAGAGGCGCTGGCTCGCAGAGACGGGCGACGTGAAGTCCACGCCCTCGGGGCTCAAGGTGCTCCCACCAGCACCACCGTCTCCCCCGGCAACGCCCCAGCCACCCGATGGCCCTATCTCCTGAATGACTTTGGCCCTCAAGCGCTTTATCTGCCTCAGCCTCTCCAACCAATTGGACGCATAAGGACTCTGGCCCATTGTCTTCAGGCTGCATGAAATCAGGGACGCAAGCTGCAAAGAATTATGGGAAAAAAAGCAACTAGTCAATTCCTAATGGAAAACTGGTGTAAACAACTGTAAACACATATTTTGACAAAACTGGTAAGTAACTTGAACTGCATGCACAACTAATATATGCTCTAAACCATAGTTGGGAAAGTTACCAAAAAACGTTAACTGATTAAAGTTACAGTTAATCTCTCCAAAAAGTAGCTAGGAAAAGTTAAAAGTTACTTTTCTGAAAAAGTAACCGATTACAGTTAAAGTAAAAAAAAGTAACTTTTATGTTAGAATTTATTTTTTCAGTTACTTTGGCAAATCGGATGCTGCGGTAATAGAGGCCTTGACGTTTATTTTGACGTTTTGACAAACGAAGCAAACACTGAAAACAACTGTCACTGTGGTTCTTCTCCATCTGTATCCATTTGTTTATATAAATTAACTGTAGGGATTTTCGTTGTAATTCCATTTAATGTCCAGAGTGTTGTTGGTCAGGTTTCCTAATGTCTGCTGAAATGATTCAGCAATCTTTCTGAGGTGGAGTTCAGATTCCGGGATCTTTAACTTGTCGTGAATGTAAGACTTTCTGATGAACCATACCTGCATCTGTAATTTGCTGCAAAAGATTGTCCTAAGCGGTAGAAAGTGATTTAAGGTTAGTTTTTGACATCGATGCCAAAATTGTGATGTGAAGTATCACACAATTGTAAAATTGCCATGGAAACATCTTAGAAACACAGTAGATGCTCTTTTGTTTGGATGTATCCGTCGGGGCCTATCCATTGCATTCTTGCACAACTACCCTTGAAAACAAGAACAAACTTGGTAATTTTCCACACGACTTTCATTATCCAACCGGTTTCAAAACAGAGGTGTCATCGTCAGGGACTCGTCGTGTCGTGTGGAAAATTACAAAGTTAAATCTTATTTTCTAAGTATGGAAAAGATTCCACAAATTTCAGGCCAAAGTTGTTTCATTGATGCACAACTACCAATTGCATTCTTAGATACCGTTTTATTTTCCCATTTGTCTGTTGGACAACCTTAGCGCCCAAATTTGGACAGGTCGACATTCACCAAAAATTAATGAAAAAATTTAACTGAAGTTAGTTTTGTATCAGATAATGCATAATTTTAACCATTAATTTTAATCATTAATCCCAGCTATGTTCTAAACTATGTTTTTTTTCGAGTGTAATGTTATTCTGTGACACTACCTCATCATGTGCTATTGGTCATTTACAATTCACATTTAAAAAAATACATTCTGGGGATCTTCTCCATCATGTTAAGAAGGTTTTCAAGATACAACAGAATTTATTACAATGCATATTAAGACAGCCTCCTGTAACCCAACCAATATCTTTACCCTTTTGTTTTTATATGTCAACCATCTTTTTATTCAAACATTAATATGAAATGTTGTCCTGTTAATAATGATGTTCATTCCTATTCAGGGTTGTTACAAGATGCCCAAATTCAAATTCCCCGACTTTTCCCAGACAAAAATCTTCATTTCACTGTTTCACTCTCTCCATTCGATCATTACATAACATTTTTGAAGGGCAAGTGTCAATAAAATTAAAAATTATAGTTAAGTTCTTTTTAAAACATATTTCATTATAATGAATGCATAGAAAAAACAGTAACTTGTAAACTTAATTATAGTCAAATAAAAGTCAAAACATGAGGTCAACAAGGAGAAAAACCACTTTGTTAGATTCCACAAGTTAAGACACTGACTTTTTGATTGCTGACGTTTTGATTGCAATGGAATCATCTTCCAGGTGTACTGCAATCGAAACCTCGGTCGGTGTCGGAATACACTTGTAGAATCTTGCAAAGTGGTTTTGCTGCCATCACGAGGTTCCACCAAGTGAAGCGTGAGAGGACTTCCTTTTCAGATGGAGTCAAATTTAAATTGACACATTAAACAACACCACAGAAATGCTACACAAAGCCACCTGAAGTGCTCTCAGCATCTCGTCGATAGCATCGCACTCCAATTGGTTTTCTTAATTCTTCAACTTCTTACCCAATCATTGTCTCATCCTTTCTCTTCTGTATCTTTTCCTTGTCTTCTTTCGCTCTCTCCCTCCGTGCCTCTTCATACTCGGCATGCGTGTGTCGCACTCTTCAAATCATTTTGTCACTCATTTCCACATTAAGAACTCCGCTGGCCAAATTCACGGCATTGCACATCTGCCTTTGTGCGACCAGTGTTTGGGGGAGTTGGTTTTCGTCAATAACTTCTTTGTTTATGGAAAATCCCCTCTCCTCAAAGGCATTTGCATGGCTCAATACTAAAACCATGTGGACCAAATCTACTCAACGTATCTTCTTAGGACTTTTTTTAAATTCTGTTATGGACTTCCAAAGAAGGATAAGTGTCCAGAACACTTCTGCGACATTAAAACGCACCTCCAAAAGTGATGAAGACGGCTGTGGTCTCGGTCATCTTCTTTCAAGCACATACAGACAGCAGGTTTGTTAATTTAAGTATGGAACTCAGCTTCTAGTGAGTCGCACCCTAAAGCACAGAACCACTGCCTTAGCTGCAGCAAAGAGAGGCGGTTCCAGAAGCGAGGAGCAAGAGCTACATCTTCGGATTTCACTATCAACTCCGGATCACAAAACGTGATAGCCTTGCAAATCTTGTACTGAAGTGGAGACTTCTCTAATATCTTGCCACCAATGCTTTTAGAAAAGTCACAAACCTTTCTCTAAACTGCAAGATATCCTTCTTTGGTGCCTGATCCACCTCCCTGATAACTTCTTTCACAGAGAAACCAAGGGCTATATCTTTGGCAGGAATGACGTTACCTTCTTTGGTTACATCAATATCACATACATTTGTGTCAGCCAGTAGGTGCTCTTTCTATACAAAGATAAAGTACAAATCTGTGACTAGAGCACATAGATTAGTGTGCAAAAATGGAGCCATAGGGTTGCTTGTTTGATAGGCAGTTGAAAAGGGCTCTCAATAAGGCATGCTACATGTGAGAAAAAAGCAAACTTGGGCCCCGACATTTTAATCCTTGACAGCTCAAGTCACGTAGGTGAGACTGGCTCACAGAATCTTGTCATCTTCACCCCCTTTTTCGACTCGTTTGACGATCTTGATAATGTTGAGAAGAAAATTAACCCCAGTGTCTGCTGTCGACCCAGGCCAGCTCAGCCAGCCGACAGCACAGTGGGTCTTTTGAATCACGTGACATGACACACATATTCTCTGATGCCATGGGCGATATTCCCTGATTTTTCCCCGATCCATTTTCAAATGCCCTGACTTTTCCCTGACCTGTAACAACCCTGCTATTGTAAGCTTGATGGCGATAAAACTCTAACCCAAAGAAGGATTACAGTGAAGATGTCAAAGGGAAGACTTACAATCTTCATCATAACCAGATAATGGAAAGTATTTATAAATCACTTTTTGACACACAAGGCATGCAGCATCACTTTGCCACAAATTAGATCATTTTTGGCACAAATTTATTGGCACATAAGAATGTAGAATTCTACATTTTCTGCAGGCAGAGATAGCATGAGAACTTTGTAATTAAACTCCACAATTTATATGCAACGGGGACGCCACAGCTCATAAAGAGGAAACATTAAGCTGGTGAACAGCAGTGAGTTGCTGCCTTTTCCCAGAGAGCAGAGAGAGAGAGAGAGAGGGCATGAGGGCAAATAAGCAGCTGGTCGCAACATACACTCCCTCACTTTCAGCGACGTATTCCCCCACGTTGAAAAATAATGTAAACTTGTGAATTTTTACTGCTACTCAGTCTTCTTGAATGTGAAAGTAAAAAATTCCTCACACTATAAGACTATAACTTATAATATGACAGTTGATATTAACATGGAAGGAAAATACACAAATTATTATGCAATTGGTGGTGAAATACTGAGTCATCCATTCACAAAAAACCCAGAACAATTGTGACTGCATCACACATATGCCATTGGTTGGGCAACCTCTTCACCAACAGCACAGACAGCATCCAATGCAATCGTCCAGACCTTAAACTTAGGAGTACTGCTCAGAGTTGAGGATCTTTAATACATTGCCGACAGATCATGATGTAACTTGTGTTTTATACACATTATCTTTAGCTGCTACCTGCTTAGATACATTGTAACTACTACTTAGTCTCCTTAGATGCTTTCATCATCAGTCACTGCATTAATCTTCATTGCCTGTATGTTACTTTGGCTTAATTACCATTTTTTAATTACATGCTGGTGTTTCGAATAGTCACCATTCTCATCTTGAAGTCCCATGAGGTTTTAGAAATGGCCTGTTTTAGGAAACGGAAGGAAATGAAATACTTTCTGAAGTTTTTGATGATAATTATTCAGATGTACCTAGTGATAATGAAGATTTAGAAAAATGGGTAAATGATAGTTGTAAGGACAATTCTAGTGATTCATGTACTAGCAACGAAGGTGATTCTGCTCATGTGAATGATTTGACTTGTCAAAATTAAGACAATGCTTGGTTAGAAATTGATAATACACCACGCTTACCAATGTTTGAAGGTCATCCTGGGGCCTTTATTTTCCACCTCAGTGTGACCCTGTGGCCTCTATGACTAGACTGATGTTAGGCGATGACTTACTTGAAATTTTTTTGCAAGAAGTTGTGTACCTATCATGATCAAACCTCTGCAAACTTAAAACATTGCCTTAAGGACTCACGTGGTCTCCTGTTGCTCAAAAAGACATGAAGAAGTTCCTCTGCCTAATTCTTCTAATGGGTCAAACAAGAAACTATAGTGGGAAAGATTTTTGGTCAACAGATCCTCTATAAGCTGACCCCAATATTTTTGCAGACTAAGCTGCAATAGATTTGAACAAATACGGACATTCTGGCACTTTAATGATGATGCAAAAATGGACAACAGGTCTAAGAGACTCTTCAATACTCAACCTATGCTAGATAATTTCCTCGAGAATTCAGGACAATCTTTATAAGGACCAAAGCAAGGCTTTGGATGAGGGAATTATTCCACGGAGAGGACGCCTAAAGTTTCAAACATGCAACTCTGCAAAGATTACTAAGTAATGTTTGCTTGTTAGGAACTGTTCTTTCAGTTCTTGGTCCTTATCCTGGCATGTGGCACCATATCTACCCGGGTAATAATAATACATTTTATTGGTCCCAGGACATTAATCACAGATTTAGGACAAGTCATAATACAAACACAAAAACTTAAAAAATCACTAGATTACATTTCAAGATTAAAAATTCATTTACAGGATAGAAGGCATTTAACCCTTTGAGGTCTAATTTTTTTTGTGGAATTCAAGTAGTAGGCGAAATAAATACTATTTGCAAAATAGGTGAAAAGGCTTCATAAGGTACTAGAAGTTCACAAAAGTGACATAAGATAGCAGCACCTTACATGAAATGCACATAATCACAGTGCCATCTGATGTCCAGCTCAATTCGACGTTGGACCTGCTGTTAGAGCTAGGCCTGCCGAGCCAGCCTCGACGTTGGACCGCAAAGGGTTAAAAACAAATACTTCTTTAATTATGCCTTAAGAGGGTGCAGGAGTGGTGTCTAAATTTTCTTCCAATGTTTTTGGACTTAATATTTAATAGATCGCTTTCAAATTTTTTGTACGTAACCAGGGCAAGATTCCCGAGGTTCTGTGAGAGCTACTTTGAGAAATTGTGTTTTTAATTTTTTTTGTTAATTATATTAGGATAACTACGCATCGACCCGAAAATTGGACTCTCACAAGACCTCTGAAATATCATTTGAAAAAAGGAGAAATAAAAAAGTATTATTGAAACCCTTCGGTTTAACACAAAATGCTCGAATATGTTTTGCAAAATTTATGCATCTAGACGTGGCGGCTCCTGCCGGCCGCAGGAGGAACAACTAGCGCATTCGGTCGCTTCAGCGGTTTCGCAACATGGGGACATCACGTATCGACAGCGGAGTGACTGCTATAACTGCGCTACCTTTTCACCCTCCCCTCTCTCTCTTCGTACTCCGTCTCCTCATTCGAGTTGATCACGTGAGTGGGTAGCACTAGGACAAGGTCAGTGTGTTAGTGTCGTCTAGGAATCGACGTAGGTATTTATCTGCTTTGGTGACAATGGGAAGAAATGGGGTTCCTTACTCGAAGTTATCTGGCAATAAGTTGAAAATTTTCACGAAAAAAGACAAGGTTAAGAAAAGCGTATCAAGTCAGCATGATGCTTTCAACAACATTGATTTCAGTGAGGATTTCCATCACGTTGAGAAGGCATTTAGTGATTCCCGCGTCGGCGTGGTCTTCGAGGAGTTTCATGATGCGGAAGACGCGGCTCAGAGGAAGTCTAAGTAACTGGAAGAAGAATCATGGATATTGCCTTTTTTCAAGCAGATCGCTGTGCTCGAGTGCCATAGTCCGATGAACTGTCGATTTTTGCACATTGAGGCCATAGAAAAATAACAATTTGCATTCCTAAATTGCACCTGACGATGGCGCAGTAAGGAACCATTGATGGCACAGAAGTGCTGAAACTAGTTGTTCCGTCAATAAATTTACGAATGGAAATATCTATTGTTATTTTCTCCGTGACTATGGATTTGCGCATAGTTAAGCCTGAATACTTCGAACTTGTGTAGGCCATGTTTGAAAAACGGGAGGGGCTAAGGTCAGTGTTTACGTTGAATTGCAAAATGTGCCAATTAAAGTCAGTGGTATGGATTCAGTCGAAGCGCAGGAATTTTTTGCGTCTCTGAAATTAACAAATTTGGAGAGAGACGCTTTAGAAAAGGCCACAGTCGATCAAGTAGGCTGCCAACTTGGAATAGAGAAACGTAGAAAGCAGTTGACGGTATCTAATTTCGGTAGCGTATGTCCTCCGACGAAAAACAACCGGTTCGGCCCCCTTAGTAAGCAAAATAAAATGTTATACAGTGACATCAATACTGCAGCCATGCAATCCGGACATGACAATGAAAAACGCGTTATAAAATTACTGCGGCAGCAGGAAGGTGTGGATGTACTATGGGAGAAAAATTTTTCCCAAGAAATTGATCGCCGCCACTATCGCTCGGAGAGAAAATAGGATTCCTTTCTGATGGAACATCAGACTTAGATTTCGGCCACCACGGGGGACACGGGGGAATTTCAAACAGGGTAAGGTGATGGACTCACCTTACCCTGTCTGGCCCGGATATGTAACGGAATAGAGGCAGCTTGCCTGCTCCGAAATGTAAACCTGCTTGCATCCAGAACGGACGTATATTATTCCGTGCATGCATTTTAAACGCTGTATTTAACTATCTCGTTCTCGCCAAACATAACATTATCCGTCTTTCCTATCTTTTTTATGAAGGTTTCGTTTCTTCTCCCACAGTCTGGAAAGATCCTGGGATTCTCCCGGTGTCCGCCTCTTCGCTCTCTTTCACTCGTTTGAAAAAGTTAACAAAAACCGAATTTCAATATTTTCCACGACCATATAAACCACGAAACCGTTCCGTTAATGTCAGTGAGGATTGGTCGGGCTGCAATGTAACTGACTGGAAATACGAAGTTTTCAATTTGAGACCTGACGATGGTGAATGTTTTTCGTTCACTATTTTTTATTTTACGAAAGCCCTGCATACATATTTTATATTTATATCGAAGATACGTTAAAAGAATGTAATGCCATTTGTTTACATCGACCTATTCTTCTCTTTCACCGTGCATACCTATGTCTTGTCGTTCAAGGGAATTTGGATCTTATCTCATGATAGGCGGATGGTTCTATCTTCTACTGTTGCAATTGCTTTCAGAAAGGTAGTCGCATTTCGCCGCTTTAAGATTAATTATCGGGGATAGTAGATAAAGAAATCCTTTTTATGCCCATCTCTTTGTCTCCTGGTCTAACGGCTTTCTGAAAAACCGCCCTCCCTGTGCTGGATTTGAGCAAGAATATCATTCCACCTAACTTGCCTGGGATTATTGCTGTCTATTTGCTTTTCGAATACTGCCAACTATCGTGCATCTACACGTCAGCATCATAAAGTATTGAGTAGGAAGACCGTCATTCGTTTATTCATTCATATAGGCCGTGCAATGTGCAATATTCAGGCCACATGATGATGCTTTGAGGCCTCCAACGTAATGATAATGGGTTTTCAACACCTTTCCTTTTCCAATTTTGTGAGTTTTTCATAATTTGAAAATACATTGCTGGAGAAATCGAAGTTTAACTCCACCTGAATTTTTGTATGCAACTTTTTTTGTTTCCTTAATGCAAATAATCAGCTCAAACATTTTCAAGATAATTATTTTTCAATGATCTTTCATCGCATGTGTTTAATTAATTACTCATTATGAAATATCTCACTGGATCATCTTCTACGGTAAAAATATTCTTTGGTCACTAAAATGTCACCAAAACAGACAGATATCCGGAATCAATGGAATTTCTTTCGTTACTTTTTCATCGGGCGATGATGATGATCACACAGTCGAAGCAAAGTCATCTTCTGTGCAATTCTGTGCAAAATTAATTGACCGCTCCATATCAACCTCGCAGGTAAAGGATATTTTCGGGTGGATTTTATTGAGGAAACTGTTGAACAAATTTAAGTTTGCTAAACATTTAATTGATAATGACATCATAGTACAATGCACTATGGAATGGGTCGGACCGCCCATTAAATTTGTTCAACAAATTTAATTGGCGGAGGTTGATACGGAGCGGTCAATTAATTTTCTAGACCTATCAATAGCATTAGTGGACGATAGACATGCCTTCTCCATATACCGAAAACCTAGTTTTACTGCACATGTCATCCCTGTGGATTCTAGGCATTGTTTTACTCAAAAATTTATGCCCTTCCACTCAATGATTCATCGCCTCGTAAATGTACCCTTATCCAAGGAGGATTACATCAAAGAAGTTGATACAATCAAGCATATTGCCAGGCAAAACGAGTATTCTTGTACATTAATTGATAAACTTATAGGCAAAAAACAGAGGTCGAGGGCCGTCGATCTAACTTACTCCTCTGAACATGTTCCGAGCAGAGATAAGAAATGGGTCCCAATCACATTTTTAGGACAGCTCTCATAAAATTTCAAAGAGACTCCCAAAAGAAAATTTCCGTGTGGCTTTCAAACCGCTTGTGACACTTAAAAACATTTTAGTTAAATGCAAGGACACATTAGATCCCATGACCAAAAGTGGTGTGTATTGTTTAAAGTGTAGTGACTGTGATGGGGTTTACGTTGGACAGACATCCAGGAACTTTAACACGCGGACCAAGGAACATTTTAAAGCTTTCAATACCAAATGTGACAAGAAAAGTAATTTTGCTAAACATTTAATTGATAATGACCACCAGAGTGATTTTAATGTTAATATATTATGCATGTGCCATTGGAGACAAGAGCTCAATTCTAGAGAGCAATTGGAAATTTTAAAGAAAATGGGTGACCCTAGGGCAACACTCATCAATGAGTATTTGTTTCCCGCCTCCTCCTCGATCCTCAAGGCAGTTGCTTCCCTTTCCCTATCCTCTGACCCCCTCACATCGGCTTGCTACTTGTCAGGCAGTTCTACCCATATTCCTCCCTAATTCACCAACTCCCCCCCCTTCCCCTCCCTCTCCTCCTATCCAAACTCCCCCCCCCACCTCTGGTTATTGGCTGGTATATAAATAGAGTTCGTACCCTGTATTTTTACCTGATGATGACGATTATTCGGACGAAACCCGGGTCGTAAGTTTGTTTAAAACATTTTTTGTGGTATTTTGTAAAAGTTTTTTTTTTTAAATCATTAACACCTCTAAATGTTATGGCGTTTTCCGTGCATATTTTCATTTTTGTAGAGGTCTTCCGCGGGTCTTATATGTAAGCTGTACATTCAATCATGCACTCATGCATTGATTGCATGATCATTGTATAAGCACACAGTAAATAAATGTTGTCAATAGCATTTTGTATGCGCCATTTCGGCGAGCACCCAAAATTTCCCTTTCTACCAAAGTTTTAGCTGCGCTGGGCCTGATGAAGATATCCCGATAGTGAGAACGATGGCTTCTGCTGGGATTGTAATTTGAGAGGTCACTCCGCTGTCTTTTGTCTTCCAAAAAAGGAATGACGAGCAGGAAAGTTGCGACATAAGGGAGGGAGAGAGGTACCCCACTCCCCTCCCCCCGCTCGCCGGTGACGTTTTCTCGGCGCGACTGTAGGTGATTGTAGGAACTACATCCGACGTCGCGGGCTGCGAACAGAGCCATCTGTTGAGAGAAGGCTGCGGAAAGCTTCCTCTCCTGCGCCCTCTTAAGCCTGGGGAGGCTATGATCACTTTTAATGTCAGCACGTAAATGGCTGAAAAACTTGCACCCTGCATAGGAAGGGCGTTTAGCATAAAAGGAAAGATTATGTATCACTATTCTAAAGTCATTATTTCCCCTGGTGCCATACGTGTGTACATTGTTATCCATGGTCAAACCTAAGGATGAGTGCTGCATGATAAATTGCACAACAAATATACATACAGGGAAGAGTCAAAATTCTGAGGCCTTTGAAAAACTGCCTACAACTGGTATCTACCTGTTAAAATCCTGATTACCCATTTTGGAGTCTAAATAACCTTGAGGTACCACTGGCATGTCCCCAAGCCACAACACAGTATTTCAGGTTGCTGAATACAAAGGCGTAATACACATGTTCTTCCCGAATTAAGAGATTCATCAATATGAACGCCCAAGAATTTGCAGAGGATGAGAGGGGGGTCTTGAGTGATTTGCCCCCTAATCTCAAAAGAGGAGAGAACAAGATTTTCTTCTGATATGGACTTCTGCAAAAGCGAGGGAGGAAGAAACACATCACAACAGCCAATCACAGGGGACCAACGGATGAGCTATATTAGACATCCAAATGACTGCATCGACACTTCACCGACCTGAAGAAGCCGACTGCAACGCCAGCGAAACTGTTGTCCAAGGAAGAATGCGGACTTAAACCTGGAAGACCTGGATCTTCACTTCAATCAACCCGCAGAAACCTACACAAGGACTTATTTTTTCAAGTTAACTTCAACAATAATGCTCAGCAAATTTTTTCCTTTCCTGTCCATTTAGTGACATTGCCCTTCTTACTTCACTACGTAAAGTCACCGCTAATCATAAAACAGAAATTCAACAAGGTTGTTGGATGCAAAAGACTAGCAGTGTAAACTAAGGAAGTAGTAAACCCCTTAAAAATGTAATCTCCACTTTCAGTAACTAATGACATATCCAGAGAAGAAAACAGCCATTGTTAAAAGAGTTTTCCAAAGATGCAAGCCATTGTTGGGTCACGAGTAATAGATCTCCCGAGAGAAGCAAATATAAAATATAACACCAACAAAGCATCTTGTATGCCACACTTATCAAGAGAAATCATAAGAAATTTTGATCACAATTCAAAATAGGGTGGGGAAAGGGAGTTACTTCCACTGTGAACGATCAATGAGATGAAGCCCAGCTCGTGGTGATTAAGAATGAAGGGAGCATGCAGAGAGCAAATGCTTACATCGGCATGAAGAGCCAACTGTCGAGCTAGGATGGCCACATTTTGATCCGAAATGATTCTCGGTTCACTGTGCCCAATGTGCTCAGCGAGCTCTTCTTTGGTCTTCACAGTCACCTTGTTGGTCCCATGATCCAACGGCTGAATCTCCACACAAGCGTAATTGAACTGGCCCTAAAAAGAAGAAAAGAGTCATTACTTCACCAAGGAATAAAAACGAACAAACACCAACTTCAAAATGCATGAAGAATTTAATATGCAGTTGAGAACCTTTACTACAGATATCCCTAATCTGGGAACACACATATTCTGGTAACTTTGCAAAGGCCAACTACCAGGTACTTTGTTGAAAATGCAAACATTGATTACCAGACTACTTCTTCATAACCTGCCTAATTGTATCCAATTCAGAGAATCAGAATACTTAAAACATAACAATTTCCCTGTGGCATTTTGTGTACACAGGAATTATTCTGCAACTTGCACCAGACATGCAAATAGAAAATGTCCCAGACACAAGACTGCAACACACTGACCTCTTTCCCCTCAAATAGCATATGTGCGTTTTTGCTTCATGCTAGACTTGTACGGATACCATTTTTTCCGATATTCCGATATGAAACCGATACCTCAATACCAGTGGCCAATACTGCTAGTATTATTAACTGATACCTTAATCATTTTTCTAAAAACATTTGATGAATTTGATAAGTACTTTCCTTCTCGTAAACTATAGTAAGAAATCAAAAGTGTTATAAAAGAGTACCCAATTATTGAGAGAAATCACAATATTATGACAACTTTTTTATTTTGCAATTCTAACAATTATCACTGGAATTAGATTTATGACTCTAAGCCCTCTTGCATTTGTAAATACTGAAAATTCCTTTTAAGAAATAAGAGCTGCTGAACATGCTCAGCAGTTAAGAGGGTTCTTCCATGAGGACCATAGCACCAGTCTCTTTGCTCAGGAAACACTAAACCTGGAGGCACACCCAAATACAGTGGACTATCGTTAGCAGGTTATTGTAGGTACCCGAAATCCTGAACATGTGGACGAGGAAAACTTGCGATCATAGATTTCACCAAATTTCCACCCACGTAAGAAAAGATTAGTAACAAAAAAGTTGCACTTTTTTACATTAGAATGTAATATTCGGAATTCGCTGTAATTAGAGGACTAGCAACTATTAAGGATGCTGAAGATTGAAATTTGTTTCTACATAAATCTATGCATTTGTGAAGACAGCCAGCCCAATTACGTTTCAGACACACTCCGTCACTTAATTACAGAAGAGCAAGGGACTAAACCCTTTTCCAAAAAAACATTCACGGTTATTATATTGACTTCCACATTTACAGCAGAATATACGATATTGGGATGAAATATTAATTATTTCCGATTAAAAATAACTTGACGACAAATAGGGTGTGATACGGCATATTCTCCATATCGTTTCCCTGTTAGCAACTCCAGTAACGAATAAAATGTTCTCCCCTTGGCACCAGGTTAGACTAAAAGTTTTTTAAAACCTAGCCCCATAACAGGAAGATAAATTATGATATTTCTATCATAACTTTAGTTTACGAAGACATAGATTAAGGGGGCTCCCTAACTGCCTTTAAAAGCCCCCGTGGCAGATGCCTAAGGTCAATGCGACTACGACTTGGTCGCAGCAGCTGGAATCTTGGAAATGTTTCCCATTGTATTAAAAGGATTGACAGGAGTGGAATGAATTTTTATAATTTATTTGTAAATTATTAAAAAAAAGAGCCAAACCTTCCATTTTTTGCCTGTTTTCGGCGGCTATTTGCGAAGCCTAGGATACGAAACGAGGATTTTACTTCCACCCTCCTCAAAGCTTGATCCTTCATCTACCCATTCATATCACAACTGTTGATGCTGTTTCTGTAACTATATCACTATAGTATTGACCGTGGAGAATGAATCGCATTTTCAAACCCCTTGTGCATGCAAGTTCCTACCAAAGATTTCTTCCTTCAGTGGTCTACCCCCACTCCTGCCCAAACGTGTTCCACCCCTCCTTGTTTACAAAACTCCAGCAGGGGTCAAGTGAGACAAGTGCTTAGAATTGGCCATGGGAAAGCCTGAGGCGAAAAGCAAAATGCCATATTTCGGCGAATCATTACAACTTTCCTAACCAATGGAATTACTGGTTAACACTCGTAGACTTCAGCAAAGCGTAAATTATTGTTTTAGAAGATTCAATTAGCAAATAATTGATAAATACACAATTGGGCATGGAAACGGCTTGTTTCTAATATCATGGTAACGAAAGAAAAATGGAAAGTAAGAACAAGTGTGGGAATTAAGAGGCTTAATACATCACCTTTGGATGTAACGAGCGCTCACTATACCGAGTGATTTCCCAGCCATTGGGAGAACTTGTTATACTGAGCTTCCACTCTATTGTTGTTATTATACCCCTCGTTAGAATCCACCGTCATCACCTCCTCCTCACCACTTCTCCGTTTTTTCTCTGCCACCAATGACGATCACACCTCGAAGGAGTTAATGCTCACCTTCACTGTTTGTATATTGTAGTCTTCCCCACTTTCATTATACACAATGGTGACATAATCGTTTCCAATGTGTTTTTTCTTCTCATTAAACCTCTCTGTAGTAGTCATCAAAGTGGCAACATGAAAAACTATCTGTAATGAACAAACAAAAACAAGTTCAGCACATTACCATTTCATAATACATAATAATTTTATTCACAGTAGGCAACATCACGGTGGCATAGTTTCGTCCAAGAAAAAGTACAAGAAATCATGGGTCAACAAACCTAATAAGGACAATGTGCAGGAAGCAAGGTCGATCATAACTCTTGATTCTCATGCCGTGTGGCGTGGCATTGGCTCATGTGGCGTTGGCCACTAGAGATAATACTGATAATGTGGATTCTTATTTTTTGTGCTATTAAATTTAGGCAAGTGAATTATTGAAATTTGAAGTAGTGCCAATAAATATCCAGCTGTTTTTTGTTTAAAGTATGTATGGTACTTTCAAGTTGTTCCTGAAAGTTACTATTAGGATGATATAGGTAGTAGCATCACTTTGTGGAAGTCCATTTTGTAATGTCAAATTAAAGACTGCAAACCTGCTGTCTTTACTTCAACCGGTTTCTCCACACTGTAGCATCATCAGCACTGGTTTTAGTTCCTGATGATACTATAGTGTACTATACTATAGAGCAGGCTAAACTTCTGGGGAGTGTTAAAGTAGCAGAAGCAGAATCGATTGGGTTAGGAATGTTTAAGTCATGAAAGAATGTGGGTAGATACTGCTCCAGTAATAGACAAATGAGATGGTTGTGGCTTTGTTGATTTCGACATGCTGAGATAATGGACGATTGTCGAATGACGAGACAGTAATATAAGAGTTAAATGAATGGTGTGAGAGGTATGGGTGGACCGAGAAAGTGTTGGTTGAAGGGGAGGAATGAATTATAGGAGTCTTAAGAACTGGAGAGTGTTTATCAAGCAATGTATATAGGAGTAAATAGAGGCAAACACTTTCTGAAAGGTTTGCTAGGCTAAGTCAGAATGGAGGAAGCTGTTGAAGTAGAGCAAGGTGTACAAGCATATCATTATAAGTGATACTTTTCGTGAATGGAATGTAGGTGCGGTAGATATTGACAAGAAGAGGATGTGTAACTAAGGTCACGTAATTAGATGAAAACGTTCCCGTGCAACTAGAAGCAAAATAAAGATATATGACTTTTTTCCCCCATTACCCCGGTATCACGGGAAAAAAATACGTAGGATGCCATGCGGGTAGCCTACATTCGCCGGGATCAGGCATATAACGAGAGCCATGAACGAGAGCTAGTGTACTGTGCGAAGTTCGATCCCAATCGCAGTTTAATTTTTTCTTTCAGTCACTGCATCGAAAATGTTATCATATTCAATTTCAAACCATTTCATCTGAATACTCACTTTATTAGACTTTGTTGTTTAAATTAGATTTACAAATGAACCAATCATAAATTAAGAATGGTCGGGTCGGATCCAAAGAACCACGGGTCTTTCATTTCATTCGCTACTGCAATCATATCCAGAGACCGTAAAAATTCAGATCCAGATTGGAGATTATAACATCTCGCGGCCCCGTGATCGATGCGCCCCGCGAATGGAATGCACGTATGGTAGATACCAACAAGGAGAGTTAAGTAACTCGGGTCATGAAATGAGATGAAGATTTTTTCCGTGCCACAAACGAGGAAAACAAAATAAAAAATACTCGTATTGACCTTTTTCTCCATAGGCTCGGATGTGCGAGAAAAAAATTAAGCCGAATGGCGTGCGGGTCGCCTACATTCGCCAGATTCCCGTGAAACTATGAGAGCGTAGTTGTTAAAAATGAGGGCTAGTGTACTGCCAGTCGCGAGTTCGATCATTAACACTACCTAAGAATATTGCCGTGCTGTATTCCTAGGGTAATGCTAGTAGGCAGTTAAAAAAAAGTAAATTATCAGAAATTTCATGCCAAATTATAAGTAAAAAAAATAATTAAATTAGGCGAAAGGAAATGATTGGAAAAAATTTATATTACAGAATTAAATCGTGGAGTCATTACGTTAACTTTACAGTGTATTTTTGAGTGACGCATTTGTAAATCTAGTTGAAGCAATAGAAGTACAAAAAAGTCAGTATCCACACACAAAGGTGGGAAATGAAGGTTGATAAAGTTTTTGATTCAATGGTTGAAAGAAAAATTTTAAACAGCGTAAGAATCGAACTTCATTACCTGCAGTCCACTACTCCACTCTGTTATTGTTATTACCATTATCTCATTAATTTGCCTTTAACTTAATTTTGCCTACTGTGTTTTTTATGTTGCGTAGGGTAGCCATAACTTCTGTATTGGATCTCAAATGTATGTAATTAACTGTTTGTTCACATTGGTATGAAGTATTTATTAATAATATTTAAAAAAAAACCTTCCTTTAAGACTCCTTTTTCCCAACATTAAACACAGCTTTCACCTTTTTGAAAGGATTTTATTTACCGCATTTGTCATTTTAAACACCGCTTTTGATGACTTTTATTCACCATTTTTCAGTGTCCCTATGGATTCGACAAGTCTCCCTTTTTCAGTATTAAAATTAGGGTTAGGGCAAGGATTCAAAGATTCGATCGATTAATGGATTAAATATTTGAATACCAGTCGTGCAGATTCTATGTTTCAGTGGTGGAGAACTACTAGAGATGGGCAACTTGGTAAATTACCGTGGTATTTTTCATAAATTACCAACAGCCCTGAAAATTACCGTAATAAACGGTAATTTTCAGAAAAGTTCTTTTTCAGAAAATTTCTTCCTCATGAAGAAACCATTGGAATTGGTAATATTATAAATTAAGAAGCTAAAACGATTTTTTTTTACATTTTGCCCATGATTAATTCCAATTAATTCAGAGTAAAATAACAAATGCACATTGCGCAGAGGTATGTCTTTGGAATGAAAATTTCTCATATAGTGACAAAAGAGAGGCAAATTGCATGTTGCTGCCAACTTTGTTTTAATTTTTTAATGAGTTATTATTGATAAACGTCGTGATATGTTTGCTATAAACGTCGGCATTTATATCTCTATGCTATTTGATTTTGTTTGGAGTCCTCTGATAAGGATTTGCAGCACAAAACTTAAAATTACCGGAAAAATACAGTAATTTTCGAATATTACCATAATTTACCACGGTAATTTACCTCAATTGAAAATTACGGTAATTTACCCATCTCTAAGAACTACAGTTAAGTACTCGACTTATGTGGATCTGAGTTACACTGATCAGGAGTTACGCGGATTTTCAGTTGGGTCAGTGACATGCCTGCATTTCTCCGCGTTTCTGTTGCCACGACAGATTCAACCACATGACGACCCCCGACTCATTGCCAAGCGTGCAAGAGTTGATTTCAATATCAATGAAGATTAGATAGAATAAGGTAGATATGTCAATTTATGTCTCAAATACAATTCTTTGTTTGTTTAAATTGAGAAAAATGTAAATATTTTTGAGCATGAAATCTGCGATTTTTGCACCGCTTTCCATCGAGTTTATTTACTACTTCTTCAGGGTCCCTAGTTATTACTGAATAAAATGCCCTGACTATGAGTGCCCATTGGTTATAAAAGCTACATCCAGAAATAGAATTGATGAAATCAAAAAGTGGTTAGGTACACCTTGCAGACAGTGATTATCTCGACGTAAATGATACAAGGCTAAGGTGAAAAGTTCTCGGCCTGACAGTGAAAGACTGAGATTTTCATTTAAAAAACGATTTTTTTTTTATAATCTCCCTTGACCTCATCACACTTGGTCCATCGTGTATCCAACATCAGTATTCCTTCCCGGAAGTGAGAGTCTGGAAGGCCATGAAAATATCCATCTCAACTTCTTCATTGGACACATAGCGCTTCCCAGAAACAAATTTTTTCAAGTATGGGATCACATGGAAGTCTGAGGGTGCTAAATCAGGAGAATAGGGGGAATGGCCGAGCAAATTGTACCCCAAATCCCATAATTATCCCATCGCCAACGCACTTTTGTGAGCAGGTGCGTTGTCCTGGTGAAAGATGATTTTTTTTCTCCTTCAACCCAGGCCACTTCTCGCAAATTTCAGCATCCAGCTGTTCAAGAAGGTTGGAGTAATATTCGCCTGTAATTGTTCTGCCTTTTTCAATGTAATCAATTAACAGCATCCCTTTCACATCCTAAAACACACTGGCCATGACCTTTCCAAGAGATGCGATCGACTTCGCTTTCTTTGGTGCTGAACCACCAGCTTCCACCCATTGCTTCGACTGCTGTTTGATTTCTGGCGTGCACTGGTGGACCCATGTCTCATCCATGGTGACAAATCGCTGCACAAAATCGATTGGATCCCTCTTGAATCGGTCCAAACATTGCTCTGAAAGTTGTTTGCGCATTTGTTTATGATTGGCATTCAGCAAATGCGGCACCCACCTTGCGCAGAGCTTTCACATCCCTAATTCTTCGGGCAAGATGTTTCGCACCCATTCTTCCAATATCCGCACGGCCTCAGCTAGCTCACTCGCCTTCACTTGCCTATCGTCCGACACAATATCGTGTCCTTTCTGAATGATTTCCGGTGTGGTCGCGGTTTTTGGCCGTCCTTCATGTGGGTCATCTTCGAGGGATGTTTAAATTCAGCTGCCCACTTTCTAACGGTCGATAGAAGGAGCAGAGTCCCCTTACACTTTTGTTGACTTTGGATGAATTTCCTGAGGGGTTAATCCATCCAAAACGAAGGGTTTTATGACTGCACGATATACAATTTCATCCATTTTAACGATAAACAATAAAGACAACAACATAACAATACTGCAACAATACATGTGAACACACATACTGTTGAGAGAACAAGTTGAAACTTGTCGTACGAACTAATGACACACGCACCCATACAGGAATCATAACTTTCGCTGATTGGAATGCCATCTCTGTGTCAGGCCGAGTACTTTTTTCCTTATCCTCGTAAATTTGCGAAACTCAGACCTTTCCTTGTCAAACTAAATTGAAAATTTTCCAAATTTGGAATATTTGCGCATGCACAATCAATTGATGTGCACATGGTGCCTTACTTGGGATGACATTAGAGAAAAATGTTCACAAAGGTGTTCACTCATTCGATTCAAATGTTCACCCATTTGATTTGGGTTCAAGATCTGGTGTCTAGCGTCAGCTAGTGGTTATGCATTTCACTTCAAACCTTATGCTGGAGTGGGTAACAAGCACAAAACAAATGTGAACAGTGGGAAAGAACTAGGGTTGGGAGAAAAGGCAGTGCTTGATTTGCTCTCAGTCGTTTCATCACCTGGTTGTTAGATTGTTTTTTGATAATTTTTTTACGAGCCATAGCCTCTTGTGTCTCTTACGTGAGAGGGGATATTTCACAAAAGGGACAGTTATGGAAAATAGTTGCCAAATGCTATTTGCCACCTCCAAAAGAAATCAATAAAAACGAGGAAAAAGGGAGCTATTTTCATGCCTTTGACAAAAAAAATGAAATATTTGTCATTCGAAGGGTTGATAAATCTGTTGCTACAGTTACTACGAACTGTGGATTTTCATTTCCCTTGAAGCAAGCCAAATGATGGGATCACACTCAGCGAAACACATTTCCATACCCCAGCCACAGGTAAAACATTCACAAGAATGGTGTTTGAATTAGAGAATAAAGAAAAGGGGGGGAAATGGGTGTGGCCTTTGTTCGTAAATAGATGTGACGACTGTCATGGCATGGAAATTTTTCCAAATGGTTACCAGCTAGAAAAGGTCACAGCTTGATTTCAAGAGCATTGGTATACTATCATCACTCCAGAAAATTGATCTAGAGGAAACCATTCCCACAACTCACAACTATAAGGTACATTAGCGATGAGAAATATGATATGCAACAGGTAAAGTGGACTTGGGTTGACCACAAAAAGGTTATCTTCAAGTTGATATTCGAAAGAATGGAGTTGGTTGGTTGGTTGGTTGCTTGGTCTGAATACAGACATAAGTGTAGGCTTTGCAAATCACAAAGTGTATCTATGAAGTGTAACGTTATTTTGCACTCAACTTCTTTCAAAACATTCCACGAGGAATTTTGAAATAGGAGTGATAGGACAAAATAATGGAAATATATGTGTCTCTAAACTTAATTTCATTATTTTTGAATTATTGGTCATTGCAAAGTAAAATAAATGCTTCATTACTAAACCTGAAGTATAGTTTGAATTTTGGCCTAGGTAACCCCATTTCTATTTCTACCCAACGTTGTGAAAACGCAACATTTTTTTTGGTTAACTATTACTGTTATGAAAAATATCACGCTAATTATGTTCATTTGTTCCCCCATTAGTACTTACTATCCAATAGACGAAGAAAAAATAATTCCTTCGTGCCTTGGGAAGAAATGGGCTAAAGAGGCTGTTACGGCTGGAATGGCTAGGTTGAATGGCTTTGTGGCCTCACGTCTGTCCTTCGAGAAGCATCCTCCTCTGAGGCAGATGGTGGTGTTGGGACAACAGGTGGAGGGGGGGGGGGAGGCTTGCAAAACACACTTTAGTCTTCTTTTCAACATTTATATTGCAAATCAATCAACATCATAACACTTAAAATGCTGCAAAACTATATTGAATTTCATATTTTTTGTAAATGAGTTCAGAGTGAAGGCAGAAATGCCAAATAAGTGTACGCACCAAGTTGGCTTCCTTGACTTTGAACTCAAGTTCACTACTGATGTTAGAACCTTCATTTTTGCCTCTAATTCAACACACATCTAACATGGATTTTTGTCTACTTCTCGGAGGTAAACCTTTTCAATTGACATTTTCTTTATACCACAAGCTTTCGCATTGCTAATTCTAAGCATGGTTGACACAGTTATAATGTCCGCAACATTTATACAAAAAATGAACTTACAATAAAATACGTGTCTAGTGGGTGTCACTTGACTCTTCACAAAAATTTTTTTGCCATAATATAGGTTTCTATCAAAATATAATTGCAAGTGATAACAATTTTTTTAATGTGAAAATTAAACCTCTTGAGAGCTATCCATCATGAAATTCACCTATGCGGTAGTTATTTTCTTAGGACATATTTGTTTCAGTGCTACCTCATGTATGCTAAAGAGGTAACCAAATTGTGCTATCCAGAATTATTAAATGCACAGTAACTCAGAGGAAACGAACCTGCAAATTAGGAAAAAGTGCTATCAAGGAATGTTCTAACAAGAGTCCATTGTATTTCCTTGAAGTGCCATCTGTTCCGTATTCAAATTTACATATACGTAAATTTGAATATGGAATTGAATTTATGTAGTCCTTGAATCCTTGAAGAGTGGGTATATTAAGCCCATTTCAGGAGGATGGGGGTTAGGATTGGGGTCAGGGTGATGGTGGGGAGTGACTCGAGGATTATTTGCTCATTCATCAGAACACCTTTCCCTCTGCACACAATTCCCAATCGCTCAAGCACATCCAACCTGTGGCCTCTCCACGTTGGAGACTCTGACATGCACACCTGTGTTCCTTGTCCAAAAGGCGTTTGGCCACAAGCGAGATCGAAACCTGCCGGCACTTCCCTTGCTCCGTCACGTGGGTGGCAGCAAAGCTCCTACCTCCTATTTGACCAATGCAGCTTCTTTTGAACAATACGGCTTTTGCAATCAGGTGACACTGCTTCCACCACCTGATTAGCATTATCTCTGCTTCATCTTCTTTTTGCTATTCCTCTCCGCCACTTTGATATTTCCTGATTTTCTGGGGATTTTTGGTTTTCATGGCACTGAGAACAGCGGCACTGCCAACGCAAACCGACAGGCAATGAGAGCAGGATAAGGAGCTTGGGGTGGAAGTGAAAGTGGTAGCCATGTGGCAGTGGGCGCACATGAGTGCCCGTTGACTCTCCTCTCTAGCCTTCACTTCGGGAGAAACATTATCAGGGAACGAATGGAGAAACAGAAGGGATTTGGAAATTTCCTTTCCCTTCTGTTGGCACACAACAACAAAACATCTCAACACAATGGCCGGGTCTGTTGCCTTACAAGTGAAAGGATCCCCTCCGCCTTCTCCCTGGGTTGAAATGTGTTCTCTGTGTAGTGGAAATGCCCTTTTTAAATAGCTTTCCTGTAATTATCTCTGAAGGATATAAAATCAAACAATGATCCCCATGATCTATAAACTGTGGGCAAAATGACTGCACAGGCATTTAAGGTATGCAGATAAGTTCATGCATTCTGAAGTGTGCATGTGGTTACCTGCTTTTACATTTGCAGAATCCGTTCGTGAAGCTTAATTGATCAGTTAAAATGTGAGGATGTCAGTGATCAGCACATGTTCCAGTGAATTAATGGTAATACATATATTACAACCTAGTAAGTAGCCAAGTTCAGTGTTTGGATCTGAGGTTTCTGCAGGGTTTGTCTTTAATGAACAAGGTTTTGCGGTCATCTGACCTGAGGACACCAGCTGGAGGAACTGGTGCCATTCAGGGACAAACCAATGTGGAGGAAGCCACTTTCATCAGTTTCAGCGTTCTGTTTCATCTATTCAGAATTGAAAATTTATTTGTGAAAAGCACGGTCTGTTATTTCAATGGCGCCACCACAAGACCTACTACTATGCATACTGGTACAATTGCTTGAGCACAATATTATTGCTGATGCACACAGAAATATTTGTATTAAAAACAGTGTGTGAAATAATAAATGCATGTAAAAGACAGCAAGAAATAGATTTTCAGCATGCAAAGAGGAAACCAATGGCAAGAAAACTCTCGAGTTTCACTTCCACAGAGAGAGAGAGCTATGTCCGTCTCCTCATTCCCAGCTGGCAGCCTCATTTACTTTAGTGCTTACCTTACGGGCACAAAACGTGCACACAGCAGGAGTAATTTTCAGGGATAAGGTTTACATTATAAACAGCTCATGGTCATGCATTATAAGTGCACTTTTCCACAAAAAAGGAATAAATATAAAACTTACCTGTGTGACATCATCATGCCAAATGTAAGTGAACTTCCCATCATTCCCACTTCGGTCCAGACCACCGAGACAGAAGGTGTGAGGGTCAATGTCACTCAGACGCACAATTGTGCCTAGTCTCTGGAAAAAAAATGAAAAAGGTTAACTCCATGAAACTCCTAGACCAATTTGAACAGTACAATTGAGCATCTTTAATCCGGCACAGTCGGGACCGAGGTGATGCCGGATTAGGGATTTTGCCGGACTATGGGTCATGCATGGCAACTAGTCTATTTCTGACATCCGGGATGTTTTCATTGAAAGGAGTTAATTATAACAACATATTGTGACGGAACGGGCTTGATTCTCCTTTGCCCGTTGACTCGCCGCAGTCCTTACCCCTTCGAGTACTGGAACCCTTACCTTTGCCTCGACACCTCGTCTCCTTCGGACTTTCCCGGGTGGGAAATGGTTTTGAGAAAAAGGGATATCGCGACCTTTATCGCGTGTTTGAGAAGGGCGCCACCTCAAAACCGCGGCATCGGACCAGCTCAGCCAGCAAAGCAAGGACGATCCAAATTGTTCGAGGGTCGGGGGGACTTTAAGCCAGGGCGGACGGTAAAACAGTGAGGGCCGTATGACGTGAGCGCGGGAGAAATTACGCGAAGCGTAAGAATGAACCTCTGCCTTTTTTTTACAATTAACACAAGCAACATTTATTCAATGAAATGAGCATGAAAATGAACACGAAGGAGGCACTCTACAGCTAAATAACACATGTCTTACTAACTAATGAGGGATGAAGAGGTGAATGAATGGCGAGACATAAATGGAACGAAATTAACCACAATGAAATAATCACCCTGTAATACTTTGACCAAATAAATGACCAAACATGAAAAAATAAAATAAAATAAACTACTAAATGGAGAGAATTACACGCTCCTCGTCCTTTTATGAATACTAATGATGAGGACGGGAGTAAGTGATACAGAAATATGGTCCCGTAGGACTATGATTGTCCACTCTTGGGATCCGTTTGACTCTTCTCTTGACCTGAAGGGACTTTAACTCTGTTTGGATATTTCGTACACCACTTATTCTGGCGCACACGGGTTTCACAGTGGGGAAGCGTGAATAAGAGGGTTGAAACCACTTAGGATTGGGGAAATACGGGTGTGGCGATACTTATGTGTGAGCTGGTGTGGAGCTTGACGGCGAACGGAATTCAACAACTCCTGTTGAGATAATGCACCTTCCGACTGACAGGAACTCGTCCAACCTTTGGTTCCGAGGATGCGGCGACCCGCTAGCTTTTGCGGTCTGTCGCCCTTATCTACCCGAAACCGCACCTCCTCTTTGGGGTGCCGGGATCGAGGTTTGCTGCGTCTCGTTCCTCTTCTGGGGCAGAACGCAGGAAAAACCGCTAGGGAACGACTTTGTCAATTCCTCGCGGAAGTCGTGGTGATCTCCGTCTCCAATTAGCCTCTCTCTCTCCGTCCTCACTCTCGCCTGGCTTCACCAGCACACCTTGAGCTTCTGTGCTCGACTCCCAATCACCAACTGCCAACTGATCTATATCTCTCCCGACCCAACCGTCGGCGTCCTCCTTGTAACGCTCATCCCCCCCTCTCACGTGACTACAATTCAAAAATCACCAATAGATTCACGGCTTACACTGCCCAATGACCTGGGTAGACACATAAGTGGCGTGATTCTTACTCTTAAAGAATCCAATGCACAAGACAAAGGAACATTTTACCAGATATCCACGCAGAAAAAGGCAGGCGTTCATCTCGCTTACGCAACGGGGACCCGGCTTGGGACGCAAATGACCGACGCGGGAGGCGCGACCAGGGAAAAACAAAGATAAGACGGCCAATCCGTCACAATATATTTGTTTGCCATTTACTGAACATTATTTTAAAAAGAGTTACTGGGAATAATCAGAAAGAAATGGTTTCTTAATACAAAAAGTTACTACTTAAAATTATCGAAGTTTCGCAGTGAGTGAAAATAACGGAATCTAAGCGTTGTGCATATTGCTGCACATTTAAAAGTTTCATATTGTTATTGGAAAAGGGTATAAAATTTAATATTTCTTATGCTGTGATTTGCGTAACATTATTTCCTACCTCGCTCGATTTGTTATCATCTGATTCTACGCGTCAGTGTCGTGTGTAAGGCCGCCCATCACTACGTCGCTGCGGGCTACCGGACTGGATTATTCTTTAAAGACCATCATCAAGAGTAGTCTTCCTTAAACAATTTCAGGCTGATCATCTTCATCCCCACTCGGATTTATTGTTATTAATTACCATTTCAATGATTTCATCATCTATGATATGTTGTGTGGTGAGAATATCGTGGCCACTAACTATCCTTTCGTCTAAATTTACTAATTCCATTTCCTTTAATTCAGGGTTATGGATGATGCTTGCAAACTCCATCATCATATTTTTATTGTCAGAAACATGAAAGTTTTGAAATCCCTACTTATTTCATCTATATCAAACCTTAACCCTTTATAGGTTGGTGGTCGCCTGAGCGACCACCTCAATCCTGGTGGTATCTCTGATTTTTGGCATGAGTTTTCCTCAGCATACGTTTTATTGTGTTGCCTTGATGATCGATAGATGTTAGGTTCACCTTCTATTCATTAGAGTCACTCGTTCTCGGAAATGTGGTCGCTCAGTCAACCACTGAGCGTGTAGTGACCCGAGTAATTAAAAAACTCTAGGGACTTCTGCCCTATAAAGGGTTAAAGCAGGCCACAATTTAAACTGCGCGTGTTTTAGAACGGGCGGTGAAATGCCATTGCCTGCATGTGGAATTTCCCGAATCACGTCTTTTGGATTGATCACGTCTATTTCTGAAATAGTTTATACTGCTCTATTAGAATTTTGGCCAGAAATACTAACTAAGCCCTTCATCATGACGCAATCGAAACCAGGCTATCTAAATCAGCACTTAAATCTTCTTTCATAGTTTTTCTCTCTTATCTACTTCTTCGTGTCACTTCAGTAAAATTTTGATGATTTTTCTCTTTCAGCTTCTTAATGTGCTATAATGTTGAAGATCCCACGTAGTATGTTTCACTCAAACGCTTTACTGATGCAACGGCGTCAAGCTTTTTCACAACTTGCACTTTTTCTGCGATGTTCAACGTTTTGTGCTGTTGCCACACTGAATGGATGAGACATGTTTTGGGTGAAACATAAGAATATAACCAATAACTTTATTAAACTACGTCTAGTGGTCAATCAAAAATACGCGCACCATTGAAATTGGCCGATCTGTAAATTAGTCGTAGTCTGTCTCGGCGATGTCTTCAAATTTATACGTTTACTTCAAGTTCTGGAATAATTACTGTGTACACAAAGTATCAGAAATTAATATGTTTAAATTATTTTCATTCTTGAAATGGGAAAATTAACATTAAGAATGGTATCTCAATATTAATATAAGAATAATATCTCGGCAGGTTATGAAGCAACGTTCCAGTTAAAAATGTTTCGGCATTTTCCACTAAGTACCAGATAGTTGGTCATGGCAAAATTGCCGGATTATGGGTGTTCCCGGATTAGGGGTTCCCGGATTAAGGGTGCTCAACTGTAATTACTGTGGATCATAATCTAATTAACACCTGATCAAGGAGAAAATTTCACAAGGCAAGAAATAACAATGATTTAGTGGTTTTGTTCTAAAGGCTACGTCATTATACCCGATTACGGGTAACAGAAATTTTTCAACGGATGGTATGCATCCTAATAAGGGCATTACGGATGATATATCGCATAAAACTTATATGATTGAATATTCCATTTTTTATTTCCTATTTAAGATCAGGTATAAATAACGTCATAATAACTTGGCAATTATAATTGCCAAGTTCCTAGTCACAGCTTATCTATAATAAATTTTTGATCAATTATATCCTTAGAAATAGAAAACTTTAATCTACAGGACTCTATACGAAATTCATATACCTGTGCGCATTCATCCACGAATGAAAATTCATTGTTCAAACATTATTAACTTGCGTTAATGGATATCGGAAATACCCGTGCTGATTACGGGTGTTCATGCATCGTGCAAATGTTTGGGTGATTGACCCAAGTCCTTTTTACGATTCTAAGTTCTTTCATGTTTAGGCATAAATCCATCGATTTTGAAGAGATGGTGTCAATAATTGGAAGGGGAAGAAAAGTATACATTTAAACTGAAATAGCAGACATTCAGTCTATTTTTCTCGATGAAATGCATCTCGAAATATTATTCCGCCAATACAAATAATAGAAGACACAAATAAAATAATTAGAGTTAAACAAATACCATCCCGAGTGGAGAAGGTATAGTAAAAGTATGAAATATTTGGTAAATGGACCCATGAACACCTGTGAAGATTAAATGTCATACTGCTGCCAAATGTGTACTTTTGGACAATGGCTATTATGCGATTACATACAGAAACGTGGATATAACGAAGCTTTTATTTGAAAAAAAAAACTACCCCCAACGTAAAGCAAAACTCGATAAAGAAGATAGAGATTTAGGAAATTGTGTCCTTTAATTATATTGTCCATCCTTTTTAAAATAATCCTTCACTGTGATCTCAGTAACCTTGATTTCTCGCAACCAACGCGAATGATAACTACAGAGGGCGGCATTTTAAATGAAAAAACATTTGGAAGCCATGATTCCCAATGCACATGCAACAGTGCTTACACTTCAAAATCGATATTTATATACAAAGTCTCTTTACATATCTCACTTCTCCATTCCACCTAATTCTGGAAATATAGTTTCCCTAAATACAATAGCTAGTCAACTTAAATAGCTGAAATAATATTGAGTATTTTGGTAAATATATTAACTTGATACTCCACATTGATAAATGAAACAATGGAAATTTTTATTACTCAAGGTGCTCACGTTGTTAGCCTGAGAAAATTATGTGCAAGAAGTCTTGCTTTGCATTTCACAAAAATTTTTTCAAAACTGAACTTCAAAATTGGGGGGGGGGGGACTATATTCGGTGGAATACGGTAACTAATGCAAAACTGAAAACTAAAGGAAAACTAATGCAATCTGAGGACCAATGTGCATCAGGCTGCACAATCAGTAGACTCTATTTAGAAGTTAAAATTTACTTGTGTTCAAAACGACCTCTGCAACCTTGCTAAACATGCTGTCACAGTATAAATATTGATATCCATTTGGGTTTCCAAAATTTCCAAGTTAGCCAGCATCATGAATGATAGAATAAACTTTGTAATTCCAAAATTATTTATACCTCACTACTACTACTACTACTACCAAGGCTTCGACGGTTAACGTCATCATCCTTCATAATGCATACAAGCAACTCTCAAAAAGTAATGCCTGAATCTATCCACTTTACCAAGTTAACCTCATAAATTTTCATGATTCAATAACTAATTTTAGGTGACATGTACAATGAAATTGCCTTTGTAAGTCGTACAGTGCTTAGTGCTGCCAGGACAAAATAAATTATTATAATGGTTATTAAACTTTAACATCATAATTCATAATCTTGAAGGATAAAATGGATTGTCTAACCCATAGAAATAAGTCTGAGCAAAAACCATTCATAAATAGATGAAAATCTGGCATATTCACCTTAAATACTACATATAACTATTACCTGAAGAAACTCTGCATATCTGAGTGAGCCAAATTGATTTCGTAGAATATCTGCCTCAGAGTTAGCTTGGCCGGGTCCAACGTAGATGACTCCAATCTTGTGAGTCTCATAGGGTGGGATGTAGTCCAGGTTCCTCAGGCCAATCTTTGCCATTTTGTTGTTGGGTGGCACCAGAATGGGCTTCTCAGAGGTGCTCCCAAAATGTGCGTTATAATACAGTTGCAGGAAAACAAAGCTGTGGTAAAGAGGTAAATCGACAATTGTCTCTAAGTTAGCCTGGCATTGAACTAATTAAAAATGATAACATATAGGAAAAAGGGAAACAATTCTGTTTCACTTTTGCACACGAGTGTTGTATGAAGTGTGATGTTCAGATCAAATGAGAGCAGAGCAACACACTGTGCAACACAAGGCAACTGCACATGTGCCAGTGACTAGCATGGAACGCAAATTGCCCCAGGGCACATCTAGGTGTGCACCAACACATTTGGAATATGCACTGAGAGAGTGAGCGTCATCACAGCTCATTTGGGAGGCAAGGGTGGCCATTTCACATGGGCATGACCCACATGAACACACTTCACAAATCTATATGTATATACTGGGGGCTCGAATGCTTTGCTGAGCTGATATGGCGCTGCCTCATCTTCCTGCAAAAAACTTTCCCAACAGGTTGGTGCTCCAATCCCCTGTGTAACCCTCTTCACATTGGAAAAGGCCAGTGATGACAGGGAGAAGCTTGTGGTTGAGGAGAAATATCAGTACATATCATTGATGCAATTCTGGTTTAGGAAGACCTTGAAGCATATTAATTTATTGCTTACACCATTAATTTATTGTGCATATGTTAGGGTGCAATTATATGACATAGGAGGAGAACAGTTGGCACTGTAATTTACTGTTGTGTGTCCAGTGTGCCCACATTGGGGTGGTGATCATGGCACCATTAGTAAGAGCATGCAGTATTAGCATCAAAAGGTCAATGGCCAATGTATACAGACATTGCTTTGCACTGGGCAGCAAAACAGGGTACAGGAAAGAATGACCTCAAAGGCTGAACTGGGTGTGAAGAACAAGCATCTATTCCAGGGGTGAGCCAATAGCCTAATTTTTCCGATAGCCGATATTTGGATCCGATTACCAGATATGACCGATTATTTTCCAGTTTCTGGAACTGGATCATATGACTGCTTTTTAAATGAATCCTCGAGTTTGTTGTAGTGCACGACCGAGCATTTTTTCCACCACGAGGCACGCATATATTACCAAGTTGACATAATGACTTACTGGGGTCATCGTGCCTTCCACAACAAAATACTTCCACACGTCCGATATTTGAAACAACCATGCACATGGTCCTGAAGCCACAGCTGGTGCCTCAAGTGGTTTGTTGGCCTTTTGTTGTGTTATTGGGACACAGTGCCAACTGTAAGTGGATTCTTTCATGCAAGCTACGCAATTCAGTAAGTGGAGTGATACAAAATATTCAACCACAATAAATCCACTATTTTACGCTTTTGTGGGGAGAAAAGGAAAGTGTAAAATGAGGGTGTTCATGAAAGTTGTACCTGAAAGAATAGCTCCATACTTCTTGTATTTGCCTACTACTCATTGTCTAGCTTTTTTTATTATCAGTACCTTGCAGCTTTAGCAGTAGAGGTGGTCTTACAGATGTTGTATTTTGTTTCGTTAAGATTTTTTTGTCTTAATAATGACTTGTAAGGGTTATAGGTGGTGCTTTGTATTACACTGTACGAGAGTGTCAGTATAGATGCCAGAAAAGAATTTATATTCATAACTACTGAAGAAAAGAAGAGGCTATGATTCACCAAACGTGATTTCATCCGAAGCACGATTGAAATTTATTACTGTGAGGATCATTTCAATGTTAGTACTACCAGTCGATGGCCTGGTGTTACAGTAGAAAATATCATTTCTATCACAAACAATATAATAAGGTGTGAAAACAGTTTAAGTAATTTTGGATAAAATTTGCAAATAGTATATATTTTTTACTAAACAGTGAATCATAAATAAATGCCTATCAGCAGAATTCAGATGAAAACATTTCCTGCCACAGTGAAAATTTAGTTACACAGAACAGGCTACTATGATAGTGTGATAGTGATAATGATAATATTGTGCACAGAGCTGAGATTTGTTTTAGATCAGAGTGTCATGAAATATTGTTCAACAAAAGTGATGGAGAGTTCATTACTTTCTCATTTGAAACCTATAAGAAAAGGGGAAATTTACATGCATAATACCATTGATTGGTTCTAAAAACAGTATAAGAAATGGAATAAATATGAAGAAAAAGCAAGCATATTGGACACAATACAGTTAATCTCCCTCTATACATTCAATCCACAGCTATATATACAAGAACACTGCATTATAGTGTATACTAGTATTATGTATGAACACTTATACAGTGTACTTGTATATATAATAAAGCGTTTATTTTAGTTTCCATGGCTACTCAAAAGACTCATTAATGTTCATTTTGTTGAGTTCTTCACTTAAAGAGGACCAGATTCTTTTACTTTCGCAATTGTAAAAGATAATCATCGAAGTCGAAGAGGATGATATGGGAGCATCAATATTAAGATCGGAGTTCGACGCTGCAGTAAAGGACCTTCGCATGAATAAGGCTTCTGGAATTGATGATATCCCTGCAGAACTAATAATAAATGCAGGAAAGAAGACAATTAACCCATCTTTACAAGACCATCAGTGACATGTACTCAACAGGAGAAATAACCAGGGACTTTGAGAAAAACATCATCATTCCTATTCCCAAGAAGAAGAGAGCAGAGAAATGCGAATATTTTTGAACTATAAGCCTGACAACACATGCATCAAAGATACTGACAAGGATCATCTACAGTAGAATAGAACGAATAGCAAAAGAGTTCCTGGAAGAAGATCAATTCAGATTCAGGAAAAGTAAGGGTACAAGAGAAGCAATATTGGCCCTTAGGCTACTTATAGAGAAGAGAATAGAGAAGAACAAACTGACGTTCATTGCATTTGTGGATTTAGAGAAGGCCTTTCACAATGTAGTTTGGAATTTAATGCTTGGAATTCTGAAAGGAATTGGAGTGTCGTACAATGACCGAAGAATTATCCACAGTTTGTATAAAAACCAAGTTGCTATGATAAAATCAGGACCCAGCTGTGAAGAAGCAAGAATAAGGAAAGGAGTAAGACAAGGCTGTCTCCCGTAATTTTTAATATTTACATCAAGAGAGCCATCAATGAAATCAAAGAGAAGCCTTCTGGAGTGACTATCCACAGAGAAAAAATAAGCATGCTGCGATTCGCTGATGACATAGATCTCATAGCAAAGACAGATGGGGATCTGAATAAGATGCTAACAACCATGGAAAGGACAATGGCCAGACATCAGCCGAAGATCAATAAGAAGAAGACTAAGATATTGGTGTGCAGCAAGAGAAAAAGGCCAAAACCAACGTTATACTAGGAAAACAGAAACTGGAAGAGGTGAAAGAGTTTGTTTCCCTTGGTAGCCGAGTAATCAACGATGGATGAAGCAAGAAAGAAATAGTCAGCAGAATAGCCCAGGCAAAGAGGGCATTCTATCAAAAGAAGAATCTACTTACCGCTGGAAATACAAGCGTAGAAGTAAGGAAACAATTCATAAGAACGTACATCTGGAGCGTGTTTCTTTACGGCAGTGAGGCATGGACAATGAGAGCAGCGGAGAAGAAAAGGGTGGATGCATTCGAAATGTGGTACTACAGAAGAATGCTGAAGATTAAATGGATCGACCGAGTAAGTAATGAGGAAGTCCTAAGAAGAGTGGGAGAAATGATAAGTGTTTTGAATACCCTAAGAAGAAGACAGGACAACTTGATCGGCCACATCATGAGACATGATGGCATGATGAAGACAATTGTCGAGGGACAAGTGGAAGGGAAGAATGGCAAAGGAAGGCATCATGTGATACATATGGAACAAGTGATGAAGGATGTGAAAGAGAAGAATTACGTAAATATGAAGAGATTATCTGACAGAAGAACGCAGTGGAGAGCTGGGTTAAACCAATCTGAGGAATCTAATCATGATGATGACTTCATAATTATAATTCGTAAAATTTGATATGCATTACAATAATAAGGTAATATATCTCTGTGTAATGGAATTTTTTGTACTTCTGATCCATGAATTTCAGCTGCGTTGAACTACATATAATTCTTCAGATATTCACCTACCATGAGCATATCTTTTTTGGTACATTCTGGAAGTCATCTTGACAAACCGGCAGCTAGCCATATCTCAGGTTAACCACTTACAATCCCAGTATTTCTTTTGAGTCCCCTTGAAATTTCAAGGGGAGTAAGCCTTTCAATCAACTGAGCAGCGAAAAGTGCATCACACCAATCACCATTCATTTTGCCACACTTGAGTAAATTTGGAAATCTTGGTTGTTGTTAGATGGTTTGTTGTTGTGGACCTAACCTGCCTTGGCGTTTCTTTGTGCACTAGCACAATTTTGGGGCACAAATGGGAAGGAAAAACTCCTTATCTAAGAGGACCATTAATGAGGTGTAAAAATGGGCCTTTGATGAAATCACATGGAAGTAAAACACCACTACCTGTAATAACATCAAGGTCATCTTTAAGAGACAACGTTTTCATTGAGAGACAGTCCGCTCTTTTTCTAGACATGGTTCAAGAAATATAAAATTTTCTAATATTACAGCAAATTTTTTCTGCACAATTTAACTTAATGGACTCATTCATAACGTTCATATTTGCTTACACTTAAAAGTGTTCCGACGATTCCACTGCTCCCTCACTCTCTGTCTCATGTCAGTGTTCAGCCAGCTTGTTGCTCTATTGTTTGAATTTAATCGAATGCACTTTATAATACCACCATGCAGAGTTTCTAAGACCACCCCCACAAGTATCTGGTGTACCTGTCATGCAGTTCATTAGCAAAAAAATTTATGTGCACAGATTATTAACTTCAATTCCAAATTTGGTAAAAATCACATTTTCCAATTGAGTTCAAAATGAACTTCCAATCCACTACATCGTTTATGGCTTACATCAAGAAATACAGTGTTGGTCATTTGTGGAAAGCATATGGAGTTTCGACTGCCATAACGAGTATCAAACAGCCATAACGGACAGATTTCACCGTGACTGTCTGACAGGTTGCATACCTATAGGTAGGGACATGACAATGACGATATTGTCACATCAACTCATCAATGCTGGTAACCCTCATTCGCAACAATTACAATTCCTCACAAAGGAAATACGTCGGAAATTTCTCCACACTTGCAAGTGTGCTCCAGACACTTTTCAGCCACAACTTATGAACCATAATGTGAGGTAGTGCTTCCCAGGCAAATCTATAGTATTGTTATTATTGGGCTCATCTTTGGATCAACGCTGAGGAATAAAAGGTTAGAACGAAGCAGGGGTTAACTGTAATTCAAATCAAAAGACTTTCAAATAAAAGAGTTGCAAATGGGAATACAATCAGCCAGGCACAATCTGTGACGAGGGAGAGACGGCACTCATTTCGGGGTGAGCACGCAACGCAAAACAGACACCACTGCGCACCTGGGATTGATGCCGGTGCGGGGGGCCTCCTTGGGCCCCCTGGGGGAGCTGCCTCCTCCTCGGCCGCTGCGAGACGAGTCCCACTCTACCCGTGGCGGCGGCTTCCTCACCGGGCTCATCACCGAGATGGTGTGGCCACGGTCCCGTTTGAATGCCAGCGGAGGGAGGGACGAAGGGTCAGGGCGGCCAACCTGCCCAGGGGGCTGCGCGCCAACACCTCCCTCCACTGCGCTGCCCTCCTCCTGCTTCCGGCTCGCCACTGCCACCTGTTGGAGGGACTCGTCAGCGACGCACCACAAGACACACACCAACAAGCCCATCACCAAATAACACAACGGTTGGCTCCCATGTGGCACAGACAAACACGCCAACATCTCTAACCTGAATGAGCCAGTGGGAGAAACTGCTCTCACTCAAAAACACACCATCGTGGGGGAACACCCAGAAACCTTCTGGAAAGTAAGACGCATGACGTCGCCTGTGCTGTTCTCATCCCTCGTGAATTGCTACCTCACGTCCCCTTCTTCCTAGAGCGCACCACAAGAGCCCTCAGACTTGAGAAAAATCTGAATCTTATATGCAGTGGATGATGGATAGTACGGAATTTGTAGGAGCTGATGTGTACTGGAATTACAATATTTCCGGTGTTTAGCTCACTTTCCATTTAGCATGCAGTTCAGTAATGAAAGCATTTTTAGAACTGCAAGCACGTATTTACTACAAGGTAGTGTGCTACAACTACCTCTTGACCTGAGTCTCGGAAGTTAAAAAAAATGCGATGTAAAATCTTCCGAAAAACATAGCCTTGGATTCCTTATGATGAGCAGAATACACGGTGATCATGAATTTTAATACTACTTGGAAAATATCGCATTAAGGATATACAAAAGGGATACATTGTACGACTGATTCACAACTAAATAACTAAGATTCACAACTGAATGTTCAACGAATTGACGGGGCTTATTCTATGCACTTCTATGCGGTGACGGACATTTGTTTTAGTTGGTGAAATGTTTTGGTGAAATAAAGGGCGGGAAAGACTGCCGGGTAAAAGTAATGTAAGAAAAATAATGAGAATTTCCTATCCCAATTACTCCCTGACTATTACAAGAATTCCCTGACAATTCCAGGTTTTCCCGGTTTTCCCTGATGATTGCCACCCTGTAAAAATGCTATAGGAATATAGATTATAAAAATATTTACCCAGTGAATGAAGAAAGGATTAACATACAATAACTGAAAAGACCGACCCTTTAGACTGAACATTTCCCAAGATACAACAAATACATTAATTACAGAGCTCTGGTGATTGTCGAGCCCTTTATCTTAGAAGGCAGTACGAGGCAAACCAGCAAATGGCTGCCTCCTTGTGATTGGTTTGAGAGAGAGAGTCCTCTGATAGGCCACCATCCCGGAGCAAAGTGGGAATAATGTGATGGGCTGACCTTTGCGTGGGATTCAGCAGGCGAGGAGGCCACTTTGGCTGCAGCGGCCTGGAGAGCAGTCGTAGGGGACCTCAGGCCCTCCGCCACTCCCTTTGCGGCCCTTACGCTGCCCGATGCAAGGAGCGAGGGGGACGAGGAGGAGGGCGAGAAGGCAGCGGAAGAAGAGGGACTGCGCCCAGCGGGCAGCGAGGGGGGCCCGTCCACACCTGACGACGACGGGCGCGGGGGCGCTGGTGGGTGAGGGCCTGGTGCTGTTGTGGCGTGCTCACTGCTCCCACCTTCCACCTGGTGCACCATGGACGACGTCGTGGGAGGGGTCGTGCCTGCGCCAAAGATTTCCTCCGGGATCGCCTCGTAGCTCACCCTGCACCACATTTACAGCAATTACTTTTCATGGGAATTTACTCAAGGGACGCTTTTAAAATAGAAAGTTTTGAACTGAACTGCAGGCCCCTATTTACCTTGGAATACATAACAATGTACACAAAGCCACACGTCAGAGAGCCTATCGGTGACTCCGATCCAAGGCCCTGTGGTTAGCCAGGGAGTCAGTTAGTTCGACAGGGGCTTTACCACACAGCTACCAACACCTGCATGTCTTTTATCTTACATACTTGCTGGCATACATATCATTTTATCACAAATAATGCCGTATCTCATTACTACTGTTTTTCATACAAGTTTATTCACACAAAGATTTTTATCAGTTGCTGAAATTCTGATACTCTTCAAATATGAAATTTTATAGGAAATACACCATGCCTATTGAACAAAATACAGATTTTCACACAAGGAAAGTAGCTATGTTGACAATATGAGTTGATTACTCATTACTCTGCTATCCGATGAAATTCGTAGATATTTACCAGTGATGGACGGATCCAGGTTTTTTGTTTTTTTGGATCCGGATCCTTGCCTTGGTTTCGGATCTTTGTCTTGGTTTCAGATCCTTAGTTTCAGATACAGAATTCTGAATTTCATTTCTTTTTTGATGATAGATTTTTTAATTAGATTTTTTAATACATACAGAAAGACAACAAAAATAATTTTTCCACAAAGACAAGTAAATTTATTGTAGAAAAAAATCAACTTCCTAGCATTTTTGTCGATTATAGGTATATTCTTGGACCAAGATTTGCAAATGCAATATATAAACATCTATATATTAATTCGTGGTAGGCAGTTTTCTGTCCCTGTGTGTGTTTGCAGCACTTGAGGTTGTTCCATTACTTTGAGGAGTTCTACGAAGGTACAGGTCAGACCGAAGTGGAAGGGGTGTCATTCAAAAGAGGAAAGATGGTTGCATTGCTTAAGCGTATTTTTATTTTTGTCGTTTGACTGGAAAGTGCGAAAATATAAGCATGAAAAAATAGTGTTTTCCCTAACTATTAACATGGGAAACCAGTAGCTACAAAAATTTGTTTACATTGCCAAGTAAATGTGTTAACATTTTTTGGTAATGGGACAAAAGGTTCAATCAAGAAGTTGAAGAAATTGTAGTTAGTTTTATCAATCATTTACGTAAGTATCAAAATATTAATTGACGGTTTCGCTGAGACGATGGTGAAATTCTATGCATTAATTCGCGTTGGCTTGTATGTGCGTATGTGTGTTTGCAGCGCTTGAGGTTGGTCACTTAATTTGAGGTAATATCCAAAGGCACATGTCCGATCGAAGTGATATGGGGTTCGTGGAAAAGATGGGTGCTTTGCTTAGGTGTATTTTTATTTTTGTTTTTTGACCAGATAGTGTGAAAATTTAAGGATGAAAAAATAGTGTTTTCCTATCTATTAACATGAAAAACCAGTTGCTATGCAAATTTGTTTACGTAGCTCAGTAAATGTGTATATGTTTTTGATAAAGTGACAAAAGGTGGATTCACGTTGTTGAGGAAAGTGAAATTAGTTTTTTCAATCAATTTTGTAAGTATGAAAATATTAATTGATGGTTTCGCTGAGCTAATAGTAATTTAACAATTTTAGACTACTGAGGGTTTCGATGCTGTGTATGAAATGCGAATTTTGATGCTAGGCGTTTTGAAATACATACTACCACTGCATTCAAGAAAAAGTATACAGGCATTAGCCTGTATGCTGGCAAAGGACGTAGATGAGGATGACATGGGCCCCGGAATACTGGATAGTGAGATAGAGAAAGGATTGCGAGAAATGAAGGTAGGTAAAGCGTTGGGGATAGATAACATCCCAGCTGAGCTTCTGAAAAACCTAGGAAGAGGGGGAAGGGAGAGATTATATGAACTTGTTCGTAGAATATACGAGGAGGGGGCTTGGCCGGAGGATTTTGTAAAAACCGTGCTGATACCTATACCAAAAAAGAGGGTGACATAAGAATGTGAAGACTATAGAACAATAAATTTGATTTCTCATGCAGCAAAGGTAGTGCTTAGAATCATCAATAAGAGAATGGAAAAGAGAGCAAACAAATTCCTAGGCGAGGATCAGTTTGGATTTCGGAAGGGGAGGGCCACTCGGGATGCGATTGCAGTGACACTAGTGGAAAGGATTCTAGAATACAATCAGGATGTATTTGCGTGCTTTGTTGATTTTGAATAGGCATTCTACAGAGTGAGGTGGGACAAGTTAATGGAAATATTGCGGAAGATAGGAGTAGACTGGAGAGACAGGAGACTGATCCGGAATTTATACATGGCGCAGAAGGCGCAAGTGAGAGTAGCCAATGGAGAATCGGATTGGGCAACAATAGGGAGGGGAGTTAGGCAGGGCTGTCCGTTATCGCCGGTACTTTTCTACATATACTCGGAGGAAATGGTGAGAGAGGCTTGGGATGAGCTGGAGGCTGGAGTAAAGGTCGGTGGGAAATTGATAAAATCAGTGAGGTTTGCAGATGACCAAGCGCTAGTCAGCCATCAGCCCATGGCTTGTGCTGTGTCTGTGGAAGAAAAGACTAGTGAAAAGTTTAATATGGAGCGTTGCACTATATGGGGCAGAAACGTGGGCTTTGCGAAAAGAAGATGAAAATAGACTTAGGGCTTTTGAGATGTGGGTGTGGAGAAAGATGGAGAAAGTAAAGTGGGTTGAAAGGAAGACTAATGATGAAGTACCAAAATTGGTAGGAGAGGAAAGGAATTTGATAGATGAAATTAGGGGAAGGCAGAAGGTGTGGATGGAAAAGGTAATAAGAGGGGATGGTCTTTTGAAGGAGGTGATTGAGGGAAGAGCGTTGGGTAAGGGGGAAGAGGGAGGAGAAGAACGGGTAGCTTGGATGGAATGATGGGAGGTATGAGGGGCTGAAGAGGGACATCGTGTGAAATTTAGGGGGTGGGTGGAATCACATGTCCATTTAAACCTACCTTCATTGGTAGAATACTAATAATAATAGAGGCTGTAAACTTTTGATCCAGACAATTAAAAATTAACAGGAAACGCCTTGACTTGAGAGAGACAATCTCTCCAAGTCAATATCCACCATATCTGCATTCCATTCATGGGGTGCTTCAATCACTAAGCTGCAAACATTTAAAATCTGCAATCCGGATCCAATTTCACACTGTCACTACGGATCCAATTTTGGATCTGAGTGCAATGGAAGATCATTGGAACTGATCATCCCTAATATTTACACGGCATTAAGGAGAACTGATCCACACTAATGGGATAAGTCTTCCACCCGTGCAGGATTATGGCCTTAAAATGGAAAGGAATCGATAGCATTGTAAGTTCATTTTTGGATAATAATAATAACAACAAATATAATAATATTTTCAGCTGTTACGATGTGTCAGCTTCATTAATGTCAGGAAGAAATGATGAGCATACGTCATAAGAAAAATCTATTCATGAATAATCCTGTAATTATTCATGCAAAGCAGTATATTTTCAGCGATAGCATAAGTTAGATCATCGCTCTCCATTTCAATTTCATCAACATTCCAAACAATCATTTTAAATTCTAAATCTTTGGTCTTTAACCTAAGAATATGTACTCACCTTATACACATGGTTAGAAGTACTCCAGCCAGGAAAACAGATGGGTGAACTGATGGATAAACGACAATTTAACTGCATTCCCACCTTATATTCCACAATTTCCTGGCTAGAAAAAATGCTCAATAACTTTTGACCCTATCTTCAACTATACACTAAGTTATATAACAACATAGTTTAAGTGATACGATAAAGTAGTAACAATGAAGTCATTGCCTTCATTTAATTTATCTGCAACAAATACGGTTCTAAAACCAACCAACTTCACTTTGCCACCTGTGATGGCCCACTGTACCTAAGCTCAGATGGAGACAATAGGGTAATTATAAAACACAAAAGAGCAGAGTGGGGTCCTACGAGGAAAACTCACAAATGAGTGTACGTGGATGCTTCCACATTTCTGTTGCACTTTTGAGGGCACCACCCACTGTACATTGATGGCCCGATTAAAAGACAGCACAGGGTGTACGGCTACTCCCTCATCTAGTCTCTAATGCAGGCACTAAGCAGAAGCCACTGGTTCGCTCAATAAAGCCTTGCTTGGGCTTCCACACCATTCGTGTGGCCAAATGCGAGAGGCCGAGAACCAGCACAAATATTCCACTTGTCCCAACAATGGCCAAAACGTGCGCCTCACTCACCTGGGGTCCTTGGCTGACGAGGCCATCGGCTTGTTGAGGAGCTTCTTGGGCTCGCAGGCGGGCGGCTCCTGCTTCCCCCCTTCCCACCTCTCCCCACTCGACGGGTCCAGCCCGTCTCCGGCCGCTCCCCCAGCAATCACCGTGTGTGGGGGGGGGGGCTCGCCCTCTCGGTGCTCCTGAGGAGCGTAGAGCGAGGCGGCCAGGAAGGGGTTCCTCCAGTTGCTGTTCATCTCTGGGCTCGAGTTGGAGCGGCGCACTGGGTTGCGGGCGCGGCCCTCTATGGCAACGGCCATCGACGGGGATACGCAGCCGCCCCCCCGTGGGCCCCCCTCCTCCTCTTCCGAGCCCTCCACCTCCCCCCGGCACCTGCCCCCCCCCTCCTCCATCAAGTCATCGTCCAACAAATCCACATCTTTCACGGCTTTCCTCGCTGCCTTCGAAGGTGCCTGAGGTCAAGAGCACAATACACATCACCGTTCCACAACGAGAACTTTGTGCTTACATTTTTCTCAGAATGAAAAGTTTTACCCTGAAAACTAAACATTTCCACAATTTGATTTCAATTTCACAAGAGAGAATATCCAGCAATAAAGGAAATTATAAAAATGAGTAAAGAAATGGATGAATGGATACCAATTTTGCCACTATCATTATAATTAGACTTGGGCCAATAGCGATAGAGAGTATCGCGTATCCACCATTTTCCCGATACTTTCGACACTTTCTAGTAATCGTTTTTTTCAGATACTTTTGCTCAAAAGTATTTGTTTGGAGACAATAATCTAAACAACATCTAATTTTAAAATCTCTCTCTCATTTCTTTTTTTCTTCCTTCAACTGACTTTGGAACGCATGTCGTAATTGTTTTCTTTGCTGCGATATTGCTGCACTCCACTGCCCTCCAATTCTACATGACTTGTGCACCCATGTGATTGGTTCAGCTCAAGGGCACTCAAGGATATTTTATCATTCAGTATTCCGTCGCAATTGAGTAGTTTTCTATTGAAAACGACATTGTCGGCCACTCAGTCCCTCCTATGCAATCGATCCTCTGGCCTATTGGCATCATGAAACTAGAAGACAACTTGCCTCAAGTGGACTCTTGTTAGGATGTTCCCTGAGAGATCTCATTTGCACATTCATGCCCTCAGGTCACAGTGCATGTAAATATGTAATACTAGTTAGCATGTTTTGGTCACCTCTTTAGCACATCCTGAGGAGGACCAATCCAAATTTGTCGCAGGAAAATCCTCACCTTATAGGTTGATTTGATGATGGATATCTTGCAAGAGGTTAAATCTTACATCAAAAAGACTGTTACTGCTTGCCAAAATATTTGAATAAATATAATATGGTTTTTTGTTAGAATTAAATTGTTTAGAAAGAATTAAAAGGGCACCTAACAGCCCTGCATTTAATCATGATGTTCGTATGTTTTACAAGTATCGACTGGACATCAATACTGTGCGAGCACCAATACTTTGTGGTGAGATAAAATTGAGACAAGTGCTTAGAAGTAGCCATGTGAAGGCCTGGGGAGAAGAGAAAAATATCAATTGAAAAGCTCAACCTCCTCCGAAAAGCAGAAGAAAATCCACGAATGAAACTCATTAAAATAGCGGCAGACATTAAACTTCTGCCATCAACTCAAGTTTGTTCTGCTCAACGCATACTGTGTTTGGCATTTCCACTTACGTTCCAAACTCATTTTATAATAATACAAAGTTCAAATAATGTTTTGTGGCATGGTCAATTGTTATGACGTTAATGGATTTGCATAAGAAATTTTAAAATGAAGATGAAGATGTTTTTCACGAGCCTCCAATGTTGATTAATGCCATCAAAAATCGGGCTTCATAAACTGACTAGAATTATTTAAACAAATATAAATCATTAAACTTAAAGGACATCATCACAAAAGTGCAACTCATATTCTATCAACATTTCTTTTCATTTGTGCACTTCATATTGTTATGACAACCTCCAAAGGGATGCTGCCTTTCGAGACTTTAAAAAAATGTGCCATTTTTCATACTGGCTGCAAAAACATGCCCCAAAAGTAGTTATTAAAATAAGCCTGTTCACTGCATTAAACGAAAGGCTAAAATATCTACACGCTGATATGCTCTCTATGAATTTCGCTTCTTCCTTTTTTGGGATATCAAGCCAGTTCCAATAAACACCAACATTCTACGATATGGACTAACTTGACGGCCATCATATTGTTCCCCTGAAAGCTATGCAATTCACACGCATACGTCTCCAACATGACCCAAGAAGGCCTAACCTGTTCAGCAAGTATTCCTCGTTACCATGTTCAAGATTTCGGGTCCCCACGAAAACGTGCTAACGAGAGTCCACTGTAGTATTTGGGTGTACCTGCAGGTTTAGAGTTTCTTGAGCAAATGTTTTCAGAAACTAGTGCTGTGGTTTCTCATAGAAGAGCCCTATTACCTGCTGAGCCTGTTCAGCAGCTCATATTTCCTAAAACGATTTTTCAGTATTTACAAATGCTGGAGGGCTTGGAGTGTGAAATCTAATTCCAGTGACTAATTGTAGCAAAATAAAAGAGTTGTCACAATGTCATTTCTCTCATTGATTGCTCTTTTATTACACTTTTGAAAATTGAGTTTACGTCACGAGAAGGAAAGCACTTGTCAAATTTTTTGGAAAAAATAAGTAAGGTACAGTAAACTCTCGATAACACGAAGTCAGCGGAACCGGAAAATCGGCACTTCGTAATTTCAAATTTCGTATTTTGGAATATTTAAAAAAAGTCGAGAAAAATTTTATCTTTGTTTTCTCTAATTTTTGTTCTCTTCGGCAGAATTGCATAACTTTTGTGGTTGTTTGTGAAAGCATTCTTAAAAAATGGTAAATTAGTACCTACTTGTATTTTCTATGTGAATGCTTTAAAGTCAGCCATCGCAGTGTTGACAAAATTTCGTCCCAGTATCGAAAAGATATATTTTACAAAAGTTGAACATTTTGTTACAAGAATTTTATATTCGGGATAGTCAGTAGAGACGGGAATCTAGTATGGATGCTAAAAATAGACATTAGCTTCAACCATCTACGCTGTTATGATGGCAGCTGGCCCAACCACGCTTAAGTTTTCCTCTATCGCCTAACTATAACTAAAGAAAAGCATGAAACTAAGCGAGTTTCCAGAAAAAAAATCATTCACAGGTTATTACTTGTAGTGTCTTGCATATCTTCAGCAGAATAAATTATCTTGGGAGGTTATATTGTTTCTTTTCTGCTATTAAGACCTGGATGACAAATGGGGCGTGATTCGGCATATTTTCCACATCGTATCCTCAAGGATTATATGATGGCTGGGGAAATTAGGTTAATGGTGCGTGGGGGTGTTGTGGAGAGGAAAGATCCCAGTTGCTGTGGGTGTATCTTGATCTGTGTGGCTGAACTTGAAAGAGGGACGGGGGTGGGGGAATAACATTGCAGAATGTCTGTGACGTTCCTTCCTCTTCTTCTGGGAAACCTGGGGGGCGTGGGTAGGTGGTTGATTAGAACTGCTTCAGGTGCTGAGCGGAATGGGGAGGGTCAGGGACGAGGGATATGGGGGGGGGGGGGGGAAGCGAAGAGGATGGTCTAGAGGTGTCCGAGTGCGAGAGGAGGGGTCGAAGACCCTCCTGATAACAAAGGATGCCACATCCCTGACCCTCCTCATTCCACTCTCAACACTCAGAGCGGTTCCAATCAGCCACTGGCACACACCCCCCAGGGTTGTCCACAAGAGGAGGAAGGAACCTCAAGACGTCCCATGATGCCATCCACCCACCCCCTCCCCTCCTTCAAGCTCGGCAAGACAGATAAAGATGCTAGAGGCTGTGTGTGAGAGATAAAGAGAGGCGCTCTACCCGAAGGCATTTGACAGGACTTTTCGAAGTATCACGAATGTGACCTAACGGAGAACTTTCCGAGTATAGGCGGTCACCTGTCGGCTGGGCGGGCGACCGCCCTAAGATTGTCGCCATCGCGTATCTTTCTCAAGGGTCTTTGCCATTTGCAATATTTTTCGCTCACTCCTTTACCACCCCTCCCCTCAGTTTGGGCGAGCAACCCGGGCACCCATCTATGATCCGGGCACCCACCAAGGATGCCAGCACCCTGGGCGAACGGGCACGGTCGGGCGTCTACGTCACACGAACGGAGGCAAATACAGGCAAGGGCACCCGGCACGGGCAGGCGAGGGTCGCCCAGATTTCATGCCCATTTGCAGACCTCTAGCGCACAGTCCCTTCACGGATAGCTGAGCTCCAATTGCTAGCCTTAAAGGACGAGGTAGGGTTCATGGAGAATTAGAACTGCCATAATTCCAGGTGCACGGCAGCGAGCATGGTATGTGCCGTCACACGTAAGCTTTAATTAAAAGAGAACCGTGGACATTATGAGAATGCTGGTTAACAGGTAAAACAAGAAATAGCCAGGATAAATAAAGGCATTAGCTACAATTTCCACATTACTCAAGGCATCAATGATATGCGACATTACATGTTGAAAATGGATGGGGAGATACTGGCATATGTGGGAGGTGAATGCACTAATATTCACGCATTTATTTTTGATGCACCACAATCGGCAACAATGAAAGCTACGCAGTCAAAAATATTTTTGCTGAAGCAGTTTTTTGCAGAGGTTCATAAAAACGAATTCATTAGTTCCTGGGGACCGGGCCCGAAGTTTGTAATTTCGAAACACTCGTATTTTCGAAAATATGTATGTACTTTCAAAATTTTCCATGATATTACTAGAGGCTTTTGGTCAGGACCGGCCGTTTTGCTTCCTGTAACCAAAACTTCGTATTTTCGTACTTCGTATTATCGAGAGTTTACTGTATCTGCATACAATACTATCGGTATTGGATGCTGTTATTGAGGTATCGGTCCAAGTCTAGTTATAATAATGAAATGGAGAAAATTCTCGTATGAACACCTTCATACAATATTTAGTCCATCATCATAGTACCTTTATGGTCATATCTAATTCAATTCAAAATAAAAATATGAAAAGAATTCAACAGTTTAAAATGCTGAATTTCTCCACTTTCTATCTAATTCAATTTAAAAATGAAAATATGAAAAGAATCCAACAGTTAAAAATGCTGAATTTCTCCACTTTCTGTGATTGAAGCTCTTAGCCCAAGGATAAGCTTTTCACTTTAACTTTTTTAATAATCATGAGGCTGATTCTGATCCAATGAGAACGATTGACACACAATTCCAGTCAAAGTGAATGGCAGTGCATATTTTCTACGTTCCTCATTTTTGTCATAGCTGCCAAGCCTGTTTACAACTACATATGTGTAAACAATTGTGCGTGCACAAACCACACTTGCAGTCACATGACGAGCATTCCATTGGCATCCAATGACCGGATGCAGAGTCACATTAAAACACTGGAATCTGCGAGGGTGGGAAAAGAAGCTGCAACCGTGGCGGCCAATAACATTTTCCCCTCTGTGGGTCAAGTGGGGATGCGAGCGATGCAGGGGTAGGAGAGCACAAGCGAGGGAGTAGATGTAAGAGAAATAAATCGGTGTCACCTAGAAATGTACTTTTCCTCTCACGTTCCCTTCCTTCCTCTGGCGTGTTCCTGCCTGGGGAAGCCTTGGAATCCTTAAATATGTACAGGGGAGAGCCGTCTATTAAGACTAAACTCCATTAATCCCAGGCCAGGTTTTCCAAGTCATCTTTTGAGGCTCATTGCTGTAATGTCACAGTTAATATGACTGGTTCAAAGCATTCCTTGCTGCAGGAGCAGACAAGAGGTCACATCAGACAGCATCAATCCCAGCAGCTATTTTGTACTTCAAAATTATCTCAAAAGAGCAAAGTACGCAGTGGCAACGTTGAAGGTTGCTCAAAGATTGTCTACACGGACAGATGCAGTGGCATCAAGGTCGCTCACAATGCTCCTGACACGTTGAGTTTTGAGATATCACAGCTCCTGCCACTTGTCTATCATTCTCATCAGGGTTAACTGGTAGGAGATACCTATTTTGTCAACATGGTAGGTATCAGAAGTGGAGTACAATAAACAAATCAATTGGAGGGGTGGGTGGGGGCTTTCTGGAGCTCCCTTAGACCCCTTTGGATCCATTGTGCCAACCCACATTCTACCTGCCCGCCACTTGCAGAGAGGAGCTCTGTGGTAAGGATATGGAGGAGGGTCACCCATCCCGGACACAACTTCGCTAATCTGATGGGAACCAGTATTTCAGCATGGTTAGGCCTTCAGAAGAGGAATCCTTTTGCACTAAGCTTTTGTCATGAATTAGCCACTGCAAGCAGTAGAATGCTGGATGAGTTGGCATTGATAACAACGACAGCATCAGCGCGAGAGAGGAGGATCCCAGCCCAGCCAGGTCTCACCCAATTCACCTCTCACGGTGGATATGTGGCACGTACCTGATTCTCATCCCCCTTGGACGCGTGTGAGTCACTCTTCGGACCGACCCCAAAGTTCTGTCGTTCAGAGGAGGTCACGGAGGGCTGCTGTGCCATCCCATGGGCGTGCGGAGATGGGCTGCCCCTCTTGGAGTGCAGCGGAGATGGTGAGGGCCCCTGGTTGGCACTCGGACCCACTTGGAAGGACGAGGAGTCCAAGCCTGGGTCGAAGTGGTGGTCCAATATGGCCTGCAGCGACGTTCAACAGCAGGGGTAACACTCCCTCCGACATTGCACTCGCCATTAATAATAATAATAATAATAACTTAAAGTTATCAGAAACATTTGGAAATTAAAGGAAGATGGTAGCACAGGAGGAGAATGAAAAAGTGGCCTGTGGAGCACCAAAATGGATGACGGGTTCAACATGGGGAGGCCCATTTGTGGGTGGTCATGGATATTGTCCCCAACCAACGTGATCGGCCCACACTGGTGGGCCATTTCGCGTGATGGAGGGAAGAGTGAATGAAATGGCCACTCTCACCTTGACACCACAAAAGCAAAATTGCTTTTGTGAAATTGTGAAAAGCTAACTTTGTGATTTACTATATTCATGACTTAAGTGCCATCACACCTTGTGCCATCATCGGGCACCTGAAGACAGCACAATTACAAAGCTGATTGCACTTTCTTTCGAGTATTTAGAGTGTAAAAATGTAGACATAGTATTCTATGTTTTTGTTTTACTTATTGTATCTTATTTAATTTGACGAGGGCTATTGCATTTATTGAAAGCTTAATGTCTAATAAAGAATATGAATCTGATAATGGAGAGCTTGCAGAGTGAATCATACTATCACTGTTCAATTGATTTTTTAGCCATATTTTATTAAGATAAAACATTTCAACCCCAGAACTTCTATTTTTGCATTGTTTTCAGTTTAAATTAATGAGATTTACTGCATAAGTACTGACTCAGCTGTTGGGGAGCATTCTACCTTGAAGTCCGTGTTGACTGTTGAACTGTTGGTCAATATGGAACCCTTCACCCACCCGAAGACCTGAGAAAACCTTGTGCAACTAAATACAGAATTTCCACAGGGAGAAAAAATCATTCATCACGACCGGATGCACCAAAGTGCATGACTTTCTCTCTCCATGAAAATTACACCATTGTGCATATAATCAGGTACCTCAATAGGGTTTTTTTTGCAATGAGGGTCGTTCAATTAGTCCTTAGAAAATCAAATAGGAGGTGATGATATAATCGCAAAATGTTTGCTTTTAGTAAGTGTCATCTCTCATTAGACTGCTGTAAAATTTTCAGCTATATCGGTCAATTGGATCTTTAGCAACAAACTTTTGTTTATTTAGAAAAATGGAAAAAAGTATGTTTCCTGTGGTGATTAAAAACTTCTATTTAAAAGGCTTAACACTGAAAGAAACCAAAGTCGAATTGGATGAAGTTCAAGGTACATCTGTGTTTGCGACAGTTTACAACTGGGTAAATGAGTTTAAACGTGGCTGCTCATCCACAAATGATGACCCTCGATCGGGACAGCCAGTGGAAGTCACTTCATCAGGAAACAATCGAAAATTCCACGACATGATTTTGAGTGATCAACAAATCAAAGTGTGCGAAATAGTTGAGACCACAGGCAGGTCACGAGGTACAGTGTTCTCAGTTTTGCAGGAAAAATTGGGAGCGAAAAAATCTCAGCAAGATGCGTGCTGCATTTGTTCTCAATGGAGAATAAACGCAAGCGTGTGATTGACTCGGAGGCAAGTTTGGCACTTTTCCGTCGCAACCCTGACGAGTTCTGCATCGATACATAACTTTGGACAAATCATGGAGACATTACTACACACCAGAGACAAAGGAGCAGTCGAAACAGTGAGTTTGTAAAGGTGAATCAGAAAACGCAAAGATGGTGAAATCGACTGGTTAGGTGATGGCAATGGTTTTTTGGGATTCATGCGGAATTATCTGCACAGATTACTTGGAAAAAGAACAAACAATAAATGGAGAGTATTATGTGTCGTTATTGCACAAATTGAGTGAAGAAATCAAGAAAAAACGTCCTCACTTGGCATAGAAAAAAATTCTCTTCCATCTAGACAATGCACAAATGCACACCTGCGCAGTGTTGCTGGTGTGGAATTAAAATTCAATTTTACAACACCTGCCGTATTCCCCAAACTAGTCTCCCAGGGATTTCTTTTTATTTCCAAACTTGAAAAAATGGCTCGGCGGAAAATGATTCATGTCGAACAAGGAAGTCATTGGCCAAAACAGATGCCTACTTTGAGGACCTTCCAAAATCCCATTTTTTGGACAGCTTAAAAAGTTGAAGAAACACTGGGAAAAATGTATAAAAGGAGACTATGTTGAAAAATACAAAACATCCACCCAAAATAATTTCTTTCTCAACTTCTTTCTAAGGACTTATTGAGAGACCCTCACAATCCTTCAAAAAAAACCAAAAGCTGGAAAATTCTGATTAAGGGTTTCATTTTTTTACAGGAAAAAATCAAACACTGTGCATGGTGTACAAAGTTGAGGCAATTATTCTAGGGCAACGACGATAACGTTAAAACATAATAATCATAGCAAAAGCCAGGAAAAAATTTCCATGACAGTACATTTGAGAGAGAGAAGAAAAACTGTAGTGCACACATGCAGAGCCTTGTTGTGGGGCTGGAGCCAATGCAAAACATCAGCAACAACGTGAGGACTATTTTCAGGATGCAATTTTTTTATACCACATGGATTGTGATGTGATTAATTTAACCCTTAACCAGTGACGTGCAATTTCTGTTACACAACCAGTGTCTGGGAGACCGCAATAAATCAAATATTCATAAAATGTTGCAACGCCATTTTTAATGCTTAGTTTAACATTCCTTTATCTGTTTAACTTCTAAAACTTATATTTAATTTTATGCATTAACAATACAAACCAATTTTTCGGTAAAAATAGTTCTTTGAAACAGGATCAAAAAACTTATGTCAAAAACACTTGAGTTATAATTATAGTTTTTAAGTATCAATATTTGACCAGATTTAAAAATAAGGGTTTAAATGTTAAAGTACGGTGGCTAAATAATAAGAAACAAATGAATTTATCTCGTTTATTCCTTCTCGTGATGCATTCTGCAGGTGATTAAAATTACATTTTTTCACAATGGCTCTCATATCTCCGCTTTCACACATTCTTTACAAATTTTCTTCATGCATTCCAAATACACAGGGTTTTTGCATCGGAAACATAAGAAAGAGGTTTTCCGTTTTTTTTATGGCGAGCACAGTCTACATGTTGTCCGCTTCCCGAGCTTCCCGAGTAGAGAAATTAACCACTGTTTTATTGTAATTATTTATAAAATCTATAAGAAGCTTAACATTTAAAGAACAAAATATGTAATATTTCCAATAAAAACCGGATTTCATTTGTTTTGCGTTCGCCTTCAGCAACGACTTGAATAGTCATTTATTCTTACTCAATGTATTTTAGAAAAAAATAAGTACTTTATTATCCACGTTGTGTAACTAAAAATGCTTCCTAACAAATTATTAATTATTCTTATACATGAAAAATCACTACGAATTGTTTTTAACAATTTTTTTAATCATGTCCACTAGCATTACGTTTACTGATTTTTTCCAATTTAGTGACGTGCGGTCTCTCAGACCGCTAATCGAATTCAGTTGCAAATTTATAGAAATAATAAATACAAACGTTAAATTTTAAGAGTGTTATATCCTTATTATACAAAAATATGAAGCTAACGAGAATTATAGACATTTTAAAATAGTCATTTTGAAAATATTCATAATTTTAAAAACGCAGTAGTCTCTCAGACACCGGTTAAGGGTTAATTCTAGTTTTGATTTATTGGCATTTGTGAAAATTTAGATAAGACCCGTCTGAGGAAAACCCTAAAAAGAGGCTGGGACAACTTAAAAGACCATATCTTCATTTACAATGGCCTGATGAAGACAATTGTCAATGGAAGAGTGAGCAGGAAGAACGGAAGAGGCAGGCCCCATGCGGGATATATGGAACAAGTGGTGAGGGACGTAAAAGAGAGGAATTACGTTGATATGAATGAAGAGATTAGCTGATAGGAGAATCGAGAGGAGGGCTGAGTCGTACCAATCTTTTGCTAGCATTGTTGACCGATGATTTGACCATTTGTGACATTGGCTCTTCTCATCACAGTTATCAATCCAGTTCCAAGATTCCAGGCCATTGAAATGCCACCATAATTTATGCTGTTATAATTTCACAGTTAACATTTATATAATAGAAGGATTATAAGCATACAAGGTTAACACTATTATCTATATGGATTCCAGGTAGAAGAGTAAATTTGAGAATCATTAGGTTTTGGTGCGTAGCATTGGCAGCAGGATATTGATGGTGTGTACTTGTCATGACACCACATGGACTCTGTCCACGTGAACCAAATGGGAGAGAGACAAAAATTACTCGAGTATTTACTTGTGTAAGCCACACCCCGTGTATCCCGTGCAACCCTATTTTCAGGCAGGCTCGTGAGAAAAAAATTATTTCTATCGAAAAAAAATTTTTTTCCCTTGAGTCTGCATCATTTTGTCATAACATGAATGCACGTTCTTTAATAGAAATGCCTATGCCTAAATTACGTGTACGTCTTTCTCATTAATTGATTGACTTAAGTGTTATTATCGTCACGATCGTAATCGCATCGTGCATCAATGCACGGCCTCTTTTACTGTGCATCTGTTTCTCGTAGCACCTCCCAGTAATCACAGTTACATATGATCACATCATCCAGCTATAAAAATGGCATCTGTTTAAATAACATCCAACTGAAATAATTGCAAATATATATACAATTTCAACCCGTGATTACTCTATTATTACGGAAATCCGTTGGCATATCAAACAATAAAAGCCAAACGCCATCCATACTTGATAGCGGTGATCTCGTCTGCTCTCTGCGTAGTAGCTGTGGACTGGGACAATTTAACAACACCGGAAAGTCTTGGGAACACACGGAAAAAACTAAGCTCAATGTAATAATAATTATAATTCTTGTAAAACTAAAGAAAAACACATTCCTGGAAATATAATCATAAATCACTAATGAATATACAAATCATAACAGTTCTCATTCTTAGTTTTCGTCACTGCTAGATTCAGATACACCATATTTCCTTCATGGAGCTCGATTTCCTATTTTTTTGGCATCGCTTATAATATGTAGTTTTATACTCACAAGAAACTATCGAAATTTCACATCAGAATTCATTTTAGGGTGATAATAGCAAATTATTTTAAAATGCTAAATGATCGATTCGAACGCGTTTACTACTCTCACGCTTGGAGCGGATAGCACGGATAGTAAGAAGGTATATTCTCCGAGCATACGACTATTGCCACCACGTAACAAATTTTTTGTCGCGTCTTTGCAATGTAGCTTTAATGTGTACGCAAAAGGAGCTATATATTACGTAAAAATGTTGCTACAGATACGTGATACCGAATCAAACTCCGCTTACGATTTCGAAAAAACATAAAACCCCTTGCGGCAGCTTACAGGATACAGTATATTTAAATACATATCAGTGCTACAATGTGTTGTCCTACTTACGATCTATACACGATAAATCTATTGCTTTGACAAATGGTGTTTCTGATCTTGCGTTTCTTCCAGTACCGTTGTACGCTCTAACTTTGTTAAACGCAGATTTTTATTATTGATTACATACTACGAAATTTCAGAATACTTTACAACGTATGATTTACTACTAGACCATGCTGCGAAGACTAGTATACCACTACTACTAGACTAGTAACCATACTACCAGACAGAATGTGAAACTTAGGGGAGAAAACAACAGGAATCTGAGGAAAAATGGTGCGCGGCTTACACGAAAATCTGGAGGATTCGTGTAAACCGTGCACCCCCATTTTTTCTCCGGCGTTTCGGGAAAAAAGGTGTGCGGCTTACACGCGTAAATATGGTACAATCGTTTGGACCAACTCTCCCTTGACTGGACGTTTAGAAATCCCGACAGCATACACACCAGATGAGCAAATGAGAGAGAGGGAGGGAGGGCAACGGACTCTTTTGAGCCACACCCTTGGGGTCTCCCACATGGGCTCAGGAGGACCCATGGCCACTTGAAGACTCGCTGGCCTATCATGGCCTGTGGCAGTGTGGCATGTGATGCCAGAGAGGGAGAAGGGCAGTTTCTCAACGAATGGAGTGAGCTTTGGACAACAACTATTTCATTTCAAGAAGCTTTTTTCACTGGAACAAAAATATAGAATGCAAGTTTCCTTTCAGCAACTTTACATTTTGGACCTCACACCACCAATCTCCACACTACCAGCCCATCGGCTCCGTATTCCCCTAGTAAGACAATGATGTCAATTTGAAGTATTTCTGTAATCATCAATTTCATTCATTCATTCAATATTTCCAATTTTAATTACTTTAGTATATTAGTTGCATGCAGAAATATTTATTTTCAATTATAAAAAAAGAAATTAGCATTAAAATTTAAAATTTTACCCATCACCTCAATTCTGCAGGGCTATTGCCTAACAAAAAAACACCAGTGACTGACCTACAGACATGCAAATCCATGTTAGCATGGGTCAATCATACTTCTGCTTACCAGTAAGGACATAGACATTTTTTTGGATGTAAACCTAAGAAATAGTTGACTGGCAGTGACAATCTCCACAATAGATAGCAAACCAATGACTTACACCAGTTCAAAGAGGCAATCAAATATGCATTGTTTCCATGGGAACTTCACCATACACAGACGACCAATCATTTATTTTGAATGATTTTCACTCCACAGCGTTGATAGATACTTACATCATATTCACTTTCGCCGACATTCTCACTGTCAATTCTTTTGTGACCAGAAACAAAATCCTGGAATTTTTTGTCTTCCTTTGAGAGGGACGGCAGGAATAGAGTGCTGATGTCCACCAGGGGGAAGTCCAACGGAGACGTTTGGAAGTACGCCTGGTTCTGAATTCGCATTATCCATGACACATCACCTAAAATAATCAATCAGCGTGAAGAATTTAGGAAAATGTTATTTCCAAACAACCAGGGATCTGAAAAATATCTGCATTATCAGTTAGCATTTGGAGAAATACCTGGAGAAATGGGTGGTTAAAAACTCTATTGACTATGAAGGAAGATGATTCCTTTGAGGACACACAGACCATAGTTGGGATTAACGATTAAAATCAATTGTTAAATATGTAGTTCACAACTTAACTTAACCATTACTTTTAAAAAGAGTTAACTTTTAATCGTTAAAATTATACATGAACAGATAAAAAACTAACTCCAGTTAATTTTTTCATTAATTTTTGGTGAATGTCGAACTGTTTGAATTTAGGCACAAAGCTTGTCCAACAGACAAAGGGGAAAATAAAACGGTTCTAAGAATGCAATATAGATGGCAGGATAATTGAACAAGAATACTACATAGTTGAACACAAGAAAGGGTGCCACCAAAAAACCTATGACTAGGGACCCTGAAATTTTGCGAATGGCTTTTTTCGCGAATTTATTTTTAAGAGCATAAAAGTTGTGAATTTGATATTTAAAGCCCTAATAAGTTGAAATTTGCCATTTTAATGTTAGTGAAATTAACCGAAAATTCACAAATAGCTATTATTTATATGCAAAATTTAGTGGTATTTGGCTGTTAGTGTGATATTTTGCCCAAAATTTCACATTATGTAAAGACACGTAATGAAAGACATCCCATTCGGTGGAAAAATGTTTGCAAACTCAAGGTGTGAAATAAATACATAATTATTAATGATGTGGCCATGCCACTATCATCAGTCTGATGATGTACGTGACCATGATATCTGCGTAAGTCTCCCAACATCGCATTTATGGAGGTGGGGTCGGGGCGCTTCATTTTCGTCATGCTGCCAAAATGAGTTGCGTAGTATTCATCCAGAAAGATCTTCAGAAAAGTTGCCATTAAAGCAATTGCGCATGTGAAAGATGATTTCATTAAGTTGGTGCATAGCATTAACAGGACCAATAACTATGCTGGACAGGAGTATCTTAAATGTCTTAGCTGTTGGGCAAAAAGACAAAGTTGTCAAATAAACGTAGGTAATAATTTCATTCAAAGATCGCTCCACCATAGCTGTGACTGACGGTTCGCAATTACTCCTTGAGTAGACAAAAAGAGTTATTTAAGGATAAACAATCGAATTCATTGACTGATGTTGAGAATATTTTGCCGACTTTATGATGAGACTGTGGTGCAATGGCATTCCTGCTGCAGCAAACTTACTCGGCGCCCACGGTGGAGGGTCGGCGGCTGGAGAGTCGCTGGCATGGCGGGGCGGTAAAAAGTATGGGATAGGGACCACTAATATTTCCATATGATGCGGCACATTATTTGTCCGGAAAGGAATTTTAGAAAAATTACCTAAGCCAATTTTTTATTGTAAAGTAGAGCCTCTATATAATGCAGGAGCTCTCAGGAACCAAAAAAACCACTCCCTATTACTAACTCTCATTACTGCCGTAGATATTTAAATAATCATTCTACAGCCAGTTCCTAATTTAACCAATATTGTGGGTGCTTTGGATGAATGGCTAAAAGATATTTTCAAGATAGCTTTAAAAGATGATATTTTCGCTCGCTTCATTCACCTGCAGTTGTATTTACTGTCCATGACATTAAATTTCCTGTAAATGTAATTATTTGGAATACAAAATGTTGAATTTGCACACTTACCCCCGCACATTACCATACTTCCTTGAGCTCATCACGGCAACAAGTATGTTAGCCATGGACTATCATTGGAAAAAACGTCGGTAACTTGAAAATTGTCTAGACTTGGGCCGATACCGATAGCGACTATCGGCCATTTTCCGATACTTTGTAATGTTCGAGATCCGTTTTTTCGGATACTTTTACTCGAAAGTATTCGTTCCGTGAAAATCATCTAAAAACATATAATTTTGAAATCCCGCCTTCTTCAACTGACTTGCCAATGTGTCAGGCATTTGTTTACTTAGCTGCGATCTTCGTGACAGTAAAAGTGAGACAAGTACTTAGAATTGGCGTTGGGAAAGTCTAAGGGGAGGAGCTCAACCTCCTCCGAAAAGTAGATGAAAATCCATATAAGAAGAAGGTTGGCTGATACAGTGGCCAAAATTAAACTTCTGCCGTCAACTCAAGTTTGTTCTGCTCAATGGATACATTGTTCCATGTTTCCGCTGACGTTCTGAACTTGATTTAAAAAAATATGAAATGCAAATAAAGTATTGTGGCATGGTCAGGTGTTATGATGTCAATGGATTCGCATTAGAAAATTTAAAATGAAGACGAAGATGCTTGCGTGCCTCCAATGTTGCATCTTTACGGAGAAAACCCAGTATCATAAATTGACTAGAAAAACTAAAACGAATATAAGTAAATATTTGAAACTTATCGGACGCCATGGCAAAAGTACGATTCATATTCTATCAAAATTTCCTTTCATATTGTTATGACAATCTCCAAAGTGACGTTGACCTCTGCAAGTCTAAGAAATGTGCCATTTGTCATCTTTACTGCAAAAACAGGCCTCAAAAGTAATTATTAAAAAAAAGTCTGGTACCTGCATTAAACGAAGGGCTAAATTATTTACATGCATATGCTCTCTATGAATTTCGCTTCTTCCTTTTTTGGGATATGAAGCCTCAAAGTCGAGTCTTTATACATTCTTTTGCATGAAAGGTATACACAAAACGTGCTATTTGGTCATATAATCATAATTAATTATTGAGTGCACATCAACGCTAGGTATCGTACGTATCTTTTGGAAGGCGTAATAATTGAAAATGAAACATTTTTACCATAAATTAATGCCAGCAACTTGATTGAATGCAGAATGGTCCCCTGGAAGTTATCCAACCCGCACACCGCACATCTTCCACATAACCCGAGAAGGCCTTTTCCTGTTCAGCAAGTTTTCCTCGTTGCCATGTTCAGGATTTCGAGTCCCTACAAAAACGTGCAAACGAGAGACCACTGCAGTATTTGGGTGCACCTGCAGAGTTTCCTGAGCAAATGTTTTCAGAAACTAGTGTTATGGTCCAGATAGAAGTGTTAACTGCTGAGCATGTTCAGCAGCTCCTATTTCTTAAAAAGAATTTTCAGTATTTACAATGCAAGAGGGCTTAGTGTATTAAATCCAATTCCAGTGATAATTGTAAGAGTAGCAAAATAAAAGAGTTGTCACAATGTCAATTCTCTAAATAATTACAGTAGAACCTCTTTTTTTTTACGAACATCTAATTTACGAAATGACACCAATTTACGAACCATTCCGCCGGTCCCGATCTTTGTATATAGGAAAACCATGTAAAATGACCTCTATTTAACAAAACCTTGATTTTACTGATTTACGAAGTGAAAGGCCGGTCCCTAGGAGTGATTGACCTCTGTATTACGAAGTTTTTGAAATGATTTTGTAGCACTGAACTCAGTACAATGGAATTATGATCGCTGTATACCGCGACAGGAGCAGCTGAAACCAGATAGGTCATGTTGAGAGGGCCCTCGGTCCAAGTATTGAAAAGTATATAAAATGTGGAAAAATCAAATGTGAGCATAGTGCTTTTCGAAGTGCTTAAACTGTAGCAAAAATACCAGGCTGATCATCCAAATCGCAATTCAATCATAATTATATGATCCAAGGAAAAAATGTTCAAAGACGCATGGCATGATGCCTACTTCTCGAAAACAATGCCCCAGTTCATAAAATAATCGGATTAGTGCTTGGTAATTTCTATTCCTTTTCTACCATTTTATGTATTGCGAATACCTAACTCGTCGTCACAAAGTGTCCATATTTTCTCTGGAATTATTTAAAATTAGCTTTAAGGTAGCCGCCGCAACCCCAATTCAGAACTTTGTTCAGCCTTTTACTTGAAACTAGAATTCCTGTAACAAGTTGTTTGCTGTAGATGTCGTGGAGCTTAGTTTCATTAAAAAATACTAATTTTGCAATAATAAATTACTTATATTCAAATCTTGATGCAATTTGATTATTTAATTTTTCATTAGAAGTATTTTACGTCGTTAGGTAAGAATTAGCGATCGCGACTTTGAGTTCGCGATCGCTTTCTATAGCCGCGAGTAAATAGTTTTCGTAAATCACCGCTAGATGTCAGCACTGTAGAACGCATCTTAAAAAAGAGAGAATTTCAAATTAACTGAGTGAATTTCTAAGATTGACTTTCATCAGCTGCGAAATATTATTAAATGTATTTCAAACGATACGATTTCTTCAAAAAAGGCATTTTCTGGTCTTTTCACTGAAATATACTGGGTCAGTTGGAACTTTGTTTTGAAATTTCCTGGTTAAAATGCATCCCTGACTTTCCCATGTTAAAATGGCTTCTTTAAACACAAATCGACTAGCACTAAATATACCCCTTTCGTTAATTAATGCATTACTGCATATGTTGAAAACACTCTGCGGGATGAGTTAATTCTCTTATGAGTTATTCCCATTATTTTGAGATCTACCAACTGAAAAGCTACAAGAACTTAATTCAGTTGCAGCAGCCAAGATCATACCATTATAAATTTGTGGTAAAATATTCACCTGTTTTTTTTTATTCATGGCTGTTTCATTCTCCTTTACTAAAGTGAGTCTCCTAGCCTTAGGAATAATGCCTATGCTATACAGGGAATCAATACAATGCCAGAGCATGAGAGTGTCACCGCAAAAACTATTTCCTACTGTTGGAGATCAGCTGGTTTTGGTGACACATCATTTCCAGAGACAGAGGAGTTAGTGGAAGATAACCTCCAATTTACAAACCCTCTGATTTACAAAGCTCAAATTTTTGTGTCCCTTCAACTTCGTAAAATAGAGGTTCTACTGTAGGTGCTCTTTTAAAACACTTTTGATTACTGAGTTGACTTCACGAGAAGGAAAGCACTTATCCAATTTTTTTTAGAAAAATAAGTAGGATATTGGAAAATAATACTATCGGTATCAGCCATTGGTACTGAGGTATCAGTTTGGTGTTGGAAAAAGTGGTATCGGTACAAGTCTTATAACTGTCGTACCTATTATGTAAGATTCTGTTTATATTTAATGAAAATCATTATTGCTGCATTGAAGGCAACAGATCCAAATTGAATTTCATCGAGTTATGCATCTACTGTAAACACTTCTAGTGCTAACTGCGAGACCCTTTTGATGATAGTGACCTTCTGACCTGCTAATTCTGTACTTATCAAGTATATGAAGTCTGGTTCCAGATTTAAGACTTACTTTTCCCAACCATGAAGCTACTCTTGGTGTGAACTAAACTCGGAGTAACAGGTGCGGGAAAAATAAAAAAACCCCAGAAACCGCATGAACTATGGTGAAATCGACAGGCCCACTTATGGTAATGCCTGGGTTGTTGAAAATATATACTTGACCCATTGGGAAGATAGATTTTTTTTCAATGTAATGCAAATAACAGATGTCATGTGCTGCATATGTTTCCAGTTGTCTCTTCCAGGAGCCACAGCATGTGGAGATTGGTTTTCCAAAGTTTCGCGTCCACTATGTGCCTCATAATCTGGGTTAAAATGATGAATAGGAAGTCTCAGCTATTTATAGGGGAGACATGCTGCCTCCCTTACCGCTCTCAGCCTTATTTGGTATTGTTTCTCGTTGACAATTTCCTGTGCACGTCAGAAGGCGACGAGTCACCCTGGGCCACCCTGGGTGCTTTCAAGGACTTTGCCTCGGGTGATGAACTAGTGTCTCTTCCATCCGACGATGAGTTTATTGCTGTCTTCACGGTTGAAGATCCGTGTGCAATTCTCGATTTCCACTGCTCCCGTATCAGTCTTGGGTTGCAACAAGGTTCCTTTGCTATTACCCATCGTGCCTATTCCGGCAAAAGTTATGTACTCCGCCTGGACCTTTTGTGAATTCCTTCATGCTCCCGTGGATGATTGATCTCCTTTCAGCCTCGGCATGATACACAAGAGTGCCCTGTCATGCCACAGAGTGCCATCGGGCAAACAGAGCTCTCTTGAATCCATGCTCTCGATTTTCGATCACGTGTGGTGGTGGTAAATCTGAATTGAAAGGATTTTCGTCTGCTGAGGATGTAAATGACTCGGATTTTTAAGGATTCGGATTCGAGGTGAAACTCAATGGTTTTGAGTACTCAAAGAAAAAGGCATTATTTGAGGGATTCAAGGATTCGAATGTCACATCCCTACTTTTAATGCAAAAGTTACTTTTTTTTACTTTAACTTTTGTCAGTTACCTTTTCAGAAAAGTAACTTTTAACTTTAACTGCTTAATTTTTACAGATATTAACTTTAACTGTAATCACGTAATATTTTTGGTAACTCTCCCAATTATGATACAGACACACACACAAGTATATACCAATCAACTTCATAGACCAGTAATTTCACGATAGGCATTACAAGCATTGAGAACTGTACAGATATTATTCGGTGATAATAGAAGATGTATTAAGGAGTTGAAACTTGACTGACTTACCAGTTGGCCTTTTGATTTGTATTTCAGCCCAACCTTGGCACCAGCATGCACATAGCTGCCTGTCCTGATTCTCTGACTTCTCAGGTCCTGAAAGTGAAAAAATATAAAAGCGGTCAGGCACCTGAAGGTGAGTGCTTCAGGCCAGCCACTATGCAGTATTATCTCGAAATTACGAATTCAACAGGACCGGAAAAATCTACAATTCATAATAATATCAATTATCGTACGAACGAGTATCCTTGATCAGCATTGCGAAAAGGCTGGCTCCTGAAATATATGCATTCCCGAAATGCAATTTCATGATTTACGATATCAAAAATTCTGTATCTTTAAATGTGTACTGTCTAGGAATACAGTGTTGAGGATTGAACTTGTGACCAGCAGTACACTATCTCTCATTTTTGAAAACTACGGTATCATCAGATCATGCGAGTCTGGCGAATGTAAGGGACCCACATGACTTTCTTCATTTTTTCCCACGCATCCCGACCCGTGGAGAAAAAAGTCAAGACATGTATTTCTTCATTTTGTTCTAGTGGCACGGAAAAATATTTCCTCTCATTTCGTGACCCGAGTTACAAATCCTCTCCTTGTCAGTATCTACTGTACCTACATTCCATTCGCAGGGCGCATCGATCACTAAGCCCCACTGTGCCCCTCAGTGTGGTTACTATTTCAGACTGTATGAAGCACAACGTCAAAGGAAGCTGCTCTATAGTGTAACAAGCTAAACCTATTCAAAAAAATTTACTTTTTCAACATTGCGGGAACTCAATACAAGAACCACTACAAAATGTTGGAATTGTTGCATCGCCAAGATTTCCGAGCCTATGCAGATTTAAAGGGATACTGACGACAAGCCATACATGCCAGTCTGAAGCTCAATTATAAGAAACAAATCAGACTCTTGAGGTACTTTACAAGTGGGCTACATCAAACGTGAAAGGAGTATAGCACTTGGGAAAGCTTCGAGTTTGTATCCAACGAGCGAGTGAAGGAGAAAAGAAGAGCCTGAGACGAGAAGGTTCCGGGATACACCTGCCGTGGAGTGTATTCATACCTACCGTACGGCTGTCCACAATCAAAGGAGGACTTGCTGTTGAAGTACCTTTCTCAGTAATCCGAAAACAAAATCTTCAATTTTGTGGTACAAATAGAATTAGGAGTGTTTGGAGGAGAACATGGGAAGGTAAAGTAAGAAGGTTAGCGTATTTCCAATGTGAAATTGTATATTGAAACATTAATATACAAGACTGTATTATACTTTCATCTTTTAATTCTGCAGCAACCAACCTCGGCAATCCATTTTGACAGCAGTATGATGTCAGGTAAAACAGATATGACATAGATTTTTTAAATTTCCCTTTGATTTTTACGGCATGCATTATTATTGAATTATTATTTACAACTTTCATAATATGAGAGATGCATTAGCTACAGCATAAATTGTGCATGAAGGGATTGCAAATGATTACATAAAAAATTTCTTATGCCAACTTTCTGTTACAGTTCAAGTTAACTGTATGTAAAGGTAAAATTAGGAATTTAAGGATTTTGAATGCAAATGCTGTTTAAAGAAGTGATTAATTTTTATTTTACTTAATAAGGAGAGATAAAAATAATATTTTCAACTTATTTAAATATTAAATGCGACACTAATTCTCACTCACGTAACCTAATTTATTTTTTCACTGATTCTGGAGACTTACATCATTCTTATGTGCCAAGTCATGTTGCGAAAATGTTTAAAACAGGAGTTAAAAAGAGTGACCCATTTAATTAATGGGTACAAGAGCAAAACTATGGGATGTCAGGGTGTTGCATTAGCCTGGGAGGTGAAGAGAAACAAAATATCCGTTTAGACGATATGGGTAGCGCTCTGCCTTCCTCGTTGTTTTCCCTAGAGTAAAATTCGAATGGCTGATGGTGGGCGATGGATAAGTGCACCCGTTTCCTTGAAAAAAGAACGGAGGAAGAGGTTTCGGAGAACATGCTAATTGAGTGCCTATGTGAGGAGAGTTGTACTGGAAGTCGAAGATGGGACGAGGTTTGTCAATTGTTCTCTGAGGCTAGGTGCCGCTCTTCATATATTCTAAGGCTGTCGTCACAGCTTGGCGAAGCAAATAGCAATATGCACGGGCAAAGAGTTGATATACGGTTAAAAATTGGTGAGAAAAGAAGAATGAGAAAGTTACAGAGATCTGAAGACACTAGAGAGTACCATACGGTTGGCAAGTCGGCTGCGGTGGTTGGCGGGCATCACGCCTTCACTCAAAAATATTTTTCTTACTTAAATGAAATACTATCTCTGCCAAACTTTTTAAATTTCTAGAGGAGAGTTGTGTCTACAACGTATACAAAAATGAGCCAAATCGAAGGTGTAGGTAAATCGTCAAAAATCGATTTGAAAACTTCAAATTGTTATTAACTTCATAAAATTGTTTATATTACACAATATAATCCCTTATTATACTTTTTAAATTAGAGGCCTTTAAAATAAGTTCTTAAGCACATCTGTAGCTCAAATGGTCTCAGAGATGTATCGTAAAATGTGTAGTAACTATGGAAAAACTCAAATTTTGCAACGTTGCAATTTCTCGTAAATGGTTGCGTTATTTTCAAAATGGCTTTGGGGTTTCCATTTTATTATCAAATGGAGCCGTTGTGCCAAATTTGGTCAAAATCTGTGACCCAAAGGGCAATCACCTAGGGGTCGATTTGTCATGGAATGACTCGTATACATATTAAAAACCTAGGATGAGAAAAGGTATGAAATTCAGAATCGAGTCTCTGGAACTAAGGATCCGAAACCTAGATAAAGATCCGAAACCCAGGCAAGGATTCGGTTCTGGATCTGAAAAAAAAACCTGGATCTGTCCATCACTAGATAAAATATTAAAATTATTTGTAGTAGGTAAACATTATCCATTCTTGATGAATGTCAATGAATACCTAAGCATGTGGTGGAGATAAAAATGTTGACTATCACGAGGCAATGCTCACCAAACAACATGCAGTCCAACTTGGAAGGTTCCGGCTCATTTACTTCCGAGGAGGTGACAGTGGCCAACGCAGATGGAGGCTTGCTCCCTGCAGCCACACCACCCACAGGCCTCTTCACATCCTCCTGAGGTGACAACAGGCCAGAGGTGCCACGGCCAGCAAGGGCGCCATGGGACACCACGGAACCCGGGACAACTTCCCCACTTGCCTGCCGGTACAGCCTTGGGTGCATGTGGAGGTCATCTTTGGTCCTCGGCCCGGAGGGAGCAACCTGCAAACCAGAGAGAGAGAGAGAGGGTCAAGCGAGGGCACTGCGGAACAAAGCAATGCACGCGTGGCACGACAAGGGCCGTTGGCACGCCTATTCAGGTGAGAAAATGCAAATAGTGGGAAATGGAAAATTTTCACTTGTACATACGTACTAGCTTGGGAAATGTTAAAAATAAAAAGCAGGCTGATAAACTGAAACAGAGGAATAGTATTATTTATTTCTTTAACTACATCTCTCTTCATTTACTATGAATAACATAACATTAAATATTTTAAATTAATAAAATAAAAAGCAAACTATTTTTCTCTTTCATTGCCATAACATAAAATAAATAAGGACTACGTCATATTGCACTAAACCAAGAAAAAAATGATCAAATTAAAAAAAAAAGAACTTAATGAAAATGCAATTTCCAGGTTATGTGGATCCTACACACAATAATGTATTGAGTTGAGAATACTGAAAGAAGATATTGTAAATATAAGAAAGAATTACAATGGCAGTGTCATTTCAGTTTTGCTTGCTATCAGGAATCATTGAAACAATCTAATGATTATGACTTTTTTGCTAAGTACTATATATTACCTAGCAAAAAAGTTGGACATTTTCAACTGCTTTGGCTTCCTTTATGTATTGATATCATGCACTTTATTTTCAATTTTTTGCAGTTCATCAAGCATTTTCTCACTGCAGTTTCCACCTAACAAGTAGTTCCTTAATGTGTGAACAGAACATACTGTGTCTTGGTATGAAGGTAAAGGAGTCTCTTCATCCTCTGTGTCCTCCTCGTCTGCATCTTCCTCCAGGTGTTTACCCAAAATGTCATCTACACTCTCTACGGCAGTTGTCACAACACAAGAATCTAATTTGACAAACTCCGAGAAAGTATAATTTGTCTCAAGAAGATTCCATTCATTCTCTATAGTATCACCATCACAAGTAAATTCAACTGAAATTTCTTTGCCACTGTCAACATGAAATCCTGCTCTTCTAAAGCAGTTATGTATTGTAGAGTCCTTAACCTGTTTCCAAGACCATGATATGTAGTGAAAGGCATCCAGTACACTCAATTTGATTGTCTTTATGTCCCTACCACAATTGCAGAGATATCTATTTCTGTACAATCATATGAGTATATTATTTGATAATGCACCTTAAATGAGTGAATTATTCCTAAATCCAATGGTTCGAGCTCACTGGTACAGTTTGCTGGAAAAAATTTTAACTGTACATTTCTTAAGTGTACATTCCGTGGATGGGCTGGGCACTGATCAATAAACAGCAGACTTTTCCTGTTCTGTGACCCCATTTTCGCATCCAGAGCATGAAGCTGATCCTCTAATATTGCTGAGGTCATCCATGCTTTGGTATTTGTGGTGTATCTAGTGGGCAACTGTTTTACATGCTTGAAACACCTAGGACTTTTTGATTTGCCAATTGCTAGCGGCTGAAGTTTCTCACTTCCATCTGCATTTGTTGTTAACAAGACAGTAAGTCTTTGTTTACTAAGGGACCCTCCATGACAATATTGTTCCCCTCTGAAGCACACTTTCTGCTGGAAGCACATCAAAGAATAATCCTGTCTCGTCTGCATTGAAAACATCTTTTGGGCTGTAGCCTTCCAGAAGTCTAATCAGTTCAGATACTTTCCACTGAGTTGCAGTCTCAATGTTAACACCTTAACTTTCACCATTCACAGTCTTGTATGCAAGATTGTACCAATTTTTGAATCTATCCAACCAATCACTGGGTGCCGTAAAATCTTCGATTCCCGATCTTGTGACATGCAACGTTTTTTCTCGTAAGATGACGCCATTCACAGGGACATTTGATGATCTTGCACCTAAAAACAATTTTTTCAGCATTCATTCTTATTCTTCATGCCTGGAATTCTTGACATGTTTTCTCTTTTTTGACAAGTGTCCACACTGGTTTGCATGTTTTACAAACGCATCACGATTTTTCACTATGGTATTCAATGTCAAGACTGACAATCTGAGTTGCTTCGCCAGATCAATGCGGGTTCCAATATGGGCGTCAACTTGCCCTAAAATTTTCATTTTGTCCTCAATTGAAAATGTCCGTTTTTCACCTCGCCTTTCCATTTTCAAGCTGGATAAATTCTATTTTCCGTACTAACTGAGGGTAACTCAGCAACACACGAGCTACCTCGCCGTTCTACTAGTGCAAACTGTCGTGCAACTTCATAATTTTTAAATGTTATAATTATTTGTGATGCAGTGTGGCTTGAATGGGATAATGCAAGTTTCAATAAGTTTTATATTTAAGTAACCCATCATTGTTATAACTGTTGAATCAAGTCAGCGTAAATGATCCCAGTTATAGTTCTGGCATTTATCACGTTTCATTACGTCTGGTTCAGAAGTCGCTTTCATTCTTAATCATATCAAATTCTGTACTAAATCAATATTGTCAACATTCCGACAGGAGTTCTTAACATTGTATTTAATATTAGCTGGGTAGTCCTACGATACATTCATTTCAAATCATGAATCTTTTCCTCGCGGAAGATAACGAGATGACGTAGTTCAAATTTCCGACACTAGTGCCCCGCCACATTCAAATTCTTCCCCAAAATAGTTCTCATTACTGCTCTCTCTTGTATTTTTAAGTACATATGTACGAAAGGACGCCAAAAGATGGTTTGTAAGGGCTGATATGCACGAGTAACTGTTTTAGAAGGGAAATTATTTTTTTTAGTCAGCACATCATATTGCAAATAGCGGAAAAACACACGGTGTAAATACAAGGTTCTACATACGTTGCAGAGATAGGAAATTTGATGGGACCCAAAAAAAATGTTGCAATTTGCGGGAAAACGTAAATTCCGATAATGCAAATACGGGGTTTTACTGTAATACTACAGACGTGCTTAAGGGCTTATTTTAAAGGCCTTGAATTTAAAAAAATATAATAAGGGATTATATTGTGAAATATAAAATTTTTTATAAAGTTTATAACAATTTTAAAGTTTCAAATCGATTTTTGACGATGTACCTACACCTTCGATTTTGCTCATTTTTTTATACGTTGTAGACACAACCCTCTCGTCTCTACAAATTAGCAAGAGGTACTAATATTTCATTTAGGAAAGAAAAATATTTTTGAGTGAAGGCGTGACGCCCACCGGTCACCCTGCCTACCGATCAAAGTTATGGTACTCTGGTGTCTTCAGATCTCAGTCACTTTCTCATTCATCTTCTTCTCACCAATTTTTAACCATATACCAATTCTTTGCCCATGCATAAGAGAACAATTGACAAACCTTGTCCCACCTTCAGCTTCCTTTACAATTACATTTATCAATTCATCACTAAAATTTGATTGAAAACACTCCGGAATTCCCATTACATTCCCATTACCATCAACTAAATCCATTTCAATTTCAATGCCCTTGTAGTGGCCTTCAGGTTACTGTGAAGCCATCTTCATTCACAGCGAATCTCAAAGGGAGTTTATACAAACAAGATACTGGGTCCTGTCAACGTTGCAGCAAACTAAATGAATGCAGGTTGGTAGAATTGTTGTTTTGTGACGAATGTCAATTTTATAGTTTACACTAGTGCATGCGACTCCATTCAATGTGTCACTTCATTCCCCGTGAAACAAATTGAGGCATTTCCCATGGAATCATCAATTCAATCACCCACGATGAAGACTCCGCCAATTTATCTGTGCAGCTCACTATTACAATACCATGCATCAAAAACTGTACTTCTACGAAGCTAAAATATCACCTATTTTTTTCTAATCAAGTGGCATGCACAGTATAAAAATGAGTTTATTGATAATTGTGGAGATATACATAACAAATAACTATCATTGTAGAGATATACTAAAAAAATGTGTAAAAGCAGCAAAAATATAATAACCTGACAATCTCAACCAAATGAAAGCATGGGGGTAGGAAAGGGAGCGTATATTCACTTATTAAAGCAATAAAAAGAGAACTGACATAAACATCCCGAGGAAAAATGAAGACGAGCATGCAAGCGTTTCTACAAGCAAGAAAATGTGGGCAACTACTGAAGAGAACTGTGACAGAAGAGAGATTACTCTTGAAATAAAGGAAAGATACAGATAAGACATCTGGGAATGTAATGAAAGACATAAACAACATCAGAATAATATACTCACTCTTGTAAAAGAAAATGATAAACGAACAAAGTACGAAAAACCAGCAAAGAAGGCAAAACACAGTACTTCACGCATGAAAGAACAGTAAGTTGTGGAAACGTGTTGAAATAGTTCAAAATACAGCCTAAAGAGGCCAGTATATCTAGTACAGGATATGCACTCATGTGGAGAATAATAGAACTATGTAACAAAGAAATTACGGGCTAGTCACCATAAGCTTACTGGTTGAAATGATTTGCCCATATGCGATACAGGTACAGGCTAATCAGTTAAAGGGTTAAATATTGTTAGTGATGAAAAAATACAAATAACAATTACATTTACCAGTGTTTTCATCACTATTATCATCTAGAGATCATTTCTATGGCCACAACTAACACTTACATCACTACTAACACTCCGCTGGATAGCTGACTTGTGTCTTCGCCTTGATGGAGTGAGGTCCAAGTCAGCAATGGTGTCTGATGGACTAGTTTCTTTAAAAAAGCACAAACACGGGATTAGGGGAAATTTTTTCTTTTCGTACGAAAAAATTCAATACATAATAAAACCAAGCAAAATTTTTCATTCTCCAATAAATCATGTGAAAGGTTATTTATGGATACAATATCCATAATTCATTAACAATTATTGGGCAACTACCTAATCGTGATAAGATTATAAAGAGCTTCTGTCACCAAAATATTAGTCAATAATATAATTGATGGAATAACATTGACATAGACAACACTAAACAAGCCAAGATCTCCATTTTATTGACTGATTACATCTGTATCTGCCATAGTTTTATATCAATAAATGAAAGGAGGCAAGTGTATTGTTATTTTATGTGATATTGTTATGGCTGGTGATTTTAATATTGACTTGCTCACAGATCATAAGAATAGAAATGACTTCCTTTGTCTTTTGAAATGTTACAATTTAAATGCATTGAATGATGATATGCCCACTAGATATACTTCTCACTCTGCTACCTTATTGGACCTAGTCAAATCGAACATTGACCAGTTATTGGTAAACGTCTCTGTTTTAAACTATGACACCTCTGATCACTCCCACTTCTCTGATGTCTCCCACTTCCTAGATCTACTTATAGCTGAGTCTTGGAATGATGTTTTCACTGCGATTGATTGCTGAGATAGTTTCAATAATTTTTATCATGAATTTCTTGACTATTTCAGCATCTCCTTCCCACTTACAGTGAAACGGTATTACGATGTGCTATTAAAAAGAGCTGGGTTACTGATGAAGTCCGTTAATTTTCTTTTTTTATGAAGAATCTTGCTCAAAGTTGTAAATTCTGTGATAGCATTGAACAAAACACTCTATATATCAAAGGTCACATAAAATATTTTACTCTTAACTCTGATGTCCACTGTTACTCTACCAGAAGACGTCACGATATTCATGCACCCTATGTATGAACAAAACAATCATCAAATGGGACCATCTCACATGGGTCTCCATCTGCATAGCAAACTTTCTCATGTGCTTAAACAAACGGTAGCTTAAAAATGTTTTTTTTAACTAAATTGTATTTCTCAGTGAATGAGTTCTTGGGTGACTCTTTTAACCTATAAAAGTTTTTCACATGATTCAAGAAAAACTGGTATCAACCCATCTATGGTTAAGATTCATAAAGTTTGAGTATGGTGTGAAAAATTTTGTTATACAAATTTCATATTTGTCATTAAAGAGAAAATATCAAAGGTATTTCATTAAAAAAACAATAAAAATAGCAAACAAATAATTTGGGCACTAACGGCGTAAAAAATTTTAAAAGTTTAACCTCTTAGTACTTTCAAAGTTAAATGTATAAAAGCTAAGACATAACTTCAATGGGATAATTTCACCTTTTTCTGCCTTGAACAGCATCCAGCATTTATCACAGAGTCCATTCTTGAGAGGCTTTTGACTAAAACCACTGGTTGTCACTGTGATGACCTTATTCCCAAGGATCCAAGTCATTGATTGACCATCCGCAAGAAGGAAGTCCACGGCAGGGTGTCTGGTGTGAAACAAATTAGTATTCGGGTGCTCATTAAATACATACATACATCTGTGCAAGTGCACATGAGCCCAAAACATGGTAAAATGAATAGCTTGATTATTTGTTGAACCGTAGATTGGAAGAACATGAAACTTGGTAAATCATTACATGTCGTCATTTCACACAGGGTACCCTCCTTTTCATTCACCTGATAGTTTCTCGTTCAAGCATGCAGCATTATTTTCTTTCCAACATCTAAACTATTATGTATAAATTATTCTGACATGAACTACAAGAAAGGAAACACTATAAAAATTATTTTTCTTATCACGAAATAGTTTTGTTTAAAAATCATGAAATATTCCATAAATAAATAGATATTCAGTCAAATTTTGTGGTTTTGAGACACCTTCCCCTTGACAAGCAAAAGCATCGAGATTTTTATTTTTCTGTAACCATTGGTGATGCAGTCCCGACACACGTTCCGCGCTTGTCCTGATTTGCCTGGTGCCCCCTCATTTCCCAATGTTGTGTATTTTTGGGAATGTAGAAACTCATCTAAGCAAGAGAAAAAGTGTGGCTGCATAATGGAAAGCCTTATAATCATAATTAAAATATTTCAAACTCATGTTTTGTTGGAGTTATTGGATTCATAACCCGATAAGGGGGGGTGTGGTGACTTGTAAATCATTCATCAAGGATTACCCACCCCTGCCATACTTCGTCAACACCTGAAACATGGACACTTCCCTTTTGAGCGCACTTGGAGCCAAAGTATCAACTGCTGCTGTTACACAGTCCACATGATAGACACTCTGCACAGCAAACTAAGAGCATGCACTAACATCACCACCAAAGTTCAGAGATTACCTAGCCTTCTGGTGTGTGAAATTCACACCTCTGGACAGGAGGCAAAGATTTGAACCGGTAATACAATCCTCTAACCACAAGGCAACCACAAGAAAGTAAAATCTCCTCTTAATTACTTGCACAAGTTACATATATATATGCAACTTCATCGTAAAACTCTGATGTACCTCTTGGGCAGAGTGGAGCAACTGGAGAAAGTGTATCTTGCCATCAGATCAATGCAAGTCTCGGTCAACTCCAGGTGGAAATTCATGAGGGCTTCGTCAATGGGTGGCTTCAGGTCCACAGGGCGACCGCCTTCCCGCGTGGAACCAGGCAAGGGCCTCTCCCTTCTACGACTGCCCTGCAAGCGTCGGCAAAGAAATAATCAAGGCTGGGGAGAAAGGATGCCAATGTTTGCACAGAGTTGGCTGCGTGATATGCCTCGGACCAAAATAAATTCCAAGACAGGGCTGTAAAATATACAGCTCCCATAACCACCATATCTCTACAGCTTCTTACATCTGCAGTTTAATTGGGTCAACAAAATACATGCAAAATTCTGGAAAGAATCAAGTTGCTGTTGGCAGTGAGACCTTGCCCTATGCACACCACTTACCTCCTTATTCCCCTCTATACATTTACTGTTCCATTTTGAATTTATGAGGAGTTCCTCACAAAAAAGTTACATCCCCAAAGCAAAAGTATTGCAAGTGCAGGGTAAACGATGACTAAGAAATGAGCTCACTGTCCCTTGGGCAACATCAAATTGTTTGCAACAAGGGAAAGCAACCTCATCAAGAGTGGTTAGCCAAAAGCGAAGACTTCTGGTGGAATGAGTTGCAACATAAAAGACGGTAGTTCAAAGTTTGAGGGTTTACGACGGCCTATAGGATATTAATTCTGCCACCATGGACAATGATTGAGTGCATTGAAAATTTCAACAAGGTATGGATCTCCTGGATTGGACTGAAAATGGAACCACGACTACTGTCTTACAGTGCAAATACCATTCCGCAACCCTAATTCCTGATTTCAATGGGAAATTTCAAGAGCAGGCTCTCAATTGATGTCCAACCTTTCTCAACACAGTACAGGTATACCTTTGACTTACGTTCTTTTTGTACACACGTCAGTTTTTTTGTGCCCACATTGCGGGTTGCAGTAAAAGTGCTAGAATCACTAAAAAATTTATAAATGTGATAAATCGCACACAGTTAAAATAAATTGTTTAAAAGAAATAAATAAATTGAGTAAAAAATAAGGATTAAATAAAGAATACGACTGAAATTACGTAAGAATACGGTACTACAGCGAAATGTAGAAACTGCTCAACTGAAGAGATATTGTACGAGAAATGGTGCATTTATGTATTGAGGAAGCAAAGTAAAGTGAAGGATTATTCTATCAAAAACCAATCATATCCAATTTAGCACTTTTAATGTTTGTAATGCATTTAATTAAAGCCCTAGAAAGCAGAAATGAGTTGCGTTGCCGAAATGCAGAAATGACCGTAGTTCCTCATTGCCCAACAGCAAAGGTGCAGCGCTTGCTCTGTGCCTGCTCCTGATGACTGTACCAACTCTCATTATGTCAGCTGTGTAGTTTTCTGATGCTCTTAGACCTGCCCTAACCTGTCTTTATGGGCTATTGTAGTGTGTGAGGTTATTTTTCGCTTGTGGTAATTGGTCACACAGAAAGAAAAACACAAAAAGAAAAAAAAACATTGTATTTTTCTTTCTGTGTCATCATGTTTCGCTTCCACTCCATATTGCCTGAATCTTCAGAATTTCCATCTGAGCTGACGAAGATAATTGAGAAGAACCAGTTTCTACCCAAACAGATATTCAATGTCGATGAAACTGATCTCTATTGGAAGAAATTACCAGATCGTTCTTTTATTTCCAAGGAGGAGAAAACTATTCATGGTTACAAGGTTTCAAATGAATGCTTTACCTTATTGTTAGCAGGTAATTGTGCGGGAGATTTTAAGTTAAAGCCGCTGCTTGTTTATCACGCGTACAATCCCCGAGCTCTAAAGAATGTGGTAAAAGAATCTCTCCCTGTCATATGGAAGGCAAATTTAAAGGCTTGGGTTACAGAAGTGATTTTTGAAGATTGGTTCTTCCACCATTTCATCCCAGCAGCAGAGGAGTATTTGTACGGGGAAAGGGCTTCCTTTTAAGATCCTTCTTCTCCTGGATAATGCTCCTGGCCACCCGAAAAACATAACTGAGTCTTAACCAGCCGTTACCTCCCTCCTAATACCACCTCTCTCCTACAGCCAATGGATGAAGGGGATTATTGCCATCTTCAAGCGCTACTACATGAAACATACACCACGACAAGTAATAGCCGCTACTGATCTTGATGAGTCTCTTTCAGTCCGTGACTTCTGGAAGGGATACGACATCTACAAAGGCATACTAAACATTGCAGCTGCATGGAATGATGTTCAAAGCTCAGCTATGAATGGCGTGTGGAAGAAGCTGTGCCAACAATTTGTGAATGCTTTCAAGGGTTTTGACGAAGGTGAAATCAATGAATCCTTAGTGTCGTTGAGCAGTTTCCTGAAAATGGGCTTGGAAGAGGAGGACTTTGTGGAATTATTTGAGAAAGACAAACAGCCCCTGACAAAAGAGGACTTGATGGAAATCCAGGTTCAGCAAATATGTGTAGGACAACATAAATATCGCCATTCAGGTAGGTTAAAGCATTAAGTATTATACCTTGGTAAAACTAAAATAGTGCTGGATATGAAAGTTTCGATGGATGAGCAGTGCGAATGTTACAATAGCCGTCTAGATTTCAAAAAGCATCACCCACAAGAGCGGAAGCGTATATGAGAACAAATATGTTGTATGCGTTCGCGATGTGTTTCAAATGGGATTATAATTACATTCTATCTTCTTTTGGTTTATAATATTTTGCTATAATATACATGTTTATTTTATGAAAATGACGTGTAAACATTTCATTACTAGTGGTTTTCTTGGAGTTAGTTCAAATTTGGATGTCAAAATTCAACTTACATCGCATCTCATGGGATCAATTAATGACGTAAGGCAAGGTATACCTGTATGCAAGGCGTTCACCTCCACTTTGGGTGACCTTATCCTCCGACACGTGTGTGGGATGTATGAGCAGAGGGGCTGCAAGTGGGGAACCACGGGGTGCAAGGACAAACTGCTCTTTGATAGGTGCATTTGTCAGCAAACATAAGCAAAACCTACCAATGGCCTGGGTGGACTATCATAAGACACCACTTTGCATGAGCTGCTCATTGCCTGAAGCAGGAGAAAGTCCACCCAGAGCAACCAATGCCATTTTTCACTCTGGAAGATGCACTTTGTCTTCACTTCAAGCAAGCAGTCAGTCTCGATGGAGTTGAAAATATAAAACATGGCATTTTCCAAGGTGATAGCACTACAATTTTCTGATTTTAACCAAACAGAAAAAGATAATGCTATCATCAAGACAGTAAGTAAGTAAAATTGATAAATTATTATTATTATTATAAGATACTATGAACAAAAGAAGAAGAAAACCAGCACAATGAAGATGGCAAACATTAACAAAAGGAAGAAAGAGCCGTAGACCACCATTAAAGGCTAGTAGACAAGATCGAAGACGAGGAATAGGAAGATTATGATCTAAATATAGAAAAGCTCTTAGGCATGACAACATTCACAATGGACTAATAAAATATTTAGACAGCTACATAGCTATAGATAAATGACCAGAATAAAACTGACAATTCTAAAATCTTCTATCTCCTGTTCTAAAATATTCTATCCAATCGAATGCAACTTCATTGGCAGAAAGTATAAATGCACCTTTCTCTGATAGTCTTTTTCCTATTGTCGGTATTTCGGAAATCACGCCTCGAAACTCTGAAAAGATAGTGCATTACCTCAAAATTATGCACTTAAACATTCAATGCATACGCAACAAGATCTTAGATCTCGAGGTTTTAGTGAATGATTGTAAACCTGACATTGTTTGTGTACAAGAACACTGGCTTAAGTCTAGCGATCTCAGTGCATTTAATCTGACTGGCTATCATGCCGCCGACACTTTTTGTTGTGTTGTCCACAAATGGGATGCTGTGATGATACTGGTGTCGAATTGTGTGTGCATAGTTCCGATTCATTTTTCATACCAATTTCTAAACGAGCAGCAAATATTTGAATCTAGTGTACTTGGCCTCTGTCTACGCATCACTATTTATCTTGTACTATCTATCTACCGTTCACCCTTGAGTGTTTTTAATGACTTTCTTTCCTAACTCGCAAAATTGTTAGAATTAATCCAATAGGTCAGTTGCACACCCTAATAGTATCTTAACTGGTGATTTTAATTGTAACTTTATGGTGAAAACCAAAGATAATCAATAATTTTGGATTTATTGATGTCATTTTACATTTACACAACTAATTCCGAGCCAACTCGAGTTAATAGGCCTAGATCTTGTATCTATGTGAATGGGATAAGTGCTTTGCATCTATCGGAATTTACCACTAGGGATCAGACAGCAGTTCTGCTGACCCTGGGGGAAGGTGAGAACAGGAGGAGGGTGGTCATCTGCTCCTCCTACCTGCCATACGATGCACCGGCTCCTCCACCATCAAATGAGATGGAGAGGCTGGTGAGTCACTGTAAGGCCAACAAGTGGGATCTTCTCATCAGTTGTGATGGGGAGAGGCACTGTTGGAGTATCTTTTGTCTACGGAGTTACGTATACTCAACAAAGGATCAAAACCTACCTTTGCTAACAGCATTACACAGGAGGTGATAGATATTATGCTGTGCACCAGTTCTCTGCTGCACAGGATTGAAGGGTGGAGAGTGGCAGGGGAGATAACTTTATCTGACCACAGACATATACTCTTCACTCTTTTAGAATCCAATCACAGGGAAATAACATATAGAAACCCCAGGACTACCAGCTGGGGACTATACCGAGAAAGGCTGGGAGCTGCCCTAGAGGGGGCACCTCAGTGCAAGTTTAGAAATGTGGATGAGGTAGATGCTGCTGTTGACTTTCTAAAGAGAAGCATCATCACATCCAACGAAAACAGCTGCCCCCTAAAGACCAGGAAGGAAGGGTGTAAATTACCCTGGTGGGGAGCGGAATTAAACGGTCTCTGTAGAGAGACTCGGAAACTCTTTAATAAAGCAAAGAGGACAAGAATGCCTCGGGATTGGGAAAACTTTAAGGGTACAAAGCAGCAATCAAGCACTGTAAAAGGGATTCATGGAGGGGCTCCTGTGAGAGCGTAGAGACTGTTCCACAGAGGGCAAGACTTCATGTCTTCTGAAAGGAAACGCTTTTGTTAATGCTGAAGACCCACTTTCCAGGCTCCAAGGAGTCGAGGGAGATGCATCATGGGAGCAATCCCATCCGTCCGGCTCGCACGGAATGGAGACTTTCCTCCTGCATCTTGATGTACACAGTTACAAAATGGGCAATCATGAGTTTTAGCCCCTTTAAGGCTGCTGGGGAGGATGGGGTATTTCCTGCACTCCTTCAGGAAGGGCAGGATCTGCTCCTCCTTCCAATGGTGAGAATATTTCGCTCCTGCCTGGCTTATGGATATGTTCCAAAAGCCTGGAGGGTCACCAAGGTGTCTTCATACCTAAACTGGGTAAGACGGACTACACAAGAGCAGACTCCTTTTGAGGAATCAGTTTTATGTCTTTTCTACTGAGGACACTAGAAAAGATAGTAGACAGGTACAAAGGGATGGGCCATTAAGGAACCTGGGACATGGAATGTACGGACTGGGGGCATTAGTTGTTGTCAAGGGAGCATTTAATAACACGTCCTTTGATAAAACCTGCATTGCAGCAGGAAGAAATAGCATCCATGCTCTCATTGTGAGCTGGATTAGATACATGTTGGAACAGAGAACCCTCAAGGTATTCTTGCGAGACAGTTCAATGAAGGTAGCTGTGACTCGAGGCTGCCCTCAGGGAGGAGTGTTATCTCCACTCCTCTGGAATATGGTAGTCGACAGTCTTATTTTAAGACTGAATAGGACTGGCGCATACACTCAAGGGTATGAAGATGATGTGGTAATACTCATCACTGGAAAGTACCTCAAAACTGTCTCTGGACTCATGCAGAAAGCCCTGGATAAGGCAATGGGTTGGTGTGCAGAGACAGGACTGACTGTAAATCCGGAGAAAACTAAGCTTGTATTGTTTACCAATAGAAGGAAAATGGAGGGCTTTAGACCTCCTTCACTGCAGGGTAATTTTCTATGCCCTCACCATCGGTTAAGTATCTTGGGGTTATTTTGGACTCCAAGCTTAACTGGGGAGAGCATTTGGAGACTAAGGCAAAGAAAGCCTGTGCCTCCTTATGGATGTGTAGGAAAACATGGGGATTTCAGCCAAAAGCCATTAGATGGATTTATACGGCAGTCATTAAACCTAGTTTCTTGTACTGCTCTATAGTTTGGAGGAAGAGAGTTTGGAGGAAGAGAGTTTGGCTGAAAAAAACTGAACTACCTCCAACGAATGGCCTGTATGGGTATTTCAGGGGCATCGAGAACAACCCCAACTCTGGCGCTAGAAACTCTGCTGAACCTTGCTCCACTCTATGTGGAAGCAGAGGTGCAGGCAAGGATGGCGGCTTATCGTCTCAAATGTATGGGACAGTGGTATGACAAAGGAAGCTCCTTTGGTCACAGACAAGTTTGGATGGAGCTCATGAAGTCGAGTCCCATCCTCGAGATGGGCAGTGATGGAATGATAGCCAGGTTCAACCAATCACCCCTCTACTTCAAGAGGGCTCCGCTTCCCGGATAGGGATCAGTGGGCTAGAGGAAAGGGAAAGAACTTCATTCTTGGGTCAATGTTTGGTATACAGATGGCTCCAGGGAAGAAGGAAGAGCGGGAGCAGGGGTCTACAATTGTAGCACACCAAGGAAGCTCTCAATCCCTCTCGGAAAATATGCTATTGTGTTCCAGGCAGAGGTATGTGCCCTTCTGACCTGCGCATGTGCTATTAAGGAGATCGAGATGTACAACAGACTGATACATATACAGTAGAAACTCGAAATTACGAAGTCGACGGGACCGTAAAAATCTTCACTTCGTAATATCAAATTTCGTATCAACAAGTATCTTTCAAAAACATCGCGATGAAGCTCTTTTTCATTTCCTTAAATTAAGATGAACTTTCACGACGTACTTGCATGATTTACGAAGTTATAATTCATAAAAGTATACTTAAATGTGTGTTCATGCCCACAAGGTGCAAACAGTTTAACGCAACTAATTTGTCGGAGGTGGATTCATCCAATTTTCGGGATTTCCACCACATCGTTCCATCTTTTCACGGCGGAAATCCCTAAACTCGGAAGAATTAAACTCCCATCCAAGCCCCGTGGAAATTTACATCGCGACAACTAACTTGCCGTTCTTTTTTTCCAATGAATGATTAGGCAATGAAGCGTCTTTGCAAACTTTTTTGTGCAGTTTGGAATAAGCCTATGAAGCTTCATAGCGCATTTTTCTATATTATTTCCTAACTGGAGAACTCTTTAACTGAAGCGTGAGTGATGTTTAATCATCTGTAATACTGATTGATGCATACAATAAGGAAGTGTGCAACTTGCGCGATCATTGGCACCGGATATTGAAATTAGAGGAATAAAATTTCGTTAGAAGATGGTCCTTTCTCCGCATCAGGCATAATATATGTATCTACCTACGTTAAGCTAAGACAGTGAAAATAAGATTCTCTCGCAGATGCTATGCGATGGATACACGTTATGTATTTTATATAAATAATGATAAGCCCATTACTTTCCCGAAATAACAATCGTTTTTCTCCCTTGGATTCAGCTTATTTGTGCGTGGTTATTTCCGAAATGATAGAGCTTATAGAAGAGTCCAGCTGTGTACCTCCTTTCAGAAGTAAGGTGTACAATCCACGCACTTCAACGGTGAAGGTGAGATAGTTCCTTTTACACTTCATCGGCTACCAAGATGCTAACATTACAAATCAATAATTTTCGTGTTTCACTCTACTACACGAAAGCATCAGTTGTGGTTCTCTTCAGATTAGGTCTGCCTGCCCGCTCTTCATTCATTATATCTCAGAATTCTTTTAAACATTCGCTATTGAATTGAAATATGGGATATTTTTGCTAATCGTTTTTCCTTTGCTTATCAAGCAAGGAGACTTGCGTCCAAGCATTGCAGCTCCAGGTCAGGCCACGCATCAAGCTGGAAGCTGCCTTCGTTCCCTCCTTTCCCCCTCGCTGTGGGTGGGGGTTACTCCATTCGCCCGCTCACAAAAACAGCTGCGAGGCCCATGGTCTCGTAGTATCTTACGTCTGTTGTGAGGGTGATCCACCTTGGATTCAGGCCAAGGGCTGCGCACGAAGAATAAACCTCGAATGAATCATCAGCTTTACGCCGAATAGTCGCATCTTATCTTCCTCCTCCCTTATCTCAATTTTCTGCATTGGCGGAGAGGGAAGACATGACTCTGGCGAGTGGAGCTTTTACCATGAATCAAGATATGCCCGCAAAACAATATTTACGCTGAGTTAGATCCATCGGCGTGCACAGATTCCTTGAGATTGGGGAGGGAACTTCTTAGAGGGCCCAAGAGCTGGTATGGAGGGCCTGCAAAGTCAGCGTGGGGCATCTCATGCTAGCCTAGCGTTGAGGGGGTGGGACGGAGGGGCACTCGAAGGGGCCTGATATCCCGGAGGGCGGGCATGGGGGGGTGTGAGGGGGATGGCTCGTGCCCACTCATAGAGTGGGAAGGGGGAACACGGAGGGTCACTTGAAGGGAACTACAAAACACTTTTTCAAAACAAGTTTCTTTATCGATCTGCAGGAACGCAGCTGATCTCTCTATAAGGGTATTTCTTCGATCGCTATGTTGGAGTGAAAGGGGAGGAGGGTACACCATTTTCCGATATAAATACATATATAAATGGGTGCTTGAGCGTTTTTTCCCATTGATTATGCATGCACCCAGAACTAGTCTTCCTTTAGAATTAACGTGCGTTAAACTAAGTGGCCCTATGAACCATGCGAACTCATACTTTCTCTGATTTTCTTTGCTGTTGGCGGTGGAAGAAGGGAAGGGAAATGCGTATGAAGAGCCTTGCTCGATGACTACACCAAAGTGCTCAATGAGGACGGTAAATTAAACATGAGTCCTTCGATGATAACTATTGCCAGCCGGAATAATTATGCCGTCGAGCAAGGTTGAGTGTAATCAGTCTGAAGTAGTGAGAAAAAAATCTTCCTTGGGTTATATTCACGACTGAATCTACTGCTCGAACAACATAGCACCATCTCCGATGCATGTCATAGTTATTGCAAACGCGCAGCAAACGATTTCTATACCACGAATTGTTATCATGGATTTATGTTTGGGAAAACTGGTAACGAAAAATTCCAGGGATCATGAGAGGAAAATGCTGGTTGTAGCAATTAGTCTCTCGCCGGCGAGTACCTATATCCGTACACGACTACTTCACATTTTTTTACTCGTTGGCAACTCTGTGGACTCGTGGTAACAAAGCAAAACGCATTTTTTGTCCGATTGGTTCCATATTTTATGAGATTATGTGGGAGAATGCGTATTTAGTTTAATTACAAATTTATTATCGGTTTGTGTTTCCTGAGAGTGAGTTGATTTTACGCTTAAATGAATGGTGACGATTTAGTTTTGTTGGAAGACGAAGAAAAGGACGACCAATGTTGCAAGTAGTTTTACGAAAAAGAGCTGGAAAGGATGCATAATATAAAATGCGGAGAGAGGAGAGCAGAAAAATCACCGAAAATTGGGACTGCCCGACTAGGCGTCCGCGTCTCGACTGCTCTCGAAACAGACGGGCATCAGCCGTCGAACACGACGGCCAAGACGTATCAGTGAAACCGAACCCATTTGATATAGATTGGATGAGTACGGCAGTGACTTCCGGCTGCTGGATGCGGACGCCGCACACGGCCGCGGGATGCCCCAGCGAAACCACACCTTTACTATTGTAGCATTGAAAAATGAGATATCGTTCAGCTAATACATTCAGTGCATAATGTATTCGGCGACGATGATTAATTAGATGTTTAACTCTGACAAGGAGCGCCGGAAAACGTTACTGTGATCCATCACTATTCGTATAAACAAGTAACTTTTTCACGTCGGGACCAAGATCCGAGGTTCGTAATTTTAAAACTTTGTTATTTCGTAATATCGTGTACTGTTACATACACTTAGATACCCTTTTGGTCGGGACTAAAGATTTTGCTTCGTAACATCAAATTTTCGTAATTTCAAAGTTCGTAATTTCGAAGTTCGTATTTTCAAGTTTCTACTGTATGCATGATAGTCAGGCAGCTCTAAAGGCGCTGGCATCGTCATGGTGCAAATCACAGCTGCTGCAGGAGTGTCATGAGGCACTCAATGATATAGGCAGATGTGGCAAGGTGTAACTTTTCTGGGTACCTGGTCATGCAGGTATATCTGGAAATGAGATGGCTGATGATCCAGCAAGGGCTGGTTCCAGCCGAAATCCAATTGGACCAGAGCCAATCATACCTATTGTTACATCAATAGGGATAGCAGAAATTAGAATGTGGGGGTTAGCCCGGCATTCTGAGATCTGGCAAACTACGCCAAGTCTTAGACAGGCCAAACTACGCATAGGAGAACCTAAGCCTGGGCTTGCCAAAAGACTCCTGTCATTTAACAGGGTTCAAATACGAATGGTAGTGGGACTCCTCACAGGGCACTACCAGGTGATGAGGCTCCTGCACCTCCTGGGAATGGTAGATTCACCTAGATGCAGGTGGTGCGAAGGAGTGGATGAAACTACATCCCACATACTATGCGAGTGCCCCGCTGTGATGAGGACTCGAAATAGATACCTGGGTTCACCATTTTTGGAACCCAGGGAGGTAAGGGAAATCCCCATAGGGGACCTGCTGGCCTTCAGCAAGGCGATTGGGCTATATGGGTGATATAGATGGTCTAGAAGGGTGGATGGCACAATGAGCCAATAGGTCTAAGTGCCTCAGGGCCTCCTTGGAGGAACTCCACCACAACAACAATAATCTATCTATCTCTATCCAACAAAAATAAATCCCCAGCATCAAATGTTAATTGACGTGAAAGGTACATGTCTTCCACAAATTTCTAAGTTTCTAGGTATCACCCTGAATTAATGTTTCGTGGGGGACCAACATATTTTTAAACTCTGTGGCAGCTCGATAACCTTCCTGATTAGATGCATTAGGAAGTCGGTGAGTTGGATGTGTTGCTATCCTTACACTATGGTGAATTTTACTCTCTAATAATTTTTAGCATATTGTTTTGGGGACCTTCCCACCATGCAAATGTAATGTTTAAAATTCAGAGCAAGTGGTTAGACTTATTTGTAATTCTAGCTATCACTCAGCCAGTCTTCCTCGCTTTAAGAAACTCAACATATTACCTATTCCATGAGTGTATATTTTTATAGCATGTATGCCCACAGGGAGCAATCTGTCTCTTTACACTTCCAATGACTGTATTCACAGTCATTACACCAAAAAGTGCAATAACCTTCACCAAAGTTATGTGAGGACATCCAGTACTGCTCGTCGACCCAAGGCCATGGGCCTCATTTTATACAACAAACTACCAAACGAGCTGAAACTAGAAAGCAAAACAGGTGTTTTCAAAAGAAATGTACTTAAGTTCCTGTATAGTAAAATGTTTTACTCTGTGAAGGAGTTCTTAAATCAATAATCACTGTACAATTTTCTATTACTTTATTCTTTGATTGTACGAAGTGTCTCATATTTGAGCAAAATTGTATCAAATCACAAATAAAGTATTATTATTATTATTTCTCACAACATACAGAATTGTGCATTAGTTTAGATGGCACAGTTTCTATTCTGGGGTGTTGGTAGTGGTACTGGAATAAGATAAACAGTAAATATAATGAAGATATTTCAGTATAATGACATTGAAATGACTTATTTCACTTGCAGTAGGTGCTTCCCGAGAAAAATCCCGAAAGGCCAGTAATGTCAATGGGGCAGCCAATAAAAATGGGAAGCAGGATTTATTCGCATGTTCTGTTCAGAGACGTAACGTGCATATCGATGCTTTTATTATGTCTGGGAACAATTCTTCGTCTTGTAAAGACTGTCTGATTCCAAGAGGCAACGAAAGCTTTTGTATGAGAGTATTATGACCAATAAAAGGCATTGGAGAGACTGACATCTCTTAATAGTAATAAAGCAATAGAAAATTACTTCCACATGATATTATGATTAGAATATAAATTCATCTACTTCAAAACTAACATTAGATTCCCCTAGCAGATGGAGTTCTTTGGATGCAATGACTACTAGTGCCACGTAGTTTGCTATTTTGCCACGGCCTCAAGATTGAACCAAACAAAGGCCCAGTGTCACGAGCGTGATTGCAGCAAGGAAAACAAATGCTCAATGCATTGCTCACTCAGTTGAAGAAGGCGGGATTTTAAAATTAAACGTTTTTCGATGATTTTCTTTCGAATAAGGTATCCAAAAAAAAACAAATACTAGAAAGTGTCGAAGTACTGCGGAAAAGGCCGATACACAATACTCACTATCCATATTGGCCCAAATCTAGTTGGCTATTGAGACATTGATAACTCCTAACGAATCCAGACACAGCACAGTGATTAGGATTCAAGGGATTTAATGAAAGAGGGAATAGCCACTGGATTCGAATACCCTTCACCAAAAAATGAGGAATGCAAGACAAAAAGCAGCCATGATTACAAGAGCAGGTTTAAGAGACATCTTCTATTTTTTTAAAGCATCATCAAAGTTTATACCCTTTTTACAATTAAAATACTAGGAAACAATAAACTGAACTCTCATAAAAGTATTCCGATTCAATGACCAGAATCTGCTGAAATAATTTTTAAAACTTAATTACCGTATTTATTTCTGTCGAAAAAAAAATTTTTTTCCCTTGAGTTGTGCATCATTTTGTGATAACATGAATGCACGTTCTTTAATAGAAATGCTGTGCCTAAATTACGTGTACGTTTTTCTCATTAATTGATTGAATTACGTGTTATTATCGTCACGATCGTAATCGCATCGTGCATCAATGCACGGCCTCTTTTACTGTGCATCTGTTTCTCATAGCATCTCACAGTAATCACAGTTACATACGATCACATCATCCAGCTATAAAAACGGCATTTGTTCAAAAGAACATCCAACTGAAATAATTGCAAAAATATATACAAATTCAACCCATGATTACTCTATTATTACGGAAATCCGTCGGCATATCAACAAATAAAAGCCAAACGCCATCCATACTTGATAGCGGTGATCTCGTCTGCTCTCTGCATAGTAGCTGTGGACTGGGACAATTTAAAAACACCGGAAAGTCTTGGGAACACACAGAAAAAACTAAGCTCAATGTAATAACAATTATATTTTTTATAAAACTAAAGAAAAACACATTCCCAGAAATATAATCATAAATCACTAATGAATATTCATATCATAACAGTTCTCATTCTTAGTTTTCGTCACTGCTAGATTCAGATGCCCCATATTTCCTTCATGGAGCTCGATTTCCTATTTTTTCGGCATCCTTATAATATGTAGCTTTATACTCACAGGAAACTATCGAAATTTCACATCAGAATTCATTTTAGGGTGATAATAGCAAATTATTTTAAAATGCTAAATGATCGATTCGAACGAGTTTACTACTCTCACGCTTGGAGCGGATAGCACGGATAGTAAGAAGGTATATTCTCTGAGCATACGACTATTGCCACCACGTAACAAATTTTTTGTCGTGTCTTTGCAATGTAGCTTTAATATGTATGCAAAAGGAGCTATCTATTACGTAAAAATGTTGTCCGTAAGCAGAGTTTGTTTACAGAAACAAACTCCGCTTACGATTTCGAAAAAACATAAAACCCCTTGCGGCAGCTTACAGGATACAGTATATTTAAATACATATCAGTGCTACAATGTGTTGTCCTACTTACGATCTATACACGATAAATCTATTGCTTTGACAAATGGTGTTTCTGATCTTGCGTTTCTTCCAGTACCGTTGTACGCTCAGACTTTGTTAAACGCGGATATTTATTTTTAATTACATACTTCAAAATTTCAGAATGCTTTACAATGTACGATTTACTACTAGACCATGCTGCGAAGACTAGTATACCACTACTACTAGACTACTAACCATACTACTAGATAGAATGCGAAACTTAGGAGAGAAAACAACAGGAATCTGAGGAAAAATGGTGCGCGGCTTACACGAAATCTGGAGGATTCGTGTAAGCCGCGCACCCCCATTTTTTCTCCGGCGTTTCGGGAAAAAAGGTGCGCGGCTTGCACGCGTAAATACAGTATGTATTAAATTTTTAGGAGGGCAATGGGGCCTAGCCATGTTGAAACACCGGTTCCATCAGACATTAAGCATTGTTTGGTATGGACAGGTTGGATGGGTGACCCTCCTCTCTCTCACAGTGCTCTCGTCTGCGAGTGGCGCACAGGTTAAATGTGGGTAGGCACATACAATGGATCCAAAGGGGTGTAAGTGCCAGAAGGGGGCTCCACAAGGCCCCCCCCCCCCACCCACCCCACTCCAATTCACATTATATACACATTCCATTTCAATCTCTTTGAAGAAAGCATGGCCTCAATGTAGAGCAAGTCAAGTGCAGTAGTTTATAGGGTAGTCAATGAAACTGACCTGTTCAGTGAGACTTGAGCTTCTTTTTCTGTTGGAAGAGTCTTCATTTACTAATTCTGTTTTCATCACTTGTCCCTCTTCAAAAGGCACAAGCACATTAGCCTTCAGGCCCTGAAGCAAAAGGAAAATATCACTCAGCATCAGCAATTTTATTTTCTGGTAACTAAGTCCAACACTGAAAATACTGATGAATCAAAGACAGTATAAATCATTTAGTACTAGATTTTTAAGCACATGAAACTCATTTATGATCATATTACAATGGTATAAATTCACACGAAAAATTTAGGGCATTTAAATGTTGAATATTTCCTCTAGTGTCATATTGAGTAACCAGGCACAAGAAAAAACATGAACTTACAGTTGTAATAAATTTGACGAATTCTCGGCGAAATGGCAGCCGACACTTAAGAAACCAAACGGCAATGACGTGGTGGGCCAGAGACACGGTGTAATGGTTGTACTTGAATGGGTTCGTGTACGGAAGGGCAATAGCAAATATAGACAGGTACTGGTCACCAACAAAGCTTGCAAACACCTTGGGTAATCTTGTTAGAGCTGCCAGTGATAAAGGGGAGAAAACCATTTTTACTCACAACATAATAAAGTTACTTGTGAACCATAAGCTTAGATAGGTGGCACAGACAAGAGAGAGCCCCGTTTCCAAAAGATATACGAAGGTTGGTCTTCCTCAGATCAGAGGCAAATGGCCGACATTGTTGCCAGGACTGAATCGCCATAGCAACTCAAGTCCCATTGGCTTCCGTGGCATTATTTGCCATACCATATGCAAATTTTAAGCTCCAATGCATCACAATGTACGTGTATTATTACTTATAATAGAGACCATTGTTGCTGCTGCTTTAGGATTGCATAGTCATTTAGTATCCAAAGTCACTCTTTCAAAAGAAAATACAAATATGTCATAAAACATTGACTCAACACAATTTTCAAAGATGTATTTGTCCAAATATTTAAGTGAAATAGTACTTTCACAACAAAATTATGAAAAATCATACCACTGCTGATGGGTGCCACAGAGTTACAAGTTGGATCTGGGCAATGACAAATACCAATACTAAAAACTCAATTTAATGCACACAATGAAGGATAGCTTAGTCTCAATCTTTATTTATCCTGTTTCCTCCAGTTAGGCAGTTTGCTTCCTCCAATACGAGATAATGTCAACGGTCCAGAGTCCATCCTCTATTTCTTCTAACTAGTTGTTACTCTTAAAACTAACCTTGACTATAGGCCATGACTGGAGGTAGTTGATAACTTTAGATTTTTGCTCCAGGGCAGGAGAAGGGTATATGTACAAGGATGACAAAGTCACCACAAAACAGAAGATGGTTTTAATAAAAATTTGATATTTTACATGAAATTCAAGAAAATTAAAGAAGGGTAGTATGATAACATGACTCCTTCAACCACCGTAAGCCCAAATTATTCCTTGATACATATTTCCTGTTGAAGAGACTGAGAATGGTGATCCAAAAACTCACACCACTGTGGAATTGTTACAAACTCCACTCTAAATTATGCATTAAGAGGCTAACTTACTTGACAGGAATTGAGGGAGAGAGGGAAGGTAATAAATAAGTAAAAGGGCATGGAGATACGTTTCACAAGAATCAACATATTCTACATATTAAATGAAAGTGAAATACCACTTACTGGACAAGAATTCCAGGATGGGAACAGCAACGTGAACAGTTGCTGAGATCTTTGTCAGGTTTGAGAGCACTTCTGGCAAGAGTTTGCCCATGGCATCCCTCATCTCGAGAGCACACACCGAGAGGGCTGAGACGCAGTCACGAGCCTTCCGTGACGCCAAACCCATTTCAAGGCATTTGATGAGGCGAGCCTGATTTGGTGTTACACATCAGTTAACAATGGTGTCAGAGCAAACTGTTGTGACTACATTAAAATGTTTAAAGGATACTCGGAAAGTAATTAAAAAACATTATTTTTTAATAGCTAGTATTGAGCTTTAACTTTTTGGTTTAACTTGATATCACTTATAAGCAACAACTTGTCCATAAAATATTATTGCCATTCCTCATTACTTGTTTACGATTGTTGAAAGAGTAATTTAAACACACTTGGCATTAGTTTCTAAATCACTAAAATGGACAAATATCAAATGGCTGTGGAAACAATCTTCACAGATCGGCATTTTTACATTTGTTTATGAGAAATTAGAGTATTACTGAGAGGTCACTAGTATGATAATATTACTTGACTCAAATTAGTTGGCATGTCAATAAAACTAATTACTACAATCCATTAACAAACATGTACATTACATTTATTCCCATCAACTGCAACTGGCAGTAGAAGTGAACAAGAAAACAAAATAACAATAAACAAGTACTTGACATAGCACTCCACCCAGCCATGCACTTCTCATGTTATACCACATGTTGAACTGTGTGCCTTTTGAAAAGAAGGGCGGGGGGGACAGGGGGACAGTTGAGGGGGGGGGGGACGTGGCAGTACATACAAACTCATTGATAACGGTCACTTCAGGGTTATCATGCATTCTTCTTAAAATTTCCAGTAATTTCAAGGGCATCAACTCACTTCTGTTGTTTGACGAATAATATTTATGTGAAATCATTTGTAAAAATTGTATTGAGGTTTAGAGTCATTAGTGTCCACCACTAAACCCTGTGAGGCCATCCTGGGTTTTGCATCACATTAAGTATCATCTGCTGGATCTTAAATGCCATCGACAAATGAGATGAATCATGAATAAGCTTCTGGTACATATATGCCTAAATAATTATGCTTTGCACTCTGATGTGATACAGTTATTATGCACAAGGATGCACAGATACAGTTGAGCACCCTTAATCCAGGAATCCGTAATCCAGGAACTCCCATAAACCGGCAAATTTGCCGTGACCACCTACTTGCCTACACCCAACATTCCTTCACAACCTGCCGAGATATTATCCCATCCCATTCTTAATGTTTATTTTCCCATTCCCAGAATCAGAGTAATTTAAACGTATACATTTCTAATACTTCGTTTACACTGGAATTATTCTGAATATTGAACTAAACATACAAAATTGAAGACATCTCCGAGATGGACTACGACTAGTTTACAGATCGGCCACTTACAATGCTTGTGCATTTTTGACTGACCACTAGACGTAATTTGATAAAATTATTTGTTATCTGCTTTGCTTCTCCCTAATTATGTCCAATCTATAAAGTTGTGACAACAGCAGAGGAGTGAGGCATCAGTACTTTCATTGTGAGTTCTGGATGGTTTGAGGCACGCATAAAATGATATAATAACCATAGCATGATATTAGCGGGGAAAGAGTGTCTGCTAATCATCAGATATCCCAAGATTTTATTCCATTGTTTTCTGCCCTGACTAGAGAAAGAGGTTGTCTGCCTTAACCATATTTCAACACTGATGAGACAGCCTTTCAGCCAGGAAGAAGATGGTGAAGAGAACCTATATTTCAAAGTAGGAACAATGAGCACCAGGATTTAAGGCTGCTAAACATTGGCTTACACTGATTTTTTAAAAAAGGTTTCAGGTTGCTTAGAGTGTAGGTGGATATTTGTTTATAGTGCTGAAAATCCTCAGGTTTTAAAAGGAAAAACTAAGTGATCCTACTTGTGTATTGGAAATCAAATGAAAAGGCGTGGGTGACTGCAGCTTTGTTAACGAAATGGTTCAAGGTTTGATTTGTTCCCAAGATCTTAAGAAGTTGGAAAACGACTTGGATTTTAAGATTTTACTAACACTTTACAATATCCCTTGATAACCGGTTACTCTGCAAAATGCTGACGAAAACATTGAGAAGGTACTCCCTCCAAGAATGACATCCACTGACAACAACCACTGGATCGAGGAGTCATGAGAACTCTCGAATCATAAGGTGCACTTACAAGAGACTACAGCAGGCATTTGAAGATGGACCCTTTAGCTTGAACATGAATATATGGCCTTCATTCAAAATCAAGGATGCAATTAACATCACATTGGATTCATGGAATAAAGTGAAGGAGTCTACATTGAATGCTTGCAAGCCTTTGTTCAGAAGTGGAGAATACTTTCCTCAGGTTTTCTTCATTCACAGAGGAAATTAACAAAATTGTAGACCTGGCGAAAGCTACAAGGTGACAAGGATTTTGATGGCAAGCAGGAGAAAGAAGTGAAAGAATTATTATAACCATATCACAAGGAGGAGATGACGGAATTTGCAGCTATTTTGGTCAGACAACTGTTTCAAATAATTGGAACTGGAATTGATTCCGGCCAACAAAAATATAGAGGAGTTATGAGGAGTTAGTGAATTCAACAAAAATGAGTGTCTTACATTGACCGTGATATCTCTAGAGGACATTTTTAATGAAATTGACAAAGTTCAAGAAAAATTACGTCAACTCAATCCGTGCAAAGTGGGAAGCTTGGATATCAAACGTGAATTTCTGGAAGCTTTATCACTTTACCTTGAGCTATAGAAAAGAATGAAGAGCTAGACAAAACAGAGCTGCAGAACAAAGTTCCTCAAGGTTATGTTTCAAAAGGCATATTTTCTCCCTGAATTGTTATAACCCCTGGGTTCTAACAACATGTTAGATGTCTGATGTCAACTTGGAAAACACGGAAAAATAATGTTCACTCAGTGGGAATTTAAGTCTTGGGTGCATTGTCTATCAACATAAATGGCATTAATGTCTACATTACAAATAGGTAAACAATATTATTGTTATGATCCAGGAAAATTTTGTATTTAATTCTCATGGTGCACAACTTTGTTCATCGATGCCTTGAACTTATTGCGTAATGGGCATTTTCATTTCCAGAATCTGTTTGTTGTACGGCAAATTATCAAGAATTTTGTTTTTCTTTTAACTGAGATAAGGCTAGACATGGCTGAGTGTTCCATTTTCTGAGGTCCCTTAAAATAGGTGATTAAATTTTGCGCTTAAGTATAAAAAAATATTTTTTGAGGCCATTTCACTTAATCTTGGGTACGCCTTAGAGTGTTAATATGATCTACAATGCTAAAATGATTTATTGAATAAAAAGATTCTGAATTTGAAAAAGGCAATCTTATTATACAGGACGCCTTTCCCAAAACTGAGAAAAATCTCTTCTAAACAATGTAAAATAGCAAAATTATTCCCTAAATTCATAGTTATTGAGAAATTAGGGACCTTTGGGCTGAATCATAAGTAAGATGCTAAGACTGGGCGATGAAACTCGCTTCGCCATACGTTAGTTGTTGAAATTACGGAACGGTATTTCCCGATTTCTCTTTGTTTCACATAGTGATATTTTACAAGGAGATTCCAAGGAATTTAACCTCGCACTATGTGAGGGTCTAGTGTACGTGTATTTTAATACAGGCACTTGGGAGTGTGAGGGTTAAGTACAACACAGGAACTGTTAAGGAGCAGGGAGATAATCTGGACATGACCATCAAAAACTAAACTGGTGTTTGTTTAATCTAATTATAAGTCACTGAGGAGTAATTTTAAACAATAAGTACTATCAAAACAAACTTAGTATTGATCACTAAGTGAGTGAACTTTACTCGTGACTTGGCTATCTTTTAATACTTAACATGTCCAATGTGATTTGGGCAGTTTTTTGGTGGGGATCGATGATTTTCCTTTGAAATGATGAAACTCCACAGGCAAAACTTCATCCGTAAGTTCCCCCTTTAACTTTGCATGCAAGCAATGCTTTAACTATGCGGTTCACAATCACATTATCTTAAAAAATGGACAACTTATTCAGAGTGAAATTACTTGTAGGGTAGGATCCAAGTGGTGGTGATACGAGGCCAGTGACGCAATCGCCGGGAACACGTGGCCGTGGAACTCAGACTTGGGGAAATGTGCTCCCGGGGTGTTGCGCAGGGTCTCAGGCAGGCCAAGAGACCTCTCACTCACCTGCGCACATGGAAAGAGAACATACATTTCTTGGCTTGAAACATTTCTACACAGTCAAGCAAAAAGAAATTCCTTCTGATACACACTGGAACATATAAGAAAATTATCACAACTTTACATAATTCTGACTTGGACATAGCATTTGAATAGACAATACAGGGCAATCCACATGAGAATACCGAAGAACAGAGACTTCAGATTGGCAAAGAAGAGAGCAGTGGGTTAGCATTCAGGCCTTTCATGGAAGACATTTTCTTTCCCATGTCCTGTGATTGGCCAATCAAATTGCCAATCAACCCTCGCACAAGCACACACGCTCATTCCGATTAGAGGAATAAGTTGCATGGAGATAACCAGACTAGCTATTTTACTATTATTTGCTTCACAGATTGGGACATATCTCTGGTATTCTCTGATTGTGGTTTAATTTTCAGAAAGTTCCCTGTGATTTCTCTGAGTTCATCACATCCTTCAAATTCCTAGGGATCTTTGCGGCTTCCCTAATTCATCCCCTCCTAACTTACCATGAGACAGAGTGCATTTGCCAGGTAATCAACATCATTTACACCATCTCTTGAGAGAATCAAGGCTTTGTTCTGCATCACCTGAGGAACTTCCTGAAGAATTAGGTGAAGCACCTTCCAATCTACAGAGAGACAAATTACACTTCATCAATCAAATTTAAATACAGAAGAACCCCATTTAGGCATTATTGGAATTTATATTTACCCATAATTTAAAACATTTTTATCACATACCATCTACTTTCCTGTTTCTGCAACGTATGTGGAACCCCATATTTACAAAATGTAACTTTCCATTTTCCCATTACTTGTGTCACATAAATTTAAAAAAAATTCACTTTGTAAGACACATTGGCCAATCTATATAAAACACTTATTCACCTCGTTTAATGCATATTCACTTCAAGAAGATGAGGGAGAACAGCCCAGATGGGCTCCACTGCATTTGAATGTAGCAGTGCAGTACACAGTGCCACTGGTGATGGAAAGATGAAATACTTACACTGGTAATCCTTTTGCTGGGAAAAGATTTATGGGAATCAAGCAATGAAATGAATACCTTTGAGATGCAATTTGTACAATTTAGGAACACCTGTGGGAGTACATTTAAATTGTACTGAAGATGATATTATGAAGAATGAAAATGCCTTTTTCTTACACAGATGTGATGAAATTTTAAAAACACAAAAACTGAAGTAGTAGCTGATAACTGGGATACTTTACGCTGTCTTGATTCAACAGTTTTACCATGGTAGGTTACTAGCAAACAAAAATTATCAAAACTTGTTTTATTGTACCAAAACCACAATGAATAAAAAAATATTTTGTGAAGAGATTTTTTAAGTTTCTGATTTTAAGTATTTGATTTCTTAAATCTTCCATGCCCAAACTGTTGACAGATGTGTCAAACTTATCATAGAGTCTGAGTCAAAGTGTAAGGACAAGAAAACAAATGTAGAGCATCCGTGCGCTCAAAATCCACAATGGTAAAATTGGATGAAAATTCTGAATACAACACAACACCCACAATAAGTATGACACCTCTTTCAACAGCTTGAGTGAGGAAGACTACAGAAATCCAACTCTGAATTTCATTTCAAATGACTGATAAAATTGTCTCTACTGTCAAGATTTCCATCATTGAATCAGGCGGACACTTCATTCATCCCTCTCTATCAGCTCCGTAGTGTCAACACTTACTGAGGGAGTCTTAAAAGCACTAATCACCTCTGGGTGATATTTTGAGTGCTTGCCCTACGTACCCTCTTACAATCTAACTCTCACATGTATTGTCTCTTATCATAACCAAGAACATGTTCTTTAGAGTTCAGAAGAATGTGTTTTCATCAATCATTGGACAGAAGATTCTTTAATTGTCGTCTGGAAAATGTCATGTTGTTTGAACAACCATAAAGATAGGCATCATTATTGAGGCTTCCACAATATACATGGCTTCGTATTACTCTCGGCAAACTCCATTGCATTGGTTGTTTTAAGCCAACAATTCCACACCTAATCTTGGAGGTGCAGTCAGGGTGAAAGTGTAGCCGGGAAACAACCAGCGCAATTACAATGAGTTATATGAAGTGCAACTTAAAGATATATGTATAAAAGGAGAATATTTCACTGACTGATATCCCTTAAGGTTGAACCAGGAAGGAGGATGTGTCTTCACAGTGAAGTCTATAAATATCTTGAATTCATTAGCAGCAATGGGGTCGTTTCCCATATTTTTTTTATTGCCGAATATGATAGAGTTTGTAAAATAAAAAGACCCGTATTTTTCCGTTTTTTGATCCGTCAATTATTTCTCGAGTTATAGGCGGCGAAAAACTGATGTTTTTAACCCTTTCGGAAAAGTGGGTGTGGTGCAACCTCTGACGTTAATCGACTTCCTCCAATCATAATTGAGCCCGCAAAGCTACTTCGCCTTATCGCAAAAATCGGAGCAGTTACGACAGCATCTGTGCGAGCAGACCTTCCGAGAACCCCCTTCCACTCCCTTCCCTTCCCCTAAAAGCAGTCAAGGACGGGAGGAAAATGACGTCAATGTTATCACAGCAGCTTTTCCGGTGGGCGTCACCTTTTGCTTATTTTAATTTTTGATTTATGAGTGAATGGTTGTGGTTAGGAGATTAATTTTTTCACTAAATTTCTTTTTTTGTTTCCATGTAACAATTTCGTGTACAAAATTGCGATTTCGGTTCCGAGTAAACGCCCCCATTGTTTGGGAAATGAACAACGGTAAGACTTGGTTTGCACATGATGTCACCAAGTGAGAGATCCAGGTTCTCAAACAATATCCACAAGGAGCTGTTAACATTTAGAAATATGTTTTACTTACATAGATTGTATGTGATTCAATTGTTTTGAAATTTGAATGTGTAATTTCACACGTAGTTGTTTGCCGATTTTCTCAAGGAATGACGCTGGTCCCTTTGACAAAGTATTCAAATAGATCTCTGAACGGTAGGTTGCTCAAAGGAAGAAGTAAACAAATGAGCCATAACAATAGTTATTGAATTTAAACCCCTATGTTGCAGATAACAACAATAATTCACCAGGTGTTTGCTACCGTGTCACTACAACGAATCTTTTCCAGTTCATTTACCATTATTCAGTAGATCACATTACAGTCAAAATAACTTCATTCTTATCACTTCTTCCAGGTATATATTGAATAATGCTGGGGAGAGCTTACACCCCTGTGTGACTCCTTTCTTTATTTTGGCTTCTATCTTCCTTCTGTCTTTCATTCGCATTGTGGTGACTTGTTTCTTGTAGAGGCTATAGTTTATTCTTCTGGCCTTGTACTCTATTCCAATTGTTTCTAATATCATGAACATCTTGTTCAATTTGATGTTGTCAAAGGCCTTTTCCAAGTCCACGGAAGCCACATACAACGACTTGTTTACGTGAATCATTTTCTCGGCCAGTATCCTTATGCTGAGTAGCTCCTCGGTTTTTCCTGAATCCAAATTCAGTTTCTGAACTATTACCTTTGATTTTTCCTTCCAATCTTCTGCTAATCATCTTAGAAACCATTTTCGATGCATGTGACACCAGGCTCAGTGTTCTGAGTTCTTTGCAGTTCTCTGTCCTTCTTTGGAATTGCGATCATTTCACTCTTCTGGAAGTTCTCTGGTAGTCTTCCAATGTCATAGCTATTTTTGATTATTCCAAAGAGGGTATCTTTTGCTTTGACCCCGAGTGCCTTGATGATTTCTCCATTGATTTTGTCCCCTCCTGGTGCCTTGTTGTTCCTTATGTCTTTCACGGCTCTGTCAAATTCACTTCTCAGTAGAAGATGCTTGTCTTTCGGGATTCCCTCCGCGTTGGTCCATAGTTCCTGGGACACTGGACCAACGTGGAGGGAATCCCGAACGACAAGCATCTTCAAGTAAGACAACCCTCAGAAGCCTACACAAGGATCACTTCTCAGTATCTCGGGGCCCCATTCACCTTCATTCTCCCTGATTTCTTCTCCCGTTAAGTCAGCTTCCAATGGTTTGGGTGCCTGATAAAGCTCTTCAATGTATTGCTTCCATCTCTTCCCTATGTCCTCCTGTTCTACGAGTATTTTTCCATTCAAGTCTCTCATGTTGTGGGATCTTGCTTTCCTTTCTTCAAATTGTCTCTTCGCCAGTTTATAAGCCATTTATGCATTTCCTTTCATTATATTGTTATTTATTTCTTCGCAGCAGTTTTCTATCCATTCCTGTTTAGCTTTCTTGCACCCTCTACTTACTTGGTTTCTCAACTTCTTATATTGGGTCTCCTAGTTTGATTTCTTGGGTTCTTGTATTTTCTTCTTTCCACTATGAGGTCTCTTACTTGAGCTGTTGTCCAAATGTTATTCTAGAGTTATTCAGCTATTCTAGTGTTAGAGAATAAGTTATTTTTTTACCTCCAAACTGCACATCGCTGATACAGCCTTAAAAAACAGGGCATATTATTATCACTACAATGTATATACCAATCTGATGGGATAAAGCAGTTTCTTACAGGTCTAAATTTAGGGATATCAGTGACAGATATAATAAACAAATATAATCTGAAAGACGTGCTACGGAAAATTTCACATGCATAGAATGGTATTTCACAGTCAGTACTAAAATATGTGGCTTGAATTGTGGCCTGCTTTGAGGTTTGATGAAATAAGCCCCAACTGTGCATGCTGCTGTATGCTATGCTTTGCAGCACCTTTATCGTTAATCATGCATACACATTTGAAACCATTTTTCACCATGGCTATAACAATTGAAAGATAAAAGAGACAAGAAAATTTGCAAAGGTATTTTTTGCAATGTATCAAAAAAAAAAAAAGGTGATACAAAGTTCAATATTACAAACCACTAATATTGTTAGGTCCTACGAACTTTGTAATAACGAGAGTCTACTGCAGTGTTGTGTGACTGCCAGGAGATCTTGCACTTCACGGCTGTACCCTAATAGCATTCTGTACCTGAAGAACAACCCTGGCTGTAACTAAAAGCAACAACGTCTAGCATACTGACATAGCGTTGGGGAGCAAGGACTTACACCACAAATCACGCAGAATCAGCAGAGAGAGCAGCAGCCTTGACGGAAACAAACTCACCCTTCTCCTGTTTGAGGCACACTATCACGGCCTTGCAGGCATGCGTCAGGGACAGGTGGGTGATGGTGCACGAGGGGTGATGTGCCGAGGTCGAGGAAGAGGGTGCCGCGGATGGTGCCGATGTGGAGGCAGCACTCGATGACGACACCGGCTGTGCTGCCGAGGGCGGAGGTGACGATCCGGCCCCCGGAGGCTTCTCCCCGTGCCGGTGGTCCACTGCCAAGTATGGGCTGAACCGAAGTTTGGCACATGACGGAGAGCCCGAAGGGGAGCTGTCCGATGCCGGGCCAGTGCCACCAGCAATGGCCTCTGGGAAGCCCAGGTGGAAGTGAGAGTTGGCTCGGATCTGCAGGAAGCACTCAAAAATCTGCCACCAAGAAGAAAGGGATGGAAGTCACTCAGCAAATTCCGCACACTTTCTTCGTACATGGATTTTCGCCTCAGGCTTTCCCAACGCCAATTCTAAGCACTTATCTCACTTTTACTGTCATAAAGATCGCAGATAAGTAAACAAATAGGCATCACGTTGGTAAGTCAGTTGAAGAAGGTGGGATTTCAAAATTATATGTTTTTAGATGAGTTTCATCGAATAAATAGGTACATTTGAATAAAAATATCAAAAAAAAACGAATACTCGAAAGTATCGAAGCATCGAGAAAATGGCCAATACCCAATACTCACTATCAGCCCAAGTCTAAGTTAATATTTGAATTCGATATTGGAATTCTAGAAATCTGCTATTCGACCCATCTATACTCACACTTGGAACATCATCTGGAGGGTAAACGCATGGCTCACCAATGTTAATAAATAAGCAATTAATAAGTCGACATCAGTACCTACTTTTCTGTGGTTCTTCTTTCCTAATTTCCCATAGAAGATACGTACATCCTATTCGATATCACACTTTCTTGCAGCCTTTAGCAATTTCATTGAAGTTAAGAAAGAAAATTTCCAGCCACTTTTCGTCGTCCCAAACGAGATGTGTTATTCCATAGGGGTAACCTGACACTGCTCTGGAACCCACGTGATTACTCATAGACTGAACCCTTCTGGAGTTTTGTAAACAAGGGGGGGTGGAATGCATCAGGGCAGGAGTGGGGGTAGACCACTGAAGGAAGAAATCTTTGGTAGGAACTTGCGTGCACAAGGGGTTTAAAAACGTGATTCATTCTACACGGTCAATACTATAGTGATATAGTTACAGAAACAGCATCAACAGTTGTTATATGAATGGGTAGATGAAGATCAAGCTTTGAGGAGGGTGGAAGTAAAATCCTCGTTTCGTATTCTAGGCTTCGCAAATAGCCGCCGAAAACAGGCAAAAAATGGAAAGTTTGGCTCTTTTTTTTATAAATTTACAAATAAATCTATAAAAATTCATTCCGCTCCTGTCCAAAAACAATCCTTTTAATACAATGGGAAACATTTCCAAGATTCCAGTTGCTGTGACCAAGTCGAGGTCGCATTGACCTTAGGCATCTGCAACGGGCTTTTAGAGGCAGTTAGGGAGCCCCCTTAATCTATGTCTTCATATGCTAAAGGAATGATAGAAATATCATAATTTATCTTCATGTTACAGTTCATAAGAACATACATCTGGAGCATTTTTCTTTACGGCAGTGAATCATGGACAATGACAGCAGCAGAGAAGAAAAGGGTAGAAGCATTTGAAATGTGGTGCTACAGAAGAATGCTGAAGATTAAATGGATCGACCGAGTAAGTAACGAGGAAGTGCTAAGAAGAGTAGCAGAAAAGAGAAGTCTGTTGAAAACTCTAAAAAGAAGAAGGGAAAACTTAATCAGCCATATCTTGAGACACGATGGCCTGATAAAGACTATCGTCGAGGGAAAAGTGAACGGGAAGATTGGAAAAGGCAGGCCTCGTATGAGATACATGGAACAGGTTGTGAAGGATGTAAAAGAGAAGAATTACGTCACAATGAAAAGGTTGGCCGATAGAAGAATCGAGTGGAAAGCTGCGTCAAGCCAATCCTAGAATTGTTGACCAATGATGATGATGATGATGATGATCTTCGTGTTGTGGGGCTAGGCTTTAAAAACTTAGATTAAAAGCAGGGCTAGCTACCTTTAGTGGCAGATGTGTCAATGCACTCAATGCTTGTTTTTCACTACATTTAAATGTAAAAAACTTTGATAATTATTGTCTTCAAAACTTGGCTTCACTTTGAGTTTCCGTTTTCAGCATTGTGCAAGAAATAATACCTTCAGCACTTTAATTAAAAAAAAGGCGAGCTCTCCATTCAAGAGATCTTTTTACGAAGGCATTTGGCAAACACTTACCTTATAACGAAGGCTGCTCACATTGTCAAAAACTGATGGTCTCCTGTAATGAGCCTCCAGGTGGTTCACCAGCAGTTTATACGCTTTGATGGCGTGCGAGGACGGCAGCTGGTACAACTTGACACGGAAAATATGAATCAATCCCAACACAACAGTGCGCACATCCGGAGCTTCTGCCTCACTGGTGAACGGCCCAAGGTCCAGTTCGTAAGACCTGTTTAGAATCTGCAAGGACAAATCACATTTCATCAGCACAAATATTCATCAATAGAAGTACAATTGTTTAGGAAATAGCTCTATTCTGTCCATTCTTCTTAATATCATGGCAGCATAGACAGACTCACAGTTTTAGTAAAGAAGTTAAAATTATGTCAAGACAGACAAAATAGTTGACTAAACCCTAAGATTGCACCTCTCAAGGCATCATTTAGGGGCCTAAACCAACTAAAGTTTTGTGTAGAATCAATAATAATGCCAACGCCTATCTTTTGAACATTGCTGGAGAGAAGACATTTTAGCAACACCACAAAACTATCTGTGATCTGTACTCAACAGGAAATATATAAGTGGTTTTTGAAAGAGCATGATTAAATAAACCAGAACCTAAAAAGGAAGAGAAAAAATAAATGAGAGAACTTAAGGAGCAAAATTCAAAATTGGTGTTTCCCCAATATTGAGAGAGTTCACAATTACCCCAAGAAACCAACTGCCAAGCAGTACTAGCCATTCAAGGCTTAAAACACATTTCATGAGGAAGAAGGAAAAAATGATTACACCACACAACAATTGAAGGCTGAAGCTGGCTCATAGGCCGTAAACTCAAGGATTTTACATGATGGGAAGGCTAGCCATGGTGTCTACTAATATATGAAAAAGAAATTCAAGACTTTTCAAGACAAAAATTTTAAAATTCCAGACCAAAATGGCTAACTTCTTAATGTGTCATCGTGACGGTCAATAGTTTAATGCCCAGTCCCGTCCAATTTTTCACTTGGAATTGGCCATCTTATTATATCCTCATTATTAGAAGTACAAGCACAGCACCTTATCTACTTCATTCATGATTAAACTCCTACCAGAAATTAAAACGCTGTATACTCGAAATGGACTGTACCGGGACATTCACGGCTGTTTTTGAAGAATGCACGACGACACGCCACACAGCGGTGCAGGATCCCTAATAATTGGTATTTTGGATTTAAAAATGTTCAATTTATATGATATTTGGTCTATATAGGATTTCGAGGTCGCTGAAATATGAATTTAGATTCAAAACTTTTGTAAACTAATTTTTTTGCAAAACGTTTTGCAATTTTTTTACTTAAATTAACTCTTATTTTAAACATCATGCTTAATATGAACAAATATACATTTCCTCAGTCGCTGAATGCTAATTTGATGTTCATATTTTCGCTAATTACTTTTTTCACAAAAGTATTAGCAATATTTTTATCAAGTACTTGGATTTACACAAACATAAAATTCTCGTTTCATTAAAAATTATAGCACAAAGGTTTTCGCGATCTCTGAACACGAATTCGATGCTATTATTTTCACAAATTAATTATTTTGCAAAAATATAAAAGTGAATTTTCAAAAAAAAAATCTTCATTTTTGAACAAGAAATTATGTGAAAAAATAATTTTATTTGCAATATATTAATATACAGTTAAATAGCACTCACTTTCAGTTTCAAAACCTATTTTTCAGAACAAGAATCGAGGCAATACACGTTATATTAGAGAGAATTGAAGGTGAAGCTGTGCCTGCTCCTTTTCAAATGATGCACTTGTTACCAGTGCAACATTTTATCTTATCTACTAGAGGAGTAGCAACAGCGATATGTCCTTACTTAAGATGGTTTTGAATTCGTCAATCGGTGCATCCAAACGCGTATACACAAAAACCCAATGTAGAAAGTTTTTCTAGACTCATAAATACCAAGTATTAGGGATCCTGCACCACTGTGCGCCGTACACAGCGGTCGGGTTCGCGCCGTCCCGTGTGAAAGGAGCCTTTGAATGAAATGATGTCCGTCGCCAGTCCAACCAAAGGCACCTCTTGAGCACACATCAACTCGAAGACTGACGAACCAACTCAACTCGAGCTGGCGAATGCCGAGTTCTCCAGTAAAAACGAACGATTTTGTTGCAAACTCGCACATGCCGACTGATGAACTAGACTTTCCCGCGGCTTTCGAGCTAGCGAGCTCGCCATCAGATGAATAACAAAGACATTCCACCGCACTATCTGGCAAATGGCGAGTTCTCCAGTATATCATCCAGGAGCCAACGACATATCGTCGGCGGCGGCGGCATGTATGGCGTCGTCGGCGACAACGTAATATAATGAGTGAAAGTTTCTCGGGTCTTCCACCGGGTCAAAGGCTCCATCTCTGCCGACGTTTCGGGAAACGACTCGTTTTCCATCTTCAGGGCTGTGAGCCAGGGACATCTTCACAGCCCTGAAGATGGAAAACGAGTCGTTATCGGAAACGTCGGCAGAGATGGAGCCTTTGACCCGGTGGAAGGCCCGAGAAACTTTCACTCATCTAATCCGCCGGGAAAACACCAAATGGTAATATAATGTTTTTACTTTCCAGGGGCTGATCTCTGTTCTTTCACGAATACATTATGCTTGCGTATAAAACCAACACAATTGAATGGGAAATGCTAATAACAAAATGGCAAACGGTAAGCTTTACTGAATGGATGAGAGAAAGAAAACATTCCAATTCCACAGTAAGTAAAGTTAATCAATCCCACCCGATTATGATGATGCGCAGCATAGAAACTTAGGACGCGATGGTTTAAATATAATATTTCTAATGGAATTTAATCGAGTTACACCCTCAGAGGCATGGCAAAACGCAAAATGTCACAATCGTATTAGAGTACGATCTATGGATCGCCTGAATCTTTGGGAACATTGTAATAACCACGGTCAAGGTCATTCTTTCGAAATAGCATTCATGGGCAGGAGGGAAGTATACGATCTTCAACTTGGAACCGACCAAGCTGATTTGTCACGCGGCGGCATGCAGGAAAAGGGGCCCATGTCTAGTGCAATCGAACGTCGAAAGTCACGAACTCACAAATACTGACCAGAGGTTTAAAATAACACTTCTTTGATAATGACAAATAAAGAAAAAGGGAAACAATATCTCATTTCGTAATGCTATGTCTGCCGTTCCAATTTTTATCCTGACGATTTGCAATCAACATTTTTTCCCGATTTTTGATTATTTTTTAGCGAATTTCCGACCTTTTCCAGATTTTTTCCCGACGTTAACAAATTCCCGTCTTTTTCCCGGATTCCCGACTGGTAGACACCCTGGCTAGCATTAAATGACATTTCAAATTACATGAGTGGTTCAAACCTTACTTTGTCTAAAATGTCAAGCAATTCGAGGCACCTCTTGCTCTCACAGTCAAGACAAAGGTCAATCAGCAGTTGGGCTGCTGCGTTGCGGACAGCGGCATCGGGATCGGAATCCACGTGCTGCAAGTGAGGAACCACCACCCTTTCCATGAGGTCTTCTTCATAGAGGGACCTGCAGACAAACCAACACATTCAGCCACACAACATTAGCGTGTAATTAACCACGTGGACCTGTGTTGAATCCTGCATTCAGGATTCTGTCACAATTAATATTAGACTTGTACCGATACCACTTTTTCTGACACCAAACCGATACCTCGATACCAATGGCCAATACCATTAGTATTATTTGCCGATATCCTACTTATTTTTCTAAAAAAAATTGATAAGTGATTTCCTTCTCGTGAAGTCAACTCAGTAATCAAAAGTGTTTTAAAAGAAGTACCTTAGTAATGAGAGAATTGACATTGTGACAACTCTTTTATTTTGCTACTCTAACCATTATCACTGGAATTGGATTTAATACACTAAGCCCTCTTGCATTTGTAAATACTTATAAAATTCCTTTTAAGAAATAAGAGCTGCTGAACATGCTCAGCAGTTAAGAGGGTTCTTCCATGAGGACCATAGCACTAGTTTCTGCAGGTACACCCAAATACAGTGGACTCTCGGTAGCACGTTTTTTTTAGGGACCTGAAATCCTGAACATGGTAATGAGGAAATCTTGCTGAACAGGTTAGGGCTCTTTCATAGCTTAGCATTGCGTTATTGCGAACGCGAGCAGACCCAAATCAGGCTTTCATAGCTCAGCATTGTGGAAACAAATGAAAAGCGATACGCGTTTCGATAAATCAGATGAAAACTCACTACATTTCTTTACCCATTGCTTTAGTATTTGATTATATCTGTGTTAAGCCATGTCTACATACAGTAAAATAAATATAAAAGTATTAATGAGTCGTCACCAGAATTTTTGCAGTTCCATCTGCACACTCGTTGACGTGCAACACCATTATTTCAAGAAGTAACCTCAATGATTCAAAATATTAACTCAAGTCGCCAAATCCGATTATTTGTTAATATTAAGTCAGTGTGGAAGAAGAATCATATATCTGTTTAACTAAACTATCTAGGTACATGAAGATACAGTTGAGCATCTTTAATCCGGCACAGTCGGGACCAAAGTGCCTGATTAGTGAAGATCCGGAAGATGCCGGATTAGGGAATTTACAGGACTATGGGTCATGCGTGGCAACTGGTCTATTTTTGACATCAGGATGTTTTCATTGAAAGGTGTCAATTATTTATAACAAAATGTATTCGTTTGCCATTTACTGAGCATTATTTAAAAAAAAGTCACTGAGAATAATCAGAAAGAAATGATTTCTTAATTCGCAAAGTAATTACTGTTGTAATAACTTTGTGAATAACTCTAATTACTGAGTAGAACAAAAGTATGCATGCAAAACTGAGAATTTGCATTTTCCAGCAATTTACACTTTTTTCCAGAGGTCCCAGGAAAATTGTAAATAAGGGATCAATGGTTGGTGAGTTCACATTGTGGAATGAACACACGATGAATATTAGAATAACATTTTTTGTATTCCACAAATATTTGTGGAATATATCGAAGTTTATTCCAATATTCACAATGTGTTTAAGGGGTTTTACTGTAATAACTTTATAAAAATATAGCCTTCACGTAATCGGGACTTCAAACTGCCAGTGGTCAAGAAAGTTTTCTCTTGATCGCAACCATGGTGGGGTGGGTCCTCCTTTGAATTTCTGCTCGTACTTACAAGGAGACATTGAGAGACTGATGCTCGGGATTATGCAATTATTTTCTGAAACTGTAATAGAGGGAATGCAGGAGAAGTGTAACGTCTTTCTTCCACATTGGCCTGGGTTTGCAATAAAAATGCCACCATAGAATTTTCCTCTCTAAAAATTCTTTGTCTCATTCTTTTCACTCAGGACAATCGCTGTGGCTGAGTGGGTAACAGTTATTCACACAATATGGCTTTGGATCCAAATTAGGGCAACATTTTTCCTTTCCAATATTTCGCAGTCACTGTAAAATGTCCAATCCCATACATTTACAGCAGTAACAACAGTACTATTTAATTTTAAAACTATTTGCTGGACTTTCAATGAACCCCCTTGGGAGTTTGTCCCCCAACTACAACTTACACTGTTTTCTGCCTATTTGTAGCAAGTGTCCTACGTAAGTATGTAGGAGCTTACTACAAGATCCACAAAAAGGTAATAGCAAATATTTTCCACATAACCTTGGCGACAGTTTCTACTTTTTCCAGTAATAGTTGCTCTTCTCTGCCATTACCACGTCCACTATAGAACGAAAAATTGAGTCACGAAAGTCGTTATTCGAGCTCAGTTCCTTGGATATTTAAGTGCAAGCATTGCTGTATATTAAGGAGTAATAATGTGTCGAGAAAGTTTCACGACCCATCGAAGCCCATGTGATTCACAGTGGTATCCGTGTATTTTCAAAATCTAAACATATTAGGCATGTCGGCATGCAAAGCCCCTTTTTGGGAAAACATAGAATCCTGAAAATTGCTTCAAAAGCCTCACAATGGGGTTGATTGAAAACCCAGCAAATAGTTTGAAATTAAAAAAAATATTGTTGTTACTGCTGTAATTGTAAGAGACTGGGCATTTTACAATGATGTGTTCGAAAGGAAACTTTTGCCCCAATTAGGACTCAAACCTGAACCATATTGTGAGACATACTTTAGCAGTTCCTTAACCCACTCGGCCACAGCTATTGTTAATACAGTACTGCATAACAAAGAATTTATAGGGAGGAGAATTCTATAGTTGCGTTTTTCTCGCGAATGCGGGCCTATATGGAAGAAATTCATTACACATTCTCTCTATTACAGTTTCAGGAAATAAAGCCCACCACACACCATAAAGACATGCCATGCTATGCCACGCAACGTAACATCACAGACCGAAAGACATACCAGGCACGTGTCTGAAGATGCAAAATATCAAGATGATCTAAACATTATAACAAAAACATTTTCGGATAGACCAAAAGTTGTCGAATGCACTGTATGAAACATTTTTCCATTAGTATTTCTTATTTTCCCGCAAATTCTGAAAAACTGAAAAATGGGTGATTTTGACGAAGTGAAAACTTGTAAATTAAAACTGCTGTTTCTCGTTCAGTATTTTCCAAGCCACACAAAATAAGGAACAAGTGTTTCCTTAAGCCTCGCCATGAAGAATATATTATTTAAAATCATATTAACCTTCATGAAAGTTTGCTAGGCTCATTTTAAGAAAAGCACGTCCGTAAATTTTGGGTCCAGGAGGCTGAATTTTCAGTGTGTTGGCAAGTCCCGTCCTATGGGAAATAATGGGTAATGTCAGTGAATGAAATGATCACTAATGTATAAATAAGTTTGGTAAAGTTCCACTTACAGCCAATACGTTTAGCGGAGGAGAGTTTTCATTGCGAAGCCGCAGTGACCGCCAGCCATGTTCCCCGCATCACCCAGCCGACTGCTATTGACGTGCTCATCTCCACGAGTCACCCCCTGGCTCTTTTGACGGACCAAACAGTGCATTACTTATCCCTCCCTCATGGGCATGGAATACATAACCGAATTATGAAACATGCCATTTATTTCTGCGGAGGTTCAATCTGCACCTATTGAGCTTGTGAACTCGTGCCGCCTTGATTCAAATTTTTTTTGTTTTATTTGGTTAATGATCTCATAGTAATCCTCATGCATGCCAAATACGTTAGATCTGTTAGGAAACAAAGGAAGTGGAATATTTTGCCACAAATTACCAATGTCACACGTAATTTCAGAAATCCCACTAACAACTAGTAGAGCTAATAAGAGCTTTTCAGTAACACAAGTGGTACACATTGGTTTTAGTCGCTACTTTAAGTAAACGACTAAAAACCTGAATATGGGATGATTTTCAATAAATTATATTACCTTTCACCCAAATTTTCCAAAATATGATCCAGGACAATCATTCATTTATCTTCACATTTACTGCCTCTTTTAATGGAGCCTAAATTCCGTCAATTATACGTGAATAATGTGGAAAAAATTTCGTTTGAAAATTAATCGCCTCTGTCATGAAATCCTTTGCATCTAGCTGAGTTTTGGACTTATATATGGCCCAAAGTATGTTGAATTACAAAGTTTTTATGGGAAGCCAGAATACCTTTTACGAAAACTTTCGTTTTCGTAAAAGGTATTCTGCGTACTATACTTGTTATTTTCGCTTGAACATATTCCATTAAGTTTACTTCCTTCTAATCAGATTCGATACATTTTTCAGTTAAACACTAATTTGAAGATTTAACGTCAATCTATATCTTCTAAAATACTGACATCCGGCATGGCTCAAAAGAGAGGCTCCTCAATTCCTTGGCTCGATTGTGTTTTTCCTTCGGCCGACCTAAGTTGATGACTTGTGTCTGTTAGTACATATTTTATTGGCAAGTTCAAAAGTGAAAGTAGTTGGTGCCGCCAAAATACAGCACCTCAGTCCGGAAGACGTTCCCCACTACGATGCAGGCCCAGTGGGTAAACCATTCCATATTTGTTGAGTTGACAGAGGCGGAAGGAATGCATAATCAAACTACTACACTTGCACTTATCGACAGAGTACTTAGTGCACTATGCGTTTCAACTCAAGTCATCCTCGGATATAAGACATAAAGATATAAAAGTTTCTCGAGGCTTGGCTAGACAAGGTTTCCGACTATTGACTCCTAGAGGGCTTATTTTTTATATAATATTATTATATAAAAAAATAATAAATTGGGTAGACCCTGTGTTGTGTAGGCACGGATACCTCCTCACTTCCTCAAATGTAAGTTCGATTCTTAGTGTGAAGCGCGTTGATGTAAAAATCCAGCTCTCAATTCTTCACGTTTCCCACTTCCTTCATCCCATGAGAGAGCCTACTGCACATGCGCGACTCTAAGACATATCGCTCGAGAGGCGATCGCCTTCCCACCTTGTCTTCTCATGTTGTGATGTCCATCGCTTCGCTTAGCTTTCGGTCTGCGGTGGTGTCAATGCTTTTGTAGGGAAGCGATCCGGGGACACGCTCGAAGACACATCGCATAGCGTGGCATGTCTTTCTGTGTGTGGTGGGCTTAATTGCATCATCCCGAGCATCAGTCTCGCGGTATCTCCTTGTTAGCATTTTTTTGGGCAAGGGTCTAGCCACATTGGCACACCGGTTCCCATGAGATCACCAATGTTAAGTAACGTTGGGCACAGACAGAGGTTGGATGGGTGACCCTACCCTCCATACCTCTACCGTGGTGCTCTGGTCCCCTGTCTGTGAGTGGCGGGCAGGTAACAATGTGGATTGGCACAATGGATCTATAAGAGGTCTAAGTGCCAGAAGGGGGCTCCAGAAGGCCCCCCCGCCCACCCCACCTCCAATTTATTTGCATTTATAGCAACAATTTTGAGGTCCAAGGTGTGTGCCTTTCACATTGAAATTCACCTGATTTCTTACAAGGGTCTAAATTTTGTTATGATATATGTAAAAGCTAAGCACACTGAAAGGGGTCCTGATTGCCACACTGATGATTTGCATACTTTATCTGTTTGGCTACCATATTTACATCACCAGCTACATCATTCACAAGAAACCAAAGAAAAGAGGCAGTGGCAAACTATGCTGTAACAGAGAGGAGGTGATTAAAATAGCACTAATACAAGACAGCACAAAGCTCATAAGCATCCAATAGCTCTGCTGTTCACTAGCATAAAAAGGGGAGATATATTGAGACATACCTATTAGTTCTCATGATATCTGACAAAATATCCAGCACTCTGATGCGTATGCTAGTTCTAGTTTCATATCGAAAGTACTTCTCCACCAGCATTCTGATTTTGTCCAACCAAGTAGCACGAGTTGGCACCATTGAAGTGGAAAGGTAGGATACAAGACGAAGGACTGAACCTTCCTGCAAGATACAAAGTTAGACAAAACAAGAAGTGACTAATTAATGACTAACAATGAAAAAGGATGTTTGACTGAAATCAAAACGGATGCAACAGCACTCTAGTGATTCTTCTTTACTTGGGATTTCCATGACAAGAGCTCAGCATAAAGAGTAAACATATCAGAAATGATTCCCTTGTGCAATGCTAACAACACCAATTGCAATCACAGCACTAATCAAACATCTTTAACTTCCAGGTAAGGGAATTATACTGGAGAGCTCAAAAGCAGATTTAAGCCCCAAAGAGCATAGAACTCCAATTCGAGGTTTCAGCTTGCATATTGTACTGAAACCAAGATGCAAGGAAATACAAGGGCACTTACAGGGCGACCAGCTGAGCAACGTTCAATTAAATCATAGACTCTTCCAATGCAGCCATTGAACTGGTCCTTCTCTATTAGTTTCTCTATTTTAGATATTGTTTCATGAAGGTTACTTGAAATCCTTGACTTGTGGTTCGTATGCGCACTGGTCTCTGAAAAAAGTATAAAATTGGAATCCATTAGAAAGATGAACTGGACTGAATTCACTCACACGAGAAAATATAAGGGAATATTGAGTAGGAAGGGAATATTGAGTAGGAAGATCATCATTTGTTCATTCATCCACAGCGGCCATGCAATGTGCAATATTCAGGCATGATGACCATTTGAGGCCTACAACGATATGATAATGGGTTTCCAACTTTGTTTTCGTTCTCCAACGTTGTGCATTTTTGATGATTTGAAAATACATCGCTCGAGAAAATTTTAACTCCACCTGAATTATTTGTATGCATTGTTTTCTTAATGCAAACTAATTAGCTCAAACGTTTTCAAGATAACAATTTTTCAATGATTTTGCATCGTATGTGTTTAATTGATTACTCATTATGGAATATCCTCTACAGATCCCTGGATCATCCTCTACAGTAAAAACTCCTGTCAGATATCCAGAATTGACGTAGTTTCTTTTGGAGGTGACTTTTTCATCAAATGATGATGATGATCACACAGTCGAAGCAAAGTCGTCTTCTGTGCAATTTTCTCCAAAGGTAACAAAATCCCACTAGATCCCAAAGCTATATTTTAGTCTTGTGGACTAGTGTAAGAAAAACTTGACCATGTACACCCGTCCACAAAAAAATGTTACCACCTCGGAGGCCGAATTTTTCTAAGTCCCGAGTTGAAAGAGATTTGACAACACTGTCCCTTGGCGCAGAGTTTAAATGCCCAGAGCTCTCGCTGCTCTCGCCATTTATTGGGGGTACCCTTCCCTCGAGAACAATTCCCTTTTCGCACTTTCTCAAGTGAACGGCAGACCGCCTTGACCCACGACCACGATATTTGCTAGAAGACGAGTCTCCTGAGACACATAGGTACCCGTGGCCACAGAACGGGAGAAGGGGCACGAGAAGAGTTCCAATCACTTTTCACCACATTTCTAGTAGAAACATGATAGAAAATGATACTCGCTTTATAACCTCTTTCGAAAATACCTATCATTTATTCCGAGATCACTTTGGAGTCCTATGACAACCGGACGATTTTCTGAGGGTAATGATTAACGTGCTAAATGGTCGTTGCGCTTCCACGGGTATTATAAGACCGTAAAATATGCAATGTTCTGGTTGAAATTTAATGTCCTCTAAACTTAACACTTCAAAACGCCTACATTTATTGATCACTAAGTCGCCAATTAACTCAGATTCATCCAACGTTCACGTCGCAGAGCGTAGGTGCGAAGAAAGTCTTAGGAAGGTGTAAACAGAAAGCCGTAGTTTTATTATTCCGTAGTTTTTTTCAAATGATCACTACTTCAACTGCTCATTTATTACGTCTAAATGAAATTAGATCAGCTGCTAATATGATCTTCAGTATTTTTGTAACGCTTGAACTCCTGGAATTTTATTCAAAAGCCATTAATTTATGATAATCAATAGCTATCGGCTTATGTGGGCCGAGCTTCTTACAAAGGAGAAGTCTCTAAGTTTTTCCAGCCTCATTACATAATTCTCTCTAAAAGAGAGTTGCATAGAACGGCATAATCAGAGAAGCCTTTGAGCCCTTAGCCAATACCCTACTTTCGGAAATAAATCCGATACGTTCAGAAGTCGGTCGGTATATTTTTTTCACCCTCAGAAACATTCCCGACACGTTTTATGATACCCACAACCCCGAACAGTAAGCAGGTGGTGAAAATAGAATCAAGCCAGATCACTATTAAAAAAACTCATCCGGGAAATGAACCACAGATCTACAAATGTGCTGTTATGCGGGCTATTCCAAGCAAGGTTTGAATTTGGGCAGGCTCTCCATTTCTTGACATTTCCACCTTCCGGTATCTAAATAGTGTATTGGAGAAAAAGGGGCATAGCAGCATTGATGACAGAAGGAAAATTGTATTGGCAAGATAAGCTTTTCGTCGTAGACGTGAACTGTTGTCAGGGGCGTTAAGCAGGGAAGTAAAGAAAATACTAGTGAAGAGTTTGATATGGAGCGTGGCACTATATGACGCTTAAACATAGGCTTCATGGAATGAAGATGGAAATATACTCAGAGCTTTTAAGATGTGAGTACGTAGAAGGATGGAGAAATTAAAGTGGGCCAAAAGGAGGACAAATGATGAAGTATTAGAAATGGTAGGAGTGGAAAGAAGATTGATGAATAGAGAAAATAAAAAGGGCGAGGGTGAATTGAAATATGTGATTGAGTGAAGGATATTGGTTAAACGGGGTAGCGTGAGGCGAAGAACGGGTAGCTTGGATAAAACGATGGGAGGTATGAGGGGCTGAAGAGGGACAGTGTGTGGCACCAAAACTAATGATAATAATGATTCTCATCACTGCAATCACATCACGTGTTTAATTCCCTTGGAAAATATGAATTGATCCTCACCTAGAAATTCTTTGCTCTCTTTTTCATAGAGCGGTTGATGATTCTAAGCACCAACGTAGCAGCATGAGAGATTCAGCAGTTTTCGCATTCCCTTGTTACTCTCTTTTACGTTTTAGATGGCAATACAGTTTTTTCGAATACTCCGACAGTATATTCTCCTTGTATATCCTACAAGCGAGCCCATAAAAATCCTCCGACCTCTCTGCACAGTAGTTCAGTAATCCAAGTATTCCCTATAATTACGTTGAATTTGTTCTGGTCACATTGCAGAATTACAAGTCCTGTCCTTTTTTTATATTTCAAGTAGCATATACTGCGATATGAATTGCCGAGTATTCATTCTAAGAAATAACCAGGCGAGAGTGCGAGGATTGTGTGTAATTTGAAAGAAATTCTAAATATATCCGCGATAATTTTTCCTAATTTATTACCCAATTAAGCTTGGAACTGAAAACTTATATGCCGTAAAGACGTTCAGTACGTCTTATCTATTGTTATCTAAATCTGCCTGTAACAGTTGTAGCATTATTATTTTTACCATTTAAAATACAAGCGCATTTTTCGAGCTCTTATCTCGAATATTTTATGATCTCATTATTTCATACGACGAAATAAAGGCAAAAACGGAGTATTTGGGAATATTTTGGGAACGATTTTGATTAAGACATATCGACGGTGTTAATGACAACTCTTGCTTCGAGCTGTAATCATATTTGGGTCGTCACTCTCTCAGCAGTCGCGACACCTACGCGATCATCTTCGAGGGAGGCCCTCGGAGCAGCAATCTAAAAGAAGGCTGCGTTTCGGGAGGCATCACTCCTCGCAGCCGATTGTCGCAGGGCACCCTTGCGGTCTACCCCCCCACTGCAAAAATCCCTGTCCACCTTTGTCAGTCCTAAGAGAGGAAAAACCGGCCATGCTTTACCTGCTCCTTAAATACCCATTGTGCTTGGGCCCTGAAAGAGACTTGAACCGGTAGGAAGAAGACACGCGGTGTCGTGGATGGAGTGGTGGGTGTCATAAAACGTGTCGGGGATGATTCTTTAGGTGAAAAAATCTTCGCATCCAGACCCATTTCCCGTCTCGGCATTATTTAAGGATAGGGCCTCAGCGAAGTGGTCCGTGGTCACTTATCGCCCATATCTGGGCATGTAGTTTTCTTGGAGAGGGAGAGAGGGGAAGGAGAAATTATTTCTGCAGGTAATTTAGATTTTGTCAACGGAAAGCAGTTTTTCAATCAGCATCACTGGAATGAGTGGAAAGGATTAGAATATAATCAGAATATATCTGCGTGTATTGTTAATTTCAAAAATATTTTCGACAGAGAAAAGTGGAAAGGGTAAATGGAACTATTGCGTAAAACAGGAATAAATTAGAAGAACAGAAGACTGAGCCAAAGTTCATGCATTACCGAGAAAGTGCTGGTGAGAGAAGCGGACGGGGAATTAGATGAGGTGGTATTAGAGAGAGGGGTTGCGTAAGGCTGTGCGTAGTCACCGGCACTTTTTAATTGATATTCGGAGGGAATGGTGGGGGGGGTTCGATACAGGTGTATAAGTAGGTGAAAGTTGATAAGTTTTGCGGGCGATCAAGCCCTGTTCAACTAGTCACCCAAGGACTTAAATCATAAGAAGACTCAAGTAATGAAATTTTGCATGCATGAAGGGTGATTTTAATTTAGAAGAGAGGGGTTAGATCATAGAGCAGGGGGAGTAATTTAGTATCCCGGTTAGTATGGAAAAGGAGTATTCTGCCAACATTGAAGTCCGAAGGAGAATTACGTTGGTTAAAGAGACGTTTCGTCACAGAGGGGTATAAATTAGAGGCTTGGTTGACTCGTCCTCTACCAGATATCGCGGACAAGGCGGCTTCATTCATTTATTGCTTTCTTTTCCATACCTCAGTTTATGATTTTAAGCATAAGCTTAGCAGCTTAAGAGATTCAGTTGCCTTCGCATTCCCTTGTTACTCTTTTCCGTTTTAGATGTCAATACAGTTTCTACGAAATCCTCCGTCAATATATTCTCCTCGCATATCCCACGGGCGAGTCCATAAAAATCTTCTAGGCCTTTTTGCACAGTCGTTCAGTAATTCCACGTATTCCTTCTAATTACGTTGAATGTGTTCTGGTCACGTTGTAAAATTACCTGTCCTGTCCTTAATACACATTTCCGTTTAACAATACGAGAAAACGTTAAAACCTTTGAGTAGAGGTAGTAGTACTCCAGTACACGCAGTACTCAAATACGGCCTGCTGGGTTTCGAACAGGGACCTTCGAATACGAAAACACTTACAGTTTTGACCAATGCATCTAAGAGACGCTCAATCTGTTCCTAATAATCTCGTTAATACTTTTATTTATTAAGTGAGTTTTTTTTAATTTTTGAAATAGCATATACTACGAAAAATATTGCCGATGAGTATTCATTCTAAGAATTAACCAGACGAGTATGCGAGGATTGTGTGTAATTTGAAATAAATTCTAAATATATCCGCGATAATTTTTCCTCATTTATTACGAAATTAAGCTTGGAACTTAACACTCATATTACGTAAAGACGTCCAATAAGTCTTCTCTTTTCTTGTTGAAATCTGTATGTGTCAGTTGTAGCGTAAGTATTTTTGCCATTTACTATACAAGTGCAGTTTTCGAGCTCATCGCTCAGTCAAATAAAATTCACCGATAATTTAAAAATAACACCGATCGTTAACAGATATATAAATGCTGATAACAATATTCATCTATGTTATTCATGTTATAAAATCAACAGTTTCTACGACGAAATAAAGGCAAAAATTGAGTATTTTGGAACGTTTCGGAAATTACATATATCGACGGTGTTAATGACAACTCTTGCTTCGAGCTGCATTTACATTTGGGTAGTCACTCTCTCAAGAGCCGTAGTCGCGGAAACCTAAGCGACCCATCTTCAAGTGAGTAACTCCGAGCAGCAATCTAAAAGAAGGCTTTTTCGGGAGGCCTCACTCCTTGGGACCGACTAATTGTCACAAGGCACCCTTGCAGCCCTCCCTCTCCAACGCAAAAATCTCTCTCCAGGTCATTCAGGAAGGGTCTCACCACAAACCATGGCAAGGGAAGGAGGAGGACCGTGCCTCGGTCTAGCTGGTGCTGCTCGAGGCATTTAAAGGGACAGAGCTGCACTGTTGTCAAATCTCCTTCAACTCGGGACTTTGAAAAATTCGGCCTCCGAGGTGGTAACATTTTATTGTGGACGGGTGTACATTTCACACTTTTTATTAGGTAAAACCCTACTGGTTTCGACACACCCATGTCACTGTCAAGAGTACTCGGATACAATGACACGAGAGTGTCGAAACCAGTACGGTTTTACTCATTAAAAAGTGTGAAAAATACACTGTCAAGTTTTTCTTACACCATGTCACTTTTTCACAAATATCGCCTGATTCTATTGGATAAATCATCAATTTTGCGAGTTAAGAGCAAATGTGACAACAAGAATAAACAACTAAGAACATTCTTCCAATACCAAAGACAGAAGTAGTTCTACAACATCACCCTGAATTTGTGATCTATAAGGGGTGTGAGTATCTGTAAAGCAGAAATTTAGGGAACAATTTATTATTGCGGAGAAAAAACTAAGGAAGTGTGTATCAGCCAAATAAGTAAACTGACCAATTGAAATACAGCTCAATATGTTACTCTAGAACACTCCTGCTTGGGGTATGTTTCCAAAGGGTGTTCCTGAGACTTGGCTCAAAAGTGAAAATAGAAGTTGAAGAGAGTGTTTTCAAAATTTATGTGACTCGCTCATAGTTGGGGAAGCTATTAAGCAATACATATGAGCTGTATTTTGAACAAGAGCTTATCCTGAGCATAAACAACAATAATTTCCTTTTGTTTGTTGGGCTGGGTACAGCAATATTTCTCTTTTGAATGAAGGATTCATGGATGATTTCAGACAACCAGCATATGCATTACCACCGGAATGCACTCAAGTAATACCACCAAATACAAAAGAAACCATTCTGATTTTTCAGCCGTAGGATATTTACTTTTATAAGTCAGTCAAAATATATTACTTTCTTCTACCCAAATTTCTTCATATTTTATACATAAGAAACGAGATTACCAATCGAAAATATATAATTTGAATCTATACCCTACTTCATTAACAGCGTTTGACCCCAGTGTTCAGCCAATATATGCGTGGTTTCCCACAGAAGTCTACAGAGAAACACAAGTTTTGTAATGCAAAGCAAGTTGTATGTCTAAAAAGAGACGTTTCAGGCGTTATATGGTGGAATAACATAATTAAATAAGTTTGGCAATTTTCCACAAGAAAAAAAATCTTTACTTCGACCGGTTTCGATGTGATACATCATCATCGAAACCGGTCGAAGTAAAGATTTTTTTTTGTGGAAAATTGCCAAACTTATTTAAGTTGTATGTCCTGATGGCTTAACAAAAGCCAAATGTAACTGAGGAGCAAATGACTCCGCCAAGCTGCAGTGAAGCTATCGCCATAATTGGTGTATTGAACATAAATTTGAATTTAATTTACTAAAGAAAAATCATGTAGGTGCTCTGTTAACTGTCTTAACTACATGCTTCGCTAAATCATTCCATATGTTCGAAGCAGTAATCAGCACCAGCTCTCAACATAATTACTAAATAATATAAACTTCTTCATTTTTTTCAAACGAGAGAAAGAAAGCGAAGAGGCGGACACCGGGTGAATCCCTGGACCTTGCCAGAGTGCGAGGAAGGAGCAAATTTCGGCAGAAAGGCTCAGCGTTCGGAGGAAATTTCGGCGAGAACGAGATAATTAAAAGGAGCGTTTAAAATGCATGCGAGGAATAATATGTGTCCATTCTGGACACCAGCACGTTTACAGCTCGGGGCTGGCTAGGTTTCGGCCTACCGTCATATACTTGGGCGATTAGTCCATCACCTTACCATTTTTGAACTTCCCTCGTGCAGGTGGCTGAGACCAAAGAATATTGAACCGTCAGAAAGGAATCTGATTTTCTCTCAGAGCGACAGCGGCGGCACTCCATTTGTTGGGAAACTTTTGTCTCCCACAGTACATTACTAATATCCACACAACACATAGTTTTCACAATCTCACACTTTCTCTTAATCTCATGCATAGTCTCACATATAACTTGCCCAGTAGACATTTTTTGAGATATGATTTTTAGGGATATGGGATATGGCAGGCAACTTTCCAATACTTGAGAAGTTTGTAATAATGTCGCATCTCTTTACGTGCACTGGCTGTCTTTTAGAGGTGACTTGGAAAGAGATGCAAGTTGATTTTCCTTTTTGTTAAATTATAGTGGATTGAGCACACTGTTTTAGGGAGTGTGCAAGAGAACTACTTTGAGCATTCTTACAACAAAATTTGATATTATGAATTTCAGATTTTTTTATACCTCGCATTTGAATGAAAATGAAGAATTATTGTACGTTAATTGAAAGGAGAGTAAAATTTATCATGGTTGTAGAAGAGCGACATGCATTGAGTACTCTCACCAATGTGGATGATGGTGAGTTCCACAACAGTGAGCACAAGGTCCCAGGCAGGATCGTGCAGCTCACATCCGTGCTCATCCACAAGTCTCTGGATCCCCCAAATCACTTCAAAGTTGACAATTGGGTAATCGTACTTCATTGCCTGTTAGTATTGCAAATGGAGCAATGAACAAATCGAAAGATAGCACTCGGGATTAACAAAGACTATGTACATACGAATTCACTCCAGACAACTCTATATCCAAAACATTGGTTTGAACGTTAACAGCATGAGTATGGAATAGCAAATTTAGTGGACTAATTCACCTTAACTACTTTATTATTAACCCATTCCACATGTCAACTGATAAACTGTTCCCACTGGAAACAAAGTTATCTCAAATGTTTATAGTAATGACTATCCAGTATCGCTCAAAAACTGCAAACGCCATCTTTACGCTGACGAATTTCAAATATATCTTAACTCTACTGTTGACAACTTATGTAATAATTTGGAAAACATCAATAATGATCTTGTAGAAATTAATAATTGGAGCAAAGCCAACTTCTCAACAATTAATCCTGACAAATCAGAAGCCATCATAATTGGATATCCAAGAATTGTTGCATCGATTAAAAAATATGAGCTTCCACCCTTACAAATCCAATTCCTTATTGCGAGGCAGTTAGAAATTTGGGAATATTAGTAGCTGAAAACCTATCATGGTCATACCATGTAAATAATATTGTTGTGTACCAACCCGCCTGGAGCTTTCCGGGCACGGCCTCACCCACACACCCTGACTCCGTCCCTCCCCCCTTCACCCACCCACGCCCTCTCGCCACCCCTGCACCTCTTGGACCTGCATTTCTCCGTCCGGCATCATTGTGTGCCCGACTCAAAGAGGGCCGCCTAAATAGCGTTCGCCACTTCGTTAGACCGCCTAGCTCCCCTCTTTGAATCATCCCTTTAGAAATAGCCCATCCACTCTCATCACTTCGTTGCATCACCTTTTCTTCGAGATGTGTTTTCTTGGGACCTTCCATTCCATTTTTCTCCCATTCCCATTTCTCACGCATTCTTTTTTCCTCTCCACAAGGAGGGCGATTACGCCTTAAGGAAATCTGAGTTAGGAGGAAGGAGGTTAACCACAAATGCAGACGTAAGCCTACGAGAGAGTAATTATGTCTCGTGGGAAAAACAGTTGGAGATGATCTCACGCAGAGGAAGGGGGGCCGAGCCATCCACCTGGCCCTGTGGAATACTGGGGCGTTGTCCCTCGAAACTACATTAGCAGAGGTCGCGATCGACCGCCTCTCTCTCTTGTCTGAACTGTGTACTACGCTGCCCGAGAACCCATCGAGCCAACGCCCAACTAGCTGCTAGCCATCTTCGTCTCCATCTCCCGCACCCAAGGGTCCACTCCGCACCATCTCCTCCACCCTCCCGACTCCGTCAAGCCATCACTATGCAAGCCTTAGATTCTACGTGCCAAGAATAAATGGACTTTACTTAAGAACGAGCCGTGTTTGATTGTGGAAATGCTCAATTATACCCGCAACGATCCTTATCTGAGTTATGACCCCCCTGTGACCCCCATGGGCCACGACAACATCTGTAAAACCATCATTAAATCATTGCTTCCCCTTCTCAGATTGAAACATGTGATTCCCACATCTCTTAAGGCACAGCTGGTTTTGGCGTTAATTGTACTGCACTTTGACTACACCAATACAGTTTATCAAGACCTATCACAAGAACTGTCACTAAAACTTCAACACTCTCTGAATGCTTGCATCAGGTTCATAGTCAATCTACAGTTATCAGATCACATCACCCAATACATAAATGAACTATCTTGGTTCAAACTTAGTTACAGATGACAACTTCACACCCTCTCTCTTCTTTATCAAATTCTGAACTCTAAAACACCTCCTTACCTCTTCCAAGAATTCAAGAAGCTGAAAAATGTCCATGAATCCAATACGCGAGGAAATCATAAACTGGTAATACCTCTCCATCGGACTGCTATCTTCAATAAATCATTCATCGTCACTACATGTCGCGAATGGAATAAACTTCCCTTATCCGTAAGAAACTCTCCATCACTTCCATCTTTTAAAAGGGCACTATATAAAACACTTCTCACAGTTCAACAGATGGGCACATGAGCATCATACCTCACGGGCACTCACTCAATGTATATGGTACATTAGAATGTGGATTGCAAGATAAACAGCGCACATTTAACAGCATGTTATTGCATCATATCATGTTTGTTTTTGTTTAGCAATTTTTCTTTAATTTCTTAAATTTTTTTTCTCTTCACCTTTTGTAATTTTTCTTTTCTTTAATTTTATATTTTATCCACTAATTTTCCTATGCACCTATATAGTATTACATTTAAGCTGTTTTTAAACACTAACTTAACTATCAGTGGGATTTCGCAGGCTTTTCACACCTGCCTTCTTGTGTGGGTGTTTTCCTGCAGTGGGTTTTTGCGTAAATGACTTAAGCATAATAATCCTCACATTTTTCCCACATTGTAAATTCTTTTACACATAATTTTTTGTTTAACCCTTTCGCTGCGGCACACTCTCCAGAAACCTAATCATCACATGCGGCGGGGAAGTGAAAGCATTACAGTGAGAATGAAAAAGTACGTTCACAGCAGCGAAAGGGATAATATTGATAGATTGCGTGTATATATTTCTTTTTTTATTCATTTATCATTCTTTAATTCCTAGAAGTATATTCTTTAATGATTTTTTTTTCATCTCAGATTGTAATTGTTTCAGGTACTGATCATTATATGATTTACGTATTTATCTTGACGAGGGGCTAGATGGCAGAAGGGGCAGTTTTGTACCATTTTGCCCCAATAAAGACCTTTTATTATTAGTATTCCCACCCACCATGGCCATATGGCTACACCCTGATGCAACGAGTGTATGATGCTCTGTAGGAGGAACCATGAACTTTATCCCAATTAGCTCTTGTCAAAACTGTGTCATTCGAGATCGCCAGATCTATGTGTTTGTTTATGTTGGAAGCCAGTCGGAGCAGAAATCTATGAGTGGGGAAAGACGTGCATGTGAGTGGAGCGAAACGGATGCAGGTGTGTAACTTTTGAGGGAATCAATGTCACTTGGCCAGGAAAATGTCATCTGCACATCTCAACCATAATAGGGGTTGAAGAGGGTGGAGGGAAAGAAAGTGTTTTCTAGGATGCCGAGATACAGATTGGCATAGGAGGGGCTGATCCTATTTCCCATGGGGCGGCAGCCTTTGGCTTGAAGGTAGTGCTTATTGTTGAAAGAGAAGGGTTTGTGAGTGAGAATAAAATGGGATAGGTCAAGTAGGAAGTCAGTGCTAGGTATGTGACCCCACATAGGGGTAGGGCATTGTGATAGGTAATAGCAGAGAATGGAAAGGCCTTCGTGGAGTGTGGAGAGAGGTGATTTCCATGGTGGCCATATAATGATGGGTTGGTTGGGGGGAGGGTGATGGAGTTCAATATGGAGAGGAAATGATAGGTGTCCCGGACGTATGAGGGTAGGGACTGGACTACTGTTGGCACAAGACTCGAGACGAGACCGTAGTGGAGAATTCGAGATGAGACGATACCACTTCAACGAGACTCTCCAAAGTCTCGAAATACAGATATATGTGCTTAATTCATATTTGGTGTAAAGTTGACCCCAAAACTATGTCCTTCTGTTAATACGAAATAAATACCAGGTTTTCCTAAAGTATTAAATTTGCAATTCAGTGATAACTTTGCGATGAATTGGCTAACAATTAAAAATTATTTTTTGCCAATGCTACTACTTCTGGTGGCATGAGCATACGTATCTTGTGGAGCCAGGAAAGGTAGTGCTATTGCCTCACTACTTTTCCCTATTACCTATAATAGTTATCTTGGAAAATTTATCCGGCAAAAATTTACTAATTTCTAAAGCAGTAATTTTCAGTGCTCACTTCCACGATAAAAATATCATGGGTTGTACCCGTGTAAGGTGTGAAGTATCGCCCAGTGGCATTTGCAATACGGCTTTTAGTCTGCCTGCTAAGAAAAATGATGCCACAATTTCGAATTGCACATCACACAACCCCTCGGCGAAAAGATGGATGGCAATTGAAATCACTTTGTACATACCTCTTCCTGCATGATATAGCTTCTACGGGTAAGTGAGGATGTTCAGCATAATGTCGTTCGAGGATGATACGAGAAAAAAATAATAACCACAATGGGCTTTCCTTTGACTTCTTTTGTTTTCATTTTCTTTTATTTTGCTAAACAAAATTCCATCCAATCAAAAAGTTCATCACTGGAGCGTCCAACCGACATTTAGTCATCAGCCACTCATTGCAACTCCATTCATCCTACTTTCCCCACAAACACCTAGCAGGTACTGCTCTTCAGCTGCTTTCGGTCCAACCTTTAGGCATTATGGTAAGGACAGCCGTGGTCAGTTTTGGGCGACCATTTCCAGCCTTTTTTTCACTCTGTCCATGTTTATATATCACTCAACCATAGGATAACTATTAAGGATAGAGACTTGCGGTTTTCTATAATCGATTCAGGAGATGTCATTCCGCGCACGACATGATGTTGGTTCATCTCACTGCTTGACAGCTTCGCCGGCATTCCAGACGGCATCTTCAGGTCCGAAGTATAGGAAATATTCGTATAGTACGATGATATTGGAAATATATAAAGTAAAGATATAGGAAATTTGATGGGATGCAATCTTCAGACCTGAATATGGCATCTACAATGTCGACTGTCATCTGTCGTCCAGAGGGATGAACCAACGTGGAAGAAACCCAAAAACCCTCGAGTCATCTGAACATATGTATTGTAATTCGCATCCATTTCCCATTCCCAAGTAAAATAAAATTTACGTTCCGGAGTTATTAAGGATAACACAAACAACGCAAGAGAATATTGAGCTATCTCGCTGGTTGGCCAGTTATCCAACGGCAAAAAATTTCTCAACAAAATAATTTTATTGATTTATTGCTGTTTTCCCACGATTAAACTAGTTTCAATAAGTTTTGTTTTGTAGTAACGTGCAGTAAAACTGTTGAATTAATGCAACGTGATGCTCGGACGAATGATCCCCAGAAGTTTGGACACAAAGGACACAGAATGGCTTCAGAGGAGTCTGCACGTGGAAGAGAGAGTCACTCGGCTCGCTCGAGCACAACAGCAAATGAGAGAGGAGGACTCACCTGAATGTACGAAGGCAGGATGGACGTGGGAGTGCATTTCAATGAGGTCACGTGCTCCGAGCCCCACAATCCCATGTTGATGTGTATAACAGCACCACGAAGCAGTAAGTAGTCCTCACTGCATGCAGGATCTTGCAACAGACGGCACATGGTGTAAAGGGCACTGTGCCCCATGTGAGTACCGAGTAAATTTCTCATTATCTGGAAAGTTCCAACAGTGAAGTGTGTGAGTTACTAACTACCAACAATACAAGGCTTACAAAATCAATGTTGAACAAAACATTGAGCAGCTTACAACTATTTTTGCCATACCCTTAGTTACTAAGGGTTCAGGCTCTGACGCCAGCACAACCATTCACCCCTCAGGGTCTTCCTCTCGGATCACGTTTACGCTCACATTATTTTTTGGGGAAGTAGCTAGCTACAATTTGTTTTGTAGCTGACCCATTCCTGTTCCCAATCATCGTCATGTATCATAGCGACTAGATAGGGCAAAGATGGACTATTGCACATCTGTAGTAATCTAATGGCAAATGTGCTGAAATTCAAATGCTTCATAAAGAAATGAAATTTTATCATAAATGCCACATTGTTAACCAGTCTGTCAATTATGCAAGCAGGATGAAAATCCTGGCACAAACAAAGAAATGTAATCACTTGAGGCATTACTATGTAACAGATAGGTGAGGTGGCATTCACTAGAGGTGCATCTGTGCAAATTTCATTTGTTTTTCATCAAAATAACTTGCCACATAAGTTGTAACTTGGCCATTTGCAGGGCATGTCCTACAAAATATTCAACCAGGACAACCAATTTGTCAAAATTGACTCATTCTGACAGTAATGACCACTCAAATTATCCAACAAATCTCTGAATGCTCTTCACCGTGCATTGGCCAAGGAGAAAAAAGTCACTCATTATGGTAATACTTTTGCCATAAGCCATAGTCCCTAAAGCAGACTACTTCTGTTTCCAACTCATATAAGAACAAAAACTTCTCATAGAGTTATTCTCTCCAGTGGAAAGATTAAATTTGACAATACGTAGCAAACAACAACAGTGAATTACAACAATAAAAGAAGCAATTACAGATAAAACATAATACCCCAGGTGGAATCTATAAATCTTACATCGTACGGACACAAATGACTTTTCTACTTTCCAACAACTCAACCTTCTTAGTGATCACATGCGTCATTTCTGGCTCTTGAGCGATAGCAGATGGGTTTCAATGGAATTTTCATTTTAAGAGATGACAAAACATTATCGCTGTGCAGGAAAGAGGATTTCATGGAATTCTTAAAATTTCAAGCTAAGTATCCAAAATTCCTTTCTAATTCCTGGTTTTCAAGGCTCAAATTAAATTTAAGTCTCATTCCCAGTTTTTAAGGTTGGTTAGATACGCCAGCACTGGGAAATTTTTTTAATTTGAACTCAAATGATGACCCTAAGCACCAAAGTTTGAAACCAAAATGGATTTGCTTTCCATGAATTGTGCCCAAAAAAAGGGAGTATTGCTCATTAATAGAGACAATGAGAGCACATGCAAAACTGAGCATAAATACAGTTACTGGAGCAGATCAATGATTCATGCATGTACTATTTAACTAGGTCCTATGAAGTAGACAAACTTTATTTCAGCCTTCACAGTATACCAGTTCTGATGAACAAGTGGATTTAAGCATTTGGGTCTAAAACATGCCTGACTTTGACATACCTATCATGAATCAAAATATATAAAAATAATACCTTTTCTTATTTTTTTTGTTTGCTAGTACAATATTCATTTTAGATATCATGAATTTTTCACAGAAATCAAAGATGGCCCTTTTTTGAAATTAACAAACACATTGCTATCTTTTGGTTACAATATGTTCCGCTTGATTACTGCGGAACCAAAAGATATTCGTGGCTAGGTCGCAATTCTTGAATTGGAACCAAATTGCGTAAAAGTGGTATCAAAGGATGCAGAAAAATATCATCTTAGCAATAAAACAAAAATCCTCCGTTATTATTATTAATAATGTGATTTGTTGCTTTACGCGCAGAGACTTGATATGTTCAAATGTTCATAACTTTGTTTTGGTTAGATCCAGTCCTCAGATACAGGCATTGAAATTCATCTATTCCTTCATCTATTTGATCCTCAAATGTGATCACACATCACATTCACTTAAGCTAGCAAATTTTCTTAACGAGCATAACAGAACAAAATACTTCTCAGGATGCTTCCTCTTTAAAATCTTCACTAAAGTTCACAAAGCCTGACTATTTAACAAAGTTCTTCCTATTCCCAACTGACACCCAACAAACAACTCGGCACACTTCATATTCCCACCAACTGAACTACAATACTTCATAGCACGATGAACTAAGGTGTTGATCAGAGAGTTCCTTATACGGGCGGGATGATGGTGTCATTTTGCATCCAATTAGCATTCTGTTTTCTTTCCATACACTGCATGACAAAGGTTTCCCTCTGCTTCCTTGCTAACCAACACAATCTAGGGACCATTTTCTTCAATCTCCATTGTAAATTTTACGCTGGGATTCTGTTGTGCTTCAAAAACAGCATGAGTTCTTCTTTTCTGTGACCATACAATGAATGTGTCATCAAAACATTGGATCCAGAGCGATGGTTTCTTTTGATGAACACTACAGGAGGCACTTGGGAATTAATATGTTGACAGCTGGGAGGGTATAATGGGCATTTGCACTAGAAGAGAAGGCAGAGAATGGCACATGCCTCTTTTCGGACAAGTTAGGAGGGAAAGGGTTAAGAATCCAAACCCCAAAGGATCATTCAATGTCAATTCATCCAGAAAAATGAAGTTTTGACACCTACCGACTCAGATTTTGATGAAACTTGGTATGCTTTATGCTTTCATGTTGATATGAAAGAATCTAAAGTTCGTCTTCTCTAACTCCTTTTGTTTTTACAGCATTTTAAAGTGTAGGTGAAACCAGTTTTTCCATTTCCATGACTTCATGGCCATTGGTACCTCCAGGGGAAAAAAATGTACCCGTCTTATTTATCACTCAATTGCTATTAAAATTTTCAGTTTTATCAGAGAGGCCATGATGATCCCTGGAAAAAATTGAGTTATATTCTCAAAGGTATCATAAATTCTCAAAACACTTTCAGTTTCATAAGATTTAAGAAAATTTCCAACTCAAAACATGGTTATATAAAAAGATAAATGTCTACCAAAGGAAGTGAGTTTATAAGGCAAAACTATTTTTTCTCATAATCCTAAAGATATTTCCCACCATCTCTAAAAATAAATAGCTTTCAACTAAAATTTACCTCTAAAATTCACTAGCTGAGAGTAGCTTGTTTTATGACACTTTGACCTATAATGTTCTCATAAAATGCAGTTTACCAGATGTTGAGATTTGAGATCTTCTCACTCTGTCACTCAATTCAGTTCAGACCTAAATTTAGCTTACTGCTGCTAATTTTTATGATTCCAGTTTTAATTTTACCCTGAAGTTTTCACTGTTTCATTCAAGCACCTAATGGTCTACAAAGAAAATAAAGTGATTCTACAGGGGCTGTATATTCATATGCAGACAAGATGTTCTTTGACAGAGACACTACACATTTTAATTCATACATATATTATTACAAATTTCAAAAACTTAGGTCACGCTCATTTAATATCCTATAATTTGATATGTTTTGCAAAGTTATCAGTCAACTGCTCAGCTGCAGTGAAGGCAAGCAGAAAAATCACACTTAAAATTCTCTAGAAATTAGTTTCACTTTATTGTGTAACTACTTAATAGTCAAACTGGACCCGTGATTCCAAAAATTTCCAGTACAAGTCTTCTTACTAATTAATCATAAAAATCTGATAAAAATATTCACAACTATCGCTTTTTTATTTTAAATAATTGTTAAACTAAACCTGACGATGATTACCAGAAATATGAAACATATTATTTTAATATTTAACATTTTTTTTTCTCAGAAAGAACACAAAAAGCCATTAGTTTTATTTTTAGCTGTGGTAGGAAATATCTTTAGGATTATGAGAAAAAATAGTTTTTCTTTATAAACACACTGCCTTTGATAGATATTTTTTTATGTAACCATGTTTTGGGTAAGAAATTTTCATATATCTTATGAAACTGAAAGTGTTTTGAGAATTTATGATACCTTTGAGAATATAACTCAATTTTTTCCAGGGATCATCATGGCCTCTCTGATAAAACTGCAAATTTTAATAGCAATTGAGTGATAAATAAGACAGGTACAATTTTTTTCCCCTGGAGGTACCAATGGCCACGGAGTCATGGAAATGGAAAAACTGGTTTCACATACACTTTAAATAGCTGTAAAAACAAAAGGAGTTATTATTATTATTATTGTCTTTATTTGCCCAAAGATCTGTTACATTGATATGAAAAGATATAGGGCACGTCATATTCATACATATATAATACACAATTACAGGTTTTAACACAAAGTGTCACTGAGATATTCCTCAATAGAATAGAACAAGTTATTTAGCAAGTACCTTTTTAGTTCTGATTTAAAAGCGTTGATGCTTTTAATTTCTTTATCACACAGTGGTAAATTATTAAACAATTTTATGCCCATTTTTTTGGGTCCAATTGTAGCAGCTTTTGTACGCACATGATTGAAATGGATGTCATTTTTTGTCCTTGTGCAGTGTTGGTGGAATACACTGTTCACATCAAATTTAACAATATTATTCTTCACATACATGATAGTTAGAAATAAATATATGCATGGTAAAGGAAGGAGATTCAAAGCCTTAAAAATTGGTTTACTAGGGGATCTATAACACTTCCGGGCAATGATTCTGACAGCTTGTTTCTGGAGTCTGAATATTTTTAAAGACAAGTGGGTAGATCCCCAAAAGATAACACTATATATAACATGTGAATAAAAATCACCGAAATACAAACTCCGTAAAGTTTCTTGTGTTACAGTGTGACTAAGCTGTCTAAGGATGTAACAGCTTGAACTTAGCTTGTTACAAAGGAAATTAATATGGTCTGCCCAAGACATTTTATAATTAAGAAATAATCCCAAGAACTTGCATGAGTTAACTTGTTCTATCGATTTTTGTTCCATTTTTATTAGCATGCTATGAGATGGCTGACTGCTGGTTAAAAAGTGCATCAAATTACTTTTATTAGGGTTGACAATTAGAAAATTATCTTGAGCCCATTTGCTAATTTTATTGGTGACTAACTGAGCTTTGTGGGATAAAGATGTACGGGAAGTGGATGATACTATAACCGTAATGTCATCAGCATATAAAGTAGGGGTAATATTATCAATTCCCGGTAATGCCGATGGTAAAATCATTTACATATAACAGGAACAAAAGTGGACCCAATATAGATCCCTGAGGTACACCCACATTAGACCTCCGAGGAAAAGATGAATGCCTGACACCATCAATGGTTAATGTTACTATCTGAGTTCTGTTGCTGAGATATGAATTCATCCATTGAAGCGGAATGCCTCGGATGCCCAATCTTTCAAGTTTAAATAAAAGACGATCATGATTGACTAGATCAAAAGCCTTAGTAAAATCAAAAAATAAAGCAAGTGTTTCTTTTTTATTATCTATAGAGCACAATATATTATCTACTGCCTGGTATATGGCGGAAATGGTAGATTTTCCACGTGTGAACCCATGCTGATCACTAGAGAGAAGATTGAACTTATCCAGATAAGATACTAAACGAGTATATACAATTATCTCAAAAATTTTTGAAAAGGAATTTTGCATAGCAATAGGTCTGTAGTTGTTCAAGTCATTGTAATGTATGTTAGTTTGTATTTGTTTTCGTGTATGTGAGTGCATTATGTATCGCAATTGTTTTGGCGCCAAATAAACGGTAAGTGGCATTTTTGGTCACTTACGCTACGACCGTCAACGGGCTAAGTCATCACATGGCGACGAGGATGCCAAATTTTATGGAAAAGTTTGTGCTAGGGGTGGACGATTGGGAGTCCTACGAAGAGAGGTTGACGGAATATTTCGTCGTAATTGATTTAGGACAAGAAGCAGCCCACGACGTGAAGAAACGTGCTATTCTGCTGTCGTCGATTGGCAAGGAGACTTATGGTGTGGTACGCAACCTGTGCGAACCGAAAAAGCCGTCAGAATGTTCGTATTCTGAGATCACCACTAAGCTGCGGAAGTATTTCAGTCCTCAGCGGTCAGTGATTGCGGAGCGCCATACTTTTAACCAGAGAGTTCAACTGGCGGAGGAAACGGTCACGGAGTTCTCTGCCGGCCTCCGGGAACGTTCCCGCTATTGTAAGTTTGGGACGTTTTTGGACCAGGCATTACGGGATCAGTTTGTGTTGGGCCTTCGCGACAAGGCAATTGTGCAAGCCTTGTATTTAGAGGACGAGACTCTGTCCTTTGACAAGGCTATTGAACTGTCTGCCGCGCGCGAGAAGGCTGCGAAAAATGTCGCGGCATGCTCGGTTCAAAATGGACACGGAGTCCATTTTATAGCCCGGGACGCCGCCATGATGGACGCCGTCAAGGAAGGTGACGAAGAAGTCGGGGTCCACCGGCTTCGGAGACAGGACCAACTGAGGCAGAAGAGGAGGTCGGGAGCCATGGAGCCACAACCAACCAGACGATCCAGCAATGCAGAAAGGTGCTATTGCTGCGGATTGGTGGGGCATCGAAGGATTTCGTGCAGATACCGGTCTTACAGATGCGACATCTGCAGGAAAGTTGGCCATCTCAAGGCAATGTGCAACGAAGGTATGGATATAAGGTTCTGTGGTAGATTATCCCCTGAAACTTCATGCAACAGAGCATTTGAGTGCTGCCCTAATGATGCTTGTAGTTTACAATCAAATGTAAAAGGTGAGAGCCATGGTGTAATGGAGTCAGATTTCGCTCGAGAGTGTTGCAATGAAAAGACTATATTTATTAGGGAAAATGATTGCGAGTTGCCGTTGTTTAATGTCCGCAGTTCACCTAGCGGTGACGAGAATAATGGTCCGTGGGTTGCCAGGGTAATAGTGGATTCACGCGTCATTAGTATGGAAATAGATACGGGATCAGCGATATCAGCAATTTCGGAGGAATGTTACATCAAAAACTTTGCACATTTGCAGATGAAAAGCACCCCCGTCAAGCTCCGGTCGTATTCGAACACCTTAATACAACCGAAGGGCACCATTGAGGTTGTAGTTTCTCACAAAGGACACACGGCAAAATTAAATCTCTTTGTTGTAACCAATGGAGGCCCTCCACTTTTAGGAAGGGATTGGTACAGGGAATTAAAGTTTCCTTCTCCGATTAATAAAATCGAAATGGTGCAATGCAGTAATGCCTCAGAGATTTGGGAACGGTTTAAGGGGCTCTGGGATGGCAGCCTGGGATCATTTAAGGGAAATGAGGCAAAACTACACCTTAAGCCAGGAGCAAAGCCGGTGTTTTGCTCACCCAGAGCGTTAGCTTTTGCCCTTAGGGATAAGGTGAACAATGAAATCGATCGTCTGTTGGAACTGGAAATTTTGTATCCGGTAGATTTCAGTGATTGGGCAACACCCATTGTCCCGATAGTTAAGGGGGATGGGAATATTCGTATATGTGGAGACTTTAAAATAACGGTGAACCCCCAGTTAGAGATTGAAAGATATCCCCTTCCAAGGGTCGAAGAGCTCTTTTTAAAGCTTCAAGGGGGGCAAAAGTTTTCCACAATCGATTTGTCACAAGCCTTCCAACAACTGGTCCTTTCAGAGGACTCGCAAAGGCTGTGCACAATCAATACACACCGTGGACTCTTCCGTTATGCCAGATTACCCTTTGGGGTTGCCTCAGCACCTGCCATTTTCCAGAAAACAATGGATCAGGTTTTGCAGGGTCAGGCAGATGTTGCTTGTTTTCAGGATGACATCATTGTCACGGGTAAAAATGATAAGGAACATTTCCAGAATCTAGTGGCCGTATTAGAAAGGTTAAACAGCTTCGGCTTTAAAGTAAATCCCAAGAAGTGTAATTTGATGTGCCTATCAGTGGAATTTTTAGGTCACAAGATAGACAGGTATGGGCTACATGCAACCACGGGAAAAATAAATGCAATAGTTGAGTCGCCACCACCCCAAAATGCCTCTCAGCTCAGGGCCTTCTTGGGCCTGGTGGAGTACTATTCAAAGTTCATTCCGAATCTGGCGACTATCCTTGCTCCTTTGCATGAACTGCTTAGGAAAGATGTACAATGGATGTGGTGTGAGAGATGTGAAGAGGCGTTTGCAACTGTTAAAACAGCAATAACTTCAGGACGTGTTTTAGCTCACTATGATCCGTCATTACCTGTGGTGCTCGAGTGTGATGCTTCCCCGTATGGTTTAGGCAGCGTATTATTACATGAGTATTCTAATGGAATGACACGGCCTATTGCCTTTGCTTCCCGGTCACTAAGTAAGGCAGAGAGAAATTATTCTCAAATAGATAGGGAAGCCCTGTCCATTATCTTTGGGGTAAAGAGGTTTACCCAGTATTTGTATGGGAGGCACTTTATTTTGAGGACAGATCACAAACCCTTGTTACATATTTTGGGTGAAAAAAGTGGTATTCCACAAATGGCTGCTAGCCGTTTGCAGCGTTGGGCAGTCATTCTACAAGGGTACAGTTACAAATTAGAGTATATCCAGGCTGATAAAAATAAGGTGGCAGATGGTCTGTAACGGCTTCCCCTAGAACAGGATAGGGATGTTATAGAGGAAGTTTCCTACTTAGACATAGGGGAAAAGGAATTCCTTCCTATAACTGCCAAGAGCATATCCAGACACTCAAGGACGGATGTAACACTGGCCAAGATCATTGATTTTTGAATGTTTGGATGGCCTAAAAATGTTCTGGATGAATTGAAACCGTACTTCATGAAGCAGCAGGAATTGACTGTTGAGCAGGGTTGCCTCTTGTGGGGAAATAGGGTGGTTATTCCAAAGAAATTAAGGGCTGAGGTCCTCAAAGAGCTGCATGCTGGGCATATGGGCATTGTTAAGATGAAATCGTTAGCCCGATCCTATGTATGGTGGCCAAAATTAGACCAAGATTTGGAGCAGTTAGCTAGTTCGTGTGTATCCTGTCTAGCAAACAAACCTTCACCTGGCAAGGCCCCTTTGAAGTGTTGGGAATGGCCTGTTAGGCCTTGGAAACGGTTGCATGTGGATTAGCGGGACCCTTTTTGGGAAAGTTATTTTTGATCTTGATTGACAGTTCAACAAAATGGCCAGAGGTTAGGGAAATAAAAAATAGTTCCACAGAAGAAATTTTAAGGCATTTAAGGGATATTTTTGCTACCTTTGGACTCCCGGAGCACTTGGTATCCGATAATGGCTCTCCCTTCACTTCCACTCAGTTTAAGGAATTTTGTGACAAAAATGGCATCAGGCACACCTTTTCTCCTCCCTATCACCCAGCCTCAAATGGAGCAGCTGAAAATATGGTTAAGGTCTTTAAGAACAAGGTCAAAACTCTGATGCAGCATGGGATACCCTTGCACATTGCCTTGCCACGTTTCCTGTTTCAATATAGAATTACTCCCCATGTAACCACGGGTGAATCCCCTTGTGTGTTAATGTTTGGAAGGACAATTCACTCTCGACTGTCCTTAGTGAAACCCAACGTAGGGGAAATTGTGAATGACAGACAGATGGCACAAATGGTGGCACAGGGTGGATCTCCCCTCAGAGTATTGCATAAGGATCAAAGAGTAATGGTTAAAGTGTATCCGCATGGGCAGATGAAATGGACTTCAGGGGTCGTAAGTGAAGTGTTGGGATCCAGGTGGTACTCTGTGTTGACAGATGAAGGTGTTCTTGTCCGCAGGCATATCAACCAGTTGAGAGCCAGGGGGGACCTTGAGTCAGAAGTGGACATTGGAGCCACTGGAAAGGAACCCATAGCTGATACCCATAGCAAGGAGACATCAGAGGAAGAGGAAGCCACCGGGTATTGGGAGCCATCACTCACCACTAGGACTCCTGAAATGGGAACATGTAGGGTGGAAGAAAATGAGAATGAAGTGGAAATTAGAAGGTACCCACTAAGGGAGAGAAAGGGGAAGGTTATTTTTGATTTGTGAAGTGTTCTTTTTTTTTGTAAAGTGTTACCTTTTTATTCTCTCTTATTGACAGAGGAGTTATTTTTTTTTTGATTTGGGGACAAGTGTTTTTAAGGTTATTTTTGATTTGTGAAGTGTTTTTTTTTTTGTAAAGTGTTACCTTTTTATTCTCTCTTATTGATATATATATATATATATATATATACATATTGTATTTCAACTGGACATTTTGTTTTCCTTTTTTTTTTGCCCTCTTTTATTGGCTATCCTCCGGGAACGAGATTTTTGCCTCCTCCCAGGAACAAATTTGAAAGGGAGGGATTGACAAAGTGTATAGTCTCCTTAATGTGCCAATGTCCGGCCATATTGGAAGGGGAGGATTGTAATGTATGTTAGTTTGTATTTGTTTTCGTGTATGTGAGTGCATTATGTATCGCAATTGTTTTGGCGCCAAATAAACGGTAAGTGGCATTTTTGGTCACTTACGCTACGACCGTCAACGGGCTAAGTCATTACAGTCATCTATACTCCCTTTGTTTTTACAGAGAGGAACAATCTTTGATGTCTTCAAAGAAGCCGGAAAAATGCCCATTCTCAGAGATTCATTCACCAAGTGCAGAAGTGGGAACTTAATCATATCATAGCTAAAAAATATTACCTTTGCCGGAATTCCACCAAGACCTGAACTTGAACTGCTTTGGCTGAATTTGGATATGACAGACTTTAATTCCTTATCATTACTGGGCATCATAAAAAAAGACATTGGATTAGCCTTTGCAGTATAGATGGAGTAGGGAACTAAAGAGCTGGGAACTAAAGAAAAATGCTCGTTGAATACATCTGCTAAGTCAGAGAAGCATTTTAAAGTTCCATCACGGAATACTTGAATATTAGGCAGAGCAGATGCTTTCTCTTTATGTTTGGCGTTATTTATGATTTTCCAGGCAGCTTTAGTTTTGTTATTTGCTTTGAATAAAATTTCTTCATTAAAAGTCCTTTTGGCTTTGGCAAGAAGTAATCTGTACTGATTCTTCATATGTCTATAATGATATTTACTTTCAGCACTACCATTTAGTTTTGCTTCAAATGCTAGATTTTTTAAGGTTGATGAATATAAACGAATCTCATCAGTGACCCAGGATTTTTTTCTTTTGGCAGTCTGAGCTTTTCTAATTTCAAGAGGAAAAGCTACATTAAAATGGTGCAGGAAAATTGAATAGAAAATTTGAAAACTCTCTCATCAAATGATTTAGCATTGAAAACACCTGACCAGTCTTGGGAGCAGAGAATTGTTCGAAAGTGTGACATATTTAGATCAGAGAAATTTCTGGTTGAGTATGTTTTAATTTTGGGTGTTACAAAAAAACTAAGCGTAGAAATGATAGGCAAATGATCAGAGATTTGTTCATCAATGACTCTAGTGCTAACATCCTTGAGGTCTACATTGGTAAGAATATTATCAATCAAAGACAAACTTTAGATTCTTTCACATGTACATGAAAGCATAAATCACGCCAAGTTTCATCAAAATTTGAGTCGGTGGGTGTCATAGCCAGGATGAACTGGTGTGCAATGAACCCAAATTGAATCCCAGTTCTTCAATTTCTCACAACTCTGTTAGAATTAAAGAATATCGATGACACTGAATCTGGAGTCGTGGAAAGTTTTAAAATTGTTAAAAGGATAGTTCAAACCTGAAAATGCCAAGCCACTATAAAATGCTATGCATATTGCCTACATCATACATACCTTCCAACAGCTTTGATAAAATGATTCAATATTTGCTGTTTTGCACAGCGCATAAATGAATGTTGTCAGAGAGTCAAACGGCAGGGTACTGTAGCACACGACAGCATCAAGGACTTGGAGGGAAGAAAGCACTATTTCCTTGTAATGCGTTCTGAGGCACAGGAAACAAGTGTTCCTACACATGAAAAAATGGATGACAAGATTTAAAAGTTACCACTGAACTAATAATATAAAAAGCTACAGCAGGTGGGAGGCACACTACTCAATTTACTCGGCAATGAGCTGGCAAAACAACAAGCTATCTTCTTCCTGCAGCACTTTTGTTCTCAATTACATCAGCATTTCATGCTCGACTCCCAAAGTGATAGTATGTTCTTTGCATTGTGCTTGCAGCAAGGAAACCCAGCAGAATGTTGACAGTCACTTTTCCCTCCCCAGTGTCCCCAGTCTGGCCAGAGTGATTGACACGGCTGACACTAGACACACAACATCTAATTAATACAAAAATCGGCTGATAGCCCCACCATCTCATGCATATTCTGAATTTGATGGAATGATTATCTGGATCCACATTTTAGTGTGTGGCAGATTTTCACTATACACAGTGATTTGTAACTGCACCCAGAATCCTTCAAATGGTTCGAAAAATTCAACCTTTTGCACATTTAAAAATAAATTAAGCATCGTTTACTATGACCATAAAATAAATGAAAAGGAAATAAGTATGTACGAGTTTTTTGGGACAATCACAATATGCCATGTAAACCAGAATGACTGACTGACATCTTCACCATTAATTGTCTGACTGACTAGTAGTGAACAGAATGAAAGCAACAAAATGCCCCCAAAAATGTATTTAATTAAGAATTAATGCAGCTGGAATAAAACATAGCAGCGCGGCAGGGTAATGAAACTCCATCCATGCCATTGAATGTAATTAGTAGTTTCAGGGATAGCAACGGTTCCCTTAGAAAACAACAGATTAGTATTACTCATCAGAGACTTATTAAACATCATCAAGATTATCATGCCAAGACCCGGCGATGGCACTTCATATCGAAACCATAAGTGGTCGATGCCTTTCCATCCTTCACTGCCAAATGTTAACAAACCTCATTCCCACTTTCATGGTATGAAAGTTACTCCTGCGTTTTCCACCGTGCTTGGGTAATTGTACTGAGACGTAGCAATATTCTAAACATAAGCTCTATGTACTCACTCTACTAAGCCAACGATTACATCTTCATCAACGTAAGCAGCATTATACTTGATGAGATTGACAAGCACCAAGAGGATATCATTGGCTCTCTGAGTCCCAGCGATAGCAGGCATCCAATGTAGTAGAAAGGGAGCTATTTCCTCTTCAAAGTATTGAATATCTTTCCCATTTTCCGTAAGGCTTTGAAGAAGATCAAGTCTTGAAACAAAAGCATTATGTTGCAATTAAACTCCAAGATGAACGGCAATGCCATATGAAATAGCCAAAAACACATAGAATTTCAGTATTATCTTAGCATTCTACTTTGGAAAAATATTACAATTCAAAAATACAAATAATTCTTAAAGCTAAACAACCTCACACTATGCATCAAACATTTCTCATTGATAACCCCCATGAAGCTGTGACAATAAATATCGTTCAGAATTTTAGCAGCGGTATCATTATTACCGTGGATTGACGTCCTCCGGAATGTCATGAGTTTTTATAATCCGGAAGAACTGAGCTCTCATCATGCCTAGCTTTTCATACTGTCCCTGGACTAAACATCTGAAAAAAGCAAAAGCTATATGCCTATGCTCCTTTGCGACATCTCTTTTCAGGAGGTCTTGTAGAAGAATCCATAATCTCTCAATTGAATTCTATAAGAGAATACCAGTGAGATAAAATACTAAAAATAACAAAAGTATTTGTCTCAAGATGTCAATGTACGTACATCCTCCAATCTGTTGGTTAACACCACGTCACTCAATTCTTTTAGGGCTTTAATTCGGTGGTGGGTAGGATTGTCAGCGCTTATTTCCTTTTCAATTTCTTGTGACAAAGAAATATCAACTCGACCTCTATAATTACCTGAAAATCTCGAAAAAGATTAGTATACAAGGGGGATGTTTCACTTGAAAACATCATTATTCTTGTAACTTAATCCCACCTTTATTTATCCGGAAAAATTGCTTCAGCTTTTCATGGAAGGGTTTTTCCTTCTCTTTGGTGTTTGCTTTCGACATGTTTAAAGGATTGCATTAACTTAAATAAAATGAAAACTCACACTAAGTCAACAGATCTTATAAAACGCCAACGAACAAAATATGATTAAAACAATGCCGCGTGATCAGCACAGAACATAATTTACTCCCGTAAAAGTTTTCAGTCTTGTCATCGGCTCTAAGACTCGCATCTTTGAGCTAATTTTTATACTCAATTAGAACAGTTCAGTCAATCTCCCCATTCCATAAGTTAAACATGCGCACCGAGAAATCACTTGTTTCCTAGTACATGATACAAGACAACGTCCAACAACGTCGATCAGGCCTGCACAGGTCCTCATCTGGTCCTCAACCTGCAGGCGAGCGCTAGTGTGATCGTAGTTCGCGAGTAAGCCGCAATGGCGCAAGAAATTGTAGCCATAACCACAGTCTAAACAAAAGGAAATGACCACAATATACATGCATGTGACAAAAAAACCTCTTTGAGGTCAATAAAAAAAAATTCAGGGATACTATATATATTTACAGACTCCTTGATTATTTGAACGATAGACGTTGTTCAATTGTTTACCCGCCTTATTTGACGGACTATATATGTAGTTAATATTTGTAGTTCGTGGTTGCGACCATTAATAGAGTTTCTGGCGAAGATTTTCGCGACATTCCGTAGATTTTAAGAAGCTTTCGGGAGTCTTCCGTGTTGTCATTGAGTAAAATGGTGACGTTTTACCTACTGCGGGCGTCCTCAGGCTAGGCTGAAGTGAAAATGCTTCGAAGCATTTTGTGCAATTAATCAAGGAGGTAGGTATAGAGAAAGCGAATATCCTTGTGAGTTTTGACGTGGTGTTCCTTTTTACTAATATTGTTATCACAGAAGCAGTGAACATCGCTAGAAGATTGACCAATGAAGGGCTCCCCAAATACTGCCCGGATCTCATAGCATTCTGCCTGAACAAATCCTATTTCCAGTGGAGTGTGACTTCTACGAACAAACTGAGGGTACTGCCATGGGATCCCCACTCTCTCCTGTACTTGCCAACCTTTTTATGGAAGAGTTAGAGAAAAAGGCCATCGAGTCTTTCAACTGGAAGGCCAAAATATGGCTTCGCTACGTGGATGATGTTTTCGTTGTGTGGCCACACGGGGAACAACAACTGACTGAATTTCTTCGGCACGTCAACATCCAACACGATAACATAAATTTTACCATGGATAAGGAAAGCAACAACCGGATATCCTTCTTGGACGTTAAAGTTACCAAGAACCCATATGGGTGCGATCATTAGCACGGATAATCAGCACTCTACTGTATTCGTAACCGATATTTTAAAACTGTTACAAGACACTGTTATTACACGGGCCCAAAAATATTGGGTACACATGTTATGTTTAAAATATCACGTTGGGCATTTGTTTGCGTATCACGCCCTTGGCTTAGTCCGATGCGCAATGAATGAGAACATAGGGCACTGGGCGCTGAAGGCATCCGTTCGACCTATAGCAATCGATCTATAGCAGTCAAATATCTCTTGAGTAACCGCCACTGGGGTTAGTTCCGAGAGCCACCGCTTCAGTTTCAGTGGGGTAACTTTACAGGGAGGAGGGGGTTATCTGTGTGGGGTGTTTGGGGCGCGGCTTATTTAGCCAGTGACCGCCAGTCAAGATGCGCTTATCTCTTATTACGTCACACGTCATCACTCGGCCCAATTGAACGAAGGCCGAGGAAATATTTTGTTTACGAGCAAGGTGAGTACCTAGATTAGAAGAAATTGAAGAAAGCAGTGAAGGACATATGGCAAATAGAAAAACTTAAGGAGGCTCAACATCCGCTGGCATTTCAGAAAGCAGTGGGAAACAACATAGGAGAGGAACTGACTGACAAATCAGAGGAAGAGCGTTGGGAAAACATTAAACGTGGACTACAGGAAGCCGCAAAACCAGAAAAAATTCCGACCCATATTTGTGCAAAAACGGCAACATTAGGCCCCTACACCTGTCGAATGCCTCTCGGCCCACTTAATTTAGGTGCAGCGGCGAAATGAGTCCATTCAACGCCAGCCTGATTTGAGGCGTTTCTTCAAGGAAAGGGAGGTCGAAAGACATTGGTGTCTCAGTTTCAGCCTCTCCTTAAAATTCGGACATTGGGGCGTTGACACTCAGCATCTCTTTGGTGCCCTTGGCTTGGCGATGACCACCATCTCCCACCGATAAAAGAGGACACTTACACAGCATGGATTAATAATCCTTTATTTGTTGCACCACCGGGGCTATATTTGGTGATATTCACCTGCCACACACCCTCGCGTTGGCTCCCAGGGTATTACGTATATGAATATGTAGATAAAGTACCTATATGATGAGGATGTGGAAGAGGATAGTTCCTGAGTCAGCCTTAATATCATCATCATAGCTCCAGATGAAATGTCTAACGCAACTAGCAAGACCATTCGAAATATGTAAAAAGAACCGTCCAGGGGTAACGACATTCTAGACATATAAGCAACAAATATGAGTTTTAAATGCAGTTACAGACACAGGAATTAGTGATCATAAAATAGTGCATGAGAAATTTAATGTAGGCGTTGAAAGACATTATAAAATAATATTTTCAGTGATGACATTAAAAATATTTTGCGAACTCCAACTTAATATGGTAGACTGGACCATAATCAAAAAATTAGAGAAATTGATTGCCGAACTGATAGACTCCTTCTTTTCTTGTACAATTAAGGATATTATTAGCTCTAAATATATCCAATAGTATACATATAAGTGGATAGCATATCAATGGATAGCGTAGGCATGTTGACATAGGGTCTGTAAGGTAACCCAACTAAACGCGGTTTTTTGCATGCCTACTTGCTATGCCATTTTTATCTTTTTTATGTATTGTGAAGTTTGGAGTAGAATAAATTCACGAATTCTTTTGCATGTTTGGTGTGGATTCACCCTCTGCCACACACCTTTATGGTGGTTTGCAGTGTATTGAGTAGATGAAACCAAGGAGGAGGGTATGCTTATTTGGCAAGGTTAATTACGACGGTACAAACGAGGAATTAAGGGAATCGTTCGATGTATTTAGCGAACAAAGCAAAGGATTAGATACAGAGGATTCGTGGAGAGAATTTCTTGAGATCACCCGTAAAGCGGTTAATGAATACATACCAAGTAAATACATAAGTGATAATACAGAGCCAAGGTGGTATAACGCGGATGTTAGGAAATCACTAAAGCGACGAAGGGTATGCCACGATAGGATGAAAAATGCAGGACGGAGTCTATCGGTAGAGGAAAGAAATGAGCTAGTTCAGAACTATAAAAAAATCGAGAGCATTAGCAAGGAAATCATGTCGGAAAGCGTTATCACATTTCAAGAGCAAGATGTTAGGAGGATACTTAGATAGCAATCCTAAAGCTTTTTGGTCATATGTGAGAGAGCTTCAGGGAAATAGGTCCACAGTGCACACAATTAAAAACGATAAAGGAATTAGAGTCACCAGCAGTGTAGAAAAAGCCAATACTTTAAAAACCTTCTTCCAAAGTGTATGCAACTCATCGTCACACAACGCAGTGGAACCACCACCGAACACTTTCAGTGAGCAAATGCCCGAAATAAACATTTCATGTCGCGGAATAGAGCAGCAGTTAAAAAGCATTTGTATAAAGAAATCACCAGGTCCCGATCAAATTCCCTCCAGAGTAAATAAAAATTAACTTCTGAAACAGCCCCATATCTAGAATTAGTATTCAATAAAACACTAAAGAACCACACAGTGCCCAAGGATTGGAAAGTAGCTAACATTACACCTATTTTTAAAAGCGGTGATAGGGAAGAACCAAGTAACCGCAGACCCATTTCACTCACGTCAATCTCTTGTAAGGTATTCGAGGACATTGTACTCAGTTTGATCATGGGGAATTTGGATAGTCAGGGATTGCTCATAAACAGCCAACATGGGTTCCGGAAAGGTAGATCTTGCGAAACACAATTAGCTTCATTCGTACATGTTATTTTAGTCTACGGCGAAGACAGTACTGAAGTTGATGCTATATTTTTAGATTTTAAAAAGGCTTTAGATAAAGTTCCTCATGATAAATTAATCTTGAAGTAAGAGAGTTTGGGTATAAATAAAGACGTTGTATGTTGGGTAAAAGAATTCTTGAGTGGGTTAGAGCAGAGGGTTGTCATAGATGGTATCATGTCGGACACAATCAAAGTCACATCGGGAGTTCCCCAGGGTAGCGTAACATATCCGCTTCTATTTCTTTTATAGATAAACGATTTGGGTACCGTAGTTAGTAGTAAGCTTAGACTTTTTGCAGACGATGCGGTGGTGTACAGGGGTATATCAAACGAAGAGGACACGAAATCACTTAGCAAGGATTTAGATGCAATTCAAGAGTGGTGCGGCAGTTAGAACTTAGCCTTTAGAAGTGTGTAGCTATCAATTTTTGGAGGAGGAATAATTCCTATAAAATTAATATCAAGAAGATCGAAGGCGTTGAAACCATAAGGTATTTAGGTCTAACAATCACTAAAGATTTATCGTGAGAAAGACACATCCGGGAAATATGCGGCCGAGCGAAGAGAAAGCAAGGATTTATAAAAAGAGTGCTCGGGAAATGTGATGAGAAGACAAAAGAGCGATGCTACTTTTCACTAGTTCGGCCCCACCTTGAGTATGCAGCCATTGTATGGGATCCGAATGAATTAGGTTTGATCAGAGAACTTGACAGTGTGCAGCGTAGAGCAGCTAGGTTCGTTAAAAGGTGTTACGATAGGTTGAGTAGCGTTTCAGAATTAACAAAAGAATTAGGATGGGAATCATTATCAGAGCGTAGGTTAAAGTACAGATTAAGTCTATCGCAGAAATATCAATCGGATAGCTTTACTGAAGATGTTAGGCACATATTAAAAACACCAGCATATTGTGCTAGACTCGACCAGATAAACAAAATTAGAGAGATAGATTGTCGTACTTATGGATTCAAATTGGCATTTTCCCCGTAATATAAGAGAACAGAATAGGCAGAATAGCAAAGGGATAGGTAGGGGAAATATTTTAGAGTATTCTGTAGTGCATGATGCATGTCCTACCCCTTAAATACTATAGATACTAACAATCTAGTTGCATGAGTCCCTATAGTTGCTTTTTTGCATGTCGGTGATATTCACCCCCTGCCACACACCCTCGCGGTGGCTTTGAGGGTATCGTGTAGATGTAGATGAGATGTTTGTGACAGTAATATCTTTCAGCGAAGATAATGAAGGAAATTTGATTAGGCACCATACATTTTGAAGTAGGACATCAGTGTGCAGTAATTACTTTAACATATTCATGTTTCAACATTTCCAGCTCAACAATATGCTCTAGAAAAGAATAAACATTTAATTACTGCAGCTTAAGAAGTTCTTGACTAATCGATAATTATTGTAACAACAATTTACCTCTCAGTTGCTGGTAAGTTGGTAACCCAACGAAAAGAGGGTCCCTACGCAATGTGTGGATGCCGGAATGTTGAACACCAACGAAGTTACAAGGAATCAATTTGAGAAATGGAGTAGGATAGTTCCTGAGTCAGCCTTTATCCTATCATTATAGCTCCAGTTGAAATATTTAATCCAACCAGCTATAGCAACCAATTAATATTTGGGACAGTAATGGATTAAAGCGAAGATACCTTAAGAAATTAGAAAAGATGCTGTATATTTTGATTCAGAAGAATAGTGAGTCGTTCATGTATCGACATTACTTTCTTACCCATGTTCTAGAGAATTATAATTAATCAGTTACCTTAGTTATATAAGTTCAATACTCATCGATAATTATTACATTGATTGGTTTGGATTAACAATTTGGTTAGACGGTTCTCGTGAATGATTATCTAACATTTAAAGCAAAGTAATTACACATTACAGAATAGCATGTAGGTAGTGCCTGCACGACCTGCTATTTTTGCATGCCTGCATGACAAGTAAGTGAAAATTTAAATCTCTTTTGATTGTGTTGTTACGTACTCTTAACTACACGTAACTCTTGGGAGGCTTCCTTTTGAAGTCATCTTTACCTCAAATAAAACTTCTAAGACGACCAAGATTCTTTCTCAGTACAGCCATCTTTATTACTTCTTCTCTTACAGCTCATGTGTTACATTACATCCGGGAGGCGGAGAAACAAAAGACAATCAACTAAATAATGCCAACCTTTGCATTATATAACAATATGTAAATTAAGTACATCTACATAATACCCTTCAAACCACCATAAAGGTGTGAGGCAGGGGGTGAATTAACACCAAACATGAATTAAATATTATGCATAAATAGGATTATTTATATTCTACTAAACTTCACAATAAAAAAAAGCAAAGCAAGAAAATAAAACAAAGCAAGAATGCAAAAACATACTGTTAGTTGCGTTAGCTTTAAGTCCTCGTGCAAAAGATATTACTTTCCGTCTGGTGACCCCGCGATCGACCATTGGTATTCGTATGTATTATGTGAGTAGGTAATATAAGCTTAAATTTCACTGATTATACTTATTACATATCACTTGTGAATCAGTTCTGTACGCTGATGATACAACATTCTTATATAATGTCAAAGATCTCAACAACATCCAAAACTTGCAAAATTCTATTATGACTATGGCACAAACTTGGTTCACAGCCAATGGACTTGCTTTAAATACCAAAAAAACTCAGTCAACAATATTCTCCCTTAGCAAAGCAGTAAATGAAACTGGCAATATAAAGCTCTTAGGCTTTGAATTAGATAGCAAGTTACAGTGGAATACGCACATATCCGCCACCTGTGTCAAACTATCCAAGGTAATTTTCATGCTACGCAAACTCAAGGAGCTTATCCCTAAGGATTATCTAAGATCAATTTATTTTGCTTTTTTTCATTGCCATCTAAACTATGGTATTGAACTATGGGGTCATGCTGCAATGGTAAATGACATCTTTCTACTACAAAAAAGAGCTGTGAGAATCATCTCCAACTCTACCCCTCGTGAACATTGTAAACCGATCTTCAAACAATTTAGTATCATAACCCCTCACAGCCTGTATATATACAAATGGCTTTGTAACGTTAAAGAAAATATTGACTTGTTTAAGGTAACAACCAGTGTCCACCACCATGACACAAGGAGAAAAGAAAAACTTGTTGTACCACACTGCAGGTTAACAAAATCAAAGGAACATTTCAATGTTCTAAAAATAAAATTGTTTAATATGTTGCCCCAAGAGGCCAGAAATGCTACATTGGCTAGATTTAAATCTATCATTTATTGTTGGCTTGTATCAAAAGCATTTTATTCTATTGATGAATATCTTATGTGCAATATCAATGATATAGTATTCTGATTTTGTTTGTGTGTTCCTTAACCATGACGAAGACTATTGCAGATGTATCTTGCTTAATGTCCAATAAAAATGTATGTATGTATGTATGTCATTACCATTCATTTAATAGTGTAATTACGCTTCACCAAATATACTCATTACATTGCAGTCAATACGTTAATTACGTACTCATTGCATCTCGCTCAATTCGTCGGTTCCATTGACGTCGCCTGAAATACATCCGACGAGGTCTAGGGCATTCAATTCCATGCGACATTCTGAAGTGCTTCGCTCTCGACCATGGGAGCGAAAGTGAGGAATCATTTCAGCGATTGCGAAACCCACGACCTTACTAGTTCAGGAACGAACTTCGTCTTAGTTCCTTGTTTTACTTCGTACGAGGCAACAACACAATCCCGAACAGCTGATCAGCAGTGGTGTGGAATCCTTGCGAGAATGCTTGGAGGCCGTTCCGTCATGTAATAAGAAGCTGATTTTGGTATTAAGTCTTTTGCAAGAAGTGTCCGCTAGTGTTTCAGTGAGTGAGAAAGTCTAATATTGGCGATGTATCATAATGAGAAGTATCGTGAACGTGAATTATTCCCTTGAATATTATGTTGCTCACCACATCGTGACTCCAAAGAAGCCTGTTAGTAAATCGACGCTCCTCAAGATGTTAATGCATAAGCAGACATTATCCAGCGTAATTTGTGAGAGTGTTTATCAAGTACCGAGCAGTGTTTCATCCTCCAACATAACCTCGCAAGATAAATATGAATAGTAGTGCTTCAGTTGCATCAATCACTGGACGAGTGACCAAGTTATGTCGTGTCGTGCGTCGTGGTAATAAGTGCCTTGCCGAGAGAAGAATTAGCTGGAAATCGTTGCAGTGAATCTACTACCCTAGCTGTAATGACGGTACACAGGTCTTGGTGTTCCCGTAAAGGTAAGCAATTGCATGGTTTGCTTCCATTTCCTATGCTTATGTAATTACCCACGTCCAAGTGTGATTTGGGTTGCTGAAGTATTCTGCGAACGATGCCGACGAATTTCGTTGTTGTTGCAGTTTGATGGTTACTATTAGCAACTGCTAATCTTTGATGGAATTCAAGGTAAATATACGACATATCCAACCGTAAATCTTATTATATCCAGAAAGCAACTAGAAGGGCGGTTGGCAGTGGTGTCCAGTGGTTTTATTGAAGAGTTTCTTTCATTTGATTACTATCAATAGTAGAGGAAAATGGACTTACTATTCGAACGTCGATGGGCATGTTTATCTGAAAATAATTTTCATGTAACTATTTCAATAATTGCTATAATTATAGCCATGCAAAATTGAAATCAGGTATCAGATGACATTAAAATGTAGGTGTGGGTAGTCTCGAAATAAAACCCCTACACGTTGCATGATGGTGTAATATATGTTTGAAAACAATTTCTTTTGTTAAATATTTCACTGTAGGACATTTTTCAGAAACTTGAGGATTACAGCATCTATTGGGTATTTTATCACTTTTTCCCGCCAAAACGAGTAGTTAACGGACGTAATAGCAGGTGGCACTCTTAATAATTTTATAGTAAACTATTTTCGGAAAACGTATCTTCTTGCCATTATAGGCAATTATCAATATCCAACATGCATATCCAACAATATATAAGCAAGGGAATATTTAAATTGCGAAAATAATTAAGCGTTTTCGAAATTATTAATCACGACGAATTCCATAATTGCGCTTTGGTGATTGGTCCGGTCTCGGTGACGTCACGCCAGACCGTGACTTTCAATCGCGTGATCAGACAGTCTTCAGTATTCGTCTGGACGCGGTAGTAGAAGGGCAGGTGAGTTTTCAGCCCCAATTTAAGATACTTTTACTTTAAGTTGGTTTCCATTATTAACCTTCAGATTATATTCTTTCTTGAGCTATTAATAAGATATTTATAATGAACCACATTAGTAACGTTCATCGAGTTTGGAGTTATCTTAAAAGGGAAATCCGGAGCAACTAGTGACTTAATTTTCTGGATGTACATACGAAGAGTAGAGATATATTCCGAGATACATATACCATGTACATGACTACAGTTGATATTCTTGCTTTACTTAGAAATTCACTCCTGAATATGTCATGAATAATTCTTTTCCCATTGATTGATGGGTAATTACAGTAGAAGTGCAGCAAAATTTTTGGTTCCGTCTGTTAATGGTTTGAATGTTTTTACAGGAAGGAGTTATTCGAGTTGCCTGCGACGTAAAACGGGATCTTCGTCATCGATCACGTGGGACTTTAGACAACTGGGAATTCGAGAGACTGAGAAACGGTCTTCAGTGGGTTCAGATGGTAAGTCCGCTTAATTGCTAATATTTTTCATTGACAAGTGTTTTCATTTTCACGTAATACTTTTCGCGCCTTTTTTGTGATTCTTTTACTTCTGGTCGATGCTAGGTTGTTTTTTCTTAAACCGTGACTTCCCGCCGAAAATCTCAAAAGGTTGTTTCGACTCCTAGAATTATCCCGGGCGATCCTTGACTCTTCTTGCTGCATCTCCACGCGTTATTCGAGAAATTTTAGTATATTTCCCTTTCATGCTGCTTGAAATTAACTTAAAATCGAGATTAAACGATTGCTGTTAATAAAACAAAGTCGAAAGTGCAGTAGCGTATCTTCACTTTCTACCTTCTTGGAATTAATTTGATTTTGTGGATAATTTCAGTTTCGCAATCTGTTTTCTTACATAATTAATATCTATCGTATTGACCTCGAAGTCGATCTCCATATATAAGCCCATTTCCATTGTCCAATCAATTCTCATCCTGTATGTTACGGGAGAAAGTAGGTATTGCGTAATCTACGTTACCTTATTCAGTGATAATTTAAAATGATCCAAGGTTCAAGACGTCAATTTTCGAATTTTGAGTCTATAGCCGACGTTTTAGCTACATTTTTGTGATATTTTTTAGCGATCTTACTGTTTCTTGTTGCTACGGAAGTGAGACGGATAACACTATAGCATACATCTACATCTACACGATACCCTGCAAGCCACCGCTAGGGTGTGTGGCAGGGGGTGAAGGTCACCAAGCATGCACTACTAACATGCAAGCAAGCAACTAAAGGGTCTCATGCAACTATCGGAAAGGGATATAGCTGTATTGATTTTCGTCAATAGTTTTGCTCGGGAGCAACAGATGCGATATATGAACTACCTGTTCGCTACGTGGCGCGAGATTATGAATATTATTTTTTATTTAGTAGGCAGAGTCCGCTATTTTTCCATTAACTGATGACTAATTACAGCATAAAGCACTTATGGCCCGATACACAACATCAATTTTGACGGAGCCAAGCTGATCAAGACCGCCATACACCATTTCCCAAGGCTCATACGCGAGGCGATCGAAACGGCCGAGAACCCCAACAATTTTAATTTAAGATATTACAACCCCAGTATCTAACTGCAAATAGCTGTGTCATTCTTGGTGAATATAATGAGTTCAACTATGAGTTTGTGAGCCCGCGTCATGTTTCATAAGCATTTTACATTATCCACGTACAGTTTATTTATATTTCCAACTCGGAATAGATACCATTTTCCCTTGTGAGTGTAAGAAACTTGGTCATCTGATTGACTGATTTGTTTGAGTAATTTTTTTGTATCTTTGGAGTAAATTTATGTTCCTAGTAAATTGGGATTGTTTCACATATTGTGCACGACTTGGGCAGTCATTATTGAATCCCTTCGTGGTAATGTTATAACTATATAATATTTAAATGCTTAATAGATTTAGTTTTTCCGATATGATAAAAATTCGCGTAAGTGCCTTGACTTGTCATTGTTATAAAACTTCAGGAAGGTGCTTCACGAGGTTTTTCGGTTGAAAGTTCCTGGCACGACACAAAGAAGAAGACGCTGTGAATTGAAGAGTGGTTCGATGGAAGTGACAAAAGAGAGTGCCTGTTTCTCAATCAAACCTCCTTTTAACTGGATTTCATCGAATTAAGATTGTCCAGACCAAAACTGGGTTTGAGCGCCAGTGCCAGGAATTTTCAACCAAGCTCTTAACATTGCACACAGACCAAGGTTAAAAACAGCTTGAAAGTGTTTTCAACTTTCGTTCAGTATCAAAGGTTGAAGTTCAGGGTTCATAATGCCGTAATAAATTAACATGGATTGTTAAGCCATCAAGGCCCTTTTCCACGCATTCTATTTGTTGCACTTCATTGTGCTTTTGTTGGTAACTTTTGTGCTGATTATTGAATAGAAAAGATCACTTCGATCGCAAGTTGAGTAAGAGTTAAACATTAGAGGCATGGGATATATGGCTCGTCCGTTTGAATTTAAATACGTTTCAACTATTGTTGAATTACCGGTTAACATTATTAAGTCTTCTGAAGTCCAATGAAGGATCTTGATAATACATGAACAATGAATGGTCTTACGCGCTTTGATCACCAAACATTGTTATTTCATATGGCTTGTAGCTTAATGAAAATTAACTTTTGCCAGATTTGCTATTTTTGCAATTGTTCTCCTTTAAATTAATCGGTGTTATGTTCTTTGATGTCGTAAAACAGAGAGACCAATTTTTAGCAATATTTAGTCATTAGTAAGCATTATTTATTACATATGTTAGGTACCTGTATTTCTTCGTAAAAGGACAGGGTTTTTAGTCTCTAGATTTCATCCGTTTATTTCGCACAGTTAACAACACATCAACATACTCCCGTCCCTCATAGCGCGAGATGATGGAAAGTATTAAATCCGTGATGAGGGAATCATTTAATAACAACTACTGTGGATTTGAGAAATGAGATTACAGGCTTTCATACTCGTTGCATTTCAAATTATTTTTTCACGGTATTTCATCTCGCTAAATTCATACCTCGCACAGTAAATCTAATTCTAATGCAGCTATACTTATGTTTTAAGTTGTTACTTGAGTACACAAGTTTAAATCACATGATTTCCAACCTACTGCGTTTATGCTCTTTATTGTTTCGATTGGTTGCTATGCGTTGGTTATTGCAGGAAGTAGAACATTCATTTATAAAACTAGATGTGATCCATAATTTTATTTATTTCATATACATACTTCATGCATGATCAATATTTTTTTATCATAACAATAACCATTGAACGACTTTTGTCAGCTGATTAGCCATGCTTCCTTAGGCGGATAATCAGTATCCATCATTTTCGGTCTCGATATTTTGTTCCTTCCTTGTCGATTGAATTCAGATGAAGTTGATACCATTCGTATACGAAGTAGATACGATTGCACGAACACGAATATATTTCGAAAAACGAAGTTGTTATTTTCAATGTTCGACGAAATTTACGCGGTAAACATAAACTTTTTAATTTGGAAATTCAATGTGCATACAAAATGGTGTCTGCCGGTGGAGTAGTATCGATAAAGTTGTGCTGATATGATTTTAATTTGCGTTTGTGCCTTGATTCGTCGAAATTTGGAAACTTCAAGCAGTGTTCCAATTAGATTGTAGACCCAATTTTCCTGTCTCTAATCTTGAATGCATATAATTATTTTCTCCTATGGAATCAGGCGTGCTTAATAATTTTAGATTTGATATTTAATTCAATTGCTAATCATTTATTTTTGTGTTCATAAACAAGACACGTATTGGCTATTATTAGACTCCTGAGAGCGTAACAGTCTTTTTCAATATGAACAGAATCTTTTTCGAAATTAAACTTTGAGTATATTTATATTCTAATTTAGATAACGATTGTTATTATTTGATTTGATCCCTTATTGGGTTGCGGCATTTATTCTGTTAATAATGTCAGTACAAACTAATACGATATTGCCATTGGGCTCCAGTTCTTCCGGCCTTCTATGCTCTCCTGAAATTCGAGATGTAACACCTGAGTTTCGACCCAGAGATTGGTTTTTAAGCGCGGAAGATTTCAAATCGCGTGTCGTTAGAGTAAAATAGATTACGACTCTATTCTCCAACGTGTTATTAGAGAGTGAATTTGTTTTTTTTTCTTGAAATAGATATGGGAGGTTCCATCACTGTCTGTAAATAAACTGACCTTGAAGGTTATTTCGCCTTTCATCATTTGCCATACTCATATTTTGATGAGAATTGATTCCAATTATTGATTACACGACCTTTTTCGTTGCTCGATCGATTTATTTCGTAACACATAATTTCTGTTGTATCACCCTCACGTGAGCCTCCACCTATAATCTTCCTAATCCTTGTAAAATATCTTCACCTTTCAATCGATGCTTATATGACTGGTTGGAGTTAAACTGCTCTTCGCTGACCAAAACGGTTACCATGCGCGACACGCGAATACGTGATGTAAACAAACCGGTTTGGTTGTGGGAGATAGGCCGTCGCTATAGACAACCGTTGTAAACAAGGAAGTTAGAATGTACTAGAGGACGTATGTAAGCTGATTTGAGAAGAGATCTGGGTAATAGGTACAGACATATCAGGCTTGCTACTTGCGATATTCGTACGGATGAAGTTTTTTTGGCACCCAGTAAAACTAAGACAATCAAGAGAAATAATCATATGCCTTTTTTAAACGTCAAAGAAACGGAAGATAGATAGCAAACAAACGCCAAATATATAGTTTAAATTTGTTAAATTCTAACCTGATAAGATTAAATAGTTATTTACGGGATAAAATGCATCAACAGCTACGTTAAATACAGCTACATCCACGCGATACTTAGCAAGCCACCGCGAGGGTGTGTGGCAGGGGGTGAAGATCATCGAACACGCAATATTGGCATGCTACTAGGCTACTACATGGATATATGCTAGATCATAGGATCACGTGGAGCTAGATGTAGTACATACATAGTAATAAAGGGGTTGGGTGTTAATAAATACATCATACACTACAGTCAACTCTAACAGTATTTCACCTATTGCCTATCCCTTTCCTATGCTGCCTATTGTATTCTCTTATAGTACCGGGGAAAAAAATACATTTTAAATCACTCGTTACGACAATCTATCGCCCTTAATCTTATTTATCTGGTCGAATCTAGCATCATACGCAAGTGTCTTTAATATGTACGTTACATCTTCAGTCAAGCTGTCCGTTTTGAATGAATGAAATAGATTTAATCTGTACTTAAACCTAAGATCCTTACGAAGATTAGCGGGTACCGAGGGGATTGAATTTGTGCCCGATTTCATCGTTATTTATGTTTAAATACACATAAGAGGCCTCCGTGCAAAACACAAATGTTTTGTACGGGGTAGGTGGGCTTGAATCGTTCACAACCACCCCTATTCTGAGTTCATTGTCACCCGGTGGCTAGTATGCTAATTTCTCTGTCATGTACTTTCAGTTCTACTTGAGAAATCACCATATCTGATCTGTTGCATGCTGCATTGCAGTTGCATTACGCAGGTTATCTTGTTATCTCTCGTTTTCATGTAAATGTTGATACATATACATCAGTCAGGTTTAATTTCGGGTATCGTATATCGAATTTTTTAAATCTGAGGTTAGAATTAGATTATTATCATATAAGTCCAAATCAACTGGAATTTAAGGAATACCACTCCGCATTATCCCACCATTTTGCTGTGAATATTTTTTTCAAGATTTCTCTTGTTCCTATAGCGTGTTTTTGTGAATACAGTTCTGATTATCATTTTTATATCTTCGCTTTTTAAATAATAACTCCATTGTTGGAACATCATTTAGGGATGTGAGTTTTTCAGCGTGTCAAAATGGTTATGAGTTCACTACAACTGCAGATATGTGCTGTATTCAGGAGCAGAGGCGTGGAAGTACACAAACTTTGATCGAATTCGAATCGATTCACATTTTGGGCACATAACATTTACTATTGTTTTTTGCATTATTCACTATAAATTTGAGTCTAAAAGATTTGTATTTCTCCGTCAATTATGAACAAAACATCTTAGAGTTCGGAGGACTTGTCTTCCCATATCGGGGGCCCCGACATCATTTACAGAGGCCTTTACATCTCGATGTGATTTGGTAAAACTGTACTTTCAAACTCAGTATACAATGACAGAAGTTGGTAACAAAAATTATATACACTATCTTATTCTTCACACTGAGGTTTGTGTTAGTTACAGATTTTCTTTTCTTAGAGGTACATTGTTTTGACGGCACGCTAATTTAAATTGAATTTATTTCTGCCGTTGCAGGACTTAAGGCGGAGCTACGACTGGAAGGTCACTTCCCATAAGTTGTCGAGGTTAGGGTGAGGAATCTTCGCAGCCTCCCGAGAGGGGAGAACAGGAAGCAGTCTCACCAGGAGGACGAACATTGGTTTGCTCATGGCTTCGCAATGCTCTGGTAAAACTAACTTTTGTTTCAGGATCTACGATCTAAAAGGTAAAGAGAGCAATTGTAAGAGAGGGTAAAATGTGTGTTCACAATTATTTGGTTCCCTTGTGTTCGTCATAGGAGCCGATTGCCCCTATTTCCATACATGGCCATGGTCTTGTAAAATGTGAAGGTATTTTGGTAAATCAAGCTTGATTATTGGTGTAAAGGCCTCGGTAACTGATGTCGGGTACCCGACATAGGAGGACTAGTCCTCCGAACTATAAGGCAAGTGGCCACTTGCCTGGTCTACCGAGTCGGCTCTAGGCAGGAATGTATTTGCATTATGTCTATAGTAATATATTATGTGAAGTCCTGAAAGTTTTGTTTGTCGTTTTTCATTGGGTGTATTTTTTTGTGTCCATTTCTATTGTTTTAATGTATTTTCTTTGTGATGGATGTTTTTATCTTCTATGCTTGTTTACTCAGGTTCGTTCACAGGTGAGCAGACGCCTTGGATTACGCTGCATGCCGAGTAGAGTGTAGGAATAGTTAGTCCGTATAGAGCAGTCAGTATAAGTATTTGTGGATGCTGAGCTTGCTCTAGAGTTAAATTTCAAAATTAAGGGAATTGGTTCGTCAGTTACGATGTGCATCCAGGTGTACTAAGTTTCTGAGTGACCATTCCTCGCATTTTTATGAAATGCACTTTTGGATATCTCCATTAAATGTGAGCAGCTTGGCATTCACTCTATTTCATTTGTTGTTTATTATGTCACTAACCCGCTCTCTCCTTAGGTAACTCCACAACGCCCCGGCCTGCTAGAGGGTAGGGTATGTAGTCAGTTTCCAGTATTTTGCATTCAAGGCCCTTCTGGCCCGTCGTAACAGTAGGATATCTAGGTGAATTTCATTTAGCTCTTAGCGTTTTTTGTGGATGTTGAGCTTGCTCTAGAGTTAAATTTAAAAATTAAGGGAATTGGTTCGTCAGTTACGATGTGCATCCAGGTGTACTAAGTTTCTGAGTGACCATTCCTCGCATTTTTATGAAATGCACTTTTGGATATCTCCATTAAATGTGAGCAGCTTGGCATTCACTCTATTTAATTTGTTGTTTATTATGTTCACTAACCCGCTCTCTCCTTAGGTAACTCCACAACGCCCCGGCCTGCTAGAGGGTAGGGTATGTAGTCAGTTTCCAGTATTTTGCATTCAAGGCCCTTCTGGCCCGTCGTAACAGTAGGATATCTAGGTGAATTTCATTTAGCTCTTAGCGTTTTTTGTGGATGTTGAGCTTGCTCTAGAGTTAAATTTAAAAATTAAGGGAAATTGTTCGTCAGTTACGATGTGCATCCAGGTGTACTAAGTTTCTGAGTGACCATTCCTCGCATTTTTATGAAATGCACTTTTGGATATCTCCATTAAATGTGAGCAGCTTGGCATTCACTCTATTTAATTTGTTGTTTATTATGTTCACTAACCCACTCTCTCCTTAGGTAACTCCACAACGCCCCGGCCTGCTAGAGGGTAGGGTATGTAGTCAGTTTCCAGTATTTTGCATTCAAGGCCCTTCTGGCCCGTCGTAACAGCAGGATATCTAGGTGAATTTCATTTAGCTCTTAGCGTTTTTTGTGGATGTTGAGCTTGCTCTAGAGTTAAATTTAAAAATTAAGGGAAATTGTTCGTCAGTTACGATGTGCATCCAGGTGTACTAAGTTTCTGAGTGACCATTCCTCGCATTTTTATGAAATGCACTTTTGGATATCTCCATTAAATGTGAGCAGCTTGGCATTCACTCTATTTAATTTGTTGTTTATTATGTTCACTAACCCGCTCTCTCCTTAGGTAACTCCACAACGCCCCGGCCTGCTAGAGGGTAGGGTATGTAGTCAGTTTCCAGGATTTTGCATTCAAGGCCCTTCTGGCCCGTCGTAACAGCAGGATATCTAGGTGAATTTCATTTAGCTCTTAGCGTTTTTTGTGGATGTTGAGCTTGCTCTAGAGTTAAATTTAAAAATTAAGGGAAATTGTTCGTCAGTTACGATGTGCATCCAGGTGTACTAAGTTTCTGAGTGACCATTCCTCGCATTTTTATGAAATGCACTTTTGGATATCTCCATTAAATGTGAGCAGCTTGGCATTCACTCTATTTAATTTGTTGTTTATTATGTTCACTAACCCGCTCTCTCCTTAGGTAACTCCACAACGCCCCGGCCTGCTAGAGGGTAGGGTATGTAGTCAGTTTCCAGTATTTTGCATTCAAGGCCCTTCTGGCCCGTCGTAACAGCAGGATATCTAGGTGAATTTCATTTAGCTCTTAGCGTTTTTTGTGGATGTTGAGCTTGCTCTAGAGTTAAATTTAAAAATTAAGGGAAATTGTTCGTCAGTTACGATGTGCATCCAGGTGTACTAAGTTTCTGAGTGACCATTCCTCGCATTTTTATGAAATGCACTTTTGGATATCTCCATTAAATGTGAGCAGCTTGGCATTCACTCTATTTAATTTGTTGTTTATTATGTTCACTAACCCGCTCTCTCCTTAGGTAACTCCACAACGCCCCGGCCTGCTAGAGGGTAGGGTATGTAGTCAGTTTCCAGTATTTTGCATTCAAGGCCCTTCTGGCCCGTCGTAACAGTAGGATATCTAGGAGATTTTCATTTAGCTCTTAGCGTTTTTTTGGATGTTGAGCTTGCTCTAGAGTTACATTTCAAAATTAAGGGAATTGGTTCGTCAGTTACGATGTGCATCCAGGTGTACTAAGTTTCTGAGTGACCATTCCTCGCATTTTTATGAAATGCACTTTTGGATATCTCCATTAAATGTGAGCAGCTTGGCATTCACTCTATTTAATTTGTTGTTTATTATGTTCACTAACCCGCTCTCTCCTTAGGTAACTCCACAACGCCCCGGCCTGCTAGAGGGTAGGGTATGTAGTCAGTTTCCAGTATTTTGCATTCAAGGCCCTTCTGGCCCGTCGTAACAGTAGGATATCTAGGTGAATTTCATTTAGCTCTTAGCGTTTTTTTGGATGGTGAGCTTGCTCTAGAGTTACATTTCAAAATTAAGGGAATTGGTTCGTCAGTTACGATGTGCATCCAGGTGTACTAAGTTTCTGAGTGACCATTCCTCGCATTTTTATGAAATGCACTTTTGGATATCTCCATTAAATGTGAGCAGCTTGGCATTCACTCTATTTAATTTGTTGTTTATTATGTTCACTAACCCGCTCTCTCCTTAGGTAACTCCACAACGCCCCGGCCTGCTAGAGGGTAGGGTATGTAGTCAGTTTCCAGTATTTTGCATTCAAGGCCCTTCTGGCCCGTCGTAACAGTAGGATATCTAGGTGAATTTCATTTAGCTCTTAGCGTTTTTTTGGATGGTGAGCTTGCTCTAGAGTTACATTTCAAAATTAAGGGAATTGGTTCGTCAGTTACGATGTGCATCCAGGTGTACTAAGTTTCTGAGTGACCATTCCTCGCATTTTTATGAAATGCACTTTTGGACATCTCCATTAAATGTGAGCAGCTTGGCATTCACTCTATTTCATTTGTTCTTTTTATTATGTTCACTAACCGGCTCTCTCCTTAGGTAGTGCAGTGTGTGAGAAGAAAAGTGATAGTGAATAGTGTGTGTTGTCAGTGTGGTGATAGTGTGGTGTCAGTGTGGTTTAAGTGAGTGCCGTTGTCATCCGTGGGTGAGCATCAAGAGGAATAGAGAGACTCTAGTGTATTTTAATGTTATGTAAATAAATGCTTGTGTATTTTTTATGCTCATTTCTCTTCCTACCCTTCCCATAGCTTGGCAATGGCCGCAGACCAGAAAGAAGAGATAGCAACCGCAACTGTGAATGAGTACAAAGTTTTTTATGTAAGTCTTGCGTTTATATATTTTGTTTTATTATTTATTTATCTATGCATTTGTGATATCTACATGTAAAATTTATTATATTAATAATAACACTTGTAGTGTGTAGGGGTTTGCGTATCGGTCGTTTGACCCGGGTCAATCCTGGTTTGGTCGTTGAACTCCGGTTTTGCCTTGTGCACGGGCTCTTAGCGTTTTTACTTAGGTAGGAATCACACTCTTAGCGCCATCATGCGCTACCTTGCCATTTATATTTTTAGATCATTCACCGTGTGTCGTAATTTATGCCACTGTTCCTTTGTTTCATTTTTGACGATTTATTCCATTTCCTTTTACAGGTTTTTCCATTAATGTGTTTTCTTTTGCAGGTACATGTGTGAATGATATTTTTGAGTGTGTATTTTGTTGATTGGTGGATGAATGATGATGAACAGGGTCAGCGCCGATAGGTATGCGAAGTGAATAGGTAGGCCTAGGGTATGTAAGCGGTAGATTTAGTTTAGTGGGTGGGTGGATGTTAGATGGGGAGAATAGGGCTTAATGACATATAGGTGCTTATATTTCTTAGTCCGTACTTGATCTCGCGTCTTGCCCTGGCGCTGGGAGTGAATGCGTGGAATAGGCCTCTGCGCAGCCCGGAGGGGAACGCAGGGGGAAACGCCACGTTAAATAAAGGTTAACGAGCCGGTGGCGTTGACCTCCTGGGTCCGGCGTGGAATAACGCCCGTGTGTTGTGTGAATGACGTAACAATAAGCTTCAAGCTAATCGTAATTATTTAGTTATTGCTATAAAAATTTGAGATGTTTCGTATATTTTTTGCTATCCAAGATAAAAACTCGAACAATATTGTGGCAGAAGAGTATATTTACATATTTTGCCTCAGGAAGTCTAGTTCGTAAATACTGGCCTTGCGACCCCTACTCTATGCCTACATGCGGCTACAATATTGTTACAGAGCAAGTATTCAGAGCATTACATTTGAAATTTCCTAACGTTTTCATCTCGTGATTATTCTTCCTACTTGTGTCTATTTTTTGTTTCCGGACATTTACTCCAGTTGACATTGTCTTTCTGCATGCGTAAGCTATAAGGTGATCAAGTTGTACCTGTAAATTCCCGAGTAATTTTGTAAATTTCATTTGTCTTGACTTTAGTTGGAATGTAAACCCGTGTGAACTTTATTGTGTAAGGAAGGACTGCGCGTTAGACGGCGTTTTCATTTCGATTCTAATTGTGTGAAGAGTATTAATTTTTCCCATTTTTAAAATGTGATTGAGCGTCGATCAAGTGGACCATATTTTTTTCAAATATGTTATTGTATTACCACACTCTCCATCAATTTATCGACAACTTACGATTTGGAATTTTAAATACGCCCAGAAGTTTCCAAAAGGGATTAGCGGCTATGAAGGTTATTTTATTCCTGCATTTTAAAATTGTTTTTACTCTAATCCTTTCTAGATGTGACCTCATTTTATTCCTTGGAATAAACGTTTGTTCATTCTTAAGGTAATGGAACGACTCCATCTCATTGAAATATTTTTTTTTTACGTTTTATAACGTTTTGAAGAAAAATCGGCTCTAATTATTTTACTAGCTATGCAATATTTATTTCGTTAGTTTTTTCACTGTCACGAAGACCATGTTTTACTGCCTGATTTTTATTTTTGTCATTTACTCTTCTACTTTTTAATGCATCATCTAATCCTCTTCTTTTTTTAATCCGTTTATTTCTTCATTTATTATCTGCCGGTGTTTTTTTTTACCTTACGTGCCGAGCGTTCTTTGACATATGCGTTCTATCTCTACGTAAATCGAGTGACATGACTTGAGTTCATGTATTCTTGCAACTATATTTTAATACTGTGCGTAGTGATATGTAGACTGATTTCCGCAGTCAGCATGTGAAGGAATAATCATGTAATATTATTATCACCATTTACTCCTGTCTAACACCTAAGGAAATAGTAAATGTACATTACGTTGCTTTTCGGTTTCTGTGATGATTATATCCATGACGGCGTAAACAACGATAAAAATTCTGTCATCATTTCCACCTGTCTATGTGTTATCTAACCATTCCCAAAATAAGAAAATGCTTTAAGCTATGTTTCTGTGAAGTATGTGTATACAGTGAAATGTTCAGTAAATGTGTATTGGATCTTAGTGGTGATAATTTACTCGGCGTGCTTCCATTGGTTGATGCGTTACGATGATGAAGTGTCGTATATATTTCAGTATATTGGCTATTCATACCAGACCCAAAATATATATTTAGGAGCTATAATTTAAGAAAAAACATGTTGATGGAATTATACCAAAATGTGATTCCCTGTTAAATGTGAATTATGCTATAGTTTTTCCGGCTGAGTAATATTTCAGGAAATGTCCACCTTTTTGTCCCAATTGCAAAGAATTTTCAATGGATGGTGTCAATTTACAAATTCTTTTCGAAAATTATCATTTAAAAATTTCCTTTTTATTATTATCGATGTTCATTTTGTATCGCAAACATTCGATATCAGTTGCAACAAAGTACGCTTTCGACCTTTTCCCGTGCTCACCTGAGGATATTATTTAAAGTATGATTCCTTTAGATTATTGTTATATGTTATCGTCTGAGTCAAAACTTATATAAGATAATGTCGATTTACATATTTTTTATTGAATATCTTGTATTTTGAATTTGTTTTGTTCATTTGTCGATGTTTACTTTTCTGTCACAAACATTCCTTGTTATTTTCAATAAATTAAGCTTTCACCCGTTTCTAATTCTCACCTGAGTATATTATTTACGGCATGATACCTATTGCTTATAGTTATATATTATAGACTGGTTCAAAATTTACGTACATGAGATGGCGTTCATTTACAAATTAAACATTATTGAACACTATTGTTTTAAAATTTGCTTTGTTCAATTGTCAATGTTCATTTTTTATGACGAACATTCAATGTTGTTTGCAATAAAGTACGCTTTCCCCTTTTCCTAAGCTTCTATATGAGTTTATTATTTTTGGCATGATTCCTTTTGTTTATGGTTGTGTATATTGTGTGATTCAGGATTTATATATATGAGATAATGTTAATTTACATTATTTGTAATGTGAATTTTTTTGTCGATGTTCAATTTATTGTCACAAACATTCAATGCTAATTGAAATAAATTACGCTTTCGCCGTTTACCAATGACGTCCGAAGATATTGTTTGTGGTATGAATCCTATTGTTTATCTTTTTATGATACGGTCTGATTCAAAATATACAAACAATAGATCGTGTTACAATAGATTTTACAAGAGGTATGGAAAAGTTTTGTCTTGAAACTTGTTTTGTTAATTTGTCAAAGTTCATTTTGTATGACAAACATTCAATGATTGTTTGCCATAAATGATTCTCTGCTTTTCCTAAGCTCATATTTGAGTACATTTTTTGTGGTGTGATTCCTATTGTGTTTGGTTGCGTGATATTGTTTTTCTAAATTTTCTTACATGACATCGTGTTAATTTACAAATTTTGTACAGTACCTAATTAATTGTTTTTATTTTTTTAAAATTCGTCAATGTTCACTTTTTTGCACAAACATTCAATTTTGTTTTATTAAAGTAAGCTTTTCCTCGCTTATCTGAGTATATTATTTATGTACAAGCATTTTATAGTGTAGCGAAAAAATGTAGGAGATTACGATAAATGAAAACTAAGTTCTGAAACAAAGTTGATGTATTCTCTCCTTGATGCCGATATTACAATAAAGACTGGTGAGCGGAACTGCATGCGAAACTAGATTCACAAACGTTGGTGGAGTATTGGCGTCCGAGCAACACTGACTAAACCAAGTCGAATCGAAGTGCATACTCGACAGCGTAGACAAACAGTGGAGTCGATACAGATGGGCGCCAAATGCAAAACAAAAGTGAACTTTCTAAGCGCATGGGTTCCAATTTTGATATTAAGGAGGTTGATCCGAAAGGTGAAAGTCATGTCATTCTTTTATATTTTCAGCACTTATAGAACTAAAGTTCCTCTATCAAATAACGTAAAGATAATTGCACCAACTCATACTCCTTGGTCCACATATTGCATTTGAAATTACATACGATTAACGGCGAGAATGGCCAACACATGGGAATATAACGTTTAAAAATACCATAGTGACATGTCATTTTTGCAAAAAACTGACATTTTATGCGTAATGTCACAAGAAATAAAATGACACGAAAAAAAGGCATCAACCCACCGTATTTTTCGCTAAATCCACCAATTTCTGCGCTTATAGCAGACGAAATGCGTTAGTTGTCTTCAAGTGGCGCTGCGGTAAGTCCAGCCAAAATGTATGGCGTATGAATAATATCATTACTAATGAGATATTAAAGAATATTTCAGAAACATATTATAACATAACGTTTGATAGTAATATTCTGGTGTTATACATTAGTAAATTCATTGAGTACATGAATTTATTTATTTAAAGAAAATGCTGAATTGACTCCATCGTCGAGCTGATTAAAATTATCATAAAATATAAATCCTTCGACTTTACATCGTATTTCTTGTGATATTTATGACTCTCAATAGCTTAGGTGATTTTCTTTGTGAAGTAAGGATCACTTAGCAGGCATATACTCGTACCTCAGACAACTTGACTCAAGCAGTCGCGAGCCAACCTCCTTGGCCTTATGGTAAGGACAGCCACGGACAGTGGCTGTCCTTACCATTGTCCAGTTGGGCGACCGTTTCCGGCCTTTTTTCGCTCTGTCCGTGTTTATATATCACTCAACTACGGGATAACTATTAAAAATAGAGACTGGCTGTTTTGTATATTTCATTCAGGAGATGCCATTCCACAAACGGTTGGGAAGGAAATATATTATTTCCCGGGGTTAGCGAGAAAATTAGGCTGAACTTTGGCTTATTAAAACTTGCTTCGAAGACAGAATTCAAAAATAGGAAAAAATCGAGATGCAGCGACATCTTTCTTCTGCAAGTATCTTTAAGCACGTACGTCAGAATGAGTTTCCAAAGCCGCTATCATCAAAGCGGTGGACCCCTGCACGCCGAAAATCTTAATTTCTCCGGTGGCTGTTGAGGCGTACTAGGCCGTTATGAGTTTTATCCTCCCCCCAGCACTGACCACTTCGGCAACGCGGCATAAGGTGGAGGGGGAGTTTGGTCGCCGATTTCGTACTCTTGTTTCTAGGAGTTGGTGAGGATCCTTTTGGACGCGTATTCCAATTGGAAATATACTAATCTTTACAGGGTGTCTCGGGTGCTGGCGTAGTGGGTTGGTTCCCACAATGTTTAATTAGCCGTTGTGCACGAATGCTTACTCCAAATTTGAGGATGAAATATACACATCAGTCACACCCCTTAACGGAAGCTACGAATTTTGTATATCGCTACGACTGTATTGCGATGCTGCGTTAAATTTCACAGCAGATTACAAGTTGTAATGTTTGGAATGCTGGCGCCTCACGCCAGATAAAAAAAGAGTAACGTTATTGAGGGCCGTCGCACGGAATCCCAAGGCCATGCGTCCACTTCCTCCCGCTCGCCTCACTCCCCTTGTTGATGGAAACTCCGAATTAAATGTAAGCGCACATAAAATAAACAACTTAATAAATTCTAAATATCGAGAACCGATTAGCCTTGTATTACCATAAGTTCCATGACAGGACAAGATTCGTATCGATATGACCACGCAGTACTGAGAAAACGTTGTTTCACAAAATTTACAAGAACAATTTGATTTACACTTTGATTATCTTAAAACTTTGTACATACCTTAACAACAAGTTCCTTTATGTTGTTTTAAAGTTTGGTTACAATCCAATGAATAGTTTAAAAGTTATGAATTTTTAAAGTGAGCATTCCGTTTAAAACGGTGAAAAAACCGGCACTCTTTTTGTTTCACAGACAATAAATTTAAAATAAAAATTTTCACTTTCCACAGTTAAACGCAGAATTAAATTTTCTAATTTTTGATGTAACTTGTTTTCATGTGGGACTACGGGTACAACTGTCATTGACTTGTAAACTCGAGTGTCATGACTTTTTTCCACGACAGTAGTTCCGAGAGCCACCGCTTCAGTTTCAGTGGGGTAACTTTACTGGGAGGAGGGGGTTATCTGAGAGGGGTGTTTGGGGCGTGGCTTATTTAGCCAGTGACCGCCAGTCAAGATGCGCTTATCTCTTATTACGTCACACGTCATCACTCGGCCCAATTGAACGAAGGCCGAGGAAATATTTTGTTTACGAGCAAGGTGAGTACCTAGATTAGAAGAAATTGAAGAAAGCAGTGAAGGACATATGGCAAATAGAAAAACTTAAGGAGGCTCAACATCCGCTGGCATTTCAGAAAGCAGTGGGAAACAACATAGGAGAGGAACTGACTGACAAATCAGAGGAAGAGCGTTGGGAAAACATTAAACGTGGACTACAGGAAGCCGCAAAACCAGAAAAAATTCCGACCCATATTTGTGCAAAAACGGCAACATTAGGCCCCTACACCTGTCGAATGCCTCTCGGCCCACTTAATTTAGGTGCAGCGGCGAAATGAGTCCATTCAACGCCAGCCTGATTTGAGGCGTTTCTTCGAGGAAAGGGAGGTCGAAAGGAGTCATTGGTGTCTCAGTTTCAGCCTCTCCTTAAAATTCGGACATTGGGGCGTTGACACTCAGCATCTCTTTGGTGCCCTTGGCTTGGCGATGACCACCATCTCCCACCGATAAAAGAGGACACTTACACAGCATGGATTAATAATCCTTTATTTGTTGCACCACCGGGGCTATATTTGGTGATATTCACCTGCCACACACCCTCGCGTTGGCTCCCAGGGTATTACGTATATGAATATGTAGATAAAGTACCTATATGATGAGGATGTGGAAGAGGATAGTTCCTGAGTCAGCCTTAATATCATCATCATAGCTCCAGATGAAATGTCTAACGCAACTAGCAAGACCATTCGAAATATGTAAAAAGAACCGTCCAGGGGTAACGACATTCTAGACATATAAGCAACAAATATGAGTTTTAAATGCAGTTACAGACACAGGAATTAGTGATCATAAAATAGTGCATGAGAAATTTAATGTAGGCGTTGAAAGACATTATAAAATAATATTTTCAGTGATGACATTAAAAATATTTTGCGAACTCCAACTTAATATGGTAGACTGGACCATAATCAAAAAATTAGAGAAATTGATTGCCGAACTGATAGACTCCTTCTTTTCTTGTACAATTAAGGATATTATTAGCTCTAAATATATCCAATAGTATACATATAAGTGGATAGCATATCAATGGATAGCGTAGGCATGTTGACATAGGGTCTGTAAGGTAACCCAACTAAACGCGGTTTTTTGCATGCCTACTTGCTATGCCATTTTTATCTTTTTTATGTATTGTGAAGTTTGGAGTAGAATAAATTCACGAATTCTTTTGCATGTTTGGTGTGGATTCACCCTCTGCCACACACCTTTATGGTGGTTTGCAGTGTATTGAGTAGATGAAACCAAGGAGGAGGGTATGCTTATTTGGCAAGGTTAATTACGACGGTACAAACGAGGAATTAAGGGAATCGTTCGATGTATTTAGCGAACAAAGCAAAGGATTAGATACAGAGGATTCGTGGAGAGAATTTCTTGAGATCACCCGTAAAGCGGTTAATGAATACATACCAAGTAAATACATAAGTGATAATACAGAGCCAAGGTGGTATAACGCGGATGTTAGGAAATCACTAAAGCGACGAAGGGTATGCCACGATAGGATGAAAAATGCAGGACGGAGTCTATCGGTAGAGGAAAGAAATGAGCTAGTTCAGAACTATAAAAAAATCGAGAGCATTAGCAAGGAAATCATGTCGGAAAGCGTTATCACATTTCAAGAGCAAGATGTTAGGAGGATACTTAGATAGCAATCCTAAAGCTTTTTGGTCATATGTGAGAGAGCTTCAGGGAAATAGGTCCACAGTGCACACAATTAAAAACGATAAAGAAATTAGAGTCACCAGCAGTGTAGAAAAAGCCAATACTTTAAAAACCTTCTTCCAAAGTGTATTCAACTCATCGTCACACAACGCAGTGGAACCACCGCCGAACACTTTCAGTGAGCAAATGCCCGAAATAAAAATTGCATGTCGCGGAATAGAGCATCAGTTAAAAAGCATTAGTAAAAACAAATCACCAGGTCCCGATCAAATTCCCTCCAGAGTATATAAAACATTAGCTTCTGAAATAGCCCCCTATCTAGAAATAATATTCAATAAAACACCAAAGAACCACACAGTGCCCAAGGATTGGAAAGTAGGTAACATTACACCTATTTTTAAAAGCGGTGATAGGGAAGAACCAAGTAACCACAGACCCATTTCACTCACGTCAATCTCTTGTAAGGTATTCGAGGACATTGTAGTCAGTTCGATCATGGGGAATTTGGATAGTCAGGGATTGCTCATAAACAGCCAACATGGGTTCCGGAAAGGTAGATCCTGCGAAACACAATTAGCTTTATTCGTACATGATATTTTAGTCTACGGCGAAGACAGTACTGAAGGTGATGCTATATTTTTAGATTTTAAAAAGGCATTCGATAAAGTTCCTCATGATAAATTAATCTTGAAGTAAGAGAGTTTGGGTATAAATAAAGACGTTGTATGTTGGGTAAAAGAATTCTTGAGTGGGTTAGAGCAGAGGGTTGTCATAGATGGTATCATGTCGGACACAATCAAAGTCACATCGGGAGTTCCACAAGGTAGCGTAACATATCCGCTTCTATTTCTTTTATAGATAAACGATTTGGGTACCGTAGTTAGTAGTAAGCTTAGACTTTTTGCAGACGATGCGGTGGTGTACAGGGGTATATCAAACGAAGAGGACACGAAATCACTTAGCAAGGATTTAGATGCAATTCAAGAGTGGTGCGACAAATGGCAGCTAGAACTTAGCCTTTAGAAGTGTGTAGCTATCAATTTTTGGAGGAGGAATGATTCCTATAAATTTAATAACACGAAGATCGAAGGCGTTGAAACCATAAGGTATTTAGGTCTAACAATCACTAAAGATTTATCGTGGGAAAGACACATCCGGGAAATATGCGGCCGAGCGAAGAGAAAGCAAGGATTTATAAAAAGAGTGCTCGGGAAATGTGATGAGAAGACAAAAGAGCGATGCTACTTTTCACTAGTTCGGCCCCACCTTGAGTATGCAGCCATTGTATGGGATCCGAATGAATTAGGTTTGATCAGAGAACTTGACAGTGTGCAGCGTAGAGCAGCTAGGTTCGTTAAAAGGTGTTACGATAGGTTGAGTAGCGTTTCAGAATTAACAAAAGAATTAGGGTGGGAGTCATTATCAGAGCGTAGGTTAAAGTACAGATTAAGTCTATCGCAGAAATATCAATCGGATAGCTTTACTGAAGATGTTAGGCACATATTAAAAAACACCAGCATATTATGCTAGATTCGACCAGATAAACAAAATTAGAGAGATAGATTGTCGTACTTATGGATTCAAATTGGCATTTTCCCCGTAATATAAGAGAACAGAATAGGCAGCATAGCAAAGGGATAGGTAGGGGAAATTTTTTAGAGTATTCTGTAGTGCATGATGCATGTCCTACCCCTTAAATACTATAGATACTAACAATCTAGTTGCATGAGTCCCTATAGTTGCTTTTTTGCATGTCGGTGATATTCACCCCCTGCCACACACCCTCGCGGTGGCTTGCAGGGTATCGTGTAGATGTAGATGAGATGTTTGTGACAGTAATATCTTTCAGCGAAGATACTGAAGGAAATTTGATCAGGTACCATACATTTTGAAGTAGGACATCAGTGTGCAGTAATTACTTTAACATATTCATGTTTCAACATTTCCAGCTCAACAATATGCCCTAGAAAAGAATAAACATTTAATTACTGCAGCTTAAGAAGTTCTTGACTAATCGATAATTATTGTAACAACAATTTACCTCTCAGTTGCTGGTAAGTTGGTAACCCAACGAAAAGAGGGTCCCTACGCAGTGGGTGTGGATGCCGGAATGTTGAACACCACCGAAGTTACAAGGAATCAATTTGAGAAATGGAGTAGGATAGTTCCTGAGTCAGCCTTTATCCTATCATTATAGCTCCAGTTGAAATATTTAAACCAACCAGCTATAGCAACCAATTAATATTTGGGACAGTAATGGATTAAAGCGAAGATACCTTAAGAAATTAGAAAAGATGCTGTATATTTTGATTCAGAAGAATAGTGAGTCGTTCATGTATCGACATTACTTTCTTACCCATGTTCTAGAGAATTATAATTAATCAGTTACTTCAGTTATATAAGTTCAATACTCATCGATAATTATTACATTGATTGGTTTGGATTATCAATTTGGTTAGACGGTTCTCGTGAATGATTATCTAACATTTAAAGCAAAGTAATTACACATTACAGAATAGCATGTAGGTAGTGCCTGCACGACCTGCTATTTTTGCATGCCTGCATGGCAAGTAAGTGAAAATTTAAATCTCTTTTGATTGTGTTGTTACGTACTCTTAACTACACGTAACTCTTGGGAGGCTTCCTTTTGAAGTCATCTTTACCTCAAATAAAACTTCTAAGACGACCAAGATTCTTTCTCAGTACAGCCATCTTTATTACTTCTTCTCTTACAGCTCATGTGTTACATTACATCCGGGAGGCGGAGAAACAAAAGACAATCAACTAAATAATGCCAACCTTTGCATTATATAACAATATGTAAATTAAGTACATCTACATAATACCCTTCAAACCACCATAAAGGTGTGAGGCAGGGGGTGAATTAACACCAAACATGAATTAAATATTATGCATAAATAGGATTATTTATATTCTACTAAACTTCACAATAAAAAAAAGCAAACCAAGAAAGTAAAACAAAGCAAGAATGCAAAAACATACTGTTAGTTGCGTTAGCTTTAAGTCCTCGTGCAAAAGAAATTACTTTCCATCTGGTGACCCCGCGATCGACCATTGGTATTCGTATGTATTATGTAAGTAGGTAATATAAGCTTAAATTTCACTCATTATACTTATTACATATCAGTCATTACCATTCATTCAATAGTGTAATTACGCTTCACCAAATATACTCATTACATTGCAGTCAATACGTTAATTACGTACTCATTGCATCTCGCTCAATTCGTCGGTTCCATTGACGTCGCCTGAAATACATCCGACGAGGTCTAGGGCATTCAATTCCTTATGCTTCATTCTGAAGTGCTTCGCTCTCGACCATGAGAGCGAAAGTGAGGAGGAGTTCGCATTTCAGCGATTGCGAAACCCACGACCTTACTAGTTCAGGAACGAACTTCGTCTTAGTTCCTTGTTTTACTTCGAACGAGGCAACAACACAATCCCGAACAGCTGATCAGCAGTGGTGTGGAATCCTTGCGAGAATGCTTGGAGGCCGTTCCGTCATGTAATAAGAAGCTGATTTTCGTATTAAGTCTTTTGCAAGAAGTGTCCGCTAGTGTTTTAGTGAGTGAGAAAGTCTAATATTGGCGATGTATCACGTTGAGAAGTGTCGTGAACGTGAATTACTCCCGTGAATATTATGTTGCTCACCAAATCCTGACTCCAAAGAAGCCTGTTAGTAAATCGACGCTCCTCAAGATGTTAATGCATAAGCAGACGTTATCCAGCGTAATTTGTGAGAGTGTTTATCAAGTACCGAGCAGTGTTTCATCCTCCAACATAACCTCGCAAGATAAATATGAATAGTAGTGCTTCAGTTGCATCAATCACTGGACGAGTGACCAAGTTATGTCGTGTCGTGCGTCGTGGTAATAAGTGCCTTGCCGAGAGAAGAATTAGCTGGAAATCGTTGCAGTGAATCTACTACCCTAGCTGTAATGACGGTACACAGGCCTTGGTGTTCCCGTAAAGGTAAGCAATTGCATGGTTTGCTTCCATTTCCTATGCTTATGTAATTACCCACGTCCAAGTGTGATTTGGGTTGCTGAAGTATTCTGCGAACGATGCCGACGAATTTCGTTGTTGTTGCAGTTTGATGGTTACTATTAGCAACTGCTAATCTTTGATGGAATTCAAGGTAAACATACGACATATCCAACCGTAAATCTTATTATATTCAGAAAGCAACTAGAAGGGCGGTTGGCAGTGGTGTCCAGTGGTTTTATTGAAGAGTTTCTTTCATTTGATTACTATCAATAGTAGAGGAAAATGGACTTACTATTCGAACGTCGATGGGCATGTTTATCTGAAAATAATTTTCATGTAACTATTTCAATAATTGCTATAATTATAGCAATGCAAAATTGAAATCAGGTATCAGATGACATTAAAATGTAGGTGTGGGTAGTCTCGAAATAAAACCCCTACACGTTGCATGATGGTGTAATATTTGTTTGAAAACAATTTCTTTTGTTAAATATTTCATTGTAGGACATTTTTCAGAAACTTGAGGATTACAGCATCTATTGGGTATTTTATCACTTTTTCCCGCCAAAACGAGTAGTTAACGGACGTAATAGCAGGTGGCGCTCTTAATAATTTTATAGTAAACTATTTTCGGAAAACGAATCTGCTTGCCATTATAGGCAATTATCAATATCCAACATGCATATCCAACAATATATAAGCAAGGGAATATTTAAATTGCGAAAATAATTAAGCGTTTTCGAAATTATTAATCACGACGAATTCCATAATTGCGCTTTGGTGATTGGTCCGGTCTCGGTGACGTCACGCCAGACCGTGACTTTCAATCGCGTGATCAGACAGTCTTCAGTATTCGTCTGGACGCGGTAGTAGAAGGGCAGGTGAGTTTTCAGCCCCAATTTAAGATACTTTTACTTTAAGTCGGTTTCCATTATTAACCTTCAGATTATATTCTTTCTTGAGCTATTAATAAGATATTTATAATAAACCACATTAGTAACGTTCATCGAGTTTGGAGTTACCTTAAAAGGGAAATCCGGAGCAACTAGTGACTTAATTTTCTGGATGTACATACGAAGAGTAGAGATATATTCCGAGATACATATACCATGTACATGACTACAGTTGATATTCTTGCTTTACTTAGAAATTCACTCCTGCATATGTCATGAATAATTCTTTTCCCATTGATTGATGGGTAATTACAGTAGAAGTGCAGCAAAATTTTTGGTTCCGTCTGTTAATGGTTTGAATGTTTTTACAGGAAGGAGTTATTCGAGTTGCCTGCTACGTAAAACGGGATCTTCGTCATCGATCACGTGGGACTTTAGACAACTGGGAATTCGAGAGACTGAGAAACGGTCTTCAGTGGGTTCAGATGGTAAGTCCGCTTAATTGCTAATATTTTTCATTGACAAGTGTTTTCATTTTCACGTAATACTTTTCGCGCCTTTTTTGTGATTCTTTTACTTCTGGTCGATGCTAGGTTGTTTTTTCTTAAACCGTGACTTCCCGCCGAAAATCTCAAAAGGTTGTTTCGACTCCTAGAATTATCCCGGGCCATCCTTGACTCTTCTTGCTACAACCTTACGCGTTATTCGAGAAATTTTAGTCTATTTCAAGTTCATCCTGTTTGAAATTAACTTAAAATCGAGATTAAACGATTGCTGTTAATAAAACAAAGTCGAAAGTGCAGTAGCGTATCTTCACTTTCTACCTTCTTGGAATTAATTGAAAAACCCCAACAATTTTAATTTAAGATATTACAACTCCAGTATCTAACTGCAAATAGGTGTGTCATTCTTGGTGAATATAATGAGTTCAAATATGAGTTTGTGAGCCCGCGTCATGTTTCATAAGCATTTTACATTATCCACGTACAGTTTGTTTACATTTCCAACTCGGAATAGATACCATTTTCCCTTGTGAGTGTAAGAAACTCGGTCATCTGATTGACTGATTTGTTTGAGTAATTTTTTTGTATCTTTGGAATAAATTTATGTTCCTAGTAAATTGGGATTGTTTCACATATTGTGCACGACTTGGGCAGTCATTATTGAATCCCTTCGTGGTAATGTTATAACTATATAATATTTAAATGCCTAATAGATTTAGTTTTTCCGATTTGTTAAAAATTCGCGTAAGTGCCTTGACTTCAGGAAGGTGCTTCACGAGGTTTTTCGGTTGAAAGTTCCTGGCACGACACAAAGAAGAAGACGCTGTGAATTGAAGAGTGGTTCGATGGAAGTGACAAAAGAGAGTGCCTGTTTCTCAATCAAACCTCCTTTTAACTGGATTTCATCGAATTAAGATTGTCCAGACCAAAACTGGGTTTGAGCGCCAGTGCCAGGAATTTTCAACCAAGCTCTTAACATTGCACACAGACCAAGGTTAAAAACAGCTTGAAAGTGTTTTCAACTTTCGTTCAGTATCAAAGGTTGAAGTTCAGGGTTCATAATGCCGTAATAAATTAACATGGATTGTTAAGCCATCAAGGCCCTTTTCCACGCATTCTATTTGTTGCACTTCATTGTGCTTTTGTTGGTAACTTTTGTGCTGATTATTGAATAGAAAAGATCACTTCGATCGCAAGTTGAGTAAGAGTTAAACATTAGAGGCATGGGATATATGGCTCGTCCGTTTGAATTTAAATACGTTTCAACTATTGTTGAATTACCGGTTAACATTATTAAGTCTTCTGAAGTCCAATGAAGGATCTTGATAATACATGAACAATGAATGGTCTTACGCGCTTTGATCACCAAACATTGTTATTTCATATGGCTTGTAGCTTAATGAAAATTAACTTTTGCCAGATTTGCTATTTTTGCAATTGTTCTCCTTTAAGTTAATCGGTGTTATGTTCTTTGATGTAAAACAGAGAGACCAATTTTTAGCAATATTTAGTAATTAGTAAGCATTATTTATTACATATGTTAGGTACCTGTATTTCTTCGTAAAAGGACCGGACACAGGGTTTTTAGTCTCTAGATTTCATCCGTTTATTTCGCACAGTTAACAACACATCAAAATACTCCCATAGCGCGAGATGATGGAAAGTATTAAATCCGTGATGAGGGAATCATTTAATAACAACTACTGTGGATTTTAGAAATGAGATTACAGGCTTTCATACTCGTTGCATTTCAAATTATTTCATCTCGCTAAATTCATACCTCGCACAGTAAATCTAATTCTAATGCAGCTATACTTATGTTTTAAGTTGTTACTTGAGTACACAAGTTTAAATCACATGATTTCCAACCTACTGCGTTTGTGCTCTTTATTGTTTCCATTGGTTGCTATGCGTTGGTTATTGCAGGAAGTAGAACATTCATTTATAAAACTAGATGTGATCCATAATTTTATTTCTTTCATATACATACTTCATGCATGATCAATATTTTTTTATCATAACAATAACCATTGAAAGACTTTTGTCAGCTGATTAGCCATGCTTCCTTAGGCGGATAATCAGTATCCATCATTTTCGGTCTCGATATTTTGTTCCTTCCTTGTCGATTGAATTCAGATGAAGTTGATACCATTCGTATACGAAGTAGATACGATTACACGAATACGAATATATTTCGAAAAACGAAGTTGTTATTTTCAATGTTCGACGAAATTTACGCGGTAAACATAAACTTTTTAATTTGGAAATTCAATGTTCATACAAAATGGTGTCTGCCGGTGGAGTAGTATCGATAAAGTTGTGCTGATATGATTTTAATTTGCGTTTGTGCCTTGATTCGTCGAAATTTGGAAACTTCAAGCAGTGTTCCAATTAGATTGTAGACCCAATTTTCCTGTCTCTAATCTTGAATGCATATAATTATTTTCTCGTATGGAATCAGGCGTGCTTAATAATTTTAGATTTGATATTTAATTCAATTGCTAATCATTTATTTTTGTGTTCATAAACAAGACACGTATTGGCTATTATTAGACTCCTGAGAGCTTAACAGTCTTTTTCAGTATGAACAGAATCTTTTTCGAAATTAAACTTTGAGTATATTTATATTCTAATTTAGATAACGATTGTTATTATTTGATTTGATCCCTTATTGGGTTGCGGCATTTATTCTGTTAATAATGTCAGTACAAACTAATACGATATTGCCATTGGGCTCCAGTTCTTCCGGCCTTCTATGCTCTCCTGAAATTCGAGATGTAACACCTGAGTTTCGACCCAGAGATTGGTTTTTAAGCGCGGAAGATTTCAAATCGCGTGTCGTTAGAGTAAAATAGATTACGACTCTATTCTCCAACGTGTTATTAGAGAGTGAATTTGTTTTTTTTTCTTGAAATAGATATGGGAGGTTCCATCACTGTCTGTAAATAAACTGACCTTGAAGGTTATTTCGCCTTTCATCATTTGCCATACTCATATTTTGATGAGAATTGATTCCAATTATTGATTACACGACCTTTTTCGTTGCTCGATCGATTTATTTCGTAACACATAATTTCTGTTGTATCACCCTCACGTGAGCCTCCTCCTAAAATCTTCCTAATCCTTGTAAAATATCTTCACCTTTCATTCGATGCTTATATGACTGGTTGGAGTTAAACTGCTCTTCGCTGACCAAAACGGTTACCATGCGCGACACGCGAATACGTGATGTAAACAAACCGGTTTGGTTGTGGGAGATAGGCCGTCGCTATAGACAACCGTTGTAAACAAGGAAGTTAGAATGTACTAGAGGACGTATGTAAGCTGATTTGAGAAGAGATCTGGGTAATAGGTACAGACATATCAGGCTTGCTACTTGCGATATTCGTACGGATGAAGTTTATTTGGCACCCAGTAAAACTAAAACAATCAAGAGAAATAATCATATGCCTTTTTTAAACGTCAAAGAAACGGAAGATAGATAGCAAACAAACGCCAAATATATAGTTTAAATTGGTGAAATTCTAACCTGATAAAATTAAATAGTTATTTACGGGATAAAATGCATCAACAGCTACGTTAAATACAGCTACATCCACGCGATACTTAGCAAGCCACCGCGAGGGTGTGTGGCAGGGGGTGAAGATCATCGAACACGCACTATTGGCATGCTACTAGGCTACTACATGGATATATGCTAGATCATAGGATCACGTGGAGCTAGATGTAGTACATACATAGTAATAAAGGGGTTGGGTGTTAATAAATACATCATACACTACAGTCAACTCTAACAGTATTTCACCTATTGCCTATCCCTTTCCTATGCTGCCTATTGTGTTCTCTTATAGTACCGGGGAAAAAATACATTTTAAATCACTCGTTACGACAATCTATCGCCCTTAATCTTATTTATCTGGTCGAATATAGCATCATACGCAGGTGTCTTTAATATGTATGTCAGTCAAGCTGTCCGTTTTGAATGAATGAAATAGATTTAATCTGTACTTAAACCTAAGATCCTTACGAAGATTAGCGGATACCGAAGGGATTGAATTTGTGCCCGATTTAATTGTTAATTAAGCTTTAATACGCATAAGGGGCCTCCGTGCAAAACACAAATGTTTTGTACGGGCTTGTAGGTGGGCTTGAATCGTTCACAACCACCCCTATTCTGAGTTCATTGTCACCCGGTGGCTAGTATGCTAATTTCTCTTTCATGTACTTTCAGTTCTACTTGAGAAATCACCATTTGTGATCTGTTGCATTGCTGTTGCATCACGCAGGTTATCTTGTTATCTCTCGTTTTCATGTAAATGCTGATACATATACATCAGTCAGGTTTAATTTCGGGTATCGTATATCGAATTTTTTAAATCTGAGGTTAGAATTAGATTATTATCATATAAGTCCAAATCAACTGGAATTTAAGGAATACCACTCCGCATTATCCCACCATTTTGCTGTGAATATTTTTTTCAAGATTTCTCTTGTTCCTATAGCGTGTTTTTGTGAATACAGTTCTGATTATCATTTTTATATCTTCGCTTTTTAAATAATAACTCCATTGTTGGAACATCATTTAGGGATGTGAGATTTTCAGCGTGTCAAAATGGTTATGAGTTCACTACAACTGCAGATATGTGCTGTATTCAGGAGCAGAGGCGTGGAAGTACACAAACTTTGATCGAATTCGAATCGATTCACATTTTGGGCACATAACATTTACTATTGTTTTTTGCATTATTCACTATAAATTTGAGTCTAAAAGATTTGTATTTCTCCGTCAATTATGAACAAAACATCTTAGAGTTCGGAGGACTTGTCTTCCCATATCGGGGGCCCCGACATCATTTACAGAGGCCTTTACATCTCGATGTGATTTGGTAAAACTGTACTTTCAAACTCAGTATACAATGACAGAAGTTGGTAACAAAAATTATATACACTATCTTATTCTTCACACTGAGCTTTGTGTTAGTTACAGATTTTCTTTTCTTAGAGGTACATTGTTTTGACGGCACGCTAATTTAAATTGAATTTATTTCTGCCGTTGCAGGACTTAAGGCGGAGCTACGACTGGAAGGTCACTTCCCATAAGTTGTCGAGGTTAGGGTGAGGAATCTTCGCAGCTGCCCGAGAGGGGAGAACAGGAAACAGTCTCACCAGGAGGACGAACATTGGTTTGCTCATGGCTTCGCAATGCTCTGGTAAAACTAACTTTTGTTTCAGGATCTACGATCTAAAAGGTAAAGAGAGCAATTGTAAGAGAGGGTAAAATGTGTGTTCACAATTATTTGGTTCCCTTGTGTTCGTCATAGGAGCCGATTGCCCCTATTTCCATACATGGCCATGGTCTTGTAAAATTTGAAGGTATTTTGGTAAATCAAGCTTGATTATTGGTGTAAAGGCCTCGGTAACTGATGTCGGGTACCCGACATAGGAGGACTAGTCCTCCGAACTATAAGGCAAGTGGCCACTTGCCTGGTCTACCGAGTCGGCTCTAGGCAGGAATGTATTTGCATTATGTCTATAGTAATATATTATGTGAAGTCCTGAAAGTTTTGTTTGTCGTTTTTCCTTGGGTGTACTTTTTTGTGTCCATTTCTATTGTTTTAATGTATTGTCTTTGTGATGGATGTTTTTATCTTCTATGCTTGTTTATTCAGGTTCGTTCACAGGTGAGCAGACGCCTTGGATTACGCTGCATGCCGAAGAAAGTGTAGGAATAGTTAGTCAGTATAGAGCAGTCAGTATAAGTATTTGTGGATGTTGAGCTTGCTCTAGAGTTAAATTTCAAAATTAAGGGAATTGGTTCGTCAGTTACGATGTGCATCCAGGTGTACTAAGTTTCTGAGTGACCATTCTTTTCGTTTTTATGAAATGCACTTTTGGATATCTCCATTAAATGTGAGCAGCTTGGCATTCACTCTATTTCATTTGTTGTTTATTATGTTCACTAACCCGATCTCTCCTTAGGTAACTCCACAACGCCCCGGCCTGCTAGAGGGTAGGGTATGTAGTCAGTTTCCAGATTTTGCATTCAAGGCCCTTACGGCCCGTCGTAACAGCAGGATATCTAGGTGAATTTCATTTAGCTCTTAGCGTTTTTTGTGGATGTTGAGCTTGCTCTAGAGTTAAATTTTAAAATTAAAGGAATTGGTTCGTCAGTTACGATGTGCATCCAGGTGTACTAAGTTTCTGAGTGACCATTCCTCGCATTTTTATGAAATGCACTTTTGGATACCTCCATTAAATGTGAGCAGTTTGGCATTCACTCTATTTCATTTGTTGTTTATTATGTTCACTAACCCGCTCTCTCCTTAGGTAACTCCACAACGCCCCGGCCTGCTAGAGGGTAGGGTATGTAGTCAGTTTCCAGATTTTGCATTCAAGGCCCTTCTGGCCCGTCGTAACAGCAGGATATCTAGGTGAATTTCATTTAGCTCTTAGCGTTTTTTGTGGATGTTGAGCTTGCTCTAGAGTTAAATTTTAAAATTAAGGGAATTGGTTCGTCAGTTACGATGTGCATCCAGGTGTACTAAGTTTCTGAGTGACCATTCCTCGCATTTTTATGAAATGCACTTTTGGATACCTCCATTAAATGTGAGCAGCTTGGCATTCACTCTATTTCATTTGTTGTTTATTATGTTCACTAACCCGCTCTCTCCTTAGGTAACTCCACAACGCCCCGGCCTGCTAGAGGGTAGGGTATGTAGTCAGTTTCCAGATTTTGCATTCAAGGCCCTTCTGGCCCGTCGTAACAGCAGGATATCTAGGTGAATTTCATTTAGCTCTTAGCGTTTTTTGTGGATGTTGAGCTTGCTCTAGAGTTAAATTTTAAAATTAAGGGAATTGGTTCGTCAGTTACGATGTGCATCCAGGTGTACTAAGTTTCTGAGTGACCATTCCTCGCATTTTTATGAAATGCACTTTTGGATACCTCCATTAAATGTGAGCAGCTTGGCATTCACTCTATTTCATTTGTTGTTTATTAGGTTCACTAACCCGCTCTCTCCTTAGGTAACTCCACAACGCCCCGGCCTGCTAGAGGGTAGGGTATGTAGTCAGTTTCCAGTATTTTGCATTCAAGGCCCTTCTGGCCCGTCGTAACAGCAGGATATCTAGGTGAATTTCATTTAGCTTTTAGCGTTTTTTGTGGATGTTGAGCTTGCTCTAGAGTTAAATTTTAAAATTAAGGGAATTGGTTCGTCAGTTACGATGTGCATCCAGGTGTACTAAGTTTCTGAGTGACCATTTCTCGCATTTTTATGAAATGCACTTTTGGATACCTCCATTAAATGTGAGCAGCTTGGCATTCACTCTATTTCATTTGTTGTTTATTATGTTCACTAACCCGCTCTCTCCTTAGGTAACTCCACAACGCCCCGGACTGCTAGAGGGTAGGGTATGTAGTCAGTTTCCAGTATTTTGCAGTCAAGGCCCTTCTGGCCCGTCGTAACAGCAGGATATCTAGGTGAATTTCATTTAGCTCTTAGCGTTTTTTGTGGATGTTGAGCTTGCTCTAGAGCTAAATTTTAAAATTAAGGGAATTGGTTCGTCAGTTACGATGTGCATCCAGGTGTACTAAGTTTCTGAGTGACCATTCCTCGCATTTTTATGAAATGCACTTTTGGATACCTCCATTAAATGTGAGCAGCTTGGCATTCACTCTATTTCATTTGTTGTTTATTATGTTCACTAACCCGCTCTCTCCTTAGGTAACTCCACAACGCCCCGGACTGCTAGAGGGTAGGGTATGTAGTCAGTTTCCAGTATTTTGCATTCAAGGCCCTTCTGGCCCGTCGTAACAGCAGGATATCTAGGTGAATTTCATTTAGCTCTTAGCGTTTTTTGTGGATGTTGAGCTTGCTCTAGAGCTAAATTTTAAAATTAAGGGAATTGGTTCGTCAGTTACGATGTGCATCCAGGTGTACTAAGTTTCTGAGTGACCATTCCTCGCATTTTTATGAAATGCACTTTTGGATACCTCCATTAAATGTGAGCAGCTTGGCATTCACTCTATTTCATTTGTTGTTTATTATGTTTACTAACCCGCTCTCTCCTTAGGTAACTCCACAACGCCCCGGCCTGTTAGAGGGTAGGGTATGTAGTCAGTTTCCAGTATTTTGCATTCAAGCCCCTTCTGGCCCGTCGTAACAGTAGGATATCTAGGTGAATTTCATTTAGCTCTTTGCGTTTTTTGTGGATGTTGAGCTTGCTCTAGAGTTACATTTCAAAATTAAGGGAATTGGTTCGTCAGTTACGATGTGCATCCAGGTGTACTAAGATTCTGAGTGACCATTCCTCGCATTTTTATGAAATGCACTTTTGGATATCTCCATTAAATGTGAGCAGCTTGGCATTCACTCTATTTCATTTCTTGCTTATTATGTTCACTAACCCGCTCTCTCCTTAGGTAACTCCACAACGCCCCGGCCTGCTAGAGGGTAGGGTATGTAGTCAGTTTCCAGTATTTTGCATTCAAGGCCCTTCTGGCCCGTCGTAACAGCAGGATATTTAGGTGAATTTCATTTAGCTCTTAGCGTTTTTTGTGGATGTTGAGCTTGCTCTAGAGTTAAATTTTAAAATTAAGGGAATTGGTTCGTCAGTTATGATGTGCATCCAGGTGTACTAAGATTCTGAGTGACCATTCCTCGCATTTTTATGAAATGCACTTTTGGATATCTCCATTAAATGTGAGCAGCTTGGCATTCACTCTATTTCATTTCTTGCTTATTATGTTCACTAACCCGCTCTCTCCTTAGGTAACTCCACAACGCCCCGGCCTGCTAGAGGGTAGGGTATGTAGTCAGTTTCCAGTATTTTGCATTCAAGGCCCTTCTGGCCCGTCGTAACAGCAGGATATCTAGGTGAATTTCATTTAGCTCTTAGCTTTTTTTGTGGATGTTGAGCTTGCTCTAGAGTAAAATTTCAAAATTAAGGGAATTGGTTCGTCAGTTACGATGTGCATCCAGGTGTACTAAGATTCTGAGTGACCATTCCTCGCATTTTTATGAAATGCACTTTTGGATATCTCCATTAAATGTGAGCAGCTTGGCATTCACTCTATTTCATTTGTTGTTTATTATGTCACTAACCCCCTCACTCCTTAGGTAACTCCACAACGCCCCGGCCTGCTAGAGGGTAGGGTATGTAGTCAGTTTCCAGTATTTTGCATTCAAGGCCCTTCTGGCCCGTCGTAACAGTAGGGCATCTAGGTGAATTTCATTTAGCTCTTAGCGTTTTTTGTGGATGTTGAGCTTGCTCTGGAGTTAAATTTCAAAATTAAGGGAATTGGTTCGTCAGTTACGATGTGCATCCAGGTGTACTAAGTTTCTGAGTGACCATTCCTCGCATTTTTATGAAATGCACTTTTGGATACCTCCATTAAATGTGAGCAGCTTGGCATTCACTCTATTTCATTTGTTGTTTATTATGTTCACTAACCCGCTCTCTCCTTAGGTAACTCTACAACGCCCCGGCCTGCTAGAGGGTAGGGTATGTAGTCAGTTTCCAGTATTTTGCATTCAAGGCCCTTCTGGCCCGTCGTAACAGTAGGATATCTAGGTGAATTTCATTTAGCTCTTAGCGTTTTTTGTGGATGTTGAGCTTGCTCTAGAGTTAAATTTCAAAATAAAGGTAATTGGTTCGTCAGTTACGATGTGCATCCAGGTGTACTAAGTTTCTGAGTGACCATTCCTCGCATTTTTATGAAATGCACTTTTGGATACCTCCATTAAATGTGAGCAGCTTGGCATTCACTCTATTTCATTTGTTGTTTATTATGTTCACTAACCCGCTCTCTCCTTAGGTAACTCCACAACGCCCCGGCCTGCTAGAGGGTAGGGTATGTAGTCAGTTTCCAGTATTTTGCATTCAAGGCCCTTCTGGCCCGTCGTAACAGTAGGGCATCTAGGTGAATTTCATTTAGCTCTTAGCGTTTTTTGTGGATGTTGAGCTTGCTCTGGAGTTAAATTTCAAAATTAAGGGAATTGGTTCGTCAGTTACGATGTGCATCCAGGTGTACTAAGTTACTGAGTGACCAAACCTCGCATTTTTATGAAATGCACTTTTGGATACCTCCATTAAATGTGAGCAGCTTGGCATTCACTCTATTTCATTTGTTGTTTATTATGTTCACTAACCCGCTCTCTCCTTAGGTAACTCCACAACGCCCCGGCCTGCTAGAGGGTAGGGTATGTAGTCAGTTTCCAGTATTTTGCATTCAAGGCCCTTCTGGCCCGTCGTAACAGTAGGATATCTAGGTGAATTTCATTTAGCTCTTAGCGTTTTTTGTGGATGTTGAGCTTGCTCTAGAGTTAAATTTCAAAATAAAGGGAATTGGTTCGTCAGTTACGATGTGCATCCAGGTGTACTAAGTTTCTGAGTGACCATTCCTCGCATTTTTATGAAATGCACTTTTGGATACCTCCATTAAATGTGAGCAGCTTGGCATTCACTCTATTTCATTTGTTGTTTATTATGTTCACTAACCCGCTCTCTCCTTAGGTAACTCCACAACGCCCCGGCCTGCTAGAGGGTAGGGTATGTAGTCAGTTTCCAGTATTTTGCATTCAAGGCCCTTCTGGCCCGTCGTAACAGCAGGATATCTAGGTGAATTTCATTTAGCTCTTAGCGTTTTTTGTGGATGTTGAGCTTGCTCTAGAGTTAAATTTTAAAATTAAGGGAATTGGTTCGTCAGTTACGATGTGCATCCAGGTGTACTAAGTTTCTGAGTGACCATTCCTCGCATTTTTATGAAATGCACTTTTGGATACCTCCATTAAATGTGAGCAGCTTGGCATTCACTCTATTTCATTTGTTGTTTATTATGTTCACTAACCCGCTCTCTCCTTAGGTAACTCCACAACGCCCCGGCCTGCTAGAGGGTAGGGTATGTAGTCAGTTTCCAGTATTTTGCATTCAAGGCCCTTCTGGCCCGTCGTAACAGTAGGATATCTAGGTGAATTTCATTTAGCTCTTAGCGTTTTTTGTGGATGTTGAGCTTGCTCTAGAGTTAAATTTCAAAATAAAGGGAATTGGTTCGTCAGTTACGATGTGCATCCAGGTGTACTAAGTTTCTGAGTGACCATTCCTCGCATTTTTATGAAATGCACTTTTGGATACCTCCATTAAAGGTGAGCAGCTTGGCATTCACTCTATTTCATTTGTTGTTTATTATGTTCACTAACCCGCTCTCTCCTTAGGTAACTCCACAACGCCCCGGCCTGCTAGAGGGTAGGGTATGTAGTCAGTTTCCAGTATTTAGCATTCAAGGCCCTTCTGGCCCGTCGTAACAGCAGGATATCTAGGTGAATTTCATTTAGCTCTTAGCGTTTTTTGTGGATGTTGAGCTTGCTCTAGTGTTAAATTTTAAAATTAAGGGAATTGGTTCGTCAGTTACGATGTGCATCCAGGTGTACTAAGTTTCTGAGTGACCATTCCTCGCATTTTTATGAAATGCACTTTTGGATACCTCCATTAAATGTGAGCAGCTTGGCATTCACTCTATTTCATTTGTTGTTTATTATGTTCACTAACCCGCTCTCTCCTTAGGTAACTCCACAACGCCCCGGCCTGCTAGAGGGTAGGGTATGTAGTCAGTTTCCAGTATTTTACATTCAAGGCCCTTCTGGCCCGTCGTAACAGCAGGATATCTAGGTGAATTTCATTTAGCTCTTAGCGTTTTTTGTGGATGTTGAGCTTGCTCTAGAGTTAAATTTTAAAATTAAGGGAATTGGTTCGTCAGTTACGATGTGCATCCAGGTGTACTAAGTTTCTGAGTGACCATTCCTCGCATTTTTATGAAATGCACTTTTGGATACCTCCATTAAATGTGAGCAGCTTGGCATTCACTCTATTTCATTTGTTGTTTATTATGTTCACTAACCCGCTCTCTCCTTAAGTAACTCCACAACGCCCCGACCTGCTAGAGGGTAGGGTATGTAGTCAGTTTCCGGTATTTTGCATTCAAGGCCCTTCTGGCCCGTCGTAACAGTAGGATATCTAGGTGAATTTCATTTAACTCTTAGCGTTTTTTGTGGATGTTGAGCTTGCTCTAGAGTTACATTTCAAAATTAAGGGAATTGGTTCGTCAGTTACGATGTGCATCCAGGTGTACTAAGATTCTGAGTGACTATTCCTCGCATTTTTATGAAATGCACTTTTGGATATCTCCAGTAAATGTGAGCAACTTGGCATTCACTCTATTTCATTTCTTGCTTATTATGTTCACTAACCCGCTCTCTCCTTAGGTAACTCCACAACGCCCCGGCCTGCTAGAGGGTAGGGTATGTAGCCAGTTTCCAGTATTTTGCATTCAAGGCCCTTCTGGCCCGTCGTAACAGTAGGATATCTAGATGAATTTCATTTAGCTCTTAGCGTTTTTTGTGGATGTTGAGCTTGCTCTAGAGTTACATTTCAAAATTAAGGGAATTGGTTCGTCAGTTACGATGTGCATCCAGGTGTACTAAGTTTCTGAGTGACCATTCCTCGCATTTTTATGAAATGCACTTTTGGATATCTCCATTAAATGTGAGCAGCTTGGCATTCACTCTATTTCATTTGTTGTTTATTATGTCACTAACCCCCTCACTCCTTAGGTAACTCCATAACGCCCCGGCCTGCTAGAGGGTAGGGTATGTAGTCAGTTTCCAGTATTTTGAATTCAAGGCCCTTCTGGCCCGTCGTAACAGTAGGGCATCTAGGTGAATTTCATTTAACTCTTAGCGTTTTTTGTGGATGTTGAGTTTGCTCTGGAGTTAAATTTCAAAATTAAGGGAATTGGTTCGTCAGTTACGATGTGCATCCAGGTGTACTAAGTTTCTGAGTGACCATTCCTCGCATTTTTATGAAATGCACTTTTGGATACCTCCATTAAATGTGAGCAGCTTGGCATTCACTCTATTTCATTTGTTGTTTATTATGTTCACTAACCCGCTCTCTCCTTAGGTAACTTCACAACGCCCCGGCCTGCTAGAGGGTAGGGTATGTAGTCAGTTTCCAGTATTTTGCATTCAAGGCCCTTCTGGCCCGTCGTAACAGTAGGATATCTAGGTGAATTTCATTTAGCTCTTAGCGTTTTTTGTGGATGTTGAGCTTGCTCTAGAGTTAAATTTCAAAATTAAGGGAATTGGTTCGTCAGTTACTATGTGCATCCAGGTGTACTAAGTTTCTGAGTGATCATTCCTCGCATTTTTATGAAATGCACTTTTGGATATCTCCATTAAATGTGAGCAGCTTGGAATTCACTCTATTTCATTTGTTGTTTATTATGTCACTAACCCGCTCTCTCCTTAGGTAACTCCACAACGCCCCGGCCTGCTAGAGGGTAGGGTATGTAGTCAGTTTCCAGTATTTTGCATTCAAGGCCCTTCTGGCCCGTCGTAACAGTAGGATATCTAGGTGAATTTCATTTAGCTCTTAGCGTTTTTTGTGGATGTTGAGCTTGCTCTAGAGTTACATTTCAAAATTAAGGGAATTGGTTCGTCAGTTACGATGTGCATCCAGGTGTACTAAGTTTCTGAGTGACCATTCCTCGCATTTTTATGAAATGCACTTTTGGATATCTCCATTAAATGTGAGCAGCTTGGCATTCACTCTATTTCATTTGTTGTTTATTATGTCACTAACCCGCTCTCTCCTTAGGTAACTACACAACGCCCCGGCCTGCTAGAGGGTAGGGTATGTAGTCAGTTTCCAGTATTTTGCATTCAAGGCCCTTCTGGCCCGTCGTAACAGTAGGAAATCTAGGTGAATTTCATTTAGCTCTTAGCGTTTTTTGTGGATGTTGAGCTTGCTCTAGAGTTAAATTTCAAAATTAAGGGAATTGGTTCGTCAGTTACGATGTGCATCCAGGTGTACTAAGTTTCTGAGTGACCATTCCTCGCATTTTTATGAAATGCACTTTTGGATATCTCCATTAAATGTGAGCAGCTTGGCATTCACTCTATTTCATTAGTTGTTTATTATGTCACTAACCCGCTCTCTCCTTAGGTAACTCCACAACGCCCCGGCCTGCAAGAGGGTAGGGTATGTAGTCAGTTTCCAGTATTTTGCATTCAAGGCCCTTCTGGCCCGTCGTAACAGTAGGATATCTAGGTGAATTTCATTTAGCTCTTAGCGTTTTTTGTGGATGTTGAGCTTGCTCTAGAGTTACATTTCAAAATTAAGGGAATTGGTTCGTCAGTTACGATGTGCATCCAGGTGTACTAAGTTTCTGAGTGACCATTCCTCGTATTTTTATGAAATGCACTTTTGGACATCTCCATTAAATGTGAGCAGCTTGGCATTCACTCTATTTCATTTGTTCTTTTTATTATGTTCACTAACCCGCTCTCTCCTTAGGTAGTGCAGTGTGTGAGAAGAAAAGTGATAGTGAATAGTGTGTGTTGCCAGTGTGGTGATAGTGTGGTGTCAGTGTGGTTTAAGTGAGTGCCGTTGTCATCCGTGGGTGAGCATCAAGAGGAATAGAGGGACTCTAGTGTATTTTAATGTTATGTGAATAAATGCTTGTGTATTTTGATGCTCATTTCTCTTCCTACCCTTCCCATAGCTTGGCAATGGCCGCAGACCAGAAAGAAGAGATAGCAACCGGGACTGTGAATGAGTACAAAGTTTTTTATCTAAGTCTTGCGTTTATATATTTTGTTTTATTATTTATTTATCTATGCATTTGTGATATCTACATGTAAAATTTATTATATTAATAATAACACTTGTAGTGTGTAGGGGTTTGCGTATCGGTCGTTTGACCCGGGTCAATCCTGGTTTGGTCGTTGAACTCCGGTTTTGCCTTGTGCACGGGCTCTTAGCGTTTTTACTTAGGTAGGAATCACACTCTTAGCGCCATCATGCGCTACCTTGCCATTTATATTTTTAGATCATTCACCGTGTGTCGTAATTTATGCCACTGTTCCTTTGTTTCATTTTTGACGATTTATTCCATTTCCTTTTACAGGTTTTTCCATTAATGTGTTTTCTTTTGCAGGTACATGTGTGAATGATATTTTTGAGTGTGTATTTTTTTGATTGGTGGATGAATGATGATGAACAGGGTCAGCGCCGATAGGTATGCGAATGGAATAGGTAGGCCTAGCAGTAGATTGAGTTTAGAGGGTGGGTGGATGAGGAGAATAGGGCTTATTGACATATAGGTGCTTATATTTCTTAGTCCGTACTTGATCTCGCGTCTTGCCCTGGCCCTGGGAGTGAATGCGTGGAATAGGCCTCTGCGCAGCCCGGAGGGGAACGCAGGGGGAAACGCCACGTTAAATAAAGGTTAACGAGCCGGTGGCGTTGACCTCCTGGGTCCGGCGTGGAATAACGCCCGTGTGTTGTGTGAATGACGTAACAATAAGCTTCAAGCTAATCGTAATTATTTAGTTATTGCTATAAAAATTTGAGATGTTTCGTATATTTTTTGCTATCCAAGATAAAAACTCGAACAATATTGTGGCAGAAGAGTATATTTACATATTTTGCCTCAGGAAGTCTAGTTCGTAAATACTGGCCTTGCGACCCCTACTCTATGCCTACATGCGGCTACAATATTGTTACAGAGCAAGTATTCAGAGCATTACATTTGAAATTTCCTAACGTTTTCATCTCGTGATTATTCTTCCTACTTGTGTCTATTTTTTGTTTCCGGACATTTACTCCAGTTGACATTGTCTTTCTGCATGCGTAAGCTATAAGGTGATCAAGTTTTACCTGTAAATTCCCGAGTAATTTTGTAAATTTCATTTGTCTTGACTTAAGTTGGAATGTAAACCCGTGTGAACTTTATTGTGTAAGGAAGGACTGCGCGTTAGACGGCGTTTTCATGTCGATTCTAATTGTGTGAAGAGTATTATTTTTTTCCCATTTTTAAAATGTGATTGAGCGTCGATCAAGTGGACCATATTTTTTCAGATATATTATTGTATTACCACAATCTCCATCAATTTATCGACAACTTACGATTTGGAATTTTAAATACGCCTAGAAGTGTCCAAAAGGGATTAGCGGCTATGAAGGTTATTTCATTCCTGCATTTTAAAATTGTTTTTACTCTAATCCTCTCTAGATGTGACCTGATTTTATTCCTTGGAATAAACGTTTGTTCATTATTAAGGTAATGGAACGACTCCATCTCATTGAAAAATTTTTTTTTTACGTTTTATAACGTTTTGAAGAAAAATCGGCTCTAATTATTTTACTAGCTATTTACTAGCTATGCAATATTTATTTCGGTTGTTTTTTCATTATGACGAAGACATGTTTTACTGCCTGATATTCATTTTTGTCGTTTACGCCTCACCTTTTTAATGTATCATATAATCCTCTTCTAATTTCTTAATGCGTTTATTTCTTCATTTATTTATCTGCTGGTGTTTTATTTACTGTACGTGCCGAGCTTTCTTTGACATATGCGTTCTATCTCTACGTAAATCGAGTGAAATGACTTCAGTTCATGCAACTATATTTTAATGCTGCGCGTAGTGATATACAGACTGATTTCCGCAGTCAGCATGTGAAGTAATAATCATATAATATTATTATCACCATTCACTCCTGTCTAACACCTAGGGAAATAGTAAATGTACATTACGTTGCTTTTCGGTTTCTGAAATGATTATATCCATGACGGCGTAAACAACGATAAAAATTCTGTCATCATTTCCACCTGAGTATGTGTTATCTAACCATTCCCAAAATAAGAAAATGCTTTAAGCTATGTTTCTGTGAAGTATGTGTATACAGTGAAATGTTCAGTAAATGTGTATTGGATCTTAGTGGTGATAATTTACTCGGCGTGCTTCCATTGGTTGATGCGTTACGATGATGAAGTGTCGTATATATTTCAGTATATTGGCTATTCATACCAGACCCAAAATATATATTTAGGAGCTATAATTTAAGAAAAAACATGTTGATGGAATTATACCAAAATGTGATTCCCTGTTAAATGTGAATTATGCTATAGTTTTTCCGGCTGAGTAATATTTCAGGAAATGTCCACCTTTTTGTCCCAATTGCAAAGAATTTTCAATGGATGGTGTCAATTTACAAATTCTTTTCGAAAATTATCATTTAAAAATTTCCTTTTTATTATTATCGATGTTCATTTTGTATCGCAAACATTCGATATCAGTTGCAACAAAGTACGCTTTCGACCTTTTCCCGTGCTCACCTGAGGATATTATTTAAAGTATGATTCCTTTAGATTATTGTTATATGTTATTGTCTGAGTCAAAACTTATATAAGATAATGTCGATTTACATATTTTTTTATTGAATATTTTGAATTTTGAATTTTTTTTGTTCATTTGTCGATGTTTACTTTTCTGTCACAAACATTCCTTGTCATTTTCAATAAATTAAGCTTTCACCCGTTTCTAATTCTCACCTGAGTATATTATTTACGGCATGATACCTATTGCTTATAGTTATATATTATAGACTGGTTCAAAATTTACGTACATGAGATGGCGATCATTTACAAATTAAAGATTATTGAACACTATTGTTTTAAAATTTGCTTTGTTCAATTGTCAATGTTCATTTTCTATGACGAACAATCAATGTTGTTTGCAATAAAGTACGCTTTCCCCTTTTCCTAAGCTTCTATATGAGTTTATTATTTATGGCATGATTCCTTTTGTTTATGGTTGTGTATATTGTGTGATTCAGGATTTATATATATGAGATAATGTTAATTTACATTATTTGTAATGTGAATTTTTTTGTCGATGTTCAATTTATTGTCACAAACATTCTATGCTAATTGAAATAAAATTACGCTTTCGCCGTTTACCAATGACGTCCGAAGATATTTTTTGTGGTATGAATCCTATTGTTTATCTTTTTATGATACGGTCTGATTCAAAATATACAAACAATAGATCGTGTTACAATAGATTTTACAAGAGGTATGGAAAAGTTTTGTCTTGAAAGTAGTTTTGTTAATTTGTCAATGTTCATTTTGTATGACAAACATTATATGATTGTTTGCAATAAATGATTCTCTGCTTTTCCTAAGCTCATATTTGAGTACATTTTTTGTGGTGTGATTCCTATTGTGTTTGGTTGCGTGATATTGTTTTTCTAAATTTTCTTACATGACATCGTGTTAATTTACAAATTTTGTACAGTACCTAATTAATTGTTTTTATTTTTTTTTAAATTCGTCAATGTTCACTTTTTTGCACAAACGTTCAATTTTGTTTTATTAAAGTAAGCTTTTCCTCGGTTATCTGAGTATATTATTTATGTACAAGCATTTTATAGTGTAGCGAAAAAATGTAGGAGATTACGATAATTGAAAACTAAGTTCTGAAACAAAGTTGATGTATTCTCTCCTTGATGCCGATATTACAATAAAGACTGGTGAGCGGAACTGCATGCGAAACTAGATTCACAAACGTTAGTGGAGTATTGGCGTCCGAGCAACACTGACTAAACCAAGTCGATTCCACAGTCGAATCGAAGTGCATACTCGAGAGCGTAGACAAACAGTGGAGTCGATACAGATGGGCGCCAAATGCAAAACAAAAGTGAACTATCTAAGCGCATGGGTTCCAATTTTGATATTAAGGAGGTTGATCCGAAAGGTGAAAGTCATGTCATTCTTTTATATTTTCAGCACTTATAGAACTTAAGTTCCTCTATCAAATAACGTAAAGATAATTACACCAACCCATACTCCTTGGTCCATATATTGCATTTGAAATTACATACGATTAACGGCGAGAATGGCCACCACATGGGAATATAACGTTTAAAAATACCATAGTGACAGGTCATTTTTGCAAAAAACTGACATTTTATGCGTAATTTCACAACAAATAAAATAACACGAAAAAAAGGCATCAACCCACCGTATTTTTCACTAAATCCACCAATTTCTGCGCTTATAGCAGACGAAATGCGTTAGTTGTCTTCAAGTGGCGCTGCGGTAAGTCCAGCCAAAATGTATGGCGTATGAATAATATCATTACTAATGAGATATTAAAGCATATTTCAGAAACATATTATAACATAACGTTTGATAGTAATATTCTGGTGTTATACATTAGTAAATTCATTGAGTACATGAATTTATTTATTTAAAGAAAATGCTGAATTGACTCCATCGTCGAGCTGATTAAAATTATCATAAAATATAAATCCTTCGACTTTACATCGTATTTCTTGTGATATTTATGACTCTCAATAGCTTACGTAAAATTCTTTGTGAAGTAAGGATCACTTAGCAGGCTCGTACCTCAGACAACTTGACTCAAGCAGTCGCGAGCCAACCTCCTTGGCGTTATGGTGAGGACAGCCACGGACAGTGGCTGTCCTTACCATTGTCCAGTTGGGCGACCGTTTCCGGCCTTTTTTCGCTCTGTCCGTGTTTATATATCACTCAACTACGGGATAACTATTAAAAATAGAGACTGGCTGTTTTGTATATTTCATTCAGGAGATGCCATTCCACAAACGGTTGGGAAGGAAATATATTATTTCCCGAGGTTAGCGAGAAAATTAGGCTGAACTTTGGCTTATTAAAACTTGCTTCGAAGACAGAAATTCAAAAATAGGAAAAAATCGAGATGCAGCGACATCTTTCTTCTGCAAGTATCTTTAAGCACGTACGTCATAAGGAGTTTCCAAAGCCGCTATCATCAAAGCGGTGGACCCCTGCACGCCGAAAATCTTAATTTTTCCGGTGGCTGTTGAGGCGTACTAGGCCGTTATGAGTTTTATCCTCCCCCCAGCACTGACCACTTCGGCATAAGGTGGAGGGGGAGTTTGGTCGCCGATTTCGTACTCTTGTTTCTAGGAGTTGGTGAGGATCCCTTTGGAGGCGCATTCCAATTGGATATATACTAATCTTTACAGGGTGTCTCGGGTGCTGGCGTAGTGGGTTGGTTCCCACAATGTTTAATTAGCCGTTGTGCACGAATGCTTACTGCATTTGGGGATGAAATATACGCATCAGTCACACCCCTTAACGAAAGCTACGAATTTTGTATATCGCTACGACTGTATTGCGATGCTGCGTTAAATTTTACAGCAGATTACAAGTTGTAATGTTTGGAATTCTGGCGCCTCACGCCAGATAAAAAAAGAGTAACGTTATTGAGGGCCGTCGCACGGAATCCCAAAGCCATGCGTCCACTTCCTCCCGCTCGCCTCACTCCCCTTGTTGATGGAAACACTGAATGAAATGTAAGCGCACATAAAATAAACAACTTAATAAATTCTAAATATCGAGAACCGATTAGCCTTGTTTTACCATAAGCTCCATGACAGGACAAGATTCGTATCGATATGACCACGCAGTACTGAGAAAAAGTTGTTTCACAAAATTTACAAGAACACTTTTATTTACACTTTGATTATCTTAACACTTTGTATATACCTTAACAACAAGTTTCTTTATGTTGTTTTAAAGTTTGGTTACAATCCAATGAATACTTTAAAAGTTATGAATTTTTAAAGTGAGCATTCCGATAAACCGGTGAAAAAACCGGCACTTTTTTTGTTTCACAGACAATAAAATTTTAACAAGTTAAAATAAAAATTTTCGCTTTCCACAGTTAAACGCAGAATTAAATTTCTAATTTTTGATGTAACTTGTTTTCATGTGGGACTACGGGTACAACTGTCATTGACTTGTAAACTCGAGTGTCATGACTTTTTTCCACGACAGTAGTTCCGAGAGCCACCGCTTCAGTTTCAGTGGGGTAACTTTACTGGGAGGAGGGGGTTATCTGAGAGGGGTGTTTGGGGCGTGGCTTATTTAGCCAGTGACCGCCAGTCAAGATGCGCTTATCTCTTATTACGTCACACGTCATCACTCGGCCCAATTGAACGAAGGCCGAGGAAATATTTTGTTTACGAGCAAGGTGAGTACCTAGGTTACAAGAAATTGAAGAAAGCAGTGAAGGACATATGGCAAATAGAAAAACTTAAGGAGGCTCAACATCCGCTGGCATTTCAGAAAGCAGTGGGAAACAACATAGGAGAGGAACTGACTGACAAATCAGAGGAAGAGCGTTGGGAAAACATTAAACGTGGACTACAGGAAGCCGCAAAACCAGAAAAAAATTCCGACCCATATTTGTGCAAAAACGGCGACACTAGGCCCCTACACCTGTCGAATGCCTCTCAGCCCACTTACTTAATTTATGTGCAGCGGCGAAACGAGTCCATTCAACGCCAGCTTGATTTGAGGCGTTTCTTCGAGGAAAGGGAGGTCGAAAGACATTGGTGTCTCAGTTTCAGCCTCTCCTTAAAATTCGGACATTGGGGCGTTGACACTCAGCATCTCTTTGGTGCCCTTGGCTTGGCGATGACCACCATCTCCCACCGATAAAAGAGGACACTTACACAGCATGGATTAATAATCCTTTATTTGTTGCACCACCGGGGCTATATTTGGTGATATTCACCTGCCACACACCCTCGCGGTGGCTCCCAGGGTATTACGTATATGAATATGCAGATAAAGTACCTATATGATGAGGATATGGAAGAGGATAGTTCCTGAGTCAGCCTTAATATCATCATCATAGCTCCAGATGAAATGTCTAACGCAACTAGCAAGACCATTCGAAATATGTAAAAAGAACCGTCCAGGGGTAACGACATTCTAGACATATTAGCAACAAATATGAGTTTTAAATGTAGTTACAGACACAGGAATTAGTGATCATAAAATAGTGCATGAGAAATTTAATGTAGGCGTTGAAAGACATTATAAAATAATATTTTCAGTGATGACATTAAAAATATTTTGCGAACTCCAACTTAATATGGTAGACTGGACCATAATCAAAAAATTAGAGAAATTGATTGCCGAACTGATAGACTCCTTCTTTTCTTGTACAATTAAGGATATTATTAGCTCTAAATATATCCAATAGTATAAATATAAGTGGATAGCATATCAATGGATAGCGTTGGCATGTTGACATAGGGTCTGTAAGGTAACCCAACTAACAGCGGTTTTTTGCATGCCTACTTGCTATGCCATTTTTATCTTTTTTATATATTGTGAAGTTTGGAGTAGAATAAATTCACGAATTCTTTTGCATGTTTGGTGTGGATTCACCCTCTGCCACACACCTTTATGGTGGTTCGCAGTGTATTGAGTAGATGAAACCAAGGAGGAGGGTATGCTTATTTGGCAAGGTTAATTACGACGGTATAAAAGAGGAATTAAGGGAATCGTTCGATGTATTTAGCGAACAAAGCAAAGGATTAGATACAGAGGATTCGTGGAGAGAATTTCTTGAGATCACCCGTAAAGCAGTTAATGAATACATACCAAGTAAATACATAAGTGATAATACAGAGCCAAGGTGGTATAACGCGGATGTTAGGAAATCACTAAAGCGACGAAGGGTATGCCACGAGAGGATGAAAAATGCAGGACGGGGTCTATCGGTAGAGGAAAGAAATGAGCTAGTTCAAAACTATAAAAAAATCGAGAGCATTAGCAAGGAAATCATGTCGGAAAGCGTTATCACATTTCAAGAGCAAGATGTTAGGAGGATACTTAGATAGCAATCCTAATGCTTTTTGGTCATATGTGAGAGAGCTTCAGGGAAATAGGTCCACAGTGCACACAATTAAAAACGATAAAGGAATTAGAGTCACCAGCAGTGTAGAAAAAGCAAATACTTTAAAAACCTTCTTCCAAAGCGTATTCAACTCATCGTCACACAACGCAGTGGAACCACCGCCGAACACTTTCAGTGAGCAAATGCCCGAAATAAAAATTGCATGTCGCGGAATAGAGCAGCAGTTAAAAAGCATTAGTAAAAACAAATCACCAGGTCCCGATCAAATTCCCTCCAGAGTATATAAAACATTAGCTTCTGAAATAGCCCCCTATCTAGAAATAATATTCAATAAAACACCAAAGAACCACACAGTGCCCAAGGATTGGAAAGTAGGTAACATTACACCTATTTTTAAAAGCGGTGATAGAGAAGAACCAAGTAACCACAGACCCATTTCACTCACGTCAATCTCTTGTAAGGTATTCGAGGACATTGTAGTCAGTTCGATCATGGGGAATTTGGATAGTCAGGGATTGCTCATAAACAGCCAACATGGGTTCCGGAACGGTAGATCCTGCGAAACACAATTAGCTTTATTCGTACATGATATTTTAGTCTACGGCGAAAACGGTACTGAAGTTGATGCTATATTTTTAGATTTTAAAAAGGCATTCGAACAAGTTCCTCATGATAAATTAATCTTGAAGTAAGAGAGTTTGGGTGTAAATAAAGACGTTGTATGTTGGGTAAAAGAATTCTTGAGTGGGTTAGAGCAGAGGGTTGTCATAGATGGTATCATGTCGGACACAATCAAAGTCACATCGGGAGTTCCCCAGGGTAGTATATAAGGTCCACTTCTATTTCTTTTATAGATAAACGATTTGGGTACCGTAGTTAGTTGTAAGCTTAGTCTTTTTTTCAGACGATGCGGTAGTGTATAGGGGTATATCTAAAGAAGAGGACAGGAAATCGCTTAGCAAGGATTTAGATGCAATTCAAGAGTGGTGCGACAAATGGCAGCTAGAACTTAGCCTTTAGAAGTTGTTAGCTATCAATTTTTGGAGGAGGAATAATTCCTATAAAATTAATATCACGAAGATCGAAGGCGTTGAAACCATAAGGTATTTAGGTCTAACAATCACTAAAGATTTATCGTGGGAAAGACACATCCGGGAAATATGCGGCCGAGCGAAGAGAAAGCAAGGATTTATAAAAAGAGTGCTCGGGAAATGTGATGAGAAGACAAAAGAGCGATGCTACTTTTCACTAGTTCGGCCCCACCTTGAGTATGCAGCCATTGTATGGGATCCGAATGAATTAGGTTTGATCAGAGAACTTGACAGTGTGCAGCGTAGAGCAGCTAGGTTCGTTAAAAGGTGTTACGATAGGTTGAGTAGCGTTTCAGAATTAACAAAAGAATTAGGGTGGGAGTCATTATCAGAGCGTAGGTTAAAGTACAGATTAAGTCTATCGCAGAAATATCAATCGGATAGCTTTACTGAAGATGTAAGGCACATATTAAAAAACACCAGCGTATTATGCTAGATTCGACCAGATAAACAAAATTAGAGAGATAGATTGTCGTACTTATGGATTCAAATTGGCATTTTCCCCGTAATATAAGAGAACAGAATAGGCAGCATAGCAAAGGGATAGGTAGGGGAAATATTTTAGAGTATTCTGTAGTGCATGATGCATGTCCTACCCCTTAAATACTATAGATACTAACAATCTAGTTGCATGAGTCCCTATAGTTGCTTTTTTGCATGTCGGTGATATTCACCCCCTGCCACACACCCTCGCGGTGGCTTGCAGGGTATCGTGTAGATGTAGATGAGATGTTTGTGACAGTAATATCTTTCAGCGAAGATACTGAAGGAAATTTGATTAGGTACCATACATTTTGAAGTAGGACGTCAGTGTGCAGTAATTACTATAACATATTCATGTTTCAACATTTCCAGCTCAACAATATGCCCTAGAAAAGAATAAACATTTAATTACTGCAGCTTAAGAAGTTCTTGACTAATCGATAATTATTGTAACAACAATTTACCTCTCAGTTGCTGGTAATTTGGTAACCCAACGAAAAGAGGGTCCCTACGCAGTGGGTGTGGATGCCGGAATGTTGAACACCACCGAAGTTACAAGGAATCAATTTGAGAAATGGAGTAGGATAGTTCCTGAGTCAGCCTTTATCCTATCATTATAGCTCCAGTTGAAATATTTAAACCAACCAGCTATAGCAACCAATTAATATTTGGGACAGTAATGGATTAAAGCGAAGATACCTAAAGAAATTAGAAAAGATGCTGTATATTTTGATTCAGAAGAATAGTGAGTCGTTCATGTATCGACATTACTTTCTTACCCATGTTCTAGAGAATCATAATTAATCAGTTACTTCAGTTATATAAGTTCAATACTCATCGATAATTATTACATTGATTGGTTTGGATTATCAATTTGGTTAGACGGTTCTCGTGAATGATTATCTAACATTTAAAGCAAAGTAATTACACATTACAGAATAGCATGTAGGTAGTGCCTGCACGACCTGCTATTTTTGCATGCCTGCATGACAAGTAAGTTAAAATTTAAATCTCTTTTGATTGTGTTGTTACCCACGTAACTCTTGGGAGGCTTCCTTTTGAAGTCATCTTTACCTCAAATAAAACTTCTAAGACGACCAAGATTCTTTCTCAGTACAGCCTTCTTTATTACTTCTTCTCTTACAGCTCATGTGTTACGTTACATCCAGGAGGCGGAGAAACAAAAGACAATCAACTAAATAATGCCAACCTTTGCATTATATAACAATATGTAAATTAAGTACATCTACATAATACCCTTCAAACCACCATAAAGGTGTGAGGCAGGGGGTGAATTAACACCAAACATGAATTAAATATTATGCATAAATAGGATTATTTATATTCTACTAAACTTCACAATAAAAAAAGCAAAGCAAGAAAATAAAACAAAGCAAGAATGCAAAAACATGCTGTTAGTTGCGTTAGCTTTAAGTCCTCGTGCAAAAGAAATTACTTTCCGTCTGGTGACCCCGCGATCGACCATTGGTATTCGTATGTATTACGTAAGTAGGTAATATAAGCTTAAATTTCACTCATTATACTTATTACATATCAGTCATTACCATTCATTCAATAGTGTAATTACGCTTCACCAAATATACTAATTACATTGCAGTCGATACATTCATTACGTACTCACTGCATCTCGCTCAAGTCGTCGGTTCCATTGACGTCGCCTGAAATATTTCCGACGAGGTCTAGGGCATTCAATTCCTTATGCTTCATTCTGAAGTGATTCGCTCTCGACCATGAGAGCGAAAGTGAGGAATCATTTCAGCGATTGCGAAACCCACGACCTTACTAGTTCAGGAACGAACTTCGTCTTAGTTCCTTGTTTTACTTCGTACGAGGCAACAACACAATCCCGAACAGCTGATCAGCAGTGGTGTGGAATCCTTGCGAGAATGCTTGGAGGCCGTTCCGTCACGTAATAAGAAGCTGATTTTCGTATTAAGTCTTTTGCAAGAAGTGTCCGCTAGTGTTTCAGTGAGTGAGAAAGTCTAATATTGGCGATGTATCATAATGAGAAGTATCGTGAACGTGCATTATTCACGTGAATATTATGTTGCTCACCATATCGTGACTCCAAAAGAGCCTGTTAGTAAATCGACGCTCCTCAAGATGTTAATGCATAAGTTATCCAGCGTAATTTGTGAGAGTGTTTATCAAGTACCGAGCAGTGTTTCATCCTCCAACATAACCTCGCAAGATAAATATGAATAGTAGTGCTTCAGTTGCATCAATCACTGGACGAGTGACCAAGTTATGTCGTGTCGTGCGTCGTGGTTATAAGTGCCTTGCCGAGAGAAGAATTAGCTGGAAATCGTTGCAGTGAATCTACTACCCTAGCTGTAATGACGATACACAGGTCTTGGTGTTCCCGTAAAGGTAAGCAATTGCATGGTTTGCTTCCATTTCCTATGCTTATGTAATTACCCACGTCCAAGTGTGATTTGGGTTGCTGAAGTATTCTGCGAACGATGCCGACGAATTTCGTTGTTGTTGCAGTTTGATGGTTACTATTAGCAACTGCTAATCTTTGATGGAATTCAAGGTAGATATACGACTTATCCAACCGTAAATCTTATTATATCCAGAAAGCAACTAGAAGGGCGGTTGGCAGTGGTGTCCAGTGGTTTTATTGAAGAGTTTCTTTCATTTGATTACTATCAATGGTAGAGGAAAATGGACTTACTATTCGAACGTCGATGGGCATGTTTATCTGAAAATAATTTTCATGTAACTATTTCAATAATTGCTATAATTATAGCCATGCAAAATTGAAATCAGGTATCAGATGACATTAAAATGTAGGTGTGGGTAGTCTCGAAATAAAACCCCTACACGTTGCATGATGGTGTAATATTTGTTTGAAAACAATTTCTTTTGTTAAATATTTCATTGTAGGACATTTTTCAGAAACTTGAGGATTACAGCATCTATTGGGTATTTTATCACTTTTTCCCGCCAAAACGAGTAGTTAACGGACGTAATAGCAGGTGGCGCTCTTAATAATTTTATAGTAAACTATTTTCGGAAAACGTATCTTCTTGCCATTATAGGCAATTATCAATATCCAACATGCATATCCAACAATATATAAGCAAGGGAATATTTAAATTGCGAAAATAATTAAGCGTTTTCGAAATTATTAATCACGACGAATTCCATAATTGCGCTTTGGTGATTGGTCTGGTCTCGGTGACGTCACGCCCGACCGTGACGTTCAATCGCTTGATCAGACAGTCTTCAGTATTCGTCTGGACGCGGAATTAGAAGGGCAGGTGAGTTTTCAGCCCCAATTTAAGAAACTTTTACTTTACGTCAGTTTCCATTATTAACCTTCACATTATATTCTTTCTTGAGCTATTAATAAGATATTTATAATGAACCACATTAGTAACGTTCATCGAGTTTGGAGTTACCTTAAAAGGGAAATCCGGAGCAACTAGTGACTTAATTTTCTGGATGTACATACGAAGAGTAGAGATATATTCCGAGATAAATATACCATGTACATGGCTACAGTTGATATTCTTGCTTTACTTAGAAATTCACTCCTGCATATGTTATGAATAATTCTTTTCCCATTGATTGATGGGTAATTACAGTAGAAGTCCAGCAAAATTTGTGGTTCCGTCTGTTAATTGTTTGAATGTTTTTACAGGAGGGAGTTATTCGAGTTGCCTGCGACGTAAAACGGGATCTTCGTCATCGATCACGTGGGACTTTAGACAACTGGGAATTCGAGAGACTGAGAAACGGTCTTCAGTGGGTTCAGATGGTAAGTCCGCTTAATTGCTAATATTTTTCATTGACAAGTGTTTTCATTTTCACGTAATACTTTTCGCGCCTTTTTTGTGATTCTTTTACTTCTGGTCGATGCTAGGTTGTTTTTTCTTAAACCGTGACTTCCCGCCGAAAATCTCAAAAGGTTGTTTCGACTCCCAGAATTATCCCGGGCGATCCTTGACTCTTCTTGCTACAACCTTACGCGTTATTCGAGAAATTGTAGTCTATTTCAAGTTCATCCTGCTTGAAATTAACTTAAAATCGAGATTAAACGATTGCTGTTAATAAAACAAAGTCGAAAGTGCAGTCGCGTATCTTCACTTTCTACCTTCCTGGAATTAATTTGATTTTGTGGATAATTTCAGTTTCGCAATCTGTTTTCTTACATAATTAATATCTATCGTATTGACCTCGAAGTCGATCTCCAGATATAAGCCCATTTCCATTGTCCAATCAATTCTCATCCTGTATGTTACGGGAGAAAGTAGGTATTGCGTAATCTACGTTACCTTATTCCGTGATAATTTAAAATGATCCAAGGTTCAAGACGTCAATTTTCGAATATTGAGTCTATAGCCGACGTTTTAGCTACATTTTTGTGATATTTTTTAGCGATCTTACTGTTTCTTGTTGCTACGGAAGTGAGACGGATAACAATATAGCATACATCTACATCTACACGATACCCTGCAAGCCACCGCTAGGGTGTGTGGCAGGGGGTGAAGGCCACCAAGCATGCACTACTAACATTCAAGCAAGCAACTAAAGGGTCTCATGCAACTATCGGAAAGGGATACAGCTGTACTGATTTTCGTCAATAGTTTTGCTCGGGAGCAACAGATGCGATATATGAACTACCTGTTCGCTACGTGGCGCGAGATTATGAATATTATTTTTTATTAAGTAGGCAGAGTCCGCTATTTTTCCATTAACTGATGACTAATTACAGCATTAAGCACTTATGGCCCGACACACAACATCAATTTTGACGGAGCCAAGCTGATCAAGACCGCCATACACTATTTCCCAAGGCTCATACGCGAGGCGATCGAAACGGCCGAGAACCCCAACAATTTTAATTTAAGATATTACAACTCCAGTATCTAACTGCAAATAGGTGTGTCATTCTTGGTGAATATAATGAGTTCAAATATGTGTTCGTGAGCCCGCGTCATGATTCATAAGCATTTTACATTATCCACGTACAGTTTGTTTATATTTCCAACTCGGAATAGATACCATTTTCCCTTGTGAGTGTAAGAAACTTGGTCATCTGGTTGACTGATTTGTTTGAGTAATTTTTTTGTATCTTTGGAATAAATTTATGTTCCTAGTAAATTGGGATTGTTTCACATGTTGTGCACGACTTGGGCAGTCATTATTGAATCCCTTCGTGGTAATGTTATAACGAAATAATATTTAAATGCCTAATAGATTTAGTTTTTCCGATTTGATAAAAATTCGCGTAAGTGCCTTGACTTCAGGAAGGTGCTTCACGAGGTTTTTCGGTTGAAAGTTCCTGGCACGACACAAAGAAGAAGACGCCGTGCATTGAAGAGTGGTTCGATGGAAGTGACAAAAGAGAGTGCCTGTTTCTCAATCAAACCTCCTTTTAACTGGATTTCATCAAATTAAGATTGTCCAGACCAAAACTGGGTTTGAGCGCCAGTGCCAGGAATTTTCAACCAAGCTCTTAACATTGCACACAGACCAAGGTTAAAAACAGCTTGAAAGTGTTTTCAACTTTCGTTCAGTACCAAAGGTTCAAGTTCAGGGTTCATAATGCCGTAATAAATTAACATGGATAGTTAAGCCATCAAGGCCCTTTTCCACGCATTCTATTTGTTGCACTTCATTGTGCGTTTGTTGGTAACTTTTGTGCTGATTATTGAATAGAAAAGATCACTTCGATCGCAAGTTGAGTAAGAGTTAAACATTAGAGGCATGGGATATATGGCTCGTTGAATTTAAATACGTTTCAACTATTGTTGAATTACCGGTTAACATTATTAAGTCTTCTGAAGTCCAATGAAGGATCTTGATAATACATGAACAATGAATGGTCTTACGCGCTTTGATCACCAAACATTGTTATTTCATATGGCTTGTAGCTTAATGAAAATTAACTTTTGCCAGATTTGCTATTTTTGCAATTGTTCTCCTTTAAGTTAATCGGTGTTATGTTCTTTGATGTCGTAAAACAGAGAGACCAATTTTTAGCAATATTTAGTCATTAGTAATCATTATTTATTACCTCTGTTACCTGTATTTCTTCGTAAGAGGACAGGACACAGGGTTTTTAGTCTCTAGATTTCATCCGTTTTTCTCACACAGTTAACAACACATCAACATACTCCCGTCCCTCATAGCGCGAGATGATGGAAAGTATTAAATCCGTGATGAGGGAATCATTTAATTACAACTACTGTGGATTTTAGAAATGAGATTACAGGCTTTCATACTCGTTGCATTTCAAATTATTTTTTCACGGTATTTCATCTCGCTAAATTCATACCTCGCACAGTAAATCTAATTCTAATGCAGCTATACTTATGTTTTAAGTTGTTACTTGAGTACACAAGTTTAAATCACATGATTTCCAACCTACTGCGTTTATGCTCTTTATTGTTTCGATTGGTTGCTATGCGTTGGTTATTGCAGGAAGTAGAACATTCATTTATAAAACTAGATGTGATCCATAATTTTATTTATTTCATATACATACTTCATGCATGATCAATATTTTTTTATCATAACAATAACCATTGAAAGACTTTTGTCAGCTGATTAGCAATGTTTCCTTAGGCGGATAATCAGTATCCATCATTTTCGGTCTCGATATTTTGTTCCTTCCTTGTCGATTGAATTCAGATGAAGTTGATACCATTCGTATACGAAGTAGATACGATTACACGAATACGAATATATTTCGAAAAACGAAGTTGTTATTTTCAATGTTCGACGAAATTTACGCGGTAAACATAAACTTTTTAATTTGGAAATTCAATGTGCATACAAAATGGTGTCTGCCGGTGGAGTAGTATCGATAAAGTTGTGCTGATATGATTTTAATTTGCGTTTGTGCCTTGATTCGTCGAAATTTGGAAACTTCAAGCAGTGTTCCAATTAGATTGTAGACCCAATTTTCCTGTCTCTAATCTTGAATGCATATAATTATTTTCTCCTATGGAATCAGGCGTGCTTAATAATTTTAGATTTGATATTTAATTCAATTGCTAATCATTTATTTTTGTGTTCATAAACAAGACACGTATTGGCTATTATTAGACTCCTGAGAGCGTAACAGTCTTTTTCAATATGAACAGAATCTTTTTCGAAATTAAACTTTGAGTATATTTATATTCTAATTTAGATAACGATTGTTATTATTTGATTTGATCCCTTATTGGGTTGCGGCATTTATTCTGTTAATAATGTCAGTACACACTAATACGATATTGCCATTGGGCTCCAGTTCTTCCGGCCTTCTATGCTCTCCTGAAATTCGAGATGTAACACCTGAGTTTCGACCCAGAGATTGGTTTTTAAGCGCGGAAGATTTCAAATCGCGTGTCGTTAGAGTAAAATAGATTACGACTCTATTTTCCAACGTGTTATTAGAGAGTGAATTTGTTTCTTTTTCTTGAAATAGATATGGGAGGTTCCATCACTGTCTGTAAATAAACTGAACTTGAAGGTTATTTCGCCTTTCATCATTTGCCATACTCATATTTTGATGAGAATTGATTCCAATTATTGATTACACGACCTTTTTCGTTGCTCGATCGATTTATTTCGTAACACATAATTTCTGTTGTATCACCCTCACGTGAGCCTCCTCCTAAAATCTTCCTAATCCTTGTAAAATATCTTCACCTTTCAATCGATGCTTATATGACTGGTTGGAGTTAAACTGCTCTTCGCTGACCAAAACGGTTACCATGCGCGACACGCGAATACGTGATGTAAACAAACCGGTTTGGTTGTGGGAGATAGGCCGTCGCTATAGACAACCGTTGTAAACAAGGAAGTTAGAATGTACTAGAGGACGTATGTAAGCTGATTTGAGAAGAGATCTGGGTAATAGGTACAGACATATCAGGCTTGCTACTTGCGATATTCGTACGGATGAAGTTTTTTTGGCACCCAGTAAAACTAAGACAATCAAGAGAAATAATCATATGCCTTTTTTAAACGTCAAAGAAACGGAAGATAGATAGCAAACAAACGCCAAATATATAGTTTAAATTGGTTAAATTCTAACCTGATAAGATTAAATAGTTATTTACGGGATAAAATGCATCAACAGCTACGTTAAATACAGCTACATCCACGCGATACTTAGCAAGCCACCGCGAGGGTGTGTGGCAGGGGGTGAAGATCATCGAACACGCAATATTGGCATGCTACTAGGCTACTACATGGATATATGCTAGATCATAGGATCACGTGGAGCTAGATGTAGTACATACATAGTAATAAAGGGGTTGGGTGTTAATAAATACATCATACACTACAGTCAACTCTAACAGTATTTCACCTATTGCCTATCCCTTTCCTATGCTGCCTATTGTGTTCTCTTATAGTACCGGGGAAAAAATACATTTTAAATCACTCGTTACGACAATCTATCGCCCTTAATCTTATTTATCTGGTCGAATATAGCATCATACGCAAGTGTCTTTAATATGTATGTCAGTCAAGCTGTCCGTTTTGAATGAATGAAATAGATTTAATCTGTACTTAAACCTAAGATCCTTACGAAGATTAGCGGGTACCGAAGGGATTGAATTTGTGCCCGATTTAATTGTTGTTTAAGCTTTAATACGCATAAGAGGCCTCCGTGCAAAACACAAATGTTTTGTACGGGCTTGTAGGTGGGCTTGAATCGTTCACAACCACCCCTATTCTGAGTTCATTGTCACCCGGTGGCTAGTATGCTAATTTCTCTGTCATGTACTTTCAGTTCTACTTGAGAAATCACCATTTGTGATCTGTTGCATTGCTGTTGCATTACGCAGGTTATCTTGTTATCTCTCGTTTTCATGTAAATGTTGTTACATATACATCAGTCAGGTTTAATTTCGGGTATCGTATATCGAATTTTTTAAATCTGAGGTTAGAATTAGATTATTATTATATAAGTCCAAATCAACTGGAATTTAAGGAATACCACTCCGCATTATCCCACCATTTTGCTGTGAATATTTTTTTCAAGATTTCTCTTGTTCCTATAGCGTGTTTTTGTGAATACAGTTCTGATTATCATTTTTATATCTTCGCTTTTTAAATAATAACTCCATTGTTGGAACATCATTTAGGGATGTGAGTTTTTCAGCGTGTCAAAATGGTTATGAGTTCACTACAACTGCAGATATGTGCTGTATTCAGGAGCAGAGGCGTGGAAGTACACAAACTTTGATCGAATTCGAATCGATTCACATTTTGGGCACATAACATTTACTATTGTTTTTTGCATTATTCACTATAAATTTGAGTCTAAAAGATTTGTATTTCTCCGTCAATTATGAACAAAACATCTTAGAGTTAGGAGGACTTGTCTTCCCATACGGGGGCCCCGACATCATTTACAGAGACCTATACATCTCGATGTGATTTGGTAAAACTGTACTTTCAAACTCAGTATACAATGACAGAAGATGGTAACAAAAATTATATACACTATCTTATTCTTCACACTGAGCTTTGTGTTAGTTAAAGATTTTCTTTTCTTAGAGGTACATTGTTTTGACGGCACGCTAATTTAAATTGAATTTATTTCTGCCGTTGCAGGACTTAAGGCGGAGCTACGACTGGAAGGTCACTTCCCATAAGTTGTCGAGGTTAGGGTGAGGAATCTTCGTAGCGGCCCGAGAGGGGAGAACAGGAAGCAGTCTCAACAGGAGGTCGAACATTGGTTTGCTCATGGCTTCGCAATGCTCTGGTAAAACTAACTTTTGTTTCAGGGTCTACGATCTAAAAGGTAAAGAGAGCATTTGTAAGCAAGGGTAAAATGTGTGTTCACAATTATTTGGTTCTCTTGTGTTCGTCATAGGAGCCGATTGCCCCTATTTCAATACATGGCCATGGTCTGGTGAAATGTGAAGGTATTTTGGTAAATCAAGCTTGATTATTGGTGTAAAGGCCTCGGTAACTGATGTCGGGTACCCGACATAGGAGGACTAGTCCTCCGAACTATAAGGCAAGTGGCCACTTGCCTGGTCTAGCGAGTCGACTCTAGGCAGGAATATGTTTGCATACTGTGTATAGTAATATATTATGTGAAGTCCTGAATGTTTTGTTTGTCGCTTTTCCTTGGGTGTATTTTTTTGTGTCCATTTCTATTGTTTTAATGTATTTTAATTGTGATGGATGTTTTTATCTTCTATGCTTGTTTATTCAGGTTCGTTCACAGGTGAGCTGACGCCTTGGATTACGCTGCATGCCGAGTAGAGTGTAGGAATAGTTAGTCAGTATAGAGCAGTCAGTATAAGTATTTGTGGATGTTGAGCTTGCTCTAGAGTTAAATTTCAAAATTAAGGGAATTGGTTCGTCAGTTACGATGTGCATCCAGGTGTACTTAGTTTCTGAATGAACATTCCTCGCATTTTTATGAAATGCACTTTTGGATATCTCCATTAAATGTGAGCAGCTTGGCATTCAATCTATTTCATTTGTTGTTTATTATGTCACTAACCCGCTCTCTCCTTAGGTAACTCCACAACGCCCCGGCCTGCTAGAGGGTAGGGTATGTAGTCAGTTTCCAGTATTTTGCATTCAAGGCCCTTCTGGCCCGTCGTAACAGTAGGATATCTAGGTGAATTTCATTTAGCTCTTAGCGTTTTTTGTGGATGTTGAGCTTGCTCTAGAGTTAAATTTCAAAATTAAGGGAATTGGTTCGTCATTTACGATGTGCATCCAGGTGTACTAAGTTTCTGAGTGACCATTCCTCGCATTTTTATGAAATGCACTTTTGGATATCTCCATTAAATGTGAGCAGCTTGGCATTCACTCTATTTCATTTGTTGTTTATTATGTCACTAACCCGCTCTCTCCTTAGGTAACTCCACAACGCCCCGGCCTGCTAGAGGGTAGGGTATGTAGTCAGTTTCCAGTATTTTGCATTCAAGGCCCTTCTGGCCCGTCGTAACAGTAGGATATCTAGGTGAATTTCATTTAGCTCTTAGCGTTTTTTGTGGATGTTGAGCTTGCTCTAGAGTTAAATTTCAAAATTAAGGGAATTGGTTCGTCAGTTACGATGTGCATCCAGGTGTACTAAGTTTCTGAGTGACCATTCCTCGCATTTTTATGAAATGCACTTTTGGATATCTCCATTAAATTTGAGCAGCTTGGCATTCACTCTATTTCATTTGTTGTTTATTATGTCACTAACCCGCTCTCTCCTTAGGTAACTCCACAACGCCCCGGCCTGCTAGAGGGTAGGGTATGTAGTCAGTTTCCAGTATTTTGCATTCAAGGCCCTTCTGGCCCGTCGTAACAGTAGGATATCTAGGTGAATTTCATTTAGCTCTTAGCGTTTTTTGTGGATGTTGAGCTTGCTCTAGAGTTAAATTTCAAAATTAAGGGAATTGGTTCGTCAGTTACGATGTGCATCCAGGTGTACTAAGTTTCTGAGTGACCATTCCTCGCATTTTTATGAAATGCACTTTTGGATATCTCCATTAAATGTGAGCAGCTTGGCATTCACTCTATTTCATTTGTTGTTTATTATGTCACTAACCCGCTCTCTCCTTAGGTAACTCCACAACGCCCCGGCCTGCTAGAGGGTAGGGTATGTAGTCAGTTTCCAGTATTTTGCATTCAAGGCCCTTCTTGCCCGTCGTAACAGTAGGATATCTAGGTGAATTTCATTTAGCTCTTAGCGTTTTTTGTGGATGTTGAGCTTGCTCTAGAGTTAAATTTCAAAATTAAGGGAATTGGTTCGTCAGTTACGATGTGCATCCAGGTGTACTAAGTTTCTGAGTGACCAATCCTCGCATTTTTATGAAATGCACTTTTGGATATCTCCATTAAATGTGAGCAGCTTGGCATTCACTCTATTTCATTTGTTGTTTATTATGCCACTAACCCGCTCTCTCCTTAGGTAACTCCACAACGCCCCGGCCTGCTAGAGGGTAGGGTATGTAGTCAGTTTCCAGTATTTTGCATTCAAGGCCCTTCTGGCCCGTCGTAACAGTAGGATATCTAGGTGAATTTCATTTAGCTCTTAGCGTTTTTTGTGGATGTTGAGCTTGCTCTAGAGTTAAATTTCAAAATTAAGGGAATTGGTTCGTCAGTTACGATGTGCATCCAGGTGTACTTAGTTTCTGAGTGACCATTCCTCGCATTTTTATAAAATGCACTTTTGGATATCTCCATTAAATGTGAGCAGCTTGGCATTCACTCTATTTCATTTGTTGTTTATTATGTCACTTACCCGCTCTCTCCTTAGGTAACTCCACAACGCCCCGGCCTGCTAGAGGGTAGGGTATGTAGTCAGTTTCCAGTATTTTGCATTCAAGGCCCTTCTGGCCCGTCGTAACAGTAGGATATCTAGGTGAATTTCATTTAGCTCTTAGCGTTTTTTGTGGATGTTGAGCTTGCTCTAGAGTTAAATTTCAAAATTAAGGGAATTGGTTCGTCAGTTACGATGTGCATCCAGGTGTACTAAGTTTCTGAGTGACCATTCCTCGCATTTTTATGAAATGCACTTTTGGATATCTCCATTAAATGTGAGCAGCTTGGCATTCACTCTATTTCATTTGTTGTTTATTATGTCACTAACCCGCTCTCTCCTTAGGTAACTCCACAACGCCCCGGCCTGCTAGAGGGTAGGGTATGTAGTCAGTTTCCAGTATTTTGCATTCAAGGCCCTTCTGGCCCGTCGTAACAGTAGGATATCTAGGTGAATTTCATTTAGCTCTTAGCGTTTTTTGTGGATGTTGAGCTTGCTCTAGAGTTAAATTTCAAAATTAAGGGATTTGGTTCGTCAGTTACGATGTGCATCCAGGTGTACTTAGTTTCTGAGTGACCATTCCTCGCATTTTTATGAAATGCACTTTTGGATATCTCCATTAAATGTGAGCAGCTTGGCATTCACTCTATTTCATTTGTTGTTTATTATGTCACTAACCCGCTCTCTCCCTAGGTAACTCCACAACGCCCCGGCCTGCTAGAGGGTAGGGTATGTAGTCAGTTTCCAGTATTTTGCATTCAAGGCCCTTCTGGCCCGTCGTAACAGTAGGATATCTAGGTGAATTTCATTTAGCTCTTAGCGTTTTTTGTGGATGTTGAGCTTGCTCTAGAGTTAAATTTCAAAATTAAGGGAATTGGTTCGTCAGTTACGATGTGCATCCAGGTGTACTAAGTTTCTGAGTGACCATTCCTCGCATTTTTATGAAATGCACTTTTGGATATCTCCATTAAATGTGAGCAGCTTGGCATTCAATCTATTTCATTTGTTCTTTTTATTATGTTCACTAACCCGCTCTCTCCTTAGGTAGTGCAGTGTGTGAGAAGAAAAGTGATAGTGAATAGTGTGTGTTGTCAGTGTGGTGATAGTGTGGTGTCAGTGTGGTTTAAGTGAGTGCCGTTGTCATCCGTGGGTGAGCATCAAGAGGAATAGAGAGAGACTAGTGTATTTATAATGTTATGTAAATAAATTCTTGTGTATTATTTATGCTCATTTCTCTTCCTACCCTTCCCATAGCTTTGCAATGGCCGCAGACCAGAAAGAAGAGATAGCAACCGCGACTGTGAATGAGTACAAAGTTTTTTATGTAAGTCTTGCGTTTATATATTTTGTTTTATTATTTATTTATCTATGCATTTGTGATATCTACATGTAAAAGTTATTATATTAATAATAACACTTGTAGTGTGTAGGGGTTTGCGTATCGGTCGTTTGACCCGGGTCAATCCAGGTTTGGTAGTTGAACTCCGGTTTTGCCTTGTGCACGGGCTCTTAGCGTTTTTACTTACGTAGGAATCACACTCTTAGCGCCATCATGCGCTACCTTGCCATTTATATTTTTAGATCATTCACCGTGTGTCGTAATTTATGCCACTGTTCCTTTGTTTCATTTTTGACGATTTATTCCATTTCCTTTTACAGGTTTTTCCATTAATGCGTTTTCTTTTGCAGGTACATGTGTGAATGATATTTTTGAGTGTGTATTTTGTTGATTGGTGGATGAATGATGATGAACAGGGTCAGCGCCGATAGGTATGCGAAGTGAATAGGTAGGCCTAGGGTATGTAAGCGGTAGATTTAGTTTAGTGGGTGGGTGGATGTTAGATGGGGAGAATAGGGCTTAATGACATATAGGTGCTTATATTTCTTAGTCCGTACTTGATCTCGCGTCTTGCCCTGGCCTTGGGAGTGAATGCGTGGAATAGGCCTCTGCGCAGCCCGGAGGGGAACGCAGGGGGAAACGCCACGTTAAATAAAGGTTAACGAGCCGGTGGCGTTGACCTCCTGGGTCCGGCGTGGAATAACGCCCGTGTGTTGTGTGAATGACGTAACAATAAGCTTCAAGCTAATCGTAATTATTTAGTTATTGCTATAAAAGTTTGAGATGTTTCGTATATTTTTTGCTATCCAAGATAAAAACTCGAACAATATTGTGGCAGAAGAGTATATTTACATATTTTGCCTCAGGAAGTCTAGTTCGTAAATACTGGCCTTGCGACCCCTACTCTATGCCTACATGCGGCTACAATATTGTTACAGAGCAAGTATTCAGAGCATTACTTTTGAAATTTCCTAACGTTTTCATCTCGTGATTATTCTTCCTACTTGTGTCTATTTTTTGTTTCCGGACATTTACTCCAGTTGACATTGTCTTTCTGCGTGCGTAAGCTATAAGGTGATCAAGTTTTACCTGTAAATTCCCGAGTAATTTTGTAAATTTCATTTGTCTTGACTTTAGATGGAATGTAAACCCGTGTGAACTTTATCGTGTAAGGAAGGACTGCGCGTTAGACGGCGTTTTCATGTCGATTCTAATTGAGTGAAGAGTATTAATTTTTCCCATTTTTAAAATGTGATTGAGCGTCGATCAAGTGGACCATATTTTTTTCAAATATATTATTGTATTACCACAATCTCCATCAATTTATCGACAACTTACGATTTGGAATTTTAAATACGCCTAGAAGTTTCCAAAAGGGATTAGCGGCTATGAAGGTTATTTTATTCCTGCATTTTAAAATTGTTTTTACTCTAATCCTTTCTAGATGTGACCTCATCTTATTCCTTGGAATAAACGTTTGTTCATTATTAAGGTAATGGAACGACTCCATCTCATTGAAATATTTTTTTTCGTTTTATAACGTTTTGAAGAAAAATCGGCTCTAATTATTTTACTAGCTATGCAATATTTATTTCGTTAGTTTTTTCACTGTCACGAAGACCATGTTTTACTGCCTGATTTTTATTTTTGTCATTTACTCTTCTACTTTTTAATGCATCATCTAATCCTCTTCTTTTTTTAATCCGTTTATTTCTTCATTTATTATCTGCTGGTGTTTTATTTACTGTACGTGCCGAGCGTTCTTTGACATATGCGTTCAATCTCTACGTAAATCGAGTGACATGACTTGAGTTCATGTATTCTTGCAACTATATTTTAATACTGCGCGTAGTGTTATATATACATTGATTTCCGCAGTAATAATCATATAATATTATTATCATCATTTACTCCTGTCTAACACCTAAGGAAATAGTAAATGTACATTACGTTGCTTTTCGGTTTCTGGTATGATTAAGCTGAGTAATATTTCAGGAAATGTCCACCTTTTCGTCCCAATTGCAAAGAATTTTCAATGGATGGTGTCAATTTACAAATTCTTTTCGAAAATTAACATTTAAAAATTTCCTTTTTTTTATTATCGATGTTCATTTTGTATCGCAAACATTCGATATCAGTTGCAACAAAGTACGCTTTCGACCTTTTCCCGTGCTCACCTGAGGATATTATTTAAAGTATGATTCCTTTAGATTATTGTTATATGTTATTGTCTGAGTCAAAACTTATATAAGATAATGTCGATTTACATATTTTTTTATTGAATATTTTGCATTTTGAATTTGTTTTGTTCATTTGTCGATGTTTACTTTTCTGTCACAAACATTCCTTGTTATTTTCAATAAATTAAGCTTTCACCCGTTTCTAATTCTCCCCTGAGTATATTATTTACGGCATGATACCTATTGCTTATAGTTATATATTATAGACTGGTTCAAAATTTACGTACATGAGATGGCGTTCATTTACAAATTAAACATTATTGAACACTATTGTTTTAAAATTTGCTTTGTTCAGTTGTCAATGTTCATTTTTTATGACGAACATTCAATGTTGTTTGCAATAAAGTACGCTTTCCCCTTTTCCTAAGCTTCTATATGAGTTTATTATTTATGGCATGATTCCTTTTGTTTATGGTTGTGTATATTGTGTGATTCAGGATTTATATATATGAGATAATGTTAATTTACATTATTTGTAATGTGAATTTTTTTGTCGATGTTCAATTTATTGTCACAAACATTCAATGCTAATTGAAATTAAATCACGCTTTCGCCGTTTACCAACGACGTCTGAAGATATTGTTTGTGGTATGAATCCTATTGTTTATCTTTTTATGATACGGTCTGATTCAAAATATACAAACAATAGATCGTGTTACAATAGATTTTACAAGAGGTATGGAAAAGTTTTGTCTTGAAAGTTGTTTTGTTAATTTGTCAATGTTCATTTTGTATGACAAACATTCAATGATTGTTTGCAATAAATGATTCTCTGCTTTTCCTAAGCTCATATTTGAGTACATTTTTTGTGGTGTGAATCCTATTGTGTTTGGTTGCGTGATATTGTTTTTCTAAATTTACTTACATGACATCGTGTTAATTTACAAATTTTGTACAGTACCTAATTAATTGTTTTTATTTTTTTTAAATTCGTCAATGTTCACTTTTTTGCACAAACGTTCAATTTTGTTTTATTAAAGTAAGCTTTTCCTCGCTTATCTGAGTATATTATTTATGTACAAGCATTTTATAGTGTAGCGAAAAAATGTAGGAGATTACGATAAATGAAAACTAAGTTCTGAAACAAAGTTGATGTATTCTCTCCTTGATGCCGATATTACAATAAAGACTGGTGAGCGGAACTGCATGCGAAACTAGATTCACAAACGTTGGTGGAGTATTGGCGTCCGAGCAACACTGACTAAACCAAGTCGAATCGAAGTGCATACTCGACAGCGTAGACAAACAGTGGAGTCGATACAGATGGGCGCCAAATGCAAAACAAAAGTGAACTTTCTAAGCGCATGGGTTCAAATTTTGATATTAAGGAGTTTGGACCGAAAGGTGAAAGTCATGTCATTCTTTTATATTTTCAGCACTTATAGAACTAAAGTTCCTCTATCAAATAACGTAAAGATAATTACACCAACCCATACTCCTTGGTCCACATATTGCATTTGAAATTACATACGATTAACGGCGAGAATGGCCACCACATGGGAATATAACGTTTAAAAATACCATAGTGACATGTCATTTTTGCAAAAAACTGACATTTTATGCGTAATTTCACAAGAAATAAAATAACACGAAAAAAAGGCATCAACCCACCGTATTTTTCGCTAAATCCACCAATTTCTGCGCTTATAGCAGACGAGATGCGTAGTTGTCTTCAAGTGGCGCTGCGGTAAGTCCAGCCAAAATGTATGGCGTATGAATAATATCATTGCTAATGAGATATTAAAGCATATTTCAGAAACATATTATAACATAACGTTTGATAGTAATATTCTGGTGTTATACATTAGTAAATTCATTGAGTACATGAATTTATTTATTTAAAGAAAATGCTGAATTGACTCCATCGTCGAGCTGATTAAAATTATCATAAAATATAAATCCTTCGACTTTACATCGTATTTCTTGTGATATTTATGTCTCTCAATAGCTTACGTAATTTTCTTTGTGAAGTAAGGATCACTTAGCAGGCATATACTCGTACCTCAGACAACTTGACTCAAGCAGTCGCGAGCCAACCTCCTTGGCCTTATGGTAAGGACAGCCACGGACAGTGGCTGTCCTTACCATTGTCCAGTTGGGCGACCGTTTCCGGCCTTTTTTCGCTCTGTCCGTGTTTATATATCACTCAACTACGGGATAACTATTAAAAATAGAGACTGGCTGTTTTGTATATTTCATTCAGGAGATGCCATTCCACAAACGGTTGGGAAGGAAATATATTATTTCCCGAGGTTAGCGAGAACATTAGGCTGAACTTTGGCTTATTAAAACTTGCTTCGAAGACAGAAATTCAAAAATAGGAAAAAATCGAGATGCAGCGACATCTTTCTTCTGCAAGTATCTTTAAGCACGTACGTCAGAATGAGTTTCCAAAGCCGCTATCATCAAAGCGGTGGACCCCTGCACGCCGAAAATCTTAATTTTTCCGGTGGCTGTTGAGGCGTACTAGGCCGTTATGAGTTTTATCCTCCCCCCAGCACTGACCACTTCGGCAACGCGGCATAAGGTGGAGGGGGAGTTTGGTCGCCGATTTCGTACTCTTGTTTCTAGGAGTTGGTGAGGATCCTTTTGGACGCGTATTCCAATTGGAAATATACTAATCTTTACAGGGTGTCTCGGGTGCTGGCGTAGTGGGTTGGTTCCCACAATGTTTAATTAGCCGTTGTGCACGAATGCCTACTACATTTGAGGATGAAATATACACATCAGTCACACCCCTTAACGAAAGCTACGAATTTTGTATATCGCTACGACTGTATTGCGATGCTGCGTTAAATTTTACAGCAGATTACAAGTTGTAATGTTTGGAATGCTGGCGCCTCACGCCAGATAAAAAAAGAGTAACGTTATTGAGGGCCGTCGCACGGAATCCCAAAGCCATGCGTCCACTTCCTCCCGCTCGCCTCACTCCCCTTGTTGATGGAAACACCGAATGAAATGTAAGCGCACATAAAATAAACAACTTAATAAATTCTAAATATCGAGAACCGATTAGCCTTGTTTTACCATAAGCTCCATGACAGGACAAGATTCGTATCGATATGACCACGCAGTACTGAGAAAAAGTTGTTTCACAAAATTTACAAGAACAATTTTATTTACACTTTGATTATCTTAACACTTTGTATATACCTTAACAACAAGTTTCTTTATGTTGTTTTAAAGTTTGGTTACAATCCAATGAATACTTTAAAAGTTATGAATTTTTAAAGTGAGCATTCCGATAAACCGGTGAAAAAACCGGCACTTTTTTTGTTTCACAGACAATAAAATTTTAACAAGTTAAAATAAAAATTTTCGCTTTCCACAGTTAAACGCAGAATTAAATTTCTAATTTTTGATGTAACTTGTTTTCATGTGGGACTACGGGTACAACTGTCATTGACTTGTAAACTCGAGTGTCATGACTTTTTTCCACGACAGTAGTTCCGAGAGCCACCGCTTCAGTTTCAGTGGGGTAACTTTACTGGGAGGAGGGGGTTATCTGTGAGGGGTGTTTGGGGCGTGGCTTACTTAGCCAGTGACCGCCAGTCAAGATGCGCTTATCTCTTATTACGTCTCACGTCATCACTCGGCCCAATTGAACGAAGGCCGAGGAAATATTTTGTTTACGAGCAAGGTGAGTACCTAGATTAGAAGAAATTGAAGAAAGCAGTGAAGGACATATGGCAAATAGAAAAACTTAAGGAGGCTCAACATCCGCTGGCATTTCAGAAAGCAGTGGGAAACAACATAGGAGAGGAACTGACTGACAAATCAGAGGAAGAGCGTTGGGAAAACATTAAACGTGGACTACAGGAAGTCGCAAAACCAGAAAAAATTCCGACCCATATTTGTGCAAAAACGGCGACACTAAACCCCTACACCTGTCGAATGCCTCTCGGCCCACTTACTTAATTTAGGTGCAGCGGCGAAATGAGTCCATTCAACGCCAGCCTGATTTGAGGCGTTTCTTCAAGGAAAGGGAGGTCGAAAGACATTGGTGTCTCAGTTTCAGCCTCTCCTTAAAATTCGGACATTGGGGCGTTGACACTCAGCATCTCTTTGGTGCCCTTGGCTTGGCGATGACCACCATCTCCCACCGATAAAAGAGGACACTTACACAGCATGGATTAATAATCCTTTATTTGTTGCACCACCGGGGCTATATTTGGTGATATTCACCTGCCACACACCCTCGCGTTGGCTCCCAGGGTATTACGTATATGAATATGTAGATAAAGTACCTATATGATGAGGATATGGAAGAGGATAGTTCCTGAGTCAGCCTTAATATCATCATCATAGCTCCAGATGAAATGTCTAACGCAACTAGCAAGACCATTCGAAATATGTAAAAAGAACCGTCCAGGGGTAACGACATTCTAGACATATTAGCAACAAATATGAGTTTTAAATGTAGTTACAGACACAGGAATTAGTGATCATAAAATAGTGCATGAGAAATTTAATGTAGGCGTTGAAAGACATTATAAAATAATATTTTCAGTGATGACATTAAAAATATTTTGCGAACTCCAACTTAATATGGTAGACTGGACCATAATCAAAAAATTAGAGAAATTGATTGCCGAACTGATAGACTCCTTCTTTTCTTGTACAATTAAGGATATTATTAGCTCTAAATATATCCAATAGTATAAATATAAGTGGATAGCATATCAATGGATAGCGTTGGCATGTTGACATAGGGTCTGTAAGGTAACCCAACTAACAGCGGTTTTTTGCATGCCTACTTGCTATGCCATTTTTATCTTTTTTATATATTGTGAAGTTCGGAGAAGAATAAATTCACGAATTCTTTTGCATGTTTGGTGTGGTTTCACCCTCTGCCACACACCTTTATGGTGGTTTGCAGTGTATTGAGTAGATGAAACCAAGGAGGAGGGTATGCTTATTTGGCAAGGTTAATTACGACGGTACAAAAGAGGAATTAAGGGAATCGTTCGATGTATTTAGCGAACAAAGCAAAGGATTAGATACAGAGGATTCGTGGAGAGAATTTCTTGAGATCACCCGTAAAGCAGTTAATGAATACATACCAAGTAAATACATAAGTGATAATACAGAGCCAAGGTGGTATAACGCGGATGTAAGGAAATCACTAAAGCGACGAAGGGTATGCCACGCTAGGATGAAAAATGCAGGACGGAGTCTATCGGTAGAGGAAAGAAATGAGCTAGTTCAAAACTATAAAAAAACCGAGAGCATTAGCAAGGAAATCATGTCGGAAAGCGTTATCACATTTCAAGAGCAAGATGTTAGGAGGATACTTAGATAGCAATCCTAAAGCTTTTTGGTCATATATGAGAGAGCTTCAGGGAAATAGGTACACAGTGCACACACTTAAAAACGATAAAGGAATTAGAGTCACCAGCAGTGTAGAAAAAGCAAATACTTTAAAGACCTTCTTCCAAAGCGTATTCAACTCATCGTCACACAACGCAGTGGAACCACCGCCGAACACTTTCAGTGAGCAAATGCCCGAAATAAAAATTGCATGTCGCGGAATAGAGCAGCAGTTAAAAAGCATTAGTAAAAACAAATCACCAGGTCCCGATCAAATTCCCTCCAGAGTATATAAAACATTAGCTTCTGAAATAGCCCCCTATCTAGAAATAATATTCAATAAAACACCAAAGAACCACACAGTGCCCAAGGATTGGAAAGTAGGTAACATTACACCTATTTTTAAAAGCGGTGATAGGGAAGAACCAAGTAACTACAGACCCATTTCACTCACGTCAATCTCTTGTAAGGTATTCGAGGACATTGTAGTCAGTTCGATCATGGGGAATTTGGATAGTCAGGGATTGCTCATAAACAGCCAAAATCGGTTCCGGAACGGTAGATCTTGCGAAACACAATTAGCTTTATTCGTACATGATATTTTATTCTACGGCGAAGACAGTACTGAAGGTGATGCTATATTTTTAGATTTTAAAAAGGCATTCGATAAAGTTCCTCATGATAAATTAATCTTGAAGTAAGAGAGTTTGGGTATAAATAAAGACGTTGTATGTTGGGTAAAAGAATTCTTGAGTGGGTTAGAGCAGAGGGTTGTCATAGATGGTATCATGTCGGACACAATCAAAGTCACATCGGGAGTTCCCCAGGGTAGCGTAACATATCCGCTTCTATTTCTTTTATAGATAAACGATTTGGGTACCGTAGTTAGTAGTAAGCTTAGACTTTTTGCAGACGATGCGGTGGTGTACAGGGGTATATCAAACGAAGAGGACACGAAATCACTTAGCAAGGATTTAGATGCAATTCAAGAGTGGTGCGACAAATGGCAGTTAGAACTTAGCCTTTAGAAGTGTGTAGCTATCAATTTTTGGAGGAGGAATAATTCCTATAAAATTAATATCACGAAGATCGAAGGCGTTGAAACCATAAGGTATTTAGGTCTAACAATCACTAAAGATTTATCGTGGGAAAGACACATCCGGGAAATATGCGGCCGAGCGAAGAGAAAGCATGGATTTATAAAAAGAGTGCTCGGGAAATGTGATGAGAAGACAAAAGAGCGATGCTACTTTTCACTAGTTCGGCCCCACCTTGAGTATGCAGCCATTGGATGGGATCCGAATGAATTAGGTTTGATCAGAGAACTTGACAGTGTGCAGCGTAGAGCAGCTAGGTTCGTTAAAAGGTGTTACGATAGGTTGAGTAGCGTTTCAGAATTAACAAAAGAATTAGGGTGGGAGTCATTATCAGAGCGTAGGTTAAAGTACAGATTAAGTCTATCGCAGAAATATCAATCGGATAGCTTTACTGAAGATGTAAGGCACATATTAAAAAACACCAGCGTATTATGCTAGATTCGACCAGATAAACAAAATTAGAGAGATAGATTGTCGTACTTATGGATTCAAATTGGCATTTTCCCCGTAATATAAGAGAACAGAATAGGCAGCATAGCAAAGGGATAGGTAGGGGAAATATTTTAGAGTATTCTGTAGTGCATGATGCATGTCCTACCCCTTAAATACTATAGATACTAACAATCTAGTTGCATGAGTCCCTATAGTTGCTTTTTTGCATGTCGGTGATATTCACCCCCTGCCACACACCCTCGCGGTGGCTTGCAGGGTATCGTGTAGATGTAGATGAGATGTTTGTGACAGTAATATCTTTCAGCGAAGATACTGAAGGAAATTTGATTAGGTACCATACATTTTGAAGTAGGACGTCAGTGTGCAGTAATTACTATAACATATTCATGTTTCAACATTTCCAGCTCAACAATATGCCCTAGAAAAGAATAAACATTTAATTACTGCAGCTTAAGAAGTTCTTGACTAATCGATAATTATTGTAACAACAATTTACCTCTCAGTTGCTGGTAAGTTGGTAACCCAACGAAAAGAGGGTCCCTACGCAGTGGGTGTGGATGCCGGAATGTTGAACACCACCGAAGTTACAAGGAATCAATTTGAGAAATGGAGTAGGATAGTTCCTGAGTCAGCCTTTATCCTATCATTATAGCTCCAGTTGAAATATTTAAACCAACCAGCTATAGCAACCAATTAATATTTGGGACAGTAATGGATTAAAGCGAAGATACCTAAAGAAATTAGAAAAGATGCTGTATATTTTGATTCAGAAGAATAGTGAGTCGTTCATGTATCGACATTACTTTCTTACCCATGTTCTAGAGAATCATAATTAATCAGTTACTTCAGTTATATAAGTTCAATACTCATCGATAATTATTACATTGATTGGTTTGGATTATCAATTTGGTTAGACGGTTCTCGTGAATGATTATCTAACATTTAAAGCAAAGTAATTACACATTACAGAATAGCATGTAGGTAGTGCCTGCACGACCTGCTATTTTTGCATGCCTGCATGACAAGTAAGTGAAAATTTAAATCTCTTTTGATTGTGTTGTTACGTACTCTTAACTACACGTAACTCTTGGGAGGCTTCCTTTTGAAGTCATCTTTACCTCAAATAAAACTTCTAAGACGACCAAGATTCTTTCTCAGTACAGCCATCTTTATTACTTCTTCTCTTACAGCTCATGTGTTACATTACATCCGGGAGGCGGAGAAACAAAAGACAATCAACTAAATAATGCCAACCTTTGCATTATATAACAATATGTAAATTAAGTACATCTACATAATACCCTTCAAACCACCATAAAGGTGTGAGGCAGGGGGTGAATTAACACCAAACATGAATTAAATATTATGCATAAATAGGATTATTTATATTCTACTAAACTTCACAATAAAAAAAAGCAAAGCAAGAAAATAAAACAAAGCAAGAATGCAAAAACATGCTGTTAGTTGCGTTAGCTTTAAGTCCTCGTGCAAAAGAAATTACTTTCTGTCTGGTGACCCCGCGATCGACCATTGGTATTCGTATGTATTACGTAAGTAGGTAATATAAGCTTAAATTTCACTCATTATACTTATTACATATCAGTCATTACCATTCATTCAATAGTGTAATTACGCTTCACCAAATATACTCATTACATTGCAGTCAATACGTTAATTACGTACTCACTGCATCTCGCTCAAGTCGTCGGTTCCATTGACGTCGCCTGAAATATTTCCGACGAGGTCTAGGGCATTCAATTCCTTATGCTTCATTCTGAAGTGATTCGCTCTCGACCATGAGAGCGAAAGTGAGGAATCATTTCAGCGATTGCGAAACCCACGACCTTACTAGTTCAGGAACGAACTTCGTCTTAGTTCCTTGTTTTACTTCGTACGAGGCAACAACACTATCCCGAACAGCTGATCAGCAGTGGTGTGGAATCCTTGCGAGAATGCTTGGAGGCCGTTCCGTCACGTAATAAGAAGCTGATTTTCGTATTAAGTCTTTTGCAAGAAGTGTCCGCTAGTGTTTCAGTGAGTGAGAAAGTCTAATATTGGCGATGTATCATAATGAGAAGTATCGTGAACGTGAATTATTCACGTGAATATTATGTTGCTCACCAAATCGTGACTCCAAAGAAGCCTGTTAGTAAATCGACGCTCCTCAAGATGTTAATGCATAAGTTATCCAGCGTAATTTGTGAGAGTGTTTATCAAGTACCGAGCAGTGTTTCATCCTCCAACATAACCTCGCAAGATAAATATGAATAGTAGTGCTTCAGTTGCATCAATCACTGGACGAGTGACCAAGTTATGTCGTGTCGTGCGTCGTGGTTATAAGTGCCTTGCCGAGAGAAGAATTAGCTGGAAATCGTTGCAGTGAATCTACTACCCTAGCTGTAATGACGGTACACAGGTCTTGGTGTTCCCGTAAAGGTAAGCAATTGCATGGTTTGCTTCCATTTCCTATGCTTATGTAATTACCCACGTCCAAGTGTGATTTGGGTTGCTGAAGTATTCTGCGAACGATGCCGACGAATTTCGTTGTTGTTGCAGTTTGATGGTTACTATTAGCAACTGCTAATCTTTGATGGAATTCAAGGTAAATATACGACATATCCAACCGTAAATCTTATTATATCCAGAAAGCAACTAGAAGGGCGGTTGGCAGTGGTTTTATTGAAGAGTTTCTTTCATTTGATTACTATCAATAGTAGAGGAAAATGGACTTACTATTCGAACGTCGATGGGCATGTTTATCTGAAAATAATTTTCATGTAACTATTTCAATAATTGCTATAATTATAGCAATGCAAAATTGAAATCAGGTATCAGATGACATTAAAATGTAGGTGTGGGTAGTCTCGAAATAAAACCCCTACACGTTGCATGATGGTGTAATATTTGTTTGAAAACAATTTCTTTTGTTAAATATTTCATTGTAGGACATTTTTCAGAAACTTGAGGATTACAGCATCTATTGGGTATTTTATCACATTTTCCCGCCAAAACGAGTAGTTAACGGACGTAATAGCAGGTGGCGCTCTTAATAATTTTATAGTAAACTATTTTCGGAAAACGAATCTGCTTGCCATTATAGGCAATTATCAATATCCAACATGCATATCCAACAATATATAAGCAAGGGAATATTTAAATTGCGAAAATAATTAAGCGTTTTCGAAATTATTAATCACGACGAATTCCATAATTGCGCTTTGGTGATTGGTCCGGTCTCGGTGACGTCACGCCAGACCGTGACTTTTAATCGCGTGATCAGACAGTCTTCAGTATTCGTCTGGACGCGGTAGTAGAAGGGCAGGTGAGTTTTCAGCCCCAATTTAAGATACTTTTACTTTAAGTCGGTTTCCATTATTAACCTTCAGATTATATTCTTTCTTGAGCTATTAATAAGATATTTATAATAAACCACATTAGTAACGTTCATCGAGTTTGGAGTTACCTTAAAAGGGAAATCCGGAGCAACTAGTGACTTAATTTTCTGGATGTACATACGAAGAGTAGAGATATATTCCGAGATACATATACCATGTACATGACTACAGTTGATATTCTTGCTTTACTTAGAAATTCACTCCTGCATATGTCATGAATAATTCTTTTCCCATTGATTGATGGGTAATTACAGTAGAAGTGCAGCAAAATTTTTGGTTCCGTCTGTTAATGGTTTGAATGTTTTTACAGGAAGGAGTTATTCGAGTTGCCTGCTACGTAAAACGGGATCTTCGTCATCGATCACGTGGGACTTTAGACAACTGGGAATTCGAGAGACTGAGAAACGGTCTTCAGTGGGTTCAGATGGTAAGTCCGCTTAATTGCTAATATTTTTCATTGACAAGTGTTTTCATTTTCACGTAATACTTTTCGCGCCTTTTTTGTGATTCTTTTACTTCTGGTCGATGCTAGGTTGTTTTTTCTTAAACCGTGACTTCCCGCCGAAAATCTCAAAAGGTTGTTTCGACTCCTAGAATTATCCCGGGCCATCCTTGACTCTTCTTGCTACAACCTTACGCGTTATTCGAGAAATTTTAGTCTATTTCAAGTTCATCCTGTTTGAAATTAACTTAAAATCGAGATTAAACGATTGCTGTTAATAAAACAAAGTCGAAAGTGCAGTAGCGTATCTTCACTTTCTACCTTCTTGGAATTAATTTGAATTTGTGGATAATTTCAGTTTCGCAATCTGTTTTCTTACATAATTAATATCTATCGTAATGACCTCGAAGTCGATCTCCATGTATAAGCCCATTTTCATTGTCCAATCAATTCTCATCCTGTATGTTACGGGAGAAAGTAGGTATTGCGTATTCTACGTTACCTTATTCCGCGATCATTTAAAATGATCCAAGGTTCAAGATGTTAATTTTCGAATTTTGACTCTATAGCCGACGTTTTAGCTACATTTTTGTGATATTTTTTAGCGATCTTACTGTTTCTTGTTGCTACGGAAGTGAGACGGATAACACTATAGCATACATCTACATCTACACGATACCCTGCAAGCCACCGCTAGGGTGTGTGGCAGGGGGTGAAGGTCACCAAGCATGCACTACTAACATGCAAGCAAGCAACTAAAGGGTCTCATGCAACTATCGGAAAGGGATATAGCTGTACTGATTTTCGTCAATAGTTTTGCTCGGGAGCAACAGATGCGATATATGAACTACCTGTTCGCTACGTGGCGCGAGATTATGAATATTATTTTTTATTAAGTAGGCAGAGTCCGCTATTTTTCCATTAACTGATGACTAATTACAGCATTAAGCACTTATGGCCCGACACACAACATCAATTTTGACGGAGCCAAGCTGATCAAGACCGCCATACACCATTTCCCAAGGCTCATACGCGAGGCGATCGAAACGGCCGAGAACCCCAACAATTTTAATTTAAGATATTACAACTCCAGTATCTAACTGCAAATAGGTGTGTCATTCTTGGTGAATATAATGAGTTCAAATATGAGTTAGTGAGCCCGCGTCATGTTTCATAAGCATTTTACATTATCCACGTACAGTTTGTTTACATTTCCAACTCGGAATAGATACCATTTTCCCTTGTGAGTGTAAGAAACTCGGTCATCTGATTGACTGATTTGTTTGAGTAATTTTTTTGTATCTTTGGAATAAATTTATGTTCCTAGTAAATTGGGATTGTTTCACATATTGTGCACGACTTGGGCAGTCATTATTGAATCCCTTCGTGGTAATGTTATAACTATATAATATTTAAATGCCTAATAGATTTAGTTTTTCCGATTTGTTAAAAATTCGCGTAAGTGCCTTGACTTCAGGAAGGTGCTTCACGAGGTTTTTCGGTTGAAAGTTCCTGGCACGACACAAAGAAGAAGACGCCGTGCATTGAAGAGTGGTTCGATGGAAGTGACAAAAGAGAGTACCTGTTTCTCAATCAAACCTCCTTTTAACTGGATTTCATCAAATTGAGATTGTCCAGACCAAAACTGGGTTTGAGCGCCAGTGCCAGGAATTTTCAACCAAGCTCTTAACATTGCACACAGACCAAGGTTAAAAACAGCTTGAAAGTGTTTTCAACTTTCGTTCAGTATCAAAGGTTGAAGTTCAGGGTTCATAATGCCGTAATAAATTAACATGGATAGTTAAGCCATCAAGGCCCTTTTCCACGCATTCTATTTGTTGCACTTCATTGTGCGTTTGTTGGTAACTTTTGTGCTGATTATTGAATAGAAAAGATCACTTCGATCGCAAGTTGAGTAAGAGTTAAACATTAGAGGCATGGGATATATGGCTCGTTGAATTTAAATACGTTTCAACTATTGTTGAATTACCGGTTAACATTATTAAGTCTTCTGAAGTCCAATGAAGGATCTTGATAATACATGAACAATGAATGGTCTTACGCGCTTTGATCACCAAACATTGTTATTTCATATGGCTTGTAGCTTAATGAAAATTAACTTTTGCCAGATTTGCTATTTTTGCAATTGTTCTCCTTTAAGTTAATCGGTGTTATGTTCTTTGATGTCGTAAAACAGAGAGACCAATTTTTAGCAATATTTAGTCATTAGTAAGCATTATTTATTACATATGTTAGGTACCTGTATTTCTTCGTAAAAGGACCGGACACAGGGTTTTTAGTCTCTAGATTTCATCCGTTTATTTCGCACAGTTAACAACACATCAACATACTCCCGTCCCTCATAGCGCGAGATGATGGAAAGTATTAAATCCGTGATGAGGGAATCATTTAATTACAACTACTGTGGATTTTAGAAATGAGATTACAGGCTTTCATACTCGTTGCATTTCAAATTATTTTTTCACGGTATTTCATCTCGCTAAATTCATACCTCGCACAGTAAATCTAATTCTAATGCAGCTATACTTATGTTTTAAGTTGTTACTTGAGTACACAAGTTTAAATCACATGATTTCCAACCTACTGCGTTTATGCTCTTTATTGTTTCGATTGGTTGCTATGCGTTGGTTATTGCAGGAAGTAGAACATTCATTTATAAAACTAGATGTGATCCATAATTTTATTTATTTCATATACATACTTCATGCATGATCAATATTTTTTTATCATAACAATAACCATTGAAAGACTTTTGTCAGCTGATTAGCAATGTTTCCTTAGGCGGATAATCAGTATCCATCATTTTCGGTCTCGATATTTTGTTCCTTCCTTGTCGATTGAATTCAGATGAAGTTGATACCATTCGTATACGAAGTAGATACGATTACACGAATACGAATATATTTCGAAAAACGAAGTTGTTATTTTCAATGTTCGACGAAATTTACGCGGTAAACATAAACTTTTTAATTTGGAAATTCAATGTGCATACAAAATGGTGTCTGCCGGTGGAGTAGTATCGATAAAGTTGTGCTGATATGATTTTAATTTGCGTTTGTGCCTTGATTCGTCGAAATTTGGAAACTTCAAGCAGTGTTCCAATTAGATTGTAGACCCAATTTTCCTGTCTCTAATCTTGAATGCATATAATTATTTTCTCCTATGGAATCAGGCGTGCTTAATAATTTTAGATTTGATATTTAATTCAATTGCTAATCATTTATTTTTGTGTTCATAAACAAGACACGTATTGGCTATTATTAGACTCCTGAGAGCGTAACAGTCTTTTTCAATATGAACAGAATCTTTTTCGAAATTAAACTTTGAGTATATTTATATTCTAATTTAGATAACGATTGTTATTATTTGATTTGATCCCTTATTGGGTTGCGGCATTTATTCTGTTAATAATGTCAGTACAAACTAATACGATATTGCCATTGGGCTCCAGTTCTTCCGGCCTTCTATGCTCTCCTGAAATTCGAGATGTAACACCTGAGTTTCGACCCAGAGATTGGTTTTTAAGCGCGGAAGATTTCAAATCGCGTGTCGTTAGAGTAAAATAGATTACGACTCTATTCTCCAACGTGTTATTAGAGAGTGAATTTGTTTTTTTTTCTTGAAATAGATATGGGAGGTTCCATCACTGTCTGTAAATAAACTGACCTTGAAGGTTATTTCGCCTTTCATCATTTGCCATACTCATATTTTGATGAGAATTGATTCCAATTATTGATTACACGACCTTTTTCGTTGCTCGATCGATTTATTTCGTAACACATAATTTCTGTTGTATCACCCTCACGTGAGCCTCCTCCTAAAATCTTCCTAATCCTTGTAAAATATCTTCACCTTTCAATCGATGCTTATATGACTGGTTGGAGTTAAACTGCTCTTCGCTGACCAAAACGGTTACCATGCGCGACACGCGAATACGTGATGTAAACAAACCGGTTTGGTTGTGGGAGATAGGCCGTCGCTATAGACAACCGTTGTAAACAAGGAAGTTAGAATGTACTAGAGGACGTATGTAAGCTGATTTGAGAAGAGATCTGGGTAATAGGTACAGACATATCAGGCTTGCTACTTGCGATATTCGTACGGATGAAGTTTTTTTGGCACCCAGTAAAACTAAGACAATCAAGAGAAATAATCATATGCCTTTTTTAAACGTCAAAGAAACGGAAGATAGATAGCAAACAAACGCCAAATATATAGTTTAAATTTGTTAAATTCTAACCTGATAAGATTAAATAGTTATTTACGGGATAAAATGCATCAACAGCTACGTTAAATACAGCTACATCCACGCGATACTTAGCAAGCCACCGCGAGGGTGTGTGGCAGGGGGTGAAGATCATCGAACACGCAATATTGGCATGCTACTAGGCTACTACATGGATATATGCTAGATCATAGGATCACGTGGAGCTAGATGTAGTACATACATAGTAATAAAGGGGTTGGGTGTTAATAAATACATCATACACTACAGTCAACTCTAACAGTATTTCACCTATTGCCTATCCCTTTCCTATGCTGCCTATTGTGTTCTCTTATAGTACCGGGGAAAAAATACATTTTAAATCACTCGTTACGACATTCTATCGCCCTTAATCTTATTTATCTGGTCGAATATAGCATCATACGCAAGTGTCTTTAATATGTATGTCAGTCAAGCTGTCCGTTTTGAATGAATGAAATAGATTTAATCTGTACTTAAACCTAAGATCCTTACGAAGATTAGCGGGTACCGAAGGGATTGAATTTGTGCCCGATTTAATTGTTGTTTAAGCTTTAATACGCATAAGAGGCCTCCGTGCAAAACACAAATGTTTTGTACGGGCTTGTAGGTGGGCTTGAATCGTTCACAACCACCCCTATTCTGAGTTCATTGTCACCCGGTGGCTAGTATGCTAATTTCTCTGTCATGTACTTTCAGTTCTACTTGAGAAATCACCATTTGTGATCTGTTGCATTGCTGTTGCATTACGCAGGTTATCTTGTTATCTCTCGTTTTCATGTAAATGCTGATACATATACATCAGTCAGGTTTAATTTCGGGTATCGTATATCGAATTTTTTAAATCTGAGGTTAGAATTAGATTATTATTATATAAGTCCAAATCAACTGGAATTTAAGGAATACCACTCCGCATTATCCCACCATTTTGCTGTGAATATTTTTTTCAAGATTTCTCTTGTTCCTATAGCGTGTTTTTGTGAATACAGTTCTGATTATCATTTTTATATCTTCGCTTTTTAAATAATAACTCCATTGTTGGAACATCATTTAGGGATGTGAGTTTTTCAGCGTGTCAAAATGGTTATGAGTTCACTACAACTGCAGATATGTGCTGTATTCAGGAGCAGAGGCGTGGAAGTACACAAACTTTGATCGAATTCGAATCGATTCACATTTTGGGCACATAACATTTACTATTGTTTTTTGCATTATTCACTATAAATTTGAGTCTAAAAGATTTGTATTTCTCCGTCAATTATGAACAAAACATCTTAGAGTTAGGAGGACTTGTCTTCCCATACGGGGGCCCCGACATCATTTACAGAGACCTATACATCTCGATGTGATTTGGTAAAACTGTACTTTCAAACTCAGTATACAATGACAGAAGATGGTAACAAAAATTATATACACTATCTTATTCTTCACACTGAGCTTTGTGTTAGTTAAAGATTTTCTTTTCTTAGAGGTACATTGTTTTGACGGCACGCTATTTTAAATTGAATTTATTTCTGCCGTTGCAGGACTTAAGGCGGAGCTACGACTGGAAGGTCACTTCCCATAAGTTGTCGAGGTTAGGGTGAGGAATCTTCGTAGCGGCCCGAGAGGGGAGAACAGGAAGCAGTCTCAACAGGAGGTCGAACATTGGTTTGCTCATGGCTTCGCAATGCTCTGGTAAAACTAACTTTTGTTTCAGGGTCTACGATCTAAAAGGTAAAGAGAGCATTTGTAAGCAAGGGTAAAATGTGTGTTCACAATTATTTGGTTCTCTTGTGTTCGTCATAGGAGCCGATTGCCCCTATTTCAATACATGGCCATGGTCTGGTGAAATGTGAAGGTATTTTGGTAAATCAAGCTTGATTATTGGTGTAAAGGCCTCGGTAACTGATGTCGGGTACCCGACATAGGAGGACTAGTCCTCCGAACTATAAGGCAAGTGGCCACTTGCCTGGTCTAGCGAGTCGACTCTAGGCAGAAATATGTTTGCATACTGTGTATAGTAATATATTATGTGAAGTCCTGAATGTTTTGTTTGTCGCTTTTCCTTGGGTGTATTTTTTTGTGTCCATTTCTATTGTTTTAATGTATTTTAATTGTGATGGATGTTTTTATCTTCTATGCTTGTTTATTCAGGTTCGTTCACAGGTGAGCTGACGCCTTGGATTACGCTGCATGCCGAGTAGAGTGTAGGAATAGTTAGTCAGTATAGAGCAGTCAGTATAAGTATTTGTGGATGTTGAGCTTGCTCTAGAGTTAAATTTAAAAATTAAGGGAATTGGTTCGTCAGTTACGATGTGCATCCAGGTGTACTTAGTTTCTGAATGAACATTCCTCGCATTTTTATGAAATGCACTTTTGGATATCTCCATTAAATGTGAGCAGCTTGGCATTCAATCTATTTCATTTGTTGTTTATTATGTCACTAACCCGCTCTCTCCTTAGGTAACTCCACAACGCCCCGGCCTGCTAGAGGGTAGGGTATGTAGTCAGTTTCCAGTATTTTGCATTCAAGGCCCTTCTGGCCCGTCGTAACAGTAGGATATCTAGGTGAATTTCATTTAGCTCTTAGCGTTTTTTGTGGATGTTGAGCTTGCTCTAGAGTTAAATTTCAAAATTAAGGGAATTGGTTCGTCAGTTACGATGTGCATCCAGGTGTACTAAGTTTCTGAGTGACCATTCCTCGCATTTTTATGAAATGCACTTTTGGATATCTCCATTAAATGTGAGCAGCTTGGCATTCACTCTATTTCATTTGTTGTTTATTATGTCACTAACCCGCTCTCTCCTTAGGTAACTCCACAACGCCCCGGCCTGCTAGAGGGTAGGGTATGTAGTCAGTTTCCAGTATTTTGCATTCAAGGCCCTTCTGGCCCGTCGTAACAGTAGGATATCTAGGTGAATTTCATTTAGCTCTTAGCGTTTTTTGTGGATGTTGAGCTTGCTCTAGAGTTAAATTTCAAAATTAAGGGATTTGGTTCGTCAGTTACGATGTGCATCCAGGTGTACTAAGTTTCTGAGTGACCATTCCTCGCATTTTTATGAAATGCACTTTTGGATATCTCCATTAAATGTGAGCAGCTTGGCATTCACTCTATTTCATTTGTTGTTTATTATGTCACTAACCCGCTCTCTCCTTAGGTAACTCCACAACGCCCCGGCCTGCTAGAGGGTAGGGTATGTAGTCAGTTTCCAGTATTTTGCATTCAAGGCCCTTCTGGCCCGTCGTAACAGTAGGATATCTAGGTGAATTTCATTTAGCTCTTAGCGTTTTTTGTGGATGTTGAGCTTGCTCTAGAGTTAAATTTCAAAATTAAGGGAATTGGTTCGTCAGTTACGATGTGCATCCAGGTGTACTAAGTTTCTGAGTGACCATTCCTCGCATTTTTATGAAATGCACTTTTGGATATCTCCATTAAATGTGAGCAGCTTGGCATTCACTCTATTTCATTTGTTGTTTATTATGTCACTAACCCGCTCTCTCCTTAGGTAACTCCACAACGCCCCGGCCTGCTAGAGGGTAGGGTATGTAGTCAGTTTCCAGTATTTTGCATTCAAGGCCCTTCTTGCCCGTCGTAACAGTAGGATATCTAGGTGAATTTCATTTAGCTCTTAGCGTTTTTTGTGGATGTTGAGCTTGCTCTAGAGTTAAATTTCAAAATTAAGGGAATTGGTTCGTCAGTTACGATGTGCATCCAGGTGTACTTAGTTTCTGAGTGACCATTCCTCGCATTTTTATGAAATGCACTTTTGGATATCTCCATTAAATGTGAGCAGCTTGGCATTCACTCTATTTCATTTGTTGTTTATTATGTCACTAACCCGCTCTCTCCCTAGGTAACTCCACAACGCCCCGGCCTGCTAGAGGGTAGGGTATGTAGTCAGTTTCCAGTATTTTGCATTCAAGGCCCTTCTGGCCCGTCGTAACAGTAGGATATCTAGGTGAATTTCATTTAGCTCTTAGCGTTTTTTGTGGATGTTGAGCTTGCTCTAGAGTTAAATTTCAAAATTAAGGGAATTGGTTCGTCAGTTACGATGTGCATCCAGGTGTACTAAGTTTCTGAGTGACCATTCCTCGCATTTTTATGAAATGCACTTTTGGATATCTCCATTAAATGTGAGCAGCTTGGCATTCAATCTATTTCATTTGTTCTTTTTATTATGTTCACTAACCCGCTCTCTCCTTAGGTAGTGCAGTGTGTGAGAAGAAAAGTGATAGTGAATAGTGTGTGTTGTCAGTGTGGTGATAGTGTGGTGTCAGTGTGGTTTAAGTGAGTGCCGTTGTCATCCGTGGGTGAGCATCAAGAGGAATAGAGAGAGACTAGTGTATTTATAATGTTATGTAAATAAATTCTTGTGTATTATTTATGCTCATTTCTCTTCCTACCCTTCCCATAGCTTTGCAATGGCCGCAGACCAGAAAGAAGAGATAGCAACCGCGACTGTGAATGAGTACAAAGTTTTTTATGTAAGTCTTGCGTTTATATATTTTGTTTTATTATTTATTTATCTATGCATTTGTGATATCTACATGTAAAAGTTATTATATTAATAATAACACTTGTGGTGTGTAGGGGTTTGCGTATCGGTCGTTTGACCCGGGTCAATCCAGGTTTGGTCGTTGAACTCCGGTTTTGCCTTGTGCACGGGCTCTTAGCGTTTTTACTTAGGTAGGAATCACACTCTTAGCGCCATCATGCGCTACCTTGCCATTTATATTTTTAGATCATTCACCGTGTGTCGTAATTGATGCCACTGTTCCTTTGTTTCATTTTTGACGATTTATTCCATTTCCTTTTACAGGTTTTTCCATTAATGCGTTTTCTTTTGCAGGTACATGTGTGAATGATATTTTTGAGTGTGTATTTTGTTGATTGGTGGATGAATGATGATGAACAGGGTCAGCGCCGATAGGTATGCGAAGTGAATAGGTAGGCCTAGGGTATGTAAGCGGTAGATTTAGTTTAGTGGGTGGGTGGATGTTAGATGGGGAGAATAGGGCTTAATGACATATAGGTGCTTATATTTCTTAGTCCGTACTTGATCTCGCGTCTTGCCCTGGCCCTGGGAGTGAATGCGTGGAATAGGCCTCTGCGCAGCCCGGAGGGGAACGCAGGGGGAAACGCCACGTTAAATAAAGGTTAACGAGCCGGTGGCGTTGACCTCCTGGGTCCGGCGTGGAATAACGCCCGTGTGTTGTGTGAATGACGTAACAATAAGCTTCAAGCTAATCGTAATTATTTAGTTATTGCTATAAAAATTTGAGATGTTTTGTATATTTTTTGCTATCCAAGATAAAAACTCGAACAAACTGTGGCAGAAGAGTATATTTACATATTTTGCCTCAGGAAGTCTAGTTCGTAAATACTGGCCTTGCGACCCCTACTCTATGCCTACATGCGGCTACAATATTGTTACAGAGCAAGTATTCAGAGCATTACTTTTGAAATTTCCTAACGTTTTCATCTCGTGATTATTCTTCCTACTTGTGTCTATTTTTTGTTTCCGGACATTTACTCCAGTTGACATTGTCTTTCTGCGTGCGTAAGCTATAAGGTGATCAAGTTTTACCTGTAAATTCCCGAGTAATTTTGTAAATTTCATTTGTCTTGACTTTAGATGGAATGTAAACCCGTGTGAACTTTATCGTGTAAGGAAGGACTGCGCGTTAGACGGCGTTTTCATGTCGATTCTAATTGAGTGAAGAGTATTAATTTTTCCCATTTTTAAAATGTGATTGAGCGTCGATCAAGTGGACCATATTTTTTTCAAATATATTATTGTATTACCACAATCTCCATCAATTTATCGACAACTTACGATTTGGAATTTTAAATACGCCTAGAAGTTTCCAAAAGGGATTAGCGGCTATGAAGGTTATTTTATTCCTGCATTTTAAAATTGTTTTTACTCTAATCCTTTCTAGATGTGACCTCATCTTATTCCTTGGAATAAACGTTTGTTCATTATTAAGGTAATGGAACGACTCCATCTCATTGAAATATTTTTTTTCGTTTTATAACGTTTTGAAGAAAAATCGGCTCTAATTATTTTACTAGCTATGCAATATTTATTTCGTTAGTTTTTTCACTGTCACGAAGACCATGTTTTACTGCCTGATTTTTATTTTTGTCATTTACTCTTCTACTTTTTAATGCATCATCTAATCCTCTTCTTTTTTTAATCCGTTTATTTCTTCATTTATTATCTGCTGGTGTTTTATTTACTGTACGTGCCGAGCGTTCTTTGACATATGCGTTCAATCTCTACGTAAATCGAGTGACATGACTTGAGTTCATGTATTCTTGCAACTATATTTTAATACTGCGCGTAGTGTTATATATACATTGATTTCCGCAGTCAGCATGTGAAGTAATAATCATATAATATTATTATCATCATTTACTCCTGTCTAACACCTAAGGAAATAGTAAATGTACATTACGTTGCTTTTCGGTTTCTGTGATGATTAAGCTGAGTAATATTTCAGGAAATGTCCACCTTTTCGTCCCAATTGCAAAGAATTTTCAATGGATGGTGTCAACTTACAAATTCTTTTCGAAAATTAACATTTAAAAATTTCCTTTTTTTTATTATCGATGTTCATTTTGTATCGCAAACATTCGATATCAGTTGCAACAAAGTACGCTTTCGACCTTTTCCCGTGCTCACCTGAGGATATTATTTAAAGTATGATTCCTTTAGATTATTGTTATATGTTATTGTCTGAGTCAAAACTTATATAAGATAATGTCGATTTACATATTTTTTTATTGAATATTTTGCATTTTGAATTTGTTTTGTTCATTTGTCGATGTTTACTTTTCTGTCACAAACATTCCTTGTTATTTTCAATAAATTAAGCTTTCACCCGTTTCTAATTCTCACCTGAGTATATTATTTACGGCATGATACCTATTGCTTATAGTTATATATTATAGACTGGTTCAAAATTTACGTACATGAGATGGCGTTCATTTACAAATTAAACATTATTGAACACTATTGTTTTAAAATTTGCTTTGTTCAGTTGTCAATGTTCATTTTTTATGACGAACATTCAATGTTGTTTGCAATAAAGTACGCTTTCCCCTTTTCCTAAGCTTCTATATGAGTTTATTATTTATGGCATGATTCCTTTTGTTTATGGTTGTGTATATTGTGTGATTCAGGATTTATATATATGAGATAATGTTAATTTACATTATTTGTAATGTGAATTTTTTTGTCGATGTTCAATTTATTGTCACAAACATTCAATGCTAATTGAAATTAAATCACGCTTTCGCCGTTTACCAACGACGTCTGAAGATATTGTTTGTGGTATGAATCCTATTGTTTATCTTTTTATGATACGGTCTGATTCAAAATATACAAACAATAGATCGTGTTACAATAGATTTTACAAGAGGTATGGAAAAGTTTTGTCTTGAAAGTTGTTTTGTTAATTTGTCAATGTTCATTTTGTATGACAAACATTCAATGATTGTTTGCAATAAATGATTCTCTGCTTTTCCTAAGCTCATATTTGAGTACATTTTTTGTGGTGTGATTCCTATTGTGTTTGGTTGCGTGATATTGTTTTTCTAAATTTTCTTACATGACATCGTGTTAATTTACAAATTTTGTACAGTACCTAATTAATTGTTTTTATTTTTTTTAAATTCGTCAATGTTCACTTTTTTGCACAAACGTTCAATTTTGTTTTATTAAAGTAAGCTTTTCCTCGCTTATCTGAGTATATTATTTATGTACAAGCATTTTATAGTGTAGCGAAAAAATGTAGGAGATTACGATAAATGAAAACTAAGTTCTGAAACAAAGTTGATGTATTCTCTCCTTGATGCCGATATTACAATAAAGACTGGTGAGCGGAACTGCATGCGAAACTAGATTCACAAACGTTGGTGGAGTATTGGCGTCCGAGCAACACTGACTAAACCAAGTCGAATCGAAGTGCATACTCGACAGCGTAGACAAACAGTGGAGTCGATACAGATGGGCGCCAAATGCAAAACAAAAGTGAACTATCTAAGCGCATGGGTTCCAATTTTGATATTAAGGGGGTTGATCCGAAAGGTGAAAGTCATGTCATTCTTTTATATTTTCAGCACTTATAGAACTAAAGTTCCTCTATCAAATAACGTAAAGATAATTACACCAACCCATACTCCTTGGTCCACATATTGCATTTGAAATTACATACGATTAACGGCGAGAATGGCCACCACATGGGAATATAACGTTTAAAAATACCATAGTGACATGTCATTTTTGCAAAAAACTGACATTTTATGCGTAATTTCACAAGAAATAAAATAACACGAAAAAAAGGCATCAACCCACCGTATTTTTCGCTAAATCCACCAATTTCTGCGCTTATAGCAGACGAGATGCGTAGTTGTCTTCAAGTGGCGCTGCGGTAAGTCCAGCCAAAATGTATGGCGTATGAATAATATCATTGCTAATGAGATATTAAAGCATATTTCAGAAACATATTATAACATAACGTTTGATAGTAATATTCTGGTGTTATACATTAGTAAATTCATTGAGTACATGAATTTATTTATTTAAAGAAAATGCTGAATTGACTCCATCGTCGAGCTGATTAAAATTATCATAAAATATAAATCCTTCGACTTTACATCGTATTTCTTGTGATATTTATGTCTCTCAATAGCTTACGTAATTTTCTTTGTGAAGTAAGGATCACTTAGCAGGCATATACTCGTACCTCAGACAACTTGACTCAAGCAGTCGCGAGCCAACCTCCTTGGCCTTATGGTAAGGACAGCCACGGACAGTGGCTGTCCTTACCATTGTCCAGTTGGGCGACCGTTTCCGGCCTTTTTTCGCTCTGTCCGTGTTTATATATCACTCAACTACGGGATAACTATTAAAAATAGAGACTGGCTGTTTTGTATATTTCATTCAGGAGATGCCATTCCACAAACGGTTGGGAAGGAAATATATTATTTCCCGAGGTTAGCGAGAACATTAGGCTGAACTTTGGCTTATTAAAACTTGCTTCGAAGACAGAAATTCAAAAATAGGAAAAAATCGAGATGCAGCGACATCTTTCTTCTGCAAGTATCTTTAAGCACGTACGTCAGAATGAGTTTCCAAAGCCGCTATCATCAAAGCGGTGGACCCCTGCACGCCGAAAATCTTAATTTTTCCGGTGGCTGTTGAGGCGTACTAGGCCGTTATGAGTTTTATCCTCCCCCCAGCACTGACCACTTCGGCAACGCGGCATAAGGTGGAGGGGGAGTTTGGTCGCCGATTTCGTACTCTTGTTTCTAGGAGTTGGTGAGGATCCTTTTGGACGCGTATTCCAATTGGAAATATACTAATCTTTACAGGGTGTCTCGGGTGCTGGCGTAGTGGGTTGGTTCCCACAATGTTTAATTAGCCGTTGTGCACGAATGCCTACTACATTTGAGGATGAAATATACACATCAGTCACACCCCTTAACGAAAGCTACGAATTTTGTATATCGCTACGACTGTATTGCGATGCTGCGTTAAATTTTACAGCAGATTACAAGTTGTAATGTTTGGAATGCTGGCGCCTCACGCCAGATAAAAAAAGAGTAACGTTATTGAGGGCCGTCGCACGGAATCCCAAAGCCATGCGTCCACTTCCTCCCGCTCGCCTCACTCCCCTTGTTGATGGAAACACCGAATGAAATGTAAGCGCACATAAAATAAACAACTTAATAAATTCTAAATATCGAGAACCGATTAGCCTTGTTTTACCATAAGCTCCATGACAGGACAAGATTCGTATCGATATGACCACGCAGTACTGAGAAAAAGTTGTTTCACAAAATTTACAAGAACAATTTTATTTACACTTTGATTATCTTAACACTTTGTATATACCTTAACAACAAGTTTCTTTATGTTGTTTTAAGGTTTGGTTACAATCCAATGAATACTTTAAAAGTTATGAATTTTTAAAGTGAGCATTCCGATAAACCGGTGAAAAAACCGGCACTTTTTTTGTTTCACAGACAATAAAATTTTAACAAGTTAAAATAAAAATTTTCGCTTTCCACAGTTGAACGCAGAATTAAATTTTCTAATTTTTGATGTAACTTGTTTTCATGTGGGACTACGGGTACAACTGTCATTGACTTGTAAACTCGAGTGTCATGACTTTTTTCCACGACAGTAGTTCCGAGAGCCACCGCTTCAGTTTCAGTGGGGTAACTTTACTGGGAGGAGGGGGTTATCTGTGAGGGGTGTTTGGGGCGCGGCTTACTTAGCCAGTGACCGCCAGTCAAGATGCGCTTATCTCTTATTACGTCTCACGTCATCACTCGGCCCAATTGAACGAAGGCCGAGGAAATATTTTGTTTACGAGCAAGGTGAGTACCTAGGTTACAAGAAATTGAAGAAAGCAGTGAAGGACATATGGCAAATAGAAAAACTTAAGGAGGCTCAACATCCGCTGGCATTTCAGAAAGCAGTGGGAAACAACATAGGAGAGGAACTGACTGACAAATCAGAGGAAGAGCGTTGGGAAAACATTAAACGTGGACTACAGGAAGCCGCAAAACCAGAAAAAATTCCGACCCATATTTGTGCAAAAACGGCGACACTAGGCCCCTACACCTGTCGAATGCCTCTCGGCCCACTTACTTAATTTAGGTGCAGCGGCGAAATGAGTCCATTCAACGCCAGCCTGATTTGAGGCGTTTCTTCAAGGAAAGGGAGGTCGAAAGACATTGGTGTCTCAGTTTCAGCCTCTCCTTAAAATTCGGACATTGGGGCGTTGACACTCAGCATCTCTTTGGTGCCCTTGGCTTGGCGATGACCACCATCTCCCACCGATAAAAGAGGACACTTACACAGCATGGATTAATAATCCTTTATTTGTTGCACCACCGGGGCTATATTTGGTGATATTCACCTGCCACACACCCTCGCGTTGGCTCCCAGGGTATTACGTATATGAATATGTAGATAAAGTACCTATATGATGAGGATATGGAAGAGGATAGTTCCTGAGTCAGCCTTAATATCATCATCATAGCTCCAGATGAAATGTCTAACGCAACTAGCAAGACCATTCGAAATATGTAAAAAGAACCGTCCAGGGGTAACGACATTCTAGACATATTAGCAACAAATATGAGTTTTAAATGTAGTTACAGACACAGGAATTAGTGATCATAAAATAGTGCATGAGAAATTTAATGTAGGCGTTGAAAGACATTATAAAATAATATTTTCAGTGATGACATTAAAAATATTTTGCGAACTCCAACTTAATATGGTAGACTGGACCATAATCAAAAAATTAGAGAAATTGATTGCCGAACTGATAGACTCCTTCTTTTCTTGTACAATTAAGGATATTATTAGCTCTAAATATATCCAATAGTATAAATATAAGTGGATAGCATATCAATGGATAGCGTTGGCATGTTGACATAGGGTCTGTAAGGTAACCCAACTAACAGCGGTTTTTTGCATGCCTACTTGCTATGCCATTTTTATCTTTTTTATATATTGTGAAGTTTGGAGTAGAATAAATTCACGAATTCTTTTGCATGTTTGGTGTGGATTCACCCTCTGCCACACACCTTTATGGTGGTTCGCAGTGTATTGAGTAGATGAAACCAAGGAGGAGGGTATGCTTATTTGGCAAGGTTAATTACGACGGTATAAAAGAGGAATTAAGGGAATCGTTCGATGTATTTAGCGAACAAAGCAAAGGATTAGATACAGAGGATTCGTGGAGAGAATTTCTTGAGATCACCCGTAAAGCAGTTAATGAATACATACCAAGTAAATACATAAGTGATAATACAGAGCCAAGGTGGTATAACGCGGATGTTAGGAAATCACTAAAGCGACGAAGGGTATGCCACGAGAGGATGAAAAATGCAGGACGGGGTCTATCGGTAGAGGAAAGAAATGAGCTAGTTCAAAACTATAAAAAAATCGAGAGCATTAGCAAGGAAATCATGTCGGAAAGCGTTATCACATTTCAAGAGCAAGATGTTAGGAGGATACTTAGATAGCAATCCTAAAGCTTTTTGGTCATATGTGAGAGAGCTTCAGGGAAATAGGTCCACAGTGCACACAATTAAAAACGATAAAGGAATTAGAGTCACCAGCAGTGTAGAAAAAGCAAATACTTTAAAAACCTTCTTCCAAAGCGTATTCAACTCATCGTCACACAACGCAGTGGAACCACCGCCGAACACTTTCAGTGAGCAAATGCCCAAAATAAAAATTGCATGTCGCGGAATAGAGCAGCAGTTAAAAAGCATTAGTAAAAACAAATCACCAGGTCCCGATCAAATTCCCTCCAGAGTATATAAAACATTAGCTTCTGAAATAGCCCCCTATCTAGAAATAATATTCAATAAAACACCAAAGAACCACACAGTGCCCAAGGATTGGAAAGTAGGTAACATTACACCTATTTTTAAAAGCGGTGATAGGGAAGAACCAAGTAACCACAGACCCATTTCACTCACGTCAATCTCTTGTAAGGTATTCGAGGACATTGTAGTCAGTTCGATCATGGGGAATTTGGATAGTCAGGGATTGCTCATAAACAGCCAACATGGGTTCCGGAACGGTAGATCCTGCGAAACACAATTAGCTTTATTCGTACATGATATTTTAGTCTACGGCGAAAACGGTACTGAAGTTGATGCTATATTTTTAGATTTTAAAAAGGCATTCGAACAAGTTCCTCATGATAAATTAATCTTGAAGTAAGAGAGTTTGGGTGTAAATAAAGACGTTGTATGTTGGGTAAAAGAATTCTTGAGTGGGTTAGAGCAGAGGGTTGTCATAGATGGTATCATGTCGGACACAATCAAAGTCACATCGGGAGTTCCCCAGGGTAGTATATAAGGTCCACTTCTATTTCTTTTATAGATAAACGATTTGGGTACCGTAGTTAGTTGTAAGCTTAGTCTTTTTTTCAGACGATGCGGTAGTGTATAGGGGTATATCTAAAGAAGAGGACAGGAAATCGCTTAGCAAGGATTTAGATGCAATTCAAGAGTGGTGCGACAAATGGCAGCTAGAACTTAGCCTTTAGAAGTGTGTAGCTATCAATTTTTGGAGGAGGAATAATTCCTATAAAATTAATATCACGAAGATCGAAGGCGTTGAAACCATAAGGTATTTAGGTCTAACAATCACTAAAGATTTATCGTGGGAAAGACACATCCGGGAAATATGCGGCCGAGCGAAGAGAAAGCAAGGATTTATAAAAAGAGTGCTCGGGAAATGTGATGAGAAGACAAAAGAGCGATGCTACTTTTCACTAGTTCGGCCCCACCTTGAGTATGCAGCCATTGTATGGGATCCGAATGAATTAGGTTTGATCAGAGAACTTGACAGTGTGCAGCGTAGAGCAGCTAGGTTCGTTAAAAGGTGTTACGATAGGTTGAGTAGCGTTTCAGAATTAACAAAAGAATTAGGGTGGGAGTCATTATCAGAGCGTAGGTTAAAGTACAGATTAAGTCTATCGCAGAAATATCAATCGGATAGCTTTACTGAAGATGTAAGGCACATATTAAAAAACACCAGCGTATTATGCTAGATTCGACCAGATAAACAAAATTAGAGAGATAGATTGTCGTACTTATGGATTCAAATTGGCATTTTCCCCGTAATATAAGAGAACAGAATAGGCAGCATAGCAAAGGGATAGGTAGGGGAAATATTTTAGAGTATTCTGTAGTGCATGATGCATGTCCTACCCCTTAAATACTATAGATACTAACAATCTAGTTGCATGAGTCCCTATAGTTGCTTTTTTGCATGTCGGTGATATTCACCCCCTGCCACACACCCTCGCGGTGGCTTGCAGGGTATCGTGTAGATGTAGATGAGATGTTTGTGACAGTAATATCTTTCAGCGAAGATACTGAAGGAAATTTGATTAGGTACCATACATTTTGAAGTAGGACGTCAGTGTGCAGTAATTACTATAACATATTCATGTTTCAACATTTCCAGCTCAACAATATGCCCTAGAAAAGAATAAACATTTAATTACTGCAGCTTAAGAAGTTCTTGACTAATCGATAATTATTGTAACAACAATTTACCTCTCAGTTGCTGGTAAGTTGGTAACCCAACGAAAAGAGGGTCCCTACGCAGTGGGTGTGGATGCCGGAATGTTGAACACCACCGAAGTTACAAGGAATCAATTTGAGAAATGGAGTAGGATAGTTCCTGAGTCAGCCTTTATCCTATCATTATAGCTCCAGTTGAAATATTTAAACCAACCAGCTATAGCAACCAATTAATATTTGGGACAGTAATGGATTAAAGCGAAGATACCTAAAGAAATTAGAAAAGATGCTGTATATTTTGATTCAGAAGAATAGTGAGTCGTTCATGTATCGACATTACTTTCTTACCCATGTTCTAGAGAATCATAATTAATCAGTTACTTCAGTTATATAAGTTCAATACTCATCGATAATTATTACATTGATTGGTTTGGATTATCAATTTGGTTAGACGGTTCTCGTGAATGATTATCTAACATTTAAAGCAAAGTAATTACACATTACAGAATAGCATGTAGGTAGTGCCTGCACGACCTGCTATTTTTGCATGCCTGCATGACAAGTAAGTGAAAATTTAAATCTCTTTTGATTGTGTTGTTACGTACTCTTAACTACACGTAACTCTTGGGAGGCTTCCTTTTGAAGTCATCTTTACCTCAAATAAAACTTCTAAGACGACCAAGATTCTTTCTCAGTACAGCCATCTTTATTACTTCTTCTCTTACAGCTCATGTGTTACATTACATCCGGGAGGCGGAGAAACAAAAGACAATCAACTAAATAATGCCAACCTTTGCATTATATAACAATATGTAAATTAAGTACATCTACATAATACCCTTCAAACCACCATAAAGGTGTGAGGCAGGGGGTGAATTAACACCAAACATGAATTAAATATTATGCATAAATAGGATTATTTATATTCTACTAAACTTCACAATAAAAAAAAGCAAAGCAAGAAAATAAAACAAAGCAAGAATGCAAAAACATGCTGTTAGTTGCGTTAGCTTTAAGTCCTCGTGCAAAAGAAATTACTTTCTGTCTGGTGACCCCGCGATCGACCATTGGTATTCGTATGTATTACGTAAGTAGGTAATATAAGCTTAAATTTCACTCATTATACTTATTACATATCAGTCATTACCATTCATTCAATAGTGTAATTACGCTTCACCAAATATACTCATTACATTGCAGTCAATACGTTAATTACGTACTCACTGCATCTCGCTCAAGTCGTCGGTTCCATTGACGTCGCCTGAAATATTTCCGACGAGGTCTAGGGCATTCAATTCCTTATGCTTCATTCTGAAGTGATTCGCTCTCGACCATGAGAGCGAAAGTGAGGAATCATTTCAGCGATTGCGAAACCCACGACCTTACTAGTTCAGGAACGAACTTCGTCTTAGTTCCTTGTTTTACTTCGTACGAGGCAACAACACTATCCCGAACAGCTGATCAGCAGTGGTGTGGAATCCTTGCGAGAATGCTTGGAGGCCGTTCCGTCACGTAATAAGAAGCTGATTTTCGTATTAAGTCTTTTGCAAGAAGTGTCCGCTAGTGTTTCAGTGAGTGAGAAAGTCTAATATTGGCGATGTATCATAATGAGAAGTATCGTGAACGTGAATTATTCACGTGAATATTATGTTGCTCACCAAATCGTGACTCCAAAGAAGCCTGTTAGTAAATCGACGCTCCTCAAGATGTTAATGCATAAGTTATCCAGCGTAATTAGTGAGAGTGTTTATCAAGTACCGAGCAGTGTTTCATCCTCCAACATAACCTCGCAAGATAAATATGAATAGTAGTGCTTCAGTTGCATCAATCACTGGACGAGTGACCAAGTTATGTCGTGTCGTGCGTCGTGGTTATAAGTGCCTTGCCGAGAGAAGAATTAGCTGGAAATCGTTGCAGTGAATCTACTACCCTAGCTGTAATGACGGTACACAGGTCTTGGTGTTCCCGTAAAGGTAAGCAATTGCATGGTTTGCTTCCATTTCCTATGCTTATGTAATTACCCACGTCCAAGTGTGATTTGGGTTGCTGAAGTATTCTGCGAACGATGCCGACGAATTTCGTTGTTGTTGCAGTTTGATGGTTACTATTAGCAACTGCTAATCTTTGATGGAATTCAAGGTAAATATACGACATATCCAACCGTAAATCTTATTATATCCAGAAAGCAACTAGAAGGGCGGTTGGCAGTGGTTTTATTGAAGAGTTTCTTTCATTTGATTACTATCAATAGTAGAGGAAAATGGACTTACTATTCGAACGTCGATGGGCATGTTTATCTGAAAATAATTTTCATGTAACTATTTCAATAATTGCTATAATTATAGCAATGCAAAATTGAAATCAGGTATCAGATGACATTAAAATGTAGGTGTGGGTAGTCTCGAAATAAAACCCCTACACGTTGCATGATGGTGTAATATTTGTTTGAAAACAATTTCTTTTGTTAAATATTTCATTGTAGGACATTTTTCAGAAACTTGAGGATTACAGCATCTATTGGGTATTTTATCACATTTTCCCGCCAAAACGAGTAGTTAACGGACGTAATAGCAGGTGGCGCTCTTAATAATTTTATAGTAAACTATTTTCGGAAAACGAATCTGCTTGCCATTATAGGCAATTATCAATATCCAACATGCATATCCAACAATATATAAGCAAGGGAATATTTAAATTGCGAAAATAATTAAGCGTTTTCGAAATTATTAATCACGACGAATTCCATAATTGCGCTTTGGTGATTGGTCCGGTCTCGGTGACGTCACGCCAGACCGTGACTTTTAATCGCGTGATCAGACAGTCTTCAGTATTCGTCTGGACGCGGTAGTAGAAGGGCAGGTGAGTTTTCAGCCCCAATTTAAGATACTTTTACTTTAAGTCGGTTTCCATTATTAACCTTCAGATTATATTCTTTCTTGAGCTATTAATAAGATATTTATAATAAACCACATTAGTAACGTTCATCGAGTTTGGAGTTACCTTAAAAGGGAAATCCGGAGCAACTAGTGACTTAATTTTCTGGATGTACATACGAAGAGTAGAGATATATTCCGAGATACATATACCATGTACATGACTACAGTTGATATTCTTGCTTTACTTAGAAATTCACTCCTGCATATGTCATGAATAATTCTTTTCCCATTGATTGATGGGTAATTACAGTAGAAGTGCAGCAAAATTTTTGGTTCCGTCTGTTAATGGTTTGAATGTTTTTACAGGAAGGAGTTATTCGAGTTGCCTGCTACGTAAAACGGGATCTTCGTCATCGATCACGTGGGACTTTAGACAACTGGGAATTCGAGAGACTGAGAAACGGTCTTCAGTGGGTTCAGATGGTAAGTCCGCTTAATTGCTAATATTTTTCATTGACAAGTGTTTTCATTTTCACGTAATACTTTTCGCGCCTTTTTTGTGATTCTTTTACTTCTGGTCGATGCTAGGTTGTTTTTTCTTAAACCGTGACTTCCCGCCGAAAATCTCAAAAGGTTGTTTCGACTCCTAGAATTATCCCGGGCCATCCTTGACTCTTCTTGCTACAACCTTACGCGTTATTCGAGAAATTTTAGTCTATTTCAAGTTCATCCTGTTTGAAATTAACTTAAAATCGAGATTAAACGATTGCTGTTAATAAAACAAAGTCGAAAGTGCAGTAGCGTATCTTCACTTTCTACCTTCTTGGAATTAATTTGAATTTGTGGATAATTTCAGTTTCGCAATCTGTTTTCTTACATAATTAATATCTATCGTAATGACCTCGAAGTCGATCTCCAGATATAAGCCCATTTTCATTGTCCAATCAATTCTCATCCTGTATGTTACGGGAGAAAGTAGGTATTGCGTATTCTACGTTACCTTATTCCGCGATCATTTAAAATGATCCAAGGTTCAAGATGTTAATTTTCGAATTTTGACTCTATAGCCGACGTTTTAGCTACATTTTTGTGATATTTTTTAGCGATCTTACTGTTTCTTGTTGCTACGGAAGTGAGACGGATAACACTATAGCATACATCTACATCTACACGATACCCTGCAAGCCACCGCTAGGGTGTGTGGCAGGGGGTGAAGGTCACCAAGCATGCACTACTAACATGCAAGCAAGCAACTAAAGGGTCTCATGCAACTATCGGAAAGGGATATAGCTGTACTGATTTTCGTCAATAGTTTTGCTCGGGAGCAACAGATGCGATATATGAACTACCTGTTCGCTACGTGGCGCGAGATTATGAATATTATTTTTTATTAAGTAGGCAGAGTCCGCTATTTTTCCATTAACTGATGACTAATTACAGCATTAAGCACTTATGGCCCGACACACAACATCAATTTTGACGGAGCCAAGCTGATCAAGACCGCCATACACCATTTCCCAAGGCTCATACGCGAGGCGATCGAAACGGCCGAGAACCCCAACAATTTTAATTTAAGATATTACAACTCCAGTATCTAACTGCAAATAGGTGTGTCATTCTTGGTGAATATAATGAGTTCAAATATGAGTTTGTGAGCCCGCGTCATGTTTCATAAGCATTTTACATTATCCACGTACAGTTTGTTTACATTTCCAACTCGGAATAGATACCATTTTCCCTTGTGAGTGTAAGAAACTCGGTCATCTGATTGACTGATTTGTTTGAGTAATTTTTTTGTATCTTTGGAATAAATTTATGTTCCTAGTAAATTGGGATTGTTTCACATATTGTGCACGACTTGGGCAGTCATTATTGAATCCCTTCGTGGTAATGTTATAACTATATAATATTTAAATGCCTAATAGATTTAGTTTTTCCGATTTGTTAAAAATTCGCGTAAGTGCCTTGACTTCAGGAAGGTGCTTCACGAGGTTTTTCGGTTGAAAGTTCCTGGCACGACACAAAGAAGAAGACGCCGTGCATTGAAGAGTGGTTCGATGGAAGTGACAAAAGAGAGTACCTGTTTCTCAATCAAACCTCCTTTTAACTGGATTTCATCAAATTGAGATTGTCCAGACCAAAACTGGGTTTGAGCGCCAGTGCCAGGAATTTTCAACCAAGCTCTTAACATTGCACACAGACCAAGGTTAAAAACAGCTTGAAAGTGTTTTCAACTTTCGTTCAGTATCAAAGGTTGAAGTTCAGGGTTCATAATGCCGTAATAAATTAACATGGATAGTTAAGCCATCAAGGCCCTTTTCCACGCATTCTATTTGTTGCACTTCATTGTGCGTTTGTTGGTAACTTTTGTGCTGATTATTGAATAGAAAAGATCACTTCGATCGCAAGTTGAGTAAGAGTTAAACATTAGAGGCATGGGATATATGGCTCGTTGAATTTAAATACGTTTCAACTATTGTTGAATTACCGGTTAACATTATTAAGTCTTCTGAAGTCCAATGAAGGATCTTGATAATACATGAACAATGAATGGTCTTACGCGCTTTGATCACCAAACATTGTTATTTCATATGGCTTGTAGCTTAATGAAAATTAACTTTTGCCAGATTTGCTATTTTTGCAATTGTTCTCCTTTAAGTTAATCGGTGTTATGTTCTACATCTACATCTACATCTACATAATACCCTGCAAGCCACCACAAGGGTGTGTGGCAGGGGGTGATTTCTCACCAAACATGCACTACATATCATGCATAAAAAAGGAATAGTATTAATATAGTAGTCAGAACTACACTATTTAAAAAAGATAGAAATTGCAAAGAAAACATGCAAAAACATTCTGTTAGTAGGGTTAGCTTTAAGTACTCATACCAACATGCAGCTACCAATGCTATTCATTGCTACTCTCCGATAGGACATATTTACCGTTGTTCGTATCTCTTATTGTGCGAGGGAAAAAGGACATTTTGAATCGGTCAGTTCGGCAATCAATTTCTCTAACTTTATGATTATGGTCCAGTCTGCCATAGTAAGTTGGGGTTCGTAAAATATTTTTAACATCATCACTGAAAATATTGCCTTGGAATTTGTGGAAGAGATTAAGTCTAAATTTCAACCTGCGATCTGACAATGATTCCCATTTCAATTCATTTAATAGACTGGTTACGCTAATATAATTATCGTATCGTCCCTTTACAAATCTTGCCGATCTTCGCTGCACACGTTCAAGTTCATTACTTAGACCGATTTCGTAGGGATCCCATACACTGGCAGCATATTCCAAATGAGGTCTAACAAGGGAAAAGTAGCTGATTTCTCGTACATGATCGTCACATTTACCCAATACTCTTTTAATGAAACCCAGTTTACGATTCGCTTGACCAATTATTTCACGAATGTGTTTACCCCAGGAAAGATCATTTGTCAGTCTTATTCCAAGATATTTAATGGATTCCACGTTAGTTAATTCATTATTACTTATTTTGTAAGTGGTAGGAGGAGAGCTATTCTTTTTCCAAAAATTCATTACAAGACATTTCTTAAAGTTTAATTCTAACTGCCATGTATCACACCAAGTTTCAATTGCTTGTAGGTCAATATTTAAATATTCTTTATCGTTCGGGCATAGAATTTCCCTGTACACTACTGCGTCATCGGCAAATAGACGAAGCTTACTTTTTACCACCTTTTGGATATCATTAATATACAAAAGGAATAGGAGTGGACCTATCACACTACCTTGTGGGACACCCGAAGTGACTTTAATTGCCGGTGAGGAAACACCGTCCAAAACAACCCTTTGAACCCGATCATGCAGAAAATCATTAATCCATGATATAATGTTACTGTCTAACCCATAAGATTTTAACTTCAAAATTAGTTTGCTGTGAGAAACCTTGTCAAAAGCCTTCTTGAAGTCGAGAAATATAGCATCCACTGGAATATTATTTTCGCCAGAAACTAAAATATCGTGGGAAAAGAGAGCAAGTTGGGTTTCACACGATCTGCTCTTTCGGAAGCCATGCTGGACATTGGACAATAAATTCTGGCTATCTAGGTGTCCCATGACTGAACTGACAATTATATGTTCTAGGACCTTGCATGAAATGGACGTGAGGGATATAGGTCTGTAGTTAGATGGCTGCTCCCTATCGCCACTTTTAAAAATGGGTGTTACATCGGCTGCTTTCCAGTCCATCGGTACGACGTGTTCGGTCAGGGATTTATTAAATACTATTTCAAGGTAGGGGGAAATTTCGGATGCTAACTCTCTATACACGCGGGAGGGAATTTGATCAGGGCCAGGAGATTTGTTGGGGCTTATATCTTTAAGTAATTTTTCAATACCATTACAGGAAATGTCAATTGGTTGCATCAACCGCTGAAAGAGGTCAGGTAACACGACAGTTGAATCCCCGGAAGGTGGGTTAAAAACGGTTTGGAAGAAGGAATTTAGCAAGTTAAAATTATAATGTTCTTTGATGTCGTAAAACAGAGAGACCAATTTTTAGCAATATTTAGTCATTAGTAAGCATTATTTATTACATATGTTAGGTACCTGTATTTCTTCGTAAAAGGACCGGACACAGGGTTTTTAGTCTCTAGATTTCATCCGTTTATTTCGCACAGTTAACAACACATCAACATACTCCCGTCCCTCATAGCGCGAGATGATGGAAAGTATTAAATCCGTGATGAGGGAATCATTTAATTACAACTACTGTGGATTTTAGAAATGAGATTACAGGCTTTCATACTCGTTGCATTTCAAATTATTTTTTCACGGTATTTCATCTCGCTAAATTCATACCTCGCACAGTAAATCTAATTCTAATGCAGCTATACTTATGTTTTAAGTTGTTACTTGAGTACACAAGTTTAAATCACATGATTTCCAACCTACTGCGTTTATGCTCTTTATTGTTTCGATTGGTTGCTATGCGTTGGTTATTGCAGGAAGTAGAACATTCATTTATAAAACTAGATGTGATCCATAATTTTATTTATTTCATATACATACTTCATGCATGATCAATATTTTTTTATCATAACAATAACCATTGAAAGACTTTTGTCAGCTGATTAGCAATGTTTCCTTAGGCGGATAATCAGTATCCATCATTTTCGGTCTCGATATTTTGTTCCTTCCTTGTCGATTGAATTCAGATGAAGTTGATACCATTCGTATACGAAGTAGATACGATTACACGAATACGAATATATTTCGAAAAACGAAGTTGTTATTTTCAATGTTCGACGAAATTTACGCGGTAAACATAAACTTTTTAATTTGGAAATTCAATGTGCATACAAAATGGTGTCTGCCGGTGGAGTAGTATCGATAAAGTTGTGCTGATATGATTTTAATTTGCGTTTGTGCCTTGATTCGTCGAAATTTGGAAACTTCAAGCAGTGTTCCAATTAGATTGTAGACCCAATTTTCCTGTCTCTAATCTTGAATGCATATAATTATTTTCTCCTATGGAATCAGGCGTGCTTAATAATTTTAGATTTGATATTTAATTCAATTGCTAATCATTTATTTTTGTGTTCATAAACAAGACACGTATTGGCTATTATTAGACTCCTGAGAGCGTAACAGTCTTTTTCAATATGAACAGAATCTTTTTCGAAATTAAACTTTGAGTATATTTATATTCTAATTTAGATAACGATTGTTATTATTTGATTTGATCCCTTATTGGGTTGCGGCATTTATTCTGTTAATAATGTCAGTACAAACTAATACGATATTGCCATTGGGCTCCAGTTCTTCCGGCCTTCTATGCTCTCCTGAAATTCGAGATGTAACACCTGAGTTTCGACCCAGAGATTGGTTTTTAAGCGCGGAAGATTTCAAATCGCGTGTCGTTAGAGTAAAATAGATTACGACTCTATTCTCCAACGTGTTATTAGAGAGTGAATTTGTTTTTTTTTCTTGAAATAGATATGGGAGGTTCCATCACTGTCTGTAAATAAACTGACCTTGAAGGTTATTTCGCCTTTCATCATTTGCCATACTCATATTTTGATGAGAATTGATTCCAATTATTGATTACACGACCTTTTTCGTTGCTCGATCGATTTATTTCGTAACACATAATTTCTGTTGTATCACCCTCACGTGAGCCTCCTCCTAAAATCTTCCTAATCCTTGTAAAATATCTTCACCTTTCATTCGATGCTTATATGACTGGTTGGAGTTAAACTGCTCTTCGCTGACCAAAACGGTTACCATGCGCGACACGCGAATACGTGATGTAAACAAACCGGTTTGGTTGTGGGAGATAGGCCGTCGCTATAGACAACCGTTGTAAACAAGGAAGTTAGAATGTACTAGAGGACGTATGTAAGCTGATTTGAGAAGAGATCTGGGTAATAGGTACAGACATATCAGGCTTGCTACTTGCGATATTCGTACGGATGAAGTTTTTTTGGCACCCAGTAAAACTAAGACAATCAAGAGAAATAATCATATGCCTTTTTTAAACGTCAAAGAAACGGAAGATAGATAGCAAACAAACGCCAAATATATAGTTTAAATTTGTTAAATTCTAACCTGATAAGATTAAATAGTTATTTACGGGATAAAATGCATCAACAGCTACGTTAAATACAGCTACATCCACGCGATACTTAGCAAGCCACCGCGAGGGTGTGTGGCAGGGGGTGAAGATCATCGAACACGCAATATTGGCATGCTACTAGGCTACTACATGGATATATGCTAGATCATAGGATCACGTGGAGCTAGATGTAGTACATACATAGTAATAAAGGGGTTGGGTGTTAATAAATACATCATACACTACAGTCAACTCTAACAGTATTTCACCTATTGCCTATCCCTTTCCTATGCTGCCTATTGTGTTCTCTTATAGTACCGGGGAAAAAATACATTTTAAATCACTCGTTACGACAATCTATCGCCCTTAATCTTATTTATCTGGTCGAATATAGCATCATACGCAAGTGTCTTTAATATGTATGTCAGTCAAGCTGTCCGTTTTGAATGAATGAAATAGATTTAATCTGTACTTAAACCTAAGATCCTTACGAAGATTAGCGGGTACCGAAGGGATTGAATTTGTGCCCGATTTAATTGTTGTTTAAGCTTTAATACGCATAAGAGGCCTCCGTGCAAAACACAAATGTTTTGTACGGGCTTGTAGGTGGGCTTGAATCGTTCACAACCACCCCTATTCTGAGTTCATTGTCACCCGGTGGCTAGTATGCTAATTTCTCTGTCATGTACTTTCAGTTCTACTTGAGAAATCACCATTTGTGATCTGTTGCATTGCTGTTGCATCACGCAGGTTATCTTGTTATCTCTCGTTTTCATGTAAATGCTGATACATATACATCAGTCAGGTTTAATTTCGGGTATCGTATATCGAATTTTTTAAATCTGAGGTTAGAATTAGATTATTATCATAAAAGTCCAAATCAACTGGAATTTAAGGAATACCACTCCGCATTATCCCACCATTTTTCTGTGAATATTTTTTTCAAGATTTCTCTTGTTCCTATAGCGTGTTTTTGTGAATACAGTTCTGATTATCATTTTTATATCTTCGCTTTTTAAATAATAACTCCATTGTTGGAACATCATTTAGGGATGTGAGTTTTTCAGCGTGTCAAAATGGTTATGAGTTCACTACAACTGCAGATATGTGCTGTATTCAGGAGCAGAGGCGTGGAAGTACACAAACTTTGATCGAATTCGAATCGATTCACATTTTGGGCACATAACATTTACTATTGTTTTTTGCATTATTCACTATAAATTTGAGTCTAAAAGATTTGTATTTCTCCGTCAATTATGAACAAAACATCTTAGAGTTAGGAGGACTTGTCTTCCCATGTTGGGGCCCCGACATCATTTACAGAGACCTATACATCTCGATGTGATTTGGTAAAACTGTACTTTCAAACTCAGTATACAATGACAGAAGATGGTAACAAAAATTATATACACTATCTTATTCTTCACACTGAGCTTTGTGTTAGTTAAAGATTTTCTTTTCTTAGAGGTACATTGTTTTGACGGCACGCTATTTTAAATTGAATTTATTTCTGCCGTTGCAGGACTTAAAGCGGAGCTACGACTGGAAGGTCACTTCCCATAAGTTGTCGAGGTTAGGGTGAGGAATCTTCGTAGCGGCCCGAGAGGGGAGAACAGGAAGCAGTCTCAACAGGAGGTCGAACATTGGTTTGCTCATGGCTTCGCAATGCTCTGGTAAAACTAACTTTTGTTTCAGGGTCTACGATCTAAAAGGTAAAGAGAGCATTTGTAAGCAAGGGTAAAATGTGTGTTCACAATTATTTGGTTCTCTTGTGTTCGTCATAGGAGCCGATTGCCCCTATTTCAATACATGGCCATGGTCTGGTGAAATGTGAAGGTATTTTGGTAAATCAAGCTTGATTATTGGTGTAAAGGCCTCGGTAACTGATGTCGGGTACCCGACATAGGAGGACTAGTCCTCCGAACTATAAGGCAAGTGGCCACTTGCCTGGTCTAGCGAGTCGACTCTAGGCAGGAATATGTTTGCATACTGTGTATAGTAATATATTATGTGAAGTCCTGAATGTTTTGTTTGTCGCTTTTCCTTGGGTGTATTTTTTTGTGTCCATTTCTATTGTTTTAATGTATTTTAATTGTGATGGATGTTTTTATCTTCTATGCTTGTTTATTCAGGTTCGTTCACAGGTGAGCTGACGCCTTGGATTACGCTGCATGCCGAGTAGAGTGTAGGAATAGTTAGTCAGTATAGAGCAGTCAGTATAAGTATTTGTGGATGTTGAGCTTGCTCTAGAGTTAAATTTCAAAATTAAGGGAATTGGTTCGTCAGTTACGATGTGCATCCAGGTGTACTTAGTTTCTGAATGAACATTCCTCGCATTTTTATGAAATGCACTTTTGGATATCTCCATTAAATGTGAGCAGCTTGGCATTCAATCTATTTCATTTGTTGTTTATTATGTCACTAACCCGCTCTCTCCTTAGGTAACTCCACAACGCCCCGGCCTGCTAGAGGGTAGGGTATGTAGTCAGTTTCCAGTATTTTGCATTCAAGGCCCTTCTGGCCCGTCGTAACAGTAGGATATCTAGGTGAATTTCATTTAGCTCTTAGCGTTTTTTGTGGATGTTGAGCTTGCTCTAGAGTTAAATTTCAAAATTAAGGGAATTGGTTCGTCAGTTACGATGTGCATCCAGGTGTACTAAGTTTCTGAGTGACCATTCCTCGCATTTTTATGAAATGCACTTTTGGATATCTCCATTAAATGTGAGCAGCTTGGCATTCACTCTATTTCATTTGTTGTTTATTATGTCACTAACCCGCTCTCTCCTTAGGTAACTCCACAACGCCCCGGCCTGCTAGAGGGTAGGGTATGTAGTCAGTTTCCAGTATTTTGCATTCAAGGCCCTTCTGGCCCGTCGTAACAGTAGGATATCTAGGTGAATTTCATTTAGCTCTTAGCGTTTTTTGTGGATGTTGAGCTTGCTCTAGAGTTAAATTTCAAAATTAAGGGATTTGGTTCGTCAGTTACGATGTGCATCCAGGTGTACTAAGTTTCTGAGTGACCATTCCTCGCATTTTTATGAAATGCACTTTTGGATATCTCCATTAAATGTGAGCAGCTTGGCATTCACTCTATTTCATTTGTTGTTTATTATGTCACTAACCCGCTCTCTCCTTAGGTAACTCCACAACGCCCCGGCCTGCTAGAGGGTAGGGTATGTAGTCAGTTTCCAGTATTTTGCATTCAAGGCCCTTCTGGCCCGTCGTAACAGTAGGATATCTAGGTGAATTTCATTTAGCTCTTAGCGTTTTTTGTGGATGTTGAGCTTGCTCTAGAGTTAAATTTCAAAATTAAGGGAATTGGTTCGTCAGTTACGATGTGCATCCAGGTGTACTAAGTTTCTGAGTGACCATTCCTCGCATTTTTATGAAATGCACTTTTGGATATCTCCATTAAATGTGAGCAGCTTGGCATTCACTCTATTTCATTTGTTGTTTATTATGTCACTAACCCGCTCTCTCCTTAGGTAACTCCACAACGCCCCGGCCTGCTAGAGGGTAGGGTATGTAGTCAGTTTCCAGTATTTTGCATTCAAGGCCCTTCTTGCCCGTCGTAACAGTAGGATATCTAGGTGAATTTCATTTAGCTCTTAGCGTTTTTTGTGGATGTTGAGCTTGCTCTAGAGTTAAATTTCAAAATTAAGGGAATTGGTTCGTCAGTTACGATGTGCATCCAGGTGTACTTAGTTTCTGAGTGACCATTCCTCGCATTTTTATGAAATGCACTTTTGGATATCTCCATTAAATGTGAGCAGCTTGGCATTCACTCTATTTCATTTGTTGTTTATTATGTCACTAACCCGCTCTCTCCCTAGGTAACTCCACAACGCCCCGGCCTGCTAGAGGGTAGGGTATGTAGTCAGTTTCCAGTATTTTGCATTCAAGGCCCTTCTGGCCCGTCGTAACAGTAGGATATCTAGGTGAATTTCATTTAGCTCTTAGCGTTTTTTGTGGACGTTGAGCTTGCTCTAGAGTTAAATTTCAAAATTAAGGGAATTGGTTCGTCAGTTACGATGTGCATCCAGGTGTACTAAGTTTCTGAGTGACCATTCCTCGCATTTTTATGAAATGCACTTTTGGATATCTCCATTAAATGTGAGCAGCTTGGCATTCAATCTATTTCATTTGTTCTTTTTATTATGTTCACTAACCCGCTCTCTCCTTAGGTAGTGCAGTGTGTGAGAAGAAAAGTGATAGTGAATAGTGTGTGTTGTCAGTGTGGTGATAGTGTGGTGTCAGTGTGGTTTAAGTGAGTGCCGTTGTCATCCGTGGGTGAGCATCAAGAGGAATAGAGAGAGACTAGTGTATTTATAATGTTATGTAAATAAATTCTTGTGTATTATTTATGCTCATTTCTCTTCCTACCCTTCCCATAGCTTTGCAATGGCCGCAGACCAGAAAGAAGAGATAGCAACCGCGACTGTGAATGAGTACAAAGTTTTTTATGTAAGTCTTGCGTTTATATATTTTGTTTTATTATTTATTTATCTATGCATTTGTGATATCTACATGTAAAAGTTATTATATTAATAATAACACTTGTGGTGTGTAGGGGTTTGCGTATCGGTCGTTTGACCCGGGTCAATCCAGGTTTGGTCGTTGAACTCCGGTTTTGCCTTGTGCACGGGCTCTTAGCGTTTTTACTTAGGTAGGAATCACACTCTTAGCGCCATCATGCGCTACCTTGCCATTTATATTTTTAGATCATTCACCGTGTGTCGTAATTGATGCCACTGTTCCTTTGTTTCATTTTTGACGATTTATTCCATTTCCTTTTACAGGTTTTTCCATTAATGCGTTTTCTTTTGCAGGTACATGTGTGAATGATATTTTTGAGTGTGTATTTTGTTGATTGGTGGATGAATGATGATGAACAGGGTCAGCGACGATAGGTATGCGAAGTGAATAGGTAGGCCTAGGGTATGTAAGCGGTAGATTTAGTTTAGTGGGTGGGTGGATGTTAGATGGGGAGAATAGGGCTTAATGACATATAGGTGCTTATATTTCTTAGTCCGTACTTGATCTCGCGTCTTGCCCTGGCCCTGGGAGTGAATGCGTGGAATAGGCCTCTGCGCAGCCCGGAGGGGAACGCAGGGGGAAACGCCACGTTAAATAAAGGTTAACGAGCCGGTGGCGTTGACCTCCTGGGTCCGGCGTGGAATAACGCCCGTGTGTTGTGTGAATGACGTAACAATAAGCTTCAAGCTAATCGTAATTATTTAGTTATTGCTATAAAAATTTGAGATGTTTTGTATATTTTTTGCTATCCAAGATAAAAACTCGAACAAACTGTGGCAGAAGAGTATATTTACATATTTTGCCTCAGGAAGTCTAGTTCGTAAATACTGGCCTTGCGACCCCTACTCTATGCCTACATGCGGCTACAATATTGTTACAGAGCAAGTATTCAGAGCATTACTTTTGAAATTTCCTAACGTTTTCATCTCGTGATTATTCTTCCTACTTGTGTCTATTTTTTGTTTCCGGACATTTACTCCAGTTGACATTGTCTTTCTGCGTGCGTAAGCTATAAGGTGATCAAGTTTTACCTGTAAATTCCCGAGTAATTTTGTAAATTTCATTTGTCTTGACTTTAGATGGAATGTAAACCCGTGTGAACTTTATCGTGTAAGGAAGGACTGCGCGTTAGACGGCGTTTTCATGTCGATTCTAATTGAGTGAAGAGTATTAATTTTTCCCATTTTTAAAATGTGATTGAGCGTCGATCAAGTGGACCATATTTTTTTCAAATATATTATTGTATTACCACAATCTCCATCAATTTATCGACAACTTACGATTTGGAATTTTAAATACGCCTAGAAGTTTCCAAAAGGGATTAGCGGCTATGAAGGTTATTTTATTCCTGCATTTTAAAATTGTTTTTACTCTAATCCTTTCTAGATGTGACCTCATCTTATTCCTTGGAATAAACGTTTGTTCATTATTAAGGTAATGGAACGACTCCATCTCATTGAAATATTTTTTTTCGTTTTATAACGTTTTGAAGAAAAATCGGCTCTAATTATTTTACTAGCTATGCAATATTTATTTCGTTAGTTTTTTCACTGTCACGAAGACCATGTTTTACTGCCTGATTTTTATTTTTGTCATTTACTCTTCTACTTTTTAATGCATCATCTAATCCTCTTCTTTTTTTAATCCGTTTATTTCTTCATTTATTATCTGCTGGTGTTTTATTTACTGTACGTGCCGAGCGTTCTTTGACATATGCGTTCTATCTCTACGTAAATCGAGTGACATGACTTGAGTTCATGTATTCTTGCAACTATATTTTAATACTGCGCGTAGTGTTATATATACATTGATTTCCGCAGTCAGCATGTGAAGTAATAATCATATAATATTATTATCATCATTTACTCCTGTCTAACACCTAAGGAAATAGTAAATGTACATTACGTTGCTTTTCGGTTTCTGTGATGATTAAGCTGAGTAATATTTCAGGAAATGTCCACCTTTTCGTCCCAATTGCAAAGAATTTTCAATGGATGGTGTCAACTTACAAATTCTTTTCGAAAATTAACATTTAAAAATTTCCTTTTTTTTATTATCGATGTTCATTTTGTATCGCAAACATTCGATATCAGTTGCAACAAAGTACTCTTTCGACCTTTTCCCGTGCTCACCTGAGGATATTATTTAAAGTATGATTCCTTTAGATTATTGTTATATGTTATTGTCTGAGTCAAAACTTATATAAGATAATGTCGATTTACATATTTTTTTATTGAATATTTTGCATTTTGAATTTGTTTTGTTCATTTGTCGATGTTTACTTTTCTGTCACAAACATTCCTTGTTATTTTCAATAAATTAAGCTTTCACCCGTTTCTAATTCTCACCTGAGTATATTATTTACGGCATGATACCTATTGCTTATAGTTATATATTATAGACTGGTTCAAAATTTACGTACATGAGATGGCGTTCATTTACAAATTAAACATTATTGAACACTATTGTTTTAAAATTTGCTTTGTTCAGTTGTCAATGTTCATTTTTTATGACGAACATTCAATGTTGTTTGCAATAAAGTACGCTTTCCCCTTTTCCTAAGCTTCTATATGAGTTTATTATTTATGGCATGATTCCTTTTGTTTATGGTTGTGTATATTGTGTGATTCAGGATTTATATATATGAGATAATGTTAATTTACATTATTTGTAATGTGAATTTTTTTGTCGATGTTCAATTTATTGTCACAAACATTCAATGCTAATTGAAATTAAATCACGCTTTCGCCGTTTACCAACGACGTCTGAAGATATTGTTTGTGGTATGAATCCTATTGTTTATCTTTTTATGATACGGTCTGATTCAAAATATACAAACAATAGATCGTGTTACAATAGATTTTACAAGAGGTATGGAAAAGTTTTGTCTTGAAAGTTGTTTTGTTAATTTGTCAATGTTCATTTTGTATGACAAACATTCAATGATTGTTTGCAATAAATGATTCTCTGCTTTTCCTAAGCTCATATTTGAGTACATTTTTTGTGGTGTGATTCCTATTGTGTTTGGTTGCGTGATATTGTTTTTCTAAATTTTCTTACATGACATCGTGTTAATTTACAAATTTTGTACAGTACCTAATTAATTGTTTTTATTTTTTTTAAATTCGTCAATGTTCACTTTTTTGCACAAACGTTCAATTTTGTTTTATTAAAGTAAGCTTTTCCTCGCTTATCTGAGTATATTATTTATGTACAAGCATTTTATAGTGTAGCGAAAAAATGTAGGAGATTACGATAAATGAAAACTAAGTTCTGAAACAAAGTTGATGTATTCTCTCCTTGATGCCGATATTACAATAAAGACTGGTGAGCGGAACTGCATGCGAAACTAGATTCACAAACGTTGGTGGAGTATTGGCGTCCGAGCAACACTGACTAAACCAAGTCGAATCGAAGTGCATACTCGACAGCGTAGACAAACAGTGGAGTCGATACAGATGGGCGCCAAATGCAAAACAAAAGTGAACTATCTAAGCGCATGGGTTCCAATTTTGATATTAAGGGGGTTGATCCGAAAGGTGAAAGTCATGTCATTCTTTTATATTTTCAGCACTTATAGAACTAAAGTTCCTCTATCAAATAACGTAAAGATAATTACACCAACCCATACTCCTTGGTCCACATATTGCATTTGAAATTACATACGATTAACGGCGAGAATGGCCACCACATGGGAATATAACGTTTAAAAATACCATAGTGACATGTCATTTTTGCAAAAAACTGACATTTTATGCGTAATTTCACAAGAAATAAAATAACACGAAAAAAAGGCATCAACCCACCGTATTTTTCGCTAAATCCACCAATTTCTGCGCTTATAGCAGACGAGATGCGTAGTTGTCTTCAAGTGGCGCTGCGGTAAGTCCAGCCAAAATGTATGGCGTATGAATAATATCATTGCTAATGAGATATTAAAGCATATTTCAGAAACATATTATAACATAACGTTTGATAGTAATATTCTGGTGTTATACATTAGTAAATTCATTGAGTACATGAATTTATTTATTTAAAGAAAATGCTGAATTGACTCCATCGTCGAGCTGATTAAAATTATCATAAAATATAAATCCTTCGACTTTACATCGTATTTCTTGTGATATTTATGTCTCTCAATAGCTTACGTAATTTTCTTTGTGAAGTAAGGATCACTTAGCAGGCATATACTCGTACCTCAGACAACTTGACTCAAGCAGTCGCGAGCCAACCTCCTTGGCCTTATGGTAAGGACAGCCACGGACAGTGGCTGTCCTTACCATTGTCCAGTTGGGCGACCGTTTCCGGCCTTTTTTCGCTCTGTCCGTGTTTATATATCACTCAACTACGGGATAACTATTAAAAATAGAGACTGGCTGTTTTGTATATTTCATTCAGGAGATGCCATTCCACAAACGGTTGGGAAGGAAATATATTATTTCCCGAGGTTAGCGAGAACATTAGGCTGAACTTTGGCTTATTAAAACTTGCTTCGAAGACAGAAATTCAAAAATAGGAAAAAATCGAGATGCAGCGACATCTTTCTTCTGCAAGTATCTTTAAGCACGTACGTCAGAATGAGTTTCCAAAGCCGCTATCATCAAAGCGGTGGACCCCTGCACGCCGAAAATCTTAATTTTTCCGGTGGCTGTTGAGGCGTACTAGGCCGTTATGAGTTTTATCCTCCCCCCAGCACTGACCACTTCGGCAACGCGGCATAAGGTGGAGGGGGAGTTTGGTCGCCGATTTCGTACTCTTGTTTCTAGGAGTTGGTGAGGATCCTTTTGGACGCGTATTCCAATTGGAAATATACTAATCTTTACAGGGTGTCTCGGGTGCTGGCGTAGTGGGTTGGTTCCCACAATGTTTAATTAGCCGTTGTGCACGAATGCCTACTACATTTGAGGATGAAATATACACATCAGTCACACCCCTTAACGAAAGCTACGAATTTTGTATATCGCTACGACTGTATTGCGATGCTGCGTTAAATTTTACAGCAGATTACAAGTTGTAATGTTTGGAATTCTGGCGCCTCACGCCAGATAAAAAAAGAGTAACGTTATTGAGGGCCGTCGCACGGAATCCCAAAGCCATGCGTCCACTTCCTCCCGCTCGCCTCACTCCCCTTGTTGATGGAAACACCGAATGAAATGTAAGCGCACATAAAATAAACAACTTAATAAATTCTAAATATCGAGAACCGATTAGCCTTGTTTTACCATAAGCTCCATGACAGGACAAGATTCGTATCGATATGACCACGCAGTACTGAGAAAAAGTTGTTTCACAAAATTTACAAGAACAATTTTATTTACACTTTGATTATCTTAACACTTTGTATATACCTTAACAACAAGTTTCTTTATGTTGTTTTAAGGTTTGGTTACAATCCAATGAATACTTTAAAAGTTATGAATTTTTAAAGTGAGCATTCCGATAAACCGGTGAAAAAACCGGCACTTTTTTTGTTTCACAGACAATAAAATTTTAACAAGTTAAAATAAAAATTTTCGCTTTCCACAGTTGAACGCAGAATTAAATTTTCTAATTTTTGATGTAACTTGTTTTCATGTGGGACTACGGGTACAACTGTCATTGACTTGTAAACTCGAGTGTCATGACTTTTTTCCACGACAGTAGTTCCGAGAGCCACCGCTTCAGTTTCAGTGGGGTAACTTTACTGGGAGGAGGGGGTTATCTGTGAGGGGTGTTTGGGGCGTGGCTTATTTAGCCAGTGACCGCCAGTCAAGATGCGCTTATCTCTTATTACGTCTCACGTCATCACTCGGCCCAATTGAACGAAGGCCGAGGAAATATTTTGTTTACGAGCAAGGTGAGTACCTAGGTTACAAGAAATTGAAGAAAGCAGTGAAGGACATATGGCAAATAGAAAAACTTAAGGAGGCTCAACATCCGCTGGCATTTCAGAAAGCAGTGGGAAACAACATAGGAGAGGAACTGACTGACAAATCAGAGGAAGAGCGTTGGGAAAACATTAAACGTGGACTACAGGAAGCCGCAAAACCAGAAAAAATTCCGACCCATATTTGTGCAAAAACGGCGACACTAGGCCCCTACACCTGTCGAATGCCTCTCGGCCCACTTACTTAATTTAGGTGCAGCGGCGAAATGAGTCCATTCAACGCCAGCCTGATTTGAGGCGTTTCTTCAAGGAAAGGGAGGTCGAAAGACATTGGTGTCTCAGTTTCAGCCTCTCCTTAAAATTCGGACATTGGGGCGTTGACACTCAGCATCTCTTTGGTGCCCTTGGCTTGGCGATGACCACCATCTCCCACCGATAAAAGAGGACACTTACACAGCATGGATTAATAATCCTTTATTTGTTGCACCACCGGGGCTATATTTGGTGATATTCACCTGCCACACACCCTCGCGTTGGCTCCCAGGGTATTACGTATATGAATATGTAGATAAAGTACCTATATGATGAGGATATGGAAGAGGATAGTTCCTGAGTCAGCCTTAATATCATCATCATAGCTCCAGATGAAATGTCTAACGCAACTAGCAAGACCATTCGAAATATGTAAAAAGAACCGTCCAGGGGTAACGACATTCTAGACATATTAGCAACAAATATGAGTTTTAAATGTAGTTACAGACACAGGAATTAGTGATCATAAAATAGTGCATGAGAAATTTAATGTAGGCGTTGAAAGACATTATAAAATAATATTTTCAGTGATGACATTAAAAATATTTTGCGAACTCCAACTTAATATGGTAGACTGGACCATAATCAAAAAATTAGAGAAATTGATTGCCGAACTGATAGACTCCTTCTTTTCTTGTACAATTAAGGATATTATTAGCTCTAAATATATCCAATAGTATAAATATAAGTGGATAGCATATCAATGGATAGCGTTGGCATGTTGACATAGGGTCTGTAAGGTAACCCAACTAACAGCGGTTTTTTGCATGCCTACTTGCTATGCCATTTTTATCTTTTTTATATATTGTGAAGTTTGGAGTAGAATAAATTCACGAATTCTTTTGCATGTTTGGTGTGGATTCACCCTCTGCCACACACCTTTATGGTGGTTCGCAGTGTATTGAGTAGATGAAACCAAGGAGGAGGGTATGCTTATTTGGCAAGGTTAATTACGACGGTATAAAAGAGGAATTAAGGGAATCGTTCGATGTATTTAGCGAACAAAGCAAAGGATTAGATACAGAGGATTCGTGGAGAGAATTTCTTGAGATCACCCGTAAAGCAGTTAATGAATACATACCAAGTAAATACATAAGTGATAATACAGAGCCAAGGTGGTATAACGCGGATGTTAGGAAATCACTAAAGCGACGAAGGGTATGCCACGAGAGGATGAAAAATGCAGGACGGGGTCTATCGGTAGAGGAAAGAAATGAGCTAGTTCAAAACTATAAAAAAATCGAGAGCATTAGCAAGGAAATCATGTCGGAAAGCGTTATCACATTTCAAGAGCAAGATGTTAGGAGGATACTTAGATAGCAATCCTAAAGCTTTTTGGTCATATGTGAGAGAGCTTCAGGGAAATAGGTCCACAGTGCACACAATTAAAAACGATAAAGGAATTAGAGTCACCAGCAGTGTAGAAAAAGCAAATACTTTAAAAACCTTCTTCCAAAGCGTATTCAACTCATCGTCACACAACGCAGTGGAACCACCGCCGAACACTTTCAGTGAGCAAATGCCCAAAATAAAAATTGCATGTCGCGGAATAGAGCAGCAGTTAAAAAGCATTAGTAAAAACAAATCACCAGGTCCCGATCAAATTCCCTCCAGAGTATATAAAACATTAGCTTCTGAAATAGCCCCCTATCTAGAAATAATATTCAATAAAACACCAAAGAACCACACAGTGCCCAAGGATTGGAAAGTAGGTAACATTACACCTATTTTTAAAAGCGGTGATAGGGAAGAACCAAGTAACCACAGACCCATTTCACTCACGTCAATCTCTTGTAAGGTATTCGAGGACATTGTAGTCAGTTCGATCATGGGGAATTTGGATAGTCAGGGATTGCTCATAAACAGCCAACATGGGTTCCGGAACGGTAGATCCTGCGAAACACAATTAGCTTTATTCGTACATGATATTTTAGTCTACGGCGAAAACGGTACTGAAGTTGATGCTATATTTTTAGATTTTAAAAAGGCATTCGAACAAGTTCCTCATGATAAATTAATCTTGAAGTAAGAGAGTTTGGGTGTAAATAAAGACGTTGTATGTTGGGTAAAAGAATTCTTGAGTGGGTTAGAGCAGAGGGTTGTCATAGATGGTATCATGTCGGACACAATCAAAGTCACATCGGGAGTTCCCCAGGGTAGTATATAAGGTCCACTTCTATTTCTTTTATAGATAAACGATTTGGGTACCGTAGTTAGTTGTAAGCTTAGTCTTTTTTTCAGACGATGCGGTAGTGTATAGGGGTATATCTAAAGAAGAGGACAGGAAATCGCTTAGCAAGGATTTAGATGCAATTCAAGAGTGGTGCGACAAATGGCAGCTAGAACTTAGCCTTTAGAAGTGTGTAGCTATCAATTTTTGGAGGAGGAATAATTCCTATAAAATTAATATCACGAAGATCGAAGGCGTTGAAACCATAAGGTATTTAGGTCTAACAATCACTAAAGATTTATCGTGGGAAAGACACATCCGGGAAATATGCGGCCGAGCGAAGAGAAAGCAAGGATTTATAAAAAGAGTGCTCGGGAAATGTGATGAGAAGACAAAAGAGCGATGCTACTTTTCACTAGTTCGGCCCCACCTTGAGTATGCAGCCATTGTATGGGATCCGAATGAATTAGGTTTGATCAGAGAACTTGACAGTGTGCAGCGTAGAGCAGCTAGGTTCGTTAAAAGGTGTTACGATAGGTTGAGTAGCGTTTCAGAATTAACAAAAGAATTAGGGTGGGAGTCATTATCAGAGCGTAGGTTAAAGTACAGATTAAGTCTATCGCAGAAATATCAATCGGATAGCTTTACTGAAGATGTAAGGCACATATTAAAAAACACCAGCGTATTATGCTAGATTCGACCAGATAAACAAAATTAGAGAGATAGATTGTCGTACTTATGGATTCAAATTGGCATTTTCCCCGTAATATAAGAGAACAGAATAGGCAGCATAGCAAAGGGATAGGTAGGGGAAATATTTTAGAGTATTCTGTAGTGCATGATGCATGTCCTACCCCTTAAATACTATAGATACTAACAATCTAGTTGCATGAGTCCCTATAGTTGCTTTTTTGCATGTCGGTGATATTCACCCCCTGCCACACACCCTCGCGGTGGCTTGCAGGGTATCGTGTAGATGTAGATGAGATGTTTGTGACAGTAATATCTTTCAGCGAAGATACTGAAGGAAATTTGATTAGGTACCATACATTTTGAAGTAGGACGTCAGTGTGCAGTAATTACTATAACATATTCATGTTTCAACATTTCCAGCTCAACAATATGCCCTAGAAAAGAATAAACATTTAATTACTGCAGCTTAAGAAGTTCTTGACTAATCGATAATTATTGTAACAACAATTTACCTCTCAGTTGCTGGTAAGTTGGTAACCCAACGAAAAGAGGGTCCCTACGCAGTGGGTGTGGATGCCGGAATGTTGAACACCACCGAAGTTACAAGGAATCAATTTGAGAAATGGAGTAGGATAGTTCCTGAGTCAGCCTTTATCCTATCATTATAGCTCCAGTTGAAATATTTAAACCAACCAGCTATAGCAACCAATTAATATTTGGGACAGTAATGGATTAAAGCGAAGATACCTAAAGAAATTAGAAAAGATGCTGTATATTTTGATTCAGAAGAATAGTGAGTCGTTCATGTATCGACATTACTTTCTTACCCATGTTCTAGAGAATCATAATTAATCAGTTACTTCAGTTATATAAGTTCAATACTCATCGATAATTATTACATTGATTGGTTTGGATTATCAATTTGGTTAGACGGTTCTCGTGAATGATTATCTAACATTTAAAGCAAAGTAATTACACATTACAGAATAGCATGTAGGTAGTGCCTGCACGACCTGCTATTTTTGCATGCCTGCATGACAAGTAAGTGAAAATTTAAATCTCTTTTGATTGTGTTGTTACGTACTCTTAACTACACGTAACTCTTGGGAGGCTTCCTTTTGAAGTCATCTTTACCTCAAATAAAACTTCTAAGACGACCAAGATTCTTTCTCAGTACAGCCATCTTTATTACTTCTTCTCTTACAGCTCATGTGTTACATTACATCCGGGAGGCGGAGAAACAAAAGACAATCAACTAAATAATGCCAACCTTTGCATTATATAACAATATGTAAATTAAGTACATCTACATAATACCCTTCAAACCACCATAAAGGTGTGAGGCAGGGGGTGAATTAACACCAAACATGAATTAAATATTATGCATAAATAGGATTATTTATATTCTACTAAACTTCACAATAAAAAAAAGCAAAGCAAGAAAATAAAACAAAGCAAGAATGCAAAAACATGCTGTTGGTTGCGTTAGCTTTAAGTCCTCGTGCAAAAGAAATTACTTTCCGTCTGGTGACCCCGCGATCGACCATTGGTATTCGTATGTATTACGTAAGTAGGTAATATAAGCTTAAATTTCACTCATTATACTTATTACATATCAGTCATTACCATTCATTCAATAGTGTAATTACGCTTCACCAAATATACTCATTACATTGCAGTCAATACGTTAATTACGTACTCACTGCATCTCGCTCAAGTCGTCGGTTCCATTGACGTCGCCTGAAATATTTCCGACGAGGTCTAGGGCATTCAATTCCTTATGCTTCATTCTGAAGTGATTCGCTCTCGACCATGAGAGCGAAAGTGAGGAATCATTTCAGCGATTGCGAAACCCACGACCTTACTAGTTCAGGAACGAACTTCGTCTTAGTTCCTTGTTTTACTTCGTACGAGGCAACAACACTATCCCGAACAGCTGATCAGCAGTGGTGTGGAATCCTTGCGAGAATGCTTGGAGGCCGTTCCGTCACGTAATAAGAAGCTGATTTTCGTATTAAGTCTTTTGCAAGAAGTGTCCGCTAGTGTTTCAGTGAGTGAGAAAGTCTAATATTGGCGATGTATCATAATGAGAAGTATCGTGAACGTGAATTATTCACGTGAATATTATGTTGCTCACCAAATCGTGACTCCAAAGAAGCCTGTTAGTAAATCGACGCTCCTCAAGATGTTAATGCATAAGTTATCCAGCGTAATTAGTGAGAGTGTTTATCAAGTACCGAGCAGTGTTTCATCCTCCAACATAACCTCGCAAGATAAATATGAATAGTAGTGCTTCAGTTGCATCAATCACTGGACGAGTGACCAAGTTATGTCGTGTCGTGCGTCGTGGTTATAAGTGCCTTGCCGAGAGAAGAATTAGCTGGAAATCGTTGCAGTGAATCTACTACCCTAGCTGTAATGACGGTACACAGGTCTTGGTGTTCCCGTAAAGGTAAGCAATTGCATGGTTTGCTTCCATTTCCTATGCTTATGTAATTACCCACGTCCAAGTGTGATTTGGGTTGCTGAAGTATTCTGCGAACGATGCCGACGAATTTCGTTGTTGTTGCAGTTTGATGGTTACTATTAGCAACTGCTAATCTTTGATGGAATTCAAGGTAAATATACGACATATCCAACCGTAAATCTTATTATATCCAGAAAGCAACTAGAAGGGCGGTTGGCAGTGGTTTTATTGAAGAGTTTCTTTCATTTGATTACTATCAATAGTAGAGGAAAATGGACTTACTATTCGAACGTCGATGGGCATGTTTATCTGAAAATAATTTTCATGTAACTATTTCAATAATTGCTATAATTATAGCAATGCAAAATTGAAATCAGGTATCAGATGACATTAAAATGTAGGTGTGGGTAGTCTCGAAATAAAACCCCTACACGTTGCATGATGGTGTAATATTTGTTTGAAAACAATTTCTTTTGTTAAATATTTCATTGTAGGACATTTTTCAGAAACTTGAGGATTACAGCATCTATTGGGTATTTTATCACATTTTCCCGCCAAAACGAGTAGTTAACGGACGTAATAGCAGGTGGCGCTCTTAATAATTTTATAGTAAACTATTTTCGGAAAACGAATCTGCTTGCCATTATAGGCAATTATCAATATCCAACATGCATATCCAACAATATATAAGCAAGGGAATATTTAAATTGCGAAAATAATTAAGCGTTTTCGAAATTATTAATCACGACGAATTCCATAATTGCGCTTTGGTGATTGGTCCGGTCTCGGTGACGTCACGCCAGACCGTGACTTTTAATCGCGTGATCAGACAGTCTTCAGTATTCGTCTGGACGCGGTAGTAGAAGGGCAGGTGAGTTTTCAGCCCCAATTTAAGATACTTTTACTTTAAGTCGGTTTCCATTATTAACCTTCAGATTATATTCTTTCTTGAGCTATTAATAAGATATTTATAATAAACCACATTAGTAACGTTCATCGAGTTTGGAGTTACCTTAAAAGGGAAATCCGGAGCAACTAGTGACTTAATTTTCTGGATGTACATACGAAGAGTAGAGATATATTCCGAGATACATATACCATGTACATGACTACAGTTGATATTCTTGCTTTACTTAGAAATTCACTCCTGCATATGTCATGAATAATTCTTTTCCCATTGATTGATGGGTAATTACAGTAGAAGTGCAGCAAAATTTTTGGTTCCGTCTGTTAATGGTTTGAATGTTTTTACAGGAAGGAGTTATTCGAGTTGCCTGCTACGTAAAACGGGATCTTCGTCATCGATCACGTGGGACTTTAGACAACTGGGAATTCGAGAGACTGAGAAACGGTCTTCAGTGGGTTCAGATGGTAAGTCCGCTTAATTGCTAATATTTTTCATTGACAAGTGTTTTCATTTTCACGTAATACTTTTCGCGCCTTTTTTGTGATTCTTTTACTTCTGGTCGATGCTAGGTTGTTTTTTCTTAAACCGTGACTTCCCGCCGAAAATCTCAAAAGGTTGTTTCGACTCCTAGAATTATCCCGGGCCATCCTTGACTCTTCTTGCTACAACCTTACGCGTTATTCGAGAAATTTTAGTCTATTTCAAGTTCATCCTGTTTGAAATTAACTTAAAATCGAGATTAAACGATTGCTGTTAATAAAACAAAGTCGAAAGTGCAGTAGCGTATCTTCACTTTCTACCTTCTTGGAATTAATTTGAATTTGTGGATAATTTCAGTTTCGCAATCTGTTTTCTTACATAATTAATATCTATCGTAATGACCTCGAAGTCGATCTCCATGTATAAGCCCATTTTCATTGTCCAATCAATTCTCATCCTGTATGTTACGGGAGAAAGTAGGTATTGCGTATTCTACGTTACCTTATTCCGCGATCATTTAAAATGATCCAAGGTTCAAGATGTTAATTTTCGAATTTTGACTCTATAGCCGACGTTTTAGCTACATTTTTGTGATATTTTTTAGCGATCTTACTGTTTCTTGTTGCTACGGAAGTGAGACGGATAACACTATAGCATACATCTACATCTACACGATACCCTGCAAGCCACCGCTAGGGTGTGTGGCAGGGGGTGAAGGTCACCAAGCATGCACTACTAACATGCAAGCAAGCAACTAAAGGGTCTCATGCAACTATCGGAAAGGGATATAGCTGTACTGATTTTCGTCAATAGTTTTGCTCGGGAGCAACAGATGCGATATATGAACTACCTGTTCGCTACGTGGCGCGAGATTATGAATATTATTTTTTATTAAGTAGGCAGAGTCCGCTATTTTTCCATTAACTGATGACTAATTACAGCATTAAGCACTTATGGCCCGACACACAACATCAATTTTGACGGAGCCAAGCTGATCAAGACCGCCATACACCATTTCCCAAGGCTCATACGCGAGGCGATCGAAACGGCCGAGAACCCCAACAATTTTAATTTAAGATATTACAACTCCAGTATCTAACTGCAAATAGGTGTGTCATTCTTGGTGAATATAATGAGTTCAAATATGAGTTAGTGAGCCCGCGTCATGTTTCATAAGCATTTTACATTATCCACGTACAGTTTGTTTACATTTCCAACTCGGAATAGATACCATTTTCCCTTGTGAGTGTAAGAAACTCGGTCATCTGATTGACTGATTTGTTTGAGTAATTTTTTTGTATCTTTGGAATAAATTTATGTTCCTAGTAAATTGGGATTGTTTCACATATTGTGCACGACTTGGGCAGTCATTATTGAATCCCTTCGTGGTAATGTTATAACTATATAATATTTAAATGCCTAATAGATTTAGTTTTTCCGATTTGTTAAAAATTCGCGTAAGTGCCTTGACTTCAGGAAGGTGCTTCACGAGGTTTTTCGGTTGAAAGTTCCTGGCACGACACAAAGAAGAAGACGCCGTGCATTGAAGAGTGGTTCGATGGAAGTGACAAAAGAGAGTACCTGTTTCTCAATCAAACCTCCTTTTAACTGGATTTCATCAAATTGAGATTGTCCAGACCAAAACTGGGTTTGAGCGCCAGTGCCAGGAATTTTCAACCAAGCTCTTAACATTGCACACAGACCAAGGTTAAAAACAGCTTGAAAGTGTTTTCAACTTTCGTTCAGTATCAAAGGTTGAAGTTCAGGGTTCATAATGCCGTAATAAATTAACATGGATAGTTAAGCCATCAAGGCCCTTTTCCACGCATTCTATTTGTTGCACTTCATTGTGCGTTTGTTGGTAACTTTTGTGCTGATTATTGAATAGAAAAGATCACTTCGATCGCAAGTTGAGTAAGAGTTAAACATTAGAGGCATGGGATATATGGCTCGTTGAATTTAAATACGTTTCAACTATTGTTGAATTACCGGTTAACATTATTAAGTCTTCTGAAGTCCAATGAAGGATCTTGATAATACATGAACAATGAATGGTCTTACGCGCTTTGATCACCAAACATTGTTATTTCATATGGCTTGTAGCTTAATGAAAATTAACTTTTGCCAGATTTGCTATTTTTGCAATTGTTCTCCTTTAAGTTAATCGGTGTTATGTTCATTGATATCGTAAAACAGAGAGACCAATTTTTAGCAATATTTAGTAATTAGTAAGCATTATTTATTGCATATGTTAGGTACCTGTATTTCTTCGTAAAAGGACCGGACACAGGGTTTTTAGTCTCTAGATTTCATCCGTTTATTTCGCACAGTTAACAACACATCAACATACTCCCGTCCCTCATAGCGCGAGATGATGGAAAGTATTAAATCCGTGATGAGGGAATCATTTAATAACAACTACTGTGGATTTTAGAAATGAGATTACAGGCTTTCATACTCGTTGCATTTCAAATTATTTTTTCACGGTATTTCATCTCGCTAAATTCATACCTCGCACAGTAAATCTAATTCTAATGCAGCTATACTTATGTTTTAAGTTGTTACTTGAGTACACAAGTTTAAATCACATGATTTCCAACCTACTGCGTTTATGCTCTTTATTGTTTCGATTGGTTGCTATGCGTTGGTTATTGCAGGAAGTAGAACATTCATTTATAAAACTAGATGTGATCCATAATTTTATTTATTTCATATACATACTTCATGCATGATCAATATTTTTTTATCATAACAATAACCATTGAAAGACTTTTGTCAGCTGATTAGCAATGTTTCCTTAGGCGGATAATCAGTATCCATCATTTTCGGTCTCGATATTTTGTTCCTTCCTTGTCGATTGAATTCAGATGAAGTTGATACCATTCGTATACGAAGTAGATACGATTACACGAATACGAATATATTTCGAAAAACGAAGTTGTTATTTTCAATGTTCGACGAAATTTACGCGGTAAACATAAACTTTTTAATTTGGAAATTCAATGTGCATACAAAATGGTGTCTGCCGGTGGAGTAGTATCGATAAAGTTGTGCTGATATGATTTTAATTTGCGTTTGTGCCTTGATTCGTCGAAATTTGGAAACTTCAAGCAGTGTTCCAATTAGATTGTAGACCCAATTTTCCTGTCTCTAATCTTGAATGCATATAATTATTTTCTCCTATGGAATCAGGCGTGCTTAATAATTTTAGATTTGATATTTAATTCAATTGCTAATCATTTATTTTTGTGTTCATAAACAAGACACGTATTGGCTATTATTAGACTCCTGAGAGCGTAACAGTCTTTTTCAATATGAACAGAATCTTTTTCGAAATTAAACTTTGAGTATATTTATATTCTAATTTAGATAACGATTGTTATTATTTGATTTGATCCCTTATTGGGTTGCGGCATTTATTCTGTTAATAATGTCAGTACAAACTAATACGATATTGCCATTGGGCTCCAGTTCTTCCGGCCTTCTATGCTCTCCTGAAATTCGAGATGTAACACCTGAGTTTCGACCCAGAGATTGGTTTTTAAGCGCGGAAGATTTCAAATCGCGTGTCGTTAGAGTAAAATAGATTACGACTCTATTCTCCAACGTGTTATTAGAGAGTGAATTTGTTTTTTTTTCTTGAAATAGATATGGGAGGTTCCATCACTGTCTGTAAATAAACTGACCTTGAAGGTTATTTCGCCTTTCATCATTTGCCATACTCATATTTTGATGAGAATTGATTCCAATTATTGATTACACGACCTTTTTCGTTGCTCGATCGATTTATTTCGTAACACATAATTTCTGTTGTATCACCCTCACGTGAGCCTCCTCCTAAAATCTTCCTAATCCTTGTAAAATATCTTCACCTTTCATTCGATGCTTATATGACTGGTTGGAGTTAAACTGCTCTTCGCTGACCAAAACGGTTACCATGCGCGACACGCGAATACGTGATGTAAACAAACCGGTTTGGTTGTGGGAGATAGGCCGTCGCTATAGACAACCGTTGTAAACAAGGAAGTTAGAATGTACTAGAGGACGTATGTAAGCTGATTTGAGAAGAGATCTGGGTAATAGGTACAGACATATCAGGCTTGCTACTTGCGATATTCGTACGGATGAAGTTTTTTTGGCACCCAGTAAAACTAAAACAATCAAGAGAAATAATCATATGCCTTTTTTAAACGTCAAAGAAACGGAAGATAGATAGCAAACAAACGCCAAATATATAGTTTAAATTTGTTAAATTCTAACCTGATAAGATTAAATAGTTATTTACGGGATAAAATGCATCAACAGCTACGTTAAATACAGCTACATCCACGCGATACTTAGCAAGCCACCGCGAGGGTGTGTGGCAGGGGGTGAAGATCATCGAACACGCAATATTGGCATGCTACTAGGCTACTACATGGATATATGCTAGATCATAGGATCACGTGGAGCTAGATGTAGTACATACATAGTAATAAAGGGGTTGGGTGTTAATAAATACATCATACACTACAGTCAACTCTAACAGTATTTCACCTATTGCCTATCCCTTTCCTATGCTGCCTATTGTGTTCTCTTATAGTACCGGGGAAAAAATACATTTTAAATCACTCGTTACGACAATCTATCGCCCTTAATCTTATTTATCTGGTCGAATATAGCATCATACGCAAGTGTCTTTAATATGTATGTCAGTCAAGCTGTCCGTTTTGAATGAATGAAATAGATTTAATCTGTACTTAAACCTAAGATCCTTACGAAGATTAGCGGGTACCGAAGGGATTGAATTTGTGCCCGATTTAATTGTTGTTTAAGCTTTAATACGCATAAGAGGCCTCCGTGCAAAACACAAATGTTTTGTACGGGCTTGTAGGTGGGCTTGAATCGTTCACAACCACCCCTATTCTGAGTTCATTGTCACCCGGTGGCTAGTATGCTAATTTCTCTGTCATGTACTTTCAGTTCTACTTGAGAAATCACCATTTGTGATCTGTTGCATTGCTGTTGCATTACGCAGGTTATCTTGTTATCTCTCGTTTTCATGTAAATGTTGTTACATATACATCAGTCAGGTTTAATTTCGGGTATCGTATATCGAATTTTTTAAATCTGAGGTTAGAATTAGATTATTATTATATAAGTCCAAATCAACTGGAATTTAAGGAATACCACTCCGCATTATCCCACCATTTTTCTGTGAATATTTTTTTCAAGATTTCTCTTGTTCCTATAGCGTGTTTTTGTGAATACAGTTCTGATTATCATTTTTATATCTTCGCTTTTTAAATAATAACTCCATTGTTGGAACATCATTTAGGGATGTGAGTTTTTCAGCGTGTCAAAATGGTTATGAGTTCACTACAACTGCAGATATGTGCTGTATTCAGGAGCAGAGGCGTGGAAGTACACAAACTTTGATCGAATTCGAATCGATTCACATTTTGGGCACATAATTTTTACTATTGTTTTTTGCATTATTCACTATAAATTTGAGTCTAAAAGATTTGTATTTCTCCGTCAATTATGAACAAAACATCTTAGAGTTAGGAGGACTTGTCTTCCCATGTTGGGGCCCCGACATCATTTACAGAGACCTATACATCTCGATGTGATTTGGTAAAACTGTACTTTCAAACTCAGTATACAATGACAGAAGATGGTAACAAAAATTATATACACTATCTTATTCTTCACACTGAGCTTTGTGTTAGTTAAAGATTTTCTTTTCTTAGAGGTACATTGTTTTGACGGCACGCTATTTTAAATTGAATTTATTTCTGCCGTTGCAGGACTTAAGGCGGAGCTACGACTGGAAGGTCACTTCCCATAAGTTGTCGAGGTTAGGGTGAGGAATCTTCGTAGCGGCCCGAGAGGGGAGAACAGGAAGCAGTCTCAACAGGAGGTCGAACATTGGTTTGCTCATGGCTTCGCAATGCTCTGGTAAAACTAACTTTTGTTTCAGGGTCTACGATCTAAAAGGTAAAGAGAGCATTTGTAAGCAAGGGTAAAATGTGTGTTCACAACTATTTGGTTCTCTTGTGTTCGTCATAGGAGCCGATTGCCCCTATTTCAATACATGGCCATGGTCTGGTGAAATGTGAAGGTATTTTGGTAAATCAAGCTTGATTATTGGTGTAAAGGCCTCGGTAACTGATGTCGGGTACCCGACATAGGAGGACTAGTCCTCCGAACTATAAGGCAAGTGGCCACTTGCCTGGTCTAGCGAGTCGACTCTAGGCAGGAATATGTTTGCATACTGTGTATAGTAATATATTATGTGAAGTCCTGAAAGTTTTGTTTGTCGCTTTTCCTTGGGTGTATTTTTTTGTGTCCATTTCTATTGTTTTAATGTATTTTAATTGTGATGGATGTTTTTATCTTCTATGCTTGTTTATTCAGGTTCGTTCACAGGTGAGCTGACGCCTTGGATTACGCTGCATGCCGAGTAGAGTGTAGGAATAGTTAGTCAGTATAGAGCAGTCAGTATAAGTATTTGTGGATGTTGAGCTTGCTCTAGAGTTAAATTTAAAAATTAAGGGAATTGGTTCGTCAGTTACGATGTGCATCCAGGTGTACTTAGTTTCTGAATGAACATTCCTCGCATTTTTATGAAATGCACTTTTGGATATCTCCATTAAATGTGAGCAGCTTGGCATTCAATCTATTTCATTTGTTGTTTATTATGTCACTAACCCGCTCTCTCCTTAGGTAACTCCACAACGCCCCGGCCTGCTAGAGGGTAGGGTATGTAGTCAGTTTCCAGTATTTTGCATTCAAGGCCCTTCTGGCCCGTCGTAACAGTAGGATATCTAGGTGAATTTCATTTAGCTCTTAGCGTTTTTTGTGGATGTTGAGCTTGCTCTAGAGTTAAATTTCAAAATTAAGGGAATTGGTTCGTCAGTTACGATGTGCATCCAGGTGTACTAAGTTTCTGAGTGACCATTCCTCGCATTTTTATGAAATGCACTTTTGGATATCTCCATTAAATGTGAGCAGCTTGGCATTCACTCTATTTCATTTGTTGTTTATTATGTCACTAACCCGCTCTCTCCTTAGGTAACTCCACAACGCCCCGGCCTGCTAGAGGGTAGGGTATGTAGTCAGTTTCCAGTATTTTGCATTCAAGGCCCTTCTGGCCCGTCGTAACAGTAGGATATCTAGGTGAATTTCATTTAGCTCTTAGCGTTTTTTGTGGATGTTGAGCTTGCTCTAGAGTTAAATTTCAAAATTAAGGGAATTGGTTCGTCAGTTACGATGTGCATCCAGGTGTACTTAGTTTCTGAGTGACCATTCCTCGCATTTTTATGAAATGCACTTTTGGATATCTCCATTAAATGTGAGCAGCTTGGCATTCACTCTATTTCATTTGTTGTTTATTATGTCACTAACCCGCTCTCTCCTTAGGTAACTCCACAACGCCCCGGCCTGCTAGAGGGTAGGGTATGTAGTCAGTTTCCAGTATTTTGCATTCAAGGCCCTTCTGGCCCGTCGTAACAGTAGGATATCTAGGTGAATTTCATTTAGCTCTTAGCGTTTTTTGTGGATGTTGAGCTTGCTCTAGAGTTAAATTTCAAAATTAAGGGAATTGGTTCGTCAGTTACGATGTGCATCCAGGTGTACTAAGTTTCTGAGTGACCAATCCTCGCATTTTTATGAAATGCACTTTTGGATATCTCCATTAAATGTGAGCAGCTTGGCATTCACTCTATTTCATTTGTTGTTTATTATGCCACTAACCCGCTCTCTCCTTAGGTAACTCCACAACGCCCCGGCCTGCTAGAGGGTAGGGTATGTAGTCAGTTTCCAGTATTTTGCATTCAAGGCCCTTCTGGCCCGTCGTAACAGTAGGATATCTAGGTGAATTTCATTTAGCTCTTAGCGTTTTTTGTGGATGTTGAGCTTGCTCTAGAGTTAAATTTCAAAATTAAGGGAATTGGTTCGTCAGTTACGATGTGCATCCAGGTGTACTTAGTTTCTGAGTGACCATTCCTCGCATTTTTATGAAATGCACTTTTGGATATCTCCATTAAATGTGAGCAGCTTGGCATTCACTCTATTTCATTTGTTGTTTATTATGTCACTAACCCGCTCTCTCCTTAGGTAACTCCACAACGCCCCGGCCTGCTAGAGGGTAGGGTATGTAGTCAGTTTCCAGTATTTTGCATTCAAGGCCCTTCTGGCCCGTCGTAACAGTAGGATATCTAGGTGAATTTCATTTAGCTCTTAGCGTTTTTTGTGGATGTTGAGCTTGCTCTAGAGTTAAATTTCAAAATTAAGGGAATTGGTTCGTCAGTTACGATGTGCATCCAGGTGTACTAAGTTTCTGAGTGACCATTCCTCGCATTTTTATGAAATGCACTTTTGGATATCTCCATTAAATGTGAGCAGCTTGGCATTCACTCTATTTCATTTGTTGTTTATTATGTCACTAACCCGCTCTCTCCTTAGGTAACTCCACAACGCCCCGGCCTGCTAGAGGGTAGGGTATGTAGTCAGTTTCCAGTATTTTGCATTCAAGGCCCTTCTTGCCCGTCGTAACAGTAGGATATCTAGGTGAATTTCATTTAGCTCTTAGCGTTTTTTGTGGATGTTGAGCTTGCTCTAGAGTTAAATTTCAAAATTAAGGGAATTGGTTCGTCAGTTACGATGTGCATCCAGGTGTACTTAGTTTCTGAGTGACCATTCCTCGCATTTTTATGAAATGCACTTTTGGATATCTCCATTAAATGTGAGCAGCTTGGCATTCACTCTATTTCATTTGTTGTTTATTATGTCACTAACCCGCTCTCTCCTTAGGTAACTCCACAACGCCCCGGCCTGCTAGAGGGTAGGGTATGTAGTCAGTTTCCAGTATTTTGCATTCAAGGCCCTTCTGGCCCGTCGTAACAGTAGGATATCTAGGTGAATTTCATTTAGCTCTTAGCGTTTTTTGTGGATGTTGAGCTTGCTCTAGAGTTAAATTTCAAAATTAAGGGAATTGGTTCGTCAGTTACGATGTGCATCCAGGTGTACTAAGTTTCTGAGTGACCATTCCTCGCATTTTTATGAAATGCACTTTTGGATATCTCCATTAAATGTGAGCAGCTTGGCATTCAATCTATTTCATTTGTTCTTTTTATTATGTTCACTAACCCGCTCTCTCCTTAGGTAGTACAGTGTGTGAGAAGAAAAGTGATAGTGAATAGTGTGTGTTGTCAGTGTGGTGATAGTGTGGTGTCAGTGTGGTTTAAGTGAGTGCCGTTGTCATCCGTGGGTGAGCATCAAGAGGAATAGAGAGAGACTAGTGTATTTATAATGTTATGTAAATAAATTCTTGTGTATTATTTATGCTCATTTCTCTTCCTACCCTTCCCATAGCTTTGCAATGGCCGCAGACCAGAAAGAAGAGATAGCAACCGCGACTGTGAATGAGTACAAAGTTTTTTATGTAAGTCTTGCGTTTATATATTTTGTTTTATTATTTATTTATCTATGCATTTGTGATATCTACATGTAAAAGTTATTATATTAATAATAACACTTGTAGTGTGTAGGGGTTTGCGTATCGGTCGTTTGACCCGGGTCAATCCAGGTTTGGTAGTTGAACTCCGGTTTTGCCTTGTGCACGGGCTCTTAGCGTTTTTACTTACGTAGGAATCACACTCTTAGCGCCATCATGCGCTACCTTGCCATTTATATTTTTAGATCATTCACCGTGTGTCGTAATTGATGCCACTGTTCCTTTGTTTCATTTTTGACGATTTATTCCATTTCCTTTTACAGGTTTTTCCATTAATGCGTTTTCTTTTGCAGGTACATGTGTGAATGATATTTTTGAGTGTGTATTTTGTTGATTGGTGGATGAATGATGATGAACAGGGTCAGCGCCGATAGGTATGCGAAGTGAATAGGTAGGCCTAGGGTATGTAAGCGGTAGATTTAGTTTAGTGGGTGGGTGGATGTTAGATGGGGAGAATAGGGCTTAATGACATATAGGTGCTTATATTTCTTAGTCCGTACTTGATCTCGCGTCTTGCCCTGGCCTTGGGAGTGAATGCGTGGAATAGGCCTCTGCGCAGCCCGGAGGGGAACGCAGGGGGAAACGCCACGTTAAATAAAGGTTAACGAGCCGGTGGCGTTGACCTCCTGGGTCCGGCGTGGAATAACGCCCGTGTGTTGTGTGAATGACGTAACAATAAGCTTCAAGCTAATCGTAATTATTTAGTTATTGCTATAAAAGTTTGAGATGTTTCGTATATTTTTTGCTATCCAAGATAAAAACTCGAACAATATTGTGGCAGAAGAGTATATTTACATATTTTGCCTCAGGAAGTCTAGTTCGTAAATACTGGCCTTGCGACCCCTACTCTATGCCTACATGCGGCTACAATATTGTTACAGAGCAAGTATTCAGAGCATTACTTTTGAAATTTCCTAACGTTTTCATCTCGTGATTATTCTTCCTACTTGTGTCTATTTTTTGTTTCCGGACATTTACTCCAGTTGACATTGTCTTTCTGCGTGCGTAAGCTATAAGGTGATCAAGTTTTACCTGTAAATTCCCGAGTAATTTTGTAAATTTCATTTGTCTTGACTTTAGATGGAATGTAAACCCGTGTGAACTTTATCGTGTAAGGAAGGACTGCGCGTTAGACGGCGTTTTCATGTCGATTCTAATTGAGTGAAGAGTATTAATTTTTCCCATTTTTAAAATGTGATTGAGCGTCGATCAAGTGGACCATATTTTTTTCAAATATATTATTGTATTACCACAATCTCCATCAATTTATCGACAACTTACGATTTGGAATTTTAAATACGCCTAGAAGTTTCCAAAAGGGATTAGCGGCTATGAAGGTTATTTTATTCCTGCATTTTAAAATTGTTTTTACTCTAATCCTTTCTAGATGTGACCTCATCTTATTCCTTGGAATAAACGTTTGTTTATTATTAAGGGGGTTCTATACCTCCGCAGAAAACGGCTCTGCAGACCCTTGCGAGATCGAAGATAACGAGTTTAATATAAGTCGCAGAGCTGATCGGGTTTCACTAATCGTTAGATTAAGGATCAATGTGAGCGGCTATTTGAACAGAATTTTCATTAGCAGTACTCATTAAAGAGCTTCAGGCACTGAAAATCGTAAAAATAGCCTGATTTCAACTTTTTTTCCTTTGACATTGAAACCGTAATGGAAACATGTGTTCAATTATCCGCTGGGATTCATCCTTCTCTTCTACTATTATATCAAACTCAAGGACCTTAGGTGCATACTAAAGTTGCAATTTATTATTTTCCGAACCATGTTTTCACTATTTTACGTGCTAAAAATCTTTCGTTCCGTGGCGCTGCTCTAGTCCCCCCCCACTCCCGCTAACGTCACCCTCCACCTCCTGGCTCCTTATCTCTCTCTCTCTCTCGAACCATTCCAAGGCCACGTCCGAGCCACTTCGCCTCCCTCCGGCCCCTTGTCGAAAGCCAGAGCTCTCAGACCGAGCGAGCTCAGCAAGGATATTTTTTTCATTAGCAGGCAGGCACGTAGCCAGAAATTTGCTTCGGGGGGGGGGGCTAAGTTTAGCACGTTTAGCCTAACTTCAATTCAGCCTTGCCCGTCGGTACCGACATGAAACAAATGTCTTCCTTCATTTTCAGTGCTCGGTATTTGCTTTCACAGTGCCCATTCCTATCTGTTTTCTCTGGTTAAGCTCACAGTTTATCCTGTCATGAAGCAGTTAATTTAACCGGCCCCAGAACAGAAGTTCAAATCATGCATACATATCAGATTACTACAGATACATACATATCAGATTGGTAGATTAAATAGTGGGTCGATAAAATAATTATCGGGGAAAATTCTAGCTGAAAAAGAGCACCAGGAGAGAAATAGATTGGGAGAAATAATTTCAGTCATAGTAGTGAATTGTCGTAGTTTAAGAAATAAAGTAGCCGAATTTCACCACCTCATAAAAAGTACTGATGCTGATATAATCGTACGCACAGAAAGATGGCTTTCGAAGGACATATCAGATATGAAGTATTCCCTAAGTGTTTTACCGTATACAGAAAGGATAGAGTAAGCAGAAACGAAGGAGTATTATTTATAGCTGTGAAGGACCCGTATGTTAGTAGAAGAAAACTTATTTCAGAGCGAAGTGTAGTAAGTATTTGGTGTTCCGTTAAAAGTAAAAGTAGTGACGCAAAAAAAGGATATATGTAGGTGCATATTACAGGCCACCGGATGCAGACATCAATTCTATAATGGAACTAGAGTCAGAGATAGGAACATTGATTTCTCGGAACAAATACAGAGGAATAATAGTAGGCGGAGACTTCAATCTCCCTTCGATAGACTGGAATACGTGTAGTTTTATAACAGGAGGTAAGGATAAGTAACTCTGCGAATCACTGTTGAACACCTTTACGTCACATTTTTTACATCTACTTCTACATAATACTCTGCAAGCCAACATAAAGGTGTGTGGTAAGTGGTGAATTCTCACCAAACATGCACTACATATCATGCATAAAAAAAGGAATAGTACTCGTATAGGTACTGTTCAAAACTACGCTATTTAAAAAAAGATAAAAATAGCGAAGCATACATTCAAAAACATGCCGTTAGTTGGGTTAGCTATAAGTCCTTATACCAACATGCAGGTACCAATGTTATCCATTGCTACACTCGTACTGGATATATTTACCGTTATTCATATCCCTCAATGTACGTAGAAAAAAGGGCATTTTGAATCTGTCAGTTTGGCAATCATTTTCTCTAATTTCGTGATTATGGTCCAGTCTACCATAGTAAGTTGGGGTTCACAAAATATTTTTAACATCATCACTGAAAATATGGTCTTGGAATTTGTTTTAAGAGATTATGTCTAAATTTCAATCTGCTACGATCTTCTTCAATTCAAGTGCTAAGAGGAGAGCTATTCATTTTCCAAAAATTCATCAAGAGACAATTATTAAATTTTAATTCTAAGTGCCATGTATCACACCAATCTTCAATTGCTTGTAGGCCATCATTTAAATATTCTTTATCGTTTGGGCATAGAATTCCCCTGTACACTACAGTGTCATCGGCAAATAGACGAAGCTTACTTATGACAACCTTATTGATATCATTTATGTACAGGAGGAACAGGAGTGGACCTATCACACTACCTGATGGGACACTCAAAGTGACTTTAATTGCCGGTGAGGTAACACCGTCCAAAACAACCCTTTGCACCCGATCATGCAGGAAATCATTTATCCATGATTTAATGTTACTGTCTATGCCATAATATTTTAATTTCAAGATTAGTTTGCTATGAGACACCTTCTCGAAAGCTTTTTTGAAATCGAGAAATATAGCATCCACTGGAATATAATTTTCGCCAGAAACAAAAATATTGTGAGAAAAGAGAGCAAGTTGAGTTTCACATGATTTGCTCTTCCGGAACCCATGCTGAACATCGGCCAATAAATTCTGGCTATATAGTTGTCCCATGACTGAACTAATAATTATATGTTCCAGGACCTTGCATGAAATGGATGTGAGGGATATAGGTCTGTAGTTAGATGGCTGCTCCCTATCACCACTTTTAAAAATGGGTGTTACATCGGCTGCTTTTCAGTCCATCGGTACGACGAAACTTTAAAACAACTAGTAAAAGAACCGACCAGGGGAGACAACATACTAGACTTATTCGCAACAAATATACCCGAATAAGTTCTAAATGTAGCTACAGACAGGAATTAGTGATCATAAAATAGTTCATGCGATATTGAATGTAGGCGTTGAAAAACATTATAAACCAAGGAGGAGGGTATACTTATTTGGCAAGGCTAATTAACGACGGTATGAAAGAGGAATTAAGGGAATCGTTTAATGTATTTAGCGAACAAAGCAAAGGATTAGATATAGAGGATTCGGGGAGAGAAATTCTTGAGGTCACCCGTAAAGCAGTTAATAAATATATACCAAGTAAATTGATAATACAGAGCATAGGTGGTATGACGCGGAGGTTAGGAAATCACTAAAGCGACGAAGGGTATGCCACGCTGAGATGAAAAATGAAGGACGGAAATGAAGGAGATGGAAAATGAAGGGTCTATCGGTAGAGGAAAAAAATGAGTTAGTTCAAAACTATAAAAAATCGAGAGCATTAGCAAGGAAATCATGTCGGCAAGCGTTATCACATTTCAAGAGCAAGATGTTAGGAGAATATTTAGATAGCAATCCTAAAGTGTTTTGGTCATATGTGAGAGAGAGAACTTCAGGGAAATAGGTCCACAGTAGGTACACACACTTAAAAGTGATAAAGGAATTAGAGTCACCTGAGGGTTTGGAAAATGCCAATACTTTAAAAGCCTTCTTCCAAAGCGTATTCAACTCATCGTCACACATCGCAGTGGAACCTCCGCCGAAAACATTCAGTGAGCAAATGCCCGAATTAAAAATTTCAGGTCGCGGAATAGAGCAGCAGTTAAAAAACATTAGTAAAAACAAATCACCAGGTCCCGATCAAATTCCTTCCCGGGTATATAAAACATTAGCTTCTGAAATAGCCCCCTATCTAGAAATAATATTCAATAAAACACTAAAGAACCGCACAGTACCTACGCAGGGATTGGAAAGTAGCTAACATTACACCTATTTTTGAAAGCGGTGATAGGAAAGAACCTAGTAACTACAGACCCATTTCACTCACGTTAATCTCTTGCAAAGTATTTGAGCACATTGTAGTCAGTACAATCATGGGGCATTTGGATATCAGGGATTGCTCATAAACAGACAACGTGGGTTCCGGAAAGGTAGATCCTGCGAGACACAATAAGCTTTATTTGTACACGATATTTTAGTCAACGGCGAAAACAGTACTGAAGTTCATGCGATAGATTTAAGATTTTAAAAATGCATTCGATAAAGTACCACATGATAAATTAATCTTGAAATTAGAGAGTTTTGGTTTAAATAATGACGTTGTGTGTTGGATAAAAGAATTCTTAAGTGGGCGAGAGCAGAGGGTTGTCATAGATGGTATCATGTCAGACACAATCAAAGTCACATCGGGAGTTCCCCAGGGTAGCGTAGTTAGTTTTACGCTTAGACTTTTTGCAGACGATACTGTAGTGCGCAGGGGTATATCAGAAGAAGACAGGAAGCAAGGATTTAGATATAATTCAAGACATGGAGGAGGAATAATTCTATAGAGCGATCCTATAAAATTAATAACACGAAGGTCGAAAGCGTTGAAACCATAAGGTATTTAGGTGAAGCAATCACAAAAGATTTATCGTGGGGAAGACACATAAGAAGGTTTATGCGGCCGAGCGAAGAGAAAGCTAGGATTTATAAAAAGAGTACTTGGGAAATGTGACGAGAAGACAAAATAGCGATGTTACTTTTCACTTAGCACATGAAATATAAGCAGTTTAATCCGGATTATCATGCCCAGTTAAAATCAGAACGATAAAATTTCTTGGAAAAAGTTTCGGGTCCCCCTCCGTATCGCCTGGAAAATTCGGGGCCCCAGGCCCTGTTCTCGAAAGTAAATTGAGAAAAGTTAATTGAGGTAAAATAGTTAAAATGGGGAGCTTGTGTTCAATAAGCTGACAGTAAAACGCAGAATAATGGTCACCTGGTTCGACCGAGTAACCATTTACCGTGAAATTTAATATTTCCTTTTTAATGTATTAGAATGGATCTACAGTAACTGGATTACTCGTGCAAACTATTGTACTATTTAGGATCGGAAAAAATTGCTTCCAACACATATTGGATAAAAGTACAGGGGGTTGACTCCTTCAAGCACCAATCTTGTTTATGTAAGTAATGCTAAATGGAAGCGTATTTTACGTTTACGTCCGAATTGGAAAAAATCCGAATCTTACGAATATAATCAACATTTTCGTAGAACTGCAGTTTAGTTTTTCTCGTATATTTCAAAAAAATATCGGAGACATTTCATCCCTCTGAAACTGCGGCACTGCGATTCAATAACTTTTGAAAGGCCAATTTACAAACGTAAATTCCTGCTTGACTTCAAGTGATACCACTGAAGAGACAAAGGAAGGAGACAGCTTATGAGCCTTCTAGAAGAAAAATGTTTGATATAAGACACCGTTTCACTTCTCTGTTAGCTCTGGGAAATAATGCACCATTTAGCTGCAAATACTGCAGTATATGTGCGAAATGCAGAACTATGAAAACACAGGCCAAACAGCATATGTGCTTCAAGAATTGGAACAAGTCCTCGACGGAAATGGAAGCCGACATAATTGTCGAGGGATTTAAAACAAGAGTAGAGATGCACAATTTGAAGTACCACCGGCTTATAGGCGATATAATATGATGTGCTTGTCATGAATCTTATAAATGGGTGTTGTGTAATTAGTTTTATCTTTCTTCACGCAAATACGATAAAATTTCCATTTAATTCGTAGGGGATGGCGACAGCAGTGCTACCAAGAAATTGGCCGAACTTCTTCCCTACGGCGTTGATCTCCCTGTCATTAAAATAGATTGCACCAATCACTTGCCGCGATATTGCTGTAAGAGGTGGAGAGAAATAGCTAAGGAAGCAAACTCTACAGAAACAAGATAGACAATATTAAGGCGATGGACCGAAGGATGCTAAGAAACATGCATGGAATTAAATAATGGACCGCAAATGACACAATATACGAAAAAGCTACAATTGACCCACTAGAAAAAATAATAACAAATCAAAGTACGAAATACTACAAAACGATAGAAAACAGTGAAAACACAGCTATGGAATGTGCAGCCTTAAATAAAAACAATCCAATTGACAGTTTCCATAGACCGAATGATATTTTAATGAATAATTAAAGATCCTAGTCGGTTCCGGGATTAAAATGACACATATAATAAGCCAGTTTTTGGCATACTATGAAATAAAGTCACCCTAGGGTGACGAGCCATCAGTCAGTCAGTTTTATTTCATTGAATTACTGATGCTCAATTTTCTTTTTTAAGATTCTCTCTTTGGACTTTTCATCTATCGAATAAATATAATTTACCGTAGTCCATAAAAAGTTTTGCTCCAGTTCACACTTACAATGACGTTGTGTTTTAGTTTTTTCTCGATCCCATTTAATTTCTGGACAAACTTTAGACGGAGTTACACTCGTATTTGAAAAATCTTGCAATAAAGAAATTAGGTTTTAGAGAAGCATTTTACTTCTGTACTGAAAATAAATAGCCCCGAATATTTTACCTGGTAGCGAGAGTGGACTAAATCAAATCCCACTTATAGACAAGTTACGTTCGTGTTAGGTGAGTAGCAAAGATAAGCGGATAGCTAAGATGAGGAAGACGAATGAATCACTCGTAAACAAAGATTCCCTCGGCCTTCGTCCAAGGGGTCGAGTGACGACGTGTGACGCAATAGGCGATAAGGAACATTTGGACCGGTGGTCACTCATTGGTGACTGAATAAATAAGCCACTCCCCAAACACCCCTCAAAGATGACCCCTTCCTCCCAGTAAAGTTACCCATCCCACTGAAACTGAAGCGGCGGCTCTCGGAACTAACCCCCGTGGCGGTTACTCAAGAGATATTGGTTTGGTATAGAACAGCCTTAAGGTAATGGAACGACTCCATCTCATTGAAATATTTTTTTTCGTTTTATAACGTTTTGAAGAAAAATCGGCTCTAATTATTTTACTAGCTATGCAATATTTATTTCGTTAGTTTTTTCACTGTCACGAAGACCATGTTTTACTGCCTGATTTTTATTTTTGTCATTTACTCTTCTACTTTTTAATGCATCATCTAATCCTCTTCTTTTTTTAATCCGTTTATTTCTTCATTTATTATCTGCTGGTGTTTTATTTACTGTACGTGCCGAGCGTTCTTTGACATATGCGTTCTATCTCTACGTAAATCGAGTGACATGACTTGAGTTCATGTATTCTTGCAACTATATTTTAATACTGCGCGTAGTGTTATATATACATTGATTTCCGCAGTCAGCATGTGAAGTAATAATCATATAATATTATTATCATCATTTACTCCTGTCTAACACCTAAGGAAATAGTAAATGTACATTACGTTGCTTTTCGGTTTCTGTGATGATTAAGCTGAGTAATATTTCAGGAAATGTCCACCTTTTCGTCCCAATTGCAAAGAATTTTCAATGGATGGTGTCAACTTACAAATTCTTTTCGAAAATTAACATTTAAAAATTTCCTTTTTTTTATTATCGATGTTCATTTTGTATCGCAAACATTCGATATCAGTTGCAACAAAGTACGCTTTCGACCTTTTCCCGTGCTCACCTGAGGATATTATTTAAAGTATGATTCCTTTAGATTATTGTTATATGTTATTGTCTGAGTCAAAACTTATATAAGATAATGTCGATTTACATATTTTTTTATTGAATATTTTGCATTTTGAATTTGTTTTGTTCATTTGTCGATGTTTACTTTTCTGTCACAAACATTCCTTGTTATTTTCAATAAATTAAGCTTTCACCCGTTTCTAATTCTCCCCTGAGTATATTATTTACGGCATGATACCTATTGCTTATAGTTATATATTATAGACTGGTTCAAAATTTACGTACATGAGATGGCGTTCATTTACAAATTAAACATTATTGAACACTATTGTTTTAAAATTTGCTTTGTTCAGTTGTCAATGTTCATTTTTTATGACGAACATTCAATGTTGTTTGCAATAAAGTACGCTTTCCCCTTTTCCTAAGCTTCTATATGAGTTTATTATTTATGGCATGATTCCTTTTGTTTATGGTTGTGTATATTGTGTGATTCAGGATTTATATATATGAGATAATGTTAATTTACATTATTTGTAATGTGAATTTTTTTGTCGATGTTCAATTTATTGTCACAAACATTCAATGCTAATTGAAATTAAATCACGCTTTCGCCGTTTACCAACGACGTCTGAAGATATTGTTTGTGGTATGAATCCTATTGTTTATCTTTTTATGATACGGTCTGATTCAAAATATACAAACAATAGATCGTGTTACAATAGATTTTACAAGAGGTATGGAAAAGTTTTGTCTTGAAAGTTGTTTTGTTAATTTGTCAATGTTCATTTTGTATGACAAACATTCAATGATTGTTTGCAATAAATGATTCTCTGCTTTTCCTAAGCTCATATTTGAGTACATTTTTTGTGGTGTGATTCCTATTGTGTTTGGTTGCGTGATATTGTTTTTCTAAATTTTCTTACATGACATCGTGTTAATTTACAAATTTTGTACAGTACCTAATTAATTGTTTTTATTTTTTTTAAATTCGTCAATGTTCACTTTTTTGCACAAACGTTCAATTTTGTTTTATTAAAGTAAGCTTTTCCTCGCTTATCTGAGTATATTATTTATGTACAAGCATTTTATAGTGTAGCGAAAAAATGTAGGAGATTACGATAAATGAAAACTAAGTTCTGAAACAAAGTTGATGTATTCTCTCCTTGATGCCGATATTACAATAAAGACTGGTGAGCGGAACTGCATGCGAAACTAGATTCACAAACGTTGGTGGAGTATTGGCGTCCGAGCAACACTGACTAAACCAAGTCGAATCGAAGTGCATACTCGACAGCGTAGACAAACAGTGGAGTCGATACAGATGGGCGCCAAATGCAAAACAAAAGTGAACTATCTAAGCGCATGGGTTCCAATTTTGATATTAAGGGGGTTGATCCGAAAGGTGAAAGTCATGTCATTCTTTTATATTTTCAGCACTTATAGAACTAAAGTTCCTCTATCAAATAACGTAAAGATAATTACACCAACCCATACTCCTTGGTCCACATATTGCATTTGAAATTACATACGATTAACGGCGAGAATGGCCACCACATGGGAATATAACGTTTAAAAATACCATAGTGACATGTCATTTTTGCAAAAAACTGACATTTTATGCGTAATTTCACAAGAAATAAAATAACACGAAAAAAAGGCATCAACCCACCGTATTTTTCGCTAAATCCACCAATTTCTGCGCTTATAGCAGACGAGATGCGTAGTTGTCTTCAAGTGGCGCTGCGGTAAGTCCAGCCAAAATGTATGGCGTATGAATAATATCATTGCTAATGAGATATTAAAGCATATTTCAGAAACATATTATAACATAACGTTTGATAGTAATATTCTGGTGTTATACATTAGTAAATTCATTGAGTACATGAATTTATTTATTTAAAGAAAATGCTGAATTGACTCCATCGTCGAGCTGATTAAAATTATCATAAAATATAAATCCTTCGACTTTACATCGTATTTCTTGTGATATTTATGTCTCTCAATAGCTTACGTAATTTTCTTTGTGAAGTAAGGATCACTTAGCAGGCATATACTCGTACCTCAGACAACTTGACTCAAGCAGTCGCGAGCCAACCTCCTTGGCCTTATGGTAAGGACAGCCACGGACAGTGGCTGTCCTTATCATTGTCCAGTTGGGCGACCGTTTCCGGCCTTTTTTCGCTCTGTCCGTGTTTATATATCACTCAACTACGGGATAACTATTAAAAATAGAGACTGGCTGTTTTGTATATTTCATTCAGGAGATGCCATTCCACAAACGGTTGGGAAGGAAATATATTATTTCCCGAGGTTAGCGAGAACATTAGGCTGAACTTTGGCTTATTAAAACTTGCTTCGAAGACAGAAATTCAAAAATAGGAAAAAATCGAGATGCAGCGACATCTTTCTTCTGCAAGTATCTTTAAGCACGTACGTCAGAATGAGTTTCCAAAGCCGCTATCATCAAAGCGGTGGACCCCTGCACGCCGAAAATCTTAATTTTTCCGGTGGCTGTTGAGGCGTACTAGGCCGTTATGAGTTTTATCCTCCCCCCAGCACTGACCACTTCGGCAACGCGGCATAAGGTGGAGGGGGAGTTTGGTCGCCGATTTCGTACTCTTGTTTCTAGGAGTTGGTGAGGATCCTTTTGGACGCGTATTCCAATTGGAAATATACTAATCTTTACAGGGTGTCTCGGGTGCTGGCGTAGTGGGTTGGTTCCCACAATGTTTAATTAGCCGTTGTGCACGAATGCCTACTACATTTGAGGATGAAATATACACATCAGTCACACCCCTTAACGAAAGCTACGAATTTTGTATATCGCTACGACTGTATTGCGATGCTGCGTTAAATTTTACAGCAGATTACAAGTTGTAATGTTTGGAATGCTGGCGCCTCACGCCAGATAAAAAAAGAGTAACGTTATTGAGGGCCGTCGCACGGAATCCCAAAGCCATGCGTCCACTTCCTCCCGCTCGCCTCACTCCCCTTGTTGATGGAAACACCGAATGAAATGTAAGCGCACATAAAATAAACAACTTAATAAATTCTAAATATCGAGAACCGATTAGCCTTGTTTTACCATAAGCTCCATGACAGGACAAGATTCGTATCGATATGACCACGCAGTACTGAGAAAAAGTTGTTTCACAAAATTTACAAGAACAATTTTATTTACACTTTGATTATCTTAACACTTTGTATATACCTTAACAACAAGTTTCTTTATGTTGTTTTAAAGTTTGGTTACAATCCAATGAATACTTTAAAAGTTATGAATTTTTAAAGTGAGCATTCCGATAAACCGGTGAAAAAACCGGCACTTTTTTTGTTTCACAGACAATAAAATTTTAACAAGTTAAAATAAAAATTTTCGCTTTCCACAGTTGAACGCAGAATTAAATTTTCTAATTTTTGATGTAACTTGTTTTCATGTGGGACTACGGGTACAACTGTCATTGACTTGTAAACTCGAGTGTCATGACTTTTTTCCACGACAGTAGTTCCGAGAGCCACCGCTTCAGTTTCAGTGGGGTAACTTTACTGGGAGGAGGGGGTTATCTGTGAGGGGTGTTTGGGGCGCGGCTTACTTAGCCAGTGACCGCCAGTCAAGATGCGCTTATCTCTTATTACGTCTCACGTCATCACTCGGCCCAATTGAACGAAGGCCGAGGAAATATTTTGTTTACGAGCAAGGTGAGTACCTAGGTTACAAGAAATTGAAGAAAGCAGTGAAGGACATATGGCAAATAGAAAAACTTAAGGAGGCTCAACATCCGCTGGCATTTCAGAAAGCAGTGGGAAACAACATAGGAGAGGAACTGACTGACAAATCAGAGGAAGAGCGTTGGGAAAACATTAAACGTGGACTACAGGAAGCCGCAAAACCAGAAAAAATTCCGACCCATATTTGTGCAAAAACGGCGACACTAGGCCCCTACACCTGTCGAATGCCTCTCGGCCCACTTACTTAATTTAGGTGCAGCGGCGAAATGAGTCCATTCAACGCCAGCCTGATTTGAGGCGTTTCTTCAAGGAAAGGGAGGTCGAAAGACATTGGTGTCTCAGTTTCAGCCTCTCCTTAAAATTCGGACATTGGGGCGTTGACACTCAGCATCTCTTTGGTGCCCTTGGCTTGGCGATGACCACCATCTCCCACCGATAAAAGAGGACACTTACACAGCATGGATTAATAATCCTTTATTTGTTGCACCACCGGGGCTATATTTGGTGATATTCACCTGCCACACACCCTCGCGTTGGCTCCCAGGGTATTACGTATATGAATATGTAGATAAAGTACCTATATGATGAGGATATGGAAGAGGATAGTTCCTGAGTCAGCCTTAATATCATCATCATAGCTCCAGATGAAATGTCTAACGCAACTAGCAAGACCATTCGAAATATGTAAAAAGAACCGTCCAGGGGTAACGACATTCTAGACATATTAGCAACAAATATGAGTTTTAAATGTAGTTACAGACACAGGAATTAGTGATCATAAAATAGTGCATGAGAAATTTAATGTAGGCGTTGAAAGACATTATAAAATAATATTTTCAGTGATGACATTAAAAATATTTTGCGAACTCCAACTTAATATGGTAGACTGGACCATAATCAAAAAATTAGAGAAATTGATTGCCGAACTGATAGACTCCTTCTTTTCTTGTACAATTAAGGATATTATTAGCTCTAAATATATCCAATAGTATAAATATAAGTGGATAGCATATCAATGGATAGCGTTGGCATGTTGACATAGGGTCTGTAAGGTAACCCAACTAACAGCGGTTTTTTGCATGCCTACTTGCTATGCCATTTTTATCTTTTTTATATATTGTGAAGTTTGGAGTAGAATAAATTCACGAATTCTTTTGCATGTTTGGTGTGGATTCACCCTCTGCCACACACCTTTATGGTGGTTCGCAGTGTATTGAGTAGATGAAACCAAGGAGGAGGGTATGCTTATTTGGCAAGGTTAATTACGACGGTATAAAAGAGGAATTAAGGGAATCGTTCGATGTATTTAGCGAACAAAGCAAAGGATTAGATACAGAGGATTCGTGGAGAGAATTTCTTGAGATCACCCGTAAAGCAGTTAATGAATACATACCAAGTAAATACATAAGTGATAATACAGAGCCAAGGTGGTATAACGCGGATGTTAGGAAATCACTAAAGCGACGAAGGGTATGCCACGAGAGGATGAAAAATGCAGGACGGGGTCTATCGGTAGAGGAAAGAAATGAGCTAGTTCAAAACTATAAAAAAATCGAGAGCATTAGCAAGGAAATCATGTCGGAAAGCGTTATCACATTTCAAGAGCAAGATGTTAGGAGGATACTTAGATAGCAATCCTAAAGCTTTTTGGTCATATGTGAGAGAGCTTCAGGGAAATAGGTCCACAGTGCACACAATTAAAAACGATAAAGGAATTAGAGTCACCAGCAGTGTAGAAAAAGCAAATACTTTAAAAACCTTCTTCCAAAGCGTATTCAACTCATCGTCACACAACGCAGTGGAACCACCGCCGAACACTTTCAGTGAGCAAATGCCCAAAATAAAAATTGCATGTCGCGGAATAGAGCAGCAGTTAAAAAGCATTAGTAAAAACAAATCACCAGGTCCCGATCAAATTCCCTCCAGAGTATATAAAACATTAGCTTCTGAAATAGCCCCCTATCTAGAAATAATATTCAATAAAACACCAAAGAACCACACAGTGCCCAAGGATTGGAAAGTAGGTAACATTACACCTATTTTTAAAAGCGGTGATAGGGAAGAACCAAGTAACCACAGACCCATTTCACTCACGTCAATCTCTTGTAAGGTATTCGAGGACATTGTAGTCAGTTCGATCATGGGGAATTTGGATAGTCAGGGATTGCTCATAAACAGCCAACATGGGTTCCGGAACGGTAGATCCTGCGAAACACAATTAGCTTTATTCGTACATGATATTTTAGTCTACGGCGAAAACGGTACTGAAGTTGATGCTATATTTTTAGATTTTAAAAAGGCATTCGAACAAGTTCCTCATGATAAATTAATCTTGAAGTAAGAGAGTTTGGGTGTAAATAAAGACGTTGTATGTTGGGTAAAAGAATTCTTGAGTGGGTTAGAGCAGAGGGTTGTCATAGATGGTATCATGTCGGACACAATCAAAGTCACATCGGGAGTTCCCCAGGGTAGTATATAAGGTCCACTTCTATTTCTTTTATAGATAAACGATTTGGGTACCGTAGTTAGTAGTAAGCTTAGACTTTTTGCAGACGATGCGGTGGTGTACAGGGGTATATCAAACGAAGAGGACACGAAATCACTTAGCAAGGATTTAGATGCAATTCAAGAGTGGTGCGACAAATGGCAGTTAGAACTTAGCCTTTAGAAGTGTGTAGCTATCAATTTTTGGAGGAGGAATAATTCCTATAAAATTAATATCACGAAGATCGAAGGCGTTGAAACCATAAGGTATTTAGGTCTAACAATCACTAAAGATTTATCGTGGGAAAGACACATCCGGGAAATATGCGGCCGAGCGAAGAGAAAGCAAGGATTTATAAAAAGAGTGCTCGGGAAATGTGATGAGAAGACAAAAGAGCGATGCTACTTTTCACTAGTTCGGCCCCACCTTGAGTATGCAGCCATTGTATGGGATCCGAATGAATTAGGTTTGATCAGAGAACTTGACAGTGTGCAGCGTAGAGCAGCTAGGTTCGTTAAAAGGTGTTACGATAGGTTGAGTAGCGTTTCAGAATTAACAAAAGAATTAGGGTGGGAGTCATTATCAGAGCGTAGGTTAAAGTACAGATTAAGTCTATCGCAGAAATATCAATCGGATAGCTTTACTGAAGATGTAAGGCACATATTAAAAAACACCAGCGTATTATGCTAGATTCGACCAGATAAACAAAATTAGAGAGATAGATTGTCGTACTTATGGATTCAAATTGGCATTTTCCCCGTAATATAAGAGAACAGAATAGGCAGCATAGCAAAGGGATAGGTAGGGGAAATATTTTAGAGTATTCTGTAGTGCATGATGCATGTCCTACCCCTTAAATACTATAGATACTAACAATCTAGTTGCATGAGTCCCTATAGTTGCTTTTTTGCATGTCGGTGATATTCACCCCCTGCCACACACCCTCGCGGTGGCTTGCAGGGTATCGTGTAGATGTAGATGAGATGTTTGTGACAGTAATATCTTTCAGCGAAGATACTGAAGGAAATTTGATTAGGTACCATACATTTTGAAGTAGGACGTCAGTGTGCAGTAATTACTATAACATATTCATGTTTCAACATTTCCAGCTCAACAATATGCCCTAGAAAAGAATAAACATTTAATTACTGCAGCTTAAGAAGTTCTTGACTAATCGATAATTATTGTAACAACAATTTACCTCTCAGTTGCTGGTAAGTTGGTAACCCAACGAAAAGAGGGTCCCTACGCAGTGGGTGTGGATGCCGGAATGTTGAACACCACCGAAGTTACAAGGAATCAATTTGAGAAATGGAGTAGGATAGTTCCTGAGTCAGCCTTTATCCTATCATTATAGCTCCAGTTGAAATATTTAAACCAACCAGCTATAGCAACCAATTAATATTTGGGACAGTAATGGATTAAAGCGAAGATACCTAAAGAAATTAGAAAAGATGCTGTATATTTTGATTCAGAAGAATAGTGAGTCGTTCATGTATCGACATTACTTTCTTACCCATGTTCTAGAGAATCATAATTAATCAGTTACTTCAGTTATATAAGTTCAATACTCATCGATAATTATTAAATTGATTGGTTTGGATTATCAATTTGGTTAGACGGTTCTCGTGAATGATTATCTAACATTTAAAGCAAAGTAATTACACATTACAGAATAGCATGTAGGTAGTGCCTGCACGACCTGCTATTTTTGCATGCCTGCATGACAAGTAAGTGAAAATTTAAATCTCTTTTGATTGTGTTGTTACCCACGTAACTCTTGGGAGGCTTCCTTTTGAAGTCATCTTTACCTCAAATAAAACTTCTAAGACGACCAAGATTCTTTCTCAGTACAGCCATCTTTATTACTTCTTCTCTTACAGCTCATGTGTTACATTACATCCGGGAGGCGGAGAAACAAAAGACAATCAACTAAATAATGCCAACCTTTGCATTATATAACAATATGTAAATTAAGTACATCTACATAATACCCTTCAAACCACCATAAAGGTGTGAGGCAGGGGGTGAATTAACACCAAACATGAATTAAATATTATGCATAAATAGGATTATTTATATTCTACTAAACTTCACAATAAAAAAAAGCAAAGCAAGAAAATAAAACAAAGCAAGAATGCAAAAACATGCTGTTAGTTGCGTTAGCTTTAAGTCCTCGTGCAAAAGAAATTACTTTCCGTCTGGTGACCCCGCGATCGACCATTGGTATTCGTATGTATTACGTAAGTAGGTAATATAAGCTTAAATTTCACTCATTATACTTATTACATATCAGTCATTACCATTCATTCAATAGTGTAATTACGCTTCACCAAATATACTCATTACATTGCAGTCAATACGTTAATTACGTACTCACTGCATCTCGCTCAAGTCGTCGGTTCCATTGACGTCGCCTGAAATATTTCCGACGAGGTCTAGGGCATTCAATTCCTTATGCTTCATTCTGAAGTGATTCGCTCTCGACCATGAGAGCGAAAGTGAGGAATCATTTCAGCGATTGCGAAACCCACGACCTTACTAGTTCAGGAACGAACTTCGTCTTAGTTCCTTGTTTTACTTCGTACGAGGCAACAACACTATCCCGAACAGCTGATCAGCAGTGGTGTGGAATCCTTGCGAGAATGCTTGGAGGCCGTTCCGTCACGTAATAAGAAGCTGATTTTCGTATTAAGTCTTTTGCAAGAAGTGTCCGCTAGTGTTTCAGTGAGTGAGAAAGTCTAATATTGGCGATGTATCATAATGAGAAGTATCGTGAACGTGAATTATTCACGTGAATATTATGTTGCTCACCAAATCGTGACTCCAAAGAAGCCTGTTAGTAAATCGACGCTCCTCAAGATGTATATGCATAAGTTATCCAGCGTAATTTGTGAGAGTGTTTATCAAGTACCGAGCAGTGTTTCATCCTCCAACATAACCTCGCAAGATAAATATGAATAGTAGTGCTTCAGTTGCATCAATCACTGGACGAGTGACCAAGTTATGTCGTGTCGTGCGTCGTGGTTATAAGTGCCTTGCCGAGAGAAGAATTAGCTGGAAATCGTTGCAGTGAATCTACTACCCTAGCTGTAATGACGGTACACAGGTCTTGGTGTTCCCGTAAAGGTAAGCAATTGCATGGTTTGCTTCCATTTCCTATGCTTATGTAATTACCCACGTCCAAGTGTGATTTGGGTTGCTGAAGTATTCTGCGAACGATGCCGACGAATTTCGTTGTTGTTGCAGTTTGATGGTTACTATTAGCAACTGCTAATCTTTGATGGAATTCAAGGTAAATATACGACATATCCAACCGTAAATCTTATTATATCCAGAAAGCAACTAGAAGGGCGGTTGGCAGTGGTTTCCAGTGGTTTTATTGAAGAGTTTCTTTCATTTGATTACTATCAATAGTAGAGGAAAATGGACTTACTATTCGAACGTCGATGGGCATGTTTATCTGAAAATAATTTTCATGTAACTATTTCAATAATTGCTATAATTATAGCAATGCAAAATTGAAATCAGGTATCAGATGACATTAAAATGTAGGTGTGGGTAGTCTCGAAATAAAACCCCTACACGTTGCATGATGGTGTAATATTTGTTTGAAAACAATTTCTTTTGTTAAATATTTCATTGTAGGACATTTTTCAGAAACTTGAGGATTACAGCATCTATTGGGTATTTTATCACATTTTCCCGCCAAAACGAGTAGTTAACGGACGTAATAGCAGGTGGCGCTCTTAATAATTTTATAGTAAACTATTTTCGGAAAACGAATCTGCTTGCCATTATAGGCAATTATCAATATCCAACATGCATATCCAACAATATATAAGCAAGGGAATATTTAAATTGCGAAAATAATTAAGCGTTTTCGAAATTATTAATCACGACGAATTCCATAATTGCGCTTTGGTGATTGGTCTGGTCTCGGTGACGTCACGCCCGACCGTGACGTTCAATCGCTTGATCAGACAGTCTTCAGTATTCGTCTGGACGCGGAATTAGAAGGGCAGGTGAGTTTTCAGCCCCAATTTAAGAAACTTTTACTATACGTCAGTTTCCATTATTAACCTTCAGATTATATTCTTTCTAGAGCTATTAATAAGATTATTCTAGTGAGCCACATTATTAACGTTCATCGAGTTTGGAGTTACCTTAAAAGGGAAATCCGGAGCTACTAGTGACTTAATTTTCTGGATGTACATACGAAGAGTAGAGATATATTCCGAGATAAATATACCATGTACATGGCTACAGTTGATATTCTTGCTTTACTTAGAAATTCACTCCTGCATATGTCATGAATAATTCTTTTCCCATTGATTGATGGGTAATTACAGTAGAAGTCCAGCAAAATTTGTGGTTCCGTCTGTTAATTGTTTGAATGTTTTTACAGGAGGGAGTTATTCGAGTTGCCTGCTACGTAAAACGGGATCTTCGTCATCGATCACGTGGGACTTTAGACAACTGGGAATTCGAGAGACTGAGAAACGGTCTTCAGTGGGTTCAGATGGTAAGTCCGCTTAATTGCTAATATTTTTCATTGACAAGTGTTTTCATTTTCACGTAATACTTTTCGCGCCTTTTTTGTGATTCTTTTACTTCTGGTCGATGCTAGGTTGTTTTTTCTTAAACCGTGACTTCCCGCCGAAAATCTCAAAAGGTTGTTTCGACTCCTAGAATTATCCCGGGCGATCCTTGACTCTTCTTGCTACAACCTTACGCGTTATTCGAGAAATTTTAGTCTATTTCAAGTTCATCCTGTTTGAAATTAACTTAAAATCGAGATTAAACGATTGCTGTTAATAAAACAAAGTCGAAAGTGCAGTAGCGTATCTTCACTTTCTACCTTCTTGGAATTAATTTGATTTTGTGGATAATTTCAGTTTCGCAATCTGTTTTCTTACATAATTAATATCTATCGTATTGACCTCGAAGTCGATCTCCATATATAAGCCCATTTCCATTGTCCAATCAATTCTCATCCTGTATGTTACGGGAGAAAGTAGGTATTGCGTAATCTACGTTACCTTATTCCGCGATCATTTAAAATGATCCAAGGTTCAAGACGTCAATTTTCGAATATTGAGTCTATAGCCGACGTTTTAGCTACATTTTTGTGATATTTTTTAGCGATCTTACTGTTTCTTGTTGCTACGGAAGTGAGACGGATAACACTATAGCATACATCTACATCTACACGATACCCTGCAAGCCACCGCTAGGGTGTGTGGCAGGGGGTGAAGGTCACCAAGCATGCACTACTAACATGCAAGCAAGCAACTAAAGGGTCTCATGCAACTATCGGAAAGGGATATAGCTGTACTGATTTTCGTCAATAGTTTTGCTCGGGAGCAACAGATGCGATATATGAACTACCTGTTCGCTACGTGGCGCGAGATTATGAATATTATTTTTTATTAAGTAGGCAGAGTCCGCTATTTTTCCATTAACTGATGACTAATTACAGCATTAAGCACTTATGGCCCGACACACAACATCAATTTTGACGGAGCCAAGCTGATCAAGACCGCCATACACCATTTCCCAAGGCTCATACGCGAGGCGATCGAAACGGCCGAGAACCCCAACAATTTTAATTTAAGATATTACAACTCCAGTATCTAACTGCAAATAGCTGTGTCATTCTTGGTGAATATAATGAGTTCAAATATGAGTTTGTGAGCCCGCGTCATGTTTCATAAGCATTTTACATTATCCACGTACAGTTTGTTTACATTTCCAACTCGGAATAGATACCATTTTCACTTGTGAGTGTAAGAAACTCGGTCATCTGATTGACTGATTTGTTTGAGTAATTTTTTTGTATCTTTGGAATAAATTTATGTTCCTAGTAAATTGGGATTGTTTCACATATTGTGCACGACTTGGGCAGTCATTATTGAAAACCTTCGTGGTAATGTTATAACGAAATAATATTTAAATGCCTAATAGATTTAGTTTTTCCGATTTGTTAAAAATTCGCGTAAGTGCCTTGACTTCAGGAAGGTGCTTCACGAGGTTTTTCGGTTGAAAGTTCCTGGCACGACACAAAGAAGAAGACGCTGTGAAGTGAAGAGTGGTTCGATGGAAGTGACAAAAGAGAGTGCCTGTTTCTCAATCAAACCTCCTTTTAACTGGATTTCATCGAATTAAGGTTGTCCAGACCAAAACTGGGTTTGAGCGCCAGTGCCAGGAATTTTCAACCAAGCTCTTGACATTGAACACAGACCAAGGTTAAAAACAGCTTGAAAGTGTTTTCAACTTTCGTTCAGTATCAAAGGTTGAAGTTCAGGGTACATAATGCCGTAATAAATTAACGTGGATAGTTAAGCCATCAAGGCCCTTTTCCACGCATTCCATTTGTTGCACTTCATTGTGCTTTTGTTTTGTGTGCTGATTATTGAATAGAAAAGATCACTTCGATCGCAAGTTGAGTAAGAGTTAAACATTAGAGGCATGGGATATATGGCTCCTCCGTTTGAATTCAAATACGTTTCAACTATTGTTGAATTACCGGTTAACATTATTAAGTCTTCTGAAGTCCAATGAAGGATCTTGATAATACATGAACAATGAATGATCTTACGCGCTTTGATCACCAAACATTGTTGTTTCATATGGCTTGTAGCTTAATGAAAATTAACTTTTGCCAGATTTGCTATTTCTGCAATTGTTCTCCTTTAAGTTAATCGGTGTTATGTTCTTTGATGTCGTAAAACAGAGAGACCAATTTTTAGCAATATTTAGTCATTAGTAATCATTATTTATTACCTCTGTTACCTGTATTTCTTCGTAAGAGGACAGGACACAGGGTTTTTAGTCTCTAGATTTCATCCGTTTTTCTCACACAGTTAACAACACATCAACATACTCCCGTCCCTCATAGCGCGAGATGATGGAAAGTATTAAATCCGTGATGAGGGAATCATTTAATAACAACTACTGTGGATTTTAGAAATGAGATTACAGGCTTTCATACTCGTTGCATATCAAATTATTTTTTCACGGTATTTCATCTCGCTAAATTCATACCTCGCACAGTAAATCTAATTCTAATGCAGCTATACTTATGTTTTAAGTTGTTACTTGAGTACACAAGTTTAAATCACATGGTTTCCAACCTACTGCGTTTATGCTCTTTATTGTTTCGATTGGTTGCTATGCGTTGGTTATTGCAGGAAGTAGAACATTCATTTATAAAACTAGATGTGATCCATTATTTTATTTATTTCATATACATACTTCATGCATGATCAATATTTTTTTATCATAACAATAACCATTGAACGACTTTTGTCAGCTGATAAGCAATGCTTCCTTAGGCGGATAATCAGTATCCATCATTTTCCGTCTCGATATTTTGTTCCTTCCTTGTCGATTGAATTCAGATGAAGTTGATACCATTCGTATACGAAGTAGATACGATTACACGAATACGAATATATTTCGAAAAACGAAGTTGTTATTTTCAATGTTCGACGAAATTTACGCGGTAAACATAAACTTTTTAATTTGGAAATTCAATGTTCATACAAAATGGTGTCTGCCGGTGGAGTAGTATCGATAAAGTTGTGCTGATATGATTTTAATTTGCGTTTGTGCCTTGATTCGTCGAAATTTGGAAACTTCAAGCAGTGTTCCAATTAGATTGTAGACCCAATTTTCCTGTCTCTAATCTTGAATGCATATAATTATTTTCTCGTATGGAATCAGGCGTGCTTAATAATTTTAGATTTGATATTTAATTCAATTGCTAATCATTTATTTTTGTGTTCATAAACAAGACACGTATTGGCTATTATTAGACTCCTGAGAGCTTAACAGTCTTTTTCAGTATGAACAGAATCTTTTTCGAAATTAAACTTTGAGTATATTTATATTCTAATTTAGATAACGATTGTTATTATTTGATTTGATCCCTTATTGGGTTGCGGCATTTATTCTGTTAATAATGTCAGTACAAACTAATACGATATTGCCATTGGGCTCCAGTTCTTCCGGCCTTCTATGCTCTCCTGAAATTCGAGATGTAACACCTGAGTTTCGACCCAGAGATTGGTTTTTAAGCGCGGAAGATTTCAAATCGCGTGTCGTTAGAGTAAAATAGATTACGACTCTATTCTCCAACGTGTTATTAGAGAGTGAATTTGTTTTTTTTTCTTGAAATAGATATGGGAGGTTCCATCACTGTCTGTAAATAAACTGACCTTGAAGGTTATTTCGCCTTTCATCATTTGCCATACTCATATTTTGATGAGAATTGATTCCAATTATTGATTACACGACCTTTTTCGTTGCTCGATCGATTTATTTCGTAACACATAATTTCTGTTGTATCACCCTCACGTGAGCCTCCTCCTAAAATCTTCCTAATCCTTGTAAAATATCTTCACCTTTCATTCGATGCTTATATGACTGGTTGGAGTTAAACTGCTCTTCGCTGACCAAAACGGTTACCATGCGCGACACGCGAATACGTGATGTAAACAAACCGGTTTGGTTGTGGGAGATAGGCCGTCGCTATAGACAACCGTTGTAAACAAGGAAGTTAGAATGTACTAGAGGACGTATGTCAGCTGATTTGAGAAGAGATCTGGGTAATAGGCACAGACATATCAGGCTTGCTACTTGCGATATTCGTACGGATGAAGTTTATTTGGCACCCAGTAAAACTAAAACAATCAAGAGAAATAATCATATGCCTTTTTTAAACGTCAAAGAAACGGAAGATAGATAGCAAACAAACGCCAAATATATAGTTTAAATTGGTGAAATTCTAACCTGATAAAATTAAATAGTTATTTACGGGATAAAATGCATCAACAGCTACGTTAAATACAGCTACATCCACGCGATACTTAGCAAGCCACCGCGAGGGTGTGTGGCAGGGGGTGAAGATCATCGAACACGCACTATTGGCATGCTACTAGGCTACTACATGGATATATGCTAGATCATAGGATCACGTGGAGCTAGATGTAGTACATACATAGTAATAAAGGGGTTGGGTGTTAATAAATACATCATACACTACAGTCAACTCTAACAGTATTTCACCTATTGCCTATCCCTTTCCTATGCTGCCTATTGTGTTCTCTTATAGTACCGGGGAAAAAATACATTTTAAATCACTCGTTACGACAATCTATCGCCCTTAATCTTATTTATCTGGTCGAATATAGCATCATACGCAAGTGTCTTTAATATGTATGTCAGTCAAGCTGTCCGTTTTGAATGAATGAAATAGATTTAATCTGTACTTAAACCTAAGATCCTTACGAAGATTAGCGGGTACCGAAGGGATTGAATTTGTGCCCGATTTAATTGTTGTTTAAGCTTTAATACGCATAAGAGGCCTCCGTGCAAAACACAAATGTTTTGTACGGGCTTGTAGGTGGGCTTGAATCGTTCACAACCACCCCTATTCTGAGTTCATTGTCACCCGGTGGCTAGTATGCTAATTTCTCTGTCATGTACTTTCAGTTCTACTTGAGAAATCACCATTTGTGATCTGTTGCATTGCTGTTGCATCACGCAGGTTATCTTGTTATCTCTCGTTTTCATGTAAATGCTGATACATATACATCAGTCAGGTTTAATTTCGGGTATCGTATATCGAATTTTTTAAATCTGAGGTTAGAATTAGATTATTATCATATAAGTCCAAATCAACTGGAATTTAAGGAATACCACTCCGCATTATCCCACCATTTTGCTGTGAATATTTTTTTCAAGATTTCTCTTGTTCCTATAGCGTGTTTTTGTGAATACAGTTCTGATTATCATTTTTATATCTTCGCTTTTTAAATAATAACTCCATTGTTGGAACATCATTTAGGGATGTGAGTTTTTCAGCGTGTCAAAATGGTTATGAGTTCACTACAACTGCAGATATGTGCTGTATTCAGGAGCAGAGGCGTGGAAGTACACAAACTTTGATCGAATTCGAATCGATTCACATTTTGGGCACATAACATTTACTATTGTTTTTTGCATTATTCACTATAAATTTGAGTCTAAAAGATTTGTATTTCTCCGTCAATTATGAACAAAACATCTTAGAGTTCGGAGGACTTGTCTTCCCATACGGGGGCCCCGACATCATTTACAGAGGCCTTTACATCTCGATGTGATTTAGTAAAACTGTACTTTCAAACTCAGTATACAATGACAGAAGATGGTAACAAAAATTATATACACTATCTTATTCTTCACACTGAGCTTTGTGTTAGTTAAAGATTTTCTTTTCTTAGAGGTACATTGTTTTGACGGCACGCTAATTTAAATTGAATTTATTTCTGCCGTTGCAGGACTTAAGGCGGAGCTACGACTGGAAGGTCACTTCCCATAAGTTGTCGAGGTTAGGGTGAGGAATCTTCGTAGCGGCCCGAGAGGGGAGAACAGGAAGCAGTCTCAACAGGAGGTCGAACATTGGTTTGCTCATGGCTTCGCAATGCTCTGGTAAAACTAACTTTTGTTTCAGGGTCTACGATCTAAAAGGTAAAGAGAGCATTTGTAAGCAAGGGTAAAATGTGTGTTCACAATTATTTGGTTCTCTTGTGTTCGTCATAGGAGCCGATTGCCCCTATTTCAATACATGGCCATGGTCTGGTGAAATGTGAAGGTATTTTGGTAAATCAAGCTTGATTATTGGTGTAAAGGCCTCGGTAACTGATGTCGGGTACCCGACATAGGAGGACTAGTCCTCCGAACTATAAGGCAAGTGGCCACTTGCCTGGTCTAGCGAGTCGACTCTAGGCAGGAATATGTTTGCATACTGTGTATAGTAATATATTATGTGAAGTCCTGAATGTTTTGTTTGTCGCTTTTCCTTGGGTGTATTTTTTTGTGTCCATTTCTATTGTTTTAATGTATTTTATTTGTGATGGATGTTTTTAACTTCTATGCTTGTTTATTCAGGTTCGTTCACAGGTGAGCTGACGCCTTGGATTACGCTGCATGCCGAGTAGAGTGTAGGAATAGTTAGTCCGTATAGAGCAGTCAGTATAAGTATTTGTGGATGTTGAGCTTGCTCTAGAGTTAAATTTAAAAATTAAGGGAATTGGTTCGTCAGTTACGATGTGCATCCAGGTGTACTTAGTTTCTGAATGAACATTCCTCGCATTTTTATGAAATGCACTTTTGGATATCTCCATTAAATGTGAGCAGCTTGGCATTCAATCTATTTCATTTGCTGTTTATTATGTTCACTAACCCGCTCTCTCCTTAGGTAACTCCACAACGCCCCGGCCTGCTAGAGGGTAGGGTATGTAGTCAGTTTCCAGTATTTTGCATTCAAGGCCCTTCTGGCCCGTCGTAACAGTAGGATATCTAGGTGAATTTCATTTAGCTCTTAGCGTTTTTTGTGGATGTTGAGCTTGCTCTAGAGTTAAATTTCAAAATTAAGGGAATTGGTTCGTCAGTTACGATGTGCATCCAGGTGTACTAAGTTTCTGAGTGACCATTCCTCGCATTTTTATGAAATGCACTTTTGGATATCTCCATTAAATGTGAGCAGCTTGGCATTCACTCTATTTCATTTGTTGTTTATTATGTCACTAACCCGCTCTCTCCTTAGGTAACTCCACAACGCCCCGGCCTGCTAGAGGGTAGGATATGTAGTCAGTTTCCAGTATTTTGCATTCAAGGCCCTTCTGGCCCGTCGTAACAGTAGGATATCTAGGCGAATTTCATTTAGCTCTTAGCGTTTTTTGTGGATGTTGAGCTTGCTCTAGAGTTAAATTTCAAAATTAAGGGAATTGGTTCGTCAGTTACGATGTGCATCCAGGTGTACTAAGTTTCTGAGTGACCATTCCTCGCATTTTTATGAAATGCACTTTTGGATATCTCCATTAAATTTGAGCAGCTTGGCATTCACTCTATTTCATTTGTTGTTTATTATGTCACTAACCCGCTCTCTCCTTAGGTAACTCCACAACGCCCCGGCCTGCTAGAGGGTAGGGTATGTAGTCAGTTTCCAGTATTTTGCATTCAAGGCCCTTCTGGCCCGTCGTAACAGTAGGATATCTAGGCGAATTTCATTTAGCTCTTAGCGTTTTTTGTGGATGTTGAGCTTGCTCTAGAGTTAAATTTCAAAATTAAGGGAATTGGTTCGTCAGTTACGATGTGCATCCAGGTGTACTAAGTTTCTGAGTGACCATTCCTCGCATTTTTATGAAATGCACTTTTGGATATCTCCATTAAATGTGAGCAGCTTGGTATTCACTCTATTTCATTTGTTGTTTATTATGTCACTAACCCGCTCTCTCCTTAGGTAACTCCACAACGCCCCGGCCTGCTAGAGGGTAGGGTATGTAGTCAGTTTCCAGTATTTTGCATTCTAGGCCCTTCTGGCCCGTCGTAACAGTAGGATATCTAGGCGAATTTCATTTAGCTCTTAGCGTTTTTTGTGGATGTTGAGCTTGCTCTAGAGTTAAATTTCAAAATTAAGGGAATTGGTTCGTCAGTTACGATGTGCATCCAGGTGTACTTAGTTTCTGAATGAACATTCCTCGCATTTTTATGAAATGCACTTTTGGATATCTCCATTAAATGTGAGCAGCTTGGCATTCAATCTATTTCATTTGCTGTTTATTATGTTCACTAACCCGCTCTCTCCTTAGGTAACTCCACAACGCCCCGGCCTGGTAGAGGGTAGGGTATGTAGTCAGTTTCCAGTATTTTGCATTCAAGGCCCTTCTGGCCCGTCGTAACAGTAGGATATCTAGGCGAATTTCATTTAGCTCTTAGCGTTTTTTGTGGATGTTGAGCTTGCTCTAGAGTTAAATTTCAAAATTAAGGGAATTGGTTCGTCAGTTACGATGTGCATCCAGGTGTACTAAGTTTCTGAGTGACCATTCCTCGCATTTTTATGAAATGCACTTTTGGATATCTCCATTAAATGTGAGCAGCTTGGCATTCACTCTATTTCATTTGTTGTTTATTATGTCACTAACCCGCTCTCTCCTTAGGTAACTCCACAACGCCCCGGCCTGCTAGAGGGTAGGGTATGTAGTCAGTTTCCAGTATTTTGCATTCTAGGCCCTTCCGGCCCGTCGTAACAGTAGGATATCTAGGCGAATTTCATTTAGCTCTTAGCGTTTTTGTGGATGTTGAGCTTGCTCTAGAGTTTAATTTCAAAATTAAGGGAATTGGTTCGTCAGTTACGATGTGCATCCAGGTGTACTAAGTTTCTGAGTGACCATTCCTCGCATTTTTATGAAATGCACTTTTGGATATCTCCATTAAATGTGAGCAGCTTGGCATTGAATCTATTTCATTTGTTGTTTATTATGTCACTAACCCGCTCTCTCCTTAGGTAACTCCACAACGCCCCGGCCTGCTAGAGGGTAGGGTATGTAGTCAGTTTCCAGTATTTTGCATTCAAGGCCCTTCTGGCCCGTCGTAACAGTAGGATATCTAGGTGAATTTCATTTAGCTCTTAGCGTTTTTTGTGGATGTTGAGCTTGCTCTAGAGTTAAATTTCAAAATTAAGGGAATTGGTTCGTCAGTTACGATGTGCATCCAGGTGTACTAAGTTTCTGAGTGACCATTCCTCGCATTTTTATGAAATTCACTTTTGGATATCTCCATTAAATGTGAGCAGCTTGGCATTGAATCTATTTCATTTGTTTATTATGTCACTAACCCGCTCTCTCCTTAGGTAACTCCACAACGCCCCGGCCTGCTAGAGGGTAGGATATGTAGTCAGTTTCCAGTATTTTGAATTCAAGGCCCTTCTGGCCCGTCGTAACAGTAGGATATCTAGGAGAATTTCGTTTAGCTCTTAGCGTTTTTTGTGGATGTTGAGCTTGCTCTAGAGTTAAATTTCAAAATTAAGGGAATTGGTTCGTCAGTTACGATGTGCATCCAGGTGTACTAAGTTTCTGAGTGACCATTCCTCACATGTTTATGAAATGCACTTTTGGATATCTCCATTAAATGTGAGCAGCTTGGCATTCACTCTATTTCATTTGTTCTTTTTATTATGTTCACTAACCCGCTCTCTCCTTAGGTAGTGCAATGTGTGAGAAGAAAAGTGAGAGTGAATAGTGTGTGGTGTCAGTGTGGTAATAGTGTGGTGTCAGTGTGTTTTAAGTGAGTGCCGTTGTCATCCGTGGGTTAGCATCAAGAGGAGTAGAGGGACTCTAGTGTATTTTAATGTTATGTAAATAAATGCTTGTGTGTTTTTTATGCTCATTTCTCTTCCTACCCTTCCCATAGCTTTGCAATGGCCGCAGACCAGAAAGAAGAGATAGCAACCGCGACTGTGAATGAGTACAAAGTTTTTTATGTAAGTCTTGCGTTTATATATTTTGTTTTATTATTTATTTATCTATGCATTTGTGATATCTACATGTAAAAGTTATTATATTAATAATAACACTTGTAGTGTGTAGTGGTTTGCGTATCGGTCGTTTGACCCGGGTCAATCCTGGTTTGGTCGTTGAACTCCGGTTTTGCTTTGTGCACGGGCTCTTAGCGTTTTTACTTAGGTAGGAATATCACTCTTAGCGCCATCATGCGCTACCTTGCCATTTATATTTTTAGATCATTCACCGTGTGTCGTAATTTATGCCACTGTTCCTTTGTTTCATTTTTGACGATTTATTCCATTTCCTTTTACAGGTTTTTCCATTAATGTGTTTTCTTTTGCAGGTACATGTGTGAATGATATTTTTGAGTGTGTATTTTGTTGATTGGTAGATGAATGATGATGAACAGGGTCAGCGCCGATAGGTATGCGAAGTGAATAGGTAGGCCTAGGGTATGTAAGCGGTAGATTTAGTTTAGTGGGTGGGTGGATGTTAGATGGGGAGAATAGGGCTTAATGACATATAGGTGCTTATATTTCTTAGTCCGTACTTGATCTCGCGTCTTGCCCTGGCCCTGGGAGTGAATGCGTGGAATAGGCCTCTGCGCAGCCCGGAGGGGAACGCAGGGGGAAACGCCACGTTAAATAAAGGTTAACGAGCCGGTGGCGTTGACCTCCTGGGTCCGGCGTGGAATAACGCCCGTGTGTTGTGTGAATGACGTAACAATAAGCTTCAAGCTAATCGTAATTATTTAGTTATTGCTATAAAAGTTTGAGATGTTTCGTATATTTTTTGCTATCCAAGATAAAAACTCGAACAATATTGTGGCAGAAGAGTATATTTACATATTTTGCCTCAGGAAGTCTAGTTCGTAAATACTGGCCTTGCGACCCCTACTCTATGCCTACATGCGGCTACAATATTGTTACAGAGCAAGTATTCAGAGCATTACTTTTGAAATTTCCTAACGTTTTCATCTCGTGATTATTCTTCCTACTTGTGTCTATTTTTTGTTTCCGGACATTTACTCCAGTTGACATTGTCTTTCTGCGTGCGTAAGCTATAAGGTGATCAAGTTTTACCTGTAAATTCCCGAGTAATTTTGTAAATTTCATTTGTCTTGACTTTAGATGGAATGTAAACCCGTGTGAACTTTATCGTGTAAGGAAGGACTGCGCGTTAGACGGCGTTTTCATGTCGATTCTAATTGAGTGAAGAGTATTAATTTTTCCCATTTTTAAAATGTGATTGAGCGTCGATCAAGTGGACCATATTTTTTCAAATATATTATTGTATTACCACAATCTCCATCAATTTATCGACAACTTACGATTTGGAATTTTAAATACGCCTAGAAGTTTCCAAAAGGGATTAGCGGCTATGAAGGTTACTTTATTCCAGCATTTTAAAATTGTTTTTACACAAATCTTTTCTAGATGTGACCTCATTTTATTCCTTGGAATAAACGTTTGTTCATTATTAAGGTAATGGAACGACTCCATCTCATTGAAATATTTTTTTTACGTTTTATAACTTTTTGAAGAAAAATCGGCTCTAATTATTTTACTAGCTATGCAATATTTATTTCGTTAGTTTTTTCACTGTCACGAAGACCATGTTTTACTGCCTGATTTTTATTTTTGTCATTTACTCTTCTACTTTCTAATGCATCATCTAATCCTCTTCTTTTTTTAATCCGTTTATTTCTTCATTTATTATCTGCTGGTGTTTTATTTACTGTACGTGCCGAGCGTTCTTTGACATATGCGTTCAATCTCTACGTAAATCGAGTTACATGACTTGAGTTCATGTATTCTTGCAACTATATTTTAATACTGCGCGTAGTGTTATATATACATTGATTTCCGCAGTCAGCATGTGAAGTAATAATCATATAATATTATTATCATCATTTACTCCTGTCTAACACCTAAGGAAATAGTAAATGTACATCACGTTGCTTTTCGGTTTCTGGTATGATTAAGCTGAGTAATATTTCAGGAAATGTCCACCTTTTCGTCCCAATTGCAAAGAATTTTCAATGGATGGTGTCAACTTACAAATTCTTTTCGAAAATTAACATTTAAAAATTTCCTTTTTTTTATTATCGATGTTCATTTTGTATCGCAAACATTCGATATCAGTTGCAACAAAGTACGCTTTCGACCTTTTCCCGTGCTCACCTGAGGATATTATTTAAAGTATGATTCCTTTAGATTATTGTTATATGTTATTGTCTGAGTCAAAACTTATATAAGATAATGTCGATTTACATATTTTTTTATTGAATATTTTGCATTTTGAATTTGTTTTGTTCATTTGTCGATGTTTACTTTTCTGTCACAAACATTCCTTGTTATTTTCAATAAATTAAGCTTTCACCCGTTTCTAATTCTCACCTGAGTATATTATTTACGGCATGATACCTATTGCTTATAGTTATATATTATAGACTGGTTCAAAATTTACGTACATGAGATGGCGTTCATTTACAAATTAAACATTATTGAACACTATTGTTTTAAAATTTGCTTTGTTCAGTTGTCAATGTTCATTTTTTATGACGAACATTCAATGTTGTTTGCAATAAAGTACGCTTTCCCCATTTCCTAAGCTTCTATATGAGTTTATTATTTATGGCATGATTCCTTTTGTGTATGGTTGTGTATATTGTGTGATTCAGGATTTATATATATGAGATAATGTTAATTTACATTATTTGTAATGTGAATTTTTTTGTCGATGTTCAATTTATTGTCACAAACATTCAATGCTAATTGAAATAAAATTACGCTTTCGCCGTTTACCAACGACGTCTGAAGATATTGTTTGTGGTATGAATCCTATTGTTTATCTTTTTATGATACGGTCTGATTCAAAATATACAAACAATAGATCGTGTTACAATAGATTTTACAAGAGGTATGGAAAAGTTTTGTCTTGAAAGTTGTTTTGTTAATTTGTCAATGTTCATTTTGTATGACAAACATTCAATGATTGTTTGCAATAAATGATTCTCTGCTTTTCCTAAGCTCATATTTGAGTACATTTTTTGTGGTGTGATTCCTATTGTGTTTGGTTGCGTGATATTGTTTTTCTAAATTTACTTACATGACATCGTGTTAATTCACAAATATTGTACAGTACCTAATTAATTGTTTTTATTTTTTTAAAATTCGTCAATGTTCACTTTTTTGCACAAACGTTCAATTTTGTTTTATTAAAGTAAGCTTTTCCTCGCTTATCTGAGTATATTATTTATGTACAAGCATTTTATAGTGTAGCGAAAAAATGTAGGAGATTACGATAAATGAAAACTAAGTTCTGAAACAAAGTTGATGTATTCTCTCCTTGATGCCGATATTACAATAAAGACTGGTGAGCGGAACTGCATGCGAAACTAGATTCACAAACGTTGGTGGAGTATTGGCGTCCGAGCAACACTGACTAAACCAAGTCGAATCGAAGTGCATACTCGACAGCGTAGACAAACAGTGGAGTCGATACAGATGGGCGCCAAATGCAAAACAAAAGTGAACTTTCTAAGCGCATGGGTTCCAGTTTTGATATTAAGGAGGTTGATCCGAAAGGTGAAAGTCATGTCATTCTTTTATATTTTCAGCACTTATAGAACTAAAGTTCCTCTATCAAATAACGTAAAGATAATTACACCAACCCATACTCCTTGGTCCACATATTGCATTTGAAATTACATACGATTAACGGCGAGAATGGCCACCACATGGGAATATAACGTTTAAAAATACCATAGTGACATGTCATTTTTGCAAAAAACTGACATTTTATGCGTAATTTCACAAGAAATAAAATAACACGAAAAAAAGGCATCAACCCACCGTATTTTTCGCTAAATCCACCAATTTCTGCGCTTATAGCAGACGAGATGCGTAGTTGTCTTCAAGTGGCGCTGCGGTAAGTCCAGCCAAAATGTATGGCGTATGAATAATATCATTGCTAATGAGATATTAAAGCATATTTCAGAAACATATTATAACATAACGTTTGATAGTAATATTCTGGTGTTATACATTAGTAAATTCATTGAGTACATGAATTTATTTATTTAAAGAAAATGCTGAATTGACTCCATCGTCGAGCTGATTAAAATTATCATAAAATATAAATCCTTCGACTTTACATCGTATTTCTTGTGATATTTAGGACTCTCAATAGCTTACGTAATTTTCTTTGTGAAGTAAGGATCACTTAGCAGGCATATACTCGTACCTCAGACAACTTGACTCAAGCAGTCGCGAGCCAACTTCCTTGGCGTTATGGTAAGGACAGCCACGGACGGACAGTGGCTGTCCTTACCATTGTCCAGTTGGGCGACCGTTTCCGGCCTTTTTTCGCTCTGTCCGTGTTTATATATCACTCAACTACGGGATAACTATTAAAAATAGAGACTGGCTGTTTTGTATATTTCATTCAGGAGATGCCATTCCACAAACGGTTGGGAAGGAAACATATTATTTCCCGAGGTTAGAGAGAAAATTAGGCTGAACTTTGGCTTATTAAAACTTGCTTCGAAGACAGAAATTCAAAAATAGGAAAAAATCGAGATGCAGCGACATCTTTCTTCTGCAAGTATCTTTAAGCACGTACGTCATAAGGAGTTTCCAAAGCCGCTATCATCAAAGCGGTGGACCCCTGCACGCCGAAAATCTTAATTTTTCCGGTGGCTGTTGAGGCGTACTAGGCCGTTATGAGTTTTATCCTCCCCCCAGCACTGACCACTTCGGCAACGCGGCATAAGGTGGAGGGGGAGTTTGGTCGCCGATTTCGTACTCTTGTTTCTAGGAGTTGGTGAGGATCCTTTTGGACGCGTATTCCAATTGGAAATATACTGATCTTTACAGGGTGTCTCGGGTGCTGGCGTACTGGGTGGGTTCCCACAATGTTTAATTAGCCGTTGTGCACGAATGCCTACTACTTTTGAGGATGAAATATACGCATCAGTCACACCCCTTAACGAAAGCTACGAATTTTGTATATCGCTACGACTGTATTGCGATGCTGCGTTAAATTTTACAGCAGATTACAAGTTGTAATGTTTGGAATTCTGGCGCCTCACGCCAGATAAAAAAAGAGTAACGTTATTGAGGGCCGTCGCACGGAATCCCAAATGCCCCGTTCACACTACTAGGGTAGAATGATAGTTAATATGGCGGCTAAAACTAACCTGCGTTCACACGGCCTACCCAGAACCATCGTAAAGACTCTAGTGACATCTATTGGAGAGTGAAATTAAGTCAAAATAACAATGGAGGGTAGGATAGCGGAAGGCTTTGTCTTGCAAAGATTGGAAGCGTATTTTAACTTATGTGCAAATTAGATGCAGTTATTTTATAGAAAATTATCAATGTAGTATCCTAGATCTCTTTTTATAAATGAACCAAAATATTCTTCTTAAATTACTTCCTCATGATTGACAGTGGGTCGCATCTCCGAGATACGGATTCTGTGTTAGTTACTTTGCTAAACATCAATTTTAAATATAAAATTGAATGCAATTAACATTTGCTTTGAATAACTCCAAAGTAATACGCTAAAAATATGTAAAGGTTGTACAACGATGAACGCCCTCCATGACTTTAATTTCCAGATATTTAAGACATTCAACCTTTACCTCTTTTTCCTCGCATATTTCAACTAATACCTTTACACTTTAAAATTATTAACGTTTCCTTGCCTGTATTTCTATTCGTTTAGCTTATATACAGGCATCACGCACCAAGAAATGCAATCAACCATGGAACTCCATGCTACGAAATGATTAATTGTTCACCTCTCAATAAGTTATCGCTCGTGTTAACTCATTTCGTAGGCAAGTTCATGTATCCAAATAGAATACATACAAGTATACATAATGAATTTGTTGCTCTTATCAATATTTAGTATTTTTAAATCCGATATCCCAAGTTTACCATATTCTGCTGTTTGTGAAAGGAGCTATTTAAGGGAATAATGCTGAAAATAGTTTTAATGCCGTCCTAAGGAGTGAATACGTAAAAAATAACACGAGTCGAATTTCCTGAGAAAGTTTGCAACTTCTTAGTTACTTAATTTCTGCGTGTATATTTTCTTCACGGCAAGTTAATCACATACAATAAATATATAAGCGTACGTACTCAGGATTCAGGGGTAAAGCAAACTATTTAAAACCATTATTGAACAACCGAATCAGTGGAACGTGGTAATACAACTACTAAAATATATTACAGTGTGATTAAATAAATATCGTTGTAACTAAGAATCATTTCCAATCCATATCGTGCGATCCGGTCACTTCGTCTTCAAGCACTCTACGTTCATTTCCACTTCCATTTTCAAAACAAACCTTCTTTCTACCCACATTTCTACCAACTTGCGTTCACACGTCCTTAAAATACCAGTAACTAGCGCCAACTATAGTAACTCAATAATGGTAGAAAAGTTTACTAGGTTTAGCGGCAACCTGCGTTCACACGGCCATTTTCCAACTATGGTAAGCCTTACCATAGTAAAAAGCTAGTAGTGTGAACGGGGCAAAAGCCATGCGTCCACTTCCTCCCGCTCGCCTCACTCCCCTTGTTGATGGAAACACCGAATGAAATGTAAGCGCACATAAAATAAACAACTTAATAAATTCTAAATATCGAGAACCGATTAGCCTTGTTTTACCATAAGCTCCATGACAGGACAAGATTCGTATCGATATGACCACGCAGTACTGAGAAAAAGTTGTTTCACAAAATTTACAAGAACAATTTTATTTACACTTTGATTATCTTAACACTTTGTATATACCTTAACAACAAGTTTCTTTATGTTGTTTTAAAGTTTGGTTACAATCCAATGAATACTTTAAAAGTTATGAATTTTTAAATGAGCATTCCGATAAACCGGTGAAAAAACCGGCACTTTTTTTGTTTCACAGACAATAAAATTTTAACAAGTTAAAATAAAAATTTTCGCTTTCCACAGTTAAACGCAGAATTAAATTTCTAATTTTTGATGTAACTTGTTTTCATGTGGGACTACGGGTACAACTGTCATTGACTTGTAAACTCGAGTGTCATGACTTTTTTCCACGACAGTAGTTCCGAGAGCCACCGCTTCAGTTTCAGTGGGGTAACTTTACTGGGAGGAGGGGGTTATCTGTGAGGGGTGTTTGGGGCGTGGCTTACTTAGCCAGTGACCGCCAGTCAAGATGCGCTTATCTCTTATTACGTCTCACGTCATCACTCGGCCCAATTGAACGAAGGCCGAGGAAATATTTTGTTTACGAGCAAGGTGAGTACCTAGGTTACAAGAAATTGAAGAAAGCAGTGAAGGACATATGGCAAATAGAAAAACTTAAGGAGGCTCAACATCCGCTGGCATTTCAGAAAGCAGTGGGAAACAACATAGGAGAGGAACTGACTGACAAATCAGAGGAAGAGCGTTGGGAAAACATTAAACGTGGACTACAGGAAGCCGCAAAACCAGAAAAAAAGCCGACCCATATTTGTGCAAAAACGGCGACACTAGGCCCCTACACCTGTCGAATGCCTCTCGGCCCACTTACTTAATTTAGGCGCACCGGCGAAATGAGTCCATTCAACGCCAGCCTGATTTGAGGCGTTTCTTCAAGGAAAGGGAGGTCGAAAGACATTGGTGTCTCATTTCAGCCGCTCCTTAAAATTCGGACATTGGGGCGTTGACACTCAGCATCTCTTTGGTGCCCTTGGCTTGGCGATGACCACCATCTCCCACCGATAAAAGAGGGCACTTACACAGCATGGATTAATAATCATTTATTTGTTGCACCACCGGGGCTATATTTGGTGATATTCACCTGCCACACACCCTCGCGGTGGCTCCCAGGGTATTACGTATATGAATATGTAGATAAAGTACCTATATGATGAGGATATGGAAGAGGATAGTTCCTGAGTCAGCCTTAATATCATCATCATAGCTCCAGATGAAATGTCTAACGCAACTAGCAAGACCATTCGAAATATGTAAAAAGAACCGTCCAGGGGTAACGATATTCTAGACATATGAGCAACAAATATGAGTTTTAAATGCAGTTACAGACACAGGAATTAGTGATCATAAAATAGAGCATGAGAAATTTAATGTAGGCGTTGAAAGACATTATAAAATAATATTTTCAGTGATGACATTAAAAATATTTTGCGAACTCCAACTTAATATGGTAGACTGGACCATAATCAAAAAATTAGAGAAATTGATTGCCGAACTGATGGACTCCTTCTTTTCTTGTACAATTAAGGATATTATTAGCTCTAAATATATCCAATAGTATACATATAAGTGGATAGCATATCAATGGATAGCGTAGGCATGTTGACATAGGGTCTGTAAGGTAACCCAACTAACAGCGGTTTTTTGCATGCCTACTTGCTATGCCATTTTTATCTTTTTTATATATTGTGAAGTTCGGAGAAGAATAAATTCACGAATTCTTTTGCATGTTTGGTGTGGTTTCACCCTCTGCCACACACCTTTATGGTGGTTTGCAGTGTATTGAGTAGATGAAACCAAGGAGGAGGGTATGCTTATTTGGCAAGGTTAATTACGACGGTACAAAAGAGGAATTAAGGGAATCGTTCGATGTATTTAGCGAACAAAGCAAAGGATTAGATACAGAGGATTCGTGGAGAGAATTTCTTGAGATCACCCGTAAAGCAGTTAATGAATACATACCAAGTAAATACATAAGTGATAATACAGAGCCAAGGTGGTATAACGCGGATGTAAGGAAATCACTAAAGCGACGAAGGGTATGCCACGCTAGGATGAAAAATGCAGGACGGAGTCTATCGGTAGAGGAAAGAAATGAGCTAGTTCAAAACTATAAAAAAACCGAGAGCATTAGCAAGGAAATCATGTCGGAAAGCGTTATCACATTTCAAGAGCAAGATGTTAGGAGGATACTTAGATAGCAATCCTAAAGCTTTTTGGTCATATATGAGAGAGCTTCAGGGAAATAGGTCCACAGTGCACACACTTAAAAACGATAAAGGAATTAGAGTCACCAGCAGTGTAGAAAAAGCAAATACTTTAAAGACCTTCTTCCAAAGCGTATTCAACTCATCGTCACACAACGCAGTGGAACCACCGCCGAACACTTTCAGTGAGCAAATGCCCGAAATAAAAATTGCATGTCGCGGAATAGAGCAGCAGTTAAAAAGCATTAGTAAAAACAAATCACCAGGTCCCGATCAAATTCCCTCCAGAGTATATAAAACATTAGCTTCTGAAATAGCCCCCTATCTAGAAATAATATTCAATAAAACACCAAAGAACCACACAGTGCCCAAGGATTGGAAAGTAGGTAACATTACACCTATTTTTAAAAGCGGTGATAGGGAAGAACCAAGTAACTACAGACCCATTTCACTCACGTCAATCTCTTGTAAGGTATTCGAGGACATTGTAGTCAGTTCGATCATGGGGAATTTGGATAGTCAGGGATTGCTCATAAACAGCCAAAATCGGTTCCGGAACGGTAGATCTTGCGAAACACAATTAGCTTTATTCGTACATGATATTTTATTCTACGGCGAAGACAGTACTGAAGGTGATGCTATATTTTTAGATTTTAAAAAGGCATTCGATAAAGTTCCTCATGATAAATTAATCTTGAAGTAAGAGAGTTTGGGTATAAATAAAGACGTTGTATGTTGGGTAAAAGAATTCTTGAGTGGGTTAGAGCAGAGGGTTGTCATAGATGGTATCATGTCGGACACAATCAAAGTCACATCGGGAGTTCCCCAGGGTAGCGTAACATATCCGCTTCTATTTCTTTTATAGATAAACGATTTGGGTACCGTAGTTAGTAGTAAGCTTAGACTTTTTGCAGACGATGCGGTGGTGTACAGGGGTATATCAAACGAAGAGGACACGAAATCACTTAGCAAGGATTTAGATGCAATTCAAGAGTGGTGCGACAAATGGCAGTTAGAACTTAGCCTTTAGAAGTGTGTAGCTATCAATTTTTGGAGGAGGAATAATTCCTATAAAATTAATATCACGAAGATCGAAGGCGTTGAAACCATAAGGTATTTAGGTCTAACAATCACTAAAGATTTATCGTGGGAAAGACACATCCGGGAAATATGCGGCCGAGCGAAGAGAAAGCATGGATTTATAAAAAGAGTGCTCGGGAAATGTGATGAGAAGACAAAAGAGCGATGCTACTTTTCACTAGTTCGGCCCCACCTTGAGTATGCAGCCATTGGATGGGATCCGAATGAATTAGGTTTGATCAGAGAACTTGACAGTGTGCAGCGTAGAGCAGCTAGGTTCGTTAAAAGGTGTTACGATAGGTTGAGTAGCGTTTCAGAATTAACAAAAGAATTAGGGTGGGAGTCATTATCAGAGCGTAGGTTAAAGTACAGATTAAGTCTATCGCAGAAATATCAATCGGATAGCTTTACTGAAGATGTAAGGCACATATTAAAAAACACCAGCGTATTATGCTAGATTCGACCAGATAAACAAAATTAGAGAGATAGATTGTCGTACTTATGGATTCAAATTGGCATTTTCCCCGTAATATAAGAGAACAGAATAGGCAGCATAGCAAAGGGATAGGTAGGGGAAATATTTTAGAGTATTCTGTAGTGCATGATGCATGTCCTACCCCTTAAATACTATAGATACTAACAATCTAGTTGCATGAGTCCCTATAGTTGCTTTTTTGCATGTCGGTGATATTCACCCCCTGCCACACACCCTCGCGGTGGCTTGCAGGGTATCGTGTAGATGTAGATGAGATGTTTGTGACAGTAATATCTTTCAGCGAAGATACTGAAGGAAATTTGATTAGGTACCATACATTTTGAAGTAGGACATCAGTGTGCAGTAATTACTTTAACATATTCATGTTTCAACATTTGCAGCTCGACAATATGCTCTAGAAAAGAATAAACATTTAATTACTGCAGCTTAAGAAGTTCTTGACTAATCGATAATTATTGTAACAACAATTTACCTCTCAGTTGCTGGTAAGTTGGTAACCCAACGAAAAGAGGGTCCCTACGCAGTGGGTGTGGATGCCGGAATGTTGAACACCACCGAAGTTACAAGGAATCAATTTGAGAAATGGAGTAGGATAGTTCCTGAGTCAGCCTTTATCCTATCATTATAGCTCCAGTTGAAATATTTAAACCAACCAGCTATAGCAACCAATTAATATTTGGGACAGTAATGGATTAAAGCGAAGATACCTAAAGAAATTAGAAAAGATGCTGTATATTTTGATTCAGAAGAATAGTGAGTCGTTCATGTATCGACATTACTTTCTTACCCATGTTCTAGAGAATCATAATTAATCAGTTACTTCAGTTATATAAGTTCAATACTCATCGATAATTATTACATTGATTGGTTTGGATTATCAATTTGGTTAGACGGTTCTCGTGAATGATTATCTAACATTTAAAGCAAAGTAATTACACATTACAGAATAGCATGTAGGTAGTGCCTGCACGACCTGCTATTTTTGCATGCCTGCATGACAAGTAAGTGAAAATTTAAATCTCTTTTGATTGTGTTGTTACGTACTCTTAACTACACGTAACTCTTGGGAGGCTTCCTTTTGAAGTCATCTTTACCTCAAATAAAACTTCTAAGACGACCAAGATTCTTTCTCAGTACAGCCATCTTTATTACTTCTTCTCTTACAGCTCATGTGTTACATTACATCCGGGAGGCGGAGAAACAAAAGACAATCAACTAAATAATGCCAACCTTTGCATTATATAACAATATGTAAATTAAGTACATCTACATAATACCCTTCAAACCACCATAAAGGTGTGAGGCAGGGGGTGAATTAACACCAAACATGAATTAAATATTATGCATAAATAGGATTATTTATATTCTACTAAACTTCACAATAAAAAAAAGCAAAGCAAGAAAATAAAACAAAGCAAGAATGCAAAAACATGCTGTTGGTTGCGTTAGCTTTAAGTCCTCGTGCAAAAGAAATTACTTTCCGTCTGGTGACCCCGCGATCGACCATTGGTATTCGTATGTATTACGTAAGTAGGTAATATAAGCTTAAATTTCACTCATTATACTTATTACATATCAGTCATTACCATTCATTCAATAGTGTAATTACGCTTCACCAAATATACTCATTACATTGCAGTCAATACGTTAATTACGTACTCACTGCATCTCGCTCAAGTCGTCGGTTCCATTGACGTCGCCTGAAATATTTCCGACGAGGTCTAGGGCATTCAATTCCATGCGACATTCTGAAGTGATTCGCTCTCGACCATGAGAGCGAAAGTGAGGAATCATTTCAGCGATTGCGAAACCCACGACCTTACTAGTTCAGGAACGAACTTCGTCTTAGTTCCTTGTTTTACTTCGTACGAGGCAACAACACTATCCCGAACAGCTGATCAGCAGTGGTGTGGAATCCTTGCGAGAATGCTTGGAGGCCGTTCCGTCACGTAATAAGAAGCTGATTTTCGTATTAAGTCTTTTGCAAGAAGTGTCCGCTAGTGTTTCAGTGAGTGAGAAAGTCTAATATTGGCGATGTATCATAATGAGAAGTATCGTGAACGTGAATTATTCACGTGAATATTATGTTGCTCACCAAATCGTGACTCCAAAGAAGCCTGTTAGTAAATCGACGCTCCTCAAGATGTTAATGCATAAGTTATCCAGCGTAATTTGTGAGAGTGTTTATCAAGTACCGAGCAGTGTTTCATCCTCCAACATAACCTCGCAAGATAAATATGAATAGTAGTGCTTCAGTTGCATCAATCCCTGGACGAGTGACCAAGTTATGTCGTGTCGTGCGTCGTGGTTATAAGTGCCTTGCCGAGAGAAGAATTAGCTGGAAATCGTTGCAGTGAATCTACTACCCTAGCTGTAATGACGGTACACAGGTCTTGGTGTTCCCGTAAAGGTAAGCAATTGCATGGTTTGCTTCCATTTCCTATGCTTATGTAATTACCCACGTCCAAGTGTGATTTGGGTTGCTGAAGTATTCTGCGAACGATGCCGACGAATTTCGTTGTTGTTGCAGTTTGATGGTTACTATTAGCAACTGCTAATCTTTGATGGAATTCAAGGTAAATATACGACATATCCAACCGTAAATCTTATTATATCCAGAAAGCAACTAGAAGGGCGGTTGGCAGTGGTTTTATTGAAGAGTTTCTTTCATTTGATTACTATCAATAGTAGAGGAAAATGGACTTACTATTCGAACGTCGATGGGCATGTTTATCTGAAAATAATTTTCATGTAACTATTTCAATAATTGCTATAATTATAGCAATGCAAAATTGAAATCAGGTATCAGATGACATTAAAATGTAGGTGTGGGTAGTCTCGAAATAAAACCCCTACACGTTGCATGATGGTGTAATATTTGTTTGAAAACAATTTCTTTTGTTAAATATTTCATTGTAGGACATTTTTCAGAAACTTGAGGATTACAGCATCTATTGGGTATTTTATCACTTTTTCCCGCCAAAACGAGTAGTTAACGGACGTAATAGCAGGTGGCGCTCTTAATAATTTTATAGTAAACTATTTTCGGAAAACGAATCTGCTTGCCATTATAGGCAATTATCAATATCCAACATGCATATCCAACAATATATAAGCAAGGGAATATTTAAATTGCGAAAATAATTAAGCGTTTTCGAAATTATTAATCACGACGAATTCCATAATTGCGCTTTGGTGATTGGTCCGGTCTCGGTGACGTCACGCCAGACCGTGACTTTTAATCGCGTGATCAGACAGTCTTCAGTATTCGTCTGGACGCGGTAGTAGAAGGGCAGGTGAGTTTTCAGCCCCAATTTAAGATACTTTTACTTTAAGTCGGTTTCCATTATTAACCTTCAGATTATATTCTTTCTTGAGCTATTAATAAGATATTTATAATAAACCACATTAGTAACGTTCATCGAGTTTGGAGTTACCTTAAAAGGGAAATCCGGAGCAACTAGTGACTTAATTTTCTGGATGTACATACGAAGAGTAGAGATATATTCCGAGATACATATACCATGTACATGACTACAGTTGATATTCTTGCTTTACTTAGAAATTCACTCCTGCATATGTCATGAATAATTCTTTTCCCATTGATTGATGGGTAATTACAGTAGAAGTGCAGCAAAATTTTTGGTTCCGTCTGTTAATGGTTTGAATGTTTTTACAGGAAGGAGTTATTCAAGTTGCCTGCTACGTAAAACGGGATCTTCGTCATCGATCACGTGGGACTTTAGACAACTGGGAATTCGAGAGACTGAGAAACGGTCTTCAGTGGGTTCAGATGGTAAGTCCGCTTAATTGCTAATATTTTTCATTGACAAGTGTTTTCATTTTCACGTAATACTTTTCGCGCCTTTTTTGTGATTCTTTTACTTCTGGTCGATGCTAGGTTGTTTTTTCTTAAACCGTGACTTCCCGCCGAAAATCTCAAAAGGTTGTTTCGACTCCTAGAATTATCCCGGGCCATCCTTGACTCTTCTTGCTACAACCTTACGCGTTATTCGAGAAATTTTAGTCTATTTCAAGTTCATCCTGTTTGAAATTAACTTAAAATCGAGATTAAACGATTGCTGTTAATAAAACAAAGTCGAAAGTGCAGTAGCGTATCTTCACTTTCTACCTTCTTGGAATTAATTTGAATTTGTGGATAATTTCAGTTTCGCAATCTGTTTTCTTACATAATTAATATCTATCGTAATGACCTCGAAGTCGATCTCCATGTATAAGCCCATTTTCATTGTCCAATCAATTCTCATCCTGTATGTTACGGGAGAAAGTAGGTATTGCGTATTCTACGTTACCTTATTCCGCGATCATTTAAAATGATCCAAGGTTCAAGATGTTAATTTTCGAATTTTGACTCTATAGCCGACGTTTTAGCTACATTTTTGTGATATTTTTTAGCGATCTTACTGTTTCTTGTTGCTACGGAAGTGAGACGGATAACACTATAGCATACATCTACATCTACACGATACCCTGCAAGCCACCGCTAGGGTGTGTGGCAGGGGGTGAAGGTCACCAAGCATGCACTACTAACATGCAAGCAAGCAACTAAAGGGTCTCATGCAACTATCGGAAAGGGATATAGCTGTACTGATTTTCGTCAATAGTTTTGCTCGGGAGCAACAGATGCGATATATGAACTACCTGTTCGCTACGTGGCGCGAGATTATGAATATTATTTTTTATTAAGTAGGCAGAGTCCGCTATTTTTCCATTAACTGATGACTAATTACAGCATTAAGCACTTATGGCCCGACACACAACATCAATTTTGACGGAGCCAAGCTGATCAAGACCGCCATACACCATTTCCCAAGGCTCATACGCGAGGCGATCGAAACGGCCGAGAACCCCAACAATTTTAATTTAAGATATTACAACTCCAGTATCTAACTGCAAATAGGTGTGTCATTCTTGGTGAATATAATGAGTTCAAATATGAGTTAGTGAGCCCGCGTCATGTTTCATAAGCATTTTACATTATCCACGTACAGTTTGTTTACATTTCCAACTCGGAATAGATACCATTTTCCCTTGTGAGTGTAAGAAACTCGGTCATCTGATTGACTGATTTGTTTGAGTAATTTTTTTGTATCTTTGGAATAAATTTATGTTCCTAGTAAATTGGGATTGTTTCACATATTGTGCACGACTTGGGCAGTCATTATTGAATCCCTTCGTGGTAATGTTATAACTATATAATATTTAAATGCCTAATAGATTTAGTTTTTCCGATTTGTTAAAAATTCGCGTAAGTGCCTTGACTTCAGGAAGGTGCTTCACGAGGTTTTTCGGTTGAAAGTTCCTGGCACGACACAAAGAAGAAGACGCCGTGCATTGAAGAGTGGTTCGATGGAAGTGACAAAAGAGAGTACCTGTTTCTCAATCAAACCTCCTTTTAACTGGATTTCATCAAATTGAGATTGTCCAGACCAAAACTGGGTTTGAGCGCCAGTGCCAGGAATTTTCAACCAAGCTCTTAACATTGCACACAGACCAAGGTTAAAAACAGCTTGAAAGTGTTTTCAACTTTCGTTCAGTATCAAAGGTTGAAGTTCAGGGTTCATAATGCCGTAATAAATTAACATGGATAGTTAAGCCATCAAGGCCCTTTTCCACGCATTCTATTTGTTGCACTTCATTGTGCGTTTGTTGGTAACTTTTGTGCTGATTATTGAATAGAAAAGATCACTTCGATCGCAAGTTGAGTAAGAGTTAAACATTAGAGGCATGGGATATATGGCTCGTTGAATTTAAATACGTTTCAACTATTGTTGAATTACTGGTTAACATTATTAAGTCTTCTGAAGTCCAATGAAGGATCTTGATAATACATGAACAATGAATGGTCTTACGCGCTTTGATCACCAAACATTGTTATTTCATATGGCTTGTAGCTTAATGAAAATTAACTTTTGCCAGATTTGCTATTTTTGCAATTGTTCTCCTTTAAGTTAATCGGTGTTATGTTCTTTGATGTCGTAAAACAGAGAGACCAATTTTTAGCAATATTTAGTCATTAGTAAGCATTATTTATTACATATGTTAGGTACCTGTATTTCTTCGTAAAAGGACCGGACACAGGGTTTTTAGTCTCTAGATTTCATCCGTTTATTTCGCACAGTTAACAACACATCAACATACTCCCGTCCCTCATAGCGCGAGATGATGGAAAGTATTAAATCCGTGATGAGGGAATCATTTAATTACAACTACTGTGGATTTTAGAAATGAGATTACAGGCTTTCATACTCGTTGCATTTCAAATTATTTTTTCACGGTATTTCATCTCGCTAAATTCATACCTCGCACAGTAAATCTAATTCTAATGCAGCTATACTTATGTTTTAAGTTGTTACTTGAGTACACAAGTTTAAATCACATGATTTCCAACCTACTGCGTTTATGCTCTTTATTGTTTCGATTGGTTGCTATGCGTTGGTTATTGCAGGAAGTAGAACATTCATTTATAAAACTAGATGTGATCCATAATTTTATTTATTTCATATACATACTTCATGCATGATCAATATTTTTTTATCATAACAATAACCATTGAAAGACTTTTGTCAGCTGATTAGCAATGTTTCCTTAGGCGGATAATCAGTATCCATCATTTTCGGTCTCGATATTTTGTTCCTTCCTTGTCGATTGAATTCAGATGAAGTTGATACCATTCGTATACGAAGTAGATACGATTACACGAATACGAATATATTTCGAAAAACGAAGTTGTTATTTTCAATGTTCGACGAAATTTACGCGGTAAACATAAACTTTTTAATTTGGAAATTCAATGTGCATACAAAATGGTGTCTGCCGGTGGAGTAGTATCGATAAAGTTGTGCTGATATGATTTTAATTTGCGTTTGTGCCTTGATTCGTCGAAATTTGGAAACTTCAAGCAGTGTTCCAATTAGATTGTAGACCCAATTTTCCTGTCTCTAATCTTGAATGCATATAATTATTTTCTCGTATGGAATCAGGCGTGCTTAATAATTTTAGATTTGATATTTAATTCAATTGCTAATCATTTATTTTTGTGTTCATAAACAAGACACGTATTGGCTATTATTAGACTCCTGAGAGCTTAACAGTCTTTTTCAGTATGAACAGAATCTTTTTCGAAATTAAACTTTGAGTATATTTATATTCTAATTTAGATAACGATTGTTATTATTTGATTTGATCCCTTATTGGGTTGCGGCATTTATTCTGTTAATAATGTCAGTACAAACTAATACGATATTGCCATTGGGCTCCAGTTCTTCCGGCCTTCTATGCTCTCCTGAAATTCGAGATGTAACACCTGAGTTTCGACCCAGAGATTGGTTTTTAAGCGCGGAAGATTTCAAATCGCGTGTCGTTAGAGTAAAATAGATTACGACTCTATTCTCCAACGTGTTATTAGAGAGTGAATTTGTTTTTTTTTCTTGAAATAGATATGGGAGGTTCCATCACTGTCTGTAAATAAACTGACCTTGAAGGTTATTTCGCCTTTCATCATTTGCCATACTCATATTTTGATGAGAATTGATTCCAATTATTGATTACACGACCTTTTTCGTTGCTCGATCGATTTATTTCGTAACACATAATTTCTGTTGTATCACCCTCACGTGAGCCTCCTCCTAAAATCTTCCTAATCCTTGTAAAATATCTTCACCTTTCATTCGATGCTTATATGACTGGTTGGAGTTAAACTGCTCTTCGCTGACCAAAACGGTTACCATGCGCGACACGCGAATACGTGATGTAAACAAACCGGTTTGGTTGTGGGAGATAGGCCGTCGCTATAGACAACCGTTGTAAACAAGGAAGTTAGAATGTACTAGAGGACGTATGTCAGCTGATTTGAGAAGAGATCTGGGTAATAGGCACAGACATAACAGGCTTGCTACTTGCGATATTCGTACGGATGAAGTTTATTTGGCACCCAGTAAAACTAAAACAATCAAGAGAAATAATCATATGCCTTTTTTAAACGTCAAAGAAACGGAAGATAGATAGCAAACAAACGCCAAATATATAGTTTAAATTGGTGAAATTCTAACCTGATAAAATTAAATAGTTATTTACGGGATAAAATGCATCAACAGCTACGTTAAATACAGCTACATCCACGCGATACTTAGCAAGCCACCGCGAGGGTGTGTGGCAGGGGGTGAAGATCATCGAACACGCACTATTGGCATGCTACTAGGCTACTACATGGATATATGCTAGATCATAGGATCACGTGGAGCTAGATGTAGTACATACATAGTAATAAAGGGGTTGGGTGTTAATAAATACATCATACACTACAGTCAACTCTAACAGTATTTCACCTATTGCCTATCCCTTTCCTATGCTGCCTATTGTGTTCTCTTATAGTACCGGGGAAAAAATACATTTTAAATCACTCGTTACGACAATCTATCGCCCTTAATCTTATTTATCTGGTCGAATATAGCATCATACGCAAGTGTCTTTAATATGTATGTCAGTCAAGCTGTCCGTTTTGAATGAATGAAATAGATTTAATCTGTACTTAAACCTAAGATCCTTACGAAGATTAGCGGGTACCGAAGGGATTGAATTTGTGCCCGATTTAATTGTTGTTTAAGCTTTAATACGCATAAGAGGCCTCCGTGCAAAACACAAATGTTTTGTACGGGCTTGTAGGTGGGCTTGAATCGTTCACAACCACCCCTATTCTGAGTTCATTGTCACCCGGTGGCTAGTATGCTAATTTCTCTGTCATGTACTTTCAGTTCTACTTGAGAAATCACCATTTGTGATCTGTTGCATTGCTGTTGCATCACGCAGGTTATCTTGTTATCTCTCGTTTTCATGTAAATGCTGATACATATACATCAGTCAGGTTTAATTTCGGGTATCGTATATCGAATTTTTTAAATCTGAGGTTAGAATTAGATTATTATCATATAAGTCCAAATCAACTGGAATTTAAGGAATACCACTCCGCATTATCCCACCATTTTGCTGTGAATATTTTTTTCAAGATTTCTCTTGTTCCTATAGCGTGTTTTTGTGAATACAGTTCTGATTATCATTTTTATATCTTCGCTTTTTAAATAATAACTCCATTGTTGGAACATCATTTAGGGATGTGAGTTTTTCAGCGTGTCAAAATGGTTATGAGTTCACTACAACTGCAGATATGTGCTGTATTCAGGAGCAGAGGCGTGGAAGTACACAAACTTTGATCGAATTCGAATCGATTCACATTTTGGGCACATAACATTTACTATTGTTTTTTGCATTATTCACTATAAATTTGAGTCTAAAAGATTTGTATTTCTCCGTCAATTATGAACAAAACATCTTAGAGTTAGGAGGACTTGTCTTCCCATACGGGGGCCCCGACATCATTTACAGAGACCTATACATCTCGATGTGATTTGGTAAAACTGTACTTTCAAACTCAGTATACAATGACAGAAGATGGTAACAAAAATTATATACACTATCTTATTCTTCACACTGAGCTTTGTGTTAGTTAAAGATTTTCTTTTCTTAGAGGTACATTGTTTTGACGGCACGCTATTTTAAATTGAATTTATTTCTGCCGTTGCAGGACTTAAGGCGGAGCTACGACTGGAAGGTCACTTCCCATAAGTTGTCGAGGTTAGGGTGAGGAATCTTCGTAGCGGCCCGAGAGGGGAGAACAGGAAGCAGTCTCAACAGGAGGTCGAACATTGGTTTGCTCATGGCTTCGCAATGCTCTGGTAAAACTAACTTTTGTTTCAGGGTCTACGATCTAAAAGGTAAAGAGAGCATTTGTAAGCAACGGTAAAATGTGTGTTCACAATTATTTGGTTCTCTTGTGTTCGTCATAGGAGCCGATTGCCCCTATTTCAATACATGGCCATGGTCTGGTGAAATGTGAAGGTATTTTGGTAAATCAAGCTTGATTATTGGTGTAAAGGCCTCGGTAACTGATGTCGGGTACCCGACATAGGAGGACTAGTCCTCCGAACTATAAGGCAAGTGGCCACTTGCCTGGTCTAGCGAGTCGACTCTAGGCAGGAATATGTTTGCATACTGTGTATAGTAATATATTATGTGAAGTCCTGAAAGTTTTGTTTGTCGCTTTTCCTTGGGTGTATTTTTTTGTGTCCATTTCTATTGTTTTAATGTATTTTAATTGTGATGGATGTTTTTATCTTCTATGCTTGTTTATTCAGGTTCGTTCACAGGTGAGCTGACGCCTTGGATTACGCTGCATGCCGAGTAGAGTGTAGGAATAGTTAGTCAGTATAGAGCAGTCAGTATAAGTATTTGTGGATGTTGAGCTTGCTCTAGAGTTAAATTTAAAAATTAAGGGAATTGGTTCGTCAGTTACGATGTGCATCCAGGTGTACTTAGTTTCTGAATGAACATTCCTCGCATTTTTATGAAATGCACTTTTGGATATCTCCATTAAATGTGAGCAGCTTGGCATTCAATCTATTTCATTTGTTGTTTATTATGTCACTAACCCGCTCTCTCCTTAGGTAACTCCACAACGCCCCGGCCTGCTAGAGGGTAGGGTATGTAGTCAGTTTCCAGTATTTTGCATTCAAGGCCCTTCTGGCCCGTCGTAACAGTAGGATATCTAGGTGAATTTCATTTAGCTCTTAGCGTTTTTTGTGGATGTTGAGCTTGCTCTAGAGTTAAATTTCAAAATTAAGGGAATTGGTTCGTCAGTTACGATGTGCATCCAGGTGTACTAAGTTTCTGAGTGACCATTCCTCGCATTTTTATGAAATGCACTTTTGGATATCTCCATTAAATGTGAGCAGCTTGGCATTCACTCTATTTCATTTGTTGTTTATTATGTCACTAACCCGCTCTCTCCTTAGGTAACTCCACAACGCCCCGGCCTGCTAGAGGGTAGGGTATGTAGTCAGTTTCCAGTATTTTGCATTCAAGGCCCTTCTGGCCCGTCGTAACAGTAGGATATCTAGGTGAATTTCATTTAGCTCTTAGCGTTTTTTGTGGATGTTGAGCTTGCTCTAGAGTTAAATTTCAAAATTAAGGGATTTGGTTCGTCAGTTACGATGTGCATCCAGGTGTACTAAGTTTCTGAGTGACCATTCCTCGCATTTTTATGAAATGCACTTTTGGATATCTCCATTAAATGTGAGCAGCTTGGCATTCACTCTATTTCATTTGTTGTTTATTATGTCACTAACCCGCTCTCTCCTTAGGTAACTCCACAACGCCCCGGCCTGCTAGAGGGTAGGGTATGTAGTCAGTTTCCAGTATTTTGCATTCAAGGCCCTTCTGGCCCGTCGTAACAGTAGGATATCTAGGTGAATTTCATTTAGCTCTTAGCGTTTTTTGTGGATGTTGAGCTTGCTCTAGAGTTAAATTTCAAAATTAAGGGAATTGGTTCGTCAGTTACGATGTGCATCCAGGTGTACTAAGTTTCTGAGTGACCATTCCTCGCATTTTTATGAAATGCACTTTTGGATATCTCCATTAAATGTGAGCAGCTTGGCATTCACTCTATTTCATTTGTTGTTTATTATGTCACTAACCCGCTCTCTCCTTAGGTAACTCCACAACGCCCCGGCCTGCTAGAGGGTAGGGTATGTAGTCAGTTTCCAGTATTTTGCATTCAAGGCCCTTCTTGCCCGTCGTAACAGTAGGATATCTAGGTGAATTTCATTTAGCTCTTAATGTTTTTTGTGGATGTTGAGCTTGCTCTAGAGTTAAATTTCAAAATTAAGGGAATTGGTTCGTCAGTTACGATGTGCATCCAGGTGTACTTAGTTTCTGAGTGACCATTCCTCGCATTTTTATGAAATGCACTTTTGGATATCTCCATTAAATGTGAGCAGCTTGGCATTCACTCTATTTCATTTGTTGTTTATTATGTCACTAACCCGCTCTCTCCTTAGGTAACTCCACAACGCCCCGGCCTGCTAGAGGGTAGGGTATGTAGTCAGTTTCCAGTATTTTGCATTCAAGGCCCTTCTGGCCCGTCGTAACAGTAGGATATCTAGGTGAATTTCATTTAGCTCTTAGCGTTTTTTGTGGATGTTGAGCTTGCTCTAGAGTTAAATTTCAAAATTAAGGGAATTGGTTCGTCAGTTACGATGTGCATCCAGGTGTACTAAGTTTCTGAGTGACCAATCCTCGCATTTTTATGAAATGCACTTTTGGATATCTCCATTAAATGTGAGCAGCTTGGCATTCACTCTATTTCATTTGTTGTTTATTATGTCACTAACCCGCTCTCTCCTTAGGTAACTCCACAACGCCCCGGCCTGCTAGAGGGTAGGGTATGTAGTCAGTTTCCAGTATTTTGCATTCAAGGCCCTTCTGGCCCGTCGTAACAGTAGGATATCTAGGTGAATTTCATTTAGCTCTTAGCGTTTTTTGTGGATGTTGAGCTTGCTCTAGAGTTAAATTTCAAAATTAAGGGAATTGGTTCGTCAGTTACGATGTGCATCCAGGTGTACTAAGTTTCTGAGTGACCAATCCTCGCATTTTTATGAAATGCACTTTTGGATATCTCCATTAAATGTGAGCAGCTTGGCATTCACTCTATTTCATTTGTTGTTTATTATGTCACTAACCCGCTCTCTCCTTAGGTAACTCCACAACGCCCCGGCCTGCTAGAGGGTAGGGTATGTAGTCAGTTTCCAGTATTTTGCATTCAAGGCCCTTCTGGCCCGTCGTAACAGTAGGATATCTAGGTGAATTTCATTTAGCTCTTAGCGTTTTTTGTGGATGTTGAGCTTGCTCTAGAGTTAAATTTCAAAATTAAGGGAATTGGTTCGTCAGTTACGATGTGCATCCAGGTGTACTTAGTTTCTGAGTGACCATTCCTCGCATTTTTATAAAATGCACTTTTGGATATCTCCATTAAATGTGAGCAGCTTGGCATTCACTCTATTTCATTTGTTGTTTATTATGTCACTTACCCGCTCTCTCCTTAGGTAACTCCACAACGCCCCGGCCTGCTAGAGGGTAGGGTATGTAGTCAGTTTCCAGTATTTTGCATTCAAGGCCCTTCTGGCCCGTCGTAACAGTAGGATATCTAGGTGAATTTCATTTAGCTCTTAGCGTTTTTTGTGGATGTTGAGCTTGCTCTAGAGTTAAATTTCAAAATGAAGGGAATTGGTTCGTCAGTTACGATGTGCATCCAGGTGTACTAAGTTTCTGAGTGACCATTCCTCGCATTTTTATGAAATGCACTTTTGGATATCTCCATTAAATGTGAGCAGCTTGGCATTCACTCTATTTCATTTGTTGTTTATTATGTCACTAACCCGCTCTCTCCTTAGGTAACTCCACAACGCCCCGGCCTGCTAGAGGGTAGGGTATGTAGTCAGTTTCCAGTATTTTGCATTCAAGGCCCTTCTGGCCCGTCGTAACAGTAGGATATCTAGGTGAATTTCATTTAGCTCTTAGCGTTTTTTGTGGATGTTGAGCTTGCTCTAGAGTTAAATTTCAAAATTAAGGGATTTGGTTCGTCAGTTACGATGTGCATCCAGGTGTACTTAGTTTCTGAGTGACCATTCCTCGCATTTTTATGAAATGCACTTTTGGATATCTCCATTAAATGTGAGCAGCTTGGCATTCACTCTATTTCATTTGTTGTTTATTATGTCACTAACCCGCTCTCTCCTTAGGTAACTCCACAACGCCCCGGCCTGCTAGAGGGTAGGGTATGTAGTCAGTTTCCAGTATTTTGCATTCAAGGCCCTTCTGGCCCGTCGTAACAGTAGGATATCTAGGTGAATTTCATTTAGCTCTTAGCGTTTTTTGTGGATGTTGAGCTTGCTCTAGAGTTAAATTTCAAAATTAAGGGAATTGGTTCGTCAGTTACGATGTGCATCCAGGTGTACTAAGTTTCTGAGTGACCAATCCTCGCATTTTTATGAAATGCACTTTTGGATATCTCCATTAAATGTGAGCAGCTTGGCATTCACTCTATTTCATTTGTTGTTTATTATGTCACTAACCCGCTCTCTCCTTAGGTAACTCCACAACGCCCCGGCCTGCTAGAGGGTAGGGTATGTAGTCAGTTTCCAGTATTTTGCATTCAAGGCCCTTCTGGCCCGTCGTAACAGTAGGATATCTAGGTGAATTTCATTTAGCTCTTAGCGTTTTTTGTGGATGTTGAGCTTGCTCTAGAGTTAAATTTCAAAATTAAGGGAATTGGTTCGTCAGTTACGATGTGCATCCAGGTGTACTAAGTTTCTGAGTGACCAATCCTCGCATTTTTATGAAATGCACTTTTGGATATCTCCATTAAATGTGAGCAGCTTGGCATTCACTCTATTTCATTTGTTGTTTATTATGTCACTAACCCGCTCTCTCCTTAGGTAACTCCACAACGCCCCGGCCTGCTAGAGGGTAGGGTATGTAGTCAGTTTCCAGTATTTTGCATTCAAGGCCCTTCTTGCCCGTCGTAACAGTAGGATATCTAGGTGAATTTCATTTAGCTCTTAGCGTTTTTTGTGGATGTTGAGCTTGCTCTAGAGTTAAATTTCAAAATTAAGGGAATTGGTTCGTCAGTTACGATGTGCATCCAGGTGTACTTAGTTTCTGAGTGACCATTCCTCGCATTTTTATAAAATGCACTTTTGGATATCTCCATTAAATGTGAGCAGCTTGGCATTCACTCTATTTCATTTGTTGTTTATTATGTCACTTACCCGCTCTCTCCTTAGGTAACTCCACAACGCCCCGGCCTGCTAGAGGGTAGGGTATGTAGTCAGTTTCCAGTATTTTGCATTCAAGGCCCTTCTGGCCCGTCGTAACAGTAGGATATCTAGGTGAATTTCATTTAGCTCTTAGCGTTTTTTGTGGATGTTGAGCTTGCTCTAGAGTTAAATTTCAAAATTAAGGGAATTGGTTCGTCAGTTACGATGTGCATCCAGGTGTACTAAGTTTCTGAGTGACCATTCCTCGCATTTTTATGAAATGCACTTTTGGATATCTCCATTAAATGTGAGCAGCTTGGCATTCACTCTATTTCATTTGTTGTTTATTATGTCACTAACCCGCTCTCTCCTTAGGTAACTCCACAACGCCCCGGCCTGCTAGAGGGTAGGGTATGTAGTCAGTTTCCAGTATTTTGCATTCAAGGCCCTTCTGGCCCGTCGTAACAGTAGGATATCTAGGTGAATTTCATTTAGCTCTTAGCGTTTTTTGTGGATGTTGAGCTTGCTCTAGAGTTAAATTTCAAAATTAAGGGAATTGGTTCGTCAGTTACGATGTGCATCCAGGTGTACTAAGTTTCTGAGTGACCAATCCTCGCATTTTTATGAAATGCACTTTTGGATATCTCCATTAAATGTGAGCAGCTTGGCATTCACTCTATTTCATTTGTTGTTTATTATGTCACTAACCCGCTCTCTCCTTAGGTAACTCCACAACGCCCCGGCCTGCTAGAGGGTAGGGTATGTAGTCAGTTTCCAGTATTTTGCATTCAAGGCCCTTCTGGCCCGTCGTAACAGTAGGATATCTAGGTGAATTTCATTTAGCTCTTAGCGTTTTTTGTGGATGTTGAGCTTGCTCTAGAGTTAAATTTCAAAATTAAGGGAATTGGTTCGTCAGTTACGATGTGCATCCAGGTGTACTAAGTTTCTGAGTGACCAATCCTCGCATTTTTATGAAATGCACTTTTGGATATCTCCATTAAATGTGAGCAGCTTGGCATTCAATCTATTTCATTTGTTCTTTTTATTATGTTCACTAACCCGCTCTCTCCTTAGGTAGTGCAGTGTGTGAGAAGAAAAGTGATAGTGAATAGTGTGTGTTGTCAGTGTGGTGATAGTGTGGTGTCAGTGTGGTTTAAGTGAGTGCCGTTGTCATCCGTGGGTGAGCATCAAGAGGAATAGAGAGAGACTAGTGTATTTATAATGTTATGTAAATAAATTCTTGTGTATTATTTATGCTCATTTCTCTTCCTACCCTTCCCATAGCTTTGCAATGGCCGCAGACCAGAAAGAAGAGATAGCAACCGCGACTGTGAATGAGTACAAAGTTTTTTATGTAAGTCTTGCGTTTATATATTTTGTTTTATTATTTATTTATCTATGCATTTGTGATATCTACATGTAAAAGTTATTATATTAATAATAACACTTGTGGTGTGTAGGGGTTTGCGTATCGGTCGTTTGACCCGGGTCAATCCAGGTTTGGTCGTTGAACTCCGGTTTTGCCTTGTGCACGGGCTCTTAGCGTTTTTACTTAGGTAGGAATCACACTCTTAGCGCCATCATGCGCTACCTTGCCATTTATATTTTTAGATCATTCACCGTGTGTCGTAATTGATGCCACTGTTCCTTTGTTTCATTTTTGACGATTTATTCCATTTCCTTTTACAGGTTTTTCCATTAATGCGTTTTCTTTTGCAGGTACATGTGTGAATGATATTTTTGAGTGTGTATTTTGTTGATTGGTGGATGAATGATGATGAACAGGGTCAGCGCCGATAGGTATGCGAAGTGAATAGGTAGGCCTAGGGTATGTAAGCGGTAGATTTAGTTTAGTGGGTGGGTGGATGTTAGATGGGGAGAATAGGGCTTAATGACATATAGGTGCTTATATTTCTTAGTCCGTACTTGATCTCGCGTCTTGCCCTGGCCTTGGGAGTGAATGCGTGGAATAGGCCTCTGCGCAGCCCGGAGGGGAACGCAGGGGGAAACGCCACGTTAAATAAAGGTTAACGAGCCGGTGGCGTTGACCTCCTGGGTCCGGCGTGGAATAACGCCCGTGTGTTGTGTGAATGACGTAACAATAAGCTTCAAGCTAATCGTAATTATTTAGTTATTGCTATAAAAGTTTGAGATGTTTCGTATATTTTTTGCTATCCAAGATAAAAACTCGAACAATATTGTGGCAGAAGAGTATATTTACATATTTTGCCTCAGGAAGTCTAGTTCGTAAATACTGGCCTTGCGACCCCTACTCTATGCCTACATGCGGCTACAATATTGTTACAGAGCAAGTATTCAGAGCATTACTTTTGAAATTTCCTAACGTTTTCATCTCGTGATTATTCTTCCTACTTGTGTCTATTTTTTGTTTCCGGACATTTACTCCAGTTGACATTGTCTTTCTGCGTGCGTAAGCTATAAGGTGATCAAGTTTTACCTGTAAATTCCCGAGTAATTTTGTAAATTTCATTTGTCTTGACTTTAGATGGAATGTAAACCCGTGTGAACTTTATCGTGTAAGGAAGGACTGCGCGTTAGACGGCGTTTTCATGTCGATTCTAATTGAGTGAAGAGTATTAATTTTTCCCATTTTTAAAATGTGATTGAGCGTCGATCAAGTGGACCATATTTTTTTCAAATATATTATTACCACAATCTCCATCAATTTATCGACAACTTACGATTTGGAATTTTAAATACGCCTAGAAGTTTCCAAAAGGGATTAGCGGCTATGAAGGTTATTTTATTCCTGCATTTTAAAATTGTTTTTACTCTAATCCTTTCTAGATGTGACCTCATCTTATTCCTTGGAATAAACGTTTGTTCATTATTAAGGTAATGGAACGACTCCATCTCATTGAAATATTTTTTTTCGTTTTATAACGTTTTGAAGAAAAATCGGCTCTAATTATTTTACTTGCTATGCAATATTTATTTCGTTAGTTTTTTCACTGTCACGAAGACCATGTTTTACTGCCTGATTTTTATTTTTGTCATTTACTCTTCTACTTTTTAATGCATCATCTAATCCTCTTCTTTTTTTAATCCGTTTATTTCTTCATTTATTATCTGCTGGTGTTTTATTTACTGTACGTGCCGAGCGTTCTTTGACATATGCGTTCAATCTCTACGTAAATCGAGTGACATGACTTGAGTTCATGTATTCTTGCAACTATATTTTAATACTGCGCGTAGTGTTATATATACATTGATTTCCGCAGTCAGCATGTGAAGTAATAATCATATAATATTATTATCATCATTTACTCCTGTCTAACACCTAAGGAAATAGTAAATGTACATTACGTTGCTTTTCGGTTTCTGGTATGATTAAGCTGAGTAATATTTCAGGAAATGTCCACCTTTTCGTCCCAATTGCAAAGAATTTTCAATGGATGGTGTCAATTTACAAATTCTTTTCGAAAATTAACATTTAAAAATTTCCTTTTTTTTATTATCGATGTTCATTTTGTATCGCAAACATTCGATATCAGTTGCAACAAAGTACTCTTTCGACCTTTTCCCGTGCTCACCTGAGGATATTATTTAAAGTATGATTCCTTTAGATTATTGTTATATGTTATTGTCTGAGTCAAAACTTATATAAGATAATGTCGATTTACATATTTTTTTATTGAATATTTTGCATTTTGAATTTGTTTTGTTCATTTGTCGATGTTTACTTTTCTGTCACAAACATTCCTTGTTATTTTCAATAAATTAAGCTTTCACCCGTTTCTAATTCTCCCCTGAGTATATTATTTACGGCATGATACCTATTGCTTATAGTTATATATTATAGACTGGTTCAAAATTTACGTACATGAGATGGCGTTCATTTACAAATTAAACATTATTGAACACTATTGTTTTAAAATTTGCTTTGTTCAGTTGTCAATGTTCATTTTTTATGACGAACATTCAATGTTGTTTGCAATAAAGTACGCTTTCCCCTTTTCCTAAGCTTCTATATGAGTTTATTATTTATGGCATGATTCCTTTTGTTTATGGTTGTGTATATTGTGTGATTCAGGATTTATATATATGAGATAATGTTAATTTACATTATTTGTAATGTGAATTTTTTTGTCGATGTTCAAATTATTGTCACAAACATTCAATGCTAATTGAAATTAAATCACGCTTTCGCCGTTTACCAACGACGTCTGAAGATATTGTTTGTGGTATGAATCCTATTGTTTATCTTTTTATGATACGGTCTGATTCAAAATATACAAACAATAGATCGTGTTACAATAGATTTTACAAGAGGTATGGAAAAGTTTTGTCTTGAAAGTTGTTTTGTTAATTTGTCAATGTTCATTTTGTATGACAAACATTCAATGATTGTTTGCAATAAATGATTCTCTGCTTTTCCTAAGCTCATATTTGAGTACATTTTTTGTGGTGTGATTCCTATTGTGTTTGGTTGCGTGATATTGTTTTTCTAAATTTTCTTACATGACATCGTGTTAATTTACAAATTTTGTACAGTACCTAATTAATTGTTTTTATTTTTTTTAAATTCGTCAATGTTCACTTTTTTGCACAAACGTTCAATTTTGTTTTATTAAAGTAAGCTTTTCCTCGCTTATCTGAGTATATTATTTATGTACAAGCATTTTATAGTGTAGCGAAAAAATGTAGGAGATTACGATAAATGAAAACTAAGTTCTGAAACAAAGTTGATGTATTCTCTCCTTGATGCCGATATTACAATAAAGACTGGTGAGCGGAACTGCATGCGAAACTAGATTCACAAACGTTGGTGGAGTATTGGCGTCCGAGCAACACTGACTAAACCAAGTCGAATCGAAGTGCATACTCGACAGCGTAGACAAACAGTGGAGTCGATACAGATGGGCGCCAAATGCAAAACAAAAGTGAACTATCTAAGCGCATGGGTTCCAATTTTGATATTAAGGGGGTTGATCCGAAAGGTGAAAGTCATGTCATTCTTTTATATTTTCAGCACTTATAGAACTAAAGTTCCTCTATCAAATAACGTAAAGATAATTACACCAACCCATACTCCTTGGTCCACATATTGCATTTGAAATTACATACGATTAACGGCGAGAATGGCCACCACATGGGAATATAACGTTTAAAAATACCATAGTGACATGTCATTTTTGCAAAAAACTGACATTTTATGCGTAATTTCACAAGAAATAAAATAACACGAAAAAAAGGCATCAACCCACCGTATTTTTCGCTAAATCCACCAATTTCTGCGCTTATAGCAGACGAGATGCGTAGTTGTCTTCAAGTGGCGCTGCGGTAAGTCCAGCCAAAATGTATGGCGTATGAATAATATCATTGCTAATGAGATATTAAAGCATATTTCAGAAACATATTATAACATAACGTTTGATAGTAATATTCTGGTGTTATACATTAGTAAATTCATTGAGTACATGAATTTATTTATTTAAAGAAAATGCTGAATTGACTCCATCGTCGAGCTGATTAAAATTATCATAAAATATAAATCCTTCGACTTTACATCGTATTTCTTGTGATATTTATGTCTCTCAATAGCTTACGTAATTTTCTTTGTGAAGTAAGGATCACTTAGCAGGCATATACTCGTACCTCAGACAACTTGACTCAAGCAGTCGCGAGCCAACCTCCTTGGCCTTATGGTAAGGACAGCCACGGACAGTGGCTGTCCTTACCATTGTCCAGTTGGGCGACCGTTTCCGGCCTTTTTTCGCTCTGTCCGTGTTTATATATCACTCAACTACGGGATAACTATTAAAAATAGAGACTGGCTGTTTTGTATATTTCATTCAGGAGATGCCATTCCACAAACGGTTGGGAAGGAAATATATTATTTCCCGAGGTTAGCGAGAACATTAGGCTGAACTTTGGCTTATTAAAACTTGCTTCGAAGACAGAAATTCAAAAATAGGAAAAAATCGAGATGCAGCGACATCTTTCTTCTGCAAGTATCTTTAAGCACGTACGTCAGAATGAGTTTCCAAAGCCGCTATCATCAAAGCGGTGGACCCCTGCACGCCGAAAATCTTAATTTTTCCGGTGGCTGTTGAGGCGTACTAGGCCGTTATGAGTTTTATCCTCCCCCCAGCACTGACCACTTCGGCAACGCGGCATAAGGTGGAGGGGGAGTTTGGTCGCCGATTTCGTACTCTTGTTTCTAGGAGTTGGTGAGGATCCTTTTGGACGCGTATTCCAATTGGAAATATACTAATCTTTACAGGGTGTCTCGGGTGCTGGCGTAGTGGGTTGGTTCCCACAATGTTTAATTAGCCGTTGTGCACGAATGCCTACTACATTTGAGGATGAAATATACACATCAGTCACACCCCTTAACGAAAGCTACGAATTTTGTATATCGCTACGACTGTATTGCGATGCTGCGTTAAATTTTACAGCAGATTACAAGTTGTAATGTTTGGAATGCTGGCGCCTCACGCCAGATAAAAAAAGAGTAACGTTATTGAGGGCCGTCGCACGGAATCCCAAAGCCATGCGTCCACTTCCTCCCGCTCGCCTCACTCCCCTTGTTGATGGAAACACCGAATGAAATGTAAGCGCACATAAAATAAACAACTTAATAAATTCTAAATATCGAGAACCGATTAGCCTTGTTTTACCATAAGCTCCATGACAGGACAAGATTCGTATCGATATGACCACGCAGTACTGAGAAAAAGTTGTTTCACAAAATTTACAAGAACAATTTTATTTACACTTTGATTATCTTAACAGTTTGTATATACCTTAACAACAAGTTTCTTTATGTTGTTTTAAAGTTTGGTTACAATCCAATGAATACTTTAAAAGTTATGAATTTTTAAAGTGAGCATTCCGATAAACCGGTGAAAAAACCGGCACTTTTTTTGTTTCACAGACAATAAAATTTTAACAAGTTAAAATAAAAATTTTCGCTTTCCACAGTTGAACGCAGAATTAAATTTTCTAATTTTTGATGTAACTTGTTTTCATGTGGGACTACGGGTACAACTGTCATTGACTTGTAAACTCGAGTGTCATGACTTTTTTCCACGACAGTAGTTCCGAGAGCCACCGCTTCAGTTTCAGTGGGGTAACTTTACTGGGAGGAGGGGGTTATCTGTGAGGGGTGTTTGGGGCGTGGCTTATTTAGCCAGTGACCGCCAGTCAAGATGCGCTTATCTCTTATTACGTCTCACGTCATCACTCGGCCCAATTGAACGAAGGCCGAGGAAATATTTTGTTTACGAGCAAGGTGAGTACCTAGGTTACAAGAAATTGAAGAAAGCAGTGAAGGACATATGGCAAATAGAAAAACTTAAGGAGGCTCAACATCCGCTGGCATTTCAGAAAGCAGTGGGAAACAACATAGGAGAGGAACTGACTGACAAATCAGAGGAAGAGCGTTGGGAAAACATTAAACGTGGACTACAGGAAGCCGCAAAACCAGAAAAAAATCCGACCCATATTTGTGCAAAAACGGCGACACTAGGCCCCTACACCTGTCGAATGCCTCTCGGCCCACTTACTTAATTTAGGTGCAGCGGCGAAATGAGTCCATTCAACGCCAGCCTGATTTGAGGCGTTTCTTCAAGGAAAGGGAGGTCGAAAGACATTGGTGTCTCAGTTTCAGCCTCTCCTTAAAATTCGGACATTGGGGCGTTGACACTCAGCATCTCTTTGGTGCCCTTGGCTTGGCGATGACCACCATCTCCCACCGATAAAAGAGGACACTTACACAGCATGGATTAATAATCCTTTATTTGTTGCACCACCGGGGCTATATTTGGTGATATTCACCTGCCACACACCCTCGCGTTGGCTCCCAGGGTATTACGTATATGAATATGTAGATAAAGTACCTATATGATGAGGATATGGAAGAGGATAGTTCCTGAGTCAGCCTTAATATCATCATCATAGCTCCAGATGAAATGTCTAACGCAACTAGCAAGACCATTCGAAATATGTAAAAAGAACCGTCCAGGGGTAACGACATTCTAGACATATTAGCAACAAATATGAGTTTTAAATGTAGTTACAGACACAGGAATTAGTGATCATAAAATAGTGCATGATAAATTTAATGTAGGCGTTGAAAGACATTATAAAATAATATTTTCAGTGATGACATTAAAAATATTTTGCGAACTCCAACTTAATATGGTAGACTGGACCATAATCAAAAAATTAGAGAAATTGATTGCCGAACTGATAGACTCCTTCTTTTCTTGTACAATTAAGGATATTATTAGCTCTAAATATATCCAATAGTATAAATATAAGTGGATAGCATATCAATGGATAGCGTTGGCATGTTGACATAGGGTCTGTAAGGTAACCCAACTAACAGCGGTTTTTTGCATGCCTACTTGCTATGCCATTTTTATCTTTTTTATATATTGTGAAGTTTGGAGTAGAATAAATTCACGAATTCTTTTGCATGTTTGGTGTGGATTCACCCTCTGCCACACACCTTTATGGTGGTTCGCAGTGTATTGAGTAGATGAAACCAAGGAGGAGGGTATGCTTATTTGGCAAGGTTAATTACGACGGTATAAAAGAGGAATTAAGGGAATCGTTCGATGTATTTAGCGAACAAAGCAAAGGATTAGATACAGAGGATTCGTGGAGAGAATTTCTTGAGATCACCCGTAAAGCAGTTAATGAATACATACCAAGTAAATACATAAGTGATAATACAGAGCCAAGGTGGTATAACGCGGATGTTAGGAAATCACTAAAGCGACGAAGGGTATGCCACGAGAGGATGAAAAATGCAGGACGGGGTCTATCGGTAGAGGAAAGAAATGAGCTAGTTCAAAACTATAAAAAAATCGAGAGCATTAGCAAGGAAATCATGTCGGAAAGCGTTATCACATTTCAAGAGCAAGATGTTAGGAGGATACTTAGATAGCAATCCTAAAGCTTTTTGGTCATATGTGAGAGAGCTTCAGGGAAATAGGTCCACAGTGCACACAATTAAAAACGATAAAGGAATTAGAGTCACCAGCAGTGTAGAAAAAGCAAATACTTTAAAAACCTTCTTCCAAAGCGTATTCAACTCATCGTCACACAACGCAGTGGAACCACCGCCGAACACTTTCAGTGAGCAAATGCCCAAAATAAAAATTGCATGTCGCGGAATAGAGCAGCAGTTAAAAAGCATTAGTAAAAACAAATCACCAGGTCCCGATCAAATTCCCTCCAGAGTATATAAAACATTAGCTTCTGAAATAGCCCCCTATCTAGAAATAATATTCAATAAAACACCAAAGAACCACACAGTGCCCAAGGATTGGAAAGTAGGTAACATTACACCTATTTTTAAAAGCGGTGATAGGGAAGAACCAAGTAACCACAGACCCATTTCACTCACGTCAATCTCTTGTAAGGTATTCGAGGACATTGTAGTCAGTTCGATCATGGGGAATTTGGATAGTCAGGGATTGCTCATAAACAGCCAACATGGGTTCCGGAACGGTAGATCCTGCGAAACACAATTAGCTTTATTCGTACATGATATTTTAGTCTACGGCGAAAACGGTACTGAAGTTGATGCTATATTTTTAGATTTTAAAAAGGCATTCGAACAAGTTCCTCATGATAAATTAATCTTGAAGTAAGAGAGTTTGGGTGTAAATAAAGACGTTGTATGTTGGGTAAAAGAATTCTTGAGTGGGTTAGAGCAGAGGGTTGTCATAGATGGTATCATGTCGGACACAATCAAAGTCACATCGGGAGTTCCCCAGGGTAGTATATAAGGTCCACTTCTATTTCTTTTATAGATAAACGATTTGGGTACCGTAGTTAGTTGTAAGCTTAGTCTTTTTTTCAGACGATGCGGTAGTGTATAGGGGTATATCTAAAGAAGAGGACAGGAAATCGCTTAGCAAGGATTTAGATGCAATTCAAGAGTGGTGCGACAAATGGCAGCTAGAACTTAGCCTTTAGAAGTGTGTAGCTATCAATTTTTGGAGGAGGAATAATTCCTATAAAATTAATATCACGAAGATCGAAGGCGTTGAAACCATAAGGTATTTAGGTCTAACAATCACTAAAGATTTATCGTGGGAAAGACACATCCGGGAAATATGCGGCCGAGCGAAGAGAAAGCAAGGATTTATAAAAAGAGTGCTCGGGAAATGTGATGAGAAGACAAAAGAGCGATGCTACTTTTCACTAGTTCGGCCCCACCTTGAGTATGCAGCCATTGTATGGGATCCGAATGAATTAGGTTTGATCAGAGAACTTGACAGTGTGCAGCGTAGAGCAGCTAGGTTCGTTAAAAGGTGTTACGATAGGTTGAGTAGCGTTTCAGAATTAACAAAAGAATTAGGGTGGGAGTCATTATCAGAGCGTAGGTTAAAGTACAGATTAAGTCTATCGCAGAAATATCAATCGGATAGCTTTACTGAAGATGTAAGGCACATATTAAAAAACACCAGCGTATTATGCTAGATTCGACCAGATAAACAAAATTAGAGAGATAGATTGTCGTACTTATGGATTCAAATTGGCATTTTCCCCGTAATATAAGAGAACAGAATAGGCAGCATAGCAAAGGGATAGGTAGGGGAAATATTTTAGAGTATTCTGTAGTGCATGATGCATGTCCTACCCCTTAAATACTATAGATACTAACAATCTAGTTGCATGAGTCCCTATAGTTGCTTTTTTGCATGTCGGTGATATTCACCCCCTGCCACACACCCTCGCGGTGGCTTGCAGGGTATCGTGTAGATGTAGATGAGATGTTTGTGACAGTAATATCTTTCAGCGAAGATACTGAAGGAAATTTGATTAGGTACCATACATTTTGAAGTAGGACGTCAGTGTGCAGTAATTACTATAACATATTCATGTTTCAACATTTCCAGCTCAACAATATGCCCTAGAAAAGAATAAACATTTAATTACTGCAGCTTAAGAAGTTCTTGACTAATCGATAATTATTGTAACAACAATTTACCTCTCAGTTGCTGGTAAGTTGGTAACCCAACGAAAAGAGGGTCCCTACGCAGTGGGTGTGGATGCCGGAATGTTGAACACCACCGAAGTTACAAGGAATCAATTTGAGAAATGGAGTAGGATAGTTCCTGAGTCAGCCTTTATCCTATCATTATAGCTCCAGTTGAAATATTTAAACCAACCAGCTATAGCAACCAATTAATATTTGGGACAGTAATGGATTAAAGCGAAGATACCTAAAGAAATTAGAAAAGATGCTGTATATTTTGATTCAGAAGAATAGTGAGTCGTTCATGTATCGACATTACTTTCTTACCCATGTTCTAGAGAATCATAATTAATCAGTTACTTCAGTTATATAAGTTCAATACTCATCGATAATTATTACATTGATTGGTTTGGATTATCAATTTGGTTAGACGGTTCTCGTGAATGATTATCTAACATTTAAAGCAAAGTAATTACACATTACAGAATAGCATGTAGGTAGTGCCTGCACGACCTGCTATTTTTGCATGCCTGCATGACAAGTAAGTGAAAATTTAAATCTCTTTTGATTGTGTTGTTACGTACTCTTAACTACACGTAACTCTTGGGAGGCTTCCTTTTGAAGTCATCTTTACCTCAAATAAAACTTCTAAGACGACCAAGATTCTTTCTCAGTACAGCCATCTTTATTACTTCTTCTCTTACAGCTCATGTGTTACATTACATCCGGGAGGCGGAGAAACAAAAGACAATCAACTAAATAATGCCAACCTTTGCATTATATAACAATATGTAAATTAAGTACATCTACATAATACCCTTCAAACCACCATAAAGGTGTGAGGCAGGGGGTGAATTAACACCAAACATGAATTAAATATTATGCATAAATAGGATTATTTATATTCTACTAAACTTCACAATAAAAAAAAGCAAAGCAAGAAAATAAAACAAAGCAAGAATGCAAAAACATGCTGTTGGTTGCGTTAGCTTTAAGTCCTCGTGCAAAAGAAATTACTTTCCGTCTGGTGACCCCGCGATCGACCATTGGTATTCGTATGTATTACGTAAGTAGGTAATATAAGCTTAAATTTCACTCATTATACTTATTACATATCAGTCATTACCATTCATTCAATAGTGTAATTACGCTTCACCAAATATACTCATTACATTGCAGTCAATACGTTAATTACGTACTCACTGCATCTCGCTCAAGTCGTCGGTTCCATTGACGTCGCCTGAAATATTTCCGACGAGGTCTAGGGCATTCAATTCCTTATGCTTCATTCTGAAGTGATTCGCTCTCGACCATGAGAGCGAAAGTGAGGAATCATTTCAGCGATTGCGAAACCCACGACCTTACTAGTTCAGGAACGAACTTCGTCTTAGTTCCTTGTTTTACTTCGTACGAGGCAACAACACTATCCCGAACAGCTGATCAGCAGTGGTGTGGAATCCTTGCGAGAATGCTTGGAGGCCGTTCCGTCACGTAATAAGAAGCTGATTTTCGTATTAAGTCTTTTGCAAGAAGTGTCCGCTAGTGTTTCAGTGAGTGAGAAAGTCTAATATTGGCGATGTATCATAATGAGAAGTATCGTGAACGTGAATTATTCACGTGAATATTATGTTGCTCACCAAATCGTGACTCCAAAGAAGCCTGTTAGTAAATCGACGCTCCTCAAGATGTTAATGCATAAGTTATCCAGCGTAATTTGTGAGAGTGTTTATCAAGTACCGAGCAGTGTTTCATCCTCCAACATAACCTCGCAAGATAAATATGAATAGTAGTGCTTCAGTTGCATCAATCACTGGACGAGTGACCAAGTTATGTCGTGTCGTGCGTCGTGGTTATAAGTGCCTTGCCGAGAGAAGAATTAGCTGGAAATCGTTGCAGTGAATCTACTACCCTAGCTGTAATGACGGTACACAGGTCTTGGTGTTCCCGTAAAGGTAAGCAATTGCATGGTTTGCTTCCATTTCCTATGCTTATGTAATTACCCACGTCCAAGTGTGATTTGGGTTGCTGAAGTATTCTGCGAACGATGCCGACGAATTTCGTTGTTGTTGCAGTTTGATGGTTACTATTAGCAACTGCTAATCTTTGATTGAATTCAAGGTAAATATACGACATATCCAACCGTAAATCTTATTATATCCAGAAAGCAACTAGAAGGGCGGTTGGCAGTGGTTTTATTGAAGAGTTTCTTTCATTTGATTACTATCAATAGTAGAGGAAAATGGACTTACTATTCGAACGTCGATGGGCATGTTTATCTGAAAATAATTTTCATGTAACTATTTCAATAATTGCTATAATTATAGCAATGCAAAATTGAAATCAGGTATCAGATGACATTAAAATGTAGGTGTGGGTAGTCTCGAAATAAAACCCCTACACGTTGCATGATGGTGTAATATTTGTTTGAAAACAATTTCTTTTGTTAAATATTTCATTGTAGGACATTTTTCAGAAACTTGAGGATTACAGCATCTATTGGGTATTTTATCACATTTTCCCGCCAAAACGAGTAGTTAACGGACGTAATAGCAGGTGGCGCTCTTAATAATTTTATAGTAAACTATTTTCGGAAAACGAATCTGCTTGCCATTATAGGCAATTATCAATATCCAACATGCATATCCAACAATATATAAGCAAGGGAATATTTAAATTGCGAAAATAATTAAGCGTTTTCGAAATTATTAATCACGACGAATTCCATAATTGCGCTTTGGTGATTGGTCCGGTCTCGGTGACGTCACGCCAGACCGTGACTTTTAATCGCGTGATCAGACAGTCTTCAGTATTCGTCTGGACGCGGTAGTAGAAGGGCAGGTGAGTTTTCAGCCCCAATTTAAGATACTTTTACTTTAAGTCGGTTTCCATTATTAACCTTCAGATTATATTCTTTCTTGAGCTATTAATAAGATATTTATAATAAACCACATTAGTAACGTTCATCGAGTTTGGAGTTACCTTAAAAGGGAAATCCGGAGCAACTAGTGACTTAATTTTCTGGATGTACATACGAAGAGTAGAGATATATTCCGAGATACATATACCATGTACATGACTACAGTTGATATTCTTGCTTTACTTAGAAATTCACTCCTGCATATGTCATGAATAATTCTTTTCCCATTGATTGATGGGTAATTACAGTAGAAGTGCAGCAAAATTTTTGGTTCCGTCTGTTAATGGTTTGAATGTTTTTACAGGAAGGAGTTATTCGAGTTGCCTGCTACGTAAAACGGGATCTTCGTCATCGATCACGTGGGACTTTAGACAACTGGGAATTCGAGAGACTGAGAAACGGTCTTCAGTGGGTTCAGATGGTAAGTCCGCTTAATTGCTAATATTTTTCATTGACAAGTGTTTTCATTTTCACGTAATACTTTTCGCGCCTTTTTTGTGATTCTTTTACTTCTGGTCGATGCTAGGTTGTTTTTTCTTAAACCGTGACTTCCCGCCGAAAATCTCAAAAGGTTGTTTCGACTCCTAGAATTATCCCGGGCCATCCTTGACTCTTCTTGCTACAACCTTACGCGTTATTCGAGAAATTTTAGTCTATTTCAAGTTCATCCTGTTTGAAATTAACTTAAAATCGAGATTAAACGATTGCTGTTAATAAAACAAAGTCGAAAGTGCAGTAGCGTATCTTCACTTTCTACCTTCTTGGAATTAATTTGAATTTGTGGATAATTTCAGTTTCGCAATCTGTTTTCTTACATAATTAATATCTATCGTAATGACCTCGAAGTCGATCTCCATGTATAAGCCCATTTTCATTGTCCAATCAATTCTCATCCTGTATGTTACGGGAGAAAGTAGGTATTGCGTATTCTACGTTACCTTATTCCGCGATCATTTAAAATGATCCAAGGTTCAAGATGTTAATTTTCGAATTTTGACTCTATAGCCGACGTTTTAGCTACATTTTTGTGATATTTTTTAGCGATCTTACTGTTTCTTGTTGCTACGGAAGTGAGACGGATAACACTATAGCATACATCTACATCTACACGATACCCTGCAAGCCACCGCTAGGGTGTGTGGCAGGGGGTGAAGGTCACCAAGCATGCACTACTAACATGCAAGCAAGCAACTAAAGGGTCTCATGCAACTATCGGAAAGGGATATAGCTGTACTGATTTTCGTCAATAGTTTTGCTCGGGAGCAACAGATGCGATATATGAACTACCTGTTCGCTACGTGGCGCGAGATTATGAATATTATTTTTTATTAAGTAGGCAGAGTCCGCTATTTTTCCATTAACTGATGACTAATTACAGCATTAAGCACTTATGGCCCGACACACAACATCAATTTTGACGGAGCCAAGCTGATCAAGACCGCCATACACCATTTCCCAAGGCTCATACGCGAGGCGATCGAAACGGCCGAGAACCCCAACAATTTTAATTTAAGATATTACAACTCCAGTATCTAACTGCAAATAGGTGTGTCATTCTTGGTGAATATAATGAGTTCAAATATGAGTTTGTGAGCCCGCGTCATGTTTCATAAGCATTTTACATTATCCACGTACAGTTTGTTTACATTTCCAACTCGGAATAGATACCATTTTCCCTTGTGAGTGTAAGAAACTCGGTCATCTGATTGACTGATTTGTTTGAGTAATTTTTTTGTATCTTTGGAATAAATTTATGTTCCTAGTAAATTGGGATTGTTTCACATATTGTGCACGACTTGGGCAGTCATTATTGAATCCCTTCGTGGTAATGTTATAACTATATAATATTTAAATGCCTAATAGATTTAGTTTTTCCGATTTGTTAAAAATTCGCGTAAGTGCCTTGACTTCAGGAAGGTGCTTCACGAGGTTTTTCGGTTGAAAGTTCCTGGCACGACACAAAGAAGAAGACGCCGTGCATTGAAGAGTGGTTCGATGGAAGTGACAAAAGAGAGTACCTGTTTCTCAATCAAACCTCCTTTTAACTGGATTTCATCAAATTGAGATTGTCCAGACCAAAACTGGGTTTGAGCGCCAGTGCCAGGAATTTTCAACCAAGCTCTTAACATTGCACACAGACCAAGGTTAAAAACAGCTTGAAAGTGTTTTCAACTTTCGTTCAGTATCAAAGGTTGAAGTTCAGGGTTCATAATGCCGTAATAAATTAACATGGATAGTTAAGCCATCAAGGCCCTTTTCCACGCATTCTATTTGTTGCACTTCATTGTGCGTTTGTTGGTAACTTTTGTGCTGATTATTGAATAGAAAAGATCACTTCGATCGCAAGTTGAGTAAGAGTTAAACATTAGAGGCATGGGATATATGGCTCGTTGAATTTAAATACGTTTCAACTATTGTTGAATTACCGGTTAACATTATTAAGTCTTCTGAAGTCCAATGAAGGATCTTGATAATACATGAACAATGAATGGTCTTACGCGCTTTGATCACCAAACATTGTTATTTCATATGGCTTGTAGCTTAATGAAAATTAACTTTTGCCAGATTTGCTATTTTTGCAATTGTTCTCCTTTAAGTTAATCGGTGTTATGTTCATTGATATCGTAAAACAGAGAGACCAATTTTTAGCAATATTTAGTAATTAGTAAGCATTATTTATTGCATATGTTAGGTACCTGTATTTCTTCGTAAAAGGACCGGACACAGGGTTTTTAGTCTCTAGATTTCATCCGTTTATTTCGCACAGTTAACAACACATCAACATACTCCCGTCCCTCATAGCGCGAGATGATGGAAAGTATTAAATCCGTGATGAGGGAATCATTTAATAACAACTACTGTGGATTTTAGAAATGAGATTACAGGCTTTCATACTCGTTGCATTTAAAATTATTTTTTCACGGTATTTCATCTCGCTAAATTCATACCTCGCACAGTAAATCTAATTCTAATGCAGCTATACTTATGTTTTAAGTTGTTACTTGAGTACACAAGTTTAAATCACATGATTTCCAACCTACTGCGTTTATGCTCTTTATTGTTTCGATTGGTTGCTATGCGTTGGTTATTGCAGGAAGTAGAACATTCATTTATAAAACTAGATGTGATCCATAATTTTATTTATTTCATATACATACTTCATGCATGATCAATATTTTTTTATCATAACAATAACCATTGAAAGACTTTTGTCAGCTGATTAGCAATGTTTCCTTAGGCGGATAATCAGTATCCATCATTTTCGGTCTCGATATTTTGTTCCTTCCTTGTCGATTGAATTCAGATGAAGTTGATACCATTCGTATACGAAGTAGATACGATTACACGAATACGAATATATTTCGAAAAACGAAGTTGTTATTTTCAATGTTCGACGAAATTTACGCGGTAAACATAAACTTTTTAATTTGGAAATTCAATGTGCATACAAAATGGTGTCTGCCGGTGGAGTAGTATCGATAAAGTTGTGCTGATATGATTTTAATTTGCGTTTGTGCCTTGATTCGTCGAAATTTGGAAACTTCAAGCAGTGTTCCAATTAGATTGTAGACCCAATTTTCCTGTCTCTAATCTTGAATGCATATAATTATTTTCTCCTATGGAATCAGGCGTGCTTAATAATTTTAGATTTGATATTTAATTCAATTGCTAATCATTTATTTTTGTGTTCATAAACAAGACACGTATTGGCTATTATTAGACTCCTGAGAGCGTAACAGTCTTTTTCAATATGAACAGAATCTTTTTCGAAATTAAACTTTGAGTATATTTATATTCTAATTTAGATAACGATTGTTATTATTTGATTTGATCCCTTATTGGGTTGCGGCATTTATTCTGTTAATAATGTCAGTACAAACTAATACGATATTGCCATTGGGCTCCAGTTCTTCCGGCCTTCTATGCTCTCCTGAAATTCGAGATGTAACACCTGAGTTTCGACCCAGAGATTGGTTTTTAAGCGCGGAAGATTTCAAATCGCGTGTCGTTAGAGTAAAATAGATTACGACTCTATTCTCCAACGTGTTATTAGAGAGTGAATTTGTTTTTTTTTCTTGAAATAGATATGGGAGGTTCCATCACTGTCTGTAAATAAACTGACCTTGAAGGTTATTTCGCCTTTCATCATTTGCCATACTCATATTTTGATGAGAATTGATTCCAATTATTGATTACACGACCTTTTTCGTTGCTCGATCGATTTATTTCGTAACACATAATTTCTGTTGTATCACCCTCACGTGAGCCTCCTCCTAAAATCTTCCTAATCCTTGTAAAATATCTTCACCTTTCAATCGATGCTTATATGACTGGTTGGAGTTAAACTGCTCTTCGCTGACCAAAACGGTTACCATGCGCGACACGCGAATACGTGATGTAAACAAACCGGTTTGGTTGTGGGAGATAGGCCGTCGCTATAGACAACCGTTGTAAACAAGGAAGTTAGAATGTACTAGAGGACGTATGTAAGCTGATTTGAGAAGAGATCTGGGTAATAGGTACAGACATATCAGGCTTGCTACTTGCGATATTCGTACGGATGAAGTTTTTTTGGCACCCAGTAAAACTAAGACAATCAAGAGAAATAATCATATGCCTTTTTTAAACGTCAAAGAAACGGAAGATAGATAGCAAACAAACGCCAAATATATAGTTTAAATTTGTTAAATTCTAACCTGATAAGATTAAATAGTTATTTACGGGATAAAATGCATCAACAGCTACGTTAAATACAGCTACATCCACGCGATACTTAGCAAGCCACCGCGAGGGTGTGTGGCAGGGGGTGAAGATCATCGAACACGCAATATTGGCATGCTACTAGGCTACTACATGGATATATGCTAGATCATAGGATCACGTGGAGCTAGATGTAGTACATACATAGTAATAAAGGGGTTGGGTGTTAATAAATACATCATACACTACAGTCAACTCTAACAGTATTTCACCTATTGCCTATCCCTTTCCTATGCTGCCTATTGTGTTCTCTTATAGTACCGGGGAAAAAATACATTTTAAATCACTCGTTACGACAATCTATCGCCCTTAATCTTATTTATCTGGTCGAATATAGCATCATACGCAAGTGTCTTTAATATGTATGTCAGTCAAGCTGTCCGTTTTGAATGAATGAAATAGATTTAATCTGTACTTAAACCTAAGATCCTTACGAAGATTAGCGGGTACCGAAGGGATTGAATTTGTGCCCGATTTAATTGTTGTTTAAGCTTTAATACGCATAAGAGGCCTCCGTGCAAAACACAAATGTTTTGTACGGGCTTGTAGGTGGGCTTGAATCGTTCACAACCACCCCTATTCTGAGTTCATTGTCACCCGGTGGCTAGTATGCTAATTTCTCTGTCATGTACTTTCAGTTCTACTTGAGAAATCACCATTTGTGATCTGTTGCATTGCTGTTGCATCACGCAGGTTATCTTGTTATCTCTCGTTTTCATGTAAATGCTGATACATATACATCAGTCAGGTTTAATTTCGGGTATCGTATATCGAATTTTTTAAATCTGAGGTTAGAATTAGATTATTATCATATAAGTCCAAATCAACTGGAATTTAAGGAATACCACTCCGCATTATCCCACCATTTTGCTGTGAATATTTTTTTCAAGATTTCTCTTGTTCCTATAGCGTGTTTTTGTGAATACAGTTCTGATTATCATTTTTATATCTTCGCTTTTTAAATAATAACTCCATTGTTGGAACATCATTTAGGGATGTGAGTTTTTCAGCGTGTCAAAATGGTTATGAGTTCACTACAACTGCAGATATGTGCTGTATTCAGGAGCAGAGGCGTGGAAGTACACAAACTTTGATCGAATTCGAATCGATTCACATTTTGGGCACATAACATTTACTATTGTTTTTTGCATTATTCACTATAAATTTGAGTCTAAAAGATTTGTATTTCTCCGTCAATTATGAACAAAACATCTTAGAGTTAGGAGGACTTGTCTTCCCATACGGGGGCCCCGACATCATTTACAGAGACCTATACATCTCGATGTGATTTGGTAAAACTGTACTTTCAAACTCAGTATACAATGACAGAAGATGGTAACAAAAATTATATACACTATCTTATTCTTCACACTGAGCTTTGTGTTAGTTAAAGATTTTCTTTTCTTAGAGGTACATTGTTTTGACGGCACGCTAATTTAAATTAAATTTATTTCTGCCGTTGCAGGACTTAAGGCGGAGCTACGACTGGAAGGTCACTTCCCATAAGTTGTCGAGGTTAGGGTGAGGAATCTTCGTAGCGGCCCGAGAGGGGAGAACAGGAAGCAGTCTCAACAGGAGGTCGAACATTGGTTTGCTCATGGCTTCGCAATGCTCTGGTAAAACTAACTTTTGTTTCAGGGTCTACGATCTAAAAGGTAAAGAGAGCATTTGTAAGCAAGGGTAAAATGTGTGTTCACAATTATTTGGTTCTCTTGTGTTCGTCATAGGAGCCGATTGCCCCTATTTCAATACATGGCCATGGTCTGGTGAAATGTGAAGGTATTTTGGTAAATCAAGCTTGATTATTGGTGTAAAGGCCTCGGTAACTGATGTCGGGTACCCGACATAGGAGGACTAGTCCTCCGAACTATAAGGCAAGTGGCCACTTGCCTGGTCTAGCGAGTCGACTCTAGGCAGGAATATGTTTGCATACTGTGTATAGTAATATATTATGTGAAGTCCTGAATGTTTTGTTTGTCGCTTTTCCTTGGGTGTATTTTTTTGTGTCCATTTCTATTGTTTTAATGTATTTTAATTGTGATGGATGTTTTTATCTTCTATGCTTGTTTATTCAGGTTCGTTCACAGGTGAGCTGACGCCTTGGATTACGCTGCATGCCGAGTAGAGTGTAGGAATAGTTAGTCAGTATAGAGCAGTCAGTATAAGTATTTGTGGATGTTGAGCTTGCTCTAGAGTTAAATTTCAAAATTAAGGGAATTGGTTCGTCAGTTACGATGTGCATCCAGGTGTACTTAGTTTCTGAATGAACATTCCTCGCATTTTTATGAAATGCACTTTTGGATATCTCCATTAAATGTGAGCAGCTTGGCATTCAATCTATTTCATTTGTTGTTTATTATGTCACTAACCCGCTCTCTCCTTAGGTAACTCCACAACGCCCCGGCCTGCTAGAGGGTAGGGTATGTAGTCAGTTTCCAGTATTTTGCATTCAAGGCCCTTCTTGCCCGTCGTAACAGTAGGATATCTAGGTGAATTTCATTTAGCTCTTAGCGTTTTTTGTGGATGTTGAGCTTGCTCTAGAGTTAAATTTCAAAATTAAGGGAATTGGTTCGTCAGTTACGATGTGCATCCAGGTGTACTAAGTTTCTGAGTGACCAATCCTCGCATTTTTATGAAATGCACTTTTGGATATCTCCATTAAATGTGAGCAGCTTGGCATTCACTCTATTTCATTTGTTGTTTATTATGTCACTAACCCGCTCTCTCCTTAGGTAACTCCACAAAGCCCCGGCCTGCTAGAGGGTAGGGTATGTAGTCAGTTTCCAGTATTTTGCATTCAAGGCCCTTCTGGCCCGTCGTAACAGTAGGATATCTAGGTGAATTTCATTTAGCTCTTAGCGTTTTTTGTGGATGTTGAGCTTGCTCTAGAGTTAAATTTCAAAATTAAGGGAATTGGTTCGTCAGTTACGATGTGCATCCAGGTGTACTAAGTTTCTGAGTGACCATTCCTCGCATTTTTATGAAATGCACTTTTGGATATCTCCATTAAATTTGAGCAGCTTGGCATTCACTCTATTTCATTTGTTGTTTATTATGTCACTAACCCGCTCTCTCCTTAGGTAACTCCACAACGCCCCGGCCTGCTAGAGGGTAGGGTATGTAGTCAGTTTCCAGTATTTTGCATTCAAGGCCCTTCTGGCCCGTCGTAACAGTAGGATATCTAGGTGAATTTCATTTAGCTCTTAGCGTTTTTTGTGGATGTTGAGCTTGCTCTAGAGTTAAATTTCAAAATTAAGGGAATTGGTTCGTCAGTTACGATGTGCATCCAGGTGTACTAAGTTTCTGAGTGACCATTCCTCGCATTTTTATGAAATGCACTTTTGGATATCTCCATTAAATGTGAGCAGCTTGGCATTCACTCTATTTCATTTGTTGTTTATTATGTCACTAACCCGCTCTCTCCTTAGGTAACTCCACAACGCCCCGGCCTGCTAGAGGGTAGGGTATGTAGTCAGTTTCCAGTATTTTGCATTCAAGGCCCTTCTTGCCCGTCGTAACAGTAGGATATCTAGGTGAATTTCATTTAGCTCTTAGCGTTTTTTGTGGATGTTGAGCTTGCTCTAGAGTTAAATTTCAAAATTAAGGGAATTGGTTCGTCAGTTACGATGTGCATCCAGGTGTACTAAGTTTCTGAGTGACCAATCCTCGCATTTTTATGAAATGCACTTTTGGATATCTCCATTAAATGTGAGCAGCTTGGCATTCACTCTATTTCATTTGTTGTTTATTATGCCACTAACCCGCTCTCTCCTTAGGTAACTCCACAACGCCCCGGCCTGCTAGAGGGTAGGGTATGTAGTCAGTTTCCAGTATTTTGCATTCAAGGCCCTTCTGGCCCGTCGTAACAGTAGGATATCTAGGTGAATTTCATTTAGCTCTTAGCGTTTTTTGTGGATGTTGAGCTTGCTCTAGAGTTAAATTTCAAAATTAAGGGAATTGGTTCGTCAGTTACGATGTGCATCCAGGTGTACTTAGTTTCTGAGTGACCATTCCTCGCATTTTTATAAAATGCACTTTTGGATATCTCCATTAAATGTGAGCAGCTTGGCATTCACTCTATTTCATTTGTTGTTTATTATGTCACTTACCCGCTCTCTCCTTAGGTAACTCCACAACGCCCCGGCCTGCTAGAGGGTAGGGTATGTAGTCAGTTTCCAGTATTTTGCATTCAAGGCCCTTCTGGCCCGTCGTAACAGTAGGATATCTAGGTGAATTTCATTTAGCTCTTAGCGTTTTTTGTGGATGTTGAGCTTGCTCTAGAGTTAAATTTCAAAATTAAGGGAATTGGTTCGTCAGTTACGATGTGCATCCAGGTGTACTAAGTTTCTGAGTGACCATTCCTCGCATTTTTATGAAATGCACTTTTGGATATCTCCATTAAATGTGAGCAGCTTGGCATTCACTCTATTTCATTTGTTGTTTATTATGTCACTAACCCGCTCTCTCCTTAGGTAACTCCACAACGCCCCGGCCTGCTAGAGGGTAGGGTATGTAGTCAGTTTCCAGTATTTTGCATTCAAGGCCCTTCTGGCCCGTCGTAACAGTAGGATATCTAGGTGAATTTCATTTAGCTCTTAGCGTTTTTTGTGGATGTTGAGCTTGCTCTAGAGTTAAATTTCAAAATTAAGGGATTTGGTTCGTCAGTTACGATGTGCATCCAGGTGTACTTAGTTTCTGAGTGACCATTCCTCGCATTTTTATGAAATGCACTTTTGGATATCTCCATTAAATGTGAGCAGCTTGGCATTCACTCTATTTCATTTGTTGTTTATTATGTCACTAACCCGCTCTCTCCCTAGGTAACTCCACAACGCCCCGGCCTGCTAGAGGGTAGGGTATGTAGTCAGTTTCCAGTATTTTGCATTCAAGGCCCTTCTGGCCCGTCGTAACAGTAGGATATCTAGGTGAATTTCATTTAGCTCTTAGCGTTTTTTGTGGATGTTGAGCTTGCTCTAGAGTTAAATTTCAAAATTAAGGGAATTGGTTCGTCAGTTACGATGTGCATCCAGGTGTACTAAGTTTCTGAGTGACCATTCCTCGCATTTTTATGAAATGCACTTTTGGATATCTCCATTAAATGTGAGCAGCTTGGCATTCAATCTATTTCATTTGTTCTTTTTATTATGTTCACTAACCCGCTCTCTCCTTAGGTAGTGCAGTGTGTGAGAAGAAAAGTGATAGTGAATAGTGTGTGTTGTCAGTGTGGTGATAGTGTGGTGTCAGTGTGGTTTAAGTGAGTGCCGTTGTCATCCGTGGGTGAGCATCAAGAGGAATAGAGAGAGACTAGTGTATTTATAATGTTATGTAAATTAATTCTTGTGTATTATTTATGCTCATTTCTCTTCCTACCCTTCCCATAGCTTTGCAATGGCCGCAGACCAGAAAGAAGAGATAGCAACCGCGACTGTGAATGAGTACAAAGTTTTTTATGTAAGTCTTGCGTTTATATATTTTGTTTTATTATTTATTTATCTATGCATTTGTGATATCTACATGTAAAAGTTATTATATTAATAATAACACTTGTAGTGTGTAGGGGTTTGCGTATCGGTCGTTTGACCCGGGTCAATCCAGGTTTGGTAGTTGAACTCCGGTTTTGCCTTGTGCACGGGCTCTTAGCGTTTTTACTTACGTAGGAATCACACTCTTAGCGCCATCATGCGCTACCTTGCCATTTATATTTTTAGATCATTCACCGTGTGTCGTAATTTATGCCACTGTTCCTTTGTTTCATTTTTGACGATTTATTCCATTTCCTTTTACAGGTTTTTCCATTAATGCGTTTTCTTTTGCAGGTACATGTGTGAATGATATTTTTGAGTGTGTATTTTGTTGATTGGTGGATGAATGATGATGAACAGGGTCAGCGCCGATAGGTATGCGAAGTGAATAGGTAGGCCTAGGGTATGTAAGCGGTAGATTTAGTTTAGTGGGTGGGTGGATGTTAGATGGGGAGAATAGGGCTTAATGACATATAGGTGCTTATATTTCTTAGTCCGTACTTGATCTCGCGTCTTGCCCTGGCCTTGGGAGTGAATGCGTGGAATAGGCCTCTGCGCAGCCCGGAGGGGAACGCAGGGGGAAACGCCACGTTAAATAAAGGTTAACGAGCCGGTGGCGTTGACCTCCTGGGTCCGGCGTGGAATAACGCCCGTGTGTTGTGTGAATGACGTAACAATAAGCTTCAAGCTAATCGTAATTATTTAGTTATTGCTATAAAAGTTTGAGATGTTTCGTATATTTTTTGCTATCCAAGATAAAAACTCGAACAATATTGTGGCAGAAGAGTATATTTACATATTTTGCCTCAGGAAGTCTAGTTCGTAAATACTGGCCTTGCGACCCCTACTCTATGCCTACATGCGGCTACAATATTGTTACAGAGCAAGTATTCAGAGCATTACTTTTGAAATTTCCTAACGTTTTCATCTCGTGATTATTCTTCCTACTTGTGTCTATTTTTTGTTTCCGGACATTTACTCCAGTTGACATTGTCTTTCTGCGTGCGTAAGCTATAAGGTGATCAAGTTTTACCTGTAAATTCCCGAGTAATTTTGTAAATTTCATTTGTCTTGACTTTAGATGGAATGTAAACCCGTGTGAACTTTATCGTGTAAGGAAGGACTGCGCGTTAGACGGCGTTTTCATGTCGATTCTAATTGAGTGAAGAGTATTAATTTTTCCCATTTTTAAAATGTGATTGAGCGTCGATCAAGTGGACCATATTTTTTTCAAATATATTATTGTATTACCACAATCTCCATCAATTTATCGACAACTTACGATTTGGAATTTTAAATACGCCTAGAAGTTTCCAAAAGGGATTAGCGGCTATGAAGGTTATTTTATTCCTGCATTTTAAAATTGTTTTTACTCTAATCCTTTCTAGATGTGACCTCATCTTATTCCTTGGAATAAACGTTTGTTCATTATTAAGGTAATGGAACGACTCCATCTCATTGAAATATTTTTTTTCGTTTTATAACGTTTTGAAGAAAAATCGGCTCTAATTATTTTACTAGCTATGCAATATTTATTTCGTTAGTTTTTTCACTGTCACGAAGACCATGTTTTACTGCCTGATTTTTATTTTTGTCATTTACTCTTCTACTTTTTAATGCATCATCTAATCCTCTTCTTTTTTTAATCCGTTTATTTCTTCATTTATTATCTGCTGGTGTTTTATTTACTGTACGTGCCGAGCGTTCTTTGACATATGCGTTCAATCTCTACGTAAATCGAGTGACATGACTTGAGTTCATGTATTCTTGCAACTATATTTTAATACTGCGCGTAGTGTTATATATACATTGATTTCCGCAGTAATAATCATATAATATTATTATCATCATTTACTCCTGTCTAACACCTAAGGAAATAGTAAATGTACATTACGTTGCTTTTCGGTTTCTGGTATGATTAAGCTGAGTAATATTTCAGGAAATGTCCACCTTTTCGTCCCAATTGCAAAGAATTTTCAATGGATGGTGTCAATTTACAAATTCTTTTCGAAAATTAACATTTAAAAATTTCCTTTTTTTTATTATCGATGTTCATTTTGTATCGCAAACATTCGATATCAGTTGCAACAAAGTACGCTTTCGACCTTTTCCCGTGCTCACCTGAGGATATTATTTAAAGTATGATTCCTTTAGATTATTGTTATATGTTATTGTCTGAGTCAAAACTTATATAAGATAATGTCGATTTACATATTTTTTTATTGAATATTTTGCATTTTGAATTTGTTTTGTTCATTTGTCGATGTTTACTTTTCTGTCACAAACATTCCTTGTTATTTTCAATAAATTAAGCTTTCACCCGTTTCTAATTCTCCCCTGAGTATATTATTTACGGCATGATACCTATTGCTTATAGTTATATATTATAGACTGGTTCAAAATTTACGTACATGAGATGGCGTTCATTTACAAATTAAACATTATTGAACACTATTGTTTTAAAATTTGCTTTGTTCAGTTGTCAATGTTCATTTTTTATGACGAACATTCAATGTTGTTTGCAATAAAGTACGCTTTCCCCTTTTCCTAAGCTTCTATATGAGTTTATTATTTATGGCATGATTCCTTTTGTTTATGGTTGTGTATATTGTGTGATTCAGGATTTATATATATGAGATAATGTTAATTTACATTATTTGTAATGTGAATTTTTTGTCGATGTTCAATTTATTGTCACAAACATTCAATGCTAATTGAAATTAAATCACGCTTTCGCCGTTTACCAACGACGTCTGAAGATATTGTTTGTGGTATGAATCCTATTGTTTATCTTTTTATGATACGGTCTGATTCAAAATATACAAACAATAGATCGTGTTACAATAGATTTTACAAGAGGTATGGAAAAGTTTTGTCTTGAAAGTTGTTTTGTTAATTTGTCAATGTTCATTTTGTATGACAAACATTCAATGATTGTTTGCAATAAATGATTCTCTGCTTTTCCTAAGCTCATATTTGAGTACATTTTTTGTGGTGTGAATCCTATTGTGTTTGGTTGCGTGATATTGTTTTTCTAAATTTACTTACATGACATCGTGTTAATTTACAAATTTTGTACAGTACCTAATTAATTGTTTTTATTTTTTTTAAATTCGTCAATGTTCACTTTTTTGCACAAACGTTCAATTTTGTTTTATTAAAGTAAGCTTTTCCTCGCTTATCTGAGTATATTATTTATGTACAAGCATTTTATAGTGTAGCGAAAAAATGTAGGAGATTACGATAAATGAAAACTAAGTTCTGAAACAAAGTTGATGTATTCTCTCCTTGATGCCGATATTACAATAAAGACTGGTGAGCGGAACTGCATGCGAAACTAGATTCACAAACGTTGGTGGAGTATTGGCGTCCGAGCAACACTGACTTACCAAGTCGAATCGAAGTGCATACTCGACAGCGTAGACAAACAGTGGAGTCGATACAGATGGGCGCCAAATGCAAAACAAAAGTGAACTATCTAAGCGCATGGGTTCCAATTTTGATATTAAGGGGGTTGATCCGAAAGGTGAAAGTCATGTCATTCTTTTATATTTTCAGCACTTATAGAACTAAAGTTCCTCTATCAAATAACGTAAAGATAATTACACCAACCCATACTCCTTGGTCCACATATTGCATTTGAAATTACATACGATTAACGGCGAGAATGGCCACCACATGGGAATATAACGTTTAAAAATACCATAGTGACATGTCATTTTTGCAAAAAACTGACATTTTATGCGTAATTTCACAAGAAATAAAATAACACGAAAAAAAGGCATCAACCCACCGTATTTTTCGCTAAATCCACCAATTTCTGCGCTTATAGCAGACGAGATGCGTAGTTGTCTTCAAGTGGCGCTGCGGTAAGTCCAGCCAAAATGTATGGCGTATGAATAATATCATTGCTAATGAGATATTAAAGCATATTTCAGAAACATATTATAACATAACGTTTGATAGTAATATTCTGGTGTTATACATTAGTAAATTCATTGAGTACATGAATTTATTTATTTAAAGAAAATGCTGAATTGACTCCATCGTCGAGCTGATTAAAATTATCATAAAATATAAATCCTTCGACTTTACATCGTATTTCTTGTGATATTTAGGACTCTCAATAGCTTACGTAATTTTCTTTGTGAAGTAAGGATCACTTAGCAGGCATATACTCGTACCTCAGACAACTTGACTCAAGCAGTCGCGAGCCAACCTCCTTGGCCTTATGGTAAGGACAGCCACGGACAGTGGCTGTCCTTACCATTGTCCAGTTGGGCGACCGTTTCCGGCCTTTTTTCGCTCTGTCCGTGTTTATATATCACTCAACTACGGGATAACTATTAAAAATAGAGACTGGCTGTTTTGTATATTTCATTCAGGAGATGCCATTCCACAAACGGTTGGGAAGGAAATATATTATTTCCCGAGGTTAGCGAGAACATTAGGCTGAACTTTGGCTTATTAAAACTTGCTTCGAAGACAGAAATTCAAAAATAGGAAAAAATCGAGATGCAGCGACATCTTTCTTCTGCAAGTATCTTTAAGCACGTACGTCAGAATGAGTTTCCAAAGCCGCTATCATCAAAGCGGTGGACCCCTGCACGCCGAAAATCTTAATTTTTCCGGTGGCTGTTGAGGCGTACTAGGCCGTTATGAGTTTTATCCTCCCCCCAGCACTGACCACTTCGGCAACGCGGCATAAGGTGGAGGGGGAGTTTGGTCGCCGATTTCGTACTCTTGTTTCTAGGAGTTGGTGAGGATCCTTTTGGACGCGTATTCCAATTGGAAATATACTAATCTTTACAGGGTGTCTCGGGTGCTGGCGTAGTGGGTTGGTTCCCACAATGTTTAATTAGCCGTTGTGCACGAATGCCTACTACATTTGAGGATGAAATATACACATCAGTCACACCCCTTAACGAAAGCTACGAATTTTGTATATCGCTACGACTGTATTGCGATGCTGCGTTAAATTTTACAGCAGATTACAAGTTGTAATGTTTGGAATGCTGGCGCCTCACGCCAGATAAAAAAAGAGTAACGTTATTGAGGGCCGTCGCACGGAATCCCAAAGCCATGCGTCCACTTCCTCCCGCTCGCCTCACTCCCCTTGTTGATGGAAACACCGAATGAAATGTAAGCGCACATAAAATAAACAACTTAATAAATTCTAAATATCGAGAACCGATTAGCCTTGTTTTACCATAAGCTCCATGACAGGACAAGATTCGTATCGATATGACCACGCAGTACTGAGAAAAAGTTGTTTCACAAAATTTACAAGAACAATTTTATTTACACTTTGATTATCTTAACACTTTGTATATACCTTAACAACAAGTTTCTTTATGTTGTTTTAAGGTTTGGTTACAATCCAATGAATACTTTAAAAGTTATGAATTTTTAAAGTGAGCATTCCGATAAACCGGTGAAAAAACCGGCACTTTTTTTGTTTCACAGACAATAAAATTTTAACAAGTTAAAATAAAAATTTTCGCTTTCCACAGTTAAACGCAGAATTAAATTTCTAATTTTTGATGTAACTTGTTTTCATGTGGGACTACGGGTACAACTGTCATTGACTTGTAAACTCGAGTGTCATGACTTTTTTCCACGACAGTAGTTCCGAGAGCCACCGCTTCAGTTTCAGTGGGGTAACTTTACTGGGAGGAGGGGGTTATCTGTGAGGGGTGTTTGGGGCGTGGCTTACTTAGCCAGTGACCGCCAGTCAAGATGCGCTTATCTCTTATTACGTCTCACGTCATCACTCGGCCCAATTGAACGAAGGCCGAGGAAATATTTTGTTTACGAGCAAGGTGAGTACCTAGATTAGAAGAAATTGAAGAAAGCAGTGAAGGACATATGGCAAATAGAAAAACTTAAGGAGGCTCAACATCCGCTGGCATTTCAGAAAGCAGTGGGAAACAACATAGGAGAGGAACTGACTGACAAATCAGAGGAAGAGCGTTGGGAAAACATTAAACGTGGACTACAGGAAGTCGCAAAACCAGAAAAAATTCCGACCCATATTTGTGCAAAAACGGCGACACTAAACCCCTACACCTGTCGAATGCCTCTCGGCCCACTTACTTAATTTAGGTGCAGCGGCGAAATGAGTCCATTCAACGCCAGCCTGATTTGAGGCGTTTCTTCAAGGAAAGGGAGGTCGAAAGACATTGGTGTCTCAGTTTCAGCCTCTCCTTAAAATTCGGACATTGGGGCGTTGACACTCAGCATCTCTTTGGTGCCCTTGGCTTGGCGATGACCACCATCTCCCACCGATAAAAGAGGACACTTACACAGCATGGATTAATAATCCTTTATTTGTTGCACCACCGGGGCTATATTTGGTGATATTCACCTGCCACACACCCTCGCGTTGGCTCCCAGGGTATTACGTATATGAATATGTAGATAAAGTACCTATATGATGAGGATATGGAAGAGGATAGTTCCTGAGTCAGCCTTAATATCATCATCATAGCTCCAGATGAAATGTCTAACGCAACTAGCAAGACCATTCGAAATATGTAAAAAGAACCGTCCAGGGGTAACGACATTCTAGACATATTAGCAACAAATATGAGTTTTAAATGTAGTTACAGACACAGGAATTAGTGATCATAAAATAGTGCATGAGAAATTTAATGTAGGCGTTGAAAGACATTATAAAATAATATTTTCAGTGATGACATTAAAAATATTTTGCGAACTCCAACTTAATATGGTAGACTGGACCATAATCAAAAAATTAGAGAAATTGATTGCCGAACTGATAGACTCCTTCTTTTCTTGTACAATTAAGGATATTATTAGCTCTAAATATATCCAATAGTATAAATATAAGTGGATAGCATATCAATGGATAGCGTTGGCATGTTGACATAGGGTCTGTAAGGTAACCCAACTAACAGCGGTTTTTTGCATGCCTACTTGCTATGCCATTTTTATCTTTTTTATATATTGTGAAGTTCGGAGAAGAATAAATTCACGAATACTTTTGCATGTTTGGTGTGGTTTCACCCTCTGCCACACACCTTTATGGTGGTTTGCAGTGTATTGAGTAGATGAAACCAAGGAGGAGGGTATGCTTATTTGGCAAGGTTAATTACGACGGTACAAAAGAGGAATTAAGGGAATCGTTCGATGTATTTAGCGAACAAAGCAAAGGATTAGATACAGAGGATTCGTGGAGAGAATTTCTTGAGATCACCCGTAAAGCAGTTAATGAATACATACCAAGTAAATACATAAGTGATAATACAGAGCCAAGGTGGTATAACGCGGATGTAAGGAAATCACTAAAGCGACGAAGGGTATGCCACGCTAGGATGAAAAATGCAGGACGGAGTCTATCGGTAGAGGAAAGAAATGAGCTAGTTCAAAACTATAAAAAAACCGAGAGCATTAGCAAGGAAATCATGTCGGAAAGCGTTATCACATTTCAAGAGCAAGATGTTAGGAGGATACTTAGATAGCAATCCTAAAGCTTTTTGGTCATATATGAGAGAGCTTCAGGGAAATAGGTACACAGTGCACACACTTAAAAACGATAAAGGAATTAGAGTCACCAGCAGTGTAGAAAAAGCAAATACTTTAAAGACCTTCTTCCAAAGCGTATTCAACTCATCGTCACACAACGCAGTGGAACCACCGCCGAACACTTTCAGTGAGCAAATGCCCGAAATAAAAATTGCATGTCGCGGAATAGAGCAGCAGTTAAAAAGCATTAGTAAAAACAAATCACCAGGTCCCGATCAAATTCCCTCCAGAGTATATAAAACATTAGCTTCTGAAATAGCCCCCTATCTAGAAATAATATTCAATAAAACACCAAAGAACCACACAGTGCCCAAGGATTGGAAAGTAGGTAACATTACACCTATTTTTAAAAGCGGTGATAGGGAAGAACCAAGTAACTACAGACCCATTTCACTCACGTCAATCTCTTGTAAGGTATTCGAGGACATTGTAGTCAGTTCGATCATGGGGAATTTGGATAGTCAGGGATTGCTCATAAACAGCCAAAATCGGTTCCGGAACGGTAGATCTTGCGAAACACAATTAGCTTTATTCGTACATGATATTTTATTCTACGGCGAAGACAGTACTGAAGGTGATGCTATATTTTTAGATTTTAAAAAGGCATTCGATAAAGTTCCTCATGATAAATTAATCTTGAAGTAAGAGAGTTTGGGTATAAATAAAGACGTTGTATGTTGGGTAAAAGAATTCTTGAGTGGGTTAGAGCAGAGGGTTGTCATAGATGGTATCATGTCGGACACAATCAAAGTCACATCGGGAGTTCCCCAGGGTAGCGTAACATATCCGCTTCTAGTTCTTTTATCGATAAACGATTTGGGTACCGTAGTTAGTAGTAAGCTTAGACTTTTTGCAGACGATGCGGTGGTGTACAGGGGTATATCAAACGAAGAGGACACGAAATCACTTAGCAAGGATTTAGATGCAATTCAAGAGTGGTGCGACAAATGGCAGTTAGAACTTAGCCTTTAGAAGTGTGTAGCTATCAATTTTTGGAGGAGGAATAATTCCTATAAAATTAATATCACGAAGATCGAAGGCGTTGAAACCATAAGGTATTTAGGTCTAACAATCACTAAAGATTTATCGTGGGAAAGACACATCCGGGAAATATGCGGCCGAGCGAAGAGAAAGCATGGATTTATAAAAAGAGTGCTCGGGAAATGTGATGAGAAGACAAAAGAGCGATGCTACTTTTCACTAGTTCGGCCCCACCTTGAGTATGCAGCCATTGGATGGGATCCGAATGAATTAGGTTTGATCAGAGAACTTGACAGTGTGCAGCGTAGAGCAGCTAGGTTCGTTAAAAGGTGTTACGATAGGTTGAGTAGCGTTTCAGAATTAACAAAAGAATTAGGGTGGGAGTCATTATCAGAGCGTAGGTTAAAGTACAGATTAAGTCTATCGCAGAAATATCAATCGGATAGCTTTACTGAAGATGTAAGGCACATATTAAAAAACACCAGCGTATTATGCTAGATTCGACCAGATAAACAAAATTAGAGAGATAGATTGTCGTACTTATGGATTCAAATTGGCATTTTCCCCGTAATATAAGAGAACAGAATAGGCAGCATAGCAAAGGGATAGGTAGGGGAAATATTTTAGAGTATTCTGTAGTGCATGATGCATGTCCTACCCCTTAAATACTATAGATACTAACAATCTAGTTGCATGAGTCCCTATAGTTGCTTTTTTGCATGTCGGTGATATTCACCCCCTGCCACACACCCTCGCGGTGGCTTGCAGGGTATCGTGTAGATGTAGATGAGATGTTTGTGACAGTAATATCTTTCAGCGAAGATACTGAAGGAAATTTGATTAGGTACCATACATTTTGAAGTAGGACATCAGTGTGCAGTAATTACTTTAACATATTCATGTTTCAACATTTGCAGCTCGACAATATGCTCTAGAAAAGAATAAACATTTAATTACTGCAGCTTAAGAAGTTCTTGACTAATCGATAATTATTGTAACAACAATTTACCTCTCAGTTGCTGGTAAGTTGGTAACCCAACGAAAAGAGGGTCCCTACGCAGTGGGTGTGGATGCCGGAATGTTGAACACCACCGAAGTTACAAGGAATCAATTTGAGAAATGGAGTAGGATAGTTCCTGAGTCAGCCTTTATCCTATCATTATAGCTCCAGTTGAAATATTTAAACCAACCAGCTATAGCAACCAATTAATATTTGGGACAGTAATGGATTAAAGCGAAGATACCTAAAGAAATTAGAAAAGATGCTGTATATTTTGATTCAGAAGAATAGTGAGTCGTTCATGTATCGACATTACTTTCTTACCCATGTTCTAGAGAATCATAATTAATCAGTTACTTCAGTTATATAAGTTCAATACTCATCGATAATTATTACATTGATTGGTTTGGATTATCAATTTGGTTAGACGGTTCTCGTGAATGATTATCTAACATTTAAAGCAAAGTAATTACACATTACAGAATAGCATGTAGGTAGTGCCTGCACGACCTGCTATTTTTGCATGCCTGCATGACAAGTAAGTGAAAATTTAAATCTCTTTTGATTGTGTTGTTACGTACTGTTAACTACACGTAACTCTTGGGAGGCTTCCTTTTGAAGTCATCTTTACCTCAAATAAAACTTCTAAGACGACCAAGATTCTTTCTCAGTACAGCCATCTTTATTACTTCTTCTCTTACAGCTCATGTGTTACATTACATCCGGGAGGCGGAGAAACAAAAGACAATCAACTAAATAATGCCAACCTTTGCATTATATAACAATATGTAAATTAAGTACATCTACATAATACCCTTCAAACCACCATAAAGGTGTGAGGCAGGGGGTGAATTAACACCAAACATGAATTAAATATTATGCATAAATAGGATTATTTATATTCTACTAAACTTCACAATAAAAAAAAGCAAAGCAAGAAAATAAAACAAAGCAAGAATGCAAAAACATGCTGTTAGTTGCGTTAGCTTTAAGTCCTCGTGCAAAAGAAATTACTTTCTGTCTGGTGACCCCGCGATCGACCATTGGTATTCGTATGTATTACGTAAGTAGGTAATATAAGCTTAAATTTCACTCATTATACTTATTACATATCAGTCATTACCATTCATTCAATAGTGTAATTACGCTTCACCAAATATACTCATTACATTGCAGTCAATACGTTAATTACGTACTCACTGCATCTCGCTCAAGTCGTCGGTTCCATTGACGTCGCCTGAAATATTTCCGACGAGGTCTAGGGCATTCAATTCCTTATGCTTCATTCTGAAGTGATTCGCTCTCGACCATGAGAGCGAAAGTGAGGAATCATTTCAGCGATTGCGAAACCCACGACCTTACTAGTTCAGGAACGAACTTCGTCTTAGTTCCTTGTTTTACTTCGTACGAGGCAACAACACTATCCCGAACAGCTGATCAGCAGTGGTGTGGAATCCTTGCGAGAATGCTTGGAGGCCGTTCCGTCACGTAATAAGAAGCTGATTTTCGTATTAAGTCTTTTGCAAGAAGTGTCCGCTAGTGTTTCAGTGAGTGAGAAAGTCTAATATTGGCGATGTATCATAATGAGAAGTATCGTGAACGTGAATTATTCACGTGAATATTATGTTGCTCACCAAATCGTGACTCCAAAGAAGCCTGTTAGTAAATCGACGCTCCTCAAGATGTTAATGCATAAGTTATCCAGCGTAATTAGTGAGAGTGTTTATCAAGTACCGAGCAGTGTTTCATCCTCCAACATAACCTCGCAAGATAAATATGAATAGTAGTGCTTCAGTTGCATCAATCACTGGACGAGTGACCAAGTTATGTCGTGTCGTGCGTCGTGGTTATAAGTGCCTTGCCGAGAGAAGAATTAGCTGGAAATCGTTGCAGTGAATCTACTACCCTAGCTGTAATGACGGTACACAGGTCTTGGTGTTCCCGTAAAGGTAAGCAATTGCATGGTTTGCTTCCATTTCCTATGCTTATGTAATTACCCACGTCCAAGTGTGATTTGGGTTGCTGAAGTATTCTGCGAACGATGCCGACGAATTTCGTTGTTGTTGCAGTTTGATGGTTACTATTAGCAACTGCTAATCTTTGATGGAATTCAAGGTAAATATACGACATATCCAACCGTAAATCTTATTATATCCAGAAAGCAACTAGAAGGGCGGTTGGCAGTGGTTTTATTGAAGAGTTTCTTTCATTTGATTACTATCAATAGTAGAGGAAAATGGACTTACTATTCGAACGTCGATGGGCATGTTTATCTGAAAATAATTTTCATGTAACTATTTCAATAATTGCTATAATTATAGCAATGCAAAATTGAAATCAGGTATCAGATGACATTAAAATGTAGGTGTGGGTAGTCTCGAAATAAAACCCCTACACGTTGCATGATGGTGTAATATTTGTTTGAAAACAATTTCTTTTGTTAAATATTTCATTGTAGGACATTTTTCAGAAACTTGAGGATTACAGCATCTATTGGGTATTTTATCACATTTTCCCGCCAAAACGAGTAGTTAACGGACGTAATAGCAGGTGGCGCTCTTAATAATTTTATAGTAAACTATTTTCGGAAAACGAATCTGCTTGCCATTATAGGCAATTATCAATATCCAACATGCATATCCAACAATATATAAGCAAGGGAATATTTAAATTGCGAAAATAATTAAGCGTTTTCGAAATTATTAATCACGACGAATTCCATAATTGCGCTTTGGTGATTGGTCCGGTCTCGGTGACGTCACGCCAGACCGTGACTTTTAATCGCGTGATCAGACAGTCTTCAGTATTCGTCTGGACGCGGTAGTAGAAGGGCAGGTGAGTTTTCAGCCCCAATTTAAGATACTTTTACTTTAAGTCGGTTTCCATTATTAACCTTCAGATTATATTCTTTCTTGAGCTATTAATAAGATATTTATAATAAACCACATTAGTAACGTTCATCGAGTTTGGAGTTACCTTAAAAGGGAAATCCGGAGCAACTAGTGACTTAATTTTCTGGATGTACATACGAAGAGTAGAGATATATTCCGAGATACATATACCATGTACATGACTACAGTTGATATTCTTGCTTTACTTAGAAATTCACTCCTGCATATGTCATGAATAATTCTTTTCCCATTGATTGATGGGTAATTACAGTAGAAGTGCAGCAAAATTTTTGGTTCCGTCTGTTAATGGTTTGAATGTTTTTACAGGAAGGAGTTATTCGAGTTGCCTGCTACGTAAAACGGGATCTTCGTCATCGATCACGTGGGACTTTAGACAACTGGGAATTCGAGAGACTGAGAAACGGTCTTCAGTGGGTTCAGATGGTAAGTCCGCTTAATTGCTAATATTTTTCATTGACAAGTGTTTTCATTTTCACGTAATACTTTTCGCGCCTTTTTTGTGATTCTTTTACTTCTGGTCGATGCTAGGTTGTTTTTTCTTAAACCGTGACTTCCCGCCGAAAATCTCAAAAGGTTGTTTCGACTCCTAGAATTATCCCGGGCCATCCTTGACTCTTCTTGCTACAACCTTACGCGTTATTCGAGAAATTTTAGTCTATTTCAAGTTCATCCTGTTTGAAATTAACTTAAAATCGAGATTAAACGATTGCTGTTAATAAAACAAAGTCGAAAGTGCAGTAGCGTATCTTCACTTTCTACCTTCTTGGAATTAATTTGAATTTGTGGATAATTTCAGTTTCGCAATCTGTTTTCTTACATAATTAATATCTATCGTAATGACCTCGAAGTCGATCTCCATGTATAAGCCCATTTTCATTGTCCAATCAATTCTCATCCTGTATGTTACGGGAGAAAGTAGGTATTGCGTATTCTACGTTACCTTATTCCGCGATCATTTAAAATGATCCAAGGTTCAAGATGTTAATTTTCGAATTTTGACTCTATAGCCGACGTTTTAGCTACATTTTTGTGATATTTTTTAGCGATCTTACTGTTTCTTGTTGCTACGGAAGTGAGACGGATAACACTATAGCATACATCTACATCTACACGATACCCTGCAAGCCACCGCTAGGGTGTGTGGCAGGGGGTGAAGGTCACCAAGCATGCACTACTAACATGCAAGCAAGCAACTAAAGGGTCTCATGCAACTATCGGAAAGGGATATAGCTGTACTGATTTTCGTCAATAGTTTTGCTCGGGAGCAACAGATGCGATATATGAACTACCTGTTCGCTACGTGGCGCGAGATTATGAATATTATTTTTTATTAAGTAGGCAGAGTCCGCTATTTTTCCATTAACTGATGACTAATTACAGCATTAAGCACTTATGGCCCGACACACAACATCAATTTTGACGGAGCCAAGCTGATCAAGACCGCCATACACCATTTCCCAAGGCTCATACGCGAGGCGATCGAAACGGCCGAGAACCCCAACAATTTTAATTTAAGATATTACAACTCCAGTATCTAACTGCAAATAGGTGTGTCATTCTTGGTGAATATAATGAGTTCAAATATGAGTTAGTGAGCCCGCGTCATGTTTCATAAGCATTTTACATTATCCACGTACAGTTTGTTTACATTTCCAACTCGGAATAGATACCATTTTCCCTTGTGAGTGTAAGAAACTCGGTCATCTGATTGACTGATTTGTTTGAGTAATTTTTTTGTATCTTTGGAATAAATTTATGTTCCTAGTAAATTGGGATTGTTTCACATATTGTGCACGACTTGGGCAGTCATTATTGAATCCCTTCGTGGTAATGTTATAACTATATAATATTTAAATGCCTAATAGATTTAGTTTTTCCGATTTGTTAAAAATTCGCGTAAGTGCCTTGACTTCAGGAAGGTGCTTCACGAGGTTTTTCGGTTGAAAGTTCCTGGCACGACACAAAGAAGAAGACGCCGTGCATTGAAGAGTGGTTCGATGGAAGTGACAAAAGAGAGTACCTGTTTCTCAATCAAACCTCCTTTTAACTGGATTTCATCAAATTGAGATTGTCCAGACCAAAACTGGGTTTGAGCGCCAGTGCCAGGAATTTTCAACCAAGCTCTTAACATTGCACACAGACCAAGGTTAAAAACAGCTTGAAAGTGTTTTCAACTTTCGTTCAGTATCAAAGGTTGAAGTTCAGGGTTCATAATGCCGTAATAAATTAACATGGATAGTTAAGCCATCAAGGCCCTTTTCCACGCATTCTATTTGTTGCACTTCATTGTGCGTTTGTTGGTAACTTTTGTGCTGATTATTGAATAGAAAAGATCACTTCGATCGCAAGTTGAGTAAGAGTTAAACATTAGAGGCATGGGATATATGGCTCGTTGAATTTAAATACGTTTCAACTATTGTTGAATTACCGGTTAACATTATTAAGTCTTCTGAAGTCCAATGAAGGATCTTGATAATACATGAACAATGAATGGTCTTACGCGCTTTGATCACCAAACATTGTTATTTCATATGGCTTGTAGCTTAATGAAAATTAACTTTTGCCAGATTTGCTATTTTTGCAATTGTTCTCCTTTAAGTTAATCGGTGTTATGTTCTTTGATGTCGTAAAACAGAGAGACCAATTTTTAGCAATATTTAGTCATTAGTAAGCATTATTTATTACATATGTTAGGTACCTGTATTTCTTCGTAAAAGGACCGGACACAGGGTTTTTAGTCTCTAGATTTCATCCGTTTATTTCGCACAGTTAACAACACATCAACATACTCCCGTCCCTCATAGCGCGAGATGATGGAAAGTATTAAATCCGTGATGAGGGAATCATTTAATTACAACTACTGTGGATTTTAGAAATGAGATTACAGGCTTTCATACTCGTTGCATTTCAAATTATTTTTTCACGGTATTTCATCTCGCTAAATTCATACCTCGCACAGTAAATCTAATTCTAATGCAGCTATACTTATGTTTTAAGTTGTTACTTGAGTACACAAGTTTAAATCACATGATTTCCAACCTACTGCGTTTATGCTCTTTATTGTTTCGATTGGTTGCTATGCGTTGGTTATTGCAGGAAGTAGAACATTCATTTATAAAACTAGATGTGATCCATAATTTTATTTATTTCATATACATACTTCATGCATGATCAATATTTTTTTATCATAACAATAACCATTGAAAGACTTTTGTCAGATGATTAGCAATGCTTCCTTAGGCGGATAATCAGTATCCATCATTTTCCGTCTCGATATTTTGTTCCTTCCTTGTCGATTGAATTCAGATGAAGTTGATACCATTCGTATACGAAGTAGATACGATTACACGAATACGAATATATTTCGAAAAACGAAGTTGTTATTTTCAATGTTCGACGAAATTTACGCGGTAAACATAAACTTTTTAATTTGGAAATTCAATGTGCATACAAAATGGTGTCTGCCGGTGGAGTAGTATCGATAAAGTTGTGCTGATATGATTTTAATTTGCGTTTGTGCCTTGATTCGTCGAAATTTGGAAACTTCAAGCAGTGTTCCAATTAGATTGTAGACCCAATTTTCCTGTCTCTAATCTTGAATGCATATAATTATTTTCTCCTATGGAATCAGGCGTGCTTAATAATTTTAGATTTGATATTTAATTCAATTGCTAATCATTTATTTTTGTGTTCATAAACAAGACACGTATTGGCTATTATTAGACTCCTGAGAGCGTAACAGTCTTTTTCAATATGAACAGAATCTTTTTCGAAATTAAACTTTGAGTATATTTATATTCTAATTTAGATAACGATTGTTATTATTTGATTTGATCCCTTATTGGGTTGCGGCATTTATTCTGTTAATAATGTCAGTACAAACTAATACGATATTGCCATTGGGCTCCAGTTCTTCCGGCCTTCTATGCTCTCCTGAAATTCGAGATGTAACACCTGAGTTTCGACCCAGAGATTGGTTTTTAAGCGCGGAAGATTTCAAATCGCGTGTCGTTAGAGTAAAATAGATTACGACTCTATTCTCCAACGTGTTATTAGAGAGTGAATTTGTTTTTTTTTCTTGAAATAGATATGGGAGGTTCCATCACTGTCTGTAAATAAACTGACCTTGAAGGTTATTTCGCCTTTCATCATTTGCCATACTCATATTTTGATGAGAATTGATTCCAATTATTGATTACACGACCTTTTTCGTTGCTCGATCGATTTATTTCGTAACACATAATTTCTGTTGTATCACCCTCACGTGAGCCTCCTCCTAAAATCTTCCTAATCCTTGTAAAATATCTTCACCTTTCAATCGATGCTTATATGACTGGTTGGAGTTAAACTGCTCTTCGCTGACCAAAACGGTTACCATGCGCGACACGCGAATACGTGATGTAAACAAACCGGTTTGGTTGTGGGAGATAGGCCGTCGCTATAGACAACCGTTGTAAACAAGGAAGTTAGAATGTACTAGAGGACGTATGTCAGCTGATTTGAGAAGAGATCTGGGTAATAGGCACAGACATAACAGGCTTGCTACTTGCGATATTCGTACGGATGAAGTTTTTTTGGCACCCAGTAAAACTAAGACAATCAAGAGAAATAATCATATGCCTTTTTTAAACGTCAAAGAAACGGAAGATAGATAGCAAACAAACGCCAAATATATAGTTTAAATTTGTTAAATTCTAACCTGATAAGATTAAATAGTTATTTACGGGATAAAATGCATCAACAGCTACGTTAAATACAGCTACATCCACGCGATACTTAGCAAGCCACCGCGAGGGTGTGTGGCAGAGGGTGAAGATCATCGAACACGCAATATTGGCATGCTACTAGGCTACTACATGGATATATGCTAGATCATAGGATCACGTGGAGCTAGATGTAGTACATACATAGTAATAAAGGGGTTGGGTGTTAATAAATACATCATACACTACAGTCAACTCTAACAGTATTTCACCTATTGCCTATCCCTTTCCTATGCTGCCTATTGTGTTCTCTTATAGTACCGGGGAAAAAATACATTTTAAATCACTCGTTACGACAATCTATCGCCCTTAATCTTATTTATCTGGTCGAATATAGCATCATACGCAAGTGTCTTTAATATGTATGTCAGTCAAGCTGTCCGTTTTGAATGAATGAAATAGATTTAATCTGTACTTAAACCTAAGATCCTTACGAAGATTAGCGGGTACCGAAGGGATTGAATTTGTGCCCGATTTAATTGTTGTTTAAGCTTTAATACGCATAAGAGGCCTCCGTGCAAAACACAAATGTTTTGTACGGGCTTGTAGGTGGGCTTGAATCGTTCACAACCACCCCTATTCTGAGTTCATTGTCACCCGGTGGCTAGTATGCTAATTTCTCTGTCATGTACTTTCAGTTCTACTTGAGAAATCACCATTTGTGATCTGTTGCATTGCTGTTGCATTACGCAGGTTATCTTGTTATCTCTCGTTTTCATGTAAATGTTGTTACATATACATCAGTCAGGTTTAATTTCGGGTATCGTATATCGAATTTTTTAAATCTGAGGTTAGAATTAGATTATTATTATATAAGTCCAAATCAACTGGAATTTAAGGAATACCACTCCGCATTATCCCACCATTTTTCTGTGAATATTTTTTTCAAGATTTCTCTTGTTCCTATAGCGTGTTTTTGTGAATACAGTTCTGATTATCATTTTTATATCTTCGCTTTTTAAATAATAACTCCATTGTTGGAACATCATTTAGGGATGTGAGTTTTTCAGCGTGTCAAAATGGTTATGAGTTCACTACAACTGCAGATATGTGCTGTATTCAGGAGCAGAGGCGTGGAAGTACACAAACTTTGATCGAATTCGAATCGATTCACATTTTGGGCACATAACATTTACTATTGTTTTTTGCATTATTCACTATAAATTTGAGTCTAAAAGATTTGTATTTCTCCGTCAATTATGAACAAAACATCTTAGAGTTAGGAGGACTTGTCTTCCCATGTTGGGGCCCCGACATCATTTACAGAGACCTATACATCTCGATGTGATTTGGTAAAACTGTACTTTCAAACTCAGTATACAATGACAGAAGATGGTAACAAAAATTATATACACTATCTTATTCTTCACACTGAGCTTTGTGTTAGTTAAAGATTTTCTTTTCTTAGAGGTACATTGTTTTGACGGCACGCTATTTTAAATTGAATTTATTTCTGCCGTTGCAGGACTTAAAGCGGAGCTACGACTGGAAGGTCACTTCCCATAAGTTGTCGAGGTTAGGGTGAGGAATCTTCGTAGCGGCCCGAGAGGGGAGAACAGGAAGCAGTCTCAACAGGAGGTCGAACATTGGTTTGCTCATGGCTTCGCAATGCTCTGGTAAAACTAACTTTTGTTTCAGGGTCTACGATCTAAAAGGTAAAGAGAGCATTTGTAAGCAAGGGTAAAATGTGTGTTCACAATTATTTGGTTCTCTTGTGTTCGTCATAGGAGCCGATTGCCCCTATTTCAATACATGGCCATGGTCTGGTGAAATGTGAAGGTATTTTGGTAAATCAAGCTTGATTATTGGTGTAAAGGCCTCGGTAACTGATGTCGGGTACCCGACATAGGAGGACTAGTCCTCCGAACTATAAGGCAAGTGGCCACTTGCCTGGTCTAGCGAGTCGACTCTAGGCAGGAATATGTTTGCATACTGTGTATAGTAATATATTATGTGAAGTCCTGAATGTTTTGTTTGTCGCTTTTCCTTGGGTGTATTTTTTTGTGTCCATTTCTATTGTTTTAATGTATTTTAATTGTGATGGATGTTTTTATCTTCTATGCTTGTTTATTCAGGTTCGTTCACAGGTGAGCTGACGCCTTGGATTACGCTGCATGCCGAGTAGAGTGTAGGAATAGTTAGTCAGTATAGAGCAGTCAGTATAAGTATTTGTGGATGTTGAGCTTGCTCTAGAGTTAAATTTCAAAATTAAGGGAATTGGTTCGTCAGTTACGATGTGCATCCAGGTGTACTTAGTTTCTGAATGAACATTCCTCGCATTTTTATGAAATGCACTTTTGGATATCTCCATTAAATGTGAGCAGCTTGGCATTCAATCTATTTCATTTGTTGTTTATTATGTCACTAACCCGCTCTCTCCTTAGGTAACTCCACAACGCCCCGGCCTGCTAGAGGGTAGGGTATGTAGTCAGTTTCCAGTATTTTGCATTCAAGGCCCTTCTGGCCCGTCGTAACAGTAGGATATCTAGGTGAATTTCATTTAGCTCTTAGCGTTTTTTGTGGATGTTGAGCTTGCTCTAGAGTTAAATTTCAAAATTAAGGGAATTGGTTCGTCAGTTACGATGTGCATCCAGGTGTACTAAGTTTCTGAGTGACCATTCCTCGCATTTTTATGAAATGCACTTTTGGATATCTCCATTAAATGTGAGCAGCTTGGCATTCACTCTATTTCATTTGTTGTTTATTATGTCACTAACCCGCTCTCTCCTTAGGTAACTCCACAACGCCCCGGCCTGCTAGAGGGTAGGGTATGTAGTCAGTTTCCAGTATTTTGCATTCAAGGCCCTTCTGGCCCGTCGTAACAGTAGGATATCTAGGTGAATTTCATTTAGCTCTTAGCGTTTTTTGTGGATGTTGAGCTTGCTCTAGAGTTAAATTTCAAAATTAAGGGATTTGGTTCGTCAGTTACGATGTGCATCCAGGTGTACTAAGTTTCTGAGTGACCATTCCTCGCATTTTTATGAAATGCACTTTTGGATATCTCCATTAAATGTGAGCAGCTTGGCATTCACTCTATTTCATTTGTTGTTTATTATGTCACTAACCCGCTCTCTCCTTAGGTAACTCCACAACGCCCCGGCCTGCTAGAGGGTAGGGTATGTAGTCAGTTTCCAGTATTTTGCATTCAAGGCCCTTCTGGCCCGTCGTAACAGTAGGATATCTAGGTGAATTTCATTTAGCTCTTAGCGTTTTTTGTGGATGTTGAGCTTGCTCTAGAGTTAAATTTCAAAATTAAGGGAATTGGTTCGTCAGTTACGATGTGCATCCAGGTGTACTAAGTTTCTGAGTGACCATTCCTCGCATTTTTATGAAATGCACTTTTGGATATCTCCATTAAATGTGAGCAGCTTGGCATTCACTCTATTTCATTTGTTGTTTATTATGTCACTAACCCGCTCTCTCCTTAGGTAACTCCACAACGCCCCGGCCTGCTAGAGGGTAGGGTATGTAGTCAGTTTCCAGTATTTTGCATTCAAGGCCCTTCTTGCCCGTCGTAACAGTAGGATATCTAGGTGAATTTCATTTAGCTCTTAGCGTTTTTTGTGGATGTTGAGCTTGCTCTAGAGTTAAATTTCAAAATTAAGGGAATTGGTTCGTCAGTTACGATGTGCATCCAGGTGTACTTAGTTTCTGAGTGACCATTCCTCGCATTTTTATGAAATGCACTTTTGGATATCTCCATTAAATGTGAGCAGCTTGGCATTCACTCTATTTCATTTGTTGTTTATTATGTCACTAACCCGCTCTCTCCCTAGGTAACTCCACAACGCCCCGGCCTGCTAGAGGGTAGGGTATGTAGTCAGTTTCCAGTATTTTGCATTCAAGGCCCTTCTGGCCCGTCGTAACAGTAGGATATCTAGGTGAATTTCATTTAGCTCTTAGCGTTTTTTGTGGACGTTGAGCTTGCTCTAGAGTTAAATTTCAAAATTAAGGGAATTTGTTCGTCAATTACGATGTGCATCCAGGTGTACTAAGTTTCTGAGTGACCATTCCTCGCATTTTTATGAAATGCACTTTTGGATATCTCCATTAAATGTGAGCAGCTTGGCATTCAATCTATTTCATTTGTTCTTTTTATTATGTTCACTAACCCGCTCTCTCCTTAGGTAGTGCAGTGTGTGAGAAGAAAAGTGATAGTGAATAGTGTGTGTTGTCAGTGTGGTGATAGTGTGGTGTCAGTGTGGTTTAAGTGAGTGCCGTTGTCATCCGTGGGTGAGCATCAAGAGGAATAGAGAGAGACTAGTGTATTTATAATGTTATGTAAATAAATTCTTGTGTATTATTTATGCTCATTTCTCTTCCTACCCTTCCCATAGCTTTGCAATGGCCGCAGACCAGAAAGAAGAGATAGCAACCGCGACTGTGAATGAGTACAAAGTTTTTTATGTAAGTCTTGCGTTTATATATTTTGTTTTATTATTTATTTATCTATGCATTTGTGATATCTACATGTAAAAGTTATTATATTAATAATAACACTTGTGGTGTGTAGGGGTTTGCGTATCGGTCGTTTGACCCGGGTCAATCCAGGTTTGGTCGTTGAACTCCGGTTTTGCCTTGTGCACGGGCTCTTAGCGTTTTTACTTAGGTAGGAATCACACTCTTAGCGCCATCATGCGCTACCTTGCCATTTATATTTTTAGATCATTCACCGTGTGTCGTAATTGATGCCACTGTTCCTTTGTTTCATTTTTGACGATTTATTCCATTTCCTTTTACAGGTTTTTCCATTAATGCGTTTTCTTTTGCAGGTACATGTGTGAATGATATTTTTGAGTGTGTATTTTGTTGATTGGTGGATGAATGATGATGAACAGGGTCAGCGCCGATAGGTATGCGAAGTGAATAGGTAGGCCTAGGGTATGTAAGCGGTAGATTTAGTTTAGTGGGTGGGTGGATGTTAGATGGGGAGAATAGGGCTTAATGACATATAGGTGCTTATATTTCTTAGTCCGTACTTGATCTCGCGTCTTGCCCTGGCCCTGGGAGTGAATGCGTGGAATAGGCCTCTGCGCAGCCCGGAGGGGAACGCAGGGGGAAACGCCACGTTAAATAAAGGTTAACGAGCCGGTGGCGTTGACCTCCTGGGTCCGGCGTGGAATAACGCCCGTGTGTTGTGTGAATGACGTAACAATAAGCTTCAAGCTAATCGTAATTATTTAGTTATTGCTATAAAAATTTGAGATGTTTTGTATATTTTTTGCTATCCAAGATAAAAACTCGAACAAACTGTGGCAGAAGAGTATATTTACATATTTTGCCTCAGGAAGTCTAGTTCGTAAATACTGGCCTTGCGACCCCTACTCTATGCCTACATGCGGCTACAATATTGTTACAGAGCAAGTATTCAGAGCATTACTTTTGAAATTTCCTAACGTTTTCATCTCGTGATTATTCTTCCTACTTGTGTCTATTTTTTGTTTCCGGACATTTACTCCAGTTGACATTGTCTTTCTGCGTGCGTAAGCTATAAGGTGATCAAGTTTTACCTGTAAATTCCCGAGTAATTTTGTAAATTTCATTTGTCTTGACTTTAGATGGAATGTAAACCCGTGTGAACTTTATCGTGTAAGGAAGGACTGCGCGTTAGACGGCGTTTTCATGTCGATTCTAATTGAGTGAAGAGTATTAATTTTTCCCATTTTTAAAATGTGATTGAGCGTCGATCAAGTGGACCATATTTTTTTCAAATATATTATTGTATTACCACAATCTCCATCAATTTATCGACAACTTACGATTTGGAATTTTAAATACGCCTAGAAGTTTCCAAAAGGGATTAGCGGCTATGAAGGTTATTTTATTCCTGCATTTTAAAATTGTTTTTACTCTAATCCTTTCTAGATGTGACCTCATCTTATTCCTTGGAATAAACGTTTGTTCATTATTAAGGTAATGGAACGACTCCATCTCATTGAAATATTTTTTTTCGTTTTATAACGTTTTGAAGAAAAATCGGCTCTAATTATTTTACTAGCTATGCAATATTTATTTCGTTAGTTTTTTCACTGTCACGAAGACCATGTTTTACTGCCTGATTTTTATTTTTGTCATTTACTCTTCTACTTTTTAATGCATCATCTAATCCTCTTCTTTTTTTAATCCGTTTATTTCTTCATTTATTATCTGCTGGTGTTTTATTTACTGTACGTGCCGAGCGTTCTTTGACATATGCGTTCTATCTCTACGTAAATCGAGTGACATGACTTGAGTTCATGTATTCTTGCAACTATATTTTAATACTGCGCGTAGTGTTATATATACATTGATTTCCGCAGTCAGCATGTGAAGTAATAATCATATAATATTATTATCATCATTTACTCCTGTCTAACACCTAAGGAAATAGTAAATGTACATTACGTTGCTTTTCGGTTTCTGTGATGATTAAGCTGAGTAATATTTCAGGAAATGTCCACCTTTTCGTCCCAATTGCAAAGAATTTTCAATGGATGGTGTCAACTTACAAATTCTTTTCGAAAATTAACATTTAAAAATTTCCTTTTTTTTATTATCGATGTTCATTTTGTATCGCAAACATTCGATATCAGTTGCAACAAAGTACTCTTTCGACCTTTTCCCGTGCTCACCTGAGGATATTATTTAAAGTATGATTCCTTTAGATTATTGTTATATGTTATTGTCTGAGTCAAAACTTATATAAGATAATGTCGATTTACATATTTTTTTATTGAATATTTTGCATTTTGAATTTGTTTTGTTCATTTGTCGATGTTTACTTTTCTGTCACAAACATTCCTTGTTATTTTCAATAAATTAAGCTTTCACCCGTTTCTAATTCTCACCTGAGTATATTATTTACGGCATGATACCTATTGCTTATAGTTATATATTATAGACTGGTTCAAAATTTACGTACATGAGATGGCGTTCATTTACAAATTAAACATTATTGAACACTATTGTTTTAAAATTTGCTTTGTTCAGTTGTCAATGTTCATTTTTTATGACGAACATTCAATGTTGTTTGCAATAAAGTACGCTTTCCCCTTTTCCTAAGCTTCTATATGAGTTTATTATTTATGGCATGATTCCTTTTGTTTATGGTTGTGTATATTGTGTGATTCAGGATTTATATATATGAGATAATGTTAATTTACATTATTTGTAATGTGAATTTTTTTGTCGATGTTCAATTTATTGTCACAAACATTCAATGCTAATTGAAATTAAATCACGCTTTCGCCGTTTACCAACGACGTCTGAAGATATTGTTTGTGGTATGAATCCTATTGTTTATCTTTTTATGATACGGTCTGATTCAAAATATACAAACAATAGATCGTGTTACAATAGATTTTACAAGAGGTATGGAAAAGTTTTGTCTTGAAAGTTGTTTTGTTAATTTGTCAATGTTCATTTTGTATGACAAACATTCAATGATTGTTTGCAATAAATGATTCTCTGCTTTTCCTAAGCTCATATTTGAGTACATTTTTTGTGGTGTGATTCCTATTGTGTTTGGTTGCGTGATATTGTTTTTCTAAATTTTCTTACATGACATCGTGTTAATTTACAAATTTTGTACAGTACCTAATTAATTGTTTTTATTTTTTTTAAATTCGTCAATGTTCACTTTTTTGCACAAACGTTCAATTTTGTTTTATTAAAGTAAGCTTTTCCTCGCTTATCTGAGTATATTATTTATGTACAAGCATTTTATAGTGTAGCGAAAAAATGTAGGAGATTACGATAAATGAAAACTAAGTTCTGAAACAAAGTTGATGTATTCTCTCCTTGATGCCGATATTACAATAAAGACTGGTGAGCGGAACTGCATGCGAAACTAGATTCACAAACGTTGGTGGAGTATTGGCGTCCGAGCAACACTGACTAAACCAAGTCGAATCGAAGTGCATACTCGACAGCGTAGACAAACAGTGGAGTCGATACAGATGGGCGCCAAATGCAAAACAAAAGTGAACTATCTAAGCGCATGGGTTCCAATTTTGATATTAAGGGGGTTGATCCGAAAGGTGAAAGTCATGTCATTCTTTTATATTTTCAGCACTTATAGAACTAAAGTTCCTCTATCAAATAACGTAAAGATAATTACACCAACCCATACTCCTTGGTCCACATATTGCATTTGAAATTACATACGATTAACGGCGAGAATGGCCACCACATGGGAATATAACGTTTAAAAATACCATAGTGACATGTCATTTTTGCAAAAAACTGACATTTTATGCGTAATTTCACAAGAAATAAAATAACACGAAAAAAAGGCATCAACCCACCGTATTTTTCGCTAAATCCACCAATTTCTGCGCTTATAGCAGACGAGATGCGTAGTTGTCTTCAAGTGGCGCTGCGGTAAGTCCAGCCAAAATGTATGGCGTATGAATAATATCATTGCTAATGAGATATTAAAGCATATTTCAGAAACATATTATAACATAACGTTTGATAGTAATATTCTGGTGTTATACATTAGTAAATTCATTGAGTACATGAATTTATTTATTTAAAGAAAATGCTGAATTGACTCCATCGTCGAGCTGATTAAAATTATCATAAAATATAAATCCTTCGACTTTACATCGTATTTCTTGTGATATTTATGTCTCTCAATAGCTTACGTAATTTTCTTTGTGAAGTAAGGATCACTTAGCAGGCATATACTCGTACCTCAGACAACTTGACTCAAGCAGTCGCGAGCCAACCTCCTTGGCCTTATGGTAAGGACAGCCACGGACAGTGGCTGTCCTTACCATTGTCCAGTTGGGCGACCGTTTCCGGCCTTTTTTCGCTCTGTCCGTGTTTATATATCACTCAACTACGGGATAACTATTAAAAATAGAGACTGGCTGTTTTGTATATTTCATTCAGGAGATGCCATTCCACAAACGGTTGGGAAGGAAATATATTATTTCCCGAGGTTAGCGAGAACATTAGGCTGAACTTTGGCTTATTAAAACTTGCTTCGAAGACAGAAATTCAAAAATAGGAAAAAATCGAGATGCAGCGACATCTTTCTTCTGCAAGTATCTTTAAGCACGTACGTCAGAATGAGTTTCCAAAGCCGCTATCATCAAAGCGGTGGACCCCTGCACGCCGAAAATCTTAATTTTTCCGGTGGCTGTTGAGGCGTACTAGGCCGTTATGAGTTTTATCCTCCCCCCAGCACTGACCACTTCGGCAACGCGGCATAAGGTGGAGGGGGAGTTTGGTCGCCGATTTCGTACTCTTGTTTCTAGGAGTTGGTGAGGATCCTTTTGGACGCGTATTCCAATTGGAAATATACTAATCTTTACAGGGTGTCTCGGGTGCTGGCGTAGTGGGTTGGTTCCCACAATGTTTAATTAGCCGTTGTGCACGAATGCCTACTACATTTGAGGATGAAATATACACATCAGTCACACCCCTTAACGAAAGCTACGAATTTTGTATATCGCTACGACTGTATTGCGATGCTGCGTTAAATTTTACAGCAGATTACAAGTTGTAATGTTTGGAATTCTGGCGCCTCACGCCAGATAAAAAAAGAGTAACGTTATTGAGGGCCGTCGCACGGAATCCCAAAGCCATGCGTCCACTTCCTCCCGCTCGCCTCACTCCCCTTGTTGATGGAAACACCGAATGAAATGTAAGCGCACATAAAATAAACAACTTAATAAATTCTAAATATCGAGAACCGATTAGCCTTGTTTTACCATAAGCTCCATGACAGGACAAGATTCGTATCGATATGACCACGCAGTACTGAGAAAAAGTTGTTTCACAAAATTTACAAGAACAATTTTATTTACACTTTGATTATCTTAACACTTTGTATATACCTTAACAACAAGTTTCTTTATGTTGTTTTAAAGTTTGGTTACAATCCAATGAATACTTTAAAAGTTATGAATTTTTAAAGTGAGCATTCCGATAAACCGGTGAAAAAACCGGCACTTTTTTTGTTTCACAGACAATAAAATTTTAACAAGTTAAAATAAAAATTTTCGCTTTCCACAGTTGAACGCAGAATTAAATTTTCTAATTTTTGATGTAACTTGTTTTCATGTGGGACTACGGGTACAACTGTCATTGACTTGTAAACTCGAGTGTCATGACTTTTTTCCACGACAGTAGTTCCGAGAGCCACCGCTTCAGTTTCAGTGGGGTAACTTTACTGGGAGGAGGGGGTTATCTGTGAGGGGTGTTTGGGGCGCGGCTTACTTAGCCAGTGACCGCCAGTCAAGATGCGCTTATCTCTTATTACGTCTCACGTCATCACTCGGCCCAATTGAACGAAGGCCGAGGAAATATTTTGTTTACGAGCAAGGTGAGTACCTAGGTTACAAGAAATTGAAGAAAGCAGTGAAGGACATATGGCAAATAGAAAAACTTAAGGAGGCTCAACATCCGCTGGCATTTCAGAAAGCAGTGGGAAACAACATAGGAGAGGAACTGACTGACAAATCAGAGGAAGAGCGTTGGGAAAACATTAAACGTGGACTACAGGAAGCCGCAAAACCAGAAAAAATTCCGACCCATATTTGTGCAAAAACGGCGACACTAGGCCCCTACACCTGTCGAATGCCTCTCGGCCCACTTACTTAATTTAGGTGCAGCGGCGAAATGAGTCCATTCAACGCCAGCCTGATTTGAGGCGTTTCTTCAAGGAAAGGGAGGTCGAAAGACATTGGTGTCTCAGTTTCAGCCTCTCCTTAAAATTCGGACATTGGGGCGTTGACACTCAGCATCTCTTTGGTGCCCTTGGCTTGGCGATGACCACCATCTCCCACCGATAAAAGAGGACACTTACACAGCATGGATTAATAATCCTTTATTTGTTGCACCACCGGGGCTATATTTGGTGATATTCACCTGCCACACACCCTCGCGTTGGCTCCCAGGGTATTACGTATATGAATATGTAGATAAAGTACCTATATGATGAGGATATGGAAGAGGATAGTTCCTGAGTCAGCCTTAATATCATCATCATAGCTCCAGATGAAATGTCTAACGCAACTAGCAAGACCATTCGAAATATGTAAAAAGAAACGTCCAGGGTTAACGACATTCTAGACATATTAGCAACAAATATGAGTTTTAAATGTAGTTACAGACACAGGAATTAGTGATCATAAAATAGTGCATGAGAAATTTAATGTAGGCGTTGAAAGACATTATAAAATAATATTTTCAGTGATGACATTAAAAATATTTTGCGAACTCCAACTTAATATGGTAGACTGGACCATAATCAAAAAATTAGAGAAATTGATTGCCGAACTGATAGACTCCTTCTTTTCTTGTACAATTAAGGATATTATTAGCTCTAAATATATCCAATAGTATAAATATAAGTGGATAGCATATCAATGGATAGCGTTGGCATGTTGACATAGGGTCTGTAAGGTAACCCAACTAACAGCGGTTTTTTGCATGCCTACTTGCTATGCCATTTTTATCTTTTTTATATATTGTGAAGTTTGGAGTAGAATAAATTCACGAATTCTTTTGCATGTTTGGTGTGGATTCACCCTCTGCCACACACCTTTATGGTGGTTCGCAGTGTATTGAGTAGATGAAACCAAGGAGGAGGGTATGCTTATTTGGCAAGGTTAATTACGACGGTATAAAAGAGGAATTAAGGGAATCGTTCGATGTATTTAGCGAACAAAGCAAAGGATTAGATACAGAGGATTCGTGGAGAGAATTTCTTGAGATCACCCGTAAAGCAGTTAATGAATACATACCAAGTAAATACATAAGTGATAATACAGAGCCAAGGTGGTATAACGCGGATGTTAGGAAATCACTAAAGCGACGAAGGGTATGCCACGAGAGGATGAAAAATGCAGGACGGGGTCTATCGGTAGAGGAAAGAAATGAGCTAGTTCAAAACTATAAAAAAATCGAGAGCATTAGCAAGGAAATCATGTCGGAAAGCGTTATCACATTTCAAGAGCAAGATGTTAGGAGGATACTTAGATAGCAATCCTAAAGCTTTTTGGTCATATGTGAGAGAGCTTCAGGGAAATAGGTCCACAGTGCACACAATTAAAAACGATAAAGGAATTAGAGTCACCAGCAGTGTAGAAAAAGCAAATACTTTAAAAACCTTCTTCCAAAGCGTATTCAACTCATCGTCACACAACGCAGTGGAACCACCGCCGAACACTTTCAGTGAGCAAATGCCCAAAATAAAAATTGCATGTCGCGGAATAGAGCAGCAGTTAAAAAGCATTAGTAAAAACAAATCACCAGGTCCCGATCAAATTCCCTCCAGAGTATATAAAACATTAGCTTCTGAAATAGCCCCCTATCTAGAAATAATATTCAATAAAACACCAAAGAACCACACAGTGCCCAAGGATTGGAAAGTAGGTAACATTACACCTATTTTTAAAAGCGGTGATAGGGAAGAACCAAGTAACCACAGACCCATTTCACTCACGTCAATCTCTTGTAAGGTATTCGAGGACATTGTAGTCAGTTCGATCATGGGGAATTTGGATAGTCAGGGATTGCTCATAAACAGCCAACATGGGTTCCGGAACGGTAGATCCTGCGAAACACAATTAGCTTTATTCGTACATGATATTTTAGTCTACGGCGAAAACGGTACTGAAGTTGATGCTATATTTTTAGATTTTAAAAAGGCATTCGAACAAGTTCCTCATGATAAATTAATCTTGAAGTAAGAGAGTTTGGGTGTAAATAAAGACGTTGTATGTTGGGTAAAAGAATTCTTGAGTGGGTTAGAGCAGAGGGTTGTCATAGATGGTATCATGTCGGACACAATCAAAGTCACATCGGGAGTTCCCCAGGGTAGTATATAAGGTCCACTTCTATTTCTTTTATAGATAAACGATTTGGGTACCGTAGTTAGTTGTAAGCTTAGTCTTTTTTTCAGACGATGCGGTAGTGTATAGGGGTATATCTAAAGAAGAGGACAGGAAATCGCTTAGCAAGGATTTAGATGCAATTCAAGAGTGGTGCGACAAATGGCAGCTAGAACTTAGCCTTTAGAAGTGTGTAGCTATCAATTTTTGGAGGAGGAATAATTCCTATAAAATTAATATCACGAAGATCGAAGGCGTTGAAACCATAAGGTATTTAGGTCTAACAATCACTAAAGATTTATCGTGGGAAAGACACATCCGGGAAATATGCGGCCGAGCGAAGAGAAAGCAAGGATTTATAAAAAGAGTGCTCGGGAAATGTGATGAGAAGACAAAAGAGCGATGCTACTTTTCACTAGTTCGGCCCCACCTTGAGTATGCAGCCATTGTATGGGATCCGAATGAATTAGGTTTGATCAGAGAACTTGACAGTGTGCAGCGTAGAGCAGCTAGGTTCGTTAAAAGGTGTTACGATAGGTTGAGTAGCGTTTCAGAATTAACAAAAGAATTAGGGTGGGAGTCATTATCAGAGCGTAGGTTAAAGTACAGATTAAGTCTATCGCAGAAATATCAATCGGATAGCTTTACTGAAGATGTAAGGCACATATTAAAAAACACCAGCGTATTATGCTAGATTCGACCAGATAAACAAAATTAGAGAGATAGATTGTCGTACTTATGGATTCAAATTGGCATTTTCCCCGTAATATAAGAGAACAGAATAGGCAGCATAGCAAAGGGATAGGTAGGGGAAATATTTTAGAGTATTCTGTAGTGCATGATGCATGTCCTACCCCTTAAATACTATAGATACTAACAATCTAGTTGCATGAGTCCCTATAGTTGCTTTTTTGCATGTCGGTGATATTCACCCCCTGCCACACACCCTCGCGGTGGCTTGCAGGGTATCGTGTAGATGTAGATGAGATGTTTGTGACAGTAATATCTTTCAGCGAAGATACTGAAGGAAATTTGATTAGGTACCATACATTTTGAAGTAGGACGTCAGTGTGCAGTAATTACTATAACATATTCATGTTTCAACATTTCCAGCTCAACAATATGCCCTAGAAAAGAATAAACATTTAATTACTGCAGCTTAAGAAGTTCTTGACTAATCGATAATTATTGTAACAACAATTTACCTCTCAGTTGCTGGTAAGTTGGTAACCCAACGAAAAGAGGGTCCCTACGCAGTGGGTGTGGATGCCGGAATGTTGAACACCACCGAAGTTACAAGGAATCAATTTGAGAAATGGAGTAGGATAGTTCCTGAGTCAGCCTTTATCCTATCATTATAGCTCCAGTTGAAATATTTAAACCAACCAGCTATAGCAACCAATTAATATTTGGGACAGTAATGGATTAAAGCGAAGATACCTAAAGAAATTAGAAAAGATGCTGTATATTTTGATTCAGAAGAATAGTGAGTCGTTCATGTATCGACATTACTTTCTTACCCATGTTCTAGAGAATCATAATTAATCAGTTACTTCAGTTATATAAGTTCAATACTCATCGATAATTATTACATTGATTGGTTTGGATTATCAATTTGGTTAGACGGTTCTCGTGAATGATTATCTAACATTTAAAGCAAAGTAATTACACATTACAGAATAGCATGTAGGTAGTGCCTGCACGACCTGCTATTTTTGCATGCCTGCATGACAAGTAAGTGAAAATTTAAATCTCTTTTGATTGTGTTGTTACGTACTCTTAACTACACGTAACTCTTGGGAGGCTTCCTTTTGAAGTCATCTTTACCTCAAATAAAACTTCTAAGACGACCAAGATTCTTTCTCAGTACAGCCATCTTTATTACTTCTTCTCTTACAGCTCATGTGTTACATTACATCCGGGAGGCGGAGAAACAAAAGACAATCAACTAAATAATGCCAACCTTTGCATTATATAACAATATGTAAATTAAGTACATCTACATAATACCCTTCAAACCACCATAAAGGTGTGAGGCAGGGGGTGAATTAACACCAAACATGAATTAAATATTATGCATAAATAGGATTATTTATATTCTACTAAACTTCACAATAAAAAAAAGCAAAGCAAGAAAATAAAACAAAGCAAGAATGCAAAAACATGCTGTTGGTTGCGTTAGCTTTAAGTCCTCGTGCAAAAGAAATTACTTTCCGTCTGGTGACCCCGCGATCGACCATTGGTATTCGTATGTATTACGTAAGTAGGTAATATAAGCTTAAATTTCACTCATTATACTTATTACATATCAGTCATTACCATTCATTCAATAGTGTAATTACGCTTCACCAAATATACTCATTACATTGCAGTCAATACGTTAATTACGTACTCACTGCATCTCGCTCAAGTCGTCGGTTCCATTGACGTCGCCTGAAATATTTCCGACGAGGTCTAGGGCATTCAATTCCTTATGCTTCATTCTGAAGTGATTCGCTCTCGACCATGAGAGCGAAAGTGAGGAATCATTTCAGCGATTGCGAAACCCACGACCTTACTAGTTCAGGAACGAACTTCGTCTTAGTTCCTTGTTTTACTTCGTACGAGGCAACAACACTATCCCGAACAGCTGATCAGCAGTGGTGTGGAATCCTTGCGAGAATGCTTGGAGGCCGTTCCGTCACGTAATAAGAAGCTGATTTTCGTATTAAGTCTTTTGCAAGAAGTGTCCGCTAGTGTTTCAGTGAGTGAGAAAGTCTAATATTGGCGATGTATCATAATGAGAAGTATCGTGAACGTGAATTATTCACGTGAATATTATGTTGCTCACCAAATCGTGACTCCAAAGAAGCCTGTTAGTAAATCGACGCTCCTCAAGATGTTAATGCATAAGTTATCCAGCGTAATTAGTGAGAGTGTTTATCAAGTACCGAGCAGTGTTTCATCCTCCAACATAACCTCGCAAGATAAATATGAATAGTAGTGCTTCAGTTGCATCAATCACTGGACGAGTGACCAAGTTATGTCGTGTCGTGCGTCGTGGTTATAAGTGCCTTGCCGAGAGAAGAATTAGCTGGAAATCGTTGCAGTGAATCTACTACCCTAGCTGTAATGACGGTACACAGGTCTTGGTGTTCCCGTAAAGGTAAGCAATTGCATGGTTTGCTTCCATTTCCTATGCTTATGTAATTACCCACGTCCAAGTGTGATTTGGGTTGCTGAAGTATTCTGCGAACGATGCCGACGAATTTCGTTGTTGTTGCAGTTTGATGGTTACTATTAGCAACTGCTAATCTTTGATGGAATTCAAGGTAAATATACGACATATCCAACCGTAAATCTTATTATATCCAGAAAGCAACTAGAAGGGCGGTTGGCAGTGGTTTTATTGAAGAGTTTCTTTCATTTGATTACTATCAATAGTAGAGGAAAATGGACTTACTATTCGAACGTCGATGGGCATGTTTATCTGAAAATAATTTTCATGTAACTATTTCAATAATTGCTATAATTATAGCAATGCAAAATTGAAATCAGGTATCAGATGACATTAAAATGTAGGTGTGGGTAGTCTCGAAATAAAACCCCTACACGTTGCATGATGGTGTAATATTTGTTTGAAAACAATTTCTTTTGTTAAATATTTCATTGTAGGACATTTTTCAGAAACTTGAGGATTACAGCATCTATTGGGTATTTTATCACATTTTCCCGCCAAAACGAGTAGTTAACGGACGTAATAGCAGGTGGCGCTCTTAATAATTTTATAGTAAACTATTTTCGGAAAACGAATCTGCTTGCCATTATAGGCAATTATCAATATCCAACATGCATATCCAACAATATATAAGCAAGGGAATATTTAAATTGCGAAAATAATTAAGCGTTTTCGAAATTATTAATCACGACGAATTCCATAATTGCGCTTTGGTGATTGGTCCGGTCTCGGTGACGTCACGCCAGACCGTGACTTTTAATCGCGTGATCAGACAGTCTTCAGTATTCGTCTGGACGCGGTAGTAGAAGGGCAGGTGAGTTTTCAGCCCCAATTTAAGATACTTTTACTTTAAGTCGGTTTCCATTATTAACCTTCAGATTATATTCTTTCTTGAGCTATTAATAAGATATTTATAATAAACCACATTAGTAACGTTCATCGAGTTTGGAGTTACCTTAAAAGGGAAATCCGGAGCAACTAGTGACTTAATTTTCTGGATGTACATACGAAGAGTAGAGATATATTCCGAGATACATATACCATGTACATGACTACAGTTGATATTCTTGCTTTACTTAGAAATTCACTCCTGCATATGTCATGAATAATTCTTTTCCCATTGATTGATGGGTAATTACAGTAGAAGTGCAGCAAAATTTTTGGTTCCGTCTGTTAATGGTTTGAATGTTTTTACAGGAAGGAGTTATTCGAGTTGCCTGCTACGTAAAACGGGATCTTCGTCATCGATCACGTGGGACTTTAGACAACTGGGAATTCGAGAGACTGAGAAACGGTCTTCAGTGGGTTCAGATGGTAAGTCCGCTTAATTGCTAATATTTTTCATTGACAAGTGTTTTCATTTTCACGTAATACTTTTCGCGCCTTTTTTGTGATTCTTTTACTTCTGGTCGATGCTAGGTTGTTTTTTCTTAAACCGTGACTTCCCGCCGAAAATCTCAAAAGGTTGTTTCGACTCCTAGAATTATCCCGGGCCATCCTTGACTCTTCTTGCTACAACCTTACGCGTTATTCGAGAAATTTTAGTCTATTTCAAGTTCATCCTGTTTGAAATTAACTTAAAATCGAGATTAAACGATTGCTGTTAATAAAACAAAGTCGAAAGTGCAGTAGCGTATCTTCACTTTCTACCTTCTTGGAATTAATTTGAATTTGTGGATAATTTCAGTTTCGCAATCTGTTTTCTTACATAATTAATATCTATCGTAATGACCTCGAAGTCGATCTCCATGTATAAGCCCATTTTCATTGTCCAATCAATTCTCATCCTGTATGTTACGGGAGAAAGTAGGTATTGCGTATTCTACGTTACCTTATTCCGCGATCATTTAAAATGATCCAAGGTTCAAGATGTTAATTTTCGAATTTTGACTCTATAGCCGACGTTTTAGCTACATTTTTGTGATATTTTTTAGCGATCTTACTGTTTCTTGTTGCTACGGAAGTGAGACGGATAACACTATAGCATACATCTACATCTACACGATACCCTGCAAGCCACCGCTAGGGTGTGTGGCAGGGGGTGAAGGTCACCAAGCATGCACTACTAACATGCAAGCAAGCAACTAAAGGGTCTCATGCAACTATCGGAAAGGGATATAGCTGTACTGATTTTCGTCAATAGTTTTGCTCGGGAGCAACAGATGCGATATATGAACTACCTGTTCGCTACGTGGCGCGAGATTATGAATATTATTTTTTATTAAGTAGGCAGAGTCCGCTATTTTTCCATTAACTGATGACTAATTACAGCATTAAGCACTTATGGCCCGACACACAACATCAATTTTGACGGAGCCAAGCTGATCAAGACCGCCATACACCATTTCCCAAGGCTCATACGCGAGGCGATCGAAACGGCCGAGAACCCCAACAATTTTAATTTAAGATATTACAACTCCAGTATCTAACTGCAAATAGGTGTGTCATTCTTGGTGAATATAATGAGTTCAAATATGAGTTAGTGAGCCCGCGTCATGTTTCATAAGCATTTTACATTATCCACGTACAGTTTGTTTACATTTCCAACTCGGAATAGATACCATTTTCCCTTGTGAGTGTAAGAAACTCGGTCATCTGATTGACTGATTTGTTTGAGTAATTTTTTTGTATCTTTGGAATAAATTTATGTTCCTAGTAAATTGGGATTGTTTCACATATTGTGCACGACTTGGGCAGTCATTATTGAATCCCTTCGTGGTAATGTTATAACTATATAATATTTAAATGCCTAATAGATTTAGTTTTTCCGATTTGTTAAAAATTCGCGTAAGTGCCTTGACTTCAGGAAGGTGCTTCACGAGGTTTTTCGGTTGAAAGTTCCTGGCACGACACAAAGAAGAAGACGCCGTGCATTGAAGAGTGGTTCGATGGAAGTGACAAAAGAGAGTACCTGTTTCTCAATCAAACCTCCTTTTAACTGGATTTCATCAAATTGAGATTGTCCAGACCAAAACTGGGTTTGAGCGCCAGTGCCAGGAATTTTCAACCAAGCTCTTAACATTGCACACAGACCAAGGTTAAAAACAGCTTGAAAGTGTTTTCAACTTTCGTTCAGTATCAAAGGTTGAAGTTCAGGGTTCATAATGCCGTAATAAATTAACATGGATAGTTAAGCCATCAAGGCCCTTTTCCACGCATTCTATTTGTTGCACTTCATTGTGCGTTTGTTGGTAACTTTTGTGCTGATTATTGAATAGAAAAGATCACTTCGATCGCAAGTTGAGTAAGAGTTAAACATTAGAGGCATGGGATATATGGCTCGTTGAATTTAAATACGTTTCAACTATTGTTGAATTACCGGTTAACATTATTAAGTCTTCTGAAGTCCAATGAAGGATCTTGATAATACATGAACAATGAATGGTCTTACGCGCTTTGATCACCAAACATTGTTATTTCATATGGCTTGTAGCTTAATGAAAATTAACTTTTGCCAGATTTGCTATTTTTGCAATTGTTCTCCTTTAAGTTAATCGGTGTTATGTTCTTTGATGTCGTAAAACAGAGAGACCAATTTTTAGCAATATTTAGTCATTAGTAAGCATTATTTATTACATATGTTAGGTACCTGTATTTCTTCGTAAAAGGACCGGACACAGGGTTTTTAGTCTCTAGATTTCATCCGTTTATTTCGCACAGTTAACAACACATCAACATACTCCCGTCCCTCATAGCGCGAGATGATGGAAAGTATTAAATCCGTGATGAGGGAATCATTTAATTACAACTACTGTGGATTTTAGAAATGAGATTACAGGCTTTCATACTCGTTGCATTTAAAATTATTTTTTCACGGTATTTCATCTCGCTAAATTCATACCTCGCACAGTAAATCTAATTCGAATGCAGCTATACTTATGTTTTAAGTTGTTACTTGAGTACACAAGTTTAAATCACATGATTTCCAACCTACTGCGTTTATGCTCTTTATTGTTTCGATTGGTTGCTATGCGTTGGTTATTGCAGGAAGTAGAACATTCATTTATAAAACTAGATGTGATCCATAATTTTATTTATTTCATATACATACTTCATGCATGATCAATATTTTTTTATCATAACAATAACCATTGAAAGACTTTTGTCAGCTGATTAGCAATGTTTCCTTAGGCGGATAATCAGTATCCATCATTTTCGGTCTCGATATTTTGTTCCTTCCTTGTCGATTGAATTCAGATGAAGTTGATACCATTCGTATACGAAGTAGATACGATTACACGAATACGAATATATTTCGAAAAACGAAGTTGTTATTTTCAATGTTCGACGAAATTTACGCGGTAAACATAAACTTTTTAATTTGGAAATTCAATGTTCATACAAAATGGTGTCTGCCGGTGGAGTAGTATCGATAAAGTTGTGCTGATATGATTTTAATTTGCGTTTGTGCCTTGATTCGTCGAAATTTGGAAACTTCAAGCAGTGTTCCAATTAGATTGTAGACCCAATTTTCCTGTCTCTAATCTTGAATGCATATAATTATTTTCTCCTATGGAATCAGGCGTGCTTAATAATTTTAGATTTGATATTTAATTCAATTGCTAATCATTTATTTTTGTGTTCATAAACAAGACACGTATTGGCTATTATTAGACTCCTGAGAGCGTAACAGTCTTTTTCAATATGAACAGAATCTTTTTCGAAATTAAACTTTGAGTATATTTATATTCTAATTTAGATAACGATTGTTATTATTTGATTTGATCCCTTATTGGGTTGCGGCATTTATTCTGTTAATAATGTCAGTACAAACTAATACGATATTGCCATTGGGCTCCAGTTCTTCCGGCCTTCTATGCTCTCCTGAAATTCGAGATGTAACACCTGAGTTTCGACCCAGAGATTGGTTTTTAAGCGCGGAAGATTTCAAATCGCGTGTCGTTAGAGTAAAATAGATTACGACTCTATTCTCCAACGTGTTATTAGAGAGTGAATTTGTTTTTTTTTCTTGAAATAGATATGGGAGGTTCCATCACTGTCTGTAAATAAACTGACCTTGAAGGTTATTTCGCCTTTCATCATTTGCCATACTCATATTTTGATGAGAATTGATTCCAATTATTGATTACACGACCTTTTTCGTTGCTCGATCGATTTATTTCGTAACACATAATTTCTGTTGTATCACCCTCACGTGAGCCTCCTCCTAAAATCTTCCTAATCCTTGTAAAATATCTTCACCTTTCATTCGATGCTTATATGACTGGTTGGAGTTAAACTGCTCTTCGCTGACCAAAACGGTTACCATGCGCGACACGCGAATACGTGATGTAAACAAACCGGTTTGGTTGTGGGAGATAGGCCGTCGCTATAGACAACCGTTGTAAACAAGGAAGTTAGAATGTACTAGAGGACGTATGTAAGCTGATTTGAGAAGAGATCTGGGTAATAGGTACAGACATATCAGGCTTGCTACTTGCGATATTCGTACGGATGAAGTTTTTTTGGCACCCAGTAAAACTAAGACAATCAAGAGAAATAATCATATGCCTTTTTTAAACGTCAAAGAAACGGAAGATAGATAGCAAACAAACGCCAAATATATAGTTTAAATTTGTTAAATTCTAACCTGATAAGATTAAATAGTTATTTACGGGATAAAATGCATCAACAGCTACGTTAAATACAGCTACATCCACGCGATACTTAGCAAGCCACCGCGAGGGTGTGTGGCAGAGGGTGAAGATCATCGAACACGCAATATTGGCATGCTACTAGGCTACTACATGGATATATGCTAGATCATAGGATCACGTGGAGCTAGATGTAGTACATACATAGTAATAAAGGGGTTGGGTGTTAATAAATACATCATACACTACAGTCAACTCTAACAGTATTTCACCTATTGCCTATCCCTTTCCTATGCTGCCTATTGTGTTCTCTTATAGTACCGGGGAAAAAATACATTTTAAATCACTCGTTACGACAATCTATCGCCCTTAATCTTATTTATCTGGTCGAATATAGCATCATACGCAAGTGTCTTTAATATGTATGTCAGTCAAGCTGTCCGTTTTGAATGAATTAAATAGATTTAATCTGTACTTAAACCTAAGATCCTTACGAAGATTAGCGGGTACCGAAGGGATTGAATTTGTGCCCGATTTAATTGTTGTTTAAGCTTTAATACGCATAAGAGGCCTCCGTGCAAAACACAAATGTTTTGTACGGGCTTGTAGGTGGGCTTGAATCGTTCACAACCACCCCTATTCTGAGTTCATTGTCACCCGGTGGCTAGTATGCTAATTTCTCTGTCATGTACTTTCAGTTCTACTTGAGAAATCACCATTTGTGATCTGTTGCATTGCTGTTGCATCACGCAGGTTATCTTGTTATCTCTCGTTTTCATGTAAATGTTGTTACATATACATCAGTCAGGTTTAATTTCGGGTATCGTATATCGAATTTTTTAAATCTGAGGTTAGAATTAGATTATTATTATATAAGTCCAAATCAACTGGAATTTAAGGAATACCACTCCGCATTATCCCACCATTTTTCTGTGAATATTTTTTTCAAGATTTCTCTTGTTCCTATAGCGTGTTTTTGTGAATACAGTTCTGATTATCATTTTTATATCTTCGCTTTTTAAATAATAACTCCATTGTTGGAACATCATTTAGGGATGTGAGTTTTTCAGCGTGTCAAAATGGTTATGAGTTCACTACAACTGCAGATATGTGCTGTATTCAGGAGCAGAGGCGTGGAAGTACACAAACTTTGATCGAATTCGAATCGATTCACATTTTGGGCACATAACATTTACTATTGTTTTTTGCATTATTCACTATAAATTTGAGTCTAAAAGATTTGTATTTCTCCGTCAATTATGAACAAAACATCTTAGAGTTAGGAGGACTTGTCTTCCCATGTTGGGGCCCCGACATCATTTACAGAGACCTATACATCTCGATGTGATTTGGTAAAACTGTACTTTCAAACTCAGTATACAATGACAGAAGATGGTAACAAAAATTATATACACTATCTTATTCTTCACACTGAGCTTTGTGTTAGTTAAAGATTTTCTTTTCTTAGAGGTACATTGTTTTGACGGCACGCTATTTTAAATTGAATTTATTTCTGCCGTTGCAGGACTTAAAGCGGAGCTACGACTGGAAGGTCACTTCCCATAAGTTGTCGAGGTTAGGGTGAGGAATCTTCGTAGCGGCCCGAGAGGGGAGAACAGGAAGCAGTCTCAACAGGAGGTCGAACATTGGTTTGCTCATGGCTTCGCAATGCTCTGGTAAAACTAACTTTTGTTTCAGGGTCTACGATCTAAAAGGTAAAGAGAGCATTTGTAAGCAAGGGTAAAATGTGTGTTCACAATTATTTGGTTCTCTTGTGTTCGTCATAGGAGCCGATTGCCCCTATTTCAATACATGGCCATGGTCTGGTGAAATGTGAAGGTATTTTGGTAAATCAAGCTTGATTATTGGTGTAAAGGCCTCGGTAACTGATGTCGGGTACCCGACATAGGAGGACTAGTCCTCCGAACTATAAGGCAAGTGGCCACTTGCCTGGTCTAGCGAGTCGACTCTAGGCAGGAATATGTTTGCATACTGTGTATAGTAATATATTATGTGAAGTCCTGAATGTTTTGTTTGTCGCTTTTCCTTGGGTGTATTTTTTTGTGTCCATTTCTATTGTTTTAATGTATTTTAATTGTGATGGATGTTTTTATCTTCTATGCTTGTTTATTCAGGTTCGTTCACAGGTGAGCTGACGCCTTGGATTACGCTGCATGCCGAGTAGAGTGTAGGAATAGTTAGTCAGTATAGAGCAGTCAGTATAAGTATTTGTGGATGTTGAGCTTGCTCTAGAGTTAAATTTCAAAATTAAGGGAATTGGTTCGTCAGTTACGATGTGCATCCAGGTGTACTAAGTTTCTGAGTGACCATTCCTCGCATTTTTATGAAATGCACTTTTGGATATCTCCATTAAATGTGAGCAGCTTGGCATTCACTCTATTTCATTTGTTGTTTATTATGTCACTAACCCGCTCTCTCCTTAGGTAACTCCACAACGCCCCGGCCTGCTAGAGGGTAGGGTATGTAGTCAGTTTCCAGTATTTTGCATTCAAGGCCCTTCTGGCCCGTCGTAACAGTAGGATATCTAGGTGAATTTCATTTAGCTCTTAGCGTTTTTTGTGGATGTTGAGCTTGCTCTAGAGTTAAATTTCAAAATTAAGGGAATTGGTTCGTCAGTTACGATGTGCATCCAGGTGTACTAAGTTTCTGAGTGACCATTCCTCGCATTTTTATGAAATGCACTTTTGGATATCTCCATTAAATTTGAGCAGCTTGGCATTCACTCTATTTCATTTGTTGTTTATTATGTCACTAACCCGCTCTCTCCTTAGGTAACTCCACAACGCCCCGGCCTGCTAGAGGGTAGGGTATGTAGTCAGTTTCCAGTATTTTGCATTCAAGGCCCTTCTGGCCCGTCGTAACAGTAGGATATCTAGGTGAATTTCATTTAGCTCTTAGCGTTTTTTGTGGATGTTGAGCTTGCTCTAGAGTTAAATTTCAAAATTAAGGGAATTGGTTCGTCAGTTACGATGTGCATCCAGGTGTACTAAGTTTCTGAGTGACCATTCCTCGCATTTTTATGAAATGCACTTTTGGATATCTCCATTAAATGTGAGCAGCTTGGCATTCACTCTATTTCATTTGTTGTTTATTATGTCACTAACCCGCTCTCTCCTTAGGTAACTCCACAACGCCCCGGCCTGCTAGAGGGTAGGGTATGTAGTCAGTTTCCAGTATTTTGCATTCAAGGCCCTTCTTGCCCGTCGTAACAGTAGGATATCTAGGTGAATTTCATTTAGCTCTTAGCGTTTTTTGTGGATGTTGAGCTTGCTCTAGAGTTAAATTTCAAAATTAAGGGAATTGGTTCGTCAGTTACGATGTGCATCCAGGTGTACTTAGTTTCTGAGTGACCATTCCTCGCATTTTTATGAAATGCACTTTTGGATATCTCCATTAAATGTGAGCAGCTTGGCATTCACTCTATTTCATTTGTTGTTTATTATGTCACTAACCCGCTCTCTCCCTAGGTAACTCCACAACGCCCCGGCCTGCTAGAGGGTAGGGTATGTAGTCAGTTTCCAGTATTTTGCATTCAAGGCCCTTCTGGCCCGTCGTAACAGTAGGATATCTAGGTGAATTTCATTTAGCTCTTAGCGTTTTTTGTGGATGTTGAGCTTGCTCTAGAGTTAAATTTCAAAATTAAGGGAATTGGTTCGTCAGTTACGATGTGCATCCAGGTGTACTAAGTTTCTGAGTGACCATTCCTCGCATTTTTATGAAATGCACTTTTGGATATCTCCATTAAATGTGAGCAGCTTGGCATTCAATCTATTTCATTTGTTCTTTTTATTATGTTCACTAACCCGCTCTCTCCTTAGGTAGTGCAGTGTGTGAGAAGAAAAGTGATAGTGAATAGTGTGTGTTGTCAGTGTGGTGATAGTGTGGTGTCAGTGTGGTTTAAGTGAGTGCCGTTGTCATCCGTGGGTGAGCATCAAGAGGAATAGAGAGAGACTAGTGTATTTATAATGTTATGTAAATAAATTCTTGTGTATTATTTATGCTCATTTCTCTTCCTACCCTTCCCATAGCTTTGCAATGGCCGCAGACCAGAAAGAAGAGATAGCAACCGCGACTGTGAATGAGTACAAAGTTTTTTATGTAAGTCTTGCGTTTATATATTTTGTTTTATTATTTATTTATCTATGCATTTGTGATATCTACATGTAAAAGTTATTATATTAATAATAACACTTGTGGTGTGTAGGGGTTTGCGTATCGGTCGTTTGACCCGGGTCAATCCAGGTTTGGTCGTTGAACTCCGGTTTTGCCTTGTGCACGGGCTCTTAGCGTTTTTACTTACGTAGGAATCACACTCTTAGCGCCATCATGCGCTACCTTGCCATTTATATTTTTAGATCATTCACCGTGTGTCGTAATTGATGCCACTGTTCCTTTGTTTCATTTTTGACGATTTATTCCATTTCCTTTTACAGGTTTTTCCATTAATGCGTTTTCTTTTGCAGGTACATGTGTGAATGATATTTTTGAGTGTGTATTTTGTTGATTGGTGGATGAATGATGATGAACAGGGTCAGCGCCGATAGGTATGCGAAGTGAATAGGTAGGCCTAGGGTATGTAAGCGGTAGATTTAGTTTAGTGGGTGGGTGGATGTTAGATGGGGAGAATAGGGCTTAATGACATATAGGTGCTTATATTTCTTAGTCCGTACTTGATCTCGCGTCTTGCCCTGGCCTTGGGAGTGAATGCGTGGAATAGGCCTCTGCGCAGCCCGGAGGGGAACGCAGGGGGAAACGCCACGTTAAATAAAGGTTAACGAGCCGGTGGCGTTGACCTCCTGGGTCCGGCGTGGAATAACGCCCGTGTGTTGTGTGAATGACGTAACAATAAGCTTCAAGCTAATCGTAATTATTTAGTTATTGCTATAAAAGTTTGAGATGTTTCGTATATTTTTTGCTATCCAAGATAAAAACTCGAACAATATTGTGGCAGAAGAGTATATTTACATATTTTGCCTCAGGAAGTCTAGTTCGTAAATACTGGCCTTGCGACCCCTACTCTATGCCTACATGCGGCTACAATATTGTTACAGAGCAAGTATTCAGAGCATTACTTTTGAAATTTCCTAACGTTTTCATCTCGTGATTATTCTTCCTACTTGTGTCTATTTTTTGTTTCCGGACATTTACTCCAGTTGACATTGTCTTTCTGCGTGCGTAAGCTATAAGGTGATCAAGTTTTACCTGTAAATTCCCGAGTAATTTTGTAAATTTCATTTGTCTTGACTTTAGATGGAATGTAAACCCGTGTGAACTTTATCGTGTAAGGAAGGACTGCGCGTTAGACGGCGTTTTCATGTCGATTCTAATTGAGTGAAGAGTATTAATTTTTCCCATTTTTAAAATGTGATTGAGCGTCGATCAAGTGGACCATATTTTTTTCAAATATATTATTGTATTACCACAATCTCCATCAATTTATCGACAACTTACGATTTGGAATTTTAAATACGCCTAGAAGTTTCCAAAAGGGATTAGCGGCTATGAAGGTTATTTTATTCCTGCATTTTAAAATTGTTTTTACTCTAATCCTTTCTAGATGTGACCTCATCTTATTCCTTGGAATAAACGTTTGTTCATTATTAAGGTAATGGAACGACTCCATCTCATTGAAATATTTTTTTTCGTTTTATAACGTTTTGAAGAAAAATCGGCTCTAATTATTTTACTAGCTATGCAATATTTATTTCGTTAGTTTTTTCACTGTCACGAAGACCATGTTTTACTGCCTGATTTTTATTTTTGTCATTTACTCTTCTACTTTTTAATGCATCATCTAATCCTCTTCTTTTTTTAATCCGTTTATTTCTTCATTTATTATCTGCTGGTGTTTTATTTACTGTACGTGCCGAGCGTTCTTTGACATATGCGTTCAATCTCTACGTAAATCGAGTGACATGACTTGAGTTCATGTATTCTTGCAACTATATTTTAATACTGCGCGTAGTGTTATATATACATTGATTTCCGCAGTAATAATCATATAATATTATTATCATCATTTACTCCTGTCTAACACCTAAGGAAATAGTAAATGTACATTACGTTGCTTTTCGGTTTCTGTGATGATTAAGCTGAGTAATATTTCAGGAAATGTCCACCTTTTCGTCCCAATTGCAAAGAATTTTCAATGGATGGTGTCAATTTACAAATTCTTTTCGAAAATTAACATTTAAAAATTTCCTTTTTTTTATTATCGATGTTCATTTTGTATCGCAAACATTCGATATCAGTTGCAACAAAGTACTCTTTCGACCTTTTCCCGTGCTCACCTGAGGATATTATTTAAAGTATGATTCCTTTAGATTATTGTTATATGTTATTGTCTGAGTCAAAACTTATATAAGATAATGTCGATTTACATATTTTTTTATTGAATATTTTGCATTTTGAATTTGTTTTGTTCATTTGTCGATGTTTACTTTTCTGTCACAAACATTCCTTGTTATTTTCAATAAATTAAGCTTTCACCCGTTTCTAATTCTCCCCTGAGTATATTATTTACGGCATGATACCTATTGCTTATAGTTATATATTATAGACTGGTTCAAAATTTACGTACATGAGATGGCGTTCATTTACAAATTAAACATTATTGAACACTATTGTTTTAAAATTTGCTTTGTTCAGTTGTCAATGTTCATTTTTTATGACGAACATTCAATGTTGTTTGCAATAAAGTACGCTTTCCCCTTTTCCTAAGCTTCTATATGAGTTTATTATTTATGGCATGATTCCTTTTGTTTATGGTTGTGTATATTGTGTGATTCAGGATTTATATATATGAGATAATGTTAATTTACATTATTTGTAATGTGAATTTTTTTGTCGATGTTCAATTTATTGTCACAAACATTCAATGCTAATTGAAATTAAATCACGCTTTCGCCGTTTACCAACGACGTCTGAAGATATTGTTTGTGGTATGAATCCTATTGTTTATCTTTTTATGATACGGTCTGATTCAAAATATACAAACAATAGATCGTGTTACAATAGATTTTACAAGAGGTATGGAAAAGTTTTGTCTTGAAAGTTGTTTTGTTAATTTGTCAATGTTCATTTTGTATGACAAACATTCAATGATTGTTTGCAATAAATGATTCTCTGCTTTTCCTAAGCTCATATTTGAGTACATTTTTTGTGGTGTGATTCCTATTGTGTTTGGTTGCGTGATATTGTTTTTCTAAATTTTCTTACATGACATCGTGTTAATTTACAAATTTTGTACAGTACCTAATTAATTGTTTTTATTTTTTTTAAATTCGTCAATGTTCACTTTTTTGCACAAACGTTCAATTTTGTTTTATTAAAGTAAGCTTTTCCTCGCTTATCTGAGTATATTATTTATGTACAAGCATTTTATAGTGTAGCGAAAAAATGTAGGAGATTACGATAAATGAAAACTAAGTTCTGAAACAAAGTTGATGTATTCTCTCCTTGATGCCGATATTACAATAAAGACTGGTGAGCGGAACTGCATGCGAAACTAGATTCACAAACGTTGGTGGAGTATTGGCGTCCGAGCAACACTGACTAAACCAAGTCGAATCGAAGTGCATACTCGACAGCGTAGACAAACAGTGGAGTCGATACAGATGGGCGCCAAATGCAAAACAAAAGTGAACTTTCTAAGCGCATGGGTTCAAATTTTGATATTAAGGAGTTTGGACCGAAAGGTGAAAGTCATGTCATTCTTTTATATTTTCAGCACTTATAGAACTAAAGTTCCTCTATCAAATAACGTAAAGATAATTACACCAACCCATACTCCTTGGTCCACATATTGCATTTGAAATTACATACGATTAACGGCGAGAATGGCCACCACATGGGAATATAACGTTTAAAAATACCATAGTGACATGTCATTTTTGCAAAAAACTGACATTTTATGCGTAATTTCACAAGAAATAAAATAACACGAAAAAAAGGCATCAACCCACCGTATTTTTCGCTAAATCCACCAATTTCTGCGCTTATAGCAGACGAGATGCGTAGTTGTCTTCAAGTGGCGCTGCGGTAAGTCCAGCCAAAATGTATGGCGTATGAATAATATCATTGCTAATGAGATATTAAAGCATATTTCAGAAACATATTATAACATAACGTTTGATAGTAATATTCTGGTGTTATACATTAGTAAATTCATTGAGTACATGAATTTATTTATTTAAAGAAAATGCTGAATTGACTCCATCGTCGAGCTGATTAAAATTATCATAAAATATAAATCCTTCGACTTTACATCGTATTTCTTGTGATATTTATGTCTCTCAATAGCTTACGTAATTTTCTTTGTGAAGTAAGGATCACTTAGCAGGCATATACTCGTACCTCAGACAACTTGACTCAAGCAGTCGCGAGCCAACCTCCTTGGCCTTATGGTAAGGACAGCCACGGACAGTGGCTGTCCTTACCATTGTCCAGTTGGGCGACCGTTTCCGGCCTTTTTTCGCTCTGTCCGTGTTTATATATCACTCAACTACGGGATAACTATTAAAAATAGAGACTGGCTGTTTTGTATATTTCATTCAGGAGATGCCATTCCACAAACGGTTGGGAAGGAAATATATTATTTCCCGAGGTTAGCGAGAACATTAGGCTGAACTTTGGCTTATTAAAACTTGCTTCGAAGACAGAAATTCAAAAATAGGAAAAAATCGAGATGCAGCGACATCTTTCTTCTGCAAGTATCTTTAAGCACGTACGTCAGAATGAGTTTCCAAAGCCGCTATCATCAAAGCGGTGGACCCCTGCACGCCGAAAATCTTAATTTTTCCGGTGGCTGTTGAGGCGTACTAGGCCGTTATGAGTTTTATCCTCCCCCCAGCACTGACCACTTCGGCAACGCGGCATAAGGTGGAGGGGGAGTTTGGTCGCCGATTTCGTACTCTTGTTTCTAGGAGTTGGTGAGGATCCTTTTGGACGCGTATTCCAATTGGAAATATACTAATCTTTACAGGGTGTCTCGGGTGCTGGCGTAGTGGGTTGGTTCCCACAATGTTTAATTAGCCGTTGTGCACGAATGCCTACTACATTTGAGGATGAAATATACACATCAGTCACACCCCTTAACGAAAGCTACGAATTTTGTATATCGCTACGACTGTATTGCGATGCTGCGTTAAATTTTACAGCAGATTACAAGTTGTAATGTTTGGAATGCTGGCGCCTCACGCCAGATAAAAAAAGAGTAACGTTATTGAGGGCCGTCGCACGGAATCCCAAAGCCATGCGTCCACTTCCTCCCGCTCGCCTCACTCCCCTTGTTGATGGAAACACCGAATGAAATGTAAGCGCACATAAAATAAACAACTTAATAAATTCTAAATATCGAGAACCGATTAGCCTTGTTTTACCATAAGCTCCATGACAGGACAAGATTCGTATCGATATGACCACGCAGTACTGAGAAAAAGTTGTTTCACAAAATTTACAAGAACAATTTTATTTACACTTTGATTATCTTAACACTTTGTATATACCTTAACAACAAGTTTCTTTATGTTGTTTTAAAGTTTGGTTACAATCCAATGAATACTTTAAAAGTTATGAATTTTTAAAGTGAGCATTCCGATAAACCGGTGAAAAAACCGGCACTTTTTTTGTTTCACAGACAATAAAATTTTAACAAGTTAAAATAAAAATTTTCGCTTTCCACAGTTAAACGCAGAATTAAATTTCTAATTTTTGATGTAACTTGTTTTCATGTGGGACTACGGGTACAACTGTCATTGACTTGTAAACTCGAGTGTCATGACTTTTTTCCACGACAGTAGTTCCGAGAGCCACCGCTTCAGTTTCAGTGGGGTAACTTTACTGGGAGGAGGGGGTTATCTGTGAGGGGTGTTTGGGGCGTGGCTTACTTAGCCAGTGACCGCCAGTCAAGATGCGCTTATCTCTTATTACGTCTCACGTCATCACTCGGCCCAATTGAACGAAGGCCGAGGAAATATTTTGTTTACGAGCAAGGTGAGTACCTAGATTAGAAGAAATTGAAGAAAGCAGTGAAGGACATATGGCAAATAGAAAAACTTAAGGAGGCTCAACATCCGCTGGCATTTCAGAAAGCAGTGGGAAACAACATAGGAGAGGAACTGACTGACAAATCAGAGGAAGAGCGTTGGGAAAACATTAAACGTGGACTACAGGAAGCCGCAAAACCAGAAAAAATTCCGACCCATATTTGTGCAAAAACGGCGACACTAGGCCCCTACACCTGTCGAATGCCTCTCGGCCCACTTACTTAATTTAGGTGCAGCGGCGAAATGAGTCCATTCAACGCCAGCCTGATTTGAGGCGTTTCTTCAAGGAAAGGGAGGTCGAAAGACATTGGTGTCTCAGTTTCAGCCTCTCCTTAAAATTCGGACATTGGGGCGTTGACACTCAGCATCTCTTTGGTGCCCTTGGCTTGGCGATGACCACCATCTCCCACCGATAAAAGAGGACACTTACACAGCATGGATTAATAATCCTTTATTTGTTGCACCACCGGGGCTATATTTGGTGATATTCACCTGCCACACACCCTCGCGTTGGCTCCCAGGGTATTACGTATATGAATATGTAGATAAAGTACCTATATGATGAGGATATGGAAGAGGATAGTTCCTGAGTCAGCCTTAATATCATCATCATAGCTCCAGATGAAATGTCTAACGCAACTAGCAAGACCATTCGAAATATGTAAAAAGAACCGTCCAGGGGTAACGACATTCTAGACATATTAGCAACAAATATGAGTTTTAAATGTAGTTACAGACACAGGAATTAGTGATCATAAAATAGTGCATGAGAAATTTAATGTAGGCGTTGAAAGACATTATAAAATAATATTTTCAGTGATGACATTAAAAATATTTTGCGAACTCCAACTTAATATGGTAGACTGGACCATAATCAAAAAATTAGAGAAATTGATTGCCGAACTGATAGACTCCTTCTTTTCTTGTACAATTAAGGATATTATTAGCTCTAAATATATCCAATAGTATAAATATAAGTGGATAGCATATCAATGGATAGCGTTGGCATGTTGACATAGGGTCTGTAAGGTAACCCAACTAACAGCGGTTTTTTGCATGCCTACTTGCTATGCCATTTTTATCTTTTTTATATATTGTGAAGTTTGGAGTAGAATAAATTCACGAATTCTTTTGCATGTTTGGTGTGGATTCACCCTCTGCCACACACCTTTATGGTGGTTCGCAGTGTATTGAGTAGATGAAACCAAGGAGGAGGGTATGCTTATTTGGCAAGGTTAATTACGACGGTATAAAAGAGGAATTAAGGGAATCGTTCGATGTATTTAGCGAACAAAGCAAAGGATTAGATACAGAGGATTCGTGGAGAGAATTTCTTGAGATCACCCGTAAAGCAGTTAATGAATACATACCAAGTAAATACATAAGTGATAATACAGAGCCAAGGTGGTATAACGCGGATGTTAGGAAATCACTAAAGCGACGAAGGGTATGCCACGAGAGGATGAAAAATGCAGGACGGGGTCTATCGGTAGAGGAAAGAAATGAGCTAGTTCAAAACTATAAAAAAATCGAGAGCATTAGCAAGGAAATCATGTCGGAAAGCGTTATCACATTTCAAGAGCAAGATGTTAGGAGGATACTTAGATAGCAATCCTAAAGCTTTTTGGTCATATGTGAGAGAGCTTCAGGGAAATAGGTCCACAGTGCACACAATTAAAAACGATAAAGGAATTAGAGTCACCAGCAGTGTAGAAAAAGCAAATACTTTAAAAACCTTCTTCCAAAGCGTATTCAACTCATCGTCACACAACGCAGTGGAACCACCGCCGAACACTTTCAGTGAGCAAATGCCCAAAATAAAAATTGCATGTCGCGGAATAGAGCAGCAGTTAAAAAGCATTAGTAAAAACAAATCACCAGGTCCCGATCAAATTCCCTCCAGAGTATATAAAACATTAGCTTCTGAAATAGCCCCCTATCTAGAAATAATATTCAATAAAACACCAAAGAACCACACAGTGCCCAAGGATTGGAAAGTAGGTAACATTACACCTATTTTTAAAAGCGGTGATAGGGAAGAACCAAGTAACCACAGACCCATTTCACTCACGTCAATCTCTTGTAAGGTATTCGAGGACATTGTAGTCAGTTCGATCATGGGGAATTTGGATAGTCAGGGATTGCTCATAAACAGCCAACATGGGTTCCGGAACGGTAGATCCTGCGAAACACAATTAGCTTTATTCGTACATGATATTTTAGTCTACGGCGAAAACGGTACTGAAGTTGATGCTATATTTTTAGATTTTAAAAAGGCATTCGAACAAGTTCCTCATGATAAATTAATCTTGAAGTAAGAGAGTTTGGGTGTAAATAAAGACGTTGTATGTTGGGTAAAAGAATTCTTGAGTGGGTTAGAGCAGAGGGTTGTCATAGATGGTATCATGTCGGACACAATCAAAGTCACATCGGGAGTTCCCCAGGGTAGTATATAAGGTCCACTTCTATTTCTTTTATAGATAAACGATTTGGGTACCGTAGTTAGTTGTAAGCTTAGTCTTTTTTTCAGACGATGCGGTAGTGTATAGGGGTATATCTAAAGAAGAGGACAGGAAATCGCTTAGCAAGGATTTAGATGCAATTCAAGAGTGGTGCGACAAATGGCAGCTAGAACTTAGCCTTTAGAAGTGTGTAGCTATCAATTTTTGGAGGAGGAATAATTCCTATAAAATTAATATCACGAAGATCGAAGGCGTTGAAACCATAAGGTATTTAGGTCTAACAATCACTAAAGATTTATCGTGGGAAAGACACATCCGGGAAATATGCGGCCGAGCGAAGAGAAAGCAAGGATTTATAAAAAGAGTGCTCGGGAAATGTGATGAGAAGACAAAAGAGCGATGCTACTTTTCACTAGTTCGGCCCCACCTTGAGTATGCAGCCATTGTATGGGATCCGAATGAATTAGGTTTGATCAGAGAACTTGACAGTGTGCAGCGTAGAGCAGCTAGGTTCGTTAAAAGGTGTTACGATAGGTTGAGTAGCGTTTCAGAATTAACAAAAGAATTAGGGTGGGAGTCATTATCAGAGCGTAGGTTAAAGTACAGATTAAGTCTATCGCAGAAATATCAATCGGATAGCTTTACTGAAGATGTAAGGCACATATTAAAAAACACCAGCGTATTATGCTAGATTCGACCAGATAAACAAAATTAGAGAGATAGATTGTCGTACTTATGGATTCAAATTGGCATTTTCCCCGTAATATAAGAGAACAGAATAGGCAGCATAGCAAAGGGATAGGTAGGGGAAATATTTTAGAGTATTCTGTAGTGCATGATGCATGTCCTACCCCTTAAATACTATAGATACTAACAATCTAGTTGCATGAGTCCCTATAGTTGCTTTTTTGCATGTCGGTGATATTCACCCCCTGCCACACACCCTCGCGGTGGCTTGCAGGGTATCGTGTAGATGTAGATGAGATGTTTGTGACAGTAATATCTTTCAGCGAAGATACTGAAGGAAATTTGATTAGGTACCATACATTTTGAAGTAGGACATCAGTGTGCAGTAATTACTTTAACATATTCATGTTTCAACATTTGCAGCTCGACAATATGCTCTAGAAAAGAATAAACATTTAATTACTGCAGTTTAAGAAGTTCTTGACTAATCGATAATTATTGTAACAACAATTTACCTCTCAGTTGCTGGTAAGTTGGTAACCCAACGAAAAGAGGGTCCCTACGCAGTGGGTGTGGATGCCGGAATGTTGAACACCACCGAAGTTACAAGGAATCAATTTGAGAAATGGAGTAGGATAGTTCCTGAGTCAGCCTTTATCCTATCATTATAGCTCCAGTTGAAATATTTAAACCAACCAGCTATAGCAACCAATTAATATTTGGGACAGTAATGGATTAAAGCGAAGATACCTAAAGAAATTAGAAAAGATGCTGTATATTTTGATTCAGAAGAATAGTGAGTCGTTCATGTATCGACATTACTTTCTTACCCATGTTCTAGAGAATCATAATTAATCAGTTACTTCAGTTATATAAGTTCAATACTCATCGATAATTATTACATTGATTGGTTTGGATTATCAATTTGGTTAGACGGTTCTCGTGAATGATTATCTAACATTTAAAGCAAAGTAATTACACATTACAGAATAGCATGTAGGTAGTGCCTGCACGACCTGCTATTTTTGCATGCCTGCATGACAAGTAAGTGAAAATTTAAATCTCTTTTGATTGTGTTGTTACGTACTCTTAACTACACGTAACTCTTGGGAGGCTTCCTTTTGAAGTCATCTTTACCTCAAATAAAACTTCTAAGACGACCAAGATTCTTTCTCAGTACAGCCATCTTTATTACTTCTTCTCTTACAGCTCATGTGTTACATTACATCCGGGAGGCGGAGAAACAAAAGACAATCAACTAAATAATGCCAACCTTTGCATTATATAACAATATGTAAATTAAGTACATCTACATAATACCCTTCAAACCACCATAAAGGTGTGAGGCAGGGGGTGAATTAACACCAAACATGAATTAAATATTATGCATAAATAGGATTATTTATATTCTACTAAACTTCACAATAAAAAAAAGCAAAGCAAGAAAATAAAACAAAGCAAGAATGCAAAAACATGCTGTTAGTTGCGTTAGCTTTAAGTCCTCGTGCAAAAGAAATTACTTTCCGTCTGGTGACCCCGCGATCGACCATTGGTATTCGTATGTATTACGTAAGTAGGTAATATAAGCTTAAATTTCACTCATTATACTTATTACATATCAGTCATTACCATTCATTCAATAGTGTAATTACGCTTCACCAAATATACTCATTACATTGCAGTCAATACGTTAATTACGTACTCACTGCATCTCGCTCAATTCGTCGGTTCCATTGACGTCGCCTGAAATATTTCCGACGAGGTCTAGGGCATTCAATTCCATGCGACATTCTGAAGTGATTCGCTCTCGACCATGAGAGCGAAAGTGAGGAATCATTTCAGCGATTGCGAAACCCACGACCTTACTAGTTCAGGAACGAACTTCGTCTTAGTTTCTTGTTTTACTTCGTACGAGGCAACAACACAATCCCGAACAGCTGATCAGCAGTGGTGTGGAATCCTTGCGAGAATGCTTGGAGGCCGTTCCGTCACGTAATAAGAAGCTGATTTTCGTATTAAGTCTTTTGCAAGAAGTGTCCGCTAGTGTTTCAGTGAGTGAGAAAGTCTAATATTGGCGATGTATCATAATGAGAAGTATCGTGAACGTGAATTATTCACGTGAATATTATGTTGCTCACCAAATCGTGACTCCAAAGAAGCCTGTTAGTAAATCGACGCTCCTCAAGATGTTAATGCATAAGTTATCCAGCGTAATTTGTGAGAGTGTTTATCAAGTACCGAGCAGTGTTTCATCCTCCAACATAACCTCGCAAGATAAATATGAATAGTAGTGCTTCAGTTGCATCAATCACTGGACGAGTGACCAAGTTATGTCGTGTCGTGCGTCGTGGTTATAAGTGCCTTGCCGAGAGAAGAATTAGCTGGAAATCGTTGCAGTGAATCTACTACCCTAGCTGTAATGACGGTACACAGGTCTTGGTGTTCCCGTAAAGGTAAGCAATTGCATGGTTTGCTTCCATTTCCTATGCTTATGTAATTACCCACGTCCAAGTGTGATTTGGGTTGCTGAAGTATTCTGCGAACGATGCCGACGAATTTCGTTGTTGTTGCAGTTTGATGGTTACTATTAGCAACTGCTAATCTTTGATGGAATTCAAGGTAAATATACGACATATCCAACCGTAAATCTTATTATATCCAGAAAGCAACTAGAAGGGCGGTTGGCAGTGGTTTCCAGTGGTTTTATTGAAGAGTTTCTTTCATTTGATTACTATCAATAGTAGAGGAAAATGGACTTACTATTCGAACGTCGATGGGCATGTTTATCTGAAAATAATTTTCATGTAACTATTTCAATAATTGCTATAATTATAGCAATGCAAAATTGAAATCAGGTATCAGATGACATTAAAATGTAGGTGTGGGTAGTCTCGAAATAAAACCCCTACACGTTGCATGATGGTGTAATATTTGTTTGAAAACAATTTCTTTTGTTAAATATTTCATTGTAGGACATTTTTCAGAAACTTGAGGATTACAGCATCTATTGGGTATTTTATCACATTTTCCCGCCAAAACGAGTAGTTAACGGACGTAATAGCAGGTGGCGCTCTTAATAATTTTATAGTAAACTATTTTCGGAAAACGAATCTGCTTGCCATTATAGGCAATTATCAATATCCAACATGCATATCCAACAATATATAAGCAAGGGAATATTTAAATTGCGAAAATAATTAAGCGTTTTCGAAATTATTAATCACGACGAATTCCATAATTGCGCTTTGGTGATTGGTCTGGTCTCGGTGACGTCACGCCCGACCGTGACGTTCAATCGCTTGATCAGACAGTCTTCAGTATTCGTCTGGACGCGGAATTAGAAGGGCAGGTGAGTTTTCAGCCCCAATTTAAGAAACTTTTACTATACGTCAGTTTCCATTATTAACCTTCAGATTATATTCTTTCTAGAGCTATTAATAAGATTATTCTAGTGAGCCACATTATTAACGTTCATCGAGTTTGGAGTTACCTTAAAAGGGAAATCCGGAGCTACTAGTGACTTAATTTTCTGGATGTACATACGAAGAGTAGAGATATATTCCGAGATAAATATACCATGTACATGGCTACAGTTGATATTCTTGCTTTACTTAGAAATTCACTCCTGCATATGTCATGAATAATTCTTTTCCCATTGATTGATGGGTAATTACAGTAGAAGTCCAGCAAAATTTGTGGTTCCGTCTGTTAATTGTTTGAATGTTTTTACAGGAGGGAGTTATTCGAGTTGCCTGCTACGTAAAACGGGATCTTCGTCATCGATCACGTGGGACTTTAGACAACTGGGAATTCGAGAGACTGAGAAACGGTCTTCAGTGGGTTCAGTTGGTAAGTCCGCTTAATTGCTAATATTTTTCATTGACAAGTGTTTTCATTTTCACGTAATACTTTTCGCGCCTTTTTTGTGATTCTTTTACTTCTGGTCGATGCTAGGTTGTTTTTTCTTAAACCGTGACTTCCCGCCGAAAATCTCAAAAGGTTGTTTCGACTCCTAGAATTATCCCGGGCGATCCTTGACTCTTCTTGCTACAACCTTACGCGTTATTCGAGAAATTTTAGTCTATTTCAAGTTCATCCTGTTTGAAATTAACTTAAAATCGAGATTAAACGATTGCTGTTAATAAAACAAAGTCGAAAGTGCAGTAGCGTATCTTCACTTTCTACCTTCTTGGAATTAATTTGATTTTGTGGATAATTTCAGTTTCGCAATCTGTTTTCTTACATAATTAATATCTATCGTATTGACCTCGAAGTCGATCTCCATATATAAGCCCATTTCCATTGTCCAATCAATTCTCATCCTGTATGTTACGGGAGAAAGTAGGTATTGCGTAATCTACGTTACCTTATTCCGCGATCATTTAAAATGATCCAAGGTTCAAGACGTCAATTTTCGAATATTGAGTCTATAGCCGACGTTTTAGCTACATTTTTGTGATATTTTTTAGCGATCTTACTGTTTCTTGTTGCTACGGAAGTGAGACGGATAACACTATAGCATACATCTACATCTACACGATACCCTGCAAGCCACCGCTAGGGTGTGTGGCAGGGGGTGAAGGTCACCAAGCATGCACTACTAACATGCAAGCAAGCAACTAAAGGGTCTCATGCAACTATCGGAAAGGGATATAGCTGTACTGATTTTCGTCAATAGTTTTGCTCGGGAGCAACAGATGCGATATATGAACTACCTGTTCGCTACGTGGCGCGAGATTATGAATATTATTTTTTATTAAGTAGGCAGAGTCCGCTATTTTTCCATTAACTGATGACTAATTACAGCATTAAGCACTTATGGCCCGACACACAACATCAATTTTGACGGAGCCAAGCTGATCAAGACCGCCATACACCATTTCCCAAGGCTCATACGCGAGGCGATCGAAACGGCCGAGAACCCCAACAATTTTAATTTAAGATATTACAACTCCAGTATCTAACTGCAAATAGGTGTGTCATTCTTGGTGAATATAATGAGTTCAAATATGAGTTTGTGAGCCCGCGTCATGTTTCATAAGCATTTTACATTATCCACGTACAGTTTGTTTACATTTCCAACTCGGAATAGATACCATTTTCCCTTGTGAGTGTAAGAAACTCGGTCATCTGATTGACTGATTTGTTTGAGTAATTTTTTTGTATCTTTGGAATAAATTTATGTTCCTAGTAAATTGGGATTGTTTCACATATTGTGCACGACTTGGGCAGTCATTATTGAATCCCTTCGTGGTAATGTTATAACTATATAATATTTAAATGCCTAATAGATTTAGTTTTTCCGATTTGATAAAAATTCGCGTAAGTGCCTTGACTTCAGGAAGGTGCTTCACGAGGTTTTTCGGTTGAAAGTTCCTGGCACGACACAAAGAAGAAGACGCCGTGAATTGAAGAGTGGTTCGATGGAAGTGACAAAAGAGAGTGCCTGTTTCTCAATCAAACCTCCTTTTAACTGGATTTCATCAAATTGAGATTGTCCAGACCAAAACTGGGTTTGAGCGCCAGTGCCAGGAATTTTCAACCAAGCTCTTAACATTGCACACAGACCAAGGTTAAAAACAGCTTGAAAGTGTTTTCAACTTTCGTTCAGTATCAAAGGTTGAAGTTCAGGGTTCATAATGCCGTAATAAATTAACATGGATAGTTAAGCCATCAAGGCCCTTTTCCACGCATTCTATTTGTTGCACTTCATTGTGCTTTTGTTGGTAACTTTTGTGCTGATTATTGAATAGAAAAGATCACTTCGATCGCAAGTTGAGTAAGAGTTAAACATTAGAGGCATGGGATATATGGCTCGTTGAATTCAAATACGTTTCAACTATTGTTGAATTACCGGTTAACATTATTAAGTCTTCTGAAGTCCAATGAAGGATCTTGATAATACATGAACAATGTATGGTCTTACGCGCTTTGATCACCAAACATTGTTGTTTCATATGGCTTGTAGCTTAATGAAAATTAACTTTTGCCAGATTTGCTATTTTTGCAATTGTTCTCCTTTAAGTTAATCGGTGTTATGTTCATTGATATCGTAAAACAGAGAGACCAATTTTTAGCAATATTTAGTAATTAGTAAGCATTATTTATTGCATATGTTAGGTACCTGTATTTCTTCGTAAAAGGACCGGACACAGGGTTTTTAGTCTCTAGATTTCATCCGTTTATTTCGCACAGTTAACAACACATCAACATACTCCCGTCCCTCATAGCGCGAGATGATGGAAAGTATTAAATCCGTGATGAGGGAATCATTTAATAACAACTACTGTGGATTTTAGAAATGAGATTACAGGCTTTCATACTCGTTGCATATCAAATTATTTTTTCACGGTATTTCATCTCGCTAAATTCATACCTCGCACAGTAAATCTAATTCTAATGCAGCTATACTTATGTTTTAAGTTGTTACTTGAGTACACAAGTTTAAATCACATGATTTCCAACCTACTGCGTTTATGCTCTTTATTGTTTCGATTGGTTGCTATGCGTTGGTTATTGCAGGAAGTAGAACATTCATTTATAAAACTAGATGTGATCCATTATTTTATTTATTTCATATACATACTTCATGCATGATCAATATTTTTTTATCATAACAATAACCATTGAACGACTTTTGTCAGCTGATAAGCAATGCTTCCTTAGGCGGATAATCAGTATCCATCATTTTCGGTCTCGATATTTTGTTCCTTCCTTGTCGATTGAATTCAGATGAAGTTGATACCATTCGTATACGAAGTAGATACGATTACACGAATACGAATATATTTCGAAAAACGAAGTTGTTATTTTCCATGTTCGACGAAATTTACGCGGTAAACATAAACTTTTTAATTTGGAAATTCAATGTGCATACAAAATGGTGTCTGCCGGTGGAGTAGTATCGATAAAGTTGTGCTGATATGATTTTAATTTGCGTTTGTGCCTTGATTCGTCGAAATTTGGAAACTTCAAGCAGTGTTCCAATTAGATTGTAGACCCAATTTTCCTGTCTCTAATCTTGAATGCATATAATTATTTTCTCCTATGGAATCAGGCGTGCTTAATAATTATAGATTTGATATTTAATTCAATTGCTAATCATTTATTTTTGTGTTCATAAACAAGACACGTATTGGCTATTATTAGACTCCTGAGAGCGTAACAGTCTTTTTCAATATGAACAGAATCTTTTTCGAAATTAAACTTTGAGTATATTTATATTCTAATTTAGATAACGATTGTTATTATTTGATTTGATCCCTTATTGGGTTGCGGCATTTATTCTGTTAATAATGTCAGTACAAACTAATACGATATTGCCATTGGGCTCCAGTTCTTCCGGCCTTCTATGCTCTCCTGAAATTCGAGATGTAACACCTGAGTTTCGACCCAGAGATTGGTTTTTAAGCGCGGAAGATTTCAAATCGCGTGTCGTTAGAGTAAAATAGATTACGACTCTATTCTCCAACGTGTTATTAGAGAGTGAATTTGTTTTTTTTTCTTGAAATAGATATGGGAGGTTCCATCACTGTCTGTAAATAAACTGACCTTGAAGGTTATTTCGCCTTTCATCATTTGCCATACTCATATTTTGATGAGAATTGATTCCAATTATTGATTACACGACCTTTTTCGTTGCTCGATCGATTTATTTCGTAACACATAATTTCTGTTGTATCACCCTCACGTGAGCCTCCTCCTAAAATCTTCCTAATCCTTGTAAAATATCTTCACCTTTCATTCGATGCTTATATGACTGGTTGGAGTTAAACTGCTCTTCGCTGACCAAAACGGTTACCATGCGCGACACGCGAATACGTGATGTAAACAAACCGGTTTGGTTGTGGGAGATAGGCCGTCGCTATAGACAACCGTTGTAAACAAGGAAGTTAGAATGTACTAGAGGACGTATGTAAGCTGATTTGAGAAGAGATCTGGGTAATAGGTACAGACATATCAGGCTTGCTACTTGCGATATTCGTACGGATGAAGTTTTTTTGGCACCCAGTAAAACTAAGACAATCAAGAGAAATAATCATATGCCTTTTTTAAACGTCAAAGAAACGGAAGATAGATAGCAAACAAACGCCAAATATATAGTTTAAATTGGTTAAATTCTAACCTGATAAGATTAAATAGTTACTTACGGGATAAAATGCATCAACAGCTACGTTAAATACAGCTACATCCACGCGATACTTAGCAAGCCACCGCGGGGGTGTGTGGCAGGGGGTGAAGATCATCGAACACGCACTATTGGCATGCTACTAGTCTACTACATGGATATATGCTAGATCATAGGATCACGTGGAGCTAGATGTAGTACATACATAGTAATAAAGGGGTTGGGTGTTAATAAATACATCATACACTACAGTCAACTCTAACATTTTGGAATAAAATATAGGTGCACTTTTCCACAACTAATTTATTACTGCGTACGACGCGTTTCGGCTCACAGAGCCATCATCTGGTACAAGACACCAACATACATGTTCACATCATATTTATACATATTAGAAGGGGTGGGGGGGGGGGAGTAAGTGGGCATGGAGGGGGGGGGGGCAAAGGTACGGTCGGGGGAAACAATGAGAGACGGAAAAACCAAGGTAGTATGGAAAGGGGGGGGGGGGAGGGGTTGGTGAATGAAGGGACGCGTGTCAAAAGAAAGGGATACGAGGCGGCAGTTAGCGAGGCAAGGAGGAGGTGTGTGGGAAGTCCCCGAAAGGGAAACTGGGAAAGGAGTAAGGATAAACAGCAGGGGTTGGTGAAGGGATTACTGGCGGAAAAATGGTCAAAATAAGGTGGTGGGGGGAGTGGGTGGGTGGACCGGAAAAAGAAAGAGAAAAACCCCGAGGAGGTGGAGACGGTTGGCTATGGGGGGGGTGAGGTGGGAATTTGGCCGTTGGTTTTCGGGAAGGGGATGTTCAGGAGAGGAGAGTGGTTAACAAACACTTGCTCATTCATGAGTATATTCGAATCTAATTGTAGAATTTCAAGTTGCTCTAAAATGTCTAGCCTGGAGCCCTTCTTTTCAAAATGGAGAATTTCTGGATGGAATTGACAAGAGTGAGAAGTCTGTAATAAGTGTTTGGCTAGAAGTGACTTGTCATCACAATTTTTCCAACATCTTTTGTGTTCTTTCATTCTGGTTTCAAAGTTTCTACCGGTCTGGCCTACGTAGCACATGTTGCAAGTATTACAATTAACTTTGTATATGCCGGATTGATGGTGGGGTTCAATTTTGTCTTTATTACGGCAGAGAATTTTTTCGAGAGTACCGGGATTGTAAAGAGAAACATTTATTTTATCTTTGGGGAATTTACGAGCGATTTTGTCTGAAAGATCTCCCACATACAATAGTCGGCACCATTTTTTTGATTTTTCTATATTGGGGGTAAGGGAGCATAGCTGTGAGATAGCTTTCGTTTTTAATTTTCTCTGTAGTATTTTAGTTACCGTGTTTAAGTTGTAGCCATTCGAAACTGCAATACATTTAATGGTGGAAAGTTCACAATTGAAATTAGTCGAGTTTAATGGTAACTTGACAAGTCTATTTAGCATTGAATGAAATGCGGATAGTTTTTGGGAGGTCGGGTGACATGAGTCATTAGGAATAATGGTGTCGCTATAGCAGGGTTTTCTGTATACGCTAAATTCATGTTTATCCCCAACTATGCGTATGGAAAGATCGAGAAAGTTTAACTGTTTATTAGATTCCATTTCAACTGTGAAGGTAATTTTGGGATGTTGAGTGTTTAAAAGATTGAGAAAGTGGTCTAATTGTCTGACACTCCCAGTCCAGCAGCAAATGATGTCATCCACATAGCGATACCAGTAGAATATGTTGGATAAGATGGGATGCGCAGAATCAAATAATTGGCGTTCTAAATTGTCCATGAATATTTCAGCTAATAAAGGTGAGAGGGGGGACCCCATAGCAAGGCCGTCTGTTTGGTGATAGAAATTCTTGTTGAATAGAAAATAACTTTGGTTATATATACCTATATTTTATTCCAATATGTCAAACTTCCACTACATCTCGCCTGAATCAGTTGATTTTAACTCTAACATTATTTCACCTATTGCCTATCCCTTTCCTATGCTGCCTATTGTGTTCTCTTATAGTACCGGGGAAAAAATACATTTTAAATCACTCGTTACGACAATCTATCGCCCTTAATCTTATTTATCTGGTCGAATATAGCATCATACGCAAGTGTCTTTAATATGTATGTCAGTCAAGCTGTCCGTTTTGAATGAATGAAATAGATTTAATCTGTACTTAAACCTAAGATCCTTACGAAGATTAGCGGGTACCGAAGGGATTGAATTTGTGCCCGATTTAATTGTTGTTTAAGCTTTAATACGCATAAGAGGCTCTGTGCAAAACACAAATGTTTTGTACGGGCTTGTAGGTGGGCTTGAATCGTTCACAACCACCCCTATTCTGAGTTCATTGTCACCCGGTGGCTAGTATGCTAATTTCTCTGTCATGTACTTTCAGTTCTACTTGAGAAATCACCATTTGTGATCTGTTGCATTGCTGTTGCATCACGCAGGTTATCTTGTTATCTCTCGTTTTCATGTAAATGCTGATACATATACATCAGTCAGGTTTAATTTCGGGTATCGTATATCGAATTTTTTAAATCTGAGGTTAGAATTAGATTATTATCATAAAAGTCCAAATCAACTGGAATTTAAGGAATACCACTCCGCATTATCCCACCATTTTGCTTTGAATATTTTTTTCAAGATTTCTCTTGTTCCTATAGCGTGTTTTTGTGAATACAGTTCTGATTATCATTTTTATATCTTCGCTTTTTAAATAATAACTCCATTGTTGGAACATCATTTAGGGATGTGAGTTTTTCAGCGTGTCAAAATGGTTATGAGTTCACTACAACTGCAGATATGTGCTGTATTCAGGAGCAGAGGCGTGGAAGTACACAAACTTTGATCGAATTCGAATCGATTCACATTTTGGGCACATAACATTTACTATTGTTTTTTGCATTATTCACTATAAATTTGAGTCTAAAAGATTTGTATTTCTCCGTCAATTATGAACAAAACATCTTAGAGTTAGGAGGACTTGTCTTCCCATACGGGGGCCCCGACATCATTTACAGAGGCCTTTACATCTCGATGTGATTTAGTAAAACTGTACTTTCAAACTCAGTATACAATGACAGAAGTTGGTAACAAAAATTATATACACTATCTTATTCTTCACGCCGAGCTTTGTGTTAGTTAAAGATTTTCTTTTCTTAGAGGTACATTGTTTTGACGGCACGCTAATTTAAATTGAATTTATTTCTGCCGTTGCAGGACTTAAGGCGGAGCTACGACTGGAAGGTCACTTCCCATAAGTTGTCGAGGTTAGGGTGAGGAATCTTCGCAGCCTCCCGAGAGGGGAGAACAGGAAGCAGTCTCAACAGGAGGACGAACATTGGTTTGCTCATGGCTTCGCAATGCTCTGGTAAAACTAACTTTTGTTTCAGGGTCTACGATCTAAAAGGTAAAGAGAGCATTTGTAAGAGAGGGTAAAATGTGTGTTCACAATTATTTGGTTCTCTTGTATTTGTCATAGGAGCCGATTGCCCCTATTTCCATACATGGCCATGGTCTGGTGAAATGTGAAGGTATTTTGGTAAATCAAGCTTGATTATTGGTGTAAAGGCCTCGGTAACTGATGTCGGGTACCCGACATAGGAGGACTAGTCCTCCGAACTATAAGGCAAGTGGCCACTTGCCTGGTCTAGCGAGTCGACTCTAGGCAGGAATATGTTTGCATACTGTGTATAGTAATATATTATGTGAAGTCCTGAAAGTTTTGTTTGTCGCTTTTCCTTGGGTGTATTTTTTTGTGTCCATTTCTATTGTTTTAATGTATTTTAATTGTGATGGATGTTTTTATCTTCTATGCTTGTTTATTCAGGTTCGTTCACAGGTGAGCAGACGCCTTGGATTACGCTGCATGCCGAGTAGAGTGTAGGAATAGTTAGTCAGTATAGAGCAGTCAGTATAAGTATTTGTGGATGTTGAGCTTGCTCTAGAGTTAAATTTCAAAATTAAGGGAATTGGTTCGTCAGTTACGATGTGCATCCAGGTATACTTAGTTTCTGAGTGACCATTCCTCGCATTTTAATGAAATGCACTTTTGGATATCTCCATTAAATGTGAGCAGCTTGGCATTCACTCTATTTCATTTGTTGTTTATTATGTCACTAACCCGCTCTCTCCTTAGGTAACTCCACAACGCCCCGGCCTGCTAGAGGGTAGGGTATGTAGTCAGTTTCCAGTATTTTGCATTCAAGGCCCTTCTGGCCCGTCGTAACAGTAGGATATCTAGGAGATTTTCATTTAGCTCTTAGCGTTTTTTGTGGATGTTGAGCTTGCTCTAGAGTTAAATTTCAAAATTAAGGGATTTGGTTCGTCAGTTACGATGTGCATCCAGGTGTACTAAGTTTCTGAGTGACCATTCCTCGCATTTTTATGAAATGCACTTTTGGATATCTCCATTAAATGTGAGCAGCTTGGCATTCACTCTATTTCATTTGTTGTTTATTATGTCACTAACCCGCTCTCTCCTTAGGTAACTCCACAACGCCCCGGCCTGCTAGAGGGTAGGGTATGTAGTCAGTTTTCAGTATTTTGCATTCAAGGCCCTTCTGGCCCGTCGTAACAGTAGGATATCTAGGTGAATTTCGTTTAGCTCTTAGCGTTTTTTGTGGATGTTGAGCTTGCTCTAGAGTTAAATTTCAAAATTAAGGGAATTGGTTCGTCAGTTACGATGTGCATCCAGGTGTACTTAGTTTCTGAGTGACCATTCCTCGCATTTTAATGAAATGCACTTTTGGATATCTCCATTAAATGTGAGCAGCTTGGCATTCACTCTATTTCATTTGTTCTTTTTATTATGTTCACTAACCCGCTCTCTCCTTAGGTAGTGCAGTGTGTGAGAAGAAAAGTGAGAGTGAATAGTGTGTGTTGTCAGTGTGGTGATAGTGTGGTGTCAGTCTGGTTTAAGTGAGTGCCGTTGTCATCCGCGGGTGAGCATCAAGAGGAATAGAGAGACTCTAGTGTATTTTAATGTTATGTAAATAAATGCTTGTGTGTTTTTTATGCTCATTTCTCTTCCTACCCTTCCCATAGCTTTGCAATGGCCGCAGACCAGAAAGAAGAGATAGCAACCGCGACTGTGAATGAGTACAAAGTTTTTTATGTAAGTCTTGCGTTTATATATTTTGTTTTATTATTTATTTATCTATGCATTTGTGATATCTACATGTAAAAGTTATTATATTAATAATAACACTTGTAGTGTGTAGTGGTTTGCGTATCGGTCGTTTGACCCGGGTCAATCCTGGTTTGGTCGTTGAACTCCGGTTTTGCCTTGTGCACGGGCTCTTAGCGTTTTTACTTAGGTAGGAATATCACTCTTAGCGCCATCATGCGCTACCTTGCCATTTATATTTTTAGATCATTCACCGTGTGTCGTAATTTATGCCACTGTTCCTTTGTTTCATTTTTGACGATTTATTCCATTTCCTTTTACAGGTTTTTCCATTAATGTGTTTTCTTTTGCAAGTACATGTGTGAATGATATTTTTGAGTGTGTATTTTGTTGATTGGTGGATGAATGATGATGTACAGGGTCAGCGCCGATAGGTATGCGAAGTGAATAGGTAGGCCTAGGGTATGTAAGCGGTAGATTTAGTTTAGTGGGTGGGTGGATGTTAGATGGGGAGAATAGGGCTTAATGACATATAGGTGCTTATATTTCTTAGTCCGTACTTGATCTCGCGTCTTGCCCTGGCCCTGGGAGTGAATGCGTGGAATAGGCCTCTGCGCAGCCCGGAGGGGAACGCAGGGGGAAACGCCACGTTAAATAAAGGTTAACGAGCCGGTGGCGTTGACCTCCTGGGTCCGGCGTGGAATAACGCCCGTGTGTTGTGTGAATGACGTAACAATAAGCTTCAAGCTAATCGTAATTATTTAGTTATTGCTATAAAAGTTTGAGATGTTTCGTATATTTTTTGCTATCCAAGATAAAAACTCGAACAATATTGTGGCAGAAGAGTATATTTACATATTTTGCCTCAGGAAGTCTAGTTCGTAAATACTGGCCTTGCGACCCCTACTCTATGCCTACATGCGGCTACAATATTGTTACAGAGCAAGTATTCAGAGCATTACTTTTGAAATTTCCTAACGTTTTCATCTCGTGATTATTCTTCCTACTTGTGTCTATTTTTTGTTTCCGGACATTTACTCCAGTTGACATTGTCTTTCTGCGTGCGTAAGCTATAAGGTGATCAAGTTTTACCTGTAAATTCCTGAGTAATTTTGTAAATTTCATTTGTCTTGACTTAAGTTGGAATGTAAACCCGTGTGAACTTTATCGTGTAAGGAAGGACTGCGCGTTAGACGGCGTTTTCATGTCGATTCTAATTGTGTGAAGAGTATTAATTTTTCCCATTTTTAAAATGTGATTGAGCGTCGATCAAGTGGACCATATTTTTTCAAATATATTATTGTATTACCACAATCTCCATCAATTTATCGACAACTTACGATTTGGAATTTTAAATACGCCTAGAAGTTTCCAAAAGGGATTAGCGGCTATGAAGGTTACTTTATTCCAGCATTTTAAAATTGTTTTTACACAAATCTTTTCTAGATGTGACCTCATTTTATTCCTTGGAATAAACGTTTGTTCATTATTAAGGTAATGGAACGACTCCATCTCATTGAAATATTTTTTTTACGTTTTATAACTTTTTGAAGAAAAATCGGCTCTAATTATTTTACTAGCTATGCAATATTTATTTCGTTAGTTTTTTCACTGTCACGAAGACCATGTTTTACTGCCTGATTTTTATTTTTGTCATTTACTCTTCTACTTTTTAATGCATCATCTAATCCTCTTCTTTTTTTAATCCGTTTATTTCTTCATTTATTATCTGCTGGTGTTTTATTTACTGTACGTGCCGAGCGTTCTTTGACATATGCGTTCTATCTCTACGTAAATCGAGTGACATGACTTGAGTTCATGTATTCTTGCAACTATATTTTAATACTGCGCGTAGTGATATACAGACTGATTTCCGCAGTCAGCATGTGAAGTAATAATCATATAATATTATTATCACCATTCACTCCTGTCTAACACCTAAGGAAATAGTAAATGTACATTACGTTGCTTTTCGGTTTCCGTGATGATTATATCCATGACGGCGTAAACAACGATAAAAATTCTGTCATCATTTCCACCTGTGTATGTGTTATCTAATCATTCCCAAAATAAGCAAATGCTTTAAGCTGTGTTTCTGTGAAGTATGTGTATGTGGTGAAATGTTCAGTAAATGTGTATTGGATCTTTGTGGTGATAATTTACTCGTCGTGCTTCCATTGGTTGATGCGTTACGAAGATGAAGTGTCGTATATATTTCAGTATATTGGCTATTCATACCAGACCCAAAGTATATATTTAGGAGCTATAATTTTAGAAAAAACTTGTTGATAGAATTATACCAAAATGTGATTCCCTGTTAAATGTGAATTATGCTATAGTTTTTCAAGCTGAGTAATATTTCAGGAAATGTCCACCTTTTCGTCCCAATTGCAAAGAATTTTCAATGGATGGTGTCAATTTACAAATTCTTTTCGAAAATTAACATTTAAAAATTTCCTTTTTTTTATTATCGATGTTCATTTTGTATCGCAAACATTCGATATCAGTTGCAACAAAGTACTCTTTCGACCTTTTCCCGTGCTCACCTGAGGATATTATTTAAAGTATGATTCCTTTAGATTATTGTTATATGTTATTGTCTGAGTCAAAACTTATATAAGATAATGTCGATTTACATATTTTTTTATTGAATATTTTGCATTTTGAATTTGTTTTGTTCATTTGTCGATGTTTACTTTTCTGTCACAAACATTCCTTGTTATTTTCAATAAATTAAGCTTTCACCCGTTTCTAATTCTCACCTGAGTATATTATTTACGGCATGATACCTATTGCTTATAGTTATATATTATAGACTGGTTCAAAATTTACGTACATGAGATGGCGTTCATTTACAAATTAAACATTATTGAACACTATTGTTTTAAAATTTGCTTTGTTCAGTTGTCAATGTTCATTTTTTATGACGAACATTCAATGTTGTTTGCAATAAAGTACGCTTTCCCCTTTTCCTAAGCTTCTATATGAGTTTATTATTTATGGCATGATTCCTTTTGTTTATGGTTGTGTATATTGTGTGATTCAGGATTTATATATATGAGATAATGTTAATTTACATTATTTGTAATGTGAATTTTTTTGTCGATGTTCAAATTATTGTCACAAACATTCAATGCTAATTGAAATTAAATCACGCTTTCGCCGTTTACCAACGACGTCTGAAGATATTGTTTGTGGTATGAATCCTATTGTTTATCTTTTTATGATACGGTCTGATTCAAAATATACAAACAATAGATCGTGTTACAATAGATTTTACAAGAGGTATGGAAAAGTTTTGTCTTGAAAGTTGTTTTGTTAATTTGTCAATGTTCATTTTGTATGACAAACATTCAATGATTGTTTGCAATAAATGATTCTCTGCTTTTCCTAAGCTCATATTTGAGTACATTTTTTGTGGTGTGATTCCTATTGTGTTTGGTTGCGTGATATTGTTTTTCTAAATTTTCTTACATGACATCGTGTTAATTTACAAATTTTGTACAGTACCTAATTAATTGTTTTTATTTTTTTTAAATTCGTCAATGTTCACTTTTTTGCACAAACGTTCAATTTTGTTTTATTAAAGTAAGCTTTTCCTCGCTTATCTGAGTATATTATTTATGTACAAGCATTTTATAGTGTAGCGAAAAAATGTAGGAGATTACGATAAATGAAAACTAAGTTCTGAAACAAAGTTGATGTATTCTCTCCTTGATGCCGATATTACAATAAAGACTGGTGAGCGGAACTGCATGCGAAACTAGATTCACAAACGTTGGTGGAGTATTGGCGTCCGAGCAACACTGACTAAACCAAGTCGAATCGAAGTGCATACTCGACAGCGTAGACAAACAGTGGAGTCGATACAGATGGGCGCCAAATGCAAAACAAAAGTGAACTTTCTAAGCGCATGGGTTCCAGTTTTGATATTAAGGAGGTTGATCCGAAAGGTGAAAGTCATGTCATTCTTTTATATTTTCAGCACTTATAGAACTAAAGTTCCTCTATCAAATAACGTAAAGATAATTACACCAACCCATACTCCTTGGTCCACATATTGCATTTGAAATTACATACGATTAACGGCGAGAATGGCCACCACATGGGAATATAACGTTTAAAAATACCATAGTGACATGTCATTTTTGCAAAAAACTGACATTTTATGCGTAATTTCACAAGAAATAAAATAACACGAAAAAAAGGCATCAACCCACCGTATTTTTCGCTAAATCCACCAATTTCTGCGCTTATAGCAGACGAGATGCTTAGTTGTCTTCAAGTGGCGCTGCGGTAAGTCCAGCCAAAATGTATGGCGTATGAATAATATCATTGCTAATGAGATATTAAAGCATATTTCAGAAACATATTATAACATAACGTTTGATAGTAATATTCTGGTGTTATACATTAGTAAATTCATTGAGTACATGAATTTATTTATTTAAAGAAAATGCTGAATTGACTCCATCGTCGAGCTGATTAAAATTATCATAAAATATAAATCCTTCGACTTTACATCGTATTTCTTGTGATATTTAGGACTCTCAATAGCTTACGTAATTTTCTTTGTGAAGTAAGGATCACTTAGCAGGCATATACTCGTACCTCAGACAACTTGACTCAAGCAGTCGCGAGCCAACTTCCTTGGCGTTATGGTAAGGACAGCCACGGACGGACAGTGGCTGTCCTTACCATTGTCCAGTTGGGCGACCGTTTCCGGCCTTTTTTCGCTCTGTCCGTGTTTATATATCACTCAACTACGGGATAACTATTAAAAATAGAGACTGGCTGTTTTGTATATTTCATTCAGGAGATGCCATTCCACAAACGGTTGGGAAGGAAACATATTATTTCCCGAGGTTAGAGAGAAAATTAGGCTGAACTTTGGCTTATTAAAACTTGCTTCGAAGACAGAAATTCAAAAATAGGAAAAAATCGAGATGCAGCGACATCTTTCTTCTGCAAGTATCTTTAAGCACGTACGTCATAAGGAGTTTCCAAAGCCGCTATCATCAAAGCGGTGGACCCCTGCACGCCGAAAATCTTAATTTTTCCGGTGGCTGTTGAGGCGTACTAGGCCGTTATGAGTTTTATCCTCCCCCCAGCACTGACCACTTCGGCAACGCGGCATAAGGTGGAGGGGGAGTTTGGTCGCCGATTTCGTACTCTTGTTTCTAGGAGTTGGTGAGGATCCTTTTGGACGCGTATTCCAATTGGAAATATACTGATCTTTACAGGGTGTCTCGGGTGCTGGCGTACTGGGTGGGTTCCCACAATGTTTAATTAGCCGTTGTGCACGAATGCCTACTACTTTTGAGGATGAAATATACGCATCAGTCACACCCCTTAACGAAAGCTACGAATTTTGTATATCGCTACGACTGTATTGCGATGCTGCGTTAAATTTTACAGCAGATTACAAGTTGTAATGTTTGGAATTCTGGCGCCTCACGCCAGATAAAAAAAGAGTAACGTTATTGAGGGCCGTCGCACGGAATCCCAAATGCCCCGTTCACACTACTAGGGTAGAATGATAGTTAATATGGCGGCTAAAACTAACCTGCGTTCACACGGCCTACCCAGAACCATCGTAAAGACTCTAGTGACATCTATTGGAGAGTGAAATTAAGTCAAAATAACAATGGAGGGTAGGATAGCGGAAGGCTTTGTCTTGCAAAGATTGGAAGCGTATTTTAACTTATGTGCAAATTAGATGCAGTTATTTTATAGAAAATTATCAATGTAGTATCCTAGATCTCTTTTTATAAATGAACCAAAATATTCTTCTTAAATTACTTCCTCATGATTGACAGTGGGTCGCATCTCCGAGATACGGATTCTGTGTTAGTTACTTTGCTAAACATCAATTTTAAATATAAAATTGAATGCAATTAACATTTGCTTTGAATAACTCCAAAGTAATACGCTAAAAATATGTAAAGGTTGTACAACGATGAACGCCCTCCATGACTTTAATTTCCAGATATTTAAGACATTCAACCTTTACCTCTTTTTCCTCGCATATTTCAACTAATACCTTTACACTTTAAAATTATTAACGTTTCCTTGCCTGTATTTCTATTCGTTTAGCTTATATACAGGCATCACGCACCAAGAAATGCAATCAACCATGGAACTCCATGCTACGAAATGATTAATTGTTCACCTCTCAATAAGTTATCGCTCGTGTTAACTCATTTCGTAGGCAAGTTCATGTATCCAAATAGAATACATACAAGTATACATAATGAATTTGTTGCTCTTATCAATATTTAGTATTTTTAAATCCGATATCCCAAGTTTACCATATTCTGCTGTTTGTGAAAGGAGCTATTTAAGGGAATAATGCTGAAAATAGTTTTAATGCCGTCCTAAGGAGTGAATACGTAAAAAATAACACGAGTCGAATTTCCTGAGAAAGTTTGCAACTTCTTAGTTACTTAATTTCTGCGTGTATATTTTCTTCACGGCAAGTTAATCACATACAATAAATATATAAGCGTACGTACTCAGGATTCAGGGGTAAAGCAAACTATTTAAAACCATTATTGAACAACCGAATCAGTGGAACGTGGTAATACAACTACTAAAATATATTACAGTGTGATTAAATAAATATCGTTGTAACTAAGAATCATTTCCAATCCATATCGTGCGATCCGGTCACTTCGTCTTCAAGCACTCTACGTTCATTTCCACTTCCATTTTCAAAACAAACCTTCTTTCTACCCACATTTCTACCAACTTGCGTTCACACGTCCTTAAAATACCAGTAACTAGCGCCAACTATAGTAACTCAATAATGGTAGAAAAGTTTACTAGGTTTAGCGGCAACCTGCGTTCACACGGCCATTTTCCAACTATGGTAAGCCTTACCATAGTAAAAAGCTAGTAGTGTGAACGGGGCAAAAGCCATGCGTCCACTTCCTCCCGCTCGCCTCACTCCCCTTGTTGATGGAAACACCGAATGAAATGTAAGCGCACATAAAATAAACAACTTAATAAATTCTAAATATCGAGAACCGATTAGCCTTGTTTTACCATAAGCTCCATGACAGGACAAGATTCGTATCGATATGACCACGCAGTACTGAGAAAAAGTTGTTTCACAAAATTTACAAGAACAATTTTATTTACACTTTGATTATCTTAACACTTTGTATATACCTTAACAACAAGTTTCTTTATGTTGTTTTAAAGTTTGGTTACAATCCAATGAATACTTTAAAAGTTATGAATTTTTAAAGTGAGCATTCCGATAAACCGGTGAAAAAACCGGCACTTTTTTTGTTTCACAGACAATAAAATTTTAACAAGTTAAAATAAAAATTTTCGCTTTCCAGAGTTAAACGCAGAATTAAATTTCTAATTTTTGATGTAACTTGTTTTCATGTGGGACTACGGGTACAACTGTCATTGACTTGTAAACTCGAGTGTCATGACTTTTTTCCACGACAGTAGTTCCGAGAGCCACCGCTTCAGTTTCAGTGGGGTAACTTTACTGGGAGGAGGGGGTTATCTGTGAGGGGTGTTTGGGGCGTGGCTTACTTAGCCAGTGACCGCCAGTCAAGATGCGCTTATCTCTTATTACGTCTCACGTCTTCACTCGGCCCAATTGAACGAAGGCCGAGGAAATATTTTGTTTACGAGCAAGGTGAGTACCTAGGTTACAAGAAATTGAAGAAAGCAGTGAAGGACATATGGCAAATAGAAAAACTTAAGGAGGCTCAACATCCGCTGGCATTTCAGAAAGCAGTGGGAAACAACATAGGAGAGGAACTGACTGACAAATCAGAGGAAGAGCGTTGGGAAAACATTAAACGTGGACTACAGGAAGCCGCAAAACCAGAAAAAAAGCCGACCCATATTTGTGCAAAAACGGCGACACTAGGCCCCTACACCTGTCGAATGCCTCTCGGCCCACTTACTTAATTTAGGCGCACCGGCGAAATGAGTCCATTCAACGCCAGCCTGATTTGAGGCGTTTCTTCAAGGAAAGGGAGGTCGAAAGACATTGGTGTCTCATTTCAGCCGCTCCTTAAAATTCGGACATTGGGGCGTTGACACTCAGCATCTCTTTGGTGCCCTTGGCTTGGCGATGACCACCATCTCCCACCGATAAAAGAGGGCACTTACACAGCATGGATTAATAATCATTTATTTGTTGCACCACCGGGGCTATATTTGGTGATATTCACCTGCCACACACCCTCGCGGTGGCTCCCAGGGTATTACGTATATGAATATGTAGATAAAGTACCTATATGATGAGGATATGGAAGAGGATAGTTCCTGAGTCAGCCTTAATATCATCATCATAGCTCCAGATGAAATGTCTAACGCAACTAGCAAGACCATTCGAAATATGTAAAAAGAACCGTCCAGGGGTAACGATATTCTAGACATATGAGCAACAAATATGAGTTTTAAATGCAGTTACAGACACAGGAATTAGTGATCATAAAATAGAGCATGAGAAATTTAATGTAGGCGTTGAAAGACATTATAAAATAATATTTTCAGTGATGACATTAAAAATATTTTGCGAACTCCAACTTAATATGGTAGACTGGACCATAATCAAAAAATTAGAGAAATTGATTGCCGAACTGATAGACTCCTTCTTTTCTTGTACAATTAAGGATATTATTAGCTCTAAATATATCCAATAGTATACATATAAGTGGATAGCATATCAATGGATAGCGTAGGCATGTTGACATAGGGTCTGTAAGGTAACCCAACTAACAGCGGTTTTTTGCATGCCTACTTGCTATGCCATTTTTATCTTTTTTATATATTGTGAAGTTCGGAGAAGAATAAATTCACGAATTCTTTTGCATGTTTGGTGTGGTTTCACCCTCTGCCACACACCTTTATGGTGGTTTGCAGTGTATTGAGTAGATGAAACCAAGGAGGAGGGTATGCTTATTTGGCAAGGTTAATTACGACGGTACAAAAGAGGAATTAAGGGAATCGTTCGATGTATTTAGCGAACAAAGCAAAGGATTAGATACAGAGGATTCGTGGAGAGAATTTCTTGAGATCACCCGTAAAGCAGTTAATGAATACATACCAAGTAAATACATAAGTGATAATACAGAGCCAAGGTGGTATAACGCGGATGTAAGGAAATCACTAAAGCGACGAAGGGTATGCCACGCTAGGATGAAAAATGCAGGACGGAGTCTATCGGTAGAGGAAAGAAATGAGCTAGTTCAAAACTATAAAAAAACCGAGAGCATTAGCAAGGAAATCATGTCGGAAAGCGTTATCACATTTCAAGAGCAAGATGTTAGGAGGATACTTAGATAGCAATCCTAAAGCTTTTTGGTCATATATGAGAGAGCTTCAGGGAAATAGGTACACAGTGCACACACTTAAAAACGATAAAGGAATTAGAGTCACCAGCAGTGTAGAAAAAGCAAATACTTTAAAGACCTTCTTCCAAAGCGTATTCAACTCATCGTCACACAACGCAGTGGAACCACCGCCGAACACTTTCAGTGAGCAAATGCCCGAAATAAAAATTGCATGTCGCGGAATAGAGCAGCAGTTAAAAAGCATTAGTAAAAACAAATCACCAGGTCCCGATCAAATTCCCTCCAGAGTATATAAAACATTAGCTTCTGAAATAGCCCCCTATCTAGAAATAATATTCAATAAAACACCAAAGAACCACACAGTGCCCAAGGATTGGAAAGTAGGTAACATTACACCTATTTTTAAAAGCGGTGATAGGGAAGAACCAAGTAACTACAGACCCATTTCACTCACGTCAATCTCTTGTAAGGTATTCGAGGACATTGTAGTCAGTTCGATCATGGGGAATTTGGATAGTCAGGGATTGCTCATAAACAGCCAAAATCGGTTCCGGAACGGTAGATCTTGCGAAACACAATTAGCTTTATTCGTACATGATATTTTATTCTACGGCGAAGACAGTACTGAAGGTGATGCTATATTTTTAGATTTTAAAAAGGCATTCGATAAAGTTCCTCATGATAAATTAATCTTGAAGTAAGAGAGTTTGGGTATAAATAAAGACGTTGTATGTTGGGTAAAAGAATTCTTGAGTGGGTTAGAGCAGAGGGTTGTCATAGATGGTATCATGTCGGACACAATCAAAGTCACATCGGGAGTTCCCCAGGGTAGCGTAACATATCCGCTTCTATTTCTTTTATAGATAAACGATTTGGGTACCGTAGTTAGTAGTAAGCTTAGACTTTTTGCAGACGATGCGGTGGTGTACAGGGGTATATCAAACGAAGAGGACACGAAATCACTTAGCAAGGATTTAGATGCAATTCAAGAGTGGTGCGACAAATGGCAGTTAGAACTTAGCCTTTAGAAGTGTGTAGCTATCAATTTTTGGAGGAGGAATAATTCCTATAAAATTAATATCACGAAGATCGAAGGCGTTGAAACCATAAGGTATTTAGGTCTAACAATCACTAAAGATTTATCGTGGGAAAGACACATCCGGGAAATATGCGGCCGAGCGAAGAGAAAGCATGGATTTATAAAAAGAGTGCTCGGGAAATGTGATGAGAAGACAAAAGAGCGATGCTACTTTTCACTAGTTCGGCCCCACCTTGAGTATGCAGCCATTGGATGGGATCCGAATGAATTAGGTTTGATCAGAGAACTTGACAGTGTGCAGCGTAGAGCAGCTAGGTTCGTTAAAAGGTGTTACGATAGGTTGAGTAGCGTTTCAGAATTAACAAAAGAATTAGGGTGGGAGTCATTATCAGAGCGTAGGTTAAAGTACAGATTAAGTCTATCGCAGAAATATCAATCGGATAGCTTTACTGAAGATGTAAGGCACATATTAAAAAACACCAGCGTATTATGCTAGATTCGACCAGATAAACAAAATTAGAGAGATAGATTGTCGTACTTATGGATTCAAATTGGCATTTTCCCCGTAATATAAGAGAACAGAATAGGCAGCATAGCAAAGGGATAGGTAGGGGAAATATTTTAGAGTATTCTGTAGTGCATGATGCATGTCCTACCCCTTAAATACTATAGATACTAACAATCTAGTTGCATGAGTCCCTATAGTTGCTTTTTTGCATGTCGGTGATATTCACCCCCTGCCACACACCCTCGCGGTGGCTTGCAGGGTATCGTGTAGATGTAGATGAGATGTTTGTGACAGTAATATCTTTCAGCGAAGATACTGAAGGAAATTTGATTAGGTACCATACATTTTGAAGTAGGACATCAGTGTGCAGTAATTACTTTAACATATTCATGTTTCAACATTTGCAGCTCGACAATATGCTCTAGAAAAGAATAAACATTTAATTACTGCAGCTTAAGAAGTTCTTGACTAATCGATAATTATTGTAACAACAATTTACCTCTCAGTTGCTGGTAAGTTGGTAACCCAACGAAAAGAGGGTCCCTACGCAGTGGGTGTGGATGCCGGAATGTTGAACACCACCGAAGTTACAAGGAATCAATTTGAGAAATGGAGTAGGATAGTTCCTGAGTCAGCCTTTATCCTATCATTATAGCTCCAGTTGAAATATTTAAACCAACCAGCTATAGCAACCAATTAATATTTGGGACAGTAATGGATTAAAGCGAAGATACCTAAAGAAATTAGAAAAGATGCTGTATATTTTGATTCAGAAGAATAGTGAGTCGTTCATGTATCGACATTACTTTCTTACCCATGTTCTAGAGAATCATAATTAATCAGTTACTTCAGTTATATAAGTTCAATACTCATCGATAATTATTACATTGATTGGTTTGGATTATCAATTTGGTTAGACGGTTCTCGTGAATGATTATCTAACATTTAAAGCAAAGTAATTACACATTACAGAATAGCATGTAGGTAGTGCCTGCACGACCTGCTATTTTTGCATGCCTGCATGACAAGTAAGTGAAAATTTAAATCTCTTTTGATTGTGTTGTTACGTACTCTTAACTACACGTAACTCTTGGGAGGCTTCCTTTTGAAGTCATCTTTACCTCAAATAAAACTTCTAAGACGACCAAGATTCTTTCTCAGTACAGCCATCTTTATTACTTCTTCTCTTACAGCTCATGTGTTACATTACATCCGGGAGGCGGAGAAACAAAAGACAATCAACTAAATAATGCCAACCTTTGCATTATATAACAATATGTAAATTAAGTACATCTACATAATACCCTTCAAACCACCATAAAGGTGTGAGGCAGGGGGTGAATTAACACCAAACATGAATTAAATATTATGCATAAATAGGATTATTTATATTCTACTAAACTTCACAATAAAAAAAAGCAAAGCAAGAAAATAAAACAAAGCAAGAATGCAAAAACATGCTGTTGGTTGCGTTAGCTTTAAGTCCTCGTGCAAAAGAAATTACTTTCCGTCTGGTGACCCCGCGATCGACCATTGGTATTCGTATGTATTACGTAAGTAGGTAATATAAGCTTAAATTTCACTCATTATACTTATTACATATCAGTCATTACCATTCATTCAATAGTGTAATTACGCTTCACCAAATATACTCATTACATTGCAGTCAATACGTTAATTACGTACTCACTGCATCTCGCTCAAGTCGTCGGTTCCATTGACGTCGCCTGAAATATTTCCGACGAGGTCTAGGGCATTCAATTCCATGCGACATTCTGAAGTGATTCGCTCTCGACCATGAGAGCGAAAGTGAGGAATCATTTCAGCGATTGCGAAACCCACGACCTTACTAGTTCAGGAACGAACTTCGTCTTAGTTCCTTGTTTTACTTCGTACGAGGCAACAACACTATCCCGAACAGCTGATCAGCAGTGGTGTGGAATCCTTGCGAGAATGCTTGGAGGCCGTTCCGTCACGTAATAAGAAGCTGATTTTCGTATTAAGTCTTTTGCAAGAAGTGTCCGCTAGTGTTTCAGTGAGTGAGAAAGTCTAATATTGGCGATGTATCATAATGAGAAGTATCGTGAACGTGAATTATTCACGTGAATATTATGTTGCTCACCAAATCGTGACTCCAAAGAAGCCTGTTAGTAAATCGACGCTCCTCAAGATGTTAATGCATAAGTTATCCAGCGTAATTTGTGAGAGTGTTTATCAAGTACCGAGCAGTGTTTCATCCTCCAACATAACCTCGCAAGATAAATATGAATAGTAGTGCTTCAGTTGCATCAATCCCTGGACGAGTGACCAAGTTATGTCGTGTCGTGCGTCGTGGTTATAAGTGCCTTGCCGAGAGAAGAATTAGCTGGAAATCGTTGCAGTGAATCTACTACCCTAGCTGTAATGACGGTACACAGGTCTTGGTGTTCCCGTAAAGGTAAGCAATTGCATGGTTTGCTTCCATTTCCTATGCTTATGTAATTACCCACGTCCAAGTGTGATTTGGGTTGCTGAAGTATTCTGCGAACGATGCCGACGAATTTCGTTGTTGTTGCAGTTTGATGGTTACTATTAGCAACTGCTAATCTTTGATGGAATTCAAGGTAAATATACGACATATCCAACCGTAAATCTTATTATATCCAGAAAGCAACTAGAAGGGCGGTTGGCAGTGGTTTTATTGAAGAGTTTCTTTCATTTGATTACTATCAATAGTAGAGGAAAATGGACTTACTATTCGAACGTCGATGGGCATGTTTATCTGAAAATAATTTTCATGTAACTATTTCAATAATTGCTATAATTATAGCAATGCAAAATTGAAATCAGGTATCAGATGACATTAAAATGTAGGTGTGGGTAGTCTCGAAATAAAACCCCTACACGTTGCATGATGGTGTAATATTTGTTTGAAAACAATTTCTTTTGTTAAATATTTCATTGTAGGACATTTTTCAGAAACTTGAGGATTACAGCATCTATTGGGTATTTTATCACATTTTCCCGCCAAAACGAGTAGTTAACGGACGTAATAGCAGGTGGCGCTCTTAATAATTTTATAGTAAACTATTTTCGGAAAACGAATCTGCTTGCCATTATAGGCAATTATCAATATCCAACATGCATATCCAACAATATATAAGCAAGGGAATATTTAAATTGCGAAAATAATTAAGCGTTTTCGAAATTATTAATCACGACGAATTCCATAATTGCGCTTTGGTGATTGGTCCGGTCTCGGTGACGTCACGCCAGACCGTGACTTTTAATCGCGTGATCAGACAGTCTTCAGTATTCGTCTGGACGCGGTAGTAGAAGGGCAGGTGAGTTTTCAGCCCCAATTTAAGATACTTTTACTTTAAGTCGGTTTCCATTATTAACCTTCAGATTATATTCTTTCTTGAGCTATTAATAAGATATTTATAATAAACCACATTAGTAACGTTCATCGAGTTTGGAGTTACCTTAAAAGGGAAATCCGGAGCAACTAGTGACTTAATTTTCTGGATGTACATACGAAGAGTAGAGATATATTCCGAGATACATATACCATGTACATGACTACAGTTGATATTCTTGCTTTACTTAGAAATTCACTCCTGCATATGTCATGAATAATTCTTTTCCCATTGATTGATGGGTAATTACAGTAGAAGTGCAGCAAAATTTTTGGTTCCGTCTGTTAATGGTTTGAATGTTTTTACAGGAAGGAGTTATTCGAGTTGCCTGCTACGTAAAACGGGATCTTCGTCATCGATCACGTGGGACTTTAGACAACTGGGAATTCGAGAGACTGAGAAACGGTCTTCAGTGGGTTCAGATGGTAAGTCCGCTTAATTGCTAATATTTTTCATTGACAAGTGTTTTCATTTTCACGTAATACTTTTCGCGCCTTTTTTGTGATTCTTTTACTTCTGGTCGATGCTAGGTTGTTTTTTCTTAAACCGTGACTTCCCGCCGAAAATCTCAAAAGGTTGTTTCGACTCCTAGAATTATCCCGGGCCATCCTTGACTCTTCTTGCTACAACCTTACGCGTTATTCGAGAAATTTTAGTCTATTTCAAGTTCATCCTGTTTGAAATTAACTTAAAATCGAGATTAAACGATTGCTGTTAATAAAACAAAGTCGAAAGTGCAGTAGCGTATCTTCACTTTCTACCTTCTTGGAATTAATTTGAATTTGTGGATAATTTCAGTTTCGCAATCTGTTTTCTTACATAATTAATATCTATCGTAAAGACCTCGAAGTCGATCTCCATGTATAAGCCCATTTTCATTGTCCAATCAATTCTCATCCTGTATGTTACGGGAGAAAGTAGGTATTGCGTATTCTACGTTACCTTATTCCGCGATCATTTAAAATGATCCAAGGTTCAAGATGTTAATTTTCGAATTTTGACTCTATAGCCGACGTTTTAGCTACATTTTTGTGATATTTTTTAGCGATCTTACTGTTTCTTGTTGCTACGGAAGTGAGACGGATAACACTATAGCATACATCTACATCTACACGATACCCTGCAAGCCACCGCTAGGGTGTGTGGCAGGGGGTGAAGGTCACCAAGCATGCACTACTAACATGCAAGCAAGCAACTAAAGGGTCTCATGCAACTATCGGAAAGGGATATAGCTGTACTGATTTTCGTCAATAGTTTTGCTCGGGAGCAACAGATGCGATATATGAACTACCTGTTCGCTACGTGGCGCGAGATTATGAATATTATTTTTTATTAAGTAGGCAGAGTCCGCTATTTTTCCATTAACTGATGACTAATTACAGCATTAAGCACTTATGGCCCGACACACAACATCAATTTTGACGGAGCCAAGCTGATCAAGACCGCCATACACCATTTCCCAAGGCTCATACGCGAGGCGATCGAAACGGCCGAGAACCCCAACAATTTTAATTTAAGATATTACAACTCCAGTATCTAACTGCAAATAGGTGTGTCATTCTTGGTGAATATAATGAGTTCAAATATGAGTTTGTGAGCCCGCGTCATGTTTCATAAGCATTTTACATTATCCACGTACAGTTTGTTTACATTTCCAACTCGGAATAGATACCATTTTCCCTTGTGAGTGTAAGAAACTCGGTCATCTGATTGACTGATTTGTTTGAGTAATTTTTTTGTATCTTTGGAATAAATTTATGTTCCTAGTAAATTGGGATTGTTTCACATATTGTGCACGACTTGGGCAGTCATTATTGAATCCCTTCGTGGTAATGTTATAACTATATAATATTTAAATGCCTAATAGATTTAGTTTTTCCGATTTGTTAAAAATTCGCGTAAGTGCCTTGACTTCAGGAAGGTGCTTCACGAGGTTTTTCGGTTGAAAGTTCCTGGCACGACACAAAGAAGAAGACGCCGTGCATTGAAGAGTGGTTCGATGGAAGTGACAAAAGAGAGTACCTGTTTCTCAATCAAACCTCCTTTTAACTGGATTTCATCAAATTGAGATTGTCCAGACCAAAACTGGGTTTGAGCGCCAGTGCCAGGAATTTTCAACCAAGCTCTTAACATTGCACACAGACCAAGGTTAAAAACAGCTTGAAAGTGTTTTCAACTTTCGTTCAGTATCAAAGGTTGAAGTTCAGGGTTCATAATGCCGTAATAAATTAACATGGATAGTTAAGCCATCAAGGCCCTTTTCCACGCATTCTATTTGTTGCACTTCATTGTGCGTTTGTTGGTAACTTTTGTGCTGATTATTGAATAGAAAAGATCACTTCGATCGCAAGTTGAGTAAGAGTTAAACATTAGAGGCATGGGATATATGGCTCGTTGAATTTAAATACGTTTCAACTATTGTTGAATTACCGGTTAACATTATTAAGTCTTCTGAAGTCCAATGAAGGATCTTGATAATACATGAACAATGAATGGTCTTACGCGCTTTGATCACCAAACATTGTTATTTCATATGGCTTGTAGCTTAATGAAAATTAACTTTTGCCAGATTTGCTATTTTTGCAATTGTTCTCCTTTAAGTTAATCGGTGTTATGTTCATTGATATCGTAAAACAGAGAGACCAATTTTTAGCAATATTTAGTAATTAGTAAGCATTATTTATTGCATATGTTAGGTACCTGTATTTCTTCGTAAAAGGACCGGACACAGGGTTTTTAGTCTCTAGATTTCATCCGTTTATTTCGCACAGTTAACAACACATCAACATACTCCCGTCCCTCATAGCGCGAGATGATGGAAAGTATTAAATCCGTGATGAGGGAATCATTTAATAACAACTACTGTGGATTTTAGAAATGAGATTACAGGCTTTCATACTCGTTGCATTTCAAATTATTTTTTCACGGTATTTCATCTCGCTAAATTCATACCTCGCACAGTAAATCTAATTCTAATGCAGCTATACTTATGTTTTAAGTTGTTACTTGAGTACACAAGTTTAAATCACATGATTTCCAACCTACTGCGTTTATGCTCTTTATTGTTTCGATTGGTTGCTATGCGTTGGTTATTGCAGGAAGTAGAACATTCATTTATAAAACTAGATGTGATCCATAATTTTATTTATTTCATATACATACTTCATGCATGATCAATATTTTTTTATCATAACAATAACCATTGAAAGACTTTTGTCAGCTGATTAGCAATGTTTCCTTAGGCGGATAATCAGTATCCATCATTTTCGGTCTCGATATTTTGTTCCTTCCTTGTCGATTGAATTCAGATGAAGTTGATACCATTCGTATACGAAGTAGATACGATTACACGAATACGAATATATTTCGAAAAACGAAGTTGTTATTTTCAATGTTCGACGAAATTTACGCGGTAAACATAAACTTTTTAATTTGGAAATTCAATGTGCATACAAAATGGTGTCTGCCGGTGGAGTAGTATCGATAAAGTTGTGCTGATATGATTTTAATTTGCGTTTGTGCCTTGATTCGTCGAAATTTGGAAACTTCAAGCAGTGTTCCAATTAGATTGTAGACCCAATTTTCCTGTCTCTAATCTTGAATGCATATAATTATTTTCTCCTATGGAATCAGGCGTGCTTAATAATTTTAGATTTGATATTTAATTCAATTGCTAATCATTTATTTTTGTGTTCATAAACAAGACACGTATTGGCTATTATTAGACTCCTGAGAGCGTAACAGTCTTTTTCAATATGAACAGAATCTTTTTCGAAATTAAACTTTGAGTATATTTATATTCTAATTTAGATAACGATTGTTATTATTTGATTTGATCCCTTATTGGGTTGCGGCATTTATTCTGTTAATAATGTCAGTACAAACTAATACGATATTGCCATTGGGCTCCAGTTCTTCCGGCCTTCTATGCTCTCCTGAAATTCGAGATGTAACACCTGAGTTTCGACCCAGAGATTGGTTTTTAAGCGCGGAAGATTTCAAATCGCGTGTCGTTACAGTAAAATAGATTACGACTCTATTCTCCAACGTGTTATTAGAGAGTGAATTTGTTTTTTTTTCTTGAAATAGATATGGGAGGTTCCATCACTGTCTGTAAATAAACTGACCTTGAAGGTTATTTCGCCTTTCATCATTTGCCATACTCATATTTTGATGAGAATTGATTCCAATTATTGATTACACGACCTTTTTCGTTGCTCGATCGATTTATTTCGTAACACATAATTTCTGTTGTATCACCCTCACGTGAGCCTCCTCCTAAAATCTTCCTAATCCTTGTAAAATATCTTCACCTTTCATTCGATGCTTATATGACTGGTTGGAGTTAAACTGCTCTTCGCTGACCAAAACGGTTACCATGCGCGACACGCGAATACGTGATGTAAACAAACCGGTTTGGTTGTGGGAGATAGGCCATCGCTATAGACAACCGTTGTAAACAAGGAAGTTAGAATGTACTAGAGGACGTATGTAAGCTGATTTGAGAAGAGATCTGGGTAATAGGTACAGACATATCAGGCTTGCTACTTGCGATATTCGTACGGATGAAGTTTTTTTGGCACCCAGTAAAACTAAGACAATCAAGAGAAATAATCATATGCCTTTTTTAAACGTCAAAGAAACGGAAGATAGATAGCAAACAAACGCCAAATATATAGTTTAAATTTGTTAAATTCTAACCTGATAAGATTAAATAGTTATTTACGGGATAAAATGCATCAACAGCTACGTTAAATACAGCTACATCCACGCGATACTTAGCAAGCCACCGCGAGGGTGTGTGGCAGAGGGTGAAGATCATCGAACACGCAATATTGGCATGCTACTAGGCTACTACATGGATATATGCTAGATCATAGGATCACGTGGAGCTAGATGTAGTACATACATAGTAATAAAGGGGTTGGGTGTTAATAAATACATCATACACTACAGTCAACTCTAACAGTATTTCACCTATTGCCTATCCCTTTCCTATGCTGCCTATTGTGTTCTCTTATAGTACCGGGGAAAAAATACATTTTAAATCACTCGTTACGACAATCTATCGCCCTTAATCTTATTTATCTGGTCGAATATAGCATCATACGCAAGTGTCTTTAATATGTATGTCAGTCAAGCTGTCCGTTTTGAATGAATGAAATAGATTTAATCTGTACTTAAACCTAAGATCCTTACGAAGATTAGCGGGTACCGAAGGGATTGAATTTGTGCCCGATTTAATTGTTGTTTAAGCTTTAATACGCATAAGAGGCCTCCGTGCAAAACACAAATGTTTTGTACGGGCTTGTAGGTGGGCTTGAATCGTTCACAACCACCCCTATTCTGAGTTCATTGTCACCCGGTGGCTAGTATGCTAATTTCTCTGTCATGTACTTTCAGTTCTACTTGAGAAATCACCATTTGTGATCTGTTGCATTGCTGTTGCATTACGCAGGTTATCTTGTTATCTCTCGTTTTCATGTAAATGTTGTTACATATACATCAGTCAGGTTTAATTTCGGGTATCGTATATCGAATTTTTTAAATCTGAGGTTAGAATTAGATTATTATTATATAAGTCCAAATCAACTGGAATTTAAGGAATACCACTCCGCATTATCCCACCATTTTGCTGTGAATATTTTTTTCAAGATTTCTCTTGTTCCTATAGCGTGTTTTTGTGAATACAGTTCTGATTATCATTTTTATATCTTCGCTTTTTAAATAATAACTCCATTGTTGGAACATCATTTAGGGATGTGAGTTTTTCAGCGTGTCAAAATGGTTATGAGTTCACTACAACTGCAGATATGTGCTGTATTCAGGAGCAGAGGCGTGGAAGTACACAAACTTTGATCGAATTCGAATCGATTCACATTTTGGGCACATAACATTTACTATTGTTTTTTGCATTATTCACTATAAATTTGAGTCTAAAAGATTTGTATTTCTCCGTCAATTATGAACAAAACATCTTAGAGTTAGGAGGACTTGTCTTCCCATACGGGGGCCCCGACATCATTTACAGAGACCTATACATCTCGATGTGATTTGGTAAAACTGTACTTTCAAACTCAGTATACAATGACAGAAGATGGTAACATAAATTATATACACTATCTTATTCTTCACACTGAGCTTTGTGTTAGTTAAAGATTTTCTTTTCTTAGAGGTACATTGTTTTGACGGCACGCTAATTTAAATTGAATTTATTTCTGCCGTTGCAGGACTTAAGGCGGAGCTACGACTGGAAGGTCACTTCCCATAAGTTGTCGAGGTTAGGGTGAGGAATCTTCGTAGCGGCCCGAGAGGGGAGAACAGGAAGCAGTCTCAACAGGAGGTCGAACATTGGTTTGCTCATGGCTTCGCAATGCTCTGGTAAAACTAACTTTTGTTTCAGGGTCTACGATCTAAAAGGTAAAGAGAGCATTTGTAAGCAAGGGTAAAATGTGTGTTCACAACTATTTGGTTCTCTTGTGTTCGTCATAGGAGCCGATTGCCCCTATTTCAATACATGGCCATGGTCTGGTGAAATGTGAAGGTATTTTGGTAAATCAAGCTTGATTATTGGTGTAAAGGCCTCGGTAACTGATGTCGGGTACCCGACATAGGAGGACTAGTCCTCCGAACTATAAGGCAAGTGGCCACTTGCCTGGTCTAGCGAGTCGACTCTAGGCAGGAATATGTTTGCATACTGTGTATAGTAATATATTATGTGAAGTCCTGAATGTTTTGTTTGTCGCTTTTCCTTGGGTGTATTTTTTTGTGTCCATTTCTATTGTTTTAATGTATTTTAATTGTGATGGATGTTTTTATCTTCTATGCTTGTTTATTCAGGTTCGTTCACAGGTGAGCTGACGCCTTGGATTACGCTGCATGCCGAGTAGAGTGTAGGAATAGTTAGTCAGTATAGAGCAGTCAGTATAAGTATTTGTGGATGTTGAGCTTGCTCTAGAGTTAAATTTAAAAATTAAGGGAATTGGTTCGTCAGTTACGATGTGCATCCAGGTGTACTTAGTTTCTGAATGAACATTCCTCGCATTTTTATGAAATGCACTTTTGGATATCTCCATTAAATGTGAGCAGCTTGGCATTCAATCTATTTCATTTGTTGTTTATTATGTCACTAACCCGCTCTCTCCTTAGGTAACTCCACAACGCCCCGGCCTGCTAGAGGGTAGGGTATGTAGTCAGTTTCCAGTATTTTGCATTCAAGGCCCTTCTGGCCCGTCGTAACAGTAGGATATCTAGGTGAATTTCATTTAGCTCTTAGCGTTTTTTGTGGATGTTGAGCTTGCTCTAGAGTTAAATTTCAAAATTAAGGGAATTGGTTCGTCAGTTACGATGTGCATCCAGGTGTACTAAGTTTCTGAGTGACCATTCCTCGCATTTTTATGAAATGCACTTTTGGATATCTCCATTAAATGTGAGCAGCTTGGCATTCACTCTATTTCATTTGTTGTTTATTATGTCACTAACCCGCTCTCTCCTTAGGTAACTCCACAACGCCCCGGCCTGCTAGAGGGTAGGGTATGTAGTCAGTTTCCAGTATTTTGCATTCAAGGCCCTTCTGGCCCGTCGTAACAGTAGGATATCTAGGTGAATTTCATTTAGCTCTTAGCGTTTTTTGTGGATGTTGAGCTTGCTCTAGAGTTAAATTTCAAAATTAAGGGAATTGGTTCGTCAGTTACGATGTGCATCCAGGTGTACTTAGTTTCTGAGTGACCATTCCTCGCATTTTTATGAAATGCACTTTTGGATATCTCCATTAAATGTGAGCAGCTTGGCATTCACTCTATTTCATTTGTTGTTTATTATGTCACTAACCCGCTCTCTCCTTAGGTAACTCCACAACGCCCCGGCCTGCTAGAGGGTAGGGTATGTAGTCAGTTTCCAGTATTTTGCATTCAAGGCCCTTCTGGCCCGTCGTAACAGTAGGATATCTAGGTGAATTTCATTTAGCTCTTAGCGTTTTTTGTGGATGTTGAGCTTGCTCTAGAGTTAAATTTCAAAATTAAGGGAATTGGTTCGTCAGTTACGATGTGCATCCAGGTGTACTAAGTTTCTGAGTGACCATTCCTCGCATTTTTATGAAATGCACTTTTGGATATCTCCATTAAATTTGAGCAGCTTGGCATTCACTCTATTTCATTTGTTGTTTATTATGTCACTAACCCGCTCTCTCCTTAGGTAACTCCACAACGCCCCGGCCTGCTAGATGGTAGGGTATGTAGTCAGTTTCCAGTATTTTGCATTCAAGGCCCTTCTGGCCCGTCGTAACAGTAGGATATCTAGGTGAATTTCATTTAGCTCTTAGCGTTTTTTGTGGATGTTGAGCTTGCTCTAGAGTTAAATTTCAAAATTAAGGGAATTGGTTCGTCAGTTACGATGTGCATCCAGGTGTACTAAGTTTCTGAGTGACCAATCCTCGCATTTTTATGAAATGCACTTTTGGATATCTCCATTAAATGTGAGCAGCTTGGCATTCACTCTATTTCATTTGTTGTTTATTATGCCACTAACCCGCTCTCTCCTTAGGTAACTCCACAACGCCCCGGCCTGCTAGAGGGTAGGGTATGTAGTCAGTTTCCAGTATTTTGCATTCAAGGCCCTTCTGGCCCGTCGTAACAGTAGGATATCTAGGTGAATTTCATTTAGCTCTTAGCGTTTTTTGTGGATGTTGAGCTTGCTCTAGAGTTAAATTTCAAAATTAAGGGAATTGGTTCGTCAGTTACGATGTGCATCCAGGTGTACTTAGTTTCTGAGTGACCATTCCTCGCATTTTTATGAAATGCACTTTTGGATATCTCCATTAAATGTGAGCAGCTTGGCATTCACTCTATTTCATTTGTTGTTTATTATGTCACTAACCCGCTCTCTCCTTAGGTAACTCCACAACGCCCCGGCCTGCTAGAGGGTAGGGTATGTAGTCAGTTTCCAGTATTTTGCATTCAAGGCCCTTCTGGCCCGTCGTAACAGTAGGATATCTAGGTGAATTTCATTTAGCTCTTAGCGTTTTTTGTGGATGTTGAGCTTGCTCTAGAGTTAAATTTCAAAATTAAGGGAATTGGTTCGTCAGTTACGATGTGCATCCAGGTGTACTAAGTTTCTGAGTGACCATTCCTCGCATTTTTATGAAATGCACTTTTGGATATCTCCATTAAATGTGAGCAGCTTGGCATTCACTCTATTTCATTTGTTGTTTATTATGTCACTAACCCGCTCTCTCCTTAGGTAACTCCACAACGCCCCGGCCTGCTAGAGGGTAGGGTATGTAGTCAGTTTCCAGTATTTTGCATTCAAGGCCCTTCTTGCCCGTCGTAACAGTAGGATATCTAGGTGAATTTCATTTAGCTCTTAGCGTTTTTTGTGGATGTTGAGCTTGCTCTAGAGTTAAATTTCAAAATTAAGGGAATTGGTTCGTCAGTTACGATGTGCATCCAGGTGTACTTAGTTTCTGAGTGACCATTCCTCGCATTTTTATGAAATGCACTTTTGGATATCTCCATTAAATGTGAGCAGCTTGGCATTCACTCTATTTCATTTGTTGTTTATTATGTCACTAACCCGCTCTCTCCTTAGGTAACTCCACAACGCCCCGGCCTGCTAGAGGGTAGGGTATGTAGTCAGTTTCCAGTATTTTGCATTCAAGGCCCTTCTGGCCCGTCGTAACAGTAGGATATCTAGGTGAATTTCATTTAGCTCTTAGCGTTTTTTGTGGATGTTGAGCTTGCTCTAGAGTTAAATTTCAAAATTAAGGGAATTGGTTCGTCAGTTACGATGTGCATCCAGGTGTACTAAGTTTCTGAGTGACCATTCCTCGCATTTTTATGAAATGCACTTTTGGATATCTCCATTAAATGTGAGCAGCTTGGCATTCAATCTATTTCATTTGTTCTTTTTATTATGTTCACTAACCCGCTCTCTCCTTAGGTAGTGCAGTGTGTGAGAAGAAAAGTGATAGTGAATAGTGTGTGTTGTCAGTGTGGTGATAGTGTGGTGTCAGTGTGGTTTAAGTGAGTGCCGTTGTCATCCGTGGGTGAGCATCAAGAGGAATAGAGAGAGACTAGTGTATTTATAATGTTATGTAAATAAATTCTTGTGTATTATTTATGCTCATTTCTCTTCCTACCCTTCCCATAGCTTTGCAATGGCCGCAGACCAGAAAGAAGAGATAGCAACCGCGACTGTGAATGAGTACAAAGTTTTTTATGTAAGTCTTGCGTTTATATATTTTGTTTTATTATTTATTTATCTATGCATTTGTGATATCTACATGTAAAAGTTATTATATTAATAATAACACTTGTAGTGTGTAGGGGTTTGCGTATCGGTCGTTTGACCCGGGTCAATCCAGGTTTGGTAGTTGAACTCCGGTTTTGCCTTGTGCACGGGCTCTTAGCGTTTTTACTTACGTAGGAATCACACTCTTAGCGCCATCATGCGCTACCTTGCCATTTATATTTTTAGATCATTCACCGTGTGTCGTAATTGATGCCACTGTTCCTTTGTTTCATTTTTGACGATTTATTCCATTTCCTTTTACAGGTTTTTCCATTAATGCGTTTTCTTTTGCAGGTACATGTGTGAATGATATTTTTGAGTGTGTATTTTGTTGATTGGTGGATGAATGATGATGAACAGGGTCAGCGCCGATAGGTATGCGAAGTGAATAGGTAGGCCTAGGGTATGTAAGCGGTAGATTTAGTTTAGTGGGTGGGTGGATGTTAGATGGGGAGAATAGGGCTTAATGACATATAGGTGCTTATATTTCTTAGTCCGTACTTGATCTCGCGTCTTGCCCTGGCCTTGGGAGTGAATGCGTGGAATAGGCCTCTGCGCAGCCCGGAGGGGAACGCAGGGGGAAACGCCACGTTAAATAAAGGTTAACGAGCCGGTGGCGTTGACCTCCTGGGTCCGGCGTGGAATAACGCCCGTGTGTTGTGTGAATGACGTAACAATAAGCTTCAAGCTAATCGTAATTATTTAGTTATTGCTATAAAAGTTTGAGATGTTTCGTATATTTTTTGCTATCCAAGATAAAAACTCGAACAATATTGTGGCAGAAGAGTATATTTACATATTTTGCCTCAGGAAGTCTAGTTCGTAAATACTGGCCTTGCGACCCCTACTCTATGCCTACATGCGGCTACAATATTGTTACAGAGCAAGTATTCAGAGCATTACTTTTGAAATTTCCTAACGTTTTCATCTCGTGATTATTCTTCCTACTTGTGTCTATTTTTTGTTTCCGGACATTTACTCCAGTTGACATTGTCTTTCTGCGTGCGTAAGCTATAAGGTGATCAAGTTTTACCTGTAAATTCCCGAGTAATTTTGTAAATTTCATTTGTCTTGACTTTAGATGGAATGTAAACCCGTGTGAACTTTATCGTGTAAGGAAGGACTGCGCGTTAGACGGCGTTTTCATGTCGATTCTAATTGAGTGAAGAGTATTAATTTTTCCCATTTTTAAAATGTGATTGAGCGTCGATCAAGTGGACCATATTTTTTTCAAATATATTATTGTATTACCACAATCTCCATCAATTTATCGACAACTTACGATTTGGAATTTTAAATACGCCTAGAAGTTTCCAAAAGGGATTAGCGGCTATGAAGGTTATTTTATTCCTGCATTTTAAAATTGTTTTTACTCTAATCCTTTCTAGATGTGACCTCATCTTATTCCTTGGAATAAACGTTTGTTTATTATTAAGGGGGTTCTATACCTCCGCAGAAAACGGCTCTGCAGACCCTTGCGAGATCGAAGATAACGAGTTTAATATAAGTCGCAGAGCTGATCGGGTTTCACTAATCGTTAGATTAAGGATCAATGTGAGCGGCTATTTGAACAGAATTTTCATTAGCAGTACTCATTAAAGAGCTTCAGGCACTGAAAATCGTAAAAATAGCCTGATTTCAACTTTTTTTCCTTTGACATTGAAACCGTAATGGAAACATGTGTTCAATTATCCGCTGGGATTCATCCTTCTCTTCTACTATTATATCAAACTCAAGGACCTTAGGTGCATACTAAAGTTGCAATTTATTATTTTCCGAACCATGTTTTCACTATTTTACGTGCTAAAAATCTTTCGTTCCGTGGCGCTGCTCTAGTCCCCCCCCACTCCCGCTAACGTCACCCTCCACCTCCTGGCTCCTTATCTCTCTCTCTCTCTCGAACCATTCCAAGGCCACGTCCGAGCCACTTCGCCTCCCTCCGGCCCCTTGTCGAAAGCCAGAGCTCTCAGACCGAGCGAGCTCAGCAAGGATATTTTTTTCATTAGCAGGCAGGCACGTAGCCAGAAATTTGCTTCGGGGGGGGGGCTAAGTTTAGCACGTTTAGCCTAACTTCAATTCAGCCTTGCCCGTCGGTACCGACATGAAACAAATGTCTTCCTTCATTTTCAGTGCTCGGTATTTGCTTTCACAGTGCCCATTCCTATCTGTTTTCTCTGGTTAAGCTCACAGTTTATCCTGTCATGAAGCAGTTAATTTAACCGGCCCCAGAACAGAAGTTCAAATCATGCATACATATCAGATTACTACAGATACATACATATCAGATTGGTAGATTAAATAGTGGGTCGATAAAATAATTATCGGGGAAAATTCTAGCTGAAAAAGAGCACCAGGAGAGAAATAGATTGGGAGAAATAATTTCAGTCATAGTAGTGAATTGTCGTAGTTTAAGAAATAAAGTAGCCGAATTTCACCACCTCATAAAAAGTACTGATGCTGATATAATCGTACGCACAGAAAGATGGCTTTCGAAGGACATATCAGATATGAAGTATTCCCTAAGTGTTTTACCGTATACAGAAAGGATAGAGTAAGCAGAAACGAAGGAGTATTATTTATAGCTGTGAAGGACCCGTATGTTAGTAGAAGAAAACTTATTTCAGAGCGAAGTGTAGTAAGTATTTGGTGTTCCGTTAAAAGTAAAAGTAGTGACGCAAAAAAAGGATATATGTAGGTGCATATTACAGGCCACCGGATGCAGACATCAATTCTATAATGGAACTAGAGTCAGAGATAGGAACATTGATTTCTCGGAACAAATACAGAGGAATAATAGTAGGCGGAGACTTCAATCTCCCTTCGATAGACTGGAATACGTGTAGTTTTATAACAGGAGGTAAGGATAAGTAACTCTGCGAATCACTGTTGAACACCTTTACGTCACATTTTTTACATCTACTTCTACATAATACTCTGCAAGCCAACATAAAGGTGTGTGGTAAGTGGTGAATTCTCACCAAACATGCACTACATATCATGCATAAAAAAAGGAATAGTACTCGTATAGGTACTGTTCAAAACTACGCTATTTAAAAAAAGATAAAAATAGCGAAGCATACATTCAAAAACATGCCGTTAGTTGGGTTAGCTATAAGTCCTTATACCAACATGCAGGTACCAATGTTATCCATTGCTACACTCGTACTGGATATATTTACCGTTATTCATATCCCTCAATGTACGTAGAAAAAAGGGCATTTTGAATCTGTCAGTTTGGCAATCATTTTCTCTAATTTCGTGATTATGGTCCAGTCTACCATAGTAAGTTGGGGTTCACAAAATATTTTTAACATCATCACTGAAAATATGGTCTTGGAATTTGTTTTAAGAGATTATGTCTAAATTTCAATCTGCTACGATCTTCTTCAATTCAAGTGCTAAGAGGAGAGCTATTCATTTTCCAAAAATTCATCAAGAGACAATTATTAAATTTTAATTCTAAGTGCCATGTATCACACCAATCTTCAATTGCTTGTAGGCCATCATTTAAATATTCTTTATCGTTTGGGCATAGAATTCCCCTGTACACTACAGTGTCATCGGCAAATAGACGAAGCTTACTTATGACAACCTTATTGATATCATTTATGTACAGGAGGAACAGGAGTGGACCTATCACACTACCTGATGGGACACTCAAAGTGACTTTAATTGCCGGTGAGGTAACACCGTCCAAAACAACCCTTTGCACCCGATCATGCAGGAAATCATTTATCCATGATTTAATGTTACTGTCTATGCCATAATATTTTAATTTCAAGATTAGTTTGCTATGAGACACCTTCTCGAAAGCTTTTTTGAAATCGAGAAATATAGCATCCACTGGAATATAATTTTCGCCAGAAACAAAAATATTGTGAGAAAAGAGAGCAAGTTGAGTTTCACATGATTTGCTCTTCCGGAACCCATGCTGAACATCGGCCAATAAATTCTGGCTATATAGTTGTCCCATGACTGAACTAATAATTATATGTTCCAGGACCTTGCATGAAATGGATGTGAGGGATATAGGTCTGTAGTTAGATGGCTGCTCCCTATCACCACTTTTAAAAATGGGTGTTACATCGGCTGCTTTTCAGTCCATCGGTACGACGAAACTTTAAAACAACTAGTAAAAGAACCGACCAGGGGAGACAACATACTAGACTTATTCGCAACAAATATACCCGAATAAGTTCTAAATGTAGCTACAGACAGGAATTAGTGATCATAAAATAGTTCATGCGATATTGAATGTAGGCGTTGAAAAACATTATAAACCAAGGAGGAGGGTATACTTATTTGGCAAGGCTAATTAACGACGGTATGAAAGAGGAATTAAGGGAATCGTTTAATGTATTTAGCGAACAAAGCAAAGGATTAGATATAGAGGATTCGGGGAGAGAAATTCTTGAGGTCACCCGTAAAGCAGTTAATAAATATATACCAAGTAAATTGATAATACAGAGCATAGGTGGTATGACGCGGAGGTTAGGAAATCACTAAAGCGACGAAGGGTATGCCACGCTGAGATGAAAAATGAAGGACGGAAATGAAGGAGATGGAAAATGAAGGGTCTATCGGTAGAGGAAAAAAATGAGTTAGTTCAAAACTATAAAAAATCGAGAGCATTAGCAAGGAAATCATGTCGGCAAGCGTTATCACATTTCAAGAGCAAGATGTTAGGAGAATATTTAGATAGCAATCCTAAAGTGTTTTGGTCATATGTGAGAGAGAGAACTTCAGGGAAATAGGTCCACAGTAGGTACACACACTTAAAAGTGATAAAGGAATTAGAGTCACCTGAGGGTTTGGAAAATGCCAATACTTTAAAAGCCTTCTTCCAAAGCGTATTCAACTCATCGTCACACATCGCAGTGGAACCTCCGCCGAAAACATTCAGTGAGCAAATGCCCGAATTAAAAATTTCAGGTCGCGGAATAGAGCAGCAGTTAAAAAACATTAGTAAAAACAAATCACCAGGTCCCGATCAAATTCCTTCCCGGGTATATAAAACATTAGCTTCTGAAATAGCCCCCTATCTAGAAATAATATTCAATAAAACACTAAAGAACCGCACAGTACCTACGCAGGGATTGGAAAGTAGCTAACATTACACCTATTTTTGAAAGCGGTGATAGGAAAGAACCTAGTAACTACAGACCCATTTCACTCACGTTAATCTCTTGCAAAGTATTTGAGCACATTGTAGTCAGTACAATCATGGGGCATTTGGATATCAGGGATTGCTCATAAACAGACAACGTGGGTTCCGGAAAGGTAGATCCTGCGAGACACAATAAGCTTTATTTGTACACGATATTTTAGTCAACGGCGAAAACAGTACTGAAGTTCATGCGATAGATTTAAGATTTTAAAAATGCATTCGATAAAGTACCACATGATAAATTAATCTTGAAATTAGAGAGTTTTGGTTTAAATAATGACGTTGTGTGTTGGATAAAAGAATTCTTAAGTGGGCGAGAGCAGAGGGTTGTCATAGATGGTATCATGTCAGACACAATCAAAGTCACATCGGGAGTTCCCCAGGGTAGCGTAGTTAGTTTTACGCTTAGACTTTTTGCAGACGATACTGTAGTGCGCAGGGGTATATCAGAAGAAGACAGGAAGCAAGGATTTAGATATAATTCAAGACATGGAGGAGGAATAATTCTATAGAGCGATCCTATAAAATTAATAACACGAAGGTCGAAAGCGTTGAAACCATAAGGTATTTAGGTGAAGCAATCACAAAAGATTTATCGTGGGGAAGACACATAAGAAGGTTTATGCGGCCGAGCGAAGAGAAAGCTAGGATTTATAAAAAGAGTACTTGGGAAATGTGACGAGAAGACAAAATAGCGATGTTACTTTTCACTTAGCACATGAAATATAAGCAGTTTAATCCGGATTATCATGCCCAGTTAAAATCAGAACGATAAAATTTCTTGGAAAAAGTTTCGGGTCCCCCTCCGTATCGCCTGGAAAATTCGGGGCCCCAGGCCCTGTTCTCGAAAGTAAATTGAGAAAAGTTAATTGAGGTAAAATAGTTAAAATGGGGAGCTTGTGTTCAATAAGCTGACAGTAAAACGCAGAATAATGGTCACCTGGTTCGACCGAGTAACCATTTACCGTGAAATTTAATATTTCCTTTTTAATGTATTAGAATGGATCTACAGTAACTGGATTACTCGTGCAAACTATTGTACTATTTAGGATCGGAAAAAATTGCTTCCAACACATATTGGATAAAAGTACAGGGGGTTGACTCCTTCAAGCACCAATCTTGTTTATGTAAGTAATGCTAAATGGAAGCGTATTTTACGTTTACGTCCGAATTGGAAAAAATCCGAATCTTACGAATATAATCAACATTTTCGTAGAACTGCAGTTTAGTTTTTCTCGTATATTTCAAAAAAATATCGGAGACATTTCATCCCTCTGAAACTGCGGCACTGCGATTCAATAACTTTTGAAAGGCCAATTTACAAACGTAAATTCCTGCTTGACTTCAAGTGATACCACTGAAGAGACAAAGGAAGGAGACAGCTTATGAGCCTTCTAGAAGAAAAATGTTTGATATAAGACACCGTTTCACTTCTCTGTTAGCTCTGGGAAATAATGCACCATTTAGCTGCAAATACTGCAGTATATGTGCGAAATGCAGAACTATGAAAACACAGGCCAAACAGCATATGTGCTTCAAGAATTGGAACAAGTCCTCGACGGAAATGGAAGCCGACATAATTGTCGAGGGATTTAAAACAAGAGTAGAGATGCACAATTTGAAGTACCACCGGCTTATAGGCGATATAATATGATGTGCTTGTCATGAATCTTATAAATGGGTGTTGTGTAATTAGTTTTATCTTTCTTCACGCAAATACGATAAAATTTCCATTTAATTCGTAGGGGATGGCGACAGCAGTGCTACCAAGAAATTGGCCGAACTTCTTCCCTACGGCGTTGATCTCCCTGTCATTAAAATAGATTGCACCAATCACTTGCCGCGATATTGCTGTAAGAGGTGGAGAGAAATAGCTAAGGAAGCAAACTCTACAGAAACAAGATAGACAATATTAAGGCGATGGACCGAAGGATGCTAAGAAACATGCATGGAATTAAATAATGGACCGCAAATGACACAATATACGAAAAAGCTACAATTGACCCACTAGAAAAAATAATAACAAATCAAAGTACGAAATACTACAAAACGATAGAAAACAGTGAAAACACAGCTATGGAATGTGCAGCCTTAAATAAAAACAATCCAATTGACAGTTTCCATAGACCGAATGATATTTTAATGAATAATTAAAGATCCTAGTCGGTTCCGGGATTAAAATGACACATATAATAAGCCAGTTTTTGGCATACTATGAAATAAAGTCACCCTAGGGTGACGAGCCATCAGTCAGTCAGTTTTATTTCATTGAATTACTGATGCTCAATTTTCTTTTTTAAGATTCTCTCTTTGGACTTTTCATCTATCGAATAAATATAATTTACCGTAGTCCATAAAAAGTTTTGCTCCAGTTCACACTTACAATGACGTTGTGTTTTAGTTTTTTCTCGATCCCATTTAATTTCTGGACAAACTTTAGACGGAGTTACACTCGTATTTGAAAAATCTTGCAATAAAGAAATTAGGTTTTAGAGAAGCATTTTACTTCTGTACTGAAAATAAATAGCCCCGAATATTTTACCTGGTAGCGAGAGTGGACTAAATCAAATCCCACTTATAGACAAGTTACGTTCGTGTTAGGTGAGTAGCAAAGATAAGCGGATAGCTAAGATGAGGAAGACGAATGAATCACTCGTAAACAAAGATTCCCTCGGCCTTCGTCCAAGGGGTCGAGTGACGACGTGTGACGCAATAGGCGATAAGGAACATTTGGACCGGTGGTCACTCATTGGTGACTGAATAAATAAGCCACTCCCCAAACACCCCTCAAAGATGACCCCTTCCTCCCAGTAAAGTTACCCATCCCACTGAAACTGAAGCGGCGGCTCTCGGAACTAACCCCCGTGGCGGTTACTCAAGAGATATTGGTTTGGTATAGAACAGCCTTAAGGTAATGGAACGACTCCATCTCATTGAAATATTTTTTTTCGTTTTATAACGTTTTGAAGAAAAATCGGCTCTAATTATTTTACTAGCTATGCAATATTTATTTCGTTAGTTTTTTCACTGTCACGAAGACCATGTTTTACTGCCTGATTTTTATTTTTGTCATTTACTCTTCTACTTTTTAATGCATCATCTAATCCTCTTCTTTTTTTAATCCGTTTATTTCTTCATTTATTATCTGCTGGTGTTTTATTTACTGTACGTGCCGAGCGTTCTTTGACATATGCGTTCTATCTCTACGTAAATCGAGTGACATGACTTGAGTTCATGTATTCTTGCAACTATATTTTAATACTGCGCGTAGTGTTATATATACATTGATTTCCGCAGTCAGCATGTGAAGTAATAATCATATAATATTATTATCATCATTTACTCCTGTCTAACACCTAAGGAAATAGTAAATGTACATTACGTTGCTTTTCGGTTTCTGTGATGATTAAGCTGAGTAATATTTCAGGAAATGTCCACCTTTTCGTCCCAATTGCAAAGAATTTTCAATGGATGGTGTCAACTTACAAATTCTTTTCGAAAATTAACATTTAAAAATTTCCTTTTTTTTATTATCGATGTTCATTTTGTATCGCAAACATTCGATATCAGTTGCAACAAAGTACGCTTTCGACCTTTTCCCGTGCTCACCTGAGGATATTATTTAAAGTATGATTCCTTTAGATTATTGTTATATGTTATTGTCTGAGTCAAAACTTATATAAGATAATGTCGATTTACATATTTTTTTATTGAATATTTTGCATTTTGAATTTGTTTTGTTCATTTGTCGATGTTTACTTTTCTGTCACAAACATTCCTTGTTATTTTCAATAAATTAAGCTTTCACCCGTTTCTAATTCTCCCCTGAGTATATTATTTACGGCATGATACCTATTGCTTATAGTTATATATTATAGACTGGTTCAAAATTTACGTACATGAGATGGCGTTCATTTACAAATTAAACATTATTGAACACTATTGTTTTAAAATTTGCTTTGTTCAGTTGTCAATGTTCATTTTTTATGACGAACATTCAATGTTGTTTGCAATAAAGTACGCTTTCCCCTTTTCCTAAGCTTCTATATGAGTTTATTATTTATGGCATGATTCCTTTTGTTTATGGTTGTGTATATTGTGTGATTCAGGATTTATATATATGAGATAATGTTAATTTACATTATTTGTAATGTGAATTTTTTTGTCGATGTTCAAATTATTGTCACAAACATTCAATGCTAATTGAAATTAAATCACGCTTTCGCCGTTTACCAACGACGTCTGAAGATATTGTTTGTGGTATGAATCCTATTGTTTATCTTTTTATGATACGGTCTGATTCAAAATATACAAACAATAGATCGTGTTACAATAGATTTTACAAGAGGTATGGAAAAGTTTTGTCTTGAAAGTTGTTTTGTTAATTTGTCAATGTTCATTTTGTATGACAAACATTCAATGATTGTTTGCAATAAATGATTCTCTGCTTTTCCTAAGCTCATATTTGAGTACATTTTTTGTGGTGTGATTCCTATTGTGTTTGGTTGCGTGATATTGTTTTTCTAAATTTTCTTACATGACATCGTGTTAATTTACAAATTTTGTACAGTACCTAATTAATTGTTTTTATTTTTTTTAAATTCGTCAATGTTCACTTTTTTGCACAAACGTTCAATTTTGTTTTATTAAAGTAAGCTTTTCCTCGCTTATCTGAGTATATTATTTATGTACAAGCATTTTATAGTGTAGCGAAAAAATGTAGGAGATTACGATAAATGAAAACTAAGTTCTGAAACAAAGTTGATGTATTCTCTCCTTGATGCCGATATTACAATAAAGACTGGTGAGCGGAACTGCATGCGAAACTAGATTCACAAACGTTGGTGGAGTATTGGCGTCCGAGCAACACTGACTAAACCAAGTCGAATCGAAGTGCATACTCGACAGCGTAGACAAACAGTGGAGTCGATACAGATGGGCGCCAAATGCAAAACAAAAGTGAACTATCTAAGCGCATGGGTTCCAATTTTGATATTAAGGGGGTTGATCCGAAAGGTGAAAGTCATGTCATTCTTTTATATTTTCAGCACTTATAGAACTAAAGTTCCTCTATCAAATAACGTAAAGATAATTACACCAACCCATACTCCTTGGTCCACATATTGCATTTGAAATTACATACGATTAACGGCGAGAATGGCCACCACATGGGAATATAACGTTTAAAAATACCATAGTGACATGTCATTTTTGCAAAAAACTGACATTTTATGCGTAATTTCACAAGAAATAAAATAACACGAAAAAAAGGCATCAACCCACCGTATTTTTCGCTAAATCCACCAATTTCTGCGCTTATAGCAGACGAGATGCGTAGTTGTCTTCAAGTGGCGCTGCGGTAAGTCCAGCCAAAATGTATGGCGTATGAATAATATCATTGCTAATGAGATATTAAAGCATATTTCAGAAACATATTATAACATAACGTTTGATAGTAATATTCTGGTGTTATACATTAGTAAATTCATTGAGTACATGAATTTATTTATTTAAAGAAAATGCTGAATTGACTCCATCGTCGAGCTGATTAAAATTATCATAAAATATAAATCCTTCGACTTTACATCGTATTTCTTGTGATATTTATGTCTCTCAATAGCTTACGTAATTTTCTTTGTGAAGTAAGGATCACTTAGCAGGCATATACTCGTACCTCAGACAACTTGACTCAAGCAGTCGCGAGCCAACCTCCTTGGCCTTATGGTAAGGACAGCCACGGACAGTGGCTGTCCTTACCATTGTCCAGTTGGGCGACCGTTTCCGGCCTTTTTTCGCTCTGTCCGTGTTTATATATCACTCAACTACGGGATAACTATTAAAAATAGAGACTGGCTGTTTTGTATATTTCATTCAGGAGATGCCATTCCACAAACGGTTGGGAAGGAAATATATTATTTCCCGAGGTTAGCGAGAACATTAGGCTGAACTTTGGCTTATTAAAACTTGCTTCGAAGACAGAAATTCAAAAATAGGAAAAAATCGAGATGCAGCGACATCTTTCTTCTGCAAGTATCTTTAAGCACGTACGTCAGAATGAGTTTCCAAAGCCGCTATCATCAAAGCGGTGGACCCCTGCACGCCGAAAATCTTAATTTTTCCGGTGGCTGTTGAGGCGTACTAGGCCGTTATGAGTTTTATCCTCCCCCCAGCACTGACCACTTCGGCAACGCGGCATAAGGTGGAGGGGGAGTTTGGTCGCCGATTTCGTACTCTTGTTTCTAGGAGTTGGTGAGGATCCTTTTGGACGCGTATTCCAATTGGAAATATACTAATCTTTACAGGGTGTCTCGGGTGCTGGCGTAGTGGGTTGGTTCCCACAATGTTTAATTAGCCGTTGTGCACGAATGCCTACTACATTTGAGGATGAAATATACACATCAGTCACACCCCTTAACGAAAGCTACGAATTTTGTATATCGCTACGACTGTATTGCGATGCTGCGTTAAATTTTACAGCAGATTACAAGTTGTAATGTTTGGAATGCTGGCGCCTCACGCCAGATAAAAAAAGAGTAACGTTATTGAGGGCCGTCGCACGGAATCCCAAAGCCATGCGTCCACTTCCTCCCGCTCGCCTCACTCCCCTTGTTGATGGAAACACCGAATGAAATGTAAGCGCACATAAAATAAACAACTTAATAAATTCTAAATATCGAGAACCGATTAGCCTTGTTTTACCATAAGCTCCATGACAGGACAAGATTCGTATCGATATGACCACGCAGTACTGAGAAAAAGTTGTTTCACAAAATTTACAAGAACAATTTTATTTACACTTTGATTATCTTAACACTTTGTATATACCTTAACAACAAGTTTCTTTATGTTGTTTTAAAGTTTGGTTACAATCCAATGAATACTTTAAAAGTTATGAATTTTTAAAGTGAGCATTCCGATAAACCGGTGAAAAAACCGGCACTTTTTTTGTTTCACAGACAATAAAATTTTAACAAGTTAAAATAAAAATTTTCGCTTTCCACAGTTGAACGCAGAATTAAATTTTCTAATTTTTGATGTAACTTGTTTTCATGTGGGACTACGGGTACAACTGTCATTGACTTGTAAACTCGAGTGTCATGACTTTTTTCCACGACAGTAGTTCCGAGAGCCACCGCTTCAGTTTCAGTGGGGTAACTTTACTGGGAGGAGGGGGTTATCTGTGAGGGGTGTTTGGGGCGTGGCTTATTTAGCCAGTGACCGCCAGTCAAGATGCGCTTATCTCTTATTACGTCTCACGTCATCACTCGGCCCAATTGAACGAAGGCCGAGGAAATATTTTGTTTACGAGCAAGGTGAGTACCTAGGTTACAAGAAATTGAAGAAAGCAGTGAAGGACATATGGCAAATAGAAAAACTTAAGGAGGCTCAACATCCGCTGGCATTTCAGAAAGCAGTGGGAAACAACATAGGAGAGGAACTGACTGACAAATCAGAGGAAGAGCGTTGGGAAAACATTAAACGTGGACTACAGGAAGCCGCAAAACCAGAAAAAAATCCGACCCATATTTGTGCAAAAACGGCGACACTAGGCCCCTACACCTGTCGAATGCCTCTCGGCCCACTTACTTAATTTAGGTGCAGCGGCGAAATGAGTCCATTCAACGCCAGCCTGATTTGAGGCGTTTCTTCAAGGAAAGGGAGGTCGAAAGACATTGGTGTCTCAGTTTCAGCCTCTCCTTAAAATTCGGACATTGGGGCGTTGACACTCAGCATCTCTTTGGTGCCCTTGGCTTGGCGATGACCACCATCTCCCACCGATAAAAGAGGACACTTACACAGCATGGATTAATAATCCTTTATTTGTTGCACCACCGGGGCTATATTTGGTGATATTCACCTGCCACACACCCTCGCGTTGGCTCCCAGGGTATTACGTATATGAATATGTAGATAAAGTACCTATATGATGAGGATATGGAAGAGGATAGTTCCTGAGTCAGCCTTAATATCATCATCATAGCTCCAGATGAAATGTCTAACGCAACTAGCAAGACCATTCGAAATATGTAAAAAGAACCGTCCAGGGGTAACGACATTCTAGACATATTAGCAACAAATATGAGTTTTAAATGTAGTTACAGACACAGGAATTAGTGATCATAAAATAGTGCATGAGAAATTTAATGTAGGCGTTGAAAGACATTATAAAATAATATTTTCAGTGATGACATTAAAAATATTTTGCGAACTCCAACTTAATATGGTAGACTGGACCATAATCAAAAAATTAGAGAAATTGATTGCCGAACTGATAGACTCCTTCTTTTCTTGTACAATTAAGGATATTATTAGCTCTAAATATATCCAATAGTATAAATATAAGTGGATAGCATATCAATGGATAGCGTTGGCATGTTGACATAGGGTCTGTAAGGTAACCCAACTAACAGCGGTTTTTTGCATGCCTACTTGCTATGCCATTTTTATCTTTTTTATATATTGTGAAGTTTGGAGTAGAATAAATTCACGAATTCTTTTGCATGTTTGGTGTGGATTCACCCTCTGCCACACACCTTTATGGTGGTTCGCAGTGTATTGAGTAGATGAAACCAAGGAGGAGGGTATGCTTATTTGGCAAGGTTAATTACGACGGTATAAAAGAGGAATTAAGGGAATCGTTCGATGTATTTAGCGAACAAAGCAAAGGATTAGATACAGAGGATTCGTGGAGAGAATTTCTTGAGATCACCCGTAAAGCAGTTAATGAATACATACCAAGTAAATACATAAGTGATAATACAGAGCCAAGGTGGTATAACGCGGATGTTAGGAAATCACTAAAGCGACGAAGGGTATGCCACGAGAGGATGAAAAATGCAGGACGGAGTCTATCGGTAGAGGAAAGAAATGAGCTAGTTCAAAACTATAAAAAAACCGAGAGCATTAGCAAGGAAATCATGTCGGAAAGCGTTATCACATTTCAAGAGCAAGATGTTAGGAGGATACTTAGATAGCAATCCTAAAGCTTTTTGGTCATATGTGAGAGAGCTTCAGGGAAATAGGTCCACAGTGCACACAATTAAAAACGATAAAGGAATTAGAGTCACCAGCAGTGTAGAAAAAGCAAATACTTTAAAAACCTTCTTCCAAAGCGTATTCAACTCATCGTCACACAACGCAGTGGAACCACCGCCGAACACTTTCAGTGAGCAAATGCCCAAAATAAAAATTGCATGTCGCGGAATAGAGCAGCAGTTAAAAAGCATTAGTAAAAACAAATCACCAGGTCCCGATCAAATTCCCTCCAGAGTATATAAAACATTAGCTTCTGAAATAGCCCCCTATCTAGAAATAATATTCAATAAAACACCAAAGAACCACACAGTGCCCAAGGATTGGAAAGTAGGTAACATTACACCTATTTTTAAAAGCGGTGATAGGGAAGAACCAAGTAACCACAGACCCATTTCACTCACGTCAATCTCTTGTAAGGTATTCGAGGACATTGTAGTCAGTTCGATCATGGGGAATTTGGATAGTCAGGGATTGCTCATAAACAGCCAACATGGGTTCCGGAACGGTAGATCCTGCGAAACACAATTAGCTTTATTCGTACATGATATTTTAGTCTACGGCGAAAACGGTACTGAAGTTGATGCTATATTTTTAGATTTTAAAAAGGCATTCGAACAAGTTCCTCATGATAAATTAATCTTGAAGTAAGAGAGTTTGGGTGTAAATAAAGACGTTGTATGTTGGGTAAAAGAATTCTTGAGTGGGTTAGAGCAGAGGGTTGTCATAGATGGTATCATGTCGGACACAATCAAAGTCACATCGGGAGTTCCCCAGGGTAGTATATAAGGTCCACTTCTATTTCTTTTATAGATAAACGATTTGGGTACCGTAGTTAGTAGTAAGCTTAGACTTTTTGCAGACGATGCGGTGGTGTACAGGGGTATATCAAACGAAGAGGACACGAAATCACTTAGCAAGGATTTAGATGCAATTCAAGAGTGGTGCGACAAATGGCAGTTAGAACTTAGCCTTTAGAAGTGTGTAGCTATCAATTTTTGGAGGAGGAATAATTCCTATAAAATTAATATCACGAAGATCGAAGGCGTTGAAACCATAAGGTATTTAGGTCTAACAATCACTAAAGATTTATCGTGGGAAAGACACATCCGGGAAATATGCGGCCGAGCGAAGAGAAAGCAAGGATTTATAAAAAGAGTGCTCGGGAAATGTGATGAGAAGACAAAAGAGCGATGCTACTTTTCACTAGTTCGGCCCCACCTTGAGTATGCAGCCATTGTATGGGATCCGAATGAATTAGGTTTGATCAGAGAACTTGACAGTGTGCAGCGTAGAGCAGCTAGGTTCGTTAAAAGGTGTTACGATAGGTTGAGTAGCGTTTCAGAATTAACAAAAGAATTAGGGTGGGAGTCATTATCAGAGCGTAGGTTAAAGTACAGATTAAGTCTATCGCAGAAATATCAATCGGATAGCTTTACTGAAGATGTAAGGCACATATTAAAAAACACCAGCGTATTATGCTAGATTCGACCAGATAAACAAAATTAGAGAGATAGATTGTCGTACTTATGGATTCAAATTGGCATTTTCCCCGTAATATAAGAGAACAGAATAGGCAGCATAGCAAAGGGATAGGTAGGGGAAATATTTTAGAGTATTCTGTAGTGCATGATGCATGTCCTACCCCTTAAATACTATAGATACTAACAATCTAGTTGCATGAGTCCCTATAGTTGCTTTTTTGCATGTCGGTGATATTCACCCCCTGCCACACACCCTCGCGGTGGCTTGCAGGGTATCGTGTAGATGTAGATGAGATGTTTGTGACAGTAATATCTTTCAGCGAAGATACTGAAGGAAATTTGATTAGGTACCATACATTTTGAAGTAGGACGTCAGTGTGCAGTAATTACTATAACATATTCATGTTTCAACATTTCCAGCTCAACAATATGCCCTAGAAAAGAATAAACATTTAATTACTGCAGCTTAAGAAGTTCTTGACTAATCGATAATTATTGTAACAACAATTTACCTCTCAGTTGCTGGTAAGTTGGTAACCCAACGAAAAGAGGGTCCCTACGCAGTGGGTGTGGATGCCGGAATGTTGAACACCACCGAAGTTACAAGGAATCAATTTGAGAAATGGAGTAGGATAGTTCCTGAGTCAGCCTTTATCCTATCATTATAGCTCCAGTTGAAATATTTAAACCAACCAGCTATAGCAACCAATTAATATTTGGGACAGTAATGGATTAAAGCGAAGATACCTAAAGAAATTAGAAAAGATGCTGTATATTTTGATTCAGAAGAATAGTGAGTCGTTCATGTATCGACATTACTTTCTTACCCATGTTCTAGAGAATCATAATTAATCAGTTACTTCAGTTATATAAGTTCAATACTCATCGATAATTATTAAATTGATTGGTTTGGATTATCAATTTGGTTAGACGGTTCTCGTGAATGATTATCTAACATTTAAAGCAAAGTAATTACACATTACAGAATAGCATGTAGGTAGTGCCTGCACGACCTGCTATTTTTGCATGCCTGCATGACAAGTAAGTGAAAATTTAAATCTCTTTTGATTGTGTTGTTACCCACGTAACTCTTGGGAGGCTTCCTTTTGAAGTCATCTTTACCTCAAATAAAACTTCTAAGACGACCAAGATTCTTTCTCAGTACAGCCATCTTTATTACTTCTTCTCTTACAGCTCATGTGTTACATTACATCCGGGAGGCGGAGAAACAAAAGACAATCAACTAAATAATGCCAACCTTTGCATTATATAACAATATGTAAATTAAGTACATCTACATAATACCCTTCAAACCACCATAAAGGTGTGAGGCAGGGGGTGAATTAACACCAAACATGAATTAAATATTATGCATAAATAGGATTATTTATATTCTACTAAACTTCACAATAAAAAAAAGCAAAGCAAGAAAATAAAACAAAGCAAGAATGCAAAAACATGCTGTTAGTTGCGTTAGCTTTAAGTCCTCGTGCAAAAGAAATTACTTTCCGTCTGGTGACCCCGCGATCGACCATTGGTATTCGTATGTATTACGTAAGTAGGTAATATAAGCTTAAATTTCACTCATTATACTTATTACATATCAGTCATTACCATTCATTCAATAGTGTAATTACGCTTCACCAAATATACTCATTACATTGCAGTCAATACGTTAATTACGTACTCACTGCATCTCGCTCAAGTCGTCGGTTCCATTGACGTCGCCTGAAATATTTCCGACGAGGTCTAGGGCATTCAATTCCTTATGCTTCATTCTGAAGTGATTCGCTCTCGACCATGAGAGCGAAAGTGAGGAATCATTTCAGCGATTGCGAAACCCACGACCTTACTAGTTCAGGAACGAACTTCGTCTTAGTTCCTTGTTTTACTTCGTACGAGGCAACAACACTATCCCGAACAGCTGATCAGCAGTGGTGTGGAATCCTTGCGAGAATGCTTGGAGGCCGTTCCGTCACGTAATAAGAAGCTGATTTTCGTATTAAGTCTTTTGCAAGAAGTGTCCGCTAGTGTTTCAGTGAGTGAGAAAGTCTAATATTGGCGATGTATCATAATGAGAAGTATCGTGAACGTGAATTATTCACGTGAATATTATGTTGCTCACCAAATCGTGACTCCAAAGAAGCCTGTTAGTAAATCGACGCTCCTCAAGATGTATATGCATAAGTTATCCAGCGTAATTTGTGAGAGTGTTTATCAAGTACCGAGCAGTGTTTCATCCTCCAACATAACCTCGCAAGATAAATATGAATAGTAGTGCTTCAGTTGCATCAATCACTGGACGAGTGACCAAGTTATGTCGTGTCGTGCGTCGTGGTTATAAGTGCCTTGCCGAGAGAAGAATTAGCTGGAAATCGTTGCAGTGAATCTACTACCCTAGCTGTAATGACGGTACACAGGTCTTGGTGTTCCCGTAAAGGTAAGCAATTGCATGGTTTGCTTCCATTTCCTATGCTTATGTAATTACCCACGTCCAAGTGTGATTTGGGTTGCTGAAGTATTCTGCGAACGATGCCGACGAATTTCGTTGTTGTTGCAGTTTGATGGTTACTATTAGCAACTGCTAATCTTTGATGGAATTCAAGGTAAATATACGACATATCCAACCGTAAATCTTATTATATCCAGAAAGCAACTAGAAGGGCGGTTGGCAGTGGTTTCCAGTGGTTTTATTGAAGAGTTTCTTTCATTTGATTACTATCAATAGTAGAGGAAAATGGACTTACTATTCGAACGTCGATGGGCATGTTTATCTGAAAATAATTTTCATGTAACTATTTCAATAATTGCTATAATTATAGCAATGCAAAATTGAAATCAGGTATCAGATGACATTAAAATGTAGGTGTGGGTAGTCTCGAAATAAAACCCCTACACGTTGCATGATGGTGTAATATTTGTTTGAAAACAATTTCTTTTGTTAAATATTTCATTGTAGGACATTTTTCAGAAACTTGAGGATTACAGCATCTATTGGGTATTTTATCACATTTTCCCGCCAAAACGAGTAGTTAACGGACGTAATAGCAGGTGGCGCTCTTAATAATTTTATAGTAAACTATTTTCGGAAAACGAATCTGCTTGCCATTATAGGCAATTATCAATATCCAACATGCATATCCAACAATATATAAGCAAGGGAATATTTAAATTGCGAAAATAATTAAGCGTTTTCGAAATTATTAATCACGACGAATTCCATAATTGCGCTTTGGTGATTGGTCTGGTCTCGGTGACGTCACGCCCGACCGTGACGTTCAATCGCTTGATCAGACAGTCTTCAGTATTCGTCTGGACGCGGAATTAGAAGGGCAGGTGAGTTTTCAGCCCCAATTTAAGAAACTTTTACTATACGTCAGTTTCCATTATTAACCTTCAGATTATATTCTTTCTAGAGCTATTAATAAGATTATTCTAGTGAGCCACATTATTAACGTTCATCGAGTTTGGAGTTACCTTAAAAGGGAAATCCGGAGCTACTAGTGACTTAATTTTCTGGATGTACATACGAAGAGTAGAGATATATTCCGAGATAAATATACCATGTACATGGCTACAGTTGATATTCTTGCTTTACTTAGAAATTCACTCCTGCATATGTCATGAATAATTCTTTTCCCATTGATTGATGGGTAATTACAGTAGAAGTCCAGCAAAATTTGTGGTTCCGTCTGTTAATTGTTTGAATGTTTTTACAGGAGGGAGTTATTCGAGTTGCCTGCTACGTAAAACGGGATCTTCGTCATCGATCACGTGGGACTTTAGACAACTGGGAATTCGAGAGACTGAGAAACGGTCTTCAGTGGGTTTAGTTGGTAAGTCCGCTTAATTGCTAATATTTTTCATTGACAAGTGTTTTCATTTTCACGTAATACTTTTCGCGCCTTTTTTGTGATTCTTTTACTTCTGGTCGATGCTAGGTTGTTTTTTCTTAAACCGTGACTTCCCGCCGAAAATCTCAAAAGGTTGTTTCGACTCCTAGAATTATCCCGGGCGATCCTTGACTCTTCTTGCTACAACCTTACGCGTTATTCGAGAAATTTTAGTCTATTTCAAGTTCATCCTGTTTGAAATTAACTTAAAATCGAGATTAAACGATTGCTGTTAATAAAACAAAGTCGAAAGTGCAGTAGCGTATCTTCACTTTCTACCTTCTTGGAATTAATTTGATTTTGTGGATAATTTCAGTTTCGCAATCTGTTTTCTTACATAATTAATATCTATCGTATTGACCTCGAAGTCGATCTCCATATATAAGCCCATTTCCATTGTCCAATCAATTCTCATCCTGTATGTTACGGGAGAAAGTAGGTATTGCGTAATCTACGTTACCTTATTCCGCGATCATTTAAAATGATCCAAGGTTCAAGACGTCAATTTTCGAATATTGAGTCTATAGCCGACGTTTTAGCTACATTTTTGTGATATTTTTTAGCGATCTTACTGTTTCTTGTTGCTACGGAAGTGAGACGGATAACACTATAGCATACATCTACATCTACACGATACCCTGCAAGCCACCGCTAGGGTGTGTGGCAGGGGGTGAAGGTCACCAAGCATGCACTACTAACATGCAAGCAAGCAACTAAAGGGTCTCATGCAACTATCGGAAAGGGATATAGCTGTACTGATTTTCGTCAATAGTTTTGCTCGGGAGCAACAGATGCGATATATGAACTACCTGTTCGCTACGTGGCGCGAGATTATGAATATTATTTTTTATTAAGTAGGCAGAGTCCGCTATTTTTCCATTAACTGATGACTAATTACAGCATTAAGCACTTATGGCCCGACACACAACATCAATTTTGACGGAGCCAAGCTGATCAAGACCGCCATACACCATTTCCCAAGGCTCATACGCGAGGCGATCGAAACGGCCGAGAACCCCAACAATTTTAATTTAAGATATTACAACTCCAGTATCTAACTGCAAATAGCTGTGTCATTCTTGGTGAATATAATGAGTTCAAATATGAGTTTGTGAGCCCGCGTCATGTTTCATAAGCATTTTACATTATCCACGTACAGTTTGTTTACATTTCCAACTCGGAATAGATACCATTTTCACTTGTGAGTGTAAGAAACTCGGTCATCTGATTGACTGATTTGTTTGAGTAATTTTTTTGTATCTTTGGAATAAATTTATGTTCCTAGTAAATTGGGATTGTTTCACATATTGTGCACGACTTGGGCAGTCATTATTGAAAACCTTCGTGGTAATGTTATAACGAAATAATATTTAAATGCCTAATAGATTTAGTTTTTCCGATTTGTTAAAAATTCGCGTAAGTGCCTTGACTTCAGGAAGGTGCTTCACGAGGTTTTTCGGTTGAAAGTTCCTGGCACGACACAAAGAAGAAGACGCTGTGAAGTGAAGAGTGGTTCGATGGAAGTGACAAAAGAGAGTGCCTGTTTCTCAATCAAACCTCCTTTTAACTGGATTTCATCGAATTAAGGTTGTCCAGACCAAAACTGGGTTTGAGCGCCAGTGCCAGGAATTTTCAACCAAGCTCTTGACATTGAACACAGACCAAGGTTAAAAACAGCTTGAAAGTGTTTTCAACTTTCGTTCAGTATCAAAGGTTGAAGTTCAGGGTACATAATGCCGTAATAAATTAACGTGGATAGTTAAGCCATCAAGGCCCTTTTCCACGCATTCCATTTGTTGCACTTCATTGTGCTTTTGTTTTGTGTGCTGATTATTGAATAGAAAAGATCACTTCGATCGCAAGTTGAGTAAGAGTTAAACATTAGAGGCATGGGATATATGGCTCCTCCGTTTGAATTCAAATACGTTTCAACTATTGTTGAATTACCGGTTAACATTATTAAGTCTTCTGAAGTCCAATGAAGGATCTTGATAATACATGAACAATGAATGATCTTACGCGCTTTGATCACCAAACATTGTTGTTTCATATGGCTTGTAGCTTAATGAAAATTAACTTTTGCCAGATTTGCTATTTCTGCAATTGTTCTCCTTTAAGTTAATCGGTGTTATGTTCTTTGATGTCGTAAAACAGAGAGACCAATTTTTAGCAATATTTAGTCATTAGTAATCATTATTTATTACCTCTGTTACCTGTATTTCTTCGTAAGAGGACAGGACACAGGGTTTTTAGTCTCTAGATTTCATCCGTTTTTCTCACACAGTTAACAACACATCAACATACTCCCGTCCCTCATAGCGCGAGATGATGGAAAGTATTAAATCCGTGATGAGGGAATCATTTAATAACAACTACTGTGGATTTTAGAAATGAGATTACAGGCTTTCATACTCGTTGCATATCAAATTATTTTTTCACGGTATTTCATCTCGCTAAATTCATACCTCGCACAGTAAATCTAATTCTAATGCAGCTATACTTATGTTTTAAGTTGTTACTTGAGTACACAAGTTTAAATCACATGGTTTCCAACCTACTGCGTTTATGCTCTTTATTGTTTCGATTGGTTGCTATGCGTTGGTTATTGCAGGAAGTAGAACATTCATTTATAAAACTAGATGTGATCCATTATTTTATTTATTTCATATACATACTTCATGCATGATCAATATTTTTTTATCATAACAATAACCATTGAAAGACTTTTGTCAGATGATTAGCAATGTTTCCTTCGGCGGATAATCAGTATCCATCATTTTCCGTCTCGATATTTTGTTCCTTCCTTGTCGATTGAATTCAGATGAAGTTGATACCATTCGTATACGAAGTAGATACGATTACACGAATACGAATATATTTCGAAAAACGAAGTTGTTATTTTCAATGTTCGACGAAATTTACGCGGTAAACATAAACTTTTTAATTTGGAAATTCAATGTTCATACAAAATGGTGTCTGCCGGTGGAGTAGTATCGATAAAGTTGTGCTGATATGATTTTAATTTGCGTTTGTGCCTTGATTCGTCGAAATTTGGAAACTTCAAGCAGTGTTCCAATTAGATTGTAGACCCAATTTTCCTGTCTCTAATCTTGAATGCATATAATTATTTTCTCGTATGGAATCAGGCGTGCTTAATAATTTTAGATTTGATATTTAATTCAATTGCTAATCATTTATTTTTGTGTTCATAAACAAGACACGTATTGGCTATTATTAGACTCCTGAGAGCGTAACAGTCTTTTTCAATATGAACAGAATCTTTTTCGAAATTAAACTTTGAGTATATTTATATTCTAATTTAGATAACGATTGTTATTATTTGATTTGATCCCTTATTGGGTTGCGGCATTTATTCTGTTAATAATGTCAGTACAAACTAATACGATATTGCCATTGGGCTCCAGTTCTTCCGGCCTTCTATGCTCTCCTGAAATTCGAGGTGTAACACCTGAGTTTCGACCCAGAGATTGGTTTTTAAGCGCGGAAGATTTCAAATCGCGTGTCGTTAGAGTAAAATAGATTACGACTCTATTCTCCAACGTGTTATTAGAGAGTGAATTTGTTTTTTTTTCTTGAAATAGATATGGGAGGTTCCATCACTGTCTGTAAATAAACTGACCTTGAAGGTTATTTCGCCTTTCATCATTTGCCATACTCATATTTTGATGAGAATTGATTCCAATTATTGATTACACGACCTTTTTCGTTGCTCGATCGATTTATTTCGTAACACATAATTTCTGTTGTATCACCCTCACGTGAGCCTCCTCCTAAAATCTTCCTAATCCTTGTAAAATATCTTCACCTTTCAATCGATGCTTATATGACTGGTTGGAGTTAAACTGCTCTTCGCTGACCAAAACGGTTACCATGCGCGACACGCGAATACGTGATGTAAACAAACCGGTTTGGTTGTGGGAGATAGGCCGTCGCTATAGACAACCGTTGTAAACAAGGAAGTTAGAATGTACTAGAGGAAATATGTCAGCTGATTTGAGAAGAGATCTGGGTAATAGGCACAGACATAACAGGCTTGCTACTTGCGATATTCGTACGGATGAAGTTTTTTTGGCACCCAGTAAAACTAAGACAATCAAGAGAAATAATCATATGCCTTTTTTAAACGTCAAAGAAACGGAAGATAGATAGCAAACAAACGCCAAATATATAGTTTAAATTTGTTAAATTCTAACCTGATAAGATTAAATAGTTACTTACGGGATAAAATGCATCAACAGCTACGTTAAATACAGCTACATCCACGCGATACTTAGCAAGCCACCGCGAGGGTGTGTGGCAGGGGGTGAAGATCATCGAACACGCACTATTGGCATGCTACTAGGCTACTACATGGATATATGCTAGATCATAGGATCACGTGGAGCTAGATGTAGTACATACATAGTAATAAAGGGGTTGGGTGTTAATAAATACATCATACACTACAGTCAACTCTAACAGTATTTCACCTATTGCCTATCCCTTTCCTATGCTGCCTATTGTGTTCTCTTATAGTACCGGGGAAAAAAATACATTTTAAATCACTCGTTATGACAATCTATCGCCCTTAATCTTGTTTATCTGGTCGAATCTAGCATCATACGCAAGTGTCTTTAATATGTATGTTACATCTTCAGTCAAGCTGTCCGTTTTGAATGAATGAAATAGATTTAATCTGTACTTAAACCTAAGATCCTTACGAAGATTAGCGGGTACCGAAGGGATTGAATTTGTGCCCGATTTAATTGTTGTTTAAGCTTTAATACGCATAAGAGGCCTCCGTGCAAAACACAAATGTTTCGTACGGGCTTGTAGGTGGGCTTGAATCGTTCACAACCACCCCTATTCTGAGTTCATTGTCACCCAGCGGCTAGTATGCTAATTTCTCCTTCATGCACTTTCAGTTCTACTTGAGAAATCACCATTTGTGATCTGTTGCATTGCAGTTGCATTACGCAGGTTATCTTGTTATCTCTCGTTTTCATGTAAATGTTGATATATATACATCAGTTAGGTTTAATTTCGGGTATCGTATATCGATTTTTTTAAATCTGAGGTTAGAATTAGATTATTCTCATATAAGTCCAAATCAACTGGAATTTAAGGAATACCACTCCGCATTATCCCACCATTTTGCTGTGAATATTTTTTTCAAGATTTCTCTTGTTCCTATAGCGTGTTTTTGTGAATACAGTTCTGATTATCATTTTTATATCTTCGCTTTTTAAATAATAACTCCATTGTTGGAACATCATTTAGGGATGTGAGTTTTTCAGCGTGTCAAAATGGTTATGAGTTCACTACAACTGCAGATATGTGCTGTATTCAGGAGCAGAGGCGTGGAAGTACACAAACTTTGATCGAATTCGAATCGATTCACATTTTGGGCACATAACATTTACTATTGTTTTTTGCATTATTCACTATAAATTTGAGTCTAAAAGATTTGTATTTCTCCGTCAATTATGAACAAAACATCTTAGAGTTAGGAGGACTTGTCTTCCCATACGGGGGCCCCGAAATCATTTACAGAGACCTTTACATCTCGATGTGATTTAGTAAAACTGTACTTTCAAACTCAGTATACAATGACAGAAGTTGGTAACAAAAATTATATACACTATCTTATTCTTCACACTGAGTTTTGTGTTAGTTAAAGATTCTCTTTTCTTAGAGGTACATTGTTTTGACGGCACGCTAATTTGAATTGAATTTATTTCTGCCGTTGCAGGACTAAAGGCGGAGCTACGACTGGAAGGTCACTTCCCATAAGTTGTCGAGGATAGGGTGAGGAATCTTCGTAGCCACCCGAGAGGGGAGAACAGAAAGCAGTCTCAACAAGAGGACGAACATTGGTTTGCTCATGTCTTCGCAATGTTCTGGTAAAAATAACTTTTGTTTCAGGGTCTACGATTTGTAAGAGCATTTGTAAGAGAGGGTAAAATGTGTGTTCACAATTATTTGGTTCTCTTGTATTTGTCATAGGAGCCGATTGCCCCTATTTCCATACATGGCCATGGTCTGGTGAACTGTGAAGTTATTTTGGTAAATCAAGCTTGATTATTGGTGTAAAGGCCTCGGTAACTGATGTCGAGTACCCGACATAGGAGGACTAGTCCTCCGAACTATAAGGCAAGTGGCCACTTGCCTGGTCTAGCGAGTCGACTCTAGGCAGGAATATGTTTGCATACTGTGTATAGTAATATATTATGTGAAGTCCTGAAAGTTTTGTTTGTCGTTTTTCCTTGGGTGTATTTTTTTGTGTCCATTTCTATTGTTTTAATGTATTTTAATTGTGATGGATGTTTTTATCTTCTATGCTTGTTTATTCAGGATCGTTCACAGGTGAGCAGACGCCTTGGATTACGCTGCATGCCGAGTAGAGTGTAGGAATAGTTAGTCCGTAGAGAGCAGTCAGTATAAGTATTTGTGGATGTTGAGCTTGCTCTAGAGTTAAATTTTAAAATTAAGGGAATTGGTTCCTCAGTTACGATGTGCATCCAGGTGTACTTAGTTTCTGAGTGACCATTCCTCGCATTTTTATGAAATGCACTTTTGGATATCTCCATTAAATGTGAGCAGCTTGGCATTCACTCTATTCCATTTGTTGTTTATTATGTCACTAACCCGCTCTCTCCTTAGGTAACTCCACAACGCCCCGGCCTGCTAGAGGGTAGGGTATGTAGTCAGTTTCCAGTATTTTGCATTCAAGGCCCTTCTGGCCCGTCGTAGCAGTAGGATATCTAGGTGAATTTCATTTAGCTCTTAGCGTTTTTTGTGGATGTTGAGCTTGCTCTAGTGTTAAATTTCAAAATTAAGGGAATTGGTTCGTCAGTTACGATGTGCATCCAGGTGTACTTAGTTTCTGAGTGACCATTCCTCGCATTTTTATGAAATGCACTATTGGATATCTCCATTAAATGTGAGCCGCTTGGCATTCACTCTATTTCATTTGTTGTTTATTATGTCACTAACCCGCTCTCTCCTTAGGTAACTCCACAACGCCCCGGCCTGCTAGAGGGTAGGGTATGTAGTCAGTTTCCAGTATTTTGAATTCAAGGCCCTTCTGGCCCGTCGTAACAGTAGGATATCTAGGTGAATTTCATTTAGCTCTTAGCGTTTTTTGTGGATGTTGAGCTTGCTCTAGATTTAAGTTTCAAAATTAAGGGAATTGGTTCGTCAGTTACGATGTGCATCCAGGTGTACTAAGTTTCTGAGTGACCATTCCTCGCATTTTTATGAAATGCACTTTTGGATATCTCCATTAAATGTGAGCAGCTTGGCATTCAATCCATTTCATTTGTTTATTATGTCACTAACCCGCTCTCTCCTTAGGAAACTCCACAACGCCCCGGCCTGCTAGAGGGTAGGGTATGTAGTCAGTTTCCAGTATTTTGCATTCAAGGCCCTTCTGGCCCGTCGTAACAGTAGGATATCTAGGTGAATTTCATTTAGCTCTTAGCGTTTTTTGTGGATGTTGAGCTTGCTCTAGAGTTAAATTTCAAAATTAAGGGAATTGGTTCGTCAGTTACGATGTGCATCCAGGTGTACTTAGTTTCTGAGTGACCATTCCTGGCATTTTTATGAAATGCACTTTTGGATATCTCCATTAAATGTGAGCAGCTTGGCATTCACTCTATTTCATTTGTTGTTTATTATGTCACTAACCCGCTCTCTCCTTAGGTAACTCCACAACGCCCCGGCCTGCTAGAGGGTAGGGTATGTAGTCAGTTTCCAGTATTTTGAATTCAAGGCCCTTCTGGCCCGTCGTAACAGTAGGATATCTAGGTGAATTTCATTTAGCTCTTAGCGTTTTTTGTGGATGTTGAGCTTGCTCTAGAGTTAAATTTCAAAATTAAGGGAATTGGTTCGTCAGTTACGATGTGCATCCAGGTGTACTAAGTTTCTGAGTGACCATTCCTCTCATTTTTATGAAATGCACTTTTGGACATCTCCATTAAATGTGAGCAGCTTGGCATTCACTCTATTTCATTTGTTCTTTTTATTATGTTCACTAACCCGCTCTCTCCTTAGGTAGTGCAGTGTGTGAGAAGAAAAGTGAGAGTGAATAGTGTGTGTTGTCAGTGTGGTGATAGTGTGGTGTCAGTGTGGTTTAAGTGAGTGCCGTTGTCATTCGTGGGTGAGCATCAAGAGGAATAGAGGGACTCTAGTGTATTTTAATGTTATGTGAATAAATGCTTGTCTATTTTTATGCTCATTTCTCTTCCTACCCTTCCCATAGCTTTGCAATGGCCGCAGACCAGAAAGAAGAGATAGCAACCGCGACTGTGAATGAGTACAAAGTTTTTTTATGTAAGTCTTGCGTTTATATATTTTGTTTTATTATTTATTTATCTATGCATTTGTGATATCTACATGTAAAAGTTATTATATTAATAATAACACTTGTAGTGTGTAGGGGTTTGCGTATCGGTCGTTTGACCCGGGTCAATCCAGGTTTGGTAGTTGAACTCCGGTTTTGCCTTGTGCACGGGCTCTTAGCGTTTTTACTTAGGTAGGAATCACACTCTTATCGCCATCATGCGCTACCTTGCCATTTATATTTTTAGATCATTCACCGTGTGTCGTAATTTATGCCACTGTTCCTTTGTTTCATTTTTGACGATTTATTCCATTTCCTTTTACAGGTTTTTCCATTAATGCGTTTTCTTTTGCAGGTACATGTGTGAATGATATTTTTGAGTGTGTATTTTGTTGATTGGTGGATGAATGATGATGAACAGGGTCAGCGCCGATAGGTATGCGAAGTGAATAGGTAGGCCTAGGGTATGTAAGCGGTAGATTTAGTTTAGTGGGTGGGTGGATGTTAGATGGGGAGAATAGGGCTTAATCACATAGGTGCTTAGTTCATAGTCCGTACTTGATATCTCGTCTCGCGTCTTGCCCTGGCCCTGGGAGTGAATGCGTGGAATAGGCCTCTGCGCAGCCCGGAGGGGAACGCAGGGGGAAACGCCACGTTAAATAAAGGTTAACGAGCCGGTGGCGTTGACCTCCTGGGTCCGGCGTGGAATAACGCCCGTGTGTTGTGTGAATGACGTAACAATAAGCTTCAAGCTAATCGTAATTATTTAGTTATTGCTATAAAAATTTGAGATGTTTTGTATATTTTTTGCTATCCAAGATAAAAACTCGAACAATATTGTGGCAGAAGAGTATATTTACATATTTTGCCTCAGGAAGTCTAGTTCGTAAATACTGGCCTTGCGACCCCTACTCTATGCCTACATGCGGCTACAATATTGTTACAGAGCAAGTATTCAGAGCATTACATTTGAAATTTCCTAACGTTTTCATCTCGTGATTATTCTTCCTACTTGTGTCTTTTTTTTGTTTCCGGACATAAACTCCAGTTGACATTGTCTTTCTGCGTGCGTAAGCTATAAGGTGATCAAGTTTTACCTGCAAATTCCCGAGTAATTTTGTAAATTTCATTTGTCTTGACTTAAGTTGGAATGTAAACCCGTGTGAACTTTATCGTGTAAGGAAGGACTGCGCGTTAGACGGCGTTTTCATGTCGATTCTAATTGTGTGAAGAGTATTATTTTTTTCCCATTTTTAAAATGTGATTGAGCGTCGATCAAGTGGACCATATTTTTTTCAAATATATTATTGTATTACCACAATCTCCATCAATTTATCGACAACTTACGATTTGGAATTTTAAATACGCCTAGAAGTTTCCAAAAGGGATTAGCGGCTATGAAGGTTACTTTATTCCTGCATTTTAAAATTGTTTTTACTCTAATCCTTTCTAGATGTGACCTCATTTTATTCCTTGGAATAAACGTTTGTTCATTATTAAGGTAATGGAACGACTCCATCTCATTGAAATATTTTTTTTACGTTTTATAACGTTTTGAAGAAAAATCGGCTCTAATTATTTTACTAGCTATGCAATATTTATTTCGTTAGTTTTTTCACTGTCACGAAGACCATGTTTTACTGCCTGATTTTTATTTTTGTCATTTACTCTACTCTACTTTTGAAATGACTTGAGTTCATGCAACTATATTTTAATGCTGCGCGTAGTGATATACAGACTGATTTCCGCAGTCAGCATGTGAAGTAATAATCATATAATATTATTATCATCCTTTACTCCTGTCTAACACCTAAGGAAATAGTAAATGTACATTACGTTGCTTTTCGGTTTCTGTGATGATTAAGCTGAGTAATATTTCAGGAAATGTCCACCTTTTCGTCCCAATTGCAAAGAATTTTCAATGGATGGTGTCAATTTACAAATTCTTTTCGAAAATTAACATTTAAAAATTTCCTTTTTTTTATTATCGATGTTCATTTTGTATCGCAAACATTCGATATCAGTTGCAACAAAGTACTCTTTCGACCTTTTCCCGTGCTCACCTGAGGATATTATTTAAAGTATGATTCCTTTAGATTATTGTTATATGTTATTGTCTGAGTCAAAACTTATATAAGATAATGTCGATTTACATATTTTTTTATTGAATATTTTGCATTTTGAATTTGTTTTGTTCATTTGTCGATGTTTACTTTTCTGTCACAAACATTCCTTGTTATTTTCAATAAATTAAGCTTTCACCCGTTTCTAATTCTCCCCTGAGTATATTATTTACGGCATGATACCTATTGCTTATAGTTATATATTATAGACTGGTTCAAAATTTACGTACATGAGATGGCGTTCATTTACAAATTAAACGTTATTGAACACTATTGTTTTAAAATTTGCTTGGTTCAGTTGTCAATGTTCATTTTTTATGACGAACATTCAATGTTGTTTGCAATAAAGTACGCTTTCCCCTTTTCCTAAGCTTCTATATGAGTTTATTATTTATGGCAATTATTCCTTTTGTTTATGGTTGTGTATATTGTGTGATTCAGGATTTATATATATGAGATAATGTTAATTTACATTATTTGTAATGTGAATTTTTTTGTCGATGTTCAATTTATTGTCACAAACATTCAATGCTAATTGAAATAAAATTACGCTTTCGCCGTTTACCAATGACGCCTGAAGATATTGTTTGTGGTATGAATCCTATTGTTTATCTTTTTATGATACGGTCTGATTCAAAATATACAAACAATAGATCGTGTTACAATAGATTTTACAAGAGGTATGGAAAAGTTTTGTCTTGAAAGTTGTTTTGTTAATTTGTCAATGTTCATTTTGTATGACAAACATTCAATGATTGTTTGCAATAAATGATTCTCTGCTTTTCCTAAGCTCATATTTGAGTACATTTTTTGTGGTGTGAATCCTATTGTGTTTGGTTGCGTGATATTGTTTTTCTAAATTTACTTACATGACATCGTGTTAATTTACAAATTTTGTACAGTACCTAATTAATTGTTTTTATTTTTTTTAAATTCGTCAATGTTCACTTTTTTGCACAAACGTTCAATTTTGTTTTATTAAAGTAAGCTTTTCCTCGCTTATCTGAGTATATTATTTATGTACAAGCATTTTATAGTGTAGCGAAAAAATGTAGGAGATTACGATAAATGAAAACTAAGTTCTGAAACAAAGTTGATGTATTCTCTCCTTGATGCCGATATTACAATAAAGACTGGTGAGCGGAACTGCATGCGAAACTAGATTCACAAACGTTGGTGGAGTATTGGCGTCCGAGCAACACTGACTTACCAAGTCGAATCGAAGTGCATACTCGACAGCGTAGACAAACAGTGGAGTCGATACAGATGGGCGCCAAATGCAAAACAAAAGTGAACTATCTAAGCGCATGGGTTCCAATTTTGATATTAAGGGGGTTGATCCGAAAGGTGAAAGTCATGTCATTCTTTTATATTTTCAGCACTTATAGAACTAAAGTTCCTCTATCAAATAACGTAAAGATAATTACACCAACCCATACTCCTTGTTCCACATATTGCATTTGAAATTACATACGATTAACGGCGAGAATGGCCACCACATGGGAATATAACGTTTAAAAATACCATAGTGACATGTCATTTTTGCAAAAAACTGACATTTTATGCGTAATTTCACAAGAAATAAAATAACACGAAAAAAAGGCATCAACCCACCGTATTTTTCGCTAAATCCACCAATTTCTGCGCTTATAGCAGACGAAATGCGTTAGTTGTCTTCAAGTGGCGCTGCGGTAAGTCCAGCCAAAATGTATGGCGTATGAATAATATCATTACTAATGAGATATTAAAGCATATTTCAGAAACATATTATAACATAACGTTTGATAGTAATATTCTGGTGTTATACATTAGTAAATTCATTGAGTACATGAATTTATTTATTTAAAGAAAATGCTGAATTGACTCCATCGTCGAGCTGATTAAAATTATCATAAAATATAAATCCTTCGACTTTACATCGTATTTCTTGTGATATTTATGACTCTCAATAGCTTAGGTGATTTTCTTTGTGAAGTAAGGATCACTTAGCAGGCATATACTCGTACCTCAGACAACTTGACTCAAGCAGTCGCGAGCCAACCTCCTTGGCGTTATGGTAAGGACAGCCACGGACAGTGGCTGTCCTTACCATTGTCCAGTTGGGCGACCGTTTCCGGCCTTTTTTCGCTCTGTCCGTGTTTATATATCAGTCAACTACGGGATAACTATTAAAAATAGAGACTGGCTGTTTTGTATATTTCATTCAGGAGATGCCATTCCACAAACGGTTGGGAAGGAAATATATTATTTCCCGAGGTTAGCGAGAAAATTAGGCTGAACTTTGGCTTATTAAAACTTGCTTCGAAGACAGAAATTCAAAAATAGGAAAAAATCGAGATGCAGCGACATCTTTCTTCTGCAAGTATCTTTAAGCACTTAGGTCATAAGGAGTTTCCAAAGCCGCTATCATCAAAGCGGTGGACCCCTGCACGCCGAAAATCTTAATTTCTCCGGTGGCTGTTAAGGCGTACTAGGCCGTTATGAGTTTTATCCTCCCCCCAGCACTGACCACTTCGGCAACGCGGCATAAGGTGGAGGGGGAGTTTGGTCGCCGATTTCGTCATCCGCTCAAGGTTTCCTACTGCCTTGGACCACCATCAACTCTTGTTTCTAGGAGTTGGTGAGGATCCTTTTGGACGCGTATTCCAATTGGAAATATACTAATCTTTACAGGGTGTCTCGGGTGCTGGCGTAGTGGGTTGGTTCCCACAATGTTTAATTAGCCGTTGTGCACGAATGCTTACTGCATTTGAGGATGAAATATACGCATCAGTCACACCCCTTAACGAAAGCTACGAATTTTGTATATCGCTACGACTGTATTGCGATGCTGCGTTAAATTTTACAGCAGATTACAAGTTGTAATGTTTGGAATGCTGGCGCCTCACGCCAGATAAAAAAAGAGTAACGTTATTGAGGGCCGGCGAACATTCTGTGGGCGACTCCAGCTACCCTCTCGGTCAGATAATGCGCTCTCTCAAGCTCGTGTACTACGTGATGTTGTAACTCTTGAAAGTAATAAATGGTCTAAGTATTAAATTGGCGACGAGGATGAAGCTATGATATCTGGATAACAAATTGAAAACTGCAACGCCATATTAAGAAATCGACCATGTGCTCCAATGCTCTACAGAAAAATGTCTGAACTTGACGAAACTCAATCGTTTGGTGAGTACGTGGAGAGATTGAACTTTTATTAGGTAATTATAACAAGGCAATATTCCAATAACACCAAAATTCAAATTAACAAACAATCCAAAATGCATAATCATTTTATAAACTATGGATCACAAGTCAGAGAAATTTTGTAGTTATCAATTTAATTTAATCACAGGCTTCCTAATCCGGGTAGGATATCGTCTGTGATTATCCGCTGTAGCTGATACAGCTTTTGGAGTGGGTGATTTCTGTGAATCGGAACTATTAGGAATACTGCTATCAGGTCGGTCAACTGTAGTTTTGGAATTGGTATGACTTCTAGCGCTAAAGCAGCTGATTTCAATCCAATTAACTGGTCTATGTGCCGCTTCCAGTTGATTACTGATTCTAATTGCACTATATAGGTTACCGGTCCCAGCCGCTTGACAATTTTGGCTGCAATCCATTTCTTCCTCCCCCTATAATCTCTTGCCAGTACTACCGGTTGCCCTATTACTAACTCTCTGGTTTTACTCCCTGGAGCCGTAACTATCTGTTTACTTTGTCTGTCCGCCACCGTATCTTGGACTCCAGGTCTTATTAAATCTAGTCTAGTCCTAAGCAGCCTTTTAAACGTTAATTTGGCTGGATTCTCATTTGTAGTGGAGTGAGTAGCATTCTCCCCTAATCTTTGCAACTCATTCTCAACCTTACCCCGTAATGAAAAAGGTACTGGCCTAGGTTTGTGATACTTGGGAATTTCAATCAGTTTATAATCAGACGTATTCTTGGTTACCTCACTTGCATTGTTCACCTTCCCCGTATTAGGGATACTAATTACAACTTGCAATTCTTGCATCCAATCCCTACCCAGTAATGGGTTAGAACCCTTAGACACTACATACAAATTTAGCAATGTAACAATAGATTCATAATTCACCTTAACTCGTAACTTTCCCACCGGTTTAATTTGCTCCTTAGCATACGAACTTAAAATTAAGTCAGTTGGATGCAATTTTACATGACTCAGATACTCATAATAAAAGTTTTCTGATATCACTGACACACATGCGCCGCTGTCAACCTCGAATTTGACTAAATTTCCTGCTACTACCAATTTGAGCGTAATTGGGTCAACTTTTAGTCTATTTAGGGCAATTGCCATTGGACTTTGTGCCCTATCAATTGGAAAAAAAATTAGATAGGTCATGCGACGTTTCGAGTTTCATCCGGTTCATCACTTTGGGGCTCAGCTTCCCTTATGCAGTGCTGCGTGTTCCCGTGATTCGAGTCATTACAATTACCAGACCGATAATCCGGCTTATCTTTCGAATTACAAGCACGTTGTAGATGCCCTTTTTTATGACACTCATTGCACACATACTCACGAAATGGACATTCCGGAAATCTGCCAGAAGACTTCAAGAGGAGCTCAACCTTACCGAAGAGGGCTGAGAAATTCGAGGAGCACCGAACGTTGAGTCCAGTGTCACATGCCTCCAAAATCCTCACTCGGATAGTAGGCAGAAGAATTGAAGAAAAAATCGAAGAAAACCTGTCAGAAAACCAATTTGGATTCAGGAAGAATAGGGGGACAAGGGAGGCAATACTATGCCTGAGACTACTGGTAGAGAAAATGATCTACGTGAGCAAACCATTGTATATGGCCTCTGTGGACTTGGAGAAGGCATTCGATAATGCCGAATGGAATAAGATGTTCCATACTATGGAAAAACTTGGCTTGGACTACAATGACAGAGGAATCATCTACCATCTCTACAAGGACCAATTGGCCACAATACGTACGCAAGACGGAAGAAATATAGGGGCAAAATTAACAAAGGAGTCCGACAAGGATGTAATCTGTCACCAGCACTCTTCAATATGTACATGGAGGAAGCGATAAAAGAAATAAAAGAACAAGGTACCAAGGGAATCAAAGTGAATGGAGAAGAAATGAACATGCTACGCTTCGCTGATGATATCGCTATCGTAGCAGGAAACGAGGAAGACCTACAGAACTCACTGAACGTAATTGGAAAAGTATTCCAGGAATACAACATGAAAGTCAATAAGAAGAAAAGCAAGATACTTGTGTGCGGAAAAGAGAAAACAGTGGCCGACTTCCTCCTCAAAGGAGAAAGATTGGAGCAAGTGGAATCATTCACCTACCTCGGGAGCACCATCACCTGGGATGGAAGAAGCACAGCAGACATCAAGAGTCGAATAGCCCAAGCTAAGGTGGCATTCATGGTCAAAAGGCCACTACTCTTCTCGAAGAGCATAAGACTGGAGACAAGGAAACAGTACGTGAAAACATTCGTGTGGGCAGTGGCACTCTACGGATCAGAAGCATGGACCATTGGAAAAACTGACCAGAAAAGAATAGAATCCTTCGAGACGGGGGATGCTGGAGAAGGATGCTGAAGATCAAATGGACGGATAGGGTGAGAAATGAGGAGGTATACGGAAGAATTGGAGAAGAAAGAGCACCATGTGGAGCACCATACGCCAGAGAAGAGAACACGGTGGGTTGGCCATGTCATGAGACACAACAATGGGGACGTTTACCATATTTTTTATTACCGTATGTCATAGAGTTTGTAAAATACTCATATTTTTCCGTTTTTTGATTCGTCAATTATTTCTCGAGCTATAAGCGGCGAAAAACTGATGTTTTTAACCCTTTCGGAAAAGTGGGTGTGGTGACGTATATTGACTTCGTCCAATCACAACTGAGTCCGCGAAACTACTTCGCCTTATCGCAAAGGGGGGACACAGCTAGCTCTCCCAAAGGGACAGTTGCGACAGGATCTGTGCGAGCATACCTTCCGAGAACCCCCCTCCACTCCCTTCCCATCCCATAAGAGTAGTCAAGCACGGGAGGAAAATGACGTCAATGTTATCACAGCAGCATTTTCGGTGGGCGTACATTTTGCTTATTTTAATTTTTGATTTATTAGTGAATAGTTATGGTAGAAGATTAATTTTTTAATTAAAATTTCGATTTTCGTTTCCATCTTACGATTTCGTGTACGAAATTGCTATTCCGGTTCCGAGTAAACTCCCCCATTACGTGGGAAGCATAATGGAAAGGGGAAAAATTGAAGGGAAAGTCCCCAGAGGAAGACCAAGACACAGGTACTAGGGGCGTGTCAAGAAGGATACGGGGAAGAAGAAGGATAGAGAAATGAAGGAACTGGCATGGGACAGGGAGAAATGGAGTATACAGCAGTATACCAATCCTAGGATTGTAATACTATGCATGTATGGACATACAGCGCTGGAGACAAGGGTGAGTTTATTTTTGCTGTATACTTTAGTTAGAGCGCTTTTTATATTTATACATAGTAATGATAGTGTGCCACTTACTGACGGAAGGCCGTTGAAATATAATGCAAAGGAGTTGCTTAAAATTAATTGAAGTGAACAGGTCCAGCTTTAAATTATTGATTGAAAGATGACATGTTATTTTGAAAAAAATTTAAGTCTTCTGATCGTTCTTCTTTCAGGCCTTTCTGTGGATGAACTACGGAGAATATGGCTGAAGAACTTATTTATAAGTAATATATACAGTGCAATTCCTCATGGAAATGTAAAATTAATGACCCATAATAAATACAGAGGGAAATATACGTGAGTGTTTAATTTATTCATTGTATTCTTTTTATGTAACTTATGTGCTATCAGCCTAAATATCATCCGGAATTATGTTAGGAATGAGTAAATTTAGAAAGCTGAGCAAAATAGTGTAAATAATTGCCAATGTACGTTTAGGAAGGCATAAAATACGTTGCAGAATATCTATAGATTGCTCTAAGGAAACTCTACTGAACGGTGTACGGAATTTCTACAAATGCTTTACGGAATCTATACATAATGCTAGGGAATATCTACGGAACGCCTTAAGGAATCTGTACAGAAGGCTAGGGAATTAATGCAGAACGTTCCACAGAATTCCTAAAAAAGTGTTTCAATACTTAAAGGAATCTCTGTAGAATGGCATAAGGAAATCTTTTAAGTAACTTCCACTGAATTTTTCAGCAGGGAAGGCCTCAAGACTTCTTGTTATCTGTTAATCTCCAAGGGTTACGCGGAGTCTAAGTCCACGAGGTGCAGGCGAGCAAATCGGGGCAACAAACTCGTCGTATCACATGGAACACGGACAGTCCCAACCGTACCTGCTGCCTGGGCACTCATTGAAACCCTCGAAGTGACACTTTTTTCCCTGATTTCCTTGCCTAGACCTCGTGACCTTTACCCCGTGTAACCCTCGGAGGTTAACGGATGACAACAGAGATCTGGGTACCTTGCCATTGAATTTGTAAACCATTTAAACCTTTAATACGATACTTTTATTTCCCCGATTTGCTTGCCAAGACAACTTGACCTTTGACCCCTGTTTAAGTTCTTTCCGTCCTTTTCTGACCCCTTGTAGTTTGCAGAATGCTGGGATGGGTCTTGGGATATTGCCATCGATTCAGAAATCTATTTTAACTTTTGATACGATATTTTTTTGCTCTGAAATGCCTGACTATACCTCGTGACCTTTGCCCTCCGCGAAACCTTGAAGGTCAAGAGAGATCTAGGGACCTTATCATCGACTTAGGCAACCATTTCAACCTAGGATGTGACAGGTTTTGTACCCCGATTCAATTCTATCGCCGCAATGACTGCACCCTTTCAGGGGTCACGGTTGTTTTTCGTCAACGCAAGAGGTTACGCGGTGTTCCTCGCGCCCAAAAATCCATGTATTTAAATTTTCACAAAAAGATTCTGAGACACTTTTTTATTTCTCGAATTTATTAACATTGAAATCTCGCAAGACAAAATTTGGATCTCCATTATTAGGTAAAAAGGTCGAATTTTTAAGCTTTTTACACTCAACAAAACATGCGACCTTTTTCTATTCTTGTGTCAGGCACTAACAAAAGTGTTCAAAATTAGAGGTAAAGATGACGAGATCAACGGAACAGTCTGTGCAAACTAGTGCACCACAATGGTATCTTTAGGCTTTATCTCGAGCTGCAACGGTTACATCATCGCTAATACTCTTTCTGGACATTGCGTCCACTCCTGCATTACCATTTAATAATCCAGTGCTTACAATCCTGAAGCGTCTATTTCAAGAGACTCCTTCATCTGGTCATTTGATATCGCTGATACTTAACACTTTGACATTGTGCGGGATTTGATGACTCTCTGATGCGATCACGTTGGAGTGTTTCATATCCTTGTATGGGATATTCTGACGCCATTCTGACTGCCTTATCAAGCCCTCACCTTAGTCAGCAGCACCTGTACAATTGCGCGTGGCTCTTCATGCCGTGCATTGCTTCCGGCGACATCAGTTTAGCTAGTGAAACAAACGGAGTCTTCAGGTCGAAGGTCAACTGTTTCAGTCAAGAGCAACGCCAGCGACGGGCCATCCTACTGTTACTCGTTGTTGTTTTTTCGATTTTCATTTCACCAGGCATGCTATCTGACACACACGCACCTTTGCATAGGCTAGAAGAAAATACCTTCGAATATGAAAAGAGTCGCATTTAATTCTCATGGACGACCACATGAAATATTTCGGTGACTTCTCGATACAAAAATACTTACATACATAAATCAACTAAATATATTTATAAATAAAAAAATAAATATTTTTTCTTCAAAGTGACGAGCGCTGTGCACACTGACTCAATCAACATTGGAGTGGAATGGAGGAAGATAAGAGTGACGCAAGCGATGACTACGGCTTCCTATTGGCGGCGAGGCGCCTATTCCCACTGCGGTGGCGGTGGGGGCAGGGGCAGGGCCCCACTCGACCCGGCCCTTTGCTGCGGCCCCAAGAGGGCCCGGGCGGCGGCCGTCAACTTGCGGGACACCACGTGGGCGATGTGGCTGGAGCGACGCCACACGAACTCTCGCGTGCGGTCGTGGTCATCGGAGCTCTCCACGCGGACCTGTGGGGGACATAACATAGATAGATGGATAGAGCGATAGATGACAGTTCATTTATTGGAATGAGCAATTTGCCATGCTGATAAGTTGCTATGGCCGTTGTTGTGTAACCTATGACTAATACATACACGCTATTGTTGCTGGAATTAATTAAAAAGGAACTTATGCCCAGTTCACACGGTGCGTTTTTCCTTGAGTGCTAGCTAGCTGGATTTCGTGCGTGCTTACCAAGAGGGCGACGAAGGTTGTCGCTAAGTTGGCTTCGCTGATATTTGTCGGTTCACACGTAGCTATCCTCCTTGCTCACTCTTCTTAGAGCCTCAACACGAAGATGTTTATTGCGACAGTTCCGATTACGAACTGCATGTAAACAAGTTTCTTCTCTATATGCTTCGATAAGCACCGCAACTTGACCCCTAGTCTATAGATTTGCACTCATTTTTAAACCCAATATCAGCCATACAATGCTATCAAAGGCAGAACCTTTATATTCATCACGTGATGCAAAGCTGAACGATGGTTGGATGGCAACAATAGCCATCAGCAAAACACGCAAGGAAAATGTCACCGGACAATCTAACCTCGAAATCAAGCAAGCTAGCCGTCAGGGCAGCCGGACAGCAGTCAGCGTTTCCAGCAAGCGAGCACCCATCAGCACTCCAACGCAAGAAATCCATCCGGGAAAAACGCACCGTGTGAACCGGGCTTAAGATTGAAGATGTAGTATGTGTGCTGAAGTTGTCGTGTGAGAAAATGTACTACATCAACCTAAATCCATGGTTGAGATTTGATTTTTCCCTAATCTGATAATCAAATAGCTTCATTATTGTGCCATGAGGGGTAGAACACCCCTTAAAGGGTGTCCTTTAATTAGGGCAACCAATTACACAGTATGATGTTAGGATGGATCATAATACAGCCAATATGCAAATCTGTCGAGAAATATGATATTATATTGAGTGATGTTAGGGATGAATAACCGTTCAATCAAAATATAAATTATCTGCTGAGAAATATTTACAGTTACATTGCAGAGAGTAACGTCAGGATCAGTGCAATGACGGACTCAGTAAATACATGATGCTCCCTGACGGATGTGGCGGAGGGCGATTCTGTAGAGGAGCGAAGTGGACACGAGAGTTCCCGAGCGACCTTCGGGATAGGCGGCGACGACAGTCTGGGTGCAGGGTACAGTCCAAGACTCCGCACTTTCAGTGCCGAAGAGCACAGGTACCTACGAGACGGACTTGGCATTTATCACAATTGGCTCGGCGGAAACCCAGCCGTTACTCCATGAGAGACGTAGCTCAGTGTGATTGGTTATCTACTGAGCGGAAAGGTGACGTCACCTGCATCTGCCCGCCACGCTAACGCCTTTTTCGCACTGAAGACGAACACCAGGAGAACCTGACAGTCCTGGAACTCCCTGATCACCAATCAAAAGGTTCGCATGACGTGCGAGAATGGCGATGGGATCTTTCGTTGTCGGCCAACGATAATCAGCATGCGACGTGTTGTTCTAACCAAATTCAAATGCCTGAAGGAATACGTGTCAAAGACGAAACAGTCTAGGGATCTAGGGTGTTAGGCCTCTTTTCGAGGAACCAAGGTTGATAAACGCATTCACTGGTTTTTTGAAACCATTGTCGGTCGACAAATGGGGAGAAAGAAATACGAGGTTATAATGACTCCTCCGAATTTCCAGCCTTCGGCCTGACCTCCGGGTGCCAAACATGTGAGGCGCAGCCGCCGCACGGAAATTAAAAAGCCGAACAAAGTCCCAAAACAGCTTCTTTTAGATAGGGACTTGAAACTTCGCACGAATACATGCAAATCTTATGTATACAGTAGAATGTATTTATGTAACCATGTTCGCCTAAAACTCGAGAACTAAATGTAGTATAGCCTTGAAACTTTAAAGTTTATTAAACGTCCTCCTGGGACAGGTAATATGCTACTTTTATTGTAACTAATGGTCCTCAGTTCGCCCCTAGCCGAGTCGAAATAGTCCCCATAAGAAATACATGTGAAGGGCTTTTAGCCACCGTGCAGCCATTTCTTCATTTTAAAATTTTAATTAGAAACACCTATTGCACAAAATTGAGACGCTACCAGCCAAAAGGTAATTCAGAAATATTCTTGTTATTATCGCCGAATTCTGAATCGGATCAAAATAACTAGGTAGTGCTTCAGTAAAATATGACGATTTCTGGTGACCTTTTTTTTTCAGTTTAAACAGCCCTGTCCCCTTGACGACTAAGGGGTTGTTGCATTATAAAGTAGAATGTAAGCATTAGAGGCGGAAAACTATCGATAGTCCTGACCATCGATAGTTATCGATAGTTCGTCCTCTGACTATCGATAGTTTCCGATAGTTTTAAAAAATTACAATTTATTTATAAAATGGTGAGAAAATTTTCGTTTTCGAAGGATCTCGGTATCAACAGTAAAGAAAGAGGGAAATGGCTTGCATCAAAGTCGTATATATTTAGTAAATTTATGTTTAGTGACAGAAATTGCAAAAATAACTTTACTCAAAAATAAAATTATAAAGCCAGGAATATTTATGTACAAAACGAAAAGATATTATATAAGCCACTTGTTTTTATTAAGAAACAATAACATGCCAACGTTTTTCTGTTTAATGTTGGACCGTCTATTAGATATGATAAGGTCTCCTTCCAAAAGAGTAGAGGGTCACCGTTGGTGTTAGGTCGTTCGAGATACTGTCTCAATAAAATTGTTGTGTCAACAGTCTTGCTTCGTTGTTTTCTGTTATGATTTTTTTCATAAAGTCAAATTGAATACTGCTAACTGTAATGTCAGTGGAATTTCCTCCTAATTGTGATGTTTCATATATTAGTTCCTGAATGGGTTCAGTTGAAGTTCAGTTTCAATTTCTTTTCTTTGTTGTCCTCTTCAAGGATACCGGAATATTGTGGACTAAAGACTAGGTTCACCGAGGTTATTTTGTTGTTCACTGTTCTTTTCATTGTATTTTGCGTGACTAGTCACATCGTCAATTATTGTTTCATTCTTGCTTTTTTGTTTTATGTGTGTGGTCTCATTAAATGCAATTCACGAAACTCTTGTCAAAGCTTTCCTTCTCTCGGCATCCACTCCGGTCATCGGAGGACCTCCCCCACATCTCCTCCCTTCTCCCCACCCTCCTCCCCGTCCCTCTCCACCTCCCAGCCCAGGTGCCCGGGGTCACTCGCACGTCCCCCCAACCCGTCCCGCATTTCGGCCCGTGCACCTCGAAACCCCTCCCCCCACCCCCCACGTGACCGAGGTCACAATATATTCAACGAGAATTCCCCATGGCATAATCGATGGAATTATTCCCCTCGCCCGCGAAATCATCTACTTCAATCTGAAAGAAAAATATCTGGAGAAAAAGATACTACTCATAGATTAGCTTTTATGGAATGATATATTACGTTCAAAACCCTTTAACGACGATGCAACGAGTCCTCGAGTACAACCATCACGTACGGAGTGGGATAATCATTACACTTAACTGTGACAACTTGCGGAACTTTGCAGTGCACTAGTGTGTATATTGGAGCGGAAGAAAGGAAGCGTACTACATAGTCTCCAGGCCATCGTTCGTCTTGGATCCAATTATTTGGGCTACAAAGGGTGTCACTCCTTAAAGCTGCTTGTATTCGTAGATACCGAATGTAAATTAATTTCTACGTCAGTGACAGCGGAAGAATTAATGAGTTGGTGAAAAATGTACCGTAAGGGTTGTACAGGACGTGAATAATGACGATAACGGGAGAGTTGGGGCCAATTAAGGCAAGCATGGAAAATATACGTATTCCGAGGGAGTCATGGAAACGTTGCAGGAGTCAAACAGCAGAGCGAAATCCAAGCGTAGCAGAGGTCATGACAAAAGTAAATCACACAAATAGGCCTAAATCTTGCTAGTTACAGCTAATAAAATCACAGCAGTCGCACGTAAACACACCGAATCGCGAAGGAAAAAATATAAACACACAAATAGAAGCGTAGTTTTCCTTGCCTACCACCAGATGTCTCTAAAACGTCAAAAATTGTATGATTGTCTGAACGAAATTAGAACAGGTTCTATTTTCTGTGCAGTCGTTCATACAATCGTACAATTTGGACTGGTTACACGATACAATTTCGCATTCATTCTCGCGTTCAGACAATCATTCAAGCGATTGTACAAGACATTGTATCGTGTAACCAGGGCTTAACAGAGAACACTTTCCGAACTTGGATAATTTTCACAGGCTAAATAGTGCCTTATCAATACTCATTCACTAGATCTGAGGGCCTCTGAAATACAATGGTAAGTTCAGGAGATGAGTATTCCGTATACCTCACAACGTAAATTTTTATATCTGTTGCGTCAGAAACATGGCTGCCACAGATCCGGCATTTCTGAGCTTTTTCAAATAAACTTAAAATTAACATTAAATTTTCTAGTAAATGGGGAACTCTCAATCTTAATTATTTGCGTATAATCATAGAGTAGTGATAATGCCCGCCGACTTTTATCCACTGTTCCGAGAAATCAATTGGAACTGGAGTCAGAGATCTCTAGACCAGCTTTCTGTGCCTACGATTATATCTGCATCAGTACTTCTTATGAGGTGGTGAAATTCTGCTATTTTATTTCTGTAACTACGACAATTAGCGAATATTATGGAAATGATTTTTCCCAGTGATTCTCCTGGTACTTTTATCTACTAAAATGTTCCTCGATAATTTTTTAACCGACCCACTATTTGATCTAACTATTACATTTGATGGTTTAGCATGTTCGTCCTTTTCATGTGTTTTTCTCTGATCTTCTAAAACTACTCTGCATGTTCTGTCAGTTTCTTCTAAGATTGCTCCACCAGGGATTGACCTGCACTCTGGGCTACCACCTGAGCTAAACCCTACGTGTATGCTCCAGTATCCTACGCGCTACCCTAAACGATGCCTCGTCCGTGTAGCGGACACCCGAGCGATTCAGAGGCACCCGACACGAATCCAGCACTGGCCTGAGGTCCAACAACTCCGCTCCCTCGCTGCCACACACTTCACGGAGTCTCCGGCTTATGCCTAATACTCGGCTCCAAACCATCCACCCCCGATCCGAAGTAATAACAATAAACATTAATTGTAGTGGACTCCGCACCATGTAGGAGATAATGCAAGTAGGTACCAAGCTGCATATAGTAGGCCTCATATCGACATCAGCACAGATCCCTCACGGAATCTATTTTCTCCTCAGACCCTAGTTTCACGGCGTCGTTAGTGCCGACATGGGCGACTACTTGCAGCTTGGAGCAGTTAGTGGCTCTGACCGTTGCCTTCAACGTCTTCGTCACCTGGGGCACCTTATACCCGTTCTTTCTTTCCCTCGGGATTCACCACCTCCTTCCCGACGGGCCCATTGGAGCTACCCATCACACTATAAACGCTCCCGAACTCACCTGCTTGGGCTGCAGCACGCGGATGTTGTGCAGGGTTGCCGTTCCGTCCGTGGAGATGCGCAGGCTCATCGTGCCCGACATCTCCTCGGTGACCGCCGACGCGCTGCGCAGCTCCTTTGTCTCGCCGCGGCCGAACTGAAATCAAACGAAGGCGCCATTGGAACATCGCAAGGTAGAAGGGTAGTTCCTCCTTCGCGCATGCGCGTGGCACACGCCATCGCGTGCCCCTCCACCACATTCAAATTGGTCACCGTCTTGAGCACCGGCGAGCAATCAGCTGCTCAGATTGCTGCATCGGTTGCTTCAAGATTAGGATCCCGCCGGTGTTTCTTGGGGAACGAAGCTGCGTCAATGCCAACTGCACTCTTCCCCGGAATGGGAAGAAGACACCAATTATGTATGTACCGCGAGAGTGCGAGTGGCGGCGTGCTGGAATCGACTGACTGCGGCGAGCGAAAGAGAGCAACCAATGCTCCACTGACGGAACAAGGTACCATTGTCATTGAGAATATCACCGTCGTGAACACATTTATGGACGCAAACAATGCAAAAACCCTCCACCTTCATCAAATAATTGCATGTTGAAAAAATGGAAAACACATTCGGCGATGCGATCAAAAGAAGGATAATGAGCGCAGTGTATCACATTTGATCAAATTCACCGCGCGAATATCAGGAGAGTGGCAATTAGTCATCATTAGTGAGATAGCATAACGTAGAGCATATTTCCAACGTGCAATTAGGATTCCTAACGGAGGATAACGGAGTCATCTGTTTGGAACAATGCGAAGGTTAAATGCGACAGGTGATGTAGTCTAAGTTAGTCCAAGTTTGAATGTCTTTTGTGAGTCCCGTAGGACGCATTGTTGAAATTGAATTAAATAGTGTAGTTCTGACTACTATATTAATACTATTCATTTTTTATGCATGATATGTAGTGCATGTTTGGTGAGAAATCACCCCCTGCCACACACCCTTGTGGTGGCTTGCAGGGTAATATGTAGATGTAGATGAATTGTTTCCTCGTATGTTTGGCAGACCGTGATTATTTGCCTGATGTTCGTGCTCTGACCGTCCCCTTTCGTAACGCTGAATTGCTTTCTCGTGAGAGGCTGTCGCTATAGACTGCACGGCCGGTGTATAAGATGCTCCCTCACCTCTTTCTCCACCTTGAGCGTGAGCGGTCCCAGCAGGAAGTTGCTGCGCACGGAGGTGTGTGAAGACATGAGGTTGACGGACACATCGCCGTCCCTCCGAATGGACGAGAGGCCCATCAGGGACGCCTTGGCGCGGTGCTTGTTCCTCTTGTTCTGTTTGGAGAGAAGGAGGCATCAGAAAGGGACACAAATGCAGACACACCCTCCCAACGCCCTCCCATCGTACACACAATGGACCACAGTCCACTCAGCGTCGTGGAATGCATCGGTGGCAGAAGATTCACAGCAATCGGGGTCAAGGACGAAGCACCTTCGAGACATTCGATTCCTGGTATCGTAAGACGCTACCAAAAGTCGAAAAGAGGGTCTGTTTCGATCCGGACTGTGACAAATTGCATGGAAATTCTAATTGGTGCCCTTGGCTTCTCATGCAATTTGTCCTTGTTCTCACACAATAAAAATTCGCGCTGGGTCAATGTTGATAAATTTTAGCCCCTTCAATATTCCCTGAAAACCTAAAAACTCATGCTTTTGTTGAACCTTGTGAGACAGAACTTTTGGATAGAAAATGGTACCATGGTACTATATAAAACTTCTTTATATTCAATTTCGTGTAAGTTATACGATTCAGTTGTACCATAGATTTAGAACAAAATGCCGGATCCTATTTTCATTCCAATTCTTGTCTTCATGTAGGAAATAAATGGTTGAAAAATACTTCAAGCTACAAAACGATACTCGCACCACGGTAATAAAAAAGTATTCTGGGTCAGGAACCGTTGGGAACTTTTTCGATCGCTTGCGACGCCCAAAGTATGTACAATCGATTTTTTGATCACGCGGCGTTGTCCTCATCTGCCCACTGGCAATCTGGAATACACCGCCGACGTTTATATGTGCTGTGCTGTCACAGGATTCAAGCTCTACCGATTGAACAGATTGACGTTTTGAATATCGATTCTTCTATACGATGCAGACCGCGATATCGGATGCCAATAGAAGTAGCCTTATTAAAGACCGCCTTTTCCAGGAGCGTATCCACGGGACCGTCCGTCGATATTATTCATGCACATATTTTATTTAACGTGCCTTTGAGAGAATATATGTATCCTTCGAAGACAGCATGCATTTCCTTTCAGACTTACGAACGCTCTCGTGGACACCAGTTGATGTCGCCTTCCTCCCTCTCCTATGCTCTAAAAATCCACTGTACATTCCTGTGTAAGATTTTTTGTCTCTTTCACATGTTATATCTGCTGGACTTTAATCAATAGCAGGATTTGGATGCGTTCAGGAATGGAATCACTGCTGTCACTGAATTTTGAAAAAGAAAACCTCAATGCGTGATTGCGAGCACGACACAAATGCTCGTGCTCCTGGAACAAATGACAGTCGCGGGCACACATGCCAACCCTGATTACCAGACGTCTACGTTGTGGCGCGTCGATCGCGACAGGGCACACCGCAATGGCGTTCCCCTTGGAACACTGAAGACCAACTGAACAAAAAGGCAAAAAGCAAACCTTGTTCTTGTTCTTGTTGTTGTTGTTGTTGTTGGGCCTCTGCTTGGTCTCGGTGGACGCTCGTCGGCCGTGGTCCTCTGGGGCCTCCGACTTCTTCACCGAAGTCGGCTGATGGGCCTTCAGGAGAGATTCCTCCTGCAGCTGCTTCCTAGGGGATAAACGGCAAGAAGGGCGACAGGTAAGTAAGTGGTGGGCCAGGGTCCAATGCGAGACAGGGAAGGCCTTTGCGGAGGAAGGCCCCTCGGGCCTTTGATTGAAGGATTCTCCTCCGGTTCACAAAACAAGGTCTCTCCATTCGTCGGGTCATCAAATACTTTCATCGAAAAGTGTTAAAATTAACACCCATCCGACATGAGCAGCGGTTAAGGACATGTCATCCGGCGACCGAAGCCTGAATGAACATTCATTCTACATTTCCAAAGCCAATAATTCATGTTTAGCAGAGTATATTTTGTTTTGTGCATGAAAAGGATAAATCCCTGCATAGTCTACTTTTAGCACACCAAAATGAAATGTTGCAATGGCATGCATACAGAATGGAATGCATGTTTATAAAATATATCAGAGGGGAAGTGTGAGGGATGCGATGTTCGGGCGGAAGAGGCGTTCACTCTCTCGGGAATTGATGACGCGCTTCATCTGCGTCTTCATCTATGCAGTACCACCACGAGGGTGCGTGGCAGGGGTTGGAGATCACCGAACACTGACATGCGACTAAGAGCTACAGTGTTACTACTTCATGGAAGCATTGAATTTCCCTTTTACGGAGGGCGGGAGGGAGAGTTCAGAAGAGGCAGGTGGCGTGGATGGACTGCCGAGAGCGTGGGAAGTTTAAAAAAGAAGAAGCTCGCGAGGCGAAATAGGAGGCTAGGATGTGGCCCTGCCAACCAGCCTCTGGCGGTGGCTTCCAGGGTATTGCGTCAGGGAGGAGGATGCATTGGCATGGGTGACATTGAAGGCAGAATGGGGGTCCTTAGGGAAGGATTAGGGCCCGCCCCCTCGGCACAAAACAGTGATTTTGCATGGAGACCGTATTACAAATAGATAGCAATGGAATCGTTTTCTACTGCCACTTATGAATAAGATTAAAACGTAAATAACTATGAAATTGTACCGAAATGTCATCGCAACGACATCAATCAATCTCTCGGAGACTGTCAAGGGACTGTTCAACTGCTATGACTGCATTTTATTCCACTTAGGGGTTAATTCTGTTCGTGACAGCAGGTAAAAAATTACCCTATTTATACTACATATTTGGCGTTCATTTGCTTGATTGCGTACTTTTCTCTGTTTATTTGACGATTTTTCATAGTGCATTCCGTTAATTTTTTTAACTCGTTTACTTTTACCGCGTGCGAAGAAAATATATGGTATCTGAAAGAGATTTCCGTAAGTGCAATGAGTAGTTTATTATGTTTAGGCCGGGCAAAATGGCCGCCCTTGATTCACAAATTAGCCGCGATAGCGACTCCTCTAACCCCCTTGCAGAATAATAACAATAATAATAATAATAATAACAGCCTATTTTGCGACACACGTTTGACCCCTCCCTTTGTTCAGTTGCATTGCTGAGAGCCTGGATTGCTGTTAGCAACAAGGATAATTGTGAGTACTCACTCTAAGGCATGCGATTTGGCGTCGAGCTGCTTCGGTTTGCCCTTGTTTCCATTCTTCACCCTGGTCGTCGAGTGTAACCTCACGTTCACGGGATCAAAGCTTTTCCGGATGACTTTCTTGATTCTGTCGATTACCGTGTCCACGTATCGGTTGTACTTGGAGACATAGAGGCTGGCTGGAACCCTTCCGCTGCCACTCGGATCCAAAGAACCTGCGGGGAAAGAACAACGCCTGCTGGATTACGGTGCCATGTACGTACCATCCATCAAATATCTTGGAATAAGACTGACACATGATCTTTCCTGGGGCAAACACATACTTGAAATAATGGGTCAAGCGAATCGTAAACTGGGATTCGTCAAAAGAGTACTGGGTAAATGTGACGATCATGTACGAGAAATCAGCTACTTTTCCCTTGTTAGACCTCATTTGGAATATGCCTCCAGTGTATGGGATCCCTACGAAATCGGTCTAAATAACGAAATTGAACGTGTGCAGCGAAGATCGGAAATATTTGTAAAGGGACGGTATTATAACCTCATTAGCTTAACCAGTCTATTAAATGAATTAAATTGGGAATCATTGTCAGATCGCAGATTGAAATGTAGACTTCATATCCTAAATACATTCCAAGATAATATTTTTAGTGATGATGTTAAAAATATTTTGCGGACCCCAACTTACTATGGTAGACTGGACCATAATCACAAAATTAGAGAAATTGATTGCCAAACTGATAGATTCAAAATGTCCCTTTTTCCTCGTACAATTAGGGATATGAATAACGGTAAATATATCCAGTACCAGTGTAGCAATGGATACCATTAGTAGCTGCATGTTGGTGTAAGGACTTAAAGCTAACCCAACTAACATCATGTTTTTGCATGTATGCTTTGCTATTTTTATCTTTTTCTAAATAGCGTTTTTTTGAACAGTACCTATACAAGGTCTAATCCTTTTTTATGCATGATATGTAGTGCATGTTTGGTGAGAGTTCACCCCCTGCCACACACCTTCATGGTGGCTTGCAGGGTATTATGTAGATGTACGTAGACACAGGAGAGAACTCTTAAGCTCTTAAAAGATTCGCCTGGATCAGAAAAGTATAGTGCAGGAGGTACAATCACCAGAACATACAATTGCAGAATCCTTTTTTCGGATTTAATTTCCTAATAATAATGAGATGCCAATGCTGCCGAGGAATAGTGCAGATTTGCTCATTTTTATTTACACAGACATTTCGGCGGAGGGAAAGGATTCGAGACTGCATGGACATCGCGATTCCCTCAAACGACCATTCGGAGTTCACACTCTCAGTACTCGTCTTCCGACATCAACTTGGATAGATGGCACACCCCAGGACAGTGTCGTTGCATCTTCATGAGACGAATTATCGGTGGCTTTAGAACGAGCGGGTAAGAGAGGATTTAAAAAGTCGAAGTGCTGTCAATCCAGCTGTGCTCACATAGCACTTCCAAGTGAGTAACGGCGTGATTGTGCTTTGGTATATAGCGGGGGGTGCTACGGTTACGGCAGTGTCTGGAACCAGAACCGATGAAGTGACAACAGATGTGAATGCGTCACCACATGACTCGAGACGGACTGGTGGAGGTAAGGTGCTGCAGGGTGAATCGAGGCCTCCGTCGACTGGCAAGGAAGCAGGCGGATGTTGGTGCACGACGGAGGCCAATACCACAGGCCAATGCAACAAATTACCCTTGGGTGAGGGAAATGGGAGTGACACATGTAGGGAGGGCAAAGGTTAGAGAGCATTGGTGTAGAGGAAAAGAGATGGCGTCCATCAAGGGTACGGATGGACTTGTGAGACATTTCGAGATTCACTGCTTGTGAAGGTTTGGAGACGACGTGCGAAATTCTGGATTCATCTACGACCTTTCGGGACTGTGATTTTTTGGTTCTTTTGTTAACGTTCCCATCATCAACAGTCATCAATCCTCAGACTGGATTGATGCACCTCTCCACTGAGTCCTTCTTCTATCGACTAATCTCTTCATTTTTACGTATTTCTTCTCCTTCACATCATTCACCACTTGTTCCATACATCTCTAGCGAGGTCTTCCCTTGCCATTCTTCCCATTGTTTCGTTATGCTTTTTATTGACGAAGCCACGGGACCTTTCGATGCATGTAATCTTCTGCCGTTTCTCAACCTTAACGAAGGCAAAATTTGACGATGGACTTGACACCATTGTTATTTTTGTCCTCCTCAATGAGTTTATTTTCTGCTCTCAGATGAGTTCAAGCTCATTCGTGGCAATTGTGTATATATATTTATTTTTCTTCGTAAGTCTGCTGGCTTCTTTTTTTTTTTCTTTTTTATTCCTTGGAGAGGAGATGTGATGCATTCCGTTCATCACTTTTTAAGGATATATGTATTCATATGATTCCTAAAATAAGCTTAGACCATGTCTACAGCATTCATTTAAATGGTAAAGAAAATATACGTGATTGGGTAGATGGCATCCCGACGGCAGTCTCCTGCAAACGAGTAGTGGTGATCCTTCACTGTATTATTTCTCTCTGGAACAGTTGTGCTAGTAGTATTTTGCCGGTGAAGGCGGGTCTAAAATGGACAATTACTTCCCTCCATGGCCTTTTTACGCCAAGTCCTAACTGCCTCCACGTCCTCCCAAACATTATTTATCGCCCTCTGACCCTTCAATCAACCCTCTGTCCATACCAACTCCCTCCGCCTTCCTCTCCACCCAATTCACTTTCTGCATGCCCATATCCCAAGTCTATTTCCATCTTCTTTTCTTAAAGCCCATGTTTCCTTGCCATACAGTGCCATATCAGAATTCTCTTTACTTCCCTACTTCAGCCCGTGTCATTAGCCCACGCCTAAGAATAAAAAGGCTTCTTTTGTCTTATTATTCACGAGGAAACAACTTATGAGGCTGCTTCTACTACCACGCAGAGCGAAGACAATCAGACGGGTCGCAGCAGATTAAGCCCGGGAGATATTTGTATCCTGCCGGCGGCGGCGGCATGAGACTCATTCCGGCGACAACCGTTGCTGTGATGCTGATGGCGGAGATTCCATCCGGGTGCTGATCGGCACCGTCGCTTCCAAAGGCACCTGCCCCTAACAAACCCTCTGGAAACACGACGAAGCTTCTTCGTCAGTATGCCGTCATTGAGAAAATAGGCTGGAAACGGAAGGAATGAAGGCGACTGAAGGAGGGAAAAGCAATCTCGGACACCTATATTTCGGTCAACCACAGCGAGAAGCGGGGATTTCTGTAAACCCACGATCTTTCCACGAACGAACGATACCTACTGGCAGCAACTACTAAATTTAAACGGTGAGATTAAGCACTGGACCCTACTTTTATTCTCGTTAATGCCGTAATCGTCAATTTACGCTGATCGGCTACAACGGCTAGGCTTTGGCTTATATATTACTAGCTGAAGTTGAAATTCAACGGGAGGGTGAACTTTAACAATTACAAACTGTTTTTAGAAATTTAAACATTTTTCATGAAGGGGCGAAAATGAACTTGTGTTATGGATCTAGCTACGACTCTAAGTCACAATCGGAACCATAAATATATTTTAAACCAATGTAGGCTTATAATTACTGCCTGGACTCATACCTGTGCCTTTACAAAAAATAAGAATAGTATTAAGAAACGTTCAAGCCAGAAGATACAAAGGAGGTTAGAAGGGGTTGTGCATACGAATGTCTTTCTATTGTTGACAATGAGGCCAGATTCGGGATTTTGGGAATGGTAACACCCGCCTCTTCGGCAAAAAATTTGTTCTCTGGCCTTTTATGTATGATATGTTTGTCTCAATTCTCCAAATTCACGACAGTGGCGTCAATGAACTTTCTAAGGATACGTATCAATGCATTTTATTCCAATTAGAAGAAATTCTATCCTTATAACCTAGTGCAGATTTAGCCAACCTAAACCAGGTACATGACGTTCGGTTGTGCATATTCACACCTTCTACTGTATATTTGACGCATAAATATATCACAATTTTTTCATCTTGCTACTCTTATTTTTGATTAGACCTCGTTTACGTTTCTTATCACGTTCTTATGTCTCAAAAGGCAACAATTTTGAAAGCTGTCCACTTCGGCATACGGTAAAAATCTATATTCACCTTTTGAATACCGACAGAGACTTTCATTTAAATACTTTTGGTTTTACCGAATGCAAACCTCTTTGATCTGGAAGTAGCACAAAAAGCAAGCCCGTATGACTTTTCCGAATGAAATGGCCGATCTAAATTCACGAATTAGCTGCGCTACCTTTTTTAGTACTTTTCAATATCTTCACGAAAAGAACAATGCTGTTTACGGCATTGCTTGTGGACGTACGTTTTTTTTAGCATCATTGCAATGAATGAACATCCCACGGATACATAATGAGACATTATGCTGCAATGGGATTTGATTTTTATTCCTTGGTTTTTATGAAACTATCTCAAATCTCAAGCTATCTCCATCGACAACGATTTCTAAAGCCTTCCATCTCTACTCTTCATGTCCCAGGTCGGTTCAAATGAAAAATCCCGTAAAGAAATAAAAAAATCACAATTTGAGCAACGCTGAAGTATTAATTTAAATACTTCTAAATATAACCGAATACAAACCTAAATCCGTGTGTAGCGCCAGCAGTCAGCACGAATCTTTGTGCTGAACAATATGGTTGACCTTGCTTCACGAATAGCCTTGCTTATGAATCACTAGCGTACTTTAAGAGAGGAGTTAAGTCTTAAAATTAAAGGAAGCGGGTGAAGTGATAAGGGTTGGTACATAACTTCACAGATGTCATAAAAACCTCCCCCTGAGCGACCCTAACGTGTTCAGCTCGGCTCGGACTAAGGCTCGGACTAAGAATAAGACACCGAGTAATTTGTGCCACAGACATTCTTAAGTTGTTTCAAATGCATTCTTTCCTAGAAGAGCGACGTGCCTTGCAACTCTCAAAAGCCTACTTCTGGAGTCGGCACAAATAATAGTTTCTTTGTCCGTGGGAACGCGCTACCGTGAATCCCAAGAAAATTGAAGCAGGAGAAATATGCCATCCACTAATAGTGATAAAACATTCGTTATATTAATTATTTTCTCCTTGCTACCAAGTATCATCTTCAGTCAGTCAAAACAAGCTAGGAGCCTACCAGGGAATCCGAAGTAACTTAGGAGGTTGAAGGTTGAAATGCGAATCGAACCTCTAACAATGGACGTAATTCCAGTTATTTTTTTGTAACTAACTTGTAAAAAGTTAACTAAAATAATGCGGAAAAGGACAATTTTGTTAATAGAAAGGTACAACTCAGAGGAAACACTGTGTAAAACTTAAGTCTAAATATTTTGGATGGACCTCTCGCTGAACTTAAACTGTCACCCACCTGTTATGTCTTCACACGTCCGTCATTCACTTTTTTGCAACGGCCCTGTAATTTCTCTGAACATCGTCCTTTTCTCTCTTGTCATGTGCCAAGATTCCTCATCATTTACTATTTTTTTCATTTTTGCATGGCGTACTCGCTGTCGCCTCAGGGATTTTCTCACTTTGGCATTGTACCATCTTGGTTAAGTAATTTCTTTTTCAAATTTACTAGGGATATATCAACCATCGGTATCACCATATGAACCATCCGTTGTTGTAAGACTTAAACATTCGATCGGGAATTCCTTAAATAAAATTCTAGAATTAGCCAAGTCTGCTCCTTTCAAAATGTAAATCTTTCTTTTTTTGTTTAAAATTCTTGTATAAGTCAGCGAGAATTCCACAGTAAGTACTCTGCGGCCACTGATTCCTTCAACGGTGTCAATCTTTGTCATTCGTCGTGGGATATAGGTGCTCGAAAGTCAAGAAAGGAACGGTATGCATTGAGGGGAAGATGCCAACGTCAACGTAAAACTACGAAAACAATAGCTCGAGGAGATGAAAGAGTATGGGAAAGTGCAAGAACGAAACAATAAGCACAATGGTGAAAATGGCAATCTACCAAGAGAAGAGTCTGTAACTGCAGAGCTGAAAATACGAGTGCGGATGTACGGAAACACCTCAATGTACAACACCTCACCTCAATACATCTGAAGTATGTTTCTTTATGGCAGCAAGGAACGGACGACAACAGCAACAGATTAGTCAAGACGGGTAGCATTTGAAAAAGATGCTACGTAAGAATGATGAAGATAAAATGGATCGAAAAGTTTGAAAAAATACGGGGAAGCGTAATCGGCCACATGATGGTGGCCCGATGAAGAAAACCGCCGAGGGACGAGTGGACGGGAAGAAAGGTATAGGGATGTAGAGAACAAGTGAGGAAGGATATGAAAGAGAAGAATTACTCAAAAACGATGAGGACGGGCGATTAGAGGTTAGAGCGGAGGGCTACTACAAACCAATCTTAGCATAGTTGATTGATGATGATGAAGGTAATGAAGAATTTACAGTTTCTGAAGGCTACAATTGTAGGTGCCATGGTCTACTGGGAGCAAGAGAGGGATTTCTCAATGATTGTTAAATGAGGAAGCAATGAAGATCAAAAGGAAGTTGAACATGGCGTAAGACTTCGCCTGATAATATGTCGGGAAAAGTGAAGCTCATTCTCGCTCAAATATAGTGTGGCCTATTCTCACGTGAAGCCATATATGCATATGTTATCTGCTTGGGAAAGATTCTACATCAAAGTTGCTATTGTAAAAAGACGAATAATGGTACATCTCGTTACACATAAACGGTATTTGTGAGAGCACGTGTTCATTTCCTTAAGTCGATGCAATAGGAATAGCCCCAAGCCCATATTTTAGCCCCAACAAATCTCCTGGCCCTGATCGAATTCCCTCCCGCGTATATAGAGAGTTAGCCTCCGAAATTTCCGCCTACCTTGAAATAGTATTTAATAAATCCCTGACCGAACACGTCGTACCGATGGACTGGACAGCAGCCGATGTAACACCCATTTTTAAAAGTGGTGATAAGGAGCAGCCATCTAACTACAGACCTATATCCCTCACATCCATTTCATGCAAGATCCTAGAACATATAATTGTCAGTTCAATCATGGGACACCTAGATAGCCACAATTTATTGTCTAATGTTCAGCATGGCTTCCGAAAGAGCAGATCATGAGAAACTCAACTTGCTCTGTTTTCCCACGATATTTTAGTTTCTGGCGAAAATAATACTCCAGTGGATGCTATATTTCTCGACTTCAAGAAAGCATTTGACAAGGTTTCTCATAGCAAACTAATTTTGAAATTAAAATCTTATGGGTTAGACAGTAACATTATATCATGGATTAATGATTTTCTGCATGATCGGGTTCAAAGGGTTGTTTTAGACGGTGTTTCCTCACCGGCAATTAAAGTCACTTCGGGTGTCCCACAAGGTAGTGTGATAGGTCCACTCCTATTTCTTTTGTACATAAATGATATCCATAAGGTGATAAAAAGTAAGCTTCGTCTATTTGCCGATGACGCAGTAGTGTACAGGGAAATTCTATGCCCAAATGATAAAGAATATTTAAATATTGACCTACAAGCAATTGAAACTTGGTGTGATACATGGCAGTTAGAATTAAACTTTAAAAAATGTCTTGTAATGAACTTTTGGAAAAAGAATAGCTCTCCTCCTACCACTTACAAAATAAGTAATAATGAATTAACAAACGTGGAATCCATTAAATATCTTGTAATAAGACTGACAAATGATCTTTCCTGGGGTAAACACATTCGTGAAATAATGGGTTAAGCGAATCGTAAACTGCGATTCGTCAAAAGAGTACTGGGTAAATGTGACGATCATGTACGAGAAATCAGCTACGTTTCCCCTGTAAGACCTCATTTTAAATATGCTGCCAGTGTATGGGATCCCTACGAAATCGGTCTAAATAACGAACTTGAACGTGTGCAGCGAAGATCGGCAAGATTTGTAAAGGGACGGTATTATAACCTTACTAGTGTAACCAGTCTATTAAATGAATTAAATTGGGAATCATTGTCAGATCGCAGGTTGAAATGTAGACTTCATCTCCTAAATAAATTCCAAGATAATATTTTCAGTGATGATGTTAAAAATATTTTGCGGAACCCAACTTACTATGGTAGACTGGACCATAATCATAAAATAAGAGAAATAGATTGCCGAACTGACAGATTCAAAATGTCCTTTTTTCCTCGTACAATTAGGGATATGAATAACGGTAAATATATCCAGTACGAGTGTAGCAATGGATAACATTGGTAGCTGCATGTTGGTATAAGGACTTATAGCTAACCCAACTAACGGCATGTCTTTGCATGTATGCTTTGCTATTTTTATCTTTTTTTAAATAGCGTAGTTTTTAACAGTACCTATAAAAGTACTGATCCTTTTTTTATGCATGATATGTAGTACATGTTTGGTGAGAGTTCACCCCCTGCCACACACCTTTATGGTGGCTTGCCGGGTATTATGTAGATGTAGAATAGAGCATTAATTTTTAGTCCTAGACGTCACAAAGATCTTCCAACAAATTATTACATTCCGCCTCCATGACTGCGTGAGCTATCATCGCGAGAAAATGAAAGAACCGTAAATTGAGAGTTGGCAATGAACAAGAGAGTGGGTGCCTTTGACTCGCAGTCCAAAGAACACTCGGAACACTGTGAACCATGAATATAATTTTCTCGTGCGGAAGTATGATGACGTATCTAATGCTATGACTAAAGTTTTCTGTAAATGAACGCTGACGAATAAACATTTACCACGTCTGAATCCACTCATTCTTTTCGCATGTTTGGAGTGCATAGAGAATCTTCCAAAATGCCCTAAATGACGACTCTTTCGATCCACTAACGTGCTTCCCTCCGACTCCGCGGCTCCTATTCCGTGGCTCCACCATCCCTGTTGGCCTCAAGACGAGTGAAATACTTGGTGCGTTCCACCGCTCCCTCGACTCGAACACCCCTCGTCGCAAAAGCAAAGACACCTGTCCTTCCTTCGAGTCGGCGACATCCTCGAGGAACTTTCCCACACCGCTCCATGCCCTCCTGCCGACGAATTCACCTTTAGGAGAGGCACGCATTGCATGAAGCAATGTCAAGCGGAGCTTAAGTGTCCCACCTCCTGCCGAGTGTCCCACATTTCCACTTTATCTGCCCGTTTGGCAGCATCTCCGTGGGCCACGCGTTCAAATCCCCAGCGGTGATTTGAACGCCTACGAATGCGGGGCATCCCGCCGTGGTTAGTCGGTCAGAGCGAAGTGGACCGAGTCCGTTTCGGGGGGTCGGAGCGGGGCCGGGTGTTGGGCGGGCAATGGGCACATGGGAAACGGTTGACCTTGATTCGTGCCGCCTCCTTGACCTTCATTGCGCTCCCCTCAGCCAAACCTGTTCTCCGCGTCACAGAACGAATACGCCATGGCCAAAGAATCCTGGGACCGTTATGGGTGCTTTAAACGGGAGGGAGCCCAATATGTGTCCACGTATTTCCGCTCAGCATTTCCGGATGGGACTTACTACCTCCTGTTCAAGCTTTACAAAATTTAACGTACAGTAACACGCTAATTTCATATTCAAACAAACAACACTCGATTTTGTCGGCAGAGTTGAATTTGTTTGAGTTGACGTTCAGTTCCGCATGGTGCATTCACAACTCTGCGGGAAAGTTAGTGTGTGGCTTCATTTAATAGGCGTTACTTCCATTACATCAAGCCTGAATCTCGTCAACTATTGGCAAATTTTATTTGGCGCTAGGACCAAGGCTATGGCAGATTCCAACGGTTTCTCTGGAGCTTTCATTGCTAAATAACAAGTAGACAGCGAGGGAGGGCATATAAATATTTGAACGAGTAATTAATTAAAAGAATTCACCCTGAAAATCACCTGAGAATCAGAGTCCAGTTCTATCCGGACGTTACAAATCATTTCACTTTCTCCTCAAGGCAACCTATATGAAGCAGAGTACATGCCCCCCGAACGCTGAGACTGGTTGGATCGTTATAGATCAGCATAATGTTTTTCAATCAACACCAGATGAGACGACGTAGTGTACATCTCAAAGCTTTCACGAAATACATGGCTCTGTTGGCCAACATTGGTGAGACCCCTTTGAAAAGCGAGTCAATAGTCACATGAAGAAGAGTGGTTGGAGGTCCATCTCCGTCGAAGTGTGAACATCGATGAAGGCAGAAACCAAAATGTACAGCTGCTGTGGAATGCAACTGAGGGTAGCGTCATGAGCTGAGACTTGCGTGAATTGTCGAACGGGATTTTTATTTTCAATCAGAGTGCAGGTGAATGAAACCGAGCAATAGGAAATCAGCAACCGATCCAAATATTACTTTGAAGATTCAGACAAGTCTCCGCCAGTGATTTAAGAACAATACAGTCAAGTCCATAAGTCATCCGTCACCATTTATTGTCTTGAAGGCCGTTCGGGATTCCGAGGGCCGCACAATCCTTTACAATCAGTCTCCAAGTGAATTATGAATATGAAACAGTTTAGATCACATTGTCATGAGTCAAGAGTCAAGAGTATTTGGCTTATTGCAACAAAATTGAAAAACAACACCAGTATCAGGCTGGAATCACACCTGTAATAGTTCTTCAATGTCCCGTATTGGGAAACACAAGCGTGACACTGGAGTGAGGGGCAGGTTTGTCAAACCATAACAGGCTGTTGGTGAGTGGAGTCCTCAAGGGGCGAGTGGCAAGTGGTGACGAGGGGCAGAATGAAAGAACGGGCCCCCCAGTGATTGGGCCACTCTCAGCAATGGGTTTCCGTCGTTTGATTCACGAAGTCGGCGATGCAATAAATTAAGCAATAAATAGGGCAATAAATAGAGTAATAAATAACGCACATTTCAAGGGGGAATTTCGTGTCAGTGCCTTTCGATGGGCTGAGACTCACGTGCCCTCGCCGCCACCTCGTCGTACTCATCATCATCATCATCATCCTCTTCCTCCCCATCCTCCTCTTCCTCCCCTTCCTCATCATCATCGTCATCATCTTCACCCGCCAGGTCCCCCACCCCCAGATCCTCGTCGTCGTCGTCGTCATCGTCGTCGTCGTCCTCGCCGCTGGCTGCAGCGGCTGCGGGTGCGGCGGGTGCGGCTGGTGCGGGTGCGGCGGGTGCGACCTCTTCCTCCGGTTGCCGGCCGTCGTCCTCCTCGAAGGAGGTGTCCTCGGCGCCGGATGACGTCACGTCGTCGTCATCGTCGTCGTAGGCGGCGTCCTCCGGGATTACCGACGCCTGCAGCGTCGTGACGGCATCGCTGGGCGCCGCGGCGGCGACCGGCGCCGCGGGCTTGACGACCGGGACGGCGACGACGCTGGGGACGGCGGCTGGGGCGGCGGCTGGGGCGGCGGCGGGGGCGGCGGGCCCGGCCTCGTCCTCGTCCTCGTCGTCCACTGCGAAAACAAATGAAGAGCGATGAGTGCCACACCACGCCAGTCCCTCCCCCCCCCCCACTCATTCACTCTCTTCGTTTCACACGCCCAAACGGAAAGAGTAATGCCTCTCGTGGATGTATCTTTCAATTCATAACGCAGAGGAGATAACGGTGGAGGGGAGTAGAAGAGCGGATTCCGCAGAAGCAGTGCTGATCCGATATGTGTTGAGAGACGAATGATGGAGAAGATTTATGAATATAACTCAGATTCGTGCATTTCATTTATCGACAAGCATTTGACAGTGTCGGCCGGCATGCACTGCGCAGGCCGCCTGAAGAATGTGACGCGCCACTAAATTGAGAGATTAGTAATTGAGATCATGGAGGCAAGTGTGGAAGTAAATGACCGGTTGGGAGAAGAATTTGAATTCAACGCAGGAGTGAAGCAAAGAGATCTTAGCCATTTATTCGCTTTGGCCATTCACGAGGCGATACTTGTGATCGGAGAGCAGCGAACAACATCTGGGAAATCCATTCAAACACGTGCATCCACAGATGATATTGCAATCATAAGACCAAGGTCATAATATTTATGAAACAATTGTACATGGACACGAGGAAAAAGAAGCGGGAAAAAATTGGACTTGCGGTAAGCGAAGGGGAGATATATGATAAATAGAGACCAGGGGAGCACTCCAGGGTTTGGGCAGAGAGGGAGTTCAGAGGCGGATGGCCATTCAGAGGGAACGACGGAAGAGAAAGATGATGGAGGGAAAGGTTTGACCGCACCCGAAGAAGAAAGGGTAGACGGAGACTCAGTTATCGCAGGGAAGGGAGGAGCTTAAGGCCTTCAGCAGACTCTTGAGGTCCACGCTGTTGCAGCACGCAGGGACAGCATTCATTTCTCTCCCCTTTTAGAATAGTTATCTACATTAGCTAGGCTTTCAGAACCGAAATATGCCCGCTTGAATGTGTTTGCACGGAGGCAAGCGTATCTGACAGGTTCGAGGTCCTGCTTCTCATCGTCATTCAACAATCTCAAATATCATCCCACGCTTCAACGAGAGCAACCTCGCTACAATTTAAGAAAACCGAAACTCAGCAGTGAAAGTAATCAGTTTCATTGTTTGAATTCTCTTGTTAGACATAAATGATTAATTTAATTGTTCCAGGCCTTCTTTGTAAACAGTTCGATATTGATTAACAATTTCAGCATTTAGGATTATGTTGTTGTGGACACTCCAAATTCATCAACATTAACTGTATTCAAAACTGCGTTGAAAGTGAATATTACCTATATTCTGCAGCAAAGTTAATTCGACACCGTATATTACTTTTGAATCACCACCGTTAAAATATGTGAACCACTTACCGATTTCGAGTATTTTGTAAAGTTAAACTCACATTCCGATGGAGCAAATTACTTCGAAAGTAAGTGCGTGCACTAGTCTCAGTACCTACGTATAACGCTGCAATTAGTCAGGACCAAAATGATTTGAAGAGCATGCAGATTAGTTTTCCGTGGGATGAAAGGGCCGGAAATTAGTTTGGCCTTGTTATGAAGAGGCATATTAGAGGATCACTATCACTGAACAGTTATTAAAAAGCATCATTTTAACAGACGTGTCGAAGAGGACTGAAGAAGAGCAATCGTCCATCCTGATGGAGACTGCCTTCCCATGGTTTATTCCACACCATTGCGATGAGTTTGTGTGAAGGATAAGTGTATTAGAAAGAAAGGTGAAAGCTTTCTGTAGAAGTAATAATTTATTAAATAACATATAGCTGTACAATAATAGTGAAAACAATTCATTTGATTGATATGTACAAAACACATCGTTCTGAACCAGAACAAGCAATTCGCTTCAATAAATACAAGATAATGCCACCTCAATATTTTACTTATAAATACAATTCACATAATGAACCTGTTTCGATAGTAACACCTGAATAGTCACTGCAGAGTCGTTGCAGGGATTTTATCTTTGGCTGTTGTATACTTTAACTTAAGACCAATAAGTATAATTGGATCGGAAACTGAATATGCTTCATATTCGACCACAAGCGTTCATTTAAGTACCGAAAAAAAATCATTATGTACAGAATGATAGAACAATAAATAAATATACTGAGGTAAATATTCAATTGTGAATAGTAAAAAAAGTGAATAGAAGAGGATTCAAATAGAAATCTTCAACAGGTGAACACAGAACTACAGAAGCAAACTCCGCGTTCGTACATCATGAACAAAGGAGATGATGAAAACCACGTGTGACACAACCACACTACCAGGAGTAGTGGCAAACAAAGAACTGCTGTGCAGCGAATAGAGAGGCAATCGTCGTCGCACGTCCACACGCCACGACTGGACACTTTGAAGTGAGTTGGGGGAGGAGGGAGGGAGGGAGAGAGGGCGCCAAGGGCAAGGGAAGGAGGCGCCAAGGGCGTAACTACGCGGCCAACCCACCTCCCAAGATGTCCTCAAAGAACCTTTCGAAGTAATCTTCGTCGTCGTCGTCTTCCGCCTCCTCTTCCTCCTCCTCCTCGTCGTCGTCGTCGTCATCGTCGACGCCGACGTCGTAGTCATCGTCGTCGTCGTCGTCCTCGTCTTCCGAGGAGGTGGCGGCGGGGGCGGCGGGCGCCGCGACGGGCGCCGCGACGACCGCCTCGGACGCCGCCGGCACGTCCACCACCTCCTGCCGAGACGCCTTCGAGTCGTCGGCCGAAGACCTCTGCGCCAGCGGCGACGCGAGGGCGCCGGAGAGCAGGCAGCAGCAAAGCGCCGCCGCCGTCAACAGCGTCAAATGGTTCATGTCGGCTCTGCGGGGGAAAGAGAGAGAGAGGTAAAGGGGTGAGAGAGTGCAGAGGGAGGGCGGAGATCATCATCCACTCCACGCGCTCTACATCTCAGATAGAACTTCGAAATGGCCTCCTTACGACTGTTGACGTTAGACACTCTGATTAAAGACTCTAGCATTGGAATAGAAAGGGTTGAATTCAACCTTAAAGGATCAATATGAAACTGCCATCTCGGGCACATCATCTTTTGCATGAGCAACTCCTTCACACCACCATCGCCGGGACTAAACGAAGAAGTATGATCCGCAACATTGGGTTGTTTCGACAGAGGGAGTGGTGAATTTATCCCCTCGATAACTCACAGGTAATTTTCCCTTCGTGTAGTTCGCAAGAGGACACAATAAGGGGTTTGATCCCATCACATCGTGGCTATGGAAGCACACAGCTCACCCTTAAGGCACTTGCGGCGGAAAGAAAACTTGTTTTGGAATTCAGAAATGAAAAATTGGAAGCCATTTTTGTGGGATTGGAAGCCTTCCAACGAGCAAAGTAATACAGCACTCTGCTGCAAGGGAGGATTTCTGATTCCAAGGGGCGTCTTTGCTAAAATCCTCCTCGTAGAATGCACGGCAGTCAAGGAGGATATGACGTGGTTACGTCTATTCGGAGGAGGTGGATGATTAGGGCTCGACCGTTGGGCTAACGGCCGTGTCGGCATTGGAGGGGGACTGACCTCTGCTGGGGGGGAGGGGCTCACGGAAGGAGAGGCTGCGCTCGCTGGGCCCTGGGATGTCGCACTAGGGCCCTCTGGGCCATCGCCCTCCTCACGCTGCAGCCTCGGAGGATTGCTCTAATCCGGGTAACTCCTAATTTTTTCGAACGACTGATTTAACGCAGAAAATAATGATAAAATGTACAAAGTTAATGTTGCCGTGTCTCAATGCATGAAGCGTTTAGCGTAGCCTTCGGAGACGTGCGGTCGTTAAAGGAAGGGAAATCAAAACTGAAAATGGCTGCCTTCCTTGTCCCGAATGAAGAGAGCGAAACGGGAAGCGCACACAGTCCGTCGGAAAGCAGGCCACGGGAGTGGAGCACTCCTCACTTCCTCGAACATCACACCTTGAGACCTCTGTCTCGCCCGATGGCAGGGGGGGGGAGTAGGATGAAGGGGAGGGAGGGGGGGTCTCGCTCACACGGTTTCGTCTTCTGGTCCTCCGGAGGGCTCTCCTCTGGTTGGTGGGCGGCGGGCAGACAGTCGGAGGGTGTCCGGGTCTCTGAGCGCGGAGCGACAGCACGGCGGCGAGCATCGCGGGAGGCTTATATGCGCTCCGTGACGTCGCCGCCCCTCCCCTCCCCCCCCTGCGCAAAGCGAGGGAGGGGAAGGTCACGGCCAATCGCTGCTCTCGATCCATGGCCCGCGACGTGGCGTCATCGACGTCAATGCTCCTCACCACCCAACATGGACGCGGGCAAGTCAGCTCCACATATTTGTTGCTCCCGGGAAACCCGGCGTCAGCCTGCTCTCATCGAAGGGTTCCGTGGGGTCCGCATGATTGCGTCTTGTCCGACGGACGGAGCACTGATCTTGAAGTGACCTGAAGTGCCTTCCGCTCACGTGGGGACCGTTACGCCTCTGAGAAATCCGCCCGGATTCGAACCCGGGCCCTCGGATCGGAATGCCCAGCACTCCCAGCCATCACCAATTCCCTCCTCGCACGATTCCGTGGTCTCTTCGACCGCCTCCTCTCGTCCACAGGTTTCTCAATCCAATCGCAGTGCCATTCTATCCTCCAAAACAAACATTTTCTGCCAATAGTTTCCGCAACATATTTCAGAGTTAATTAAGTTTTCTCATTAGGAATGCCGAGGAACATTCTAAGCATATTATTCCAGGCCGATACTCGTTTTCCGGGCATATGCGTTGGAATGTCGAAGAGAAATATTGATATGACCCGGACGTAAATCCTCCAGTTCTTTGCTTGCGATTATAATAAATTTATCTCCAATGCTTCAATATAGGGAAGTTAATGAACGCAATAAAATACAGTTTTGGACTCCAGCGTTCTGCGACGCTGCTGGAGACTCCACGTCTTCGACCCAGCGCTTAAATGACTTCTTGTTAGCACTCGCGATATTTCAATGGCATGCGTCGTTAGTTCCTGCAATTCCGCACATTATTTTGGAGTCCCGGGGTTGTCGTTTTTTTCATCGTTCGTTTTGTTACCTCGCGGTTCTGAAGAGACATGGACATGCATTTGTTTGCTTTCAGAATACCACCCACGTGGCTTGAGTGCAATGATTGAATTCACATCATGGCGGCGGTTTGCGTCGGCGGACGCCTTCCGAGTGAAGTTTGGGCAACGCTCGGCGGCTTCCCCCAAAAACACCGCCCGCCTCATTCCGTCCTCATGGCGTACTCCTCTTACGAGACGCTTAGACCGCCGTCGTTCCACTTCTTCTTCCTCCCCCCCCCCTCCCCGGCCACTCTCCTGAATACTTAACATGCAACGGTTTTTGGGACAGCATATCCGGTGAGATCTGCTGAGCATACGGGAATATGAGCTCAATGTATTCGTGGTGTGCGTTCGCGGGAGACAACCGTCATTCCAACGAATCGAATTGGCTTTTTCGAATCGCAGCATCAGATGGCCTCGCGGCAGATGAGAAAGTGAGTGGTGCATTGCGCCCGATCGCAATGGTCTCTCGCCTCGAGGCTAGGGGGCAATGCTCTCTCCTGATGGCCTTCTGGGAACGCCGAGCGCCCGGAAACGTGACGTCAACGACCCGCTCGTCAATCACTTCCGGAATCCGGAAAGAGGAGTACGAGAGCGTAAACCGAAGGGGTGTGCTTCAAGGGGAGAGCCCTTTTCAGGGACTCACACGACCCTGATGAGCACTGGCAATGGCACTCAAGCATTACTGTGCTTTTAAGTGTGTACGAAAGCATTCACTGACAATATTGGCTTCGCGTTTCCATTTTTGCTCCGATTCAGTTTGCCTTGATGTACAGGAGATCATTTTTTCGCAGCTAATACGAGCCGTAATGAGATTGGCATCATTGACTTACCATCACCGTCAAATCTTTTCTCTGATATTCACTTATGACATTTACTTTTAAATTTACCTTTTCATACTTATTTACAATATATTTCGGATGTATTTTAAGTGATTGTATTTTGCATTACCGGATTATTCGTCTTGCTGCTTTCTTTCGCTATCTAGCAGTTTTCAATTACATCCTTTCAGCTTTAACTTCGGTTTGCCGAATTATTTCTCATTCAATTGCATTTTCTTAATCGGATTGATCAATACCTTTCCAATTCTTAACTGACTTCAATTATGGTTGATACTTTTGTGATTCAGTTCGGGGATCGATTCAGACTAAATAGGCTAATTATTGGAGTGTGTTAGGTTATAATAGTTCCGTTTCGCGATTCCATCCAACGGTTACTTCGTCTTCTTTCAAGACAAATGTCGAATACGACTAGCTCCATGGAATGAAAAGCATTAAGACCTAACCAAAATGATAGACACAGTGTCATGCCTTGTCATATTGTTCCTGCCAAATGCAATGAATGTGTTCAAATTTCGACCTCAAATGAAACCTACGATCTTTCACTGAAGTGAAAGATAAAGACGCATGAAACCCACGCCAACAAAAGTCTACGTCCTAAGTGCTCGCCGCCGGAATTTCTCCGGACGTCCGATGAGCAGTCCGACATGCAGAGGCTCAACTCGGCATCACCCCGACAGACGTTTCGGCCACACTCAGCGAGATGTTCTCGGCCGCCGCCGAGGTGACCTCCAAGGGCAGATGGCACATCCACGGGCAGTGGCGTCTCCCACGGGCAAGCGATGTGGGTCAAGGCCTTTGTTCACTCTCCGCCACATATCCACATTTTGCCGCACAGCAGATGCTGGCATTATTTTTTCTTATGGACAAAATATCGTCTCAATGTACATAGTGCTTTGCGTGCCACCGCAAGGGTGAGTGGTAAGGGCTGAACTGTCACCAGGCGTACTCCGGGAATTAGAGAGAACTAAATCTGCACTTCCTATCATAGCAGACATGAAAGCATGCTAGTCCGCACTACTTACATGCAACATGGGCATAATACTACCCACTACTTCGAGGAAAATTCTAGATGCGGTGCGTCAAGTGCTCGCTGTTATTGACACATATATTTTTATTTTCCATGACCAACGAAAACATCACATATGGCTTTACCAAGGGGTTTTTAACAATTAACAACAACAGACGAACACACACGCACACACATCCATGCCCTGAGTGGTGAAAAATCCACTCAGGCGGGACTCGAACCCACGACCCTAAGGTTAGCAGGCGAAGACTTAACCACGCCGCCACCGAGGCCGACGATATCTGTAAATACAAAGTATTAATTATTGATTGATTAGGCATTTTCATAAATACACTAATTAATTCACTCATTTTTCCTAGAGCATGGATTACTTATTCATGTTACACAGGTTGAAGATTCCACTTGCCAAATGCTTGCTATTCTACTTCAGAATGTACAACACACACATCCCCCCTCACCCCCATCTATATACTGGCCCTGATTGTGTGCGAAGCAATGAACCCCATTGCTCCCTCATTGCATCTCGAACTTAAAGTTCATCATCTACCCTGTAACATTACGCTGGTGTTTTTAATACATTTGCACCGATTTCAGCGAACCTGTCCCTTTTCAATTTCTGCGAGAGATTTATTCTGTATTTTAACCTACGATCCGATAGTAATTAACAACCTAATTCTTCTAATAATTTTGACACACTGCTAAACCTGTCGTAACACTTTTTAGCAAACCTGCCTAGGAACTTTCGGACAAGACCTAGATTTTAATCTTATGTCCGGGTGGGATCAAATTGAAGTTTCAGGGCATCATCTTTCATGATTTCCGATATTAAACCAAATACAAATATAGCTAATAAATACTAACTTCTTATAAATTGAGTCTAAAGAATCCGATAACACTTACTTTTAAGGCTTCCGTGACTTATGATCAATTTCTCAATGCCATTATTTCCGAGGATTTAAACGCCGCGTTCGCAATACTTCTGACAACAGTTTCTGTTCTCATCCCGGGGGCTTCTTCAGGTCGGATACACATTTTTACAATCATTATTTTTATTGCGACCGGTTTCTGTACAGCGTATCATCATCTGGCCAGATAATGATACTCTGTATCGAAACCGGTCGCAATAAAAATTCTATCCTGTGGACCCCAGCAAAGTATTTTTTCTCCCTTGTGTTCACCACGAAGGAGTTCCACCAAGAAACGCCACCCACCATTGCATTAATCATTATTTCGTTGCTGTTTATCTGGCTGTTGTGCATTTGGTCGCATATATGGTCTTGCCCGTTTTCGCCGCGACGACTGCTGGCCGCCATTCACTCTTTCGCCAAGTAAGGTCGAGGCTGCAATCGATAAGAGCTGGGCAAAGATCAAAAGGTGTTTTTCATCTACTCGGAAACTTCGCATTATGATTCTCCATTGAATGGTGCATTTCTTTTCGCATGCCATTCGTCCTAGGTATCACGCATTAACAATTTATACGGAGTCAAATTTGATCAATTTTTTGTATAAATCAGTCTTCTTCAATTTTCCCTGAAAATCAAGCGGATGCTGAGTCTTGTAAGATAACACTTTGGAGTAAAAATGATACAAAGATGTAATGCAGTTCTTTACCTTTGATTCCGTGTAATTAACATGACCGAATTGTAATATTTAACACTGATGTAAAACAAAATGTTGGAACCTATTTTCAGTCAATTTGTTTGTCTTCATCCGGGAAAATAGTTGAAAGCTACGTCGAGCTACAATATGTTGCAAATGTCACGGTATTCTCCGAAGTATCTTGAGTTAGAATCCATCGAGAACTTTTGTGACGCCGAGAGCAAAATCGATGTTTCGATATATAGCGCGGCGTAGCCCGCTCCTGCTCTCGAAGGCAACCGGGCAATACGCAACGCCGAGCCTAAGTAAGTAGCAAGTGGAAGTGCTGTGCTACTTGGATGAGGATATTTTTCAAGGTCTACCAATGAAAAAGACCCTCCAAAGAAGTTTTAATGGCGATAAGATAGGGGCATCGATTCTACGATACGATATCAGATGCCGATGGAAGTAAGTTTAAAGACAGCTTAAAACTTTTGTATTTGAGCTCCCTGGTACTCTTAAATTAGATTACTGAGTGTCGAGAAAAATAAGTAAAGAAAAATATCTGCAAAACATTGATCATTTGTGACTCCATGTAAATTATTAATGCGTGATACCTATGACAAATGGCATGCGAAACCAAATGCACCAATCAATGGAGAATCAGAACGCGAAGTTTCAAAGTCCGGGCTACGAAAAAAAAACACTCTTGAACTTTAGACCAGCTTTCTTCGATTTCAGCCCACTTGCACAGTGCGCCGCCTCTAACTATAATTCGAACTAATTAACTTCACTGCAACTTCACGGTGCGTGGAGATCACCACTCACGCACACAGAGTTAATTATTGAGGCCTGAGTGCGCGAAGGACCACATTTCAGCGGATGCCCAGCCTACGAAACCTTCAAGCGAATATCTCCTCCCCTCTCTCCTCTGCTCACACAGCCTTTTCTTCTGCTTCGAACCCGCTCCTCCTCCACTCTGTTTCATCTTCTGTCTTCCCGAACCCAGTCTGTCTTCCATCATCTCCTCTTTCCTTACAGCTAACATCAAGCAGAAAGTTTTTACCTCGCAAACAAGCGCAGCGAAGAAACTCCTTGACCCCTGCAGCAGTGTCGCTCCAATCACTCCCAAAACCAACACATTACTCAAATAAGTGATTCAAGGAGCCCTTATGCTCTTGAGTGATGGCTACGTTCTCTTCTCGTTCGCTCTCTTCGTCCAGGGAAGCTTGAGGGTTCAGTTTCTCGTCCGGCTTCTCTAGCCAAATTCTGCCAATCCACGCCGATGCTTCTCAAGCCAATGCACTGCCGATCGTGTCAGGCCCTCGCGGCGAGATCTCTCAGAAATCCTCGCCGCGATCGCCCCGCGCCTCGTACGCCGACAGGAAAAGGCCTCGTACGCCAACGACGAAAAATCAGAGAAATTCGCGGAAAAAGGTCGCTTCACTAAATTGATGTGACTTCGGTAATGGAAGCAGAATGCACGGGATCTTGACTGAGCCTTCCCGAATGATGGACCTGTCTACATTACTCAAACGGAAGTTGCAGCGGCTAATGTGAACCAAAGGGTGACACTTTTAAAAAATTCACTCTGCGAAAACGGCGTACATTAGCGATTTCATTTCAATGTTCTAAGCTAGAGAAAGGATGACTCTTTATTGTGACTTGAGTTTCGTTGCTCGAATATCACTATTATTTCATGAGAAACAACAGTATGAAGTTGACGGTTTTCAAGGTCAGAAACAATGTTTTTCACGCCACTATCGGTTGTTTCCGAGACCACCGCTAGGGGGATTGCACTGAATTTCACCTCTTCGCTATATCCTCCGTACACCTGTCTTTTCGCGCCTCATGAACCTTTCAGGTCATGAACAAGGACTGAGTCAGCTCTTGTCAGTGAATTGGAAATGTTGAAACCAGTAGAGCAGTATTTAATAATCTTCGAGTGGAATAGAACAACGTTCTACTTTATTCATATAATGCCCATATTCCACAAGTTGAATGTACCTGATTTATCTATGAACCTCCTATCATCCTGCCTTCATCATTAGCCTTCTGGAGACCCTCGGCAAACTTTTCTAATCCCTCACTCTCAACCACCACCTTCATCAAAACCTTCCTTCATGAGCAGTGGACCAGAGCAGACTGGGTTTCGGAAACATACACACTTCACGGGTGCATCAAATTCTTGGCCCAATTGAATCCATCGCGAAGGATTTAATGCAAATCTCCTCCCTCACGAAGTACTCCTCGACATTGAAGCCGCTTTTCACAAAGTGTGGACCTCCTCCATAAACTCTCTTCCCTATCCATCCCTATCTATCCTACTAGAGTCATCCAGTCCTTCACTTCTGACCTCACCTTCTCTGTATAAGTCAATGCATCCATCCTATGGCGTTCCCCAAGGCCTGTCCCCAGCCCTAATCAACTTTTACGTGAACGACACCACCTCCTCCCCTAGTACCAAACGACTCTTCTATGCAGTAGACACTGCTTTCCTGGCTCCGGGTACCAACGAACAAGCAACCACTAAACTGCAAGAGCAGCTCGACGAAGAGTGGGCCTTCCGCCCCTTGGAATTGTGTCCATCGATCCTAAAAAGTGCTCATGCGTTGTCTTCTTCAAACGGCGAACAGGCGAACATCCTCTCTCCTGTTTTCTACGGGAGCGCCGTCATCCCGAAAGCGATCGAAGCCTTTTATTTGGGAGACACCTTTAGACGAACGCCTCTCTTCACGTACAAGGAGAGAAATAGAGAAAGACTCTTCAACCGCTTCCTCACTCTCAAATCCAAGGTTCATAGACTCCACACATGACGCATCGCGGTGACACTAATTGCATGTGCTTCTCCTGCCTGGCGCTCAATGCTGCAAAAATCCATCACAACAGATTACGATCTACAGGACGCGAAATAGTGAGGAAATTCTTAGAGGATCATACGAAATAAGGAAAAATCAACCTTCCCGCCCTTCTTTGTCAACTTTAAGCATCCCATAATGCATTCAAAGACAGTTTCACTCGAACCAATTACGAGAAATTTATGCATCTATGGGGCAATACTTGAGACACAAACAACCCAAATAAATGCCCTTCTCCCCTTTTCCATATCCCCGATTCTTTTACCTTTCCGCCATGTTATGACTCAGGAAGAGAAAAATCAGCCCTCAACATAAATTTGAGAATCTCCTGACCTTCGGCTGGGAAAGTAGAAAAAACAACAGCGTGGAATATTGGCATGACACGAGTCTCGAAAACATTCGTCGCTAACGACTGCTGTCCTTTGTTTGCACAACAAACACCGAAGAGCATTCGTTTGTGGTACAACGAAGGGATTCTTATCATTTTGGTTGGTTTTGGCATATGATTATGGTAGCCTTAAGATATTATCTGTTCTTACGAGGAGCATTTGAAGAAGAAGAAAGAGGCCAAAATGAGTACAAAGGATATGAATTGGCAGAGGGTGATATTCAGCCGCCCCCTGTAGACAGATGAGGAGAGGGTAGGTCTAGAGCATGGAACTCGTAATAATGGCCAATGAATTCACCCCTTAATTACTCGAACTCGGTTTCCCTAATGGATTTCGTTTGTAATTTGAAATATGTTGGTGATCATTATTTGTTAAACATTTAAACAAAAATTACAAAACTGCATGTAAATAAATTGCTCTTACATTAATGTGTTTTTGAAACAAATTAATATTTTTGGTCCGTAGCATATCTAAAATTAATTTTAGAAAAATAATTAATTACAATGCTATTAAAGCCCATCAAATGCCCAGTACACATTCAGTCATTTCTTCTTTCAAGCAAGTAGCGTTAAGTATGGATAGACAGTTCTAGCATCATAAAGTTAATATATTTTTTCTCTTTTCTATATAAACAAAATTACGAAATAGTCCAAACTATTTATGCGCATTGCGGAAGTATTGCAAGGATATTGTTGCATTGCATAGGGGTCATTCCACGACAATTTGACCAGAAAATTGGCATAAATGACCCTTGGGGTAACCAAGGATGTGACCAAATTTTGCAAAACGTCATCATTTGAAACGAAAATGAAAACCCCAAAGCCCATTTACAATACATGCAACCTTTTACGAGAATTTGGAACGATGAAAAATTCGAATTTCGCAAACATGACGACATTATTAGGTAGTATCTCTCCGAGATTATCAGAGCTACAGTTGTGCAAAAGGGCTTGTTTTAAGAGCCTTGAATTTTACCATGCAATAAAGGATTAAATTACAAAATATAAACAATTTTATAACGGTAATATCTATTTTAAATTTGATTTTTGACGATGCATTTTTATTTTCGATTTTGCTCATTGTTTTAATTTTGTACATGCAACCCTCGTCTGCAAATTAAAAACGTTTGGTGGAGGAGCCCTTGCATTTTAAATCAACAAATGGGCCTAGCTTCGCCGTCTCCGATTCCTACGAATATCGGTGCAATAGATTTGGGTCAACCTTCCTGAGCCAGAAGCCGTTCCTTGTTTTAGCAGGGAAAACAATGTCTCCCCTGGACGGTAGGCAGACGTGCATTGCGTTTTCCCTTAAGGTATTTTCTACAAGCTGTAGCAGACTGGCTTTACGTGATATACACATGTAAAAGGTGTCAATAGAGAGATATTATGATGTTTACTTGTTATTGGAGTAGTTTCAAATGGGATTTTGGCAAGAACAAGTGTTTGTTTGTCGCTGTAAATGCAACTTCCCAAATTAATTTTCTTTGCAAGTTTAGCCTACAATTACACCAAGAAATAATTTTAAAAACGGACCAGTTCCTCTCACCGTAGCACTCATACGTACCTAGTGTGTGACTAAATTAATAAAAATGGAATGAAGGCGTTTCTCACAGAGAAAATATCACTTGTGTTTGAGAAATTTGGAAAAAAGTGGTTTTTCGGAGCTGACACAGTCCATGAGGGACAGAATTTAAAAATTATAAAACGATTGATTCAGAACTTGCAGGAGACGTCATGAAGGGGGTCTGGTCGGTGTAAAACCAGTGCTCGACTCCTTCCAAGGTAATGGGAGTAAACAGACTCGCATTCCAGCAACACTATAATTATAACCGTCATTAAACCTCGTGGGATACGGTTTCAAAAATATAAAATCATTGGTTTGGAAAGTCGAAATGTTACTTTATCAGGTGAAAAAATAAATGTTTTGTGTTAATGTGGGGTTTGGGAGATATAGTCGGTGAAAAAGCAGTGTCCACAGGCTATGGGGCTCAATAGACGCATGCATTCCAACAATACCATTTTTTTAACCTTCATTACCTCACTTGCACAGATAGAAGGTGTGAATGGTGTCATGACACTTTGTTGCACGTACAGAAATGTATGCATCGATGATGCATAAGTTTTTTAATTCTGTTCCTCATGGACTGTTTCAGCTCCGAAAAACCACTTTTTTCCAAATTTCTCAAACACAAGTGATATTTTCTCTGTGAGAAACGCCTTCATTCCATTTTTATTAATTTAGTCACACACTAGGTACGTACGTATGAGTGCTACGGTGAGAGGAACTGGTCCGTTTTTAAAATTATTTCTTGGTGTAGTTCGGCCTAGAGGTTGAGTTGGTTATGGGGATCTTTACCTGACCTGACATCGCCGATAACAATATGCATGTATTATGGTCCAGAATATTGTTGCGCCTATATAATTAACATCTTTCTTGTAATTATTAATTGCACAAACCAATTTTATTTGATTATTTAATCCGTCATAATGATATATTATAACTTTGAAGTGATTGAATCAATAATAAAATGCAACTCAACCTGATACGCCGCTCACTATGACAGCATTTTTGTGGCTTATATGTGATTTATTATAATATTATTCGGGTAGGATCAACGGAAGATGCTACGAATGTTAATGCCTAATGTCTTGTAAAGCATGCAACGGTCACATGATATCTGAGCTCCAAGGCTCGGCTGAAACTACTCAGAGGATTGAGCTCTGCTACAATCTCCAAGTGTTACTGGAAATCCACGAATCTCACGGATCGTGCTGAAATTTTAAGTGACACTGCGAAGTCTGGACGTGAACAAACCGCGTGCATTCATTTCGATGGCCGCTGAACGCACGTGGCAGTGAGAGCTGTTCCCGCGAATGCGACTGAGATCATGGGGTACAGCTGGACCTCCACAACTAAGACATGTCCGTGATTGCGTGATCTGCGAAACGGATGTTGAAGATAACAGATGTTGACAAATATTAATACAACCCAGCATGAAGAGCTTGACCCACGAGAAAAATAGATCCCTGCTCTGTGTTACAAATCATTGACTGTTGGTTTGACGACAGTAGATATCACGTAAAGGGGAATGAAATGCAGAATAGAAAGCACCAGGAGACGCATGGTGGGCTAAGAGTTCGACTTCCAACGGACGATCGTCTTTCTTCGAGGCCTCCTCTCGCCAACCTCAGGTAGTCGGTGCAAACATATTTTCAAATCCTGCTTATCTTTAAACATCCTACATTTCTAACGCTTTAGTTTGTCCCTCTTTTAATGCACCGCTGCCTGGCGAAAGGAAAGAGTAATTAAAGCGATGAGCACATTGCTTAACCATCTTACGACGATCATTAATTACATTTAAGTTTCCAGAGATCACTCCTCCACATTCAAAAGTGTAAATGGCCACGTTCAACAGAATTGTCTTTTACGCCGAAGCTATGAATGGAGTACACAGCATATCATTGATTAGATAAACAATTTCAATAATTCCAGGTGAAATTCGTTCCCCCCTCGACGGTGAGTGGCGGGAGCGGCGTGGGTGGGCGGTCGAACTTTCACTCCTCTGGCTGTGTCACGGAAGGAGCGCCGTGACGCCTCACGCCCGTGCTCCATTCCAAAGCGAGACGCCGCGAACAGGGTCACAGCGACGAGTGCCAAGCGGAAGCCCTGACGAGAGCATCTTCGCTCCGAGGCCGAAGCCTTGCCTGTGGTCCGCACGGCGGCGGCGCGAAGAGGTTACCACGGCTGTGCACACCGTGAACTGCTGTCGGAGTCACGCCATGCCTCGGGGAACTTCCAATTAATGGCGGTGGAAGGGAAATGACTTGTTACGACTCGACCCTTTAACCTGGGTGAGTCCGAGGTTAGGCCAGATTACATTCGTCTCCAAATCGTCTCCAGCGATGATACATCCGAGGGGATCGTATTTGAGGAGGAGAGGATAAGGCTGTACTTGGTTTTTCATCATGGAAATTGATTCAGAAAGGTTATTTTCCTTATGCGTGTAAGCGTAGATTATTATATTATCGGACGAGACGGGTTCTTTTGTTAGGTTGCATGAGATAAATTTACAGGGACAGGGATGGCGATTGGATAAGGGTTAAATACGGGAGTTTGCAGGAGAAATGATGGTGGGTGGGAAGTATGTAGTTTGTATTTCGGATGAGTCCGGGGGATATTTGCGAGAGGCGCCTCTACCGAGTCAGCCGCCAAGTTTTCGAGTGGACGTCGGGGATTGCTGTGAATTGAGGCGGGTGAACTGTAGTCGAGACATTTTCTTTATTTTCTTGTCTTTTGAATGACGTCTTCAGGGCGACCACTGGGGTTAGAGTCTGGAAAGGTGCGAATGGGAGATGGGTGGTTGTTTCAGCTGGGAATTTCGGAAGGAGGGATTCGGAAGAATTGGCATTTTACGAATGGATTATATGTTGGGGGGGGCGTAAGGGATGGGGACCAGGGAGCGCGCAGTAATTCGTCAGTGGAATGTTTTACTGAGGCTAAGTAGACGAAGGAACATTTCCAAGAGTAAGGAATTTTATTCCACGAGGAGAGAGTCGAGAAGGTGGAAGAGAGGTGTCATAAAAATGAGACACATTTCATAACTCCCACGATCACAGGTAGAGGCTTTGAGGAGAGTTTGGGTGGTTTCAAAAATATATTCCTAAGGTTGGTCTGATGGAAAGGCATACAGGGAATATCTCTGCAGTGATTTTACTGCTTGAGACGGTGTGTGTGTATATGTCCTGTATCCATTCTTACATACACCCCCCCATTCCACTCTTTCACTCACGAAGAGGACTCAGCCAGCGTCCAACGGCAGTCAACCTCTTCTATTGAAAAAGGCGGCATGTCCGTGTCTTCTTTTCTCTGTGAATCGCGAAAGAGGATCCGCAGACAAACCCTGTACTACATCTTCTGTAACTGTTAAGCCGTTTACACTGCAATTGTACAATTGCGAAGGGATATTTCACATCGCAATGTGGGGATCGATATCAAAAACTAAACTTAAAGTACTCTCTACTTCTCAGAACAATCTTTTGCGGCAAATACAGGCGCACCGTGGTTCGTCAGTAAATCTTACATTCACGACAACTTAGAAATCCTGCAGTTGGATCTCCACCTCAGAGAAATCGCCGAATGCTTCCAGCAGACACCATAGGAAGCCTGACCGACAACACTCTGGACACTAAATGGAATCACAACGAGAATCCCCACTTCCAATATCTTCAAACAAATGGATATGGATGGAAGAAACCACAATGACAGTTGCTTTTAGTGTTCGCTTCATTTGTCACAACAAAAAGCCATCAAGGCCTCTATCACCACAGCATCCAATTTGCAAAGTAAGTGAAAAAATAACTTTTAACGTAAAAGTTAATTTTTTTTAACTTTAACTTTAAATAGTTATTTTTTTAGAAAAGTAACTTTTAACTATGACTAGTTACTTATTACAGAGATTAACTTTAATCAGTTAATTGTTTTGGTACCTTTCCCAACTATGGTCCTGGTGAGTTGTCCCTACTCGGCTATCATTTTCTCCGACTCCCAAAGTTAATCACATCAATTCAATGTCTGATGCTGTTACATTTTGCAGGAATCTAAAATGGCGAGTGCTTTGGGACTCGCACGTTCCTTCGACCAATAAACTTCACCCAGCCTTACAGCCAACCCGACCCCCCTCCAATGCTGAACCCAAATCGCATCCTCCCAATCATCTTGTAGAAACTTTTTGCAACCTCCTTCTTGAAAAAGTGTCCGATCCTAAATTTCTCCAGTCCCTCTCACCCCCAACAATTTATCCCCTGTTGTTGGAATTAGGGCATTGCAAACCACCCGCCGTAATCTCAACATTATTGTAACTAAAGCCGATAAAGGCTCCACAGTTGTCATCCTTGACAAATCTTTTTATGCCAATGAGGCCCTCAGGCATTTAAGTGATACCCTTTCGTACCAAATCCTTCAATCTGACCCCAACCCATCCTTTTGTAAACAAATAAAAGCTTTCCTTAGATCTTCCGGTCCTAGTGAAAACCTCCGCGCCCAAGACATAGACATTCTTTCCCCTCCTAATCCCCGAACTCCTCACCTCTACCTCCTCTCCCCAAAATCCACAAAACTGGCCACCCTTGCAGACAGATCATTTCTAGTTATAACATCGATGTCACCTCCTTATATTCCTCATAGATCTTGAATCCCTGAGACATTTCCTATCCCGTCGTGCCACTCCCCATAACCCCTCCACTGCCTTCCTCATCTGTCTAAATTGGTTCCCACTGAAAACTCCTTCAAATGAAAGACATATTCTATTTGCAGGTAAAAGGAACGGCTATGGGTATTAAAATGGCACCCTCATAGGCCAACTAATTCATGGGTCACCTTGAAGAAGTTTTCCTCGACTCACAAGCCCTCAAACCACTTCTCTGGCTCCGTTTTATTGACGACATTTTTATCATCTGGACTCTTTCTCTGTTTCCTTCACTCACTTAATTTCAGATTCCTCCATAACCTTTTTAGATGTCAATATTAATCTATGCGACGGGAAAATCACCACATCTGTGCACATTAAACCTACAAATAAACAACAATTTTAATAGTTGTCACCCTCCTCATATTAAAAGATCTATACCATACTCTCTCTCCATTCGTGGCCACCGAATTTGTTCTGACACACGTTCTCATTTCTATCCCAGCTACTCCCTGTCCCTTCTCCACCGCAATTATCCTTCGCGCCTCCTCGACAAAAGGATTTTACCAGCCACTGCTGACTTCACCCCCCCCCCCCCTCCCCGAAAAGACAATTCAAGCACCTTTAGCCTGACTACTACCTACTTCCCCGGCATCCACCGATTAAAGTCATTTCTCTCTGAACTCTACCTTTTTCTTGGTAATAGCAAAATTACCAGAGGTCTTTTTTCCAAGCCCCCCTCCATAACATACAGTAGACCACCCACCCTAAAGATGCTTTTCAATCGGACACGCACCCATTGAACCTCCTTCTCCTTCACCCTTACCCCCTGCCACTTACCCTTGTAATCGCCCTCGTTGTAAATCTTCTCCACTCCTCACTAATGATTCCCAATTCTCCAGCCCCAACACACCTTTCACCTACCCTCCCTCCCATATCACTCGCACCTCGAATAACATAATTTATAACCTGTACACATTGTTCCGCTTTTTACGTTGGTCTTTCCACTAATCACCATCCGAAATGGTAATCAGCGTTGCACCACCTCAATTTGAATCTCCCGGTGCCCATTCATGCTTCCACTTACAATTGCAAGTTTGACAGTTGCTTCCGCATCACGATAATTGCCTCCATTCCGCCCACCTCACCTGAAATCAATCTCTTGAGCTCGCACTCCTCCATTTGCATTGCATTGTGAACGCCCACCCGGACTCAACCTCTGACCTCTAACAGCATTACAATGTAGCCCTAATGGTTCCCCTCCTCCTTTCAACCCGTATGTAAACAATTTTCACAGCTGTGAAAAATAAACAAAAACGCAGAAAAACAAAAACCCAGGACTTGTTTATGTGTATACATGGGTCATGACTACAAACTAAATGACTACATTGGTATAACGACTGCATTTCATAAGAAAATGAAAACACCAAAGTTGTTTTGCAAAAAACGCAACCGTTTCCGAAATACTGCAATGTTTCAAAATCGAATTGTGCAAAAGTTACAACACATTGTACGGAATATCTCGGAGACTATTTGAGCTACAGCCGTGCTTAAAGACTTATTTTAAAAGCCTTGAATTGTAAACATATACTTAACATGGGATTATATAATGAACTATAAACAATTTTATAAAGTTTATAACAATTTTAAAGTTTTAAGTCGATTTTTGTAATTGTACCTACACCTTCGATTTCGCTCATATTTTATATGTTGTAGACGAATTCCTCCTCTACAAACTTAGAACGTTTGCCAGAGGTGATATTTCAGTTAAGAAAGAAAACTATTTTGGGTGAAGGTGTGACGCCCGCTGGTCACCATGGCAACCGCTTGCCGGCCGAAGTTATGGTACTCTCGTACTGTCTTCAGATCTCTGTAACTTCCTCATTCGTCTTCTTCTCACCAATTATTAACCATTTACCAAAGCCATGCCCGTGCATTTCGCTGTTTGCTTCGTCCAGGTGTGGCGACCACAGCCTTAGAATCTGTGAAGAGCGGCTTTACAGCGGTCGGAGAACAATAGGCAAACCTAGTCTCGTCTTCGGCTTCCAATGCAACTATTTGTTTTTTTTAAAGCGATATTTACTTGATCTAAAGAAGTTTTAGTGATAGCAGATGTTTGATCCAACGATTCCAAAGTCTTGTGCAAACTGTTTATGATATTTTTCCTGGAAGTACCGACTCCCAGTTTTCTTCCCAAGATTTCATTAGTCCTGCTTTCTTTCTCGGCACTAATACATGCCTCTTACTGAGACCCTTAAGATGTATTCGCTAAAGTAGCACCGGTTGAAGGTCCAGCTGTGCCATAAACGGTTATCTGGTAGTTGTCTTCGGAGGCATGCACTGATTATTATTAACTCATTCAGTGTTACTGACCTAATACCTAAGCCATCTTTTTCGCCTTGCTGAATTTTCCCACTCCCACTTCACATAATGAAAAATGTATCAAAGAATAAACTCTGGAAAATTTATGCACATACCTTAACAACTCAGATTAAGTTACTGAAAATGTTCTACGGGATTTTCCCCTCATGATATTATGCGTGTACGACGGCAGGACTATATTGCTCGAATGGAAATTATATATTACCTGGAAGTCAGAGACAACTGAAATCATGTGAAGTTTTCTTTGTGCGCGATTTTTCCGAGACATTTTCTTTTCTGTACCAAGATTCAGTGAAAGGTGTGCACTGGAGTAACTGCAAGGCTACGGTTCATTCGATTACATGTTGCAAAATATATGTGAATATATCAAGTGTGTGCCCTTCAGTGTGGTTATTATTTCAGACCGTATCAATCATTAAAACGCCATCTTTCACTCTATAATGCAACAAGTGTGCTAAACCTACTCAAAAATTTACTTTTTCGACGTTGCGGGGACTCATAATATAAGAACCGCTACAAAATGTTGAAATTGTGGCATCGCCAAGATTTTGGAGTTGATGCTGAATGGCTTTTCTATACCACATCTCAGGGAAAGGATACAAGTGATGGATTTAAAGGGTAACTTAGAAAAAACCACACGCCCCAGTCTGAATTTCAATTATAAGAAACAAATTCAGACCCTTGAGGAACTTTACAAATGGGGCGAACATCGAACGTGAAAGGAGTTTTTACACTTAGGAAAACTTGGAGTTTGTAACCAGCGAGCAAGTGAAGGAGAAAAGAAGAGCCTGACGAGAAGATTCCGAGACACACTTTGGCTTGGAGTGTATCCACACCTACCGTACGGCTATCCACAATCGAAGGAAGACTTGCTGTTGAAGTACCTTTCCCAGTAATCCGAAAACAAAATTCTCATATTTGTGGTACAAATAGGATTAGGAGAGTTTGAGGAGAACATGGGTTCTTGAAGGTAAAGTAAAAAGATTAGCGTATTTCTGATGTAAAATTGCATATTGAAACATAAATTACACGACTCTATTTTACTTTCATCTTTTAATTCTGCTGCAAGGAGGAAACCTACCTCGGAAATCCAACCTGCCAGCACAGCAGTACGGCATCAGGTTAAACGAAGACGAAATTGATAAATATCCCTTCGATTTTTACTGCACGCATTATTATTGTAATAATTTACAACTTTCTTAATGTAAGGGATGCGTTGGCTGTGACATAAATTATGCACGAAGGTTATGTAAAAGATTCCGTCAAAAATTTCTTATGCCAACTTTCTGATACTGTTCAAGTTGAAGGTAAAATAAGGAATTTAAGGCTTTAGAATGCGAATGGTGTTGTAAGATGTGAATAATTTTTATTTTACTTCATAAGGAGAGATAAAAATAATATTTCCAACTCATCTTATCATTAAATGTGAAACTAATTCCATTGCCTCACGTAGCATAATTTATTTTTTCACTGATTCCATAGACTTACATCATTCGTATGCGTGAAGGGATGATGGGAAAATGTTTAAAACGTGAGTTAAGGGTGAACAATTTAAAAAGGTACGGGAGCAGAACTATGGGATGCCAGGGTGTTGCCTTAGCCTGGGAGCCAATTGTATAGTCCAGGAGAGAATTTGAGACATATCGTTTTCTCTCACGTCTAACGGAAAAATGTGCGCCAAATTGGCAACCGGTGTTTTCAAGGTATCCTACCTATCGACCCTACCTGCTGATTACGAATTTTTCGGATGCCAAGCCGAAATTTGCGTCCTAAGGCCGCAATTCAAGAAGGCGGCCAAGATGGCGGGTGAAATCGTATTTCCTATTCCCGCGACGTTCTTTTCGTAATTTCTCTCCTAAACGGCACTCTTTCGGATGTAGGAGACAGAAGAGGACTAGAAGGAGTCAAAGGTCACCTGACCTCAAGCAGGGGGCCTCGAAATCCAAGATGGCGGACGTTAAAATGGAAATTTTGAACCCTTTTTGATGTGGTTAGTTTTGCGTCGTGTTGGGTACGGATCTAAGGAGTTCACGAGGGTGCCGATGCCGAATATGGTGTTATCTCACGCGCTCGACAACCGTAAGTCTTCGTAGTCCAGCATAGGCATGTAAACTTGTACCGCAATGGTATCTGTAGGCTTAGTTTCAATTTTAACCGTTATAATCCTTTCACTGTACTGCAGGAAGCTCTTCACACGCAGTCCTGCACTCTTCCTGAGCATTATGCCTACTCCAGCGTTACCATTCAGTGATCCAGTGTGAATAATTCTATAACTTCCACTCCAAAAGTCTCCTTCTTCGGGTCATCTCATTTCACTGATTCCTAATACATCGAGGTCCATTCTCCGCATTTCCGCCTTCAGGTTCTCCAATCTCCCGCAGGTCCGAAATGATCGAACGTTCCACGTACTTACCCTAAAATGTCTATCACACTTGACTGATGTACTCTCTCGGGTAGTCCCCGCACGGAGATCCGAATGGGGGACTATTTTACCTCCGGAATATTTTACTCGAGAGGGTTCCATCACGTCTTAATAAGAAAGAAAGGAGTGGAGTAGCTGCGACTCCTCGGGATAATAATGTGTTGGTTTCCCCTTGCCTTCCACATCGCAGTACTACAGCCGTTAAAGTAAATGTTACCACGCCTGTAGTGAAATGAGTGTCGCTGTACCGACCACTGTGGTCTCCACCTTCACTCATGTGAAGGAGAGCTGTTGCCCTCTCCTCCGGGTGATGAGAAGCGTAATTGTTGGTTGCCTCCCGTCGCCAAGTCACGGCATCTTCACAGGTTATGTATTATTTAGTGGCCTACCTTACTCAGGGATGGACCAATACCCCCTCGGAGTGCCATGGTTTTTTGCCCACGACTGCTTATTCTACGAGTAAACTCGGTTATCCCGCAGCTAACCTCTATATCAAGAGGTCGATCCATCATCCGCAACCCGGTGGACGCACTCGGTGGCTTTGAACTCAGCCGCGAGAAAAAAAACCAAATAGCTGTGATGAAATCTGGACCCAGCGGTGAAACGGCAAAAATAAAGAAAAGAGTGTGATAAGGTTGTGCTGTCTCTCTTCGGAGAGACTGAGCACAACCTTATTTTTAATTTTTAATGTTTACATTGAGAAAGCCATAAATGAAATCAAAGAGAAAGCTTCAGAAATGAATTTCCACACGGAAAAAATCTGCATGCTCCGATTTGCTGATGACATACCAGTCATAGCAGGTAGAGAGGAGGATTAGAAGAAGATTCTAGTTTCCATGGAAAGGGCAATGGCCAGATATCAGCTGAAGGCCGATAAGAAGAATACTGCAATATTAGTATGCTGCAGGGGGGGAGAGGCCAAAACCAACGTTAATCTTGGAAAACAAACAATTGATGAGGTGAAAGAGTTCTGTTACATACCTGGAAGCCCGGGATACCGGAAATGACCCATCTATATATATATATTAATTTTGTAGCGTGTCCGTCTGTCATTCTGTATCCGTTTTGTTTCATTCTCTCCCAATTTTGAAGAGTGAAGGCTCAAAGAGTGAAGTTTGGTGCGTTGAGTGTGGATTTTCCGTCTGCGTGATTTGGTAGTAGTTTTCGATTTTTAGTAGTTTAAGGTGCAGAGAAAAATGCAAAGGAAAATGGTTTTTCGCCTATCTTTTAACATGGGAATCCAGTTGATATGCAAATTTGTTTACCTTGCTGAGTAAATGTGTTTACGTTTTTGGTAAAGGGGAAAAATTGGGTTGAAGAAGATGAAGAAAGTGGAATTAGTTTCATCACTCAATTTTGTTTGCATGAAAAATTTTAATGGACGTTTTCGATGTGCAGATAGTGAAATAAAACAAATTTTGCCTACCGGCCCCAATGTTGTGCATGAATTGTGAATTTCAAAGCTAGGCTGTTGAAGTGCTTTTCTAACAGTTGAAATAAGGTTATTAAACGTTGATTATGTATTAATGTTCGTTGCTAAATCAGCAGGTTAATGCGAAAATACATCCACCATTTTAAAATTATAAATGGCTTCCTACACCCAAACCATTTCATTTTTTATCAATTTAAAATAAAACATTCACCTATATCTCCACCTAAAAGATAGATAAATTCTTAAGCTTAATCTTAAGAATTTATCTATCTTAAGATCTAAGAATCTTAAGGTCTTAAGCTTAATCTTAAGAATTTATCTATCTTAAGATCTAAGAATCTTAAGGTCCTGTGACTACTAAGGTCATTTCGCACCTTGATGATAAATTACTACTGTGTTGAGATAAGTTCATAGCGCTTGAAAATTGAGAGAAGGTACTAAAGCGACTTTTTTTTTATTTTCTTAAGGCTCTGTGATAGAAGGCGGAAATTTGCTGTTTATTATTTGCCCAATATATCTACGATGAGTTCACTATCATTTCACAAAAATTGGTACTCTCCACAGTCAACTACTATTTGTAGTGAGCACGGCATAGTAAAATGACAACTTTTTGCAGCAAAATAGGTACCTGATAGTTTTACTAGGCTCAATGTTTGATAGAAGGCAGAAAGTTTCCATTTATTTTTCGATCAATAATCACTCAAGGTTGCGCACTCCCATGATTGTTAATGTATGTACAGAGAGAGCAATTATGGAAATCAAAGGCTTCAGAATTAAATGACCATTGGCGAAAATCAGCAAGCATTGCTTCAACGATGACTGAGCGGTAATGGCTGAGTGGGAAAGAGAATGAAGGAGTGCTTTAGAAAACATGGCAATGACATTTGCCTGGCATCAGATGAAGATAAGTAAAGGAACACGAAGATCGTGGGACACAGCAGGAGGAAAGAGACCAGTGCTAAAGAAAACGTGGAAGGCTGTCGAGAAAGGTGTACGAAGGAATATTGCACAGGCACCAACGAGACTACTTGCAGCTGGAAAAGAGGAGAATGTTTGCTTACTGCAGGGACGATAGCAGCAGAGCAGAATAGTCGCAGGGCAAGTGATGCTACAGCAGATAACGTGCATCGACCGAGTAAGCAACGAGGAAGTCCTAAGAGGAGTGGGGGAAGCCTTGTGAAAACCTTGAGAAGAGGACGGGACGATTTAATCGGGCACATCATGAGAGTAAAGTGAATGGAAAAGTCAGGCGTCGTGTATGAGAGATACAAAGGGGCAAGAGGTGAAGAATAGTATGAAGCTATAATTTGGAGAATGGAGTGTCGGGATTGAAATGAAATCGGGTTCCACACACTCGCGGGTGATAGCGGACACTGACGTTTCGATGACTGAATCCGCCATCATCATCATCAGAGGAGAAGTTTAATACAGATGTGTGAACACATTTCTTTGCATTGCTGCGAGATAAGTCGTTCGGAGCCGAGCACGGCCTCGAAAATAACCTCAGGATTAACTTCGCTAACACCAAGATTTTGTGCGACTCGGATGAATTGCGTGACCGCGTTGTGACTTGGAGATTGGATTAGGAGATAAGAACCGAGACAACGATTTCAACCAAAAAGCCAACCTCAGAAGAAATACAAAGGTCAGGGCGTAGCTGCAAACAATCAGGGCCGTTAAGAAAGGAGCCGGTTGACCGGAGCCGACCTAGCGCAACAGTTACATACACACATACATACAACATACATACATACAGTTACATACATACATACAACAGTCCTAACATTCTCCGAACTGTGAAGATGATCGCCGAGACGACAGTGCCCGTCGCCCGAGAGTGTGAGCAATTCATTTTCGCCTGAACTCAATCTTAGGATTGTTGATCCATGCAGGCGATGCTGGAAAAAGTAAAGGAGGAAAAATTTAAGAGCCGCGCAAACAACCATAAAATCAAGTGAACAAGATTAGGGCCCCGAAACATGTCCAGAGAGAGAGAGCGGACGTTCAAACGGCTCTCTCGAATGCCCCGCCGCGTCCACGTGGCTCTTCCTCCGTTTTTTCGTCGTCGTCGGCACTGGACCCCGTTTCTCGCTGGATTCTGTGTTTCGGGGTCAGCGCGTCGTCTGTCGGCAGTGGGGTGGGGCGGATGGATTGGGAAGCCCCGTGGGGCCCTCGGGGCCGCTCCCCCCACAGACCCTCGCCGCCTCCGCCTTCACTCGGCGCCAGTGGGAAGGAGGCGCCGCACCAATAATTGAATCAAATAATTCGTCAGCAAACAATCAAAGAATTTCTCAGCACGGGGAAAGAGGACTCGGAAGGGAAGAGGCCCCAGCAGCCTGTGAGGAGACGCGGTGACCTGAATGCCAACGCCGACGCGGGCGCGACGCCGCCGCTCTGACGGAAGGTGAAAGGCGCAGCACATTTATTATATCACATCACCGCATTGCATCCGGCCGGAAAAACATGGACAAAATGTCAGCAACATTATCATAGATTATTTATTGATTTAGCCAATACTTTTTTGTTTGCTGTTATTACGTTTTCCTGAGTTCCACAGCTACTAATAGTGAAGTTAAAGAGTAAAGTTATGACTAGTAAATTAATACTATTCCTTTTTTATGCATGATATGTAGTGCATTTTTAGTGAGAAATCACCCCCTGCCACACACCTTTGTGGTGACTTGCAGGGTATTATGTAGATGTACTAGCGCTGGCTAAGTTCTTCCGTTTTCAGGCAAGGATGCATTTACGCTCCACAAAGGTCGAAATTTCAGGACATAGGTAGACGCTCATACTGCAATTACTTAAATCGCTACTCAACAAACTTACCTGAAAACAAGAACTTCAATCAAAAACGCGTCTCTCATCGATCTCAAAACGCAAGTTACATCATATCACATTCACATTATGTACGCACGCACTTTGCCTTGAACATGAGAGGGATTAGCCAATAGAAGAATCGGTTGCGTCCAACCAGTCCAAGGATTGCTCACTGATGGCGACATATGTGCATTATCTTATTTCAAACCTCAAAATTAAAATTCACGCCAACCTTTCCCTTCGCCATATCCCTTCCCTGCCTTGTGCTTGGACGGGCGCCGAGGACTCACGTTCGCTCGGCGTCTCATCGCAGTGACACTCTTCCACTCATCGGAGGGAGAATTCACGGACATTTATTGGAGGGGGGAGCATTACGCCCCTCTACCGAGCGCCATTAAAAGCTGTCGACAATACGGCGGACTGCGTTTACAATCCCCGACTACCACACTTCCCGATGTCTTTCTCGCTTTTCGGAGAGCGCGGAGTTCTCCGTCGTGCCCTGCGAGCAGTTCTCTCTCGACCTTCACAGGGTCAAGGCCGTAGCGAGCGGGGGGGGGGGGGGGGGGGGGAAGTCAAACCTCCCCCGTGCGTGTCTTTCGAAACTCCATCGCGGCATGTCACATTACAAGGGCAACACAATGCTCCTATTTCGTTGCCCGACTCGCTGGCCACATTACCCCTGCACTCTGATTGCGACTGACGGCAGCTTCTGCCAATATAGAGCCTTACTTCGTTGAAAGTAAGGTTCAGAATGGGATTTTCCTAATAATGTAGGTACGTATACATGGCGTCTTAGGGAGGTGGGGTTGCCGAAATCTTTAATTGTTTTGCATGCATGGGAGGGTCGAATACCTCGTCTCAAGTGATACATTAATGGCCCCTCATCACTCATTGTCAGACGGGAGTTCTCTTTTACATCCACCGCCCTGACAAAGTAAGCGCATTTTTCAGTCCTGCTCAAAGGAGAGGTACAAAGTGTACCTGCCCGAGATCTATAGCAGACAACTAATAAATAAGCCGCTCTAATAGTTTGTTCGCACTACCGCTCCCGCAAGATCCGAGGTCTGCGTGTGTGCTAAATATTCTACAATGTTCTAGTGCCTCAAGTGAACAGATTCAATCACTGTCTTAGACAAGTCGGTACACAATTCGTGTGTAGCGATGCGCTGAAGCTACTGCAATATTAGTGAGCTGGTGTTTGAAGGAAATGTACTGCTGCCTCAATGAAGCGTAGGCTAACGGATTACACTGGATGATCTAAACAAGCCACCAAGGGACCTGATGTCGCTTGTGCCACACAATTGGAACCGTCAGAGGCAAATAGATGTGTTATTTTAATTTTACGGATAAATCACATAATTGATTTTAGTATTTGACACTACAAGAAGTTTATAGAGTAGTAATTGTTAGCATTCACAATGTTAAAACAATTTTCCCCTACTATCGTCTGAACGTGAACAAGTTATGTCTGACGGGACGGGAATAGGGATATCCGCTGGTCGATTTTAGGAATCTTATATTCCATTTACAGGAAGATAGATCGGAAGTATTTTTGAAGATACCGAAGTGGCGGGAGATATTGGAACCGTAGAAGGCAAGTAATATTCATACAATATCCGTAAAGGCTTGCCAATATGCAAAAAGCATTACCTCTAACGGCAGTTCAAGAGAGTGGTGTGGGTCCCACGTGGAGTGCAAATGGAAATTTAAAGGGTTACAGGGTTTTGGTGGAATCCACGCGGGTACGTATGATGCGTAATCCACGCGGGACCAATGTGGATCCCACGTGGAGAATTAGTCATCTTGGTGAAAATTTTGTGGATCTGATGACCATATTCACGTGAATTCCTCCAAAGATTTCCACCAAACTTCCACCATCATATCCACGTGGGTTCCACCAACTTGCTCTCACTGGGGCCTTGGCTCCAGTGAGACCAACTCTCCCGTATTTCCCGGGACCTCCAGTGAGACCAACTCCCCCGTATTTCCCGGGACCTCCAGTGAGACCAACTCTCCCGTATTTCCCGGGACCTCCCGTGTTTGACCCACATTTTTTCACGAACTCCCGGCTCCCGTATTTTCTGTCTCTTTGGGTGAATTTCTCCCGTGTTTTTTCGTCAAGTAAAATCATTCAGTTTCATTCATTTAAATCTTGCGCACATGGTCGAAATTCGTCTAAGCGTTCGACAGAAGACGCAATGAAAGTCCAGAAGTAGAAACAATATTTGAGGCTCATATTAGTTTTTTTGTGAACATTGGAAACGTTTTTATGCAAACAGCAAAATATTTGAAGAAATCTGATCTTAGTATTATGGAGTCCCATGAAGAGTACAGTTACTTATTAGTGAAGATGGATAGAGAATTAAAGATAGATACTTCGGTAGTGCTACTCACAAAATGTTAGCTACTGTTCACAGTTCAAATTTGAAATCTACATGTGAAAGCAAATTTCTTGAATTTTATGATTCTTTGTATTCTTACATACCTACGTAACAAATTTGATTATAGCTTAAATTACCGCTATGTTTTAAAATTCTATGACATACATGACCTTGGGGAGTGTATCCAACCGGATTGTGTGAATGAGGATGGACTGTATGAAGAATTTTGTAGTTGTAAGGAGGCGATAACATATGCTGTGCCTTTAGAGGGTAACCCTAGCCAGAAATGGGTGGCGCTTTTCATGTCTGCTTAAAATCGAGCAACATAACTGCTGAAAACTTGGGAAAGTTGGTAGGCTATAGTGTGAGCATACCAGGTAGCAATGCTGATAGAGAGACATTTTCTCGAGTGAATAACAAGTGGACAGATGTTAGGAATAGGAGCAGTACAATTCTGATCAAATCAGAACTGCAAGTTGCCATGAAAGTGATAACAAACTATTGTCTGAAGCAAAATCTATTTTTAAATATATTTCGGTCTTCTAAAAGTTTAAAATAGAGTTCTTTTTGATTTATTTTACAAACACTGCATTGCTTTTCTCTTTTTTTTGTGAAATTTTGCCGTGTTTGAAATCTCTCTTCTTTTCGGTCAGGAATATATAAAAATCACATATTTCCTTCAAAAATAGTTGGTACCCTATTACAAAGTCAGCCAATTACCATATTTTTTTTTTAATTGCCGAAGCTGATAGAGTTTGTAAATAAAAAAGAAGCGTATTTTTCCGTTCTTCGATAGATGTCAATTAGTCCTCGCGTTATAAGCGGGGCGACAAACTGATGTTTTTAACCTTATACCCAGCGTGCAAAGGGGACTAGTACGTCATCCACTTCGTCCAATCACAACTGAGACCGCGGAGCTCCTTCGCCCGATAACAATACGGGGACACACAGCTGATTGGTTGTTTTTGTTTGCACTCAATTCCTTAGGTAGAGCATGTCATGATGAGCTGGGCGATGAATCACGCGGAAGCTGAAATGTCCTCGTTATGGAAGAGGTTCCTATGTCATTACCTTGGCCCACAGACGTTCGTTCGTGGTGCAAATTTTGGGCTAAATATACGGGACTAGGGTCTCCACTTTAGACTATGGCTTAAAAACATGTTTTAAAGTGGTGGTAATTTATCGCATCTTTCACGTCCAATTAATTGCTACTTAACTGATCTTGATGTTGTATGATATACTGACGGTATTACCGCTACTGAATGGTATATATTGTAATACTGAAATAATGCGCCGTCCAATGCACCGCGCAAAGCAGCCAAGCAAGCGTCCTCGCAATTTTCTACGCCACGCGGATGAGTGCTAAAGCGGAAGCGACATCAAATTGCGCAGTTTCAATGACCGAATGTGTAAAACGGCCTTGACACTAAGCTCCCTTCCCGCTCTTCCTCAAAACAGTCCAGGACGGCAGGTGGCCAACGACGTAAGTATCCAAAATGCAGCTTCTTTCGATGGGCCTGAAAACATCGACCTCACTATAAATAAAGGTTAATCTACCTGGCAAAGATCTCTCTCGGGTGATAAATTTAGGACTTTCGGACCACTATGCACAACTTTTTTTCCTTCCAAAGACAAAGGATGTTCTGTACAAAAAGCATAGAAGGTTTTACCCAGTAGAAAGTGTAATTTCATTTGAACAATTGGGTAGTATGATCTGGGATCCCTTGTACAATTTGAAGGATGTTCAGAAAATGTACCACTACTTTATAAGCAATGTTAAACTTATTTTTGAAGGGTGTTTTCCCAAAACTGTAGTACGCATGAGATGTATAAATATATCGAAATGCTGGGTCACAGTTGAGGTTACAGCTGCCAGTAACGAATTCAGGAAACTTTGTGCATTGAAAAAAATCTCGGGATGATTTGAATTTAAAAAAATATTTCCTGAACTGTAAAAAAGATTATAAGTCCTTTCTTTCAAGGGCAAGAAAATCATACTACAATAATTTTATTTGCCAATCAGAAAATATGACCAAAGCATCATGAAACGTAGTGAAGAGTGTGATTGGGACAAAGCTGACCAGGAGAGAAAATTTAACGTTAAAAAATGAGGACGGTGACAGCTTATCCAATCCAAAAGAAGTTGCTGATTTTGCTAACAGATATCTAGTTGATGTGTCTCAGAACTTACAAAAAGGATTGGGGAGTAAGGCTGGATTTCATATGCAGTAAAACAGACATATAACATCTTCTATGGTCCTCTTTCCTGCTACGGAAAATGAGTGTATTATGGGTCTCAAAAGTTAATTATCAGTTGGAGTTATTGACATTCCTGTTACTATTTAAATTAAATGTGCTATTGCAATAATTACGCCCTCGGATTTAATTATGAAAGAAACTTTTATAAATGGCGAGTTTCCAGACTACTTAAAAATCTCAAAAATTAAACTTATTCTTAAAAAAGGGTCTGAGGATGATATAAATAATTATCGTCCGGTGTCCTTACTGACTAGTTTTTCTAAGACCCTGGAGTCATTAATGCGAGAAAGGCTCATGAATTATATTGTTAAATATAAAATTTCAAATAGGGAACAATTTGGTTTCCAGAAGGGAAAAGGCACAAATTATGCTCTAGCAAGTTTTCTGTAAAAGATAATGGGCCCTCGTGGGATTCCAATGAATACTCTGTTGGCATAGTCAATGACCTTTCACGGGCCTTTGATACAGTAGACCACAAAATTCTGATGAGTTAATGTAAAGGTTATGGAATTAGAGGCATTGCACTCAAATGGCTCGAATCTTATCTAGAGGATAGAAAACAGTTGGTGGAGATCGACAGCATAGGACCCAACAACACAGCGACTAAATACTTATCTGCCATGGAAACAGCGAATGTTGGCGTTCCTCAGGGAAGCGTCCTTGGGCCCTTATTATATTTGAATGATTTGTCCAACAGTTTAAAAACTGAAAACATAGCATTATTTGCAGATGATTGACACTTTGGACTCATTTGCATCCAGACAGGCTACGATGTTATTTTGAATTTTAATTACTTCATACAAAAAACTTGCGTACGTTGTACCCCATATTGTTAGTCCGTATCTCACAATAGCGTCGGATAAACCTTGGTAAAGCAACTTTTTCACCTCAGTTGGCAACACATATTTCAAGAGTGATAATTGAAAGAGAATACATCGAAGCTTTCCACACAAGTTATTCAGATGTAATCTGAAGTTGTATTTTTCGTCTGTAATGAAACCTAAGTATTTAAAATTATCAACCTGGGAAATTACAAAACATGAATGTAGGCGGCAGCTATTGCTTGTTTGGCACCCGTGAGCTGAATGCTAGCAGAAGTGGGAATGAAGAGTTAAGTTTATAGCTCTTCTTTTTTCTTTTACACTAAGGAATTGTAAGGTTACAGTTTTTTTATTGTTAATGACTAATTTGTTGTCATGGCACCATCTTTGGATGGCACAAAAATCGGACTGAAGTTTTTGCCTAGCCATCTCGAAGGACTTACTGGTTGAAAATAGGGCGATATCGCCTGCGTACATATATATTTTACATCCATGAATATGGTCAGGTATATCATTAATGTATATTAGAAATAATAAAATAGAAATAGATCCTAAAATGGATCCCTGTGGAACCCCAGTTTCTATGGATTTTATTGTGCTATGATGATCGAACAACCTGACAACTAATTTCCTGTCACTGAGGTAAGTACCAAACTTTGTGAAAATTGTTTCATTTTGTTTAGGCCTACCAGCCTCAAATTCTTTCGGAGAGGGGATATTTTCACATATTGACGTAAAATGGTTGGATGTGACAAACAGACACTAAGTTGACTTGATTAAGTCTGAGCTATTTATTTCTGTAAATTTATCTTCAGATCCATGCAAAGACATGTATAAAATTGTTAAGAAAAACCAACTACAAAAATCCATTCAAAGTAATTAAAAATATGATGAATGACATAGTATCGGAAGGAAAAAAATGTTATTTCCAGCACATGTATTACTGGCAGGTAAAGGCATTTATTATGTATGAATAAACTGCCCTGTGATGTTAATATAACTACTGTAAAATCATTCTTAAAAGCAGATCACTAGTTGTCGATTATGTCACACAATGATTTCCTGGACATCACACATGTCCCTTGTTTTGTTTTCAGGAATCTGGGAACCCTGGTTTTGAGTCTGCCATACTTCATTTCACCCCTCAGTTCCCTTCGCTACCCCCTTCATTTCTCCTCCCCCCCCCCCCGTCTCCTTTCATCCCGGCACCATTTCCCCTCGTGAATCAGTGTCCCAACACATGTTCTACAGTTGAACGGGTAAGAGTCCGCAGGGCTAGCAAACGCCTATCCTCCCCTCCCCATCCGTGAAGAGCTCTCCCATCTCCGGTTGGGGGAACCTCTCGTCGGCAGCGTTTGCTTCCTCCAGCCATTCGGGCCGAAACATCATTTCCCGGTCGTCCTCGCATTATATATTACGCAGTGCACAGCACGTATTCACAACCAGCTTCTCCACCCTGACATCTGCAGCCTTGAGAAGCACGCGCCTTCATCCCTTTGGTCTTCCAAAGGCGTTCTCAACCACCATTACTAAATCTATTTCTTAATATATTTAGGTCTTCTTAAAGTTTAAAAAAGAGTTCTTTCTGATTTATTTTACAAACACTGCATTGCTTTTCTCTTTTTTTGTGAAATTTTGCCGAAATCTCTCTTCTTTTCGGTCAGGAATATATAAAAATCACATATTTTCTTCAAAAATAGTTGGTCACCCTATTACAAAGTTAGCCAATTACCATATTTTTTTTTTAAATTGCCGAATCTGATAGAGTTTGTAAATAAAAAAGACGCGTATTTTTCCGTTCTTCGATCTGTCAATTAGTCCTCGCGTTATAAGCGGGGGCGACAAACTGATGTTTTTAACCTTATACCCAGCGTGCAAAGGGGACTAGTACGTCATCCACTTCGTCCAATCACAACTGAGACCGCGGAGCTCCTTCGCCCGATAACAATACGGGGACACACAGCTGATTGGGTGCTTTTGTTTGCACTCAATTCCTTAGGTAGAGCATATCATGATGAGCTGGGCGATGAATCACGCGGAAGCTGAAATGTCCTCGTTATGGAAGAGGTTCCTATGTCATTACCTTGGCCCACAGAGGTTCGTTCGTGGTGCAAATTTTGGGCTAAATATACGGGACTAGGGTCTTCACTTTAGACTATGGCTTAAAAACATGTTTTAAAGTGGTGGTAATTTATCGCATCTTTCACGTCCAATTAATTGCTACTTAACTGATCTTGATGTTGTATGATATACTGACGGTATTACCGCTACTGAATGGTATATATTGTAATACTGAAATAATGCGCCGTCCAATGCACCGCGCAAAGCAGCCAAGCAAGCGTCCTCTCAATTTTCTACGCCACGCGGATGAGTGCTAAAGCGGAAGCGACATCAAATTGCGCAGTTTCAATGACCGAATGTGTAAAACGGCCTTGATAAACTAAGGGTAGAAGAATTAAGGGCAAATATGAAGGTAATGTGTACCATTGCTACAGGCTAACCACAACATTTGTTCTGTACTTTCGGCGTTAAGTCAAAACCCACCGGTAGTTGAAATGTTCTTCACAAGGAAGAACAGGCCTCTGGAAGGGTTTCAAGATCCCCCAGTGGAAATGCCCCGTCACCTACCAGGTGATATCTGCTGGGGATTGAGTTGTCCGTCAGCTTGTCCCATAGTGCTGTGGCACGCAGCACACCATGGTCTCTCCCCGGAGAGCCTACGTTGGTGTAGGTAAATCTATAAAATAGGTGATGTGTTACTACAGGTCATCTGAGTCATTGAAGGAAGTAACGGACGAAGATTGTTCAGCAACAATATATAACAATACCTGTATTTGCTATCCACCACACAGCTAGCCCTAGGATAGTTGAGTGCCACCCCTTGCAATTAAAATACTCCGCTCCCCGATTCGAAGGCGTCTTTACCGGGATGTGGCAGCCATCAATGATTCCAGTAGTGCCAGGGAAGTTCCAGCGAGTGCTGAAATCAGCCGCCGTTCTCTCCAACTCCCTCTCTTTGTGGCAGGAAAATGGACTTGCCGTTGAAAATAGTGCTGGAGTACAGCTCTACAAAAAATCTCCCACCACCTCGCACACTTTCCGACGCCGAAAGTCGTGCCGACAACGGCGTAGTCAGTCCCTGACTTGAGGAAGAAGAGGGCGATCGCCACCCTTTTCTCTACGGGGATAGCCTCCCTCAAGATGGTATCCCGTCTGTCCAGAATAGCATTCAAGTCCCGGCACAACATACCAAAGCAATCTCTGGTCATCCTGAATGCTCTCTGAAATTTATCTTCCGGCCAGGTTGGCCCTCCCACATTAATTGTGAGCTCCAAGCTCTTCTTTCTATCCCATCATTTCCTTCCATTGCATGAATGACTTCTTCGTCCAACTCACGAAGTTGAATTAACAATCGGGCAAGGCCGTTGTTGATGGCAACGAATTCTTCTTACACTGCCACAAATTGAACAATTTGGTGCTCCATTTCGCGTCCTACTATTTCCTGCAATGAAATTTAGGGATGGAAGTTATTCACGGTGATTTCACAAAGTGGAAAATATCGCAGGGATGAATGCAGTTATTTAAAAATGAGTGAATATAGCAGGAACCACATGTGATTTCACTTTTCCTTTCAGGGAGCAAATTGCTAGTGACTTGTTCCTAGCTAACTTCAGCCATTAACCAGTCAGTCAGTCTGTTTGAGGGCAGCACTGCAGTTGTGCTGTAATTCAGGAGTAGTCTGAACGCGCGTAAGGACCAACGTAGTCTGAACAAAGCTTCAGGTAGGAAAGCGTAATTCCACGCATTCCTGAGCGTTCCAGTTTTTTCAAAAGGATATTAATATCGATTGTATCGAAAGCTTTTTGGAAATCGATAAACACAGCTAATGCGGAATGGTTCTGTTTAAGACAATTACGAACGTCTTCAAGGAGAATTTTAGTACTTTTCCGTTGTTGATATCCATACCAGACCCCTGACACTCATCGTCAAAAATGGCTCGCTTAGTGAGGCCGTGGCGAAAGCGGGAACTAATGGCAGAACTAGTAACTCCACCCCACTTCATAGTTATTATTTGGCAATCCAGAGGACTCTGCTCCACCCAAGCATAAAGCTGATCAGCTGTATCTGTATCGATACAATCACCTTTGCTTTAAAACCTTGCATGGAAAGTGTTTCAGAAATTAAAATTTAGCCTACATCTTAAAAAAAAACAATATTAATTATGGCGCTGGTGGCGCCATTAGTTCGCACGAATTCCGCGGCCTCACTGAGCGCCAAAATCACAACACGATAACAATAGGGAGTGTCAGAGGCCTGATCCATACCAGTGCCGAGTGATTATATTAAATTTAGGAAGAAAACCTTTCAGCTGGTTGGCAACGTAGCGCTCCATGATTTTATCAAGTGACGGAAGAACGGATATTGGACGATAGTTGTTTGTATCATTCCTCTTTCCTTGTTTATATATTGGCCTAATTGTTGCTAGTTTTAAATTAGATTGAATCTTTCCCTGTTCGATATTTAGATTTATCCACTTTGGTATAATCATGCTTAATTCCTCTCTATAAGTTAAGTCCACCAATGTAATATTATCATATCTTGGGCTTTTATTCTTTATGTCTTTTAAAATATTGCTTACGTCAATTGGCGTTATTGGCATTAGTGAGAAACTATAGGGGCTAGTATTAATATGGCAATCACAGATGAGGTGGTGTGAGCAGTTGGGCAGTATGTTTCTTATATTGTTAGTGAACTGTGAAGCAAAAGCTTCACAAACAGTGTTTATATTCCACTCTTTCCTGAAGTTACTTTTTATTAGTGCGTCAACATTTGTTTTGTTGGGAACTCCTCTGAGATTTTTGATTAGTTGCCAGGTTATTCTGATATTTGCTTTATGTTTTTCAAATTTTGATTTGTAGAAGTTAGTTTTGGACTTTCTTAGTAAGGCAGTGACTTTATTTCTCTGTATTTTGTAATTCTGTCTCCATTAAAATCGTTTGATGGATTAGATTTCCACTTTCTATTAAATGTATCTCCTCTCTGTATTTTATAATAAATGATTTCGTTAATAGGTGGCTTATACGTTTCTACTCTATTATTATTTGTTTTTTTGACGGTGGCCTTCACGTATATGTGACTCAAGTGTTCGTGCAGTTGCTGATACATGCAGTCTGGGCAGTGGCGTAGCCAGGTATTCCGTTCGGGGGGGGGTCAAAAAACAGGGGGGTCCATGGGAAAATTTTTGAAAAACAGGGTACTAATTGCAAGTAGAGGGTTTTTAACTAATTTTAAAACTTTTCATAATCGAAAAAACTTCATTTTTCAATGTGACTGGAGTGCGAACTAGGTAGTAGACAGTTCACAGTTGAAACTCGGCCAGCTATACAAACACCGCCATTACACTACCCGAACGGCCGAGCCATAACGTATCGTTTGATAATTTATTATTTAAACAAAAGGACAAACCTTTTTTTAACAACGGTATGATAATTTATTATTTGTAGACTTTCCCCTGCTCCTTGCTTAATTAATTTTTTTATATGTCTTAATATTTCGGGGGGGGTCCGGACCCCCCGGACCTCCCCCCTCGCTACGCCACTGAGTCTGGGTCTTTTAATGTTAGTAGATTCGACCAGTTAATGTTATTCGTCATTTGGCTAACTACAGAGGCAAGAAGAAGAGCGGTTGGGGTTGGTGTCAGGTATGTCGTCATCAGTGAGGATGAAGATGCCAACCGGAAAATGACCAGAGAGTTTTGTTTTTATATGTATTCTGCCAAATCATAATAATCTCTTTGCCAGGCTTTTTATCACGAGACGCCAGTTGCAATGGAACCATTGATGTGTGAAGCACGCTTCATTCGTCAATTTAAATTCCATTCTTTCTTTTAATTGCTTGTAGTCACAGCGCCCCGAACTGCCACCGTAGCCTCACCTACACTTCAAAATTATATTTTACAACTTGTCCGCCTCTGAAGTTTCGACCACTGCAGATTATACCTCAAGTAGGTATCCGTGAAGCTACGTGATGAATTAGGTACTTCCTCTAATTCAACTTCGGCAGCTTCTAGAGTCATTTCCTCTGCAATAGCAAAACATTTTGGCCACCGCAACTGTCTTATATTCCGGCAATAGCTTGAACTGATGATCTTGAGCGGTCTGTCTAATGCACTCCTATTGCCACTTTGGCGGTCGAGCATCAGTCAGCATTCTAACAGCATCCTCTGCTTTTAAAGGAGTAGTGCAATCAATTTATGGCCCCAAAGTATTGTATGGCTGACCAAAATGAAGTTGTTGCCATAGCCTGTAAAACTTAATCAGCATCCATACATTAATATAAGAACTTTCTTCACTCGATGATGCATCGAAGCAGCATAGGCTAATTTATCTTGATATTGAACGTACTGATTTTCAGGTCAGAAGGCCAGTTCTTTTGCACGGCCTGGTTTTTGGCTTGTTAATGAGACAGATACGTCAAGCCACAATTGGTTTCTTATACAATTTCTTCCTTATAATGATATTCATTCAATCCTTCCCCGAAATCATCTTAAATCTAATGATCTAATGGTTTTCTCTCTTTAACGTGAAAGAGAAAACGTGCGTAGCAGTTTTGTAGTCATATAATAATAAAAAACAATTCTGTGAAGCTGTGGTTCCATCTCCAAAATGGCGTTTGGAGAGCGGGAAAATATTCCATCCTTTGAAACCAATTTCTTCTCTTTGGACAAATCTTATTCGGAATGTAAGAACCACAAATATCTGAAATATTAAAATTTATCGGAATAAAGACATGCATTATACCACACAGTGGGTTCATCGTTACTCTGATTATCCATATATTTACACAGTTTAAAAATTTCGTTACCTCGTGTATTCGACAGTAATAAGTACGATAATCTGCCGTATCTCCTTCAATATCTTTAGACATCCGTTCTCCTCTTTTAGAAGACACATTGTATGACTGCACATCTCTTGGATAAGTCTTGAGATACGTAACAGTTTATGCTGGTTGAGTGTACAAAGGACACTTACGCATTTCTGTATCTTATCTTCTGTAGGAATCTTCACAATGAAGAAGCACAGCTCATCAGAGGAAGATGAAAGAAGACGGAGGATAATTTTCCAAGACAAAAGCAGAGATAACAACAAGGAAGTACTCTCGAGGAACTGATGCATTAAAACTGAAAATTCATTTTACTGTCAAATAGAGGCTGTGTTTCTGATAGGGATGCAGAGCGAATAACATCAGCCACTGCAGAGGCGTTAGATCATGACCCTCAGAATTTAATTGCACGTAATTTTAACACGACTCCGTAACCGGTAATTCGGAAAACGCAGGACTGAGCTTATCGAAAGAACAATGGGGGCGTTTACCCGGAACCGGAATCGCAATTTTGTTCACGGAATCATTAGATGGAAGCGAAAAATGAATTTTAGTGAAAAAATTAATCTTCTAACCACAACCATTCACTCACAAATCAAAAATTAAAATAAGCAAAAGGTGACGCCCACCGAATAAGCTGCTTTGATACCATTGACGTCATTTTCCTCCCGTCCTTGACTGCTTTTACGGGAAAGGAAGGAAGTGGAAGGGGGTTCTCGGAAGGTCTGCTCGCACAGATCCTGTCGCAACAGCTGCCATTGGCAGACACCACGCCCACTTTTCCGAAAGGGTTAAAAACATCAGTTTTTCGCCGCTTATAAGTCGAGAAATAATTCGGATCGGACGAATCAAAAAACGGAAAAATACGGGTCATTTTATCAGATTTGGCAATTAAAGAATTATGGTAAACGACCCCATACCGATTAAGAGAGATATTTTGAATAAAGAAAATGCAGAGATCAGAATCGGTTTCCATTCGTTGCGGAGATGAAGCTTGATTGAAACACGTTCTAACGTCGTCTCGGGTTGACTAAAATGAGGATGGGGGCATTTACTCGGAACCTAAGTCGCTATTTTGTACACGACACCATTAGATGGAAACGAAACATGAATTTTAGCGAAAAAAAGTAATCTTCTAGCCAGAGCTCATGAATAAAATAAGCAAAAGGTGACGCCCTCCGAAGCAGCTGCTTTGAGGATAGCTAAGAGCCTCCCGTCCTTTGGGGAAGAACTGGGAGAGGGAGCGGAGGTTTGCCTCTGAAGGGATCCTGCCGCAACCAGTTTAGAGCACTTGAGGCTTCACTTTGTGGATCCACGAGATTGGAAGTCCCGTCGTATGTACATACATTCCACGAGTGTGCTTGTGGAATGTACAGCGCGACGCTTCACTTCCTCACTTCCGTTACAACAGAGTCAGCTGTGTCCACCCCTCTGTGATAGGGCGGAGGAGCTTTGCATTCCCAGTTGTGATTGGACCAAGTGGATGACGCAGTACTACAGTCCCCGACACGCCCACTTTCCCGAATGGATTAAAGACGTCAGTGTTTCTCGCCGCTTCGAGAACTAATTGACGGATCGAAGAACGGAAAAATACGTGTATTTTTATTTCACAAACTCCATCAGATTCGGCAATTAAAAAAAGTATAGTACACGCTCCCTCTCTTTCACCTTTTCCAGATTCGTCCTTTTTTAAGCGAGAATCGAAGAGACTCCGAGCCGAACTTGGCACTGCGTATTTTCTCCAAAGCACAGCCAATGCAGAGGACATGTCCATCGGATGACGGCAGTCTGCTCCAAGGCACCAATGAGAATGGAGGCCCGCCAAGCAATCTTCTTCAGAGAGGAGAGTGTCAACTCGGGAAAGGAATATAGGAAATGCGAGGAATTAGTGGGGTTGGGGATTAGAAAGGAGGCGGTTGTTGGTTGGCTGATCGTGGGAGAGTGGTGATGTCCGAGACCAATAGCAGAGGAGGAGTCAATTTGCGGGCAGGGACGGGAAAAGGGCGTGTCGGGGGTCATCAGTTAGAAGAAATTCCTCTCCACCGGGTTAGTTGGTCCATGGCCGCCGACGTTTCGGTGCTCGACTCGTGCACCGTCATCAGGGCAGACGAGTGTCACCTCATAGTGCGCCCACATTGAAGGCATTCAACAGCTCCACGCCACGTGTCGACCGTGAAATGAAAGTTTTTTGGCCTTCGTTCCAGGATTAAATTAGAGGGAAACCTAGGGCGAAGCGAAAGGAACGGATGGATTTTGTGGCGTGAAAATCCTCATTCTAGAAGGTACCTATGTTTTGAACTGAATACTGATAATATGTGTTCATCTAATGTTATTGAGCAGAGAATGTTCGCTCACGGCATCACTGAACATATACACACTTCTCTAAGGAATTGTTTGCTTAATAGTTGCCTTTTTTCGTAGATGAGATTATTGTCACTAGTACCTACTTCTCGCAAGGTTCCGAGACTACGGACAAGAGATTTTAATGGCATTGTTAACATCTTAGTGCATTGTTAGCGAAGAAAGAGACACGGGTGAGTTCATTTTCTCAGTTTACTTCCATAGGTGTGCTTTGTGTATTTATACACATTTATGCTCTTTGTGCCATGTGTCCAGGTGGAAGGTCGTTGAATCATATTGAGAGGAGTGGCTGTGAATTAATCGAAATTAACTATTTATAGTTCCTTCCTGATTTAATAATAAATAGAAAGATTTGTTGTCATTGCAATAATTAAGTTTTCTGATCGTACTGCTTTCAGGTGCCTTTTTGTGGAGGAGCCAAGGAGAAGATAAAAAGCCAAAGATGTATTACTGAGTAACAGTGTCTCCAATGGATGCAAGATAAACGTTGATTCCTCTTGGAAATGTATAATTAATGACTGATAATAAATGTAGAGGTAAATAGATAGAAAATAATTTAAATTATTCACCCTCTTCTCGTTGTGTAACTTTCGTAACGATTGTTATTCGGAATTATATACTAGGAACGAGTTTATTTCGAAATCTAATCAGAATAGTGAAATCAATTTCCTTTGCTAAATTTGCGAAAATAAATAACCATAGTTGTGAAATTTTACCGTAATGAATTTCTAAATGTTTATTAAGATTTAATAATTGTTTCCCGAATTATCTTCGATTCAGTTTCTAGTGCATATTAGAAAATGGATTATATCACATTTACTTCGCTATTCTGCATTATTTATAATATATTTACTGCCTGGCGCATTATTATTAGTAAAGAATTTCATTAGTATTCGGACTTATCTCCGTAAGCGCTCCGTTAACGCTTCCAAGCATCCACGTCCGTTTTCGTTACCCTTCCTTTCCTTCCTAAGAACTTTCTGATCCTACCCGTGGAAAGCAGTCTCTAGCTTGCTTCTCACATTTATCTGTTTAGGCTGTTTCCTTTTCCATACGTTAGCTGAACTGAACCAGCCAGATCAATGAGATTGGCTGGTCAACAATTTATCCGAAGTCTCAGGTTAAGTACTTATTACAAACCAGCTAGTCACTAGAACAGATTAGTTCCAGACCTGATAGATCCTCAGATACCAGGCCAGTTACAGAAAAGACGAAACCTCTAAATCCAGCCCAATTCCAAAGCAACAACTCAAACGGTACAGACCAGTTGCAGACACACCCTGGTTCCAGACCACCCGCTGGCCAGACCAGTCACAGAGCATGCTGGTCTGGAGCCATGTTTCAATTTTTTCCCAGTTTCAGGCCACCTACAAACCTCTTGCTCAAGCCCGGTTCCAGTTCTGTTGCGGACAAAATATTTTTACCTGGGTAGGTACAGTTACAGGCAATATATCCAGATCAGTGACACACTATCGAATATTACAGCGCAGTTACAGGCCAGCATCCCATACCAGTTACAGACCATTTTCCTTGGCCTCTTTGAAATCCAGTCCAGTCCTGTTACAGACCATTTACGGAACAAAATATAGCCTTTCAGACCAGTTGCAGAACAGATCCAGATTAGTTACAGACCAAATATTTTTACCTGGGTTAACAGTGCCCTATACTGCCCAACACAATGGAATGGCTGAGAGAACAAATCTCACCTTGATTCATTTGGTAAGATGCATGATTATACAATCCTAAGTTCCTCGACATTTCTGGGCAGAAGCTCTTAACTCAGCTTGTTCATTCAGACATTACTGTCCATCAACAGATCATCAGATTCCTCAAGAACTTTGGAGAGGATACAAGGTCACACTAGAAGAATGGGGGCGTTTACTCGGAACCGAAATCTCGATTTTGTGCCCGAAATCGTTAGATGGAGACGAAAAAAGAATTTGAGTGAAATAATTAATCTTCTAACCACAACCATTCACTCATAAATCAAAAATTAAAATAAGCAAAAGATAACGCCCACCGAATAAGCTGCTTTGATATCAATGACGTCATTTTCCTCCCGTCCTTGACTGCATTTAGGGAAAGGGAAGGGAGTGGAGGGGGGTTCTCGGAAGGTATGCTCGCACAGATCCTGTCGCAATCGCTCCCATTGGGAGAGCCAGCTGTCCCCCCCCTTTGCGATAAGGCGAAGTAGCTTCGCGGGCTCAGTTGTGATTGGACGAAGTCGATATACGTCAGAGGTTGCACCACGCCCACTTTTCCGAAAGGGTTAAAAACATAAGTTTTTCGCCGATTATAACTCTAGAAATAATTGACGGATCAAAAAACGGAAAAATACGGGTCTTTTCATTTTACAAACTCTATCATATTCGGCAATAAAAAAATATGGTAAACGACCCCATTGAACAAACTCGAGGTATTCGGATGCCAAGCACGGACGAAAAGGTAAGAAGTTAGACCCTCGAGTAGAATAGGTTCTAGTAGTTGAAGGAGACGTTAGTGGATTCATATTTATGGAATTCGACCAGAAGGAAAACAGAGGTGGGCAGAGATGCAATTTTCAGTGAAAATATATTTCCATGTACCAAAAAACAAAAGAGTGAAACCAAAGCCCCTGGAGAGCTTAAGGGGTGTGAAACTGAAGGAGTGTGTTACTTGTGCTAATTCATCTGAGAATCTCATTATTGGTACATAGGTATGTAGATGATTTGTAGGTATTTGGGAAAGAACATAAGGTAAATGAGTTCAAGAAAACATGGAGTAAGTGGCTAGAGTTTAAGATATGGAGGAGAGCGAAGGAGAGAAGTCCAAGAGGATGTAGATCTCAAGAGGATGAGAGGGGAAAATGTGATGGATTCCAGGAAACTCCACCGGTGGGAGAAATAATTACCAGGGCGGATGAAGTAATCTCATCCACAGAACCACGAAGACCTGACAGAATCAGGAGGGGGAGAGAGTCCTAGTTGCCATTCAGTACTGGATCATGACGTGATAGTACCAAAGGCTGCTCCAGGAGCCACAGGAGTGTGGGCCATGAGCAAAGGAATGGAAGGAGATGCGAGATGTGGCAGGAAGTGAGGCATGGGGGTGTAATACGCAGGCCAGCGAACGTGATGGGTGTTTCATAGGGCTGTGCGATACCACGATATATCGTCGACGATACTCGATATCGGGAGTCGATATTTCGAAACGCGATATCACGATCCCGGTGTTTTTTTCTGTCACCCATAATAATGTCTCTATTTAGCGCAGTTTCTCGGTTGATAGCATTGAAGTGCTGTAAACGGCCTCTTCCTTATAAAATATTACACTTCCTCAATCGTTAATTATATATTTTAAATTGTCCAATTTGTTATTGCTATTAACTTTACTTTTCTATCATAAAATTTGGATGTAGGGAATGGAATGGTCATGGTGCGATTTCATCACTGAAAACTCGAATTCAACAAGAAAAGTTCAAATTTGTTTATAAAATTATTGTTTTTAAACCATAATTCGGAATTTTTAAAATTTTCACCGTCCTTCGACCAAAGAAAAATGGTTATATTTCAGCTCATATGGGCCGTATCAAAAAATTGAAAAGAACCTCTATTATCTAAAATTATATGGTCTTTCGCCTTAAGTTATTATATTGTAAGTCGATATCCCGATATGGCCATATCACGATATTTCCTATTTATATCGCGTAACCGATATATCGGCGAATCCGCGATATCAGAATGATATCGCCGTGCAATATTCAAAAAGGCATATCCCACAGCCCTGGTGTTTCAGCTTAAATATGGTGAAATTTAAAGCCAAAATTGTTGCTAAAGGGTTTTCTCAGGTGCCAGGACTTGTACGACATTAAGGAAGAAGTCAGTGAGAATACTCATATCGCATTAGCAATGGAAAGTGAATGGGCTCTCAATCGTTTAGACATCAACAGTGCTTACATTACAAGTCCCATCCACGATGCATTTTATGTCGAACAGCCTGAGGGTTTTTCTGAACAGGGGAAATGTTACGAAGATTTTGTGTGCAAATTGAAAAGGATCTTATGCGCCAATCGGGTGGTGAGTGCAATTCATGCATTGATGGGATGTTAAAGGGCATGCAACTGAAGGAGTGTGTAACTGAACCTTGTGCTAATTCACCTGAGAATCTCATTATTGGCACGTACGTACTTGATTTGTTGGTAATTGGGAAGGAACATAAGGTCAATGAGTTCAAGAAAACATTGAGTAAGTGGCTAGATTTTAAGAATTTAGGTTGGCGAAACGACTTGTTTTCAATGGGCATTTCAGAGGACACAAATAATGTTACAGTAGAAACTCGAAATTACGACCCTCGAAATAACTCTATTTTACGAAGCAAGGTACCGACCAAAAGGATAACTAAATACGTGTATACTCGACATTACGAAATAACGAGGTTTTAAAATTACGAACCCGACGTCACGGTCCCGACCAAAAAAATTTACTCGTTTTTACGAATAATTCGGGCCATAGAAACGTTTTTCACACACTCCTCGCTGGAGTAAGGGTCCTAATCAATCATCGCGATGCATCGTTGCACGCACCTTATGCAAGAAATGTGAATTACTTGGACGATAATACTTATAATTTTCAATGCTACAATACTTGGGACGACTTTGAATCATAGTCTAAGTAGTACACGAAAATGACACCAATACGACTACAAATGCATTCGACTTTGTTGCCAACCAAGTCGCCAAGACTCCAGAGTTACCAACAACGAGGAGTCAAAGAAACATAAATCCATGAGGGGTATTGCTAGCACTGAAATCGTTTACTGCGCGCGCGTGCGCTATTTAAAGTTTTGCCTGTCATCGGAAGAGATGCTAGGGCTGGGCGGTTTTCCAGTGAACCGGTTCGGTATTTTTTCAGAACCGGCAGGCCGTTTCATAAGCAGGAAAAAACCGGTGCACCGTGGAAGCGGCGGTTCTGAAACACCGAGGATCGTTCGCTGCTCGGCTTTCACGCCGCCGCGGTGTTTCAACAGTTGCCGGAAAAATCTCTAGGATCCTAGAGAAATGGAACATCGAAACAATTCATAAACCACCGAAAAAACTGCGTGGCGATTTAGTACGAGTCAAGGACGAACTGGGACTCAAAACACCTGGAGTATACCGTTTCCCATGTCAGTGTGGAAAAATATACATCGGAGAGACCGGGCGCACGATAGAGACCCGAATGAAAGAGCACAGGAGGTGTATTAGGTTGTTCCACCCCGAAAAATCTGCCTTGGCTGAACATAGCCTATCGATAGCATATAGAGGCCGTAGAAATCAGGCTGGAAGATAACACGTTAAATCGAGACTCAGGGTACATTATCAGCAGAGAATGGAACCCGTTAATTCGAAAAATAACGGAAAAAAGGAGACAACAATGCCCCCCGGATGAGTCGGCTATATAAGCGCAGGCGGAATGCCAAAGTAAGCTTTGATCCCATGCCTTCCATTCTTATCCTTATACCTTTCCTCCCGGTCTGAAGCGCCTATTAGTGCGGAAACAGACTTGAAAACAACCATGAAGTAAGCTTTGTTGCTCTGAATAAACGATGGAGGACTGTTCCGCCAAACGTCAGCAACGCAAAATCTTACTCGGCTGGAAACCCGAGAATTATTTATAAATATCATTCGCCGAGAAAGGACAAAATCATATGTACTAAATATTGTTCCTTTGAGCAGAAAAATTATAATGAAATTTTTCTAGCCTTTAAATTCGCTGAATCTTTCAAAATAGAATATGTGTCAATTAATTTCAAAGTGTCGCTTTCAATGGCTAATGTGACAGTCCAGTCAATCGCTCTTGAGAAAGTTTTAATCAACTTCAATTTCGAAAAACTTCTTTCGCCAGTAGCTACAGATAAATAAAAAGACAGTAATAACAAGAGGATTCGCAAACTTACAAAAGTATTGGGAAACTGTCAATAAAATTAGTTTTTGTAATATCAGATGCAAACGGATCGATCGAGTGACAAACGAAGAAGTCTTAAGAAGAGCGGGAGAGAAGAGAAGTCTGCTGAAAACCTTAAAAAGAAGACGGGACAACTTAATAGGCCACATCTTAAGACACGATGGCCGGATGAAGACAATCGTCGAGGGAAAAGTGAACGGGAAGAATGGAGAAGGCAGGCCTCGTATGAGGTATACGGAGCAAGTTATGATGGATGTAAAAGAGAAGAATAACACCACAATGAAGAGGTTGGCCGATAGAAGAATCGAGTGGAGGGCTGCGTCAAACCAATCCTAGGATTGTTGACCCATGATGATGATGAGTATAAGACAATGAGCTTGGTGGATAAGATTCAGCGGGAAGAATGGGCGATAACATAGAAATTTCGTCCTATAGTTCTTTCCCGTCGATGTCACATTCATCACGATTACTTAGGACATAATGAAGAATCACGAATGCAGCATTGAGTTTTCCACGATCCCACTTCCGCAGACCATGGATATCGTACAGAAAGCTTACATTATCACTATGATTGTCCATTTGCTCACATCTTTCTTTTGGGGAGTTGATATATGTACCCGATAGAATTGCGTGGAAAAATTCACCTTAAAGTTGCGTTTTACTACTTCAATGGGATCATCGTCAGATTCGCACGAAAGGTGCTTGTTCACTCTCCTGGAAGTGTATGCTTTTCTATTACAAAATCTGAATGGGATCCAAGTTTGTCGGCAAGCTCTCTGGCATCCGTTATCACGCTATTGAACCCCTCTCCAGACCTCATCTTCTTCAAAAATCTGCCAACGCTTTCAACTAAATCTACGACACTTTGTAAATTTACAGTAATCTTTTGGAGAGGTTTGCTTGTTCGTTTTGAATGAAATTTCGTACCAGACCACTATGCAGCAAAGAAAATTACATTTTTGTAATTTTTCTGCGATACCAATGGCAGTGTTTCTTCCAAAAGCATCTATTTTATGTACACTTAAGCGATCGCTTGTTTCGCTTGGGCCTAGAACCGGCCATCCATGAATAGGATGGACTTCGATTGGTCGTGGGACTTCCTCAACGGATTATCAGTTTTTAATATACAGTGATGCTAGCACTTGAAAAGAGTTCACAGGAACCACGGTTAAATGACGACTTTTGAGACTTTCGTTCGATGGCGAATATGATATTGGCAGAAAAATATAGTAACTGCCGCCCAGGTTATGTGGAAAATATTTGCTATTACGTTTTTGTGGATATTGTAGTAAGCGTCCTACATTTTTATGTAGGACGCTTGCTACGAAAGGGCAGAAAACATTGTGAGTTGTATTTGCACAAACTAACTCACTCTCCTACACGGCACAGTATGCAATGACTGCGTCGGGGGAAGCTGCTTCCTGAAGTATTTTCGTACATGCAGAAACCAGCCGGTGAATTTGGTCCACGCGTGATTGTGTGGGCAATAAAGATTAATCCGTTGAGGAAGTCCCCCGACCAATCCAAGTCCATCCTATCCACGGAGGTATCCTTGTATTTTCAAAATCTAAACGTATTAGGTCCGCCGGCAATTGAAGCCCATTTTCGGGAAAACCATAGAATCCCGAAATTGCCATGAAAGCCCCTCACGGGGGTTGATTGGAAATCCGGCTAGTAGTCTGAAAATTAAAAAATATTTTGCCATAAATATATGATAGAAGGCATTTTATAGTAATTCCGCAAGGTGTGGAACAGTAAAAATTCGCCACGACTGGGACTCGGACCACATTGTGTGAAATACCTTTACAATGCCTTAAGGAGGTTCCACCGTGACTCCGCGATTCAAACACCCGTAAAATGGCAATGTTATTCAATGAATAAATACCGATCCAGAAAAAAACCTATATGGAAAATCATCTATAGGGTGATAACACATACACAACAATTGTATGAGTATGCTATTTTATAGCGCGTTGTAGTTGCATTCTATTTTTACAAGCTCTTTTAATTCATTTTGACTTCGGAACATGACTGAGGTGTTGTTGACACGTTTAATTTATTTAGTGAGAATACTTGCTCAATCCTGCTAATGCGTATTCTAAAATAGGTTACATATTTCTTGCTTAGTTTTGAACTGTTCCCTAGCAAATACAACTCTTTGTTTGGAATTTTATTAATATTGATATTTTTGAAAACTGTTTGGCAGCAATGACGCTGCTACCATTTGGAAGCATTGGTATTAATTACACCATGTCAATGACCAATGAAATATATAAAATACATACAAAATTTAAGAAGGACCTTGGTAAGGTATAGTTGTTCCTTAATTAAGTCGGTAAATACCCTTGTAAGCACCTTCCGTCACAAGTACCGTTGCCAATGATAACAACATACTGTAGCAGCGCCACTTTCACGTATCTAAGGCTTTTCTGCTTTATTTCGAGCAAACATTTGCTAATATCAATTAAACAAATGTGGTATGGCGAGCACCTTTTTACAATACTAAATTCTACATAAAATTGCGCATCTTATATGAGTTTTTCGTCAATATGACACTCCTATTTACATTATTAATCTGCAATTTTACTGCAAGAGCCATGCTCTGCCGTATAGCTACATATAAAATAGCTAATGTTCAAAGTCTTTTTTCTTCAAATATATGATGGAAAGGCCACTTTATTTTATTGCCAATCGACAGAAGGGCCAAAAAAATGATATGTCCTGAAATTTTCACAAAAATGACATCTGCTTCATCTGTGGGTGGAGCCTCCTTAACCCACTCGGCCACGGCTATTGTTAATACAGGTGTGCCCGACAAAGAATTTTTGGGGAGGACAATTCTATAATTGCGTTTTTCTCGCGAACCCGGAACAATGTGGCCTTCTATAGTTTCAGAATGTAACTGCATCATTTGGATCCCTAGCATCAGTCTCGCGATGTCTCTTTGTAAGTCACACTCCGGGCCCAGTACAAGGATATGGTTGAACTGTTGGGATTATGTTGGAACTAGAGAAAGTTAGGTTTGTTTGGTGTTCTTGTATATCACATTTACCAGTCAATGGGAAGCGTTGAAATTAAATACGTGAATTGAATGCGTGCCGCTTCACCAGCAACGGTTGCCATATGTATTGTAAAAAATTAAAGCGTTTACTAGTTGTTGTGACAGTAGCCATTACCAGAACTTAGGCGTACCGTGTTTTCTTAACTAGAAAAAATTTACTATCGCCAACTAGAATATTTTCCGTAACAGAATATATCTTCTGGCTTCACTATTGTCCTCCAAATCTGCCGAAATTCAGTATGAAGCTATCATCCAAATGCAAATCAAGTAAGTAACTTTCACTTTCAGAATACTATGAGTAGATTACAAGTAATTGTTAGATTATTTAAAATGCAACGATTACTAGTAAAAACATCCCAATGGTTATCGTTATCTATAACTCAGTTACCCCCAACACAATTAATAACAGATTTAAATTCCACAACACGTGCAAGAAAATGCATTTTCACGCACGTGCTTCACAAGACCTTAGGGTCCAATCAGAAGCCCGGAATTCTTCGGGTGTGTGCGCGTAACTTTGCGTCGCTCAAGATGAAAACAATTGCATCCTTTTGCGAAGATGGCGGTCCCGATGTGAGTCCAAAAGCATACCGTACATTATTTTCACAAATAAAGCACAATAAATAAATAAAAAAAATAAAGCAAACTTTTAGTTTTTTCGAGTAAAACTAACTCAATAAGTATATACCATAATGAGGGAAACAACAATTACAGCAATTAATAAGGACTGCGGTTATTGTGGACTAAATTAGTATGTAAAGATTTCAAATGAGAGGAATCCATGACTGAGAAAACGTATCTTGCCACTGGTACTTGCTATTAATTTAGAGGCCAATGGGCATGTGCGTACAAATATATACAAGTCGAAGTGAATACTTTTTATGCTGCTTAAAGTATAGGAAGTGGGATGTGGATAGGAGTTGGGATGACCAACACAGGTTTATTTCCTTCAAAATCAGGGCTACCACCAGCCTGTGACCTAAATAATAGTGAATTTTCCTTGGTGAAACAGTGACCAAATAGCGACCAACATTGACCTAAAATAGAGAATTTCGACCACCAAGCAGGAATAAACATTTCGGATTGCGGACAAGGGAGTAATAGGAGGAACGAAATCAGGACAACTGGGGTCAAATACATGTTTATTGAACATATTAACATATACATTCGAGAAAAAATACAAATTTTCTTTTTCGAAAATAAAATTAATTAAAATGAAACATTGTATAAAAGAATTCTTTCTAAAAAATAAAGATTGTCAGTCTTAGCAAGAGGAAGGAACTACTTAACACTACGGATTGTTCTTCCATCTTTCCTTTTGCTTGAATGTCAAATCTGATATGAGATTAGATTTTCTTTTTTGTACTACTTTTTTGACAGCAGTGGCGTGTTTATGAGAAGTCGCTGTATCTCTGCAAATGGCAGCCACGCCTTCCAACATTGTCTGGGCAAGGGCGATATCTTCAATGTTCTTCTTTTTTCTTCTCTTCTTCCAGTCTTTCCACACCTTCTTTCGGGCCTCCTATTCTTCAAAGTAAGCTTTGTAATGTTGATTAGCAAAGAGTGCACTTGCAGAAAGATCTTCGGTAATAAGCACTACAAACGGCTTACTGCCATACTTATGTAGCACACTCTTGACTACCATGCACGCGGAAAGAGTGCATAGCATTTGTCGTATGTTATAATCCTCCATGACATCGTGAAGTCCCTCTCAATATCAGCCTGTCCTTAGAGAGAGAGAGAGACAAGACAGCTTTCACCAACTTCGAGACATTAGGGTACTTCAAGTCAATGGAAGCGGTGCGCATGGATAAAAACTAAACCCAATACTGATCAATACGATCATTCCTAGAGCCATCTTCATCCTTCTCCAGCTGCAAGAGCTTCAACTCATCAACTAGTCAGTCTGAAGCGATCGGCCATGGCATCGCTTGAACCACCGGCACTATGTCCCCTGCGCATTTCTCTGGAGTTCTCTCCTCTGGAGACGCAGACATCCGCATCCCTTCAACAAAGAACCGAAGATTTTAAAGAACTTTCTTCCATAATATGCTTGCACGCCTCCACATAGAGCTTGAGAGCTAAGTCAAGGAAGAACAGTTTATCCTTTTCGCTAATCTTTGATAGGATCAGGGACACGCGAATGTCTTCCCCCACAACGACATCAGCAGCTGGATGAAGATACTCAGGATTGAAGACCGCTCCTAAGTCCAAAGATTTCTCGCAAGCTCTTTCAATCATAGGGTTTGGGTTAGTGTCGACAGCTCGGAGTGCAGCCGGTGAAATAACGGCTGCTCCCACAGGACGAACCCGGAGAAGCGTGTAAACATGTGCGCACTGGACACAATGAACGCCAATTCAGCTGTCATTGTGGGGTTCTGTAGAAGAGTAGGAGTAGGTGGGCTTCCGTAGGTCTACCTATATTGCAGGACATTAAATGTAGAATAAAAATGCACCATTCCAAATTCCCTCGTAGAAAGTAGAAAAATGACTTCGGGACAGTTTTCTCAAAAGGGGACGCGTCACTTGCTCTTGCGCTCACAACAACCGTCCGTGCAGGATGGGCATTATTAGAGTACGAGAGAATATTGAGTTTATTGCTCCGATACTGGAGCACATATGGCACTGAGTGGTAGTGATAACGGCGACAACATGCAACACTGAAATATCCTACCAATAAGGAGTCAGTGACTCCAGGGTGGAACAAGGGCTGAACATTCACATGGACCACCAAAACCGTCATTCGTAGTGAAGAGCCACATCCTCCTCGAGGTGCCCCTCGTTTCGCTGAACATGACGGATCGAAACCAGGCGGTCAGTAAACAGCTCCCATCACCACGGTAGGTCTCTGTTCTAAGGGTAACCGCTTCAGTGGGGCGGAGGGTAAGAATTCTCTAACAGAGAGACTCCGGATACTGGGCGACCTCCGGTTTTATTTAGCCTTACCCATGCATGCGGGGCCTCTGCATGGGCGGACACCATATTTCCCTAGCTACTCGTGGGACCAAACTTGGAACCCTTAAACAAAACTATGGAGGGCGGTGAGAAGCGCTCTCTTCACATGGACTCTTGTAGTCTGTCTTCTTCCTTGGGGGATGCGATACTGGTGGAGAGCTCCGATGGGGGCCCTAGTCGGGACGCCCCCTCTACTACCTTAACCTTGCCTGTGGGGGTTCCTGCTGGGAGACCCACAGTTGCCCCTCATACCCTTCGTGGGGAGAGGAGGACGACATCCTTTTCAACCTCTCTGGGCCCACCTTCAAGGAGGCACCAAGCCTGGTCTCCACCATGGGGGTAGAGTCTGGACTCGGGAGCCCCTGTGGGCAGTGGCCTAAGGGAAGGCTCCATACCCCCTCGAAGTGAAGGTGACGAGGGAGGAAGAAGATGTGGGCGGGGCCGAACCATGGCTGGCATAGCCGTGCTTCAGGAAGACATGGCATCCATGCTCTCATTGTGAGCTGGATTAGATATATGTTGGAACAGAGAACTGTCAAGGTAGTCTAGAGGGACAGTTCAACGAAGGTAGCTGTGACTCGAGGCTGCCCTCAGGGTGGAGTGTTATCTCCACTCCTCTGGAATATGGTACTCGACAGTCTTCTTGTAAGACTGAATAGGACAGCAGCATACACTCAAGGGTACGCAGATGATGTGGCTATACTTATCACTGGAAATTACCTCAATACTGTCTCTGGACTCATGCAGAAAGCGCTGGATAAGACAATGGGTTGGTATGCAGAAACAGGACTGTAAATCCGGAGAGAACTAAGCTTGTATCGTTTACCAATAGAAGGAAAATGGAGGGCTTTAGACCTCTCTCTCTGCAGGGCAAGGTTCTATGCCCTCACCATCGGTTTCGTATCTTGGGGTTATTTTGGAAAGCCTGTGCCTCCTTATGGATGTGTAGCAGGACCCTTGGTAAAACATGGGGACTTCAGCCAAAAGCCATTAGATGAATTTATACGGCAGTCATTAAACCTAGTTTCTTGTACTGCCCTATAGTTTGGTGAAAGGGAGTCCGGCTGAAAACTGCTGGGAATAAACTGAACCATCTCCAATGAATGGCCTGTATGGGCATTTCAGGGGCAATGAGAAATACCCCAACTCTGGCACTAGAAACTTTGCTGAACGTCGTTCCACTTCATGTGGAAGCAGATGTTCAGGTGAGAACGGCGGCTTATTGTCTCAAATGTATAGGAAAGTGGTATGACAAATGAAGTTCCTTTGGTCACAGACAAGTTTGGACAGAGCTCATGAAGTCGAGTAACATCCTCGAGATGGGAGTGATGGTGTGATAGCCAGGTTCAACCAATCATCCCTCTACTTCAAAACCCGCTTCCCGGTTAGGGAAGCGGGTTTTGAAGGTGGTAGAGGAAAGGGGAAAAAACTTCATTCTGGGGATGAGGTATGGTATACGGATGGCTTCAGAAAAGAAGGAAGAGTGGGAGCAGGGGTCTACAATTGTAGCACACCAAGGAACCTCTCAATTTCTCAGGGAAAATATGGTATGCTGTTCCAGGCAGAGGTATATGTACTTCTGACCTGCATGTATGCCATTAAGGAGATCGGGATGTTCAACAGACCAATACATATATGCACAGATATTCAGGCGGCTCTAAAGGCGATGACATCACCATGGTGCAAATAACAGCTGGCGCAGGAGTGTTGTGAGGTACTCAATGATATAGGCAGATATGCAAGGTGGAACTTTTCTGGGTGCCTGGTCATGCAGGTATATCTGGAAATGAGATGGCTGATGAGCTGGCAAGGGCCGGTTCCAGCCAAAATCCGATTGGACCAGAGCCAATCATACCTATTGCTACGTCAATAGAGATAGCAGAAAAAAGGATGTGGGGGTTAGCCCGGCATTCTGAGATCTGGCAAACTATGCCAAGTCTTAGACAGGCCAAACTACGCATAGGAGAACCTAAGCCTGGGTTTGCCAAAAGACTCCTGTCATTTAACAGAGTTCAAATACGAATGGTAGTGGGACTCCTCACAGGGCACTACCAGGTGATGAGGCCTCCTGGGAATGGTAGATTCACCTAGATGCAGGTGGTGCGAAGGAGTGGATGAAACTACATCCCACATACTATGCGAGTGCCCCGCTGTGATGAGGACTCGAAATAGATACCTGGGTTCACCATTTTTGAAACCCAGGGAGGCAAGGGAAATCCCCATAGGGGACCTGCTGGCCTTCAGCAAGGCGATTGGGCTATATGCGTGATTTCTCTAGAAGGGTGGATGGCAGAATGGGCCAATAGGTCTAAGTTCCTCAGGCCCTCCTTGGAGGAACTCCACCAACACAAAAATCTATCTATCTATCCTACCAATAATGCAGTGAAAATTTCAACAAATACTTTGAAAATCTCTCCAATACCATTGCAAGACAATGCGCCAAAATCAGATGCCACACACTTGAAAACCCAGATTAGTTCTGCTTTGGTGACATCATAACAGACGTTGTGCAGACCATCGACCAATGGAGCAGCATTGGGAGGGACTATGTTGTCTGAATTGTTGCTGGATGAAGATTTCAGGTGTAGCTGAATGACACTATGTCAAACTGCTACCTGCTGAATGTACTCTCGTGTTTTGATGTGCTGCTGCACAGCTTGGAAACCCTACTTATTGACATTGGTGTAACTTATGCACACCCGGCAAATGTGCACATCATCACACTAGTTTGTGCCCCATTCTTGATCTTCATTCCCCTGCCCATTGTCCCTGGATATGAGCTTGTCATTTACCTTGCAACCTGGCATTAACTCTACACTGACACGCTCAGAAGCAACAATAACAGAACCGACAATCTTATACTTGTACAACAGGAGCAGAGATAAATAACTGTCACACCAACACACTCGCACTACAATACTGACAGTCACAAAATATAATTCATAACTTTAATAAGATACATATCTTATATCGGAGACAGCAGCAAATTGCAAAATACAGAGAAACAATAGTCTTCGCTGACCAAAACAATGATATGGCAGTGCTTGTGGAGAGGGCGTCGGGGAAGTGAAAAAGCAGTGGTGCAGATGGATGGTGCCACAACCACCCCAAGGAAGAGATGGCAGTGCGTAGCTCACTGCATAATGTTTACTCGCCACATGGCATTCACACACTAGGCAAATTTTACTGACATGGGATTTTGACCTAATTGTGCTCACACAATTGAGCTGTAAAATCACCTTGACCTGTCAAGTCAGCATAGCCGGGGCAATTTGAGTAAAAAGTCTCTTTTACTCACATTATAGCAAGGGTACTGGAAGTAATGGATACCAGATGTGCCTCTTTTTAGCCCATGAGTAAACTCGAGTTGGAAGGTTCTAGAGAATACCTGTTAATAGTACTGTATAGATTGACTGAAATTTAACTTTGTCAAGCATGTGATAAAACTAAACTTATTTCATTTTTTTGTTGATCTTCTGAGTTTTCTAAAATAATTTTATTTTCCAAGCATACTATGACCAAGAAAACCTTTTTCTCTATTACTATATCAGTCCAAAGGAACAGGAAAAGAAACAATCGTATTATTTGGATCCATCCAATAAAACCAGAGAAGAGGTTGGAGCATTTTACACACTATTTGAAGAATGATGACACAAGGTTTTTCAATTATTTTCGAATTTCTATTTCGTCCTTGTCCCATAGGTCAAGTCTTGCTTTCACCAAAGAAATAAGTAAATCATTATCGATGATTTCACTTCTCTTCCAAAATTAGGCACTCCACGAAAAACTCTCAACGATGTCTACGATGCATCCACGCGATAGAAAATCCACCCTAATGTCTAAGTCTCGATTTGGTAACGTGAGCCATCCTCCTATCCACCACCTATTTAGCCACCCCCCTCTTCCCCTGTAGCGCCCCCTCGGTGGTCGTGACTGAGCTCGTGCAAAACGAACACTGTGCACAGGGTTGCAAGGCAGTTTCACGCAATCGCAGAGTAATGAAACTACGACCAACTGATTTTTACTACTAAAAAGTGACTATAAGTGACCTATGCAGTACAATAGTAAATTTAAGTGACCCAATTTTAAAAAAGTGACTAAAGCTGACAAAAAGTGACCTGGTAGCAGTCCAGTTCAAAATGCATGGGATAAGAAAGGGACACAGGTAGCACAGTTAACATGGGAGCTGATTTGTTTCCTCACCCATCTTCAGCTACTTACAACAGTTGCCTCCAATTATTTTCTCCGTACATTAAAGCGAAAGATTTGATAGGATACCAAAGGAACTATGGAATGCACCTACCGTGATCATGACAGTGTCCACCCGTGGCAAGAAAGCTTCCTTCCTTCTTAAAATACTCTGCATTCAAGCAAATGAGAGGGCAGTTGATGGAAAATCACCACTATTGTCTCACATGGCTTCAAACATCTCAGATAAAAAAAACTGTGTTTTATGAATGTCAATTATATACTGTGTTATTGTGACATAATATACAAACACGCTACAAGACCACTTCACATGCGGCATAATCTCACAACTTACAATTAATTATGTAGTTTTCTTCAAAATTAACCTTTAAAATGAGACATTGGTCTTCATTTTCATATTAATATTGCTTAAACGTTAGGAAGTGTGTTTTTATTCAGAATCGCCTCACACAAATATTAAAACTCCCTTGGTTAAATACCCCCAATTGCCGTTTCAAATTACAAATAAAGAGAGGAAGTGAAGGCAACTTTACACGCCGTGGTATCTATCTATGGAGGAAGCGAGGGATCAAAGTGATTGGACGTGGCGTCCATCAGCAAGAGCAGCAGTTTTCCGCTACTTGTGAGTGGCTTTTGAGAAAAATTCACCACATTCTATCTGATGCAATCTGATTCAATTTGTAATGCAAGTCTTTGCAGCATAAACTGTATTTTTTGCAAATCGTCAAGAATGTCAATTGCTCTCCGATTTCTGTGCAGGGCTTGTATGTCAGCGAGCCATGTGCAGCTAACACGCAGTGAACCACTCACCACCAACACTCACCACTCAAACACCACCTGATTTTCATGCAACTCAATTCCCCTCTCGGCTAACCTCTTCACATTCGCACAACTATTCTCCTTTGCATCCTTCTCTAATTACTCACTTGCATCTTGCGCAAGGCCTTCCCCTCCCACTCAATCTTCCCTCGACAATCGTCTTCATCAGGCCATCATGCCTCAAATTACGTCCTCCATTACGTCTCCTCCTTAGGCCTTCCAGACGGCTTCTCCCACTCTTCCAAGGACCTCAATCTCTTGGTCAATCCGTTCCATCGATCTCTTGCTGCACCACATTTTGAACAAGCAGATGAAGTTATGCCATGGCCCTCTGGAATCAGGTTAGCTCATTACGGATTCAATTCAAAACGCGCCTAAACAGCAGTACATATTTGGTAAAATGGAACATGAATTCAAAAGCAACTTAGCTGTAATGAACTTTGGAGATGTTACAATGAGAAAACAATATGTCAGCACTCATTCCCATTTTATTGATTTTGATAATACAAAAATATCACGAGGTCAACACTAATCCTCATACCTCAAATTTTGCTGAAGTAATTAACCAACTGTAATCATTAACAATGTTTTTCTTCGTACACACCTATAAAATAACCCCTTTTACAAGCAGGGCTTGATAGATACTACCAACTATATTTAGTGTGGGTACCACCTATTTCGCTTTCAAGAGAGTTGCACCCTAACATGAAATTTAATTCACAACATTCTCTAATAAGGCACTTCAAGTAATGTATGTTTCAACAGATGACACACACCTCAACATTTAACATTCACAACCTATGTCACATCATTGTCATAACAACAACACTTCACACGCCATATGTTCCAGACTCCATTATCACTTAAGGAATAATATTACAACATTACTCACTAACCTCATCAACCGTAACAACATATATTCTGAAATGAGAGCTGAAGAAAGGTATATTTAAAAAAACAATTCTTTAAATATTGAATCAAATTAAAAATTTTCAATCTGTAGTGTAACATATCATTACTATTAAGTAATATTACACTAACTTGAAGCTAACTTTCGTTATTACATTTAAAAAAAACTTCTCACGTCTGTCAAATGAATACCTAAAATCTTCATTTGTAAGAAATATAAACATTCGAGTGCATTGTGTGCCATCCACTGAAAAATATATTATTCAAAGTTGGGAAAAGTATGTACTGGCTGGGATAACATGAACAGGTAATAATGGAAAATATTGACCGTAACAGTTTGAGGGAATGAAGGTGGTTGTAATATATATCTAAATAATATATGATTGTATAATATATAATTGTATATTTTATATAGTTGCACTATATGTTATATATATGTGTACATAAATAACGATAACGTAATGCAATTAACTCCTGTATTGAAATACGTAACAATTTCAAAGAAACACTAAACCAAAACCAATTCAAAATGTGGCATTAACATTTTACAAAATACCTGATATTTATATACCTTGCAAAAGCTTGTTTCTAAGAGAACAAACATCAGCGAAACCAGATGCCTTTTAAGACTTCAACTGGACAGCTTCATTCAGGCACTCCCGGAAAAACTTTTGAGCCAAGGACACACTCAAAGAGGCCAGCCTCCACTTACTTCTCCTTGGAGTTGTCTTTCCCTGACAACAAAAGAAAGGACCATTTAAAACTTGTCTGCCGTTGACCTACGTTAGGATAGTTCATGAATGATTTTGACATTTTATGAGCACATGCCTAAAACAACAAGGACAGAGATTTTCCATAATATGTAAAGCAATCTATCTGTGCTCCTCCATTTGCCCTCTTTTTAATTTGTTATTAACGATCTCACGCATTTCAGCTACAGGTCAACCCCTTCCATAAATGGGTTCCATTTACAGATGCTCTGAATGCAGGCAACGTAGCCATCTTTTGTCATATTGCTGGAATTTCCATTAAAACAATGAAAATGAATTGTTAAAACTTTAAGAGGGCAAATAAAAGCAAAGCAATTCCATAGCAAGTAAAAGCAAAACAATTTTGTCTTGGGTTATCTCTGCATCAGTGAAGAGAGAGTCCCAACATCCGTCGACTGATCCTGATGGATCGCAACACTTGCGTAGTGATTGCGTAGTAATAACATCATCAATCAAAGGAACTCGATGTACTATGCAGCAACAAGTTATCCATTCTCTTCTAACCATCCTTCCAACCACGTTGCCGAGACGAGCAAATTTTCCGAGCCTCTCCAACACTGCACTCTGTTCTCCCTGGACGCAAAGAATGCCACAGCAAGCTATTACCATGATCAACTATCCAAGGAACACATCCTCAGGAGCTGGACAACATTGTGAAGAAACTCTTCTGCATCCACTTATGCCAATACTATGGAGTGTGGAGATTTTTGATCAACTGGACAGAATGACTGCAACACAAATGAATGCACTTACAGAGACTAAGAAGTAAAAGAGGATATTCTTCAGACTTAAAGAATAACAGAGCCACCAAGCAACACAGAGGTTACTGTTAATCTCTCAAAAACCTCTCTGGACTCTGCAACCAACTGGACCCTTTAAAAATGACTTAATTATGCTCTGATGCCCAAAACAGCAAAAAAATACAGTGAAAGCTCGGTACAACGAGTGCTCCCAATGGCTGGGAAATCATTCGCTATAGCAAGAGCTCGTTATGTCCAAAGGTGCTGGATTAAGTCTTCCAATTTCCACAGTTGTTCCTACTTTCAGTTTCTCTTTTGTTACCATGCTATTAGAAACAGGTAGAAGAGCCGTTGTCATGCACAATTGCTTATTCATCGATCACTTTACAAATTAAATCTTCCAAACAATAATTTACACTTTGCTGAAGTCTTTGAGTGTTAAGGCCCTGCTTTTCTGGATCTCGTACGTTTAGTGTTCCTCAAAATCCACCAGTTGTCACTGTGTGCATCTACGGTGGCAACTCTTGTGGCCACTAGGTCAACTATTACGAATCTGCTTTGTCGCTACCAAGCCATTGCCCCAGCAACACGTCGCTACCCTGCCAAATTGTAACATTTTAGGGACTAAAGGCATTGGAGGGGCTCATGGTGATGGACGACGGGAAGGGGGGAAGGCCGAGGATCTAAATGACCACTATATCATTGCCAGCCGGGAGTTTTTCACTCTTCGAGTCTTTGCTATAACATGTGTCCAGAGACCTATTGTTGGGAAATCCAAAACCAGAAGGGTGTCTCGAAGTTGTGGACATTAGGCTGGAAAATCTTCACTTTGCACTGGAGGAGACTACGCCAGCGTGACTGTGTATTTCCGTCCTGAGAGAGTTCATTGGAGGACAATTTTGGTTCACTTGCTCAATAAATAAAATTGGAACACCATGTCCTGATACATATTTATTTAAGGAAAATAAAATCATGGCAGTCATCATGAATTTATTAATTTCTTTACTTTTTTCTATTTAATTTCTTTTTATTTTCTAATTCTCTTTGAGCCTGTTTTATGTATTCAGGATCCCGTATTTGCTACGACCTACTGTGTCGAGGGCCAATTATTTCCGGCAGTAGTAGGCAACTTTTATAAAACTTTTCTAATTTAGGAAACACTTCCGTCTGCCAGAAATCATCGTCTCTGTACACCTTTTCATGTTTCATCCCATTCGGTGTCCACAAAATACGGCTGCAGTTTTTGCGTTTAGTAACATGAAGCTGCCCTTGGATCTGGTAATGGTATACGAGTCGTTTTCAAATTCCAATTACTTGCTTTTCCTAGTTCATTTGCCAGAATGTAACTTTCATTAATTCTATTGCCTCATTTGATTTAAATTTCTGGCTGAATATGGGCATTTAATTTCAAGGAGACCATCGTCTACAATCAGCCCATCAGGGGAGGCGGCAAAACACGGGTGGTCATTGTCGATGAAGAGCCCACAATCTTCAATTTTCCAGCCAAACCGTTCTCCAATTTCCACTTTGGCGACAATTTCTTTTTCTCTTCCATATGCACACGCCTTGTTGTCCATAGATACGTAATTTGTTTCACCAAATTTTTGCAACTTGTGTGTGGAAGCATATTGTAAACTTTTCCAACGAAAGATGCGGTCAGCAATTTCCTTCTAATCTCTCTCACAGTTCACGTTCCACTCTCGTGCGCAGGAAGGTTGTCTACTTGGCGCTCCTCCGAACTTCACTAACATCGTGCCTTCTCGTGGAATCTGCCATCAAGGCTCTCGTCTCGTGGTCTAAAAGGCCTCAACTGTGCTGAGTGCAATACCTACTACTTCCACTCGTCCTGCGTTGCTGTGTCCGATGGTGACTTGCAAGCGCTTGAAGATCTCCAAAACGCCTGGATGTGCGATTCCTGTACTTCCCAGTTGCGTGCTTCTCGCTGACTGACTCAACGCCTATAAGATCTGGCCCTGAGAGAATCTCTCGATGGATCCCTCCTGGCTGCCCTGGTAACTCCTTGACAGGGTGAAGCCACTCCAAGTGGATCACGAGGACATCCACCCTCTCCGACATCCAGAAGTCCCCACCACTCATCACGTGGAAACCCTTAAAGACTTCCTCCCTTACCAGTCTAATGCAACAACCTGCATGATGAGAATGTGTTGATCTCAAACCGTGGTTCAAATCTGCAAATTCAATTTATTAGGGCCAAGCAAGAGTGTTTACGGAATGTAGTTGAATTTCATGGTGTTCCCTTGGTTGAAGGTGAAATTGTCGAATCAATTGTGTGCAATTATGTGAATGAATCTTTCACCTCTTATTACTGGAAATTATACTCAGTGGCACGTGACTTAAAAAGAAGTGGGAAAATTAAGTTTTTATGAGCTCGTAATGGTCGAATATATGCCCCCGGAAACAAGACTGATCCCCGAGCGTATTACCATTTCTTCGGAAAAAGATATTGAAAAGCTGAAATAGTATTTAAGTAATTGTTTCACTGGTAACCATCATGTGCGTGACGTCCATATATCTAACTGCATTAATATATGTTGTGTAAACTGTCAATCCTTGTTTGGCCACATTGATGAATTTTTATTTAATTTTCAAATTCTTTTTCCTATGATATTGTCTGCCTCACTGAAACATGGCTAAATCCAAATATTCCAGATGAATTAGTGTCTATGCCATATTTTAACCTTATAAGGCACGACCGTCTCGGCGAATTGGGAAGTGGGGTGGGCCTTTATATTCACCATTATCTCCAGATCTCTGTCCCAGCTGCATCCCCTCCAGCCTATTGTTCTCAACCTGAATATTTGATTGTCGAAATCACTAACCTGAATTCTTCAAAATTACTATTGTGTTAATTATCGTCCCCCTAAAATTGGACATATGAGTGTATTTGAAAATGAATGTCTTCGTTTCACTCCTACTTATAACAATGCTGTAATAGTCGGAGATTTCAATGCTGATCTCCTTAAGAATAACTTTGATAGTCAGTTCATCAGAAATTGCACCTTTTGTAATAACCTTCACATTGTTCCTTTTATCGCAACACATCACACGGCGACAAGTCATACGCTCCTCGACTAATTTATTGTCGACGACCCTGATCAACTTACTTCATACTCTCCAATGCCTGTTCCTTTTTTGTCAGCCCATGATCAAATCCAAATTTCCTATTGTTTTAAATCTTATTCTTTTCCTCCAAAGCACTTCAAATATCGAAGGCTTAAAAACTTCAATGAACAACATTTCCCAAACAATTTAGCGGCTCGGGACTGGAGTGAGATTTTCAAGTCCGACTGCATTGATGTAAAGGTTATTTTAATTCAAAATTGTTGAAATGTATTAATTTCCGAGCTCCTCTAGTGACGTGCGCATACAGGCACCATGGTTTAATGATGAAATCCAAAAATTAATAGGGGTACATCACACACTTTGTCATGCCTATAATCTCACTAAAACGCCTCCCAATCTTCAAGCTTTCGAGACTTCTCGGAACTTGGTCAAAGCCCGCATTACCGAAGCAAAGAGCCAATACTTCACCTCAAAATTCACTCAAGTCGTAGACCAAAAGACTGCCTGGCGTGAACTTAGGAACCTAGGATTGGTACGCAAGCAGTCAAATATACTCCCGAGTCACATTTCCATCAATCAAGAAATCAATATTTTATCTCAACTGGGGCAGTGCTGAGTCTCAAGTTGGGGAAGTAGTAATCCCAGGATGTCAAAAGAACCCACTTTTGATAATCGGTGAGAATTGTTTTCAATCAAGTTCCCTGTATCCATACATTAGAGTCATAAAATTAGATGCCAAAATATTAATTTTCAAGTTTGATATTCCTCCACTTAACAATCTTGTTTTTCACCATATCTCCCCGATAGTAGTTAGGACACAAAAATTGCATTCATCCACAACACTTTGGAACACGAACAAACACCTCCTTTTAAGTACGATAAATTTCAAGCAAACAAGCACTTGAGTGTCTCCACAAAGAAATCATTTATCGCATAATTTCTTAAGATTTGGCCGAGACAGATATATCAAAGGGGTTATAGCATGCAAAATGATGGCAGGCATCATAATTTATACTGACTCCAGAACAGAATGGCTGGCTACTGAGAGAGGCAAGCATTCGTCATGTTAACCCTTAGAGTTATAAGGTGATGAATGCATGACAAAACTCCACGAATGACCTTAAATTTATATATATTTCTTCGATGCCTAAAACCTATGTCCATTCTTATGGAGAGCAATTCATGAAATCCCAGTTTGAACTGGCTTTTTCAGTATTGTCGAGTTGTCAAGACTTCAATTTGTTCCCACTGCATTCAGATGACCGACACAACTGTGGTGATTCTGACCACCACATGCCACTTGAAGCTACAAGAATAAAACAATGAGGAGGAAGGTACGGTACTAGAGTCACCTTTTTGGCTTCAGCAGGTTGTTACATACACTGATTAGAGTAACATATCAATGCTAAAACAATGCACAATGATTTCCTGAATCTCAAGAGTCATTTGGAAACAAAAATAGATATTTTCGAAGAATTGTAGTTAAATTAATGAAACATTGTGAGCATGGGCAAATTCAGCGAGACCTCTGAACTGTATCCCTCTGGTAATAATTGAGCAACTCTTAAGGTAGAGCATCTACTATACTACACACATCACAGTGAAATATTTATAACAACGTACGTAATTTCGTATAGTAAAAGTATCATTTAACCACAAATGTAACACTATAATCAACATACCATTTTTGAATGGTACAAACTTCAAGGAGTGACTAAATATTCAAAATCTCGAACCTCCATCCTCTCTATCCTTTTGAAACTCATGGCCAAGACCATTGCCGCACTTGCCACATGAAACCTTAAAAAAAATAATTTCTATATCAATTGAAACATATTAAAAAATAAAAGAATTATTCTTTGATGTGTTAACATGGTAAACTAACTCAACATGTTTTAATTCCATCTGAAAATTTAAGGCTTCCAGCAAAATGGCATAAAATTTATCAACGACATAATGGCATGAAAGTTTCAAGTGTAATTGAATATATGTTGACAAATATACCTCTATTAATGAATTAAACCAGGAAGTGACAGAACCAGGTTTCTCTGATCGCAAAACCATTCTTTGGCCATTTCATGTGCAAGCAGTTCACTAATCCCTTAAATACCACTATAATGGCTGGAATATTCAGTCCTCTAAGTCTTTAGCTACTGGAAGTCATCCGGGAGAATATATGCATTTCGCCTTAAGCCTTGATAACAAAGCGAGCATTCCTGAGTGAGTTCCTTCATTATTTTGACGTTTCTTTTCCCTTCACTAAAAAGCAAAATATCCGATTGAAAAAAAATATATAAAAAAAGTAGATACCACCGGATGTTAAATTTTACTCAGGAAAAGAGGAATCTATTTAATCTTGAATATATAATTCAGAATTTCGCGGTCCTAATTTTTTGGTAGGGAAAAACGCCTCACGTCTGCAGATTTCACACACCTTTTGTCTACCGACATAAAGGTCTGGAATGGCAAATTACCCTAGAGTAGTTTTAGGTTACATTATGAGTTAAAAATGACATTAAAAACTTATATCCACGTATTATTTAACTCCAAAATTAATGTGATTGATAGGAAATACAGGAATTATGTTGGTAGCCCTGAATTTTTAGTCCGTGGGATAGAAATACCGTGGGCTAAAACACGCTCTTCGTGTATTCTTTTGTGGCGAAATGTAATTTCATTTTCACTCAGATGTAATAAATTAAAATTTCTATTCCAACCAATGCTATCATCTATACCATCGGAACTTGTTAGATCTATTTCTGTTGTTATATTCAGCATTCTACTATTGATTCTGTGGTAATCTAATCATTATGATACAATCTTATATTCATTTGTTCAGTTTTTGTATCTATGGAGACGATAATAAATATGAAGTGAAATCGCTTGTGTGTGTTCGTATGTTCTTACAATAATTAATCCTTTCACTTTATTACGAAGCTTTCACTAAGAGTTCGAAGGAAAAACCCAACAAATGGTTATGGGCCCAGATGAAGAAAGTGAAAGAACGAACTGCAGATGAACGATTTTTATAATAATCAACCATCTTTGAAAGTGATTTAAGAGCACGTTTTCTCCGGTTTTGTAAGAAGAAGTTTTTCATTGTTCTCATTTGTGAAAAGATGGATTCTACTCTAAGTATATTTGGAAATGGGATCGCCCGCCTCAAAGGACTGGAAAATTATCAAGACTGGAAATTTCAGGTGAAAAATTTTATGCAGCTAAAGGGGTTATGGAATGCAGTAGAATATTCTGTAAATGATAAAGGTGAAACCATTACTCCCAAGGCTGGAGATGATCTGAAAGCTAAAAATATTATTAGTCTTCTCATCGATACAACTATTAAGTCATATGTGATATCAGCCAAGTCTGCCAAAGAAGCTTGGAATAATCTGTCAAATGCCTTTGAAAATAAGGGATGGAGCAGAAGATTTTCACTTCAGAGAGAACTGTGGAATTGCAAGCGCAACAAGTTTAAGAATATGTTTGAATATGTCTCAAGAATTAAAGATCTGTGTCAAGAGCTTGATGACATAAATTCTAAAGTGGAAGATAGTTGGCAAATCTCAATCCTGCTGAGTGGTTTGGGTGAAGATTATGATCCTTTGGTAATGGCACTAACCAACAGAAATACTGATACTACTCTAGAAGAGGTAATTGAAGCGCTCTACCAAGAAGCATCTAGGCGAGAGCAGTCATCATCCAGTTCTGCGAGTAGTTCAACGGCTATGTACTCAGCCAACAAGAAGAATTGGAAATCTGGTGGCAAGCAGAGTAATAACAACAACAACAGCAATGGTGAAGAGTTTAAGTGTTATCGATGCCAAAAACCTGGACATCTGGCCAGATATTGCCGATCCAAGTTACCTTCCAATAACAAGAAGACTGAGAATAAGCCTGAGCAGAAGCCACAAGCAAGGAGAGAAAGTAAAGCTTTGTTTTGTTCGGTTCAAGCGCTGTCAGTGAAAGCAGATCCTCATGAATGGTTAATAGATTGTGGAGCAAATGAAAACATGACTTCAAACGCAGAAGGAATGGTTAGCCTGAAGAAATTGGATAGGAAAATGACAATTTCTGTGGCAAATGGTGAAACACTCGAGCCAATCGGTGTTGGAGATGTTCCTATTCAAGTGAAAGCCAATCCTGATGTTGACAAGATATCAAATGTTCTGTGTGTCCCTGGATTATCTACCAACTTACTTTCTGTAAGTAGACTTGTGGAGAAAAATTAATCAGCCTTCTTCAGAAGTTAATGGACTCTAGTCCATTAACTTCTGAAGCAGTGGCTAATAATGTACAGTTAACCTCTAATTCAGGTATTTCAAAAATTCTACATCCATTCTTATCAAATAAGGCTGATAAATTTTTCTCCACAAGTCTACTTACAGAAAGTAAGTTGGTAGATAATCCAGGGACACACAGAACATTTGATATCTTGTCAACATCAGGATTGGCTTTCAGTTGAATAGGAACATCTCCAACACCGATTGGCTCGAGTGTTTCACCATTTGCCACAGAAATTGTCATTTTCCTGTCCAATTTCTTCAGGCTAACCATTACAAGTTGGATGTTATCAAACCTGAGAGGGGAGCCTACAAAGCAGATCATGAAGATACCGAGAAACTATGGCACCAGAGGTTAGGTCACCTCAATAATCATGCAATGAAGTTACTGAAAGGTGGAATGGTGTCAGGAGTTAATTTTGAAGAAAAGGTAAACTATGAACCCTGTGAACCATGTATCAAGGGCAAATTTGCAAAATTACTGTTCAAGAAAAAAGGAAAGAGAGCAACCAAGAAATTGGAGTTGGTTCATGTAGACCTGTGTGGACCCATAGAACCACAAGGTTTGAAAGGGGAGAGATACATGATGCTATTAATTGATGACTACACAAGGAAAACTTTCTGCTATGTTTTAAAAACAAAAGACCAGGCTTTTGATTATTTTCAAGGCTTTAAAGAGAGGGCAGAAAAACAAGTAAGTGAACAAATAATGTGTGTAAGGTCAGATAATGGAGGAGAATTTTGTGGGCAAGATTTTGAAAACTATCTGAGAAGGAATGGCATACAGCATCAGAAAACTGAAGTCCACACTCCACAACATAATGGAGTAGCTGAGAGAGGTAACAGGACAACTATTGAAAGGGTTAGGACTCTGATTGCAGGCACTGGATTGAGTAGGTGTCTGTGGCCAGAGCTCTGCCAAACAGTTGTGTATCTGAAAAATAGATGTCCCACAAGGAGTGTAAAAGATTTTGTACCTGAAGAATTATGGAGTGGAAAGAAGATAGATTTGGGCTACCTCCGATCAGTCGGTTGTGCAGCATACATGCATATTCCCAAAGAACGCAGAACCAAACTGGATTTTAAAGCCAAAGAAATGGTAATGATAGGTTATGGAGAAGATGACTTTGGTTATAAACTTGTTGACTTATCTACAATGGAAATAGCTCGTTCCAGAGATGTCATATTCAATGAAAGAAAGTTTCCAGCCGTGGAAAAAAGAAGAAATCCAATTACTGATACAAAACTGATTCGTGTTGGAATTCTTGGGATAGATTTTGATTCCCCTCAAGTGAGCGAAAATGAGGATGAATCAGAAGAAGATGAACCCCAGCCCGAGGAGCCAGAACCTGAAGTTCAAGAGCTCGAGGTACCAGTTCCAGAGGTCGAGCAGCCTAATCCAGGTGGAATGGATCCACCGAGAAGATATTTACTGAGAAATAGACAAGCAAAAGACTATCCTGATTTTGTAAACTGGGAAGAAGTCCATGATTTTGTAGCGCATAGTGTTGTGTGTGATAATGGAAATGTTGTTTCTTACAGCCTGCTTGATAATGTACCCCTGAATTATCAAGAAGCCATGATGAGTGACCAAAGATACGAGTGGGAGAAGGCAATAGCTTCAGAGCTTGAATCCCTGAGGGAAAATTCAGTGTGGAATTTAGTAGATCTCCCTCCTGGTCAGTCAGTGGTAAAATGTAAGTGGGTATTTGCTATCAAGAAGGATAATGATGGCAAAATAATAAGATACAAAACAAGACTGGTAGCAAAAGGGTACAGTCAGGAATACGGCGTAAATTATATGTCAACTTTTTCTCCAGTGATTAGGCACGTCACCCTGAGATTTCTTTTAGCCCTTGCAGTAAAACTTGATATGGAAGTTTTTCACTGGGATATTGTGACAGCATTTATGTATGGTAAGTTAAAAGAGGACGTTTATATGACACAACCTGAAGGATGTATTCAGAAGGAGCAGAAAAACAAAGTTTGTAAACTTGAGAGAGCTTTATATGGTCTGAAACAGTCAGCCAGGGAATGGTATTTTGAATTGAAAGAGTATCTGGTTTCTAAAGGTTTTCGACTTTCTAAGATTGAACCGTGTGTCATCATCAAGGGTAGTAAAAGTTGTATTATTATAGTAGCTATCTATGTTGATGATATAATTATGATTGCTAACAATGCTAAAGAAAGGGAAGTGTTGAAGGCAGATTTAACAGCTAAGTTCAAACTGAAGGATTTAGGTCCTGTGAGTCAGTTGCTAGGTGTGAGAATTAGAAAGACTGATAATGGATATTTCATGGATCAAACTCAGTATATTGAGGGAATACTCCGTAAGTTTTGTATGGAAGATAGTAGGTCTGTGAAAACACCTTTAGAGTTAGGAGTGAAATTGAAAAAGGTTGAAGAGTGTGATGTAGAATTACCATATCAGAGCCTAATAGGAAGCCTTATGTATTTAAGTGTGATGACAAGACCTGATATTACATTTTCTGTGAGTTATCTTAGCCAATTCAACACAAGTTATGATAAGAGTCATTGGAATTGTGCTAAGAGTTTTGAAGTACTTGCATGGAAGCAAAGATTTGTGTTTAGCATTTAAGAAAGGTGGTGAAGAATGTTTGATAGGTTATTCTGATTCAGATTGGGGTGGAGATGTAGTTGATAGAAAATCCTATTCAGGATATTTCATTAAGTTGTTTGACTGTCCTGTAGCATGGGGGAGTCGAAAGCAGCAATCTGTGGCACTTTCTAGTGCGGAAGCAGAGTATATGGCAATTACTCTAGCAATTAAAGAGGGATTATTTCTTAAGAATCTGTTTAAAAATATTTTGCAGAGAAGTGTAGAATTTAATCTTGGATGTGATTCTCAATCAGCCCGTGCAATGACATCAGAGGATATGTTGTCTACTAGAACAAAGCATATTGACATTCAATATCATTTTATCAGAGAGTGTGCGCAGAATGGGAGTGTCAAGTTGAATTATGTGCAAACTGATAAGATGGTTGCTGATGTACTTACTAAGGCACTAAGTGTGCAGAAGTTTGTGTTTCATGTGGGAAACCTTTGTTTACTTGAGTTTTAAGTAATGATGTGTCAATTTTTGGTTTTATTTAGTTTATGCTTAACGATAAGATTAAGAGGGGGTGTTGTTATATTCAGCATTCTACTATTGATTCTGTGGTAATCTAATCATTATGATACAATCTTATATTCATTTGTTCAGTTTTTGTATCTATGGAGACGATAATAAATATGAAGTGAAATCGCTTGTGTGTGTTCGTAAGCTCTTACAATAATTAATCCTTTCACTTTATTACGAAGCTTTCACTAAGAGTTCGAAGGAAAAACCCAACAATTTCCATGATGATAATAATTATAATGTCAAAACTAAAAAACCACGCATCAAACCTTTAGAGCCAGAGGTCTACCGTCTTCTGGAACTTTGGTTACAGAATCACACCTAATAGGTTCCGTAAAAGCTGGCCATGGGGTATGGTGCTCATATTTAGACCTGCTAGAAAATAATTCATTTCCACACTCCGAACAAACATATAAACCTGAAAAGAGTGAGTGAATGAATGAGAGCAGGTAAATATTTCTTGTAAATGGTATTCGAGGGTCGAACACAAACCAGGTTTAAAATTATCTTTGTAGTGTTCAGACCCCTGCCACATACAAAACGCCATTCTAATAGTACTAGTAGTCCAACGATTCAAGAAATCTTCTTGCGATGAACGGATTTCGACGCTGTCAACCTGAAGTCTGCCGAAATCCGTACGTGCGGTAGCAGGTAGTAGTCTGTGGTAGTAGCATACCTAGCATTAGTGATGGGCGAAAAGTAACTATTCGTTACTTTTGTATCCGTTACTACCTCGGAACCGAACTAACGATTACTCAACTTGAGAAAAACCGAGTACGAGTACTCGTTTGAATACCTACTCCAGAGTCCTCTGGACGGCATTCTCACCACTACTCCCTAACCACTTCATAGTTATTATTTGGCATGTCAGAGGACTCTGCCTACCTAAGCTCTTCCTCCATGCCTACTTGTGGTAGGAATTCGGTACCCTTGTCCCGAAAAGTAACCTAGGTCAGTTTCGGTACACCCATATATGGGTGTACCGAAAAGGAATCGAAGTGTTTCGGTACACCCATATATGGGTGTACCGAAAAGTACTCGAAGTGAGTTTCGGTACATCCATATATGGGTGTACCGAAAAGGAATCGAAGTGAGTATTCGGTACACCCATATATGGGTGTACCGAAAAGTACTCGAAGTGAGTTTCGGTACATCCATATATGGGTGTACCGAAAAGGAATCGAAGTGAGTATTCGGTACACCCATATATGGGTGTACCGAAAAGTACTCGAAGTGAGTTTCGGTACATCCATATATGGGTGTACCGAAAAGGAATCGAAGTGAGAATTCGGTGCACCCATATATGGGTGTACCGAAAAGTACTCGAAGTGAGTTTCGGTACACCCATATATAGGTGTACCGAAAAGGAATCGATGTCAGCTTAGGTGAACCCATATCTTGTGCACCGAAAAGTAATTTAGGCGATGATTGATGTAATGATTGATATAATGATAGACATTTGATTAGACAGAAAAAGGTTTGGATGGTATTACATTTAGGGATGTCTTTGAAAAATATTGTTACGCCGGTAATTCTGGTATTGCTATCATGCGTTCGTACGGCTGAGGGATAATTTTAATTTCCAATTTCTTTTACATGTCATCAAGTTTTCGAGGTTTTTTTCCTTTTTGCCTCACGTGTGATGGGGTAAATGTTGCTAGTGAGTGGGTGCATATTTAACCAGTTAAATAATTTGTCATGTTCCTGAAATTAATAACGTGATAACTTTTCATAAATAAGTCCAAACAATGCTAGCTATACTTTCGTCACGTCTTGATAATGATGATAAGACAACAGTATTCCAATTTGGTCAAAACGATCCAAACTGGTAATACTCCGGAAACGATTATCACCGTCTTCCCATGACAGCGTCAATAATTTATAAAAATGGGTTTATGCTTTTTGTTATCTAAAGAACGTATTCTGCAAAACTGGGGTCTCAAATGTTGAAGAACCAAACAGTTCGTCTACTCATTCCAGTCAGCTTGTTTCCTGAAGAAATTTTTTGAATTCTCAGTTTCCAGCTTGACAATGAAGTTACAATACACAGGTCGACGTCTTAACAAAACTAATATTTATTTATATCAACGCATGCGTACATATTTTTCTCTCTGGCTAATATTTTTCTTATTTTTAGGTTTGGTCTATCGTATTGTTTTTCCACGCAAATCGTTACTCATTTGTCTTAATACGAGGTAATGCTAGTTCAATATAGTTCCGCCTGGCGCTGGATTCGGACCTACTCCTGAAAGTAGGCAACCAGCGGGAAGAAAACAAATGAGAAACGAATACCCAGTAACTACTCGAAAGGAACGAGTACATAACGAGAAAGGAACGAGTACTACCGATTATCGAAAAGTACCGATAAAGCCCATCACTACCTAGCATCGTTCGCAGAGCGTATGGAACTTAGGGGAACGGCCGCGGCGCCAGTGAAATCCCCATGCCTAGCATACCGTACATGTCTCTGCATCAAATTCTTTCCACTCCCGTGTATGGCGCTTCCCTAAGTTTTAGTCCAAACACCGTTCGAAGGGTGCCCCACCGTCGCCATATAAGTGCCGCGGCGCGCAGTTCAAATACTAATATCTTTAAATTATTTCATTATTCTTTTCTTTAAATTTAATATTTATTACGAGCATCCGATAGTACAAATACTCTGATGCGCTACCATGTTGTCTATCCTCTCCATTTGATGATCGTTTCCTTACCCATATCAGAAAATTCCTTGAAGTCACAGTGACAGTAAGCAAACATTATCTGAAGCATTCTCATAAACTGCAATAAACCGACACGACGAAATAAGACCACATAAGCGAAGACACAAAAAATAGGCACTTAAACTTCTTGATCATGGGAACAAAGGTAGAAAATAAAAAACTGATTTCAAAAATTCATTTAATTACTTATTCTGTTACACAGTTCAGCTTCATAACAAAATCAATTACTAGGTTATGAATAGTGATGGCCGCATCGGATCTGTCGGATCCAAAGATCCGCGGATCTTTCATTTTACTCGGTTCCGGATTCGGATTCAAAGATAAGGGGCAAAATCGGATCCGGATCGTAGATTTTATTTTTTTCGAGGCTTAGCGATTGAAGGGCCCCGTGAATGGAGTGTAGGTGCGGTAGCTTTGGATTATATTTATCATTGGCAAGTAATTTTATCAATGGCCAGCAATTTTATTACTGACAAAGCGATTTATTCACAAGCCAAGTAATTTTATCACTGGCTCAGTAATTTTATCACCGGCTACCGATTTTATCACTGGCCCAGTAATTTTATCACTAGCCCAAAATTTCATCACAGATCCAATAATTTTATCCCTGGCTCATTATATTTATCATTGACAAATAATTTTATTACTGGCCAGCAAGTTAATTACTGGCCAGTTATTTTAACATTGGCCCAGTTATTAAATAACTGGCCCAGTAATTTTATCGTGTGGCCCAGTAATGTTATCACTGCCCAGGAATTCTATCTCTGACCTAGTAATTTTATCACTGGCTAGTCATTTTATCACCGGCCCAGTAATTTTATCACTGCCCCAGTAATTTTATCACTGGCCCAGTAGTATTATCACCGGCCCAGTAATTTTATCACTGGACCTACTAATTTTATCACTGGCCAGTTATTTTATCACAAGCCCAGTAATTATATCACTGGCCAGTAATTTTATCACTGGCTCAGTAATTTTATCACTGGCCCAAAAATGTTATCACTGGCCAGTAATTTTATCACTGGCTCAGTATTTTTTTAATTGGCCCAGTAATATTATCACTGGCATAGATATTTTATCACTGGATCAGTTATTTTATGAATGTCCCAGTAATGCCCAAAAGCCCTCATTCCCAATTGGCCCCATGCCCAAATGCCCTCACGCACAAATGCCCTCATGCCCAAATGCCCCCAAGCCAAATGCCCTCATGCACAAATGCCGTCATGCCCAATTTCCCAAACGCCTTTATTCCAAAATGCCCTCATGCCCAAAAGCCCTCATTCCCAATTGGCCCCATGCCCAAATGCCCCCAAGCCAAATGCCCTCATGCACAAATGCCGTCATGCCCAATTTCCCAAACGCCTTTATTCCAAAATGCCCTCATGCCCAAATGCCCCATACCCAAATGTCCTCATACCAATATGCCCTCATTCCCAAATGCCATCATGCCCAAATGCACTCATGCCCTCATGCTCAAAATCCCGCATGCCCAATTGGCTCCATGCTCAAATGCCCTCATGGCCCAATGCCCTCATTCCCAAATGCCCCCATGCCCAGTTGCCCTCAGTCATTTTATCACTGGCTCAGTATTTTTTTAACTGGCTCAGTAATATTATCACTGGCATAGATATTTTATCACTGGCTCAGTTATTTTATGAATGGCCCAGTAATTTTATCACTGGCCCAGTAATTTTATCACTGGCAAGTAATTTTATCGCTGGCCCAGCAATATTATCACTGACCTAGTAATTCATACACTGGCCAGTAATTTTATCACTGGCTCAGTAATTTTATGAGAGGCACAGTAATTTTATCACTGGCTAAGTAATTTTATCACTGGCCCAGTAATTTTATCACTGGCTCAGTAATTTTATCACTAGCCCAGTAATTTTATCACTGGCCCAGTAATTTTATCACATGCCCGGTAATTTTTTCACAAGCCCAGTAATGATATCACTGGCCAGTAATTGTATCACTGGCTCAGTAAATTTATCACTGGCCCAAAAATTTTATCACTGCCCAGTAAATTTATCACTGGCTCAGTATTTTTTTAACCGGCCCATTAATGTTATCACTGGCGTAGATATATTTTATCACTAGCTCAGTAATTTTATCACTGCCCCAGTAATATTATCACTAGCATAGATATTTTATCACTGGCTCAGTAATTTTTTCACTGGCCCAGTAATTTGACGGAATGATCTCAAATGACGGATCTTTCCACGGATCTTGCACGGCGGCGGCCCGCTGTTTCAAGTGCAGCGGACCACATACGGGAGAAAACTGCACCACTGAGGCGCGGAAATGCTGCAACTGCAACGGGCCACATGTTTCTTGCTCGCGGGAATGTCCAGTGTGGATTATGGAGAAAGAAAAAGGTAACGCCAGACCACAACTGAAATCAGCACCGACAGCTCGCCGAACTCCGGGCCCTGAAAAGGGCCGTCCGCTCTCAACTTCACTGCTCGTACCACAAGCCGCCAGACGCCCGCAAACCACGTACACCCCACAGAGAACGCCCTGGACTATCACCGCGTTAGCTCAACAGCCAGCTGCATCGACTGGGAACCAAATTGCGACTGCCCAAAACCAGCTAGGACAGCCCGACCTAGGCCTCCCAGACGAGAATCTCCTCGAATTCCCTGTGTTACCAGTTGCTCAGGGACCGCCGACATTGCAGCGAGAAACGGCCACGTCCATCCGGATACCACTGAACCGCAGAGGCCGTCAAGCCCCCACGGAAACTGCGCCTTCCATCGACCCCTTTTCACCAGCGGCGGGCCACACACCGGGAGTCCTGCCATCTTCCATGAACACGATCATGACGGTTCTCATGAACGTAACGCAGGCTCTCCACCAGCAACTCCAGGTCCTGACCAACACGTTGCAGCAGCTCCCTCAACTTGTCAACGCCCATTATGGAAATTAAGACCAGACGATCACAACATTGCCTCACCTTCGCCTGCTGGAACGTAGGCGGAGGACTTCAATGGAAGGCCGCGAAGCTGCTTTCCTTCTTGGCCAAGCAACGCTGCGACATCGCCCTACTGCAAGAAACTCACCTTCGGCCAAACCAGCGGTGGACAGTGCCCGGATGGACCATCTTCCGTGACGATCGCGGCACAAACGGCGATCATCGCAGCCTCTCACATCAGAGCGCAGCGCATCTCCTTGGCCACGGATTCCTCGCCATCGGCGATAGAATCTACGGCCATTTCTATCGACTGCGAAGGTGGAAATATTCGCCTGGCATCACTCTACATTCCGCCAAACGCGAAATTTCTCCCTGCAGATCTGAATCCGATCATCGCCGGAGATGCGCCGATTATAGCCGCCGGGGATTTGAACGCCAAACACCAGGCTTGGAATTCAAGAATCCCGAACACCAGAGGACTACGCCTCCACCAATGGCTCTCGACATCCGACGCCTCCGTCACAGCGCCGTCAATCCCTACGCGATTTGGCGACATCGATGATGTCCTCGACATCGCGCTGCACCGTATTCTGCGGAAGAATCTCAGCGAAATCCATCGCAGCCCTTGATTCCGATCATCTTCCGGTCATCTTCCACGTTGGACATCGGCCAATCTCCGTGCCATTGAGAACGGTGCGCATCTATGATGACGTTGACTGGAACCTATATCGAAGCCATCTCACGCAAGCTCTTCAACCGCTGTCGGACGAACATCTTTCTTCTCCACCAGACGTTGATCGGCGAGCAACAGCGATCTCAAAGGCCATCGATGAAGCCATATCCGTCGCAGTTCCGGTGAAATCCATACGAGCATTCAATCACCTGCAGCTGCCACCTTGGATCTGTAAGAACATCCGGATGAAGAACGCCCTCCGAAGGAGATTCTTCAGGACTCGGGACCCTTTGGACAAAGCCCGTCTTCAAGATGCCCAACACCGCATCAGAGATGACATCCTTGCTTTCAGAGAAGAAACCTGGAAGAAAAAGGCAGAGTCCCTTTCTACGGAGGACGGATCACTATGGAAGATGGCCCGCGCCCTTCGAACCACTTCCGCGGAAGAAGCTCCACTAGCGACGCCTGATGGTCCAGTGAAATCTTCCAGCGAGAAGGCTGAATTCATGGCGACGTATCTTGAAGAGGCATTTACACCACTTCCGGCAGAAGACACCGCAGAGGATCCCCTCAACACGCCGGTCAGCCTACCTAGGACGCCGCTTCGTCGCCGCCACCGGGCTTACATGAAAAGGACCTTATCAAGTCCCTCAAGACGATCAAGCGGAAGAAAGCTCCGGGCCCCGACATGATTGGCAACGAGGCTCTCATTCGCATGCCCTGCTCACTAGCGCATGCTTTACTGCTACTATTCAACGTATGCCTCGCGATAGGACACTTCCCCAACATCTGGAAGCACGCCCGAGTTATTTGCATCCCTCAGACCGGAAAATCACCATCGCGCCCGGAGAATCTAGGGCCGATCTCCCTACTCAGCGCCGTCGGCAAGCTGCTCGAAAAGCTGGCCCTGGAGCATCTAAAACTCATCACGGAGGAGCTCTGCGTCGTCCCTGAACAGAAGTTTGGATTCAGAGAGGAAAACTCGACGACGCACCAGGTCGCTCGGATTCTGAACTTCATCACCGAGGCGTTCAACTGGAAGCACACCGCGGCCGGCGCCTTCTTTGACATCAGCAAGGCGTTCGACCGCGTGTGGCATGCAGGGCTCCTCCATAAACTTTATTCCTTCGGCTATCCGACATGGATAATTTCATCATCTGATCATGGCTCCAGGACCGCAGCTTCCATGTCGACTGGCGAGATGCATCCTCCGGACGTCGCAGAATTGCAGCGGGCGTGCCACAGGGAAGTGTCCTATCGCCCTTGCTCTTTAACATCTTCACCGCAGATCTGCCAAGCTTTTTCTCACCACATGTCATCGGTGCGCTTTATGCAGATGACGCAGCACTCATCTCTCGATCCCGAAAAGGCTACATGGCGGCGACGTACCTCCAGCGGGCGATCGACACGCTCATGAAATGGTATTCAACCTGGCGCTTCGCAGTGAACTCCAGGAAAACCCAGACAATCGTCTTCTCCATCAACCTTGGCGAACCTGGAGAACTTCTAGTCGGGGACCAAGAGATTCTATGGCACCAGAGCGTCACCTACCTTGGCGTAACACTCGACAGACGCCTAACTTTCGTGTCACATGCCAGGAAAGCAGCGAGAACCGCCATGACCAGACGTGGACAGCTTTGATGCATCCTAGGAGGCCAAAACCTCCCTGTCAAAACGAGACTCCTTCTTTGGAAAACCAATCTCCGACCTTCACTGACATATGCCTCACCAGCCTGGAGCGGCGTTGCGTTGCAGAAAGCCCGCTCCATATTAGAAGTTGAAGATCGCAAAGCACAACGCCAGGCACTCCAGCTAGGAAGAACACCGCACAACTGCGTTCTTCCCATTCTCACCCAATCATCCAACTTAGCCAAGAAATGGGCCGACGAGGCCAAGAAATTCTACAGGAGAACAGGACACGCCACATTCCCAGAGCTTCGCCGGTTCTCAGAGTTCAAGACATGGGACCGGCATCGTCGCCCGCGCTCCGGCACCGGCGATCCGGAGGACTTCCCGCCTCATCAGAGGCGCTCACTTCCCACCTGAATATTCTAAGTCCTTAGGGACTTAAAAAAGACCGTCACACACCAGAAATTCAAAGTCCCTCGGGACCAAACGCAAAGCAGCCAAAATAGATAGCCGCTATTTTCACCTACAGAAGCCCTGCCTGAAGAGCCTACTAGAGCTGACCAGGCATCTTGTCTGCGAGGCGGCAGACATTCACCCGTGAGTCCATAATCGGAAAATGTGTCAGGTCGTATATCAAAGGATGATAGACAGAAGTTATGTGCAGGTTGTTAGGTAGGCGAATCTGTAGTATGCGAGGTACAACTAGTAATCAGTAATTAAGTGAGAACTTCGATTGCTCACCGCTATTTTTTTCAATTTTGGTGATAGGTGCACCCATGCAAGGTAGCATATTAGAATGATTATTTTTTTAATTAGTTAATGCATTTGGGTACATATTCTATTGAATGTTTTAGCAGCTATGGGGTTAGTAAGGATATATTAATGCTTGTCACATGTTTTCCAAGTGCCTTACTAGTACCTAAAATGTGCCTTTTTAATGTGCCTAAAATATGTCTTCGATGTGCCTATGAACGGCGCCTTCTGTGCCTTTATTAGGTGCCTCCGAGGCTCCTTCAAGGTACATTTTCCTGGAAGTGTGCCACGTGGGTCACTAGTGGCGCATCAGGCATGCATTTTCAGCGATTCTGACATTCGTTTGAAGCGATCGTGACACGCTTGTGCAGGGCTCCTGACGTGCTTGTGCAACGCTGCTGACACCACTTTGCAGCGTATCCGACATTCAAAAAAGGGAAGTTTAGGAGTGCCAGACGCGCTGCAGCAGCGCCTTCGCGGAGGGCCGCTGCCGCGCAGCGCATCAGAAACGCATCTGCAGCATTAATTGTGTTCTGGGTATTGAACGCGCATGCTCTTTGTAAACAATATGACACTAATATCGGAAGATACGAGAAATGGACAAAAGACGATCGCGTAGCGAGGATTTTTCTAATGCTTTTTCGCCGATGTCATTATCATGATTTATCTCACGGACTCTGGCGCCCGTGATGGAATCGAAAAATGGCACCGGCGACAGTTACGGAATAGCTACTGATGCCATTTCCAGTAGCTGATGCCAAAATAGTATCTCCTGTCAGAGAGCATCGGGCGCCTAAGTTACGGAGTAACAACCGATGCCATTTCGAATACTGATGCCAAAGTAGCATCTTTTTTCTGATGGCATCGGGCGCCTTCCTTACGGAATAGCCCCCGTCAGGTACACACCTGACGATGCCGCAAGGCGGTGAAACGTGTCGTATCATCAATAAACTTGTGGAGAAGTACGAAGTGCATTTTACTATGGATATTTGTAACTTTTACGCAGCGGTTGTCTCGGAAACAGCCTATCGTGGCTTGAAAAACAAGGATTTTGACCTTTAAAAACGTCAACTTCAAACTGTTGTATCTCATGAAATAATGATCTTCGAGCATCGAAACTCACATTATAATAAAGAGTCATCCCTTCTCTACCTTACATAGTTAAAATAAAATCGCTAATTTACACCGTTTTTGCAGGAAAACGTTTTGAAAAGTTTCACCCTTTGGTTCACATTTACCCTCGCGGAATGATAACAAAATTTCAACTCGAGATCAACTGCCTCTCAGATAAAAATATAATAACGTAACATAGAATCCAAGTTATCAGGGCCAGTGCAAATGTCTTGTTTGGCGCGGATTGTTCCTAACCGTTCCAACTTAACCCCAAACCCCCAAACTTTACCATTCCTGTCTCCATCAACGGACGGGACCAGAGATTCCGATTTGTAATCGTCCGAATTGGAAATCTACTATCAACAATCTAGTTGTTGTTTAAAAATCAGCTGTAAAGCTCACGAAATCAACGAAACCTCTGATATCCCTTCCAAAATTATTACTTAGGAGGGCGATTTGGGAGTTGATTTTGAAAAACAAGCCGAATTATTTCCCTCTATAGGACAATATTTGCACTACTGACATATGAAAGCAAAGTATCAGCTGTGATGATATTAACGTGGGTGAAAGATTGGTTTCATTTATGTTTAGTTTTTATCCGTAGGTTTATAATTTTTTATTCGACAGTGTTTACACTGAAGATGTTTATATGTAAATGTGTGTAAAGTGAGAGTTTTAGCTGTAAATATGGCTGCTAAAGCAGAAAACCATGTTGGGGATGCTGAGAGTGCAGAATGTATTGACTGGAAACTTCCATTGTCTTTCATGAAAAAACGGCATTTAGAAAATATTGAAGGTGCTAGTGCCATCACTCAAACATGGAGGATGAAAGAACGGGTAATTATGCCCCTGTCACTTTTTCGTGGTGTGTTTACTTGTGCTAGCATTTTCAACCCAAGGTTGTTTACAAACTTTACCCATTAATGAAGGAAAAAGTGTGTATGTCTCAGTGTTCTTTATTCCCCATGCATGAAGGAAAAAGTGCCTTATAAGTGATGGTTATGATTTAATAACCGGCTTAAGTTTCATTACTTTCTTGATTTTCAGATGAAAACCGTCAGTGTTGCGTTAGTTTTGTGCCTGAACGTTGGTGTAGATCCACCAGACATAGTCAAGACGCAACCTTGTGCCCGCTTGGAATGTTGGATCGGTAGGTTGATATCATAACTGACTCTGGGGGTTTCATGGTTGTTTGAAATTTTAAGACGTTTTATTGGATTTACAATCGTAATATATAATCTTTAAGGTCGATAGAAAGTGACCAGCACCAACCAATCATTTTAAAGTTGACTGGTATTTCAATTATCCTGTTGAGGCATTACTTATAAATTATAAAATTGTAAATTTCGTTGCGTAAGACACAATTGTGAAATTCTTGATTTAGCAAAGCATTCCAAAATTGAAAATGTTGCACGGTGTTTTGTTGCTCCATGCATGACTAATTTGGTGTATTCAACTTAACAGATCCATTGTCCATGAGCCCTCAAAAAGCCCTGGAAACTATTAGTTCGAATTTGCAAAAGCAGTATGAAAGATGGCAGCCTCGGGCTCGTTACAAGCAAAGCTTAGATCCTACTGTTGAGGAGGTATGTATTTCTGGAAGGCATTCAATTAGTTGTTTATAACAGTGTAAGCTTGCAAAAAACATCCATTCATGGGGAAATAAGCTCTTAATTTTATGTTTGAATCTTGTCTAGAAGTAAATTGACATTTTCTAACATTTCATCTGGATTTAGAACAGTACCATGTAATTAATGACTATATTTCACTTTAATAACATTTTGCTTAAGAGCAGGAATGGGAAATCGGTTGATCACCCCCACAATATGCTTTTGTTTTTAATTAGAAAAGAAATTGGAAGTGTCTTTGCCATTCAATTTTTTCGGGTGCCATCCATCTGTTTGAACAGTTGTGTGTGCCTCCATCTGAATTATATCCCAGTTTTTTCCTGGATATCCACCCAGCATTGTTTTCCATTTCTGCTCGAATCTCTGAAGATGCCATACACGATTTTCTGTGTTTGTTTTCCTACCGTTCGAGCTTCTTTGATGATGTACCTACTCGTGCTTGATTCTTACTTAAACCAGATTGCATTAAGCTTCCTCATTTTAAATTTTAGTGCAATCAACGAACCCACATTCCTGCACAAAATAAATAAAATGCTGGTGTAAGTGCTAGTGGCAAGTTAGTAAGTTGGTCTGGAACATGTTTTCATCTGCTGTGGGTGGAGATTGGGTTGGTGTGGTGCCCTATAGAGCACTGGCTTTCGATCCCGAGAGACCAAGTTCAAATCCCTATGGTGGAAAAGATTTTCCAATGGTAAATCAGTCTATACTTTGCTCAGCACTGTCCGTTGGGTGGCACGTTACAGTGTGGACCCGTTTGGTGCCTTTTGTTAACAACTGGCTGAAACCAAACACTGGGTTTCTCTCCACTCTTCATCTGTTTCTTGAAATATTCCTACCACTGACAAATGAAGAAAACGAAAGGAACTATTCCCACATGTCATGGCATTTGGCTTTGTACTCGCTAGCTCTGCCCTCACCAACAACACTCACCTTTGGGTTGAGCCTCGTGGTTTTCTTGTGCATATTACGACATCACTGTTAGGGTAATTATGGGAGGGTAGGGGGGGAGTGGCTCTGTGACATTGAGGAGCAAGAGAAACATTGAGCAACGTGATAAGTGGATGAAGTGCAGTGAACGTGATTGGACCCTTCTGCCTGAGTGGCGTGGAAATTCAAAATCTACAGCCTGGTGACAGCACAGTAGCAGGTCTAGGAAATGGTGGATGTCAGTAATGCACAGAAAAGCATTCCAGTGTGATGGAATTTTTCATTTCAAGGTATAAAGTTTTTGGAGTATGCACCAAGCGGTCGTGTAATGTCTGTGTGGGGGGGCTTCACTTTAAACCATGAGTTGAATGAGTGAAGTCTGTGCGTAAAGTATTGCTGACTTGGCAGTGAGTGATCTGGCAGTGCACTGGTGAAGTGATGCAGGGTAATCAATGCATGACAGGCCAACGGCTGAGTGTGGTGAGTATTCATCTCATTGTCGATGAACTTGGGTATTCCAGAATGTGTGCATTGCCCAGAGAGCTCACTCGTACCGAAAATCAGAGAGGAAAACTACTTTGCCTAAACTGTTGATTAGACGCACGGGATGTTTCACTATCCTGTATGGTCAGTCAGTGTGTCCATGTGATGAGGGTCCATCACTTTGAGCCAGATACGAAGTTGAGAGGCAATGTTGTGGCTTCATACCCAATTGCATGTTCACTAAATTTGACGCAGGTCAAATTAGTTTCGTTATAGCAGGTCACTGTGTTTTGGGACATTCAAGGGGTGTGTTGTTGCATGTCTCGTGCCTAATGGATCCACCATACATCCATGTGTCCACAATGCTGCAGTGACTGAGGAAGCATTTTCAACGCGTTCTGGCAGAGGGGAAGGAGTGGGGAGGGGTCGTGCTGCTTCGGCACAAAGACTCGTGGCCCCACACCAGACTACAAACTCGTGAAGTGACCACAAAACATAACATCACCATGTTGCCTCGCCCGTCATACATGTAGTCCCACATTTATGTGGTCAGTCTACTTGTGTGGTCCCTATGAAAATGTCTTCTGTTAGACCCAATTCCAGTCCAGCGATGATGTTGTGTGCACTGTGAATAAGCAGTTGCATGACCGAGAGTGTTATCGGGTGGAAATGAATGCACTTCATGAACACTGGCATAAAGTTAGAACAGAGTAAGACTTCTTCGAAAAAAGGCCAGTAGCCATCTAAATATAGTGGTGGAGTTGTATGTCCCATGCTCTCAAATAAATAAATTATCGTGCATTAAATTAGGGGTGGGATTGTTAAGCATTGTTCATATTATGCATGGGAATATAAACAATGGGGTAAAATATTAGTGCAGACAGGTATATTTTTCACTAAATACTGTACCCTCGATAATGCGAAGCACGACAATACGAAGTTTCGATTGTATGAAGCAAAACGGCCAGTTCGATGTAAATCCTATGGTAATAACATGGCAACATTCGAAAATACGAAGTTGTCGAAATTATGAATTTCGGTCCCGGTCCCCAGGAACAAATGGAATTTGTTTTTACGAACCTTGGTGAAAAACTGCTTCAGCAAAGCTATTTTGGATTGCATAGATACCTAACAAATCTGTGTTGCCGATTGTGGTGCATCAAAAATGAAATGCGTGAATAGTAGTGCCACATTCATCCTCCCACATATGCCCCAGTATCTCCCCATCATTTTCCGCATGTAACTCCGCATATCATTTATACCTTGAGTTATATGTGAATTGTAGCTAATGCCATTATTTATCTTATGGAGTGGTTATTTTTGTTTTAGCTATTACCAGCATTTCCATAATCTACACTGTTCTCTTTTGATCAAAACTTGTGTGACGGCACATACCATGCTCGCTGCCTGTAATTACAGCAGTTCAAAACCCTGAAATTGAACCCTACCTCACCCTTTAAGGTGGGCAATGCTAGATCAGCTCTCCGTGAAGGCACTGTCCACACCCAAATCATGTAGCATGGGTGAGCGAGGGTGGGTGATGCCGTTTGGAAATTTGAGCAAGTTGTGTTGGTGGGGGTAAGGATTATGACTGCCGGGAAGTTTGGGTTTACGGTGCGGTGCGGAGCGGTACAGTATGGTACGGTGCGGTGGGGAGAAAACGGTCCGGTTGCAAACAGGCACCAAATCCGGGAGACCCTCACATGCCGGGCACCCTCACCCGTGTTTGCCTCCACCTGTGTGACGTAGGTGCTCGACCGTTGGCCCCGGGTGCCCGCATTCTAGGCGGGTTCACGGGTTGCTCGTCCAAACTGGGGGGAGGGTTGACAAAAGAGAGAACGAAAAGTATTGCAAATGGCAAAGACTCTTGAGAAAGATACGTGGCGGTGACGATCGTGGGGCAGTCGCCCACCCAGCCGACTCTATACCCACCACCCATGCTCGCCAGTTTCTCCGTTAGGTCACATTCGTGATACTTTGGACAAGTCCGTCAAATGCCTTCGGGTTGTGCCTCTCTCTTTATCTCTCACACACAGGCAGGCAACCCTCACCCTTCTTTTGTGCCCGTGTGCAGGCCTCTAGTATCTCTATCTGTCTTGCCGAGCTTGAAGGAGGGGAGGGGGTGGGTGGATGGCATCATGGGACGTCTTGAGGTTCCTTCTTCTGCTGGGCAGCCCTGGGGGGCACCTCGTGGTGGTGGCTGATTGGAACTGCTCCGGGTGTTGAGTGGAATGGGGAGGGTCAGGGATGCGGCGTCCTTTGTTATCGGGAGGGTCTTCGACTCCTCCTCTTGCACTCTGACACCTCCAGACCATCCCCTTTGCGTCCCTCCCTTCCCTCGAAAATCCCTCGAAGATCCACCCGCCCACGCTGCACCACAGGGCTGCCCAGAAGAAGGAACGTCACAGGCGTTCCGCGATTCCCCCACCCCCTTCCCACTTGAAGCTCAGCAAGACACCTGCAACTGGGATCTTTCTTCTCCACACTTCCTCCCCCTATGCACCGCAAACCCAAACTCCACGGCCGTCATATAATCCTTGAGGAGACGATGCGGAAAAATGCTGAATCACACCCCATTTGTCATCAACGTCTTAGTAGTAGAAAAGAAACAGTATTACCTCCCATGTTCATTTATTCCACTGGCAATAGATGGAAGACACTACAAGTAATAACCTGTGAATGATTTTTTTTCTAGAAACCGGCGTAGTTGCGTGCTTTTTTATAGCTATGATTGGGCGATAGAAGACAACTAAAGCACAGTTGGGCCAGCTGCCATCATAACAGCGTGGATGTTTGAAGCAAATGTCTATTTTTAGCATCCACACTAGAAACCCGTTACTACAGATTCCGAAAATAAAATCTTATTACTAAATGTTCAACTTTTGTTTTATACCTACATATACATTTTCGATACTGGGACCAAATTTTGCCAACACTACGACCCCCGACTCAAAAGCATTGACATAAGTAGGTACTTATTTTATGATCTTTTAAGACATGCATCTCTTAATAATGCTTTCACGAACGACCACTATAGTTATACAATGTTGCCGAAGGGAACAAAAGTAGGAGAGAAGAGAAAACAGAAAATTTTATTCACAACTTTTTAAAAATATTCAAAATTATGAAGTGCCGATTTTCTGGTCCCGGTGACTTCGTATTATTGAGAGTTTACTGTATACATATATTATAGTTCTATTCTTAATTTTTTCTGCCAAAGAGAAGTTGTTATGAAACTCATTCATAAATTTTCCTAGAAATATTTTGCCTTATTGTTTTAAATAATGAGAAATTTACCTGTTTGAGGTAGAAAGCTCACTGTATAAATTATCTAATATTTTTGTCTGTAATGATCTCAAACTCCAGTTGCTTTACCTCTTATACCTGCCTGCCTTATTTTACTTCTTATGTAACGTTTATTAGCTATGAATGAATTTCCTCTCACAGTTTCTTTTTGAATCTCTGCTGTATGCTGTAATGCTGTATCTACAGGGTGCGTTCCGAAAGTAATGCAGTTATTATTTTTTAAAGTAATTTATTGAACAGATTTGCGCAAACACTTAAAATTCTTCGAAGTACTGTCCTTGGGCCTCTACACATTTTTTTCAGCGACTCTGCCATGAGCCGTGTGTGCCCTGGAAGGCATCTTCGGGGACCTCTCGCAAGGTGTTCGTCACGGCTAATTGGATTTCTTCTATGGACGAAAAATGGGTTCCTTTCAGAATTTCTTTAATCCAAGGGAACAAAAAGAAGTCTGCTTGGGCGATGTCAGGACTATAGGGGGGGGGGGGGGGGCAGCATTGGCACCTGATGTTTGGCCAGGAACTCGCGGACTCGTAGTGCGGCGTTGTGGCAAGGCGCGTTGTCGTGATGGAGTTGCCAGGTAGTGGAGATGTCTTTTCTCGTCCTGACGACCCTTATTCGGAGCCTACCGACCACATCCACGTAGTGGGCAGCGTTAAATGTCTGTCCTTGAGGAACAAACTCCTTATGGACCACTATTTGCTGTCGAAAAAGACAATGAGCATTGTTTTCACTTTTGATTTGCTCATTCTTGCCTTTTTGTGCTTGGGGGACTGGTTGGTGTGCCACTCAGAGTTGGTGTGCCACTCAGAGTTGGTGTGCCACTTTAACCTCCCCAAAACTTGTGAGTAGGACAGAGTAGAGTCCTAGAGTCCCCGTAAGCCTCACAAATCATTTTGTTAGTCTCCTCAAGAGATTTTTTTCAGTTTAGCACAAAACTTAATCGCGTAACATTGCTCGATCATCGATTCCATTTTTTCCGTGACACGGTCTGCGCGCAGAGGTTTACAATAACTGATGTCCTGCCGCTTCTACAGCTTGGAGAGGACTGAGCTTGGTTTTGCGGCAAAGCTTAGTGTCCCTGCCACCTACTCCAAGTGGTCCGATCCCACTCCGACCAACAGGAGCTGCGCGGGAAATTCAATTGCATTACTTTCGGAATGCACCCTGTATTATATGCACATTCACGTGTGCTGTTTAATGCATGCTTGTTTGTCCTTGTGATGCATAATCTTAATGATATCCATGGCATGCATATGGCCCTATGGGTTGGAATAAATCATATCATTATTTTTTAAATGAATCGGTCAATGGTTGTCATTGAGGGAAAAGTCAACTGAACAAATGGGAATGGGGAAGGTGTTTTGTGAAGTAACTGAAGCAAGTAATGAAGGGTGTAAAAGAGGAGACTTGTGTAAATGCACAAACGGAGAATGGAGCAGAGGGCTGTGTCGGAGTAATCTGAGGATTGATGCGTTGCAGATGGTGACAGCAGATGGTGCATCGTTTATCGTGATTGCATTACAATTCATTTTCCAATGAATGCATAATGGTCACCAGTTGCTTGTGATGCCTTTGTTCCCTTGTTATGAATGTATTTTTGTATTTGTTTTCAGGTGAAGAAGTTATGCACTTCCCTGCGGCGCAACTCCAAGGAGGAGCGTGTTTTGTTCCACTACAACGGGCATGGAGTGCCCAGGCCAACCACCAATGGTGAAGTTTGGGTCTTCAACCGGGTAAGAGCATGATCCCCCGAGCATTTCACACCTTAAGTGACGTGCCTTTGGGGTGAAATTCATTTAAATTTGTTGGATTATCTCTTTAACTGCTCTGTTTGGCACGTGTTTAAATTGTGATCTTCATTTAGACTATGATTCCGAAGAAAGGACTTTTTTTTAATCTATTGAAATTTCAATGAATCATAATGGGATGAGGATGAAGGCACAAAACTTCTCAGTGAAACCGTAGACTTTAGAATCAATGTTAGAGAGAAAAACATGTGATAAAGCCTCTGTTTAATGAACACTTGACTACAATTTTGGCATCTAATGTCAAAGACCAGGTTATCTACTTATAGTAATTAAGTTGTTAAGTAGATGGGTCCTGTGAGCTACACCTTTGAGGCAGTATTTTGGTCTTGAATCACACCTTCCAGCACATTGCATGCACTTTTCCCACCTCAAAATACGCTTGCCTAAAATGTGGGATGGGTCTTATGTGCCCGTAATCAAGACTGGATAATGAATTTCAAAAGGGCTCATCTCAGACAAATGTTAAAATGGACTTTTTTTCCTAATTTTTATGTTCACGTTTAGACCAGTGTTTTCTGAGCTATCCAGTAAACTATGTTACAGTACTGTTTTTTAGGATGCATTGGTACCTTAACTGACTGGGTAACTTTAATCTGAACTTTTGTGTTTACCCTTAAGGAATCAACAGATAAAACTGTGAAATAATCCACTGTGTCTCCGAGATACCCTGTGGGTGTGGATTGAAACCCCTCAAAATCTAGGATAAGTCCATTCCCCCAAATCTGGTCCACTTCCATCATCAATCCAAATTGAGTGCTTCTAAATTTAAATGACTGTGCTGGGAGAGAATTTCAGGGAACACCAGAAAGGTCGAGGGTGTTCGTAAGAAGAAACTCAAGCTTCCATTGTCCTTGGCCTTCCTCAAATGCTGCCGAGACACCAACACGATTCCATCTTTTGTACAGATTAAACATCTTATCCACACCAAGGCCACGAAAAAACTCTTCGTCTTGCAAGTGAGGCCCTTCTCCAGGAAAGAATTCGCTAAACGAGATATTTTATAGACCTTTGCTCCCGGGAACTCTACGAAATTCATCTGCAAACTGCGAATGTCATTCTACCACATGATTGGGACAAAGTGGACCGGATCACTTACGAGTCTTCTCTGGAGACCTTCACGAAGTCAAGGGAAACTCAGATCAGGAAATTTGACAGATTACATCGCAAGCAACATCCAGTCAGTGAGGATATGGATCTTAAAAATACTGTCATAAATCTGATGGACGCCCCACTACCAGACACAACCCTTCCATATTATATCCAAGGGCCTAGACTTCACCGTTTCCCCGAGTCAATTCCTACCGAAGGATAAAGTTATTATTAATAAGACAATGCAAAATTACTAGTTTAGCAGCTTGGAATATTCTATAACAATTTTTATCTTTATAATGGAACCCCCAGATATTCTATAAATGGAACATCCTGACCGCATTAAACCTTTTTTGTATTTCTAAAAAATAAAATTTGAAAGCATTCAAGGATTTAATTTACAATAACAACCCAATATAATGTAAACCGATTGTGCGCTGAATTAATTTTAGGTTTTTGATTTTGTTTATGATTTAATATTCTATATTATATTATGCTTGGCATGTGATATGCTCAGAAGTCTTTTTTCTATAACTACATTTATATCGTGTGTGTAGATCATCAGTGGTATGAAGCATTTTGTTAGTCAAATATAGAATAATACACAAAAAAATAACTCCGGAGGATACGTGTTCTGTGATGGCAAATTCTTTTATGCTCCCGTAGATGATGAATAGTATCTGGTGCTCTTTCAGCCTGCATGCCGCAGCACTGTCGGGCAAACAGAGTTCTCGAATCAATGCTTTCAATTTTTGATCATAGGCAGTGGTCGTAAAGTTGTATTGAAAGGAACTTTATGGATTTTCGGCTGATTGGGATGTAAGTGACTCAGATTTCTATGGATTTGGATTCGAGGTGAAACTCAATGGAATCGAAGATTCAAACGTCTCACTCCTAGAAAATATTTAAACCGATTATCACTGTAGAATCTCAAATTTACATGCTCCGATTTTATGAAAAATTTACGATTTTACGGGAATATTGTTTGAAATAACGTAAATTTGATGTACCTAACAATTTTACGTAAAGCTATTTCGGTCCCCAACAGAATTATTGATTCGTTTTTACGAAACTAAATATCATAACTTGATGAATCCTCAGCAAAATCACGCTGATTGTTGTTCATCTCTAATGGCAATCGGTAATTCAATTTAAAGTAATTCCATACTACAGTGCAAATCATCTGCAATGAATTAATACGAGGCACGTTAATCTAGATCGTATTTCAGTGCTGGGTTTCATTCACATGTTTTTATGCCAGGATGGCGAACTAACCGCGAATGCCTTAGCGGAGTCACCCCCGCTAAAAATTTGCAATAAATGAATTTCCACTGAGATTAAAATCCACCTCCACCATGGTGGTTATGATGTGAACGCCACAAGACACAAGACAAAGAAGGTGAATAAGATGTTGTTGATCTTGAAATAGGAAGCTGTTCCGAGTGACGAGACTATGCTCGCATCTAGTCACCCGCGAGGGAACGTAGTGACGTCACATTAGCGCACGTTGTTTGGCGGAATGTGATACAGGGTAACCTAAACCAAAACTAGGAAACTTCATTTAAGACCCAAGCCAGGTCAAAGTTCCGGGGAACAAAATGTAATTACAGTAATCCAGGTAACAAAATTTTGAACTTAACCCTGCCTTTAACATTTTACGAGAAGATTTTCCCACGGATGTTGCCCGGTTGCATGACTCGCAGGGCAGGACACTCCGTGACGGACAAAGCAACAATTGATGCAGCTAGTTGCACTACTGTGGCAGAGAAATAAAGTTTTTTCAATCCTCCACTCAAACTCCGTCCTCATTCATCCTCTAAGAACATAAAACCTCTCGTCTTTCTTCTCCTCGATTGTTGAGGAGCTCTAATAGGATATCGTCATCCCCATCTTCATTTCTTGCAATGTCTACCATCTCTATCTCACCATTCCTGGTCCCAGCTCATCCTTATCTATGTCATTCTTTTCTTCTATGCCCTAGTTCCCTGGCCTATTGTTAATGTCATGCAGTTCTTCCACATATTCCTTCCACCTTGTAGTTCCATCGGTGGCTAACCACTCGTATACAGTATCGGTTTCCACTTCTTGATGCTGGATAACGTTCTAGCCCTTGAGTACAGGCTGCCTATTTCTCCTTCTCTCTGGAGCCTCTTAATCTCCTCTCATTGCCCTTTCTGCCTCTTCTCTGTCACTCTCTCCATATCCCTCCCAATTCTATTGCTTGTGTCCTTGCATTTTCTCTACCTTACCTGTGTTTGAATCTTTCTATTTCCAGCATTCCCCACTTTCCTCCTTCACTTCTGCCGTGAACCAATGTTTCTTGTCCCCTCTAGTGTTTACTGCTCCTTTTTGCTTTCCATCCTTCCTCCACTGTTTGCCCTTCTCTATCTTCCCTCATTCATCTGTTCACTTATTCCTGATGCTCTCTCTGATTTAAACCTGTAGAAGTTTTTCCCGCTCTTTCTAAATCTTTGCCCTACCATAATGTATTCTAGTTGGTATCTAGTATGTCCCCCTGCATTTCAAGTGAGAAATTTTGGTATTATTTAAGTTTTTTTTGCAAAACACCCTCAATTAACACTTTCCCGCAATTTGCACTTTTTTCTCTTGTTCGCCACAATAGTGTAGGAGAGGGGTATTTACTGTATCTTTCCCTCCAGAATTTCAGTACGAGTGAAAAATGCCTTTTTCAGCAACATAAACATGATTCAGAGATCCACAGTTCAACGTTTGAGGCTTGACTTTGTAGAACCACAAGATTGGAAAAGAAGCGTCACTTGGTTCATTCCATACACACGTCCATTCCCTTGATAATGACATGTAACATGTCAGAATCATGGTCAAAGTCAATAAAACGTGTGTGTGGAATATGTACAAAGCAACATAAGAAACCAGATTCAGGTGCGATGTGGTGGAAACGTTTCATATTAATAGAAAGATATTGCAATTTTCCACAGAAGTAAAAAATTTATTTCGACTAGTTTCAATGCTAGTCGAAATTCTTTTTATGAAAATAGTTCTAACGGCAATGAATATATAACTGTATGTATGTGTATTGCAAACACCTGAGCTTTTTTGTCAGAATCACCTAATATCTTGATTTTACAAAACACTGATAATTCAGGTCTGCAGGTAGGTACATAAAATCAAGATTCTCCTGTAATTTCTTCCTGTGTGGTGGTTAGCCACTTCAAGTGTTTGGACTTGGTTTTTTGTGTGTATAGCTTTAGTGCTTGTGCTGAAAGCTGTGTATTCTTCATATGAGCTGAATGTAGTGTGAGTAAGTCTGAGTTGATCAAATTTTTAAATCTGGCTGTTTATATTTATTTGCAGACTTACACCCAGTACATCCCCTTGTCTGTGTATGACCTGCAGACATGGATGGGGTCTCCATCGATTTATGTCTACGATTGCTCCAATGCCGGAATTATCGTTGAGTCCTTCAAACAGTTTGCAGATCAGCATGAAAAGGAGTATGAAGTAAGGGCATTTCATAGCACCCCTCTCCCCTAATTCCACAAATTGTCCCAATCCTCATCCCTGAAAGATTAGTATTAAGTCTTTTGGAGGGTTACAAACTAGCCATGAAACAATGGAATCACCTGCTGATAAGTGAGGCTGTTATTTTAATCCCTTAAATTTCACACGATGTCCCTCTTCAGCCCCTCATGCCTCCTGCCTCCCATCATTCCATCCAAGCTATGTGCCCGTTCTTCGCTTACCCAATGCTCTTCCCTCAATCACCTCCTTCAAAAGACCATCCTCTTTTATTACCTTTTCCATCCACATCTTCTGCCTTCTCCTAATTTCATCTATCAAATTCCTTTCCTCTCCTACCAGTTCTAGCACTTCATCATTCGTCCTCCTTTCGACCCACTTTACTTTCTCCACACCCACATCTCAAAAGCCCCAAGTCTATTTTCATCTTCTTTTCGCAAAGACCACGTTTCCTCCTCATATTGTGCATCTCGTCATGTTAAACTTTTCACTAGTCTTTCCTTTACTTCCCTACTCAATGCCCTTATCATTAGTTCACGCCTACGAGTAAAAGCTTCTTTTGCCGATGCGATTCTCCTTCTCACTTCAATGGTGCGATATCCTTTATTCCATTGCTCCACCTCCTCTAGCTTCTGACCTCCCACTTTCATACTTAAGGGGACGCTGTACCCCCCCCTATTTGGCAGCATCTTCTGCGATCCGTTTTCGCTCAGTCAATTTTGCTTATATCAACTTGAAAGTTTTGGTTAATTCAAGGAAATAAATGAAACTAGGGTGCTATAATTTTATAAATCTTCTGAATCCAATGTTAATAAGAGGGATATTCAACAAAGATGGGCCTTTTTTTGGGAAATGTTGCGGAATGCCAATTCAAGAAACTGCCTTTTTGGCAAAGTCACACCCCAAGGTTATATATGTCTGTCATTGACATGCCAACCACCACAGAGAAATTTTCTCAAATAAATGTTTAATTTAGGAAGAACAAATATGAATTTTGAGAGATTTTAGCATGGTAATCAGCTTCTACAACATCCTCCGTTGTCATCTTAGTTCTCTTTTTTCCCATCACGAGCGCTCTCTCGGAAATGGAACTGACCATCTCATATATCTCTTACCTTGCTGGATTGACGAGGGGGGAGAGGGAAGGGGGAGAAAGAGTGATGGGAGAGGGGGGTGGAGTCTGACTTCCCCAGTAAGAGCCTGTGAGGGATGTGATCTTTGGAGCAAGGTCGTTGTTGGCAGGCGATGCAAGCGAGCTGCTGGACCCACCAGTCATTTATCCCAAACACACACGTTAGTCGCAATTTGAGAAGTTTTTCCACCCCAAGGTATTCAGTACTTCCGACAGTATTGTTAGGGTATCATACTTCTACTTAGTATCCTTCAAATGCCTTCTGCAAAACAGCGTTAAAAAAAGGGAAGACGTAGGAGAAAAGTTAACAAATATTACTCTCATGATTAGTCGCCACAGCCGAAGCCTTATTTATGATGTGGATAATAATCTGGTCGAGAATTATAATGCCATTATAGCAAAGTTAATTGGTAGAAAGTGGGTAAATTTTGCTCTTTCCCAGTCATATAAGGAAATATATGCCGGGGCAGTGGCCACCTTCAATGTGGGAAACCCATTGCAAACTCTTTATAAAAATGTTTGTAACGTGAGTCCAGAGTACCACTGCAAAAAGTCTCTCCGAATGAAGAAGGCAATTTCCACTTCCATCCGCTGGAAGGTTGCACCAAATTTGAGAAGGAATATATTATAATATAATGTATTACAACTAATGAAACTGCGGAAAATTTTTGCATTGAGCCCTGTGGACTATTTATCGATAGAGAATATCCTTACCTGGGAGCAACTCCATACGGAATCGTTGGAGGGTATTGTGGATATTAAATGCCCATCATTGACTGTGGATATGACTGTGGAAGAAGCAATTATGTAAGGAAAATTTAATTTTTGGATGAGGAACGATGGGATGAAAATTAACAGGAAGCACAACTGTTACTTTCAAATCCAAGGCCAGCTTCGCATAATGCTACGAGATTTCTGCATGTTCGCAGTGTGGACGAAATGAGGGTTAAAAGTGGAGAGGATCCACAGGGACGAGGGATTTTGAAACAATTCATGTTAAAAAAATTAAACAACATTTACTAGGAATGTATGCTTCCCGAGTTGAGTTAGTCGATCCGAGATTCTCCCGATCAATTCCAATTCGGAATCCCCCCTGTGTTTTGGCAGCCCAAGAGAAGTTGCGAAAATAAACATGAGGGGGGAGAGAAGAATGTAATAGGCAATTTGGTGTGCAGAAAAAAGCAAATCATATTCAAAACCGACATGACTTCTTTCTTTTCCTCACGTGCTGGGGTGGAGTACTTACTTCCCAGGTACCACCTTATGCGTCAGAGGTAGGGGATTTGAATTTTTCGTACAACACAGTCGGTGCTGAAACCGACTGCTATAGTGAATAGGGTGAAGCATTACCAAAGCAAGGATCAGTATAGAATTAGGAAGGGATGAGCACCCTCCGTGCTTCAGCCGAAATGAGAATGTAAACTGTAATATAGAATTAAATTGCATTGTATTTTTTTAATTAGTTGATTTTGATGAGGACATTGACTGGTCATCATACCCATTCTTCACGGGAACACTGCAGAAACTGGGAACTAAGTGACATCCGTTAATTCTAAAAGCCATCTGATAGGGTTACAAAATAATTCGCCATATGCATTACCTAGAACAGCAGGTAAAATAAAGTGGTTAAACTTTCTAACCAATAAATTTAGACTTTCGAACCGGATAAGTCATATTATCACGCTGCATTTTTTGACGAATTTGTGCGACATGCAACTTAAGGTGACAGATGATGTGTGTGAGCTGTTGCCACTCTTGCGGGGTCAGCCACATGTGCGCTGAAAGGACAACCTTGTGCTCAGATGGTTACAAAATCCTCTTCGGTAGAGAAGGATGGTATTACCAAAGGGAAGGCCCCAGGGGACGTTGGGAGGGGACTCATCCTTCCCCCACACGAGGCGTAGAAGACACACTCGAGACAAATGCATCCATTGGAATGGCGCTGCTGACTCGGGTAACTCTGTCGGTCGACAGGAAAACTATCTTCTCCCCCCCAGAAGTGACAAAAAAAAACATGTACTGCGTCCTCTTAAACTGGCCTTTTATGTTCTTGAAAATCACATTACTCTTGTTTTCTTCTGATTTTTCTTCATCCCATATCTTTCACTCTGTCCCGGCAATGCATTCAGTATTTTTTGCAAGCCACAGGCAGACTGGCTGTCTAGCGTTTAGTCATCCGCAAACCTCACTGATTTTATTAATTTCCCCCCGACCTTTGCTCCTGCCTCAAGCTCAGCCCAGACCTCTCTCACCATTTCTTCCGATTAGATGATAAAAAGTACTGGTGATAACGGCTAGCCCTGCCTAACTCCCCTCCCTATTGTGGCCCAATCCGATTCTCCATCAGCTACTCTCACTTGCACCTTCTACACCATGTAAAAATTCCAAATCAGTCTCCTGTTTCTCCATTCTACTCTTATCTTCCGCAATATTCCCATTAACTTTTCCCACTCAACTCTGTTAAACCCCTTGTCAAAATCTTCAAAGCACATGAATACATCCTGATTATATTCTAGATTCCATTCCACTAGATTCTAGATTCCCTTCCAAAATCCAAACATCCTCACCTATTTTGTATTTAGCGGATATTTTATCATTGTAATATTATTAGTCTTCTTATATCTAAAATACAATCACTATTGATATTTTAAAATGAAATATTATTAATTAAGTGGTATTGTATTTTAAAATTTCAGAAAACTCAAGTATAGTTCTTTAAAAAAAAAGTTTTATTATGAATTTGAAGAAGATCACAGTGCAAAAAGGTTCGTAATAATCATGCCAACGGAGCTTCAAACATACCTTGAAGGAATAAAATTCTATCTCATTGAGAAAACTTACATGATGCATGTATAATTTATCATGCCCAAAGAGTTCATCATGCCCAAAGAGTATCATTTAAATATTCAGGTTGTAGGTAAGCAAAAAAAGAAAAGCTATTCAAATGGAAAGAAAGTCTGTTTGTTTACAAGAAGAGGTTGCGTGTGTGTGAGGTTTGTGCAGGAATGGGATTTAAGAGGCGTGACATTGTGATGTGCTGCATTAACTGCAAACCAGCTTGTTCCTTAGATTCATATCTCAGCGAATTTCATAATCACCGAAATCAAGAAAAATCTTTTTTTTATTATAATAAAATGTCTCAAGGCTGCTGTACACAGTGAAATATCTTGTGCGAGAAGTTGGTTGGTGGTCGTACATAATCACAGTTTTCATGCAAATTGTGTGCCAATTACATATGCAGATATTGTTTCCGATCGAACAGCCGAATTGCAATATCCAATGACAATGGTACTTTGAAGATTACTGCCACAGTAACTGCATGAATGATTTGCTACCATTAATCCTAGCAATAATAAAATGAAATTATATGATTGGTTACTTGCACTCTTTCATCATCTCGTGAAATCCATCATTCATCCTCCAAATACCAGCTTTTAGCAAATACAGTGAAACGTCTACATAGTGAACCTCATCTTATCGTAAACCTCCGTTTTTCGTAATAACTTCGAGGTCCCGCCAAAATTTTTATGCTATTACATGGAGAAATGTCTTCCTATTGTACCTCAATATTTTTGAAAAACCTCCACTTTTCGTACTGAGTACACACCCCCATGACATGCCAACTACCTCCAAGGAGTAAAATATTCAGTGTATTCAGCTATTATGTTAGCGAAAATGATAGTAAAACTAACCGCTGGTATAAATAGAACTTGCAGACCAACTTAAACCTCTCAGATGAACTCTTCTATACGAGATAACCATCTGACGCAGCTATAGCTGAATCCGAAGATTTGTTATATTTTAGGGCTCAAATGACATTTTAAGGGGAATATAGCCTATTCTGACTTCATTTTATTGTCAATTCTCCATGAAATCTTGATATTGTTGTGACCGTACCCTTAGAAAATTACATTATGATTATTTCCATACTTGTGCCTCGTGGCAGTCGTCTGTTCTTTCAGAGTATCTTTGCCGCAAATTTAAACTCCACCATTCTTAAACAATTATTTCTAGGGATGTGCGAGTAGCACTTTTTGACCTCGAGTCGAGTATCGAGTCGAGTTGTAAAGTACTCGCGAGTATCGAGTCGAGTCGAGTTTGTACATTATTGTACATGAGTGAAGATACCCAGTTCTTACTTAAGTCATCGCAGTTAAAGTTAGTCAGCAATCCGACTATCAAATTGGCAGGCCTACCTACCTAATGCATAATTAAAAAAACAGTCAAATTAATATGGCTCGTAGCGCAGGCCAAAAGACCTAATGGAAATTTCCCGGTAGCTCTCGAAATAAGAAAATTACTTTCATTCCTAGGATTACTCAAAAATGTGTAAATTAGCATGCAGTACGGTACCTAGAGTGTACTTAGGCATAATATGAGGCCTATATGAGTGACATGCCCTATTAACTTTAAAGTAAGCCAGGAAGCAAAATATTTTTTCTTAAGGAATACTTAAGCCTAATTAGAAGAGTATTCCTTGTATTCGGCATTCCTATGTATTTCTTATCAGAGCTAAACGCTTTCTCAGTGATGTCGTGTATGCTGGGGTTAGTCCAACAGTACAGTCAATTTCGTACAATACGCCTTATTTGTGCAGTAAATATTTGATAAGCTCGCGCCTCAAATTTATGATTGGCCATTAATTACATAGTTAGTTTTTAACACATAATTTTCTTCCTCTTCCAATTAATGGCACCATCTCTTCAAAATCGGTGATTTCTGCCTAAACATGATAGAACTTAGAATCATAAAAAGGACCTGGGTCAATCACCCCCAGTTGTACGATGCATGAACACCCAATATAAGCACGGGTTATTTCCAATATCCATTAATGCAAGTTAATAATGTTTGAACAATGAATTTTATTTCACGGATGAATGTGAGCAGGTACATGAATTTTGTATAGAGTCCTGTGGATTAAAGTTTTCGATTTCTAAGGAAATATATTTGAACAAAAATTTATTATAGATAATTATCTATAGATATTTATAATTATCTATCTTAAGATATGACTAGGAACTTGAAATTAATGATGTAATTAATAATCCTAAATAGGAAATAAAAAAAGGAATAGTAAAACTTACAAGTTTTATACGATACCTATATCATCCGTAATGCCCTTACAATAGGATGCCTACCATCCGTTACAAAATTTCCTTCACCCGTGAGTTTGAAGACCAATATCTCCAAGATGGCTGAAGCGATTCTAAAATAAAGTATATCAAATTAAAGCTTGTTTATTTCTATGTTTACTGGTAGTATTAACATATTTTTACAATTTTTTTTACTGAAGTACGTGTTAAAGAACGGATTTTTAGCGAATTTTTTTTTAATACCGGATGGATGCATCGAATTCGGGCATCGTAAGAACAACACAGATCGAGATATCAAACTTACCTTTTCACATATTGTAGCTAAGGGCTTTGTTAATAGTTATACGAAGTTTCATACTATTACGTTCATCAATATTTTTGTTATTGATGAATTTGTCAGACTGCGTTATTTTCCATCCCGCGCGCTTTCCGTTCCGGAAATCACCGTTTAGACCTTTCTCTTGCTCTCGAGTCATTAATATGCATCCACTTATGAAATCTCAGTAGAATTCGTTGATTATTTGATATCGATATATATTTAATTTCGGCTATAAAAGCACGCTCTAATGTCCAGAGCATGCCTGGAAAGGTAGCGCGCGCGTGGAATCATCTGCTGCAAGCAGATCGCCTATCGCTGTGAATGAGTCATGAGGACTCGACAATAGCGGAAAAAAGTATCGCCTTTAAGAATGCAAGTCAGTGTCATTTTAAGAACTGACGATATCTTTGGAAGCATACCGTCATTATGCCTCCTCGCGCAAAGATTTTGGAGACGGAGTTGAAGATAATTAAAAATGCAATTTGTTTCTTTCGTTGAGAAGCTGAGAAATGTGGGGACAAAAGCTATCTCTCTTATCGCTGATTTTATTTTGGTGAATACTGCAACTTATAAAATTTTATTCAAGCATAGGCAAGGATATTTTTCCTGTGCATAGTAGAGAAATTTTCTCGCGTGGTGTTTGGTGCGCGCGGTACCTAAGGTAGCTTACAACTTGACAACCTCGAGCAGCTTATCTCTCCAGGCCAAAAGTCCTGTCGCGTAGAGCTCGCTTTCCGAAATAAATATATACACGTTGAAAGCATATCTAATTCTCCCAATTTGTTAAGTCATTTTACACGTTCTTAGTTTTCAAACACGAAGAATACCATCAAAACGAACTAAATTTCCGACTTCCGCATGCTGAGATAGTGCATTTTTAAATATTATTCGTTACGTAATTAGTAACTGAGTAATCTATTTTAAACTTTGTTTAGTCTAAGATAAATATATGTTCCATATCGTATGCGAAGAAAAGAGAAGTGCTTTTTCATGTGTATCTTCAAGTGGGCGTCAAACTTGCTTCCCGGAACTTGAATAATATCCGGCGTTTTTATCTGTCTCAGTCAAAAAATTAATTAATATAACAAGCTAAAAATATATTTTTGACATTATTAAATGTATGAATAAACAAGAATTAGTTCGATATACTTTATTTTGAAATTGAACTACTCATTTTTGTGATCTAAACCTTCAAACTCAGGGGATGGAATTTTACAACGGACATTAGGTGCTTTGAGCTCGAATATAGTCCCCCACCCCAGACTTTTTCTGCGAATATTTCCGCCAAAAAGGGGGGGCTAGCTATATTCGGAGGAATACAATACATTGCGGTTTCATGGACCGTGTAACCACCGATTCATCCATTCGTTCACGCAAATGTACACCCGTCCACAATAAATAGTTACCACCTTGGAGGCCGAATTTTTCAAAGTCCCGAGTTGAAGGAGATTTGACAACAGTGCAGCTCTGTCCCTTTAAATGCCCCGAGCAGCACCAGCAAGACCGAGGCACGACCCTCCTCCTTCCCTTGCCATGGTTTGTGGTGAGACCCTTCCTCAATGACCTGGAGAGGGATTTTTGCGTTGGAGAGGGAGGGCCGCAAGGGTGCCTTGTGACAATTAGTCGGCCCCAAGGAGTGAGGCCTCCCGAAAAAAGCCTTCTTTTAGATTGCTGCTCAGAGTTACTCCCTTGAAGATGGGTCGCTTAGGTTTCCGCGACTACGGCTCTTGAGAGAGTGACTACCCATATGTAAATGCAGCTCGAAGCAAGAGTTGTCATTAACACCGTCGATGTTTCTTAGTCTATGTCATTTCCAAAATGTTCCAAAATACTCAGTTTTTGCCTTTATTTCATCGTACGAAATAATTTGATCATATAACGTGAATAACATAGATGAATATTGTTATCAGCATTTATATATCTGTTAACGATCGGTGTTATTTTAGAATTATCAATGATTTTATTTGACTGCGCGATGAGCTCGAAAACTGCGCTTGTATAGTAAATGGCAAAAATACTTATGCTACAACTGACACATACAGATTTCAATAAGAAAGGAGAAGACTTATGGACGTCTTCACGGCATATAAGTATTAAGTTTCAAGCTTAATTGGGTAATAAATGAGGAAAAATTATCGCGGATATATTTAGAATTTATTTCAAATTACACAGAATCCTCGCACTCTCGCATACTCGTCTGGTTAATGCTTAGAATGAATACTCATCGGCAATTCATATCGTAGTATATGCTATTTCAAAAATAAAAGAAAACTCACTTAATAGATAATTGTATTAAGGAGATTATTAGGAACAGATTGAACGTCTCTTAGATGCATTGGTCAAAACAAGCGTTTTCCTATTCGAAGGTCCCTGTTCGAAACCCAGCAGTCCGTACTTGAGTACTACTACCTCTACTCAAAGGTTATAACGTTTTATCCTATTGTTAAAAGGATATGTGTATTAAGGACTGGACGGGTAATTTTACAGTGTGACCAGAACACATTCAACGTAATTAGAAGGAATTACTGAACGACTGTGCAAAAAGGCCTAGAAGGTTTTTATGGACTCGCCCGTGGGATATGCGAGGAGAATATACTGTCGGAGGATTTCGTAGAAACTGTATTGGCATCTAAAACGGAAAAGAGTAACAAGGGAATGCGAAGGCAACTGAATCTCTCAGGCTGCTAAGCTTATCCTTAAAATCATCAACTGAGGTATGGAAAAGAGAGCAATAAATGAATGAAGCCGCCTTGTCCGCGAAATCTGCTAGAGGACGAGTCAACCAAGCCTGTCATTTATCCCTCTGCTACAACTGCTACAGGCAGATTTCCATAACAATAGACAAGACGTACTGAACGTCTTCACGGCATATAAGTATTAAGTTCCAAGCTTAATCGGGTAATAAATGAAGATAAATTATCGCGGATATATTTAGAATTTCTTTCAAATTACGCACAATCCTCGCACTCTCGCATACTCGCCTGGTTATTTCTTAGACTGAATACTCGGCAATTCATATCGCAGTATATGCTACTTGAAATATAAAAAAAGGACAGGACGTGTAATTCTGCAATGTGACCAGAACAAATTCAACGTAATTATAGGGAATACTTGGAATTACTGAACTACTGTGCAGAGAGGTCGGAGGATTTTTATGGGCTCGCTTGTAGGATATGCAAGGAGAATATACTGTCGGAGTATTCGAAAAAACTGTATTGCCATCTAAAACGAAAGTGAGAGTAACAAGGGAATGCGAAAACTGCTGAACCTCTCATGCTGCTACGTTAGTGCTTAAAATCATCAATCGATGTATGGAAAAGAGAACAATGAATTTCTAGGTGAGGATCAATTCATATTTTCCAAGGGAATTAAGCACGTGATGTGATTGCAGTGATGAGAATCATTAGTTTTGGTTCCACACACTGTCCCTCTTCAGCCCCTCATACCTCCCATCATTTTATCCAAGCTACCCGTTCTTCGCCTCACTCCACCCCGTTTAACCAATGTCCTTCACTCAATCACATATTTCAATTCACCCTCGCCCTTTTTATCTTCCCTATTCATCAATCAAAATTCTTTCCACTCCTGCCATTTCTAATACTTCATCATTTGTCCTCCTTTTGACCCACTTTAATTTCTCCATCCTTCTACATACTCACATCTTAAAAGCTCTGAGTATATTTCCATCTTCGTTCCATGAAGCCTATGTTTAAGCGTCATATTAGTGCCACGCTCCATATCAAACTCTTCACAAGTATTTTCTTTACTTCCCTGCTTAACGCCCCTGTCAACAGTTCGCGTCTGCGACTAAAAGCTTATCTTGCCAATACAATTTTCCTTCTGTCACCAATGCTGCTATACCCCTTTTTCTCCAATACACTATTTAGATAGCGGAAGGTGGAAATGTCAAGAAATGGAGAGCCTACCCAAATTCAAACCTTGCTTGGAATAGCCCACATAACAGCACATCTATAGATCTGTGGTTCATTTCCCGGATGAGTTTTTTTATTGCGATCTGGCTTGATTCTATTTTCACCACCTGCTTACTGTTCGGGGTTGTGGGTATCATAAAACGTGTCGGGAATGTTTCTGAGAGCGAAAAAAATATACCGACCGACTTCTGAACGTGTCGGAATTATTTCCGAAAGTAGGGTATCGGCTAAGGGCTCAAAGGCTTCTCTGATTATGCCGTTCTATGCGACTCTCGTTTAGAGAATTATGTAATGAGGCTGGAAAAACTTAGATACTTCTCCTTTGTAAGAATCTCGGCCCACATAAGCCGATAGCTATTGATTATCATAAATTAAATTTTTAAATAATATTCCAGGAGTTCAAGCGTTACAAAAATACTAAAGATCATATTAGCAGCTGATCTAATTTCATTTAGACGTAATACATGAGCAGTTGAAGCAGTGATCAATTGAAAAAAACTACGGAATAATAAAACTAAGACTTTCTTAACACCTACGCCGTGCGACATGAACGTTGGATGAATCTGAGTTAATTGGTGACTTAGTGATCAATAAATGTAGGCGTTTTGAAGTGTTAAGTTTAGAGGACATAAAATTTCAACCAGAACATTACATATTTTACCGTCTTATAATACCCGTGGAAGCGCAACGACCATTTAGCACGTTAATCATTACCCTCAGAAAATCGTCCAGTTGTCATAGGACTCCAAAGTGATCTCGGAATAAATGATAGGTATTTTCGAAAGAGGTTATAAAGCGAGTGTCCTTTTCTATCATGTTTCTACTAGAAATGTGGTGAAAAGTGATTGGAACTCATCTCATGCCCCTTCTCCCGTTCTGTGGCCACGGGTACCTATGTGTCTCGGGCGACTCGTCTTCTAGCAAATATCGTGGCCGTGGGTCAAGGCGGTCTGCTGTTCACTTGAGAAAGGGCGAAAAGGGATTTGTTCTCGAGGGAAGGGTACCCCCAATAAATGGCGAGAGCAGCGAGAGCTCTGGGCATTTAAACTCTGCGCCAAGGGACAGTGTTGTCAAATTTCCTTCAACTCGGGACTTAGAAAAATTCGGCCTCCGAGGTGGTAACTATTTTTTGTGGACGGGTGTACATGAATGAATTCACGTAAACGTACATGAAACCATTCACGCAAATGTAAATGAACGTACGTAAGTACATGTTCGTACGTGTTATCTACCGTGTAACCAGAGATTTACTCGATTTTGATGATAGTGCTTCCTGTCGGCAGATTTCTGAATGTATTGGCCTTGGCGGCTCCGTCGACAAAAACTACTCGACTCGACTCGACTTTCGTAAAAATACTCGAGTGCTCGAGTCGAGTACCAACTACTCGACTCGACTGAAATTTTCAAGTACTCGCGCATTCCTAATTATTTCCACCCTCCCACATGCATTATTATTTGTTATTTGAGTCACAATTTTGTAGTTGAAGATATCGGCTGGTGAAATATGCCTAACTTCTGCTATGAAACCATATATCACCATATATTTATTTGATGGCCTTATACATATTATGAAAGTGCTTACCCATTTTTAATTTGATAATTTTTGGTCAATTTTTAAATATTTGCCAGTGAAAATCTGCATGAACGTAAATAACATGGTAAATTTTAGGCCCACGATGGACATGACAAATATTTAAAAAAAAGAGGCAGCTGGAAAAGATTGAAACTAAATTAGCAATTTTCCAAGCCACTGATGAGGGGAAGCGAAAAATAGATGTTGCTTAGATGTTTAGAATACCACCAGCCACCCTAATATCCATTTTAAAAAAAATTAATTAAACTGAAGAAGCAACACATTGAGGGTTATAAATAAAAAATCTCGGTAAGTGAAAAGTGTACAAATGAGCATATATTTGATTGGTAGATGGAAAGTAGAGCCAGAAATATTCCCATATCTGGATCTATTCTACAGCAAAAGCGAGAGAAGTAGCAGGGAACATGGGAATTGAAAATTTTCAAGAATCAAATGAATGGCTACAAAAGTTTAAAGTGTGGTGTAATCTCAAAACATCAAAGATGTGTGTGGAAGAAGCTGCTGTAAGTGACACAGTGGCAGAAGAGTGGCAAAAAAACTTTGCAAATGATTTTAGTGGGGTATAAACCATGAGACATTTTAAATGCTGATGAAGCAGGAGTTTTTTATAACTTGCTTGCTGACAGAAATCTGCCATTTAGAAGCCAATCCTGCCATGGAGGGGGAAAAAAGCAAAGGAAAATTCACAGTGCTTTTCTATGTCAATTTCGATGGCTCTGAGAAATTGGAGCCTCTTGTCGTTGGTAAATATACAAAGCCTAGAGGCTTTATAAATGCTCAAAGATGGAAATGAGCGACCATATTGATCAATGTACAGCACATAAAATTAAGGGGATTGTGTTATGATACACCAAAATTGATTATTTTTCTCCAAATACCACCAGTAAATGGCAACCCCTTGATAAAGGAATATTTCCAATGTGAAGAGAAATTACTGGGTGGTGTGCATGTTGCAAACAGTTAATGAGAAAAATGATACAAGAACTGTGTTTGTGGAATATAATGCATGCCATGCGCAGGCTGTCTTACATGCACTTACTTAAAGTTGAAGGTTATTGAGAACAGTTTTTAAAAGGCTGGATTTATGGGGGGCAGCAGCAAGGAAGACATTATGTATGAGGATGAGCCAACAGAGTGGCATGAAATAAATAAAATAATTAATGTTTGCCTTTCTCTCATGTGCCACAAATTGAGGGGATGATGGTGGGAGAAGTGGAGGAAGAAATTGGAGGGCAGTCGCCAATAAACATATCTTAATATGGAGGAAGTGGGTGAGGAGTGAATGTCAGAGACAATCAAAAAAGAGGTGCAGGATGCTTTAGGTGGCATATTTTTTTTTATGGAACACTGAAGCAGTGAGAATCTATTACCATTAAATAAGGTAGAAAATATCATTTCAAAAGAATTTGAAAAAAAAATGAATGAAACAGAAATTAAAATTTTTTAAGTCAGACTTCTTAAGTAAGTTTTAGTTCCCTTGTTTTTATTGTTATACAACTATGTAAAATCATAACAGCATTTATTTACATATACGAATATAGCAATTAAAGAGACAGCAGCACATATCATTGCCAAAACATTCCATTAGGCAGAATATAAATGTTCATTTTACCGAAACCTCTTTATAATGATCCTCGATTCATCAAATTGACTAAAAAATTTGTCCCTTCCATTTTGACATAAAGAGGTTTTACTGTACCAGCCAAATATGTACTAAGTTTATGCTCGTTGCTAATATTTCCTTTTTTGTTCAATAACGTCATCCTAATTTCATTGAAGAGGCTTAAACTTTGTCAGTGCATCCAACTGATCTTTTGAGAAATAGAACCCTTACAATGTGACTGACGAATACCACAATATGGAAGCAACAACCCAGCCATTGCACTGACGTCCATTGGACATCCATTGGATGTCCCGCATGGATGTTACTGACATCCATGGACATCCATTTGACGTCCAATGGACGTCCTATGCATGTCCAAATGTCCCACTTGTGGACATCCAATGGATGTCCATTTAAGGACGTCCTATGGATGTCCAAATTTGCCACTTGTGGACATCCAATGGATGTCCAATTTAAGGCTTTGAAAGGACGTAGGCAAATATTTCAGTTTCTTGGGATCTACAGATGCAACCCATATGCAGTGTGGTCATAATAGAGAAAAATTACGTAATTAAAAAAATTAGCGTGAGGCATGAAAATTGTCGCCATTAAAAGTTACCTATATGTTCAATTAAGTTGGGAACTTCATTTGGTCCTAAGCGAGCAGCACTGCATACTAATAACGCTACTGGGGTTTTCTTAATTCAAAATGTTCTCGGCAGCCATTAAACCACGAATACAAAGTGAATCACAATGAAACTAAAAGAGATACAGAAACTAAACGAAATAGAAACTAAAAGAAATGGAAACTAAAAGAAATGGAAACTAAAAGAAATGGAAACTAAAAGAAACACAGCTTTCAAGTTTTCCCGAAGGTAAAGATTGCTGGCGAAATACATATATGTATATATACATATATAAACCCAAAGAAAATATATTAAGTATTTGATAACAGTTACGAGAAAATGGGAAGGGATTTAACTTGAAACCTATTACGCCAAGGTAAAGAATGAAATAGGCATGTTATTCACCTGTCTAATTTTGTTTTACCACCGTGCACTTCACCATCGTAGGATTCCAAAACCACAACGAAACATATAAAATAGTAATATTGCACAAATAATGCAAATCAACGCAAGTACGATTAAAACAGCACGTTTCACACTCCCAACCGCAAACAAACATACAAATATCAACAATAAAAATCTTATAAACAAGCCGGGGAAACAATTGAGCAACACCTTTCGTTCTTATTTCTTTCTTGACGTAACAGAGTAGTTTTCGTCCCATGCAGCAGGCCTGTGTATATCGAGATTACCCTTCAATGCTCATTTACAACTAAAACTTTGAACATCATTTCCTGGCCTGCATATTGATGTAACTGCATGGACGTTTTTAGGATGTCATTTTCATGGCATTGGATGGACATCCAAAGGGTGTCCTTTTCCTGACATCCAATGGATGTCCTTTTTCTGACATCCAATGGATGTCCTTTTTCTGACATCCAATGGATGTCCTTTCCTGACATCCAATGGATGTCCTTTTCCTGACATCCACAGAATGTCCTATTCCTGACATCCAAAGGATGTCCTGCATGGACCTTTTAGGGATGTCCTTTTCCTGACGTCCAATGGACATCCAATGGATGTCAATAAGGGACTTCTGGATGTCAGGATGTTAAATGGACATCCATTGGACGTCATGCAGTGGCTGGGAAAGAATATCACAATATGTACAACAAAATGTAAGTTTTGCCACGCTAATAGGAATAAAAGTAATCGCAAACATAGAACACCAACCTAACAAATACTAAACAAATACATCGCTATTGTCATATGTCATGCACAGATGCTACAGAGTGGATCTTTGACATTTTCATCCAATAATGTAGAACATGATCTAATTTCTTGTACAAAAAATTGCACAAAGACCTCATACACAATATAATTAGCACATTGTATTGTGTACACAAGCTCTTGAACTAGAAATTGTACCCTGCACAACAGCCTTAACAGTTTATCTTGTATGTACCAATGATATTTCATTAATAATGGTAAATGCCATTGTAATGTCATGATGGAAAGAGAAATGTATTATGCATTGATTTCTTACTTTGTGATAAAAATGTATTAGTATTCTCTTGTATGTACCAGTTATAACAAGGTTGTATTCTTTTTCATGGTTAATATTTTTTTTAATTTTATGGCAAAAAGAGAAATTAATTATTGATTTATTAATTTGTAATAAGTATACAATTGTTGTTAATGAATATGAAATATAGCTGTCATTAGACTCAAGGCACCTCAATAAGTCATTTCTACTACAGTAGAACCTCTTTTTTATGAACCTCTAATTTACGAAATGACACCAATTTACGAACCATTCCGCCGGTCCCGATCTTTGTATATAGTAAAACCATGTAAAATGACCTCTATTTTACGAAACCTCGATTTTATTGATTTACGAAGTGAGAGGCCAGTCCCTAGGAGTGATTGACCTCTGTTTTACGAAGTTTTTGAAATGATTTTGTAGCACTGAACTCTGTACAACGGAATAACGATCGCTGTATACCGCGAGAGGAGCAGCTGAAGCCAGATAGGTCATGCTGAGAGGGCCCTCGGTCCAAGTATTTCATATGGGAAAATGTGGAAAAATCGATTCAGCATAGTGCTTTTTGCAGTGCTTAAACTGTAGCAAAACTGCCAGAGACTGATCATCCAAATCGCAATTCAATCCTTATTATATGATCCAAGGAAAAAATGTTCAAAGACGCATGGCACGATGCCTACTTCTCGAAAACAATGTCCCAGTTCATAAAATAATCGGATTAGTGCTTGGTAATTTCTAATCCTTTTCTATCATTTTGTGTATTGTGAATACCTAACTAGTCGTCACAAAGGATCCATATTTTCTCTGGAATTATTTAAAATTAGCTTTAAGGTAGCCGCCGCAACCCCAATTCAGAACTTTGTTCAGCCTTTCACTTGAAAATAGCATTCCCGTAGGAAGTTCTTTGCTGCAGCTGTCGTGGAGCTTAGTTTCATTAAAAAAATATTAATTTTGCAATAATAAATTACTTATATTCAAATATTGATGCAATTTGATTATTTAATTTTTCATTTGAAGTGTTTTACGTCGTTAGGTAAGAATTCGCGATCGCTTTCTGTAGCTGCGAGTAAATAGTTCTCGCAAATCACCGCTAGATGTCAGCACTGTAGAAAGCATATTATAAAAGAGGGAATTTCAAATTTACTCTAGTGAAGTTCTAAAATTGACTTAAATCAGCTGCGAAATATTATTAAATGTATTTCAAACAATGCGCTTTCTTCAAAAAAGGCATTTTGTGGTCTTTTCATGGAAATATACTGGGTTAGTTGGAACTTTGTTTTGAAATTTCCTAGTTAAAATGTATCCCTGGCTTTCCCATGTTAAAATGGCTTCTTTAAACAAAAATCGACTAGCACTAAATATACCCCTTTCGTTAATGAATGCATAAGTGCATATGCTTAAAATACTCTGCGGGATGAGTTGATTCTCTTATGAGTTTATTCTCTTATGAGTTAATTCCCTTATTTTGAGATCTACCAACTGAACAGCTACAAGAACTTAATTCAGTTGCAGCAGCCAAGTTCATACCAATATAAATTTGTAAAAAATATTCACGTTTTTTTTTTGACTTTATGACTGTTTCATTCTCTTTTATTGAAGTGAGTCTCCTAGCCTTAGGAATAACGCCTATGCTATACAGCAAATCAATACAATTGAGGTGTAATTTTTAAATCCTTTCAATTTGATGTAGATACACTGCACACAGAGAATTTCACGTAATATCTGTTGTTTTTCCCAGAATGAGCAGATGACTATTATTTGTTATAGTAATTAGTTTGATTTCATCCCTAACATAGCTATTTGACAAGTTAAGTACAGCATAGTGTTTAATTGCATTGAAAGTATACTCGCATTCTTGTCAGCAGAGTTTTAGTAGACGTACATTTGCCGCAGATCAAGCCTCTTATGTGCATGATGTGCCTCCATGGACATTGCTCCATGCTGTGCGAGGTATGGCCAGAGCATGGGAGTGTCATCACAAAAACTATGTCCTACTGTTGGAGATCAGCTGGTTTTGGTGACACATCAGTTCCGGAGACAGAGGAGTTAGTGGGAGATAACCTCCAATTTACAAACCCTCTGATTTACAAAGCTCAAATTTTTGGGTCCCTTCAACTTCGTAAAATAGAGGTTCTACTACATATGTGTCTTTTGGAGTCCTTGGGGAAACTGTTATTCTTGTCATCACTATTGTACGTCAACTTTGACGTCCTTTGCAGCAGCTGGCATCTCAGAACAGGGGAACAATGACCGCTCCTCCTTCATTCAAGAATTGTATCCAGCTAGCAGCTTGTGCAGCTACTCAAATCCTGCCCATGAACCCAGATCTTCCTGCGGATATTTTCACAGCTTGCCTCACCACTCCAATTAAAATAGCTCTGCGGTGGTAAGTCTTTTACCTTTCTCCTCCTCTTCTTACTATTCTCGGAGATCTTGGTGCAAGTGCGAGGATGCTTGCTGACTGTCGAGTGGCAATGTTTCCTACCAATCGTACAGATTTCCAAAAACATTTTCAGCCCTGAGTAAAACTTAGATTTTTTGCCCATGACAGTTTTTTTCTATTATTTTTATTGCTTCTGTTTTAAATATAATTAAATATTCACTGGTACATTTTTTGTTTCTTAAATTAATATTTTTATATTTGATGATGGTCATTGTTCTCCTTTGTGCCTCTCATGTTCATGTATATTGTTGTCTAACTCCATTAATTTTGCTTCTCTCTGAACAATGAATGACATCATAACTTTTCTCTTTCGATATTTTCGAATTCAAAGTATCGATTGGAATTCAAGCGTTCCGTCTCTTCGTGGTGCTTGCATTCCCTTCAGCAGTTCAACTAAAGTTTGATTGCTTATTGCTAAGCATTTGTCTTCCAAATGAATAAGAGCTTGATTAAATATATCCTTCATTGAACACAAATCAACTGTGGAAAGTGTTGAAATATGTAAACATATTTCATGTTTGTAGTTTAAGTAGATTTAATTTTTACTTGAATTTAGGAATAGAATTAGGCAGGTAACTCTTAATGGAATAAAATGCACTATTTCTTTTCGTAAACGTCCTTTATGAATTAAGTTTATGATGCCACTTGGTGCCATGCAATGAATTTTGGGTGTTCATTAGCATGTGAACTGCATAAGAAGCAGTGGAGAATGAGAATGCAGGAACTAATCCTTCCCAAGATCCCCCATTCTGGCTTCCTTTTCACCCATGTGCTAGCATATGTATATATGTATAGCATATCCTGTACCTTCTAACCTACTTGGTCTCCTGCTGCCAGAAAACTTCCCGTTCCTGAAAAGGCTGAGATTCAATTACTGGCATTAGTTTTGTGTATACATTGGCATAAATTAGATTATTAGATAGCCAATCATATTGATAATTATTTTGGATTCTATAATATAGCTGATAACTTCAGGCTTAACTACGTGATACCTTTCCATAATGGAAAATAAAAGAATGAAACTTTGTGAGGTTCACTTTATATTTGAATAGGCACGACTCCGGTTTCATGACGTAGTTAGATTCAAATGAAGATTTAGGGTTAGGTAAGAAGAGTTAGGGTTAGGTATGAAGAGCTAGGGGAGAAGGTTAGATTCACCTGAAGATGTAACGAAACCCGGGCCTTGCCTATTTAAAGATCAAATTGGCAATGTGTATTAACCTCAGATTAGATGGAATGAACCATGGTATTACTATCATGAGGTAAACATTTTGCTCACAAGATGCTCAATTTGGTAAGGATCCACTCTCAGAACAGCACTTCGATTCCCATTAGTTTGAGAGGCTCTCTCATCCAAAAGAGTACCTACCATAATTTAGTAGGTAATCGTTAGATGATTTTGTTTCTGGTCACAAATGTTTCCTGCTGTGCTAAATATGTTTCTCATTTTTTATGAGAAACTTAAGTGTTGCATAGGTATCAACTAGTGATGAACAGATCCAGGTTTTTATTTCAGATCCGGAACCAGACCCTTGCCTCGGTTTCGGATCTTTACTTGGTGTCTGATCTTTCTCTTGGTTTCAGATCCTTAGTTTCAGATAGGTACTGGATTCTGAATTTCATTCCCTTTCGAATCCTAGATTTTTAATCGATACAGACAAACAGCAACAATTGTGTTTCCAAAAGACAAGTAAATTTATAGTAGAAAAAAATCAACTTCCCATCATCTGTGTGGATAATATTTTCCTGGATCAAGATTTAGGAATGTAATAACTATATGCTGTTACTTCTAATATAAATTTCACCTTCCTTATCACTTTGTCATCAAACAATACATTTTTTAAACCTGTACAACTATTGTTTAAAGTGTAGTTAAAAGAAACATTATGAGTTCATTGTCATTAATATTTGAATTATCTTCCAAAATGTAAGATCCTAGTGATGCCATACTGTATCATCCTCTATCCAGAAAGGTTTAAACATAATTATACAAAAAAGACTTTCGAGCGTGTCACATGCCAAGAATAATATAATATATAATATTAAATAATAAACAAAATCAAAAACCTAAAATTAATTCAATAACCATCGGTTTACATTACATTGGGTTGCTGTTGTAAATGTAGTCCTTGAATGCTTTCAATTCTTTTTTTAGAATCACAAAAAAAAGTTTAATGCAGTCAGGATATTCCATTTATGGAATATCTGGGGATTCCATTTTTAAGACGATAAAATTATTATAGAATATTGGAGCTGCTAAACAAGTAATTTTGCAATGTCTTATTAATAATAACCCTTAAAATGGAATTTGTGAGTTTTATACTCCTAAGGAGAGTGTAACTCGGATCATGAAATGAGATGAGCCTTTTTTCATGCTACTAGAAGGAAAATACAGAAATATGTGTCTCGGCTTTCTTCTTCATTGGCCCGGGATCACTAGAAAAAAAGTAGAATGGCATGCAGGGAGGCTGCATTGTCTGAACTGGGGTAAGCCAACAATAGTAAAGCGGGGTAGTGTACTGCTGATAATGAAGTGTGATTCTTATTGATGCTTAAGGGGGTTTGTTCTCTACTACGCAAAGCCATGTTCGTACACTACCTATTAACATAAATGTTTAAAGAAGAGACACAAAATTATAATAGTTGCTCCCTGTTACTAAGTTTTTAATATGATAGAACTGCATTGAACGAATGCACTTGTATCACGAGCGATTAACTTAATATGGTCGATAAGATTATGTTCAAGTTGCTGTTTTGACTCGTATGAAGTAATTTGCACGAATATATTTTAGCAAAATAAGACATCGCACATTAGTATAAAATGCATAGTCACCTTTTAACAATTCATTTTCTTAATGTGAAATCATGCAAATATTTGAAAAATTCATTTAAGGAAAAACTATTTCCTTCTGCAAACTTGGCATCGCTGTGTACGCTGGACTCGTTGAAGATTTCCGCTTTGGTTCGTCTCTTCTGCTTGGAACTTGTGTGCTCTCTTTTTACTGGTTTTTTGAGAGTTTTTAGTATTTCAGTAGGCTTTACTTTATTGGAATAGATTAGATTTTAGCTTACAAGGGGAGACTATGTACCTTGCTACGCCTTTTTGAATTTCATATTTTTTATGATGTTCGTAAAATCCAAATGCTGCTATGAATACATCGTGGTTTGGTTGAATAGGCTTTAGTTTAGCTGTAATAAATCAATTTAAATTCATTAGTTTCAGCACGCTAAACATAACCTCAAGAGAACGTCACTCCTTCAACCGGGTTACGTTGGTGCAGTGGTCACTGTCCTCGACTCCCGCGTCGAGGGTCGTAGGCTCGAGTCCTCATCACTGAACTATTTTTTCATCTTGATTTCATTTATTTTCATTTTTTTCTATTATTTACTTTTGCAGCAGGTCTCACCGTATGAAGGAACATATTTTAACCGTTATCTTCGACATATTACAGTGGAATCCCAGTATAACGAGTGCTCATAATCCCTCGGAAATCACTCGCTATATCGAGCGCTCGTTATATCTGAAGGTGTGGAAAAAAACCACCTAATTCTCATAGTCGTTCGTATTTACAGTTTTTCTTTTGTTTCCGTGGTATTTGACGAAGGTAAACAGCAAAAAAGTCATTTCAGGCACAATCTGGTAGAATATCAACATATTTCATGAAAGAAACAGGACATTTTCCATTATATAAAATATTAATTCCCCTAGTTTCGGTGTTTTTCTTCCAGTTCTTCTATTTTTCGATCGCCAAAGAAAGCTGTAAAGACAGCGTAACTAGTCGGAATGAAAATATTAGGTATACTGTTGAAGTTTTTGGATATTTTTGCGAATATGTCATGACGATAATATCAGCTTGGTCGAGTTTTTGAATGTCAACCAGTACATCCATCGGGTAATCGCGCCCGATGAATTATCATGATATTGCGATGGCTAATCGTGTTGGAAAAAGACAGCCGTTGGGTTGGCCTTTGCTTAAGCTGGAGCAAGTACGTCACCTATCTGTCCACGCAAGTACTTCAACTATCAGACCACTGAAATTGGAAGAGAGAGTGTGAGAGAACTGCTGAGAATTTGAATTAGCATATAGCAGAATAGTAAGTTTCCAAACGTACTTGCTCCAGCTGAAGCGAAGGCCAACTCAACGGCTGTCTCTTTCCGACACGATTAACCAGCGCAATATCACGATAATTCATCAGTCGAGATTACGCTATATTTGAACGAGCGCAATATCATGATCTTTTATCGCGATATTTATCATGATATTTATAGTGATATTTATCGTACTCCGATATCTTATCATGCCCTGATATCTTATCGTGCCCTGATATCTTATCGTGCCCCGATTATCAATATCGCCCATGCCTAGATCTAACTCCTTCTCCTACTATCATCTTGATTGTCGTCCGCCCACTCCACTCCCACTGATGACTGGGCCTAACAAAAGAAGAACGTAAAATGGGAGTGCGCAGAGCGTACTGAAGGCCGTAAATCGCTAATGTTTGGACATAATTGGCTTTAGGTGTTGTAGATATGGCACATCTTGTTTTTTTAATTTAATTTGCAGATAATACAAAACACAATAGTTTATTTTTGCTAGGCGGTGCATCGCCCTCGGGAGATATCTGTTGTAATACCGAGCGTATACCGTGGAAGGAACTTTTTGGCCTCGCTATATCTGCTTTATTTTACATGTAAAACATAGGCCTTTTGGCGGTACAAAGACAATCACCCGCTATAACGCGATTATCGCAATAAGCCGTTCTCACGATACCGGGCTTCTACTGTATATTGACGGGGGTTGACACGGGAGTCGAGGACAGTAGCCACTGCACCAACGGGGAATGCTGAGGGTGAAGTTTACTTTCTTTGAATTAGATAACAAATATGGGGATTAATTGTTGAGGCCTAATACGAGCAGTTGTGTAAAACTTTTCTAGGAAGTGAATCGTAACAAAACATAAGGTGTTACGTGCTAAACGCTGATTCCATTATTAGAGTTGTTTGCTCAATAGTCCATTGTCAATACCCACCACAAAGAGAAAAATTGGGATTGTTTTCGAGAAAACATTTACATATCTACAACTATTTCTCATTAAATAATATTATATAAATAATAATTGTGAACAATGCATTGTTCTCCTTTTGTTTACTTCTTTTTTAGAATAATATGCAATGGAGGACATGAATTAAAATTACTTTGCAACTATTCCACATAAATTTATTTCGAACGAGTCAACATGTTTCACTGCACTGCAGCATCATCAGGACTAACATGGAAGTTAAACATGCCAGAACATATAGTCACGTAAGGAGGGTGGCGGGTGAATATTGTCCTATTCCTGGGTTAGAGGGGAGGGGGAGAGAGTTGAAGGCAGGGGTGAGGAAAGGTTTGGGAATTTTGAGCTGAGCGTTGGTCTGTGGTGAGGAAGGGGAGGGGGGACGGGTGACGGACTTCAGGTGCTGGGAGGGTTTGTTTTGGATTAACTGCGGGATTTATTTCAATGCAACCACCCACTCCTGAAGAAAGTCCACTATTGGTTTCGTTATGTGGATGACACATTGTGTCTATGGACAGGAACTAAACGGCAAGTGATGAATTTTTTGGAAATATTAAATACCCTTAATGAAAACATTAAATTTACAGTTGAATTCCAAGACAATGACAGACTAAATTTTCTTGACTTAACAATATCCATTCGGGATGGAAAACACATGTTTGGTATTTATAGAAAACCAACATGCACGGATCATGTTATCCATGCAACCTCAAAACATCCTCCTAGTCAAAAGCTAGCAGCTTTCCACAGCATGGTCCACAGAGCCATTATCGTTCCCCTCACCAATGAAGAATATTGTAAGGAGATATTCCTCATCAAATCTATAGCCAGAGCTAATGGTTTCCCGGAGGCTATGATAGATAACCTGGTAGCGAAAAAGAAAAAAGAAATTTCCCTTAGGCAGATTTATTCAGTCGAACCAGTAAAAGCTCAACGCTGGCGGAAAATAAATTACATCGGCAATGTTTCTCTAAGAGTCGGTAAATTCCTGAACCACCTTGGCATCAAACCAGCCTTCCATAACAAAACAAACCTTAAATACCTGCTTCCCAATGTGAAAGACTCCATCAATATCAGTGACCAAAGTGGAATTTACAGGTTAAAGTGTGGTGATTGTATGGCGTCTTATATTGGACAGACGGGAAGAAGCTTGAGGGTCCGAGCAGGCGAGCACAAGAAGGACTTTGAAAAGAAGGAGGGGAAATCCCAGTTCGCGGCTCACCTCTTGGCAGAAGGACACCAGGCGGATTTTATCCCAGAAATGCTTCGAAGAGAGAAGAAGGGTACCAGAATGGACATTTGGGAACAATTGTTCATCCTTTCGGCTGTGAATATGAAAGAAAACATCACTAATGACCACGTTTTTCCCTTCCATTCCCCACTCCTTGACCTCCCGCAGTTAATCCAAAACAAACCCTCCCAGCACCTGAAGTCCGTCACCCGTCCCCCTTCCCCTTCCTCACCACAGACCAACGCTCAGCTCAAAATTCCCAAACCTTTCCTCACCCCTGCCTTCAACTCTCTCCCCCTCCCCTCTAACCCAGGAATAGGACAATATTCACCCGCCACCCTCCTTACGTGACTATATGTTCTGGCATGTTTAACTTCCATGTTAGTCCTGATGATGCTGCAGTGCAGTGAAACATGTTGACTCGTTCGAAATAAATTTATGTGGAATAGTTGCAAAGTAATTTTAATTCATGTCCTACAATGGATTTCCACAAAGTATCTGCCTCCACCATTCATAATATGCAATGCTTACATACTTCAGGTGAATTTCTTCGGTCGTTATGAAGTGTGTGTGAATCGTAATTTCTGCATCATGAAAAGGCTATACTTCAGTATATAATTATAATTTGTACCTATAGTTGTTTGTTTACACGATTTCCTCAATTTTAAGAGAAAACCATAAGATACATTCAAACAACTACATAGCGGCTGACAGGAATAATAGTGGTAGAAGTTATATCTATATATCTACTACATACCCTGCAAGCCACCTCGAGGGTGTGTGGCAGGGGGATATATATTACAATTATATATATAAAACTAAGCATTCCTTCAACATTTCGCTATTTATCATCAATACCTCAGAATTTCTCTAGCAGACAGTAGGTACCTATACAAGATCGAGAATATTTCAATACATTTGGAACTTCAAATGTTAATATCAAAAAATCTAAACAGGGAAGCCACTATAATTATTTAACAGTAACAATGGGGTCGTTTACCAAATTTTTTTATCGCCGAATATGCTAGAGTTTGTAAAATAAAAAGACCCGTATTTTTCCGTTTTTTGATCCGTCAATTATTTCTCGAGTTATCAGCATCGAAAAACTGATGTTTTTAACCCTATCGGGAAAGTGGGCGTGGTGCAACCTCTGACGTTAATTGACTTCGTCCAATCACTACTGAGCCCGCGAAGCTACTTCGCCTTATCGCAAAGGGGGGGACACAGCTGACTATGCCAATAGGAGCTGTTACGACAGGATCTGTGCGAGCAGACCTTCCGAGAACCCCCCTCCACTCCCTTCCCTTCCCCTAAAAGCAGTCAAGGACGGGAGGACAATGACGTCAATGCTATCACAGCAGCTTTTTCGGTGGGCGTCACCATTTGCTTATTTTAATTTTTGATTTATGAGTGAATGGTTGTGGTTAGAAGATTAATTTTTTCACTAAATTTCTTTTTTCGTTTCCATCTAACAATTTCGTGTGCATAATTGCGATTTCGGTTCCGAGTAAACTCTATTGATGGCGTTCAAAGAATCTTTATAATAGTTTTCACTGAGTGTGTAGGACGTAAATGTTGTTTTAATGTGAAGAAATAGAAGGCCCTCGGTGGTCTACCCATAAGAGCCCATTGTAAATGGGCCATTTTCAAGAACGATTTATGAATATTTAGTGGGGTAAGCCTCACTTTTTATGAATGCAATAGACGTATTGGTATTTAAACTACATGCGCCATAAGTATCAAAATTTTCTAGGATAAATGATTTCGGGTACAAACCCCCTTAAAAGTTTTCTTTCAGCCGTTGAATCATAAAATTTTATCATCCTTAATTTCCAACCCTTGTATGCGAATACTGACTTTTTTGTACTTTTATCCCTTAAAATAGATCTACAAATGAATCACTGAAAATACATTGTAAAGTTAACATAACATTTCCACAGTTTTAATTCTTTAATAAAATATTTTTCCAATCACTTTCACTAATGCCAAATTTTATTATTGTTATTATTTTGTTGACTTGTATATTGACATGAAATTTCTTATAATCTACTTTTTTTAACTGCCTGCTGCTACTCTAGGAATACAGCATGACGGTATTTCTAGGCAGTGTTGACGATGAAATGAGTGAACGGCAGAACACTAGCTCACATTTTTTAAAACTTCATTATCTTCGGTTCACGCGAGTCTGGTGAATGTAGGCGACCCACGTGACATTCTGCTGTAATTTTTTTCCCGCGAATCCAAGTCTATGGAGGAGAAAAAAGCCAAGACTGTGTTTCTTTATTTTGCAGTAGCACAGAAAAATTTTCACCTCATTTTGTTACCCAAGTTACAAATCCTCTCCTTGTCAGTATCTGCTGTACTTCCTTTCGTGGGGTGCATTGAACACTAATCTGCAAAATTTATAATTTCGGATCCGGATACGATATTATAGTCTTTGGATCTGATTTCAGCAGCGAATGAAATGAATGATCTGTGGGTCTTTGGATTCTCAACCCAACCATCCCTAATTTTTAAGTGATACATTCATAAATCTAATTTAAAAAATAAAAGTATGAAACAGTATTTAGATGCAAGGGTTTTAAATTAAATGGTAAAATTTTTGATACAATGACTGAAAGAAAATATTAAACTGAGATAGGGATTGAACTTCCTTTAGTACACTAGCTCTCGATGTCCGCTTGATATTGGCAAATGTAGGCTACACATGTGGCATTCTACATATTTTTTTCTCGCGATGCCAGGGTAATGGGGGAAAGTAATATTTCTTTATTTTGCATCTAGTTTCATGGTAAAATTTTCATCCAATTTCGTGATTTGAATTACACAACCTCCCCTTGCCAATATCTACCGCACCTATATTCCATTCAGGAGGATGCTTCGATCGCTAAGCAGCGAAAATTTAAAATCTATGATCCGGATCCGATTTTACTCTGTGTCTTTGGATCCGAATCTGCTCCGAGTAAAATGATAGATCCACAGATCTTCGGGCCTGACGGATCTGATCCGATCATCGACGGTATCGGTATCAACTTTAGGCGATCGATTTTGAAGATCCTCAAAAGAATCGATGGTATCGAGAATCGACACATCCCTAATTTTTAGCTACTACTGTATTGCTAATATCAGTTTCTACAGGCTACAGGGCAGTATATGAGTGCATGAAACCCATTAAAATAATATAGACTGTGGGAAATTTCCAAAAATGCAAATTAAGAGCTTTTCCAATTCCCTGGAAACTTAGTTAATCAATTTTTATCTTCTTTTAGGTTTGTTATGCAGAATACTTCAAAATTAGTTCCAAAGGTTTCAATGGATCTCATTGACAAGTGAGTATCTAGTTATTTCTCTCAAGTGTCTCTTGTTTTGCACTATGTTTTTCCTTGATGTGTGTGCGCATGATGAGCTATAAGAAGTCTACAATAGATGTCACCTCCCTCCACACCTCTACTCCTCACCCTGAAGGCCTCTGGCACTTCAAGTGTCCAACTCCACATGTACTCAGCACTGAATTCCTCACAAGAGACTTTGGACCAGCTTCCTTCCTCATTCCTCATTGACCTCTCCAATATCATCCTCACTCACTACTCATTTTCCTTCAACGGCAATTTCTGCCTGCAAACAAAAGGATGCGCTATGGGATGTAGATTCAGTCATTCTTATGCAATGACTGGAATAAAATTTCCCCTACAACAACCCCTTTAAAACCTCTCCTTGGCCTCTGCTAGATTGATGATGTTTCCTTGTAGTAGCATAGTTGCATGTTGGCAATGCATCTTTGGAGATCTTAACCCCCTGCCACACCCCCTCGTGGTGGCTTGCGTAGATGTAGACAATGGATTTTAACTCTGGCCACACAGCAATAACTCCCTTGATACCTTTATTTCCGCCTGTAATGCCTTCTCCTGCCTATGTTTCACATAATCCACTTCTAACCTCCAGATCTCCTTCCTAGATGTTGACATCTTGTTTGAAAACAATAAATTCCATGCCTCAGTCCACCCACTGATAAGTAACAATTTCTCAGCAGCTGCCACCCCTCACATGCTAAATGCTACCCATTCCTAAACAAAGTTCTTACCGACCTTCATTGCTCTGTCATCAATTGTGGCTACCTGGAAAACCTTCTTCACAATAACATTGTTAAGCACTCCCCCTTCCCAAATTCTCCCTCTACGAAGAAACCCACAGCATTTCTCTGTGCGCTTTGCAAGTGTCCAGTCTCTTAAACATACATTGGAAGACCTTCACTCTATCCTTCTTGGTCACAAATCCACTGCCAATAAATTTCCCATTTTGCCCTCCATTATTTTAAAATGCTACGCCAACCTATCTGACATAATGTACTCGACTAATCCCCTCTCCGTTTCCACCCCAAAACCAAGCCCTCCCAATGCCACTGTCCGAGGTGCGAAACCTGTCTCATTTTCACACCCCCTCCACCGGCACCTCCAGCAGTGTGGTCTACCGATAACAAACACTGCCCTGCATTCTACATAATAGGCAAATCCTCTCAACATCCACATCAATAACCCACCATTGCACCTCCTGCAACAACTCCTCTCACTAATTTTCTCTCCCCGTGGCCCAACACTCCTTTAGCCACGAGAAATCTGTCAATAATGGTTGTAATGTATCCGTTTCGGCCTCCCTCCCCAAACTGCCTGTACACTCTTACTAAAGTCATTGTAGCTAGCTTATATTTGGTTATTGAAAGCCTTCACCCTACCAGGCCTCGGTGTCGGTTATAATCAGCCCTTCCCCTCTCCATCCTCCCACTCCCCTTCAGAAACATATTAACTTTTGACTTGGACAATCAAGGATATGTATCTGTGTGACATCAAATCTCTGGTTTCAATTCAAAGTTCAGTTTGTTCAGTAATATTATCTCTTTTTATGATATTTATTGAACTTCATAAAAAAATTTCAGAATTCCTGGGCAGCTGAATGACAGGAGAACAATGCTTGGAGAGTTGAATTGGATTTTCACCGCTATCACAGACACGATAGCATGGAACACTCTGCCACGAGGTAATTCCTTTTATTTTTCTTAATATGTTGACTCCTGGGCATTGGGTTGAATTAGAGATGTTTTAATACTACTTGTGAATACTTTTGAATGCCTCAAATACTAGAAAGAATTCGAGACATTGAATAATTATGCTAAAAGACGTAATTGGATTACCTTGAGGATCATGCCCAATCACCGTTGGGTGCCATTCCATAGTGTTATATATTTGGCACGTTGATGAGCTACATCGAATGCACCATGATGGAACAGAGTGGATAGGAGTCTCTTGATGGTTTTCGCCACGTAATGTATGGTAGAAAGACAACAATTTCAACAAATGAAATTCTGGCGAAACTGTTGTCTTGTCACCATAAATATGCGCTGAAGCTAATCACTACTATAACTGATAACTTCTGGCTTTACTATGTGAAACCATTCCATTATGGAAAATAAAAGAGTACAACGTTGTTAGGTGCACTTGTATATTTTAATAGGCACGACCCGGGTTTCATAACATTGTTGTTACATCTTCAGGTGTTCAGGTCAAATCTGAAGATGTAACAATGTTAAGGAACACGGGTTGTGCCCACTGAAATATACAAGTGAACCCAACAAAGTTTTGTTCTTTTACTAATCACTACTAGTTGCAATTCAAAATCGAAGAAAGTTCCTAAACGTGTTGAAAATGTCGTAAACAGCAAGTTGGCCACTCGTATTGAGCTGCAAACTCGATCACTGTCACTCTCACAGTCATTAATTCATGAGAGGTCACACTCTTCTTCCAAATCATACTGTTGCTAATGAATTTTACTTAAGAGTTACCTCATGCCTCTCTGCTCTGCTATCTTATAGTGAGCTATTTTCTGTCTTTGAGAATATGCCCAGACCTCTGAGTTAGATCAGCTATATCTTCCAAAAGAGAAAACCAATTTTAATGTAGTGAAATTTATCTTATAGAATGTTCCATTCTACATATATTTATGTGAATAAAAATTTTGTTGTCACCTTAAGTAAATTTTATTTGGAATAAAAAGTTTTCGTGATTTAAAATCTGATTACCAGGAATTGTGTTTGTTATTCTGTTAACTGTCATAATTTTAAATTGAAATTTCAACAATTAAAAGTAGAGATATGTCGAATCCAGTTTTTCTCGAATCTAAATCTTAAATTCACACTCGAATCTCATTTCGATCGGAATTTATTTTTACCATTAATCCTAAATTTTGTCTAAAATCTAAAATTTGCCATTTCCTTGAATCCCAGGTATAATTTCAAAGCCAAATCTTTATTTTCTCTGTAGTCTTATATTTATTTTGAATTCTAATATTAATTTTACACATGCAATTGAATTAAACACTCCAACTACAAGTATAAAGCATTTAATTGCTTTAACTTTTTAATTTAAATTACAAGTATTTAACACACTCCGGATCAAGCCGATTCCTCATTGTATCACTAATAATTAGAGGTCCGTGAAAGTGGTTTTATTTTTTGCTAAAATTCGTTTTAAAACTATGTGATTTTGGTGTTATAGAAAATCTTGGCGGTGTTATTATAATGTTACAATTTTTGTGCCTGTCGCAAAAAACGTTTCGCAAAAATGTGATGTCCCTATCCATCACTATCTAAGTCAGCATGGACCTGAAAGTCTTACATGGTGTATCTTTCAAAATGACTTCTAATATTGGAAATTGAAACTATACTCTCCTATTTACAAAATAATGTAATTATGTATTAATAAATTCTATACTTGAATAAAATGGATTGTCATTCAGAAACTTACTTTTTTTTCTTGAAGTGCATGAAAGTTTTGATCACTTTCTGGCAGTAATCGGTTAAATAAATTCATAATTTGGAAGTATATTGTCACCAAATGGTCTTGTATAATATGTATATGAATAATGTGCTATCATGTTTGCATTAAAATGTTAAATTTACAAATAATGACTGATCAGTGCATTTTAATTATGCATGATAAAATGGAACTGTTGCATTAGAAATTGGTGAAGGTATCAATGTTTATTCTTCATTGAATTCCAGAGATGCATCATCCCTGCTGCAAAAATTGTCTTCACAGTTATTTTCTCTTGAGGTTCCCTGCTCCCCACACACAATGTCATCTTCACTTCCCTTTAGTGCATTGCTAAGTCCACCATTTTCAAGACTTTATGATAATCGCACTTTTAATTTACTTCCAGGGCTTGTTCACACTTTTTCAACAGTCATTGTTGAATCATCATTTGTTGTGTCCTCGATCCACTCCCCATGCATGAATCCCTTGAGCACTTGATTGGCTGAACATCCAGTAGGTGCCACTGAGAAGTTAATCCACCAGAAGTGAATCACAGCAAGATGCACCTTCAGTTCAGCAGCAAGGCTTTTTGCTGACTCCCTTGCATTAGCATGAATCCTAGGCCATAACAAAGCTCAGATGAGCACCCCTTTTTGGAAGTCCACAAGGGAAGAAAATTAATTTTAAAGCTTCTACTTTGTTAATGGCTCTATTGTGAACCAAAAGTGTTTTGAAAGTGTCGACTTTAACTCACATTGCAGAATGTGTTCACAAATTCGTTGCAGGCTTCACAGTCCATTGCTATGTGTAAACACACCTTTCATAACTGAATTTATCTCTCTTATCCTCATTACTAAGATGCATCCATAAAATTGCTACGAATCAAATACACCAACATTGTTGTGTGGGTGTATACTGCTCAGTGGATCATAACTGAATTGATCTAAATATCTCATAGGTGGAAATCAAAGATCGAATTGTTTTATTACTCTGAATCCAAATGCTGACATTGTTGCAATTTATACTCTAAAGGTGTATTATAAATGAACATCTAATTGGTGGAAAACTAAGGTGCGTTTGTTTTGTTACTCTGATTCCAATGCCCCAGGCACCATGGCAGATTGTAACTCTCTAATCTGTGAAAATCTCTGGATATAATGCAATCCAATTGAAGTTGAGGATTTTGCTTCCAGTTGTAAGAGGAACCCACTTTTTTTTGAAAGTCCCGAAGTAAAGACAACATTGTCATAGATTCTAGCAATTATGGTAATTGTGTTGAACTGTTCGCACACAAATAAAGTGTGATTCTTCCTAAGACCAACCTGGATGCCTCGACCACACCTTTCAAAACCGCAGCTTCATACTCTCCCCATCCCTCCTTTGGAGAGAACATTGAGCATACAAATTCCTGGTGCGTTCTACCTTTAGGCAGCATTTTTCTTTTGTTGATTAATGAATGTGGGAGTTTCAAGCGGTCAGCACAGAACACAAGAATAGCAGCATATCGGGTCTTTTCATTCCCAGAAGTCTTCATCATAACTGTTTTAGCACCTTTTCATGTCGACAGTTGTATTTGATGGAACATCAAATGTCGTGGGGACCTCATCCATATTCCCTTTTTGGTGCAAACCCCCCTTTGGTGTTTGGCCGTGGAGGCAGAATCGATAGCTACTACTATATCTCAGCCACTGAACACCTTTTGGCCTGTTATCGCCTGGAAGTGTGGCTGCTCTCTGGTGCTAGGACTGCCCTCCCATGGTGAAATGGCGCACAGTAATTAGTCTCAGAATCACCTCCTTCATAGGAATGGAAAGCAATGTTGACTGATTTTTTTTCTTCCAGGCACTTCTGAATTTCTAAGACATCATTGCCCAGAAAATGCTTATGATCCACTATCTGCAACAGATAGTTTTGCAACAAATAAATATATTATTTTAATGTAAACATCAAATTTGTAATACAGGAAATTCAATTTAAAACGATAAGGAAGGGTAAAAGTTCATGCCACTTATGCAATGTCCTAAAAAAATTAGTTCATAATTGAATGTTATTTCAGCATTGCAGTTCTCTAATGGTTCTGATTAAATTTTTTTATAACAAAGCCAAAGATGACTACTAATAGCCATAGTAAAAAGAGTAGTTTCAGGCGTGATGTGTTGGAATAACAAAATTAAAGAAGATTGGCAATTTTCTAGAAAAAAAAACTTTTAAACCGACTGGTTTTGATGTGCTACCATCAGGTCTGATGATGATGTAGTACATCGAAACCGGTCGGTTTAAAAGTTTTTTTTTGAAAGTTGCCAATCTTCTTTAATTTAAATAAAAATAGCCATAATGATTTATTTTCCTTATACTTAATTCTTGCAGCATAAAACTCATTGACTGGCTCATTCTAAAAAGTTCTGATCGGAACTAAAAGAAAATTATTGTGTTAAATTACTGAACATCTTTAAAATTTTCCCCTGCATTTTTGACTTGCAATTTGATGAATATGTATTGCTACTTTCAAACTATTTCCCAGATTGTTACCTGTTGCATATTGGCTACAACCTATTGCTAATAAGTATACCAAAACAAGAAAATGATCCCATTAAATGTTTTGAATAATTTGCCCAGGCAAAGTCCAAACATTTTTCTCACCCTATAATTTTCAGCACCCGATTCGTATTCTTCACAATGGAAAGTGTTACAATATGTATAAAGTACTTGCACACAAACGAGACTAAGGTAAAGACTTTACATTCTATTCATCTACATCTGTATCATTGGAGCAATTTGAGAAAATGAAATCATTCCCAAATTGCTCCAAATGAAACGTTGGCAGTAGTCATTCCCGTGGTGTCACCAAGTTGGCTCTCTTCTGCTTTTTGCACCTTTCTTATGAACTACCTCAGCTGCCATCTTCTCTGCCATGTTGTTGTTTTCTGCATCTTTGCATGCATAGGTCCTTCATCCATATTTCTCTAGCTTTCCTCACTTAGTGACTTATTTCATTTGGTATTCCTTTGTTGCACAGTTGGCCTTCTTTAGTTTTCATATTCTTGCAATGTCTTCTTTCTTCATTCAGGTCGGAGACTTCTTCCATGACCCATCCCATGTAGCACAGATGGTTGGGCCAACGTTGGGGAATGGTTAGGTGCAATGGTTGGCCAACCATTATTTATGTCCGTTTTGCCAACTGTTCCCCAACCGTTGGCCCAACTGTTCCCCAACGGAACAAAATTGAAAAAAAGGGAAATGAACCAGGTTCTCACTCGATGACTAGTTGTACCTCGCATACTACGGATACACCTACCTAACAACCTACACTTCACTCATGTGTATCCTTTCATCCTTTGATTTACGACCTGACACATTTTCCAATTACTCACATTTGACTGGGATGCCATATATATACAGCTGCTGGTTGGCATTAAGTCGTTTGTGATTATTAACTTTACTAAAAGGGTGACACGGATAATTTGCGCCATAAAAACATTTCCCTAATAACCATTTTCTGGTTAAAAATGAGCATGACCATTGTAAATGTACATAACTGATATTCTTTCAACTCCAGGAGAGATAAATAAGAGTTGCCTCAATAATGCTGATAACATGTTTCCCTGCGAGCGCACCAGTATTTTCTCCAAGTCCGATACTGTCTACGAGGTACTGAGAAAAAACATCCGTGGACCAATGTTCAATCACTTTTAAAGATTGTAAATCGCGTTTAAAACCACATTTCAGATGTACTTTCACTCTCACCGATCCTCCTGGCCTTGGATTTTTCCGGTGAGCGCACCCGTATTTTTTCTAAGTCCAATACCATCTACGAGGGACTGAGAAGAATCATCCATTCATGGATATCCATTTGAATGGATATGAGATGAATATGACATTTGAATCCACATCAGATGAATAAAAAATAAAATTTTCAGATTTAGGAGATGTCTAAGATATTTTCCAAACATCTCGTAAACATTTAAGATATTTTAGACATTGAAGATATGCTATAGATATCTAGTAGATATTTTGTGCTATGTGGGTACTAATGATGATAGTCATAAACATAATATGTATATACATTAGCACAGTAGGTTCATTGAATGGAATACTCCCTCGTTAGGTCAACGAGGGAGGAAAGCTATGCAACAGATTCGTAAAAATCCAATAATATAGGATATATGAAGAGAAACGTGCAAATATGTGCATGAAAAAATTAGTACTTAAAGGGTCATTATTCAGAGTTGTTCCATACGGATTCACTACATCTTGGCTAAAACTCTTGGATAACAAATGCCATGTAGCCGAGAATGTGCTCAGTGAGATAATATCCAGCTTGGCTGCACTGTAATCAGGCAGTCCCCTCACACCATCTCCCAACGTTGGCCCAACGATTCATAAATAACTGTGCGAATGGCACCGTTTCCCAACGTTGGCCCAACGGTCGTAAAGTAACCGAACCGTTCCCCAACCGTGGCACCGTTTCCCAACGTTGGCCCAACCATCTGTGCTACATGGGATGGCTTATTCCGAACAACCTTTCTTTTTCCAACAACAAGTTTTGCGGCTTCCATTTGCCTGCTTTAAATGTTTTCCCATCTCTCATTTGCTGATTTTATCAGTCAGGTCCTTTCCCATGTTGTTTGCCACTGCTCTCTGAAAAGCCAGCCAATGTTGAGTCTCCTTCAATTTGGCGCACTTAACTCCTCGCCTCTTGTTCAGAATTTGTCCTAATTCGTTCACGTCTTCAGATTTGTTTCAGAAGTTATTTCGGCAAGATCTTCTGGTGGCCAGCCTCTTCCGAAACTTCCTTTTAGCCGAGAGAATAATGAGGTCGTATGACTGCACTCCAGTTTCATCTCCCAAATTACCGCCAACTTATCAGGTAAGAGAGAGAGAGAGAGAGAGATAATAATTTCTTTTTTTTACATGGTTACTCTTTTACTTTGCATGACTGACCCTAATTACCTGAGTTCGCATTACAGCTATGCCGAAGGCTGTGCTTAAATTGGTTAGTTCATAGACACATTACTTTCTGACACAGTCTAGATTGCGACTGATGAGAATTAGATGTACCTTTTTATCACATCTTAACATTTGCTGGAAATGTGAGACTACTTGGAATCCCTGCCAAAGTGCTTTCTTGCCAAGAATCATTCCTGTTTTGGCCAGGAGGGGAATGATAGTAAAAGAATAAGAAATTCCATTGCTATTGTTATGGCTATGTCGCTTTCGTTATATATTTTTGGAGCTACTGAAAATAAAATTCAGAAATTTTGGCAAATAAAAAGTGAATTGTGGTATAAAAAAGGTGAATAAGTGAAATTTATGTGAAAAAATTAATGTAACTTTTAAATACATTTTAAACCTCTGCATTAGGTGATTTATGAAACGCTTTGACAGTATAAAATACCTATGTAGTGTATATCTTATGAATGAAAATTCAAAAATGCACTCATGCTTATGAGAATATTACAGGAAAACCACATTTCAGACCTGGGTGAAAAATTTGACAGTTGAAATCATGATAATAGAAATAAAATGAAAATATTGACCCTTGACATTGTTTCTGCCATTGCAAGTGATTTTATTCACAAAAATAGAGTTCCATCAATGTTTCCATATTCTCTGGCTTGATTGATGTCCTCTTGTCAGACATTGAACTCTTTTCTAATGAAAAATTTAGCTATGCATAAAAAAGTCAGTGAATGTATGTATGTTCCAGCATCACTTCCAAATGGCTGGAGTGATTATCTTAAGTTTTAAATTCATACATTTGATATCCATGGGACAAACATAGGCTACGTTAAAAAAGCCACAGGGGTCCATGTTAAATGACCTCTTTACCTTTATCCTGTTCCGTTAAATGGTCCTTTTTCTTTATTTTGTTGGGAAAATCTTCAAACATTTTTATTCTTGTGAATGTTTTATGCTATGCAATCCAGATTCTCTAAAATGCGCAGTTCACGTGGTAATTAATAGTTTTTTTTCGATGGTTGTTTTCGGACCACTGCTAAGCTCTCAGAATGGTTACATTGATGATGCTTAAACAGTTTCTCCGGGAGATGCTGTCAACTGAAATATGTTTCTCGCAAGGAAGTTGTAAGTTACTAAAGGCAGCACTGCAGCTGACTCGGGGAGCAAGGTTGGCTGTTTCATTCGGCACCGACGTATCAAGTTGTTTTTCATGCTCTACAATTGAGATTAGTAAGATGAATAATGGAATGTGCTTTAAAAATTCATAAAATAAACATTGTTAAGTGCACAAAAGCAAACAATGCCAGTAATTTAGGTATTTAAAATAGATTAAATGTTAGGTATTGTATTGATGAATATTAGTTATTGGGTTGATGCCAAAATTTATCGATTCTTGATAGTGATTCTGATTCCTGAAAAATCAATTCTCGATACCGATGCCATCAACCAATTCATAAATACCTATTTTTACCTAGTTATCCTATAAATTATTGCCAAAATATTCTATGAAATCTAAAAATACAATTTTACAATACAAAAATTTGAATATATGTACTTATATAAGGAGACATCGTGAGACCGATGCTCGGGATCCAAATGATGCCAATATTTCCTGGTACATTAATAGAGAGCGAATGCAGGAAAAGAGCCATGGCTTTCTTCCACATAGGCCCGGGTTCGTGACAAAAAGCACAACTATAGAATTTTCCTCCCTGTAAATTCTTTGTAGGGCAGGACTTGATTAGCAATAGCCGTGGCTGAGTGGGTTCATTGTTTTTTGTATAAAGCGATGATTGCACTTGAAATTTTCCAGGAACCGTGCTTGAGTAATGACTTTTGTGACTCAATATTTCGTTCGATAATGAACATGATATTCGCAGAGGAGAAATAGTAACTGTTGCCCGGGTTACATGGAAAATGTTTGATATTGCCTTTTTGTGGATATTGTAGTGAGCATCCTACATACAGTGGAATCCCAGTATAACGAGTGCTCATAATCCCTCGGAAATCACTCGCTAAATCGAGCGCTCGTTATATCTGAAGGTGTTGAAAAAACCCACCTAATTCTCATAGTCGTTCGTATTTACAGTTTTTCTTTTGTTTCCGTGGTATTTGACGAAGGTAAACAGCAAAAAAGTCATTTCAGGCACAATCTGGTAGAATATCAACATATTTCATGAAAGGAACAAGACATTTTCCATTATATAAAATATTATTTTCCCCTAGTTTCAGTGTTTTTCTTCCAGTTCTTCTATCTTTCGATCGCCGAAGAAAGCTGTAAAGACAGTGTAACTAGTCGGAATTAAAATATTAGGTATACTGTGGAAGTTTTTGGATAATTTTGCGAATATGTCATGACGATAATATCAGCTTTGTTGAGTTAGCGAATGTAAACCAGTACGTCCATCAGTTGGGAAAAATGGCCTGAAGGTTCACTGAAATACGGCATGTTTCGGGGGTCGAAGATATTTTTCAATCTTAAGCGAAGGCCAACTCAACGGCTGTTTTTTTTTTTCGGACACGATTAACCGGCGCAATATCACGATAATTCATCGGGCGCGAACATGCTATGTTTGAACGAGCACCGATCTTTTATCGCGATATTTATCGTGATAATATATCGTGATATTTTATCAGGACGCGATATCATGATATTTTATCGCGATATTTATCGTGATGTTTATCATGATCGTGGTCCCTTGATCGTGATAGTTATCGCGATACTTATTTATAGCGATATTTATGGCACCCCGATATCTTATCGTGCCCCGATAACATACCGGGGCATGATAAGACGATGTTTATCATCATGCTATGAGTTATCGTTATCGCCACCTTACGATATGCTAAAATTATCGTATCTCGATACTGAATTATCAATATCGCCCATGCCTAGACCTAACTCCCTCTCCTACTCTCATCTTGCTCATCGTCTGCCCACTCCCACTGATGACTGGGCCTAACAAAAGAAGAACGTAAAATGGGAGCGCGCAGAGCGTACTGAAGGCCATAAATCGTTAATGTTTGGACATAAATGGCTTTAGGTGCTGTAGATATGGCACACATCTTGTAATTTTTAATTTAATTCGCAGATAATACAAAACACAATAGTTTATTTTTGCTAGGCGGTGCATCGCCCTCGAGAGATATCTGTCGTAATACCGAGCGTATACCGTGGAAGGAACTTTTTGGCCTCACTATATCCGCTTTATTTTACATGTAAAACATAGGCCTTTTGGCAGTACAAAGACAATCACTCGCTATAACGCGATTATCGCAATAAGCCGTACTCACTATACCGGGCTTCTACTGTATTTATATAGGATGCTCTTTATGTAGAAGCGGCGGGTGAATTTGGGCCACGTTTGAAGGAGACTGTGAGGGCAGTGGAGCATAATCTGTTGAGAAAGTCCCACTGCCAATCGAAGCCCATCTCGTGCACAGAAATATCCTTGTATTTTCAAAATCTAAACATATTAGGCCTGTTGGCATTTAAAACTCATTAGAGGACAAAAGTAGAATCCCGAAAACTACTCCAAAAATCTCCCAATTGGAAATAATTGAAAATCCAGCAAATAGTTTGAAAATTAAAAAATATTATTGCTACTGCTGTAATTGTAAGAGACTGGGCATTTTACAATGATGTATTCTAAAGGAAAATTTTGCCCCGATTAGGACTCAAACCCGTGCAATTTTGTGAGACATGCTTTAGCAGTTCCTTGACCCACTCGGCCACAGCTATTGTTAACATGTCTTGTGTAACAAAGAATTTATTGGGAGTAAAATTCTATAGTTGTGTTTTTCTCATGAACCAGGACCAAGTGGAAGAAAGCCATGACACTCTTCTGGCATTCCCTCCATTATAGCTTCAGTAAATAATTGCGTCATTTGGATCCTGAGCATCGGTCTCACGATCTTTAAGCAAGTATATTCACAGTGGTAGTGCGAGAGAGATTTTTCCCCAGAGTAATTATTTCTTGAACCTCCTGGACTGGATTCCTAGAACCTAGAACTCTGTTATCAATAATTTTAGAGCTCCATTTAAAATGTCTAAAGACTCAAAAAAATATGAGGAAAAAACTTTTGAAATAAATATCATGCAAATTAAGCACATTTTTCTGGTGGTTCCATTTTGTAAACAAACAAGTGACCGCAGAGTGAGGCTCGCGCTGTGAAGAAGGGTCGAGATAATCCCCGCCTCTAAGCCGAGGAAGGGTCCTCAGGCCCACGAGGAAGGGTCCTTTATGACACCTTGGACCTTTTCTGCCTACCTGGCCCCAGCGACGTTTTAAGATGCCATACGTTCTCTTGTGTAGAAAAATCTGCAGCATTTATACATGGCATTCTTTCACAGGGGTGAAAATTCTGCAGCGTTTATAAATGGCATTCGTAGCGGTTAAAGGCCAAAAGTGAAGACAGAAATCAACTGTTGAAGAATTCCTTATGTCAGAAACTGCTGTGTGCTGCTGTCACTCGGATTTGTTCTGAGAAAAGATGGCAACCGGCTGTGATGAAGTCAGACTTAACCAGCCACGTTTCGTATTGGTATTGCCGATATCGGTATCAACTTTAGGCAATATATTTTCGATACCGATACCAATACACAAGAATCAGTGGTATCAAGAATACGTATCGAGAATCAACACATCCCTAGTTTTTTGCTAGTATAATAAAATGCAATAATACTTCCATAAGATGTCCATATCTGAAGCACTACAATGAATTTTGGCGACGAAAATTCCTTTTTAAATGCTTTAATACAGATGAAATCTCGATGAGAGGCCATAGAAAATGCTGTTTTGTGCCGAGGAGGCAGAATCTAATCCTTACGAAGCATCCCCATTTTCACCCACAGGCCATCGTGGGTATGGCCACTCCTATGCATTCGAACCTTCTTGGTTTCTCAACACTCAGCAGGTCAGAAATATTATTCTTATTTTTATTAAAGCCCGGGGTTGACTCCTGGCATTACGTATGTATTGGTTTAAATTAGATTTGTTAATCCGATGTAGAATTTTAACCAAAGGTAGCTTCAGAACACAAGTTTGGCCTTGATTCTTATTGGGATATGGCAAAACTATTAATTACAATGGGTATTAATTCATTATCCCACCCTGTTGTATTTCAACGCGCACCTCTACTCCTATAAAACAAACCTCCAAGCTTGTCAAACTCATTTCCAAAAATAATATCGGAAATGGAGAACCCATTTTGTTAAAGCAAGGTGGAAAAGCAGAAGCTACTTTGGGGTGAATATTGACAGTGCTCTATTGATTAGGCGGGCAAGGAAATAGTGAGAGGAGAAAGGTGCGACATCACATACGCTAAGAATATTGACGAATCCTTGACCTTTGACTTCCAACTGCACTGAGTGAGCCGCCATGACTCCAAAAAATGTCGCGTGAGAAGGGACTGCCCACACTCCTACCATTCAGAGAATTAAAATCCTCTTCTCCCATGAACTCCATGTGAAATCGATCCATTGAGGTAACGTTTCCGCATCTGCTTTATTGAGTTGATTGGAATCATAAGAATGCCAGGAATATTACAGTGATTTCATTCCATAACTGGAGATTGTAACCACAGTGAGAGAATTTTGATTCCTCTAAAGCTTTGTACTGAAGTGAAGCATGGAAGTGAATTGAATTGGCAAGTAGGAATTCTGTCCAATCTCTGCATTGCCCTCTCCCGTGAGTCATCCCTCCGATGTGCAACCCGTTGCCAAGGATTCAACGATTCAGGTTCTTCACTTCAATGAGTTGCAAGGATTATTGCTGTTGTCTGCATATTATGCGTTCACATCGGGCTCTGGAACATTTCCAAATCCTGAGGTGACCATAACACTGTAGAAAGAAGTGTTGGGATGGCAACATTTCTTTTGTAATGTCACTCATAGAAATGCAATTAAACTTGTTTAGTGGTCTAGGTGTACTCAAATTTATTATTCCTTGTATATCACCCATGAATGTACAGTTCCTCTGGGCTCATCAATATTTGCTTAACATGGCACTTTTTAGAACATATTAACTCATCGTTAAATATAGGGGTTATCTGTATTCAAGTATCTGTTTATCTTGGAAGGTCAACCTGATATTGATGCCTTGAAACTGAACCCTTCTTACCTATTTTAAGTAGAGCAGTTTATATTATAAGAAACATGTTATTCTCTTACTTTCATTATATTTTGTTTCAAAAATAAAGCACAATACATTAGAATGCAGCAATGGCATTTTCCCATCTGTCGAATATTCATATTTTATTATGATATGCCCTATGCTGAATTTGTAGTAAAACCATTTAGCCTCAGTAGTTGCCAAATTCAGGTATTTATCACTTTAATCAGTACAAAAGAATTATATGCACATTTTATTTAAATTTTGGTGTGCCTTAAATCTAAACTTATTAATGATGTATTATTATTCCCAAATGCCTATCAAGTAGGAAGCGTGGTACATAATAACCAGTACGCATCGTTATTTGAATGTAAAAGTTGCATTGGTTTGTGTTGTTTGTCCAGCACAACTTGTGAATGAGAGACATATTTGTAAGGAACTGCCAACCCTGCTTGTTGCGCAGTTTCTCACCCATTGTTTGATCCGAGGGCTGGCCGTGTGGAATGCGTAAAAATGTCTCTCCGATTGCACAGCACGCCATGTGGCAGGCGTGGGACCTGGCGCTGGACCTGTGTCTGTCGCAGCTGCCCGGCATCTTGGAGAGGGAGGAGCACTTTGTCCACTCTCCGTTCTTCGAGGAGCAGCTCACCGCCTTCCAGGTGTGGCTCACCCTTGGCTCGGAGAGGAGGAGCCCCCCAGAGCAGCTGCCAATCGTGCTGCAGGTGAGAGACACGTGCTCCTCTTCACTCTCACGCTTTCATTCCTTGTGTGCGCCTCTTGCTATTCTCTTAATTGCATGTGAGAATAGACAAAAAGACCTATGTGAAATTACAATGTCACAATGTAAACACAGTTTAAAATACAACATACCGTATTTGTCCGTGTGTAAGCCCCCCTTTTTTGACCAAATATTGGCCATATAAAGTGAGGGGGGGCTATTTTCGGGAACTACGAAGTTTTATCATGTATATGCATCCGAAAAATGATAAAGTTATTGGGAAATAATACATAAATATACATAAGGGCAGTAAACACCATGATACTTCGTAAAGTGGCCTGGAATGTTATTTCTATTTCATCATTTTCTCTTTTGGATATGTACTGTCACTTTTCAGTGTACTGTCTGATATTCCTAAACTCCCCCGGCAAAGAAAAAATTTGGCCATAAAACTGCATCGTAAAAAGTTCACTTCCTCATTAAGGACCTAATCTTGCCTAAAAATGAAAAGCATTAGAAAGTGCATAAAACATAAATGCAATTGAAATAAGCGATAACCAATACTAATATTTGTATTATACATATCTCGGTCAAGGCTGCCGCCCATAACTCCGTCGTAAAAAATATGCTTTCGTGTTCAAGATTCAGGCCTGAGCAACGTAGTGAATGAATGTGTGCAGACAGGTGCAAAGGGAATCACAGTGGAAACCATTCAGCCATGGCCAGAGTCAATGGAAACCATTCAGCAGCTGAAAAATATGGACAGAAAAAGTGTCAGACTTTGGTGAACACAGCTTCCTCTACTTCTCAAAACCTGTGCATCTCACTGCGCATTTTGGGGTCCAACTACCAGTAGACACACAGAATTGAAAGTGCGTGTTGTCAGATTTGTACGCGAAAATCAAAAGAATGGTTCAGCTGTGACATGCCTTAAGGAAGATTGTGAGTGAAATGAGGATTTCGAGGGCAGATTTCCAAGCGAGTTCTGTGAAGGTTTTTCCTGTGAAGATGAACAATATTCGCCCAGCGTCTACCCCAATTTTATGAAGAGAAGATGCTAAATTTCCAGCATTTCATCGTTCCCCTATGACGGTGGCAACAATACCTGTTGTGGCAAGTTGGTAACAATGACCAGACACCAATCTATTTTGACATACCCAGTTCTACTACTGTGGAAGAGAGGGGTTCGAAATCGGTATCAATTAAAACAGCGGGATATGAAAAGACAAGAATGACGTGCTTGCTGGGCATCACAGCTGATGGAAGGAAGCTACCACCTTATGTGACATTTAAGAGGAAGTTTCCCCCTGGGATTCATGTTCAAGAGAAAGGGGTTCGAAATCAGTATCAATTAAAACAGCGGGATATGAAAAGACAAGAATGACGTGCTTGCTGGGCATCACAGCTGATGGAAGGAAGCTACCACCTTATGTGACATTTAAGAGGAAGTTTCCCCCTGGGATTCATGTTCAAGAGAAAGGGTGGAGGACAGAAGACTTAGTGAGAGAGACTGGGTGAAAGTGGTTTGTTAGAGAAGAAGACCAGGAGCTCTCCTCAACATGCCTCTTCAATGCTTGTGCTAGATTCCTTCAAGGGACACGTTACTGAGGAAGTAAAAAAGGATATCAGGGCAGGAAATCCTGACGTGGTTGTGATGCCTGGAGGAATGATGAGCCTGCTTCAGTCTCTCGATGTGTCGATAAACAAACGCTCTAATAACAGGTTGAAGGCAACTTATGCTGAGTGGATGCTGGAAGAGGAGGAACCTTCTCCTGCCCTCATCACTCAATGGGTACAAAATTGTTGGAATAGCATTCCAGAAAAAATTGTGTTTAAGAGTTTTAAAAAATATTGTATATCTAATGAACTTGATGGCACAGAGGATGACATAGTTTGGATGGACTCTGATGATGAGGATGATAAAGTCTTGTCTCCTTGTGCTCAAGAAGAAAGTGATGTGTCGGGTGATAGTGAATCAGAAAAGGAGGAATCAAAGACGTAAATAGAAGATAGCAAAACGTGCATTTCATTCTATATAGTTATTAGTCTTAATTTGTATTTCGAAGAAAAGAATAAGAGGCCAAAAGTGTATAATGAAGGGTCAGAATCATTTAAAGTTTGGAAAAGTTTAAGTTGATTAAGTATTTCATTCTCTTGCCTAGATATTTGAAAGTTGAAGTACTAAGTACCTAATTCAGGTACATATTCTATTTTTGACATAAAAAGTTTGTTTCACATGCGAAGGAAGATGTTAATTAATTAAAGTGGGGCTTAAAAGTAAGGGGGGAACTTATAATCGCATGGGGGGGGGCTATATTCGGACAAATATGGTACTTTGAAAAATACTATGTCAGTTGTTATGAGTAAAACACTCATTTGTGGAATACAGTTACCATAGTCCTCTGAATATAGTCCCCCTCGCCTCCAGTTTTTTAAGTTTTTAGTTTTGGAAAAAAAATAGTTTTAAAAAAATGCAAAGTAGGACTTACATATAATTTTCTCAGGTTAAGAACTTGAGCACCTTGAGTGATAAAAATTTCTATTGTTTCAGTTACCAAGTTCATGTATTTACCAAAATACGCAATATTATTTCACCGTATAAAGTTGACTAGTCATTGTATTTAGGTAAACTAGATTTCCTTAACTAGGTGGAATGGAGAAGTGAGATATGTGAATGAGAAATCATAATTTTGAAGTGCTGCCATATGTGTATTGCGAATCATAGAGATCAAATGTTTTTTTTTTCATTTCAAATTCCGTGCCCTTTAGTTATCACTGGCGTTGGTTGCAATAAAAATTGGCTGCTAGGTTGCAGTAAAGAATTGTTTTAATAAGGAAAGGCAAAATATAACTGAAAGACAAAAATTCCTACATCTCTCTTCTTTAGTGAGTTTTGCTTTACCCTGTGGGTATGGGGTTTTTTAAATAAAAGCTTCATCATATGCACATTTATGCTCATAATCACGCAATGGCCATTGTCCAAAGGTATATACAGTAGAAACTTGATGCAAAGTCAATGGGACCGGAAAAATTGACAATTCATAATATCAAATGTCGTATGAATGAGTATCCTTGACCAACATCACAATGGAACAATTTTTTGTTTCCTGGAATATATGCAATCCCGCAACGCACTTGCATGATTCACGATGTTATAAATCATGAATGTATAAATGTTATAATTCATGAATTCATAAATGTATATTCATGTCAACATGGTTCATTAAGTTTGTCGACAACGTATGCGTTGAGTAGAAGGAACTTGAGTTGATGGCAGGACTTTTATTTTGGCCGCCTTGTGAACACCTTCGTACGTGGATTTTCGTCTACTTTTTGGATGAGGTTGAGCTCTTCAATTGATATTTTTATTTTCAACTCAGGCTTTCCCGTGGCTAATTTTTCTCGTGGCCCATGCACTTGTCTCAATTTATTTTCTCTAAGTGTTGGTGCTCGCATAGCATGATGTCCATTCGACACTTGTAAAACAAGCGAACATCGCGATCAAATGCGAGGCTCTGGGGTGCCCTTTTAATCCTTCCTCATTATTTTTTTAACCATATTATACCTATTTAAATACGTTTTTAAGCAATAACAATCTTTTTAATTCAAGACTTAAACCTCCTGCAAAATTTACATTGTCAGATCAACATACGATAGGAGAGTGTTTTCCTGGGACACATTTGTTTTGGTCCTCCCTGGGACGTGCTAGAGGTCACCAAAATGTGCTAACCAGTGTTATTTATGTGTGCACAGTGATGCAGGCCTGGACCGGAAATGAATGTGCAAACGAAGAAAATGTTATAATGTCAAGGAACGTCTTAATGACAGTCTACTGTAGCATGAAGCAAGTTGTCGTGCATTTCTAAATATGATTTCGATATGCCAATCGGTCAGAGGATCGCATAGGAGGGACTGAGTGGCCGAATCGTCCAGTGATCCGGTTAAATGCTCCCACACAGAAGACTATGACCTTTTTTGTCATACTTCACAATGTCGTTTTCAATAGAAAACTCCTCAATTGCTCCGGAATACTGAATAATAAAATACCCTTGAGTACTCGCTGAGCCAGTCACTTGGGTGCACGAGTCATGAAGAATTGGAGGGCAGCAGAGTGCAGCGCAGTATCGCAGAGAAGAAAACAAATACGACATGCGTTCCTAAGTCAGTTGAAGAAGGTGGGATTTTAAAATTAGATGATTTTCACCAATCAAATACTTCCGGATAAAAGTATCAGAAATAAACGAATACTAGAAAGTATCGAAGTGTTGGGAAAATGGCCGATACCCAATACTCGCTATCAGAATTGGCCCAAGTCTAGTCCTTGGTCAGCCGTTTGCACGATGCGTGACCACCCGGAATCAGAACGGGTTATTACCGACATCCATGAATGCAAGTTTGAACTAGAATTTTTCATTCAAGGATGAATGCCCACAGGTGTATGAATCTTGTATCCAGTCCTGTGGGTTAAACTTTTCGATTTCTAAGATATTTCTTCAGAACCAGATATTTAGACATTTCAGGTGGTTGGCCCAATATGTGATGGCCACCATGGGCTGGAACAAGCCATTTCCAAGTACATATGTCGTGCTAGTCGTCCACATTCATAACCTCATTATTATTCAAAGTTACATTTGGTCATCTTCTATGGTGGTAATGGTGATTGTTTTCATATCTTTCCTTTAGTTGTAATGATAAATTAAGTTTTCTCTAATGAAATACCAGTAGACCAACGTGATGAAATGGTTTTATTACCTTGTTGCTGAACGAAAAAAGTCGAGCATAATTGGTGTACACTTGTGTAATGTATTCCTCTCCTCGCAGGTCCTTTTGAGCCAAGTGCACCGGCTGAGGGCTCTTGAGCTTCTTGGTCGCTTCCTGGATCTTGGACCATGGGCCGTCAACTTGGCACTATCTGTTGGCATATTCCCGTACGTTCTGAAGCTTTTGCAGAGTTCTGCCAGGGAATTGCGTCCTCTTCTTGTTTTCATCTGGGCTAAAATACTTGCAGTTGACAGTGTGAGTTGCATTGTAATTTATCAGTGTAAAATGTGTGTTCATTTACTTGCAGTCACCATCTTTAAATTTTTTGTGGGCTGCATTTTGATAACCTTTGAAAGTTGAGCCGCTGCCAAGCACCGCAACTAATTAGCGTATGCCACTCTCCAACCGTGGTGCTCCAAAACCATTGAGTTCACTGGGTGTGGTGTTCAGTTACTTGGCTACTCATTAATCACTTATTGTGCATCAAACTCTATTTGGAGACTTATTGGAGATGGCTTAAAAGATTTGCTTTTAGCTAATGCTTATCCTTCGCTTCTCCTTTAATCCATTAATGCTGGAATTATTTTAATCTTATCAGAAATTGGTCTGTATTGTATTTGAACCCCATGTCTTAAATTTTATAGAAATATTCATTATGGGTCTTAGTGTGAATATGATCACGCAATGCAGATACCATAGCAGTCACATCCCCCCTTTTACGTCATTTAGAACCTTTAAATAAAATATATTACCATATCGAAGTTGTTTGTATTGTTTCTGTTGATCATTTTGGGTATTTATTAGGGATGGGACAAATAGTAGATTTCTGGAATTAGAATATCGAATTTGAATTTTAATCATAACTCAAATATTCAAATGACTTGAATTTCGAGTACCTCAAGTACTAGAATTACAATTGGTACATTAAATGTTATTCTTCTGATTTATTTGTTGCCTGTTAAAGTAAAATGTTATTACATGATTAAATAAAAAAATTAAATTCTGGTTTTCAAATTTCAAATATGTATACATTACCATTTTCGAAACTTTGTATTTTTGAATATTGCCATGTATTTACTATAGGCCCTTGGTCGGGACCAGCAGTTATGCTTCCTTTTATCGTGCTTAGTATCATCGAGAGTCTACTGTACCTTTTTGTGTCCTTGGGCAAGATCAAAGTTGGAAATAAACTTCAGAGCGGTCATAGGTTCAAATTCTTCCATGCACTTATTGAGAGCATTTCTAACCTTTTGAAAATGCTATTGTCGAAGTTAAGCTTGCATGATCATTTCTTTACATTCCTATTAGTGATGGACGGATCCAGGTTTTTTGTCGGATCCGGAACCGGATCCTTGCCTGGGTTTCGGATCTTTGTCTCGGTTTCGGATCCTTAGTTTCAGATACTCGATTCTGATTTTCGAAACCTAATTTTTTTTAAATATATAAATACAGCAACAATAGAATTACCAAAAAAAGTGAATTTATTGTCGAAAAAATCAACTTCCTATCACCTATGTGGATAATATTTTCCCGGATCAAGATTTACGGATGCAATAACTATATCTTATTACGTCTAATATAAAGATCAACTTCCTAATTTCATACTCATCATGCAATACATTTTTGAAACCTGAACAACTATTCTTTAGAGTGCAGTTAAAAGAAACATTGTAAGTTTATTTTCATTAATAAAGGAATTATTTTCCAATTATTAATCAAATCCTTGAATGCTTTCAAATGCTTTTTTAGAAACACAAAATATTTTAATGCGGCCAAAGGGTCCCATTTATGGAATATCCAGGGATTCCATTTTTAAGACGAAAAAATATTATAGAATATTTCAAGCTGCTAAACTAGTAGTTTTGCAAGGTTTCATTAATAATAACCTTTAAAATGAAATTTGAGAATTTTATACTTCTAAGGAGAGGTTGTGTAACTCTGATCTTGAAATGAGATTAGTCGTTTTTCATGCTACCAGAAGCAAAAATTAAAAAAGTCTCCGATTTTTTCTCCATTGGCTAGGGTTTGCAAGAAAAAAGTAGAATGGCATGTGGGGAGCATGTATTCTCCAAAATCATGTAAGCCGACAATAGCAGAGTGGGGTAGTGGACTGCAGCTAATGAAGTTCGATTTTTATATGTAGTTGTTTAAAATTTTTCTTTCAGCCAATGAAAAATTTTAAACAACTACATATACAACAACTTTCAGCCAAAAAAATTATCATCCTTAATTTCCAACCTTTGTGTGTGGATACTGACTTTTTTGTACTTCTATTGTTTAAACTAGAATTATAAATGCGTTGCATTTATTTTTCTTACATTCCATTCGCGGGGCTCATCGATCACTAAGCCGCGAAATTTTAAAATCTCCGATCCGGATCTGAATTTTTACTGTCTTCGGATTGATTTCAGTAGCGAATAAAATGAAAGTCCCGTGGATCCGACCCGACCATCCTTAATTTATTAATGGTACATTTGTAAATCTAATTTAAACAACAAAAGTATAATAAAGTGAGTATTCAGATGTTATGGTTTGAAATTGAAGATGATAACATTTCGATGCAATGACTGAAAGAAAAATTAAACTGCGATAGGGATCGACCTTCGCACAGTAAACTAGTTCGCCTGATCCCGGCGAATGTAGGCTACCCGCGTGACACCCTACGTAATTTTTCCCGCGATACCGGGGTAATGGGGAAAAAAGTCATATTTCTTTATTTTGCTTCTAGTTGCACGGGAACATTTTCATCTTATTTCGTGACCTGAGTTACACATCCTCTTCTTGTCAATATCTACCGCAACTGCATTCCATTCACGAGGAGCTTCGATCGCTAAGCCGCGAAAATTTAAAAATCTAGGATCCGGATCCGATTTTGCTCCGTGTCTTTGGATCCGAATCCGGAACCGAAAAAATGAAAGATCCGCGGATCTTTGGATCCGACGGATCCGATCCGGCCATCACTAATTCCTATTCTTTAACTATTGACCTTTGAGACTTTTCTCTGCCTCCTTTCCCTATATTTGGTAAAGTAGCAGTACAGCAAAAGCATATTGTATCATGCCACATGAACTTTGCATGTAATCAGAATGTGGGGATAGGATTGTGGGTCAAATGAGAGAGAGGATGGACATTTGAGGAGCAGTAAATTGTCACCAAGGAGTTTGATTTGACCTTCCTCCTCATGTTTGCAGAAAGTGTATTTTATAGCACCGATCATATATTGTGATTTATATATAATAAATTGTTTCATTAGCTTTCCCTTCATAAGCTCCAACATGTCATCGTTTTGCTCATTCTTGTGTGTATGTGCTAATCCTCCAAATGGAATTTGTTCTTCAGACGTGCCAGGCTGATTTAGTGAGGGAAAATGGCCACAAGTACTTTTTGTCTGTACTTCAGGATCCCACCATTTTGGTAAGTTGAAATTAGAGTTCTAAGAACATGTCATAGCCAAATAAAAGATGTTTATTGCCTGATTCAGTAGAAACTCAAAATTACAAAGCGGATGGTACTGTAAAATTGGCAGTTTGTGGTATTGAGCATAGTGAGAATGAGTTTCTTTAAACATTGAGATTAATTTTTTTCTCTTTTATTGGGAAATAGATTAATTCTGGATAATTTTTTCACACATTGCCATCAAAATATAGCAAAGCATCTTCACTGGAATGTGATTTCTGCTTTGTTTTGTAATATCTAAAGCTAAAATTTAGACCTTGAGCATGAAATGGTCATTTTTTAATAGAAATGTATCTAATTATTCTGCTTAACAATACATTTAGTAGGTGACTGAATAGAAAGAATGAGTGTCTTTAAGCATCAGGTAGACTTGATGCTCATGCCTTAGTCATTCGTACATTTACATATTTTGTATTAGATGGTGCACCGATTACAAGTGGGCTGTGCAACTTTTGCCTTTTAATTAAATTCTTGAAATGCTGTTCCACCACATTACGCAGGATACAGTCGAATGTATGAGCTATGAGGTTCATCTATTCATTTTTTAATTATATTTTTATAAAATATCTGTTATGAAACTGTCAGAAATGTTTTCAGAGTTTGTGGGTTTAATTTCCAAATGTGAACTTTGGAACACTGCTGATGCCACTTAGGATCTAATCAGTTGAAAGTCGGAATACTGAGTATTTAAATTTGATGAGATGGTTGAGGAGAACGCCTTACATGGAGCTGGTTTCAGGTAAGCAAGGAGGGAGAGGGGGTTAAGTACTCGAAGGAGCTTAGGAAGTGGTGACAAGTGAAATACACTGTCATCAATGTTTTCTTGATATTTGAAAAATGTACATGAGATTCCATCTGCAACTTTAATATCCACAATTCCAGTTTTGCTTTAAATTACTTTATGGAGCCTATCATTATAGCCTCACGTTTGTTTTTTCCATGATGTCTGCGACAAAATTCAATTCTACCTGCCAGCATGAATCTGTTTACCAAAATTCTCATTGTTCACATTAAGTTTTATTTTTATTTCTTCAATCAAGCTTAAAAATCTTGTAAGAACTTAACTGAGCCATTGTACTTCAGCATGCAGTATATGATCAAGTTCTTTATCTGCAATATCTTCTATTATGTTCTTGAAAAGACTGTGATGCCAATGGACTGCTCAAATAGATATACATGTATCATAGATTTTTGATTGTTCCCCGGTCAGTGGCTGCAAAAACACTTTTATTTGGTGGAAAAAATGTTAACTTTACAGACTCCTGTCTTTTTGCGCCAGGATGGTCAGGACGTTTTCAATTATCAAGGCAATATTGCACCTTTGCTGTTAAATTGCTGCTCCACTCCCTCAGCATTGTATCATCTGCATCTTCTCAAATTCATGCCTCAGGCATGTTCTGTGTACCGTTTGCATCCGGACTTTTCATTGGAAATTCTTGCTGATTTCGTTCTAATAAATGTCCGGATCGAGATGGCGCCATGAGCGTCGGAATGTCTCCAAGAATCTGTTAAGGCAGTCTGGGTTATTGCATATACGGTGGCCATGAATGGAAAGGGAGTAAGGCAAGGATGTTTTGATGTGTTAGGGATGGCAGCTATTATAGTGGAGGTATTGTTGTTTATTAGTGGGTTTGATGTGAACAGATGTGTTAAATTTGTTATTGGAAAGGGAGATATCGACATCAAGGAAGGTAATGTTGGAAGAGGAGATATGTGATGTGAATGAAACTGAGGAGGAAGCGTTGAGAGAGGCGAGGAATGAGTTAAGGGAGTCGGTGTCGTGTGGCCAAAGGAGAAAAATATCGTCTATATAGTGGAGCCAGAGAAGGGGCTTGAGGGAGCATGTGGATAGAAAGGATTCTTCAAGGAGGCCGAGGAAGAGGTTGGCATAAGAGGGACTAAACCTACTTCCCATGGTTTGAAGTAGAGGTGAGGGTAATATTTCCTGTGTGGGGAAATCAAGGTTTCCCTTTGTTTGAAAGCGCTCATTCCAGAGGTCACACTCCACCTCCCGTCTGCAGCAGTGGAGCCTAAATGACCACACGTACTGAATGCCACTTGCTTTTGTGTGGTGTGAGGGGAGTTTGCTCAGCCGCTCTGGGGATCGTCATGTTGGTGGTGGTGCTGAAGGCTGCACTTGTTTCCACAGGGGGAGCACCGCACGCTGGCAGCGTTTGTGTTGGCCAGCATGGTGCACGGCTATCCTGCTGGACAGGAGGCAGCTCTGCAGGGGAGCTTGGTGTCCATATGCTTGGAGCAGCTGCAGGACAGCAACGCGTTGCTGCGCCAGTGGCTGGCCGTGTGTTTGGGCCGACTCTGGGCGAATTACGATGCTGCAAAGTGGTGTGGAGTCCGTGACATAGCTCACGAGAAGCTGTACACCCTGTTAACAGACCCCGTTCCAGAGGTAGGTCCTGCTGCTCTTAACCATTTTGCTCTCTGGTTTTTCCTGCTTTTCATTTGCCACAATTCAGAGTTTTGAGCTAAGAAAGTTTTATTTCAGAGCATTGCTTCATTTTCTGTTAAACTGGCATTGGAAGCCTTCTTTGGAAAGTACTTACCATTATGTTTATTAAGTTTACTTTTTGTTAGAGATGAGTCGATACCAAAATTTATCAATTCTCGAAACAATACCAATTCCTGGAAAATCGATTCTCGATACCGATACCATCAACCTATAAATATATGTGTTTTTTTACATAGTTTTCCTATACATTATTATCAAATTTTCCATGAAATCCAAAAATACCATTTTACGAAACAAAAATTTCAGTATACTATTTGCTTTGGGAAAAAACTTCTGATATTCCACTATGAGGACATGAAAGTAAAAACTGTTTGATAATACAAGAGTTTTATATTTTTTACATGAGCGTGTTTAATAACAAATGCCATGTTTGATAACAAAACATGTTTGTATTGGATAAAAAATGTCATGACAGATTAAAAATTAGATAACTATCATGTCGTAAGTTGAATTTTAATATGATTAATAATTAGTTATAAGAATAATAAAAACACTAACCTAAATTATAATTAGACTTGGGCTGATACCAGTAGCGAGTATCAGGTATCGGCCATTTTCCCAATACTTTGATACTTTCAAGTATACATTTTTTCAGATACTTTTATTCGAAAGTATTCATTCAGTGAAAATCATCTAAAAACATATAATTATGAAATCCCGTCTTCTTCAACTGAATTACCAATGTGTTGCATTTACTTTGCTGCAATCTTTGTGTCAGCAAAAGTAGGACAAGTGTTTTGAATTGGCTATGGGAAAGCCTGAGGCGAAAAGATCAACCTGCTCCGAAAAGTAAACGAAAATCCACATAAGAAGAAAGTTATTGAAATAGCGGCAAAAATTAAACTTCTGCCGTCAACTCCAGTTCGTTCTGCTCAACACATATGTTGTTCCACGTTTCCGTCTACGTTCCAAACTTGATTTAAAAAAATATGAAATGCAAATAAAGTATTGTGGCATAGCCAAGTGTTATGACGTCAATGAATTCACGGTAGAAAATTGAAAATGAAGACAAAGGTGCTCGCATGCCTCCAATGTTCCATACTTACAGAGAAAACCCAGTTTCGTAAATTGACTAGAAAAACTTAAACGAATATAAGTTAATATTTGAAACTTATCGGATGTCATGACAAAAGTACAATTCATATTCTATCAAAGTTTCCTTTCATTTGTGCTTTTCATATTGTTATGACAATCTCCAAAGTGACGCTGGCCTCTGTGACACTAAGAAATGTGCCATTTTTCATCCTCACTGAAAAAACATGCCTCAAAAGTAATTAAGTATTAAAAAAATGTCTGGTACCTGCATTAAACGAAAGGCTAAATTATTTACACCCTGATATGCTCTCTATGAATTTTTCTTCTTTTTTTCTGGGATATCAAGCCTCAAATTCGAGTCTTATTATGTACTTTTTGCATGAACAGTATACTCAAAACGTGCCATTTGGTCATATAGTCATCATTAATTATTGAGTGCACATCAACGTAAGGTATCTCTTGTTTTTTTTAACTTCTGAGACTCAGATCTAGAGGCAGGTGGAGCACAATAGCTCATAGTAAATACGTGCTTGCAGTTATAAAAATACGATACGATGATTATTAGAATGGTAATACAAGTACGATCACTCGTGTAAACAAAATCTTACATAAGTACATCTTCGATTCCCCCGTTCCTGAGACAGTAAGAAGAGTCATCCTCCCATCCCCAACTTTCACGCTCGACGTAATTATTGAATGGTCCACTTAGCTCCCTCTCGAAGCAATTTAGTCATGTCACAAACCACCTCAAATATGATACTCCTGAATACGATGCTGCCGTTGCTAATTGCCTCGTTCGCAGTGACGCGATTACGTTTTGTTTGTTTTTGCAAATATTTGTACTTTTTTGGTTCCCTCTTACAATCTAGGGGTTATAACCACGTTAATCAATTTGTTATTCGCTTCTGAATGTCACTCGTGCCATCCGAGTTTGATCCAGTCCAACAACTTGGCTTTGGTTTGTATTTTTCGTGCACCTAAGTGATACCGGTACCGGAGTCCGCCAGTAAATCGGCCATTAACTTTCTCTTCGATGCCTTTTCAGTAATCCTCAACTTCCCAGAACTACCACAACACGCTACTTCCTTCTTGAAGGATTAGACATCGTCATTTTAATTTTACCGAAGGAAACATATGTGGCCACGGGAATACGATACATGGCCACGGATACGCGGCCACGGAATGTGTATGAAAAGTGCGTACCTATAGTTTGCATGAGGGTTTAACTTACGGAGGTTTAATATACTTTTTCATTGGGGTATACTTGTAGCTTTTAATGTATTGATTTCAGCTTTTAACATTTTCTGAGTTTTGACGGAAATTTAATTCAGCAGAAATAAAATATTCAGATAATAGGAGCCCTTTTGGCGATCAGTCAGGGAAATTTGTGAGTCCGTCAGGGAAAAGGCAGGGAATAGTCAGGGAATTTGAAAATTGGGTCTCCGTAGCCACCCTGTTCATTTTATCAGATCTGAGGTTAATATTACTAACTTTAATCTTTTATTTAAAATTTCAATTTACTTGAACTGTACACTACTTTGATTCTTGAACTATAAACTCCCGTATTTACTCGTGTAAGCCACGCACCTTTTTTCCCGAAACGCCGGTGTAAAAATGGGAGTGCGCAGCTTACATGAATCCTCCAGATTTTCATGTAAACCACGTACCATTTTTCTTGCAATTCCTGTTGTTTTTTTCTCCCAAGTTACACATTTTGTGAACGTATCGAGGTTAATTGGTAAGTATGGTCTAGTAGTAAATCTTACATTCTAAAAATTTCTGAAATTTCGAAGTAATCGGTAATAAAATTGTGCATTTAACGAAATCTGAGCGTACAATGGTACTTGAAGAAACGCTAGATCAGAAACACCACTTCCACAAAGCAATAGATTTATTGTGCTTAGATCGTATGTAAGACAACACATTGTAGCACTGATATGTAATTAAAACTACATTGTATCCTGTAAGCTGCCAATAGGGGGGCGGCATCTTTATGTCTTTTCAAAATCATAAGCGGAGTTTGTTTCGGTATCATGTATCTGTAGCAATATTTTTACGCAATACATAGCTCCTTTTGCATACACATTAAAGCTAAATTGCAAAGACACAACAAAGAATTTGTTACTTAGTGGCGAGAGTCGTATGCTCAGAGATTATACCTTCTTACTATCCGTGCTATTCGCTCCGTGCATGAGAGTAGTAAACGAGTTCGAATCGATCATTTAGTATTTTAAAATAATTTGCAATTATCACCCTATTAATGAATTATGATGTGAAATTGCGATCATTTTCTGTGAGTACAAAATTGCATGTTATAAGCGATGCCGAAAAAATAGGAAATCAAGCAGCAGGAAGGAAATATGGTGCATCTGAATCTAGCGGTGACGAAAACTAAAAATGAGAACTATTATGATATGAATTAGGGATGGGTCGGTTCCACTTTTTTCCGGTTCCTGTTCGGTTCTTAACTTCGGTTCTCGGTTCCGATTCTCGGTCCCGGTTCTTAATTTACCACTTACCATTTACTTTGAATTGCTCAATGGTAAGATAAGTTAATCAATAATCATTTTCAGAGACTGAATTAGAATAATTAGCGGCTACTTTGAAGCATCTAAGTACACTATTTCACCAGGTTTTAATGTGAAGCCTCCACTTTCGGAGTGTGAGTAGGTTTCAAACTGGTTTTCGCGCCAATTATTTCGGTACCGATTATTTTTGGTCTCGGTTCCGGTTCTAAGCTCAAGAACCGGTGGAACCGAGAACCGAAGAACCGAACCGACTCATCCCTAATATGAATATTCATTAGTGATTTATGATTCTATTTCTGCGAAAGTGTTTTTCTTTAGTTTTATGAGAATTATAATTGTTATTACATTGAGCTTAGTTTTTTCTGTGTGTTCCCAAGACTTTCGGTGTTGTTAAATCGTCCCACTCCACAGCTATGCACAGAGAGCAGATGAGACCACTGCTATCAAGTACGAATGGGTATTCTGCTTTTATTTGTTAATATGCCAACGGATTTCCGTAATAATAGAGTAATCACAGGTTGAAATTGTATATATTTCTGCAGTTATTTCAATTGGATGTTATTTTGAACAGATGCAATTTTTATAGCTGGATGATGTGATCGTATGTAACTGTGATTACCGTGAGATGCTACGAGAACAAGATGCACATTAAAAGAGGCTGTGCATGGATGCACTATGCGAAGATGATCGTGATGATATTAACACGTAATTTAATCAACTAATGAGAAAGACACACTAGTAATTTAGGCTCAGCATTCAAAGAATGTGCATTCATGTTATGACAAAATGATGCAGACTCAAGGGCAAAAAAAAAATAATTTTTTGATATAAATAATTTTTTTCCTCACGAGCCTGTCCAAAAATAGTGGTGTGCGGGATACACGAGGGTGCGGCTTACACGAGTAAATATGGTACTTGATACATTGATAACTGGTGTATTAAATATTTCTGCCCTCTTATTAACACTTATAAAAGTTAATGTATTCAATGGTCCATCATTGATATCAGTTATTTTTTTATATATTTGACATTTTAAAACTAGAATTAAATTATTTAATTTAATCACGTTTTAGCATTTTCCTTCACCAAGCAGCAAATAAATTAATTACAGCGGAATAACATTTAACTTATGAATTGCAATTCTATACTTTTCGAGGTATTCAAATTTCCAAATATTCAAATCAGCTATTTGGATCATCTCTAGTTAATACGCGTCTTAACCAGGATGCTTTGAGGAACATGCAGTCATCAGTTTCTCTTGTTGATCGAGCACCTATCTTGGCACTCGTTATGCTATATTAAGGAAAACTGTCCGAGATGAGCGGGAAAATGCGCAAAACACAGGCATAGACATTATGGCAGTCCTCTGCTCAATGAAAGAAGACAACCCAGTGTTTGCTAAATTTGGAATGTAATCCTTGTATGTAATAGCCACAAACAACGTGGACAGTGAGAGGTCATTCTCTCAATATTCCATTTTAGTCAGAAAACATTGACATCGATTGAAACCAGAGAGTGCTGCGACTTTCACAATGTTTGCTTTCAAGTAACTTATGCTCTACATATAATGCTAACCTAAAGTAAATGAACTTTTATGCACTGTTAATGTTAATAAATACCAAGACTGTAAGACAAACAGAACAGTATATCAGTTTTTTAGTCGAGCTGTCAGTTAGTGTACAATCAAAATGAACTCTGTTCTTAACTGTTTTAATTTATAACTTTGTACTTGTATTTTAGTTCAATGACAAAGTGTGATGTTTATCTCTTACTAATTATTTTTTGTGCCCTTGGAAGGTACAGTAAGAAGGTTTTAATTTTTTTGCAGTCTTATTTCTACCAGAAAAAGCAAAAATAATCATAAAACTATCTTACACTAATTTTGAGTTTCTTAAAAATAATTTTGAATTTTTATAAAACTATTTTCCTGGACCTTTACCTATCATATATCCCTCAGTCCATCATGAGGGACATGGCGTGTTGCATTTAAAAAAATCTTTTTATTTTATTCCATCCTCATACACATATTATAATTTTCTTCACTATGATGACAGTATTTTTAGCTATTTAGAGTTTAATACCAGCAATATTTACATGATTTAATGAGTGTTCAGGCCAAGTTAAATCAATAAGATTAAAAAAAGTATCATGTATGCTTCCTTTTTCGTCAACAGCAAAACCTGTTCTCCAGATGCTTTAAGAATGATTTGATCAATGTGATCATCCTAATTTTTTAGTATAATCTATCACTGTTAGTCAGCATTTGCATATTTGAACTAGGAATCAATGAATCTCTTTTGACAAAGAAGGCAGACACTCATCTGGGATATCATCAATAGGGTATTGTCCTTCATCAAAGAAGAAAACAGAATTCATTGGTTGTGATTCGTGCCCCACAATTACAATTAATGTGTATTCATTTTGCACAATAAATAATTGTCATGAGAAATCCCAGTTTACTGCCAGAGAATTAAATTTTAAATTTAGGTTCATTGGAAAAACCTTCGAAATGGCAGGATGCACTGCCTTGTTGCTGATGCAACAGTTTACGTTGCGAGGCAAAGTAAATATTCGTCTCCTGAACTTACCATTGGATTTCAGAGCCCCTAAGCTCTCTTTTACTTGCGTTATAAATTAATTACGAAAACTATCAAAGGTCAGAAAGTCTCCTCCTCCATTGAACATGGTTTTATCTCTTGGTCTTATAGACCCCAAACTATGCCCATCATCATTGCCCCGAAGTGTTATAGATCCCCTAGTAAACCAATTTTTAAGGCTTTGAATCTCCTTCCTTTACCATGTATATATTTATTTCTAACTATCATGTATGTGAAGAATAATATTGTTAAATTTTGATGTGAACAGTATATTCCACCAACACCGCACAAGGACAAAAAATGACATCCATTTCAATCATGTGTGTACAAAAGCTGCTAAAATTGGACCCAAAGAAATGGGCATAAAACTGTTTAATAATTTACCACTGTGTGTAAAAGAAATTAAAAGCATCAATGCTTTTAAATCAGAACTAAAAAGGTACTTGCTAAATAACTTGTTCTATTCTATTGAGGAATACCTCAGTGACACTGCATGTTAAAACCTGTAATTGTGTATTATATATGTATGAATATGACGTGCCCTATATCTTTTCATATCAATGTAACAGATCTTTGGGCAAATAAAGACAATAATAATAATAATAATAATAATAATAAGTTTGCTGTCGTGTTTTCATGCCGTTGAAATGGTTTCACTTTATAATTTACGAGGAAAAATACTTAACACCATTTAAAAATTGAACGGCTTGAAACTTATGCACTGCAGAGGTCATAAACATTCAATCAAGACACTATAAAGGAATAATAGGAAAGGACCATATTGAATACTAACAATACTGGAACAAAGTATTTAATTGTAACTAATGGAATGGGCTGAATTGTTCGAGGCTAAGGTAATCACGGGGGATATTATATGTGCCGTGGGTGTAAGCGAGTGTTGCTGCTGAGGGTGGCATGGGTAAGGGGAGACGATGCTCAGGTGTTTTAAAATAGGTCTCTCTCATTGTGTGTGTGTACCACAGGTGAGGGCGGCAGCTGTCTACGCTCTCGGCACCTTCATAAGCAGCGTGACGGAACGAAGTGAGCATGCTAATAACATCGACCACAGCATTGCAATGACCCTCATCAACACCGTCTCTCAAGACATGAGCCCATTGGTTCGGAAGGTAATGTTTATTAGTCAGAGAATTATCTCACGTAACCTATATTCCAATTGACTTACATGAGTTAGTCTACTTTTAATTGGAAATGATTCTGGGTAAATTATTTCACTGGCTAAGACCTTTTTGATCAGTTTGCATGAGATACAGTCTAACCAAATCTCACCTTGTGCATGTTAACTCCAAAGCCTGAATGATTAGCAGCTTGCTGCATGAGCGAAGGGGCACATCACATCCAGTAGCACCTAGCAAGATAAAACATAATCTGAGCAGTAATGGGAAAAGCATGTCAAATTATTTATTAACAATAAGTAAAATGTTTTGTGTTCACAGAAATGTGAAAAGTTCCCCAATGGACTTAAGTTCTTCATGTGATGCACCTTGAAAGGTTGCTTTGTGAATGTGAAATAGCAGAGATCCAGTCATTCTCAGAATTGTAGCTTTGATGGATGAGCCTGGGCATTCTGCGACCAGCTCATGGTTTGAATGAGTTGCTTCAAATGTCAATACTTGCACGTAGGGACTTCGATTATGGAAATCATTCCAAATATACATTTCTCCTTGGGTTTGTGTGTGTGGGGACTATCTTCTCAATATTTCTGGTCCAATTGTAATCAGAATGAAAGTTTTTTCGCCAATTAACTCTATTGCTTAACTTACTTGGGGCTCCATTTTCAGCGGAGGGAATCCAGTTTGACTGCAGGGCTATTTGAAGAGCAGGTCTGTGTTGCTCTGGAAGGGTGAGGGAATGTTCCAAAGCTAACGGTGGGGAGATAGTGCCTTTGTTCACCATTAGATGTGGAAGTCTTCCCTGGGCTTCTTGAGCCTCTGTTAATGGAAATTGAAACATAAATCACATAATTATTGTAATTTTGGTGTGTTTTTTAGAACAATTTACATTTCTCTGATGAAATTTCTCTTGCTTGTCCTCCAGGAGCTGGTTGTGTCACTGCAGTGGATGGTGATAATGTTTGAGAATGCATTTGTGGGCGTGGCTCTCCAGCAAGACGAAGGGAAGGCACTCCGAGATGGCACGCTCAGCCCACAGTTTGCCCTCGTTCCAGGTCTGTGTGTGCTCTCAGTTTCCGCCTTGATTGTTCAGCTTCAGGCTCAAAGGCACGTCACCTTCAGTCAGACTCATCGGCTGTCAATATGATGTCGATACCCACCTATGTGATTTTCTTTCATAAACTGGAAAGGGTCATAACTACTGCCAAAGTCTTGTATAACAAGTGTGGCTTATGGTGAGAGTATGACCATAGCTAGTGATTTTTTGCAATGCCTGGTCTCATGGTGGAAATTGTAAGTGATGCCTGCTCTATTGCTGGCAACTAGTACATATATAAAGCACACAAGCTTTTAGTGAGGTGCTCCATGTTATTTTTATCACTGTAAGAGGCAAATTAAACATGTTCAGTTGCATTACAGATTATCTTTACCTCGTGACGTAGTCATACTTCATGGGGGTGAACATGGTGACAAAGGGAATGGTGATCCTGTTGACTTTCGTCCAGGGAACAACTTGTCTCGATTGAAAGTGCAGATCTCAAAACTTGTCACGTTTTATTGACATTGTCACGTTTTTATCTTTGTAACTTAACTATCACTTTTTCAATGACTACCAGTCTCTTGAGATATCTCTTCTTTATGTAATTGTTATTGTTAGTGAAGGAGGCCATAGCTTATCCATGATTATTCATAACATATTGGCAGAGAGTATCTAAATGACATGCTGTGCATTATTAATGAGTGCTCAGTTTTTGATTTTCAGTTGCCAGATTTAGAATAAGTATATCTTTTTAAAATATACTATTTTCAGTGCATTTATGAATCTATGGTGACAGCTCCTTCATGGATCACTCTCCCCACTGATTGGTTTGTGCATAGGCTTTTGTGGCACAGTGATGATGAAGGCTGCATGGCTTTGGGGTTTCCACCCCATGCGTTGCTGTCTCCTGAAGTCAACAGTTTCTCCTGTCGGCATTGTTCGGCAGAAGTCTCTTCAACCTGACTGACGCCCACTAGAATGGAGGGGAAACTGTTGCCGTCAAGAGATAGCAATGTATGTGATGTGGAAGCCATGCAACCTTCATGATGCTATGATTATTATCTGTACTCATTATGGTGGTGGACTTCTTCTGTAACAGCAACAGTTCATAATTATATTTTCCTGAAATTCATCCGCCATCACTCACTCCAAATTTATTAACTTCAGTTTTGGAAATTTCATGACTTGGTCTGAAGCTTGATTTGCCTGGTGTGTGCATAGCGCATATCAAAAGAAAACATGCAAGTATAAAGCGATGGTGTTTGGTTAGGGAGGAGGCATTAGACTTCAGTCCCTCCCTTCTGGTTCACCCGTGGTTCAAAATAAATGGGAGAGTGCTTGAAAATGGCTTCTAGTCAGGGTATAACCTACGTGAAGTAAATGCACGTGTTGCTGCTTTCTCTGCGCAGAAGTGAGCCTGATGTCGGTGGGTGGGATGAAGAGGATCGCTTCGAGGGACCGTCTCAAGATGCTAGCTCCTGGGTCTGGCCTCCTGCCGCACCTTGCAGTGGAGGCCGGTGGGCCGGCTGGCCCCTTGGATGCCGCGGCACACCCTGGCGTCTCCTCACCTGCAGACCGCATGAAAAGAGTGTCCTCGTCCTCATCCATCTCCAGCCTAGGTATGTCCTGCATGTTCCTGTTTTGCTCTGCTTCCTTCATCTTCACCTTCAGTGATAAGAGAGGGGAGATTTGCTTGCGTTTTTGCGTGAGGTCAAAGTCCAAACTGAGGCCGTCCACTGCTTGAAATAAGAATGCTCCTGTGCCAACACCATTACACATTACAGGGGTTAGATGGCAGAAGGGACCGTTTTGTCTCAATCTCGCCCGAATAAAGACCTGTTATTATTATTACACCTTTATGAGAAAAAACAGGTGATCCATGCTGTGGAACACTCATCATACCGTACCAAGAGCTACTCTGGCTTGAAGGCGCTCCAGGACCCGTATTCTGTGACTCATATCACCACTGTTTAGCCTCTATTGGTGGTAGACATCACCAATGTGCCACAGTATACGCTCGGTATTACAAGCGATATTTCTTGAGGGCGTTTCTTGAGAAAAACGGAAAGTAAGAACAACTGTGAGGATTGAGGGACTTAATCCAGCCCCTTCGGATGTAACGAGCGCTCGCTATAGCTATAGTGATTTCCCAGCCATTGAGGAGAGCACTCGTTGTACCAAGAGCACTGGTTATATCGAGCTTCTGCTGTACGTGATTATGTACCTGGGACACAATCACCTCCTGTCCAGTCCGCAAACTCAACAAATCAATCACTGCTAGCTTAATTGTTCTGGATGTTTTGTCAGCAGTGGGTGTAGGAGTTGTATGAGATTTTTTTATTGGTTGGAATTGTGTGTAGGAATCATGTGTGAAGACACATCTTTTGAAGGTCAACGATGATGTACAAATCTCTCTATTCTTTTTAAGATGTGGCTTCCTTTCAGTGCCAATTAGCGACTTTGTGATTAATGCTCTATGTTGGCATGCAAAAGTCTTTGCAACATTTGAAGAAAATGTAACAATAATATTTACTGCTCGGTACAATGGTATGTATTCTTTTCAGGAAAATGGGATTTCTGTGTGTGAAGTCAAGTCCATGTAGTTAACCTCAAGTTAAACCAAGCAGTAACTGTAAATCTGCCTGGAAAAACTTGCTGTAGTAAAAATTGTTTTCGCTGGCAGTTACGTGGTAATTGAGTAATAGTGTGTGCATTTGAAGTGGTGCATCATCAGTAGTGGTCCATGGAATGCCTCGTTTGAATGTGTGCTGTCTCTTCCTCACAGGTCATGGGAGCCTCAGCAACCTCTCCAGTCTTTCCTTTGGCAGCATCTACATGAAACTGTGGACTGGGCTGACAGCCATGGACCTCGACCCGCACCCAGAGGTGGCACACATGTCCAAAATAGTCACGGATCACATCAGGGATCAGGTTGGTAGGGTTAGCCCCTCTGCTGCCGAGGGAATTCTGCACGCATAAGATCCTCTCCGTGTGTCGGTTGAGATGCAAGTTTGAATGAGTTTACTCGAAGCAGCACACAAGCCTTCCCGTTTGGTGTTGGGATAATCTTACACTTTGTTGGTGCTTCTGTACTTAAAATCAATGTTTTCGGAGAAAGGGCAACAGGGATTTGTTGGATGATTTGAGGTGGGCATTCACCAGTCCAGAATTAAGTACAAGGGTATGAGTAATCTTAGAGTTTGTGGGCAGCCATGGAGGGAAATCATTTCTCTTTGATTTAGGACCAGTGATCCACACCATTTCTGGCCCCTTTTGATATTTGATATGCTGGAAGACACGTTCACACACGCTTTTATCGGGTGAATTCCATTGTGTCTGGCATGGAATGTAGGGTACATAGAATGAATAAAAATTGATTTTTCATTCTTACTGCTTCGATATTTTCATTTTAAATGATAATGTTGATTACATTTTGGATACTTAAAATACTTTTTTGAAGAAAACATATGATAAATTATTTTTAATTGAATAAAAGGAATTAACTTGAAATTACAGTTGAATTTTTTCTTTGATTAGTAAACTCGAAATCAATGACTACCATATGACCCAAAGGGTTAAAGGGATTTGGGATCTGAGTACCTTAACATTGACTTTGGCAGCCTAAATAATCTCATTCGTCTTATTCATTTCCCCATCTTGCCATTTTGAACATCTGTGACCAATCATCTCAGTGTAGCCCTTTGAGGTCAGGAGACAACAAGCAGGATCAAGGAACTTCATTTAATTCTTCACCCTTTTGAAGCTAGAATTCGATGTTTGTTGCCCTAAATCTAGGGTACACCTAGTGACCTTTTAGCCTTGCCCAACTGTATAATGTCAGATAATTCCTGGAGGGACTTGACCATCGTATTGGCCACCTATGAAACCTATGATTCGACAGATTTGTAGCGGTGATTAATTTTTTGTATACAATAAGGCAAAATTTGGATTTTAGGTTGGACCCTATTTCTGGGGTCAAAAGGTCATATTTTTCAAATTTTACTTGGTCTTAACAAAACTTACAACCTTTTTCTAGCCAGGTACCAAATTTCATCCCTGTGACTCAAAAGGAAGTGTCTAAAATTACAGGTCAAAAATGACACACGATCAGTGGGACACTTTGTACATTATTTTAGAATCAAAAGAGCCATTTTTGAGATATTGTCCTTCAAACTTGGGGGATGGAATTTTAATTCACATTTCATACATAATGTGCATGCCAATGATTGAGTCTTTAGGAGTCTTACTCTGGCAAGGAGCATCTGAAAATCGCTGTTATGATCCGTCATTATTCGTAAAAACAAGTAAATTTTTCATGTCGGGACCTAGACCAGAGGTTTGTAATTTGAAAACACTGTTATTTTGTAATATCGAGTACAGTTACATTTATTTAGATACCCTTTTGGTCGGGACCAAAGATTTTGCTTTGTAAAATCAAAATATCGTAATTTTGAGGATCTTAATTTCGAGTTTCTACTGTATTAGTGGGGTGGAAGGGCATTATTATCAAAAAAGATTGTGCAGGTGGTACTAGAATTGATTACGGTAGAAAATGCAATGCGTAACTCAAGAAAATTCAGTTTGAAACTTGCAACTGTGTGTGTGTGGCCCTGCATGCAACAATGATGATTTAGGTTGATTATCAAGGGAATATTCCGTAAGAGGTATGACAATTTTGCTGGTTTCTGACCTTTTTGCCGATGTTATTCCAGTGTATTACTGCAATACTTGTTACCGCAATTCATTTGGAGCTCTAGAAAGTACGAGTGAAAATATCATTTTTAATACGTATCCAAATTACATATATCTTTTCGCCATTCACCCAGAACACCTTCTGTAAAATTAATGGTGTGTATAGGTGATTAATATTACCGTAATTACTCGTGTAAGCCGCGCCCTCGTGTATCCCGCGCACCCCTATTTTCGGGAAGGCTCGTGAGGAAAAAAATTATTTGTCAGAAAATTATTTTTTTTTGCTCTTGAATCTGCATCATTTTGTCATAACATGAATGCACGTTCTTTAAGAGAAATGCTGTGCCTATATTACATGTACATCTTTCTCATTAATTTATTTGATTACGTGTTAATATCGTCACGATCGTCATCGCATCGTGCATCGATGCACGGCCTCCACGGCCTCTTTTAGTATGCATCTTTTTCTCGTAGCATCTCACAGTAATCACAGTTACATACGACACATCATCCAACTATAAAAATGGCATCTTTTCAAAATAACATCTAACTGGAATAATTGCAGAAATATGTACAATTTCAACCCGTGATTACTTTATTATTACGGAAATCCATTGGCATATCAACAAATAAAAGCAGAACGCCATCCGTACCATAGCGGTGGTCTCGTCTGCTCTCTGCGCAGTAGCTGTGGACTTGGACGATTTAACAACACCGGAAAGTCTTGGGAACACACGGAAACAACTAAGCTCAATTTAATAACAATTATAATTCTTATAAAACTAAAGAAAAACATATTCGCGGAAATAGAATCGTAAATCACTAATGAATATTCATATCTTAATAGTTCCCATTTTTAGTTTTCGTAACTGCTAGATTCAGATACACCATATTTCCTTCCTGCCGCTCGATTTTCTACTTTTTCGGCATCGCTCTTAAGATGTTGTTTTGTACTCACGGGAAACGTTCGCAATTTCACATCAGAATTCATTTTTAGGGTGATAATTGCAAATTATTTTAAAATGCTAAATGATCGATTCGAACTCGTTTACTACACTCACGCACGGATAGTAAGAAGGTATAATCTCTCAGCATACGACTCTTGCCACTATGTAACAAATTCTTTGTCGTGTCTTTGCAATGTAGCTTTAATGTGCGCACAAAAGGAGCTATCTATTGCATAAAAATGTTGCTACAGATACGTGACACTGAAACAAACTCCGCTTACGACTTTGAAAAGACATGAAGACGCCGACCCCTTGTGGCAGCTTACAGGATACAATGTAAGATTTAAATACATATCAGTGCTACAAAGTGTTGTCCTAAGTACGATCTATACACGATAAATCTATTGATGTGTCAAGTGGTGTTTCGGATCTAGCGGTTCTTCGGATCTAGCGTTTTCACATACCGTCGTACGCTTTACCGTCCGACTTTTGGATTTTTATTACAAATTACTTCGAAATTTCAGAATACTTTACATCGTACGATTTACTACTAGACCATACTTACCAATTAACGTCGATATGTTTACAGAATGCGAAACTTAGGAGAAAAAACAACAGGAATTTGAGGAAAAATAGTGCGTGGTTTACACGAAAATCTGGAGGATTTGTGTAAGCCGCGCACCCCTATTTTTTCACCGGTGTTTCGGGAAAAAAGGTGCGCGGCTTACACAAGTAAATACGGTACTTGCTATTATTATTTGGCATATGTGCTCAGATTTATAAATGTGAGAATTGAGCAGGGGGAGAACATTACTTTAGACTTGTGAATATTTGTTTTTAGCTGCTAAAAGTAATTCTTTGTTCTCCATATTCTTCATTCCAAGAAAACTAAGTTTTAAACAGCTAATTGATAAATGATGCCAACAGACGTTTACTTGATTGTACCACCGATTATCCATAAGCATTTATGTGAAGCATGATTATTTGTCTTATTTTTTCATCAGGTAAAGGAGTCCACTGCTCCCAAGGAAGTGAATGAAGCCAAGATGTCATCTTCTGTTTCCCTTCCGCCTTCTCCATCCAGTCGGCCTAGTTTCCTGGCGTGAGTATATGCACACACCCATCCACTGGATGCCATTCAGTGTAGAAGAGGCTCATTGGGATGGCGGGGGTAAATGAAACTTAGGTCGGACCATTGTATCCTAAAAGAAGAATGTCAGCACAAGGAATATTCAGAAGGATGACAAAAATTTTATTTTACAGAAGAATAGAATGAAAAGCTGAGGAGTACCTGGATGAAGATCAATTCGGATTCAGGAAAGGTGAGGGTACAAGAGAAGCAATTTTGGCCCTTAGGCTGCTCATAGAGAAGAGAATGGAGAAGAATAAACCAACGTTCATTGTATTTGTGGATTTAGAGAAGACTCTTGATGGCGTGGATTGGAATTCTGAAGGGAATTGTAGTGTCCTACAATGACCGAAGGATTATCCACAGTCTGTATAAATATCATGTAGCTGTGATTACATCTGGACCCAGCTGTGACGAGGCAAGAATAAGGAAAGGAGTGAGACAAGGCTGAGCACTGTCTCCCGTAATTTTTAATGTTTACATTGAGAGAGCCGTCAGTGAAATGAAAGAGAAGTCCTCTGGAGTGAATGTCCACCGAGAAAAAATTAGCATGCTGTGATTTGCTGATGACATAGCTCTCATAGCAGAGACAGAGAGAGATGTGAATAAGATGCTCATAACCAGATATCAGCTGAAGATCAATGAGAAGAAGACTAAGATAATGGTGTGCAGAAAGAGAGAAGAGGCCAAAACCAATGTTAAACTAGGAAAACAATGACTTGAAGAAGTGAAAGAGTTCTGTTTACTGGGAAGCCAAGTTACCAACGATTGATGAAGCAAGAAAGAAATAGTTAGTAGAATAGCCCAGGAAAAGAGGACATTCTATCAAAAGAAGAATCTATTTACTGCTGGAAATACAAGCGTAGAAGTAAAGATACAGTTCATCATAACATACATCTGGACAGTGGCGTGCGGTACGATGAAGCAAATGAAGCACTGCTTCAGTATAAAATTTATTTGTATTTGTTTAATTTATTCATTATTTGTATAATTCCGTTTGTATAATTTATTCATTATTTGTTTAAAAGCTACTAAATTAACAGTATAAAGGCATTCTAAGCTCCCTTAAATAGTACGGATGTTCATTATACCCCTTAAAGCAAGGGCAGCCGGCAGACGGTTATGACTGCTGTCCCGGTGAAGCTGTGCGCTCATAGCTTGGGTAGACAGCATGCGCACGCAGACAATTCCCGAGCAGCGGAAAGTGGGGAGCGGGAGGGGTTGCTAGCGTAACAAAGGGCAGAGGAAGCTAGCTTCGGTTGACGGCGGAGACATACGAATGTAGCCGAGTGCAGCCGATATCTACTGTTTTCACCGCACCCGGCGAAGTTGGCGGCGTTTACGAAAGCGGAATTTACGGTAACTCATCCTAGCGGTGTGCTAACGAATTTCCGACGTCGATATAACGTGCTATCGAGTTACAGAAAGCCCCTGCTGGTCCTGATATCACAAGGGGAGTGTCCGAGTTTCGGGTCTAGGATTTTGACGAAATTTGCCAGGCAGGTAGTCCTTGATTAGTTATTTACGGATCACCCCACATATAGGGTTATAATTCCAGTAACTTCGTCAAAAAACTAGTTTGAAATATTTTTTTGCTATATATAGCTAATAATTACCTACGTTTAATTAGTACAGTTTGGCTTAGTGGTAAAGTTCTGGCTTCACAATGACAGTGTCCCTGGTTCGACACACTCCGCCACCAATTTTTTTTTCATCGCAGTTTCGTTGTACGACTGTCCCTGGTTTTACATATTTTTAATCCGTTTACCCGGGATGCATTTTAACAATTTTACGTACTTCTTACGTAATTAGTACGTAAAATAGTTAATTACGTTATTTACCCAAATCACGTCATCAGTACGTGGCGGAAATACGTCCGCACGCCTTGTCTTTTTTTGTGTACGAAATTAACGGAAGAGCATGAAGTGTGATCGTGATTTTTAATTTCCGTATCTTTGGCCACGCAGTCCCGACGCACGTACAACATTTGTTCTAATTTGCCAGGTGCCGTTATTTTCCACCGCTGTGCTTTTTTGGAAAAACTAATCGCAAGAGAAAAAAGAACTTAAGCTCTGCAATCATATAATAGTAAGTATCTGCCAAAATGTTCGGGTGATTCTAACATGCTCCTGAAAATGTGCAATACATTAATTCTTCAAAATTGTTCGTTACCGCTGGTATTTTATCAGTTTCCAAGCGACGTCCCTGGTTCGAAACTCTCTCTACCACCCGAACATTTCGGTCAATTCCCAAATCAATTTATTGGTTGCGTTGATATACACAATTCCAGTGACTACGGCATCTGCAGTAGAAAGCTCCTTTTCAGCCCTAAAAAGAATAAAAACGTATTCAAGGAATACCACTGGACAAAAGAGACTTTCTCACCTGGGTATAATATCTATTGAGTGTGAACTGTTGGCAGAAGAGAGAATGAAGGAAAGTTTTTTTGAAGTTGTTAACGAATGTACCACTAAGGATAGAAGAATGGACTTCCAGGTTCGATAGGACTACTCTCATATAGTGGCATCTATCCGTCAGTTTTGTATTTAATTTTTTGTGTGATTATGGTTTTGCTAAGGGGTAGGTCTACTTTTTAGAGCTACTCTTGTCAGATATAGTCCTGAGATATTTAATTGTTCAATACAGATTTTTAAGCACAAATGTCTCCCATTAATTTTCCGTTTTTATCATAGAGTGTAACAAAGAAAAAATGTCTATACATATAGGCTATTATGTGAGTATGTAAGCAAGCCTACTGCCTGTTTTACAGAATACATAGTAGCAACTGTTGTTTTTATCAATATAAAAATAATATGAAGGCTTAGGTGGAACTAAATTAACCTTGTTGCTTCAATATTTCATATAGCAACACGTTTGTTATATTCTTGTAATTTGATACGTATATGTGTGTGAGAAGGCGTTTCAGTGGTTTTTAACGTTATTACTTAGTTGTTTTGTCCAATTTCACAAAATTTTAATAAATTGGAGTGATTTTCTTTTATTATTGCTACAAATGAACTTGATTGTATTTGCAGTTAGTTTTGTGTCATAAAACAAATTCAGAGAATTTAAAAATCAACACTTCTCTCATTGCCTCATAAATTCTTTATATGCACAACTCAGATGCTAATATTTCAAATAATATTCCAAGTGACATGACGATTTGGCGTAAAAATACATTGAACTAAAATTACAAACAGTTTTCGGGGAGTGGTTGGCCCCCCTCCCAGTATATATCTACTGCTTCACTGAATATTTGATCCACCGCACGCCACTGCATCTGGAGCATGTTTCTTTATGGCAGTGAGGCATGGACGATGAGAGCAGCGGAGAAGAAAAGGGTGGAAGCATTCAAAATATGGTGCTCCGGAGAATTATGAAGATAAAATGGATCGACCGAGTAACAAATGAAGAAGTCGTAAGAAGAGTGGGAGAAAAGAGAAGTCTGACGAAAACTGTAAAGAGAAGACAGGACAACTTAATTGCCTACATCTCAGGACTTGATGGCCTAATGAGGACAATCATCGAGGGAAAAATGAATGGGAAAGGCAGGCCTCGTTTGAGATGTGTGGAACAGGATATGAAGGATGTAAAAGAGAGGAGTTATGTTGTTGTGAAGAGGTTGGCCATTAATATGAAGAGGTTGGCCGTTAATATGAAGAAGTTGGCCGATAGGAGAATCAAGTGGAGGGATGCATCAAACCAATCCTAGGATTGTTGACCAATGATGATGATGATGATTGGTATCGTCATTATCAATTTTTATTCATTGTCTGTTTCAGTGCTTGTGTCATCTCCGAGTGGGCTTAGCATTGGGGAAAAAGAAGTGAAGGGAGAAGCCCACTCGTGTTCAGTGAGCGTCTCGAAGGCTTCTTCACGAAGGAAGCTTCTCCAAGGCTAATGGGGAATCCATCAGTAATTCTGCGTGTGCATTTAAGTGGTGTGTCACACTGCCACTTCAACACACCTCTTATGTTTCAGTTGAGCTTACCACTTAAGCTTCAGTTGCGTCATACATTTCAAAGTTAGGTTTTACAAATTTCACAACAACTCTTGTAAATTTTTCAGTAAATTAAAATTACCTCCTGCATATTGTTGAAAGCATGATTTGCTTTATTGTGAAGACATCTTAAATGAGTATGGCAACAAGTAACAGAACAGCAAGCACACAAAGTTGGATCATTGGATTTGAAGACCCAAAATCCAGCTACATACTTTCATACTTTTCAAATAAAATTTAGTGAAAGTTTGTCTGCCATAATAAAACATTTTTTTCCTCATTAATAAAAGTAGAAATGAACATTCTCCAAGTACTGCATATAAATTGGTCCTCTATCTCGGAAGGTATAGCTTCTCAAACTCTCATGTCCTGATTTTTCAACAGACAATTGGTGCCAAAGCCTTTTCATTTTTTCATTAAATGCATTAATTATAATCAGTAGCTTTTCATTTCATTCCAAAATGATTAATATACATAAATTTCACCAAGTGATATCTGAGACTTTACTATATGATCTTGAATGGATTTCTCTATTTGTAATTACAGTTTGCTAAGGTTTGAATTCAAAGATATGGTGGTAATGAAACAAGGAACTCAGCTATTCCATATTTACTGACACAAGAAAATCTTGAGGGAGAGTATTTAAACTTTGACTTGAACTTGAATGCATTAAATTGACTTGAATGCATTAAAATTTAAGTATTAGTTTCAGCTGTCACACTACGAATTGCTGACCGTATAATAATAATAATAAAAATTGGGTAAAAAATGGGTCAAAAACAGACCATCAGCCTCGTGGCGTCCCCGGTAACGGTTTCGGCCGGCTAATGGTGGCCGTCTGGTTGTGGTGTTAACCTCCCCACTCGCAGAAATATTGGGTTCCGAAGAAATCCAGTAACGCCACCCACAACCGGCCCTTCTCGGATGAGGGCCCTAGTAGAGTTGGGTGTGGATAATCTATGCCATCAAAAAAGGGAGCTCGCATGGAGTGGACGGAGGCCCTGAGGGGAGACCTTCTAGCTTGCCATGCTGCCAGTGAGCCAAGTCGCAGGGGATACATGGTGAGGATGCAATCTTTGTGGTGTGAGATGCATCCTGAACATAACCATCTGTCGCAGCAGAATCTGCGTGACTACACCAATCAGCTGCTCAAGAAAATGAAACCCCAACCGCAAGGTCTGAGTAGTACACCGCTGGCCAAGGCTCTATCTCCTAAAAAGGCAGATGTACCTCCTCCTACTGCCGGTACTTACGCCGATTTTTCGGTGAAGGGAGACGAGCCAAAGGCCGAATCTGATCTACTCAAGTGGTTGGAAAGCACGATAAACTATGATGAGACAACTACCAGGCAGAGAAATATTCATCATAAAATTTCTCTGTGGGACCAACAGCTGTCCCAGTTGAATGGCATCGTAGATATGATCCTGACCGAAATGACCAGCCTCTGGGAAATAGACTGAGTGGTATATGCTGCCGCAACACTGTTGGCTTCTCCCCGAGTATCTGCCACTTGGGAGACTAAAGCAGCAAATAGGGTAAACAGCTTAATGCCAAAATCATGCTGGCAAGACAACAGGTGTCGAGATTTCAGTGTGTGATGGATTACCTTTCCTCCGGTCAGACCTTTACGCCGAAGGTCAAGCGCATTGCGTGTGCAATCTGGAGAGACCACCACACATTAAACAAAAGAGTGCTGCTTATCCTTAAGCAGCATGAGATGGATAGAGTGCGGGCACTTACAATGGCAAGGAAGAAGTTGGTCAAAAGGACCAATGCCAGGAAAGAGAACTCCACCTTCTCCTTTCAGCCGTCCCGCCTCTTCAGACCCCCTCCACCTGTTGTCCAAACACCACCACCTGTCCCGGAGGTGGAACGTTTCTGGAAGGACATCTACGAGTCTAGGAAGCCATTCGACAAAGGTATTCCAGCTATTGCCCACTTTAAAGAGTTTTGTTTCCGCCACCTAGCGGATATGGATCGTGTTGTGAAGAAGGCCTTCTCTGGCAAGAAGAACTTCACTGCTCCAGGAATGGATGCAGTGAATAACTTCTGGTGAACAAGTTCTCTTCCATGCACAAACACCTAGCCAGAATCTTCACATCCTTCCTGTCCAGGACGGAGCCAATTCCGTCCTAGCTGACTGAGGGGCGAATGGTTTTAATACCGAAAAAGGGAGACTTGTCCGATCCGAAGAACTACCGCCCTATAACCTGTCTCAAAACTGTATATAAGGCATTCACTTCCATCTTGAACGACCTTATCCTCCACCAATTGCAACCGGTATGGGAGGAAGTGTACGAGGGGCTCGAAGAAAGGCATCATGGGATGCAAGGACAACCTGCTCATTGATAGGGTGTGTGAGCCAGGACGCTTGTCAATACAAGAGTAACCTGTCAATGGGCTGGGTGGACTATAAGAAGGCTTTTGATACCACCTCTCATGAAATGATTATATCCATGCTGAGGTACATGAAAGTCCATCCAGAGGTTGTGTCCTGCATTGAACGCCTGTTACCACTGTGGAAGACGCACTTCGCCATACCATCTGGCAAGAAGACCTTCTACACGGATTTGGTAGCATACCACCGTGACATTTTTCAAGGCGATAGCCTCAGTCCCCTCCTGTTCTGTTTATCTCTCCTCCCACTGTCCGTTCTGTTGAGACGAGGTGGGGGATATATATGTGCGCTGTCCTGTCAAAAAGGGAGCTAAACTCACCCATCTTTTCTATATGGATGGCCTGAAGCTTTATTCTTCAAGCGCGAAAGACCTGTGCCTGGCGTTGAACACAGTATGCATATACAGTGAGGATATATTTAGTCATTGCTAACGTATGTTCCCGTTGTTGAAACCTAGTATTTTTCTATATTGCAGGGGAGAGTCACCTCCTACTGGCTCCGCCACCGACTTACACCGTCTGTCAACTCGATCTTCTCAGCTTTCTTCCAGAGCACGGAAAAATATGCCCAATACTGTTAAGTATTGCCTTTCAAAAATGTATCTGACCAAATATTACATGCTTTTAGGTACAGCCTTAAGTTCTTTTCCTTGAACCATTGCTGTGGATATGAGTCCTATTGTTTCACTTTATTTTCATGTGTGCATCTCAAATTCTCCGCTTTTGCTGTCTTGAGTGATTAAAATTTCATTTTCACATTGAAAAGTATATGCCATCAACTCACTGAAGCCTATTACCTTTAGATATCCGAGGAAGCGGACGATGCCAGTGGTGTTAGGAAGCCCTTGGTGTCCACCCAGTTTGTCGAATGGAGTTGCAAATATTTTGCTCAACCTGTTATGAAGTTCCTAGAAGATGATGATGTTGAAAGCAAACAACATTATGAAAGAGAGTGGAGGTAATGGCTTGCATACCTTTTTCATCTCTGTTTTACATCATGTCTCTGTTATATTTGTAATGCTTTCCTAGTAAGTGCAATGGGGATCCGCCCATTGTATGTAACCATTGTGGTTTGATTTCTTGAACAGCCTCCCATCCCAGCCTTTTAGCTGAGAACTTTTACTGTCAATAAATGTGTATGCACAATTTGCAAAGGTGTTGATACTATAGGACTTCAAAGTGCTCTCATGCATTCAGCAATAAATTGAGAAACATGCTTTTGGAGAAGCAGTGAACTTCACCACCTCTTCACAATACCTGTGACTGAAATGCAAGATAGATTGTCCGCTCATGCTTGATGCAGCAAATCTTTAATTCATGTACTTATGGTACTTTCTTTCTGATGGAATCTTACTTTGTTCCATTAGTTTACTCATGGGGTTGTGAAATGGTGATTCATGGTCATTTCAGAGAAGCGTATTGTTTTTGAATGGATGCCTCTCTCTCTCTCATGGAACAAGCTAGTGTCATTTTCTCTCCTATGCAAACTCTTACAATGTTTGTGGTCATGTTGGTGGGCAAGTGGCTTTAGTGATAGTAACTGTATATTACAACTCATTGAACTTTTTAGTGGCAGATTTTGAGATTTCCTTTCTTGTAGGTATATGCGCAACATGCTTTTGCGCAAAGAAGCCAAGGAGGAGCAGAAGCGTTTAGCAGCCGGTTCCCGAATTGAAAGCCAGATTTTCACAGCTCGTAGCCCTGATCCCCCATCAGTGATTCAGTTTCACCCTTACGACAATCACTTAGTTGTAGCCGGAAGAGATTGTTATGGGTAAGTAGCGCATTAGTTTAGTAACATGGTTTGTGGCATGAAATGCATTAAATCCCATTGCAACAAAGCTAAAGGGGTCGTCACCTTTAAAATATCGTCAAATTTTGGTTGATGGGGTGTCATAGTCATGGGGTTGCCAGTTTTATTGGAAAACCAAAGTAAATCATGTGTTCTTCAAAATCTGACTCCATGTTTTGTTTCCCTTTGGACCTCAATTTTTAACAGATTTGAATGAATGTCACTACTCCTGTGTATTCTGATGGCCTCTGCTGTTGCCATGCATGTCCAAGTGGCTTGTTTGGTGATCCTGATGCATTTATTTCAGCAGCAACGTACCATTTGCAGTGCACGCAACTGAAATTTTTTGTGTCCGCCATTGCTCTGCTTTTGTTTATTCATTCTCTCTCCTGCTGTTGCCATCACATTTGCTGTGTGCTGTGCATTTGTCACTTTTCTGCCCTTTCACCCCCACATGTCTCTCTTCCTCACTCACGAACGTCACTGGTTGTCAATTTCAATGTTGGTTTCATGCTCTAACCCAGGGTCCCTACTTATGGCAAATAGCATTGGTGTTTTATGGCAAACGACAACTATTTGATGCATTGGCATCATATTTTGGCTTTCCTAAAAGGGCAAACAAGAAATATGTAGCAGCAACGCAATTGCAAGCATAATGAAGAGTCCTCGTCAAACCCCAGATATCCAGAACATTGCCCTCAGTGATCCACGCATGCAGATTAAAACAGAAATAGCATACAAGATGTCTGCAGGATATTTCATATTTGTCATTAATGTATGAAAAAGTGTAAAGGCATCGCAAATAAGAAGCATGACTCACACTGATGTACTCTCAAAGTAAGTGTGTTGTAGGAGATGCCTAAACATTCCAAAGTGCTACTGTTAAAACCTGCAGACATGAAAATAACTCATTGCAAAGTCATGGTTGTGTGTTGTCTTGCTTTGCCTTTGGAACAAGATTGCTGCTTCTTGTGTTTCAAAAACCTTGCCCATGAGGATTATCTTCATCATTCTTGGGCAGCACCATATTTCAACTGCTTACACCTTTTTCTATACCGCTGACGTCATTGCCTCACTGCCAGAAGCAGGGTGCCCAGTGGTCAGGGAAAATCTGGAAATCAGGGAAAAGTCAGGGAATTAGGGAAAGAGGAAAATGTCCTGGGAAAGTCAGGGACAATGGGCCCAGAATTAGAGTGACCCAACCAGTCCATCTGGCCAACCGAGATTAATCAGAGATATAAAAAGGACGGGAAGCTCGTGAAAATATTCACTTCTTTGGATCGATACTCGTCGTGGGCTACGGTTGGCATTAAAATGTACTGAAATCAACTTGGCATTGATAATCGATCTCCAAAACTACCACAGATCATTATTCCCTCTAGAATGTTAAATTCCCTTTTTAACATTCACGATGTTCACAGCCAACCACCGTACCCCACATCTGACAACAATATGTCACACATAATGTGGGGTATTGATCAGGATTGGTTATTCATGAGTAAGGCTGAGTCAAGGGAGAACAATGTATTTTAGAAATAACTCTCAAAAATTATTACATTACTTTACAGTTCTGGTGTGACTGAAATCTGGCTCTGGTAGGAATTTGTTTTCAACAGGTTTGGTATGTTTTTGAGTTTTTTTTCCCAGGATTTTCTTAAATTTGTGAATCCAGGAGTATTCTCCAGCCCCCTACCCGCAGGGGAGAGACTCCAGCACCATCGGATCTAAAATACCTGTCTGAAGGTAGTGGGTTGAGGGGGGTTTGAAGGTGATGCATCTTTGGGGCAGTGGGTAGGGGTGTTATATGTGTGTCCTTAGCCTTACAGAGCATTCAGTGCCCTTAATTAAGGAATGGACCTTCCTTGATTTGGATGAGCATCTGGCTCCACGATATTGTGGTGACCCGCATACCTAAATGGGCCCTTATTGCTCTGATACCGTGGCGGTGGATGTGAGTCGCCAGCCAGCACCCCCTCTCCCACATTACTTCCGTTTCGAGATTTGGTAAAATACCCTATTGAGCCAGCAGCCTGCTGCACTGGGTTGGCTACGAGGCGGTGCGACATGGCTTGTGTAGCTCAAGCCTCGAGCTTATTCTCCTCCGCTCCACCTCCCTTGATGAAGCAACAAATAAATAGTGAGTAGAATAGCTCAGGTAATGAGGGCATCTGTCAAAAGAAGAATCTACTTACAGCTGGAAATACAGACTTAGAAGTGAGGAAGCAATTCATCAGAACGTATATCTGGAGCATGTTTCTTTACCAGGGTTTTTATATTTTCCCTGACCAAAATTACTTCTTTCCCTGACTTTAGAACAATTTCAGGGTGCATTTTTTTGTACAAATCTGCATTTTGCACCATGTCGTCGTGCAAAACGCAATCCAGGCATAACAGGAACACAAAGTTATAGTAAAAAAATCATAAAAACATTTTAAAAGTTTATTTGGCCCCAGATCAAAACTTTCAAACAACAGGGAATCAATCACGGAGATTTGTAGGTTGAATTACAGTCATGGACATGCATTAATTACTTATTTGTTTGCCCCCATTCGTTAGACCTCCCACTAGACACTCCCATTGGTATCCTTTGAGAGATGTGAGGACTCACCTCCTGATCTTCGATGAAGGGCAAGGATTCAGTGGATTAAAACTCATGTAGGTACACTGATGTGTAAGACACACCCTCACTCCCGAGGCAATTGGAAGGAAATGCTGCATGGTAAACAAGTTTATATGGTATTCAATTATTGATTATTGGAAGTAAAATTATTTGATTATATCTTTGTAATTTTAAAACAAAATTTAATTTTTTTATTTTTGTTGATTTTTGATTAAACAGACAACAAAAAAAGTTGCAGAATAATATTTAATACATCAGAAGCATTTCTAGTATTTAAGGTAGTCGAATATTCAAGTTATTCAAATGTTCGAGTTAGGACGTGTATTCGAATTTGAGAAATCTGCTATTCGTCCCATCTTTACTTTTAATGAGTGTATTTCAGTAGATACTCGCTTAAAGCCCAATCCTGCTCACAGAATAGCCAATGCTAGTCCCTGCCAAGGATTTTCCTCCTGTGTGTGTGTGTTTCGTCTCACTCCTCATTTGGGGCTCTCTCTGTTTAGTGTCTGGGACTGGGGAGGTGGGAGCGCAGGGGGCAGCACGAGCAGCAGTGGAGTGGGGTCGTCTGGATCCCGAATACTGCACTGCGCCAGTCGCGGCCTCCGCCCAGGCTCGTCCCGGATCACTGCCGTGGAATTTGCCAACGGGCACGACGTGTCTCTGCTGCTGGCGGCCTCAGACGATGGCTCCCTCCGCCTGTGGAGGGACTATGCGTCCGTCTACTCGCCCTCGCCCCATGCTGCCCCCTCCCCCGTCCAAGCCACGGCGTTTGGGCCGTACATCATGCCCAAACTGGTGTCGGCGTGGCAGGCACTGTCGGACATCTCACAGCCTGCAGTGGCAGCCAAAGGGGTCAACGGTGAGTCACTCGGGACGCCAGGGAAGCCATGTAATGAACGAGTTGAATGTTCTTTCCCCCTCACAAAGTGCCATTCAAGGTGGAAAGTGAAGTAGTGGATGGGACTTGAGATAATGGATTCTCCAAGAATGTTATTGAGGGGAGATTATGAGGAAATGCCCTGAGAGGAAGGCCAAGTTGATAAATGACTTCATCCTGATTACGAGGAGAGTTATGAATTTTTAATGTTTTGAATATAGATGTGCGAATACTACCAGAGAATAATTAAATACTTTGAATGCTAGAAAGTGTTCAATATTCAAGATCTAGAAATAATTATGCTAAAGAATGAAGTTTGAATACCTCAAATACATACCAATACATACATTGCCATAGGCCTTTGGGTGCACATAACAACACCGTATTTGGTGTGTTGATGAATTACATCAAATACACCGCAAGAGTGCGGAGGAGATACAAGTCTGTTTATGGTACAGTTGAGCATCTTTAATCCGGCACAGTCGGGACCGAAGGGATCCCGGATTAGGGATTTTGCCGGACTATGGGTCATGCATGGCAACTGGTCTATTTCTGACGTCCGGGATGTTTTCATTGAAAGGAGTCAATTATTTATTACAAAATATATTCGTTTTCCATTTCCTGAACATTGTTTTAAAAAGAGTCACTGAGAATAATCAGAAAGAAATGGTTTCTTAATTCACAAAGTTATTAGGTATTTAAAATTATTGACGTTGCGCAGTGAGTGAAAAATAACGGAATCTAAGCATTGTGCATATTGCTGAACATGTATAAGTTTCATATTATTATTGGGAAAGGGTATAAAATTTGATATTTCTTATGCTGTGCTTTGCGTAACATAATTTCCTACCGCGCTTGATTTGTTATCAGCTGATTCAGCGCGATGTCAACGCATGGGTCTCGTGTGTACGGCCGCCCATCACTACGTCACCGCGGGCGACCGGACTGGATTATTCTTTAAAGACCATCATCATTAGTAATCTTCCTTCAACAATTTCAGGCTGATCATCTTCATCCCCACTCGGATTTATTGTTATTAATTACCATTTCAATGATTTCATCATCTATGATATATAACATATGCTATGTGGTGAGAATATCGTGGCCGCTAACTATCTTTTCGTCTAAATTTACCAATTCCATTTCCTTTAATTCAGGGTTATGGATGATGTTTGCAAACTCCATCATCATTTTTTTATCCTCAGTAACATGAATTTTTTTAAATCGCCACTTATTTCGTCTATATCAAACCTTAAAGCGAGCCACAATTTAAACCACGCGTGTTTTAGAACGGACGGTGAAATACTATTGCATGCGCGTGAAATTTCCCACATCACGTCTTTTGGATTGATCACGTCTATTTCTGAAATATTTTATCCTGCTCTATTAGCATTTGGCCAGAAATACTATCTAAGCCCTTCACTCCGACGCAATCGAAACCAGGCTATCTAAATCAGCACGTAAATCTTCTTTCATAGTTTTTCTCTCGGCGATCTACGTCTTCGTGTCACTTTAACAGTAAAATTTGGATGATTTTTCTCTTTCAGCTTCTTAATGTGTTATGTTGTTGAAGATCCCACGTAGTATGTTTCAGTCAAACGCTTTACTAATGCAACGGCGTTAAGCTTTTTCACGACTTGCACTTTTTCTGCGATGGTTAACGTTTTGTGCTGTTGCCACAACTATTGGATGAGACATGTTTTGGGTGAAACATAAGCAGATAACAAATAATTTTTATAAAATAACGTCTAGTGGTCAATCAAAAATGCGCGCGCCTTTGAAAGTGGCCGATGTCGTAGTCCGTCTCGGCGATGTATTCAAATTCATATGTTTACTTCAAGTTCCAGAATAATTCCAGTGTACACGAAGTACTAGAAATTAATATTTTTAAATTATTCTGATTCTCAAAATGGGAAAATTAACGCTAAGAATGGTATCTCGGTATTAATACAAGAATAATATCTCGGCAGATAGCAATGTTTCGGCCACGGTTTCGGCATTCTCCACTAAGTACCAGGCAGTTGGTCATGGCAAAATTGCCGGATTATGGGTGTTCCCGGATTAGGGGTTCCCGGATTAAGGGTGCTCAACTGTACTACGTAATTTGTGGTCAAAAGGGAGCAGTTTCAACTAAAATGGAATTTCAGCAAAACTGTTGTCTTTCCAATTTCATAAATAGCACGCTAAAAATAATCACTGCAATGCACTGTTCAAACTCAAAAAAGTTCATAAGCATTATTGACGGTTGCCACTTGACACTTGATGCAATCTTTGCTTTTACTCTGTTACAAATTCATCATTAATTTGTATCAGAGGTCTCTCAATGTGTCTCTTCATCCATATTACACTTTCGCAAACAGCCAATGAATTTTATTTAAGAGTTACGCAGAACTCATGCATCTAACCTGCTATCACTATGAGCTACTGTCACCATTTTCTGTCGAGAATACGCCAAGACCTCTGAGTTAGATAAGCTATATCTTCCAAAAGAGAAAACCAACTTTAATGTAGTGAAATGTATCTTATAGAATGTTTAAAATAAAATTGCATGTTCATTCCTGCGATTACATTTTTATTAAAACACTGCCATTTACAATACTTGTAGAAAGGGCAAAAAATACATTTGCATTTTTACATTATGGGTCAACACACTTTTTGAAAAATAGTTTAGCATATAACACGAACCATATTACGTTTAATGTACATCAATTATAAAAATTTAAATCACAGTATTATGTACAATCCTAATGAGCAACGTTAATTACGATCGCTTCAATCTGTGTACTTCTAATAATTAGAGCTGTTCTCCTTGAAGTTTGTCTCCTCTCCCAATGCCATAAATTGCCTGCAAAGAAGAATCGTTAAAATCATGAATAGAGCAGGAAAAAGTTACAGTTCATTGTAAAGGCCGTTTTACACAGTGCATTTATTTGTGCAAACGATTGTATGACACTAAACGAAATTTTGTTTGTCTGAATGGAATTAGAACAGGTTCTATTTTCCGTTCAGTCATTCAGACCTTTGCAAAAGCGTTCACACAAGTTGCCGCTTTGCACGGTACCATTTTCCTCATACAAGCGTTTTTACAAGAAATTGTAAAAAAAAGTACCGTGTAAAATGGCCTTTAAGGTATGAGAGTCAGCTTAGCGTTTAATGGAACAGACTAAAGTGGGGAGACTAAAATACTATCGTGGCGAACATGTATATTTCGAAAAATTTTTCACAGAATTCGTAAGCAATGAATATCACCAATAACCTTCTGATAGATCCTTCTTCACAAATAGTGCTTCATTGTCTCAGTATCTGCAACACACACATCGCAATGGAATTCATTTTCTGGAAAATAGAAATTCATTCTCCACTCTTTTCATACTGTCGTCGGATACCTGTATTAAAGACATGCACATCATATCAATGTATGAAATATTTCGATTGACTAAAATAAGAAAATTCAATGCAGAATGGCATTAACCCTAGGATCGGTGCAACTTGTTCCGTGATGGGCTGACTACGAGCAATAAATTTAAATGATACGTACTTTGCGCAAGAACTCATAAAAATTCTGAAAGCACATTCACATATTCCAGTCAAATTAACTTTCATTATCATAAGCAGATAAATAACAATAGTATTGAGTGTTTTGTCCTTTGGCTCTAAAAGAACTTCCTTACAGATTCAAAATGTGATCTTGAGTTTACTTAATGGAAACTACCAATTTTAAAGAGGCAACAATTAGCATGCTTCACTCAAAACAAACTCGTAGTTATGTTCACTAAAACAATTGAGGTACTAGAAGCATTTGAGTCACAAATTTAAAATATAAAATATTTAATTGTAATCGCAACAAATATCTACCAGATCAATCAATGTACCTACCAGTTGACTCAGAGCACAGGAAATTTGGTATCATCGAAGATCATTGAGAACAATTTAGAGTGAGTTGTCGATTTCCAGTATAGAAGCAAACCATTTGCTACTGTTGGCATTAAGAAAAATAAGAATAAAATAAATGAATATATAAAACTCTGAATATAATATAAAAAGGAAAACCGCCTAAAATACTCACAATTTTGCTGCGTAAATCATTGGTACTTTGGGAACGATCTTTGAGCGCACAGACTTGCGTACGCCATCATGGTATCAGCCGTAGAGATCGTGACGTGTATCAGTCAACTTGCATTTTAATCAATTTTATTCCACAATATTAACATATATTTAACTGATCAAAAAAATTAAATACATTTATATCAATGGAAAATAGTATCGGAGTTTCTCGAAATTTCTCTGCTTAATATTCATTTTACTTTCGTAGAATGGAGATGACGGGTTTCCAAAATAGTGCCGAAGTGAGAAGACTCTATGTTTAGACTGTGGCCGTGACAACAAGAGAGGGCCTCTAACTTTGAGGCCTTTGCTACACTCCCTCCCAGCAGTCTTCAGTGTTTAATGCATCTCAGATTCCCACAAAGCAATTTCCTTCCAAAATGAATATAGAGAGAGGAGAGTTCAGCAATGGGATCTCTTGCCTTTTCAGAAAACATGAAAGTGATACATATAAGGTGCTGAGCTTAGCACAACGATGGTATGTGATTTACTATGGGAATTTGAAGAGGATGATGTCAGCATTGGTCTCATGGCACAGTGATGCATAGTTGCCGAGATAAAGTGGGTTTATAAATTCTACAGCGTACAATAAGTATGTACTAAAATTACAAAAACTGTGAAAACTTGAAAACCTGCTGGCGTAATGATAAAGCCATGCATTACATTGTATTAAAATTTTGTCTTTCTCAAATGCTTTACATTTATTAGACTTCAAAGTTATTCATGGTGCCATAGTGATAAAAAAATGTGACCCTATTTGGCTCTAACCCCTAAAACTGGTAGAAGAGGAGGAGGAGGAGGAAAGGAGGGAAAAGAAGTTATCCGTGCAACACATTACTTCCACACAGGAATGCAATGAGAAAGAACAAAAACTTTCCCTTGGGTCAATAAAAAATCTAATTATACACTCCATTGGCATTAAGGGGCATATTTAATAAATCAAAGATCCATGGGATCCCATGAAGAAGTTGGTAGCGTACAAAGTGACTTGTGACATGTGTGATACAGTGTACATTGGCCAAACAGGGAGAAGAATTGAAATTTGAATTGACGAACACAAGAAGTGCTTGGCTAACAATGATCCCATCTCGCAAAAAACCTGATGGAGGAGTCCCATGACCCAGGCAGGCTTTGATGTGAAGGTCCTTCATTTCTAGAAAGAAGGCGGATGCCTTGACACATTGGAGTAGCGGGAGATTACCAAGAGGAAGAAGCTAAAAAGTCAACAACTTCTGAACGAGGTGGAATTTGTTGTTCACTCCACCCATATCCAGCTGACAACCCTTCAGCTTCAAATGACTCCCACCTCTTTGTGACAAACTCCCCCTAATTCCTCAGGAACGTCACCCCTCCTCTGAATCACTCTGCCCCCCAAACAACTCCCCCCTTACTGCTCAATCATTCACCCCCTTTTATGCACTTTTGCTTATATGTATACGTAATGGAAGATATAACTTGTAGCAGATGTGATAATAATGCCTTGGGCATTGAAACACATGTTGTGTGCAGTAATAGTCGGTACATTACAAACAAATGGGCAGTACATTTTGTGCAGTTTAATTCTATCCCAAAAACTAGTCCAAAATGTGTTTTCAAAAATTTATTTTACTTATGCGTTGAATAGAAAACAAAATGATCTAAATGATGTACATACCATAGGAAACCAGTTGACTATTTCAGAGTTATTAAGGTTTAAATCCATGTCTACAAGATTTTGGTTGGGACACTTCCTGGCGTAATTGGGTGGAAGTTGTTGGCAGTTAAAATGGAAATGTTAACTTTGTATTTCACATGGGAACCATCTCATTACACCTTCAGGCCAACCCCAACAGTGTGTGAAGACCTGCTACTTCTCAGCTCTCCACATGATGAGACTACATGTCAAATGCTATGCAGTGTGTAATAAATATCTCTGTGGAATTACTAAGTATTTTCATGTCAGCAATTTAGGCCGTTTACAAATTGGTGCACAACCCCCAGCATTGCCGTCAACCAATGTTCCTAACTTGCTTGTTCGCTACTGACGACATCATTCATGAACAAGGTTCCACTGCATACGTAAAGTTTTTTGTCACACACTGCAAACCAATGTCTTTTTGAAAAAAGTGTAGTCTAATTATGATAATAATAGTGACTTCATGGCTAGTTCTGCAATTTCATCTGAATTAACAGTATCTTAAAGTTTGATATTTACCTTCCCAGACAGCACAGATTTGGTATTATTACCGTTTTACAATTGTATTACAATCATATTACAAAAGAGGGCTATTTGTATTACAATTGTATTACAGTTGTAATACAGTGTCAAATGTCCTCTAATACCATTGTATTACAGTTGTATTACAGAGGCAAAATACAAGGGATTTACAAATTGTATTACGTTTGTAACTTAGATCCAATTTACAATAATTTTACAAATTGTATAATGGTTGTATACGTTGTATATTGGTGACAGAATACAATCGTTTTACGAATTGTATTACTGTTGTAATTTAGATCTCATTTACAATTGTTTTACAAAAACAATATTTCGTATTACCCCTGTAATTTTGTAGGAAATACGGGACTTTCAAGTAAAAATAAAAGTAATTGCTCTGTAACATTAAATTTCTTTTATTCAAAAGAGAACTGCAGTGGTCAAACATAGTTATTGTTACGTGCAGTAAAACGGGTAGGTATCTCCTTAATGCCTCTCGCTATCGTGTACTTCCACCGAATAAATAACATACATAGCAACCGTATACAAAACTATCTATAATCAAAAATATCTACAATATTCTCAACGAAATAATTTCATTAACGAGCTCGCTGGTAAATGTACAAGTGTTACACATAACATTTATCTTTATAACTCAGGCACTTTTTAAAGATACGTGAATTCAGTTATCCCGTGGAGGAATGAAGGTGTGAAAAGTAGACACTATGTGGAACGCTCATGCACATTTACTGGATTCGCAGTTAAAGGGTGCACAATTCGTAGGTCTGGTCACACATTGCATAAACTGTGCAAGTTCATGCACTAAAGCATGCCACATCCGACCCATTAAAATACCATCGTGAAACCATACGTAACAACTTCTATGAATGAATGGGCGCTTGTCAATGCGATAGAACCAGTTATAATTTCGTCCATCCACACGAACATGGAATCACACGGGTTCATGCATCGTGTAACCAAGCCCTATAAACCATGGCTGAACTTATAGCTAACTACGCTCCACGTAAATCGAGGTTATTTAATTATTACGTACAGAGGCATTAAGGAAAAATACATAATACTCTTACCAAGATCTAAAAAGTAACAATTATGTTCAAAAGCACTTACTCACTTTACACTTGCCATTACATATCACAAACAGTATAAGTCGTTTAGGACTTAACGTACGCACATGATTAAAAGCATACTAACGTTGCTGTGGGTCGGCGGATTCATAATAAACAAACTTAAATTAGCGATACTAGCGGTGTCCTGCGCTAAAGAAACACACCAAGCTTTTGAATGCACGCGAACAATACTTTTGTAATATTTTCATTATTACAAATGTAATACATTGGCTTTACGAATTGTATATTCTTGGTATTTTAATGCTGTTTTACAATCATATTACCATTGGCCACATAGGCATCTTCGTATGCGCGCGCACAAGACGTTTGTATAATTTTTCGTGTTACAATTGTAATACAATTTGGTTGTACAAATTTGTATATTCCTTGTATTTTTGATGCTGTAATACAATAGTATTATGATTGCTTTGTATGAAATGTCCTGTAATACAATTGTATTACAATTTTTTTTGCGAAAACTATACAATTTGTAACTGTACAAGAGAATTACAATTTGTATACCAGTGGCTGTGCTGTCTGGGTTACCCTTCTTCTGAAGCAACAATATCCATACTTGCCAATATTTTCTAAGACACGCTAGCTTTCACGGTAGTATGACATATAATGCATATGGCAAAAGATGGAGGTTGATTTTCCATGGATATCTGTGGTAACAAAACTGCATTTTATGAGCCAGTAACTGTGGAACTCAATCAAGTCACATCACTCAGTGCTCTGTCGGCATGTTTGTGCTACGAATATATCACACACTGCTGTGGTCTATGGCAGGAGAGTATGTATTGATATGCACATGTGCTAATCTTCTCCTTCTTCTTCTGCACAGGAGCTGGAGTTGTAGTGAGCTGGGATCAGTTGCGCCAGCAAGTGGTGGTCACTGGAGATGTGCGCATAATACGCCTGTGGGACGCAGAAAGAGAGCTCCGCCTGCAGGATTTGCCCACTGGTGCAGATTCGTGTGTCACTGGCGTTTCTGCAGACTCTGGGGGTGAATAATCATTTACAGCTTGCACTGCATGCCCTACCCAGCCTCTGCCATTTGAAAACCATGTTCTTACACTACAAATGTTTTCCAAGCCAATCAAAAAAAAAACAGGAGCCTGATAACAATTCAGTAGAAATATAATATTAAAAAAGTCATGGGACAAGAAAATCTCTAGAATTTGCAATATCCACAACATACATGATAAGTAGTATTTTTCTGCTGAGGAAAGTAATTTTTAAGTTTTTCATTTTCACTGTAAATAGATTAGCCTTAGTGGGCTCTTTACCAGGTGCAGTTGTCACTGTGGAAAATAGCTGAAGTATCTTTACAAGAATTTATTTAACTCTGCTAGAGATTTTAGTAAAAGCTCAAGCCATCAAAGAATTGTGTATTAACAATGAAATCCTGATATTACCAACAGACAAGAGGATAATGCAAGTGTCATTAAGAAGAAAAAGGGCTGCGATAGCAAATTTACTTAACTTTTGAATGATAGCACGTACTCACTGTTAAAGAGTGATCCCACCACAAGGATAGAATGCGTTGTTAAGCAGTACCTTAGGGCCACCGAACCGGAGAGACTCAGCCTCTCCTCGCAATAAAGGAGACATGAACCATGGCATGAGATTGCCCAAAAGGGCAAGGACAATCCCTAATTCCCCATTGGGCTGATTGGGAGAACTAATGAAACAGTCCCACGTCCCACTTCAATCGCCTCGACCAGACCACAGCTGCCAATCGGGACACATCTTGAATGTAAGTCCAGCAGCTAACAGAGCAGTCAGGTACTATAGCAACCAAATAGATAACGAAAATAAATAGCAAAAAAAATAAATAATAATGCCCTCCTGACCTAAGACGTAATGGAACAAAAGATGCTCCCGGGAGAAACTGCTGTCAGAAAGACAAAAACTACTATGGAAATCCTCGATAATAAGAATTTTAATAAATTAAAATTACAAAGTTTAACGTGGCATTAGTTAGCTTATAGCTAGGGAAATTCCTCCATTGGCCACAAAACCTTACTTGTCCTTAATTGCCAAATATCACCTTGAACAGTTTGGGTATAAGAGGGAGCCTAAAGTTTGGGAATCAAAGATTTGACAATGCCCAGTCATTGGTTGGGTCAGTTGAAAGTATTTGGTAGAATTATAAAGTACAACAATATAATAATACAATAATATAAAACAATACAACCTGGAGAGCTATATTAATTGCTATAAAACCCTTTATTTACATTTTTCTAGGGACCACTGGAAAAGTCTAAATTGTGGTAAAATGCAAAAGGAGGGAAAGGAGAGTTCTCTGTTTTGCATTACTACTGACACATTATAGAGTAAAGATTAAAATAATAAACACTGATTTGAAGCAATATCATTAATTGCTTCTTAAAGTATATAGCTGTCTTCGATTATTTTTGTACGGTACATTTCTATTAATTTTTCAACCAACGTAGCCAACCATTGGACATTGTCAAATCCATGATTTCCAAACTTAAGGCATTGTGCAGTCTGAAAATATTCTACTTTGCTTCAACTTCCCATTTCCAAGCAGGATAAAATGTACGTTCAGGAGTATTTAAGGATAACATTAACAACACATGTGAATGTTGAGCTACCTCGCTGGTCAGCCAGTGCAAGCAGTTATCCAACTTCAAACATTTCTCAGCAAAATAATTCTCTAAATTCAATGCAGTTTTCACACGATAAAATGAGTTACATTAAGTATTGTTTTGTAGTAACCCGTAGTAAAACTGTGGACTCAATGCAGCGTGAATGATTCCAGTTATCAGCCACCAGTTGAGGTCTTGTATTTTTAACATTTCATAATGTCTGGGTAAAAATCATTTTCATTTATAATAATATGAACTTCAGTACAGTTTAAATGTACTCCCTCAGGCGTCCCTAAATTGTATTAATTTTCATCCTAATTGCATTCATTTCACAGCACTAATCTTTTCCCAGCAGTGAGATCACGAGTTAAATATTTCATCTTTCCATCACTAGTGACGCTGTGCACTGCCCCGCTATGTTCAAATTCTTCCATTAAACAGTGCACATTACTGCTTTCTCTCATGTTATTTAAGTGTAGATGTATGAAACAAGGCAAAAAAAAGTGTTTTATATAGACTGTATGGCTAAATGTCTTAGTTTTGAACTTTGGTTTTTTTTAACCTATTGCATACCAACACACATCTAACCCAAATAGCAGGAAAATGACAATGTGTAAGTATGTGGTTCTACGTATGTTGAAGATATGGGTAAGGAAGATATGGGTAAGTAGATGGGACCTGATAGAAACGTTGTAAATTGCAGGGGAAATGTAAATTCTGATTTCCCAAATATGGGGTTTTATTTTAATTGCAAAGTGCTCTTCTGGTCTGGAGATGCACCCAGGATGGGTGTAGGAACTCATTAGGGGAAAAAAACGCTCGAGGAAATCCTTGATAATAATAATATTAAGAAATTTATAGTGACCAACAGCTGATTCAAGGCACGGATGCTCTCATAAAATGGCAGATTTCCATTCTCAAATCCGTAGGTGATTTAATGTGTCAGTTGGTAAGGATGGTTTTAATGAAGAAAGGAATGTAATCACACTGGCAGTGCTAATGGTTATTCGTCAGAGGTAGTATGATTGACAAAATGAAAAATTTTGTGAACTTCTTTATTATGGTGGGAATGGGGGCGTTTACTCGGAACTGAAATCGAAATTTGTACATGAAATCATTAGATGGAAACGAAAAAAGAAATTTAGTGAAAAAATTAATCTTCTGACCATAACCATTCACTCATATATCAAAAATTAAAATAAGCAAAAGGTGACGCCCACCGAAAAAGTTGCTGTGATAACATTGACGTCATTTTCCTTCCGTCCTTGACTGCTGTCATGGGAAGGGAAGGGAGTGGAGGGGGATTCTCGGAAGGTCTGCTCGCACAGATGCTGTCGTAACTGCTCTGATTGGCAGAGTCAGCTGTGTCCCCCCCATTGCGATAAGGCGAAGAAGCCTCGCGGGCTCAGTTGTGATTGGACGAAGTCGATATACGTTAGAGGTAGCACCACGCCCACTTTTCCGAAAGGGTTAAAAACATCAGTTTTTCAACGCATATAATTTGAGAAATAATTGACGGATCAAAAAACGGAAAAATACGGGTCTTTTTAATTGACAAACTATCAGATTCGACAATTAAAAAAATATGGTAAACGACCCCATTGTGAGGAAGTTAGTAAATAATGGAGTTTGTAAAGATATTGTGGTAATGTAACTGATAGCATTGAAAGAAAATTTCCTAATAGTGAATTCACTACATATATGGTACAAATGGTCATCATCATGTGTCAACAATCACAGGATTGGATTGAGGCAGCCCCCCACTCCGATTCTCTTATCGGGTCTGCCTCCACAACGTGAGGAGACAAAGTTCATTGCCAGGACAAGGTGGATGGAGTAAGGAAAAGTGGAATCTATGAACTGGACTCTGTGATGGTCGGTACATGGGACAGCCTTCACCAGGTTTTGACACCAGGACAAAGGAACATTCTGGTGCGCTTTTAGAAACAAGAAGATGAAGACAAGAAGAGCATCGTGCGACACCTTTTCAATGGTGACCACCAGAGAAATTCCAATGTCACAGTTCTGCATATAGCAGTGAGCAACTTGAGCTTGCGTTTTAAACAGCAGCCCCGAGTTTTGAAAAGGAATAAATAACCATGGAGCTGATCTCCTGAATGAATGTCTGTTCCCTGCCGACAACTTTCCCATACTTGGGGCCGTTGTTTACCTACCACCCCCCCTGTAATCCCCCCACCCTTCCAACTTACTGACATTAAAAGGGAGTGTAACCCTCACCCTTTTTCGCTTTCGGTTACCTTACCTTTTACTTGTCTTCCGGCTAGCTCATTTGTTTCCTTCCACACACACTCTTACGCAGGTACATATATTACACACATATATACATATCGATACCCTTAATGCACTGTTCAATTAAGGAAATTAAACAAAGAAAACATAGATCATGCACAAATATCTATGTATTTAATTCCTTTTCGTTTTGATTGGGCCCAATTTACAAATCCATAGTAATGTTTATTCTAATTAATTATCTGAATGAAATCTTTATATGTAAATTTGCAGTGGCTGTTTCTTTAAATAATCATTCAATGTTCAGAGATTCTCCACTTATCCTGGCTACTGGTTTTGGTGAACCGCTGGACCGCGACGTTGGTTTGGCCTTCCCGTAGGGTTTCCTCACGGTGACCCTTCGTTCCTGCTCTCTCCTCCGCTCTCGCTCCTTTCTCCTCCGGTGTCCGCTGTGTAATCTGCTCTCCTGCCGATATGTCCTTTTTCACGGGTCCCTGGGTCTGCTCTGCTGACGCGTACACCTTATCTTTCGATCCTCTCCGCGTCCTTTTTCACACGTTTTTCTCACGTCTTTCTCACTCTGACTTCTCTTTCTCGTGGCCGCGTAACTACTCACGCTGTTTATCTTATTATCGCCCCCTCCTTACCTTCGCCTTCTCACCTATTGTTTTCCACCGGGCGTAATGCCAAACTCCCGGTGTCTGACTGATAACCTATTGTTACTCGTCGTGGGTGCTGCCAACCCGTTGGCGTTTAACCCGTCAGTTCACAGGAGTCTCTGCTCTGCACATGTTTGCATCGCCCGAAGATTGCGCATAAGCATTGAAACCTGATTCTTGGGAGTATTATTTTTTTCCCGTGGTTTGTGGTTTATTTCTACAGAACTTTTCCCTGATTGAGTTTATAGTTTCATGAAATACAAAGCTGTAAACAATGCCCTGTCCTCAGCCACACAGACCAACAATGACATTGCTTTCCAAATAACTTTGAATGCAAAATGTTTTGGGGAAGGCACTATTTTTGATAGTGAATACTGATGGTTCATACTGTGCGTGTTTATTTTCAGGTGGGTCTCTGTTGGTTGCTGGCTGTGGCGACGGATCGGTGCGCTTGTTCGACCGGCGGATGGGTCCACAGGAAAGTCGTGTGATGACGTGGCGGGAGCACTCGGGCTGGGTCGTTGGGGCCCACCTTCGCACAGACCTCCCGTCGTGTGGCCGGGTCATCAGTGGCTGGTATGTTTCCTGCATTCTCATCCAAGTCAAGTGGGTCTAAAACCCTCCAGGCAAATTCTGGTGTGTCTTTTCCCCTCAAAAAGTGATAATTGTCTCTCTTTGTTTATGAGCACACACGCTTTTTGTTGAAGTCCCTTTAGTTACGTGATCATTGTCGGGAGAGTGAGTGAATGTCATTGTGTGTGTGAACGTGTGATCACTGCTGCTGCGCTTAGGGAAACCCCGTTGGCCACATGCCTTTGTGCTGCACTCACAAGAACACAGACACACTGTGCTCTCTCCACTTCCATCGATTCCCTGTTCTTCTCCTTTTCGTGTAGGTTCGCCAAGATGGCGGACAAACTAAGTTGTTTGTGTCACTCATTCCTTAATATATTTCAGAACTTAAGCATTGCTTGTGAAGGTAATTGTTTGAGTTTCATCACTTTTAAGTTCTCAGGATTTACTGACACTGAAGGTAAGGTTATAAAAGGTAGCGGAACAATTACACGGATCTGAGGTATTTCAGTGCAAGTGTTATGTACTTAGAAAAAAGTGAAGATTGTAAAACCTTGAAGGAACAAGGAGAATTTCTTCCAAAGAATGTAATTGATGGGTCAAATAAATAATAATAATGAATAATGTTGGAAAGATGCCAAAACGAGATCGTGAGATTGTGAATTCCTGAAGGAGTAATCATGATATCTCATGAGACAGCAATCATGACCCGAAACGGAATGTGAACCTTTCAAATCATGCACGGAAGCAGGTGTTGGATGTTGAAGCAAGTGGTATGCTCTTGCGTACCAACGGCCTCACGTGTGGCCATTTCCATAAGCTGTGGCAGAAATGCAGCGATTGAGGATGCTTCAAGGAATGATGATGACACTTGTGTGGAAGTCAGGAAAGTGCAAAGTCTTGCAAAGGAAAGTGCAAAGAAACTCTTGCAAAGTGCAGCTTGACACAATGCCACAAACGCAAAGAGGAATCCTGACCAAGTGGTAGAAGTGAGCAGCTGAAGGCAGGGTGGCGATCGTCAGGGAAAACCGGGAAAACCTGAAATTGTCAGGGAATTTTGGAAATCTGGAAAAGTCAGGGAATAGTCAGGGAGAAACTGGGATAGGAAATTTTTGTTATTTTTCTACCATTACGTTTATCGGGCAGTCTTTCCCGCTCTTTATTTCACCGAAAAATTTCACCAACTAAAACTAATGTCCGTCGCCAAAGTGCATAGAATAAGCCCCGTCAAATCGTTGAACAGTCAGTTGTGAATCTTAGTTATTTAGTTTTGTATCTGTCGTACAATGTATCCCCTTTGTATATCCTTAATGCGATATTTGCCTAGTAGTGTTAAAATTCATGATCACCGAGTATTCCGCTCATCACAAGGAATCCGAGGCTATGTTGTTCGGAAGATTTTACCTCGCGTTTTTTATGAACTTCCGAGACTCAGGTCGAGAGGTTGGAACACTATCTCGTAGTAAATGCATGTTTGCAGTTCTAAAAATATGAGAAGATGATTATTAAAACGGTAATACAAGTACGATCACACGCGTAAACAAAATCTTACGTAAGATCATCTTCGATTTCCATATCCCCTTCGCGAGACCATAAGAAGAGTCCTCCTCCCCTCCCCACTTTTCACGCTCGACGTAATTATTGAATGGTCCCCTTAGCTCCATCTCGAAGCAATTTAGTCAGGTCACAAACCACCTCAAATATGATACTGCCGTTGCTAATTGACTCCTGTTTTCGCTCTCAGTGGCGCGATTGCGTTGTTTGTTTTACAAATGTGTTTACATTTTTGGTTCCCTCTTACAATCGTGGGGTTATGTCAAAATGTTATTCGCTTATAAAGATCTCTCCTGCCATCCGATTTTGATCCAGTCCAACAACTTGGCTTTAGTTTGTATTTTTCGCGCAGCTTAGTGATACCTGTGCCGGAGTCCGCTGGTAAATTGGCCATTAACTTTCACTTCGATGCATTTCCAATAATCTTCAACTTCCCAGAACTACCACGACACGCCACCTCTTCCTTGAAAATTAGACACTGTCAACTCGTAATTTTACCGAAGGAAACATATACGGCCACGGAAATACAAATAAGGATACGCGACCGCGAAAAATGTATTAAAAGTGTGTGCAATTTGTGTGAGGGCTTAACTTGTGAAGGGTTAATATATTTTTTCATTCTTATAGATTTTAATGTATTGATTCAGCTTTTTACATTTGCTGAGTTTTGACGAAAATTTAATTCAGTAGAAATTAAATATTCCGATAGTAGGAGCCCTGGGGATTGTACGAGTTGAAACGAGTTAGAGTGAACTAGCATGTTTTTACCTGGTTTCAACTTAGTTTAACTCGTTCTTTCAACTCGTTCCAAGTCGGTTATGGCCGCTTTTTGCTTGCTTTACCCCGTGCATTGACTTCGTATAACCTCGATTGATGTCGTATCAACCAGTAGCTGTCGTTTCTGGGCAGCTTGACCCTACTTGAGTCATCTCGTCTTATCTAGAGAGGAAGTTCTTGTTTCATCTATTAATGCATGGTTTCAGTTAGTAACACACTACCTCGTTTCACATTGTATTTACTCGTTTCAACTGTGCAAGAATCATCTCGTCTTACCTAGCATTATCCCGTTTTATCTAGAGCAGACTACCTTGATTCATATCGCATTACCTCGTTTGACCTGTACGAGAAGCAACTCGTTCGATCTAGCATCAACCTGCTTCAACTGGTTTCAGCTAGTAACACGCTACCTCGTTTCACATTGTATTAACTCGTTTGAAATGTGCGAGAATCAACTCGTCTTACCTAGCATTATCCCGTTTTATCTAGAACAGACTACCTCAATTCATATCGTATTACCTCGTTTGACCTGTACGAGAAGCAGCTGGTTTGAACTAGCACTACCCTGTTTCAACTAGTTACACGCTACCTCGTTTTACATTGCATTGGCTTTTTCGTACTAAATTATGGTTTCAACTGGACCCCCAGACCCCGCGTCGCATCATACCCTCTCGTTAGAACCTGGTTCCTCATTGACGTCGCTTCACAGATTATCTACCTGTTTGATAACAAAGAGTTTCAACTGGAACACCATACCTCATTTCACACGGTATCAACTCCTTAGAACCAGAATCCGTCACCTCCTTACATCACTTCACTTCCTACTGACCTGGACACATATCAATAGACACAACTGGAATACATTATTCAGCCATACATTTCATTGACTAATCTGTACAGATACAAGATTAATTATCCCCAATGTCACAACCACTTCCAACAGCATTCATCGAAAATTACTTCTATTCCACTCATTTTGAGATACTAATTTGGACCAAAATCATCCCTTATCCAAAATTTAATATTAATAACAACAAATTGCCGCAATATTGATCACCGAGTTGCACCTAAAGCACCAGTAAAACAAAATTTCACTCATCATAATATCATGCTTTTTAACACCCTTAGGGAATGAACACTACCTGCTTCATGAGAGATCACCAAAAACCAAGCACGTCGTTTTATACAAGCAATAGAAGATGCGCATTAGGAATAAGTTACCACAATGATACACCTACACCAACAAATGTGGATTTGAAAAAACGAAATAGGCACGAGGAGATTAAGAAACAAAGCAACGAATTTACAAAAGAAGTATTAGACATCTTTATTAGACTTTTTTTCCAGTTCAAATCTTGGAATTTTTCAGCATATATAAGCCCTCACTCTTTCAGCTTCTCGCCCCGGCAATACCTTGTCGTTTCCTCTTCGTTTAAGATAATCCATATAGCAATCTGTAAAGATAAATGCATAAGTAACTCTGGTATCCCATGCAGCATTTCTTCTGGCAGAAAACAACATAATATTTGGATTAACGCACAAAGAATTAATCCAATAATTTCTTAAATTCCAATAGTGCATGACAAAGTGTACATATTTAAATGTGCCTTAAAATATAATTATTGGGGTACTTAAATGTAATTCCCACTAATCTCAGGATATTCAAAATAGGAGAGCAGCTTACCTATCGTGCATAAAATACACAAAATACAATGGCAGGCCGGAGATAACTGAAACAGCGAAATCCATTGGATAAATTATACGATTTGTTTACAAAATACTGTGACATGAATTCCCCTTCGAAACTGGACATTTGAAAAGTGTTCAGTACCTATCCACATTAAAGTAAGCAGGAATAACTTATGACTACGACAGCTCTTAGTTCAGCTGAAACTTACCTCCTAGAAGAATTTCAAATCACAATATCCATCCGTTCCTTTTGCTTCATCGTGGGATTCCTCGCAATAAAATCCAAGAACGTAAGCGAAAACTTCATACAGTTTACGAACTAAATTGTCCACTCGATGGCGTACAAATTTTAAATATCTCCAACGTAGCCGCAGCACACTATCCTCATATTAATTACTCTTATAATGCAGATAAGATAAATTTCCTCAACATGCAGTAGCACACAAAAACTTCACGATTTTATACACAACGAAAAGTATACGCTTCGGTGAGCGAATTTCACTTTACAGGAGGCCATAGGTTAACACAATTATCAAAGATGGACGTTTCATGCACTAGTTCAATTCTTATTTTCTATCCATACATTCTCATTTGAAAAATAATTATATATTTTTATTTTTCCTTTTACTTCCATATTTGTATTGTCACACACTTAAATGAAAGAGTTTCAATTGCGTTTATAATAATGGGAGAGCTCATTTTTTGTAAGCATCCGGTTTTATGTTTTTGTTGAAAACCTTCCAAGTAAATAAACAAACTATAGAGACTGTAGAGACTACATAATAAAAAATAGTAACTTATTTAAACCAATAATACAATATGTAAAAGCAGTATGGCCATATTTAATTTTCTATAGTATTTACAGGAGTAAATTCAAATTTCTACGAACTATTACAACATATGTTGTAATTGATCATAGAAATTATACCATAATATTTACCAGAACATTGCATATATGTTAAGACCGTGATATTCATTAACAATTTTTGTCAAGAATATTTCGGATCAGTGCGATTGGTTTCGGATTGGATTGACTCAGATTGGCGATTATAGTGGCGATATGAACTATTATGATCGTTCATATAGCTATTATATATAATTGATATATTAACACGACTTACAAACGTCATAAATAAAAATACTGGATATTAAATATGAATTAATTAGCTATATAGAAAGCAAATACTTAAGGGTGTTCAACGCATTTTGAATAGTCCGATTTAACGGCTTCTCATCTCACCATGATCTCGCGGCTCTAGTAGTTCTTGTGAGTTGCCATCAGCGTCGCCACCGTGGAAAGTGGAATGGGGAGTTGAGGGGAGGGACCTGATATGTCGCAGCTGGGATTTTTCGGGGGCGGCGACAGGAGGCCTTGCGAAATCCGCAAGGCGATCAAGTTTCTCAGAAACAGATAAGGTCCAGAGCTCTCTTTTCGGAGCCGAGTGTGAATTGTTTTCCTCGTCTTCGTTGTGGTCGAGAGTAAGAAAGGTCAGCAATTACCTAAAATTGAAAACACCTAAAGGGTTCTGGGATTGTCGGCGTTGCCTTGGATTTGTAGTGCAGTTTTTAGTGGTTGTCAAATGTTATGGACTGAAGTTATTAAATTAGTCATCCATGATTTATTTTAGCGGGATGCACGTTGCCCTCGTAAAGTAATTGTAAGCATTTTTAATGAGGTTAATTAAAATATCGTCTTTCCCCCTAGCATATGCGACTAACTCCGACTCTTGTCTTTCATTAATGTGAAAGTTCAATGTTATTTCTCTACAGTTTCCTGCTATTTACAGGGCCAAAGCGCTCATATATTTTCCTCTAACTGTTACCAGAGTACTTTTACTTGAATATCAATGGCGGAGGCAACAAAAAATTTCGTTTATGAACGTTGTGCATTTACGTTTTTCGGTTATCAATATGATTTTACGGTTAAATTGAATACGCTTTTATACACACCAGAAACGAAACGGACTAAACGGTATTAATGGTCAATGCTCCACATTTATTAACACGCCGTTTTAAATTGAGATTATTAGTGAAAAAACTTTTTTCTTCGCAGGTAATTCACCATATTTACAATAATTCCCTCAATTAAACCCAATGACTGGTTTGACAGGGTTGAGTTCCGCCGTACTAAGGTGGAAGGTGAGTGAAATTCACACATTCAGGGTAAAGAGGCCAGTTTTCCGACTTACACAACTCTGATACTGAAATTCAAACCGCGATATCATGCCAAAGTGCTTCGTCCGGAATTAAATCTGTTACTGAACGCTCTACCCACTGGGCTACTATGCACTCACTAGTTACAATTAGTAATTATAATGAGCAAGTTAAGTATGATCACCCTGAAAATTAACTTAACCATTCGTAAATAAGGTATATCTTCCACTCTGTACATTGTTACACAAAATTAAAAGTTGAGAAAACAGAAACATAAAAGGCATAAATAACAGCCTGCAGTAGAAATTCGTATACAAATTACCAACTAACATTAGCACAGGAAATCAAAAAGGTTATATAAAGCAGTAATACAATGAAAATACAGTTTATGAGCACATAAAATCAATATATTAACATCACTCTTAGAAAGAGTGTAACAACAAATTATTAAAGTTCACTGATTATATTCACCATTACTGCATAGCTGTTTACGAATTTTTTTACGAAGGAGCGTGCGAAGGAGCCCTTACATTTAATTATCTCGTAAATTTAATATTGCGAAATAAATGCCTTTTTCGGTTTTTTCCCTGCGAATCGAATTCTGCACGTTGTAATCTCTCCTCTTCGTTTTGTTGTATCCTTTACGATACTGCGCTTTTCTATAAGGCTTCGTGGACTCTTCCATAATGCCGTCACTTCTGGACGCTGGAGAACACAGCCACACACACCCTTCCTCAAGAGATAATCAAAACTTAAAAAATCCACCCGTCGTACAGTGGCGAATTTTTGAGAATTCCTTAACAAAACCATAAAATTGAAATTTCGTTTGAAGGGTTCCGGATGTTTGCAACCGTTAGCTAAATTATGTGAGTATCTACAGGGATACAGGTTTGTGGAAAATCGTTTCCTTCCGTACCCTTTCCCTACTCATTGGCCTTGCTGCTGCTTTCTTTTCCGGAGAGTTCCACTAGTCGCATATGACACTGAAATAACAAAAACTACTTCATGTGTGCTTTTTCGGTGCATATCGGGCACCCATGAAGCAAAATTACTGCGGAAGATGTGCATTGAGAATATTTTAATTTAATTATACGAAGTTTTATTTATCAGTATGCAATATTTTATACTCGCGGCTGAGCTTAAAGCCACCAAGTGCGTTCGCCGCGTTGCGGATGGCTGGTCGTTCTCTAGATATAGAGGTTAGCTACGAGATAAGCGAGTTTACTCGTTAAATAAGCAGTCGTGGACGAAAAGCTATCCCTGGGTAAGGTAGGCCTTCAATTAATACAGATCCTGTGAAGATACCGCCAACAATTACCCTTCTCAGCACCCGGAGGGGAGAGCAGCAGCTCTTATTCTTATGAATGAAGGTGGAGACCACGGTGGTCGGTAGACCGACACCCATTTCATTACAGGCGTGGTAACATTTACTTTAGCGGCTATAGTACTGCGATGTGGAAGGCAAGGAGAAACCACCACATTATTATCCCGAGGAGTCGCAGCTACTCCACTCTTTTCTTTCTATCAAGACGTGATGGAACCCTCTAGAGTAAAATATTCCGGAGGGAAAATAGTCCCAATTCGGATCTCTGGGCGGGGACTACCCGAGACACTACATCAGTCAAGTGTGATAAACATTTTTGGGTAGGAAATTGGAACGTGTGATCACTTTGGACATACGGAATATTGAACCTGAAGGTGGAAATGCAGAGAGTGGACCTCGATGTATTAGGAATCAGTGAAATGAGATGGCCCGAAGGAGACTTCTGGAGCGGAAGTTACAGAATTATTCAAACCGGATCACTGAATGGTAACACTGGAGTAGGCATAATGCTCAGGAAGAGTGCAGGACTGCGCGTGAAGAGCTTCCTGCACTACAGTGACAGGATTATAATGTGAAGATTGAGAACAAGCCTACGGATACCATTGTGGTGCACGTTTACATGCCTACGTCGGTCTACGAAGATGAATGAGTGGATGACGCCTCCGAAGATATCACGGCAGTTATAAAACTGGTAAAACGAAAAGAAAACCTAATTATTTTAGGCGACTGGAACGCTGTCGTTGACGAATGTTAATATGGAAGAATATCTGGAAATATGGTTTGGAAAATCGAAACGAAAGAGGAGAGAGAATACTGGAGTTCTGCAGACAACATAATTTAAGTAGCGGTTGTCAACACATTGTTTAAAAAGCACAACCGCCGTAGTAAAAGTCACAAACGAAGCAACTAAAGATGGTTGAAGCACGAAAGATCAGTAAAATAGCTCAAGCAAAGAGGGCATTCTATCAAGAAAAGAATCTACTAACAGCTAGAAATACAAGTGTAGAAGTAAGGAAACAATTCATCAGGACGTACGTCTGGAGCATGTTTCTTAGCGGCAGCATGGACGATGACAGCAGCGGAGAAGAAAAGAGTGTAAGCATTCGAAATGTGGTGTTACAGAAGAATGATGAAGATTTAATGGATCGACCGGGTAAGTAACGAGGAAGTGCTAAGAAGAGTGGGACAAAAGAGAAGTATCCTGAAAGCTAAAAAGAAACGGGACAACTTAATCGGCCATATCTTGAGACACAATGGCCTGATGAAGACAATCGTCGAAGGAAAATTGAACGGGAAGATTGTAGGTAGGCCTCGTATGTGATACATGGAACAGGTTGTAAAGGATGTAAAAAAGATCCATTACGCTGATATGAAAACGTTGGCCGATAGAAGATCCGAGTGGAAGAATGTGTCAAACCAATCCTAGAATTGCTGACCGATGATGATGATGAAAATTTTGTAACTAAAAAACTGAAATATTGCATTAAATGGAGCATTTTCCAAAACTTTGAGCAGACATTAAGTTATTAATTAAGTGTGTGAGAGTAAGACAGTGTTAAGTCATCTGATTGGATGACGTTACAGACCAGTATTTTATAATTTGTCGAATTTACTTTACCAAGAAATAAATGAACTTTTCAAAATCAGAGGTTGCGCTCATTTTGAACAGAAACTTTTTTGCTGTTTCGCATATCTTGTCCAATATCCGAGTTTTAATATTAGGAACGGTATAATTGAAAGTTCTAAGTGTGATCATATAACACGAAAGAGATAAAAAATTGTGAATGAGTTAATAGTAGCCACTTTTGGGGCATAACGTGTCCACTTTTTCGTCCTCATGAAAATACTCCGGGGATATTCCTATATTTTATTTTTGGAAATGAAACATTTTCTTGTAAATTTCATAACCAAGTGGCTACAAGGAACTAGAGAATTAAAAAAAATGTCGGTAAAGAAACAAAAAAATGGTTTGATAGAGACATCAGTGTTTCCATCAATACGCCTCAGCTATTTGCAATTGAATGAATATGCAACTAATCGTCTATTTGTTTCTTTCAAAGGAACAAGTTCAGGGGCGTCGGAACTATTTTCGCTAGGAGGGGCCTACCTTGAAAAGGGCCCGCATTTTTTGCGGATAGGATGGGGTAGAGACTAGAATTCCCCTAAAAGTGCATATGAAGATGGTAGAATATGCGTCAAAAGGGAAAAGGCAAGATGGAAACAAGTGAAATTTGATTTTTAATAATGAAGACTAATTTTTCAAGGGCCCGGGGCAAATTCTGGAGGGGGGGGGGCCGAATGCCCCCCCTGCCCCTCACTTCCGACGCCGCTGAACTAGTTCACGTTCAAGCGACGTCAGAGCGAATTTCTTTTTGCATAAGCGGTGAGCTCAACTGTCAAATGCTGTACAAATGATCCTCCGAGTAACTAGCCTGCGGTTAATGGCGTTGTACATGTCATAAATGCCGAAGGGCCCATGGAATAGAGTGAATTAATATCATTCCAAATCATGAATGACCGAGTTTTATCATTTTAAGTCATCGTCAGGTATAAGTACGTTATCGTTAAAAGAGTCTCAGTTGCTACACCATCAATATGTAGTAAGGTCGGTGGCTCTGTTCTGCAAGAGCAAAAGTTACCCTAATTACGAGCAGTCACTAGTCTAAGATGCGGTTGCTGCCTTGTGGAAACAAATTATGATTCCTCGTGGGAAAATCTACCTTCCGTCTCATACTGTTCAATTCGTGCCAAATCCTGCACGCTACTTGATTTTTCCCCCTAACGATTTGAAGTGTAGCCCCCTAATCATACTAACCATGTTATTATTGAAATGCAATGCAGGCGATAGTGTGAGCAAATTTCGTAATGCTATTTTATGTCGACATTGATAAGGGCAGCGCCTTACAGTGGGATATGTTGTTCAATAAGTGTGGATATGGTACGGCAAAGGTTCAAATCCTCATATCATGTCGTACAAGTTGATTGTGACTCATGTAATAATATTTAATTTAGTCAACTAAGTAAATGCTATTATGAAAAAATTTAATTTAACGTGTAATTGTAAATAATGACTACGTATGGGTCTGAATCTCATTTGGACTCAGTTCGCATTGTAACCCATGCTAAGTGACCCATGAACAAATGTTCATGAGATCTTATAAGACATATATTAAGATAAAAACGAAGAAAAGTGTGTCAGTTCCTCATTGGGTTACAGGTACACAAAAATATGCTTTACCAACATGCTACGTGGCTATTTCTCAAGAAGTGCTAAAAATACTCACTAAAGTGTGACACCTCTTGACATTTTCTCTTAATTTTTGATCGTGACGTAGACTATATTTTCATTTTCAGTGAAAATATACTCGCGATAAAAAAAGAATCACAGTCACCAAATAATCCACGATAATCTCGGAAAGGTTTTTGGCAAATATATATTTTTTATGGGGTACCATTCTCAACCATAAACAAAATGTATTGGAGCTAATATCCTGACAAAGAGTAAAAAATCATTTGAGAAAGCATGCCAAGGTTCAAGAAACAAATATTATATTTCAGTATCTCTGACCATCAATCGCACGTTAAGTGAGAGAAAGATAGGAACTTGCTATTGCCAAAATGACGAAAATAATTAAATCCTCATAGTGCATTGGTAAGATAATTCAGTGTTCGCCGTTATAACATATGTGGGCCCCTTATCTCCTCTTCCCAAGGCAAAAAGCTAAGGCAATATCACGAAAAACATTGAGAATATGCACTAAGCAAATAGCATATCATTATATAACAGGGGTGTATAATGTGGGTGGGGTGGATGTCCATGAAAACGGAGTTGGCAACTACGAAATAAAAGCCAGGAGGGAATGTTCGTGGCTACTTTTTAACAGTGCGCTTGATAAGTGCGTAGTCAACAATTGGAAATTGCACAGGATCGTAAATTATAGTAACATTACATTACTAAATTTTCAATCATGCATGACGTTAGGTCTACTGCGAGCGGAGGACATCAAGGTTGGATGCGATAGCAAAGGAACAAGAATCACGAAATAGGGCCGCACACAGGAAAGGGAGTCTATCAGATTCCATGAGGCAGGATATTGCTTCTCATACTATTGTAGCAGGTGACGGTAGAAAATGGTATAACAAATCTACATCTATGTGATTCCCTGCAAGCAACCGCGAGGGTGTGCGGCAGGGGGTGGAGATCACCAAACATGCACAAGACTACTGCATGGAACTATTGGCATGCAAAAGGCTACTACATGGAAACATGCTACATAGAGTTTGACTGTTATTAACTACTTAGTAATAAAGGGATTGGTTGTTAATACATGCATTATGCACTCCAGACAACTCTACAATATTTCACCTTACTATCCCTTTGCAATGATGCGTATTGCGTTCTCTTATAGTACGGGGAAAAATTACATTTTGAATCTATCAGTACGACAATCTCTCTCTTTCTAATCTTATTAATCCAGTTGAATCTAAACCAATACGCTTGTTTTTAATAGGTAGGTGCCTAACATATCTTCAGTAAAGCTATCCGTTTTAAATTTCTATAATAGATTTAAAATGTGGCTCACAAGAGATAATTATGTGCAAGAAGTACAATCTCGCCTTGCATTATCGTTATTTCTTGGTTTTAATTTGTGAACGCGTGAATTAAGTCCACAAATTTTCCTGCAAAAATGTAGGATTGTTTTTCAATTATTAATGTTAATGAGACTAACATTTAATTTACATTTTTTTAATGAACTTCAAACTATAAAGTCATTGTTATTTGGCAGTTGAAGACTAAATAAAAATCGTTCGAAGCATTGTAATAGTCTCATTTTAATTATCCAATTTCAATTAATTATCAGTTTCAATTATCGCCCAACAATACGAAAACTCAATATTTTGCAATTGTTCTAAATAGCAATGTCAAAATATGAAACTAACGACACGATATTTCGTATTAAAAAAACAAATTGGTGTGAATAAATAGCATAAAAATTAGTTTGTGGAGGTTTTGAAAGAAATAGGTTGATCCTTTTCTCGACGCCCAGACACACAGTGGAATATCTCGCCAAGATCGCTCAGACCCTCCGTCAACCTTCCACACTGCTCTTCGAGCGAGGATGAAACTTGATCGCTTAGAGATAAGGAAGCCCTCCCCCCTCCGCCTCTCCCTCTCGGAGCGTCTCGGAGGCGAGATGAAGCTGTGGAATGGGGAGAGGAGGGGAAGATTGGGCGGGAAAAATATGAGGGGAACGCCTCAGCTTGCGTTTAGTTCGGTGAACGCGATGCATCGTCTCGCAATTTTAGATGCTGCAGGAATGGGTCGTAAGACGAGCACATGGCATTAGTCTCTTCTTTAATATGTAGAATTATAGATTGGCTGTGTCGAAGGAATTTTCCATTTACGTTCATACACCGCTGCGATAGGCGTTCAAAAACGCATAAAAACAGTAAAGTTTAACATGCGATTTCTTGATTTGCAAGGCTCAGAGAAGATATTTCCTGGATAGGACCTAATACTCAACCTTTGCGCATAATATAATGAAAACAAAATGGACGTATCTATCATAATACGAGCATGGCATTTAAAATAAAAATAGTCTGCAGCGGCATTATTTGGGGAGGTGTTGAACACCCTTAATTTATGTCAAAATATTACGAAGTGAACCTAGTCATATAGGTATCTTTTAGTCATTTTGTCTATTTATGTTATGACATTATATCTATAATGGAACTACGAGGCTTAGTATACTACGTAAAACTGCTTGATACGAGATCCACCTCAAACGAGGTGAATCAGGTTAAAACGAGAAGCGCTGGGTACGAGGTAAAACCACCTGAAACGATATCCACAACCAACGAGGTGAAATCAAGTTAAAACGAGAAACTTTGGATACGCGGTAAAACACCTTGATGCAACATCCACCTCGAAAGAGGTGAACCGAGTTTAGACAAGGTCCCTCGTCTGCAATTTGAAACCACTTAATACGAATTCCACATTGAACGAGTTGAAACTAGGTATTTCGATTTTTCGCCGGGACTGCTTGCCTTGCGTGTTGTATGTGTTTGCGGGGCCTGAGAGTTGAAACCATCTCAAACGAGGTGACAACTCGTACCTGCGAGTTGGCCCGAGTTGAAATTTAACTGGATTTACCTCGTTTTAACTCGGTTTTTTCCCCAGGGAGACCTTTTGGCGATCGGTCAGGGAAATTGGTAAAGCCATCATGGAAAAGTCAGGGAAAAGCCTGGGAATTTGAAAGTTGGTTATCAGTTTGTGAAAGTCTGAGGAGTGGTGCCCGGCACAAGAACTCCACAATTCCTCCATGTCTCAGAGACTGCAGTTCATTTTCTTGGCAACATCAAAGCTGAGAAACTTTGTAATGAGATTGAACAACAGAAATTTAAGGTGCAAAAAACTATGAATATCTCAAAAACTGAGCAGCTTTTGAGATTGACACTGATTCCATATTATTAAACCTTTACAGGGGGTTATTTATTTTGATTACATTAAAAATATGTTTTGGTCTTTTCTTAGTTAATTTACCCTAATGATATCAGGATTTTGTTTTATTTGGAAAAAATCAAGAATAATTTGCCATTGTATTTTTTAATATTGCTTTTTAACTCAGTATAAATTTAACTATAAAATTTTGAATGCAATGAAAATATTATATTAAATTTTTCGCTATTACATTTTTTAAAACTTTTTTGTGCAAATTATCCAATAGTCCAGTGCATAGGGATGTTATAAATGCCAACAGAATGAAAATCTTTTACTGACTAATAATATAGTACTTACGTTCCATAGTATGACGCTCAACTAGGTGGAAGTTGAATTTCGTAATTGAAATATTAACTTTGTTTCCTTCCACAGATTTATTTCCTTGGTACGACATGTTTCGACACATCGGTGTCATCATATGGTACAAAAATTAAATACAATTGCTCGTGTATATATACCATGAAGGGTAGTTGCAGGTAGTTGCATTGCAGCGGTTTCACACCAGAGATATTACACCGAGAAAGGAAAGGGGGGGAAAAGATGGACAAAAGAGAGGAGCTGGAAATCAGAAGGAACATGAATAAGTGCCTTTTACTTAATGACATCCTTTTTGAAAAAATTTCCCCCTCCTAGAAGTTTCTCCATCCCTTTCGGAGAAACGGACACCCGTGGCCCTCCCACTCCCCCCCACCTGCTGACAATCCACCACCACCACCCCTAACCGAAGACCCACGCCAAGACATCTCCCACCCCCCTCCTTCCCCACTCACGGGTTTCCATTGACTCGTACATTCACTCCCCCACCCCTGTTCTCCCCTCCTGAACACCCACTACCCTTCATGGTATATATACATGAGCAATTGTATTTAATTTTTGTACCTGATGATGACACCGATGTGTCGAAACATGTCGTGCCAAGGAAATAAATCTGTGGAAGGAAACAAAGTTAATATTTCATTTACCAATATAATGGTACATATTATGTATTTTACAAATGTTTTTCACAAAGCTGTGGAAGAGTCATAAATTTATTTTAATGATGTGCCAAACTAGTGATTGTGATGGTTGCACTATTAATATGATATGACACTGAATCGTGATTTCAACCATACGAGAAAACCAAAATGTAGACAACATGAATATATAATCGTACCTAACTATAAAAAATGAAACATGAAGAATAAAATATCCCCAAAGCCGTGATCTCAAGGGGCAGGGGAATACAAAGGACGTTCTCCTCTGAGGAGGCCTGCTTGGGGGGCGGTAACACCCGTTGTGTCAGTTTTTGACGTTGGGCATCCTTTCCCCATCCTTACTCCTGTCCGTGTGTGTGTGACGGGTCACTGGGGAAGGAGATTCATCGTAAACCCTGATTGTGTGTGTGAATGTGATTCACGACGGACCCTCGTGATTCTCGTTGAGGGTGAGACTACTCTGTGAATGTACAAACTTGAGTGCATGATGAAGGAAAAAGTCCCTGAACCCTGCGTGAATGAGGATCGCGATGGTGACTGTGTATCATATGCCAACCCACGTGAATGAGTGATTGAAAGTTACTATCAATTTTATTTTATTTACTTTAGTTATTTAGTTTTCCTTTTTATTCTATTTACTATCCCCACTTATTTTTATGCTGTGTGTATGACGGGTCACTGGCATTGGAGAAATCCTTGTAAACACTGCTTGTGTGTGATTGAACTCACGAAGGTGACTGTATTTAGTATACAAACCTGTGTGATTGAGTGAGCCATTGTTTGTTTTTACTGTATTCCTCCAAATATAGTTCCCCATTTTTGGCCGACATTTACACGGAAAAAGTCTTGGGGGACTATATTCGAGCTCAAGGCACCTAATGGCCGTTGTAAAATTTCATCCCCCGAGTTTGAAGGCCAATATCTCAAAAATGCCTATTGCGATTTTAAAATAAAGTGTATCGAACTAAATCCTGTTTATTTCTATGTTTATTAATGTCAAAATATATTTTGAAGTTGGTTATATTAACTAATTTTTTGACCGTGACAGCTAAAAAGTAGATTTTTTCAAGTTCCACTTATATGCCCATTTGAAGAAAAACAAGAAAAGCCTATTCTCTTTTCTTCGTATAATATGTGAAACATATATTTATCTTTGACTAAACAAAGTTTAAAATAGATTACTCAGTTAACAATTACGTTACGACAAATTTTAAAAACATACGCTATCTCAATTTGCGGAAGTCGGAAATACATTTTGTTTTGACGGTATTCTTTGTGTTTGAAAACTAAGCATGTGTAAAATGACTTAAGGGAGAATTAGATATGCTTTCAACGTGTATATATTTATTTCAGAAACAAAGCTCCACGTGACAGGACTTTCGGCCAGGAGAGATAAGGTGCTCGAGGTTACCAAGTTGTAAGCTACCGTAGGTACCGCGTGCACCAAACACCTTGCGAGGAAATTTCTCTAGTATGCGCAGGAAAAATATCCTTGCGTATGCTCGAATAAAAGTTTTAACGACTTGACCAATGATGAATTTTTATTTATTTTAAATATTCAAGAGTTAATACGATTTTTGTGGAGCCCTAGTGCAAAACTGATGACTTGAGTGAGACCATAGCGGCCACAAGTTTTTTAGCTGAAGACTATCGAGAAGTAATAGTTATCAGTATTAAAATTGGTTTCCTCTTTTGGAAGAGACAGCTTCTAAAATTATGTGCAAAATGTTTACCATGTAATAGTAATGCCATAGTTCATTCTGTCAGAGCTTAGGTTAATATTACCAAGTTTAATCTTTTCTGTAAATTTCTTATTTTACTTGAACTTTGACACTAGTTTGTGGTTAATTCATAACTGGACAAAACTTAAAGGTGTATTAAAACTTTCTCTTTGCTCATCAGAACTTATAAAAGTTAATTTATTCGACGGTCCATAATTGGTGGTATAGTCATTTTATTATATATTTGATGTTTTAAAAACAGATTTTTTAAATTTATTCTTTTGTGGCTTTTTACTTCAACAGACAATAAATAATAGCAAATATTCCACAGAGAAAAAATCATTCACCTTAACCGGGATGAATCAAGGCGAATGATTTTTCTCTGTGGAATATTAGCTATTGTGCAATTTCAGCAGGTAATGCCGCTTAAGTTTTCACGGTAGTATGTGATCTTTGAATTCTGACAACAAAGAAATTAACAGAATAACATTAGCGTATCAATTATGGTTCTAGTATTTGTGATTTAGGGCATTAGAATATTGGAGCTAAGATTAATATTTGAATTCGAGAAATCTGCTATTCGTTTAATCTCTAATTAAAATATTTAAACAAAGGCCAATATTGGCCAGAATGTGCTGTCAACAAATATTCCTGCCAAAGATGGAATAGGAGTGAACGTGTGGCACACAAGGATGTGCCAAGTGCTGATATTGACTGGTAATATTGACCCGTGCAAAATTGTCACATTGTTTGCCAACATTAGCAAGAAAGGTATGCAACACTGCATTCAATAATGTTACCTACTCAAGGTTGATTCTGGTGTGTTCTGTGCAAGAATCCTTTTCCTGTGATATGCCACTTTTTTATATTCTCTTGAGCGTCATTTATGTGTCTTGACAGGTTTGTTGTATTTTCATCACCAAAATGATCGAGTGTTGGTATAATTAATTTTTGAGAATTTCCAACTCACCGATCCACAACTTTCCTCTAGTCCTTGCCTCTCAAATTGATGTCGCACTCATCTTTCACGAGTGAAGAAATGAAATATGCTGCTGCTAGTCGTTTCCTCTCCTCCCTTGGGAGCACTCTGGTTGCCTTTAGTGCTCTGTCTCAATTTTGTACCTTTGCAAAATATTGTTCAGAAAAATGCTAATTCTGAATCCCGATTACTGATTGAGTGTGTGTATTAGAGTTGAGCAGGATAGCCGAGGGCAAATCTCATGTAAATGTATGACCTTTTTGTTACAGTGTTGCAGGTGATGTGCGGTTTTTTGACTTGCGAAGGAATTCATCAGTTGGCGTGTATCAGACATCACAAGGCATGACTGCAATGGCTGTTCATTCGGAAGCAGACTGTTTTGCGTGGTAAATGGCTGTGACTCTCATAGAGTGGTTTGAATGTTTGTGGTTGAGGCAATATTAATGGCTGAATGAGAAATACTTCATAATTTTCACAAATTTTTGCTGCTGTGGCATGTTTTAGTTTTGCTGCTGTGTCAGCAGTCTGATGACATCACCTTAGTCTAGGAACCAGTTGTAAAATGAATTGGGAAAGATATGAAGTGTGTCTCATTTGGTATCATGGATTTTCATTAATACATACTGAAATGAAGTTCAGGATTTAATACTGGCATCTAAAATTATATTCATCCCATTTGAAATGTAGCTGCAAACTTGTCTGGATGAAAGGTGATGCCCATGAAAACATACTCTTGATCCCATATGCTGCAATTGAGTTGCTTGTCAATATTGACCTTCAGGTAGTAGGACCAAACAAATACTTAGTGAATGCAGTAACTTAGGTAACAAGGGAAGTTGTTTCATCTTTGACACTGCACGTTCACTTTGCCTTGAGTAGTTCATTTCAGTGGTGGTCAGCTACATGCTTAAGAGGAATGTTGTGTGTTAAAGCAGTAAATGTGATTTTTGTCGTCTTTTGTTAATAATTCCTATTCATGGTAAGTGCTAACAGTTATTCCATTTCTTTCCAGTGGGTCTGTTAACCAATTCATCAGCATTTACAATACAAGTGGCCAACTCCTAAATGTAATCAAGTACCACGAAGGATTTATGAGTCAGAGGATCAAGCCAGTCAGTTGTCTTGCATTTCATTCTCACAGAGTATGCCTTGCCGCGGGAAGTATGGACAGTGCTATTGGTGTTTACTCCTTGGACTTGAGACGGTGATGAGAGGGACAGAGGAAACCCTGTTGCTGAATGTTGCATTTTACCTCCGGGCACGGAAGCTGGCTACTTGTTCACCACAAACCAGGCTGTCAGCTGTTGAATCGGATGAATGGATTCGGATGCAGTAATCCGTTATCTTTATGCCCCATTTATAATAGGGTGGCCTAGGGATGTTACTTGGCGAGGTCGTGATAATTTCGATATGTTATGGATCAGATGCGTTGCTGTTATCCTAGCTTTGATTGTTTGAGGCCCTCTGGCTTCCAACGATGCCTCTGCACAGCAGCCATGCTTCAGCATTGGTTGGCATGCCTTTGTAGACAGTGCAAAATATCTGTGGTTCCAAAGTACTTAAGAAATATTCAATATGTTACATGGAATTTTCCCTTGAGAAACTTAGGATGAATTGCAAATTTAGAATACTGAAGTTTACTCTCAAATATTTTGGCTGCAAAATTACAATGAAATGTGTATTTGTGATCCTACCTGTAAATCAGCTCATTGCTTTGCAGTCACATTTTCAAAATGTAATCCAATTTTAATATTATTCAGCTACATTAGTTTTGTGGAGTAATTACTTGAGCATTTTTTTAAGACCCTTGTGCATAACCTTTTTTGCCTCTGGGTTGTCTTATTTCTCTGAACATGCTTCTCATATTTGCCAGCACAGCCTCAGCACTGGCTCGGAGAAACTGCCGAGATTTCTTTAAAAGATAATGTACAATTCAAATTATATATTTAAGAAATTCAAAAATAAGTAGAAGACAAAGTTAGTTGCGACACACATGTATCCACATGGATGCCCATTAAAATACGACTCACAGTATGAAGGCTCAAACATGCTAGCAGAGGTAGAACTTATGTTGTTTTCAAATTGCAAAATGTATATACGTTTAACAAATGCAAAATAGTTATTTTATGATGACAATAGAGGCGTATCAGCCTAAAAGCTTGTTTCAAACGGCGGTTATTTCACATAACTGGCGACATTGTCAGCAGTGGGTTCAATCGTTTCAATTAAAATTTGCACATATATTGAGAATGCTTCACGTTTGTGATGTGATATGCCAAGTGTTTGTGTAAAAAGCTTGAAAGTGGTGTGAATGAATGTCTTTGATTGCTATTGCCATCTCCAAAGAAGTCACAAATCTGTGAATTATGGACATTAGATGGGAGTTCTCAGTTGTGTATTTGCGTTTAAACTCAGGATGCTAAGTAAGTCAAATTTTGAATGAAATATTGTTGATTACCTTAACTATGTACAAATACAGCAATGTTATTAAGTTGTTATATTTTTATTGGCTGACAAATAATATTATTATGTAATGGAAAACTGTACCTATTTTAAAGACACAATTTCTTTCGCTGCAATTCGGCTTACAACAGAATCAAGAAGTGACGAAACTTTTAGTTCCTCATCTCTTAAACCATACTCTTTCTTGATTGACGGGATGTCGCGCACTTCCTCCAGCTGGTCAATAGTACACAGTTCGCCAACCACTAACGGTACGATATTACCCAAGGGCTTATCTCCACCCTTCTGAATTCCTATAACTAAAACATCCTCACTGTTGTCAGAAATACCAAATTTACCAAGTGACTGAGAAATGTTCTTTGACGTGGACAAGTTATATAATACTTCAGTAAACAAAGTTCTTGTGGTCATCTTCTGGTTCTTGTCACTAAGTACAGCTTTACAAACAGCTACAGCGACTTGGAAAGGATCCAGAATTAACGAGGGATTGATGAGGCAGCATTGCAGTTGGCCGGATATCAGCAATCTTCTCAGTTCTCGGACATTGAGAACGCGGCGAAATAGCGCAAGTTGAACTGTTGCATTGCATCCTCCATCCAACTCAATTTCGTAGATTGCCATCGCACCAAAACTCGTTTGTGTGTAGTTAATTTTTATATTATCGCCACTATTTTGAAGTGGCTTCCGACGGAATCTTCTCTTGCGCTTGGCCGCTCTCACCCTGATGTCAGCGCTACTGTTTACATTTGACCAACGATAGAAACACGGAGGAACGCGCTCGTTTTCATTTCGTGAACGGTAAGTGGGGTAAGTGGTGCACGATTTTTGTGGACAAAGTACAACAGGTGCGTATCATTTCAATGTCTGTTTACAGTACTGTGCTAAATTTTATGTTGGTTTCTAAATATTTCATGCTAACATTTATTTCTGGTCGTAACCATTTTGGTTGCATTTGTAAATAATGGAATATTGTCGCCTAATTTCTCGTGGCGTGATTTTGGTCGCTTGTGTATCCCGTTCACATTCGTGTTGGTAATTTATTTTTTAATTTGTTGGTAATTTTTTATACATTTGTGTACACATTTACACGTATTAAGTTGGTAATTTATTACACATTTGTGGTCGTGATATCATTGGTGGAAAGTTTTCTACATAATAGATTTATAAAACTAAAAATTTCACGTGGCTTGTAGTTGGGTTTGGACGCTTGTGTATGCGGTCACTTTTGTGATGGTATTTTGTGTGATGAAGGTAACTGTGCAAATGTTTTGGTTGCATTTGTAAGTAATAGATTGATGTCCCCTAATTTCACGTGGCGTGGTTTTGGTTGTGGACGCTTTGTCTATCCTGTTTCCTTTTGTGTTGGTAAATTATGTTTCCCAATAATTAGTAAGTAATCATTTGGATGTCTGATTTAGTGTGATTAAGATAAATGCAAAAACTTGGAACTCCGAAGCGCTGGTTGCGTAAATCGGATGTTTTTGAGGCATCGGTAACATGTAGAAATATTAATTTGTGTAACTCATAGAGATTTTGCACGTGAATGCTTACATTATTAAAAGTTTTTTTGTTTCTTCCCTGGGTCTCGTAGCTCTCTTTCCTGAATAGTTTCCAGCTGCTATTTCCATTTCCTGGCATTTTTCTTCGATTTCCTGACTTGAGTAAGTATGGTCACTGTCTATGCAAGAGTTCAAAAGTTTTTATCACTTTTATAACCAAAGCATTTTTCTCTCCTTAGGGACACTGCTGCTTTCTTTCTCTTCAATTTCAACCACTAAAATCTTTTGTTGTTGGACTTGTTACCTTGGTGAGTCTTTTATTTTTCTAATGGTTATTCAATATGAGACAATTCCTGGTTTCCAGTAATTTTGAGAAAAATATATGTAGATGCTAATTCTGTTCCAATGGATTATTTCCACCTGAAATTGTTCTATTATTTTCAAATCTTTAGTTATGTCTTCCCCTGGATTGCTTGTTATTGGAGCTTCCCAGTGGAAGTATGCTGATTTATATGCCAGCCGTTTCCCTAGTTTCGATGTCAGCATCATTTCAAATTCAGGAATGAGAGTTGATGGAGTGAGTGACTCAATGGTGCTGGCCACAGAGTTTTTCAGCGATGTGGTTATACATCTTGGGACCAATAACATTATTTGTAATAGCAGGTATTGTAGATATGAGTTTCCTGAAATTTACAATTTAATAAATGAAAACTATGACTCTTATCCATGAAATTTAAGAGGGCATTCTCCAGGAGAAGTGATCAATCATTATAAGAGACTGGTGGACAAGATTCTTGCGAGAAACCCAGATGTGAGGCTGTACATTTCAAGCGTTCTCCTAAGGAGTGTTAATAGGTTTCAGCCTCACCCATGGAGACAGGTGGATATGATAGAGGGAGTTAATGCCAAAATTAAGAGGCTTAATCATCTTCTAAAACAGTTGGCTGCTGAGTAAGATTTTATTTACATCCATTACTCATTCTGTTGAAAAACTCCATTATTGGTTTGTTGAGGATTAACAATTCCATTTTCTTTTCCCTTTCTCGTATCAATAGATATAAGATGCACTTCATTGACAACTGGAAGAGCATCCAAGAGGCATCCAGGGATCCATTTTTGAAGCTGCTATCCCGTGATGGACCTGTCCCCTGAATGTTTAACCATGGAAACATGATGCCTACTGCAATGATCTCCTTTCCAAGAATGAAATTCAGACATGTCCTCAAAATGATAATTTTCAACAGAGATATCCTCCATGAAGAATGGATCCATCTTTTGTTTGGAGAGATCAAGTGCCTTTTAGGTAATGTGTTGAACTCCTGCTTCAAAGTGTGGTCAAGTCATTTTAACATGCATACTTCATCCTCTCCTCGTTTTATTACGCCCCTGCCTTCCCCTTGTCCCCTGCCCTTCCCTGACTTCTTCAATTCCTTCCCCTCCCAGTCCTTCCCACTCCTCTTCCCATTCCCAAAGCATACCTGCCTCCCCTCCTGTGAATTCTCTTGTTCTTATCCTTCGTTCTGCCCTTCCCCTGGTTCCAGTACCCAAGGCATGTCTGCCTCTGTCTCCCTTCCCTTGATTACTGTGTGCCGTGTCCTTGTCTATTATCTTTTCCTTCCTCTACCACTCCCTGTCCTTCATTCCAACCTTCATTTGTCACTTCCCATCCATCCTTCCCCTGCCTCTTCCTGTCCTTCATCCCATCCTCTTCCTGCCTTTTCCCAAAGTATGCCTGCCTACACCAGTGTTAGTAAAATAAACAAAGTTGAGACTTCGGAGAAACCGAATCAGACAACAACCATGGATCAGGACACACTATCACAGTCATTTTCTCGTGATACTGAATGGATGCATGTAAAACGGAGAAGACGTGTGAAAAAACCTACTTTTATCAATAAACGTACCACATGGTGAAGGTCATGGTGTCTCATTTACATGCAGACCACAAGGAGGATATCTCTGTTGAAAATTATCATTTTGAGGACATGTCTGGATTTCATTGTTGGAAAGAAGATCATTGCAGTAGGCATCATATTTCCATGGTTAAACATTCAGGGGAGTTGGCCAAAGGTGGCACAAAGTCATACTTCATTTGCAAATTTGATAACCACCACAGACATGACATTCTTGCCAACAAGACAAGTAGAAAAAAGAAATTTGGACGTATGCCTAATAGTAATTGCTTCTCAAGGATGATGGTCAATCAAACAGATTCTGGAATAGATGTCAAGTACATTAATGCTCATATTCATGAAATGAAATTTTAAAATGTTAAATATTATAGGTGGGGAAAAAGCACAAAAATTCAAATCAATCCCTTTCTGGAGCTAGGTGTCCCAGCTCATACAATACAGGAATCTTTGCAGCCTATTGATTGAAACTTCAAGGAAACAGATCCCATTAAAGAAAATTTCATATCCACAAAACAAATCAATAACATGAAATATGAATTGGATCAAAAGAAGCGTCTAAATAAAGATGATGCATTGGGGGTTCATTTACTCTTACATTCCATGGCAGAAGAAAGTAAAGATTCTGTATTGATCTATAAGCCACTGGGTAAAAGTACTGAAATTGGGGACAGAAAAATTGATACAATCCATAGTAGCTTGGAACTCTTTATACTTGGCATTCAAAATAGACATCAATTAAATGAAATGATTCCTAGTTGTAGCAGAATTTTATGCATTGACTCCACCCATGATACTAAACAGTTTAAATTTCATCTGTTAAATCTCATAGTTCCTGATGAGTATGGAGTGGGATACCCTGTTGCTCATTTCATTATAAATCATTTGGATGGGCAAACTTTAGTTTGCATTGTACAGAGCATTAGATGTAGATGTCCAAATCTTGTGGTGAATGCAATCATGACAGATGGTGATGAAGCTCTTGGAAATACAGTGAAAATAGTTTTTGGGGACAATGTAAGACATCTACTGTGTTCATGGCATGTGAAAAGAAACTGGCAAAAGAATCTACATATGAAGTTGAGGTTTAAAGAGAATCTGATAAAAGAAATATATGAAGTTTTGGAGACGTTAATTGAAGAAAAAAATGAAACTGTATTTAATAGCATGTTTGCCCACTTTGTTAGCAAATACTCCAGTTCGGTAAGTTCCTTCATTAAGTATTTCAGTGACAACTATTGCACTAAGGTGGAAAAGTGGACAATGTGCCATCGAAATTTCCCCCATGCCTCCACAGACACAAATATGTTGGTGGAAACTTTTCAAAATAAACTTAAGACCCACTACCTTCACCGGAAAGTTAATTGTAGACTTGATGATTTGGTGCATGTGCTGTATAGGATTCACAAAAGTCTACATTTTAGCCTAATGTGCAAGAGGATGACTAAAGAGCCACCTGTAAACCGCCACTGGAAAGGCCCTGCCATATCTGATGAAGACGTAGTTAGGCTAGGTGATGAGCAATTATGGAGAGTTAAGTCCCAATCAAATCCTACCTTAACCTACAGTATTTCCTGTATCTCAGCTAAATGCAATTTCCCTCATCTGTGTTTCATCAAATGCAATGAATTGTCCTGTCTAAATCTTTGTAGCCACATGTATACTTGCTCTTGCTGTGATAGTCATTCCTTATGCAAACATATTCATAAAGTTCATTCTTTTATTGTCCGAAGTACTTCCCTTGATGACAGTGAATTACCTTGCAGTGAAAAGCTTTATATGAGTGTTCCAGCTTCAACTTTTGGTAATGAAGGGAAATGTAGAGAACAAATGCTTCACTCCCTTTCCCATGTCTTAAAGTGTTAAGTGGCCATGGCAGAACAACAATTTTGTTGCTGTACATATGTGATTCTTTAAAGTTGCCAATTGAAAAGTGTGAGGCTGTAATATTAAGTGACAGTTGTGAGCCTAAGAGTTTAGACCACCATGCTGTTCCTCCTAATGCCAAGATCATCCCTCAGTGTAAATTATATCAAACAACTGCTGAAAGGAAAGTCACTACTCATCGGTTTAAGAGACCTGATGCTCCAAGGAGAAATGAAATCAAAGATTCTCCTCTAAATGGCAATATGCACGCAACTTTTACTGATCCAATCACTGATGATGACAACCTTTGGGCCACTTTGTTTTCTGTTGGTTCTTATCAAATTAATACCATTCATCTAAAATCTCTTGATTATTTCATATCAGAATCAGATGTACATAAACTGAAGTTGGTTGTTAATGATTTTCAATAGGGGGTGATAATATCATTGCAGCTTTCCTCTGACAAATCTGTACGGTCAATCAAAGTTCTTTTACTATTGACCCTGCTGTATCTCAGTTTGTAGTTTCAACAAAGTTTTTCGAGGAATTAAAATCATCATTCATTGAAATTGACTTCACATGTTTCAACCAATTTATCATCCCCTTGAATGTCTCTGGCTCACATTGGACACTGCTGGTGGCAAAACCTGCTGAGCGACAAGTAGAGTTTCATGATCCTGCAGCTTCAGAGGTTAAGTTTTGCTATAAAGGTGCCATTGGATTGAATTTTTGAAGCATAAATTAGGGGACCACTTGGGAGAATGGAATATTTCTAGCCCTGAACATGTCACTCAGGAGGATTCCCACAGTTGTGGAGTATTTGCATCATGGTATGCAGAAAGGAGGTGGGCGGTAGCGCCAAGCGCACGACTTCGGCTGCTTTGAGGCATTAATATGTCCAGCAGTCCGTGAACATCTTGTTCCTTTAGAGCTCTAGAATTTCCACAGGGAAAGAGGACGCCTTGGTAGCTCAACTGGTGGAGCACCTGGCCAGAAATCAGGGGGTCCGGGTTCGAGTCCCAGTCAAGGCGAATGATTTTTTTCTCTGTGGAATATTTGATATAGTGCAATTTCAGTGGGTAACTCCGCTAAATTTTCACGGCTAGAACGTGATCTTTAAAAACATTTCCAGGTGATCTCTGTAGTAGAGGCGGTACCTATATATACCCAACACCTTTGTAACTATATTAAAAAAAATAATTATCTACAAGAATTTTTATTTTAATGGTAACGGTACACATAATATTAATTGTAATTAGAGTTTAGAGTTAGTTATTAAACGAAAATAGTTGATCATTGACTGACTCGAAAATTCAAGCAATGTTGGAATGACCTCCATTCCAATCTGTGATCTGCTGGTCTCTGCTGTGGCACTAAACTTTATTTTACGTCGTGGAATTATTCACAGAAGTACTGAAAATGACTCAGGGCTGAGTTTAGAGCCACCCAGTGCATCCACCAGGTAGCGGATGGTGGGTTGACCTCTAGAAATAGAGGTTAGCTGCAAGATAACTGAGTTTACTTTTCAAATAAGCAGTCGTGGAGAAAAAGCGATGGCACTCTGAGGTGGAATTGGTTTATCATTGGGTAAGATAGCCCTTTAAATGATACAGAAACCTGTGAAGATGCCATGACTTGGTGATGGGAGGCTGCCAACAATTATGCTTCCTATCACGCGGAGGAGAGGGCAGAAGCTCTTCGTACAGTGAAGCTTTTCACAATAGGTGTGGTAGCATTTACTTTAACGGCTGTAGTACTGCGATGTGGAAGGCAAGGGGAAACCACCACATTACTATCCCGAGGAGTAGCAGCTGCTCCACTCTTTCTTTCAATCAAGAGGTGATGGAATCCTCTCGAGTAAAATAGTCCCCCATTCATATATCTGGACTACCTGAGAGAGTACATCAGTCAAATGTGATAGTCATTTTAGGGTAGGAATGTGGGATAGCTTCGGACCTGTGGAAGACTGGAGAACCTGAAGGTGGAACTGCGAAGAATGGTCCTCGACATACTAGGAATCGAAATGAAGTAGCCAGGAGGAAGACACTATTGGAATGGTCTCTATAGGATTGTACACAGAGGATCATTAAATGTTAATGCTGGCTTAAGTAGGGATGATACTCAGGAAGAGTGCCGGAATGCATGTGAAGGTGCAGTACAATGAACAGGTACAGGTTTACATGCCTACGTTGGACTATGAGGTTGAAGAAGTCTATGAAGACGATATCATGGAAGTAATAAAGCATGTAAATGGAAAAATCTCAATTATTCAAGGAGTTTTAAACGCTGTTGTCGTCCAAGGTAAAGAGGGAAGAATAACTGGAAAATATGGCTTGGGAAATAGAAATGACAGAGGAGAAAGACTAATAGAATTCTGCACCCAACACAAGTTGATGGTGGCAAACACATTGCTTGAAAACAACAAATGGAGAAAATATACCTGGAAAATGCCCGGAGACAGAAGAAGATTTCAAATTGACTACATTTTAGTGAAGCAGAGGTTCAGAAACCAGGTGAAGAACTGCAAAAGTTACCTGGGTGCAGATATCGATGGTGACCACAACTTAGTATTCATGATATGCCACTTAAAACTCAAGAATTAAAGGAATCAATCAAGAGCAAATGGCAAGTAGAGAAATTAAAGGAGCCTCAACAACGACTGGCATTTAAGAAGGCAGTGGAAAACGAGAGGATCTGACAGTGAGGTCAGTGGAAAAGAGACGGGAGAAGATCAAAATCAGGGTACATGCAGCCACAAACAGAGTCTTGGAATTAATTGAAGAGAGAAGAAAACACAAAAATTTGGAAAATGAAGAAGGGCAAATTCGCTACAAATGAATTAGAAATGTAAAAACGAGAAAAGCAAGAGAAATGTGGATGAAGATGCGAACATGTTTAAAGATGCCTGGGCATGCATGGTAATGCGGAAGTTACCAACAGGATGGTGAGGAATCACTTCAATGAATAGAGGCTGCATGATGCGATACCATTAGGGATAAGAATGGAGAACTCTTAATTGAACATTAGGATAAAGTGATGAACTAGGAATACTTGGAGGAGTTGAGCAACCAGTTGTTCAACTGAGTAATTCCACCAGAAATCAACCAATTTTAATAAAAGTTGTTGCTGATCCATTTTTAACTTTTTTTATTTTGTACGTAGATAGGTGCTTATGTGCACATACATCTACATGTAGATTACAAATCAGTCCTCGTTACATTTTTAGAGCAAACCATAAGTGAAATACAGGCATTATTGAATGTTCCGGTTGAATAAAATTGTCACTTTTTGACATTAGCGATTATAGTTACTATTTGCATGTTTATAAAGTTACAGCAGCCATACTGACATTAATACTTTTTAAAAGCATTGCTCTGTAGAAATATACAAGAGAAAATAAATTTTAAAAACTTTGAGGCATAAACGAGGGCATCAACTTTCCACATCAAAATTTATTATTTTTTCACGTTTTGAAGGCCAATCATTCAAAATATCGAATACTCGAGGTACACGTTTCGCAAAAACAATATTTTGTTTTGATCCTGAGTCCCCTTTACCCCCCAAAACAAATCCAAAATGGGTGGAAAATCAAAATTTGGCATTTTCAAGGTCACATATCTTCTCAAAAGATGTGAAAATTGTGAATATGAAGGAAAATGTGACAATTTAAAATTTGAGTTGACACTCAAAACTGTTTAAGTGTGGCAGTAGAGTGGTCCAAAGACAATGAAAATGCTCAAATTTTTCATGCTGACCCCCCAATTCGAAGACAAATGTATGTAAAATTATTTTTACAAAATACCAGTTCGATATGACCACTAGAAGCAGTGCCCCACGCAACTTTATATTTGGGTGTGAACACCTTTGAATCTTATAGGATAGGCAACACGGGTGAGAGGAATTCTTTCCCCTTCCACCAATACTCGAGGTGTGAGGTGGTATTTGGTGCAATGAATACAAAGTTACTTTGTTATGTCCACTTTCTGGGAGATAAACACATTGTCCATTATAGTTGGTTGCATTTTATTTTCACCACTTACGAAAAATAAATCTCTAATGTCATGTCTGTTCAAAATCGATTTCTAAGTTCCTTAATGTTACAGGAGGGGTATTTTTTTCGTTGTACTGAACAGCTTGAAAATCTCCAATTGCTTCTCTTCTTCATTTTTAGCATACTTATCGTGGAAATCTTGCCTGAGTTTTATGGCACGCTCAGCCTCATCGTTTATCACTGGTAACCATGATATTCTTGACATTCCCCTCTATGGAGCATTTTGATGAACTCCATTCCTGAGTATCATCGTTTAAAAAGTCACATGGGATCATTAGTTGGTAGAAAAAGTTTTTGTCCTGTTGCTTACAAAGTAGTCGAGAGACCAATTCTCCCCTACACAATTAGTTCTTTACTTGTCAGTTAAACTCTATTCCGTGAATATTCTCATTCGTTTGAAGTGCTAACTGCTTTTTTCGTTTCTCATCAAATGAACCACCATTGTCATAGAATGCATATGCCACCATATCTTCACTAAGGTACCATAAATGTCCTAAACACTTTTTCATAATGGTGTTAGCGATGTCTGCATTGACAGATATGTAGTGGATAAGCTTCTTTTTCAATTCTAAATATTTTTTGTAGCAGACAAAAGAGCAGGTGCACTAAGCCCCTATAAAGTGTAAATTATTACAATAAAAATACACAATTCACGGAGACCATTCTCTTCTTCAGTAGATTTTTCACAAGTTACTCTTCCAAATTCATCACAGAACATCCAGGTTTTTAGGCTCTACTTACTAGTAAAAAGTTAAGTTCATTTCATTTGGTTGCGCGATTGCTTATTATCGTCAGCGACTTTAGTGTGTGGGACCGGCAACTATTGTTCCGCCGCATCATGCCGTCGCAACCACCTCAAGTCCTGCTTCTCTGAGCTAGAGCCACGTCAGAGTCCTTGGTGTCCCCCTCTACAACACTGCAGTTAGTCGCCCCTCATCAAGCACACCCACCAGAAATATTTTAATGGAATTTAGAATTTACACCCCGGAAGAGGGGCATATGTAAGGAATTTTGCAAGAAGGGGAAGGAGGTGATGCTTCTCAGGAGGGTTATTAGCTAAGGATTAATTAGGAGGAAGCAAGAAGGAAATGATGGGCGAAAGAATCAATTGGCAAGGCTGGAAAAAGATTTGCCTCTCGCTGGGTACTCATTGATACCCTCAGTCCAGTAAATGAGGCCCAGGGACAGCCCCTGGGTGGACCATTGGTGGCCTCCAAGTTAGTCGCTCTATCTTTGCTGAAGGATGGTCCTAAAATGTGTTGAGGCATTCGAAGCCACTTCTTCCTTTGCCCTGAACAAGTACGCTTTTACCACTTTTACATTCAGTTCCATTTCACTGGACTGAACAAGGACATGTTTGGCCAAATGGATGAATCGGTCACTAAGTTTAGGAGTGTGGACAAAGTGTGTTTTTTCCTAATTTTAGATAAGATGGCCATAAAACCCTCCTTTCCTGCAATAGTAAAAATGATATCACTTACGGATTTGTGGACAGACGATGTCAGGGTCAAACGGGCACCAAATCTCACCAAGATTTGGTGTTTTTAGTTCGAAGTTATGGGGGAAATCTGAAACAACCAGTGGCATACTATTTTGGTGCAGCTGTCGCACACGCAACTGTGCTAGCTGACCTCCGTTGTGGAGTCCTTCATGCCCTGAAGATCATGGATTGAACTGTCGTGGCAACCGTCTGTGATAAAAGGGGGGAAATAATATTAAGGCCTTGAAGTTGCTTGGGGCAAGACACCACAATCCTTTTTTTTCTCCTTTGAAGGCCATGAAGTTTATACAGTTTTTGGTCCACCACCTTGATTGAAGTGTTTCAGGAAGATATTCTCGAAGTATGCCATTTTGGTGGAGGTGCAAGAGGTGGTTAGGTGAACAAGTTACCCTTAGGGGATCTTGGTCTCACATTCAGGCGTTGGCTGCTCATGTCACTGAAAGCAGCCCCTTGATTCTGTAAATTATTATTATTCTCGCCTTTGCTGATGTAGGTATTACATAATTTGTTTCATGATTGAATGAAGGAAAATCACTCTTATTCTTTATTTTCTCATTAATTCAGGATAAACTTCATCATTGAAAACTGTAAAGTTTTTTACATATTATCCTGAGCAGTTTCCTTTCAGAATCTCCCCAGAAAGACATCTTCACCCTAATGCTTTAAAAAAAATTAATGTGCCTCTTGCTGCTGAAATTTTTAGTTGAACTTTTGGCAGTGGAATTGAGATTATGGTCGCCAAAAGTAAGCCACTTTACTAACCCATGGCATATATGCCATGTATGGCATATAATATTCTTAGTTATATAATTTTGCTGAAGCCTTTGCAGATAAATTGGGAATTGATGCCTTAGCCACTGCTGAGTTTGTCCTGTGGGAGGATGTTTGACAGCCTCAATGATTACTCTTTCCACAGTAGCATTGAGAAAGCCCTTCCATTAGGGAGGGCAGCCTCCATTCTTCGCATTTGGAAGAAACTATGGGCAAAGGAGAAAAGTGGAACTTTTTTCATGGAATGAAAGTCATCTGTCCCCCATCCCAATGTGGACAGGTTGCCACAAGGAAAGCATGGCGGCCTTGATTCTGGAAAAATTTAAAGATTTGGGTTTCACTCAATTTAAGGCAAAATATACTAATCATGATCCGCGTGAGAATTTGTTTAATGCAGTTAGGCAGAACTGGTGGCAATGACCAACCAATTGTTGAACAATTTGTATCTGCATTGGAGACTGGTAGTAAATGGATTCTTGTCATTCAAGAACAAAGGAAACAGTCTCTGATGGCTGCAATTTATTGACTGATCTTAATAATATTCTTCATCAAGGCGGCTGTCTAGAAATTGACAATTCCATTGGTTTCCATGTGATTATAAGATCAAAAAGGGGAAGTTGAGAAACATACCTTATGTAGGGTCCCTGGTTATTTCATCAGTGCTGGGGAATTATGATTGTGACAATTGTTTTGAAGACGTTACCACTTCCCAGGCCTCATCTGATGTTTATACTTCTAGTTTTTGAAAAGGTAGTGAAGGTGAATCATGTTGTAATGAAATTCAGGTGTTGTGCGTGAAGAGATGAGTGGTGTGAAAGGGCACCTTGGGGCTATTGCTTGCTAGGAACATTGGTGTGCGCCCCTGTAATACGTGCAAGTGCTGGATTTGAATTTATTGCATGTTCTAGGCATCGTGGCTGTGGTGTGAAAACACTGATTGCATCCATCATTGCTCAGGTTGCCGTAAGACAGTTTTGTGCTGAGGACAGTGACTAATGATATTGTACGTGTCAGCAGTATGATGCATGATATTTAATTCTGGTAGTGTATGTATTCATACCTACCATAGACTCTTGATAACACAAAGTCAGCGAGACCAGAAAATCGGCACTTACCGGCACATGTCCCCCAGGGTTGCCCAGAAGAAGAAGAATGTCACAGATGTTCCGTGACGCCATCTGCCCACCACTTCCCCACTTTTCCCTTCCCCCCTTTATGCTCAGCAAGACAGATAAAGATACACCCGCAACTGGGACCCCTTCCCTCTCCACAACTGGACCCTTTTCCCCCCTCACACCGTCAACCCAAACTCCATCATAATGCTTACCCCCACCAACACAATCCGCCCAAATTTCCTAATGGCATCAGTCCATGCTACAAGATTTTGGTGTGGGCAGCCTCTTCACGGAGATCTGAGCCAGGAGAGCTCGCCTTACAGGGCGAGGTATGGCTCATGGAGAATTTGAAGTGCCATAATTCCAGGTGCATGGCAGTGAGCATGGTATGTGCCATCACTCGTAAGTTTTAAGGTAAAGAGAAGAGTGCACATTATGGAAATGCTGGTAACAATGAAAACAAAAAAAATAACCACTCTATAGAGTAAATAATGGAATTAACTACAGTTTCCACATGACTCAAGGCCTAAATGATGGGGAGAGACTGGCATATGAGGGAGATGAATGCACTACTATTCACGCATTTTACTTTTGATGCACCTCAATTGGCAACGCTGATTTGTTAGGTGCCTACGCCAGCAATAATAGTTTTGCTGAAGCAGTTTTTCACTGAGGTTCATGAAAATGAATTCCAGTTTCTGGGGACTGGACTCGAAGTTCGTAATTTCAAAAAAATTTGTGTTTTCGAATACTGCCATATATTTTCCATAGGCTTTTGTTGGGACCAGCACTTTTGTTTCATATAATCAAAACTGCATTTTCGTGGTTACTATTATTGAGAGAGTACTGTATACATTTTATATCTGTATGAAGTTCTAAGGGGAGGGCATGTCCATCAAAGTCCTTGGTCTTCCGGAAGAGATATTAAACTGTGTGTCCCCTAGGCATTATTCCTGAAGAGTAGGCTCATGCTGATGCTGGGTTTCCCTCCCATCTTCATATTCCTCTTTGCCTTTCTCTTCATATCCCTTTCCTCCTAAGTGCTTTATTTCATATTTAGATTTTTTATTTAGCCTGAGATGAAAAATGACTATAAACTTTGTGGCATTTTTCATATCCCCTACTCGACTATTTACCCTCGGTGGACTTAGCCAAAGGACTTGCCGGAAGTGTGTGCAACCTGTACGCTAACTACATGCAACCTAACAAAGTTTCATTCTTTTATTTCTCATTCTATTGTCCTCATCCTGTCTCATCCAAGATTGGAAAGAATTTGTCCTGCAGGAGCACAAACAATGAATAAAGTTATTATTTCATTCAGGTTACTCTACAACATTTCCTGTTGAATACATACATTTGCTAATGAATAATAAAAGGAATTTGGTGACAGCCATTGCTCTGAGGCTTTAGGAAAAAATAAAAGATGCATTATAGCTACGTTATACTGGAGCACTGACTAATAATGAACAACTCTTATTTTCTATCTCTCCCTGAAATTTCATCAGAATTCTCCTCTTTGCAGAGTAGCCTAGGCTGTTCATAAAAAGGTGCCTATTGGAGTCAAAAAAAAAGGCAGTCATCTGGAAGAGTGATACCATACCTAGGAGCATTGTAAAGTCATGGTTTTCTCACTTATTGTTTATCATGTGCATCAATTGTTTGCTCTTCTTTGTAAACAGCATTTAATTTTTGCTCTTAGGATGAAGTATGATATTTTCATGTGTCATGTTCTGACTATTTGCGACAGTTAAGAATATCAGGTTTCTTTTAAATATCTATCTTAAATTTTTTGATCGCTGTGTTCAGTTCTACCTGCATTTTGGAGGTACATATGTTCAAATTTTGGAAAGTAGATGGGGATTGTTATATCTGTCACTTATGGTTTATTTTACATGACATTAATGTGATTTTCTCTATTGAGAAAAATGATTCTTTTGCAATATATTCTCACTGTAACTCCTAAAAGAAAGTAGCTATTTTATTTCTCATTCATACATTTTTTTCAGCTTTCAGAACTGAGGAGCTGAAGAAATTTTATTTGACGGTCCTTGCATGAATGGCCATTGTGATTCATTATGCATAATTTTTAAATGTTTTTTAATTTGTTTGCACGCTCATGTTTCTGTATAATGGCAATATACAAAGTTGATTTTCTCTTTCATGTGCAAATAGTGTATGGTTCACTGTCATCACCCCCTGTAATGTAATTTGCTTTTTGATTGCTGCATTCCAAGAATACTGGGAAAATGTCAATTTCCATTCACCAACCCCTAAAATGGGTCAGAATTGAATATGTATTTGCCTTTGATCTCTTCATTGTCAACATAGGAGCTCAAGGTGTTTTAACTGCCTCAAGTACTGGAAAGGTACCTTATAATGCAAGTGTTGGTATTTGTCCGTATATATTTGAATTGTGCAGCACTGCCCATCCCTCACTACACCAGAGCCATCTGATATTGACTATGACCCACTGCCAATGAAATATAATTTGTAGTCTGCCCCCATGTTTACCCAACTTTAAACTGTCAAAAAATTCATAATTCTTATTAGTTCATTTTATGAATGACTTAAGTAAATCATGATGTTTAGGGAAATCAGTGATAATTATAATTTGCAAACTTCTACTTAGGACCTTGGAACAATCCGAATATGGTGTGATAAATGGAAGATGAAATTAAATTTGTAAAAAATTACAGTTATGAATTTCAATGCGTAGTAATGAATTTATGGGAAAAGACATACTCACCACACTTAGCGAACAGCATAGCAAGCATCAATGGATGTTAGGGAATAGTTGGTCAACCGTTATTCATACCTGTTTTGCCAACTTAAATCCAGCTGTAATGGCCCAACTGTTGGCCCCACAATTCACCAACAGTTGTGCAGCCAATAAACAAACCAGATTCAGGTGTGATGTGGTGGAAACGTTCCATATTAAAGGAAAGATATTGCAATTTTCCTCAAGTAAACTATTTTTATTCCGACTAGTTTTGGTGTACTACACCATTGTATAGTGAAGCTTTCTGTTTACAAGCAAGTGTATATATGAGCAGGGAGGAGTGGGGGGGGGGGGGGCAAGGGAGAGAAACGGAAAAGGGAGGGATCTGGTTGGAGCGTGGGTGAGAGGGGCTGGTCGGTTTATTCAAATTTGGAAAACCTGGTGAAGATGGGAGAGGGAAGAGAAGGAGAAAAACGCCTTGGGTCGCCGTTGTCGTCCTAGGATCCCTCGTTGATTAAATGGCTCCTGAGGCAGGGTTCGGCAATTGGAGACCAGTGGGTGATGTCTTGTGGTGCTGCTTTTCGGCGATGCTTGAGGAGTCCTCCGGAGGTTGGGGGGTGGGGGCAGCAGGGTAGGGGATGTCCAGAATGTCGTCTCGGAATGGTGGAGGAAGTGGTGTGGTGTTACCAAAGGGAGGGGGAAATGGTGGATGGCTAGGGGGTAGTAGGGGTGGCAGTGGAATAACGAAGTGCTATGGACAGTAACGGGGAATGCGATGGAAAGGTGTTTTCATTTAGGAGTGGGACATTATTAATTTTGTGTTGAATTATTTCTAATTGTTCCAAGGCATCAAGTTTCTTCCCTTTCTTCTCCACATGTAAAATGTTTGGGACAAAACTTCACTGATGACCTGTGTCCATAAGATGCTTGGCGACATTACTTTTACATTGGCGAAAGTGCTCCATATCCAAACCAAAGGAAGGAAGTTGGACGCCCTAGAACAGATTGAGATAAAAGAACGACAGAGGAAGAAGATTTCCCTCCTCAACGACCATTTGTTCAACACCAGTTCTCCCCTTCTCTCCATCAGTTTCCCACAGTGACCCCCCTACGCCACTACCCCCCCCCCCCTGTTTTGTATACTACGCTTCACGCTTCGAGACCTAATCGGCCTCTGCCAGCCCAGCCACCCTCCACCGTCTTCGAGGACTTAGATGACCGGCGCCCACTCCGGATTTCGCCCACACGGAGACCATATGCGGCAACAGATCGACCATGGTCAGTGATGAGGTCCCTTCCAGCCCCGGGACCTCGACCCTTTGTTTCCCCTACAGGGGAAAGGTGTGTAGGTGGGTAGGTGTAGGCGTAGGGTAGGTGTAAGTAGGTGTGTAGGTGGCGGCGGATGATTGGTTGGACGTCTCGATAGAGACGTACTTCGGAATATATCCCAGTTTGAGGCACTGGGTGTTGAAATATATGTTGAGGTCTGCAATTCGACGCTTAATAGAAAGCTTAAGGTAGAGTTTCACCTCATATGCCATGCTAGATTTACGAATTAACAAACCCGATTCAGGCGAGGTGTGGTGGAAACGTTCCGTATCCAAGGAAAGAAAATGGCTTTAGTTAGTTAAAGGCGACCCAAGGCGTTTTTCTCCTTCCCTCTCCCATCGTCACCAACCGACACTGGGTTTTCCAAATTTGAATAAACTGACCTGCCCCTCTCACCCACGCTCCAACCAGATCACTCCTTGTTCCGTTTCTTTCCCTTCCCCCCCCCCCCCACTCCTCCCTGCTCATATATACACTTGTTTTTAAACAGAAAGCTTCACTTGACAATGGTGTAGTACACCAAAACTAGTCGGAATAAAAATAGTTTACTTGTGGAAAATTGCATTATCTTTCCTTTCATATAGTTGTACAGCCATTTTTCCTTTTAATCTGCGCATTGCCATAGCATTGGTTGGTGCAGTGCAAAACTCATTGCCTTCCCCTTTCTCCACCCTCATACTTCATGATCTACAAAGAGGAGAAGTCCTGTATATTCAATCCACTGCAGTAGCAGATATAGCATATATGCTCTTCTTCTTGACTTCCGTGAAAAAGAAGAAAACATTGTTAGAGCAGCAGTATTGAACTTCTACAAAACTCGGCATAAGGTGATCATCTTGTCTTGGAGGTTGGTGGGAGCAGGTGTGATCAGGGCCTCGAAGCCATAATAATTACGTGTGCGCGTGGCCTCACCAGTTAGCCCGCGCGTGTCATTTGGGGGGTGGTGCGAGGGGATTGTTCAGCCAGGGAGGTGGGGCCGGCACGTTGTGGTGAGTTCTGGGAGAACCCTGAGATCCGGAGGTCCTCGTGGTGGACGAAGAGCTGCAAAAGTTGGAACCATTTTGGTGGACGATGTAGTGCGTGGATATTAGTTCATGGTCGGGCCATAGTAAGGGGGGGGGGGGGGAATAATTGCTTGAGGATGGGGGAAGGGTGTTGCTATGGAGAAGGGTCTAATTAGTTCCACCATGCCCATAGTACTATGGCAAATCACAATATAAGTCATTAATTAAGCAATTTTTATTGTCGTGACATTTAGAGCCGAAATAGCGTAAAAGGTGGGTTGGGTGTTGTGGGTCGCCTCCCTTCAACATAAATGACCTCGGCGACACCGTAAGACGTCATCCTACGGAAACTAAATTTTTTCTCTGTTCCTTGAGTACTACGAGCTACGTTTTACCGTGTGTCGAACTTAGAATTTCGCAACAAGTTGTTCCATGACCACTCCCTGCGACCATACTCACCAGATTATCCCAACCCCGTGTCCGCACCATTTACAGACCACACTGGAGCGCTGTTTACAATTCTTCCCTGGTACTGATCTCTAGAACAGTAACAAGGAAGCAATTGTACATACTGCAAAAGCTATAGCTATGTACAGTGGCGTACCAACGGGTTTAGGAGTATAAATCCCCCCGAAAAAATTCCCGTAATTTAATAAATTTAGTATATTTTGCACTTATAATTTTGCTTATTAGGCTGTAAAATATGGTTTAATTGTCTTCAAGAAAAGATAATGTTAATTTAATTATTGTTTTAGTGAATAATAATCTAAATATAATTTTATGTCCCCCCCCCCAGAAGGAAATCCACTGGCTATATATACCTATAGCCCCACATAGCACAAGGCATTAGGCGTTGACATCTCTGGAGAGGTACTCGGTAGATCACTGCAGTGATCTCATGCGTAGCTAAACGAACCGTCTCTTAGAGAAATCTGAGATATTTAATGCACGTAGCTATTTCTGTGATATTAGCACCTTCTAAAATCTCTTTCCTTCGTGGAGTCGCGTAAAAGCAATTTGAAAGCATTTAGCGGCTATCAATACTACGAACCGCGATAGTTGCGGAAAAAACCGCAATTACGAGATAGTTCGTGCAGTATTGATAGTGTGTGCGTGCAGTAGCATATTCGTACATCGTTTAATCCAGGGGCGTCGGAACTTTTATTTCATTCTGGGAAGGGGGGCAACCTTGACAAGGACCCGGCTCCTAAGAAAAGGGCCAGTTTTTTTGCGAATAGGAGGGGGTAGAGACTGGAATTCCGCCGAAAGAGCAAATGAAGGTGTGAGAAATGTGTCGGAAGGGAAAGAGCAATCTGGAAACAAATGAAATTTAATTTTTATTGATGAAGAATACTCATTCCTTATAAGTTTTTATAATTTCTCATAAGTTTTCATAAATTGTTTACCGGCTTGTTTATAGGACTTTTATTGTTGCTATTTGTATGCTCATGGTTGGGAGTGTGTAACGAGCTGTTTTAATCGTGTGTAGAAGCGTTTATTTGCATTTTTGTGCTCTATTATTATTTTATATGTTTATTTGTTGTTTTGGAATCCATTAGACGATGAAGTGCACGGCAGTAAAACAAAAATAGAAAGTTAATTAACATACCTATATCATTCTTTACCTTCGCGTACTGGGTTGCAAGTTATTTTCCTTCCAGTTTCCTCAAAACCGTTTGGGTTTGGTATAACTTAATTTGTTTACTAAATATTCGCATTGATATTTTCTCAGTATTCTTCTCCTTGGGGTAAGCTTGACAGCTAAATTTCTTTGCGTTTCTCATCACCATTGTCATTCACTTTGTAGTCGTGGTTTAATGGCTGCCGAGAACATTTTGAATGGAGAAAAACTCAGTAGTGTTTTTATTATTGAGTGGTACTCCCTTAGAACTAAATGGAGATCCCGACTTCATTGAGCATGTATCTTTTACTGATGACAATTCTCATGTTTCACGCTTGTACTGCTTTTCGGTAACACTAATAAACACTTTATTTAGGGCTATAGTTTAATATGAAGAAGCCGGCGAAAGGGTCGGCGAAAGCTACCCTGGCGAAGAAGTTCTGTCCAAGCTTGTGTATGAATAAGGTACATACATTGTGTAACATAACGCATTTCAGCAGAACAAGCTAGAAATGGAAGATTACTCTGAAAAATCAGCTTATTTGTCATAGGTAGATAAAAAACAATTTTTATTGTCTACGTAAGTAAATTTTACTTTCAGTAGTCGGAAAATAAAATCATTTACTCTGTTGCGTGCTTTTCGCTTGCGTGCGTTTAAAAGGTGTGTAAAAAGTAATTCTTACGTATTCCAGAGCTTGCTTTTGTGAGACCACGTTGTGAGCAGTGGAACGTTATCGAGATTTTGTGCTGGTGTTGTGATTGAGTCTTATTTTTTTATCTTCATCGTTTATGTCGTTAACCATTTTTTAGTGCTTGCTTTTAAATTCAGCGAACAGTAAGAGCTTTGTTCCAAAAGAGAATATTTTCAAGTTTCACAGAGAGGAGAACAGAAAGAGGAAGTGGCATTCTTCAATTCCCAGGAAGGACTACAAAATTACCGAGAACTCTAGGGTGTGTGTGGATGACATTAATCATATTTTTCAACAAAAAATTTGAATTTAATGCAACAAATAAATCGACTATTGTGAAGTATGTGAAAGAGAGGAACTACGTCGATATGAAGAGGTTGGCCGATAGAAGAATCGAGTGGAGGACTGCGTCAAACCAATCCTAGGATTGTTGACCGATGATGATGATTAAATAAATTGACACAAAGAATATAACAGAAATGGCGTTTACTCGGAACCAATATGGCAATATTGTACACGAAAATGTTCGATGGAAACGAAAAAGGAATATTAGTGAAAAATTAATCTTCTAACCACAACCAGTCACTAATAAATCGAAAATTAAAATAAGGAAAAGGTGACGCCCACCGAAAAAGCTGCTGTGATAACGTTGACGTCATTTTCCTCCCGTCCTTGACTGCTTTTAGGGAAAGGGAGTGGAGGGGGGTTCTCGGAAGGTCTGCTCGCACAGATGCTGTCGCAACTGCTCCGATTGGCAGAGTCAGCTGTGTCCCCCCTTCCATTGCGATAAGGCGAAGTAGCTCCGCGGGCTCAGTTGTGATTGGACGAAGTCGATATACGTCAGAGGTTGCACCACGCCCACTTTTCCGAAAGGGTATAAACATCAGTTTTCGCCGCTTATAACTCGATAAATGATTGAAGGATCAGAAAACGGAAAAATACGGGTCTTTTTATTTTACAAACTCTATCAGATCCGGCAATAAAAATACGGCGAACGATCCCATTCTGGAGAGTACGATGAAGTGCGTTTCCCGAAGGACCAGCCGTGCCCTAAGCGTTGAAGAAGTGCAGGCGTTGCACGGCGGCGTACAGAGAGAGACTCTATGGCCAGACCATCGCTGGGTTCCGAAGGAGGGGAGGGCGACAACAGCTCCACGTTTAGCGTGGCACTGTGGGTGCATTCATTTTATAAGCAATGCGCAGTTTGTTTAACTAGTGTTTTCCGAGTAGAGTAGTTGACTGAGTGATGAGATCTGGTCGAGGGTAGATTTGAAAGGAGTTTGCAGGGAGTACTTTATTTTTTTGAGCTGCACAACTTCAGCTACATCTACACGATACCCTGCAAGCCACCGCGAGGGTGTGTGGCAGGGAGTGAAGATCACCAAGCATGCTCTACTGAAATGCAAACAAGCAACTATAGTGTCTCATGCAACTAGATTGTTAGTATCTATAGTATTTAAGGGATGAACACATGCATCATGCACTACAGACTACTCTAAAATATTTCACCTACCTATCTATCCCTTTCCTATGCTGCCTATTCTGTTCTCTTATAGTACGGGGGAAATATGCCATTTTGAATCTATAAGTACGACAATCTATCTCTCTAATCTTATTTATCTGGTCAAATCTAGCATAATACGCTGATGTTTTTAATATGTGCTTAACATCTTCAGTAAAGCTATCCGATTGAAATTTCTTTAATAGATTTAATCTGTACTTTAACCTACGCTCTGATAATGATTCCCACCCTAATTATTGTATTACTCTGAAACAGGTATCGCTTTTTACAGCATCATCAGGTGAACACAAACAGTCATCTACTAGGCATAGGAATCTACACCTGAAGATGCTGTGAAAAGCGATACCTGTTCGCAATAAATCCTATCACAGTGGATGTTGCTCATTTTCCAAGTGCAGTTAGGCCTCTTAAGACTAAGCAGGCCAAGGTAAGACCTATACTACCCCCCCCTTTGTCGCTTTGTGTCCACCACTGCTCATTCGGAGAGCCGACTTGCTTATCTCGCGCATGCGCGACACTTGTGGACGCGCTTCACGCTCAGCCCCGAGAACATGAGATTAGGGTGAAACAAATTATTATCATATTTCAGCTGAGAACATGAAAGTGACTCGAAAATTTTGATACCCTCCTCAGAAATTTCGTGAATCGTGTTCCTCATATTTGAGCGTGCAAAGTAGCAGTGGAGGGATGTCCGTGGAAGGAAGACGGTGTTCTTTTGCGTAGGGATGAGAGGGAGGGAGGGGCTATCTTTGGACGCGATGAGGGGAAGGGCGCTGTTATTTCGGTCCACGCGAGAAGTGGCTCCGTTCTACGACCGAGGGGGAGTAGTGGAGTGCAGGGGGGGAGAGCAGAGTGTCCCTGAGATGGCCTTGCCTTCGAATGGGACATGAGGTGCTTGGGGAATATCGATATCATGGAATCGGATAACGAAGCACGCCGATTCCCTGGCGAGTGAACTCGTCCGACCAAAGCGCGACTACAGGGTTAAGGGTAGGGGTGCCCGGATAGAGTACTGGCCACCCGTCCCAAGTACCCGAGTTCGATTCCCGGAAAGGGAATTTTTAAGTGGAAAACCGGTCCCTTATTGAGTACCTAGAGGAGTGAAATTGAAGTTCCGTACCCCGTCCGTCGGATGGGACGTTAAGCCGTGGTCCCCTTGGCGTCTGTCGTTAAGAGTAGGCTAATGCCGACGCTGGGTTTCCCTCTCCACCTTCACTCCATTACACAAATGTTCCTACTATTATACATCAGTTTTCCGAGCTCTTCTTTGATGTCGATGTGATATTACCGAGGAGACGTAATCTGTGTCATCCGTGACAAACCAGGTGGATCAAACGACCAAATGGCGTACCGCAAGTGCTTCGCGAAAGGCGTGGCTTCTACATTGGAATCATAATGAAACCTGACCAGGAGAGTCATTGGATCTCAAAGCGGATTCTGTTGATGCCATTTTTTCGGTGAACCACGCCCTATCTATGATTTTCAAATACTACTCGTTAACATAGCATTTCAGTGGCAGTGAAAGTCTCATCTATCGTCTGAATCAAAAAGTGAATACGTGAGGTGAACTTCCGTGTGCACAGGAAGAGGGAGTGAATTAGATGAAGACATCAAATATTTGCAATATCAACTCAAGGTCACTTGTTGGTTTTATAAGGGACCACACCATGTTGCTGTCTCTAATGAAACCCTTGTTTGGAAAAGGCTACTGTGTTATCAAAGCCAATTTTATACATCGCCGTATTCGACCAGTTGACTCCGTTTAGGAATATGTGGTACAATAAATAAAACTCTGTCCATGTTCACTTGGTGGAATTCCATCGTCAACTTGTTTATTGCGGAAACTGTTACATCTGGGACGATTGCAGGGAGAAGGCCGTTAGCAACTCCGGAAATGCAAGACCGCATGCTTAAGGGTGAAGGTCGCAGAACCCCTCCAGACGGCTCCAGGAGAGGCGATAAAGCGGAGATGAGTCATGCCACCGCCTACGTTTCGTGAAAGAGCATGATTGCTTGTTTTCTCGATAGAAACATCGTACAACGCAATTTAGGAGAGGAATACTTTGTGTGTATGTATTTGAAGTCTAAAATTTACAAGAATAAAAAATAATATATGTACTGTGACGGAACGGGCTTGATTCTCCTTTGCCCGTTGACCCGCCGCAGTCCTTACGCCTTCGAGAAATGGACCCCTTACCTTTGCCTCGACACCTCGTCTACTTCGGACTTTCCCGTGTGGGAAATGGTTTTGAGAAAAAGGGATATCGCGACCTTTGTCGCGTGTTTGAGAAGGGCGCCACCCAAAACAGCAGCATCGAACCAGCTCAGCCGGCAAAGCAAGGACGATCCAAATTGTTCAAGGGCTGGGGGGATTTTAAGCCAGGGCGGACGGTAAAACAGGGAGGGCCGTATGACGCGAGCACGGGAGAGAGATTACGCGAAGCGTAAGAATGAACCTCTGCCTTTTCTACAATTAACACAAACAACATTTATTCATCGAAATGAGCATAAAAATGAACACGAAGGAGGCACTCTACAGCTAATTAACACATGTCTTACTAACTAATAAGGGATGAAAAGGTGAATGAATGGCGAGACATAAATGGAACGAAATCAACAAAAATAAAATAATCACTCTTTAACACTTTGAACAAATAAATGACCAAATATGAAAAAAATAAAATAAACTACAAAATGAAGAGAATTACAAGCTCCTCGTCCTTTTTTGAATACTAATGATGAGGACGGGAGTGAGTGATACAGAAGTTATGGTCCCGTAGGACTATGATTGTCCACTCTTGGGATCAGTTTGACAGGGTCTCTTCCCTTAACCTGAAGGGACTTTAACTCTGTTTGGATATCTCGTACACCACTTATTCTGGCGCACACGGGTTTCACAGTGGGTAAGCGTGAATAAGAGGGTTGAAACCACTTAAGATTGGGGAAATACGGGTGTGGCGATACTTATGTATGAGATGGTGTGGAGCTTGACGGCGAAATCCAGCGCGGAGAGACTGCACCGTTGAGTTTTCGGTATGGTGGCGTGGAGAATGGAATTCAACGACTCCTGTTGTGAAAATGCACCTTCCGACTGAATGGAACTCGTCTAACCTTTGGTTCCGGGGATGCGGCGGCCCGCTACCTTTCGCCGTCTGTCGCCCCTATCCACCCGAAACCGCACCTCCTCTTTGGGGTGCCGGGATCGAGGTCCGCTGCGTCTCGTTCCTCTTCTGGGGCAGAACGCAGGAAAAACCGCTAGGGAACGACTTTGTCAATTCCTCGCGGATGTCGTGGTGATCTCCGTCTCCAACTATCGCCTCTCTCTCTCCGTCCACACTCCTCTGCCTTCACCAGCACACCCTGAGCTTCTGTGCTCGACTCAAATTACCAACTGCCCTCGTCCGTCTCCTGTAACTCTCGTCCCCCCTCTCACGTGACTTCAATTCAAAAAATCACCAATAGGTTAATGGCTTACACTGCCCAATGACCTGGGTTGACACAAAAGTGGTGTGATTCTCACTTTTAAAAAAATCCAATGCGCTAGACATAGGAACATTTTACCAGATATCCACGCAGAAAAAGGCAGGCGTTCACCTCGCTCACGCAACGGGGACCCGGCTTGGGACGCAAACGACCGACGCGGGAGGCGCGTCCAGCTGAAAAACAAAGATAAGACGGCCAGTCCGTCACAGTACATATTTTAAAATGAGCGCATAAAAATACAGATCGGCGAGAAATGCAGAAAAATCGTCCATTCGAAAATGCATGAAGGAAGGACTAAATATTTTATCAAAAAAAACTCTAGTTCCTTTTGAAATAGAGTCTGACAATTAGGAAATGAAATATGACATTTTTTGAAAGGAGTTCTCCGTGAAAATCGTTCGGTTCTCATATTTGGCAAAAAAAGAAGTGCCTAGATGGATGGATGCTCTGTTTTCCAGGAGGCTGCTCCACTCTCCCCCCCCCCCCCTCCACTTCCTCGCGGAGGCGAGCGCCTCCCGCAAGGCAATTGTTCGGAGAGAATGGAGCGCAGTCGCGCTGCCACTCAGCGACAAAGTGGCGAAAAAGCTCACTTTCAGGGAAGCGGTGGATTGCAACGGCCACTAGTGCACCTGTATGCGTCGCAGGCATGCCTGGTGGTGGGAGGTTTCTCGCGTTGCACGCCGGGAAATGAAATTGGGATGCGCCTACCTCGCGAATGGCCACTGCATTGTTTCCGCCGTCGCTATCTCCGAGTGCTGTCCGCCCCCCCCCCCCCCCCCCACCCGCGCTAATAATTATCGACGATCAGCTGGATCGTCCGCAGCGTCGCATCGTTAAGACTTCGGTCCCTCGATCAACCTCGTGAGTGACCTCGACGACGCGGGCGATCTGGACCATAATCACAAAATTAGAGAAATTGATTGCCGTACTGACAGATTCAAAATGTCATGTCAAAAACATAGCATGTTTTTGCATATTTACTTCGCTATTTTTATCTTTTTTTTAAATAGTGAAGTTTAGAACAGTACATAAATACTAATCCTTTTCTATGCATGATATGTATTGCATATGTGGTGAGAATTCACCCTCTGCCACACACCTTTCAGGTGGATTGCAGGGTATTATGTAGGATACCTTAGAGCTCGCCCTATTCAAGGTCCTCTCCGAGTGTGGTAACCTTAGCTAAGTCTCCAATTAGGAACTTTTGCTGCAGTAATAAAAATACTGGGGTCGATTAGATGGCAAAGAACCTCACGTAACGTAACGAGTGTAACGCCGCGTAGCGTATTAGCGTGACCAGTCTGTTAAATGAATTAAAATGGGAACCATTGTCAGATCGCAGATTGAAATCCAGACTTAATCTCTTAAACAAATTCCAAGATAATATTTTCAGTGATGATGTTAAAAATATTTTGCGAACCCCGACTTACTATGGTAGACTGGACCATAGTCATAAAATTAGATAAATTGAGTGCCGAACTGACATATTCAAAATGTCCTTTTTTCCTCGTACAATTAGGGATATGAACAACGGTAATTAAGTACGAGTGTAGCAATGGATAACATTGGTAGCTGAATGTTGGTATAAGGACTTGAAGCTAACCCAACTAACAGCATGATTTTGCATGTTTGCTGTGCTATTTTTATCTATTTTTAAATAGTGAAGTTTAGAACAGTATATAAATACTAATACTTTTTTATGCATGATATGTAGTGCATGTGGTGATAATTCACCCCCTGCCACACATTTTATAGGTGACTTGCAGGGTATTATGTAGATGAAGTGCTGGCGTCATCACTCGGGATGCACCGAACCTCAAAGAAGTCCCACAAAGTAGCACCAAATGCGGTTGACACCATAGTGGCGGCGGTGTCCAAAAGGCAGCCGTGAGAGTGGTGTGCTTTGCTCCAGAGGGAGATCCTAGAAAACCCCGCTCTCCGAAACCCAATCATCCGTGAACATAATCACCGTGCGATGAAAATAAAGAGAGCACAGCACCAAAGGCTCAAAACCTTTCTTGCGTGCAGCTGTCTTCGAATTCGCACGTGAAGAAATCCAATCAGAATCGACGCACTGTGGGCTGAAATCGAAAAAATCTTACCAAAATTCAAAAAGTGATTTTTTCAAGCAAGGAAGCTGAAACTTTGCATTAATATTCTTAAAAGATTTGCGCATTCGATGTTGCAAGGCTTAGTGCTAAACAATCAACAATTTTCATAAGGTCAAAGTTGCACAAATTTCGCAAAAAAATGGTCTACACTCAATTTTCTTACGAAATCTTCAAAATCAAGCCCTTGCTGAACCTTTATTAAAAAATCCACCTGCCCCGGTGGATGCTGTCGCCTTGCTTACAGATGCGTATCGGCATCCACAGAGGCAAGCAATCGTAGAGGTGTATGGCAGGTGGACAACTCGATCGGCCACATCATGAAACATGATGGCGTGATGAAGAAAATCGTTGAAGGGAAAGTGGACGGGAAGAATGGCTAAGGATGGCCTCGTGTGAGATACATGGAACAAGTGATGAAGGGTGTGAAAGAGAAGAAATACGTGAATATGAAGAGAATAGCCGATGGAAGGAATCAGTGGAGAGGTGCGTCAAACCAAGCTGAGGATTGATGACCGATGATGATGATGAACTTTTGTCGCATCTTAAAATTAAATTCATATTCCCAAGTCTTAAAGTCGTTATTACACCTTTATTTTACAGTCTACTTGAACAGTATTTGAAGGTAAGCATGAAAAATGCTGGAAGAATATTCTGCACCCTTTTCTAGCACAATATATGTTACCACATCTTTTCCATTCTCTTATCCAGCATAACATGAATGTTTTGTAAATGAGTACAATAATAACTAAGTTAAACAAACATTCAAGGGAAACCGAAAGAACAAATCACTTTCGTCTAATTTTTTTCTGATGTCGTACTACTAGGCTGGTACATTGGATGGGCGATGGTGCTGTGTTGCCTCACTGCAGTAGTCCTGTGATTTTAAAGTTGAATATAGCCGTGTAAAATAATGTTTCCCTATATAATTTCGCATCGGAAACACACTCACTTCGTACCTGATCTTCAAACACTTATGTGTTCTCCTCCAACTATCCAAATCTATATCACAGAAGTGGAAATTTGTTCCTTAGGAAGCCTGTGACGGCTTTTTAAAGGAAAGTCTTGGATTGTGGGATAGCCGAACGGTATTAACGGATACGTACCAAGGCCAGGGGCCTCCCGGAATCTTCGTGAGACGTGTCTTGTCTTGAGACACTTCTTAGCACATTATTCAGGAGTAAATCATAATATTTACATGATAATTTTGTGGCAGAATACTTTTAAATTAAGTAATTTTTTTAGCTCATCACTGCCGAAAAATGATCACAACTTTCAGGCATTTCAAGAAAAAAGTTAACAAAATTGCGACCCACATTATACAAGTCATTATTGATTAATAATTAATTACACCATTTTGTATATTGTGAATATATCGTCTTCTGTTTCATTATTAGAAGCAATTTTAAAAGATACACCATTTAAGACCCGATGACTTTCTACGCTGACTTTGGTAGTGATCGTGTTTCTATTTTTACGTCACATTCTTTGCGTCTGCTAGTAGCATCACAGACCGTAGCGAAAAGCATCCTTGACTTGTTAGCGACAAATACACCCGAGCAAGCTCTAATTATAGCGTCAGATTATAGAATTACGTAATAGTAGGTACCTAGTGGCAATTCAAGAGTGGCGCGATAAATGGCAGACAGAACTAAACCTAACAAAGTGTGTAACTAGCCATTAATTTTCAATTCACTATAGCGGTCACATAAAACGACAATTGGAAGCGTTGGACTAATAAGGTGCTCATGTTTTACAATGATTAAAGGATTATCGTGGGGGAGACACATCCTGGAAATATGCGATAAAGCCAACAGGAAGCTAGGATTTATTAAAAGAGTACTAGGGAACTTATTAACTAGTTACGCCGCCCCACCCTTAACATGCAGCCAATGTATGGGATCCGAATGAATTATATTAGAACGCGAAACTAGACAGTGTGTGCAGGGTAGAGCAGCTACGTTTCATAAAACGTGTCAGGATATGTTTATTAGTGTATCAGAAATAGGTTGGGAATCATTAACGTATGGTAAGTAGTTCAAGGCCCCAATTAAATGTTCTGCAGAAATTTGATAACGGATTGGTCCACTGAAGACGTCTCGAGTATATATATCCTGAAAAACACCAGCGTAGTACGGAAGATCACGGAGATGACACAAGCGAGAGTGGGACGACGGAGAGGCTCGAGAGAATTCATTTTCTCTGCGCAACATTATGAGAAGTAATAGATTACAGCGAATGCACATATGGGGAAATAATCAGAAGAGGTGTTGCAGATTTTATTACAGGGAAATAAGAATGCAGTGATTTCTTTGTTTCAACGTCCACATGCTTCAATCCTACGAACTCTCGCATTCCCTAGAGGGAATATAAGTTTATAGAATAGTGTACTCTATAGAAACAGCAAACTAACCCAAAACTACTACATTACTTTGCATTAACTATTAAAATTTAGTGGCATTCATCGCTATTTATACCTCAGGTGTCTCGTATATTTTCCTCGGGATGGTAGCACTATAGTACTTTTAGTTTCATTTAATTAGGATTATAAACTGGGTAGTGATGCATTTTTGCATTGTTCTCTAATATTTTCCTCGGGATGGTAGCACTATAGTACTTTTAGTTTCATTTAATTAGGATTATAAACTGGGTAGTGATGCATTTTTGCATTGTGTGGTGAGAGTCCTCTCTGGTTGATTAGACATGTCTAGAGAAGCTTCACCCCCTGCCACACACCCTTGCGGTGGCTTGCAGGGTATTTTGCAGATGTGGATGAAGCAGGGCTTGGAATCCTGCCTGAAAAGAAATACAATGGTCATGGCATAGCCATGAAAAATCAGAGGTCCTGACTATATGATGAAGACGTTTGGACCAACGTTCACAGGAAATTCGCGTCAGTTCTCTCCTCTCCTTCGAGAAAGGTTGTAGTGGCTACCGAAATATCGGAAAACTATCTTTTTGAGTGTCTTTTATTTATGTGCTTTTATCCTTTTGTCACGCCCGTGACCAGCTTTATTGTTATTTATTCATACGTCACTCTCTCCGGATCGAGAATGGCGCCATGAGCGTCTGAACGTCTGTGCTCTCCAGGAAAATATCCCCGCCCGCCTTCCGCAGCTGGTTCTCCTGGATTGACGGAGTGGGTTTTCTCACGTGAATAGTATTACAATTCTAAGTCTCGTCGGAAGGTCCAGCACAATCCCCCACATCTCAACTAATTCCACGGCAAGGCGGCGAGAGCTGGGGAAATTTCGAACGCCTCAGCCGAAAAAGCGGCGAGTCCGGGGATCCAGGAATAGAAGAGGAGGAGGAGGTGTGCTTCCCAAGAGGGCTGGGCGAGTTCCGTTCCGCGAGACAATGATCGCAAAGACTTTATTCGAAGGATTCGATCGCGAAGGCAAGAGGGGCTTGCCGATTTTAAATCTCAGAGAGTCTAACCAATGATCAAAATATCGGATGCAATAAAAGATCCAAAAAAGGCAATGGGAATGGCGAAATAAGTTGGCTGTATAAAATTAAGACAATAAATAAACTTGAAAAAAAATCATATGTTGTTACGATGTAGTCAGCCAATTGACTTGAATTTTGGATTTAGTTCTACTATGGCCATTATAAAACACCGTTTCAAGTTTAATTCCATATAAGTTTTGTCACACCGTCGTATACGATTCTTGATAGAAATGGTGTTAGGTGTAGCCAATACATAAATCTTCCAAAATGCCTATATATTGGCTACACATAACACCATTTGTACCCTGACGATGATGTATCAACACTTCTACATCAATGATGCTCAGGGCACGGCCCAAGGGGTACTATCAGGACCAATATTATGAGATAGATATAACTGATTTTAACTTAAGCAGCAGGTATTTTGTTTTGACCTTGTCAGGGAGCTAAGTAATATGTCCAGAAGGTCTTGGTTAGACCTCGGGCCCCCCGCGCACGCGTTGAAAGGCCTTGCTCGCACACTGGGCGACTGGTCCCTTCCCTGTATACTCCACAGACCTCGCTCCTCGCCTAGTCTTCCCAGAATCCAAAGCATCGCCGAGGTAGGGGGAGGTCGAGGAGGGAAATTTGAACCAAAACAAAAACAGCGCACCGGCGCGAACACACATTTTGTTCGGAATAACCCAAAGCCCTTTTCAAACAAAGCAGCACAAGACCTGGTGTGCTTCTTGATATTGAGGTGGCTGGTACCGTCCAAGGAGGTTTCACTCCTCGACATTGACCTTACCATTGAAAGTGGTATTCCATACTATGATTAAAACAAGAGAAGATCGCTCAGCGTATGTAACGTTATGTGATTGGTCGACGGCCACTGGGAGCTAGCTGCAAACTAGTGCGGCGTCAATTGTGAAATCAAGTAGCTCAGCGAGTACTATGCTAATCGTGCCAGCATACCATGTACTTCTATTCACTGGAAAGCTATAATGCTAGCGAGTATTCTGGACCTAGATGAAGTATGATGTGATTCGGGCTCAAGGACCAGTTGCCTGATTGCATTCTTCAACCACACTTGGACTTTGTGACTGCTATAGTATTTATTTGAGGACCGAACTGAGGAAGCATATATTATCCGAGGGAAGTTGATGAAGTGGAGGATTTTAAGTTTGTTGTCGAGAGAATATTTGACTGTTAGAGTGGATGAAGAGGCATTTTGCTTTTGCGAAGCTTTCGGAGAACGGATCGGGTGTGTGCTGGTGTAAGTGTTTCGTGTCACGCCGAATAAATGTCACCCTCAGTCACTTGGGGAATGAATTTGTTGCAAAGCATGGGAGTTGTCATATTTTGCAGTTTTAAACGTAAATATTTCATAGCTTGGTGCATTTGCAGGAATTGGGAAGACTATAGTCGCACTTCGTTGGTGTATAGACGAGTGAAATGAGTTAAAGAAAGACCTGTTTTGGGCAATTCCGATGTTCTTGTAGGAATGTGAAAAGGTCAGTAGTAGAAAGGTCTCCCATCTAGGAATTAAAATAAATGTATATATTACATCGTATTTTTTCTACAAATAGAGCGAGAAATCAGTTTTTTTTCAAAATAGCGGAAACAACATTGAAAATAGAAAAGAATGCAGTGTACTAAAAGTATAGGGAATACAAGATCCACAGTGTGGTGAGACATTACTTCCTGAAATAAGTTTATAAATCAAAAGGTGTTTCTAAAGAGACAAAAATTTAACCTTTCATCATATGTTAATGATTATCGAAATAAAGTTTGAAAATACTCAACTGAACCTGAATAACGTGTTCTTTCCAAAGTTAAAAATTGTACGAAAATGTTATGCTTTGCAATTGATGAGTTTTGCATAATTGCCTTTGTATATAAGGCAAACCATAATTATTTTGAACGTCTGTGGAGATGAAAATTTGAGTCGTTGCAGCAATAGTTTTGTTCTTAAAGACCTGAATCCTGTAAATGGTCCTCCATTATTTATAGCTTAAAGCGATCCATCTTCTGGATCCGAAAGTTAATTTAATTATGCACATCAAAGAAAAAAATGCCTAATTACAATCTTTAAAACCGGAGATAATATTTTTTTTAACCATCTCCAAGACCTTATTTATCACAGTTAAGAACTGAAACTTTCACAGTATGCAATGAAAAGGTTGTACTCAATGATACATTACATTTTACTCTGATGTGAGTTTAATGCTCGATACATAGCCAAAACAGGAGTCGTGGCCTGGAAAATTGATGACATCTTGGCTTCTAAAAACAGCAGAACCTTCATTATTGTTTAAAATGGGGCACCGTGGAAAAATACTAGCATCTATCGCAAATGTAGTTTTCTGTTTTTGATATATTTACTGGAAATCAACGTAAATGTTTACAGCTGTATTTAGTAATGGTGTAACCGTTCCTATCTCTTTAAGTACGCATCTTACCGTTGCCTCGTGTACCAGGAACATGTGAAAACAAATAAACGTAATACTTTTATTTGTTTAATCATTTCTAAAGACATGAAAACAGACAAAAATATTCGGGGACTCCTTGTGAACCAAAATTGTCCGATATTGTCAGTTGCCGTCACTATTCGAGTCGAAGGTGTTTCCCAGCTCATCTGGAGTCGTTTCCTCGGCATCCGCGTGACGCAGGAGTATTGCGAAATATGTGAATATTCGAAGACAAATGATAAAGTGAAGGATATTTAATTCAGGGCACCAAGGGAGGTCACTTGATTGAGTTGCCGTTTCGCGCGGTCATTGAAACTGCGCAGGCTACTGCGAGAACCCTTGCGTGAGAACTATTGCGCAGTCGACGACTTGTGAGGAGAGAATCGACTGCGAGCTCGCATTGAATTGCGTGTGCCAAGAAAGTGGCGGCCATTGTGAAGTGACCACTGCTGCATATCCCTCGTATTCCCGGTTGCCGGGGCAGCGCGATCTAAATATCTATTTACCCTTTTCGGCGTCGAGAAAGTTCCCAACGGATTCTAACTCTTTAGTACCTCGTGATATAGGTGACAGTTTGTGACTCGATCTCGCTTTCAACCAGTTTCCTGCAAAAGGACAAAGTATTGACTGAGAATAGGGTCCGCCATTTGTACTATATTCTATTGCAAATGTGTAGTAATACAATTCAGTGATGTTTATCACGTGTGAGTAAAGGCATAGATATGTTCTACACATTAGCCCTGTCCGAAACGTGTGCTTCTAGCGCTAAGCATACTACAATGCTTGCTTGCAAGTGGAGGGGGGTACCGTCGGAAAAACCCGAAGTACGTTCGAACGCGAAGCACTCTGAGGGAAGCATGCTACGAAGCCAAAGCTTCACAGAAGCACGCTTCCATTGTTAAAGGCTTCGAAGCATTGTTGGCGAGAATAACAAAAGATGACGAAGCCTTTGGCTACTTATAAATGTGTGCAGCATATATATTTTTACTTCGCATATCACATTTTCATAATTATTAATATGCATATATCAATGAAAAGGTTAATGTACTTATAATCGCTCTTTTTCTTCCGATCTAAACATTTGATAGATGCTGCCCTCTATCGTGTTTCACTATACCTAGTGGTTTTTTATGTTGCCACTACTGCTTAACGTCGCTCCTAACCGTAGACCGTCCAAATATGAAGTATTCTTTCACAAACATGCTTCATTGTAGGTCAGCAATACGTCATCACCAAGAATGCTTTGCCGAAGCATACTTGGTTTTCGGATACGGCGATTGGTATCGTGTTTCATCCTGAAGTCTGATCTTCCAAGGTTCGGCATCAGCCTGATTTTCTAGATTTTCAGGGAAAAATGAAGGAGACCGATTTTTGTTAACTTTGGTCGACTTTGACCCCGTGTAACTTGTTTATGCATGGGACTTCTTTCTTCTACTGGAATTGAGTAAAGGCAAATTATAATGGTACAATTTTAAATATTTTCAGCATCTGGGGAATAAAGCTTTCCTCGGAGACGTATTTAATTCCAATAATTTCAAGAAAATAAAAGAAACTTTTAAAAATGTAAAAATATACTCTATGGAGAAGAAGGGAATGACAACGTTTTTTCAATTAAAATTGTTACATCTATTGCTTCATGAGGTATCGTATTAGAGCCATATTTGTCGTTTAGAATAGTAAAAAAAATATCTTCGTCAGCTTTCATTCGTAATATATTACGATTGTCGTCAATTTGAACCTCTTTGCATACTACATCATGCTCATGCCGAAGATTTTCTGGCGTTAACCCTCTCCCTATCGAAGTTTAAATGCCTCATTCTGCGCTCCGTCACAAGCCGCCCAGAACCGCCCGGCCGTTTCAAAGACTTTCAAACATTTCGTTTTGGCTCAAGGAGAAACAGCGTATGACGTTCCACGCATAAAAACCACAGTTCATAGGTCAGCAACGAAATATTCACGTTTGATCTTCGATATCGTTATAGCTGGTCATACGAGGAATCGATGTAGTACAGCCCAGTTCCCCAAAGTCATTATCGGAGTACGTACTTCGTAGCTCTATTGTTCACCAGTAATTATTGTTGCTTTCATGATGCCTTTACATAATAAGTCAGTAGATAACCCTAATTTAATGTAGTCCGAATAGAGAACCATTCAGGTAGGTACATTCATATTAAGATTCGTATCATCATCATCAGTCGTCAATACTGCCAACCTTTTTCGTAGAATTGATTCGACGCTGCTCCCTATTCGCTTCTCCCGTCGGCTGATCTCTTCACATTTACGTATTTCTTCCCGTATAACAACCGCCATCACCTGCTCCGTGTATCTCATTCCAGGAGGTCTACATTTTCCAATATTCCCGGTCTAGTGATGGGAAATACGACTCTTTTAGATGAGCCGACTCATCGCTCACTTCAGCGAGCAGCTCGCTCGGAGTGACTCCCTTTGGATTGGGAGGGGGGATGGGAGGGGGAGGGGGGATGGGAGGGGGAGGGAGGGGGGGGGGGGTCGTTTGGAGGGGAGGAAAGGTAGGAGGGATTGGTGGCAAAAACGGAAGTGGATTTTTATCGGCAATATGATCTACAAACACTTATTTAGGAATAATAGCACAACATACGATATTTTAGTTTCTGGCGGAAATAAGTACAGTTGAGCATCTTTAACCCGGCACAGTCGGGACCGAAGTGATGCTGGATTAGGGATTTTGCCGGGCTATGGGTCATGCATAGCAACTGATCTATTTCTGACGTCCGGGATGTTTTCATTGAAAGGAGTCAATTATTTATAACAAAATATATTCGTTTGCCATTTACTGAGCATTAGTTTAAAAAGAGTTACTGAGAATAATCAGAGAGAAATGGTTTATTAATACGCAAAGTTATTAATTAAAAGTATCATAGTTGCGCAGTGAGTGAAAATAACGGAAGCTAAGCATCGTTTGCATCATATTACTGCACATTTAAAAGTATAATATTATTATTGGTAAAGGGCAGGTATATAAAATTTGATATTTCTTATGATGTGCTTCGCGCAATATATTTCCACCGCGCTTCATTTGTTTTCAGCTGATTCAGCGCGATGTCAACGCGTGGGTGTCATCTGTACGGCTGCCCATCACTACGTCGCCGCGGGCGACCGGACTGGATGATTCTTTAAAGATAATCATTAATTGTAGTCTTCCTTCAACAATTTCAGGCTCTTCATCTTCATCCCCAATCAGATTTATTGTTATTAATTACCATTTCAGTGAATTCATCATCGGTGAAATGTGTGGGGAGAGTATTGTGGTCACTAGCTATCCATTGCTCTAAATTTGCCAATTCCATTTCCTTTAGTTCATGGTTATGGATTCTGTTTGCGCAGTCAATCAACTCCATTATCATACGTTTATCCTCAGAAATATGAAATCCTTTGAAATCTCCACTTATTTCGTGCATATCAAACCTCAAAGCAGGCGACAATTGAAACCTCGCGTGTTTTAGAACTGACTGTGAATTACTATTCCATGCGTACGAAATTTCCCACATCACGTCTTTTAGATTATATCTGTTTCTGAAATGGTTTAGCCTGCTTCATTAACATTGGCCAGAAATAGTAACTAAGGCCTTCACTTTGATGTAATTGAAACCACGTGATCTAAATCAACTCACATCTTATTTCATAGTTTTTCTTTCTGTCTTCTATTTCTTCATGTCACTTTAACTGTAAAATTTTGAGGATTTTTCTCTTTCCGCTTCTTAATGTGTTATATCGTTATATTGTCGAAAGATCCAACGCAGTATGTTTCAGACAAACGCATTGCCGATCGGTGCATCGTTGCAACGGAGTCAAGCTTTTTCGCAACTTGCACTTCTTCTGCAATCTTTAACGTTTTATAATGATGTTCACTCCTCCGCTGTTGCCACAACTGTATAGACTAGACACGGTTAGGAAGAAACATAAGCAGATAACAAATAATTTTATCAAATTACGTCCTGTGGTCAATCAAAAATGCGCGCGCCATTGAAATTGGCCGATCTGTAAACTAGTCGTAGTATGTCTCGGCGATGTCTTCAATTTTGTATGTTTAGTTCAAGTTGCAGAATAATTCCACGGCACACGAAGTACCAGAAATTAATGTTTAAATTTTTCTGATTCTCGAAATTGGAAAATTAACGTTTACAATATAGGCAGGTTATGACGCAATGTTTCGGTAAAAAAGTTTCGGCATTTTCCAGAAAGTACTGGGTAGTTGGTGATGGCAAAATTGCCGTATTATGGGTGTTACCGGATTAGGGATTCCCGGGTTAAGGGTGCTCAACTGTATTCCAGTGGATGCTATATTTCTCGATTTCAAAAAAGCTTTTGACAAGGTGTCTCATAGCAAACTAATCTTGAAATTAAAATCTTATGGGTTACACAGTGACATTATATCATTGATAAATGATTTTCTGCATGATCGAGTGCAAAGGGCTGTTTTGGACGGTGTTACCTCACCGGCAATTAAAGTCACTTCGGTGTTTCGGGTGTAGTGTGATAGGCCCACTCCTGTTCCTTCTGTACATAAGGTGGTAAAAAGTAAGCTTCGTCTATTAGCCGATGACGCAGTAGCGAACAAGGAAATTCTATGCCCAAATGATAAAAAATATTTAAATAGAAATTAAAAATTGGTGTGAGACATGGCAGTTAGAATAAAACTTTAAAATGTGTCTTGAATGAATTTTCGGAAAAAAATAGCTCTCCTCCTAGCACTTACAAAATAAGTAATAATGAAATAACAAACGTGGAATGCATTAAATATCTTGGAATAAGACTGACACATGATCTTTCCTGGGGTGAACACATACGTGAAATAATGGGTCAAGCGAATCGTAAACTCGGATTCGTCAAAAGAGTACTGGGTAAATGTGACGATCATGTACGAGAAATCAGCTACTTTTCCCTTGTTAGACCTCATTTGGAATATGCTGCCAGAGTATGGGATCCGTACGAAATCGGTCTAAATAACGAACTTGAACGTGTGCAGCGAAGATCGGCAAGATTTGTAAAGGGACGGTACGATAATTATATTAGCTTAACCAGTCTATTAAATGAATTGAAATGGGAATCATTGTCAGATCGCAGGTTGAAATTTAGACTTAATCTCTTAAACAAATTCCAAGGCAATATTTTCAGTGATGACGTTAAAAATATTTTGCGGACCCCAACTTACTGTGGTAGACTGGACCATAATCAGAAAATTAGAGAAATTGATTGCCGAACTGACAGATTCAAAATGTCCTTTTTTCCTCGTAATATTAGGGATACGAATGGCGGTAAATATATCAAATACGAGAGTAGCAATGGATAACATAAGTGCATGTTGGTGTAAGGACTCGAAGGTAACACGAATAACAGCATCTTTCTGAATTCTTGCTTTGCTATTTTTATCTTTTTTAAATAGTGAATTTTAGAACAGTATATAAATACTAATCCTTTTTATGCATCATGTGTAGTGCATGTTTGGTGAGAATTCACCCCCTGCCACACACCTTTATGGTGGCTTGCAGGGTATTATGTAGATGTAGATACATGGCAATGGTAACACCTTTTTTTTACAAATTAGCATTTAAAAACAAAATCTGCTACACCTTTCTCCCTGCCAGTTTATTATTCCAATTAGTAACAATTTGGACGTGCTTTACATTTCATTAGCCATTCATTTATTATTTCCCCAACATGAAATTCCCAACGAAAACATTTCATGTTACTCGATCGCAAAGGACTCCCTATACTCGTATCACAGCTATGACTCCGTGAGATGAGGCTTCTTTGGAGCTGTGAAATAAAAAGACTCTCATGAGCCGTGAAATAAAAAGACTCCATTGAGCCGTGAGTTCGAAGACTCACTTTTCGAGCGGGCATTGCAAGCTGCGCGGTGATGGGGCGCAGGGAGTCGTGACTCACTCAACACGACTCTCATGACCCGCAGCTCAATCTGAAGAGGCGCTCTTTTGAGCTGACTCGCTCTCGCATTGCTCACTTGTCCCTCGACGCTTGTCTTCGCTGCGTCTCAAGATGTCGCCGATTTAAGTCGTCCCCTCATCTTCGTTTTATGGTTTTCAGCTGTTTTCTCTTTTCTCCCTCTCTCCTTAAGACCTCTTCGTTTTTCACTCGATCTATTTTATCTTCATCATTCTTCGATAGCACCACATTTCGAATGCTTCCACCCTTTTCTTCTCCGCAGCTGTCATCGTCCATGCCGCACTGCCGTAAAGAAACATGCTCCAGATGTAAGTTCTCATAAATGTTCTTTTCTTATACGCCTGTGTTCTCAGCTATTAGTAGTCTTATTTTGGTAAAATGCCGTCTTCCTCATCTTAATGATGATATTATTTTCTCTCGGTTCATGTGGTTGTAAGTCAGCTATATTGGTCGGAGTCAGGAGTTAAATGAAAAAAACTTCATAGTAGAGTTTTCATTCTCCAGTTCGCTTATCAATGTTATCTGTTGTCACTTTTTGTACTTCTGTTAATTAAACTCTTATCGGGTTTGACGGCGAGTGATAGCCATTAAATCCCGTAATCTTTATTTATCCATATCTTTGTTCAAAAGGTGCTCCTTTAGCTCTGTCACTCAAATATTTCAATCTATTGTTAGCAAAGCAAGACGTCGGGTTTCCCTCTCACCCTTTCTCCGTTCCCTGAAATGTTCCTCCAATTGCCCACCCATCCAAAATGGCGCAAATGACTGTCGGTCGCCTCCCCTTCATAAACAACCGACCCAAACATCAATTAGAATGCCATTGTCGATTTCATCCATGTTATGAAGGGTCGCTTTAATGACCATAATTCTATTGTTTCCCGATATTAATAGACATACATTCATTGGAATTTCACCAAAGGGGGTTTTTTACTAAATAGATCCGTTGCGTTGCAGGGACAGTGCGAAAGATACGGGATGAAGATAAACCAGAAGAAAACGAAAGTAATGTGATTTTCAAGAACAAAAAGGGCCAGTATAACTATAAAAATTGAAGGTCAGAAATTAGAGCAGGTGGAGCAATTTAGCTATCTAGGTAGTGTGTTGGAAGAAAAACGGTATAGCAGCATTGAAGTGAGAAGGAGAATTGCATTGGCAAAAGAAGCTTCTACTCGTAGGCATGAACTAATGACAGGGGCGTAGAGTAGGGAAGTGAAGAAATGACTGGTGAAAAGTTTAATATGGAGCGTTGCACTATATGGGGCGGAAACGTGGGCTTTGCGAAAAGAAGATGAAAATAGACTTAGGGATTTTGAAATGTGGGTGTGGAGAAGGTTGGAGAAAGTAAATTGGGTCGAAAGGAAGACGGACGATGAAGTGCTGGAATTGGCAGGAGAGGAAAGAAATTTGATAGATGAAATTAGGAGAAGGCAGAAGGTGTGGATGGAAAAGGTAATCAAAGGGGATGGTGTTTTGAAGGAGGCGATTGAGGGAAGAGCGTTGGGTAAGCGTGGAAGAGGGAGGAGAAGAGCTCGGATGGAATGATGGGAGGTAAGGAGGGGCTGAAGAGGGACATCGTGTAGGGGGTGGGAGAAGAATTAAATGTCCATTTAAACCTACTTTCACCGGCAGAATACTAATAATAATGATAATCCATGCATGAAAACATGGCGGCCATAATTCTGGACATGACATCCAATAGCATGAAGACGATGGACACCTACATCTACACGATACCCTGAAAGCCACCGCGAGGGTGTGTGGCAGGGGGCGAAGACCACCTAGCATGCACTACCGACATGCAAACAAGCAACTATAGGGTCTCATGCAACTAGATTACTAGTATATATAGTATTTAAGGGATTAATACATGCACTAAAGACTACTCTAAAATATTTCACCTGCCTATCCCTTTCCTATGCTGCCTATTCTGTTCTCTTATAGTACGGGAGAAAAATGCCATTTTGAATCTATCGGTACGACAATCTATCTCTCTAATATTATATATCTGGTCTGATCTAGCATAATACGCTGGTGTTTTTAATATGTGCCTAACATATTCAGTAAAGCCATCCGAATGAAAATTCTCTAATAGATTTAATTTGTACTTTAACCTACGCTCTGATAATGATTCCCACCCTAATTCTTTTATTAATTCTGAAACACTACTCAACCTATCGTAACACCTTTTAACGAACCTAGCTGCTCTGGAGAGGTGTCCCTCATTCCTGAGGGACTCAATCCGAGAGATCTCCACACAAATAGACACAGCGGATCAATTCCGTGGAATCGAGATGAAGCATGTTTCGCACGCCGCTGCGCGAACACACTTCATTCTCCGTCAAACGAACTTAACTCCGACGTTCCACCTTCCACCCTCGACGCTCTGCGATACAAGAAAATGCACGCGACCAAAGTCGAACAGGTACACAGATGTGCCACTAATCTTCATTGAAATTCGAAAGAGATTGATTACATTACTTATTTTTATGATAAAATTTTAGATTAGCAACTCATCTGGTTGAATATTAAGGGTGTTTCTTGGAGGTTCGCAGTTTGATTCCCGGGCGATACCTTACCCAGCCAAACCCAGTCTGGGTTTTCCCTGAATATCTTTCTAGGAACCCGCAGAAGGTAGGTATTGGAACTGTACGTCCTAATACCCTGATTTGTGAATTTCACACGGCATTAGGTTTACTACTATTTGACGATCTCAACCTTCAATAACCTACCAAACTCAGCGTTGAAGTTAACTTTTAAATAAAAAACATATAAATCAAAATAGAATTTAGAGCTATAAATATGTGTTTATATTTACAATTATTATTGACTTAATAATACTTACGTGTGTGCCTGAAATCCTCGTATGCTGCAAACGGAAAATACAAGAGCTCGATTCCAACAATCGCGGCGGTCGGCCCTAGGCAACGCCACCTAGGGGACGGATGATTGCTAAAAAAGGCGAAATATTTACAAAGTGTTCGTGTATTTTACATTTTTTGGCAATTTTAAATCAATAACAATCGACTGTGACCAGCATAAGGATTTTTTATGTATTTTCCCCTTCTATTGGGGTTTGGCTCGATTTCATAGGAACTTTATTTCTAATTTAATATTGTAAAAGAATTGAAGCCTGCAGAAGAGAAAAACGAACACGCAATGCATCGCTAATGGACGTCATTCGGAGTTCAACCCGTTACATTTGTATTCGAAATTCGATTTTTTACGGATATGAGACATAGTGCATTCGGTTTCTGGCATCCTAAAGCCTCAATGCATGATTTTTTTTTCAAAAATCGTTTGAGCCGTTCCCGGAATAAAAAGTACATACTGCTCGTTTGATAGTGTAGTACCAGGGCCTCGATCATGGATCTTCGATATAAGGCGTGCGCTAGAGTTATCGTTATTTTTTGATTTAACTCATATCGGAGAGGACGTGATCTCCGTTCTTCTTTTTTCGTGCAGCTCTTCAAATCGCTTATCAAAATCAGTGGAGCGAATTTTATAGACGGTTATTTTTAACCCTGCGCTACTCTATGGGGTAAGCGTGAACGATAAAGATTGTGATAACGTGAAAGATGCATCCGTGATTCCACACCAGGTGACCGAGCGTTGCTCGATGTTTATTTGGTGTACTAAGAACTTGTATGTGCTGCTTATAATCTATTTTACTTATTTTGGGAATATGTCGTCTTGAATTTCTCCGGCGGTCTTCTCCCAATCGTTGGTGACGATGATCATAAAGACTCCAGACGCCTCTTAAGCCTCTTGTTCACGCATGTCTTGAAGCCGCTGATTTCTCTGTGATTCTGATTCTTCTGTTGGTTATTGTGTCGTTGCCTCATCTTTTGCCAACGTAGTTCCCGCTGTTCGTCTCATTCTCCACTTGTCTGGATTCGTGCAAGATGTCGCATCATTTCTAAACTTTGTAGGCGATCATTGGAAGATTCATATTCTTGCCTCATTTCTTTTATGATCGTCCCTCTCTTGAGAGTAAGAATTATTTGGCTCAGTTATCATTTCAAATAACCTATTCTTACATGTGGTTTTTGCTACTTGTGGCTTGGTCTTGCTGATGTCAGAAAATGTTCTTCATTTTTAGGAATTAAACTACTCGAGGTACCTGTTATTCAGTCATCGAATTGTTCTATTTGCTCCGAAATAGAATTCTTTGAGGTACTGGGCAATGGGTCATCACCTTGTTCCATTTGTTCCTGAAATTCTCTTTCAGGTTGCTCTGTACATCGGATGTTAAAATTGAAAGTACGCTTCTTTGAAGGCCTTATTTTCTTAGGCATCTTAAAACGAATATTCAAATGTTGTCAATATCATCGATTTGTCACAATGACAGCGGCAAATGAACATAGATTTCATTAGTTAAAGATAAACTTTAGCTGTGCTGCTTCTTCTATTGAACTCCTTATAGTTTTTAAAAACTTTTTTGAAGCAAGCTATAATAATTTTTGCACAGATAATAATTTTTGCAAGCTAAACAACACGACTTCAATGTGGATGCCTTAAAAAGCTACATTAGTTTGAAATAAATGCAGTACTTACCTTGACAATATAAAGTATATAGAATATTGGTTTTGTTTAGCAATAATCTACAGACCATGGCATGAATTCCATGCTTATACTGCGGTTTCCAAGTAAATAAAATATTCAGTTGTTCAAGTACTGCAAATATTTTAGATTTTCAGGCTAAAAACTAAAATTACAGAAAAAGCGAAGTATATATGGCAAATGAATGCAAGAATTATACAATCAAACTTTCATTTAACTAAAAATTAACATTTCAAAGCTACATCATGAGTGTAGGCAATTAAGCAAAGCAAGCGAAAAACCTCTCCACCAAATCTTTTGCCTTTTCATATGGGAGTAAACATTGGTAAATAAAGGCCCTCATAGGGGACCCTGGGACCTTTTTTAATGTAGCCCATGTGGCGCGAAATTGATTCCCGGTATCAAAAAACCCTTACATTCAAATTTAAAAAAAAATTCGTTAGAGCCGTTTGCGAGAAAGATGCGACATACATACGTACAGAGATTGCTCGCCTAATATAATTGGTAAGCTGATGATGTATTGAAAGGTAACCGCTGACCAAGTTAAATCTTACTGTCGAGTTATTTCCCGTGCATTGTGGTCATTTTTTTCTTCTACTTTTTTATAAGTGAAAGGCTAGAGTGCAATTAAAATTGCTCCCATTTAATTGAATTTCGAAACAAGTCAGTTATATGAAAATCCACGTTGCCGTCCACACACACTATTTTTTCCACAAGTTTAACAAAAAATAATTTGTAGAAGGAAAAAAATCATTAACATGTTTGATTTTAAATTTCAAAACAAATCAAAACTTATGCCTAATTGTTTTTGGCTACTTGATGTGAATCATAAATTTGTCATCTGTAATAAATGAAATGGTGCTGTAGATAAATTTTTATTTACAGTGGAATTCGAGAATCGATATCATAGGGTTCGGTATTGGTATAATCGAAATAACTACAATGGACCAATCCTTAGTTGTAACCAAATGGACATTTTTTGGTGCTTGATTCACGCTGAAAAGAATTAGCATAATGATTTGAAACTACAAGTCCTTTCTACAAGACTTTTATTTTACACATCTTTATTATTTTTATTTGAAGAAAAATCATAATTTATTGCGAAATATTTTATTTTACTTTGAAACTACGCGTTTTCTGTTGATGCGACAGAGTTTCCTCTGAGGAAATTGAGTGTGTTGAATTAATAGAGACTCTCACGTGCCCGTAGGCACTGTTTACTGTAGGAGAAACTTCTCAATTCATCGCACTGCGATGAAGATAAGCTAAAGTGGGCTTATCCCGTTACGAGGGTCTAAATGCTTCCATTTCCGGCTTCTCTCTTCAGAAAAACTTACAAATTGGTCCTTTTTCACAGATATAGTTTCATTTAATTATTTCTGCAACCGCTGTTCCCTGTTACTTATGTCATTTCCGTTTACTAGTGCTGGAGTTACAACATAACGAAGTCATTTTTTGAGAAGCATGAAGTCATTTCCTTTTTCTTAATTGTAGCGTAGTGAGTTTTTGAAAATTTAACGATCCGCAAAAATGCCAATGGGACGAAGAAAGGAGACGCAGGAAGAAATCCGACGTAGACAGTGTGGATGGAACCACAACCGCAAATGATAGTGGTGACAAACATTCAGGCCTTCGCGACGAAATACACGTGAAGCAATCTGAGTGGCAACGCCCTATTAACTGCCCACACGCTTTTCCTGAGGCCCCAGGGCAGGAAATTTTTCGAAGCAGGAAATTTCTAGTGAGATGACTTTTACAAACTTTTCGTTGTTGATAAACTTGTGGGTTGTTTTGTAATAGAGACGAATAGAATCTCGTAACAATCCACATAGCCAATTTCTGACAATATGTCTTGCCTCTATGTCGGAGTCCAGTGAGTAAAGTCAAAAAATGCATTAGTTCTTATCCGTAATTCTTCTAACGGGATTAGTTGAAAAGTCAGCAATTGAACTATTTTGGTTCAAAGACTCCTTGCATAATACTCAAACCTTTGGTGGCATGATGAAACAAAGATGGTATCAGGCAATCCTGCGTTTTTTACTGATTGTAAACAATGGATCATCATCAAACAATGGATGATGATGATGAAACAATGGATGATGGCTTTAAACCAACATAGACTTTACAGACTTCGTCCAATGATCGACGACTTGTCCAACAAATCGATGGATTTCACATTCCAGGACAGAATCTAGAACTGGACGAATCCTTACTCTTGTGTAAAGAACGAATATTTCTCATGTTCAGTACTACTTACCTGTTAAGAGATCTCCATTTTGGATAAAAACGTACAGTGTGTGGTCAGAATGTCTGTGTGCACCGTGTCCGATATTCAGGCAGTGTCGCCGAAAGTCTGACTAAAACTGATCAACTAACTATATTATCATGACGTTACCGCCTTTGTGCAAAGGCTACGCCCTCTGTGTAGATAATTATTACTGTTCCTTAAAGTTGTTCGAATATATATATATGTTCGTATCCGTAATTCTTCGTTGATGGCGATCCATTGTTTACAATCAGTAAAAAACGCAGGATTGCCTGATACCATCTTTGTTTCATCATGCCACCAAAGGTTTGAGTATTACGCAAGGAGTCTTTGAACCAAAATAGTTCAATTGCTGACTTTTCAACTAATCCCGTTAGAAGAATTACGGATAAGAACTATGCCATATACACTAACGCGTGGGGGTCGGGTGAACGAAGTGGAGACATTGCAAAATCTTGTAAGGACGCTAAAGATGAATGACAATCTTTTCATGCCTGTTGGCCACAAAGCTTTTTGATAGAAAGCGGTATATAAGCTCTCAATGGAAGGCAACACTGGCACAGAGCCCATAAGAGGAGGACATAGACATACTGTAAATAAGCATTAATCTCTACTGGTGAACAATATAATGGAGATAATATCTTTGATTACATCGAAGTTCCGTATACGAGCACGCAGAAAGCAAGGCAGAAATGTCCCCGGGATTCGAACATCGACTCCCTTTAAGGAGAGCCGCCAATGGTTGTCTTCGGCAGTGAGTGGTGTCTCAGGACGGTCAGGTTGTTGGCGAAACATTTTATAGCTCGTCTCCAAAGTATTGTATATAAATGATATCAATAAGGTGGTACAAAGTAAGCTTCGTCTATTTGCCGATGACGCAGTAATGTACAGGGAAATTCTATGCCCAAACGATAAAGAATATTTAAATATTGACCTACAAGCAATTGAAACATGGTGTGATACATGGCACTTAGAATTAAACTTTAAAAAATATCTTGTAATGAATTTTTGGAAAAGGAATAGCTCTCCTCCTAGCACTTACAAAATAAGTAATAATGAATTAACAAATGTGGAATCCTTTAAATATCTTGGAATAAGACTGACACATGATCTTTCCTGGGGTAAACACATACGTGAAATAATGGGTCAAGCTAATCGTAAACTGGGATTCATCACCAGAGTATTGGGTAAGTGTTACGATCATGTACGAGAAATCTGCTACTTTTCCCTTGTAAGACCTCATTTGGAATATTCTGCCAGTGTATGGGATCCCTACGAAATCGATCTTTAAATAATGAACTTAAAAGTGTGCAGCGAAGATCGGCAACTTTTGTAAAGGGACGGTGCGATAACTATATTAGAGTAACCAGTCTATTAAATGAATTAAAATGGGAATGATTGCCAGATCGCAGGCTGAAATTTAGACTTAATCTCTTAAACAAATTCCAAGATGATGTTTTCAGTGATGACGTTAAAAGTATTTTGCGAGCCACAACTTACTATGGCAGACTGGACCATGATCACAAAATTAGAGAAATTGCTTACCAATCTGAACAGATTCAAAATGTCCATTTTTCCTCGTACAATTAGGGATATGAATAACGGTAAATATATCCAATACGAGTGTAGCAATTGATAACATTGGTAGCTGCATGTGAATGATAAGGACTTGAAGGTAACCTAACTAACTGCATGTTTTTGCATGCATGCTTTGCTATTTTTATCCTTTTTAATATTGAATTTTAGAAGAGTGTATAAATACTAATCCTGCCCCTGCCACACACCCTTGAACACAATCACCCCCTGCCACACACCCTCGTGGTGGCTGGCAGGGTATCGTGTAGATGTAGATCCTTTTTTATGCATGATGTGTAGTGCATGTTTGGTAAGAATTCACCCCCTGCCACAAAATACCATGTAAGGCACAAAAGTGGCTTACATTGTATTTTGTAGATGCACTTAAAAGAAAAAAAACAAAGAAAAGATGCAGAGTATGTCATCCTATTGGATCACGAATTGAGTCAAGATTTTTTTCATCCAGAATCCAACTCTCCTCGCACAACTGCTTTCATCTCAACCACATGAAAATAGATTTATAATATGTAAATTTATTGTAATTTTCATTGCTTTATTGTTTTTACATGTAGTCATGCATTCCATGCGTTTTTTTCGCGAGTGTGCTCACTTGAAAAGTGGCGTTATTCGGGAATACGTGAATGAGTGTGTGTGAGTGGCGACTGCGTGCATCATGTGCCCGCGTGCAAGGGCTCTCGCGTGCGCACGGGGCGACGCCACTGTGGAGGTCTTTGCGTTTTCACCTGCATTTAAAAAAGCAAGCATCGCATTTCTCGGAGCTTAAAAACAATTTCTCACTGCTAAAGAGAATAGAGTACCATTCCTGAATTTAAAAAAAAAACACAATCCACCAATCAATAATTGAACTTACTACAGCCATGCATGGCTCCAGCTTTTTACACTCGCAGCTACACTAAAATGTGGGAAAGCATCAATTTTCGACAAATTTCGGTCCCTAGGTGATATTATTGTAGCTTAGAGGTACCTTAAGCTATAATAACCAATGTAGTGTAGTCACCAACTTTTAATACCAGGCAATAAACTATATTTCTCCAGAACCCGGTTGCATAATAATCGCAATGTAAATTCCCTTTCGAAATATCTTATATCGTCATCAAAATATTTTAAATTCTTTTAAATGAAGACAATACTTGTATTACCGGTAACATATGAACTGTAGGAAAAATCAGAATAACTAAGCGAAAAGCAATATAGCTGTGTGGTCAATAATCTTACACAAACTCGGATTTTTAAACCTGACTTTAGCTTTACTTTTAGCAAATCCTTTCTCTCTAATTTCAAGCAAGAACCAATCTGTACCAAAGTTTAATTTTTCAGATTATCGCACCACCAAATGGGTGCCGATGCCGTTGGTGCTTTAGCAGTGTGCCAATCCCTCATATATCTTTTCTCCAGTTAGGCCCCACCTTGAGTATGCGGCCAGTGTATGGGATCCTAATGAATAAGGTTTGATCAGAGAGCTAGACAATGTGCAGCGTAGAGCAGCTAGGTTCGTCAAAAGGTGTTACGATAGGTTGAGTAGCGTTTCAGAATTAATAAAAGAATTAGGGTGGGAATCATTATCAGAGCGTAGGTTAAAGTACAGATTGAATCTATTAGAGAAATTCCAATCCGATAGCTTTACTGAAGATGTTAGGAACATATTAAAAAAACCAGCGTAGATATTATGCTAAATTCCACCAGACAAATAAGATTAGAGAGATAGATTGTCGTACTGATAGATTCAAAATGGCATTTTTCCCCCGTACTATAAGAGAACAGAATAGGTAGCATAGCAAAGGGATAAGTAGGGGAAATATTTTAGAGTAGCCTGTAGTGCATGATGCATGTATTAATCCCTTAAATACTATTGATGCTAACAATCTAGTTGCATGAGACCCTATAGTTGCTTGTTTACATGATATGTAGTGAATGCTTGGTGATCTTCACCCTCTGCCACACACCCTCGCGTTGGCTTGCAGGGTGTCGTGTAGATATAAAGCCTATTTAGGAAATTCCACCGTAACACTCAGCGTATGTAATACATCTCTCTTCCCCGATGAAGTTCAGTGGTGCGAGCATGTTCCTTCGATGTTCTCAATTCCTCCGCGACAGTTCAACGTCTACATGATACCCACCGCGAGGATGCCTGGCAGGGGGTGAAGATCACTAATCTACACATAAGAGCTGCAGTGCTGCTGCGTACTTCGCTTGTCTCGACACGCGGAGAGGATGATTCGTGGATGCGGGCAAAGTGATCTCCCGACCTGGCAAGTGCTAATAAACTCGCCGTAGTTTCGTCAAAACAGAAATACGCGGGTGGGGGGGGGGGGATGCGTTCGATTCGGCAACAGCGCGCAGCCCTCCCCTCCGTCGCCTACTACCCCTCCCCCGCCCCTCCCGACGGATACACGGACCCAGTCTCGGCTGGGAGGCCGAACGACGCGGTCGACGCTTTCGCAGTGACGGGGGCCGGCGTCCATCCCCGATCACGTGTGCCTCTCTCTCTTGTCGTGTGGTGCGGGGACCAATAGGGAAACGTGTGTCGCCCTCGGAGCACCGCGTCCCTGACACACCCGTCTCCCGGGCAACTGGTGCAGTGGTGCCTCCGCGGGTGCGTTGACCGGAGGACGCCTCTCGCAGCGTTGCTATCGTGACCTCCTGCGCAGCGCCGCACGCCCGGACACGTCACTGCCCACGGAGTGTTCTTGGTAGGTTGGGTGTTCGCAGGGGTGAACACGACGAGTGCATCGGCCTCCCGAATGGCGTGATGTGTCTCGAGGTTAGGTCGCCGCGACCTCAGGGTCCATGGTGATGGGGCTCCATGGAGTTGATAGCGAGATGAGTGTCGGCATCTGCCAGCGGCACCCTAGAAACAGGATTCGTCGATTGCCAGGGTTAGGATTTCGAGTCATTGGGAACCTGAACGAGCTGCATTGCCCTCCGAGTCGGGAATTAATGAAGAATGTGAAAGATCGCTTCTCTGCTCGCGGCTGCGTTGGCCATCTCCGTGCAAAGGGTGTAAACGCACGTCGTCTGACGATTGTTTTGGGCCGACTTAGGTGGGGACGAAATTACTTCATTTCCAGGGTGACAGCTGATTACCGGCTGCATTCCAAATTAGGGAAATTGATTGTAGACACTTAAAAACAGTACAGCGAATGCTGCGCGAGAGTGAATATTCCAATTAACATTGCACACAATCATCATCATGATCTGTCAACAATCCTAAGGTTGCGTAGTGACGCAGCCCTCCACTCGATTATTCTATATCGGCCAACCTCTTCTTATTAACCTGTTTCCTCTCCTTTACATCCTTCACGACCTGTTCTATATGTCATCATTGCATACAGATCAGTCTAAAAAATTGAATCTAACCGCATTTCATCGCTGAAAATATTAATGGCGTGACCACAAAGAGATCTCTCTGACTATGCATCGCCGAGGACTCTAATCAGAGTGCGTCGCCATATTGCAAAATCTACAACTCCGAGCGTAATTTTACGTAAGTCCACTGCAGGAACACATCGCTCGGAGAAGGCGAGCATTTTTTAAATGCCGGCGTGAAGCGAGTGCGCGACCCTGCGGTTGAAAGATTCGAATGGAGTTCGGATTTGGCTCTCTTTAGACGACTGCCACCCTTTCCCCTCAACCCCTCCCCCCCCCCCCTCTGTTCCCCAAATCTGTGCTGCACTTCAGGCGCATGCTCGATAGAGCCCGTGGAAATAGCGCCAAGTCGTTTAAAAACCACAATTGGGCACTAAGGCATTGAGCTTATCAGTGAAAGAGAACCAACTAATAGTTATGTAATAAAGATATCAATCACCCCCATTCCGAATTTCGCTCTCGCCGAGGGAATGAGAATGTAATCTGGAGGGAATGAGATCGAGGAATGAGATCGAGGAATGAGACGCAATTCCACACGCACGCACACGCGGGAGTGTTCGCACGGACGCACCCCGGAGAGAGGGATTGCTTGCAGCAGTGTTTACGTTCGTTCGTTTGCGAAGTCCGACGGCGGTGGACGTCTCCCGCGCAACAGTTGCTCTCTCCATGGCGACGTGGCGTTGCCTTCGAAACCCAGGGCTGCGCTAAAGGGCGAGGGAACACTTCCCTCCTGCGAATAGGGCTCAGGCTGTTTCTATATCCTTCTAATCCTGGTGATTTGGTGTTCGCAGGGCACGGAGGAGTGATGCGATGCGGGGGGCAACGGATCCTCGCCCCGGGCAGCACGCGCGCTGAGGGGCACTTCTCCTTCTTCCGGGGCAGCGGTCGCAGTGCCTGCCATACGCCGTCGGAGGGCGCGAGTGTCGATCCGGTCGCACGGGAACAGTTCCTCGAATGATCCGGTCGGAAGGAGCGACCGAGCAGATAAGAAGAGAAGACTGATCGAGATACCGGACGAGCGGTTAGGGAACCTCTCGCTGCGTTCCCCAGCGACGACTGTGCTGTCGGGAGGAGGAACTTAGTAATTGCCCGGAGATAACACCCCCCTCCTCAACAACCCCTCCCTCACCCTCCTCCCCCTCTGCCGCTTATGTGCCGGCTGGCCTCCCGATGCCGTGACATCCGCGGCGACGGTGCTGCCGTGCGGCGACGGCCGAGGGAAGCTGCCACCCGCTGGTGCCGTGGTGGTGCCCTTTGGCCCTTGCGCGCAGGCGGAGGAGCGGTGGAGGGGCGGCCAAGCAGCGGCGGCGGCACCTCCTCACTCTTCCGGCTGCGTCCGCGCCGCGCTCAACCAAGCGACGAGCGCCGCTCCCTCTCGCAGCGCCCTCAACGCCGGCCACGACTCCTCCTCGCGCCACTTGAGCCGGCGCCTCGTGGTGCTCAAGGCTGCTGCCCCCCGGCCGAACCCCGCCGCACCCCCCGCCGCGCCCCCGCCGCACCCCCCCGCGATGAAGCTGAAGGAGCGGCTGATGATCGGGGCGGCCACCACGGCCGTGCTGCTCACGCTGCTGCTCGTGGTGGACCTGCAGCTGGACCTGGGGATGGTGGCATCGCCCCCGTCCGCCCGGGGCGGCGGCCCCCACCGCTCCCGCCTCGCCCCCAGCCACGGCCGGGTGCGCCTCGGCACCGGCGTGCCGCGCATCGAAGGCGCGGACGGCGCCTTCCGCAAGCGGGTGCTCCAGCGCAGCCAGAACGGCTCCCGGGAGGCGTCAGCGAGGGAGGAGGAGGGCGCCAAGACGACGCCCGAAGACGCCAGGAGCACCGACGCCTTCGAGGACCTGCTGGAGCTGGTGGCGGACGGACGGTCGCTCGTGGAGTCGCCGGTGGTCGTTCGCGACGACGACGAGACGCAGGTGACGGCGCGCGCCAGGAAGGGACGCCGCCGACGCCGGGACAACCCGACGCTGGGCGAGCTGCTCGACATCCGACTAAGGTATCTCTCACCTCTCGTCAATTCAGTCTGTTCTCGGTCGGAGTGGCCAGTGGTCCCACTCTCCGTTGGTCGCCCTCTCCGTTTCTCAGGAATGGCGTTCAGGGAGTGATTCTCCGCCCATGGTAGCCTGTCCTGGTGGCGATTACAGAGAAATTTTCCCTGTTGAAACGTGTGTTTGATGTTGTTAATACTGTTTACGGCAAATACCTACAGTTATAAATACATCTACATCTACGTAATACCCTGCAAGTCACCATAAAGGTGTGTGGCAAGGGGTAATTCTCACCAAACAAGGATTACATAAAAAAAGGATTAATACTATACTGTTCTAAACTTCACCATTTAAAAAAAGATAAAAATAGCAAAGCACACATTCAAAAACATGCTGCTAGTTGCGTTAGCTTCAAGTCATTATACCAACATGCAACTACCTATGCTATGGATTGATTGACTCGTATTGGACATATTTACCGCTATTCATATCTCTAATTGTACGAGGGAAAAAGGTCATCTGTCAGTTCGGCAATTAATTTCTCTAATTTTGTGATCATGGTCCAGTCTACCATAGTAAGTTGGGGTTCGCAAAATATTTTTAACGTCATCACTGAAAATATTATCTTGGAATTTGTTTAAGAGATTAAGTCTGAAATTCAATCTGCGATCTGACAATGATTCCCAATTTAATTCATTTAATAGACTGGTTACGCTAATAACGTTATCATACCGGCCCTTTACAAATCTTGCCGATCTTCGCTGCACACGTTCAAGTTCGTTATTTAGACCGATTTTGTATGGATCCCATACACTGGCAGGGTGTTCCAAATGAGGTCTTACAAGGGAGAAGAGAGTGGATTTCTCGTACATTTCTCGCAATGAGGCTGTATAGCTTGTGGTAATGACTAACCTTTGAGGTTACGGTAAGTGTTGTTGTCCGATGAACTTTGTGTTATTGTGATAAAGGCAAGGAGTGGAAGGAATTCGGCTGACATCGCTATAGCTTGATGTTCGAGCGCTCTTCGTGGTTGCGAGAGGCGAGTTCTGCTGCACAACCAAAATGGAGACAAATGTCTGTCCATTTCCAGTCAGCATACTCCCCTGATGCGCATACTTACGTCCGTGATGAGCGAATTATTAGTGTTCTGCGGAAAACAGTGAATGTTAATCGCTGGCCCGATGCCTCAGGTATCAACACGCCTGGTGTCGCTGAAAAGAATTCCAGCGTTCACGATCACGTTTCTTGGACGTTTGGAAATCATAGAAACGGACATAGATAGTGTTTCGGGAGAACACCAAACGAAGATAGGTACTTAGTCTTATAGTATGGCGTCTACACGTCTAATCGCTTCTAATACACACGGAATTTATTGTTCCGTGAGAAGAAAAAGCGTGTTAGCCAGGCATACCGCAGGCACGTGCCGCTAAATGAGTTGAAACTATGGCACAAAGTACTTCTCCTGGGAATCCTCGGTGTTCCGACGGTGATTTTGACGTGAGGGATGCAGGCAGCGTGCTGATCGCTGTCGAGCCCTGACCAAATCTGTCTCCGATCGGATCCGCGTTGCCGTTGGCTGCCGGCTCCGGGGGGCGGCGCCAAGCGGCGTCTCTCGGCGCCGGCAGACGCCTCTCCGAAGAGCGCTATGTCCGCCACGGCCGTGTTTCAACGTGAGTTTCTGCGTGCCAAGGCCTCGAACCAAAGTGCTTCAACCACATCTACAAAATACCCTGTAAGCCACCGCAAGGGATTGTGGCAGGGGTGAACCTTCTCTAGATATGCCTAATGAACCATAGAGGACTCTCACCACACAATGCAAAAATGCAGCACTACCCCGTTTATAATCGTAATTAAATGAAACTAAAAGTACCATCCCGAGGAAAATATTAAAAGTGTGCGGATACGAGACACCTGAGGTATAAATAGCGATGAATGCCACTAAATTTTAATAGTTAATGCAAAGTAATGTAGTAGTTTTGGGTTAGTTTGCTGTTTCTATAAAGTACACTATTCTATAAACTTATATTCCCAATAGGGAATTCGAGAGTTCGTAGGATTGAAGCATGTGGACGTTGAAACAAAGAAATCACTGCATTCTTATTTCCCTGTGATAAAATCTGCAACACCTCTTCTGATTATTTCCCCATATGTGCATTCGCTGTAATCTATTACTTCTCATAATGTTGCGCAGAGAAAATGAATTCTCTCGAGCCTCTCCGTCGTTCCACTCTCGCTTGTGTCATCTCCGTGATCTGACCTTCCGTACTACGCTGGTGTTATTCAGTATATATATATACTCGAGTTGTCCTCAGTGAACCTATCCGTTATCAAATTTCTGCAGGACATTTAATTGGGGCCTTGACCTACCATATGTGGATGATTCCCAACCTATTTCTGATACACTAATAAACATATCGTAACACTTTTCATCAAACGTAGCTGCTCTACCCTGCACACACTGTCTAGTTTCGCGTTCTAATATAATTCATTCGGACCGTACATTGGCTGCACGTTGAAGGTGGGGCCCTCATGAGTGAAAGGTCACATTCCGGTTCCTTCTCCTCGTCGCATTCCCTTGGCTATGGTGGAACAGTGGCCGCCTATCTAGCAGTATAGGAACACAAAATCAGTTTCAGCCGCTCGAATCGAAATCTGCCGTCGCCGATGATGTGCAGTGATGATCTCTTGTGGAGACTGTGTTTATTGTTTGTTGAAAAAATGAATGCCAATGAAATATTTCCACACGTTTAACCTCAGGGGCGTTATTATGTAATCTCCCCTTGGCTGTTTAAGAGAGGTATTAATGCATTTGATTCTCCTTGCAGTTAATTTTGTTACCAAAACAGTTTCAAATTTAAACCTCTAACGCATGCTAGCGGCCTTAAACGCTAACCGCTTAATTGCGTGCTCACGAAATTTCCTCTGTATATTTAATGAATAGAAAAACTCATTCCAATCTGCATCTCACTGCTTTATCTTTCACCGCGTTCAAAAACAACTTCACATAGCAAGCCCGATGTCTGTCAGCGCGAGACAATTGACGGTAGTGAGTTTATTCACTGCTTTATTATTAGATACTATTATTTTAGAGCAGTTATTCTAAACGTAGTTAACGCAGTCCGTGAAAGTTAGTGAATGCACGGCCTACTTCTGTACACAAATAGGAGGCTATTTTTGAAATAATGTTGCTTCAATCTGAATAGGCATTCATATGTTAGATATATCAGAAGTATTTAGTTTAGTGCAATATTATGACAGTGCGTACTCTTTCCGGATTTTTCCCAACCTCGACCTCTGGAGGACCTTATTGTTGCAATTCTTATTTGGCAATTAAAATTGGAGTTGGCATGACGTACACATCTGTTTAATAATGTCCGTATTTCACAACTATTTATAGGTAGATGTGACCTTAAGGGTCATGAACTTCGAATATTTATCATGCGCCCAACTCACCCTTGTTGCGATTAAATTGTTTCAATCGAAAGTGCCGGAACTGCTCTCTAGTATTCACATTGGTAGTCTTATATAGGTGGACTCGCACATTAATAAACACCTGTACTGGATAAAATCGGTCATTTATGTCTATGGAAAACACGCTCCACTGTCTCTAAACTAAATACTTCTGCTTTTCCCCTGCCACACACCTTTATGGTGGCTTGCAGGGTATTATGTAGATGTAGACGGTTGGAAAGCGGTTACATCAGTGTGTTTACATGTTAAAAATATAATTAGCGAACCCCAACTTACTCTGGTAGACTGGACCATAATCACAAAATTAGAGAAATTGATTGCCGAACTGACAGATTCAAAATGTCCTTTTTTCCTCGTACAATTAGGGATATGAATAACTATAAATATATCCAATACGAGTGTAGCAATGGATAACGTTGGTAGCTGCATGTTGGTATAAGGACTTGAAGCTAACCCAACTAACAGCATGATTTTGCATGTATGCTTTCTTATTTTTATCTATTTTTAAATAGTGAAGTTTAGAACAGTATATGAATATTAATACTTTTTTATATAATGCAGATTTTGGTGAGAATTCACCCCCTGCCACACCCCTTTATGGTGTCTTTCAGGGTATTAAGTAGATGTAGATGTACATTGTGCGGCCTCTACTCGCTGAATAGAGATGTAGTATCACTTTGTTCGGCGAACTTTTCGATTACGAAATTTCGACAGTGATTTCTCGCAAATGGATAACTTACAAAGTTCTCAATTTTCTGAAGGAGACTGTGTTTTATCATCGCATTTGAGCGTACATATCGATGCACATTGCGAAGCGTAATGAAGTTTGTTATCATATGCTTTTGCGGGGTTTTCAGTAGCCCGGTCTTCTTCGAAGTATAATGGACTGATTATTGTCGAAACGACCCAAGAAGTCGAGGCTGCGCGAATTCTGACAGCCAACGGCGTGCACTGAGTCCGCAGCCTATCTATATCTACGACATACCCTGCAAGCCACCTCGAGGGTGTGTGGCAGGGGATACTTCCACACCAGGAACAATCACACAACGAACGAAACTGAACAACACAAAACAAACACCACAACTTTGTAAGTGATTAGGGGAAAAAAAGAAAAAAAACTACCAAATCCCAATCATGCAGGACAAACCCACGAAAATCATGCTTGACTTGAAACCCGACACCAATTCAATACATGCTCATGCATGCAAAAAAAGTAATGCATGCGAGTAACACATCGATTTGAACAGCAAGGAAATAAAAAATACTATCGACCTACTCTGAATATTACCTCTATAATTATTACCGATTTACGCGATGTCTAACGTTCTGATCTCGAATCGTACGTGGAAAAAATGACATTTAAACCTGTCCGTCTTGCAATCTATCTCCTTAATTTTATTAGAATTATTGAGCCTGCCAATAATAAGTCGGAGTATACAGCAATATATTAATAACGTCATTAATGAAATGTCCCTCCTTAAATTTTCCCAGAAGATTAAGTCTATAATTCAGCCTACGTTGTGACAGCGATTCCCATTCCAATTCGGCTAACATACCAGACACACTTCTTTCCCTATCGTAACACCCTTTTACATATCTCGCCGCTCTTCTTTGTACTCGATCTAATTCGTAAATTAAGCCTGCTTCATAAGGGTCCCACATACTCGCAGCATATTCTAAGTGCGGCCTAGCAATTGAAATATAGCAACGTTCCTTCACCCTCTCCTCGCTTTTCCCTAATATTCTTTTAATAAACCCCAACTTTCTATTTGCTTGACTGCATATTTCCCTGATATGTTTCCCCTATGATAGATCCTGAGTAAGTGTTACACCTAAGTAAGTACTTTTGCGGAGGGCGACGCGTTTCCTTCGAGCTCTCTCTGTCGTGGAGGGGAAGACCTCTGTCGCGGAATAAGAGTCACGCGCTTGCCCGAAGTGATGACTCGGGAACAAGAATCGAGCTGAAGACGAAGCGATTGGAGTGTACTCCTTAAAGACTATTGATTGCAGAACACCGCAACTTGTTATCTGGCGAATCGAGAGTCAATCACTTGACTGATATGCGGGACATTCGTTAACAGTTTTACTTCTCATCCAACATGCGAAGAAACATTTAAAAAGTACTGCACACCTGCATCACACATATTAGTAATACACGCAGGCACGATTAAATAATAATAATAATGATGATGATACACATAAAACAGTGAATAAAATTCCAGTATCTGTAATTCTGCACTCTTTTGTCTGTGTCATTAATCCGTATCCATGTTTTCGATTTCATTTTCACGTTAAGGTAAATTTATTTTACGGAGATATCATGATGTGCGAGGTCTTGGAAGTTGCACGGATTGTTCGAGGAAAGAACAAGTAGCTGCATACTTGAATCTGTCTGCGAGACAGCTCACTTCCCTCGTCTTACCCTTGTGCTCCTCCGATGTGGGGGTGCGCCCTTACAATTGACTCGGAGGTGATCTCCTCCGCCCTGCTTCGTCCTTCTCCGTCCTCCAGTCGTTTCTTCTTTAATCACGTTTGACCCACACAATCTCTAGCACTGGCGCCCTCATCAAGAAAATTGTCTAAAAAGAGCTAGCTGATCTCCACTGAATTTTATTTAATTCCTTTTCTCACGGTTTCTGAGGAAGTATGTTCCACTTTTCTTCCGACTGACGCCAAATAGAATGTCTCCTTATCTTTTTCGATGCACCAACTTTCCCAATCCAAGTTGTGTAAGGCGGACCCGCAATTTAAAAAAAAATGTGTTTCCCAAGTGAGTGTGCCGGTTACTGTGACTCCCTGGTATATTTAACTTGTTCTGAATCATTTAATTTAATCTATATCGTATTGAGTTTCATATGTCTCCAACTCTTTGCCCCAAAAGTTCATTGCTGTACACTTTTTTAAAAAATAGTTCCTTTCCCCTTTTCTTACATCCATCCGAAATCTTTATTAAGTCGCTAGTTAGTAACATATTCCTCATCTACATTTTACTTTGTCATCCACAGATAATATGATGTTGCCATTTACGTTGGAGTGCATGTCATCCATGTATATTAGGAACAGGAGAGGATCCCAAAACCCATTTGTACGCGTTCCCTTATGTCATCTACATTTACATCTACACTATACCCTGCAAGCCACCGCGAGGGTGTGTGGCAGGGGGTGAAGATCGCCAAGCATGCACTACTAACATGCAAACAAGCAACTAAAGTGTTCCATGCAACTAGATTGTTAGTATCTATAGTATTTGAGGGGTTAATACATGCATCATGCACTACAGAATATTCTAAAATATTTCCCCTACCTATCCCTTTCCTCTGCTGCCTATTCTGTTCTCTTATAGTACGGGGGAAAAATGCAATTTTGAATCTATCGGTACGACAATCTATCTCCCTAATCTTATTTGGCTGGTTGAATATAGCATAATACGCTGGTGTTTTTAATATGTGCCTAACATCTTCAGTAAAGCTATCCGATTGAAATTTCTCTAATAGATTTGATCTATACCTTAACCTACGCTCTGATAATGATTCCCACCCTAATTCTTGTATTAATTCTGAAACGCTACTCAACCTATCGTAACATCTTTTAACGAACCTAGCTGCTCTACGCTGCACACTGTATAGTTCTCTGATCAACCCTAATTCATTAGGATCCCAGACACTGGCTGCATACTCAAGGTGGGGCCTAACTAGTGAAAAGTAACATCGCTCTTTTGTCTTCTCATCACATTTCCCAAGTACTCTTTTTATAAATCCTAGCTTTCTCCTCGCTCGGCCGCACATTTCCCGGATGTGTCTTCCCCACGATAAATCTTTAGTGATTGTTACACCTAAATATCTTACGGTTTCAACGTTTTCGATCTTCGTGTTATTAATTCTATAGGATCGCTCTATAGAATTATTCCTCCTCCAAAAATTGATAGCTACAGACTTTTTAAGGTTGAGTTCTAACTGCCATTTGTCGCACCACTCTTGAATTGCATCTAAATCCTTGCTAAGCGATTTCCTGTCTTCTTCTTTTGATATACCCCTATACACTACAGCATCGTCTGCAAAAAGTACATTACGTTAAGTGATAATAAGTTAAGTCTTCAAGTAAGTACATACATTACGTGACTGCTTGTGGAGTTCTTAAGGATTTTGCAAGAGATGGTCAGTAATTTTCTGGGTCTTCTTGTTGCCTCTTTTGTGGAGGGTGTTGGTTGATTCCCAGTCGCAAGGCCCTGGGGCCATTCTGTTAAGGACTTGAGAGAAGTAGTGTACAGGTAGTTTGTGTCATCCACTAGCTCCTTAAGTATTCTCGCAGGTACTTTCTCAAGGCCAGGAGACTTGTTCGTCTTCATGTTTCTGAGTTATTCGGTGATCCCCGTTTCTGGAGGAATTATTTTGGATGGTGTTATGATTCGGTGTTATTCTTTGTGTAAGCGCTGGCTTGAAATCTGCCTAATAGGTAACTCATCATCTCGGACCTTATACTATATTAAACCTCTCTTCATATCGGACATAAAGAATGCTCTTCGTAAGCTCCACCAAACATATTTAATGCGAGCGATCGGGGTTTCGGTACGTAGTATCATCTTCAGACGCCAGGTCGTACGCCTAAAATATCTTTTGTGGACCTTACGAGGTGTATTCCTAATATCAGTTAGGTTTAATAAGTTGGACCTGTCCGCAGTTTGTAATATTGTCACTGCGTCAAGGCTCATCAAAGAGTCAACTGTTTAATTGCTTCCTTTTGTAATTGTCTTACGTAAGACCAAAATGTTTTTGGGTTCTCCTCGTAAGTATTTTTCGGAGCATTTTTGTTTAATTTTTTCCTTATCAATGTGAATAATGCACCGCGTTTAATCTTCTCTGTGCTTGCTGTAGATTCGTTGAGTTTTTATTTTATAGTTTCCTTACGGTGTTCATTGTTTCACTGTAAACTCCTCTTGTATTTGCAATGAATTATTCATTTTAATACTGTTCTGACTTCTTTGTTGTACCATCTCGGTTCTTTACTATCGTGCTTGAGTTTCCAGTTGGGGCTTTCTGTAACTCGATAGCGTATTGTCGATAGCACGCTGTTAACGAAAGCCACCGCTTGCCTCGACTCTTACCGAGAGTGCGTTTCTGTAACTCCACTTATTGACAACTCGTCGATGCAAAACATGCCTTAGTGGTTTCGGTAACTAACGACGCAACGAGAGGCACCCTTGAGAGAGGCTAAAATTTTCAGCCAATCAGAAGCAGAGGTTTTCGCCCTTCATTTGAAAAAAGCGAAGTGATATTCTTAGCTACTAGCAACGGAGAAACCAGAGAAACAAGTTCCTATATTCATGGGAGTAACATTAAATGCGACCATGTTTGAGGAATGTTTTTTTCATTCCCTTGAATAATAATAATTTTATTCACCATAGGGATATTCATAATGCATAGTTTCATTATGAGAGAATAATATACTTAATAATATTTAGCATTTCCAATTATATACGTCTATACATGTGTGTCAATTAATGAACTTGAAAATAATTCATCCAAATTGTTCAATAATTAACTTACCAACAGCTATTTAACAGAAATTTTAAACTTAGTTGCAGTTTAATACTTTTAACATGGATTGGTAAATTATTGTACAAAAGGATCCCTTTGTTGACTCATATAAGTAATTAGTCATGAAATTTCCTAAAATAGTCCCAACTCACGGCCACAAACTGACCGAAATTATATGATATATAGATGGCAACCCATTACTGGGCCTAACCCACAGGAATTAAGTTTGTTTTAAACTATTTCAAGTGAATTGACATGACAACTCCCAGTATTAATAGTTGGCTTTCTCTCGTTTTTAAAGAAATTTAATCTACGGATAACATAGGTAGATACGTTGTTTCAGTTCCTACTTTATGGTGGTTATTTACTGTTAATGAGTTTAATAACTTGAGATAATAATTAATGTGGATACTAGTTATGCACTGGAAAAAATCATTTTATTTATCCATAAACTCCTCTAAAAACACGCACAAAAATGGAAATATCTATGCAATCATCGGGGGAAGATTGGGAAGAATCGAGTTCTGCACATTTCTCAACACCAAGCTTGGTTGAGTATAGTGTACACATTAACTTATCATAACAGATCATAAATTGACGTTTAAGTTTCATGTAACTCACCATCGTGAGTGCACCAATTGTTTTGACTGGTTGGGACCATTTCACTCAAATGACGGCACTATCCTTTACGTACTCACTCAATCATGTACAAAGCTCTATAAAAAAAATGGATCACCGTGTGAAGCCTTCGGAACATCTCGTAAAACTGATTTTAACGCATATGTGAACACTACAGAGACACCAAAGGAAGTTGAACACCTCATTAAATAAGTGATTGGCAGTCACAGCGTATTATCTTTCGGAAACACTTCGTCACCACTTGAATAACACTACTAAATGTTTAGGGAACACTCAATGTAAACACAATGATCAGAACTGATTTCGGACGAGGGAGATGTAAATCTGCAACATTCTGCTTGCTTCATTTGCATATTATTTACATGAAATACTGAAATTTCCCAATACCGTCGCTCCATTGTACGTTGTTGATGACAAGTATATGATTGTGGACTTGCAAATGAGGCAACATTTCGTCAAAAAAGTTGCTTTCAGGACTTCTCTTCCCTTCCACAAATTGACTGAAGTGCATAGCATAAAATACCTCACCACCGCCTGTAAGACACAGATTTGGAAAATATAATTATATGACAGTGCAACCATTGCCCCCCTGTAAGATTCTCGTATCCATTTTACGCCTGGGTCATTTCTTAATTATGAAGCATAGTCAAGCGACGAATTACGGTAAAGGGGCTCAAATAAAGGAAGCGATGGCAATGAGGCAGGTAAAAGAACATTAAACGCAATGCATAAAATAATACAATAAGTACAATGGGCATTACCATGAGAATCACAACGACATAGTTTTGCCAGCTAACTGCACCACATTTACCTTCCTTACCTTTGCTCAGATTTACTAATTGCATTTCATGCATTACAAAGGCATTTAATGTCCTTCGACAATTGATACAACACGTATGAATACGTCAGACTAGTCCAACTAACGTAAACAAACGGTCGCCATGTTGATCCGATAAGCTTAACAAGCTTTATAAGTGTTTGAGGCTCCGGTTGCTTAGCGAAAGTTATCGGTAGCACTAGCGACATTAGTCTTACCGAACAGCTTACAGAAAGCGAATTGTCGATAGCCGGCTCTTTTGTTAAGCTACCGAGATAGCGACGTCGAGAGTAGATGCTATCGAGTTACGGAGAACCCCTACAAGGGGACGTAAATGTCTGTTCGTTGAGTAAGGTTTTGTAAGAATAATTCCCCGAGGATTTCTGTTGTTCGTTTTCTTTTTGAATTCTGGAAGTTTACTTCGTAATTTGTACCGTGTGCCATGAAAATTTGGCAAAAGAAATTGGCATACACTAGGTACGTTCTCCCTTTGTGATTCACTAAATTTGTCTTTATTTCGACAAATGAAACTCCATGATTCCCTCATTGGCATCCACGTCCCTTGCTATTTCGTGCGTCTTTGTAGCAAACAAATCTAGTTTACGTGTCTGCCCCGGGTAGGTGAATTTTTGGCTACGAGCGTTTAGTGAAAACACTGACATAAGAAGTCCTTCGCAGGTTCCTAGCTGTCTGGTGTGTGCTCCAGTTGAGTGATGGAAGGTGAAGGAGTCTCCAGCGATTATAATTGAGTTTCACTGGCAGGACTGGTTCCGCCAATAGAGAGAAAGCCTGTTGTTGGAATATTGGGGGTTGTATGTTAGGCGGGCACGCATTCAGCCTCATCTACGTCTACATAATACCCTGCAAGCCACCTGAAAGGTGTGTGGCAGGTGGTGAATTATCGCAAAACAAGCACTACATATCATGCATTTAAAAGTATTAGTATCAATATATTAGTCTACACTCGATATTTAAAAAGATAAAAATAGCAAACTACGCATGGAAAAACGTGCTGTTATTTGTGTTACCTTCGAGTCCTTATACCAACATGCAACTACCTATGCTATGGATTGATTCACTCGTATTGGACATATTTACCGCTATTCATATCCCTAATTGTATGAGGAAAAAAGTAAGGATAGTAGTAAATTGGGGTTAGCAAAATATTTTTAACGTCATCGCTTAAAATATGATCTTGGGATTTATTTAGGAGATTAAGCCTAAATTTCAACCTGCGATCTGACAATGATTCCTATTTTAATTCATTTAATAGACTGGTTACGCTAATAAGGTTATCGTACTGCCCCTTTGCAAATCGTGCCAATCTTCGCTGCACACGTTCAAGTTCGTTATTTGGACCGATTTCGTAGGGATCCCATACACTGGCAGCATATTCCAAATGAGGTCTAACAAGGGAAAAGTAACTGATTTCTCGTACATGTTCGTCACATTTACACAATATTCTTTTGATGAATCCCAGTCTACGATTAGCTTGACCCATTATTTCACGTATGTGTTTACCCCTGGAAAGATCTTGTGTCAGTTTTATTCCGAGATATTTAATGGATTCCACGTTTGTTAATTCATTATTACTTATTTTGTACGTTCGAGGAGGAGAACAATTCTTTTTCCAAAAATTCATTACTACACATTTTTTAAAATTTAATTCTAACTGCTATGTATCACACCATTTTTTAATTGCTTGTAGGTCATCATTTAAATATTCTTTATCATTTGACATAGAATTTCCCTGCACACTACAGCGTCATCGGAAAATAGACGAAGCTTACTTTTTACCACGTTATTGATATCATTTATGTACAGAAGGAACAGGAGTGGGCCTATCACACTACACCCGAAACACCGAAGTGACTTTAATTGCCGGTGAGGTAACACCGTCCAAAACAACCCTTTGCACCCGATCATGCAGAAAATCATTTATCAATGATATAATGTCACTGTCTAGCCCATAAGATTTTTATTACAAGATTAGTTTGCTATGAGACACCTTGTCAAAAGCTTTTTTGAAATCGAGAAATACTGCAGTCACTGCAGGTATGTAGCCAGGGAGGGGCTTATGGAGCTAAGGCCCTCACCCGGAATTTTGTCCCAATAGTTTTGTTGTTCTGATTTTAACTGGGCACGTTAATCCGGATTACACAGATTATAACTCAACTGTTAAGTGCCTTGAAACGTGATCATTCGTGTGATGCACATGTGTGGGTCATAATTGTTCTTTTAAATCTCATATGTATGCTTGCGTTGAACTTCTGTTCTGGGGTCGGTCAAATTAACTGCTTCATTTCAAGGTAAGCAGTTGAACTTTACCAGTGAGAAGAGATAGGAATGAACACTGTGAAAGTAAATGCCACGCACTGAAAATTAAGGGAATAGATTTGTAACATGTCGGCACCGAACGGGCAGGGGTGATTTGTTTCAAGTTACGCAAGACTTAGCCCCCCCCCCCATTGAAAAATAGTGATGAAACATGATCGTGAGAACAAGGGAATAATATTCTCTTGTAGTAAGAAATGGCGGTGTTAAACGTTGTCATTCATTTGCCTCTCAATGTATATCGCTGTGTGAACCTCTCAGACAAAGTTTTGCGTTGGTGCGAAAACAGTCCACATCTGACGACTAAATTTCACAAGCACGTGGGTGCGTGTGAGAATATTCTCAATTAGAACTGACTGTGTTCACGAAATAGTGACACAGGGTCATCATACAGTGATCCAGTGACACTAATTTTTATAGCCGATGTTCTTCTAAAGAGCTCATCCCTTTTTGTTGAGCGACGTATCCCAGACGCATGAGATCATATGTTGTAGGGCTGGCGTTCTGTTCCTTCACAGGCGCCACCCACGGCGCATCTTGCCTTCGTCTCCGATCGCAGCGTCAGGCGGCGAACGCTGTCTTTATCTGCACACGAAGGGGTCACTTGCTGACAGAAGATGGGAGTGGTGGAGGACTTGTGAAAGGCCGAGGGAAGATGCAGTTTCACTCTCTAACTCAAGAGGCCGATTTATAGAAAGCGCGGACGAAAAATGAACTTAAACTAACATAAGAAAAATTAGCGTGGACTGGACGCAATCCATCAGTCTTTTTTTTTTTTAAACTAATCGGATTTAGCATTAGCTGAGGGTTTAGCATAGTCTTCAGTCTCCGCTGTTGCAAATATTCTTGAAATCTCAAGTCATTCGTGCGGGAAAACTGCCGAACAGTCCGGAGGAAAAGGGAATAGGGTTCTACTGCATATTTTTCATCCCGTAATCTTTTCCTTCCATGATGCGAGGTAAATATTTACAGAGCACAGAAGAAAAGCGCTGAAACAATCGACGACGATACTCCGCTTTTAAGGCCGTTTTACACGGTGAATGAGCATGCGAATGAAATCATGCGTATGAAGTTCATGCGTCGTGTAATGCGGAAATTTCCTCGCATGAATTTCATTCGCATTATCATGCGATCAAAATTAGAACATGTTCTAATTTTTATCGCATGATTCCTTGAATGATCACGTGATATGAGCGCACGACGTCCGTCTTTGTTTTATGAGCGGGTAGTAGAGGATTCAAATTAAACAAGTGCAGGACGAAATGCATTGGTTTTCGGAGCTCTTCGTACTTATAAAATTAATTGGCGTTCCCATGGAGTATATATAATCTTATTTAATTCTTATGTGTAATTATTATAGGCATTCGCCTGGTGAAGTTCTTCAATTAATCACGTTTTGGGCGAAGATTGAGTTGAAATTAATATAGTATGCAGGTATTCTAAGATTTTGATAGTTCTTGTGACAAGCAGATATAGAGCAATCAAGTATTAGGACAGAACATGATAATTATAACTGAAAACAGTACATTGAAATATCTCTAATATGTCTCTCATGCCTTTCATGAGGATGTCACCTGCTGTTTGTTATCACAGTTACCACGAACTGGGATAAATTAGAACAAAGAGCACGTATCCAACCTTTAAATATTACACTATCTATTCCGATAGATACTCCTCTTCATGCATAAATAAACTTATTTTACCCTCATGAATTCTTGCCGAGTAATCAGGGAACGTTATAACTGTATATGGTCATGATACGATTCACCCGTCGCTAAAAAATCTTAGCGTGACAGCCAGCCGGAAACGAATTGCAAAATGTCAATATAATCGTAAGCATGTGTATCAAAGGTTAAATGAGGATCTCTTGTCACAGTAATTGCTTCCCTCGTCGTCGTGTCCGACCTTTCATAATCGTGTCTGGTGAGATTTAATATAGTATGAAAATACTCCAGCGTCTTTCTTAATGAATTACGATAGGCCTTACAGTACTATAATAACAGTTCATTTTGAATCAGGCCTAGCATACCTTAACCTCAATTTCTCCTCTCTCCTTCTAGCTTTCTCCGGCAAAATTGTGGCCACCACCATTGTAATGGGCACTTGCAGCAGTAAATGCGAAAAATAAACCATACCGGTCCATCATTCAGAGCTCTACTTCACTTCAGATCAACTTAAACCTCAGTATCTAGAAAGTTTCGTTTAATGAATATTATAATTACTAAATGTACACCATAGTTTATTTAATCTATCTCGTATATCCGACGACGCAGACGACGTAAACAAACCATTCCGACCAATTTCGAACATCGATACAGCTGCGTGGGTCGGAAATCTTCCGTGAATCGATATGTACTATCGATAGGCCTACCACTGCGCATCCTTTCTGCACATAACATTCAAGGAATTAATTCGAATGATCATTCACCCCGTAAAACTCCCTAAGCGGAAGCAGTTTCAGGTCATAATTTAAATTCATTCGCATGATCATTCACCGTGAAAAACGGCCTTTACACTCTTCGGTCCTGAAAAATACCTGGCCTATGAAAAAAATAAATTTCTCAGGTCTTTTGAGCACACATGAGAGAACTGAAATTATGTGTTGAAGATTTGTATATAATTTTTGTTGAAATATTTGTAGTCCGCACATGTTTATAGTTTTTATTTGGGGTATGGAAGAAATTTGATGATCGAATGAATAATAATGAAGAATTAATGTTTTGTATATTAACAGAAAAAATGCAACATGAGCAAGAATAAATACATGAAATATAGTTCACATTATTTATGGGGAGCCTTATGCTCAGTTGCCATGGGGACAAAATAAACAAAAATACGGAGCGCCCGTCGGTCGTGAATGAAGTGCGTTGAAAATAGTGTTGTAGTAATGTTTCTCTGGCTTGGCACCGGTTAATAGGCTCCATTACTGCCTAATTACTCCATTAAGGCAGTAATGGAGCATATTAACCGGTGCCAAGCCCGAGAAACATTTCTTCATATTATTTGCCGGGAAAACTCTAGATCTTATATTCGTGTTATTGTGTTTTAGATCTTCTAATGATAAAAATCTCTTTCTGAAGAAGGTCCACACATAGATGCGATGTCCGCGAGGTGTTCCGTGTGGTTGTCGCTGATCATTGAAGGGAGGTCATAGATTGCCCCTTAAAGGGGTCTTGCCTGCAGTGGTCGCGGGTTCGTGCCCAGTTTTCGCCTCCCGGGTGCCAGCGCAGGTCATTCACTTTTTGGCGAGGGTGGAATCCATAGTCCTGAATTTGCTGGACGTGCTTCATTTTAACTGCATTTATCGTGAGGGGACCTCCGTCACTGCCGGGTGATGATGAGGAACTGGGTGATGTGTCACGGGAGACGCCTTTTCATTTTATTCGGCACACTTTTCCTTCTTCGCCGACATGCCGTCTCTCTCGTCCTCCCGGAGGCGTAGCAGGGCTTTGCTTGCATTCCTCGTGACCCCTCCCGTAGTCTTTCGATGAATCGTCCCTTCGCCATAGAGTGACTGTTTGATTCGACCTGCCCCCGAGGCTTACTCCATCCCTTGTGACCGTCCGGGACTGTGTTTACACTCATCTCGCTCATCTAATCTCGGGACAATGCGATAACCATACTAGCCTAGAACAAGTCTTTTAAGTGAATTAAATTGAGAACCATTGTCAGATCGCAGGTTGAAATTTAGAATTAATCTCCTAAATAAATTCCAAGATAATATTTTCAGTGATGATGTGAAAAATATTTTGCGAACCCCAACTTACTGTTATGGTGGACTGGACCATGAATACGAAATCAGAGAAATTGATTGCCGAACTGACATATTCAAAATGTTCCTTTTATCCTCGTCCCATTAGGGATATGAATAGCGGTAAATATGACCAATACCAGTGAATCAATCCGTAGCATAGATAGTTGCATGTTGGTGTAAGGACTTGATGGTAACTCAACTAACAGCACGTCTTTGTATGCTTAGTTTCCTATTTTTATCTTTTTGAAATAGTGAAGTTTAGACTGATATATTAATACTAATCCTTTTAAATGCATGATATGTGGTGCATGTTTGGTGAGAAATCACCCCCTGCCACACACTTTTGTAGTGGCTTGCAGGGTATTTATCTGCATCTACATCTACATAATACCCTGCAAGCCACCACAAAAGTGTGGCAGGGGGTGAATTATCACCAAACATCCACTACATAAAAAGGATTAATATTTATATACTGTTCTAAACTTCGCTATTTAAAGAAAGATAAAAATGGCGAAGCAAACATGAAAAAACATGCTGTTAGTTGGGTTAGCTCCAAGTCCTTACACCAACATGCAACTATCTATGCTACGGATTGATTCACTGGTATTGGTCATATTTACCGCTATTCATATCCCTAATTGGAAGAGGATAAAAGGAACATTTTGAATATGTCAGTTCGGCAATCAATTTCTCTGATTTCGTATTCATGGTCCAGTCCACCATAACAGTAAGTTGGGGTTCGCAAAATATTTTTCACATCATCACTGAAAACATGGCAGTCCGTTAACACCTAGTTCCTTTAAGCCTCGTTGATTTCCACAGAGAAAGAGGACGTCTTGGTAGCTCAACTGGTAGAGCACCTGGCCGGAAATCAGGGGGTCCGGGTTCGAGTCCCGGTCAAAGCGAATGATTTTTTCTCTGTGGAACTCCTTGCTATAGAAAATATGGTCTTGGAATTTGTTTAAGAGATTAAGTCTAAATTTCAACCTGCGATCTGACAATGATTCCCACTTTAATTCATTCAATAGACTGGTTACGCTAACAAGGTTATCATACCGTCCCTTTACAAATATTGCCCATCTTCGCTGCACACGTTCAAGTTCGTTATTTTGACCGATTTCGTAGGGATCCCATACACTGGCAGCATATTCCAAATGAGGTCTTACAAGGGAAAAGTAGCTGATTTCTCGTACATGATCGTCACATTTACCCAGTACTCTTTTGACGACGCTTTAGGTAAGAGGCAGTGAGGACACTGTGTGAAATGTAGGGGTCGTGAAAAGAAGACATCGTCCATTTTAGACCCGCCTTCACCGGCAGAATACTGCTAAAAATAATAAATAATAACAGAAGACATGTATGTCGCGGTGGAAACACATCAGGGAAATAATAGACGAAATAAGTAAAAGACTATACCTTTCCGGTTTCTTGATGGTGCTTTAGAGAGATAATGCCACTATCATAATTCAGTATCTTTCCCGCAAGATGGTGTATTAATTAGAGAAACATTTATTGCTCATAGTATAGTTTTCACATATCGATGATTGCAATTTTAACCGGGTCGAAGTGAAGTCGCGCATTCAATTCTATTATACAACTAAAGCAAAAACATAAAGCGTGTAATCTAGAAAGAAAAATCTGCAGTTATATCCTGCAAAGTCAGAGAGAAAGAAATTCACGGAAGGATGGTCCCCCTTCCACTCCACTTGTGTAACAGGAGCGTTGAAGCGCTCGTTGTCGTGTAGCCATGGCGACTGTTCGAGGTCCCCGTTGCCTCGCGACCGACTCAAGAGAGGCGAGAATGAAGGTGGCTTCACTCTCGGAAGAGCCATGACGAACGACCCAGTGGTTAAACAAATGAAGAGCCGCGAGCGAGCTTCAAGAGGAAACCGGAGTCCGAGAAGATCCGAAAGAAGGAAGACGGACACCAGCCAGCCAGCTCCTATGCAGAAGACATCAGGAGGCAAACGCTTGCGAAATGATTATCGCGGCCGGGAGCCAAAGCTTGGAAGATACAAATCACATTATGGCTCGCTTGAGAGACTGGAGATTCTACATCTACATGTAGGACATTGCTACCATTGCTATAATCACAAAATGAGAGAAATTGATTGCCGAACTGACAGAATCAAAATGTCATTCTTTCCTCGTACAATTAGGGATATGAATAGCGGTAAATATGTCAAATACGAGTAAATGAATGTATAGCACAGGTAGCTGCATGTTGGTATAAGGACTTGAAGCTACAGTTCACAGTATCAGGCATCACGTAGTGGAAGTGAGACATATTCGATGAGTAAAAAAAAACTTTAGCACTTTTCCACAAGGTATTTAAAATTATAAAATTACACAACACGTGTTTCGGCTTACTAAGCCATCATCAGGTGTACACTCGGTAGGTAGGTAGGTAGATTTAAGTTTTTATGGGTGCGTCGACGACTAAGGTCATTTGCACCACGCAGTCTATATAGTGTACTAAAATAAAAATTGGATACGTCGGCAATAGAAATAAAAAGAAAAATATAAGACACTATATTAAATCTTATTTAGAAGGCCAGTTACTTTTAAAAACGATATAATTCCGCTTAGACGATCATGATCGTCTCCTAGAACTTGTTCTAGGTCTCCCCTAATACCCAGCTTTTCGCGCATAGTCCGGAATTTGTCACACTCAGTCAGGAGGTGTCGGACACTGAGAGGAGAGTCGCAGTCATCACAACGAGGTGTTATTTTCTCTTCTGTAAAGAGGAAGGAGTGGGTCAAGGCGCAATGACCAATTCTCAACCTTGTGATGACGACTTCCTCTCTTCGACTGTTCCTGACGGAAGTGGGCCACACTGACGTTACCGGCTTTACGCTGCGTAGTTTGTTATTACGCACGTCCCTCCAAGATGTACTCCACTGATCTAGCACTTCTTTACGAAGAGTAGCCTTTAGGTCCTGGCAAGGGACCAGCGTCGTCGTCTGTTCAGGGATCTTTAGAGCCCTCTTCGCAGCTGCATCGGCCGTCTCATTACCGGCAATTCCCTCTCACACCCTACACACATGAGGTGTACACTCATTAAGATAACTTGTTTTTGCATGTTTGCTACGCTATATTTATCTTTCTTTAAATAGTGAAGTTTAGAACAGTATATAAATACTAATCCTTTTTTATGCATGATATGTAGTGCATGTTTGGTGAGAATTCACCTCCTGCCACACACCTTTATGGTGGCCTCCAGGATATTATGTAGATGTACCCCCGTCCTCTTCCATCTGCCATACAGTGCCTCGCTACCTATCACAATTGTCACAACTAGTCTTTTCTTTACTTCCCTACTTCAGTCCAACATGTCATTAGCTCATGCCTAAGAATTTAAGGTGCAACTTTTACCTAAACTTGTGAAGAAATGGATTTTGGATGTTATATTCACTAAGACAAAAAACACTTAATTTTGCTGAAAGTCCATTTAAAAATAGTGTAATACGAAGAACACTATAAGCTTTCTAGCAACTCGTTTGACGCGTATATATCAAGGAAAGCCAGTCTGCTGCAGCTTGTAGGAAAATAGTTTAAAAAGACGTTTTTTCTGTCGTGCACGCAATGAATTACATTTCAAGGGTGTAAGTTTTTCTGCGAAAGGCCATTGGCTCACGAAGATTGGCAAGTAGATGGTTCTGATCTACAAAGTAATGAAGATTTCAATCTCCCCTCGATAGACTGGAATACGTGTAGTTTCATTGCAGGAGGTAAGGATAAGGAACATTGCGAATCACTGTTGAACACCTTTACGACACATTCTTTACAACAGCTAGTAACAGAGCCGACCAGGGGAAACAACATTCTAGACTTATTAGCAACAAATATACCCGAGAGAGTTCTAAATACAGTTACAGACACAGGAATTAGTGACCATAAAATAGTGCATGCGAAATTTATTGTAGGCGTTGAAAGACATTATAAACCAAGGAGGAGGGTATACTTATTTGGCAAGGCAAATTACGACGGTATGAAAGAGGAATTAAGGGAAGCATTTAATGTATTCAGCGAACAAAGCAAAGGATTAAATACAGAGGATTCGTGGAGAGAATTTCTTGAGGTCACCCGTAACGCAGTTCATAAATACATACCAAGTAAATATATTAGTGATAATACAGAGCCAAGGTGGTATAACGCGGAGGTTAGGAAATCACTAAAACGACAAAGGGTATGCCACGCTAAGATGAAAAATGCAGGACGGGCTCTATCGGTAGAGGAAAAAAATGAGCTAGTTCAAAACTATAAAAAATCGAGAGCATTAGCAAGAAAATCATGTCGGCAAGCGTTATCACATTTCAAGAGCAAGATGTTAGGAGAATATTTAGATAGCAATCCTAAAGCGTTTTGGTCATATGTGAGAGAGCTCCAGGGAAATAAGTCCACAGTGCACACACTTAAAAATGATAAAGGAATCAGAGTCACCAGCAGTGTAGAAAAAGCCAATACTTTAAACACCTTCTTCCAAAGTGTATTCAACTCATCGTCACAAAACGCAGTGGAACCACCGCCGAACACTTTCAGTGAGCAAATGCCCGAAATAAACATTTCATGTCGCGGAATAGAGCAGCAGTTAAAAAGCATAAGTAAAAACAAATCACCAGGTCCCGATCAAATTCCTTCCAGAGTATATAAAACATTAGCTTCTGAAATAGCCCCCTATCTAGAAATAATATTCAATAAAACACTAAAGAACCACACAGTACCCAAGGATTGGAAAGTAGCTAACATTACACCTATATTTAAAAGCGGTGATAGGGAAGAACCTAGTAACTACAGACCCATTTCACTCACGTCAATCTCTTGTAAGATATTTGAGCACATAGTAGTCAGTTCGATAATGGGGCATTTGGATAGTCAGGGATTACTCATAAACAGCCAGCATGGGTTCCGGTAAGGTAGATCCTGCGAGACACAATTAGCTTTATTCGTACACGATATTTTAGTCCACGGCGAAAGCAGTACTGAAGTTGATGCGATATTTTTAGATTTTAAAAAGGCCTTCGATAAAGTTCCTCATGACAAATTAATCTTGAAGTTAGAGAGTTTTGGTATAAATAAAGACGTTGTATGTTGGGTAAAAGAATTCTTAAGTGGGCGAGAGCAGAGGGTTGTCATAGATGGTATCATGTCGGACACAATCGAAGTCACATCGGGAGTTCCCCAGGGTAGCGTAGTAGGTCCGCTTCTATTTCTTTTATACATAAACGATTTGGGTACCGTAGTTAGTAGTAACCTTAGACTTTTTGCAGACGATGCGGTGGTGTACAGGGGTATATCGAACGAAGAGGACACGAAATCACTTAGCAAGGATTTAGATGCAATTCAAGAGTGGTGCGACAAATGGCAGTTAGAACTTAACCTTAAAAAGTATGTAGCTATCAATTTTTGGAGGAGGAATAATTCGATTCCATATAAAATTATTAACACGAAGATCGAAAACGTTGAAACCGTAAGATATTTAGGTGTAACAATCACAAAAAATTTATCGTGGGGTAGACACATCCGGGAAATATGCGGCCGAGAGAAGAGAAAGCTAGGATTTATAAAAACAGTACTCGGGAAATGTGATGAGAAGACAAAAATGCGATGTTACTTTTCACTAGTTAGGCCCCACCTTGAGTATGCAGCCAGTGTATGGGATCCTAATTAATTAGGTTTGATGAGAGAACTAGACAGTGTGCAGCGTAGAGCAGCTAGGTTCGTCAAAAGGTGTTACGATAGGTTGAGTAGTGTATCAGAATTAATACAAGAATTAGGGTGGGAATCATTATCAGAGCGTAGGTTAAAGTCCAGATTAAATCTATTGGAGAAATTTCAATCGGATAGCTTTACTGAAGATGTTAGGCACATATTAAAAACACCAGCGTATTATGCTAGATTCGACCAGATAAATAAGATTAGAGAGATAGATTGTCGTACAGATAGATTCAAAATGGCATTTTTCCCCCGTACTATAAGAGAACAGAATAGACAGCATAGGGAAGGGATAGGTAGAGGAAATATTTTAGAGTATTCTGTAGTGCATGATGCATGTATTAATCCCTTAAATACTATAGATACTAACAATCTAGTTGCATGAGACCCTTTAGTTGCTTGCTTGCATGTTAGTAGTGTATGCTTGGTGATCTTCACCCCCTGCCACACACCCTCGCGGTGGCTTGCAGGGTATCGTGTAGATGTAGATGTAGAAGTGAATAATAGCTAGAAGAGCCTCTCTAATTGTGTTATTTATCCGTATTATCCCAGCATGTGTGGGTTAGTAATGCTTAAACAATCATCTTGCAATGCAGACTACTCTAAAATATTTCCCCTACCCATCCATTTGCTATTCTGCCGATTGCGTTCTCTTATAGTACGGGGGAAATTGACATTTTAAATCTATCGGTACGACAATCTATCTATCTAATATTGTGTATCTGGTCAAATCTAGCATAACACGCAGGGATTTTTAATAAATATATCTCTAACATCTACAGTGAACGTATATGTTTTAAATTTCTGTAGGAGATTTTATCGGTACTTAAGCCTACGATCTGATAATTTTTAACTTCTCCCAACCTAATTCTTCTATTATTTTTCCACACACCATGCATATTTTCTTCAGGGCTTCATATTCAGAGGAGGAGGCAGTGAAAATGGATGCAGGAAGTATTTTTAGTCTAGTTCTTTTTTCCAAAGAGTTCGTTCGCCTAATTGAATTTTATTTCCTGGCACCTAACGAATTTCTTTGATGACTTGGAATTGAAGGAAAGCTCTAGATCATCTCGGTGGGAATGAAATTTTATTGGGAACTTTATTTGCGTCACTGCTCGCACAATGCTGCATGCATTGTGACCATTTCGTTCGCTTCTGTCATAATTTGTCATTAATGTCAGAAGGTAACCAGCCTTTTCTATTGCATTCCTTGAAAGCAGCCTTCAGAGTGCAGTCTTAATGCCCGAACTTGACCTCTGCAATGGTTGTCTCTGAAAAATCCTTTTCCCATTCATAAATGGGTTAATGAGATTGCGTTAGGCATCTAATCAGGGCCTGTCCATGCCGTTGCGGAGAACATTTCTCTCCCCTATCGGTACTTTGTGCGTACAACCGAAGTCTTGTACTACTACCGAGCACGGGATGGGGGTCCATTTGGCTCCGACGAGCTGGCAGATTGCTTAGGAGAAGTCGCCAAACTCATGCAACGCGAATCAACCTGGGCGCAGTGACTGTGTTGAAGGGACGAAGGACATGCTGAGAGGCCTCGAGGAGGACGAAAACAGCAGGGGAGAGTGTTGCCCCTTGTGGCACTTCTTCTGCACGCTTGCGACACTCCCTCTCGTGATTCGTGATCCTCGCCTCCTCCTTGTGCCTCCTCCAGATAAAGGAACCGAGACCGCTTTCCCCTCCGTCTCTCTCTGCAAATACGCGTCGCTTCCCAGAATCCGCGTTTAGCACGCCACCGACTGACTAGAATGGAGAACAGCTTTCACAAATGGCCTGTTACCTTTTTTATTTCAGCATTTACTTCGACAGCAAGTTAATTGTGTGCATAGGAACTTGCTCATAAGACACGATGGAGATGTATTTCCAGCTACAAGGAATCCTAAGTCTTTGAACACCTCCCAATCCTGTTGACGTGATTTCAATCAGAGTGTACCCTCCTAGGTTGGCGTGTTCAACTCCGGTACACCGTAAAACGTTTATCTGATTACTAAGGTACAAAAGCGATCTGAATTTCGAGGTGTAAGCAGCACCTATTTTTTGTAAAGAGAGTGAATATATTTTTACTGATGTTTTGGATCCTTCAAATTAGAATTGTTCAAATTTTTGTAAAAGAAAAATTAAAAATAAAATTTCCGTCAAGGATTAGTTTTATGTATTTGTATTTGATTTAATCAGAAGCGTACATCTACATCTACATAATACCCTGCAAGCCACCATAAAGGTGTGTGGCAGGAGTCGAACTCTCACCAAACATGCACTACATATCATGCATAAAATTTGTAATTAAAAATTAAAATAGCAAAGCATACATGCAAAAACATGCAGTTAGTTGGGTTAGCTTTAAGTCCTTATACCAACATGCAGCTACCAATGTTATCCATTGCTACACTCGTACTGGTTACATTTACCGTTATTCATATCCATAATATTACGAGGAAAAAAGGAGATTTTGAATCCGTCAGTTCGGCAATCAATTTCTCTAATTTTGTGATTATGGTCCAGTCTACCATAGTAAGTAGAGGTTCGCAAAATATTTTTAACATCATCACTGAAAATATGGTCTTGGAATGTATTTAAGAGATTAAGTCTAAATTTCAACCTGCGATCTGGCAATGATTCTCAATTTAATTCATTTAATAGACTGGTTACGCTAATAAGGTTATCATACCGTCCCTTTACAAATCTTGCCGATCTTCGCTGCACACATTAAAGTTCGTTATTTAGACCGATTTCGTAGGGATCCCATACACTGGCAGAATATTCCAAATGAGGTCTTACAAGGGAAAAGTAGCTGATTTCTCGTACATGATCGTCACATTTACCCAATACTCTTTTGATGAAACCCAGTTTACGATTAGCTTGACCCATTATTTCACGTATGTGTTTACCCCAGGAAAGATCATGTGTCAGTCTTATTCCAAGATATTTAACGGATTCCACGTTTGTTAATTGTGTAGACGCAGAAAAAAATACGACGCAGGGAGTGGTCGAGCTGAGGCGATCTAAAGGTATCCCCTATGCGGCACAAAGGTATCTGATGCGGCACACTGATCGGGAGATAGAAAGAGGGTACTGTAAACCACCGCTCCACAAAAGCCGGCGAGAAAATGGCTACTCGATGCGCTGAAACTCATTGTTAAACCATGATGCCTTAGGTTTAACTTTCTCCTGACCAAAGCTAACTGGATTAAGGTTGGTCAGCGCTGAAACAGCATATGAATACAGGTTTAACGAAATCGCCGGACCAACTTCCCTAAAACTATCTTAGTCGTAGAAAACGAATCTATGAATGCGGCCGTAGGGAACTAGTTGCCGGGGATGCTAATGGCACGGTCCCTGACTTCCGGTAGGGTTTCACTGGTGGGTTTCAGCAGCTTGGTTTCGTGGCCCGTAGAGTAATGGCCTCCTATCCTGAGGGCCCGGGTTCGATTCCCGGTGGTGGATTTTTCATTAGTAAACCGGTCCCCAATTGAGTGCTTAGTGGAGGGCATTTCAGGTTCAGTACTCCGTCCGTCTAATGGGACGTTAAGCCGTGGTCCCCTTTGCGCTTTTCGTTTAAAGTAGGCTAATGCCGACACCAGGTTTCCCTCTCCACCCTTCCTACGTTCCCTGAAATGTTCCTCCAATCACCCACCTATCCTAGACGGTCGTCTGAATAACCAACTACTCCAAATGTGTAGCCTCTGTGTGATTTGAAATGATATGACGTTCGAGTCCACATTGAGATCGGGCAATTTCTTCTGCCGCTTAAGTTCTCTCGAAGAAGAGATTCAGATACGTCCAACAGCATGCATTTTACTACCTTTCAAAAGTGATTGCTGTACAGAAATTGTGATTCCTCCAATGAATCGATAGGGTATTGACGGCGATTTCCGAAGCAAATAATTGCTATCAGTTAACGTTCGGTACGTCACAGACATGTACTGAATACAGGAAAATTTAAGAGCTGTGATTTCAGGGCGTCACATTTAAATGGAACAACAGTAAACATTTTAGCCTAGAGAGAGAAAGTATTTATGCATACAAATACTTGAATGTTGCCTTATTGACAACACAACATTAAGTGACGTGGTGGAGCAACTCGAACTTAACATTCCGTCTACGCAGCGCCCTGAAAGACACCAAGGCGACAATGGTAGGTCATTCCACGTTAGTAATAATGTGCGAAGAAACAACTGACGACGAGTAAACAGTCGTAATGACTGATTTTACTGAAATAACCAACAGTACAAGGAACCAATAGTGCATGCTTGGTGATCTTCACCCCCTGCCACACACCCTCGCGGTGGCTTGCAGGGTATCGTGTAGATGTAGATGTAGAACCAAGGTGACTTCACATCGCATTTCATAAATTTAAAGAAACACAGCTTTTACGATAAAATGAAACGTGTAGGCTTATCAAACCGATGAACAATTAAAACATAAACTGTGGAATAATTGAAAGTATGCCAAGAGTAACTGAGGTCCTGATCTCACGGTCGACTAGCGGGCTAAATTCAGTTTCCGGTCGCTCTCTCTGTCCTAGGCAGCCATGGAACTGGCACAGAAATATTTCTTTGGTTAGCCATTTGAGTGCTTTGTGGAGAGAATTCGAGTTCAGTACTCCGTCCATCGGATGGGACGTTATGCACCCCTGAGCGCCTTTCTTTAAGAGTAGGCCGAGTTTCTCTCCATTCTTTCCCTTTCATTCCTCTTCTGCCTTTCCTTCCGGTCTGAAGCGTCTCGAAGTGCGGAAACGGACTGATAACACTGGTGAGACGCTGAAGTCGCCTTCACCTTCGTTTTCAATTAATTCCAATGTATTCCAAAAGGACCAGACCCTTTTTTATTTAGGGTAATACATCTCGGATCCTCTCCCAAAACAATCCCTCCTCCTCTCTCCTTCATCATCAACCTCTTAAAAACTTTTTTTTTTTTAATACAAATTCAGAAATTAAAAAAATAGCATTTCTTTTAATTCACTGAGAAAATTATAATTTCTACCTAAAAGAAACGAAACAACCATCAACTCAACCAAGAAAAACGAAACCTAGGGGGCTGTGTTTGAAACCATCGAGATTATCTCGAATAGGCAACCAAGGAGTCACGTGGTACAAACAAGAAAGGGATCGAATATTCGGTGTGTTTGTATCGTCATTACAATGTCAATAATTGTTTTTTTTTTAGTTTTCCTCGCTCTAAGGCTCTATATTTGAGTCAGATAAGATAAAACTCGTTTAAAACAATATATAGCGAGATTGTAATGTACGATTATTATAGATCAAATTTGTGCACCGTTCGTGTTTATACCATGTGACTCCTTGGTTACCTATTTGAGATAATCTCGATGGTTTCAAACACAGCACAGAATATTAAACGAAATCAATGCAATCGATTTTTTTTATTCTGGGTGCGGCAAGCCGTTGCACCAGATTGTGGTGACATGACTGCCCAGTTATTATTACTGCGGGGTGCAGCGCGGTCGCACGCGAAGGGAGAGTGGGCGAAGAAATCGTCGCGCGTGGAATATGTCAGATTGGGTTTCATTTCGCGCTTCATTTGTTGCGGGGCGACTGATTTATTCCCTTTCGCAGACTCACCCTGCTCTATGAACCTTCTAGCTGAATGGCTGGCGTCGGAGCCGCGAACGAATTCTAAGTTGACGAAGTGATCTGCTCCTCCGCGTCGGAATGATTCCCATAAATTTCGCTGCGCTGGCCATTTTTCTGTGAGATGCGTTCCGCTTCCTCTGGCTAGCGTCTGTTCTGCATTGATTCCGCATTCCGAGTCTAGGTGGCAGACGTTTCGGGCGACAGTCTGCCTGCCAGCTCCTCCCTCGCATTCAGAGATTCTTCCATCGCCTACATCCCCGTCGACAGGACTCATGCTTGAGGGACCTTTAATCCCTAGCATTAGGGCCTCACGTTCATAGGGAGACAGTTCATAATTCAATGCCTGTCACTCTGCCAAAAAATCACTGGGCTCATTACATACGATTGCGTTATTTTGGAAAAATGCACTATAAATGCAAATGCACTGCCTCTTTGCTAAACAGGCAAGGCATGCCCTCCCGAACATGCGTAAATATTCTAAATCGAGGGGAATATGCAGAAGAGGACACATAATGCAGTAAATTACGTAAAGTTGGCCGATAAGAATTAAAGTAGCGATAGAATATTATACGTAGCGCACACAACGGAACAGACCATGGAAGAAGAATTCGGAAGAGAGCATGGATGAGAATTTCAAGTCTTCTCCATTGAGGCAAAAGCAACTGCAGTTGATTCTTCATCTACATCTACATTCACACGATACCCTGCAAGCCACCGGGAGGGTGTATGGCAGGGGGTGAAGATCACCAAGCATGCACTACTGACATGCAAACAAGCAACTATAGGGTCTCATGCAACTAGATTATTAGTATCTATAGTATTTAAGGGATTAATACATGCACTACAGACTACTCTAAAATATTTCCCCTACCTATCCCTTTGCTATGCTACCTATTCTGTTCTCTTATAGTACGGGGGAAAATGCCATTTCTAATCTATCAGTACGACAATCTATCTAGTGGGAAGTAGTGGTGGTGTTATTGGCCTCCGAGTGAATATTGGTCCCGGCGTCTGCCCCTAAGTGTCCACGGACAGTTGCAGTACATCTACATAATACCCTGCAAGCCACCACAAGGGTGTGTGGCAGGGGGTGAATTCTCTCCAAACATGCACTACATATCATGCATAAAAAAGGAATAGTATTAATATAGTAGTCAGACCTACACTATTTAAAAAAGATAGAAATTGCAAAGAAAACATGTAAAAACATTCTGTTAGTAGGGTTAGCTTTAAGTACTCATACCAACATGCAGCTACCAATGCTATTCATTGCTACTCTCCGATAGGACGTATTTACCGTTATTCGTATCTGTAATTGTTCGAGGGAAAAAGAACATTTTGAATCTAACGGTTCGGCAATCAATTTTTCTAATTTTATGAATATGGTCCGGTTTGCCATAGTAAGTTGGGGTTCGTAAAATATTTTTAACATCATCACTGAAAATATTGCCTTGGAATTTGTTTAAGAGATTAAGTCTAGATTTCAACCTGCGATCTGATAATGGTTCCCATTTCAATTCATTTAATAGACTGGTTACGCTAATATAATTATCGTAACGTCCCTTTACAAATCTTGCCGATCTTCGCTGCACACGTTGAAGTTCATTACTTAGACCGATTTCGTAGGGATCCCATACACTGGCAGCATATTCCAAATGAGGTCTAACAAGGGAAAAGTAGCTGATTTCTCGTACATGATCGTCACATTTACCCAATACTCTTTTGATGAACTCAGTTTACGATTAGCTTGATCCATTATTTCACGTATATGTTTACCCCAGGAAAGATCATGTGTCAGTCTTATTCCAAGATATTTAATGGATTCCACGTTTGTTATTTCATTATTACTTATTTTGTATGTGCTAGGGGGAGAACTATACTTTTTCCAAAAATACATTACTACACATTTTTTAAAATTTAATTCTAACTGCCATGTATCACACCAATTTTCGATTGCTTGTAGGTCATCATTTAAATATTGCTTATCGTTTGGGCTTAGAATTTCCCTGTACACAACTGCGTCATCGGCATCGGCAAACAGACGAAGCTTACTTTTTACCACCTTACTGGTATCATTAATGTACATAAGGAACAGGAGTGGACCTATCACACTACCTTGTGGGGCACCGGATGTGACTTCAATTTTAGGTGATCATGTAGAAAATCACTTATCCATGATATAATTTTACTGTCTAGCCCATAAGATTTTAAATTCAATATTAGTTTGCTATGAGACACCTTGTCAAAAGCTTTTTTGAAATCTAAAAAAACAGCATCCACTGGAATATTATTTTCGCCAGAAACTAAAATATCGTAGGAAAAGAGAGCAAGTTGAGTTCCACACGATCTGCTCTTCCGGAAGCCATGCTGAAAGTTGGACAACAAATTCTGGCTATCTAGGTGCCCCATGACTGAACGGACAATTATATGTTCTAGGACCTTGCATGAAATGGATGTGAGAGATATTGGGCTGTAGTTAGATGGCTGCTCCCTATCACCACTTTTAAAAATGGGTGTTACATCGGCTACTTTCCAGTCCATCGGTACGACGTGTTCACTGAGGGATGTGTTAAATACTATTTGAAGGTAGGGAGTAATTTCGGAAGCTAACTCTCTATACACGAGGGAGGGAATTTGATCAGGGCCAGGAGATTTGTTGGGGCTTATATCTTTGAGTAACTTTTCAATGCCATTACAGGAAATTTCTATTGGTGGCATCAGCCACTGAAAGAGGTCAGGTAGCACGACAGTTGGATCGCCGGAAGGTGGGTTAAAAACGGTTTGGAAGAAGGAATTGAGCAAGTTAACTTTGTCAAGAGTGTTTGTGGCCATTTCCCCCTTATCATTTTTTAGTGAATGTACGGTAGACTTATGGCCTTGCACCTCCCTGACGTAGGTCCAGAAGACTTTTAGATTTTCCTTCAATTGTTCCCCAAGTGTTTTTCTTTTGAATTCTGCGAATGCATTACTAAGGGGTGTCTTTGCAGCGGATTTTGAAATTTTATAATTTTCAATTATTACGTTACGCTCATTAGTGGGCATATATTTGCTATTTCTTTTAATTTAAGCATGACATATTCGCTGCCGTCTCAGGGATTTTCTCACTTCGGCATTGTACCACCTAGGTTCAGTGCTTTAAAGTAGTGTAGTGCTGCTGCGTCGCGTTCTTCAGTGCTGCTGCCCGCAGGGTGCACGGAGGGAAATGGCGTTAGTGGTGCACGCCCGCCTCGCTCCGAATGAAAGGCTCGCACCGCTCTTCGTTTGCACACATTCACTCCCATTCAACCTTGCATGTGTGTGCTTCCCTCTAGTCTCGTTGGGCGTTCAACGTTCTCGCTGTGGCTGTACGCAGGCTGTGTGACTTTGCGAGCGATAACTGCTTTCTAAGGGAAGGAACAATGAAACCGAGGGCAGGACCATGCGTGCATTGCACTAGCCAATGCGGTAACACGCATAGCTCCACGACACCAGGTCACGTCAACCAGAACTACTTTTAGGTCATCGGTTTTTCAATTCGGTGGTCATGCTAAGTGCAATACAAACTTCGGTTCAAGCCGATAAAATATCATTAACTTAAATCATGTTCAAATGGAGAACTTGGTAACGCTTGGAAATGCATTTAAAAGTGAACTCGTGATAAGCGATCACTTTTTCTCGTGAGCGCTCAAAAGTGCCTCCCCTGCCACACACCCTCTTGGTGGCTCGCTGGGTATTACGTGGATGTAGATGAAGTGAAAGTGAATGCTCAAGTTCTCTCTCGAAGGCTTCATCGCCGTCGTCAAAGTTAAGCGCACCCACTTCTACATCTACATCTACTCGATACCCCGCAAGTCACCGCGAGGGTGTGTGGCAGGGGGTGAATATCACCGAACATGCACTACCGACATGCAAACAAGCAACTATAGGGTCTCATGCAACTAGACTGTTAGTATCTATAGTATTTAAGGTGTCAATGCATGCATAATGCACTACAGACTACTCTAAAATAGTTCCCCTACCTATCTGTTTGCTATGCTGCCTACACTGTTCTCTAGTACGGGGGAAAATGCCATTTTGAATCTATCGGTACTACAATCTATCTCTCTAAACTTATTTTTCTGGTCGAATCTAGCATAATACGCTGGTGTTTTGAATATGTGCCTAACATCTTCAGTAAAGCTATCCACTTCGAGGGATCATTGCATTGGAGTGATCGCTTGCAGTTTTTAAGATGGTCCTTCCTAAGGATGGAAGTTTCTTTGTTCGAGTTCCGGGAAATGTTGTTTGTGTTTGCATCGCCTTAGCAACCTATGTGCACCTAGCCATGTCATGCTTTCAGGCGAATGAATCGTTTGCTTGGCGTAGGATCTCCATGCGGTCTCGTTCTTCGGCCGCTGGAAATCAACTTTCTGATCCAAATTTCGCTTTCTCCGTTTGTTCATTTTGTTTTTTAGCTGGACGTTGATGGTGATGTGACTTCTTTCACAAGTCAGATGAGGATACACTTGTTTCGCTTCCTTCAGTGTCGCTGTCGAACACGAAATTGATAATTGTGTATTTCTTTAGAGGCGCTGAAAATTAGGGCCCACGAATTTTGGGAATTCGAATAGGAGCTTAGTATTCCCGATTTGTGTAAATTCGTCACCGTGTATATCCCTCCGCGATAAAAGCGCCTTCTTCCGGCGGCGAGGAGCACTTGAGGACAACACCGGGATGGACGGAGAGTTCACGTAATATCAGTGCGACGAAATGAGAGAGGAGGACGTGACTGTCGCATTGCATTGCAAGTCTGACACACTTCCTCGGAGCGTCTGCTAAGACGCTGAAAGGGCTGTGAGAACGTCGTGCAGGGAGATTGTCTTTCTTCGCGAGAGATCGAATGGTAGGGAAGTGTTGAGCGATAATTTCGGGAAGGAGAGAAAATTGAATGAAACATGGACTTCATTGGACCGACCAACCGTGAATAATCTCACCCTCGCAGTGAGATAACCGTCGGCCTGAGGTTCATGTCTGGCCTGTTGACCGCGGAGTTTTGAATAATCAATTCTTTTATGTCCTCCTGGAGATCATTAAATGCGATACATACTCGTACGAACAAAATAGTGGCGAACGACTGATAAGCAAGGTCATTCGTCATTTTAATGGACGGTGCAACAATGGAGAAAAGAATAATGTGTCGGCATTATACAGCAGCCGTCTGATAATCCCACCATTCGTCGCCTGTCCGCATCTCGACGCAGGCATGTCGGGTGCCGGGAGGGAATGCTCTTTCCTTCCACGCCCCCCTGGCTTTCAAATGCCGCGCTTTCGCTGAGCTGCTCCCGCCGCCGCTCCTCCTCATGCATACGCCCGCGCCGCGGCGCCTGATTCGCTGGCGCCTCTAAGAGCGGCGATTCCCTCGCGATCGCCCGCTGCTTTTCTCGTGGAATCCGAATTTTCTTACGGCTTCACCTTTTCTGGAAGGTACTGGCGTCGGGGCATTTCATTGACGGCAAACAATTTGCGTGGAAGTTTCCCAGCTCGTCGACTCCGCATTTCATGCGACCTGCAAGGTCCTCGACCGTTTGCTGATCTCAGGAAATAATCGGCGAATCTGTCTTTCCGCAGCTAAAACATATCAATGTAGGATTGCTCCATTAGAATCCCCATAACCAATCCAAGACTAATTACGTTTTATTTTTACTGGAGATTTAATCGATACTTTAACCGATACAATATATAATCCGATATATTATATCGGTTATTATCACATATTACTATATAATATATGATGATAACCGATCTTACAATGATTCCCAACCTAATTCTTCTATTACTTCTGATACACTACTAAATGATCGAGTGACTAACGAAGAATTGTTAAGAAGAGTGGGAGAGAAGAGATGTCTACTGAAACATTAAAAAGACGACGGGACAACTTAATCGGCCATATCTTCAGAGACGATGGCATGATGAAGACAATCGTCGAAGGATAAGTGAACGGGAAGAATGGAAAAGGCAGGCCTCGTATGAGTTACACAGAACAGGCCGTAAAGGACGTGAAAGAGAGGAGCTACGTCAATGTGAAGAGGTTGGCCGATTGAAGAATCGAGTGGAGGGCTGCGTCAAACCAATCCTAGGATTGTTGACCCTTGATGATGACGATGACACTACTCAACCTATCGTAACACCTTTTGTCAAACCTAGCTGCTCTACGCTGCACACTGTATAGTTCTGCGTTCAACTCTAATTCATTCGAATCCATTACACTGGCTTCATATTGCTGTTAGGGCGGCGTAACTATTGAAAAGTAACATCGCTCTTTTGCCTTCTCGCCACATTTCCCTAGTAATCTTCTGATAAAGGCTGAGGATGTGTCTTCCCCACGATAAGTCTTCAGGAATCGTGTCATCTAAGCACTTTATGGATTCATTCCCCGTGCATTCAAGCACGGAATGGGAATCCTCTCTCCTTACATTCGCGCGCGCGCATTCCGTCCTGCCTTTGCGTTGTTTACGTTCCTCCGGCGATTGCTCTCTAGCGAGGAGGAGCACCACGGAGAGCGGCAACACCGCATTCGCCCTCATTCATGTGAGGAGGGGCCTTTGGACCCGATTCATTGACTGGGAGAGAGGAAGGAGGCCCCCTCATTAGGAATTCGCCGCCGCCGGTCAAGGCAGGATCACAACCGCCTCCGAACCCCTCTTTCTCTGGTTCCGAATTTTAAGTGCAGATAGCGACACGGCATTTAGCAGCTGTGATCAACAACAAACCGCATTCCGGTATCCCGTTTTCACTGCAAGACATTGGGCGTTGAGATCCCGTGACAGCAGATCGCTGATGTACATCTACACGATACCCTGCAAGCCACCGCGAGTGTGTATGGCAGGGGGTGAATATCACCAAGCATGCACTATTAACATGCAAACAAGCAACTATAGGGTCTCATGCAACTACATTGTTAGTATCTATAGTATTTAAGGGATTAATACATGCGTCATGCACTACAGACTAGTCTACAATAGTTCCCCTACCTATCCCTTTGTTTGCTGCCTATTCTGTTCTCTTAGAGTACGGAGGGGAAAAATGCCATTTTGAATCTATCGGTACGACAATCTATCTCTCTAATGTTATTTATCTGGTCGAATCTAGCATAATACGCTGGTGCTTTTAATATGTGCCTAACATATTCAGTAAAGCTATCCGATTGAAATTTCTCTAATAGATTTAATCTGTACTTTAACCTACGCTCTGATAATGATTCCCACCCTAATTCTTTCATTAATTCTGAAATGCTACTCAACCTATCGTAACACCTTTTGACGAACCTAGCTGCTCTACGCTGCACACTGTCTAGTTCTCTGATCAAACCTAATTCATTAGGATCCCATACACTGGCTGCATACTCAAGGTGGGGCCGAAATAGTGAAAAGTAACATCGCTCTTTTGTCTTCTCATCACATCTCCCAAGCACTCTCTTTATAAATCTTAGCCTTATCAATGTAATGCCGATGCTCGATGTAAAGCCGCTGCAGAGAATTGTTGAAGGCTGATCGTTTGAGAGGACACTTCCAAGTAGAAAAGTGAAGACCCATTTATTTGCTGATATTTTTGCCCTCAATTTCTTCTTCAACGTTGGAACTTGTGGAGTCCTGGAGTAGATTCACTTAATTTATACTATTTAAATTAAATGCGTATTGAATAGTATGCTTCTCATAGTCGCAACGCAGTGCCACGAAAAGGTTCTTCTCCGATGGGCCTATCGTGAATGCAATATCTAGCCTGAAAACCCTTAGGAGGACATAGGAATGGTAGCCATTATCAGTGACAAAAAATGTTTAGTTATCATATTTATGACCAAGGATTACAGATTCGGTTACAGCTGCCTTCCCGTAGGCAAAGTGTTCCCGGAATGAATGCCACGGCGCCCATGGAGTCTATGAAAAGGAGATAAAACTCGTTGTACGCTGGCGAGGCCATATGCGTCGCTTAGTCACTCGTGGCGCTAGTGTTCCCCTTCTAGCACCCTAGGGCTGCTGTTTGCTTTGAAACCACGCGTGGTCGTTCCATGGAGATATTGTTGTTCCGCGATTTTTTAAATATTGTCCATGCCTAGTATCCGTAGTATAGACATGGACTAGATTTTCCTTCGTAGAAAAAAGTACGACTTGGGCGACTTCGTGGTGAAAAACATTTAGCGAAAGCCACATCCAGGAGTATTTTCGCCAGGTATTTATGCTTCCGCGGGTCAGATACTAAAACAAGTTCATTTGCATAGAAAATCAGTTAATCTTTATTGGAATTAATAATGCCAACAAATTTTTGACTGAATTAGCGTCGCACAGTGATCCGAAATCGAAAAAATGTGTCAAAAGTATATTTCTCGACTTTGTACAAAGAAACTTTAAATGGTGATTTTCGTATTGTAGAAGATGTGGCCCACAAAATAGGGCAATAAATTGGCCTCTATATTGCTAACGATAATTTGTAAAACCCGCAGAAGTTGATTAAACAGAGGAAAAACGCCCGTCGCGTTGAATCTATCAATTTTAGTAGAATTCGCCAAGATAGAAGAGGTCTTTTAAGTGCATAAGAGTGATTCGCGAACATTTTTGAAGGTATGATGATACCTCATAGAATAACACCACGGTAATGTTAATCCATTGAGTATTGGGTTAACCATTTAACATTTTGTATGTTTTTATTTATTATTGAGAGTTTTTTTTAGTAAAGGCATCGATATTGTTTTGAGCTCTTATTTGCTCCTTTTTCACGGGGAAAGCATACGGAAAGCATAATCAGCATGAAGAAGAAAAAAATCTTGTCTATTCTTACCTACCTGACCTCCAGACGGTTTTAAGTTGAGCGGTACCAGACTCCGGTCCACTACGCTGGCCCGCGACCGCTTCCCGGCTTCCGCGCAGTAACCCAAGGGATCTTCATACATAATTTTCACTTTTACGTGGTAAATCAATTTCTTTTCTCGCAAATTGAGACTATTTCATTACCTTGTTCCTTGTTTGCATGTCGGTAGTGAATGCTTGGTGATCTTCACCCCCTGCCACACACCCTCCCGGTGGCTTGCAGGGTATCGTGTACATGTAGATGTAGATCTTAAATCGGTAATTGACACGAAAGCCGCTAGCTGAGGGTCGCGTGCTCGTATCTCGTCTATGATGGGATCTAAACATTTCTTGGATCCCGAAGTACAGTGAATTTATTCGTTTTTAAATATTACGGAGTGATAGGATCTATATAACTGTGGTTTAATTAGTCCTTTTAGTGTATAGTTGTAGCTCCCAGTGTTGTCTTCAAGAATCGATCGGTCGTGAGTGAATCTAATCCTACTTTTACGCTGTAAGTACCAAGGTTCGGACGAATCCAGCATCAGCAAGTAATCTTGGGTTGCTTGAAAGTCCGTAATTGATATCGTTGATGAAAACGAGGATTATATCTTGTCTGTGGAACACCAGAGGTCATTCTAACCATCCATTTCTGAGCTGCTTCTGTTGATTGGCCACCACCTTATGCTTGCGATCAGCGAGAAAGTCGACTGTCCAACGTACAGCCTCGTTATTAACTGCAAAAGCCCGGAGCTAGAATGTTAGATTGTTGTAAGGAGCATCGTCAAATGTCTTCTTGAAATCGAAAAAACAGCATCCAATGCCTTTTTTTCATTGTTACTGATTTATTTATGTCTTGAATGAATAATCCAGGGCATGATCTATTTTGCAGAACCCTTTTTGATTTTATTGAAGACATTTTGACTTTCCAGGTATTGTATTAGATTATTAATTATTACCTACTCAAGAATTTCCAAGGTATTTTGAGGAGGTAAGGTACGTTGTCCACACTCCCCTGCTTGTGCGGCTATTTTCCTGCGGTGGGTTTTTGTTTTTAAAGTTTACAACCTTAATCCTCGCGTATTTTCCGCAAATTCACATTTAGTCGGTGTGGGACAACACGTCGTGCTGCCAATTAAACCTTTGGAGGAATCAGTTCTTTCAGAAATGACAACTTCTACCAAAAGCCTTATGAAGTGAATTTCATTCATTCGTTATCGTCCCTTGTACTGCGAGTGGCGTCTGCTCGAACCACTTGTCGCTCTCAGACCCATTACACGTGCCAGGGTCTCACAGTGAGGATTATCTCTTGTCCGTTGTCGCGCTGAGGACGAGTCGCTCTCGATCCAACCTCGCCCGGGTCCCTTGGAAGGAGCGTTTGGCTCTCTGGCGCGAGGGGAAAGTGAACCGCTGGCTGCGTGGAGAGCGAGGTCGACGACAGCGGAAACAGGAAACGGTCAAGCCTTCCCGTGATGCAATCGGAGTGGAGCGAGTTGGGACCCTGGGAGCTCCTGCTATAGCGGCGGCGACTCACCGCGAGCGACAATCAAAGGGTTTGGGGGAGTCGGTCGTCGTCCAGCAACCGCGGAAGATATCCCACAACCGGCAGGTCCCCTTTCAATGCCTCTCCTTTCGAAACGAGATTGATTTCGCCTCCGTCCACCACCCACGCCTATTATGCTAGGACTTCCTTTAAGATCTGACGCCCGTCCCTCTCGTTAAGGGATCCACCACTGATTCATCTACATCTATCTACACGTACACAATACTCTGCAAGCCACCGCGAGGGTGTGTAGCAGGGGGTGAAGATCACCAAGCATGCATTAGAGACATGCAAACATGCTACTATAGGGTCTCAGGCAACTAGATTGTTAGTATCTATAGTATTTAAGGGATCAATACATGCATCATGCACTACAGACTGCTCTAAAATATTTCCCCTCCCTTTGCTATGATTCATCTACATCTCTCCGATAGTGTGCTCCTCACCCCCGGTCCAGAATACACAGCATCCCCGGGACGAGGCCTGAAGGAGGATCGCGTGTGAAATCTTCGAGGCAAATGTGAAAGGCGGCTTCCAGAGGGTGAAGTGCGAAAGATAGTGGGAAGAGGTGCTTCCTCGAGGAAGGAGAATGTTTAAGAAGTTCTTGAGAAAAACTTCTTGAAAAACTGAAACTTCTTAGTGCATGCTTGGTGATCTTCACCCCGTGCCACACGCCCACGCGGTGGCTTGCAGGGTATCCAGTACATCTACTTCTACATAACACCCTGCAAGCCGACATTAAGGCGTGTGGCAGGGGGTGAACTCTCACCAAACATGCACTACAAATCATGCATAAAATTTGTAATTAAAAATTAAAATAGCAAAGCATACATGCAAAAACATGCTGTTAGTTGGGTTAGCTTTAAGTCCATATACCAACATGCAGCTACCAATGTTATCCATTGCTACACTCGTATTTGATATATTTACCGTTATTCATATCCCTAATAGTACGAAGAAAAAAGGACACATTGAATCTGTCAGTTCGGCAATCAATTTCTCTAATTTTGTGATTATGGTCCAGTCTACCATAGTAAGTTGGGGTCCGCAAAATATTTTTAACATCATCACTGAAAATATGGTCTTGGAATTTATTTAGGAGATTAAGTCTACATTTCAAACAGCGATCTGACAATGATTCCCAATTTAATTCATTTAATAGACTGGTTACGCTAGTATTGTTATCGTACCGTCCCTTTACAAATCTTGCCGATCTTCGCTGCACACGTTCAAGTTCATTATTTAGACCGATTTCGTAGGGATCCCATACACTGGCAGCATATTCCAAATGAGGTCTTACAAGGGAAAAGTAGCTGATTTCTCGTACATGATCGTCACATTTACCCAGTACTCTTTTGACGAATCCCAGTTTACGATTCGCTTGACCCATTATTTCACGTATGTGTTTACCCCAGGAAAGATCATGTGTCAGTCTTATTCCAAGATATTTAATGCATTCCACGTTTGTTAATTGTGTAGACGCAGAAAAAAATACGACGTACGCAGGGAGTGGTCGAGCTGAGGCGATCTAAAGGTTTCCCGTATGCGGCGCAAAGGTATCTGATGCGGCACACTGATCGGGAGATAGGAAGAGGAATCGGGCAACCAGTGCAGCCGGGAACGTCCTTCCGCCGCTGCTGACAGTGCAATCAATGTGCTTTCCATGAAGTACTTGCTCATGAAGAGTTTCTCGAAGACGTCGGACAACGACTGAGTAAGATGCTTTTCCATCTCAGCAAGTTGAGTCTTGCGAAAACGAAAGGAATGTTCATAGGTCCACAAATAATATTGTTGCTGGCAGCCATTACAAAGACTTCCTGGGAGGCATTGAAAGAGATGCATGGGTCATTCAACTCAGTCGCAATTCCAATTTCTTGTGATTCATAAATATGATAGCTTTGTGCGTGTGTGTTTTGCAGAAAAACACGAGGGCGTAGAGTCAGCTGGGAAGCAGCACGTCCTTTAAAATTCATCCCTTAGACTCACATCCTGACTTCTCGAATGAGATCCTGGGTTCAGCAGCGATTAACATGGTGGTGATCAGGACACGTCAGTGATGGGAAAAGCGCTGTCAGGGCCGATGGCGATGTTGGCCGACTATTGGACGCCCGAGGGCGAAATGCCTATGTGGTCGCCACAAACGCAATTCTAGAGCAAAGCGGTTAAAACCTAAAATACTTTAAATGGGGTCGTTTACTACATTTTTATTGCCGAATCTCATAGAGTTTGTAAAATAAAAAGATCCGTATTTTTCCGTTTTTTGATCCGTCAATTATTTAATGAGTTATAAGCGGCGAAAAACTGATGTTTTTAACCCTTTCGGGAAAGTGGGTGTGGTGCGACTTCTGACGTATAACGAATTCGTCCAGTCACAACTGAGCTCGCGAAGCTACTTTGCCTTATCGCAAAGGAGGGGGGACACAGCTGACTCTGCCAACCGGAGCGGTTGCGACAGGATCTGTGCGAGCAGACCTTCCGAGAACCCCCCTCCACTCCCTTCCCTTCCCATAAAAGCAGTCGAGGACGGGAGGAAAATGACGTCAATGTTATCAAAGCAGCTTTTTCGGTGGGTATCACCTTTTGCTTATTTTAATTTTTGATTTATGAGTGGATGGTTGTGGTTGGAAGATTTATTCTTTCACTAAAATTCTTTTTTCGACGCCATATAACAATTTCGTGCAAAAAATCGCGATTTCGGTTACGAGTAAACGCCCCCATTATGGAAGTATATTGTATATGCATGCATTTAAGTGAAACTTCTGTCTTTGAGTTTTTTCGTCTTGATACAATTATAAGCATGTGTAAATGATTGATGCCAAATATCTCAAGAACAGTGGGAGAGAGAGTAAAATGGTTGGCATATGTATGGAATCATCGTGTTTCAATTGTCTTAGAACGCGTGTTGGATACCAATATATCCGCCAAAAATGTTTTTTTTTCAACAGTGTTATTAGTTGACTGAGTATAAAGAGCACATACAGCTATTAAAATACGAAACAATATATTATCTGTATTTAATGGGTGAAATGCCAAATTATTCGATGTACCCCGGAATGTTGATTCGAAGTGTTATGTTAGAAGGATATTTTCTTATACTAATTGCTAGAGTAGTTACGAAGGACACCCAATAGGAGGCCCTCCTAACCCCTATTTAGTATTCTCACAGCATAGATTCTACTATCAATCCACGGATGGCAAAATATTATCGGTTAATAAGGTTTATAATTGAGATCTTATCTCCCTTACAGTAACGAATCATTATTTTAGTCATATTTTCGTTCATCCTCCGTTGTACAGTAATTCTTCGCCTTTGGAAATGCTAAAATTTGTGTCGATTGTAGCCTTGTACGCTGCTGGGATCTCAGCGATGCGATATTCTGATACATATTGTGGTTATCGGTGCAGAATATTCGGGACAAAAGGCAATTCTTCGGTTGAAGGGACTCTTAGGAAGGAACACTTTCGACAGCCGAGAGGAAGGGCAGTGGTTTGTCGTTGTCTGTGTGCGCCGTTATTCGCGAAGAAGTTCTCTCGGTGTCTGGCGGGGGAGAACCCAGGGGCGAGCCATCGTCTTCCGAGACGCCGAGCAACGGACTCCTTAAAATTAGAGAGATTGATTGCCGAAAGGACAATTTCAGAGCGTCGTTCTTTCCTTGTTCAATTAGGGATATGAAGAGCTGGAAATACATCCAGTAGTACAAATAAAAGTGCATCAATGGATAGCGTAGGTGGTTGCATGTTGGTATAAGGACTTCAAGCTAACCCAACTAACGCATGCTTGCTTTCTATTTTTATCTTTTTTTAAATTGTGAAGGCTGTACTGGAATATAATTACTAATCCTTATTATGTATATGTAATGTTTGTTTGTGGTGAATGCATCCCATTCCACACACCTTTATGGTGGCTTGCAGGGTACCTGCTGTAGACGTGGGTAACGCAGTCATATTTTCAGTCAAAGGTCCTGTTAGCCATCGGAAGCGATAATCAGCTTTTCTTCGCGAAATGCTGGGATTAAACAGTAAATATCTACATCTACGTAATACCCTGCGAGACTCCGGAAGTGGCAAGGGAGTAGTTTTGGTCGGAATCATAGTACAGTGGTAATAGTAAAGGGTCAAATTATTTTATTTTCAACATTTGTGGCTCATTGAATAATTCACGAAAGAAGCGTTTGCCTAAACCTGAAAGGGAAGTTGCTTGGTAATGAATCGGGAAAGCAATTTCATCTCGATTCCGCTTTAGAGGTGGAGAAATAACGTTGTGAAAGGAGAAATCGAGCGAGAGTGATGCAAAGCGTGGAAGATGGTTCCGCCGATAAGCGTGGGGAAGCGCGGACGTCCGTCGAAGCTCGGATTTCGAAAACGAGGCCAATTAGCGTTCGTCGTCCGCGGCGTTTTCTTTCGGGCTCGGGACCAAGTGCGCGGATGATGTTGAGGTACTAGGTACTTCAGAATAAAAGCTACTTTAAAAGAATACTTCTCCTCCTAGCACATACAAAATAAGTAATAATGAAATAACAAATGTGGAATCTATTAAATATCTTGGGATAAGACTGACACATGATCTTTCCTGGGGTAAACACATACGTGAAATAATGGGTCAACCGAATCGTAAACTGGGATTCATCAAAAGAGTACTGGGTAAGTGTGACGATCATGTACGAGAAATCAGCTACTTTTCCATTCTTAGACCTCATTTAGAATATGCTGCCAGTGTATGGGATCCCTACGAAATCGGTCTAAATAACGAACTTGAACGCGTGAAGCGAAGATCGGCAAGATTTTTAAAGGGGCGATACGATAATTATGTTAGCGTAACCAGTCTATTAAATGAATTGAAATGGGAATCATCGTCAGATCGCAGATTGAATTTCAGACTTAATCTCTTAAACAAATTCCAAGGCAATATTTTCAGTGATGATGTTAAAAATATTTTGCCTACCCCAACTTACTAAGGCAGACTGGACCATGATCACAAAATTAGAGAAATTGATGGCCGAACTGACTGATACAAAATGTTCATTTTCCCTCGTACAATTAGAGATACGAATAACGGTAAATATGTCCAATCGGAGAGTAGCAATGGATAGCATTGATAGCTGCATGTTGGTATGAGTACTTAAAGCTAACCCTACTAACAGAATGTTTTTGCATGTTTGCTTAGCTATTTTTATCTTTTTAAATATTGCAGTTTAGAACAGTATATTAATACTAATCCTTTTAAATGCATGATATGTATTGTATTTTTGGTGAGGGGTCACCCCCTGCCACACACCTTTGTGGTTGCTTGCAGGGTATTATGTAGATGTACTCTGCATTAATAACCTAGGTAATAGTGCTGAACGAGAGTGTTGAGAAAAAAGTCATGCAACTTAACCGGGATTCGAATCCGGTTCTTTCGTATTTCAAGTCACTTGAGCTCAGTGAGGTTGAGTCGATATGTTGCAGCGTAACGGAAGAAGGTGATGACTCTCTCGCGGTTAACGCCCGTCAAGGACAAATACTCTTTCCAATGTTAGGTGAGACAGAATGGATCGTAAACAAGATTTGCCAATCACCAGGCAAGCGAGTAGAGGCACCGGCCGCAATACAAACTGCAATGCAAACTCAGGGAACAGGCGACGGCGAACATGACATGATAGCAAATATCCATTGCAATCCATTACTAGAACACCCACAAATTGCAATGACAGTTAGTCAGCCGGAATGTGATAGGTAAATATAATAGCAATCACGGCAGCGCGAGTAGATCGCTATAAACCTATCAACTTATCATTGTCGGAGGAAATGCTTTGAATGCTGTCTCCGTGGTGTCACGCACTCGTCAGTGAATCTTAGCAGAGCCACTGACCCTCCGCAACTCTTGACAGGGAACAAGTCACAGCCCACAGGAATATTCCGCGGCAGTCCTCCTGCCAATGGCACCACCTAGCATATTTCACCTATACCAACATGCAGATACCAATGTTATCCATTGCTACACTTGTATTGGATATATTTACCGTTATTCATATCCCTAATTGTACGAGGAAAAAAGAACATTTGGAATCTGTCAGTTCGGCAATCAATTTCTTTAATTTTGTAATTATGGTCCAGTCTACCATAGTAAGTTGGAGTCCGCAAAATATTTTTAACATCATCACTGAAAATATGGTCTTGGAATTTATTTAAGAGAATAAGTCTAAATTTCAACCTACGAATTGACAATGATTCCCATTTTAATTAATTTAATAGACTGGTTACGCTAATAAGGTTATCGTACCGTCCCTTTACAAATATTGCTGATCTTCGCAGCACACGTTCAAGTTCGTTATTTAGACCGATTTCGTAGGGATCCCATATAACTTCGCCACCCGCATGTCGGAGGAGCACAAGAAATGTTGGGAGAAAGGAGACTCCACCTCTCTCTCGTGGCGAGACCCTTCCTCGAAGAACGCCACTCTTGTGCATTTGAGATACTCCACGTGGAGAGGAGGAAAGGCCAAGCACTGGACATGTTAGGAAGATTGGAAAATGGTGCAGGGAGGAAGCAGTACCCTGTGGAACACACAAACGTTTCACTCCCTACTCCTCGCCATTCCATTTCCCACAGGCGTCCGTCCTTTACCACTTCACCCCTCCCCCATCCTAATTATTCCTTTCCCAACCCCCCCACTTCCCCCTCTGAGTGGTTACGGCTCACAGACCGTTCACAGATGCATGAATTCACTGATGATGACCTAACGGTTGAAACGCGTCTTACCGACATAAAACTTGTGGAAAAAGTGCTACCTTGTTTTATTATCAGTACGCATATATACTTTCCACTACATCTCGCCTGCCTCGGTAAAAATAAAAAACTTTGTATATTCCACACTTAAAACACGACCAGTTTCATCCACATCATCAGGTGATTGTGCGGACATAAATGTCTCTGTCCTTGTGTTACGAGTCTATTTAATTAATTAAAACTGGAATCATTGTGAGATCGCAGGTTGAAATTTAGACTTAATCTCCTAAATAAATTCCAAGATAATATTTTCAGTAATTGCGTTAAAATATTTTGCGAACCCCAACTTAATATGGCAGACTGGACCATAATTACAAAATTAGAGAAATTGATTGCCGAACTGGCAGATTCAAAATGTCATTTTTTCCTCGTACAATGGGGGCGTTTACTCGGAACCGAAATCGCAATTTTGTACACGAAATCGTTAGATGGAAACGAAAAAAGAATTTTAGTGAAAACATTAATCTTCTTACCACAACCGTTCACTCATAAATCAAAAATTTAAATAGCAAAAGGTGACGCCCACCGAAGAATCTGCTGTGATTACATTGACGTCATTTTCCTCCCGTCCTTGACTGATTTTAGGGGAGGGGAAGGGAGTGGAGGGGGGTTCTCGGAAGGTCTGCTCGCACAGATGCTGTCGCAACAGCTCCGATTGGCCGAGTCAGCTGTGTCCCCCCCTCTCCGATAAGGCAAAGTAGCTTCGCGGGCTCAGTTGTGATTGGACGAAGTGGATATACGTCAGAGGTTGCACCACACCCACTTTTCCGAAAGGGTTAAAAACATCAGTTTTTCGCCGCTTATAACTCGAGAAATAATTGACGGATCAAAAAACGGAAAAATACAGGTATTTTCATTTTACAAACTCTATCACATTCGGAAATAAAAAAAATTGTAAAGGACCCCATTAGGGATATGAAGAACGGTAAATATATCCAATACGAGTGTAGCAATGGATAACATTGGTAGCTGCATGTTGGTATAAGGACTTGAAGGTAGCCCAACTAACAGCATGTTTTTGCATGTATGGTTCACCATTTTTATCTTTTCAAATATTGCAGTTTGGACTATTTTATTAATACTAGTGCTTTTAAATGCATGGTATGCAGTTCATGTTTGGTGTGAGGTCACCCCTGCCACACATCTTTGAGGTGGCTTTCCGTGTATTATGTCGATGTATACTGTTATTGTTGAAGTGAAGGGGTGGAAGAGGGCAGTTAATGCAAGGAGTCAAGGGGAGGTCAAAGTGGACTCATGGGCGAGGGAGGGGGAGGGGTCACGGAAAGCAACGTCATTCGCAAGATGACCCTGGGTTTAGTTTCTCTCAATCGCCAGTTCCTCTAACATGTCCAGCTCCTTGCCTTTGGTCTCGAAGTATCGTCGGAGGGAAATCACTGCTCAGTGGCCCTTCTCGCGCACGCGTGTGTTTACTGAAATAAAAGACTGTGCGATGCTCCCCGTCATATAAGATCTTTTCTGTTTTTTGGTTCTTATTTTAAAGTGTTAAAAGATTTTTCATGATTAAATACCAAAATGCTTAAATAGTAAAACATCCAACATGTTGTATTCACCTCTGTTCGTTTGTTTAGTAAACAGTAGTAGTGGGGTGTGTGATATATTTTATTTTTATGCGAAGAAAATTTATTTTACGAATCCATCATGGTGTGAGCAGTCTTTGATGTTGTAATATTCACGAGTTTTTGAGGAAAGAACGAATGTGTTTCATTCTATCTCCGTGGTGCAGAGAGTAAGTATCTCTTATCCTTGTGACCCTGCCTTCAAATGCGATGTGAGGCGTCTGTATCTTATCGGTGTCGGAGGTTAACTCCTCTCCCCTCTACGCAATAGTCTGGCTTTCTGTCTTCGCGTTTGAAGTTTCCCCCCTCCCCCCTGTGTGTCTAGTAGCAACGAAGTTACGCTTGCCCCCTAATGCATAAAAATTACTTAGAAATCTGTCTGATCTCCTCTGAAGTCTATCTAATCCCCTTGGCAACCCTTTTTCAAATTCAGTGACGTACCAACCACCCTTGCCGTTGGCTCGCCGGGTAAAATGTAGATTTAAATATACCGATGCTCCGGAATTTCTAATTATCGGTTATCTACATCTACATATACTCTGCAAGGCACCATAAAGGTGTGTGGCAGGGGGTGAATTATCACCAAAAATGCACTACACATCATGCATTTGAAAGGATTAGTATTAATATAATCGTCTAAACTGCAATATTTAAAAAGATAAAAATAGCAAACAACGCATGCAAAAACGTGCTGTTAGTTGGGTTGCCTTCAAGTCCTTACACCAACATGCAACTATCTATGCTATGGATTGAATCAGGGGTATTGGACATATTCACCGCTATTCATATCCCTAATTGTACTAGGAAAAAAGGAAATTTTGAATCTGTCAGTTCGGCAATCAGTTTTTCTAATTTTGTAATTATGGTCCAGTCTACCATAGTAAGTTTGGGTTCGCAAAATATTTTTAACGTCATCACTGAAAATATTATCTTGATTTTATTTAGGAGATTAAGTACAAATTTCAACCTGCGATCTGACAATAATTCCCATTTTAATTCATTTAATACACTGGTTATGCTAATATAGTTATCGTACCGTCCCTGTACAAATCTTGCCGATCTTCGCTGCACACGTTCAATTTCCTTATTTAGACCGATTTCGTAGGGATCCCATACATACTGGCAGCATATTCCAAATGAGGTCTAACAAGGGAATGATTTCTCGTACATGATCGTCACATTTACCCAATACACTCTTTTGATGAATTCCAGTTTACGATTCGCTTGACCCATTATTTCACGTATGTGTTTACTCCAGGGAAGGTCATTTGTCAGTCTTATTCCAAGATATTTGATGGATTCCACGTTTGTTATTTCATTATTGCATTTCATTTCATTAGTAGTGCGGGGAAGACTAAAATCGTGCTGTGGGCTGAAGAGTGAAACGCTGTGCTGCCTGCTTATGTTTTTCCTCGGTGTGGTAGCGTTGTGATTTTTGCTTTCGTGTGAGTAGTGTATGAACAGATCAATTCTTGGTGATGGTTTACAGCCTGCCACACACCCTTTCGGTGGCTCGTAGGGTATTATTTAGATATAGCTAGTTGTTTGTTAACTGGATGAGTACTGCTTTGTTGTCCATCTCAGTCCTTAATTGATGGAACGCCCGTGTCTCTTCCTCTGCGACTCGATGCAATGTGACTGAAGGTGGTTCGTTTGGAAGTTCCCGAGTGCGTGATTTCGGAATAGAAGCTAGAACATATCGAATGTGAATACGCCGGAGCAATTCGCCACGCCCTCTCTTGCTAGGACTCCTCCTCGTTTGGCCTTGGGTTGGCCGTTACGACGCATTTAGTGAAAGCGACTGCCGATGTTCCCTCTCTCATTCGCTGCGCTTTGCGTTGTGCAGGAACAGCTGCGTTGCGCGGCGAACGCCGATTCACTCCGGCGAAGTCCCGTGGGGGGCTGCTGTGTTTGAAACCATCGAGATTATCTCGAATAGGTAACCAAGGAGTCACGTGGTACAAACATGAAAGGGTTCGAATATTTGGTGTGTTTGAATCGCTCATTACAATGTCAATAATTGTTTTTTTTATTTTTCCTCGCTCTAAGGCTCTATATTTGACTCAGATAAGATAAAACTCGCGCAAAACAATATAGCAAGATTGTAATGTACGATTATAATAGACCAAATTTGCGAACCGCTCGTGTTTATACCACGTGACTCCTTGGTTACCTATTCGAGATAATCTCGATGATTTCAAACACAGCCCCCTCCCTGGGGAGTTAGTCTTCGCTCGCGACTTGGGGGCCCTTATCGAGTTGGAGTCGAGACCTCCACTTATCCTCTTAAAAGGGGGCTATCTTCAGAAGGCGAGCTTCAGTGCCTCTTCAGAGCGTCGAGGACACTTTCCTTCGCATTAGGACTACGCATCACGCACGTTCGCTGGATTGCCGTGACCACTGGAGATGTCGGCCCGGAGATGTCGGCCGTTACGCGCGCAAGTCATTCGTAGAGCAGGGGTTTGTCGGTGTGCCTGCGCCATTTTGTGAAGATACTGTTCTGAAAGTTCATTGGGAATGAAAATGGCGTTTTATAGTGTTTATAGTGCAATTTAAGTAAGGAAGCAACTCATCAAAACGTATATCTGGAGCATGTTCCTTTACGGCAGTGAGGCATGGACGATGACAGCAGCGGAGAAGAAAAGGGTTGAAGCATTCGAAATGTGGTGCTATCGAAGAATGATAAAGATAAAATGGATCGATCGAGTGACAAACGAAGGAGTGTTAAGAAGAGTGGGAGAAAAGAGAAGTCTGCTGAAAACTATAAAAAGAAGACGGGACAAGTTAATCGGCCACATCTTAAGACACGATGGCCTGATGAAGACTATCGTCGAAGGAAAAGTGAACGGAAAGAATGGGAAAGGCAGGCCTCGTATGAGATACATGGAGCAGGTCGTAAAGGACGTGAAAAAGAGAGGAACTACGTCAATATGAAGAGGTTGGCCGATAGAAGAATCGAGTGGAGGGCTGCATCAAAGCAATCCTAGGATTGTTGACCCTTGATGATGACGATGATGATGAAATACTTCTATAATTCTGCGCATAGCAGGGGTTTACTGCCACTTTTTGGAACTGCATTGGATGTATTTCGGAATGACTCAGTAGCAGCAGGGAAGAAGATCGCGGTCGTGTAGAAATGATCCTATCTCTTCTCTTCTCCTTCACTAACCTGCTGGCGCACTTGAGCTAACGCAAAGGTCACGAGCGCCATGCCTCTCCGAGCGGATTAATTAGCGAAGTATTGCGCAGCCACGGCAACCGCAGAGGAAGAGGCGGGGCTAACCCAGGCTAACCGTTTCGGGCTTCCTTCCCCACCTACGAGACAACCTTTCTCCTCCCTCCTTGGAAGGCGCGTTGCCAACACCTTCCGATTTGATCTTAGGAAAATCATGGATCTAGATTCTTTAGTTCAAGGCTCCTGGGCACAGAAAATGGGTTATTGGCCAAGCTACACATAAATGCCCGTTGTCCAGGACTTCAAACATATATGGATACAAGTGTAATGAATGGGGCATGTTTCGGCTTAAGTGAACAGAGTGATGCTGAGCACTGCATACAGGCAATGAAGGCTATCTTTCGGAAATGACTCGTAGATTTATATTAATGAACGTGGCTTGAAGAACATCTACATCTAAGCAATACCTTGCAAGCCACCGCGAGGGTGTATGGCAGGGGATTAAAAAATAAATACGGTTAAAACTCGAAGGTATCCTAATTATCGGGCAATACAGTGGTGGGTACATACATTTACCCTCTGAATGTGATGGAAAATATTGGAATGAAAATGTTTGCACTTAGGCATTTCGACTTCGATAAGCAAACGCATGACATCACTTTACAGCATCCGGGGATTGAATTGTCAGGAAACACTAAATTGCACTCATCATCATCATCAAGGGTCAACAATCCTAGGATTGGTTTGACGCAGCCCTCCACTCGATTCTTCTCTCGGCCAACCTCTTCATATTGACATAGGTCCTCTTTTTTAAATCCTTCACAACTTGCTCCATGTATCTCATACGAGGCGTGCCTTTTCTCCAATCTTCCCGTTCACTTTTCCCTCGACGATAGTCTTCATCAGGCCATCGTGTCTCAAGATGTGGAGAAGTATTTCACCTCTGACAATCTGATTTCCTAATCCATATTCTCCAAGTTTTCTTCCGTTATGGTAACATCACACATGGTAGCATTGAACATCTTCATCTTGTTAGTCCGTGGTAGGCATGTAAACCTGGATTAACACAATACGCTCTCCGGCGCCTTGGTTTACCAATTTCGCTGTGCTGCAGGAAGCTCAACCCCTGCACTCTTTCTGAACGCAATGCAATACTACAGCCTACTGCAATTGGAAGGTGAGGCTTCCACTCTTTAAGTGTCCTTCCTCGGGCAACTTCATTCCTAAGACGTCGATCGTGCATCCTCCTCCAGATATGTACCTCTCGCATTCCCAACCTCAGGTCTGAAGAGTTCTCACGTTCCATCTTCCTTAATAAGCCTTCAATAATGCTTATTATATTTGACTGATCGATGACTTGGATGCAGAGTAACCAGCGATGGACGAAGTAACAGAGAAATTTCCAGTAGAACTGCCCAGGCCAAAACGGCATTTTACCAAAAAAAAAGATTCTGCTTACAGCTGCAAATACAAGAGTGGAAGTGAGGAAGCATTTCGTTAGAACATAAAACTGGAGAGCATTTTAATGTATGGCAGCGAAGCATGAACTATTACAGTAGCAGAGAAGTCCAGGCTGGAAGCATTTGAAATGTGGCGCTACTGAAGGATGATGAAGATAAAATGGATCGATCGAGTGACAAACGAAGGAGTGTTAAGAAGAGTGGGAGAGAAGAGAAGTCTTCTGACAACTCTAAAAAGAAGACGGGACAACTTAATGGGCCACATCTTGAGACACGATGGCCTGATGAAGAAATCGTCGAGGGAAAAGTGAACGGGAAGAATGGAGAATGCACGTCTCGTATGAGATACATGGAACAGGTCGTAAAGGACGTGAGAGAGAGGAACTACGTCAATATGAAGAGGTTGGCCGATAGAAGAATTGAGTGGAGGGCTGCGTCAAACCAATCCTAGGATTGTTGACCCTTGATGATGATGATAATCTCTCTCGAGTAGTCACCGCCCCCTAATTTCGAATGGGGGACTATATTACCTCCGGAATATTTTACTCCAGAGGGTTCCACCAGAGGTCTTGATAATAAAGGAAAGAGTGGAGTAGCTGCGACTCCTCGGGATAATAATGTGGTGGTTTCCCATTGCCTTCCACATCGTTTTAATACATCCGTTAGAAGTAAATGTTACCACGCCTGTAGCGAGATGAGTGTCGCTGTACCGACCAATGTGGTCTCCACCTTCTGCTGAAGAAGAGCTGCTGCCCTCTCGTCCTCCGGGTGATGTGATGCATCATAGGGTTATTCTTTCCTATTATTTTTTTATTTCCCTTATCATAAGTTTACAACCTCTGGAGTGCATATATTTGAAGCCTTTCGAATTTAATGTGATGTTACGTAATTTTTTCCTCGTGAATGAACTAAAAAGGGAAAGAACATTCTGCTGCGCGAAAACGTAAGGACAAACTGTTGGTAGATTATGTGTGTGACGTGACACTATTTCTTCTATCACCCACTAGGTTATGCTGCGGACGCTCCGAGTAGATCGTGCACTCCGTGAAAACTTATTACCAAATATGTGAGGTACATTTATTAAGTTATTTTATTGTTATTTAATTTCATTTACTTAATTTACTATTATTCATTCAGTTTATATAGGTAGTTGAAGCAGTTTAATATTCGTTTTACTAAGCTAGCCGTGAAATTGGCCCATAATGCGCGAATTTCACGCAGTAATAGAGTTAACCATCAGAATGCCCTGGAGCGTATAAGGCGACTGTTAATACCAAGTTCAAAGGAGGTGACACTCCGAGCTATTATTGAGTTTACATTAATTAATTAATAATGCACGTAATTAATGGAGCTTAGGGGCTCTGAAATACATATGGTAAGTTCAGGTAAGACGCATATTTTGTCTGCTTCACAACTGTGCCTCACACTAGCTGTGTAAACTATACAATACCTATTACGTCATCAACATGGCTGCCACACACCCGCCATTGTTGAGCTTCTTCAAATGAACTTGAAATTGAAATTCAATTATCTCTCCTGAACTGAAGATTTCTCAATCCAAATTATCAGGGAATAATAAAAACATTAATGGTGGGGAACTCATCGAAGTGAACGAATTCTGTTTCCTTTTGAGGGAGGTATTTTTGGCGGCCTCCCGTCGCCAAGTCACGGAGTTGTGGATATCGGGGGGATCTCCATGATTGAAGTGACCAATAAGTACTGCAATTTTTTAAACAACTAATGGTGATATTGATGACTGGTCTCTGTTGCCGCTTTTAAAAATACGATTGCGTTTGGGATTCATCCGTTACTGGGCAATTTTTGTGTACAAGTCTAAACTTAAGTATTAATTTATGATACGAAGATATTTTGGGATCTAATTCCATGTTTATTCTTGTTCGGGATATGACGAGGACTCTGGGGCTACATTTATTCGACTGACCCCGCTGCATTTGATATCGGATCGAGCCACCGAACGCTTTCTGCGCACCGTCAGGTTTCGTTTGATTGCGTCCTTCGCTGACTTATTTGAATTTGAGAAGCATTTCAGCGCTGTCGCTTTTCGCACATTTGAATGTACTGCGCATGCGTGGTGTCATCTCCTCGTTTCCAACCGAGAATATTCGTGCTCTGTTGCGTATGAGGCCATGTCACTGTGACTGAGCCAAGACTCTGCTTTGAGAATGCTCAGCTCGCTGAGATGGCGTCGAATCAGTTTGTGGGAGTGCAGCACTCATTTGTTTAACTGTCAATTCCTGAAGAGTGTCTCCACTAGACATAATGGGGGCGTTCAATCGGAACCGAAATCGCAATTTCGTACACGAAATCGTTAGATGGAAACAAAAATACAATTTTAGTGAAAAAATTAATCTTCTAACCACAACCATTCACTCATAAATCAAAAATTAAAATAAGCAAAAGGTGACGCCCACCGAAAATGCTGCTGTGATAACATTGACGTCATTTTCCTCCCGTCCTTGACTGCTTTTCGTGGAAGGGAATGGAGTGGAGGGGGGTCCTCGGAAGGTCTGCTCGCACAGATGCAGTCGCAATCACTCCTATTGGCAGAGTCAGCTGTGTCCCCCCCATTACGATAAGGCGAAGTAGCTTCGCGGGATCAGTTGTGATTGGACGAAGTCGATATACGTCAGAGGTTGCACCACACCCACTTTTCCGAAAGGGTTAAAAACAGTTTTTCGCCGCTTATAACTCGAGAAATAATTGACGGATCAAAAAACGGAAAAATACGGGTCTTTTCATTTTACAAACTCTATCAGATTCGGTAACAAAAAAAATGGTAAAGGACCCCATTCCATGCGTGCTATCCTCCTTTCTCCACCGTTCTCGGATAGGAGCGCCACCCACGTGACAGGCGAGTCGAGATCCTAATGTGGACTGGCGTCCGGAAGGAACCACCCCTACATCGTGATTGGTTGACGGCAGCCGTAGTAAGCGTTACACATATATGTAGAGTGGTGCGGCCTCTATTTGAGACTTGATGCTGCTGCTGATGGTTTTCATCCGCCCTGTTCGCCCAGCAACCAACCACGCTCCTCTCCTGCCCTGGCTCACTCAACAATGGAGAGAGGAGAGGGAGTCGACGTGTGATAGCGACTCCCTGTTCCCTGAAACAACTGCCAGCGATTTACAGACCAGTGGGACTGTGCGATATGCTGTTCTGAATATCGCACGACCATATCATTCTGATATCGTGGATTCGCCGATGTATCGGTTTCGTCATATAAATAGGAAATATCGTGACATGGACATATTGGGATATCGACATATCGGGATATCGACTTACAATTTAATAACTTAAGGCGAAAGACCATATAATTTTAGATAATAGAGGTTCTAATCAATTTTTTGATACGGCCCATATGAGCTGAAATATAACCATTTTTCCATGGTCGAAGAACGGTGAAAATTATATATTTTAAATTTCGATTTATGGTATAAACAATAATTTTATAAACAAATTTTAACTTTTCTGGTTGAATTCGAGTTTTCATTGATGAAATTGCACCATGGCCATTCCATTCCCTACATATTAATTTTATGATAAATAAGTTATAGTGAATAACAATAAAAATTAGACAATTTAAAATATATAATTAGCGATTGAGGAACAGTAATATTTTATAAGGAAGAGACCGTTTATAGCACTTCAATCCGATCAACCATTACCGAGAAATTGCGCTAAATAGAAACATTATTAAGGGTGACAGAGAAAAACACCGGGATCAGGATATCGTCTTATCGGGATATCGGATAACGACATATCGTGATATCGCGTTTCGAAATATCGACTCCAGATATCATGTGCATATCGAGTATCGTCGACGATATATCGTGGTATCGCATAGCCCTACCAACCAGCATGAATGGATTGAATCTACCCGTTGCACGGTACAGGTTGGAGGTCAACGAATGGGGATATTTGCATTATTTTCACCTGTGGGTCTACGCAGTAGCGTACCAAGGCTACCTTGGCGCCAGGGGCTAACTAGATGGTAGCCGCCGTAAAAATTATTTTTTTTTCCACTAAAAAATGAGATGTTTTTCAATTTTGTACCCCCCCCCCCCCTTCTTTATGGCGCCCGAGGCGGCTGCCCCGTTCGCCCCCCCCCCCCTCCCCTTGGTACGCAACTGGGTCTACGTTATGGGAGTAGTCAGTGTTTGAAAGAGCTGTTCCGGACCATTTATGGGGAGGGAATGGACTCGAGTTGGACTGACCCCAGATTATTTCTCTTGGAGAGGAGTCTCGTTGGCGCCTCAGTGCATTCAGTGGCGCCACCACCTGCTCGACAATCCCCTTGGCCGCTCTCTGTGTGGGCCGGAGTGGAGGGCGTCTCCTGCACCCAGCCTGACCGTGCAGTCCCCAGCGAACAGCGGAGGTGTGCTCATGCCGTATTCATGGAATAATGATCATATGTGCTGGATGGGTGAGGGGAAGACGTGGGGTGGGCACACACACATGTCAATCTTATTATGTAGAATTGGAGTGTTTGACCTCGGAGGGGAATATGGGCCTTCTTTACGGCGCTGACCTCTGGCCGAGGGACTGAGCCATTAATGGAGGCAGATAAGGAGGGAAATAATGGAGGGCCTGGAAGATTTAGGGCCGCCCCATCCAAGCCGGACGTGATCAGATTGTGAGAAGGAGCGTTCTTTCCCTCTGCGCCCGCCAATACGCGCGTGGCGCTGCCATCTGCTCTGCTTCCGGCGATGTCGTCGACTTGCAGCTACGGTGGTGACACCTTCAGGGTTTGGGGGAGGTCAACGCTTCAAGATCTGTAGAACAACATGCCTTGCTCAACGAGCTTGCGCTGGCAATTGTTTCGGACGAATAATGCGTACATCTACATCTACACGATAACCTGAAAGCCACCGCGAGGGTGTGTGGCAGGGGGTGAAGATCACCAAGCATGCACTACCGACAAGCAAACAAGCAACTATAGTGTCTCATGCAACTAGATTGTTAGTATCTATAGTATTTAAGGGATTAATACATGCATCATGCACTGCAAACTACTCGAAAAGATTTCCCCTACGTATCCCTTTGCTATGCTGCCTATTCTGTTCTCTTATAGTACTAGGAATAGCTTCTTAATTAAAACAACCGTTCATAATCCTCATAATCCTGGTTCGCCACACGTTTTCAATTGCGGAATCTGATAGAGTTGGTCAAATAAGAAGATCCGTGTTTTTCAACTCATCGATGCGTCAATCATTGCTCTGGTTCGTATGGTCGGCGAAAAACGGTTGTTTATTGTTAACCCTTTCGCTTGAATGGGATTACGAAAGACTCGTACGTCATCCACTTCGTCCAATCACAACTGGGGACACGCAGCTGATTCTGCCACTGGACTCCATGCGGGGCATTGGGAAAGGCATTTCGTTTTCGACTGCATATCGTAATTTGTGAAAAAGTATTTCAAATTCAGTACGCGAAAAGTACCTACTCGGTGTATTTCGTTGTTCGGGTGTTTGCAGGCTGCGCAGGAGCTTAGTGCGCAGACATTGCCATCCCCACCTACACTTCCCCTCCACTGTTCGCGCCAAAATAGTGAAGGAGGGGAAGTGGGTGACGTAGCAGTTTTCAAAGTAGCTCGTTCGGTGTGCGTCGCCTTCATCTACATCTACACGATACCCTGCAAGCCACCGCGAGGGTGTGTTAATTTAATTATTGAACGGCTCAATAGATGGCAGAGGTAAATTATTTCACCGAAGTTCATTTCTCGTTTCCATCTAACTATTTCGTGAATAATGTCTGAGGCGATTTTGCGTAAGTGATAATAATATTTGCTGTTATAGAATACGATCAGTTGAAGGGCGTGCCCTTCCCCTCAAGGAAAATGGTCCGCCTACTTCTCTGTGAAATTATTTCCCGAGTTATAAGCGGCGAAAAACTGATGTTTTTAACCCTTTCGGAAATGTGGGCGTGGTGCAACCACTGACGTATATCGACTTCATCGAATCACAACTGAGCCCGCGAAGCTACTTTGCCTTATCGCAAAGGGGGGGACACAGCTGACTCGGCCAATGGGAGCGGTTGTTAGACAGCATCTGTGCGTGCAGACCTTCCGAGAACCCCTCTCCACTCCCTTCCCTTCCCCTAAAAGCAGTCAAGGACGGGAGGAAAGTGACGTCAATGTTATCAAAGCAGCTTATTCGGTGGGCGTCACCCTTCGCTTATTTTAATTTATGATTTATGAGTGAATGGTTGTAGTTAGAAGATTAATTTTGTCACTAAAATTCATTTTTCGTTTCCATCTAACGATTTCGTGTACAAAATTGCGATTTCGGTTCCGAGTAAACGCCCCATTGTATCCTTAGTAGGACTACCGCGAAAGAAGGTTGGGATTTTTTGGTGAAAGATGATTTAAGTTTGGACCCACATGGGGCAATTGCTCTTGTGAGACGCTATTGAATTTTAATGTGAGAAATAGCCGAAAACTTAAAAATACGTGACCGATATTTCGAATTTGGCCCAGAAATAAAAGGGTAATAAATATGAAATGCAGTAGGTCATGTAGGACATCCTTGTCGTACTCCTTTATTTATTATAGTGTCTGCTATCTTCGATCTATCTTCTTGTTTTGGTACTTGTATTAGAGCCCTCATATGCTAATTTTACTACCTTTTGTACTACCTTTGACCTGATTGACCTGATTGATGACCTGATCGTATAACCTTTGACAAGCGTCCTGAGCAGCCCCTGTTTCCCGTAATATTCCGCGGCTCTTTCTATTTAGAATCATAATAAGCTTGGAAAATGTCTTATGAAAGCAAAGTAAGTTTGAGTTGGGAAAATCTACGGGCTTCATTTGACTTAAAGAGAAGAGAGGATAGGTGAGAGATGGTACTTTTCTCGGCGGCATTTGGTGGAAATACTGGACAATCAGGTCAACTATTAGTACTTTGTTCCACCATTCACCAAGTGGCAAATATTTTCGCGAAATTCAAAGATCACGTACTAGCCGTGATCTTTGAATTCGTAGTAAGTAAGCACCTTAGTGTTCCAACGTCGGCTTTAACATCGTGGACGGTGGCGCCATGCGCACGACTTCGGCTGATTTGTGACATTCATATGTCTACCAGTCCGTGAACAACATGTTCCTATAAAGCCTCTATAATGTCCACAGTAGCTCAACTTGGTAGCTCAGCTGGTAGAGCACCTGGCTCGAAATCCGTGGGTTCGAGTCCCGGTCAAGGTGAATGATTTTTTCTCTGTGGAATATTTAATAAGTATTTTCGCCTTTTATGGCATCGTCAGGTGCCACGAGGATTAGAGGATAAAGAGTGCATGTAATGATACCGTGAAAGACGAAACCGGTTGTACGTGAATCACTCAATACATAGTTTTGCTATATGAAGTAGCAGTGTTTTCACGTAAAGGGTCCCAGCATCAATTCTATCCTCACAGTCTGTAGGGATATCTATTTTCTAATATTGAATCTCATGTGAGTCAACTTAATATGCTCGTGTGCATTACTCCGAAAGGAAGATGCACTTATCGCAAGCTGCGAGAGGATATAATCTACATCTACATAATACCATGCAAGCCACCATAAAGGTGTGTGGCAGGGGGTGGATTCTCACCAAACTTCACTACACATCATGCATAAAATAGGATTAATAAAAAAATTAGTCTACAATTCACTATTTAAAAAATTAAAAATAGCAAAGTAAGCATGCAAAAACATGCTGTTAATTGGGTTACCTACAAGTCCTTATACCAAAATGCAGGTACTAATGTTATCCATTGCTACACTCGTATTGGATACATTTACCGTTATTCATATCCCTAATTGTACGAAGTAAAAATGACATTTTGAATCAGTCAGTTCGGCAATCATTTTCTTTAATTTTGTAATCATGGTCCAGTCTACCATAGTAATTTGGGGTTCGCAAAATATTTTTAACTTCATCACTGAAAATATGGTCTTGGAATTTGTTTTAGAGATTAAGTCTAAATTTCAACCTGCGATCTGACAATGATTCCCATTTCAATTAATTTAATAGACTGGTTACGCTAATATAATTATCGTATCGTCCCTTTACAAATCTTGCCGATCTTCGCTGCACACGTTCAAGTTCGTTATTTAGATCGATTTCGTAGGGATCCCATAAACTGGCAGCATATTCCAAATGAGGTTTAACAAGAGAAAAGTAGCTGATTTCTCGTACACGAGCGTCACATTTACCCAATACTCTCTTGATGAATCCCAGTTTACCATTACCTTGACCCATTATTTCACGTATGTATTTACCCCAGGAAAGAACATGTGTTAGTCTTATTCCAAGATATTGAATGGATTCCACGTTTGTTAATTCATTATTACTTATTTTGTACGTGCTAGGAGAAGAAAAAAATCTTCTTCCAAAAATTCATCTCCACACATTTATTCAAATTTAATTCTAACTGCCATATATCACACCATTTTTCAATTGCTTGTAGGTCAAAATAGGATGTAATGAGAAAGTGGAACTGGAAACAGTTCCATTGAAATGTCGAGAACAGATTTCTCCGCTCATGCTATCGCTATGGTTATGCTCGCCAGGGGGGCTGTGTTTGAAACCATCGAGATTATCTCAAATAGGTAACCAAGGAGTCACGTGGTATAAACACGAGCGGTTCGCAAATTTGGTCTATTATAATCGTTCATTATATTCTTTATATATTGTTTAACACGAGTTTATCTTATCTGACTCAAATATAGAGCCTTAGAGCGAGGAAAACTAAAAAAAAACAATTATTGACATTGTAATGAGCATTTCAAACACACAAAATATTCGAACCCTTTCTTGTTTGTACTACGTCACTCCTTGGTTACCTATTCGAGATAATCTCGATTGTTTCAAACGCAGCCCCTCCTGGCGACCGTTCGCGTTTCGCCCTTCCGTGGTGAAGTGGCTTTGTCCCCTGCCGCTGCAACTACCGCGCTCTAATGCAAGAAGTGCTCTCTGCCTTTCCTCCACTGAAGTGGTACTCTATCTACTAGTGGAGCGTGCTACCGACATTGAGTGCCTCTATTAGATCACTGAAATGCCCTCGATCACCCATCCGTCTGCGTCCTCAAATTTCTCACGATCTCTCTTTTATCCTTTCAGGTTGGTTCACCTCACACTTCCCTCCATCGCCTGACAGTGCTGTCCGCCTGACCAACTGACAGTCAGCCATAGTCAGTTCACCAAGGTGCGTCCCCACTCTCAGATTCTCTGGAATCACTCTACAGGAGTCGTAATTGAGGTTCGACCTTGTATCGTGTGTACTCTGCACTCGTGAGACGTTGCCTCAACGTTACATATTCAACCCCTATGCATTAATTCTCCGTTCCATGTTCAATCGAACAGTGGCCGTCACTATCACCATCTCCGATTGAAGTTTATGGTGCTGTCGTTTCCCCTGCCTTGTCGAAATGACTCGACCTCATTGCGCTCGCGATCACGTTGTTGTTTTTCTCTTATAAAAATTCGCTCAAGGAAGCGGAAATGTGACGTCATTTCTTCTAACCTGCCCTTTGCTACAAATCACCTACATCTGTGCATGTTATGGCCTGTCACATTTTGTTGCATTTCACGTGCTCAAATGATAACAATCGCAGATCTCAGATCTAGTCAGTAGAGCGCTAAATGTAAACATTACAAATTCACATGAGTTCGCGTTAATTTTAACTTTAGCGGCGATGCGAAACAAAAAAGTAACCATTAGGATTCTTGTAATAGGTCCTGAGTAAATGAGTGAGGAAAATAAGCGACTTGTTGACGACGAATATGACTTTTCCTTATGCATAACTAATGAAGAATACGGTGAATAGTATAATGGATTTCGCGCGGGAGAAGTTTCGATTGAAGAATTCGAACGTGCTCGAGGGAGATCGGAGAGTTGTGGAAAGTTAAAGGTGTTTGTGTTGACGTCAGTAGTGTCTTAGTTGCCAGGGAAACACCAGCCATTACGATAGAATACAGTTGACCCTCACATAGCGCGAGGTTAGGTTCCTTGAAATCGTCTTGTTAAAACCGCGCAATGTGAAACATAGAGTACACAGGCATTACCGAGACTCATTCCGTAATATCGACGCCTAACGTACGGCAATACCTAATTTCAGTACTTAGTGTTAACTCCTAACTTGCAAATTCAGACCGAAAGTGTTATTTCTCAGTAACTATGCATTTCCGGAAATAATTTCGTATGTGTACAACGTTTAGGAGAGATTATTCGTATTTTTAAGAAAGGTGTACAGTGTGATGAAAATGGCATTTTTCAAATAAAAAGAGTGCCATTCCATAAACCATTTTAGCATTTAGGTCACATTAACAACACAGGGTACAATCAAGATTAAGTCAAATGGCTGCTACGAAATATTTTTACAAAAATTTCAGCACGAAATGTTTTTCGCCTATTTTATGGGACCACGGAAAATAGATAAATATGCCGTTTCTATCTTTATAGCTCATCTTGGCTAAAATAAAAATGAAATTCACGATAATTTGGCTTTCAACCAAAGTGTGTGAGGTGCAGAAATTGAAAACGCTCACCACAGTATGGGTTCAAGGCAGCATTAATCGGTAGACGCGAATCACGTTAATCAGGTGGATTGCAACAATAATATTGCATACAATTTTGTAATGTAGAAATTAATGCCATTTATTCTGACGGCTGATGCACCCAAGGCTGAGTTTTCCGCGTTTTACAAAGTAACCTCGGTGGAGGATGTAGAATCGTTAGAACCGAGGACTAGCAATTTGCGGAGAAAAGATGCCTTTTAAAACGTAACCTCGAGGAGCTTTGTAATGCAGCTGTTTTACCTCGCTCTTTATCGTTTTCTATAGCTCACAGTAAGGTGGTAAATCTTCCTTCTATGCACGGATCGACTCAACGAAAGTTTTCTTGAAATTCGTCAAGTGCGTTAAAAACGTCCTCGAGAGATTTCACGGTCAATTTAAGAAACTTATTTTCATCTGAATTCACTAACCCTCTTCACACCTCTTTATTCTCGTCGGCTGTAATCAATTCCAGTTCCAGCAGTTGTCAGAAAGAGTTGATTGACCGGAATAGCTGCAGTTTCCATCTTCTCCTTGTGATATGGTTTTTATAATTCTTCTACCTCTTTCTCCTGCTTTCCATCAAATCCTTGTCCCCTGTTAGCTACTGCCTGGTACGATTTCGTTGATTTCTTCTTCGAATGAAGGAAACCAGAGGACACTTCTGAACTAAGGCTTTCCCAGCAATCATTCAATGTAGCCTCCTTCACTTCATTACATGAATCCAATATGATGTTAATTGTAATCCATGATTTTGAATGAAGGCCAAATGTTCGTGATCTAGCAAAGAGGCTTACTCCAAACGCCTGCAGCCGTCTCTTGAAAGTGGGCCTAAGTAGTGTGGTAGGATTTGAAGATTTTCGTGAGTCCTTGATCCAATGGTTGCCAATTGATGTCGGACTTGGAGGGAGAAACAGTACTCAGTGTTTTCGCCAACATTTTGCAGAATAACTGGATGTCCAGGGTTAATTGTCAAGTGTTAGCAGGGCCTTAAAATTCAACTTGTTCTTTCTTAGATCTCGGGAACAAAGCAATATTTGAACCACTCTGTACACTGAGCTGTGTCCACCCACATCTTTTGATTTGATTTCCAAGGCACGAGTACTTAGGTTTTTCCCTTTAAACTCAAGAATTTTCAGCATTAACAAGAATCGGCCAACAATTTAAGCTACCTGAAATATTTGAAAAAAAAACTGTGTAAGGCGATGTTGAGTGGATCATCGTCTCTGCTTTGAAATATAGATTATCTTCGTCATCTTTTTCCAGAACAAGGCTGTCTCATTGGCGTTGAAAGTTGGTTAAGGCAGATAACCCCTTTCTTCAATCAGGGCAGAAAACTCGGGAATAAAACTTTGGGCTGTTTGATGATGCTGCGTCTATCTGTACGTTTCCTTCTCCGGAAACTAAAATGTTAAGAACAAAAAGACCTAATTGAGTTTCGCAAGACCGTCCCTTTCTGAATCCATGCTGGTTTGCCATCAATCATGGCTGTCGAGGTGTCCCATTATTGATACAACTATCATATGCTCAATAATTTTACATGACAGTGACGTTATTGATGTTGGTCTATAATTGCATGGCTGTTCCGTATCGCCGCTTTTAAAAATTGGGGTCACGTTTGCTATCTTCCAGTCTTTGGGAACCGCGTGTTCTTCTAGGGATTTGTTAAATATTACTTTAAGATAAGGAGCCATTTCGAGATCCAATTATTTATAAACGCGAGCTGGAATTTCATCAGAACCTGAGGACTTGTTCGGGATAATGTATTTCAAGAAGGATGCGATTCCGATACAAGATAGATCGATCGGGGGCATTGGTTGCTGAGATCGGTCTGGTATGGTTTCGTCCAAGCTGCGACTAGATTGACTGAATACGCTCTGAAAAAAAAGAATGTAATTAATTAGCCTTACTTAGGAGGTGGCTGTTTCGCCTCCCTCCCCCGTGCAGATAGTCGCAGGGATGGGTGGCAGTGGTGTAGTCGTCCGGATGTAGAAGAGGCACGGAGCACAATGTTGCAGCGGGAAGATTCCTTTCCTCCGTGAGAGTGGCGCCCTTTGGCGCCGAGAGTGCATGAGCAGACAAGGCTCCGTCTCCTGCCCCCACTTAATGGGGTTCCGAAGCAATGGCGATCCGACCCTTCATTCCAATGCTTCGCTGTCGCATCCCTTGCGTCAGATGTCCGAGTCCTGACATTCGGAAGAGACATTCGCTGCCCTCCCCTTCGGACGTTTTTGCCACCGCAGTGGTGCGCGCGTGGGTTATGGAGCAGGAGGACCGTGGGTGCGGAGCCGAGGTCGAAGCAAAAGTGGTGCCGAAGGGTGCAGCTGCGGTGCCAATCACATCCGGGGGGGGGGGTTCTTCTAGGGGGTAGAACGGGTAATGCGTGCGCTTAATGTGGCTGGCTTGGTAATCGTGAGTCGTTGAGAGCTAGTGCTCATGTAATTTCAATGGCTCAAAAAAATTGCTGGGATATGATTCACAATATTTCAACCGGATGCCTCAAATTCTCAAGTCATATTGAAACATTACCCTTTTGAATTTAAATATTGACATGAAACATAACATAAAACTTGACTTGATTCTGTTTCTAGGCATCCTGAACGTTATATGGATTGTAAAAGTATGTAATTTTGTGCTATGGGTATTCGCATATTTTGTAGTGACGAAATAATTGTGATTAAACGCTTAAAAATCCTTAACATTTGTATAAACCATTTATTTAATCTCTCTTTTTTACTCGGCAACAACGCACATCCTGAAATTCGGCACTGCTGTTATGTAGGCAATTGTTTCTGTGTTTCAGTGGCCGTAACGGCAGGTCAATTATTCGTCTATTCTCAAAAACTTTGTCAAGGGGACTGCATTCTAATATTCGTGGACTTTGTGGTGTGATATATTGTGGTTTCTCGCGCGTTCGCTTAACACGATTTTTTTGGGTTGCTCTTGGTGAAACGGGGCGAAATTGGTAAAGTTGGTCTTCAGTAAAGCTATCCGATTGAAATTTCTCTGATAGATTCAATCTGTACTTTAACCTACGCTCTGATAATGATTCCCTCCCTGATTTTTGTATTGATTCTGAAACACTACTCAACCTATCGTAACACCTTTTGACGAACCTAGCTGCTCTACGCTGCACACCGTCTAGTTCTCTGATCAAACCTAATTCATTCGGATCCCATACACTGGCTGCGTACTCAAGGTGGGGCCTAACTAGTGAAAAATAACATCGCTCTTTTGCCTTCTCATCACATTTCCCAAGTACTTTTTTTATAAAGAGACTAAGGATGTACATACATCAGGTTGCGGACGAATTATGGATTGAATGTCGGTGTTGCTTGAGATCCATTCAATTCCTGCCTGTGCTGTGTAAATGCATTCCGCGTGGTATTTAAAAACATGCTTTTTACCCGTCACTCCCTGATATACGCCATATTCCCCATCTGCGACTGCACTTGCTTGAGCACGACGCTGGAATAGTATTCGAGTCATCCGCCGCTCGGCCAACATTAAGCAAACACTGTTCTACGTGTTCTACGCCTCGGTCCTTCGCCTACTTCCATTTCGTTTGTTCAACAAATCACTGATGCTGATTGCCAACTGGTTAATTCGGCGCCGCGCGGCCTTATTGGCGGAGCAGTTGGCGGGAGATGGCTCCTCCAATCCGACCAGCATAAAGTGCTCTTCCGTCGGCACTGCAGCAGCCAATCATTGTTTGCCTGTGGAAGTAATTGGACGGGCGAAGTCCATGGTGATTACTTTCGCGGATTGAATGACGGGAAACATTTCAGCGAAGCGAAGAGGGGGTGGCAATTGATCCTTGAGGTCGTTTCCGGGAAGGCACGTGTCGCTTGAGGGGGAGGGGATAGGAAGGGAGGGAGAGGAGGGAAACCCGGCGTGTGCAGTCGGGAAGGAGGGCTCTGTTCATCGGCCGGTCATGACCGTCCCGTTCATTGGTGCGCTCTCCGCGCGTCAATGAAGACGAACTACGTGTATTGGGCCAGCCCTCCTTTGGTCGGCCGTCACGGGTGTGGAGCCTTCAACCGAAAGTCATGCAGAGACATTGCTGCGCTGTTAATTGTCGCCGTCTAGGCTTTATTATCCTTACCTTTGTGTAGTTCGAAAACAGTACTGAAGTCGATGCGATATTTTTAGATTTTAAAAAGGCATTCGATCAAGTTCCTCATGATAAATTAATCTAGAAATTAGAGAGTTTTGGTACAAATGAAGACGTTGTATGTTGGGTGAAATAATTCTTAAGAGGACGAGAGCAGAGGGTTGTCATAGATGGTATCATGTCTGATACAATCAAAGTCACATCGGGAGTTCCCCTGGGTAGCGTAGTAAGTCCGCTTCTATTTTTTTTATACATAAACGATTTGGGTACCGTAGTTAGTAGTAAGCTTAGACCTTTTGCAGGCGATGCGGTAGTGTACAGGGGTATATCAAAAGAAGAGCACAGGAAATCACTTAGCAAGGATTTAGATGCAAATCATGAGTGGTGCGACAAATGGCAGTTAGAACTTAACCTTAAAAAGTGTGTAGCTATAAATTTTTGGAGGAGGGATAATTCGATAGAGCGTACCTATAAAATTAGTAACACGAAGATCAAAAACGTAGAAACCATAAGCTATTTAGGTGTAACAATCACTAAGGATTTATCGTGGGGAAGACACATCCGGGAAATATGCGGCCGAGCGAAGAGGAAGCTAGGATTTATAAAAAGAATACTTGGGAAATGTGATGAGAAGACAAAAGAGCGATGTTACTTTTCACTAGTTAGGCCCCACCTTGAGTTTGCAGCCAATGTAGGAGATCCGAATGAATTAGGTATGATCAGAGAACTAGGCAGTGTGCAGCGTAGAGCAGCTAGGTTCGTCAAAAGGTGTTACGATAGGTGGAGTAGTGTATCAGGATTAATAAAAGAATTAGGGTGGGAATCGTTATCAGAGTGTAGGTTAAGGTACGGATTAAATCTATTAGAGTGTGTGAGGCAGGGGGTGAATATCACCAAGCATGCTCTACCGTCATGCAAACAAGCAACTAAAGGGTCTCATGCAACTAGATTGTTAGTATCTATAGTAATTAAGGGGTTAATAAATGCATCATGCACTACAGACTACTGTAAAATATTTCCCCTACCTATCCCTTTGCTATGCTGCCTATTCTGTTTTCGTATAGTACGGGGAAAAATGCCATTTTGAATCTATCAGTAAGAAAATCTGTCTCTCTAATCTTATTTATCTGTTCGGAAATAGCATAATACGCTGGTGTTTTTAATATGTGCCTCACATCTTCAATAAAGCTATCCGATTGAAATTTCTCTAATGTAATGTGATTATAGGCTTTGTATGTTCAAATGTTTTGAAGATTGCAGGCTGACTACTTCCTCGGAATGGCTCTCGAGAAAGATGGGGAATTTATCACGGGTGTATTTTTTCGTGCCTCACTCCATTCAGCCTCTTTGCTTCGTAGCTGGTTCCATATTTTCTTGAATCCAGCTCACTTTAGCTCCGCGTGTATCTTTTCCGTCTGATCGCTGCCTTTCCTGGGCAGCGAAAGGTCATGTCGATCGGTCAAGAGAAATTCATTTCGTCATTCTTTATCATTCACACGCTGTTACATGAAAATGCATCCAGAGGGAATCTTTCAGAAGATGCTGATGCCTTAATACTTACTTGTTGAAGCGTTTCCAATGGCGATGCCTCGGTGCGCTTGCACTCGTAATAATTCAGTCTCGCAGGTCGTGGCGTCACACAGCACGTCACGGGCGTGAGTTTTGGATTGCGCAGTTTATTGGGTTTAAACTTTGGGCCAAAAAATAAATTAAAGCGTTATTACAGTTAACCGAAGGAACTCGTGTTACTTTTCGCCAGCATTATATCAGTGGGGAAGGAAATTTCCAGTGTGACATCGGCGTTTTGCCTCCTCTTAAAGTCGTTTTACACGGTCATTGATACTGCGCAGGCTGAGAACACTTGCGCAAGAAATATTGCGCCGTGTAAAGCGACGACTTGCGAGGACAGGCAGCGCCACTGCGCGAACGCTTGCGAGCAAATTAGAACATGTTCCAATCTGATACATGCGTTCGCGCAAGTTTGAAGTTTATTTCTCTCAGTAGATGGTGCAAATGTAGCGGCAGCGAACTTCCTGGGAGAATTATAGTAAATAAATAGATTGTTGACGATTGAGTTGGGTGTTTTTGTTTGCACTCAACTCCTTAGTTAGTGAATAAAGTGCAATAATGATGAGCTGGGCGATTAATCACGTGGAAGCTTAAATTTCGTGTTTAAAGGAAGAACTCGTTACCTTGGCCCACATCCGTTCGTTCGTGGTGCAAATTTTGGGCTAAGTATACGGGACTAGGGTCTCCAATATTACGTTTAGACTATGGCTTAAAACATATTTCAAAGTGGCGGTAATTTATCGCGTCTTTCACGTCCAATATATTGCTACTTAAAAGATTACCGCTACTGAATGGTATATTGTCACTGACGCACCGACGATTGTACCGTGTAAAGCTGTCAAGCAAGCGTCCTCGCAATTTTCTACGTCACGGACTTTCGCAGACGACTGCTCGAACGGAATCAACATCAACTTGCGCAGTTTCAATGGCCGTGTAAAACGGCCTAAGTTTTAAGATTGCGTGCTCGATTGACTGAGTATTTCAAACTTTTGGACTGAGCATCGGCAGTGAACTCTATAAACATTTACTCATCAGTTATAAAGCATCAATGGGACGTGAAAGTACTTGGATAAAGTGGCGTCCGATTAAATGTCTTTTTTTATAATTTTTGTTGCATCAATTGTGCAACTTTTAATTTTGCCCAGAATTTGTTGTAGAAGAAGGGGACGTGTTTTCCTCTGTCCTCTGATCTCGCCTCATAATAAGAAAGTCAACTTTCATTCCAATCCCCTCTCTTTGTCGTGAACGCCCTCTGTCTCCGTGTCGTCCCTTTGCTTGTGAATGATTCAGGCCCCTCTCTCTCTCTGTTTGAGGCCCCGGGCCCGGCTTTCGGATTAGACCCAGCCCCAATGCTTTCATCCTCTGCGCTGTTCCCGCTTCGTTTGTTTTCACGTCCGTTCGGCGAAAATAGAGGGGGCCGCGGCATTGATTGAACATTTTTGTGAAAACGAAAAAATTGGGATGAATCGCTTTCCATCGCTCTTCTGTTTGCTTTGTGGTCCGATGGCAGTGGCACTGATCCAGCCTCGGCTCGGAGTGCATCGTTTCGAAGCAGCTGACTTCCGGCAAGCAGCTGCTTTGGATGGCCGTCATTTGTCAGTCGTGGGTCGGGTGATGCGAAGCAGCCCTAGCCCCCTGACAACCAAACTCTGCTTCAAGGATAAATGTTGGAAATGGAGCTCCTCGTAGTGGTGGTTCGCGGAAGCAATCGAAAGTGCATTCCTCTGTGGCTGTCTCAACAAGACGCTGTGTGGAGCATAGGTGTCAGGCGTGCGCTGACATTCATAGGATCGAGTCTGTGAAAACAAAGACGAATTTGCGCGCGTAGGTATTCGGATCCTTTCTAAAACGGTGTCATCCATCGCAAGGGATAAATCATTTGGGTGAAGCGACCGACAGCTGAAGTGATTTGCGCCATTTAGTGCTGCCGGGGTTGTTGGTTGGTTATCCAGGGGAGGCGACCGACAGCTGAGGAGGTAGTTTGAGCCATTTAGGATAGGTGGGCCACTGGGTAATGGTAGGAGTTTTCAGGAAATGGAGGAAGGGTGGAGAGAAACCCGGCATTAGCCGGAGTAAGAGTAGGAGTTTTTCTTAGTAGCCATCGTTAAGAGTAGGCTAATACCTACTCTTAACGAAAGGCGCCAAAGGGACCTAGGCTTAACGTCCCATCCGACGGGCGGAGTACTGAACTTGATATGTCCTCCGATAGGCACTCACGTAGGGACCTGATTTCCACTGAAAAAATCCGCCACTGCCGGGAATCGAACCCGGGCCCTCGGGACGGGAGCCAGCACTCTAGCCACCACACCAAGTCAACAACCATATTATTAACTTACAGTCTCAATTTCACTTGTTTGATGATATTTATTATGTGGACGATAATAAATTCGTATTCAAAACAAAGTATTATCTCCTGTAAGGTGAAAATGATGACTTTATATTACGTAATATACATTGAAATATTGGATGTATTGTTTTGAAGAACATATAGACAATTGTTAATAGCAATAAAGAGCGACTTTCTCGCGTATATGGCGACTTGTCTCCTATTTTCCGGGATCTATGATAATCAGGGTATGATAACTGCGCTGTCTAATAAAATTTTGCGTGCTTATGTATTTTTTAAGTAACCAGTACTGACAGGGAGTACAGTACAGATGATACTGATCAAAGGCCCACTTCGTAGCATAATTCGTCTGCAATCGTGAGGTGACACATGAATGGCGGAGGCATCGGGCCACTTTGTTTTGATTGCTCCCCTAACATCGTTGCCAAACTTTTGTCAATATGGTGGCTAAGGAACGGACGTTAGACTCTTCATCGTTTTTCAGTCATAAATATCAGCCTTAAATGGCTGATGAGGCAACCTGAAAAAATATATGTTATCCGTCAATTATTCAGTCAAAGTATACTAGTTTTTGAGATAGTCTTATCGGGAGAAATTTCGAGAAATAAAATTTTTAAGAGAGAGACGCCACCATCCCTTCATAAGAGCCATGTAATTTGAGGCTGGAAATGACAATTTTCAAATCCTGCTATCAGCTTTAAATGGCCGATGGCCTCCAGTTATTTTTTTCAAACCCGGAACCCGGAGTGCGCCAAGGGGACCACGGCTTAACGTCCCATCCCACGGGCGTAGTACTGCACTCTAGGTGTTTTCCTCATAGCATCTGATTTGTGACCCGTATGCTGATGAAAAACTCTGCGTCGGCCAGAATTCGAACCCGGGCTTTCGAGATGAAGAGCCATAAAAGACCAGATCCCCCGAACTGCACTCAAATCGTGAGAAGGAGAGTGCAGTTGCGATTGAAGCGACTTGGTAGCGACTCTTGCTTTTCCTCTGAGTCGAGGAAAAGGAGATTCAATGGAAGAGGCGTGGTTGAGTGATGTGCAAACGAAGGAAATGAAAATCAAGTTCCGTTGGTGAGAATGAGACAGCTGTCGCCGGTTGGCGAACTCCTTCCGTCCCTCGTCTTAGATGGTGGCGTTGCAAGAAGCCTCTTTCTTGTCCAGGAGGATAGATACGATAATACACCGTTAATGTTATCAAATGATTTAAGTAATTAAATGATCAAAAGATTACTTTTCTCGTTATCATCAGTTAGATTGGTTTGACGCAGCTCTCCGCTCCAATGTCTTGTCAGCTAATCATCTCTCATCGGAGGCCTAACTTCTCTCTCTCTCTCTCGACCTTGAAAACATGCTTTGCATTTCTCACTAGCGACCCCGTTGAAATTCAGCCGGGGGGTGAAAAGCTTTGAGCGTAGTAAAATAAATTGAAGGTAATGCAAATTAAATTCTATTTTCTGTTTGAAACGAATCACCACACATTAAGATACTCAGATTACTCGGAACCGTAACTAAAGTAACCGCCATTTGGAATGCGGAAAATACTTGAAGTTCTCGATACTAGTGTAACATAAACATAAATTTATGTATTTAGATAACGTGTCTGTGCACTTAGTTATAAACTTCATGTGAACACCCCACAGTAGCCATCGAAGTACATTACATCCCTTTTGGATTGATGAAGTATTTAGTTCTGTCTCTTATCCGGAAAAGACACTTGTTGTCGGTTTGCATCTCGCATTCACTTCTTCGTCCGTTCCAATGTTTTGATGAAACGATGAGTTTGAAAAACACGTAATTTGCGCAATAACAGAAATTCCACGGAAAAACAATATTGCGCCTCTTGATGCAGGCAATGTTTTCTCTGTGCAATTTCAGCGGGTAAGATTTATGCGGCGAGATCGCGTTCCTTCCATTTTTTATATAAACTGTCTCGTGCCGTAAAGACAGTTATGAGCAAAAAATCTATTATAACATTTGCCACGTGTAAGGCAAGGCGGCGCGCCGCTATGGGGTACAGGGGCAGCGCTCACTTTAAAAATCGTAGACCTTTTGAATGAATTAGGATATTAGCATAAATATTTTTTATTACAAATAGAACGAAAATCACAGGAGTTCCTGGATGAAGATCAATTGGATTCAGGAAATGTAAGGGTACGAGGGAAGCAATACTGGCCCTTAGGCTTCTCATAGAGAAGAAAATGGAGAAGAACAAATCGACATTCATTGCATTTGTGGATTTTGTGAGGAGGCATTTGACAACGTAGATTGGAATTTAATGCTTGTAATTCTGAAAGGAATTGGAGTTTCCTATAATGATCGAAGAATTATCCACAGTTTGTATAAAAACCAAGCAGCTTTGATAAAATCTGGACCCAGCTGTGAAGAAGCAAGAATAAGGAAAGGAGTGAGACAAGGATGTGCACTGTCTCCCGTAATTTTTAATGTTTTACATCGAGAGAGCCATCAATAAAATCAAGGAGAAGTGTTCTGGAGTGAACATCCACGGAGAAACAATCAGTATGCTGCGATTCGCTGGTGACATAGCAGTTATAGCAGACACAGAGAATTAGCTGAATAAGATGCTAACAACCATGGAAAGGACAATGGCCAGACATCTGCTGAAGATCAATAAGAAGAAGACTAAGATATTGGTCTGCAGCAAGAGAGAAGAAGCCAAAACCAATGTCAAACTAGGAAAACAATAACTTAAAGAGGTGAAAGAGTTCTGTTACCTGGGAAGCAGAGTAACCAACGATGGACGAAGCAAGAAAGAAATAGTGAGTAGAATATCCCATGCAAAGAGGGCATTCTATCAAAAGAAGAATCTATTTACAACTGGAAATACAAGCTTGGAAGTAAGGAAGCAATTCATCAAAACGTATATCTGAGGCATGTTTCTTTACGGCAGTGAGGCCAGGACGATGATATCAGCGGAGAAGAAAAGGGTAGAAGCATTCGAAATGTGGTGCTACAGAAGAATGCTGAAGATTAAATGGATTAATTAATTGGTCAAATCTCGCCGTTCAATTTATGGTACAAGATCTTGTACAAGAAATTGTACCGTGTACGACGGCCTTAACGAGAGGACGCTGGTATCTGAGAGGTGACTGGAGTCATGGCGAACTAGAGGTTGAACCCGACTCTTGTGTGGATGCGTGTTGGGGTGACGTTGAGACGGCTGGTCCCTGAGTGCCAAGCAACGAATCCTGCGCTTCAATGGGCGCCGCTTGTTTCAAATACTGTGGTCACCTCTCTGCTGGGAGTGCTTCGAGTTTTGAATCTCTTATCATTTGTCGTTCTGAACGCAGCAATTCCTCGCGATATCAACGGGAAGCAGGTTTTTTGGTCCCTTCCGTGCTAATATTCTCTCTCTGTGCGCAGGCTAGTGTCCCCAAACGTTAATACAGTCGACAGCAGGATTTTTAGTTCGTTAACATGTCCATGGTATTCGTGCATGGTCAGCGAGTGTGTGTTTTTTTGCGAGGCGTCAGAAGTAACGGAATTTGCCGAGTAGAGGCTTTGTCGGTTCGACGTCAGAATAGCTCTGCTGGGTATCAGGGCTCCCCTCCCTAACCAAACTAACTCTTGACGTATTCGTAGTCACCAGAGTAGAAGCAGTGACTGGCAGTTTGTCCTGACACACACTCTCTCTCTGAGTCCTTGTCTTGTGCGAAGCAAGTCTTTTTGCTCTTCTGGTGGGTACCGATGAATGTCGTTTGCACCCTGACACGACAGAGCCACCTGGTCGCCGTCTTTCGTAATTCCGATTAAGCCTCACAGCATCTTTCCATCCTTCGTCCTCAAGAGTGCGCTGCCTGGTAACAGGGGTGAATCCGCGTTGCTGGGAACCACCGTTGCTTGGGGCTGACTGTCGGGGAGACCAAATTTCATTAGCGTAACCAGTCTATTAAATGAATTAAATTGGGAATCGTTGTCAGATCGCAGGTTGAAATTTAGACTTAATCTCCTAAATAAATTCCACGACCATATTTTCAGTGATGACGTTAGAAATATTTGCGAACCCCAACTTACCATGGAAGACTGGACCATGATCACAAAATTAGAGAAATTGATTGTCAAACTGACAGATTCAAAATGTCCTTTTCGTACAATTAGGGATGTGCATAACGGTAAATATATCAAATACGAGTGTAGCTGCATGTTGGTATAAGGACTTAAAGCTAACCCAACTAACAGCATGTTTGCTATATTATTTTAATCTTTTTTAAATAGTGAAGTTTAGATCATCATCATTAGTCAACAATCCTAGGATTGGTTTGACGCAGCTTTCCACTCGATTCTTCTATCGGCCAACCTTTTCATTGTGACGTAATTCTTCTCTTTTACATCCTTCACCACCAGTTCCATGTATCTCATACGAGGCCTGCCTTTTCCAATCTTCCCGTTCACTTTTCCCTCGACTTCTCTTTTCTCCTACTCTTCTTAGCATTTCCTCGTTACTTACTTGGTGAATCCATTTAATCTTCAGCATTCTTCTGTAGCACCACATTTCAAATGCTTCTACCCTTATCTTCTCCGCTGCTCTCATCGTCCATGCGTGAAGTTTAGAACAGTATATAAATACTAATCTTTTTTTATGCATGATATGTAGTGCATGTTTGGTGAGAATTCACTCCCTGCTACACACCTTTATAGTGGCTTGCAGGGTATTATGTAGATGTGGTGCTGCCTGGAACCCCACGGCGATCGAGTGCTTCCCGTTTGCACCTTCGTGATATCGGGAAACGAAGCAGGTCACTGGAAGGTTCGCGAAAAAATGCGCGGTCCTCGCTATCTTATCAGTCCGTCGATGTGTACAGAAGAAATGCGCTTAATGGGTCCTTCGGGCTGAGGACACTGCGCAGGCGCGCTTCGTCACTGTCAGCGGAAACAAAAGAGAGCATAAACGGCGCCCTCGGCGGTGAGAGCGTGTGGCATTACGGCGAAGAGATCGCTCTATACGGATTTTTCCCAACCTGCGCATGCGCTTTGCAAAGGCAGAAATGCAAGAAACGTCCCTGGAACTCAGTCTTGAAGCTGTGCACAGAAAGCGATCCCTGGATGTGGGCCATTGTTTATTTATTTATTGAATAGATGGTGATTGCTTTTGGTAGCCTGGTCTGAAATATACCGGCCTTGGAATCCTAGGCTCGCGGGATCGAATCCTGCCTCGGGTATGGGTTTTTTGTATTTACAATGGGTTCAAGAATACAGCTTCAACGATACGGAATACTCTTAGCGATTGAATAATCTAAAACCGAATGGTGAGCTCTGTATCGCAAACACGCATGAGTCGATTCCATGCATCTAGTTCTCTATCGACACGATCGACACTGACTGATAAATCCTAGACCAGAAGTCGTGACGTTCAAATACTTTAGGTGAATTTCTTGTTGGTTGGCAACCCTGTGTGTCAAACAAGGCTCCTGTAGCTGTACCTGGACTTAATGATGTAGATGTAGGTTTGATCAGAGAACTAGACAGTGTGCAGCGAAGAGCAGCTAGGTTCGTTAAAAGGTGTTACGATAGGTTGAGTAGTGTAACAGAATTAATAAAAGAATTAGGGTGGGAATCATTATCAGAGCGTAGGTTTAAGTACAGATTAAATCCATTAGAGAAATTCCAATCGGATAGCTTTACTGAAGATGTTAGGCATATATTAAAAAAACCAGCGTATTATGCTAGATTCAACCAGATAGACAAGATTAGAGAGATAGATTGTCGCACTGACAGATTCAAAATGGCATTTTACCCCCGTACTATAAGAGAACAGAATAGGCATCATAGCAAATGGATACGTAGGGGAAATATTTTAGAGTATTCTTTAGTGCATTATGCATGTATTAATACCTTAAATACTATAATACTAACAATCTAGTTGCATGAGACATTATAGTTGCTTGTTTGCATGTCGGTAGTGGATGCATGGTGATCTTCACCCCCTGCCACACACCCTCGCGGTGGCTTGCAGGGTATTTCGTAGATGTACCCTTTTACGTTGCGACTGCTTGCTTCCTTGTTTTTCCGAAAGGGTGCTCGGCGTTTGCTGCGCTTCTCAAACAAGCTACTAGCGTCCTTTCCCTTTCTCATTTTGGATCGGCGAACCCTGAATTGACGGGGATTGGCCGGAAGTTATCCCTGAATACTCTTCACATTACCAAAAACCAATAGGTATAGTGAAACACGATAGACGGCAACATCTATCAAATGTTTAGATCGGAAGAAAAAGAGCGATTAAATGTACATTAACCTTTTCATCGATATGTATATTAATAATCATGCAAATCTAATATGCGAAGTAAAAAAATAGATACTACACACATTTATAAATAGCCAACGGCTCCGCCATCTTTTGTTATTCTCGTGAACAATGCTTCGAAGCCTTTAACAATGGAAGCGTGCTTCTGTGCTTTGGCTTCGTAGCATGCTTCCCCCAGAGTGCTTCGCGTTCGGACGTACTTCGGGTGTTTCCGACAATACCCCCCTCTACTTGCAAGCAAGCATTGTAGTGTGCTTAGCGCTAGAAGCACACGTTTCGGACAGGGCTGTTATGTCTTCGGAAGTGGTCTTATAGCGGCTGTGTGTTAATAGTTGCTGTCTTCTGCTTCTGCCCACTGAAAGCTATCCGTCAGATCACGTGGTCGTTGAGTGAATGATACGATTCTGCTGGTGAAAAACCTCGAGATGACACCAGTCGACGTTGATGGAGAAGAGGGGATGTGTATCTCTGATGATTTTCGAACCAGATGTCGCAAAAACCGGCCGGGCCGACCCTCCTTGGCGGTGGTTATTGACGAACGACCCTCATTTGTTTTCCCTCGGCTTCTGGCGACTGCCGGCAGGCGTGCGCATCAACAGGTGGCCGAGGAGATAATAATATTATTGGTGGCGCGTTTGTGGAGTGGGGCGAGCGCCATGTTGCTCTCCTGTGTTCTCTCCTCGCAGAGATTGGTGCGTAGGAGGAAACATTGCGATGCGTGCCACTTGGTGTACTTCTTGTGGAAGACGTCGTCGATCTCCCAGTCTTACAGTCAGTCAAACAGTCTTTGCATTGAGAGGAGCGAGAAATGACGGAATGCTTCGCAATGATTCCTCGAGGAATGGCCAAGAAAATTGGTAACATTCGTGCTTGAAAAGAAAGTGTTCTTTTAAGTCTTTTTATTCGCCGACTTTCAGCATTATCAGGTCCTGACACATCTCTCTATCCCAAACGATGTTTATTATTATTTGTCCGGTGAAGAAAACAGGTTACAAGGTTACATATACATAATATCCTGCAAGCCACCATAAAAGTGTGTGGCAGTGGGATGAATTCTCACCAAACATGCACTACATATCATGCATAAAAAAGGATTAGTATTTATATATACTGTTCTAAACTACACAATTTAAAAAAAGATAAAAATAGCAAAGCATACATGCAAAAACATGCTGTTAGTTGGGTTAGCTTTAAGTCCTTATACCAACATGCAGCTACCAATTTTATCCATTTCTACACTCGTACTGGATACATTTACCGTTATTCCTATCCCTAATAGTACGAGGAAAAAAGGACATTTTGAATCTGTCAGTTCGGCAATCAATTTCTCTAATTTTGTGATTATGGTCCAGTCTACCATAGTAAGTTGGGGTTCGCAAAATATTTTTAGCATCATCGCTGAAAATGTGGTCTTGGAATTTATTTAAGAGATTAAGTCAAAATTTCAACCTGCGTTCTGACAATGATTCCGAATTTAATTCATTTAATAGACTGGTTACGCTAATAAGGTTATCGTTCCGGCCCTTTACAAATCTTCGCTGCACACGTTCAAGTTCATTATTTAGACTGATTTCAGCCAAAATCGTAGATCAGCCTTTTCAACTTCACTTTTTTTGCATCAGTTTGTAAGTCTCTTCACAAAGTCGCTCCGCACCTCTATCTTGACTCTTTAAGTCGACGGGAGAAGTGTCTTTGCGAGTTTAGAGTGTCGCAAAGACTCTCCCCACGGCCAAACCCCGCTTCGCTCTTATCCTTGTGGCCGCGAGGATATTGAAACAGCTTTTAAAAAATCAGCGAAGGTGATGGTCTTAACGCCTGCCGTGCAATTTTAAACGTTGAAAGAAAAGGAGTCGAACCAAGGGAAGCAGTGTGGCCAGTGGCATGTTTTCTGTTGATCTGACGATCAGTGTCCCGAAAATTGTGTCCACATTGAGGGAACCGTCATTTTCGGGATGGAAGAAAAAGGCTCGGCCAATGGGAAGAAGGGGATCAGCTGCGATGATTTATGGGACGGGTGGAGTGGCGCGCTTTTTAATTGGTCCAAGATTACGGACGGAATGGCCCTCTCCTCGATGGACAATCCTTCCGTTTCATTTCCACTTCCCTGGTCCATTTTCCAATTTTCTCTGAAATTGATACGCTTTTCCATAACGACGTCGTCAATATTGGCAGTAGGTACCAGCTGGAAATGAATGGCCTCTCGCGACACACGCCGCCATTTTGGAACTTTCGCTCTGCGAGAGTGTTTTTTCGGCTGGGGGTCTTTGCCCGAGATTTCATTCGAATGCGAATAGGCGGTTTCGTTCGAGTCACGTGACTCTTTTTCGTACGGCGAGTGACTTTGGTATGCCTGAACCGTCGGAAAGGTCTCCAATGTCCGACATGACACTCGCCAGCTTGACCCCTGTCCAGAACAGAGAGATCTGCTCGTTTAAGAAATCTGAACGGCGCCATTTTATGCGCACGAAACTCCTCGCAAATGTATAATGTGGAGAAACTGGTTAAAGGAGCTTCCCGCGGCTGATGCTCACACTTGTGAAATCCTTATTTCACTTCGCAGATGCAACATTATCAATAATATACCACCTGATTAACGAATTAATTGAGTTTTTGATTCCCTTTCTGAAAGCAGCTTCGAGATCATTTGCGTTAAATACAAGTAGTATGAAGGAAGTTACGGATATAATTTAAATTTAATTTCGATGATTATATTCACTCTTCTTCACTTTGAGATACATTATATCAAGCCTCCATCACTGAAGTTCATTAGGTGTTAGCGCAATATCTGAATCTGGCGCATCAATAATCTCCAAAGGAAGAGAATAAAGCTGAAAACGCAGGATGGGATTTAGTTATTTAGTCACCTTACGTAATTATCTTTTGCTTTGGGGAAAAGAACACTTATATGCGTGTTCCCTTACATAAATGTACATACATGCAGTTCTCATGAATCCAAATACCTTTAGTATTTACACCTGCAGTCGATGCAACCCTATAAACATTTGGTGCTTTAAGTTCCCAGTTCTAGCAAAATTACCATCCCTTTCTTGATCACGAATGAATGAGAATAAGGAAGATGTGCTTACCTTGAGTTTATTATCTGAATCTTATGAGATTAAGTGATGGAATGTAGGGGCTGGTTCCACTATGTTTGCTCACGATATTTTGATATTCAACCGGACTGGATTTCATTTTTAAATCCGCCTTTTATATACCTAGCACTAGCGTTACGCCACTTTTAATCACATATCCTATGGTTTTTTTGAACATTTTCAGCGAAAGGTCAAGAATCCGAGGAGTGTGTGTGCAAAGAGCTTCCGTCACTTTTCGTAGTACTGAATCGACATTTCACACTTGCACAACCAAACGGGCGAGTTTACCATTTTATGCTGCACTTAATTGAATTTTTCTCGTGGAGAAACGGGAGGTGGGCCGAATTTCTGTAGCGGTTCCTCCTTTCCAGATTTTAGAAACTAACTGCCATTATTTTCTGCTGCATCAAAGGCTCTGGCTTCAGTTGGGCGATGCTTTGTGCGACGTGGAAGACGAGAAAGAAAGAGAATCACCATCGCCATCGGATCCACTTTTGCTGCTCTTTACTTTCTTCCCAACAATCTCCTCATCATCATTAGTGGTCTAATCACCTTCTGTCTCACAAATATATTCCTCGCCTTCCTCACATGATTTCAGCGTCACTGTAATATATACATCGATAACTGACTTTAATGATCAATCGTTAAACATAGATCATGGAAATAGGAAAAAAAACAGCTGATTCTTATTCCATGACACGATCTTGGTGTGCAGCAAGAGAGAGGAGGCCAAAACCAACGTTACACTAGGAAAACAGAAACTGGAAGAGGTGAAAGAGTTCTGTTACCTGGGAAGCAGAGTAACCAACGGTGGACAAAGCAAGAAAGAAATAGTGAGTAGAACAGCCCAGGCAAAGAGAGCATTCTATCAAAAGAAGAATCTACTTACAGCCGGAAATACAAGCGTGGAAGTAAGGAAGCAACTCATCAAAACGTATATCTGGAGCATGTTTCTTTACGGCAGTTAGGCATGGACGATGACAGCAGCGGAGAAGAAAAGGGTGGAAGCATTCGAAATGTGGTGCTATAGAAGAATGATGAAGATAAAATGGATCGACCGAGTGACAAATGAAGAAGTCCTAAGAAGAGTGGGAGAGAAGAGAAGTCTGCTGAAAACTATAAAAAGAAGACGGGACAAGTTAATCGGCCACATCTTGAGACACGATGGCCTGATGAAGACAATCGTCGAGGGAAAAGTGAACGGGAAGAATGGAAAAGGCAGGCCTCGTATGAGATTCATAGAACAGGTCGTAAAGGACGTGAAAAAGAGAGGAACTACGTCAATATGAAGAGGTTGGCCGTTAGAGATTCGAGTGAAGGGCTGCGTCAAACCAATCCTAGGAATGTTGACCAATGGTGATGATGACACGCTCACCGGCAGCTTTTCCGCTAGATCCGTTTACACATAAAATCGTTCCGAAAAACGAAGTGCTGAAAAACCGGACTCTCTCTCAGTTTCAGTTCAGTCTCAGACCTCGAGGATTGAATGGCATGTTTTTAACGCCACAAGTGACAATATTTGACAGTTCAAAACGGTAGAAATGACCCTGCGAGCTGTGACTGTGAGCTTATGCCTCCGTGGATTTCCCACGACCTCACAACACAGAAGTTAACAACAACAACAACCTCAACCAAATTATGCATAACAAATATCCAATAATTGAATAATAAAATAAGGCACGGCCTATGAGTTAATTCGCTTTATTTTGTCGTAATTGTCGTATCACTACTGTTCGCTGGTGGTCATAGCTTGATAAACGACTACCTAACCTACTTGCATTCTACTTAAGGTGGCTCCACCGAATTATGAAGTAGATGTCATTTTTGTGAAAATTTCAGGACACATCCTTTTTTGGGCCTTCTATCGATTGGCAAGAAAATAATTTGGCCTTTCCATAATATATTTGAAGGAAAAAGACGCTGAAAATCAGATAAATTATACTGGCTATACGGCAGAACATGGCTCTTGCAGTAACATTTGCAGATTAATATTGTACAGAGAAATGTCGTTTTGACGAAAAACTAATATAAACTGCGCTATTTTATGTAGAATTTAGCATTGTAAAAACGTCCTCGCCTTACCACACTTGTTTAATTCATATTAATAAATGTTTGCTAGAAAAAAAGCAGTAAAGCCTTAGTTACATGAAAGTGGCGCTACAGTATGTTGTTATCATTGGCAACGGTAATTGTGACTTACAAGCTTACTACTTACTAGCTTATTTACGGACTTAATTTAGGAATATACCTTACCAAGGTCCATCTTATATTTTTAATGTAATTTAAATATTTCATTGGTTATTGATATGGTGTAATTAATACCAATGCTTCCAAATGGTAGCAGCGTCATTGCTGCCAAACAGTTTTCAAAAATATCAATATTAATAAAATTCAAAACAAAGAGTTGTATTTGCTAATGGATAGCTTAAAAATGAGTAAGAAATTATTTAACCTATTTAAGAATACGCATTAGCAGGATTGAGCAAGTATTCTCACTTTGTAAATTAAACGTGTCAACAACACGTCAGTCATGTTCCGAAGTCAAAGTGAGTTAAAAGAGCTTGTAAAAAATAGAATGCAACTACAACGCGCTATAAAATAGCATACTCATACAATTGTTGTGTATGCGTTATCACCCTATAGATGATTTTCCATACAGGTGTTTTTCTGGATCGGTATTTATTCATTGAATAACATAAATCTTACCGGCAATTAAAGTCACTTCGGGTATCCCACAAGGTAGTGTGATAGGTCCACTCCTGTTCCTTCTGTACATTAATGATATCAGTAAGGTGGTAAAAAGTAAGCTTCGTCTATTTGCCGATGACGCAGTAGTGTACAGGGAAATTCTATGCCCTAACGATAAAGAATATTTAAATATTGATCTACAAGCAATTGAAACTTGGTGTGATACAAGGCAGTTAGAATTAAACTTTAAGAAATGTCTTGTAATGAATTTTTGGAAAAAGAATAGCTCTCCTCCTACCACTTACAAAATAAGTGATAATGAATTAACAAACGTGGAATCCATTAAATATCTTGGAATAAGACTGACAAATGATCTTTCCTGGGGTAAACATATTCGTGAAATAATGGATCAAGCGAATCGCAAACTGGGTTTCATCAAAAGAGTATTGGGTAAATGTGACGATCATGTAGGAGAAATCAGCTACTTTTCCCTTGTTAGACCTCATTTGGAATATGCTGCCAGTGTATGGGATCCCTACGAAATCTGTCTAAATAACGAACTTGAACGTGTGCAGCGAAGATCGGCAAAATTTGTAAAGGGACGGTACGATAACCTTATTAGTGTAACCAGTCTATTAAATGAATTAAATTGGGAATCATTGTCAGATCGCAGGTTGAAATTTAGACTTAATCTCTTAAATAAATTCCAAGACCATATTTTCAGTGATGATGTTAAAAATATTTTGCGGACCCCAACTTTCTATGGTAGACTGGACCATAATCACAAAATTAGAGAAATAGATTGCCGAACTGACAGATTCAAAATGTCCTTTTTTCCTCGTACTATTAGGGATATGAATAACGGTAAATATATCCAGTACGAGTGTAGCAATAGATAACATTGGTAGCTGCATGTTGGTATAAGGAGTTATAGCTAACCCAACTAACGGCATGTTTTTGCATGTATGTTTTGCTATTTTTATCCTTTTTTAAATAGCGTAGTTTTGAACAGTACCTATACAAGTACTAATCCCTTTTTTATGCATGATATGTAGTGCATGTTTGGTGAGAGTTCACCCCCTGCCACATACCTTTATGGTGGCTTGCAGGGTATTATGTAGATGTAGAATCTTTTACGGGATATTGAATCGCGGAGTTACGGTGGAACCTCCTTAAGCGTCATCTTTAATAGCTTTCTTTTACCTTGATTAATTTGTAATTCGTCTAGAAAAAATCGTGGAAACTTATCTTTGGTGAATTGAAGAAGCGTATATTTCGGCTCCCTCTCCTTTGGTTGACGGTATCATCATCATGGTCACCACACCGACAATGGCAAATGAATCTTTTTCGTGTTATTTTAATTACCGGGCGTTTCCTCTCTTGCCGTGCAAATCATTTTCCCAGAGAAACACATCAATGGGTGCATACGGTTTACGGAAATATTTATCGGCTTAACCAAGTGCTTCGAATATGTTTCCATTCAGCCCCGTGTGGAGCTAGAATCTGTCGTATTCTGTGGATTGGGAAAGTAAAAATGAGATGGCTTGTGTTCTTAAAGGCCTGTCGTTCGTGACGCGCTCCCTTTGGTTTCGGTGAAAGAGTGAATCCGGTCGATCGAGGGAAACTTGATGGCGTCCTTTGAAAAGCAGTCGTCTCCCTTCTGTGTTCGCACGCACCACCAACAGAGTAAATACGCTTGCGAACGGACCATGGGAACACCACCGCTTCTCGTCTGAAAGGAGAGATATTAGCTTGATTAGATCGGTGTGAGGGGAGTGAACAAACATTGAGACCAGCGGCGTAAACAGAAAACCGCTCATTTCCCATGATGCATCCGCGGCATAAGAAGCCAACACGCTGAGCAGCGCTCCGAGCTGCTTTTTTTTATAATCTCCACAAGCGTTTACTCTTTTCATCTTTTCCAATTGAAGTCTCATCGCTGAAGTGTGGATCTCGTCAGCCTCTTGTCTCCGTGACAACCAATCGGGTGATGGACCACTTCCATTCATCTTGTATCGCATGAGTATTTTTTTTGCGAGTCGCTTTGGCTTCCGATTTCAGCCAGCGGTTTTCTACTTTTATCCAACTCAATCCTGGAAGGACGGCGTTGTTTCTTTCGAACACCATTGAGAGATGTTTTTAGCGAGATTCAAGTGCTACCGATCTGCATGATTCATTCCTTACTTATTAGCACCCGTTCGGGTTGAACGACAGACCAATAGAGATTCACGTGGACTGAATGTTGTTCTCGCTTTGGTTGAATGCTCATCAATACATTCTATGGATATTCGTTTATCTCATTTCTTCTTCTTTTAAAGCAGGATCGTCCTTCAGTTTCCGTATTTTTATGTTTTCTTCCCACTTCAGTGAAATCTAAGACTTCTTCCGTGACCCTTGGCTTTTCTTTGACCTCTTTTCACCTCCGAACAACTTCTTTTGCGGCTTCCTGTAGTTCACTTTTAATGTTTTCCCATTCCCCCGCTATTGATTTCTCAGTCAAGTACTCTCCCATGTTGTTTCCCAATGCTTAATGAAGGTTCACCCGATGCTGAGTGTTCTTCAACACTCAATGCTTATACTTCCATATGTTCTCTAATGTTCACATCGATTTCTTGAATTTCAGGAGGAATTTTATCATCACTAAGTTTTGGTTACAGTCAATATGTCGTCCATTTGAAATCTTCATGTGCCTGGCAATTTTCCGCTATATTTTCTCCGGTTGTGGCTTGTAAACAAATTCTTTGCCACTGCTTATTTGTACGTGTGCAGAATCCTGGTAGTATTTTCCCTCAATCTCTCAATTCGATTTCCAAATCCATAATAGCTGAATTTTTCACAAGGATAAAATTCAGCTATTATGGCTATTATGGCTATTCAGCTAAAATTTCACAAGGACGAACCTCGACCGGGATTCTAACCCGGGCCCCCTGATTTCCGACCAGGTGCTACTTAACAGTTAAGCGACCTATACTTTCTTCTCTCCTGTAGAGGGCTTAGAGGACAAGATGTTACCGTCCTGGCGTACACAGATACATGTCGAAAACATCTTGTCTGACTCCTATTCTGGCATTCCTCCAGAGCATTATGCCCACTCCAACGTTAATATTCAACGATCGAGGGTGAATTACCTTTTAACTTCCGCTCCAGAAGTCTCCTTCTTCGGACCACTTCATTTCCCTGATTCCTATTACGTCGAGGTCCATTCTCCGCATTTCCACCTTAAGGTTCTCCAGTCTCCCGCAGGTCCGAAGTGATCGCACGTTCCACGTTCCTCCGCTAAAATGTCTATCACACTTGACTGATGTACTCTCTCGGGTAGTCCCCGCCCGGAGATCCGAATGGGGGAAAAAAGAAAGGAGTGGAGCAGCTGCGACTCCTCGGGATAATAATGTGGTGGTTTCCCCTTGTCTTCCACATCACAGTACTACAGCCGTTAAAGTAAATGTTATTATGCCAGTAGCGAGATGAGTGTCGCTGTACCGACCAATGTGGTCTCCACCTTCACTCATATGAAGAAGGGCTCTCTCCTCCTGGTGATGGAATGCATAGTTGTTGGTGGCCTCTTGTCGCCAAGTCACGGCATCTTCACAGATTTCTGTATTATTTAAAGGCCTACTATACCCAAGGATAGACCAATACCCCCTCATTATGTCGTCGCTTTTTGTCCATGACTCCTTATTTGACGGGTAAACTCGCTTATCTCGTAGCTAGCCTCTTGATCTAGAGGTTCACTCATCATCCTAAACCCAGTGGACGAAGTATAGGCTTACTTTATAGGTCGTTCACATTGCGTGATTAAAAGAATACACCTTTCTTACTGTAAAGGGTAGCTCGGTAAGAAAAAAATGAACATAACCTCAAATTGTCGACGCTGTTCTTTCGCTACAAATTAGCGAGAGACACAAATTGTGCTCTCATATACTTAAACTCAATGGTTACATTTTTAAAAATCGAAAATTAGCTGGTCTGAAAGTGTTTGATGTTTAAAACTTAGATATGTCATCTGAAACGTTTTATGACGCTTAGTTATGTCATCCGAAACGTTTTATTATGCTTTAACTGGCGTGAGGAGGGGGGGAGAGATCTTTTGAACTCGAGCGTCGCTGGTCATAAATCGTATCGTTTCCTCGAAGTGATGGCGCACGAGAATTTATCACCGGGGTTCTACAGGGGTTTATTACTGGCAATATTGTTCAGCGCGGTGTTCCGAAGCCGCCTCTCCCGCCGAGGCAATTGGAGAGTTGGAATATCGCTACTGCTGGGCGGATTTAGGAACACGCAGCCGGGTGAAGTTGAGCGCGTCCCTTTTGTTGGCCTCTGGTTTGAGCAGTTCAGTCGCTAGTTCAGTCTGTATCACCCAGGCGGCAGTAGCTTCGCGCATCGATGCGATTCGCAGCTTGTTGACTCGAAATGGACGACCCTTATTAAGTTTGATAGCCTGCTTGAACGGACAGAAAACCAATGATAATATTATTTTACGGAAATAAACGTGGAGCTAAGGTTGGTTGGATGCCGTATAGGTGGAGGAGCAATCTGCCCTCTCTGAACGAACTGCTGTAGCTCTTTCCGTCCCTTCGAATGTGGACTTCGGATTCCCTGGAATCAGTCCGCTGGGCACTCCGCCCTGCTGCTAAGTGGCCTAGTGTGGAGCATTACGACTTTCGGAGCCGGTGCCCTATCTAATGGCTGGGCGGCATCGGCTCGGTGGTGTGATGAAGAGATATATAGGAGAGAGTGGGGTTAAATGGACCGCATTTGATTTTTTCAATTTTAATTCACGCTCATTTTTTATGAGCTAGAGAGTTCAAATTTTTACCGTAGACGGCTTTTGGCACTGCAAAGGGACGTCTGCCGTTTTATGCCATTTGCGGCAATGCTAACCCATTTATGCTTTGGTGTTTGTTATCGTGTGGTCACTCAAAATATAGTGCTCCGAAGGTTTTGATTGCTGAGAGTTTTTGTGAAGTTTTTATTGTGAATTTTGGCACAGTAGGTAAGTAGGTAGACCTCTTTCGGAAAAAAGTGAAGTTCAGGGGATCAACTCGTGGATATCTGTTTTGTGCCTTTCCCACTATGCCAAAACTTGCTGTGGGGCGAAATGGACCGCATGTTTTGCATGCGTTTCGGCGTTTTCTTTGCTTTCTTGGGGAAAGAAGTCATGAAGAATCTATTATCTGAGCAGGATGCCGCAGGGACCCGCAAAAGTGCACTCACAGCTCCAAAGGAGCGCGGACGCCTAGCGAAAAATCCATGCAAAAATTAAGTCGAACATATTTCTGTTGAGGAACTAAATATACATATATTAATAAATGACTTTTGTTAGCGAAATCGCGTCTGTTACTTTTAATTCTTTTTCCGTTTCTCCTTTCGAAAGCCGCCTCGAAACACTCATTTCGCTTAAAAAACGCTATGGTCCATTTCGCCTCACCCATTTGGTCCCTTTAGCCCCGCCGTGCGGCTAAATGGACCGGATACGCGCTTTCCAAAAAACGACCATAAAATCATACTTCCGATGCTCATACGGCTAGAACAAGTTTGTAGCAGTTATAGATCACAAACTTTTCTACAAGATAGACCATTTTTCGGAAGTAAAATTGCCTAAATCCGCCCGCCAAGATGTCGCAAACAAAAATTGGCCAATTTAGTCCAACCCTCCCCTACAATTGCATTGATTCGGCATGTTTACACGCGTCTTGTCTCCCTTGTATCTGCCTTTGGAGCGAAGGAAGGACTGCTGTCACGAGAGTAACTTCATTCAACCCACCGTGTCGACAGAAAGGACTCTGAATATTATATTTTTCATCTCTCCTCCTCCATCTAAAAGGAAAGGGAATGACCCATGATTTTGCTCTTTTCAAGAAAAAAACTCCCGATGACAGAGAACAGAATCTTCAGCTCTTCCATCCGGCGTTGATCAAGACGAGCCAGGAATTTTCAGGCTGTGTCCGGAGGAAAGCTGGATTTGAACATTGAATTTTCCGTGCGTCCCTTCAATTGCTTCAATACTTTGCTTACCAAGACCGATGCCTTGTGTTATAGGCTACGTTTTCAGGTCTATTGTTTGTTGTGATGCATGGGTTTCCACCGCAAGATTTCCTTCCCGAGAAACTTTTGTGTAACAGCCTGTATTACTGATGTTTGAAGACGCTATGTTGTTCGCGGATTTGTCTCGACTTCCATGAGGATGAATTTCAGAGGAAACCCATAGTTCTTATGAGCTGAGTTTCAATAAAAGAATGGTGAAATACATATAACCTCCGTGAGCTTCTGTGGAATAACACCAGGGATTTATTTACTTGAAGAAAACTACCTTGTACCTTTCTATTGTTTCATTACAACCTGGCTGGTTTCCACGTGCTATTAACGTCATTATCAGAGGTTAAACATTGAGTGAATGTTTAATGTCTGATAATTGTGTTGTAGGCGAATCAAAACCGGTCATGGAATAGTGGAAAAGTGCAAAGTCGTTTTCTTTTTGCTACGAACGTCCACAACGTGATGCCGCCGACAATTATCTCGGAGATATTTTCACATGTCAATATTTCGAAGGCAAGGAGGGGCTTTGGGAGCGGATCTCATCTCTTTATTCAGTACAAGACGAGCAAAAATGAAGGCGCCTTCGCTCTCTGGGCGACCCTTAGCTCCCCCAAACCCCTTGGAAAAGGGAGAGAAAAGGGTTCCCCGAGTGCATCAGGAACCCTTCTTTGAGATCTCCTCTCCATTTACTTCTCGTGCAAATTTCCAGGCTCTGGCAAACAGCGAGTCCCAAATACTTTGATATTCTTCTCCCGTGCTCAGCCCCCTATGATCTTCCTCTCTCGTAAAATTGAATCCACCTTGCGGATAAAATTGGAAAGTTACAAGTAATATGGGAGGCGGATATTGAAGGGATGAGACGCAAGCAGGAAAGGGAGGAATAAAAAATGTGTGGTTTTTTCTTTTACTTTGATTTCCTAGAAAACAAATGAAAAATTGGCGGCGGCGGCGGCGGGAACGTTCCCACCCCCTTCGGAGAGGGCGCTGTGTTTCCGCCAACCCCTCCATCCCTTCAGTGGGGTGCAGGACTCTCCTGCGCACCATCTCTTGCTCGCGCCGTTAACAACTATTGCTTTGGAATGAACGTGAAGCCCTCAGAGATGCACTTCGAGTGGCTGGGAGCGATTAGCTGCAGGAACGTGGGAAACAAGATATTCGAGGGAGGAGCGCATGGGACGGCGTTTGGCATTTGATTGGAGGATAGAAGGAGATTCGCCCCTGTGCTGACGACGTCTGGATCGTGTGCTGTCATCGTCAGCACAAGTCCGAAATCCTAAGATTCATCTACATCTACATAATACCCTGCAAGCCACCACAAATGTGTGTGGCAGGGGGTGAATTCTCACCAAACATGCACTACATATCATGCATTTCAAAGGATTAGTATTAATATATTAGTCTAAACAGCAATATTTAAAAAGATAAAAATAGCAAACTAAGGAAGCAAAAACTTGCTGTTAGTTGGGTTACCTTCAAGTCCTTATACCAACATGCAGCTACCAATGTTATCCATTGCTGCACTCGTACTGGATACATTTACCGTTATTCATATCCATAATATTACGAGGAAAAAAGGACATTTTGAATCTGTCAGTTCGGCAATCAATTTCTCTAATTTTTTGATTATGGTCCAGTCTACCATATTAAGTTGGGGTTCGGAAAATATTTTTAACGTCATCACTGAAAATATGGTCTTGGAATTTATTTAGGAGATTTAAGCCTAAATTTCAACCTGCGATATGACAATGATTCCCAATTTAATCATTGATTTGGTGCAGCCTTCCTACTTGCGACTAATGCATTCATCTTAACGTAGTACCTCTGCTCTTTTACCTCCTTCACAACTTGTTCCGTGTATCTCATCCGAGGCCTGCCTTCTCCATCCTTCCTCGACGATTGTCTTCATCAGACCATCGTGTCTCAAGATGTGGCCGAGTTAGTAGTACCGTCTTCTTTTAAAAAGTTTTCAGCGGGCTTCTCTTTTGTCCCACTCTTCTTAAGACTTCTTCGTAAGTCTCTCGATGGATCCATTTGATCTCCATCATTCTTCTGTGGCACCACATTTCGAATGCTTCCAGCCTTGAGACCTCTGCTGTTGTCATCGTCCATGCCTTCGTACTGCCAATAGGGAAGCGTGTTCCAGATGCATGTTCTGATGAATTGTTTCCTTACTTCCACACTTGCAGCCCTAATTAGATTCTACTTTTGGTAGAAAGCCCTCTTTGCCTTGGCTATTCTACTTTCTTCTTCATTCTTGCTTCGTCCATCCTTGGTAATCTGGCTTCCCTGGCGACAGTCACCTCTTCACCTTTCACCTCCCTGAGTTTGGTTTCCCTAGTGTAACGTTAGTATTGGCCTTTTCTCTCCTGCTGCCTACCAGTATCTTAGTTTTCTAATTGTTGCTCTTCAGCTGGTATCTGGCCATTGTTCTTCCACGGATATGTGCCAGAATATTCTTTTAGCTCCTTTCTGTCACTTGCCTTGTCCTCTTTATGTTATCGGCAAATCGGTGTACGCTGATTTTCTTCCCGTTTTTCCTGAAGCATTCTCCTTGATCGCACTGAAATGTTTTCTCGATGTAGGTGCTGTGCAGAACTGGAGACAGCGCGCAGCCTTGACTCGCCCCTTTCTTTCATCCATGCTCTCATCTGTTGGGCTCTGATTACAGCCCTATGGTATTTATACCGACTCTACTTCTTGTCCTTGCATGTTAGTACAATCTTCTTCAGAGTCTGTGCAAATCTGTGACAAATGAAATTGTTTAAAAGGAAGAAATTATCCGAGATATCCATTCGGTATCTCGGTTCATAGGTGTTTTAAGTCTGTTTCCGCACTAATAGGTGTTTCAGACCGGGAGGAAAGGTATGAGGATAGGAAGTTAATATTACTCGCGAGGAATTTGGTCCTAAAAACCTTGAGGTTTATTTTGAGAGACAGAAGAAGTAGCGGCGAAGTAATTGAGAGGATTATCACTGTTCTGAGGCGAGGTCCGTCATAATTGCTGAATCTCGTCCTCGAAGGAATCCTCCCTCCGCATTGGTGCAATTCCAGCAGTGCTGCCAATGGAATCCTCGCGATCGATTAAGTCATCACGGGAGCGACATCTCTGGAGAATTCTTTTCGTTGGATGCCTTTCTGGGTGACAAGTATGTCAAATTGCTGCGTGAAGCATAACGTGGTCGTGATGGGAAATTGAACACTCCTCCTTCAAGTCTTTTGACTCCAAAATTCTTGCAGGTTTTTCTTTTCCTTTCATAATGTTTAGTTAGAAGAGGTGTTGTTTCGCATTAGTTAGACCAAAAGTGGAGTAAGCCCCTTGTGTTTGGGACCCGTGGGAAAAGGGATTAATATCTATATATCCACTGATTACAAGCTACCTGTAGTGTTTGTGGCAGGGGATGAGTTGTCATACAACATGCACTACAGTAACGCTGGCACTTAAGATTACTTATACTGCATGCTTAAGGAGAGATTTATGTGATAATCATACTGGACGAAGGCTACAAAATAATAAGTCATCCATTATGCAGAGAAATATTTGAAAAGTACTGCGAACATGCAGCATACATTACAGTATTTAATGCAAACATGCTTATGTCCTAAAAAAAAGTCCCCCATTTTAATGTCTTCTCTGTTTGCTTCATTGATTGTTATTGATTTAATTAGTGCAATTTCATTGTCATGTAAGATAAATTTATTTTATGAAGGCATCATGGTGTTCGAGTTCTTGATGTTGTTATGGTCACGAATTTTTTGAGGAATAAGCGAATGTGATGGAATCTGTCTCTGCAGTGCATTCCTCCGATCTTACCTTACTCCCCTGCCACACACCCTCGCGGTGGCTTGCAGGGTATCGTGTAGATGTAGATGTTTTGTGGCTCTGTCTACCACAGGAGGTAGTAGTGTGGAGACCTTGTCTCCTCTGCTGTGTACTTCTGTAAAAGCCTTGGTCTAGTTTGGCGTCTTCGTATTTGAGGTTCTCATATTCCCTTGTCCTTAGCAACGAAGTCACAATTACCCTCTTGTCATGGCAATTGTTCACAAATCAATCTGATTCCCTTATAGTTCCCTTTTCCCTCGGGTCTTAAATTCTGGATGTATGTGCCTGTTTCCGTCTAACTAACGCGTTGATATTCATGCTGCGTGTCATCCATGTATATTAGGAGCAGGAGAGCGTCCCAAAACCCATTTGTACGCGTTCGCTTATGTCGAGAGAAACCTATCGACAAATACTTTTTGCTTCCGGCTTCATATGAAATCACTAACCCTGTTCATCACGTTATTATTGATTCCGTAGTGTAGGATGTGTGTGTACAATTTGTTTTTTGTGGGACTATGTCAAAGGTTTTTTATAAAGGGTAGGTACTGCATCCAATTGTGAATACTTTCTCCTGATTCAAAGCTCACAAACTAGTCTCGAAAACGTTAGCGGCGTTACCCACTGAATTTCACGATTGCAAGGTATTCCAAAGAGAAAAAATATCATTCGCCTTGACCGGGACTCGAACTCGGACCCCCTGTTTCTACTTGAGCTATAATTTCCGCTGGGCAAGAGGTAGTCTTGGTAGCTCAATTGGTAGAGCACCTGGCCCGAAATAAGGGGGTCCGAGTTCGAGTCTCGGTCAATCCAATTTTTCTAAAAACGTGTTGACTGGACCTCAATAGATTATGGGCAATACGTTATTGCTAATGGATAATGGTCCAGGATGGAGCAAGAGATGGAGGTCAGTGAAATACATAAGAGTAATTTTCTGGGTTCTTCTTGTTGCCATCTTTGTGGAGGGCGTGGTTTGGTTCCCAATCGCAAGGCCCTAGGGCCATTCTGTTAAGGACTTGAGAGAAAGAGTGTACAGGTAGGATGCTCTGTCTTCCAGTAGCTCTTTAAGTATTCCTGCATTGTATCTTCAAGTATCAGGGCCTGCGGACTTGTTGGATATTATTTCTTGAGACGTTTGGTGTTGCATTCGAAATAATTGATGCTGATTATAATTTTGTTTGGTGTTCGTGTTGCCTCGTTTGGTTCGATGTTATTTTTTTCATTATCAATCGAATCTAGCGATATCGCACCATCGATATCGATAAAACCAACTCGTCTAGAAGCGCATTGCTCGCGCTAATCGTTCCACTGATATGCATTGATGGACTTAGATTGGTGATTTGAAGCGCCGGACAAAGTTTGATGAATCCGCATTAAAATTTTGCTATTCTAAGCGTAATTAATTTAACGACAACGACCCTACCACATGCGCCGTGAAGAATCCGTGATCGGGCTGCTGGAACGCTGGGTTTTAATGATGTGGGCGACAGGGATGCCGAATGACGGTATTCATCTACATCTACACGATACCCTGCAAGCCACCTCCAGGGTGTGTGGCAGGGGGTGAATATCACCAAGCATGCACCATAAACATGCAACTATAGGGTCTCAGGCAACTAGACTGTTAGTATCTACATAGTAGTAAGGGATTGGTTGTTAATACATGCATCATGCACTACATTCTATTCTAAAATATTTCCCCTACCTATCCCTTTTCTATGCTGCCTTTCTGTTCTCTTATAGTACGGGAGAAAAAGGCCATTTTGAATCTATCAGTACGACAATCTATCTCTCTAATCTTATTTATCTGGTCGAATCTAACACAATACGCTGGTGTTTTTAATGTAAGCCTAACATCTTCAGTAAAGCTATCCGATTGGAATTTCTCTAATAGATTTAATTTGAACTTTAACCTACGCTATGATAATGATTCCCAGCCTAATTCTTGTATTAATTCTGAAACACTACTCAACCTATCGTAAAACCTTTAAACGAACCTAGCTGCTCATCTACATTTGCACATTTACATGTACATTTATTCACATGATGAAGCCGGGAACAGGTCATGAAATGTAGTTTCATGTGCTCTTTTCAAATTACTTTTATATTGTGTACGAAATTTTGTCATCCTAATAATATTTTTTCTCATCCGCTGAGATGCAAACGCAAACGGCAACTGGTAATTAATGGATAGGTTTAATGTGCAAAATGCACTTGGTCAAATCGCATGTGAAAATTGACTTTAATTGGAAATTTATTTCATTCCTTACTGTTTAAAAAGAGTTTCTTGCGATCAAGCAATCGAAATATTCGGTGGAGGCAATCTTTATCAAGTATCCCCGTTTGTCGCCTGTGTCTGGGACGTCCGAAAGGTGGTGCAAATACTTTTATGTTGGATTATCGGATGGTCCTTGCGTTCCGGGCAGCGGCGTATTCCTCGGTCCATGCACAGAAGGTGATGGGGGGAGGGTAATCCCCCCCCCCCATCACCTGATATCGATTGCCGATGCTTGGTGCGAGAGCAAGTGGACACGGCAAGGGTGTTTTGGGAGACAAGAATCTCTCATCGGGGGAATTGTGGGCGAGAGGCCCTCAAGGCTCGACGGGTTCCCTCGTAATGTTCGTCGTAAAATCTCGCGCTTAAGTTTTTCTCACGGATGAGGTCCTCGAAAAGGAGATATGTACTCTCCGCGAGGCGTTCCTTGCGAGAAACAATTGTCACCCATCGTGGAATAACATCTTCCCCCCCCCTCCGGAGGGTCATCATCTGGCTGGAGTTGCACATCAATCCTTCTCTCTCATATGGCAGATTATTTTTCGTAATGCTCTTAATATGACGTGTGTTCATGTTGCGCTGTCGAGCTGCCAATCCTTCCTCCGTGGAGAGTTTTACAGTTCGTCGGCACACACTCTATCGCCTCCCGCTTTCAGTTTCTCATATCTCCTGCCTTTTATTGTACCTCCCCGAAGTCATTTAAAATATTCTGCGCATTCCCTTGCTGCTTGCGCTTTCCGCATCCTCGGCTGTTTGCTCCGGCAACCTGTTGTTCCTGAAATTGAGTTGCCGTGGAGTGCCCTGTTTAGGGTCCCATCTGGAGAGAGAAAGGGTATACTCGATCCTTGTCTTGCCGTCCGTGGGCTGCCAGGGGAGAGATAAGGTATTGATGTGCAAGACCGTTACTTCCCAAGCCACCTGGGATGACTTGTCTGTGGCTGGGAGGGAGGTCGTTAACCAGGAGAGTGGGCAGGGAAAATGATTTCCACGGATGGAAAAAGTCTTAGATTTCATGGCGGATTCATTGAATCTTTTCAATATTTTCATAAACCTGTTTTACAAAATAATCTGTTCGTTAAATCTACAATTTCATCGTTGGTGACAATGGGAATATTGAGTTCACGAAAAAGGTTTGTTATAATTTAATGTTATTTGTGCTAATTTTCGTCTTTTGATTTCCTCCCTTACGTTTTCCAAACTTTTTTTTTGAGATTGCCAGTCGATGTTGGCATTTTCATGTCAGAAGGTATTTCCCTAAGGTATATTGCTTCAGTACGCAGGTGACGTATGCGTGAGGAAAAAACGTCGGAGGATCTACATCCCAGATAGCGCCTATACAGTCGTATCCTTCTTATATTTGGCTAGCATTCGTTGGCAAAAACGATTCGCGTATACGTTGGGTTATTTCGTCAACGAGTACTGTCCATTCGTCCACTGTGTACGGACAAGATACCGACTTTGGAAATGTCGTCTACATGTACGTCGAAACATGTACGATGCTATATGAAAGCGCAGAAATACTATACGGTTGCCCATGCCTAGGTGTTATTTATCACTTTCAAATATGTATTCCTGTTCTATCTTATTATTCCGCTTTAAATGCAGCGCTGCAAAACTCACCGTTATCGCATGCCTTCCGGAGGTCCACGTACATCAGTCTTCCTAAATAATCAGTAAATGGACCATCTAGAAACAATTTGCCTAAGTTATCTCATATGTCAGCGTTGACATCAGTACATCTACACGATGTCCTGCAAGCGACAGCGAGGGTGTGTGGCAGGGGGAGGAGATCACCAAGCATGCAGTATTGATTGGCGTGCAACAAGGCTACTGCATGGGAGCATGCTAGATAATAGGGTCGCATGCAGATAAACCTAGTATCTACATAATAATAAAAGCGAGATTGGTTGTAATTACATGCATCATGCACTACAGACTACTCTAACAATATTTAACCTATTACCTATCCCTTTGCTATGCTGCCTATTCATCTACAAAATATCCTGCAAGCCACCATACAGGTGTGTGACAGGGGGTGAATTCACTCCAAACATGCATTGCATATAATACATAAAAAGGATTAGTAATTATATTAAAGTCTAAACTTCACAATTAAAATAAAATATTAAAATAGCAAAGTAAGCATGCAATATGATGCTGTTAGTTGGGTAAGCTTAAAGTTCTTATACCATTGTGCAACTACCTATGCCTAGCTAACCATTGATACAATTATATTTATACTATTGGATATATTCACAGCTGTTAATATCCCTAATTGTGCGAGGAAAGAAGGCCATTTTGAATCTGTCGGTTCGGCAATCAATTCTCTGATTTTATGACCATGGTCCAGTCTACCTATGTACCTGTAAGTTGGAGTTGGCAAAATATTTTTCACGTTGACAACAAAAATACTATCTTTGGAGTTATTTGAGAGTCTAAATTTCAACCTGCGATCTGACGGTGAATCCCATTTTAATTCATGTAATAGACCGGTAACGCTAATATAGTTATCATACCGTCCCTTTACAAATATTTCCAATCTTCTCTGCACACGTTCGAGTTCGTTATCTAAGCCATTTGGTAAGGAACCATTTTACTGGCAGCGTATTCCACATGAGGTCTGACAAGGGAAAGGTAGCTGATATCTATTGTGTTCTCTTATAGTACGGGGTATTTTAATTTTTAAATCTAACGGTACGACAATCTATATCTCTAATCTTATTTATCTTGTCGAATCTAGCATAATATGCGGGGTATTTAATATATCTAACATCTTCTTTAAAGCTATTCGTTTTAAATTTCTGCAATAGATTTAATCTGTACTTTAACCTACGATCTGATAGTGATTCCACGCCTACTTCCAAGCCTTCTATTAATTCCATAGTCAGTTAAACCTATCGTAAAACCTTTTAAGAAACCTAGCTGCAATTATCAACCCTAATTCATTAGGATCCCATACACTGGCTGCATACTCAAGGTGGGACCTAACTAGTGAAAAGTAACATTGCTCTTTTGTCTTCTCATCACATTTCCCAAGTACTCTTTTTATAAATTATAGCTTTCTCTTTGCTCGGCCGCATATTTCCCGGATGTGTCTTCCTCAAAATAAATCTTTAGTGAATGTTACATCTAAATATCTTATGGTTTCAACGCTTTCGATCTTCGTGTTACTAATTTCATAGGATCGCTCTATCGAATTATTCCTCCTCCAAAAAATTGATAGCTACACACTTTTTAGGGTTAAGTTCTAACTGGCAGTTATCGCATTACTCTTGAATTGCATCTAAATCCTTGCTGAGCGTTTCCCTGTCTTCTTCTGTTGATGTACCCCTATACACTACCGCGTCGTCAATACAAATTACTTCGAGTCTCCTGAGTGGCCGAAGGATTATTAGAATGTATCCGTTGACGCCACTCCAATATTGCAAAGCCCAGGTGGGTGTTTATCCCCACTCTAAAGGGTCATAAGGCGAACGAGTTTTAGGAGTTGGAACGATGCGATTAGCAGAAGTCCGGGAACTGAAGGGGACTGAAGTGGGCGAAGCTCTTCAGCGAACACCGCATATACGAATTGTGCGGTTTCTGCGTGGTTGTCTTCCGCGATAGTCGGAAAAAATATCTCGCGCTGTGTCTGAAAGGGATACACCGAGACAAAGGGGATACATTGAATCTACAGCAATTATCTTGTTCTTGTTTAAAAAACACGGGTACCGATAAAACTCTTGCAGTTGATTATGATAATGTGTTGGCCCACAGCGGTCGGAAATCGAAATAAGCAGGAGAGTTGTCCAAAATAGCTTGTTTTGGAACTTTGCACGTATACACGCAAATGATTGGTAAACATGGAATGGTAAGCCTATTTCAATATGTCTTCCCCGTTACTTAGATACCGAGGCTCAAACATGACCAAATTTGAAAAATACGCCCAATTTCATTTTCATTCGAAAATCTTAAAATTTATGCAGATGTTGGAATTGTGGAACTATTTTTATGAAATAAAAACAATACCACCTGGCATCATGGTTATTTCCCTACGTTATGCGTAGTTGTTAGAGATTATTGTCGATATTTGTGTGCCATTACGCAACAAAATGGCGGATGATTTTCAGACAAAAGTTTACATAAACCAGTCAATATAATTAACTTTACGGCAATGACCACCGAGTTAATTTACCAGAGTATTAAATAAAGACATTTTAGAGTTATTCCGAAAAAACCTTTCGTTAAACAAATGTTCGCAAGGTCGAAGATAAATTTGATTTTTCGATCGCGCGTCGCGGTCCGACTCTTGTGTAGCGGGGCCTGGAAATACCATCGGATTGTATTGTTCAAGTTGTCTTGAACCTTGACTCCTCGAATTCGCCATTCTTCAGCTATGCATGTTGTCACAGATCTCACGAAAGATTCTGCATCAAAGATATTTCGAGGAGGAGGAATGTTCTAGGAGGTTTTAATAAAGTCAATCGAATGGTTTTGATGTTGTAAATATTATACTCAAAGCGATGTTAAGGTTGGTGTAATATATTTCTGGAATCGTCTAAGTAGATTTATGTTAGAATTGATTTTTTGAGCTATTGGAAATATTTTAGGTAAGACACCTGCTTGTCGACTGTGTAAAATATAGGATGGAACGCAAACACCACAAAATATTTGGGGATCTGAGCAAGGTACCTATTGGGTGACAATTTCAAACGTGTCGATTGCGTTCCAAAATTTCTTCATGAAGTGAATTCACTACCCAAAATTGAAGACGCATTGTAATCTGTCCAACAGCTCTAAGTGCAACTCTTTTTCCATACGACCAATACTGAGTTGAGCCTATCGTGTCCACTCATAGTTTACACTATTTCTAAGCAATCTACATACTTGCCAAGTATTGTTTTTCTAACACTTGTTTTTAATCTGATTTATTGAATGTGCGAAATTACTGTCTTTTAGGTGGAGATATAAGTGAATGTTTCATTTTAAATTGATAAAACACGAAATGGTTTGGGTGTAGGACAGCCAATGATATTTTATAATAGTGGGTGTATTTTTGAACTTAAACAACGAACATTAATACATAAGAAACGTTTTATAACCTTCTTTCAACTGTCAGAAAAGTACTTCAAAACGCCTAGCTTTGGAATTCACATTTCCTACACAAGATCGGGGCCGGTAAGCAAAAAGTATTTTATTTCACTATCTGCACATCGAAAATGTCAATTAATATTTTCGTGCGTACAAAATTGAATGATGAAGCTTATTCCACTTTCTTCAAATTCTTCAATCCAATTTTTGTCCCTTTACCAAAAACGTAAACCCATTTACTTAGCAACGTAAACAAATTTTCATAGCAACTGGTTTCCCATGTTAAAATATAGGGAAAACACCAATTTTTCTTTTGCATTTTTCTCTCCACCACAAACTGCTAAAGATCCAAAACTACTACCAAATCAAACAGACAGAGAATCCACACTTAACGCACCAATCCTCACTCTTTTAGCTCAAAAAATTGGGAGAGAACGAAACAAAACGGATTCAGAATGACTGACTCACTGACTGACACGCTACAAAATTAATACATATATATATTAACGATGAAAAAGCCTACGATTCTACGACATGTACGGCAAAAAATATTTTAAGTCTGCTTGCAACGAAATCCCGTTCATTACAAACAAAAGACCAGTTCCCTAAAATTTGTTTGAAGCGAGTTTTTCTGTGACTGCCGACCTTTTCCATTCCATAACACGTAAATACCGTCTTGGCACTCGTGCCATCACACCGATGAATTTAATACTTTGTATCCTGAACCCTGTTATTCTCCTAAACATGTTCTCCCAAATATCAATAGAAATAACAGCAAGGAACGGGAAAGGTTTGATCCGCTGGGACATTGAGAAGAGTGGCCTATGAAAAGAGTGTACTGAATATTATACTGCTACGGTTATAATGTCTAATGATAAGCGAAACGCTTTCCATGCCATTGTCAAAAAATGCATAGAGAAGGGTACTGAACTGAGAACGATGAACGCCCCGCCATCATGTTCGTGTAGCCCTGCCGCACATCCCAGACGCAGGGTAGCCAGTCGATCCATGTTAAAGCCTTTTGGGAAGATTTCGCTCTCTTCTGTCTCCTCAGTGAGCCAGCTTGCGACCAATGACTGTGTCAGCATTTGTGCCGCTGAAGATGCGTTCAATATGGGATCTCCTGTTCTTTTACTCTTCCACAGCTCAATGTAGTAATCTGTATCTGTGCTAGTGTTTCATCATCATCAGCATTTCAATCATCTACATCTACACGATACCCTGCAAGCCACCGCGAGGGTGTGTGGCGGGTGGGGTGAAGATCACCAAGCATGCACTACTAATATGCAAACAAGCAACTAAAGTGTCTCATGCAACTAGATTGTTAGTATCTATATGGTATTTAGGGGTTTAATACATGCATCATGCACTACAGAATACTCTAAAATATTTCCCCAAATTATCCCTTTCCTATGCAAGAATCCTATGATTGGTTTACTGCAGCCCTCCATTCTGCCCTATTCAGCGTTGATTCCGTCACGCCCTGGTATCTGTTCTCTTCCACGTCCTTCTTTATTTGCCCAACAATACCTGTCCCTTGGTGTACCTTCCCGTCAGTCTTCCCTTCTGTTATATTTCTAACTGATTCATTGTGCCTCAAGGTATGTCCAATTCATCTGGTTCTTCTTTGCCGTAGTGTTTTCCATATCTTCCTCTGCTCTTCTGTACACCTCACTTCTGTACACCTTCTTCGTTCCCCACTTTATCTGTCCATTCAATATTCAACATTCTCCTCCAGCATCATGTTCCGAAGGCTTCAATTCTTCGTTGGTCTGCTTTCCCGATGTTCCATGTTTCGGATTTAGTGTTTATTAAGTAATGAATCCCCTGTTAATTTATTTAAAGGCCCACTGATCATTCCTCTAGCATAAAATAGTACCGAAGTACTTACGTATCCTATCCGCTGCATACTTGTCCTCTACCGCGTATAATGAACTCAAGAATTCATGACACTCCTAAGGATAGGCTCCTAAGGAAGCGGAGCATAGGCTAAAGTTTACAAATTTGGCTCCTTTGTCCATATAGAGATAAAAATTATTATTAGAATTCATGTTAAACTATGGGCTAAATCATATAAATAAATTTGAAACTGATGTATTTGCAGGTAACGTTTTAAATGTATATATATCAAAATACCGGCTTCTAACGATTATTTAGATCAGAAAAAAAACAAGAATATAGAGACAGCTGTCATGCAGATAGATTTAAATGACATTTTTCCCGCGTACCATAAGAGAACAAGGTGAAAGGGATAGGTCGAAGACATATTGTCAGAGTAGTCTCTGAAGAATGAACCATTCATTAACGTTACAAAATTACGCATGCTATGGAAATAAAGATTAATATATTTAAAGGAATACGTCTATTAAATAATAACTTCATTGCTGTATTTATGCTAAACATTTAGTTACGCGCTAGTTACTCTTATGTCTAAAATTTTATCTCTAAGCAGCAGCTTAGTAACTCTTGAGTCGCTTGTGCACTTGCAATGATCTTTTCCTTCCTGGGACACATCCTCGCGGTGACATTGCGTACATGTAGTTGTAGGTGATTCAGTATGGTGGTTGTTGTACTTGTGGAGCATTTCGCAGTCGAAAGAAGATAGAGTCCATTGCGGTTGTGTTGGCATTCGATGTCGTAACGCCCTCTAGGTTGAAATGGCAGTTCGGAGACTGTTGTGATGGATTCTGGCTGCAAAAAACGATTTCAATAGCTTGAGGGGGGCATCAATTACTTCATCTAAATCTAAATTAAAATTTCTAATCACTTAGGATTGTTATTTCCTCATCGTTTTCATTTCCCTCATCATTGGTGAACAATCCTCCGGGTATGTACGGGTCCACCTGAAAAGTGTGAAGCAGAAAGTTAATTAGTCCCACTGCGTACAACCAAGCGTAATCCAAAGAAAACGTAGCTTTATACTTTTTAAATTCCACCTGAAATATTTGTGCCATCATCGACAATCCTAGGATTGGTATGACGCAGCCCTCCACTCGATTCTTCTATCGGCCAACCTCTTCATATTGACGCAGCTCCTCTCTTTGACATCCTTCACAACTTGCTCCATATACCTTATGCGAGGCCTGCCTTTTCCATTCTTCCCGTTCACTTTTCCCTCGACGATTGTCTTCATCAGGCCATCGTGTCTTAAGATGTGGCCCATTAAGTTGTCCTGTCTTCTTTTAAATGTTTTCAGTAGACATATCTTCTCTCCCACTCTTTTTAACACTTTTTCGTTTGTCACTCGATGGATCCATTTAATCTTCATCGTTCTTCTGTAGCACAACAATTCGAATGTTCCCAGCCTTGACTTCTCTGCTGCTATTTGTGTCGGGAAAGTATTTCCTCTCCTCAACTCGTCTCCAATCCGTCTCATCTGATGTGCTGTTATCAGTTGCTCGAATTCCCCTCTCACACAAAACCTTCCCAGCTTCCTTTTCTCCACCTCCCTTTTCGACGAACAGTTCTAGCCCATGTGCTTAAGTTTTGACTAATATTTAACCTTCAGTTACTGAGTTAATATTTTGTTGGGCCACTGAATAAACCCTATATGGTTTTTACACATACTCTTCGTCCTATAAAGGTGCTTTTATTCATCAAAGTTGTTTTGAAGCAAGTCTTCATCGATTATTGAAATTCAGCCATTATCCTGCAACACCGTTGACGGATTACAATAATCCTTTCCCTATCAATTCCTTTCATTCTTCTTTTCGTGTATTACAACCCACATTATGGTCGAAGGAATATAAGCAAATTTACTCTTGATGAACACTTTGATGATGGTGTTACATTGAGACATCATCCTAGAGTAATAAAGCCTTTGAAGGAAGTGAAAACTTGTTCTTTCTATCATTATGGAGGGATCACATAACTTTTGAAACTTCGTTGTTTTTTTTAGATCGTATGAAATTCTATTTACGGTTAAGGGTTCTTGTTCTTCTCGCAGACAGTCCCTCTTTTATTTTTTAATTTTCATGCTTAATCTTGGTTCTTCCCCTGAACGACTTTTCTTCATGCCTTCATCCCTACCCTTCTCTAAAATGATTTCTCTGTGGAACCAGAGGCCTTGAATTTCCTCCCCATGTGTTGAAGAGTAGTGTTAGAAGGTCAGAGAAAAACAGATAAAAAAGACGAACATGCTAAACCATCAAAGGTAATAGGTAGATCAAATAGTGCGTCCGTTAAAAAATTATCGAGGAAAATATTAGTTGGAAAAGAACACCAAGAGAGAGACAGATTGGGAGAAAGAATTTCAGTGATAGTAGTGAATTGTCGTAGTATAAGAAATAAAGTAGCTGAATTTCACCACCTCATAAAAAGTACTGATGCAGATATAATCGTAGGTACAGAAAGCTGGCTTTCGAAGGATATATCAGATTATGAATTATTCCCGAAGTGTTTTACCGTATACAGAAAGGATAGAGTAAGCAGAAACGGAGGAGGAGTATTTATAGCTGTGAAGGACCCGTATGTCAGTAGAAGAGAACTTATTTCAGAGCGAAATGTAGAAAGTATTTGGTGTTCCGTTAAAAGTAAAAGTAGTAACGCAAAAAAGATATATGTAGGTGCATATTACAGGCCACCGGACGTAGACGTCAACTCTATAATGGAACTAGAGTCAGAGATAGCCACATTACTTTCTCCGAACGAGGATAGAGGAATAATAGTAGGCGGAGATTTCAATCTCCCTTCGATAGGTTGGAATACGTGTAGTTTCATAACAGGAGGTAAGGATAAAGAACATTGCGAATCACTGTTGACACCTTTACGACACATTCCTTACAACAGATAGTAACAGAACCGACCAGGGGAAACAACATTCTAGACTTATTAGCAACAAATATACCCGAGAGAGTTCTAAATACAGTTACAGACACAGGAATTAGTGACCATAAAATAGTGCATGCGAAATTTATTGTAGGCGTTGAAAGACATTATAAACCAAGGAGGAGGGTATACCTATTTGGCAAGGCAAATTACGACAGCATGAAAGAGGAATTAAGGGAAGCGTTTAATGTATTCAGCGAACAAAGCAAAGGATTAAATACAGAGGATTCGTGGAGAGAATTTCTTGAGGTCACCCGTAACGCAGTTCATAAATACATACCAAGTAAATATATTAGTGATAATACAGAGCCAAGGTGGTATAACGGGGAGGTTAGGAAATCACTAAAGCGAAAAAGGGTAGGTATGCCACGCTAAGGTGAAAAATGCCAGACGGGGTCTATCGGTAGAGGAAAAAAATGAGCTAGTTCAAAACTATAAAAAATCGAGAGCATTAGCAAGGAAATCATGTCGGCAAGCGTATTCACATTTCAAGAGCAAGATGTTAGGAGAATATTTAGATAGCAATCCTAAAGCGTTTTGGTCATATGTGAGAGAGCTTCAGGGAAATAAGTCCACAGTGCACACACTTAAAAATGATAAAGGAATCAGAGTCACCAGCAGTGTAGAAAAAGCCAATACTTTAAACACCTTCTTCCAAAGTGTATTCAACTCATCGTCACAAAACGCAGTGGAACCACCGCCGAACACTTTCAGTGAGCAAATGCCCGAAATAAACATTTCATGTCGCGGAATAGAGCAGCAGTTAAAAAGCATAAGTAAAAACAAATCACCAGGTCCCGATCAAATTCCTTCCAGAGTATATAAAACATTAGCTTCTGAAATAGCCCGCTATCTAGAAATAATATTCAATAAAACACTAAAGAACCACACGGTACCCAAGGATTGGAAAGTAGCTAACATTACACCTATATTTAAATGCGGTGATAGGGAAGAACCCAGTAACTACAGACCCATTTCACTGACGTCAATCTCTTGTAAGATATTTGAGCACATTTTAGTCAGTTCGACCATGGGGCATTTGGATAGTCAGGGATTACTCATAAACAGCCAGCATGGGTTCCGGAAAGGTAGATCTTGCGAGACACAATTAGCTTTATTTGTACACGATATTTTAGTCCACGGCGAAAGCAGTACTGAAGTTGATGCGATATTTTAGATTTTAAAAAGGCTTTCGATAAAGTTTCTCATGACAAATTAATCTTGAAGTTAGAGAGTTTTGGTATAAATAAAGACGTTGTATGTTGGGTAAAAGAATTCTTAAGTGGGCGAGAGCAGAGGGTTGTCATAGATGGTATCATGTCTGACCCAATCGAAGTCACATCGGGAGTTCCCCAGGGTAGCGTAGTAGGTCCGCTTCTAATTCTTTTATACATAAACGATTTGGGTACCGGAGTTAGTAGTACCCTTAGACTTTTTGCAGACGATGCGGTGGTGTACAGGGGTATATCAAACGAAGAGGACACGAAATCACTTAGCAAGGATTTAGATGCAATTCAAGAGTGGTGCGACAAATGGCAGTTAGAACTCAACCTTAACAAGTGTGTAGCTATCAATTTTTGGAGGAGGAATAATTCGATAGAGCGATCCTATAGAATTAATAACACGAAGATCGAAAACGTTGAAACCGTAAGATATTTAGGTGTAACAATCACTAAAGATTTATCGTGGGGTAGACACATCCGGGAAATATGCGGCCGAGCGAAGAGAAAGCTAGGATTTATAAAAAGAGTACTTGGGAAATGCGATGAGAAGACAAAAGAGCGATGCTACTTATAAATAGTTAGGCCCCACCTTGAGTATGCAGCCAGTGTATGGGATCCTAATGAATTAGGTTTGATGAGAGAACTAGACAGTGTGCAGCGTAGAGCAGCTAGGTTCGTCAAAAGGTGTTACGGTAGGTTGAGTAGCGTTTCAGAATTAATACAAGAATTAGGGTGGGAATCATTATCAGAGCGTAGGTTAAAGTTCAGATTAAATCTATTAGAGAAATTTCAATCGGATAGCTTTACTGAAGATGTTAGGCACATATTAACAACACCAGCGTATTATGCTAGATTCGACCAGATAAATAAGATTAGAGAGATAGATTGTCGTACAGATAGATTCAAAATGGCATTTTTCCCCCGTACTATAAGAGAACAGAATAGGCAGCATAAGAAAGGGATAGGTAGGGGAAATATTCTAGAGTATTATGTAGTGCGTGATGCATGTCTTACCCCTTAAATACTGTAGACACTAACAATCAAGTTGCATGGGACAATATAGTTGCTAGTTTGCATGTTGGTAGTGCATGCCTGGTGATCTTCACCCCCTGCCACACACCCTCGCGGTGGCTTGCAGGGTATCGTATAGATGTAGATGAGATGAGAAGCCTGCCATAGCCTTGTTAACGCGTTATTCATATAGTAAGATTTTTGTCGAAATGATCTCTTTAGCTTTGGCACCTTTTTTGGGCCCTGATTTTTGTAGTAAGCCTTTCTGTGAGACGCTCACCTCCCCTTCTCTTCTTCCTCGTGTATCTTTAAAGAATGGTGCAGTGTTTATTCGTCAATTCCTTCGAAACACAAGCGTCACCATGGGACATCATCCAACATCATCCTGATCTCCTTAAAGGCGTCGCGCCATACCGTTCCTTATCAATCCTTATGTTCACTTAATTGCTCTGCTAAAGAGCCCCTTTAGTAAGAATGGGCAGTACACTCACCTATTGTGGAAAATGTGATCTTAAAACAGAGCCATTCACACTGCCTGAGTATTTTCTGTGATATCGCAAATGACACTGTTCCTCATTGTCACTTTTCTTGCTTTCTTGAGACGATGCTGTGATTCCGCCGAACCCTAAAGATCTTCCGTGCAACTCTTGGTCGATTGAGAATGCTAGAAGACGGCGGCTTGCATTGCATATTGTTCACGGCAGTTTCTTTGTCTCGGAAGTGTTTTATGCCGCAAAAGCTTTCCATCGGCGCTCGATCATTCTTTTGAACTTCCGCTGGTTCAGTTGGTATACCTGTGAGGTGTATTTCAAAGTCTTTCTAGTTAGTTTTCCATAGGTAACTAGGCAACGGAGACGAAGGACTTGTTGTGGCTACTGCAGTGTTTTGGTCACCGTACTCTACCATTCACGGAAGGAGTTGATTTTTTGCAATTTACTAAATGGTTTTGTGGCTTCATAGATAAAGAAATAGAGAACCAAAATTGCTATCATATTTCGGGTATAAAATGCTTGAAGATGTTGTTTCAGCTTGTACATCCACATCTACACAATACCCTGCAATCCACCGCGAGGGTGTGTGGCAGGGGGTGAATATCACCAACAGCACTACCGACATGCAAATAAGTAACTATAGGGTCTCATGCGACTAGATTGTTAGTATTTATAGTATTTAAGGGATTAATACTTGCATCATGCACTACAGACTACTCTAAAATAATTCCTCTACCTATCCCTTTGCTATGCTGCCTATTCTGTTCTCTTATAGTACGGGGGAAAAATGCCCTTTTGAATCTATCAGTACGACAATCTATCTCTCTAATCTTATTTATCTGGTCGAATCTAGCATAATATGCTGGTGTTGTTAATATGTGCCTAACATCTTCAGTAAAGCTATCCGATTGAAATTTCACTAATAGATTTAATCTGTACTTTAACGTACGCTATTAGTACCTAACCTATTAATTCTGAAACGCTACTCAACCTATCGTAATACCTTTTAACAAACCTAGCGGCTCTACGCTGCACACTGTCCAGTTCTCTGATCAAACCTAATTCATTCGGATCCCATACACTGGCTGCATACTCAAGGTGGGGCCTAACTAGTGAAAAGTAACATCGCTCTTTTGTCTTCTCATCACATTTCCCTAGTACTCTTTTATAAATCCTAGCCCTCTCTTTGCTCGGCCGCATATTTTCCGGATGTGTCTTCCCCGCGATAAATCTTTAGTTATTGTTACACCTAAATACCTTATGGTTTCAGAGCTCTCGATCTTCGTGTTATTAGTTTTATATTGCTATTTGAGTGCAGTCGTTTTTTCGATTGTCGTCTTTATTTTGACTGAAAACGAAACGCCTTATCGTCATCGTTTCTGTTCACCTCCTTGCATTTGGTTTTCTCTGTAAGAGCAACGGTGGCACATTCCTGTCGGCACAATGTCGAAGGATCGATTGTCGTTGGATCCAGGGAGAGAACAAATGAGGGAGGCACGCCGCCGCGGGATGTTATTCGATTTGTTTGCCGTGCGTTGCTCAGTTGTGGACGGATACTGATGCGAAGGGTCGTTTCCCAAGGATCGCGAGTGGATGGAGCAGGAAAATGATGCGAAGGAGAGGATGACGATTGAATAGATACTTCGCCCCGAGATTCTCCAGTGCAGCCAGCAGTCATCGCTGGATCCAGAACAAGGACTTTGGAGTGTGTTTGCTAGGGAAACAGTAGGACGAGCTATCGTTAGGGGCAGTGAAAGTGTAGCCATCGGTGACACTCCAACGGAAATCAGCGGTTTTGCTGCTTATATTTCACGTATTTTAAATGCAATGATGATTCGAATCTCGCTAATGGAAGAATTAGGTCGGCAATCATTATCAGATCGTAGGTTAAATTACAGATTAAATCTCCTGCAGAAATTTAAAACTGACAGCTTCCCTGAAGATGCTAGACATATATACCAAGAACCCGTGAGTATTATGCTAGATTTGACCAGATAAATATGATTAGAGAGAGAGAGAGATTGTCGTACCGATTGATTCAAAGCGTCGTTTTTCCCCCGTACTATAAGAGAACACTTTTTCCCATTGTGATTCGGCTCTATTCCATCTTCTCCACCAATTGTGTGTTCGTACTTTTATGTGTTCCTATTTACTCCTATTCCTTTCCTATATATGTATATATATAAACGTTGTTCTAAATACTCGAAAAATATATAAAATTACAATAGAAAAATAATTAATATTACAATGAGGAAAAAATAAGTAACATTAAATGACAACGAAAAAAAAATTAATATAATTATACAATATGAAAAATATGAATATAAGGTTTCCATTAGGAAAACCGTAATGATATGTACATATGTGGGAAAAAACTGAGGATATTAGTTGATGTCCATAACGGAAAAAAAGCACACCTGAGTGCAGTTTGGGTTAGGGGTAAAGTACTCGCTTCACAATGACAACGTCCCAAGTTCGTGACTCTTTATGTCCAATTTTTATGCTGCCAGTGTATGGGATCCCTACGAAATCGGTCTAAGTAATGAACTTGAACGTGTGCAGCGAAGATCGGCAAGATTTGTAAAGGGAAGATACGATAATTATATTAGCGTAACCAGTCTATTAAATGAATTGAAATGGGAATCATTGTCAGATCGCAGGTTGAAATTTAGACTTAATCTCTTACACAAATTCCAAGGCAATATTTTCAGTGATGATGTTAAAAATATTTTACGAACCCCAACTTACTATGGCAGACTGGACCATAATCATAAAGTTAGAGAAATTGATTGCCGAACTGACCGATTCAAAATGTCCTTTTTCCCTCGCACAATTAGAGATACGAATAACGGTAAATACGTCCTATCGGAGAGTAGCAATGAATAGCATTGGTAGCTGCATGTTGGTATGAGTACTTAAAGCTAACCCTACTAACAGAATGTTTTTGCATGTTTTCTTTGCAATTTCTATCTTTTTTAAATAGTGTAGTTATGACTACTATATTAATACTATTCCATTTTTATGCATGATATGTAGTGCATGTTTGGTGAGCAATCACCCCCTGCCACACACCCTTGTGGTGGCTTGCAGGGTAATATGTAGATGTAGATGAACACAATAGGCAGCATAGCATTCACTGGAGCTAGCCTATGTATGGGTTTTGAAAGCCTCCACCTCACCAGGCCTCATTGTCCGTCATTAATCGCCCCCTTCCCCTCTTCGTCCACTCCAACCTTCTCAGTTCAGTCTCCTCTGAAGAAAGCGGCCGGGCCGCCGAAAATTAAAGAATATTCCGTGAGTCCTTTAAGTGTTTCCCATAATTCCTTTTGTCATCGCGCCTGTGATGAATTTACATTGTACTTTTATTATTCACCTGCGTGATTTTTGAAGAACGTTATTTCTTGTTTGAGGACTAAACTCTTGAAAAATAGCGGCCGTTATTATTCGAAAATACAATTCCAATGAAATATCGATGCCCTGGCAAAAGAGGGCATTCCGTTTATTATGCGTCCTTCAGTAAAGTCACTACTCTGGTAGAAACATATCAATCGCTTGAGTGATTTGTTATTACTTCCTTTTCTGTTTAGGAAATCAGCGAGAGCTAAAGTCTGTTTCCTCTGCCGTAAAGCAGCCTAATTCTTTCTGGCTTTCCGACACTTTTCTTCTCTTAGCTTAAAATCGCAACACTCAGTCTCCCACTCATCGCAACGCAACGGATGATGCCCACTATTCTGGAAATAGAATGAAGTTTCCCGACCCTCAACCACCAGTTATAACATTTCACCAATCATGTCCATAATGCGATCCAAGTTAAATGGTGGATTTCGCCGTTCCTGGCCTTAATGCTTCCCTGGCCTGTTCTTGACAGCTCAAAACGTTTTCGCTGGGGTCCGCCGATATATTATTCCCAGTGCCTGTCTTGCACGTGTCTTCGCGCCGAGAATTCGCTTGCTCCGATATCTCTCCTGTCGCTTGCATGGCATATAAAACATTTCTGCTTCATTCCCCTCCCACGTGGCCCCCCTTACCCTGGGCCCTTAATATTCCGCTGACCTTGTAATTGCCGCTCGTTTGAAAGCCCGCCGCCTGATTAACCCCGCAGCAACGGCAACTAATGACGCCCTCTTCAGCTCCTCGCTTTCCTTCCGAGAGATCTTTTCCCTTGGACGACTGCGGCCATTGCATCGCCCGCGCTCGCCAGAGGTCGGCCAACAATGGGGAATATGCATGGAATTTGTATCTCGAAGATTAATGATGTTCTTGATGCAAAATTTTCTCACCAATTTAAATATACAAGCCAAATTTTCCTACGCCCACCACAAAGATTAGTAAATGAAATGATTATTAAAATGTTCCAGGAAATTGACGAAAGTCACGTAACCTGAAACGCCTTCTGACGTCACTTAACGGTATAGGTTCCATATTGCTACCGAGATAGACAATTTTTTAAAAATAAAACGAAGTGAATATATTGTTTTTAGGTTTTTAGCCGTTTCTCGAACGAAACGATGACTGAAGAAATACTTAAAAAGGCACATTCCGACAATTTCCTTTGGTTGACTCCCTTATGGCGGTGTTCTTCTTAAAAAAACCAGCCATTGCATAGACGTAGTAGAAATTCTTGGGCGCTAAACAGGCATCATATAATTTATGGATGATTTGTTCGTTACCATCCATACTACGTAAAAAAATCTAAATATAATCGTTTATTGCATTTAACAAATGAGATAAATACATACGTTATCACCAAGTATTCATTTAACAACTAACCTCCACGCATAAACAGATAAACAACGCCCATAGTGATACCGTGCCGTGACGTCATGCGATGACGTCGTGTTTTCAAGCTGCCGAAAAAGTACAATTTTCAAAGAGTAATATCGTTGTTAAAAAACTTAGTTCTTCAGCGAAATTTTTTCCGAGCACATTTTAGTTAATTAACTTCACATTCAAAGAGTTATAAAAAATAGTGCATGTTCCCCATTAGTCCAGCTCATCATCATCTCTGCTCAGGCAGTTCTATTAGAACGGGTCGCGGGTAGGAATGGTTGTGGTTAAAAGATTAATTTATTCACAAAAATTCTTTTTTCGTTTCCATCTAACGATTTCGTGTACAAAATTGCGATTTCGATTCCGAGTAAACGCCCCCATTGTTGCATGTTTTCCATGTTTATTCACCAATCATGATTATACTTCACGACATTGCACTGTTGTGCCAGACCACGTAAATACGTGGTGATAAAATTGAAGCACCGTGTATACCATTCGCTTCTTTTAGGAGCATTGACTCTATTATTCGGCTTTATTTACAAGTCTTTAAAAGAAAAATAATCAGGTGGAGCAAGATAGTCGAAATCGAAAGTGGAGGATTTTTGTGGATCGGTGTAATTCTCAGTGCCTGCAGCTCGTAGGTGCTCGTATTGATTGCATAGCATTTAGCTGGGAATGGAATCGATTTTATGTACGTTATGTGGTACCATTGACACATCCATGGCCTGTAAAGTTGAGAAAACCAACCCGTGCGAGATTCGTACCCGAGGGGTTTACCCCACTGTGCGCCGACGGCCGGACCAATGTGTGGAAGGTTCATTTTCCAATTGCTAAAACTTTGACTTCATTTGAGAATACTGAACCACTCCGCATTTCCACGTTTTCGGCTAGTCAATACTATGTACTTCGTTTCCATAATTCATCCGTAATCCAGTTTTTTAAACTATCGTATTCGAAAATTGTCAACAGTAATGCTAAATGCTCACTAGAATACGTGACAGTATTAACTTTCAGGCGATGAATGCATTTCTTGAAATTGACCTGAGAGAGACCTTTAATCTTAATCTCCTCCTCTCCACCCCCCCCCCCCCCACGCCAAACCCCGCCGATTTCGCAGAGAATTGACTTTGCCTCGGTGGTGTAATGGCCAGCACGCCGAACCGGAGGTCCGTGGTTCAATTCCCGGCTGAGTCAAACTTTTTTCAGTTGTGATCTGGCTTGATTCCATCTTCACCACCTTCCTTGATTTCGTCGTTAACAGAAATTTGTGTATTGCGTGGCAACGGACCATACAAATCTGTGGAATTTTACAGGGGGAAATGGTTAGTCAAAACAAACACCTAGTTAACTACCACAAGAGACGTAGACGCACACGGAAGATGCAGAGATGTCAGTCAGTAAGATGGGAGTAGTCTTGGACAGAGATCCATAAATGGCAATAGCACCGGGTGATTGGCCAGCTCGTGTCTAGTGTTGACAACAGGGTAGTTTTCTTCAGCAAAGAAAGCATAATTCATGAATCACGACGCGTGCCCCATCAGTAATGCATTCGTTATACGCCAGTGATTTACATAGAGAAGAAATCCCCATTCACTAGAAAATTTAATGTTAAATTAAAAGTGTATGTGAAAAAGTTCAGAAATGGCGGATCTGCGACAGCCATGTTGCTGAAGTAACAGGAGTGCATAAATAAACGTCGCGATTCATGTTCGTCTCCTGGACTTAACATTTTGTATTTCAGAGCCCCTAAGATGGAGCGGACATGTGTTAAATATGAATATCATCAAAGCTCGGAAAGTCTGCTCCGTCGAACATTGTATTAATGGTGTCGTTTTCCTTCCTCCCTCTGCAACCGAGTGACCTTGGCACGACTATTGGCCGAACTTCACTTTCGCATTGCAAGATGAATACTAACTATTTTAAATGCATAAACTGAATAAATAATTTTACATTTAATAAAACAAAATTAAATCATAATAAATACATTTCCTCATCTACCTGAATAGTCTACGGAGAAAACAGTACTGAAGTTGATGCGATTTTTTGTATTTTAAAAAGGCATTCGATAAAGTTCCTCATGATAAATTAATCTTGAAGTTAAAGAGTTTTGGTATAAATGAAGACGTTGTATGCCGGGTAAAAGAATTCTTAAAGTGGGTGAGAGCAGAGGGTTGTCATAGATGGTATCATGTCGGACACAATCAAAGTCACATCGGGAGTTCTCCAGGGTAGCGTAGTAGGTCCGCTCCTATTTCTTCTATACATTAACGATTTGGGTACCGTAGTTAGTAGTAAGCTTAGACTCTTTGCAGACGATGCGGTAGTGAATAGGGGTATATCAAAAGAAGAAGACAGGAAATCGCTTAGCAAAGATTTAGATGCAATTCAAGAGTGGTGCGACAAATGGCAGTTAGAGCTTAACCTTAAAAAGTCTGTAGCTATCGATTTTTGGAGGCGGAATAATTCGATTCTATATAAAATTAGGAACACGAAGATCGAAAGCGTTGAAACCATAAAGTATTTAGGTGTAACAATTACCAAAAATTTATCGCGGGGAAGACACATCCGGGAAATATGCGGCCGAGTGAAGAGAAATCTAGGATTTATAGAAAGAGTACTTGGGAAAGGTGATGAGAAGACAAAAGAGCGATGTTATTTTTCACTAGTTAGGCCCCACCTTCAGTATGCAGCCAGTGTATGGGATCCTAATGAATTAGGTTTGATGAGAGAACTAGACAGTGTGCAGCGTAGAGCAGCTAGGTTCGTTAAAAGATGTTACGATAGGTTGAGTAGTGTTTCAGAATTAATAAAAGAATTATGGTGGGAATCATTATCAGAGCGTAGGTTAAAGTACAGATTAAATCTATTGGAGAAATTTCAATCGGATAGCTTTATTGAAGATGTTAGGCACATATTAAAAACACCAGCGTATTATGCTAGATTCGACCAGATAAATAACATTAGAGAGATAGATTGTCGTACCGATAGATTCAAAATGGCATTTTCCCCCCGTACTATAAGAGAACAGAATAGGCAGCATAGCAAAGGGAGGGGAAATATTTTAGAGTAGTCTGTAGTGCATGATGCCCTACAGACCCTTAAATACCATTGATACTAACAATCTACTTGCATGAGACCCTATAGTTGCTTGTTTGCATGTCAATAGTGATCTTCTTGGTGATATTCACCCCCTGCCACACACCCTCATGGAGGCTTGCAGATATAGATGAATACATTTCCTCGGACACTTGTTGATAAGGTTCAACGGAATTCACCTTCTGCTTGAAAGGGTCCGCAGCACCACCAGGTGGCGGGTAGAGGAAATACCGTGCGTATCTTTGACGTCACACGTAAAATTGACCGGCATGCAATAGTTGCCGTCGTGTTTCCGCGGCTTTGTAAATTTTCACTTTATAACAAGGAAAAATTATTAAGGAATATAATAAGGAGAAATATTGGACGTCATTTTCAAATCGAATGGCTTGTGATATTATGTACTCCAGAGGTAAGAAAACGTTTGATGAAGAGAATACCTCCAGTGCAGGGAACCACGCTGTTGTTTTCAAAAGCGATGAATGGCGGCAATTGAGACCTATTGAGGCTATTCGACCATATTTAGGGCCTTAAAAAAACAAAAAACACACTGATATCTCCCCATTCATGATTTATTATCTGCAAATAGTCGGAGGGCATTGAGAGATAGTAAACACATAAACTAGTGAGATCCATAAATAGAGTCGCAATTCTCAGAGTTTCCATGACGCGACCGACTTGAGTTGTGATGAAGTGTGGTGTTGGATTGAAGATGCGTAAGGGGGGTGAATTAGCGATAGGGGGTGGAAGGACGAGTGTGTGATTGGAGGGAAGAGAGGCGATGTTAGAGGGAAGCTGGCAGATGAACTAAAGAAACGGGGAAAGCAGCTGGGAACGCAACAGGAAGAGCCAGTGGAAGAATAGCAAAGAAGATGTGGATAACGGAAGAAGTGATGAAGATGGGGGGGGGGAGACGAAAGTGGACGAAGAGGAGGAGGAGGCAGAAGGAATTGAAAGTCGAACTTGAGCGAGAGGCAAAGTCTGTTGAAGTCATTTGATTCGGAAATTGGAAAAACCGCTGATAGAACTTCAGGAATCAGCATTGCAAGAGTGGCGTTCGAATACGATTAACGTTGGTACCCAGAGACTTGAGAAGACCAACTCACAACCACGGCGTATGTAATTTTAATGTCAGATGCATGGTATCCAAGTGCTGTAATTGCATAGAATTGCGTAGAACGAAAGCAGATGTAGAATTAGTTATGCCGTAAAAGGGATAAAACATGTACTTCACATGAAAAACCCGGCATGGTGCAGTAATCGTAGAAGAAACGTTATCATTCCAATTCACGGATTACGGACTAGCAGTGATACCTTAACGGAGTCACCCTTGGTTGAAATTCACAGTGCAGACTTTTGAGTGGTTACAGTGGGCCTTTAACCTCCTGGACGGTGGCTCACGACTTCGGCTTTGCATGTGAAAGTGTGTAATGCACGGTGGATCCATTCATACGTCTTGATTCGTGCCAACGACTCGTCCTTTTACATGGTTCAGTATGGACCTGGACCACCAAGAACAATGAGCCGTAGGACCCATTCGAATCTGCGAATCCCGGAATCATGCTAACGATGGAACGTTGTGAACGGAGAGGGTGCGTTGCCTGGGTTTTTTTGGTTCTGCGCTTGACACTGGGACTTCACCCCTTTCACCTCTTGGATACGTGAAAAATGCCAGGGCGTTTTTGATGAATTTGCAAGTCTGTACTGAGAAAGTTTTTAATAATCCTAATGCTTGTTTGTTGAAGATAGTTTTTTACATTCGCTCTAAATACTTAGAGGTATGATAAAAAAAGTTCATTAAGGTTGTTATCTCTTCAAGAAGCTATGCGCGTCACATGAAAACAAAGGCGTTTGCGTAAAAACACACGGCCGATATATAGATATTTTTAATGCTCAAAACTCATACATATAATTATACAATAAGTGAACACTTGAGCTTTAGGTAGCTTACAAGGGGAAAACCTGAAAAAAGCTACCATCAGAAACAAAAGTGTTAGAATTCAAGTACTGAACATTCAAAAACAAGGCGTAATAAAAATATAAAAAATATAAAAATTAACAAAATGTAACCAAAAAATATGTATAAATTGACATAACAAAAGATTGGCACATTGGTATTATAAGAATGATATAGTTTTATGTATAGGTATATAGTTTTCTATACACTGTACATTCATAGATAATGTACATTCATAGATAATTTGGAATGAAAAATCCATAGTCTTAGGTAATTTAAGTCAGTTTGCATATCATATCTTACAATCTTGTTAGACGTTCTCATGTAAAATTACTGTAACATAGTGAAAAATCACCCGCAAAGGCCGTAAGTAACCTGACCACGAAAGTTGTGGCAACAAAAGTCATTAATATATAGCAAAAACAATACAGGGCTGAACCCTGAGGTACGATAGAGGTAATATATATAAAATCACTGTAATGATTATTAATGAAAAACACATTGTGAACACATCTTTGTTAGGTAACGTTTGAGCCATTTTGAAGAAAAGTAATGAGTGAAGATGTGTAAAGTGAGGGAGAGTAAAGTAAATACAAGAATACAGAATATTCCAGAATAGAGTAAAAAAGCGGTTGTAATACAAGAATACATAATAATTCGTAATAGATCTGGCACTAAAAGGGTTAAAAAGATGAAATTATTTTGTACGTAAAATCTCAATTGCATGCTGATTTCTATGCAAAAATAAAACTTATTAAACCAACATTAATTTTCAATTCTTATGATCCTTGTTCGAGAAAGTGCTCCATCCTGCGGTCAAATTTGTTAACTGTCGAACTTTCTTCATTATCGTCTAAATGTTTGCTCGAAAAAACCATTTCACGTCCAATTTTTGGCTGGGCCATGTGCTACACAAAGAACTTCTTGGGTTTAATCAACTTAGGTGCACTCTCGTTGCATATCAACGCTGAAATGACGTTGAAAATACGTCGATAAACGCGAGGAGCATTTTCTGTTCGCACCTATGTACTAAATACTTAACAGTAATAATATGAACTTAAAAGGTTGTATAGTAATGTTTTCTCTTATCTCTTATCTTCTGCATGCTCAATCATTTCGGAGCAATTCCTCTTATTGATGAATGCATTTGGTGACACAAACTAATGTGCCATTGCACGACTTTCTTGGCATAACTGGTGTAAGCAGTTTGGTCCAGATTTGCGCTGTTTACCCTCAATCACTCGTGAATCTCGTGATTCTCACACCTGATACGAGCATGATTTCGAATTTTCCACAACCGTTCTCTTCCATCACGAATCAAATCACGACTCTTGCACTCAGATCACTCGCATTTGAATTTCATGAACGACTTGATTGAAGAACGTTATTATTAAATCCATCTGATTCGAGACAATGAATCGTTCATATAGAAGAACTATTCACTCATGAACAACACGCCTGGAATGTATGGCAGGCCGGAAACATCTTGTCCTTTAAGGCTCTCAAGAGTTCCACAGGGGACAAGGAAGCCTTTGGTAGAGTACCTGGCCAGAACTCTGGGGGCCGGGGTTCGAGTTTCACTCAACGTGGAAAGGTTGCTCCCGTGGAAATTCTGCGATACGTAACCTTGCTCCAGCATCGCTTGATACACTTTTGTTGACAGTCGTGTCTTTCGTTTACAACACTCAGACATTTATGACGGCCAACGATATCCAATCCATAAAACTGGTGTCCCAAGGAAAAATTTTCATCAAATTGTTTTGTACGCATGGGATACAATTGAGTTTGACCCTAAGACCAGGTGGCATTGTATCCAAATGCAACATTTTGTGTACGCAAATATTTAGTATAAAAGTAAATAACTTGCTCAAAATTCCATCCTAATTGATGAAACCAACCGATCAAATGCTCTCAAAAAACTGAACATCGCTCTCCGCTTATACGAGAGTGATTTGATTGGAGCTCTTTGGAATGGAGTGTTGCATTCGCGGAATAGTTGGAGCTGACGTATTTATGAAGCCCTGAGGCAGTTGTTGTACTCACTGAGTGCATGGAAAGGATGAATTCATATACAGTACCGTATTCATGACTTGTTTATATTACACTAGTTCAATTCATGCACGACTTCAAATGCTAAAATGACAATGGTCGCGGCTTATTCGCACTCTCTGCTCTGGAAAATATTCATTGTTTCCTATTTTCTCGCCTTTCATTGTCTCACGAATATGTTTTGGAGCAAAAAACATTTGTTTTTGGCGCCATTTGACTCTCCACTTCTGTTCCATCAAAAATATTTACATAGAACGGTTTGAACAAAATTTTTTCCAATACGACAAATCCTTTACTCGTAAATTAGTTGAAAATTTGATCGTGGGACTCCGGCTTGTTGCGTATTCTTCGGATGTAATTTCTCTAGATGAAGCGAGGATGCATGTCGTCGCATAATGGGGCCGTTTACCATATTTTTTAAATTGCCGAATCTGATAGATTTGTAAAATAAAAAGACCCGGATTTTTCCGTTTTTTGATCCGTCAATTATTTATCGAGTTATAAGCGGCGAAAAACTTATGTTTTTAACCCCTTCGGAAAAGTGGGCGTGGTGCAACCTCTGACGTATAACGACTTCGTCCAATCACAACTGAGCCCGCGAAGCTACTTCGCCTCATCGCAATGGGGGAGACACAGCTGGCTCTCCCAATGGGAGCGATTGCGACAGTATCTGTGCGAGCAAACCTTCCGAGAACCCCCCTTCACTCCCTTCCCTTCCCCTAAAAACAGGTAAGTCGGAAGGAAAATGACGTCAATGACAGCAGCATTTTCGGTGGGCGTCACATTTTGCTTATTTTAATTTTTGATTGATGAGTGAATGGTTGTGGTTAGAAGATTAATTTTTTCACTAAAATTCATTTTTCGTTTCCATCTAACGATTTCGTGTACGGAATTGCGATTTCGGTTCCGAGTAAAAGCCCCCATTGGTTGCCTGACCACTTCGTAAAATGAGTAGTAATTTAGATTCAGAGATTCCACTAGTTAAATTAAAAAAAAATATTTGGACAATTGGTAATATTTGGAAATTTTTATTGAGGTGATCACTCATGCTTTGTTGGTGAAAACGCTGATTATTGAAACCTTTTCGTTGAAAACCATGAATATATCATGTATATTTTTTGAGAACCTTGGGAATTGTTTTTTTATTTAATGTTTTCAATAATGAAGACAAGTGCAAATGAACTCTAGAATCACATTCAAGCGGAAGGTCTTCCTATTTGCTCATCACTCAACCCTACGGCCTTTTTTTCTTCAATATGTACATGCATACCAACATTTTACCGTTCCTTAAACAGGAAATTCACTTTAAGAAAAAAGAATCTTTCATATCTTTAGACTGGAGAATATAGGCGCTCTAGAAATTGATTACGGAAAACGACATCGGACTGAGAAACGACCGGACCACGAAATGGGTGGTCTGTCGCCGAAAACACAGCCCAGAAGCGGGCTTCCCCAAGCAGATCTTAAAGGAACGTCTTATTGCATATATAAGGCGTCCGAGAGAGTGGAAACGGGAAATGGAAAGTCCCGCGAGTCCACCTCTCGCATTGGCTGGAATGGTCAACCGCCTTCTTACGAGAGGGACCTCGGTGATTAGGAGGTCGATCCGAAAAGTGGAAGTCATGTCATTCTTTTATAATTTCAGCACTTATAGAACTAAAGTTCCTCTATCTAATAAAGTAAATACAATTTCACCAACCCATACTCCTCTTTGCACAAATTGCATTTGAAATTACATACGATTAACGACGAGAATTACCAACACATGGGAATATAACTTTTAAAAATACCATAGTGACATGTCATTTTTGCAAAAAACAGATATTATATGCATAATTTCACAAGGAATAGAATGGCAGGATAAAAAAGGCATCAACCCACCGTATTTTTCGCTAAATCCACCAATTTCTGCGCTTATAGCAGACGAAATGCGTTAGTTGACTTCAAGTGGTGCTGCGGTCGCTCTAGCCAAAATGTATGAATATCATTACTAATGGGATATTAAAGAATATTTCAAGAAATATTATAACATAACGTTTGATAGTAATATTCTGGTGTTATACATTAGTAAATTCATTGAGAATATGAATTTATTTCTTTAAAGTAAATGCTGAATTGACTCCATCGTCGAGCTGATTAAAATTATCATAAAAAATAAATCCTTCGACTTTCCACGTATTTCTTGTGATGCTTATGACTTTCAGTAGCTTAGGTAATTTTCTTTGTGAAGTAAGGATCACCTAGCAGGCATATATTCGTACTTAAATTGCTAAGATTCCTTAGACAACTTGACTCAAGCAGTCGCGAGCCAACCTCCTTAAAAAATCTGTGTTTTGGCTTTAACGTGAAATGGCCATCCCTTCACTGTAAAAGGTTTATCTGATTTTCAGTGCGATCTGAATTTAAACGCTATCTGATTTTACGGTAGTGGTCTAAATTTAAGATTCAACATGCGTGAAAGTGAGACACACCTCCGTCGTATTTTAAGAACTTAACGACAGCATATTGAAAATAAGATGGCTGTGATCTGAAATTCAGATCACCCGGGCTGAAAATAAGCACGCCTTGGTTGGCTCCGCAATTGGAGCTAACCTGCCAATATCATGGGTGGAGCGTAACCAGGGGGATGGAATTCAACAAGGATTACGAAGCGTAAAGAAGTAAAATTAGAAGCCTTGTCAAATTTCATTGTTAGTTGGTGAAATATGTTTCATGCGATGAATAAATGGCGTGAGAATGTGGAGTTGATACTTCGTTTGTTTGCAGAAGGGAGCCAGTTGTATCTGACTGACGTATCCCGAGACAAAACGTCCTTATTTTGCCTACGTGGCAGCGGTGTAAGAACTAAAAAATAGTCGCCCTCATCAAGTGACAGCTCCGGCCTCGGTTTGTAGATACTGGCACATATTATTCGTATCGAGGACTTTGTATGGATTACTTTGTTTCCAGTAAAAGTAAAAATTTTCATATTATCTTGTAAGTTATTGTTAATGTGTTCCCATTTCTCCTAATAATGTGTGAACGCTGTCGGCCGCGGTGGCGGCGTGGTTAAGTCCTCGCCTGCTAACCTGAGGGTCGCGGGTTCGAGACCCGCCTGAGTGGTTTTTTCACCACTCAGGACATGGTAGTGTGTGCTCGTCCGTTGTTACATGTTAAATACCCCGATGTAAAGGTCACATGTGCTGTTTTCGGCGGTAGTGGAAAAAAAATAAATAAAAAATAAAATAAAAATTTCAGGCCTGAAGTCTTTTTCAATGGAAATTCTATGACTTACTTTTGCTCTATCGAAGCATTTAGTAAGTAAAACAGTATCATCGAGTAAAAATGAGATATATTAGGATTTTGGTTTGTGTTCGTGTAAAGTGTTTAAATATGTAGTATTTATGATTAGACATCCCATAAAAGTAGGCTATAATTTCAATAGCAATCCGCATTGTTACGTGGGACTTATTTTTAGATAGGCTCATGATGAATTTAAGACAGCCCTGGCGTTAAATTCAGTATGGGCCTTTCTTAAAATAAGTCCCACCTGGTCTGATTTTCACTCCTGAATCTTTCTTAAAATAAGGCAGTCCCTCAAATTATGCTAGAATTTCAGTAGCAACCCACATTATTACCAGACTAGGGCGGTCTTAAATTTAGCATAGGCCTAACTTAAAATAAGTCCCACCTGATCTGATTTTCAGTCCTTCACCTACCTTATTTTTAGACAAGGTATTAGTGCTTAAATTCAACGTACACAGTCTTAAAAATATTGCATCTGAAATTCAGATCACTTTTGTACCTTAAAATCAGATACACTTTTTACAGTGTTACGACCTATGGGTCCTGCCACTATAACGAATTGAAATGTTGAAAATATCACGTTAAGTATTTTTATCAATCCTATTGTGTACCCAGACTTCTTAATAAAATGATAATGCTATAATAGTTTTTGTTTTCCTTTCCTCCAGGTAAGACCACTGAGGGAGATATTGAGGAAGAGGCGCCGAAGGAATATGAAATAATTCCCAGTATCCTGTCACGTCGTGGAAATGGTAACTTCCTAAGTTATATTTTTAATAGATAATTTCGGTTTACTTCAGGCCTTAAAAACTTCATCACAAATAGTTAAGTGTTTATTCTGTTGAATGCTGTAAATATTGCTGACTCGGATTCATTGTGCTTCAAATTGGAAGTGGCAAAGGGTAATGGCAGTCCATTCAAAACCCGATTTATTTCACCGCCAGTTTTCTGCTCAGGGCTAAGCAGATTCGGACGGCTAAACAACTCAAAGCAGGTGAAAACGCCTTGCATGTGAAGCTCAGGCAATGGGCGTCACAGTTCCGTTAGGAGACGATTCGGAACTGTTTTTAAGTGGAGGAGACAGGAATGGTCTTAAGCTGGAGTGATTTTCCATGGGGAGGGGGGGCAACTGGAAACTAAGAATGTGGCAAATGCTGGAGGGAAAGTGAATGGGAAGTTTAGAAGTAGAAGGCGTCGCATGCAATGTATAGAGCCAGTTGTGAACGACGTGAAAGAGAAGAATTACATAGGCATGAAGAGATTAGAAGAAAGAAAGAGATTAGAAGAATTGACTGGAGAGCTGCGAAAAAAAACCAATTGACTGTCGCAGACTGATGATGACGACTGACTCGGGAAACTCTGTTCACAATCTCGATGACTTGAAGCTCAGAACTGAGGGTGTCGTAAATTACTAGTTTGCATTGTTAAATGTTGACCTATCTATATATTTCGTCCCAAGCAAGCGAATGCGTACTACTTCCCTCTTGCTGAGAACCAGGGAACACATTAAGACACACCGTCACTTCAATCTTTTTCTCCCTCGCAAAGAAAGTCGTAATAAGGCTGTGGCATGGTGGCGTGTAAATTCAAATATGGCGTGGAACTGAAATCTGAATCTGAAATTTCGTTTCTTGCGCCTGTTTTAAATATAGCAAACGAGTTTAAGTAACTTTTATAGTTTTGAGATCCAAGATTCGCGAATGTTCTAATAGTGTTCTTCGCGAGTATTTTTTCAGCTGATCTACACCAGGGACTTTTACCAATTATGTCTTGACGTCATTTTGAATGCACAAATTGCTATATCTGAGGCGTCCGTGTTTGTCGTAACCACGCCATTTTCTACCTGTGGCTGAAATAGGAAGTGACTAATCGAACTTGTTCGAAGAAATCGCTTCGTGAATCTAAATATGAATATTATAAAAAAAAGCCTGATTACTAAGGCAAGATCTTCGCTTCTGATGCGGGACCTATCGAACTCTCGTAAGTCTGTATTGCAAGATGTCTTTTACAAGTGTTTACATCGGATGAGTGTGTTTACGGAGCCCACCGAGTGTATTTCCCTTCGGGGATTTCTCAAGAAAGAGATGCTGGACCGAGATGGAAAGGCGAGACATCTCCGTAATATCCTGTCAGCCATCGCAACGGTGTGTGGCAGGGGGTGAACCAGGGATACAAAAATATATCCAGGTGAATAGGTTTAAACTTACTACAAAGCAAACATGCAAAAAAAATACTACTCCGTTTATAGACTGATAGCATGCAACAGAGAAGTACAATGTTCATCCAAAGGTTCATCCATTAGACATGTAGTGAAGTGGTGCGCGAATGTATAGCTATAAATTACACATTCGACTGCACGGGGAAATACGAATAGGTGCTGCAGACTTTGTGAAGAAGGTAGAGTACGTTTTTGTCGTACGTTGCAATATGCTATAGGAAATGTATGTTAATAGCTATAATGTACAGCAATGACTGACTAATCCACATTTTACATTACTTTGTATAAACGAACAACTTTGTAATTGTAATTACACATTATTAGCTATGAATCGTCGCTATCTAGTCACTCTTATCTGAGATTATAGAATAAATGTGGATGGCGATTGATCACAACAAATTCGCATCCAGGTATGTTCGTCCATGGTTCTGGTAACATAACGCCAGTAGGCAGCGTCACCAGGGTGGGCGTATGAATAAATGGCATTCAGGGTATCTTGCACTGAAACTTCCATTTCCGTTTGAGCTCACCTCCTTGACGACATCTCCAGGAAATTTCCTCCTTCGTATTGTCTGTAATTATCTTTCAAGGAAGCGCGTTTTTCTTCTCTAGCTGTTGTAAAACTCCCATACGTTATTCAGATTACATCCCGTATTAAATATGCCATTTTTGGGTATCGGAAGTAGGCGAAGCGAAGCTGCCGAATAAATATCGGAACGCCACAAAGGGATTTTCCTCGCGATGTTGCATTCCGCAATTTCCGCTCCAGCGTGTGGGACGCCAGATCATCCTCTTTCGCTCACGAAACAATCACACTTCTCACATTCAGCCATTTCTGCGACAAGGATTTGAAAAAAAGTGAAAAAAAACAATTTCACAAATGGTGAGAAAACAAACCCTGCTGAGTAAACAAACACAGTTATGAACAAGCCGTTTGTTCCACTTGGTCGCAGGTCGCAGAATTACGAGTATCGCGTTGTATCTCGCTCGGTTCCTGGTCCCATTTGACCCTGACGTGAAATCACGCGGCTGTCAAATTAGCTGTAGCTTTCCCAAGGGCCCGCTAGAGGAGCCAGTACGATGGAAGAGTCCTCTGTGTTGCACTCTCAACACTACTCCCTCTCCACTTCATAATGGGGGCGTTTACTCGGAACCGAAATCGCAATTTTGTACGCGAAATCGTAAGATGGAAACGAAAAACCAATTTTGGTGAAAAAGTTAATCTTCTAGCCATAACCATTCGCCCATAAATCAAAATTTAAAATAAGCAAAAGGTGACGCCCACCGAACAATCTGCTTTAATAACATTGACGTCAATTTTCTCCCGTCCTAGACTGCTTTTCGAGGACATATAAAATAAGTAATAATGAAATAACAAACGTGGAATCCATTATATCTTGGAATAAGACTGACAAATGATCTTTCCTGGGATAAACATATACGTGAAATAATTAGTCAAGCTAATCGTAAACTGGGTTTCATTAAAAGAATATTGGGTAAATGTGACGATCATGTACGAGAAATCAGCTACTTTTCCCTTGTTAGACCTCATTTGGAATATGCTGCCAGTGTATGGGATCCCTAGGAAATCGGTCTAAATAACGAAATTGAAGTGTGCAGCGAAGATTGGAAATATTTGTAAAGGGAAGATACGATAATTATATTAGCGTAACCAGTCTATTAAATGAATTGAAATGGGAATCATTATCAGATCGCAGGTTGAAATTTAGACTTAATCTATTAAACAAATTCCAAGGCAATATTTTCAGTGATGATGTTAAAAATATTTTACGAACCCCAACTTACTATGGCAGACTGGACCATACTCATAAAGTTAGAGAAATTGATTGCCGAACTGACCGATTCAAAATGTCCTTTTTCCCTCGCACAATAAGAGATACGAATAACGGTAAATATGTCCTATCGGAGAGTAGCAATGAATAGCATTGGTAGCTGCATGTTGGTATGAGTACTTAAAGCTAACCCTACTAACAGAATGTTTTTGCATGTTTGCTTTGCAATTCCTATCTTTTTTAGATAGTGTAGTTCTGACTACTATATTAATACTATTCCATTTTTATGCATGATATGTAGTGCATGTTTGGTGAGCAATCACCCCCTGCCACACACCCTTGTGGTGGCTTGCAGGGTATTATGTAGATGTAGATGAAGGGAAGGGAGTGGAGGGGGGTTCTCGGGAGATCTGCTCGCACAGATCCTGGCCGACAACCTGATTTAATAAATTCGGCGGCTTGTTGAGCTTCATTGCTCGACACACAGGATTTCATTCTGTAAGATCAGGATATTCGGTGGATTCTTGCAGAAATAGAAAGAATATTTTGCTTAGGGCCGGACGGTTTTCCGGTGCACCGATTCAGCGGTTCGGTTTTTTTAGAACCGGCGGGCCGGTTACAGATTTTGGAAAAAAACCGGTACACCGGGGAAGCGGCGGTTCTGAAACACCGATGATGAATCGTTTGCTGCTCTGCTTTCACGACGCCGGCGTCTCTGCTCGCAGCCCCAGGATGACTGGCTGGCGACTGTGAACTTTCCTGAGCTATAAGTTGTCCGCCTGAATGTCGTCTTATAAGTAATCGGCCGCTAGAGTGCAGAGCGAGCAGTCACCCATGTGAAGCATTGTCACATAAGTAACTCAACAGGATGTTGTGTTTTTTCATGTTATTTTGTTTCTTCGACGAATAAAAAAGAGTTAATAATCCTTCAGGTTAGTGCAGTGGCAATTTTTATTAACCCAATGCGGTTGGTTTTGGGAGACTTTGTGGATGGAAGGTACATCGGTTCAAATTCCTATCTACCCCATCCACAGGCAAGAAGTGAGAGGATACTGCAACTGCTTGCGGCAGCCTCAACATTCGTGTCCGGAATGCATTCAATGGATGGGAATTATCGTGCATAAGATGCGCCAAATACAAACAAAATTTGAAATTTTTGACGTTGATTATGTGTGGAGAATATTGTAATTTCTTGTCTAGAATAATTTTATTCCAAAGGATAGTTGAAATATTTTTAAATGAATAACATTTAAAATAATGGTAAATTTAAGGAAAATACGGTTACCTAAGACAAAATTTGAAGTGACACCCTATGTCGTCAGATAATTTCGGGTGGTTAGCGGGCTGCCAATTTTTAACAATGTCTCAAACAAGGGGTCATAGATCCTCGCCCAATAATCGTTGCCATGGTGAAAGATAAAGGAAATGTTGACTAAGAAAGGCAAGCAGACGAAAGCAATCAGTCTCTCCACATGTATCAACTCCCTGGAAGCACTTAAATCACATCTTAAGTGGGGAGGTTTTTATCTAGACACCAGTCACTCTGCCTCTATTTTCTAATCTTTGCATTCGCCAGGCATAAGTTAGTAACTATGTATGACGCGTTTTGTTGTTACAGCAGCATCATCATTAAGGCTGATAACGGAACTTGATAATGTTGTTTTAACAACGAAACGCGTCGTGCTAAGCAATATCTGTGGAAATTTTGTAATGTCTTCCTTCAACAATAATGTGAACTTCATCGCAGTTACAATAACAAAAGGCAATTCATATGTACGCCCAGGGCTCGCATAAAAACCATTGGCTCACGCAAACATTCTCACTTTTTACTGTTCAGTTTAGGAAAGCGTACCCGAGTTATTAAGAAGTACCCTCTCATAGGAAAAAACACGTCCTAAAAAACAGATAAAATAAAAATTTTGGCAAAAACTTTTTGGAGGACAATAGAAGCGGTACACGAGGAATAAAAAGTTTAGTAGAAAAATGGTTCAGTTGAAAACACCGTTTTAGTGGAAAACACAGGTTCAGCCGAAAACACAGGTTCAGCAGAAAAACACCGGTTCAGCAGAAAACACCGGTTCGATCTATTGAACCGGTGCACCGCCGTCTCAAACGGTTTTTTTTTAGAACCGAGAACCGGTTCAGTATTTCCTGCACCGCCCCACAGCCCTGATTCAGCCTCTTAGTACCATTCGGAGACCTTTAATGGCATGCTTTCGGAAGCGCCCAGTATTTTTCGTCGCGGACATGAAGTCAATAGAACGGTTCGTTTATTTGGGATCATAGATTTTTGGTCGTAATGCTTGTCTAAGATTTACACGGAAATAAGAAAGCGTGAGGATCGCGCAGCTTCGAGACAGTCTTGACGCAGAAACACACACTCTCTCTCTCCCCGTATTCTGTTGTACCCTTGTTGCATCCTAGCAAATATGATTCTAAGATATGTTCCCGGTTGAAGGTAAGGCATTTCCAGTATAGCCTCGGCAAAAAAAGCATTTAATAGGAAGGTGAGTATTTGGACTGATATTCTAACTTATATTTCGATGGAAAGAACAATTCAGCGGATCTTACATTTGTCATGTGCTTCTTTAATGGACTACAACAGCCTCAGGGAAGTCAGGACTGGAATCATTCCAAATGTGAGGCCTGAAAGAGACTGATAAAGATTCAATAAGTAGCTCGATATCAAATGAAAAAGCTTAAAGAATATTTGGCGAATTTGGTAGTGTGGTGAAAACAGAGAAGACTACAGGACAGCCCTTACTGGACATAATCTTGAGAATTGATGGCTTCATGAAGAAAGTCTGAAAGGAAAGAGGTGGTGGACCGAATGCCTTAAAAGACGTGGGATGGAGACAATAGTAAGTTACATAATATCTATATCTACGACATACCCTCAAGCCACCTCGTGGGTGTGTGGCAGGGGGTGCATCCACACCAGGAACAATGACACAATAAACAAAAATGAACATCACAAAACAAACACTGCACCTTTAAAAGTAATTAGGGGAAAAAAGAAAAAAATACCAAATCCCAATCATGCAGGACACACCCACGAATACCATGCATGCCTTGAAACCCGACACCAATTTAATAGATACTCATGCATGCACAAAAAAAGCAATGCATGCGAGTCACGTATTGATTTGAACATGCAGGAAATAAATAAAAATACTATCGACCTACTCTGAATATTACCTCTATAATTATTACCGATTTACGCGATGTCTAACGTTCTGATCTCGAATCGTACGCGGAAAAAAATGACATTTTAAACCTGTCCGTCCTGCAATCTATCTCCTTAATTTTATTAGAATTATCGAGCCTACCATAATAAGTCGGAGCCAGCAATATATTATTGACGTCATTAATGAAATGTCACTCCTTGAATTTTCCCAGAAGATTAAGTCTATAATTCAGCCTGCGTTGTGACAGCGATTCCCATCCCAATTCGGTTAACATACCAGACACACTGCTTTCCCTATCGTAACACCCTTTTACATATCGGTAAAAGGGTGGTAATAGAGTGCCCGTGGTGGTATTGCGAAGAACTAACATATCAGGCGTCTTTTTCAGTGATGGTATCCACCGGCAACGTCTTGCAAGATCGTAGGTCACGGAATTTGGTACCACCTCTGCTAAGCTGTGAACGATTGAACGCTGCGAAGTAGCCTTGGCCGTCGAAATGCTTAAATCCAAGGTCTCTTCAGGGGCCAACCTCACTGGAGTTTCATTCGCTCCTTTCATGAAGCAAATGTCATCGAGTCAAAATATCCGTTGTCTAGTTCGCGGTTGCTCGGCAACGCAGGTCTCTCGTTGGCAACACGCTACGGGCGTGCAAAAGGCGTCCTCCCTAGGCCCTGCCGATGAACGGTAGCTGGTCGCATGGCTTCCCCACACTGATGCTGAGAAGATTTTGGGCGTCTTTCATTGCCAAGCAGTACTGCGCTGATCGGGAGACATTATATAAGGAACGGACGGTGCAATGCAGAGTCGCTCGAAGCCTCTCGTAATCTCCAAAGGACAAAAGGCATTGGAAGCAAAATAGGTCCTGGGATCCGTTTCCCCTCTTTCGAGGTAGATATAAGCCCTGTCCGAAACGTGTGCTTCTAGCGCCAAGCATGCTACAACGCTTGCTTCCAGGTGGAGGGGGGGGGGGGGGGGGGGTACCGTCGGAAACACCCGAAGTACGTCCGAACTCGAAGCACTCTGGGAGAAGCATGCTACAAAACCAAAGCACAGAAGCACGCCTCCATTGTTAAAGGCTTCGAAGCATTGTTGACGAGAATAACAAAAGATGGCGGAGCCGTTGGCTACTTATAAATGTGTGTAGCATCTATTTTTTTACTTCGTATGTTACATTTGAATAGTTATTAATATACATATCAATGAAAAGGTTTATATACATATAATCGCTCCTTTTCTTCCGCTCTAAACAATTGATAGATGTTGCCCCCTATCGTGTTTCACTTTACCTAGTAGTTTTTTTATGTTGCCACTACTGCTTAACGTCTCTCCTTACCGCAGGCTGTCCGAATATGAATTATTCTCTTCCAAGAATGCTTTGCCGAAGAATATTTGTCTTTCGGATACGGCTAATGCTACCCTTGTCCCGAATAACCTGGTCTAACTGGTCGGGTGTAATACGAACAGGTACGAAAATATGCTGGCAGTGAATATAAAACGTAAAAATGTTGAAGGCGGAAGAAGGCCCGTGGTTTAATTCGGAGAAATAATTCGTGTGTGTGCGTCGGCCGTTAATTATTTCGTCCGAGAGGGATGTTATTCGCTGGCGCTCTACGGAAGGAAAGGGTAGGGAAAAGGGGGAGAGACAACCTGTTATTCGCTCCGCGTCGGGATAAGGGAGAAAGGAGAGGAGGAATATTTATTCTGCCGAAAAAAATTGAAATTACTTGCGCGTTCCACAAAAAAGGTCTCTCTCGCTGTCCAAACGAGAGGCAAGCAGGAGGGTTTGTCTCCGTGCGATGGGGTCGGGAAGATGGATCGCCTGACGCGAAACAAATGGAGATCGGCCGTTATTGGCCAATCAGAAGAGAGGGAGGAATGCGAAATGGATTTGCGATGCCGATGCGAGTGAGTGAATTCTCGGGACACTTCATCTGATACGGCTTGGCCTTGTCTACGTGCCCTTGAAATCAAATTAAACGTATCCGTTTAATTAAATCGGTGAAGTCTGAGATTAAGTAGTGAATACTGTGTACGTTTCCTTTGCCCAAAGGCACAAACTAATATTATCGTCCCATAGAACGATCGAATGGTTCGATAATAGAATGTCGGACGACGCTGCATTTGGGTTATCGCTTCTACCGCAGTAAATCGCCTTACACTTCATATCTGGTTATGTCAAGTCTTTTACTATGTCCTACTTACGTAATCGACTCTTCTTATTACAAATGTAACATCTACAACGGAATCAGGCGAAGGAATTCTTTCCATCCTTTCTTTCAGAATATGCATGTCAAAACGCGTAACCATTTCGAAAAAGCGCTATAAATAAAATATGACACCTTTTATTTAAAAGGCATTATTCGATTAGTGGATTTCTTAATGATAGGTTATATCTACATCTACATAATACCCTGCAAGCCACCACAAAGGTGTGTGGCAGGGAGTGATTTTTCACCAAACACGCACTACATATCATACATAAAAAAGGAATAGTATTAATATACTAGTCAGAACTTCACTATTTAAAAAAAAGATGAAAATAGCAAAGCAAGCATGCAAAACCATTCTGTTAGTTGGGTTGGCTTAATGTCCTAATGCCAACATGCTGCTACCAATGTTATCCATTGATACACTCGTATTGGATACATTTACCGCCCTTGATATCCCTAATTGTATGAACGAGGAAAAAAGGACATTTTGAATCTTTCACTTCGGCAATCTATTTCTCTAATTTTATGATTATGGTCCAGTCTGCCATAGTAAGTTGGGGTCCGCAAAATATTTTTAACATCATCACTGAAAATATTGTCTTGGAATTTGTTCAAGAGATTAAGTCTAAATTTCAACCTGCGATCTGGCAATGATTCCCAATTTAATTCATTTAATAGACTGGTTACGCTAGTAAGGTTATCATACCGTCCCTTTAAGTGCATTATTACCGTTCAAGTTCGTTATTTAGACCGATTTCGTAGGGATCCCATACACTGGCAGCATATTCCAAATGAGGTCTAACAAGGGAAAAAATATATGCTGCGTGTTCTGTTCTCTATCTCTTAATTTGTGCTTGCATCATTTCATTCAGCCCATTACTCATGTATGTCGATTTTGGCTTGTGATTTAGTTCGCAATGTTGAAATTTTTGTACGCCCTTGTCTTGTTGTACCCTATCTAGACAACTTATGCGTTTAGAATATATATGTTGTCCAGATTTTGACTCATGTACTTTATACTATGGAGACATTGACAAAATCACTGTCCTTATGTAAATAATACATACATAAGTGGTGGATCGTAGTTTACCCGATGGCAGAAGCAACTTGATCCGTCAGAGAATTCAGGAAGTATGTTTGTTTGCAGTGTCTGTAATGACCGAGATTTCTTTGCGAATCGTCTGAGATTTTTCCTCCATTTCCTTATAACCTCCGTGAACACTCCACTTCCAAATGTTATGATCTCTGCGTATTCTCCCTGTCACCACCTTTTTCAGAACAAAATACGCGCGAATGTAGTTGACTAGGAGGTCGGATCCAAAACTTCCACCGGGTCAAGGCAAAATTTGTCGAAAAAAATTTTGACAAAAAAAATTGTCGAAACCAAGGTCGGTTATTTAAAAAAGTGTGGCATAGACCAAAAGTTTTTATTCACTGAAATTCAATCCTTTCATCGGAGCTGCTCACGTCCGATATCCAGTACAAATGAAGCCTGAGGGAAGTATGGAAATAGGAAATTGGAGATGCCTTAAATTTCTAATAGAGAATAGACAGAAAACTGTCTGAAAATATCTTCACTTAAAACAATTATCAAGGTGGAAGAATTTGTCGGGGGCAAGCTCTGATGAAACAAGCCCCGAACTTTCTGTGACGGTAGATCTGTAGTCTCCTCGCCTGGTGTCGCGCTCGGAAGTAAGTCAGTCTGTCGCCTTCCTTCGAGCCAATTGCCGTTGGAGCCAGTATGATCCGGGTGTTTGCTTTGGACCGTGTTCAATGAATCCTTCGAGAAACGCCTCCTTTATCGAGCGCCATGGATTTTTTGCGTCGATCGCTCACGTGGAGATTCCCATGCTGCTGCTCCTTATTCATCGTCTTAGTCGAGTCCCGATGAGAGCTCATCCTGGTGAAGGCTATTCGGGATCTCCTCTTCGTTTCTGCCGACGCACAGTGGGCTGGGAGGCCGATTTAGGCGGACAAAGGTCGTTTTACGAATTTGATGAAAATATCTCAAATGGTGTGTTAACGTAAAGCAAAGTGTCCCGAGTAACATATTTGATAAGAAATTAGACAATTATAAAGTTAATATCACAGTTATAGGCCTTTCCTTTCGCCCGTTTTCGATAAATGGTTTTCCACCGCGCTGGAGCCATCTTGCAAGTTTTCCCGCTGTGACCAAAAACGTAGTTTGACACGGTTTGAATATTTTTTTTCCGTATCTATGTACTATCGACATAATATTTTCACTATAATTTTCAGAAATGATGTTTTTTTGGCAATTTTACAGCGATGCATGTATCTTTATGTCCCAAAAAAAAAGGTTTTACACAAAAAGTGAGCTACAAAAAATGCACCGCTTTGCACTGTTGTCTGCCGGCATGAGACATGTGAGGCATGATCTACTGACCATGTCGCAACAAAAATTGGCTGCGGAGACCTGCGGTTTCAAATTTTATGCCGTGATAAGTGCGCGTCAGCGCGTCGTGTGGCCCACTCCGCCATAGTGCAACGCGCCGAATATATAGTAAATAGATAGTCTTCACGGCGTACATAGTCATGGCACGTGCGTGAATACACGGATATGTATCGTGTCATCCTTATACATGCATGTCATCAAGTTTATAGGCAGATGGAGAGCGCGAGAGGGCAAAGTTCATGCGTGAATTTTTCTCCACTACACTAACACATCCCAAAAAAGTGAAGCTTGCGTGGACGGCTGAGCAAGTAGATATCAGTATTAGACACCCATATACAAACTCCTGAAGAGGCGCTAAATCTAATCGTCCATGCTAAACTCACAAAGGACTCACTGAAGTATCTGCTTTTGAGAGATGGTGTCAATCCGTCCAATACCACCAATTTGTTTCAGAGCTATGGAATCATACAATGGGCTAAGAAGGCATAATATCCCTCTGAGACCTCTGCACTCATTACTGAGTCCTCTGCCGAAACTGGACAATGTACAGTCACAGTTAGTCCAGTTACTCATGTACTTACTATTCTCATACCTGTTCCCGACTCTCCCCTCCCCCGACCACCTGTCGAATTTGGTGCTAATTTCTAAATGTGATGGGAGCTCGGGACCAACAATGCATAACCAACATGCTCAACATTTTAGCTTTCATGACAGGAGATTTTATATCACATCAGTTGTATCTCTGTAAATATTCGTCCGACAAGACAATATATCTAAATAAAATTTTTTGTGTTACGACATCCAAGGCCATGATCGCCACGTTTTGTCGGACGGTAAAATTCGAGTTCACAAAAGAAACCACAACGCATATTCTGCAGTAGCATATTCGTGTTAAGGAGCAAATATCACGCCTTATTCCATCCAGTGATTTTGGTGTGCTAAGAGTCAGTATCTCATGAAATGCACTTGACCGATGGTCGATGAAAAACTGTCAAACGTATAAACTTACGCAAAATCATCGCAATCGAGTTATGCGTGCAATGCAAATCCTCCTCAAATGAACAACATCAAATATCTCTTGACAATGCCGGCAAATGGAGATACTACCTAGAAGTTTGGGTTGTCCACTTTATACGAATGGATCCGATCTTTTGAATACCTGCTACATGTTTCTTATCAGCTGGGTGTCAGAAAGTGGCTGGTTAGAACTCCAGAAGAAAAAGAAAATGCTAAGCTTCGGAAACAAAATATTCAAAGGCATTTAAATAAAAAATGGGCCTAATCATAGATATACCGAATCAGGGATTTGACTCATCTGATAATGGTAATACCTCCCTCAAATTATTCGATAATCTTTCGCATAAAGATTACATCACTAGCCTAGACGAGAATCTGGTTCAGTATTTTCGGCATTACTTTATGCACTGGGAAGTGGCTATGAAATGAATGTCCTAATATTTGAGATATATGCTTTAGGGGCCGCAGAAAAATGTGTGGCTTGGTCCTTGGTATAAAATGCCACCCACAGCGCACAAGATACTCCTGCATGCTGCCACTACCATCCAAGCTGCACCTCTCACTTTAGGAATAATGTCCGAAGATGCGCAGGAATGTAAGCGTAATGAAGGCAAGTACATGCATGCCGGTTTTCAACACTAAATAAACTTCCCTAAGAGACAGCAATGAGGACTTATTTTATAATTGCCTTATAACATCCGATCCGGTAATTACAGCGATCCACAAGCTGCCTAAGAAGAGTAGAGTACAATCATCGTCCCAAGTTCTCCAACTTCTTAAAGAGCTCTGTGTGTATTTGACTCAAATGGAAGACAGTCTTACGACGAAGACGAGTAAGAGATAATATCCTAACTCTGATGAGTAGAAAATTATAAGTTTTGCTGTAATGAGAACATAAATACATTTATTTCAGACTAAAGACTGTTTTCCTTCGTTTTCTTTCACATTCGAGGATTCTATAGTATAACTTGTATACACCAATAATAGCCATCAAGAGATGGATTAATGTTTTGAAAACATCACATTTCTTCCCGCCACCAACAAAAACCCTGAAATACACAATTTCAGCGTGATTTGAGTGTGTAATGACTTTTGTCCGCCTAAATCGGCCTCCCAGCCCACGTCGCGACGTGTCGATGGAGGGGTCGCCCATCGAAGTGTGGGCAGAAGAGCAGTGTTTGAAAACCCGAATAGCCTTCACCGAAAGTACACGCCGGGAAAGCACTGGATCTTTTCTTCTTCGGGAGCAGGACCTTTCCTTGACAAGGCCATCCACCCGGCTGGAAGCCAGGCCACATCAAACAGCCACGTTTTGCAGGAGAGTTCATCTACATCTACATAATACCCTGCAAGCCACCATAAAGGTGTGTGGCAGAGGGTGAATTCTCACCAAACATGCACTACACATCATGAATTAAAAAGGATTAATATTTATATACTGTTCTAAACTTCACTATTTAAAAAAAGATAAAAATAGCAAAGTAAGCATGCAAAAACATGCTGTTAGTTGGGTTACCTTCAAGTCCTAATACCAACATGCAGCTACCAATGTTATCCGTTGCTACACTCGTACTGGATATATTTACCATTATTAAATCCCTAATTGTACGAGGAAAAAAGGACATTTTTAATCTTTCAGTTCGGCAATCAATTTCTCTAATTTTGTGATTATGGTCCAGTCTACCATAGGAAGTTGGGGTTCGCAAAACATTTTTAACATCATCACTGAAAATATGGTGTTGGAATTTGTTTAAGAGATGAAGTCTAAATTTCAACCTGCGATCTGACAATGGTTCCCAATTTAATTCATTTGATAGACTGGTTACGCTAATAAGGTTGTCGTACCGTCCCTTTACAAATCTTGCCGATCTTCGCTGCACTCGTTCAAGTCCATTATTTATACCGATTTCGTAGGGATCCCATTCTCTGGCAGCATATTCCAAATGGGGTTAACAAGGGAAAAGTAGCTGATTATTCGTACATGTTCGTCACATTTACCCAGTATTCTGTTGACAAATCCCAGTTTATGATTCGCTTGACCCATTATTTCACGTATGTGTTGTCTTTTTAAAATCGCTCTCGCATTCAACGCGGTCTGGGAGTGGAGCCACGTGTGAAATTCTCACATGAGGATACTCTCCTTGTGCAGCCACCTGAGGTTATTCATAACGATATTGCTCCAAGTTCCACATTGGATTCAACTGGAATTGTTCAAAGGCCTCTCTCGACGACAAACACTAGATTGCACGCTGGAATGCTGAGGCTGGTACGTTTTGGAATTCCATTTTGAATGGAAAAGAGAATTAGAAAAAAATAATCATTCCGAAAGGTAAACTATTTAAACTACAACATGTGTCACTATATCATCTTCCGGTGCTGAAAACCGTGACCTGAAGATGTTACAGTGCAGTGAGTCATCTCGTATTTCAAAAAGTGTACTTTGTGGGACGCCTTAGTTTTTTCCATTAGTTTTCCACTCCACTATTAATTAAGCTACTTCTTCGTCATGAAATTGTTGCATACCGAAAATACAATGCGAACGATATTGTTAAAGCCTTTCAAATTTAGGCGGAGGCAAAAATGGAAGCTTGGGAAAAAAAAGGTGGCAAACCCTGGAGTCTGAGGAACGATGCATAGTTAACTCGTTATAGGAGGAGAAATTTTTTTTTCATATTTTGGCTTGCCTGACACATTTCGGCTACTGCACCTGAAACGGCTTGGTACCCGTTGTACAAGCGATTACATTTCTCGTGGAATAATACGATTCTTTGTTCATTTGGTGTCTATATCTTTCCGCTACTTCTCGTCGGACACCTTCGCCTTCATTCGACGCATTGCTCTACTGACACGAAATACCTCAATCCTCATTCTCTGAGTGGTGTGTTGATTTATTTCAATTTCAAATGGCTACCTCAGAGCAGGGGCTTGTAGTTGATGCACAATTTTATTGTTAATTTGTTGGCTTTAATACTTGAGAGCAACTTAGACGCGTGGGATCTGTAGACAGCGATGCTTTCCTTCCCTTTCCTTTGTCGTTGCGCTTTCCGCCGATTCACCGGAGAGGTCTCTCCTCCACTCACTACTGCTCAGCTGTTCACTCTGCCAAAAGCATCGAAATAAGTGCTTCGATCACATTTTATAAATTGGCTCCCGGCTTAATCCCTCCACGTTGGCAGCAATCGGATTACCCTAGGAATCGCGGCGGCGCCTGTTTGCCGCCGGCGCTAAAGACTGCGTTATTTGCGGATGTGCGATTTGCGACGCGGATTAGGGCCACTCATCGGTATTTCCGCGTCGGCTCCCGTTATTACGAACCCCTTTACAACCGGCCCTCACTTACCGACTGTCGTCGTGCTTGCATTCGTGTTTACCGTTCGGGTAGCGCAAAAAAATGGACAATCGCATACCTGAAGCTCTGAAATGGCACAGGGACTCTAGCGAATGTGTTCGCGACATGCAGTGGGCGATTTTATCCTTTGATAGTCAAGCAGTGGAGCTGAAATCGGTGAATTGAAAGGTCAAAGAAACAAAGGTCTCATCAATTCCTTTAATAATTGTTTTCGTTGCGGAGGGGAATTAAGGGTGCTTGCGCATTTAAGTACACAGCAGCTTATTTTGAAATCCTGTCAGTCTGTGTGTGTGTCAGCAAACTTTAAAAGAGGCTCTGGGTGGAAGTTCCCCAGGGTAGCGTAATAGGCCCGCTCATGTTTCTTTTATACATTAACTGTTAGGGTACCGTTGTTATTAGGAATCTTAAACTTTCTACAAACGACGCGGTAGTGTAAAGGGGTACATAAGGGAATCACTTAGCAAGGATTAAGATGCAGTTTAAGAGTGGTGTTACGAATTCCAATTAGAACTTAACCTTTATTAAATTTTTTTATTAAATAATTTTATTATTTTAATTTTTTATGAAATATTTTATTTTCAACTTTTCTATAAGTCCCGGTCTGACAGACCGACGTCACCGTTAACGTAATTTTTTTTAAGACGCCTACCTCTTCCAAGGTAAGGTGAAATATTATTTCCTTGTAGCAATGATTCTATTGTAAACCATGTAAATATTTATATTTATTGTTTATACTACTGTTTTGATGACAGTACTTCCTCATTTAGTTCAAGAAATCTAACTCTGGACCATCAAGAATGTCGTAAGTTGACCTAAAAAAAACTCTCAGAACCAGAAATTGCTGAAAAAAATCAAGAAATGTATTCAGAAGCCCAGCTATGAATCAGATGAAGCAAGTAAATTAGCGGATTCCGATATCAGCAAAGATGATGATGAAATTCTTGGTGAGTACAGCAGATGCTCTTTCAAAATATACATGCCAAAAAAAACCTGCGAAATGTGGTTTGTTTGGTAGATGTCCTACTTGTACGACGCGTACATTCACTACGGTAAGATTTCTGATGGCACAGGAGTACTTGCAAACGGAGAAAAAACTCCAAAAACCTTCGCCGGATATTCTCAGAGCTTGTAAATCCATTAAAACACAACAAATAGATATAAGGCTGCAGATAATAAATAATAAAGGCTTTCATCTTTATAGTTGCGTGAGGAGCTGCGATAAAGACTGCGAAGAAAAACAAGATAAAAATTCCACTTCAATATCTCCGTAGCAAAAAGAGAGTACATGGATCCAGTATGTATGGATTTACTAAGGGTATAACTCTTCTCACGTGTGCTAAAAAGAAGAACAGGGGTGCGTTGTCAGTCTCCTGCATGCACTCAACAATGGGGAATATGCATGGAATTTGCTTCTCGAAGATTAATGATGTACTTGATGCGAAATTTTCTCACCAATTTAAATATATAAGCCAAACTTTTCTACGTCCACCACGAAGATTATTGAATGATATTAAAATGTTCCCGAAAATCGACGAAAGTCACGTGACCTGAAACGCCTTTAATAGGGCAATTAAAATATTTGGAGTTGGCACAAGTTTCGGCATTGTCTTGGCGAGCGGATATGATCTCTTACATCTAAAGGAAAAGCGCAGGGACGGTGGCCCAAAATTCTATGGATGCTCGTTTTCCATATGTGCTGTCAAGTGTGCGGTTGATATTTTTTATTAGGCGTGGAAATATTCGAGCTGCGACTACGAACGCTCGCAATGAAAACCTGCTCAACGCTGTGTTATCTTTCAGCACCACGTCGTAAATTGAGAAAAAATCATTTAGGAAATAATAGCGATATTCTTGATAATTTTCCTTTGGCAGTATTCGGTATAATTATTGCAAATGTCCTAAATCGCGTACTACGGAAGAAATCTCCAAAGTAATTGAACGCTCTTGATAAAATGAAATATTTTTAGTATTATATAAATTGACGTATTAAAAATTATATATTTTTACGGGTGAGACACGTTGTTAATGGCATAAGAGTGTGAATAATTTTAAGTTTTTGTGTGTATATGACCATTGATTGGAATACGACGTGGTGGTGTCCTAGAATGAATTTCACATTGCTGCTGAAAAGCGTTTGCATATGTTATCTCCGCGCTCGAAGTATTAAGCTGTGTTAGCGAACTTTTTCCTCGCCTGCGCATTTGCTTCCGCTCTTGTTTGCGAACGCGGCCGAAGTTCTGCGCGATAACAACTAGAACAAACAAATTCTCAATCACTGCCCTCTGATTTGCAAGCGGAGCATAGAATGCAGGAGCCCAAAATTAACAAGAGAGAGAGAGGCGTGTTTTAATATTTCCCCTCCGAGTCCCGTGGCCCGTGGAAAATTCGCTCCAATTAAGTCTCCCCTTTCGCCATGAAGAGAAAAAAGGGTTGAATTCGATAATAGACAAATAGAAAAATGAAGTTGCCTTATTTAATCTTGTTCAAACTCCGTCTGCTGCGCAACTCTGTCCATTACACTGCAGAGCCGTGAACCATCTGGTTTTCCGGATTGAATTCCTTTTTTCCTGGAATAAGCTGCATCCATTTCACCAAATTGACTCGCCTTTTGGTGATTTGCACGCTACTCCTGTACTTTATGACGCCCTTGATTGCTTAATCTGGCGTATCGCGATGTAATGATTTTAAAGAGGTAGAATTTAAACAAATATATTCTACTGCGAACCGTAAATAACATTAATATTTGCTATTAACATGATTAAAATCGGTTACATATTTGTTATTAAAAATTTTTTGTGGTGGACTTTTGAGAATAAATTCACGCACTGCGGCTGTCTATGCGCACATGTTTCTGCTGATTCGATTTGCGTTTTTCGATTGAGAATTCCCTCTCACTTGAAATTCGCTCAACGCCATTTGACCAGCGCCCTGCGATTGTCTTTTCGATCGTCAATGGCCTCCATCGAAACCGCTCCCGCGCTTGCGAAACGTTCTTGGCGGTCGTACGGATGTGCAAGCAGTCTGCCTTGGCCGAGGCGCGGCGAGCCGCTCCCCCCAGAACTGCCGCGCCTCGGGTGCCGAAGCGAGGTTTGTAGGCGGCCGGCAGATGCGGGCCCGTAGCTGACGTCACGATAGATGGTGACTTCATCCCCCGCGCTGTGCCCTATAAAAACCCAGGTTTTGACGAAGATGTCTTGCTTGAATTTTTCAAATGTTCTTAGAGGCAAATTTTCGACTTGTGTGTGGTAGATTCTCTCTGTATTTCCGCGGAAGTTTGAGCTAACTTGACTGTGAGGGAAGTATTCCTCAATCTATGAAATTCATTAAAGGGGAGGGGTTAATCTCGCTGTAGTATAAACATTGCCAAGCGAAATGCTGTTATAATTCATGTTAGCTGCTTGGTCCCCATTATAGCGCTTTATCTTTTTCCCCAGATATTCATAGGTATTATTTCGCCCCCCCCCCCAGCCTTGTTAATTTCTTCCAGCCTATACTGGCGAAGTAAAATTATTTGTTTAATTTAGTGACCGCTATGAAGCTTAGATCTAAACATGAACGCTGTGGTTGATAGGGCAGATGTGTAAGACTGCTCTTGATCGTATGTACCTGTTGTAAGACTAATCGAACTGTGGAACGAGTGGGACCGACAAAAGATCTTTCCTGGGGAAAACAGATGCGTGAAATACTGGGTCAAGCTAATCGTAAACTGGGATTCGTCAAAAGAGTGTTGGGTAAATGTGACGATCATGTACGAGAAATCAGCTACTTTTCCCTTGTTAGACCTCATTTGGAATACGGTGCCTGGTACGATAATCTTATTAGCGTAACCAGTCTATGAAATGAATTAAAATAGGAATCATTGTCAGATCGCAGGTTGAAATTCAGACTTAATCTCTCAAATAAATTCCAAGATAATATTTTCAGTGATGATGTTAAAAATATTTTGCGAACCCAAACTTACTATGCCAGACTGGACCATAATCATAAAATTAGAGAAAGTGATTGCCGAACTCACAAATTCAAAATGTCCTTTTTTCCTCGTACAATTAGAGATACGAATAACGGTAAATATGTCCTATCGGAGGGTAGCAATGGATAGCATAGGTATGAGCATGTTGGCATAAGGAAATTAAGCCAACCCAACTAACGGCATGTTTTTGCATGCATGCTTTGCTATTTTTTAAATAGTGCAGTTTAGACAAATGCATTAATAATAATCCTTTTATATGCATGATATGTTGTGCATGTTCGGTGAGAATTCACCCTCTGCCACACACCTTTATGATGGATTGCAGGGTATTATGTAGATGTAGATGAGATTGCCCTCGTGGCTATCGCTGAACTCATTCCAGCCTTTCACTCTGGCATCAATTGGCGAGCCTTACCCGCGCTGGTCAACGCAGGAGTATTAAGTGGCAACGTGCGCCGGTCAACAAATATAGATGGCGTTAGTTGCACCCACAGCGGAGAGAGAGAAGGTCGAGTGAGGAGGGCCCTCTTGTGGCGACCTCTCGCCTCTCTGCTGCTGCTCGGAGTGACTCTCTCGCTGTCCGGCGCGGAGCGATCTTCATTCGTTTGCAGACCATCGCCACTCCCACTTCGCCACTTCGCAATGCTTCTCAAGTAAAGAGATCGCATTCCCGATGCTTTGGTGCTTGGATTTTTCACTCCGCTTTTCTTGCGAACCACTTGGAAGCACGATGTAGGAGGCGCTGCGCAGCTGTCATTGGAGGAGGTGTTGCTTGGCAACCGCGACGAGAGACCCAGGGCAAGCATTCGAGGCGTCCCTGGAGACGGTCGCCTCGTCACGGAAATTGTTACGAAAAGGTATTCGAGTGAGGCGAGAAGCCTAGGAGATAATTTCCTCAATTATGCAAGGTGGAAATCCATGGCATCCGAAACAAGAGCGGATGGTAGTGTCACAATTATCAACCTCACGAAACAATCTTCAACAGGGTGGAGAAGCAGTGTCACTTGGGAGGAAGAGTAGCCAGCAGCGAACAAAATAAGGAGGAAATGGCAGGCAGAATTGCAAGAAGGGCGAGCAAGGTGGCTTCTGCCAAAAGAAGTATCTTCCACCGGCTGGAGGTAACTTTAGAATAATGTGTGGGCCTCATTCAGTGGAAAATATAGGGCACCTCTTTCAAAGGCAACGAGGCGCGGAAAAAATGCCAGCCGCAGAAATGGTAAGAGTAGAAGCGAGTGGACTGATGTGTAACGGAAGAGTGATTTAGACCAAATGGATAGAGAGAACGAGAAGACTTCAGAAAGAGTGGTATTCCGTGATATTTTGATGAGGACCAACTCCAGACAAATATCCAGAGACTCGAAGAATGGCAAACAATGGCAAAGGAAGGAGGGAAGAGGTTCACGGAGGAAATTAGGATGCAGTCTTAAGTGATGCAAGAACTATTGCTGGCCTCAAGAATTGACTTATGAGACCTGGGTGAAGTTCAGGTTTAGTGTAGTAAGTAATGCAGCGCTATCCAGACTCATATTTATCTTTTTCATTCACCTCTTCAAGAAATTTAATTGTCCATCAATTTTCATACTGTTACTGAACACCTTGGCCCCTACTTATCCACATCACACGTAGGAAGGCCTTGTTCTGATTTCCTTGTCAGTGGACATTGGACATTGAATAGCCGGGAGAATACAAAAAATCAACTCACATCATCGTATTTTCCGTAATATTACCATGAGCACAAAGAGGTACTAGAAATTATCGGAATATCCTGCCAATGCCATCTTAATTTAGAGTTCATGAAAGGAACTCAATTACATTGGGGGATTCCAGAAAAGTTTAATTACTTAAAGAGAAATGTTGCTGTGAAGATTCGGTTAATGCAAATCCGTTGTCCATCCTTATTGCAAGGACACTGAATCAAAACCTACCCTACCTTGCCGCAATTTATAACTATTGTCGTGTAGAAAAATGCTACAATAAAATGTCATGATTGTGTACAGCACTTTTAATTTAAAAATCTTTATCTTATAACTTATTCCTTCTTCAAATACACAAAAAATACAAGTAAAAGTGCTGCGAAGGCTTTTAGTAGAGCCTCAGAGTGTTTTGCGGCCAAACGGTAATTTTACTAAAGTACGATTTAACTCTTTCCCGGCGAATAATATTCGGGAAATCTTTTCGGGCTCTCGACCCAATTACAACATGGTGTCTGAGAATGTTTCGACTTGCCACCCATCCACAAAGCGAGAATTCTTTTTTTGAGGAAGATGATATCGCCTATAGGAAGGAAGTTGTCTCCATAATTACACGGGAGTGCATAGTACTTCGTGGCATGCGTTGTAACTAGGGTATTCTTCAACTACCATACCTAATTAACTCTGCGGGAAATTGTTCACCACCATGTTTACCTTATAGGAGTAAATGTATGACTTTACCATGTTTACCTTTAACCTAATATGACCTCTTATCATATGCATGTATCAGAATTGTGTATCAGTGTATCAGAATTAATACAAGAATTAGGGTGGGAATCATTATCAGAGCGTAGGTTAAAGTCCAGATTAAATCTATTGGAGAAATTTCAATCGGATAGCTTTACTGAAGATGTTAGGCACATATTAAAAACACCAGCGTATTATGCTAGATTCGACCAGATAAATAAGATTAGAGAGATAGATTGTCGTACAGATGGATTCAAAATGGCATTTTTCCCCCGTACTATAAGAGAACAGAATAGACAGCATAGGAAAGGGATAGGTAGAGGAAATATTTTAGAGTATTCTGTAGTGCATGATGCATGTATTAACCCCTCAAATACTATAGATACTAACAATCTAGTTGCATGAGACCCTTTAGTTGCTTGCTTGCATGTTAGTAGTGTATGCTTGGTGATCTTCACCCCCTGCCACACACCCTCGCGGTGGCTTGCAGGGTATCGTGTAGATGTAGATGTAGATGCACCTACGCAATACCCTGAAAGCCACAGCGAGGGTGTGTGGCAGGGGTGAATATCACCAAGATGTGTGTCTTATTGATATGCAACTAGGCTACTTCATGGAAACATGCTACATAATAGGGTCACTTTCAGCTAGATAGCTCATATCAACATAGTAATATGTTGATATTGGGGGATTGGCAATTAATACTTCCATTATGTACTACAGACTACTCTAAAATACCCCTACTTATCCCTTTGCTATGCTGCCTATTCTGTTCTCGTACAATACGTAGGAAAAATTCCATTCTGTAGTTTCTAGGTGCTTTTAAAAATAGGTGTAATGTTAGCTACTTTCCAATCCTTGGGTACTGTGTGGTTCTTTAGTGTTTTATTGAATATTATTTCTAGATAGCGGGCTGTTTCTGAATCTAATGTTTTATATACTCTGGAAGGAATTTTATCGGGATCTGGTGAGATGTTTTTACTCGTGTTTTTTAACTGCTTATCTATTCCGCGACATGAAATGTTTATTTCGGGCATTTGTTCACTGAAAGCGTTCGGCGGTGGTTCCATAGCGTTGTGTGACGATGAGTTGAATACGCTTTGGAAGGAGGTGTTTAAAGAATTGTCTTTTTCTACACTGCTGGTGACTAATTTCTTTATCATTTTTAAGTGTGTGCACTGTGGGCATATTTCGCTGAAGCTCTCTTACATATGACCAAAACTTTAGGATTGCTATTTAAATTTTCTCCTAACATCTCACTCTTGAAATGTGAATACGCTTGTCGACATGATTTCCTTGCCAATGCTCTCGATTTTTTATAGTTTTGAACTAACTCATTTTTTTCCTCTACCGATAGACCCCGTCCTGCATTTTTCATCCTAGCGTGGCATACCCTTTGTCACTTTAGTGATTTCATTACCTCCGCGTCATACCACCTTGGCTTTGTATTATCACTTATGAATTTACTTGGTATGTATTTATTAACTGCTTTACGGGTGACCTCAAGAAATTCTCTCCACGAATCCTTTGTGTCTAGTTCTTTGATTTGTTCGCTAAATACATTAAAGGATTCCCTTAATTCCTCTTTCATACCGTCGTAATTAGCCTTGCCAAGTAAGTATACCCTCCTCCTTGGCTTATAATGTATTTCAACGCCTACAATAAATTTCGCATGTATGTACTATTTTATGATCACTAATTCCTGTATCTGTAACTATATTTTGAACTCTTTCGGGTATAGTTTTTGCTAATAAGTCTAGAATGTTGTTTCCCCTGGTCGGTTCTGTTACTAGCTGTTGTAAGGAATGTGTTGTAAAGGTGTCAACAGTTATTCGCAGAGTTCCTTATCCTTACCTCATGTTATAAAACTACACGTATTCCAGTCTATCGAAAGGAGATTGAAATCTCCGCCTACTATTATTCCTGTATCATTGTTCCGAGAATTTAATGTACCTATCTCTGTCTCTAGTTCCATTATAGAATTGACGTCTGCATCCGGTGGCCTGTAATATACACCTACATATATCTTTTTTGCGTTACTACTTTTGCTTTTATCAGAACACCAAATACTTTGTACATTTCGCTCTGAAATAAGTTCTATTCTACTGTAATACGGGTCCTTCACAGCTATAAATACTCCTCCGTTCCTGCTTACACTACCCTTTTTGTATACGGTAAAACATTTCGGAAATACTTCATAATCTGATATGTCCTTCGAAAGCCAGCTTTCTGTACCTACGATTATATCTGCATCAGTACTTTTTATGAATTGGTGAAATTCTGCTACTTTATTTCTTAAACTACGACAACTCACTACTATCACTGAAATTCTCTCTCCTAATATCTCTCTCTCTTGGTACTTTTCTCCAAATAAAATTTTCCTCGATAATTCTTTAACCCACTATTTGATCCACCTATTATCTTTGACGATTTATCATGTTCGTCATTTTCATGTGTTTTTCTCTGACCTTCTAAAACTACTCTGCATATTCTGTCAAATTCTTCCACGATTTTTCCCCGCTGATTGACCTGCACTCTGGGCAACCACCTGAGCTAAACCCTACGTGTATGCTCCAGTATCCTACGCGCTACCCTAGACGATGCCTCGACCGTGTCTATAGTGTATATTAGCGTAACCTGTGTATTGCACGAACTAAAATGGGAATCGTTAACAAATCGTGGGTTGAAATTTAGACTTAATCTCTTAACTTTCAGACAGTATTTTCACAGATGACGTTGAAAATATTTTGCGAACTCCAGCTTACTGTTGTAGACTGGACCATGATCATTCAGGTCAAATTAGAGAAATTGATTTCCGAACCGCCAGATTCAAAATGTCCTTTTTCCTCGTAAAGTTAGGGATCTGAATAGCTGTAAATATGTGGAATTGTATGTGTATTCAAGTGTATCTACGGATAGCACGGGTAGTGTCATGTTGGCATAAGGACTTTAAGCTGACTAACTATTGGCATGCTTGAGCATGCATTAGCGGCAGTCATGGCATAACTTATTGTTAAATTCTAAGTTCAACACACGGCAAAGCGTATCCCGTAGTACCCAAGGAACAGAGAAAACATTTTGTTACGACGGGATGACTTCTTGCGTTGCCGCCGAAGTCATTTATGTTGAAGGCAGGCAACCCACAACACACACACACACACACACACACACACCCACTTTTTACGTTATTTCGGCCGTAAATGTCACGATTCATGGATTTTAACAATGCAATGACGAATTGGAAAAGACAACTATAGCACGAAGTACTACAGGGTTGGAGCATAGCTTCGACATTTATACATAATTAATAAAGGGGAACCCAAGGGTAACATATTTTCCGAAGCAGCTGCTCAAGATTGAACAGAAGAGATCGAATAAATGCTAGCCTTTTAGCACATTACGACTATTTCAATGCCATTCTTTAATGCTGTTCGCCATATGCTTTGTAGAAGTTGATTTGCTTACTCGCCACTCTCATAGCTGCTAATCTGTTATCATACTAATGTATAAAAACGAAGTGGTGTCTGTCTGTCTGCCAGATTAATGTTACGCATCTCCTACAAAACTGATGAAAAGGCTCAGGGTCCGGGTTCGATTCCTGGCGCCTATTATGTATGTACAATGGGTTAAATTGACTTTTTCAATTCATGGTAGCACGAGAGTTTTTTCTTTCGCTCAGTAATATAACTAAATATTAATCGATTTCTTTCATTCTTTCTGTATTTAGTGGGAAAATGTTTAAACTTTCTTACTCCTTTAACCGATTTACACTTTGTCCTCGAGGTTACTGGGCAGTGTGTAATTTACGTTGAAATTTAATTTGCTAAGGTCTTTGCTATTTTCTTCTCCGACATGAAAACATCGTTGATGCTTAAACAGATGCACCATAGAGGGATGCCGTAAACGGCATTGTGCTTTTCGCGAGGATATAGGAATGTACTGAAGGCATTTTTGGCTATTCGTGAAGCAAGAATTGCCATATTTTTCCGCACGAAGATACGTGCTGACTGCTAGCGCTACTCACGGATTTAGAAGGTATGCAATCAGTTAAAATTCGGAGTATTTAAATGAATGCTTCAGTGGTGTTCAAATTGTGAATGTTTGTTTTTATTTCATTACGGATTTATGCATTTGAACCACCCTGGGACATGAAGAGAAGAGATGGAAGGCTTCCGAATTCGTCGTCGATTGAAATAGCTTGAGATTTGAGATACTTTAACGTAAACTAGGGAATAAAATACAAAGAGCATAATGTATCCGTGGGATGTTCATTGATGCCATTGCAATGATGCTAAAAAAGTTCGTCCAAAAGCAATGCCGTAAAGTGCATTGTTCTTTTCGTGAAGATATTGGAAGGTACTAAAATGGGTATTGCAGCTAATTCTTGAATTTAGATCTGCCATTTCATTCGGAAAAATAATATGGACTTACTTTTCGTGCTACTCCCAGATCATGTAGGTTTGCATTCGGATAAAATAAAAGTATATGTATTGTAAAATGTTTATGCGTCAAATATACAGTAGAAGGTGTAAATATATGCATACGAGCGACAAGTACCTAGTATAAGTAGGCTAAATCTGTACTAGGTAATAAGAAAAGAAATTACTCTAATTGGAATAAAATGAATTATTGCATAACATATCCGTAGGAAGTTCATTGACGCCATTGTCTTGAAATTGGAGAATTGAGACAAATATAATATACATAAAAGTCCAGAGGAAAACTTTTTGCCGAAAGGCGGTTGCTACTCGAATTTCAGAAAAACTCGAATTTCCAAAAACTCGAATCTGGCCTCATTGTCAACAACAGACAACAGACAATTCCCATACGTCCTCCCTCCTAACCCTCATTGTATCTTCTGGCCTGAAAGTTTCTAAATGAAATTCTTATTGACGTTAAGTCCCAGGTGAGTCCAGGCAGTAATAATATGGTTACAGTGGTTTAAATTATATTTATGGTTCCGAGAGTGCGTTAGAGCCATAGCAAGCTCCATAACACAAATAACACAAGTTTGCTTTCGCCCCTTCATGAAAATTGTTAAAACTTCCCAATACAATTTGTAATTATTATATTCTCCCTCCCGTTGAATTTGAACGGGCACCTTCAGCTAGTTTTCTATAATGATCTGTTCTATTTATTTATTTCTTGTTGCTATGTGTCCACCATAGTAAGTAGCCTTAGTGCCGTTTTTGGGGACTTTTATCAAATGAATAAATTTGTTTGAGGTTGCTTAGGCAACGGAAGATAGTCGTGTTCGACACATTAAAAAAGGATTTCCAGGAAAACGCATGGATTCAGCGTAAAATGGCATTGAATTTCCATAACTTTTCATACGCAAATATTTCCTAGCAGTTGAAGTTTGTTCGCATACGGATTGATTATGTTTCGAGGACGATACCATTTGTCATTTCGACAATTTATTCGCCGCCATGATAAATGCGAACTCGCAATATCTGCTTCAGATTCCAATGGAAAATGTTATGAGAACAACAACGAGTCGCTAGCCGCAGTGACCGAAACAGGTGCGAATGAGCCAGGGGAATAGCTAAATACGTGAAACCCGAGCTGACCGTAATGGGATTCATTTAATTATATTGCTAACAGCAATTAATTGACCACGCGGATACAGAACGTCTTCTTTTTGAGAACCCATTTCGGATGGGGAAAACTTCTAATTCACCCAATGCCTCGTGCTTCACTGCGGTCGGTGTTCGCAGAATAAAGCATGGAATTGAAGGAGAACAAATGAACAGAACGTATCTACGGCTGTAATTAATTTGTGGATTTTAATCTTAATTTGTCAATTGAAGGAGTTCTGAAAACGTGGAGGGAAGAAATGGAAATCATAGGAAGTTTCGGAACTATATGGATATGCTGTCTGCACTGAGGTTGAACGTGCAAAGGTCCGAAATGACCTCGAGGGAGATCCGTGTATAGAGTGGCCCGCCCTTTAGTCCGTTGGGGCCCTCAGTGGACACCACGGCACCGTATTCACAGATTATCGCCGTCGCAAAATGTCTCAATTTGCCCTTTGAATGAATCGAAAGGGAAACAAGCCAAGTGATCGGTGTCGTTGTACTGTGTAGTGGATTGAAGATTCGCTGCGCAGACTGAATGAGATTCATTTAATTACATTTCTGACCGCATTCACTGCTCGTGCATCGAATCGGCACTTGCTTGCGGTGCAAGATTCCGCTTTGGGCGGAAGTCAAATGTTTCTTGGTCAGGGATTGGACTCTTGTTGATTACGTCACGCAGCCCTCCACTCGATTCTTCCGTCGACCAACCTCTTCATAATTAACGTAATATTTATTTTTCTCTTCCTTCTTCAGCTTGTTCCGTGTGTCTCATACGAGGCCTGCCTTTTCCAATCTTCCCGTTCACTTTTCCCTCGACGATTGTCTTCATCAGGCCATCGTCTCTTAAGATGTGGCCCATTAAGTTGTCCCGTCTTCTTCTTAGGGTATTCAGAAGACTTCTCTTTTCTCCTACTCTTCTTAGCACTTCCTCGTTACTAACTCGGTCGATCCATTTTATCTCCATCATTCTTCAGTAGCACCACAGTTCAAATGCTTCCAGCCTGGCCTTCTCTGCTGCTGCTATTTTCCATGCTTCGCTGCCACATAGTAGAATGCTCCAGATGTATGTTCTAATGGAATGTTTCCTCACTTCCATGCTTGTATTTGCAGTTGTAAGCAGAATCTCCCTTTTGTAAAATGTCCTTTTTGCCTGAGCAATGCCACTGGCAATCCCTATATTACTTTGTCCATCACTGCTTACTCGGCATCCCAGGTAACGAAACTCTTCCACATCCTCGATTTATTGTTTCCCTAGATAAACTATTGGTCCTGGCTTCTTTTCTCCTGCTCCACACCAATACATTAGTTTTCTTTTTATTGATCTTCAGGCAAATAAATCTAGCCATTGTCCTTTCCATATTTCACAGTGTCTTCTTTAAATCTCCTTTTCTTTCTGCCGTGACTGCAATGTCGTCGGCGAATTGCAGCGTGTTTATTTCTCCCCGTGGATATTCTAGATACTTTAGTCTTTACTTTCCGATATTTTAGTCTACGGCGAAAACAGTACTTAGGTTTATGCGATATTTTTAGATTTTCAAAAGGTTTTCGATAAAGTTCCTCGCAATAAATTAATCTTCAAATGACAGAGTTTTGGTACAAATGAAGACGTTGTATGCTGGGTCAAAGAATTCTTATATGGGCGAGAGCAGAGGGTTGTCATAGATGGTATCATATCGGACACAATCAAAGTCACATCGGGAGTTCCCCAACGTAGCGTAGTAGGTCCGCTTCTATTCATATTATGCATAAACTATTGAGCGTAGGTTTTCGCAGCGTGGAGAATACACAGTTGTCTCTTTCGGGAGCCAGATCGCGTGGAGCTTTGTCGTCCGACCTTTCGGGTCCATTTTTTCGCGGCCGCATCATCAGGGTGAAACAAGATAGGGGGTGGACGCGTAAGCTCGGCCGACAGAGCTCCGCTCGCGGCGGCTCCCGAAAGAGGCATAAACGATATGCTCTATCGATGTACTATCGATAAAGGATATGCATAAACGATTTGAGCATCGTTGTTAACAGTAAGCTCTTTGCAGACGATACGGTCGTGCATAGGGTTATATCAAAAGAAAGGTTGGTTATTCAGGGGAGGCGACCGACAGCTGAGGTCAATGGCGCCATTTTTAGGATAGGTGGGTAATTGGAGAATAATTGGTAATGGAGGAACGGAGGAAGGGTGGAGAGAAACCCGGCGTCGGCATTAGCCCACTCTACCTCACACCAAGGGGATCATGGCTTAGCGTAACATCCGACGGACGGAGTACTGAACCTGGAATGTCCTCCACTAGGCACTCAAGTGGGTACCTGATTTCCACTGAAATAAATCCACCAGGGGAATCGAACACCGGCCCTCGGGACGGGAGGCCAGCACTCTAGCCACCACAAAAACCCGATCCCCTACATCAAAAGAAGGAGATAGAGAATGGCTTGATATGGGTTTGGATGAAATTCAAGAGTGGTGCGACAAATGGCAGTTACACCTTAAAAAGCGTGTAGCTATCAGCCCCCTGCAAATTCCCAAAAAAACTGGGCCTCTTGAAATGTCCGTTTAGTTGCAGCATTGGCCGTCGAGCGCCAGTTCGTCCTACTCCTTGCAAGGGTCCTTATGGAAAGGTCTCCTTTTTAACTGCCGAGAAACGTATTAAGTGTGATGTATGGTTTAATTCCTGCTCCCATTGAAGAAAGAGCATAATGCTGAAGCAAGCACCCGAATATTTACCGAATTTAGGAATCCTTTGTCTTGTCAGTGCTACTTACCAACATAACTTTACACAAATCAATTACAATTTCTTTCATCAAACATGCTAAATACTACCTGGTTCTATTCCACCATTGTAAAAGTGTGGAATATAATAAAGTTCCTCATTCAAAATGCATAAAGCTGTAGTATTCCACACCGTGACACGTGTGACATTCTCAAATGTTTTTTCCATGATGAGACCGAAAGGGAATTACCAACTCCATGATACGTATAAGCAACGTAAATTTGTGATGCACACTAATCGCGATGATAAAATTTTCGTAGTAATTTATGTACTTTTCTTCGATGTCGCTTTCTTAAGTTCAGTGTTTTGGAATCTTGACGACCTCTTACAATGATATTGAAACCGGTCAGGCCAGCAACGAGAAAAAAGGAATAAATTAGGAAAGTGTATTTCCCCTCGTAACCTCTTTATTGCGAGTGTGGCTCAGCAAAGCCACATCAAACAATTTCTCTCTTGCTGTCTAAAAATTGCAATCAAAATCCCACCATTCGTAGCCAATGAAACATTATTTCTTGGGAGATAACCCTGCTTATTTCTCATTTCTCTCTCTTACAGCTTATAAGTCTCTTACAGCTGCGTTGAATTCCGATCTTTTGTTGGAGCATTATGCCTCTATTGTACATACTAATGTTCCAAGTATTCCTTCCACCTCTTCACTTTATCATCAATTTCCATTAAGGTTCCCCATTCTTTTCCCTAATGGTATTTAACCTTGCTGCCCGTTTCTCGGAGTGATTCCTCACCATTTTGTAGGCAACTTCCACATTTCCATATGCGAGGTTGCTTTGTACATCTTCGCATAGATCCTTTATCCACATTTCCCTTGCTTTTCTCGCTTAACGGTTTATCTCATTCCTAATTTTCTTTTTAGCGAAGTTGCCCTTTTTCATTTTCCAAATTTTTACGTTTTTTTTCTCTTTTCAATTTATTTCTTAGACTTCTTCTGCAATCCATGGCTTCTTCTTGACCACTTTTCTCCTCCCCAGAAGTTCTTTTGCTGCTTCCTGTAGCCCGATCTTGATGTTCTCCCATCTCTTTTCCACTGATTTCACTGTCAGACCCTCTTCTATCTTGTCTTCCACTGCCTTTTGAAAGGCCAGTGCAGAATTCTTTAAGTCTTTCTCCTCTCTCATTTCGATTTTCCAAGCCACACTTTCCAGTTTTTCTTCCCTCTTGATCTTCGCCGACGGCCGCCTTCCAATCTTTTAAAATAATAATCAATTTTCCTTCTCCTTTAACATGCTTTATTACCTCCACGATATCTTCATAGACTCCTTCCACTTTTTTATCCACGTAGTTCTACGTGGGCATGTAAACTTGTATCACAATGGTATCTGTAGGCTTGGTTTGAATTTTCACCATTATAATCTTCTCTCTGCACTGCAGGAAGCTCTTCACAGACAGTCCTGCTCTTTTCCTGAGCATTATGCCTACTCCAGCGTTACTATTCAGTGATCCGGTGTGAATAATTATATAACTTCCACTCCAAAAATTATTTTCTTCCGGCCACATCATTTCGCTCTTTCCTTATGCGTCGACATTCATTCTCCATATTTCCACCTTCAGGCTCTCCAATCTCTCCGAAGTGATCGAACGTTCAACGTTCCTACCCTAAAATGTCTATAACTCTTGACTGATGTACTCTCTCGCGTAGTTCCCGCCCGGAGATCCGAATGGGGGACTATTTTACCTCCGGAATATTTTACTCGAGAGGGTTCCACCACGTCATGATAATAAAGGAAAGAGTGGAGTAGCCGCGACTCCTCGGGATAATAATGTGGTGGTTTCCCCTTGCCTTCCACATCGCAGTACTACAGCCGTTAAAGTAAATGTTACCACGCCTGTAGTGAAATGAGTGTCACTGTACCGACCACTGTGGTCTGCACCCTCACTCATATGAAGAAGAGCTTCTACCCTCTCCTCCGGGTGATGGGAAGCGTAATTGTTGGCGGCCTCTCGTCGCCAAGTCACGGCATCTTCACAGGTTCTGTATTATTTAGAGGCCTATCTTACCCAGGGATAGACCAATACCCCCTCGGAATGCCGTCGCTTTTTGTCCACGACTGCTTATTCGATTCGATTAATTCGACTTATTCGACTACAGTAAACTCGCTAATCTCGCAGCTTACCTCTATATCTCTAACCTCTGGGTCAAGCTAATCATAAACTGGGATTCATCAAAAGAGTATTGGGCAAATGTGAGGATCATGTACGAGAAATCAGCTACTTGTCCCTTTTTAGACCTCATTTGGAATATGCTGCCAGTGCATGGGATATCATTCTGAAATAGGATTAAGCAATGCACAGAAGTGTGTTCAGCGAAGATCGGCAAGATTTGTTAAGGGACGGTAGGGTAACTGCATTAGCTTAACCAGTCTATTAAGTGAATAAAAATGGGATTCATTGTCAGATCGTGGGTTGAAATTTAGACTTAGCTCTTAGCTAAATTCTAAGACAATATTTTGCAGAAATTTAAAACGGATAGCTGTACTGAAGATGTTTGATATATATTAAAAACCCCTGTGTATCATGCTATGTTCGGACAGTTAAATAAGGCTAGAGAGATTGTTGTACTGAATGATTCAAAATGTCATTTTTCCCCCTTACTGACAAAGACACAATAGGCAGCATAGCAAATGAATAAGTTGGTGAAATATTGTAAAGTAGTGTGTAGTGCTTGGTGCATGCAGTTACAACCAATCCCTTTATTACTATGTAGATACTTACCATCTAGCTGCACGTAACCCTATTATCTAATATGTTTCCATGTAGTCCTGTCAATACGGCATTTTTGGTGACCCTGGCACACACCCTCGCGAAATATGGTTCTAATGCGATGAGAGAGTACGGAAGAGAAGCTCTTTTACACTTGTCGGGGCTCATTTAAAATATGCCGCTATTATATGGGATCCGTACGAGGAAGGTACGATAAAAGAATTAGAGCGTGTGCAGAGGAGATCCGCTAGATTTGTTGAAGGCCGTTACGATAATCGTATAAGTGTTACGAGTCTAATAGAAGAACTAGGATGGGAATTACTATCGGAACGCAGGTTAAAATTTAGCTTAAACCTTTTAAGTAAATTCGAAACCGATTCGTTCACAGATGATGTTAAATATATATATTAAGAAACCCTGTGTATTATGCTACGTTTGATCAGATAAACAAGATTAGAGAGATAGATAATCCTAAACATAGATGTAAAATGTCTATTTTTCAGCCTAGCATAAGAGAAAAAAATAGGAAGCATAGAAAATGGTTAGGAAGGTTAAAATTGTTGAAGTAGCCTGTAGTGCATGAAGTATGTCGAAAATTATAGACACCAATTAGTTGCACCCGACTGCTATACCTAAATTGTTTTCATTGTAGAAGTATCATAGTAGCCCTAATTTGAATGTCAGTAGTGCTCATATGGTGATTTTCACCCCCTGCCGCACACCCTCAGGCTGCAACGAGAGTTGCCAGGTGGTTCTTCGTGCCGCACAAATGAGTGACCTACGAATGAAAGCTCTCTGAGTCACGATGCAGTGTATCTGCACCCAGTATCTGGTCGGAAAGCCAGTACTCTTGACACCCCTAGTTACAGTGCATACGCATAAATACAAGAGAATGCATGTGTTACTGTTGGTGTCCGACTTTTGGGCAGTGGTGAAGAAAGCGGAGAAGTTTCTGGAGATGAAGGAAAGAAGGAGAAGGGGAGGGGCATTGGGGGAAAGACTTTTGAACGGCGAATGAAGAGAGACCCCGGGAATGAGTGAAATGGCGTCCACTGGCCTGGAAATATCAGATACGGCAGGGGGTGTCCAATGGGTCTCCATCGGAAAGTACTTAGAGGCTGTTGCTCTCTGGAGGAGGAGAGGCAAGCCGAAGTGAGGAGCTACCAGGAGACAATCTGCGGGACAAGCGATTAGCGCCTGCGTTCCTTATTTCACTTCTGGTGAAATGATTTCATCTCAAAGGATGTTTCCACTACTATCACGTCAGTTGAACGGCAGTCTGATGTGAAAACTGCCGGTAACTATGATATTCATGTACATCTACATAATACCCTGCAAGCCACCACAAAAGTGTGTGGCAGGGGGTGAAATCTCACCAAACATGCACTGCATATCATGCATAAAAAAAGAAAAGCTGCATGTTTGGTATAAGGACTTAAAGCTAACCCAACTAACAGCATGTTTTTGCATGTATGCTTTGCTATTTTAATTTTTAATTATGAATTTTATGCATTATATGTAGTGCATGTTTGGTGAGAGTTCACCCCCTGCCATACACCTTTATGGTGGCTTGCAGGGTATTATGTAGATATAGATTAGTATTTATAATATACTGCTCTAATTTTCACTATTTAAAAAAAGATAAAAATAGCAAAACATACATGCAAAAACATGCTGTTAGTTGTGTTAGCTTCAAGTCCTTATACTAACATGCAGCTACCAATGTTATCCATTGCTACACTCGTATTGGATATATTTACCGCTATTCATATCTCTAATAGTACGAGGAGAAAAGGAAATTTTGAATCTGTCAGTTCGATATTCAATTTCTCTAATTTAGTAATCATGGTCCAGTGTACCAGAGTAAGTTGGGGTTCGCAAAATATTTTTAACATCATCACTGAAAATATGGTCTTGGAATGCTCGCTTCCATATACATTGTTGGGCAGTATTAAACAGTCGTAAATATAAAGGCGATATTAATTATGGTTACAACTGCCCGGAAATATGACGCCAGGATATCAGACCTTGGAATCGGGTGCTCGTTAGCGACGGAGTTAAATTCAATTAACGTGAGGAAATTATAGCACCGAGGTTCACCATATTTTTATAATAGTACTTAAGATACGAATAATAGCCACCATATCATCATTCGAACGAATTTCGATCTCGCTACTCCAGCGGAATGAGATTGTGTTTGGCCTGTTCTCTGAGCCCTCTTGCATTCGGTGGAAGGATATAATGTTTAGCCGGGAGAGAAGATTGCGTGCAGGGAAAGCGGAAGTGGACGAGGCGCCATTTGGAGCGTGAGGTCCGTTCCGCCGTGACGCACTGAAACGGGTCACTCCCAAATTCAAATCGCTGATTACTGCCCGTATTACTTACCCCGGGAGTGTCTTTATCGCATCCGCCTCCTACCCTCAACCCCCCAACAAAGTCCCCGCGGTTCTATTCCCCAAGGACTACTGCTTTCTTCTGATTGGTGCCATATTCTCTCTTGCAATGCGAACTACAGCGTTCTGAGGACCTTCCCTATTGTGCAGAATTGTTCTTGTCCTTTGGCTACTACGTATCAGACTTGCATGAAATTTTTTGAAGAAAAGTACCTTTTAAAGACCCTTGGGGTCCTCGTGAGCGTCAAGATAAGATCTACATCTACATGTACACGATACCCTGCAAGCCACCGCGAGGGTGTGTGGCAGGGGGTGAAGATCACCAAGCATGCACTACTAACATGCAAACTAGCAACTATATTGTTTCATGCAACTTGATTGTTAGTATCTATAGTATTTAAGGGGTAAGACATGCATCATGCACTACAGACTACTCTAAAATATTTCACCTACCTATCCCTTTCCTATGCTGTCTATTCTGTTCTCTTATAGTACGGGGGAAAAATGCCATTTTGAATCTATCTGTACGACAATCTATCTCTCTAATCTTATTTATCTGGTCGAATCTAGCATAATACGCTGGTGTTTTTAATATGTGCCTAACATCTTCAGTAAAGTTACCCGATTGAAATTTCTCTAATAGATTTAATTTGTACTTTAACCTACGCTCCGATAATGATTCCCACCTTAATTCTTGTATTGATTCTGAAACGCTACTCAACCTATCGTAACACCTTTTGACGAACCTAGCTGCTCTACGCTGCACACTGTCTAGGTAGTTCTCTCATCAAACCTAATTCATTCGGATCCCATGCACTAGCTGCATACTCAAGGTAGGCCTATAACCAGTGAGGTATACTAGACGGCTCGGCCTGTAGAGTCACCTGAGATGGAGTCTTAAGTTATCAGAGTCCAGAAATCCTTATATCAGAGTTTACACCTGTCTTTCTTCAGCATCGCTACTCTGCATCCCTCACCTATAGCAGGAGTGAAAACTTCTTTTCCCTGCGCCATTCTCCTTCAAACATCCGAAGCCTACCTCTGGATCCATTTCCCTCCTGACCCGAAGTCATTCACTTAAGTCCTGAAAACGTTTTCAGCCAGATATTTTGTCAGTTCCCTTCCGAGTGCTTAAAAGGCCTCTTTCGAATTTTTATTAAGAAATTAATAGCGTATGGATTCGCACTGCACATAGCACTTTCTCTTTTCCCTCGCGGCTACACAGAGGGAACGCTAGATTTAATTAATCGCTGCTTTCTTCTGGTGCGAGAATGCAATCCTGTCACTTTCAGATGCATGCAGTTACTGTTGCCGTTGCGAATAATTACGGCGTCACATTTTTTGGCCATTTTTGCAGTTAGGTACGTCGTGGAAATTTTTGAAAGCCCATCCGTGCATTCAAATTTGTGTCACAATATCCGTTCAACCTAACCCAGATCTGAAATCGCGGAATTTTAGTTTCCTCAACAAATCATGGAGGTTAATTACTGGACAAAGATGTACCTACGGATGAAATCATAATTTCTGATATTGAAAATAGTAAGACATTCTTATTTTTACATATGCAGCTCAAGGTCACTCAACTAACTTTTGCTTAGCATGCTCTGAATTTGGGGTTTTCATCCTTCGATATTGAATTTCTAATTCTTCGAAATTACTACATGATTATTTTCATGTACCTACTCTCTTCTTTTCTTCTCGCAAGTACTCCTATCCATCTCAATATTTTTTCATGCGTCCAATTATGGACCTCAGCAGTTTGGTCACTGTAGCTGCCAGTTGATGCATTGCAGATTGCGGAGGACACTCATATGTCTTTAGATTTTAGAATTGCGGAGACCATAGGCTCCCGAAACATCTCGTTGCTTCTCGACTCAGTCCCGAGATGTCTCCACCTGCAGTCGAACACCTTCGCATATGAGGGGAACGCGCCTTCGCAATCCAGACGGCGGCCTTCCCAATTTCGCAGATTCCTGCGGGAGATGCCTCTGGTAGTGCTGCAAGTGGTCAAGAAGGGGCAGGGCGTTGGCCTGCTTCCTAGAGGCCCTGTATTAACAGAGGTTGGCCAAGTGTCCGCTAATTTTCTACAGGCTGACGCTTTTTACCCAGAGTGCACTCTGAGACTGGTTCAGACCACATATCCCTATCCCTTCTATCCCTTCCATCCCTATCCTTATACCTTTCCTCCCGGTCTGAAGCGCCTATTAGTGCGGAAACAGACTTGAAAACACCATGAATGAACTGGACGCCATTTGTCGGATCAGATTCACTTGGATCACATTGAAGTGAAGGGAAGGTGATTGCAATTTTGCCAATACACTTCACTGTAAAGGTAAGTACGACAAATTTATGGCTGAAATCATGAGCGCTAACACTGCTGTATCGATTTAACGGTATAAAAGGAGTTTTCACTGGATTTTCCGTAGTATTATGCTATGTTAAATGATGCGCTTGGAATACGATCCGTAGCACCCTGGTAATTTTCGATTTTGTGTTGGATAGCAACACATAACCCGAATATTTTCGATTGATTTGTGTTAGTGGATCTCTAATTTTGTTATTTCCCAAGTAATATACGTGACTGGTAAGAATTAAGACGGCGTGGCCAGGACATCAGTAGTTGACAATCACCGTGACTCATTCCGTTATTTGTTTCCTATTTGCAATTGATGAATAAGGGTAATTATTTATGCATTTCATTTTAAACGTTTCTTATCATTTCAATTTATTATTTTCCGAGTAATAAGCGTAATTAAGGGAAATCAGACCTCGTGGTTAGAACGCCCAAGTACTTCACAGCCTCGAGAGAATCACCCCGTTATTTAAATATTTAAAAGGAATTCCTATCTATGTTGATCGATGAGGAAATACAATCATGTAAGCATTTCATTGTAATTGTTTCACGATACCGGAATTTTTTTAATGGACGTCTACGTATTAAGGGATAAGGTGACGGCACGGTCAGGACGCATAAGTATTTCACAACCACAGCGAATCTTCGTGTTTTCTTTCATTGATTTAGGGTGTGGGAATTATGGAGTTTGTAATTTTCTCATATGTAATTTTCAATAAAGGCACGTGCATATGCTTCACGAGGTCAGTAATCTACTTTAAAACAATTTATTGGCCATACCTATTCTTCATTCGTCGTTTTGACAAACTGTCGTCGTGAACGTTGGAAACAGTTATGAATCCGGCATTATTTTACAATTCTGCCTTTTATATTGGTTTAGTGACTCATGTGAAGTGCACAGTAGGCAGGTAAGTAGCCTAATTGTGATATTCGATAAGGTCTCTGTGAGTTGTAATGCATTTCTTAAATATGATAAGTGACGTGCTTGTTTTGTCTTCACTTAAAATAATTCTATCCCCTCATTTTCTTAGCGACACTCTTTATCGCAATGCCAGCCGGCGCAGCATATAGATGCTCAAACAGGCCTTCCGATTTTGATGGAGTTTGATGGTCTTTGTGGACATTTTGATTCTGCTGCTTTTGTTTGGCGGAATGATGCTTGCAATAAACTGACGTTGATGGATAACTTGAACGTACACATATACTACAGGGGCCTTTTTTTGAAGTTAGGATGGAGATTCTCTTGGAAAAGTAAGTTCTCTTCTTTGTTATTATAGATTAATTTTGGACTTTGTTTGGTCATGTATTGAGTACTAAGGTATTGTTTCCTTTGACTTAAAGGTTTGCGTGAATACTTTTATTCTTGATATCTTTTATCTCATGGTAATACATTCCTTTTCAATTTCAGTCATTTGTGGACTTCCCATACATTGCGGATAGTGTTTTTTTCATTGCCAGGTGTCATTGCTATGGTGCCCTGCATTATTATACCTTAATACTATGACTATGTGGTGTGAATTTATAAGAATGTTTATTAAATTATCTTTTATCATATTTGTCAGGGCATAGACATCGTTTTCGTAACTTGTATAGGAGTTTAAGACTATAAATGTCTTAATAAATGCAGCAATATAGATGTGACAATGGATAACAGAAATGGTTTTAGCATGGTTGGTTTATATGCAATTACCACCATCTCTATGACCCATATTGCATAACGTGATGACCATATTTAATGCTGTTTCGCTGACTTAATATTTATAAGCATGTTTCCTTCGATATTAAGGTTAGCCAGAATCTTGTTATTCATATATTTTCTTTGTGCTAATGGTAAGACATTTCTTTTCAGACTCGGTTATTACTGGACTCCGAATACGGTGCGAATGGAGCCATGTGTCCACCACCTTCTTCAAGGAGGGACAATCCCTAGAAGAATTGCTATTGCATGTCTATTTTTATGTTGGTGTACCTACTTCCTTTTCCTGTACTCTCCACAATTTCTTAAATTATGGTGTGCTCGAATGTGTATGCTGATGTGTGGTATTTTTGCTACCACTGAGAAGTGGTGTTTCTGCTTTGAGTCAATAAAGATGTCATTAGCCCAAGGCTGTTTTGTTATATTCATTGCCACTATGTTATTGCGATTTGACCATTTTGTTGTACTATTGCTATTTCATCGGGTTCTTCTTTCGTGTTGACCCTCGACTTTTTTTTAGGTAAAGACAAGTTTAAGTTTTAGAGGTTTGTAGGAAGGCACTGCATAATCTTGCATTATTTTCTGTTTTTGGACCTCCTTTGACGTATTATTTCGGGGTGGGGACATTTAAAGGTCTGCGTTGCAAGTCTTAACTGTAAGTATGGAGAAGTGAGGAAACTAGCATTAGGCGGGCACATTGAGAGCTGCCAATCAAAGGATTGAATGAGTGGTGGTAGTGCAAGTCTGTCCCCCATATGTCAATGAGTGGCTTGTAAATCATGATGATGTGGGTTTTGCGATGCGCTGCTAAGTGTAGGCAAGCCTTTAGTTATATTCAATTACCCGTAATGGAAACTGATTCATTTGGATATCTAACTCTTCTGTGAAAGTATATGTTTATTACTGATTATCGCTGCACTCATACGCTGCCTTCAGCCCATTGTATCTATTATATGAATACAGTGCACATTTTCAAGTCACAGTTCTTACAGCATTATTTCAGTGCAGTGTAAAAGGTTCCACGCCTCGATTATTTTTCATGTTGCCGGGCAATCCCTTATGCTAACCCCGGATACGATAACTATAAATGCGACTTAGCCGGCAGTATAAGTAATGACAGCTTTTTGTTGTCATTGTTCTGACCGGGCAGCGCCCATTTCGGCTCCGTACCCTTCACCAATGCGTTATTCCCGAATTATTACCATTGGCCGGGTTTATGCAAAATTGTCATTTTTTTATTTTCGAACTGCTTTCATATATCTGTAGATGTTTTATAAGTCATTACAATGAGATGACATGGAGAAAATTCGCTAATATCGTAGCCCTTACTCCGTACGCCTATAAGCGGTAACAAAGTGGGAGTGTCCCGTCGGATAATTATTGCCAATCGCGGCCGAGTTTATGCAAAATTGTCATTTTTTTTATTTTCGAACTTCTCTCATATATCTGTAGATGTTTTAGAAGCCATTACAATGGGATGACATGGAGAAAATTCGCTAAAATTGACCATCTACTTCCGTACGCCCGTAAGCGGCCATGTAAAATCAGTGGCCCGTCGTCCGAAAAATGGCGCCTGCCTTTCACTTGGCCAACCTCTGTTAATAGAGGGCCTCTACTGCTTCCCGGACCTGGACATTGGGTGACCGCCGCTCTGGGGTCGACAGCGCAGCAGAAGGAGGAATCAGGAGGTGGTGCTCGTCCTGGAAGATGCTGGAGTTTGGACGAAGAAGAGAGCACCGCGGGCGTCGGCGTGCACCACCGTCGCGTGCACACCCATTCAAACCTTCTGCAACACGCTCATAATTGTGGCATCAGCATTGTTTGGACGACATTGAAAAAGCGAACAGTTCTTCCTGGATTTTTATACCTGAACATTTTTCGCCTTTCCTCGCAAGGCACGCTTGGTGACATTGGAAAACAAAAGCCGTGGTGCCTCTTCTAGAGCTTTCCTCGCTGGGCCCAAATATCGCCTTCTCCTTATCGTGGACTCCTTCCTACGGTGTGGACTGATACCCTTTCGTCGATTGCATAGAACGGCGACGCTGTTGAATTTTGAGAAGCCGTCCCGAATTATCGTTCGCCATTATCGTTCCGTCCTGGGCTCCGTATGTAAATTAAGAGATTCCGTTGGCCTTCCAGTTTTTGCACCTGGTCGCTTTTTTGGTGGGCATTCTTTATCTTCGAGGCGTTCAAAGTCTCCAAAAGGCCAAATAATTCCTCTTTCGCTTTTGACAACTCATTTCACACAAAAATTATGGAATTTGGGGAACATTTGCCTGACCTGTCGCAAAAAAATGGATTTTGATTTGCATTGAAATAAAATTAAGGTATGCTGCGACGACTGATTAAATGAAACTGGAAACAGCTGAATGAGAAATGCAATTATGAATAGAGATGGAAATGCTTTGAGTGCAATAGACTTTCTGAAGATTATAGAATAGAATAGTATTTATTTCAAGAACCTAGTCCTTCGGACTCTAGGTTCAACATATGTTACAGTTCTGACATAAATGCACTCTCCCAGTTAAAAAAAATACACGGTTACATTTCCAAACAGTACAGAAGACCATTAAAGAACTGAAGAGTGACATATATGAAATAATGAGTGAATGGTTGGCCGGGGTACCAAAAAAATAAGTATCCTCGTCACCTACCTCTATCGCACCAACCTCCACCCTAATTATTATTACTTCCTGGGTGCAACTTTTAAGTTAACACATTTTGGAGATATTTTATCGTACACTTAGTAACATGCCAGATGTAAAAAATTACTTACACCATTTCTCATCACTTAACAAATATTAGTACCAAGATTATAGACTCATTGATTGATCATTTCTCGCAAGGGAAAGAATTAAAGGGATGTATTATATTATTATTAGTGTTCTACCGGTGAAGGAAGCGTGGTGGAAATGGACATTCAATTCTTCCCACGACCATCAAATTTCAAACGATGTCCCTCTTCAGTACAAGAAGAGAGATGATAATATTCAAATATTCATAAAATTACGGAATGTAGAGCGACTAAAGTTATCCTCATTACAAAAATTAGTGGAATATGCGGAAGGAGCTAGGGAAAACCTAGCAGAATTGTTGGCATGTTGAAGAGAAAGATTATTCAAACGATTCCTTTGCAATGAAGTTGAAGGATTTTGGCTACAGTGTGAACTACAAAGACATGTCGAGGCAGGACCTAAAAATTCTCGAGAATAAGCCAAGACGGTGGGTGGCATGCCGGCCTGGGAAACAGCTTCTCATCCTTGGGATTGATCACATGGTCATTTCGTCTCATTTCGTCCCATATTTAATATGCATTACATCTACATCTACATAAAACCCTGCAAGTCACCACAAGGGTGTGTGGCAGGGGGTGATTGCTCACCAAACATGCACTACATATCCGGCATAAAAAAGGAATAGTATTAACATAGCAGTCAGAACTACACTATTTAAAAAGATAGAAATTGCGAAGCAAACATGCAAAAACATTCTGTTAGTAGGGTTAGCTTTAAGCACTCATACCAACATGCAGCTACCAATGCTATTCATTGCTACTATCCGATAGGACATATTTACCGTTATTCGTATCTCTAATTGTGAGAGGGAAAAAGGATATTTTGAATCGGTCAGTTCGGCAATCAATTTCTCTCATTTTATGATAATGGTCCAGTCTCCCATAGTAAGTTGGGGTCCGCAAAATATTTTTAACATTATCACTAAAAATATGGTCTTGGAATTTGTGTAAGAGATTAAGTCTAAATTTCAACCTGCGATCTGTTAAGGATTTCCAATTTAATTCATTTAATAGACCAGTTACGCTAGTAAGGTTATCATACCGTCCCTTTACAAATCTTGCCGATCTTCGCTGCACACGTTCCAGTTCGTTATTTAGACCGATTTACTTGTGACCGTGAGTCAACAATGAATGGTGCAACGCCTGAATCGACCGAAAAACTTTCTTTATATTGATTATGTAGACTGTAGACCGGACCATAATTACAAAATTAGATAAATAGATTGCCGAACTGACAGATGCGAAAGGTCCTTTTTTCCTCGTACAATTAGGGATATAAATAGCTGCAAATATGTCCAATATCATAAATACGAGAGTATTAATGTGTAGCATAGGTAGTTGCATGTTGGTATAAGGACTTGAAGCCTACCCAACTGACAGCATGACATTGCATGCTTGCTCTGCCATTTTTATTTTTTTAAATTGAATTTTAGACTATTACTAATACTTTTTAGGCATGATATGTAATGCATGCTTGGCGTCAACTCATTCCTGCCACACACCTTCATGGTGGCTTGCAGGGTGTCATGTAGATGTAGATGCATCGTCCGGTGATTCATCTTTCTCTGTAACGTTTAGGAAAGTCTTAGAATCATATCTTTCCCTCTCTCAAGGTTATTCAGCTGCAGATGCTATCTTGCGCACTCTAGCAAGAGCAGTCATCACAAATTCTTCATACTTCTGCCAAGGCAGAGAACGGAACCAGCTTCTGACTGCACCCGCCGCTGGCGCTTTAGTCTGAAGGCCGTTTTACTCGGTACAGTTCTTCGGACAATTTCTTGCACAAACGCTTGTATGAGGAAATTGTACCGTGTGTAAAGCGGCAAATAGTACGAACGCTTGTGCGAATGTCTGTACGGAAAACAGAACCTGTTCCAATTCAATCCAGACAAACATACAATTTCGTTCAGTTCCACATATTCGTTTGTACAATAAAAAGTATCATGCAAAGCGGCCCTTAGAAGACGAGCCAACGCAATGAAGGCCGCTCGCTACATTCCGTTGAAGTCCCAAGATTTCGGGACTACTGGAAATCGCCAAAGGAATCGGTCGACCTTTGAAACAGGAAGTGGTTCTAATCCGGCGAATATTTTGGACGCATATTTGTCAAGTGTTTCTCTGAATGAGGCTTTCTCAGACCCGACCCGAAAAGATTGCCCGAGCCACACACCCTCGCGGTGGCTTGCAGGGCATCGTGTAGATGTAGACGTGTAGATGTAGATGATTGTACCGTGCGGGGATATCCGACCTAATGCTGCAAAGCCCCACGCTCCTGACCCGAAAGAGTTTTCAGTGGCTAGATAGATGTTTCGATTTCTAGATTACTGGGACAATTCATCCACATCCACGCGATACGCTGCAAGAAACCACGAGGGTGATTGTCAGGGTGGGAAGTTCACCAAAAGAGCTGGTACGATGTCTCATGCCAGACACCACGCCGCCCCCCCTAGGGACCAGCCTACTTTCCGTTGGCTACCTTGAGTAAGCATGCAATATTGACATGCAACTATAGGCTACTGCATGGAAACATTCTACATAACAGGGTGTACACATTCAGCTAGGTGGTTAGTATCTACATAGTAACAAAGGGAGTATTGGATATAAATACATTTATCTGAATATAATTACCAACATTTCCCCATCATGCATTCTTTAAATATGATAATGCATACATCATGCACTGCAGACTACTTGAACAATATCTCACATACCCATCCCTTTGCTATACTGCCCATTGTGTTTTCTTACAGTACGGGGTAAAAGGACATTTTGAATCTATCGCTACGACAATCTATCTGTCCCTAATCTTGTTTATCTGGTCGAATCTACATCTACATCCACACGATACCCTGCAAGCCACCGCGAGGGTATGTGGCAGGGGGTGAAGATCACCAAGTATGCACTACTAACATGCAAACAAGCAACTATATTGTCTCATCCAACTTGATCCAACTTAACGTAATGCGCCTTGGTTTTTAATATATATGTAACATCTTCAGTAAAACTATTCGTTTTACATTACATCAATCGTTTCAATAATCCTGAAACTTCTATTATCTCTGACAATTACTATCTCTTCCTATAATATTTGAGATGAAGTTACTAAATGCTATATCTCTTAATCTTTAATGTTACATCTCAGAATATTATTCTGCATCTACATAATACATGGTACCCTGCAAGCAACCGTGTGGGTGTGTGGCAGGGGGTGAATATCACCAAGCATGAACTACCGTCATGCAAACAAGCAACTATAGGGTCTCATGAAACTAGATTGTTAGTATCTATAGTATTTGAGGGGTTAATACATGCAACATACACTACAGACTACACTAAAATATTTCCCCTACCTATCCCTATGCTATGCTGCCTATTCTGTTCTCTTATAGTGCGGGGGAAAAATGCTATTTTGAATCTATCGGTACGACAATCTGTCTCTCTAATCTTAGTTATCTGGTCGAATATTATTATTACTTATGTCCCTGTCATTCATATCTGACAGTTTCCTGCGCTCCAGGAAGCCGGTCATTGTGGCCGAAGCGATGGAAATCAGTCCAGAGGCCTTCGTTTCCTTTTCAGAGGTGTAGAAAATAAACCCGCAACCATTCTCTATCCTCGAGCTGTTTGTGTGATCGATACCCTAGCATGTGGAAGTGTCCTTGGAGAGGGGGAGGGTTAGTATCCACGCACGTACCCTTAATGGCAGCGCCGCTGCAAACAGTGCCTCTATGTTTGCTGGAGGGAAGTGCTTCTATGTGATCGCACAATTCCTCCACTCCAGGGGGCGAGTTGCAGGCGCTGACCGCAGCGGGGGGCTGGCGCCACCGTTCCAATGAACTGCATCTGACCTCCGGGCAGCATGCGTGGAAATATCAATTCCGAACATCTCCCGGCAATAGGAGCCTTCGATTTATTCATCTACAAAATACCCTGCAAGCCACCATAAAGGTGTGTGGCAGGGGGTGAATTCTTACCAAAAATGCACCACACATCATGCATAAAAAAGGATTAGTATTTATATGCTGTTCTAAACTTCACTATTTAAAAAAAGATAAAAATAGCAAAGCAAACATGCAAAAACGTGCTGTTAGTTGGGTTACCTTCAAATACTTACACCAACATGAAGCTACCAATGTTATCCATTGCTACACTCGTGTTGGACATATATACCGCTATTCATATCCGTAATTGTACGAGGAAAATAGGACATTTGGAATCTGTCAGTTCGGCAATCAATTTCTTTAATTTTGTGATTATGGTCCAGTCTACCATAGTAAGTTGGGGTCCGCAAAATATTTTTAACATCATCACTGAAAATATGGTCTTGGAATTTGTTTAAGAGATTAAGTCTAAATTTCAACCTGCGATCTGACAATGATTCCCAATTTAATTGATTTAATAGACTGGTTATGTTAATAAGGTTATCGTAGCGTCCCTTTAAAAATCTTTCCGATCTTCGCTGCACACGTTCAAGTTAGTTATTTCGACCGATTTCGTAGGGATCCCATACACTGGCAGCATATTCCAAATGAGGTCTAACAAGGGAAAAGTAGCTGATTTCTCGTACACGATCGTCACATTTACCCATACTCTTTTTTCATGAATCCCAGTTTACGATTCGCTTGACCCATTATTTCACGTATGTGTTTACCCCAGGAAAGATCATGTGTCAGTCTTATTTCAAGATATTTAATGGATTCCACGTTTGTTAATTCATCATTACTTATTTTTTACGTCTAGGAGGAGAACAATTATTTTTCCAAAAATTCATTACTACACATTTTTTAAAATTTAACTGCCATGTATCACACCAAGTTTCAATTGCTTGTAGGTCAATATTCAAATATTCTTTATCATTTGGGCATAGAATTTCTCTCTTCACTACTGCGTCATCGGCAAATAGACGAAGCTTACTTTTTACCACTTTATTGATATCATTTATATACAGAAGGAATAGGAGTGGTCCTTATCTGTTATTCTGTGCTTTCTGGAAAATGTGGTCTACTATTTGGCAACAATGACGGCACTGCATTTTTTTAATTCATCGCTCATGGCCGGCAAAATAAATGTCTCGAAATTTTGGGTGAAAAGAAATATGTGCGACGTATGGTTCTTGTCACGTATTGAAAGGACTTTTTTTCGGTGTGTTTTCAAACACACATCTACGCTGCTAATGCTGCATTGTCTGCGTTGTTCGATCTGTCGGCACCTTTCTCGGGGCCATCACCGTGTGACCGTCCAGTCGTCCTAATTGCTGAAAACCCAGCGGTGAGTGTTTGCAGCTCTTCAATTGATGTACTGACGACGCCGCTGGAGTCTGGTCGCTCTCAGATGAGTCGCACCGTGAGTCGGTCGGGGCGGGACTCGAGACCGACTCACCGATCCGTTTCAAAAGGGACATAGGGCTCCTCCAATACTTCGAGTCGAGTTTCATATTGCTCCTTGCAGAGGGATGTTGCGGCGCCTCGCTAAACTAAACAAAGCAATGTGAGAACCCGATGCTCAATATAAAACTAGCCACTATATTTCTATGAATGCAAGTCAATCGACCTCATTACCCAGGAAGACGCGATTGTACGAATACTTCATGAGGCCGTCTTCAGACTTTGACTTACGTGGTGAAAATGGGGCAAGTGCTTTTCTTGCTTTTTTTAATGGTGAAGCTAAGAAATAAATATCATAATCTAGGGCTAATTTTGACATTTACATAAAATTTGAGCTAACTTTTTATCACGATCACTCTCTCAGTGATGCAACCCAAAGGTTGTTTTTTGATAGGTGAGGGTGGAGCTCACCCCGGACAAAGCCACAGGCGTGTGTGAATTTCACACATTCAGGGTAGGTATAAGGGGGGGCAGGCAGTTCCTTTCCCTGGGCCACCTCGCACACCGATGGTTTGTTTATATTTGGGGGCGTCAAAGGCTTCACCCGGATTTGAACCCGGGACCCTACGATCAGTAGCCCACTTCTCTCTACCCACTAGGCCACCACGCTCCCTATTGTATGGTTGAAATATGCGAGGAAAGAGAGGTAAGGGATGAATGTGTTAAATATACGGAAAATGGAGGAAGTCACGGATGGCGCTCATCGTTGTACAAACTTCATGCACTTTTTAACGCATTACTTTGGAGCGATTCAAAGCAAATGGCCATTGCAATCAATTTTAAATTGAAATTTAAAGTTCAGTAAAGTAACTAATACAACACGCCATTTTTGGTGAGTTGAAACCGCTGATTACAACCTCATTCTTTGTTTACACTTGTGTTATTTCTTAACTGGGGGCTCTTTATTTGGGATAGATGAGAAAAACTCAAAGAAAACAATTAATGATGTTGTAAAGAGCGATTCAGACACGTTAAATTTTGAAACCATCCGTGTTTGTATCACGTGACTCCTTGGTTACCTATTAGAGATAATTCCGATGTTTTCAAACACAATCCCCCAGGCGTTTGCTCTCCGTCGATTGCTGACCTCTGAACCCGCTGCCTTCCTTCCTCACTCTAGTAGCAGAAAGAAGCGAATCACACGAAATCAGAGTTAGCCTCGCTTAAACAGCACTCAAGCGGTAAAAATCCCGAATTCCAAATTGAAAAGGTAGGTAGCGCCGATGACAGCGAACCATGCGTCTATTAAGCGATTGGCGCCACCCAGAGGCCGGGGTTCGACCACAGAGGTGTTGTCGAGCACTTACGCTCTCCACTCCACTTGCAAGAGCAAGGCTGCTTTCTACATCTTAGCATCCACATCTCTCTCTGGCTTTTCTCGTTTTACAACTTATTACATTCCTCATCCTTTCCTAGCAAAGTTGTCCTTCTGTTTTTGCATCTTTGTACTTTCTTTCCTCTCCCATCAGTTTCAATGCTTCTTCTATGGCCTATGGTTTATTCTCGACCACTTTTCTTCTACTGAGAACTTCTCTTGTGGCTTCCGTTAGCTCATTTGTTAATAATAATAATGTTAACATTTCCCACATCACTTTCACTGATTTCCCAGACAGATTCTCTAACGTCTTATCATTTCTCTTTTGAACGGCCAGCCTATGTTGAGTCTCCATCAATTTTTACTACTCACGCCTTCCTCATTGTTTAGTTGCATCACTTTTATTTCAAATGGCAGGTAATCATCACTAAGTCGTGGTCCTTCCCTAATCTCAGCTTCACTAACATAAAGTCAATTTGGAATCTTGTTCAGATATTTGGTATTAGAGGCGTTATGCCTTATTCCAAGAGTGATCCCCTTTTTCATTAATTGCATAGTGTCAGGTTCACGGAAATACTTGATATTTAACTCGCTATTTTAGCTATTAACTCTGATATTTGCATATCCATGCATGGGTCTACTGCAATCGCTCGTTTGTGAAGTCGATATAAATAATGTACGATAAAAAGTTACACATTTTACGATAATTCTCCGAGATTATTAACGGTACAGTCGTAGAAAAAGGGCTTCTTTTAAAGATCTTGAATTGGACAAATAATATACGGGATTATTTAATAAAATACTAGCGGAAGGTGCCCGTTGGTTCTCAAAGGGAGGGATAAAAGTAGGAGATAATAATAGAGCAGTTGTGATTTTACAAGAAAGAGAGAATCTTATGCAAAACATCTTAAATCAAATTACCTTACAAAGTTGAATTTCCCCGTGCTATCGCTTTATTTTTATTCTGGCCTCTAGGTTTCATTCGCTTTGCATCTTTGTTAGCCATCGTCCCTTGACGCCTTTATATGGCATTATATGGCTGAAATTGTGTTGGGCAAAAAGGGCAAGAGGGTTGATATCCGTCCTCGCAGCACTCATCCCCCGGCGGTGGTCGCCTGCTCTTGATCGCGTTTCCACTAAGCCCTGGAGTACGCCGAGGTGAAGGGGGGTCGGGGGAAACAGGACATTTTCGTCCACGTGGATACGCTTTTTCATCAGCAATTGTTTTTCCGGTCATATTTCATGCCTCACTTGCGCAAAAGGCAAACTTAGGCGTTGACACAGCTGGCTGATTAAAAGCGTATTTTTCAAATTGAAATCCGTTTTATTCCTCAGACAAGTTTTGAAGGTAGTAGAAGTTCTGGTTTGCCAAAGTTGCTGCTAGCTGACTGTTAAAAGTTGGATTCCCGGCGACTGCTGATAACGTGCCATTATTTTAAACGCTGTCAACAAATGAGGAACCTGATCTGAGTTTATCGGCACCTTAATGCACTCTACCTGTTTTAGGTGCTATCAAGCAAGTGGGACGCTCGAATAATTTCGACCACGTCGGCGACTGGAATTACTGGAAGAACTGGAAGAGAAAAGCTCCATTTCCGACGACCCGCCTGGATTTATCTCTCTCTGTCATTTTCCTCGGACAGGAAGGGGATGGATAAGCCAGAACAATTACCTCTCTCTGGTTCTGCTAAGAAAGCGGGCGCTATCCTTGGCGAGTAGGTGCAGCCTTCGCTTCCATTCCGTCTTGGCTCCCTCAAGATCTTCTCCACTCCTGTTCCTTTTGTACATAAATGATATCAATAAGATGGTCAAAAGTAAGCTTCGTCTATTTGCCGATGACTCAGTAGTGTACAGGGGAATTATATGCCCTAACGATAAAGAATATTTAAATGATGACCGACAAGCAATTGGAAATTGGTGTGATACATGGCAGTTAGAATTAAAATTTTAAAAATGCCTAGTAATGAATTTTTGGAAAAAGAATAGCTCTCCTCCTAGCAATTACAAAATAAGCAACAATGAATTAACAAACGTGGAATCCATTAAATATCTTGGAATAAGACTGACACATGATCTTTCCTGGGGTAAACACATACGTGAAATAATGGGTCAAGCTAATCGTAAACTGGGATTCATCAAAAGAGTATTGGGTAAATGTGACGATCGTGTACGAGAAATCAGCTGCTTTTCCCTTGTTAAACCTCATTTGGAATATGCTGCCAGTTTATGGGATCCCTACGAAATCGATCTAAATAACGAACTTGAACGTGTGCAGCGAAGAACGGCAAGATTTGTAAAGGGACGGTACGATAACCTTATTAGCGTGACCAGTCTATTAAATGAATTAAATTGGGAATCATTGTCAGATCGCAGGTTGAAATTTAGACTTAATCTCTTAAACAAATTCCAAGACCATATTTTCAGTGATGATGTTAAAAATATTTTGCGGACCCCAACTTACTATGGTAGACTGGACCATGATCACAAAATTAGAGAAATTGATTGCCGAAGTGACAGATTCCAAATTTCCTTTTTTTCTCGTACAATTAGGGATATGAATAACGGTAAATATATCCAGGACGAGTGTAGCAATGGATAACATTGGTATCTGCATTTTGGTATAAGGACTTGAAGCTAACCCAACTAACAGCATGTTTTTGCATGTTTGATTTTCATTTTTATCTTTTTTAAATAGTGAAGTTTAAAACATTATATAAATACTAATCCTTTTTTATGCATGATACGCAGTGCATGTTTGGTGAGAATTCACCCCCTGTCACACACCTTTATGGTGGCTTGCAGGGTATTATGTAGATGTAGATGAAGATGGTATGCACCTGGTAGCACACCTTGAGTGGTGTTACACCCCTTGCTGTCGCACCCACTGGGCCGTGCTCTAGGCTCAACTCATTCCGCTGAAGGCAAAATGGGAGCGATGAAGCGCTAGGCTGTTCATGTACGGTCCACGGCAACTGCTGTGAGTCGCTAGGAAGGCGCTATTGCTGTAATGGAAGAAGTGGTAGCTTACGTCAAAGGCGAGCAATTGGTCGTAGGCGTATTGGTTTGGAACGGAGGAGAGGAGGCCTGCTCTTCACGAAAGGTCCACGGTTTAACGACCTATCCGGCGGACGTCGTACTGCACTCGATCAGTGTTCACGCAGCCCTCAAAAGGGACGTTAAAGCCATGAGAAACATTTGCCGGGCCTGGATTCGTGCCCGAGCCCTCGACAGTGGAGGCCAGTACTCAATTGGCATGAGTGTCCAAAATCGATTTGCGTAATTCCTGAAATTAGCGCCTGGCAGATTGAGAAAATGTCCTTGCGCTCGCGTCGCCTTTCTTGTTAATTTGGGTTGCGAGTGTTTTATAAATCTGGCAATTTATGATCACCAAAGAACCTAATCATTTTTTTTTGGCCTAGGCGCCCCTCATGAACGAAATAAGGTCGTGGATTTAAAACCTAAAGGTTTCGCAACTTAATAGTAAGAGTTATGAAGATGAAGGGAAAATAAGCTCTTTTTTCCAAGTACGAATTGGTGCATGGGAAACAAAAATGAAATGTTGGCACTTCTGTGAATGATAATGAATGAAATTATCTCTGGGTACTGTGACGCACTCTCCTTTGTTCTCGAAAAACATTTCTTTCGCATGATAACTGAATTTGAATTGCCTTTTTTTTTTTACCAACCAGAGAGTTGCTCAAGATACTCGAACGCCGTGTCACCGAGACAGTGCTATGTCGTAATTTTGACGAATTAAGTGTCTTTGGCAGTCTCTCCTTCCTCAAAGTACCTACTTGTTGTTGGGACGGCCTCGAGTGTCGCAGCTGAGTGGAAAGTCACCCCACAGTAAGACCAAATTGAAAAAAACTAGCCGAACGTCGGGACATGAAAATCGCGTTAAGCGGCCAAAAATAGATGATAAATAGTATTGATTATGTGCTCTTCGAGATAGTATACTACACGGAGCACATAAAATATCAGCATAATGTGTACGACCTGTCAAAGTATAGCATGTCAGTGTGATTTTTGCTGCCGTAACTTTCGCGTTAAAAACACGAATGTTTTTATCTTCATTTAAAATTTTCTTTGCAATATTTTGGATTTTTTAAAATTACCTTTACGTACAAAATGAGTTTAGTTTACCGTTCGCTTCAAAGTGTCTAGATTTTTATTGAGAAAGTGCTGTTTTTGCGTTAAATTTAATTTTAAAAGGCAATTATCGTTTTCATCGACATCTGCCGACACGGAGTTTTCTGTACTACGTGATAGAGTAGAGTATAAATGACAGTTTTCTGGAGAAAATTCTTGCAGATTTTTGCAGTTTTAATTTTACCGATTATATTTCTTCGAAAGTGCCCCGGTCGCTTCGTCGCTGCCGCCGTTTGCCTCTACATGGGGAAATCGCGAAATTTCCAAATATTCACGGAGAGGAATTTCAGTTTAGCATCTTCAGTAAGTATCATACGTGTTGTACGCGTAGGTATATCACCCACACCTATTGAAACAGGTTACTGAATTGGCAAAAATTCGAGAATACTCTAGTCACACATTTTCGTCCCCGTTAGGCCATAAGGTGTACATGAGATTCATCTACATCTACATTATACACTGCAATCCACCTCAAAGGTGTGTGGCAGGGGGTGAATTATCACTAAACATGCACTACATATCATGCATTTAAAAGGATTAGTATTATTATATTAGTCTAAACTGCAATATTTAAAATGATAAAAATAGCAAACTGCGCATGCAAAAACATGCTGTTAGTTGGGTTAGCTTCAAGTCCTTACACCAACATGCAGATACCAATGTTATCCATCGCTACACTCGTATTGGATATATTTACCGTTATTCATATCCCTAATTGTACGAGGAAAAAAGGGCATTTTGAATCTGTCACTTCGGCAATCAATTTCTCTATTACTTTATTAACCTCTAGTTAAATTTATTTATTAGTTTCTGATACCTTTGATTTGCCGAGATTTTAGCGAATTCCATGCACATAAGTGAAGAAGAAAGTTGTAAACAAACTTTTAAAATCTAAATATAGATTGCATGATAGAAATACACAATATTGTAAATATATTTTGGTTAACGCCAGGATGGAAATATTTGACGTAACAAGATCTCGTCGTATGATTTAATGGTGTAGATGTATTCAGTTCTACGCATTCTATGCCGGCCCAGGTGGCGGTGGGGTAAAGTCCTCGCTTTCTAATGCTAGGGTTGCGGGTTCGAGTCCCGCCTGAGTGAGTTTTTTTCCTCCCTGGGGGCCTGTGATTGAATCCATCGAGATTATCTGTAATGGGTGACCAAGGTGTCACGTGGCGCCGCGGTACGGGGTAGTATCATGGACAGTGCATCATCTACACCTATATCTACACGATACCCCGCAAGCCACCGTGAGGGTGTGTGGCAGGGGGTGAAGATCACCAAACAAGCAACTATAGGGTCTCATGCAACTAGATTGTTAGTATCAATAGTATTTAAGGGGTAAGACATGCATCATGCACTACAGGATACTCTAAAATATTTCCCCTACCTATCCCTTTGTTATGCTGTCTATTCTGTTCTCTTATAGTACGGGGGAAAAAATGCCATTTTGAAACTATCGGTTCGACAATCTATCTCGTTAATCTCATTTATCTGATCGAATCTAGAATAATACGCTGGTTTTTTTAATATGTGCCTAATATCTTCAGTAAAGCTATCCGATTTAAAATTCTGTGCTAGCTTTAATCTTTAGTTTAACCTACACTCTGATAATGATTCCCACCCTAATTCTTCTATTCATCGTAAAACACTACTCAACCTATCGTAACACTTTTTAACGAACCTAGCTGCTCTAATGCGGATCGCATTGCGAGGGACCATATCTCAGAAACGCTTCGAGATAGGTCAAAACAAATGAAAATTTTCCCTTTAGAACATTACTTTTGCATTTTTCATTATAATAGTAGTTTTTGGGCCATAAAAAGACATATTTAGGCCCGAGCTTCTTAGGGCCCTTGGGGCACCGGTTACCGTTAATTAAAATTGACCGAATTTTAGCACATGAATATGAACTCCATTTCGATCATTTTGAGAGTAGGGAAACATAACTTTTTCAAATCATGAAAAATAAGGGTCACCCTACTGTACAGGAAATAATGATTTTCAGTTTTCAGAGAGAATTTCAGTTGAATTGATAAACTGCCGCATATTACATACATGTTGTGGATCCCAGGACAGAATAGAAAATATCTATTCGTTCTGTAACGCGTGTTGAATGATAAAAATGAAATCTCGGTTTATTTGGAATATTTTTCTGGTACCAAGCAGGTGTAAATGGCAAATGACGACGATAGGATTATTCGAGGCATCTTATTTTTTTGACTGCGCTTTTTGTTGTAGTCGTGCGAAGGGAACTTCCGAGCGATACGCGCTCTGCAATGTGTGGCGCCCGTAATTAATCCGATCCCTTCTACGTGTCATTCGTTATCCTGAGAGAGAGAGAGAAAGGGTGAGAGAGAGGGATGATTATATTGATGATCAATGGAGGACAACTGGCGATGATTGCGGCTTCTCCGATTCCTTCAAAGAGAATGAAAAATTGATTCAGCGTTTTCAATTTCGCCGAGTGGCATGGCGTAGGGCTGTAATTGGTTTTCGCTTTCCTAATGAAACCTTGAAAACTGCGATTCTTCCGTAGGATTAAATAGTTTTCACTATACGTGTTCCTCCGCGGAGATTTCGTGGAAAAGCTGAATGCGGTAGTGCCTGACGGTCCCTTTATCGATGAGAAAAATCGGCCGACTACTCATTCCCTGGCTTCTCAACAACTTCCATTCATTATAGAAACAACCTCGGCCTTAACTTTGTTGAATATTTCTATAGTTTAAAATAAGAACATACTTTGTAAATTTCCACGCGACTTTAATTAACCTCCCGGTGCCAACACATTGGGGTCGTCATCAGGGACTCTATTCAGGGATCTCTATTCATTACATTTGTTAACAAAGTTAAGAATTGCATCCGAGGGAAAAAGTAGTGGATTAGCTATTGCTCATGAGGTTGATAAAAATTCCCTTGACTTCCACATTGCAATACTGCAGCCATTACAGTAACTGTTACAACGCCTGGTGTGAAATGACTGTCGCTCTTCCGAACAGTGTGTGGTCACCATCTTCACTCTTGTGAAGAAAAGCTGCTGCCTTCTCCTCCGGCTGATAATTAATCAGGGTGGCCTCCTTTTCTCAGAAGTTAATGAGGCGTAATGGAGTGCGTATTTTAAGAGGCTTTCGACTTTAAAATGACAAGTATTATTCCTGATTAATGAAAAAGTGAAAATTTTCAACGGCGAGAAAAGATGACGTCAAACTATTGCATGCCGGTCAATTCTACTTGTGACGTCAAAGGTATGTGTACGTAAGACGTGGGTCATAACTAGGTAAGGAACAGTTCATAGACATCGTCAAATCTCTCCAATAATCGGTAAGCTGCTTACCTACACTAGCGCCGCGTGTGGCAGATCTTCGAAATCAGACCTATAGGCGGGCAGTAGTGGCATCTTTCGGCGATCATTATCATTACTAGGGCTACTGATAGCGAAATGAGTATAGCATTTTAATGTAAACTACATTTATTTTATTTGCAATTTACAACGCGATAAAAATAGTAAATATATAATACACACACTCGGCTAACACTGGGTCAATGTTGATTGCCCATATATTCCCAAATTAGACATGGCATTGATAGTCGACTATTAATTTTTCAGGCTTCTGAACGTAACTTCCAATTTTAATGTTTAACGGCAGCTGTAAGAATAGAAAAATACCTAATATATTGCTATTAAAGACAAATTGCCAATTACTTTTGGACCAAAGCTTTTCTGTAAATGTATTTCAAATCTAAGAAAAACCTCGGAGATTCAGTCCAACCATATTTTTTTCACTGCAATTGCCACAATCCCTACTTACCCAGGATGATGTCAGAGAATTGCATTCCTATTCATTCCTCCCATCAGGAATATCTTTTCGGAAGCTTCATCCCACAGTTTCGTTAGGGTCACTCACATCCCTTTGTATTTCCTCTCACTGAAAAATGTACGACAAATTATTTCATTTCCTTATGAAAACTAACATACAGGTAAATGCTATGTGCACCCAATAGAGTACTAATTGCCACTGATGGTACATGATCACTATTATAAAAATAATATAATATATGCACTCTTCGTTGAATCAAGGCTACTAACTGCAAGTAATTATGATGTATCACAATATAATTTCCTTAAGATGCCCTTCCGACATGCTGGAGGTACATTGCGAAGCAGGGTGATAAAATTGTTTCGATATTTGCGTACTTAACTCAACAAACTCATTATTATAGGAATTAATGAAACTCACCTTTTCATTATAATGTGGGCTCCAAGAAGACGATGCCAGGGAAAAATTACTTTTTCGAGATTTCCATGAGCTGTGTGTACATTCATTGCTGTATTTGTGGCTCTATTGAAAAAGTACCACTTTTGTCCGATAGGGGGCTCTACAGTAAATTTAACGTAAGAAATGGGTAAGCCACTTCTATTATATGCTACCTACTTCTTATTACTTATTATTACTTCTTATTACTTACTTGTTTCCTTTCATCTGATAGACATGGCTTACCTTGTGCTAGCTGGGTATTTAGTTAATTTATTAATATTATTTATATACTGTATCATAACTTACATATTTATCAACAATTGTACATTTCAACACGCAAGTTACGCCACGCATGGAATTTTCGCCTTGAAGATCATCCGGGAACGCTGTCGTACCTATATATCAGCTGCAAAGACCAGGGAAGGTTAGGAAACGACTGTTAATAACATGTTCAACGGAAGAGATCTTCCGAACTTTAATAATTTTCATGGACGATTGCTAATAAATGTTCTCCAGAAATTAAAGGCACTGAAATACAATTGTAAGTAAGTAAGTTCATGCGATGGATATTCCGAATGCTTCGCAATGAAAACAATGTAGGTAGTAATTGCGCTATCAACAACACTGCCACCATTTCTTGGCTTTTTTTTATGAACTTAAAAGTAACATTCAGCTTTCTTGTTAAATGGGATTACTCAGTCAAAATTATTTCTGCGTATTGAATACGTTTGTAGTTGGGTACGAATCGCAGTTTATAAATTCCGTCTTCTGTCACGAGCGAAACTAATTAATCGCTGGCGGCCGCCGTTCGTCAAGTTTTTCACAGGTGTCTGTGTCGCTTGCCGAAGTGTAGACCAACACCACCTCGCAATGCGCAGTCGCTCTTTGTCCACGACTCTGCTTATCCGACCACTCTCTCTCTCTCTTTGGGGTTGAGGGGATCCATGCCAGCGCGTTGCTCATAATCAAACCATCCACGTAACCTCCATAGCATGGCCACAGGAAAGGAAGTGTTTTGCGTCCGAGGTGCTTATCCTACCCCAGCACCCCTTCATTGTCCCCCCCCCCTCCTGCACCCTCAAGCATCCTTTAGCGTATGCGACATTATTGGGAAAAACGTGGCAACAACAGAGAATTATCCTACTCTATTTCCAGAAATGTTGCCAATGGTGTATCTCCAGGTACTGTGTAAAACCTTAAGCCCGGTCGCTGTCTCGTCCATTTCGTACAATTGTCCAAATATTTCGAGAACTTTCTTTATAGCACTACCAACTGGTCATCCCTGCGACATGATGCATTTGTACCTGGGTCATTCTGACATTAAGTGGAAATTTACGAACGAAAAAATTATTTTTTCAATTATTAAATTTAATAAATTTTTATATGTAATGGTGTTGTACTTAATGTACTTAAGTGACCTAATATTTAAACATTACTAATATTTACTCAGTACAACAAGTTTTGCTTAGTTATTTAATTAAAACAACGCGTGGAGGTGACATTTAGATGCTTAATCAAATTATTTTTGCTATAAATATGTTAAATTTAGTTTATTAGGACACTTTGTTAGTTAATATTCCTATTTTTCTATTACTCAAAATTTTATTAAATAAAATCAATCATTAAATAAAGTAAAAAATTTAACGACTCATATTTCCACTTTATTTCAAAATGACCCACCTCATCATCATCATCATCATTGGTCAAGAACCCTAGGATTGGTTTGATTCACTCGATTCTTCTATCAGCCAACCTTTTCACTTTGACATAATTCTTCTCTTTTACATGCATTTGTGCCTATCAATTGATATTTCTATCGTTTCCTGCCACATTCGAAGCTATACGAATAGTAATGGCATGATGTTATAAATTTTTCATGTTTTCCTTCAGGAATTGACTTTCATTAAACTAAAGTGATTACAATGTATCTGCAGAGTTGAAAAATAATTCGCTTGAGATTACAAATGAATTGTAAATACAATCCTGGAGCATTATTACTACATATTAATTATAATAATAGTTATATTTTTTTACGCGGTATTATCTTTTTTGATTCTCCGTTTTTATTTGATCTATCTTTGATTAGGTACACCGCGACACAAGCACATAAATTAATGCGGTATTCAATAAAGATTTGTGGAACAATTAATTTCAGTTTGGCCCTTGTAATTAATCGTTGAATTATGAATCATTCATTTCCTACGTTCCGTCTTTCTATAATGAACTGGAACCATCCAACTGCAAATTCGCTTTATTATTTATGTTAATAACTTGAGGTAATTTTACTGGAAAATTCTCTTTTGTTAATAATGGGTAATCTCTAGCGTATTTTATAAATCCGTGTGGAATGTTGAGCACAGACTTAAAAGGAACAAATTGTCCGCCAAAACTAATTAATAATACCAGTTACCACAATCTGAATTCTTTCATTGAGTTCCAATTCATTCGACGCACTTCAGCACAGTTAATGTTGTTTATCGTGCTAATTCCCATTCGGTGTTTAGCTGTGGTCGGGGGTGACGGCGCCGTACCTGCTCCCCCTGCCACCGAAGCGCTCTCTTCTCGAAGTTGTATCTCGTTCAATTCTTGCTCCCATTACACGCCGTGGAACCTATCGCCATTGACCGTTCCAAGGTCTCGTTGAAATCTAATCTGCCCTTTCCAAATTCGTTACGCGACTTCCTCGCCTTACTCGCCATTTTAATGCCATGCTTCTTCCTTCCTGTTAATCAATTTGTCGAAATATTTTACCCGGGCAGAATAATCTACAGAAACCTGATTTTTCCACAATCTTTATTACTCGGCACTTCCGGGTTCGACTTCTCGATGAGTGAACAGGAAACAAACAAATTACAAAATGGCGTTTTGAGTTGAATCTAGCTCTCAGTAATCCCTAACAGTTCAAGAAGAGCGTCTCCACACGAAGGATTTTAGGAGGAATCTCGCAAGAATGCTCACTTTCAACCGAATGGTCTGCAAACTGTGACTTTGTCTTAACAATTTTCGAAGCATGATTTGTTTTCTTTTAAACTTTCTTCAAATTTGCGCCCAGTATATTGCAGAACATTCACCGCAGTTGGTAGACACCTCTTTATTCATCTAGATCCACACGATACACTGCAAGCCACCACGAGGGTGTGTGGCAGGGGGTGAATATCATCAAGCATGCACTACCGTCATGCAAACAAGCAACTATAGGGACTCATGCAACCAGATTGTTAGTATCTATAGTATTTAAGGGGTTAATACATGCATCATGCACTACAGACTACTCTGAAATATTTCCCCTACCTATCCCTTTGATATGCTGCCTATTCTGTTCTCTTATACCTAGTACGGGGAAAAAATGCCATTCAGAATCTATCGGAACGACAATCTATCTCTCTAATCTTGTTTATCTGGTCAAATCTAGCATAATACGCTGGTGTTTTTGATATGTGCCTAACATCTTCAGTAAAGCCTTCCGATTGAAATTTCTCTAATAGATTTAATCCGCACCTTAACCTACACTCTGACAATGACTCCCACCCTAATTCTTGTATTAATTATGATATACTACTCAACCTATCGTAACACCTAGCTTAACGAACCTAGCTGCTCTACGCTAAACACTGTCTACTTCTCTGATCAAACCTAATTCATTCGGATCCCATACACTGGCTGTGAAGGCTGTTCTTCGAAGACTAGCATTCTATTTTTGGCTTGCAACAATTAGGCGGCTTTGTTGTGGAGAGCTGCTTCGGCGTTTCCTTAGCAGAGTTTTGTTGTATGTTACCTAGGCACCAATTCTCTTCCTTTTTTCGGTTTCAATTTTTGGTGCTGTGCCAACATTAGATTTGGTTTCCATCGTTTCCTCTTCTATTTTATGACATTGACAGCTAACTGAGGCTGGTTCCGTTTATTCACTGCTGTGTGTTTGAATACATCTTTTTACTTTGGCATATCCGCAAGAGACATGGGCAGGTTAGTGAGACGGGAACTAAGAGGATCCTGGGAGTATCAAAGGCGTGCACCAAAAATGCACCCACACACCAAAATGCACCAAATAAAGAAGACAATACTAGCTTGACGATAGGTTTTGCAAATATTCTGACGGCTTTTCTCGATAAAATAAGTAGCGATAGAGAAATTAATTATAATTAAGGATGAAATTATCGCAAAAGTCATTAGGAAAGTAAGTAAGAATTAGCGGTAGGCCATTTTAGAGAAAGACGAGGCCTTGACAATGGCCAAAAGCTGATCAAACTCTGTAGAACATATTCTGATAATGCAATAAATGAATATTTTGCTCATGAAGATACTCACAAACTCCCCCACGGTAGAATTAATATAGAGTGGTAATTAATTATAAGCTATTAATTATAAATATATAATTAATAATTAATATCATATAAAGTGGTAGGATGACAATTTCTGAGAAGAGTGTTGTCTGTAATTGACTATATCAGTATGCGTATCCTTTCTGAAAATGGAAAACTCGAATTTATGATCGTTTCTTGCTATACTCATATCCTGAAAGTTGAAATATCCGGCGCTTGTGATAATCTGTACAACATTATTGAAACTTTTGCTGCCGGAAATGTATTACGAAACTGTTTCCAAATTGACTCTAAGCTTATAGTCTCGAGAGTCAATGCAGTCATGATAGGTGGCGTGGGTCTCGAAGTCCTTTTTCTCCTCTTTTCTCGACGTACCTAAGACAGCATCGTGAGCGAGTGAGGTTTCCTCGCTGGAAGCGCTATTTATGTCGTTGAGGGAAAAAGCTGCTCACACCCGTCTCTGTTTTTCGCTCTGTGAGGGAGTCGCTCATCAACAGCAACTAATTTCAGTAATGCCGTATGAACATAGTTTGAAATTTGTTTGTAATGGCAAACCTTATCAGGTATCTACGGGAAAATAAAAAAATGCACCTTCCAATTTTTTTCATTTCACCTAATTTCTGCATACGATCACAGCTGATGTTCTTTATGCTTTTCACTGATTGACGGGAGGAGATGTCCCTGCATCAGCTGTGCTTCATATCGTGGCTGTTCCCTTCTATGCTGTATTCCATTTTTCGTTCTCTAAATCATTCAGGATTCAGAATTCCAATTTTACTTAAAGTGACAGGTGCCACACTCTCTATGCCTCACTGTCTTTGCCCTGCCGTTGCTTCTAATTATTTAATCCAAAGACAGGAATCTTTAATGGTGTCTATGGATTACATAGTCAACATGTGTATTAATTATACCGTGATGGAGTTTGTGAGTATCTACATGAGCAAAGTATTCATTTATTACATTATCAGAATATGTTTTACAGAGTTTGATCAGCTTTTGGCCATTGTCGTGGCCTCTGTTTCTCTAAAATGACCTACCACTAATTCTTATTTACTTTCCTAACGACTTTTGCGATAATTTCATTATTAATTATAATTAATTTCTCTATCGCTACTTATTTTATCGAGAAAAGTCGTCAGAATATTTGCAAAACCCATCGTCCAGCTAGTATAGTCATCTTTACTTGGTGCATTTTGGTGTGTGGGTGCATTTTTGGTGCGTGCCTTTGATACTCCCTGGATCCTCTATGCTCCCGCTTAGGAATGGTCCTTTGGCACTCCTTCCAATGACGTGTTGTGCGTCATTTGGAGGTGTTTGGCAGTGGATGACTACACACTCGTGATTGGCCACGGACAATGCCAGGAAGGTACGACAAAAGGATTACAGCTTGTACAAAGGAAATCAGCAAGATTTCTTTACGGTCACTATGGTGGTTGTATTAGTGTTAAGAGTTTAATAGAAGATCTAGTATGGGAATGAATATCTGAACGAAGGTTGATATCTAGGCTAAACCTTGTAAGTTAATTCGAAGCGGATAGGTTAAGTGAAGATAATAGATATATACTAAGAACTCCTGCGTATTTTGCTAGGCTTGATCAGATAACGAGATTAGAGGGATAGATTGTCGTGCCGATATATTTAAAATGTATTTTTTTCCGTTTGCCATAAGAAAACAGAATAGGCATAATAGCAATGAGATACGGAAGTGAAACACTGTTGGAGTATTTTTGAGAAAACGATCGGATTCAGGGGTACCTTTGTAAAATTTTTCCATGGTGGAAATAACGAACTTTGCAAATTTCACTTTTATAAATTTATTCACGACCCGGGTGTCAACCCATTGAGTCTGAAGATGACCTGAAGATGACACAATGTGTTGAAACCCGGGTCGTGAATAAATTTATAAAGTGAAATTTGCAAAGTTTGTTATTTCCACCATTGTTGGAGTAGTCTGTAGTGTATGATTCATGTCTTAATATTGGTAACTCATTCATGCCAGGGCAACACTGATAAATAAATTTAGAGGAAACTCTTCTAGCCTGTAGATAATCACTTTGTTAATAAGCAGACGCTAACTGTCTAAGTAGTGACACGTGGCTGTTATACCTGGTATGTTCCCATAAAGTAGTATCATTGTAGCTCTTAAGTTGCATGTCAGTAATTCATGTATGGTGATATTCATCCCCTGCCAATTACCCTCGAGGCGACTAGTAAGGTATTACTTAGATGTAGGTATTCCGTGGCGTACTTGATTCTGCAGTCAGTGCTATAGTGCTAAGTTACTCCAATTCACCTGGGAAACAGGGCAACTTCGCGTTCAACACAGCTTATCACTGTTCTACCATCGTCATTAGAAACATTCTGTGCTCTAATTTTAAACAAATAATCGTGGTCACTTGTCAGAATTTCGGAAACTGTTCCCCCCTGTCATCGCATCGTCAGTCGCCCCTTGAATCCTCCCGCCCTTCTATTCCTGCAATTTTATCTTCTCGACAGGATTAAAATGAAGAAGGAAAAAGCTCCAATCCTAAAAGTGGAAAATGCCGTGATATATTGGCACGGTGAGTGTTTTTGCGTTCGAGAGATTCTTCGTTGTTCAACCGAGAAACGTGTCTTTAAGAAGATACAAAGAATTCCTTCATTCACCATGAACCGAATCTTCCAAGTGTTCGCGGGTGACTTCTAAGTTTTCCGACAGTTTAGTTTCTTAGTTTTATTTAGAGTGCAGTTTAACAGCTTGCGAGTGTAGAATATAGGATGAAATAGTGTGACCTTTCTTTTTATAATTTCCGAGGAAATAACTTGTATTTCATCACAAGCCATGATATGCAATCCACGACATTCTCTTTGTAGGTTCAACATTGGACCCTACCTGACATTTTACTCACTCCCTGCTTCCTTCTTATGTCGCTGCACGCCCCCCTCCCCTCCTCCCCCCTCCCCCGCTAATCTCCGTTGTTGCTTCGCTTGCATCCGACTGCAATTTCTTCATCTCGGGGGCGCCTTCCCCTCTCGGAAGGAAACCGGTGTCGGCGAGACGTGGCCTATCAACTCCTCACCTCTAAGGCTCTGTTAAGAAAGGCAACGTAGCACCACCATTAAGAATTTCATGTACTCGAGACTGATAGCAAAAAATAAAACGGTTGTTTTTCGAAATTTCTTTGTCACATATCATCCTCTGCCCTTCGATATATTTCCGCTAATGGGGTCGTTTACCATTTATTTTTATTGCCGATTCTGATAGAGTTTGTGAAATAAAAAGACGCGCGTTTTTCCGTTTTCTGATCCGTCAATTATTTATCGAGTTATAAGCGGCGAAAACTGATGTTTTTAACCCTTTCGGAAAAGTCGGCGTGGTGCAACCTCTGACGCATAACGACTTCGTCCAATCACAACTGAGCCCGCGAAGCTACTTCACCTATTTTCGTAATGGGGGGGACACAGCTGACTCTGCCAATGGGGGTGATTGCGACAGCATCTGTAGGAGCAGACCGTCGGAGAACCCCCAATCCACTCCTTTCCCTTCCCAGAAGAGCAGTCAAGGACGGGAGGAAAATGACGTCAATGATATCAAAGCAGCTTTTTCGGTGGGCGTCACCTTTTGCTAATTTTTATTTTTGATTTATTAGTGATTGGTTGTGGTTGGAAGATTAATTTTTTTCACTAAATTTTTTTTTTTGTTTCCATCTAACGATTTCGTGTACGAAATTTCGATTTCGGTTCCGAGTGAACGCCCCCATTGAAGGCTTTAATAATCAATCAACTCAACGAGTGATCATCGTTGAGTTGTTGCGTTTGCAGTCGGCGGCGGTGCACTGCATAAGGCAGTCACTAACTAGCAGCCTCCTCTCAGGTCGACCCATTACCACGAAATGAACGAACGACTCCTTCCCAGCAATCAACACACTCAACCCTCCCCTTCCCCCCCCCTTCCCCCCCCACGAGCACTTTCGCGTGTATCCGTCTGACAATGAGACGCCTCTCCCCTCTTTCGAGGGGACCGGCTCGCGCATGCGCAGTGGCTGCGCCGCCGGCCCTGTCTCCGAAGCGATAAGCTCATCGGCACGAGAGGCCTTTACGCAATTGTCGCCTCTGCTCACCAGAGGGACCCCTAATCCACTTTGTCATGATGCGCTTCTGTCGCAGTTTAATACCGAAGCCCCCTCCCGCCTCATCATCTACATCTGCACGACACCCTGCGAGCCACCGCGGGGGTGTGTGGCAGGAGGTGAAGATCAACAAGAATGCACTACTAACATGAAAACAAGCAACTATAGGATCTCATGCGACTAGATTGTTAGTATCTATAGTATTTAAGGGGTTAATATATGCATCATGCACTACAGAATACTCTAAAATATTTCCCCTACCTATCCCTTTGCTATGCTGAATACCTAATTGAACGGGGAAAGAAGAACACTTTGAATCTATCGTTTCGGCAATCAGAGTCTCGTATTTTATGTCCATGGTCCATCCTACCATAGTAATTTGTAGTTCACAAAATATTATCTTGGGATTTAGTTGAGAGATTAAGTCTAAATTTCAACCTACGGTCTGATTCCCACTTTAGTTCATCTCGTTGACTGGCAGGCGAAGCAAGGGAGGGAAGTGGTCGACTGAGACAGAATCGAAGGCAGTGGAAGTGGAGTCATCTACATCTACATCTACATAATATCCTGCAAGCCACCACAAGGGTGTGTGGCAGGGGGTGATTGCTCACCAAACATGCACTACATATCTACATAATCTATCTACATAATATCATGCATAAAAAAGGAATAGTATTTATATAGTAGTCAGAACTACACTATATAAAAAAAGATACAAATTGCTAAGCAAACATGCAAAAACATTCTGTTAGTAGGGTTAGCTTTAAGCACTCATACCAACATGCAGCTACCAATGCTATTCATTGCTACTCTCCGATAGGACATATTTACCGTTATTCGTATCTCTTATTGTGCGAGGGAAAAAGGACATTTTGAATCGGTCAGTTCGGCAATCAATTTCTCTAACTTTATGATTATGGTCCAGTCTGCCATAGTAAGTTGGGGTTCGTAAAATATTTTTAACATCATCACTGAAAATATTGCCTTGGAATTTGTGGAAGAGATTAAGTCTAAATTTCAACCTGCGATCTGACAATGATTCCCATTTCAATTCATTTAATAGACTGGTTACGCTAATATAATTATCGTATCGTCCCTTTACAAATCTTGCCGATCTTCGCTGCACACGTTCAAGTTCATTACTTAGACCGATTTCGTAGGGATCACATACACTGGCAGCATATTCCAAATGAGGTCTAACTAGACAAATGTGTGAGTCGAGGGTGTATGACATATGCATCGCACAGGACTTGGGAAACGGAACTCCGTCGCTGCCGTCAAATATGTCGGCTCCCTCTCTTGGATAAATGCGCCCGATGCGAATTTCCCCATTTTTCGCGAAAAGGAACAACTCCCGGACTTCCAAAGGTTTACACGCATATTTCTTGAGGGAGGTGGATGCCCGAAGACATTTGTCCTGGAACTTGTGTTTTCCTTGTTGACCAACGCCGTGGCCCCCTCGCGGCGCTTTCTTACTTCTCAGGAAGAAAACTTCCTTGGAAGAAATTTCAAGTCTACGGTCGGAAGTTCCTAAATTATGAGAAATGTCACCGAAGCATTTGTAATTAGCTATTCCACGAGGGTCCGTTATCCTCGAGTTCCGAAGTTAGATTCTTGTTTGTGACATTAAATCCCGCTACTTTTCCGGCTGAATCATATCCATTCCATCAGCAATTCCAGGCTATTAACATGATTTCTTTGTTCGTAGAACCTCCGAGAATAGGTCTCTGGACACATATACGAATAAAGACATTTTCGAAGAGTAAATGTACAAATAATACTTTATGCCAAGGCAGTTTTGGCAAAAAGTATTTTATTTTTTAAATATAAGCATTTTAAATCGCCACGAGCTTGTCCCTCGCAAAAACGTAATTCGCATCGCTGCCATCTTGAATGACGTCAGGTCCTGCAACAGTGGTCGAGGTGCGTATATTTCTATGCGAAGCTTCGAGCGTTCAGGACATTGCAGTGGAAACAATTCTCAGAAAGACACTTTTTTTAATATGCCAGATCGTTGCTTTAACCAATTATGTTGTTCCTAAAATGTAATGGCACCAACGGAAATCCCTCGAACACGAAGTATTCCTTTTTTCGAAGTCTTCTCAGAACCGAAATCGGAATTTTGTACACGAAATCGTTAGATGGAATCGAAAAAAGGAATTTGGTGAAAGAATTAATCTTCTAACCAATACCATTCGCTCATAAATCAAAAATTAAAATAAGCAAAAGGTGACGCCAACCGAAAAAGATGCTTTGATATCATTGACGTCACCCTCCTCCCGTCCTTGACTGCTTTTAGGGGAAGGGATGGGAGTGGAGGGGGGTTCCCGGAAGGCCTGCTCGCACAGATGCTGTCGCAACTGCTCCTATTGGTAGAGTCAGTTGTGTCCCCCATCCTTTGCGAGGAGGCGGAGTAGCTTCGCGGGCTCAGCTTGATTGGAAGAAGTCGTATACGTCAGAGGTTGCACCACACCCACTTTTCCGAGAGGGTTAAAAACATCAGTTTTTCGCAGCTTATAACTCGAGAAATAATTGACGGATCGAAAAACGGAAAAATACGGGTCTTTTTATTTAACAAGCTCTATCAGATTCGCCAGTAGAAACATATGGTAAACGATCCCATTGCGCAGGACCTGGGTTAAAACAATAAATATCCGCCAGTGTTCACTATTGATGTTAAATATGGTTCGGTAAAACATTTTCATTGGATTGACAATACATACTTATGAGCTGTTGAAGTCATTCACACATCAGTAATCTGAGTAAACATATGAGCCTATGACACCTTGTTAGGCCTAATTTGGAATATGCTGCCAGTGTATGGGATCCCTACGAAATCGGTCTAAGTAATGAACTTGAACGTGTGCAGCGAAGAATGGCAAGATTTGTAAAGGGAAGATACGATAATTATATTAGCGTAACCAGTCTATTAAATGAATTGAAATGGGAATCATTGTCAGATCGCAGGTTGAAATTTAGACTTAATCTCTTCCACAAATTCCAAGGCAATATTTCCAGTGATGATGTTAAAAATATTTTGCCAACCCCATCTTACTATGGCAGACTGGACCATAATCATAAAGTTAGAGAAATTGATTGCCGAACTGACCGATTCAAAATGTCCTTTTTCCCTCGCACAATAAGAGATACGAATAACGGTAAATATGTCCTATCGGAGAGTAGCAATGAATAGCATTGGTAGCTGCATGTTGGTATGAGTACTTAAAGCTAACCCTACTAACAGAATGTTTTTGCATGTTTGCTTAGCAATTTGTATCTTTTTTTATATAGTGTAGTTCTGACTACTATATTAATACTATTCCTTTTTTATGCATGATATGTAGTGCATGTTTGGTGAGCAATCACCCCCTGCCACACACCCTTGTGGTGGCTTGCAGGGTATTATGTAGATGTAGATGTAGATGAGGGAAATGTGCTGAACACATCACGAAAAATCTTTTCCAAATCAACAAAGCCGTTTGAGAACGTTTGCTAAGTATTTTTCAATTATGTTTCGAATATTTAACCTAGCGCTACTTATGTTCACGATCAGGCGTCGTAAATTTTGGTAATTGCAAGCAATAACTAACTTTCATCATGCGAAGGGCAGCATGGACGATGGATGCACGATAGATTTTGCATTCAGGAAGCATACATCGTTCATGCTGACCTTCGAACGGCGAAAAGCTTATAGCCTATGTAGTTAGGAAGCTACGGTGATGGCTTACTAATACACATGAACAACTTAAACACTTCTTTTTAACAAAAACAGCTGTATAAGTGAATTTTTATATACTGCCTCAAATTGCATTAACTTCACTTTAGATGTACTTTTAGTCTATTAAATGAATTAATTTGGGAATCATTGTCAGATGGTAGGTTGAAACTTAGACAATCTCTTAAATAAATTCCAAGACCATATTTTCAGTGATGATGTTAAAAATAGTTTGCGAACCCCAACTTACTATGGTAGACTGGACAATAGTCACAAAATTAGAGAAATTGATTCCCGGACTGAGAGATTCAAAATGTTCCTTTTTTCCTCGTACAATTAGGGATATGAATAACGGTAAATGTATTTAGTACGAGTGTAGCAATGGATAACATTGATAGCTGCATGTTGGCATGAGGACTTTAAGGTAACCCAACCAACAGCATGTTTTTGCATGTTTGCTTTGTTACTTTTATCTTTTTTTAAATAGTGTAGTTTAGAACAGTATATAAATACTAATCCTTTTCTTTGCATGATATGTAGTGCATGTTTGGTGAGAATTCACCCCCTTCCACACACCTTTATGGTGGCTTGCAGGGTATTATTTAGATGTACGTTTCGACATACCGCGTCATAACAAGAACAGCTAATGCCAAATTCACCAAACCACTTAACAAAAAAAATCTAGAATCACGATCGCACTTGCTTGCTGCCCAACACAGGATAATTTTTGAAGTTCCTCAGTATATTCTATAATCAAGGGTATTTTGAATCCACCTCTGTCTCAATAGTCCAATGCATCACCGTAAAAGAGTGCTCTTCGAAATCGTATCAAAGCTCATCACTGCACAAAGGTTAATGCGCTTAGCGAACAAAAGAATTTCACGTTCATCGTATTGTTTTTTTGAAGATCTGAATCCTTGAAAACTCATCCCAAATGATATGTAAATGATATATCTTGCCTGAAAATACAGGAATGTCATCACTTATAGGAGTAGGAATTCAATGTAAACAAATGGATGAAGTAGATGTTCTTAACTTGACGTGCAATCCTTGCAACTACATCTACATCTACATAATACCCTGCAAGCCATCATGAAGGTGTGTGGCAGGGGGAGAACTATCATCAAACATGCACTTCATATCATGCATAAAAAAGGATTAGTTCTTGGAACTAAGGCTCACTGCTTCGTCGCTACCCATCAAACTTCCTCGGCATTTTCCTAATATCTAAGTTTATGTTCGGGGCATTCACGAGCACAAGCAACACAAACACTTCTAGGTCTACTTGCACGTAGCCGATGACGTCATCTCCGTGTTCCACATCTAAACATTCATCATCGCTAGGTATGTTATGTATATTACAAAATTCTAATGAGAAAAATCATTTTCGAACACCAAGAGGCATTTACTACGCCATCTTCACTCCTTGGCTTTCCGCTTGAGCGCTCTTTTCTTCGAAGTTTGAACGAAGCTTCATTTAGCTGCTTTTAAACATGGTGTTGATGAGTAAGAAAAATTTGCTAGTGTTGACACATTCAAAGAATTTCTTGCGTCAGCTGTGACAAACTCAGTCTTCATGTCATCTAAATAAACCATAAATTTCGTAGTCTTCCTCAACCTCACCGAAGATAATTAAATCCGACAACAAATGTTGATAACCACGTCCGTGCATATGAACTGTGCATTTTCCTCACCATTGCAGGACGTGACATCACTTTAAGCCCGGCGATCACAATACTTTTTAAACTGGGCGTGTTCTTTGGGCATTTTCTGCTTATTTGTCCAAAAAAGACATTAAATAAATTACATGGTATTCATCTGTAAGCTGTTTCAGTATCATTTACAATTTTAAAATAGCATTACAAGATGATTTAAAAAGTTGTCCAGAGACCTATTATCATCTACACCTACGATATACCCTGAAGGAACCACGAGGGTGTGTGGCAGGGGTGAACATCACCAAAACATGCACTATTGACATGTAGTTAGGGTACTACATATGCTAATAATATAGATCACATGCAGTTGCATGGTTAGTATCGGCTCAGTAATAAAGGGATTGGTTGTTAATACATGCATCATGCGCTACAGACTACAAAATTTCACCTACCTATCCCTTTGCTAGGCTGCCTATCGTGTTCCCTAATGGTACGAGGGAAAAATGACACTTGAAATCTATCTCTCTAATCTTATGTATCTCATCGAATGCATAATACGCTAGTGTTTTTTAAATATAAATCTAACATCTACAGTAAAGCTATCCGATTTAAATTTCTGTAAGAGATTTTATCTGTACTCTAACCTACGCTCTGATAAGGATTCCCAACCTAATTCTTGTATTAATTCTGAAACACTACTAAACCTATCGTAACTTCTTTTAACAAACCTAGCTGCTCTACACTGCACACTGTATAGTTCTGCGTTCAAACCTAATTCATTCGAATCCATTACACTGGCTGCATATTCCAGTTGGGGCGGCGTAACTAGTGAAAAGTAGCATCGCTCTTTTGTCTTCTCATCACATTTCCCAAGTACTCTTTTTATAAATCCTAGCTTTCTCTTTGCTCGGCCGCATATTTCCTGGTTGTGTCTTCGCCACGATAATATCTTTAGTGATTGTTACAACTAAGTGCCTTTTTATTTCAACGCTTTCCAATTTTCGTGTCACTAATGCTATAGAATGCTATGCTATCATCTTCAGGTACGCTGCGTGATGTGTTGTCTTCCTTCTGTTATTTCATTAGCAGCCAAGTGACTGCGGGGATCCGCTAATTGCCATTATTTCGTCAACTGCGTAGAGTCTTGCGTCATGTAGTGACGTCATACAGCTTCCACACAGTACTGGCAGTCGCTAACTGTCGTGTCTCATATTTTCCATTCATTTTCCCAAGCCACTCACTCACTCAGGGCCACTCAGGAATGGTGCTTTCATTCATCCTTTATTCATAATCCTTCAGTCAATTTTATGCGTATTTAAATAGATGATTAAAAATTTTCGTCCCTAGCTATAATGCATACGTGGAATCTATTAACTATCTTGGAATAATTCTGACACATAATCATTCCTAATCACATACGTGAAATAATGGGTCAAGCGATTCGTAGACTGGGATTAATCAAAAGAGTACAGGGTAAATGTGACGATCATGTACGCGAAATCAGCTACTTTTCCCTTGTTAGACCTCATTTGGAATATGCTGCCAGTGCATGGGATCCCTACGAAATCGGTCTAAATAACGAACTTGAACGTGTGTAGTGAAGATTGGCAAGATTTGTAAAGGGACGGTACGATAACCTTATTAGCGTAACCAGTCTATTAAATGAATTAAAATGGGAATCATTGTCAGATCGCAGGTTGAAATTTAGACTTAATCTCTTAAAAAAATTCCAAGACCATATTATCAGAGATGATGTTAAAAATATTTTTCGGACCCCAACTTACTATGGTAGACTGGACCATCATCTCAAAATTAGAGAAATTCATTGCCGAACTGAGAGATTCAAAATGTCCTTTTTTCCTCGTACAATTAGGGATATGAATAGCGGTAACTATATCCAATACGACTGAATCAATGTAAAGCATAGGTAGTTGCAGGTTGGTTTAAGTACTTGAAGGTCACCCAACTAACAGCATGTTTTTGCATGCTTACTTTGCTATTTTTATCTTTTTAAATATTGCAGTTAGACTAATATATTAATTCTAATCCTTTTTTATGCATGTTTTGTGAAATTCACCCCCTGCCACACACTTTTGAGGTGGCTTGTAGGGTATTATATAGATATGTAGATGTATAAGGATAGCCGGACAGTATCTGTGGCCCACTGGTACATCTAAGATTGTATCTGCTCCAATGGTATCTGATCCAATCGTGCTGGATAGTTCCCGAGATTGAATCAGTGTTCCTATCACGTTAGAGATACTTACAGCACAGCACATTACGCTCGATAGCACCCGGAGAGCAATATTGAAGAGGATGGATCCAAGATTCATATCTTCTGTAGAGCGATCCGGGATGTATGCAGCGGATGCAGTGAACCTGATTGATATGTGTGGTGCACGTAGTTCATACTTCAACATACAAATGATTATTGACTCTTGTAAACTACTCTCTTACCTGCGAAACGGGAATTAGCCATTGCAGCCAATAAAGGCATCCACATCCACATCTACACAATACCCTGCTGGCCACCGCGAGAATGTGTGGTAGGGGGTGAAGATCACCAAGCATGGACTACCGACATGCAAACAAGCAACTATAGGGTCTCATGCAACTGGATTGTTAGTATCTATTATATTTAAGGGATTGATACATGCATCATGCACTACAGAATACTCTAAAATATTTCCCCTACCTATCCCTTTGCTATGCTGCCTATTCTGTTCTCTTATAGTACGGGGGAAAATATCATTTTGAATCTATCGGTACGACAATCTATCTCTCTAATCTTATTTATCTGATCGATTCTAGCATAAGATGCTGGTGTTTTTGATATTGGCCCACATCTTCAGCAAATCTATCTGATTTAAATTTCTCTAATAAATTTAATCTGTACTTTAACCTACGCTCTGATAACGATTTCCACCCTAATTCTTTTATTAATTTTGAAACAGTATTATACTGGATAATTTACTGTCGCATCCGGATCTAGTTAGTATATCATGCTTCGCGAGAACTCGCGGCGGAGCGAAGAGAAAGCTAGGATTTATAAGAAGAGTACTTGGGAAATGTGATGAGAAGACAAAAGAGCGAGATAATTCGTCCAGATAAAAAAAGACTAGATAGATACTTTGTCGTACTGACTGATTCAAAATGGTTTTTACCCCTGTATTATAAGAGAACAGAATAGGCAGCATAGCAAAAGGATAGGTAGGGGAAATATTTTAGAGTAGTCTGTAGTACATGATGCATGTAATAATCCCTTAAATACTATAGATGCTAACAATCTAGTTGCATGAGACCCTATAGTTGCTTGTTTTCATGTCGGTAGTGTATGCTTGATGATCTTCACCCCCTGTTATGCAACCTCGCTGTGGCTTGTAGGGTATCCTGTAGATGTAGATGTATTTATGACAAAGGAACAATATACCAGTCGCGTTTTGATGGGCAGATCATTTCAGTAACGTTCGTCGTTTTAAAATATACCAGAGAGTTATGGGTTTTTTCGACAACTTAACTAACTATATCATTCATTCTCTCTCTCTCTGTCTCATCCCACTTTATTCGCCTCTCACTGATACTGTTTGATTTTTTTTCATATATCCCTATTTTCGCTATCTAGCTGCGGAGCATATTTGCCGGAATGAAGATTCCACCGTTCCGTCCCATATACCGACCTTGCCCACGTATTTTTCTCTTTCCGCTGCAAAGGCAAGAGACCATTTTTATTTCAAGCCTGATAAGGAAATGAAAATCCTTCCATCAAAAAATGACTGTTCATAAATGGAGGCAGGGATATACTCGTTATGCTCGATGGACTTTGACTAATTTTGTTTGCAGTTGAGGCTCTCATTTGAAAGACTCGTATTCGCAGAATGCTCTTTATTTGGAATAAGAGATTCATATGTTTCCTCGCGCTGTATATTGTATAAGTATTTAGAAAATATTTTAATAATTTTTTATCGAAGTATTCGGAGAAATGTCTTTTAGTTAAACTTGTGTGTAAAGTAAAATAGTTTTATTCTGATATTCATGAATCTATTTTCTTGCTTATGTCATCTACGTCTAAACTTACAATTACGCGAAACCCTGCAAGCCACCAGAAGGTATGTGGCAAGGAGTGATTTATAGCAAACATGCTTCAGTTGTCAGGCTTAAAAGGATTAGCACCTGTATATTAGTCGTAACATAACGATTTAAAAACATACTAAGAGGAAAGCAAGCAAGCGGGCACAAACATGTTGTTAGTTTGGTTATCTTAAAGTCTTTATGCAACTACCAATGCTATCGGTTGGTACACTGATATGCATATATATTATTGATCATATTTGCAGTTATTCATATCACTAATCGTGCTAGGGAAGAAGAACATTTTGAATCCATCGGTTTGGCAATCAATTTATCTGATTTTATGTTCATGGTCCAGTCTATCATAGTAAGTTGCAGTTGACGAATTATTTTTAACGTCATAAATCTTGGAATTTAGAGGTCAAGTCTAAATTTCAACCTGCGATCTGACAATGATTCCCAATTTAATTCATTTAATAGACTGGTTACGCTAGTATGGTTATCGTACCGTCCCTTCACAAATCTTGCCGATCTTTGCTGCACACGTTCAAGTTCGTTATTTAGACAATTTTGTAAGGAACCCATATACTGGCAGTGTATTCCAAATGAGGTGTAACGAGGGAAGCCAGAGACACTCCTATTACCCTGAGCATTGAGTTATTCTTCATTTGACGTTGGATTTTTAGGGAATACTGCTATTTCATGGAGTTATCTTTTCGGTGCGCCAAGCAATGCCTGCATCACACTCCAAATCGGCAAATTAGAGGCGTTCCTCCCTCATTTCACGGCTGCCGGAAAGATATGCTCTTGACTTTGTTTCAATCCATGTTTTCGCACTCTTTTGTCTTCCATCGGTTATCGCTTCCGACTGCAAGAAGTATAGAACGGATTAAAAGTGAGGAATATTTTTCCTTCAATAGTCGTCAGCTAACGAGGGTTTCATTTTCCTCCAGTGCCTCAAATCCGTGAACTCAGGGGGTCCGTGTGGATGCCAACGGAGGTGAAGGACAGGCTGTGCCCTGCGTAGTTATCCATTGGACAATGATGAGCTAGTGAGTCGAATTTTCTGCGTTAAGACAAATTCCTGGCCTGCCATTTGATATGAGCTGCAGTCTTCTCTGTGGAGGTGCTATCCAAGATTTCTCTCGAAATAGAATATTCAAGTGAATGACAACACAGGTGCTTCCAAAATTTCACGAGTAAGTAAGGAGAAATAATTTGGCGTTGGTAACCGAGTTAGCGGACAACGTGTTGCCAGGCTGGGCTGGAATCCGATGAAATTGCTGGCAGGTGAACGCTTCCAGTTTTCAGAGTGTTTCACATTTGGGAAATATGCGGCCGAGCAAAGAGAAAGCTAGGATTTATAAAAAGAGTGCTTGGGAAATGTGTAGAGAATGCAAAAGAGCGATGTTACTTTTCACTAGTTAGGCCCCACCTTGAGTATGCAGCCAGTGTATGGGATCCGAATGAATTAGGTTTGATCAGAGAACTAGACATTGTGCAGCGTAGAGCAGCTAGGTTCGTTAAAAGGTGTTACGATAGGTTGAGTAGCGTTTCAGAATTAATAAAAGAATTAGGGTGGGAGTCATTATCAGAGCTTAGGTTAAAGTACAGATTAAATCTATTGGAGAAATTTAAATCGGATAGCTTTACTGTAGATGTTAGGAAATATTAAAAACACCAGCGTATTATGCTAGATTCGACCAGATAAATAACATTATAGAGATAGATTGTCGTACCGATAGATTCAAAATGGCATTTTTCCCCCGTACTATAAGAGAACCGAATAGGCAGCATAGCATAGGGATAGGTAAGTGAAATATTTTAGAGTATTCTGTAGTGCATGATGCATGTATCAATCCCTTGAATACTATAGATAATAACAATACAGTAGCATGAGTCTTCATAGTTGCTTGTTTGCATGTTTATAGTGCATGCTTGGTGATCTTCACCCCCTGTCACACACCCTAGCGGTGGCTTGCAGGCTATCGTGTAGATGTAGATCTTTGCTGGCAAGCGCGTGTGGCGTTGACTTCTGATACAACCAAGCGGAAAGATGACAAAACTGCAATTCAACGAATCGATCGAAACCTTTTTATTTCTCGTTTGGAATGCTTTCGCATATGCTGCATATGTAAAAGCATATCGCACGGAACTAGAGCTCAATATGAAATGCTGGAATTTCACCTGCAGTAGAACTGATTATAATTTTCATCTGACTTTTTCTTTTCCAGCCAATGCAATGTGATAATTATGTTATTTTTTCATTCCCGTTCGAAATTAATAATAAATGGATTGCTGTAATAACGTTGTAGTTGAGTCTCTTTGGTTAAAACGCACTGCTGTGAATGGCTAGGGGGCCTTCTCGATTCTGGGTCGAATATAGTATTTTTAACTTTTGTGGAATCACGAAGTCACATATTTCTGTGTCGAAATGCATGCCGAAACAAGACCTGCTACTCTCATGGGGTGCTGTGGTATTTTTTTTTTGGATGAACGAGGAGAAATCCTTGGTCCTTTAATTCTTAATCCACCTCCAACGGATGAATCTGGTAAGAATCTGGAATTTGCGAAATGAAATACATTGCCTGGAGCCTTGGAAACTTATTTTGTGGAAGTCACCCCCCTCTCCCTCCCTTTCCCGATGTGAAATCTCTGCTTGCGTCGTTCCGGTTGGAGGGTTCGCCCGTAGGCGACTCGGGCGTTTAGCGTGAGGGATGTACAGGCGCCCGTCAAATGCCCCTGCTTCGTTTAAAAGAGCGAGGAAGCCTGAGGTCTCGTGGCCAACCCCCTCCTTAGACCGTATTCCCTGATGACGACGCTCAGTCCCATCCTGCTCCAAGGAGATAAAACGAAGGTTTTACTCCCCCCGAAGATTTTACGGGCGTCGTTTCCCCCGCCCCCTCCCTCTTCCCACGTCTTGAATCAGCGTCACTCGCGGAACTCTCTCAAGTCCCGTGAGATGCCAAGGCCTCTCCCTGTCGGAGCTTGGCCCTGGGATCAGCCAATGGGCGTCCTCGCTTTCTGCGTAAACCTGACCACTGCTTCGATTGTGTGAGAGGCATTAGACCAACTCGGAGTCTTCGGTCAGAAGCTTCTTTTCGGGAGCTTTGACCATCCTAACATTTTTAATGTTTCATTTTATCGAAACTTACTATGGTAGACTGGACAATAATTACAAAATTAGAGGAATTGATTGCCGAACTGACAGATTCAAAATGTCCTTTTTTCCTCGTACAATTAAGGATATGAATAGCGGTAAATATGTCCAATACGAGTGATTGAATCCATAGCATAGGTAGTTGCATGCTGGTGTAAGGACTTGAAGGTAACCCAACTAACAGCACGTTTTTGCATGCGTAGTGTGCTATTTTTATCTTTTTAAATATTGCAGTTTAGACTAATATATCAATACTAATCCTTTGAAATGCATGATATGTAGTGCATTTTTGGTGAGAATTCACCCCCTGCCACACACCTTTGAGGTGGTTTGCAGGGTATTATGTAGATGTAGATTAAGATGAAATATACATTGTTCAAAGTAATACTCGTTATTGCACCTTCCATGTCTCATGACGAGTCAAGTAAAATACGTTTAATAAGAGTATATAATACTAGTTATTATAGTACGTTTTCACATAAAGAATAAAAACTGAACACTAAACAGAGACAAAAAAGTGGGACACTGGCATAATTATGTTGGAGACGTTTCGGCGCTCTTGGCACCATTCTCGGTCCGAAAAGGGAGAAATTCTTCACGGAGGGGAAGAGGGTAGGAAGGGCAGAAGGGTGGGGGAAGAGGAGTGAGAGGTGGGGAGGGAAAAGTGGCCAGTAGTTAGGGGACTCTCAATGTTGCAAGTTCAGGCCGGGCGGCTCACACGCCTTCGTCACCAGGATATGGGCCGACTCACGCGTTCTCACCTCTATGCTGCGTGCAGATTCAGGGAGGACTTCTAATGTATATATAGTAGATATACATCATGCTCTGCAAGCCACCATAAAGGTGTGTGGCAGTGATAGTGAGGGAGGAGGACTTCAATGATCAAAAGGGTGGTTATTGGAAGCAATGTACTTCGGAATGGAATTGAGGAAGGGGGGAGACTTGTTGGAATGACGATGGCCATTCATACGGATCGGCAGTCGAGCGGTGGTTTCCCCAGCGTAGAAAGATGGGCAAAAGTTGTAGGAGAGGTGGCAGATGGTGTTGATGGAGGTGCAGGTGGCTGCGGTGGAGGACCGATTGATGTGTGGGGCGAAGAAGCGGGCAACACTTGCAGCATCTTGGACGATGGCAAGGTGACAGCAGAGGAGGGAGGGGGTGGCTGGCGGGATTGTGACTAGTGGATTGAGGAATGTCGCGCAGGTTTGTTGGGTGTCTGAAACAGACTGAGGGACATGAGAAGAGAAGTGGCAGCGTTATCATACTAATATACATATAAAAATCAAATGTCTGTCTGTCTGCCAGTTTTATGTTTCGCATCTCCTCAAAAACTACTGAACCGAAGGTGCTATAGGCTATATAAAAAAGCCTCGGACCCGGGTTCGATTCCTGGCGCCAATTATGTATTTACATTGGTTTAAATGGACTTTTTCATTTTATGGTAGCGCAAGAGGTTTTTCTTTCGGTCAGTAAAATAACTAAATATTAATAGATTTCTTAAATTATTTCTATATTTAATGGAAAAATATGTAAAATCTCTTAATATCTCCATCGATTTACTCTCTGTTCTCCAGGTTTCTGTGCATTGTGTAATTTATGTTGAAATTTACTGTTTTTTCGGTTCATTTCCGAGCATTGCTGAGGCCTTTGCCATTGTCGTCTCTGAAATAAAAACACCGACGATGCTCATAGCGGAATGCCGCAAACGGCATTGTGCTTTTCGAGAGGATATAGGAAGGTGTAAGGAGGCATTGTAAGCTATTCGTGAAGCAAGGTCAGCCATATTTTTCCGCACAAAAATACGTGCTGACTGCTAACGTAACTCACAGATTTAGAAGGTTTGCATTCGGTCCAAATTAGGAGTCATTAAATGAATGCTTCAGCAGTGTTCAAAATGTGATTTTTTTATTTCTTTACGGGTTTGTGCATATGAATCGACCTGGGATGTGAAGAGAAGACATGAAACGCTTTCGATACTTTCTAATCTAAAACGAATCTGAAATGGTAATTACCTCTATCAATTATCCCGTGAAAGGTGTGAACATAGGCCAACCTCTTCATATTGACGTAACTCCTCTCTTTTACATCCTTCACAACTTGCTGCATATACCTCATACGAGGACTGCCTTTTCTATTCTTCTAAATCTGTACTAAGTTATATTAAATGAATTTAATATAATTGGAATAAAAGGCATTGATACGTATCCGTAGGAAATTCATTCACGCCACGGTCATGAAGTTGGAGAATTGAGACAAACATAACATTTATGAAATGCCAGAGAAAACATTTTATGCCGAAGATTTGAGTCCTAACATTCCCAAAAAACCCGAATCTGGCCTCACTGTCAACAATAGGCAGAAAGACATTCGTATGCACCTTCGAACCTCCTTTGTTTCTTCTGGCTACTAAATAATATTCTTATTTTTGTAAAGGCCCAGGCATTAGTCCAGGCAGCAATTATATGTTTACATTGGTTTGAATTAGATTCATGGTTCTGATACCGACTTGGAGCTAACTCCATAGCAAAATCTCCTCCCCTAATTTCTTCCCCTCCGCACATATTTCGCCCCTTCGTGAAAAATGTTAACATATCTTAACACAATGTGTATTCATTATATTTATCCCTCCCGTTGCATTTCAACGGGCACACCTTCAGCTAGTTCTTAATAATAAGGAGCAAGTCCTTGATATTTCTGATTCTGTGGGTGCCAGGAAAGGAGGTTGCGAGGAGATTAAAGGTACGAGGGGAGTCTGACTTGTGAGGGGGATGAGTTTAGCAGTGGTTGGAGGATTTTGCTATGGACCAGTTTCTCGGGGTACTCGTGTTTCCTGAGGGAAAGATGGAGGCTGATGGTATATTGGTGGAGGCATTGCTACAAAACTAGTGTCCTCTGGTGGACACCGGATTGTGAGTGGGGAAATGAGGTCAAAACATAGAGTGACAATATCAATATGCCATCTTCATATCAATGTGTGTGAAAAGTGCATTAGTAAAAGTTAAAGAAGGAATTAGAAGGAACTTAAATGGAGACACCGCGCGTCGTGGCTCGTCAGATGTACAATTTGCAAGTAGTCGTATGTGATGAAATAGCATTGCGGTTTGTGATATTACCCCCTTTTTCCACCATTGAACAAACATGTGCTGGCGCGCTAGAACTATCGCGGAGTAAATTCCACGTTCTCATCAACTCTCTCCGTGGCTTGATCAAGAACTTCATCTCACCCAGCACTGCTGATGCATTTTGCTCGCAACGGAACCCTGAAAAAAATCAAGTTTATAGGTATTCTATTCCTCCATCATCTTTTGAATTTCGCAGGCAAACGTGACCGATGGACGCGGAATCCTTTCGTAATGCTAATAGTGGCCATTGATCTTGACTCAATCGAAGACCCGAATTTCCCCTTCCATCTGCCAACATCAATCAATTCTCTCTCTCTCGGCATCATCGACATTTTCGCAATCGATTAATCTCTTCGTAACCGACGAGAGAAAGGATATTTATCACCGATTGCATCTCGGCAGCCTCTTGGCCGGACACCGTCACACTTCCTCTTTCGCCTATTGCCCCGCCGCCGCTTGTTTCAAATGCGAAGTGTCCTTTCGCGTATCCTTCCCGGCGTCCCCCTCGGCCACATTCCAGTCTTCCCTCGGGAAGAGGGGTCCTCGTCCAGGGCGAAGATCATCATCACTTCAGTTCTCCGCGGTAGAAATACTCACCTTTCCCTGAGAGCCCTCCGTCTTTGCAATCCCCATTCGTTTGTCTGCTAGCATACCATCGATAACGGTAAGGCCGTCCGAGCCGCCGGCCGCCTGCTAGGGTTCACGAAAACGCATTTCAAATGACTCTCAATGTCAAAACAATGGTTTTTACTATAACACAGAGAATGATTTCAGTGAGTATTTCATCTTGTACGCTCCACAACTCGACCAATCTCGCTTTCGTGCGACATTTCAGTCAAGAATAAAAGTGCATTTAGTTATCGGATTATAACTTTATTTTGGCTAAACATAAAACATTTGAAACTTAAAAGTACATTAGAAAACAGTTGTAAACAACTTGTGTTAAAGTTTGGTTTTGATCTAATGAAAAGTTTTTCAGTTACGCATTTTCAAATTGGAAGCTTGGTTGAAAGGCGTCAAAAAACCGGTACTTTTTTATTCTCGGTGCCACAAAATAGTAGAAATAACCAAATAAATGTTTTGCTAATATAAGTTAACGCAAAAATAAATAAGCCAAAATTTGGTGTAACTATTGTTCATATACGTAAATTCGTTCATTAACTATCAGGCTGCGAACTCGAGTATCCATAATTTTTATTCCTACAGTAAGTACCGATATTCCCTCCCGCATAGCCCGAGTGGATTGTTCTACGTGGAAGCCAATCGATGCCTCTATAAAATACCCTGCAAACTACAATAATGGTGTGTGGCAGGGGAGAATTCCCACCCAAAAATGCATTAGTATGTAACTATATTCTAACTATATTCTGCATTTTCTCTAGTTCTCTACGTTTATTACCATGTTACGCTCAATACGCTTTCGAAAGCTATAAACAAAAATCAAGAGCATTGTCTATATTGTGTGTACCCTGAATGCTAATTTTATCTTTCAATACTTATCTTTTGCTTTTTTTAATTTTCAGGTAAATTGCCGGAGGTGGTATGCGGCCAACCCCAATGGTAGAGCACCAACGCTGTAATTTTCCAAGGTACAGATGCCAAGTTTTTTGTCTGCACTTGCATTTGGGATCGAAGGACGTAAAAATTCGGCAACTAGGTGAGATGCTATAGAATCGCACGTGCAAACGCCCGTGCCCGAGAGGGAACTCGTCCGTGATGTCGAGAGGACGTTAACTTGGGGCAGGGCTGGACACTAGTGAGCCCCAGTGGCGGATCTATTGGGGAAGAGGGGGTTCTAAAGACCATGCATCACACTATAGCGGTTGCTGGTTACCTTCGAAGCTAGCTCCGAATTAGCTCCGAATTTTAGCTCCTGAATATTTTACTAGATAGGGTTACATCTTGGTAAAAAGAGAAAAGTGGAGTAGCTGCGGCTCCTCGTGATAATAATGTGTTGGTTTCCCCTTGCCTTCCACATCGCAGTACTACAACCGTGAAAGTAAATGTTACCACGCCTGTAGTGAAATGAGTGTCGCTCTACCGACCACTGTGGTCTTCACCTTCACTCATGAGAAGAAGAGCTGCTGCCCTCTCCTCCGGGTGATGGGAAGCGTAATTATTGGCGGCTTCCCGTCGCCAAGTCACGGCATCTTCACAGGTCTCCATCAATCAAGGATTTACCAATACTCCCTGGAAATGCCTTCGCATTTTGTCCACGACTGCTTATTCGACGAGTAAACTTGCTTATGTCGCATCTAACCTCTATATCTAGAGGTCGACCCACCACCCGCCACCCGATGGACGCACACGGTGGCTTTGAGCTCAGCCGCGAGAGTGGTAACGTATTATTTTTTATTTCTGTTCAGATCCACAATGACCCCGAGAAAAAGTCATGGGCGTTTATTGCGCTCCCAGGGTAATACTAGACACGTGTTATCGTGGAACGGAAGCTCAACTAATTTTAGCCGATGTGATGTAATTCGTCTCTGCTGTTGACAAATATCCAAGAGGTGGGATTCCGTGCGTCATGTCGCTCTGCCTCGACGGATACGAACATATATGCCTGCCCTCTGTGTTTATGCATCAATATTTGATGAATCTGTTAGTAAAACGATCGTCTTATGCATCGCGTGTGTTAGCGTATGGTATGTACGTGTTAGCGCAAGATGACTTGCAGGGCACGCACTCAGTCTATTTTTATGTACCAGGGAATAGTTGCATCGTCATACCCCTTTCGGAAAGTTACATTTAGACTCATAAATCCGCAGGAAACCTGGTTTTTGCGTGGAGAAGTATCTTTGGCAGCATTTTCGTTCAACAAGAGGCAATAAGTGTTGTGGTCTAAGTTTAAGTGGTCTAAGAATTAGGGTGGGAATCATTATCAGAGCGTAGTTGAAGTACAGATTAAATCTATTAAAGAAATTTCAATCGGATAGCTTTACATCTACATCTACAGCCCCACCTTGAATATGCAGCCAGTGTATGAGATCCGAATGAATTAGGTTTGATCAGAGAACTAGAGTGTGCAGCGTGGAGCAGCTAGGTTCGTTACAAGGTGTTACGATAGGTTGAGTAGCGTTTCAGAATTAATACAAGAATTATGGTGGGAATCATTATCAGAGCGTAGGTTAAGGTACAGATTTACTATTAGAGAAATTTAAATCAGATAGCTTTACTGAAGATGTTAAGCACATATTAAAAACACCAGCGTATTATGCTAGATTCGACCAGATAAATAAGATTATAGAGATAGATTGTCGTACTGATAGATTAAAAATGGCATTTTTTCCCCGTACTATAAGAGAACAGTATAGGCAGCATAGCAAAGGGATTGGCAGGGGAAATATTTTAGAGTAGTCTGTAGTGCATGATGCATGTATTAATCCCTTAAATACTAGAGATACTAACAATCTAGTTGCATGAGACCCTATAGTAGCATGTTTGCATGTTTATAGTGTATGCTTGGTGATCTTCACCCCCTGCCACACACCTTCGCGGTGGCTAGCAGGATATCGATTAGATGTAGATGTAGATCGCTTCAAGCATCCATTAAAAGCATACGCTGACATCATACAGCCTCGTGAGCTTTGGTACACGATTTCACCGCAAGGAGTCACAACTAGCCGTAAACACCAAATCAAAATCTTCAACTGTCGCTGGAGATTGCCACACTTACGGCATTATTATTTCATAATCTTATTGAAAATGTGGATCGGAAAGGGTTATTGTTCCGCAGGTATCGAACGGTGTGTGTGTGTGGCAACATTGGTCGCTCACTCTCCTTCCGATATCTCTTTCCTTTCGTTCCTCGAGACATTATATTCCTCCCCCCCCCCCTTCCAGTCCCTCCTCATCTCATTACTGAGCTCGGAATCCCCATTCCGACGATAGGATCCTTCCAATCCGGGATTACGACGAGGAAGTCGGAGAGATCTTTGGGCGTCGATTCCAGAGCAACAATTACTTAGCAAGGGACCTCTCGTGTTGAATTAAACGCAAGGGGGACTTCCTTGTTTCCCCTCTTCTCCGTTCGCCTCCTCGAAAGCGCTGCGCCTTTGTTTTTTTTTTTACATTTCGTCGTATTCCCGTTCGCTCCCTCTGCCCCCCGAACTCGTCCGAAGGGCAGCTTCCGAATTCAATCTGATAACCTTCCTGATTACCAGACATTCCAGCGAAGAATAAAAGTAATTGCATATGTATATAAATAAAAGTATGCGCTCCGTAGAGAGTTTAGGGTCACTGCTAGATAGAGAAAGTGCATTCATATTTTTTCAAATATCATTGTGTTAAGAAATGTGATGGCGGTTCCGTTAAAGCTCAGGAAAAGTAACTCCCGAGTGCGGATGTCGTGAGAAGTAGGTAGGTTTTGTTTTTAGGGTGTTTCGACAGATAATGCCATATCCACCAGTCATTATTTAGTTTTAAAATGAGAAATCTACATGTACGTCTACATAATACCCTGCAAGCCACCATAAAGGTGTGTGGCAGGGGTGAATTCTTACCAAACATGCACTACATATCATGCATAAAAAAGGATTAGTATTAATATACTAGTCTAAACTTCGCTATTTAAAAAAAGACAAAAATAGCAAATCAAGCATGCAAAAACATGATGTTAGCTGGGTTAGCTTCAACTCCTTATACCAACATGCAACCACCTATACTATGTATTCAGTCACTCGTATTGGATATATTTACCTCGTGCATACAATTGGGGATTTGAATAGCGGTAAATTTATCCAATACGAGTCCAATAGCAATTGATAACATTGGTAGCAGCATGTTGGTATAAGGAGTTGAAGCTAGCCCAACTAACAGCATGTTTTTGCATGCTTAATATGCTATTTTTATCTTTTTAAATATTGCAGTCTAGACTATCATATTAATTACTAATCCTTATTTATGCATGATATGTAGTGCGTGTCTGTTAGAATTCACTCCCTGCCACACACCTTTATGGTGGCTTCCAGGGTATTATGTAGATGTAGATAGATGTTAGATTTATAAAACACCAGCGTATTATGCTAGATTCGACCAGATGAACATGATTAGAAAGATGGATTGTCGTACTCATAGATTCAAAATGGCATTTTTCCCTCGTACTATAAGAGAACAGAATATGTAGCATAGCAAAGGGATAGGTAGAGGAAATATTTTAGAGTAGTCTGTAGTTCATGATGCAGGTATTAACGATCAATCCCTTATTACTATGTAGATACTAACAATCTAGTTGCCTGAGACCCTATAGTAACATTTTTGCATGTCGGCAGTGCGTAATTGTTAATCTTCACCCCCTGCCACACTCCCTCGCGGTGGCTTACAGAGTATCGTGTAGATGTAGATGTAGATTTCGTAAGTGCTAGGATGAGAGATATTCTTTTTCCAAAAATTCATGACTACTAAGTTAAAAATACTTAATTCTAACTGCCATGTATCACGCCAGTTATCAATAGCTTGTAGGTCATCATGTAAATATTCTTTGTCATTTGGGCAAAGAATTTCCTTGTACGCTACTGCGTCATCGGCTAATAGACGAAGCTTAATTTTAACCACTTTTTTGATATCATTTATGCATAGAATAAACAGGAGTGGGTCTATCGCACTACCTTGTGGGACACCTGAGTAATATATTTAACTATAGGTACTTTATGATGCTCGAAGCGAAACCAAAAAATCATATGTTATTAAAAAGTCCATTACCTTTTAGCAACGGTATGACGGAAGTCGTTGCGTTGTGTTTGCGAGCGTACAGACACGAAAGGTTGTGTCCGGGAAGTTTTCTTTGAATTATAAAGTTTTTTGTCTTTATTGTTAAGACTGCACTACATTTATGTTTCCTACAGCGACTTGATATTGTGTGACATCTTGTAGACAGATTTTCATTGTCAACTTAATGCAATGGTGGCTCGTTTTCATCCGGAGGGATGTGTCGATAGTACAAAGCACCAATCCAAAAGCCCTTATTTGCTCTAATCGAGTTGGAAATTATTCTGGTGAATTTATTGGGACAAAAAAGGTCTTTATGTTTAGTGAAGAGGATCCTTTTTTATTTATTTAGGTTCAGAAGATATTGGAAAAGTCTTAAGGTGGAAGGGATCAGCAAACAATAGATTTTCTCCCAATCGGGACCCTTTGCTCTGTCCGTCAATAGCCAGGAGATTATCCGGGCCTTGTATCTCGCCAATAACCACCGCCTCCATCATCTCTTTCCGTATAATTTGTTTTGATTCACCAATTTCCATGGATTTACGTGTCCCGGAGGACGGCTCAACGACAGAGTTAAAGTAATCAAGATTGCTCGCCCAGCATCCAACCTTCGGCAGTGTCACGCACATTTCGTCTCGCTCGGCTCGTCGCTGTAGCTCCCACTTCCTTGGCATACGTGGTCTTCTGGACGTGTGATAGGTTGCATCTACATCTGCATAATACCGTGCAGGCCACCATAAATATGCGTGGGAGGGGGTGAATTCTCACCGAACATGCACTACACAACATGCATAAAAAATTAGTAATAATATACCAGTCTAGACTTCAATTTTTTAATCATCATTGGTCAACAATCCTACGATTGGTTTGACGCAGCTTTCCACTCGATTCTTCTATCCCGGCCAACCTTTTCATTGTGACGTAATTCTTCTCTTTTACATCCTCCACAACCTGTTCCATGTATCTCATACGAGGCCTGCCTTTTCCTATTTTCCCGTTCACTTTTCCATCGGCGATAGTCTTCATTAGCCCATCGTGTCTCAAGATATGGCCGATTAAGTTGTCCCGTCTTCTTTTAAGAGTTGTCAGCAGTCTTCTCTTTTCTCCTACTCTTCTTAACACTTCCTCGTTACTTACTCGGTCGATCCATTTCATCTTCAGCATTCTTCTGTAGCACCACATTTCAAATGCTTCTACTATTTTCTTCTCCGCTGATATCATCGTCCATGCCTCACTGCCGCAAAGAAACATGCTCCAGATGTATGTTCTGATGGACTGTTTCCTTACTTCTATGCTTGTATTTCCCGCTGTAAGTAGATTCTTCTTTTGATAGAATGCCCTCTTTGCCTGGGCTATTCTACTAACTATTTCTTTCTTGCTTCGTCCATCGTTGGTTACTCTGCTTCCTAGTTAGCAGCTCTTTCACCTCTTCAAGTTTTTGTTTTCCTAGCTTGACATTGGTTTTGGCCTCTTCTTTCTTGCTTCATACACTTACCTTAGTTTTCTTCTTATTGATTTTCAGCTGATATCTGGCCATTGTCCTTTCCATGGTTACTAGAATCCTGTTCAGCTCCTTCTCTGTCTCTGCTATGAGTGCTATGTCATCGGCGAATCGCAGCATGCTTATTCTTTCTCCCATTCTCTCTCTCTAATTTAAGAAAAAGATAAAAATAGCTAAGGATGGAATACAATGCTGTTAGTTGGGTTAGCTTAAATATACGTCTAAATTCCTTAAACCAACATGAAACTAGCTATGCTATCAGTTGATGCACTCGTATCTACATCTACATACATTCATACATTCGTTTGTACAATAAAATGTACCGAGTAAAGCGTTGTGGCCACTTAGTCCTTGTACCAATTGTAATTCTGTCGTCCAACCAGCGGAGCGTTTTTTCTGACCTCAATGCGAGGGTCAACATCTCTTACAAGTGACAATGCAGCAAGTCGTCGATGGATCTTACGGGATGAATTTGGTACGGTAGTTCCGATACAAATTATTGTCGGACTATTCCTGAAGATTTTTCCCTCAAGCTATGCAAAGAAAGATAATCGCGAAGAGAAAGGACGAAGTAAATGCTTCAAAACATCGTAATTTTTTTGACGCTCTTCGCTCCGTCACCGTATCTTATCTTAGCTTCATTACTCAAGTAAGTTGGAATGTCTCGGGGGTAGCATACGCTTGCTATACCCTAAAGGGTGACAATGAAGCCTCAGGTGCTTGGGAAGCATTCGGCTGCGTGCGAAACATCGCGTGGTGCATTGCCTCGTTAATAACCTACATGCGTATTGAAATATAAATATCAGTACGATCGTGGCGAAATTTCGTTTGATTGGCATCCATTAATATTCCTTAGACTAATTAAGGGGTATTGTAATGTGTTTTAATCCATTGAGAGCTAATGCCTTTCCTTAAAACCAATTCCAGTTACATCAGTTAAAACTACATGCTTATTTGGTGCTAGTTTGCGTGTTTTTGCAATTTCCACCTATTATTTTACGAACTTTATTAAATAGTTCCATTTTTAAACTTATTATTCACAGTTTCACTGCGCATAAGGAACTTCATCCGTGAGTATCTCGAGTGAGTATTGAGCACGTGTGTTTGTGCTTCCCAAGATGGCCGTTTTTGCTTCGCCTTAATGGCGACATTCTAATCTCCTCGCCATTACTCTCCCTGCTAGCATGAGGGATACTGACGCCGAGAATTAGTTCCTTTCTTATCGCCGAATTCCACACATCAGCCCCAGAGGTCCTTCTCAGTAGCATCCTTTATGGCCATTTTGATGGCTAAAAAATATTTACCACTATAGTGCATTGAAGCCGATTATACTTCTATCAATTGACACTGTATTCCATTTTTTCCCTATGTTCCACAAAAGGTGACAAATTTAAATGAAGTAGTAGTATGGCCGAAAATCTGGCTACATCCGTCAAAATCGCTCTGAAAAAATGCAGTGCCTTTGAAGAAAAGTGCCTAAATTTCTTTCTTCTCTTCCAAATTTTTATATTTTTTAAACGGTGAACTTTAGAACAGTATAATAATACTAATCCTTTTTTATGCATGATGTGTAGCGCATGTTTGGTGAGAATTCACCCCCTGCCACACACCTTTATGGTGGCTTGCAGGGTATTATGTAGATGTCGATGTAAAGAGACCTGCGGATTTCCTGCCTTTAACAAAGACAAGATTCAACGTAGAAATTACTAAAGAGGACAAGATAAAAAATTTAGCTCAAATAAGCATGAAAGTAGGACGTTAACCTACTAAATTATGAAATAAAGCTGCAAATTATAAACTTAAAAAAAGAAACGTGGGAAGAATAATTATCGGAAATGAAATCAAATGAGGTATTTGGAAGAGAAGAAAGAAATTTAGGCGCGTTGCTCCTACGAGCATTGCAATTAAAGATGGCTGAAAGTAACAAAGGGAATATGATGGCGTAAGCTGAAGTGGAAAAAGAAAACTTTCTAACCATATGCTCCAAGAACACGTACACCGAAGACAGATTTGAAGCCATGGGATTGGAAAGAGTAAAAAATCAGGAATCTTCCCTATAGAAGCAGACAACAGTGAAGGGCGCCTTCCAAACAGGAAAGCAAAGACGAAACATCAACCAGAGAAGGAAGGGAAGCCAAGCCAGAGGAAGCAAAGAAATGTATTACAAACTTGATTGTCTTGACTTAAATGTCTCACCGTGAATGAGATGCCTCCTTCCAATATGGAGGGAGGAACAGATAACGTGTCTGTGAAACGGGCGAGCGAAAACGCTGGAGCCGAGTGACTCTAGGTCAGTGTCGTTACTCTCAAACATAGGCGAATCGGTCGAAAGACTAATTGCCGAAGAGGAAAGTATTCCAGGCAAAGAACATCCTAGAATGAATTAAACAATGGGGTGGTTTACCATATTTTTTTATTGCCGAATATGATAGAGTTTGTAAAATAAAAAGACCCGTATTTTTCTGTTTTTTGATCCGTCAATTATTTCTCGAGTTATAAGCGGTGAAAAACTGATGTTTTTAACTCTTTCGAAAAAGTGGGCGTGGTGCTACCTCTGACGTATATTGACTTCGTCCAATCACAACTGAGCCCGCGAAGCTACTTTGCCTTATCGCAAAGGGGGGACACAAATCTGACTCTGCCAATAGGAGCAGTTACAACAGCATCTGTGCGAGCAGACCTTCCGAGAACCCCCCTCCACTCTCTTCCCTTCCCGTAAGAGCAATCAAGGACGGAAGGAAAATGACGTAAATGTTATCACAGCAGCTTTTTCGGTGGGCTTTTGCTTATTAAAATTTTTGATTTATGAGTGAATGGTTGTGGTTAGAAGATTAATTTTTTCACTTAATTTCTTTTTTCGTTTCCATCTAACGATTTCGTGTACGGATTGCGATTACGGGTTCCGAGAAAACGCCCCCATTTGGATTTCGGCAAGTGTTCGATAACTCACCAAATGCATAGAATACTGGACCAAGGTTCGGTGGATTTTATCAACAATTTTTTACCATACCATTGGACGTATAAAAATATTTCACTAAAGTGGGGCATCATAAAGTTCAGTATAAACTGGTCAAATGGAACTCTTCACGCTCTTTTTTGAAATTTGACATCGCACTCCTATCTTGAAAATCGAACATTCCAGATTCGGTGGAAATACGAGATAAGTAGTGTAAATCCAGGCACTTGCGGAGTGCCACAAGGTCCGGTTCTAAGACCGATACTCTTGACGGCATATTTCCCTGCTGGCGATCAGAATCGCGTAACTGAAGCAGGCAGCAGATGGCGCCGAAATATTAGCCAATAGTAAAAGTATCGATGTAAAGAGAATAAGTGGAGGAAGAGTGCTTGACAGTGCCGTATCGTGGTACAAAACATGGAAGCCAACTTAAAATACGGATAAGTGTCATATCTTAACGCGCCCAAACACCAAGACACCGACCTCAGCTTGCCAAAGAGTCGGCGAACACTCCATTAAGTGGGCAGAAGATGTTTTGTAGCTATATTTTATAACTATCACGGAGTAAACATTGACTTAAAATTAACGGTGAAGTTAACCTTCAAAAATAGTGGCTGGCAAGGCACAAGCATGCGATACCGCCAATACCAAGAAGCAGAGATACACGCCACGAGATCTAAATCAGAATTTACGAAATATTCATAGGACCAACGTTATTATCGTATGTAGTATGCAACATGCCTAGGGAGGTGTAATGAATAATTTGAAGCTTACAAAATTAAGAATATTGGAAAGGAAATGTATAAAGCCGAAGTTTCGACTGCTTAAAGTTACGATTGAAGAATTATGCGTAAGAACGAAAATGACAACTGTGAAGAAAGTCATAGCTGAGTTACAGAAAGCATGCTTTGAAAAACTAGAAAAGACCACGTTTGAAATCACAAGTAAATTTAAAATTAATGTACAGAGATAAGATGACAAAAACAAACGATCCATGATGTAAAGAAGCATAATTAGACTCTGGATAAAACTGAAGAGGTTAAGGAGCAGAACTAGGAAAGAAAGGCAATAGTTATGAAAAATTAAACGCCCTCGGAGTTAGCCATTTGAAATAATGGCATTGGGGCACAGCCCGTCACTTTACACGTATGAGCAATACGCCGAAATTTAACTCATATTTAAAGAAAAGATTTTAATGACGATATGACTGGTCTTTTCCCAAAATATTCTGTTGCCGTGAGAAATACAAGCCAAACCACGCTATTTGCTTTTATCGACAATGATTAGGTCGAAAGATTAATATTCACATTTAAAGAAATGCGTGACGAATCGTTTTGTAGATATTAACCATTTACCTGAAGGGATTCGACTACCTGCGCTCAGAGTGGACGGTCGCGTGGTGAGAGCTCCCGTCTTGAGTTGTGACTTTCACTTTTTTACCTGGTCGCCAGTAGCAGCTTTAACGTTGCCTAGCTGGGTCCGTAGTTTTAGCTCTAAAATTGTGTCGTTCTAGGCTATCCCCTATTCATAGTGTAGTGGTGTATTTAGTAGTGAGTGTTTAGTTAGTTAGTAAGTGAGTGTGTTAGTGTGTGAGTTTTCTGTGCCTGCTGTGGCTGTAGTCCCTGCCATCCCGCGAGCGTCTGCCGAGAGTGTGTGCCGATAGCGATAAGTAGAACTAAACCAGTATCTTTATTACTTTTATATACTGAGATAAATACAAATCTTCCACTATTGTTTAACATCGTTGTGGCTATTCCATAGTTAGCGTATTTACGTTTCTTATTTATATTTTATCATCACCATAGTTTTGTTATTCTAAGTATTTCTCAGTTATAGAACCGGTCATTATAATCTATTGTTAACAATATATTTCTAGACTTCACTCGGCTTTAATTTAACTTTAATCGTTCTAGCTACACTGCATTACTTATTGTTTCATAATATCCGTGCTTCCGTACCGCTGTTTAATCTCCGTGATATATATAGACTTGTTCTCCTACAAGTGAATTTCTAATTTAATATTATCTTATTGTTATTTATTCATAGTCCTGTGTAGAACCGTACAATCCATCCTAACGTGTAAGGTGTAATTTGCACTTGTGTTTATTATTCATATACAGTTTATAGTAACTCTGTAGTTTGCGTAACTTATTTTTACCTAGTAGATTCATATAGTTGATCTTTTTATCGCTTATTGTTATTGAACTTAGTTGGTAATAGTTTTTTTTAGATATATTTATATTTCCTTGACTAGTGCTTAATCTAGTTCGTCTTTCGTTGATTTTTTAGTAGTAGATATTTAATACATTTACTTTAGCTTTACACACATAAATTTTATTTATACATATATAGTTTATACTAACTCTGTAGTTTGCGTAACTTATTTTAACCTAGTAGATTCATATAGTTGATTTTTTTTTATCGCTTATTGTTATTGAAGTTAGTTGGTGATAGTTTCTTTAGATATATTTATATTTCCTTGACTAGTGCTTAATCTAGTTCGTCTTTTTCGTTGCTTCTTTTAGTAGTAGATATTTAATACATTTACTTTAGCTTTACTGTTGACACTTTTTGCTTCATCTCTTCGTAATCGCTGGTTTTGCGCATCCTACAGCCTACATTCCTCTCGTATACATTCCAGAGCTCCCCCCCCCCTTGTGCTTCCCTTCCCAAACCTCAGCCTAACCAAGGTCAACCGTGACCCACCTCCCATCGCGACTCCCTACCGAGCGCTACCCTTGCAACCACTCACCCGTGTAGTTTTTTTTTACCTGAGTAGTTTACTCCTAGTCCCTGTTCCCTTTGGGTTAATTGTCTTCTGGTGATTGTTAGTTATTCATTAGTGTGTAGTAAATAGTAGATTCTTTTACCAGATAGCTCCGCTGCGAGTCTAAGGGAGAGAGATAGTTAGAGTTAGATTAGGATGACTCCCATTAGGTCAATTGTCAACCTCTTCCGTGACTCACCCGATAGCGAGCCCTTGCGGGCTCGAGTCGATGAGCTCGAGAAGACGGTGGATAGTCTTCGCTCTCTCGTGAAACGGCTGGTGACTACGTTGGAACGGTCGAGGGGGAGTGGGGGTCGGCCAAGGCCTTCCGCACGCGTTGGTGCGGGGGCGAGCCCTTGCACTGGCGTGGGTTGGAGGGTTCTACATCTACACATCTACATAATACCCTGCAAGCCACCACAAGGGTGTGTGGCAGGGGGTGATTGCTCACCATACATGCACTACATATCATGCATAAAAAAGGAATAGTATTAATATAGTAGTCAGAACTACACTATTTAAAAAAGATAGAAATTGCAAGCAAGCATGCAAAAACATTCTGTTAGTAGGGTTAGCTTTAAGTACTCATACCAACATGCAGCTACCAATGCTATTCATTGCTACTCTCCGATTGGACATATTTACCGTTATTCGTATCTCTAATAGTGCGAGGGAAAAAGGACATTTTGAATCGGTCAGTTCGGCAATCAATTTCTCTAACTTTATGATTATGGTCCAGTCTGCCATAGTAAGTTGGGGTTCGTAAAATATTTTTAACATCATCACTGAAAATATTGCCTTGGAATTTGTGGAAGAGATTAAGTCTAAATTTCAACCTGCGATCTGACAATGATTCCCATTTCAATTCATTTAATAGACTGGTTACGCTAATATAATTATCGTATCGTCCCTTTACAAATCTTGCCGATCTTCGCTGCACACGTTCAAGTTCATTACTTAGACCGATTTCGTAGGGATCCCATACACTGGCAGCATATTCCAAATGAGGTCTAACAAGGGAAAAGTAGCTGATTTCTCGTACATGATCGTCACATTTACCCAATACTCTTTTAATGAAACCCAGTTTGCGATTCGCTTGACCCATTATTTCACGAATGTGTTTACCCCAGGAAAGATCATTTGTCAGTCTTATTCCAAGATATTTAATGGATTCCACGTTTGTTAATTCATTATTACTTATTTTGTAAGTGCTAGGGGGAGAGCTATTCTTTTTCCAAAAGTTCATTACAAGACATTTCTTAAAGTTTAATTCTAACTGCCATGTATCACACCAAGTTTCAATTGCTTGTAGGTCAATATTTAAATATTCTTTATCATTCGGGCATAGAATTTCCCTGTACACTACTGCGTCATCGGCAAATAGACGAAGCTTACTTTTTACCACCTTTTGGATATCATTAATATACAAAAGGAATAGGAGTGGACCTATCACACTACCTTGTGGGACACCCGAAGTGACTTTAATTGCCGGTGAGGTAACACCGTCCAAAACAACCCTTTGAACCCGATCATGCAGAAAATCATTAATCCATGATATAATGTTACTGTCTAACCCATAAGATTTTAACTTCAAAATTAGTTTGCTGTGAGAAACCTTGTCAAAAGCCTTCTTGAAGTCGAGAAATATAGCATCCACTGGAATATTATTTTCGCCAGAAACTAAAATATCGTGGGAAAAGAGAGCAAGTTGAGTTTCACACGATCTGCTCTTTCGGAAGCCATGCTGGACATTGGACAATAAATTCTGGCTATCTAGGTGTCCCATGACTGAACTGACAATTATATGTTCTAGGACCTTGCATGAAATGGATGTGAGGGATATAGGTCTGTAGTTAGATGGCTGCTCCCTATCGCCACTTTTAAAAATGGGTGTTACATCGGCTGCTTTCCAGTCCATCGGTACGACGTGTTCGGTCAGGGATTTATTAAATACTATTTCAAGGTAGGGGGAAATTTCGGATGCTAACTCTCTATATACGCGGGATATACGCGGGTTGAGGACGTTCCCCGCACACCCGAGCCTCTAGCGGAGCCTACCTCCGAATCCGGGGGAGAGTGGGAAGTGGTCCGTAGGAGGAGTCGTGGGGTCACACTACACAAACGGGGAAATGCAGAGGCAGAGGCTGAGCCTTTCCCCGTTAGTAATAGGTTCGATGGGCTGGCGGAGGTCGGCGCATCGAACGCTCCGCCTCGGGAGACTTCGCCGACTGGGAGTCGGGAGGGAAGGGAGGGAGTATTAGTGATAGGTAGCTCCAATGTCCGCCGAGTAGCGGACTCGATGCGTGCCAGGGCCCGTCGGGAAGGAGGTGGTGAATCCCGAGGGAAAGGTGACGAAGAACGGGTACGTTCCTGGTGTATACCAGGAGGTACGGTGCCCCAGGTGACGAAGGCGTTGAAAGCAACGGTCAGTGCCACCAACTGCTCCAAGCTGCACGTAGTCGCCCATGTCGGCACTAACGACGCCGCGGAACGGGGGTCCGAGGATGTAATGGATTCCGTAAGGGATCTATGCACCGAGTTCCACCGTGTTTGTGGAGGTCTGGGTATCGATATGAGGCTGACTATATGTAGCTTGGTACCTAGGACGGATCGGGGGTCGATGGTTTGGAGCCGAGTTTTAGGCATAAACCGGAGACTCCGTGAAGTCTGTGGGAGCGAGGGAGCTGAGTTTTTGGACCTGGGGCCGGAGCTGGAAACGTGTCGGGTGCCCCTGAATCGCTCGGGTGTCCACTACACGGACGAGGCATCGTCTAGGGTAGCGAGTAGGATACTGGAGCATACACGTAGGGTTTAGCTCAGGTGGTAGCCCAGAGTGCAGGTCAATCCGCGGGGGAAAAATCGGGCAAGAATTTGACAGAACATGCAGAGTAGTTTTAGAAGGTCAGAGAAAAACACATGGAGAGAACGAACATGATAATTCATCAAAGGTAAGAGGTAGACCAAATAGTTTGTCCGTCAAAAAATTATCGAGGAAAATTTTAGTTGGAAAGGAGCACCAAGAGAGAAACAGATTGGAAGAAAAAATTTCAGTGATAGTAGTGAATTGTCGTAGTATAAGAAATAAAGTAGCAGAATTTCACCACCTCATTAAGAGTACTAATGCAGATATAATCGTAGGTACAGAAAGCTGGCTTTCGAAGGACATATCAGATCATGAAGTATTTCCGAAGTGTTTTACAGTATACAGAAAGGATAGAGTAAGCAGAAACGGAGGAGGAGTTTTCATAGCTGTGAAGGACCCGTATGTCAGTAGAAGAGAACTTATTTCAGAGCGAAATGTAGAAAGTATTTGGTGTTCCGTTAAAAGTAAAAGTAGTAACGCAAAACAGATATATGTAGGTGCATATTACAGGCCACCGGACGCAGACGTCAATTCTATAATAGAGCTAGAGTCAGAGATACGCACATTACTTTCTGGGAAGAATGATAGAGGAATAATAGTAGGCGGAGATTTCAATCTCCCCTCGATAGACTGGAATACGTGTAGTTTCATTACAGGAGGTAAGGATAAGGAACATTGCGAATCACTGTTGAACACCTTTACGACACATTCTTTACAACAGCTAGTAACAGAGCCGACCAGGGGAAACAACATTCTAGACTTATTAGCAACAAATATACCCGAGCGAGTTCTAAATACAGTTACAGACACAGGAATTAGTGACCATAAAATAGTGCATGCGAAATTTATTGTAGGCGTTGAAAGACATTATAAACCAAGGAGGAGGGTGTACTTATTTGGCAAGGCAAATTACGACGGTATGAGAGAGGAATTAAGGGAAGCGTTTAATGTATTCAGCGAACAAAGCAAAGGATTAAATACAGAGGATTCGTGGAGAGAATTTCTTGAGGTCACCCGTAACGCAGTTCATAAATACATACCAAGTAAATATATTAGTGATAATACAGAGCCAAGGTGGTATAACGCGGAGGTTAGGAAATCACTAAAGCGACAAAGGGTATGCCACGCTAAGATGAAAAATGCCAGACGGGGTCTATCTGTAGAGGAAAAAAATGAGCTAGTTCAAAACTATAAAAAATCGAGAGCATTAGCAAGGAAATCATGTCGGCAAGCGTTATCACATTTCAAGAGCAAGATGTTAGGAGAATATTTAGATAGCAATCCTAAAGCGTTTTGGTCATATGTGAGAGAGCTTCAGGGAAATAAGTCCACAGTGCACACACTTAAAAATGATAAAGGAATCAGAGTCACCAGCAGTGTAGAAAAAGCCAACACTTTAAACACCTTCTTCCAAAGTGTATTCAACTCATCGTCACAAAACGCAGTGGAACCACCGCCGAACACTTTCAGTGAGCAAATGCCCGAAATAAACATTTCATGTCGCGGAATAGAGCAGCAGTTAAAAACCATAAGTAAAAACAAAGCACCAGGTCCCGATCAAATTCCTTCCAGAGTTTATAAAACATTAGCTTCTGAAATAGCCCCCTATCTAGAAATAATATTCAATAAATCACTAAAGAACCACACAGTACCCAAGGATTGGAAAGTAGCTAACATTACACCTATATTTAAAAGCGGTGATAGGGAAGAACCTAGTAACTACAGACCCATTTCACTCACGTCAATCTCTTGTAAGATATTTGAGCACATAGTAGTCAGTTCGATCATGGGGCATTTGGATAGTCAGGGATTACTCATAAACAGCCAGCATGGGTTCCGGAAAGGTAGATCTTGCGAGACACAATTAGCTTTATTCGTACACGATATTTTAGTCCACGGCGAAAGCAGTACTGAAGTTGACGCGATATTTTTAGATTTTAAAAAGGCTTTCGATAAAGTTCCTCATGAGAAATTAATCTTGAAGTTAGAGAGTTTTGGTATAAATAAAGACGTTGTATGTTGGGTAAAAGAATTCATAAGTGGGCGAGAGCAGAGGGTTGTCATAGATGGTATCATGTCGGACACAATCGAAGTCACATCGGGAGTTCCTCAGGGCAGCGTAGTAGGTCCGCTTCTATTTCTTTTATACATAAACAATTTGGGTACCGTAGTTAGTAGTAACCTTAGACTTTTTGCAGACGATGCGGTGGTGTACAGGGGTATATCGAACGAAGAGGACACGAAATCACTTAGCAAGGATTTAGATGCAATTCAAGAGTGGTGCCACAAATGGCAGTTAGAACTCAACCTTAAAAAGTGTGTAGCTATCAATTTTTGGAGGAGGAATAATTCGATAGAGCGATCCTATAGAATTAATAACACGAAGATCGAAAACGTTGAAACCGTAAGATATTTAGGTGTAACAATCACTAAAGATTTATCGTGGGGAAGACACATAAGGGAAATATGCGGCCGAGCGAAGAGAAAGCTAGGATTTATAAAAAGAGTACTTGGGAAATGTGATGAGAAGACAAAAGAGCGATGCTACTTTTCACTAGTTAGGCCCCACCTTGAGTAAGCAGCCAGTGTATGGGATCCTAATGAATTAGGTTTGATGAGAGAACTAGACAGTGTGCAGCGTAGAGCAGCTAGGTTCGTCAAAAGGTGTTACGATAGGTTGAGTAGTGTATCAGAATTAATACAAGAATTAGGGTGGGAATCATTATCAGAGCGTAGATTAAAGTTCAGATTTAATCTATTGCAGAAATTTCAATCGGATAGCTTTACTGAAGATGTTAGGCACATATTGAAAACACCAGCGTATTATGCTAGATTCGACCAGATAAATAAGATTAGAGAGATAGATTGTCGTACAGATAGATTCAAAATGGCATTTTTCCCCCGTACTATAAGAGAACAGAATAGGCAGCATAGGAAAGGGATAGGTAGGGGAAATATTTTAGAGTATTCTGTAGTGCATGATGCATGTATTAACCCCTCAAATACTATAGATACTAACAATCTAGTTGCATGAGACCCTTTAGTTGCTTGCTTGCATGCTAGTAGTGAATGCTTGGTGACCTTCACCCCCTGCCACACACCCTCGCGGTGGCTTGCAGGGTATCGTGTAGATGTAGATAGATGTAGATGTAGGTGATGATGCATTGTCATTGGAACCTGAGTCGCATTATATTGTGTTTTATTAAATGTAGTAGAATGCGATTTCGTGCCCTCTTTGTCATTCGCTTGCACGTGACTAGTGAAAGAACGTCGTGCGTAAGATGCGAAGCAATAGACAATCTTCATAATTTAAAAATCTTAACTCTTTTATTCGTATAAGGTAAACATGGCGGTGAACAATTTCCCGCAGAGTTAATTAGTTACGGTAGTTGAAGAACACCCTATTTACAACGCATGCCACGAAGTACTAAGCACTCCCGTGTAATTGTGTGCACGATTTTTTACTCCAGGCGATATCATCTCCTCGAGGCAAGAATTCTCGCCTTGCGGATGAGTGGCAAGTCGAAACATTGCCAGACACCCATGTTGCAACTGGGTCGAGAGCCCGATAAGAAATCCCGAATATTATTCGCCGGGAAAGAGTTTATTCATTCTTTAGTAATATTAGCGTTTGGCCACAAAACACTCTGAGGCTCTACTAAAAGCGTTCACAGCACTTTTACTTGAATTTTTGTGTATTTGACTTAGGAATGTGTTACAAAATAAAGATTTTTAAACTAAAAGTGCTGTACACAATCATGACATTTTATTGTAACATTTTTCTACAAGATAATAGTTATATATTGCGGCAAGATAAGGTAGGTTTTGATTCAGTGTCCTTGCAATAAGAATGGACAACGGATTTGCAGCAACCGAATGGCTTCTTCAGAGCAACATTTCTCTTTAAGTAATTAAACCTTTCTGGAATCCCCCAATGTAATTGAGTTTCTTTCCTGAACCCGAAATTAAGATGGCATTGGCAGGATATTCCGATAATTTCTAGTACTTTTTTGTGCTCATGGTAATATTACGGAAAATACGATGATGTGAGTTGATTTTTTGTATTCTCCCGGCTATTCTCCAATGTCCACTGACAAGGAAATCAGAACAAGGCCTTCCTACGTGTGATGTGGATAAGTAGGGGTCCAGGGGTTCAGTAACAGTATGAAAATTGATGGACAATTAAATTTCTTGAAGAGGTGAATGAAAAAGATAAATATGAGTCTGGATAGCGCTGCATTACTTACTACACTACACTTGGACTTCACCCAGTTCTCATAAGTCAATTCTTGAGGCCAGCAATAGCTTGCATCACTTTGGACTGCATCCTAATTTCCTCCGTGAACCTCTTCCCTCCTTCCTTTGCCATTGTTTGCCATTCGTCGAGTCCCTAGATATTTGCCTGGAGGTGGTCCTCGTCAAAATATCACGGAATTCCTCTCTTTCTGAAGTCTTCTCGTTCTCTCTATCCATTTGGTCTAAATCACTCTTCCGCTACACATTAGTCCACTCGCTTCTACTCCTACCATTTCTGCGGCTGGCATTTTCCACGCCTCGTTGCCTTTGAAAGAGGTGCCCTATATTTTCCACTGAATGAGGCCCACACATTATTCTAAAGTTACCTCCAGCCGGTGGAAGATACTTCTTTTGGCAGAAGCCACCTTGCTCGCCCTTCTTGCAATTCTGCCTGCCATTTCCTCCTTATTTAGTTCGCTGCTGGCTACTCTTCCTCCCAAGCGACACTGCTTCTCCACCTTGTTGAAGATTGTTTCGTGAGGTTAATAATTGTGACACTACCATCCGCTCTTATTTCGGATGCCATGGATTTCCACCTTGCATAATTGAGGAAATTATCTCCTAGGCTTCTCGCCTCACTCGAATACCTTTTCGTAACAATTTCCGTGACGAGGCGACCGTCTCCAGGGTCGCCTCGAATGCTTGCCCTGGGTCTCTCGTCGCGGTTGCCAAGCAACACCTCCTCCAATGACAGCTGCGCAGCGCCTCCTACATCGTGCTTCCAAGTGGTTCGCAAGAAAAGCGGAGTGAAAAATCCAAGCACCAAAGCATCGGGAATGCGATCTCTTTAGTTGAGAAGCATTGCGAAGTGGCGATGGTCAGCAAACGGATGAAGATCGCTCCGCGCCGGACAGCGAGAGAGTCACTCCGAGCATCAGAGAGGCGAGAGGTCACCACAAGAGGGCCCTCCTCACTCGACCTTCTCTCTCTCCGCTGTGGGTGCAACTAAGGCCATCTATATTTGTTGACCGGCGCACGTGCCACTTTATACTCCGGCGTTGCCCAGCGTGGGTAAGGCTCGCCAATTGATGCCAGAGTGAAAGGCTGGAATGACTTCAGCGATAGCCACGAGGGCAATCTAATCTACATCTGCATAATACCCTGCAAGGTGAAGTGACCTGGATCTATTATTGATGGATCGGTATGGTTTGCTTTCTTTCCGTAGCCACTGACATTATAGCCCTGTCCGAAACGTGTGCTTCTAGCGCTAAGCATACTACAATGCTTGCTTGCAAGTGGAGGGGGGTACCGTCAGAAACACCCGAAGCATGTCCGAACGCGAAGCACTCTGGGAGAAGAAGCATTCTACGAAGCCAAAGCACAGAAGCACGCTTCCATTGTTAAAGGCTTCGAAACATTGTTGACGAGAATAACAAAATATGGCGGAGACGTTGGCTATTTATAAATTAGTAATATCTATTTTTTAACTCAATATGTTACATTTGCGTAATTACTAATATACATATTAACAATAAGATTAATATGCATTTAATCGATCTTTTTCTTCCGATCTAAATATTTGATAGATGTTACCCTCTATCCTGTTTCACTACACCTAGTGGTTTTTTATGTTGCCACTACTGCTTATCGGCGCTCCTTAACCGTAGACCGTCCGGATATGAAGAATTATTTCCCAACCATGCCTCATTGCACGTCATAACTACGTCATCTCCAAGAATGCATTGCCGAAGCATACTTGGTTTTCGGATAGGGCCATTGTCCACCACAATGATGGCCGCCAAAATTTTATCGGAGAAAGCTAGAAAGAGAAGAGAAATAGAGGCCGAGGCATTCTAAGCCTCATTCAGCATGAACTGCTATTGAAGTACTGTGAGGTTTAGTTTAATTTAATGGAAAATAATAAAATACATAATACATAAATTACAGTAATGCAGTACAATAATAATGATTGAAATGATAGAGCTATTTCGCATAATAACACATGGCAATAAAATGAAAGATTGAGTCAATTATCCATGAGTCAATAAGTCGTGAAGACACAAGTTAATTTATGATAAGTATCAATCAGGTCCTGCTAAGCCATTGGGCTTGTCAACAGGTGCCTTTGTTTTTACATGCATATTACATATTTTTACTTGCAATGAATATAATCCAAAGGTCTATCGTAATTTCCTAAAAAAAACGATGGAACAATTTCATACTAGATCTATTAAATCCCACCAGACATGATTATGAGAGGTCGGAAACGACGACAAGAGTAGAAGTGTATGTGACAAGAGGTTTCAATCCTTGTTCACCTTTTGACTTGCATGTTCAACATTATATTGGCATTTTACAATTGGTTTCCCCGGCTAGCTGTGAAGCTAGGATTTTAAGCGACGGGTGAATCGTATCCATGACCGTATCGTTCTCTGATCAGTCAACAAGAATGCATGAGGGTAGAACAAGTGTAATTCTGCTTGAAGTGTGTAGGACTGTCGGAATAAGAGAGTGAACTATTTAAAGGTTAGACAATACGTGCTAATTTGTTTTAATTTATCCCAGTTCGTGGTAGTTTTGATAACTAACAACAGTAAGAGTGACATCCTCATGAATGGCATGAAAGAATACGGAAAAGTGCCATTGGAAATGTTTTAATGTATGGTTTTTAGTTCTAGTTTTCATATTCTGTAAAGATATTTTATTGCTTTGTCACATGAATAATCAAATGAATCAAATTCCCACGTAATATTTTATAATAAACTCTGGCTTCGCCCAAAACGTGATTCGTTAATAGTTATCTTACGCATATGAGTAATATAAGATTATAGGTATACACTTCGTGGGCACGAACATAAATTTGGACAAGTGTGAAAGCTACCTCTAATTGCATTTCCTCCCACAACTGTTAATCCTCTTCTACTCGCCAGAAAACAAAGACGGACGCCGTGCGCTCCTATCATGCGATCATTCATGGAATCATGAGATTGAATTATTTTCGCGCGAGGGATTTTCCGTTTTACGCGTCTCGTGGACGTCATGCGCTTGATATCATTCACCGTGTAAAACGGCCGTTGTTGATATCGGCATTTCATTCATAGAGGGGGCATAGTGTTCTTTTAGGGAATTATATCGGGTGCATGCTAGGAAATGCCTTTGTGGCGCCCGTTGTCGACTATGAAATAGGCGAGAATTCAATTCCTAGGATTTTTATTATCCTTTTGCCACTTGAGAAAGCAGACCTCTTAATCTCCACGTTATCATTCGCATCACCACAAGGGTGTGTGGCAGGGGGGGCGGTCAACAGCCGTAAAAAGTTATATTTCTTAAATAATTATTTGTTATTATTAATTTAAGAAATGTAGTACGCTGAAAATAATTATGCACTGTTTGCATTTTAGCCGTGTATTGTGCGTTGGGAGGAGCGAATGTCTTTGGTCTGCCGTATGTCCGACAGTTAATTGCCCTTTATCGCTTCTCTCTATCCTGATCTCTACATCTACATCTACACGATACCCTGCAAGCCACCGCGAGGGTGTGTGGCAGGGGGTGAAGATCACCAAGCATACACTACTAACATGCAAGCAAGCAACTAAAGGGTCTCATGCAACTAGATTGTTAGTATCTATAGTATTTGAGGGGTTAATACATGCATCATGCACTACAGAATACTCTAAAATATTTCCTCTACCTATCCCTTTCCTATGCTGCCTATTCTGTTCTCTTATAGTACAGTTCTCTTATATCTGATGATGATGAGTGCGGTGAATGCTTTGAGCAACTGTAGTGTTGCGAACAATTTTCTGGTCTTCAAGAGGTGAGCCTCTTCAATGTCGGAGTGACTCTTACTGTGCATTCATTTGGATGTATTAGGAATCTGATTTCTTCTTCTGTTCATATTTATCCTTTGGATCCCGTATGCGGACTGCAGGCGAGGCTTTGCTAGATATGCTCAATAAAAATTTTCTTCGGAAATACAGTACTCATTCCACCTTCTTATACATGAAATATCTCAGTTGATGCCTTTCCCTTGCTTGCTGTTTTACAGAATCTTGCTTTTCGCCCATTCCAACATTACTTTTGGACTCGCACTGGATTGGTTTGGATTCTATAACCTCGCCTCGGGTCTTCATAACCTCTGTTTTTCATTCTTCCCTTTCTTGTAATTTTGTGTTTTCGTCCATCTTCGGTAGATTCTCTGACTCCTTTCGTGATCCTGAACTTCATCAGATAAATTTCCTTTCATCGAAAGCTAGTATTGCGGCTTCCTGTTGTGCGTTTTTAATATTTCCTCATCTCTCTCCCAGAGGGGTCCTTAGCCGCTCACTATCCCATATTGGTTTCCAATGCACTCCAAAATGCCAGCCGATTTTGGGACTCCTTCAATTTTTCTGCTTTCCATCTTTAATCCATAGTTTAATTTTATTATCACTGAGACGACAACTGACTTCCAATATCCACACCTGAGAAAATTTTTCCGTATTTCACGTGAATCTCTGCTCAAGAGGAATGTTGTCATTTTAAAGCCGTCTCCTTGAATTCTACACAAGTGTGTCTTACCCCGTTGTGACCCTTGTGTTGATCTCCTTGTTCTTACTAAAAAAAATAGTCTCTGATTCTTATATCTCATTCCGATACCCCAATCTGTTTCTTCTGGTTAATTTTGTCCTCGCCTTCTCCAACGATGGATTTCCATCTCCGATAGTTATGCAACCTTATTATCTTACATTTTTAATTCCTTCCGTAATGTCATGGTTGACATCTTCCACTTCTTCATATTCGTGGTCCATCTTATACATGAAATAATGCACGACAACCGTAATTGAAGCCTCGGTCTCCATCTTAATCGTTAACATCCTTCCATCGCGCGCATTTCCTCCTTATGTCCAGCATCAAAGATCCGATAGGTAATATCCTGTAGCTTCCACTTCAAAAGTCTTCTTCTTCGAGCCTCTTCCTTTCGCTATCATGTCGAGGTCCATGTTCCAAATTTCCTCCTTCAGATTCTCCAATCTTTCGCTAGCTCTAAGTGACTTCCCATGCCACGAATCAAATACAACACGAATACCAGTATGTAATTTTGTAATGTGGTGTCCAGAGGCTTCAATGTATTAGGTTATTCCAATCGGTCTAGCCTATTCTTATCCCCAAAACAAGCACGACATCCGTGCTCGATTAGGAGTTCGAACCCGTGACCTTTTGGTTGCTAGGACGGAATGTGGTCGACCTGGTTAGCGCGGCAGACCACGTCAGCTGATGAACATTAAACTTTGGGTAGTCCCTGCCTGGAAATCCGAATGGAGAAATATTTTTTACCTCCGAAATATTTTACTCGTGTGGGTTCCATCACGTCTTGATAAAAAAGAAGTGGAGTAGCTGCGACTCCCTGGTATAATAAATTGGTGGTTTCCCCTTGCCTTCCACATCGTTTTAATACATCCGTTAAAGTAAATGTTACCACGCCTGTAGTGAAATGAGTGTCGCTGTACCGACCACTGTGGTCTCCACTTTCACTCATGTGAAGAAGAGCTGCTGCCCTCTCCTCCGGGTGACGAGAAGCATAATTATTGGCGGCCTCCCGTCGCCAAGTCACGGCATCTTCACGGGTTGCCATGAAAGACCCTAGGGTTTCAGCTCCCCTTCCTCACGGTGTGACGACCAGGGTGCCAACTACGGTTCTCTGTCGTACTAGCGTACGATACGCCTTGGAAACTAAATTCCTATCGTACAATATCTGAAATTCTATTACGTTTCCAGTTAGCTACCGCACAATACCTCAACGTACGATAGTAAGCTTGATATCGTACGATATCCCTTGTTTTAGCGACAAATGCTATTACGGTTCGCAGTATCAGCCGGCAGCTATGGATGTATCGTCACGTTATCCTATAGGCATCTTTGATCTCGCTGTAGCCCGTATCGTGAGTCTCACTTCCCATTTCCATTGGAATAATTTTCAGGTATGTTTACACTATTAATAGAGATTTTGGGTTTAATGAATAATATAAATGTGCAGCACGTGCTAGGGGGTGGAAATTTTGCCCAGTTATGTGATTTAATTAAATAATAGCGTTTATCAATTTCAGGGATAACGATTAATGCATACTTTTAATTGACACTTGAACCAATTTATAATAGAAGTGATATCAATGGTTGAGATGTGCTTGGCATAGAACAAAAAGTAAGTTTTCTTTATGTGATGAAGTCATCTTGTGGTATTGTACATTTAATTCACTATTATGATTTTATTTCTTCAACATTAAGCCCGTGAATTTGCAGCATTTGTGCGTTTATAGTCTAGAATCCACTGCATAATATCAATCGTGAAAACAGTTAATTATGAATGAAATACAATTCTTTAATCAGAGGTCAGTTCTGATGTATGTCTTTGCTTTAATTCCTGTACATGAAGATTGTGCTTGCCGTGTGCGTTGGGGTACGGTACGCAATGAGTTTATTTATACATTACTAATATTTAACTGAATAGGAGAGACTACGTACGTCACTCCGCCTTCATAATATTGTATTAAAAACTTTTGAGCAGTGGAAAGGGTTCTACTAATACGTAATTATGTGATTTAACAACTTTTAAGTCTTATTTACATTTTCTTCTGATTCTTAAGTTCACATGTTCGCGCCTCCGCGACAACTATTTTTTTACCTCTACCATTTCATAGTTTTTCTTCGCTGAGCAGTTGTTCAGTTGCAGTTGCTCATTACTGAGCTAAAGATATTTATTTACACGCCCTATTCGTAAGTTTTGCTCTGAAATCTTATTCTCGGGATTGATCCTTGGACAATGGGGATACACAGCAACATTTCACGGTTCTTTGGGATATATTTTCCACGGTGAATAATTTTCTGTTTATTGACGCCAATAATCTACCGGTACATGAATTCAAATGATATCTTCAAAATATACTTCCAGTGGCCACCCCTGTGACAGGTACTTTTATCGCCAGGTTAAGCCTTTATTTAGAAGTGGAAAAAGGTAACACATCTTGGTATCCTCCTGCCGTTTGCCCTTGAGCTGGCTCTCAATGCAAAATACAGCTGTAGAAGTATAAAGAGTATCATGGAAAGATATAGTTGCAAGTGTTACATTAAATGAACGCTCTTTTCATGAATCTTGAGAGGTAAAGGAATGAAAGTAAAAAGTATTAATTCATAAAGTCTATATTCAATGTTAATTGCTTTTGAAATATGTAAAATTAAATGCATCAGAAGATGGTGATGCTCAAGAACAGCTAGTTCTGGAGAACAAAAGTTTAAATAATATGAGGGTATAAGGGTGCAAGGTGACCTATACGTATAGGGTGGCATTAAAATTCATTTTCAGCGCAATATTAAAATTAATTTTCAAACAGTGCTGATTTCTAAGACCATATAAAATAGCAGACATTTTCTGCTTCCCTGAGTCTATTCATCTAAGGAGATGCATGACATTTTAAGGGCCTCTGTAATAGCTTTTATCCCTGACAATGAATAAAAAGTAGTTTTACCTATCCAATATAATTTCATGTTTCAGCCATCTAAAATTAATTGGTCATTGGCCTATGTTTGCCTACTCACCACATATTTGTGTCAAACGGTGAGATGCAAATTCAGTTGAGCTGAAAAATGATCCGCCATAAAATTAAAATATTCCGTTGAAGTTCGTTGAGCACGACTGTGATATCTGGACATTCCGGCTACGGTAATACAGATAAAAATATTGAAACAAATTTATGATCATATATAGTAAAATGTAAATAACATATAATTGCTATGAAATGGAAGAAAAGTGCAAGAGCATGGGAAATTAAGTTTTGTGTCTTTCTATTTGGAGTATGAGTTCTTATATTACCCATAGGTTTCCCATAATCACTTTAATTTGGTATTTTTATCACACTCCCTCAGTGAAATAAAACTTATGTTCACTTCCCCATTTCATCATACGTCTCTTGACGCCTTATTGGATATATTATTTAACCTATTATTGCGACGGAATAGGTAAAAAAACATAATTATTCAAAAATATGAAATAATAAATAATTAAAGGATTTGACTATTTCATCATAATTATTCAGGTTCTATTACGCTTCCCCGTATCAGAAATCCCCTCCAAAGATATCGCAGAAAACTGAATCGTGAAGAATTATAACTGTCGTAACAATTAGTTAATTAATTGCATCAATGTTACATTAACAGTTTACCAGTTTGAACCAGAGAGTTTAACACAATAATTGTTTAGTATTGTTATCAGTGGAAATAATATTACGAAATAGTACGAAAAATATATTACCATTCTTGCGCTCAGTTTCCAATGGCTAGTTTCCTACGCATTTTCCTTTCGATAGTCATTTGTTGTTGCAGTAGTGTTTCTTTTTTGGTTGTTTTCGATCCAATTCATACATGACGTCACTTCGGACGATATATTCCCGAAGATAGCCGAATGTATCGTACGATACCGATGGCGGAACCGTAATTACCTAGCGACGTATCGTACATCTACATCTACACGATAACCTGCAAGCCACCGCGATGGTGTGTGGCAGGGAGTGAAGATCACCAAGAAGATCACTACTAACATGCAAACAAGCAACTATAGGGTCTCATGCAACTAGATTGTTAGTATCTATAGTATTTTAGGGATTAATACATATATCATGCACTACAGAATACTCTAAAATATTCCCCCAACCTCTGCCTTTGCAATGCTGCCTATTCTGTTCTCTTATAGTACGGGGGAAAAATTCCATTTTGAATCTAACGGTACGACAATCTATCTCTCTGATCTTGTTTATCTGGTTGAATCTAGCATAATACGCTGGTTTTTTTTAAATATGTGCCTAACATCTTCAGTGAAGCTATCCGAATGAAATTTCTCTAATAGATTTAATCTGTACTTTAACCTACGCTCTGATAATGATTCCCACCCTAATTCATGTATTAATTCCGAAACACTAGTCAACCTATCGTAAGACCTTTTGACGAACCTAGCTGCTCTACGCTGCACACTGTCTAGTTCTCGAATCAAACCTAATTCATTCGAATCCCATACACTGGCTGCATACTCAAGGTGGGGCCTAACTAGTGAAAAGTAACATATCGCTCTTTTGTCTTCTCATCACATTTCCCTAGTACTCTCCTTATAAATTCTAGCTTTCTCTTCGCTCGGCCGCATATTTCCCGGATGTGTCTACCCCACGATAAATCTTTAGTGATTGTTACACCTAAATATCTTACGGTTTCAACGTTTTCGATCTTCGTGTTACTAATTTTATAGGTACGCTCTATCGAATTATTCCTCCTCCAAAAATTGATAGCTACACACTTCTTAAGGTTAAGCTCTAACTGCCATTTGTCGCACCACTCTTGAATTACCACTAAATCCTTGCTAAGCGAGTTCCTGTCTTCTTTTGATATACCCCTATACACTAACGCATCGTCTGCAAAATGTCTCAGCTTACTACTAGCTACTTTACCCAAATCGTTTATGTATAAAACCTTGGGGAACTCCCGATGTGACTTTGATTGTGTCCGACACGATACCATCTATGACAACCCTCTGCTCTCGCCAACTTAAGAATTCTCTTACCCTACATACAACGTCATTTTTTACACGATATCACATAGCGACGAAACAACCGTAATTGGCACCCTGGTGCATTGCACTCGAAGGGAGGCGGCGGCGTCTGGCGTCGTGCAAGTATTCTTCGTCGTTCGCAGCGCATGCGACTGGTTTGCTGACTTGGGCGCCGAGCCCGCTGGTATGTACGAGAGGCATTCGCTGGAATGCGCTCGACTTGGCACTAGATTGTTGAGGCGGGTGCTTGCGAGTTGGAAGAGGTGAGCGAGATACGTAAGAAGTGGAGAGAACTGAAGGTCCCTTTCTTTAGAACCTTCCGAAGACTCGGTCGCCGAGTCCGAGTCCGTTGATTCGCTTCATTTCGGTTTAGGGATCCTGGGGGGCGATTCCGTAGAGTCGAAATAAATTCGGTTCACTATAAAAAGTTTATCTGATTTTCAGTGCGATCTGAATTTAAACGCTGTCTGATTTTACGGTAGAGGTTATAGGTTATATATACGGTAGAGGTTAGATTTAAGACTCAACATGCGTGAAATTTTAGACACCTCCGTCTTATTTTAAGAACTTAACGACAGCGTATTGAAAATAAGATGGTTGTGATCTGAAATTCAAATCACCCGGGCTGAAAATAAGCACGCCTTGGTTGGCTCCGCAATTGGAGCTAACCAGCCAATAGCAGAGACTGATGGGCGGAGCGTAACCAGGGAGATGGTATTCAACAAGGATTACGAAGCGTAAATACATAAAATTCGAAGGCTAGTCAAATTTCATTGTAATTAGGTGAAATATGTTTCGTGCGATGAATTAATGGTGTGAGAATGTAGCGTTGATACTTCGTTTGTTTGCAGAAGGGAGCCAGTTGTATCTGACTGACGTATCCTGAGACTAAACTTCCTTCTTTTGTCTACGTGGCATGGTTGTAAGAAATAGAAAATAGTCGCCCTCATCAAGTGACAGCTCCTGCCTCGGATACTGGCACATATTGTTGGCATCGAGGACTTTGTGGGGATTACTTTGTTTCCAGTAAAAGTACAAATTTTCATATTATCTTGTCAGTTATTGTTATTGGAAGACATTTGCATGAGTATGTCAAATAAAGTGTTGTGCCTTTCAATTTGGAATTTGAGTTCTTATATCACCAATAGGTTACCCATAACCGCTTTAATTTAATATTTTAATCACACTGCATCAGTGAAATAAAACTTATTTTCTCTTCCTGATTTCATCCCACACCTCAAGATACTATAAGAGAACAGAATAGGCAGCATAGCAAAGGGATAGGTAGGGGGAATATTTTAGGGTAGTCTGTAGTGCATGATGCATGTATTAACCCCTTAAATACTATAGATACTAACAATCTAGTTGCATGAGACCCCATAGTGGCTTGTTTGCATGTCGGTAGTGCATGCTTGGTGATCTTCACCCCCTGCCACACACCCTCGCGGTGGCCTGCAGGGTATCGTGTAGATGTAGATGATGTAGATGTCTTAAATGTGCGCGAGCCATCTGAAGCCGAACTCTTCTCTGAATCCACACTCGCACTTCTAGACTACTCTTTTTGTCAACCGCCAAGCACCTTGTTTCCCTCTCCTCGGGTCCCCCTACGCACGCTAGGAAACTCGGCGCTTGGCGTCGATTATTTCGGCATCACGAGTTTCCTGTGCGTCACCGTCAGCCAGTTATTTCGTCAGCAAGATCGCAGAGGCTCGTTTACTCTGCTTCCTACACTTGAGCTTCGATTTCCTTCAAGAGCGTTCAGTTGCATGCTCAAGATAATACGCTTTTCCTTCCTCCTTAAGATGCATTTACTCGCGCCTGACACGGCCACCTACATCTGCATCAACACGATACTGTGCAAGCTACCGCGAGGGTATGTGGCAGGAGGTGAATATCACCAAAACATGCAACTAGGGTACCTATTGCTGATAATATGGGTCACATGCAGTTACATGGTTAGTATCAGCGTACGCCAGTCAGGTCTCAGGAGAATTTTGCTGCGGAAAGATCAAATGGCTAATATATTCGAGACGCAGGACTCGATTTAAAATACGTATTTTAAAAAGTCGATTTTAAACTATTCGTGACCATAACACCGTCAATACTTCTCACATGATGCCTTTCTTAAAATACATTTTGATTCAATATGGAAAAGATATTGCTCTCCTAAGATTACATCTACATCTACATAATACCCTGCTAGCCACCACAAGGGTGTGTGGCAGGGGTTCGGATTAATTCGGATCAATGAAACAGACAGACATTAAATAAAGATGGTGCATTTTTGTAGGATTTAAGCAACTATGCAAGAAATACTAATGCGTATACTGATTACTGCCTACGAGTTTTTACTATTTATCGAATATTACTACGCATGCTGCATGAAAAGTGGAACTGGTGACGTCACATGGTAGTAGTAGACCTTTCCCTGTGCAGGTAGTCTTTAAAGGGACGGTACGATAACCATATTAGCGTAACCAGTCTATCAAGTGAATTAAAATGGGAATCATTGTCAGATCGCAGGTTGAAATTTAGGCTTAATCTCCTGAATAAAAATCCAAGATAATATTTTCAGTGTTGACGTTAAAAATATTTTGCGAACCCCAACTTGATTTGGTAGACTGGACCATACTCACAAAATTAGAGAAATTGATTGCCGAACTGACAGATTGAAAATGTCCTTTTTTCCTCATACAATAAGGGATATGAATAGCGGTAAATATATCCAATACGAGTGTAGCAATGAGTAACATTGGTAGTTGCATGCTGGTGTAAGGATTTGAAGCTAACCCAACGAACAGCACGTTTTTTACATGCTTAGTTTGCTATTTTTATCTTTTTGAAATGGTGAAGTTTAGAACAGTATATAAATACTAATCCTTTTTTATGCATGATGTGTAGTGCATGTTTGGTGAGAATTCACTCCCTGCCACACATCTTTATGGTGGCTTGCAAGGTATTATATAGATGTAGTGTAAGTAATCTACGCAGTGCGTGCTTCGTGATAACTCACTCACACCCTTGAATGGGCCTCAGGTTATTCAGTTGATATAGATAGTGAAATCATTGGTGTAATTTTATAACAGTGAAATCATTGGTGTAATTTTATAATAGTGAAACCATTGATGTAATTTTACCCGTAAAAGCAAAAATTTAAAGGCTTAGTATGAGACATAGAGGTAGACATTGAGACATACTATATCGCATTCGACACCTCGATGGCTGCGGACGATCGATCGATACCTGCTTCGCTTCGGAACATACCATCTCGCAATAGTAGCACTGGCAGCCTTGGATTTCAAGGAACTTGAACGTGCAAGGTTATAATCTGAAAGTGTAACCTCAAGGACAAACAGAGCATCCCGGGCTTCGAATCCTCGATCTTTGGGTTGCCAGTCCAACCAGGCCATCCGTCCCGACATCTATTGCAACAGGGTACGCCAGGGAAAGTGGGCTCACGTTGGGTCGGTGATTTGACAAGGATATGGTTTGCATCTTGCGCAGGGTTAAGGGTTTTCAGGATGCCAGAGAGGTTTGGGGGCTTGTTTGTCGTTGAGGTGTAATTTGGGGACTTTCATCGTTGCTGGGTTGCTGTGGAAATCTCTTTGGAGATTTTCTCTCTCTTACAGATTTAATCTATTAGAGAAATTTCAATCGGATAGCTTTACTGAAGATACTAACAATCCAGTTGCATGAGACCCTATAGTTGCTTGTTTGCATGGTAATAGTGCATGCTTGGTGATCTTCACCCCCTGCCACACCCTCGTGGTGGTTTGCAGGGTATCATATACATCTACATAATACCCTGCAAGCCACCATAAAGGTGTGTGGCAGGGGGTGAACTCTCACCAAACATGCGCTACATATCATGCATAAAATTTGTAATTAAAAATTAAAATAGCAAAGCATACATGCAAAAACATGCTGTTAGTTGGGTTAGCTTTAAGTCCTTATAACAACATGCAGCTACCAATGTTATCCATTGCTACACTCGCAGTGGATACATTTACCTTTGTTCATATCCCTAATAGTACGAGGAAAAAAGGAAATTTTGAATCTGTCAGTTCGGCAATCTATTTCTCTAATTTTGTGATTATGGTCCAGTCTACCATAGTAAGTTGGGGTCCGAAAAATATTTTAAACATCATCACTGAAAATATGGTCTAGGAATTTATTTAAGAGATTAAGTCTAAATTTCAACCTGCGATCTGACAATGATTCACAATTTAATTCATTTAATAGACTGGTTACGCTAATAAGATTATCGTACCGTCCCTTTACAAATCTTCTCGATCTTCCCTGCACACGTTCAAGTTCGTTACTTAGACCGATTTCGTAGTGATCCCATACCCTGGCAGCATATTCCAAATGAGGTCTTACAAGGGAAAAGTAGCTGATTTCTCGTGCATGATCGTATCGTGTATATGTAGATGATCGTTTTTTGTTCCTCGATAAATACTAATCGCTATAGAGGCTAAGGCGCATGCGTGCGTTCTACACAGGGTATAGCGCTCACACACTGTTTTAAACATAGGCTTTACGGCATACCCTTGGTATCTGTGTACATATGATGTAAACTGATTATCATTCCCAGATAAGTGTACAGTAGACTTCCGGAATAATCTCTGTATCTAATATATGTGATGGAAACTGTTTCTCATTGTCAGTTGATGAGTATACGGTAGACTTCACGCAGATGCTTCGCGTACGCATACGATTTTCCAGTGTCTGGCCTTCCCCCGGCCGTGAAGGCAGCCAGCCGCCTCTATCTTGGAGGAGCTTTTCTTTCGGCGAAGGGGAGGAATTCTGAAGGGGAGACTGGAGCTTTCATCCCGGACATATTCGGACCGTAGACGGGTAATTGTGTTCCTGCCCGGGGGCGAGGTTGATTCGTTTTATAGCGGAGCGTTGTGATGTGGAGTGCGCGCGTCCGCCATCATGTTGCCCCGGGCGACGCGTACACACTGCCTTTATTGCTCACGGGCGTCATTAACGCTGCTCGCTTTAAGGGGTCAGATTCCACATGTGTGGGTTGTGTGTGTGGGGTTACTCCCGTTGCCCTCAGCAACCGCTGGGGATGAAGACCTCCCCGTAATGAACTTCTCCCATCTAATCTTAGCACATTCGTCCTTATCTAGCGTTGCGTCGCTCCTTCCTTGGAGGGTTTTCGCTAAATGTGATGCTGCTTATTCTTCTTTCGCGCCTTTCGACTCTCATTGGTTCTGACATCCCCACCTGCTGGAGCCCAGAGTTCAGTGGATACGAGTGTTGATTCAACGTGAAACACTGTCGTATTCTTCGGTTATTTATTTCTCATGGTAACCATACAGTTTAGTCTGGAATTAGCCTGTCGACGGAACAAATATTACGATTTGTTTAATACAAAATCATTATGTGTAAAATTTTTGCTTAATTTGCTGCTCAGACTCATTGATTATAATTTGCAGTATGACAAATTCACCATTAACAAAAAAAACTGTTGATAACTTCAGGCTTAACTATGTGATACCTTTCCATAATGGAAAATATAACAATGAAACCTGAACAGTGAACAAAACAAAGTTTCATTCTTTTATTTTCCAAAAAAACTGTTATTTAAACGAGTAGCAAATAAAAAATAAACCTTCTACATTTCAGTCAGCAAATGACCGTGAATTATTATTTCTTAGAGCCTCTCCTAACACACCCCCTTAAAATCTTGAATATTATCAAAATATATTCCATAGCAATAATGGATTTGGAATAATATGACAGTGAGGCCTTTCTCCATATATGATGTTAACTTTTGGCACTGCATTAAATTTCCTTCTCGTATTATAATTTATTTCCATTGACTGTCTGGAATATGTACTTGTGTGATGTTTATGTAGATGAACTATCCAAGGATTTTATAACAATTACGTGGTTTTGATCGACAATCAAAACTTAGAAATAGAGAGAGAGAGAGAAAATATTTTATTTCATATACAATACAATATTTTTTAACAAAAATTTGGAACGTAATCGGAGGCTACTCAGCCTCATATGAGCATTCTATAAATTTACAAGAGAATAGTCGTCCGTATTGTGCAAATATTACAGTATGAAATAAAAGAAAAAATTTAAATAAAGTGATAAAGGCAACTCAACAAGACAATGCATAAACTAATACAATAATAAAATATTTACAGATATGCCATTTGAACAATTGCATTAATTTACATTTATTATGGAAAGGCCGGATCAGAGGGTGAACTATATGAACTTTGTTTTTGAATCAGGTAGTTGAAGAGTCTTTGCCTGAATATTCAGCTATTTTTTGGTCTGCGTATTTCACTAGATAAGGCATTCCATAATTTGCTGCCACTTACTACGAAAGACCTATTAAAGGCCAACTTCTAAAAAAATAGAGAAGCAAGAATAAAGAAATGAGAGAGACATGAAAGACTCGAAATGATGCATCCAAGTTTTCACTGGAGGTACTATGGTAAACGTCACTTTCAAAATTATTGTCAAGGGTGGGCAAAGCAACAGGCTTATTTTCAACTTTGATTGGAGAAGTTGCCACTGCTCGAGAACAGCCACTTTGCTCCTGCTATACTTCATTCGAGCCTGTACCCCCTTTTCTGCAGAAGTGGGAGCCTCACTTGTGCCAGGAAGAATGTGGACCTCTTGCATCGGATTCGAATTATCTTCATCAGCAACGCGTTATCGTTTCCGGGGATAGCATGGTCCATTTGCACCTCCTTTGGGCTCTGCATGGACCTGGAGGAGTTCGAGAATTTTTCTCTTCCTGATTACGGGGCGATCTGGAGAAACTAGGCTGTTCCGATTCTGGCATTCAAATATATGAGGCGTCTTTATCCTCAAAGGGCCTCCCATCATTTTCCAGTACATTTAGTTTTCTGCATCCTCTTCCAACTGTAAGGAATTTGTGAAAAATATACTAAATACACAAATCAATTGATGATTAGGATCGCAGAGTTAAATCGATGGCTGTGTTTTGAACTGCTTATTAATTACTATAATTATTCGACAAATTCTCAGTGGTTATTCATTTTCAAGAAAAACCCTTCGTGTACGAGTTAATTGGGAGTGAGACTAATACTTTAATACCATAAAGAACTGCTAAAAATGTGGATTCAACCCCGAGAACCCTAATATTTCAACTTAATCGGTCTGAATGGATTGTATTTTCACTATGCTAACGAGAGCACAGATCATGCTAAATTGTAATTACAATGAGAACGTAGTGATTAATAGTCTTAAATAATTATTGGATTGAAAGTAGTAGTTCATTAATTGTATTAGTCCTGAAGGGTGATTTACTATCGATTGGAAAAAATATTCCATTTACTTACATTAAATGGTCAGCACGGCAGCGAAGATGGGTTGATGCTAACAAAGGAATCTTGTTTAAATCTCTTCGTGCTCCTCTAAGACCCACATCTTCCGCCAGTCCGGTTTGATAGGTTTACAAAAACTTTATCCGGCGTTGATTTCATTGTGCTAGTGCACAATGGCACGAAACAGTATTCTTTCGATCCCTTTTTGCAAACCTTCACTTCGAAACACGTAATATTTTCCTCTCCCGTTGCGTACTTCAACGTTACTTTGTTCGTAAAACACGATTTTACAGCACAGCCAAAGGCACGAAGTCACTAAATACCGTACCTATGAATGTAAACAAAGTTCCGGTAGCTAGCAGCGATGGCTGTATAGGTTTGATTACGTCACATGGTATAGAAGATGGCCGCCGTTCGTTCGGGCGCAAGGTTTCAAATAAGATTTTTAATCCGTTATATTTAAATAAGTACATAACATAATGGGCAGAAATTTGCAATTTAGGTTATTTATACGTCAAATATATATTTTCCGTAGTTTCCAAAGGTTGTGCAAATACTCTATTAAGTGTAGTAGTATATGCATTTGGGTGTTTGCATAAAAACCAAGTAGTGGTGATAAAATCTGGACCCAGCTGTGAAGAAGCAAGAATAAGGAAAGGAGTGAGACAAGGCTGTGCACTGTCTCCCGTAATTTTTAATGTTTACATCGAGAGAGCAACGAAGTCAAGGAGAAGTGTTCTGGAACACGGACTTAGAATAATCAGTAGTGAACATCCACGGAGAAACAATCAGCATGCTACGATTCGCTGATGACATAGCTCTCACAGCAGAGGCAGAGAAGGAGCTGAATAAGACGCTAACAACCATGGAAAAGACAATGACGATACATCAGCTGAAGATCAATAAGAAGAAAACTAAGGTAAGTGTATGAAGCAAGAAAGAAGAGGCCAAAACCAATGTCAAGCTAGGAAAACAAAAACTTGAAGAGGTGAAAGAGTTCTGCTAACTAGGAAGCAGAGTAACCAACGATGGACGAAGCAAGAAAGAAATAGTCAGTAGAATAGCCCAGGCAAAGAGGACATTCTATCAAAAGAATAATCTACTTACAGCGGGAAATACAAGCATAGAAGTAAGGAAACAGTCCATCAGAACATACATCTGGAGCATGTTTCTTTGCGGCAGTGAGGCATGGACGATGATATCAGCGGAGAAGAAAATAGTAGAAACATTTCATGTAGTGCTACAGAAGAATGCTGAAGATTAAATGGATCGACCGAGTAAGTAACGAGGAAGTGTTAAGAAGAGTGGGAGAAAAGAGAAGACTGCTGACAACTCTTAAAAGAAGACGGGACAACTTAATCGGCCACATTTGGAGACACGATGGCCTAATGAAGACTATCGTCGAGGGAAAAGTGAACGGGAAGATTGGAAAAGGCAGGCCTCGTAAGAGATACATGGAACTGGTGGTGAAGGATGTAAAAGAGAAGAATTACGTCACAATGAAAAGGTTGGCCGATAGAAGAATCGAGTGGAAAGCTGCGTCAAACCAATCCTAGGATTGTTGAACAATGATGATGATGAACTGTTTTAAAATGATTCGTTAACTTGTTAAAAATCTAATGCAATAAAAATGTTTTAAAAAAATTTAAAATGAATCATTGAATAGTTAAAACCCCTGAGGATGTCCTGAGAAGGTAGAAATCGGCCGGTTAATGAACTAATTGTGGAATATAGCCAAGTTTAATAATTCATCATGAGTTCATTACACAAGGTGAACACTCCAACCATCGATTTCAAATTAAATCAACTAAATTGATAATATTGAATTAATTAATAAAAGTTAATTAATAATAATAAGTTAATAAATAAACCTCAAATACTTGTTAATAAGCTTTAATGGAGGGCACCTTGTGCTTGGAAGCGTCAGCAGCATCGCCTAGTGGCAGGTAGGGGAAACAACATTACGTCATACGTATAACTTACCGGCATGCAATAGTTAGTCATTGCGTCTTCGCATCGTTGATGTTCTTCACTTTTTAAATAACGAGAAAAACTACTTAACGTCAGTTTAAAATCGAACGGCTTCAAATATATGCACTCCAGAGGTTGTAGACCTCCGATCAAGGAAATAAAAGAAGAAACGGGTGATTCCATGTCAGTTCAATCACAGTTTTGACCTCATCAATTCTAATTTTGATGAAACTAGGTGTTATGGACACATATTGCAAGGTAAGTAAGTCTGCCAATTTACAAATTTTTATTGTGAAAATTGTTCGAGATACAGATGTCATAAAAATTTAAATTTTCATAAAAAATGGCAAACTCACATACAAACAAAGTGCTCTAAATTTTTTTCCAATTGCAGTAGAATAAATTTTTAAACATAATTAGAAAGCTAAATAATAGAGCTTTCTACTAATACCCAACAGAAGCTTCTTATGACTGATTTCTGGTTCGAGGTCATTCACTGTGACCTTTGACCTTTAATGTCTCAAAACACGCCATCTCAAAAAATTATATAAAAAATATATTTTATTTTATTAAATAAAAAATATATTCCTATTTAGGAAAGAAGGTCCCTGTTCTACCAATTCAGAACCTTCCTTAATCGGTCGATAATCCTCCATTGAATAGATCTTAGCTATTGATAAGCTCTTTCCATGTTTCTAATTCCCCGTCATTCTCAGCTTCCCCCTAGTTTGTATATTTGTATTTGTGGCTATTGGGGTCGCGATGGCCACCTACGATGATGGATGGGTACTCTGTTGTCGCGCCACTTGTTGCTCTGCCGACCGTTGCCATGCAACCCACTCGACTCGACAACGCCGGAAAGTGCTGTGCCCTATCTCATCTTCAAATTGTTCTGCGTCTTCATAATGGCTAACTGCATAAAATATTCTCCCTGCAGTTCATATCCTCATTTTTAAAGCTTTGCTTTTTTATTTCAGGTGAGTGACGACGGATGAATCCTGTTAACTGCTGCTATCTGCACTGAAACTGTGAGTCTACTCAAGATGCCTAGACATTTAAAGCCTGGGATCAGCCACTCATGGCCTCCGAGGTGCAAGAAGGGGTAGCGGATTTGGGGGTTGGCCACGACAGGTAGGCGTTTCGGATAGGGTTGACCCTTCTGTTCCCAGAACAACTGCACGCAAATGAAGTGTGCAGAGAGGAATGCAGCAGGCATTCACGCGTATTAGGAGCAATAGATACATCCTTTAGTTTTGCCGACGATCTTCTGCGAAACACAGTAAGCTGGGTTGCTGTTACACGATTTGCACGTCCAGAGAGCTGCTATACGGTTGGTTGGTTATTCAGGGGGGAGGCGACCGACAGCTGAGGTCATTTGAGCCATTTTTTAGGACAACTGGGTAATTGGATAGTGGTAGGAGTTGTTCCAGGGAACGGAGGAAGGGTGGCGAGGGAAACCCGGCGTCGACATTACCCTACTCTTAACGAAAGACGCCAAGGGGACCACAGGTTAACGTCCCACCCGACGGACGGAATACTGAACTTGAAATGCCCTCCACTAGGCACTCAAGTGGGAACCGGTTTTCCACTTAAAAATCCTCCACTGCCGGGAATCGAACCCGGGCCCTCGGGATGGGAGGCCAGGGGGCCTATTCTGTAAAGTCGAAAGAATTTCGGCTCATATGGAGAGTCGTGGGTCACCGGGACGAACGATTCGCGAACATCGTTCACCGCCGAAATGACGTATAACAGTTCACTATTTATCGAGCGTTATGTCTATACAGTGCCCCATTATTACATTGGAGGTAACAAGCTGAGGTAACTAACAATAATTAATCAACATGACTTACTATTTTGATGTTTGTAATCAATCTATTCGCTTTAAAATGTAACAATATATGCTGGTATGGAATAACGGCGGACTTATTAAGAAAGTGAAACTTCTGAAAACTGAAATCGATTACACCTTTGGAATTAAATCACGAAATGTTTTGGTTTTGATTGTGTCGACAGCTTCTATAACGATATTGTTTTCTCGAGTGAATCATTACATCTTTGTGCATGTATTCCTCCGTCCGCCTATGTTTCTATTTAAATAGTATATTGATCTGGAATGGTTGGTATCTCAGTAGAAGATAATAAATATACAACTACCATAAAATATCCTGCGATAGTGTACGCGTCCGAAGTCCAAAGGACGTCTACATCAACATATACCCTGCAAGCCATCATAAAGGTGTGTGGCAGGGGGAGATTGCCACACAGAGGGGACGTCCATGCAATGTCAGAATTTGTCGGTAGAACACAACCACACAAAGAAAGGTACTCATAGGAAGCCATGGGGAATATGCATGAAATTTGTTTCTCGAAGATTAATGATGTATTTGATGCGAAATATTCTCACCAATTGAAATATATAAGCCAAATTTTTCTACGCCCACCACAAAGATTATTAAATGAATTTAAAATGTTCCCGGAAATTGACGTAAGTCACGTGATCTAAAACGCCTTCTGACGTCACTGCACGGTATAGGTTCCATATTGCTAAGGAGATAGACATATATTTTTAACAGAAAACGAAGTGAATATATTTTTTTGAGGTTTTTAGCCGTTTCTCGAACGAGACGATGACTGAAAAAATGCTTAAAAGAAGCACATTCCGACAATTTCCTTTGGTTGACTCCCTTATGGCGGCGTTCTCCTTAAAAAAACCAGCGATTGCATAGGCGTAGTAGAAATTCTTGGGCACTAAACAGGCATTATATAAGTAATGAACGATTTGCTCGTTACCATCCGTACTACATATATAAAAAATCGAAATACCATCGTTTATTGCATTAAACAAATGAGATAAATACATACGTGATCGCCAAATATAACAAATTACCTCCACACGTAAACAGATAAACAACGCCCATAGTGATACCGTGCCGTGACGTCATGCGACGACGTCGTGTTTTTAAGCTGCCGAAAAGGTACATTCTTCAAAGAGTAATATCTTTGTAACAAAACTTAATTTTTCAGTGAAATATCCGGCAAGCACATTTCAGCTAATAAACTTCACATTTAAAGAGTTATAAAAAATAGTGCATGTTCCCCATTGCCAGCATAAGGAGATTTGCTCAAACAATGTGATTTCCAACTTGATACCATCTCTCTGTATAATATAGATTGCCCCTGCAGTAGCATTAAAATCTTGCGTAGAAGTTTTACACGACTAAAAAAAACCTATATGTCTGGTCTACCTGACAATTTTTAATCAACATTAAACAAAAACATTGCATGGCGACGATCGAAAGCAAAACAAATAGTTTTATATACTTCTATCTGTGTAACCGGCAAGGAAACGGAGACATGAAAGGTTTAATTATTAGCTAGAATTAGATGCATTCTCACCTAGTATCCCGCACGATAAATGTCAACAAGTCAACTGCTACAATCGCAGCTTCTATAGGTGCCCACCGCGATAGCAGCGCCTGCTCGCCAGCAAATATTTGGCGACGGATTATGAACGAAATGATCCGAAAAATGATCCGACTACGTCGCCTTGAACCGGGGCGACCGTCGCACCATCACGGGAGCACGGTTTGTAATACCAACTATGACGTTTTCTCCAAATATGGGTATAGTTGTGACGTCGGAATCTCGAAATCGACTTTATAGAATTGGGCCCCAGAACTCTAGCCACCACACCAACCCGATCCCAGCTGCTATGCGTATGCCAGTGGAAGATGAAATAAACGTAACCAGAGAGAAAATAAAGGTCACAAGCAAAATAATTTGTACCAATTATACGGAATCAGTAAAAAGGGATTTACTGAATCAGGGACTTAAAAAAATAGTGCTCAATTTTTGCTAGCACGAGCAACATTCGTTGACCTGCACGTTTCTAAGGGGGCCATGCGGGGGGCGAGAAACCATGTTCAAACGGTAGCCAGACAAAATGGTTATAAGCATGTTTTTAATGTTTAACATGTTCATTCCTCTTCCATCCCAGGACTGAAATGTAGCAACTACTTGAAATTTTTATTTAAAGATTTTTGAGCGCTGGCCTAAACATCGACAGTCAATAACACTTAAGCAGAATCGGCCGATGGAAGAATTTCTCTCCACACCTTGGTTAACAGTGGGGGCGTTTACTCCGAACAGAAATCTCAATTATGTACACGAAATCGTTATATGGAAACGAAAAATGAATTTTAGTGAAAAATTTGATCTTCCAACCACAACCATTCACTCATAAATCAAAAATTAAAATAAGCAAAAGGCGACGCCCACCGAAAAAGCTGCTAAGAAAACATTGACGTAATTTTCCTCCCGTCCTTGACTGCTTTTAGGGGAAGGGAAGGGAGTAGAGGGGGGGGGGGATTCTCGGAAGGTTTTCTCGCACAGATGCTGTCGCAACTGCTCCACTTGGCAGAGTGAGCCGTGTCCCCCCCCCCCCTTTGCGATGAGGGAAAGTAGCTTCGCGGGCTCAGTTGTGATTGGACGAAGTCAATATGTGTCAGAGGTTGCACCACACCCACTTTTCCGAAACGGTTAAAAACATCAGTTTTTCGCCGCTTATAACTCGAGAAATAATTTACGGATCAAGAAAACGGAAAAATGCGGGTCTTTTTATTGTACAAACTCTATCATAGCCGGCAATTAAAAAATATGGTAAACGACCCCATTACGACATTGGCTGAAAAGGAATCGGAAATAAAAGCCAAGAAGAGACAATCCCTGAAAATCGCAAGCAACTTTCGCGATTGAAAAGTGTAGAAATAATGAATGCATTTAAACTTTTGTCCAGATATATTTCAATGTTGCTGAAGCTCATTGATTGAACAACGTGGTTTAATGTTATTTCGTTATTTTCCTTTTGAAGCGTGTGGAAATGTTACTGTAGTTGGAATGACTGATATTAGCCATTCCAAGTACTAATGATCAAAACTTAACATTGCATGCCAACTGTTTTGCAACGGATCGATTGCTGAGGTCTTGATACACGATAACCTTACTAGCGTAACCAGTCTATTAAATGAATTAAAAAGTGAATGATTGTCAGATTGCAGGATGAAAGTTAGAGTTATCTCTTAAACAAATTCCGAGACAATATTTTCAGTAATGATGTTGAAAATATTTTGCGGACCCCAACTTACTATGGTAGACTGGACCATAATCACAAAATTAGAGAAATTGATTGCCGAACTGACAGATTCAAAATGTCTTTATCTCCTCGTACTATTAGGGATATGAATAACGGTAAATATATCCAATACGAATGTAGCAATGGATAACATGGGTAGCTGCATGTTAGTATAAGGACTTGAAGCTAATCCAACTAATAGCATGTTTTTGCATGTTTGCTTTGCTATTTTTAACTTTTTTTAAATAGTGAAGTTTAGAACAGTATCATCATCATCATCAAGGGTCAACAATCCTAGGATTGGTTTGACGCAGCCCTCCACTCGATTCTTCTATCGGCCAACCTCTTCATATTAACGTAGTTCCTCTCTTTCACGTCCTTTACGACCTGTTCTATGTAACCTGTTTTGTGGAACAGTATATCAATACTAATCCTTTATTATGAATGATATTTAGTGCATGTTAGGTGAGAATTCACCCCCTGCCACACACCTTTATGATGGCTGGAAGGGTATTATGTAGTTGTAGATGTACCTACTGTTTAGCTATTTGAATATCATAGAAAGTACGAAAATTTGGTGCGGGCAATATCCGGGTCGATGTGGTAGTGGCATACATCTACATCTACACGATACCCTGCAAGCCACCGCGAGGGTGTGTGGCAGGAGGTGAAATCACCAAGCATGCACTACTAATATGCAATCAAGCAACTATAGGGTCTCATGCAACTGGATTGTTAGTATCTTCAGTAAAGCTATCCGATTGAAATTTCTCTAATGGATTTAATCTATACTTTAACCTATGCACTGATAATGATCCCCACCCTAATTATTTTATTAATTCTGAAACGCTACTCAACCTATCGTAACACGTAGCTTAAGGAACCTAGCTGCTCTACGCTGCACACTGTCTAGTTCTCTGATCAAACCTAATTCATTAGGATTCCATACACTGACTGCATACTCAAGGTGGGGCCTAACTAGTGAAAAGAAGCATCGCTCTTTTGTCTTCTCATCACATTTCCCAAGTACTCTTTTTATAAATCCTAGCTTTCTCTTCGGCATATTCTTGGTGCAGACGCCGCAGAGACAAGCGGTGGGAATGCGAGGAAGCGGCAAACCACAAAGCAGTCCGGAATGGAAGACGCCAATAAAATGGGCGGATCAAATCTTCTCTCCGGCGGAAGTCTTCGGAGAGTGCCTTTCTCTCCACGTTTCCTCCTTCTCTCTCTCTCCTCTGGCCACTCCGAGTAATGTCTTTCCCCTTCCCCCTCACCGCGTTCGCCTATTACTTCGAACGGACGCACACCTCCGCGTTCGAGACCGTTTGGCCCAGCAGAGAGAGAGAGTGCCTCTCCGGAATGAGAGGAAAAAAGGGCAGATCAGCCAATCAGGGCCGAGTGGGCCGAGCGAAGGAAACCGTTTTCGCGGACCGTGCAGCGCACGTATCTTCGGCGCTTCTCGCGAGGGGAATGCCAAGACGGAGGAAGCGGGCTAATCTACGGATCACCCCGGAGCAGTCGAAGGGTCCACCCTGGAATCAAAGCGAAGCGATCAGGGTTAAGGGTCAAATCGAATTACTTCAAGGAGGAAACCCTCAGGAAATCGAACCAGATGGCGGAGAGTGAACGTGAGGAATAAAAAGAGCCCGTGCAGTAACGAGTCGGGCGCGGTCGCTGATTCGCACTTTTCCTCTCAGGTAGTGTTGCACACACGCGATGCACGAATCACGGAACGGGTGAGTGGGGTGGTGGGGGGAGAGGTGAAGAAGGGGGGGGGGTGACTACTGAGGATCGACGTCTCGATTTCATGGACGGAAGTGTGGCTTTAAGATTCTCTTCTTTATCAGTTGGAGACGAAGGGGGGGTTTCGTGCATTTCTCGCCAATTTCACGAAATACTAGCGTTCCATTTTAAGGGTTTAGTTTTCATATAGCTCAGGAGGTTCACGATGGGTAGTGAATGTTTGATGAGAATTCACCCCCTGCCACACACCTTTATGGTGGCTTGCAGGGTATTACGTAGATGTAGATGCGTGAATAAATTATAGCAATGAGCATCTCTGAACATTATATATTTACAGGGCATGATTCTATTTTGTAGAATATTTCTGGGGTCTTACATCTGTTATGCTCAGCTCGGTGTATAGATTCTATTCGTAAATAATACTTTCTGTGGAGGCTAAGGGAAACTGGGAAAAACATACTTCCTTTGAAGTTCTACCTGGAAACGACCGGGCTTTATTGAAAAAATCGAGAGAAAATTGCATTAAATTAGTTTTACAGTTTATGATTGGTGCTGGGAGAGGAGCATTAATTTTAAGAGCAATAAATGAAAAGTCAGGTCGTACTTAAAAAGTCTGAATATTTCTTGCCATGGCTACCGAATCGAAAAGTTCATAGATGGCAGGTAATGCAATCAACCTGCCCTTACAATTAAGGATTTTCCTTCGTTCACACATACGACGTAAGGATACTGATCTTTGGTGTGATATAAAGAAACTTCACGCACTCATCAACGCAATGTACCTACTGTGAATCTGTTAATACGTACAAAAAATAGTGCTTTTTTACGAGTGTACAGTTAGTTAGGCTTAGTATGCTACCCCTCACGACTTATTCATACGGTTGGATAACTCTCCGATATGTTTTGAATGTCCTCCCGTAAATGTTCGATTTTAATTGATAGTCAACGTCGAAAATTATGTTAAAAATACAGTTAAGCAAAATAGATGCATAAAACATAAGACATACATATTTTAAAACATAAGATGCACACTTTTAATGTTCAACCTTGGAGAGTATGTATTTTGAGTTATGTCGTCTCAGTACTCCATGCTGGTTTCTTAGAAGACGCCGGAAGATCGCAGTCTTCACCCTCAAACTTTAACCCATTCGGCTATCTGGTGTTCTCTGTGACAGCATCCGGCCTTCCATTATAGGCACAACCTGGGTCCACTGCATTCGAATGCAGGGATTCCCCCACTTGCATGCACCGTGAAGGAGTAGGCTCCTTATAAAGTAATCCATACAGTTCATTGTTGAGTAGGATTCTCCGGTTACGATTTCCCTAAATAGCTCCAGAAATGTTCCGCAGTGCTTCTCCATAAAACTCATCGACCATGATTATCGTTTTCCCATGCATGACTTTCATGAGTCGCAGGTCGCTTGGGTATCAGTAGCAGATTCATCTACGTCTATACGATACCCTGCAAGCCACCGCGAGGGTGTGTGGCAGGGGCTGAAGATCTCCAATCATGCACTATTGACATGCAAACAAGCGACTATAGAGTCTCATGCAACTACATTGTTAGTATCTATAGTATTTAAGGGATTAATACATGCATCATGCACTACAGACTACTCTAAAATATTTCCCCTACCTATCCCTTTGCTATGCTGCCTATTCTGTTCTCTTATAGTACGGGGGAAAAATGCCATTTTGAATCTATCAGTACGACAATCTATCTTGTTTATCTGGTCGAATCTAGCATAATACGCAGGTGTTTTTAATATGTGCCTAACATCTTCAGTAATGCTATCCGATTGAAATTTCTCTAATAGATTTAATCTGTACTTTAACCTACGCTCTGATAATAACTCCCACCGTAATTCTTGTATTAATTCTGAAACACTACTCAACCTATCGTAACACCTTTTAACGAACCTAGCTGATCTACGCTGCACACTGTCTAGTTCTCTGATCAAACCTAATTCATTAGGATCCCATACACTGGTTGCATACTCAAGTTGGGGTCTAACTAGTGAAAAGTAACATCGCTCTTTTGTCTTCTCATCACATTTCCCAAGTACTCTTTTGATAAATCCTAGCTTTCTCTTCGCTTGGCATCATATTTCCTGCATGTGTCTTCCATTAGTGCGCAAAAGTACGGGATAAAACTCCAGCGGAAATTTAAGGCGGACATGTTCTTTCAAGTATATAATTCAAATCACCAGCGTACTACCATAGGTCAGATCACGGAGATAAAAGGATAGAGAGATTGTTAGAGGGAGAGGTTCTCGATTTCACTTTTTCCCATGCATGATTTAGATTGTATTCGATTACAGTGAAGATGCATTCAATTGCTATGTATCAATCATTTCAAGTATTGTTCCTTGCCACTTCAAGACGGTGAGTCTGATTTAAAAAGGAATCCTGTGGATAGGGGTTCATCACTTGCCACACGCCCATGCCTTGGCTTTCAGGGTATTATGCGGAAATACTGCGTCTCACGGAGTTTTCATGTGCCCATATCGTCTGACATTAGTGGTTTTGTCGAGCACTTGTTCTCGAACTATTCGATTCTTACCAGGAAGGAAGCCCGTCATCTACCTGGATTCAAGACTCTTATTCACAGGCATTCCTCAGTGGAAAGAATCTTCCTAATCCATGACTTCACCGAGAAAACCTGGATGCAATAATGATTCCATCTGCTTTCTGGAGGCGATTACAGCTTATCTTGTAGCTGTGCATTTAGTCAGCTGAGAGTGTCGGCATGCGAAGTGTTTGGTGAATGCAACCTCCTTTCTTTCCTCAAAATAAAGGGCTCCCCAATTGCACCCCGAATCCTCCAGAACTCCCCCTCCACCCCTCTTCCCGCACCCGCAGCAGCCCTTGTACGTACATATTCAAGACTCGACACACCCCTGCCACCCGTCAGACCCCTTTGAAAATGACGTGTGCGTATGTGGCGTCGAAACCGGTTGAGGCCGAGTTCGTAAAAAGTTCACCAATTTCCGTGTTTGATTTAACGAGATTGTGGATGTCCAAGACTTGATGTTAACTGCAGAAACACGATTAAAGTAGTTAGGTTCAGAAATAAATCTTTAAGTCACTACGAGGTAGTTTTCTTCTTTTTTACCAAGGAAATTGGTTGATTTTAAAAAGTTGAGACGAACTTAACCCTTTTCACTCTGGCAGTAAGTTGAAGTGCAGAATAATCGAATTTACAAACTCCGGAATTTTGTAGTTGCTTAGACAACAGAGATATTATCAGGCGTGGGTGGATTATGACAGAGGGGCTTCAAATGTAGTTTCATGTCGTGTTCAATGAAGGACAATGACAGATAGACAATTAAGTAAGGCGACGTAGGTATTTCAATGCTTATTTTACGTATCTTATTTTTAAAACTTTAAAATTAAAATTTTAGTTAACCTCTAGACTGCCTTGTATCATATGCTTTCAAGCCTTTTCTATAAAATTACTTCGAGACTGCTTCGTTTCCGAGGTGACTTTGATTGGCTTTGAAGAAACACTGGCAAAGTGTAGTGTGTGTGTAGGGCAACAATGTCTCTGCCTGGACAGGAGTTTCCCTGGCGGCCAGGGTAATGTGTTGTAGGTGGGGCCCTCGATGGCTTTGCTTTCCCCGTCCGGGCAGCGCTTATCTCTCTCCTCCTCCTCCGAGCGAAACAATGTTTCCAAACTCAAGCAATAGTCGGGGCGAGTCCTCGAGAAGTTTATCCCCCAGATGGGCCTTAATCTTCGATTATTTGGCTCCTGCAGCGTAATCTCCAATTGTTGATAGCGCGAAGAACAAGTTTCGCGAGGGAGATGCGGGCAATGTGAGGTATGTAGTTTCAGCCGCTGGGAATGTAAGGAAACTCGTTGAATTACTTCTGGAAACGAATATTGGGTGGAGGAAGAAGAGGAGATGGATTCTACTTATGAGCAGGCAGTGGATTGCCAAAACCTTCAAAAGATAAACGAAGGAATAAGAATCCCTTGCATTTTTCCACTCTTCACTTTATTGGGACTTGCTTATTGAGGCTTCCGCGGAGTGTCTGGTTTGAGGATCCATTCCTTTCAGGATGATTTCTTTCCCGTGTGTCCATTCTGGGGTGACTACAGTTTCGCCAACGTTTCAGTTCGCCGCTTCAGGTCTGAAGTGTTTCATAGCAGATTTTTACCGAATTATATACCATTTACTTCTGCGCTCTGGTGTTCAAGTGGGCGTATTTTCATTGGCCGTTTGACTAGTTTTTCAATTAGGCGCTTCCAAGTATGGGGGTGCTTATAGCTATCCTCTCTGTTGAAATTGTTGGGGTTCTTGGCCGTTTCGATCGCCTCGCGTATGAGCCTTGGGAAATAGCGTTTCTCAGTCTTCATCAGCTTGGCTCCGTCGAAATTGATGTTGTGGGCCGGGCCTTCCCAAAAGTGCTCCGCGATGGCTGACGGGCGCGGTTGTCTGTTGCTTGTCGCTCTCCTGTGTTCTTGTCTTTAAGGCTCTCGAGGTTTTCCCAATGTAGGCCTTCCCACAATCGCATCGGATCTCGTATATGCCGCTCCGTTCTTCCATCGGCGTGAGGTCTTTTACCTGTGCATAAAATGTCCTTTGTCTTGGTGATGCAGGTGTATCTGGTCAGGATGTTATGCTTATTAAGAGCCCTGGATATGTTTTCCGTGGTTCCGCCAACGTATGGTATCATGGCGAAAGTGGCATCATCCTTTTCCCTCGTAGTAGCAGTCTCGTCTGTCCTGCTCAAGGCCAAGACTCGTTTCTCTTCTTCTCTCTGAGCAACTCGTGGAAGCCATTGTCTTGAAAAACCTTAAAAAGATGCTATTTCTCGTTTTCAATAGACGCAAGCCACCACAAAGGTGTGTGGCAGGGGGTGAACTCCCACCAAACATGCACCAAACATCCTCTCACTGCACAGCAGGGAGCTCTTCATATACTTTGATCTTTCCTGGGGTAAACACATTCGTGAAATAATGGGTCAAGCGAATCGCAAACTGGGTTTCATTAAAAGAGTATTGGGTAAATGTGACGATCATGTACGAGAACTCAGCCACTTTTCCCTTGTTAGACCTCATTTGGAATATGCTGCCAGTGTATGGGATCCCTACGAAATCGGTCTAAGTAATGAACTTGAACGTGTGCAGCGAAGATCGGCAAGATTTGTAAAGGGACGATACGATAATTATATTAGCGTAACCAGTCTATTAAATGAATTGAAATGGGAATCATTGTCAGATCGCAGGTTGAAATTTAGACTTAATCTGTTCCACAAATTCCAAGGCAATATTTTCAGTGATGATGTTAAAAATATTTTACGAACCCCAACTTACTATGGCAGACTGGACCATAATCATAAAGTTAGAGAAATTGATTGCCGAACTGACCGATTCAAAATGTCCTTTTTCCCTCGCACAATAAGAGATACGAATAACGGTAAATATGTCCTATCGGAGAGTAGCAATGAATAGCATTGGTAGCTGCATGTTGGTATGAGTACTTAAAGCTAACCCTACTAACAGAATGTTTTTGCATGTTTTCTTTGCAATTTCTATCTTTTTAAATAGTGTAGTTCTGACTACTATATTAATACTATTCCTTTTTTATGCATGATATGTAGTGCATGTTTGGTGAGCAATCACCCCCTGCCACACACCCTTATGGTGGCTTGCAGGGTATTATGTAGATGTAGATGTAGATACTACTCTGGCACTTTTCCGAAGCATTTTTCCGACCTCTGTGTTGCCATCAAAAGATCCCGTGTGTTTGGTTTTGGCCGACAGCAAAAACTCCATTCAGCACTCGAACATCGCCATAGTGCTGAACCAAACGAGATATCGAATTGATTATGATGCGCGAACCTTACTTAGCAACACTACAGGATTTTCGCTTGATTGGATGCCCTGTCAACGCCTTACCCCGACGACGGTTTGGAGAAGGATACATTTGACGCTGTTTTAAAGATGCATGTTCGCATGAATTCCCTACTTTGTTGCTGTCATTATATGTGCAATGCATCGATGTCGAGGAGTAATGCTGTGTATAATTAATATGATAAAATATTGTAGGTAGGATCACGCGATATCGATGCTCAAGATTGATCGGCAGTGATCTCAGTCGTTTCGATCGAGTGTGTACGGTGTAAACCGGTGTACAAAGTCGTGTCGCCAGTGTGAACGCACCCAAAAGACGCCCCTGAGGCACGCTTCCGTCGTCGCGTGGAGAACACGAGACAAAATTCTTTTCCGTTGGGACGACCGAAGAATCATCACCGCCCGCATCCGAATGACTCTTTGTTGATTTGCAGCGGCGCGGGGATCTTTTGACTGTACTTTGTTTGGGAAATCAATAGAAATCAAAAATCAAAGGTTACCTGAATCTCGTGGCCTTGAAGGGTGTTCGATTTCAGCGATTCGTGCAATTGTTTCTCAAAGAATTATCGCGAGAGATGTCACTCTCGCTGAGCAAGGATTTTCTACTTATTCAATCCACTGCTTTACTTCGTCGTCAGCCTCTACCGAACGGATGAATCCCCTGAACAAAACTGAACAGTATGAGAATTATAAATTGAAGACGCGCAATACTTTACGAAAAAATGAGGGCTTAAATGATCTCCTACACTTTCAAAACCTATTGTCTCCGACGCAGTTGAGCCACCGAGTGCAAAAAAATATGAAAATTACTATGCCATTTACTTCGACTATAAGTTCGTCGTAAGTAATGTTCTCCTGATGTGTACCACCCAGGGTAGCGATAGGAATATCTCGAGAGTATCCCTTTAAGATTGCGTTATTTTTTCTGGTGAGACTGCCATGGCATGGAATCTTTGTTCTTCATTACTTCTTTTGATTTTATATTTTTTTTTGTATTTTGACTTTTGCCTTGTTTTGGAGAGTCGTTAAAGCATTAATATTCATTACACTTCATCTCTCGTTCCCTCGATTCGCAGAAAATACGTTTCGCAATTTCCCCTGTCACTTGGATGCATATTAAGCGCAATTTAGTCATAGTTGAATGCGAGTAAAACGAAAGTTCGTTTCGTCGTGACATTGAGTCGCGGGGATGTAAATCTCACCCCTCGGTCTCGGGAGTTCCCCTTCGGGTGTGCGGATGCCGTGTTCCTCCCTCTCCCTTCGGGGTCGTTCCCTGAAACTACAATTTCATATTTGGATTAGCGGGACAAATGCCGACTGTCACACCGTAACACCCTCGGCATTTATTGGCAGTGTCCTACACCCCATGCCCCATTCCCCCTTAAACTTCATCAGTCGTTGACACTCTCTCTCTCTCTCCATTACATCTACACGATACCCAGCAAGCCACCGCGAGGGTGTGTGGCAGGGGGTGAAGATCACCAAGGATGCACTACTGACATGCAAACTAGCAACTATATTGTCTCATGCAACTAAATTGTCAGCATCTATAGTATTTAAGGAGTTATTACATGCATCGTGCACTACAGACTACTCTAAAATATTTCCCCTACCTATCCCTTTGCTATGCTGCCTATTCTGTTCTCTTATAGTACGAGGGAAAAATACCATTTTGAATCTATCACTACGACAATCTATCTCTCTAATCTTATTCATCTGGTAGAATCTAGCATAACACGCTGGTATTTTTAATATGTGCCTAACATCTTCAGTAAAGCTATCCGATTGAAATTTCTCTAATAGTTTCAATCTGTACTTTAACCTACGCTCTGATAATGATTCCCACCCTAATTCTTTTATTAATTCTGAAACACTACTCAACCTATCGTCACACCTTTTGACGAACCTAGCTGCTCTACGCTGCACACTGTCTAGTTCACTGATCAAACCTAATTCATTAGGATTCCATACACTGGCTGCATACTCAAGGTGGGGCCTAACTAGTGAAAAGTAACATCTCTCTTTTGTCTTCTCATCACATTTCCCAAGTACTCTTTTTAGGGTGGGAATCATTATCAGAGCGTAGGTTAAATTTCAGATTAAATCTATTAGAGAAATTTAATTCGGATAGCTTTACTGAAGATGTTAGGCACATATTAAAAACACCAGCGTGTTATGCTAGATTCTACCAGATAAATAAGTTTAGAGAGATAGATTGTCGTACCGATAGATTCAAAATGGCATTTTTCCCCCGTACTATAAGAGAACGGAATAGGCAGCATAGCAAATGGATAGGTAGGGGAATATTTTAGGGTAGCCTGTAATGCATGATGCATGTATTAATCACTTAAATACTGTAGATGACCTCCGTTTTTTCACTCATATTTTTACCTTGCGCAGTGTAACGCAGGAGTCACAAATAACCCTTATGAAATCAAGTGAATATGTTCTGTGACTCCTACAGGTGCTCTTCCGGACATCACGTTGCGTTGGTTAACCCTCCTTCAAGCCCCTTCTGTTCCCAAATAGAAAGGAGTTCCCGCTCGACGCAGGTAACTCTTTCCCGTATTCTAACGCTACGGTATAAAGCGTGGTGAAGTTTCCCTTGACAATAATTCACACCCCTAACCAGGAGAGGAGGAGTCGACAGGGGAGTGATTGTACCGATTTCGGGAGTAATATCCTATGCGCCTGCGACTGGAGCTGAAGGAGCCGGTGAGCTGTCTGGATGGCAGTCCTCGATGACAGAAGGGAGGGCAGCGGAAATCCGCTTCTTCTAGCTGGGAGTGCGCAGGGGTCAAAGTTCCCGTCGGAATGCGAGGGCGCGCGTGTCTCGGATTGCGCACTGCATGTCGCGAGTTTTCGCACCGTTAGCTATTTGTAGAGGTCAGCACCATTCCCGCAGGTTATCTCCCGCGTGATCGGAAAGCGTGCGAGCAAGCGAAGCAAAGTGATGTCGCGTTGCAAAAGCATCTTCCGTGGAGGTCTGGAAGAGGGGGCTGCAGCGATTGGGAGGCGGGTGAAGTGGAGATGCCTCAGATCGGCTGGCGACATTCACTTGTCTGTGACCTCCACGTGCCTGCGTGCGAGGGATTATCACCACGCGCGGAGGGTACCCGGGATAGGAATATATGGGATATATGCACACGGAGAAGCCACGAGTCATTGAAATTGGCTGGCCGAAAGTGAAAATTGATATCTACATCTACATCTACATCTACATAATACCCTGCAAGCCACCACAAGGGTGTGTGGCAGGGGGTGATTGCTCACCAAACATGCACTACATATCATGCATAAAAAAGGAATAGTATTAATATAGTAGTCAGAACTACACTATTTAAAAAAGATAGAAATTGCAAAGCAAACATGCAAAAACATTCTGTTAGTAGGGTTAGCTTTAAGTACTCATACCAACATGCAGCTACCAATTCTATTCATTGCTACTCTCCGATAGGACATATTTACCGTTATTCGTATCTCTAATTGTACGAGGGAAAAAGGACATTTTGAATCTATCAGTTCGGCAATCAATTTCTCTAATTTTATGATTACGGTCCAGTCTGCCATAGTAAGTTGGGGTTCGTAAAATATTTTTAACATCATCACTGAAAATATTGCCTTGGAATTTGTGGAAGAGATTAAGTCTAAATTTCAACCTGCGATCTGACAATGATTCCCATTTCAATTCATTTAATAGACTGGTTACGCTAATATAATTATCGTATCGTCCCTTTACAAATCTTCTCGATCTTCGCTGCACACGTTCAAGACTTAGACCGATTTCGTAGGGATCCCATACACTGGCAGCATATTCCAAATGAGGTCTAACAAGGGAAAAGTAGCTGATTTCTCGTACATGATCGTCACATTTACCCAATACTCTTTTAATGAAACCCAGTTTGCGATTCGCTTGACCCATTATTTCACGAATGTGTTTACCCCAGGAAAGATCATTTGTCAGTCTTATTCCAAGATATTTAATGGATTCCACGTTTGTTAATTCATTATTACTTATTTTGTAAGTGCTAGGGGGAGAGCTATTCTTTTTCCAAAAATTCATTACAAGACATTTCTTAAAGTTTAATTCTAACTGCCATGTATCACACCAAGTTTCAATTGCTTGTAGGTCAATATTTAAATATTCTTTATCATTCGGGCATAGAATTTCTCTGTACACAACTGCGTCATCGGCAAATAGACGAAGCTTACTTTTTACCACCTTTTGGATATTATTAATATACAAAAGGTAGCATGGTGCATGAAAATTCGTGCCGGCTGGTCTAAAATATCTTCTGTAAATTAAATAGAATGTCATCATTTATCCCTTCAGATAGGTATAGACGTCAAGTATTCTACATCTACATCTAAATCTACATAATACTCTGCAAGCCACCATAAAGGTGTGTGACAGGGGGTGAACTCTCACCAAACATGCACTACATATCATGCATAAAATTTGTAATTAAAAATTAAAATAGCAAAGCATACATGCAAAAACATGCCGTTAGTTGGGTTAGCACTAAGTCCTTATACCAACATGCAGCTACCAATGTTATCCATTGCTACACTCTTGGTGGATATATTTACCATTATTCATATCCCTAATAGTACGAGGAAAAAAGGACATTTTGAATCTGTCAGTTCAGCAATCAATTTCTCTAATTTTGTGATTATGGTCCAGTCTACCATGGATAAATGAAAAAACGTATTGAACTCCACAGTGAATTTTATTGCGACGACCTAGGTTTCGACACGTGGTGTCATCTTCAGGTACAATATACAGTTCAATTTTACTTATATACACAAAATATTGGGGGGGGGGGGTAGAAGGGGGAATGAGTAAGGGGAAGGTAGGGAAGTCCTTAAGGTGGCTCACTAGCTTGGCTGAAAGTGTTCCTGCAGGCCATTTCTTAATACATTTTCGTAGCTAAACTATAGCTCGGAGGCACTTCTAGTTTTCTCTCTTATCTTAGAAAAGGATGGATCTTCGCAGTCATTGCGCGACATTATCATTGTAAATTACGTTGTTGCATTGATTTAGAGGAGAAATAGTGTGCCCACCGACGCTTTTCATCGTTTTTCAGCACGCTTTAGTTCAGTTTCTGTTGCGTAAACCAAAAATATTACGCAGTGATGGTTAAGGTTCATTCTCCGTCTTTGAAGCAGAAGTATTTTCAGTACTTAATATACAAAAATATAGCTATAGTTTTGAAAATACGAACGCATGTTTCCTGTCTTTTCACTCGCGTGTCCACGGCCAATGTCGGGCTGCCCCCACCACCGCCGCTTATACCCCCACCTCCAACTACTCTCTCACCGCCGCAGCGCGGAAGGGGCACTCACAAGAGCGAGTATCACCCGCCATCAGACAAAGTAACTGGCGAGGGGAGAACGGACGAGGCGGTGAGGGGAAATCGTATTCGTAATCGTATAAGGAATGTTGTTTTATGAGAAGTCATTGTTGTGATTTAGAAATAATAGATAGTTTGACCAATTCTCAATTAAATGACTAGATTATAATATTTATCGCAATTGCCATTACTATAACAGCGATGTGGAATGTTCACAACATCATATTTATCGCAGAGAGATTATGGAATTGGATTCCTGCGCAAGAGAATTCAATCTTCATTTTCCACAAAAAAAAGCCAGAAAAGGCTGATTATGAGACAGAGAGGTTAGAATCTATTTTCACTTATCCTTATGACATTTTACGAGTTTCAAACAATTTTTTTTCTGGCTAACGTTATGGAAAAATACACAAATAAGTTTTTCGGCATAATCAAAGTGAAATGTGCAATTACCTGCAGGGATTTTTCTCCATCGGAGGCGGCAGGGCAGAAGAAACTAAACTTTCTTCAAAAGAGTGGGGAGAATGTCACGCTAAAGCAAAAGCATCAGTATCATTACCAAATACAGGGACAGTTGCACCTTTGTGACAAAACGTACTGCGACTTTATCGTTTGGAGCCCATTAGGCATTTACATTGAGCGTATTAATAGAAATGATCTCTTTTGGAAACACCAAATGGAACAACTATTAGAAAAATTTTATATGGAGGTACTTCTGCCGAAAATACTTCGCCTAAATATCCATTAAAACGAATTATTTAATGCTTAGCCATTACGTAATTCTAACCTTCTGTTTTTCTTGAAGTAATCATCCTTACGCTTTATCCCACACTATTTACCTTACAGGTCGCTCTTCATAAGTTCGTACGAATCAATGGTTTTAATCTTAGTCCAGACCCAAGCTGTAAACTCTTTGCAATGGGTAACTTTTCTCTCACTGGATGCTGGTAATGAAAGTGTGATGTTTTGAGATCAAACCATGACGAATAACGAAAACATTGGTGGTAAGAATGAAGAAACAGCGGAAGGCAAGGAGACATTCTGGTAAATCGTGAGACTGGTTATACTGCATTTCCCCACGTAAAATCACTTATTTTCACTGTGCGATACTGAAAATATCGACCGTGGACATGTGGTATTCACGAAGTTTTCAACTACTATGATATTAGTGCAATATTGTGATCCACCAGGCATAGTATCGCATTGTGCTGTAAATGCACAATGGAATAGTATATTCGAGATAATTGCGACATCAAAGTTACGAACAGCGAAGTTGAGCTGCGAACGAATACGATCACGCGTATTTATTTGTCAGCTGACTCCCCTCTCTTCCCTGCCATCCAGCGCAAGGAAGTCTCTTCCCTGCCATCCAGCGCAGCCTAGGCTCGTCTACAACCCAGCGACGCGCGCAGACCCCCTCCCCTCCAATCCCTCGTCGATTTCCCCTTACACGCTACGAGCCTTCCCATTCCACCCGGGACTGAGTAGGGGGAGAACCGACGAGACGAAACTGAGAGCTAGTGAGCCACCTTAACAAATCTTGCAAATCTTCCCCTTACTCATTCCCCCCCCCACCCCCAATATTTTGTGTATATAAGTAAAATTGAAGTGTATATTGTACCTGAAGATGACACTACGTGTCGAAACCTAGGTCGTCGCAATAAAATTCACTGTGGAGTTCACTACGTTTTTTCATTTATCCATAATGGAAAACTTCCACCACATCTCGCCGGAACTCGTTTCCTCTATGTCCAGTCTACCATATAAAGTTGGGGTTCGCAAAATATTTTTAACATCACTGAAAACATGGTCTTGGTATTTGTTTAAGAAATTAGGTCTAAATTTCAACCTGCGATCTTACAATGATTCCCAATTTAATTCATTTAATAGACTGGTTACGCTAATAAGGTTATCATACCGTCCCTTTACAAATCTTGCAGATCTTCGCTGCTCACGTTCAAGTTCGTTATTTAGACCGATTTCGTAGGGATACCATACACTGGCAGCATATTCCAAATGAGGTCTAACAAGGGAAAAGTAGCTGATTTCTCGTACATGATCGTCACATTTACCCATTACTCTTTTGATAAAAGAGTACTGGGTATTCCTTCATTATAAATCGTCCTTCAGTAAGAAATCCACGAGGACAGTCTCCGCTAACAAAACCCCTCTTTGCTTTTTAATTTCGCCGGATTCGTCCTGACGGAATACATGAGCTGATCTTCATCAGATCTTCCTTTGCAAGAAGCAAGTAGATTTCACTGGAGGAATTTCAACTATTCAGATATTAAATGGCATTAGTTGTCATCGCGTGCGTAAGAATATTGCGAAATGTGGATGTCTGTGATATTGGAGCGTAATATCCTGGTTCCCCTTTTTATTCCCACTTATTCCTGGGCGGATTTTTGGTGCTCTATCTCCTTCAAGTAGCGTCGTTTGGAGGCGTGTGGCAGGAGGTGTCCCCACGATACAGTGACTGGCCACTTACCACCCTCGCGCACTTGATTCTGTACTCAATGACTGTGTCATTCACTTTGGTGTTAAGTTCAACATTAATCCACCTAAGAAACAGAAGCGCTTCTCTTTTCATACCGTTGTCATGAGGAACATTATAGCGCAAATTTTACATCTATAATCGTGGTCACTTGTTAAAATGTTATAATATTTTCATCATCATCGTTGGTCAACAATTCTCAGATTGGTTTGACGCAGCTCTCCACTGAGTTCTTCTTTCGGCTAATCTCTTCATATTTACGTATTTCTTCTCTTTCACATCCTTCAAAACCTGTTCCATGTATCTCATACGAGGTCTGCCTTTTCCAATCTTCCCGCTCACTTTTTCCTCGACGATTGTCTTCATCAGGCCATCGTGTCTCAAGATATGGTCGATTAAGTTGTCCATTCTTCTTTTTATAGTTTTCAGCAGACTTCTCTTTTCTCCTACTCTTTTTAGGACTTGCTCGTTACTTACTCGGTCGATCCATTTAATCTTCAGCATACTTCTGTAGCACCACATTTCAAATGCTTACACCCTTTTTTCTCCGCTGCTCTCATCGTCCATGCCTCACTGCCGTAAAGAAACATGCTCCAGATGTACGCTTTGATAAAGTGTTTAAACTGTTCAGTTTAAGAAATACAAGCGTAGAATTAAGGAAGCAGTTAAACAGTTATAATATTTTATGTGTCCTCAATGTGTCGCCGACTTTTCCACTCTCTTGCGAGTGCGTAATTCAGAAGTGGAACTACGATTCGAAGTCTCTCCCTTGTATCGTCGATTGCATCCATGATTGACTTCAGTGATTGCCGAAAAATTATTGCATTTCATATTAATGCTGAGAACGGTACAAATTATGATCCCATCTCTTTTAAAAACAATCTCGTTGGTACACCATTAAGCGTTACTCACGGCTTAATTGTGGGAATCTAGAGTTCCTCTTGAGTTTTCCCTATAAAGCCACTCGCTGGGTCGAATCCGTTTGCAGTTGTTTTCGGCGGCCAAAATTTTCATCTCCAGACTATTCCACATTGTTGTTCGGGTAAGATCAGTCAATTATCCAAACGTCAGCCCTAATTATGTCAATATGTTTGAGGAACTACCGAAGACACTATCATCCCGTAAGTTTATACTGTTTTACCATTTATTTAAATTGAATGATATTTTACTATAGTTTTTGAATTATTACTTGTGAAGATTTTGTGTCGGTCAGGCATGGTTCCTGTGATAAAATGCAATTGAGATAGATATTCAGTGGTAAAATTCAGTTAGATGGTATGTACAGCAATGACCATCAAGGTCGTGAAATTCGATCTAGGATGAAGTTTAATTTCGACGTCAGGTTCATAGTTCAATTTCCGAAGAAATCGTCGTACCGTAAATATATTGGCGACAATGTAATACTCTTCAAGTTGAAATTGCTATTGTTGGTCGGTCGGACAGTATGAGGATCTGCTGATTCCATTTAGCCATGTCATCAGTCATTCTCCTGATGTTCTTTCTGACTTGAGGAGTGCTGGCATTCAACGTGTTCGCCGAAGACCGCCTCTGATGATGGGAACAGTCCCCCCTCATTGCTCTTAGCCATTCAACACCATCAAAGGATCCCCTCCGCTCCCGATCCTCATCTCCTGAGGGTGTTTTCTTATTTCCGCATCTCTATTATGGCTGGCCCCTCAAGGAGTTTCCTCCACATGGAATTGTTTTGTATTCCCCACATTTGTCGCGTCTCCAAGAGAGACGGACGCTTTTGATTGCTTAGAGACGGCTAACGCAGCTCCGTTTACGGAGACCGACCACATTAGTCGAGCAATAACGCCGCTCTGGAGAGATTCTGCCCAAGGGCGAACTGATTTGCGATTAATTGCCGCGAGACATTCGATATGTCGGAGCTCGCCAGCGCCACCGCTATATCATCGCATCGCATTCAAAAGGTCATGTCGGGGGGTTGAATCTGGCTTCTACGTCCGCTTGCGCCGTGTTCGCAAACGAAATGGTGAGAGGACGGCCGTAGCTCTCTAATCCAGACACAAAGGGATGCTGGAGCTGGAAGAGATTCGTCGGATGGAATCGGTAGGTAGGGAGGCCGTGGTGTGAGTTTGAAGGTCCGTTACGCAGTAGGGTAGGACGAATTGGGTTGGTGGCGAGAGATCGGCTCTTGATGCTACATTTGCGTAATACCCTGCGAGCCACCATAAAGGTGTGTGGCAGGGGGTGAATTCTCACCAAGCATGCACTACATATCATGCATGAAAAAGACTAGTATTTATATACTGTTCTAAACTACACTACTTAAAAAATGATAAAAATAGCAAAAAAAATATGCAAAAACATGCTGTTAGTTGGGTTAGCTTCAAGTTCTTATACCAATATGCAGCTACCAATGTCATCCATTGCTACACTCGTATTGGATATATTTACCCTTTATTCATATCCCTAATTGTACGAAGAAATAAGGACATTTTGATTCTGCCAGTTCGGAAATCAATTTCTCTAATTTTGTAATTATGGTCCAGTCTACCATAGTAAGTTGGGGTTCGCAAAATATTTTTAACATCATCACTGAAAATATGGTCTTGGAATTTGTTTAAGAGATTAAGTCTAAATTTCAACCTGCGATCTGACAATGATTCCCAATTTAATTCATTTAATAGACTGGTAACGCTAATGTGGTTATCATACCTACCCTTTGCAAATCTTGCCGATCTTCGCTGCACACGTTCAAGTTCATTATTTAAACAGATTTCCGTAGGGATCCCAGCACTGGCAGCATATTCCACATGAGGTCTTACAAGGGAAAAGTAGATGATTTCTCGTGCATGATCGTCACATTTACCCAGTACTCTTTTGATGAATCCCAGTTTGCTTGTCCCATTGCTTCACGTAGTATGTGCTTACCCCAGGAAAGATCATGTGAAAAATGTGTGAGTCACGTGCAAGTGGATGCTTAGTCTCTGCACAGTGATGGAGTGATTCACGGTTGAAAAGGCTTTCTCCAAATGTATTTATCTATCTGTATTTCCCCTAGCATGCATTCTGAAAATTGGCGAAACATGCCTCATGCTCTACAGACTACTCGAACAATATTTTACCTACCTTTATTATGCTCTATATTTTACTCTCCTATTTTCATCGGGAAAAATAACAATTTCAATCTATCGCTGCGACGATCTATCTGGCTAATCTTATTTATCTTACCAAATTTAGCGTTAAACGCAGGGGGTTCTTAATGTATTTCCAACGATATATGTGAACATATCAGCTTCGAATTCACTTAAAAGCTTTAACCTTCATTCTAACCTGCGTTCTGACTCTGAGTACTAAATTATGTACGCTGATCAACCGTGTAATGAAGGGTAGGAATGCAACGGTGTTCTCTATACCCAACTTGCAAGCAACTGCAAATTTTTGCGCTTGTCTCCGGGCATTCCCTGCAATGTTGTAAATGATATGTTTGTCGGTCCCGGTGGCAGCGTGGTTAAGTCCTCGCCTGCTAATCTGAGGGTCGCCGGTTCGAGTGCCGCCTGAGTGGGTTTTTTCACCACTCAGGACATGGATCTGTGTGCTCGTCTGTTGTTGCATTGTTAAATACCCTGATGTAAAGGCCACATGTGCTGTTTTCGGCGGTAGAGGAATATTAAAAAAAAAAATTACTCTGAATAAATCACAGTTTTTTTTCTATCAAATATGTTATAATATGTTAATAATATGTTAAGAAGTAAAGTAACCACATGCAAGATTGTTTTTAACTTCAAACTATTATCGAGAGGGTGAGAATTTACACAAATATTACGGTGAAACCTCGTGTTAATGTTTTTGATACTAAATTTATTAAAATTTAACATGAAATCCAAAAACAGCCAACGAGACCTTTACATTGGATTTTTTTAACAAATGCACAATTATGGGACATAGGACAAAAAAATAAATAAAACAAGAAGAATCAAATTAGGAAGGAAGTCTGTTGATAGCGGTTTTGAATGATGAAATGGATGATGTTATGTCAATGGAAGGGATATTGAGGGAGTTGTAGATAAGAGACAGCCGTTAGGTTAGGGATCTCTGAGTCACAGATAAACTGTGGTGAGGTAGATGAAATAGAGACGAATTTCGGGTTTTACGTGAAGGGACACGGAGAGAGAACATTGGGAGAAGGTCATTAGACCTGAAACGGTCATTCATGATTCCGTGGAAAAACTTGAGGTCACTTAGTGTGCGCCGACGTTGCAAAGGAGCAATATCAAGGTCCGAGAGCAGTGCATTATCCGAAAGATTCCGAAGAGAGGGGTTGCGATTTTTGACGATACTGATGAAGAAGTTAAGAGACCTATTGAGAGCTTTGAGATTGGTAGGACAAGCAGAGGACCATATTGGCGAACAATAATCTATTATTGGAAAAACACAGCCGGAAAAGATGGATTTCAGAGCCAGAGGACTTTATATTTCTGTGAATCTGTAGAGGAGTCCAACTAGAGCCATGGCTTTGGAAGAGATATGTTTAATGTGGGTGGCGAAGGTTTGCTTGGAGTCAAAAAGTACACCAAGATCACTATGGGATGTAACTTTTGGGATTGGTTGGGCAGAGAAAATATAGGAGGAATTTACAGGATTGGCGCGTATTGTAAAGGTCAGGGTTGTGGACTTGATGGGATTTACCTTAAGCTTCCAGGTAGAGCTCCATTCCGAAATGGAAGTAAGGGCATATTGCATTACAGAGTTATCGGCGTAGCTGTCAACTCTTCTAAAAACCTTGCAACATACAGAAGAATCCCAGTCTCGTGAAGAAAGTGATTGGGTGATGTCATCAATATAAAGGGCGAAAAGAAGAGGATCAAGAACACTGCCTTGGGGTACACCGGAGGTTACTTTGAGGGATGGAGAGGAGATCCCGTCAAGAATTACTCTCTGAGACTTGTTGGATAAGAAGTCCACGAGAAGGCGAAGAAAGGTGCCGTGGATGTTGAAGCGGTTTTTAAGCTTAAATGATGGGAGGGTGTGGTCAACTGCATCGAAGGCTCTGGAGAAATCTATGTAGCAGACATCAAGTTGGGAAGATGCTGAATTTATTCCTTATATTATCTAAGAAAAATTCCTACTCAGTCATCGTCTTTACTGGATCGCATGATTCAATCAAATTTTTAACACTCTGCAGTTGGTGGAAATGTTGCCATTTTGCGTTTAAAGACTATGAGAACTCATAATTTAAAAAAAAAGCGAAATGTCGTGGACAATGACACTCGTATTTTAGTGTCTCACGTCCGAAATTTAAAATAAACGTAAAACGTGCACTACCTGTGGGGTGATCTTCTTCGGTCACTGCCGTGCATGCCCTCGTGACTTGAGTGCACCCGTGAAGCGAATTCTCAAGTGCGGAGCGCTGCACCCCAGCTCGGAGCGGAATTGCAAAACACGGGGAGCCAATCGTTATCTGTTTAGCCAAGGGCAAAGTGAGCGCTTATTGGCTTCAGCTCCTTGCAGTGGGTTATGTGTGAGCCCATGATGTGACACCGGTGTCTGCTGAGAGCGGCCGTCTGAATACTCTCGAGATTGTACTGGAGTAATTTTACTCAGGCCTTCGAAATGAGGCCTCGTCATGTCGGTGACCTAAGTTACGCCTTACGTCGCGTAAGGAAATGAGGGAATTATTGTGACCTCTTCTCTTTCCATTGTCTTTCAGAAATTGCTCCTTCCTGGTTCTGGCACCTGACGATGAAGTTGTACTTGCAAACCTAGCTCTCATTAGAATACTCTTCAGGTGGAAAAAGGTGACCGTCGGACAGCTTCAGATACCATCACCGTATTCCAGATTCTTTGAAAGTCCAGTTCCCCAAAACCTGACTGCGTTTTGTCGGAACTCAAAGGGGTCAGAGGTGAAACATATCCTGCGGGCCCTGAGTTGCAAACAAGAGAGTAGTAGCTCAGATCTAGATTGAGACAGCAGCTCTTCCACACTCCAGTCTTCTTCAACAAGCGTTCTACCTTCACGAAAATACAAATAGCATAGAAATCTTAAACTTAAAGAAATGAGCCGATTCCTTGTAGTATTTTTTCCAAACCTTTTATGAAAGTAATCAAAAATGAATCAAATGACACCCTTTGATGAAATCTGTGTTTTTTAATCTAATAACGCGTGACGAAACTAAAATGTAACAATTAGTTAATATTTCTTTGTCCGTATTAATAATCTACATCTACACGATACCCTGCAAGCCACCGCTAGGGTGTGTGGCAGAGGGTGAAGATCACCAAGCATGCACTACTAACATGCAAACAAGCAACTATATTGTCTCATGCAACTTGATTGTTAGTATCTATAGTATTTAAGGGGTTAATAATATTTAGCCTGTTTTGTTGTATTGCGCCGGCCGCGATAGCCAGGTCGGTAAGGTTCTGAGCTGGCAATCTACGGGTCGTGGGTTTGGAACCCGCCTCGGGAATGGATGATGTGCGCGTCTCCGTATTAAGAACGCAGTTAAGACGGAACGAGAAAACCTGAGTGGTTGCAGTTTTCCTAAAAACCGGCACTAGTATTCTTAAAGGTGTGCTAAATTTTGTAGCGTAGGACTCCTTTGCAGCTTTTCAAAGTTGGTGTCGGACGAGACAGGCCGACCAATCCCCTGGCCGCCCGGAGGTCCTTGCTTCGAATCCCTCTGTCCATTTTGTGCTCTTCTCATAAATAGTTTCAAGCTTAGTCTTTGGTTGTGCCTTGTGATATAACCGTAGCATTTGAAACGCCTTTTAAAACCTTACTCCGACTACTTGTAACACGGCAATTGTAAGCTAAGTATAAAAATCCTAGATTTGACACGACTGCTATTGAGTCGTATTCATTGTCCGGATGAATATTTAAGTGCCGCGTTATGAAGATTTCCCTTGTAGAGTTCCGTGACTCTGCTGCAGGTGACTCGATGATATAGAAGGAAGTACTCAGGGCAACGCTAGGGGAGAGATCGAACAGCTGAGAGTGCAACTGTGTTTCCATTGTTGTTTTTTTTTTTGTTTCCGCTCGCGTTTCTCAGCGTATCGTGGCGACAGTTTCGCTAGCATCCGAGAGGGCTTCTTAGCATAATGTCCGCCTCTCATTACGCTATATTACATTGAGTATGTAGCCAGTGTATGGGATCCGAATGAATTAGGTTTGATCAGAGAACTAGACAGTGTGCAGCCTAGAGGTTCGTCAAAAGGTGTTACGATAGGTTGAGTAGTGTATCAGAATTAATAAAAGAATTAGGGTGGGAATCATTATCGGAGCATAGGTTAAAGTACAGATTAAATTACAATCGGATTACAATTACAAAATTAGAGAAATTACAATCGGATAGCTTTACTGAAGATGTTAGGCACATATAAAAAGCACCAGCGTATTATGCTAGATTCGACCAGATAAATAAGATTAGAGAGATAGATTGTCGTACCGATAGATTCAAATTGGCATTTACCCCGTGCTATAAGAGAAGAGAATATGCATCATAGCAAAGGGATAGGTAGGGGAAATATTTTAGAGTAGTCTGTAGTGCATGGTGTATGTATTACCCCTTAAATACTATAGACGCGGTAGCTTGCAGGGTATCGTGTAGATGTAGATGTTATGTCGGGTGCGCTGTGGTTGGTAGGTTGACTTCCCTTCACTGAGATCCAGTGTCGAGCGTAGGAGAGCATGCAGCCATCCGTATTCCGTATTCAAGAAACACAAAGTGATCGTTCTATTCACTTCTATCATGCGGTCCCACCAAGTGAATCCTGAGGACTTCCTTTTTATTGCCCATTCGTCTTCTTTTTTAGTTTTAACTTGTAGAAGTGCGTCTTGTATTGTCGGGCACCGTTTCGGAGAAAGTGGGGATGCTCTTCTTTGGAGGGGATACCAACTCCCTTAATGGGTGTTTTCAAGTCTGTTTCCGCACTAATAGGCGCTTCAGACCGGGAGGAAAGGTATAAGGATAGGTATGGAAGGGATAGGGATATCACCCACCAACTCCCTCGTGCATAACTAAAGATGACGGTATGTATCGAAAAACTGGAAATGGATATTTTAGAACGGAATCTACCGTATTGTGTCGGCATTATCGCCTTTGTTCGCACTGATGCCGATGGAAACTTAGTGGAGAGAGATCCCTAAATAAGCGTTTTAACCCTCCTTCTCCTGCGACTTCGGCGTGAGGTGAGATTCTTCTGGAGGCGAGAGAGAGAATGCGATGCGGGTCACCGCCATGTTTTGAGTAGATCCGATCCGTCCATGGAAAGGGGAATCATCCGTGGATTATCACAACATATATTCGCTCCGTTCTCTTCTAAAACTAAACGTCTGTTTCCGTAGCAATATGGAACATATAGCGTGCAGTGACGTCAGAGGGGGTTTCGGGTCACGTGATTTTCGTCATTTTTCGGGAACTGTTTAACAGCACTTAATAAATGTTGTGGTTAGGATAGAAAATGTTGCCTTATATATTTAAATTTGTAAGAAAATTTCGCATCAAGTTAATGTTCAAAGCACGAGGAACAAATGTCATGCCTGTCACCCGTTGCAACTATTGTAACTACTGCCCGCGCCAAAATCTTGCAGACTCGAGTTTAAACCTAAATAACTCCGAAACCGTTCATCGAATTTTCACATTATTTACACAGGAATTTAGATAATTTTGTTATTGACTCAGATACTATCATTTAACTGAAGGTAGCACCTTATTTTATATCGAATTTTACGTTTCCTGAAAAAACGCGCGAGCCCAGAGCAGGACAATCCGCCGGCAATGCTGCGCTTTTTCTGCGCTGCGTTTTTTCAGGAAACATAAAATTCGATATAAAATAAGGCGCTACCTTCAGCTAAATGATAATATCTGATTTGCTCTGGAAATTTTAAAGAGGAAGATGAATGTTTAAGTCTCGTGGCGCCATGATGCATAGTTACCGAGAAAAAGTTCGGATATAAATGGAATTGCACACCAATAAGTACTAAAGTTAAAACTTTGAAACTTCGCAGACGTAATAATAAATATCTAATTCACTTGCATTAAAAATTTGTATTATTCAAACGTTTTGCTTGGAAGTAAATAGACGTCAAAGTGACGCATGGCGCCGTAAAGCTAAAAAAAATGGTCCCTTTTTTTACTCTAACGTAAGAAACAGGTCCAAAATTTGTTTTTAAAAATTATTCTTACAATATAATCAGTCAACAACAAAATTATCTAAATTATCATGTAAATAACGTGACAATTCGTTGAGCGGTTTCGGAGTTATTTACGTTTAAACTGGAGTCTACAAGATTTTGGCGCGGACATTAGAGGCAGTGGGATGGGGGGCTCTTCAAATGAGGAGACAGAAAGCGTAGACATGTTTTTTCGTAGATACAAGGCAGACAAGTTCCCCTCCGACACCAAGAAGATTATAAGGACCCCACGCTACATTGGAAGACGGCCACACTCAGATCATATTAGAGGAAAAGACTGGATCTCAGATTGATTCAAATGTTAGTTAACTTGATAACATAGAAAGAAAACACGTGATGATGCTGTAATGCAGTGAAACCCGGGTCGTAGTACAGTTTATTATTTTTGTGCATTTGGCTCGTGTTTTCTTTGTACGTTGTCTTGTTTCGCTACCACTCCATATCGCCAGCATCTTCAGAATTTATTAGTTAACTTGTTTAACTCGTGGGTATAGGCATTTCGCTCTGAGATGTCTTCATTGAAAGGACGTTTCACTGACGTGATTGTAAAATCAAACACATTACAGATAACAGATTAATGTAGACCAAAATTATTTACACGGGACAATCGGCGCAGCGGACGTTCGATTCCTCGGCCAAGTCTAGTGTTCCCGTCGGCCACTGCGCTACCCTCTCGTAGCCACCTGAATACATTCTCATGAAATCAAAACTTATGCGTCGGCGAATCGCTGACATTCTCTTGAGCTTCATGACAAACCAAATTTCGTACTGCTACAACAAAAAAAGTTTTTTAAAAGATCAGATCATTTTGAAACATGGTATGCACTTCAATTATTAGTGTCTTTAAAAAGTGTTAAAGATATAATTTGAATATTTTTTCAGTGTAATATATTTTCTGCATCAGCGTTCTATTGGAAGAAGTAAAAAATCGCAGGTTTTTATTCCACCCTTAGGAAGATTACTAAGGTCTGCAATAGGAATTTTACTCCATGCTATTACACGCAGAATAAAATAAGCTAAATTACAGTTTCATCTACATCTACACGATACCCTGCAAGCCACCGCGAGGGTGTGTGGCAGGGGGTGAAGATCACCATGCATGCACTACTAACATGCAAGCAAGCAACTAAAGGGTCTCATGCAACTAGATTGTTAGTATATATAGTATTTGAGGGGTTAATACATGCATCATGCACTACAGAATACTCTAAAATATTTCCCCTACCTATCCCTTTCCTATGCTGCCTATTCTGTTCTCTTATAGCACGGGGGAAAAAAGCCATTTTGAATCTATCTGTACGACAATCTATCTCTCTAATCTTATTTATCTGGTCGAATCTAGCATAATACGCTGGTGTTTTTAATATGTGCCTAACATCTTCAGTAAAGCTATCCGATTGAAATTTCTCCAATAGATTTAATCTGGACTTTAACCTACGCTCTGATAATGATTCCCACCCTAATTCTTGTATTAATTCTGAAACACTACTCAACCTATCGTAACACCTTTTAACGAACCTAGCTGCTCTACGCTGCACACTGTCTAGTTCTCTGATCAAACCTAATTCATTAGGATCCCATACACTGGCTGCATACTCAAGGTGTGGGCCCAGGGCCAGATTTCTAAATAGGCTGAAAAGGCTGCAGCCTAGAGCGGCAAAATTTAAGGGGCGGCACTTTGGCAATTTACTAAAAATTGAAAATATCTAATATGTATAACATATGAGTCCATTAACTGTGAGTCTCTAAAAGGGGGGGGGGCGGCAAATGGATTTTGCCTACAGGTGGCATACTCCTAAATCCGGCCCTGGGTGGGGCCTAACTAGTGAAAAGTAGCATCGCTCTTTTGTCTTCTCATCACATTTCCCAAGTACTACTCTTTTTATAAATCCTAGCTTTCTCTTCGCTCGGCCGCATATTTCCCGGATGTGTCTTCCCCATGATAAATCTTTAGTGATTGTTATACCTAAATATCTTATGGTTTCAACGCTTTCGATCTTCGTGTTACTAATTTTATAGGATTGCTCTATCGAATTATTCCTCCTCCAAAAATTGATTGCTACACACTTTTTAAGGTTGAGTTCTAACTGCCATTTGTCGAACGCCGGTTTTCGTATTTTATACAGCACTACGAGTAAAATGTTTACTTAATCCTAAACTCGAGTAACAGTAAATAGTTATCCACGACCAAATATTGACGACAGTTTTAGTTATAATAGCAAATCTGACTCTACATCTGAAGGTATTGCTGTTAGAAAATATATTTCCGCTTTCCCTTTTCATAGCCGCGAGTTAGCATCTGGATATCGACCTTCGAACTGACTTAGAGGCTCATTAAATATCTTTTTATTTCGATTCCCGAATTCCGAGCCGTGGTCGGAAATCCCAGGTTCCGAGCTTCTCTAAATTTGACTGTTCACTCCGGTTTCCTAATGTTACTTGAAGTGCCCTAGTCCCTAAATCTCTTTTGGGGTGAGAAATCACTCGGGGAAAGTATTCCTTGCCACATTGGATTGGCGCTCTACCTATATATTCCGATTGTTTCACTTCACGTGCCTCCTTCCTGTTGGTTTCATCCCTCGCCGAGCAGTCCTCGTCCGCTGCACAGAAGCGTCTTGCAGAAATTGCCCACGACGCTGGACAGACGCTGAGCAGACGGCCATTAGCTGGCGAAAAACGGTTTCTCGCTTGTTTCTCGCCATTCGCATCGTGCTCTCCATCGCTCGTCACTTCCGCTCGTCATTAGCGCCGTTTTAACTCACTCGTTCGCTCCACGTTTTCGTCTCAAAACGCAAAATTCATTTCTCGCTGCGGAGGCTTTTCCACTCGGCTGAGTGGTGCCTGAATTCTCCCAAACGCCCCAGATTCCATCTGACCACTTTTCCATTCGTTTCCCTCCTCCGCTCAGCGCAGTTGCTGTTTCTTGTTGCATACACTTTATCCTATTTCTTCTTTTATTCGGCTTAGTCCTCCACCGACGCTGAATGTATTTGTAATCTGAAATGAATCCATCAGTGGATGCAAAATGAGCGTGCGCTATCTTATCGCTATCTTAATGCACCAGTATTTTGAAAAGAAAATAACATTTCCCCAAAAATATCGGCGATTTTTAACTCCATGGTATTTAGCATTATCTTAATTAATGTCTTTGATTTTATCGTAAATCAATATCAATTACAAATGCAATCGTTTGTGTTTATTTGCGATCCACTTCAGTATTTTAAGTGCGTATTGTCTCAGCGATAATTCCATATCAACATTTTTTTTGTGCAATTCAGCAATCATCGTGACTGAGATATAAAATGGACTTTCCTCACAACTTAATGAAGTGTTCAGAAACGATGTGGGATCGTCCCGAGCGAGACAAGACTTATGTTTCGAGAGACGAGATCGAGATGGCGCCACGCGGCAGTGTTAGAATGACGAATTAATGACGACACGGACTCGGCGTGGTCTTTAAGTCGTTCCGTGGTTTTCGCATCTTATTTCGAGCCGCTCGAAGGAGAGAGAGCGCGTTCCCGATGCCAACAAGTCCCCGCGGCCAAGTGGACGTCGCGCCCATCTGTTGCGTTGCTGTCGCCTCATTTTAAGGCAGTATCATGGCGATTCATGTCCCGGCGGTTTATTGGTAATCTTGGGACCCGGAAAAAGTCATCGTGTCTGTCCTTCACCCATCTCTGCGATCCCCTCTGTGCACGGATCCAGAAGAATTTACTGTCCGCGCCAAAATCTTGAAGACTCGAGTTTGAACCTAAATAACTCCGAAACCGTTCATCGGATTTTCACATATTTACATGCTAATTTAGATAATTTTGTTGTTGACTGAATACATTGTTAGAATAATAAAAAAAAATTTTGGACCAGTTTCTTACGTTAGAGTAAAAAAAAGGCCCCTTTTTTAGCGCTACGGCGCCATGCGTCACTTTGACGTCTAATAACTCCCAAGCAAAGCGTTTGACTAAAACAAAATTTTAATACCAGGTAAATTATATCTTTATTATTACGTCTGCGAAGTTTCAAAATTTTAACTTTAGTGCTTAATGGTATGCTATTCCATTTATAACTGCACTTTTTCTCGGCAACTATGCATCATGGTGCCACGAGACTAAAACTGTCATCTTCCTCTTTAAATTTCCAGAGCGAATTAGATATTATCATTTAGGTGAGGTTATCACCTTATTTTATATCGAATTTTATTTTTCCTGAAATAGCGCGGGAGCACAAGGCAGGACACTCCGCCGGCAACGCCGCGCAGCCATGATGCACAGTTGCCGAGAAAAAGTGCGGTTATAAATGGAATATCATACCAATAAGTACTAAAGTTAAAACCTTGAAACTTAGCAGACGTAATAATAAAGATACAATTCACCTTGTAATATAATATATTATGTTTTAGTCAAACGCTTTGATTGGCAGTTATTAGACGTCAAAGTGACACGGCGCCGTAGCGCTAAAAAAATGGGCCCTTTTTTTGCTCTAACTTAAGAAACAGGTCCAAATTTTGTTTTTAAAAATTATTCTAACAATATATTCAGTCAACAACAAAATTATCTCAATTAACATGTAAATAACTTAAAAATTCGATGCACGGTTTCGGAGTTATTTAGCTTTAAACTCGAGTCTACAAGATTTTGGCGCGGACAGTAATAAGGAGAGGAAAAAAGTTACCACCAAACAACTTGAGAAGTGGTACAGCGTTGTCGTTATGTCCTGAAATACCGCACTCTGAGGAGAAAAGATGTCAAGGAAAGGCGAAAAGGTAGAACCAAAGAGTAAGAAGGAAAGATTCAGAAGGTTCTAAAACGTGCACAGGACGTGACTGAAAGCGCGACCGATACAAATATATCGATTGGGAGGCGTGGGCGTTGAACGTTTCGCGAGAGAAGAGGTTATAGAGGACGGGGATCGACCCACGGTCATTTGGCTGGCTTCTGAAGACAGGAGGTAGCTTGGGGTTCCGAGCATTGTCCCGGCAAGGCCGTGGTTCGATTCCTGGTTAGATTTCCCTTCTCCTCCGTCAAATTCCAACGATTTTCTTTGCCACGAAGAACGGAAGTGAAACATCTCTCATCTTGGATGGCCAATGTTGTGATTCAAAATTAGTGATCACTATCGTTACTGCAATTAACTATTAACTATGTATTTATCTTAATTATCTTTTCTACATCTACATCTACATAATTTAATGCCTACGACGAGGGTGTGCGGCAGGGAGTGAAGATTGCCACTCCTTACGTGAGCATCCAACTGCAATTCCTTTTACTGGAAGGCTAGATGTCTTAGATATATGTCACATAGGTCACATGCGACTAGATTATAATATCTAAATGGCGACTAAAAATGACTACTGGTTAGAAAAGGATTTCTCTAAATATATTTATATGTGTTTCACAAGCGTGCATAGGTTACTAAAGCTTAAACATGCTTCACGCACTACAGACTACTCTAACATCATTTCACTTAACAGTCTCTTTGCTATGCACCCTATTATGTTCTTTTATCGTACGGGAGAAAATGACGTTTGAAATATATTAGGGTACGACAACCTAACTCTATGACTTTATTTATCTTCTCAAATCTAGCGTAATACGTAAGAGATCTTGATATATTTCTAACGTCATCTGCAAACAAGCCAGATTAGAATTTGCTTAAGAGATTTAGCCTGAATTTGAACCTGCTAGGTCGTACGTGAATTGACGTGTTGATAAAACAGTCTGAAGGATGCTGTCTGTACTTTTCACGTGCTACGTGACTTTCCAGATGCACGCAAGGCTTGCTGTGGTGGACCCTTATGTCCAGGAATCGCCCCTCACGACGGCGACGCTGTAACTTGACCGCGCGTGTGTTCTCTCTGAGAGAGACTCTGCCATCGCGGTCGCTAGGGGCGACGGAAATAAATGCGAGGGGGGAGGAGGCGTTCCCATGGAGACTCGCCCAAAATAAATGGCTGGCAAGGTTGAGAGGAAGTGTGCCGCGTGACAAGTGCACAGGTCACTCGTCGATGTGGGGAGTTCCATGTCTCCATGCCGACAAGAGCAAACAACCGAAATAGGTGGGAAACTTGATTAGATTTGGCCTCTTTTTTATTATTCCTCCCCTATTTGGCCTGAAATGCGCTGTGGCAGTGAGAATTCCAGATGCGGTTGGGGGAAAAGGTTTAGCTTTCTGTCCAGATTTGTTGAGGGTGGATAAGCTCCGATATTACTACCATACCGTGGGCTGGAGTACATTCTATAGTTCTGCTTACATAATGGAAGGGCGTTCTTAAAAAATAAAAATAAATTTAAAATCCAGATAAACAGTGCTTGATTATGATGCATTGTAAACTTCGGGAAGCTATGCAGTTATGAGGTTAAAAATGCCATGTATTCTAAATAATATAAGGAACAATATTATAAGAAATTTAAATTGCTGAGAGGTGATCGGGTTAAGTAATTTGAATTATAGGCTGATGTTTATTGCCTGCAAGAAAATATAACTGCAAAAATGCAAGAGTAATATGTTTCAACATATTTTCCCCTGCTTGGTATGTAAACGCCTAGTATTGATTGGAAGCTGGTTTGAACTGGTAGCCTGAATTATATTTCAATGTATCCGCAGTCATGATCTTTTGGGAACACACGGTTTGCGATTGGTGAAAAGGGTGTCGCGTGAAGAATGCGATGAGAAAGTAAAAAACTGCTTCCCCCTCGTCAGGCCCTTAGAATACGCCGCTAAACCCGCTATCGTATTGGATCCCCATGAGGAAGAGGAGGGAAGTGATGGAATCAGAGAGAGTACAGATAAGATTGGCGAGGCTTCAGAGAAGTCGTAAAGATTGCAGTGTCAGTAGTTCATGAGAAGAACTCGGATGGGAATCATTTTCAGGTGGTAGGTTAAAATTTAGAAAGAAGTTGTAAATTTATTTTTAAGCTGATCTTTTAACAGAGGACGCTAGAAATATGTTGGCAACAAAGTACGTTAGATGCGACAAAAGAAGCAAGTTCACGGAGATAGATGTAGATCAAAAATACCTTTCTTACCGTCAACAATTAGAGATCATTATAGGCAATATAAAAAATCATATCATATTATATTAAGTGAGCAATCTCTGTAGGTATGTATGTCGCATCTTTCTCGAAAACTAACGATGTAGAGAAGATGGTTTCTGGCCTCACTTGGTGGAATACACTTATGTCCGGGATGGAAGAATTAACTGTGCTATTCCACATGGTGCACTATGGTGCAATAAATAATATTTTACCATGTGGAATTGCAGAGCTAATTCTTCCATCCCAGCTCTAACGATTTTCTTGAAAATTAGAATATAAGGGTTTTTTGATGCCAGGAATCAATTGCGGCCATCATAGCCTGAATTAAAAATGCCCCAGGGGCCTCTATGAGGGCCTTCTTTTACCAACGTTTACTCCCATATGAAGAAGCAAAGCATTTGGTGGAGAGATTTTTTCGTTTACTTTGTTTAATTTTCTACATGATTTCTACTGACATGTTAATTTATGAATAAATGAAAGAACAAATTTTTTGATTCTTGCATTCAATTTCCCTATGGCCTTCGCTTTTTCCTGATCATAATACCCAGAGTACCACGGCGAGGGTGTATGGCAAGGGGTGAAGTTCAGCAAAGATGCGCTGCTAACACGCCAATAAGAGCTACAATTCTGGTAATTCAGTGAAAAATATTAAATATATGGATTAGGTGCTACTAGATGGTTAGTATCTACGTAGAAATTCAGTGATTACTCGTTAGAAAGGCATTTATCTGAATACATTTATCTGTTTTTCCTTAGAATGCAAATGGGTTTGTAATGCCTAAGCACACTAAATGCACTACAGACTACTCCAGCAATACTTCTCCTTCCTTACCCTTCGCCATGCCTATTATGTTCTCTTATGGTTCGCGGAAAAAATATTTTACATCTATCGGTAATCGTCCTCGCTAATCTTGATTATCTGGTCAATTCTATCATTAGACGTGGGGGGCGGGGGGGGATTCTTAATGTATTTCTAACATCATCTGAAAACGTATCGCCAACGAATTTACATGAAAGGTCAAGCCTAAATTATATCCCTGGATCTGTTCCCATCCTAGGTCTTTTTTAAACTTGTAAAATTAATTCAATTCTCTTGACGGCTTTTAACAAATCTTGCTGGTCTCCTTGTCACACGCTCTAATTCCTTTGTCATAACTTCCTCGTACGGATCCCACGTAGGGGAAGTCCGTGTAATTTGGTCCAAATATTCGTGTTATTTGGAACTGAACCCAAAATTGAACCCCTTCATGAGAATGCTTGCATTCTAACATGTTTAATTTTTTTCACTTACTATCTGTTATAAATTATTTAAAAACGGTCTATTGCAAGCACTACATGTCGATCTCCTTGATACCTATAATATTCTCTAACAAAGCAAAAAATCTATTCACCACGGGATGGTTAAACCCCCAATCCCCTGCCGGCGATGTTGGCTTGGATTAGGTTTAGCCGGGGTTCATATGTCATAAATCCTGAAAACCACTCTTTTCCAGTTGATTTGCTCGTACAATTGAAGCGAGTTTTCAACTGATTTCGGTCAACAATTTCAATGACAAAATTCAATACTCCGCTCCGGGCTCAAATTGAACAGTCACATGCTGAGGTATTTGTTGTGAAAACGATTCAATTGATTCATAGACTTGGAAATAAATCATAAATATTCATTACCATTCCTAAAGCATTACCCGAGATGTGACGTAATTTCTTTCGTCAATGGATACAAGATAATACCAAGTCTAAAATATCTTCACAAAAGCTTAGCAGATCTTTGGAAGAGTGGAAGAGACAGTGGAAAAGGTATTTTAATAATAGTTTTTTTAAACACAACTATTACTTCATGGGTTTATTAAATACGTTTTTGGCTAACTTTTCTAGTAATCAGTAAAAAAGGTTTTATGAAGCAGACAAAAATGTTCTGAATTGTCTCTCAGCCGGTGGGACAGTCTGGGTCGAGTGAATATTATTTGGGAATGAAGCAATGCCGAGCTTAACTAGACGCATAAGAAAACAAGTCCTGAGATAAAATTGTTAAATAGGAACGTTTAACTTTCAATCTACATCTACATCTACATAATACCCTGCAAGCCACCACAAGGGTGTGTGGCAGGGGGTGATTGCTCACCAAACATGCACTACATATCATGCATAAAAAAGGAATAGTATTAATATAGTAGTCAGAACTACACTATTTAAAAAAGATAGAAATTGCAAAGAAAACATGCAAAAACATTCTGTTAGTAGGGTTAGCTTTAAGTACTCATACCAACATGCAGCTACCAATGCTATTCATTGCTACTCTCCGATAGGACATATTTACTGTTATTCGTATCTCTAATTGTGCGAGGGAAAAAGGACATTTTGAATCGGTCAGTTCGGCAATCAATTTCTCTAACTTTATGATTATGGTCCAGTCTGCCATAGTAAGTTGGGGTTCGTAAAATATTTTTAACATCATCACTGAAAATATTGCCTTGGAATTTGTGTAAGAGATTAAGCCGTCAAGATTAAGTCAATATTTTATTGTAGGAGGAGAAGGAGTATGGTGGGAACGTATTAATAATGCATGTCCGTGAAATTTGGACCGGTCCAAAATACACGCTCTTCGGTGGTCAGAAATACACGACAGGGAACAAAATCACAAGTGACTGAATTTCACAGAAGCACCTTAAGATACATTCAAGAGACTTACTTGGCACTTATCTAGATTTATTATGATAAGAGAGCAGAAATTCCCGTATTTCAACTTGTAAAAGTAGCTTTAGAGTTCGCTTTCGCCTTAGCAGGAATAATTACAACGAATCTTACGATTTCATCTTTATGCCTCAAGCACTCGAGTTTAATTGATGAAATTTGGTGATAAAGCATTCCGAAGATACATACTAACGATATTGTATCAAATAAGATGTTACTTTAATGCATACTGAGTAAAGCTATCGATCCAAATTACATACTGGTCCAAATTACACGGACTTCCCCTACTAGCGGCATATTCTAGATGAGGCCTGACAAGTGTAAAATAGCATCTTTCTCATAATCTCTCGTCGCATTTGCCTTGAAAACATGTGACGAATCCTAATCTACGGTTTACTACACCTGATGTTTTCCTGATTTGTTTCCTCCATGGCATGCATTCAGTGATGGTGGAGCCATAATATTTAACAGTCAAATTTTTATTTCGTTTGAAGCAACCTTTGAATATCATCTCCCAACCTCTGACTCTCTTGCACTTTTTATCTACTAATACTTTCCCCGATGTCTATTTTAACCGCCAACTACTTAACATTATTGTTACCTTTGTTTGTTTTGTATGTTCCTTCATTTTTGTTCCCTATTCTGTCCTATACCAGCACCTCCTGAATCGTTATCGATTTCTCCCCAGGAGATTGACTGCGTTCTGGCCTACCGCCTAAGCTTAACCTGTACCACGCTCACTGCGATGGTTCAGTCCACGTGGTCGAGTGGTTCATGGACGCCCGACACAAATGCAACTCCGGCCTGAGGTCCAAAAACTTCCTAGCTCCGTCAAACTTCATGGACCTTTATCTTAAGCAGTGGACTAACAACTTGATTACTCCGCGTTTGCATCGCCTTTTCCTCACTTGTTGACACCAAAGAACATTAAACTGCGATTTTTAAGAGGACAGGCGATGCATTACATATAAATATCTTGGAATAAGACTGACACATGATCTTTCCTGGGGTAAACACATACGTGAAATAAATAGGTCAAGCGAATCGTAAACTGGGATTCATCAAAAGAGTACTGGGTAAATGTGACGATCATGTACGAAAAATCAGCTACTTTTTCCTTGTTAGACCTCATTTGGAATGTGCTGCCAGTGTATGGAATTCCTACGAAATAGGCCTCTACAACGAACTTGAACGTGTGAAACGAAGATCGGCAAGATTTGTAAGGGACGATACGATAACCATACTAGCGTAACCAGTCTATTAAATGAATTAATTGGGAATCATAGTCAGATCGCATGTTGAAATTTAGACTTAATCTCCTAAATAAATTCAAGATAATATTTTCAGTGATGACGTTAAAAATATTTTGCTAACCCCAACTTACTATGGTAGACTGGACCATGATCACAAAATTAGAGAAATTGATTGCCGTACTGAGATTCAAAATGTCTTTTTTTCCTCGAACAATTAAGGATATGAACAACGGTAAATATATCCAATACGAGCATATTGGTATAAGGACTTGAAGGTAACCCAACTAACAGCATGTTTTTGCATGTTTGCTATGCTATTTTTATCTTTTTTAAATAGTGAAGTTTAGAACAGTATAATAATACTAATCCTTTTTTATGCATGATATGTGGATGTAGATTAACTGCATCTGCTTCTTACAGTGTCCGGTCCATCAGTGCCTTGGTCTTGAGCCGGACTAGCGGCACCTTATCGTCTTCTGGGGTATCCATGCTTAAATCGTCCTAAAGAGACAAAAACTGGGTGAAAGAGCTCATAAAATACTTATAAATCCTCGTAAAAGCTTAATATTTTGCTCTTTCATTTAATCAGTGTCACCTCTTCGAAAATCATTGAAATTCTTTTTCAGTGCCCACCCCTCTCTGATGTTTTCAGCATTTTCATTGCGAACACAGCATTTCGAGGAACTTCAGATTTGCATTGTATTATATCCTCCATGCAGTGTGGCTATCTTTACTTTAAGATTATGACGGGACGCATTGCGTATTACGCGCAATGATTTTTGTGCGCCAGGATGAAAGTAATCTCGCATGCTTTCTCGTTGTGGCTTTCCCCGATCCTCGGTATAGTCTGTCGCGAAGGAATTCCTTCCGCTTTTCTTATCAGACGGTTCAACTGGATGTTCCTTTAAGGGGAGCGTTAGGATGTCAAATTAATGAAACACGGTTCCCCGAGGAACGAAATAAGCCACTTTGAATCATAACAGAATCGCGATCTGAATACTACCTCTTTTCCCGCTACGCCCCGGTGCCACCGAAGGAAAACTGCCGTGTTTGCGTTTACGACGGAAGGAAAACCTTCCTTCGGTCCTTTATTCCTTTTCTACATCAATGATATCCACAAGGTGGTAAAAAGTAAGCTTCGTCTAGAGTCCGATGACGCAGTTGTGTACAGGGAAATTCTATGCCCAAATGATAATGATATATTTAAATATTGACCTACAAGCAATTGAAACTTGGTGTGATACATGGCAGTTAGAATTAAACTTTAAACAATGTCTTGTAATGAATTTTTGGAAAAAGAATAGCTCTCCTCCTAGCACTTACAAAATAAGTAATTTGTATAAGTAATAATAATAAGTAGATTTGTAAAGGGGCGGTATGATAACCTGATTAGCGTAACCAGTCTATTAAATGAATTAAATTGGGAATCATTGTCAGATCGCAGGTTGAAATTTAGACTTAATCTCTTAAACAAATTCCAAGACCATATTTTCAGTGATGGCGTTAAAGATATTTTGCGGACCCAAACTTATTACGGTAGACTGGACCATAATCACAATATTAGAGAAATTGATTTCCGAACTGACAGATTCAAAATGTCCTTTTTTCCTCGTACTATTGGGGATATGAATAACGGTAAATGTATCCAGTACGAGTGTAGCAATGGATAACATTGGTAGCTGCATGTCGGTATAAGGACTTATAGCTAACCCAACTAACGGTATGTTTTTGCATGTTTGCTTTGCTATTTTTATCTTTTTTTTAAACAGTGAAGTTTAGAACAGTATATAAATACTAATCCTTTTTTATGCATGATATGTAGTGCATGTTTGGGGAGAGTTCAACCCCCTGCCACACACCTTTATGGTGGCTTGCAGGGTATTAAACTGGATTCTCGCCATCACTCCATCAGTGGGGGCAGTGTACTTCACGCATTCCGTGCGATAGCACGCCTCTTAGTTGGCGGTATCCCTGTCGTAGGCTGCACCCTTCCCGCACCCCAAACAAAGGCGCACGCGTGTCCCATCGATCCATGGCTTATATGGAAGAGCTGCCGCTCCTTCTCCGGATTCCAGAGCTCGTCGTGAGCGGGAAACGCGTTGTTGCAGCGCTGTCGCAAGCGGGGTAAGCGGAGTGGCCCTCGAAGATCTCGGCGTCTCGTGCGTGATTTCTGCTTCGTGATTCCGTACTGCACGAAACTCCATTTAACCGTATCGCAGTGGCACAAAACTATATTAGAGGCATTATGGCAGTTAGAACTTAACCTTAAAAAGTGTGTAGCTATCAATTTTTGGAGGAGGAATAATTCGATAGAGCGAGCCTATAAAATTATTAACACGAAGATCGAAAACGTTGAAACCGTAAGGTTTTTAGGTGTAACAATCGCTAAGGATTTATCGTGGGGAAGACACATCCGGGAAATATGCGGCCGAGCGAAGAGAAAGCTAGGATTTATAAAAAGAGTACTTGGGAAATATGAATAGAAGACTAAAGAGCGATGATACTTTTCACTAGTTAGGCCCCACCTTGAGTATGCAATCAGTGTATGGGATCCGAATGAATTAGGTTTGATCCGAGAACTAGACAGTGTGTAGTGTAGAGCGGCTAGGTTCGTTAAAAGGTGTTACGATAGGTTGAGTAGTGTTTCAGAATTAATAAAAGAATTAGGGTGGACATCATTATCAGAGCGTAGGTTAAGGTACAGATTAAATCTATTAGAGAAATTAAAATCGGATAGCTTTACTGAAGATGTTAGGCACATGTTAAAAAAACCAGCGTATTATGCTAGATTCGACCAGATAAATAAGATTAGAGAGATAGATTGTCGTACTGATAGATTCAAAATGGCTTTTTTCCCCCGTACTATAAGAGAACAGAATAGGCAGCATAGCTAAGAGATAGTTGGGTGAAATATTTTAGAGTATTCTGTAGTGCATGATGCATGCATTAACCCATTAAATACTGTAGATACCAACAGTCAAGTTGCATGAGACAATATAGTTGCTAGTTTGCATGTTAGTAGTGCATGCTTGGTGATCTTCACCCCCTGCCACACACCCTCGCGGTGGCTTGCAGGGTATCGTGTAGATGTAGATGTATATCCCACCAAATTTGCGCAGTGATTCTTTTCTTCCTCCAACTTATAAGAATGAAAACTCGAGGGCACAATATATCATCATTATAAATACCTACTTGACATATTCGGAGAGTGAGAATGTAAATGCTCCATTAATTCATCTGTGTAGAGGCACAATAGTTGGCTCTCATTTTTCGACTTCCATTGTGATGAACGCTCATGCCCTAATTCTGTTGCAATGATAAAGAAACATGCCCACGTGATATGTTATTGCGATGGAATCATTCCCACCGTGCCAAATTGAACGCGAATTCGCTCAAAATTCATGCCCAGACTCTTCACCCTGAGTTACGTCTTTTGGCGCGTCAATGTTTTTCGAGGAAATTGTTAAATATTACCTTAAGGTGCGGAGGTACTTCAGGATCTGTTTTTAATGAACGTGAGCCGAACTTTAATCACGTCGTGAGGACTTGTTCGGGCTAAAGTTTTTGGTAAAGTTTCGAATCGTCTAAGAGGCGTCCGGAGGCATTGGTTTCTGAAATCTCTTGTTTATGAAATGACTAGTATATCGGCCGTTATAACAAGTAATCCCTTCATTGCTATGTAGATGATAAACATCTGGTTGCACGTGAAATCGAACATGCCTACACGAAGTAGTGGAATTGTAGCACTTAGGTGCATGATATGTAGTGCATGTTTTTAATCTTCACCCCCTGCCACACACCCTCGTGGTGGCTCGCAGGGTATCATGTAGATGAAGATGTACAGGCAGTGAAGTAGGAAGACGACGGCTGGCTCATTTTACTGCGACGGAGAGAGCCAGGACGCACAGGTTATCTTTCAGGAGTTTCGACAGCTAAATTGCAGATAAAGGAGAAAGAGCGAAGGTGAGATAATCACAAGAAGAGAACCTATAGTATGCGGATTCTATATCCTACGCCGTGCATCCGTTTATTGTCGTCTGAAGATTCAGATAAGGCATTTCCAACTTCAGATTAAATTTGCGACAGTGATATTATAGATGTATGAGACTTTACATATCTCAAGTATATTAATCTCAAGTATTGCAATGAGAGTTACGGAACATTTAATTCACCTAAAATCAGTCACTACCGTAGGTAGAAGCCTGGTAAGTGTAAGAAAATCTATCTACACTCGTTATGTGATAGCATAAGTATTTGGCCACGGTACCGAAGAGCTCTCAAAAAAATAAAACCCCCTGCTTTCGATTGAAACGGAAGATAAGAAGGTCGTTATGATGCAATTAAATACAACTTCCAGAGTGATACCCCTGCAATTCATTTTGTTCAATGAGATTTTAAACTGTTACCAGCATTAAATGTCTGAGATCTCAGACTAGGAAGGAAGACTACTAACATTTGGGGTCAATGAGGGCTAAATCACAAAGTGCTTTTTTATAAAGAACAAGCGAAGGCTGTTTTAGAATGCTCCTACGTACTGGAACACACAAGCATGTTTGGTGAGAATTCATCCCCTGCCACACACCTTTATGGTGGCTTGCAGGGTATAATGTAGATGTAGATTAAGCCAATGTACACATGCCTTGCAGCATACACCGGCAACTTAAATGGAGCACGTGTGTTGCTTGAACAGACATTGTACAAGGCGTTGTTGTTTCTCCCCTGTCGGCATTACTTGTATCGACTAATCATAAGATGTAACCGGCCGTCCCGACTCATCTCTTTTGCAATACATGAGTTAAGACTGGGTAATTGTCGGTGCGAATGACCTTCAGAATGGCAAGAAGGATGCGTGGGAGTACTCTTCAATGAGTCAAAACTTAATGAAATGTTAAATTTTTATGAATATCAATTACAGAAAATATTTGAAGCATTAGCACCGATCATAAAAGAGCCGAATGTAGCGGGTTTGCTTGGTTCTTTTTCGAGTCACGAGTTAAGAGGTGGAGGCCGTGCATGAGCTGTGATGGCCGTCACTTCCCATGGTGAGGCTCGCTTGCGGTGGACTTTATTTCGTGCGACTTACCTGAATTGAAAACAATAGACCGATAACAATGGGTTTGGCGCTGAAACGCGTCCCGATTGGCAGTTGAGAAAATCTTGCGTTGAACATATCACGACTCCGCGCAAGTCATGTGAAGTTTTCTTAGTTTATTACTTCTGTCTCGTTTTTTAATTTTTTTAAAGATATTCTTCAGAGAAGAGACAAGATTCTTCGTGGGAAATTGCTCGAGGAATAAGGTTTTGCTGGACCGGGAATAGAACCACGGACCTTTGGCATACCGGGTCAATTCGCGTGATACCACGCTTGTTTTCTCTTGAAAGGCTTCATTTGGAATATGCTGCCAGTATATGGGTCTCCCTACGAAATCGGTCTGAATAACGAACTTGAACGTGTGCAGCGAAGAACGGCAAGATTTGTAAAGGGACGGTACGATAACCTTATTAGCGTAACAAGTGTATTAAATGAATTAAATTGGGAATCTTTGTCAGATCGCATGTTGAAATTTAGACCTGATCTCCTAAAGAAATTCCGAGACCATATTTTCAGTGATGATGTTAAAAATATTTTACCCCAACTTACTACGGTAGACTGGACCATGATTACAAAATTAGAGAAATTAATTGCCGAACTGACAGATTCAAAATGTCCTTTTTTCCTTGTACAATTAGAGATTACAATACAATTACAATATATCCAATGCGAGTGTAGCAATGGATAGCATGGGTATTTGCACAATGGTGTAAGGACTTTAAGCTAACCCAACTAACAGAATGTTTGCTTTGCTATTTTTATCTTTTTTTAAACAGTGAAGTTTAGAACAGCATATAAATAGTAATCCATTTTTATACATGATATGTAGTGATTGTTTGGTGAGAGTTCACCCCCTCCCACACACCTTTATGGTGGCTTACAGGGTATTATGTAGATGTAGATGTAGATTAAGTGGACGCGCGCAAGAATAGCGCTCTTCTTCTGCAAACCTTCGACTTTCTGCCGCTGTCTCGCCAGCGGCGCTGACTTCCGCCGAGCCGTTTATTGGATTCGACCACGTGATTTCTCGCGAACAGCATGGTTTTTCACGTTTATTCCGAAACCATAGGCAAGAATTTGCATTTCGAGCGGCACAAATTAATATTTCGAGATATTGACGGGGGAATATATAATTTTCCCGTTCCTTTGTGCTTCACTTTTTTTTACGAAAAAAGAAATGGAGTGGATATGAAATTTTAGAAATTCAATCGACGGAATTTCTTTGCATATCTTTTTCTTCGAAGCTTGCGTATCATGATTTTTGCGGGTTTATTTAAGTTCCCTCCTTATTTTCTTACAAAATTCTTAAAGTGTCATTAGCAATTTATATTAAGCTTGCGATGCTGAAGGGAGGCGGAATAATAAATAAGAAAGCGAGGCCCCGATGCCCCCCGCCTCCTCGCCTTTCGAGATGATCCGCCGTGCCTTTGTGAGGAAAGCGTAAGACGAAGGAGACGATCTTTGAGGAGCCACTCGTCCGTCCGTTCTGCCACGAACGGAGATTGGCCTCGTTAAAGCTCCCAAGAGTCTCTTCTCATTCGTCTTAGGACGCTTGCATATTTTGGCACAAGCACCGCCGTTGTCTTGAATTGCTTTATATTGCCGTCTAGCGGCATTAACGGAAGTAGTAGCAAGTGGTGCCCGCTTCAGTATATCCTTCCTGTCTGCTGCTTCTCGAATGAGTGATTGGAGGATCAAGTGGACGCTAACGACGAGATACCGTTTCAAGGGCTGTGCTATCATTTTTGTTATTTCGATCGATCGATGCCATCATGCCTCGACCCTTCACGCTCGATATACCCTTCCATTTATTGTAGACTCTGGTCAGGGTACGTTAACCCAATAATTCCCAAACAATCACGGTATGCTATTGACGTATTCCAAGTCAGTTCGCTATTTTAGCGTTAATACCTAAACATGGAATGCAAGAAATGACGAGGATGCATTCGAGTATAAGAGGCCAGTTCGGATAATTCTGCAAATCACAGCTGATTCTGCAAGTCACGCCTCGCCGCTTAGATGAGACTTCTACATCTACATAATACCCTGCAAGCCACCATAAAGGTGTGTGGCAGGGGGTGAACTCTCACCAAACATGCACTACATATCATGCATAAAAAAGGATTAGTATTTGTTTAGGTGCTGTTCAAAACTATGTACGCTATTTAATAAAAGATAAAAATAGCAAAGCGTACATCAAAAACATGATGTTAGTTAGGTTAGCTGTAAGTCCTTTTACCAATATGCAGCTACCAATGTTATCCATTGCTACACTCTTACTGGATATATTTACCGTTATTCATATCCCTAATAGTACGAGGAAAAAAGGACATTTTGAATCTGTCAGTTCGGCAATCAATTTCTCTAATTTTGTGATTATGGTCCAGTCTACCATAGTAAGTTGTGGCTCGCAAAATATTTTTAACATCATCACTGAAAATATGGTCTTGGAATTTGTTTAAGAGATTAAGCCTACATTTCAACCTGCGATCTGACAATAATTCCTAACTTAATTCATTTAGTGGACTGGTTACGCTAATAGGGTTATCATACCGTACTTTTACAAACCTTGCCGATATTCGCTGCACACGTTCAAGTTCGTTATTTAGACCGATTTCGTAGGGATCCCATACACTGGCAGCATATCCCAAATGAGGTCTTACAAGGGAAAAGTAGCTGATTTCTCGTACATGATCGTCACATTTACCCAGTACCCTTTTGACGAATCCCAGTTTACGATTCGCTTGACCTATTATTTGGACTTGTGTCCTGGTATTCGTTATCCCCGAAATGAGGCTTCCTTTTGGTTGAGAGCTGGTATTCACTTCGCAGTTCCCACTCAATTCACTGTGCGATCCACTCCCTCTGTTCGCTATTGAACCCTTTGCTCAAAAACTTGCAGTTTTCAAACCAATTTTCTCTCTTATTCCCATTTTATAGAAGTGCAACTGTAGTTTGTCCCAAGATTGTTACTTTGGTCCCAAAATGAAGAAAAATAGTGCACCAAACAATTGGTCTTGGGCAACTTTTAAATATCGCGTTGAAATGCTGTTTGAAAAATTGTAAATTAAACTGGAGCAGCTTCGCGACGAAAGCCAATTATTTCTTTAATGTATTTTTCGAGATTTAAGGCGAAGAACTCGCCCAATTTAAAACTTATTGTGATTGTCCGGCCACAAAACGACGTCAGATGGTGAGGAAAACTCCACTGGTGTGCATCTACATAATCTGCAAATGCCCTGCAGCCACCGTAAAGGTGTTTCGCAGGGGGTTCATTGTGTACGTGTTAATTAGTGTTGTAGTATGCACCTGTAAACAATGCTTTCCATTATTGTTGTCGTATTTAGATATATTTGTTACGGTTGAGGAAGGCTACGAACATATATGATTTCTTCAGATGAAACGGGCCCTGAGTTTGTCGGAGGTGACGCAAGACTATTTCCGAAAGTCTCAACGTCTGCAGTGTTTTCATACACGAACACCACGTTTAAAAGCAGCTGAAAGAAGCTTCGTTCAAGCGTTGAAGAAAAGATCGTTCGATCAGAAAGCCAAAGTGTGTAGATGGCGAGGCCAAAGCATCATGATTTTTGAAAATGAATGTTTACATTTGAATTTTGTAATATTTATAATATGGCCATGATGAATATTTTGGTGATAGGGTCGTTCGTAAGGAAATCGGCGATAACGTCATCAGCTATGTGTAAGTTAGCTACCTTAGCTAAGGGGTTTGTGTTGTTCGTGCTTGTGTATGCCCGGAGCGCAAACTAAGATACAAGGGATGTGTCGTGAAAGCACATATTTCGATGGATTGCAGAAACACTACTTGTAGGTAGTGAGCACTTTGTGAAAGGATAGCACAGAAAATGATGGTACGTAAGAGTATTATGAATAACTCCTTCATCCAGATGTTCACATTGAATACACTGATGTACCGATTACACCGAGAAAATTCAAGGTTTAACTTGTGTTATACAGCAGTACGATCGTGATCCTAGAATCTTATGTTCTATGTTGTCATATTGGTGTATTTGGAATTAGCTGTTCTTGAGTTGACGCCTGGTATGTTGTAACATATATCTACATCTACACGATACCCTGCAAGCCACCGCGAGGGTGTGTGGCAGGGGCTGAAGATCACCAAGCATGCACTACCGACATGCAAACAAGCAACTATAGGGTCTCATGTGGCTAGATTCTTAGTATCTGTAGTAATTAAGGGGTTAATACATGCATCATGCACTACAGGATACTCAAAAATATTTCCCCTACCAATCCCTTTGCTATGCTGCCTATTCTGTTATCTTATAGTACGGGGGAAAAATGCCATTTTGAATCTATCAGTACGGCAATCTATCTCTCTAATCTTGTTTATCAGGTCGAATGTAGCATAATACGCTGGTGAGAGTGTTGAGTGTTACATCTTGAAGATAATGCAGTTTGAGGCAGTGTTCATAAATATTTACGCGTAAAGCTATTTTTGTTTAAACACCTTGAGTTTTAAGTGTTCATGTGCATTAGCAAGCCATCTTTTGCGCATCCGTCGTTGATACTATTCTTCGTACGATGAAAGTTTCTTAAAGCTAGCAATTACCAAAATCTAGGAACTCTAATGATGTAACATCATAGGCAGCGATACGTCAAATATTCAAAACAGAATTGAAATATGTATTATTGCATTCCCACCTTATTTTCGTTCCTTATGCTGGTCACACAGAGAATGCATGAAATAGTGTTGCCCTCTGTTGTGGGATAGGCAGTTGTTCTTCTCTTGTGCGCAGCCCTCCACTCGTTTCTTCTATCGACCAACCTCTTCATATTAACGTAGTTCCTCTCTTTTTCACGTCCTTTACGATCTGTTCTATGTAACTCATACGAGAACCTGCCTTTTCCAATCTTCCCGTTCACTTTTCCCTCGACAGTAGTCTTCATCAGACCATCGTGTCTTAAGATGTGGCCGATTAAGTTGTCCCGTCTTCTTTTTAAGGTTTTCAGTAGACATATCTTTTCTTCCACTCTTCTTAAGACTTCTTCATTTATCACTCGGTCCATCCATTTTATCTTCACCATTCTTCGGTAGCACCACATTTTGAATGCTTCCACCCTTTTCTTCTCCGCTGCTGTCATCGTCCATACCTCACTGCCGTAAAGAAACTTGCTCCAGATATACGTTCCAATGAATTGCTTCCTTACTTCTAAGCTTGTATTTCCATCTCTAAGTAGATTCTTCTTTTGATAGAACGCCCTCTTTGCCTGGGCTATTCTACTGACTATTTCTTTCTTGCTTCGTCCATCGTTGTTTACTCTGCTTCCCAGGTAACTGAACTCTTTCACCTCTTCCAGTTTCTGTTTTCCTAGTATAACGTTGGTTTTGGTCTCTTTTTTCTTGCTGCACACCAATATCTTAGTCTTCTTCTTATTTATGTTCAGCTGATATCTGGCCATTTTCTTGTCCATGGTCACTAGAGTCTTGTTCATATCCTTCTCTGTCTCTGCTACGAGTTCTATGTCATCAGCGAATCGCAGCATACTAATGTTACCTCCGTGAATGTGCACTCCAGAACATTTACTCTTTGATTTCGTTGATGGCTCTCTCGATGTAAATATTAAAAACTACAGGAGGCAGTGCTCAACCTTTTCTCACTCCTTTCCTTATCCTTGCTTCTTCAGAGCTGGCTCCAGATACATATTATCACAGCTACTTGGTTTTTATAGAAACCGTGGATAATTTTTCGGTCATTGTACGGTACTCCAATTCCTATGAGAATTTCAAGCATTAAATTCCAATCAACGTTGTCAAAAGCCTCTTCTAAATCCAAACATTCAATGTAGTTCGGTTTGTTGTTCTCCTTTCTCTTCTCTATTAGCAGCCCAAGGGCCAATATTGCTTCTCTTGTACCCTTACATGTCCTGAATCCGAATTGATCTTCATCCAGGAATTCCTCTGCTTTTCGTTCTATTCTCCTGTGGATGATCCTTGTCAATATATTCGATGCATGTGTCGTCAGGATTATAGTCCTAAAATATTCGCTTTTCTCCGCTCTCTTCTTTTTGGGAATAGGAATTGTGACGTTTTTCTCCAAGTCCCTAGGTATTTCTCCTGTTGAATACATGTCGCAGATGGTTTTGTAAAGATGGGTTAATGTCTTCTCTCCCGCATTTTTTATTAATTCTGCGGGGATATCATCAATTTCAGAGGTCTTATTCATCCGAAGGTCCCTTACTGCTGCGTCGAATTCCTATCTTAATATTGATGCTCCCATATCATCCACTTCGACTTCGCTCTCCTCTTCAATCACTTTCATGCTTAGATTGTTCCCGTTGCATAACCCTTCCAGATATTCTTTCCATCTGTTTACTTTGTCATCATTTTCCAACAAAATTTCTCCATTCTTGTCCCTTATGGCATTGCATCTTGCTCTACGTTCTTTGAAGTGGTTCCTTACTATTCTATAGGCAGCTTCCACATTTCCAAATGCAAAGTTTTTTGTACATTGGTTCTTCATCCACATTTCTCTCGCTTTCCTGGCTTTGCCACTTATTTCGTTCCTTATTCTTTTGTAACAAACTTGCCCTTCCCTTCTTCCTTTTCCGCATTCTTGTACTTTATTCTTTCTTTAATCAGACTAAGACTTCTTCCGTGATCCAAGGCTTCTTCTTGGCAACTTTTCTTTTTCCAAGACTTTGCGACTTCCTTTAGGCCACATTTAATGTTTTCCCAACGCTCTTCTACTGGTTTCTCAGTCAGGTTCTCTCCTATGTTGTTTCCTACTCCTTTTTGAAATTCCAGCTGATGCCTTCTTAAGTTTTCTACTAGCCAAATATTCTTCTTAGTTTTCATCAATCTTTTGAGTTTTAGTTGGCATTTCATCATCGCTAAGTCATGGTCGCTGTCGATGTCTGCACCCGGGTAGCTTTTGCAGTCCTTCACCTGATTCCTGAACCTCTGCTTCACCAAAATGTAGTCTATTTGAAAACTAGAATCTACTTACAGCTGGAAAGACAAGCTTAGATGTAAGGTTGCGTTCCATTGGATTATTCGGGAGTACTTTTATTTATCACCTACGAAGACACATAGATGTTAACAGCAGGAGAGGAATCACGGCTGGAAGCTTTTTAAATGTATTGCTACAGATGAATGATGATGATAAAATGGACCGACCAGGCGACAGATGAAGACACCCCGAGACACGATGGCCCGATAAAGAAGAAGACGCTACAATTAATGAGTGAGATAAGTGGAAGGCAACGTCACGAGAGGTGTCCGCTGACAGGATGCCGGAAAGAACGCCCTTTCATCGAATGCGACTCATGCTCGCTTTCTTTCAACGCGTGGTGTAAATCATCATGATTTCTTCAGGCAATAATCCTAAGATTGGTTTTACTCCACTTGACAGTACGTGGCTTTCCAGTTAGCAGTACACTTTCACTCCCTCCAGCTTGTTTTTCTGGTTTAACACTGCTCTTGGCCTTTTATCGTACACTGTAAACCCTTACCATAGTTATCCTTTTGTTGATCATTAGATAATATCCCGCCATTGTCCTTTCCATGTTTAATAGAATCTTCATAAGTCTTTTACTGACTTTGCCAAGACGGCTATGCTGCGAGCGAATCGCAGCATGCTCTCGGAGATTCTTCTTTAATGGTTTTCTCAATTTTAGACTTTCTCAAAAGTGCACCAGTCAGGGTACATCTTCGTCCCCATCATTTCTTTACTTTCTCTTCTTTCTCAACTGCTGGGTCCTGTATAAAGAAGTTCCACTGAGAAAAAAATCATTCGCCTTGACCGGGACTCGAACGCGGACCCCCTGATTTCCGGCCAGGTGCTCTACCAGTTGAGCTACCAAGGCGTCCTCTTTCTCTGTGGAAAATCCTAGAGACTTTTGAAGGAACTAGGTGTTACCGGACTGTTGGACACGGTAACACAGTTTAATCACAGCTACCTGGTTTATGTACAAACTGTGGTTAAGTCGTTCCTTGACACCTCAATTTCCTTTAGGATAAAAATATTTGAGTGAAATGATTACCAATGAGAAAAAAATGAAGTCCTCCAGGTCTATAAAAGTGTCTCGTTATAATATGAATAGTATTCAAGGTGGAAATGTCGCTTTGTATGCATGAATGTCGGTATTGAATGGCTCCTTGTTGTCTAAAGCCTCCCCCAATGTTTAGTGTGCCTCCATCCCCCAATTACGGTCAACCCCTCGCCAACCGGGTCTAATCCTCTTCCGTCCGGCCCACCCTCCCTCCCCCCCCCCCACTCCCCCACCCTCTAATTCCCTCCTCGAACGATTCCCGAAGTTCGGTCTCCAGCATCAAGGCTCTCCCGATGTTCTTGGCTCGAGTGGCACACCCCTGAAATCCATTTCCCTCCTCCTAATCCCTCCCTCGCTTTTCTCCCTGCTCCAGGGGTTGAGGCATTACACGCGAAAGAGATGCGCTTCCGCTTTCGACGTCGAGTGCAGCCCACTTGGAAGGAACGCCACTCCTTAATCTTCTATCCACGAGAGCTTCCCTTAGGAATGTTATCTTTCTCAGTGCACCACTCTGGAAAATATACATTTGGTCTTTTTTAGTATTCACAGCTCTTGTAATTTATTAATTATTGCTGATTTTCATTCATCTGCCCCTATTCACTATTCCCGGAACCATAAGGATAAATTTCATTTCTTGAATTCATTTCTCCGGTCGATAATTTAATTTATTGTGATGCCGAATCGAAGCGTGGAGAAAATATCGCAATGTTCTGACAAGAAGACGTCGCGAGAAAGATGTTAAGCTAACGAAACTCTCTTTCCTGAAACTGTTCTTATTCTTAACTATGGAAAAATTCCACAGAGTAAAGGCCGAGATTGATTCCATGATTTCTGAAACTGAAAATGAAATACAGAAAAAGTGTCACAGTTTTCGTCTACATCATCGCAATACCCTACAAACCACCGCGAGGGTGTGTGGCAGGGGGTGAAGATCACCAAACATGCACTATTGTCCTGCAACTAGGTTACTACATGAAGACATGCTAGAAGATAGGGTCACATACAGCTAGATGATTGGTATCTTTATAGTAATGAACATCTTATTGGTCATAATGTCATTTAGTTACATATTATATTCTGCATTTGCCTACCATGCTTGGGTTAGTCGTATTGAAGTTCTTAATTAAGTAACTTATTGGTTCTGAGGTTTCCGCGGCGTTTCTCAACACTGGTAACGGCTTTCGGGCGTTCCTCCGCGTCGTGTGTTGTCAGGGTGACGACAGTTTCTCCAGCCATCCTGCTGGCGTCTTCAGGTCAGAAGTGCTACCTGACTTCTGACTTCTGACCTGAAGACGCCAGCAGGATGGCTGGAGAAACTGTCGTCACCCTGACAACACACGACGCGGAGGAACGCCCGAAAGCCGTTACCAGTGTTAAGTAACTTATTATATAAATGTTAATTTAAATTAGGAAAAGAAAATAATGAGTAGTTACGGAGAAAAAGTTTGTTTACACAACACTTGAGATTCTCAATTAAAAGAGGCAACAGCGTGATTTGTCAGTAGTATAAATCAAATCCCTTTCTACATGACTGTTAGTTGAATCATTCAGAAAGGAAAATACAACAAGTCTCACTTTTCCTGCATCATAGTCCGACATTGGTTGCACTATTCCGGCATCATGCACTACAGACTACTCTAACAGTATTTCACCTACCCATCACTTTGCCACGTTGCCCATTATGTTCTCTTATCGTACGCGGAAAAATGAGATTTTAAATCTATCGGTACGGCAATCTATCTCTCTAATCATACTTGTCCGGACAGAAGTAGCATAATACGCAAGTGCTGTTAATATACATCTAGCATCATCAGTTAAGCTATCCGATTGAAATTTCTCCTACAATTCAGAATAATAATTATAATAATTTAGATACACTACGTCTATATACCTCGCATATATCGTAACACCTTTTGACTAACCTAGCTGCTCTACCCTGCAAACAGTCTAGTTCTGCGTTCAAACCTAATTCATTCGGATCCCATACACTGGCTACATACTACACACTGGGGCTTAACTAGTGAAAAGTAACATCGCTCTTTTGTCTTCTCGTCACATTTCTTTTTCTTCCTAGCCTTCACTTGGCTCGGCCGCATATTTCCCGGATGTGTCTACCCCACGATAAATCTTTAGTGATCGTTACACCTAAATATCTTACGGTTTCAACGTTTTCGATCTTCGTGTTATTAATTCTATAGGATCGCTCTATCGAATTATTCCTCCTCCAAAAATTGATAGCTACACACTTTTTAAGGTTGAGTTCTAACAGCCATTTGTCGCACCACTCTTGAATTGCATCTAAATCCTTGCTAAGCGATTTCCTGTCTTCTTCTTTTGATAAACCCCTGTACACTACCTCGTCGCTTGCAAAACGTCTAAGCTAAATACAAACCACGATACGTAAATTGTTAATGTACATAAAAGAAATAGAAGAGGATCTATTACGCTTCTCTGGGGAACTCCCGATGTGACTTTGATGGTGTCCGACATGATGCCATCTATAACGACCCTCTCCTCGCCCGCAAGTAAGAATCCCTTTATCCAGCATAAAACGTCTTCATTTAAACCGAAACTCCAACTCTCCAGCTTTATCTCCCACAGGCCTGAGTTCGCGCATAGTTGGTCCCATAGAATTTCGTTCCGTGTGATTCCATAGCAATACACGGACCTTCGTAGCAACCACCACCGTGGCCTTGGTAGTGAAGTTCGAGTTATGCTTTGTATTAATCTAATTAATGGCATTATTTTGATCCTCACCTGTGGTGTTTTTTCCCGTTTGAATTCTTGCTAATCTTCGTCGTAATCGTAATATCTTTCGTAAACAACGCTAGATGTCTAGTTTGATACCTGAACAATTAGTGCATGAACAGCTTAAGATAGCTAGTGACAGCTTTAACGACCCCCAGAAAATTCTTAGTTCTTAGAATTAACGACCCCCTAGGAATTTATCGCATCTTTCACGTCCAAATAATTTCTACTTAACAGATCTTGACGTTATGCTATATATTGACGGTATTACCGCTACTGAATGGGAAATTATCACTGACATAATGCACCGACGATGTAACACTTTCAAGCAAGTGTCCACGCATGTTTCTGCGTCACTGACTTTCGCAGACGACTGCTCGAACCAAATCATCATCAACTTGCGCAGTTTCAGTGACCGTGGTGTAAAACGGCCTTAACGGTAGATTCAAATTGTCCTTTTTTCCTCGTACATTTAGGAATATGAATAACGGTAAATATATCCAGTACGAATGTAGCAATGGATAACATTGGTAGCTGCATGTTGGTATAAGGACTTGAAGCTAACCCAACTAACAGCATGTTTTTGCATGTTTGCTTTGCTATTTTTATCTTTTTTTTAAATATCGTAGTTTTGAACAGTACCTATACAAGTACAAATCCTTTTTTGTGCATGATATGTAGTGCATGTTTGGTGAGAGTTCACCCCCTGCCACTCACCTTTATGGTGGCTTGCAGGGTATTATGTAGATGTACCAATGTACAGAAGTGATCAGAAGAATGATGCGTCCCTGACGTCAGACGCGAGCCCTGATCGAAGAGAGAGAGAGTGCCGAGGGTCCTCAAGGTAATTCGAATCTTCATTAAACCTGAGGTGCATATGTATCAAGGCGTCTTCGCCACCCGCCGCCCTCTTCAAGATTTCATTATTGCTCCAGGATTGCTTCCCCTCCCCTTTGTTGCCCCCGAGGGCCCCCTTAATTGATCCCTGATCATGTTTCGGGGTTGTTTGTGCGTATCATTGGCAACGTCGAGCGACATCTTGCTCGTTGCTTCCACTGGCATGACGGCAGGTGTCGACTTCCACCTCGCTCTCTGCTGTTATTAGATGAAGAAGCGATGAATATTGTATCTCCACGTCGCGGGAATGGAGTGTATCGCAAATTACTGTCGTTTCGAAATGCATCGAAAATCAACTCTTCCTTGCGACTTCTATTGAGGGTAACTTACAAATAATTATCTTTCTGGGAGACAGTTGGTAAAAATGTACTCATATGAGAAGTGTCTCATTATTTTGACAGTTCACGGGATTTCCTTTGAGAATCGTCATTTTCTTGTGATTAGCCGTGTTGAACAATACATGTCTAATGAAAAAGTCCTGTTCATCTCTTCACCAAGTAAAGGTATACCGACTGATGAACCCTTCAAATACAAGGGTAGTGTGCCAGAGATTTAGCACTCGTAATTCGGATTTAGTTATTACATTTACCTGGCGCTTTTTTAAATATTATTTTTTTGGCATGTTTCAGAGAAGTTCTCCAAGAATTGGTCATGGCTTTGATTGGCAAGTGCACAAAATAGAAAAGAATACAGTCCCTTAAGTCTTAATCTATCGGGAAACTGTTTCAGACCGATGACTAGGAAAACTGAGATCCGCCTCCGCCCTTGCGTCCTCTGCCTTGGAAGGCGTTGCGAACACTGTGCAGTCGCCTGCTTGTGAAATCTTAGTCGACCTTCGTCTTCATTTTGAGGTGTTTTTGTTCTTGAATTCGCAAGCTCCCTCCCATCATCTTAATGTGATTTCCTTCATCCTGAAGGAAGTCGGTTTCACATGATACTTGATCCAGCTCTGCTCCCAAGTAGTGTGCTAGCGGCTAGCTACTTGTTACTGAAACCGTCCGATTGGAGGTTTTACACAGTCACTGACCGTGTGCACGCTATGAAGCGGTTATTCCGTGTGATTTAAATTTAATTTAAAAAAGAGAATATCGCGCAGCGTATGCTGTAACGTGACGAGAGGTTTTCCCTTGTTAGACCTCATTTGGAATATGTGGCCAGTGTATGGGATCCCTACGAAATCGGTCTAAATAACGAACTTGAACGTGTGCAGCGAAGATCGGCAAGATTTGTAAAGGGACGGTACGATAACCTTACTAACGTAACCAGTCTATTAAATCAATAAAAATGGGAATCATTGTCAGATCGCAGGTTGAAATTTAGACTTAATCCCTTGAATAAATTCCAAGATAATATTTTCAATGATGACGTTAAAAATATTTTATGAACCCCAACTTACTATGGTAGACTGGACCATGATTACAAAATTAGAGAAATGGATTGCCGAACTGACAGATTCAAAATGTCCTTTTTTCCTCGTACAATTAGGGATATGAATAACGGTAAATATGTCCAATACGTGAATCAATCCATAGCTAGGGTAGTTGCATTTTGGTATAAGGATTTGAAGGCAACTCAACTAACAGCACCTTTTTGCATGCTTACTTTGCTATTTTCATCTTTTTAAATAGTGAAGTTTGGACTAATATATTAATATTAATCCTATTTCATGCATTGTATGTAGTGCATGTTTGGTGAGGATTCACCCCCTGCCACACACCTTTGTGGTAGCTTGCAGGGTATTATGTAGATGTAGATGTGATTGTTCGACGTCACTGGATCCTAATGGGATCTACTAGTAAAATAGTACCGTATCAAGTATGGAATCATGTAGCTCAGCGAGTACTATGATAGTGATATAATTCTTGCCACCCAAGAATTTATTCACACGAAATTGTAGAGGTAGCATCCGAGCGATTAACCTCGACCATGCGATGGATCCAGTGCATCGTGGGAAACGGGCTTAACAGGCTCTGTCGAGTTAAATTTGGCAGGACAGGAAGATCAGAAAGAAAAGGCGCTTTCCTAAGGGTGAAAATTAAATACTTCTCCCTAACTTCCCGGTTATTTTTAACCTCAACGTTCGTCAGATTCTTCCAAACTTAGCAAAACGCTAATTTTAATCCACCCAAAATGTTAACGCTTGTTTAACTGCTGCGTGCAACCTAACGTTATTCACGAACGCCATAGCCTTCTGGTGTCTATGTGATTAATTAAAAGGCCTCGACTATTATCCAACGAATCATCGTTGTAGAATTCAATTCAGCCGAATAAATAGTTTCTAATCATCTTTGTAGAGTAACTGATCTCTTCATTTATCAGACAAGCTCTTTCCTGCAGCAGTCATATGTCTTTCGTCTTTCACGCCCACCGGGATTTCAGAGTTTCAAATTAGTTCTTTGAAGAGAAGAAAGAAAGGGCTGTAGACTGAAATGAATGCTCAGCACAACACTCATTCATTCCAAGGAAGAATATATTCGTGCTCCAAGCGCATCTTATTGTTCAGTGCATCCGATTCTTCCGATAATTTATTTCCAATGAGTTGTCGACGGCGGCCAACGGTGGCGCACAGTCCTGGCACCGGCCATAGCGAGGAAAAAAAATTCAAATAAGGAATCTGTGCATGTAGAATGGGTTCTCAGAGTCGTTCAAAACAGTTGAAGGTAGGAAACCAGAGTTGCATTTGTCGTGACAGTTGAAAGCGAAAGTAGACATTGCGAATCAAGCGAACGCCTCCGATGCTGGATATTCCTCCAGCCGGAATGTCCCTCCCTCCAGGAAATAACCCACGTACCCTAAATTACGCAATAGGCTATAGATTTCGGTCGCCTTCTCGTGATAATCACTACTGCCACTAACTAACGACAGTACCGAGTCCAAAATTAATCTTAGTGGCGTGAGAAATCTTCACAACGCTATTTTAGAGAAACATGTCCTTACACCGGGAGTGAATTCTCATCCTAACAGCTGGTACAAATTTATTCCAGTGAAAATACGCATTTGGCATTTGTTTGCCTGATTTCGCGTTATCACTACTCATGTGACGAATTTTACAGTGATTTCGACCTTATTACTCTCAGTTTTACCGCGTGCATCAACAACGTGATCCGTGAGAGTAGTAATCACGTGTGTCCACAGAGAATGACCCACTGCTTGCTTCAGGATTTAGCTGCGATGCCTGTGCCTCTTGTACCTCCTTGCATGGACCAACCTTCCCCACACAGTCCGTTCCCAACAAAAAGAAGATGGATCTTGCTTCACGAATAATCTGAGATGCTCACTACAGCTTTCTTGTGTCTTCCCAATGGATTCTCGTGAGTTAAGTTTAACGAAACCTTCGGTCGTTATGGTCAAGGTTTCTCAAAACCAAAAAACTTGACTAAATCCAGGCATATTTCATGGAATATTTCGTAACTTGTAACATAAACATGTATTATATGGCAAGAATTAGATTCCCTATCGTATTTCCTGTCTTGTGACCCATATCTGATGTTTGCAGGAAAGTAAAATAACACTAGGTACATGCAGAAGAACCAATTTTTCCGTATTTTCTTTTTGGAATATGAAAAAAGATGTAAAGTCGAACCCGGAACTATCACGTGAATTAAACACAGCCTACATTATACGAGTTGACGACATTTATTGCTCTAGCATTTTCGTACAGATAATGGTTCACCAAAAAATCCAGCGTTGCATTTTCGCGTTTGGCTTTTCATTTCATATTGCAGAATAGACATGTATGCATGAAATTGAATGCTACATTGGAAGTTTACGACACCATGCGCGTAAATTTAAACGCGCCAATCACAGAGAATGCTTAACCGATACTAGTGAAGCGAACATAGCGAAGCAAACATGCTGTTAGTTGGTTTAGCTTAAAGTCCTCATATCAACATGCAATTACCTAACCTATTCATTGATACACTTAGGTATATATATATATGTGTGTGTGCCTACTGTTGAACATGTTTACAGGTAATCATAACCCTAATTGTACGAGAAAAAGGAGGAGAAGGAGAAAAGAATTGTATGAGAAAATTGAATCTATCGGTTCGACAATCAAATTCTCTAATTTTATTACTATCGTCTAGTCTACCATTGTAATCTGGAGTTCGAAAAATATGTTTAGCCTCATCAGAAATAAATACTGTGTTGATCTATAGTTGAGATATTAAGGCTAAACTCCCAGTGAGACATACGGGATAAAATAGCATTTCTTTTAGAGATAAAGCATTGGGAAAGCTTATCGACATCTATCTCATGTTCAGCGACCACATGAGCATATGTTTGCCAACGGTTAGGTTGATTGGATATTTTTTCTTGTAAAGGCCAACATGTGTGCGGATTCAGCCCCTCTGGGCGAGGGGGGAAGGGGGAGAGAGGTCGAAAGGTCAGAGCGGAGTCAGCCTCAGCATCGAGACCGACCGACGAACAGGAGATGGCGCGAAGAACTCTCGGGAAGGAAGCAAATGAAATGGCTTCAAGTGACATCCAGGCATGGGGGGAAATTTGAGAAACTACTTCACCTTCTTCTCTGCATTTCTTACAGTGACGCCATAGGGGGCATCGGGTGATATTTCAAAGGCCTTTCCTTGAGAGAGAGTTTCGGTCGAAAAGTGCTTCGCTCTGAAAGAGAAGTCTCCAACTTCGGATGTGGAAGTGCATGAAAAGGATTGGATGGAAACCCAGGCACGGGAACATTTAGAAAAACGCCTTGTGCGGCACGACAAAAGAATCACGTCGAAGACGCTGCTCTGCAAGTGAACACGGCTTACTCCGCTCCGAGGCAAGGAAGTAATTTTTCCTGCTTTCACCCGACGGAAAACGTACAAGAAACTGGCCTCGAATCGCACAAGACACACCCGCAATACTTGGAAACTGCCTCAAGAACACGCAAAAGATTCAATCGTCTGGAGAAAAACCGCGATCGCTTGCATAAAGGTCCCGTGTCACCCGTAATCCTTTGGACAGGAGTTGAGTGAACGTTAAGAAAGCGGACCGGTCTAATCACTACTACTCTCGCAACAACTCGTATCCACGGAAACAAACTTTGCTCCTTATGACATGTTTTTCCTCCCAAGGAATCCTCTCGAAGCAAGTTGCCCGTCGTCGGATAATGGGAGAAAGGGGCGAATCCGAAGTTTCCGAAGGGACACCAAAAAATCCGACTCAGAAGGCGAACGCTCCACAACTTGGACGAGAGAGTGGGACTGTTTTTCTTCGACCCATCATCCTTTGCGGAGGGGCATCCGACGATGATATCACCCCCCCCCCCCAACCAAAAACAAAGTGCAGCCGCCTGGCCAATCGTCTGCAAGCAACATGTGACGGCATTTCCACTTCCTTGCGATGACCAATGAACAAAATTTGATTCATGAGGGATTCAAATTATGTCCATCATCTACAATTAAGCACCGCAGTGTTTTCGTCTAAAATTATTACATCTACATAATACCCTGCAAGCCACCATAAAGGTGTGTGGCAGGGGGTGAATTCTCACCAAACATGCACTACATATCATGCATTTAAAAGGATTAATATATATAGGTATACTGTTCTAAACTAAACTATTTAAAAAGATAGCAAAGGATACATAAAAAAAACATGCTGTTAGTTGGGTTAGCTTCAAGTCCTTATACCAAAATGCAGCTACCAATGTTATCCATTGCTACACTCGTACTGGATACATTTACCGTTATTCATATCCCTAATAGTACGAGGAAAAAATGACATTTTGAATCTGTCAGTTCGGCAATCAATTTCTCTAATTTTGTGATTATGGTCCAGTCAACCATAGTAAGTTGGGGTCCGCAAAATATTTTTAACGTCATTACTGAAAATATTATCTTGTAATTTAGTTAAGAGATTAAGTCTAAATTTCAACCTTCGGTCTGACAATTATTCTTCTCGCTTGCCTGGTGATTGGCAAATCTTGTTTACGATCCATTCTGTCTCACCTAACATTGGAAAGAGTATTTGTCCTTGACGGGCGTTAACCGCGAGAGAGTCATCACCTTCTTCCGTTACGCTGCAACATATCGACTCAACCTCACTGAGCTCAAGTGACTTGAAATACGAAAGAACCGGATTCGAATCCCGGTTAAGTTGCATGACTTTTTTCTCAACACTCTCGTTCAGCATTATTACCTAGGTTATCAATGCAGAGTACATCTACATAATACCCTGCAATGAACCACAAAGGTGTGTGGCAGGGGGTGACCTCTCACCAAAAATACAATACATATCATGCATTTAAAAGGATTAGTATTAATATATTATTCTTAACTGCAATATTTAAAAAGGTAAAAATAGCTAAGCAAACATGCAAAAACATTATGGTAGTAGTGTTAGCTTTAAGTACCATCTCATACTAACATGCAGCTACCAATGTTATCCATTGCTACTCTCCGATTGGACATATTTACCGTTATTCGTATCTCTAATTGTACGAGGGAAAAAGGATATTTTGAATCTGTCTGTTCGGCAATCAATACCTCTAATTTTGTGATTATTGTGCAGTCTACCATAATAAGTTGGGGTACGCAAAATATTTTAAACATCATCACTGAAAATATGGCCTTGGAATTTGTTTAAGAGATTAAGTCTAAATTTCAACCTGCGATCTGACAATGATTCCCATTTTAATTCATTTATTAGACTGGTTACGCTAATATAGTTATCTTACCGTTTCTTTACAAATCTTGCCGATCTTCGCTGCACACGTTCAAGTTCGTTATTTGGACCAATTTCGTAGGGATCCCATACACTGGCAGCATGTTCCAAATGAGGTATAACCAGGGGAAAGTAGCTGATTTCTCGTACATGTTCGTCACATTTACCCAGTACTCTTTTGACGAATCCCAGTCTACGATTCGCTTGACCCATTATTTCACGTATGTGTTTACCCCAAGAAAGATCATGTGTCAGTCTTATTCCAAGATATTTAATATGTTCCACGTTTGTTAATTCATTATTACTTATTTTGTAAGTGCTAGGAGTAGAGCTGTTCTTTTTCCAAAAATTCATTACAAGACCTTTTTTAAAGTTTTTTCTGGAAGTATATTACCTCGGCATCAAGGCTAAAACATCGGCATGTTGGCAAGTTTGCACTCTCTTGGTCGTCTGTGAAAACTCGAGCGGAGAACAGTTGTCGGGGGACTCTTTTTATCGTCTCCCTTGACAGCGCAGAATAATTAATTCCTTAATGAGAAGAAGGCACTAAGAAGTCACTTTTGTAGTGCATATGGACTGAGTATTACACAGTCTGTTGTTGGGTAATTGACATGAAATAGTCAGGAAAACGCATATGCAAAGACGGTATATGAAAATCACCGTATTTGCAGTTTATTTAAACAATTAAGAGCAACCCTAGGTGTTTCCTGTCGGCCAAATTTCGTTGTTTATTTAGAGCGTCTTAATGAGTACGTTCTCGTTTTGCCGCACTTTCGCCTACAAGACTTCTTTTAAATTCTATTTTATTCGAACAAATTTCGACGCAGCCTTAGTATGCGATATGACATCCGGTGCCGGTAAAAATATCCAATCTGTTGATACCTCATTCATTTCAGTAGCCTTTGTGTTATTGAGAAAGAAAAAGGGATGCTGAGGAGAAAAGTGACGTTAGTAATCGAAGCGGGTCAGTTTCGCTCTGGGCTCTTCCTAGGCTCACTCACAACTTCTTAAAGGGGGAGACGTGAACCCTCTCGGGGCGAGAGCCCTGTCCCTCCTTGAGATGTGGTCGTCAGCGGTGATGAGATGCGGCGACGCGGAGCCATTCTGGTCGCCAAGAAATGCAAGGGAAGCAAATTGCGGACGTAAGCAGAAGCGGAAGGAAAGGGACAAACTATGGATACAGACGCCAGAGGAGAGAGCGTTGCTATTTAGGAATTAAGGAAAATAAGGGCGGGAAGCAAGAGTGTGTGCAGTTATGTGTCTTGTGATGCACGGGCGAACACGGCAGCGGAAAAGTGTACCCTGGAAGTATTCTAAATGCAGTGCTTCAGAAGAATCATGAAGATTAAATAGATGGACCTAATGGACTGACAAAGAAGTGCTAAGAAGAGTGCTAAGAGAAAAGAGAAGTTTGGTGAAAATTTGGCAAAGAATATATCTACATCTACACGATACCCTGCAAGCCACGGCGAGGGTGTGTGGCAGGGGGTGAAGATCACCAAACATGCACTACTAACAAGAAAACAAGCAACTATAGGGTCCCATGCAACTATATTGTCAGTATCTATAGTATTTAAGGGATTAATACATGCATCATACACTACAGACTACTCTAAAATATTTATCTTACCTATCCCTTTGCTATGCGGTCTATTCTGTTCTCTTATAATAAAGGGGTAAAAATGCCATTTGGAATCTATCGGTACGATAATCGATCTCTCTAACCTGATTTTTCTGGTCGAATCTAGCATAATACGCTGGTGTTTTTAATATGTGCCTAACATCTTCAGTATAGCTATCGGATGTAAATTTCCCCAATAGATTTAATCTATACTTTAACCTACGCTCTGATAATGATTCCCACCCTAATTTTTGTATTAATTCTGAAAGAGTACTCAACCTATCTTAACACCTTTTGACGAACCTAGCTGCCCTACGCTGCACACTGTCTAGTTCTCTAATCAAACCTAGACAAACTTGACGATGTGTTCCAAAAGATGTGAAAGACTGAACAAAACATTCGGTCATGTATTTGAGACATGATGGAAAGACGAATACAGCTGTCGAGGGAAAAGTGAATGGAAAAGGAAGACCTCGGATTTGGAGGAGATGGTGAAGGGTCTCGAAGGAAAGACTTGTGTAGGAAATCAAGAAATAGAACATGCTCAGTCCAGCATTTGGATGGATGAACCCGAAGTGCACCGGTCTTGGAGCAAGTTTCTCTCCGCCGTTAACGAGGAAGTTCAAGTTTTAAAGGGTGTTCTGTTGGCGTAGTCCAATTGACAGGAATGCGTTTTCCTGTCGCTCCCAAGAGCCAAGTGCACACAGGAAAGGTCACCCAGGGGGTCTCCATCTGAAAGAGGAGAAGCGCAGCATTGTTGGGATGCATTCTGGCGATGGAGCAAACGGCGCATAATGCAGGGGGGGGGGGGGGGGAGGGGGAGAAGGAGGAGGAGGAGGAGGTTCCTTCTCTCCATTTCCTGTGACATCACCCTCCCGCGACATCTTCCATGCATCTTCTTCCGTGCGTGCGGGGACGCCGTGCCATCTGTCGCCGATGCGCCAACTACACCTCCCAAGCGATCGCTCGCTCTCCTTCGAACTAATCTACCTCGTACTAACTACTACGTACTAACTAGCACAAATTAAATTAGCACGTGCAAAATATGTAATAATGAAATAACAAACGTGGAACCCATTAAATATCTTGGAATCAGCCTGGCACATGATCTTTCCTGGGGTAAACACATAGGTGAAATAATGGGTCAAGGTAATCGTAGACTGGGATTCTTCAAAAGAGTACTGGGTAAATGTGACAATTATGTACGAGAAATCAGCTACTTCTCCCTTGTTAGACCTCATTTGGAATATGCTGCCAGTGTATGGGATCCCTACGAAATCGGTCTAAATAACGAACTTCAACGTGTGCAGCGAGGATCGGCAAGATTTGTAAAGGGACGGTACGATTGCTACCTACCTTACTAGTGTAATCAGTCTATTAAATGAATTGAAATGGGAATCATTGTCAGATGGCAGGTTGCAATTTAGATTTAATCTCTTAAACAAATTCCAAGGCCATATTTTCAGTGATGATGTTAAAAATCTTTTGCGAACCCAATCTTACTCTGGTAGACTGGACCATAATCACAAAATTAGAGAAATTGATTGCCGAACTGACAGATTTAAAATGCCATTTTTCCCCCGTACAATTAGGGATACGAATAGCGGTAAATATGTCCAATACGAGTGATTGAATCCATAGCATAGGCAGTTGGTGTAGGGACTTGACGGTAACCCAACTAACAGAACGTTTTTGCATGCACAGTTTGCTTTTTTTATCTTTTAAAATATTGCAGTTTAGACAAATATATTAATACTAATCCATTTAAATACATAATATGCAGTGCATGTCTGGTGAGAATTCACCCCCTGCCACACGCCTTTGAGGTGGCTTGCAGGGTATTACGTAGATGTAACCTTGAGGCCTTTCAGATCGGCGTCGAGATGCATTCGTGGTCGGCAGAAACATGAGCGACGCGACGAAAAGTGATGAGAAATCTCGGAGACTCGAGGAGGACGAAGACACATGCAAGAACGTCGCACAGCGTGCCAATGCAGGGAAGGGGGAAAATGGTACGACCGGTGCCACACTTCGCGTTTTCTATCTCTGTTGGAGCAGATAGAGACGTATTTCCCAATATCGCACTGAACGCGACGGGGCAAGAGGGAAGGGACGGATTATACAGTGGCCTGTGTTGAGATTGTGCAGTGAAGATATGGGATATTCGTGCAGTGCTTGGATAAATAAATTGAATTGCCTTATTTATGCACTCTGTAATAAACGTCTCTCTTCTGGAATAAACACGTTGGTCACTATTCCCTAGTCTCTGCAATAATACGGAAAAACTATAATACAAGGAGTGACTTTTGACAATGAAAAAAACTATATATGTAGTTGAATAAAATTTTTTTAACAAACCGAACGGTTTCAGGCAGGCACGTGGCCAGAAATATGCTTCGGGGGGGCTAAGTCTTGCGTAACTTGAAACAAATCAGCCTTTCCCATTTGGTGCCGGCATGCTACAAATCTCTTCCCTTAATTTTCAGTGCTTGGTATTTACTTTTACATTGCCCATCCTTAAATCTTCTCATTGGTAAATTTCTCTGCTAAAATCTGAACAACAAAATTATTGGGAAAATATTTCGGGGAGGGCTGAAGCACCAGAAGCCCTGGCTACGTGTCTGGTTTCAGGGGTAATATTGTGCAATTTTTCCAAGTGATGAAAGAAAAAACTAACTTTGCGAATATCACCGATATAATTAATACCATAATAATAATAATAATAAATTAATACCATAATCAAGGAATGGCAACTCCAGCAAATGAAGTTTCCTCTACAGGGTTGCCTAATTTCACTCTCTTTTTATGTTAAGTTAATTATTTTTTGTATCTATTTTAAGTGAAATAAATGTTTATTATTATTATAATTATAATTTACTCACGACCCGGGTTTCGACAATTCATGTCATCTTCAGGTAAGATGACATAAATTAGTGAAATCCGGGACGTGAATAAATTATTTTGTTTATTTCCATCACGAATAAAAATTTTTAAATATTCAAAAAGATGTAGCCGTCCTTGTTATAAGTGGGGTTAAATGCCACAAACGCAAAGAATGATCTGCGCGTTAAATCAACGTATAAGTCACGTTTCTCTTCTTCTGCCACGCCTTACACATTTACACACGTATTAAGGAACGGTTGTACTAGCTATTTGATATCTCAAAAGGAAGCATGGCGACAGGCTGAGTAACTATCAGGATGCGAAAAATATCTCTAGAGTACGCATCAATCAATAAATTTCGAAAGAACCTCTCCCCTTCACGATTGCTATGGCATCGCGCATTGCTTGCTTTTTGTTTGCTCCTGTTTCTCACTAAATTGAAAATCGGTTGTTTCACATTTCAGAGGGGAAGCGAATACCTACTCAGAATGTGGCATGTTGGAACTGTGAATGTCAGTTGCCTTTTTCATTTTCACCGTCTGAAGTGATAAAAGTGTTTGGTTGTATCAATGAATAAACCAGCGAAAAAGTACGTGGCTATCCTAAGTTGGCCTTTCTCCCAGAAATGCAAGGTATGTCAGCAACCACCGGCGAGGCTCCGTCTCTTTCCCTGCATTGTCCTTCATTGATGGCTGTGTGTCGCACAGCTTACAAAGCCTGAAATTTGTGTCCAGAAAACGCACAGTGGGGATTGATATGTACATCTACATAATACCTGTCAAGCCACCATAAAGGTGTGTGGCATGGGGTGAATTCTCCCCAAACATGCACTACATATCATGCATAAAAAAGGATTAGAATGTATATACTGTTCTAAACTTCACTATGAAAAAAAGATAAAAATAAAAAAGCAAACATGCAAAAACATGCTGTTAGTCGGGTTAGCTTCAAGTCCTTGTACTAACATGCAGCTACTCGTATTGGACATATTTACCGTTATTCATATCCCTAATTGTACGAGGAAAAAATGACATTTTGAATCTGTCAGTTCGGCAATCTATTTCTCTAATTTTGTGATTATGTTCCAGTCTGCCTTAGTAAGTTGGGGTCCGCAAAATATTTTTAACATCATCACTGAAAATATGGTCTTGGAATTTATTTAAGAGATTAAGTCTAAATTTCAACCTACGATCTGACAATGATTCCCAATTTAATTCATTTAATAGACTGGTTACGCTAATAAGGTTATCGTACCGTCCCTTTACAAATTTTTCCGATCTTCGCTGCACACGTTCAAGTTCGTTATTTCGACCGATTTCGTAGGGATCCCATACACTGGCAGCATATTCCAAATGAGGTCTTACAAGGGAATGATTTCTCGTACATGATCGTCACATTTACCCAGTACTCTTTTGATGAATCCCAGTTTACGATTAGATTGCCCCATTATTTTACGGATGTGTTTATCCCAGGAAAAATCATGTGTCAGTCTTATTCCAAGATAATTAATGGATTCCACGTTTTTTATTTTATTATTACTTATTTTGTACGTGCTAGGAGGAGAGAGACACCCTCGCGGTGGCTTTCAGGGTATCGTGTAGATTTAGATGAGAGCTATTCTTTTTCCAAAAATTCATAACAAGACATTTAAAAAAATTTAATTCTAAGTGCCATGTATCACACCAATTTTCAATTGCTTGTAGGTCATCATTTAATATTCTTTATCTTTTGGGCATAGAATTTCCCTGTAAACTACTATCGTCATCGGCAAATAGACGAGGATTTTCAAGATATGAATAACTTGATGCCCTCAATTTAGGCATCAACTTGTTCTCCATATGTAGGTATTATATGCATTTATTGCTACCTTTCCTTTTCACCTCAATTTTCGTTCACAGTTTGAAATAATGGTGAGACGTTTTTTCTTTTAATTGAAGTGAATGTAAATTTCTTTTGACGATTGTCAATTATTTTCTCTTCCTTTTCAGGTGAGTCATTCCTGGCATGAAACTAGACTGCGGCCGAGTCAACGGCTCTAGTTTGCACCTGAGGTGACAAGGAGCGAACACAGGTACCTACTAATAGTTCCTCTACTTTCACATCTCTTCGAGTTACGCGGTAATGACGCACTGGATGATTACTCATCTACTTCAAATGTATTTCGTCTCCGCTCGACTCCGTCTTAGAACGTGGACTGATCGTAAGACATTAGGTCTAATCTTTAAACTTCGCCTCTCTATTTTTATTCAAGCCATCGTGTAATATACGGACTGTTCACAGAGCAGATGCTCGTGGCAATATTCTTTTAGAATTCACATTAAACCTGTGATGAGTATCATATGCTCCATTTTCCCAGCCATGAAAGGAATTAGGAACTGGCTTCTTGACACATCGAATAGGTGAAAATAATGTAATATCGCTGCGAGGAACTTCATTTCTTATATCTATGTAAGGGTGTCCCGCATTGAAGCTCCACAAGCGTTTCTAGGGTCCACCAAATCGTGTTCATTTTCCCTGAAGTTATCCTGACCGAATAGATTCCGTGAATCGTGGCTTTCGTCGTGGTTAATGGATCCTAGCGGCGAACCCGAAGCGTGTGGCAAGTGTTGCAATGCCCTCTCCTATCTTTAGCCCGCGGAAATCTTACTCTGATAATGCAGCCGGAATCTGGTGACGTAGGGCTTTTTCGATGCTGAGGTTTCAACACAGCGCAGTATCAGTGGAAGATCTGGAATCTCTGTAAATGCATTGCAACCCACTGCATCAATTTTATAATGTCATGCTCCGATATGAAGGCTATCACGCATAATCTGTTGAAATGAAATGCTTGCTCCAGATATTGCAGCAGCTCGTTATGCCACTTCCCTTATTTTATGTTCACTCGACTATTTCTCAAAACGCGCAGTTGAGCTTCGTAATCAGTTCGTCTGATGTCCTCGAGTGACTTGACCTCCGTTATGGCGTCTACGACAGACCGTGCCCCGCCTCGACAGCGGAATATTTCTCGCTTTGCCGGCAGATATCGGTCATATCTCGCCTCTCTCTCTCCCTCTCGTGGGGAGAGCACGACTGCTGTTAAGATGCACAAGACCTTGAGATGAGCCGGGGAACGCGGGATGGCAATCGCAGCGCCACGGGGTGGGGTGGAGGCGCACTACAGGTCAGAAATCGGCGGTCATTGTTGGCGCGAGATTGATTGATCGGTCAAATGCGACTCTCTCTCTTCATCTCGGTTTACGCTCTCATGATTGTTGTTCAGACTTTCTAGGCCAACGAAGACGATGATTATGTGCAGGATCTCTAAAGCAACGTTTACACGTAGCAGTTGACTGCTATGACAGTTGCGAGATGCGCGATATATCGATATATCGCTACTGCTATGATGCGTCTGCACCAACTTCTATGCAGCTTAAAGCCGCTATTTACGCGTTGCCAAAACAAATAAAAAGTGTTTTATTTCAATAGTGATTGATGCTTAAATTTTCATTAAATTCAACAAGCAATAAATTCCATTGACGATTATCTTTTGTTCCGATTCTTTAAAGAGTAGAATCACCTCTTTGGAGAGGGATATACAAATTCCCGATATCAGACGTCGTGTATTGCTTTCCCTTGGCGATTGTTGCGATTGTGTTGGATAGATTTCCGCTGGAAAGTAGACGGACTTCAACTTTGCAAATAGCTCGAACGTGGATCGATAGTGTTCGACATGTGTCCAGTATCATCGACCTGAACTCGCATCGCAGTTGCTATTTCCACATGCGAGTGGGGCTTAATAGTTGTTAGCAGTTGACTGACATAGCAGTGAACTGCTACGTGTAAACGCACCTTAAGGTGTGTTGTTTAACGAAGTACCTATAATGCTAACTATTGAGAAATTCGTACCATTACCATGTAAAATACCATACGTAAGTTTAGATTCTATTCTCACTCTATGAAAATACTTAGAGAAACGGAAATAAACTAAATTTATACTGAAACCTTCGCTAATAATAGATTATTAGCTCAACGTGAAAAGGAAAAACGTGAACAAACAATGCCATCAAAGTGCGGAGATGAATTGGTGAAAAGAAACTGACAATGTGTACGTGATGAATACTGAAATGACTGAAAAATATAACTACCCTGTTTATCTAATCGTGTGAAGGCTATAGAAATTCGCACCATTTGAATTTTGATTTTTTTAAGGCAACTGTTCAGAACTAACGCTTCGCAGACTCGTGATTCAAGCATTTTTAATGTTTTTTTTGGCAATCCTTGCTGTATGACGATGAAAGTTTTCGAGGAGAATTAAATTACCAGCACGATTTCGCCATTTCTGTGGACACGAAAATGCAATCTGTAAATGTCGAAATACAGGTCGAGGGCTTGGAGGTCCTCTTCATTTCGCGTTCGGCCATTTGTTCGATAGCAGTCCCTAAGACGATGTGGTCGGCGTCTTCGAATGCGCGGAGAGAGGTTGTGAAGACAAAAGGTCAGTCTTCAGTGGCCTGAAGAAGCCGACTGCAACGCCGGCGAAACTGCCGTCACACACAACAGGCAGATAAGAAACCCCATCTTCACAAAGACTGGTTTAAGGCATTGAGAATTATAAAGATTTTTATATACACTCAGAAAAAACTATTTGCAAAGATGATATTAACACTTGACGGAATCAGTATCGATCCTAAGGATGAGCGAGATAATGATTTTCAAGTATATATATTTCCAAGAAATATACATATGTTAAGATGACTTAAGTGCCAAAGAATTTTTGCTGTCAATTCATAGAATTGCTAAGAGGAGCCCATCATATCCGACGTTTAGTCTAATGATTTGTTTTATTCACGTCTCCACATTTCGTGAACACCAAAAAATCGTCATCTCCCAACCTCTGGCTTTTTTCTCTCACGTCCTTGGAGCTCTCTCTTTGTAATCGACGGTTGGCTAGTCCAGTTATTTTCTTGAAGTGTTTCTCCTACGATATTTTTCCCAAGATGGTGACGTCATGGTGTTACATTGTTCGCTATCTCACTTTTTAATGCAATATGCATGTTGGGGGAAGCTAATCTTTTCCCAAGTTTTTATCACAAAAAATGTCTTCAACTTTAATTCAAGCTTCCAAGCAACATTTCCGTTTGTCATTGTTGACACAAACTACCGTTAGCAACACTTCACTGTTGATAGGAAGATGAGGATGCTCATGTGAAAGGTAAAAAAAAACATCCAAAGATAATCCTTTGTACGGGATCATTTAAAAAAAGTCTCCTTCCCTGATCATAATATTACATTGCAGCTGTTAGTACTCAGATTTTGAGATAAATTTTGAGAGAGGCCCATTGTCGAACACATTTTCGAAATAAATAAGTACTGCATTCACTTGGACTTCATCTAAATCTTAAATTAAAATACCATTAGCAAAAACATCTAGGTAGTTGTTTTTCGAAAGATCCACCCTTCTGTAACAGTATTTTTATCAAAAGATCCCGGATATCGCGGCGACTGTGATAATTAAAGTGACTAAAACATTCTTCAAAATTTTACATCGCAATGGTGTGAATGAGCGATTGGACCATTGAATGGATGATTAATAGATTGAATGATTCCTCTCCTAGTGTGTGCTATTTTCCAGTCAATGGGCGCTGTGTGATCTGTGAGGTATTTATAAAAATATTTCTCTAAGACACCGGACGCTACTGTATCTGATTCCTTTAAAACATGGGCTGAACTTTTCTTGGAATTCGGGGACTTGTTGGTGATGGAAATCTCCGTTGACATTTATATTACATTAGGGGAAACTCTCGAGAGTGAACATCGATTCGATCGTCGATCGCTGCAAACGATTTCTCTTTGAGGACATTCTGCGTGCATTCACTATAAATGCTCAGGTAAAAAAATCGATATTTTTATTTGTGTCTCGATTTTCGCTTACATTCCAAAAGCGATAACCATCGAAGCTCTTCTGATAAGTTTTTGACGCTCACGTAATTACAGTAACGACATTTCCCTGAGCTTTCAGATCTTCTGTGCATACACTCCGTAAGCTCCGGCCTCTTAGCGACTCCCTTACATTACGGCGTGCTGGAAATTAGCCCTGATGAGGAAATATTAAATTATCCTTCATTTCCATCAGTTAGGAGAGTAATGCTTCATGTTATCTAGCGAGCGAAGAGCTCTTAATTGTCAGCCTCGAGTTCCATGAACTATCTGCAAGGACGTCGGCGTCAATGCAGAATGCTGTGTGGGTTTCTTGAGTAAATTGTTAAGGCAGCCGAGTGATTTTCTTATAAAATATTATTTGCCAGAAGAAATTAAATCCGGCCACAATTAACGCTATAGAGAAACTTAACGTTGGAATGATACCTAAAGAATTACTCTCTTTATAAAAATACTAAATTAAAATTTTTTCTTGGAATTTTACGCATAGAACTTGGTCATAGCTAGAATAAAATTAAATTCAGGTTTAACATAGGCTCCAACAAATTTTTCTTTTTAATTTCTTTTATTTTTCACCCACCTGCATTACTCCTTAAGTCTCTCTGATTATTCGCTGGGACTAGTACTAAATGCATATTCGGTAATTATTTTTCATCAACCTTTTGCACAAAGTAGACGATAGTTCCAAAAATATTTATCTTTCTCTCCTTTCCTTTCATATTTTCATGTCTTTGATTAAAAATTACGAAAAAGAAGTAAGAAGGCTCATGTTGAGCTAATTCATTGATGCCTATGATAACAGAAAAGTTTTTTAATTTTGGAGCGTAAATTTATTCGGAGAGTCAAGTTGGCTATCAGGAAAGAAAAAACTTAGTTCTGTTCCACAAATATATTTAAAACAAATCATGATTTGTTTTAAATATATTTGTGGAAAAGAACTAAGTTTTTTCTTTTTTATAATGAATAACTTCCACAACGTAAACTCGCCAAACATTTCTTTTATTGGATATCAGGGTATTTTTCGCAATGCTGATTCATTTGATGATTCGCTGACTCGAATGTGCCTTTATCTTCAATCACTCATTCAATCAATCAATCAATTCCAATTTCCTTTACAGTTATCAAAATTGTTTCAATCCTAGGATTGCCTTACTGCAACCTTCCATTGCATCCCACGACAGTTCCCTCGTAATTCTTCCTCTGCAAACTCTTCTTGAGTCTGTCTCGTTGTCTTCCTCGAGGCACTTTCCTTGGACTTTTCCCTCCATCATGTTTTCTTGGCGTCTTCTTCTCTGAGGCGTTGTTCTCCACCACGTCTTTCCTTTCTCCTCCACTCTTCCATCCTCATTTCTTACTTTATCCATTCTTGTCACATTCAAAATCAGATCCCGAAGCCTTCTTTTCTGATCACCTGTCACAGTGGTTCTTTATGTTTCTGATACTACTTGGGAGGGCCACCGACCACCACACGAAAATTTTGGCATATTGTTTTCTTGTCTCTAATCTTATGTCATTTGACAATAGTAGTCTCGCAGGGTATTACGTAAGTGTTATACAATCCTATTTGAATACACGGTAAAGTGCGACGTGGAAAAATCCTTACATTACCCTATCAATTTATGTTCACATATTATTAGGGGGGCCAGTTCCTTACCCTGTGCCTCCTGCGATTTCCCACATAGTTCTGACATGCAGAAAAACGAATCGTGAGGATTTTTGGGGGGGCGTCCGGAAAGGGTCTTGCCCGGGATTTGAACCCGTGACCCTCCATTCGGCAGCTCAGCACTCTACCCACTAGGCCACTACCACGCCTCAGTTAATTTTCTATGGTTTAATAATTATTTCCGGGAAAACTAAGTTTCTCTAAGCGTTTCCTCTAATTTAATTCCAGCTGCTAAGCAACATTCTAACATCAGTCGCATCTAAATCCTTTGCTAAAGATCTTCATTCTTTATTTACGTTTACACTACTGCATCATTGGCAAACATACTAAGATTGCTATTTTTAATAACTGCGTTCAAATTATTTACGTAAAGAAGAAATAAAATCGGGCCTATCACGCTTCCCTAGGGAATACTCGATTTTGTAGTGATTCTGGAGCTAATTCTTTGTGCACGCGAGCAGCAATTTCATCGGGGCCTGAAAACTTGTCTGGCTAATGTTTCTTAACATGGATTCGATTCCGCTACAAGAGGAAATTGGTGTTGTCTGATTTCTTCCGAACTACGTCTAGATTCATTAAATGCGCGCTGAAAAAAGGAATCCCACTTATTAATGTTACCTAAACTGAAGGTCACTATTTCGACCATAACATTATTCAAACACTTAACCGTTGAGTTTTTAGTTCCCTGTCCTCCCCTAACATATGACCAAATGGTTTCGGATTTCCCTCAAGTTGATCTCCGAGTACTTTTCTTTTGAATGCGATAAACGCTTTTCGAAGGCCTCATTGGCCTCGTGGACGCTTTAAAAATTCAATAATGCTCTTTAATATTGTTCGTTACTAATTATATTTTCCTTTCTATTCCTCACTTTCGCATGGCTTGAAGGCGTTTCAAACATTTATTTTAACCTCCTCGTCGTGCCTCCTTGGTTTCCTATTCTCACTCCTTGGTGTATATCTCCGCTGACAAATGGCCGAGTCATTTGGAGGAACCCATTCCATGGAATCTCTGCATCACTACTTTTACTGAAGTCCTCAACTTTTTCTAAATTAATCTGTAAGCCAACCCGAAATCTGTTAAAATCGCTCTGCCTTATCGCTCTTCACGTGCAGCCATATGGCTAGAGGGTGGATCAAGAAATCTGTGAGTCCCTGCTGAACCTGATATCATCCAACGCGGGCATCGAATAGTAACCTAGTGCAATAGAGGGGACAACGATATTGAGCCAGTGTATGGGATCCGAATGAATTAGGTTTGATCAGAGAACTAGACAGTGTGCAGCGTAGAGCAGCTAGGTTCGTTAAAAGGTGTTACGATAGGTTGAGTAGTGTTTCAGAATTAATACAAGAATTAGGGTGGGAATCATTATCAGAGCGTAGGTTTAAGTACAGAATTAATCTATTAGAGAAATTCCAATCGAATAGCTTTACTGAAGGTGTTAGGCACATGTTAAAAACACCAGCGTATCATGCTAGATTCGACCAGACAATTAAGATTAGAGATATAGATTGTCGTACCGATAGATTCAAAATGGAATTTTTCCCCCGTACTATAAGAGAACAGAATAGGCAGCATAGCAAAGGGATAGGTAGGGGAAATATTTTAGAGTAGTCTGTAGTGCATGATGCATGTATTAATCTCTTAAATACTATATCTACTAACAATCTAGTTGCATGAGACTCTATAGTTGCTTGTTTGCATGCCAATAGTGCATGCTTGGTGATCTTCACCCCCTGCCACACACCCTCGCGGTGGCTTGCAGGGTATCGTGTAGATGTAGATGTCGATATTTTGTCACGATTGCATTATCTTGATTCGTGACATGGCATACTGCTGCAGTGCTCTATTTGTTGCTCACTTCTTAATGCTCTCGATGTCGAGGAGGTGTAGGCAGAGAGAGAGGAGAGCCTCGAAGGCAGGACACTCATCTTTAAGTTTTACCCCCCCCCCCACATGGGAGGGGGAGGATTGTCATGGGATCGGTGCCCCCGAGGGTGTAAGAACGGGGAGGATGGGGGTGGCGAGCGCAGCGCCGTTGCGAGCGGCTCAAAGCGGAACCGATCCCAGGTGAAATGACTGTCTGGAGAGGCGCCACTCCCTTGGCGCCGCGGCGCCTCCAAGTTCGGCCGTTGCCACCAGGGCGGGCGCCGGCGTCTCTAGGGGAGCTCGATGTTCTCCAAGACGCCCTTTCTTCGCTCACAGGTCGCCGTGATTACGTCAGAGTGATCTAGAAGGAATGGAAGTCCTCTCGTCGTGCATATCCACTTACCTGTCGCACGATATGGAGACTGAATTTCGCTGCAAACATTAGAGTTGTCGTGCCAATCATCAAGGGTCGCTCGTTGTATTTCTTTGCTCTTAACAGCGACACTTCTTGAAAAACACACGTCTTCAACAGATTCTTGCTCAAGTTGCTCAAGTGAATGAGCACTCTCCCCTAGAGTGAAGATGAGCGACACGAGTTGACGCATATTTAAGGATCGGAACGCAGTTGGATATTTGGGCGGTGAAATCCTCTCTACCTTTCGGAGGGTGTACAATACAGTGACCACGTGGCTGCATTCGGCTCTACTATCTGACATGTTTCCATGTAGTGTTGCCTGTTTGAACATCAAAGGACGTGTTTGGCGATCTTCACCCCCTGCCATACACCCTGTCGGTGGCTTACAGGATATTGTGTAGATGTAGATATGGATAAATGCGGTTGTGCCACTTCTTGTATCAGTCAGAATGGGGGCGTTTACTCGGAACCGAAATCGCAAATTTGTGCACAAAATGGTTAGATGGAAACGAAAAAGGAATTTTAGTGAAAAATATATCTTCTAACCATTGACTCATAAATCAAAAATTAAAATAAGCAAAAGGTGACGCCCACCGAAAAAGCTACTTTGATGAAAATGACGTCTTTTTTCTCCCCTCCTTGACTGCTCTTATGGGAAGGAAAGGGAGTGGAGTGGGGTTCTCGGAAGGTCTGCTCGCACAGATCCTATTGCAATCGCTCCCATTGAAAGAGCCAGGTGTGTCCCCCCTTTTACGATGAGGCGAAGTAGCTTCGCGGGCTCAGTTGTGATTGGACGAAGTCGATATACGCCACAGGTTGCACCACACCCACTTTTCCGAAAGGGTTAAAAACATCAGTTTTTCGCCGCTTATAACTCGAGAAATAATTGACGGATCAGAAAACGGAAAAATACGGGTATTTTTATTTTACAAACTCTATCAGATTCGGCTGTAAAAAATATGGTAAATGACCCCATTGCAGTACCTCGTCTTTACAGAATCTCTATTCAGCTCTCCAAAAAAAGTTTGCACTGTTCTCTTGGGGATAGAGACGTGTTTTTTTACCCTATCCGTAAGGAAAATAGGTTTCTCTTTTCATTGCAAAAATGGCTAATCTTCGTATTTATTTTATTTCGACCGTGTGATTCATAGCCCATCCTCCTGATACTATCGATACACTGACACGTCGACGCACCAGCCTCGGCGATCTTCTCCGGATGTGTTTCAATCGGTCCCACACTGTTCGGGCACTGTTGGCGTCGAGGTGGACTTTAATTTGAAAATTCACCGCTAGTTATGTTTATGTGGCTGGCTCATTCCCGTTTGTTGGTTCCCGTGACCAACTGGCGAGAAAGAAAGAGTTCTCACGGCTGCCTTGGGCCTTTTGTATTAGTGGCCGCGAACTCTACCCCCCCCCCCCCCTCCTGACGCAATTAAGGCCTTCGCCGTGTTAATAACGAGTTATGCCTTTAATAATTAATGAAGCCGAGAACACGACCAGAGCGACCGCCAACTCCAGCGCAGGTCAGTGGAACTACCTCCGAAGTATTTGTACAACGTTAGGGGATCATATAAATCCAGGTCGCGGTTGTCTTCGGTGATATTCTTGCGTAGCGTAAGGAGTTGAAAAAAAAATAAGGAGAACAAGAGTCAACCCTGGAAGAAAAATTATTTATTTTTGCTAAACGGATATTACACCAATGTTTCTAGAGATCACACACAATGTAAAAATCCTGTTTTCGTGAGCATTTACTAATTATTCATGACACTGATGATTGTAAATACGTAGCCGCACAAAAAAGGTAGTAGTATTAAAAACTAATGGTGCTATGCAAATACGTCGAGGTGGAAATTAATGAGATGCTCCTCAAAATGTTACTGCGCGTGCAATATCCAACGGAGTGGCGTGTTTGAGGCGTGGAGGGAGTTCTTTCGTTGCGGTGGACCGAGAATATGTCAACGAGAACTCATCTACATGTACCTAATACCTTGCAAACCACCATAAAGGTGTGTGGCTGGGGGTGAACTCTCACCAAACATGCACTACATATCATGCATAAAAAAGGATTAGTACTTGTATAAGTATTGTTCAAAACTACGCTATTTAAAAAAGATAAAAATAGCAAAGCAAACATGCAAAAAAAAGCTTTTAGTTGGGTTAGCTTCAAGTCCTTATACCAACATGCTGCTACCAATGTTATCCATTGCTACCCTTGTATTGGATATATTTACCGTTATTCATATCCCTGATTGTGCGAGGGAAAAAGGACGTTTTGAATCTGTCAGTTTGGCAATAAATTTCTCTAATTTTGTGATTATGGTCCAGTCTACCATAGTAAGTTGGGGTTCGCAAAATATATTTAACATCATCACTGAAAATATGTTCTTGGAATACCTATGTTTAAGAGATTGTCTAAATTTCAACCTGCGGTCTTACAGCGATTCCCAATTGAATTCATTTAATAGATCGGTTACGCTAATATAATTATCGTATCGTCTCTTTACAAATCTTGCCGATCTTCGCTGCACACGCTCAAGTTCGTTATTTAGACCAATTTCGTAGGGATCCCATATACTGGCAGCATATTCCAAATGAGGTCTAACAAGGGAAAAGTAGCTGATTTCTAGTACATTATCTTCACATTTACCCAGTATTCTTTTGATGAATCCTAGTTTACGATTCGCTTGACCCATTATTTCACGTATGAAACTCCGTGAGGGATTGCCCAGCGAGGCGCATTGTTTCAGGGTTATGATTACAGGGTCGGTCCTTGTCCTCACCACATTCAAGAGTATTCTGATAATCCTGACATTTTCGTAAATCTTCTCGGGCCATCCACCGGGTTAAATTTTGGTGTAACACCAACGTTTCAACGGACGACTCGTCCATCCTCTTCAGGGTGAGTGAGGGTAAATTAAATCCGTCGAGACGTATCCATAAACGGTTGCAACAATCAGGTTACTCCTGATTGGCCGGAAGGATCTTCGAAATTTGAACAAAAAGATGGTGTTCTATTTTATTTTATTTAAAATGGGATTCCACAAATTGCTAAGTTTATAAACCCGTGTCTCGATTGAAATTATTTTCGGTTTAGCCGGATCTCAATGCATCTTCCTTAGCAAGCCTGTTACAGAAGTTGTCTGAACGGCAGATTTATTTTGCGCTATCCCCTTTTTATCCTGTGGTCCCAAGTGATACTATGTTCAGCCACAGCAGACTTGTCTGGTTGTCCAAGCTTAAAATGCCTCCGATGTTCCTTAAGCCTGGTGGGTATCGTTTTATACCAGTCTCCTTCACGTAGACTTGGCCACATTCGCAAGTCTTCTCCCATTCTTCAATGGATTTATTAGTTGCCTCTCGCCAATCCATTTTATCTTCATCGTTCTTCTGCGGCACCTCGCATTTCGAATGCTTCCGCTGCCTTGACTTCTCTGCTAGTTTTTTTGTCTACTCTGCTTCACTGCCACGTAGAATGCCGAGTTTCCTACGATGTTCTTTCGCACAACCACGCTTGTAGCTGTGGGTGGATTCTTTATTCCTGGTATCTTCTCTTCTCCTTGGCTATTTCCCTGACATCTCGCCCAGGCTTTTCGGACACTGCAAATACTCGCCCGCCTTCTCTAGCTCTTCTAGCTTTCCGAGTTCAACATAAGTCTTGGCCTATGCTCTCCATCTACATACATTCCCGCTCCTTCATTCCCCGAAGCCAATGAATTGGCTTCTCGTCGTTCACGTAAAGAAGTGGGGCGCCAGTCTGTATAAGGGTCTGCCGAACCTTCAATTCAAAAAGGCCCCTTGGTCTCGTGGCGGTTTGTGCGTGATCATTTTAATTCTTCATGCGTTCTCTAACACGTCGAGCAAACGTTGGGTGGCCAGAGACTCCGTCAAATGAAGTTGAGGAGATACGCCTTCCGTCGGATGAGGAGAACGACTAGACTGCGTCGTAATATTTCATATTTGAAACAAAAAAAATTGCAATGGGGGCGTTTACTCGGAACCGAAATCATAATTTTGCCCACGAAATCGTTAGATGGAAACGAAAGAAGAATTTTAGTGAAAAAATTAATATTCTGACCACAACCATTCACTCATAAATCAAATATTAAAATAAGCAAAAGGTGACGTCAAAAATCAGTTTTGATAACATTGACGTCATTTTTCTCCCGTCCTTGACTGCTTTTCGAGGAAGGGAAGGGAGTGGAGGGGGGTTCTCGGAAGGTCTCCTCGCACAGATGCTGTCGTAACTGCTCCGATTGGCCGAGTCAGCTGTGTCCCCCCCCTTTGCGATAAGGCGCAGTATTTTCTCGGGCTCAGTTGTGATTGGACGAAGTCATTATACGTCAGAGGTTGCACCACACCCACTTTTCCGAAAGGATTAAAAACATCAGTTTTTCGCCGCTTATAACTCGAGAAATAATTGACGGATCAGAAAACGGAAAAATATGAGTCTTTTGATTTTACAAAGTCTATCAGAGTCGGCGATTAAAAAAATATGGTAAACGACCCCATTGTATCGCACCTCATGCATGATTACTTTTAAACTAATTGGTATATTTACTTGGAAAACTCCACTTGGAATATAGACCAAACTCGCATTTCCTGGGTTGTCATGTTCCCTGGTCCATCGCATATGCTAAAAGCAACGTGTGAGAACTATTCGAAATTTATGGTGAGAAAAATTTCATTATTTATTAAACAGTTGAACGAACCCGTTGAAGAATTCGATTTTAAAGGCTGTGACATCATTTTCAAGGATTATGTGGAAAAGTGGAAAACAAATTACCGTTCCTGATATTAAAAGTGCCCATTCAACTTACGGAGAAGGTTGCGAAACCAGCGTTTAGAAAATTTATTAGTTGTGATTTTGAGGCTAAAGATTTTATTTACGAAAAAGTTCCCGCTAGTTTACCTGTTGGAAATACCAATGGTTTGGATAATGTCCGTGTTGTTCGAAGAATTGATCAAAAAGTGGTAATTTATCCTGGCTGTAAAAAATATTTAAAGCGTAAAGATTTTTTGTTACCTGGAAGTCCTCAAAATTATGGATAACGTATCGAAATGATTCTCTTTTCGTGTTTCTTAACTTCGATTCCCGAGCACATGCTATGCGTAGCAGGATCTCATTCGGCCGATGGCGACGTTACATTGAAGGGTGTATGAATTGAAATCTTTCGCCTGCTCAGGTGCATCGGCATTCATTTCGCGCGAAGAAGTATTGATCGTCGCAAGCCGTAATTTTCACGCGACATGAGAGCAAGTGTTCCCTGGTTCACCACTCTCGCTCTCTCGAAGGGGGGAGGGGGTTAATTGCTGTGATTTGCCCCCTTCCCCTCCCCCCTGAGCCCAACTACCCCTCCCCCTTCTCCACCCGCCGACTCCAAAATGAAAATAAAACGGGGTTGAGTGGGGATACATTCTCTGCTGCTGCCACCCCTTATCGCATTATCTTCGCCCCCTACAACCCTCCCATCCCTCCACCCCCTCTTACCCACCCCACCCCTGGGGACCTCTTCTGGAGGAAAGTTTGTGCATTGTTCCCGTCGTGCTCCGAACTCTAACCTCTTCGGAGAAAATGAGTTGGACGGTTTTGAAAAAAGTTGAAGTTGAATGGATTCGCTAATTGCGCCCAACGAGACTTCTCGAAGATATCCGATAGAGGGGATGCCGGTCGCTTCGGAGTCTGAATAAACAACCGCCACAATTATCTCGTCAGCTGATTGGTGTGTCGTGCCGTGCATCGCCGACTCATCACTTTCAAGACTCCAGTGAGGGTGCGAGGGTAAGGTTGGTACTCCTGCATTCGATATTAAATGGGTACGTTTTCACGTATTTTATTTAGTTTTTCGGTGTATGCCTGCTGGAGTACATGGAGAAGAGTAGAGTACCCTATCAAGCTGAGGAAGAAAGAAGGTTTTTTAGAAAAAAGATTAGATCACCAGAATTAAGCGTGTTGAAACAAATTTCATTACGTATATTCAGCATTATTTCAGTATCCAGGAAAATAGTTCTGGTGACGGTCTTTCTGAATTATTTGGCTATTTCGAAAACGGTAACATTTCTCCTCGAGTGAATAAGAATAAGATGCCATCTTATGATAATATGTTCTCGTAATATGTTCTTCCCAACATCCTAAGCACACATCTTATGCCCGAGCATAAGATATGATCTTGGTGTTTCACGATATGTGTTTCATCTTATCCAGAAAGGGGAACATCCAGTCTATTCCAGCTTCACTTTTCTCTGTATTGAAAGGATATGGAAAATTGCTTTCCTGTGCTAGTGCATAGGCATGTTCTAGCAAGTCAGTCAGTGTGAGGCCAGCAAACCTCAAAAATCGGATTTGTTGAACCTGCTCCTCCTCCTGAGCTCAGGTGAAAACAGTTGAAAACCGATCCGGCCTTTTACGTGAATTAGTTTTGGCAGAAGAACCGCCATTGCGTGCCTTACGTACTCTGGCCTACAACGTGCTCTAAGGTACCTCTGTGTGGCTTCTACTGGCTCTTTTGCATCCGAACTTTCATGACAGCACTCCTCAATTACACCGCCCATGCTCTTCTCTGACCTACTTCGCCTCGGCCAATATTCCTTCGTGTGCACTTAAGAGGCAATACCTTTTTTCTATAAACTTACAAAAGGAAATGATGAAAGCAACGGCAGTGACAACAAAAGATTACCTAAAAAAAGGATTTTTAAAATTGACGAATACCTTTGGACACCATTTTTCAAGATTTCTCAAACACTTGTTCCTATGAATTTAAGTTACTCAGGTGTAATACGGAGAAAAACAATGCAGCCTAATTTTTGGGTCAAAGCAATGAAAACTGAAACTGCTGAGCATAGCGTAAAATTCGTGGGGTAAAGCCCGCCTAGTTTTGCGCCATACATACGTACCCGGTTTTACCCCAAAAGGAGCTGAAGGATAAATATGGCCTCTTCTAATTACACGATTAGCATTACATGGCTCCACTTGGTGATGAAGTGTCCACTAGGATCTACAACAATACGCCTTGTACAGGAAGGTCTTCTGGATTCCTCTTAGGCAGAGCTTCAAAACAAGCAATCGTAATCCTCGGAGAGCAAAAACTTTTACAGCGGATTTCTTTGACTCGACACAATTCACACAAATGATCTAGCCCCAACATAAAAAAAATTGTTCTCCTCCTAGCACGTACAAAATAAGTAAAAATGATTTAACAAACGTGTAATCCATTAAATACCTTGGAATAAGACTGACACATGATTTCCTGGGGTAAACACATGCGTGAAACAATGGGGCAATCTAATCGTAAACTGGGATTCGTCAAAAGAGTACTGGGTAAATGTAACGATCGTGTACGAGAAATCAGCTACTTTTCCCTTGTTAGACCTCATATGGAATATGCTGCCAGTGTGTGGGATCCCTACGAAATCGGTCTAAATAATGAACTTGAACGTGTGCAGCGAAGATCGGCAAGATTTTTTAAGGGACGGTACGACAATTATATTAGCTTAACCAGTCTATTAAATGAATTGAAATGGGAATCATTGTCAGATCTCAGGTTGACATTCAGACTTAATCTCTTAAATTAATTCCAAGACCATATTTTTAGCGATGATGTTAAAAATATTTTGCGAACCCCAACTTACTATGGTAGACTGGACCATGATTACAAAATTAAAGAAATAGATTGCCGAACTGACAGATTCCAAATGTCCTTTTTTCCTCGTACATACAATTAGGGATATGAATAGCGGTATATATGTCCAACACGAGTGTAGCAATGGATAAAATTGGTAGCTGCATGTTGGTATAAGGACTTGAAGGTAACCCAAGCACCATCATGTTTTTGCATGCTTACTTTGCTATTTTTATCTTTTTAAATATTGGAGTTTAGATTAATATATTAATATTAATCCTACTTTATACATGATATGTAGTGTATGTTTGGTGAGAATTCACCCCCTGCCATGCACCTTTATGGTGGCTTGCAGGGTATTGTGTAGATGTAGATAATTGCTAGCAAAATGGTAAGGGACAATCGCAGTGTCAGTAATGGGTGCGAAGAATTCCTCTGATCGAGGAGATCGAAGGCCACCCGGAAGTGACTCCCTCTGATTCACCCGCCTCTCCATAGTCCGCATCGCTAATCCCTGAAACCTCAATGCCCGGTCACGGTATGAAACACGGAATGAAATAAGTAGATGGAACAAGTACCCATCTCCTGTGGTATACTCTTAGGAGTATTTGAGTTCGCTAGTTGTCAAGTCAGAAAGTCTGAAGAAAGTTATTATGATAGGTTTAGCGGTGTGTCAACATTCTCAGGGTTTGGTCGAAAGTCACTCTCCGATGAGCAGGTTGAGAAGTAACGCCGTGGATCGAAAATTAAAGTCATCGTGGATTAACGTCCGTGAGTAAACAGTCTGGCGCTCCAGGGCTCGGGCTAAGTGTTAAGTAACCAGAACACCAAGCAGCTAACTCGGTGCTTCTGTAATTGAAGTCCCCTTTCTTCCCTTGTGATACAGCACTCTACGTTGTCTAAGAAGTCTTCGCGGGTCTTCCACCGGGAGATAAGATTTCAATAGAAGCCGACGTTTCCAAGTCCGTCTCGGACTGCATCCTCTCAAGGAAAATCAGATGGATTTTTAGTTTGAAGTCAACCTTCACCTTTATTGTACGTGGTCAATGGAATTGAAGGTTCGACAAGCCGGCAGTTAGGTTTTAAATCGGCCAGACGTTTTAATAACGGTTTCTAGGAGCAACTCAGGGAAAAGCCAAGGTCTCGATTGAAATCCCTTCGCTCTAATCGGAGTTCAACATCATCATCATCAAAGGTTAAAAATCCTAGGATTGGTTTGACGCAGCCCTCCACTCGATTCTTCTATCGGCCAACCTCTTTATATTAACGTAGTTCCTCTCTTTTACATCCTTCATAACCTGTTCCATGTTACTCATGCAAGGCCTGCCTTTTCAATTCTTTCCATTCACTTTTCCCTCGACGATTGTCTTCATCAGGCCATCGTGTCTCAAGATGTGGCCCATAAGTTGTCCCGTCTTCTTTTTAACGTTTTCAGTAGACATCTCTTCTCTCCCAATCTTCTTAACACTTCTTCGTTTGCCACTCGATCGATCCATTTTATCTTCATCATTCCTCGGTAGCACCACATTTCAAATGCTTCCAGCCTGGACCTCTCTGCTGCTGTTATTGTCCATGCTTCGCTGACATATAGTAGAATGCTCCATATGTATGTGCTGATGAAATGTTTCCTCCCTTCCACGCTTGTATTTGCAGCTGTAACCAGAATCTTCTTCTGGTAAAATGCCCTTTTTGCTTGGGCAATTCTACTGGTGATTTCTCTTATACTTCGTCCATCGCTGGTTACTCGGCTTCCCTGGTAACAGAAATCTTCCACCTCCTTGTTTTTTTCTTTTCCTAGTTTAACATTGGTCCTGGATTCCTTTCTCCTACTGCATACCATATACCTTAGTTTTCTGATTCAATGTGGTCTCCTTAATAATCCGACTCCAGTAGGTACCCCTGGGAGCGGGCCATCGCCTCTGTCTCATATGGAAATTGATGGCATGGTCCATGGTGATGCTGTGATCTGCAATGACGGATTCTTCCATTTGTGGCAGACGTCGATGGCGTTGGTCTCGATAGCCCTTCCCGTTTCCGCGGTGTACACTTCACCGCATTCACAAGGTACCCACTCGTTAGACACCTGGTGTCTTTATGCCAATTCGCATGTCTTCAACTCAGATAATTAAAATCACCAATTTTTTGGGGTGGTATGAGGATCTTCTCGATCTTGTGCCTGGTTAGTATTCTGGATATTTTTCCAGAGACCGTGGCATAAGGCAAGCAAGCCCTAGTAATGGATTTTGTTTTTTCTCCCTACGCGTCACACACACTCGCTGGTCCAAGGGTTTCTTAAGTGCCAGTTCAAATTTCGTGACTACTATGTCCATGCACATTAATTGCCATGGGAAAAATTCTCCTGGACCGGTAATCGAACCACGGACCTTTGGCTTTCCGGGACACTGCGCACACCACTACGATACCCAGAATCCTTAATTTGCATGGCAATTTTACCGACGTTCAAGGTACTAGATGTTGAGTCCTCGCGGTCCATCAAGGATGGCAACGCAAGGGAGAAAGGGCTTCAAGGAAGCCACGACCAATGGTGAACTCCATCCAGCGCTAAAGCGAAGCTAGGCGGTAAATGTAGGATATTCCAAGCCTGCCGCGTGAACGGCGGTGAAATTCATATTAATTGCCATTGCCAAAAAAAATCTAGAATTTTGAACCTCGGTAAAATTGCCATGGGAATTAGTGATCCTGGGTAGCGTAGTGATCTGAGCAGTGGCCAGGCGTGGCTTTAGCCAAAGGTCCGTGGTTCCATTCCCGGTCCAGGTGAATTTTTTCTCGTGGCAATTAATGTGAATTTCACAGCCGTTCACGCGGCAGGCTTGAAATATCCTAAATACCATATCCATTGTCGAGGAAGATCCTACGGAGGTGTGGCAGGTTCTCCCATAGACTGCCCTCGTCGGCAATGAACTTGGCGCGATAAATGAGAGTGTTTGACACTGCTGTGGGCTCCGACGGAATGTGATGACTGCGGCCATTCAAAAATATAGGGTAGTGTGCGCTCGTTTGCGGTACACACACTATGCCGGAGTGAGCCATCCATCCTCCGCTCAATCAAGATATCGAGGAACGGGAGCATTGCAAATGCATTGTCGGGGAGATGTTTGGGATGTTGGTTATTCATGTGTGTTAGGAATTGGTCGAGAGCATCCTTCCCGTGTGGCCGAACCACAAAGGTATATAAAGGTAACATAGCAAAAGAAGTAGGTACTCAATTACTGTGTATATACTAACCATGTGTGTGTATTTCCATGTAGTAGTCTAGTTGCATGTAAATGGTACACGTTGGGTGATCTTCACCCCTTGCCACACACCTTCGAGGTGACTTTCAGGGTATTGCGTAGATGTAGATGTCTGAAAGACACCGGGCCTCCCGTTTTTTTCAACCATGGGATTAGTGTTTCGATCGAATTGCACATTACGATTTCGATTGCGATTTCATTCCCTTTCGCATCGATCTCTCTGGCGCCATTGTCGCTCTTTCTTGCCCATCCCATTCCGGAGATCACCGTCTTCAATGACTCATCATATCGCTTCCCCTCGGAAGCAGGAATCCGCGCGACTCCCACCCCCTTACTCACCCTCTCTCACTCACCCCCTTACTCACCCTCTCTCACTCACCCTTTTTGCTTCTCTTCCGACTCGGGATGTCGCCTGGAATCCGCGTTTTCGCCGTCGGCACAAAAAGCGCTCTCGGGGAGAGCATCAGAAATCCATCGGGTGGAGCGGAGGTCCTTTCTCATCCGATTGGAGGGCGATGGTGCACGCCCTTGTGGTGCACGCTTTGAGGCGATAAAGGTACCTCCTTCATCTTCATCTACATAATACCCTGCAAGCCACCTCAAAGGTGTGTGGCAGGGGGTGAATTATCACCAACACGCACTACATATTTAAAAGGATTAGTATTAATATATTAGTCTAAACTGCAATGTTTAAAAAGATATAAATAGCAAACTAAGCATGCAAAAATGTGCTGTTAGTAGGATTACATTCAAGTCCTTACACCAACATGCAACTGCCTAACCTCAAAATAGTCTATAATTAATGTGAATTTGATATGCGAGTATGAAGTGCGGACACTTTTGCTGACATAGGCACTTCCTGTGGACGCTGGCTGACGGACAGAAACAGATTTTTACTGTCCCTGCGTCTTACCTCCATTCGCGTTGGAAAGTGAGTCAATGAAGATTTAAGAATACATTGATTTAATTGATGAATTGCTTGGATTTCAATTTTGCAAACTGTAAAAAAATACCATGAATTTCGAGGATTATGTTTTGCCCTTAGACGCTAGTATGATTCTAGTCCGTTTGTGTGACAAACATTTGATACTTATATAAATGCTGAAACATTTGAGACGCATAAAATGTAACGTCTGATAGTTGTGGTGGCACTATTCCTACAAAATCTGTTTAAATAATGAACTTGAACGTGTGCAGCGAAGATTGGCATGATTACTTAAGGTACGGTACGATAACTATAATTGCGTAACCAGTCTATTAAATGAATTAAATTGGGAATCATTGTCAGATCGCAGGTTGAAAATTAGACTTAATCTCCTTAATAAATTACAAGATAATATTTTCAGTGATGACGTTAAAAATATTTTGCGGACCCCAATTTACTATGGTAGACTGGACCATAATTACAAAATTAGATAAATTGATTGCCTAACTGCCAGATTCAAAATGTCCTTTTTTCCTCGTACAATTAGGGATATGAATAACAGTAAATACTATATCCAATACGAGTAATTGAATCCATAGCATAGGTAGTTCCATGTTGGTGCAAGGACTTGAAGGTAACCAAACTAACAGCACGTTTTTGCATACGTAGTTTGCTATTTTTATCTTTTTAAATATTGCAGTTTAGACTAATATATTAATACTAATCCTTTTTTATGCACGATATGTAGTGCACGTTTGGTGAGATTTCACCCCCTACCACACATCTTTATGGTGGCTTGCAGGGTATTATGTAGATGTATTATTTCCCGAATTTGTCGTCCCACGGTTGAGCTTCGAAGGGATGACCCGACTGAGACGAACTCCCCTCACACGAGGCGACTGAGAGCCTCACCCTTTAATATTGCGAGGAGCATCTTCCTCTTCCATCTCCTCTTCCATTTCCGGCCTCGCCACTCCATTTCCTCCGCGGACTGCTTTTTTGTGCGACCCAATCGACTGGCTCTTATTTCGAAGGAAATTATGGCCGATGTGATTCCTCACCTTTTTCAACTCGTCCTCACTCCTCATTCTTCATGCCGAGACAGAGATTTTGAGACTTTCCGTGGAAAATGCCGTCATCTCTTTCGAGCCATTGCCGCCAACCAATAGCGACAATTTATTGCAAATGGTTTCCCTGTCTTCCCGGAGTGATCCTTCTCGTCTTTGAAAGCCACGCCCCCTCGCTCCAAGTGCAGTGCCTTACGTCCATTCACCCTCCTCTCTATCATATCTCTTGCATGCAATTCTACACTGTAAAAAGTAGATCTGATTTTAAGGTACAAAAGTGATCTGAATTTCAGATGCAACAATTTTAAGACAGGGTATGTTGAATTTCAGCAGTAATATCTTGTCTAAAAATAAGGCAGTTGAACGACTGAAAATCAGACCAAGTGGACTTATTTTCAGATAGGCCTATGCTGAATTTAAGACAGCCCTGGTCTGGTAATAATGCGGGTTGCTATTGAAATTCAAGCCTACTCTGAGGGGATGTCTTATTTTAAGGCAGGTGCAGGACTGAAAATCACACCAGGTGGGACTTATTTTTAAGATAGTCCCATGCTGAATTTAAGACCAGGGCTGTCTTAAATTCAGCATGGGCCTATCTGAAAATAAGTACCACGTAACAATGCGGGTTGCTATTGAAATCAAAGCCTACTTTTATGCGATGTCTAATTATAAATACTAGATATTTAAACACTTCACACGAACACAAACCAAAACCCTAACGTTTCATATTTTTATTCGATGATACTGTTTCACTGACTAAATTCTTCAATAGAGCAAATGTAAGTCATAGAATTTCCATTGAAAAAGATTCCACGACTGAAACGGGAACACATGGACAATAACTTCAAAGATAATATGAAATGTGTACTTTTATTGGAAACAAAGTAATCCATACAAAGTCTTCAATACCACAGATGTGAGCCAGTATCTTCAAATCGAAGCAGGAACTGTCACTTGATGAGGGCGACTATTTTTTAGTTCTTACAACCCTGCCGCGTAGATAAATTAAGAAAGTTTACTCTCAGGATACGTCACTCAGACACAACTGGCTCCCTTCTGCAAATAAACTAAGTATCATTGCCACATTCTCACACCATTAATTCATCGCACGAAACTTATTTCACCTACTTACAATGAAATTTGACTAGACTTCGAATTTTACTTCCTTACGCTTCGTAATTCTTGTTGACATCCTGCTCCCTGAGGTTGAATGAAAAACACTGCGTTTTGTTTATCCTGCTCCCTGGTTACGCTCCGCCCATCAGTCTCTGTTATTGGCTGGTTAGCTCCAATTGCGGAGCCAACCAAGGCGTGCTTATTTTCAGCCCGGGTGATCTGAATTTCAGATAACAACCATCTTATTTTCAACATGCAGTGGTTATGGTCTTAAAATAAGACGGATGTGTGTCTGATTTACACGCATCATGAGTCTTAAATTCAGACCACTACCTTAAAATCAGACAGCGCTTAAATTCAGATCGCACTGAAAATCAGATCAACTTTTTACAGTGTAATCTCGACTAGGACCACCTTCCTCTCCAGCATCTTCCTGCCATCACCTCTGGACCCTTGGCGAAAATCACGGATTCCATGCCTCCTCCCTCATCAATCGGTCATTTCCAGAGCTGGTGCCTGAGAATAAGAGCCGCCTTCCCTTCGATCTCTTTTCTTAAGCGACGCCCTCTCCCGCGATTGGCATCTTCCAGAGAACCCGAGAGATAGACGTCTTCGGCGGTGGGCTTTCCAGCCTTCGACAAAGAGTGCAGGAGGAGTTGGGCGAAGTGCCTCGGGGGAAAAAACACCTACATCTACATCTACATAATACCCTGCAAGCAACCTCAAAGGTGTATGGCAGGGGGTGAATTCTTAACAAACATGCACTATATATCATGCAAAAAAAAGAATTAGTATTCTTATATTAGTCTAAACTGACATATTTAAAAAGATAAAAATAGCAAACTACGCATGCAAAAACGTGCTGTTAGTTGGGTTACCTTCAAGTCCTTGCACCAACATACAACTACCTATGCTATGGATTGAATCACTCGTACTGGACATATTTACCGCTATTAATATCCCTAATTGTAAAAGGGAAAAAAGGAATTTTGAATCGGTCAGTTCGGCAATCAATTTCTCTAATTTTGTGATTATGGTCCAGTCTACCATAGTAAGTTGGGGTTCGTAAAATATTTTTAACATCATCACTGAAAATATGGTCATGAAATTTGTTTAAGAGATTAAGTCTAAATTTAAACCTGCGATCTGACAAAGGTTCCCAATTGAATTCATTTAATAGACTGGTTACGCCAATAAGGTTATCGTACCGTCCCTTTACAAACCTTGCCGATCTTCTCTGCACACGTTCAAGTTCATTACTTAGACCGATTTCGTAGGGATCCCATACACTGGCAGCATATTCCAAATGAGGTCTAACAAGGGAAAAGTAGCTGATTTCTCGTACATGTTCGTCATATCTACCCAATACTCTTTTGATGAATCCCAGTCTACGATTAGCTTGACCCATTATTTCACGTATGTGTTTACCCCAGGAAAAATCATGTGTCAGTCTTGTTCCAAGATATTTAATGGATATCACGTTTGTTATTTCATTATTACTTATCTTGTACGTGCTCGGAGGAGAACAATTCTTTTTCCAAAAACTCTTTGCTACACAGTTTTAAAATTTTTTCTAACTGACACCATTGACACCATTTTTCAATTGCTTGTAGGCCATCATTCGAATATTCTTTATCATTTGGGCAAAGAATTTCCCTGTACTCTACTGCGTACACTATCCTGGAGATCCATAACAGGTGTTGCAAACAGTAGATTAGGATTTCGAATATGACTTCTCCGTAAATGCGATGAGATGTTCAAGAAAGTTGTAACCTGTGGAGTATATCGCTAGTATATTTGATCCATACGAGGAAGGCATGTTCTAAGACTGTGTAAAAGGAGATCAACTAAATTGGATCAAGGTCGTTACGATAATTGCATTATTTTTATGAGTTTAATACAGGACCTAAGGTGGGAATTGGTATCAGAATTAAGGTCCAAATATAGGCTGAACCTTTAAAAGTGATGCTTTTGCTGATGATGTTCGAAATATATTAAGGACGCCGGCCTATTATTCTTGATATGGTCAGAAAATAAGATTCGGGATATAGATTATCGTCCCGATATTTTAAAAATATTTTTCTCGTTCACAATAAAAATATCAATAAATATATTTAAAGAAATGCCTGACTCATGAATAACTTTGGGCAACAAACCTTTATCTTTTGCTTGTGATTCGGATCTCCTGAATGGCTGGTTCCTTTTTCCCTAAAATGAAGAAAAATCAATGTTCTGATGGTTCTGATTTAATTTAGTGGTAAGGGTTTATCATGCTGTTATGATTTTTTTCCAAATTTTTTACCCAAAGTTCCTCCGGGTATCCAATAAAAGTTATCTTGTGACTTCGGTGTGGGAGTCACCCTTCACTGAGAAAGGCATGGCGCGGAGCGAAAAAAGATATTTTTGCAATCATATTAGTGGAAATAAAAGTGTTTTTGCTTTTGTAAAATAGAGACTTTTATGTATCTTAAAATACGAATGTATGGGAAAATAAAATTTTTATGACAACTAATAATGCATTCCAACTAGTAGATGTATCAATTAAGCAACAGATTTGATAGTTTTATTTTAGTGAAATGCGACTTAATTGCAATTAAAGCATTTTCGTTTAGGCACATAAAAATAAAGTAGGATCGCAAAGAAAAGAAAAACAGAAGAATAACAATGGAGAAAAAACAATTTGGAAGATGTTAAATGCCACTATGTCTTTAAAAGCAACCCGACTGAAGTGTCTTCTACTTTTGTTTGATGTTACGATGGACTTCCTTTAGTTCAAACTCCAGTCATATGTACTCTTTGATATCGGCGCTCTATACCCGTGATGTAGTCTAGTCATTTTGTCTCTTCTCTAACGGTACTTTGGATTGCGTTTTGCGTCCATATGCTGCGTCATTTTGTCCAAACACAATTTTCCCAACTTCACCCACATCTCGCCTCCCGTATAGTACCGCTGTTATTTTACGAGACGTGGAGAGTAATAGAAATAGAGCGATTTTAGTTTCACTCCCGTCCTCCAGGCACTTTCTCTGTTTTGGAATTTCCTCCGAATGGGATATTCTCTAGGCGATAACCAATGGTTGTTGTGATGTCTTTAATGACGCGATATTGTAACGCTCAACATCATAATAATAATTGTAAACTTTATTGCTCTAGGAGTAGCTCTCCTTTTGAGCAGAAAAAAATTTAATGCAATACAATACAGATTAAATGACAAAGCAATTCAGGTATAACACAATATGCAAAATAATCTGTAAATACGTCTAAAAATATATTACTTAAAATAGATTGTAAGCAAGCATATGAGTTCAGGGTGCTATTGACAAGTATAAAAATTTTGCAATATACAGTATATAACTATGTAATTTGCATTGAATAGAATACAACAGTTACTTATAATATACTTATGCAATACAATGTATTAAATACTTACACAATAATTACTTTGGCAGTATATAGTTATACAATATATACAACTGAAGCTACAAAGTATTATCACTGCCTAAATGTGTACAAAGCCTCTTTCACTTTCATAAACTCACTACAATATATTAAAATACTTATACAACAATTACTTTGGCAATATATAGTTATACCTACATTATACAGCTGTAGCTACAAATTATTATCACTGCTGAAATGTGATGAGATGCTGAGGGGTCACTGATGTTTAAAACGTGTTTCACGTCAAATAGTGTCACACGTTAGATTAAAACATTCGATGTCTTTTCACCTCCACTTCAATCCGTTCGTAGCATTAATTTGTGCTCTCTTGTGCTTTGAGAAGTTAAAATTAGAAGGATAACAATTTCACGAGAACGCGATGGACGCGGTCGAAAATCACGAATGAAGTAACTAAACACTTCTAACTTAACTGGTGCAGCTGAACACTGAGATGTGAATATCTCTTTTATTCCACAGCGTCGGAAACGAAGGTGTAACGTGTGATATCTGTTTTGTTTGTTTGAGGGATGTTTGTGGGTTGCTGGGGGAGTGAAGAAGGGGGATTGTTGCGTTGTTGATTGGTTGCTGATTTCGTGCGGGGAAGGAAGAATGAAGGAGAGTCTGAGAAGTAGCGTCTTCTTCATTGAGATTAAGTGTCCTCTTGTAGTATTTGTCCGGCGTTACACGTGTAATGGGATTATCCCTGCATCTCAAGAGTTCGAGTTCCTTCCGTTTTGAACACTTCAGCAGCCATTCGAGGAGTAAAACGGAGGCCAAGCAAAAGCTTCTCTCGCGAGAGGGAACCTCGTGCTGTGGGGGAAATTAGAATCCGATCGTCGTGTCCGGGGAATCATGGGATCGAGCGAGATTGTCGTTTTTCCTCCCCTCGAGGGTCGAAGTGTGTAAGGGTGTCCCTTTTCGTCAGGGCCGCTATTTCGCCAGGACCGCCAGTCCCCTCGTGCCTCCCCAATGGATAAAGGGGGCGTCCTGGGGGCGGGTTGGAATGAGTCCGTTCGCATTGTGCGTACATTGTGGTGGGTCGGCTAACCATTAAGGAGGAATAGCTCTCCTCAGAAGCAACTTAACATTAATTCGAGAGGCATAAATATATATATTTAAAAATCATGAAAATGTTGATTGCAATGAATAGCAATAATTATTTCTTTATCAAAATAAGAAAAGACACAATATTATCCGTCATTAAGATAAACACCCAGCTCCATGTTCGGTTTGTTAGTTGTCGTTTATAATTCAAGGCACGCTTCCAAAGTGGCATCAGCAAGTAAAACCATCTTAGATTTATTTACTTATGCCAATGCATAATGGATAAACCGACGATAGATAAATCTTCATTTTCAATATTAAGTAAGAGCCAGGTATCAGAATAATTGGCATGTGACTCGCGAGCCGTAGTTTGCCGACTCCTGTTTTCTATTTGTTGGGCGAAAGTGGATGAAAGCATCGATTCTCACTTTGTATTGTTTGATCCTCGAAACCCTTGAATCCCTCGATTGTGGAGAACAGATTTTTTTCATTTCATTGTGGAGAACATTTTTCCATTTCGCCCAGACGTCCGTGAAATCGTGTTTAGCTCCGGAAACTCCATCTGGCTTTCCTCCGCACGCGCGTGTCCATGCGAGAGGTCAATTTTGGAAGGCACGACCTCTTTCTCGGGAATCCCCCTGAGCCACGCGTGGATGGGACGCTAATTGAATTTTAGCCTAGGTTTCTAACGACGTGTTTGGAGGATGATGAAATGAGGAATCCCCTCGCTAGATGGCAGAGTTTCCTCCGAGGCGCTGGTTGATTATTTCTGGAGACATTGTAAGGATGTCAGTGTCCAACATCTAATCCCTCCCGAAGGAATGGAAAGGGAATAAGGATGCCTATATATGATAATGTAGATGTAGATGCAGATGTAGTTTGACCGGTTAAAACACTCTCAATATCATCATCATCAAGGGTCAACAATCCTAAGGTTGCTTAGCGACGCAGCTTTCCACTCGATTCTTCTATCGGCCAACCTCTTCATATTTACGTAATTCTTCTCTTTTACATCACTCACGACTTGTTCTATGTACCTCATACGAGGCCTGCCTTTTCCATTCTTCCCGTTCACTCTTCCCTCGACGATGGTCTTCATCAGGCCATCGTGTCTCAAGATATGGCCGATTAAGTTGTCCCCTCTTCTTTTAAATCTCTTCAGTAGACATCTCTTTTCTCCCACTCTTCTTAACACTTCTTCATTTGTCACTCGGTCGATCCATTTTATCTTCATCATTCTTCGATAGTACCACATTTCGAATGCTTCCACCCTTTTCTTCTCCGCTGCTGTCATCGTCCATGCCTCACTGCCGTAAAGAAACATGCTCCAGATGTACGTTTTGATGACTTGCTTGTATTTCCAGATGTAAGTAGGTCTATCTTTGATAGAGTGCCCTCTTAGCATGAGCTATTCTACTGACTATTTCTTTCTTGCTTCGTCCATCGTTGGTTACTCTGCTTCCAAGGTAACAGAACTAAAACACTCTACCGGTAATTAAGGCATCCGAGGGTACTACCTGGACGACGTCAATTATATTTTCTTGGAAATATTGATAACGTGGAAATGAGCGCGCGACTATAAGGTGAGATATGATGGTACAGTAGAACCTCGATAAGAAGTGTCTCAAGGGGATTAGGGAAACAGTCTTGCTATCGAGGTGCTCTTTTTGTTGAGGGTCGTGTTATCAAGGTTATTTTGGCCATCAGTCGTGTTATAGAGTTTGATGTCACTAAATGCCTTCGTAACGAGTGAATTTTGGAGCGACCCTTTTCGAACCAAGTCTATGTATTATCAATTCTCATATCGCCAAGAATACAGAATTCTTGCAATGGAATTGTTTTACTTCAACTTTTAGTTTAAATTTCAAGGTAAGAAATACGAATCCTGGGTCCCACATCGAGATGAAGGATTCCCGCTTTTAAAGAGTGTCATAATTAGTCGTTATGTTCGGAATTTAACTTCTTTCACGCCATGGAAATCAGATAATTTTTGTCAAAGTTGCGTTTTTCTGAGGTCAACAGAATTGTGAGAAAAGCAACGAGTGAACCATTACTAAACTTATTTACTAGATCAATCCTTATTCTCGAAGCTTGCGTGGAAAACGTTTGTTTAAGTAGCGAATTAGAGTCTTCAAGTCAAGAGGCGTAGACGTCTGGAGGAGCGTTTTTGGCAGTGGTATCCGACAGCCTTTAAGGTTGGCCCATTCATGCATATAGAGTCGCGTTATCGAGGTTGACTTCTCAAAACGACTCGTTGTAGAGGTTCTGAGTTACGTTGTGAATTGGAATAAATCCGTGTCATTGAGGTTGTTTGGATAATAATAGTCGCGTTATAGATGTTAATTTAACATTGTGTGTTGTGGCAATCACATGGGGATTTGAAAACTGCACTTGTAATTGAGGCTGTCGTGTTATTGAGGGTCGTGTAAGCGAGGTGTTCTACTGTGTATTGCCTCCAGTCATCGGATGTAGGCTGATGCAATACGTATTTCATTTTCATTCACTGAGTTACAATTGGGTGCCTTATTCGTTTCTTGGACGGAGTGTTTCATTTCGTAATAATATGCGGTAATAGGAATCGTCCTCCGCGAACTGGAAAAGGCGCAGGGGAGAAGGCCGTGAGAAAAAAAAACCCGAAATCAGACTCTTCCTCGCATCGGATGACTTATTCTCGGAGCGCGGAGGGAAAGTGTCGACATGGGAGGAAAGGCGAAGATGAGGGCGCGATCCAGTTACACAGAGGTGGGGTCAGCGACATTTCGGAGGGCACGTTGCAATGTGTGCTACTCGACCTATTCTGCTTTTCAGTCGTCTGACTTTTTAAGTCAGTTGTTGATTCCGATACCAACAGTACTTCAACAGTATGGATGAAAAATATTCTTCTTTGATGTTATTTTTACTGCGTCATATTTCCTTCATTTCATATTGATAGTAGTATCAGTGTTACAAACATAAGAATGAAGAAGTCTTGAGGAAAATGTCCGAAGCCTAGAAAATCCAAATGTCAAATTAATTATGGAAAACGATATCTCCGAAACAGGTTTTTCGATTGTCAAGGGGAGAGCAAGGAAAAACAGGTCAGAACCTGTCGGGAGCCATCGCATAGCCGGTTTCGGAGATATCGTTTTCCATAATTAATTTGACATTTGGATTTTCTAGTCTTCGGTCTTATTCAATTAAGCCAAATTAGGAACTCTCATTATTTCATCTAAGTCTTGAGGAGATTAAGATACTCGCCTTTGGCATTAAAACTGTCGCATTGCTCAGGGCGTTGGCTAGTTGGGGAACTAAGTTTTATTCCTGCGAAGTCTTCCTAGGATGATCTCTTAAACTGTGTATAACACGTCTCAGCTGTTGTTGGACGATTTCAAAGAATCTGGGACTCGAACCAAGGACTTCCGAATATCAGCCTAATTTATTTATTTCATACCGCCCCCGCCCTCCCTTCGAACAGCACCTTGGAGATTCAACCCCTACAAATTTCGACTCCGGCTGCAGGTGGTGAAGAACCCAGACGGCAGCATTAAAGCCCATTGGTCGGTTGGACAGCTCTTACCCACAATGCCGCCGGCCACGGCTCTTTTGGCTGTAAGACCTTGGACAAAAACAATATAACATAATACAATATTGCCGTAGGTAACTGAATGCAATCCTTGCAAAAAGGAAAATTTTGCTGCTATCATCAACCTACCTTCCCTTGCATGAGGAGCTAATTGTGTGGTTGAAGAATTATATATTCTACATCTATACGATACCCTGCAAGCCACCGCGAGGGTGTGTGGCAGGGGGTGGAGATCACTAAGCAAGCACTACTAACGTGCAAACCAGCAACTATAGGGTCTCAAGAAACTAGATTGTTAGTATCTATAGTATTTAAGGGGTTAATACATGCATCATGCACTACATAGTACTCAAAAAGATTTTCCCTACCTATCCCTTTGCTATGCTGCCTATTCTGTTCACTTATAGTACGGTTCTAGTATAGTATGTACTTATGTATTTGGTGCTATGGAATTGGTAGGCTATGTGCAAATACATGACTCACTCAGTGATTCAACCCGAAGGTTGGTTTTGATAGGTGAGAGTATAGCCGTATTAAGCATGTGAAATTATCACATTCAGGGTAGGAGGGCCATTTCCTTTCCCTGGGCCACTTGCGATTTCCTACGAAGTTCTGACACGCATAAAATCGAATCATGAGGATTTATGATGGGGGTGTCCAGAGAGGCTCTTGCCCGGGATTTGAACCCAGGACCCTCCAGTCAGTGGCTCAGTGCTCTACCCACTAGGCCACTACGACCCCCCGTGCAAATACATACGCATGAATAATCCTTAAAACACCCACGTGAAAACTGAATTGAATCGTAAATAAATCAATAATGAATGTGTGCATTAACTATGTGGTCATCATTAGAGTAAAAGACAGTTGTTACTTTACACAAGTTATGAATATGCAGCCAGTGTATGGAATCCTAGTTAATTAGTTTTGATCAGAGAATTAGACAGTGTGCAGCGTAGAGCAGCTAGGTTCGTTAAAAGGTGTTACGATAGGTCGAGTAGTGTTTTAGAATCAATGCAAGAATTAGGGTGGGAATCATTATCAGAGCGTAGGTTAAAGTACAGATTAAATCTATTAGAGAAATTAAAATCGGATAGCTTTACTGAAGATGTTAGGCACATGTTAAAAAAACCAGCGTATTATGCTAGATTCGACCAGATAAATAAGATTAGAGAGATAGATTGTCGTACCTATAGATTCCAAATGGCATCCCCAATACTATAAGAGAACAGAATACGCAGCATAGCAAAGAGATAGGCAGGGGAAACATTTTAGAGTAGTCTGTAGTGCATGATGCATGCATTAACCCCTTAAATACTATAGATACTAACAATCTAGTTGCATGAGACCCTATAGTTGCTAGTTTGCATGTCAGTAGTGCATGCATGGTGATCTTCACCCCCTACCACTCACCCTCGCGGTGGCTTGCAGGGTATCGTGTACATGTAGATGTAGACAGAAAAATTTCACGTGCTCCAACTAGGATAGAGCGTGTAGCAGAGGAATATGCCGGACCAGAATAGGAATGGGGAGATTTTTAAGTCGGATTCGGTCTTGGCGAAAAGCTCCTCGCTGCTCCCGGAGGACCTTTTCAGACTCCGGCACCCTAGAGCAAGGATCCCCCTGGAAATGCTCCTCTTTCTTTCGGAATCCAAATTTTTCCACGGCTCGCTTCTTTTCGGATTGGCGCCCCTGGTAACCGGGGTTGCATTAAAACCAGCAGAGGTACCTATAATCTTTGCAATTTTAGGGCGTGTGTTTCATGTGGACGGTAATATGCGAGGATACACAACTAGAAATCAGCTACTTTCCCTTGTAAGACCTCATTTGGAATATGCTGCCAGTGTATGGGATCCCAACGAAATCGGTCTAAATAACGAACTTGAACGTGTGCAGCGAAGATCGGCAAGATTTGTAAATGGACGGTACGATAACCATATTAGGGTAACCAGTCTATTAAATGAATTAAAATTGGGAATCATTGTCAGATCGCAGGTTGAAATTTAGACTTCATCTCTTAAACAAATTCCAGGACCATATATTCAGTGATGACGTTAAAAATATATTGCGAACCCCAACTTACTATGGTAGACTGGACCATGATCACAAAATTAGAGAAATTGATTGCCGAACTGACAGATTCAAAATGTCATTTTTTCCTCGTACTAATAGGGATATTAATAACGGTAAATATATCCAATACGAGTGTAGCAGTGGATAACATTGGTAACTGCATGTTGGTGCAAGGACTTGAAGGAAGCCCAACCAACAGAATAGTTTGGATGTTTGCTTTGCTATTTTTATCTCTTTTTAAATTGTGAAGTTTAGAACAGTAAGTAAATACTAATCCTTTTAATTGCATGATATGTAGTGCTTGTTTGGTGAGAATTCACCCCCTCTGCCACACACCTTGATGGTGGCTTGCAGGGTATTATGTAGATGTAGATGTAGATAAATTCGTTACCTTAGTACCCTTGGAAAAGAGTGGAAAATCAGTTGGTTGAGGCAGTTGCGAATGCTCGACGATGTTTCTCCTTAGCGTTAACCTCCGTCCGGAGGGGCACGGTTCTTTGCGAAGGCGAAGTAAGTTGGTGACAATGGGGTCCTTTTCATTCTTTAAGGAGGGGAAGCAAGGAAAGACCGAGACAAAAAAAAGCTCCCCCACCCCCTGCCACGCCCCCTAAGCCACCCTGCTCCATGTCATCCCCCCCCACGATTATTTATATCCCTCAGAGGGATGTCCGCTGCCCCAGACGACCCTTAACCCTGCGAGCCTTCCCTGGCCATCACTTTCCCTCGTGACTTCACGTCCGCCGAAGCCTTGCCTCCTCACCCTTTACAGACACGCCTCTTCAATTTTTCCGCCTAGAGTAGCCCAGACGAAAATCTCACTGCCCCAATCAGGTGGGCGGCGAAAGCCACTCGCGCTGAAACATCCACCTGGCACAGCGAAGCGCTTCTCTCGAGCGATCGACGTGGGCTCATGTTCTTTATTGGACGAAGGAAAGGATAATAAAATGGAAGAAGAGCTCTGTTTTATCCGATGGAACGATCGAGAGGGGATCACTGTTTATTTATCCCGCGAAGAGAGAGAGGGTTCCTGAATAAGGGTTCCTCTTGAGGAATTTCGATTTCATTTATTTTTCAGCCGTCACAAATTGATACGGGCGACACAACAATTCAGGGTTCAATCTTCCTTTTGTAAGAACTCTTGCGGAAATAGAAGGGCGCGCTTGAAAGGATTAGGGTGAGTGAGGAGCAAACAACACACTATTCGAAGTAGTTTGGTTAATTATTGCTTTTTTCATCGGTCTTATATATCGGTATTATATATTCGGTATCTAATAGTTTATCTGCTTCCTGTATAGAAATCTGATTGTGTATGATTTGGCGTTCTAGATGCTAAGAATGTTATATTTTTTGCTATAGCCTGAGATCAATATTTAGAATGGTTCGACACCAACCCAAGTTCAGGAGGGTTTGAACATGTGTCGCATGAGTCGCTAGTTTTGGCAGCGTACCACTCTTAAGTGACTCCAGGGCGGAGTATAATTTGCGTCAAGTTGGTAGGACTTATTTCGTGACTCAACGTGTTTCCAAATGTATGTACCTATGTTTTTACACGTGTTTTCGAAAACTTAAACATTATTATGATCACGAATCAACTTTTCAAGCGTAGGTGATGCCTGCCTGAGGTCGTGGTTTAGAATCTCTCTTTTGGAGAGGTTTTCGTTCACTTAGCCACGAATGCTTGTTTCTTTTTCGTTTGTGATCTATGTAGCATAAACCATAGGGCAAAATGCCAAATTGTTTTTTTTAGGGGTTCAAATAATAATTATGTGAATATTACTTATGCGGAGGATTCTTGCTTCATTGAATTGTGCAGTTTTAATATTCCGGTGAAAACTCTCCCAGCACTTGTCTGAAATATCCGAATCAGGATCAGTGCACGCCTGATTCAGAGAATGGGGTCGTTTACCATATTTTTTTAATTGCCGAATATGATAGAGTTTGTAAAATAAAAAGACTCGTATTTTTTCATTTCTTGATCCGTCAATTATTTCTCGAGTTACAAGTGAAAAACTGATGTTTTTAACCCTTTCGGAAAAGTGCAACCTCTGACGTATATCGACTTCGTCCAATCACAACTGAGCCCGCGAAGCTACTTCGCCTTATCGCAATGCGGGGGACACAGCTGGCTCTCCCAACGGGAGCGATTGCGACAGGATCTGTGCGAGCAGACCTTCCGAGAACTCCCCTCCACTCCTTTCCCTTCCCATAAGAGCAGTCAAGGACGGGAGGAAAATGACGTCAATGTTATCACAGCTGCTTTTTCGGTGAGCGTCGCCTTTTGCTTATTTTAATTTTTATTTATGAGTGCATGGTTGTGGTAAGAAGATTAATTTTTTCACTAAAATTCTTTTTTCGTTCCCGTCTAACAATTTCGTGCACAAAATTGCGATTTATGTTCCGAGTAAACGCCCCCATTGTAGTCACGTTGCCCGAGTCACGCTTGGCATTCTGGGCCAATCGGGGTTGCTTCGGTCGACGACAGCGATTTATAGGGAGAGAGCCCCTAGGGTCTTCTCTTCTTCTCACCCTTTGTGGCAGGGGCAGCCACCTGAGATTATTTCTTTCTCCCGAGAGAGGAATCTGCATAGTCCGCCTTCTTTGGATGTAAAGTGATGGACGAATTCCATTTAAGTTGAGGGAGTCCATCAAAAGAAATGGAAAATATGAATGAAAAATTACGGATGAAATAAAATAATTAATTTTAATGTAAAATTTTATTCCTGAATAAATTGGGATACTAGCAAGCAATGCGACAATTCTTGGGGCGTTCACACTGATATAAGGCCCGATTCCATATCCTGGGACTTCATTGATGTTAAAGGACCGACTGAATCGGAGCACTTAATTTAGTTGTGAATTAGATTGAAATGATTTATCTTAATCGTTGGAAATTTCTGCTGATGCAGAAGTTGTAACGCTTTCTACGTTGAACGGATGTTTTGGGCATTGGTATGATTTTTAGAACCAGAGCCAATGAAGCTGAAATTTATAAGTTGTTGGCAATATTTTCAAACCATACGTTAGCTGTGTTTTAAAATAGGAATTCACAATTCCTAATGAATTTTTGAATTCTATTTTGTACTACCACTACGAAATCGGTCTAACTAATGGACTTGAACGTGTGCAGCGAAGATCGGCAAGATTTGTAAAGGGACGATACGATAATATTATTAGCGTAACCAGTCTATTAAATGAATTAAATTGGGAGTCATTGTCAGATCGCAGGTTGAAATTTAGACTTAATCTCTTGAATAAATTCCAAGATAATATTTTCAGTGATGATGTTAAAAATATTTTGCGAACCCCAACTTACTATGGTAGACTGGACCATGATTATAGAATTAGAGGAATTGATTGCCAAACTGACAGATTCAAAATGTCCTTTTTCCTCGGACAATTAGGGATATGAATTATGATAAATATATCCAATACGAGTGTAGCAAAGGATAACATTGGTAGCTGCATGTTGGTGTAGGTACTTGAAGGTAACCCAACTAACGGTATGTTTTTGCATGTATGCTTTGCCATTTTTATCTTTTTTTTAAATATTGAAGTCTAGAGCAATATATATGTACTAATCCTTTTTTATGCATGATATGTTGTGCAAGTTTGGTGATAATTCACCCCCTGCCACACACCTTTATGGTGGCTTGCAGGATATTATGTAGATGTAGATAGACACGCTTTGAATACATATGAGCTTTTCCAAATGGCGGCGCAGCATCAACATAAAGACACCCTCGCGGTTGCTTGCAGGGTATCGTTAGATGTAGATGTAAAGATACCACACCGACGGGGCGCCCTTTAATGAGGGAGTCTAGCACAACCGATGGGTTGCGGCTCATCTTGCGATTGACAGTGGAGAGAGCGCTGCAGTACCTTTGCGTGGAAGTCGTGCGTTTACATTGAAAAGGAAAATAAAAGGGATGCCAGTGGAAAGGAGTGTAAATTTGTCGATCTCGTTGCACTTTTGTCTCAGCTGCTTCAAGTGGCTCCAAGTACGATATTATTAGACTTATTTTTATCTTCCGTAGCACAAAAAACTCCGTCTTTGCAGTAGATTAGAAATTTGGCTCCAACAACGGAGTGTTTCATTAGATACTTCCAGAAATAAGATATGCTGCAGAAAATAAATTGATGCTCGTAGCATTTCACAGTCGCATTTACATCAAAGGAAGGAAAATATATTAGATGATAGAGTATTTTCAATTATTGTGTGCAGGAAAACTTATCTGCGTATTTTTAGCTGTGGTTATCGCCAAAAAAGATGCACTCTCTTTGCCAAATCAATTTTAAGTACCGGATAAACTTAATATGATAAATTTGATTTGGGACGCTAATGTTGTTGACTATGCTTCTTATGGCAAATGAATGAAATGTATTTTTTTCTGACTTGCATGAAAAGTGGGCCGTAATAAAACATGCCAATGAGACTAATAAAAACTCTTATTCTGAGATTGTTGATAATTTCGTTAAGTACGCATTGGAAACTGAATTGATCCTCTTCCCCTGCTGTGATCTCATGCTCTGCCTCTTTCGACAATTGCAAACGTCTTAAGTGAAATGAGCTCTACTCGTTCAACGTCGGAGAGTTTCCATGCTATCCCTCCTAAATCCTATATTAAAGGAATTTGTATAAATGAATAAGGAATTTATGTAAAGGTCACTAATTTCCTTCACTCCGAATTCAATCTCTTTCACGTCGCGCTTTTATGTTCTATTATGTCTCTTATTGTTTCATTTTCCCTCGATTCACTGCTTCGGAAATACCGTATCCACTCTGAGTTGTTCACGTGACTTGTCTTCGCTCCAGAGGCCAGCCTTGTCAAATATCTGAACGGCGGTGCGAGTGAAAAACTAGGCAGGTAATAGGAATACTTGTGGTGGCCTTACTTAAATCCTGGGTTCAAGATGGATGTTTGTCAAGCTCTGTTGGTTCAGCCCCTGGGAAACCTGATGGCAGGCGAAATGCCTATTGGGATCCCAGGGGTATATGGACCAACAGAATAGTCCGGATGCAAAAAAAAGAGCGCGATGAAATGTGTACACCGCTCCGGGTGTGTGATAGCAACCCCTGCCATCTCCCTCGTTGCAAGCATTCCTCGGGGGTTAGAAAGACTTACGCATTATGAAAAGGTTTTGGTTATGCATATATTCGCTTTTACTTTCTTAGTTCAGTTATTTACAATCTTACTGTAAAGTATGGCCTTGTTTTTAAGTTACTTTTGGGAGTATCCCGGTATGCCAATTACGACTTCATACGCATAAGCCGAGGAATCGCAGTTTGCTGGAATGTTGTATCTAATATCTATTTAAGGAGGCACCACCGAATTATGAAGTACCTACATGTCATTTTTGTGAAAATTTTAGGGCACATCATTTTGGCCCTTCTATCGATTGCCAATAAAATAATGAGGCCTTTCCATCATATATTTGGAGAAAAAATACATTGTAAATCAGCTATTTTATACGTGGTTATAAGGCAGAGTATGGATTTTGCAGTAAAATTTGCAGATTAATAATGTAAAGAGAAATGTCGTTTTGACGAAAAACTAATATGAGATGCGCAATTTTATGTAGAATTTAGCATTGTAAAAAAGTGCTCGCATTACCACACTTCTTTAATTGATATTAATAAATGTTTGCTCGAAAAAAAGAAGAAAAGCCTTAGTTACATGAAAGTGGCGCTACAGTATGTTCTTATCATTGGCAACGGTACTTGTCACGGAACGTGCTTACAAGACTATCTACTCACTTAATTAAGGAATATACCAGACCTAGATCCTTCTTATATTTTGTATGCTATTTAAATGTTCTCACTGGTTATTGACATGGTGTATTTAATACCAATGCTTCCAAATGGCAGCAGCGTCATTGTTGCCAAACCAATTTCAAAAATATCAATATTAATAAAATTCCAAACAAAGAGTTGTGTTTCCAAGGGAATAGTTTAAAACTAAGTAAGAAAATATTTAACCTATTTTAAAATACGTATTAGCGGGAATTCTCACTTTATAAATTAAACGTGGCAACAACACTTCAGCCAAAATGTTCCGAAGTCAAAATGATTAAAAGAGCTTGTAAAAAATAGAATGCAACTACAACGCGCTCTATAATAGAATGCTCATACAATTGTTGTGTATGCGTTATCACCCTATAGATGATTTTCCATACAGGTGTTTTTCTGGATCGGTATTTATTTGTTAAATAACATAGCTCTTTTACGGGATTTTGAATCGCGGAGTCACGGTGGAACTTCCTTAACTATGACGGAAGATGAACCAACATGCATCCTTCGTTATGGCGCTCCTGTAGTAACTTTGTTTGCACGTTCATGCATTTTGAAATAATTTCTGCTACTGTTGGTCACCCACACCTCCACCCCCTTCCCCACTTCAACCCCCTCCACATTGCCACCCCTTGCTCCCGCCGCCCCCTTCTCCTCGACACCTCCCCTCCACCCCAACAACACGCCCCTCGTCCTCCTCCCCCCCCCCCCCCTCCACCCATTGCCAACCCCTCCCCAAGGGACGCCGAGGCAACGACGGGTGGATCTACAGGTAGAGACGGCGGTGACGTCACGAAAGGGGACCTTGTAAACCGCGCACCGCCGGAGATGGCCGTCTTAAGAAGCATTCCTTCGGAGCGGTCGCTAGGCCGCCAGGGTGTCCTAAGTGAAATTAGAAGGGTGAGGAAGTGGATGAATAGATGCAACTGAGGTTGTGGTTGGTCGTGGGTTAGGTGTGCCATTGGATTGAGTTGGAGGACTGATTATTAGGGCATCAATCATTGGACATCCTCTTCCTCAATGCATTATCAAGTAATTCATGAAGCACATCCAGAATTAAGAACGACATTTATTATCTCTCTTTTTGAATTGAATGTGAATGCTGTTCTTAAAATTGTACGTGCATGTGTTTGCACAGAAAAGGTTTTTAATGCAAGCGAAGGTATGTATGTATGCTAAGGTGTATGTATGGATTCAATTCATACAATTTCAGATAAAAAAAGTGAAACTTACCTCAAAAAGTGTTTCCCTGTTGTTGCTTACTGAAATAAGATATAAAATGATGCAATAACAAAATGCGTATACAAATGCAATGTGCATAAAATCGTGAGTAAAAACAGAGCATGCCTTCGCAATTGCTATATGTTGCATCACAGTCGTTTGAGTTTCTCAGGAGATGAAAGTGATCCTTGCTGATTTCAGTGATGCAATGCCCTTATTCGTTTTATTTTGGGGAAGATGAACCTCCAATAGTCTTTTGTAATCATATCTATGGTGCAAAAGCGTTGGAAAACAATGAACAATAGTTAGATCAATCAGTTGTTTTTGATCTAACTATTGTTATTTGAAGATGGCGTAACTCCCGAAACCGGTCGATTGTGAAATAAAATTCTGTGGAAGTGACTAAGAGTACTCATTGATAGACATTCAAACGGATAGGCTTCCTGGAGACGTTAGATGTATGTGTGCGCCGATGCACGTTTATTTGTTTTACGTTTCGAATCTCCCTCCTTGACCTTCCCCTTCCTTGAATGATCGTGTCTTGTGGGCGGAGGGGTGGGTGGGGAGCTCTTGAGAGTGGACAGTGAGTGTGTTGTGTGTGAGTCCTTTAAGGAAGAGACCGTGAGAGTGAGTGGGTGGACCAGAGACTGGAGAAGCAAAATGTTCTCTGGAGAGGTGATCGACGTCTTCCATTTCGGGTGAGTGGCAGTGGTTTCCCTCGGCCAATCAGCTCCCCTTCCGTTATTAATCCTCCCTTTCCCTATTCCTCCCTTTTATTTAAATTTGATTTCCGTTTGTTTCCGTTTGTCGCGCAACACAGCTTGTCCAGCCTCGCGTGCCTACCATATATCTTAGGAACCTCTTCCTATTACTATATATTAGACCAGACAAATAAGATTAGAGAGATATATTGTCACAGCGATAGATCTAAATTGTCACTTTTGCCGCCTACCACAAGAGAACATTATAGGCAGGTGCATTGCTCTTAGCGTTTCCTGGATTTATTTATTTTTTGCAAGCATGAGTAGCTATTAAATTGGTGTAGGATTTAAAGTCATGCATGGCATCTACATCTACATAACACCCTGAAAGCCACCACAAAGGTGTGTGGCAGGGGGTAATTTCTCACCAAACATGCACTATATATCATGCATAAAAAGGGAATAGTTTAATATACTAGAGAAAACTTCAGTATTTAAAAAAGATAGAAATCATAAATCAAACATGCCAAAACATTCTGTCAGTAGGGTCAGCTTTAAGTACTCATACCAATATGCAGCCACCAATGCCATTGATTGCTACTCTCCGATTGGACATATCTACCGTTATTCGCATCTCCAATTGTACGAGGGAAAAAGGACACCTCGACTCTATCAGTTCGGCAACCAACTTCTCCAAGCTTATGATTATGGTCCAGTCTGCCACAGTAAGTTGGGGCCCGCAAGACATCCTTAACATCATCACTGAAAATATAGTCTTGGAATTTATTCAAGAGACCAAGTCCATATTTCCACCTGCGATCCAACAATGATTCCCATATCAACCCATTTAACACACTGGTTACGCTAATATAATTATCGTATCGTGGTATTCGTGGGTGTGTCCTTCATGATTGGGATTTGGTAGTTTTTTTCCCCCTAATTACTTTTAAAGTTGTGGTGTTTGTTTTGTGTTGTTCATTTTTGTTTGTTGTGTCATTGTTCCTGGTGTGGATGCACCCCCTGCCGCACACCCTTGAGGTGGCTTGCAGGGTATGTCGTAGATAAAGATAATACTGTTAGAGTAGTCTCTTGTGCTAGTTTTTGGTTGAATGGTTAGCATTGAATGGTATATCTTAGTTGCATAGCCGAATGGCTTGGTAGCCCTTATTTGCGTGTAAATGGTGCATGTTCGTATATGTTCACCCCCTGCCACACACCCTAAAGGTGGCTCGCAGGCTAGTACGTGGATGTAGATAGATGACCCGTGGCGGCATTCGTTTACGTGAACATCACTTGTGGCCACTTCCGTTTTCTTGGCGTCGAATCGCCTGCTTCTCGTGGCTGACCAGTGACTGAATTGTCCAAGACGTTCCTCACGCCAAGAAACCATTTAACGAGTTAGTTTTTGTAAACCGACCAAGCAATTATCTTTTTGGATGAGACTCAGCCTCATGCAGGATTGTGGGCAGCACCCTCTACGGACATTTGCTCGAAGTTCGTATGTTGATTTCGTTCAAAATGCTAGCCTACATACGGAGTGCCTGTCCCTTACCTTCATCAAGATGTTTTTCATTAAATAATGGCATAACTTACAACACTTTCTAGTTCATCATTTATTTGTTTAAGTATTTATCCTTCTTTATAAGTGCACATTTATATGCTGTATTGACTTAACCCATTCATTTACATCTACACGATGCCCGTCAAGCTACCGCGAGGGAGTGTGGCAGGGGGTGAAGATCACCAAGCATTCACTACCGACATGCAAACAAGCAACTATAGTGTCTCATGCAACTAGATTGTTAGTATCTATAGTATTTAAGGGGTTAATACATGCATCATGCACTACAGATTACTCGAAAAGATTTCCCCTACGTATCCATTTGCTATGATGCCTATTCTGTTCTCTTATATAATGGGGGTAAAATGCCATTTTGAATCTATCGGTACGACAATCTATCTCTCTAATCTTATCTATCTGGTCGAATCTAGCATAACACGCTGGTGTTTTTAATATGTCCCTAACATCTTCAGTAAAGCTATCCGATAGAAATTTCTCTGATAGATTTAATCTGTACTTTAACCTACGCTCTGGTAATGATTCCCACCATAATTCTTTTATTAATTCTGAAACGCTACTCAACCTATCGCAACACCTTTTAACGAACCTAGCTGCTCTTACCTGCACACTGTCTAGTTCTGCGTTCAAACCTAATTCATTAGGATCCCACACACTGGCTGCATACTCAAGGTGGGGCCTAACTAGTGAAAAGTAACATCGCTCTTTTGTCTTCTCCTCACATTTCCCAAGTACTCTTTTTATAAATCCTAGGTTTCTCTTCGCTCGGCCGCATATTTCCCGGATGTGTCTTCCCCACGATAAATCTTTAGTGACTGTTACCCCTAAATACCTTACGGTTTCAACGCTTTCTATCTTCGTGTTATTAATTTTATAGGTACGCTCTATCGAATTATTCCTCCTCCAAAAAATTGATAGCTAAACACTTTTTAAGGTTAAGTTCTAACTGCCATTTGTCACATGTCTCATGTCTTATTATATGCTAGGTGTAGAACATTGCTCGTGTACAAGGTCTTCGCAAACCGTTCCTCTCGGAGGAGAGAGCGGACCTTTGGAGAGGTACCAGGGGCAGGGGCATTTTGAAGACCAAATAAATTCATCAGTCACCCTTCAAGGGCCCCCGAGAGAAGGAAATTCGGCCCCTTTAGAGCGTCGCCCTAAAGTTGCCTCGATGCCCTTTGGGGCCTCACTCCGAGGGCCTCTCCATCACACAGGCTGGAGATCTCTGATTTGGGACCCCCAGACGTAAAGTCCCGGCGTCCCTTTTCAGGACATCCATTTCTTAGACCGCCGTACGCACATTTAGATTTGAGCGTATGGTTGCCGTAGCAAATAAAGAATATCCCAATGAGGATGGGAGTCGTCGAAATGTTCTAGTTTCGATGTCAGAGCGTAGTAGTCCGTTTGCCATTTAGCGCTGTGTGCTAAATCTTGAGTTCGTTTTGATTTGTCTAGTTGACCATTCCGTTGATACTGAATTCTGTAGAAGCATTAAGTTAGGATGTCGATGACTCCCACTAAGTTCATCCCTCAACCTCTGTCGTGGCTAACCCTTGCGGGCCTGTGTCGCTGACCCTAAGAGGACAGTGGAGATGACCTCTCGTAGGTGCGGGTGAAGGCAGGGGTTAGCCCTGGGGATGGAAGAGTGTTACGATAGGTTGAGCAGTGTTAAAGAATTACTAAAAGAATTAGGATGGGAATTATTATCAGAGCGTAGGTTAAAGTTCAGATTAAATCTATTGGAGAAATTTCAATCCGATAGCTTTACTGAAGATGTCAGGCACATATTAAAAACACCTGCGTATTATGCTAGATTCGACCATGTAAATAAGATTAGAGAGATAGATTGTCGTACTGATAGATTCAAAATGGCATTTTTCCCCCGTTCTATAAGAGAACAGAATAGGCAGCATAACAAAGGGATAACTATGGGAAATATTTTAAAGTAGTCTGTAGTTCATGATGCATGTATTAATCCCTTAATTACTATAGATGCTAACAATCAAGTTGCATGAGACCCTATAGTTGCTTGTTTGCACGTCGGTAGTGAATGCTTGGTGATCTTCACCCCCTGCCATACACCCTCATGGTGGCTTGCAGGGTATCGTGTAGATGTAGAAGAGGTCGGGGCAAATCATTCTAATTCGCGTTGGGAGTGGTCACCGCCGGGGTCACCCTCTGCCCGGACGAGGCAAGGCGTCAGGTGCCTTTCCCCTTGACGCGTCCGTATTTATTCGACGGCGGTGCATCGAGCACACCGTCTCGGGAGGCTTCGCCGGCTGCGAGTCTATCATCTACCAAAACACCCTGTTAGCCACCACGAAGGTGTGTGGCAGGGGGTTAATTCGCCCCAAACATGCACTACACATCATGCTTAAAAATGATTAGAATCCGCATTCTAGTCAACAGAAAGAAAAACAATTTAATCGGGAGAGAAGAGTTGCAGAGATAGCTCAAATGTGATGCGCGATGCACGCGAGAGCCCGTCGGCCCAAGAGTTGGTGATCCCCGAGGTGGTGAAGTGCCGGTGATCTCCTGGAGTGTACCAGGAGATGCGGTGTCCCATGTTACATTATGAAAGTAGCCGTCTGGTGTTCGAACTGCTTTATACTTCAAGTTTCCGCCCATGCCGGTAACTGATAACGCCGTGGACCGGGTTCTGGTTAAACGGTGTGGCAGGGCACAGAATGAATGCCGTGAAATCGACGAACATAGTGCGGAAAGGCAAACTCGCCGCTCACCAAGCCCGAATGGTTTCCATAATTAAAAACAATTGAACCTTGCAATAGGTGTGAGCAGCCATAACTACATAGAACAATTTCCCGTCGTAGTTTTTAATCCGTAGCTTAGAAGTAAGATATCTAAATTTCATCAAATGATAAAATGCCAATTCTGGTATAATGTAGGAACCGATAGGTGACCAACGATCGACCTTTCCCGTGCTGACATGTTTCCAGTAAATTTTGAAGTTTACAGGAGAGGTATAGATAGTCTATCGGGAGGGGAAATATTTATTGCGGTTAAGAACGTAATAGTCAGCGAAATTGAATGACTACCCGTCAACAGTGTAGAAAAAGCATTGCGGTCCATTTAGTGGGCTAAGTCAAATTGATATGTTCTTGTGCGTACGATGGACCACCTCATACTGATGTACACTCAGTGCGTAATAATAGCAATCGAGAAACAACATCAGCTAGGCAAGGCATCAATATCATTAACACGCATCTTCATCAGTTACTCCATTGCGTGCCGTGATTATGAACTCAAAGACATGTCCGCAACTGACGCCATACTCAAGTCAATATTTACGTATACGTAATGCCCCACCACAAGGCTGTGAGTCAACAAACAATCACTAGGGGTGCATTTAGATCGACAGATCGAATCCTTCGTTAGTTGCTGCAATAGGGTTTATTTCCCCTCCGCTGATGGAGGCCTTTCCAGGGCAATGCTTCCAGCAGTAGGGGCCTCCAGCACGGAGGGGAAACGTTGGTAGACAACCACGTAATCGTGGAGAAATCCCCAAAAAACCACATCACTCACAAGACATGGACCGCGAAAGTTTGAACCAATTGAGGGTTTATTTCATTAATCCAAAATAAGTAGATTGCGTAACAATAATAAAAAATACATTTTAAAATTACAAAAGAAAAATAAATAAATTTAACACATTTACGCTTAAAACATTAACAAACGAAGTCCTGCTAAGCCTATGGCTGGTCAGCAGGTGCTTTTTTTATCCACCGAATTTTAACAAAAAAATATTTATGCAAACATCAAAGCTGAAAAGACGTAAAAACTTATGATAGTATAGCTAAAACATTTAATTGTCGGGAAACGTCATTTAATAAAATATAAAAGTGGACAGATTTAAAAGCTTAAACGTAATATAAATACATTGCATGTGCATGCTTGGTGATCTTTACCCCCTGCCACACACCATCGCGGTGGCTTGCAGGGTATCATGTAGAAGTAGATGTACATAGTTTTACATAAAACATATAAAGAACACCTAATTTCACACAAAAACAATTTTGATAACATTAATATCAAGACAAATATTTTAGAGCTATTGGTTCATTTTTTAAATCAAATTCGCAACATTGTAATTCATAAAATATTAGCATATCATATTGCCTCACATTCATTTTTGTTTATACTACAATAGTTTTTTCACTTTTTTCTTTAATGAGGACATTTTGTCAATTTCTAGCAATGGTTGTGGTAATTTATTTAAAATATTTGGTACAATCAATGATCTCTTACCGTGGTTGTTATAATATTTTGGTACGGAATAATTTTCAATGTAGCGGAGTGAAATATCATGATTAACACTTCTTTGTGTTTTAAACTTGTTTTTAAAGAAATTGTCACATATTATGACGTACCGAAAAAGTTCTGTCATTTGTTATTTATCCAATGTATATGTTTGACCCTTTGGACGTCCAGACAGGCTAATATCTTATTTTGAATTTTGATTATCTCATGAAAAAAGCATTGGTACGTTGAGCCCCATACTGTTAGTCCATATCTCACGATAGCTTCGGCTAAACCTCGGTAATGGAACTGTTTACGCCTCAGTCGGCAACACATATTCCAAGAGTGGTAATTGAAAGAGAATGCATCGCAGCTTTCAGCACAAATAATTCAGATGTAATCTGAAGTTGTATTTTTCGTCCATAATCTGACCTAAGTATTTAAAATCATCAACCTGGGAAATTACAAAACTTGAGTGTAGGCGGCAGCTATTGCTTATTTGACACCCCTGAGCTGAATGCAAGCATAAGTGGGAATGAAGAGTTAAGTTCTTCTTAAGCATAGCTCTTCTTTTTTCTTGTACAGAAAGGAATTATAAGGTAACAGTTTTTTTATTGTTACTGGCTAATTTATTGACATGGCACCATCTTTGGATGGCACAAAAATCGGACTGAAGTTTTTGGCTAGCCATCTCGAGGAACTTACTGGTTGAAAATAAGGCGATATCGTCTGCATACATATATATTTTACATCTATGAATATGCTTAGGTATATCATTAATGTATATTAGGAATAGAATTGGTCCTAAAATGAATCCCTGTGGAACTCCAGTTTCTATGGATTTTATTGTGCCATGATGCTAAGAAATAAAGTGTTTTCTCATCAATACTGCAATAAAATCCATCAACGTCTATCTTGGACATCGCACATATAGAGGTATGCTTATTTTTTCAACAAGGGAAAATAATATCAGTATCATGCAAGCAAGAAAATAAACACTCAAAAATCTACAGTCGACAATCATAAGAGTCGTGTGATGCTGCTCTCCTCTTAATTTGAATCCGACTTCCTGATTTTAATATTCAACCTGAGGGAGATTAATCATACATGCCCTTTGAAATAAGTAGCTTTGACATTTTTTTTAGGAAAAGAGCCGAAGCCGAAGAACTTGTGTTCTGAATGCAGAAGTTATACCTCTCCACATGCTGAGCTGGATCGGAATGCCGTACTTCCCGACTCATATTGCAACAGCGCGTGGCGATGAACTAGTGAACGCTGGCTTGCTGATGGCTGGCGCATTTTCCCTGGAACTACTGTTCCCACATGCAATTACTCCCCCTCGCGTATTCCTTCGGATCGACGTCGCGTTTGCCTCCACCGGTTGACCGCCACGCGAATTGCGGCGCGCCCCCAAGCGCCAGGGAAATCGTCCATGGAGGGTTTGTTCGGGACAGGGTTCCCCTCCCATTGGTTTATGCGCGCACTTCGGCAGTGGTGCTGTTTCCTTTATGGAGAGGGTTTAATTGCGGAACGAAGCGACAGTGTGTACCAGGCAATGGCGGATATATCGACCAGACGGCATCTATCGAGACAAATGTGAAACAGACTGGGAAAATACCGTCAAATGGAAATTACGCCATTCAATTTTTGTACACAAACCTTGACAAGTCCTCTCCAGCCCGAAATCACGGGTGACAAATTGCATTAGCACGCACATTTAATATCCTTTGAATTATTTTTCGAAGGCGAGCGTTGAGTGAATATTTCTCAGGGCCGATTTACGCTTGGAAGTTGACTTTCATGGAAAAGGCGATAACATTCCAATATCGATATAAATCGAAACCTTCTGAGACTCGCGCCTCCTCCGCTCTTGTGGTTGTGACGAGGTTCATTTGACGGGTGTTGGCAAAATGCAATGTAAAAGCTAAGCAGAGGTGTTGTTTCGCGTTAGTCTGGCCAAAAGTGAAATATGGCCCCATTGTTGAGGACTCATGAGAAAAGAGATTAATGAAAGAATTCGATACAACTCGGCGGAGATAAGCTACATTTGTGAACGATTGTTGTTATGAGGGTGTAACTTCGTTGCTTAAAACAATGAAATTGCACACATTATATTAATGCGGATTAATGAAACAGGGATGAAATTAAGATGGATATTTATTCACTTTTTAAAATGTAACTTATTGTTAGGCATAATTATTTAAGCATACTTGCATGAGTTACTAATATGAATTATACATATTTTTTATTACTTCTCAAATGTTTATTTGCATGTTGGATGCAAAGTAGAATTCGTAATGTGTGTCTCGCATGATATTCATAGAAATCTATCCTTTGGTACGAATTATAAGTAAACTTGAGTGCCTATTCGTTGTGCGCATACTAGGCGAAAACTCACCCCCTGCCACACACCCTCGTGGTGACTTGCTGGGGAGTCGTCAGATATAAGCCTTGACCGAAACGTGTGCTTCCAGCGCTAAACACACTACAACGCTTGCTTGCAAGTGGAGGGGGGTATTGTCGGAAACACCCGAAGTATGTCCGAACGCGAAGCACTCTGGGAGAAGCATACTACGAAGCCAAAGCTTCACAGAAGCACGCTTCCATTGTTAAAGGCTTCGAAGCATTGTTGGCGAGAATAACAAAAGATGGCGGAGCCGTTGGCTACTTATAAATGTGTGGAGTATCTATTTTTTTACTTCTTGTATTACATTTGCATGATTATTTATATACATGTCAATGAAAAGATTAATATACATATAATCGCTCTTTTTCTTCCGATCTAAGCATTTGATAGATGTTGCCCTCTATCGCGTTCTACTATACCTAGTGGTTTTTTTTATGTTGCCACTACTGCTTAACGTCGCTCCTTACCGTAGACTGTCCGAATATGAAGTATTCTTTTCCAAGCATGCTTCATTGGTACGTCAGCAATACGTCATCACCAAGAATGCTTTGCCGAAGCATACTTGGTTTTCGGATACGGCTATAGATAGACTTCACGATCTTAAATATAATGGGTATCGGCGCATCGAATTCTAAGCGTGGGCTTCTGCGAACGAAAGGCCCGAAGGCCTGGACGCAGAAAGGGTGGATTCCGGTGATATGGCTTCATTGCGGTCAGCATTCGAATAAAGGCGCCATTTGAGGACCGCAGGGGCCCCTGCCAAATATTTGCGGTCAGCCTTAATATTGGGGACCCGAAGGATACCATTGCCCTCTGGCGGGAGATATATTGCTTGTCACGTTGAGCCCGATGGAAGACCAGCTACTAATCTTTACGCCGCCGCCTGCGAATCAATCCCCCGTGGAGTGTTCTCATATGTTCCCCGAAGTACTCGGTAAAGCAATGTGGCCGCTAGCAGCTGCTTGTGATAAGCAGCCCGAAAGATAGAGGAGTTCCTCCCATGTCTAAAGAAATGTTTTACCTCTTTAGTTGCGTAAAATGGCAGATATTAGTGCTTCCTGATTAGTACACATACTGAGAGAAATACAATACTGTAAATTTTTTCCTGGCTATGAAAACAAATTTAGGTACATTCTACACTTCCAGGCTTCACTTGGTGGGGACCCGTGGTTCCAGTCCTGGAAGGGGGTGAGTGGAGGGGGAGGGAGTTGAGGCGGCAAGTTCGGGCTCGTAGTTAGGTGAAACAATCACTAAAGATTTATCGTGGGGAAGACACATCCGGGAAATATGCGACCGAGCGAAGAGAAAGCTAGGATTTATAAAAAGAGTACTCGGGAAATGTGATGAGAAGACAAAAGAGCGATGCTACTTTTCACTGGTTAGGCCCCACCTTGAATATGCAGCCAGTGCATGGGATCCGAATGAATTAGGTTTGATCACAGAACTAGACAGTGTGCAGCGTAGAGCAGCTAGGTTCGTTAAAAGGTGCTACGATAGGTTGAGTAGTGTTTCAGAATTAATAAAAGAATTAGGGTGGGAATCGTTATCAGAGCGTAGGTTAAAGTACAGATTAAATCTATTAGAGAAATTTCAATCGGATAGCTTTTACTGAAGATGTTAGGCGCATATTAAAAACACCAGCGTATTGTGCTAGACTCGACCAGATAAACAAGATTAGAGATACAGATTGTCGTACTTATGGATTCAAAATGGCATTTCTCCCCCGTACAATAAGTGAATAGAATAGGCATCATAGCAAACGGATAGGTAGGGGAAATACTTTATAGTAGTCTGTAGTGCATCATGCATGTATTTATCCCTTAAATACTATAGATACTAACAATCTAGTTGCATGAGACCCTTTAGTTGCTTGTCTGCCTATTGGTAGTGCATGCTTGGTAATCTTCACCTCCTGCCACACACCCTCACGGTGGCTTGCCGGCTATCGTGTAGATGTAGATGTAGACGCGGCTGCAAGATGTTTTTTGCTCGGAAAGAAACGTCTCCTCGTTGTATAGGGTCCTTCTTATCTCCATTTGCCGAGAGCCTCTGTTTAGTATACCGTTTGGAGGACGTGCGAAATTTCGGGAACTATATCACTTTTGTGGTTGAGTGCTCCTACAGGTACTGGGCGAAGGAGGTCAATTTTTTTAACCCCTAGCTTCCTCCTTGGTGCATGCTTAGAAATTTCTTCCTGGTTGTCTGAGTTGAGAAGTAAAGCAACATTAAAAGAACTCCTTTCTCCCTCAAATGTCAATACGGAGCTGAAGTTTCGGGAACAAAGGCGTATGTGCCTGCGGCTGTGGATAATCGACTCGGCAACTGTGGAGAAAATGGAGAACCAATCCGTTTTGGAAAAACTGGTCAGTGGCAGTGTTCTTTCTGTAAACTGGGAGTGCATTTACTTACACTGATACGAAAATTGACAAATCTAGGAAATTGAGGGAGCCTTTGAGGTCTTTTTGCATGTTGTGGTGAATGAGGAAGGAGTTTAACTGTCTGCATGTTCCTGTTCACAAGGCGGTGAAAGCGTCCACGTGACAAAACAAACATGACGCATTCATAAGAGATTGATTGAGTTGAATTTATTTCCTTCGAGCAGGTTAGAGGAGCAAATGAAGAAAAATATTCCCAAATCCGTAATCTTAAGGGGGCAGAGGAATAAAAAGGGGAGAGGGGGGGGGGGGAAGGAAGGAGTATATACAAAGTAAGGGAGCTCTCAATCACTCAAGGGAGTTCAATCACTCTTACAAAATCAAACATACGAAGAAATATGAATGGAAGGAAATGAAATACTCGCACACTCACTCACTCCTGTTGATCGTATCCACGTGCTAAAAGGATTCTTGCAGGGGTCGGATTTAGGATTTATATCTTGGATAAAGTTTTTTATCCCTTCTGCACTCTCGAATAAAAGTGCCTTTACGTAATTTTGACCTGGTCGAATATAAAAATTGGTTGTTGTCCATACCCTAACCTTATGTGGAGTTTGTAGAAATGTTACATACGTGTTGTAGGCTACAACATGATTGGTGTTGCAGCACGTAATTGGAGGATTCCTAAAAATACTAGCGAAATATGTTCCATAAAGGTGTCTATTATATTATCGCCATAGGTTGAGATTGTGAGAAATATAAGGAAAGTGTTATTCATTGCTCTGTAAGTTTTAAGTTCTATTAATGTTGTTAATCGGCTGGAGTAACACTAGGCGTGTGGAGACATGTGCCATTCTCTCCGGGGAGAAATTGTGTGGAGAGTTAACTCCTGTTGCTGTTGGAGATGAGCTCGAGTATCAAATCGGAGTTGAGCGACTCTCCCTGCGCCAATATCTCCCCCCCGCCCCCTCCCTCCCCCTCTCTCTCCCCATTCTAACCGACCCTGAGAGGACGAAGGCCGAACTCCTCCCTTCGGTGCCTTTTTGCGGGCGTCTCCCCTATCCACACACGCACATCCCGTTGTCGCACGCACTCACACCCCTCCAGCAACCCCCTCCCCTTTCTTCATGCGCAACCTTCCGCCTGAAGATGAGCCCACCATCAGGATACGGCCCCCGTGAGACCCCTTGCTCTGCGGCGGCTGCTGCTGAGGGGGGGTGGGGCCCTTCCCCCCCACGCTTCCCCGAAAATAATTTGAAGAAAACATTGAGCCTTTGTACGCACTGTTAGTATATTACTAGTTCTTAATGAAAATGCATTGGAGTATCAAAAAAGGTTTGTTCACGTGCCAATATCATTTAGGATTTATTTGTCTCTTATTTAGTGCTGCAGCACGTATTTGGAGGTTTCCTAAAACTACTAGCGAGAAATGTTCCATAAAGGTGTCTATTATATTATCGCCATAGGTTGAGATTGTGAGAAATATAAGGAAAGTGTTATTCATTGCTCTGTAAGTTATAATTTCTGTTTATGTTGTTAATAGGCTAGAGTGCTCTCCGGTAGTGAAATAATTGAAATTTCTCTACATAGTGAAATGTTTTGCATAACACGCATGAGAGACAGTCACGAAATATTCCCTCTCATTTTAACATTGTGTGTCCTTGTGGCGCCTTACAATGTCCTTTGGTTCTTGCATTGCTTCCAATTGCTCTCTCTCTCTCCACATTTACGTATGTACATATAAAATATAACGTAAGTGATTACGGTTAAAATCTGAATAAGGAAGCTTCTGGCATTAATTGCACAGGTCTACTGATTACCTCCGGGTATGCATTTGCGAAGTGCTCCTTAGCTGCTTTTATACTTATTCCTTCCTCGCTTCGTATGTTACCAAACATGTTCGCCTAAGCTTTAAGGAGTGCCCTCTCCGCGTGATTACAGTTGAAAAAATTGAAGAGTGCGAAGCATTGCTTGCTTCATGACGCAATTTTCCTCTCAGAAAGCCCGTCAGTAAAGTACAAAAATAATATCCAGAAAAATAAGGATAAGAAGTATGAGTGGGCAGTGTCGGTGCATTCTGGCGATGCGTCTCTTCATCGGACACCCGTGTGGTGCCTTGCAAGGTGCCATGTTGGTGCATGAAGTGCTCCTTGGTGATCCCATCCCCTCTCATTCTAACAGATACCTAAGCAAGGCAACTGAGCTTTGAAATGGTCGCAGCCAGACCTTGGAAACCTTCAGATATGAATAGATGTAAATGAACGAAGGATATAAAAGGAGATGCACTTAGTCAGATTGTAAACGGATAGAAGGTTAAGTAACTATTTTGTACCGTCTTACACGGTTACCCATCTACATCTACATAATACCCTGCAAGCCACCACAAAGGTGTGTGGCAGGGTGTGATTTCTCAGCAATCATGCACTACATGCATAAAAAAGGAATAGTACTAATATACTAGTCAGAACTTCACTATTTAAAAAAGATCGATATTGCAAAGCAAAAATTCCAAAACATTCTGTTAGTAGGGTTAGTTTTAAGTACTCATACCAACATGCAGCTACCAATGTTATCCATTGCTAATCTCCGATTGGACATATTTACTGTTATTCGTATCTCTAATTGTGCGAGGGAAAAAGGACATTTTGAATCTATCAGTTCGGCAATCAATTTCTCTAATTTTATGATTATGGTCCAGTCTGCCATAGTAAGTTGGGGTTCGCAAAATATTTTTAACGTCATCACTGAAAATATTATCTTGGAATTTATTTAAGAGATTAAGTCTAAATTTCAACCTGTTATGTGACAATTATTCCCATTTTAATTCATTCAATGGACTGGTTACGCTAATATAATTATCGTATCGTCCCGTTACAAATCTTGCCGATGCTTTCCCATCATGCTATCCTTTAACGCAGAGTTTCATTATCACTTTTTATCAAATTCCCTGGTCTGCATTGCAATGAAATTTAAAACAAAACCTGAACTAAACGCTCTGTGCTGGATACGGTGGGCGGCAAAAATATCTCTTCTCTTACACTGTCCTCTTGCTTTGCGTCCAATCGCTCTATCTCTCTCCACCTCACACATTTCGCTTCCCGCATCTATTTCGTTTCCAGACTATTTTACGAAGCGGCGGGGGACAAAGTCGTGTTGTCCTGCGCCGTGTCGCTCTTCACACGATCTCAAGAAAAGCGTAATCTCCGCTCCGTTCTGTTGGCGCTTCGAAGCACTTGCGACTCCCTTACAAGGTTGCGATGGAGATGGCAACCCGTCAATGAGGCATTATTCAGAATAAAAGCTGCCGTTAAAAAAAAACCAGACAGCTTAATTGTGTCGATTAACCTCTTGAATTTGTGCATTCAGTCCCCTAATCCGATTACGTCCTCCCCCCCCTATTATCTTTTTCAATTTCCTCATTCAAATTTCGCCCTTCTCTTTCCTGAGGGCGCCGCGTTTTAAGAAAACCCCAAATTGCGAACTCGTCCCAACTTCCCCTCCGTCCTTCCCCCCAAAGGAACATCTTCTTCCTCCCCCACGCCTCCACTTCCCCACCCCCTTCCACCCTTTTCAGTTTTAGCCCTTAAGTGCATGGAAATCCCTTGAAGATGCCTCGACCTATTTCTGAGAGAAAGTCGCGAGTTCCGACCGATGATACTACAGTTCCAATCAGAGTTGCAAATTAATTACGCAGTGAAGTGCAAACGTAATTCAGTGACTTATGCCACGCTCCTTAAATGTCCGACGAACGAACCACCATCCTTTCTGCAACCTGTATTCTTCACATTTTTTTCTCTCTATCCCTGTCGAAAAAAACGCTTCTACGTATGGTTCTCTTTTTAACTAGTTCTACTCGGCATCTGTGTTTTCCTCTCCCCCATCCATTTAACACCATGTTGATGTTTGTTTTTGTTTATTAATTTTTCCTTAATTCCCTTTTAACTATTTTTTTCCGTTTTTTTCTTTCTCTTTTTTTCCACACATTTTGTAATTTTTCTTTTCTAGAATTTTATTATTATCTACTAATTTTCCTATGTACATGCTATTATATTTGAGTTACTCTTAAACACTAGCTTTACTGTCAGTACGATTTCGCAGGTTTTTCACACCCCCCTTCTTGTGTGGGTGTTTTCCTGCTGTGGGTTTTTGCGTAAAGGATGTAAGCATAATAATCCTCACGTTTTTCCCACATTGTAAATTCTTTCACACACTATTAGATATGTAATATTTATATATTGTGTGTATATATTTCTTTTGTATTAATTTATCATTCTTTATTTTCTATAAGTGCATTATTTACTGTTTTTTTTAACCTCAGATTGTCATTGTTTTAGGCTTTGACCACTATTTGATTTACATATTTATTTTGACGAGGGGTTAGATGGCAGAAGAGACAGTTTTGTCTCAATCTCGCCCCAATAAAGACCTTTTATTACTATTATTATTATCCAAAGACGCATCCCTTAAACATCGTGTTCGACTGATCGGTGCATTCACTGCCTCACGGCTTAAACGTGACTCGCTAGTCCCCCCCTCCCCTCTTGACCCCCCCACTCCAATCCCACCTACCACTCTTCTGACCCTTTCTCCCATTATTTCTCTCCTCTTGTTTAAGAAGGTGGCTGTAGCCGCCGAAATGCGATTGCTGATTACATGCTGATTTTCCACACCTGTGGTACCGGACATCCTTAACCTATGAACGTGTTTCCACAAGCCCTCCTTCAACAATTATTCCTTGTGAAACAGCCTCGTATCTCTCCAGTACCCTTCCTTATCCTACAGACGCCCCTCAGAAATGATAGCTGATTAAATCCGCTAACCAAATGTCAAATCCCCCTCTCTAACTATCAAATTCTCGCCCTGCAGACCCTGCCACACTACTAGTCCGTCCGATCCGCCGATCCCTAGCGCCGAAAAACGTCCTCCGTAGAATAGAATAAACGTAGAGTATGTCCTCACCTGTGACCTCCGACCCTCCTTTATGCGTTGGCGAACCCACCTTTATAATAATCGCCCATTCTCAACCATTCCTGCTTCCCTCTCCAGTTTTATTAATGGCCACCACCCGCCACTTATCCTTCGATCAGTGCTTTTTCCGTTCACATCCTAGTCCGCCTCAAACATTGAAGTGAGAACCGCGCATTCGCCTGCCTCCTGCTCCTGGCCCTCCCGGTTTTGGTCTCCGCTCCACTAATTTCTCCCCCACTCCTGCACCATCACCTTCGAAACACACCTTTTCCTCTACCCTCCAGGAGATTGATCCGAAAAGTGAAGGTCATGTCATTTTTTTATATTTTCACAACTTATAGAACTAAAGTTCCTCTATCTAATAAAGTAAAGATAATTATACCAACCCATACTCCTTTTAGCACAAATTGAATTTGATTTTACACACGATTTACCGCGAGAATGACCATCACATGGGAATATTAAATTTAAAAATGCCATATTAGCTTTTCATTTTTGCAAAACAACTGATAATGTATGCATAATTTCACAAGGAATAAAATGACACGAAAAAAAGGTATCAACCTACCGTATTTTTCGCAAAATCCACCAATTTCTGCGCTCATAGCAAGACGTCATGCGTTAGTTGCTTAAGTGGCGCTGCGGTCGCTGTAGCCAAAATGGTTGGCGTATGAATAATATCATTACTAAAGGGATATTAAAGAATATTTCAACTATATTACGTTTGATAGTGATATTTTGGTGTTAAACATTAGTAAATTCATTGAGTACATGAATTTATTTCTGTAACGTAATGCTGAATTGACTCCATCGTCGAGCTGATTAAAATTATCATAAAAAATAAATCCTTCCACTTTCCATCGTATTTCTTGTGATACTTATGACTTTCAAAAGCTTAGGTAATTTTCTTTGTGAAGCAAGGATCACTTAGCAGGTATATACTCGTCCTTAAATTAATAAGATTCCTTAGACAACTTGACTCAAGCAGTCGCGAGCCAACCTCCTTAATTCTCTCGAGAAAGACAACCGAAACTTCTGTCGGAACAGTTCTCTTGTGAGAGTGTGCGAGATCAAAACCTACGGCCTTGAGTTCCTAAGACCTGCTGAGCGTGAGAAGTCAAACGTCAGCTTCTTCCATGCCTTTCCGTGATTCGACAGAAACATCCGTGCATATGTGCTTATCATTATGCGCCGTGAGTAACGTCTTCTGCCACAAGCATTAGCACAATTAGATTAATTCCTTCCCTCAGGGCATTAAATGTGGTCAAATGTATTTCTTGAATTGTGCACAATACCTTTATAAAGTTGGGTTATACCTTAGGATGATAGTCGAAGAGTCAGCTAGCATACTTGCCAAATTGATCGAGTTGCCAATAAAAGCTTGCAAACTTTAAATTTAGTAATGAGGTATATATTAGTTCATATTCACAACGATTATCCGACAAAAAATGCATTATTGAGTCGGAAGCATTGATTATGTATCATTTTGAGTTGGGAGCTCCTTGTTTAGTTTTCCTAAGAAAATTTACTCCTCTACTCTTCGGAAGAACTATTATCAAGGCAAAACTTAAGATAAACCCGAGACGAATGATGTGCAGAGGCAGCCTTGTTGCGTCATAACCCTGCTGATTTAATTCAACTATCCGCGTTTATCACATGTGATCACCGTAGAGCGATACTTCATGTATCTTGATGGGTAGAGTATGCCGCTAAAGGCAGACCGTGGGTCTCTCCTCTTTTTATAACCTAGGTTACTTCATGGCGTCTATCCAGTCAGCTTCGAGCTTCCTTGGTGCTGCCACCATCACTTTCGTGGCAACACAAGCAAACATTTGAATTTAAAAGGCGCAGAGATTGCAGCACCGTGCGTCGGTAGGCACAGGAACTATTTAGGTCCAGCCGAGATGTCGAACTTCCACAGATGCAATGCAGTGTCTTTATTTCTTTCAGATTGCCCCTTCTATCATAAACTGGTCTTCTGGTAATTAACCTCCACTCGTAGACATATTACTAACCATCTTGTTGGTCTGAGGAAATTTTCTGTTTTCGCTTTACCGTCGTTCCAATCGGCTTCCAAAGAAGCCAAAAATCATGAGATTGTACACACGTTTTGTCTAATTGCAGGCGTCGAATGATATTCTTTATACAAACCATATAAAATCTTTGAATTTTTTTGGTACCACAATGCCTAAATTTAACCTAATATCTCTTCCGCCATTAACGTCACACGGTTTACCAAAAGAGCTTGCGGCTAGCGCTGTATTTAACCAGTTGTAGTTGGAGGGAATATAAGGTCACATTATTTATTCGAAAGTTGCTTGAAGGCAAGGCGAGTGAAAACTGGTGATGCGTCATAGAATAAGGGCGTCCATTTGTAAAAACAGCAGACCACTGCTGTCGTCAGAGCTACTTCAACAGCATGAGTGGAAAAAAGATTCGTACGTATCCGTACGCTAAAGGAAAGGACGGTTAGATTAGAGACTTCCTTGGTAAAGCCGAATTTACGACTTAAAATCCTGTGATTTCTTTGTATTGTTGACCTTTTACCTAAGTCTCGTTTTTCTCATGTAATAATAGTGCAGAAAAATGCAGCCGTGGCGAGGCGAGATGCCAGTTGGCTTTCTTCGGCGAGTTAAGTTGGCGCATTTAGCCCAATTATGGCTCGACTTAATCTTGGATTACACTGCTAGAGGATTCTTTTGGCTGATTGTCTGTAATTCATCCTGTTTTATGGACCTAGAATGGAACTTCGTCGTGGGATAGGTGTATAAGTTCCTGATTCAGAGCGAAGATCCCTGGAAGGGGATGTTTACTCAGCTTTGGAGCAATATTTGGGTCATTTGCATCGCATTTGCAAGTGCCTCCACGAAGTGCTTTTGGCAGTTAGGAGGAAATTGATGTGTACCCAGTTGGAGAGCATTTTCCTCCGCAAAGGACTCAGAGTAATGAACTAAGTGGTAACGGAATAGACGTTTTACCCGTGATATGCATTTCTGCTGCTTGCTGATTCAAATAAGTCCGAGCTTTTTTGTGACTATAATACCTCCCTTCTTTTTTATTTGTGGCACAGCTGTTTTACTCACAGCTGTACTTGTGCTATCATCGCAGTAGTCAGCACTCGGAAATCCTTTGATCGGTTTGACACAGCTCTCTATTCCATTTTCCTATCGGATAACCTCTTCATGTTCGCATTATTCCTCCCCTTCCCACCATTCACTACTTGCTCCACACTTCGTATGCGGAGCCTTCCTTTTCCATTATTCGCATTAATTTTTTCCTCCGAGACTTTCTTCATCAGACCAACACTTGCTGCAAGATTTGGTCGACTCGGTTTTCCTGCCTTATTTTTTAAGTTTTCAGCAGAGACCTCTATTCACTCCCAATCTTCCTATCGTTTCGTGCTTATTATCCATGCATTCGATCCATTTAAATCTTCATCCTTTTTTTTTGTAGCACCACATTTCAAATGCTTCCAGCCTTGTCTTCTCTCCTGCTGATGTCATCCATGCCTCGCTGCCGTAAAGAAACGTTTTCGAGATTTACTGTCCGCGTCAAAATCTTGTAGACTCGAGTTTAAACTTAAATAACTCCGAAACCGTTCATCGGATTTTAACGTTATCTGCATAGTAATTTAGATAATTTTGTTGTTGACTGATTATATTGTTAGAATAATTTTTAAAAACAAATTTTGGACCTGTTTCTTATGTTAGAGTAAAAAAAGAGCCAATTTTTTTGCGGTACGGCGCCATGCGTCAATTTGACGTCTAATAACTTCCAAGCAAAGCGTTTGACTAAAACGCATTTTTAATACAGGGTGAATAATATCTTTATTATTACGTCTGCGAAGTTTCAAGGTTTTAACTTTAGTACTTAATGGTATGCTATTCCATTTATAACCACACCTTTTTCTTGGTAATTATGCATCATGGCGCCACGAGACTAAAACTGTCACCTTCCTCTTTAAATATCCAAAGCAAATCAGATATTATCATTTAGTTGAAGTTAGCGCCTTATTTTATATCGAATTTTGTGTTTCCAGAAAAAGGCGCAGTCCAGAGCAGGACACTCCGTCGGCAACGCTGCTCTATTTCTGCACTGCGTTTTCAGGCCACTGTTGTAATTCCATATTGTTTTTGCATCTTACTTCGCTATTTTTATTTTTTTAAATAGTGAAGGTTAGACTATTATGGTAATTATAATCGTATTTTATGCATGATATGTAGTGCATATTTGGTTAGAATTCACCCCCTGCCACACACATTATGGTGGCTTGCAGAGTATTATGTAGATGTAGACGTAACAAGTTTGCAAATAATACTATCATCTCCGTTGACCTTCCGCTTGTGTGGAGAACGCCGCGGCAAGCATTCTTTCCTTATAGGCGCGGGATGGACTCATACTGCCGCATTGCTACCCCTAGACATGGTATTTTTGAGTGAAAAAGTAGATCTGCATAAAAGAAAATCAGCCTCAGAGACTTTAAAATAATCGCATTCCACATGTTGTCCAGGCACCCAAAACCCCTGCAGACCGAATCACGATTAAAATTCAATAAAAAATACGCATGAATGCACGCCCGCCGTAAAGAAACACACTCGTGGATGATATGTATTGTCTCAATCAAGGGATTCATAAGGAGCTGGCGTTTCGTAGATTTAGACTCGAAGTTAAGCTAAGAGCGGTTAGCGAGCATTGACTCCCAAACAGCGGGCCTTTCTGCGTGGCTAGCGAGCCCTTACGCGGCACGCATGGTGAAAGGAAGGCGTACAGCATAGCATGTCCTATTACGTCTTGTTTCTCTCTTCTTGAGCAAATACAATGATATACTTATCCCCCAAAAGAATTATTCATTTATAAGACTAATTGTGAGAAAACTACGTGTTTACTTCACGTTGAATATAAAGGGAAGCAGTGCTTCCAGTTCTTCTATTGACGCTTCGCCACTGGCGTCAACACTCAAACCAAATTCTCTGGAGCTGGTTTACACATGGTTATTGAAAGCCTTCACCCCACCAGGCCTCAATGTCAGTCATTAATCGTCCCCTCCCCTCTTCATCCCCACACTCTATCCCCTCTCCTTCAGCGCTCTCCTTCCCCCCCACCCTGCCTTCCCTCCCTCTCTATGTCGCCTAGTTTAGGTGAGATGGAGAGGTTTGTCCTCTGTCCCGTGAAGTCGGCTTTGCCGCTGAATATTAAGAATATTTTGAATTTATGATTATTCGAAGGTTGGATATAGACAGAGGTGTTAAATTTATTATTGCTGGAAACACAGATACCGATATCAAGGAGAGTAATGTGAGAGAGGGAGATTTTGAGAGGCAAGGAAAGAGTTAAGGTGATCGATGCCGTGGGGCCAAAGGAGGAAGATAGCGTCTGAGCCATAGGCTTAAAGGAAGCATGTGGACCGGAAGGATTCTTCAGGGAGGCCGAGGAAAAGGTACCCAAGGGTTGAACCCATGGCACACAGCCCCTCGTTTGACGTTAGGAGTTGTTATCGCAGGTGAGGAATTATGAGCGAGGAAGCAATGGGCAGAGCCTAGGGGACATCCGGGAAGTATGGCGATGGTTTGGGAAGGGGTGGAGGAGGAGGCGTCGACCGCCGTTATCGTTGGGAGGCGGAGTGGAATTGAGGCGTTCGAGAAAGTGGTAGGCGTCTGTGACGTAGGGCGGTAGCCACTGGAGGTAGAAGTAGTCTGCAAGGGCGGAGGTGCGTTGGGTGCGGGAGTAGCCGATGGAAAGGCCAAGGTTTGTGCATTCTATGGGGGATGCAGAAATGAAGTTTAGGTAGAAAGGGACCTTCCTCTTTCGCTGTGGGTCTTCACCACCACCAGTGCTTTTCTTAAATATCTGTATCTCACCCTCAAACGACCCCTAAACTCTCTGGTTTTCACGAACACGCCAAAACCGTGCCCAAATCTCTTCCCTTCTCCAATAGCAAGAGATGCAGAACTCTTCACTCACCCTCTTCCCGAACAATTCATTTCCTTTCTCTACCATTCCTCTCCTGAACCACAAATAATAGACCTGTTGATGTTAGACCTCATTTGGAATATGCTGCCAGTATATGGGATCCCTACGAAATAGGTCGAAATAATGACCTTGAACGTGTGCAGCGAAGATCGGCAAGATTAGTAAAGGGACGGTACGATAATTATATTAGCGTAACCAGTCAATTAAATGAATTAAAATGGGAATTATTGTCAGGTTGCAGGTATAAATTTAGACTTAATCTCCTGAATAAATTCCAAGATAATATTTTCAGTGATGAGGTTAAAATATTTTGTGAACCCCAAGTTACTATGGTAGATTGGACCATAATTACAAAATTAGAGAAATAGATTGCCGAACTGACAGATTCAAAATGTCCTTTTTACTTCGTACAACTAGGGATATGAATAGCGGTAAATATATCCAGAACGAGTGTAGCAATGGATAACATTGGTAGCTGCATGTTGGTATAAGGACTTGAAGCTAACCCAACTAACGGCACGTTTTTGCATGTTTGCGTTTCTATTTTTATCTTTTTTAAATAGTGAAGTTTAGAACAGTATACAAATACGGGCCGCCGGCCTCGGTGGCGGCGGGGTTAAGTCCTCGCCTGCCATTCCGAAGGTCGCAGGTTCGAGTCCCGCCTGGGTAAAAGTCAACTGTCAAACAGGGCATGGGTGTTTATAAATGTGTTGTCCATATATATATTAAAATGATCGTAATTGGGGTGACCTGTGATCATTAAAGAAACTATTATTATTAAATACTAATCCTTTTTTATGCATAATATGTAGTGCATGTTTGGTGAGAGTTCATCCCCTGCCACACACCTTTATGGTGGGTTGCAGGGTATTATGTAGATGTAATATTTACAATCCTCATCTTTCGCGGCTCTGCCCGAGTTTTTGCATCGGCCTCTCCCTTAGCCTTTGCATGAATGGTCGTCACACCTCCCATAATCCTCCCTCACAATCTTCGATCCTGCTTTCCCTTTCACTTGCTCCTCACGGTTCTAAATCCGGCAAATGTTTCTGAGTGGACATTCTTCCCTCTCAACTTCAGCCTCCCCTCTCCAACTAAAAACACCTTCAGCAGGCGCCCGTTTGGATTTGCCACGTGTTTCAGCCACCGTTTCAGTGGTTCCACCGTGACTCCGCGATTCAAAATCCCGTAAAAGAGTTATGTTATTTCATTAATAAATACCAATCCAGAAAAACACCAATATGGAAAATCATCTATACGGTGATAACGCATGCACAATAATTGTATGAGTATGCTATTTTATAGCGCGTTGTAGTTGCATTCTATTTTTTACAAGCTCTTTTAACTCATTTTGACTTCAAAATATAGCTGAAGTGTTGTTGCCACGTTTAATTTATAAAGTGAGAATACATGCTCAATCCCGCTAATACGTATTCTAAAATAGGTTAAATATTTTCTTAATTAGTTTTATGCTATTCCCCTGCAAATACAATTTTGAATTTTTTTAATATTCATATTTTTGAAAATTGTTTGGCAACAATGACGCTGCTACCATTTGGAAGCATTGGTATTAATTACACCATGTCAATAAACAAGGAAATATTTAAATTACATTAAAAATATAAGAAAGACCTTGGTAAGGTATATTTCTAAATTAAGTTAGTGAATAGTCTTGTAAACACGTTCCGTCACAAGTACCGTTGCCAATGATAACAACATACTGTAACGCCACTTTCATGTAACTAAGACTTTTCTGCTTTTTTTTGAGCAAACATATATTAATATCAATTAAACAAGTGTGGTAAGGCGAGCACTTTTTTACAATACTAAATTCTACCTAAAATTGCGCATCTTATATTAGTTTTTCGTCAAAACGACATTTCTCTTTACATTATTAATCTGAAAATGTTACTGCAAGAGCCATGCTCTGCCGTATAACCGCGTATAAAATATCTGATTGTCAACGTCTTTTTTCTTCAAATATATAATGGAAAGGCCTCATTATTTTATTGCCAATCGATAGAAGAGCCAAAAAATGAAGTGTCCTGAAATTATCACAAGAATGACATCTACCTCATAATTCGGTGGAGCCACCTTAAACAGGAAACACCGGAGATATAATGCGACGCGGCCAACTCTTCATTTCTTTTCTCCTTCACGCCATATTCCCCCATCATCTTCATGGATTTTACTGTCGTGTAATTAATGTTACACCTCTGCGCATAATCAGCAAAACCATCTCTTCCTTTCACAAAAACCCCTTCGCAAATGAAACACTTCCTCAACTACACCTCGTCTACCCGCGTCCATCATATCCGTTGCAATCTCCCCAACGAAACCCAAGATGGAGTCCTTTTTGAATAAAATTGAACGTCCGTAATAATGTTCGCAGTCCCGTTTCTCTCGCATCAAACAGGAATCGTGTTCGCTGTTTGATTCCGTCGCTCCTCTGTTCCTCTATCCAACCGAGGAGAATCCCCGGAGAACCGGCATGAGCGCTAGAATTCCCTCGCCAGGTGGCTCTCGCGGCGGGTTCGTCGTCTTTGGGGAACCGGGAGACTTATGTCGCGGTCTTGAGGATGTCACCGCTCCCTCCCTCTTGAGATTCCTCTCCGATTGTTTCTGGGCACTTTGGGTAACGCTCATGGCTCTGGCTCATAACTTCCGAGGGCTGAGTTAAGAGCGAGTTGCTTCTCTCGGGAGGAATCGATCAACGACGTCCTTTCGATTCCAGCTCTCCGAGCGCTATAACTTTCCGGGCGATACCTACCGATGCGTTCTGAGCGATATGTCCCGGCCGGTTGACATGCTGTCGCTGGGGAAACCCTGGTCTATCGTGGCCTGGGAAATCTGTTCTCATCGCTAAAATTTGTCCTCAAGCGTCCGACAGACTCCGAAAACGGCGTCGGCGACCTCTGTGACTTTAAGGCGCCCACAAGGGCTCTTACCGAGTAGCGGGACTAATTAGCGCTTTCCGCTTTAAGGTGAAATTAAGTGACTCCTGGTATTCGTGGAGAATACGAAATTTTATTCAGGAACTAGTAAAAATTCGCCTTGAAATACCTGATCCGCAAAAGCCTCGTTGAAAACGAACCACTACTTTCAGAGCTGATTGAATAATTCCTGACCAATTACTTTATAGCAGGGCGTTTACTCGGAACCGAAATCGCAATTTCGTACACGAAATTGTTAGATGGAAACAAAAAATAATTTTAGTAATGTTCTGACCACAACCATTCACTCATAAATAAAAAATTAAAATAAGCAAAAGGTGACGCCCACCGAAAAATCTGCTTTGATAGCATTGACGTCATTTTCCTCCCGTCCTTGACTGCTCTTATGGGAAGGGAAGGGAGTGGAGGAGGGTTCTCGGAAGGTCTGCTCGCACAGATCCTATCTCAACTGCTCCTATTGGCAGAGTCAGCTGTGTCCCCCCCTTTACGATAAGGCGAAGTAGCTTCGCGGGCTCAGTTGTGATTGGACGAAGTCGTTATACGTCAGAGGTTGCACCACACCCACTTTTCCGAAAGGATTAAAAAAATCATTTTTCGCCGCTTATAACTCGATAAATAATTGACGGATCAGAAAAAAGAAGAATACGGGTCTTTTTATTTTACAAACTCTATCAGATTCGGCAAGAAAAAATTAGGTAAACGATCCCATTCTTGAAGGGGAGCCAACTTAAACGTTGGATTATTCGCGTTTGTTAATACTGGAGTGATGCAGCCTCTCCTCATTCTCCGTGAGGGAAAAGCTCTTCACTTGATCTTGTACTGCTGGGTGTCACGACTGCATTTCGTGCGCTCGAAATGAGAGTCTTAAGGAAGGTGATCAGTTGGCACTCAAATAACTCCTTGATAAATAAAAAAAATACTCCTTGCATGAATAGCGAAGGACATCTTCCCTCCACAGAAACCACCATCTGCCAGACGCCTTTGAGTGTGACACATTCTCTATCGGATGCTCAATGAACAATTCGAATCCATGAAACAATAATGCGAGGGATCCGCTTATTTTTTAAACCTGTAAGTTAATAGACGCACGTCCAGGTTGTGAGTTGCAGGAAAATTTCCAACTCAGTGTGGGTGGAAAGTAGGAAACGTTGCCCGCTGCGGAATCATTAAAACGAGGGTACAAGGATACATTCGGGGGTTTATGGAAATCCATGTGAGGGAAATATTATTTTCAACCGCAAAGACGCTAGCTGCAAATGAAGAGGTTCAAAGGTGTGAAAGATATTCGTAACTCTTTCGTTGATATATTGCTTTTTTTAACCGGCGTTCATTGTATTTGTGGACATAAAGAAGGCTTTTGACATCGTGGATTGGAATTCAATGCTTGGACTTCTGAGAGAAATTGGAGTGTCGTACAATGATCGAGGAATTGTCCACAGTTTGTATAAAAACCAAGTAGCTGTGATTAAATCTGGACCCAGCTGTGAAGAAGCAAGAATAAGGAAAGGAGTGAGACAAGGTTGTGCAAAGCTGTCGCAACTGCTCCTATTGGAAGAGTCCACTGTGCCCCCCCTTGGCGAAAAAGGAAAGTAGCTTCGCGGGCTCAGTTGTGAGTGGACGAAGTCGTTATTAATAATTTTCAATCTCCAGTAATTTTTAATGTTTTCATCGAGAGAGCCATCAATGAAATCAAAGAGAAGTCTTCTGGAGTGAATATCCATGGAGAAAAAATTAGCATGCTGAGATTCGCTGATGACATAGCACTCATAGCAGAGACAGAGAAGGGATCTGAACAAGATGCTGATAACCATGGAAAGGACAATTGCCAGACATCAGCTGAAGATGAATAAGAAGAAGACTAAGATATTGGTGAGCAGCAAGAGAGAAGAGGCCAAAGCCAACGTTAAACTAGGAAAAGAAAAGATGGTAGAGGTGAGAGAGTTCTGTTACCTTGGAAGCCGAGTAACCAACGATGGACGAAGCAAGAAAGAAATAGTGAGTAGAATAGCCCAGGCGAAGAGGGCATTCTATCAAAAGAAGAATCTACTTATCGCTGAAAATATAAGAGTAAAAGTAAGGAAACAATTCATCAGAACGTACATCTGGAGCATGTTTCTTTATGGCAGCGAGGCATGGACGATGACAGCAGCGGAAAAGAAAAGGGTGGAAGTATTCGAAATGTGGTGCTATCGAAGAATGATGAAGATTAAATGGATCGACCCAGTAAGTAACGAGGAAGTTCTAAAAAGAGTTGGAGAAAAGAGAAGTCAGAAGACGGAACAACTTGATCGGCCACATCATGAGACACGATGGCCTGATGAAGACTATCGTCGAGGAAAAAGCGGAAGGGAAGAATGGTAAAGGAAGGCCTCTTGCAAGATATATGGAACAAGTGATGAAGGATGTAAAAGAGACGAGCTACGTCAATATAAAGAGGTTGGCCGATAGAAGAACTCAGTGGAGAGCTGGGTTAAACCAATCTGAGGATTGGTGACTTACGATGATGATTGCTTTTTTATTTAAAACCGGAGGACCGTATTTTTTTTGCATTCAGGACGATTTTGTTGGTTATCATTAATCCATCACGAAGTATGGCAGAAAATATGTAGTTACCGATTTTCACTTTGGGATGAGTATTATTAGATGAATTAGGTTACTGCAGAAACCAACGAGTGACCTATAAAATAAACAAATTATGAGATCCGGCGAAATGTGGGATGTTCGCCCGTGTTTCGCGTCTCGCCGAATGCCACGTCTTCAAGTATCGCGGTGGCTTCTCGGTGTCGAGGCCCGGATGCGATTGCTTAGGGTGAAGAAAGGGCGCATTCTCGAGACGTCGGGCCCTTGGGCGAGGCGGTCCCTGCGGGACACTTTCGCAATTCGATCTCTCAGGGAGATTCATGGCTGGACTTTTATCTCACGCCCAATTGGTGTGTCGGGGGCGCCCGGGGCGGGGTTGAGGGATGGCCTCTGCTCTCCTCCCCGTCGCCGGTGAGTTAAGGGGCCGCCGCCGCTGTGGTTTCCGTCCAAAGGCCCCACACAACGAATGCTCCTCTCGCGCAGAGCAGCTAGCCTGGGTCGGAGCTAAGAACGTCGGTCTTCGCCACGAAGACACCAAATGAACCTTGCCTTATTCTCAGAGGTGTACTTTCATCTGATTTCGAGCGAATTAACGAAGGCACGCTTCTCCGTGTGAACTCCAACTCTTAGAAGAAACGCATCGGTCGTGTCGTCGTTAAGATGTTCCGAATTTGCTTCGTTCATCGAGAAGGCGACTGTGAAATTCTATTTTTTTTGTGGTTATGGGAACGTTTATATTGGTATACTTGGTTTGTATTGGTTTATATTGGTATTTTATATTAGTGACGTATTTCTTGGTTTGGTATCTACACTTGCATGAATTTCTTATAGCTTTAAATTAATTGCCCAATTCCATGACTGCCACACATGAATCGTATTTGGCGGTGTTTTCATAAGTGCTGTGCGTATTTAGCGAATACGCTGTGGTCGTCTAAATTCATTGGAATATTTGAAATGCTCCGAAAATGTTCAAAGTGTGTTTCACAATGTTTAACACATTTTACGTACTCATACCCTAGTTCACTGAACAGTTAGTTGGCATCTTCACAATATTGGACTATTATCACCTGATCGTCTGTAAAAATGTGATTTGAATTAACAATGTTTTCATTCACAGGTAAGCTCATTTTTACGACACAGTCTCAGGCAAAACTTTGTGGAAGTTATTCATCATCATCATCCTCTGTCAACAATCCTAGGATTGGTTTGACGCAGCCCTCCACTCGATTCTTCCATCGGCCAACCTCTTCATATTGACGAAATTCCTCTGTTTCATGTCCTTCACAACTTGCACCGTATACCTCATACTAGGCCTGCCTTTTCCATTCTTCCCGTTCACTTTTCCCTCGACGATTGTCTTCATCAGGCCATCGTGTCTCAAGATGTGGCCCATTAAGTTGTCCCTTCTTCTTTTTAATGTTTTCAATAGACATCTCTTCTCTCCGACTCGTCTTAACACTTCTTCGTTTATCACTCGATCGATCCATTTTATCTTCATCATTCTTCGGTAGCGCCACATTCCCAATTCTTCCAGCCTGGACTTCTCTGCTGCTATTATTGTCCATTCTTCGCTGCCATATAACAGAATGCTCCATATGTATGTTCTAATGAAATGTTTCCTCACTTCAACGCTTGTAAGCATTTGCAGCTGTAAGCAAAATCTTCTTCTGGTAAAATGCTCTTTTCCCCCTGGGCTATTCTACTGGCAATTTCTCTTTTACTTTGTCCATCGCTGGTTAATAAGCTTCCCAGGTAGCAGAACTCTTCCACCTCCTCGATTTTTTGCTTTCCTAGTATCAAATTGGTCCTGGCTTCCTTTCTATTACTGCACACCTTAGTATCTTTTTATTGATCTTGGAAGTTGTTAATAGTAGGAGAAAAAGTATCAACACTGATTTTTCCACATACACGTTTATTAGGCACGACCATGGTTTCGTAGAAGGGCTACATCATCAGGTGAACATTTAGCTAAAATTTCCAGTATATATAGCAAAATGTGTAGGACACCCCCCCTCCCCTCCCTTTTTCCTACATATTTTGCTATATATACTGGAAATTTTTGCTAAATGTTCCGGCGGAAATAATAAATGGCCGAATAAAACGCTTGTTGAACTTGAACTTGCAAAATGTTCACCTGATTATGTAGCCTTGCTACGAAACCATGGTCGTGCCTAATAAAAGTGTATGCGGAAACAGCAGTGTTGATACTTTTTCTCCTACCAAGCCCATGTTTTGTATTTTCTCGTCCAATCTCATTGGCTGACGTCAGATATCAATCTTAAAAAAAACAAAAGTAGCATAGAACAAGATCCATTTAGAACTCCTTTGGATGTCACTCGATTGTACGCTGGTGCTTGATGATACAAATAGTTGGAAACTTTCCCATCAGGTTTAAATTCACTGAACCAGTACCTTGAAATCACAGTAAATAAAAGAACGCATATCTCAGCTTTCTGGAAATGACCCAAAGCAAAAGAAAACAATAATGAACTCGAGTTTTGTATTTTAGAAAAGAAACTTATACGGATAGGGTTATTCATGTCAAATGCATGCACCATTAGCATAAAAAATTGGCGCTCTTCCACTCAATGAGAAATCGTCTCATGAACGTGCCCATCCTGTGTCAAGACGCAAAAAGAAATATATATATATTCAGACACATCGCAGCGAATAACGGGCACCAGCAACAGTTAGTCGACGACCTCTACAAAATAAAACTGAATGAGATGGAAATAAATCCTTTTTTGGCATCCCACCAAAATTGAGTCCGCGAAATGGAAAATGGTTCCATACCTTGTTGAGGTGTCAAAAAAAACTACTAAAGCAATGCGTGACATATATTTCGAATCGAGCTAAAATTCGTGCTTCTATAATTTTGACTCACACTCGCAGTTTAATCACGGCCGCTGATTGAAATCGGACGTAGTCGTAAGCAATAAAATCGCAAAAATCCATCATTTGGAGAGGAAAGGTTTAGTTGCCTGGACACTCTTGGGCAGTTGGACATTACCAAAGGGCGTCAATGTAAACCGTGACATGGAAAATGACAATTTGCATCGGCCTTCACCTCTTCCAACCAACCCAATGACCTCTGGGACACCCCGTTTCCCCAAAGTACAAGAGATTCGCACATCTGCCTCCTGTGCTTACTCCTGAATATGATCTAACAAATCACGGCAAAATTAACTCATTTTGGAAGAACAATGTCCATTGTTAAGGAGAGAATATGATGCATTCGATCCCATTTAAATTGCGCATTTGTTCTTTAATCCCTTGCACAAAAGGATCTTATGCTTACATCTTGAAGCAACCCTGCATATTTTCTCACACGCTTGTTTCGTTGTAATATTGTTATTATTTATAATATCTCCATTTTGTCTACTCTATAAATAAAAACATTTTTTGTATTTAGTTTTTGGTCGTAGTCATTCTGTACTCCTTTATCCGACCAAGCATCGCTTACCCAACTACATACTGCAGCTCACTTGTGACGTAATTGACGTAGTGACGTAGTTGATGATTGATCGAAGCTCTCTAGTATCTTAGACACGCGTAGACTTGCTTTCATTAATGCCAATTTAAACTGTCCACAAATATCTATTTGTTCCTCGCCATTTTAATTGACCACATATTTTCTTTCCCTCTCCTTCCATTTATGTCATCCATTGAAATTATTTCCTTAATTACTTGAATGAATATTCTCCATTCAATCACCGAGTAGCGTCCGAAATTCACCTTTTCCTTCATTTTGGTAGAATGCAATCCCCTTCCAGAGAACGAATGAATTGCTTTACTATAAAGATCCTTGCGTATTCCCTTGGGCTTAATAGTTTTCCTCCTTCCATTCCTCACCATAACTGACGTTCACCAGCTCATGCTCTGGTATGTTAACGAACGTTGCTCCAAATGTGGATGTATGTACATACATACATGCATTCAAAGTTCCTCCCCTCTTTCTTTCTTCTTAGCGTCTCTGAGGACTACAAAACCCATGCCAATATTTAAGAAAAATCTCTATATTTTTATGTATCTGGAACATTCCAGCATCCAATGCTCGTCATTCGTTAGGTTGTGTACCATTAATACATGCTCTGGGAAATATGAGTCCATAATCTAATTTATTCATAGGACTGACTATCTTTTCTAAAGCTATTATATTATTTCGTATTAGCTAACAATTTAGTTTCATTTAGGTAGCAATTGGCGTGTCTCTTGACAACAAACTTAATATTTTCGTCAGGGTCATAGCAACGTAATTCTTGGTTTCATTAAGCAGTGCTTAAAATGGGGTAGTATTTTTTATATCTGCATCGTAATAAGCGTTCTCCCAGATGTATAAGCATACCTGGTGTGGAATCACGGATCTATCTTTCGCGTTATCGTTACCGCTTACCCCTAGAGTAGCGCAGGGTTAATAATAACCGTCTATGAAATTCGCTCCACTGATTGTGATAATCGATTTGAAGTGCTGTGTGAAAAATGAAAAACGGAGATCACGTTCTCTCAGACATAAGTTAAATCAAAAAATAGCGATAACGCTAGCGCACGCCTTATATCGAAGATCCATGATCGAGGCCCTGGTAATGACTCACCCCCTACCACCCGCCCCTGCGGTGGCTTGCAGGGTATCATATGTATAGATATTTAAATGAATCCAGTTATTCCGAGGCTCATTCTTGTAGCACCCGTTTGCGGCGGGGGCTGCATCAGCCTGGAGTTTCTCCAGCCGGTCGCTGGATCCGGGAGTCGCCAAAGGGCATCTCGGAGGTCACAGCTCTTTTCCATAGATAATGCATTTTAATGACTAAATTGGATGGTGTACGTGCACACTAATATTGAACTCGCGTTGTCCTCTTGCATTCGTTGCCCCCAACACCTCGCTGCTGCACCACCTGTAGTCCATTAATATCGCATAGCATTGGCTCGAGGGTTGAATCAGAGCCCGCCTGGGGGATGGCCCTGCCTTCCTTCCACCAGCCAATCAACGGCGTTCCCTTGTGACATGACTCACTTCGCTCGGTTTCACTCTCTCGGATGACGCATCTTCTCCGTGTCCTCGGCTTCCCCGGGGAGCGCCTACAGGCGCCGGCGCTTCCCTCCCCCGGGGGTTATGAATCCCCACTCATCGCCGGAACGTGAATACCCTCACTCATCCTGCTTCAACGCTGCAAAAACACACAGACGGCTTTATTCCATTCCACCGAGAGGCCGGTCAAATGAGGAGCCGGTCAAGGGCCAAGAGGAGGGTGCTCCTCTTATCATTTTGAAGAGCGGATTCTTTTTCCAGATTTCTCGACTACCTTGACATTCACCGCTCAAATCAACGCCGAGCGCATGGCATAAAAGGAATTTCAGCTGAAAACGCATCGGCCGGAACACGATGGAAACAGCGATAATGAAAATGGTTGAGTTTATATTTAGAGAGTGCGGTAAATTTCTGGATCATCATTCGCTATCAAATACGCTAAAGGCCCCTTTACACGCGGAAGTTGGTCTTCATGGAAGGGATAGCGATAGCATTCCAATATCGATGTAAATCGAATCGTCCTGTGATTCGCGCCTCTCCTCCGCTCTTGTGATACGTCAAGTGATTTAACACTGCTTAATTACTTAGAATTAGATAAGAAATAAAGTGGTCTTAGTAAAAGGTCTTAATATAGCCAAGTACTTTTTTTCTAGTCCTGTTCCGATCATGGCTAAGAGAATTTCCGCCCTTGCAAAGCAACACCAACAAACAAAAATGATCAACCTCCAACCTTTTTTTTTTTACATATTATAGGCAACGATATAAATAGCAAGAGACAAAATTAAAAATTTTTTAAACGAGAAAGTTGACAAAAAAAAAACTTTCTTTTACTCCTGTAGCTTTCTGTGAATTTACTTATGCCTTCTTCCGATATCAATCCTCTTCTAAATGCATTTGAATGTCCCGCTAGCGGGGACATTTTTCTCGTCTGATGTTGTGCGATGCAACACGATATGTTGCCGACTCCACTTCCAAAATAAAGCAAAATACCCATTCGCGTTTATATTTCCCTGGAAGCTGGAATTATTGGTCGACACATCGATCGATTACAGCTCCTTTGGACCCCAAACTGCCAGAGAAGTCGATGCTCAAACGTGCTGCTTGTAAGCGAATTCCATGTGAAAAGGGATCTCAAGAGTATAGTTAGTACACGCGGAGGCTCGGAAACTTAAACCTGCTAGTACGGGTCAATTTGACTCAGGTGATATTTTCCTGTTCTTTCTCTATTTCTTCGCTTTTACGGTCAACTGTTGTTGCATAAAAATAATTTCATGCATAAATAATAACAATTCAATCATTATTTTTAAACAATGTTTTTGGAGGAATAAGTTATGTTACAACCAAGAAAATCTTCCAAATCCTTCCTATGCATTTACCACTAAGCAGGGCTGTTGGCAAAGTATATGATTATGCATAAATTTGTCCTGCGATTCAGATATCGGATAATTCAGCGAATTTGTTTTTTTTTTGACCTCTGAAACGAGTTGAATTTAAAAACTTGGATCAAGTTCATTTTGAGAAATGTATTGTATGAATGTTCAAAATCTGCTTTGGAGATATGGAGGCACTTCGTTCCGTATCGGGAATGCTTTCCACCCCGAAACACCAAGACAAACTGATGCTGGAGCGTTTTATGGGAGAGCAATGAGAGGAATTCAGTGGACACTCTCATCACTAAGTGACAAGGGTGGATGCGTAGCAACAAGGCTGATGAAGAAGTGAAAGTGAAAGAACAAGTGCCTGACAGGAACTCACATGTCGTTCACGAGGTCCCAATGGACTGGACAAATCTAATATTCCTCTCGCAACCCCACCCTCCCTCTCTTTTCCTCTCAGAAAGCACCGTAAACAGGTGAATGAGGATGTAAGTGTTGGTTTAAGGAAATCAGATGTGTAAAGCAATGTTAGTGAATCCTGATTTTCGAAACCCCTAGGCGAAAAGGAGACTCAACTTGTTTGGTTCAAATTGACCCAAGCGGGCCTGCACGGTAATATTTTTAATTAATGCATCTACACGATACCTTGAAAGCCACCGCGAGGGTGTGTGGCAGGGGTGAAGATCACCAAGCATGCACTACTAACATGCAAACAAGCAACTATAGGGTCTCATGCAACTAGATTGTTAGTATCTATAGTATTTAAGGGATTAATAGATGCATCATGCACTACAGACTATTCTAAAATATTTAACCTACCTATCCCTTTCCTATGCTGCCTATTCTGTTCTTTTACATTACGGGAGAAAATGTCATTTTGAATCTATCAGTACCTACGACAATCTATCTCTCTAATCTTGTTTATCTGGTCCAATCTAGCATACTACGCTGGTGTTTTTAATATGTGCCTAACATGTTCAGTAAAGCTATCCGATTGAAATTTCTCTAATAGATTTAATCTGTACCTTAATCTACGCTCTGATAATAATTCCCATCCTAATTTTTGTATTAATTCTGAAACAATAATCAACCTATCATAACACCTTTTAACGAACCTAGCTGCTCTACGCTGCACACTGTCTAGTTCTCTGATCAAACCTAATTCATTCGGATCCCATACACTGGCTGCATACTCAAGGTGGGGCCTAACTAGTGAACAGTAAACTTGTTATTTTGTCTTCTCGTCAAATTTCCCAAGTAAGTACTATTTTCATAAATTCAAGCTTTCTCTTGGCTCGGCCGTATATTTCCCGGATAAGTCTTCCCCACGATAAATCTTAATTGACAGCTACACCTAAATACTTAATGGTTTCAACGTTTTCCATCTTCGTGTAACTAATGTTATAGATACGCTCTATTGAATACATCCTCCTCCAAAAATTGATAGTTACACACTTTTAAAGGTTAAATTCTAACTGCCATTTGTCCCACCACTCTTGAATTGCATCTAAATCCTTGCTAAGTGATTTCCCGTCTTTTTCTTTTGATATACGTACCCCTATACACTACCGCATCGTCTGCAAAAAGTCTAAGCTTACTACTAACTAGATTTTTAATGTCGAGAGATAATATTTTATGCAAGGTTAAAGAGCATCATTCAAGGGAAAGTCACGGAATGCCATTCCGCTGAGCCAACATTTCTGCACGAAGTGACGATTTAAAAAACGATTTGAGTCAAATTGACCACTCCGCATGTTAATTTTCGATTGCAAAAGTGGATGGATTAATTGTTAACGGGTCAAATGTTTTCCATCGCTACCGACATGTAAAATGTAGGTAGCGATATTGTTGGAGTAAAAGTATTACGGTGGTTGGCTACATAACCTCAAACAGAGACGATTCACATGTAAGGGTAATTAGTTCCATGATTCCCTCAACCTTCCCTAAGAATTCCCCAAGATTCCGGCCATCTTTTCCCTTGATAACCTTCCTCGCCTGATCTCCACCGGACACTGTTATAGAAACCACTCTACCGACTAACTCTGCAATCTGAAAGTTTTGCAATTTGTCACGGAGAACTTCTTTGTGCATAAAAAGTGATATGACTTTAATACTTAAGCACATTTGTCTCATAACGGTCATTTCCTTTTTATCTTTTCAGGTGAGTGCTCCTTGAAAATTCTTGACTTTCGGCAACTACATTCAATGAGCAGCCGCTCTCTTCGGACAGGTAATGTCAAAACTTCTCTGCCGTTATATCCTTATACCATGGCGAATGCTTCATTGTCTCCTTAATCTTAGCGTCGTTTTCATGCATAGTATCATCATTACTCCTTGGTTGAATGACCTATTTTTTTATCTACGTCTTCATAATACCCTGCAGGTCATGATGGAATGATTTAGCAGGGGGTGAATCTTCAACTAACTTCCACTCCCGTCAAAGAGGATTAGTATCAGCATTGCAGCCGAACTGTAACAATTAGAATAATATTTAATAAGCAGTCATCCATAAACGTTCTCTGTTGGTTGGATTAGCTAAAAGTCTTTATGCTGGCATGTATAGCTAACCTATTGATAACCTTGTGAATATATTATCGAATGTAGTGTAGAGTACTAGAGAAGAAAGGCACTGTAAATCTGTTGGTTCGGATTTCAACTTCCAAGTTCTATGTTTATGGTCAGTATACCATAGTAAGTTGGAGTTGAAAAAGTTGCGTGTGACTTCAGTAAAAATATCGTTTTCGAAATAATTTGACGGATTAAGTCTATACTTTAACCTATGATGTGATAATGATTCCAATTTCATTTCCTCTAATGAACTGGTTACTCTCACATGATCATAGCACCATCCCTTTAAAAATTCTGCCGGGCTTCGCCACAGTGCGGTCGTTTACCGTATTTTTTTATTGCCGAATATGATAGTTTGTAAAATAAAAAGATCCGTATTTTTCCGTTTTCTGATCCGTTAATTATTTATCGAGTTATAAGCGGCGAAAAACTGTTGTTTTTAACCCTTTCGGAAAAGTGGGTGTGGTGCAACCTCTGACGTACATCGACTTAGTCCAATCACAACTGACCCCGCGAAGCTACTTCGCCTTATCGCGATGGGGGGCCACAGCTGACTCTGCCAATAGGAACAGTTGCGACAGCATCTGTGCGGACAGACCTTCCGAGAACCCCCCTTCACGCCCTTCCCTTCCCCTAAAAGCAGTCAAGGATGGGAGGAAAATGACGTCAATGTTATCACAGCAGCTTTATCGGCGGGCGTCACCTTTAGCTTATTTAAATTTTTGATTTATGAGCGAATGGTTGTGGTTAGAAGATTAATTCTTTCACTAAAATTCTTTTTTCGTTTCCATCTAACGTGCAAAAAATTGCGATTTCGGTTCCGAGTTAACGCCCCCATTTAGAGTTTATGAACCTACTAAGATGCAGATTCCAATGGTTAAAGATGATTCTCTGTAAATTACGCATTGCTTTGAAACTTTCGTCCGCAAATTCATCATGTCTGTTTCCTGAAATTACTGCAACTGGTAGGTTGCTTCATCTCAGACTAAAACGAGTGGTTATACTCTGTTGTTTCAACCACCAAGTAATGACCTTTCAGTCATAACCACGACTGGTCACAACAGGACGTAAAGGTTAGGGACCCGTAATCCTTAGAACTCGTGGGAAAATCAAGCAATGCCATGGATTGCGCGAATCCGATGCCAAACGCAAACCCTGGCAGTCCTTTCGTTCTGCGCTCGCTGTTGGGATCTTGAGGGTTGTGGGGAAGAGTTTTGAACACGCCCTTTGGGCGAATCCTAGTTGCGCTCAAAGACATCAGGTCGTAGCTTCACACGATGCGACGGATGTCCCAAACGGAATGTTCATTCTGCCAGGGAGGAAGAACACTTCGCGACCTCAGGAAGAGCACTTATTAATCCCCTCCATATGAAACCAATGACAATTCATATATTCGTTCTTAGCAATGTCCACTTCATGCATTCCAACCTTTATGTCGACGACATTTTAATTTCTAAGTTTGAAAACTTATATCAACAAATTCAAAGATCATGTACCATCCGTGAAAACTTTGGCGGCGATGCCCGCTGTAATTGCACAATAGCAAATATTCCACAGATAAAAAATCATTCGCCTTGACCAGGGACTCGAACCCGGACCCCCTGATTTCCGGCCAGATACTCTACCAGTTGAGCTACCAATGCGTCCTCTTTCTCTGTGGAAATTAAAGAGCTTAAAAGAACAAGATGTTCACTGACTGGTAGACATATGAATGCCACAAAGCAGCCAAAGTCATGCGATTGGCTCCACCATCCACGAGGTTAAAGCCGACGTTGGAACACTTAATGTGCTTACTTATTACGAATTCAAAGATCAAATATTCACATCAAAGATTAAAATATTCACTTAATATTTTAATCTTTGATGGGAGAGAGGACGCCTTGGTAGCTCAAGTGGTAGAGCACCTGGTCGGAAATTAGGGGGTCCGGGTTCGAGTCCCGGTCAAGGGGAATATTTTTATCTCTGTGGAATATTTGATTGTGTTATACCAACAACTCTGTTTGTCTCATATGGTACATGCATTTTCACGTTTGTATCCTTATTTCTAACTATAATACCATCATCATTATCATTTAGTTCCATTCATAAAGACTTTTTCTCTTCATCTGTAGATCTTTATCCTTAGACGATCCTAAGCTCCACTACCATTTTCCTCCTACGGATCGAAAATTCCTCTCCTTGCTCACAGATATCTCGCGGTTCCCACAAATTGCAAAACAAAGCGCTGGCCAGGAGAGAGAGACGAGCAGCGAAGCCTTTTGTCGAGGGAGAAGAAAGTGGTGGGGAGGGTGCGTCTTTTTGTGTGAGCGGGAATGATGGGTAGGGTGGACTTTCGATTGTCGGGTGTTTACGGCGGTTGGGACTAATCTCGGTGAGACAATGGGGGTGGCTGGCCCTCTCGTCTCTGAGGTATCGATGGGGCCCTTTCGTTTATTGGGGCCCTTTCGGGGGTCGCCGGTCCCAGGGAGGCATTTCGGACACGCGGGGGTCAAGAGGTCGCGGTGGGACATCCCAGCGAGGCGATATGAGGAGGTCGCCCACACAACACAAGTGGTTTTGTTGGCATTCGGGGTGACGCACGCACGCACTCGGAGATAATGCGACGCACTGTGGGCTGAAATCGGAAATAGCTGGTCAAAAATCATATCTTCCCTATTTTAATAGATAGAACGACGAAATCTTCCCAACTATTTTGCTTTAGTCTTCTAAACATAATTATGACAATATTCTGCCAAAAAAAATGATCCGGGGCCTTTTTTTTAAACAAATTTGAGGAGACTGAAAAAAATCCAAAAATCGACTAGGCGTACCGCTGCAATACAGAGGGATTATTTTATTTTAATAAAATGTTTTAAATGCAAAAATAAGCTGTTTCAAATATATTTTAATTTTTTAAACAAAATATTACACATTAAATAGATTAAAATATTTTTTATAAACAATATTAATGTAATAATTCATTAACATAAGGCATAAGGGTCAGCGATTGTATTGTTGTTACCTACACAAGATATAACTGTAGAAGTATTTTAAATCTTGAAACATGATATAAAAAGTTAAAAAATATATATTACAATTGATATAACCCGAAAAATTAATTCATCAACCCATTATAGGTCTTCATCGGATTCCAAATCATCGCTGTCCTCATCCGTTGTTGGCTCCTCCATCATAAGCAAATATCGTGTTTCTTCCGAAACATTTCTTCTTACATCTTTTGAAATATCCAAGTATTAGGGGATCCGAAGTTAGGAGGAGCCTTTGGAAAAGATCCTCCATTTCAGCAAAACAGGAAAATTTTCTCGTATGGTGTGCTCGGTACCTTCTTATATCTTTATGCCGAGATTCCAAAGCTTCCTCCGACAGCTGGCCAATGGTTCTCCCATTGGCCAGCTGTCGGAGCTGCTGCCTTTGCAATCGATGCTACATGAATTAGTACCTTGCGCACCGTGAGCGGATACCACGGATACAATTTCACATATAGGGAAGCGGTCTTTGAGCAGTAATCGCTGAAAGTGCCGTAATTTATTTCAAGCCCAGAAGATAGTGCTTTCAAAATTGTGGCAAACCTTGCAATAAGTTCCTCGTTAATACCTAGTTCGGTAAAAAGAAAAAAATTTCTCACGTAATCTACCACAAAAATTCTGAATGTGAATGCCAAATTTTGGAATTAATAAACAAAAAAGACATATCTTAAGTTATTATTGGTTAACATACCGGTAATTTCTGATGTAAGCTTGGGATTAGAAAAAAAAACGTCGGGCAGTGTTCCCATCATTAGTCGTCCCTTGACCAGGCTTTGGAACGTCAATTAAAAGCCCCATTTTTGTTTTAAACGAATCTTGAATCTCCTTTTCCCTTCCTTCCAATTCGGTTTTGCTCCCATTGGTAGCTTTGGTCTAAAACGAGGTCACGAAATTATGATATGAATATGCCTTAATGGAAAAAAATGGTACACTATTTGAATATATGAGTATATGTAACCAAATTTTCTACTCACCCTCCATTTCTTTACGTTCAAGCGATAAGAGACTCGGAGTTGGCATTCAAAAAACCTAATAATGCGAGAGTCTGTGTGGTTCAGCAGTTCTTGAAGGCTCACTTCACATTTTGTTTCCCCTACTGATATGCCCTCTGGGTATGCAGCATCTTCTGAAATCTAACCCTTTCATAACTAGGGTAAAGCTTGTGTCCATATTTTTTTAAATTTTTGTTTAAACCTGTCGTTATTCCTATTACATTCATCCCATTTTTTGAAGTATGAATTGAAAAAAATTGCGTTCATGACATTCGTCAAAATTTCCTTGATTTTCATGTATTTTTCTAGGTTAAACTTGCTGTGAAGATATTGCAGAGCTAATTTTCTTTTGGAATTCACCGAATTTCCACTTCCATTGAAAATCACATCATGCATTTCTTTTCGGTCACTTTCGTGGGGTCCATTTTTTTCTAATCCGGAATGTCAATACTGTTATTCACCGGAGAAGGAAATCAAAATTTGAATAAAATTCCCTCCGTAATACGCGCACAATAATAGAGAAATTTCTTAGGGAAACTTACCTTATTATCGATCCTTAGTATCCTCTAGTTCGGCCTCCACGTTTAAATTTCACGCTCTGGGGAAACTGAGCTTCAGAGAACTCTTGGTTTTCGGATTCTGTGGTACAAGCACTGAGATTCTTTCGCACTGACGACGAAAATCTGACTAATTTGCTCAGTAAAATCGTGAAAAAGAGAATTTTTTCAACCAATTGGAAACAAGCATTTGTAGGAAAACTCATGCGATCTACTTTGTAGAATTCGTCCGCACGTGTTCAAGAGAAGCGATTCGCAAAAGTGCAAAAACCCCTTTTCAGGGACGAGACAATAAAGCAATGAGCGGCATTTCCACAAACGAATAGCAAAGCATAGAATGCCATCTTTACCAACACTCAGCCGTACAGGCATTAAAGCTCTCAAATGCTAGATACAAATCAAAAGACTAAGGTAGGGTGATCGGACAAAGGAGATTACCGCTGTCGGCCGGGTAGTGACCGCGGCCACTGCTGTACCTTTTCCTTATTCGAATGTATGAGCTGCTGATAGTTAAAAGGCTCAGGAATGTGTGAAAAGCAATATATGTGAGTGCATAACGGTAAAAATTGGGTTTCCCAAAGATGAGAAAATATTCCCCTGCAGCCGCCCACTTCATGATACAAGTTTCCGACTTGCCGGCGCACGCGTTGAACCTTGCAAATGTTATCTTTCTGATTAAAATCGTAATGTGATAATGGAAAAAATGGAACAGTAAGGCTTACGTAGAGTGCATAATGTATACTGGTGTGGAAAACACGAGTGTTTTCTCATTTTTATTGAGTAATCCATAACTGTAACAAATTCTGAACGAATTTCCGCATCTCAGCTCCGCGCCACGCGATTGGACCTCTGGGTACATAACTTGATGGGAGTGATGGGGGGGCAGATTGGGGCAGGATTTTTCTTTTGAACATTTAAGTTGACACTTTTGTTTATAATTTGGTATACATATTTTTGTCGCTAAAGACCGCTAACATAAAGTTTTTTCCTACTTTATGGAAAAAATACGAGAAATATAGCATATTTTTATTGTTTGATAAATTTTTAAAAAATATAACAACAAAATCTAAATTTTCACTATAGTTGGTTTGAAACATACATATTATTATGTTGGTAAGCTTAAAAATTACGTGTCTCACATTAGAACGGAACAGTAGCAAAACTCTTTCGTCAGTTTTCACCAAAAAAATGGAAAGTAATTTTTGTTCATTTTTTATGAATTTCACAGACGTCTGCTAGTCTAAAAAAATCACTTAGAAATAAAATTATTTCAGTATTTTGGACAATGATTCTTGCATATTTAGAAAATATAATCGTTTTTTCCGAAATAAAAAGTGAAAAAAATCATTTTTGTCCAAGAATATTCGATTTCAGCCCACAGTGCGACGCCCCTGTGAGACTCTCCTCTCTCCAAACCTCTCGTTGCCACCCCAACGACCATCTGATGCATATCTTTCCGTCCTTCGATTTCATTGCCTTCGTGTATTTCTACGTGGATAATCTCTTGATTAAGAAGAAAAAATTCAGAGAGGGGCTAACAAGTGTGTGTAGCACCACCTTATCCAATTCTCTGAATATTTAAGTTAAGTTGTGAAATAAGTCAAATTTTTTTGCAAGCAATGGGGAGAGCAAGCAGGAAACGATTAGGAAGGAGGAAAATACTGCAAGGTTTAAAATGACCCCTGGGGAGGTAGGTGTGTTTGAAACCGTCGAGATTATCTCGAATATGTAACCAAGGAGTCACGTGGTATAAACACGAATGGTTCTCAAATTCGGTGTGCTAAAACCCTCTTATTACAACCTCACTCATTGCTTACTCTTGTGTTTTATGTCACCTGCGGGCTCTGTAACCGAGACATGTGAAAAAAACGCAAGGAAAAACAATTAATTATATAGTAACGAAGCGTTCAGACACACTAAATTGCCAAACCATTCATGTTTATACCACGTGACTCCTTAGTTACCTGTTCGAGATAATTGCGACGGTTTCAAACACAACCCCCATGCTCAAAGTAAAACTCGTGTTTCTACTTGCAATCATGCTAATATATAAAAATGAAGCGGTGTCTGTCTGTCTCTGGGTCCTATGTTCGTAACGCCTCAAAAACTACTGAAGCGATTGAGCTGAAATTTTGTAGGATTCTAGCGTATACACTAGAAGGTGCTATAGGATGCATAAAAAAAAGGCTCAGGGCCCGGGTTGGATTGCTGGCGCCAATTATGTATTTAAATTAGTTTAAATTGACTTTTTCAATTAATGGTAGTGAAAGAGGTTTTTTTCGCTCAGTAAAATATCTAAATATTAATAGATTTCTTGCTTTCTTTCGTTATGTAATGGGAAAATGTTTTAATTTCTTATTTTTTTAACCGATTTACCTTTTGTCCAGAAAACTCGAGGACGTTTACGTTGACATTTAGTGTTTCGTTTTCGGATCTTTTCCGAGCGTTGCTAAGTCCTTTGCCATTGTCGTCCCCGAAATGAAAACATCGTTGATGCTTAAACAGATCGTCACAGAGGGATGGCGTAACCGGAATTGTGGTTTTCGCGAATAAATAGGAATGTAATGAAGGCATTGTAGGCTATTCGCAAAGCAAGGTTAGCCATATTTTGAGATGCTTTTACAAAAAACAGGGAATAACATTTAAACCCCAATGGAGCATAATGTCTCATTATACGTATACCATTGCATTGATGCAAAAAAAAAGTTCGTCTTAAAGCGATTCCGTAAACAGCATTGTTCTTTTCGTGAAGAAATTGAAAGGTAGGCACTTATAGAGGTAACGCAGCTAATTCTTGAACCTAGATCCGCCATTTAATCCGGAAAAATCATACGGACCTACTTTTCGCGCTACTCCAATAGATCAAATAGGTTTGCATTCGGTAAAACTAAAATTATGTTACTGAATGTTTCTGCGGGGTTCAATTGGTTTCGTTAAGATTATATTTATTTTTATATTTATAAAATTATAGGAATATTTTATGGATTTTTACCGTATTCCGAAGTGGACCATTTTCAATATTGTTTTGTGTTGAGACACAAGAACGTGATAAGAAACGTAAATGAAGTCTAATCGAAAGTAAGAGTAGCAAGATGAAAAACTGTGATATAGTTATACATCAAACATACAGTGGGAGGTGTGAATGTACGCTACCGAGGGACGAGTACCTGGTTTACCTAAGTAGGCTAAATCTGTACTAGGTAATAAGAATAGAATTTACGGTAATTGGAATAAACTGCATTAATACGTATCCGTAGGAAGTTCATTGACGCCACTGTCATGAAGTTGGAGAATTTAGACGAGCATAACATACTTAACAGGCCAGAGAAAACATTGTTTACCGAAGAGGCGGTTGCTACCATTCCCAAAAAACCGATTCTGGGCCCGTATTCTTGTTTGAAACGCAACCTCGGTTATCTCCCCAGCAACGAAACCGAGGTTGCGTTTCATTGATTTCCTCATTAGAATGTTTACAAAAAGTTAACGCGAGTCCCGAAAAACCTTTGGTATCCCTTGGATACCACGAGAGTTTCAGAAAGAGAATAAGGACCCTGGCCTCATTGTCAACAATAGACAGAAAGCCATTCGTATGCACAACCCCTTCTAACCTCCTTTGTATCTTCTGGAATCTAAGTTTCTAAATGAAATTCTTATTTTTGTAAAGACCCAGGTATGAGTCCAGGCAGTAATTATATGTTTGCATAGGTTTAAATCATATTTGTGGTTCCGATAGTGACTTGGAGGCATAGCTAGCTCCTTAGCACAAGTTTGTTTTCGTCCCTTCAAGAAAAATGTTAAAATTTCGTAATACAATTTGTATTTATTATATTTCCCTTAGTACTAGGTTAGAAGCTAGTACTTCATATAAGTTTATTCGGGAGTGATGAACTAATACCCTTATTGAAAGAGCTTAGCGGCCTAAGACAAAGAGATCTCTCGGCCAGTAGCAAGTGGTAAGGCAAATGTGTTTCCAAGTGCACTTAATTCATTGGAAATGCTTCGGAGCTTGAGATTTTTGATCTTGTTAAAAAGTTGACTTTGAAAATCTGTTACCATTAAGCCTCCAATTAGAAACAGATGTGTTGATCCTACTCACAGTGGTTTAAGGGAAACGTGCGAAAGGTAATGGAATCATTGGCAATTGGCTCAAGGACTAATTATTTATTTTATTTCTTCAGTTTTCTTTTGCCCGTGTGTTAGGCTCTTTGACGGTTTGTTATTAGTCAAAACCTTCTCGTTCAGAAGCTATAAATAATATCAATTACCAAGTGAGTTTTGTGCTTAATTTTTAATTGTTTATGATATTTTTAATTCATTAAAAAACGTTAATACAACCTCTACCGTCGCGGTTGAATAATACGAGAAATGAAGAGTTTGTTATTGATTTGCCCACCAGAAATTTGTGATTTCATGTTTGCTCTCATGTTCATTTTACGGGAACTCGAGAACGTAAGAAAAATACATTCACTGTCGCATGTAAGACGCCAGATGATGAACAGTTGAGCGCAGACCCCTTTTAGTCATAGTTTGAGCATAGCATTGTTGCGTCTGACTCCACATGTTAAGCTATGAGTAAGAAGACCCGTTCTTCTCCCAAGTAAACTGCCCAACTAGAAATAATTGCGGATGCATATTTCAGGTTATTTAGTGACTGTCCGTAGGAAGCAATGAATGAAGCACCTTTGACGACGCAGCGGTGGAAGGGACCTGCGAAGCGGGCCCTGTGTTTGACTTCGGTTTGCAGTGGCCCGAAGTGGGGCCGGGGAGAGGTCAAGGGCCCCAAGGGGCCTCCATATCCTCCCACCGATTGCGGAGGCGCCGGGAACGAGTCGGCTCGCCGTGGCCCCCGTTGGCATTGGGGCCCTGGGGAGCGTTTCCTGACGAGAAAGGCCCCTTCGCAATCCTCCCCCTTCCCCGCCTTCGCCCGTTTTTCAAGATTCAGAGCAATCGACGCCTCCTCTACACTACTCTTTGACGAATTACGTCTGAGAGCGCCGTGGCGAAACTTGCAAACACAGATGGCGACGCTGACGTGCAATGGCGAATTGCAATGGGGTCGTTTACCATATTTTTTATTGCCAAAATTGATAGAGTTTGTAAAATAAAAAAAAACCGGAATTTTTCGGTTTTTTGATCCGTCAATCATTTATCGAGTTATAAGCGGCGAAATACTGATGTTTTCAACCCTTTCGGAAAAGTGGGCGTGGTGCAACCTCTGACGTATATCGACTTCGTCCAATCCCAACTGAACCCGCGAAGCTACTTCGCCATATCGCACACAGCTGACTCTGCCAATAGGAGCACTTGCGACAGCATCTGTGCGTGCAGACCTTCCGAGAACCCCCTTCCACTCCCTTCCCTTCCCCTAAAAGCAGTCAAGGACGGGAGGAAAATGACGTCAATATTATTACAGCAGCATTTTCGGTGGGCGTCACCTTTTGCTTATTTTAATTTTTGATTTATGAGTGAACGGTTGTGGTAAGAAGATTAATTTTTTCGCCTAATTTCTTTTTTCGTTTCCATCTAACTATTTCGTGTACAAAATTGCTATTTCGGTTCCGAGTAAACGTTCGATCGAAGCGCCTTGTGATGCTCGACGTGATGCTTTTAGTGCACTTTTCACGGAATCGAACACAGCTGCTCTGGACGGAGCGAGTGAGACTCGGAACCTCAGTATAGGAGGACAGTGCTCATATTCTATCCGGCTGTACACCCGCACAGAGCGCGAAAGAGAAACGTCTTCCCTCGCCTCGCGGTGGCTCCTATCTAGGGCTGTGCGATATGCTGTTTTGAATATCGCACGACGATATCATTCAGATATCGCCGATGTATCGGTTTCGCGGTGTAAATGGGAAATATCGTGATATGGACATATCGGGATATCGACATATCGGGATATCGGCATATCGACATATCGGGATATCGAATATCGACTTACAATACAATAACTTAAGGCGAAAGAGCCATATGAGCTGAAATAGAACCATTGGTCGAAGAACGGTGAAAATTTTTTAAATTCCGAATTATGGTTTAAAAGCAATAATTTCATAAACAAATTTGAACTTTTCTTGTTGAATTCGAGTTTTCATTGATGAAATTGCACCATGGCCCTGCATCCAAATTTTATGGTAAAAAAGTTATAGTTAATAACATTAACAAATTAGACAATTTAAAATATATAATTAACGATTGAGGAAGTGTAATATTTAATAAGGAAGAGACCGTTTATAGCACTTCTATCCGATAAACCATTACCTACTGAGAAATTGCTCTAAATAGAGACATTATTACCTAAGTGTGACAGAAAAAAACACCGGGATTAGCATATCGTCATATCGGGATATCGACATATATTGATATCGCGGTTCGAAATATCTACTCCCGATATCAAGTGCATATCGAGTATCGTCGACGATATATCGTGGTATCGCACAGCCCTACTCGCAGGAAATTGCGTAGATGTAGATTTCCTTTCATTTTCAGCGTCGTCAATTTGTCTCTTTACTCATGGAGACTTTCTTGATGATGAAGATGGTACAGCTATGCATATATATTTAACGCACATTCAGATGGTGGTGGGACACGTCCGTATTTTCAAGTTTAGCCGCAATTCAGAGCCCATCCACTGCACGATTGAACGAAGATGAACAGAACACCATCGCAGAGCACTAGGAGAGGAGCGAAGCCTCCTTTAACGCGGCGAACACACTTTCAGAGTGCAATCCGAGCCGAAATAAAAACTTCCCGGACTGCGAAATCATCCCTCTGCGTCTCCTCTATCATTTCCCGGATTCGCTCGCCGTGCGGGTTTCATTGGAGCGTATTCACCCTCCCGCCCCAGCATCCCCCGCGCCGCCGCCCACACAGCAGCAATAACATCTTAACAGCATCCTTTCGTCCGACACCCTCCCTTCTGCAGTGCATCCCCTTCCCGCGGACACTCTTAAAACACCCTCTCCCTCGTTTCATTCATTTCGATGTGCCCTCTCGTACTTTCGTGGTTTCCGGTTAATTAGTCCTACATACCAAAAGCTATAATCATTGATACATGTTTCACCGTTCCTTTCATATTAAATTGTATTCTGTTTGTAGTGTTAACCAACAAAGAAGTGTAAAAAAACTGCAGATTACGGATAAAGGTGTTTATGTTAAAAAATACTTCAAATTCTCTGTTAGCTTAAACACAAGTCTTTAAATAAATGTATCATGATGCTTTACTTTTACTTCACATTTCAAACCACGGGTTAATTACTAAATTATCCAGCACCAATGATAGCATCTATGTGATTGTAGTTGCAACACACTTATTCTATGTTCTTATTTTTGTATTTCATCTGAGATGGTCGAGTCGGTGACCCCAAAACGGAGATACTGTCCAAAGGGGCGGCACCTATATTCCCGACAAATCACTCTATAATTAATAATTGTCTTTATCTAATCTGGAATAGAAATCATGATAATTATTATTCATCATCATCATCATTGGTCAACAATCCTAGGATTGGTTTGACGCAGCTTTCCACTCGATTCTTCTATCGGCCAACCTTTTCATTGTGACGTAATTCTTCTCTTTTACACTCTTCACAACTTGTTCCATATATCTCATACGAGGCCTGCCTTTTCCAATCTTCCCGTTCACTTTTCCCTCGACGATAGTCTTCATCAGGCCGTCGTGTCTCAAGATATGGCCGATTAAGTTTTCCCTTCTTCTTTTTAGAGTTTTCAGCAGACTTCTCTTTTCTCCTACTCTTCTTAGCACTTCCTCGTTACTTACTCGGTCGATCCATTTAATCTTCAGCATTCTTCTGTAACACCACATTTCAAATGCTTCTACCCTTTTCTTCTCCGCTGCTGTCATCGTCCATGATTCACTGCCGTAAAGAAAAATGCTCCAGATGTATGTTTTGATGAACTGTTTCCTTACTTCTATGCTTGTATTTCCTGCTGTAAGTAGATTCTTCTTTTGAAAGAATGCCCTCTTTGCCTGGGCTATTCTACTCACTATTTCTTTCTTGCTTCGTCCATCGTTGGTTACTCTGCTTCCCAGGTAACAGAACTCTTTCACCTCTTCCAGTTTCTGTTTTCCTAGTTTAACGTTGGTTTTCGCCTCTTCTCTTTTGCTGCACACCAATATCTTAGTCTTCTTCTTATTGATCTTCAGCTGATATCTGGCCATAGTCCTTTCCATGGTTGTTAGCATCTTATTCAGCTCCTTCTCTGTCTCTGCTATGAGAGCTATGTCATCAGCGAATCGTAGCATACTGATTGTTTCTCCGTGGATTTTCACTCCAGAACACTTCTCCTTGACTTCATTTATGGCTCTCTCGATGTAAACATTAAAAATTACGGGAGACAGTGCGCAGCCTTGTCTCACTCCTTTCCTTATTCTTGCCTCTTCACAGCTGGGTCCAGATTTAATCACAGCAACTTGGTTTTTGTACAGACTGTGTATAATTCTTCGGTCATTGTAGGACACTCCAATTCCCTTCAGAATTCCAAGCATTGAATCCCAATCCACGTTGTCAAAGGCCTTCTCTAAATCCACAAATGCAATGAACGTCGGTTTGTTCTTCTCCATTCTCTTCTCTATAAGTAGCCTAAGGGCCAATATTGCTTCCCTTGTACCCTTACTTTTCCTGAATCCGAATTGATCTTCATCCAGGAACTCCTCTGCTTTTCGTTCTATTCTTCTGTAGATGATCCTGGTCAGTATCTTCGATGCATGTGTCGTCAGGCTTATAGTCCTAAAATTTTCGCATTTCTCCGCTCTCTTCTTCTTGGGAATAGGAATGATGATGTTTTTCTCGAAGTCCCTTGGAATTTCCCCTGTTGAATACATGTCGCAGATGGTTTTGTAGAGATGAATTAATGTCTTCTCTCCTGCATTTTTAATTAGTTCTGCAGGGACATCATCAATACCTGAGGCCTTATTCATCCGAAGATCCCTTACTGCAGCGTCGAATTCCGATCTTAATATTGATGCCCCCATATCATCTATTTCCACTTCGCTTTCCTCTTCAATAGCTTTTGTGCTGAGATTTTTTCCATTGTATAGCTCTTCCAGATATTCTTTCCATCTCTTCACTTTGTCCTCGTTTTCAATCAAAATTTCTCCATTCTTGTCCCTTATGGCATTGCATCTTGCGCTCCGTTCCTTGAAGTGGTTCCTCACTATGCTGTAGGCCGCTTCCACCTTTCCAAGTGCAAGGTTGCTTTGTACATCTTCGCAAAGATTTTTCAACCACAGCTCTCTAGCTTTCCTTGCTTTGCGACTTATTTCGTTCCTTATTCTTTTGTAGCAGAGCTGCCCTTCTTCAGTTTTCGCATTCTTGTACTTTCTTCTTTCTTCAATCAATTCTAAGACTTCCTCCGTGATCCATGGCTTCTTCTTGGCAACTTTTCTTCTTCCAAGAACTTCTTTTGCGGCTTCCTGTAGTCCACATTTAATGTTTTCCCAACGCTCTTCCACTGATTTCTCATTCAGGTTCTCTCCTATGTTGTTTCCCACTGCTTTTTGAAATGCCAGCTGATGTTGAGCCTCCTTTAGTTTTTCTACTTGCCATATATTCTTCTTTGTTTTCTTCAATTTCTTGAATTTTAGATGGCATTTCATCATCACTAAATTATGGTCACTGTCGATGTCTGCCCCAGGGTAGCTTTTGCAGTCCTTCACTTGGTTTCTAAATCTCTGCTTCACTAAAATGTAGTCTATTTGGCATCTTCTTCTGTCTCCTGGCATTTTCCATGTGTATCTTCTGCGGTTGTGATTTTTAAACAATGTGTTGGCAACCACTAACTTATGTTGAGTGCAGAACTCCAGCAGCCTTTCTCCTCTTTCGTTTCGGTTTCCCAATCCGTATTTTCCAGTTATTCTTCCATCTTGACCTTCGCCGACGACAGCGTTCCAGTCTCCTAAAATAATTAGGTTTTCTTCTCCTCTTACCTGTTTTATAACTTCCGTGATATCTTCGTAGACGTCTTCCACTTCTTCATCTTCATAGTCAGTCGTAGGCATGTAAACCTGCACCACCACAGTATCTACAGGTTTGGTCTCGATCTTCACCATTATTATCCTTTCATTGTACTGCAGGAAGCTCTTCACACGCATTCCGGCACTCTTTCTGAGCATGATCCCTACTCCAGCATTACCATTTAATGATCCTGTATGTATAATCCTGTAGCTTCCACTCCAAAAGTCTCCTTCTTCGGGCCACTTCATTTCGCTGATTCCTAATACGTCGAGGTCCATTCTTTGCATTTCTACCTTCAGGTTCTCCAGTCTTCCACAGGTCCGAAGCGATCTCACGTTCCATGTTCCTACCCTAAAAAGTGTATCACATTTGACTGATGTACTCTCTCGGGTAGTCCCCGCCCGGAGATCCGAATGGGGGACTATTTTACCTCCGGAATATTTTACTCGAGAGGGTTCCACCACGTCATGATAATAAAGGAAAGAGTGGAGTAGCTGCGACTCCTCGGGATATTAATGTGGTGGTTTCCCCTTGCCTTCCACATCGCAGTACTACAGCCGTTAATGTAAATGTTACCACGCCTGTAGTGAAATGAGTGTCACTGTACCGACCACTGTGGTCTGCACCCTCACTCATGTGAAGAAGAGCTGCTGCCCTCTCCTCCGGGTGATGAGAAGCGTAATTATTGGCGGCCTCCCATCGCCAAGTCACGGCATCTTCACAGGTTCTGTATTACTTAGAGGCCTATCTTACCCAGGGATAGACCAATACCCCCTCGGAATGCCGTCGCTTTTTGTCCACGACTGCTTATTCGACGAGTAAACTCGCTTATCTCGCAGCTAACCTCTATATCTAGAGGTCGACCCACCATCCGCAACCCGGTGGACGCACTCGGTGGCTTTAAGCTCAGCCGCGAGATAATTATTATTATTCCGATTAAAATGGGAAAGAACGCTCTACATTGGTGGTCAACATCAAAATACAAAATCTAAGAGATTTAGCACTTCCTTGCGCTTGATGGGGTTGATATGTGCTTTTTCGAAGATTCGCTTTGATAGTGAGGAGCGACGCTAGGTGAAATTTATTTCATCATTTTGATTGGCACTCTTAGAAAACTTTTTGTTTTCCATGTAACGACAATAAATAACTTACACATTACCGGAGTTATATTAATCTGAGTGTGATACTTCGGCACATGGAAATTTTTGTAAGTGAAAAAGTATATCAAGCAATACTGAAGTTACTAACAAGAGAAGAATAGAATTTAAGTCATAAATTATCTACATCTACATCTACACGATAACCTGCAAGCCACCGCGAGGGTGTGTGGCAGGGGGTGACTATCACCAACATGCACTACCAACATGCAAACAAGCAACTACAGTGTCTCATGCAACTAGATTGTTAGTATCTATAGTATTTGAGGGGTTAATACATGCATCATGCACTACAGACTACTCTAAAATATTTCCCCTACCTATCCCTTTGCTATGCTGCCTATTCTGTTCTCTTATAGTACGGGGGAAAAATGCCATTTTAATCTATCAGTACGACAATCTATCTCTCTAATCTTGTTTATCTGGTCGAATCTAGCATGATACGCTGGTGTTTTTAATGTGTGCCTAACATCTTCAGTAAAGCTATCCGATTGGTATTTCTCTAATAGATTTAATCTGTACCTTACCCTACCATCTGATAAGGATTCCCACCCTAATTTTAGTACTAATACGCTACCCAACCTATCGTAACACCTTTTAACGAACCTAGCTGCTCTACGCGGCACACTGTCTAGTTCTCTGATTCATTAGGATCCCATACTTTGGCTGCATACCCAAGGTGGGGCCTAACCAGTGAAAAGCCCTGCTCGTGTCCTTCCTTCTTGAAGTGCCCTGTGATGAGCGTGTCTTCGAAATCTTGGAATGGCGGCGGATGAAGGATTGTGAATAGCCATTCTGTCGAAGCGCTGCCCTCACCTGGTCTTCTTCGGTCCTCAGGGAGAGGTCATCGGACACCGATCTGGCTCTGTGCAGCAATGTTTTGATGAGCGCCGCTTTCTGTTGAGGGCGGTGGTGGGAATCTGCGTTTAGGCAACGGGCGGTATGGGTTGCTTTGCGGTACACTGTATTTCGAAGGGAGCCGTCGATTTTTCTCTGCTCCAGCACGTCCAGGAAGGCTAGCGCTCCGTTGACTACCGTTTCCTTGGGTAATTGTATGGCTGGGTGCATGCTATTTAGGTCATACTCGTCTCTGCCCGTTCGGGAATTGTCGGCCAAGATCGGAACCGCCGACCTCCCCCCCCCCCCGCCTGCTAGCCCCACAGCACATTTTCCTGCTTATCAAACTTCAATTTCCTTGAAAGGAAGTCGTTTTCAGAGTGTAGCGGAAATTCAAGACCGATCCCAGAGACTGCTTCGAACAGTCACTGTAAACTTCCAAGACAATATTTTCAATGACGACGTTAAACATATCTTGTGAACTCCCAGCTTACTATGGTAGACTGGACCATGATAGTAAAATTAGAAAACTTGAATGCCGAACCAAGAGATTCTAAATGTCCTTCCTTCCTCCTACAATTAGGGATATGAATAGCTAATATGTTCAGTCAATACATCTCTATAAGTGTATCGACGGATAGCATAAGTTGTTGCATTTTGGTATAAGGTTTTTAGCGTAACCGAAATAGCTGGATGTTTACGCATGCGTGCGTAGCTATTTTAATCTTTTTTTTAAATTATTAAGTTACGACTAGAATATAGTTATTATCCTTTATATCGTGTATATAATGCATGTGTGGTGTGAATTCGTCCCCTGCCACACAACTACAGGGTATTATTCACATTACTTGCCATGAGAAAAAATTCACATGGACCGGAAATCGAACCACGGACATTTGGCTTTCCGGGCCACTGTTCAGACCACTACGCTACCCAGGAAAGGATCCTGGATAGAGTAGTGGTCTGCGCAATGCCCCGGAAAGCCAAAGGTCCGTGGTTCGATTTCCGGTCCATGTGAATTTTTTCTCATGGCAAGTAATGTGAATTTCACCGCCGTTCACGCGGCAGGCTTGAAATATCCTACATACAGGGTATTACGTTGATGGAAACGAGTTCAGCGGAACATACGAGCAGAGTAAGAACGATTGGAATTGCGCGTAGCAAGCGACTTGTAAGGGGAAGAACATTTGTGAAGTTGCTAGTACAGAAATAAAGATCCTATGACCAAAGTTCGGTCTTTTTATGAACAGATGCTCTCCATGACAAGTTTAGAGGTACGTCCTTTGCTGGTCGCACAAATAACACGCATAATTAAAAGAACTACACCCTTCAGTTGCACGTAAGTAGTTCATGTTTGATGATTCGAATTTCGGCTTGTTGGGTTGATGAGGGGATGTAGTGAGAGAAGAAGTCAAAGGAAGACGAATCTCTGAGGAAAGGATCGGAGGCAAAGAAAACATTTCCAACACATTTCCATTGCAGCAATCAAGTCTGGGAGAAGAGGCGTGGCGAGAAGAGGAAGGAGGAAGAGGTGTGATGGAGAGGCTCTCGTGGCCTGATTCTTCTTATCAATGGAGAAACAGGCGATGGGAGGCGTCTTGCGATCAGACGGATCCAGAAATGGCCGAAATCACGCCGTTGCCCGAGAACTGGGTCTGACTGAAGCGAAAGAATTCCAGGGAGGGTGAGAGGTCTTCTCTGCTATTCCGAGAGACTATTTTTTCCTCTCTCGCCCGCAAGCTAAGTCCTCGTTCGCAGCGGTCGCGTTTTTATTTTGCAACGAGGAGGTCACAGTTCAAAACGTTATTGTGGTGGAGAGAGGAAGGAAGGCGAGTTCCGAATCCTTGCGAGATGGGAACGAGAGGACACACACACAGAATCTCCCGGGGGTGGTGTTGGTTTTCGGGGTCCGGCGTCCACTGTTGCCGGCGCAAGGGGTTGTCCCCTGGGGGTGGAGTGGGGTGAGGGGGTGGCTAATATGACGAAGGGGGGGAGGAGCGGTGCTGCGGAGCGGGTGGCAATAATCGGCCCACGCTGCACACACACCCGGATGCAGAGTGCCGCTCCTTGCGCGGGAGCCGATATTGGGAGGCCGAGATAAGGGGATTCAACCGCGTCATCTTCCCCCCCCCCCCCCCCCCCCCCCTCTCCAATAAGAGAAAGAGGCGATACGGAGCAGCCGGACGCCGCTAATTAAGCAGCTATCGGGGTTAATTGTCTGTGATGTGGTGTGCGCGGTTAACGCCGCGGAATACATCGCCTCTTCCTCTGCTAGTCTGTAAAACTTTCGTCTGAATACGTGTGCCGTAAACATTTGGAATATTACCTGGAAATAATCGAATTGTGCCATCGATACTGCAAATAGGAGACCAGTTGCATTATTAAGAAGGGTACATTGTCGTACCAATAGATTTATAAAATGTCAATTCCTCCCCCGTAATATAAAAGAGCACAATAGGCAGAATAGCAAAGGGATAGACTATAGGTGAACACTTGATAGAGTAGTCTGTAGTGCATGAAGCATGTTTTTAACATGACTAATCCATAAACGCTAAGGAAATAGAAATGAATACATCGAGAGAAATCATTTCAAAACTGTAATAACTTCGCCACTACTACTAACCATCTAGTTACACGCGACTCTAATATCTAACACGTTTCTATGAAGTAATAGAATTGTAGCTGTCGGTTGCATGTGATTAATACATGTTTGGTGATCTTCGACTCCTGCCACACACCCTAACGGTGACTCTCAGGGTATTACGTACATGTGGACGTATTGTTAAAAAGATCCGTAAAAAGCAATTGCATCAAGTCACTGTCAAACAAATATGAGCCGAGATATCGGAGTTATTCAATGCAAGTTCATCTTACTCAAAATATGATGTTATCACTATGCTAAAACATTTTCCTTATTAAAATATGCATTACTATAGGTATATGTAATAATAGCACCCTCGAATGTGGTTAGCCAGGATATAATAAGGGATAATATCGAATCCATAAATTGCCAAACTTTAGAACATAGAATCCTTTTTTGTCGCACTTCTCTTTATACCTAAAGTTATTACCTGTGCCTTAAGTTTCAATCTATACCTTCTTAGGATTCATTTAATATTTTATCTCTTTCTACGGCCATGCGCCGAAAAAATATCAATGCTTTGATGTTTAAAATTACCATTAAAAATGTATTTACACTGAGCAAGTCATGTACGAATGAGACAAGGAATTGCTGTTAAAGAAATCACAGAGAGCGGGCCGGTAACATTTTGGTTGCATGTATTGGGGTTGTGGTGGGTAGAGCACTGAGCTACTGACCGGAGGGTCCCGGGTTCAAATCCCGGGAAAGAGCCTTTCTGGACACCCCCATCTAAAATCCTCGCGATTCGATTTTCTGCATGTCAGAACGTCATAGGAAATCGCAGGTGGCCCAGGGAAAGGAACTGGCCTCCCTACCCTGAGTATGTGTGAATTTCACACTTCATTGGCTTAGTCCGGGGTGAGCTCTACCCTCACCTATCCAAAGACCAAACTTCGGGTTGAATCACTGAGTGAGTGATATGTGTGTTAGAACAAGGAAAGTGCCGCTAAGCACCGAAGCTAATCCGCGGTGGGTCGACGGGAGAGCCAACCCCAGACCATGATAGGTCCGAGCTTGAGATTATCTACGCCAAATACTTTGCCATGAAAAGTACGGCACTCGACAATAAATTCCAAAATTCAAGAATCCCTTCGGTTAAAACATTTAACATAGACATCAACAAGCCTGCGCAAATACGAATACGGCGCTTATCACTTAACATGTATAGGAATGCTCATATAAAAGATATGCATATTGTAACACAGGGAAAGTTAAAAATATTTGAGTAGATTTTCTCGTTGAACAACCAAAAGCTCCGCGGTGTCCAAAAGGTTCCCTATCTGCATGAACCTCCTGGTAGGGTCAAAGGACTGCTGGGGCGAAGGGGGTAAGAAACGAAAAGAAGTCCATAATAGTGTCTCTATTGAATGTAATTAATGTTTCATGTGAAAAATACAGGAATTTTAAATCTTTGAGGATATGAATGAGAAGTTTACTTTTGAGAGGAGAAACCGTGAACGCGATTTTGCGTACACTTTAATACCTTAATATTTCTACATCCTCATAGTTTTATGCGTGTAGAGCCTGTGGAGATCGACAGAAATGCACACATATTAAAAAAGATGAATAAGAAGCGTTATGTTCCTTATGGTTTGAAAAAACTTACTCGCGTCACGTCATTTCCAGCTCCCGGCGCGCGTCTAAGGCTCCGGACGCGCGTACGAAAAATCAAATGTAATTTTTGGCGTCGCGAACGAATTTTCAATTTTATTTCAGATCTACCTTTAGAAAGCTTCAAAAATTTATTTTAGTTACTTGACAGGCACTTTCGTAACATACTAGATATTTACTACTTAATATGAAATTTTGTGTGAAAATAGCGTCCGCCATTTTGTTACGTAATATCACCTAAATTTAGGAAAAAGCTCTCAAAGTTAAGCACGATAAAGTAATAGAGTGGTTTTAACAGACCTAGTAGTTTTGTACCCGACCAAATTCCTCTTACAGCGTCACCCTCAACTTAAATGGGAAGATTTTCGTAGAAAACTGAAGTCGGGTGTAATAATGAGTTTTGGTTATGTTTGAGCCCCTGTTTCTCGGTAACGGCAACAGAACATGAATAACGAAATGCCATTACATGGTTGCCAATCAATTATGAGTATTTGTACCAAGTTTCATGATTATCTCCAAAAAAAAAGCCATTTTGGCATTTTTACGAGTTTTTTCGATTTCAGTCCAATACGTGTTGAAATTTTCCTTCCTCTCCTTTCTATTAACAAAAAACACAAAATCATGGCAGTGCGTGCGTGGGCCTTGAACTTATTTAAGTAAAACAAGGAAACGAATCAAGAGAAATATTAAAAGGATAAATTATACATCATCTGTAAGAATAACTTCCTGAAATATGTAAATATTCACAAAATTTTAAATTTTCAATTTTTTATCGTTTCCCATTTTTTATTTTACCCGGGAGGCTAGGCTGAGGGGCCGCGGTCCCTCCCTTCCCCCGTGTATGAGCGCTCAACTATGCAAAATCAATAACACAACACTAGAACGTGTAGCTTGCTACTGCTAATCTGTAACTTTGACTGTGGAATAAACGATTATTAATAGTCTACTAACAAATAGAGATGGGCCACTCGATAAATTACCGCGGTAATTTTCGTGAATTACCAACACCCCTGAAAATTACCGTAATAAACTGTAATTTTCAGAAAAGTACCTTTTCAGAAAATTTCTTCCTCACGAAGAAACCATTTGAATGGGTGATATTATAAATTAAGTAGCTAAAACGATTTTGTTTACATTGTGTCCGTGATTAATTCAGAGTGAAATAACAAATGCACTTTCCGCAGAGGTATGTCTTTGGAACGAAAATTTCTCATGGTGTGACAAAAGAGAGGCAAATTGCGTGTTGCTGCCAACTTCTTTATAATTTTTTTAATGAGTTATAATAGATAAACGTCGTGATATGTTTGATATAAGCGTAGGCACTTATATCTCAATGCTATTTGATTTTCTTTTGAGTCCTCTGATAAGGATTTGCGGCTCAAAACTTAAAATTACCGGAAAATTACTGTAATTTACCTCAATTGAAAATTACGGTAATTTACCCATCTCTACTAACAAGTAAAAAATAGACTTCAGGTGTAGGGTGGGGTTTCTTGTCGTTCAGGTAACTACAACATGTCGCTGAGTGGCGAATGTCCGCGGCTATGGGAGGGGAGGTGAGAGTCGACCCAGTGCTTCTCGCACTGTTCCTCCCCATCACCCCATAACCCTCGATGACCACAACAACAACGCTAGCATCATACTATTGCACACTGACACACGCTCTACCTTCATTTGTTTTTCAACTATGGCATTTAAATTTATTCATACCTTTAAATTTTAATTTTCAATTATTTTTTTTTGGCCCGGGCCCCCTGATAGCCCGGGCCCCTGGGCATTTGCCCCCTTTGTTACCCCTTGTCGCCGGCCCTGGTTACACGAACAAAGCCACAAACTAATCTCTGCAACCAAAACTTCGAAGTAAACAACTTTCAGCTGTTGCACGACGATTACGATATTCTGTTATTGTCTCACCGCAATAGCCCTCCGAATTCAAACACTTCGTTCACCCTCTTGAAATGTAACTTACCTTATGATTTCCCGTTTTATGATATTTAACTTTGTTAGTGGCTGATTTATTGGTGACAGTGGATAATTGCATTTCTTGTCTTTGTAGTCCGTTTAGAAAGGAGGCTAAAACGGAATATACACTCCATAGACATGTTAATATTTCCTTCGTACTCATCTTATGGATGTTTTGAAAATGGCTTTGATTGATATCCGATATCCGATATCCCTAATGTCGATATCCCGATATGACGATATCCCGATATGACGATATCTAGTTCTATATATTTGTTTCTGTCACCCTTAATAATGTCTCTATTCAGCACAGTTTCTCGGAAATGGTTGTTCGGATTGAAGTGCCATAAACTGTCTCTTCCTTATAAAATATTACACTTCCTCAATCGTTAATTATATATTTTAAATTGTCTAATTTGTTATTGCTATTAACTTTACTTTTTTATCATAGAATTTGGATGTAGGGAATGGAATGGCCATGGTGCGATTTCATCACTGAAAACTCGAATTCAACAAGAAAAGTTCAAATTTGTTTATAAAATTACTGTGTTTAAACCATAATTCTGAATTTAAGAAAATTTCACCGTTCTTCGACCAAGGAAAAATAGCTATATTTCAGCTCATATGGGCCGTATCAAAAAATTGAAAAGAACATCTATTGTCTAAAATTATATGCTCTTAGTTATTAATTTATAAGTCGATATCCGATATCCCGATATGTCAATATCCCGATATATCCTTATCACGATATTTCCTATTTACATCGCAAAACATATTTATAGGCGAATCCGCGATATCACAATGATATCGTCGTGCGATATTCAAAACATCATATCGCACAGCCCTGACTCTGTGGATCGGTGAACTTAACCCGATTAAATAAAAGTCAGTGTCGCAGAGAGAGGGAGAGTATGTAATGTGGTAGTCTTCGCTCATTTTGCCCACTTGGTTTGCAATCGACAGATAGCGCATCCGCGGTGCACATGAGGCATTGTTGAAATAGGGAGAGAAATGTCATTGAATATTACTTTAACAGCTTCGACGAATATTACTGCAGCTGCTTCACAGGGCGCGTGAATGAAAAATGAGCCGTCGCAGCTTTTCCATTGAATTAATTTTAACTTTTTCCGCTTCCGGAAATAGTCTTTGAAAATCTGTCGTCTGGCACAGGAAAATATGAGAAATATCGAGAAACGGATTCCGGGCAATATTCCAATTTATGGACCTCAATGTGTCATGGAAATATTATGAATGGCAACAAGTTATACCAAATCCACAAAATAAATAATTAATACAAGATACGGAAAAAAATAGGAGAGCATATTTGCCTTTTTCAATGGTGACATTATTTATTTAAAAAATGAAGTGAATAAAGAAATAACGTGATAAATAACAATTTGTTGTTTATGATGCTCTTTTGGGAGACAGTTGTTGATTGTAGTCAATATGCTTTTGTATTTACACGCCTCCATCCAATACAGTTAGAAAAATGAAAGTTTATTTGCAACTCTGGTGAGAAAAACAGATTCATGGATAGCGCACTTCTCCGGATGCAGAACACGAAAGCATTTCCTTTTCCGCAGTTTTCTAATTCCAGATGGCGTTCGTTTGCGATTCCGATAGTCTTACTGGTCGAGAAGAACCCCTTGCTTCTAAACATTCACCCTTTTTTCATTTATCAGTGTCGTGAGCTGAAACTATTTTTGCAAATTTCCCAGGAGTGTCAAGATGAGTAATCTAAGCGTATTTTGGATTGTTTAGAACAATCTGTGAAGATTCTTACCCTATAAATACCTGTCTTTTCTTCATATAATGATTAATATTACGATATGATTTTAAAGCGTCACTCCGGTATTCGGAAGCGATTTAATTTATCACGACCTGTGACCCATAGATTCAATCATATTTTTCTTCAGCACAGGTAGATTTTTTCCAGGGTGCGGAATGCAACCTTGTATTACGAATCCAGGAACCCTTGGCTTTAAGGAGGTTGATCCGAAAAGTGAAAGTCATGTCATTTTTTTATATTTTCAGCACTTAAAGAACTAAAGTTCCTCTGTATAACAAAGTAAATATAATTATACCAGCCCATACTCCTTTTTGCACAAATTGTATTTGAAATTACATACGATTAACGGCAAGAATGGGAATATAACGTTTAAAAATACCATAGTGACATGTCATTTTTGCAAAAAACGTATATTTTATGCGTAATTTCACAAGGAATAAAATGACACGAAAAGAAAGGCATCAACCCACCGTATTTTTCGCTAAATCCACCAATTTCTGCGCTTACAGCAGACGAAATGCGTTAGTATACTTCAAATGGCGCTGCGGTCGCTCTAGCCAAATTGTATGGCGTATGAATAATATTATTACTAATGAGGTATTGAAGCATATTTCAGAAAAATATTATAACATTAAGTTTGATAGTAATATTCTGGTGTTATAAATTAGTAAATTCATTGAGTGCATTAAATAATTTCTTTAAAGTAAATGCTGAATCGACTCCATCATCAAGCTGATTAAAATTATCATAAAAAAGAAATCCTTCGACTTTCCATCGTATTTCTTGTGATACTTATGACTTTCAATAGCTTAGGTAATTTTCTTTGTTAAGCAAGGATCACTTAGCAGGAATATACTCGTACTTAAATTAATAAGATTCCTCAGACAGCTTGACTCAAGCAGTCGCAGGCCAACCTCCTTAAATGGAAGTCGCCGATAGCGGCAGCTGACTAAAACCTCGGCGCTGGAGTGGCCGCGGACATCTCGCCGCTGCTGTCTAGATGTCTGGCCCCTCCGATGCACGTATCCACCCCCACCCCCCACAACCCCTTCCCCCCTCCCTCCCCACCCCTCCCCTACCCCGCCGTCTGCTTTTAATCAGTCGGTCGCAGCTGCTGCGTGCATACCAGAAACACTAACGAGCTATGTTTTTTAATTCTCGCGTAATGATTCAGGAATCCTTCGTGGAACATGGTGTGTCAAATCATATAATAAAACAAACGTTAAAGCGGCGAAATATGGCCGGGGAATAAAAAAAATAATGATGGGTAGGGGCTCAGAAGAAGGCTGCGATCCGAAACCACCTCTCTGTGCGCGGCGCAATTCGTTTGTTTTTCGGATTTATGCAATCGGGACGTCCCCCTGCACCGTTCGCGACTGGGTGACGTTTTTTTATCACAAGCTCGTAAATTGTACAATTTTAATCGCCTCTGTCATCTTGCGAAAAAATCTCCTGTAAACAAAAGAGCGTAATTCGCTTGAGTTCAGGCCAAATGTATTGCAGCGACAATATTTCGTAAAACCTGATATATTACCTTAAACCATTTGACCAGTAATGAAGGGATTATTTCAGAGAGCAATCGGATCAGATCATTTTTTTAATTCTATATTTATCTTCTGTTTCTTGTTTGGAGCGAGGAAGTTGATCTTCCCTGCAAAGTCTTTGCATAAACAGTGATATTCCTGTCTTCCTGTTTTCCTCTGGCGAGCGTATCCTTTTCTGTTTTCAGTCGTTCATATTTGGCCAATTTCGCAATTTAGAGTCGTTTCGTTTTTTTCTATAAATCTCGGCAGTATAAACTTTTGGACTTGGAACAAATTTCTGCGCCACATTTCAGTTGTGTTGTGGAAAAGAATTTCATATAAAATATTTAAGAAAAAACGGCTAATTAATTTTACTTGGTGATGTTCCTTGAAGAGTAAAGATCTGACTGCATAACATTGATGTGCTTTTGGGAATATTTAGTGAGGCAATGGTAGGGAAGCTGGGAATATTCACGGTAATGTAAATTAAAAGAGTGAAACTTTGTTAGGTTCGCTTTATATTGAAATAGGCACGTCCCAGGTTTCATAACGTAGTTACATCTTCAGGTACACCTGAAGGTTACACCTGAAGATGTAACTATTTTATGAAACCCGGGTAGTGCCTATTTCAATATAAAGTTAACCTAACAAAGTTTCATTCTTTTATTTCCATTATGAAAAGGTATCACATAGTCAAGCCTGAAGTGATCAGGAATATTCACGGAATAGGATTTTTGGGATCTTAACCCAATAGCGTTCAATACGCGGGGTATGAACGAGATAAAGGGTAAATGCGAATATATTCTTATATTTTTTACCACATTTCCATGAGGAGAACCTAAAACTATGCGAGAGCCCCCGGGGGTTTTCTAAACTGTTGAGGGGGTTCGAAAAAATTAGGTATTTATTAATAAATTCGCAATCATCGAAGAAAATAGAGCCATTTTCTGGCCTAATTCTGGGTCACCGGTGGCAGTTATGGAAAACCTTCCCATAGAATGGCCTAATGGTGGGTTATGTTGGGCCGCTATACGTAATAGCACTGGTCGATCTGATGCCGCCTAATGACCTCAATCGCCAAACTGAATCCCAAGGCCTTACCTTGAGGGATTAATCCTTTGTTGACACAGGAAGCATAGTAACTGGTTGCAAATTGTTTTAATATCATGATGTACATGTAGTGAATCTACATATACATCTACATAATACCCTGCAAGCCACCACAAGGGTGTGTGGCAGTGGGTGATTGCTCACCAAACATGCACTACATATCATGCATAAAAAAAGGAATAGTATTAATATAGTAGTGAGAACTACACTATTTAAAAAAGATAAATTGCAAAGCAAACATGCAAAAACATTCTGTTAGTAGGGTTAGCTTTAAGTACTCATACCAACATGCAGCTACCAATGCTATTCATTGCTACTCTCCGATAGGACATATTTACCGTTATTCGTATCTCTTATTGTGCGAGGGAAAAAGGACATTTTGAATCGGTCAGTTCGGCAATCAATTTCTCTAACTTTATGAATATGGTCTAGTCTGCCATAGTAAGTTGGGGTTCGTAAAATATTTTTAACATCATCACTGAAAATATTGCCTTGGAATTTGTTGAAGAGATTAAGTCTAAATTTCAACCTGCGATCTGACAATGATTCCCATTTCAATTCATTTAGTAGGCGTGCGAACCACAATATTTCTCTAACAATGAAGCAGATAAGGTAGACGACTGGATATAAAATATCGTTGAAGTAATTCACGTGAATTGGTAATATAGTTGAGTAACCCTAATTGCTGCACGGCTACATTTATGCACAGATTGTTCTTGACGATGAGTCACGTTGTTAATATTAATTACAGTAGCGTAGTGGAGCTTTCGTAATTCTCGAGAATGAAGAAAAATAAACTGGTAATAGTTTAAAACTCCTTATTGTAAGGTAATGGAGTATATTTTTATTTCCTAATGTGCTCTTAGAAATTACATGCAGGAAAGTGAATCTTCAATTGCTTTGTTGAGGAGACTAATGTAAAGCAAAGTTAAAATAGAGGGAAAACGGAACTGTACAAAATCATGCACGTGTTAACTGAAAATGTGCATTATATTTTGATAATTGATGTTTTTCAGAAGGTAAGCTTACGTTTCATTATTTTTTATATTAAGCAAGCAGTAAATCGTCACCTAATATGTTCATTATGACACTAACTCTTACTGTTTGCTGGGAAAAGAAACTTGAAATAATTTAGGTATATGGCACTATCTCTGTATCCTTAATCTTATTTTCGAAATTGTATTGGTGGAAATATGCGAAGAATTCAAAATATTGTTCAAGTCATCAGTAAATACAAATATTTACATGATCAACTTGTGTAATTCTGGCTCGGTCTGTGGTGATCCCACGTATATTAATGTTCAGGATGATAGCATCTCAATTGTTATGACTTCATATGCCTCCTTATCGATTGCGAGATATGTTTACGAGTGAAGCTGGCTGACTGAGTCACATTCCCTTCTCGTTCTGCCCTCGTTATGTTTTCCTCCAACTGCTGTCATCTGTGAATTGTAAAAGTATTGTCATATCTTTCGATAGTGCCTGTGCAACGCACGAAGTGATTCCGAACGGAATTATTCGGTTGTGATGTGTCGCGGAATTGGTATTGTTGCAGAATAAAGACATCGCGAGGGCGCCTTATCTCGTGGCGCCTCGCTGCGTAAGAGGCGCCTCCTCCTGGCCCACTTAGGACTAGTGTCGGTTGAGGGAATATGTGCGGCGAAGGGTGTATAAAGATGGCGATGGTGCGCATTATTCCCCAACCGCGAGGAGTTGCTTGCTGCAGACGGACGTGAAGAGGAAATCGTTGGGGTACAGCCCGCTGAAATAAGAGAGTGTGGGCCATCTCTCTATTGCAGTCAAAGACGATGATCGTTGGTGGTTGATGACCATGCCATGACCATTCCATCGTCTTTGACCATTCAGTCAAAGACGATGAAAGTTGATGACCGTTGGTACCTGTTTGGTGGCCGCGAATCGAGAGGGAAAATTAATCTGATTCCTGAATTCTCTGACTCCGACATCAAGTGATTTTTCATCTATATACCTACTGACTATCCTGCAAGCCACATCGAGGGTGTGTGGCAGGGAGTGAGTTTTCGTCAAAAATGCACACTGCGTATAGGCTCTAAATTTTATTTGTAATTCGTACCTAAGGACATACTTCCATGAATATCATGCGTGACACAACTTAAATGCTCTACTTTCATCCAAGAACAATTTGTACAGTAATACTAACATACTGTAGTATTCATATTAGTAACTCATGCAGGCATGCTTAGATCCAAAAAAGTCTGCTTGGAAGTGAAGAATACACCATATTAATTTAATCACTGATTATTTGTTTCATTAGTCAGTATTAATCTAATGCGTGCAGTTTCATTTTTATGCGAGGAAATTTTCTTTTATGAAGGCATCAAGGTGTGAGAAATCTAACTTTTTTATGGTCACGTCTTGCTTGGGGAAGACTTTGAATTTGAATTCAACTTAGATCCAGTGTACTTCTCTCATCTTATGGCTGTGATCAGGACTACCAATGTGGCACGGGGCCAATATATACTCTCAGATGCCAACTTCATGCATTTAGACACAAATGCCCTTCTCCAAAATAATGCATTCATAATCTCCTTCTACAGTGAAATCCCGCAAGCCTGGAGCAATACCTTCACAGTGTCACGTATCTCACACTAACATCTACATCTACATAATACCCTACAATCCACATAAAGATGTGTGGCAGGGGGTGAGTTCTCACCAAACATGCACGACATGTCATGCATAAAAAACTAAACACTCCATACCATTGTCCTTGTCGTTTTGCGGCCACCAAATTTGTACTCTAGATGCTAATTTTTGTCAGCGTTGCAAGCACAGCCTCTACAATTCTCAACGAAAGCAATTTTCCCTCACAATGTTTTACAAAGAACAATTCTTCCCCTACCGTTGTATGCAGTCCTGGGATAAAAACACGCCACCCCGATGTACTCAGTCTAACCGCAGAATTCTTCCGACCGAATGAAGCGAATCCTCCGAGATCTGTGCCCAAATTTAAGAAACATATGCATCGCATACCTTACCCTCTTCCCGAGACGCTTACCATTTGTCTCTTTCCCGTGGACCGCGTCCCGTGGACCGCGTCCCGTGGACCTAGGGGATGTTTTCAACCCCACTGCCACCTTCTGCCCTTTCAGATGCAAATACCGCCCCCTTCGGCATAGGGGGTTTACATCACCTATTGAATGTGGCGACCGACAGATGGCTCGCAGGGCACCCAACTCAAGAAGAAGTGTCGAACACAAAGGGATAGGAAAGAGTAAAGACTGACATTCGAATGAAAGAAGTACAGGGTGCGTTTATATGCCTCGCGTAGTCGAAGTCCGAAACAAGCCAAGGCCAACGAACACATACGTAGTCAATCATGAAAACACGCTCTGATGCGAATGCAAATATGCCACGGATAGGATGAGGAAACTGGATGGGTTACACGTGAAAGTACGGTCGCGCCAAAATGGACATTTCGAGGTCCGTGGTTCGCATCCAGGCTGAGTCAAACCTTTTTTCTGTCGTGATCTGGATCGATTCCATCTTCACCACCTTCCTTGTGTTCGTCCTCTTATGCGTGGATTTATCGTGGGCAATACACATCCGGGAAATATGCGGCCGAGCGAAGAGAAAACTAGGATTTATAAAAAGAGTACTACGGAAATGTGATGAGAAGACAAAAGAGCGATGCTACTTTTCACTAGTTGAGCCCCACCTTGAGTATGCAGCCAGTGTATGGGATCCGAATGAATTAGGTTTGATCAGAGAACTAGTGTGCAGCGTAGGGTAGCTACGTTCTTCAAAAGGTGTTATGATAGGTTAATTAGTGTATCTGAATAAAAGAATTAGGGTGGAGATCATTATCAGAACGTAGGTTAAAGTACAGATTGAATCTATTAGAGAAATTTCAATTGGATAGCTTTACTGAAGATGTTAGGCATATATTAAAAAAATCAGCGTAATATGCTAGATTCGACCAGATAAATAAGATTTGAGAGATAGATTGTCGTACCGATAGACTCAAAATGGCATTTTTCCCCCGTACTATAAGAGAACAGAATAGGCAGCATAGGAAAGGGATAGGTAGGGGAAATATTTTAGAGTAGTCTGTAGTGCATGATGCATGTATTGACCCCTTAAATACTCTAGATACTAACAACCTAGTTGCATGAGACACTATATTTGCTTGTTTGCATGTTAGTAGTGCATGCTTGGTGATCTTCACCTCCTGCCACACACCCTCGCGGTGGCTTCTAGGGCATCGTGTAGATGTATATGTGTTACCCACCTATCCTCTTTCCTTATACTATCCTTGCCACACGATTGCTTGCACATCTACCCTACACGATCTACTGATTCTAAATTTAAATCTAATCTAAATCTACACGATTCGTTTAGGAGCGTTATCTTATCACTATTGTTGATTATTATTCATTTCCACGTCTTGAAATTTATGCCTCGGTCCCTGGAGCCCTGAGGCCTCGCTAGCGCTGCTCGTCCTATGGGACAGGACCCTCCCCTCCGCATCCCTCGCCAGAAGGACCTGTAAGGACCCGTTGTAATGCGCGAACGCTGTCTCCTGTCGCCATATTTCAATCCGCTCCCCTGAGGGAGCGGGTGCGGGATCCCTAGCCGCGCCGCGTGAAGAGGGTCCTGCGAGGCACCCGGAGTTATTCATTCATTACGCTTTGAGGTGCAGTCGGGGGAAGGAGCAGATTGGTGTCTTCGCTCGGCGGCCATTTTGTGCACGCTCATGCGCGAGCATGAAAATGGCGGTGGCGAAGAACAATAAGCACTTAATGATTTAAGGAGGCCCCATCGAATTATGAATTATTATGTCATTTTTGTGAAAATTTCAGGACATATCATTTTTTGGCCCTTCTATCGATTGGCAACAAAATGATTTGGCCTTACCGTAATACATTTGAAGAAAAAAGACGTTGAAAATCAGCTATATTATACGTGGTTATACGGCAGAGCAATGCCCTTGCAGTAAAATTTGCAGATTAATAATGTAAAGAGAAATGTCGTTTTGACGAGAAACTAATATGAGATGCGCAATTTTATGTAGAATTTAGCATTGTAAAAAAGTGCTCATCTAACTACACTTGTTTAATTGATATTAATGTTTGTTCGAAAACAGCAGAAAATCCTAAGTTACATGAAAGTGGCACCTCAGTATATTGTTATCATTGAAAACGGTAGGTACTTGTGACGGAACGTGCTTACAAGTCTATTTACCGGCTTAATTTAGGAATATACCTTTGCTAGGTCCTTCTTATATTTTTATGTAATTTAAGTATTTCATTGTTTAATGGCATGATGTAATTAATACCAATGCTTCCAAATGGTAGCAGCGTCATTGTTGTCAAGCAGCTTTCAAAAATATCAATATTAATAAAATAAAAAGTTGTATTTTCAAGGGAATAGTTTGAAACTAAGTGAGAAAATATTTTACCCTTTTTAGAATACATATTAGCTGGATTGAGCATGTATTCTCACTTTGTAAATTAAACGTGGCAACGGCACTTCAGCCATGTTTTGAAGTCAAAATGAGTTAAAAGAGCTTGCAAAAAATAGAATGCAACTACAACGCGCTAGATAATAGCATACTCATACAATTATTGTGTATACTTTATCACCCCACTGATGATTTTCCATAAAGGTGTTTTTCTGGATCGGTATTTATTCATTAATTAACATAGCCCTATAACGGGAGACTGAATAGCGGAGTCACGTTGGAATCTCCTTAAGGAGGAAGGATTATCTGAGAATTTATGCGGAATGCAGACAAGCACATCTATAAATAACAGGCCTATGCACAAGTAGGACAGAGAGATACAGAATTCTTCGAAAATCCCGACATATTGTGCATACACCGATGTCTCAAAAAAGAAGTAATGAAATAAGATCCCGAAATTCCACCTTCTTTTTCGCTTAATTCTACATCTACATAATACCCTGCAAGCCACTACAAAGGTGTGTGGCAGAGTAATGCACACCAAGCATTCATTATAAATCATCCATAAAAAGGATTAGTAATTACATTCTAGTCTAAACACCACTGTTAATGAAAAATATATATCAAAGCAAGCACGCACAAACAAGCTGTTAGTTCTAGAGGAAATAAGTCTAAATCAAGGAATAAGAAGCAACAGACAAAAGTATGTACATTGCGTTCAAATGGCGCGTCGAGCGAAACTAGGAAATCTGCCAGGGCGAACAAACCCAATCTTATAATTCTATAGAGATACTGAGGATAGGACAAGGGAAATGAAAGACGGGAAACACGTAAAAATGCGAACACGAAGTATGTTGCGTGTACGATAGCCCGACAAATTGGGGTCCGAGGTTCGAATACCGGTTCGCTCAAGCTTTTTACTGCGGTGATCTCATTTCGTCCTATTTATGCTATTAAAATTTTAAGAACTCTCAAATATTGCGTTTGATTAAGCAATGGAAAGAATGCTGGGTAGATTTATGTCCGGTGGGAAACGTTTAGTCAGCGAGTGCCCAAAGAGCCCAAATGTGAGACATCACGCCAGTATCTTCGTGAGATGAGGAGTGCTTTTAAAGACGCTCTGCTAAGATCGACTGGGCCAGGCATCTAAGAAGCACTAGGCTTCCTGATCATGATCACCGCAACTCCTTGAGGGTTTTACGTGAAGGAAACTGGTGCCATATCCTTAACCGGGATTGGAACCCAGAGCCACCACTATCAGCGCTGTCTACGCCGCCTGCCACTCATTAAGCTCTTTCATTACAGCACGTTTTGTTATTTTCTGTGAAATCAATTGAGATCATTGAGCAGGAATCGCAAGGCTGGACATAATTTCCCCGCCTCCTCGTTCTATTTGTCTTAATTTGATCTTCTTAGATGGAAATGAAGAGTTCGACATTCTCTCGATGAATTTTCCGAAATCGAAACCGAAATCGCAATTTTGTACACGAAATCGTTAGATGGAAACCAAAAAAGAATTTTAGTGAGAAAGTTAAAATTCTAACCACAACCATTCACTCATAAATCAAAAATTAAAATAAGCAAAAGGTGACGCCCACCGAAAAAGCTGCTTTGATAACATTGACGTCATTTTCCTCCCGTCCCTGACTGCTTTTCGTGGAAGGGAAAAGAGTGTAGGGGGGTTCTCGGAAGGTCTTTTCGCACAGATGCTGTCGCAACTGCTCCCATTGGCACAGTCAGCTGCGAATCGGCGAAGTAGCTTCGCGGGGTCAGTTGTGATTGGACGAAGTCGATATACGTCGGAGGTTGCACCACACCCACTTTTCCGAAAGGGTTAAAAAAACATTAGTTTTTCGACGCACATGACTCGAGAAATAATTGACGGATCAAAGAAACGGAAAAATACGGGTCTTTTTATTTTACAAACTCTATCAGATTCGGCAATAAAAAAATATGGTAAACGACGCCATTATTAATGCAGTGATTTCTAGTCTATTTTTACAAGTAAATGCACATTTTAGATTATTCATTCACGGGAGCATTTGCTTTCTCTTATGTATTCATTTTGGTAGGAAAATTTTCGAATTTGAGATAGGTTATTCGAAATCCGTTCAGTAGAAACCAACAAGTGAAGCTAAAATGGTGAGTTGTCTCGAAAACGCTCGCTTTCAATTGTTTTTGAGATAGTTGTGAGCCCGAGTACGCACACACGAGCAAGTTAGCGTGAGCGGCTATTTCCCCAAGCAGGGGGGTTATTTTGTAATCTCACTTTAGTGAGAATACGTCATACAATGTCACTTTTTCGTAGTTAAACTCCGCCACCCAGGCGGCGTGACCATCTTCGGATCTCAAGCGGTGAACTGCCGGTCATGTGCTGGTCTTTCAGACGATTCATCCGCTCTGAGCCGTATCTTTCGACTCTTGATCCGTTTCATTATCTCCGCCTGACATTAGTTCCCGTCTCATCTACATAAATAACGTGGCATGGAGCCACCATCGTTTCCACTTGAAGCTTGAGTTGGAAAAAAGGCAAGAACGAGAAAGATATAATCGATTTTAAATTGTATTTTTGGAATTTGCACAATGTGAAGAACTTAAACTTTCTTAAATCACGAATTGTATATTATCAACAAATGATTTCTTGAATGAAACACTATTGAGAAAATGAAAAATGATGAAACACTATTAACGTAAAATGTAGCGAGAAACAAATTTAAATTCCAATATTGGTATAAAGGAAATTATCGGACATGAATTATCTTTACAGGTCATCCGAATAATTAAAATGATAGGGACAAACAATTTTTCACCCACCTTCACCGTATTCCTCCATTTTTGAAGAAAGCGGTCGCCGTTGCCAGGCACTCGTTTGTTTAGTCAACGACAGAAGCTTCGACAATTCACGAACCGTTCGTGAGCCGATCATTAAGAGAGCGAAACGGATCTCCCGCCTTCCCGCAAAGAGTCATTAAAAAGGTGAGATTACAAAATAACCCCCCAGGTAGGAAGAGTGGAGTTTGATATTCAGCGCAAACAGCTGTGCTCCCCAGCCAATCGCATTCCCCGACGGAGTTTGCGCTTCCGCTTACTCTCATCGGGCGCTGACTGTGCGCTCTTCTGCTTACCGAGCATCCTTCGTAATCTCCTTATCTATCTCCACCTTTTTTGTCTAAGGTCTCAATTTCCCCCTAACCCCTAACTTCTTAAATGAGTGGCAACTTCAAACTGGCCTTCTCTGGTGTCGGACGGTGTATTAAGGACCACATCTGGTTACTAAGCGTCGAATTGGTGATGGTGTCTTCTCTCTGTCATGGAGTGGAAATTTATTTATTCTTGCGTTTTGGGACTCTATCGCATATTGTGGGCTGTAAGAAAACAACAGTCGATGCGCAATTGTGATTGTCTTTGTTTGACATCGAATTCAATGATAACTGAATATAGTACATTATTATCCAATCCCAATCATCTCCTCATCATCATCATTGGTCAACAATCCTAGGATTAGTTTGACGCAGCTTTCCACTCGATTCTTCTATCGGCCAACTTTTTCATTGTGACGTAATTCTTCTCTTTCACATCCTTCACAACGTGCTCCATGTTTCTCATTGCCTGCCTTTTGCATTCTTCCCGTTCACTTTTCCCTCGACGATTGTCTTCATCAGACCATCGTGTCTCAAGATATGGCCTATTAAGTTGTCCCATCTTCTTTTTAGAGTTGTCAGAAGACTTCACTTTTCTCCTACTCTTCTTAGCACTTCCTCGTTACTTACTCGGTCGATCCATTTCATCTTCAGCATTCTTCTGTAGCACCACATTTCAAATGCTTCCACCCTTTTCTTCTCCGCTGCTTTCATCGTCCATGCCTCACTGCCGTAAAGAAACATGCTCCAGATATACGTCCTGATGAACTGTTTCCTTACTTCCAAGCTTGTATTTCCAGCTGTAAGTAGATTCCTCTTTTGATAGAATGCCCTTTTTGCCTGTGCTATTCTATTTCTATTCTACTCACTATTTCTTTCTTGCTTCGTCCATCGTTGGTTAGTCGATTTCCTAGGTAGCAGAACTCTTTCACCTCCTCAAGTTTTTGTTTTCCTAGTTTGACATTGGTTTTGACCCCTCCTTTCTTGCTGCACACTAATATCTTAGTCTTCTTCTTATTTATATTCAGCTGATATCTGGCCATTGTCCTTTCCATGGTTACTAGAATCTTGTTCAGATCCCTCTTTGTCTCTGCTATGTCATCAGCGAATCGCAGCATCATCTCCCCACAAACAGAAAAAATAAATGATCCAATCATCTGTTCTAATTTCCCTTTTAGTTCTATTCGATAAGATCAGCATGTCTCTTAGAATCATTTTTGTTTGAGGTTAAATATGTTCTCTTTTATTATTTAGCCATTTGTTCGTGTTTCATTGTACTTATATTGTTGTCGTAAAGACAAAGTTGATACGTCTTTCACACTTCATGTACATCTACGCGATACCCTGCAAGCCACCGCGAGGGTGTGTGGCAGGGGGTGAAGATCACCAAAACATGCACCATTGACATGCAACTAGAGTACCTGCTACTTGGTAACATGCTAATAATATGGGTCACTACAAGCTAGATGGTTAGTTAGTAACAGTTAGATGGTTACAAGTATAAATTGAACAAGCACTTTATCCCTTTCAGTCACTTAGTGCTTGCATAGTGATCGTATGAGGATATGAAACAGGAGTGTATTTCAGCGATGAAAGAGTCATATTTTATCGCCACATATTTCTAACACATGTTCTAAAAAGATAGAAAACACAAGTTATTATTCCGCCCCGAGTTTCCTTCTGAGAGACCAATAAATTTGACATTGTGCGCCGTTATTGGAGGGAGGATTGTGAAGTCTGTATTTTCCTGATTTAGGAGTGCAAGGAGGAGATGTGGTGAGGTTGATGGATCAGCAATGTACCGGCACTGCAACGACCGTGTCGCGGGTTCGAATCTCGCCTGAGGGAATTGTTGTCTCTATAGATCTCGCTTCATGTTTGACATTGCGATTCGCATCTTAGCCATTTGGAGCGCATAGAATAGCGGATGCTGCTACAGTATAATGAATTAATTTTATTATCGGGAGGAAAAATGTCTACGCCATTCCGATAGCAGTAACTAATGCTCTTCGTGATGATATTATCCTCATGCTGTTGTCGTTTCCATGGGGCGGATTCCGTGACTTGGGTGATGCTAACCTCCAGCGATGGACATCACATAAAAACTTCAACACCCCTATCGTTTCCGATTTTGTAGTCGTTTATTCACCCTGTGATTATGAATATATACGCGTTGAAGAGAACTCAACACGTGACTCGTTAAAACCAGCCAATTATGAGCGTCACATGCAATACTTGGCGTATAGCGTGCTAACCAATAAGTACCACGTGTGAATAATACGTAAATTGAACTCTTTTAGCCTTACAATGTCCTATCAAATGTAAATAGGATACGACAACAGGTGAATTCATAAAACTGATGGAAATAAACAAATTGATCAGTTTGTTGAAAACGTTTAGTGGCACATTATTTTACTATTTGAAAGTGAATACTGGTGAATGGTGAATTATCTCCGTGTATCACTTAAAATACACGCTGTGGGATGTAAATAAAACCATAATAATTCTTAGTAGTTTGAGTAGTTTTTTCGTTTGATTTACGCGTTTCCCATTGCTTCCTCTGTAAAACTAATCTCAATATAATCACAGATGTAAATTGACGTGAGAAACGAAATGATTTAGAATTGGAGATTGCTCTCGGACGCTCGAATTCTCCTCAGAATAATTTTATTGATAAAGCGATCATATAACATTATATCAACATTATACGCATTTAGTATATGTGTATAATGTTGATATTGATATTTTGATTTGCGTAAATCATGTAACAGTAGAAATAAAATTATTTTTAACTAATGACTGAAATGATTTAGCTTTGCAGAGAATTCGATCGATAGATTCAGTTTAATATACATGTTGTTCATCTGCTTCGGTCTGAGCGACTGACTATTCCTGCATTCAACTCTTCCGTCCAGCAAGTATTTCCAGTCGGTAAACCTACGGATGACAGTAGCGGAGAAGAAAAGGGTAGAAGCATTTGAAATGTGGTGCTACCGAAGAATGATGAAGATAAAATGGATCAACCGAGTAACAATTGAAGTTCTAAGAAGAGTAGGAGAAAAGAGAAGTCTGCTGAAAACTCTAAAAAGAAGAAGGGACAACTTAATCGGCCACATCTTGAGACACGATGGCCTGATGAAGACTATCGTCGAGGGAAAAGTGAACGGGAAGATTGGAGAAAAGGCAGGCCTCGTATGAGATACATGGAACAGGTTGTGAAAGACGTGAAAGAGAGGAACTACGTCAATATGAAGAGGTTAGCCGATAGAAGAATCGAGTGAAGGGCTGCGTCAAACCAATCCTAGGATTGTTGACCCTTGATGATTAAACCTACGGATGCCTTCGTGATGGCATGCTACCAGCATCACGTATACGCCGTGTTGATGCCGAACGCGCAGGATAAGGTGTAGTCCATCCTCGATTAAGTCTCGTTATAGCTTTCCTATTTCCGATCTGCGTGCCTTTCAGCAGCACACTGTGACTTGATTTCGATTGCGCGTCTTCTGTTTCCTTTCTTCGTCCATGTGATTGGTGTTGCGGTTGGCCAATGAGGTGGCCGTACGCTCGGACTGATGAGGCAGTAGTATCGAGGGAGCAACCCAGAGGACTCTGCATTTAGAAGCTCTCGCGCGACATCTGCAGGTCCTGGCCGGATCCCACAGGAGCCTATATTCCACAGGAGCAATCAAATAAAATATTATTAAGCGGAAATCTTTGAATATATAAACCTTCGCGTGCTATCAACAACACATTTATTAATTAAAGGGGAAGTTAAATTTAGGCCACAATCATTATTGAATGCACTTAGGCAGGATACGTCTTAATAAATATTAAGGATATCCATACCATATACCATAAAGACTCAAGTGACTTTTCAACCGTACCACGGGATAGCGTGGCGTACGAAATACATTACCTTCAAACTGCGAGGAAGTGGATATAATTTGGGTACTATTTTATGAGTGAATATCCACGGGGAGAAAATCAGCATGCTACGATTCACCGATGACGTAGCAGTCATGGCAGAAGAAGATTTAAAGAAGACACTAGGAAATATGGAAAGAACAATGGCCAGATATCATCTGAATATCAATAAAAGGAAAACTAAGGTATTGGTATGCAGTAGGAGAAAGGAAGTTAGGACCAAGGCTAAACTAGGAAAACAAAATATCGAGGAGGCGGAAGAGTTTTGCTACCTGGGAAGCCGAGTAAGCAGCGATGGACGAAGTAAAAGAGAAGTTGCCAGTAGAGTTGCCCAAGCGAAAAGGGCATTTTACCAGAAGAAGATTCTGCTTACAGCTGCAAATACAAGCGTTGAAGTGAGGAAACATTCCATTAGAACATACATCTGGAGCATTCTACTTATATGGCAGCGAAGTATGGACAATAACAGCAGCAGAGAAGTCCAGGCTGGAAGCATTTGAAATGTGGTGCTACCAAAGAATTATGAAAATGGATCGATCGAGTGACAAACGAAGAAGTGTTAAGAAGAGTGGGAGAGAAGAGATTCCTACTGAAAACCTTAAAAAGAAGACGGGATAACTTAATAGGCCACATCTTAAGACACGGTGGCCTGATGAAGACAATCGTCGAAGGAAAAGTGAACGGGAAGAATGGAAAAGGCAGGCCTCGTATGAGGTATATGGAGCAAGTTGTAAAGGATATAAAAGAGAGAAGCTACGTTGGTATGAAGAGGTTGGCCGATAGAAGAATCGAGTGGAGGGCTGCTACAAACCAATCTTAGTTTTGTTGACCCGTGATGATGATGACTTTTTTGTGACTACAATGTCTAACCTTGAATTCCTTTTTATATTCTTGCGTTTTGGATATTTGCATCTGCGTCTCTGCCACAGCAAAATGAGTACCTGGTTTCTCATCAGCTCATAATGAGCTGATTTCTCGGCCGACTTTTCTTAAAGAAAGATTCCTTAGCCAAGACCGGGCCCGATTAAATGTAGGAGTGCCTATGAATGGCTCGGCAATCGCGTTTACAGCGCCTCTAGTGGTTCAGTTCTATAGATCGCGCGCATAATTAACTCCCGGAGGAAAATTACCTCTTGATCTTGTTAGCACATAGTTACCGTAAGACGGTGATGGGATTTCGACTTCCATTATTTCACCCGTTTATGTACGTTGATACCAGAATAGGAATGGGGTTTTTCAGGGAACGGAGTAAGGGTGCATTTGGCTACAGCCTGCGGTGAACAAAAGGTATCAAAGTTGGGCAGAAGAAGTATGTGCTGGGGGTAATCGTGCTATGGTTCAGGTTTGAAACCGATACCTATGCCGATAGAACCAAAAACAGGATTCCGTTTGATGAGCACATCAACTCTAATATTCCGTTCTTCACACGAGCCGTGAATCCGTGATACCTTGGTGCCTTTCCTTAGAAAAGCAGACTAATACCAGCGCCCCGTGTGTTTCCTCCCATTCGTCAAAACTCTTCCATTCCCTACTTTTAGACTAAACATTCACAAAAATTCTTTGGTCAAAAACATCCAAAAAAATCTAGCTACACAAACTCGGATGTTACTCTCCTGTCAAAGTGATAGTCTAACCAGTCTATTAAATGAATTAAAATGGGAATCATTGTCAGATCGCAGGTTGAAATTTAAACTTAATCTCTTAAACAAATTCCAAGACCATATTTTCAGTGATGATGTTAAAAATATTTTGCGAACCCCAACTTACTATGGTAGACTGGACCATAATCACAAAATTAGAGAAAGTGATTGCAGAATTGACAGATTCAAAATGTCCTTTTTTCCTCGTACAATTATGGATCTGAATAACGGTAAATATATCTAATAGGAGTGTAGTAATGGATAACATTTGTAGCTGCTTGTTGGTATAAGGACTTGAAGGTAACCCAACTAACAAGCATGTTTTTGCATGTTTGATTTTCATTTTTATCTTCTTTTAAAAAGTGAAGTTTAGAACAGTACATACATACTAATCATTTTTTATGCATTTTATGTAGTACATGTGAGAATGCACCCCATGCCACACACCTTTATGGTGGCTTACAGAGTATTATGTAGATGTAGATAGTAGTTGAGAACCGTGGTTGCCATTTTCAGAGAGGATACATACTAGTGTCCCTGCAAGTGTTTGGTGCTCCAGAATTTCGGGGATCCCCAAGACTATTGATTATTATTCAAATTTCCTTATTGAGCGCTTATACTTCGAACACGGTCCACACTCAGTGAAAAGTTTAACTAGGGCTTCAAAGAATACATGCACGACAAATGTTTAATCTCAAGTATTCCAGTGTCTATGGCTATAAGCTATTCCAAAACGTGTTTTCTTTCTTTTTTCCAACAAAGAGCCTTGCAACTTCCCTCTTCTCTATGCGAGATACGCAGCACGCCTTACCAGACATCCTTCCGTATGTTTTAGCTGTTCTTAAGTCATTATAGTGTGACGCCACGAAGAGACTTTGCAGTTGGCTACATCCAAAATCTTCAACGAATTTAAAGCAAACTTGATGTCAGAACTTTTTAAACTTCGCTGACCACTGAAACCCTGTTGACCCTACTTTTTCCATCTCGAGTTGTTCCATTTGGTAAAATTGGGCGAAAAAGAAATACTGGAAAAAAACAGCTGCTCAAGAAATTGCATAGCCATAAAAATGAAATCATGTTATGCCTCCTTATATTTCCTACTGTTCTATCCCTTGCCGCTTGGAGAACTTTTTAATAGTCAACAAAGCATTACTTGAATCTGCGAAATGTACGCTTTAAGCGGTGACTGTAAACACAATGTTTATCCCCTATGGACCTGGCGTCTAGCTGGTGAACTAATAACCCACGCTTACTGACTACTCGTATATTGTTACTTTTCAATAGTTAGGCCCCACCTTGAGTATGCAGCGAGTGTATGGGATCCGAATGAATTAGGTTTGATCAGAGAACTAGGCAGTGTGCAGCTTAGAGCAGCTAGGTTCGTTAAAAGGTGTTACGATATGTTGAGTAGTGTATCATAATTAATGCAAGAATTAGGGTAGGAATCATTATGAGAGCGTAGGTTAAAGTACAGATTAAATCTGTTTGAGAAATTTCAATCGGATAGCTTTACTGATGATGTTAGGCACATATTATAAACACCAGCGTATTATGCTAGATTCCACTAGACAAATAAGATTAGAGAGATAGATTGTCGTACTGATAGATTCAAATGGCATTTTTCCTCCTTTCTATAAGAGAACAGAATAGGCATCATTGCAAAGGGATAGGTAGGTGAAATATTTTAGAGTAGTCTGTAGTGCATGATGCATGTATTAACCCTTTGAATACTATAGATACTAACAATCTAGTTGCCTGAGACCCTATAGTTGCTTGTGTGCATGTTAGTAGTGCATACTTGGTGATATACACCCCCTGCCACACACCCTCGCGGAAGCTTGCAGGGTATCGAGTAGATGTCACAATCTACATTGTGTAGATGTAGATTATGACTGCTCGTATACATTCATATTATGCAGTGAATTGGTCTTACATACTGGAAGTGCCGTGAAAAGGTAAAATTCCACCGTCAGTGAATATGTACCAAGAAAACTGTACAATATCAATTTACATGATATACGTACAATGATTTAGAGGTAGTTGGGCGAAGTACTTAGAGTACTGGCCTCTCACACAGGAATTCCGGGTTTGAATCCTAGCTGTGGCAGGTACTTTTCATTTGCAAGTCCGCCCTTGTGTGAGTGCTCTGTGGATTTCAGTCCTCCGTCCCTCGAAAAGGTCCCCTTTGGCGCTTATTCTCGAGTAGAGCAGTCTTTTGCTGACTCCACTTTTCCCTCCACCCGTCCTCCTTCCTCAACTTCCTTCCGCCTTTTTCCTCCCGGTCTGGAGTGCCTTTATTTGCGGGAACGGACTTAAAAAGCCACGGAGCGGCAGAGGTCCGCGTTTGAGAAATATTACGTTGCATCTTCTCTGGTTACCAATATTTGGCGGATACCGATGTGACCATCGGAAGTGTAGCGAAGCTCTCTCCAGGCTTTCTTCTCGCCCTCCCTCCTCCGTCTTGCAAAGGACCTGTGCTCAAGGTCCTGGCAGCGAACACCCCGTCATGCACGGACAAGAAATTGATGAGAGCGATAACTTGATTAGGGTTAGCTTAGATCCTTTCGCGGAGCAAGTAAGGGTGAAAGCACTTCTGCGAAAACGGAGGAGGTCTTTTGGAGGAATGGAAGGCCTCACAAGAACGTCGCAGATATTTTTTGAGTTTTGTTGAGAGGTGGAGATGATCCAAGTTTCCCAGCATTATGTTTTCCCTGCCTCTTACCAATGCAATCATTTTACGTTCCATGCCATTTAATTGGATTTTCCCTTCTGTTGCGTGCGTTGTTATTTTCACAATGAACCGTACACAATGTTGCCTTAAAGATGAAGAAAATGTCAATATAAGGTTTATCATCATCGTCTTAAAAAACAATAGTTATTAATCCTCTATCTAATAAGGAAGCTGATCACGTGATCGTCACTTAAGAAAGGTCGCTTCTTACGATCTTCAGTTCGCTCATTCCCTTCATGACGCGTCACATTTGTACCTCGATACATTAGCAAAAGCATACGAGAAATAAATAACACCAAGAAGACTTGAAAATCGTATATTAATGTCGTCATCGTAATCATATAGCGTCATTTATAACAAACATATTGGTAGTAAAACGTTAGAAATGGCTTGATGAATGATTAAAATTGAATTGATGATGAAATATTAAATACGAAAGAATAATATGTATTTATTGTTTGCCTTAAGAAGTTGTGAAGGCCAATGGATTCTTCATAATGAAAGATACAGTCGGTAAATCAACATTCTTTTGTTTAGTAAATGTCATTCCAATTTGAAGGTAGTGTGGTATCAATAAATATATTTATCTAACATGCCATAAGTAAATTATATTTTTATGATGTCTTTTCGGATATGAACGGTATTTGTATTTGTTTAATATCATAAGGTAATTTTTAGCGGTGGTTTATGCATCTGACGGCTACCTTTTGACTAATATAATCGTGAAGCACTGGTATCAATTTTTGCATGTCTGTAGTAAAATCTTTACCTTAAACACCTACCACCAACGTTTAATTCAAAGACCGCGAACTGGCCGCGAAAACTTTAGCGGCATTACCAGCTGAAAATTGCACAATAACAAGTGGTTCCAAAGAGAAAAAAATTATTCGCCTTGACCGGGACTCGAACCCGGACCCCCTGATTTAAATGACCCGGGTCTGACCCGGGTTCGAGTCCCGGTCAAGGCGAATAATTTTTTTCTCTCTGGAAAATCTTGTTATTGCACCAACGTTTAGTTGAGTTCCTCCTTGAAGGATTTGAATATTTTAAGTTGGAGCAAGATCATCTCAGTGTTTTGGATGTATTTCATTTCTAATTTGTCCAAAATATGTTCATTTATTTTCACCTTTATTAATGATAATATTCAATATAAAGAAATGTATGTGAAGTTCATTTAAGAAGAGGTAACCTAAATATCCAATCGTTTGCATATTATCATTGATTGCATTGTCATAATGTAATCAAAGTGCCGATTTAGTAATCTTGCTCCAAGTATAGAACTCTGGAGTCACAAGGAATATTTATGGTCATTAATATGTAACTTGGTAGTGGAGAGGATATTTACGAATTATTTTTAGATGAGGACGTATTTAAAAATAAGAATTGTCTGCGTGGGTGTCACACTTCATTTGTTTCCCTTGCGCCCCCCCCTCCTCCTGGCAACCCCCCACCACTTTTTTTGCTCACGTGAGCGTGAGTTCCCGAGGACACCGTCGGAGAGCGTGGTTGGCCGCCCCCTATTCTCGCCCTCCGCTGGGGCGACCGCCCCCTTCGGCCGGCACCGTCCGCCCTTTCATCCCCATGGCACAGTTGAATCCTTCGACCGTAGGGTGCGTTTTGGCTGGCGTCCGGATCCTAAGAGTCGTGAATACGGCACGCGATCCTTGCGTCAATCACGCATCCGAGCGCTTCACTCTCCCGAGCGTGCGCAAGGCGTGAGCTATGGTGGCGCCTTTTCCACACTGATGTTCGTCGCTCACGATTCTTTTCCAACTGCCCCGTGATTAGTGATTTGCGGCATTGGCGCACGGCATTGAGTAGCTTCGCCGCTGCATCCGATCGAAGCACCTGCACCTTTCTGGACCACCTCCGACTTCCTAGATCACGCCCACCGCATGAGTCGCTCGCTCCCAAGCCGACTGGAATCCATTTCCTCTTGACATCCCCCTCCCTGCCCTCTTCCCTCTCTCTCTCTTCTCCTCGGTTCAGAATGGGGGCGTTTACTCGGAACTGAAATCGCAATTTCGTACACGAAATCGTTAGATGGAAACGAAAAAAAAAATTTAGTGAAAAAATTAATCTTCTAACCACAACCATTCACTCATAAATCAAAAATTAAAATAAGCAAAAGGTGACGCCCACCGAAGAATCTGCTTTGATACCATTGACGTCATTTTACTCCCGTCCATGACTGCTTTTAGGGGAAGGGAAGGGAGTGGACGGGGAATCTCGGAAGGTCTGTTCGCACAGATGCTGTCGTCGCAACAGTTTCCATTGGGAGAGTCAGCTGTGTCCCCCCACCCATTTCTATAAGGCGAAGTAGCTTCGCGGGCTCAGTTGTGATTGGACGAATTCGATATACGTCAGAGGTTGCACCACGCCCACTTTTCCGAAAGGATTAAAAACATCAGTTTGACGCCGCTTATAACTCGAGAAATAATTGACGGATCAAAAAACGGAAAAATACGGGTATTTTTATTTTACAAACTCTATTAGATTCGGCATTAAAAATATGGTGAACGACCCCATTCTCTTCTCCATCGGAGAGGACACGGGAAAGCGAGTTTCATCCCCTGCGCCCAGTTTCCCTCCCCGCCACTGACGCCCTCTCGACGCCGACGTCCCTCCCTCAACCTGTTCTGCGGAGACCTAAGCGGCGTCCTTGTCGGGATCTTAGGAACTCCTTCCTTTTGCGATCTTTCTTCTTGAGAGGCACCCACATATGGCTCATTCATTCTCACGGGATTGCTGACGTAGCCCACCGATTGAAATTCTCATCACTTACGCGATATTTTCCCCATAATTTGGTTTATTTCGTCTCATTTGTTCACCCTTTCCGTCTTTACTGTCTTTCGTGAGTCAGTTCGCACTCGTCATCTGTTGCTTGTCGCCGGTTCCAACCTTCTACCGTGCGTTATCATTGACCGCAGATTACTTTGGACGAATCTGCCTGGATTACTGCCATCAGAATTCTATCATTACTTGGTTCTAAGATGGTCTCACCATGAAATCATGGTCAATTGTGGTTTTTAAATCGTAGTCACAATTCTGGCTGCGCGCCAAACTAGCAAGCAGGCAGATGCATTGTTCGTTTCTTGATGGGACGATTTGACTTTCCGCCAGGAGTTGCGACACATTTGGCGCGTTTCTTTTTTTTTTGGTGTTTAGGAGAACCAGCGGAATCAGTTCACATCGTGTCTCCCTGTAAGAAGAATGTCCAAGATATCCCCTGGTGCAAACCAACGGCGTGTAACCAGTACAAGTTGTTTGTGCAACGAGATCATCAAAGCAAACTCCGGAATGCAGTTGTGACAAAACGTGCGTGTCACACATTGAAGGGTGGATAGCGGCACTGTCCCATTAATACTGGAAATGTACTAAAATACAGTCCATTAATGCTGCGCGGCATGTATGAGTCAATTAACACGCATGCATTCAACATGTAAAGATTCACTCAGACAAGTGAAGGAAAGTACAAAAATGTAAATAGGTCCATCCTAATTATCTTCACGGCGATATCGATTTAATCTGTTATTGAAGTTGTAGGAAATAATGACATTTTAAATTCCTCTGTCCTATTCTCTCTGCCTCTAATTACATCTCTATCGTGTGCATCAGCAGAGGTTTCAATACGTGTCTTCATATTTGCAGAAAAAAAATATTTGCCGCATGTGAGCAATGATACTATTATAACGTAGCGTTAAGTATTTTTTTCCGATATACATTGATAAGCTAAGTGTCAATTAATGCAGCGCCAATAACGATCTTTGGCGTTCGTGGAAGAGAAAATAAGAGTCTTTTCGTGCGGTGGTTTAGTCATCACGTTTTCGTGATTCGAAATCAGGAATTAATATGCGGGATGTGTTGCAATCCTCATCGGGAAGAAGATAGGTCGTAATAAGATCGAGTGATCTTTGCTGGTGGAAATCTTCTTGGTGCATCTATGGCTTCAGGATCTTCATGCAGGCTGATGCGTGACTCGGAGATGTCTACAGGGTACTCGAGTTTCACTTGCACATTTTTGCTATAGCATGGTGATCCACACCCGATCGAGAATTATGGAATGTTCTCATCCGTTCGTCCCCAAATTCACAGGAAAGACTTTGGCCGTATCCGAATTCATTAGCCATTGGAATTTATCCATGTTCCTTTAGGCATCGAAGGTGCCTGGATTCCCCGATGACTAAAGGGAGCACGAATTCGGACGAAAACTACAGTGTCACAATCTACGGTGTAACAATGGTACTTTAAAACAAATGAGTAGCAATAACCTGAATTGAGGTATTTCACTCGCGGTCAATTTTGAAGAACTTTTACTCTAGTACTAACTTATGGAGTTAAAAGGATGCCCACCGTAGATATTCTGTTTTGAATTAAAAACTATTTTCTCAGCAAATCTACTAGCTTAAGCTCGAGCAAAGACATAGATTGTTCTTATATTATTATTTGATCAAATGCTCGCTGTAGCGGTAAGACTTTCTCCATTTTCGCCTACGTCTACCATTACAAAGCCTTCATTTCCAGATATTCCAAGTAGCAATCACCTTTCGGTTATTATTTTACGTAATTTAATGCTTTTTCCATTATAATTACACAAACTTTGTTTTGAAGTGCTTCAATTTACAACCTAATCCATGGCTACGCCCAAGTGCAATGTCGTATCTAGAGTACATCTACTTACAAATTGTTAGTGCAGATAATAAAATGGAAAGGGACAGATCTGTTGGTGAAATATCCGGTTTGGTGATGAAATCGGGGCTGACGGTATTCATTTATTAAATATCGGCCGCGTTTTATTACAAATAATGTACAAGCAGAAGTGGAAACTACCGTACGAATTTCAAAAACTCATATCAGCAAATTCAACCACTTGCCTCACAATTATTGTTTAAAAAACAGAAAAGAAATTCATCTCACCGTTTTATAGAAATATTTCCGTTATTTTAACATTTGCCACTCCGAGTTGAATGTCTTAGAAAGATATAGTCATGAATTATTTTCCTTAAGATTGCCTATTTAATTTATATTTGTTATTTTTAACATTTGAATTTCAATCTTTCTGATGGGAAAAAAACCAAATAATATCAAACTCACACATGAAGTATTTCATCGGTTCCTTTGCGAGCAATAAACATCGCGCAAGTAATTGTTTACATTTTGTTACCACAACAACCATTCTTCTACCCTCCAAAGGCGCTAAGAATTATGGGATGGTTTCTAAAGATGGCGATGCAAAAGGATACACTTCATGCTCACTTTGCTGACGGCAACATTAGGTGACTAAATTTGGTGAGTAAACTGATGCCTACGAATTCGGACACACTACAAGATGGCTACCTCCCTACGAAGGGAGCATTTAGGCAGCTAATTGGCGAATTCGGACACGGTCTTAGTGTGAGGTGTAATTTTCGATCAGATGGAGATTTTTATCCGCGCTTTGCTAATGTGGTCACTTACGACGGCTACCTTTTCCAAGTAGTTCTGCGTGCATTTTAACTCCGTGAATAAACCGTGCCCCTCTTGATCGAATGGCTATGCAGGAGGATCGAATGAATATGGAAAGTATTCTCAAGGCGCGTTTACACGTAGCAGTTGACTGCTATGACAGTCAACTGCTAACAACTATTAAGCCCCACTCGCATGTGTAAATAGCAACTGCGATGCTAGTCCAGGTCGTTACTGGACACATGTCGAACACTATCGATCCAGGTTCAAGCTATTAGCAAAGTTGAAGTCCGTATACTTTTCACTGGAAATCTATCCAACACAATCACAACAATCGCCAACGGAAAGCAATACATGACGTCTGATATCGGGAATTTGGATATAATAAGAAGGATATCCCTCCCCAAGGGGGAGATTCTACTCTTTAAAAGAATGGGAACAAAAGATAATCGTCGATGGAATTTATTGCTTGAAGAATTTAATGAAAATTTAATAATCAATCACTATTGAGATAAAACGCTTTTCATTTGTTATGACAACGCCTAAATAGCGGCTTTAAGCAGTATAGAAGTTGACGCAGACGCATCATAGCAGTAGCGATATAGATATATCGCGCATCTCGCAACTGTCATAGCAGTCAATTCTGCTACGTGTAAACGCTGCTTCAGTCAATCGCCATCGAGATAAACACAGTCCAGTCGAACGCGTCGCTCAGAGGTCAGTGCCTATCGTGAGTGGACACTGGTAGACGCCGGCCAAGCAGTCGCGGCCAGCCGTCTCCACAGGAACCTTGGCCGCATTCATCGGAATCGCACTTTTGGCTGACGCGCCGAATAGATGGAAAAAGAGGTGTGTCTGTCTGTCTGTGTGTGTGTTCGGCAGGGGGGGGGAGGTCGTCTGAAGTTATCCCATCGCCTGTAATGGGTTCCCACTCCTTCCCCTCCCTCCTCCAACCACTGAGACGCTTTTCCGATGCAATCGGTAAACGCCCCCTACAACCGAGTCTCCTCGCCACTAAAGCGCTACTTTTTCTCTCCGTCATCGAATGCTTGCTTGTCATTTCGACTGGCGTGTTTTTTTTCTTGTTTTCACCTGTGGTACAGATCGAAGCGCGCCGTGGTTGTGATTCTATATTTCGTGCGTGTCCGTTCGTATTTGTCAACCCTCGCGCAGTGCCGCCTAGCAGTGGGATATTCCGTCGCTGCACTTCGTTTCACTCGAGAATTTCGTAGTTTTTCCCACATTTTCCCCCAAATTTCCTTTTCTAATCCGAAAAAAGTAATGCCCATTTCCCGAGATGTGATTTCATCACGTGCTCAACGTTTTTCACGAAGTCCCCAGGCATGAGAGGGATATCAGAAACCGTGCATTACGATAAAAAGAGTTTATTATTACGATATCGACCTTGAAGATTAGAGCAAAAATGGTGGATTTCTGAGGAAAATGTTGCTATGGTTAAAGCGAAAATATGACTTTTTTTCAATCTTCATCATTTATTGTTCGAATTTACGTTTGTGGCAAGAAGTGCAGTGGCGGCACCTATTATTTCACCCTAACAAGAGGACACGTCAAACTCGCAGGTCTACGGGGGCTGGCCTTCTTTTGACCCCAGCGTTGCCAAGTCTCCTCCTCTCCGATGCGACCCCCCTCCCGCCCCTCTCGTGGACCACCCCCAGACGAAGCCTGAAATACTGCTAACGGCCTCCGCGGTGGCAGTAACGAAGTACACTGTCTGTCTGTCCCCCCCTACCAACCCCATTTTTAAAAAACTTTTTTACCTCGCAATCGCCAGCACTCCTCTTCCGAGCTTTATTTCCCGAGATCGGAAAAAAATCGTGTTACTTGGAATTGATGGCGTCGTGGCGCCGGCGCCACCGCTTTGCGACTCCCCCCCTCCCCCCACGTCGTAAATGAGCCTAGATCAACTTTCTCCTCCCGGAGCCATTTTTCGTTTTGCACTTAACTTGCGCGCTCTCCGAAAAGGTGTCGTCCTCTTCCAATCCGTGCCTTCCTCGGAAAACGAGTCTCGAGCCATTAGTCGATAGAACACTAGCTCCACTTTATTATTATTTTCTTGCGTGGTAATAAAAGTTCCAGCGGATCCTTTGGGCGTATTCGGCAGACGATCGAGGAGTTTTATCGGCGAGCGGGAAGCGAAGCCCTTTCAATGGAAGCGGCGTCCGCTATTTCCCCCCTTCCACACTATTTGCCTCCTGTCACCCGCAAACCTTTTCATCATTACCTTTTCCTTTTTCCTTACCTCGAGGAAACGCGAACCGGCATGCCTTGACGAAAATGATGCAATGTATTTTTGTCGCGAGCAGCCTTTTCTAGAAAATTGAGTAGAAAAATGTCTTGCGACTTCTCGTTTTTTTGCTTTTGTTGCCCCTAAAGATACGGAGGGCCGAGCTAAAACATGTTCCTGACCAGTTTGTGTACAATGAACACAAATATCCCATTTTTACGGTGGCATCCCGTTATGCGATTTCCAAAAACATTTATGCTTCCGTGGAAATCGGGCAATACACTTGAAAATACGTGAGAACCACGAAATGTTAAAAAAAAAACTATTGCAGACCGCCTTTACTTGTGGATGTCTTCGGCAAATTCAGCTTTACTTCTTGAAGAAAAACTGAACCCATACCATTGATTTATAAGAGATGATATTTCTTATTTCATTCGATGAAACATACAGCAAGACTGAAAAAATAGGAATGATGCGATTGTTTTCAAATCACTTGATGTAAGCAAGCTTGAGTTCCAAAGACTTTTGTTTTCCGACATTTATTTCCTTGAAGTAGTAGAAAGCACTTTCCGAAGTCAATTGACTTAATTTATGTTTCTGAAGAGGAATTGCAAGCAGCTGTGCTTGGGCTTCTGCTGTTTGCCTAAAGATGGTGGAGGTATTCGGATACGATATGACAATGGGGGCGTTTACTCGGAACCGAAATCGCAATTTCGTACGCGAAATCGTTAGATGGAAACGAAAAAAGAAATTTAGTGAAAATATTAATCTTCCAACCACAACCATTCACTCATTAATCAAAAATTAAAATAAGCAAAAGGTGACGCCCACCGAAAAAGCTGCTGTGATAATATTGACGTCATTTTCCTTCCATCCTTGACTGCTTTTAGGGGAAGGGAAGGGAGTGGAGGGGGTTCTCGAAGGCCTGCTCGCACAGATGCTGTCGCAACTGCTCTCGTATTGGCAGAGTCAGCTGTGTCCCCCCCCCCCCCATTGCTATAAGGTGAAGTAGCTTCATGGGCTCAGTTGTGATTGGACGAAGTCGTTATACGTCAGTAGTTGCACCACGCCCACTTTTCCGAAAGGGTTAAAAACATCAGTTTTTCGCCGCTTTAAACTCGAAAAATTATTTACAGATCAAAAAACGGAAAAATACGGGTCTTTTCATTTTACAAACTCTATCAGACTCGGGAATGAAAAATATGGTAAACGACCCCATTGTCGCTAGAGTTCCCCTGAATGATTTTATTCATTGCACTGGCTACCGATTTCTCGAATGCCTGTGACGGAGGCGAAGGATTCTAGTGTCTCTCGAGTCGCGGTCGAGAGGTGAGGCGGAGGACGAGATTGCGTCTTCGGCGGGCGTCCCCACCGCTACGCCGTCGATATGCATTTTCTGATCGATTTCCGGGAGGAATAAGACGTTTCTGGGGAACATATGTGTCGTCGCCTAAGTGTTAGAGTGGGTGCTCGGCGTCTTATGCAAGGAGAAATTTATCATCATCATCATGGGTCAACAATCCTAGGATTGGTTTGACGCAGCCCTCCACTCGATTCTTCTATCGGCCAACCTCTTCATACCAACGTAGTTCTTCTCTTTCACGTCCTTTACGACCTGTTCTGTGTAACTCATACGAAGCCTGCCTTTTCCATTCTTCCCGTTCACTCTTCCTTCGACGATTGTATTCATCAGACCATCGTGTCTTAAGATGTGGCCGATTAAGTTGTCCCGTCTTCTTTTTATATTTTTCATCAGACTTCTCTTTTCTCCTACTCTTCTTAGCACTTCCTCGTTGCTTACTCGGTCGATCCATTTAATCTTCATCATTCTTCTGTAGCACCACATTTCAAATACTTCTACCCTTTTCTACTCCGCTGCTGTCATCATCCATGATTCACTGCCGTTAAGAAACATGCTCCAGATATACGTTACAATGAATTGCTTCCATACTTCTAAGCTTGTATTTCCAGCTGTTAGTAGATTCTTATTGTGATATAATGCCCTCTTTGCCTGGGCTATTCTACTCTCTATTTCTTTCTTGCTTCGTCCATCGCTGGTTACTCTGCTTCCCAGGTAATAGAACTCTTTCACCTCTTCCAGTTTCTGTTCTCCTAGTATAACGTGGGTTTTGGCCTCATCTCTCTTGCTGCACACCAATATCTTAGCCTTCTTCTGATTGATCTTCAGCAGATGTCTAGCCATTGTCCTTTCCATGGTATTTAGCATTTTTTTCAGATCCTTTTCTGCTATGAGAGCTATGTCATCAGCGAATCGTAGCATGCTGATTGTTTCTCCGTGGATGTTCACTCTAGAACACTTTTCCTTGATTTCATTGATGGCTCTCTCGAGGTAAACATTAAAAATTACGGGAGACAGTGCACAGCCTTCACGGAACTAAATTGGTTAAATGATTGGCTAGCTCAGTCTTAAGTATTTCTCATATATTTATTTCACTGTATAATGAAATCCCTTATTCTCTAACCTCAGTCTGTTTGGTGATAAGTATTTTGGATGAAAAACATTTGGAATCGTCATCAGTTATTCCAGCTGAAATTTTCCCATTAATTTCAATACAGTGCAGTCACTTTAGAAAAGTGTAAAGGACGCGCGCGTATTGCGTTTGAATTGACTGCGGAGAAAGAAGAGTGGATATATTGAGTGGATGCCATCCATAGAATTTTTAAACTTTAAATAAATGTATTCCTGTACAAATTGTTTACCGTGAACACAATCCTCCATTTCTACGGAGGCGTACGGTTATGACGTACGATTTCCAAAACTCAATAGGGTAGTTTCCTTCATCAAAGAAAACAGACTTCATTGAATGCGATTTATGCCCTGCCATAAATGTTTACGTAAAAATTTTGTATTGAGAAATCCCAGTTTACTAGAGAATTAAAGGTTAATTTTAAGGCCATTTGAAAAGGCTCTGAAATGGCGGGGTGCGCTGCCTTCATGCTGACGTAACAGGTAGGTAGTTTACGTTGCGAGGCATAGGAAAATTCGTCTCCTGAACTTACAATTGTATTTCAGGGCCCCTCAGCTCTAGTGAATATTTATTAGTATTAGCCTGTGAAAACTATCAAAGTTGGAAAAGTATTCTCAGTTAAACATGGTATTATTAGTCATTTTATAGGCTCAAGGACGTCCTGCTCGTTGTGTCTTCTGCTAAGACGAAGCATGGCGTGAAGATCGTGCGGCGATGGGCGAACTACATGGTATGCTTGTGAAAGGAATACTAACTGATTTTAAATGAATCAACTGCATAAGTAATGTTAAATAAATAAATAAAAGTTAATTATAATAAAATAACGGAATAAATATGCCTCCAATACTTGTTCATAAGCTTTGAAGGAGTGCAGCGTCTACTTGTAAGCGTCCGCAGCACCACCTGGTGGCGGGTAAAGGAAATAGTTTGACGTCACACGTAGGATTAACCGGCATGCAATAGTTTGCCGTCGCGTTTTCGCGCCATTGATTTTTTTCACTTTTTAATTAATGAGGAAAAATTCTTAACGTCATTTAAAAATCGAACGGCTTAAAACACGTACGCCAGAGGTTATAAACTTTCGATCAAGACAATAAAAATAATAGGAAACTACCCAATTCCGTAGAAATCGGCCAATCTGGAATCCATTATGAACACAAAAGTTCTTTTAAAGAATTTGCATGAGCGAACTTATAGACTTGCGGGGTTTGGTTAGGGGAACTGCTCTGTAAGCGGAAATCCGAAACAAAAACGTAAAAGAAATGAAATTCGTTAGAGAGATTGCTAGTCACTTAGTCGTATGGCATGGCAAACAATCGCCGATCTCCCATACGTAACAAAGTATTTTAGCAATGCATGGAATTGTGGCGCTAATCTCTCGCTGCAAGAGATCGTGTGCTGGGTGTTCTCTGGGTGCACCGTAGCACACAGAAAGGTGTTCCCCTGATATATCAAGGGATGGTTGATCGGTGTTGAGCGAGAATATGCAGGGGAGTGAGGGGATATCGTCGCGACGATGTTGCTTCGGGTGTGTGGTTGTGTGCGGGGGATTATGGGAGTCGTTCTCTCTCTCCCGCCCTCCGAATCACAGGCTCTGCGACTGAGATTACTACGGACTTTCTTCTCCTCATGCTCTAGCGAAGCTCCGCTTCAGGAGAGGAACGACACGGATTTCTCTCTTTTCAGGGCTCCGAGTGAACAATAAAAGGGTATTTTGAATGAAACTTTTGATACGCGGCTGAATTTGAAATGTTTTGAAGACAATGATCTCCAAAAGTTGATTGGAATTAAGTTCCAAGCTAGAAACCACTTTCATGAATAACTATTTGTAATAGAGAAATCAGGGGCCGTTTCTGTTTCTGGACACCCCCACCTAAAATCCGATTCGATTTTTTGCGTGTCAGAACTTCTTAGGAAATCGCAGGTGGCCCAGGGAAAGGAACAGGCCCCCCCTGAGGGCTATATTCAGAATCTCAACTGAAGTCACGCTTCCACTTCTTACGTGCTAAACAACGAGTCAAATATGTGTTTAGAATCTATCTGTAAGGGTGGTATTACTTCGCAGTGTACATTGAAATCTGAGTACCTAATGATTATGAATGTGTCCCAGTATAGCAAGGATTTTTTTTAAATGTGTCCCAGAATCTCAAATAGTCTCACTTCTACTACTTGCGTCACAAAACTTCTATTACGAGTACAAAAGGGCATACAGAATCTCCTCGAAGTGGTTTGAAGAGATGTAAAGCATAGTAATGCCAACTTAGCAAGGTGAATCTTCACATCAATTTGACTCGAAGGCGGCGTAAGCAGTATAAGCGAGACTGTAGTGGACTTTCTGAATATGGCTCAGAGTGTGTGAATTCCACACGCCATCGGCTTAGTACGGGGTGAGCTCTACTCTCACAAATCAAACACCAACCTGAGGGTTGAATCACTATGTGAGTGAGTGACTAATGCAAAAAAATACAAAAATATAGATAAATCGCGGATGTGGCGATTTTCTGTTCATAAAAAAAATCTGTGCATTTGCGTAGAGAGAATAATTTTTTTGAAAATAAGATGTGATGACAGTGTTCATCCGTGTTGCACCGTGACCCTTCTAGGCCAAGGCCTTCGCAACGAGTGACGTCATCACAGGTGGTGCTGCGATGCGAAAGCTCTGGGAGGAAGAAGCGCCGTGTGCTACGTGGGAAGGAATGGAATAAGTCGCCCAACGATTAGAACAGGAAATAATTCTTAAAACATATTTTGCTGTTTTTTTAAGTAATTAAATGATAATTATTTTATTTTAAATGATTTTTAAGTAATCAGTGTCTAAAAATTCGTTTTTTATGATGCTATACGCCATTCTACGTATTTAAATAAGCCATCGAAAAGATCTCAAAACGTATAATCTACGAAAACACTGGCTTTAAATCACTAATGCATTAAATGTTTAATAATTGCTAACGGGTTTTTTGCTTTATTTGGCTGGATTTACTAACGTCCAGTTAATTATACCCACCCTATGTCTGTGCAACTGGCATGATATTCGAAATCACTACTCCGGCATACACCTCGAAATTGCAAATTTTCAATAGATCATTGAAAACATTGACTTATTTTGCTTAGTGCAGATTCCAAATACGAAACCAATAACGAATAATCATGGCTTACGTTATCGTGTGTTCCACACAGTAAAATATCCCTTGAAGTTCCGATGAAAAGTTTCTGGTATCCTGGACATATGGGGCTTAAATGCTCTCCCTCAGATGGGAGGAGTACAGTCAGAAAGAAGTATGAAAAATATTTAAAGCTGAAATATTTTATTACAGATAATTATTGCATCAAAGTAAAATACAATTCTATTGTTTCAATTTTTCAACAGTCATGTTTTTCCCAGCACACACTCCCTGCCTTTCATCATTTCTTTTCTTACAGTAATAATTGAGAAATGTGTCAGTTGAAGACCACAACGGCATTCTGAAAACTTTATCTACAGTATGGCCGACTTCAAAAAGTCCACGGGAAACAAACTTTCACAGTCCACCAATTTTTCTGTCAGAGCGACAGACAGAAACACGGAGAAGATTTTCCCCCTCACCAAAACATCGATTCTTTAACAAAATATAATTATACATTATTAGGTGAACTACCTCATGAGTAGGACATAAAAGCTGACCTCTGTCCATTTGAATTATGTACTCATAACTATCGTCAAAATGAAGGTCTTTCTTCACAGTCAACACAGTTTTACAGCTCTCACAATTTAACCTTTTCACAGCACAAAAAGCACAATAGTCTTACAAATAGGTTAGTCCTGGCAGTGAGCCCTTAGCTGCCAGAATATCTTCCTCACAAACATTTACAGAGAAAAAAGAAACACACTCCACATCACCATCCATATCAGGAAAGTTACCATTAAAGTGAAATTCACTTATGTCCATATTCCCATGATTTTTCGTTATGGTTCCCAACTTCATACTTTCCTGCAGTCTTAGCTTATTTTCAGACTCAAACAACTGCCTGATGGAAAAAATGGTACTGGCTACCTGGCATTTGCCTATACTGACTGAATCTGCCTTCCAGATTATGTCTGGAATTTCCCGGGTAAAATAAAATTAAATCCCAGCTCAGCTTTGCAATATGAAGCTATTTCTAAGATAGCATATGTTGCAAGTTTCAATGCAGAGTGCAGAGTCTCCCTTGTCAGTTGTGGACTTCATCCCTTTTCACTTGTCCAGCCAATCCAAAATTTTATGCAAAAAGGCATACTTCTCATCATCACATGCAGGAGTCAGGGGATATTTAAATGTGTCATTCAGTCTCTTACCAGCATTACATGACTTAACATTCATAATTTTCCACCATGTCAAAATAATATTCAAGTACGTTGCGCTGCTTTTATAGTGTGGAATTTCAAATGAATCTCTGAAAGGGCAGTAATTAAAAAGTCACTAAAAACTTGCATTACCAACTTCAAATTTTGTCTTTCAATGCTGTATGGGAAAAGAGCTTTAGATGTTAAATTATAGCCAGGATGAGGCAAACCATTCTGCAATAAGGTGCAGTTGAGTTTGGAGAAGTGCGTTACTCCTCTGGTGCATGGGACGGATGGAAAAATGGACTCTGTCTAACGTCAAACAGAGTGGAATGTTTTGTTTTGTCTGAATGCATCATGGATATCCGGGATAATGCTTTGTTGCCTGCGACGTAATAGTGTTAACGTTATATCCATGTAAAGCAACGAGAGAATACTACATTAAAAGGGAAAATATATAATATCCTGAAATGGATGTCTTTTGATGCGTGTTACGGAAAAATGTTTCGAGAAATAATTTAGCAGAAAGATCTGGTGCTTTCCCGGCGTATCTGCTGCGTGAAGGTTTCTCGGGTCCTCCACCAGTGGGGTTACTGCGTCCGTGTCCGCCGACGTTTCGATTCACGACTCGGGCATCGTCTTCAGGGCTTCTGAATGCCGTATCGCAAAAATTGTCCTCATTGTATACCCTTCTCCGGGGGTCAGGTGTTTCCTGATTGGTCCATCGACCAACCGTCAGAAAAGAACCTTCGATGGACCAATCAGGAGACACCTGACCCCCGGAGAAGGGTATACAATGAGGACAATTTTTGCGATACGGCATTCAGAAGCCCTGAAGACGATGCCCGAGTCGTGAATCGAAACGTCGGCGGACACGGACGCAGTAACCCCTCTGGTGGATGACCCGAGAAACCTTCACGCAATACTTTAGCAGTTTGAAGGTGCATCTTGTATATTGCCTTTGTGGACACAACTTCTCGTTGGAGAAAGATCACCTACAACCTTTTCGCTCTGGAGGTTCCCGCCTATTTTGTGCTATATTATGTGCATATGCTTATCATGATACTGTAAGTGTAGAAAGTGAATTCAAATGATGAATGAATTAAAATTATCATTCGGCACATTTTCCATGCCATATAATGAATCTTTGATCGGTGTCGACGGCGGCGGCGGCGTCTTCTGTTGCTTCCGAAGTTGGTTGGCGATGCCGTGTCCCTCTTCCTGTAACAAGCTCTTGGCCGTGAGTAATGCGACGGTGGCGACCTCCCCTGGAAGGGACGGCGGATTATTGAAGGACGGAGGGATTGTCGGGGCAGGGTCGCCCGTGGCAACGGGAGTTGTGATTGGTGTTCCCGACGAAGTTTGAGGAGATTGAGTGGACGGAAAGTAGTTGTGTTGTTGTGGGAGGGTCCTCGTCTGGGGGTAGGGGGTTGGGGGGGATGGGGAGTGGAGAGGGATGATGACACGCCTTGAGAGGAACACATCGCCAAGAAATCTCATGATCGGCGTTTAAAGCATCCCTATTCGGGGCCTCGCAGGCACGTTCTGTTGGAAGTTGGGCTGCAGCGGGCTGCATTCGTCCACGCTGTAGTTTTTAATGCCCCATCAAATGGGATGAAATTGTGGGGCTACCTCAAGGTTTTATCCGTTCCGTCCCGAGGCGGTAACATGGAAAGGACTGTGAATTGCGAGGGTAGCACACGATGAACTTCCGTCTTTACGGCGCGCTGTTCCCTTGCCAGCCTTCGGGCTGAACGCTGTTCTCCCGCGATCGGCCGTTCCCGCCTCGATCGACTGAGCCAACAGGAGTTCATCTACATCTGCATCTACAGAATACCCTGCAATCCACCGCGAGGGTGTTTGACAAGGGGTGAAGATCACCAAGCACGCTCTACTAACATGCACACAAGCAACTATAGGGTCTCAGAAGTTCTTTGAGTGGAATGCTGATTTGAAATCAGTAAACAGTGATGACCAATTCGAGCGGAGTTGAAGGAGACATTCAAAGCGTCGATTACTTACTGCCTTAGGAGGAACATGACTCGAGTAGATAATGTGTCGAAATCAACACGGCAATGGGGGCGTTAACTCGGAACCGAAATCGCAGTTTTGTGCACGAAATCGTTAGATGGAAACGAGGAAAGAATTTTGGTGAAAAAATTAATCTTCTAACCACAACCATTCACTCATAAATCAAAATTTAAAATAAGCAAAAGGTGACGCCCACCGGAAAAGCTGCTTTGATATCATTGACGTCATTTCCTCCCGTCCTTGACTGCTTTTAGGGGAAGTGGAGGGGGTTCTCGGAAGACCTGCTCGCACAGATGCTGTCGTAACTGCTCCGATTGGCAGAGTCAGCTGTGTCCCCCCCATTGCGATAAGGCGAAGTAGCTTCGCGGGCTCAGGTGTGATTGGACGAAGTCGATATACGTCAGAGGTTGCACCACGCCCACTTTTCCGAAAGGGTTAAAAACATGTGTTTTTCGCCGCTTATAACTCGAGAAATTATTTACGGATCAAAAATCGGAAAAATACGGGTCTTTTTATTTTACAAACTATCAGATTCGGCGATTAGAAAAATATGGTAAACGACCCCATTCCCTTTGAACCACTAGGGAAAGTAAAAATTGAGTGGCGCTCTTATGAAACCCATTCAAATTTCATGTCATCCTGACTGTCGCTGTCGGAAGCGCATTTCATTGATATCCTAGTTATCAGAGCATCTAAATTGAATTATGAATCCTCCATTGCACTTAGTTGAATATCACACGCATATATACGCCACAGTCTCAGGGGAAACTTTGTGGAAGTTAATCGCAGTAGGATTAAATGTATCAACACTGTACTTTCAGGCACAACGAATCTTACTTTAACTAAACTTACTTTACCAACTAAAGCTACTTACTAAAATAACTGCGGTGTTGATGCCTTTACTCCTACTTGATGAATAGAGATTTCCGCTTCTTTACGAGGGATCATATAACTCTTTCAAAATGAAGCCGTCCTCATTTAAGCAGACTTTTTCAATGTTTTGCACCGCCAAAATTACTTTTTTAAACTTGGATTTTCTCTCCTTTTTTAAACGCAAAACTAATGTTGAGTTATGTCCACAAACAAATAGTCGACAAACATTTGAGAAGTTTCGCAGATATTTTATCCATAAAATGCCGGGAGTCGACTACACAGTAGTAAATGGTTGGATACCTACGCTTGCTTATGCTTCCCATCTATTGGCAAACTATTTCATTCAGAAGAATAATACAAAAGCCGTGCACCGTATTGTCGCAATCCACAGCTACTAAAAAGTAATCAACAGTCATTTAGTTACCATTCGAAATCTGTGAGTTCATTGCGTCACTCATATTTAAAAAGTGGCGCCCAGAGGTGTTATTTTAAAGTCAAGGTGATTCAAGTCAATGGCTGTGGATTTCCACTTCTTACCACTGATTATGTCGATGACCCCATTCCTATTATGGTTGTCATTCCGTAGTACCTCCGGAATTCGGATGTGGTTGTCCGGTCTCCAGCATCCATTCTCCTCCTTCCAGGGCTGGAGACGGTGGCTTGTAACTCGGGCGTCCCGGGGAAGAAGTTGGGGGGATGTGGCGCCGGGGGTGGCCGTTTGCGGAGCATTTTGGGGTTGACATGAGGGTGGGGGGGAGCACACCTATAAATTGGACGGTAGTTCTTGGGACAACAGCGCCTGCCGCAATAAGCGTTGTCAAGGAAACAGGGAGGGGCGTTGGGGTTGAGGGGGGACTTTTATCACACTCTTTGGGCCCCATTGTTTTTTCTCCCGTGTGGGGGGGGGCGGTCGCCCTGGGCCGCCCTTCTGATCACTCGGGGAGCAAATAGTGGGATCGCTTAGGGCGACGCGTTGCTCCGGGAGGAGGAGGGGGGATATTCCTTCTTCTCTCGGGTGGATTTTCTTGCGAGAAGGACGTCGCAGAGGACTGGCCAATAGAGTCCTCCTCTCCTTTATGTACTTTCGTATCCACTGCTGGCGGCGTCTTGAAAAAGATAAATACGTACCCAGAGGCCGAGAGCGAGCATTGGGGTGCAAAATTCTGCGGAAAACCATCGAAGGGAATTCTCCGCATAACTAAGCTGTACATATTTGGGTTTATCATTTAAGCGCGCCTTCGTTCGTCTGGAGGACAATCAGGGAGAAGCCTTCTGGGTGCTTTGAATAATAAAAGTGTTAACTTTTATTATTGTAACTATATGCGCGGAATATAGCAGCAAAAATTTCTTTATTACCATACGTCCTTTAGCGACTGATGGGAAATAAAACACATAATTACCTAGGTTTGTTCACAGGACGGAATTCCTCTCACAGAACACGATGATTGCATATCGTAGTTCATAGAAATGGTGTGTGGCAACATATGATCGAAGTAACCTCATTGAAATCCAATCAAAGGTATCAGATATAAGAACATATTATGTTTAACGAAAACAAAAAATCGAGGAGGTGGAAGAGTTCTGCTACCTGGGTAGCCGAGTAACCAGCGATGGACGAAGTAAAAGAGAAATTGCCAGTAGAATAGCCCAAGCGAAATGGGCATTTTACCAGAAGAAGATTCTGCTTACAGCTGCAAATACAAGCGTGGAAGTGAGGAAACATTTCATTAGAACATACAACTAGGGCATTCTACTATATGGCAGCGAAGCATGAACTATTACAGCAGCAGAGAAGTCCAGGCTGGAAGCATTTGAAATGTGGTGCTTCTGAAGAATGATGAAGATAGAATGGATCGATCGAGTGACAAACGAAGAAGTGTTAAGAAGAATGGGAGAGAAGAGATGTCTACTGAAAACGTTAAAAAGAAGACGGGACAAGTTAATGGGCCACATCTTGAGACACGATGGCCTGATTATGCCAATCGTCGTGGGTAAAATGAAGGGGAAGAATAGAAAATGCAGGCCTCGTATGAGGTATATGGAGCAAGTTGTGAAGGATGTGAAAGAGAAGAATAACACCACAATGAAGAGGTTGGCCGATAGAAGAATCGAGTGGAGGGCTGCGTCAAACCAATACTAGGTTTGTTGACCCATGAAGATGATTATGTTTGATTGATTCCTTTTTACTCAACTACACTTTTACTTAATTATTTTGGATGGTTTTTCTCTTACAGCACCCAAACATGCGCTAAAATTAATTCAGAATATGTTTTTAACACCTCAGTTTTGACTTGACCAGAGCTCAGGTTGTTTTTTTTAATCGATTAAAAAAACCTCAGATGCAAACAAACTCGTAAACAGAGGTGAAGCAGGTGAACAAACCAAAACGATGTTTTTGAGTGATGATGCGTCTTTCTTCATCAGGATCCGACTGCAAAGAGATGGATCCTCGTAGCGCTGCACTATACTGACGTATGGACCGCTAATGCAAATGGAGAAATTAATCTGGGCGTCCCTCATCGAAAAAGAGGGAGCAGCAAGGGAAGTGTACTTTGTTGGAGAAGACAAGGAAAATACGTTTGAAATAGCATTTAGGTTTAGCAATAGGCATTTGTCCTTGTATAGCTGGGCTAGTAATTTCATCCATCTTTGAAGCCCCTGTTGGATTTTTTATTAATTTTGCGCCTTGGGGAGAGTAGAAGTACTCTATTTGTAAACATGAATGGTAATCAGTCGAGGGTAATCATCGAAATACTGGAGCACCGACACTTTGCAAAGACATATTATCCGCTGGAAAGTATGGCAACCGGGTGTGGAATCACGGATCTATATTTCGCGTTATCGTAATATTTCGCAGTTTACGCAGTTAGAGAGATAGATTGTTGTACCGATAGATTTAAAATGTCATTTTTCCCGCGCACCATAAGAGAGAACAACAGGCAGCGTAGAAAAGGATAGGTAGGTGAACACTTGATAGAGTCGTCTGTAGTGCATGATGCATGTAATAACAAACAATAATCCCTCTCTTATTTCGTAGATACTAACCACCTAGCAGCATGTGACCCTATTATCTAGCATGTCTCCATTAAATATCCTAATCGCATTACAATAGTTGCATGTTTGGTGATCTTCACCCCCTGCCACAAACCGTTGTGGTGGCTCGCAGGGTAGGTATTACGTAGATGTAGATGTAGCTGAATCTTTATCGTTAATGCTTACCCCCTAGAGTAGCGCAGGGTTAACAATAACCGTCTATAAACTTCGCTCCACTGATTTTAATAAGCGATTTGAAGAGCTGTACGAAAAATGAAGAACGGAGATCACGTTCTCTCTGACATAAGTTAAATCAAAAAAATAGCGATAACGCTAGCGCACGCCTTATATCGAAGATCCATGATCGAGGCCCAGACTCCTTGACTACATGTTTAAAATGTGAGAGACGTAAACTCAGTTTGGATCTGCTGACTCTTTGAGAAACATGCCACCAGACATTACGTTTCAGAAGTCAGTGGATGAAAAGTGTTGGGAGCACGTTCGCATGCTGAGAAAATTTTCAACATTCTCTCTTTATGGCGAATTGAAATCGCCACCCACAGCAAGAAATGTTTCTTATCCTTGGGCGTATTGTGGATCGATATTCCTGGACCACGGAAGACTTGTAAGAGTCCACAAAGATTTGTCCTAAACCAATAATGGGTTCTTGTAAAAGATTTTTAAGAATAAGGTTCCTTAAAGCAGTTCTATGAACTCTTTATTCATTATTCAGCGTGAATTAGGTCTTTAGGACCAAATGGAACCAAGCAATGAGCATTAATCGGTTTTCAAATCATGAATTTGCAATTTTCGCTTTTTGGGAACAAAGCTGAAATAAGGTTTTTAAACTTATTAAATTAACATCTAAGAGGCTGTCATCATCGTCATTTTGGTGGATCCCATGAAGGAAAGGACAGCCTCGTCTCAGACCGGGAGGGGAAAAAAAAGTTTCTCACGAGAAATGGGAGGTTTCCTTGGAAGTCCTCCTTGTGTAAGTCGATAAAAGTGGCGACCAAGAGGGCATACGGAGTTATTTGTCTATGGGGCCTTTATGTTTGCGGCTTTCCTCTCGTGGTGAGGCGGAAATCTAATAATGGAGGGGGGGGGGGGAGGTAAGGAGAAGACCTTGAAGAAGAGCGGGCGGCTGGAAGAAGCGATTCTCCGAGCGCCGCCGCGAGGGGCGCTGGCGAGGTCCACTCGTTGAATGCCGGGAAGGTGGAGCGCAATACAGCTGGCGAAACGTCGACGGGCTCGATCGAGTGCTCCCTGGAAAACGAACGATCCTTCCTGCTTCGAAATGATCGAGATATTGGTTTTTGTCGTTTTCTTCCCTTTTCCAGCACTCCCTCCTTATGAGTGTATTATTTGGTTCAGTGGCACTTAAAGAGGAAGGAGAGTAGAGTTCTTGTTCTTCGCGATGGCTTCTCCGATGGTTTGGCAAGTACTGCGCCGGAAGAAGTGACGAACTGCATCGAGTCAACACCGGAAACAGTCACGGAGTGCGGTATCGGCTCCGGGCCATCCTCAGCGTCTTCCACCGGTCAAGGAGGGCATGCGTCGGACTTGGCGTCGTGCAGAGTTAGACAATGGCTATCCCTTGAAGTTATAGAGGATGTACGTCGTCATAAAGGACCACGAAACAATCATCATCATTGGCCAACAGTCCTGGGATTGCACTGTTTATTTTTTTGGGATTCATTCCGCGATGTTTAAAATTGCAAAAAACTACGGAACTACGGTGAAAATCTCCAGAATTCAATCGAAATACAACGTAGTTAGCAGATTCACATGCGTGACAAAGACAGGGGACGTACTTCTGAAAGCCAAAGACCCGCTTCCACGGAACCTCTCTGGAGGAATATATGAAGTTGGGTGCAGCTGTGGACATCCATATGTAGGCCAGACATGCAGAGCCCTAAAAATACGCCTCCAAGAGCATCAACGGGCAATTAAAAATAATAATTACCGCATTTCTGCAATAGCCGAACACCATCTCAGCGGAACGACTCATAATTTCAATTTTGAGGAGACAAAATTAATATCAAAGGAGGTAGACAATTACCCAAGATTAATCAACGAAGCTAAAGAAAGTGAGAATAGACCGGAGAACGTCAACCGAGAAGACGGTTACACATTGAGTAAAAAACTGAAACGAATTTTTCTAATTTAAAAAATTCCGGTAACAATGGGAGTCCTCACTCGTATAAATAAAGACGAGCAAGAAAAGAATCAGTTCAGTTAACCTGATGAAGGTGGCAGGAGGACCAGCGAAATATTGTTTTTGCAATTTTAAACATCGCGGAATGAATCCCGAAAAAATAAACTGTACACTACATCCGCGGAAGCCTACGAGCTAATCCTAGGATTGGTTTGACGCAGCTTTCCACTCGATTCTTCTATCGGCCAACCTCTTCATATTGACGTAATTCTTCTCTTTTACATTCTTCACAACCTGTTCCATGTATCTCATACGAGGTCTCCTTTTCCAATCTTTCCGTTCACTTTTCCCTCGACGATAGTCTTCATCGTGTCTCAAGGTATGGCCGATTAGGTTGTCCCTTCTTCTTTTTAGAGTTGTCAGAAGACTTCTCTTTTCTCCCACTCTTCTTAGGACTTCCTCGTTACTTACTCGGTCGATCCATTTAATATACAACTATAATCGACCCTTTGCTTGCGGGAAATGATGCAGCTGCAGCAGAGTATGGATGGCGAAGGTCCGTTCAGCTGAAGTGAAAATGCGTGATTCCCTGCACGTTATTTCGAGGTGCCCCAACCGCAGTGCATTTCGGGAAAACTTCTGTGGAGCATCACTTCGTTCGTCTCGGAATGGGAGGGAACATCTGCCTCTATGGCATGGCGCCGGAAATCGTGGAGGGGCCCTGTCGGGAGGGGCGAGGGCGTGGGGCCCTTTGATTGGGAGCCAGGCGAGTGGTCCTCTACATCTACATAATACCCTGCAAGCCACCATAAAGGTGTGTGGCAGGGGGTGAACTCTCACCAAACATGCACTACATATCATGCACAAAAAAGGATCAGCACTTTTATATGTACTGTTCAAAACTACGCTATTTAAAAAAAGATAAAAATAGCAAAGCATACATGCAAAAACATACTGTTAGTTGGGTTAGCTTTAAGTCCTTATACCAACATGCAGCTACCAATGTTATCCATTGCTACACTCGTACTGGATATATTTACCGTTATTCATAACCGTAATTGTACGATGAAAAAAGGACATTTTGAATCTGTCAGTTCGGCAATCAATTTCTCTAATTTTGTCACCATGGTCCAGTCTACCATAGTAAGTTGAGGTCCGCAATATATTTTTAACGTCATCACTGAAAATATTATCTCTACTTCCGGTCGGTGCACCGCGGCGAATGTCATCTCGAAAATGCATCCCCCCACTGCGACCCCCTCCCCCCCATGTATGACTTCTGAGGCCATGTGGTCCTTCGCTTTTGGACTCGGGTCCTACACCATTGAGTGCTTGATTAGTGCCACCATTGAGCCTGAAGCTGTCGATTCGACTCAACGGAATAAGGTTGCGCCCTTCCAGCCGCGGTTGACGGCTAAAGGTCGATCGAGCACAACTCGTTTCTATATGAGGCCTCGTTGCTCGGGACCATGATGTCGAAGGAATTATTCAAGAAACGACCAGCAGGGTGAATTCAAGAGCGATGTCATAGAGCCCCGAATCGAATTACAGCTGGACAGTTTTCGCTCAAATCAAACATGAACGTACCTCAAATCGAGCGCCTAAGCATGAAAGGAGGCGTCAAGTAAACAATAAAACTCTGTCCAAAAACAAATCAAAATTACTCGTTTTGGTGCCGGATTCTGTAACTTCCATGATGATCATCACCATTGGTGGATAACACCGGAATACAGCACCAGCCGCCCTTATCCTTTCCTCTGCAACCGGGTGGTGAATTGAATTCATCCCGTGATAATGACTGCTATGAAAATGTGCGCCGTAAATGCGATATGTGAATTGCTGAAACCATAGAAACTAGGAGCGTCGCATGCATCACGTGATATTTAGCCTGGTAACCGAAGATAATAAACCCGGAAACTGGTGACTAGTACTTGAATTAAACGTTTGGGGTAATCGTTGTGGTGACTTGTGGAGTATAAATATGAATTGATGGCAGTTGAAAACATAAAACTAAGATGAGCAAATTCAAGTATTAGTTACAACACATTGTGTTGGCGAGCAGATAAGTAAATATCTCTATGGTGTCACAATTGGCAACCAACAATATGCCTACTGAACTAAGTCAACTGTAATGAGTAGTGTAGGATATTCCAAGCCTGCCGCGTGAACGGCGGTGAAATCCACATTAATTGCCATGCGAAAATATTCACGTGGACCGGGAATCGAACCACGGACCTTTGGCTTTCCGAGCCACTACGGCAGACCACTACGCTACCCAGGATCCCTAATTGCCATGGCAATTTTTTTTAAGCGCGGCTTTAGCGCTGGATGAGGTTCACCATTGGTCGTGGCTTCCTTGAAGCCCTTTCTCCCTTGCGTTGCCATCCTTGATGGACCGCAACGGCTCAACATCTAGTTCCTGAACCCCGGTAAAATTGCCATGCGAATTAGGGATCCTGGGTAGCGTAGTGGTCTGCGCAGTGGCCCGGAAATCCAAAGGTCCGTGGTTCGATTCCCGGTCCAGGTAAATTTCTTTCGCATGGCAATTTATGTGAATATCATTAGTAGTGTTATACATAATTATACATATTCACTCGCCGTCGTATACTTTGCAAATTTATCCTGAATTCCACGTTAGCGTTACTACGAGCCTTGCAATGTTTGTTTCTTGTAAACATAATGACAGTACATGTATGGGGTGAACAGATAAGATCGGCTATTTAAGCGGTGATGTGATATCATCTTGTTTGGGACAAAGCTCGTCACGTTGCAGAATCAGAACAGAGTTACTTTTCATCCATTTTACATTCAATTGGTGAATCGTCATCATACTGATTTATTGTATTGTTACCTTTGCTTCCAGTGTCGTAAATGCTGTAATTGCGAATTAATCGGGTGCTTTCCTGATATCTTTGCTATAGAAACATCCACTCACTTGAAACAAATTTGTTTCCTAAGAAGTTTACTTTCTTGAAGAAAAACGGAGTGGAGTGCCTAAAAAGACTGTAACAAGGCTGGAGTTCGAGGGACGAGACGTCTCTCAAAAATGTATTCTGAGATCGAGATTTGATGGTTTTCAGCGAAGACTTCCTTGTAAGACGAACGCTGACTGCGGTTGTCAGTTCAGTGAGTAATCTGGAAGGCCTAAGAACTCCATCTCTTGTGTTCCACTTCGGGCAAGTGCTTCCCTTGCAATAACGGGCAACATCCGTGATTCGTGGTTGGATTAGAAGAGCCATATTTCACAATCAGCCTCCTGCAAATTCTGTGAAATTCTGCTGACTTTTCAAGGAAGCTGTATTTGCTTTTCGCTCGAGACTTCAAGCATGGCCGCAGTTTAGTTGCCAAGCAGCCTGCGTCTCATGCGAGCCTCGTCCCGCGGGTAATGGACAACCAGTCCATGGTCCGTTGAATGACTGTCCGCGAGTATGTACGTACGCTTTACCACTCATTCCTCTCATTTCGCTTAGTTGACACGTCTTTTGATCATCGGTGCGTTTGATTTTAGAGTTATTTTTCTCTTATTCCATAGAAATTCCGTATTTTCCATTTTAGAAACTCTAAGAAAATTATGCGCGAATCTGATTTTTGATAAATCTAATTAGCTGTTCTTCATATGTTATCTCTCATCATATTTATATCTTCATAAAGTATTTGCGCAAACGAGGCGTTTCCTTCAACACGCAACAATGAATTTCGTGATGGATTAATGGAACGATATATGTATTGGAGAAAATCATTTTAGAATTTGTGAGTAAATAACACATTACGTATTTTAAAAGGTGGCATAACATTTCAAGGTAAGGTTCGTTGCCTGGCAGACTCCTAATAAGTATTACTTTTTCTCATTTAGTGCCTTCCCCTTGGTTGAACATAGTTCTTCTCTATTTCTGACTTTACTAAGTAATTAATTTCATTGATTAATTTATTGTTATGATAAAAACTATCACTGTAGGAAAGCAATGTTTTGCTGATGGAATGCTACGTTTCTAACCAGTCTATTAAATTAATTAAAATAGGAATCATTGTCAAATCGCAGGTTGAAATTTAGGCTGAAATCTCGTAAACAAATTCCAAGACCATATTTTCAGTGATGACGTTAAAAATATTTTGCGAACCCCAACCTCCTACGGTAGACTGGACCATAATTATAAATTTAGAGAAATTGATTGCCGAACTGACAGATTCAAAATGTCCTTTTTTCCTCGTACAATTAGAGATATGAATATCGGTAAATATATCCAGTACGAGTGTAGCAATGGATAAAATTGGCAGCTGCATGTTGGTATAATGACTTGAAGGAAACTAACCAACTAACAGCACGTTTTTGCATTCGTACTTTGCTATTTTTATCTTTTTAAATGTTGCAGTCTAGACTAATATATTAATCTTAATCCTTTTAAATGAATGTTGTGTAGTGCAAGTTTGATGAGAATTCACCTCCTGCCACACACCTTTGAGTTGGCTTGCAGGGTATAATGTAGATGCAGATGTACATTCACGCACGTCACATTCCTCTTACAACACACTTTTATTACGGACGCGGTCGACGATTCCCTCAGAAACGGTACGTTCCTCGGAGGAAGAAAGGAAGGAAGAAGAAGAGTGGAAGGGTAAACATTTCCGGTCAGTCCTTGGAGGACCCCTCCCTCCCTTCCATCCGGACGTGTCAACTCTCGCGGCGGAACACAAAACAGGGGCGTCGCCTTCTCTCTGGAGATGGGGGGGGTTGGGGGGGAGAAGGAGTCTTCCGGACAGAGTGTGAAGGAATCCCTCTCGTGAAGAAGTAGGTGGCGAAAGACGGAGGAGGTCACGGCTTCGTTGCCTGGCAGAGTGCTCGGAGAGTCAAAGGGAGATGCAGGGGTGTGAGAGGGAAGAGGATTGGTTGGATTGCGATTGGAGTGCCATCTGGTGGGTCGGGTAATTCGCCACTGGAGTGGGCCCCCTCCTCTTGACGTCACGGCGACTCGATCGTCCGCCCGACGGAGCGAAAACAGATTGGGGGCCGCCCGGGTGGAGACAAACGCCGTCGTGTTTTGTCTTTCTTTATTTTTCGATTTGGCGCGTCACTGGACTTAATCTTCCGTCGGTCACAGCGCACTCTGATTCGACACTTGCACTGTCGGGCGATTTCTTAGCGTCGGTGGGAAAGACGGTGTTGCTGGGTGCGCCATTACACCAAGCAGCAGTGTCGTCGGTGAAGAAAGTGTCTCGTCTTGGCATCGTCACTAACTCGCCGATGACTTAAGTGTTATAGCTTACCATTGAGCTATCGTGGGGAAGACTCATCCGGGAAATGTGTGGTCAGACATCTAAAAGCATAAAATTAATTAAATGGGAAAAATATGAGCAGCTGAAAGATGACTGCGTTAGTTTAGGCCCCAGGTGGACTGTACATCGGTATGAAGATGTTTACATTTGGGAGAGGCTCCGTGCAGCAAGGAGGAGATAGGTTGTGTGTCATAGTAGGGTGTCGTATATGTTCGAAGAAGTAGGTTAGGAATCTCTATAGGATGGCAGATGGTAATGCAGGCCAAATAGAAACTAAGGGTTGGACGCCTTTATCTCAGGGACCTCTGACGAGTTAGGGCACGCAGTTAGAGAACTAGGGCAGAGGGATTTAAAATGTCTTTCTTCCCAATGCGTACAATAGAGAGGGACAGTGATAGATTAAATCTAAGTCTCAAGACTTATAATAAGATAGGCATATTTTACATTTCTTTTTGGATTTTTGAATGTCTGTACGAACTTTAAAATGAGAAATGCATGTGCAATGTAGTTATTCTTGAATATTTCCTCTTTGCGTGTTGTGTGGAAGCTGAACTTGGCATTGTCTTCTCCCACACTAACGGCACCATAGCTCTAATAGAGTTGCATTTTTAACTATTATTTCACACACTACGCAATGCATCTTCGCTGATTATTCACGGAATGTTTCGGCAATGTTGGCGAGCCACAAAGGGACTAAATGTAATCCTCTTTTACGATGTTGTTAAAGGCAGGTATGCCTCGTTCATTTTCCCTATACACCATAACTATAATATTGTCCTAGGTATTTGGGTGATAGGCAGGTAAGTTTCATGCTAACATTATCGTAATGTGTTCCAATATTTTGGTAGAAGCGAGATGACTGGAGTTGCACCTAAGCGGCTTGAATTCAAATTCATCTCCAGCTGTCGCTATTCTCTCGCCATGCTGACAAACACTTCTTTTCCCTTGCAGGTAGGTTGGTGTCATTCACACGCTTCTCATTCGCCGAGAACTGGAAACTTGGCGCTCGTTTGGAGATTGTAAAACGCTGGAGAACACTCTACACGGCTGCCTTAACTTCTTTACATGTCACAAGGCAAGTGTGTCATGTTTAAATGTTTACTCTTTTTTTGAAGCAATTACTTTTATCAAGAGCAATGCTACACATTTCGTCTGGATAATTTCATCGGCAATGATAACAAACAACGTTGTGTACACAAAAAATACAAAGACGTACCTTTGACGTCGCACCTGTAAATGACAGCCATGCAGTAGTTGCGTTTTTCACTGTTCAATTGTTGAGGACAAATTCTTAACGCCATTTTAAAATCGAATGGCTTCGAGTAAGTACTCCAGAGACATTTTGGTCGAGAGAATGAGGAAAGAGAGAAGGAACCAACCTTCGCTGTTGGGGGGAAGGGGGAGTGGAATTGAAAGTCTGAAATCTGAGGCGGTCAGCGAGAAGGGGGAAGTAAGGGAACGGGAGTCGGGGGAAGAGGTAATCGCGATCTCCTTCCAAGGGCTTCTTCCTCAGTGCACCCCACCTTCTCTCGCCAGTCAATTCGGCGAATTCGGTTACCGACTATTTCGGTGTTCGCGTTGCTCTGGCCTACCTACCGACGAAGAGAGATCAAGGTTGCCTCGCATTCACAATGAAAGACATATTACTGGGTTAGCACGTCTTACGCATGCCCACTTCATCTACATCTACATCTGCATAATACCCTGCAAGCCACCATAAAGGTGTGTGGCAGGGGGCGAACTCTCACCAAACATGCACTACATATCATGCATAAAAAAGGATTAGTATTTATATACTTTTCTAAACTTTTTTTAAAAAAAAAGATAAAAATAGCAAAGCAAACATGCAAAAACATGCTGTAGGTTGGTTTTGCTTCAAGTCCTTATACATGCAGATACCAATGTTATCCATTGCTACACTCGTATTGGATATATTTACCGTTATTCATATCCCTAATTGTACGAGGAAAAAAGGACATTTTGAATCTGTCAGTTCGGCAATCAATTTCTCTAATTTTGTGATTATGGTCCAGTCTACCATAGTAAGTTGGGGTCCACAAAATATTTTTAACATCATCATTACTGAAAATATGGTCTTGGAATTTATTTAGGAGATTTTAGCCTAAATTTCAACCTGCGCTCTGACAATGATTCCCAATTTTATTCATATAATAGAATGGTTACGCTAATAAGGTTATCGTACCGTCCCTTTACAAATCTTGCCGATCTTCGCTGCACACGTTCAAGTTCATTATTTAGACCGATTTCTACTTCCAGCATATCCGCTACCTCAGGCATTTACGTTGTAGGAGGCAGGTCTATTGATCGGACCACTGTGCACCATCCTCGAGACTATTCTAATTATTCCGGTCTTATTTCCTCCGGCAAACCCCCGCTGATGCAGATTTCTGAGAGTAAGGTGGCATACGGAGACTTTGGACTGAATTCGGAACGTGCCTTAGGAATCCTAACGCCATTGGCCAAGTGTCAGTTGCAGACACTACATCTACTGCACCCAAAGAGGAGCTTGCACCTCACCTAACCTCGCGTACCCTTTTTATTATGCATGTGTTTAAGGCACGAGCAGTGAGCGAACAGCTCGAAATCATGAGTCGTAGGGGGAGTAGTTGACGCGGTTCAGAACGATAGAGTGAGTAAAATACTAATAATTCCTCATTAGAGAATATGAAGCGCCTCCATGCAATGCGTTAAGTCAAGAGTAATGTATGTTTGTGCGTAGGCACTATAGATATCTCTATATATTAATGCTTTATAGCAGGGGTGGCCAACAAGTCGATCGAGTCGAGGCCAATTATGGTCGATCGTCGATCTCTCGCAATGTCTGGGGTAGAATTCCGTGTACTCCCGTGACTTTGAAGCGATTTTAGAAGAGAAAACTTTGTAGTAATAGTTGAATGTATTCTGCGAACTTGCCAATTTCATGAATACCTAGAATTCTGACAGCCAGACACTGTTATCTCCGCTCACCCAGCACAATACATTTTGACTAAATGTGTTACATTGTCACCGGACACAACGCACGAACGCAACAGTTACAACTCGACTCATCGAAGAACACAGTCAGTCAGCTTGAATATTTGGTAGTGCCATACGGTAGCTTCTTTTCTTTTGCATTAACTGTGTCATTATTAAGCAATATTATTTACCCTCGGTGACCATGTTGGATTTCAATTTTTCTTCTGTTTAAAATGTAAGTACATTTTCTTTGTTTTAAATTAAATTGCTTTTCTTACCTATCTATTTACTTGATAAGTGAGCATTCTCGGCAACAGGTCTCTAAACTGCGGTCATTACACTGGGAGAAAAATAAGGGACAATATTACAAATATATTAGGAATAACAGTAATTCTATCTAAAATAAGAGGTCAGTATTGTAAACCGTAATAAATATATATTGTAACTTTATCATACTTCTTGTCAATTCGAATATATCTATATTAGATTTTAATATACCTGTATTGTTGTCCCCGATTGTAGTATGCAGGATTGCTATTATTTCTCTCAATGTAACGGAGATATTTGCCGTAGTTCACGAGTTTTTGAATTAAAAGTTCCTAAAAGCTCCTATAAAGTTGTTAGGAATGGAAGGGTAAAGGATATTTCCGGTCAGTCCTTGGAGGACCCCCCTTTCCATCTTCGCTCCTCGGACGTCAACTCGCGCGGAGGAACACAGGAGAAGGGCATCGCCTTTTTTCGCACGGCCCTCTCTCTGGAGAGTGGGGGGGGATAATGAGTCTTCCGGACAGAGTGCGAAGGAATCTCTCTCGTGAAGAGGTGGCGAAAGACGGAGGAGGTATTGAACTTGAGAAATAGATCAACAATGTCGATTCCCGAAACAGCGAGGCTAAGATGATTGTACGTGTAGATTTCTCAGCCACTCAAATGAGTCATGGATATTTCTCTCGTAAAGATTTCCAAATCCCGTACACATCTAGGAGACCTAGCTCTGTGTCATCTTAAACGATCAATCTTCTATGACCCGAAAACTCAACTTCTATTACTCAATTCCTTCCGACTATTGGATAGACTCTGGATCAAAATTCGATGAAGATCAAAGAACATCGTATTTCCTTTAAAGGCTCACCAGCCTTCACGGCTTAGTTCCACGGCGTGCGTTTAAGAGATCAAGTATACGCACACACAAATTTATTCAGTCGAAATTCCAAAGATTCGAAAGTAAAAAGACCTGTAAACCTGTAAAAGACCAGATTGTCGTGCTCAGAATGTCTTGAGGATAACTAAGCACTTGTACTGTTTAACAAAGCATTTATCTTCCATAGTATCAGGCTCAACTAGGTGGAAGTTGAAATTCGTAAATGAAATATTAACTTTGTTCCCTTCCACAGATATATTTCCTTGGTACGACTGGTACCTGATGATGATACCGATGTGTCGAAACATGTCGTACCAAGGAAATATATCTGTGGAAGGAAACAAAGTTAATATTTCATTTACGAAGCATTTATCTTTTCAATGCGCAGAGTCGCGGTTTCACGGGAACCCAACAGGATGTTTGTTGACTTGACGTCGAAGTCATAACACTGATGACATACTTCCCTTGTCGTGCTCAGTTCGAAATGTACGATGGGGCACCGAAACACTTCAGACCTGAAGACGCGAACTGAAACGTTTGCGAAACTGTTGTCACCCCAGAATGGACACACGCGGAATAAATCATCCCGAAAAGAATGGATCCTCAAACCAGACACTCCGCGGAAGCCTCGATAAGGTAATCTAGAAAGAATTAGAACACTTTAACTCCAGAAACTGCAGTAGGAATTGGGAAGACTTGAAGGACGGATAATATGGCAAAAGGAATGGTGTACCAGGGAGCCAAGGAAGAAAGACATCTTTGGACTCGCTCATGAGGAATTGTGTGTGGGCAGAATGGGCCCACGCCGGGACGTAAGGAGTGGGTGCGTAGATGAAGCAAGAAGGAGAGACTCCCAAGGAGGAGGAGGAAGACACTGGGGAAGACACGCGGCCGTCCGACCCAACGACGCTCCTGGTGGTCTCCGTGGATACGGCGGCGGGGCGCGCCACGGAGTCGCGAGCGGCAGAAGGGGGGATTACTGGGACGCGTTGAGGAGGAAAATCCGCCTTCCCCGGCGAACGGATCTCCTTGGCGGAAGCATATCCCCGTTGCCATAGAAACGCACCTTCTTTAGGGCCCGCCTCGGCTTCGGTTATTGTTGGCAGGCACACACAGCGAGGCGATGAGGATCACGCTCCCATAAATAGATCTGAGGCGGTTGGCGGAACAACACCACGCATCGGAGACTCGGCGGCGGAACTACTCGGGCGGGAATCTCGATGATGATGACGCAACAATGCCCGGCGTGCAGTTTAACTGTAGACGAAATGTGAGCCAAATGGAGGACCATTATTCCGTCATCTTACAGTCATAATTTCGTTTGTTGTCCCAATGTGATGCCATTCGAAATGCCCGAAGGAAGTCTTAACTCTGGCGAAACCCGAGGAGTGGTTACCTAATCTTTAAGAAGTAGTGCGTCGGTACTCTTCACATCAATTGTGAAGAGTAGGGGAGAGTGGAGTTAAATCGACCACATTTGATTTTTTCAAATTTAATTTGCGCTCATTTGTGATGAGCTAGCGAGTTCAAATTTTTACCGTAGACGGCTTTTGGCACTGCAGCCGTTTTGCGCTATTTGTGGCAATGCGAACCCATTTGTGTTTTGGTGTTTGTTATCGTGTGGTCACTCAAAATATTTCGTGCTCCGAAGGTTTTGATTGCTGAGAGTTTTTGTGAAGTTTTTATCGTGAAATTTGGCACAATAGGTAAGTAGGTAGTGCTCTTTCTGGAAACAATGGAGTCCAGGGGATTAATTCGTGGATATCTGCTGTGCGCCTTTGCCGCTGCCAAAACTTGCTGTGGGGCTAAGTGGTCCGTTTGCTGTGGGGCTAAATGGACCGCGTGTTTTGCATGCATTTCGGCGTTTTCTCTGCTTTCTTGGGGAAGGAAGTCATGGAGGATCTATTAGCTGAGCAGGATGTCGCGGAGGCCCGCAAAAGTGCACTCACAGCTCCAAAGGAGCGCGGACGCCCAGCGAAAAATCCACGCAAAAATTAAGTCGAACATATTTCTGTCGAGGAAATAAATATGTATTAATAAATGACTTTTGTTAGCGAAATCTCTTCTTTTACTTTTAATTCACTTCTCTTTCTGTTTCTCCTTTCGAAAGCCGCCTCGAAACACTCATAAAAAAGGCTGTGGTCCATTATAGCCCCACCGTGGCGCTAAATGGAACGGATGCGCACTTTCCAAAAAACGGCCATATAAAAAATACTTCCGATGCTCATACGGCTTGAAAAGTTTGTAGCTCTTATAGAACGGAAAAAATTCTGCAAGATAGACCGCATTTCAGAAGTGAAATTGCCTAAATCCGCCCGCCAGGACGCCGCAAACGAAAAACGGTCCATTTAGCTCCACCCTCCCCTACCGACGCTTTGTCCAACTATGTAACCAACTTGTTGGCAGAAATATTTGAACTTTCGCAGAAGGCGAGAAGCATGAACTCTATTTTTAAACGAAGAAAAATAGTTGTCAAAGTGCGACGCCACCAGAATATAATAACCAGCGTTCGGACATAAAGGTCAATCTGCTAGGTAAACCTGTGCAACTACGAATTCTCGCAGCGTGTGCAGTTCACGAATCTAAGAGCGGAAAATTTTGAAGCCATCAGTGGTATTCTACGAAGTAGTCAGGGCTTGGGTTTAATGAGGAAGAAAATGCGTCTCCCGGAACCGAACCCAGGACTTCGGTGTCACGAAACCATTTCGGCTGCTTCGCCATCGTGGGAGGCCGAGGTGAATCTATAGCGTGAATCATAGGAACGGAATCACGTGAGAAAGACAATTCGACTCACGGAGAGATGGGCCAGATCATGAAGCACACGAGCATACAGCGTGGCATTTTCGGAGTGAATATCGGGAAGAATGCGTTTGCCATTCTTACAATCGCCTGCAATCATTCAGTCGGTTCAGTTGCTTGAGGACTGCTCGTCATCTGAGTAGCCAGCGGTCTATCGGAGTGATTGAAGCAAATAGTGTCAACATTCTAATAGTTGCTGGCAATAAATCATTAAGCTAAGAAGCCGATCTTATGCTCTTACAAACATATACGTTATCATGACATTGGCATGATGACCTACAAGCAATTGAAAATTGGTGCCATACATGGCAGTTAGAATTTAATTTTAAAAAATGTGTAGCAATGAATTTTTGGAAAAAGAATAGTTCTCCTCCCAGAAGAATAGAATGCTCATATGAGGCTGAGTAGCCTCCGAGTATGTTTCAAATTTTTGTTAAAACATTTTGTATTTATTAGGAAATAAAATATTTTCTCTCTATTTCCCTCGTATTTCTTATTCGGGTCTTCATTTCCATGCCATTCACTGCATCCAAGCAGTGCGTTATCCTCGTAGCCCCCGCTTTCTCTGACCCTTGGAGATTCCCTTCTTTGAATCCGATACTTTGGTATCCTGCTGTTCCTCAGCAGGGCTCTCTTCTCTCCACCACTACAGCTCCTCCTCCCGCGTCCTCGCCATAAACAAAGTGCCTCTGTTTACTTCTCTTCCCTTTCAATTACTTCCGCTTTCCGACGCATTAGCGAGTGCTTCCGGTGTCGCCCACCAGGCGGATGTTAATGGTCCCTTAATTAATTTCCCGTAAAGGGAGGACCCTTCTCGCCTTTTCTCCCTTCAGTCGATAGCGAACTCCGCCCTTGCATTGCGAGACGGAGTCGTTCGCGTCCAGCCCCTATTCACGTTCGAGCAAAGTGTCACTCGACGCGTGGCTGCGTCCTTTTCGTCGAAAGCTTCGGGTTCCCACGGAGACGAGCGGGAAAACGCTGTCACGGCTCTTCAGGCCCGTCCCAAAATCGAAAGTGCTGACAGAGGTGGACGTCGTCCCTTCATTTAACCGATGAGTGATTGCGGTGCTAATTGGTCGATAAATAAAGTCGATTTATTGAGAACGAGTCTTAAGCAGCGGTTACACGTAGCAGTTGACTGCTTATGACAGTCGCGAGATGCGCGATATATCTATATCGCTACTGCTATGATGCGTCTGCACCAAATTCTATGCACTTTTAAGCCGCTATTTAGGCGTTGTCATAACATAAATAAATAGAGTTTAATTTAAATAGTGTTTGATGCTTACATTTTCATTAAATCCATCAAGCAATAAATTCCATCGACGATTATTTTTTGTTCCCATTCTTTGAAGAGTGAAATCTCCCATTTTTTTGGAGGGATATCCTTGTTATTATATCCAAATTCCGTCGTGTATTGCTTTACGTTGTCGATTGTTGCGATTGTGTTGGATAGATTTCCGCTGGAAAGTAGACGGGCTTCAACTTTGCTAATAGCTCGAACGTGGTTCGATAGTGTTCGACATGTGTCCAGTATCGACCTGAACTCGCATCGCAGTTGCTATTTACACATGCGAGTGGGGCTTAATAGTTGTTAGCAGTTGACTGTCATAGCAGTCAACTGCTACGTGTAAACGCACCTTTAGCGAAAGAAATCTTCGTTCTGTGGTCACTGCATGTCCATTTTATTTTCAGGCATAGGTCGGGAAGCCCTCAACAGTATATCGAAGGATACGGAATCGGTATCAGTCCCTTATTTTGTAAACGAATATTGCTAGGAAAATAATTAGCACGTAACATTACAATTAATTTCGGTTGGTTGGTTATTCAGGGGAGGCGACCGACAGTTGAGGTCATTTGCGCCATTCAGGATAGGTGGGTAATTGGGTAATGACAGGAAATTTCAGGGAACGGAGGCAGGGTGGAGAGAAACCCGGCGTCGGCATTAGCCTACTCTTAACGAAAGGCGCCAAGGGGACCACGGCTTAACGTCCCATCCGACGGACGGAGTACTGAACTTGAAATGCCCTCCACTAGGCACTCAAGTGGGGACCGGTTTTCAACTGAAAAATCCTCCACTGTCGGGAATCGAACCCGGGCCCTCGGGATGGGAGGCCAGAATTAATTTCGGTCTTGAAGGATTGTTTTCCTTGGATTTCGCTCATACTTTCTCTAATGAGTCCCCTGAATCCCTGTGCTCGGTGTCGTTCAACTCAGGGTCAGGGTCCGAGGGGTTTACTAAGCAAGGGCCTCGAAAAAGCTGACGATCAGACTCGTGAGTGCACCTGTAATTAGCACGCAGCCTGGAGTGTTCGCACTTTCTGATAAATTTCCGCAGACATTGATAGAGTCGTGAATCCTATCGGAGTCATTGTTTATTCAAACGAAGACCGTTGAATTTCTAAACACTCTAAACTTAAAGACCGAAACTATCATCCACTATTAGTTTCCACATGAAAGCAAGTAAGAAATAGTGAGTAGAATAGCCCAGGCAAAAAGGGCATTCTATCAAAAGAAGAATCTACTCACAGCAGGAAATACAAGCGTAGAAGTAAGGAAACAGTTCATCTGAGCATACATCTGGAGCATGTTTCTTTACGGCAGTGAGGCATGGACGATGACAGCAGCGGAGAAGAAAAGGGTGGAAGCATTCGAAATGTGGTGCTGTCGAAGAATGCTGAAGATTAAATGGACCGACCGAGTAAGTAACGAGGAAGTGCTACGATGAGTAGGAGAAAAGAGAAGTCTGCTGACAGCTCTAAAAAGAAGACGGGACAACTTGATCGGCCATGTCTGAATATTATTGTTAACAATCTTAACAAGAACATACCATTACGATGAAGATAAAATGGATCGATCGAGTGAAAAAGGAAGAAGTGTTAAGAAGAGTAGGATAGAAGAGATGTCAACTGAAAATATTAAAAAGAATACAGGACAACTTAATGGGCCATATCTTATCTGTATCTATATCTACGACATACCCTGCAAACCACCTCGAGGGTGTGTGGCAGGGGGTGCATCCACAGCAGGAACAATGACACAACAAACAAAAATGTACACTACAAAGAAAACACTATACCTTTAAAAGTAATTAGGGGAAAAAAGAAGAAAACTACCGAATCCCAATCATGTAGGACACACCCATGAATACCATGCATGCCTTGAAACCCGACACCAATTTCATAGATAATCATGCATGCAAAAAAAAGGCATTGCATGCAAGTCACACGTTGATTTGAACATGCAGGTAATAAAAAAAAACTATCGACCTACTCTGAATATTAGCTCTGTAATTATTACCGATTTACGCGATGTTTAACGTTCTGATCACGAATCGTACGCGGAAAAAATGACATTTTAAACCTGTCCGTCTTGCAATCTATCTCCTTAATTTTATTAGAATTATTGAGCCTGCCAATAATAAGTCGGAGTATACAGCACTTTCGCAGCGATTAACGTCATTAATGAAAAGTCCCTCCTTAAATTTTCCCAGAAGATTAAGTCTATAATTCAGCCTACGTTGTGACAGCGATTCCCATCCCAATTTGGCTAACATACCAGACACACTTCTTTCCCTATCGTAACACCCTTTTACATATCTCGCCGCTCTTCTTTGTACTCGATCTAATTCGTAAATTAAGCCTGCTTCATAAGGGTCCCATATACTCGCAGCATATTCTAAGTGTGGTAATCTTGAGACACGATGGCCTGATGAAGACTAATGCCGAGAAAAAAGTGAACGGGAAGAATGGAAAAGGCAGGTCTCGTATAAGATACATGGAACAGGTCGTGAAGGATGTAAAAGAGAAGAATTACGTCACAATGAAAAGGTTGGCCGATAGAAGAATCGAATGGAAAGCTGCGTCAAACCAATCCTAGGATTGTTGACCAATGATGACGATGAAATAGTTGAGTGAATATTGCCAGTGTTTCCCTCACGGGACCGAGGGAAGATATTACCGAGCGATGGATATTCGCATAATATCCCGAGTGACATTGCCACCGTACCGTTCTCACTACGATTATCGTGTTATCTCTCCCGAAAAATACACTGAATGATTACTTTGATTGCGGTGGACATTTAAAATGTTGAGTATGGCTATGTTTCGTTTCCAGAAGTAAAAAATGAATATTTCCATTTGGTATCTGCTGACTCAGCCACTTGTTGTCAGGATGATCAGTTCGCTTTCTAACCATGAGTTATCCCACAAAAAGATTGCAGTCGCTGTCGATCATGCGTCTCTTAGTTCCGTGTAGCTAATTTCTGTTCCATTTTCTCCCATCGAGTTACTTTGCTACTGCTGTAATTTTCCTCTCAAATCATGCAACACAGTTTTGCCCACTCTGTTCTTATGTTTTTTTTATGTTGAGTTCTTGTTGGTACTCGTGGGATCAAAGCTTCTCAATCTTTTGATGAATTTTTTTCTGAAAACTCGTTCCATTCCTCGTCATTGGTATCTCAACCGCTGGCGTTCACCTTCTACTGAAAATTAGTGTTCAACCCTAAGGTTGGGTTTCGATAGGTGAGGATAGGGCTCTTGCCGTACTAGGAACGGAGTTGACCGTGGTGTGTGAAATTCACACTCTCTAGTTAGGAGGGCAGCGGTTCCTTTCCCCGGGTCACATTCCCACAAAGTTCTGACGCACAGAAAATCGGATCTCGAGGATTTTAGAGGTGGGGGAGTCCAGAAAGAATTCTGAATTTGAACCCGGGACCACCGGGTCCGCAGCTCAGCGCTCTTCCTACTAGGCCACCACTACCTCCCTACCTTCTACTATAGCCTCAGAAATTATGTGCACTCGAGTTTGGATACGATCAACACAATAGCGGTGATATCACATCGTAATTTTTCTTATGTACCTACTCCTGCTTTGTTTGACAGTAAATTTAAATATTCAGACATTTACTACGGGGAAACGTAAAAAAGACTTTTGGTTTCTGCCGGTGTTCGAGCAAAACGCCCTATTTGACGATTCCTAACCCAACAACAAATTGTTCAATTTCAATCATAGTTTTACAAATCTTAGATGGATATGTTTACTGTGGTACATACAAGAGTTTCACGCTTGTATCTTTAATAAGACAAAAGTAGTTATGTTCGCGTTTTAAAACTGTTGCATCGTAGAATTTCGTTCTGGTTGGATTCATACATCCTGACCGTTTCTTGTTTGTCATTGTCCAATATTTCAATAAATACGTTTATTCTTCTTGTTGAGATCGCGTTACTCCACGTAAAGGATTTCTCGCGGGCCAAACAACCATTGACTCCCAGAAGAGATTTGTGGAATCCTTCTCCTAAGGAAAATGTTATCTGGCGCTCATCAACTGGGCTGTATTCCTTCAGACAATCCTTCAGGTCTGATCCCAAGTATCGCGGTCGAGTATGTTTGTCGAAAAGTGCGCTTGAGAAATCGTCAGCACATCTGTAGCTAAGTTTCGGTATTCTTGTTTGATTGGCTGTCACAGAATGCTGTGACTAACATCATATAAATGGCCACCGGTGGCGATGAAAGTTATCCTTCATTTGGTAAATGAACGTCGAAATCATTAGCCCTGTCCGAAACGTGTACTTCTAGCGCTAAGCATACTACAATGCTTGCTGGCAAGTGGAGGGGGATAAAACATCGGAAACACCCGAAGTACGTCCGAACGCGAAGCACTCTGGGGGAAGCACGCTACGAAGCCAAAGCAGAGAAGCACACTTCCATTGTTAAAGGCTTCGAAGCATTGTTGACGAGAATAACAAAAGATGGCAGAGCCATTGGCTACTTATAAATGTGTGGAGTATCTATATATTTACTTCCTATATTACATTTACATTATTATTAATACACATATCTATGAAAAGGTTAATATTCATATAATGGCTCTTTTTCTTCCGATCTAAGCATTTGATAGATGTTGCCCTCTATCGTGTTTCGCTATGCCTAGTGGGTTTTTATTTTGCCACTACTGCTTAACGTCGCCACTTACCGTGGACTGTCCGAATATGAAGTATTCTTTCCCAAGCACGCTTCATTGTAGGGATGGGCGGTTATGAGAAAAAAACCGGTGTTAGGTTAACCAGTTATTTTAAACAGAATGAGTACTTGAGTATTAAAACCTGTGGAAAATAACCGGTTATTTTTAGGTTTTATAACCTGTAGCATACCCTGGCAAAGTCACTTGCCGAAGGTTTATTTTACGAAGTCGGGCAATTTGATAATAACTCTTCTTACCCTAGAATTAATCAGGTATATGTATCAGTAGAAAATAATATAACGGGTATGTTAACGTGATATTAAATTTGAAAATGAGCGGCCGGTGGCTTCCACTGTAAGATATTCAGTTCAGAACCCTCGCCGAAATACCTGGGTGACTCCCAAGGATATTCACGATATTGTGTATGTTGAAAATTACGACCTATTGCCATCACGAATTAAAACAATGCATAAATGTTTCACTTTCAACGTTGAGCCTTGGGTTTACTCATGGCGGTGAATATCAACACCTTTATTTCCATGATTCTCCGACAGGATACAGGCTTTCGGTTATTTCGCTCAGGTTATGAGTACTCGGTTATAAAATATAACCTATAACCGGTTTTTAACCGACCAGGCTAATGCGTTTGTTGCCGAGCAAGTAGTTCCAGAGCTCTCCAACAGAATGCGGTCTTTCGGTTATTTCGCTCAGGTTATGAGTACTCGGTTATAAAATATAACCTATAACCGGTTTTTAACCGACCCCGCTAATGCGTTTGTTGCCGAGCAAGTAGTTCCAGAGCTATCCAACAGAATGCGGTCTTTCGGTTATTTCGCTCAGGCACGAATATTAAATTAGACTCCTTGTAGCCTCCTTGCGCTCAGGTTATGAGTACTCGGTTATAAAATTACTAAAGGCTTTTTCGTCCTGGCTGATGTACATACTTACAATAAGCTGCCTTGGGTGCAAGTAGAACCAGTGTTTACCGACAGAGTGCCGACATCCAACATTTTTGACGAAAAATATTAAGGTTATTTTTCGGTTATGCAAAAAAATAACCGAGTACTCAGGTTAACCTGATCGGAAAAATAACCGGTTATTTTCAGGTTAACCTAGGGTAAATAACCGGTTATGGATATAACCGGTTATTTCTGCCCATCCCTACTTCATTGTCCGTCAGCAATACGTCATCACCAAGAATGCTTTGCCGAAGCATATTTGGTTTTCGGATACGGCTTCTATTTCACGGTGATAAACATTTGTGGCATTAATATAACCTCTTTATACTTTTTCATGGCACATTTGTATAATTTGAACGCTAATTTATATGATATGTCCCTTTCGAACAAGTTGAGAGTATGTTGTTGTTAATTTCTTCCATGAATTCCATCGCTACAGAATCGTTGCTCCTTACTTGTTGGCGACATTATGTAAGATGGCCAATCGGATGCCTAAAAACTATTTCCATTTCGCTTTTTCAAGGTGCCTCACTGCCTAATGAAGGCCAGGATTAGGATGATGCCGCGAATTTACGCTCATTTGGACCTGGCTCAATCCGAAGATGCTATCGGAGTTGGTTCGCGATGTTGGCCCCGTTAATTTGGAGTGGGTCCTTGCCCGGGGTCATTCCGATGTTGACCCTTGTAACGGAGGGGAGCGTCGGGAGAGAAAAGGGGTGCCCCTCGGGAAAACATGCCAAGACCATATCCTTAATCACCAACAAGGAGTCGGGCCCTGGAAGCCCTCAAGCAATGGACCCAATGGCCCTTCCGAAAATCCTGATTCCAAGTACATATTTCCCGTCATCTTGGCATTTCTCTCTCTCTCTCTCTCTTGCCGTAGCACTAGAGTCCCCGAAATCACAGGTGATAAGGAGACAGACCCAAATTAACCGCCCGCCATATCGGCGGCGGCGGTGTGAAGCAGCCCCTTTCCCAACAGTCTGTCTGGGCCCCCGAACGAGCGTTGTGCTCGGCACACTGTTGCGGCGACAGCTCTGGGAGGGGGGGGGGGGAGGGTCGGAAATTGAATGGTCCTTCCATTGGGGGCCACGAAGGAGTGGACCCGTCACCTCCAACGCAAACTCCTCCTTTGTGCATCGCTTCGACAGCCTTCTCTCTGCGTGGAGCATTTGATTACGTTCCGGCGGGAAAGAAAGTCTCCGAAGATTGCTTTGGCTGATTTGATGGCCTCCCAACAGTTTTACTCGCTCAGCCACGCGAAAACTAGATATTGTCCGTTATGATTTATCTTCATTCTCTCACTTGACGTGGTGGCGAGGCACTGGAGTGTTGTCTCAGTATTTAATGAAATGTTTCTGTACCCATTTTGTTGCATTGATGGAAGAAATACCTTATTCAGGGACTCAGAAAGGAAGAATTCAAAAGTATTGACTTCCCTTTTTCACGAAACAGGAATCCGCCACCACAAGCCAAAACCAAGATGGGATCTCTTATCTTTACTGCCTTCTACGTAAGTCACCGACACAAATATTCTCCATCTCTTTTCATCTTCTACTTTTGAATTTCAAAGGAAAATTTTAACCTGTAACCAGAATGAAAACTGATTATATTGGCCTTTTTTTAATTTCGTCAATTTACTAGTTTAATCAGACTTTCCTCTGCAAAAATTATCCCGGAGACATTTTGAAGTGACCTCCCCGATTCCAGTTGAGGAAAGGAGGACACCTTTGACCTCTTAGCTCACATGAGTCCATGGAATATCACTTATGTTTCACGTAAAGGCATTTCTGTAAAACGCAAGTGAAAGAACCTCTCTTGTGGCGTTGTAGCGAGTGACTAACATTGGTTCCCATTGATAAGCTGTTTATTGCGAGGCCGCGGCGCTACTTCGAAATCGACTCGGCAATAAATTTGTTTCCATTTTACGGCCATTGACAGCCAACTTAAAAATATCCACCTTGCAATTACAAAATTATATAGCGCCATAAGCTTTTATGCTGTCAGCAATCCTTATAAAAGTGCGAATGAAACGCTAATAATGTTTTTAATTCGTGAAAAATAAATAAAGGAGTGGGCACAGAATTTTAGTGCTAGAATTTTATAATACAAGCCTTTATTTTAATTATTTCTAGTTGCCTACATTGAGAAAGACATGTCTAAAGAATAAGATTTTCACATGGCATGGAATAAAAATCATCTATACGCAAAGCAGCACACTATTATCGCTGAAATTAGGAGTTAATAATCTTACCGGTAGTGTAGGAGTAATAAACTGTATATTAAAGGTTTATTTTATAGATAAAATCTGCAGTATTATGTTTTGGGTAAAGCTATCCTAGTATCGCGCAGTGAGACTGACCAGGACAGGTACTCTCTTTCTTACCCCCATCCCCCTCCCTCCCTTCTCCACCCCCTCTCCTTCGCTACCCCTAAAACCTCAACAAAACTCCCAGCTCTCTCCTCCCCCGTCGACTTCATACTCCAAAAGACTCCGGGAAACTTAGATTACACTTCGGAGACACTCCTGCTTCGCTCATTTCAGCCCAGGGCGCGTATCACTGCCACCGGGGGATATTCCACCCCCTATCCCACCCCCTTCGCTTGCCCCTCCCTTTCCCTCCTCCTTCGCTTTCCTTCCTCGCCCGCCTTATCTCCGACCCCATCGAATTTTTCGGTAATACGCTTACGACAAACATTATGTGTGTCTGTAAATACGCCAGGACCCACCGCCGGTTTGTTTTTTCCGGAAACTGAATATTAGATAGTTCTTCCAGAACTTTTACTGGCTGGAGTTGGATTGTTGGGAGTCCGCCGCTGCGCATTTAAGGAAACCAGCGAGAGCCAAGAGCTCCCGGCGAAGTCGAAGTGAAAGTACAGGAGGCATTTTTGCATTTCTCGAAGTTTCCAACCCCCCCTTATTCTTACTCCGGGGCACCTTCGGGGGCCGAGCGATCGAGAGACTGAGAACGAATTGAATGTGGAGACCGCATTCTGTTCCACTGCGACAGTCCAGAACTAAGTTGCCGTGCGGAAACAACAAAGTGCCTCATTCAGTCTCTTTTGTTGACGCTAAGACATTCGACTTTGTTTTAGTGAGGTGAATTTCATCCAATATCAGATTTACTGAAATTTTAACGCTTTGCGTTGTGGCACTGGACCACGCTAACTGGCAAATTCGAAGCTTAGTCCCACTTGAAGGGTTAAACATTGTTTCCTCATATGCAGGCAAATTTCATCAGAGCATTCTTGTTGTAATTTGTGGTTTTCTTGTTATTTTATTTTCTTCGTAATTCGTACAGTCACGTTACAAGAACTCAATCAACATATATACATTATTACGTCACCTTAAATTGGATACCTATACACTTAATGATTCATATTTCTTTTGTTTTTGCGCATTTGAGAAATTGCTCGGTCTAACAATTCTGACTCCATTAGCAACCGTCACTTCTTTACCTTGTCTTTTGTTTTCGAACATCAACACCACGAAGGGGTAGCGCCAAAGATGGGATGAGTTTCATTTGGTAGTGCCTACATATAATATTTTGCCTTGTTAATTACCATAGTTAGTTTTCTGTGACTATTTTAATGTTTTTATTCAGGTAAAATATCCAAAAATTTTAATGCTACCCTTCAGTAAATCGTTTTTGTTTTGCTACATTTATTAAACTGCCATTGTGCCAGAAAACCGGCTGTTCAATTATTTGATGCTCACCGTCGAATATGAAATACTAGCACCCGAAGTATCTGCGGAAATACATTCCTAATATTTTCATCCTCTCAAGTTTTGCCATCGTTGAAAATATTTGTCATTTTTTATCGAGATAGCCCTTTAAGAGTGGCTACTTTTGATCAGAATAACTGTGTTTTAAATGTTACCCATGTCGTTGTCCCAATGAAAACAATAAGGGGCCACAGCCCCTCTGGTGCTGTTAGGGTCTCGTAGGAAGCAGAAGACGTCGCCCTCAACGAAGATGTCGTTAGTGTGAGACATATGCATGATTAGTTGGACCATCGCTAGGTAAGATATTAGCGAGTGGCTTCTTCGGAGATAAGATTTGTTCGTGAACTTCGTTTGAGCGCTGTAATTTTTATGAATTCAGTTTCGTGACAACAGTTGGTGACATTTGATGATTTGTGTAAGCGGCTTTGATTCAGAGTGGTTCGGTGCCAAAGCTGGAGGTAGCACATACGCGTGTGTGACGATGCAGAGCAGAAGAGAACAATGTTTGCAGAAGTTGTTAATGAAACGGATATAAGCCGAAGGTTACGACTTTGCATGTTGAGAAAAAGGTCAGGCTGTACCTCTCGCGGCGCCACTGTTCAGGGGAAAGTTGAACCTCAAAATTTTACACTTCTAAATTGGTAGAATACGATCCTTCTTTCCTATTGTTTTTTTACATTCTTGATTTAAACTTTATAACCTCAGGAGTCATGTATTTGAAGCCGTTGGATTTTAAAATTAAGTCAAATATTTCAGCTCATTTATTAAAAAGTGAAGAAAATCAACGGCGCGAAAACGCAATAACAGACTATTGTAAGGTGGTGACTCATTCGTGTGACGTGAAACTATTTCCTCTGCCTGCAGCTAGGTGGTGCTGCCGACAGTTCCAAGCACGACGGTACACTTCGCTGAAGCTTATTATCTAGTATTTGAGGTTTATTTATTCAGTTAATTTTTTATGATTACCTTTCATTTATTAATTCAAAACTATTTATCCTGTCATTTAAAAAGAGCTAGTATTCATTTTGCTAAGTGCAGCGTGAAGTTCGCCCATCGCCGCGCGACCTTCACGCCATGATTCACAGTAACAGAGGACTCCACGAGCAGGATGCCCTGTGGAACCTGTTGAACGTGCTGTGTTCAATGCTGAATTGTGGAACCTGTGGAAAGTGCTAAAACGATTATCAATTAACCATGTTTAACCGAGAAGACTTTTCGAACTTTAACAATTTTCACAGCCTATTACTAACACATACTCACTTGAGCTGAGAGGCTCTGATATACGATGATAAGTCCAGGCGACGAATGTTTCCTATGCCTCGCAACGTAAACTATATAATACCTGTTCCGTCATCAAGAAGGTTGGTGTGGTGGCTAGAGTACTGGCCTCCCATCCCGAGGGCCCGGGTTCGATTCCCGGCAGTGGAGCAATTTTCAGTGGAAAACCGATCCCCTCTTGAGTGACTAGTGGAGGACATTTCAAGTTCAGTACTCCGTCCGTCGGATGGGATGTTAAGCCGTGGTTTCCTTGGCGCCTTTCATTGAGAGTGGACTAATGCCAGCTCCGGGTTTCTCTCCACCCTTACTCCTTTCCCTGTAAATTCTTACCATTACCCACCTATCCTAATTGGCGCAAATGATCTCAGCTGTCGGTCGCCTCCCCTGAATAACCTAGTCTATTAAATGAATTAAAATGGGAATCATTGTCAGATCGCAGGTTGAAATTTAGACCTAATCCCCTAAATAAATTCCTAGATAATATTTTCAGTGATGACGTTAAAAATATTTTGCGAACCCCAACTTACTATGGTAGACTGGGCCATAATTACAAAATTAGAGAAATTGATTGCCGAACTGACAGATTCAAAATGTCCTTTATACCTCGTGCTATTAGGGATATGAATAGCGGTAAATATGTCTTATACGACTGAATCAATCCATATCATAGGTAGTGTCATGTTAGTATAAGGACTTGAAGGTAACCCAACTAACTGCATGTTTTTGCATGCTTACTTTGCTATTTTTATCTTTTTAAATAGTGAAGTTTAGACTAATGTATTAATATTAATCCTATTTTATGCATGGTAGATAGTGCATGTTTGGTGAGAATTCACCCCCTGCCACACACCTTTGTGGTGGCTTACAGGGTCTTATGTAGATGCAGATGAATAACCCAAGAAAGCAGTACAGTCCCGCCATATCTGAACTTAAAACTAACATTTAATCCTCTGGGATTAAACTGGGATTTCTCATTTCAAATTAGAAGCGCACAATGAATAAATTTATGGCGAATTGAAATCAACGAATTCAGTTTTCTTTGATGAAGGAGATAGATGTTCTCTCTCCTGCTCAATCTTCAAGTCTCGGCAGAATCCTCGGCAATGAGTAACGCATCGAGTGTCCCTCGTCTCGTGAGATCGGTCACTCTCCCTCCTGAGACAGGCAGACGGACGGATCCAAAGGACGCATCGTGAATAAGACTGGATCGATTGGATAGCGGCATTGCACTCGGAAAAGCCTCTTCGCATTCCTCTTATTCTTCGCGGGAAAGTAGCTGATAACTACAGGCTTAACTGCCATTGTGCCTTGTAAAACATAATGCGCCCCCGCCAATCTTTCCTTTCTCCTCCTTCACCCTTAACTTACCTCAACCCTCCTTAACCCCTCGTTTCCTCATTCACTCTGCTGGTCGAAGACCCATCAACGCAGGGAAATCCCTCCTCCACCCAGCCTCTTAACACCGCTCCTTCCCCCTCTCTATCCCTTCCCGCTCCCAACTCACCCCACTCCCTTCCGACTGATAGATGTCCTTACTGTAGCACCCAACTTGTTATATAAAAGAATATGTATGCGTGATCAGTCACCTGAAGATGGAACTACGTTATGAAACCCGGGTCGTGCCTATTTAAATATAAAGTGAATCCAACAAAGTTTCAACATTTTATTTTCCAAAAGGAAAGGTGACTCCCTGGAAAGTTATAAGCTTCTATTTTCGGTACAAAAATCCTTTTTTTTCACCATCTGGTTTTACCACATAATTTTCTTACAGGTTCCCTGAGAGTTGTTGAACAATTTCCTCAGTTTTGATGTGATGTGTTCATACAAAGCGTTTCCGGGACGCAATATCATGCTGACATTGATATCAAATTCGGCGAAGCTGTCGACACCTTGCAGCTGCAATAAGATGGGGCAAGCTTCTTAGCGAACTTCCAATTTCGGAGAAAACTTCTAAAATGCGTGATGCCGTGCACTCACGACTTGTCGCAATACGGCTCTCAGTGAACCCTCTAAGTGACTCTGCTTTTATCCACTGCACAGGGTTGAAAGTTCAAAGTGGGAGAAGAGTCCGCTCTCAAATATTTCTAGGCTAAAAATTAGCTCTGCCTTGGCCAAATATAGGAATGCGGCATTTGCTGGTGATTGTATTGCTTTCAGCTGAAGTTAGAACGGGACGTGCTTCTCAATATTTATTTCGCAATTAATCGAGACCTCATTCGATGCAATCAAAAGCGAACTATGCATCAATTTTCCGTATATTAATTTCTCCAGACGCATTGGTTACAGTGCCATTAATTGCCGTCTCGGCATGTTAATTGCACATATCAAGTACTTGACGGGGTAGGCAGTTCCCTTTCCTGATTAAGGAAATATTCCTATATATCCCTCCGAGCTGCTTCCCCCGCGGAACTTAATTAGAAAGGGGTACAACTGTCTTCTGATGAGTCTGGCGAGTTTCTTAATGACTTCTGGAGCTGAATTAATTAGTTTTAGCGGAGACACGTGCCTGTTGCAGGCCTCCTAGCGGAAGAATCCTCGGACGGAAGTTCGCTTCCCGTGCGTCTTCTGTTCTGCCATTTTCTTATTTATCGCCGCCTAAGTGAGTGAGAGGTGCCTGCGGCCGTAACTCTCGTCACCGAAACTTGGAGAGGATTATGCTCGCAGCGCGGGATAATTATTTGGAACTAACTTTTCGTCGGTTGATCTGTGTTTGGCAAATTTCTACCTGTCTCCCGACAGATTGTCCTCACTTTTTATTTACTCCACGCTCACCGTTCCCCCGGCAACGAGCGACGCGGCGATAGCGACCGCGTTGAGAATAGCGTCGGATGTTTTGTAGAGCGGCACTTTAGTACCCGATCGACGCGCTGTCTGTTTTTTATCGAACTTTATGATGTTCACTCTGCTCACTGCGAGGATCATGTCCTCCATAAATTTTATCGCGCACAGCTTAATGGCGTAGCTAATTGCCTTTTGCTCACGGCCCAGATGATTTATTGCTCGATAGGGATGATTACATTCCGGTGCATACGGTTAGGGCCCGCGCACATCTCCGCCGTTTGAATCGAGGCGTCCTTGGAAACGGTTGAATCGTTACATATTGTCTCCCTATCACGGCACGGCCGTACATACGTGGTGAAACGCAGATCCAGATGGACGAATTCTGAGAGCTGGACTCGCATTGGCCTGTCACTGGCATCCGTCGGAAATCCCAAGACCTGAGCAAAATCTGGGTTTATGCATCTGATTCCAATTCTCAGCGGCGTAATGCGATTGAATTTTCGGATCATGTTGAATTCACATCGCGAGAGAGAAGCGCAGTGGTCGGAAATTGAAAAAAAGCTGGAAAAAAGTGTGAAATTGATTTTTCTGAAAGGTACGAACATTAAACGCCATACAGACACTTGCAAAGGATTGATGGTGTTAAGATTGGTGTGTCAACGTTTTATGCCTTCGTTCCGTTACTTAGATAAAAGGTTCCGGACATGACGAAATTTCCAGAAAAAAAGCCCAATATCCTCCCAAGTCAAGTTGACGCTGACATGTAGGTAGAAATTGCAATTTAATATAAAAAAATAACGTGACCTATTCCTGATTTTCGTTTCATTTTACTATGCCTTAGTTTCGAAGACTTTTCAACAACTGTATGCTGTTGCGTACGAAATGGCAAACGCTGTTTTCAGACGACATTTCACACTGAGTGGTGAATATCCAGCGCTTTACGTAAAGACCTTAAATCAAAGCACTCACTTGCTGAAAACTTTTGAAGATGGAACTGAAGAGAAATTAAAAATCTGTTTGGGACGTTGATTTTTGAGTCTCGGATTCTTCTCCGCGCGACGAGACACTCTTTCTTGCTCAAGTGAACCCTATCGCTTCGAATTCGCCGTTCTCAAGCAGTGTGCGTCGTCACCTTTCCTCTCTGGGTGTATATATTGAAGGAATCGCGACGATATTTGATCCGAGTGAGCGGATAAGTGTACGCACAATCGCGTTCGAGTGATTTATCTTCGTTTGCGTCCCGAATGTATGCTTCGCATTGACACCCTTCAGCCCTTGAAAGGCGTGGAGTCTTCCTATGCACCACACATTATTCCAGAAAGACACCAGCTAGAATGGGGTCGTTTACCATGTTTTTTTAATTGCCGAATATGCTAGAGTTTGTAAAATAAAAAGACCCGTATTTTTCCGTTTTTTGATCCGTCAATTATTTCTCGAGTTATAAGCGGCGACAAACTGATGTTTTTAACCCTTTCGGAAAAGTGGGCGTGGTGCAACCTCTGACGTATATCGACTTAGTCCAATCACAACTGAGCTCGCGAAGCTACTTTGCCTTATCGCAATGGGGGGGACACAGCTGACTCTGCCAATCGGAGCAGCTGCGACAGCATCTGCGCGAGCAGACCTTCCGAGAACCCCCCTCCACTCCCTTCCCTTCCCCTAAAAGAAGTCAAGGACGGGAGAAAAATGACGTCAATGTTACTGCAGCAGCTTTTTCGGTGGGCGTCACCTTTTGCTTATTTTTTGATTTATGAGTGAATGGTTGTGGTTAGATGATTAATTATTTCACTAAAATTCTTTTTTCGTTTCATTGTAACAATTTCGTGTACAAAATTGGGATTTCGGTTCCGAGTAAACGCCCCCACTGGTTTGCATTCTCTTTGCCCCAGTCCAAGCTCCCATTAAGAGGATCGTACGAAAAGTATGACACGTTTGGAGGTTTTGACGGCCAATTTCAGTGGAACTTCTTGTAGTGATCTCTCACTCCACAGTTTTTAAATGTAGCCATGTATGTAACTAGCGAGTGACGTACTATTCCTTAATCACCCATCTTATTTGGTCATTGGCGCGAAGTTTCAAATTTATATCTTGAGAAAATATTGGACTTCTGTCGAGCATTTTTCGATCTCCGACCACTGTGAGACATTGGGTGTAAAGTGTAGTCTCTTTGGTTGGAGGCGAGTGACTTCAGCTCCGAGCCGTGAGTGAAGCTGAGCGCGGAAACTGAGAAGAGGGAATGAGTGGTAAGAAGAAGGAGAAGAAAGCTCCCTCGACGAGGTTGATCCCCAAGACACGAGAGAGAAGAGGCGAGAGGACCAACGAATCCAACTTTCAAAAAGTATCTTCATTTACGACCCGAGTCTGATCGATAAATTAATCTCGAGATATCGTCTCGAAACGCGATCCATAAAATGAAATTTCGAGATGGGAATTAAGGGGGGAGTTATTCTCGATCCTGTTCCTCTCGCCTCTCAAGAAGTTCGGAGAGATGTGGTTTCTTACCCCGTGTCATTGCGTGAAGCAAGATGGTGTTGAAAAGTCAGACTTATAACTAGGACCAATGAAAATGTCTCGGGAATAAAAGAACCAACACGCCATGTTGCGAAAGCAAATACCTACGACATTCATTTAGTTTATTTCTTCCTTGTATAATTCGGTATACGGAAAAAATATATTTATGTAATACATTAAAGAAAATCAAGGAATACCTACAAGGAGTACAGGTTCCCCTTAAGATTACATACTGTTTGGGAAATTGACTCTTCTTGTTGACATCAAAGCATCAAAAAAAAGGTGAAAGCAAGAAGTAGACGCTGCCCTGAAAAGGAAACATCTTGAGGATGAGAATTAATAGTGGGTACAAAAGTAATAATTATAAGTAAGCCAAAATAAAATGGGTAATAACTAAAAAAACAGAACAGAATATTGTTATAAGCGTATTATTCAATGCTTTCATTATTCTTGCCTCTCATTATATTTTCTCTCTCTCTCTCTTCCGCTCTTATATTTCTCCAAAACAGAAGGACTGAAAAACGAGTGAGTTAAAATTGCTTGCCCTATTAAATTCTTAACTGCCTCCTACGCTGGGTCGTCATTTCTGAGAAACCGATCAATGTTGCTGGCGATGTGGAGAGGCAAGCATAAACTTCTTGACCTTTATTTTTCCTTCGACTCCTCCAATGACTGATATATTTCCCCTTACGGAAAAAATTTACGAATAAAAATTGATTCATTTAGAAATTGATATAGTTATACAATATGAAAAATATGAATATAAGGTTTCGATTAGGAAAACCATATAAAATCGACAAGATGCAAATGGTAACATTAAAGGTATGTGTAAAATATATGTACAGTTGTGGGAAAAAACGTGAGGATATTAGCTGATGTCCATCACGGAAAAAAAACCCACTGCAGGAAAACACCCACACATGAAGGGGGGTGTGAAAAACCTGCGAAAACCCTACTGAGGGAAGGGAAATGTGATTAAAATTAAGAACAAAAATAGTACATAAATAACAATTGAAAATGTGGTGAAATAATCTTGCGTGTATTTGGCATGGAAAATCTATCTAGTGGATACAGTGAGGAGACAATTCTAAGGACGTCTTGTCAGGTGCAGCTGGAAAGGCAGCGATGGCCCAATGAAGATTCAGTGAGGGGGAGACGCCAGTGGATTATGATAAAGACCCTGATCGGACTCCTTGGTGTCGCCAGGAAGCAACTGTAACAATATGAGAGGGGGAAGAAATGTGGCTGATTTCAGAATATTATCTATTGCTTTAACAATTCAAGCTAAGGACTGATATCCCATAAATACGAGTGTTAATAATAATCATTATTAACACTCGTATTCATTATTAATTAATAATAATCCATTAATTTGGGGAATTTATATTTCGAATACTATCCTTGTAGCCATCAATTGGTACCACAGTTATCTCTGGGCTATCTGAATTTTTTTTGACGACCTCCCGCAAAGGAGAACGGAAATATAAGTTTCTGGGTGTGCTTGAAATCATAGTGCTGCTTCACCACTGCCATCAGGTGAGGCACCACTAAGGGTATTGGTTCTCTGTCCTAGACCTTGCCCCTCACTAGGGGTTGCTATCGCCTTATAGCAACTCCAGAGCATGCAGGTGATTGTTGAGGTCCAGAGCAGCGGCGAACAACCGGAACCTGTTTAACATGAGCGGAGGTGCATGTGAGAGGTCATCATTTTAAATGAGCCGTTTAAAATTCCGTGCTCCTCTCATGAAAGAACTGTGTTCAAAAGAAAGTTGTCACCCTTTAGTGTTTAATTTAAGAAAGACAAGTTGAGTCCAGCCAGTTTCGGTCGTTAAGTCATCCTCAGTGAAAACAGATGGATCGTCGTTGAGTGAAGGAAGCGGAGGTTTTGAGGAGGGAGGCTTCAGCTAATGATTCAGGTCGGTCTTTCGCATATAATGCCTCTGCAATAATTTACTTGAGAGGGTTGATAAAGAGAAAAGAGTGGAGTAGCTGCGACTCCTCCGGATAATAATGTGGTGGTATCCCATTGCCTTCCACATCGTTTTAATACATCCGTTAAAGTAAATGTTACCACGCCTGTAGTGAAATGAGTGTCGCTGTACCGACCACTGTGGTCTGCACCCTCACTCATGTGAAGAAGAGCTGCTGCCCTCTCCTCCGGGCGATGGGAAGCGTAATTGTTGGCGGCCTCCCGTCGCCAAGTCACGGCATCTTCACCGGTTTCTCTATCATTGATTCTCATGCCTCACCCAAGAATATACCAACTCGGAATGCCGTCACTTTTTGTCCGCGATTCGACGAGTAAACTCGCTTTTCTCAGCTTATTATCTTGATGTAGAAGTCTCGACTCTCCAATGGACGTATTTGGTGGTTTTACGCTCAACCTCAAGAGGATGAGAAGAAGCTTCAAAAAACTTCTACTTTTCATTCAACATCTCCCCAGCTTTAAGCAATCAGTATACTATATTCAGTTTTCCCAACGTCTTTATCTGCATTTCTCAGAAATTCGAGTTATAAGGGAATGCTAAGTAATCTTTAAACCTAATTAAGTATAAACATTGATGTAACAAATCCACTTTGCTCCGTTAGTGTTTAAATTCCAACATATCTGACCCGATACCCCCTTATTAGTTCAATTATTTAAGGGTATTGAAGAGACCTATTGACCTTTCATCACCTCTAGATATAGAAATTAGCTGCGAAGTAAGCGATTTTCATCATCATCATCATCAAGGGTCAACAATCCTAGAATTGGTTTGACGCAGCTTTCCACTCGATTCTTATATCCCGGCCAACCTTTTCATTGTGACGTAATTCTTCCCTTTTAAATCCCTCACATCCTGTTCCATGTATCTCATACGAGGCCTGCCTTCCCGTTGGCGTTTTCTTCCCGTTCACTTTTCCTTCATCAGGCCATCGTGTCTCAAGATATGGCCGATTAAGTTGTCCCTTCTTCTTTTTAGGGTTTTCAACAGACTTCTCTTTTCTCCCACTCTTCTTAGGACTTCTTCGTTTTTCCTCGGTCGATCCATTTTATCTTCATCATTCTTCTGTAGCACCACATTTCGAATGCTTCTACCCTTTTCTAAGTCGTGGAAAAAATGCGATGGCATTCCGAAGTGGCATCTATACGTATATGAGCATGGTAGGTCTTTCAAAAGAAGCTCCTGAAGTCATTCAAAACGAATTATGTATGATCTAGTGACACTTAAGCAACTCAAAATTTTGCATCGAATCTGCATTAAGATAGGTTTTTTTCTTTCTAGAAATCTCCAATATCTTTTCGTTTCGCTGGTGAATTTGGGGAAAAGAATTAGAATAAAGCTACAATTTGTGATTCAATTATGAATTATTCCGTGGTGGTTTGGGCGTCCTTCGTCTGTTCGCCGCATAATCTGTTTACTCGAGCCTTCTCGCGAAACCCCTTTCATCTCCGTGCACGGAGAGCGGTCGGTGTTTGATCTGCAAGGAGCCACATCAAGAGGGGTCAAGGGTCGTCCGGAATCGGAAGGGTCCCCCGGACCCTGTCAACCGCTGCTGTGTGAGCACATCATTAGCCCCTCACTTAAGGGTGCCGCGCCTGACCCCTGCGGATTCCCTAATTCTCATTCATCGACACCCTCCCTCTCACTCGGAAACACGATTTGCGACTGCTGCGGTGCGGTCATCTTCCTTTGAAGGCTGACCAATTCGAAGGTTGACCAATTCGAAGGCTGACCAATGCCGAGGAGGCGAAAGCACGACCCTGGCAACACCCGCCTCCTAGTTCACTTCCGACGCGGGACGAATTTTTTCCAACTTGTGTCAGTGTTCACGACATGTGGGCCACCGATATTCAGCGATAACCTGGTTAACGAACCTTCCTTTCGGTTTCGGCAAAAGGATTTCAATGGGGAACATGCACTATTTTTATAACTCTTTGAATGTGAAGTTTATTACCTGAAATGTGCTTGGCGAAAAATTAGCTGAAGAATTAAGTTGTGTTACAAAGTTACTCTTTGAAAATTATACCTTTTCGGCAGCTTAAAAACACGACGTCATCGCATGACGTCACGGCACGGTATCACTATGGGCGTTGTTTATCTGTTTATGCGTGGAGGTAAGTTGTTAAATAAATACTTGGCGATAACGTATGTATTAATCTCATTTGTTTATAGCAATAAACGATTGTATTTCGAATTTTTATTTACGTAGTATGGATTGTAACGAGCAAATCGTCCATTACTTATATAATGCCTGTATAGTGCCCAAGAATTTCTACTGCGCCTATGCAATCGCTGGTTTTTTTTAAGAAGAACGCCGCCATAAGGGAGTCAACCAATGGAAATTGTCGGAATGTGCTTTTTTTAAGTATTTTTTAAGTCATCGTTTCGTTCGAGAAACGGCTAAAAACTTCAGAACAACATATTCACTTCGTTTTCTGGTAAAAATAAATGTCTATCTCCGTAGCAATATGGAACCTATACCGTGCAGTGACGTCAGAAGGCGTTTTAGGTCACGTGACTTTCGTCAATTTCCGGGAGCATTTTAAATTCATTTAATGATATTTGTGGAGGGCGTAGAAAAATTTGGCTTATATATTTAAATTGGTGAGAAAATTTCGCATCAAGTACATCATTAACCTTCGAGAAACAAATTTCATGCATATTCCCCATTGCGCTAACACACGTTTGTCGTGGCTGCTCTCACTACCACAACTCGCATCCCCGTCCGGCGCTTAATTTTCGCGCTAATCGCCTTCAGAATAATCGCTGTCACTCGAGTGCAATTAATTTATGCCTGTCTCGGAATCACTGTGCTCTACGAGAATACGCCAGGAAAAAAAATAAGAATTTCCAGCGATACCTCGACCAACGAAGATTTCGGCTAACGAATGCGGTTCCGCTACGAATTAGTTCTCCATTAGCCGTCACTGTATTGCGCAAGGCCCAAGGGGTTAAGGCCGTTTTACACGGTCACTGATACACTGCGCAGGCTGTTGCGAGGACACTTGCGCAAGAAATATTGCGTCGTGTAAAGCGACGGCTTGCGAGGACAGGCAGCGCCACTGCGCGAACACTTGCGAACAAATTAGAACATGTTCTAATCTGATACATGCGTTCGCGCAAGTTTGAAGTTTATTTCTCTCACTAGATGGTGCAGATGTAGCGGCATCGAACTGCCTGGGGAAATCTAGCAATGAAATGGGTTGTTGATGATTGAGTTGGGTGTTTTTGTTTGCACTCAACTCCTTAGGTAGTAAATATGGATGGGATTCGAATCGCCTTCCGGTTGTGGGCCGCATGGCACGTGTTCTTCGCGAATGTCGTCTCCAGAAAATAGTGCTTGGCAGTCCAGGCGCCTCTAGCGACACGAGCGACGAAGTGGTGTAACGTGCAGGCCGAAAAGTTGCGAAAACATATTTTTATGATATTTTCGTAAGTGCAGACGAATAAGTGAGCACGGATATGGAAATTGAAGCAAGCGTCATTCAATCGAATGTTACGGCGTGCTCTCATGCAGAATTCAGTACAAGAAACTAAGCATCGACCCATTCAGTGCGGTTAATAGTATCTACATTATGAGGAGAACTCATTTTAATGAGCAACTGTAAGTTCATGATGCTGCCTGGCTGTCTTTCTGCGAAAGGTTTTTTTTTCGCCTCATCTTCATATTTGTATTGTAAGAAGCTTTTCAGAATAAGTAAGAATGTCGAAATTATTTCCGGAGATGTACCGCGTTTCCATCTCCAATAGTTCAACTGCTCCAACATACTGATTTGAAAATCGCCTGGCATATCTGAACGAGTGGCAATAATTGCTAATCTTTCCTCAGTTATGTATCGATTCCCGATTTTAATTTACCCGATCTCGATGTTGTGTGGAGACTTCAATTAACAATTCAATGTTCTGTTCACATGAATCCTAGAAATCTTCATTCATAGTACTCGCATAGTACACTTATAATACTCGCATTCTCTGCATCTAAAACTCAGATAAAGACTCAGGTAAATCATTTTAATTTGACTTACATGTATCTATTTCTTTGATGAGATTTAATTACAATATGAATTAATTCCATCTTCCTTTGGTCCAAAATATGTTACTGAAACAATACATTCTTACTTTAAAACTTCCGCACGCCTTGGCAGATGATTAGCCCAGTTAGTGCCCCCGTCAATGTGCCCTAACATTTTATTCTCATATTATTGAACGCGTGGCTCATTATAAGGCTGTTTAATTTCACATCTTCGTCCATTTACCCTTAACTGGAGACATTCTTCTGCGGTCAATACCCTTCCTCCGTCTCCGCTTCGCGCGTTCAGTTAATCCGTTCCCCAGCCCAAAGAATTACCACAGGGGGGAAGGGACTAAATGTCAGTTGAGAGGGTAATATTCGTCGAAGAGAAAAACACCCTGAAATACCCTCCCTAAGCAATGGTCACCCACCCATGACTCCTTGAGATCTGAACGTGTATACATATGTGTATATATATATATATATAGTTCCTCGGCTCTTCTTCGGGGTAATATTCTCATTGTAGAATTAAATCTTACTTGGGATTAGAGATGCATTATTTTCGCTCCGCGAGCGCCTTACTTCCGGGCGATTCTGAGCAATTAGAGCTCCCAAGATGGGGGAGGAAGGATTTCCGACGTCTGGCTCCATTCGACCGACAAATGGAGCACTTCCGCAAATGGCACAAACTCTGGGGAGGAGCATTTAACTCTTCCCGAGATTAGAGCCGACTCGAGAGCTATGCAGTCCTCGCGACAAAACCCTCTCTGCTGCAGCCGGGGGGAGGGGGAGGAGGGAGAGGGGCGGACCCTCCCCTCCTTACAACCCTCGTACCACTCGATCCTTCAAGCCGGGGGTTCACTGAAAGAAAATTACTTGAGCAATTACAAATCACTATTTTCGACTGCGTGGATTACACTAAATTGAACGATCTGCTGATAAAATGAACTGATTTCCGCAAAAACTGATGCGTATCGGTTATACTTCTGGGTCGAAGAGCGAGGAGTTTTAAGAATGAAGCGATGCGATTCGACTGGTCTCCCACCGCCAATTGCTAGGCAACGATTTCCCTCCCAACAAAAAAAAAACAAAATCCCTCAATTACCTTGAGGGATGTCTCCTTGCTTTCTTCCTCTAGAAACTGAACAACCATACGCCATTATGGAATACGAGTCAGTTCTGTACAATCTGGACTTCAGTTTCCAGCTGATTAACGAGGTATGCATCTCTCCTCAACAGCGTATTTCATATCCCAAGATTGTCATGTAAGACCTATCATTCCTCATAGATTTACAACGATATCGGCCCTCAGCGAAGCAGATCTCGTGGCTTAAAACCATGAGTTTATTTCAAAATACCTCCAACCTTGAAGCGTCCTTGTTCTCGGCATTCATCTAACCGACTGATTTGCGTTTGCAGCAAAATAACATTGCCAATCTGGTAAGTGGTGACTTAAGTCTTGAAGTCTCGACTCCAGAGTTTAAATTTGCCACCGTAATGCTAAAGTTAGCATCATTCAGTACAACTATAAGTTATAACTTTCCGTATAGGTAATTTAACGCTTTTAATTAAAATCTGCAATCTAGATCTCCCCTTACTCTCTCCTGTTTCTTCACCTCATCTCACCGGAAGAAATACCACGAGGAATAGCAAAGTCTAAGAATCGAGATCATATTTATATTTTTATGTGACATGAAGAAATCATTTGATTTGTATAATGTATAAATGGCTCCTTTTTCAGTGAAATCATTGGGTTCTAAACAACATTCCGATTTGAATGTTTCACTTTACGCCTTATTTTTCTCTTAAATGTCGTTTAAAATTTTGTACTACAACTAAAAAATTAGCTACTGTTCCTCTTTGAGCACAATTTTTGAAGACTGTTTCATGCAGAGTCCCCCCTGCCAGACACCAGACACTTAATTTGGTGGTTTGCAGGGTATTATGTAGATATAGAGGAATGGATTTATTTTGGCGGTACTGTAGTTTTGGAGACCCAAACACAATTTCTGTTGCTGCAGACGGACGAAATACTCTGGGCATTAAACTTTGTGTTCCATTCTGCGTCTCCTTGTAAGCTCCGAGTGGATCGACACTTTTTTTATATCTACAGCTACATAATACCCTACAAGCCACCAAAAAGGTGAGTGGCAGGGGGTGATTTACCACCAAACATGCACTACCTATCATGCATAAAAAAGAATTAATACTATTATTATACTGTTCTAAACTTCACTATTTAAAAAAAGATAAAAATAGCATAGCAAACATGCAAAATATGCTGTTAGTTGGGTTAACATTAAGTCCTTATACCAACATGCATCTACTCGTATTGCATATATTTACCGTTGTTCATATCCCTAATTGTACGAGGAGAAAAGGACATTTTGAATCTGTCAGTTCGGCAATCTTTTTCACTAATTTTGTGATTATGGTCCAGTCTACCATAGGAAGTTGGGATTCGCAAAATATTTTTAACATTATTACTGAAAACATGGTCTTGGAATTTGTTTAAGAGATCAAGTCTAAATTTCAACCTGCGATCTGACAATTATTCCCAATTTAATTCTTTTAATAGATTGGTTACGCTAATAAGGCTATCGTATCGTCCCTTTACAAATCTTGCCGATCTTCGCTGCACACGTTCAAGTTCATTATTTAAAGAGCGATTTCGTAGGGATCCCATAGATTGGCAGCATATTCCAAATGAAGTCTAACATGGGAAAAGGAGCTGATTTCTCGTACATGATCATCACATTTACCCAATTAAATTTTTATGAATAATTAATGAAATTAATGAATATATGCTTCAACCCACACCATCTTGAATTCAAAATCCGGTGTGGAACAATAGATCATTCCGAGGAGGAAAGAGCCTTGTTCGATGGATCGATTTGGACGGATCGACCCTAGCTGCAGACCCAAGCACTCACTCCCTTGCACTGGTTGCTGCACTCTCGTCCTAAATTCCGCCTCCCCTTTCTTCAGGGCTCTGTTTTCTCCCTTATCCACCGCTCATCCCTGGGCGCTGCTGTTCTGAGAGGAGTGGGCTGGCAACCGAACCGGAAACTCGAGAAACTTTTGCGTTTGAGAGTTTAGCTGCGGAGAGGGGGTGGGGGAGAGAGGGAGGGCAGGGAGAGGGGAGGAAGGGGAAGAGGGTTCGCCGCAAAATGTCCCAACAAGATGGCGCTATTCCCTAGTTTGCCTCCTCGCCGGCGAAAAGAAACGGGTAGTGAGCCAACTTCCTTGGTTCGTTGCTCGGGACTCACATTGATGGCGTGAGAGAGACTTGTGCCTCCTCAGAGTCCTCTAGACGGCATTCTCAACACTACTCCTGGGTGTACTAGTGTTGAGGATGCCTCCTCCCCCTTTATAGTTATTATTTGGAAATCCAGAGGACTCTGGTGGTGGTGCCTCCTCAACCAATATCGAAGGCGTCCTAAGAGGTGAGGGATGCCATGCGGAATCTGCGAATTTCTTTACTGGCGAGACGACGTTCACTCATCGCTGACTGCCTTCTTGAATGGGAGCAGTAGGTAGTTGCTGTCGAAGCTGACTCAGTGTCCGGACAGCGCAGCGTTGGTGGTGCTCGAGTTGAAACGTGTAATTTCGTGGCAGCGTCTGACTGTATCATAAAATAGTAAAGGCGCGTTTACACGTAGCAATTGACTGCTATGACAGTCAACTGCTAACAACTATTAAGCCCCACTCGCATGTGTAAATAGCAACTGCGATGCGAGTCCAGGTCGATACTGGACACATGTCGAAAACTATCGATACCAGTTCAAGCTATTAGCAAAGTTGAAGCCCGTCTACTTTCTAGCGGAAATGTATCCAACACAATCGCAACAATCGCCAACGGAAAGCAATACACTACGCCTGATACCTGGACTTTGGATATAATAACAAGGATTTCCCTCCCCAAATGGGTGATTCTACTCTTTAAAGAATGGGAACAAAAGATAATCGTCAATGGAATCTATTGCTGGAAGAATTTCACGAAAAATTAAGCATAAATCACTATTGAAATAAAACGCTTGTTATATGTTATGACAACGCCTAAATAGTGGCTTTAAGCTGCATAGAAGTTGGTGCAGACGCATCATAGCAGTAGCGATATATCGATATATCGCGCATCTCTCGACTGTCATAGCATTCAACTGCTACGTGCACACGCTGCTTAACGATTTCCGTTTGGCGTCCATTCCTAGAGAATGGTAGGGATACGTGAGGAACCACGTCTTCGTAAAGCCCTTCAAAGTGGCGTTCGCGAGGAAAAAAAACATGCGTTGAAACGGAATCACAAGATGTATTCACATCAAAAAACAGCGATGACACAACATGTGAACCTCTGCTCCTCCAGATTAATACTGCAGTTTTTATTGACCTAGAATTAGATATTTATAATCAAGGGTCAACAATCCTAGGATTGGTTTGACGCAGCCCTCCACTCGATTCTTCTATCAGCCAACCTCTTCATATTAACGTAGTTCCTCTCTTTCACGTACTTTACGACCTGTTCTATGTAACTCATACGAGGGCTGCCTTTTCCATTCTTCCCGTTCACTTTTCCTCCGACGATTGTCTTCATCAGGCCATCGTGTCTCAAGATATGGCCGATTAAGATGTCCCATCTTCTTTTTATAGTTTTCAGCAGACTTCTCTTTTCTCCCACTCTTCTTGGGACTTCTTAATTTGTCACTCGGTCGATCCATTTTATCTTCACCATTCTTCGATAGCACCATAATTCGAATGCTTCCACCCTCTTCTTCTCCGCTACTGTCATCGTCCATGCCTCATTGCCGTAAAGGAACATGCTCCAGATATACGTTCCAATGAATTGCTTCCTTACTTCCAAGCTTGTATTTGCAGCTGTAAGTAGATTCTTCTTTTGATAGAAGGGCCTCTCTGCCTGGGCTATTCTACCCACTATTTCTTTCTTGCTTCGTCCGTCGATGGTTACCTTGCTTCCCAGGTAACAGAACTCTTTCACCTCTTCCAGTTTCTGTTTTCCTAGGTTAATGTTGGTTTTGGCATCCTCTCTGTTGCTGCACACCAATATCTTAGTCTTCTTCTTATTGATCTTCAGCTGATGTCTGGCCATTGTCCTTTCCATGGTTGTTAGCATCTTATTCAGCTCCTTCTCTGTCTCTGCTATGAGAGCTACGTCATCAGCGAATCGTAGCATACTGATTGTTTCTCCGTGGATGTTCACTCCAGAATACTTCATTAGAAAAGTATGGATGGTTAATTTCAGAAAACGCACTGCATGATGTACCTGGCTGAATAATAAATATCCTATATGTTTGTCATTTTCTTACTAATGGTTTCAGGCTTAACTATGTGGAACCTCTCCGTACGGGAAATTAAAAGAATACACTTTGTACAGTTCACTAGAGATTTATTGAGCTCAACCCGGATTTTGCTCGTTAATAAGATCATCAGGTAACACTGGCCAAAGCGGTTTAAAGTTACCTTCAGGGAACACTGGCCAATTTTAAACCGCTTTGGCCAGTGTTATCTGATGATATTAGTATGTAACGAAACAAAATATACCGAGTACCTGTTCGTAAAATAATGCGTTAATAATCAATTAGGCAATGCTTTGAATATGTTCATAGCACATTCAGGGCGAGAAAAAATGTCCGACTGGACGCATGTCACGAAAATGTTTTGAGCTTGTCAAAACGAACACGGCATTCTTGAGAAATGCGTGGTAGGCATATTTCAGTGTTATATTATAACATACCTATGTCTATCACCCTTTCCCTGTTCATGATAATTTCTTCGAAGGAACAGAAGTGCAAAAAGCCAATTGATTGGAGGTTGGAATCGATCGAGGTCAACGGTATTTTGGTCAACAAGGCGACCATTTTGTGTGATCATCTTGCTTGGTTCATGAAAAGCCATGTGCCAGGATATGTTTCATTCATACCTGAAAAGTGCTGTAGTAAAATTAGTTGTTAACATATTAACGTATATACATATGCATAAATATTCATACTCTGACTGCATTTCTCCTACTTAATATTAAAAATTCCGAAGAACGAAAGTGTGTAAATTAGTAAGAATTTATGGGATACATGAATGATTACCACGCCCATCACGTAATAAGTGCCTGCGATTACATACAAGTCCAAACACTTGGAACAAAATATAATATGGGAGTGAACACCTGAGCCCATAACTTCTCCCGTTAAATAAGCTAATGCAAATACATACATTTGTAATGTATTCTTAAAATAATGCGAGCCATTTGCGAAATGAAATTCCATAAAAAATGCGCCAAGTTCGTTATTGAACTACCGCGGTCTCACAAGCGTGTTTCCTCTAAAGCAGATTGTTCAACCATTCATAACTTACCTTCGAATGTGCAGTTGGAATGACGTCTTCGGACATAAAACTTACTGTATGCTTATTATTCAGCTCGTCGTCTTCGGGGAAACGTAACACTGAAACGCTCTCAGCACAAACAAATGCCCACAGCTGTTAGGTACACTCCTTATTAACACTTGAGAATGATTGTAATTGACTCAACGACACATTGAATCTGCACACCAATGGGGGCGTTTACTCGGGCGCAATTTTTACACGAAATCGTTAGATGGAAATGAAAAAAGAATTTTAGTGAAAAATTAATCTTCTAACCACAACCATTCACTCGTAAATCAAAAATCAAAGTAAGCAAAAGGTGACGTCGGACGAAAAAGCTGCTGTAATACCATTGACGTCATTTTCCTCCCGTCCTTGACTGCTTTTCGGGGAAGGGAAGGGAGTGGAGGGGGGTTCTCGGAAGGTCTGCTCACACAGATGCTGTCACAACTGCTCCTATTGGCAGATTCAGCTTTGTCCCACCCCCATTGCGATGAGGCGAAGTAGCTTCGCGGGCTCAGTTGTGATTGGACGAAGTCGATATACGTCAGAGGTTGCACCACGTCCACTTTTCCGAAAGAGCTAAAAACATCAGTTTTTCGCCGCTTATAACTCGATAAATAATTGACGGATCAGAAAACGGAAAATACGTGTCTTTTTATTTTACAAACTCTATCAGATTCGGCAATAAAAACTATGGTAAACGACCCCATTGGTCGCCTTCCCGTTACGTCCCGCACAATGTCTCGTTTGCCAGACGGCCTTCGGAAGACGTGACGTCGAGGAATTCATCCTCATAAAGCACCGATGTCTCTCTCTTAATGCATGTCTGGACCGAATTAAGGGCGCTGACCACTTCATTGTAGGGGAGGGGGGGGCAGTTCCCTGGATAAAGGAGGTTCTCGCGGACATTCAAAAAGGGTCCAAAGGGATGTTGTCGGTGGCGAGAGAAGGGACGGAACGGGAGGCGAAATAACTGCTCTCCCAATGAAATGCCACAAAACAGCACTACATCCCTCCAAGGGGGTCGAAATAAACGACTCCTGTTCCCATATTCTGCACCCCCGCCCTCATCCACCGAAATACCACCAACGACCGCAAGAGGGCCTTATCCGCTCGCTGCGCCCTCCCAGGATTGCGGTACGCCGCGGAAGGAGCGTGCGCCCGGATAACAAAAGCACACCTCTGCCCTGCCTGCGACTTTTCCTCGCGTAATCCTCGTCGTCTCTGGTTCGTTGTTATCATTCATCTACATCTACACGATACCCTGCAAGCCACCGCGACGGTGTGTGGCAGGGGGTGAAGATCACCAAGAATGCACTGCTGACATGCAAACAAGCAACTATAGGGTCTCATGCGAGTAGATTGTTAGTATCTATAGTATTTAAGGGATTAATACATGCACCATGAACTACAGACTGCTCTAAAATATTTCCCCTACCTATCCCTTTGCTATGCTGCCTATTCTGTTCTCTTATAGTACATGGGGAGTAATGCCATTTTGAATCTATCGGTACGACAATCTATCTCTCTAATCTTATTTATCTGGTCGAATCTAGCATAATACGCTGGTATTATTAGTATGCTTCTGACATCTTCAGTAAAGCTATCCGATTGAAATTTCTCTAATAGATTTAATCTGTACCTTAACCCACGCTCTGAGCTCATCCTCGTGATAGGTCATGGGACACTTAGATAGCCAGAATTTATTGTCCAATGTCCAGCATGGCTTCCGAAAGAGCAGATCGTATGAAACTCAACTTGCTCTCTTTTCCCACGATATTTTAGTTTCTGGCGAAAATAATATTCCAGTGGATGCTATATTTCTAGACTTCAAGAAGGCTTTTGACAAGGTTTCTCACAGCAAACTAATTTTGAAGTTAAAATCTTATGGGTTAGACAGTAACATTATATCATGGATTCATGATTTTCTGCATGATCGGGTTCAAAGGGTTGTTTTGGATGGTGTTTCCTCACCGGCAATTAAAGTCACTTCGGGTGTCCCACAAGGTAGTGTGATAGGTCCACTCCTATTCCTTTTGTATATTAATGATATCCAAAAGGTGGTAAAAAGTAAGCTTCGTCTATTTGCCGATGACGCAGTAGTGTACAGGGAAATTCTATGCCCGAACGATAAAGAATATTTAAATATTGACCTACAAGCAATTGAAACTTGGTGTGATACATGGCAGTTAGAATTAAACTTTAAGAAATGTCTTGTAATGAATTTTTGGAAAAAGAATAACTCTCCTCCTACCACTTACAAAATAAGTAATAATGAATTAACAAACGTGGAATCCATTAAATATCTTGGAATAAGACTGACAAATGATTTTTCCTGGGGTAAACACATTCGTGAAATAATGGGTCAAGCGAATCGCAAACTGGGTTTCATTAAAAGAGTATTGGGTAAATGTGACGATCATGTACGAGAAATCAGCTACTTTTCGCTTGTTAGACCTCATTTGGAATATGCTGCCAGTGTATGGGATCCCTACGAAATCGGTCTAAGTAATGAACCTATCCTCTCAAATCTTACGTTTTTTCCTCCATCATTTTATTTTCCTACTGTTTACTTTTACAACTAATAAACATTTTGCGTGTTTAAAACACTTGCGCTATCTCAGTACTTGTCATGCGTAGTCTTTTTCGGTTGAGCGGAACATCCAGGTAGAAATTTTCCAGCGAAGGAAACCTGCTAAGTGCTTTGCTGTAATCCACACTCATATTTCACGCTGTCTCCACCTGTTTCAGCGTACACCCCCGCCGTCGTAAAGAAGTCCGGTTCGTTTTATATGCTGGCGTGGGAGGAACATGGTCGGAAGAGCAGCAGGAGGCCATTTGGGGCCTTTAGCGACGTGCCCCATAAGGGTCCTTAGATCTCGAACTCGTTTCCTTCCGATGTCGGCCACCGTACGCCCTCTGCGGTAGTCTCTGACCCTCCATATTGCTCCCACCATACTAATTTAAAAAGTGGGGAGCCAATTGCCCTTCCTACAACGATTATTCCTTCTTGTAGCATTCGCTATTGCATCCTAGCAACTAACCACCTAGTTGTTTACGTTACTTTTGTATCTAACATGCCTACTTGAAGTAGTAACATTATAGGTCTCACTTGCATGTATGTAGTGTATTTTTTGGAGATCTTCACCCCCTGCCACACACCCTTGTATCTATGATACAGAGTAAAAAATTCATAGACCTGTCACCAATAGTAAAACAGCAAATAGTGGTTCTTTATAAATATGGTGATGGTAAGTTGGTGGATGCGAGTTTTCTAAGATTTTTGTAGTCAAACCCAAGACCTCAGGGTGCAATACGAGAACGGTCTCCAAAAGGCACTTATGTCCTTTGAAAGTGAAAAAATATTCATAGATTTTCTTGCAATAGTTAAGCGGCAAATTGTGGTTCTTTGCATCAGTTACCTAAGTTTGTTTGAATGGGAAATTCGAATTCCCGCCGTGAATTCGACCCAAAATGGCGGATTACAAATTAGACAAATGCGTGTCACGACCTGATATAGACGGACCTTGAGCAGCACTACAACAGGCGCCCCCTCTATCTTCAGATAGCCAAGCACTCCTTCCCGGAGGCACAGTCAGCTTACCGCTTTCCCGCAGTCCACAGCAACTGCGGCGCTTATGCACTCAGGTCCTTGGTAGCCACAAGGAGCTTCCGGAATTATGCGGTCCTTCCGTGCGGTCAACCGAACCTCGCCCCCAATCTCCCTCAGAGGGATGAAACAATGACAATCTTATGAATTCGCTCGTTTTGTCCTTTATTTTTTTGCTCGGACCTTCTGACACCGCACACCCTTAGTGGCCGACCTCACCGAGCCCTTGATAATCCTCCATGCTCCCTTTGTGACAGAATATCCATGCAAAAATACCTAAGCAGACAGATTTGTACTTTTTCTTATTCCATGAGTATGTTTACCTCCTTGTTCGTGACCATTGTAAGCTATGTGCGTCATAGTTGCGTTTTCTCTGCCCATAGAAGATGTACCTTCTCTCCGCAGCCGTTTTTTGAAGCTTTTCTGTCTATTTTTATGTGATTTGCACTTACTGGACTCTCATTCCCAACAAATTCAAAATAATTTGTTTTGTCAGGTCCGAAAATGTAAACCGAAATGCAGTTTTCTGTAGAAATGACAGGGCATGATATCTGACGAATGGAAAAGATGATCTCGGGTGATGCATCTACATCTACATAATATCGTGCAAGCCACCAGCAAGCAAGGTGTGTGGCAGGGGGTGAACTCTCACCAAACATGCACTACATATCATGCACAAAAAAGGATTAGTACTTGTATAGGTACTTTTCAAAACCTACGCTATTTAAAAAGATAAAAATAGCAAAGCATACATGCAAAAACATGCCGTTAGTTGGGTTAGCTTTAAGTCCTTATACCAACATGCAGCTACCATTGTTATCCATTGCTACACTCGTAGTGGATATATTTACCACTATTAATATCCCTAATTGTACGAGGAAAAAAGGACATTTTGAGTCTGTCAGTTCGGCAATCAATTTCTCTAATTTTGTGATTATGGTACAGTCTGCCTTAGTAACTTGGGGTTCACAAAATATTTTTAACATCATCACTGAGAACATGGTCTTGGAATTTGTTTAAGAGATTAAGTCTAAATTTCAACCTGCGATCTGACAATGATTCCAAATTTAATTCATTCAATGGACTGGTTACGCTAATATAATTATCGTATCGTCCCTTTACAAATCTTGCCTATCTTCGCTGCACACGTTCAAGTTCATTACTTAGACCGATTTCGTAGGGATCCCATACACTGGCAGCATATTCCGGTCTAACAAGGGAAAAGTAGCTGATTTCTAGTACATTATCTTCACATTTACCCAGTACTCTTTTGACGAATCCCAGTTTACGATTAGCTTGACCCATGATTTCACGTAGTATGTGTTTACCCCAGGAAAGATCATTTGTCAGTCTTATTCCAAGAGAATCATGAGATGAGAGAGCCAAGGGACTTTAACGTACAAGTAAAGACTCCTAGGGACTACATCTATCTTAGAGAAAATCCGCTCATTCGTGGATAAGAAAGAGCTCGCCGGTCGCGGTAAACAACGCACTGTCCTGGCAACCCAAAGATCAAGGGTTAGAGCCCCGCTCAGGGTGTGGATGTTAATTTTAAGGCCTAGGCGAAGCTCTTAATTTAGACAATACAATATAACTTTGGTCGAGGAGCAACAATTCTTTCAATATTACTATGGAATAAAGTTCGGATAAAAAAAGCTCCAAGTCCACTGTGCATATGAAATGGATGTGGCTAGTGTTCCTCGCTGGTACAGTGTGCAGTGAGTGGAAAAAAGGGATGTTTACTGCTTTTCTTACTTCTGATTGGCATTTAAGATGAGATAAAAACTAAGAAGTGGAGAATAGCAAATGAAGGAAATAAACTCTTTTCATTTGGGATAATTAGAATGAAAAAAACGCATAAATTACTCGACGTACTCCTGATTCTTATCCTCGATAGGTATTACTGTAGAAACTAAGGGTAAGGTTTTGAGGGATTTCAAAAATCCTAAATTACATGAATACGCGTGCCCGTTTGTGATCCGTGTTTAACACATAATTCGAGACAAAGTTTTCTGCAAGTACGTACGTACGTCTGTTGGGACGTGGCTTAGCTGTTTCCGCCTCAAGTCTTGTAAAGTTATTCCTTTATCCCTAGAATAGCTCGCGCTGCAGCTAGTATTTCAGGTAGGAGAGATTATTTACGCTCCTGCTTGTCGGAAGTATGTGCACGGAAGCACTCCTCCTTATACTTTCGCAGAAATAATGTTTACTCCCCACAGAGCAGACTTGAGACGGTGTTCTCAGGACGCGGTCCAACTTCCTCTTGGCCGTTATCCACCGCACCCATTATGCTAAGCATGCTTAGATGATGCGGGTGCATTGCATCCTGGGTAACTCAACTGTGCTTGCCTTCAAAGTAGTAAATGCTTCTCCGCTGCGGTCACCATCGTCCATTACAACCCATTACAAATATTTGTTTAATAAATTTACGAACAAAACGGATATCATACAATAAACATTCTCGGCCATGTTTTATTCAGTGAAATGTGGATTGCGCTTCAACGAGTGGTTAGAAGGTAGCGTTATCTTCAGTATAATTATCAGAGGATTCTGAAGTGTAACCCTGAGATTTTTTGGTTGAATAATTAACTTCTGAAAGATTCTTTCCGAAATGGCTTTGCCCTAATGATTATATATCAAACGGTCTTACCACATCGTAGCAACCGTGATATGTTTTTCGAAACATAATATCTGCGTGTAAGTAAGGAAACTATTCATCAGAACTTACATCTGGAGCATATTTCTTTACGGCAGTGAGGCATGGACGATGACAGCAGCAGAGAACTAAAGGGTGGAAGCATTCGAAATATGGTGTTACCGTAGAATGATGAAGATAAAATGGATCGATCGAGTGACAAATGAAGTCTTAAGAAGAGTGGGAGAAAAGAGAAGTCTGCTGAAAACCATAAAAAGAAGGCGGTACAACTTAATGGGCCACATCTTAAGACACGATGGCCTGATGAAGACAATCGTCGAGGGAAAAGTGAACGGGAAGAATGGAAAAGGCAGGCCTCGTATGAGGTATATGGAGTAAGTTGTGAAGGATGTAAAAGAGAGAGTGCTACGTCAATATGAAGAGGTTGGCCAATAGAAGAATCGAGTGGAGGGCTGCATCAAACCAATCCTAGGATTGTTGACCAATGATGATGATGAATATGTCGGTAGTGCATGCTTGGTGATCTTCACCCCCTGCCACACACCATCGCGGTGGCTTGTAGAATATCGTGTAGATGTAGATGAGTATCTGCGTGACGCCTTTTATCTGCGTGACTAATTTAGATTATATGGAAGGCGAATTTTTAATTTGCAAGTATGTTTTACCCTCACTAAATTGCAGGAAGCTAATTTTTTGAGCATGTGGAGATGAGCCCGGCTTTCTCTAAGAGGTCGTTTGGATGAATACTCATGTTGGAGTGGAAGTTGGTTGAGGGAGATTTCAAGAGGGAAGGGGGGGGGGGGGGCGGAGAGGGGGCGCTTCTTCCCATCTGAGAAATGCTTTTCAATCGCGCGTGATCGGAAGCAAAATTTGTCCTAATTAACTTTTCCAAAAATTGGTATACCATAGACTTTGAATGTAAATAAATTCTTTGGGGAATGACATGCTTTTGTGAGCTGTGGGAAATGAATCCTCGCATGCAACAGGGTAACGTATTTGTACAGCGCATGTTTGATGATCTTATCCCTTCCACAAACCCTCGCGGTGGCTAGCAGAGTATGTACGTGTATGCAGATGTAAAGTGAGAGTGCAAACCAAAGATATTTGAGCATGGTAGAGCAAATGTGTGCTTTAACCAAGCGCATTGCAGACCAGGTGGCAAGCCAAGTGTTCAAATTTCGTGGCTACCAGCTCGTTTGCCCGTTTCCAGTGATAGTTGCTCCTCTTCCTACGTGCATAGTGTCGCTATGCAGCCAAAGTTGTTGCTGTGAACTGAAGGCGACGAATAATACTGAGGTTGGCTCAAGAGATGTCACTAGTGTCGCATATGAATCGTTTTCAAGGAAATATTTTCCTTGTCCCTACGCTTGGCACTTTTCTAGTTATTCATTATGATTTAATTATCTTGGTATGGTAACGTCTTTTCACTCGTTATTCCTTGTGCACTCTCCCTTGAAGTAACATTAACATTCAAGCTCTTCCCTGCAAGTAACATTAAAAATGGCCCGGGAACGAGATAAATTGTAAATCATGTTATGAACTATCACGTTTCCAAACATTACCTACATAGCCGAGTGGGTTGATGTGGTGGTTAGAGGACTGGGCCTCTTCCACTTCCGAGAATCGAACCCGGGCCCTCCCCGTGAGCATCAACCCGGCAGCAAGATGTCTGATGTGACTTCTGAGGGAGGGGAGGAAGAGGGGGGTGAGGGAAAGTGAGGAAGTGGTCCGTTTGAGAAGAAGGTGTAGTTTGGCGTGGATAGTGGTTAGGCAGAAGGAAACCCATATTTAAATGATGACCTACAAGCAATTGAAAAATTGGCGTGATACATGGCAGTTAGAATTAAACTTTAAAAAATATCTATTAATGAATTTTTGGAAAAAGAATAGCTCTCCTCCTAGCACTTACAAAATAAGTAATAATGAAATAACAAACGTGGAATCCATTAAATATCTTGGAATAAGACTGACACATGTTCTTTCCTGGGGTAAGCACATACGTGAAATAGTGGGTCAAGCTAACCGTAAACTGGGATTCGTCAAAAGAGTACTGGGTAAATGTGACGATCTTGTACGAGAAATCAGCTACTTTTCCCTTGTTAGACCTCATTTGGAATACGCTGCCAGTGTATGGGATCCCTACGAAATCGGTCTAAATAACGAACTCGAACGTGTGCAGCGAAGATCGGCAAGATTTGTAAAGGGACGGTACGATAACCTTCTTAGCGTAACCAAGATAAAGAAGGCGTTCGGTGGTGCAGTGTGGAATTCGAGGAGGCCGAGGGGCGCGGCCGAGAGCGTGGGAAGGAACGGAGACTCCGTGAGGAGTGATGCGGTGTATTCCCAAGGAAAGCGGAGAGGCCACTTCTCCTTTTGATAGGCCGGCCGCCGTGGCTGCTTATCCTGCAGGGAACCCTCGCCCGCAATACTGTTGGCGATTAAAAGCGGCGAGAGGGAGGATCGCGATAAGACGAACGGTCCAGAGGAGAGAGGCTGCGTAACGCATCTCCTCTTTCGCGCATGCGCAGTGCGCTCCTAGGACGCCTTGGCTCCATCGGTGGATGACGACGTTTTGTACTCCATTAAGGTGCCTTTAGTTCGTTGAGTGTGCTTTGCAATGACTTTTTTCGAGAACGCACAAATAATATCGCCGAAACCACATTTTATTTAAGTAGAACTAATTGTACTGTACTTTATATGCCCTTATGAAAATTAAACAAGAAATTGTGTGCATTGTATTTTTCCCTAATTTAAGCATGCTATGACTCAGTAAACAAAGAATTTCATGGTTACCATTGTTGGTTTTCGGAGCGGTATTCGAAATTAAGATGAAATTTATATGTAATGCTTGAATTTTTGTATCTTTGAGTTTGTGTGAGTCTGTAGTATTTGTTGGTCGTCATCATCATCAAGGGTCAACAGTCCTGAGGATTGCTTAGCGACTCAGCCCTCCACTCGATTCTTCTATATCTGGCAACCTCATCATATTGATGTAACTTCTCTCTTTCACGTCCTTTACGACCTGTTCCATGTATCTCATACGAGGCCTGCCTTTTCCAATCTTCCCGTTCACTTTTCCCACAACGATTTTCTTAATTAGGCCTTCAGGTCTTAAGATGTGGCCTCTTAAGTTGTCCCGTCTTCTTTTTTATGTTTTCAGTAGGCTCTCCCACTCTTCTTAACACTTCTTTATTTGTCACCCGGTCGATCCATTTTATCTTCATCATTCTTCGGTGGCACCACATTTCGAATGCTTCCAGCCTGGACTCCTCTGATGCTGTCATCGTCCACGCTTCGCTGCCCTATATAGTAGAGAAGTATTTGTGTGAAGATTTACGCAGGCGCAGACCACGAGGATAGCTCCAGGGTAGAGTGCTCCGTATCGAACTCAGATCCCTCGGAGAAGAGAACCCTCTTGAAAACGCCACACATCTCTCTGCAGTGGCTCGCACGCACGCACGGGGGTGAGTTCAACCCCCCCCCCCCTCTCAACCCTCCCCCCTCTCAACCCCCCCGCTGCATAAGCAGCCACCTCGCTGTTTCCTTTCCCATTACCATGGTCACCAGGCGACTTGGATTTGAAGGCGAACTTCGAAAGAGAAACCGGAGCCTAAGTAAGTGAAAGTCGCAGCTTTTCATAAATCTCCAATTTTCCTCTTTTTCCGGGGAAGAAGTGGAACTGAAAGAAGAGGAATTTATTCTCCCTGTCCAAAACTGGTGGGAGAGAGAAAGAAACTTCTTTCCTCGCGAATGTTTACCTCCGATCTGAAGGGCGCAACCGAAGGGATCGCTGATCCCGGGGTATGAATCTAGTGGAGGAGGCCTCGGCAAGAAAGAGAAGGCCTTTCGGGTGGCCGTGGCTCACGATGGAACGCTTCAAGGTTCATAGATTTGGTAATCTACTCGTCATTCGCGGAGTGTAGCGACGATCATGTACGAGAAATCATTCCCTCGTTAGACTTCATTTGGAATATGCTGCCAGTGTATGGGATCCCTACGAAATCGATCTAAATAACGAACTTGAACGTGTGCAGCGAAGATCGGCAAGATTTGTAAAGGGACGGTACGATATTTATTTTAGCTTAACCAGTCTATTAAATGAATTAAATTGGGAATAATTGTCAGACCGCAGGTTGAAAATTAGACTTAATTTCTTCAACAAATTCCAACACCATATTTTCAGTGATGATGTTAAAAATATTTTTCGAACCCCAACTTACTATGGTAGACTGTACCATAATCACAAAATTAGAGAAATTGATTGCCGAACTAACAGATTGAAAATGTCCTTTTTTTCCTCGTACTATATATGAATAACGGTAAATATATCCAATACCAGTATAACAATGGATAACATTGGTAGCTGCATGTAGGTATAAGGTCTTGAAGCTAACCCAACTAACAGCATGTTTTTGCATGTTTGCTTTGCTATTTTTATCTTTTTAAGTATTGCAGTTTAGACTAATATATTAATTGTAATTCTTTTAAATGCATGATATGTAGTGCATGTTTCGTGAGAATTCACCCCCTGCCACACACCTTTATGGCGGCTTGCAGGGTATTATGTAGATGTAGACGAGTGTAGGTGTGGTTCTCGCTGTGAAGAATCATCTCCTCAAGTTGGGCCAACTTTTATTTGTAGAGTAGAGGAGGATGAAATTTTGCAATTTTGTGAGGTGGAAAGCATCAATGAAAGATGCGGAACTATGACAAAAAGTTAAGTAGCTTTTTTGACATTTTTAAAAAGGCCCTAGGGATGGCCATTGCAATGGGAATTCTGTTGTTGAATCAAACATTCCAATTCCCTGTCTGCACATTACGAGAGACTGCCTCATAAACCCTCAGTTTGTGGGTTTAAAGTGGGTTTGAGCAGAAGCGCTCCCTGGAGTGACGCGGGAGACATCTGGGTGAGGCTCTGCGAAGGTTGCAGCCAAGGACCGAGGATCCATAGTGTCCTCTCTCCGGCCGGTAATATTTCCTCTCTTGCTGTCACGTGATCTCCCGGTCCCGTCTCATTTTTATTTAAAGACCCCTTAGAGTTCCAGCACTTTCATTTTTCCCAAGGGACGAGGTCTATTCATCTCCGTCTATCATTATCCGTTCAGCAAACAGCGCATTCACTTTTCTCCTCTCCGAGAGTTTATCGAGGGGCGGATCGCTGCTCAGATATCCCGACCCTCTTCTCCTTGGTATTCCTTTCGCCGATGTATTGTGTCACTTTTCCCGTGACCATTCTCAATTTAATACTAATTCACTCCCTTTTGGATTCATGACGTTATTTTACCCTTTAGAAAACCTAATGTATTCTATCGCTGCATATGACTCTCATGCCTATTTCACCAGGATGTTACGGGGAACTTTTCTTGAAATTTGTAAGATCTCTCTGTGCGCTAAATAACATTTTTCCTCATAAATCAAGCAGATTGGCCTTGAATAATACTCTTGAACATAGGAAAGTTAAACAGGTTTTAACATTATTTGAAAATTTGGCTCCACATCATCATCATCATCAAGGGTCAACAATCCTAGGATTGGGTTGACGCAAATAATTGCAGAACAAATGAAATGGAGCACGCTTGAAAAAGCTAAGGAGTGAAAATGGAGAAAATAAGAAAATACACCAAAATAAGTGGAAGTTAAAGTGAAAAGAAGTTCGTGTTGGGAAATGGGTAGAAACGGTTGAAGATGGAACGAAATATACATGTAACCAAGTGTTCGTTTGTAAAAATGTTCGTTTCGTAAAAAGAAAGTTCGTGTTGGGAAATGGGTAGAAACGGTTGAAGATGGAACGAAATATACATGTAACCAAGTGTTCGTTTGTAAAAATGTTCGTTTCGTAAAAAGAAAGTTCGTGTTGGGAAATGGGTAGAAACGGTTGAAGATGGAACGAAATATACATGTAACCAAGTGTTCGTTTGTAAAAATGTTCGTTTCGTAAAAAGAAAGTTCGTGTTGGGAAATGGGTAGAAACGGTTGAAGATGGAACGAAATATACATGTAACCAAGTGTTCGTTTGTAAAAATGTTCGTTTCGTAAAAAGAAAGTTCGTGTTGGGAAATGGGTAGAAACGGTTGAAGATGGAACGAAATATACATGTAACCAAGTGTTCGTTTGTAAAAATGTTCGTTTCGTAAAAAGAAAGTTCGTGTTGGGAAATGGGTAGAAACGGTTGAAGATGGAACGAAATATACATGTAACCAAGTGTTCGTTTGTAAAAATGTTCGTTTCGTAAAAAGAAAGTTCGTGTTGGGAAATGGGTAGAAACGGTTGAAGATGGAACGAAATATACATGTAACCAAGTGTTCGTTTGTAAAAATGTTCGTTTCGTAAAAAGAAAGTTCGTGTTGGGAAATGGGTAGAAACGGTTGAAGATGGAACGAAATATACATGTAACCAAGTGTTCGTTTGTAAAAATGTTCGTTTCGTAAAAAGAAAGTTCGTGTTGGGAAATGGGTAGAAACGGTTGAAGACGGAACGAAATGTGGACGTAAGCAAGTGTTGGCCGCACATTTGCTTGAAGGAGGGAAGCCATAAATGTAGCCATTCCTCCCTTCCTCAATAACTCGCCATTAAAAATTGCCCTCGCAGGTGATAAAGCATCGCGCTCTCGTGGAAAAGCAATAAACGAAATGAGACAATGCGTCGAGCGCAAACACGGACGGCGGCGTAAAAGCGGTGACTCCACTCCCTTCGCGTGCGCGGAGCGGCGATCGAGTTGTGCCGCCCCTGGCCCCGACACTTGCTGCCCGAGGGCCCTGAGTGGGCATGCAGTCCGGTCTAGGGCCCTCACTTGCAGTCTCCCATGGCGAGCGAAGGCCTGATAGTCGCAGTATCTTCCAGTCACGGAGGAACGAGAGGGTTGGGTTGAACGATGGTCAGATCATGTATTCCTGTCGTCAGAGAAACAGTATTCCGGGTGTACATGATCTTAAGCGAGTCATAAATGAATAAAATCTCACGGAGCTTAATGTAGTTAACGAAGGGCAAAAGGTTAATCAGGATATACTATATACTTGATAGCGGATGAAATAAGACTAGGAACCAACTGAGATTATTTGATGAATTTTACCTTCGAGGATCTTAAGTTACACACCGGAAAATAAATTAAATTTATCCATTTGAACGCGAAATTTTTAAAGAAACTGCATATTTTTCTATGAACTGCGTTTTTTTGTATCAAAAATTCTGAAATGTAACGACTACCTGCCAATGTTTCGCAATGGAAGCGGCTCCGTTTAACTCTCTGGAATGAGCCGTGCTTGCACCGAATGGCATTCCTACGCGACTAGGAACGTCGAACATCGCTGTACTTTGCTTCGAAGACGAAATTCCGATGAATCTTTGGAAAAGAAACGGTTTTCCGGTCGAGCAACAATCACTGATCATCGTAAGATGGAGAGCGTGAGGAAAACCCCATTTTTCTTATACCTAGAAAAATTGTTTTGAGAGGAGCGGTATGGTTGGACGTCAATTCAGGGAAAAATAATCGAGTTTCTTAAACAATACTCAGGAGATGAGGTGGAGAACTCGTGTCAGCAACGGGGGCGTTTACTCGGAACCGAAATTGCGATTTTGTACACCAAATCGTTAGATGGAAACGAAAAAAGAATTTTAGTGAAAAAATTATTCTTCTAACCACAACCATTCACTCACCATTTAACAACCATTCAATTCACCATTCACAACCATTTAATCAAAAATAAAAATAAGCAAAAGGTGACGCCCACCGAAAAAGCTGCTGTGATAACATTGACGTCAATTTCCTCCCGTCCTTGACTGCTTTTCGAGGAAGGGAAGGGAGTGGAGGGGGGTTCTCGGAAGGGCTTCTCGCACAGATGCTGTCGCAACTGCTCCTATTGGCAGAGTCAGCTGTGCCCCCCCCCCCCATTGTGATAAGGCGAAGTAGCTTCGCGGGCTCAGTTGTGATTGGACGAAATCGATATACGTCAGAGGTTGCACCACGCCCACTTTTCCGGAAGGGTTAAAAACATCAGTTTTTCGCCGCTTATAACTCGGAAAATAATTGATGGATCAAAAAACGGAAAAATACATGTCTTTTTATTTTACAAATTCTATCAAATTCGGCAATAAAAAAGTATGGTAAACGATCCCATTATAATAAATTTACCTGGATAATTTTCACATTAGGTTTTGCATTATAATGGATTCCGCTGTGTACTTTATGATGAAAAGATTAAGCCTTGTGATGTGGCGAAATTTGGCTCCGCGGAAACTTCCCTTCATTCTTCTGTCATTCATTTCTAAGTCCGTGGAAAAGACGAAGAACGCCAGAATGGCCTCGTACTTTGAACTCCAGTTCTTTCTTTTATTCTGAGAGTGAATTGCAACGGATTTTTAACGAGCAATGTAACCGTAAAACAAGGCGAATGGAGAAGGAACGAAGGCAGTGGATCTGTAAGATGGGAACGGAAATGTGGCGATGAGGGCTGAAGGAAAATAGAAGACAACCGAAGGAAGTGAAATTTGCGAGACGGAAGGGTTTTGTGATTGGAGACGAGGGATCGAAGGTCCAATCGGAGAAGAGCGTTCTGGTTTTTGTACCCTAAGTATAAGTGACTGGGAGTGTAGCCGTTGTAGCAGCCACGTCTACTCATAGTGTTTCTGAATGGAGGAAATAATTATCAGGACGCCAGAATGGGGTCGTTTACCAATTTTAATTATTTCCGAATCTGATAGTTTGTAAAATAAAAAGACACTTATTTTTCCGTTTTTTGATCAGTCAATCATTTCCTGAGTTATAAGTGGCGAAATCTGATGTTTTTAACCCTTTCGGAAAAGTAGGCTTGGTGCAACCTCTGACGTATAATGACTTCGTCCAATCACAACTGAGCCCGCGAAGCTACTTTCCTTTTTCGCAAAGGGAGGAGGAACATCGTACTCTGCCAATACGAGAGCAGTTGCGACAGCATCTGTGCGATCAGATCTTCCGAGACCCCCCCTCCACTCCCTTCCCTTCCCCTAAAAGCAGTCAAGGACGGGAGGAAAATGACGTCAATGGTATCACAGCAGCTTTTTCGTCCGACGTCACCTTTTGCTTATTAAAATGTTTGATTTATGAGTGAACTGTTGTGATTAGAAGATTAATTTTTTCACTAAAATTGTTTTTTCGTTTCCATCTAACGATTTCGTGTACAAAATCAGGATTTCGGTTCCGAGTAAAAGCCCACCCATTGCCTCTTAGGCCAAGTATATTACAGAAAAACAGGCTTGCTTCGCGTGAGGTGTTTAAAAGCGAGCCTATGGTGTGGTTTTTAGAAAATGCAGCTCATCTGTATTTCCATAAATTTTTGTGTCGTCATTGAATTAAACAAATATAACGAAGAAACAGTTTTATCGAAATAACGGAAGATGCTCAGGAAAGAGAGAAAAATGATACGCATACAAAACGTGGGGACCACATTGAAATCCGTTTGTAAATAAAACTATTACAAAAAACAAATGAACGTTTGCGGTTGTTAATAACTGTGCGGTGAGGTTTGGAAATACTCCGCTGCACACCAAAAGCATAGGTGTTTTGCCACAATTTGAAAATGTGAAAAAATGGACGTAGTGAGATACAGCACTGAATAAATGTTATAGAAGCAGAGAAAATGGAATCGTTTTGAAGACAAATTTTGATCTGGAGCCGTGGCATTGTGGGAGGGAAGCGGCCAATAGGAGTGCGAGGATTGCAGAAGGGGCAGGAAGGGAGAGTGTCGCTATTGACGACGGCGATCCCCGAGGAACAGGGCGAGAGGCAGCAAATATATTGATGGACCACTCAACACATTCACAACCACACTCACCTTCCTTCTCAGTGGAAACAATGCTTAACAAAAAAAGTCTAGGTAATGCAAGGATAATCTTCACAAATCAGCTGTCGAAATTTCATCCTTCAAAGAATAAATTAGTCCTCGGAGAACTCAGAGGTGACAACTTCTTAAATCCAGGTTCGGTGCACCCTATAGGAGGGAATAAATTACTGTCGTAGCAAGGTACTACATCCTCTCGTGAAAACAAACCAACAAATCGTCTTCCGATCGTGTGCTCAATAAAGCCAATTCTCACGTAACTCAGCGAAGAGAAAACAATTGAAAGCGGAGGTGGCGGAAAGTTGCAGAGAATATTTTTGTACACTCGTGCTATGATTTGAATTTTTTTTTGGTGTCGCCATCTTGCTAAATGATGAAGAGTTAGGTACTATTCAGTGAAGACACAAATGCCCTGCTTCCTAAAAGATGCACTTATTAAAATTTAATCGTGTAAATGATTCATTTCGAAACGCACTCAGAACCCATCAAATGGAAAATACGTCCGTGACGAAATTTGAATTCAGAATCCCCCTCTTGAAATGGTGAAGAGCGTACATTTAGTAAATCTTCCAAATCGGGAAAAAATCAATATACGACGAGATTTAATTCCTCCTCACTGTCCATTTCGTCCCATCGCAATCGCGATGAGATATCTTTTGCGATCGCTGAAATGAAGGCCGCACTGCGAAAGCGCTCGAGGCAATAGCGCGTCAAGATCTAATGAAATCAGTTTCTGCCTGTTGGGCGAAAGAGTCAAAAATGGCATAATCTTTGCGAGTCGCTTTCAAACGGTAACGCATCGCGGTCCCCGTGCAAACCGTTCTGGAATGCACCCATTCCAAACACTCACTCGTCCAAGTGGCCACTTGCGAATCGCATCCAAAGGGCGGGGAATGCCTTTCCAACTCTAGCTCTCTCTCTCTCCCACTTCCTTGAGGCCTCGCACCTTCTTACGCCTGCTCGCAACAATCATTCCATCACTCAAGTCTCCTTCGTTTGTCTCCGTCTCTCTCCAACTTTTTGCTTGCCTCATCAAGTCCAAGCACAAAAAGTCTAAGACGTATTTACACCCCCTCCTCAAGAATCGCATTGCAGCTCACCTTCCCACCCATCACACATACTACTATAGCAGTGAAGCGTGTTATTTCTCATTACTCACATTAGAGTCCTTCTACCTTCTCGCAGTGTGCTTGGATACTAGTCATTATGCTTTAAGATGGAAAGGAATAAAATGATAATGACATGAAATAATATCCCTGAAGATGGAAAGGAAAAAATATTACTTCAATTTTTTATAAATTTTCAATTCTGATGGAAATAATAGATTTCCTTTTGCTGACGGCTGCATTCATAACGCGGAGCTGAATGAAATTGAATGTATTAAATGATTGCTTCATTAAACTTTCGTGTTCCTGTTCAAGAGGTGCTCAACTGGCGATGTAGACAGGTGATGAAGTCACCTCCTGGACCACACGACCAATGGGGCCCCTCGGCCGAAGTGGACCGATCACACGGACCCTTTCCGCACGTGGAAACCCTAGCGAAGATAATCTCCCTCCATCTTCCTGTAACACGGATCCTGGGGTGCTTTCATTAGGGGGGGAGAGGCCCATCTTGATAAGTGGCCGGACACGCCACTGATTTAGACGGTCGTTTTTTCGCCGGGGAGGACTACGTGCCCGGAATGCCCCTGTGGATAGCCCTGCAGATAACCGCGGTCAGGAACAAATGAAGGGGATGATCCGCCCTCCCCCCCCATTTCCCCCAGCACTTCTGTTTTTTCCATGAAACGTCATTACGGCAACTACCTTTGGAGCCCGTAAAACGTGTGTCAGACGAAGAAAGAAGACCTTGAAAGAGTGTGTGAACTAAAGGATGGCTACTAACCTTTGTTGCGTACACCAATGCCGTGAAGGAGCATCTGTGTAATTATTGAGAATAATAGAAGGTATCCATGCGTTGAAAACTCTTCTAAGCACCAAGACTGGCGTTGAGATTGCGACAAAGATTGCTTTGAATGGAAATTCCCCGTTTCCTCTTTCCTGCGCCGATATCAGATGAGGCCGATGCCATTTTCGCAGGTGGTTATTGCGAATCATTCCCAACTCCCAAAGTGGACATAGCGGACAACGCGAGCGCTCAATGGACTGAGAAGAGACAGGCCCAACCGCGCGCACTCATATTCAATCGACTCGATCAACACTTCGTTCACTCGGAATAGTTCGCAACTCCAACGTTGGTGCTGCATCAGCCCATTGGGAGAGAGTCTTATCTGAAGAAGAAACGGATGTTCATTTCAGCCCATCTTCGAAAACTCTTTGTTGGCAGTCCATCTGATGGGTGCTCTCACACATTATCAATGTGCGCAAAAATGCGGAAACTTTGTCGAAATGCAGACTTCTGTCGAGTTCGAAATGCTGGATGTCCTTAAAGTTTGTTTTGAACGCTTGCAAAGCAGTCGTCATTCCAAATGGACAAAAACGTAGAAAACCCTCAGTATGTCCAATGAATGAATAACCATGCCATTATGTACCCAATGGGAAGTTAATTCGAAGAAATTTTGTCTTCTAGAATGCACTTCTAGAAAAAATGCATCGGCCCGCTGAAAATAGCCTTCCTCTGCAACCAGCGAGAAGTCATTTAAACGCATCGAAAAAAAGAAAATGAACAAGGAGATTTTCTCCTGACTGTAGGCTGCAATTTCACTTAATTGGTTTGCAAAAGAATTAACCGTTGATTTTATAGTTCTAACTGTTCTTCACTAGCGTAGCACCAAATTGCTTTCGCATTTTATTGGCTGTTCTTTTAATTGCTACTCATCTCCTCCAGATGCTCCAGTATTTTTCTTGCAGCTTGATAAAAGCATTGCCGAGGGATAATTTTTCGGAAGGTCAAGGCATTATAAAGTATTTTAAAGGTATTTTATGATGGGTCGTATTGTTTATTTTACTTTTTTCAGTCCAGCATAACTCGCCCATTGGCATTTTAAAAATATTGTAGCTTCAAGGAGCGTCTGGGTGCTTGATACTTATTTCTACTCCTTATCGAAGTACTTAAAATAAATCTCAGAGTCACGTTTCATTCGTAGAAACCCCTTCTCCAGAAAGTGGAAATCCAACAGTTTTCGATAAATATGTCCGTTCCGTAGCAGTAGTAAATTTAACGTTGGCTAATTTGTCGTCGCTTCCAAGGTCATGTCATTCTTCGTTCATTCGCGAGATTCTCCGAGGAATTTCAACCTGGTGTTCATTTTAATATCTCACGTCGCAGATTCATAAAATTATGATTCTACTTGGGTGCTTTTGCTTTGAATTTATGAGGCAAAGGTTTTTCTTACGCCATATTTTATATACTTAATTGGACTTTTTTCAAAGTTTGAGGGAAGTGATGATTTCCTTAGAAGTCCAGGGGAATCGATTTTAAGAGTTGGTTCTGTATCGCTCTTGCATTTTGAATTCAATATCGCAGTATTTGCTCTTGTCATTGCACAACTTGATAGTCAGAACTAAATGCTTTACCTTCCTTGTGCCGAAATTATTTGCTTGATCGCAGTGCTCGAGTAAAAAGTCCTTCCTTCGTCCGTTTGCTGTCGTTCGTGATCGACTCTCCGCGCTGAGCCGTTCCCTCAGCCCTAAGGGCCCTGAGAGTGTGTGCTTCCGCCCTTAATGCAGCCGAGTGCTTGTAAAAAAGGCGCGCTTTTACGAGTGCGCTCTCTTGCGGCCGGAGTAAACTTCGCCCCGCGATGGAGGCGCCATTGTGTCAGTGGAGGGAAACACATTTATTAATGCCATAATTCCCCACTGTCTCCCTGCCTACCCTCTTCCTCTTCCTCCTCGAAAGGAGAGTCTTGTTCTTTTTATGCCTTTTGCTTCCGTATTCACGGCTTCATCCGAACGGCATAGAAATTGTACGTGGTTGGATTGGCTCGGAGGGGTGGTTGGGGAAGGGGCGAGAGGGGAAGCCGGACTCCCTCCCTCCCCTCCCCCCCTTCCTCGGACACTATCTCCCCCAACGATAGAGACCCCCTCTCGCTTCTCCTCCTTGAAAACTCTGCCTTCCTCACTGTTCTTTCGGCCTTTGCGCGTGTGTTTCCTGAGAGCATGGTGGAGCGTTTGACTGGAGGACTCGGATTCGAAGCCGGGGGAGGACATGTGTGCCCGAGCTGTGTTATTGTCTGGGGATCAGATCTTTCTGGGGGGTCAAAGGGTAAGAGACTTGCCACCAAAGCACCTCCGTGTCTGAATCTCACAAGTCAACCCTCAATCTCCCAGACCTTTTTTTATGTCCATGAGGCATGATAAGGGATGGACATTCTTCCCTTGCTATGGAGTGGAAAGCTATGACAGTCACGTTTGGCGTTAGAACCTAGAAAGATCCGAGAAGGGCACAATCATTCGTTGCCGGTGGCGTAGAAGCGAAGTCCTCGCCTGCCAATCCTAGGGTCATGTGTTCGAGTTCCGCTTGGGTGGGTTTTTCTCCACCCAGGGCAAGTATGCATGTCAAGTTGTTTCGTTCTTTTCGTTTCGTTTTTGTCTTAACTCGTACAGTAAGGACGCTTTTTTGATGGTTCAATTCAAAAAAGGAACTTATTCAGCCGGGTCGTCGGAACCAGTCGGTGAAAGCTAGTGAAGTGAAGACTCAAGGACGCAACCCATGTCTGATTTAAGGAGGTTGATCCGAAAAGTGAAAGTCATGTCATTTTTTTATATTTTCAGCACTTATAGCACTAAAGTTCATCTATCTAATAAAGTGAAGATAATCACACCAACCCATACTCCTTTTTCCACAAATTGCATTTGAAATTACATACGATTAACGGCGAGAATGGCCGTCACATGGGAATATAACGTTTAAAAATACCATAGGAACATGTCAATTTTGCAAAAAACTGATATTTAATGCGTAATTTCACAAGGAATAAAATGACACGAAAAAAAGGCATCAACCCACCATATTTATCGCTAAATCCGCCAATTTCTGCGCTTATAGCAGACGAGATGCGTTAGTCGTCTTCAAGTGGTGCTGCTGTCGCTCTAGCCAAAATGCATGGCGTACGAATAATATCATTACTAAAGAGATATTAAAGCATATTTCAGGAAAAAATAATAACATAACGTTTCATAGTAATAATCTGGTGTTATACATTAGTAAATTCATTGAGTACATGAATTTATTTCTTTAAAGTAAATGCTGAATTCACTCCATCGTCGAGCTGATTAAAATTATCATAAAAAATAAATCCTTCGACTTTACATCGTATTTCTTGTGATACTTATGACTTTCAATAGCTTAGGTAATTTTCTTTGTGAAGTAAGGATCACTTAGCAGGAATATACTCGTACTTGAATTAATAAGATTCCTCAGACAACTTGACTCAAGCAGTCGCGAGCCAACCTCCTTAAGTGCTCCCGGAACGGAGGGTGCCAATGCGTGTTCCAAATTCCGCCCTCCTCCCCCCACCGGCCTTTCCCTGCTCAGGAGCAGTGAAGCAGAGACTTAAGTACCATCAAGTTATTTATGGTTTTGTGAAAGTGTCATCTTTCGTATTTTGTTATGGTTCATTTATTGATTGGTTTGTTAATTAAATTATTGATCACCTTATCCTATTGTCTCATTAGGGATTTGAATGAGTGATCACTTGGCCCTTCGGTTCACCAAACAAAATTTTGTACCCCGTAAAAGTATTTCAAGAAAACCTGTTGAAAGGCCAAGCCTATTGGGTTCCAGAGGTATAAGGACAAACAAAATCGTCCTGAATGCAAAAAATGCATTAAAATCCAATTTGGCTGACTTCAATGTTAAAATCTATTCATGTTGCGAATCTCTCACTTGCCATATTTTAAGGTTTCAAATTCAGTTATATGAACGAAGATTGAAATTTAAAATCAATTTTATGAAAGCTTTGAATTTTTATGTTGGAGTGATACTTATGGCACAAAACCTTCTCATCATCATCGTTGGTCATCAATTCTCAGATTGGTTTGACGCAGAGCTCTCCACTGAGTTCTTTTATCGGCTAATCTCTTCATATTTACGTATTTCTTCCCTTTCACATCCTTCATCACTTGTTCCACATTTCTCACTCGAGGTCTTCATTTGCCATTCTTCCCATCCACTTCAACGATTCTCTTCATCAGGCCATCGTGTCTTAAGATATGGCCGATTAAGTTATCCCGTCTTCTTCCTAGAGTTTACAGCAGGCCTCTCTTTTCTCCCACTCTTCTTAATACTTCTTCGTTTGTTACTCGGTCTATCCATTTAATCTTCTGTAGCACCACATTTCGAATACTTCCACCATTTTCTTCTCCGTCCATGCCTCACTGCCGTAAAGAAATAAATATCCTGCAAAACTACATAGGTCCTGATGAATTGTTTCCTTACTTATACGCTTGTATTTCCAGATACGGATTTTCAAAATATGACAATATTCGGTCATTGAGAATCCATTCGATATGAAATATCGTTTCGGGCGAAGCGTATAATCCTGCAATTGGCTAAAATACTCTCCCGGAAGGATGATTGGAAATCCAGCATGCGTCCTCAAAAGTAAATGTGCTGAAGATAACGCTGCATGTGTTGGGCCCTAGTTCTGGGCATCCTGCGATTGATACCGAAAGATATATCCAGGCGAGAAAAAAATTCCTCCGAACCTATCAGAATAATATAGAACATTAATTGAGCTCACGTCTTAACTACCAAGGCCACGGCGGTTTCTAGGAAGATGAGAGCAATGTTAAAGATTTATACGGAACGAAATTCTGTGGAACCAATGTTCTCGTGAAGCCGGGCGTACGGGAGAGAAAAGGAGCGACAGTTTTTTTGTTTCGCATTTCATCTTCAGTTTCAGAAAAAATGTTTTATTAGCCTTCTCATCATCTTTTTCGCGAGGTCTCCTTGTTCGTAAGTTTACAGTCCTTAGCGTTGTTTTTATCACTATTGCTAAAACGATATTTTCGTCCCAAAGAATCTAGTAGTATCCCTTGTATTCCGTCCGGTTTTTGTTTAAAGAGATCGCCATGATTGCCATGGATATCACAAAGGATTACGCTCTTTGGATCAACATTTAAAATATTTTTCTAAAACTTATAAATATGAAGTTATTACTAACCGTAAAGCGAGACTAGCAAGGGAAATGTGGATGAAGGATCTATGCGAAGATGTGCAAAGCAACCTTGCAAATGGAAATGTGGAAGTTGCCTACGGATGGTGAGAAATCACTTCAAGGAACGGACTGCAAGATGTAACAGGATCAGGGACAGAATGGAGAACTCTTAATTGAACATGAGGATAAAGTGAAGAGATGGAAAGAATACTTGGAAGAGTTGTACAATAAAAGCTATCTTAGAGCGGAAGTAATCGAAGAGGAAAATGAAGTCGATAAGGATGAATTGGGAGCCCCAATCTTAAGATCAGAATTTGACGCAGCTGTAAGGGATCTGAGTATAAATAAGGCTTCGGGAATGGATGATATTCCTGCCGAACTAATAAAAAACGCCGGAGAGAAGACATTAACTCAGCTGTACAAAACCATATACTCCACAGGATAGATACCCACGGACTTTGAGAAGAATATCATCATCTCTATTGCCAAAAAGAAGAGGACTGAGAACTGTGAACATTTTAGGACCGTAAGCCTGATGACACATGCCTAGAAGATATTGACGAGAGTCATCTAAAGAAGAATAGAACGAAACGCTGTTCCTGGATGAGGGCCAATGCGGGTTCAGAAGAAACAAGGGCACAAGAGAAGCGATTTTTGCCCTCAGGCTACTTGTAGAGAAGAGAATAGAGAAGAATCTACCGACGTTTTTTGCATTTTTAGATTTGGAAAAAGGCATTTGACAACGTGGATTGGAACATCATGCTAAAGATTCTGAAAGAAATTGGAGTACCATATAAAGACCGAAGTGTTATCCACAGCTTGTTAAAGAAGCAGGTGGCCATAATCAAATCAGGACCCAGCAGCACAGAAGCAAGCATAAAGAAAGGAGTGAGGCAAGGCTGTACACTGTCTCCCGTATTATTCAATGGCTACATCGAGAAAGCCATCCAAGAAGTCAAAGAAAAGTCTCCGGGAGCGAATATCCACGGGGAGAAAATCAGTATGCTACGATGACATAGCAGAAACAGAAGGAGATTTAAAGAAGTCACTAGGAATTATGGAAAGAGCAATGACCAGATATCATCTGAAGATCAAAAAAAAATAAAACTAAGGTATTGGTGTGCAGTAGGAGAAAGGAATCCACGACCATTTTTAAACTAGGAAAACAAAAGATCGAGGAGGTGGAAGAGTTCTGCTACCTGGGAAGCTTAGTAACCAGCGATGGACAAAGTAAAAGCGTAATTTCTAGTAGAATTTCCCAAGCGGAAAGGGCATTTTACCAGAAGAAGATTCTGCCTACAGCTGCAAATACAAGCGTGGAAGTGAGGATACATTTCATTAGTACAAGCATCTGGAGCATTCTACTCTATGGCCATGAAACATGGACAGCGGCAGAGAAGTCCAGGCTGGAAGCATTTGAAATGTGGCGCTACCGAAGATGGAATGGATCGATCGAGTGACAAATGAATTTCACGACAAATTCCAGGCTTTCTCGCCGCTCGTGACAAATATTGAAGTTGATAATGCGTGTGCAAATACGGTGAAGCTACGGCCAGGGAGACAAACTCGCTTTAATGCAAGTAGCGATTCCTGGAGCATTCTTGTCTGCGGCCATCTACTGTGAACTCGAAGCCCGTACTCCAGGGGAAAACATCCGTCAGCCGCCTTTTCAGGGGCCCCGAATGCGGAAGTCACTTGAATGGTCTCTTATTTTCGGTTATTTACGGAAATGTTATGCCTCGCGAGGAGCAGCCGAGGAAACTTCGCATCAGCATTACCTATTCGTAGTTTTTGGGGAGTAAAAGGTTGAGTGTTGAAAGGCACTCGCGAGACGGATGCAAAGAATTCCAATCACACACTCTCGACCGCAACAGATTCCAGAGGGTAGACTCCGGCTTGGGGTGGCGATCACGTGACCTATGTCAGAAGGCCTTTTGACTAACAAAGAGCTATTTTAATCCCATTCGACCTCGGAATTGTTTTTTTTTCAATCCGTGCTATGAGTCTACGTTTGATTGGGTCTCAGGCTTCGTGGTAATAATGAATACATCGGGATTCATTAAATTATAGCATTATATTTTCCAAGTTCCAATTCTAATTTCGGACAACGAGTGATACGTGTATCGTCCGCTCATTAGAATAACTTATTTATTTCGTGCACTTTCATTCGGTGCGGGAAACATTTCACGAAAAAAATCCGCTAATGATGCAAATCTCACACTCCTAAGCCTTTGAACGAGCACAATTTTAACCCGCGGAACATATGCTAAATCCTCTTTCGTTTTTTTTCCTCTCGGAGAGGATTTTAAATTAATTTAACTGATTCAAAATCGTACGCTTGGCGCGTTCGATTCCATTATCCGCACGAGTGGGCGCGACGACTAATTGCATTCAATCGATAGCGCACTTCAATGCCTTTGATCGCCGTGCGGTGATAAAAACGGAGTCCTAATTTTCAAGGACTCGTCAATACTTTCCTGCCGAGTGCCCGCCGTTGGCTGTTGGGCTCGCGTGCTTCGAACTCCAGGACTTCTTAGACCTCGTCTCGGATCCAAACTGAAATATTCTATGGGAACCAGATCTTCCTTTTATTCCAGATTTCCAGTTTGGCGGCATGTTCTTTAAATGAAGAGAGAGAGGCAATACAAAGTGGTCTTGTGGCTTGCATCGGTTGTACTTTTCCCCCCGAGAGGGCTGCTGCAAAAAACCGTAGACAGTCAACCATAGAACGGAGCTAAATGTTAATTTGCGCCATCCCGGCAACGTGTGATCAGTTATCCTCTAGGCTAAAATAAGTAAGGTACTCGATAATACTCGGAGTAACGCTTGTTCACTTGGACTTTGTGCCGCATTGCACCCCATATGATTTTAAGAAGTCATTCGTGATTTTTTCTGTCTTAATCAGCACCCATCGCCTTCATCGATGCAATCGAGTTAAGTGATTGTAAGATGCAGCCGGCGATAGACAGTGTAGGTGCGGTGACGGTCCACTTGCAGCTGGTACCTGGCTCTCTGCATCGTTTGAACCCTCCGTTGAAAAGCTCTCAGAGCAGTGCTGAATTATTTAAGATGGATTGAATTATTGCAGGGTGAGAACGAAAATGGACATGGAATTGCCTTGCTCCTGACATCCCAGTTTATTTCGCGCATTCAGTTCGCTTTTACGGTTATGGCGGCCTCTCACCTTATTTTCCCGTGGGAATAATAAACGTTTCTCTTGGACAGTCGGTGACACTTGAATTTCACGCCGACAGAGGCGAAGGCGGCACCGGTGTACACCGAGTAAATGACTCAAAGGGGGGACATTATGAATAATTGAGATATTAGGCGTCACTTGTCTGCCAGAGGTCGGGCGGGTGGAATTCGTGCGAGATTTGTTGGATGTGCCCGAGAGACGTTAAGAAGCCATTAATGTTCCAAACTCATCTGAGATATTGAAATTAGAAAATCATAGCCTAGGTCAAAAACTACTGAACCCATCTAATCCCATTCTCTTTGCTTCACAATGGCCATAGGCGTAATTCAAATGTTGTTTCTGTTCATCATATGTTGGTCTGTTATTTGAGCCATTCTCTTTTAATCGCCAAATAGCCGTTGCTTCAGCTTAAACGAGTCTTTAGAAATGTCATTAGTGTTATGTGCTTTTAAGTGCTTCATCTCTTGACTAATTGGGCAGGAAAAACCTTCATTTTGTTTCTGGCAAATATGTTCCCCGGAAAACACTGGAAAAGCGACATTTCCCATCCTCTCGTTCTACGTCGCCCGACGCGTTTGCTTTGTTAATTACAGTGGTAAGATCGCGCCATTTCAAAGTTTAATGAGCATGTTTGTTATTAGTTTGTTATTAGTGCTAGACGCTTTGAAAATTTAGCAGCATTTGTAACTTCTGACTAGAAACTTCTTCTTCTCCTCATGACTCGAGGGTTAGGCCTAGCGCAGTCGTCTGTTCTCCTGCCATTTACAAATACTCAACCCACCTTTTCCTCCGTCCTCCGATTTTTCTCTCATTTAGGAAGGCATCTCAATATTCCTTTGCTATTCTGCCATTGCCCATCCTGCCTAATTTACTGTTTCACTTTCTTCTTCCATTTATCACCCATTTTCTTATCGCTTCTATTTCACAATCCTCAATTATCTTTTCACTCCATTCTCCTCCTCGAGAAACTTTGTATATCTTACAAGCATTTGTAAATTTTAAATGATTTCTAAGTCCTATAAAATTTACAAATTTAGTGTTTTCGGGTAAATTTCTGGAATGTTCCTCTTTCCTTAAAGGCTCTGGTTCCATCAATCACTCGTTAGATATGAAATGCATTTTGCATATCCACGAAACGTACGTATGTATGAAGGGATATTGCATTCGAGCTATTTTTCTGTGACGTGGTTTATAATAAAGATTTCGCCATTTCTCGATCGTCTGATTCTAAATCCATGTTTCCAGTTTATTCTTTAAAAAGTGCGTAGATATTTCTTAAACAATTTAGATGCTTTATTTAGAAGATAGACCTCGATAATTTTTTGGGGTTTTCATTTCTTCTTTTTTTTACAATGGTCCCCTTTTTCTATTCTTGCTACGAATTTGTTCATCGTATTTCAAATGTCCTGATTTAAGCAGGCACCACCAAACTTTTGTAGCTATTTTATAAACTCTGCTAGGTTCAGATGATTTCCTATTTATCGATGAGTTTATCGCTTCATCGGCTGGCGTTCTGGATATTTTTCGGATGTTTTCTGCATAGCAGCTATTTGTCTTCTTCCTTTGCTATTTGACCATTTTTCTTGTAGAGAAGGGAGCTCTCGACATTTAATGCATTTACTTTGCAATATCGTAGTGATGCTGATGTATTCCTTGAATTGAGTTCTTTGGTTCCTTACAAACCGCCAAATATGAACCGAGGCAGCAGACCCACTCTATCCACCCGCTATTGTGCAGTTGCAGGTGATTTTCTCGGAATTGACTGTAATGCACAGGATCCGATCTTGGATCAACCGCTGGATCAGTCCTGGGTTCGATGCTGGTGAGCGACAGTATGAGTCGAAAACCACGCCACCCCGCACCATGCATGACAACAGCGCATAGTTGGGGTTAACGATTAAAATCAATCGTTAAAAATATGGTTAACCATTTACTTTAATCGTTACTTTTTACAAGAATTAACTATTAATCGTTAAAATTATGCCGTAACTGATACAAAACTAACTTTTTAAATTTTTTTGTTAATTTTTGGCGAATGTCGACCTGTCTGAATTTTGGCTCAAAGGCTGCCCAAAAGACAAATGGGAAAATAAAACGGTATCTAAGAATGCAAGGGTAGTTGTGCAAGAATGCAATGAATAGGCCCTGACGAATACATCCAAACAAAAGCAAGAGTTGAGGGTCGAGTGACCGCAGAAATTTAGGAACGCACCCTCAGAAGACGAGGAAACACGAAACCATGCGAACAAAATGTCCTGGAGGGATCGTATTCCTTACTCGGTGACATCATGTCATCAATACTAACATAGTTGAAGCCGAGAAAGAAAGGTCGCCTAAAAAACCTATGACGGATAACGAGGGGGGGGGGGGGGGGTTCATTCAGACTAACGTATCTGTTACAATGCGCCAGTCTACGTATGCCATACTCGGCGACATTGCGTCGCCAATACGTCAATCGCGAGTAAAGATACGCAAGCACTCCCCCAGAATCTGCTGTAACTCTATATGAATGACTAATCCGTTTCCAATGCAATGTTACAATTTTGAAGGGATACTTCACATGTGGGGGTCGATATCGAAAACTAACCTTGAAGCACTTTCTGCCGCTCAGAACAATCTTTTGCGGAAAATTACAGACGCGCCATGGTTCGTAGTAAAAATCTTACATTCACGACAACTTAAAAATCCCGGAATCGGAGACCCATCTCAGAAAAATCGCCGAATCATTTCAGCAGACACCAGGAAACCTGACCGACAATAATCTGGACACCAAATGGAATTACAACGAAAAGCCCCACTGCAGATATTTTTAAACAAATGGATACGGAAGGAAGAAACCACAATGACAGTTTGCAGTGTTTGCTTTGTTTGTCAAAACCAAAAAAATCATCAAGTCCTCTATTACCAAAGAATCCAATTTGCCAAAGTTTCTGAAAAAATAACTTTCAACGTAAAAGTTACTTTTTTAAACTTTAACTTTCATCAGTTACTTTTTCAGAAAAGTAACTTTTAACTTTAACTAGTTAATTTTTACGGAGATTAACTTTAACTTTATTCAGTTGATTTTTCGGTTACTTTCCCAACTATGCAACAGCGATACCACCAACCTAGTAGGTACTAGGGGCCATTCAGCTGAACAAGGGCTTTGGTAATGGATGGATGATCATTATGAATAAGGGATACGTGGACACAGGTGAAAAATCGTGAAAGAATGACTTAAAAATGAGAATTTCAACAGAGATTCACATCAAATCCTTTTTTGACGAACACTCCTTCGTCCAGGGAATATTACAGTTCCTGCTTTCCTGATTTCCGGAAGATAATGAGAAGGTCTCTTATTCTACAACATTGCGGAGTTGACGATGGAACCTCTAGCACGACTTTCATACCGCAGGGACCCTATTGTGCTGCTTCTCTGGGCTGGCCAACGTCGTTCCCACAAGCGAGCCGAGTTCCTCGCAGATATCAAACCGAATGCGTCAAGACCTCCTCCTCCCCTCCCGCCTTCCACCCACGAACGCTGTCTGGAGCCCGCAGCACATAGTCACGTGACAGTTCCCCCGTAGGTGGAACTGGGCTCCACCGGCGCGATATATATAATCCACCACAAAATCCGATTCTCATACAAAATTCATCAATAACATTTCTCACATTCGAACGCTTGACTTTACGGGATTTCTTTGTCTGTTAGGAACACGTTAATTGTTTCGTCTCTTTTACAGTTACGATCGGCTTCTCTTTTATGCCTTGCCAATTTTTTAATCTTTTTTTATAGACCACGATGTCTTTATTTTTCTTTTACTGATATTGGCTACTTTCTTTTCGCCCGAAGTTTCCTTTCATGCTGCTGCTATGTACTTCCTTGTTCTTTTCCAAGCTTCGTCGACGTCGTCTATATCGACCATTGCGTCGAAGCTATTTTTTTGTTCTAGTCGAGATTTATATAATTCATGGATGTGTCGTCCATAGTTGATTTTACATTAAATAGAATGGTCTGTCTATTTCTTCAAGTTTTGGTCTCGGGTCATTCTAATCATAGTTTGCTAAGTTAGTGACCTCTGGTCACTTCCGATGTCAATCGACGTTTAACTTTTTTCATTCAATATTTGTGAAGGATTTTTCATCCCTTTTTTTAAAATTCATCTACTTACTGTGAATATCTGCCTAACGTAGTTTTTTTCCCAAATACAATATGTACTGTTGTTTATTGTCAAAGAGCGTGCTATTTGTTCTTACGTCGAAGAGCCTGCGAATCAAAACCAAAATCTGCAAGGCGTTGCCATCAATGGACTCGATAAACACTTAAATTCAACTCTTCAATTAAATCGAAAAACATCTTCGTATTTTGGACAGTTTTTCGGGATTCGGGGACCAATGGTGTCGGACGGCGTTTATCGAGTGAAAGCACAATTTTTCGTGGCCAACGAGGGGCATCCGACCGCGTGCGCGCATGAACAGGTTATGACGGCCAGTTAAAAACTATATCGTTAAATAAAACCGACGCGGGCGCATAAATAATGTAATATAATAGTATAAATAAAATAATAATCCAGCTTCAAAAAACTGTGATTCATTACCCTCATGTTTTGTTGGGCATGATTAGGAGAAAAGTAAATTGTTGGCGGTATTAATGCGGGGACTATTCGGTAATTTGTTGGTGACACTCGTAAGCGAGGGAGGGAAGGGCAAAGGAAAGGCATTTCGGGTGGTGTGAAGGGTCTAAAGAGTTAATCAGTGAGCCCCCAGGATTGGCGCGGGATCCACACAATAGGGTTGAGGAGTTACTCCATCGAAAGCACAATTCGGGATACGACTTCAAAGGTATAATTTCACCGAGGGGCATAATTACAGTGGGGATAATGCGAGAACTTTGCCACCAAATAGCGACCTTGCTCGAAATAAATGAAGCGATGAATTTGGCCCTCGAGAGGGGATATGAGTCCACTCCATTCCACTCCCAACTCGAAATATTCCCTCCTGGCATTAAGGGTTTGTTGAGTCCATTGAACGATGCGAAAGTAAAGGGAGGAGCTGAGAATCCCGCACGCGGTCCTTCCTGAAGCGCTCCACTCCTTCGCTCGTTGGAAACGGGAGGAGGCCGAAGAGGTCCTCCTCACTGGAAGATGAGCGGATTGGAGTCTACTCCAGACTGAAGATTATTGCTCTTTACAACACGCCTGGAATCCGTCGTCGAGGTCCAAGGAATCTCTGGACGACAGACAGGCCTTCAACGCCTTCGGAGTGGACTTGGGTCAGTTGGCCGGCGTGACTGTCACCTCCAGAGTCAGATAGGCCACGGAATATTTATTCCATGCGAACTCGATGCCTCTACAGAGGATCCATTCTTTTCTGGATTTCTTCCATTCTGGGGTGACAACAGTTTCGCCAACGTTTCAGTTCGCGTCTTCAGGTCTGAAGTGTTTCATAGCAGATTTTTACCGTCTGATATACCATTTATTTCTGCGCTCTGATGTTCAAGTGGGAGCAATTTCATTGGCCGTTTGACTAGCTTTTTCAATTAGGCGCTTCCAAGTATGGAGGAGCTTATAGCTATCCTCTCTGTTGAAATTGTTGGGGTTCTTGGCCGTTTCGATCGCCTCGCGTATGAGCCTTGGGAAATAGCGTTTCTCAGTCTTGATCAGCTTGGCTCCATCAAAATTGATGTTGTGTGCCGGGCCTTCCCAGAAGTGCTCCGCGATGGCTGATGTCTGTTGTTTGTCGCTCTCCTGTGTTCTTGAATACGGACGTCTTTAAGGCTTTCGATGTTTGCCCAATGTAGGCCTTCCCACAATCGCATCTGACCTCGTATATGCCGCTCCGTTCTTCCATCGGCGTAAGGTCATCTGCACAAAATGTCCCTTGTGTTAGTTACGCAGGTGTATCTGGTCAGGACGTTATGTTTGACACGAGCCCTGAATACTTTTTCACACACACGAACAATTTTTCACACACATGAAAATGAACTTGAACATCAGAGCGCAGAAGTAAATGGTATATAAGACGGTAAATATCTTCTCACAAACACTTCAGACCTGAAGATGCGAACTGAAACGTTGGCGAAACTGTTGTCACCCCAGAATGGACACACGCGGAAGAAATCCCGAAACGAATGGATCCTTAAACCAGATACTCCGCGGAAGCCTCGATAAGGAATTCGATGCCTCTATTATTATCTTTCGCCCCTCTATCACCACCGTGAATGTAATTGTGGACCGACAGTGGCGATTTTAGCGGAACCCTCTTGAATTGCAATTACCGATACCAGTGTCTCGTCGCCCATTCAATACCATCATGAGATACTTATAACCTCTGGCCGAGCGTGGTGATATGTTCTCTCGTATTTTCAGCGCAGGCTCAACGGAAGTCTTTCCCAAATACATGGCATCAACAAGGTGTCTTAGTGACTACATCAGCGTCTTGGCAATTAAAGCAAAAATCATAACGTCAGTGTACTCTGAGATTGGGAGGTGACCAAGTTTTCAGTTCTCTGCTGTGAAAGTTGCTGAAGAAGGTACTCGACGTCCCTACCGAATTCGAACTGGCTCTGGAAATAATCCTGTCGCAGGAAAATCTTGCTCCCTGAATCTCGCAGTGGTTTTTACTCCAGAGTCGCTTTCGGTACTGATGGATATTCCAGTTATAGTGCCGTTCCGTCGGACGAGAAAAGAAATATGCGTCTACAATTTGACCATATTTTGAAGAAATTGTGACTTTGGTAACCGTGTGGACCGACGTTTCTGCTCATTTTGCGAATTTGAAGAGACCCCAGCTGAATGAAAGAAACTGAAGTTTCATATCCCATTAAATATATTTTAAATTGGAAGGCACCTCTAAGAAACCTTCCTATCTCTTGAGGAGGTATTCGGCGTTTTTCTGTAAGCACTTATCCGACCAAACCTGAAAGCGTAGTAGCACCATCGTCATGGATACCGTATTTGTGAATCCTATCAAAGACCTATTACGTTGAGAAAAAGACAGCAGGCAGGGGAATTGGGAACGAATGTCCAGTTTAGATGATCTGAGGTGTGTGGTCAATGCGTGAATTATCATATGGACCGCGCTTTTGCTGTTCTTCTGGAAGGGAAATGAAGAAGGTAACTTTCCGTGCATTCCGGTAATAACACTGACGAGTTTGTGCATGCCTTTCACAATTAAGTGAAACAGTCTTTCCAATAGGAGGGTGCTTTGCCGGTAGTAGTACCTTTCCCCTACCAATTAGAGGAAATAGTCCTCATTTTCGGCGTACAGTGTTGTAAAAACGTATAACAAGCCTCTTGAATATCATGTTCTCTTTCACTTTTGGCGATATCATTATTGTGTGTTTAAATTCAGTGGGCTTGAGTTTAGACAATGAACTTATCTCATCTACTGTACCTTTGTTTTATTCAAAAATATAACCGAAATGTTATCCTATAAACTTATTCTCATTTCGTTAAGTTTTTCACAATTTTATTCATATTTTTTTTTCATGAAATAACGTTGACGAATCCTCGCCCGTCATTACAGAGATTCAGGGTTATTAGCGATTTTCCGATGACGCTGTTTTGCGCCTAAGGGGTCATTTCCGCCGAGTAGCTCAGTTGAATGTCGTATTTTTCTCGAGAAAGCGGTGTCTCAGCGGTGTATCAAAAGGTTGACGGAAGTCCCTGAGGGCTGACTGAGGAGCGGATGCACTGCACTCTTCACAAGGGTCCTCGCTAGGGCTGGGATATCAGGGCAAGTCTCTGCGCCGCTGCTAACGCTTCATAGCAGACTTCCCCTTTGGAGCCATCTTGATTCTCGGGAAATCTTTGAGAAAATCACTCTGCCGTGTAGCTCCATGTAATGGTATTGGAATATGGCGTCTCTTAAGCATACCACGAAAATTCCTATTTATTGCCAAAAAGGTTTCTCTACTTATTTGCTTCTCTCGTTAGGTACCAATTAACTATTAAGCAAGACTGTTGACGGATTTCAAAGGCAGGAAAACAAAGAATATCAAATAATAATTTATCAAAATAAATCTTCAATATTTCATTTATTTACAATACATTGCTATTATGCCAATGGCATATTGACAGTCATTTACTATCAAAACAATCATATTTGTAATAAAAATATTCGTTTTTCAATCTAAACAATCGTTTGGAATCCTAGAAAATAACTCTTGTACATTTTCTTTTAAAGTTGTATGTATGAGTATTTAGGGAAAGAGTTCATCTGGTTGAATTCATCATTCCATTCCCATATGCCTCTGTTCCAAAACGAAAATGGGTTTCCATTCGAGGTCTTATCAGGTCTGAGTTGTGCCCGTGGTATCACTTCCTCCGCTCCACAATCAGCCTCTTCCTCCCATCACCTGACTCACCCCATGCACCTCTGTTGGTGATGCATTACTTGAGACGAGTCATCTCCATACTTCTCTCTAAGATCCCCATCCCAGAACTTTATTTAACCATTCTTCCCTTTCTAAGGTCCATTGAACATGACTCCTCTCAGCACCTTGTCCACCTTCTGTTACCTTGTGCTCTTTTTCATACCACACGCTTGTTTCGTTGGCTTTGCAGTTTCCAAATATGCCATCTCTCTGGCTGACCCGGTACACTTCTTAAGATTTCTTATTACAAAATGCAGTACGTATTCGCAATTACTTTCTCCACATGCAGTTAAATCCATGGTCCTTAGAAAGCGATATTGTACATATATTATGCATTTTATATATATTATGCATTATATATGCATCATCTGCATGCAATCTGATCTGAGATTGAATCTCAGTGGGCAAGTCATTAATAAAACTTAAAAAAAATAAAAGCGGCCCTATTATACTACTTTGAGGAACTCCTGAGGTCACCACAAACTCCTTAGAATATTTGTCTCTTGTTTTTACTCTATGCTTCCTATTTTGCGGAAAGTTATGTATCCAAGGAACCCAACAACCCGTCGATCAATATTCATAATTTCTAGCTATTTCAATGTTAGTTCATTGGGAACGATATAAATCGCTTTCGCAACATCTAAAATAAGGTCGTCAACGGTTTCCCCATCATCTACAGCTTCTGACTACAGAAGGCTTCTGACTTGGCAGAAGGCCAACAGCTGCGTGCCAAAAGATGCCCGGCTCTTTAACGGTGCCGATTCTGGGACAGCCAATTCTCCTCAACCCATAAGTCACTTAACCGGTCTGTAATGATTTTTTCCATTAATTTATGTGTGCCACTAATGGGAATAAGTCTACGTGTGCATGTAGACTTATTCCCATTTTTGTGAATCGGTTTGGCCTTGGATGATTTCCATTCTCCCGACAATATATACGATTACTTAGCGCCACGTTAACCAATAAACTACGACCAACATCCTCCCGGCAGAATTCAAAAAGATACACTATTATATAGGCTTTCGCAACCCTTCTAATTCATTTTTTTTCAACTTCGTGTCACTTACTTATTCCTTTGTAGAGCCTCAAATTCTTTCAAGATGATTTAAGGGATTGTAAAAAAAATAAGTATACGGCTCTACAAAAAGGTTTAATTCTTATTTGTTAGCTGTTTAATCATTGAACTCTGTACCTTAATGAACTCTGGGCAATGGGCAGAGGGGGCCATATGGCCTCATCTAGCCCCGGATAAATAAAGAAAGAAATAAATAAAAATGGTACGACTCCGTGTGTGCCAAGTTTTAGGACCTATCCAGAAATATTGATGATGATAATAATACAGAAATCTCGTGAAATATTTTGTTCCAATTTCCTTATTTTACGCATTATATCTCTCTCCCGTGTGTTATCGGGCGTTCCCGAATCAGTAGTAATTGAGAAATGGAAATGGTAACTGTTCATTCCTGAAATTGGGAAAAATTATGATTGTTTTGCAAGTCGCGGAAACTACTAGTTACGCTCAAGAATTAAGTTCCTCTGCATTAATTAATCTTCCTGCAAGTTTGTGCTCTTGAAAATAATATCGCCATTGATATTCGCCAGCCACTGTCGTTAAGGCAGCGAACTATTATTTTAGAGAGACCTCCAAACAGTCTGGGACTTAATGATGGAGTGGTGGGAAGGCGCTTTGGCGTGTGCACTCCAATGAGGAGATGAATAAATGTTCCGTCGCTGGAGGACCTTCGCGTGTTCGTGAGAGTCGTGTGTGCTGCGGAAATGGGGTTGGAGTGGTTTTGAGCCCTCCCTCTCTCTCTACCGCCCTTGTCTCTCTCTCTCAGAGAGTGGAGGGGGGTTAAGCGCCCGAAAGGCTCTTAGAATAAGGGTTGGGGGTAGGGGGGCGCTCGGGGTGGGGGGAGTCACCCCTTACCACCCTCCGAGTCGATTGCTAAGCGCCGACAACAGCCGCCGAATAAGCAACCTCCTCTTCAACCTTACCTGATCAATTCCTCGGCATCTGAAAGAAGAGCTGAAACGAAGCGTCGTAGGGTCGCGGAGTATAGCGACGACGGGTAGAAGTCTCAAATGGAAAAACGCCTGACTGCTGCGCAAATTGTGGTGCAATGAGTCGAGCATCGGCTTTCCCTCCCGAGGGCCCTGGTTCAAACCACGATAGTGATATTTTCGTAAAGTCTTCTCTGGCTTTCCACCGGGATAAATTTTGGTATAAAACCAACATTTCAACGGATGACTTGTCCATCCTCTTCAGGGTGAGTGAGTGAATAGAGACACGGGTTATAAAATTAGCAATTCGTGGAATCCCATTTTAGTTAAAATAAAAAATGATAGAACTCCTCCTTTTTATCCAAATTTCGAAGATCCTTCCGGCCAATCAGGAGTACCCTGATTGTTGCAACCGTTTATAGATACGCCTCGACGGCTTTAATTCACTCACTCGCCCTGAAGACGATGGACGAGTCGTCCGTTGAAACGTTGGTGTTCTACCAAAATGTAACCCGGTGGGAAGCCAGAGAAGACTTTACGAAAATAACTCGCCGGGAAAGAATTAAATCATATTTCACGATAGTGATAGATATTTTTCATTGGTTTAGTTGATTTGGGGAATCTGCAAGAGTTTAACTTTCTGCTTCTATTCCGAATAATTCCGAACCGAAACTGGTTACGCATATTAGCGTAACCAGTCTGTTAAATGAATTAAATTGAGAATCATGGTCAGATCGCAGATTCAAATTTAGACTTAATCTCTTCAACAAATTCAAAGACCATATTTTCAGCGATGATTTTAAAAATATTTTGCGAACCCCAACTTACTATGCTAGACTGGACCATAATCACAAAATTAGAGAAATTGATTGCCGAATTAACAGATTCAAAATGTCCTTTTTTCCTCGTACAATTAGGGATATGAATAACGGTAAATATATCCAATACGAGTGTAGCAATGGATAACATTGGTAGCTGCATGTTGGTATAAGGACTTGAAGCTAACCCAACTGACAGAATGTTTTTCACGCCTGCTTCGCTATTTTTCTATTTTTTTAAATAGTGTAGTTTTGAACAGTATATAAATACTAATTCTTTTTATGCATGATGTGTACTGCATTTTTGGTGAAAATCCACCCCCTGCCACACACCTTTATGTTCGCTTGCAGGGTATTATGTAGATGTAGATGGGACGGGGAGAGATACAAAAATTCTCTCTATCGCTCCGAATGCAAGGGCCTTGAATGCCCGTGACGCGCGTCCCCACCCATCGCCTCCTGACCCTCGCTGACCCTGATTTAACCCTTCTTCCTGTCCCGAGTGACCCGCCCGCACTCCTGCCGCCTCCGGGGCACTTTCCGTGTCCAGGGCCTCTTTGGTGGACCCCAGCCGACAGCTTGCCATGAAAACAAATCCACCACTCGACGTAAACACTACTCAGCCTGGTCCTCTTGATGCTCTATGGACTTGGTAAATTAATAAACCGGAGTTTTTGAAGCTTTGTCTTGAGTTAATATCTCTTGCCGTGGATACGGAAACGCCATGAAAATGGTGGGGCTGGTACCTTAATTCATGAGCCAGTCTCTGTTTCTGCTGCCTTTTCAACCGCGGTGGAAGGACGCTCGTGACATACGCTCTGCAAAGCCCGCAAGACCCAGTCTGTGAGTACGTCAAGGATGCTGATCAGCACATCATTGAGGTAACCTGATGATAACCTTTTTGCAGAACATACTTGCTAGCGATGTTACTTTTCACTAGTTAGGCCCCACCTTGAGTATGCAGCCAGTGTATGGGATCCGAATGAATAAGGTTTGATCAGAGAACTAGACAGTGTGCAGCGTAGAGCAGCTAGGTTCGTCAAAAAGTGTTACGATAGGTTGAGTAGTGTATCAGAAATAATACAAGAATTAGGGTGGGAATCACTATCAGAGCGTAGGTTAAAGTACAGATTAAATCTCTTAGAGAAATTTCAATCGGATAGCTTCACTGAAGATGTTAGGCACATATTAAAAAAAAGCGTATTATGCTAGATTCGACAAGATAAATAAGATTAGAGAGATAGATTGTCGTACCGATAGATTCAAAATGGCATTCTTCCCCCGTACTATAAGAGAACAGAATACGCAGCATAGCAAAGGGATAGGTAGGGATAATATTTTAGAGTAGTGCATGATGCATGTATTAATCCCTTAAATACTGTAGATACTAACAATCAAGTTGCATGAGACCCTATAGTTGCTTGTTTGCATGTTAGTAGTGCATGCTTGGTGATCTTCACCCCCTGCCACACACCCTCGCGGTGGCTTGCAGGGTATCGTGTAGATGTAGATGTTGATATAGATATAGATAGGCATGACTCCAATCATTCTTACAAGTACTCGATTGAACGGATGCAACCCTTTGAGGAATGTTGCCATGCCAGTTTTCGATAATGGTCTTCTGGTTGGATGGGTGGAGGTCTACCTCAATTGTTCGGGTGCTATCATGAATTGTTTTTACCCTATTGCAATGAAGTATGGTCTAATATCAGAAGGTTATAAGTTTAACAAACTGTTCTGGTTATATTGCACCTAATAACTCAAGCATAATCTAAGACAAAGAAAATGGTTCCGTCTGCCGTTGCCTCGAACTCTGACTTGCTTGGCATGTCTGTTACCGATCTGGCAGCGGCTGAACTCATTGCATTCTTGTTGGCGCTTCATCAAATGGATTGTCCACGTTAGTTCATTCACTTTGAATCGTGTAAAAAAATTGAATCGTGTCTTTGGGAGTGGCGTCGCTTGTCTCACCCATACCTCACCCTCCCGGCATATCGCACGCACACGCCTACGTGTGTTATTGCATGTCAAGTGCGGTGGTCTATATGCAAGAGGCCCTCATCCCCCAGACGAGTATCATTGGGTGTAATTGGAGTTTAATGTCGAGCGAATCCCAGTGTCTTTCCGTTCGCTAATTAAATTTCCGGGGACGTGAAGTGGTTGCCTAAGGAGCCGAGATTGGAGGGGGCAGAAGGGGGTTGGTAGGGGGCAAGGGGGGACGGAGGGGCGGGCGAGGGGGTGCGGCGGCGCACAAGGGGCGAGGCAACGAGCAGATGAAGGGCGGAGAGCGGTTCTTCGAGGTGACACGGGAGTTTCCACGCGCGCACACATTGCCGCGAGTTTAGCCTCAGCCTACCCCAGTCATGGGTCAAATAAGGTCGATTTGATAAGCTTTAGCCACGATTCATCTACATCTTCGTGTCCATATTATCCGTTCCTTTCATCTTGCTCCCTTTAGTACTAGGTTTTGTGTCTCAGATATTTTACATCAGTGCCTCCCTCGATGACTATCTTCGTCAGAAAAACTTGTCACGTGATGCGACCGAAAACGCTGCCCCACCTTCTTTTTAGCATTCTCGTGAGACGTCTGTTTTTCTTCTTAAACACTTCTTTACCATCTCTGATTTGATTACGTTTTTATTATTTAGTTATCTTCATGATCATTATGAGCAGTTCTCGCGTAACTCCACGTTCCTGCAGGGCATCCAGACACTTTCTGCAGCAGTATTCGTCTCGAAGGTGCTCCAGATGTAACATCTAATATATAGTGCTTCCTTGCTTCTTAGTAGAATTATTGAACTAAAGTTTGAAGGTGTCCCTACCACCCAGGTTGTATCCCATTATTTACCTTAAGGGTGTCCCAAGTTATGCCCTCACATAAGCGCCGGACACACATGCCTGAGACGTGAATCCAACTCCTGACCTTTGCTTGTTCAGCCCAGTGTTCCACCGTTCTAACTTTGTCCAGTTCTAAGAAGCGTTCCAGAACGAAAGTAGTAGCAGCGCTAGGATTAGCACCCTTTGGCTTGTTCGTGCCGCTGTGGTTTGCACATATATTTTGTCATATATACTTTGTATTTTTCCATCTGTTTACAAGTAAATCCAACAAGGAGTTACGCGAATAAGACGGCATTGAATGATGCACGGATATGTTGATCATGATACTTCGATTTGCGAACAGCATATCAGCCAGTTTCCTCTCTGTATGTCGAGATAAGCCCCTTCTATTGATATCAAGTATTTACATGCTTCTCCACTCATTATTTAATAATAATAAATACATTGTTTATCACTCCAACACAGAAGCTTACAACTTAACACCAAAGGTAAATCAAGGGAGTAACTTTAGGTATAGCCATGAAGGTAAACCTGAATAATGGCTACCATCGTAAACAGAATAGTTATGCTGCTAACAGAATACCCCCTGATTTCCGGCCAGGTGCTCTACCAGTTGACCTACCAAGGCGTCCTATTTCTCTGTGGAAATTCCAGGACGCCTTGGTAGCTTAACTGGTAGAGAACCTGGCCGGAAATCAGGGGTCCGGGTTCGAGTCCCGGTCAAGGCGAATGCTTTTTTTCTCTGTGGAATATCTTGCTATCGTGCATCATAGCGGGTAACTCCGCTTAAGTTTTCGCGGCTAACTCGCGTGCTTTGAATAGGTTATGCTTTGTTATTTCAATAACAGCATTCAAATTAACAGTACAAATATGAATAATATTATAGTTACAAAAACATCCTCTAGACTTTCTTTAGTAAACAACCAAGATCGTATACTTTTCATTGTTGAATTCAGGGTTTTTGAATTAAGACATGGAACAGGTAATAAATTATACACTTTAGGTCCTATTTACAAGAAACATCTTTTAAATAACGTCCAGTTCGGTTTGGGTAAGGAAATACGTTTTTTACGTAGGGTATAAGGAGAAGGATTGCACAATAATAACCCAGTATTACCACTTCTTATTTAAAAACGACGTAATACTTTATAAATAAATACATGTCTTAGGGGAAGCAACCATAGACAGCAAAATAGTGGAAAGGAACTTTCAAAGCGACACTTTTGTAAGATAACCAACAATTATTTTTTGTAGTAAAGCAGTGGATCTTATACAGTTTTGATAAGCTCCATCCCAACGGAATACACCTTAGCTTAGTCTTAGTATTTAGGACAATATTATTTATAAAATGTATGTAAAAGCAGAACCGAGGAATAGAACCATGGCAGTACCTTTACTTTGATCACATGATGTGAATCTTTATGATGATTGGCCAGCACGAAACCCATCAGGACTCCACGCAAGATATCCATCGCGGAAAAACGCTCTCTTCGTGAGCCCAGGTTTAGTCTCCGTTATCGTATCAAGATGTCATTTCATCCTGAGTCAGAATTCATTCGTTATATGTTTCAAGATTGCGTTTTCAATTGCACCAGTGTCCTGAATCGCGAAAGAGAAAACATTGACTACGACTGCTGTGGTATTAAGCAGAATATAACCTCCTCCGAACCAGAAGAGGACCTGCAGATGAGTACTCGTCGTTTCTGACAGAGTTACTAATAGATTCCGATTAGATTAGAAGTTGGCATTAATGCTTATTCCTTCTAACTCAATAGGTACAAATTAGCGGATCCAAGTAATTTTTCATCAGCTGCAGAGTGAAAGAAACACTCCTTACAATAAAAATTGAGTAACAATACCTGGAGATTTTTGAATTAATACGAGAAACACGGACTTTGTTGAAAGAAGTCATGTGATGGTCTTTTGGTTTCAATTGGCTAAGTTTATGAAGGAGACAGAGAAAGAAAAAAGGTGTGAAACGTGGGAGGCAAAAGAAGGTGAAGAGGGAAAGGGAGAGATAAAAAAAGAGACCGCCCGCAGCGTGGAAGACAACAGTTTTTGTTGCAGGGGATGATAATCAGAGAAGGATGAGGCGGGAGTGAATATTGCGCGCCTAAAAAGCAGTTTAATTATACGCGTAGCATTTCAGCCAGTTCCCGTCGGGCTATATGGAGAGCATAATATTATATACACGTGGGAAAGCAGTATCTCACTGAATCGTACCCTATATCATTCCTCATCGCATGAATGGCTAAGCGCGGCCGACGGAACCCGCTGTGACTGGTATACGGATGGAACGGTGATAGGGACCTTCTCCAAAAACACTCTTAGACCAACTGTGAACTGTAATTCGCCCTAAAAACTTCTGTCACTGCCGTCGGAGTCGTACGCACTTTGGGCATCTCAAAATTTTGTGCACAGACAAGTATCCTCCTCTCACCATTATTGCATTACGCCATTTTTAAAGATGACTTATTTGCTGATTTTTTTTACATTTCTAGTCTTTTGCTGAAGCATTTTTTTTTCAGTTCATAATTTTCTTCTCATCCTAACTCACGAATTTCTGCCTTGAGATATTGAAGAGATGGATATCGTTTCATAGAAATGCGATCCCAGTGCCTGAAGGTACCTCCTCTATCTGGCGTAATCATTTCCCTTTGTATCCTCACTCTCAGTTTTTTCACGGACCTCGTCCTTGGATCGCCCCGCGGTATTGCCGATGACTTTTTCTCCTTAGCGCCCTCTCCGCTCCTGATGTGTCCATCCTTAATTAGGGATCGAGAAGATAAGCCCTTGATAGAGAACTCATTTCCAGAGAGTGACCCTTCTCCCCCATCCTACGGGGGTGGGCGGCCCTCAGCAAATGGGATCCGATGACCTTTGACCCCCCCTCTCCCCCCGCCCCCCCTTTCAGAGCCAAGTTTTGATCCACGGCGATTCGGGGAGGCATTTTGGAATCGTGGTGTATCCAATTTCCCATTTTTTTCCGTTTGCCCCGAGACGAACGGGATCATCAGCATCCAAAGCCTCGAAGGTGATTCCGGTTTATTTCGCTCTAGGATTCTTCTTGCCCTTCGCACCCTTTTGGCCCCGCGATTTTAAGGCTGGTTGATTCTTCATCCCTGTGTCTCCTTAGTATGAGACACCTTCAGGCCCTACTTAAGGGGAATGCTCATAGTGCAATGATGGAAGGTAATTAATGTTGCTATCCCACGTATATTAATACGAGACCAGTTTTGAAACAGTGAAGTGTTCTAAAACCTTTGAGAAGAAGATGGAGCAACTTAATCGAGATCGCATCTTAAAAGATGATGGCCTGTTGAGAAGGCAATAGTCGAGGGAAAAGTGAACGGGAAGAGTGGCAAAGCAAGGCCTTCTATTCTGAGATATAAGGAAAAATTGCAAAGGATATTGAAGAGAAGAATTGTTTCATGTATATGAAGAGCTGATTAGCCGATTGGAGAATCGGGTGGAGTGCTATGTCAAACAAATGGACGAACCCTTGACGATGATCAGATCTTCTCATGAGGGAATCAGTGGGAGTAACAGGCAGATTCCTCATTGTGTCTCCCTGTTGGCAGTCAGGCTGTGAGATATCTATAGCTGTCAGCTGATATCTCATAGCCTGTCTTTTTTAGCTGTCAGCTGTCTAAAGCTACTGACTACCATGCTATCCACCTCTAAGGTGTATGGCAGGGGATGAGTAAGCAACAAGCATGCACTGCATACATGCAGTTAAGTTAATTAAAATACCTACCCAATAAGTGCCTGTTCATAGTACTGATAAAGTACAATGAATACCATGCAGGACACACATTACAAATTCTATTTTCTATTTTCCACTAGGCATGCAAGGAAACGCCTGAGAAGCACTGCGAACATGCCTTACATACATCGCGGGTTCATTCAGACTAACGTAGATCCTCAAAATTCTACCTTTTAAATTTATATTTGTTTGCTTAATCTATATTAATCCAGTGCGCACTATTGCATGCTCTTGTTCGTGGAGATTCATTTTGATGGATGCACCTCGGTGAGAGAAGTCTGTGTGGTGTATTCTGAGACGAGTCGCACGAGCGCAAGACGTCGCAGCGAGGCAAAAATGAGCGCGAAAGTGTCTTCGAAAACAAGGAAAAGTTTGGTCACCCATTTCTCACCATGATCATTTTTGAACAAAGGTGAATCATTTTGCTCATGATTCCCGTTCTTGTAAGATGTCGCCTCGATTTCACGCAGGAATTGGAAAGACGGATTGGTGATGCACCATTAAGAAAAGCTTCTTCAAAAGGCACGTGAAATCTTTCTTTGGCTGAAGCACGAGTGTTAAGAGGGAAAACTGAATCATTTTTGAGGATGACAGTTTTAACAATTTTATACTTTTATATCGTTTTTTATTGCAACCAAATGCGACTCACAATCACGTTTACATGGGCTGGCCTAAGGTCAGTTTTGTTATTACATGCAATTTCATACTGGTGATATTCGAAGGGTTTTATCGTCATTACAGTAAAATTAATATTTCTGTAATTTTATCATTTTATTTTAACGTTATGGTCATTTAATCGAATTTGAATCATTGTCATTTCCTAATTTTTCTCCACAATTTTTAACAAACGAACTGAAAAAGTTCCTCCGGAGACAAAACTTATCAATTTTCCTAATTTTATTTCCGTCGAAAATAATTTTAGCGCAGTGTTCGTAGCAAAAAATTGAACATAGACACCTGCGTTAAAAGTCCCAAGTAGTCCGTCCCCGAACCATCGATTTTCTATTGGGGGAAAACATTTTTGGGCTTCCTCTACAATTATGTCTCTTCCCATGGCATTCGACTGACGCTGAAAACTACTCTGCACAAATTGTGTCGCAGTTATTGTGCAGGAATAGAATGCAGAAATACAAATGGTGCAGGGGAATGAGGGAAATATTTTCTTCGCACCTAAAATGTCCACGATCGCTGCGTGCATTACTCACCGGAAAATGTATTGCGTCCTTCAACACTCGATGCTCTTCCAGCTGCCAGTGGATTACTTCGGAGGCGCTCACTCTCCGATACTAATTACATGCGTATGTGTACTTCTTCTTCATCACTTTCAATCGTTATTTAATGCTTGCAGCCTTTCAGCCAAAAAAATAAGCACCAACTGGTTTTTCACTCACTTTTCTAAAAAGACAAAAGACGAAACCATATGACATTATTGCCAGTATCTGGAATGTCCTCGGCACAAATTATGCCAAATATGTTTTGGTATAAGGACTTGAAGCTAACCCAACTGACAGTTTTTTTATAATTTTCTGAGATGGCGTGTTTTGAGATATTAAAGGTCAAAGTGAATGACCTCGAACCTGAAATATGTCATAAGAGGCTCATGTTGGATATCAGTAGGAATCTCTATTCTTTAGCTTTGTAATTATGTTTAAAAATTTATTCTACTGCAAAAAAGTTAGAGCACTTTGTTTTTACGTGAGTTTGCCATTTTTCATGAAAATTTAAATTTTTATGACATCTGTATCTCGAACAATTTTCAAAATAAAAATTTGAAAATTGGTAGATTTACAAACCTTGCAATATATGTCCATAACACCAAGTTTCATCGAAATCAGAATTGGTGAGGTCAAAACTGTAATTGATCTGACATGGGATCACCCAGCATGTTTTTGCATGTTTGCTTCGCAATTTTTATCTTTTTTTAAGTAGTGAAGTTTAGAACAGTATATAAATTCTAATCCTTTTAAATGCATGAAATGTAGTGTATGTTTGGTTAGAAATCACCCCCTGCCACACACATTTATGGTGACTTGCAGGGTATTATGTAGATGAATACCAATCTGATGCCAATGACGGGGCTAAGAGGAAAGTTCTCAATTTCGTGCAGGGGAAGCATCAGCGAGGTTCCACGGGACCAAAGGCCTTTCATGTTCATCCTGAAATGAAACCGAACACAGAAGTGTGTGTTTGGATATCGAGAGATACTTTTCAACATCGATACAGGTGTCACCACGGGCGGGTGTTTTGCCTTCGAGGGTTTCAGGCGACTCCGATGGATAACGGCTAACTCCAGATGCCTTTTATAAACTGGGCAGGAAATTTGGCTTTTTATTTCACGAAAAGCAAAATGGTTTTCCCTCTAGCCGCTTTGTATTCATTCAGTACTCACCATCCATTCTCTTCTAGAAATAACAAAGGGGCGACGAACAGCAAAATATTTATTATTTAATAGACTGGGTTGTAATCACATATACCTAATATTTACCTCATTTTGTTTTACAGGTAAGGACATCATTTGCGCAGCCAAAATACGTTTGGTGCAATGACATTTTACTTCTGGAGGGACCTAACGTACAAGAAAAGCAGTTATTCAATCGACGATGGGTGAGTGTATAATTTTATATTATTTTAATGTTTTCAAAGTGTAAGGGAAACATTTAGACAAATGCTGAAAAAAAGAAGAGTGCGTATAAAGCTATATCTGTTGCCCTTTGATTCCAAGAATTGCAATCCGAGGTGATCTACCGAGTGAACATATGTTAGTTTATCGAATTGCGTAAGACACGTTGCACGAGTCGTGCTTTTTAAAAGTCTAGTAGGGATAGGACGCGAGTGAAACCAGTGAGAGAGCGTGTCTCAGACCGCAAGATGCATCTTCCAAAAGCTTCGCGCCAAAAGTGAAGTTCAGCAAATGTTCCGCTTCGCAGTCTGCTGTCGTGAGGCAAGTGAGGCATAGCCGACTGACCGCATCGCAAAAACTGAGGGCCCCGGGTTCGACATCACGCACTTCCTTATCCTCCATAAAGGGAAATACGATGAAGTCTGTACTTCAGCATGCAACATTTTTTTCTTTTCGAAATTTAATTATCATGTACTATCTTACAAACAGCAGACTTGATCCACCAGAAAAGAAATACCAGAAAAATCTAATGAATGCTCTGGTGCTTTTCCCGGCGTATAATGCTGGAGTGAAGTCTTGGCGCGTTCTCCACCGGATCAGGGAAACGTCTAATGCCGACGTTTCGATGGCTAACTCTGCCATCGTCCTCAGGGCGTCGAGTGTCAGGTCGGAACGAACTGCGAACTTGTAGTAGTAATCCTATCACACCATCTCGAGCTATTCGCTCTTCCTGGCCGTGGTTGGAGCATATAATGTGAAAAATAGCCTGATGTGGAAGGAGAGTCAAGGTTTTGGGCTGGGTGCTGTTTGGTCGAACCATAGAGCAGGAATTTTGGTTTAGGGTTTGGAAGCTAAAGAATGGTTATTTTGTTACGGTAATGTTTGGGTATGGTAGTTTTCTTTGAGGAAGGATTTTTTTATATAGTGTTGGATTCAATTGTAGGATGGTCAATCAGGGAAAAGGGGTAAGTGTCGGGTCGGAGTTCAGTTGACAAGCGTTTATTGACCAGGGATAACAATACATAAAATCTATAAATTAATTAGCAATAACAACAAACAACAAAACCTGGTCCATCCCCGTTATAGGACATCTCCTCTTCGGGGTGTGGGATTCAAATATTGTTGCATATGAGTCTTCTATCTTTTCGTCGGGAGCGGTATCGGCCCGGCATTCGCCCGCGCACGAGGGGAAACCCGCAAAACCCTCGTGGGACCACCGAATAAAATTAATATAAAACATAAAAAAATGTCGGGTACATATACCCTCTGGTCTTGGCTCAGGTATCTCCTGATTGGCTCTGCTCAGGTCACTCCTGATTGGCTGCTTCCAATCCTTTCTCTTTCTTGTCGTATTTTCCGGAGCACCGGCTTCCACACGTTGCTGAGGGCGCATCCTGTGTCGCGGTTGAAATTCTTCGCCATGTAATCTGATTTCAATCGCCTCCTTGGTTAATCGGTACCAATACCCCTAGGATCTGCAGAGTAATTTAGTGTCGTCGAAGGCAATGATATGGTGCTTGCTTTCAGCTGTGCTCGGAGACGGCGGACTTCTCAGGATATCCCAATCTGATACACCTCTTGTCCTCCTTGGAGCGGGTTTCAATGGTGCGGCTGGTTTCTCCAATGTACACCTCCCCGCATTCGCAGGGAATGTTGTAAATTCCGGGAGTTTTGAGGCCCAATTCGTCCTTGACCCTGACGAGTTGACTCCTGAGCTTTCTCGGAGGTTTGGGGATTCTCTTAATGTTTCTTTAATTGAGAATCTGCGATATTTTCTCCGCAATGGTTGAAACATAGGAAAGGCAAGCTCTGGCTAAGGTTTTTTTTAGAGAACGATGGCAGATTTAGCCATCGAAACGTCGGCATTATCCGTTTCCCTGACCCAGTGGAGAACCCGTGAAGACTTCACCACTAAAAATCTAATATTACCAATAAATATAGTTTTAGATTTCAAATGTTGAAATATTCCATAAATTGCCAAAATTCAGGGTTATTTTTTTGGCTACTGAGAAACCTTTACCTTGATGGACAAAGGCCATGTTAAAGATGAATTAATATATGGGGAATGTATGCCGATGCTTGGAACTTAAAAGGTGCAGGACGCAATATCGCAGCTGATTCGTGAAGGAAGGTTTTCGGCAGAGGCGCGGACTGAATGGGAAAGATCTTGCAAGGAGGCTTAAAGGGTGTACCGGAGGCGAATCACAGCTGTTTCCCGAAGCAAGGTCTTTGGCGGGCGCGGACATGCGGAACTAATGCTCAGTTACTGATGCACCTTACAGTAGGAACCTGAGAGTATTACGAAAGACTGTAAGGAAATCTATGCGTAGGCACTGAAAACCGAGAAAGTGCGAAACCTGGGAAACTAAAGGCCGAATGTGTACTTCAAATAGTTTTAATTTGTACCAACTGTTAGGAACAGAATTACCTCCCCGTGGAGTAAAATGCATGAATATTGTTTGGAAATGGATGGGAAAAACGTTTCAGCACACCAAAAGAAAAATATTGCTAAATAGTGGAAAATAATGGTGAATTGATTGAAAGGAGAAGGGAGGTCGGGTAGGCATAGGCGGACGTAAGGAGACACCTGCTTTCTGCCTATGGAAGCATTTCACGAGCCACTAGATACTCAGTATCTCATCATCATCATTGGTCAACAATCCTAGGATAGGTCTGACGCAGCCCTCCACTCGATTCTTCTATCGGCCAACCTCTTCACATTGACGTAGTTCCTCTCTTTCACCTCCTTTACGACCTGATCTTTGTAACTCATATTAGGCTTGCCTTTTACAATCTTCCCGTTCATTTTTCCCTTGATGATTGTCTTCATCAGGCCACTGTGTCTTAAGATGTGGCCTATTAAGTTGTCCCGTCTTCTTTTTATAATTTTCAGCAGACTTCTCTTTTCTCCCACTCTTGTTAGGACTTCCTCGTTACTTACTCGGTCGATCCATTTTATCTTCATCATTCTTCGATAGCACCATATTTCGAATACTTCCACCGTTTTCTTCTCCGCTGCTAACATCGTCCAAGCCTCACTGCCGTAAAGAAACATGCTCCAGATGTACGGTCTGGTGAATTGTTTCCTTACTTCCAAGCTTGTATTTCCAGCTGTGAGTAGGTTTTCTTTTTATAGAATGCCCACTTTGCCTGGGCTATTCTACTCACTATTTTTTGCTTGCTTCGTCCATCGTTGGTTACTCTGCTTCCCAGGTAACAGAACTCTTTCACCTCTTCCGTTTCTGTTTTCCTATATACCTAACGTTGGTTTTGGCATCATCTCTCTTGTTGCACACCGATATCTTACTTAGTATCTATGTATATAATAATGAAGTAGCATAGAGTATAGTGATTACTGGTTACATCGACTGTCTACTAATGCATCTACCTGTGTTTCCCCAGCTTGCATTGCTTAGCAATGATAAAACATGGTCCATGCACTGCAGACTACTCCGACAGTTTTTATCCATGCATTCCTTTTGCCAAGGGAAGTGTTGTCCCGGATGGAAATCTGTTGCGGAATTGTGCAAAGACGACGCCCAACACTTGTAGACTGACGAAGAAGTACGCAGCAACGCCCCCCCCCCCCCCCCTCGATATGAACGTGCCTTTCAAAATGCCGAGTTGATTCCGTTACTATTCGCCCCGAACCAGAAGTGAGTGGAGTCGACTCCAGCTCCGACGCAGATGTTCCTCAGTGGCGGGGATCGAACTCGGGGACTTTAAGACTGGAGCCGTAAGGAAGTGGGCGGCGGAGGAAAGGGTGGGGGGGGCGTTGAGGGGGAGGGGGGGGGGCGAGAGATAAGAGACGTGCTTTACGCGTGGCTGGAGAAGGGTCGCATTCGGGATGAGGGGGGGGGGGGGGTGGCAGGGGCGGGAAGATTAAGGGTGAAGGGGGTGTAATCTTTGGTCTCGGTGAGAGTCGGGGTTTGTAGGGCGTGGGGGAGCAAGAAGTGGGGGGAGGGGCCGGCGGGGTGGAATTCTGGGTAATGTAAAAAAAATAATATAGAAGTTTCCAGGTTCCTGGAGCCAGTTTTCAAAGAAGGGGAGTTTCCCCGAGATAAGGATATGCTCACTTGAATATGGAATGGAATCTTATCAATTTTTTCGAGAGAACGATGCCCGGTGTGATCCATCATTACGTTAATCTGGAGGAAGTACCTGTGATCTCTTGAGCGCGGAATATAAATGGCGCTCTGGCCCGCTCCGAAATCGAAGCGCCCTTCCCGAATTGGAAGTCTGCGTCAGCCACGTCCCGGATATATATATATCCCGAGAAGTATTACTTACTCACTTGTTTCAGGAATATTTTCCGACTTGGAGGCTGAGAAAAGTTAGAACTTGAAAAGGAAAAGGAGCAAATCTCTCGCTCGGCAGTATAGTGCGACGACTACGGTAACTCATCAGCGAGACTTCCAGCATGCGATCAGAGAGGGCTCGAATTGACGGTCGTCTCCTGCTCTTTGAACTTAAAAAAACGCCACGCCCACTTCGCGAATCTTAGTCACGTAAGCAGTCGTACTGCTGAATCACAAAAAGGTGCCCAGTGGGCGAATGATGCCTTCGTGCATCCATTCTGAGTAAACACCACTCACTTTTATGCCTTGTGCACATTGAGAAAAAAAAGCATTCCTGTCAAGATGATATTAATTAGTGTCGGAAGGAAATCAATAATTTTGTTTTCTTTAATCTGAACCTGTCATACATTTCTCTCATTTTTATGAATTTGTACTGAATATTTGATTTTCACTGCTATTTATCATGAAAAATTTGTCAGGCATTTCGCTTCTACACATGCATTTCTGAGCACAGAAATACTGTAGACTCGTCCCCGAAAATATATCCTTGGACTATTCCTTGTGCAAGTTCTCGTCTGTCATCAGTCCATCATGAACCTTTGACAACATAATTCCAGTCGTGTGTAACTCTTTCGTGTCGCGAATGTAACTGTTCTGTCTCCGAGCAGAGATTCAAACTCCGTCACGCACCGAAAATACGGTGTCCGGGGCCACCAGCATTGGCCACAGCAAGCAGTGCATGGAAACTGGCTAGGTTTTATTTATTTATTTATTGTTTTTAATGTTTACTCAACATATAAATACAATTACAGGGTAAACAATTAACTATCGAACAAGATAATACAATATTATTAGCACTGGTCAAAACGCTAGACAAAGAAGATAATACAAATATTAATAACATTGGACATTTATATATATCTATCAAATATCAACAACATTAACAACATTACCTCAGTGTGTTTAGTTTAGAAATAAGTTCTTTAAAAAAATTATTTCTGTCTTGATATAAATTCAGATCATTGCAACATTTGTTGTCTGTAGTACACAATCAATTAATAGGAGAATTTTTACAATATTCACTATTAACATTCATGACATAAAATTTCATCATATTTCTACCCTTTCTGGATGGAACATGGAAATTTATTCGATACAACAACATGCCACATTCTCCTTTATTTATTACGTCATGTAAAAATATAAGATCATTCAATATTCTTCGATCAAATAGTTTATGGAAATGAAACGTTTCCAATAAGTTGTCGTATTTTATATTATGTTCGATAATATGATAAACGCGATATGGAATGTAATACATATACCTTAACAACCTTTTTTGAATTCTCTCAATAACTTCACAGTACTTTTTTGCATAATGGTTCCATATTACAGAGCAATATTCTAATTTACTCCATACATGAGAAAAATACAATAATTTTAGCACTCATTCATTCCTAAAGTACTTCGACATACGGTATAGGAAACCCTGCAGCTTGCATGCAGACATGGTAGTGTTTCGCCACCTAAGCAATCTACGGGGTCGACCTTTCCCTGCCGCCCACTCTCCCAATGCTCTTTTCTCGGTTTTCCGAAGACATGGTCCGAAGGGTGGAGTTGCCAGGTGCAAGGATGAGAAGGCAGAGGTGAGATGGAAATCAACCTCCAGTTAGTCAGTCAACGTAAGGGGCACAGTCTTCTAAGGATGTTCTATTTTTTCAATATCGGGTTATGGCACTAATATTATAGAAGCGTAAACTCTGGGATTCTGAAGGTAAATGAAGTCAAAGCCATACTTAAATAATACAGTCAAGAGGTGAAAATGGAGAAACTGGAGTATATTAAGCGTTTGAACTGTTTGTGTGGCATTTTGGACGTAATTGGTATTACCACTTATTTCTTTAAATTCATAAGTAAGCACTCATATCAGGCTAAATTGGATGTATTAATATTTGCACCATTTTATGAAAAGGAAGATTCTTTATCATATAATTCATTTCTATCGTACGTTGCACTGCGATCTGATGTTGATTCACCACTAACTTCTTAAGACAATAAGGGCATATTGGAGGTCCTTTTAACGAATCTAAGTTCTCATTTCTGCACTATATTGCATTATAGCATCAATCCTGTGTCTGAGGACTTGCATTTCGTTTTCAAATGCACATCAAAATGTTTTTTTTACCTCATTTTGATTACGTCCAGGTAGTTTCCCGCTGCCTAACTCGGAAGCTACTTCTTTAAGCAGACTGCATCGCCTGGCCGCTTCGCTGGGATGCAAGTCGTTGCCTAGAAACCCTCTCTTCATCCTCCCTGTAACAGGAGTGGCTCATTAAGGGGGCGATTCTGGGAAGCCGCATTCGAGAATTCAACGTCACCACTAGACCTACCCACGCATGGAATTGACGTCATAATTCGTAGTACAATCCATGCTCCCTTGATGGCGCGACGGTCGTCCCGGTTCACTGCGACGGAGTCGGATCATTTCGTTGCGTCTCAGGCGGTGAGTTATGGGTCGCGAATCGTTCTCCCCGGTGAGTCACAGCTCTCCATAAGAGCCGAATTTCTTTCGAAATGCCCCCTGGTGTTCTGGCACGCCAAGAGATTACCCAGAAGACAGTGCGGGGCGGTGGCAGGAAGTGAATATTGAGACAGAGAGCGCGCGTTAGAATCACGCAAGGGTGTGCTTCCTGGGGTACCCGTGAAATAATAGGTCAAGCGAATCGTAAATTGGGATTCATCAAAAGAGAACTGGGTAAATGTGACGATCATGTACGAGAAATCAGCTACTTTTCCCTTGTTAGACCTCATTTGGAATATGCTGCCAGTGTATGGGATCCCTACGAGTGTATGGGATCCCTACGAAATCGGTCTAAATAACGAACTTGAACGTGTGCAGCGAAGATCGGCAAGATTTGTTAAGGGACGGTACGATAACCTTATTGGCGTAACCAGTCTATTAAATGAATTAAATTGGGAATCATTGTCAGATCGCAGGTTGAAATTTAGACTTATCTCTTAAACAAATTCCAAGACCATATTTTTAGTGATGATGTTAAAAATATTTTCCGAACCCCAACTTAATATGGTAGACTGGACCATAATCACAAAATTAGAGAAATTGATTGCCGAACTGACAGATTCAAAATGTCCTTTTTTCCTCGTACAATCAGGGATATGAATAACGGTAAATATATCCGATACGAGTGTAGCAATGGATAACATTGGTAGCTGCATGTTGGTATGGGCACTTAAAGCTGACCAAACTAACGGCATGTTTTCTCATGCTTACTTTGCTATTTTAATTTTTTTTTAAATAGTGAAGTTTAGAACAGTATGTAAATCCTTATATACTGTTATAATCCTTTTTTATGCATGATATGTAGTGCATGTATTGTGAGAATTCACCCCCTGCCACACACCTTTATGGTGGCTTGCAGGGTATTATGTAGATGTAGATATTTAGTGAATCTTTGGTGTGAATTCACCCCCTACCGCACACCTTTGTGGTGACTTGCAGGATATTATGTAGAAGTAGATGAACAGCGGTCGGAGCTAAGGAAAGGCCCTCCGCGGTTGGCAAGAAGACTCTAAGGTGCCCTATAATCTCAAGGAATTGAGGCGCCACGCAGAGAGGAGCCGTCAGGGAAGACTCGTCCAAGAGAAACGCGAGCTTTGAACCCCTGCCACGACAACTGCGTGCGATTCGGCGTGAACCTGTCAGTTGCTCCAGATGCCTAGATCTAACAGCAGTCCAAGTGAAGCCGTGGTTGGTTAGGTTCATCAATCGCAACTGCCATTCGCCTTCGTCATGTCTTTCTCGTCATATGTTGTTACATCTAGAATTCGGCTAATTTATCAAGTTTTCAACTCTTTCTGATCTACCAATTCAAACAATTTTCCCAGATTTGAATAATTCATCGCCTTGATACTTCCACTCAATGCATGAACGTATATAGGATACACAGTCGGAAAACACGATCAGAAATACGTGAGATGTATTTCGCTGTCTTTTATTCATCCCCTGAAGAGAAATGGGGCTAGGGTTGGTGTGGTGTGGCTAGAGTACTGGCCTCCCATCCCGAGGGCCCGGGTTCGATTCCCGGCAGTGGCGGATTTTTCAGTGGAAAACCGGTCCCCACTTGAGTGTCTAGTGGAGGGCATTTCAAGTTCAGTACTCCGTCCGTCGGATGGGATGTTAAGCCGTGATCCCCTTGGCGCCTTTCGTTAAGAGTAGGCTAATGCCGACGCCGGGTTTCTCTCTTCACCCTTCCTCCGTTCCGTGAAATGTTCCTAACAGTACCAAATTACCCACTTATCCTTAAAATGGAGCAAATGACCTCAGCTGTCGGTCGCCTCCCCCCTGAATAACCAACGAACCAACTGAAGAAAAATACGCTGCTACTTGGTTAATGGCGCCAATTTTGTAAGCGCATCCGACATGGCGCCGCGAACTGAAATCTAACCACATCACTGTCTTGTTGTTTCCTTTCGAGGATTGTGAATGTGAACGAAATGCCGAATGTGATTGCATCCTGGCTGTTGCTCGCCCGCGCGAGGCAATTGTTTCCGGCAGGAGGCCAAATCCAATCACAGTCGACCCCTATCAGTTCAATTCAAATCGTCGGCGGCGGTCTGTGTCTACCCAATGACGACGACGGAGGGTTTATTTTGCCGGGGAAAGGAAAAATCCCCCGATAAGATCTTGGTTACGTCAAAAAGACGCGCTGACTGATTTCGCTTAGGTAAGAGTCATCTGCTTACTCTCCTCAATAGTGGCAGCAAGTAATCATGGGGCGGAACAGTTTAAAAAAATTCCTATTCGTTCCTTAGTTAGAGGGTTGCGTCATTTTGTTAAAATTTACGGAAACAGGTGGTTGTGTTTTCGGTGATGTGTCGGTAACTATAAGTGCTACAGAAAAGAGCGGCATGTTCTTTGAGTGGTCATGAAAGTTTACGCAGGAAAAATGTATTTATTTTAACAAAAATATATATTTTAAAGTATGTTTTAAATCCACAACATTTAAAAATGCTTTTTGGAAGTGATCACTTCATTGATTTCCATTAAGTTCAATCAGTTTTATAGTTCTGATAATTCTTTTCATTATAATATTTCTGCGAGAGTAATGCTTCATTTAAGATAGAAAATATCCAATCGGGGTGAGAGCGCGTACGTTAAACGCTGAATCAGGCTAGAGAAGAGGTTTTCTTCGAAGCGGCTTCTAATATTCTTATAATTTAAATTGCGCAGAATGTACTCAATAAGCGGTATTTTGTTTTTAAGTATTCTTATTCAGTAAATTTCAACAAAATTGCAATCCATGTTAAGAACGATGTAATGTAACAATGTGTGTCCTCCAAATGGATATGTACATAAGGAAAATAGGGTACCTTATCAAGAAAATAGTGTTCAAAGAAGTCGGGCCTGCATCTTGCTACAATCTGATGTGATTAACTGCAGGTAACCTGTGGAATGTTTCATTCTAATCCCTTTTGTCTCTCTCTGCATCAGATATGGTAACGAAAGCAAATGTTTTTCCGTTAAAGTTGTAATGGGGGCGTTCACTCGGAACTGAAATCGCAATTTTGTACACGAAATCGTAAGATGGAAACGAAAGAAGAATTTTAGTGAAAAAATTAATCTTCTAACCACAACCATTCGCTCATAAATCAAAAATTTAAATAAACAAAAGGTGACGCCCACCGAAAAATCTGCTGTGATAACATTGACGTAATTTTTCTCCCGTCCTTGACTGCTTTTAGGGGAAGGAAAGGGAGTGGAGGAGGGTTCTCGGAAGGTCTGCTCGCACAGATGCTGTCGCAACTGCTCCTATTGGCAGAGTCAGCTCTGTGTCCCCATTGCGATAAGGCGAAGTAGCTTCGCGGGCTCAGTTGTGATTGGACGAAGTCGATGTACGTCAGGGGTGGCAACACGCCCACTTTTCCGAAAGAGTTAAAAACATCAGTTTTCGCCGCTTATAAATCGGGAAATAATTGACGGATGAAAAAACGGAAAAAATACGGGTCTTTTTATTTGACAAACTATCAGATTCGGCAATAAAAAAATATGGTAAACGTGCCCATTTTCTACTGGTACTCTTGCTCTGTAGTTTGGATTATGTTTTCTTAGGCGCGATGTAGACTTTCACACACTGCTCTCTGAGGGACTTGTAGGTAGTCTTTCCGTCCCTGAAATGGATCCCAGAACACTTCCTACTTCATCTTCTTCTCACCAGTTTTAACTGATAATAGTTTTTAAATTCCCTGTGGCCGTGTCATTCGCTATTTGCCTCCCGCAGGTGTGACCACCGCCTTAGATTCCACGAGGAGTGACACCAGGCCTTACAGCACCCGGTCTCGGAGAACAGTAGGCAACCGTCGTCCAGAATTTAGCTTCTAATGGTGCTGGTGTTTTTCAGTCTTTTGCTGATATTTACGTGAGCTATGGATTTTTTTATTAAAGCTGGTGTTCGATCAAACCATTTAAAAATTCTCGTTATAACTGCTGAATGATTTTTTTCCCTGGAGTTTCCTTCTCCTGGTCTCATCAGTCTTCACGGAACCTGCAAAAGTGAATAACAGGGGTGGGTTTATGGTTCAGCTGGACATGATGCTACATCAGCAACTCCATCTGAAGGGTCTCAGTATTTAAGTACTTAATGTAATTGCAATGTATGTATTGTAAGGCATGTAATAGATCCACGAAAGATTGTCGTAGGTACTGATGAAACCAAGAGAAGGAGAATTGGGAACCAGTGCTCTAAAATAAAATCGTTAAGCAATTTGAATAGCACTTTGAAATCGTTGGGTCAAATGCCTTGCCCTATCTAATTAGAAATCCCTTATCCCCTTGCTAGTCACGGTCGAAGTGGCACTAGCAGAACGCAACCTGTGAAATGTTTGTCTTGCGTATGAGCACATCCGCAAACTTTGTTCTGAATCTCGCGAAGTGTATCCTGGTTTGATTTCGGCAGCGGTATCGGTATTCCCACAATGCATCTGCTTCATACTGCACAGACTTAGGGAGTCAATGCCGTGCTGAGCGAATTATACGCGAATGAGACGTAAAAGCATTCTTAAAAATGCATTCGAACTGGTGTCATTATGATTATTTGCTTTTTTAAATCACAAATTTGTTGCAATAAATACTTCACAACGATGTCATTTCACTGTCTTTTATATTCTTTTTAAACTAAAGTTTAAGCTTTGGAAAGAACTGTTGGTGTTCTTAATCGAAGAATGTCGTTATTTTTAATTCCAAGTTTAGAAAACACATAACGCCACGCTGCGACGTATAATGCATTTGTAGTGCCCCTGTTTATGTAGCAGGTATCAATGGTAGACCATCAAATTCAAAGGAATTCAAGTCTTCTCGAAGCATGTGATCATTCCGACGGCTTTATTTCTCCCGGTGAGGACAATATCCCTCTAGAGAATCCTCCTCGATGCATGAGGACGCGAATAAACCTCTTTTCATCAATTTGATTTTCAGAAAAAAATCTTCCTGCTCGCGCCTCTCGCTTATAGCTGCTCCCCTCCCCTCTCCTGTATGCGTCGTCATGGAAACCGGAGGCGGTGGGATATCAAGTGAAACGAGCCTCCCCCCTCCCCCCCTCCTCCCGTCTGATGTTCCTCCGCTCTCCCTTCCCCCCCCCCCTCCTGCTTCTCCCCTCCTCAACCCCCAATAAATGTCACATATTCTACGTCATTATACTACGTCACCACTCCCCCGTCTTATTTGCGATTCCAGCTCCTTGGCGTTTTTTTCCCTCAGTGCTCTCTCAAAGAAAATGAAACGGCTTGAGGCGGAGATGCGCAATCTCTTTCGTTTGGCAGCTTCGTTGCCCCTCAGCAGCCCTTATTAATTGGAGTGCATTTATTCCATGCAGCTTATGCGTGCATTACAGGGCCCCAGCATCTTTCTAGGGCGCCTTTCTCCTTATTCAAATCTCAGCTGCCTCTCCGCGAAGTAATGGCGACTTTCAATGTCTCACTGTCAATGTCTGGGACACAGGGTCCCTCGACAAATCCTCCGATCAAGCTCAGGCTCGTTTGCTGGAATATGCTAATTCGGCATTCACGCCCAATTTGTTCTCTTCCTTCACTTTAAAGTTGGTGATGCACGCGTGCGTCCGGTTGCATGCTGTGTATCTTACCCGGCATGCATAGCACTCTGGCTATTTTGTGCTTAATAGGAAATACTCAAGATCCGAGACTCCTAGAGACAAAAATAGGGGAGTAAACTCACGTCATAAATGTAGTAAATTTTCATCATCTTCTATGAAATTGTATTTAACAATGACCTAACCGACCATACAAATATTATATTCCATGCAACTTTTTAAATTCAAAGGCGGATTCAAATTCGATTTCCCCACTCGTACACATAAAGATTTTCAATCTGTGCTGGAAGGACCAATACTGACATTGCAATCAACGGCAAAGGACATATAACAACTGAATGCAATTCAGAGCAATAAATCTCCCCGCTCGGAAGATGTAGCTGCTTAGAAGACTGGGAAATATAATTCAGATGCGAAATTAAAGACGCTAGAAATTGCACCAGACTTATTCGTTGTGTTTAATATTTAATTGAAGACAGGTAAAGTATCAATGGACTGAAGAGTTACGTATGTAACTATTAAATTTAAAATATTAAAAACGGGAAATACAGGAAATTACAGCCTAATAACAGTTACCGTTCTAGTAAAATTCTCGAGGAAAAAATAGTAAAACTGAAAATTTTAGGGGCATAAGCCTGGTGACCAATGCATCGCAGATATCGACAAGGATGATCAATGATGACAAGAATAGGGGAATGGAACGGACAGCGGAGGACTCCCTGTATGAAGACCAATTTAGTGTCAGAAAGAGCAAGGGTAAATTGGAAATTGGATAGAAATGAGTTTGATCGTATGTGAAAAAGTAGGAATAGACGGAAGCAGGTATTATATATATTCAGGGTGACCTTCGGTATTTCACCGGGAAAAGCTATTGTCTTACCCGTAGGTCTGTTAAGGTCCGTCTGTTGGTATTTTCTGGTTGCGTTTTTGTTCCCAAAGTTTCTCCTGTTCTCTATTGGTTTCACCCTTTGTGCGCCGATTGTGTTCCCATGCGCATATTTCCACTGCACCGAGGTGTGTGGTGCTTGTGCTTTGTTCTCGCACGATTTCCCCACCTTGTCCGTCTGCCCTAATTCCTCGTGATTTCCCATCACGTCGCCCTTGGATCCCGTGCATTTCGTCGTGCTCCACTGTGAACGAGAGGCCGATCGCCTGGACCACCGTGCCCTCGGGCGCCCTACACTGTTTCACTCCATTTCCACAGTCGCTAAAAGCGCGAAGAGAAAATCTTTCAGTGCGGAATCATGTCTATTGCGACTCCTGTTCGCCTTGCGTTGTGTGTTCCAGCGACAAAACTATTCCTTTGCGTGAATGCGATGGTGCGTGTGATTAGGTTTTTTGAGGATTAAGTCTGGAGAAGTCGGTGTTGAATATTTCCGTGGCTATAAGGAACCGTGAACGTTTATTATTTGAGAGAAAAAATCGCAAGTATCCACGATAACGGTCCCTGATTTTATAATATTTCCTGAGGTCCTTACAAAAATCTGTCACTAAAAAAAATAAGACCACTTAGGAGGTGTTTCACCACCTCTTGTCCTTATGCCTTTTGATGCAATCAATATTAACTCAATGTCACTCATGTAGACACTTTCCAATGCAGGGAATATTGTCACATATTTTGAACTTCAGTTGTGCGCCGCATATATATATATTTCAACGAATTATTCAAGATATCTTCGGGAGTGAGAATGCTTTATGGAGGCCTAACAGGACGTAATCCTAAGACCAGAACGAAGGAGCACGAGGCACGATTGGGAGAAAAAAGATGTGCCCGACAATTGGGTCGTTTACCATATTCTTTTTATTGCCGAATCTAATAGAGTTTTTAAAAATAAAAGACACGTATTTTTCCGTTTTGTGATCCGTCATTTATTTATCGAGTTATAAGCGGTTATAAACTGATGTTTTTAACCCTTAAGGAAAAGTGGATGTGTTGCAACCTCTGATGTATATCGACTTCGTCCAATCACAACTGAGCCCGCGAAGCTACTTAGCCTCATCGCAATGGGGGGGGGGGGGGGGGGCAAAGCTGACTCTGCCAATAGGAGTGATTGCGGAAGGATCTGTGCGAGCAGACCTTCCGAGAACCCCCCTCCACTCCCTTCCCTTCCCCTAAAAGCAGTCAAGGACGGGAGAAAAATGACGTCAATGTTATCACAGCAGATTTTTCGGTGGGCGTCACCTTTTGTATATTTAAATTTTTGATTTATGAGCGAATGGTTGTGGTTAGAAGATTAATTTTTCACTAAAATTCTTCTTTCGTTTCCATCTAACGATTTCGTGAACAAAAATGCAATTTCGGTTCCGAGTAAACGTCCCCATTGTTGGAGACGGGCACTGACTTTCAGCCGGATATACTACGCATTAACTTGCCTCCCTCCCAAAGACAAGAACCAAATTAGTATATCAAGTATGTGGAGGAAGGTGAGCCGTCTTAAAATGTTTGTAAACACTTTTTATAAATTAGACACAATAGTGACATTTATTTGCTAGATGACCATATTTATACTTGACTCCTTTCCCCGAAGAGACTAGATGTGAATGCCAACCCGTCATCCCTCGCCTCCACGACACAAGTTCTTTCAACGCTTCCTCCGCCGCCGCCTCCCTCTCCGACCCAACTCATCCCACCCTCCTCCCCCTCCCTCAGTAGAGGCAGTGGCTCATCTGATGCGAGACACCTTGGAAGTGACGGTGAACCCTTGGTCGGTCCGTCGTATTAATAAACTCGCTCAGCTGGGCGACGATGGGCGAAGCATTGTGGACATCCCGAGAGTTCTACATTCAGTCCATACGCCGGGAAAGAACCAGATCCTATTAATAAACTGCGTGGATCATACTATTTCAAGTGTTTTCTTTATAATAAGATTCTAAATAGGATCCGGGCAATAAGGAGAAGTGTGAGTGGCCATCTGTTGTGCATTTCCGTCCTTCTGTCTGAAGATCTCTCATCCAAGTCGTCGTCGGCTGAAGTTTGTCCGGAGGCAAAATCAAGCCCATATACGTAAAAGTAGAACGAAATGAAAAAGAGGGCATTCACTTCACTGCATCTACATAATACCTTGCAAGCCACCATAAAGGTGTGTGGCAGGGGGTGAATTCTCACCGAACATGCACTACATATCATGCATAAAAAAGGATTGGTATTTATATAATGTTCTAAACTTCACTATTTAAAAAAAAATAAAAATAGCAAAGCAAAAATGCAAAAACACGCTGTTAGATGGGTTAGCTTCAACTCCTTACACCAACATGCAGCTACCAATGTTATCCATTGCTACACTCGTATTGGATATATTTACCGTTATTCATATCCCTAATTGTACGAGGAAAAAAGGACATTTTGAATCTGTCAGTTCGGCAATCAATTTGTGATTATGGTCCAGTCGACCATAGTACGTTAGAGTTCGCAAAATATTGCATGACACAATTCATGTTGTTGTTTGGAGGAAATCTGCGTTAAATGCTTAAAAGATGACCAGTCTGTCTGCACGATAGGCGGTTCAGCAGCAAAGTGGTCACCTTGATCATGGTTAAGAGCACTTAAATATAACGGGCAAGTTCACGCTTTCAAAACGTCGCTTTCCTGGAACATTTAGGTTATTTTCTACTTTTCCTCTGATATCTTCTTTCAATTTCGGCAGTCATATCTTGGAAAGACATCTAACGGTTCGTACTTAAGATTTTCATCTACAGTTTTATGTGGCTGTAAAAATTCCTCATGTACGTACATATAACGGACGACGTGTGTTCACCCAATCCTTGCTTCCTTCATTGACGCGAAATATTTGACTCGTGTGTTGAGGATAGAATATAGCTTCCCGGCAAACTAAGATTTTCTAATGTTCTACATGAAACGCCAAACGCTGAGCGGGAATACTAAATCAGTTCACGCATACAAAAGAATGCATTATAATCAGTGATGAGCCAATGATCTATCTGTAAATTTCAGATAGCCTGCCTTGTACGTATGGTGCCCATGTAGCTAGAACAACGTGGCTGAGCGACCTCGAGATATACTGTGTGTGGAGTGTATTGCGTTGGGCTATCTTCTGGCACACGGTTTGAGTCGGGGTTGGTTATCAAACTTTTTAAAAGTGTTTTTCTCGAAAATGATCGAGAACTCTTCGCTCCCCATTGGCTGATTTTCACCACTCCCCTCTTATTCACTACGTGAACTTTATCAGTGACACATCTCTGCAAAATACTCCCCTACGGATGAGTGCCGACTCGAAATTGAGCGGAGTGAGGCTTCTCTGCCAATGAGGTGCTATATTCATTGCTTCCCACTCGCGGGATGGGGTGCCAATCGGACGAAGACCCGACGGTCTTGGAGGAGGTGCAGTCGCATCTACAGTCAATCTAAGGGATGCGCCATCTAAGGAACAAATCGATGTCGAGTGAATCTCGCGCTCTCCTCACGAGCGGCCGTGACGGGAGTGATAAGAACGGGGTCACGTGGGCGCACGCGTTAAAATTGCCATTCGAGTGTCACCACGCTGTCGGAAAGAGAGTCACGTTGCTTATCACTCGCAAAATGTCCGGAAATGAAATTCCCCGACCTACATCCGAGGCCCGGATCACACCTACCCCCACCCTCGTCGTGTTGTCATGGCGACCACCCACCAACACCTTCTGACCTGTGACCCCTTCCGTTCCCGGTGACCTGCTTCGCCCTCGCGCTGTCCCCGCACCCGTTGTGGTGCTCGCATGAAAGCGGTTTCGAATTCGAACGGGAAGTCCTCTCCCGAGATGGGGAGCCACACCCGCCCCTGACTTCTTCTCTTCTTTCTTCCTTGCTTGAGAATTCTTCTTCCATCTTTGAACAGTGTGAGTGAAGGAAGCACTCAATGCAACTCCGCGGGCAGAATGTTTTCTTCTAGTTCACGCAACCATGGCTTCGATGGCTCGAAAACTTCCCAGTCGATTACACTTGAATAAAAATTGAAACTTCGCCATTTCCTCAAAAAATTATTACACATATTGGCAACCTGGGCTTCGATCATGGATCTTCGATATAAGGCGTGCGCTGGCGTTATCCTTATTTTTTCCTTTAACTTATGTCAGATAGAGAACGTGATATCCATTCTTCATTTTTCGCGCAGCACTTCAAATCGTTGAACACAATCAGTGGAGCGAATTTTATATACAGTTTTTGTTAATCCTGTGCTACTCTAAGGGTAAGCGTTAACGATAAAGATTGCGATAACGCGAAAGATACATCCGTGATTCCACACCTGTTTCGTTACACTGTGGAATCATCAGGCACTAAGAATGCAGGGGTTGGGCAAGTATATACCCTGGGAGGTTGGGGAAGGGAAAGAAGGGGGTGGGGAAAGTGACTATCTTGCTTTCGGGGGTAAGACGGGGGAGGGTGGTTTTTCTCGCGGTGCACCTCCGCCGATGGCATCCCCCGAGGGAGGAGAGGGTGTATGGGATAAGGTGTGGTTCCGGGGGAGGGAGAGAAGAGGGGTGGCGTACTGTGACTGCAAAAGAGGGTAGCGAGCGGGCGAGGAATAGAATGACGCACATCCGCGTGTTTCCAGATTTGTGAATTTTCTGAAGAGTCCATCTGGGGGGGCCTTTATTCTGTGCACCGAAGGTTCCCTCCCTTCTTCCGGGGATGCCTTTAGCGGGGGTACACCGGGAGAAAAACCACCCTCCCCCGCCCTACCCCCGAAAGCAAGATGGTCACTTCCCCCGCCCCCTTCTTTCCCCTTTCCCCTCCCGGTTGGTTTGCTTGCCTGGCCTTGTATTCGCTCAACCCTGGGCATTCTTTTTGCTTGATGGTGCTACGTTGTCACCAAATAACAGTGTATTATATTTTTGTGGAAAAACTGCAAAGTTTCACACTTTTACCCATTTAGGGGTTCCAATCAGTAGAGACAGGTACGATTCTTTTCCAATTGACTAATATTTCCCTCTGAAAAACGAAACTGTTCTGATTTATTCAAGTTTGTAACCCTTATCCAGGCAAGTTGGGCTCAATGGACCAATTGGCATGCATAAAAACTCATAAAATGGGAACTAATCACTCTACATCTTTTAATTTCTATAAATTGCCTAAAATCTTGCCAAAAAAACTCTAAGGAGTGTGCAAATAGATATCGGTTGCTTTTTATGATAAAATGAAACTTTTGCTGCCTTAGCCGGGTTGGTTGGATCCGTTGGACCTCGTACGCTTGGTATTTAATCTAATGCGTTCTTCGCCAGTATGTTTGAATTTTTTCATCATCAAAACGTTGAATTATACTCTAGTACATGTGGCAAGCCTACTTATGAATTTTTGTAATGAGACTATGTACGTTGAGGTTCCAAATAAATAAAATGACCATAGGTTAGGTATGTTTATTTTCCAGTGTGTAAAATTAGTGGCTACTCAATTGAAGAGAATTGCCTGGATTGGGTCGTAGTTCATTTTCTGGATCAAACAACTCCTTTCTTTTAATTCGATCACCCCTTTTCCATCGAGTCACCAACCCTCTATGGAGGACATAATATCAATTTAGTGTGATCTTCATTTTCTAATGCTTTGTTAGTGTTCCTAATACCCGAAAAACTACAAATTATTGAGACTATTTGGCAGGAGAACTGACAGATTTCCTTCGCTCTTGCTGTCGCCAGCAGTGGCACATACATTTCGTTGGCATACCGGTTCCCACTTCAGAATTTTGTGGAAGACACTTCGAGTTCAGTACTCCGTCTGCCGGATGGGACGTAAAACCGCTGACCCCGTGGTGCCTTTCGTTAGGAGCACGGCGATGCCAATAATGCAGGGTTTTAATGAAGTAGGGATCGCCAAAGCTTTGAATAAACTCTGCCAATGCCCTTATTTGAACTACTTCCCAATACGCTTTGCAATGCGTTAATTTCACACGCCGCCACCGCCCGAGGGAGTTGTGTTTGAAACCGTCGGGATTATCTCGAATACGTAACCAAGGAGTCACGTGGTATAAACACGAATGGTTCGCGAACTTTAGTGTGTGGAAACCTCTGATTATGACCTTATTCATTGTTTACACATGTGTTTTATCTCATCTCGGGGCCATACAGCTAAGACAGATGAGAAAAACTCACGTGAAAGCAATTAATGATGGTGTAACGAGCGATTCAGAAACGCCGAATTTGCGAACCATTCGTGTTTATACCACGTGACTCCTTGGTTACCTCCTCGAGATAATCCCGACGGTTTCAAACACAGCCCCCTCCCTGGGAAGTAACGAGCTCTACCGAAAAGGACTTTGGAGAGACCCTTATGTTGATTCTCTTGATGAATACAGAATAATGGAATATCTTTTCATGATTTCCGGACGAATAAATGCTATTTCCCTTTGAGTAGGCATCGTTCCTCGTGATGGAAGTTAATCCCGTCGCTACGAGCTCTCTGGACGGCGCTGACCAATGACAGGAGGGCATTTCCCCCGAGTGAAATGGGCCCAATTAAGGGCGGCGGGCCGCTTTTGACCGGGCTACCGCAAAATTGACGAGGCGGCCCGGGGCGCGTGATGATGATCACTGGCCGGTCAATGCAACCAAGATACCTGGTGCGTTTTCCAACCTGGGAGGGTGGCCAACGGGCGATTTCTAGAACGGCATTGGGGGTTAATGAATAGCGTATTCCCATCGCTGGGGTCATCACCAGGATCATCGTATAGGAGTCAGATGGCAGAAGGGACAGTCTTGTCTCTATCTCGCCCCAATAAAGACCTTTTATTATTATCACTCTGGTATTTGAACATAGGTCGTTTGACCTTGTTATGCACGGACAAAAATAATGGCAATTATAAGTAAGACCTTCGATTGTTTTTGCTATGAGAAGGAAGTGAAAGCAGTTGCTTCAGTCTGCGGTACTGGACCATTATATCTAAAAAGAATCGATAAAAGTCAAAATTCACCCAGATGCCTTGCGTCCATAGGGATCACATTCGTCGATCTTTATTGTAAAGTCTTTTTTTCGTAAAAAAATGTTACAGATCGATTTAGGTCGATATTTGTGAACGATTATCGGTTTTACTACAAGCATGAAACTTGTACCGTTTTATCGATTTTTTTATCGTTACTGGCAATCACTTACGTATTGAATGAAAACGTTAGTACTGGAATTAAAAACTGGATTATTGCTAACTGAAAAGTCAGGTAGACGAAGCAAGAAAGTGTTTTTCAGTAGGCGAAGAGGAAATTCTATCAAAAGAAGAATCCCCTTTATCTGGAAATGCAAGCGTGTAAGTAAGGAGACGCTTCCTTAGTGCTTACATCAGTGAGTCGTGGACGATATAGCAGGTTCCGAGAAAACAAGGCTGAAAGCATTTGATATGTGGCCGCACGGAAATAACGAAGGAAGTAATGAATGGACCGAGTGATCGAAGAACAAGTGTTAAGAAGAGCTGGAGGAAGGGAAATCTTATAAGAAGAAGACGGAACAGCCTGAAGGGCGGTACACATCTTTAAAATGGAATGGAATGAAATAATCTCAAACACATGGAAAAAACGGTACATTGTTGTTGGGTTGTTTTGTATGCTTTACGGATATTTTACGTTTTCCCCATTATTGACAATAAAACTAGTAAATAAATCACAATTTCAGGAATTCAGGTGGATAGCGTGGTAATTTGTGCATTGGCCCGGCAAGCGAAAGGTCCGTGGTTCGATTCCCGGCTCAGAAAACCTTTTCCCTCTGGCACTTTTCAACGCACTGATTGCCGTGCATAGCGGAAAAAATAGAGTCGTGGGTACTTAGGGCTTTGTGCCCAAGAATCGTGAACGATTTCACCCACAATTCCAATGAAAATGCTTCTAGAATCTTCCCGATATTGTCCCTGTGAGTGAGGATACGCATCTCCACATAAGAGAAGCTTTTTTTGAGACGAAATGTCGCTGGCTTGTAACACGCGCGCGGTATAAAATTTTCACTCGTCCGTCTGTTTTTCTCCCCTGCCTAAAAATGACAACGTGAATCCCGAAATTAACGGTGTTTGTGCAGGTTCACGTGGGATGCACTCGGGCAGATCCATCCGTGCAGCGGTGCAATTGCGTTTTGTTCAAATATTGGCACAATGGGCTGGCGTTCGCCAATTCCACCCGACAAAGCCCCACTCCGACCCACTGAGAGTATTCCCCGGGTGCCAAATTAAACACCATCGATCCTGACGTTGCGTCACGTGACCTAGTGGCGACGTCATCCTCTACTGATCCGAGCTAGCGAAACCCAGCACCAGTTGTTTTCCGAGTGAGCGGATTTAGAAAACCATTTCCCCGCACGCAATAAGGTTACCAGATGTCACAGCAGCCATTGACTCCACTCTATTGGCAGTCAGGACAACACCGTAGCGCCAGTATCTCTCGGATACTGGCATCATCATTCCGTTCGTGTCAATTCGACCCGACTGAGGGATGGAAACGCAACCTTTTGACCCGCGAGTGAGAATTTTGGGTGTTCCATCTTTCGGCCAATGGTGACCCTGATTCACAGCAGGGGTGGGCAAAACCGCTATTTCCTGGTAGCAGTTGCTAACATCTACTGCTAACCCTGCTGAAATAGCCGTTGAAAACAGCAGTTCATCTTGGCAACTACCAATCGAATCATGGAAAATCATGATTTTTCCCTTGAGCTTGGCTTAATTAGCAATTATGGCAGTATTTAACGCCAGAAAGCGTGTATTTCCTCAACGGTGTCAATTGAACGCATTTCAGGGATAGGCATTCCTTGAATATACCAAGGTGGTGGGGAATTCGTCCGTCTAACGTGGCTCGTAACTAACGTGGCACACCGATGGCATGTTTATGGCACGCGAAGCAATTACTTACCAAGGATAGCTTCAATTTTTTTCTTGAAAATCGATGTTTTTCGACAGTCCTACGCGATTTACATAGCCGCTTTCAAATCAAATATCATGATTAGTTAGTTATTCAGGGGAGGCGACCGACAGCTGAGGTCATTTGCGCCATTTAGGATAGGTGGGTAATGGTAGGAACATTTCAGGGAACGGAGGAAGGGTGGAGAGAAACCCAGCGTCGGCATTAGCTACGCATAAGGACCGGCGCCTAAGGGAACATGGCTTAACGTCCCATCCGACGGACAGACTACTGTACCTGAAATGCCCTCCACTAGGCACTCAAGTGAGGACCGCTTTTCCACTGAATAATCCGCCCCTGCCGGGAATCGAGCCCGGGCCCTCGGGATGGGAGGCCCCCAGTGCTCAATCCACCACACCCAACCGAACCGTAAATATCATTATATCAAATATTAAATTCTCAACATAATTGGTCGGCAAACGGAAATATGTTGTCAGGGATTTGGCCGATTTTGGCGCGCATTCTCAAAAAGATTGCTATCCACTGATTAGACTAATCTCCCGAGAGGAGCATAACCGTGCCTTTCGGAAGTTGAGAGAGATAAGGAGAGGGAATGGATGATATTTTATGTTTTCCTTATGCTGTACCATAAAAGACAGTGCATTACGATGCCCCGGGTGGTGAAGGTTGGGTGGTGAAGGTTGGGTGGTGAATGGTGGGTGGTCAGCCGCGCGGGGTTCAAACCAGGGACCTCGGGCTTGGCAGGTGAGGTGTTTACCCCGCCTTCACCGACCGAAGAGACTGTCGCCACTGTCGTCGCCCGCCCCGCACTGGCCAAGACTCACTCGCCATATGCGCCACACTGCGGTAGTTAGTGCCGTGAGCCGAAGATACTCCTTCAAATCAACTGCCACACTGCCATTTCACTCCCCTCTCTCGCAAATGTTGAATTTAACTGCTTTCATGCGCTCTCCTCCCCTGTTTCACTCGGTTGTTAAATCAACTAATACTGCTGAAAAATTAACTGCTTTTCGATGCATTCGCTTATCGTCTCTTGCTTACCATTAGCAGGAGTGCACCGAGTAGCAGTGATGCCTCACGAAGTCCAGCTACTGGACGGGGACAAGGAAGGGAGACAAGCACGTTAAAGCAAGCAGAAGAAGACTTGGCATCTACTTCTGCCTGACGATAGCAGTTGCTATTTGATAATGAATAATAGCAGTTGAAAAGTAGCCGGTTGCGAATCAGCCACCAACCCTTGCTAAACAGCTTCCGCACCCTTCTCCGTCGCTGATTTTGAAGACGAGGGGGTGGTGCTGGATGACATCAGAATTGGTTGGCACGGGGGGGTGGGTGGGGGATGAAATACGAGGGCGGATATTCCCGTTTGGATTTCATGGGAAATATAAGAACAGGGGAGATAAGGGCGTGGGAGATTCCTCTCCAGATTCTGGAGGGGATCGCAATTCAGAAGGTATTAAGGCGGAGAGGGTGCGGCGTTCACCCTCGACGGTCTTTGAGGGAAATTCCGAGAGAGAGAGAACTGCATCCCAGGGTCCACCCAGGGTGCTCAGGACTAGTAATGGAATTGAATTCTTTAATAGGCACCATCCACTGTCTTTCTCTCTTTCCTTCGGGGTACCTTACTTGCGCCTGGCTTTCCAAGAGTACATCAATGTGGATATATGAAATGGCTCATCACAAAGGGTTTTTATCGAAAACTTGTTGTAAACGGCCTCCTATCCAAGGTGTAGATCACACTCAATTTTCAAGCACAACATCCTAATCAGTCACATGTTCCTTGCCAAAATAAAATCACAGTTACCTTTCAAGGAATTTCAAGAACTGGACTAGACGAGAAAAGTAAACCGATATTTTCTGAGCAAAATGAATTTTTTTCACTAGAAATTTATCTGGATTTCTAAAAGAAACGGTGGAATATTACCTACAATTATCCTGAAATAACTTAAGAGTTTCACGGCGTATCATCTCTCCAGATATAGCAGGCAGGAGGTGAACTCACTCCAAACATGCGTTGCATATCATGCAATTATTGGATGGTTGGATGTAGTGCATGCAACCATGGATTAGTATTTATATTATAGTCTAAACTGAATTTAGACCTAAGCTACGGACCGGAGGGTCCCGGGTTCAAATCCCGGGCAAGAGCCTTTCTGAACACCCCCATCCAAAATCCTCGCGATTCGATTTTCTGCCTGTCAGAACTTCGTAGGAAATCGCAGGTGGTCCAGGGAAATTATACGAGGAAAGAAGGACGGTTTGAATCTGTCAGTTGGGCACTCAATTTCCCTAATTTTGTAGTTATTGTCTAGTCTACTATAGGAATTTGGCATTTGTAAAATATTTTAACGTTATCACTGATAATATTATCTTGGAATTTATTTAAGAGATTAAGTGTAAATTTCACCTATGATCTGACAATGATTTCCAATTTAATTAATTTAATACTCTGGTTACGCTAATAAATAATCATGCCGTCCCTTTACAAATCTTGCCGATATTCGCTGCACACGTTCAAGTTCATTATTTAGGCCTATTTCGTTAGAATCCCGTATTCTAGCAGCGTATTCCAAATGATGTCTTACGACAGAAAAGTAGCTGATTTCTCATACAAGATTTTCACATTTGCTCATTACTCTTTTGATGAATCCCAGTTTACGATTAGCTTGACCCATTATTTCTCGTATATGTTTACCCCAAGAAAGATCATGTGTCAGTCTTACTCCATGATTTTTAATGGATTCCTCGTTTCCTTTATTTATTATTCCTTAAGTATTAAGTGTTGGAAGAAGAACTATTCTTTTACCAAAAATTCATTACGCCTCATTTTTTTCAAATTTAATTTCAACTGCCTTATATCACACCAGTTTTCAATTGCTTCTAGGTCATCATTCAAAGATTCATAATTTTTGGGCTTAGAAATTCCGTGACAACCACTACGTCATCGGCATTTAGACGAATCTTATTTTTTACCTTCTTATTGATGTACAGAGTGGGCCTATCACACTACCCTGTGGTACACCCGGAGTGAATTCAATTGCCGGGGAGGTAATACCGTCCAAAGCAAGCCTATGCTTGCGATCAGGCAGGAAAGCATTAATCAATGATATAATATTACTGTATAACCCATTAGATTTTAATTTCACAAGTAGTTAGCTATGAGACCTCGTCAAAATCTTTCTTGTAATCGAGATGCAGAGCATCTAGTGGAATATTATTTTCGTCGGATGCTAAAATATCGTAAGAAAGTTGAGTTTCGCAAGATCCAATCTTCCAGAAGCCATGCTGAACGTTGGTCAATGAATCCTGGCTCTCTAGGTGCTCTCGTCGTGACTGTTTCCTCATCACGAACTCTGGAGTTCATTCACGGATGCCAGCGGCGCCCGGCGCCAGGTGAGGTTGGGTTTCTTTCTTAGCGCCCCCTTGACTCCCCGGAAATACACGTAAGCTGAAGGGAGCGGATGAGAAGAAGGCACAGGATCACACAACGGTGGTGCTGGAGCAGCCGCAATGCTTAGGGGTAGTGCCGGAGTGCTACTGAAGAGCTTCCTTCGATTTATCGAATGGGTAGTAATGATGAAGACAGAGAAAGTTGAAGAAAAATAACGGGATCACGTTAGAAAGGCCTTGACTCCACTGAAGAGAGAAGAAGAAGAGACAGGATTGCGAAAAGAGAAGAAGTGAATCTCTGCCACAAAAGAAAAAAAGGAATGAAATACGTCGAAAAGCATTAGGAAGCGATCACGTGGTCCCGTTGAGAGTGAGTGAACAGTTCAGCAGGGATCGGCTCGAGTGAATGCCACCTTTCGCACCGCGAGGCGTCTGCGAATGCTCCGTTTCGGAGAATGCATTATCGGGCGACAATTGGCGAGAGACAGTTCAAAAGGAGTTCTCCAATGGCCGTAAACTTTGGCAACACTCGTCAAAACAAATACTTCTATACCAGAATACCCTCCTGTGGTAGTTTACGGGAATGTTACTTCCTCACCAGGGAGACTACCACAGCTACACCCGAATGGAAACCTTTGCAAGGCTGTGTGGACCTCGCTAAGGTAACCTTGGGTTGTAACCTGGGATCCTTCGTAGAGCTGATGGGACCCTGCTAAGGATGCCGGGTTATTGCCACAATCACACTTTTGTGGTGGTTTAAGGGAATGTTACCTCCCCGCCAGGGACCACCACAGACCACGCACACCACCCAGATGGTATCCTTCGTGAGGCTGAACGGACCTCGCTAAGGTAACTTGGCTTACAACATGTGGTCCTTCACAGAGCTGATGGGACCCTGCTAAGGATGCCAAGTTATTACTACAATCACACTCACATGCAGTCGACACACTCTATCACACATACCAGGGCACAATTTACTGGGAGAACCGCTCAAAGAGAGCGTGGTCAATATTACATTAACATAAATGAACGAGGGTGGGCATCTGATACGCGTATTTCGATCACAAAGTGGCCCTCTTTAGCGAGCGGAAGGGAAGGAATTCACTTGCAACACGAGGTTGTGTTTCTTGTTTCTGTTGTGTCAAAGTTTACGACCATTGAAGAACCCCTTTTGAACTGTTGATCTATAGAGGCCATAGAGCTCATTCCTCTTGATTTGAGAGAGAGACTGAAGATATTTAATGTGTGACAGAGGCCCTACGTTTGGTAATTATTCGCTGAGCCGCGACCTCTCCTTTAAAGCATTTGGTGCATTTAGCAATATATTCGTAATCCTCCTTGTGAGACTAATATGCATGTCTGTCGAGGCTTTCTTCTTTCTTGGACACCAGTTATTGCTGCCACTCTGAAAAAAATCAGCCGGGATTGCGATCTTAATTTCAACTCTACACAACTTCCGTTCTGACGACGCTTTTCCGACAGAACAGGGGGGTTATTTTGTAATCTCACTTTAGTGAGAATACGTCATACAATGTCACTTTTTCGTAGTTAAACTCCGCCACCCAGGCGGCGTGACCATCTACAGATCTCAAGCGGTGAACTGCCGGTCATGTGCTGGTCTTTCAGACGATTCATCCGCTCTGATCCGTATCTTTCGACTCTTGATCCGTTTCATTATCTCCGCCTGACATTAGTTCCCGTCTCATCTACATAAATAACGTGGCATGGAGCCACCATCGTTTCCACTAGAAGCTTGAGTTGGAAAAAAGGCAAGAACGAGAAAGATACAATCGATTTTTAATTGTATTTTTGGAATTTGCACAACGTGAAGAACTTAAACTTTCTTAAATCACGAATTGTATCTTATCAACAAATGATTTCTTGAATGGAACACTATTGAGAAAATGAAAAATGATGAAACATTATTAACGTAAAATGTAGCGAGAAACAAATGCAAATTTCAATATTGGTATAAAGGAAATTATCGGACATGAATTATCTTGACAGGCCATCCGAATAATTAAAATGATATGGACAAACAATTTTTCACTCACCTTCACCGTATTCCTCCATTTTTGAAGAAAGCGGTTGCCGTTGCCAGGCACTTGTTTGTTTATTCAACGACAGAAGCTTCGACAATTCACGATCCGTTCGTGAGCCGATCATTAAGAGAGCGAAACGGATCTCCCGCCTTCCCGCAAAGAGTCATTAAAAAGGTGAGATTACAAAATAACCCCCCAGGTTGAGAAGCATGTGGCAGTGGTTCTTTCCTGACAGTAGTTGCTGCCATCGAATGGAAACATTGGTTGAAGCATTCGCTACCCTGGATGTAGTAAGCTTTCCTTGCCCGACGTTTTCAGCAGCATGTAGTATCTCGTCTACATCAAGGTGATTTTCCCCTCTAAAAGTCCGCCATGATAAGCTTAACCAGGTGATGAGTTAAGTCACCGAAAAATCCTACGATGCAACAGCAGCTACATTATCGTGATATTAAGGAAAAGCAATATCTATAGTTATTTTTCATTTCTCTACATGCACAAAGGAATTATGTACCGGCGGAAAGTGCAATTATATGCGTTTTCAAGCTTGCGACGCTGAAATTCTGTTGAACTTCATTGATATCTCCTCGCAAAAGTCAGCAAATTAGAACACAATCATAGCTTAAAGAAAGCGCTTCGATTGACCGTGCCAAGGTGAGCGGGAAGTCTTCTCACAATGAAGCACATAAATTCCACCTAAAACTCAAGGTAACATATTTTTGTATTATTTCGCTAATTATTTAGAATAATCCAGTAATGAGCCAGTATGAGAAATTGCCAGTAGAATTGACCAAGGGCATTTTACCAGAAGAAGATTCTGCTTACAGCTACAAATACAAGCGTTGAAGTGAGGAAACATTTCATTAGAACATACATCTGGAGCATTCTACTATATGGCAGCGAAGCATGGACAATAACAGCAGCAGAGAAGTCCAGGTTGGAAGCATTTGAACTGTGGTGCTATCGAAGAATGTTTAAGATAAAATGGATCGATCCAGTGACAAACGAAGAAGTGTTAATAAGAATCGGAGAGAAGAGATGTCTACTGAAAACATTAAAAAGAAGACGGGACAACTTAATGGGCCACATCTTGAGACACGATGGCCTGATGAAGGCAATCGTCGAAGGAAAAGTGAACGGGAAGAATGGAAAAGGCAGGCCTCGTATGAGTTACATGGAGCAAGTTGTGAAGGATGTAAAAGAGAGGAGCTACGTCGACATGAAAGGGTTGGCCGATAGAAGAATCGAGTGGAGGGCTGCGTCATACCAATCCTAGGATTGCTGACCCATGATGATAATGATGATTTAGAATAAGAAGTAAAGTATCACCCGCCACCACCTGCTGTACTTTTAGTCACCGATCATGCAACAGCACGTGCTCGGTACAGGCTTATTGAAAACGTTCCTATAAAGATGTAACCCTTAATATGAATGGATGCATTTATTGATGCGTGAATATTCTTTTATGGATCGCCAACCACCATGAACTCTCCAAGTGGCAGGGTAGTCAGGAGATGTGGATTCGTTTCCCATTTGGCAGCATCATTTCTCTTTGGTTAACTTCGAATTGACTTCTCTATCGCACTACTTAACGCCTGCCTTGTTGATTTTTGACGCTGGTGGTTCGGTTAGAACGAAATGTAATGCAGTCACGCCGCTTTGGATCAGGTTTGTTGGAGGAGGAGAGACTACTTGGAGGCAGAAACGGAAAAGCGAGGAAGATTGCAAATGTCTGCTTTTCGATATAAATCTTTGGTACGGTGCCTTAGGCAAGAGGTGAATTATTTAGGCCGGGATGACGATGAAGGTTTTCTGACGTGATGGAAACGGACGGTGGAAATTGATGAAGCTAGGAGAATGGGAACGCAGTGAAGCTAATCACGATGGCCGGACGATGACGGAGCCGCCGACGGACGTTGAGGAAAGCTTGTCAAGGTCTAGCTTTCCCGTCGCGTTGTTTTCCGTCAGCCAATCACGAGTTACTTGGAAATCAAGTGTGGGTAAATGTTCTGATGAGGGTCACACTTTTCAAAAACATTTTTCGACCCCTGAAAATCGTTCTTTTTCGATGAAATTTTCACAGCACAACCTGCTGTCTTCGCACTTCACACAGGCTAGAAAACCTTTGGAAAAAAGTAAAAACTTACGGCTTAGCAGTAATTCTAACCCAAGAGGTGAGTGTTCGCCGCGCCGCCATATTGGACCGCCGTCGATCGTGATATATCACCAACAATTGAGCCGCTACGTTAGCGTTCACCGCTACCGTCCGTTTCCGTCACGTCAGAAAACGTTCATCGTAATCCCGGCCTTATTCCGTCGAAACGCATTTCTGAATAGTAATAACTGCGGAAGCCGTAGCTTCCAAAATTACAAATTACACTTGGAAATAAATTTTAAAAAACAATTACGGTAGTGAAGAAAAGACCTCTCAAGTGATTCAAAGTTTTGGCTTTCAAGTAAGGATAAAGGTAAAATTGTTTACAATAAAACAAAGAATGAGTGTGCAAGGTAAAAAAATTGAATATAATGGGCGCTACATTCCATTAAATAATAATTGGTACTGCGCAGTCGCAACGGAGGGGCAACTTTTACTGCGAGTGCGGCGAGGAGCATCCGAACGATAGTTGTTTGTCGCCCCGAGGAGGGAGGGGGTGGATTCCGAGGGAGGGGGTGGATTCCGGGGGAGGGGGTGGATTCCGGGGGGTGGGAGGGGGCGTAATTGCTCACCTGCGTTATTAACTCCCGTGCGAATGCCATAAACCAAGTCCCGCACCCCCGAATGAAAAACGCCGCAAATGGCCGTCTTTAATGGTCAGCAGCAGCAGCAATTGGGGGGTAGCCTCCCCCTTCCTCCCCCCTCCCTCCCTCCCACCCCACTCCAACACACAGAGGCGGAGGGGGGGGGAAGGAGGATTTGTTCCAATTTACGATTCGCACGGGCGAGGTCATAACCATAAACCAATGGCGGTGCGCTCCCAATCTCCCTCTCTCTTTTACTCCTTCGAAAAATAAAAAGATTGGCTAAGCGGAGGGGTTGGTCGTTATTTTCTACGCCGACATCCATTCCTCTCCCACCCCCTCCCCCCACCCTCGATCCCACCCTTAAGGAAAAACATCATCCCTCCGTCTGGACCTCCGTGCGTATTCAGAACCACCCTCTCCGAGCTAGAAACCCACCCTCTCTCGCCTTCCTCCCTCTCGTCTTGGGGTGTCATTGTCCATCCCCTCCTTCGAAGGCCGGCTGCGAGCCTGTGCAATACCACCACCCTACTGACGTCTTATCGACAGGAAAAGATGGCATATTACGGCTGGAATGGAAACCCTTGTGCGGCCGTTTGGTCTCATTAACCTCTAGAAAACGACAAGGTCTAGAAGCGAGCTCCCTATATAACGGATTAGAGGAATGAATATTTCATGATTTGTGTCATATTTACGATCAGTATAGTCTGTATTACTGCGCTAGCTGAAGTAAGATGCGTTTACTTGACACCTATTCGAGCGATTACATTCAGTTCGTTGAAAAAGATTTCCGAAAAAGCGGTGATCGGCTATTTACAATCGCTGCTGGTATAGGAGCTGACTATAATCAGCCATTGTCGTGGGTGAATCATGCAAGCGATGCTTTCCCCGTTATTCAGCGTTTGTGGGCTATGTTGACATGTGAACTCAACTAATAATGTAACGTCTTTTGGAAGAATAGCGAGACATCTCCGTTGTTATCGTCGATACATATCTCGAAAGTGAATAGCAAGCAGCAGAAGGAATGGGGGCGTTTACTCGGAACCGAAATCGCAATTTTGTACACGAAATCGTTAGATGGAAATGAAAAAAGAATTTTAGTGAAAAAATTAATCTTCTAACCACAACCATTCACTCATAAATCAAAAATTAAAATAAGCAAAAGGTGACGCCCACCGAAAATGCTGCTGTGATAACATTGAAGTCACTTTCCTCCCGTCCTTGACTGCTTTCAGGGGAAGGGAAGGGAGTGGAGGGGGATTCTCGGAAGGTCTGCTCGCACAGATGCTGTCGAAATCATTCCCATTGGCCGAGTCAGCTGTGTCCCCCCCTCTCCGATAAGGCAAAGTAGTTTCGTGAGCTCAGTTGTGATTGGACGAAGTCGATATACGTCAGAGGTTGCACCACGCCCACTTTTCCGAAAGGGTTAAAAACATCAGTTTTTCGCCGCTTATAACTCGGGAAATAATATTCGGATCAAAAAACGGAAAAATACGGGTCTTTTTATTTTACAAACTCTATCAGATTCGGCAATAAAAAAAATATGGTAAACCACCCCATTATGTTCTCGACCACATCTATTGAAAGATATCTCAAATTTTTGTCTTTTCTCGTTTTCATGTGACATGCCGCGAAACTTTCCATCTTTGAGCTGGGTTATCATATTGTTGATTTTCTGTAATTAAAGGTTGAATAACAGATTATTTTATTTTATTAATAATTGATTTAAAATCATGGTACATAAATGTGTGTTTCAACCTTCACACCCATTGGGATCACACTTGGGTTTTCCTGTACTATTAGATACGCCGCGTGGTTGGAGAGATCTTCCAAGCTGTACAGGTTCCAGTTTCCGCCTGGATCACCTACATTTTGTTCCCTTCGTGATATTAGATTATATCACAGTTTCAATCTTACGATCATTAATTGACACAAAAGTAAGGGGTTTTGGATAAATTAGGCTTCTGGAATTAATGGCATTCCCGGAGTGCTAATTAAAAATGCTAAAGAGATGATGTATGCTCAGCCATGCGTAATTATTTGCGACATGTACTCTACGTGAGAGAAGAACACGGACTTCGAGAAGAACGTCATCATTCAGAGAGATGTGGGCCGAGATCCATGAAAATTTTGGGACCATAAGTGGACAACACTGGGCTCCAAGATTATTGACAAAAATTATTCATTCTTCAGGAGAATCCAAAGAAGTGCTGAGGCGTTACTAGATGAAGTTTAGTTTGAGTTCAGAAAAAACAAGGGTAGAAGATTTTGGCCTTCTGTAGAGTATAAAATGGAGAAGAACCAACGGTTGTCGTTGCTTTTGTGGATTAGATGAAACTGAAACTTAAATAGGCGAAAGGGTGTTGTTATCAAGGCAGCCGAGTAACCAGCGATGGGGAATGCACATGATAAATTGTCAGTAATTATATCCCTGGCGAAAAGGGCATTTTACTTAAAGGAGAATCTATCTACAGCTGGAAATACGAGAGCGTGGAAGTCAGGAAACATTGCATGGGAGTATTCTTCATCATGGCGGTGAGACATGGACGATGACAGCAGCAGAGAAGTCAAGGTTGGCAGCATTTTGAAACGCTGTGCTGCGAAAGAATGATGAAGATGAAGTGGATGAATCGAGAGAAAAACGAAGAAGTGTCACAAAGAGAGAGGTGAAGTGTGTTGAAAACTTTTCAAGAAAACCTAAGGGCAAGTGAACGGGAAGAGCAAGCAAATGGCTTGCATTAGATGCATAGAGCAAGTGCTAGAAGATGGAAGAGAGAAGAATTATGTTACTTATGGTCTACAACCCTGATGGTGAATTCATTTCCAGTGTTATCATTTATGTATGGCGTACATCCATTAAATCAGCATATATGTTCCTTTTCCTTGTTCTTCATCATGAATATCTTTTATTTTCTCAAAGGGTCACCTTATACCATTAGTTAATTTATCGTACAGCATACGAGGTACCTACATTCAACAAAAGTTGATGTGATGGCAATTTTTGGTGAACTCTCCGAGATGGAAATGAGTTGGTCTTTCAGAGAAGTATCGGTTTCATCTGATTATATATAGCCGTCATGCTCAGTCGTTCTCTGAATATTTTAAATTCCCGAACTTTTCATTCCTCCACCTTTTACCATTATAACCATCGCACTGGAAGGAACTGCACTCAAGGGTTCATATTGACTAATCGTAAGATCCTTATCCTGAAACTTTGGATCCAGGTGTATTCCTGGGATCTCATGATGGTTATTCCTTGAGTTTAATTGGATTTTGAAATGTGTGGACGAAAAACAATTCAGCTTTTCTGCTGTCGGTGACAGAGTATTCATAATTCTCTCCCGCAGCCGGAGGTTTTTCAGAGAACTAAGATCTAACCCATCTGAAGAGCTAGGATTCGAGACTCGGTAGAAATGGAGACTCTTTCTACAGCTGCATTCCTTGGCTTGCAAGTCCTTTGGAGAGCACTTCCGAGTTCTCCATTCGTAGGATCAGATGCCGACCCTTACACCCCGAGACACGTTTCTCTAAAAGCGAGCTTCTCCTTCCTTCACTCCCTCTATCAATGCTGGCTGGATCCACCTCAGCATCGCTACTGCTCCAGTGGAGTGGGCGGCCATTCATACCGAAGCATTTCTGGGCCTCGATCATGGATCTTCATAAGGCGTTCGCTAGCGTTATTGTTATTTCTTTACTTAACTTATCTCAGAGAGAACGTGATCTCCATTCTTCATTTTTCGCACAGCACTTCAAATCGTTAATGACAATCAGTGGAGTGAATTTTATAGACGGTGATTGTTAACCTGCGCTACTCTAGGGGTAGGCGGATAAAGATTGCGATAACGCGAAAGATGCATCCGTGATTCCGCACCAGGTCATCGTGCTGTTATCTCGTGGAACTCTCTTCCTCTCGCCCCCAAGTCCAGAGATATTTCGTATTTGCTGTCGATGAAAGCCGGACACTATCGCATCTGTTCCCTACTGGTGGTCTCTCGTCATTCCTTTAAGGGGTTGGGATAATGGCAACAGATTGGAGTTTTCACGTTACTACTTTCTAACGTGACCTCCCGAATCAATGTTAATTCCAGATCTGCTTCCTCATTCAGCTCGTTCACTAATGCCTTCTGAGTCTCTTTTTGGACTTTGAAATGAACTTGAGGAAAATGTTGGGAGGGCGTTCTCGGCAGGAAATCCTCGACAGAGTTCTCTAAAAGTGTCGCCACTCGCCGAACTCTCCCTGCTGGTGCCTCTAGAAACCCCTGCCGGAATCTTTACCAAAATATTATCCCTCTAATGCCCTGGTCCTCATGCTCAATGGCCATTCTAGTTGCATGAGGGGAATGCATTCAATAGAAAAATCCTATGGAAATTCGCACACTGCAGTCTCAGTTTGAATGTTTGAGATCGGATACAATGAGGTCGTTTGCCATATTTTTTATTGCCGAATCTGATAGAATTTGTAAAGTAAAAAGATCCGTATTTTCCCATTTTTAGATCCGTCAATTATTTCTCGAGTTATAAGAGGCGAAAAACTGATGTTTTTAACCCTTTCGGAAAAGTGGGCGTGGTGCAACCTCTGACGTATCACAACTTCGTCACTTCGTCCAATCACCACTAAGCCCGCGAAGATACTTCGCCTTATCGCAATGGGGGGTTACAGCTGACTCTGCCAATAGGAGCAGTTGCGACAGCATCTGCGCGAGCAGACATTCCGAGAACCCGCCTCCACTCCCTTCCCTTCCCATAAGAGCAGTCAAGGACGGGAGGAAAATGAAGTCAATGATATCAAAGCAGTTTTTTCGGTGGGCGTCACCTCTTGCTTATTTTAATTCTGGATTTATGAGCGAATGGTTGTGGTTAGACGATTAATTTTTTCACTAATATTCATTTTTCGTTTCCATCTAACGATTTCGTGTACAAAATTGCGATTTCGGTTCCGAGTAAACGCAGGCCCCATTCTAGTGGAAAAAATCCTGAAATAAACTTTGGAGCTCTCAATCCATTTTCGCAATTTTCCTTCCTCTCTTTATCGCCTTCGAGAATTGCTCAGCCCGCCGTATGGCTCCCTCAACAGAAAGAGTGAGAATCTTTAAGTTTTCCCCCCGAATAAAAAAAACAATATCTTATTCCCGTAACATATCGCTATGCTAGAACTTCCGTGCCTCTGCGTCAAAACTTTGGATACATATTTCCTCAATACGGTCCGTATTTTAAGAATTATGCCGGCGCTGGGAGACGAAGGGGAAAGGAGGAATGGGGAGGCCCAGCCGTAAATATGTTCGCGGGTAAACATCCCTCCATTCCCATAAAATCGCTCTTTTTCGGTTCGCCAGAGGAATGCATAAACGTGGTTTGAAGGCAAACATATTCCAGGCTTGAGAAAGGGCACGCACTAAATTATTGCAGCGAAAAGCGATTATTTTTCAGATTGGCATCCTGCTTTTTTTAAGTGCAACCACATGTTAAATTGAGCTGTATTTCTGCTTGTATACATGCTTCACCGCAAAATATTTCGCATCGGCACAATTCATTCCAATTATTGGATTGGTACGGAAGCTACATACGCCATTAAGTCAGGCTTTTTCATATCTCATGTCTAAATGATAACCTCACTCATACTAAGTCTGCTTTGTCATTGATAGCTCAAATAACATGCTAAGTAATTCTGAAAATAGGTTATCAGTGTTTATTAATCTCTCTCATTTTTCATCTGATAATTTCAAGTTTGGTGTTAATGTTCTATTACCTCAAAGTCGATCAGGGTAAATTTGTTAATATGAATTTGATTAAACAGTGGCATACGACTTTCATTGCTTTTGTGGATTTAGAGAAGGCTTTTCGCAAAGTGGATTGGAATTCAATGCTTGAAATTCTGAAAGCAGTAATTGTCCAACGTTAACCAAAGAGTTATCCACAGTTTGTGTTAAACCCAAGTTGTCGCGATGAAATCCGGACCCTGCTGTGAAGAAGCAAGAATAAGGAAAGGAGTGAGACAAGGCTGTGCACTCTCTCCCGTAATTTTTAATGTTTGAATCGAGAGAGCCGTGAATGAAATTAAAGAGAAAAATTAGCAATTCTGCAATTCGCCGATGACATAGCTTTCATAGCAGAGACAGAGGGATCTGATTAAGATGATGATTACCATGGAAAGGACAATAAACATATATCAGCTGAAGATTAATAAGAAGAAGACTAAGATATATTTATGCATTTACAAGCCATTTTCAGAGTTGCGTGGCACGATCTTTGAGGTATACTCCTGAAGATAACATATACTATTGAAACCATTGTTGTGAATAAAATTTTAAGTGAAATTTGCAAAGTTTGCTCCTTTTCCACCAAGAGAGAAGAGGCCAAAATAAACATCAAACTAGAAAAAACCTTGAGGAGGTGAAAGAATTCTGTTATTTGGGAAGCTAAGAAACCAACGATGGACGGAGCAAGAAAGAAATAGTTAGTAGAATAGTCCAGCCAAAGACGGCATTCTATCAAAAGAAGAATCTACTTACAGCTGGAAATACAAGCGTAGAAGTAAGGAAACTATTCATCAGAACGTACATCTGGAGAATGTTTATTTACGGCAGTGAGGCGTGGACGATGACAGCAGCGTAGAAAAAAGGGTGTAAGCATTCGAAATGTGGTGCTACCGAAGAATGATGATGATTAAATGGATCGACCGGGTGATAGACGAAAAAAGTCTTAAGAAGAGTGGGAGAAAAGAGAAGCCCGCTGAATACCCTAAGAAGAAGACGGGACAACTTCATCGGCCATATCTTAAGACACGATGGCCTGATGAAGGCATTCGTCGAAGGAAAAGTGAACGGGAAGAACAGCCAAGGATGGACTCGTATGAGAATTATGGAACAAGTGATGAAGGATGTAAAAAAGAAGAAATACGAAAATATGAAGAGATTAGCCGATAGGAGATAGCTGCGGCAAATCAATCTCATGATTGCTGGCCAATGATGATCATACGATTAAAATTTTAAGTACATTCTGTTTTCCGCCAATGGAGTCCCTTCAATCCCTGGCTTATTCACCCTACATCTTGTGCTCGATATCCCTTCTGCGAGGGAAGACATTCCAAGGGACGTTCGCTTCCTCTTGCAGCCTCCGATTCGTGAATCTAACATTCACTGATGAATATGTGGCACAAGGAGATGACATTATTCATTCTGCGCTGCTTGAATTCGCATTCTCGATTTCCTTGCCTTGATGTTTCGTGTACGCACGGCTTTCCACATTAATTCGTGCATGTAAGGCATTTGCAGTGCGCCACACAGAGGCAGAAAAATGTCTCTGCCTGTCAAACTTTGCCTCGCCCTCCACCGCTGTCGCGTGGCGATGGCCTGATATGAAACTCGGCTCATCCGAGCTGACCCGACAGACTCTTCATGACACCAGACGGTAGCCATGTAAAGACCATGCTACAGAAGTCTCAAGATAATCAACCAGTTATTCGCGCCCAGTTTGTTTTGAGTATTATTAATGTTAGTTTTGTCAGCAGCAATGGTTTTCTATTTGCATCTGGAATTCGGTAATTCTTCCAAATGGAAACCCATGTGACACCTGCTTCTGGGGTCCAGGGACCACGCCGAATGGAGCCCAATCACCCGATGGAGGAAGGATGCTGGACCACGTCGCTGTTCAAGGCCCACCATTGTTGGTTGTGGCTGGAGAAACCCTCGCAGCGGTTAATGCAACTGGAGGGGCTTCTCGTTGGACGACACGAAGTTTTGGTATGTCATCTCGAAGTTTGAAGACAGGTCTACATTGAAAGCGGAGGCCGATGTGTCCGAGCCACCCTCCGAATATATAGTGTGAACAGGTTGTATCTGAACCTACTTGGAAGCTATCAGCGTCGCGTGAACATCACACCTGCCTACTTTTAAAGCACGAAGAGATGAAAGATCTAGCGCATTCGCAATTTATTGAGACATTAACGAGGACCATATGTGTCAAATACCTTCATTAAGTTAAGGTTCGTTAAAAGGTGTTATGATAGGTTGAGTAGCGTTTCAGAATTAATAAAAGAATTAGGGTGGGAATCATTAACAGAGCGTAGGTTAAAGTACAGATTGAATCTATTAGAGAAATTTCAATCGGATAGCTTTGTTGAAGAGGTTTCGCACATATTAAAAAAAACAGCGTATTATGCAAGATTCGACAAGGTAAATAAGATTAGAAAGATAGATTGTCGTACCGATAGATTAAAATTGGCATTTTCCCCCCGTACTATAAGAGAACAGAATAGGCAGCATAGCAAAGGGATAGGTAGGGGAAATATTTTAGAGTATTCTGTAGTGCATGATGCATGTATTAACCCCTCAAATACTCTAGATACTAACAATCAAGTTGCATGAGTCAATATAGTTGCTAGTTTGCATGTTAGTAGTGCATGCTTGGTGATTTTCACCCCCTGACACACACCCTCGCGGTGGCTAGCTGCGTATCGTGTAGATGTAAGTTCCATTGGTTGGGTCGTTTGCCAGCAATAGCTGTAACCCAAGGCTACGAGTAACTGGAAAGGATGACGTGAATTCACCTTATAGCGCTAGATCATAAGCATAAGAATATGGGAGCCTCATCAAGACGCTCAAGTGAAGAGTTGACGACCTATCGAAACAGGTGGCGGCCTTTGGTAGCAGGGCATTGAAGTCCGGCTGTCAGAGATTGCGATTTCGATCTTTGCCCAAAGGAGAGAACCAAAAGCCTCCGTTGGTGTCACTGTCGTTTTGGTACCAAGGTGAGGATGTGTTCACTTCCTTGCTCGCATTGGCAGGTAAACGACAAGGCCCTGGCATAATGCTCGGTCGTGCAGCCATCACTCCTAGAAAGAAGAAGGAACATTTGTTGACAGACGCAAAACCTCTGCCCACAACGATGTTTCAAGATGCATACGAGCTCAGTGCTCCGAATTGACGAACGATCGTGATTTGTGGCTCCGCGGAACTCAACACAAATGTTGGCCTGATGTGTGATTTCTTGTTTGCAATTCTAGACCCAACATCGGAGTGGAGTCTTTTGCGTTTTTACGGTGGATATTAGAAACAGGCGCCTTTTGGACGGCCTCACCTCCTTTTTAAATCCATGTCTGCTGCACACTCAACTGCGAAGCATAAGTAATGACGGGAAATTCCAAATAACACCGTTTGTCGGGGAAGTTTCGAGAAATTAGTAGGCCGATGGCGGCACATTGGAACGACTGAACACTCGACAGTATTAGAACAACGCCTGGCTCACCTGTAAGATCCAAGCCGATAACACTGGCACCCTTTGAAAACAGCGAAAAAGGAGCTCAAGACAAGGTTGAAATGGGGGCCGTCTTAAAATCAATCTGTCTTCCCCCCCTGCGCATGATTCCCAAGAAAGACGCGTAGCGGTGACCTTGTGTGTAGGCTGCTGGACCCTAAACGCAAGGAGATTTCTCGACGATACTCAATCGCTCACATAGAAGACCAAGCGAACGACATTCAAGAACTTGACCTTTCGGAAATCGACCTGCTTCTAGTATTGGTCAAATTTCAGTCTCTTCGGGACATATTGCCAACACTTTGGTTACAACACCATTTATCCTTTTTTGAATTTTCGATTGTGGGCTTTGGCCTAAAGAATGCAGCTAATACGTTTCTGTGATTTGTTAATGAAACACTCTACTGCATAAACTTCTGTTGCGTTTACCTTATTGATATCTTCTTAGCACCTGGTATGGAGCAACAGCCTAAACACAGTGGTCTTCCAATCGCCTATGACCGAAGTATTAAAAAGCCAAACTCATATCGTGTGCAACTTGGAAGCACAGCGAGAATTCTCTCAGTCGGTCTCATCCAAACCCCACAACTACTCAGGCAATAACGATGCACCTGTGGATTTTCTATTTCTTGATGCCTAACACCTTTGAGTACAGACTGCTTATTTCTACTTCTCTCTAAAGGCTGTGCATCTCCTCACATTGACCACCACTTTTCTCTTTCTCTATCTTTTTTCTCTCCCAAATGTTGCTTCCATAAACCGTCATCCTCGTAGTTCTCTGTCTACATCTCCATCTTTCCTGAATGCTTTCCATCCTTTCTGTTGTTACCCTTGATCTTCCTATTCTTTATGGGTGCAATTATTTTCTCAGCTTATCTTCTTGTCCCTGCTATTATTATTCCTCGCCCTTCATCCACTCTTTCCTTCTCTTCCTTCATGCATTTATCCACCATCTGCAGATATTCCCTCCGATTCATTCCAATCATGGCTCCTTCGTCTCCCTTCTTTATTCTTCTTCCTATTTGCACCCTGTTCAATCTCATCTCACATTTCATCACCACCAAGTTACTGTCGGATTCTGCCTCTGCACTCGGGACACTGTGTCAGTTCTTCTCGCTGTTCCTAAATCTTTTCCTGACCATGCAGCAATCTATTTGGTATCTCGGGCTGTCTCTCACGGTATTTTCAGTGTTTAAGCCACGTGTTTATGAGAACTAAATTATTTCTTCCTGAGAACTCCACTGATTTATCGACGTACAAATTTCTGGCGCCCAGCCCATACTCCCCTACTTCACTTCCTTCTCTTCCTTCCCCTGCTTACAGCTTTCCAACCTCCCGTAGCTGAAAGGTTCCTCCTACTTTCCTCATTGCCTCTTCCGATTGTTCATATACTTCGTCTTCTCAATGTCTCCCAGTCGGCAAGGAAATCTGATAGACAACTAGGTCCTTCGAGACCGCTTTGATGGCGATTACCAATGTTCTATCGCTTACCTGCAACCCACATTCACAACTCATTTCCCGAATGTTGCTGTATTCAACTGTAATGCTACTCTCCGCTGACACTCTTCCTTTTCGCTGACTATTTCTATATGCTAAGCACTACAGAAGTCCTCCTGCATCGCTATATTCCAAAAAATCTATATTCCCCTCTTTACTTATAACTTCTTTTTTGTATTTCCTGCTTCCTTTTCCATAAAATTGTTCTGACGTGTCCTGTTCCGATTTTTAAAGTTGTTCTTCTCTCTTTTTCTTCTTCTTAACGACTGCAGTGGTTGTCGTCTCCCTTTACGCGCAACGCCGCGAAATGATTGCACAGTTGTACTGCGATATGAAGTCTCTTGAGATGATAATTACGGTGATTTAGTCGTCCAAAATTAAAACAATGACCGACAGTTGCAGTCGAATGATGATGAATTAATTTATTTCAGAAAGGTACGAGATTCAAATGCGAGGAGCGCTCGAAACGCGATGATGGGATGGAATCAGCCGAAACGCACGCCTGTGAATTGACGAGGACATGCGCGGACAACGTCAGATTGGAATGGGGTTTGAGGGATTCAGTTCCATTCGGAGCTTAATTGCCAATCACGGCCGCCGTATCACCCGCGCGGCGCGGACATTTCCACTCGCACGTAAATCCTGCGCTTCAAGCCGCGCCGTAACAGAAAGGAGCCGTTCGGGTGTGGGGAGTGCCGCAAGCATCACGGCCGTTGCTATGGATGCTGCTTTAACCTCCCATCTGCCGGAGATCCTTGCACTCAAAACTTTAACGATACAAATACCGGAAATTATGTTATCTTAAAATGTGTGCACTAAAGTAAGTGGCCATTGTCTGCTCTCATCACTCATTTCTCTTTTCCACTAGCTCCGTTGCAAATCCGTTGCACTCCATTATCAGTTGATAATCATCATCATCATCGGTCCATAATCATAGGATTGGTTTGACGCAGCCCTCCACTCGATTCTTCTATCGGCCAACCTCTTCATATTGACGTATCTCCTCTCTTTCACGTCCTTATCACTTATTCTACGTAACTCATACGAGGCCTTCCTTTACCATTCTTCCCGTTCACTTTTCCCTCGACGATTGTCTTTATCAGGCCATCACGTCTCAAGATGTGGCCCATTAAGTTGTCCCGTCTTCTTTTTAGTGTTTTCCGTAGACATCTCTTCTCTCCAATTCTTCTTCAAACTTCTTCGTTTGTCACTCGATCTTTGATAATCAAGCAAACATTTTCATAGGACAACTTTGTTTCCCTTCCGGTAAATCCGTCGTTTCCCCAAATTTGGTCTTCCAAATTTTTTTTCGAAATAAATGAGCACGGAGGTATTTCACCAGAACCAAATAAACATTGGTTGATTTTTCTCGTCTTGTATTTAAGGTTTAGGTTGATGAAAATCGCCCTAGAGGAATGATTCGATGGTGGGTTGGATTAATAAGCACCGAGCCATCGAAACTCCCATGTCTCTTAAGCCCCAGGGACGCATGTTGTTTGGCAAATTGCATCAGTAGGACTCTGATGGTATCTGAGACAGTGCATTACGTGTAAGCGATCCCCTCTGCAATTGAACTCTACGGCACGCATCCCCCTGCGATGCCAGCACACGCTCGCTTCACGAACTGGCCGCATGTTCCGGAGGCAGCACTGCGCGCCGTCCACAGGGAACACAACGAGCTCCCGCTCCCATTTCTCCGAATTTTTCACCGCACCCCCATTTTGATTGCTCATATCCGACAATTGTTCGGCGACTTTGGACACGTGTTACCATTAGTAACCCCTCGAGATAATAGATGCCGCAGTTGCCGCACCTGTTTTAATTTCATCAGAAGTTATCAGAAGCAATCACGAAAGAAATCCAGAGCCAATAATTAGTATATTACTTCGTGCATAGGTACTGTGACTTTTTTGAGAGCAGAAATGCATTCACGAGTCTCGTGAATGCATTCCTGATGTCTTCCACAAAGTAGTGGCACTGTATCTCTCAGGTTCATGATGGTGGAGTATGATCATAGTAGGGTTCTTTACAGAATTTAAAAGTGGTGCCAAAAATGGCAGCTATAACTAAACCTAAAAAGAGAGTAGATGATAGAGCAATCCTATACTATTAGTATAACGAAATGTGAAAGCGCAGAGTCCGTAGGATACTTAGGTGTTACAATTATTAAAGATTTATCGTGGGGAAGACAAATCTGTGGAAAAGGCAGGCCTCGTATGGGGTATATGGAGCAGGTTGTAAAGGACGTGAAAGAGAGGAGCTACGTTAATATGAAGAGGTTGGCCGATAGAAGAATCAAGTGAAGGGCTGCGTCAAACCAATCCTAGGATTGTGGACCGATGACAATGATGATTAGCAACTGATAATGAAGTGGAGAAGTTATCAGCCTCGTAAAAATATTAGCTGGGTGGTGCCTTTAAAATCTATGCCGGTAAGAAACTCAGGTTATCCTACCTTTGCCTCAAAAATTCTCGAGAAAAATATTTTAAACGTTGGGACATAAAGCAAATAAATCGAAGGTAGCTCAACAAAGTTTTGCCCTGACGATAAATGGACTTCTGGACATAAAGAGTGGCCGTCATTATGAAGACAAAACGTCCATTTTCCAAACTCAGCCCTCCAAGCTTTTTAGTTACAGACAGTATGAAATCTACAACGAAGTGACACAGTGCAAGCAAGGCAAGGTGTGTGGCAGGGGGTAAAATCATCTCCAGGCACGCATTTTAAATCAAAGGGACCAAAATCACACTTATCACCATACAGGTATGCAAAGATGTACTCTGTGTGCACTAATTTTATGAACTTTGAGCGATGCAGTGCCACTATTTTGTGGAAAACATCAGGAATGCATTCACGAGACTCGTGAATGCATTTCTGCTCTCAAAAAAGTTACAGTGCGAGGTCTGTTAAAAAAAATACGCGGACTGTTTGAATTGCCCGGCTCCAGTTGGTTCCAGGGAAATCCAGTAGGTGTCGCTAGGATTGTACAGATCAGCTGATAAATAACGCCGTTTCCTGATTGGAGATATCTTCATTTTTTGATTATAAACACAGTTTTTAGTGATGTGCGATTGTTTCGTTTGATGGATTTCAGATTTGACCTGTAGGAGCAAAGACTTGCTCTGAAATTTTGTGCTAAACTTGGAATATCTGCGACTAAAATATTTGTTATGCTCGACGCGGCTTACGGTGATGTTGCCATGGAGCGCACGGCATGCTTCTGGTGGCATGAACGTTTTAAGGGTGGTCGACAGTCGATCGAAGACGATGAGTGTCCTGGACGTAGTCCTTCCAAGTCAACTGACGACCCACACGTCCACAAAATCCCACACGTTCAGGTAGCTTGCTAAAAAGTGTAGGATAACAGTTGGATCTTTTTACGAGATTTTGACGGAAACATTGAAGGTGCACCACGTTGCTGCGAAATTTTAGCCACGCATGTTGTCGGACGACCAAGAAGCCACAAGCGTCCAGGTTTGTCAGGAACTGCTTGGTAGTTCAGAAGAAGATGAAGACTTCTTGTAAAGGATCATAACAGGCTTCCCCACCCCCCTACTGAACTGACCTTGCTCCTTGTGACTTTTTATTGTTCCCCAACTCAAAACACCCTTGAAAAGAGGAAGATTTGAGACGATTCCCGAGATTAAGGCAAGTACGACGAAGGAGCTGAAGGACATTACATGAGAAGCGTACGAGGACTGTTTCTGCAAGTGGAAACACCTTTGGGATAAGTGTGTGTGCGTTTGGGAAGAGAGTACGTTGAAGGGAACCCAGACATGTAACTTCTAAATAAAGCACATTTTGTTTTATGACGTCAGTCCCCGTATTTTTTTAACATACCTCGTATGTACGAATTAATATACAAATTATTGGCTCTGAATTTCTTTCGGGATTGCTCCGCGTGTGTTGACTTCACTTGACAACAGTTTCGCCAGCATTCCAGCTGGCGTCTTCAGATCGACTGCCAAAATGTGTCCACTAAAGTGGCGATTGTCTGCTCTCATCACTCATTTCTCTTTTCCAATAGCTCTGAGAAGTCCTCGGCAAATCCGAGGCACTTCAGGTCGACGGCAGTTGGCCTTGAAGACGCCAGCTGGAATGCTGGCGAAACTGTTGTCAAAGTGAAGTCAACATACGCGGAACAACCCCGAAATAAATGCATGTAGCCATTTATTGCTACTCCGCGGAAACCTTCAAACGAACACACTGATTATTGATTGCTCTCGCATTTCCGGAAATACATTCGTTAATTGATTTACAATCCCATACGATGCATGAGTTAGTTCTGCTAGCGAATGAACGTTATGAAAAATCATTGTATTCTACTCTTCTGCATGAAAAACTACAATGCCTATTCTAGTTCTAATCTAAATCCCTAATTCCTTTGCTGCAATCCGTCACTGTCCCTAATTTTGTGCTTAGAAATGAATTTCTGAATCTTTCCTCTCTTCCTCTCCATTTTTCTTCTCCATTCTGCAGCGAAGATCGGCAAGATTTGTAAAGGGACGATACGCTAATATAATTATACAAGCTGACCCGGCCACGCGTTGCTGTGGCTCAATCTGGTTAAATGGAAAGCGCACGTTTATAGTATGTTTGATTTCACAATTCTTATGGGTATACAATATATCTCAGCTGATCGATTGTTTTGCAGCTGGACACGCATATTTGTATATAAGTTTAACGTCTTTACATGTCGTCACAAAGTAGAATATTTCAGGCAAGCATTTATTTCATCCGCTAGTGTCAATCGAGGAATTACAGGTAATGTTTGCCTGAAATGTCGTGCAAGCAATATTAATGCGTTCTCAAATGGTCTCAGGATTCAACGGAAATCTTGCAATGATCGATCCAGAGCCTCGAGCGATGCTTTGTGCACCATTGTGCATTCATCCCAAGCAATAAGTTGGCATTTCTGAAATATTTGTCCCTTGCCGGATGATTTGAATATGTTGCACGTGAGTGTTTCAATGAATTGCAAGTTCAATGGGATGCACATCCCGTCTCCAGTGTCGATATTGTATTCTCGATATTGTAAAAACCTTCATGGAGTGAACAAAACAACTAACCAAATCTTCATGGAAATTGGATGAATGTTGTGGTAATGCATGAAGTTATCAATATTGTATCGATACAGTATCGATATTGTAATGATACTTTATAAAACTTTGATAAAAAAACACCTAAATAATTTCACCTCAATTTTGTATCAACAATGTATCGATGTATCCATATTTTATCGATATTATATCGATATAGTATCGACATTGAATTATCGATTTTGTAGAAACCTTCGCGGAGCGTGCTCAATAACTTTCCAAAGTTTCATGGCGATCCGATGAATGGTGTAGTAATGCATAAAGGACAAACACATTATATACATTCGATACAGTATCGATATTGAAACGATACATTCCTTTTAAAAAACTAAATAATTTAACCTCAATTTTGTATCAATAATGTATCAATTTATCGATACTTTAGCGATATTATATCGATAAAGTATCGATATTGAAATATCGATTTCGTAGTCCTCTTTTCGGGAATGTACTCAACAACTTCCCAAAGTTTCATGGCGATCCGATGAATTGTCTAGTAATGCATAAAGGACATACACACAAACACACACACACACACACACACACATACATTCATTTTTATATATATAGATTAACCAGACTATTAAATGAATTAAAATGGGAATCATTGTCAGATCGCAGGTAAATTTCGACTTAATCTATTAAATAAATTTCAAGACAATATTTTAAGTGATGATGTTAAAAATATTTTGCGAACCCCAACTTACTATGGCAGACTGGACCATAATCACAAAATTAGAGAAATTGATTGCCGAACTGATAGATTCAAAATGTCCTTTTTCCCTCGAACAGTTAGAGATACGAATAACGGTAAATATGTTCTATCGGAGAGTAGCAATGAGTAGCATTGGTAGCTGCATGTTGGTATGAGTACTTAAAGCTAACCCTACTAACAGAATGTTTTTGCATATTTGCTTTGCAATTTCAGTCTTTTTTAAATAGTGAAGTTCTGACTAATATATTAATACTATTCCTTTTTTATGCATGATATGTAGTGCATGTTTGGTGAGAAATCACCCCCTGCCACACACCTTTGTGGTGGCTTGCAGGGTATTATGTAGATGTAGATTTTATTTCAAATTTTATCTTCACGATCCAACACGCTACATATACAAATGTATTGGCGTTCTCAATATATATTTGAACACCTTCGGAGAACCTGTCTACGGGATAGTTATTATGTATTTTAGCGTACGATCTGAAAAGATTCCCTAGCTAATTATTCCATTAATTTTGATATCCCACAAAACCTGTCGGTATACATTTCGACAAACCTAGCTGCTATACTCTGCATACATTCCAGTTTTGTGATCAGACCTGAATCATTTACTTCCCATACACTGGCTACTTATTCTGAGTGGGGCCTAACAACTTCCCGGTTTTGTCTTCCCCACGATAAATCTCTAGTAATTGTAACACCTAAGTATATGACGGATTCTACGCATTCACATGTCGTTATACTAATAGTATAGGATTGCTCTATAATATACTCTCTTTCAAGGTTAAGTTCTAGCTGCCATTTCTGGCACCACTTTTGAATTCTGTATAGATCCTACTATGATCATATTCCACCATCATTAAATATATTTGGAGCTTTTTCGGGTCTATTTGTTGCTAGTAAGTCTATAATGCCATTCCCTGGCTGGCGCAAAGCGTGTGGTGTGCTCAACAGTGATTCGCAGAGTTCTTTATCCTCACCTCCCGTTACTTTTCATTTGCATTCTATAAACTGTTCTCTCCGACTGATAATGCTTTTCCGGTGATGATTTACCCCCTGCCACTCACCCTTTCGGTTTTTTACATGATATTACGTAGATGTAGCTGTTATAAAACTACTCGTATTCCAGTGTGTTGAGGGAAGAGCGAAGTCCCCACCTATTATCATTCCCCTATCATTGTCCCGGGAAAGCAGTCTCTAGTTTTTCTAATGAGTTGGCTTTGGCATCCAGTAGTCTATGATATGAGCCTACGCATGATCTCGAAGAATGAGGAATTAGAAAAGGATTCATTGGTATAAAGGTTACCCTCTTTTCTTGGTTCACCGGCCGTTTGGTTTTACAAAGGATAAAAACCATACGTAACATGTATGGGTCTGACCACAATTACAGGCAATGCGAGCCTAAAACCATGCCTTCGTTTGCAATAGGCAGGACGACAGCTGGCCAAAGAAACCTGTATCATGCTTATGACTTAATACTCAAACAATTTCAATATGTAAATCCAGAAAAATAATAGTGACCCAGTGAAAACACCAACAATAGCATTTTCGTTTCTCCGTCCACCTGCGGAGAGAGAGTAATGTCGCAAGTAATTGTGAGAATATTGACTTGAGGCACCAAAGGCGAAAAACAAAGCGACAGCGTTTCATCAAATATCATTTATAGGTAGGGTGCTGTTTCAAATTCTTTTCGTTTCTCTTTTATACACTCTGGAGGAATTTCGATCGAGACCTAGTGATTTGTTTGGATTGATATTATTTAATTGGTGCTCTATACCGTGACATGAAATCATGATTTCTGGAATTTGTTGACTGTTGTTGTTGGGCGTTTATCCGGTGTTGATTTGCGTTGCGAGTTGTATGAGCATGTTTTGAAAGCGCTTTGTAAGAAGGTGTTGAAAGAATTGGCTTTTCTTAAAATGGTTATGTCCTATCCCGAATAAGAGTGAACACATTTCCTTGAACTTCACTCACAGCCCGAGCGCCTTAGGACTGCTATCTAAATATTCGCCCAGTGCCTTTCTCTTGAACTTTCTTATCGTTGACCGACATGTTTTCTTTAATGCAAATTCCCCTATTCTCTTCGCAGGTTGGTGTGGAAAGGATAAAGTTATTTTTAGTGTATTTAGTAGGTCACTATTATTTTTCTGGATTTATTTGTGAAGCTTGTTTTAGCATCAATGTTTCTTTAGAATGATTGAGCTATTCGTGGTTTCAGGCGTGACATGGTGGAATCTATTCAGAATGAAATGCAATGGCTTCGTGCTTCCGCAAGCAAACTTTTATTAAGACTAGCCGGGTTTCACCTGAAGATGCCTTGGCGTCGAAACCCTTGTCATACTCTCCAGGAATATTGCCTTTCATTTGTTTCTTTATAAAAACCAATTTGTTGAAACATGAAGTCATTGTATTTCATGATGAGAAGAGATTTCTTTGGCTGTGGGCCTACCTATCCCTCGGGAAGGCATGCTTTTAGTGGATGCCTGCATTATTAGTCAACTGCATCATCCCTTTTCAATTTACTTTGCATGGTCTTTTTGACTAATTAATTTTTAAACTCAAAAAATACTTTCCTGTGATCTTCCCTTTCATTTGTCCCTTGATAGAATTAATGAATTAATTAACTCCTCTTCAATGCCGACATAATTTAGTCTACAAGTGAATCCTTCTTTTCTGTTTATTATATTTTTTTACGCTTAGGATGAATATAAGACTCTTTTATTTACTAGCTCTAATTTCCGTACCTTCACCTATATTTAGAGCTTTTTTCATTTATAGTTATTGCTAAAATGTCGCATTCATTCCCCTGGTGTGCAACTGTATTTTTTAAGAGAAACCTAAGCGAAATATCCGCTGCTATGCGCTTCCAGTTATTACTCTCAATGAATTTCCGTCAGACTTGGAGTTTAAAATACCTTGGCGTCTCGCACTCCTCGGCCCAAGGTGGTCCCGTTGTGGGGTGGCGCCATCCTTGGCGCCATTCCCTGGCGCCACCTCCCCCCCCCCCTCCCATCCCCCTCCTCGCACTAAAACGCGAGCAGGTGTGATACGATCGTCAAAATAATCCGTCTCTCTCGAACTTGTCCCTTTTTCAGTTCTGTGTGTGTTTTACGACCGATGGCGATCGCGCGTGGTCAGAAAGGTCTCTATTTCCGGGCTTTAATGGATTGTGCGAAGGAATTCCTCCTCCGCCTGATAGCGCGCTCCATGATATTTCTCGCCATCCACGGAGGAGGAGGCAAAATCCACGGAATTACGAGCGTAATGGCTCAATAGATTACATTGGCCTTCCAGATCTCTCCCTCGTTCGATAATTATCTCGGCCCACCAGCCAGGGCACGCCACTGCCCAGAATTCGGCGCAAAACGCTCATTAATTCAAAGTCGTGAGCAAGGAGGGAAGATTGTATCTTCCATATAATTTTCCCACTTCATTTCATTAACGATTCACTGAATTTAATGGCACTTCATAAATAGCCACTTACACGGGCATTATCTCACGAATTCAAATTTGAAAAATAAATAATATCAAGTCCGTTGTTATCACGTTAGCATGATATAAACCTTTCATTATTATTCAAAGGATTGGGATTTTTTTCTGAGGAAGATAACATATATTTTTAATTTTGAGTCAGTTTTTCCACTCTCTTTTGCATTAATTCCGAGCTAACGGTGTAATATCGGGCTTTCCGGTTTTCAAAATTTTATGCTTTTATTTTTTTCTCGCATTCCGGCAGTTTAAATTGAAACTTTATTCATTTAAGTTACGTCTTGATGTCATATTACCTTCATTGCGTACGGAATCTAAATTATTCTTATCTATTCATTTTCAGGTGGGTTCCACATGATTACTTCCGTGTTAGTGCCCTCGTATTGGTGGATGAAGAAGGATTGTGACAATTAAGATAAGGTAAGATTTTGGCAATCATTTTCTTATCAGGGTACTGCTATTTCCAAGAAATAGCAGTACCCTGATGTTACTTCAATGAAATGGATAGAGAACTTCGCGTTGAAAGCGAGGGCCACCGAAATACCCCTGCTATGCGCCGTATGCTTCTATTTCCCCCTCCCCCGAGTTCCTTCTCTCGAAATTAGGCTCCGGCCAGTAGGCGGTCGTTTGGCCGCTCCGTTTGCGCAGAACGAGCGCCGCAGAGCGTTCTCTTGTTTCTGCGGCTTCGTGCGAGAAAAGAGAGAGGGCCACCTGTGTCTCGCGGTGAGAGGGTGCGTGTTGCCGTGGCGGCGGACACCACAACAGGCTCCGGCACCACGATACCGCTGACTTGTCAGCATGCAGAGTCTGACCGATATACGAGTGAATACCCTCCGGTAAACAGCCTCAGACAGGCGAGAGATTGATTTTTCGCGAATGATCGTTTCTTATGTTATTGTGTGACTGGTTGTTTGTGGGTCTGAGACTTCTGCAAACATATATTGATGTTTTATTTCGCCTATCAAAACCTTTATCTTTTATAAAGGCCTCTTTACACGATACAATTTCTTGTACAAACGCTTGTATAAACTGAGCGAAATTGTATGCTTGTCTGAATGGAATCCAGAACAGGTTCTATTTCTCGTTCAGTCATTCAGACAATCGCACAAGCGTTCGTACAATTTGCCGTTTTACACGGTACAATTTCCTCATACAAGAGTTTGTACAAGAAATTGTACAAAAAATTGTATCGTGTGAAGCGGCCTTAATATCATAGTAATTGAGCTCCTCCTAATTATTTGTGAGTCTTCAGTATTTCTCACATCGGATATTCATTTCGAGTTTTATAACTGCTATCTATAGAATCTCAACCTGGACGTTCTTCGCTCTGTTCATGAATGTTGTATTTTGAACGTATCTTTCAGAAGAAATAACTGGCGTGGATCACAGTTTGAGAAATGCCGTTCTGATGATCATTTCCAAGAACATGAGTTTCCAAAATCGCCATCAGCAAGCTCTTCAAGTGAGTCGAGAGGGAAATTTAGCGCACGGTAATGTCAGTGTTGTCGGTCGTAGAGAGTTATTAATTATTTGGGTGGGAATCAAATAAGAATTGTATGACGCATGTCGGAATATAAAATCAAGGATAATTGGCATTAGGTGCGGAGGAGATACCCTGAGTTCAAATTTCAGCTTTGTCCGTGGCCCGTGGAAGAAAATTCTTTGGCTTGTGATATCTAAAGTGGAAACCAGTAACTTAGTTCAAGTGCAAATACTTCAACGCACATGTCCTATTAAGAAGAAGACGAGGACATATTCGGAAACATGGAATTTAATGGTCAAATTTTTAGCCCTATATCGCGCTGAATGTATTAGGTAAAATATTTAAATTAAAGATCTACTTGCTTCATTTCTTCGATAGGAATACCATTCGATATACTTGAGGGGAAAAATACGACCTTGCATCAAATATCCGAGAATTTGGTGAGAAATCACCCCCCGCCACACACCCTTGTGGTGGCTTGCAGGGTATTATGTAGATGTAGATCCGTCGGCAGAATTTCCCGCATTTGGCACGTGAGGACATTGACCACATTTCCCGTGAATCATCTCGAGTCTTCGATTGTGGGTTGTTCGCGCTGTGGACAATTTGTTGTGTTTCGCGTGTCTTCCACCACTGAAGGACATGCCGAAATAATAACGAATGACTGAAACAACGCGGAAACAAGTGGTAAATTTCTAGCTCGACGGTAATCAAAAGAGTGATTTTCAAAGGTTTATGTTTTTCTCGGCTATCAAAATAAGGTAAGCTTTGTGCTTCACACTACCGAGAAACTTTCTGTTCGAACAATGTTCATGCTGGCAAAAGACCTCCCATGTGTTTCATTGAGTTCTGCCGTGCTGATACATAAGGTTCATGCGATCAATCCGCAAATCCAGTCCTCAAATGCCCTCTTCTTGTCATTTGTGAGCACTATTGCGTTTTTTTAATTCGCCCGAAACACTGAGTCTTCTGAAATACACTCGATCAAATTTAGATTTGTGGAAAAAAGGATTTAGGTTCATGTTATCTTCAGGTGGCCAGAAGATGACATAAGCTGTCGGAATCCGGGTCGGGAAGAAAAATATTTGTAGTGAAATTCCTAAAGTTTGTTCCTTTGTTCCACCGTGGAGGAATTTCAGATGGTTACTCCGGACTCCGTACGATTTGCTAAAAGTAGATTTAATAAGTGTTTGTTTGAAAATAAAGGGAATATGGAAAATTTTCAGGGAATCAGTATCCTTTTTGTTCCGCTGTGTCGCGATGTCGTTTATAGTTCGTTATTTGCTGTTGCATGCCGTGTATTACTTGAATAAATAATAACCCTTGGGATACTCTTCGATTTACCAGCATTGGACTTCTTGGTTCCTCAGCATTATATCTTCAAATTAACAGTATGTTTGGAATACAAACAGCAAAATTTTGGAATGTGTTGCAGGTAACCAGATTGAAAAACAAATGTGGGAAAACTCTGTAGTAGAAGACAAGCACGAGTAACGGAAGTAGTAACTTCTTGATTTAAAAGTAGAGGGGAAGTCATTTCAAGTTTCCATCGTGTGATTAGAGGCAATTCAAGAGTGGTGTGACAAATGGCAGTTAAAACTAAACCTTAAAAAGTGTGTAGCTATCAATTTTTGGAGGAGAAATAATAATTAGTAACATGAAGATTGAAAACGTTGAAACCATATGGTATTTAGGTGTAACAATCACTAAAGATTTATCGTGGGGAAGACACATCCGGGAAATGCGCGGCCGAGCGAAGAGAAAGCTAGGATTTATAAATAGAGTACTTGGGAAATGTGATGAGAAGACAAAAGAGCGATGTTACTTTTCACTAGTTAGACCCCACCTTGAGTATGCAGCCAGTGTATGGGATCCGAATGAATTAGTATTGATCAGAGAACTAGACAGTGTGCAGCGTAGAGCAGCTAGGTTCGTTAATAGGTGTTACGATAGGTTGAGTAGCGTTTCAGAATTAATAAAAGAATTAGGGTGGGAATCATTATCAGAGAGTAGGTTAAAGTACAGAATAAATCTATTAGAGAAATTTAAATCGGATATTAAAAACACCAGCGTATTATGCTAGATTCGACCAGATAAATAAGATTAGAGTGATAGATTGTTGTACTGATAGATTCAAAATGGCTTTTTCCCCCGTACTATAAGATAACAGAATAGGCAGCAAAGCAAAGGAATAGGTAGGTTAAATATTTTAGAATTATCTGTAGTGAATGATGCATGTATTAACCCCTTAAATACTATTGATACTCATAATCTAGTTGCATGAGACCCTATAGTTGTTTGTTTGCATGTCTGAAGTGCATGCTTTGTGATCTTCACCCCCTGCCACACACCCTCGCGGTGGCTTGCAGAGTATCGTGTAGATGTAGATGTGTTTTATATCTGTCACTTAGCGCAGAAACCAGTTATGAACTTGCGTGCAGTAATGGAAAGGTAGATAGAAGCCAGAAGTAAGAAACGATGATTTTACGCAGTATTGATCGAACTGAATGCGAATAGTGGTCACTTCCTTATTCCGATTCATTAGGGCCTAATATTCAGCGTCAGTTGTTTCCTTAATTCTGCTCTTCAACCACGCACTGATTTGCGTTCACTGGGAACATTAACGTTAACGGGACCACTGCCTACCGACAGTCCGCTCCTGATGAAGTCTTGGTGTAGATGGGTCCGGGACAGCCGACCGGAACTCAGAAGCCGGAGGAAAGTAGAATCGCCTGTTAAACGCGGCACTCTCGGATAAATTCGTGATTGGTGGGCCTCGGCACGGCAAGGGTTCGCCCCGGATAAGGGTCTTGAATTAGGGTAATGGGGGCAATCCACCAACATTTTCCAAATCGCCGCTTTTAAACCGGGCGCCTTCGAGGGTTCCCCCTTCCTTGTTTGCCGTCGCCTTTTACCCCCCGACCATTATTTGCGTGTTTGCACTTGATCCCTTTCATCCCCCCGACATCTTTTTTTTTCCTTCCACTCCAATTCTCTCAATGCTCTCCTTATTAGGGGTGCTCAACTCGTCCAAGGCAATTTCCCTGTAACACGCACACACGCGGGGTAAAACGGATATTGCCCAGCAACATTCTTCGACTTCTCCGGCGCTGCAGGAAGAGTCAGCTTTGAAAATTGCTGGAGGATTCACACGTACTGAAATGAAGAATGTAAAATTGATCCGCGGACATATCGTGTATAACACGATCTCTATATTTGTATTTATATTCTGCCCACATGAATAGGTGTGAAGTATGACATTTTAATGATACACATCCTTATCTACACGATACCCTGGACAACTAGACTATACAGCAACTAGATTGTTAGTATCTATAGTATTTAAGGGGTTAATACATGCATAATGAACTACAGAACACTATAAAATATTTCCCCTACCTATCCCTTTGCCATGCTGCCTATTCTGTTCTCTTAAAGAACGAGGGAAAAATGCCATTTTGAATCTATCGGTACGACAATCTATCTCTCTAATCTTATTTATCTGGTCGAATCTAGCATAATACGCTGGTTTTTTTTAATATGTGCCTAACATCTTCAGTAAAGCTATCCGATTGAAATTTCTCTAATAGATTCAATCTGTACTTTAACCTACGCTCTGATAATGATTCCCACCCTAATTCTTGTATTAATTCTGAAACACTACTCACCTATCCTAACACCTTTTAACGAACCTAGCTGCTGTACGCTGCACACTGACTAGTTCTCTGATCAAACCTAATTCATTAGGATCCCATACACTGGCTGCATACTCAAGGTGGGGCCTAACTAGTGAAAAGTAACATCGCTCTTTTGTCTTCTCATCACATTTGCCTAGTACTCGTTTTATTAATCCTAGCTTTCTCTTCGCTCGGCCGCATATTTCCCGGATGTGTCTTTCCCACGATAAATTTTTAGTGATTTTTGCACCTAAATATCTTATGGTTTCTACGTTTTCGATCTTCGTGTTCCTAATTTTATAGGTACGCTGTATCGAATTATTCCTCCTCCAAAAATTGATAGCTACACACTTTTTAAGGTTAAGCTCCAACCGCTATTTGTCGTACCACTCTTGAATTGCATCTAAATCTTTGCTAAGCGATGACTAGTCAACTTAATCGAAGCTGAAAAACGTTCCTGCTGCACATAATTAAAATTATCAAGGAATTGATCCGATTGGATTTACATTTAAGTGGTCACATCCCAACAGATCCCAAGTGGCTCAACGGAGGAATATAAGTGAGTTTCAACTAAAACACCCAAACACATATCATCATGCACTAACTTGATTTGTATAGGCATAATGTGTTGTATACTAATTACAAACATCAATTATTCAATGCGAAGCCCTCATATCCAGAAGTTTTAAGTTGGATAAACTCTTCAAATGCTATTTTGATACAGGAATGAGTTTTGATGTGGTACCATATGTCATTCTAATTTTATTGTGAGAATTCTGTATGCGCATATACAATGGGAATTTCTAATTTCTACCAGAACAACAACCGTAAAAGCAAAAAAAAAAAGTTTAGGCAGATTAAGGTTATGAAACCTGTGGTTATCCGGGGATCGAACAATCTAAAAACAATATCGTGCATCCTCTTCCTTCCAGCAATGGAAAGGAAAGAGTGAACCCTTCTTTACGTCTGAGTCGCTCGTTAAATGCAATGACCCGCGGTTCAGCAGCCGCTTTTATAACGGGCAAAGGGCAGCGCTTGGAACATGTCCAACACACCCTCCTAATTTATTTACTTTTTAAAGAAATGGTACACATACAGCAATGCTGTCAATTTAAAGTGCACTAATAACAGTCACAATGAAGATAAAGTAAACAACAAAGAAAAATAAAAAAATAACAAAAAAACAGAAGCTAGTTGATAAAATATGCTGATTATTATTTACAAGAATTGTTTCCAATAATACGAGCTGAGGCAAGGTCAGTGAAAGTTTTAAGGGGTAGAGAAAAGGGGTCAATGTCAGAAGGGAGAGAATTTATTAGGGTGGATAGACGGAAGAAAAGAGAGCTTTTAATGAATGACAGCCAAGGTGTGGGGTAAATGTTTAGTAGTTCGGGTAGGGCGAGAAGGTACTCTGACGCTGATGAAAGAAATTAATTCGGGGCTTTCTATGCAGGAATTAATGGCGTTGTAAAAGAGTTTTATGCCCGATTGGTGTCAATGGTGTGAGAGACCGCTGATGGAAAAAGAAGATAATGCAGCATCTGTGGACGCATTGCGGAGATAGGAATTCTATATTTCACAATTTTTGCGAAGAAATTCGTAACACTGTTGAGGGTGGCAATATTTGTGGGAGTTGACATTGACCATATGGGGGAGTGAGCACCGGAAGAACAATGGATGAGAAGTAGGAGTGCAGTGCTTGTGTAGGTACTAGTGATATCCGTGAAACGGTAGAGAAACCCTTAAAGAGACATTGCTTTCGATTTGATTGCCTTAATGTGCTCACCGAAGTGAAGTTTTCTGTCCTGTACCCCCGTCTACGAAATCGCTCAATTATCTCCATCTTCCACCCCCGGGGGAGGCCCCAGGCCTCTCCCGAAATCGAAGGATCGAAACCCCTCCCTGTCTTTCGACCCCCTGCCTTCTCGCTACCCCCCCCTCCTCCCCCCCCATGGCGTCCGACAAAAGCGGATGGCCCTAGGTGGGAACTGAGGAAATGCCGCTCGTCGACCCAGAGTGGAGTTGTCCTCGGTGACTTCTGTGCTGCCTCCATCAATAAATAAGGGACTATCTAATGAGTTATTGAAAGAAATAAAAATTATAGTTCCTAAAGTTAATAGTAGGTCAAAAAGGACCTTTTACATATCAAAGGTGAACACTAATTATGGTGCAAATTCACCAATGCAAAGGACATGTGCTACTTATGACAGGTATTGTAATGAATTAGACCTATATGTCAGGAAAGACAACTTTTAGAATGAAGTAAAAAATTTGTTTGTGGAGTGACTAAGGAAGTTAAGTTATTTTTATTTTTTGGCTGTGATTGTTTATTTGGCATTTTCAGATATTATTATTTGTTGGTTATTATTTTTGTGACTGCGACCAGATTACTCTTTATATTTATATCTTTTGATTGTTCACCCTATAATTATGCATGTGTTGGGTGAACGTTATCATTATTATCATTGGTCAATAATCCTAGGGTTGGTTTGACGCAGCTTTCCACTCGATTCTTCTATCGGCCAACCTTTTCATTGTGACGTAATTCTTCTCTTTTACATTCTTCACAACCTGTTCCATGTATACTCCGCTGCTGTAATCGTCCATGATTCACTGCCGTAAAGAAACATGCTCTAGATGTATGTTCTGATGAACTGTTTCCTTATTTCTATGCTTGTATTTCCTGCTGTAAGTAGATTCTTCTTTTGATAGAATGCCCTCTTTGCCTGGGCTATTCTACTCACAATTTCTTTCTTGCTTCGTCCATCGTTGGTTACTCAGCTTCCTAGATAACAGAACTCTTTAACCTCTTCAACTTTTTGTTTTCCTAGTTTGACATTGGTTTTCGCCTCTTCTTTGTTGCTGCACACCAATATCTTAGTCATTTTCTTCTTATTTATCTTCATTTCATATCTAGCCACAGTCCTTTCCATGGTTGTTAGCATCTTATTCATCTCCTTCTCTGTCTCTGCTATGAGAGCTATGCAATCAGCGAATCGTAGCATACTGATTGTTTCTCCGTGGGTGAACGTTAAACTCAATAAATAAATAATGTATTTGGCCGCCAGCAAAGCCTGAACAATGGCCAGGAGGACACCAAGAGACCCTAGGAGGGTTTTTTTATTCGAAGCGGTGAAATATTAGGCTCGCAGGTGGCACGACCCGCTCCCGGGCGCGGCGCCGCGACCTCCCGCACCCGCGAAAGTGCTGCACGCAGAGTGCCGCGCCTCATTCAACCCTACGGCCGCGCCTTGCGGGTGTGGACAGTGTCTCTGCGGAAAATGACGCAAGTTTGAGCGACGGCATGGTGGAAGACCTGCAGTGCACGTGGCTTCCTCTTCAGATTAGCGACGGTTTTGATTCGATAGGATTCCATCGCCTCCTTTGATAACCCTCCTGCCATACACCTGCTTATCTATCTGTTCGATCCCTCTCACGACCGCAACACTCTCTATCCGATCCGTCCGTTCCTCCTCCGCCTTTCCCATTTGTGCAGCTAACTCATCTCCGAGGCCCGCTTGGCACGCGTGCCATTCCCACAGAGGAAGGGTGAGTTGCGCGCGAAGAACACTTCGATGTGCCTTCTTCCGATATGCGCCAGCGGCGACATTAAATTCGGTGCCGCGTAGGACACCACTGGCTTCTCGGGACTCAGGACTCTTAAGTACAGATTAAATCTATTAGAGAAATTTCAATCGGATAGCTTTACTGAAGATGTTAGGCACATATTAAAAACCCCATCGTATTATGCTAGATTCGAGCAGATAAATAAGATTGGAGAGATAAATTGTCGTACTGATAGATTCAAAATGGCTTTTGTCTCTCGTACTATAAGAGAACAGAATAGGCAGCATAGCAATGGGTTAGGTAGAGGAAATATTTTAGCGTAGTCTGTAGTACATGATGCATGTATTAACCCCTTAAATACTATAGATACTAACAATCAAGTTGCATGAGACAATATGGTTGCGTGTTTGCATGTTAGTAGTGCATGCTTGGTGATCTTCACCCCCCGCCACACAGCCTCGCGGTGTTGCAGGGTACATCTACAGCTACATAATATCCTGCAAGCCACCATAAAGGTGTGTGGCAGGGGGTGAATTCTCACCAAACATGCACCACACATCGTGCACAAAAAAAGGATTGTTATCCATTGCTACAATTGTACTGGATACATTTACCGTTATTCATATCCCTAATAGTACGAGGAAAAAATGACATTTTGAATCTGCCAGTTCGGCAATCAATTTCTCTAATTTTGTGATTGTGGTCCAGTCTGCCATAGTAAGTTGGGGTTCGCAAAATTTTTTTAACGTCATCACTGAAAATATTATCTTCGAATTTATTTAAGAGATTAAGTCTTAATTTCAACCTGCGATCTGACAATGATTCCAGTTTTAATTCACTTAATAGGCTGGTTACGCTAATATAATTATCGTATCTTCCCTTTACAAATCCTGCCGATCTTCGCCGCACACGTTAAACGGGTATCGTGTAGAGGTGGGCATTCGTCACTGGACATCGCAGCTATGGACAGCAGTGTTCGCGGCACGGATCAGGCGAATGTTGGCATTTCTGACTGCTCAGGGAAGAGGGAGAGAAGAGAAGCCATCACTTTGACACTTGGTTTCCACCCAGGACTAGGGTCAGCGCATGTGTTCTCTCTCTCTCTCTCTAGGTAGCAAGTGAGCAATGTCCCTCTTCTTGGCAGCTACTGTGGAAACGATTCCCGTACGCCTGCGCTGCGTATCAGTAAAAATCAGGAACCAGCACAGGGGTCATTTCCACTTTTGTCTCCCTCGCATGGACCTGTGAGGAAACCACTCTCATCAGAGTGGGGATTATTCTATCTCGCTCCTTCATCAAAGCGTTCCCGCGCCCGCAGCGCTTCCGTCTTCGTCGGCAGCCCACATCCCTGCACCCGCCTTATCTCTCTCTTGCCGTTCGGTCCATCTGACCAGCCTCCCTCTCCACTCGACGACGTTTCACCAATCGCGAGACGTGCGTCCGGTGGATACATTCTGCGTTGCCGACGCAGAGGGAAAAGATCGACCGGACACGATCAGTTCCCTCTCTCGTGATGTGAAGATGCAGCCAGGAGTCCGGTAGGTGGTCACCCCCATTAAATACGCTTTATTTCTGCGCCTGGCGTTTATTCGGAAATCACTCACAACTCTACCGTGACTACGTTGCGCGTCAGGGGTTTGATGAATCCGATTGCCGACCCGGAGATACTGACTTCAATTTGTTTGTTAGGAGACAAGTTTGGTATGGACTTCAATGTCAAGTACGCCGTGAGAATGAGTGGAGCTGACTCGAGTAGAACTAGTAGACTCGAGTAGAATGGTAATGGACAGGTACGTCCCGCTTGTGTCCAATCGGCGACTGATTTTTGTTCCGTGCGATGGTAGGTCGACGAGGTCACTTACTTTCTAATGAGGTCACTAACTACTAGCGCAAAACCAACTTTTTTTTTTTTAAATTTTCATGGTGACATAATCAATACCATCACTTGTTGTATAACACTGTGAAAAGTTTATCTGATTTTAAGATACAAAAGCGATCTGAATTTCAGATGCAACATTTTTTAAGACAGTGCACGTTGAATTTCAGCCCTAATGTCTTGTCTAAAAATAAGGCAGGTGAAGGACTGAAAATCAGATCAGGTGGAACTTATTTTAAGTTAGGCCCATGCTGAATTTAAGACAGCCCTGGTCTGGTAATAATGCGGGTTGCTACTGAAATTCTAGCATACTTTGAGGGGAAGTCGTATTTTAAGGCAGGTGCAGGACTGAAAATCAGACCAGGTGGGACGTATTTTAAGGCCCATGCTGAATTTAAGACCAGGGCTGTCTTAAATTCAGCATGGGCCCATCATAAAATGAGTTCCATGTAGCAATGCGGGTTGCTATTGAAATTAAAGCTGGCTTTTATGGGATGTCTAATTATAAATACTACTCATTTAAACACTTCACACAATCACAAACTAAAACCATAACATTTCATATTTTTACTCGGTGATACTGATTTACTGGTTAAATTCTTCGATAGAGCAAACGTAATTCATAGAATTTCCATTGAAATAAATTTCAAGACTGAAATGGGAACACATTAAAAATAACTTCAAAGATAATATGAAAATTTGTACTTTTACTGGAAACAAAGTAATCCATACAAAGTCTTCGATACCAAAGATATGTGCCAGTGTCTACAAACCAAGGCAGAAGATGTCACTTGACGAGGGTGACTATTTTTTAGTTCTTACAACCCTGCCGTGTGGACAAAAGAAGGAAGTTTAGTCTCAGGATACGTCACTCATACACAACTGGCTCCCTTCTGCAAACAAAAGAAGTATCAACGCCACATTCTCACACCATTAATTCATCGCACGAAACATAATTCACCTACTTACAATAAAATTTGACTAGACTTCGAATTTGACATATTTACGCTTCGTAATCCTTGTTGAATTCCATCTCCCTGATTACGCTCCGCCCATCAATCTTTGCTATTGGCAGGTTAGCTCCAATTGTGGAGCCAACAATGGCTTGCTTATTTTCAGCCCGGGTGATTTCAGATCACAACCATCTTATTTACAATATGCAGTTGTTAAGTTCTTAAAATAAGACGGAGGTGGGTCTGATTTTCACGCATGTTGAGTCTTAAATTTAGACCACTACCGTGAAATCAGACAGCGTTTAAATTCAGATCGCACTGAAAATCAGATAAACTTTTTACAGTGCATTACCCTAACTTTTCATTGCCTGTAAAAATATATCATGGCTCTCGAACAATTTTCAAGCCATTGTAAGGGACATAGTCTGCCGTCTCAGCAGACTGCCGACCCCGTGGCCTAAGGCGATTGGACGTCAGCCGCGGCGCAGACAGTAGCCGCACTCTGTTGCCACTTCCGGTTGGTATCTCAAGCAATATCGATGCTTCCACCAATTCCACCAGGCGTGCTCTCGGTCGAGTTGATTTCTCGTGGCATTAAATTGCGCAAGTAAATGCATCCTTTTCATTGAGCTCTCACCATTTGTAGAGTGCATGGTGAATTACTTCACCAAATATGACGTCACGGATATTCTGCTTACTGACTCATTCAACGATTAATGTTTTCCGCCGAGGAATTTATATGTGTACTTCGAAAACCCTTGGAATGTAAACATCTCAAGATGGTGAATCATTATCAATGACTGTTATCACTTGATTTATGAATGGGATATGCGTGCTTAGAGAATGTACTTCGTCAGCGTATTCTTCGCAGTGAATTGGAAGGATATGATAGCCATGTTGAAACTGAGAATCCTACGATGGGAAGTGTTTGGCGACACGACGCGGATGCCTTACGTAAGGGTTGAGGTTCTTCAGACAAATTACCATGAGCTATTTTTTTCATTTTCAATAACACTCATCTGCTTTTCATTATGAATGACAAAAAAACCTTTGTATTTACACAATTTATTCTCTCACACTACGGCCATGGTTTCGACGATTAACGCCATCCTCATTTTGTCGTTCATAATGAATACAAGTAAATTCCATAAAGTGACGCCAGAAACCATCAACTCATCTGCTAATTTGTATATTTTTTCTGTCTTTTTTTGAATGAAGAGATGCATCAGACTGGATTTTTTTCCTCGAGTCCGAAAATGACGTCAAAAATTCCGTATCACTTTTTCCACAGATCAGGAAAATATGAAAATTATGAAACGGCGTTTTTTCAAAATAACATTGCCATATGGCAGCATCTGAAGTGTTTAAATTTAGATCGCTCTTTTATTGGAAACAAAGTAATCCATACAAAATATTCGATACCAATGATATGTGCCAGTATCTACAAACCGTACTATAAGAGAACAGAATAGGCAGCATAGCAAAGGGAAAGGGAGGGTAAATATTTTAGAGTATTCTGTAGTGCATGATGCGTGTATTAACCCCTTAAATACTATAGATGCTAACAATCAATTTGCATGAGACAATATAGTTGCTAGTTTGCATGTTATTAGTGCATGCTTGGTGATCTTCACCCCCTGCCACTCACCCTCGCGGTAGCTTTCAGGGTATCGTGTAGTTGTAGATGTAGATGAACCGAGGCAGGAGCTGTCACTTGATGAGGGCGACTATTTATTAGTTCTTGCGGGTTGCACGTAGACAAAATAAGGAAGTTTAGTCTCAGGAAAAGAGAATCTCAGAAAAAAAGAAAAGAGAAAAAGAGGAAAAAAAATGTTTGTGGAATGGATGCAAGGAATGTAAGTAGCGGATGCACATAAACACGCACCTGATAATGAAAATGAAACTTCGTATCTGTGTGACGTCACCAGTTGCTGGCGCCCTCCCGGAGTAGGAGGGGTGAAAGTCGCTCACGGCTCGTGCATCGAGGCGCTCACTTTTTATTTTACGACATGAGCTTCTCGTTAGTGCACTCATTCCGATGAGGAAATGGCAATCATGCATTCTGGCCCAGTGCAAAGCAGCTAATGGGCATTTGCCTCATAGTTTCTCCGAGAGGTAAATTGGCGGCGGTATGGAGGAAGAGTTAAACGACTTCATTCAGCGCGCAAGGCGAAGCATTAGTTGAAGAAGATCCTTGAAAGCATTTCAGGAGGGCGTGATCAAAGTAGTTCACTAATACATACCAAGTACGACGGTATGAAAGAGGGATTAAGGGATTCATTTAACATATTTAGGAAACTAAATAAAGTATTAGATACAGAAATGCAAGGAAAGCATTTGTTTAGCACATGCGCGAATTGGCTAACAAAAATATACAAGCAAGTGGATCAGGGATAAAGCGGAGACAAGGTGGATAAGTGCCAGTAAATGAAATCTGAGAGGGACAGATTCTCTGTAGATAATACAAATATTCTCAAGACACCAGCGTAGCCTAACAGCAGAATAGATCAAAAGGATAAAATCCTAGGGATAGTAAGACAGAGGTCCATAAATCATTTTATCTCTGCACAGTGATGGGCAGCAATAGACTACAGCGAATAACGCATGTGTAAGTTAGAATAGGTACTGTGCCTTTACAAATGGAATGAATGGCATGAACATGAATTACCACCATATAGCCAATTGTTTTAACATGCACACGGTTTAACATCACAACCTCATGCATGCTTAAGAAAATAAAAGTGAATTAATGGATATATTAGTGGAAGCTTCTGACCAATCACTTTTTATTTTATTAATTTGTAAAAACCTTAAATTTAGTGTCATGTGCTGTACGTAATAGTGTCACGTGCTAACATATCACGTTCCTCGTAAATACATATCTAACTTTTTCCTCAACGAATCTAAAACTCCTTACTCAATCATTTCACACGATTTACCAAGTTTCACTTGTCGGGTGTCCCTCAAGGGAGCATGGTAGGCTCAACTTTCTTTCAATCTTTACACGAATGACTTCCGTTGTCGATAGTAAGCTCCATCTATTTGCCAATGATGCTGATTGCTGATGCTATGGGGAGATTATAAACGAAGAGGTCACGCAGGTGCTAGCGAGGAACCTAGATAAAATTGATAACTGTTGTTTTACTAGGCAGACTGAGTTAAATTAAGATAAATGCACTGTCGTGAACTTCCTGGAAAAGGAGTAGTTCCTCTGTAGATGCATATGGCGTTAAACAAAGAGTGATATAGACAGTAGAAACAATAAAATTCCTTGGAGTTACAATCACACAAGACATGTCACGGGGAAGCACATCCGTGAAATGACTCTGCTAACAAACCTTCGATTTGGATTCATGGAAACGGTTGCTACGTAATTGCGATGAGAAATTAAGAGAGATGACATTTTTTACGAGTCAGGCCTCACTTGGAATAGGCCGCTAAACAAATGGGTATGGTCATAAGTAATAATGAATTAACAAACGTGGAATCCATTAAATATCTTGGAATAAGACTGACAAATGATCTTTCCTGGGGTAAACACATTCGTGAAATAATGGGTCAAGCGAATCGCAAACTGGGTTTCATTAAAAGAGTATTGGGTAAATGTGACGATCATGTACGAGAAATCAGCTACTTTTCCCTTGTTAGACCTCATTTGGAATATGCTGCCAGTGTATGGGATCCCTACGAAATCGGTCTAAGTAATGAACTTGAACGTGTTCAGCGAAGATCGGCAAGATTTGTAAAGGGACGATACGATAATTATATTAGCGTAACCAGTCTATTAAATGAATTGAAATGGGAATCATTGTCAGATCGCAGGTTGAAATTTAGACTTAATCTCTTCCACAAATTCCAAGGCAATATTTTCAGTGATGATGTTAAAAATATTTTACGAACCCCAACTTACTATGGCAGACTGGACCATAATCATAAAGTTAGAGAAATTGATTGCCGAACTGACCGATTCAAAATGTCCTTTTTCCCTCGCACAATAAGAGATACAAATAACGGTAAATATGTCCTATCGGAGAGTAGCAATGAATAGCATTGGTAGTTGCATGTTGGTATGAGTACTTAAAGCTAACCCTACTAACAGAATGTTTTTGCATGTTTGCTTTGCAATTTCTATCTTTTTTAAATAGAGTAGTTCTGACTACTATATTAATACTATTCCTTTTTTATGCATGATATGTAGTGCATGTTTGGTGAGCAATCACCCCCTGCCACACACCCTTGTGGTGGCTTGCAGGGTATTATGTAGATGTAGATGATGTAGATGTAGATGGGATCACTATGAGGCAATAGAGAGAGAGTAAGTGCAAAGAATATTGGCGACTAGCCTGAAATTACATTATGATAACAATTTTAGTGCCAATAGTTTGGTGGAAGAATTCAACAGGAAATCACTAACAAAGTTGAATTTAAAAGTTTGGCTAATTTTTTAAAGCTGAATTTTACTTTGAGCGCGCCATATTTATCCGAATCATATTAAATATTTATAAAATCAGGTCTGAATGAGAGAATGCTGTACTGCCTCCACACCAGAGTACTGGTGCCTCGACCAATATCAAATCCGAAGGAATTTTCGGATTGGCTGGAGCGGATTGGGAATCTAAGTGCAACCAATCTTTTTTGAACCACCGCAAAATGCAGAGCGAAACTGCGCATTGGCGAATGTCATTTGTCAGCCCTTGGCGATTTACGATTCGGGTTCCGGAGACGAGAGCCATGTTCCCGAGGACAAATGGGTTTCCAAGTACGAAAGACCAACCCGTGCATTCCTTATCCGTTCCCATGGATACAGCAGGCTTTGTCAAGAGGAAGGGGCGAGAGTGAGTCACCAATCAGTGCTGCCATCTCGTGAGGCACACCTCCGTCCCTGGCATAGCAGCGAGGGCAAAGATCTAGTCGAGATACGTCACACCGGTTGGTGTCGGCCTCTTGTGTCGGGGGGCTGCTTTTATTGCGGCGATAGCATCAGGCCGATGCTATCGAGACGGATCCCACCTCAGCAGGGGAACGCTGTCTGCCCCTCCTTCGACTCCACCCCCGAACCGGCACACCCGAACAAAGTTTCGGCCTTTTACGCCAACGGAAAATGCATGTTTCATTGGTTGTGAGGGGAAAATGATCTTTAGTCAGGGAGAAGAAGCAGTAATTCGCTGACGGTCACCCGCATTAATCAATCCATGGCTTGTTTTCGTGTCGGCAGGATATTTATTTCGGGAGCGGAGGAAGTTCACTTGTCCTGCTCTCAGGGAAAGGCTTTCTTTGTTTGACGCCTCCCCTGAGACGGTCGCACTCGATACAGCATCCAAGAAAGAAATGGTGCGCCATTGAAGACTCGGCCCCAAATAACACTTGTGCGTCTTGTAATGATCGGCTCGGATTGAGACGAACATGGACGCGAGAGAAAAGAACGGACTAATTCTTAAGACTTGCTGTCTGTGTTCAGGACATGTAGGTACTCCGAATACTGTTAATCTGATAGGTGTTTTCGATGGAGTAGAGGGCTCGATGCTGAATAGTATTTAATACATTCCTAAATCCAGGGCAAAGGCTGTATTTAAAAGTGCATTTATTATAGAATTCAAAAGAAAAACAATTCTCTAGATCCGATCGGTTTTACTCAGTCCGGGATGGGGGAGGGGGGGGTGGACACCCAGGGGGAGGCACGCTGTCCCTGGCACCGTATGGGTGAAACACCACGATTCCGATCACCAAAGTTAGTGGGTGCCGCTCGATCCGAGGCAACTGCTCCGGCCCTTAATTAATTCGCACCCCTGCTCCTTTGCGGCGTCACGCGCGGGTGTGGTGTGGTGTGGTAGGGGTGGGGGGGGGGGGAGGGAGAAAGGGGGTGGGGTGGGAAGAGTGGATAAAGTGCTGAATAGCACGCTCTTTATATCCCGCTGTCGAAGGGAGAGATTATCTCTCGCCGTGAGAGCAGAAGTGACCCTCGTTATCCCCTTTGGCAGGAGGGATGGCGGGGGGGGGGACGATTATTTATGTGGCGAAGAATTCCGGAGGAGAGGTGGGGGGAGGAAAAGAGACAGGCTCAGGTGTGCTCCCCGCCTTATTTCTGCAGAGGAAGCACGGGTGTGCTCTCCAGATAATTTTCATTGGCTCCACTTAAAAAATACCCCCCCCCCCTCACTCCTCCCTACCCATTGTGGGGGTGGGGGTGTCGTCTTATGAATGTCGTCCCCCGAACAAACCATTAACGGGAAGCTAAGGCGCCTTCAGCGACATACTCTTCATTTGGCTCCATATTTACGCGCGTCTTTGAATAATTGCAACCCTTTAACGTCAGCATTTTTTGCCTCACTTGCTCTGCAAATTGTCGAGCCATCTGCTCGATCGATTTATGAGAATTTCATACCTAAGGGGGAAAGGGTGTAGGCTATATAAACTTTGCCCGATGCGCTTCGCGAAATTGTCTCACAACTCCTACCAGCTCTCCAAACTTATGGCTGTCGATGCGGTCTTCTAACTTCTATTGGGGGTACTTGCATTGCCAAATATTTCATTGGACTGGTTAACGACCCCTCCGATATTTTACCCTTCTGTCATGGTCACCAATTCGTCACCCATTTCATCGCTATGCGCTGAAGGAGATGATGATTAAGGGAACCATTTTCCAAAATAAGCGTTATAGTAGTGTAAAAGCAGTTTTTTAAAATTTTTTGCAACTATTATCAAGATACATAGTTGATTTCTTCCCAGCGTTTAAGTCGAATTTTGCACAAGACCACCTATGCAAGTGGTTAATTTTCGCCTCCCCCTGTCACAAATCCTCGCGGTGGCTCGCAGGGTATTACGTAGATTCAGATGTAGATGCTTCGGCCCAAAATATATAAATAAAATCCCTAAATGTTTTTCCACCGGAAAGCAGGCAGCTAAGTCTTTTTCTCTTTCAAAGTGAGCAAATCTATGAAAGTCTTAATCTAATGAGTGCCTTAAGATGCCTCGCCGTGCCTTTGTACGGATGTAATTCTATTCCCATGGCTGAGAACGCCCGAATACACCGGGAATACAACTCCAAATGGGAATGGCGCAGTGAGCGTCGCTACCTTCGGTGCTCTTCCCAAGCGGTCATCGTTGTGCTGGGCGTTCACTCATTGTCGGGCGTCCACCTTGCAAGCAAGCCGTCCACGCCTTTCGCCACGCAGATGGCAGCCGCCCGCTCAAGGCGGCGGCGACTATCACCAATTTGCATTTATATTGATGACCCTTCTCTCCTTGGTATGTCCCTAAGTGTCCCAGCGTGATGAAAGGAATGAAATGTGCCCATCATCATTCGCAAATATCTTTGCATCAAAGACTCGGGAATAATTAAGTGTAATCCGTTGCAAAATAGGGCTTCACATCCAAGAATTGAGTTCTCTCGCGAATCGCCGTCTTCCACGTTACTCATCATAATCTGTATGAAACCTCCGTTTGCTGAATCCCAAATGCCCATTCAGCGCTCCAAACAGCAGGGGAAACTCATTCTCTCTAGGCCTCGAAACGATCTTATTTTCTTTAACAGAGTGCAGGAAATATTTCATTTTGATAATTATGAGCTAGACTGACACCCAGACATATAATTACGCTCACTATGATTCTTTCAACGCCATAAGTCAGTTACTATTGCGCCAATACACATTTAGTGCACGGACGTGGTGCATGTTCGGTGGCAACATACCCCCCCTGCCACTCACCCTGCAGGTTACATCACCTTTTACGGTAGTCAGTGAATATAGATATAAATTGGTATCTACCAGAATTATCGTACTCGTCATAGATTCATTCCAGCCCCAAGTCTTGACAAGAAGTATTAACGTGTTCAATAGCAAATGCCTTGTAATCCCTTTACTCGGTAAATGTATTTATGCTATTTTTAAAGGAATTTATTGCAATGATATACGTACATGAATACAAAAAAATATATACTTTGAAATTAGGTTGGAAAAACATTTAAAATTAGTGTTAAAAAAATCCTAAATTTTACATAAAATGTCAATACAATCTACAGTGTTGTATAATATTTTTTTACGCTGATGCGAGTCCTCCTGAGCCTTAACAGGCCCATCAGAAGGTGATCCTTTTTCCTACTTCAAATAAGTCGGGTAAAAAATACGATGAGGCAGATTGCAATTACTTTCGGGACAGCTACGGTCGTCATCACCACATGGATCCCACACTCCATCCCTAGAATTCGTTTGTGATCAGAATCCGATGCCAAAGGTCTTGCATCCAATTAACGGCTAAAAAGTATTACTTATAAATGAAGTTTGAAAATTGATTCGTGGTAAATAGCTTCTTGATCTTCTATTTTAAACTTGCCGATTCATTGTATTAGGATTGAGAGTTGTTAAGCAAAAGTATTTTATCCTGGGTTTCACGAAACCTGCTTTTGTAAAAACTGTGTGATTTGACCTGAAAAATTGTCTGTTAAACGGAAGGGGCACGATTTCTAAATATTTTAACCCCAATAAATAACAACAATTGGGCGTCAAAGACTATTTGATTTAACTTTTAACAATTTCTGTCACTTGAACAACTTCACATTCTTGATATACACATTCTTCACACTCTTCATATCTTGATTTTGGTTTGTTGTGTCATTGTTCCTGGTGTGGATGCACCCCCTGCCACACACCCTCGAGGTGGCTTGCAGGGTATGTCGTATATATAGATATAGATAGATATACTTCTATATGGACAAGGATATATGATGTAAGAAAACTTAACTTCGTATTTTTCACACTTTTATTGAGAAACCCTACCCGTTTCGGCTTATATGTACTCCAGATGAGGGGGAAACTGCATGAGTGGTTGGGGAAGCTTAAATGGCACATCTACATCTACGCGATACCCTGCAAGCCCCCGCGGGGGTGTGTGGCAGGGGGTGAAGATCACCAAGCATTCACTATTGACGTACAAACATGCTACTATATGGTATCAAAATGATATGGTTAATTCATTGGTTCACTTTCAGTGAACAATTGCCCGAAATAACAATTTCATATCGCGGAATAGAGCACCAGTAAAAAATTAGTAAAAACAATTCACGTAGTCCCGATCAAATTACTTCCAGAGTATATAAAACATTAGCTTCTGAAATAGATCTGGAAATAATATTCAATAAAACACTAAAGAACCACACGGTGTCGAGGAATTGGAAAGTATCTTACATTACTCCTATATTTAAAAGCGGTGATAGGGAAGAACCTAGTAACTACAGACCCATTTCACTCACGTAAATCTCTTGTAAGGTATTGGAGCGAATTTTAGTCAAATCGATCATGGGGCATTTAGATAGACAGGGATTGCTCATAAACAACCAACATGGGTTCCGGAAAGGTAGATCTTGCGAGACACAATTAGCTTTATTCTTACACGATATTTTAGTCCACGGCGAAAACAGTACTGAAGTTGATGCGAAATTTTTAAATTTTAAAAGGCTTTCGATAAAGTTCCTCATGATAAATTATTCTTGAAGTTATAGAGTTTTGGTATGAATAAAGACGTATGTTGGATAAAAGATTTCTTACATGGACGAGAGCAAGGGTTGTCATAGATGGTATAATGTCGGACACAATCGAAGTCACATCGGGAGTTCCCCAGAGTAGCGTAATAGGTCCGCTTCTATTTCTTTTATGCATAAACGATTTGAGTACCGTAGTTAGTATTAAGGTAGAACCTCTACTACAAGTTCCTTCGAAAACATGCCTTGATATTTTGATATATTGTAGAGAAATCATTCCTTCGTCAATCCATGAAAAAATATTTGGGGGTCATCGGCCAATTTACGCTTATTACAGGATTTGAAAATCGTCATTTTCAGCCTCAAATTACATTGCTCTTATGGAAGAATGGTGACGTCCCTCCCTTAAAAATTTTATTTCTCAAAATTTCCCCTGAAAACACCATTTCAAAAACTAGTATATTGTGAATGAATAGTAAACGAATAATATGTATTTTTTTCAGGTTGCCTCATCAGCCATTTAAGGCTAATATTTATGATTGAAAAACGATGAAAAGTCTAACTTCCGGTCCTTAGCCACCATAGCGACAGAAGTCTGGCAACGATGTTAGGGGAGTAATGAAAACAAACTGGCCCAGTACCTCCGTCTTTACTTCTTACGTCACGATTGCAGACGATTTATGCTATGAAGTGTGTCTTTGATTAGTACCAGTTGTACTGTACTCCCTGTTAGTATTGGTTACTTGAAGAATATCTGAGTGGGCTAAAATATTTTACACTTAGCAGTCGTCATACACGGAATATCATAGATCCCAGAAAATAATTGGTATAACACTGTTTACACGATAAAGTCGCTTCTTTATTGCTACTCACGATGGTCTATTAGTTCTTTAAAAGAATATTTCCAATATTTTAATGTATATTTCGTGGTATAAAGCCATCGTTTTCACCTAGCACTAAATAATACTTTGTTTTGAATGCGTATTTATTATCACCCGCATAATATATTTCTCATCCAAAAAGTAAAAGTGAGAATATAAGTCAATAATATGGTCGTAGGAATTTGAAACTAGACTCGATGCATGCTGTTAATAGCACTAATATGTTTGGTAATACAATTTCCCAAACTTACTCACTGATCAACTATACAAGCATTCTCCAAGAGAATAAAATAGTTTCTCAAGGGAAAACTGATGAAAATGAAGTTCTGAGTTCTGATGAAATCTTAATTCTAGTTCATCCAAAAGAGAGTTGCTTAGCCGTATATCTGTTTCGCGAGATCCCAATCATCATGGCAGATTATTGGCAGATAACTTAGCTGATAGTTCATAACCCTTAAAATTTTCTGATACGGGTCAAACTATATAAACACTTATCAAATATGAACAATATTGTATATACCCATGAAGCCCGAACTAGTAGTATCAGTATACTTTTTACCAAGCCCGTAGCCAGGACAAAAATTGAGGAGGGATTTACTGATTGGGATCTAAAGACTATGTCCTATAGAAAAACAATGTTTTTTACAGTACCAAAATAGTAATTCATCTTCACTGCCTTTTTATTATCTGTCATACACAACAAATAATCTCACCTCTATGCTACTTCCTTCTTCAACTTTTTACATTTACCCTCTAAATGAAAATTTGGAGGGAGTTCACAACCCCCTCCCCTTGCACTCACTACAGCCTTGACTTTATCCATGTAAACGGTAACGTTCCACCCACCATGCTGTAAACAGCAATAGGATGTGTAGATAATTCTTTCCTCTTTTCATTAATAGTACCTATTTTTTTCATTTCTTGGCTAAAATAATATAAGACTAAGGTGGTAATAATTTTAAAGCTGCCAGTAAGAAATTGTAGCTTTCAAATTAATATCGAAATACCTACTGCTTATTCCTCTTCAGGCTGGCTTGAGATTCCGATGTCAATACAGTATTTACAACGCCGTTCACTCTACATTTTATACCCCAATTACATTCCAGTCCGATGAGAATTTCTTCTGTTATATCAATTAACGTTAACACTGAATTACACGCTGTACAAATAATCAGCTTAGCCAAAACATTTACTTCTACGATTTGACATCCATCAATAAATGCACTCAAAGAGTTGATTTGAAAAATACTTTCATCAGTATTCTGTCCCTTATATTTTACAAACAATTAGTCTTACTATATTAAGACATAAAGTTGCCTTTAAAACGAACTTATGAAGCCATAACTCTAGCCCTCAATTTGAATTGGCGATTCAAAAAGGCCAATTGCACTGCCCAAGAGAGCTCAGTTATAAAAATTATCGCACTTTAATGTAATAGAGCAAGTGTAATTTGTAACTACAACACAAAATACCGTATTGTAAAACTGAAGAGAAATGCTTGAAAACTAATAGCAGAAGGCAACGAATCTCAATGATGTAGCGCAGGCGAACGTTGGTGTCCAACTGGTGTGAAAAATTGGTTTCTATGTCAATATTTACACGTTCTTTACGGTGTTGTCCATTTCGTCGTCAGCAAATATGTCTAATAAACTTGTTATAATTAAGTTTCTATGAAGTTTCTTTCTTCATATCACCAAATTACTTCAGTTGGAAGAGAAGTCATGTTTCGTATAGCCATGCTGAATAGTTGAAAATCGTTTTTAATTATTATTAACAACATTTTGAGCAATTTTATGTTGTTCCGGCGTGCTATATTCGTCTTATGAAAGTAGTGCTTCGAAGCGCTGGTTCTACCTTAAGCCTAGGCTTTTGGCAGACGATGCTGTAGTGTATAGGGGTATATGAAAAGAAGAAGACAGGAAATCGCTTATCAAGGATTTAGATGCAATTCAAGAATGGTGCGACAAATGGTAGTTAGAACTTGGCTAAATACGACTGGGAGTTGGTGTGAATCTCCCTCACTAGATGGGGCTACGAGCGTAAACCTCGACCGCGACCTCCTAAGGATATCTCAGGGACTACGTCTAAGCATAGAGCATGAATTTCCCCTGCCCTACCAAGTCTATCGTCCCCCTTCCACTGCTCAAATCCCCGCCTTCACTCCCCTCCTCTGGCGACATGGGTTGAACGTGGTGGATATTATCACGTGGTCGCACTGGGCAGAGGGAAGAAGATAGCTGAGGCTTCAGCTTACGGCTAAAGCACGTTTTCAGAAACTATATTTTTCGATGTAAAATAAGGTGCTGCTTTCAGCCAAATAATAATTGATGACGATTGATTCGTCATGGCAGTTAGAAAAAATCCAGTTTCAGTCTTGTAGCGCCTTGATGCATGGTTGCCGAAAAAGCATTTAAATTTTTACATGTTTTTTTCTGTTTTTAAATTGAACAGCGTACCGATAAGTACTAATGTTGAAAACCTGAAACTCCGCCGAAGTAATAATAAAGCTATATTCTACAAATTATTAAAAAGTCAATGTCTTCAGCTCTACTTTTCCGTCATTAGACATTAACGTTGCTTATGGCGCCGTAATGCTGACTTAATGGGACACTTTTTCACTGATAATGTGCATGAAATGAAAATTCAATAAGCCGCGTTGGATTTATTAATGTTTAAACTGAAGTGCACAATAATTTGGCGCGGACAGTGGTTGTCCGCTTATAATCATGAAACTGTTGAGAAAATAGAGCTTCAATGATTTTCCAAATCTGTGACAAATCAAAATTTCATCTGTGACAGCTTCAACCAGTTTAGCTTCAACTACTTTAATGTTTTTTTTTTCTTTTCTGACAATACGCCTCATTTATATGTCAATAAAATATTCCTGCAGTTTATTCAACTCGTTCACATGTCTCATCTTTTTTCTATCGACAGACTGAATGGAATGCGGTGGAAAGTGAAATAATTGGGTATCCAAAAAGTAATGATAAGCAAGTATCAAGCAAGCTTGATAGAATAGTTTTAAGATCTGATAAGTTTGTATTCACTACTTTAAGTAGCGAATAAATGGATCCAATTACTTACATACACATCACGCCATTCCTTCTCGGGGAGGGCAAAGTTAAATTTTTCTTTCTAATATTAACCATTCTCAGGATTATACTAACAGCTACCTAGTGCGTCCATTGAAGAAGAAGAGAATGAAAAAAATTGGTAGAAGAAGAGATAAAAAGTTAAATCAATAAATCAATAAAAATCTTTTATTCGAGAAAAATAATGACATAAGGAATGATTAATGGTGTATAACTACATACCAGCCCCAACTTTTCTTCGTATTTCCTGAATGTTTCTTTGTCAATACTTTTTATTCCCAGAGTTGAAAATACTTCCTCCATGTTGGAATACCCCCCATAATGGACATAAATCCCCACACTGCACCATCTACAATTTTCAGTGCTGACAATTCATTGCTTTTGGGGCATTCGGATTATTCTGGCATTTCTGGATTAGGTTCGCTGAATATGGATTTACTAATGCTGCAATACGGGCACTGAAAATCCAAACGCCAAATTAAGGCTCTAGTTGACGTACTGATAAGGCGAAAATAGCCCTTTAGGCTTTTCAGGCAAGTATTTCGATGATTTTCGAGAGATCGAATTTCTTTTACACAATACATCACCCATTGATGAGACTGATCGCTGAATCAAGGGCCAATCATGAACGACTTCCGTTGACATGTCCTCGATGGCACTGAAATAAAGAGAATATGAATATTATTGCTCCATAATTTCAGTGATGTTCATAACCCCAGAAGTTACATACACATTATTAGTGAAAACAAACCAGTACCCATTGTATTATTGTACAATACCGAAAAGAGAAGATGAATAAATACTTTTGGAGCCCATGAAGAGGCTACTGTGTAATAAATGAGGAGAAACGAGGCTAACTTCCTTATTCTTTCTTTGGTCTTGCCCGGGTGACGGTTTCGCAATCGTGAAACTTGACACCGTCACAGCTGTGCCACTGAGTAGTTGAGCGGGCGCATTTTTTTTTCACGAAAACAGATGATCAAGTTACATCTATCTTCTTATCTCTCCCTTTCCAAAAGCGAATAGGATATCGTCATCCTACACCGCAGTTCGAATTAGTCAGCTTTTCTACTGCCACCTGGGAGCAAATATCGTGCGAATTCCGACGAAATTGACTTCAGAAGCTGGGATCCCACTCTACCCAAACGAAAATTACGTTGAGAGTACTTCAAACTTTCAATAGCCATATTCAGAGAAACTTCTCAACTGCCTCCTACCTATGGTCTGAAAGATATATCAACGACTTATTGTCACATTGTCACACACAAGAGAAAAGTTAATGACTGCCATCCGTATCAACATCAATTTCCTAAAATCATTCTCTCTGTTACCTATTTGTTGAAGAAAATTCAACCAGTTCAGCAGTATACGAAAAAATAGAATTAATATTTTGTAGATTTATCCTTGATGAAAAAAATAAAATGCCGACTAACTCCAAAAAAACTATAATAGAGAAAAGGGACTCATTCAGAGGCCTGCGCAACACCGAGAGTGTGCTCCAGATTCATCGAAGCGGATTCAACTCGTTTTATTAATCCATGCATTAATTTTGGCACTCGATAGAACTTTTCCTTATACGGCCTTTCACAGATCTTCTCTAAAAGGAATCGCTGGAGGCTCGGCAGCTAATGCTTGACAGCAAGCAACTACTGTGTGACAGCAGTAAAATTCTATAATCCTAAATAGTCACAATTTTGTATTTTTCATAAATGATAAGACGCAAGAGGTATTTGAAGCAATATAGTGCGCAATTTGGTATGGTCCCCTGGGTAGTGTCTTTTCATGTCGAGGGCCTGAGTACGACTCTCAGCAATGGTGATGATTTTCTCATTGGAATCCCGATCTTTTCTTGATAGACACTTGGTTAGTGGCACTTCAAGTTTCTCCATACGTCGTTTTTCAAGCCAGCAGTCAGAAATGTGAGGAGAGGAGGGAATAAACGGAATAGACTCAACCACAAATTAAAACAATATATATTTGAATTGAAAGCCTCATGTGTAGGTAGACATGGGCGCCGGTAGAAAAATTGTCAGGGGGGTGCATTCAGTGCCGCCCATGGGCCGTTATGTTGCCAGGTGTGGCGATTTATTGGAATTATTTACTAGAATCACCTACTTGCATCGTAATGTTATATTTCATGAATTTCATGCTGCTTAGTAAATAAAAAATATTACATATGACAGGAGATTATTTCTTGCCTCGATATACGGGAACTGTTGTATTATGGTAGACCAATGGTGGCATCTTTTGTTTCATATTCGGTCCTTCAAAAAAGTGACAGCAATAAGAAAAGGCGAACTCTCTGCTACCACTTGAAACTAATGTTCGTGATGCTAAATTGGACATTGGAATATACATTCGCAATAATCCTCAACCCAGTTCGTCTTGAATTATTGAGAAAACCATGGACCCCTGATAAAACAAACAACTTCAAAAATGATTTAGGCCCTCATGCTAAAAGAGTATTTCGTTTGGAGTGGCTGCAAACCTTCCCTTGGCTGGCTTATTCGGCTGTCGCCAGAGGATCTTTATGTAGATTCTGTCTGTTGTTTCGGCCTCCGGTTCAGCGTGGTGTACAAGGACAATTCATTATATTTCCCTGCCTTAAATATAACAAGTTTGATGAAACTGCTCAGTCCCACGCAAAATCCCTGTGGCATCATGAAGCTGTCTCATCTTCCAATCATTTCCAGAATATTATGGATAGACAGCACCTGAGTGTTCATGAAGTCTTAGATTCAGCATATCATAAGGAAGTGGAAGAAAACAGGAGTAAAACTTCGCTCCATAATATCAACAATTTTGTTTTGTGGGGTGCATGAGCTTCCTCTTCGAGGAAAATTAGACGTAGGCTCAGTTTTTACAGATCTGCTATATTTCAGAGTCTAATCTGGTGATAAATTGTTAAAAGACCATTTGGAATCTGTGGGTGAAAGCAGCATGTATATATCGCATCGGATCCAAAATGAACTCATCCAAACATGCGCCGATATTGTCAAATCAGAGATCATCGCGGAAGTAAACCGTGCGACAGCTTTTTCCGTGTTAGCTGATGAGACTGTTGGCATTGGAGGGTCAGAGCAGTTATCAATTGGAGTAAGAGATGTGAAATGAATGGAAGGAAACAAACCAATTGTCCATGAAGAATTTCTTGGGTACGAAACATTGAAAGAACTGAACGCTAAATCAATATCAGAAACAATAATTCAGTTCTTGATCAGAAGTAATGTCGATTTGAACAAGCTTGTTGGCCAAAGGTATGATGACTGCTCCACTATGGCTGGTCATCATGGCGGAGTCCAAAAATGAATTAATGACAAATACCCGATGGCATTATTCTTCCATTGTGCAAGTCATGTATTGAATCTTGTCATAAACGATTTTAATACTGTTAGTGAAGTCAGAAATACTGCGGGTACAACAAAGGAAATAATAACATTTTTTTACAGGAAGCACTTCGCGATGGCACAAGATTCCAAAAATCCCCCTTTTGTGCGAAACACGATGGTTCTCAAAATATAAGAGCATTAGAATATTTTTTGGAAACTTTTTGATGATCGTGCTAGCTTTAAAGGACCTCGCACAAAATGCAACCAATCAACAAACCAGGACCACAGCTTATCAACTTTGCGTAGTAGCAACTACCTCAAACTATATAGTAACACTAGTAGTGATTGCTACGTACTCCATGAAGCTAGAACCTGTTTGTAAACAACTTCAGGGAGTTAATATGAATATAAAAGCCGTGCTTGAGCACATTAATAAGTTAACAAATGTGTTTCAAACTCACCGGGAAGATGCTTCTACAGAATTTGCCACAATTTTTAAGAAGGCAGAAGATATTTGCAATGAGCTAGGTATTATAAATGAAGCGGTCTCGAGCTTTTGCTAGACAATGTCACAAGGCTGATCACATGTGTGAGAATTTAGAAGATTTCTTCAGGAGAACAATCTTCATACCCTACTTAGATTCACTCATCTCGTCCTTAAGTGATCGCTTCTCTCAATTACAAGTCTTTCTCACTTATGCAGCTTCACCCAAAGGAAATGAAAAAGCTAAACAAGCAATCCTTTTTACGTTACACAGGAAACATCACAAGTGTATACGGCAATCTCTTACCGAATTTTACAGCTGAAGCCGTGACGTGGTTTGAAATCTGTAAAAATGAATTAGAAGCAGATGCCAACCAGGTTGATTGTGGTGATTTGATTATACATGCCAATCAATTCTTCCCAGCAATAGAAGTGTATGCAATAAAGATTGGCTTGACCCTGCCAGCAAACACGTGCACAATTGAACGTTCGTTTAAGGCGAATCAAGTCCTGGATCCGAAATACAATGGGAGACAGCAGATTAAGCGGCCTTTGCATGATCAGTGTTCAAAGGAAGAGAATAGACTCAAAAACTTCATTGACTCAGTTATAGACAAATTTGGTGCAGAATCAAGAAGGTTGAAGCTTTTGTTTAAACAGTAAAACAATAGTAGTTTTGTTAAAAGGACTTGTTTTAGTTGTTCTTATTTGTAATGTTTTTTTAAATACACTGTTCCTATTCAAATTACAAAAGTAGTCGGAACAATCATTTGCCAAAATGTTTCATGAGTCAGGGGGGTGCAAGCGCACCCCCTTGCAACCCCCTCCCGGCGCCCATGTGTGTAGAGACAGTGCAACTTGTCCGAGGGGGGTTTGGGCCTCAGGACGCCCGGGGCAAAACTTACCGATAAATAGGGAAGGAAGGGTATAATAATAGAGAAAACTGTTAGCAATGTTGATTTGATTGAGGTTTCTTCCCCTTCCATCCCCACCATCGTACATTTCCTCCCGATCTGAAGCGCCTACTGTCGTGGAAAAAAGTCATGACACTCGAGTTTACAAGCCAATGACAGTTGTACGCGTAGTCCCACATGATCCCACAAGTTATATCAAAAATTAGCAAATTTAATTCTGCGTTTAACTGTGAAAAGGGAAAATTTTTATTTTAACTTGTAAAAATTTTATTGTCTGCGAAACAAAAAAAGTGCCGGTTTTTTCACCGTTTTAAACGGAATGCTCACGTTAAAAATTCATAACTTTAAAAGTATTCATTGGATCGTAACCAAACTTTAATACGACATAAAGGAACTTGTTGTTAAGGTATGTACAAAGTTTTAAGATAATCGAAGTTGAAATAAAATTGTTTTTGTAAATTTTGTAAACAACTTTTTCTCAGTACTCCGTGGTCCATTCCGAAACCCTGATTTGTTTGGCCCTATTCCATGAATTTGTTTCTGACGACGAGAAAAGAGACATTGTGGCTGCAATCGCAGAAAACGTGGGATCTGATGATAAAGCACCTGCCACCCTTCCGCTTAACAGTAGGAGAGTCGGAGAGACCCTGACCCTCGCCTACTTCGCTTCGACACATTCTGTGAAGTTTTTCCACAATCACTGGTATTTCGCACTCTTTTTTGTCGCAAGATCCATCTACATGGAAAAGTGACGCCGACTATCAGAAGGTCCTATCCGTAGTGCAACATCTTGAAATTGTTAATGACACTGCAGAGAGAGAGGTTCAGTTGATAAGGGGTTGTTGGTAGGGTTTCTCAATAAAAGAGTTATAAATACAAAGTTATGTTTCCTTACACTATGTCACTTTTTCATAAAGAATCGACTTTTTCTATTCAATTTATAAGGTTTTATGAGTTTCTATCGTAAATCTCCAATTAAAGCTACTCTGTTTATCGATTATTTCTTCTCTAATGACAATAGAGACACTGGCATTCAATTTCAATTGGAGACCTTGCTTTCGCCGTGGTGAAAGACGTCCTTAAAGATACTGCTGCCTTAAAAAGCATTTCTGCATTACTTTTGATTGATGGTTGTTCTATACGATTGGAAATAGATTCCTTGAAATTCCTTAATCTAGAGCTGAAGACTCGTTCTAAGCAGTCGGTAGGCACGTTTTCAAATTTAAGTTGTTCTAGAGGAAGCAATAATCGTCCACGCCAGTCTTCGATCTATTCCATCCCACTGCTCCCGTTCCCTTTCTATCCTTCCTTCCAGCAAGTCAGGTTACGAGATGCGATATGACCTCAGCACCTGGAAACCTTATTACATATAAGTACTATGATTCCATCCCTCACACTTGAAAACTGCAGCCGGGAAAATGAAAATCTTTTCCCATTCTTTGTTGAGTTGTTGAGTGAAAAACACGACTCGTGCCTTAAACACCGAGATTGATACATTTTTGTGATGCGTGCCTTCAGACATCAGGTCATGGGCCACAATGGTTTTTTTCTGCGCGCGCAGTATTCAACGACGTGGGCGGAGGAACGCTGGGAGTGAATCACTGCGGCCGCGTTGGCTCCCGACGAGTCGGTGTCCGACATGGACGTCGGAATGAGTGACACCATTTCGCGGCAGGAACGGTGTGTGGGTGTTTGCGTGCCGCAGACGACTGCGCCGCAGTTAGCATAAAAAGCTGCCGTAAAAGTCTTTGAGGTTAAATAATTGAACGCGTGCTGCGCAGCCGGAAGGGAAACGGTCCAGATTGCACCATTCGGGTTCGTGAGGATTAAATATGAATTGAACGAGTCCGCGGAAGAGAAAACAATGATTTTCGCCCTCTTCATGGAGCGGGGGAAAGTGCGAATTCGAAGTGGTACTCGTCCTCTTTCTCCTCCGAGTCCTCGCAGTCAAGTGTTACAAGACCACCTTCCCCGCCCTGCGCCGAATGACATGCTGTCGGGCGAAATTCCTGCACGAGGTGGGAAATATGGGTGAAAATGGCTCGAACGACACAGTTACCATTTGTAAACGATCCCGAGATAGAATTGCCTTCGTTGACGGTGAAGGTAGCAATTTTATTCTCCATAAAATTTAATGAAGTAACATTTCATTAAATTATATTCTCTCTTTTCATCAAGGAGAGGTGTTCTAGAGTGAGCATCCACGGAGAAACAATCAGTATGCTACGATCGCTGATGATATAGCTCTCATTGCAGAGATAGAGAAGGATCTGAATAAGATGCTATCAACCATGGAAAGGACAATGGCCATACATCAGCTGAATATCAATAAGAAGAAAACTAAGATATTGGTGTGCAGCAAGAGAGAGGAGGCCAAAACCAACAAACTAGGAAAACAGAAACTGGAAGAAGTGAAAGCGTTCTGTTACCTTGGAAGCAGAGTGACCAACGATGGACGAAGCAAGAAAGAAATAGTGAGTAAAATAGCCCAGGCAAAGAGGGCATTCTATCAAAAGAATTTACTTACAGCTGGAAATACAAGCTTGGAAGTAAGGTAGCAATTCATCAGAACGTATATCTGGAGCATGTTTCTTTACGGCAGTGAGGCATAGACGATGACAGCAGCAGAGAAGAAAAGGGTGAAAGCATTTGAAATGCGGTGCAACAGAAGAATGCTGAAGATTAAATGGATCGACCGACTAAGTAACAAGGAAGTGCTAAGAAGAGTGGGAGAAAAGAGAAGTCTGCTGCAAACTCTAAAAAGAAGACGGGACAACCTAATCGGCCACATCCTAAGACACGATGGTCTGATGAAGACAATCATCGGAAGAAAAGTGAACGGGAAGAATGGCAAAGGCAGGCCTCGTATGAGATATATGGAGCAGGTCGTAAAGGACGTGAAAGAGAGAGGAACTACGTTGGTATGAAGAGGTTGGCCGATAGAAGAGTCGAGTGGAGGGCTGCGTCAAACCAATCCTAGGATTGTTGAGCCATGATGATGATGAATATTTCATTAGATGGTGGTAACATTTATCTTCATGTGTAAAAAGTTTGCTGAATATATCTGTCAATATTCTTATGTAAGTAATAGGTGAAGCGTTATGGTTCCCTAAAGTAAGAAGGATTTATCTCCCGGTTCTATCAGAAGGGATTTTATGAACTCCATACCTTCAATGACTTTGGCCACCATTATTATGCTATAGAGAGTAGGTGGGTTTCTCTAGGAATCTTGTTCTATGGGTAAATCAATTGAGGTAGGCAGGCACTAAAAACACAGCAATTGAACTTTTTCTAACTATCCAGATCATTATTAGTATTACAAGCATCAGATATTTTTCTTTAGTAGTATTCGGTATTTTTCGCGTTCTGCTGAGTTTTAAATACCTAATTTTTCCTTCAATGGTACCCTCTGTTTTCACCACCATAAATCATTCCTCGAACTACCGAGGAATATTTATTTTTGGTTTATCCCATTCATCAACGCTAACGCAAACAGCTCTTTTTAACATCTTTTCTAAAATAGGACAATACTTAGAGTAGCGTGAATTATATTAACCCTTTCGCTACGAACGCCGTTTATAAACGCCGCAGATTTTTCTACGCAAGAGAACGAAGGGCGTCAGGTCCCGGTAGGCGGAGAAGGTCCAAGGTGTCATAAAGGACCCTTCCTCGGCTAAGAGGAGGGGATTATCTCGACCCTTCTTCGCAGCGCGAGCCTCTCACTCGGCAGTTGTTCGCGGTCACTTGTTTGTTCATACAATGGAACAACCAGAATAAATGTGTTTAATTCGCATGATATCTAGTACCAGAAGTTTATTCCTTAAGGTTTTAATGCGTATTAATCATTCATATACTCATTTTTATGATTACTTTTCATTATTCGAAGGTCAGACAAAAGTACAAGTAATTGTTCGTATTATTTGGAGTATCAGTTGGACATAACAGTGCGTAAGTTTGTCCAACAAAGGACGTGCGCCAAGCACTTGCTGCACATGCTTTTAATGGAAAAACTTGCATCCACGTTTTAATTGAACACAGAGCTAAGGCTTCGTGCGTTACAATGCTGGCAAAGAAACTATTGTTTCTTTCAAGCTATAAGTACAAGTTAGTAAATGAACATAGTTCCCAAAAGTTTTCTTATTCCAATAGCAATGGAACTTTAGTTGATGAGGTTATTAGGTTTGACTAATTTTAATACCAACAATATTTTGGAACTTATTGCAATTGCCCATTTAATGAGTATCAGAAGTAATTAGTCCTTCGGGACAAGATTGAGCCTAAATAACTCAACCAAGGCACCGATACCCTCCACAAACAAATTTAAAGTGAACAACATGATAGTGCGGTGCGATACGATAGAAACATGTTTTAAAATGGGTGCGCGGATAGGAATGCCCTGCCACACACCCTCGCGGTGGCTTGCAGGATAGATGTAGATGAATGGTTGGATAAAATTTTCAAGAAGCACCCACACAGGAAGGTTGACTTGAAAAATCTGAGAAACCCTCTCTAAGGGAGAGAGCTATAGGTTTACAACTTAAGGGGGCGCGACAGAAGTTATGTGCTGGTGTATGGCATAATCATTTCATCCGAGCTAGTCAGGTATATTTGCTGGATACCTTAAGATGGACCCTAATCAATCTTGCAGGTCCAACGAATTGCTGTCAAGAGTCTTATTTAGAGCCTGCTGACGAAAAGAACTCACACGCACGCCCGTGTCAAACATCTGAAGGCAAGCGACCGCTCCTCTCGCTGACATCAAGGTGCCTTCATCGCGTACTGAGCATATCCTCATAGAGTCCTCTGCCAGTCTTCCATACTTTTCGCTACCTTTTAACTATCGCTTTTCGAGGACCTCTCTCAATCGAAGAAAGGAGAGTCAGTGACCGTGGCGCTTTTCAGCCATGGGCTTGCTCCTTAAATCGGGGTGCTTTGGACCTCACCATGGAAACCAATTCGATTCTTGCCTTGATCAAATCGTTAACCCTTCGGAAAGGACCACAGGACCTGAAGACAATGGCTTATCGTTCTGCGGCAAATGGACTCATCAAGTGACTCCGTTGTCAATGGAGGTGGCGATTAAATCCCACGCTGACCAATCAGTGGCGATCAGTGGAGTCGCTTGGGGACTTTCTCCCTTCATTTGTCAGGCGTTGAAAAGGTGACAGCGACAGGTCTCGTTTTCGGCGAGAAGTTGCGTTTGGCGAATGCCTTTCGCAGCAGACACGCACCATCGAAACCTTCTCGTTTGTCGACGTAAGTGCATCTACGTAATACCCAGTATGCCACCGCGGGGGTGTGTGGCAGGGGGTGAAGATCACCACACGTGCACTACTGACATGCAACTAAGAGCTAAAGTGATGCTATTCTATGGGAGCAATTTCGGTATTAGAGTCACGTGCAACTGGATGGTTAGTGTCTAAATAGTAACTAAGTGATTACTTGTTAGATTTAGATCTAAAGAATACTAAAGATATTTATTGAAAATATTCATCGGTATCTCCCTAGTATGCATAGATTAGGAATACTAAACTATGCCTCCTGACTACTGACTACTCCAACAATGTTTACCTACCTATCCCTCTGCTACGCTGCCTACTCTCTTACGGTACGCAGGAAAAATGGCATTTTAAATCTATCGGTATGACAATCTATCTCTCAAATCTTGTTCATCTGATCAAACTTAGCATAATACACAGGGGTCCCAAATATGTATTTAACGTGAACTATAAACAAATCCGCTTCGAATGTCCTTATAAGGTTGCGGTTTTCGTTTAAGGTCAACCTGCGGTATTATTATACTTGGTCTGAAGTCTTCTTGTTCTTCAAAGCGACACCCCTACCGAATCCCTGTGGGTATCTAGAGGATTTAAATGAGATAAGAGCATAGAAGAAAGTAAATGCATTGTCACTAAGCAGCCATAGTAGGGTCCACTGCGCTACTGTCTCAAGGTTTAGAGGTTAAAGCTCTGTAAAAACTTAGGTTCGTGCATTTTAACTAAATCAAGAACTGCTATCTTTTTACTCCTTAAAGCATTGAACTTCTCTGGATTTTTTCATTAAATCACACGGCTAAAATACTGTGTTGAACAATCCTGATTGATATTTCACATTCATTTAATATCATCATTAGTGCAACTTTATGCATAGCCGTATGCAAAAACGCAGTGAGTAGTTTGACGAAGCATTATGAATAATGATGGGTATCTTCACAAATGCGTGATTATTCTGTGATGAGGAAGATATTCACTCCAAGGATCACCTTCTGCACTCCTTTCAAAACCACCAGTTTCACCAGTTGCCATGTTCATGCCGGCGGAATTCCATCGCCTAACATAAAAACATGAAATTGATGAAGTGTTTTTCACGTTGTTGCAGCCTCCGGCCACAGAAGTCGTCATTTTGACTCCTACTAAAACTTGCCCTATAAATAAAAGTTCTTTTTTAGCCGCAACTGGCTCTCACTATATTCAAAAAAATATACATAAATTATTTTAACTGCACATCCTGGAAAAGTCTGTCATGGCAACGGTCCAACTGGCAGTCATTCAACTGTCCATTGGCCCGCGATGTCAATGCGATTGTCGTGATTCGTAATATGAGGTGTGAGAATCAACCCTTCACTCCTTCAAATCACTCATACATTTACAGTATACAGTTGGGCATAGATCTCCTAATATGTACTTATTTTGATCGTTTCGTGCTTCGAAAGGTGTGGTAAATGACGAATCCTTTTTCAAATAATGCGCCTAGTTAACAAGAATCACACGTTTTTAACCTGGTTGAAAAGGGAGTTTTTGTGTTAAGTTTTCTAATGGCTTATCCAATCATTTGGGAGGCATGCAAAACAGCATTTTTCACCCATTTGCTGGGGAAATTTGGTCAAAGGAAGTTTACTACCGTGGATGTAATTACTAGTTCTTCTGTGCAACTTACTCTAATTAAAGAACAACTTTCTTAACTTACATCAAGGTTGCGTTCATTATTTTTTTAAAATAATAATGTTGTCCTTTCAAAGTCAATAAGAGAGAAATAGGTAAATATGGAAGAAAATTTCAAGAAAAATGGCAGTTAAAGTACTCTTGCACGCAATGAAGAATAAATGTGGTGTATAATATGCAGTGTGTCACAAAAAGTCTGGCTGAAGAATAAAAGAGTAAATGGCACTTTGATTCAAATGATAACAGACCGTTCTTATGCTTCATAGGAAAATTAAGAGAGAAAATTGAGAACATTAAATAACTGGCTTCAGCAGCAGCAACGACTGATTTCGACGAAAAGCGATGGACCGTTAACGAAAGCAGGTTTCAATATCAGATATTTTCTGAGAAACCACTAAAAACCCTTTGAGAAATGAATAATTAGTCAAACCATGCATCCTAAAGGCTACTCATTTCGTCAGTTAATGAAAGTGCATTTGTCTCCCGAAGTTTATGATTAATTCACCGTTATCTAAGGTATTCTGTAAATCCAACGGGCTGCAGTCTGTGGTAATACTCCGTTATGTTGTAGTAAGATACTCGGTTCCTTTGAAGAATAAATCCCTCCTTAGGAAACATATTTTGAGGTACTGCGATCAATGCTAGACTCATAGGTCGGTGTTATTTTTTATTTAACTAGCAGAGATACCCGTAGAATGCAACGGGAGGCAGATAGGCTATAAATAAAAATTTTAAATAAGCATTTTTGACGTTTTCCAATAAGAGTTGTGGCTGAACTAGTTTTTTAAGCTATCTGTAACTTAAATTCTATTTATTGATGCATAAATCAAATTTAACCGATATTAACGCATACCTAATGCCAGAAGTGGAACCTGGGCCTTTATAAAAATGGTAATCGGCATAAGTTCCCATTTTAAGTCTAATCTGAATTATCCAGGGATATGGAAAGTGGTGTTGTCGAAGAGGCGAAAGAATTTAAGATTTAAGACCCAATCACTCAAGTTTGAGGAAAGAAAAAGAAGCATGTACGACAATCGTATGAAAAAATTAAAGACCCAGTTCTTTTAGTCATCCGATTTCAAAGTAATTCAAACAGTGAAAATTCTGCAGCGAAACCTTATTTTTATTACGAAATTACAGGTGGTACAAATGGTCCGCATTGGGGCCCCTTATTAATGTAGCATATGTTTTTCGCAGTGCAATCATTCGCATGAATTCCTTACGTATATGTAGATGACACATAATACGTCTAATACGTAGATGACACATTTGTCATATGGCCACACGGACGAAGCGAACTCGGTGGATTCCTTAAACACCCCAACCAGCAGAGCGAAACCATTAAATTTACGATGGAGGTGGAAGAAAACTTCCTTTCCTGGAAGTGCGGGTAAAGAGGAATGACGACGGGACCCTGGGTCATTCAATATTTCGGAAGAAAACGCACACCGATCGATATTTGAACGCTGCCTCGCACCACCACCCTCGACAAAAGACGGCTGTTATCCGTACTCTTTTCAACCGAGCCCTCTCCATCTGCGACGATTCGTCTATTGAAAACGAGAATCGGCATCTTTTTAAGGTTTTTCAAGACAATGGCTTCCACCGACACGCTATCCACCGAGTTGCTCAGAGAGAAGAAGAGAAACGAGTCTTGGCCTTGAGCAGGACGGACGAGACTGCTACTACCACGAGGGAAAAGGATGATGCCACTTTCGCCATGTTACCATACGTTGGCGGAACCACGGAAAAAATATCCAGGGCTCATAAGCATAACATCCAGACCAGATACACCTGCGTCACCAAGACAAAGGACATTTTATGCACAGGTAAAAGACCTTACGCCAATGGAAGAACGGAGCGGCATATACGAGATCCGATGCGATTGTGGGAAGGCATACATTGGGAAAACCTCGAGAGCCTTAAAGACAAGAACACAGGAGAGCGACAAAGAACAGATATCAGCCATCGCGGATCACTTTTGGGAAGGCCCGGCCCACAACATCAATTTGGACGGAGCCAAGCTGATCAAGACTGAGAAACGCTATTTCCCAAGGCTCATACGCGAGGCGATCGAAACGGCCAAGAACCCCAACAATTTCAACAGAGAGGATAGCTATAAGCTCCTCCATACTTGGAAGCGCCTAATTGAAAAAGCTAGTCAAACGGCCAATGAAAATGCTCCCACTTGAACACCAGAGCGCAGAAATAAATGGTATATAAGATAGTAAAAATCTGCTATGAAACACTTCAGACCTGAAGACGCGAACTGAAACGTTGGCGAAACTGTTGTCACCCCAGAATGGACACACGCGGAAGAAATCATCCCGAAAGGAATGGATCCTCATACGCATGAGTTTCAAATGTCAAGGCAATCGCCCCACCGGTTTGGACATCGTGCTCGAACATGCATACGCCTCATACAGAAACGACCTACCATCAGATATGGTTCACAACTCAACTATTTGGACAGAACGTGTTATCCAATCCTTACTTTTGTTGGATGCCAAGAGTTAACAAATCCTCCACGGGCTCTTGGTGAGGATCGGTCGACCATCTTGGACTCGTTTGAGCGATTCAACTCCCCCACTTCCCGCCGGTTGGCTTAAATGGACTGGGTCATTTAAACTTCCGTTTCGGTTCGAGAGCCTCTTGAGGGCTCAAGGAGGGGATTAATGATCCCGGGCCAGAGGAGTCTGTAGGTCGGAGCTTTCTTTGTAGGTACTTAAATCAGGATCACGTGTGCGCGCTTGCAGTACCTACATATGTATGTACATTTATGTACATGACTGTGTTCATGACACAGTACATGACAATGTACATGAATTTATGTTCATGACACAGTTACGTACATTTATACATTTATTGTTGGGTACATACTTCGACTTCCCCAGGCGTTCCTTCTGGCATTCCTCTCGCAATGTATCTCTATTTCCGGAAACAAGAGGACTTTTGATATCTGCACGCCATTCGAGCAGCTCCGGCGAGGTGAGCCAAGGGCCAAGTCATCCCGAGGGTGAAGCCGAGGGAACACTGAAGAAGGGGGTGGATTCGGAGAAGATGTGCTCGAGGTGTGCTCCTTATATTCCTCCTACGGCGATCTCACGGATCCAATCATTATTGATTGGAGCTCAAGAGTCGAGCTTTTCTTGAAATATCAATGGCATTATTCATCTTATTTCTGTGATTCCTGCCGAAGTAATATGCAGTACCCATCATCATTGGTCAACAATCCGAGGATTGGTTTGACACAGCTTTCCACTCGATTCTTCTCTATCGGCCAAACTCTTCATATTGAACATATCTTATATCACACTAATTTCTTCATACACCAACAACACCATCTGAGAAAAAATACTCAATCACTCCTCCCAAGAATTGGCTCTAGTGAATGCTTGAGAGAGGTTGTTACTTTTGGGAAATCAAGCAAATATATTACTCGGGACATAGTAACTTTAAAGAGAGTTGTTTACATTGACCATCGAATTATCAGTACTACAATTTACGTTACTTACGAGCAATTGCTTTTAAATTAATGCTAATCTGATTGATGATAAGCAGAAATTTATATCAAGAGCTAGAAAAAGTATACACGGTAGTTCTTGTAGATTATGTTGAAAGATACTTCTTAAAAGAGAGACTAAGTGAATTAAAATTCAGTCATATGTTTTGCGACCTATTCATTTGTACATGTTCAATTAAAATGATTTTTATCGCCATCCTTATGTCCGATGTGGTGGCTTCACCTGCCATTTCTGATGTTATGGACTTGAATATGGCGAGGTGGACTTTTTCACCACCATAAACGTGTGTTTATATATCCTGGAGTAAAAGGTTAAAACGTGCTCTTCTTGGAGAATTGATAAGTAAATAATTTGATAGTAAAAACGAGATATTATTGCCAAATACTTTGTTTTTTTTGCGTTCAAAAGTTGATTTGCCCAGATTGGCTCTCTGAATTTAATTTTATGGGCGGTGATAAGTCATTCCGATGTAAAACCGGCAAATGTGGCGTAATAGGACATACACCTACTGTCAAGTCCAAACCCTTACGTTTTAAAGGTAATTTTTTAAAGTCCCGTTTAACGGGAGATGTTTGCGTAAATACGAATTTGTATTCATTCCTGTCGATTGTGGACGGGAAGTACTCGTTATGTTTGGGGAAAGACGATCGATATCTCTCGTGCGATTAGTCGAGCGCATTTGTTCCATCTCGATGACCTTCAGATGGATGACTCATTTTTTCAGTCTTCGCAGTTGCAAGAGTAGCAGAATTATCAGCGTACAGGAACACCCATTAGCGTACTAGTTATCGAAGTTGCCAAAGAATGGAATAATATTCCGTATTAGAAGCATTGTAGCATCAATGGCCTCAGATGGCCAATATGAGATCACTTCCGTCAGGGGAAATTCCAATACTCATCGCAGCGATGTTGTCAATTTTTTTCTGATGCACACCGCGTTCTCCTTGGGGTGGATTGCATCGCGATTCTGTCGATCTCGTCTTTCCCTGGTTTACAAAGGTGTTCTTCAGGCATCTTATCGAGAATAAAAGGAGAATCAGGTGATATTTCTCGTCAAGAGTTCGATGGAGTTTGAAATCTGTCGGGGCTCGAGCTCGGGAAACGTCGCAGATCTGACAGTCTGTGAGTATTTGTCCCTCCTCGCCGAGACAGATGTCACGGTGCTTTTCCATCCAGGCGACGCTGCATTCGGTCCTGGTAGCTGATTCTGCGCGGTCCTGGTGGCCAAGTCAACCGCGCGCCGGTGACTAATATGACAGAGTACTCTCCGAAAAAGTTGGCACGAGCGTGTTTGTTGGAGTTGGGAGGAAGTTGAAATGGAGAACGGAGTTGGCCGGCAGTCGTTTACGCTTTCGCCAGGGTCTTTGTGTTGCTACGAGACGGGGAGGAGGAGGAGCGAGGATGAAGTGCGCCTGTTTAACACGGCCGACCCGGATGGATGAGCCCTGTCCGAGGAGCAGTTGGGGAGAGGGGGCCCCCTGAGATGGGAAAAGGGTGTGTTTGCGCGCGGGAGTGGACCCCCATTATCGCCCTCCCCACGGAACTCCCGCCTTTCTGCAGCGTTTCCAGATTTTGCTCTCGTCGAGTTCGTGATAAGTTCAAATTATACGAGATGAGGCGCAGAACTTCACAGCCTGAAACATTCCTGAACAAACAGTGATATTGCTCCAAGTTTCCGATGGCAGGAGACCAATTAGAACTCTCCTAACTGGCTGGGGTGCGATTTGCTCCAATCAGAACACTAATCTCGACTTTATGTTTCATTCGTAGAGAAATTCCTCCCCTCCACCACCTATTGGCCCTACTCATAATCGTAACCACGCCGTAACTGCAAGCGTTGAGGCTCGCTGTGCGCGCGAATACATCTCCTGATTTAAGCTCAACATTGATTGATCTCCTGATTCAAGCTCAACAAATTGTTTCCCAATATAAGCGAGGAGAATAATCCTATCCTCCTCCTCACACTTACAAAAGAAGTAATGATGAATTAACAAACGTGGAATCCATTAAATATCTTGGAATAAGACTGACACATGATCTTTACTAGGGTAAACACATACACGAAATAATGGGTCAAGCGAATCGTAAACTGGGATTCATCAAAAGAGTACTGGGTAAATGTGACGATCATGTACGAGAAATCAGCTACTTTTCCCTTGTTGGACCTCATTCGGAATATGCTGCCAGTTTATGGGATCCCTACGAAATCGATCTAAATAACGAACTTGAACGTGTGCAGCGAAGAACGGCAAGATTTGTAAAGGGACGGTACGATAACCTTATTAGCGTAACCAGTCTATTAAGGGCCGGTTTTATAATGTCTAGTTAAACTGGACGTTAGAGTTAACCGACGCTTAAGCCGAAAATTCTGTTTTACAATCGGTCGTTAAGTCTAATCTGGAGGTCAAAGTGCTAGTTATCTTAACGACGGATTTCCATGGGTTAACTAGAAGATACTGACGGGACTCCTGCTACGGATGAAGATTTTGAAGACGAAGAATTAAAAAAATACGGCATTGCAATTCTAATTCGAAGCAGTTTTGGTAATTTTGAGTGATGCAGAGTGTTTTGGAAGGTTTCGTCGGTTTCGTCCTTCAAAAGCCAACGGTAAAAACGTAAATACGTTATTGGTGATTACCATCGATGGAATTAGATTTTAAACCAGCAGGTTTCTGAGCTTTCAAGGTGATTTAAGATAGACTGTAGTTACGCTAAGATCCAGTGTTTACGTTATGTACCCTCTAATTTACGTTAAAATGTTTGATCATATTCTAGGCGTCCGGAGTTGAGCGGGATTTACCCCTTGAAAGTGTGAAGTTAGGCAACGTTTGGGATACATACACTGCTGCTTCATTTTGTGCTCTTGTGTTGACGTTGTTGGGTATAACGGAAGATAATGAGTTTTGAGTGAAGTATTCGGAATACAGGTGATAACGGAAGTATAGAAGATTAAATGGGCGTTTATGCCGAAGAATACTAGTTCGTGCAAGCAATGAGAGCTATTCTAAACATTATTTGTCCCACACAAGGAAGTGAGTGGGTTAGGATTTAAGTTGAGAATTCCTTTGTTTATACAAATATCAGCGATAGTTCGTTTTTCATTTTTCATTCATTCGTTCAATTTTCCTGTGCTACTACTCAAGTTATACCATAAGTGTTTATATAACGCCATCAACAAGTCACGTAAAAACTTTTTAAAACCTAGGAACAATTAATTAATGATTATATTGTGTCAAACCTTACAATGAGTCCTGTTAGATAACTATGATCACTTCAACATGAGATAGAATATAATTAAAACGTTTTGTGATGTAAAGTAATAGCAAGTTTACGACCTATGTGAACGTTATTTGGATTAGAATGCCATTTACTTCAGACGTAGATAGTTTTGCATGTTGTTCTATTTTAACCCAGTGATTCAATTGTACTAGGCGAAGTGAAATGTTATTGTGCTCGAATGAGTACCTAAATTTTAACCCAGAAAGTATGTGTGTCAACTAAGTATATCGTTATATATATTTCCATTGATTTGTTATGTATTGAAACTCATCAATTTGATGGTGGAAGACTACTATATTCACTTCCACATAAGATAGAATATAGGTATAAAATACAAAGCTTTGTGATTCTGAATAATAACAAGGACCGATGTGATGATTTTTTAGATTGCAATGGCATTAACTTTAGATGCCGAGGTTAATTTCGTATGTTGTTCTGTAGAGTCCTGTGTTTCAATTGCTCTAGGTGCTGTGAAATTTTAGTGTGTTTGAATATTTAACTAATTTTTATCACAGAGTGATACCACTATATAGTTAAATGTATTTTCAATGAGTTATTATGTATTGAAACTCATGAATTTGATAAATTCATTGTGATTAAAAATGAGTATATATGGCATGACATTTTGTTTACATTTTTCATGCATTATAGCAAGCCCCCCAGGATTTGTTTCTCAAGTTTATCTCTAGTGTTATTACCATACTTTTCTATTGCCTTGATAAAAGTTTATTTAGCTATGAATAAGCATAGACAGAGAGTATATAATGTGGAATAAATTTGTGATAGATCATTATCTGTACCTTTCATATTTTAACCTGCAATAAGCTCTTTGAGAAATAGATGCATTTCTCCCTCCAAGGATTATGAATGATTAAGGCTAATGAATGATCTAATGTGTTTTACAAAGACAACCTTGAATTGATAGTAGGGTGAATATTTACTCTACAGTGGAATAGTACATCTATTCTTTTGCAGTCAGGAATTTAGAAAACTTGTCATGTATGTAGGGCATGGAATATAATTCCTAATGATGTTTATAGGCATATTTGAACAAAAACCTTGACCTGCCTTTAATTAAAGGTATGTAGGTAAATTACAGTTAGAAGTTATTGAATGAGCATATATTAGGCATAAACACTACTGCCAAGTTCTACTTTCAACTAATTAATCAGAACATTTTAAGACAATGCAAGGAATTAAGTGAGATTCTCATTAAAAGTATTTCCTTAAAGAAGAAGATAATCTATCTTAGATTTAAAGAATTGCCAATTATGTCTGATTCACCTCTCAGGAGTCAATGAAAAGAGAGGGTTGAGATTCAGAATAGGCTATTTTGCTTGAATCTGCTGCATTTCTTCAATGTGTACGGGTCATGTCAAAGCAAGATGGTCAAGTTCCACTGAAGTCTTCATTCATGTTACTGTGTATTAACACCAATCAAGCTGATACCTATCAATTATACTTATTGTCTAGTGCCATATTTTATTCCAGTCAAACATAAGTGTTGCTCTTCACAATATTTCCATGATGTCTCATAAGTGAGGTAATTTGATTAAGAGGCAATCATCTATTTGGTTTGTCAGCACTGATATTTTACATTTTTTATTTATCGTGATTATAACTTGGTCACATAAGCAAACTTCTATAAATGAAATGCCTAAACTGTGTGAAAACAATAAACTTAAAAGTAATATAAATAGCTCAGACACTTCATATTTGGAAGTCATAATACCAGCCAACTACTGAAGCTAAGGAATACCTCCTTGTGACAAATTTCCATGATAATATATTATCTTAACTATATTTCATGGAAACCCTGACAAATGATCACGTCATTTTACTATGTCAGAAAATTCCCTCAATTTACTTTATAATTAAACAGTTGACACCAAATGTATCAACTGAATTTCTTAAATTTTTATTGTGGCATAATGCATTCCATTCTCTCATATTCCTTAATCTTTGGGGGAAATCAGGACTTTCTAGAAAAATATTTTCCTGGTAAAAGTGCAATATTAGGTGTTTATTTTCATATCCCTGGCAAACTATGATTGGTAGATTAGACCTATATATAGATTATAATCTTCATCGTGGCACAAAGGTACTAACAGTGTTTACATTTCATGTTTTGTCAATTTTAGTAAAAGAAGCCAAACACTCATGGTAAAAAATGAGTGTCACAACACAAGAAAGCTGCCAAAATGCATTTTTAAACTCACTTTTTTGTACCTAGAAGGTAAATGGTGTTTCAGTCGCAATGATGAGCAATATCAGCTTCATTATACCAATGTAATAGCCTCCACAAGTGCTTTAAAGTCAAAGGTCCAAATATTATTAAATAAGGCACACTAATCTGTGGATGAATTTTTCTCGAATGAGTAGTAATTAAACCTTGATTATTAACAATTTATTTGTTGTGAGTTAATCTATTTGTAATGAGGATTTATCTATACAGATTTTTATACTTTACTTCCCTCTTTCTACTACCCCTATTTACTTGATTCATGTCATACACAATGACCATACAAAACCAATAAATTGACATGATATATGGAGAATTAGGCTCTTGTAACTCCCTAGAGTGAACAGATACCTATATTTCTTAAAATAAATCATTCCTATTGGTGAGAAGATCAGCTATTGTAGGAGATTAAAATCATTATAAAGATTCTATATTCATGTAGCTTTTCATGGGAGGCAACTGGCAGAAATCATTGCACTATTGTTAATAGGTAAGTTTTTATGTAATGATATAATTGTACAGGCAAAGGTAAGACATCTAGATGAAATTACTGGGTCAGACTCAATGGCTACGATGCTAAGAATTCTGGAGTGCAATGTTACATCTAATGAATTAGAAATTGGTAATATAGTGCTCTTTCACACTTGCCTTTGATTACTCCACTGAAAAAAAGACCTTTACCATAGCCAAAATTGTAAAGTAAACCCTATACATGAAAAACAGTCCTTCCATCTTCTAAGTTAATGTAATTCCTATCAATTATATTGCTGATATTTTTACCACTGTCAGGAAGACAGCAAGAAATTCGAGAAAAAAGAGGAAATGAATTGGGTGAGAATCATAATGTCTGAACTTTCTTGACCATTTTCACTCTGTGAGGAAATTTAAAGTAATTGTCCAAGGAAATGATAAATAAAGACACTGACTAATGAGATATATGTGGTAGAAATACGGTGAATTGGTGATAATTAAATTTTGTGTCGTAACTTTACAACTTGAAAATGCTTTCTTCGCGGCAATTTTTTTATCGTTTTTCATGTGTTATGGCCAGTGCTGACGTATTCACGGTATGAGAATTGTCCTAAGTACACAAATCCGTCTCTAGGGTTCTAGTCAACTAACCGGAGGTCTGTTTATCTTTATAAAACCCATCCTCAGGTTAAACTTCACCTCAACTTAACGTCCACGTTAACTAACTAGAAGTTTAACCAGACATTATAAAACCGGCCCTAAATGAATTAAATTGGGAATCATTGTCAGATCGCAGGTTGAAATTTAGACTTAATCTCCTAAATAAATTCCAAGACAATATTTTCAGTGATGATGTTAAAAATATTTGGCGAACTCCGACTTACTGTGGTAGACTGGACTATAATCACGAAGTTAGAGAAAGTGATTGCCAAGCTGACGGATTCAAATATGTCCTTTTTTACTCGTACGTACCTACAATTAGGGATGTGGATAACGGTAAGTATATCCAATACGAGTGTAGCAATGGATAACCTGGATAACATTGGTAGCTGCTTGTTGGTATAAGGACTTGAAGCAAACCCTACTAACAGCATGGTTTTGCATGTTTGCTTTGCTATTTTTATCTTTTTTTAAATAGTGAAGTTTAGAAGAGTATATAAATTCTAATCCTTTTTTATGCCTGATGTGTAGTGCATGTTTGGTGAGAATTCACCCCCTGCCACACATCTTTATGGTGGCTTGCAGGGTATTATGTAGATGTAGAATAATAAGAAGTGACTAGGGATGGTCATGAAAACAAGCCTTCAGCAACGTCATTAACGTAGACTACGTTTATACTTTTATATTTTTCCACAATAATCCTTGCTCGCCCATCTCCGCACTCGAGTTTTGCATATGCAATTGCATATTGCATATTATGCAATTACATGAAAAAGCATAATTAATTATTTTTATAGCTTATTATTATGTTTATTTCCCCAATCGGGAGTCAAAACACTCAATAGTATCTGCGTACTTCGCATTTTCCAGAAGAATTGCTAAAAATGCAGCCCTAAATATTTTCAACATTCAAGTCGATCAGTTTCATGTGAATTATTTTCGGAGACCCAAAGCGATTAACGTCAATCCCAACGGAGCCATTCCAGGCAAGGGGGTTGAGCTGTTGATCCACTGTCAAAATTAGCGAATGGGGTCTGTTGGCACCACTCTGCGGGAGGTAAGCCTTCAATTTCCCTTTTTTTTTAATTCCCTCCCTCTCTCCTTTGGCGCTTTCCGGCCTTCATTTGTTTTGTTCAACTCGACTCGACTGACGTTCGATTGTCGAGTTTTCGTCTGCTACGGGACAGTGTGTGTCCGGCTGAAGTCGAGAGCAGGCAGGGAGCAGTGTGAATTCGGCCTTTGGCGAGACGAGTGAGTCGTCGGCCCAGTCAAAAGAGTCGGCACATAGAAGTGGAATGGACGCGTGCCCTTGTCGGGAGAAATGGGCGACCAAGGTACGCTCCCATGTCCCTTGACCTATCTTCCCGTTACTCCCGTAATTATTTTGCTCTTCCATTACCTTCTTCCCGGTTTCTTTTTTTTAATCCAGTACCCGACTTGTGTAGGCCTGCCTCCCCTTTATTTTTCTTGGTGCGGCAGTGACGGCCCCAAGTGGGTATAGGGTCGTTTACCATATTTTTTTAAACTGCCGAATCTGATAGAGCTCGTAAAATAAAAGACTCATATTTTTTCGTTTTCTGATCCGTCAGTTATTTCTTCAGTTATAAGCGGCAAAAAACTGATGTTTATAACCCTTTATGAAAAGTGGGCGTGCAGCGACCTCTTACGTCATCCACTTCGTCCAATCGCAACTGAGCCCGCGAAGCTACTTCGCCTCATCGCAAAAGGCGGGGGGGACACAGCTTACTCTGCCAATGGGAGCGGTTGCGACAGCTTCTGTGCGAGCAGACCTTCCGAGATCCCCCCTCCACTCCACTTCCTTCCGCTAAAAGCATTCAAGGACGGGAGGAAAATGACGTCAATGTTATCAAAGCAGCTTCTTCGGTGGGCGTCACCTATTGCTTATTTTAATTTTTGATTTATGAGTGAATGGTTATGGTTAGAAGATTAATGTTCACTAAAATTCTTTTTTCGTTTCCATCTAACGATTTCGTGTACAAAATTGCGATTTCGGCTCCAAGTAAACGTGTATTCCATGTTAGGTGCATTTGTTGCAATCTTCAAGAAGTTGAGTTGCTATGCTGAGTGTGTTAAAGTAACGGAGCTATATGTAACCCAGAGCGGCACGACGTTTCGTTATTCGAGACATGGAGAAAGTCCCAGCGGTGGCAATGGCTTTGAAATCGCTGTTTTTTTCTCGCAGTCCTGAGTGTGTCGCTCCTGTAGCACGAACTGGATGCGTTCCAGGCGCTAAGCCCTGCGTTTCGAACCCTGAGAGGGCTTCGCTGAATGAGCTGAAAAGGCACTGCGTGTCCGAATTCCTTTTACAGTTCTCTTAGCACACAGCTTTCCTGTCTAAGCGACTTCGCCAACGGTCCCATCAGATATCCGTCCGCCAACAGGCGTTGTACTTAAACAGGCGATTATCGCTCTGCCGTATCGGTGTCACCCCACACGGCAGTCTGCGGAACATTGTTGCCCAACAATATCGACTGCCTGCCAAGAATAAGAACTAATCGGAGCGCACTGGGGTCGCCTGTTCTCAACTTCTCATTGTTCAGCGAAACACCATCACAATGACCTCTGCCCCCAATTTCGCCATGGGCCGCAAGTATCCATGCGCCGGCGAGATAATCCTCTACTTCCTTCGGGCTCCAATTTCTTGATACTCATAAAGTTGCCGTTTGCTTCTTTTGCCAGGGTGGAAGGAGGTTTTGAAGCCATTAAAATCGCCACTTTCAAAGCTCCTTAACGGCGTTTCCACCCCTTCCACCCCCCTAGCGGGCAGTCTCCGCCCCCCGACCCTTCCGTTTCAATCGTTGCCGTCAATAGAAAAGCAGCCCCTCCCGTGGCCGCATTTAACCTGCTGGTAATTTACAGCGCAGCGAATGTTTTCTGCGAGTTTCACTGCGCTTTCTCCAGACACCCCCCTCAACCCCTCCACCGCCCCCCACCCCCGTCGCCAAAATGGTAGCGTCTAACCCAGGGGCGGAGATCGAACTTAACGATTGAGCCTAATTGGTTCCCGTTGACCAGTCGATATTGCCCTTCGATATCCTCCGCATCCTCTTAGTTGCCCCAATAATGGCGCTTATCTTTCGCTTTGTCGAGCCCTGAGAGTTTGTTTGCTGCTGAGCGACCCATAATCGTATTATTGCACCAATATAACAATTTCTTGGCGAGTTTTCTATTTTGGTCTTATTCACGCCGAAGGGGAACCTCAGTAAGACATTATCGCGCTCTAAATCTCGACGAGAACGAGACGCCCAACGTTCCTCCACTTTGACACGGGCTACATCTACATGTATACAACACCCTGCGAACCATCATGAAGGTGTGTGGCAGGGGGTGAATTCTCACCAAACATGCTCTACATATCATGCATTTAAAAAGATTAGCATTCATATACTCTTCTAAACTACTCTATTTAAAAAAAGATAAAAATAGCAAAGCAAACATGCAAAAACATGCCGTTAGTTGGGTTAGCTTCAAGTCCTTACACCAACATGCAGCTACCAATGTTATCCATTGCTACACTCGTACTGGATATATTCACCGTTATTCATATCCCTAATTGTACGAGGAAAAAAGGACATTTTGAATCTTTTAGTTCGGCAATCAATTTCTCTGATTTAGTGATTATGGTCCAGTCTACCATAGTAAGTTGGGGTTCGCAAAATGTTTTCAACATCATCACTGAAAATTATGGTATTGTAATTTGTTTAAGAGATTAAGTCTGAATTTAAATCTGTTATCTGACAATGATTCCCAATTTAACTCATTGGTTAAGATAATTAGTTTATCGTACCGTCCCTTTAGAAATCTTGCCGATCTTCGCTCCACGCGTTCAAGTTCATTACTTAGACCGATTTCGTAGGGATCTCATACACTGGAAGCATATTCCAAATGAGGTCTAACAAGGGAAAAGTAGCTGATTTCTCGTACATGATCGCCACATTTAACCAGTACTCTTTTGATGAATCCCAGTTTACGATTCGCTTGTCCCATTATTTCACGTATGTGTTTACCCCAGGAAAGATCATGTGTCGGTCTTATTCCAAGATATTTAATGGATTCCACGTTTGTTAATTCATTATTACCTATTTTGTAAGTGCTCGTAGGAGAGCTATTCTTTTTCCAAAAATTCATTACAAGACATTTTTTACATGAAGAGGGCATGCGAGTCCCACGAAAGTGGTTGAGCGGAAGCCCTGATTAAATAGATGCTATTATTTACTAATTCTAGCAGTAACTTGCAAGAATACGTTAGGATATGGACCTTCTTTTCACAGTCTCATTATTCCTCTTCTTGATTCCAGAGTATGGGTAAAGTACGACCATGCGTTTCATGGGGTATGTACTTTTTCGTTATTCTTATTCACTGAATAATCACGTATTAATCTCCTTTCTAAAAGTTGGAGCAATTGGAAGTTAAAGGAGCAAGAATTCTTTAGATGCAACACATTGAGGTACGAAGTGAGAAAGTCACAAATAGCTGTTGTTATACGTCGAGTTACCCAAAGAGCTTAAGGATAAAAACTCGGAGAGGAAGTGGTGAAAAAGAAAGGGGGAAAGAAAGGAAGGTGGTGAACTAGAGGGCAGTAAGCGGTTTCATGAAGCACTGAGGAGAACCGGGCAATAAGAAGGGAAGGCCTTTCTTTGTCCACTTTCTTTCCCTTTAATGCGCCCCAAGGGAAGGGGGCGCTCCACTCCTCTGAAGGAAAACACTCGCGACTTCTTCAGGGGTTCCCCTCCCACAACAAAACTGTTGCTCGCGTGAAATGAAGTGGAAAAAGGGGGAGAGCCTCTTGCTCCAGGGACGAGATCCTCCCTTGTTCTTTCACCCCCCCACTCTCTTGTCTGTCTGTTCGCCCTCGTGGGGATTGGCTTCCGACGCGAAGTTGGAGAGGAGCGAGGAAGACTTGGAATTGTGATTTCCCCCCGTGGCACTTGAGAGACACGATTGAATGAAGGCTTCTTCTGCTGCTTCATCCGTCCCCTCGGAGTCTTCTTTCTTGCCGTGCTCTGACTTGAGCCGAAATCTCAAAATAGCAGTTGTAGTTATTCCGTAAAATTTCCGAGAAAGGACATCATAGGTCTAATTTCTGCGGCTAGAAAACATCGCTTCAGCGACGAGTGCGTCAACTCTCCGGGCACTTTAAATCTCCGTTCCCCACTCTTCATGGCTGCTATTTACAGCCTGGCCTAAGTACCTGCGCGATTTTCAGATGAATATTGCGAGAATAACCTTCACGAGCATTAAGATTCACTATCGAGCACATTTTTCGAATAATGGGTCGAACGGGGATGTTACCAAGAAAGCAATAATTTGATATTGGCATTTATAAAGTGGGTAATCTAAGGCCATCAAGGGAAAACGCATGTAGAAATCATTCATCTACATCTGCATCTACACGATACCCTGCAAGCCACCGCGAGGGTGTGTGGCAGAGGGTGAAGATCACCAAGCATGCACTACTAACATGCCAAAAGCAACTATAGGGTCTCATGCAACTAGATTGTTAGTATCTATAGTATTTAAGGGGTTAATACGTGCATCATTCACTACAGACTAGTCTAAAATATTTCCCCTACCTATCCCTTTGCTATGCTACCTATTCTGTTCTCTTATAGTACGGGGGAAAAATGTAATTTTGAATCTATCGGTACGACAATCTATCTCTCTAATCTTGTTAATCTGGTCGAATCTAGCTTAATACGCTGGTTTTTGTGCCTGTCATCGTCAGTAAAGCTATCCGATTTAAATTTCTCTAATAGATTTAATCTGTACTTTAACCTTCGCTCTGATAATGATTCCCACCCTAATTCTTTTATTAATTCTGAAACACTACTCAACCTATCGTAACACCTTTTGTCGAACCTAGCTGCTCTACGCTGCACACTGTCTAGTTCTCTCATCAAACCTAATTCATTCGGATCCCATACACTGGCTGCATACTGAAGGTGGGGCCAAGTGAAAAGTAACATCGCTCTTTTGTCTTCTCATCACATTTCCCAAGTATCATTATGCAAAGGAAAGAGTTTGCAATATCAAAATAAATCAGGGAATGGAGAAAATTAAAAGCGTATTTAATGCACTGGCGAATATTATGAGTACAAGTCAAAGGACATTGAGCGATCTTTGAGGAAGTCCATAGATGGGTCTAAACAATGCACTGGGTCCTCTGGGAGGGATTCATGGTACGAGGTCGCTTTTCGCGAGAAGCCATAGATCCATGGATTAGGAACAGCAAATTGGATGGCAGCATAATTGGAGCTGGATTGGATGGCCCTCCTCTCTCTTGGCATGAAGTGGCTGAATAAGGGAGCAATGAAGTCCGTCTTCAGCACGGGGAGTGCGGGGAATACTGAAGAGTTGTCGCCGACTGCCATCTGAAATCGGAAAGACATCCTGGAATCCATAATTTCCTCAAACACAGCCCCCCTCTACTCAGATTCCCTCAATGTCACGCCACTTCGGTTCACTAACTGTGATATGTTAAGTACCAGTCACGCGATACTTGTGGTTCTTCGTTAAGGTAGAACCACCGGAATATGAAAGAGAAGTATTTGCGAATAGAAATATTTAGTAATCTATCATTTTTGGATCAATCCATTGGTCGGCGATTGAATGAATGACTAATGAATACTTTCCAGAATATATTTGAAGAAAAAGTTTTTGATGACGTTAAATTTTATGAGTTGTTATATCAAAGTGATGGGCCATGAACTATTTCAAGAAAGGTTTCAAAGAGTGCTTTACAGTTTCCCTTTAAAAGTTAGTTTTGCACAAAGGATGCACATGCATGAAGAGTGGCTAATTACAGCTTCGGAATGTTTATTTTTATTTTTAGTGTCCATGGTTACCGAAAAATTTCCCCCTGAAAATAACTGGCATATCCCTTCACCATTCGTGACACTTGTTCTAAATTTCACGGAGTTCAGTGAACTCCGGATTTTCCGTTCTGATGAGTTGTGAAGGGCGCACCGGAAAATCGGGAAACACGGATAATCAACCGCTGATCGATTCTTAGCGGATGCATTTCGCTACGGTGCGCCTCGGAAATAAATAAACTCCCTAATCAAATAACACAAAATGCCAGTGACAAGATCCTCGCTGTAAGTCTTAGCATTTAAAGACAAAAAAGGATCCAGTAGATCTGGATCGGCCGCAATTAAGGACGTTGGCTCGCGACTGCTTGAGTCAAGTTGTCTGAGGATTCTTATTAATTTAAGTACGAGTATATGCCTGCTAAGTGATTCTTACTTCACAAAGAAAATTACCTAAGCTAATGAAAGACATAAGTATCTCAAGAAGTACGATGTAAAGTCGAAGGATTTCTTTTTTATGATAATTTTAATCAGCTCGACGATGGAGTCATTCAGCACTTACTTTAAAAAAATAAATGCATATACTCAATGAATTTACTAATGTATAACACCAGAATATTACTATCAAACCTTATGTTATAATATTTTTCTGAAATATTCTTTAATATCTCATTCGTAATGATATCATTCATACGCCATGCATTTTGGCTAGAGCGACAGCAGCGCCAATTGAAGACAACTAACGCATTTCGTCTGCTATAAGCGCAGAAATTGGTGGATTTAGCGAAAATTACAGTGGGTTGATGCCTTTTTTTCGTGTCATTTTATTTCTGGTGAAATTACGCATAAAACCTCAGTTTTTTGCAAAAATGACATGACACTATGGTATTTTTAAACGTTATATTCCCATGTGACGGCCATTCTCCCCGTTAATCGTATGTAATTTCAAATGCAATTTGTGGAAAAAGGAGTATGGGTTGGTGTAATTATCTTTACTTTATTAGATAGAGGAACTTTAGTTCTATAAGTGCTGAAAATATAAAAAATGACATGACTTTCACTTTTCGGATCAACCTCCTTAAGTGATAGTAATCCTCGGGTAAATGGCACGAAGCCTGGCATGTTAGACATCGGACTAGTCGGTAGTGAATGTCGCGATTGGAGGAAAATAACAAAACTTTAGTTACCATAGAGACCACTGCCCATGCACACTAAATAGGTTGGTGATTTACTCATTGCCATCTTGCTGATAGTCCTCGCAGACAGAGCTACCTTACTCATCCTACTTAAGGATCCTGCATTTCTTTGTGCTTGTAACGTTCTCTCCGCATTTCCCGTAAGTTGTTTTTAAAGAATTATCGCCTCCATTACTGTTTTTTTATTCAACTTCACTTAAATCTCGTGTAGGAATTTTGAATGGCTGTAAAATGAATATTGTTTTAAAATTTGATCAGGTACATTTGTATTTCAATAACATAATGAGAAATGCAAGGCAAATAGCGGCATACCTAGCGCACTTTTCAGGCTTGTTTCCTATTGCTATTGGCCGCTAGGTACCTAGTCTTGTCTCTCGGCTATCAGTCATGATCTGCTGCTAACTTTGAAAACACCCACTTAACCTTGTCGTTTTTCGCAGTGCAACAAATTTCTAATGAAAAGCGGTTGTTCGTGCAATAGCCAACACATGCCTTCCCTTTATTAATAGTGAATTCTGTCCACGCTCACGCCAATCTTCACTGTCACGAGGGATCTCACCTTATGTCCTTTCTTCCAATTTTCTGTTCTTCAATCTTTGAGGTCCATGCTCTGACGTTTGCTCCTCTTTCTCTTTCTTTTACGCATCCATATCTCCCATCAGATCAGGGTGCTTTGCGTCTATTAAAATTTTGATATGTGAGGAGTACTAAAATATTTCATCATCATCAAGGGTCAACAATCCTAGGATTGGTTTGACGCAGCCCTCCACTCGATTCTTCTATCGGCCAACCTCTTCATATTGACGTAGTTCTTCACTTTCACGTCCTTCACAACTTGCTCCATATACCTCATACGAGGCCTGCCTTTTCCATTCTTCCCGTTCACTTTTCCTTCGACGATTGTCTTCATCAGGCCATCGTGTCTTAAGATGTGGCCCATTTAGTTGTCCCGTCTTCTTTTTAATGTTTTCAGCAGACTTCTCTTTTCTCCCACTCTTCTTAGGACTTCTTCATTTGTCACTCGGTCGATCCATTTTATCTTCCGTAAATATTTATGGTGTACATATTGGATACGACGCAGATTCCCGTCTCGATTAGGTGTTTTCCTTTCCTCCCCCCTCCTTTTTTTCTTTGTAAAAAGAAAGGCGACCCGCGCTCTTAACATAAGGATGGCTCGCAAGGTCGCCAGGAGGCATAGTGAGTGAGTTACACGAAATGATGCGTGTGTGTGTGAAATGCGGCAAAGTGGTTTTGTGTACCCGGCGAATGAATGGCGGTGGCCACCTTTTTTTCTACTTACCCTCTCCCTCCCCTTGTGCGTCGTGGAGAAGTATTAAGCTGCGTTTTCATGTGGCCGTTTTTGCGTTGAGGCACACTGCGCCACCAATCAGAAGCGAGCACGGCAACGCAGCCTGCATTGCCGTCCGATTTGGTTATCTTTCTGCGTTGACGCAGCTGCGTCAGAGCAAGGAACAACGCATTCTGCCTGTCATTTGTTCGTCACGTGATTCTTTCGCTACGGATTATCACCTATACCACGGTTTACCACCGTCATATGTTTTGGTGCGTTGCTGCTGGCGCTGCCGGTGACATGAAAACAGGGTACATCTACATCTACATAATACCCTGCAAGCCACCATAAAGGTGTGTGGCAGGGGGAAAACTCTAACCAAACGTGCACTACATATCATGCATGAAATTTGTAATTAAAAATTAAAATAGCAAAGCATACATGCAAAAACATGCTGTTAGTTGGGTTAGCTTTAAGTCCTTATACCAACATGCAGATACCAATGTTATCCATTGCTACACTCGTACTAAATACATTTACCGTTGTTCATATCCCTATTAGTACGAGGAAAAAAGGACATTTTGAATCTGTCAGTTGGGCAATCAATTTCTCCAATTTTGTGATTATGGTCCAGTCTGCCATAGTAAGTTGGGGTTCGCAAAATATTTTAAACATCATCACTGAAAATATTATCTTGAAATTTATTTAGGAGATTAAGTCTAAATTTCAACCTGCGATCTGACAATGATTCCCATTTTAAATCATTTAATAGACTGGTTACGCTAAAAGGTTATCGTACCGTCCCTTCACAAATCTTGCCGATCTTCGCTGCACACGTTCAAGTTCGTTATTTAGACCGATTTCGTAGGGATCCCATACACTGGCAGCATATTCCAAATGAGGTCTTACAAGGGAAAAGTAGCTGATTTCTCGTACATGATCGTCACACTTACCCAGTAAGGGTATTCTCCTGACGCAGAACGCAGCGGCAACTTAACGCAAAAACGGCCACATGAAAACGTAGCTTTAACCACACGCCCGGCGAGAGTCTGGTATAAAAAGCCTCTCCTATTCTAAATTCAAATTCAAAACTGTTATAATGGAGCACATTTATGTTATATAAAATCCAGAATTTATCTATTGATTATTTTTGTGAATGAAAGCTGTTGGACTACAGCCAATATATTCACGGAATGGTAACCCCAAAGAAGAAATTATTTCCTCTGGGGTACCTAGTTTCACCCCCATTTTGATTTGTTAAAATTGTGTATGTCTTTTGGGTGAAATAAACTCCATTCTATTCTTCCAATGCGGAAATGGGCGGATTTTCTGGGTTGTCCTGGGCATTAGGGGAAGGCTATGCAATGTTTGCTTCGCGACGGAACGAGTTCCTGTGAAATAAAACCAGGCTCCTTCATCGCGCTGGCTGGTCTAAGGTCGCTCCTCATCACATACCGTCCCTGATTCTCGCGACTGTGCAAGTACGAATCGTCGGTCAGTCAGTCGGCTGGCCGTACGAGTGCGGTCATCATTGGCCTCTTGAGGAGGTTGGCTCGCGACTGCTTGAGTCAAGTTGTCTGAGGAATCTTATTAATTTAAGTACGAGTATATGCCTGCTAAGTGATCCTTACTTCACAAAGAAGATTACCTAAGCTATTGAAAGTCATAATTATCACATGAAATACGATGGAAAGTCGAAGGATTTATGTTTTATGCTAATTTTAATCAGCCCGACGATGGAGTCAATTCAGCATTTACTTTAAAGAAATAAATTCATGTACTCAATGAATTTACTAGGTAATTTATAACACCAGAATATTACTATCAAACATTATGTTTGATATTTTTCTGAAATATGCTTTAATATCTAATTAGTAATGATATTATTCATACGCAATACATTTTGGCTAGAGCTACCGCAGCGCCAATTGAAGTCAACCTACGCATTTCGTCTGCTATAAGCGCAGAAATTGGTGGATTTAGCGAAAAATACGGTGGGTTGATGCCTTTTTTTCGTGTCATTTTATTTCTGGTGAAATTACGCATAAAACATCAGTTTTTTGCAAAAATGACATGACACTATGGTATTTTTAAACGTTATATTCCCATGTGATGGCCATTCTCGCCGTTAATCGTATGTAATTTCAAATGCAATTTGTGGGAAAAGGAGTATGGGTTGGTGTAGTTATCTTTACTTTATTAGATAGAGGAACTTTAGTTCTATAAGTGCTGAAAATATAAAAAAATGACATGACTTTCACTTTTCGGATCAGCCTCCTTAACTCATCTTCGATAACCAGTCTTCGTAAGCCACTTCCTTCCCGCCCATTCCCTCCTCCCTTATTCGCCACTTTGCTGTCCAATCATCGAGTCAAGTGTGAAATACTGAGCGTTGCGGGACTCTTGAGGAAACTCTGATCATTGCCACCCTATCTTTATCTTATAATGTTGAATTGTATCAACGGTACTCTGGGCCTTATTGCATCTCATCCATGAGACTGAAATCAAGTGCTCCTTGTTAATATTGGCGGCGCGGTCAGTAAATTCCACTCGGGAGCTTGATGTAAAAATTGCATTTCTTTGTAACTTATGATTCGTTTCAACTCGATCGGTTTCACCCTCATCCATCTCAAAGATGTGCCTTAAATGTCATCCATCTCAAGAAAGCCTCTGGGGACGGCTCCCTTGTTCCGTTGGGGGCGCAGGGAGGCATTTAACCCCTCTCCCGACTGCAGTGTAACCCCGTGAGGAAAACAGCTGAAGGCGAGCGATAGCGCATCGCGGGCGTTCGAAATGAGCAAATTTTGTTTAGCATTATTTATTATTGATTACTTCCGTCTTGACTGACCTCTTTTTTCTTAGTTCCTAGTTCGTCCTGGCTCACAGAGAGTAGAATGGAAAGGGAAGTGGAATCCGATAGTTGCGCGCTCAGAGCGTGGAGACGTTTTAATGTTCGGTTGCCTCGGAAGTAGATGCCATGGAGTAGATCATAGTAGTCTTGGAAAAAATCACTTTGTGCTCAATAAAAACAACAAAATATTTTTTTTAATTATTATTACGGCTGTATTGTCATAGTCTTACTTATTGTCCCTAAATTGACTCCAGAATCATTTTTGCTTTCAGGTAAAATGCATACACCTCGCAATTTAAGCTGTGATTGCGGAATGTCACCTTTGCCATCATTCAAATGACCACCTTAACCGCAAGGTCAACGGCTTGACCCTTGGAAGGCCCGATATTTAAAGTGAGTAGATAAAATATTACTTTTATGTGTCTGGCATTGAAGAATAGAAGACGTGATGGAATTTTATTGTTGCTGAGGGATGGAAATATGCTTGCAAACATTTTTTTGTGACATAGTTTACACAACGGCAGTTTTATGCAGCATTTCTTGCATTCACTCTTTGATGTTTTTTTTCGAAATGACGCTGTTGTAGGCCAATTTTTGCTACCGATAATACGTAAATGTTTTTTGCCTGATGATGAATCGAGGTCATGTTGGAATGTGTGTTTATAAAGCGCTGGGCCATGCATATTTATTCGCCTGCCCGCCATTCGCACAGCACACCGGAAGTTGCGTTCGAGTGGCCTCTCGTGGATGCAACAGCCGTCCTCCGTGTCAATTGAGCGCTCGTCAGCGGAGGCAACGCCATCGCGAGGCGGATCGAAAACATGCGAGCGACGCCGGGCGCTCGCGTTTGAAATGGAGCGTCAGGTTCTCTTTCGTGGACTGGCTATCCCGTGAAAAGAGACGAAATGACGTGAGCACTTCCAGGAGGCTTCAATTGCGTAATGCCACTCGCATGCACCGACGGTGTAAAAGTGCCCGCGAATACGTTTTCCACTTCGCTGCGGGAGACGCCTTGTCAATAACATTTCACGACTGACGTAAGGATGCTGCAGCATTTCCACATTATTTTATCACTCGCTGAAGGTATCCGTTGCAATCCAACGAGAGGATTGTAATCGGTGAATAATTTTTATAAATATAAGTTTGGTTTAATCTTCTATTCACCTAAAAAAACTCTTATGGTGTGTCAATTCGCCAGCGCCTATATAATGGTTACTGTCCTCCAGATTCATTGATAAATACATTGTTCATTCCTGTGTAATGAAGCTCAACTATAAGTAAACAAGTGATCACACATTACTTATAAACATTTGACATTTACCCCTTAGAAAGATCAACAAGCCTGTCTTATAGGGGTCGAAATTGGATAACGTTGAATAACAAATTATCCAGCCAGGGTCATTCATTCTAAGAATTCTTAATTATTATTGGAGCACAAGAAATGTGAACCACTTTGTTAATGCTGATGGGGAGAAAAAGCTGTAATGTTATCTACAGGTAACTAAATCGTGTTTTCATCGATACTAATTAGCAAAAGTAAAATTAATGAGAAATTAAATTATTCCCTTCAAGTTTAAGTAATGTGGAGTCAGAACATCTCGCAATACACGAGTTGACGTCCCTTCATTTTATTTTTATTACCAATTTCTCCATTTCTCATTAATTTTGTAAAACATGGAAAGCCTAGTAGTCCTCTGACTTTCCCAGTAACCTTTACACCGGAATTCTAGCTTGGTTTGAAGGCTTATCTCGTGGATCTATCTTCCTCACGATAAATCTTCAGTAATTATAACAACTTTATTGAAATGCCAACAAATATCTTACTACCCTAAGCTTTACGGAATGCATAAACGACTTCATACGTATAAAGATAATTGTTTCAGGCTTGATTTGGTGGAATTTCATAACGAAAGAAAAAGACTGGCGAGTTTCCACAAGAATAAGGTTTTTAACTCGACCGGTTTCGGTGTACAACACCATCATCAGGTGAAAATTATAGCTCAGACATCTGAGACACTCAGACATCTCAGACACCATCATCAGGTGAAAATTATAGCTCAGACATCTGAGACACTCAGACATCTCAGACACCATCATCAGGTGAAAATTATAGCTCAGACATCTGAGACACTCAGACATCTCAGACACCATCATCAGGTGAAAATTATAGCTCAGACATCTGAGACACTCAGACATCTCAGACACCATCATCAGGTGAAAATTATAGCTCAGACATCTGAGACACTCAGACATCTCAGACACCATCATCAGGTGAAAATTGTAGCTCAGATATCTGTGTCTGAGATGTCTGAGTGTCTCAGAGAGTGTCTTTTTCTTTCGACTTCATACGTGAGTAGCGCGAGTCGTAAGTCCTAACCGCATGTATAAAATTGTCTGAACTAGCTTCGCGAATCAATTCCTCTTACAGGCCTTAGGGAAGGAAGACGTGAATAGGTTGGATGTTGTCAATTCTGTGATGATTGATAGGTATAAAATTATACCTTATGCTATTAAACGAGCAATCTCTGTATTTATGTAATTTCTATTTCGGAAACGGCTCAAACAACTTATCCCAAAGACCTTTAGGATGATGGTGGAGTTAGTCTTTGAAACATTGGCCGGAAATATCCTACGTACTCAGCTGAGATCCCAAGAATAATTTGCTAAAAAATTAGATTAGTAAAACTGAAATAGAATAAGATGCGTTAATAATTGCAATTATTTAGTCTATGACGAATAGAAATAGCGTAGAATAGAAATTGAGAACGCTACTGATAGTACTCTAATTTCCTCTTATAATGTTTTGAATTAAAAATTTTGAAATGTAGCTCCATTTTTATATTCATTCATAATTTGCCCGGTGCCATAAAAATTCAACGAACCGAACTACATAAAGTCATAACATTTTATAGACTTGTTAACAGTAACTCTCCTACCGAAAAGGAAAGGCAGAGGCACTCATTGACTTTAACTCTAATCCGAAGATACCATGAGGATCGTCTCCTCAGAAATAAGAAGATATTGGAAAATCGACAATGCAACTAAATGTGTCCCAGCGAGTGCAACTATTCACAATATTCTTTATGTAGGCTTTAGCGACGCGTCATGTTGTTGAAGATGCTAATCTTCCGGGACTCCTGTCGAGTACTTACATGTTCCTTGTCCAAGAAACATGGATGTACTCGGCAGATTGGGCATTATGGACGTCTGGAAGACAGCAGCATCAAAGAAGTTGAGACTGGAAGCATTTAACATACGGTGCTACAGAGTGGCGTTGATGATAGAATTTAAAGACTAACGGAGAAGTGCTATAGTATAGTCCCACAAGAAGACTCGGAAGAAAGAAAACTCTGATGAAAACTTTGAAAAATCAGAACTTAATCGGCCATGTCTTGAGACACGATGAAGACAGTGCTAGAGGGAAAAGCGAATGGGAAGAAAGCGGAAGTAAGGCCTCGTATGAGTTGGACTTCTTTTTTGAGAATTTGAAAGAGAAAAATATTATAAATGTGAAGGCGTTTGCCGACAGGAAAATCAATTGGAGAACAGTGTCAAAACAATCTTAGAATGGACAATGACAACTCTTGCGAATCTTAGATGTGCGTACATAAGGGCGAACGTAAGGGCCCTCTAAAGGGTCTAGATTAAGGGTTACTGATTTACGTAATAACATCATCAAAGCGACAAAAATTGCTGGTGAAAAATAGAGCCGATAGGGACATACTTTTATTTTTTAAATCTTTTTTCATGACCCCGAAAAGAATTCAGTTGGTCTTTTGAATCGGGTACTTCATAAAAATTTCACAAAAGCGATGTTTACTCCGAGAATACCTTTGGTGAGCTTGGATGTACTCTGCAAAGACATCAGCTTCCAGCTCTTCTGCAAAGGCATCAACTTCTCTTAAAACCACCGCTTGTCATAACGGTACACGAAACCAAAGCACAAACATGTGACTATGCTGGCATTGACTTAAGAACAATAGTTTTTATTCATGGAATGTTATACGTTGCTCATTCTTGAGTGAAAAGAAAAACAGTTTAAAGATGCCTTTGGTGCCAGAAATCTTAGGTATACGAACTTAATGTGGTATGGAAAGAGATTTTGAAATGAAATGGACTTCAGTCATAATGTATGTACTACGAATGAATGCTGACGGAGACATTTTTAAAATTTCAAACGACAAATAATGATAATGTTATATTTTAAAACGTAATAAATTTAATTTTCGAAAGGCATAGTATTCCTTCTTTTATAAAATATATATTTTTACATTTAATTTTTTCTTTCTTTAACTACCTAAAATTATTAGAATTAAATATTTAGCTGACAATGAGCGAAGCTGGGTCCCTTAGGTACCAGTATAAATAACGGATATATTCTGCTGTAATTATCTAAATTTCGTAGTGCTTGACGCGGGTATTAAAAGCTGATATGAGTGGTGCACTTCAGTTTGTGACTTCCTTCACATAAAAGATAAAAGAATTCATTTGCATTGGACTGACCGCCAGGAACGACACATTGTTACCGCCGCCATGGAAACGTGTTTGGAGCGTTAATTCCGGGATGTGCCGCGAGGTGCCACTCCAGATGTGGTCTCCGAGGACGATCTCAGCGCCATGCGGGTCAGTCGGCTTTATCTCCCGATGCTTATCTGTCCGATGTTTATGATCGCTCCTCCAGCACCTCAACCCTTTATGTTATCCATTTCTCCCTTCTTAAAACCTCCCCTAAACCTTGCATCACGTGCAGGATAATAAGGGGAACTAAGTTGGGTGGATTAATGAAAACCGTAAACATACGCACATAGAACACCACCGCTGCGGAAGTTTCTTGCATTAATGTGGTGCGAAAGCGTTCTCTTTTTCATTTTAAATTACACCAACACTTTTGGATATCTTTACTCTCATCGCTTTGGAATATTTCCCAGAGGTTTTCGTTGTGTAATACTTTACATTTTTCTCACACTCCACCATTGCTGTTTCTGTCACAATGAGCCGAAATTCTTTCGACTTTACAGAATAGGCCCCTTGAACCTCCCGTTGATCTAGACTTCCAGGCAAACCAAAATGAAAAACCACGACATGAAATTCCCTCTTCCGCCCGTAAATGCACCTTGCCCAGTTTACTGCTTCCTTAAAACGGGAGTCATTGGCGTTCGTTTGCCAGGAGAGCACGTTTTTTGACTTCAACTCTATTCTGACTTTTGCGCAAGGAATGGATTTCGCAAAATCAGCCGATGTACCACACTCACCATCTCCGATTTTCATATTTTTCCCCTGTGGCTAGATTCAACCTAATTTAAGGAAAATGCAAATAATTTCTAAGATTTGAATACTTGTATACACCAAGGCACATAGGATTAATCTGCCCACAGTTCAAATCGTACAAATCAACCATTCCTGTACGCCTGTAAAAAATCAAGTTAGTCAGTGAAGCTGGTGAAGCTTTTAGATGTCACATACACACCGTATTGTTTAAAAAAGCTATTGCCTAGATTCTCATTGTAAACATTTTCGCTTTAAATATTCAAATATGACAGACTTGACAGATTTCCATGAAAATGACATTTGCAGACACATGAGTAAATCATAGTTAACATGGCAAAGCAATTAAAATTGAAATAAGCATTGTAAATGTAAACTTAGCATTGTTAATGTAAACTTTAAATCGGTATGGCGTTGGCCCAATTCTGGACTTATTTGTTGATATATTTATTGGCAACTACAAGTCCGTTTAATTTCCTGTTGCAAGATACCACTCCAATCACAAAAAAAGACACCTAGTAGGATACTGAGTTTTTCAAAGTAACATGAAGTTGCTCCTGTGGTTGATAGTGTCTCCATAATTTATTTTGATGATTCATGTAAAAAGGTAGGCTATTACTCCTGTGTTTCAGGGCTTAAGGGTGTGTTGCTTCTGACAATTAAGTTTTCTCTAAAGGCTGACGAATTTATAATGCCATTGCAAGTGGGTAAAAATAGGAAACATTTTTAAATAATAAATACCATTATCCAAAAAGCCTGATGGTAGCTTGTTAACTGTCTAAGCATTCTCCGTGGCTGTAGTTATTCTATATCAGTTGAGGCGTACTGTCTCCCTATTTGGAAATGACATCAACTTCCCTGCTGAAGGTATCCATCATTCATCGAAATGTTTCAACCACATGCACGGTTTTTCAGTCGAACACAGCCAATATAGCATCTGCTTTCACATGCAGAAGCAACAAGTTCCTTGTGCATGATGAATGCGAGGCAGACTGTGTGTGAACTTCTAATTTACCACTGCGTGGAAAAACTCAACTTCGTTGTTTTGTAAAAACTTTGTTAGATGCGTATGCATTGCTCAAGGAAATGTTTTGAAAGGCCTCTCCTCCACTTCCAGAGACACCAGTGTCGTTACTATCTCACAATCTTACTTTCACCAACCTTGCAAATTGTAAAATAAAAGAATGAAGCATTGTTAGGTTCACTTTATATTTAAATAGGCCCGACCCGGGTTTCATAACAGAAGTTGCATCTTCAAGTTCTTAATCAACCGGAGTCGTGCCTATTTAAATATAAAGTGAACCTAACTAAGTTTCATTCTTTTATTTTCTATTAGTGAAAGGTATCACATAGTTAATCCTGAAGTTATCAGCTATATCTTACAAATTGTGATTACAATGTTGCTGCACATCGCCATTTAATGGCAACGATTGTCCACTCTCCAAGAGGCCTGTGGGCATCATCACTCGCAGTTCATATTCGTGATCAGAGCCCGACTTATTCAAAGTACGTACGATAAGTCTCCATGGCAGAGCGACCAGCCCTCCTCAAGCAGCGTTTACACGTAGCAGTTGACTGCTGTGACAGTCGCGAGATGCGCGATATATCGATATATCGCTACTGCTATAGGTGCGTTTACACGTAGCAGTTGACTGCTATGACAGTCAACTGCTAACAACTGTTAAGCCCCACTCGCATGTGTAAATAGCAACTGCGATGCGAGTTCAGGTCGATACTGGACACATGTCGAACACTATCGAACCACGTTCGAGCTATTATCAAAGTTGAAGCCCGTCAACTTTCAAGCGGAGATGAATCCAACACAATCGCAACAATCGACAACGTAAAGCAATACACGACGGAATTTGGATATAATAACAAGGATATCCCTCCCAAAAAGGGAAGATTCTACTCTTTAAAGAATGGGAACAAAAGATAATCGTCAATGGACTTTATTTCTTGATGAATTTAATGAAAATTTAAGCGAAATTCACTATTAAAATAAAACGATCTTTATTTGTTATGACAACGCCTACATATCGGCTTTAAGCTGCATAGAAGTTGGTGCAAACGCATCATAGCAGTAGCGATATAGATATATCGCGCATCTCTTGACTGTCATAGCGGTCAACTGGTACGTGTAAACGCGCCTTATGATGCGTCTGCACCAACTTCTATGCAGCTTAAAGCCGCTAGTTAGGCGTTGTCATAACAAATAGAAAGAGTTTTATTTCAATAGTGATTGATGCTTAAATTTTCATGATATTCTTCAAGCAATAAATTCCATTGACGATTATCTTTTGTTCCCATTCCTTAAAGAGCAGTATCTCCCCTTTTGGGGAGGGATATATTGTTATTATATCCAAATTCCGGGTATCAGAAGTCGTATATTGCTTTCCGTTGGCGATTGTTGTGATTGTGTTGGATACATTTCCGCTGGAAAGTAGACGGACCCTTCAACTTTGCCAATAGCTCGAACTCGTTTCTAGAATCGATAGTGTTCGACATGTGTCCAGTATCGACCTGAACTCGCATCGCAGTTGCTATTTGCACGTGCGAGTGGAGCTTAATAGTTGTTAGCAGTTGACTGTCATAGCAGTCAACTGCTACGTGTAAACGCGCCTTCACCCCTGCCTTTAGATGGATCGAAAGCTGCGATTCCGCGATTAGTCGAAGGTCGTGAGTGTTGCCGAGAATCGAAGGACATAAATGAGATTGCCGACTCATAAAAGCCCGTGGAGCGAACTGCGGTCGAGATAGGGTTCAGATGGCGCCGGTATCCTCCCGAGAGAGGGCGTCCGTTTCCTGGCACTCGATATCCTTCGCCGCTTTCGTTCGGCAGCTGTTTCTCACTCCAGTTTCCGGGCGAGTGCGGGCGGTCTCCATGTTTGAATAACGACGCGATATTGCGTGAGCGTGCCACAAAGGCCTTTGCCGTCACGAAAGAGAAAAAATTGACGAGCGTGTCGCGCGGCGTCGGTGGCTCCCTCTTTTCACTCACGGCAATTTACGCGAGAGTGCGCAATCTTCCAAGAGTGGCATAAGGAGAGAAGTCGTCCATTTGGCGAGAGGCGAGTTTCCCAGCGTTTCATTTCCGTTCCCCTCGGATTTCTGTTCCTTTTGTTCCTTCTCTCTCTCTTTTTCGCGTTCCCCTCACAAAAATCCCCGGATACGGGAACTACCGAACAAATTCATCGTGATGGATACGCCGGTGACCTACTTCCCTCCTTGCATCTGCAATGGCGTCCGTTTTTATGTGGCTGGGCGCAGGGACGGACGTCTGTTACACACCTTATTCCATGCTCCTAAAATCCACCCAGAGGGAAAATAACGCCGAAGAAAGTAATTAACAAAGTACGTGTGGTATAAAAAAATACATACATGTCAAAAAGCTTCACCGCCATCTACCTATTAGATGGTTTCAAGTATTTGAGCATATTACTTGACGCCATTAGATGAGAGATTGAAATCAGTGCTCCCCTCTGAAATTCATTTAAGAGTGCTGGATTTTTTGAAAACCTTTTAGTTTTCCATGGAGTTATGAACAAGAATGTCATAAAACGAAAATCATGGTCCGGATTGGTAGACGCGTTAGTGTCCACCATTAAGGACAGATGTCAGTTGAACGATTATTTCCAGGTTTGTGGCCCTTCGAAATCAGATCAGCGCGTATCTGTTCTAGGTGTGGGATAACGAAGGTATCTTCGAGATGTCGTATTGCGACATTCCTTAATTCGAGAGATTTTATCGCTTGAAAGTGAAGGTTTTTGGAAGCACACCCTCGTGCATAAAGCGCACCTCTCACCCGTGTCCCGCAATGCATAGTATCTCCACAGCTCATATTTCACTCGTTGGCAACTCCCTCGTCCTGTTAATCGCTGCCTACGATCCTCCCTTCTCCCGTTTACAAGAATTAGGGCGGGAGTCATTATCAGAAAGTAGGTTAAGGTACAGATTAAATCTATTAGACATTTCAATCGGATAGCTTTACTGGGGATGTTAGGCACATATTAAGAAAACCAGCTTATTATGCTAGATTCGACCAGATAAATAAGATTAGAGAGATATATTGTCGTACCGATAGATTCAAAATGGCATGGTGAATGTAATATTTCATTTAAGAAAGAAAAATATTATCGAGTGTTGGCGTAACGCTGACCTATTACAACGCGCGCAGACCGTACAGTACACTCTGGTGTCTTCAGACCTCAAGCACGAACATGAAACTTTGTTGATCGATTAATGTCGTCAACCCACACACTATAGGCTATATTTAATTCAGTTCGTAGTCCCGGGTTCGGATATTTTACACTCTTTCATTGTCCTAAAAGAATAAATGGCATTAAAAGAAAAACACTGATATGGTATTGATCCACACTTTTCATAAAACAACACTGACCCAGGTTTCAACGTTTGACCGCCGTTTCCAATGTGCCGATTACCGTTTAAATCCCAGTATGTATAGATATATGTCTCAGTTAAGGGTGGGGGGCAAGAGAAATTCTGGGGAAGGGAAAAGGGGTGGGGGAGAATTGGAGGTTAGGGATCTGAAGGTGACGCAAACCAAGTCAGTCAGGTACCGATAGATCGACCACTTAAAGAAAACACTAAAGCACGGCAAATGGCTAACAAGGTCAGAAGAGGTTGAGGAGGAGGAGGGGTTGAGGAGGAATGGTGAGTAGCTCACAGTGAATCTCTTTGAGGAAGAGCAGCAAAGTGATCAAATTACATGGTGATTTAACAAAAAATTTAAGTTTGAGTAATTGACGATTTCAAACATTTCCAAAAAGCCCAATTTGCCTCCCTTACTTTCTAAATGAATAATGACTGGTTTAAAATCACTCTGCTAACCACTCTATAGTAAATGTTTTGCAAAATTGGAAGCACAGTCCCCTTCTTCCACACACTTATAATGCTCTTAAGATCACTCTTGTGTGGAAGGTCAGCCCGTTCGCCCTATCTAACTTCACAGTCTTTACAAAACACTCCACTCCTCTGCATTGGCTCGTATTTGTCTTTGGAATTAGGTACATAAAGTTCTCCTCACAGTATATGTGGTGTAAAATGAATATCTAAACTTATTTCTAGGTAATACCTTTGGCAGTTCGCAAGTTAGCTTCCCCGTAAATGCAATTTGACGCCAACTATTTGGGAACATCAGTTGAAATTGGCGATGAGGAAGGGGTGAATGTTATTGCTTGTTTCTTGCGTTTTCTTTCATGCAACGATAATATCAAATTTATTTCGTAACAGCATTGGCAACTATACGTATAATAGGGGAGAGTTCAACATTAAAGCTATTTTGCGACATAGGTATATTCACAAGACGATGCAGCAATGAATGGAAAACATCAAGCGTATGGGAGAGGTGGTGACATGAGTCTGCGGGAATCACGGCGTCAGTGTAAGTTCATTTTCTGGAAATTGACAATTCATGTTCGTTTCCATATAAGGTTATCGCCAAATCTAAAAAGTTAATTTTCTTCTCCCCAATTTCTACAGCGAAATAAATTTTTTTTGCAGATTGTTTAAAGGAGAAAGGATTTTATCCAATTGTAGTTTGCTACCCAACCAAAAACATGAAATACTGTCAAAAAAGCGAAGCCAATAGCCAACATTAGATTTGGTGCTTACATTCAAACAAAGAGGTCTTCGAGTGGTTCATAAAAAAGTGTTGTTTTATGAAAAGTGTGGACCAATAATATTGCAGTGTTTTTCTTATTGAAAGAGTTCCACAAAGAAAAACCGGTGAATGGTAAAAATGGTGAAATCACTTTTTCAGCATGTATAGTTATTTGATTTTCACCTTTAAAATTATTATTTATTATTCTACAGAAAAGATAGGTATATGAACCACGAGAAGGAAATGCACTAAGTGACCTAATTTTATCCTGAAATATAGTTTTATGTTTCAAATAATGAAATTTTCCATAAAATATACATGTTTATGGTTTTGAGAATCCTTCGCCATGACGACCGGAAGCATTGTTAAAGTTCACTCTCTTAAAGTTCACAAGTAGGTTGCAAGGTAATGGAGTCAAAATCTCAGCTTATTCGTGAAGCAGTGTGGGGAAGGTTGGTCCACGCAAGGAGGTACAAGAGGCGCCATCGCAGCTGAATCCTGAAGCAAGCTGTCGGACACTTTCTGTGGACACACGTGATTACTACTCTCACGGATCACGTTGTTGATGCACGCGGTAAAACTGAGAGTACTAAGGTGGAAATCACTGTAAAATTCGTCACATGAGTAGTGATTACGCGAAATCGGGCAAACAAATGACAAATGCGTATTTTCACTTGAATAGATTTGTATCAGCCTGTTAGGTTGAGTATTAACACCCGATCGTTGGGACATGTTTCTCTAAAATAGCGCCGTGAAGATTTATGACGCCACTGAGATTAAATTTGATACTTTGGTTAGTTAGTGGCAGTAGTGATTATTACGTGAAGGCGACCGAAATCTACAGGCTATTGCGTAATTTAGGGTACGTGGGTTATTTCCTGGAGGGAGGGACATTCCGGCTGGAGGAATATCCAGCATCGGCGGCGCGTTCGCTTGATCTTAACGAAAAGAGCCAAGGGGGCTTGCGATTTAACGTACCATCCGAGGGACCATGTGCATAACTTGAAGATCTCTCTAGACAGCAGTAAGTACGGTTCGGCTAATCTCTGGAAAATCTCTGCTACTGCTGGGTATCGAACATGGACTCTCGCCATAGGAGGCCAGTAATCTACCAAGCATGCTAACTCAATCTCTGTTTCAATTCTTGTTTATATTTTAATACTTGGAATAAGACTGACACATGGTCTTTCCTGGGGTAAACACATACGTGAAATAATGGGTCAAGCTAATCTTAGACCGGGGTTCATCAAAAAAGTACTGGGTAAATGTGACGATCATGGGCGGGAAATCAGCTACTTTTCCCTTGTAAGACCTCGTTTGGAATATGCTGCCAGTGTATGGGATCCCTAGGAAATCGGTCTAAATAATGAACTTGAACGTGTGCAGCGAAGATCGGCAAGATTTGTAAAGGGGCGGTACGATAAGCTTATTAGCGTAACCAGTCTATTAAATGAATTAAATTGGGAATCATTGTCAGATCGCAGGTTGAAATTTAGACTTAATTTCTTCAACAAATTCCAAGACAATTTTTTCAGTGATGACGTTAAAAATATTTTGCGAACCCCAACTTACTGTTATGGTAGACTGGACCATAATCACAAAATTAGAGAAATTGATTGCCGAACTGGCAGATTCAGAATGTCCTTTTTTCTCGTACAATTATGAATATGAATAACGGTAAATATATCCAGTACGAGTGTAGCAGTGAATAACATTGGTAGCTGCATGTTGGTATGAGGACTTGAAGCTAACCCAACTAACAGCATGTTTTTGCATGTTTGCTTTGCTATTTTTATCTTTTTTAAATAGTGAAGTTTAGAAGAGTATATAAACACAAATCCTTTTTTATGCACGATACGTAGTGCATGTTTGGTAAGAATTCACCCCCTGCCACACACTTTTATGGCGGCTTGCAGGGTATTATGTAGATGTAGACTTGTAAAATCTCCATAAAGTACCGCAGGGAACGTGTATTAGGTGTCTGGAAAGCGGAGCCCAATCATTCTTCAGGACCCGTGGGCCTGAAAGATCACTTTAAATGGCGCCCAAAACAGTCGACTGTCGAAATCGCCCGCCCGCAGTCTTCGTTCGACATCGAGCCAGAAGACACGTGGGTTGAAGAGAACGGCACTCCTTTCTTGATCGCCAGCAAGGAAAGCACCGCAGATGTCGTCCCGAGACTTCCGAATCCGAAGAGACGCCTCCGGTCGGAAAGCGCAAGTCTGCGCGGTGGACGACACTCTTCTCCCACAATGCAACGCGGAGCCGCAGAACTCATCTACATCTACACGATACCCTGCAAGCCACCGCGAGGGTGTGTGGCAGGGGGTGAAGGTCACCAAGCATTCACTACTAGCATGCAAGCAAGCAACTAAAGGGTCTCATGCAACTAGATTGTTAGTATCTATAGTATTTGAGGGGTTAATACATGCATCATGCACTACAGAATACTCTAAAATATTTCCCCTACCTATCCCTTTCCTATGCTGCCTATTCTGTTCTCTTATAGTACGGGGGAAAAATGCCATTTTGAATCTATCTGTACGACAATCTATCTCTCTAATCTTATTTATCTGGTCGAATCTAGCATAATACGCTGGTGTTTTCAATATGTGCCTAACATCTTCAGTAAAGCTATCCGATTGAAATTTCTGCAATAGATTAAATCTGAACTTTAATCTACGCTCTGATAATGATTCCCACCCTAATTCTTGTATTAATTCTGATACACTACTCAACCTATCGTAACACCTTTTGACGAACCTAGCTGCTCTACGCTGCACACTGTCTAGTTCTCTCATCAAACCTAATTCATTAGGATCCCATACACTGGCTGCATACTCAAGGTGGGGCCTAACTAGTGAAAAGTAGCATCGCTCTTTTGTCTTCTCATCACATTTCCCAAGTACTCTTTTTATAAATCCTAGCTTTCTCTTCGCTCGGCCGCATATTTCCCTTATGTGTCTTCCCCACGATAAATCTTTAGTGATTGTTACACCTAAATATCTTACGGTTTCAACGTTTTCGATCTTCGTGTTATTAAATCTATAGGATCGCTCTATCGAATTATTCCTCCTCCAAAAATTGATAGCTACACACTTTTTAAGGTTGAGTTCTAACTGCCATTTGTCGCACCACTCTTCAATTGCATCTAAATCCTTGCTAAGTGATTTCGTGTCCTCTTCGTTTGATATACCCCTGTACACCACCGCATCGTCTGCAAAAAGTCTAAGGTTACTACTAACTACGGTACCCAAATCGTTTATGTATAAAAGAAATAGAAGCGGACCTACTACGCTACCCTGGGGAACTCCCGATGTGACTTCGATTGTGTCCGACATGATACCATCTATGACAACCCTCTGCTCTCGCCCACTTAAGAATTCTTTTACCCAACATACAACGTCTTTATTTATACCAAAACTCTCTAACTTCAAGATTAATTTGTCATGAGGAACTTTATCGAAAGCCTTTTTAAAATCTAAAAATATCGCATCAACTTCAGTACTGCTTTCGCCGTGGACTAAAATATCGTGTACGAATAAAGCTAATTGTGTCTCGCAAGATCTACCTTTCCGGAACCCATGCTGGCTGTTTATGAGTAATCCCTGACTATCCAAATGCCCCATGATCGAACTGACTACTATGTGCTCAAATATCTTACAAGAGATTGACGTGAGTGAAATGGGTCTGTAGTTACTAGGTTCTTCCCTATCACCGCTTTTAAATATAGGTGTAATGTTAGCTACTTTCCAATCCTCGGGTACTGTGTGGTTCTTTAGTGTTTTATTGAATATTATTTCTAGATAGGGGGCTATTTCAGAAGCTAATGTTTTATAAACTCTGGAAGGAATTTGATCGGGACCTGGTGCTTTGTTTTTACTTATGCTTTTTAACTGCTGCTCTATTCCGCGACATGAAATGTTTATTTCGGGCATTTGCTCACTGAAAGTGTTCGGCGGTGGTTCCACTGCGTTTTGTGACGATGAGTTGAATACACTTTGGAAGAAGGTGTTTAAAGTGTTGGCTTTTTCTACACTGCTGGTGACTCTGATTCCTTTATCATTTTTAAGTGTGTGCACTGTGGACTTATTTCCCTGAAGCTCTCTCACATATGACCAAAACGCTTTAGGATTGCTATCTAAATATTCTCCTAACATCTTGCTCTTGAAATGTGATAACGCTTGCCGACATGATTTCCTTGCTAATGCTCTCGATTTTTTATAGTTTTGAACTAGCTCATTTTTTTCCTCTACCGATAGACCCCGTCTGGCATTTTTCATCTTAGCGTGGCATACCCTTTGTCGCTTTAGTGATTTCCTAACCTCCGCGTTATACCACCTTGGCTCTGTATTATCACTAATATATTTACTTGGTATGTATTTATGAACTGCGTTACGGGTGACCTCAAGAAATTCTCTCCACGAATCCTCTGTATTTAATCCTTTGCTTTGTTCGCTGAATACATTAAACGCTTCCCTTAATTCCTCTTTCATACCGTCGTAATTTGCCTTGCCAAATAAGTACACCCTCCTCCTTGGTTTATAATGTCTTTCAACGCCTACAATAAATTTCGCATGCACTATTTTATGGTCACTAATTCCTGTGTCTGTAACTGTATTTAGAACTCTCTCGGGTATATTTGTTGCTAATAAGTCTAGAATGTTGTTACCCCTGGTCGGCTCTGTTACTAGCTGTTGTAGAGAATGTGTCGTAAAGGTGTTCAACAGTGATTCGCAATGTTCCTTATCCTTACCTCCTGCAATGAAACTACACGTATTCCAGTCTATCGAGGGGAGATTGAAATCTCCGCCTACTATTATTCCTCTATCATTCTTCCCAGAAAGTAATGTGCGTATCTCTGACTCTAGCTCTATTATAGAATTGACGTCTGCGTCCGGTGGCCTGTAATATGCACCTACATATATCTTTTTTGCGTTACTACTTTTACTTTTAACGGAACACCAAATACTTTCTACATTTCGCTCTGAAATAAGTTCTCTTCTACTGACATACAGGTCCTTCACAGCTATGAAAACTCCTCCTCCGTTTCTGCTTACTCTATCCTTTCTGTATACTGTAAAACACTTCGGAAATACTTCATGATCTGATATGTCCTTCGAAAGCCAGCTTTCTGTACCTACGATTATATCTGCATTAGTACTCTTAATGAGGTGGTGAAATTCTGCTACTTTATTTCTTATACTACGACAATTCACTACTATCACTGAAATTTTTTCTTCCAATCTGTTTCTCTCTTGGTGCTCCTTTCCAACTAAAATTTTCCTCGATAATTTTTTGACGGACAAACTATTTGGTCTACCTCTTACCTTTGATGAATTATCATGTTCGTTCTCTCCATGTGTTTTTCTCTGACCTTCTAAAACTACTCTGCATGTTCTGTCAAATTCTTGCACGATTTTTCCCCCGCGGATTGACCTGCACTCTGGGTGCACACTGAGTCACGATGGATGGAAACGGGTCATCCAAAGAAAGGAGTGCATGCGGCCAGCAGCGCTTTGGGCATTAGTCGTGGCCGGCGGTCGCCAGGGAAATCGTTGACCGGATGTCGAGGTCACTTCCGTTTTTGTTTCTCGCGCTCCCCAGGCGGGTTTCGGTCTGGTGCTCCGGAGTGACATCTTGACGGGAAGGTACGGAACGATTCTCGAGCAGCGATCGCTCTCAAGATTGAACTGGGAGAGCGGAGTGCGGAATAGCGAAACACGATGCCACTGCGCTATCCGCACAAGGGACCTCCCGAAAAGGACCTTTAAGTAAAATCTCTCGAATTAAGTTAATGTCGCAATCCAGTTGTCTCTTTCGGCTCGCTGCTGCGTGACGGGCCTTGTCGTCCGAGCTTTCATACCCGTTGCAGGGCACGCCATCAAGGAAATAATAATTATGGAGAAGCAATCTACATCTACATCTCCATAATACCCTGCAAGCCACCTTAAAGGTGTGTGGCAGGGGATAAAATCTCACCAAACATGCACTATATGTCATGCATTAAAAAGGATTAGTATTTGTATACTGTTCTAAACTACACTTTTAAAAAAGATAAAAATAGCAAAGCAAACATGCAAAAACATGCTGTTACTTGGGTTAGCTTCAAGTCTTTATACCAACATGCAGCTACCAATGTTATCCATTGCTACACTTGTATTGGATATATTTACCCTTATTTATATCCCTAATTGTACGAGGAAAAAAGGACATTTTGAGTCTGTCAGTTCGGCAATCAAATTCTCTAGTTTTGAGATTATGGTCCAGTCTACCATAGTAAGTAAGGGTTCGCAAAATATTTTTTACATGATCACTGAAAACATGGTCTTGGAATTTATTCAGTAGATTAAGTCTAAATTTCAACCTGCGATCTGAGAATGATTCCCATTTTAATTCATTCAATAGACTGGTTACGCTAATGTAGTTATCGTACCGTCCCCTTACAAATCTTGCCGATCTTCGCTGCACACGCTCAAGTTCGTTATTTAGACCGATTTCGAAGGGATCCCATACACTGGCAACATATTACAAATTAGGTTTAACAAGGGAAAAGTAGCTGATTTCTCGTACATGTTCGTCACATGTACCCAGTACTGTTTTGACGAATCCCCGTTTACGATTACCTTGACCCATTATTTCACGTATGTGTTTACCCCAGGAAAGATCATGTGTCAGTCTCATTCCAAGATATTTAATGGATCCCACGTTTGTTAATTCATCAATACTTATTTTGTAAGTGCTAGGAGGAGAGCTATTCTTTTTCCAAAAATTCATTACATGACATTTTTTAAAGTTTAATTCTAATTGCCATGTATTACACCAGTTATCAATTGCTTGTAGGTCATAATTTAAATATTCTTTATCGTTAGGCATGGAATTTCCCTGTACACTTCTGCGTCACCGGCAAATAGACGAAGCTTACTTTTTAACACCTTATTGATATCATTTATATACAATAGGAACAGGAGTGGACCTATCACACTACCTTGTGGGACACCCGAAGTGACTTTAATGATGGAGTTGCAATGGGGAAGCTATGATGCCGGTATTTATGGAGGCTCGCGTATCCCCCCTCCCCCCCTCTCTCTTGGCCTTGGCTGGTTACCGTTCTCTTCCACCCCCGCTGCTGACGTCAGCAAGTGGTGTAACCTACGATCGCCTGAATAATGTCGAAATTCGAGATATCGAAGATATCGCTCCTTCGTTATGCCACACCTTGGATTAGAGGAGATCACCGATTGCAATCTGTCATTCAATGGCGTCAATTAATATGCTCAAATACCTGAATCCATCTAATACCAATATTGCCGTGAAGCTCTTTGATGCAAAAACTTTATGCCACACGTAGAGGGTGCTTTGTTTTTCGGTGTTATTCCTTCGTGGATGAATTGTAGGAGCATTGCATGGGGTTGTGCCACGTGTCAGATCCCGATCGGAATTAATGAACGCAAATGCAGATTAAGGCCAGCGACATCGTTCTTCAATGAGATTTAATATCACCACGAAAGTGGCATATGCGGATTCGCATCTTGGTAAGCCGCCCCTTGAATGAATGCAAAAAGAAAACCTTGGGTATTTTCAACGCATACGTTTCCTTTGAAAGGGACGGGTAGACGTCTACCAGATGAACTGATAATGATAATAATAAATTTATTCACCTTCAATATTACAAGGTATGTCCATATAGAATCAAACACAACAAGAAATACATATGCAAGGAAATCAATCAAATTCCCAGCCAAGATTTGCTAATCAGCAATAAAACGCTTGACTGTCAGCAGTAAATAGCTTTAGGTCATAATATGCCTTTTTTTGTAAAATAATTTTATCTGTGATTTAAACCTGGTATTGTCCAATGTTTTAAATTTGTCAGGCAGTTTATTGTAATATTTAATTCCCACATACAGTGGAACTTTTGCATAAGATGAAGTATTATGTGGAATTATCGTAAGTGAGTTTGATTGCCTGGTATGGTGACCATGGGTTACAAGATAGTGTTTGAAGTAGTGAAAATTTTCCTAAACAAAAGTTAGAATGTTCAAAATATATATAAACGGTAAAGTTAGCATTTTGTCTTCTATAAAATAAGGCCTACAAGATTCAAATGGTTTCAGATTATTAATTATCCTCACTGCTCTCTTTTGTGTTCTGAAAATTCGGTTTAACAGAAGACTGTAAGACTGATCCCAGAATATTATACCGTAGTTAAGATTACTGTAGATTAGACCATGGTATAGAGTTAGTGCTGCAGCTTTGGAGCAGTTTTGATGAATAATTCTAACGGCAAAGACTGTCTTGCTTAATTTTTTTCATCTTAAGATCATATTGCCCGTGTTAAAAAATAAACAGCGTCAAAATTATCTATGTTTCTTTCCGTTTTAGTATGGGAAATGTTCGTAAACAGCAATGGTTTATTTCTTCCACATTTATTTGCTTTTAAATTTCCAGAAGCAGTATGCTTCGTTCATTATACTACAAGGGACACAATTAGTAATAAACACTGTGTAGTTCCAGTGTCAACACTTCGTAAAGATGGAACGGACGTTTTAGCATCGAACTGATCCTTATAATATAAATGTAGCAATATCCCGGAGTCATAAAGATAAAACAAGCGTGTTCTTTGATTTCATCCCTGAATAATTTGATATTCTACGGTACCTTTTGCACCGTGAAAATATGAAATCTTTCACCAAATTGTAGATGCAAAGGTCAAGAATCCATTTGCAGCGACAGTAATCAGAGCGAAGGTTGTTGGAAGTGAGCGATGCTTGGACACTTTACTTCACACACTTCCTCGTGCACTGCCAAGGAATCACGACGCACCACTGACGCCCTCCCGTGTGGCATATTTGGTCGGAAGAGTGGCATTCTCTCCTCTTTAGGGAGCGACGTTTTGGTCGCTGCAGCATCGGGAGCTGTTGCACCTGCGCCCGACGTGTTTGGCGGAAATAGGAACGCCAGCCGAAGTGACGGACGAATGGAACGAGGGAGGAGATGGGAAGTAATCCGGAACGAAAAAAAAGAAGGCGAGCGAAGCGAATGTCGTGTGTTTTTGGCCGCGCGGTCGGTCAACGAAACTCGGGCCGACGCGTGTGAGAGGCAGCAGCCCGTCGTCATGGTGATGGGCGAGACGGCGAGTTTGTTCGGCGATGGTGGCGCCGCGAGTGTGTGTGTGATGTACCTCTTTTTTTTCCTTCTCCCTCACCCGACATTTTTTCGCTCTCCGGCCACCAGAGGGGAGTCCAAAGTGTACTTTTTTTTGTTTTCTTTGCGTGGGAGGCGATCATTTTCGTTCGAGTGAGTTCAAAAGTGGTTTGCAAACGGGAATCGGAGCAAAGTGGCTCCCCGGCTTCACGGCTGACTGTGGCCTCGGCCCAAGTGAGGCCCTCGCAGAACCTAAAACAAACACGGCCGAATAAAACGCATCCCGCTCCCTTTTTGTTATTCTGCAACTTTCTCCGTTTATGTCCGCTCCCGCGGATGCGGTGGAAGAGGTTTTTCAACCGATGAATGGAATGGCCTCGCGAAACGGAGGGGCTTTACATCTACATCTACATCTACATAATACCCTGCAAGCCACCACAAGGGTGTGTGGCAGGGGGTGATTTCTCACCAAACATGCACTACATATCATGCATAAAAAAAGGAATAGCATTAATATAGTAGTCAGAACTACACTATTTAAAAAAGATAGAAATTGCAAAGAAAACATGCAAAAACATTCTGTTAGTAGGGTTAGCTTTAAGTACTCATACCAACATGCAGCTACCAATGCTATTCATTGCTACTCTCCAATAGGACATATTTACCGTTATTCGTATCTCTTATTGTGCGAGGGAAAAAGGACATTTTGAATCGGTCAGTTCGGCAATCAATTTCTCTAACTTTATGATTATGGTCCAGTCTGCCATAGTAAGTTGGGGTTCGTAAAATATTTTTAACATCATCACTGAAAATATTGCCTTGGAATTTGTGGAAGAGATTAAGTCTAAATTTCAACCTGCGATCTGACAATGATTCCCATTTCAATTCATTTAATAGACTGGTTACGCTAATATAATTATCGTATCGTCCCTTTACAAATCTTGCCGATCTTCGCTGCACACGTTCAAGTTCATTACTTAGACCGATTTCGTAGGGATCCCATACACTGGCAGCATATTCCAAATGAGGTCTAACAAGGGAAAAGTAGCTGATTTCTCGTACATGATCGTCACATTTCCCCAATACTCTTTTAATGAAACCCAGTTTGCGATTCGCTTGACCAATTATTTCACGAATGTGTTTACCCCAGGAAAGATCATTTGTCAGTCTTATTCCAAGATATTTAATGGATTCCACGTTAGTTAATTCATTATTACTTATTTTGTAAGTGGTAGGAGGAGAGCTATTCTTTTTCCAAAAATTCATTACAAGACATTTCTTAAAGTTTAATTCTAACTGCCATGTATCACACCAAGTTTCAATTGCTTGTAGGTCAATATTTAAATATTCTTTATCGTTTGGGCATAGAATTTCCCTGTACACTACTGCGTCATCGGCAAATAGACGAAGCTTACTTTTTACCACCTTTTGGATATCATTAATATACAAAAGGAATAGGAGTGGACCTATCACACTACCTTGTGGGACACCCGAAGTGACTTTAATTGCCGGTGAGGAAACACCGTCCAAAACAACCCTTTGAACCCGATCATGCAGAAAATCATTAATCCATGATATAATGTTACTGTCTAACCCATAAGATTTTAACTTCAAAATTAGTTTGCTGTGAGAAACCTTGTCAAAAGCCTTCTTGAAGTCGAGAAATATAGCATCCACTGGAATATTATTTTCGCCAGAAACTAAAATATCGTGGGAAAAGAGAGCAAGTTGGGTTTCACACGATCTGCTCTTTCGGAAGCCATGCTGGACATTGGACAATAAATTCTGGCTATCTAGGTGTCCCATGACTGAACTGACAATTATATGTTCTAGGACCTTGCATGAAATGGATGTGAGGGATATAGGTCTGTAGTTAGATGGCTGCTCCCTATCGCCACTTTTAAAAATGGGTGTTACATCGGCTGCTTTCCAGTCCATCGGTACGACGTGTTCGGTCAGGGATTTATTAAATACTATTTCAAGGTAGGGGGAAATTTCGGATGCTAACTCTCTATACACGCGGGAGGGAATTTGATCAGGGCCAGGAGATTTGTTGGGGCTTATATCTTTAAGTAATTTTTCAATACCATTACAGGAAATGTCAATTGGTTGCATCAACCGCTGAAAGAGGTCAGGTAACACGACAGTTGAATCCCCGGAAGGTGGGTTAAAAACGGTTTGGAAGAAGGAATTTAGCAAGTTAACTTTGTCGAGTGTGTTTGTGGTCATTTCACCTCTATCATTTTTAAGTGAATGGACGGCAGACTTATGGCCTTGCACTTCCCTTACGTACGACCAGAAGACTTTTGGATTTTCTTTCAATTGTTCCCCAAGTGTTTTTCTTTTGAATTCTGCAAATGCATTACTAAGGGCTGACTTTGCAGTGGATTTTGAAATTTTATAATTTTCAATAATTACATTACGCTCATCAGTGGGCATATGTTTACTAATTTTTTTCATTTTAGCATGACATATTCGCTGCCGTCTCAGGGATTTTCTCACTTCGGCATTGTACCACCTAGGTTCAGTGCTTTCTTTTTTGAATTTACTAGGGATAAATCTGTTGATCCCAGAGCGCATGATATTAATGAACGACTTCCATGAATCGTTGGTACATACCTTTATGGAAGACTTTTTGAAATCCGATAAGGAATCTCTTAAATAAATTTTAAAGTTAGCAAAGTCTGCTCTTTTAAAAATGTAAAACTTTCTTTTTTGTTTAAAATTTTTATCTAAAGATAGCGAGAGTTTTGCAGTTATAACTCTGTGGTCACTGATTCCATCAACCGTGTCAATCATTGTCACATGTTGTGGGATATTGGTTGCCAGTAAATCAAGAGTGTTGTCCCCTCTATTAGGTGCTGTAGCTAATTGTGTCAGGGAGTTATTGGAGAAAACATCTAATAGAGTCTCACAAATGTCTTTGTCCCTTCCTCCAGCTTTGAAGCAGTATGTTCTCCAGTCTATTGATGGTGCATTGAAATCTCCACCTATTATTATATTACGTTCGCTGTTACGGGACGTTATAGTATTTATCTGGTTTCCCAGTTCTAATAATGACTCAACATCAGTGTTTGGGGGCCTATAGAAGGCGCAGACAGATATTGATCTGGATTTAGGGCATGTTAATGAACACCAAACACATTCTAAGGGGTTGTCGGGAAATATTACTGCTTTGCTAATGATTGAGTTCTTGACTGCAATGAAAACACCACCACCTGCTCTGTTATGTCTATCTTTTCTATATATTTTAAAAGATTTGGGGAATATTTCTGAGTCAGGAATGTCATCTGTCAGCCAACTTTCAGTTCCTATAATTACATCTGCATCAGTAGTATGAATAAGGTGATGGAACTCAGGTATCTTGTTTTTAAGACTTCGGCAATTAACTACCGCAACGGAAATATTTTCACCTCGACTGTTATTAAGGCTACAAGGAAGAGCTCTAGTCATGTCTGAAGTATTTTGAGGTTCAATTCTGCTTTCATGAATGTTAGCCGATAAAGCGACTGGCAACGAGAAGTTATTTACCCCACTACATGACCTACTCTCTACCCTACCATCTACCCTAAAAAAGGCCTGCAATGATCTAATACCCTATCCGCCACGCGTTTGGCGGCGTCCGGAGTGTAATGAACTCCAGAGCGGTTTAACGGGTGTCTACACGACCGAAGCGACGGCTGAAGGTCAACGAAGGAGGCTCCAATGTCCTTACAGAAACGGCGTAGCCTCTGATTTATGTCTACCACTCGACGCCAAATCAGAGGTCCACGATCGATCCTCGGGACCAGACTACAAATCGAAAGCGCCAGTTCAACGCCCGCGAGTTCACTTACCCGCTTCACCTCAGAGTTCAATTCCTTAAAGGAATGCAGAATCTCCTCGGGTCTGCGGTCGGTGGCATCGTTGACGCCTACGTGGGCCACGACCTGCAGCCTAGAGCACTTCGTGCCCGCAACCGCCGCTCCCATCGCCTTCGTCACCTGAGGAATACCGCCACTGGGGATGCACCAAGACGTTAAGCCCTGGCTAACACCCTCGCGGTCTGCCCTTCTCCGCAAAGGAGCCATCACACGCCGAACGTTACTACTCCCTATCACTAGCATCCCCCCCTTCCCACTCTGACGGCTTCTCCTCGGTAGAGCTCTCGGAGTAGCGACGGGGCCGGCTGCAGGAATCTCGGCGACATCCATAGGAAGCGCCTGAAACCTATTTGAGACGGGGAGAGGAGTTGCCTCTGCAAACTCCGCTCCGCGCCGCAGCCTTACACCTCCGCTACTCAGAGTAACTACCCTCCACTCATCGGGCTTAGGGGCTGGCGCTACCTCTTCACTGAGCGGTGTAGTGACGGTTGGATCCTCACTAATGAGTCCACCCGAAACTCCAGCACTCTCGGAGACAGACACCCTCCCTTCTACCTTCGAACGGAGCTCCGACACGATTCTCTCCAACTCGGCGATACGGGCCCTTAGAGCCGCGCATTCGCCTGAATTATCGAGCGTCACGACAGAAGACCGATTCAAAGCCATCCTAATCACGCTTTTCCCCGAAAACTAAGCTATGTAAAGACTATATAGTATAAATTACAACCACTAAGCTATGGATGAACTACGTTGGAAGCAGTACTATTCGATTATAAATAAACTTCAGATATATTAATACAAGGAACAGAAAGTACCTAGATTCTTTACACAATTCAGTACACACTAAGAAATTACTACAATAGAACTCTAAAGGACTCAGCAATAAGATTTAAAAATCAATAATCACCAGCACGTAGGCACTTAACTAATTGCCCTAGCAACAACAGGAGGTAGGATAAGACTTACACGGGTGAGTGGTTTGCGCAGGAAGGGCTCTCCACGGGGAGTCGGTTAGGGGATTGTTTCACGGCTGGGGGTCTCGGTTATCGCTGACCTTGACAAGGTTAGCAATGGGAAGGGAAGGAATGTAGTGTTGTTGACGTGAGTAATATAGGCTAGAAGGAAGAAGCAGCTAACTGACAAACCAACGATAAGTAAGGCTCTAGTAGAGAGAAGAGTTAGGTTAATATGCAAGTAATACCTACTACCCAACTACCGCTTAGATTAGAGTTAAAACTACTGTTAGGATATTAATATATTACGTTTAACTTATGTAAATAATTAAAAGTTTAAACTACTTATAAATAAGAAAAAACGCTAAAAATAAACTACTCCGTATAAACGTAACCAACAAATAACAAACTTTAAATATATTCTACACGAAATATGACGATAACTAAATGATGAAAAATAAAAGCTCTACATAAAAAACTACTGAGACAGAAACTATAGAATAATAAGAAGTACGATGAAAGAGACAACTTATTAATATACTACGTTTAACTTACGTTAATACTTAAAGGGTTAAACTACTCAATAATAATAAGAAAAAACGCTAAAATAAACTATTTAGTAAAAATGTAACCAGCAAATAACTAACTATAAATATATTCTACACGAAATATGAAGATCACTAAATGATAAAGAAAAAGCTCTACATAAAACTACTGAGACCAACTAGAGAATAATAAGAAGGACGGTGAAAGAGACAATTTATTATGGATGTAACAAAACAAGTAACGATCTCTAAATGTGCTAGATAACAATATATTTACATATACAAAGAGGAAATTTTATTAAAGAAAATAGCTCTGAGGAATAAATATGTAAGTTAACTCACTCAATGGAGATGAAAGAGAAATAAACTATACAATTTAAATTACTGCGACAACCGTTACATTTTATGCAGTTCTTCAATCAAAAGCAAGTATATATAACTAATAATATATTTCTTTCGCTTACGTTAACACTTCACAAGATTAAAATATTGAATAGTAAGAAAAGCTGAGCCAATAACTAGGGAGAACAATATAAAAGGAACTGTGCTATGAACTGAGAAAAAACTTAAAAAACGCCTCGAGAACTACGGTGATGATAAAATAGAAATATGTAAATACTTTTAAATATAATCCGCTCAACTAGATTAGATTAGACTTAGACAACAAGTAGGTGACAGTATTATAATTTAAGAGTATTATTTGCTGCGGAGTAGTTAAAAGAAAGAAGAAACTGAAATTAGATCTACTTAGCACTATCAGCGAACACACTCGGACACAGCGTAAACCACACACCAAAGACCAGCCGGGACGGCACCACGGCGGGACCAAGCACCCACAACACCAAGCACCCACGCAAGCACTCACACTACCGTAATAATATATTAAGGCAGGCGCAGAAGCACTACTAAACACTCATTACTTAATACACTACTACACTACGATACAGGCCCAGCTAGGCAACGTTAAAATGCTGCTGCTGGCGATCAGTTGAAAAAGTGAAAGGCGCGACCCAAGTCTCGGAGCTCAGTGACCACCCGTCTGTACTCTACGAGCGCAGGTGAGGGAATCCTTTAAAGCGAGTGAACCTCCTTTAAAGTGCTCCTTTAAAGTGAGGAAAGTGAGTAAATCCTTTAAAGCTCCTTTAAAGTGAGTAAATCCTTTAAAGTGAGGAAATCCTTTTTGCAGACAATGCGGTAGTGTATAGGGGTGTATCAAAAGAAGAAGACAGGAAATCTCTTAGCTAGGATGTAGATGCAGTTCAAGAGTGGTGCGATAAATGGCAGTTAGAACTTAACCTTAAAAAGTGTGTAGCTATCAACTTTTGGAGGGGGAATAATTCGATAGAGCGTACCTATAAAGCGAGACCGTTGGATTTCCTGCAAAACCAATATTTAACGTGCATTTGCTTAATTGCTACCTGTTATTCCCGTTTCAGTGGAGACCTACATTACGTAATTAATAGGCACAGATTTTTGAAAGGACTGCGTTGCTTTGGCAACGTGGAGTTGGTTGCAACTTTCACGATAGCAGTGATGCCGAGGAAGCACTGGAGAATATTTTGGAGTTACCTCGATTACGTCGCATATTAGATCCCTATTAATGTTCCTTTCGTGTGAATTTGTGCTCGTCAACTGTGTGACCGCTCATTTTAGTGCACTCACAAAGAGTGTGCTAATATGATGGATAGGAAAGGGATAGCACATTGGTACGATGCGATATTTTTAGATTTTAAAAAGGCATTCGATAAAGTTCTTCTTGATAAATTAATCTTGAAGTTAGAGAGTTTTGGTATAAATAAAGACGTTGTATGTTGGGTAAAAGAATTCTTAAGTGGGCGAGAGCAGAGGGATGTCGTAGATGGTGTCATGTCGGACACAATCAAATTCACATCGGGAGTTCCCCAGGGTAGCGTAGTAGGTCCGTTTCTATTTCTTTTATACATAAACGATTTGGGTACCGTAGTTAGTAGTACTCTTAGACTTTTTGCAGACAATGCGGTAGTGTATAGGGGTGTATCAAAAGAAGAAGACAGGAAATCTCTTAGCTAGGATGTAGATGCAGTTCAAGAGTGGTGCGATAAATGGCAGTTAGAACTTAACCTTAAAAAGTGTGTAGCTATCAACTTTTGGAGGGGGAATAATTCGATAGAGCGTACCTATAAAATTAGTAACACGAAGATCGAAAACTTTGAAACCATAAGATATTTATGTGTAACAATCAGTAAGTATTTATCGTGGAGAAGACACATAAGGGAAATATGCGGCCGAGCGAAGAGAAAGCTAGGATTTATAAATAGAGTACTTGGGAAATGTGATGAGAAGACAAAAGAGTGATGTTACTTTTCACTAGTTAAGCCCCACAGTGAGTATGCAGCCAAGGCATGGGATCCTAATGAATTAGGTTTGATGAGAGAACTAGACAGTGTGCAGCTTAGAGCAGCTAGGTTCGTTAAAAGGTGTTACGATAGGTTGAGTAGCGTTTCAGAATTAATAAAAGAATGAGGGTGGGAATCATTATCAGACCGTAGGTTGAGGTACAGATTAAATGTATCAGAGAAATTTCAATCCGATAGCTTTACTGAAGATGTTAGAACCATATTAAAAACACCCACGTATTATGCTACAATCGACCAGATGAATAAGATTAGAGAGATAGATTGTCGTACCGATAGATTCAAAATGGCATTTTTCCCCGTTATATAAGAGAACAAAATAGGCAGCATAGCAAAGGAATAGGCAGGGGAAATATCTTAGAGTACTCTGTAGTGCATTATGTATGTATTAATCCCTTAAATACTTAGATACTAAAAATCTAGTTACATGAGACCCTATAGTTGCTTGTTTGCATGTTAGTAGTGCATGCTTGGTGATCTTCACCCCCTGCCACACACCCCCGCGGAGGCTTGCAGGGTATCGTGTAGATGTAGGGAAGTTGATATTTCCACGTTTCAAAAACAAAAGCATTACTAGGCCCGGAATCGAATCATCGCCCTCTGGCTTCCTTACCAATCACTATCGCCGCGCAGACCGGAAAACGGAAGACCCCAGGGTCAACTCCGGGATCCTGTCGCAAATGTTTCCCCCAAACTTGGGCTCGGCCCATTTCATATTTCTTCCTCTCGTGTGATTCCAATCGGCATTCCGCGCGTTACTGTGAATGCAAGTGTAACTCTTCGTTAAGCTCCGAAGTATGGAAATGGAAAACGTATGGCCATAAAAATGACACATATTTCTTCACATATCGAAAGTTTGATCATATCTCCGAGCATTCATATATATTCTTGCGATAATCCGAGATTCTCACTGCTGGCTTTATCGGAAACAACAAATTTTAACGAAATCCTCCGGGTAAAGGTGAGCGGGGTACATAAATACATGTCAGCTCCCATTTAACCGCAAAAGTAACGCCCTCCGGGGGTAGAATTGTGAATTATGTCGCTACGAAGAGACGCCGGATTCCGGGAATATAAAGAACTTCAAGCACTTCTTTTTTTTTTTAAAAAAAAGCCATTGCGCATTTAGGATGTGTTATTTACGATCGCTTGTTCGTGAAGATATCTTTGGGAATAAATCCCTTATCCTCCCTTAGGGATTTTTTCGTCGGCAAAAGTAGAAGTAATGGCGGAGCCGAAAAACTATAGCATCCTCATTTTGGAATAGACACTTTGGATCACCTACAAAAACTATTCTTAAGAGCGTGCGTTTATTGTTTGCGTCGTAAATCTTAGGAAATATTCGGCTACAGTGAAAAAGGAATTCCTGATGTGTGCATGTTTTTTTGAAAGCGGTTCCCAGCGTGTGCTTAAATAGTTCCTCAGGCGAACTGACACGTTCACTGAGGATTGCTCTGCTCACAGCAGTGACTCAATAGGGATGAACTTGAGATGAGGAGGCTTCACTGGTTGTGGCCACGTCTTTCCAAGGTCTTTCCACGTTTCCTGCTTTCCGCCGAGTGATTTATCTCCTTAACTTTCGCGTTAACATTAAATAGCTGTTAGTAAATGAAAATCCACTTCGTACGTTTCACACAAAGATTTTATTGGTTTCGACAAAATATGTCATTATCAAGGTCATTATTTTGTCTAAACCATGGTCGAAACTAATAAAATCTTTGTGTGGAACGTACGAATTGGATTTTTATTTCCAATCGAGTGGTTCCACAAAGTAAAGCCTCAAACTCTGAACTGTGTTAAATATCTGTCATTTGAATTCCTTAAAAACAAAAAAATCCAATCTTTGAATTTGTTCATCCCGCAATCTATCATTTCCTTTCAATAGCTTTTCCATTGAAAGCTTCAAGCTCTCATCCGCATTTATTTCTTCGTTTTGACGTGACTATTCACGGAGAGTATTTCGACGGCCACGCCATGTGAACTAGTCATGTTTTTATTCCAAGTCCTGTTCCTTTTTTCAACCGACATTCGTCCATTCCCTGCGGTGGAAGCAATTAGCCCATCCTCCGCCAATGAGACGCACCGACAAGTGTTAATCATTTGAAGCACCACCGTTCGATATGCTTGTCCAGGCAGCGTGTGCTTGCAATGGCTGGAAAACATATTCCGCTGCGTCAGATTAATTTCCCACCTGTTTCAACGCATTTAATTACGCATAACTCATCAAAAGAAGAAGACAGGAAATCGCTTAGCAAGGATTTAGACGCAATTCAAGAGTGGTGCGACGAATAGCAGTTAGAACTTAACCATAAAAGGTGTTTAGCTATCAATTTTTGGAGGAGGAAGAGAAAGGAATTTTTGGAGATAGATTGTCGTACTGATAGATTCAAAATGGAATTTTTCTCCCGTAATATAAGAGAACAGAATAGGCAGCATAGCAAAGGGATATGTAGGGGAAATATTTTAGAGTAGTCTGTAGTGCATGATGAGTGTAGCAATGGATAACATTGGTAGCTGCATGTTGGTGTAAGGACTTAAAGCTAACCCAAATAACAGCATGTTTTTGCATGTATGCTTTGCTATTTTTATCTTTTTTTAAATAGCGTAGTTTTGAACAGTACCTACACAGGGTCTAATCCTTTTTTATGCATGTAGTGCATGTTGGGTGAGAGTTCACCCCCTGCCTCACACCTTTATGGTGGCTTGCAGGGTATTATGTAGATGTAGATTCATGTATCAATCCCTTAAATAGTATAGATACTAACAATCTAGTTGCATGAGTCCCTATAGTTGCTTGTTTGCATGTCGGTAGTGCATGCTTGGTGATCTTCATCCCCTGCCACACACCATCGCGGTGGCTTGAAGGGTTCCGTGTATATGTAGATGTAGATATAATTTCAGAACTCAACTTCACCTCAAGGATCCATCAATTTTCTTCACTTTTAAGTGTTTAAGACAGTTAACACGCGTTGTAATACCGCAAGAAAATGAGCTGTCCCCGCGTATGCAAATCAAGGATAATTAACATGCCTAGGATACGGTCTCCCTCACCATGCATTCAGATGCGAATAATTCACTGTTGCTTATCGCAGCACATTATTTTCGGCTTTCCGACATTTTTCACTCGGAAAAATTATTTTGAAGGCAATGAGAGGACATTTTTTCGTGAAATACGGAATTACTTTCAACTGCTATTTAAAGATAAGTATGTTTAATAGTATACATATAATGATATATAATATTTATTGCTCCATCAAGTTATAAATAATACAAAAAATAATATAATAAGAATTTTGGAGCTTTAGTTGAACCCTAAGGCTCTTGCCTGTTGTTGGGTTCACATTCAAGTTACACACACAGCAATACTGGCTTACATGCTCATAAAACAAATGTCACCAATTGAACATAAAATAACACTGTTACAAGAAATAACTTATAGTGCTATAGAACATTATATGGACAATACAGTTATAGGTTACTTTAAGGCATTACAGAAATAATACATATAGTAGAGTAGAACAAAGGATAATTATTTTGAACAACCACTAAATTAGCTCCATACTTATGCTATCTCTCGTGAATAGCAAGATTCTCACTTGGTTCAAAAAGGTTTTGAAGTGTACGGTATCTGGGATACTCTATGGTAAGCTATTGAAAATTTTTGGCCCCAAGTAAAGAAAACATCTTTTGAATTGGGATATATTTCGTTTGGGTACAACGTGAGAATTGTTAGTCCTCAGGTTATAGGAATGAGGCTTATCCAAGACTTTAGGGTTATTAATAAATATTATCCCATTATATTACCATTGCTGTAATTTCTTTCGTTAAGTTTCTTCTAGGTGAAAGTCTGCGTCGTTTCAAACCTCATGCATCATAATGTTTATGACCATATTGATGGGTGGTGGCCTAGTGGGTAGAGCACTGAGCTACTGACAGGAGGGTTCCGGGTTCATATCCCGGGCAAGAACCTTTCTGGACACCCTCAATCTAAAAAATCATCGCGTATCTATTTTCCGAACTTCGTATGAAATCACAGGTGGCCCAGGGAAAGCAACTGGCCCCCTTTCCACCCTGAAGATGTGTGAATACCACACGCCATTGGCTTAGTACGGGGTGAGTTATACTCTCACCTATCCTAAGACCAACCTTCGGGTTGAATTACTGAGTGATTGAGCATATTGAAAGTAAGATATCAACGCTAGTTCCGCTATTCCGATATTCCGCTAGTTGTGCAAAATGCGTAACAGAAGGTGAAGAAGGTAATAAATATTATGTTGCATGATGTAGGATGCCCAGCACACTTGAGGTAGATATCATTTTGTGGGCGAGGTTATTCGAATCGGACATGTTGCAAAATGTTAAAAATCGTACACTGGGATTTGTCAAAAGAGTACTGTGTAAATGTAACGAACATGTACGAGAAATCAGCTACTTTTCCCTTGTTAGACCGCATTTGGAATATGCTGCCAGTGTATGGGATCCCTACGAAATCGGTCTTTGAATAATGAACTTGAACGTGTGCAGCGAAGATCGGCAAGATTTGTAAAGGGACGGTATGATAACCTTACTAGCGTAACCAGTCTATTAAATGAATTAAAATGGGAATCATTGTCAGATCGCAGGTTGAAATTTAGACTTAATCTCTTTAACAAATTCCAAGACAATGTTTTCAGTGATGATGTTAAAAATATTTTGCGAACCCCAACTTACTATGGTAGACTGGGCCATGATAACAAAATTAGAGTAATTGATTGCCGAACTGACAGATTCAAAATGTCCTTTTTTCCTCGTACAATTATGGATATGAATAACGGTAAATATATACAATACGAGTGTAGCGATGGATAACATTGGTAGCTGCATGTTGGTGTGAGGACTTGAAGCTAACCCAACTAACGGCATGTTTTTGCATTGTTGGCTTTGTTATTTTTATCTTTTTTTAAATAGCGAAGTTTAGAACATTATATAAATACTAATCCTTTTTTATGTATGATATGTAGTGCATGTTTGGTGAGAATTCACCCCCTGCCACACAACTTTATGGTGGCTTGCAGGGTATTATGTAGATGTAATACGTAAGTGCGCCTTAGCCGCAGACGAGCCGGCAGGCCCTCTTTCTCTCTCCTCAGATCGCCTTCCGAGATCCAATCCACTCGCAGCAATCTGGCTCGGTCGATGTTTCAATTTCCGCACGCCTCGAACAGCGAATGTTATCACTGTGCGGCCCCGCGGTGGTCGGATTGAGAATCAGATGGTTTTTAACCGAAGCTCCAAATCTCTCGGCATTAGCGTCTGCTGAAGAAGTTAAATCCAGGTGACCAGTGGTTAAGGAGAGGGAAGGAAGGCCTCCGCATCTACATCTACATCTACACGATACCCTGCAAGCCACCGCGAGGGTGTGTGGCAGGGGGTGAAGGTCACCAAGCATTCACTACTAGCATGCAAGCAAGCAACTAAAGGGTCTCATGCAACTAGATTGTTAGTATCTATAGTATTTGAGGGGTTAATACATGCATCATGCACTACAGAATACTCTAAAATATTTCCCCTACCTATCCCTTTCCTATGCTGCCTATTCTGTTCTCTTATAGTACGGGGGAAAAATGCCATTTTGAATCTATCTGTACGACAATCTATCTCTCTAATCTTATTTATCTGGTCGAATCTAGCATAATACGCTGGTGTTTTCAATATGTGCCTAACATCTTCAGTAAAGCTATCCGATTGAAATTTCTGCAATAGATTAAATCTGAACTTTAATCTACGCTCTGATAATGATTCCCAACCTAATTCTTGTATTAATTCTGATACACTACTCAACCTATCGTAACACCTTTTGACGAACCTAGCTGCTCTACGCTGCACACTGTCTAGTTCTCTCATCAAACCTAATTCATTAGGATCCCATACACTGGCTGCATACTCAAGGTGGGGCCTAACTAGTGAAAAGTAGCATCGCTCTTTTGTCTTCTCATCACATTTCCCAAGTACTCTTTTTATAAATCCTAGCTTTCTCTTCGCTCGGCCGCATATTTCCCTTATGTGTCTTCCCCACGATAAATCTTTAGTGATTGTTACACCTAAATATCTTACGGTTTCAACGTTTTCGATCTTCGTGTTATTAATTCTATAGGATCGCTCTATCGAATTATTCCTCCTCCAAAAATTGATAGCTACACACTTTTTAAGGTTGAGTTCTAACTGCCATTTGTCGCACCACTCTTCAATTGCATCTAAATCCTTGCTAAGTGATTTCATGTCCTCTTCGTTTGATATACCCCTGTACACCACCGCATCGTCTGCAAAAAGTCTAAGGTTACTACTAACTACGGTACCCAAATCGTTTATGTATAAAATAAATAGAAGCGGACCTACTACGCTACCCTGGGGAACTCCCGATGTGACTTCGATTGTGTCCGACATGATACCATCTATGACAACCCTCTGCTCTCGCCCACTTAAGAATTCTTTTACCCAACATACAACGTCTTTATTTATACCAAAACTCTCTAACTTCAAGATTAATTTGTCATGAGGAACTTTATCGAAAGCCTTTTTAAAATCTAAAAATATCGCATCAACTTCAGTACTGCTTTCGCCGTGGACTAAAATATCGTGTACGAATAAAGCTAATTGTGTCTCGCAAGATCTACCTTTCCGGAACCCATGCTGGCTGTTTATGAGTAATCCCTGACTATCCAAATGCCCCATGATCGAACTGACTACTATGTGCTCAAATATCTTACAAGAGATTGACGTGAGTGAAATGGGTCTGTAGTTACTAGGTTCTTCCCTATCACCGCTTTTAAATATAGGTGTAATGTTAGCTACTTTCCAATCCTTGGGTACTGTGTGGTTCTTTAGTGTTTTATTGAATATTATTTCTAGATAGGGGGCTATTTCAGAAGCTAATGTTTTATAAACTCTGGAAGGAATTTGATCGGGACCTGGTGCTTTATTTTTACTTATGCTTTTTAACTGCTGCTCTATTCCGCGACATGAAATGTTTATTTCGGGCATTTGCTCACTGAAAGTGTTCGGCGGTGGTTCCACTGCGTTTTGTGACGATGAGTTGAATACACGCATGAATCGCATACGCATGAATCAATAAACTGCGTGAAGCCAACCGAAGGTCTGCGCTAGATCGACCGCTCCCGTATTCTGGAGCCCCCGCACCACAAAGTTTCCGGCGCAGCGCAAAGTTCTCCCGACTGCACGGCACTTCTTTCCTTCGGTTCCGTTTGCTGGACGAGCTGCGCCGACAGTCCTATCTCGCGAGGACTACACTTCCTGGAAGAATCACGGATGTAGAGAAGTCAAGGCAAGGGGAACTTCTCAGCGCTGAGACATGGATCCACTTCTGAGACTTCTCTCGCGGAAATGATTATCGCCCAAGATCTGGTTCCCAGACGTTCGTATCACAGGGAAAAGCAAGATTAAGGGGAATCCGTGGTTGAAACGAATATTTAAGAACATGTCAGTAAAGGCGTATTACGAAGGATGAAATCAAATTATGCAGTGTCTTTTAGATCTGCTGTTCCTCATATGACTCGCCCAACACATTAGATTTCGTAAAATTTTCGCGCAAGCCACAGTCGCTACTGACGTGTTCCTAAATATTCTTTCTTTTAACTGTTGCCGGCCCTACTTTGTGGAATGACGGCTCAATGGTAGAAATGATTCACTTTGCACTTATTCCACGAATTTATAGTTAACCCAACCGTTTCGACGTTAGCACGTCATCATCAGGGGTACAATCTCCGAAGTTTCTGGGAGTGCGAGTCACATATATATATAAAATTCCTGGTGGTGGGGGGTTAGGTGAGAAGTGGTTGAGGGGAGGGAAGAGCAACTGAATCGGCAATGTTGGGTCAAAAGCGGTTTACGTAGGGTAGTGGGGGAGAACGGGGACCGGGGGGGGGGAGGGTGGGAGAATGGGTGGGGAGGGTATTGCTAATCACGGATGCTCAAGGTGAAGAGGAAGGGACTGCGGACGGCCATGGTGTAACTCGGAGTTAAAAGGAGGACATTTAAATTCGGAAGAGTCATTTAAAACCAATACATTAGGAACACCTTGTATCTTAACAATTTCAAATTTTGACCCTACGTCAACTCCTTTTGACCCAACAATGCCTATTCAGTGGCTCTTCCCTCCCTCAACCACTTCTCACCTAACCCCTACCCCCCAGGAATTTCGTGTATACATGTGACTTGCCCTCCTAGAAACTTCGGAGATTGTACCCCCGAAGACGACGTGCTAACGTTCCGGCCACCATTTTAATCTCTTCATAACCTCTGTTTTCCAGCTAATTACAACTTACCAGCGAATAAATATTTCTAAGCTTTTGCCTTTCCATGAACTGACAAATATTCCAAAAATATATACTATTTTGGGATGTTCTGTGTCACTGACCCACCAAACCTAGGGCAGCGAACTTATCTACTGCGTTGATACGAAGGTAAGGTTAGAGAGATAGATTGTCCTACTGATAGATTCAAAATGGATTTTTTTCCCCGTACTATAAGAGAACAGAATAGGCAGCATAGCAAAGGGATAGGTAGGGGAACTATTTTAGAGTAGTTTGTAGTGCATAATGCATGTATTAATCCCTTAAATACTATAGATACTAACAATCTAGTTGCATGACACCTTATAGTTGCTTGTTTGCATGTCGGTAAGTGGATGCTTGGTGATATTCACCCCCTGCCACACACCCTCGCGGTGGCTTGCAGGGTATCGTGTAGATGTAGATGAAGGTATTTCTTAGCTCCAATTCAAAACAAATCGAATGGTGCAGACTTATCCCGGTTTAAATTATGAGTTATTTTCAGACACCACTCTACGATAAGATCAATATTATTATAGTTTTTCATATATTTTGTGAATAACGGATGAAATTCAACGAGAAGCCGGAAAGAAACCCTTTGTAGGCTGCAAATGTGTAATTTTGCAGGGTACTGGGCTGTGGCATAATACAGCCATTTTCGCCAAGGAAGAGAAGTGGACTGGAAGGAGGATAGCGAGAGTAAAGGCGAGAAGATTAAGAGAAAAGCGTCATTTCCAATCGCAGCCCGTCTTTTCGAGGTGAAAGCAACGGAGTCACATTCTGAGGCGAGCGACGGAATCCGGATCAAGGGGGAGGACTCTTGTTAGGTGACACTTGCAACCGTGACATGTCACGGACCATTCCATGATCCACGCCCTCCAGCCAGCCAGTCATGCCGGAGGCCTTTTCTAGTTACCACGGCTGCGCTTTCGGCCAATCAGCCCCGACCAGCTCTCGTTTGAAGGATAGTCAAGCGTCCATTTCCAATAGGCTAGTGGTTGTGCAGCCGCCCAGCTAATAGGGACTTGCCTCACGTTCAACTGCACTTCGTCTTCACATGTTTCGTTATTTTCATAGGTGTGATTTGAATTTCTGCCGAAAACCTAAAAATATTAAGAATAAAACCAACCTGCATTTAACTATCTCTTATTACCTATCTTTCGTGAACAATTTTTTATAATGACAAGTAATATTAAAGTAAAATTCTCCAATGACCGTAAAATTTGCAACCCTCGTCGTAAAATTTGCAACATCTACATCTACACGATACCCTGCAAGCCACCGCTAGGGTGTGTGGCAGGGGATGAAGATCACCAAGCATGCACTACTAACATGCAAACAAGCAACTATAGGATCTCATGCAACTAGATTGTTAGTATCTATAGTATTTAAAGGGTTAATACATGCATCATGCACTACAGACTACTCTAAAATATTTCACCTGCCTATCCCTTTGCTATGCTGCCTATTCTGACTGAAAACAAGATTATAGATATAGATTGTCGTACTGATAGCTTCAAAATGGCTTTTTCCCTCGTACTCTAAGAGAACAGAATAGGCAGCATAGCAAAGGGATAGGTAGGGGAAATATTTTAGAGTATTTTGTGATGCTTGGTGTATGCTTGGTGATCTTCACCCCCTGCCACACGCCCTCGCGGTGGCTTGTAGGGTATCGTGTAGATGTAGATGTTTTATTTGTCACTTTAAGTGGCCGTAGAGCTCATCTCCTTAGATTTGAATGTTTTATGATAGTATGGAATTTATTGGCTTGGAATTAAAAGTGTGATTAAATTCATTAGTATCCTGCATTTGAGGCAGCATGCGTACTTGCGAAATGTGAGCACGAACGGCACGTGACCGTTAGGCGAGATTCTATTGGCTAATGTTGCCCACTCCCTAGCATTGTGATAGGACCACAAGAGTAAGCGACAAGTAATAGATGCAGTTCGAGGCAACGCTGCGGTTTCCTGTTTGACACAGGAGGAGATGCTACTTGTAAAAACGAACGATGTCTCCGGCACTTTCGTCAAATTTCTTTTGCATGCGTCCTGCGTGTACTTTTGGCGTGACTCCATGTTTTAACTCGTTCCTCACTTCGACACCATCTATTTCGTATTGGTGTCATGCTTTCCCAACTGTGATCAGTGATTACTGTGAACCTATTTTAGATTTAGCTCAGGTCACTATTTCCTGCCCCGTCCGAAATATTGTTTAAGTCACGAGACAGCTACACATGCTCCTCGTAACTATTCATTCCTCTGAGTATCACCGTGTCAACCGCAGATAATTTCTTTTTCTTGTTTATGTTTTAATGTATGTAGTTTATGTATATTTGAAACAGGAGAGGTACACAGACACCTCTCTTTCGCGCGTCGGATATCACGTTCACTTCTGTCGGGCTAAACACCTATCAATTGCTTTCCAATCAAACCCATAAAACTACTTTTTGCTTCCATTCCGTTAAGAATTTCTAACTCAGTTTATCATTTTTCAATGGTTCTGTGAAATAGGAGTTTATGACAAACTTTTTTAAAATCCAATAATGCTGCATATATTTGTTCATCGCATTCCCTTAATGAAATTCTATATGTAAAGTGGGGTTCTTGTCTGTAAATTATACTTGAAATCTCTGTTATTGGGCTTTGCAGATTAATGGAGAACATTTTATTATGCATATTTTATTTGTATTTTAACAGTCAAAACATTTTAAATACTGTAGACTTCATTGCATTACAAAAGTTGGTGTACTGTTGGAATTCAGTTGGAATAGACGACATCTCTGTTAGATACTTGAAAGAGCCGACCCTAATTACCTGCATGTCTCACATTATCGGTCCTCCGCATTTCAGAAATCATTTACTGTTTCCGCATCTCAAACTTGGAGCCACCTATTACCTAAATCTATCAAAGATTCCACATCGCTGCCCCAATTTAAAAAGAAATTATATACTTATCTAACTTGCCCCCCATAAGCCGAAACTTAATCATTTCAATGCTTTATCATCATGTATGGGCTGTAATATTGTGGTATATTTTTCGATTGTTAATCTGTCAAATTGTTAATCGTAATTAATTACTTCTCAATTATTGCATCAAAATATTAAATCCTTATTTCACTGTATGAACTTAATTTAATACCTATTTCATTACATACAATAATAATTTAATACTTATTTCTTTGTGTGAACTTGCTTCGTATCCCATATTTCATATTGTGGTATTTTTTTTCTTTACGATGTTTATTGCATACATTTGGCATGTTGGTTTTTGTGATATCAAAGTGTAATACTTTTTCTAAAATTGATGCTTTGCACAGAAAATTTAATTGTATTTTTGAGCTCAAATATGACTTAAGAAAATATGTTCATATATTTTTCACGAATTTACATGAACAATAGATTACATTATTATTACTACTGCTATCGCAATAAGAGAGAATATATACTTTCACGCATGCGGTCACGTTGTTAAATCTTCATTCCCCATTCTCAGCGTCCCCTCGAAGTTTTCACGACTTCTCAATGCATTATGGGAAGTAAATTTTTCCCTCTCTTTATCTCATTGCCTCCCGTGCTTTCGAAATGTGACTGACTTTTTAATAAAACGTATCGAGTTGCCCAGCATGCAGCAATTACAGGGGTAGGATTCCACATGACTCGACTCATATTAGTTGATGCCCCTGCAAATGCCACAAGTTGGAAAGTCATTCTTCGAGGGAAAATGTTTACGCCTAGATAGTACTTCTCTGCAGGTTGTAGCTACAAACACGAGCATTTTTGTGGATTATGGCCTGTAGGTAAGCCAATCGGTCACTCCGACCACTGCATCGCTACGCGTACTGCATCGCATAATCATGGATTCGCACAAAGTTTCTATATTTAGTTGAGTTACACATAAGTGTATGGGAGGGAACATATTTGTAATTTGCCCTGGATATCTCGGAGAAGTAGAGGCCCCGAGTGGAGGGACTTACTTCTTCAGGCCCTCCTGTGGACCCTCGTAATTGCCAGCACTTGGAAATAACTGACCGTTTGCCTTTCCGAATGAACCCTTAGCAAACTCCATTCCCGGAACCCTCATCATCGCTCACCCGGGCCCCTCCCACCCACGGAGGCAATAACGCCGCCCCCCCAACAAGCAGAGGGTCCCCCCCCCCCCCGTTACAACCATGTTCCTCTCGTCCACTCATGAAGATCTACGAGCCACTGGTGCGTGTGGTGGGGGGGGGGGGAACAACCCCTTCCCCCTTCCTCTGCTATGACAAAGTGCAGTCCCCTCCTTCATTATAAATCTCTATTTGTTAGCGCCGCATAATACCCCCACCTTAACCTCAAGCACCCTGGGTGCCGTGAGGGGAAAGGGTCCGCTCTCGTCACTTCCGGCGAAATCGAAATACGACACAAGGCGTTCGTCCCTCAGCGACCACTGATCCTTCCCCTGTGACGAGTAGATTGTTGAAGTTTGATTGCAATCGACCAACTGAATTCCAAAGTTCACCCAAAAAATGTATCGAGCAAGTCTGCTAACTTTGATCTCTACATAGCTGTCAGTTTTACTTTTCCTGATCTTAAGGAGGTTCCACCGTGACTCCGCGATTCAATAAAAGTCTGTAAAGTTCTGTAAAAGATCTATGTTAGTAATGTGAATAAATACCGATCCAGAAAAACTCCAATATGGTAAATCATCTGTAAGGTGATAACGCATACACAATAATTGTATGAGTATGCGATTTTAGAGCACGTTGTAGTTGTATTCTAATTTTTACGAGCTCTCATATGTTTAATACGATCGTGTAAAATAATGTTTCCCTCTATAATCTCGCATACACTCACTTAGTACTAGATCTTCAAAGATGACTGTGTTCTCCTCCAAACTGTCCTAATCTGTACCAATCAAGTGGGCATTTGTCTCTTCGTATTACTGGGAACGGCTTTCGACGGCAAGTCTTCCTTGGTGCTTTGGCCGCGACGGACTTGCTTTATTTCATCCTTGTATTCCTTGTTTTCCCCAAGTTTCTTTTCCTTTCTGTTTAAACTCCCTCCCTGTCCTACTCCCGTCACCTTTTCGTTTCGTTTTTGTTTTGTGCGTGTACGGCGAGATGATCGCCGTAGTATTTCCTCGAAGGGCTTCGTCCAAGGAGGTGGAAGGGAGTCGTCTTCTCAGTGGGAGGTCTCGTCTGGTATTCACCGAGTTGAGGTCTAATTCACGCCGGCGCGAGTCAGCTGACGGAGACCACGTGAAGTGACAGCCGACGGACGGCAGTAAGTTTTTATTCCCTCCCTTACCTCCTTTCTTCTCCCGTTCTTCGCCATTCATTTTATTTTATTTGCCTCGTTGATTTCCCCTCTCCTGTCTATTCTTTTACTTTTTTAGTACGTGTGCGTAAGGTCCGTCCCGGTAGATTAGATCTTAGAAGTTTCGATTAAAGGCTCCGTGTGCGTACACCATTTGGAGCCGAAACCCGGGACTCTTTGGAAATCAAGAGGGCATAGTGTATTTTTTCGTCATTTCGATAGTTTTATGCAATCATGCCTGTGAGCGACGAGGCAAAATTTCGAATCGCGTCTCTCTCTCCTTTGATTTAAACGGGACCAGTCAAAGGCTTCCCTCTAAATCGAGCACGACTTAGCATGCGAGATTAACAGAGCTATCTGGGACGCGAAAGTGAACATCCTGAATGTGGAATATTTTCGGCAAGGTTTTCTCGTTTAGATGAGGTATATCGTAGTTTCACTAATGCGAATCAAGCAGTCTGTGAACACTGCGTTAATTTTAATCGGATGAAAATGTAAAATACAGATTCCCTGCTTGCAGAAGAGTTCGAAGAGAAGTATTGTTTCATTTTGTTTAGTTTTGAAAGATTGACATCTTCCAACCGTGTAGTGGACGGTGAAGTCAGTTCCTTGGTCTCTAATGAAAAATGTTGACTTCCTTCGATTGAAGTTCCAAAGTTTTCGAGGGCATTTTCCTTGGAGTGGCCAGCGCTTCGAGATATATTTAAAACGTTGGTGCATGACCGTAATCATATATCTTCAATTGAAAAGTTTTCTTATCTAAAATCTTCTCTCCAAGGAAAGGCCTCGGCAATAATTGCCTCTGTTCCTTTTGGTGAAATTCATTATCCAACAGCTTGGAGAGATTTAAATGACTTTTATGGCAATCCTCGTATTCTCGGTTTTTCCTTTTTAGACAAAATACTTTCGTTTTCGACTGGTTTTGCTAATCAATCAGCGTCGTTTCAACATTTCGTTACAACTTTTGCGGAGATGTATGCAGCTTTGGGAACTTTGAATATTTCTGATTTGGGAGAATTTACCTTATTTCGATTGGCGGCTCGTGTTCATCTACATCTATATAATACCCTGAAAGCCACTATAAAGGTGTGTGGCAGGAGGTGATTTCTCACCAAATATGCAGTACATAACATGCATAAAAATGATTAATATTTATACACTGTTCTAAACTTCACTATTGAAAAAAAGATAGAAATAGCAAAGGAAACATGTAAAAACATGCAGTCAGTTGGGTTAGCTTCAAGTCCTTACACCAACATGCAGCTACCATTGCTACACTCGTATTGTATATAAATACCGTCATTCATATCCCTAATTGTACGAGGAAACAAGGACATTTTGAATCGGTCGGTTCGGCAATCAATTTCTCTAATTTTATGACTATGGTCCAGTCTACCATAGTAAGTTGGGGTTCGCAAAATATTTTTAACATCATCACTGAAAATATTGCCTTGGAATTTGTGGAAGAGATTAAGTCTAAATTTCAACCTGCGATTTGACAATGGTTCCCAATTTAATTCATTTAACAGACTGGTTACGCTAATAAGGCTATCGTACCGTCCCTTTACAAATCTTTCCGATCTTCGCTGCACACGTTCAAGTTCATTATTTAGACCGATTTTGTAGGGATCCCATACACTGGCAGCATATTCCAAATGAGGTCTTCCATGGAAAAAGTAGCTGATTTCTCGTACATGTTCGTTACATTTACCCAGTACTGTTTTGCCGAATCCCCGTTTACGATTCGTTTGACCCATTATTTCACGTATGTGTTTACCCCGGGAAAGATCATGTGTCAGTCTTATTCCACGACATTTGATGGATTCCACGTTAATTCCGCGATGGAATTCCACAAAACAGGACCTCACCTGTTCTGGACGTGGAGACATTATCACAATTAGAAGGGACTTTAAATGGAAACATGTTTCCTTCTGTGTTGGATCTTATTAATTTCTTTAAGAAGCGAATTAGAATTTTACAAACAACAGACGGATCTAAATCTATTTCCTCTTATTTCTCGAGGTAAAAATAAATATTTTTTCCCAGTTTCAGTCGACGAATCATCTTCGAAGTCTTGAGGATGTGACACTAAAACTTAATATCTGTCCGCTGTGTTCTTCTTTGCATCCATTATTTAAATGTACTAAACATATTGAATTGCACTGGGATCAACGTTCAAACTTCGTGCGCTCGAAGAAATTATGTCTCAATTGTCTGAGGCCGGGGCATTGGACCCCCAAGTGCCAAGTAAAAGGAATGCGGTGTGAAAAATGTAAGCGATGCCATCATTCGTCGTTACATAATTTTGGCAATAACGGAAATTCTGTTGGCACGAACAGCGACGCTATCAAAGAAAGAGGACCCATTGGATTTCGGAGCGACGTCGAAGAGGGTAGTTCCCAAAACGTCTTACTCAGCGTCTTCTCCCCCTGTGATCTTAGCGTCTCTCACTCGGAATGCTAAACAATTCTAGGCACAGCGGTAGCTATGATCCATGCGCGTAATGGGGCTCGGGAATGCATTAGAATTCTCGTAGACCCTGGGTCTCAAGTGTCGGTCGTCTCCTCTTCGGCCGTAAGGCGGCTGTCCTTGACCGTATCTGCCTACGAGGGCGAGCCTTTGGATTAGCTCATGTCCCTCTGCAACAGCCAAAGGGTCAGGATTTGTGCTCTTTGTTACCTAGACATGCGTCATCCCCGATACTATCCACCAAGCTGGTTGTGGTATCCGAGGTGATAAATGAAATTCCAACGGCAATATCTTTTCGAAAAAAATTCTCGTTTGCGTCTCGCAGATCCAGAATTCGATAAGCCTGGCACCCATGGAAATGTTATTAGTAATGGATTTATTCCCACGGATTCTTCTCGGTGGGCGGGTATCGTTGTCTAACGCAATAGCAATGAATTCTGTTTTTGGTTGGATTATAATGGGATAAGTATTCCAACCACTGTCTCCCCACCACCCTCGCTCGTCATTTCGCTGGCTGTTTGTAGGAGCGAGATGCCTATTCTTAATCAGTTGAAGGCGTTTTTGGGAGGTGGAGGAAGCGAAGGTGGAGATTCGACCAAAATCCGAGGACTTAGAATGCGAGGTGTTGTTTCAAAATACGCATCGTCGTATGTCTGACGGTAGATACGAGGTTACGTTGCGGTTTTATGAGTTCCTCCTGCACGGGGGGTTTCTCATGACCACGCGATGTCGCGGAGGATGAATACGGAGCGCAGGTTAAATTTCCCTCAAGAAATACACTAAAAATTAATCAAACACCAACAAGCAAAATACACATCTTTTGAGGCTCGCACTTAACAGGCCGTACACTTTTACACTTTCTTCTCTTTCGAGCCAATTCTTGAATCAAATCAGACACAACACAAATATACACATCTCTTCCCTCACGAATGCTTATTCACCCACACAGACACCAACTAGCTCACAAACAAAGCCCTTTCTTTTTAGCAAACGTCACTTTCGCGTCTCCACACCACCGCGTCCAACACACAACTCTCCTATTCTCGTTCTCTCCTATTGTTTCCTTAATTACTAAACGCTTCTGCCTATTGGCTCCGGCGTCACCTAGAAACAGATGTTCATCTCCAATTTTGCGCAGTGCATTGTTGATGTTGGCGGCTCAATTGTTGTGTTACAAGGTGTTTCAAAAATTTGAAGGGATGAATTTCGGTAATGTGGATTATTAGACGTTCGGTACGCTAAGTTGGAATTTGGCGACGTTTTCAATTGCTTGAAGCTTGTTACTTCGGCGTTGGAAGGAAAAGGAGATTGACCTTAGGGAACGGAAGGGGACGGTCGGTTGGTTGGCTGGTTATTCAGGGGTGGCGACCGACAGCTGAGGTCATTTGCGCCATTTCTAGGATATGTGGGTAATTGGGTAATGGTAGTAGTTTTCAGGTAACGAAGGAAGGGTGGAGAGAGAAACCCGGCGTCGGCATTAGCCTACTCTTAACGACAGGCTCCAACGGGACCGCGGCTTAGCGTCCCATTCGACGGACGGAGTACTGAACTTGAAATGCCCTCCACTAGGCACTCAAGTTGGGACCGGTTTTCCACTGTAAAATCTACCGCAGCTGGGAATCAAACCCGGGCCCTCGGGATGGGAGGCCAGTACTCTAATCACCAAACCAACCCAATCTCCGCGGTCCGTCGGCATTAAAACAGGAATTGGCAATTATTTGCTTTAGCCCGGTATCCGCGTATTCGCCGCACTCCAACCGGAAGTTCCCGCCGTGCTTTAATTTCCGGAGGGTGCACGTCTCCTTTTCAGAGGAATTCACGAATCACGATGCACTCTCTCTGAGGCACGTACACCTGCTCGTCACCTTCTCGAGTCGCAAGGTGATTGTGATCGCAGTTTTTGTCTTCGAGATTGATAGATATGTCTTGGAGGAAGGGGAGGAGTAGGAGGAGGCTTTTCGCAAGGGGAGAAGGCATCTTCTTCTGGAGATGGTGGGGAGTACCTCTACTTGATCACTGGATAAGAGGATCGGGGGGGGGGGGGATGAGTCACGGTGGGTGGGGGAAGCACCTCTCTGGGGTGAGGGAAGGGGTAGAAGCACCCTTCTGGGGTGGCGCTACGTGTCCTGGCGCCGTAAGGACCTCGGCGCCGCTGGGAAGCCGCGGACGTGTCCCCCGGAGGAAATAAAATGTCTAGATTTCACTTTGGACGAGGCGATATTTCAAGGAACCCGAATGAAATTCATCGCAAACTAAAAAGAAATTCTCCTCGTAAGGGTACCGTCAGGAAATGCAGGAGAGGAAGGGCGACAAAGAGAAGTTAAAAAAAATAATTTTTTATTATCAGATCTCACTCGCGAAGTACTTCATATATTCCTTTCCTAAAATTTTCAATTAACATATTTCATAAGCAATAAAAATACTGGTCTCAGAAGTAAACCGTGGTTTGATGAAAAAGTTCACCAAATTATATATTCACATCCCTTGCATGTAAACATGTAGTGGGGTCGTTTACCATAGTTTTTATCGCCGAATCTGACAGAGTTTGTAAAATAAAAAGACACATATTTTTCTGTTTTTTTGGCCCGTCTATTATTTCTCGAGTTATAAGCGACGAAAAACTGATGTTTTTAACCCTTTCGGAAAAGTGGGCGTGGTGCAACCTCTGACGTTGAACGACTTCGTCCAATCACAACTGAGCTCGCGAAGCTACTTTGCCTTATCGCAAAGGAGGGGGGACACAGCTGACTCTGCCAATGGGAGCGATTGCGACATCATCTGCGCGATCAGACCTTCCGAGAACCCCCCTCCACTCCCATCCCTTCCCCTAAAAACAGTCAAGGACGGGAGGAAAATGACGTCAATGTTATCACAGCAGTTTTTTCGGTGGGCGTCACCTTTTGCTTATTTTAATTTTTGGTTTATGAGTGAATGGTTGTGGTTCTAACGACGATTAATTTTTTCACGAAATTTCTTTTTTCGTTTCCATCTAACGATTTCGTGTTCAAAATAGCGATTTCGGTTCCGAGTAAACGCCTTCATTTGTCATATGATAATATATGTCATATGATAATATTGTCATGTGGTAGAAAATGTCCCAAGCCTAGAAAATCCACTCATTATTTCATATTGTCATGTGATAATATTGTCATATAATAATATGTCAAACTCGTTGTGTCAAACAAACCACAAAGTATGCAATTGAAGGAAAATATTCTTGATTTTCTCCCGAGACATCTGGAAATAACCCTGACTGAACACCCATTGTGTCATAATACCCTCTTCGCTTCTGCTCAAGGGAGGAAGGCGACGGCAGTGAAACACACGCTTTTGGCCGGCGGCGTGCTCAATTCCGTGCGTGAGTCTGATAGGTAAGCTTGTGCGATGAGTCGATTAATCGAATCTTCGACCATCGGTTGCAATGAATGGATGAGAAGCATCGATGTCGATGAGTGGATGAGAATCATCGATGTCGATGAGTCGATGCGAATCATCGATGTTGATGAGAATCATCGATATCGATGAGTCGATGAGAATCACTGATGTCGATGAACCGTGATGTGCTGCTGACACGAGAAACGCTACCTCTGCTGACGACCCCTTCCAGAAAGGAGCTCCACAAGTACGAGGAGGTCCCTAGGCTTCATCCAAATCTTCGGACGTCTTACATTGGTATAGGGACAGGAAGGAACTGTGTATCCCCGCCTTCAGAAGTACGCGAGGAAATACCTCCTGCCACTTCATCAGAGCGGTTCTTCAGCGATGCAGGGAACGTTGTGTTGGACGACCGACTTGTACTCACCGATGAAAATGCGGATATGAGAATTGTATTATAACACAACAAAGAGTTGTTGCTTAATTAGTAACTTGGTGCTTGTTTCGCTCTTTAATAAATAGGCCTTGTCCTTCTCAATTAAGTTTGACCCAATTCAATCTTCACTTAATAGCCACTCCAAACTGCCAACTGAGGTACATGCACCGATCATCGATAGTCATCGATCATCGTAATTCATCGATCATCGACATTCATAGATCATCGACATTCATCGATCATCGATATTCATCGATAGTCATCGATCATCGTGTACACTCTATTCGATGATCGATGACAGCCATCGTAGCATTTCGATGAAATTTTTTCATCGAAAATCGATGACCAAAATCGGTCATCGCACAAGCCTACTGATATGCCTGTATATGCCATTTTCCGAAGGCTACACATTCTCACAAGGGCGTAGTAAAATATGCGCATGAAATGTTGGTGGCCTTCGATCGCGAAACGCTCCAAGAAAAAGCGGTCTAAAAAGGTTACTGTCATCGGAATACGATATCATCGCCTGTGTCGTATTGAAGAATCGATGCCCCTATAGTATAGCCATTAAATCACCTATGGGAGGTCTTTTTAATTGGAAGAGCTTAAGAATAACAATAGCAAAGTTTTTGACACCATATAGTCCATCAGCACCACGCCGCGATACCAGAAAATCGATTTTACATTCGTCGGCGTCGCATACGAACGCAAAAGTATCTGACATATTCCACCTCAATGCAGAATCTCGTAATGTAAGTAACCTTTGGTGGCTCGATGTTAAATTTCAACAATTTTTCTGCACAAAGGCAAAACATTTACTGAAAATAGGGTCCACGATTTTGTTTTATACCTTTGGTTAATTCGTCATGTTACTTACACTTTTTAAAGATGAATAAACTGTTCTACATCATGGTATTGTTTTTTACTCCAAAATGTTATCTTTCAAAGTTCAGCATCTGCTTGATTTTATAGATTTCCAAGGACAATTGAAGTCGGCCGATTTTCGCAAAAATTGATCTACTTTTAAAGTGTGTGATACCTAGGAAACATGAAAGCAAAAGCAAATGCGTTAATCGATGGAGAATCAACAAGCAAAGTTTTAAATTCGGGGCTTTAAAAAACAACTTTTGGACTTTTGGCTGGATTTTTTTTCAATTTCAGCCCACTGTGCATTGTCCCAAATTTGTGCACATGAAATACGGATTAACCCAATCAGCTCATCGCTGGTGAATGCCAGAGAAGAGGGATTTAATTTCATCAGCAACTTCTGAGAGTATGTATAAGCGATCCAAACACATTGACGTAAATAAACCTTCTCTTTTAAAGACAGGCTCTAACTCAATTGATTGGTTTTCTGGCATCGTCTTTGGAAGAAAAAAGAGATAATGAACCTATTTTATTTTCAATGATGATGTGAAAAATATAGTGCGAACCCCAACTTACTATGGTAGCGTAACCAGTCTATTAAATGAATTAAAATGGTAATCATTGTCAGATCACAGATAGAAATTTAGACTTAATCTCTTAAACAAATTCCAAGACCATATTTTCAGTGATGACGTTAAAATATTTTGCGGACCCCAACTTACTATGGTTGACTGGACCATAATCACAAAATTAGAGGAATTGATTGCCGAACTGACAGATTCAAAATGTCCTTTTTTCCTCGTACAATCAGGGATATGAATAACGGTAAATATATCCAGTACGATTGTAGCAATGGATAACATTGGTAGCTGCATGTTGGTATAAGGACTTGAAGCTAACCCAACTAACAGCATGTTTTTGCATGTTTGATTTTCTATTTTTATCTTTTTTCAAATAGTGTATTTTAGAGCAGTATATAAATACTAATTCTTTTTTATGCATGACATGTAGTGCATGTTTGGTGAGAATTCACCCCCTGTCACCCACCTTTATGGTGGCTTGAGGGGTATTATGTAGATGTATTCAGGTCCAACGCCTTTAGAAGTGGCAAACGTGGCCCGTTTTCCCTTATGTGTCCTGTTGAAGATATTATATCTCTAATCAAAACATTCGAACGTCTGGGGATTACGGATAGATTACGCAATTATTGTAAATGCAGCCCTTACAGTGTTTGATTGAAACCCCCGTTAAAAAGGTGGCTAGGCGTACAGCGTTAAGTACTTCCAACAATATGATTTGAATGCTGTATTTGTCGACACCAACATTCCTGGCAAGAGTTTATCGTTAGATCGAGAGAAAAATGCTTCTATTAGGTCGTTGGAGTTTTACTTCTGCGTGATGATTTTGGCAGTATCCTCAATGCCCCCAGGAGATGACCGATAGGGAATGAGAAAAGTGATTTCGAACAGGAAGGAGAAATGTAGCGCGATACTTGGAGACCCTTGCTCACCGATGGCTGCACATGTTCAGCCATGGGAATGGTTGCCAACTTCGCCGAATAAATTCGTTAGCGCGCGGGCACAGTTCATGAGCGATAGCCTCAGTGTCGGTCTTGAGAAGCGATTTTTCACCTTCACCGCAGCATAAGAGCTATGAACACTATTTACAAATGGGAATATATAAATCAAGAACATGAGAAGCCATTCTCATGCTTTGATGAAATACCTTTGATTTTTTCGTTTTCTGGGGATTCATGTTTACAGTGAGTTGTAGGCAGTTTTTTATGTCCCGCAGCTTTTCCTGGAAAGTACTCAGGTTTCCATGGAAGAGTTTAACGCGGTAACAATATTTGGCGGAATTGGAGCTAAAAGGTCAGAAAGCGCTAGTCACGTATGCCTTCGTGCATGTCGCCGTATTTCCCGAAATTACCAGTCATAATAGGTACTAGCCGTGAACACTCATCCAAGCATAACCAGGCACAATGTTTGTGTAAATATTTTGGCGAGGGATTGGATGATAGTAGGGATAGTGTTGCCTCAATCTTACCCCAGTAATCACGTTCTAATAGTGTCCGTAGAATGTTATTGGTAGTAATATCCTCCTCTCCTGCTTGCATCGGGTTTCATTGCCTTCATAAATGCCGGAGACTAAGGAGGGGTGGTCGCGCCTACGGGTGACCACGTCCGCCACCGTCGGATTGCTTCTAAATAACACGTTATCTTATGTCGGATGGGTGGCAACCCTTCCTAAGGGGGTGGGAATAGAACCCGAGCTGAACTGCTGAAAAAACGAACCGCTCCGGCGGTTTTTTCTGAGCCGCTTCGAACGGCGAAACCCCACACCAACGGTGGTTCAGAATAGAGCGATTGTCGGAGCGTTACTAAACAGCTCATGTTTAGCCCGTGGCATGGCGTTACCATATAAAAAAGCAATAGACAAATTTTACAATTGCGTCTGATTTTGCATGAGTGAAAGGGTTTCCTTTGACTTAAAGATTTGACTTTGTAGGAAATGAATATATTTCAACTTTTTTTTGAAGAAGAAGTAGTAGGAACTGCATACGTAGGCAATTTTATCCATCATGTCGACCTAACATAGCTTACATAATGACAACATTCACTTATGGCCAATTAATGATATCAATTTGCCCCGCAGGTTTATGAAATTTTTAATAGTAAATAATGAGTGCTGTGATTTTGCGAATGCCGAAGATTAAATGGATCGTCCGAGTAAGTAATGAGGAAGTCTTAAGAAGGGTAGGAGAAAAGAGAAGTCTGCTGACAGCTCTAAAAAGAAGAAGGGACAACTTAACCGGTCATATCTTGAGACACGAAAGCCTGATGAAGACTATCGTCGAGGGAAGAGTGAACGGGAAGATTGGAAAAGGCAGGCCTCGTATGAGATACATGGAACAGGTTGAGAAGGATGTAAAAGAGAAGAATTACGTCACAATGAAGAGGTTGGCCGGGATAGAAAAATCGAGTGGAAAGCTGCGTCAAACCAATCCTAGGATTGTTGACGAATGAAGATGATGATGATGAGATTTTTTAAAGTTAAATTAAATTGAGAACTGAGAAAAACTTTTATTATCAAGGCTTACTGGTGTTTAGCCACCCTACTGAGCTTGTTTTGGTAAAAGTCGCTCCCGGAGTTGATGATGACGTTCTGCATTGCTCCTGCCAGTGCCCTGGGTTTCACTTATTATTGCCTGCCAGTGAGCTCTTGACAACACCAAGCACGCCCAAGATGAGGACTACCAGTTTCACAGAGTTGGAATTTGTCGGAGCTTGCGCAGCAAATCTTGATATTTGGTCCTTTTTTCCACCTCTTTTGCTGTCGTGGTCGTTTCGGCCGATGCCGAAAACTCGATCACGATCACGGATTGTGCGAGAGGTTGTCGAGGAGAACCTATTCACGTGACATCGTTGTCTCTCTTCTTCCTCCCCAAAACGTGATTCTTTGCACGATTATTCTTTTAACAATTGCTTCACGGCGCGCCGTGAATAAGATATTAGATATAAGATATTATAAGGAGCCTCAAGCAAGGAAATGCTCGAGGTGAATTTTCGGACTCAACAGTTATTAAAATCCGTGACAAACACATTAAATTGTAACCTTCCAAAAATGTTTTCAATGTGTAAACCTTTGCGTCTGTTCTCTAGGAAATATACGATGGACGATGTATTCAAAATGCTCCTCCTCCCCTCCTATCCATTTATATCCTCCAAGCATCTAATTGTACCAAAATCGCAGTCAATTTTACCCGCAAAAGTAAGATATTTACTCAAAAGTGCAGAGCAGACTCGTTTGGGTGAAGAAGTTGCATCAGAAACTTAAAATTATACAACTTTAAGGTTAAATGATTTTTTATTTAAGCTTAGTATTCGTTTAATTTTAAATAAAAAATCGATATTATGCCTTGAATTTTCCAGAATTCTCTCACTCCCTTTGCTTCATCCTCATAGATATTTTATACCCATCAACGATCCGAAAAATTCCAAAAAAAAAGGACTTTTTTCCTTATATTTTCGAATTCAGACCACTGTGCTGCGTCTGCCCCTTTTACCTTGATGCATCCGTTGAACTTCATGCCACACTCGTGTGTGGCTCCACAATGTTTTCAAACCTCACGGCTTAAAAGGGACTCCCTGGCCCCCACACCGCCCCTTAATTCCCTTAATTTACCCTTTCCCTCCTCTCCTCTTGCTGAAGAAGGCCCTTGCGACCACTGGCGTACTCCCCGACATTTGTCAAAGTGCTTTTCACGTGCTCCATGTTTAACTGTCTCACCCCTGACCCCAATGTGTTTCCACTAGAGTGGCTTTCAACGCACATGCATTTGCACGTACATATAACTATTTTACACTTGTTTACTGCAATTACTCTCCGTTTTCATGTATCCTGTAAGTATTATTTTTGGGACCTTGTGCTGCTTCATTTCATTTTTCCACTCCCCGATCTCGTTTCTAATTTGAAGTTGGACACAACTGGGGAATGGTTATCTCCTTATCTTATCTCTGTTTTTTAATTCCTATTGGCTCCTATGAGTCACCTAAAAATTCAACTTGCCATCGTGTGTTAGTTAGTATCTTCTGCATTATTATTCTCGTCTTTTTCCACTCCAAATTTCTCCAGCACGCAGGCAATTCTTCAGTTCATACCGATTTGTAGTATTTTTAAAGCCACTTATCTAAAAAATTCTTATCAGCAGCTATTTTTTGGACTTGATATAGAATAGGGTAAAGGGGGGTGAATCGGGCCACAAAAAGGAAAATCGTCGATTTCCTCGTTTGTGTAAACAGTTACATTCTGAAAGCATTATCAGCAAAGGACTTGATGTTTTTCCAGTTTAAAACGCAATTTTCAGCGTGGTTGCTCTGAATAGAACGGCCCTGGAGCAATTTCTTCAAGAGGCTGCATGGTCCTATTCGCCCGACGACTTGGAGGGCGAATCGGACCAGATTAGAGGCTGAATCGGACCAGTAAAATAACGTTATAAATTTTAGTTTTCTTAAGTTTTATTCCATAAAATTTTGAAATTTTGCATCATTGCTATTAACAATGTAGTGCAGTCTGGAGATATTTCGACGACACCTTCTTAGAGTCAAACATAACTTTACAAATAGACATACATCACCATATCTGAACATATAGAACAAAATAGAACAAATTTACCAAAACAATTAAGCACATTTACCACAAGTAAATTTATCTCGCCCCTTAGCACCTACACACAGCTCATGGTACCAACAATTACACTTCATGCACTTAATCCAGTCTCTAAACTTTGACGAATTCGCACAATTATAAGACTTGGAGCAGAAGCCACAAAGCGTATCATCAGCTGAGTTTTCCCCATTCTCAGTATTGCCGTCCCTATCTGAAGATGATTCATATAAGTTTCTGCAAGTTCCCTTCGCGTTCCTAATATTTTGTTTCTTCAGTCGTTGCTTTGTTTCTTCTATTACAGCTGGAGAAGTAAGTATTTGAGCAATTTGCTTTCTTGACCTTTTCACATTGACTTTCATTCTTTTTTCTGGTGTAGGTAGTAAATTATGGAAAGACCTACCCAAAGTATTTGACGATTCCTCAGATGTTGATGTCGAGGATTGGCTTTCTTCATAGGGACTGGCAGTTAATTTTTGATCGGAAGATGAATTTGTCGAAAAAGGAGTTGATGCTTCTTCTGGGGCGTGTGAGCTTCCGAGATTAGAAGGATGAAGATCTAACTCCGTCAGGATACCCGGATTCAGAGGGAATATTCCTGTTGATCGGAATCCATTTTCAGCGTTGCCGATTGTTGCGGCTTTGCTCCATGCATTTCGAAAAAGCCGACCAAAATTAAATTTAGTTATCTTTCTATCCCCCTTACAAACTGTCATATACGCATTTGTTTAAATATCGTAGTATGTCTTTAATGGTTTATAAAAAGACCTGTCCAGAGGTTGCAACCTTTGTGTAGTGTGGCTGGGCAGTGATAAGAGAGTGATCTCATTCCTTTCACAGAACAGTAGAACACGAAGAGTCTTGTGTGATGCGTGGCCATCGAGGACTAAAATGCATCGGCCAGGAATCCTGTTTGCTTGAAAGTGCTTTAGCCACTCCAAAAAAAGATCCTCATTTATCCACCCTGAATCGGACATAAAAATTTTAGATCCCAACGGAAATCCATCCTCCCATTCCTTATGGAACTTTTTCCCCTTAAAAATTACAAAAGGTGGTATGTAATGTCCACTTGCATTGCAGCACGCAACAACTGTCACCAATTCCCCCTTTTCCACTGACGTCTGTTTTATGACTACCTTAGATCCTGTTCTTGCAACATTCTTTTGGGTTTGTCGATTATTTAATACACATCCCGTTTCGTCAACGTTGTATATAAGGTGGGGCCTATCCATAACTCCAGCCTCAGCCATCGAAATAGTTAACTTTGAAAAAAAATCGTCTACATCTTCCTTATTTAAACCCTCAGCTCGAGCCACTGACAAACCTTCGGGTTTTCGAAGACTTAAAGGATGTCTAGATATAAAATTCAAGAACCAATCCTTGCCTGCTCGTTTTTTTAACGCACAGAAATTGTTTTTTATGTTGTTTTCAATGGAAAATTCATATGCCACCTTCATGACATCATCTCTTGTCAATCCGAACCCAATTTCACATAACCTAAGAATTATTCTAATTAATGCTTCCTCTTCTTCCACTGAGAAGACATTTTGCCCCCCTCTTGTCTTCAACTTTTTCCGTATCCGCTACTATCCTACGATAGAGGCAAGTACGGGGAACATTGAAAAGTTCGGCAGAATGCCTCATGCTTCTTCCCTCTCTGAAAGCTTTCAGCGCCATTCTCATATCCTCCTCTGTCCATGTCTGTTCCGTTTTTCGCCGGTACTTCCCCATCTTAATCCAAAAGGAAAAACATTAACGGTAAGCGAAAATTATCACTTTCATAAATACGTTTTAAATGAAATTTTGCTAATGTTACGCTATCAAAAGGAGGTTGTAAGGCGTTCCACAACTAATTCTGTTGCCATATATAATATTTAATACTCTGGCAATCCCTCTATCACGTACATTATATCACCTCCTTTTCTTTCAGATTGGAAAATATAGACCACTGAGTAATGTAGAATGTATAGGTATGGAACTCAATGTGAATTATTAACAATAAATTTCCATCACGAAATGCGTATGTTTTATGATATTGTTTCAGCGAATAATTGGTTAATATATATGGAACAGTACACAACATATGTTACATCAAACGAAGGTAGCTTACCTCTCGCTCAGCCTGTAAATCGTGCTCGTCGCCGTAATAATTCACCTATATGACGGGGAAAATCTCTTTCCTCCTCCTCGTTATACGTAGTAAATATCTATAACGTGATATAGAATAGCATTAAAATAGGTTTATTCCATTAAACTTCTTATAATACTTAAATAAAAGAGTATGGCCTAAAAACAAATTTTTAGCCACTTTCGCTCAAACATTCTTATAAACATTTGATGTTTTTAATGTAAAACATTAAGTGTAAGTAAGCAATTTATCAATATTAGTTGTATATCTACTTACTTTTCAGTAGCAGAAGGAATTTTTCCAAGTGTCAGTTGAGTATAACTGGTTCAATGCTTCACCCTCGACCAGCGGCTTGGAACTGAACTCCTGCGCGTGCTGGTCCTTTTCACCCGACTAAGTAATATGATTTTGTATCATGTTTGGTAACTCCGATATTCATACAAGGCTCAAAAAAGTAACCTAATGTGGCAGCTATGGTATTAGATTTCCTTTCAGGAAAGAAAAACTTGAAATCTGAGTAAGCGCTACGATGTCACCTTACTTTGAACCTATACGAGGTTTTCTAAATACCCAATTTCACACCTCTCTCGTATGGTAGGCTTCCATTCGACAGAGTATCATTTGCTTAAATTCAGTCGTCGAGTTCTCGTTTTCACTCTACTAGAAGGACAAGATTACAAAGAAGCAATTCCTAAAACGTAGTCAGTCTCAAGTGATACCGTTTCGGGTCTGAGCGCACTTTTTGAAAAGCGTTCCTATTCACCCGCTGGTCCGATTCACCCCCCTTTACCCTAGATAGCTTTCTTGCAATAAAAGATTTGTTCCATTGAGTATTTACCTTTTCTAAATCCAGCTTGGTATTCCGCTAATGTATTTGTTTATTCAGTCTGCTGTTCTTTATCGGAGTTCTTTGGACAGTATTATGTATGCTATTAGTAGGAGGCATTTTATTTCTCTATACTTTTTTGTTTGTTTTGTCTACTTTCTTGAGTATCCGGTGGATAGTTGTATCCCTCCTTCGGTCGAGTATCTTTTCTGTGATCCAGATAGGGCTCTCAAGCTCGTCTAATGCCTTGACTACTGCGTATTTGACAATTTTTTCAGCGATTGAGTCTTTTCCAGATGTTTAATTGTTTTTAACCCCTTTTATGATCCTTTCTATTTCATTTTTATTGGTTGAATCCGAGTATTAAGTTCAATTAGAGGTTTTGTATTTGATGTCAATTTCCCTTGTGATTGCTCACAATCTTCTTTATCATTGAGGTACTTAGTTCTTGTATTCCAACAGTGCTTTTTGCTTTTAAGAATTCGTTAGCCTGTGTCTTTCTTGAAGCAGATTCTGCGTGGAGAATAACCTCTTGAGCTTTGACTTTAATGTTTGATAGAAGTCATTAGCATTGTACTTCTTGATGATCATTTGTAGCTGGTCTCTTTCAAATATTCGCTTCATTTTTCTGAAGGCATTTGCAGTTCTTGTCCTTCACGTTTTGTATTATTTGAAGTGTTTTGTTGCTGTAGTTCCACTTGATCCAGGCTACATGGAGTTTTTTTGGGCAATTGCATATTCGTCATTATACCATGGGTGTTTCTTTTTGCTAGAGAAATTATTTTATTTCGCTAATTCTTAAATTCTTTGAGCAGGAATATTATTATAGCGGGTAATTTTGGCGCCAATGGAGGAGTCAAAGGCATCAACTACTTTCTGATGTTCTTCTTTTATTTCATGGTAAATTTTAAATTCATTGATCCTGTAATTTTTGTATACTGGAAGACTTTTTGCTATTATTGTCGGTCACTATTTTTATATTTACCCTTCATTGGTGAGAATCAAAACTGGCTCCTCCATCCATCCTGATATTCATTATTTTTTTCGTATCCATCTACTCTCAGCTCTACTTCCTCTCTGCCCTAACTCTACCAATGTCGGGTTAGGTGACTGATAACTTTCTAACTCCTTTAATCCTTCTTAAACTAAATTATTTTCATAAGCAATGATTCACAGACAATAGGGAGTATTTTCGCGTGTTCTTTTAGGAGCTGGGTATTCTTGTCCCACTCATAAACTTTCTTTCTAACAGCATTAGGTATAATTCTTTTTTAATATACAACACTTTGGGAGTAAATTTAATTATTATGCCGCCAAAAGACTATTTAAGTGCATGGTGATGAAATTGCCTCAAAGGCAGTAAAGTATTTGCTTCATGATTGTATAAAAAAATTATTCTCATTTTAAAAACCAATTTCTATTTCAATGGCTGTTTCCTTTGGCCTATTTTATTTTATCCTCTGGATTTCCAAAAGAGCTCATAATCATTTACAATGCATCCTGAAAGTGCTGTTTGCAAAGTAATTTTCACGCAAACCCCGCATTCCATTTCTACATGTTTATTTTCTGTATCGAGTTTGCTGTGAATGCTACTAAATAGTTCCCGTCCCTGATAAGCCCCTATAAGTGTCCGCATCACCATTTTCTTCCTTCCATGTGAAATGTGGAAATAACGACATTATCCTTTCTTCCACTTAGGTCTCTTGAAAGATGCCAGCCAGATATTCGTAGTGCAAGATATCAGTTGATTAAGTCACTAGAAATGTTTCGGGAGCCTGTCGCACTTCCATTTTTAGAGTCCTATAGATTTTTTAACTTCTCTGTACTTATTCTAATAGGAGAGAAGAATACTCGATTATTAAAATATTTTTCTTAATGAGTGAATCTAGTTATGTTTTCTGTAGAAAGATGTTTAAGGCATTGGTCTCCATCATCGAGTGTTATTGGTGTGATTAAGTCCTCCTTATTTTCCTTTCTTTAGGATTTCAGTAGCTCAAGCTTCTTTACTTTTTTCCTCTCCTGAAAATGAATTTATTTTTTCAAAATTTCTCGCCCGGTCTTCTTCTGGAAAACCAATTTTTGTACTTAAACTTGTGTTTCTTTATTGCTCATCCAATTTGCTATTCAATAACATTTGCTATCATTTATCTTTTGTTCTATCGTTTCTTATTCCAAAATTTCACAATTCCACAATTAAGACTTTTGTCCTTTCTTGGTACCTACTGCAGTAGCCTTCACTGCCTTCGTCAACACAAGACCTAATGTGCTCTTAATCACATCTGTCTCTCCTCGGCGTATAATGTTAATTTCTGTTCTCGCATCATCTTACACTGCATTTTTTAAAATAAGCTTTCCCTTCCAACTCGCGCCTATTTTCTTCCAAGAATGCAATCCTCGACTCCTCCCCCTCTGCACTCCAGTTCACCAAAGAAGAAGTGCCCGGACGGAGCGCTTCTTCCGGAGGATACCTGCCCCTGGCTTGCAATGCAAGAGACAAAAGAAGGGGCAGCTTCCGAGACGATCGCCGTGATTTCCTTTCCCAGCCGACTGATCCACAGATCGCAATGGAGAATTTGTTTAGGTGTAGCCGGCACTCTTTTCGGGGGAATGATTCAGGTTGTAATTACAGGGCCGTAGTGGCGTTGGGAAGCAAGCCATTGATCATCACTGGTCACTCACTCTGAATTATAGCTTTTAATCTCTTTCAACTTCGCAAGTTGAAATGATTTTCTGCCTTACGTAAAGAGAAAACCATTAAGAAAATGCTCACAACTCCCGACAAATGCCAATTTATGAATTTGACTGCAGCGTCCAAGAAATTGAGACGGAGGACGTTTTTATGTAGAGACATTGAAAATAGACAAGCTGAATGAGAGACGTTGCATATCTCAGGGCAATTCGGAGACACAAGTATCCTCACGCTGGGAATCAAGAAAGCGATATAATTGTCCTAATACCAGTTTTTTGACCAGGTGAAAGAGATTAGCATATTATGCACGGGCTCATTAGCAATAGAGGCACATAACTCTCAAGGTCATTAATGAGTTGAACTCTCTTGGTGGAAAGGTGCTCATGGGTGTAAATTGCCACGTTGTTACGGAAATCAATGAAGGAGCATCAGCATTGTCCTTTTAAAATTATTTCACAGCCCAATAAATTACAGAAAAATGCAGAAATGTGTCTAATTCTTCCGCATGATCAGTCAACTATACATAAAATTGCCTTTGCGATCAGGAATTTAAGGTGGCATGGTGATTTGAGGAAAGTCAGGAAAGCCATAGCTCTGTGAAGTGTGATTTTAACTCTTTGGCTGCCAGTTTAAACCGGCGTAGAGTCCGAGAACTTAATATCAAGGTCCGTGGTTTGATTCCCGGTTCAGTAAAATCTTTTTCCTCCAGCAATTTTCGAAACAATTTTCCTGAGATTGGTTTGTCGGAGCTCTCGGCTCTATTCTCGTGTCGGTTAACATCTCCATATCCGCACAATTCTTCCCTTTCTTGTCTTTGAAAACCTGTTCCTTGCATCTCACGCGAGGCATTCCATTCTTCCCATCCACTTTCTCTTTGGCGACTGTCTTCGTCCTCCCTCAAGATGCGCCCGATTGAGTTGTCCCGTCTTCTAATCAAAGTTCTGAAGAGACCTACATCTACATGTACACGATACTCTGCAACAAGGGTGTGTGGCAGGGGGTGAAGATCACCAAGCATGCACTACCGACATGCAAACAAGTAACTATAGGAATTCATGCAACTATATTGTTAGTATCTAAAACAATACCTCTTCTCAGCACTTCTCCGCTTGTCACTCGGTCGATCCAATCAAATTGCCGGTCAATTGTAATTATGAGAGACTTATTTCTCCACTTGCTTCTTAATTAAAGTTATTAATGGAGTGAAACCAGTTCAAAGGATGAGTACCGTCTTCCTTAAAAGAACATAAGCTAAAAACGCCAAAATCTTAAAGTATCAAGATCAATCATCAAGCATCTATTAAACAATCCAAAATTGTGCAGTCGAATGAAAGTACGTGCAAACCTCTGTGTGTGTGTGTTGGGTGGACCTTGTCGATTATTCGACCACTGCCTCTTGAGATATATCGCCTCGCCGACGACAAGGCCTCCTCTTACTCACGGCATCCAACTTACATCGCGTGCAAATCGGGTCGTGGGAATCTGATTTCCGGTGTTTTCCAGAGTGAAGCATTAAGTGTGTCTCCGGCGATTTCCGCTTCCATTTCCGGGCCTCGTCCCTCGAGAACGCCAGCCGGAGTGCGGCCCCGGTACCGGCCCAGAGCTACGAAAAGGGTGCTAGGGGCTTATTGCCGGCGCCACGTTGGCCGATAAAGGACACTGTCGGCAAGCTAATGTTGGGCCGGGAGTTGAGAACACCCTTATAAGCTTATTGGGATTCCTGAAGTGCCTGCCTCCAACACAGTAAGCAACCTCGAAGTCGAAAGAAAAAGACTGGCAATTGCCCACAAGAATAAGGTTTTTACTCGACCGATTTCGGTGTACAACACCATCAGGGTTGAATAAGTGTTTACTCGACAAGAATAAGGTTTTTACTGGACCGGTTTCCGTCGAGTAAAAACCTTATTCTTGTGGAAAATTGCCAGTCTTTTTCTTTCGTTATGATATTCTACCAATTCAAGCATGAAACAACTACCTTCAACTTCGAAGTCTTTCCTAGCATTTCATCCCTCGCCTTACATGAAATAACCCATCTTCCCCATATCGTCCGTCATCTCCCTGATCAGCAATTCCTATCACGACCAAAAGAGGGCAAAAGGCTCGGACTGAAGGCTCACTTCCACAGTGAGATCGCCGAGCTCAGCTGGGCGTGAAATTATTCACAGGGTCGGGTGATGATGCGGTGGCCCCTTGGATGGAGTCGCCGTGAGTTCCCGAAAAAATATCTTGGAACCAGCACTCAGGGAATCAATGAGAGAATGTTTAATTGGGAGTGTCTTTCCAGGGAACGCCTCTCGTTGGTCCAAAATTACACTCGCTACTATCAGGCGGATTGTATTTCACTACATGAAACCGGTAATGTAATCCCAATATTATTTGTCGACACTACCAAATGTATTCATTTCGAATTAATAATGCAATAGCACGTTTTAAACATATATTTAGTGTACTTGTACCGAAATTTCTGGAGCGTGTACGTGAATGCAGTGAAAGTCACGACAAACCAGGCATATGCAGGAGAAAGGTACGAGTCACGGAATGTGAGCATCGTGATGGCTTGCGCTACTTTGGACACTTTCTTTTGTTATTCCTGTATCCTCAAGAAAGATGCCGCTGATAGCTCGTTCCTAACCAATCCCTGTCCGTGACATGTTTCCGCTCAGAGGGACCTTTCCGACCTTGTTGAAGACGGGTCTCATCTCACACGCGACACTTTTTCCCGAGGGGTCGTGGTTTCGTTTCCCGGTAGCAGCGTCGTCCAGTCCGAATCCTCCATTCCTCCATCTCATTCCCATCTAAATCCTTGCGGCGGCGGTCCATCCCCTCGTGGTCCGTCGTCCCTTTTATCGCCAAACCTCGAGGGGTGGGGGCTGCCGGGAAGGATCGCGCCGATCACAATCTGAGTGTATAAAAGGAGAGGGGTTATCCCATCACGTGACCGCAAACGCCCCCCCCCCCTCCCTTTCCACTTCTTCTTCTTCCGGCGTCATCGGATTTGGAGAGAAGGTCTCACTTTTACGTCCGCCTCGTCGAATTACTTTTCCAAGCTTTTCCGGGCTTCTGCTTCGAATAGCATGATGTTCTTTGACGCAAACATTTCACAGCAGGGAATTTATTAGAATTTGAAGTGTAATGAATACTAAGAATTACTAATTGACCTTTTCCAATAATTACATAAGTTTTATCAATGACGCTATTATATAATAGAATAACTTTTATTTATAACCTGGGATCCCATGTCCCCAAGGTTCAGGTGGATACATATCACATTATGAATTTAATTGCAAAAATACAAATACATACATAAATAATGATAAAGATCTCGAAGGTCATCTAAGCAAATATTGAAGACAAAAATAAACCAAAAACACATCGAACGACAATATATCAGTTGAAAACGGGTGTAAACGTTAACAACTACATTAAGTGAAACGTTTCATTTCTCAAATCGAATAATAAAAAGTAAAATACGCGTTTCACAAAATAAAACTTGACTCGATGACAGATCATTATTTAAATTGGAGAAATCGGTTTGTTAGCAGAAAAATGTAACAGATATTATGAGAAAGACGGAGTGGGGTTAAGAAGGTAGTGGAATAATTTTGTCTGGAATAAGTTCACCGATGATGTTTGACGAGTAGCATGGGGAAGAGAATTCGATAGTCTAACTGCTTCTACCGAGAAGGAGTTATGGAGTAGAGTTGATCTATGGGTTGGAATATAAAGAGCATCAGGGGGGATGCGCAGATTTCTGTTTCGAACCTCGGAAGTGTCTGAAAAGAATTCAGTTAAATAGCCAGGTTGTTTGAACTTGAGGATTTTGAAAATGAGGGAACCTAAAAAGTATTTCCTACGGTTCCGTGCTGTAAGGAAATTTGCTTGTTGGTAAGCGTGACATATATGGTCGAATTTTGGAATCAGATAAATGAATCGGTCCTCCTCTATTATGGTCTTTACTTTAGATTCACCAGCAATAAGGTGTGACAGAACAGTCCTTTTAATAATATCCTCCACCTCATAGATAGGGATATCAATAAAACTGATACTAGATGGCATAGTTACAACAAATATAACCAATCGTGACGTACGCAGTGGTTATTGGAAAGCGTAGAATTCAATGCTTGACTTGTATTGCCCGTTATGGAAAATTTTCCACGGAGGAATTTTCTCTTCATATGTCATCTTAATGTTTCAGCCTGTCTTTCTCTCAATATACCGTCGACGGAGAAAGTGGAAAGATGAAGTAGAATAGATTGGATTACATTATCCTGGATTGCTTGTCCTGGACCTGTAAAAGTCGCCCGAAAACGTGAACTGTTCCGATAATACGAAGTGCTTGGATATGATCCCACTTCTCAATTAAGGTTGCATTTATCGAGCAGCGAAGTACGTACCTACCCTCAACTGTAGGGGCTGTTTGTGCCGAATATGCAGAGCGTGGTGGGAGAGAGGCTATTAGCGCTTGAGTTATTGAAAAATAATTATATCACCTATTTTTTGATAAATCAGGCGCTCTTGGGATACGACCGTAGTGGTACCATAAACTCCGAGGTCAGTGTTACAGAGAGGTGGAAGCTCAGACATCTTTCAAAACACGAACATCAGGACAGAAAGGAGACCAGTCCAATCACCTGCAACGACTCATAAAAAGCTCAGAAAATCGTCTTCGACGTATGCGGTCGTGTCCCTCTCTCCGTCTCTGAGGAATTAGTCTCTGAGGAAATCGAAACCGGGTCCTCTGGTCTAGCAGCTGCACTACCGCGTCTTCCAAGTAAAAGTGCGACTTCCACATATCGCCATTTGTTCACTCAAAGGTAACAACCACCTCCTCTCGCTGCCCAACTTTTGCGCGCTCGAGAAAAACAGGGCCCCGCTATCCGGAGGGGGGGTCCCACCGGATAGGGCCCAACCCCTTTCCAACCCCAACCCCTCACCCCCTCCACCCCCAACCCCTCTGCGCGACGGGGCGCGGGATTCCTTCCTTCCGCAGTCACATTTTCTCTCCACCATCTCCCACTACTCACGTATGACGTCATATCATCCGGCGACGGAAGTGACGGGGGACGAATCGCGGGCCATCCAATCACAATCGCGCAATCTCTGACCACCACTTCCTCCCCAGACCTCTGTCCCCGTTGTCCCGGACAACGATCCATCTCGCTCTCAACCCGAAAAAAAAGAGAGACCTTTCGCTTCCCTTGGCCGCCCATCTCATCTCCCAGCTATGTCAACACACCGCCACCGCCCTCTTATCATGCCACCCCCTCGATAGCCACCCCCCATTTGCCATTCCATCTGCAGCCCCCCCACGGAGCGTCCCACGCAATCCTCCCTTCGCCGACGTTCGAGGCAACTTGATTTATTCCGACCGTTATGTCCGTGAGGGTTATCAGCTGATATTCGCCCCTAAATGAAAACGGAGACGCGATTTAGCTAACGCACGGGATGGGAATGATTGAGGGGTGCAAATACGCCGACGGAAGATGGGAAAGAATGGAATGATATGTAATCGAGGAGACCTCAGAGCCGAGACAGGGAAGGAGGGCAGAGAAGTAGCTGAAAAGAGAGAGGTACTACATGTGAAGCTATTCTTTGGGAAGCAAGCAGTTCATGTGACGAAGGAAACGTCGTAAAGAAAGGATGCAATGTGAATCACGATGTGATATCGACGCCCGTTGGGTTCAGAGACATGTGTGGAGGATACCATTTGGGGAGACGAGTTTCACCCGCTTTTATTCCACGAATAGTGCCGTTCTAACTGCACAGTGTTTTGAAGAGTCTTCTATGCTCTTCTGGAAAGTCAAACATCCCTCAAACTCTAAAGGCCGTTTCACACCACGGTCACTGAAACTGCGCAAGTTGATGTTGATCCCGTTTGAGCAGCCGTCTGCGAAAGTCCGTGACGTAGAGAATTGCGAGGACGCTTGCTTAACAGCTTTACACGGTGCAATCGTCGGTGCATTATGTCAGTATTACAATATACCATTCAGTAGCGGTAATACCGTCAATATATCGCATAACGTCAAGATCTGTGAAGTAGCAATTAATTGGACGTGAAAGATGCGATAAATTACCGCCACTTTAAAATATGTTTTAACCCATTGTCTAAACATAATAGTGGAGACCCTAGTCCCGTATACTTAGCCCAAAATTTGCACTACGGACGAACGGATGTGGAAAAGTAAAAATGACTTTGTATATTCCACACTTTTATTAACAATACCGACCGCGGTTTCGACGGCTATAGCCTCATTGTCAAGGCAACATATAGTGTATATGAGGTACACTATATGTTGCCTTGACAATGACGCTATAGCCGTCGAAACCGCGGTCGGTATTGTTAATAAAAGTGTGGAATATACAAAGTCATTTTTACTTTTTCATGATGATTCCCAGGAAGTTCGTTGCCGCTACATCTGCACCATCTAGTGAGAGAAATATACTTCAAACTAGCGCAAACGCATGTATCAGATTAGAACATGTTCTAATTTGCTCGCAAGCGTTCGCGCAGTGGCGCTGCCTGTCCTCGCATGTTGTCGCTTTACACGGCGCAATATTTCTTGCGCAAGTGTTCTCGCAACAGCCTGCGCAGTATCAATGACCGTGTTTACACGGCCTTAACACTGAGCAAGGGTCCGCGGGTGCGAGTATTCCGTTCTCAGTGACCAGCAACCCATTCCGTCCGTCTCTTAAGACATCCCGTCTGCACGAACACTCATTCCGTACGTCGCCAGCCCAACACTCCTGTCCGCCAGCATTCGGGATGCCGTCACAATGTCATCCATCACCTCCTTTCCCCCGATGATTCCTCCGACCGACTTCTCTCCATCGCTATTCCCTCGCCTTCGCAGGAGGGATGGCTCTTTATCCATCTGCTGGAAAACCTCTCCTGCCGGAAGCATTGTCCGCATGCGCCAAGGCCGACTCACGCAGGAGCCAATCGGGTGCGTTCCATTGCCGGAACCACGCTCCAGCCGGTCGAGACGCTGAACGTCGTCCACCCAGCCTGGACCGCAGGCGTGCTATCGGCATTTCTCTTGAGACCGCAGCAACGGTCGAAAGTCATCTCAGGGAATGACCATGAGGGTGCAAACGGCTAGCTTACGTGCAGAGAGAGTCTTCCGACCAGTACACCACACATTCGAGTGCGAGTATCCACATCAGACCAGAACATTCATTGAACCTACTTTCTTATGTCACTTTTCAAAAATTCTCACCGCAACAATAGGATCGTTTACCTTATTTTTTATCGCCGAATCTGATAGCGTTTGTAATATAAAAATACACGTATTTTTCCGTTTTATGATCCCTTAATTATTTCCCGAGTTATAAGCGGCGAAAAACTGATATTTTTAATGCTTTTGGAAAAGTGGGTGTGGTGCAACCTCTGACGTATATCTACTTCGTCCAATCACAACTGAGCCCGCGAAGCTACTTCGCCTTATCGCAAAGCGGGGGACACAGCTGACTCTGCCAATGGGAGCGGTTGCGACAGGATCTGTGCGAGCATACCTTCCGAGAATCCCCCTCCACTCCCTTCCCTTCCCCTAAAAGCAGTCAAGGACGGGAGGAAAATGACGTCAATGTTATCACAGCAGCTTTTTCGGTGGGCGTCACCTTTTGCTTATTTTAATTTTTGATTAATGAGTGAATGGCTGTGGTTAGAAGATTAATTTTTTCACTAAAATTATTTTTTTGATTCCATCTAACGATATCGTGTACGAAATTGCGATTTCGGTTCCGAGTAAACGCCCCCATTGTAATGACAATATACACTTTGCAAAATCAGCGTACAATGTAGACGTGATGACATTTAACGTCATGTTCAACAAGGTCAACACATTGGTTACGGGTAGGATATTTTATACTTTTCCACAGTCATGTCACCGTGTTTCTCTTGGCGGCAATAATGGCCACCCGCCCTCTATCGGGATTCGGAAAGAGTGGCGCCACACGTATATAACAAATGCGTCGAGATGTGGCGCAGAAATAGAATGCAGAGACATTTTTGTTGGAGCGAAGTGCAAGGAGCATTATTTGACATTTAAAACCACCGTTGGGAATACGAAAATGGGAAGAGGAGAGAAGCGGATGAGAATTTCCCAAGGAGGAGGAGAGCAAAGGGGAGGGAAGAGATAACCAGGAAAACTAATATATCACGGAAAATACATTTTAAAGACTCTGAAAAGAAGAAAGGGAGAAATTTCGGTTTAGATGAAGGAAAAGAGGTGCAGGTCGTTAAGTAGAGTTGGGAAACCGGTTAGGCAAGGATTGCAGTGTTGGGGGAATAGGGTTAAAAGAAATATTAGAAATGTTATTAGAATATTAGAATCGGCCCAACATTTCTTAAGAAAGTCAAAGAATTGCTATCAATCGCAAATGTATTAATAGCGCAGTTAATGCAGCGAGAGGAAAGACGTGAAAGAAGCAGAAGAAAGCAACGAATATTCGAACGAGGGAGAGCATAGTGGGAAAGACATCACGTTCACTTGGATGTTCGAAGGGTTAGTGGTGTCCATGGTTCGGAATGTTACCAAAAAATTAAATGTTTAAAGTTAATCTCTGTAAAAAGTTACTAGTTATAGTTAAAAGTTTATTATAGTTAAAATCTTATTAAAGTTAAAAAAAAATAAGTTTTGCATTAAAATTTACATTTTCATTACTTTGGCAAATTGGAGGTCTTGATGGTTTTTTTGCTTTGGCAAACAAAATAAACACTTAAACTGACATATGGTTTTTTCCATCTGTTTGGTCGTCGCCGCTTGATGGCACTAGTGTTGGGGAAGGAGGGATGGACGAGGGGTGGGGGGAGTGACGAGGGTGGGGGGGGAGTGACGAGGGTGGGGGGAGTGACTGGCAGTTCGAGTTCGAGCGAGGATGCGAGAGCGAGTGGAGGATGTTCGGACGGTGACGGGACCATGGACAGGTGGTTCGTGTTGTTGTAGAGATCCTGTGGTGTGAATCGATACACAGTCCACTTTCGTGTCTACTGAGTAGGTACTTGTTTGATTTCCAATCTTAGTATCCTCAGTTACCTAACGAATGCGCGAACACCATATGTATCAAGTTGTTTGAAAATATATTATGCCGAGATGCCGGGCCACAGAAAAGGCATTTTAAAAGTAAAAACTGATGTAATACTTAATTAATTAAATGGCAACAAGTAAAGGACTTCGAAATTTATCCGCTCTTCGAAAAAAGTGGAGTCCATTCTTCTTAGAAGGAGGCAGTTTAGCGATTGGCCTCAACAGTCGCAGCAGTCACAACTCAACATTGCTGCGAATGCTCTCTGTTTCCACCCCCTTCTTTCATTGGCAAGCTCCCAAACCCCCCTCCTCGGACAAGTTACATCCTCTCTACACACGAGCCTTTTAATTCAAACATATTTTTTAAATTTGTAGTCGAGTCTATTCCGTTTAATACCTCCTCTCCTCACATTTCGGACTCCTGGCTTGAAAAGCGTTGAATTCAATGGTGTTAGGCAAGATGTAGTGGTACAGAATATTTGAAAAAAAATAAGAAAAGGTCAACTCAGCTGTACTGTCCACTGTTTCGATTTTATTTTCGACGCGTTTCAACTCCTCGGTATCATCCTCAGGATAAACTAAAAGAATCGTGAGGTCGCTATTCAACACGCAATAGGGTTGAAATGTATGCGATGTGATCTATCCCTTCAAAACTGTAACATTGCAGTGGAAACCGCTTAGTTATATTGAGTTACAGTAGATGCAGGGGATGTGCCTTCGCACCCTTTCCCGTGTTCATTTCTGATGTGTTGAAGACGTGACGTCGTCGAGTAAGTCACGCGTAAACTGGCGAATTTTAGTGGTACGTTACTTTGAATGAACAGGTGACCTCCTTCCTCGCTTTCAACTATGTATTATTGACGACATGATGTCACCTAATAAGGAATACGAGCCCTCCAGGACATTGTCTTCGCGTGGTTTCGTTATTTCTCGTCTGAGGGTGCGTTCCTAAACTTTTGCGGTCACTCCCCTCAACCCCACCTTTGTCTGGATGTATTCCTCTGGGTCTATTCATTCGATTCTTGTACAACTACCAGATATGTATATTGAATTCTCAGGTACAGTTTTATTTTCCCATTTGTCTGTTGATCAAGGTTTGCGCCCAAATTCCAACAGGTCGACATTTGCCAAAAATTAACGAAAAAAATTAACTGGAGTTAGTCTTGTATCAGTTAATGTATAATTTAAATGATTAAAAGTTAACCGTTCTAGAAAGTAACGGTTAAGTTAAGCAGATAACTGCATTTTTAACGATTAATTTTAATCGTTAGTCCCAACTATGGTGGTGTCACTTGTGTTGGTATGTTCTCTGAAATGGGTACCAGTTATCGAGATCCTCGTGCGGTGTAGATGGCCTTGGCAAGAAGGGCCCCAAAGGACGCAGAATCAGGATTGGAGGCCTATTTCTTGGGTTCCTATCTCGGTGACTTTATCTCTTGAACCCGTCGTAGACGGCAAACTGATGCTTAGGCAATGGCCAGTTTTGGTTACGTAGAAGTGTGGGGGGCAACATTAGGACGCTGATAGACAGGAACATTGAAAATGGCCTTCGTGATCTATCTAGTAGGCTTTGAGAAGAAATTTCATGGAATCGACAGATTAATTGGATTTGCGGTATTGAAAGATACGCATGTTGTCACCTATTCTGCGTGGAGAAGAATGGAAGTGGGAATGATTGCAGAAAGTGAACAAGTGAAGTATTATTTTGTGCGGAAAAGGCGAAACAATTACACGTAATAATGGGGAATATGCATGAAATTTGCTTCTCGAAGATTAATGATGTACTTGTTGCGAAATTTTCTCACCAATTTAAATATACGAGCCAAAATTTTCTACGCCCACCACAAAGATTATTAGATGATATTAAAATGTTCCCCAAAATCGACGAGAGTCACGTGACTTGAAACGCCTTATGACGTCACTGCACGGTATAGATTCCATATTGCTACGGAGATAGACATTTATATTTAAAAGGAAACGAATTGAATATATTGTTTTGAGGTTTTTAGCCGTTTCTCGAAAGAAACAATGATGAAAAAATACTTAAAAAAGCACATATCGACAATTTTCTATGGTTGACTCCCTTATGGTGGCGTTCTTAAAAAAAACCAGCGGTTGCATAGACGTAGTAGAAATTCTTGGGCACTAAACAGGCATAATATAAGTAATGGACGATTTGCTCGTTACCATCCATACTACGTAAATAAAAAATCGAAATACAATCGTTTATTGCAATAAACAAATGAGATAAATACATGCGTTATCGCCAAGTATTCATTTAACAACTTACCTCCACGCATAAACAGATAGACAACGCCCTTGGTGATACCGTGCCATGACGTCACGCGATGACGTTGTGTTTTTAAGCTGCCGAAAAAGTACAATTTTCAAAGAGTAATATCTTTGTAACGCAAATTAACTCTTCAGTCGCAGTGTGAATGGTGTAAGATAGACTGTTTATTTTTTCGGAACTCATTCCGCGATGTTTAAAATAGCAAAAACAATATTTCGCTGGTCCTCCTGCCATCTGCATTAGGTTAACTGAACTGATTCTTTAGTCTTGCTCGTATATTATTTATATGAGTGAGGACTCCCATTGTTGCTGGAATTTTTAAATTTGTAAAATTCGTTTAAGTTTTTTACTCAATGTGTAACCGTCTTCTCGGTTGACGTTCTCCGGTCTATTCTCACTTTCTATAGCTTCCCTGATTAATCTTGGGTAATAGTGTACCTCCTTTGATATTAATTTTGTCTACTCAAAATTGAAATTATGAGTCGTTCCGCTGAGATGGTGTTCGGATATTGCAGAAATGCGGTAATTATTATTTTTAATTGCCCGTTGACGCTTTTGGAGGCGTATTTTTAGGGCTCTGCATGTCTGGCCTACATATGGATGGATAAGACGGTTACACATTTGACGGTTACACGGTCACACAAGCTTGAACGAATTTTTCTTATTTAAAAATTCCAGCAACACTGGGGGTCCTCACTCATGTAAATAATATACGAGCAAGACTAAAGAATCAGTTCAGTTAACCTAATGCAAATGGCAGGAGGACCAGCGAAGTATTGTTTTTGCCATTTTAAACATCGCGGAATGAATCCCGAAAAAATAAACAGTCAACACTACATCCGCGAAAGCCTACGAGCTGATGTAAGATCGAGATCTCCGGGAAAGAATTATGGTATCAGCGAGCTCTCTACATAAAGTGAATATCGGGGTTAACGCCCAAAAAACATTTCTTCCAGCAGTCGTCTTTTGGGGTATCTAAGGCAAACATTTGAGTCACAGAATGCGCATTTTGGCTGTGTCTCTTTTCCGCCACGCAGACTTCACTAACATGTCCCTCCCTTCGCTTTTGCAGCAAGAACTTCACCAACCTGGAGCGATTCCAGTGGTCCATCTCTCGCCTGGAGCTCTACGGAGAGGATGACCCCACCGTGGAACATCTCCTCAAGGACATGGCCACCCTGCCCATCTCCAAAGTCGGTGAGTTGCTCGGAGACCCCCCCCCCCCTCCCCTCCGATTCGGACTGATCCACGCATGCGCACAGAACTTGTTTTGCACCACGCGTAGACGTTCGAATCCACGGAGAGATATCGTCTGCATTTAATGTAATTTAACTGTTCAGTGTCTCTAGCCCATAACATCGAGGCTCGACGGATCTAATACGATCACAATTTGGTCGTTAAAAACTCTTTTCGTGGAAGGCAAGAATAGGTATTCATTGCTGGAGCTCGGCATTTTATCTTTTTTGAATTTAAAAGTAATGTCAAAACATAATTTTGTTTCAAAACAACGTAAGAAATCAAATAACTGGATGCAGTAAATTGACTTTGACGCGAGGTCAGTATTGACGACTCCATCGGTGAAGAAGCCAATTAAAAGTTATCTGGAAACAAAGACAGCACACATTTCCCAAGAGTTTTAAAATTAGTTAATATCGTCATAGAAATTTTTTAAGCAGAATTATGACGTTGAAAACTTTTTATCATTGGGAAGGCTTAAAGTACCTCCAGCTGGGGCAGGCAATTAGCAAGAGTGCCTCTCATGAGGAAGGATCGAATCTGGTGTGTTGTCCTTTGGCGGAAAAGTCCTAGAACTGTGGTCGACGAAAAGTACTTTGGTGAAGTGATCATAAATAAATCTTTTGATATTTTATCATCACCTAATCACAATCAAAAAACAATACTCGTTAAATCGTCCCTTCTTTCGTCCGTCAAATCAAAACGTTCTCAAAACTCGTTCCGGGTTATTCACATCAACGATATAGCGGACGAAAGTTGCAGAAACTCGAGAATATTTGCCGATGAATCGGTGATTTATCGAGAAAAAGTATGAAAATTGACTTAGTGTCACTCACAACTGTTGGATTGAATGTATCAAACGAATAGAGGAGGGGATCGGGTTGGCGTGGTGGCTAGAGTACTGGCCTCCAATCCCGAAAACCCGGGCTCGAATCCCGGCATTGCCGGATTTTTCAGCGGAAAACCGGTCCCCACTTGAATGCCTAGTGGAGGGCATTTCAAGTTCGTCCGTCGGATGGGACGTTAAGCCGTGTTCCCCTTGGCGCCTTTCTTTAAGAGTAGGCTAATGCCGACGCCGGGTTTCTCTCCACCCCTCCTCCGTTCCTTGAAAACTCCTACCATTACCCAATTACCCACCCACCTATCGTAAATGGCGCAAATGACCTCAACTGTCGGTCGCCTCCCCTGAATAACCAACTAACGAATAGAGGAAAAGGGTTGCAACATATCCACTGACTGTGGTATGCAAATAACAGATTTCAAACCCAGCAGTAAATGAGAGAATCAAATAGAAAACCCACTACAACATGAGAAAGTAATCAAAGTTTAGCTGTGCATTGACAGTATCGAGATGTCGCGTTTTTGGAGGCAATAAACCAACAGTAGAGAATTCGCGAATGCAACTCAATTCTCTCTATCTCTCTCTCTCTCTCCACTTCAGTAGGCACAGGTAGAATTCACTCGCCTTATCGGAGTCCAATGTCACTTTGAAAATTCTTTTCTTGAGGCTGTTTTACATGCTGTAGGATCTTGCGACTGATCATTTCAATGATTAGGCGCGTGACGTTCATGCCTTGTGTAAAAGGATAATTCCTCGCTCGAAAAATCATGAGCTTGGCCATGCGATCAAAATTACAATGTGTTCTACTTCTGATCGCATCATACGAGCGCGCACGATGTGTCCGTCTTCGTTATTTGAGCGGCTAGGTATCAGGTAGGATGGAAATTAAACACACACACACATATACGTACATATATATTTATGTATATGTTTATAATTTTTTGATATCCATGGGCATGCCTCTGGTAAAATTCTTCATTTAATAACGTTTTGGGTGAAGCCAGAGTTCATTTTAACACATTAAATGGGTATTCTTTAAATACTTTGTTTCCATTATTCTTGTTAGAAGTATAAATAAATGAAATATTGGAACATAACGTGATATCTAGGAATGCAAAAATGCTTTTAAATACTTCCAACGGCCTTTCCGTTGGCTCTCGTGCCATTCACAAGGATTTCACTTTACTGCTTTTGGTATTCAGAATTATCACGACCTGAAAAACATTAAAACAAATTAGCTCGTATATAATCATTAAATAGTTCACTTCTTTATTCAGTAGAGGAGGCGAGTAGTTGGAGTACGATTGGTATAGTAGATGAATAGCATAGTAGTTGAATAGTGTTAATAGTGGTATAGTATTAGAATCGTTGGAGTTTAAACTCCTACACTCTTCAGCATAATTAAACTTTGAGTATATACTCCTACAAACTTCAGGCATGATTGAATTTATTGTACCCTCATGAATTTTCGTTGAGTAATCAGGGAACTGTACGGTCATGGGTATGATTCACCCGTCGATAAAAATCTTAGTGTAACAGCTCGCCCGAAACAAATGGGAAAATATCATTAGTAAAATCAATATGTACAATCATAGGGTTAACAAGGTGTATCTTGTCACAGATATTGCGCCTCTTATCGCCTGGTCTGATATTTCATAATCATGTCAGGTGAGATTTAATACAGTATTATATTGCTCCTACGTCTTCATTAGAAATTTCGTTAGGCCTCACAGTCCTTTGATAACAGTTCACCTTTAGTCAGGCTTGGGCCTGCATTTGTCCTCCCCATCCGTGAGTAAAGCGTCTTGTAGCAATAACTTCGGTGAGCGCAGCCACTCTGCTCAGAGTTGCCCTCTTGCTCTTTATTGAGAGTTGTCTCCCCAAACATGTGGGGATGTTAAAACTTTGGCCCTGCGTCTGTCTATCAGACAATCGTAGGGGTGAAAGTGAATGGGAGAGAATCAATCACGCAATACTAGGAGCAAAGAATACGAGAGGGAGAGAGAGGAGAACGATGTCACTTTAAAAAGATAGGCATCAAAACAATCTCAGGATTTAATAACCCGTGATGATATTTTATATCACATCGTAAATGCAAATAGCCTTTCCGCTCTCGTGCGCGATTTCCAAAACCACTTTGTAAGATTGCTCCCAGATTTTCTTCTTCTCAGTCGTTGGTTTCTTGGCTGATGCTGAAGGGAATACATACCTAATTGGAATAAAGCAGCCGTTTAAGGAAATGATCTCTCGTGCTTTCCTAATCCCCATGCCGGGATCTTTTTAAATCTAATAATAAAAATTTAAAACTCATTTCCGCAATACTGTGAAATTATTCTTCGTAGCTAAAGTACTCGTAATTGGCACAAGGTTGTCTTGATGATCTGTATTAAAAAAACTATACTTGTGTAAAACATTGTATCTTGTTTATATCTGCCTTTATCCTATTAAAAAAAATGATGCAATATAATGGAAAGATTTTGGAACAGCAATGTATTTAATGATGGAATGAGGGTGCCTTAGAGGGTGCTTTAAGCTCCATATAAATTGATATAAATCGGAGTTTGCTTCGCAAATATCCAGAGTATACATCCAGTACTAGATAATTGCGGAGTAAATATGCATTTTTATTGTATCGTCTTCGAGTGGTACTTCACGGTAAAAACTTGATAATTAAATTTTTCCTGTATTCTGTTGCACACAATTCTCCGCGTCTTTCGACTTTAAATCTCCAACCCGATACCCTTTTTCCTCTCCTTCGTGGACAGTCCATTGCAAAGACAGGGACGTCTTGATACTCTCCTTGCTTCATTACTGCCTTTGATATGCCTGACGTTTGCCGACGTGCTTTCCTTGGCCTCCTTTGTCGGAGGTATTGCGCATCGCAATTAAGAAAAGGTCCTTCTTCTGAATCCTTCAGATGTCGACGACAGCGAGGGACCTTCCCCCTTCCCCCTCTCCCCCCCGTCAACCAAAGACGCAACACTCTTCCTCTCTCGAATTTTTAGTTAAAAATTTGAGTTTTTCATTGAGTAAAAATCCCCGTGAGAAATACACTCTTTACACGAGTGTATTGTATGTACGAATGTATTTTGTTCTGCGCTCAAGCCGGAAATAATGAAGCTGCGGGGACGTTCTGGCGTCCGATACATAATCCTGTCTTCGAGTGCATTGTTCTGAATCTTGGAAGTCTTTGGTCTTTGCTTGGAGGAAAAAGATGCTGCTAAAAAATGTAAGCTACTATTGAGTTCATTAGCAGATGTTTTGAGGTAGGAGTTTCTGTTGTCCTTCATTCATGACGGGAAATGTCGGAAATATAAAGACGGAAATATAAAGACGAGAGTTAATAATAACTGAAATCCTAAAAATTATGATTATACCCTAAGGCAATAAAATATTGCGCGGTTGAATACTAAGATTAATATTTCCCAATCGATTGCGTCGAGGCGAGGTTGCAAAACAGCGTTGCCTTGTTGCCGCATTAGTTCATAATCACAGCGCTTGGATGTATTTTCCTCAATTGCATGCATATGGTCGGAAATCCGGATGCGTATGATATGATATGTCCGGATATGATGTTCTGAGGTGTGCGCAGGGGGAGCAAATAGGATTGGTGAATTAGGGGATGGAATAGGGAGGGGAAGGGGGTGAGAAATGGCTGGAGTGGACACTTCTTCACTCCCCCTTCACACATGCAGACCAAGATGCACTTCAATTAGGGTTGCAGATCTTAAGGATTCTTTTCTCTGTTGGAAGCCAAAAGCATAATAATAAGTCGTCGGTCTCCAAGTAAAACAATCCAAATCAGGAAACAATTGTTTTATACAGCTTTTACGGCATATGCACCTGAAAAAAAGTCTTAATTGTTGCAACTGTAGAGTTAACGTTTGACTACTTCGCGTCCCTGGCAAGTGAAACTCATTTTAAATATATCCTATATTCAATAAAGTTTTATGGTCACCTTCATAAATTAATTAAATTAAGTGTCTGTAGAATTGAATGGTTTCGCCATCATGCAACCGCACTTTGTCCAGTTATTATTCTTGTACGACCCTAGAGTACCTAATTCAAATTGCTCTATTTGTAGCCCTCCAACTATGAGTTTGAGTTGCATATTTAGCCTCCGCGTACAGGAAATGTCATGTTTATATTCTATCTGGGAGTGCAATCTTTCGCGAATGGCAACAGCCTTGCTTTGTATGGGACTTATACAACCCCAATGGCTGGATGAGGCATAAATGAAGTTGGCATCTGCCATAGAGCAACTGATACGAGGAAAATATTTGCGTTGGTTCCGTAGCTTGCAGAATAATTCAGCGTGCTGTGAAAGTATTCAGAAATAACATTCTATGCTGTGATAATTAAAATGAAATCTTAAATTATCAGGGACAGGCCAACTCGGCGAATAAGGATGTTTTTCATATGCCAAACAAAATTGAGGAGATGATCTAATGCCTCATGTTTAAACTCCATAGATTTTGAGTATTAAAGTTTTCACGCAATGTGAAGTATTAAGGGAGTTTTGAAGCAGATATGATGTTAGTTCAGTATCCCTGGATATGTTTACAGTGCGAGCGTTCATTGCTACATTAGAATTGCTGTCTGGAGAGAGAAAACGGTTAGGTAATTTTTCAAATTAAGTCTTCTCCTTCGCGTCTTTATCTTGTATCAGTACAACAGATCGCTAGGACAATTACTGCCACATTTGTGCTTCTCGTATCTTCGATGGAGATAGCATCCCTCCCCTCGGAGATCGTGGATTCAGCGAGATGAATCCTTCACTCTTTAGCTCATCCGATTACGTGAGACAAGAAGCCCGGATTTCGCATCAGGGGCCACTTCGGTAAAAGGAGACGGCAGAAAAGTAGAACTGTCGCGAAAGAAAAATCTCCTGCAGGCGGGAGATCTCCTTCCAAGGAGTCCTGGGAAAGAAGCGAAATCTATGCCTCGCCGACTCATATTCAGCGCCTTCACTTGTTTACCATTCAGTCCTGTGGTGACTTGCATAACTGTCCGTTCTGTCCAATACTGAAAAGCTTGCCTGTCATTGAATTGTGATTTTGTCTTGGAAAATCGCCAAATATTTTTCCCTGTTTCTCCTCGTTCATGTGTAAAAAAATGATTTTATAGGCGAACCATTTTAGTGTTTAATGCAGCCTATCATTAAAACTAGTTTCAGAGAAAAAATGTTAAAAAATATGTTCTAATCTTAAATTTTTTAAAGAAATTGATTTTTTTATGTCTGCCGAGAATGTCATAAAACCCAAGATGGGCTAGATTCGTGTTACAATCGATATTAGGGGACAACGCTTCACACTATTCCATGTGCATCGAATCGTGTTTCTGCTGCCCTCAGGGAAGAGCTCTCGTGATGGGAGCCTGTGTAATTCGATTGAAACCGACGATTCAGCTCAAATATGGGCGAAATCCGATGAATTTAGATATAAACTTTTACTCTTGTCTTCACGCTCATGGCTTAGCAGAGTTGGAGGAAAAGAAATAGCCACCTTAATGACTCATCGATGCGCTGATAGGGAGTTGTCTCGAAGTATATCCTGTTTCCCGAGCGTCGATGGTCGCACTCGACTGGAAAAGACGGACACCGTAACTCTAGCAGAGACACTGTGTTGATGCTGTCTTGGAAGAGGCTTATTGAAGCTGGTCACCCCAGTGGTGTCTTCGTGGTAGACAGAAAGTCAAGGATTGCGAATTGGTTGCGGAAAATCACAATGGAGTTGCCCGATTATCTGCGAAATAAGAGGCCTTTTCAACAGTGATACACCTTTACCAATAATCGTACCCGGAACGCCATGATTTTTCGTTCAAGTGCTTTACACAACGGACAAGTAGTCCATTGGCGTGGCTTAGTAACTTACCAACTAGACGCTATGTGTCCCTGGCGTTCGTGTGGGATAAACAACGTTTATTTTCACTCAACAATCAAGCGTGCATCATTATCCTAATTTGTGTGAATTAAAGTTACTAAGTTCTAAAATAATCGGCAAACGTTGAGAGATGGTAGTGTACGAATGAATAGGGAGACGAAATAGATTCTTTCTTATGGATATGCTGTTTAATTAGAAACTGCTTTTTTGTCTTCCTTTTAACATAATAATAATAATAAAAAAACGTTTATTGCCGTAGATCTTTTAAGGTATTTCAGATTTTAAAGGAAATAACATGAAGCTTACACAACATTTCCAAAAACAAAAATGCATAAAACAATACTTATAATACATGTTATAATATACAAAAAATGATCATAATTAATATTAGGTATTACTCAATATTCACATCATTATATTGGATATCCTATTGATATGGAATTCACAATTTGATGATATAAACACAGGAAGAGTTAAGAAATGTTTATAAAATAATACATGATACACAATAAGATAAATTTAAGATACATTGTGTCTATTTATGATAATTTTAATTGAAATAACTACATTTTTAAGGTTGACAGTTTTTCATGATTATATAATAAAATAATTTTCTTTTAAAACAAGGTACAGATAGGTATGTTTTAACATCAACTGGAAGTGTATTCCAGTTTCTTGATACTGTAGTTATGAAGGATTTATGATACATTTCTGGTTTTGTGCTGGGGGATCTGTAAGTCTAAATGATGGGATCTTGTGTAACGGTTGAGGATGTCCTTTTTGAAAGCGAAGGAGTTGAAGATGAATGGAGGGCAGCTTGATTTGAAAATTTTGAAGGGGGAAAGAATAGATAAATACAGCCGTCTTTCTCTAACTTTGAACCATTTTAATTTTCTGTATGAATCCGTAACATGACCCCATCGTTTAAAATCACATACCCACAAATCTTACAGAGGCATTCATCGCTATCTGAAGCTTATTATTAGTTTCTTCATTAATATTATTTAGTAAACCGCAACAGTAGTGAAAATGTGGGAAATAATGGCGTTAACGATTGATTTCTGTATGTTTGTCGGCAACTGGTTTTTGGATTTGTATAGGTGATGAAGAGTTTTGTAGCTTTTACTCCTGACATTTAGGCAATGGGCATTCCAACTTAAGTTTCCTTTACTCCTAATTTTACTCAACGGAGCCTTATTCGGGATAGAAGCCAGAATTAAAGGGTTGTAGTGGTCGTCGAAGTTAACTTTTACTTCAAGTGCGCTTTCACGTTCGTTGGACATTTCGGAAGCAGCCGACGGCAAAGAGAAGGAAATGGTCTCTCCGTGGCGTCGTACTGTTCTGGGGGCTGCTGAAACATTATGGAGGAATTTATGAGAAGTCGCGCTGCTTACCTCGCCATAAGAAGAGAGAAGCTGAAAGGCCAATTCACCTCGTTGGAGAAAACATGGAAATTAAGATTGAAGTAGCTGATAATTATGCTGTAAATGCAAACCTGGGGATTGTAATTTAATCCATCTAATCGTGAATGTCTTAGTTGAAGCCTCAAAAAAATTGTTATTAAAACTGTAGACCGTGTGGAAAGTACAACATGGCACGATGGAATACTGCACCGTTTCAATGCAATATTTTATCATATTCTTGACACACTATTGCATGTAACAATCAATTGCAACAATAGTCTAGCGGCATTAACTCCCGTAACCCGCCTGGTTTCTTTTAACATCACGTGGTATCGTGAAGTTGTAGGACTGATCGGCCGTTGTGATACCAATCCTCATGCTATTGATCAACCATGAAGGTATTCTTTGAACCGGAATTGTATGAGTCGTCAATTTCACTTATGACACTTCATGGCAATTCCTTTCGAAGAGCGCGCCGAATGTAATCATTCCTGCCGTGCCTCTGGGATAAGACGTGCTGGGAGGGACCCTCAAAGCAAGATGCTTGAATATGGAGGCTTTATTGCATGTGGTAGGGGAATATCATAGAGCTGAACAAGGCGGATTCACGTTTCAAACAGAATTGCCTTCTTAATTATTGTTATAAAGAGTGAGTGCGTGTCACAATTAACAATAAAACTAAGCCTGATTAAATGTAGAGGAGTATCAATAATGTGTATCCACCATGAGTGGAATATTCGGGAAATCTTAAAACGAGTGGATGATGAGGTGAGGGGGGGGGCAGGTAGCGATAAGGAAGAGATATTGCCGGGGGGGGGGGTCCCTAAGGACCCTTCGGGGGGTGGCTCCTGTGGGTGGGCAGATGGGGAGTGCGGCGTTGCCGGATTGCGCACTTGGTATTGGATCGGGACATAATATGCAGGATGGGGTGTTAAGGCTGAGGTACAAAGGCATTAAAATCCCTAAAAGAAGCTCCACTGATGAAATTTCTTTGGTAAATAAAAAAGAATCAGCTACAATGTGACGTGAAGACGTGAGCGTGAATTTATTTAAGAGTAAAAAGGAATAAATTACAAAATACAAAGGAGGCATTAGGGTGTTAACATAATGTTGCCTTTGTTTCATTTTAGCTTATTTTATGTGAACCCTAATGGGTATTAGAGAAGCAGGACTATGATTTAAGATTAATTATCCCTACTACTGCCTCTAAGAAAAAGCTTCAGCGATGAAGGAAACTCATTAAAAGGCGTTCAAGGCTGCACGCTAATCTTACTGACAATGTCTACAGATGTTTAACCCCAAATAATAATAAGTGCATGAACTTTTGTTCGATTGCATCGAAGTGTTGGAGGGAGGACTTGCTAATAGGCTCTTTCTCTAAAGTAGACTTCCTAAGTACCTCTTTCAAGGAAATGAATTTCATAGCATTTAACGGATATAGGAGAAGATGAAACTGTTATCCATTTGAAAACCCCGGAGCAATTTCTCTGCAAACTAACTCCGAGAGATTTTCAATTTATTTTGCTATTTGTGGAATTTTTGTATTAGTATTGAAGCGAGTTCCGGTGACTCATAGGAATTTTGATGAGAAAAAGGCTTCGGGCTTCATGTCTCCCTTCCATTTATTATAACGAACGGGTGTGAAAACATATCTAAAAAACGAGCCTATAGTGCAAATATTAGAACAGTCTGTGCTTGCAAGAACTGTCCACATTGATGTCTATCCTTCCTGGATTCGGGTGGAAATCCCAAGGGGCCGACTACAGCGCCACTATTCGTCACCGTCTCAGGTAGGGCCGGCCAGCAGTGGCGGCGGCGGCCGCTGCTCATTTTTTTCCAGCCACTTTGACGGGAGCACGTTCAGCAGTTCTCTGCTCCTCCGAGGGTGCGTCGTGGCGAGGAATATCTCCAGGGGGGAGGGGGACGCGTGTCGTCCCTTAAAACCGACCGCCGAGGCTCGGAAGAGAGGGGTTGAAAAGAAAAAAAGAGTGGATCAGCGGAAGAAAGTAAAATTCTGTGCTCTCCTCTCTGGACCACTTTGCAAATGTTTGCGCGCTGCAGCATGCGCATTTGGGCGCTCGTGTGTTTGGATTCGTGAATCCTTCGCCTTCGTGAATCATGACTCATGGCATTTGCATCGTCTGCGGCGTCATTCACGCCGCGGGAGCGTGTTCATCATGAGAAGTGCTCGCACCGTGAGGGGGCGTCGGTTTGCCCCGGAACAAAGCGTCCTCTCTGATAGTATGCCTGCATGTGGAGCGACTGATCGCATCAGCTTGATGAGGTTCCATTCTTTTCTCTGTTTCCCTTCGAGATCTCGCACTAATATCATAATTATTTCATCTCCAATCGTCTTCGTGGGAGCATGTGATTAGAAATGAAGAAGTCGAAAGAGGTGATGAGGGAAGATTTAATGTTTTGTCTTGGGCGCGCCATGAGAAACTTAAAGTGTCCCGCAAAGGACCGTGCCACGAACCGTAGAGGAGTTAATCATAATGTTTAAATGTTTTATTCTCTAAAATAAAATAAAACATTTATCTCGGGTTATCACCGCGACAGTAGTAAGATATCCCCAATGGATTCCCGAACAATGGTGGTCGCTTTTCGTAAGGGGGATATGTGGATTGCCAGTTACTTTATTTCTAGGACTTTACTTCTATTTATAAGTCAGGTGGGGGAGCGGTTGGAGCAGGGGTTCTTTTTGATAGGGTCCCACGGTGTGGCTAATCCTGTGGCCAGTGTCACTGTTGTAATTGTTCGGTTCTTTCTTTATTTGGCTCTGAGTCTTGGAATGAGGCAAGATTCAAAATTGATGCCATGGCCCAATGCCGATTCTGCTGACTTTATCGTCTGGACCAGATGAATCGCTCTTCTGTGCTCCTCCAGTCGTATATTGACTGATGCTCTTGATTCCACGTTTCTATAACGATTTTTACCGTGCGTATCACAAGGTAAGCACGAGTTGAAGGCGTGTGCAAAACTCCTAATTGCATTTGAAACTATGTATGAAAAAATCTATCCACGAAATTTTAGGAAACTCCTCCCGCAACTCACATTCGGTATCCCATCTGAGGCACACCTGCTTCTCGCTTGCTGTTCATCTGATACATTTATGATACTTCACTTAAGCATTCCACCATGGGCCGAGCGTCGATTTCTAACAGACTATCCGAGTAAACTCTGATGTCCCATTTCCAGGATGAATGTGTTTCTCGACACAGGGAAACATTCAAGATTTGAAACGCTTTGTGAAGGTCTCAGGTTAATTTCCGCACACTCCAAGGAGAAGGTGATCACGAGAATGACAGAAGCGACGTCTTGCGTTTTACTTTATAGACGGTGTTCTCTACCGTCCTCTTACAGTGATGTCGTGTTTTCGGTGAGGGAATAAGTAGGAGCGTTTAAGAAAGACTTAAACTTTATTCATATCAGGTTCTTTTTTTATCTGTATGAACCCGATATTTATAGTGCAGAAAAAGTTGGCACAGTCTTTACTGGAATGTGCACATATTTATCGCGTATACGGCAGATACATGCAGTGGGTCGAACAATAATTGGCAGCTCATGGATACAAAAATAGATCAATCGCCGTTGTTACTGTGAGGGGAACATTCGGTAATCGGGTATTCGCTTGTTTCCTCCTCTAAGGTATGTTCTGCTCCTTTGATATACCGCATCAACTGTGTGGGCCGAAGTATTCGTCGCGCTCCCGACTTCCAGGGGTCGGGTTGACAATGCGAAGGGGGGTGGTTGGGGTCCCAGGAGGGGGGTTTTGTGAGGAATTGGCTCGGGGGAGGTGAGCGAAGGGTGGGCGCGTAAAGGTGGCGCCACTTCTCGTCGGCGGCGCCAGGGGGACGGTTGCCATCCACATTTCACCTTCCTCCATTTCCCCTCCCACCAATTTCCTCCCTCCAGCAGAGAGAGAGAGAATTCTTCGAGTGTCCCCCCCCCTCATCTCCTCGACCGCTTCTTGTGGCTCTCTCTCGTACTATACGCTCTCTCTTCTCCATCCGAATGATAATCTGGCCCTGCTTCCCAATTAACTCACCCCGAACGCTTAAATGCAAATCACTATCCAATGCAAAGTAACCTATGAACTTTTATACCCGTTCTTGATGTGCTGTTTTTTTCAATTAAAATAACACTGCGCAATGTAGGGATTATTTTTTCACTCAACATCTTTTACTGCTACAGAAAATACAACCTTATCCTATTTTTACTGATCCTGAACCCAAATTAGTGTAAGGGAACAAGTTTTAACATCTGATACTATAAATTAAAGCTATAAAAATAGGTTTAAAATAAAATCCTTAAGACTATTTGGATGTTACAAATAGAACTGTCTAAGAAATAAAAGCTTGAATTCACATACTTAATTTTTCCGCACAAACACTCGAAGGAAGTTTAAAGACGTCACTTATGTGTGGAGGTATTTGTCAGAAAAACAGGAAAATAGCGGGTTAAAGTGCGCACCGAGTTAATCGAATAAAACATCTGCTGTCATACGTACAATTCATAGTCTAAGTTCTTGTGGAAAGCACACCTGACTAGCGTTTTGATAGAAACTTGTTTCTACTGATTTTAATGAATGCCACGCATATTGTTGCCTATATTTAAAAACTTATCTTTCGAAATCTAATTATGTAATAGTGAATATAAACGGATTCCTTCTTCCATGCAGCTTATGTCTTGGATGTCCTAAAGACGACATTTTCACTTTTGCAGCCTTGTGATTATGATCCTACATTGGCGGCAAAAGTACGGGTCACAGAGTTGACACGTGAGCGTTCACGTTGGTTGTTTTAATACTGACATTTTGGCAAATTGCCGTCAGCGAATAATTCGCGTTAAATGGCAGCGGCATTTGATTGTCCCCCGCATGAGCGTGGGATCTACGAGTAGGAAACGACTTCCTGAAGTAACGCGTGCGATTCTTCATTAATCTTATTGTATGGAAAATTGAACGTGCATTACTTCAGCATGTACAAATTTCACTCCATTTCGCGAGAATCCTCAGATTTTGTAGGAAACGACTTGTTGAGTTTTGAAGTGTTTATTTCTGAAAGCTTTTTTTTTTTAAATCATCAACTTCATTTTTTTAGAGGATGATACCGCGATATTCTTCCACTGTTCCTCTGACTTCTAAACTGGCTCACTCTTGGGCCAAATACATAACTGTCTTGAATACAGGACTCACTCCTGAGTGTTGTATGCAGTATAATGGGTAGTTATGTACCTATCCCAAACACACAACACCACAGAATTTCCGACTTTAGTTTATTTCCATGTGCAGGGCTATCGTTATTATCACATCTCCTTTGACTGGTATTTATGATGGAATATGGATAACATAACAGAAGTTGATCAGCTTTTTTGGAAATTTTTCGGCATAATATATATTTCCTCGATATGCGTAACAGTTTGTCGCTTTTCATCGACAAATACAAAAGATTTTTCCTTTTCTATTTAAGAATTTGGGATCTTGAGACGGTGAAAGTGAATTCTGGTATCATGATCATCATCAAGGGTCAACAATCCTAGGATTGGTTTGACGCAGCCCTCCACTCGATTCTTCCATCGGCCGACCTCTTCATATTAACGTAGTTCCTCTCTTTCACGTCCTTTACGACCTGTTCTATGTATCTCACACGAGGCCTGCCTTTTCCATTCTTCCCGTTCACTTTTTCTTCGACGATTGTCTTCGTCAGGCCATCGTGTCTTAAGATATGGCCGATTGAGTTGTCCCGTCTTCTTTTTATAGTTTTCAGCAGACTTCTCTTTTCTCCCACTCTTCTTAGGACTTCTTCATTTGTCACTCTGGTATCATATGCTAAGAAATTACGGTTGAAACCGTCAAGGTCACAGGTAAAAATGAAGGCATATTCGGTTTTTTTTAAATTATTAATTACGTGTTTCATATTTGAATTCACCCGTTGTATGGTTTACAGCCATGGTCTCCGTACGCTGACTCAAGCTACCCGTAAAAAGTCCCTCAGTTTTTTTTGGCGACTAGATTTAAGTTGACCTGTGGGGGTGTGCTTGAATCGTTCGAGATTGATTCCGGTACGGAATAATCCCGAACACAGTGTAAAAACATACGAGTGAGTCCTTAGTTACGTACCCGAATCAATCACAAGCGATTCAAACACACCCCCCCTGATAGCAAATATTGAAAAATATGGCCACCTTCACTATGATGCTCTGACTCCTTATCATCCGGAGTTCTCTCAGCGGAATGCGGTTTCAGGTCGGAAATTGTGACGGTAAAGAGTTTTCGATAGAAACTGCTGCAGATGTAAAACAAAATAATTACTGCATTGTAGCAAAAGCTGGTTTAACTACACCATGACGTCTCAACAGAACATTTTCCGTTTAGTAAAGGTTAAAAAAATACGGCATTCAAAAAGGTGGAGCAAGGTTCATACCCTCTCTTACCTTGTTAGAGTAGTTGTAGCTATTCAGCGGATGCTTGGACCAACCATAATTCACAGACGTTGTAACTGAGTAGGCAAATATTTTCAGGCGTGACATGGTGGAAGTTATCCATCACGGAAAATGAAACTAACTTAGTGAACTCCATAGAGAATTTTATTACCCGAAGATGACACAAAGTGTCGAAATAAAAAAATGTCAAAGTTTCGTCTGAATAAAATTCTCTGTAGACTTCACGAAGTTATTTTCAATTTTCCGTCGGCGATATCGTCTTGTGCCTCAATTTCTATCAAGTATGGAAACAGGACTGATGTCTGCCTATTTTGAATTGATCATGTTGTGCTCTTCGTCACCTGGTAGGTATTTGTCATTCGCTTCAACGGAGTAATTAGTCATTTTTTGGCTCCTTGAGAATGTAATGTGTTGTTTAAAAAAGCTAATCGTTCTCTCGACACATGACGGCGAACACATATCCACTATGAAACGACGTGAACAGTCTCCACCACCTACAGAGTGAACTACACCCGTGAATATAGGCACTCCGCATACCTTTCTTGCACGGCAAAATAACGTATCCCCAGGAGTCAATATTGCTTAAAATCTAAGATGGAAAATTAAGAAATAAATATTCATTAAAATACATGTCTAGCAAATAATCTTACACCTCTTCTCCTCTTTACAATGTGCTTCCCTTTTGTTCAAGAAAGTGGATTTTATTCGCGGAACAACGAGGGTCTGTTTTCTCAGGATTTTTATTCCCTGATATTTAACATTTACGAAAGAAATCGAAGCAAATGTCCAATTAAAAATTGCAAGGCAAAAGTGTTTAGATAATTCTATGTACTCTCAAAATTCTGATGCAATTTATTATTACATTTTTTTCTTGAATAGTCTAATTTCTAATTGATCTCAATGAAATCGCAAGTTTACCAACAACTGGATTTAAGGTTTCGGAATATCAAGAAAACGACACCCAATGACTAGATTCAGCAAGTGGAGAGGAATGTTTTTCGAGACAGTTCAAGAAAATGTTTCCCTGGGGCAAGAGTTATTTACTAGCAACAACAACAAATACAGAGTCGTTTCCATAGTGACTTATTTCCAATGCTGGTGAAAATAACAGCGGCGAACCACCGAATGTTTCAGCAAAAATCCGTCTTTACACTGACATCCGATTTCGATATCGGATCGTTGCTATTAATATTCCTATAGTATCGTAATTACGGCATATGCGAGATTTTATTTACAATAGTTTGAATTCAAAAATCGAGGGAAATGACATTTACGACACCAGAACGCAGCACTATACTAATCCCCGCCGGGATTCGAACCCGAGCTTTTGGAATGGGAAGCCCCCACACCAACCCGATTTCCGTATGCCATCGATATTATGTCAAAGTATGGATGAAAGTAAATAATGTGCAATGCCCAAGGATACATGCATTTGAAGCTTTTGCATCTTATTAATTAAGCATCGTGAAGAAATGATTTATGTTTGAGCATAAATTGCTATATTCCTCAATAAATATGGGGTTGAAATACGTAAGCATGCAGTTAAATATTTACCTCAACGTCTATTATCCTGTGGGCGCGTAAGATTTCCATGACTGAACTAGTAGAAGGCGGGCGCAATTCATTCCTTAGTTGATTGGTTGTCAGTGACTTATGGCGAGGAGCGACGTAATTGGAAAGCAGGTAAAGCGGGCCTGGATTGGATTTGAGTGGGACAATGGACGGTAGACGGGCGGGCTCCGCGGTTACCGCAGCAGAAAATTAGCCCCCGTTGACGCCGGCTCCCCTTGGCGCCACCGAACCGCGGGAAAGTGTCAAGCGCCGGCAGGGAATGGGATCGAACGGGATAAAATAATCCGGAGCCGCAGAACCCACTTCGCAATCAGGCGCCGGCGCCAGGACCTTTGGGCCTTCGTTGAGAGCGCACCCACGTCTGCACTGAGGATATGATTTGCAATGCATTTAGTGCATTTAGTGTGTGATGCGATGGAGGGAAAGGTGGGAATCACTATTAATAAGATCGCGTGAGAATGCACGACTACAACGAATGAGACCAGAATGCCCAAGAGGTGGCCAAAGTTTCAAAAATGAACTTCCGCAAATAGTTTTCCATAAGCCTGGTTGGCTAGAGTGACGTTTGGGCCATCCAAAAATGTATTCGACCGGTAAACAAATATGCAAGAATGCACGTTATTGGTCAGTTTGGAAGAAACAGGTGAGCATCTCGGCAGCGCTACGGGCTCCCATATCAAGTTAGAAAGTTCGCTTCAGTTTATCGGTATATTACCCTTAAACTCTGATTTTCATTTTGTAGATTGGTATTATGTTTAAAAATCAAGTAGAATTAACATTGATATTTTAAACATAAGTATACACATTTTATTTAAAAGAGTTTACGATAAATATTTGTGAATTATTTTTTCGTGAAAATTTCAAGGAAATTAATCAAAACGTATAAGTACATAGCAAGGCGTCGGAAACATTTTGAAGACACATTATAGATAAATTCTTTGCCTACCCTAAATCAGGGTCACTTGGACCCTGAGGGGTTACTTGAACCCAAATTGATAAAGTGATTGAAGTCTTTCCTGGTGCTGCTTATATTGTAATATTCGACGTAATTCTTAGGTCATCCTTTAGATACAAGCATTGTGCGGTCCCTGACGCACCCATAGTAATTTCACGAGTTGCCACTCGGGTATAATGGAGGTTATTGTAATGTTATAACTCGTGTCCCATTTTTCTTGCTCTACAACTTCTGTCTCCAACGTGCGGACAATCGATTATTTGAATGAAGTAAGTGCTCAGTTTTGTTCCTTAAACACTGTTTTATGTGATTTCAATGCAAATGTATACCTATAAGTTAGATTAAAAATGTTATTCATCAAAGTGTAGGCTGGTCTACTGATAACCGAGTACAAGACCTACGCCCGGCTTAGGTGCAAGTAATCCCTAGATATAGATATTCTTGTACTAAACCAAAATAAAATACCTGTTACAGATTGTAACAAGTTATTTTAAAATTTTACCCAATACTAAGTATGTCTGCAACTATTTACATTTTTTATTAATAGGTTTAAGACTCACTATGCCGTCTAAATACAAAAGGTTGTTAGGGAGTCGAAAGTACAAGGATTTTGCCGATGACCATCTTGAACAATGCCTAAACGCCATTAGATCAGGTGCAACGTCCCAAAGGCAAGCAGAAGATTTTTTAATCGTCAGGTCAACCTTGAAACATAGGCTAAAAAATGTTGAGGTCGGTTGAGTTTCTACAATTTTTTCGAGGCTCTTCTTTTTCTATTATTTTTTGTGTTATTAAAATATTTTACGAAGAAAAATAATTATTTTAATGCCTATTTAAGTATTATTTAAAGATTCCACATCTTACTTGAACCCAAGTCGCGTTTATAATTCATTTTCATAGGTTAATAGAACATTGGTTCAAGTAACCCAACCGTAGGGCTACTTGAACCCAATTTCATTTATTTTTTTAAATCAGTGAAGTGTAAAAATATGGTAATAACTGTCAAAAATAGGAAACTAGATGTTGCAGACTATGGTTTTAAAACAAAATATATAAACAATGGGTAAAAAGTGGATCCAAGTAACCCAGGTTTACGGTACTAAAAGGTGAAAAAATTGGCTGTCAATAGCTGCCTACAGTAGTTTTATTGATAAAAAATATCGATACTCCAGTTTCCACGTTGCGCTTGGTCGCAATGCGTAATAACTGTATGGGAAATCCAAAGTATTCATGCATTATTTATTGTCTTGTGCTGCTGAATGTACCATAAAGTTACTTTGCAAGTGTGGCTGCGATGAGAGCTCAGGCCAGACCTGTTATAATCAGGATCTAATGGATCACAATGGTCAGGTAGTAGACAACCCCAGTCAGTTTTTAAATTCGCTCGTATCACTGCAACTTGAACCAAGCAACAGTGTTATTTGGCAATATCCTTTGAATTCATCGCCTCACTTTTGCCGTTCACTGAAAGCTGAGTTCAAAAAAGAGACAATGGATTCCACGGTGTGCAGATGAAATGTTTTTGGCAGCAAGGAAGGGACCACTAGGATTACGAGAACTTGGTCTAAAGGTGAAGATCGTGTACAAATATTAAAGAAACGGCTTATAATGCGATTAAAAGCACATTTTCGACCCTGACGTGTCAACTCTGCAAATCCACTTTCAAAGAAGATTCAAATCGGATGTTATTTTGCAAAGGTCCGTTGAGGTTCACGGCATATACAGTTCGGGCGCTCATTCGTGCGGACGCGTATTTGAACGCTGCCTCCGTGCAGAATACACGCTATAGAGGTCAAGACACGGTATATTAGAGACCCTGAAATGAAATTCCTCGCGTACGTCAGACAAAGGAGTCTTGAAGAAGGATTCTAAGCGCAGCTGACCTGCCGAAGGAAAATCGAGTGGAAGCACGAAACGACGAACAGTGGTCGGAAATAGAAAAAAGCCGGATCAAAGTCCAGAAGAGCCTTTTTGTAGGTAGAACTTGAAACTTCGCACGTATGCAAGCAAATGATTTAATGATAAACATGGAATGGTAAGTCTTTTGCCATATGTCTTGCCCGTTACTTAGATACCGAGGCTCCAACATGACACTTTTTTTTCGGAAAAACTCCCGATTTCATTTTTCTTCGAAAATCATAAAAGTTAAGCAGATAGCTATTCTGGAAAGATTTTTATCAAATAAAAAACATAATCACCTTTTAAAATGGTACTTTTCCTATGTTATGCATAGGATTCAGAGATTATTGTCGATATTTTTGTGCTCTTACGAAACAAAATGGCGGATGCTTTTTCAGATATCATTTTACATAACTCAGTCAATATAATTCATTTTACGGCAATGACCACCGAGTTACTCTACCGGAGTATTAATTAAAGACATTTTAGAGTTAATCCGAAAAAAACCTTTCTTCAAACAAAAGTTCGTAAGGCCGAAAATAAATTTGATTTTTCGATCGCGCGTCGCGGTCTGGCTCTTGTGTAGCGGGGCCTGGAAATACCATCGGACTGGATTGATCAAGTTGTATTGAACCTTGACTCCTCGAATTCGCCATTCTTCAGCTGAGCATGTTGTCACAGATTTCCGAAGGTTCTATATTAAATATATTGTGAGCATATTGGATAGAACTTACGGGTCAGTAACTGCGGTAAATTTCTTTTTCTCTCTGGCGACTTTACGGATTCATGTTCCAAATAATGAACGTCTTTTGAGCTCTTGAGAAATAATTCGTGTTCCGGGGGTACCATGCATGGTTTCTAGTGAAGGCAGTCTTTTTCTTTCCCAAGTACACCCTCCGCCTTCACTCCCTGAGGCGCCGAAAAAGGGTGTTTTATGACGCCGCGCTGCCCATAACGGTATTTAGCAGGAATTTCCACTGGCGCCTTTACTTTGTGAAACGCATAGTAACATGCAAATCTAGGCCATGGGGGTTTTGTTTGGCGAAGTGGTTATAGCATCGGTAAGGCTCGTGTTCAAATCCCGGCAGTGGAAGATATTTTGATTATTAAACTGGTCCGTACTAGAGTGTCCTGTGTGGAGCATTCGAGTTCATTACTCTGTCCACCGGATGGGCCGCTAAGTCGTGGTTCCCTTGGCGCCTTTCTTTAAGATCAGTCTATTTCCAACGCTGGGGATCTATTCCCCTCCGTTCTCATTCCTGTTCTACCTTTCCTCTCAGTCTGAAGTGCGGGCGCAGACTTTGAGACAGGCATTGTTAAATAAGTTAGAGATAAGATAGATAGGATAGAGAAATAAGATAGGTGGACACTGGTGTAGGAGTGTTGTCCTCTGCTCTAGGGAATTTCAAAAAACCAGCGGTATCTGGACTCGTGAACTATTGACGTAGTTTCCGGCGCCATTTCCTCGTGGTGGACAGCGGTATTTTTAATTCACTCAGCAGTGTACCTGCCCTTTTTCAAGGTATGCCATTTTTCAGTCTTTCATTTCATCACTATTCCCACCCGTGTTTATTCATCGTAGTTTTCTCAGGTGTCTTGTAATATATTTTGTTAACTCATGTCCATGTTACTGTTATCACGTGTATTTTCTGATAACCGTACTGCAACGTCTAACTATCATTATTTCTATTTAATTTATCGGAGCATTACGAAGATTTTTCTGTAGTCCTGTGCTGAAATACCTAAATCTTGAGCTTCAAAAAAACATAACGAAGTCGGAGTTGGAATCACTATTGCCACAAAAGAATATTTGCTTGTTTTTTTTTTGTTTAAATTTAGAATCACATGGGGGCGCTCTAAATGTCCTTTTTCGAATTAATTTGGATTAGCGTTTTGGTGCTCTAGGTGAATAGGTGGGAAGGTGTCCAGGGTGAAAGGAGCGAGTTTTGTTGTGACATTGGCTCATGAAGTCAGTCAAGTTTCCCGAAAGTATACGGCGTTTAAGTAAGAAAGTATACTTACCTGCAAAGCACTTAGACATATATATATAGACTGATATAACCGTGAGAAGTTCCGCTCTAAGTTACGGACACGAACCCAGCTATGACAGGGTATTAAAAGCAAGAAGTACAACATACCCAGAAGGGATAAACACAAGGGAGAACTTGTGCGAAGTGTATCTACAAGCTCTCTTAAAGCACACGGTATCACGGGTGCTAGCGTGTATTTCCACCGCTCAAACATCCATTGAAGTTCATACACGTCAATATGCTACTAGAAATTTGAGGGAATCTCGGGAAATGCCGAATATAAACAATAAAAATTGAATTAGTAATCTGATTTCTTGACCTCTTTTTAAATATCCAAATGGTTTTCTCGGGAGTTCGGTTCCTTATGAAAATGATGAGATGCAACTCTTTGGCCGACGTTTTGGAAATTACATTTTTCCTTCATCAGGGCTAAAATGGGATGAACCACCAATGAACATAGTTTCATAGATATACAGGATATTTTCAGTACAAAAATGTTTTTACAATATAATTTTTTACGAAGTTTAACGCCAAAAAATACACGAAATAAATTTCACATTTCGTTTAGCTCTTTTGAGGTTAATTGTTTACAGTTTGGTTGTTAGGACTATATGTTATAATTTTTAATTTTGATGTATTAAATTGTGAAATAGTTCACTTAAATTATAAATGTCTGTTCTTGTATTACATGAATTTTTATCTTTAGCAATATGATATATTTATTCAAATAACCTTTTTGACTAATTTTCTTCTGTATCCATAATTTTTGCTTGGTCGAAATTCAAAGTTATTACAGTAAGTAAATGTTATTAAATCTGATTTATAACGCATGCTTTGTGATCGTTTACTCCCTGACTTACAGCGCTCTGGTGACTTTCAGGTTCTTATGTACATGTAAATGAATCTCCTCACAGTCCCGAAATAGTTTAAAAGTCAATCCTGGTTAGACCTTCCCCTTAATAGAAAGGAGAGACCAGAACCTTGCAATTTTCTCCAGAGTTGAAGTGAACTCATTGTTACCCCGATACCCTTGATGAATTTTAAAGTGTGGGAAATTTCTTTTCCTTGGGTATCGTACACTTTTAGCACTCTAACGAACTTGATTTCGTTTTTAAAATTGCAATTAGACCTTCTTTTGTGTTTATATGTCAACTCCTCAACAGTAGGGTACGAAAAGTAGGGTACGAAATAGGGTAGGAAATATATAAAGAATCTGTGGTTCTGAATTTAAACCAATTTTTCGTTGTTAAATCAGCTCACCACTCCAGAAACTATGTTTGTAATGTATTTCTCGTCCACGTCCCGTTGTACATTATGGCATATTCCCTTTTATATGAGTTAAGAATATCGAAAAGTCTGTCCACCTCAGATACAAAGCATTTAGTGCCTTCTGCTTCCCTAAGTAACCTTTCCAAGGCTACATGGTTTCAATGGCATTAGCAGCTGTGTAGCTTCATAATTGCAAATTTACTGTTATTTTTTGAAACTTTTATGGTTGTATATGACGATCAGTGACTTTTGGTGCCATTCTTAAATTTAAACCTAGTCATGGTTGTACAGACCCGTTCTCGGATTATGAAGATATTTCGTATTGTAACGAACTTAATTGTATTTCATAAGATTATTACCCAGCAATTTTAGCAAGTGGGGAGGGTCAAAAAATATGCACTAGGTAACGTAACTTGATAAAATTGGAGGCCATATCTAAGGCAATGCTTACCACATGAGAGCCAGTTTTACGTAATGTCCCGATGCACTTGAAAACTATTTCACGAGTCGATTCGAGTTTCAGTTGATCATCATTACACGGTGTCAATTACAGAAGTTGAACGTGCATTGGACTATTTAAATGAATTGTGTGCATGATCTTCTCGTAAAATACGTGCACATCACGTCTTTACTACCAGCAAAATGTCCGCCACGGCGTAAGCGCATTGAGTATCTGCATTCACACTTTCTCCTCATTTCTCAATCCGTTGGTTTCTTTTCTGCGCCAATACCGAGATCGCATTGATCGAGTATTTTCGTCGCTCTTTTTCCTCTCGAACTCCTTTTTCTAAATTCTAACTTATCGAATCCAATGATTTACCGAAATACCATATTGGGTATTGGTATTATATCTTATAATAGTTTAATTGAAACGCCTTAAATACGTTTGTGACTTTAACAGATTTGTTCTACTGTTTTGGCTGTCAAACTATCTTCATCTGACGATGGCTTAACTGCCGAAACCGTCGAATGCATCTGTGGAAGTCGAAAATTTTTAAGCCATTGTAATTAATTACGGCGTTCTTGCACGATGTGGAAGTTTCGCTTATCGATTTCATTCTAATGATTTTTTAGTCATCAAGCAGTGCATCAACGTACAAAGGAGAAATAATGTTGTTAAATAAATCTGATATTCAACCCACAACTGAATCCTGACATTCAACGGTTCAACGATACTCAGTTGCGTTTTTTTATCAGGTAGCTTTGGGTGTTTTTATTTTCACCCAAGTATCCATAAGTTTTGCTAGCATGTTTTCATTGTATTTATATTTGCAGTTTCTTTAATAAATTGACTTTTCTTATAGAAGGTTATATTTTAGAAATTTAAGGCGTGGAGAGGAATGGTTTTATGACTCTTTTCATGATAGAAAAAGGAAATCATGGTGCGCCTTAAATGCGACCAACTAGGTTTTGAGAAAATGTTGGCATTTGTGGAGTTAAATTTTGACCTGATCCTGAAGTGTGCAGAAAATATCCCAATTTCCAGCTAAAATTAATTGCGGCGTGTCACATTTACTTGAGTTTTGCCAATTATATTAAAGCCTTAAGGCAGCTGAAGTGTCATAGGAAGTAACTGGAAGATAAAAGATCGGTAATTTATAAGCGCACAGCACATTTTTTATTCTGCTATATCAACGAGCGTGTTGGTGAGAAGGAATCCAATGTAAGTTCGATTTCTGAGTGGGAAGCTGAAAAGGTATTCCCTGAGGAGTTGTCTCTCTCTGTGAAGACAGGACGTCAAGGGGCGCATGTGCTTCGAAAGTTGAGCCAAGAATTAGGAATTTCTCTCACGCAGAGTGCAAGCTGAGGAAACGGGGAACGAAAGGGAAGTATTACTATATTCCTGCTGCATATTGCAGGTACGACGCACGTGATTCCGGGCTTGGCCGCTCTTCCGCGCGCGGTATCCCAAGGGCGAGAAATGTTGTGTGGGGGTGAAGCCACGGAGCCAGATTAAAACTATGCTGAGGGCTTGGAACTCGAGATGGCCTAGGGAATTGCGAGCGATGCCTTTTGAGTTGGAATGGCGTCGAAAAACTTCCAGCGGGTGCAACATCAAGCAGTTAACCCCCCGCCAATCGATACCAGACTAAATCCTGACACTTATCCCTTATTACTTATGTATTGATTGGGTATTACGATCAAGAGAGCCGCTTTCGAAAGGACGGACCTCCAATTTGAGATTCTCTATCTCGAAAAATCAATCTATTCCCTCGGGTAGACGGAGAAATTATCTTTTTCCGAAAGACTTTTCTTTACGAATCCTCTATGCTCCCAAAGTTCACTATCAAGTATCGACTCATTTAAGGAATACTTTCGATCGATTTTAGTAGTGACTAAGACCTAAAAGGTCAGAGTTCCTGCCTCTGCCACTGCCTGTTACTACAAGATTGCACTGTTTCCTGCTTCCCGTTACAAGCTTTTCATAGAAGTCATGTTACGCGTTCCTGACGCGGAAGTCATCCATCACAGCGTCTAATAATAAATCCCTTGCGTTAGAAGGGGAGAATTTATATTCGGCCAACTCCAAATTGTGAAAAAGTTTATTCCTAGATTTATAAAAAGCGCTCACGTTTCGACAAAACAGAACAGGTAAGGTTAGAATACAACTAAAGATACTTGAGAAATTGTGCATGACATGAAAAATAATATGGTCCGTTAAAAATTATATTAAAAGTAATCAATGTAGTTTACAATGAAGTCATTACTCTGAAACAGTAGAGTAATTTAATTGCTATCGGGACTATCATTTTGGAATAACAGAGTCACTATTTCTTTAGGAATATTGCGGACAGGTGTCAGAAAAAAAATCTATTCATTATGCTCTGCTATCATGTTACTGAACCTAGTTTTTCTTATTAATAAAGAGCTCCCTGAATCAGTAGCTCAGTTTTATTATGAAGCGCAATATGATAAAATTATATTATGTAGCAATAAAAGTTATTGAAAAAAAACATGGGCGCATGTGCTTCTATTCCCTCTAACCCCCGATTGTTGAAATTAAGTTAATTAATTAAGGTTGCATGTAGCTTATTTAAAGACAGTACAACATAAAAAGGCAATTTGATGTTTTACTGTCCCTCAAGGGCGTACGGAGTCAAATGTATGTAACCTGAATGCACATGAACTGCCATACACCTAAAGTAAGGATAGCTGAAGAAAGGTGGGAACTAACCATGTAAAAGAGTGGAAAAAGATATTCTAGGAATGAGAAAAAGTGTGACGTAAAATTTTAAAAGGTACCCAATGAAAATTGGTATTGGCAGTTAAATGAAAAATTGGGAATTTCCGGTGTACAATCAATGTTAGACTCTGAATTCTGAGAAAGCTCTAAATGAGACTTTGATTGAACGTTTTTTTTAATTAAGGGAGTAAATTTCGCACTTGAACACTGCTGCGAGCACTTAGCAAGCAGTATTCGGTATTTTTGAAATATAAAATCTCAATTTCGCCACCAAAGGAGAAGCTTGCAGTAGTATCGTTCAAAGGAAGAGCTGTTTTCTACTAAACAGAGCAGTAAAGGAGCTAAGTTGAGAATAATAAACCAATGTCAAAGACTAAGATTGTTCAAGAAATTGCGTCTGTTATAGGTTAAATGTATTTCATGCGTGAAGAATGATATTTTCACCAGAACATTTTGCACTAAGCATCCTGATAGCTGTTTTTACGATGCTGAAATTTAAAAACATTGAACATTCGATGATAAATGAATTTTAAAACGTATTTTGGATTTCGCAAATACAAGACTGTGAACCGTATTGATTGGGTATGTGTTTAAAATTTTATAAAACGAAAAGAATTTCTTAAACTTTCTGGAGTGTGACGCCAAACCCGTGGAATTGAATACCTTTCAAAAAAAAGCTTTCGAAAGAAGTGACCTAGTTTTGAAATAACTAGCTTACAATGGGTTCAGTGGCAAACTTATTAAGAAAAGAATTAAAGTGGCAACGATTGACTTTACTGAGTTTGGCGATGGAAATAATGAAGTTGGCTGCCAGGGAAGCCGTGATGGAGGAGGGGGTGGGGGGATTAGTTGTGGCTCTGTTGTGGAATGCAGGGCTCTGTTGTGGAATGCAGGGGTCCCGAAAATGAGGGTTTAGGGGGGCGGGGGAGGTGGAGGGCGAAAGGGAAGGGTAATGTTGTGCTGCCACCGCGTGGGAATGCTGCGATTAACTGTTAGTTAGGCGAGAAGAGGATATACGGATGGAGGACGAAATGGGTGTGAGGCCAGTCAAATTGAGTTGTGTGTTATGAGAGAGAGGCAGTCGTAAAGCTTCACTAAATGTGGCAAAGGAGTTTTGATACAATGACAAAAACCCTTCTACTGTGACATATTGCCTGTTGCATTTCAATAGTTGCACTTTTCCATAAAATTTTGTATTTGCAAGCGTCGATTCGTCCTTTTTAACACTGTTCCCATAGAATGTCTTTGCGCGTTCTTATCTTTAAAAATGGAATCCAATCGCTGACCGAGATACTAATGCCAAAAGTAAAAACAGGTGAATGGAGTAAACGCGCTCACTCTTGTTTTACGTGGACTCCGCTTCACTTGTTTTCCTTGCGTTCCTCTGACGCCATCCACTTCTCTTCATCTCTCGTCTTCTGAATAAGTTTCGAGTTTCACTCCCAGGTGTCGGCGACTTATTTAAAGCCAGATTGGAAATTACTGGCTACGTACTTTTATGAGGATCTGGTTTTCAATTCGTTTTTATTTTTGTGTCGTAGTGGTAACTATTTTCAAGGTGACTAGACGTTTTCACGTATACATTCGTTGTTAAGGGATTGGTTGTTAATACATGCATCGTGCACCGCAGACTAATCTAAAATATTTCCCCTACCTTTCCCATGCTGCCTATTCTGTTATCTTATAGTACGGGGGAAAAATGACATTTTGAATCTATGAGTACACATGGATGGTTGATGATACACAGAGAAAGGATTGCATTATGCGGGGAAAGTTGTTGGGAAACTGACTCCAAATGACACCTATTCCTTTTGAGTATTTGTTTTAAAATGAAGTTCTCAAAATTATTAGCAAAATAATACATTAAAACCACATTCTCTAATTTTCATGTTTTTCCAATTTTTGCGAAAAATTTCTTTGTCGGAAAAGTCTAGATGGCAAAATCTATCTATGGCAATATCTATTACACAATAAATTTGTGGTGTGGGTACTTATTTGCTGTTTTATTCAGATAGAAAATTGATGTATCCTCAACTTCATTCGTTAATGGTGTTCAAACATAATTCTATTCCGCAGCTGTCGACGGTGGAGATGGCTATTATTGATCAGTTATTTATGATCGAGAATCACGCACTCGCGCGCTAAAAACATATGTTTGCGCTCTCCCTTGGGAAACTGATGCTCAGCCAATGAGAGGGTGGAGAGGATACATACGAATTTGGAAAAGGCGACGTTCACGGCAGGAGAGAGTCTTGGGTCCTTTTCACGCGCCGCTGCCTCTTGCCCGATCCTTTTGTCCCGAGAAACACTCCTTATGCCGCCTACCCGATCTCACTTGCAGTCTTCCTGTGGACGCTTCCTCTCGTCTTTTTACCCCACCCTTCTCCACTTGGCCACTATCCTCAAGGCGACTCTTATTTTGTTGGGCTGCGTCCCTTGCGTGTATTGAAATGCATAGCGTGTTGTCCGACGTGATGGATTGATGTTTTCCATTGAAGTTTGGTTAAAATCAGGTCGCGAATTAAAGATTTCATTCCATTGCAGAAATTTATAATCTGTCATCCACTTAGCGATCATCAGGAAATAAATTATTTGCTTCCATAAAGACGATCTTTCTCTCCATTACGTTGATGAGGCGTCATCTTGTCTTAGCGAAGAAATGCTTCCGACGCAATAACGGCGTTCGACGACTCTGCCCTTCTTATTTTCCCGTCCCTGCTCTTCTTTTGGAAGGCGTCGGGGCGACGATAAACTTAGGTGATAAAGTTTGTAAATAACGCACGGAATCAGATTGATAAATTAAAATGATGGAGCGTTTTCCTCTTAATGGGGTCGTTTACCATGTTGTTTTTATTGCCGAATCTAATAGAGTTTGTAAAATAAAAGGACCCGTATTTTTCCGTTTTTTGATCCGTAAATTATTTCCCGAGTTATAAGAGGTGAAAAACTGATGTATTTAACCCTTTCGGAAAAGTGGGCGTGGTGCAACCTCTGACGTGTATCGACTTCGTCCAATCACAACTGAGCCCGCGAAGCTACTTTGCCTTATCGCAATGGGGGGGACACAGCTGACTATGCCAATAGGAGCGATTGCGACAGGATATGTGCGAGCAGACCTTCCGAGAACCCCCCTCCACTCCCTTCCCTTCCCCTAAAAACAGTCAAGGATGGGAGGAAAATGACGTCAATGTTATCACATCAGCATTTTCGCTGGGCGTCACCTTTTGCCTATTTACATTTTTGGTTTATGAGTGAATGGTTGTGGTTAGAAGATTAATTTTTTCGCTAAAATTCTTTTTTTGTTTCTATCTAACGATTTTGTGTAGAGAATTGCGATTTCGGTTCCGAGTAAACGATTGTCACAGAAAATGTTGGGGATCTTTCGTGACTAAAGATGCAATTGCAATCACATTCCGGCATCTCGGTCTGTCTCGGCGCTCCGACGCCTCGAATCAACTTCGCCACGGCAGCAGTACCTTTCTCTCTCAGCCCCAGGCAGAGAACTCGCCCTAATGTCTGTCGGCGGCGCCAATGCTTTGCTTGGATATCTTCCCACCCGGACGATCATTTCTATTTCCGCTGCAGAAAATGAAGCGTCGCCTCAGAATGCATTGTTCACTTTTCTTCTTTCTTCCTTCCTTCTTCTTCCTCCGCGCCTTTTTCCTCCCGCACCCCCTGCATCTTGGATCTCTCCATTCCACTCCAGTTTCCTTCAAAAAGCGCTTCCTCTTCAATATTCCTCGTCTCCGCACTCTCCTCTCGGTCCCCTTAGCGTTTTGCCTCCGATCCTCCTCACAAGTTCCGTTGCTTCTAGTAATCTTTCCGTCTTGGAGGCATCCGGTCTAGTTTCTCCCACATGTGATGAAATCGGTCTCACCACAGCCTTGTTTATCCTGCCCTTGTCTCTTTCCTTGAATGCTTGTTTCGCCGAGACTGGTGCATTCAGGCGTCCCGCAATTCCGTTTGCATTCGTTGCTTGCTCTCCAACTTCCTCCTCGAGATATCATTGGCTACTTGATTGTGTTTCTTAAGACAGACTCTGCTGTTCTTTGCAATGCTGAACATTCGCATCATCGTAGGGCATCCCTAAGTGATTATCAATCATGTTTATTGATTCTGACACGTGTTAAATTTAGTTATTCATGATCCTCCAGTGTCGCCTCTCTCTCTGGGAGGGATTCTTGTTAAATCTTCGATCTTCGGTGATTGCCGCTCTAACATCGTCGAAATCATTTTGCATTCAATTCCCTAGTCGGTTCGCCACCTATTTAGTTCCTCCTCCCATTTCCCCTTCTTTTTATTCAGAAATTGATAAAACCCTCCTACCCACGTTACAGATGCACGCATTAACGTTGAGAATGGCGCAAGTGCAGTGAGGATCCAGCAATCGTGCTTTAACATATTATCGTCAGAGCTAAAAGCTTCCAGTCGTGCACACGCGTGAGTGACTCACCATTTCTTCCTCATCCGTCCAGCGTGGGCGAAAGCTTTCCAGGGATCTATGATTTACGGTGACCTTGTATGCATCCTCCAAGTTCCTCATCTCAAAATATATTAAGGACAGGTTCTCTTCTCTCGACTCATCATCATTGGTCAACAATCCTAGGATTGGTTTGACGCAGCCCTCCACTCGATTCTTCTATCGGCCAACCTCTTCATATTGACGTAGTTCCTCTCTTTCACGTCCTTTACGACCTGTTCTATGTCACTTATACGAGGCCTGCCTTTTCCATTCTTCCCGCTCACTTTTCCTTCGACGATTGTCTTCATCAGGCCATCGTGTCTCAAGATGTGGCCCATTAAGTTGTCCCGTCTTCTTTTTAAGGTTTTCAGTAGACATCTCTTCTCTCCCACTCTTCTTAACACTCCTTCGTTTGTCACTCGATCGATCCATTTTATCTTCATCATCCTTCAGTAGCGCCACATTTCAAATGCTTCCAGCCTGGACTTCTATGCTGCTGTTATTGTCCATGCTTCGCTGACATATAGTAGAATGCTCTAGATGTATGTTCTATTGAAATTTTTCCTCACCTCAACGCTTGTATTTGCAGCTGTAAGCAGAATCTTCTTCTGGTAAAATGCCCTTTTCCCCCTGGACTATTCTACTGGCAATTTCTCTTTTACTTCGTCCATCGCTGTTCACTCGGCTTCCCAGGTAGCAGAACTCTTCCGCCTCCGCGATATTTTGTTTTCCTAGTTTAACCTTGGTCCTAACTTCCTTTCTCCTACTGTATACCAATACCTTAGTTTTCTTTTTATTGATATTATCTCGACTGCCTCTCAGAAAACAATCATTGCCCTCGATTGAGAGTACATGGCGGATACAAATGCGGCGAAGGCTTTTACAGCGAGGAGAGGATTGCACGAGGAAGAGAGCGAGAGACGGTTGGATTGGGTTAGGGTGGCACATTTAAGCCAGGAAATTTGAAAACATTTGAGGAGCCAAGTACACGCCAGTTCTGAAGGGTTTCAGCGTTTACAAGACGTTTAGCTAAGCAATTGTATTTCGCTGATTTTCTTTTGACAAGGAGAGTAAACAGGTGTTACGTTCTCGTGCCGTCATATCCTTATCAACATGGTTTTAGCGTATCATCAATTATAGCCACTTTTAATGCCGTTTTAGACTCATGTATTGATTAAAAAATGGAAATGGTTGTTACCTTTATGCGTTTTCAACCTAAATATTCGAATGCACAAATAAATAATGCAGTTCACAACCCAATAAAATTAAAACTAAATAGAATAAATTAGTGCAAACTGATTTTGGGGAAAGATTTGTACGAAATAACTCCAACACCGAGGTGCCTAACTAAAATCTATTTCTTCTCCAATTTGGAGCGAGTTTGTAGATGTGCTGTTGATTCATGGCTATAACATCCACACGTCTTCTCATCCTGAATTTTTCCAGCAATATAATAATAATAGTGTAATTTATTGTTCACGAATTTACACCCGATATGAACATATTTTCTTAAGTAATATTTGAACTCAAAATACAATTAAATTTTGTGTGCAAAGCACCAATAATCAACATGCCAAATGCATGCAATAAACATCGTAAACAAAAAAAATAACACAGTATGAAGTATGGGATACGAAGCAAGTTCACACAAAGAAATAAGTATTAAATTATTATTGTATGTAATGAAATAGGTATTAAATTAGGTTCACACAGTGAAAAAAGGATTAAATATTTTGATCCAATAATTTTGAAATAATTAATTACTATTAACAATTTGACAGTTTAACAATGGAAAACTATACCACAATATTACAGCCCATACATGATGATAAAGCATTGAAATGAGTAAGTTTCGGCTTTTGGGGGGCAAGTTAGAAAAGTATATGATTTCGTTTTGAATTGGAGCAGCGATGAGGAATCTTTAATAGATTTAGGTAATAGGTGGCTCCAAGTTTGAGATGCGGAAACAGTAAATGATTTCTGAAATGTGGAGGAACGATAATGTGAGACATGCAGGTAGTTAGGGTCGGCTAATAGGGTCGGAATATACTCCTATATCATTACATTATGGACTTCCATAAGGTTGAACGGTGAATGTAACCTGCTGAGTACATATCAGTCTTTTGCATCAAATAGTGTGCAATTGTCTTAGTTCACTCAAAACTATCAAGACCGACTCCACCGGATGGACCGTTGCACTGCTGACTAGGGATCCAAGCTAGGAGAGATGGCCTTGTTTTAAGTCCGCCTGAAGCTACGAGACCTTCCTGGACCAGGGAGACAATTCCAAACCCAGAATGATTGACCGAGTGCTGAATGAATCCTCTTGAATATGTTCCTTCGAAGCCTGCATTGCCGATGGAGGAGGGAGTTTGGATATGAGAGCGTGATGAAAGTTTTCATTGGTGATCGGTGAGCTCCTGTCCCACCTTTTCCTGCGGCCGGGCGAAAACAAGACTAGACTGTGTCCCATCCAAGAGGAGCTGAGAACGCGCCGGCTGCTTTCACTGGCATCACCAGCAGAAGGGATGCCAAGGGGACCACGGGCGCGTGTGGCACGCCCACCTCGGTCCCTATCTGATCGACGTCACTTCCGGCCGCCGCAATCGAATCCCAAACTGGCGAGCGCAGGACTCTGGAGTCAAGTTCGGGTCAACAAGATCCTGACGTTCACTTTGCTGCGACACACCGCAGTGGCGAGACCTTTTCATTTCGGTGCAGCAAGTGACTCGTGAGTGAGCATGGAATATCGATCACGAATGAATTCTCTCTCTTCCTTCGCCTGGCACTCCAGACGGAACATCACCACCTTTGCCCCCCCTGCCCCGCCCCCCTTCCCGAGGGAATGCAGCCTCGCCCCGCTCCCCTCTGGCGCCGCCGCCGCCCGGGGCAGACGGAACCTCCATCCGCACACACTCCTCGCTCTACATGTGCCAACGAATTAAGTGGCTTGTTGTAACGTGAGTCTCCGCCCCCGAGGACTCGGTGGGCGAGATGAAGTATTCACGATTGCAGGAAAATTATTTGTCATATCCCAGTCACATTAATTGCCATGCGAAAAAATTCACCTGGACCGGTAATCGAACCACGGACCTTTGGCAACCACGCAACCAAACGCAGGCAACCACGGAGCCAAAGGTCAGTGGTTCGATTACCGGTCCAGGTGATTTTTTCGCATGGCAATTAATGTGATTTTCACCGCCGTTCACGCGGCAGGCTTGAAATATCCTACACATCCCAGTCAACACAATAAATATGGCAAGAATGAAATGAGAGAAAATATGGTTATGAAAACACGGCCTTGTTCTGCCTTGATTATGGGTCGCCTATGGCAGTTAAGGCTCTGGCCTCACCTCGTAGTAGTACGGCCAAATTGTTGTGTTCGGATTATGTTCTGGCAAAACTGATGACGAAATATGGCCAGAATTGTCACTAAGTCTTTATCAGCTGTTTTTATTTCCGTCGAGAGCAACCTTCTTTGTTGAAAGAGCTCCTTTGTACCGCTCCGATCGTCGTCTCATCCCTCTCCCTCCCTATTATCCCTAGTATCCCTTGATGGAAGTCACACAGGTGGCCCAACCCCAGCAGGATGTAAGTGACGCTGATTTAAGAAGTTGTGAGTATAAACTTATGTTCTTCCTATGACACATAAACACACACTGTTTTTATTTCATTCGAATACCTTTCGTTCCCTTTACCTTTTCCTATCTCCTTGTGTGTTCGACAATTCCTCTTGAGGTTGGTGAATCAGCCCCTAAACTCCCACCGATTTCACAAAAAATTGACTGTGGTCAGTGGTGTATAAATATCGGTTTTTATAAAGCAATGTTTTTACTTTTCCAAATATTCTTTGTACGTACTCAGTTGTCTGTGCTCTTGTGAAAACAGAGTTAAAAGATTTCGCACTTAGATTAGGAACTACACATTTCCAAGAGAAATTCAATAGAAAACCATGATAGGCATCTTATAACTCTTCTCAAACCTACGGAATGGGAAATAGTTAATTCGCCAAGAGTTAAAAGCATTACAGTAGTTATGTAGTTTCAATCCATCAGGAAAGGACCTAGGAAGTAACCAACATTTAGATATCAGGCATCGCCCACATCGATAATGTAAGGACTAATATTAACTTCTTCTAATGCTAGGACCATGGAAATTTAAAATTAAATTAACGTGTTAATATTTATTCATTATCCTCGCGATAGACACAGACAAGCATTAATACCATCAGCATCATACCCTATGTAATGTTTCGCAGTTGGCAATAATTAGCTGATGAAAATATCTAATTAGTCACTTATCACAGAGGAAAGATCAAACTACATCTGTGAAGGGATATTCGCAAGAATATTCGCAAGAATATTATCCGGAATATCTGCAGGGGCGGGGAATATTCGCTGGGCCGGTGCACAGGTCTTGTCGCGCCTCGCCTGGGGGTGGAATCCACCCCCCCAACCCACCCACCCTTCGGCCACGACGTCTCCTTACACACATGGTATCCCTCTCCGATCACTCTTGTTATGCGACCGTTGGGTCCCAATTTTTTAAAAAATTACTCCGTGGAAAACGCGAACGAGTGTGCTGGAAGTCACGAGGAGGTGATAAATGGTGCTGCTCTGCACGCCGTTGACGGCGGAAGTGTTTGAATAAGGAACGGAGGAATGATTCATGAAGCGTGGCCACACCATTCTCGTGCGAGGCTCCTTGAGGAGAATATTGTTGAAGAGCACATTCTTAAAATGTCAGGAGTGTAGAGAAATGACAGCAAAGGCGAGGTGGCGTTGTCGAAGGTCCTCGGCATTTTTCGACGGGGGTGGGCCACTGGTGGGACCCTTGAAAGCGCGGTATCCCCTCCATTGTTGCCACCGTGAAAGGAAGGGGGAGGGGGGCAGCGTCGTGGAAGGAGGAGAAGGTCTTTCTTTCCCACGAAGCACTGCGGAGAATAAGACTCCCTCCGTGCCAAAGAGAAAGACTCCGCCATTGCAGTCTCTTCGGTTTTGATGATAGACGATCACTTTTATCCTGCATCTGGTGGAACAATGTGCATTCGCCAGGTTTCCCTCCGCCCTTCCAATCTCCCCCAGTCCATCAGAGCGTTTTTAATCAATCACGATAGAATTAGATAACGCACCCGGGCCCTAAGTCTTTTTTATATAGAGCCTATAGCACCTTCTAGTGCATGCGCTAGAATCCTACATAATTTTTGGGGAGATGCGTAACGAACATAGAACCGACAGACACCATTCCATTTTTATGCATTAGTATGATGATATAGAATATGTGAACATACATATGTATACATGCATCAAGGGTATGAGCACATATGTGGACCTGCGACTGCGTCGTGTTGAGAAATCTGCACCTGAACCTGGAGTTTCCGTGGCGCAATTACATGCAGCTTGTTCGGGGCGAGACGGCCGTTTCCGGAGGGAAGCAAGTTCTTTGAGCCGAGGGGGGGAATTAATTTCCCTCTTTTGATTGCTTAAATGCGGTCAAATTGATTCCAAGGCCGACATTTTCCAGGGGTTCGCTGGCATGCGCATTTTAACGTCCGCCCCCCCCCCCCCACTCATTTGCGCCCCTACCCTACCCCCACCCCCCCCCTGGGAGAAACTAGGAGAGGACTAGAGTCGGAATTAATCGCTTAATTAAACTTGCTCTCTCAAAATCGCAGTGGAAATCTTTCGGAATGGAAGAAGGTGCGGAAGAAGGCAGGGAAGGTAAGATTCTGGAGCGGATGACGGGGGGTGTGGGAGGGAGGAGAGGGGATAGCGGGAGATGACGTCCCATAATTCTCCCCGAGACGTATTTCAAGGGGTTGGGAGTGTTCCTGCAGGAGCCCGGTCAGCTCTGCAGGACGATCAACTTCCACGGCGTACGATTAATGCAAAAATCTCGCAGCCTCTGGTTCTGGATGATAACTCCATTGCAATTTGTATTCTTTGCAACGAATCTCTATCGGAATGGCTGAATGAGATGGCACCCAACGACCGAGACGAAATACCCCAAGTATCGAATCATTTTCTTATTCCGTAAGTTGTAAGCAGAGCGTAAATAATCCCTGAACTGTAAACGAGTGTCAACTATCTCACAGGGGAATTTGAAAGCCATATGTCATTGAAACTGAAAATATTAGCTATTATTAGCAAAGTTAATACTGCACGCGAAGGTTTCTATCACCTAGAATACAAAGAAGAGTCAGTGACAGAAGAATGGACAGTACAAAATTACGCAAAAGTACTTCGTTTGGATGCAAAAGAGAATTCAATAGTGGTCTCTCTTACAGTGATCACCAACAGTTCCTTGTTCTTGCTGTGCTCGATAAAATTATTATTGTTTCTTACGTCATTTCAACTAATTTCGACAAATACGTTGCTGCTGATACGTGCAAATTGGTATCGTTTTTATTTTAGCGTCTGAATCGTGAGGAAGCCTTTCTAATCTGTAAATTAAATGCACTAGTTTTCATATTATGTGAAGCAACTTAATTTTATTGAAAAATTGTTCGAACAGCTCAAACAGCTCTAGCATTTATGGTCAACAAAAAGGAAAGTCCTCATTAAGTTAATTTTTTCCCTCATTAATAAAAATTGGATAGAAAAGAATTAAACTATGAAATTTTAAAAACTGCGAGCATTATGAAATACTGTACCACGCGAACATCTGACTTAAGATTATTTTAGGAACGAGAGAAGAAGTTCCTGAAGTCGACCATTAGGCATTTTTCGCTATGTATTATCGGTAGCGGTCATTTTATCATCTAACTTCTCCTTACTCCCGCGTTTCTTACATTAGAAGAAAGTCGGAGTTTCTTTCTGCCCCATTTCAAGAGATCATGGAGTCGTTTACGTTTCCATAAATTGAAATTCAATTACAAATATTTCTCCCCTTTTAGAAAGTTTTCCTTCTCACTTAATTTTTTATCACTTCAGGACTAAACGCCTTTCTTTCTTTGAACGCTTGATTTACGACCTCCCAACTCGAAATCGAAAAATCGAATACCTATCGCTTAAGAGCCTGAGTTGGGGGGGAGAGCACGAGTGACAAAGGGTATTCCGATATATCGATTATCGTCCATAACGTTTTCGGAAACCGAAGGTGGATGACATTTTTTGTTCGAGCGTGGGAAGAGAAGTAAGCGAGGCGCTCATTATGAGACGCTCGCCTCTGTGGCCTCCGACTGTGCAGAAAGTGTATTCTCCGGGACAAGGATTAGAAGAATTATCCTGACTTTCCTCTTTTGAACTAAAAAGTTTTTGTTTCCATGGTAATTACATTCTCCAGGCAGCTGAGCCGTTGACTATGAGTTTCAAATACCCGAGAACAGACGATATACCCCAAGTATCGAATCATTTTCTTATTCCGTAAGTTATAAGGAAAATATAAATTTTTGGAGGAGGAATAATTCGAAAGAGCGTACCTATAAAATTAGTAACACGAAGATCGAAAACATTGAAACCATAAGATATTTAGGTGTAACAATCACTAAAGATTTATTATGGGGAAGACACATCCGGGAAATATGCGGCCGAGCGAAGAAAAAGCTAGGATTTATCAAAAGAGTACTTGGGAAATGTGATGAGAAGACAAAAGAGCGATGTAACTTTTCACTAGTTAGGCCCCACCTTGAGTATGCAGCCAGTGTATGGGATCCGAATGAATTAGGTTTGATCAGAGAACTAGACAGTGTGCAGCGTAGAGCAGCTAGGTTCTTTAAAAGGTGTTACGATATGTTGAGTAGTAGGGTGGGAAGCATTATCAGAGCGTAGGTTAAAGTACAGATTAAATCTATTAGAGAAATTTCTATCGGATAGCTTTACTGAAGATGTTAGACACATATTAGAAACACCAGCGTATTATGCTAGATTCTACCAGATAAATAAAATTAGAGAGATAGATTGTCGTACCGATAGATTCAAAATGGCATCTTCCCCCGTACTATAAGAGAACAAGAATAGGCAGCATAGCAATGGGATAGGTAGGGGAAATTTTCTGGAGTATTCTGTTGTGCGTGATGCATGTATTAACCCCTTAAATACTATAGATGCTATAGATACTAACAATCTAGTTGCATGAGACACTATGGTTGCTTGTTTGCATGTTAGTAGTGCATGCATGGTGATAGTCCCCCCCTGCCACACACCCTCGCGGTGGCTTGCAGGGTATGGTGTAGATGTAGATAAGCAAAGCGTAAATAATCTCCGAACTGTAAACGAGTGTCACCTATCTCACAGGGGAATGTGAAAGCCATATGTCATTGAAACTGAAAAGATTTTCTATTAATAGCAAAGTTAATACTGCACGCGAAGGCTTCTGTTTCCTAGAATACAAAGAAGAGTCGGTGACAGAAGAATGCACAGTACAAAATTACGCAAAAGTACTTTAGTTTGCATGCAGAAGAGAGAGAATAAACATCTGGCTATTTACCTTTTTTTCGGTTATTTATGTAAACGTTACTCTGATACCTCCGTGCTTTATTCCTAGTTGCTGAACTCGTAGCTATCCATCTATATATGATGTAAATGACCAAGATTATCCACTTTTGGTGAAGTAAAATCCATAAATTCCACTTTTATATGTCGTTGAAAATGCTGATGGAATTCTTAGCCATAGAAGTCAAACATCTTTCGGTCGCATTCTTACCTCGAATTTCTGTGTACGCATTCATAATATTTCCGTCATTTGAGAGGGAAATATTATCAGCCTAACCAGTCGGATCGTGCGGAGAGTTAAATTAGTGTTTTGCATGAAAATAGTTCACGATGGACGTGAAACCCTTCTTCAGCAGTACGACCCGAAACTAATTCATATGACGTCCACAAATCATTCATATCAACTCGACCACTCTTGGCTCTCACCTAAAGGCTTGGGTAATAATAGGGCTTGTCTTCGAGGAATCAATGTTGATGAGGCTTCCAATGGAAAGCAGTTCGGTTGCCTGGAGACCGAAAAGACGAGATAGTCACGGCAAGTACAGTGAGACGAATCTGATTGGACGGCCGAGGGAGGAGTCCAAACAGTTGACTATTCTCCTCCGTGTTGTATCCCAAAAAGTTGGCTAAGCTTCCTGCTCTTATTTGTCGGGTATAATTCATTCGCATCATTTACTTGTACATGATCCCCTGCAAACCACCATATATCTGCGTGGCAGGGGCCAAAGAATTATCAATTCAAAAATATTTAAGGAGCGAAGCAAGCGTGAGCATACATGCTTGTTAGTTGGGTTAGACCAGAGTATCCACATACAACTACATAGCCTAACCATTGATGCACTTGTGTATCAATACCATTGAATATTACCGTTGAATATTATATCATAGAATATATTCACAGCTAATCGTATTCCTTATTGAACGAGGGAAGGACATTAAAATCTGTCAGTTAGGCAATCAATTTCCCTAATTTTATGCTCATGGTCCAGACTAACATAGTAGTGAGAAGTTCGCAAAATGTTTTTGACGCGTCCTTGTTTTGCACTCCGTGTAATTCAGTGCGAACAATTTCACAACGAGGGACTCCTTCCATTGGAGATACGCTGAAATGATACAGGCCGACTGGGGTTTAAGGTAGAATAGCATTTTCTTCGCCTAGTAAGGGAACAGTACGACGTTATGAGAGATCGTAGGTTTTCCCGGCGAATATTGATGAAGGAGTCTCCTCGGGTTTCCGTGTGAATAAGGCATCGACCTTTCGCAGGTTCGCCCTGGAAATGATGGCAGACTTCGAAACTTCGCGACGCGTCGCGATGTTTCGAATCATCAACACCCTCACCCGGCTGGAAACCTCTTGAATGCGACGTCATCTTCTGTTGGAATGCACAATTGATTCTTGATTGATTCTGCACAATCTTTGATTTTAAATAGAAAATAGGTTTGATTAAATATTGAGAAGTGGTACCTCGTCCTTGCTCACCAAATGGTGACGCGAAATTTCACTTTGAAAACTAAAGTCAAAATTGACTGTCTCGAGACTTCCGCACTGTCACATGTGCAACTCGATGAATCCCGCCTGTAATATCTTTGATTTATATAAGGTAAAATGTTTTATAATTTTTCTTTTTTATACTTTACAATATGATAACTCTAAATTTTTACTTTGCGCTTCACTAAATAACATGTAATACGACACATACATGTATCTATTATGCCCTAGGCGGGGGTGGAGAGGACGTAAACGTCCTATCCCGCCCAGGTAATATAAAACTCATCTACATCTACATCTACACGATACCCTGCAAGCCACCGTGAGGGTGTGTGGCAGGGGGTGTGGATCACCAAGCATGCACTACTAACATGCAAACTAGCAACTATATTGTCTAGCTAACTATTTTCTATAAACTAGCAACTCAAGTCAAGTCAGGTGGGTAAGCGAGATACGTGCCAAAATATAAGGCACCTTATAAATTATTCACCTGGATATGGCGATCGCATCTTAAAATTTTGGGCCAGCATGTAGATAGCCGGTCATCATCTTCTTTGAGGGAAAAATATCGGCATCTTCGCTGGAGCAGCACCAGATATGGCTCGGGAGGACGTCTGTGAAGAACACGTCCGAACCAGAGGGAAAGTCGTTTTTTTCCCCCCTGGAAGAAAAGGCCCCTCGCCATCTCAGGTGAAACCGGTCGTTTTTCCTTTTGTGCTCCTGCTATTATTCAAAACTAACTTGCCACGGTGAACACTAATTTTTGAGAATTTTCCCTCGGGGTGAAACGTAGCAGACGGAAACGCGACTCGGGATGAAAAACTGAGAAGGTATCCAGCGATAAGAAAGGAGGCAGCAGGATGAATGGGGGTGGGGATTCTCCTTCGGCCTTTCTTTTCCTCTAGCTCGAACAGCCGGAGGTATGCTGTACCGAGAAGGAGAGCAAATAGCGGAGATCAGGGGAGATATTTTAAGACGTATCGCCGGGAGGGAGTTAAGGGATGAGAAGGGGGCATTCATCTTGAAGGAGAGGAGGAAGGGGAGGGCTGCTTGGCAGAAGACGGGAAGGATCTGCTGACACTCTGCGTCTTGGACAAAGAGAGAAAAAAGCTTTGCGGTCAAGGAAACAAGAGCGACGCTTCTTACGTCGCAATTCCAATCCACTCCTGCCCTCCCGAACTCACTGTCCGTTGATCACGCAGCTGGAATGGGAAACTCCGGAAGGTGCACAGACTCGTGCATCGTGGAGAGTTACTGTGAATGTCGGTATAAAAACATGTTCACACTACAGTATATTCGCATCGAAAGAAGAAACAATTGCTCTTTAAGAATTCAATTAAATTCGTAATTCGAATTTGCTTTACACATTTCTGGTGCTTTAATTATTTGATAATTTACATTTCATTAATGACGTTAATCATATATTGCTGGCTCCGACTTATTATGGTAGGCTCGATAATTCTAATAAAATTAAGGAGATAGATTGCAGGACGGACAGGTTTAAAATGTCATTTTTTCCGCGTACGATTCGTGATCAGAACGTTAAACATCGCGTAAGTCGGTAATAATTATAGAGGTAATATTCAGAGTAGGTCGATAGTTTTTTTTATTACCTGCATGTTCAAATCAACGTGTGACTTGCATGCAATGCCTTGTTTTGCATGCATGAGTATCTATGAAATCGGTGTCGGGTTTCAAGGCATGCATGGTATTCATGGAGGTGTCCTACATGATTGGGATTTGGTAGTTTTTCTTCTTTTTTCCCCTATTACTTTTAAAGGTGTAGTGTTTGTTTTGTAGTGTTCATTTTTGTTTGTTGTGTCATTGTTCCTGGTGTGGATGCACCCCCTGCCACACACCCTCGAGGTGGCTTGCAGGGTATGTCGTAGATATAGATATAGATATATAATGTAATTATAGAATTTGTGCGATTCATTCCAACGTGTTTAATCAAAATAACTGATATGATAAATATTTCATTATCACGACAGCGTTTTACTATCGTTTCCATTCGTTATTTGGGCTCCCCTCTGCCAACAGTTCATCTGCTTGGATTTCATCACCACGTCTGACGACTGAATTCTCACGAATTTCGCGTGGAATCCAAGAATGTATCACCTGCTCAGATATTATTCCATCACTGCCGTGGGAGACGCCAAGGAGTTAAGTTGGATGGGAGAAGGATAAGCGAAAACGGATTTGCGACGAATGGAAAGGGTGGCAAGGGTCACTCTAAGGGTTTACTAAGCATTGGAAACAGCGAGATGCGACCTTCGCGAACGCACCCTCTCAAATAGATGTGCCTAGCCCTCTGAGCAGCCCTTGATTTTGCTATCGGTGCAAGGATGCGACACACTTATTTTGCAGCATAAGCTACGGTTTCTACACGCTCAAAATCAAACTACGAACGATACGCTATATAAATGAACACATTTTTGGATCTGAGGTTTTTAGCGACGTAGATTCTCCGTGGTGACAACTTGACGTTACTGGAGTTTTTCCAGCCATCCTGCTGGCTTCTTCAGGTCACTTGACCTGAAGACGCCAGCAGGATTTCAAATGTTTCTCGATATATAGGTAGAAAATATCCTTTGGAATGAAAATGAATGATTTTAATGAATGAATAGTAAGAATGAATATGGCCCTCAATGAGCCTGTGCGAAAGAAAATCTATCGCGCCTGGTATTATAGCAATAGCAATATTATATTGATAAAGCAGGAGAATAATTGTCACAGCCCAATTCTTGTTCCGCGCTCATAAAAAGCATAACGCATTCATGGGCATTTGAATCACTTCCGCTCCATGCATCAGTCCCATTTCAAGGCAAAGTGTGTTGCGAATGTGAGCATTTTTCTGCACCTCTTGAGCGAAGGCCCTCCGGATATAATTTTCCCATTTCCCCTCTTCGGTCAATATGCTCTGGCAGTCCCTTCATTCACTTGTTCGCGCGACGCTAGCCTCCCAAGGTGAGAGGAGATGGTGTTGAGACGCCTCCCTTTCATTTGTTTGCCCGTGAAATAAACAGCAATTCACGGGCTTACCGCATTAAGTTGTTTGCTGCCGTAAATATCTTGACATTGTTAACCCTATTCATGTAGATTGTGGAGTGTCATCTGCACTAAAACCGCAAAGGCATTCGAAGAGAACCCTCATATATTCAGAGGAATCGTATACTCATATATTCAGAGGAATCGTATAATTAACTATATAACTGTCGCGTAATCTCATAGACTTTTTATTTTGGCTGGCAGAATAGAATTGTTTGTAGCTATTTCTGGTATTCCTTTGATTCTCGTTGCTGCACAATAAAACCTGGAAGTCAAATATAACCGATATTATTTAAACCGATATTTTTAACCAATTTGTTAAAAATAAAAAAGATAAATAAGAAATAAAAAATAAGGAGGTTTCAGGAGCATAAGATATTTCTTCAGGCGTCCAGCGACTCAACCCCGCCGTCTTGAAACGCTGAAATTATTACGATCTCCTAATTATAATTCGATGAGAAACTAAATTCCCATTTTAGAAATGATTCATCCGATAAATCCTTCGCTTTAATCGCCTCTCTCTTTCAGTAAATCACTGCTCGACGTAGCAATTCTGGAGAGGCCTGTTCCATTTCATTAATTTCTTCGTCTCATCAGGTAAATTGGACATTAATTTTTTCAGATTAATTTAAAGGGTACCTTACAACCAATTGACCACTCGAAATGTTCTCCTTGTCCATGCGTATTCAAAAGTTTAAACCTTTTACTCTTGCCCTGCTATTTCGTCTTAAATCAACGACCGTTGTGGAGTGCTTTTCATCCTCGAGACTTCCAGCGTCAGAGTGGTGCCAAACAGTTAAACATCAATCTTTTTTCCTGATCACTTACCTTCTGATGCGCCCCTCTACTCAATGAACGGTTGCCCCTACGTATGCCTTATTTATCGCACTGCACTCTCCTTATTTGTATACCCAATAATCATTATTACCCAACTATTTCATTGCCCAATAATCATTAAAAGTACACTTGGAGATAATGGTACATACGTGCAAATATCATGGATGGGAAAAGTACAGGAACAGCATCAAATTCTCCGAAGATTATGGACGAAATGCCCTCCAAACGCCGGCCGTCGTGGGCCTAACCCAATAGGGACCTTCACCCAGAATAGTTGCCGGGAAAGCATCCTATCTTAATACAGAGAGGAAATCGCAGGGACCGCTGTGTCGGGCGTAAGCATTCAGCGCAAAGAATTCGTCACCCGTGTTATAGTGCTTGCAATTTGTTATGAAAGGAATTGAGTGAATGCAACTTTAGTTCTTGGATTTCCCTTCACTATCTCTTGCGATTGCGGCACTTTTAACATGTCTATCATTCATATTTGACAACATTTCGTCTAAATGCACAACTTTTACGAGTTTAATTACTATTTTTATGACCATTAACAATATTATTGCTATTATTGTACACTACATACGAAGTATTTTATGGGATAATTGTATCGACTCCTCATTTAATGTCCTATTACGTCGAAAGCCAGAGAGGCACTAATCTTTGCGTCGCGAAACATAGCTCTGCCTGTCGTCCCCCCCCTCCACTCTCTCTCCCCGCGCTGACTGACGTCATAGTGTGCTTATGTTGTGCGATTTCGCTTCTCATGGTATAGCGTTCCGTTTTTTGTCGTTCAGAAGATATTCCAACTTCGAACATTACATGAAAACGTGCGTCTTATTCTACGTGAAAATGCAATGAATGCAATTCAATGGGTAAAATTAAGTTTATTCATCCTAAATTGCGACTGATTTCAACATCTAAGATTATGCTGGAAAATCAGCCATACATTCCAACTTCTAGAAAATATGATACTACATCATTCATTGATGATTCTATCAACCATTATTTTTCATTCGGTACAGACAATACTACCGAAATGCTGTCTAAATATATTTTTCAAGACCACTGGCATTCAAATTTATTACTTCTGTCGAATAAATATTATGAAAATATGACTTTATGAATGTTTTCTGGCGTTACTCTTAGCAACCTTTTGCTTGATAGAAAGCAATGGAGCGACAAAGTTCCAGTAGAAGTGAAATACGTTCTTGTGGAACTCCAAACTTCATGATTCCATTACTTTTCTCTATCCAGCGATGCCAGAATATAGCACTGATGATACTCCTTGGTGAGATTTTTACTCAATCACACTTGATTCTCGCCGAAAACACATTAGCTACATGCAAGAACGAAGTAATGCATCTTTCTTTTAACCAGTTGCTTTTCTTCCGCGGAGCGCGAAATCAAGATAAGAAACCCGAACCAACTTCCTGGGATTTCAGGCACGGAAAGTTTGTGAGGGGAAAGTTGGACTGGAAGGATTTTTCACTGCATGCGACGTTCCCCCCTCAGGGCGAAATGGCCTCGAACGCGAATTTCGATCATAATTTCTCACCTCATATCGAAGAAGTTTCAGCGCGTAACGTTTCAGTTTCAATAGGGACACTTCTTTCTAATCCTGTCTGGCTTGAAGCACGAGGAATTTGTAGAATTTTTGTTTCTCGCCGCCATTACCACAAACAAAAGGTAGCGTCCGTCCGTGAGTGAGCCCGAGAAAAAAATGAAGTCTGCTGAATCGGAAAAAGATCAACGGAATGAGAAATGTATATGGGTAATGATCAATCAAATGTTCTTAACGGTGGGTGACAAGGGTGAACCATTCTTTCAAGGTATAATTATTGAGTAAAATTGACTCAGTATAATCGTCACGAGAAATAAGGCTCATTTCTCCTCTTGGTACCGTAACTAGGTATGACCCTTAACACGAAACAACCATGAACTTTATACCGAATTTTACTGCATACCTCCCTATTGATGGAATGTATATCTATCTACCTACACGATACCCTGCAAGCCACAGCGAGGGTGTGTGGCAGGGGGTGAAGGTCACCAAGCATGCACTACCGACATGGAAACAAGCAACTATAGGGTCTCATGCAACTAGATTGTTACTATCTATAGTATTTAAGGGTACATGCATCATGCACTACAGTCTACTCTAAAATAAAATATTTCCTCTACCTATCCCTTTGCTATGCTGCCTATTCTGTTCTCTTATAGTAACGGGGAAAAATGCAATTTTGAATCAATGGGTACGACAATCTATCTCTCTAATCTAATTATCTGGTCGAATCTAGCATAATACGCTGGTGTTTTTAATATGTTCCTAACAACTTCAGTAAAACAATCCGATTGAAATTTCTCTAATAGATTTAATCTGTGCTGTAACCTAAGCTCTGATATTGAATCCCACTCTAATTATTGTATTAATTCTGAAACACTACTCAACCTATCGTAAAACCTTTTATGAATTGCTTGAAGTAGCGAATGGATGGAATATGATCTCCTTTCGCTTATTTATGCCATGGTTTATTTAAAATTTTATGTGTGTGAGGATACTTGTATATATTCAGCTAATTTAGTGAAGGAATAATTCTCAGTGGGCGGTTGGATACGGACTGCAATGAATATTTGCCTCCGAGGAGGAGCCACTCTGAATGAATGCCAAACTACTTAAAAAGAGGCGCGATCGTCTGAGTTGCCAGTATCACTAGTCTTATAGATCTGGATGCAGGAATTACTTGAAGACGCCGTTAGCAAACTATTGCTTTGAGTTACACTTCATGCTAAGTGCAACTTGAACCAGAGGGATATCTGAGCATTCGTGTAACTAATATGCTCTTTGCGGTATTCCGCCACAGAAGAAGAAGTTTTACCTATCTCTCTACTCACTATATCCTGCAAGCCACCTCGAGGGTGTGTTCCAGGAGGAGAGTTGTTATCGAACATGCTCTAACGTTTTCTTGCATTACGTACCTAAGGTGAGACTATTTTGCGGGACTCACGTTACACACGGTTCTACTTGTCATCCGACATGCAAAGAAACATTTAAAAAGTACTTCAGGCATTTTAGTATTACATATTAGTATACGCATATCAGTATTTCATACAGGCTTGCTTAAGTCCTCAAAATATGTAACATCTTAATTTCATCTACGTTCGTTTCATTGAACTGTAATAATCTGATGAAATTTATTTTATGGAGGCATCATGGTGCGAAAAGTGTTGAGGTTGTGATGGTCACGAATTTATTGGGGAAAGAGCAAATCTGGCTGTGCATTTCAACTTATGGAGCATTGCGCCTTTCAGAGCTTCACCATGAAGTACATCAAGACTGCCACGCCATTAGATGTGCCCCGGGCCGCTCCTATCAACTGAAGCGGGTGAACACACTATCCGAGGACTACTAAAGAGGATGTACTAAATCACATTACACCCTACACACTTGCGCATTTCAATGCGAAGAGCGTATGAATAAAATAGCGTATCCTGTTACTCTCTGCAAGACATCTTTGCGGGCCACTAAGTTATTATAAATAGATCGCAAAGCACTCATTATTTTAGGAGACATCAGCGGAAGTTGTATGAAAATTGGGATACATCTGCTGAAATGCCTGTGCAATCCATCTCCATAGTGGTTGGCGGAAGTCGACCATTTAGGCATTAGGTACGACGCAGTTAGCATTGGTTCATACTGAAACCACGTGACCCTAGTAAGTCCCTGGAATTTTACCCAAGTCTATCCGCTGGGGTCACAATGCCGACGGATGCGGGAAGCGAATGGGCCTTTACGATTTGAAATTCATTCCCAGATGGAACACCCTCGAATTTGCCCCTATTTTAGACGAGGAATTAGAGATGGGTCGGTTCGGTTCTTCGGTTCTCGGTTCCACGGGTTCTTGAGCGTAGAACCGAAACTGGAACCGAGGCCAAAAATAATCGGTACCGAAATAATTGGCGCGAAAACCAGTTTTAAACCTGATCACACTCTGAAAGCGGAGGCTTCACATTAAAACCTGGTGAAATAGTGTACTTAGATGTTTCAAATTTGCCGTGAATTATTCTAATTTAGTCGTTAAAAGACTATATGATTTATTTTATTACATCCAATTCTAGTAAGTGATGAAATACCGCCGTAATAAGGATATTCTGATTGATAGGTATATGTTACGTCCACCTACTTTGGAGGTGCGAGTCCTCATATCATTTTCGTAAATTATATCATTATATAAATAACACAAAAATATAATGAAGCTGGTATTCTTTTTCAAGCAGTATGTGTCTGAAAATGATTATTGATTACCTTATCTTACCATTGAGCAATGCAAAGTAAGTGGTAAATTAAGAACCGGAACCGAGAATCGGAACCGAGTACCGAAGTTAAGAACCGAACCGGAACCGGATCCGAAAAAAGTGGAACCGACCCTACGAGGAATTATACTTTAATATCAGAAAAGGACCGACAGATTAAATCTCCACTAGAAATTCAGGTCGGATTCCAATTCAAAAGTTATTAAAAATATTTCAAAATCCTAGCATGCTATACACATTAATATGAGAAAAATCCACCTGGACAGGGAATCGAACCACGGACCTTTGGCTTTCCGTGCCACTACGCAGACCACTACGCTACCCATGGCAATTTTAATGGTACTGGTCTGAGCAGTGGCACGGAAAGCCAAAGGTCCGTGGTTCGATTCCCGGTCCAGGTGGATTTTTTCCAATGGCAATTAATGTCAATTTCACCGCCGTCCACGCGGCAGGCTTGAAATATCCTACCTAGCATGCTATAGTTGGCAAAACCGTAGAGATAACATTAGATAGATTGTACCTAAGAATCAGAGGTCAAAAGTACATAATAGTTCAGTAGATTCCGGCGATATTGGCTGGTATTCGAAAATATCGAAAAGAAGATAAGAATTTGCAGTTTACCACCGATAAAAAAGCCTTTATTCTGACCTGGGTTTCGTTGGCACTGCGACATGATGATGTTGCATTGCCAACGAAGCCCGGGTAGGAGTAAAGGTTTTTTTTTATCTGTGGTAAATTGCAAATTTTTATCTTCTTTTCGGTACATAATAGAGCTTTTGCCATCGCTTCCTTCCATGCTTTGCGCAGCCCGCCGTTGATACATCCATGGCCACCGCGCGTTCACAATGGCGCCTCGTCAAGGGGTCCTCGTGAAATGAATTTTGCTTTAGTTTGCAAATTTGATCCCATTAGATTGGGTCTCTGAAATTGAATTTGCACAAGGACGTCACTTATGCACGCGAGCTGGGTCAGACCCTCAAAATTGCACCCTTACGCCTCCCCCGCCAAGGGGCTGCATTCCGCACACAACAGCCCTCATCATTCTTCGTCGTCGCCCGCCCTTCTTATCTCGGCCCTCATTCGTTCATCCCCTTCGCCAGTCATCCCCCCAGCGAGGGAGAGGTCCCCTCAGAATATTCCTCAGACCGACCGAGCGCTCTCGCTTTCCCAGAGCCGCCCAGAATCTCGATTCGGACTCAAGAGCTTGAAAATTTAATCAGGAGTCGATACAAAGTGCAGTGGGTGCTCGCGCCAAGTGTCTACCCGTAAAGAGTGACAGTGAGAGAGAGATATGTGAAATTTTCCTTTCCAATTAACTTCTTCATCACTTCTCGAACAGCTTTTATTCTCACTTTTGATAGCTCGCATTCGTGACCTCTCGACCTGTGGTCTCTTCGTCCGTCTTCAGCGTCACTTATGCTTCAAGCAACTCACCTAATAAGGAAATGTTCATATAATATATGATCTCATTCGTCAGCAGATTCAATTAACTGTCAGCATACGCTCAGGCCGTGAAAGAGTCCTCTCGCTGATCCGCTTCGGGTATCAGCAGTCTCTTTCTGCTGACTGGTCTTGTCTTCCTTCTCTGTGCATTAAGAGAACCTGCTGTTAGTTATATTTGCGTGCACCAGTCACGGGCAGTAATGATTTTTACGACGAAGGAAAATATTTAGAGCAACAATGGGTGATTGGAAGTCACTGCAGTATGTACCTATAACTCACGCATTCATCGGTTTAATCTTGCGTCCGCGGATTTTAGATTCGTTCGTAGATTCTGATAAAAATTCCCCAATCACTCCAGATTATATTATTTCCTGTTTTTCACGGAAGGAAAGACATTTTAAATCTAGCAGCACAGATATCTATTTCCTCAATATGATTTTTGTAATGCAATGGAGCACAATTTGTTGGAGACCTCATTGGAGAGGCGTTCGCTTCTTCAAATTTAACTAACATATTCTCATGCTCGTGCTCTGCCTAGGATAGCACTACTATTTCCATCCTGTTCTTCCAGTAAGCGTAACTAATTCGCGTAATTACCATGATAACCTTTCCCAAATCAAATCGATTTTAGCTGTGCACAGTCTCTGTCTTCGTACTCCACTCTGAAATGCGATAAACATTGTATTCTTACGAATCCCGAAAATTGCGGAAATTTGCTTTTTATTTGCCTTAGGTCTTTCACAAAAGAAATTGCCTCTGGAGAAACAATCCTTTCTGAATGGGATCGCGAGAGTGTTTGTGGCTATGTTACCGTCGTACATCTACAACTACGTAATACTGGGATCCGAGGGTGTGTGGCAGGGGGTGAAGACAACCATTCACTACTGACATGCAACTAACAAGAGCTAACATTGTAAGAGCTACATTGCTACTTTTTCGAGAAAACGTCTTAGATATGAGAGTTATGAGCAACATTCGCCATGTTGCTAGTGGAATCCTCGCCGTGACCGGTGTTGGCAGAACGTGGATGTAGAAGACCCCGGTCCAAGGTGTATCACAACGGTTGTATCACTCCTTGTAGCCCAATCTTTTGTGCCCGAGACAAAACACGGACCATTGGCCACCACCCACTGGCCAATGGTCCAACCTCCCACCGCTGGCCGGCTGTGTCCACCCCACACACCCTCAACTGCTCCTCTTGTTTGTGATATTCGTACGATTCCTTAAAGGCGAAAGTGGGCGAGCAGAGATTTCGACACGGCGTCTCTCTTATTTTGGCGACAATCTCTCCGAATTTCGTACTTTTCCATCAATTTTTCATAAACATGTTCTGAGGTCACCACGAAAATAAATGTCGCCAGCTCTGAGAGCAATGCCTACGCTGCGCGATATCTTAAAATCCGCCGAACAAGACGCTCGGAAAAAAACACTTCAACAGTTCTCAGAGATCATGATGGCATTCATGGCACATCAGCGTCACATATGTCATATTAAAGAAAGAATACGAGCACCGGTCGCTAGATGGCTGAGAGTTCAGGCTGAGGAAATGTTGTCTTTATAATAATAATAATAATAATAATAATAAAAGGTCTTTATTGGGGCGAGATTGAGACAAAACTGTCCCTTCTGCCATCTAACCCCTAAATTTTATCGACGATTCGCAGCGACGAGAATCCGAATTTGCTCAAGAAATGCTCAGATCATGAACGGACATCGCTCTATTGTCCCGATGAATCCACATGTTTCTATAGATACTTCTACAGAAACAGAGAAATGCACCAAAAACACGCGGAGAAATATTGAAAAACCAAGTTCGAAGTTACCACGCAACATAATATTATGTTTGAATAGGCTTTTTTTAAATTTTAATACAATTGATTGTATGGTGATGAAGCAAAAAATAAGTTTTAAAGATTGACTATTACTATGGCAGTATATGAAATGGGATTAGTGTGAATGTCATGCAAGACACAATATACACATTCCACTTTTCATCCAACATGCAAGTAGGCATCTGAGAAGTACCACAAACATGGATTACGTAAGTATATTAAGGTTAACGGAGACATGGTTAGATCCTGAAAGTTCCACCCCTCCCTAATCTTATCTCTGTTTGTCCACTTGATCTGTATTTATCTAATGTGCTTGATTGCATCTCATGTTGGTGGAAATTTATTTTTGCGAAGGCATCATGGAGTGAGAAGTCTCAACGCCGTTGATACCATGTTGAGAAAGGAACGAATATTTGACCCTTGGTATCTGTGACGAAGCCTATCTCCCTCATCTTCTCCCTGTGAAGTTTGGGGCCTTATTCTCTATCTCTCGATGTCGTAAGTAACCTCGCATAACCTGTGCCTACACAGAAGCCTTTGTCTAGCTTGCTGTCTTAGCGTTTGAAACGTCTCTAATTCCACTGTCTCCAGCAACGAAATAACTTTCACCTCTTTTGCCACTACAATTGTTAGCAAATCAGGCGTATCCCTGTATTTTATCTAAATCCTTTATTAATCCTTTTTCCGGCTGCTCCCGAATGCTGGAGGCATACTCCACTTTTGAACTAACTAACGCAAGGTAACACCTCTCGTTATATCATCAATGGTTCGCGATCTTACTTTGTGGTAATTCGTGATCGAGAGTAAATCAAGTCAACCTTGATATTCCACACCGTTTATTCGATACAACCCAAACGATTTCAACACTTCCGTGTTATTATCACGTTTAGGGACCAATTGCATTGTCCCTTGTTCCTTATTGTCCCTTGATAATGGCACGGAAGTGTTGAAACCGGCTGTACCCAACAAACGGTGTGGAAGAACAAGGTTTACTTTCTTTTACAACTGTCCTTATCTTCGGCTTTTCACTTTTCCTCCAGCCGTTTATTGAATCCGCATTCGCATTAACCTAGAACCCTCCCTTTTTAGCATATTCCAAATGCATGGTTTGTTGAGTCAGTTATTTCTCGGATATTTTTCCTCCACGGCATGACCCCATTGTTGGTGACGCCGAAGAATAAATTGTTGCTACGTTCAAGGCCTCACTTTGTTTGTCACTCACACAAGTTCGAGGAAAGCTTTTCTATTTTAAATTTCATTTATAAAAGAGTATCAAATATGATATTTGATCTTCCCTATCACCTGTGACCGATATGTGCATTTTCATGTAAGCAGTGCATTCACAGGCTAGATTTTCTGCATGTCTATCGAATGTAAATGTATTTCTCTTTCCAATAAAATTTCATACGGTGATTCACCCCTCAGAGAAGCCATAGGTATTCCCCATTGATCTCCCCCGTCAACAGTACAGGCATCAACAACAGGGTAGCCCAGCAGCCGGACGGATTTCTTGTAGTGTACACTAAACCCGTCAATGGCGCAGCAGAACGCCTATTAGAAATTCTCAGTATCGTGCTTTCACAAATAATGTAGTTTATCCTATTTTTTGTAGCTAAAACTTTAAAATTAATAGGTTATCAAGTGATCAATATCCGTGGATGGGCTCTCCGAGGTGAGGGTCGTTGAACACGAGCGGAGGACCCTTATTAGTAAGGGTCACGACCTCACTGAAGAGGATCGACCTCGGTGCACCCCATGAGAACGACGTAAACCAAATGTTATGTTAATTTCACTCCCCAATCATCGAAAGAGCTGCGTTGTTGCTTTATCAGCAGGACTACTCTGTTTTAAGGATTCACATTTGAGGATTGAGTACAAAAGCATTAGTGAGCAATAGAGCAAAATTGTTAGAAGTACCACAGAGAATGGAGAAGTTTCCCCGAGGGTCCCGGCCGGTTGTTGAAACACACGGACGTTTCACTCAACCTGGATAAGATGGCAGACTTCGCCTTCGAAACGTCAGTACCTATCAACAGCCTCACCCGACTGGAAACCCTAGGAAACCTCTTCATCAGCATTCACCGGGGAAACCTTGGATCCACGTCAGAGAATTAAAAGAGTTCTGTGAATGATTGCCATCGTCCGGTGAAAAATTATACTATGTACTCTGTTTACACCAGCCAACTAGTTCAGGTTGGAGAAGGGGGAATAGTGTCGATGAGTCTGCCGGAGGTTTAGGGAAGAGAAGGCACGGCGAAGGAAACAAATATCCAAGCGTGATGCCATAAATCCTCGAACAAAGTTTCCAGCACAATTCCTCCAGTGGAAGGATGTGGCGTGAAATGCTCCCTCGAACTGGGATCCTACCATCCGACGACATAAAAGATACGCTGGCGCACCACCGATAAGGTATTTGTCCCTTCCGAGTTTAATCATCCCCCAACACTACTTGACCAGTTTATCGATCTCAGAACTTTTCTTGGAAGTATGCGATGGGATGGGAACAATGATGAGGGAAAGGGTCTTGGGGGAGTGTGACGTAAAAGTTACGGAGAGGTCAAATCCTCTGCGACCATCAAAGTCTCCCCCCCCTCCCACTCCCTGCAATCGCGAAGGGGTGTAAATCATGTCCCATCTTTATTTCATCTCCCTCACTTTCCGTCTTTCATCTCCAGCAACGTAACGCACCTCCTGAAATGTAATTTATGACCAATTTTTTATATTTGCCAATGCACCACTCACCTTAATATCCGTAATATTAATAAACACCGTACGCATCCTGAGACCCTTCTTCTCCGTTCTCATCTACATCTACATAATACCCTGAAAGCCACCACAAAGATGAGTGGCAGGGGTGATTTCTCACCAACATGTACTACATATCATGCATATAAAAGTAGTAGTATTAATATACTAGTCAGAACTTCACTATTTAAAAAAGATAGAAATTGCAAAGAAAACATGCAAAAACATTCCGTTAGTAGGATTAGCTTTAAGTACTCATACCAACATGCAGATACCAATGCTATCCATTGCTACTCTCCGATAGGACATATTTACCGTTATTCGTATCTCTAATTGTACAAGGAAAAATGGACAATTTCAATCTATCAGTTCGGCAATCAATTTCTCTAATTTTATGACTATGGTCCAGTCTTCCATAGTAAGTTGGGGTTCGCAAAATATTTTTAACATCATCACTGAAAACTCCTCTCTCCCTGTCCCTAAATATGCCTCAGAACATGATTCATCTTTCAACAACTGCTTCGGAGTTTCTGTTTTTTCCTCTCTCCTTCCAACGGATCCATCTTTTGAACTATGGAGATCACATATTTTGGCTCCTCAACACTTTCAAATTTCCCGCCTTAAATATGACGCCCTATAGACCCCTCTCTCTCTCTCCCATACTCTCTTTTCCCCTCTCTCCTCGTTGAAACAAAAGAGGATGAGCCATGTAATCATAGACCCATATCGTTGACATTAACTTTGTGTAAAATGTTTTCGCCGCTAATATTTAGTATCTTCGATTATGAGACATCACATTAGGCACGATTTCACCAGCGGTTCGAAAGGAGTAATTTTTTGCGATACAACTCGGCATTTTCTCTCTGATATTTAATTTTAGGATAATGTGCAAGTGTAGTCATCATGGTTTCGAAGAGTTTCGATGTGGACCCTCGTTTGAAATTACCCGCAAACTTATCATCCCATGGGATTAATCAATATGTAATTAGCCTGGCGAGAGATTTTGAATGATCGCCTTTAGAGAGTGGCATGAGGTTCCGTGAAGTGAAAGATGAGTGAAAGCGCCCCCTGCGGTGCCATGCCTGCTGAAAAGGAAGGAAAACTTGTTGCATGGAAGCAAATCCTTAACCCAATAACAGAGAGAGAGGTATCCTTTGGGTAGCTCTATTAAGGTGTTACCTAAAGGATATCCCGTTCTGGTTTCTGGTATATCCATCACTGACACGTTTCTCTTATTACCTAATGTTATATTCATTATTATGTGCACATACTAGGTTTCCTGTGAAGTGCTTCTCACCCCCTGCCACTCACCCTCGAGGCGGTTTGTAGGGTAACAACTAAATGTAAGTAAATGAAGTAAATTCTGAGGAAATCATCAGTTTCACGCAGTGAACTGAGAGTGACCCGTAACTTCCGGAAGACCTTGGATGGGAATCTCAAAGAGCCACAGTTAGGTTGAAATGTATATCCTGGATAAAAACCAAGTAGCGGTGATAAAATCTGGACCCAGCTATGAAGAAGCAAGAATGAGGAAAGGAGTGAGACAAGGCTGCGCACTGTCTCCCGTAATTTTTAATGTTTACCTCGAGAGAGCCATCAATGAAGTCAAGGAGAAGTGTTCTGGAGTGAACATCCACGGAGAAACAATCAGTACTTATGCTACGATTTGCTGATGGCATAGCAGTCATAGCAGAGACAGAGAATGAGCTGAATAAGATGCTATCAACCATGGAAAGGACAATGGCCATACATCAGCTGAATATCAATAAGAAGAAAACTAAGATATTGGTGTGCAGCAAGAGAGAGGAGGCCAAAACCTACGTTACACTAGGAAAACGGCAACTGGTAGAGGTGAAAGAATTCTGGTACCTGGGAAGCAGAGTAACTAACGATGGACGAAGCAAGAAAGAAATAGTGAGCAGAATAGCCCAGGCAAAGAGGGCATTGTATCAAAAGAGGAATCTACTTACAGCGGGAAATACAAGCTTGGAAGTAAGGAAGCAATTCATCAAAACGTATATCTGGAGCATGTTTCTTTACGGCAGTGAGGCATGGACGATGAGAGCAGCGGAGAAGAAAAGGGTGGAAGCATTCGAAATGTGGTGCTACCGAAGAATGATGAGGATAAAATGGATCGACCGAGTGACAAATGCAGAAGTCCTAAGAAGAGTGGGATAAAATAGAAGTCTGCTGACAACTATAAAAAGAAGACGGGACAACTTAATCGGCCACATCTTAAGACACGATGGCTTGATGAAGACAATCGTCGAAGGAAAAGTGAACGGGAAGAATGGAAAAGGCAGGCTTCGTATGAGTTACACAGAACAGGTCGTAAAGGACGTGAAAGATAGGAACTACGTTTATATGAAGAGGTTGGCCGATAGAAGAATCGAGTGGAGGGCTGCGTCAAACCAATCCTAGGATTGTTGACCCTTGATGATGATGATTATGATGTATGTCAAGGGTAGGTACTGGCGCCATTCAAAACAACAGGGCGCGATGGTGGCGCAGTAGTTACATAATTCTATCCCCGCGTCACAATTGCGGATTTCATGCAATGGAAGGCAATTACACTCGTTACCACACTGTCCAATTTGAAGAATCCTGATCGAAGATAGTCAGGGGTGATATTTCCTGGACACCCCTGTTTCTTCTCTCTACAATGTTTCTTAAATGCTTTCAGGCTCTGTCCGTTTACGCTATCTTTCAGCGTGGTAGGTATTTCAATACAGTCAACAGTGACAAATGAAAGGTGTCCTCTGAACAGCGGCCGTTAAATTATCAAATTTAGCAGAGTAGCACGTTCGAAGACTTACCCATGCTTACTTAGCTTTCCCATCTTAAGACTTACCCATCAAGGTCATCTCGAATACAGCTTAATCTGAGAATAGCGGGCAAAATTGTAAGGAAAGGTCCTTTTTATGGGGAATTTGCGATCACTCTGTCATCAAATCCATCAATCTCAGCTGTAGAGTGCCTAACCGCAGCGGTGACTTGCTTCATAATAACTGCACAAAACCCGTAAATTATTGCATCACAGAACGGTCATCATCACCTGTGGACGAATGATGCAATTAATGTGATGATTCTTCGATGTAATTCTCAAAGTTGAAACGAAACTTCAAGCGGTGAACGTCCTTCCATAACGAGCAGTTGGTTTTGTTCACGAGTCGCGGACTTCACTCGTGAGATCTACCAGCGGTTCTCCCCACGAGAGTAATTCTCTTCAATCATTCGTGAACAGCATAAATAGTTAATGAAAATTTTAGAGGAATGATTTAGAGAGAAACGCAAATAATATATTTTTTAGGGATGATCAGGCAAAACAGGATACCACGTCTTGGAAAAGATACGAAGATCTTCAAAAGTACGTGCATGATTCTGATATAAAACCTTGAGCCAAGTCTGTCATCCAATTTTTGAACAACATAATCGATGATTCTTCGAAAATGTGTAATATTTATACTGCGAGCTCACAAATGCACGTAGTTTTTCGTCACCGTGCATCACTCAGAGCGCTACTCTTCTGGATTTTTTCCCTGAAATCTCTTCCGCCGTTCACGTAAACTATATGGCGGAACGAGCGTCAGAATGATGTGAGAATCTCGATTGTTTTTCTCGCAATGCAGACCCGATGAGAGATCAATGCCATTCCAGCATTCGTCTCGAAGCTGAAGGGCCTTGCCTTTTGTTTTGATTGCCCGGCTGAGAATCGGCCGCTGGCGCAGTTGCGATAACAAGGGGTGTTCTCCGCGGCTGTGGATTGGTGGATAGAGCGAGGGATCGAACCGACGGCGATTTGAATAATGAAACGAGATGCGATTCCGTTTCGCCTGTTGATCAAAGCGCCTCTCCATTCCACGCCTGAAGATGATTATTCTAGTAATTAATTTCCCTGGGCACTTTATCTGCCCCATCCCTCCGAACTCAAACTGCCTACGTCGTAAAAAGGGATCTCGCACCGCCGGGATAAAGTTCTCTCTCCACCCCCCCCAAGGGGGTTACCGCGGAGTCGGGATTTTTCGCGCCGTCTCCCACCCCCTACTCACCCCCTTCCCGTCCTGAGGCTACCAGAGGGCGAACCACGGCAAGAATCAAGCATTTGTGCCACTCGAATCTAAGGCATCGATTACCTCTATCTCCCGACTACCCCGCGAGGGTGTATGGTGGGGGTTGAGTCATCACCACGCGTGCAACAGAGCTATGAATACCTTTGGGGAGATTTCTATGAATATCCTGCGGTACACATACGTACGAAGTCTACGCAACGTGCAACGGAAAAGTTGTGCAACAGATATGCATATTAATGTATCTTGCAAGCATGCTACAATACCAAAAAATCCAGCATCTCAATTTAATTTCCGTATGTTTCATTAGTCAGTATTATTCTATGGATTGCAGTTTCTTTTTCATATTAAGGTAAATTTATTTTACGATGGCGTCGTGGTAGACAAGACATGATTCTGTTATGGTCACGAATTGTCTGAGGCGAGATCGAATATTTGAATATAGTGTGGTGCCTTTATCAGTGCTGTGATCAGTGATGTGACATCATCGACCATGCACTTCTGCAAAAGCCGTAGTATAGGTTGCTGTCTTCGCGATTGAAGGTTTTTCCATTGTCACTTGCAACGAACCTGCACTTACCCCAGAGATCGTAGCAACCGTTCTTAAATATCTACTCCTCAAAATGAAGCAACTAAATTTCTCTGCCTCTGCTTTAAACTGTTTTTTTCCCTATTGATCGAGGCGGCAACAGGCAACCTAGGGCCCTCATGGTAATTTGTCCTCTTGGCTATCCACTTCAAAAGGCGTCCCTCAAGGATCCGTCCTTGACCCTCTGCTGTTCGCTATCTTACATCTCCCTAGAGTAATAAAAGATCTGTAAATATATGTTATATGCGGACGACATGCAAATCTATTATCATTGCAATCGGCATGACCTCAACGAAGGTCTCGCAAAAATAAACAGTGATGTTGATGCTGTGGCGAACTGGGTGGAAGAGAACCTTGTAACGCTTAATAGAGAAAAAACTAAATCAATCATTTTTGGCACACTAAGGTTGATAAATAAAATAAATTTTTACAATATTCCACATATCACCGTCGATAATGCCGCTATTCCCTAACCAGACACTGTCCGAAATTTAGGCGTCGTAATGAACAGGTATCTTACTTGGAACGATCATGTACTCCATGTCTCAAACAGTATTAACAGTGTACTGTTCCGAATCAATCACCTGAAGCATATCCTACCTAATATAATAATATGAAAACTTCCCTAATGAAGACTCTCATACACAGAGCAGAGGCTATTTCGGATGAGAAATCTCTGAAAACGGAGGAGAAGCATCGGCCAAAAATATATCGGGAAAACGAAGAGAGTAACATCATTGGCAGGTTGGCGGAGCATAAGAGGCCTCTTCAGAACATACATTGCATGCGTGGTCAGCGGTTGCGTAGTACACATCCTCCAACCCAGATCAACAAATTAACATTAATGAAGCTCGAATAGCGAAAGAAAAATTCCATTTCCCTCGCCTTGTACATGAAGTCGTTGAAATTGACAAAAAAAAACACTTTCAAACTTCAATCGGGATGATGGACATCGGCTACGCAACAATATATCGGCTACACAATTTATCGACAGTGATTGTAAAGGTACGGTAAGATAGCAATATTAGCGTAACCAGTCTATTAAATGAATTAAAATGGGAATCATTGTCAGATCGCAGGTTGAAATTTAGACTTAATCTCCTAAATAAGTTCCAAGATAATATGTTCAGTGATTACGTAAAAAATATTTTGCAAACCCCAACTTACTATGGTGGACTGGACCATAAACACAAAATTAGAGAAATTGAATACCGAACCGACCAATTCAAAATGTCATTTTTCCTCGTACAATTAGGGATATGAATAGCGGTAAATATGTCCAATACGAGTGATTGAATCCATACCATAGGCATGTTGGTATAAGAACTTGAAGGTAACCCAACTAACAGCACGTTTTTGCAGGCGTAGTTTGCTATTTTTATCTTTTTAAATATTGCAGTTTAGACTAATATATTAATAATAATTCTTTTAAATGCGTGATTTGTAGTGCATGTTTGGTGAGAATTCATCCCCTGCCACACACCTTTGAGGTGGCTTGTAGGGTATCATGTAGATGTGTAGATGAACAATTGGAAACGGCTAATTTTGAAACCGGTGTGTCAAGCCAATGGGATTGCGCCAGCTCTTGACCCCCTCATTTTTGATTGGCTGCGATGACAAGAGGTCTCCCTGAAGACGGTATAAACCCCGAATCATAGATCTGATGGTGTATCCTGCAATGAGTACGAAACGTAATCTTCCGAATATTGGAACAACACAGCAGAGATGCCGGAAAATTCAAAACCTACAAGCTAAGGACATACTTGTTACTGCCAACAAACCCCGTATTTTAAGAGACTAATTATTGTGTAGGGTTGTATCAACTGCATGCAACAGGAATAAATATGACAAGGGATAGTTATTCAATGCTTACGACCGATCTCTGCCCTGAGTTGCATCATCTACATCTACATAGTACCCTGCAAGCCACCATAAAGGTGTGTGGCAGGGGGTGAATTCTCACCAAATATGCACTATATATCATGCATAAAAAAGGATTGGTATTTATATACTCCTCTAAACTACACTATTTAAAAAAAGATAAAAATAGCAAAGCAAACATGCAAAAACATGCTATTAGTTGGGTTAGCTTCAAGTCCTTATACCAACATGCAGCTACCAATGTTATCCATTGCTACACTCGTAGTGGATATATTTACGACATATTTATCCCTAATTGCGCGAGGAAAAAAGGACATTTTGTATCTGTCAGTTCGCCAATCAATTTCTCTAATTTTGTGATTATGGTCCAGTCTACCATAGGAAGTTGGGGTTCGCAAAATATTTTTAACATCACCACTGAAAATATGGTCTTGGAATTTGTTTAAAAGATTAAGTCTTAGTTTCAACCTGTGATCCGTCAATGATTCCCAATTTAATTCATTTAATAGACTGGTTACGCTAGTAAGGTTATCGTACCGTCCCTTTACAAATCTTGCGGATATTCGCTGCACAACATCGTATGCACACACTAACGGCTGCATTCTGAGCCGGGTGTTGCTGAACTGAGATCGTAACAAGTTTTAGTTGACGAGTGGAAAAGGTTTCCGGAAGAGGTCACCCTCTTACTGATCCGCAGTGGAAGGAATAAATATTTTGAAGCACACCTATGTTCTGACTTTCTTAACTCTTCCTGATTTTTCAAATGACACGTCTTTGAATCGAAAAGTATTGAAATAAGGAATCTCAAAAGCGAATCTCAAGCATCGTTTATACGTAGCAGTTGACTGCTATTGACAGTCGCGAGATGCGCGATGTATCTATATCGCTACTGCTATGATGCGTCTGCACCAACTTCTATGCAGCTTAAAGCCGCTATTTAGGCGTTGTCATAACAAATAAAAAGTGTTTTATTTCAGTAGTGATTGATGCTTAAATTTTGTTGAAATTCTTCAAGTAATAAATTACACTTACGATTATCTTTTGTTCCCATTCTTTAAAGAGTAGAATTTCCTCTTTTGGGGAGGGATATCTTTGTTATTATATCCAAATTCTCGGTATCAGAAGTCGTGTATTGCTTTCCGTTGGCGATTGTTGCGATTGTGTTGGATACACTTCCGCTGGAAAGTAGACGGACTTCAACTTTGCTAATAGCTCGAACTATGATCAATAGTGTTCGACACGCGTCCAGTAGTGGACACGCGTCCGTGGAACACGGTTATTTAGCAGCCACTGCAACATATCACTGGCTGGAAAACATTTAAGGCTATGTACTGAATCAACAGCTCAAATCGTTCAGCATCATAACTAACGGCTCGGACATAACTAACAAAAATATCTGTGTACGATAGTTTGACGTTCCTACGGGTAAAATAATTGAAATATTGGCAGTGTTGGGAACAGTCAACCCAATCAATCACTACATTGAATTAATTAAAGATAAGCATATACGTTTCTTAATTATAACATCATGCTCATATGCAGTATTAAATCCGAAGTTCCCGATAGTAATACAGATAACAAGAAGACGATACGGCAAATACTCCGTTATAAACTTAATGAAAATAACGATCAATCAATCCATATCTGCAATAGATAAGTATATTCTTCAATTTCTATGCTAAATTTACTTACGTATGGACAATATGTACGTGCGAACACTTGCGTATTTAACACAATATAAAAATAACACCAAAAAAACTGCAGACGAAATTCAATCTGCCGTAATGCTTACGTGCCGTAAATAATGATATCTCTGTTGCCACAACAAACACAATAGGCTTATTATTTTCGCTAAATTCGTGAATATATTACGTGAAGTAGAACCATCTGCTGCTGTTTCCGGTTGGATTGCTGTGTTTCCGAGACCCATGCCTTCATCGGAAACGGAAACACCATATTCCGAGGTGTGGAATCCGTTAAACCGTAATAGAATTGCGTACTTGGCGATCCTTCCGAGATTGTGACGTCCTTCCGTGAACCAACCTCGGAATTCTGAGGTTGTTGCCTTACAGAATACTGTACTCGCATCGCAGTTGCTGTTTACACGTGCGATTGGAGCTTAATAGTTGTTAGAAGTTGACTGTCATAGCTGTCAACTGCTACGTGTAAAAGCGCCTTAAGGCACGGCAAGAGGTCGCAAGCAGACGATTTGCGAGAGGCACCCCATTTGTTTAAAGTGGCCTAATGCTCTATAAACATTTCCATTTTCATCTCTGTCATCCGTGTACGGAACTCCTGAATCGTATTTAGCCTGTTGGGTGTGGACAAGTCTTTCGGGTAACTGAAAACAAACGAGATGGATTTAATTCTTTGATCTGATTGGCACCCGTCGCAATAATTGCTCGGTGCAATGAGTGCCGTGGAAGTAGGACACACCGGAGCAGCCTGAATGCGCATTAAAATGAAAACGAGGACTGCTTTTGACGACAGCTCGGGGAGAGCCGTGCACAATTCTCGCGGAGAATTTCCCGCGCTCCATTCATGGGATTCTTTTTTCCTGCTTTTCAAAACGAATTCTGCATTTTTAGTGTAAAGGGGAGAGTAAATATTTTCCACGGCATTTCCAATAAACTCTATGTTGTTGTGAATTATTCGCATCTCGTGATTTCCTCGACTTTTTCAGTCATTTTCTCCACAGGTTTCACACGCATTTCAACTCCGTTCCGCTTCGCTCATGCTTCATGACTGACTTCGCCGAGTAATTACTCCGACCACACCGAAAAACTCTCAGTATCCTAATCCTAATCCAAAAGCTAGATTCCCGCACTCGATTTCCGTATCGACTAGCTGACGTTATTCTCTTTTTTTATCCTTCGCCATACCTGACGGCTTTCCTTCTCCATATGCTTGATGATGTATCATCTACATCTACTTAATACCGTGCAAGCCACCATAGAGGTGTGTGGCAGGGGATGAATTCTCACCAAACATGCACCACATATCATAAATAAAAAAGTATTAGTATTAATATACTGTTCTAAACTTCACTATTTAAAAAAGATAAAAATAGCCAAGCAAACATGAAAAACATGCTGTTACTTGAATTAGCTTCAAGTCCTCATACGAACATGCAGCTACTAATGTTATCCATTGCTACACTCGTACGGGATATATTTAACATTATTCATATCCCTAATTGTACGAGGAAAAAAGGACATTTTGAATCTCTCAGTTTGGCAATCAATTTCTCTAATTTTGTGATTATGGTCCAGTCAACCATAGTAAGTTGGGGAGCGCAAAATATTTATAACATCATCACTGAAAATATGGTCTTGGAATTTGTTGAAGAGATTAAGTCTAAATTTCAACCTGCGATCTGACAATGATTAGCAATTTAATTCATTTAATATCCGGTTAGTGTTCTTCAAACAAATGATTTCTGCTAAATATTTATTTCTCCCACTGTGCATATAACTTTGTTCGTTGACCAGCTGTCTATTAGCAATTCGTCTTCATCATTCTTCCATGAAACTCAATTTAATATCAAGCGCTTAATATAGTGTCCTTTCTGCTACTGTCATCGTCAGTCTACTACGCAGCAAAAATGGCGAAACAAGCTCGCCTGCCATAAAGAAGCAGGCTCCAGATATAAGTTCTGAGTGTTTCCTTACTCTCAACCTTCTATTTTCCGCTTCATATTACGAAGATTCTTCTTAAGGCAGAATCCCCTTCTTCTGAGCTACTCTACCGACATCTACCTTCTTGCTTCGTCCATCGCCGGTTACTCGACTTCCAGGAAAGTTAAACTTTTGATTCTTCCACCTGGTAGTCTTTTAACTCTTTTGCCCGTTGTATCGTCACGCCTGTAGGGAAATGAGTGTCGCTTTACCGACCATTCACTCTTAAGAGCTGTTGCTCTCTCCTCAGGTTGATGGGATGCACAATTTACTCGGAACCGAAATCGCGATTTTGCCCACGAAATCGTTAGATGGAAACGGAAAAAGAATTTTAGTGAAAAAATTAATCTTCTAACCACAACCATTCGCTCATAAATCGAAATTAAAATAAGCAAAAGGTGACGCCCACCGAAGAAGCTGCTTTGATATCATTGACGAATTTTCCTCACGTCCTTGACTGCTTTTAGGGGAAGGGAATGCTGTCGCAACTGCTCCTTTTGGCAGAGCCACCTGTGTCTCCCCCCCATTGCGATGAGGCGAAGTATATTCGCGGGCTCAGTTGTGATTGGACGAAGTCGATATACGTCAGGGGTTGCACCACGCCCACTTTTCCGAAAGGGTTAAAAACATCAGTTTTTCGCCGCTTATAACTCGAGAAATAATTGACGGATCTAAAAAACGGAAAAATACGGGTCTTTTTATTTTACAAACTCTATCATATTCGGCAATAAAAAATATGGTAAACGACCCCATTGTCGGCGGTCTCCCGTCACGGCATCTTCACGGGTTTCTGTAACATTTGAAAACCCTCCCTTACTCAAGGAAAGCCCAATACCACCTCGGAATAATGTAACGTTTTGTCCAGAACCGCTTATTCGACAAGCTAACTCGCTTATTTGGCAGAAAGCCTCTATATCTATACCCACCATCCGCAACCCGGTGGATATATTTGGAGGTTTCTCTCACCCCCGATCCAGTTTCTTTCGGTTTCATCAATTTCTTCTTCTCAAAAACATAGCGACGATTATAGCTCTGATGGGACGGAGGGCGCTCAGTTATTCGTCTTGCTAGGAGGAGTGAAACCAATCAACGACGCATAGGATGAATCATGCTGAGCAAGTACTTTTGACTTGCCTACATTTAGCAGTCGAAAGTACTTTCGAGTTCATTATAGTAACGATGAAACTGTCGAGTTTTTTTCTTTGTTTCCTCTAGTCCGACGGCATTACCAACTGGACAATGCATAAATAAGCCCCTCCCTCGATCACTCGAGAGTCGGAATCTCCCGCTGTCAAGTGCTTGGGTGTTGGTGGCATGCTCGCCGAAATTCCGCTCCCGGCAAACGCGTCTCCCGCACCCTCCAACCACGAACCACACCCTCTGCCCACCATCGCACCGTCGGGGGAGGGGGCGAGAATGGAGGCGGCTGGTTGGTTGAGAATTGATTTGTCGTTAGGACGAGCTCACCATCCCCATTCTGGTTTGGTAAATCTAAGAGTGTCCGCCGACGAATCCGTTGAAGTCCCACGGATTCTGATTTTTGCGTCATTTGTATCAGAACGGGCATTTTTTGCTACTCGCTTTGTTTTTCTGTCCTTAGATTGATATTCGCGTCGAAATAGTGAAAGGATAAATAAGAAGGTGTACAAACCATTAGAGCGGGATTGAATGAAAGTACGGCAGGGAATTGAGCCATGGCACGGAGCCACACTCTTTGCTGTTGAATCGGAAGGCGGAGTATTTTAGAGCGAGAGGCAATCGATCGGCCCGCCTCCTGTGGGCAACGAGCGCAAGCTCTGCCCGACGGAGGTGAGGGGGCAAGACCCTAACCGCTTCCTCAGCGACCCCAGTTTACACTTTAGGGTGCTCTTTAAAGATCAAATGGACCTCCTCGAGAAATTCGTAACATAATGGGAACCCTTTATTGTTGAAAATTTTCTGCCTCAGCGCCTCATGAAATCAGAACTAAGATCATATTCACCCAATAAATAAAGTAAATAATCACCTAAACTCGCCGACTTACGTCTATTGTTTTCTATTAAGTATGTCCATACATTTTCAATTGTAAATGAATTTTCCCATTACCTATTTTTTAATTCCAATACCATTCTGCTTTAGCTGTTCTTATACAGGATCTGTGTAGATTGTGTCAAAACAGTTTCACATTTCCTGTTTTACTGTTAGAATCAGCATTTATACTCGGAACCGAAATCGTAATTTTGTACAGGAAATCGTTAGATGGAAACGAAAAAAGAATTTTAGTGAAAAAATAAATCTTATAACCACCACCATTCGCTCATTAATCAAAAATTAAAATAAGCAAAAGGTGACGCCCACCGAAAAAACTGCTTTGATATCATTGACGTCATTTTCCTCACGTCCTTGACTGCTTTTAGGGGAAGGGAAGAGAATGGAGGGGGGTTCTCGGAAGGTCTGCTCGCACAGATACTGTCGCAACTGATTCTATTGGCAGAGTCATCCGTGCCCCCCCCCCCCATTGCGATGAGGCGAAGTAGCTTCGGGGGCTCAGTTGTGATTGGACGAAGTCGATATATGTCAGAGGTTGCACCACGCCCACTTTTCCGAAAGGGTTAAGAACATCAGTTTTTCGCCGCTTATAACTCGATAAATAATTGACGGATCTAAAAAACGGAAAAATACGGGTCTTTTTATGTTACAAACTCTATCATATTCGGCAGTAAATAAAATATGGAAAACGACCCCATTGTCAATTTCTGCATCAAATTCCGAATACTCGAGAAAAAAAATCACTTCTGTCATCCTTTTTATGATTTGCAAAACATTTGCAAAATTAGCCATTCATCTCGCGCAATGAAACCAATTCATCATTAAGGTCTGTTTTATTTATAACGATATCACTTGATTCACTAATACTTGAATGTGATATGGGCAACTAAATCTTATGAATGCTTCAAGGTTGATTGCCTTGGTTAAAATGTTTGGTTTTCAAATGTCAACGTAGATGGAAAGCATAGTTCGTGAAATGATTGTGCGAAGAAATAGGATTTGTTTCTCCTTGTACGGGATTCCTTTAGTCAAAGCAGCATCCTCTTCACGGAAGTCATGTTCTCGTCCAAAGAGTGTCGAGAAGAGTTGGAAGTGCGCCTTCGCGACTATTTCTCCTCCCATCCCTCCTTCATCTTGCAATTACTACTTCCTTTTCCCTCCATAGAAGTGATTTTAGTTCGTCACCGCGTGATTCATCGGCGTTATTCCCCAACCGAAATATTGTCGCGCAAGAAACGCGGTGCATGATAAGCGTGATTAGAGGGTCTCATTGTTTGTGGTTCCGTGCATTTCTCGCCGCAGTCCACTCCGACCGTGCTTCGTGCTGTGCATGGCATTGCTGGCAGCTCAGGTCGGTGCAGCCCAATCAATAGGCGCCAGATGCCACGTTTTACGGCACGGGGCAATCTATGTTTGACAAAAGACGGCGGTCGGCGTCCTGTCAGCGCGGGGCCACGTCGGTCGGGGTGAAGGGGCCGAAGGGGAAGGGAGCGTTTCCAAGGCGATGGTTTCTGTGGTTTCGCGGCCACTCGCCGGCGGTTGGCGCTCCTGGTGTTCAGGGGGGGGGGGAGGCCCTTTTCATAAAGCTGCCCCTATTTCGCGGCGAAGATGTAGTAGGTGTACGTTATAACCGTGCGTGTGTTCGTGTAAACACAAGTCAACGTGGGTGGGGAAGTGAGCGCGGAGGGAGTTTCCGTGGACTAGGAGGGCGGTCGGGAAACATGGTCGGAGTGAGAGTTTATAGAGGCCGTGTGTAAGCCAGAGAGTTAAAGAAGTTTTCGGAGTTAGGAGGGCGTCTTGGAGAGCGAGATGTTTCTCCAGAGTGAGTAAGGGAGTGAGCCCCTTGTTTTCGGTGCTGGCGGTGTAATGTCAATAAGAACAGATGCTGCTCTCTACGCCCAAGATCAAAGTCATCATGATGCGTCCATGTAAATTAACGAACACATAAAGATACGCATTCTTCTTGAAACAGGAACGCCTTAAATAAACTGCTTGATAGGAACTGTTTAATAAACGATGACGCAGCCAATGTTTAGCGACTAAAATCTTATTTGCTTGGTGCCATTGCTAAATTCTTTATGGTCACGGATTTTAATTGCTGTTTGAACAAATTAGTGGAATACGTTTTGTACAGAATGCTCAGACCATTTGCGTGGGAGAGATCTCCATGGTAACGGCATCATGATCTTTCCTGGGGTAAACACACACGTGAAATAATGGGTCAAGCGAATCAAAAATTGGGATTCATCAAAAGAGTACTGGGTAAATGTGACGATCATGTAAGAGAAATCAGCTACTTTTCCCTTGTTATACCTCATTTGGAATATGCTGCCAGTTTATGGGATCCCTACGAAATCGGTCTAAATAACGAATTTGAACATGTGCAGCGAAGATCGGCAAGATTTGTAAAGGGACGGTACGATAAACTTATTAGCGTAACCTGTCTATTAAATGAATTAAATTGGGAATCATTGTCAGATCGCAGGTTGAAATTTAGACTTAATCTCTTAAACAAATTCCAAGATAATATTTTCAGTGATGATGTAGAAAACATTTAGTGGACCCCAAGTTACTATGGTACACTGGACCATAATCACAAAATTAGAGAAATAGATTGCCGAACTGACAGATTCAAAATCTCCTTTTTTCCTCGCACAATTAGGGGTATGAATAACGGTAAATATATCCAATACGAGTGTATCATGGGATAACATTGGTAGCTGCATGTTGGTATAAGGACTTGAAGCTAACCCAACTAACAGCATGTTTTTACATGCGTAGTTTGCTCTTTTTATCTTTTTTAATTAGTGAAGTTTAGAACAGGAAATAAATTCTAATACTTTTTTATGCATGATATGTAGTGCATGTTTGGTGAGAATTCACCCCCTGCCACACACTTTTTGATGGCTTGCAGGGTATTATGTAGATGTAGATCAATTAGGATATTTTCGCATTGTATTATATCCTCGAGGCGAAAACGTAGATTACAAAACTGAATTAGACACAGTTTCAAGTGCAGGTATTCGTTTGAAATGCGGATTCGGGCGATGAATAACACGAAAACTTTGAATTCCAAAACGCCAACATCCGCACTCCACTCCGTAGGTTAAAAAAATACTCCATTTGCAAAGATCCGGTCGATGCATTGCGGACCACCTTGTCTGTTGCAGAGGGATGCTGGGTGGAAGTCAGGAGCAGCGAAGAAGATGCTATCTCTCGGTGCCCGCCAGGCAACCAAGAAAGCTCTTCCTGCCAGAGATACGTTGGCGTGGAAGTGCGTTCCTTGACGAGAAAGTTCTCCAGGGGGCGGTTGCCCCTCGACGAGCGTTTAATTGGCAGGTTAATTTGCCCTTCCCCTCCCCTCCGCCCTCCCCCTTTTTACCCCAGTTTCTCTCCCGATCCATGGAGTTGTAGCCGCCTTCGTGAGGAGTGAATGCGGCGAAGAGTGGGGTTCCCTCGTGATGGGCAGACTATAGACACGGGAGGACTTTGCAGACGTCAAGAGGGAATCTGAGAGAGGGGACTTACTTCTTGGGGAGATGCTGCGAGAAGTCGGTTGTCATGGGGACTATCCAGAGACGCATCAACGTGATTCAACTCTTTGGGGCTGCAAATGGCGAAAGCGTGAAACGAAAGAGAAGTTGGTTCACGCGATGCGTGTCGGTCCCGACGATGACCATAAACATAAAATTAGAGAAATTGATTGCCAAACTGAAAGATTCCATTTGCATGTCCTTTTTCCCTCGTAAAATTAGAGATAAGAATAACGGTAAACATGTCCAATCGGAGAGTACCAATGGAAAGCATTGGTAGCTGCATGTTGGTGTGAGTACCTACTTAAAGCTAATCCTACTAACAGAATGTTTTTGCAGGTTTACTTTGCAATTTCTAACTTTTTTTAAATAGTGAAGTTCTGACTAGTAAATTAATAAAAACCATGCATTTTAAAGGATTAGTATTAATATATTAATCTAAACTGCAATATTTAAAAAGATAAAAGTAACAAACTACGCATGCAAAAACGTGCTGTTAGTTGGGCTACCTTCAAGTCCCTACGCCAACATGCAACTACCTATGCTATTCACTCGCATTGGACATATTTACCGCTATTCATATCCCTAAGTGTACGAAGAAAAAAGGACATTTTGAATCTGTCGGTTCGACAATCAATTTCTATAATTTTGTAATAATTGTCCAGTCTACCATAGTAAGTTGGGGTCCGCAAAATATTTTTAACGTTATCACTGAAAATATTATCTTGGAATTTATTTAGGAGATTAAGTCAAAATTTCAACCTGCGATCTGACAATGATTTCCATTTTAATTAATTTAATAGACTGGTTACGCTAATATAGCTATCGTACCGTCCCTTTACAAATCTTGCCGATCTTCGCTGCACACCTTCAAGTTCGTTATTGAGACCGATTTCGTAGGGAGACCCATATACTGGCAGCATATTCCAAATGAGGTCTAACAGGGGAAAAGTAGCTGATTTCTCGTACATGATCGTCTTATTTACCCAGTACTCCTTTGACGAATCCCAGTTTACGATTCGCTTGACCCATAATGTCACGAATGTGTTTACCCCAGGAAAGATCATGTGTCAAGTCTTATTCCAAGATATTTAATGGATTCCACGTTTGTTAATTCATTATCACTTATTTTGTAAGTGGTAGGAGGAGAGCTATTCTTTTTCCAAAAATTCATTACTAGACATTTAAAAAAATTTAATTCTAACTCTCATGTATATCACCTATTTTCAGTCGCTTGTAGATCATCATTTAAATATTCTTTATCATTTGTGCATATAATTTCCCTGAACACTTTTGCGTCATCGGCAAATAGACGAAGCTTACTTTTTCCACCTTATTTATATCATTTATGTACAGAGGGAACAGGAGTGGACCTATCACACTATTTGGAACGTAGGTTTTTCCGAGGAGGGACACCATATTTTAATTGACGAGACGCGGGTGTTAGCTCAAGAAAGATTTTATCACCACCGACTGATCCGCGAGGCCATTGAAATTGATAAATGCCCCTTTAATTTCAACCGGAACGATGGCATTAGACTGAGTCCGACTTGGAGAAGACTTTTCAGAAACAAAGATACGCCTGGATGGTTCCGGAATAAGACAAATAACAACACACCCGTTGGCACTGTGAGGGCGAGGGAAAGTTCACCGACTCCCCAAGGACAGGGCTAAGTGGCGGCCACTGACTTACGTCATTCACCCCCACCACTCTACAGTAAAGGGGGGGAGGGATGGAGATATATTAGACATCATCTTTTCCAATATATTTTATCATTGCCTGATGATGCGTCCTGCAATGGCCGCGAAAGCTCGCACACCGACAACGCGTAAAACGCAGCTGCACCCGAAAGCTTCTGACGACGACCTATCACACTACCTTGTGGGACACCTTATTTTATACTTATCCGTTGCTTTTTTGAGTTGATGAAACATGTATAGCACTTTCAATAAACATCTGGAATGTTAATGGCCGAAATGATACGATTTCATCGTTCTCACGCGGCCGAGACGTATCGCATCATCGGTATTGGCTGGCATGCATATGTATGTACTTCATGGATTTTCGGGGGAGAGGGAATCATGTTGGAAGCAATTGGATTGCATCACTTCATCGTTCAGAATTCGTGGAAGCGTGCCACAGAAGTTGCGAACTTGGACTTTGTGGCGATGGAGGAGGGGACCTTGCATTCTGGAAGAAGTGAAGAGTGCACTTTCTTGACGGTGAACTTCCTCGCGACCACTTTGTACCTCCACCTTCCGCGGACTTTTCCAAAGTTTCTTCTGCCTTCCAAGATAATGAAGAGAAGTCAGTGGTACAAATGTTTCCCAGCGCACACACGAGGCGGTTCGTTGGAGCGGTGACTCCTTCGTTCAGGAACATCAGTGCCCTTGGTGGCGGGGCTGGTGCTCGGAGGGTGCTTGACCTGTCTCGGTCCACGAATGCATCACGGCATTTCAAGATATATCTGTATGTAGTCAATAGAATTTCTTCTCCTCGTCCCATATGCCTTTCGAGGTTCGTGGTTCACGATATTTCCGTTGATTTATGGGAATTTCGTTTCCTCCAATCCATTTGATTGTGGAACGCTACCAGCCATCCCCTCTCCGACATTCATTCTCATGGCAAAGCTTTAGGTCCTTCTCCCATACGAGAACTCTGCTCTTTCTTAATTAGTTTCAAATGAGTACATCGCTTAATTAAAATTGCACGTGCACGCATGTGTGGTATCTACATCTACACGACACCCTGCATGCCACCGCGAGGGTGTGTGGCAGGGGGTGAAGATCACCAAGCATGCACTACCGACATGCAAACAAGCAACTATAGTGTCTCATGCAACTAGATTGTTAGTATCTATAGTATTTAAGGGATTAATACATACACCATGCACTGCAGACTACTCTAAAATATTTCCCCTACCTATCCCTTTGCTATGCTGCCTATTCTGTTCTCTTATAGTACGGGGGAAAAATGACATTTTGAATCTATCGGTGCGACAATCTATCTCTCTAATCTTATTTATCTGGTCGAATCTAGCATAATACGCTGGTTTTTATAATATGTGCCGAACATCTACAGTAAAGCTATCCGATTGAAATTTCTCTAATAGATTTAATCTGTACTTTAACCTACGCTCTGATAATGATTCCCACCCTAATTCTTTTATTAATTCTGAAACGCTACTCAACCTATCGTAACACCTTTTAACTAACCTAGCTGCTCTACGCTGCACACTGTCTAGTTCTCTGATCAAACCTAATTCATTAGGATCCCATACATTGGATGCATACTCATACTCATACCTGACTAGTGAAAAGTAACATCGCTCTTTTGTCTTCTCATCACATTTCCCAAGTACTCGTTTTATAAATCCTAGCTTTCTCTTCGCTCGGCCGCATAGGCAGGTCTGGATAGGTCTAATCCCTGGAGACTTTTAAGTGAAAATGGTTGTATTTTTCAGCCTTCCTCAGCATTTCACTGGAGAACCTTAGGATCGTTGGAACAATAAGGCGCGATATTGCGCTTCCCTCTGAATTAAGACGTCCAACCTCACGTGCTAAATCTTTCATTTCCTGGCGCTTGAGACATTCCCTTTCGACCGAGATGTGTGCTTGAGGGCAATATTCCTATGCTCTCTTGGCTATTCACGGCCAGGCACGATATTAGCACTGCCCTCTCCCTACTATCCGACTTCGATGAAATTTCCAGTAGCAGTCGCAACGCTACAAAACGTGCAATGTAGGCAAAAAAAGATTTTACGAAAACCGTTCCATCATATCCAAAATTCTTTATTTTATCCTGGTCCAAGTCCTTCATGGTGCATTTCCCAAACGAATAAACACCCTACTCGATCAACTTCGATTGCAACTAATTTGACGAATATAATTAAACACTCATTGGTTTTTTAATCTGTTTCCTGGTAATTTCCTTCGCCAGAAGAGAACTTAGATTTAGTAAAGGGACGATACGATAATTATATTAGCGTAACCAGTCCATTAAATTAATTAAATTGGGAATCATTGTCAGATCGAAGGTTGAAATTTAGACTTAATCTCTTAAACAAATTCCAAGACCATATTTTCAGTGATGATGTTAAGAATATTTTGCGGACCACAACTTACTATGGCAGACTGGACCATAATCACAAAATTAGAGAAATAGATTGCCGAACTGACAGATACAAAATGTCCTTTTTTCCTCGTACTATTAGGGATATGAATAACGGTAAATATATCCAGTACGAGTGTAGCAATGGATAACATTGGTAGTTGAATGTTGGTATAAGTACTTGAACGTAACCCAACTAACAGCATGTTTTGCATGTATGCTTTGCTATTTTTATTTTTTTAATAGCGTAGTTTTGAACAGTACCTATACAAGTACTAATCCTTTTCTCTGCATGATATGTAGTGCATGTTTGGTGAGAATTCACCCCCTGCCACACACCTTTATGGTGGCTTGCAGGGTATTATGTAGATGTAGATGTAGAAGTTTCGGCAACAAATACTGTTTTGGTGCTCTTGGGATTCCAATAGATATAACTCCGGGGTGCGAATCGACGATTCCGGAAGAAGTGTTGCAGTCGAGATGCACTTGGGAGTGCAATCGTGAACTCCACCACGGCTTCCTCAGAGCTTCCCTTCGCCTCTATCTAAGGAGCTCGATTCAATAAATCTGCCCGATCACCATGGTAATCATTTGAAGGGCACTTTAGCAGATAGGCACCAGTGCCAATTGCATCCATTGGTGCTGCCCTCGCACCCTGTCCATCGACATCGAACTGATTCAGCCCCGCGAATACACGGCGACACATCCTCCGGCACCGTTGTCTTTTTTTCCCGGACGGCGGCGCGGTATCTCCCGCCCCCTCCCATCCGGCGTTCGTCGAAATGGCACGGCGTCTCCCGGGATACGTCACGTGACGTATAAGCGCGTCCGCCCCCCCCCCCCCTCCCCCCCGGGAGCCGTTGCGGCTCGTTGTCACGTGACTATTCCCAGCCTTCATTTGATTCGCACGCATCGGCGAGAAACCTGGGGGACAAGAAAAATCCTCGTTGAATACGTTTGGCCTTGCTCTTCGCTGGAAAAATTCATCCATTATTTTTCTTGCGTGGAAAAAGGTAATGAATGAATTGAGTTTGCATTTTCCTAAAAAGAGAATCCTGGAAATTCACCGCGCAAAGCGTGCGAGTTGATTCTTTTTTTTATGTTTCGCTCCGAATGGAGTACATACATTTCCGAGTGCTTATCCGCCCCTTTGCGTCCCGTTGGTTCCGTTTCACTGCCTTCACACTGGAAACACCTCGACTGAGACTCGCGCGTTTTTCGCGGAAAGCTATGGCAGAGAGAAATATTGCTCCAGGAGTGTTATCATATTATCTCCACCAGATGTTTGACAACTTTCGTTCACCACCTTGCTCTTGCATTACATGCCTTCGCTTAAAGTTTATATATTTTTCAAATAAGCGCTAACTGACATTTATTTCAAATATACTTTTAAGTCTCCTCTGGATCTATTTGTGAATTACAACTGAAAGATCATTCCGTTATGCTCAGGGGAAAGCATTTCCTGCTCGCTATGGAGGCTGTTGTTTTACCGCGGTCGCAATTCACCCCTCTCCGTAAACCACCTGGATTCATTTTTTGTGGGCAGTTCCTAATTAAGCCTTGATTCACTGTTTTCTCTCCCCACACCCGCGCCCGTAATGAACGAACAGGCGCTGTATATTCGCCCACCAACCTCCCCGAAATATAGTACCACCGAGGTGGATCTGGAACTTCTGGCTTGAGATATAATACCCCTCCACTTTCAGAGGAGAGAGCCCCAAATAAATTTTGTGGAGAGCTCTCCTTCACGCACAGGGGAAAGAGATGGTGAAGCCACGCTCTCGCCTTTAAGGAGATTCATTGAGCTCCAGGACAATTAAATGATTAACTAAGATGAACGGCAGAAGATGATTCCTTGCCTACTTTTGTGACTAGCCAAAAGGAGTCGAAAATGTAGAAACCATAAGATATTTACTGGTAACAATCACTAAGAATTTATCGTGGGGAAGACACATAAGGGAAATATGCGGCCGAGATATGCGGCCGAGCGAAGAGAAAGCTAGGATTTATAAAAAGTGTACTTGGGAAATGTGATGAGAAGACAAAAGAGCGATGTTACTTTTCACTAGTTAGGCCCCACCTTGAGTATGCAGCCAGTGTGTGGGATCCAAATGAATTAGGTTTGATCAGAGAACTACACAGTATGCAGCGTAGATCAGCTAGGTTCGTTAAAAGGTGTTACGATAGGTTGAGTAGTGTTTCAGAATTAATACATAAATTAGGGTAGGAATCATTATCAGTGCGTAGGTTAAAGTACAGATTAAATCTATTGGAGAAATTTCAATCCGATAGCTTTGCTGAAGATGTTAGACACATATTAAAAACACCAGCGTATTATGCTAGATTCCACCAGATAAATAAGATTAGAGAGATAGATTGTCGCACTGATAGATTCAAAATGGTATTTTTCCCCCGTACTATAAGAGAACAGAATAGGCAGCATAGCAAAGGGATGGGTAGGGGAAATATTTTGGAGTATTCTGTAGTGCATGATGCATGTATTAACCCCTCAAATACTATAGATGCTAACAATCTAGTTGCATGAGACACTTTGGTTGCTTGTTTGTATGTTAGTAGTGCATGCTTGGTGATCTTCACCCCCTGCCACACACCCGCGCGGTGGCTTGCAGGGTATCGTGTAGATGTAGATGACGAGTTTAACCGTAAACTAGGATCCCGTACCACATTGTACTTCTTTTTAAAAGTTAATCATTCGATTGGAATTTTGTAGTTGACGGTCTTTCCTCCTGATAAATTTCCGTTGCATCTACCACCACCGTGTTGAATAACGCTATTCCATCACTTACCATTCCTTCAGAGGGAAAACTTATAAATGGAAGAACTGCTTTTCCTTCGATGCAAGAAGTAAGAACGGAAATCTGGCTTCTTGCATCGACCGAAAAGAATGCAATTCACTAAGATTTGGAAAAGAAATATCTTTTGAGTCCTTGGTGAATTGTAGTCGAACTTAACGGTCGGATTTTATTTCGTTTGGAGTCAAAACTGATCATCTATTGTTTTTGTGGAATATTTCATCGTACGCATTGGAAGAAATGATTCTAATAACTCAACAGAAGTTCCAGCAACAACGCAACAACAAGGTTTCTCGTGGTGCGGACGCGTTCCACTCCCCAATACACGGGTGGCGAAATACGTTTCCTGAGAAGAGAGTTGTCACTTCACCGCCCAGCTGTTTAAGATCTAGTGAAATATATTTCCGTCGTGGACACACCCTCTCTTCTCGTTACTACTCACGTCTGCGATCGAATACCACTTAGACGCCTCTATTGCCACGTTCTCTGAAGGTCCATGTTGCCGTAGCTGCAGCCTTTTCATTGGGTATCATCTACATCTACATAATACCTTGCAAGCCACCATAAAGGCAGGGGGTGAATTCTCACCAAGCATGCACAACATATCATGCATATAAAAGGATTAGTACTATTATACTGTTCTAAACATCACTATTTAAAACAGATAAAAATAGCATAGCAAACATGCTGTTAGTTGGGTTAGCTTCAAGTCCTTATACCAACATGCAGCTACTCGTATTGGATATATTTACCGTTGTTCATATCCCTAATTGTATGTGGAAACATTGCATTTTGAATCTGTCAGTTCGGCAATCAATTTCTCTTATGTTGTGATCATGGTCCAGTCTACCATAGTAAGTTGGGGTTCGCAAAATATTTTTAACATCATCACTGAAAATATGGTCTTGGAATTTGTTTAAGAGATTAAGTCTGAATTTCAACCTACGATCTGACAATGATTCCCAATTTAATTCATTTAATAGACTGGTTACGGTAATAAGTTTATCGTACCGTCCCTTTAAAAATCTTGCCGATCTTCGCTTCACACGTTCAAGTTCATTATTAAGACCGATTTCGTACGGATCTCATACACTGGAAGCATATTCCAAATGAGGTCTAACAAGGGAAAAGTAGCTGATTTCTCGTACATGAATGTCACATTTACCCAGTACTCTTTTGATGAATCCCAGTTTACGATTCGCTTGACCCATTATTTCACGTATGTGTTTACCCCAGGAAAGATCATGTGTCAGTCTTATTCCAAGTTATTTAATGGATTCCACGTTTGTTAATTCATTATTACTTATTTTGTAAGTGCTAGGAGGAGAGCTATTCCTTTTCCAAAAATTCATCACTAGACATTTTTTTAAATTTAATTATTTATTAATATGGCAGTTAGTGCCACTTATCACACCAATTTTCAATTGCTTGCAGGTTATCATCTAAATATTCTTTATCTTTAGGGCATAGAATTTCCTGTTGGTTAAAAAAATATTGGCATCAATGGCCACCATAAAATCGGTAATGTAAATGCTGTGTCCAAATATTCTATCTGTGAAGATAACTGCGGGAAATAGAATGCCTTTCTGACTTGCTTGACCGTCGGCTAACCGCGGCGAGCATTTTCGGGATCTCCAAAGTCAGGGTTCGCAAACCCTTTGAACGGCTGCCTTCTGAGTGAGATTGCATTTCGCTTAGATTGGAGATGAGGCGGCTTCTCCGCTGCTTAAGATTAGCATTTACGCCCTAATTAGCAGGATCTGCCGCAATGCAATTCATAAATACCTCTCCATGGCTGTGTCGCATGAATATTTATTCGCTGTCCGTCCGACCAAAGACCCGTTTCTAATGAAGTCGCGTATTTTGAGCATCGCCGCCGCGGTGCCCTAAGCGATGTTCCCGTGGAAGCACATTTCTGCCATAGCGTGCTCAAGAGATCCGTCAAGAAAGTAAGAGCCCAGTTAAGACGTAACTTAATAATAACCCATGATCAATGCATAATGGGGGCGTTTACTCGTAACCGAAATCGCAATTTTGTGCACGAAATTGTCAGATGGAAACGAAAAAAAATTTTGGTAAAAAAATTAATCTTCCAACCACAATCATTTACTCATAAATCAAAAATTAAAATAAGCTAAAGGTGACGCCCACCGAAAAAGCTGCTGTGATAACATTGACGTCATCTTCCTCCCGTCCTTGACTGGTTTTAGAGGAAGGGAAGGGAGTGGAGGGGGATTCTCGGAAGGTCTTCCTTCACAGCTCATGTCGCAATCGCTCCCATTGGGATAGCCAGCTGTGTCCCCTCCGTTGCGATAAGGCGAAGTAGCTTCGCGGGCTCAGTTGTGATTGGACGAAGTGGATATACGTCAGGGGTTGCAACAAATCCACTTTTCCGAAAGGGTTAAAAACATCAGTTTTTCGCCGCTTATAAGTCGATAAATAATTGACGGATCAGGAAACGGAAAAATACTGTTTGCAAACTCTATTATATTCGGCAATAGAAAAAATATGGTAAACGGTCCAATTCCGAGGGCAACTGAGGCACGTTTTCCGTTGGTGCTGCTGGGATCGAAAGGTGACCGAACATATTTCGGAAGTAACTACTCACAAAAGCGATTGAACGAAAGTATAAATGTTCAATAACGAGTTTATTTGGGGTTACATAAAAGTTTGATTACAAACTTTTTCAAACCATGATAAAAGTTGGTAATACATCTATTGTCATGAATTTCCACAAAGTTACGAGTGAAACTATTTCATTTATATAAAGGTTATCAAGGACATCCTTTTCTCCAAGTGAGCGTTGTGCTGTTGAATGCTGAATGCCCCTCGACCCGATATCGATTGAAATGAGTCGCTCTGCTGATAGGAAGTTGAAACCATACGATATCTTCTTCATGCCATGAACTGCATGGAAGTGTTGAATTAAAATTGTCTCATTTGTCGATGTCAGCCACTCACATCGTCCCTCTGGATGCCCTCAAAAGTGTGCTTGCCCCTCTTAGACAAATGCCAAATGCAAAGGTTCTTGAAGGCGTTCCCGCTCACTCCGACCTGACACGAAGATGATTCACGCTGTGATCGCGCGTAAGGTGCGTCACTGGACGAGTCACTGCGTGGTTGCCAAGGTGCGTGAATCGGTCGATTCAAAGAACGAAGGTGAAGTTACAACTCAATCGTGAGCAACAAGTCATCATATATGAGCCGGGATTTTCTCTTTAACATGCGTCCTTTATCAGCGTCCTTTTTATCCTTCGTTTTTTTGGTGGTACATATATGCAAGCTTGATGACGAGGAAAAAGTGAACGGGAAGATTGGAAAAGGCCAGGCCTCGTCTGTGATACATGGAACTGGTCGTGAAGGATATAAAAGAGAGAAGAGAGAGAAGATAAGAGAGAAGGAAGGAAGGATATAAAAGAGAGGTATTACGTTAGGTTGCCGAAATATTCCACAAAAACAAGAGATGTTTAGTTTTGACTTCAACCGAAATAAAATCCGACCGTTAAGTTCGACTGCAAGTCACTAAGGACTCTACAAGTATTTCTTTTCCAAATATTAGTGAATTGCAATCTTTCTGACCGATGTAATCAGAGGTTGGCCGATAGGAGAATCGAGTGAAGGGCTGCGTCAAACCAATCCTAGGATTGTTGACCCTTAATGATGATAGATATTACGGTGCATTGCTGTTGTAAAGCCCCTTGTTGTCGAGTTGGTATAGTGCTTAGATTACTGGCCTTTTACCAGGAAGGCTCGGGTTTGAATCCCGACAGTGGAAGATATTTTTCGTTGGTCAACCGGCCGGTACTTGAGGTCCTTGTAGAGAGCATTTCAGGTTCAGTACTCCGTCCGTCAGTTGGGACGTTAACCCGTGGTCCCCTTGGCGCCTTTTTGTTAAGAGCAGGCTAATGCCGACGCCAGGTATCCCTCTCCACCCTTCCCTCCTTCTATTCCCATTCTTGTAACTCTCCTTCCCGTCTGAAGTGCCAATTAGTGCGGAAACAGGCTTGAAATAACAGATGAGTTTCTGCACTTTATTTTGTTGGGCATAGCCCCCGAAACTTCTAAGCAGGCTAAAATCTAAAGCGTGTAGCCACAAAAGCTTATAACGGAGCATTTTTTCAATGTATCATCGCCAAAAGTAATCTGATCCGCTACAAATCTTATGCAGCTACAGTTATATTATAGTCTGGGTGTGTGGCAGGGCTTGAAACATCACCTGGCGTGCAAATACTTCAATAAGTCAAAACCCATGTTAATTATTACTATACTTCTTTTAGGTCACAATATCTAGAATATTCTGTAGCTCTCCCTGGAAAACATCACACTCTCATGAATTAGTGATTGCAATCACGGATGGCGTCTAAATAGAACGTAAACAAATATTCACTAATTTTTTTAAACGGACACTAGAAGGTACACAATTTACACTTGGTGCCATGCAGGTGTGCAAAAATACTGGCCGAAAATCTACGACACCTATACACCCTTGTCGCTTCGTCGTTATCTATTTCTTTCCCTATTATATTGAAAAATGAGTTTTTTAGTGTCTTTTTCTCACTTTCTCTCCAATTTTGTCTTCGTGACGTAACCTCCTTAATCTTATAGTACTTATGGGTTTTTAATATATGTGTAACATCACCATAGAATGTATCAGCCTTAAGTTTCTGCTACAGATATAATCGGTATTTAACCTACGGTGAATGATTCCACGCTTAACTTCCGTTTTCCTTTTCTGGTTTCTTTTCTCATTTCTCCCTCCTATGGTAACTCTTCAGCTTTTCGTTTCATTCTGTTGTATGTATAGGATGCTTTTTAATATCTTGGAGGAATGAATGATCAGGTTCATCGTCCTCGAAATGCACAGCAAAACAAAAAAATCCACAACTTTCCGCTCTCTTTCTCTGGGAATAGAGATTGTGATGTTCTTCTGGGAACCCGTGGGTATTTCTCCTCTTGAGTACATGTCGCAAATGGTGCACGACATCTGGGTTTATATCTTCTCACCTGCATATTCAATTAGTTCGGCAGGAATGTTGTCAACTCCAGGAACCCTTATTCATCCGCAGGTCCCATACTCGTCCGTCGTATTCTGATCTCTATATTGAGTCTCTCATTTCATCCTTTTTCGAGACATTTTCTATCACCGTCGCACTGAAACTGCTTCCGCTGTAGAATTGTTCCTAATTTTACTTCCACCTTTCACTTTTATCTTCATTTTCAAATAAAATTTTCCGGAAATCAGAGGTCCGGATTCGAGTCCCGGTCAAGGCGAATGATTTTTTTTCTCCGTGGAATATGTTGCTAATGTGCAATTTCAGCGGGTAACGCCGCCAAAATTTTCGCGGCCAGTTCGCGGTCATTGAAGAGATTTCTATCTTCAGTTTCGAATTTCCATGTGTTTTCTTCTCCCTTTAATCACTTTCAAGATTTTTTCCGTGATCAATGTCTTCTTCCGGCAGCTTTCCTTCTCCTTGAACTTCTCCTGCGGTTTCCCGTGGCGTGGACGCTTTCCCTTTGATTTCACTTTGAGGTTTCCTCCCATATTGTTTCTCATGGCCTTATGGAAGGCCAGCCTTGTTAGGTCTCCTGCAAGTATGTCCGACTTGTCTTATGTTCTTCATTCTTTTCTTCAGTCTCTCTTCAACCTTTTGAATGGACAGATGGTCAGAGGAGTTTCTCGAATTTCAATTGGCATTTCATCTTCCCTAAGTTGTGGTCACTGTCCCTGGGTGGCATTTGAACGTCTTAGACCGCGTTTGCGACCTTGGCCGCTCTTAAAGAGAACCTCCTTCGTCTTAGAAATGGCAGAAATGCTCTCTGCCCGTTCCACTGGCGAGGACTTCCTCAAGGAATCTCGTCTCCTGGACGCCCCCTCTTCCCGCAAGCGTCTCTTCTCCGAGGACTACTCAGGCAACGAAGTTGGAGCTTCACCAGGGAAATGAAATGTTACCTGAGAGGGCTCGAACTGTTTGCACGTTTGTACATCCTTCTCTCTGGCCCCATGATACTGGGGATAGCACTAACTACTTGCTATTTAATAATATAGCGAGTAGAATGGCGCATGGTCTCACACTATTTCGAATGATATGGCAAATGGATGCTTTTCTTCATATTTTGAATGAATTATGGGAGTTTTTGCGACGATTTCTAGAAAAAAATTAATGTGATAAACATTAATGATGAGAGATAAATTATACGTAATGAATTTCCGGAAAATTTGTATGCCGAAGTGGAAAGTTACATTTTGTTCAGCCGTACATTCGGATGCTGTTGCATATGAGTCACCATTAAACCAGAATTCCAAATTTTTTTCTGCTTGTTTGTGTAATCCTCTCTCCAATTCCACGACAAGCGACTTCTTCCGTTTTTATTCATATATGGAAAACGTAGGACCGTGCTCTTCCTGCCTCGCAGCAAAATACAGCCACCTTGAAGCTTTGTTCTCATCCGTAAAAAACGCTTCAATGAAGTAAGCTAGTCTTTCATTCCTGTTTTCTCAAGAGATTAAGAACTAATTGCATTAATGTGCAGTACACAAATTATATCATCTCTGCTGTCATTTCTATAATCATGTTAATCTGCTGCTTCTCTGATTGCACACTAACACAGGTTGATTCAAGGATAGCACATTCATTTCCTGAAAGTGAGAATTTTCTACCAAATATGCTGTAAATCTAAGAAAGTGCTGATACACTTACGTGTAGGAGCATAATGCGAGAAAGCAGTATTATGACTCGATAAATTCACCCAACTCAATGAAAGAGGGGATTGCAAGATTGAAGGCTGAGGAACGGAACATTTCACCTTATCAGAAAAGAAAGGAAATTGATCTTTCTCGATCACCTAAATCAGCAGAAAAATAAGAATGACGTCTGTGGCAAGATGGAAGGTTTTGATGCTGTTTATTGCACACCTCGGCAAACAATTAGGAAATGCCAATGTCTTTGGCAATAAACGTTGTCATAATTGTAGTCTTGCTATCCTAAATAGTGCTTATGACCTCAGCAGTCGGCCTTTTCCTCAGAGGAACTGAATTATAGCCACACATTTCTACTTGTCAGGTAGAGATCACCAAATTAAAGTGATAGTATTCGGCGAGATGTATGAGAGAGGATATTAGACTCAGTAAAGGCTTACATCATCTATTTAAATACCTATTTATTACCAGTGCATCGCATTTCAGCTAAATGAGACTTCAGAAGATGCTGATGATGGCTAACTTCTTCTGATAATTCTGATTTGTGAAAACGTGAACGTGAACATGTGAAAACCAAACTCGCCGGGTTAACAGAGTGCTATAGAACTTCCTTTTGGATGCATGCGGCCATGACACGAATATTCCTCCGCTGTATTTCAATCGCACTTTCATCGCCTGAAAATGTGTCGTTGCACATCAACACTCACTCATCATTCACTCAAAGTGCGAGTGTTGTTTCGCTTTTCCTTAATTAAGATTTAAATCTGTCCAACTAAGGGTTAATGGTAGTTAAAAGGGGCCGTCGCTCAGGTAGATAGGGTACGTAGGTCATTAGAGGGGTCCATCCTCGGTCTCGTCGAAAATCGAGCCTCGCCCATCCCGGGAGCTCCGCGAAGCTTACCTTTCCCAGCGGGTGGGGTCCCCGGGGAAATTGACCACTACACATGGTTTTTCGATGTTATAAACTTTGGAACGTATCAAAACTTCATCTTCTTTATCGTATCGTTCATTCCAAGACGTCGAAAAACGTTTTTCGATTGACGCTCTACGATGGAAATTAAGGATTTTCATAGTTTTCACGTAAAAAGCGGATGGGATGTGGCAACGTTGCTACGTGACACCAAGCTATGTTCCTCTTAGTGACTCCTATGTTCTTCTTCATTGCAGCTAAGGATTACTGCACCAATAATTGGGAGTTCTAATCTGAGAGTCGGTTAAATAGCGTATGCTGTTCACTTCGAAAGCCTACGGCCAATGGAATCTTTGTATGTGTATATTATAGACCGCCTGATAGCGACGGCAGTTCAGTCTCAGGCCTGATTTATTGGCCAGATCAATCGAGAATATACATGAAAAGTATATGCAAAAGCAGAATAAGAAACAGATGTATTGGATAGAATACGGAAGAATGGAGAGCCGCTGTAAAACGATTCTAGGATTGAAATACTGACGAAGGAAACTTTATTAAATGATTTTCACAACTCGTTTCATATCATCCTAATCAGCCCTATCAAACAAGTAATCAATGACTCGTACAGCTACTCCCCTGTCAATAAAGCTACTCGTGTGACGAACATTGAGATCCCCGAATAAGACTGGCACAGTCTGTCTTTTCCCGCTCTCTTTTTCGTAACTCTCCCTCTCGGGTAGCAACGTTGCCACGTCCCATCCGCTTTTTACGCGGAAAATATGAAAATCCTTAATTTCCATCGTAGAACGTCAATCAAAAGATTCCAAACTGGAATATTACATGAGCTGGAGCTTATCACAGCTAAACCCGACTGCATTCGTAGCCGCAGTGTCTAAATTGCGCGGTAGTAGGCGTAAGCGTATTCTCTCTCATTTGCAATGCATGTCTGCTGACGGTACACTCCCTGCCACACACCCTTGCATATACCCAAGGTGTATGATTCTTGAGGCACACTCGAGACGTGACTCGGAAGGATTTCGAAATGCAGCAATAAGCCACTTTGAACGCCCGCACAGGATTCATTATCTTCCTCGTGTTCCAATTCGTTCTCCGCGCTCCGAGCGAAAAATCGGCGACCTTTATGACGTTCCCAGCAGTTCAAACAGATGAGAAAGGGCTCGCGCCCTGAGGAAGGAGCAGTTACGACTCGTCTCGGGGAGGACCACCCCTTCCTTGGGGGCGAAACGGGTCTGGAAACGCCCACCCCACGTGTTTATTGCCGTTGGAGGATTCGCCCCCTCTATCTCATCTTCCGCTCTTCCTGCAAATATGGAGAGGGTTCATCCATCTCGCGTCTCGCCCCCGGCGGCGGCGACTGCAGCCGATTCCGCCCCCTGACTTCTTTAGCTCTGCGAATGAGTGGCAAAAGAACCGACTCCGGGAAGAATAAGCGGCGGGCAGTCTTAGCGAAGCGGTGAACAGTAGACAAGAAAAGGTTTTGACCTTTTTTGATTGGGATTGATCCTCCCGAAGCATATCGTATGCCTGTGTGTAAATGGTCGATGTCTGCTGGTCTCAGAGGTCGCACGTCTTCTGAGTGGATTTCGAAGGAAATTAGGTAATGGGGATGAGAAGAGGAGGTATTCAAGGAAGGTTGTTGTTCACTCCTAATCGCACCTCCGATTATTATGTGTCACCTTCTGATTTTTTAGGCAAACCAAACATGGCTAGCTGCATGCGACTTGATTGTCTAACATAGGGGGGTTCCCAAACTGGGGGGCGTGAAGGCATGTCAGTGGGGGCGTGGGCGCGAGACAAGTTATAAATAAAAATCTCTAAGTAAATAAAATTCATACATTTCTTGAACTAATTTTATGGTGTAGATTTTTAAAAATCTCCCTTGATGTTTAGAAAAATTAACAATCCACTTGTATAAAACTCTTTTATAGCAAAAATATATAGCTTTTTGTCGATGTATTTCTCTTAACAGTATTTATTTAAATTGAAACTTATAATGTTGTATTTTGTGATAGTAAAAATACATGTTTTGTTTTCAATGTAATACTTGTTTTTTCACATGCCCACAAAATTTAAGTATGTAGGGGGGCGTGGAAGGTTTCCATTTTAACAGGAGGGGGCGTAGAATAAAAAAGTTTGGGAACCCCTGATCTAACATGTTTCCATGCAGTAGCCTGGTTGTTTGTCAATAGTGCATTTTTTGTGATAATCACCCCCTGCCACACACCCTCGCGGTGGCTTGCAAGGTATTGCGTAGGTGTAGATGTAGATGTAGATGCCGGAGCCAATTGAATCGCTGATCTTTGGGTTGCTAGGCCGGCACTTAAGGGCGTTCAACACCTCGCCAAATAATGCCGCTGCAGACTATTTTTATTTTAAATGCCATGCTCGTATTATGATAGATACGTCCATTTTGTTTTCATTATATTATGCGCAAAGGTTGAGTATTTGGTCCTATCCAGGAAATATCTTCTCTGAGCCTTGCAAATCAAGAAATCGCATGTTAAACTTTACTGTTTTTATGCGTTTTTGAACGCCTATCGCAGCGGTGTATAAACGTAAATGGAAAATTCCTTCGACACAGCCAATCTATAATCCTACATATTAAAGAAGAGACTAATGCCATGTGCTCGTCTTACGACCCATTCCTGCAGCATCTAAAATTGCGAGACGATGCATCGCGTTCACCGAACTAAACGCAAGCTGAGGCGTTCCCCTCATGTTTTTCCCGCCCAATCTTCCCCTCCTCTCCCCATTCCACCGCTTCATCTCGCCTCCGAGACGCTCCGAGAGGGAGAGGCGGAGGGGGGAGGGCTTCCTTATCTCTAAGCGATCAAGTTTCATCCTCGCTCGAAGAGCAGTGTGGAAGGTTGACGGAGGGTCTGAGCGATCTAGGCGAGATATTCCACTGTGTCTGGGCGTCGAGAAAAGGATCAACCTATTTCTTTCAAAACCTCCACAAACTAATTTTTATGCTATTTATTCACACCAATTTGTTTTTTTAATACGAAATATCGTGTCGTTAGTTTCATATTTTGACATTGCTATATAGAACATTGCAAAAAATTGAGTTTTCGTATTGTTGGGCGATAATTGAAACTGATAATTAATTGAAATTGGATAATTAAAATGAGACTATTACAATGCTTCGAACGATTTTTATTTAGTTTTCAACTGTCAAATAACAATGACTTTATAGTTTGAAGTTCATTCAAAAAATGTAAATTAAATGTTAGTCTCATTAACATTAATAATTGAAAAACAATCCTGCATTTTTGCAGGAAAATTTGTGGACTTAACTCACGCGTTCACAAATTAAAACCAAGAAATAACGATAATGCAAGGCGAGATTGTACTTCTTGCACATAAATATCTCTTGTGAGCCACATTTTAAATCTATTATAGAAATTTAAAACGGATAGCTTTACTGAAGATATGTTAGGCACATACCTATTAAAAACAAGCGTATTGGTTTAGATTCAACCGGATTAATAAGATTAGAAAGAGAGAGATTGTCGTACTGATAGATTCAAAATGTAATTTTTCCCCGTACTATAAGAGAACACAATACGCATCATTGCAAAGGGATAGTTAGGTGAAATATTGTAGAGTTGTCTGGAGTGCATAATGTGTGTATTAACAACCAATCCCTTTATTACTAAGTAGTTAATAACAGTCCAACTCTATGTAGCATGTTTCCATGTTTCTATTGCATGTCAATGGTTCCATGCAGTAGTCTTGTGCACGTTTGGTGATCTCCACCCCCTGCCGCACACCCTCGCGGTGGCTTGCAGGGAATCACATAGATGTAGATTTGTTATACCATTTTCTACCGTCACCTGCTACAATAGTATGAGAAGCAATATCCTGCCTCATGGAATCTGATAGACTCCCTTTCCTGTGTGCGGCCCTATTTCGTGATTCTTGTTCCTTTGCTATCGCATCCAACCGTGATGTCCTCCGCTCGCAGTAGACCTAACGTCATGCATGATTGAAAATTTAGTAATGTAATGTTACTATAATTTACGATCCTGTGCAATTTCCAATTGTTGACTACGCACTTATCAAGCGCACTGTTAAAAAGTAGCCACGAACATCCTTCCCTCCTGGCTTTTATTTCGTAGTTGCCAACTCCGTTTTCATGGACATGCACCCCACCCACATTATACACCCCTGTTATATAATGATATGCTATTTGGTTAGTTCATATTCTCAATGTTTTTCGTAATATTGCCTTAGCTTTTTGCCTTGGGAAGAGGAGATAAGGGGCCCACATATGTTATAACGGCGAACACTAAATTATCTTACCAATGCACTATGAGGATTTAATTATTTTCGTCATTTTGGCAATAGCAGGTTCCTTTCTTTCTCTCACTTAACGTGCGATTGATGGTCAGAGATATTGAAACATAATATTAGTTTCTTCAACCTTGGCATGCTTTCTCGAATGATTTTTCACTCTTTGTCAGGATATTAGCTCCAATACATTTCGTTTATTGTTGAGAATGGTATTTATGGTACAGAATGGTACCCCGTAAAAAATATATATTTGCCAAAAACCTTTCCGAGATTATCGTGGATTATTTGGTGACTGTGATTCTTTTTTTATCGCGAGTATATTTTCACTGAAAATGAAAATATAGCCTACGTCACGATCAAAAATTAAGAGAAAATGTCAAGAGGTGTCACACTTTCGTGAGTATTTTTAGGACTTCTTGAGAAATAGCCACGTAGCATGTTGGTAAAGCATATTTTTGTGTACCTGTAACCCAATGAGGAACTGACGCACTTTTCTTCGTTTTTATCTTAATATATGTCTTATAAGATCTCATGAACATTTGTTCATGGGTCACTTAGCATGGGTTACAATGCGAACTGAGTCCAAATGAGATTCAGGCCCATACGTAGTCATTATTTACAATTACACGTTAAATTAAATTTTTTCATAATAGCATTTACTTAGTTGACTAAATTAAATATTATTACACGAGTCACAATCAACTTGTACGACATGATATGTGGATTTGAACCTTTACCGTACCATATCCACACTTATTGAACAACATATCTCGCTGTAAGGCGCTGCCCTTATCAATGTCGACATAAAAAAGCATTACGAAATTTGCTCACACTATCGCCTGCATTGCATTTCAATAATAACATGGTTAGTATGATTAGGGGGCTACACTTCAAAACGTTAGGGGGAAAAATCAAGTAGCGTGCAGGATTTGGCACGAATTGAACAGTATGAGACGGAAGGTAGATTTTCCCACGAGGAATCATAATTTGTTTCCACAAGGCAGCAACCGCATCTTGACTAGTGACTGCTCGTAATTAGGGTAACTTTTGCTCTTGCATAACAGAGCCACCGACCTTACTACATATTGATGGTGTAGCAACTGAGACTCTTTTAACGATAACGTACTTATACCTGACGATGACTTAAAATGATAAAACTCGGTCATTCATGATTTGGAATGCTATTAATTCACTCTATTCCATGGGCCTTTCGGCATTTATGACATGTACAACGCCATTAACCGCAGGCTAGTTACTCGGAGGATCATTTGTACAGCATTTGACAGTTGAGCTCACCGCTTATGCACAAAGAAATTCGCTCTGACGTCGCTTGAACGTGAACTAGTTCAGCGGCGTCGGAAGTGAGGGGCAGGTGGGGCATTCGCCCCCCCCCCCCCCCCAGAATTTGCCCCGGGCCCTTGAAAAATTAGTCTTCATTAATAAAAATCAAATTTCACTTGTTTCCATCTTCCCTTTTCCCTTTTGACGCATATTCTACCATCTTCATATGCACTTTTAGGGGAATTCTAGTCTCTACCCCCTCCTATCCGCAAAAAATGCGGGCCCTTTTCAAGGTAGGCCCCTCCTAGCGAAAATAGTTCCGACGCCCCTGAACTTGTTCCTTTGAAAGAAACAAATAGACGATTAGATGCATATTCATTCAATTGCAAATAGCTGAGGCGTATTGATGGAAACACTGATGTCTCTATCAAACCATTTTTTTGTTTCTTTACCGACATTTTTTTTAATTCTCTAGTTCCTTGTAGCCACTTGGTTATGAAATTTACAAGAAAATGTTTCATTTCCAAAAATAAAATATAGGAATATCCCCGGAGTATTTTCATGAGGACGAAAAAGTGGACACGTTATGCCCCAAAAGTGGCTACTATTAACTCATTCACAATTGTTTATCTCTTTCGTGTTATATGATCACACTTAGAACTTTCAATTATACCGTTCCTAATATTAAAACTCGGATATTGGACAAGATATGCGAAACAGCAAAAACGTTTCTGTTCAAAATGAGCGCAACCTCTGATTTTGAAAAGTTCATTTATTTCTTGGTAAAGTAAATTCGACAAATTATAAAATACTGGGCTGTAACGTCATCCAATCAGATGACTTAACACTGCTTAATTAATAACTTAATGTCTGCTCAAAGTTTTGGAAAATGCTCCATTTAATGCAATATTTTAGTTTTTTAGTTACAAAATTTTCATCATCATCATCGGTCAGCAATTCTAGGATTGGTTTGATACATTCTTCCACTCGGATCTTCTATCGGCCAACGTTTTCATATCAGCGTAATGGCTCTTTTTTACATCCTTTACAACCTGTTCCAAGTATCACATACGAGGCCTACCTACAATCTTCCCGTTCAATTTTCCTTCGACGATTGTCTTCATCAGGCCATTGTGTCTCAAGATATGGCCGATTAAGTTGTCCCGTTTCTTTTTAGTTCTCAGGATACTTCTCTTTTGTCCCACTCTTCTTAGCACTTCCTCGTTACTTACTCGGTCGATCCATTAAATCTTCATCATTCTTCTGTAACACCACATTTCGAATGCTTACACTCTTTTCTTCTCCGCTGCTGTCATCGTCCATGCTGCCGCTAAGAAACATGCTCCAGACGTACGTCCTGATGAATTGTTTCCTTACTTCTACACTTGTATTTCTAGCTGTTAGTAGATTCTTCTCTTGATAGAATGCCCTCTTTGCTTGAGCTATTTTACTGATCTTTCGTGCTTCAACCATCTTTAGTTGCTTCGTTTGTGACTTTTACTACGGCGGTTGTGATTTTTAAACAATGTGTTGACAACCGCTACTTAAATTATGTTGTCTGCAGAACTCCAGTATTCTCTCTCCTCTTTCGTTTCGATTTTCCAAACCATATTTCCAGATATTCTTCCATATTAACTTTCGTCAACGACAGCGTTCCAGTCGCCTAAAATAATTAGGTTTTCTTTTCGTTTTACCAGTTTTATAACTGCCGTGATATCTTCGGAGGCGTCATCCACTCATTCATCTTCGTAGACCGACGTAGGCATGTAAACGTGCACCACAATGGTATCCGTAGGCTTGTTCTCAATCTTCACATCATAATCCTGTCACTGTAGTGCAGGAAGCTCTTCACGCGCAGTCCTGCACTCTTCCTGAGCATTATGCCTACTCCAGTGTTACCATTCAGTGATCCGGTTTGAATAATTCTGTAACTTCCGCTCCAGAAGTCTCCTTCGGGCCATCTCATTTCACTGATTCCTAATACATCGAGGTCCACTCTCTGCATTTCCACCTTCAGGTTCAATATTCCGTATGTCCAAAGTGATCACACGTTCCAATTTCCTACCCTAAAATGTTTATCACACTTGACTGATGTAGTGTCTCAGGTAGTCCCCGCCCAGAGATCCGAATTGGGACTATTTTCTCTCCGGAATATTTTACTCTAGAGGGTTCCATCACGTCTTGATAGAAAGAAAAGAGTGGAGTAGCTGCGACTCCTCGGGATAATAATGTGGTGGTTTCTCCTTGCCTTCCACATCGCAGTACTATAGCCGCTAAAGTAAATGTTACCACGCCTGTAATGAAATGGGTGTCGGTCTACCGACTACTGTGGTCTCCACCTTCATTCATAAGAATAAGAGCTGCTGCTCTCCCCTCCGGGTGCTGAGAAGGGTAATTGTTGGCGGTATCTTCACAGGATCTGTATCAATTGAAGCCTACCTTACCCAGGGATAGCTTTTCGTCCACGACTGCTTATTTAACGAGAAAACTCGCTTATCTCGTAGCTAACCTCTATATCTAGAGAACGACCAGCCATCCGCAACGCGGAGAACGCACTTGGTGGCTTTAAGCTCAGCCGCGAGTATAAAATATTGCATACTGATAAATAAAACTTCGTATAATTAAATTAAAATATTCTCAATGCACATCTTCCGCAGTAATTTTGCTTCATGGGTGCCCGATATGCACCGAAAAAGCATACATGAAGTAGTTTTTGTTATTTCAGTGTCATATGCGAATAGTGAAACTCTCCGGAAAAGACAGCAGCAGCAAGGCCAATGAGTAGGGAAAGGGTACGGAAGGAAACGATTTTCCACAAACCTGTAGCCCTCTAGATGCTCACATAATTTAGCTAACGGTTGCAAACATCCGGAACCCTTCAAACGAAATTTCAATTTTATGGTTTTGTTAAGGAATTCTCAAAAATTCGCCACTGTACGACGGGTGGATTTTTTTTTAGTTTTGATTATCTCTTGAGGAAGGGTGCGTGTGGCTGTGTTCTCCAGCGTCCAGAAGTGACGGCGTTATGGAAGAGTCCACGAAGCCTTAAAGAAAAGCGCAGTATCGTAAAGGATACAACAAAACGAAGAGGAGAGATTGCAACGTGCAGAATTCGATTCGCAGGGAAAAAACCGAAAAAGGCATTTATTTCGCAATATTAAATTTACGAGATAATTAAATGTAAGGGCTCCTTCGTACGCTCCTTCGTAAAAAAATTCGTAAACAAATCGTGGATCCTTGTTATCCGAAGGGCGTGAAGATCCGGTAAACAGATATGCAGTAATGGTGAATATAATCAGTGAACTTTAATAATTTGTTGTTACACTCTTTCTAAGAGTAATGTTAATATATTGATTTTATGTGCTCATAAACTGTATTTTCATTGTATTACTGCTTTATATAACCATTTTGATTTCCTGTGCTAATGTTAGTTGGTAATTTGTATACGAATTTCTACTGCAGGCTGTTATTTATGCCATTTATGTTTCTGTTTTCTCAACTTTTAATTTTGTGTACCAATGCACAGAATGGAAGATATACCTTATTTACGAATGGTTAAGTTAATTTTCAGGGTGATCATACTTAACTTGCTCATTATAATTACTAATTGTAACTAGTGAGTGCATAGTAGCCCAGTGGGTAGAGCGTTCAGTAACAGATTCAATTCCGGACGGAGCACTTTGGCATGATATCGCGGTTTGAATTTCAGTATCACAGTTGTGTAAGTCGGAAAACTGGCCTCTTTACCCTGAATGTGTGAATTTCACTCACCTTCCACCTTAGTACGGCGGAACTCAACCCTGTCAAACCAGTCATTGGGTTTAATTGAGGGAATTATTGTAAATATGGTGAATTACCTGCGAAGAAAAAAGTTTTTTCACTAATAATCTCAATTTAAAACGGCGTGTTAATAAATGTGGAGCATTGACCATTAATATCGTTTAGTCCGTTTCGTTTCTGGTGTGTATAAAAGCGTATTCAATTTAACCGTAAAATCATAATGATAACCGAAAAACGTAAATGCACAACGTTCATAAACGAAATTTTTTGTTGCCTCCGCCATTGATATTCAAGTAAAAGTACTCTGGTAACAGTTAGAGGAAAATATGTGAGCGCTTTGGCCCTGTAAATAGTAGGAAACTGTAGAGAAATAACATTGAACTTTCACATTAATGAAAGACAAGAGTCGGAGTTAGTCGCATATGCTAGGGGGAAAGACGATATTTTAATTAACCTCATTAAAAATGCTCACAATTACTTTACGAGGGCAACGTGCATCCCGCTAAAATAAATCATGGATGACTAATTTAATAACTTCAGTCCATAACATTTGACAACCACTAAAAACTGCACTACAAATCCAAGGCAACGCCGACAATCCCAGAACCCTTTAGGTGTTTTCAATTTTAGGTAATTGCTGACCTTTCTTACTCTCGACCACAACGAAGACGAGGAAAACAATTCACACTCGGCTCCGAAAAGAGAGCTCTCGACCTTATCTGTTTTCTGAGAAACTTGATCGCCTTGACTGTGCTCCCCTAGCTGAGTGAAAGCCCAAGCAGCATATAAGGAATATTTGTTTTTCATGGTTTATTTCGTTGGATTGCAGTGACCGAACGTAAACGCCCATTGGCGTAAAAGGCAGTTTGAGGTTAATCGTAATTTAGGAGCGAAATGAAGAAAAAATCATGAGCGAAGTTTCTGAATGGATTAAGGAGTGTAATGCATATTTTAAACATATTACTATTTGAGTTGTTAGATAAAATGGCAGGAACACCCCATATCAACTAGTGGCATAATTCAAGTACTTGAGCTGCTCCCCAGATGAAGGGGAGTAGACAATTTAAGACATGAGAAGAAAAAATGCCAGGCGAAGAACGGGCCTGAATGGCGAGGTACTGTAAATAAAGAAGCTGTTTATGAAAAAAGTAGAAGACGATGGGCTGGAGGATGTAATCAAAAATCTGCTCACTAAACGCTAATTGTAATACGTACATACAAATACGAAGAAAATACGATGCATGAACTCTACGTGGAGCCACTTTCAATTTAGTTTATGTAAATATTTAAAGCGAATGGACTTGCGTCTTACTAAGAGTCTCATATAAAGCCAGATTTCAGGTAAATCGCTTCTCTTGATGACTCATATCTGCTGTGGTTTCCCATCACAGGCGTTTCACTTTAGGTTCGTGAGAACACAACATCATTAACAATTTCGAACTCAGCGTGTCGCAAATATAGCCCTGCAAAACGGCCTCCGTACTCGGCTATAATCGGCCGGCTGGTTATGAGTCACCACCTCGGGTACGTTTTTGACGGAGAAACAGGTGAGGAGCCCGCACCCTGGCGGAGTATTCGGAAATCTCAAACCGAGTATGGCTATACTCGATATCGCCGAGTGCATTCATACTCGGCCGACCGTCGCAAGCAATCGCTCCTCGTATTCGCAACCGGGAAGTCGCCCTCAGTATTTGAATCGGCTCGCTTCGGTGACTTAAGCAGGCATGGGTACTCCTGCATGTGTGCAGATTGAAAAAAAGAGATTATTGATAAAATTGCGGACGGAAGATGTGTGCTACAATCAAAAGCAGGGTCAAGTAGTAGCCAAGTTTGGCAAAAATTCGACGTCGTGTGTAACGTCACTACGATATTAAGTGAAGGTTATGTGCGGTGTCGCGTGTGCAAAACTATTCTTAAATACTCGTCAAGCACAACTACCCTTTTGGCCCATAAATGTAGGTTCTTCAAAAATCCCGAAGCTCCTTTCGAAGTGCCAACTTCAATTAAATCTGAGATAACAGAGATTTTAATTCGTAATTAAAAACAAAAGTACCTAAATTAATTAACTAACAAAATTTAAGAACAATCTGATGAAGAAATGACCTTTCAATTAGCAAGAAATAGCATCTACTTTATCAAGAGTAACGCTGATGTACGCACGAACGATTTGAACAAATAATAAAGAATATTTAAATGATGACCTACAAGCAATTGAATAAAGTGTCATTAAAAGTGTCAGTTGGAATTAAATAAAAAAAAATATCCACTAATGAATTTTTGGAAAAAGAATTGTTCTCCTAACACGTGCAAAATGAGTAATAATGAATTAACAACCGTGGGATCCATTACATATCTTGTAATAAGACTGACGCTTGATCTTTCCTAGGATGAACACATACGTGAAATAATGGGTCAAGCGAATCGTAGACTGGGATTCATCAAAAGAGTATTGGGTAAATGTGACAAAAGTACGAGAAATCGGTTACTTGTCCCTTGTTAGACCTCATTTGGAATATGCTGCCAGTGTATGGGATCCCTAGGAAATCGGTCTAGATAACTACTATATATACGGTCTAGATATTAATACTATTCCTTTTTTATGCATGATATGTAGTGCATGTTTGGTGAGCAATCACCCCCTGCCACACACCCTTGTGGTGGCTTGCAGGGTATTATGTAGATGTAGATGTAGATAACGAACTTGAACGTGTGCATCGAAGATCGGCAAGATGTAAAGGGACGCCACGATAACTATATTAGCGAAACCAGTCTATTAAATGAATTAAAATGGAAATCATTGTCAGATCGCAGGTTGAAATTTAAACTTAATTTCCTAAATAAATTCCAAGATAATATTTTCAGTGATGACGTTAAAAATATTTTGCAAACCCCAACTTACTATGGTAGACTGGAACATAATTATAAAATTAGAGAAAATGATTGCCGAACCGACATATTCAAAATGTCCTTTTTCTCTCGTACAATTAGGGATGTGAATAGCGGTAAATGTCCAATACGAGTGTTGAATTCATAGCATAGGTAGTTGCATGTTGGTATAAGGACTTGTAGGTAACCCAACTAACAGCACGTTTTCACATGCTAGGTTTGCTATTTTTTCTTTTTAAATAGTGCAGTTTAGACTAATATATTATTACTAATCCTTTTAAATTCATGATATGTAGTGCATTTTTGGTGAGAATTCACCTCCTGCCACACATCTTTATGGTTGCTTGCAGGGTATTATGTAGATGATTTCCTACCTAGTTGGCTCATATATATCACCTGATACTTTGCCCATTACAGTAGTTACAGGAAAATGTCTCCGTAACTCCAAAGCAGCTCTCTGCTGCTTTGTAGCGCTCCAAATACAAATTGCAAATAAGTTGCTTAAACGCATGATTTATACTACTGGTCTAACGTTGCAAGCAATATTTGCATGTATGCATGAAACACCTTCCAGATAATAGTCACACTATCAGAGGACTCAGCTGAGGCTTTTACGGCCACATCAGGGAGTTGCTGACCTTATTTATCGGAATATATATTTATTCCCAGCGAAGGAGTTCAGTACGATATCACCGAAATACTAACCCTTTTTCGATTTCCCCCTATTTCAACCATTTTATTTTTCCCAAAGGCAGATGAATCGATGGCACGCATCCAAAATTATGAAGCCTATTACTCAGTTCAGAATTGCTTACGAGGCGAAATCTTATTCCAAATAGGTGAAATATGGAATGTTTGGAGACAACGACTTTTGTTTGGTAGATGAATACTAGAGGCGATTAAATTATAAAATGATGAACTCGATATATTGCGTCATATGCAATGTATTTGTCTCACAGGAGGTCATATTACGGACACCAAACTACGAACCCGAGTCGCTGCGCTCCGGCTAGCCTTGACGAAAGTCCAAGCTACCGCCGAGTGTATGTATACTCGTCGGTTGCTCGTAGACTCGGGGCGAGTGATCGGTCGAGCAAATCCAGACTCGGTTGACTCTGCACTCGAGTGCGTGCATTCGATTCAGCCGGCAACCGAGTGAGCGTGAGCGAGTATGGAGGCCGTTTTGCAGGGCTCTAGTCGCAAAGGAGTTTGGTACGTTTGGAAAATATTTAACCAGAATTTTATGAAAAAGATTATCCCTCTCCTCAAGTCAACGAACTGTAGTGATCCCCCAACGCATGCTTTTCTCAAATTGGAAGCCCTATTACATGCACTTAGGATAGCTCGTTTTAACAATCTTAGATGATCTTGGCTGTACATTGTCCGATTCTGAGATTGAACCTATTTTCTCTGGACTCATTCCGGCAGCATGTTCCTAGCCGTTGAAAACCAACAGAGCGATTTCATTGAAGGCATTTCCTGTTTTTCACTTGTCTACTAACTCCCTCCAATATCCCAGGCACTTCATAGCGCACCTACCTTTCCAAAGATCAAATGCTCGTGATACCCACCACTCGCACTTAAAGATCACTTAAAACCTATTTTATCCCGTTCTATTCTTTTAAAAATTATTCCCATAGGGGACCAAACATTAGAATCGAAATAATTTTGTTGTAAATTTGCAACTCTACCTGCATGAAAATGTTATGAATTTTTTCCGCGGGAAACGAAATTTTCCAGTTATTCCTCAGTAAATATTGTCCTTCACTATGGATTCCTTTTTCAGGAGTAACATCTCTGTAAATAAAGGGGTACGTTACATTTATCGTCCCATCTCCATCGGAGGCTAATTGGTCTGGGGAAGCTGCCAGAAAAGGCAGTTTTTCGCCTACGAAGAGATCTGCGGGGAAAACTCGACTTCCGCTACTCTTCTCGCTGTCCGCAATTGAAACCTTTTCGTTGGCGTTCCCCAATTCAGTCACCTTATTTCGATTGCAGGAAGGGAACAGTATATTCTACCAATATGTCATTTGGTGTTGTGTTCCGTTTGTTCTATACACGCCATAATGTTGACTTGGTCAGTGCCTCTGTGAACCAAGTCCTATTTATAGGGTTGAACCAAGTAATTGACAAGTAATCGGTAATCGTCCATATTTTGCCGTAATTTTTTTTATTTTGATATAGTTGTTTGGTACCGAGCTGGAAAGATGTATCATAAATTCCGAATAAATATTTTTTACTTGCATGAAAAATTTTTAATTAAAAAAGCATCTTCCTAGAAAGTTATTCCATTGCATATTTTAACCTATGACAACCGTATTACTTTTATTTTTTAAATATTCATTCCTTTTTAACCTCATAAAAATTATTTATTTTATCTCAACCTACCAAAATTGAAAAAATAAAGGTCGCTCTTGAACTATGTCATGCAAAGAGAGGTTTACATTTACAAATCGCATTTAAATGGATATTCACACCTGGCTGCCAAGCAAATTTCTATTGTTGAAAAGGGAGAAAGGTTGATAAATATGGAACTAAAAAGGTAGGTTTTAGTCATAAACGAATCGAGTAACGAGATTGAATGAAACAATTAAACACTGCATTCTTCTATACGTTGAATGATAAAAAGTTCTGTATCATGAGCGCAACTAATTTCGAAATGCATAAGAAGAAACATCGACATGTAATTCAATGCTTTTCTTGTGGGAGTAAAAAAATTAATAGAATGGGGTTTAAACAACCCCAAAAATTGTTTCACGCAAAAGTTCTGTTTTAGTGTGCCCCTAGACCATGATAGGGAAATATCCTCGAAATTTTACGTGTAGTTTGCGCTGTACGTTGATAAGTGAATGAATCAGTTAATGTGGACATTCCGTGTTATGTGAATAGAAGACTGCGGAAGTGGCGGTACCCAAGGGAGCTGGCGTAAAATATGTCCTCCAATAATTCGCAGGTTATTATATCGGGAAATAGCACTTCACGTAAGGATCCGTTGGACGCTCCAAGCCGAACATCGGAAGGAAATAAAACAGAAGATGGCTGACCGCGACCCACCCCAAAATTTGTTGTTCCTTTCTGAGATATTGCCCATCTCTATTGAGCTCACTGTGAGACCGAACACAATAGTACACCCATGAAACCCGATCCTCAGAAGACTTTTTTTTTCGGGCGAGAAGAGGGACGCCAGCGGAGAGGATAGGGAGGGGGAATAGGAGGAGGTGGGGGGGGGGACCGCAGCCACGCCGCTGGCAGCGCCGTCTTCCCGCCAGCATTACGCGCGACGAAGCACATAAAAAAGCTCTGAACATACTCGACAATTTACACGATCATAGAGAATAAATGAAATTAACGTTCATGACATGCTCCTGCATTGAAAAATCTAGGATTTAGCATTAAACCGAACGAAGAATCATTTTCGTGTCTCATCTTATGGCGGAGAACATTTCCAGCAAAAATTGTCTATTTTCTGGTAATTTCTCTAATTTACTTCTCGAAGGTGGTTGGTAACAAGTAAATGCGGAAACGTATGTGTTCTAGCTACATCTATCTAGCGACGAATGCCGAAAACATAATTTATTCACCTATTAGCACCTAACCATGTCGATGACAGAACCAACGGTCTGAAATCAACTTTTCAGGCGTGGTATCCAGGTCCCTTACTACTTGCAGATTGTGGACTGCACGAGGGAATAAATTAATAGTTTTCAAGGAGCAAAGTACATCTACATAATACCCTGCAAGCCACCTTAAAGGTATGCGGCAGGGGGTGAATTCTCACCAAACATGCACTACGTACCATGCATAAAAAAGGACTAGTATTTATATACTGTTCTAAACTTCACGAATTAAAAAAGATAAAAATAGCAAAGCAAGCATGCAAAACTTGCTGTTAGTTGGGTTAGCTTCAAGTCCTTATACCAACATGCAGCTACTCGTATTGGATATATTTACCGTTATTCATATCCCTAATTGTACGAGGAAAAAAAATACATTTGGAATCTGTCAGTTCGGCAATCAATTTCTCTAATTTTGTAATTATGGTCCAGTCTACCATAGTAAGTTGGGGTTCGCAAATTATTTTAACGTCATCACTGAAAATATTATCTTGGAATTTGTTGAAGAAATGAAGTCTAAATTTCAACCTGCGATCTGACAATGATTCCCATTTTAATTCATTTAATAGACTGGTTACGCCAATAAGGTTATCGTACCGTCACTTTACAAGTCTTGCCGATCTTCGCTGCACACCTTCAAGTTCGTTATATAGACCGATTTCGTAGGGATCCCATAATATACTGGCAGAGTATTCTAAATGAGGTCTAACAGGGGAAAAGTAGCTGATTTCTTGTACATGTTCGTCACATTTACCCAGGACTCTTTTGATGAATAATGAAAAGTAAAGGGCGTCTGTGATGTCACGTGATAATGAACGCTGCCCTTTTATGGACGCTGTTATCGTTTCGACGCACCCTTTCGTCGCGCGGTCGAGCACCAGAGGTCAGCAGTGGACGCGAGAACATATGGCGCGCACATTCGAGGCGATAACCTGGTGCGTGTGTGTAAGGAGGCTACTCATAGATTTGGGGCTGCTCCTTATTCTTTCTTCGCCGAGAAAGAGAAAGCAGTCGTTTATTGAACGTGCGCCCGTTATTAAATTCTTCCTCCCACACGGAGAAAGATGTTCGCTTTCCGACCGCTCCCTCCGGAGGGCGTGACTGCACGCTTCAGGGAGGTGAGGGCACGTTCGAACCCTAGTCTGAACCCTAGTTCGCCGTCTCAGGGAATGCTAGAGATCGGCGCCATTGCCCTCGGTGCCAACTGCACCGCAGTTACTACGACAACGCTCAGTGGCTCTTGATTGTTGATCGTTTCATGATTAGGTCCGTCGTTGAAACAGCATTGTACGCAAGTGGGTTCGACTGTATTGGAGGTGGGGTGACCACGATAGGAGACCCTAATTGCGCATTCTTTTCTCTTTTATGGAGACTGGAGTGTGTTGAAATATAACTAGCGATGAAACCATACCCAAATTTCATCAATGCGGCGTTATTTGATATTTCCACTGCTATTTACGGTATTGATTCATTTTTAATTCTACTGGGACTATTATATTCCCTAAAACTGGTTCTAATTCAATCTGTTAAAACTGCGTGTTTGGGACTAAATGTCTGCGCACTTCCCACTGATAATATGGCTACGCTACAAAATGCATTCCACTCTTCATTTTACGACTCTCTAAGCTTTACCGCATGCAAAAACAGCATCAGTTGTATCAGGAGTACCATTGCGTAACATAAAATATGAGATTGAAAGTGCGTTGGAGAGTCGTGGATATGAATACCGGAGACTAAACAAAGCTCCCCAGTCAACACGGAACATATGGCCATGTTCTGGCGTAACTTTGTGTCACCTATGGAAGTTATGAGTTTGGTTTTCTCGGTTTGCTAAAACCACAAACTATTTACATACAAATCATGTATTTCACACATGTTTTCGCAATTTCGAATCGGAAGAAATAATTACTACATAAAATTGCAGTAAAATGCAGTAAATAAATTCAGTTATTTGGAGTTCCGTAAGCGTGAACTAATGGCAGGGGCGTTGAGTAGGGAAGTGAAGAAAAGACTAGTGAAAAGTTTAATATGGAGCGTTGCACTATATATGGGGCGGAAACGTGGGCTTTGCGAAAAGAAGATGAAAATAGTCTTAGGCTTTTGAGATATGGGTGTGGAGAAGGATGGAGAAAGTAAAGTGGGACGAACGATGAAGTGCTAGAATTGGTAGGAGAGGAAAGAAGTGCTAGAATTGGTAGGAGAGGAAAGAAATTTGATAGATGAAATTAGGAGAAGGCAGAAGGTGTGGATGGAAAAGGTAATAAAAGGGGATGGTGTTTTGAAAGAAGTGATTGAGGGAAGAATGATGGGTAAGCGGGGAAGAGGGAGGAGAAGAACGGGGGTAGCTTGCATAGAATGATGGGTGGCAGGAGGGGATGAAGAGGGACATCGTGTGAAATTTAGGGGGTGGGAAGAATTAAATATCCATTTAAACCTACCTTCACCGGTAGAATACTTATAATAATGATAATAATTTGGAGTTCAAGCACGGAAAACTCTGCATAAAAACAATTGTGACATATGACCTCATGCTTACTATACCCTAGTATTAGATTCAAGATCACATTCATATTTATTGCAGTCACGTATATCGTGGAATGATCACATTTAAGGTCTAACGATTAAAATCAGTAGACAACTATGCACCTTAGGAAACTTAATAGTTGTATGCTCTCATCTGTGTGATGAAAACGGCCGCTGGAATTATTACGGGATTGACTTGTGGGGACACAAACCTCCAGCGTATCTTCAACCAAGAGCAGCCCGATTTGTAGCCAATTTAAAAGCATTAATGTAAACTAGCTTTTAATCAGATATATATGATGATTATCTTTCCGGATTTCCTTGCTTACAACACACGTATCTGTATCTATTTAAACTTAATATTCTTAAAAAGTAGTGAGGAGGTAAAAAAAACGTAAATCAAGAATCAGTGAAAAATACATAATGCCTCAGCGTTGACTTACATTATTTGAAAAACAAACAATTAAGGAAGAAAACATCCCAAACGCCAACGACACTCTTTTTCCATGTATAATTTGGAATTCGCATTTAATAAGAGAATGGCGTTCACTCTATCATCACTTAACCTATTTCTTCTCGAATAGCTTTTGCGTATTCATGTTTCTCAGTAGAATTCACACATTCGCATTGGTGCGTTGCCTTCCCCGTCTCCTCGCTGGTGCGAGTGGGTGGTGTCCTTGGCGACACCCCCCCCCTCCCCTTTCTTCGCACGGAAGTGTCGCCTCGTTACGGAGGGATGGTTTCACGGGGGGTTGGCACTCCGAGCTCTCGAATGTCTCCATGGCGAGTGCGTGCGTTCGAGGGAGTGCACGCACGACGTGCGCCGAAGAAGAAGACGCCGGAGGAGGAGACGGTCAACTTCTCTGGAGACGCTGCTGCCCCCCCCCCCCCCCTCGCGACTCCCCCGTGTCTCCTCCCAACTTCTTGAAGATCTCCACTCTTCGACTTTTCCCTGGTGGCCTCCGAAGAAGTCTCCCCCCTCTCTAGCTTCACCCGCCGACCAAGGATATTTCCTAGTTAATTTATTTTAATCGAGAAAAGTTGCTTCAAACTCCTCCTAGATGAGTTACGTCTTCTTCGCATTACCTTGCAGTATCTTAAAGTTTTACGAAAATGAACATTCCTTCTTTTTATTTGGAATTATACGCTTCGTTACGCCTTGATTACAGTTTTCTTCGAGGAAGAGGATCCTGTATTTGATATCGAATCATTTGTGAGTTTCACTCAGACGTGATTCTGAAACATTGCGACTAATTCATCTTGAATAAAATTTCATAGGTTTGTTGATTTTGCGGTTGATTTTTTTTAAAAACGTTTTATTATAACAGAGTTCCAAATTATTGCTGTCTGTTTTTCTGTTACTGACCTGTACACGTTCACTAGTGGCTCAAAGCAAGTAGGATAAAAAGCCTCTTCACTTCAAGAGTCAAGACTAGTAGCGGCCATTTGAGCGGTGTGCCGAGTGACCAGTGTCCGGCAGAGGTCGGAAGAATTAGCCGATGCTCGGAGAAGGATCACTGGCTGACTTCCGGAAGTGCAGAGGCGTGGGAAGGGAGTGAAGGAAGTGAAGAAGGCCACTCATGAAATGTCTCTCGACATTTTCTTCATCAGAGAGAGAGAGTGATGCTGGGAAGATGCTTACTTCAGCACTGGTCATAGAGTGGCTGCCGAGAAGAGAGATTATCTCCTCCGTTGATACGCCAACCTTCATGAAAAAACCTTTTTGACAACGTTCTCTCGGATAGTTAGTCCAGATTTAGAAATATTGTGACTGGAAAAGTCCACGGAACGCATGATAATTGCAGTCTTGTGTGCGTGGCTTATATCTTATTATGGAAAACGCAGAAAATGCTCCCTTCCGAATTAAGAGATTACTCTTTTTCGCGGCTCATAATCATTGAGAAAAATGTGCGGAAATAACGAGATCTTTTTCCTAACCTTTGACATAAGCTTTGCTACGTAGCCACCATCTTAAAACACCCTTAATGAGACTGTTGGGATACACGTTACTCATTATTATCTATATGTTACGCCCTTAATAATCCGCTATGACTCCTCGCGTCAAAATCCCGTAAAAGAGCTATGTAATAATACATGCCATTTCGGAAAAAATAACTACATGATAACTCAACGATAGTCTGATAAAGCATACACAACAAATTATGTGATTATGCCGTTATATAGCACGTTGTAGTAAAATTCCTATTTTTACAAGCTCTCTTAAGTCATCTTGACTTCGGAACATGGCTGACGTATTATTGCCACGTTTAATTCCCCAAAGTGAGAATACGTGCTAATTCCTACTATCATGTATTCTAATATGGGTGAAATACTTTTTTTAATTTTAAACTATTCCCTTTTAAATGCCACTATTTGTTTTGAATTTTATTAATAATAATATTTCGGAAAATATTTGGTTATAATGATGCTGCTACTATTGGTTACTGCAACATTTGGTATTAATAACATTGGTATTTATAACATTGGTAATAATGACATCATGTCAATAACCAGTAAGCATATTTAAAGTACGTAAAACAGATACGAAGGGCCTTGGTAAGGTGAAGTCCTAAATTAAGGGAGTAATGTAGGCTTGTAAGCACGTTCCGTCACAAGTACTGCTGCCAATGTAGCAACATGTTGTAGCACCACTTTCATGTAACTAAGAGTTTTTGGCTTCTTTCCAGCAAAACTGTATTAATATAAAATAAACAAGTGAAGTAAGGAAAACACTTTTTTTAAATGTTAAAATCTACATAAAATTTCGCATCTTATATTAGTTTTTCGTCTAAACGATGCAATATTATCTACTTATTATAACATCTTTGCATTATTGATCTGCAAATTTTACAGCAACAGAATTCCTGTGCCGTATAGCCACGTATGAAATTACTAATTTTCAACGTCTTTGTTCATCCAACATATCATGGAAAGGCATCTTTATTTTATTGCCAATCGAAAGAAGGGCCAAAAAGATGATGTGTCCTGGAATTTTCACATAAATGACATGGGCGATTCGATGGAGCCTCCGAAAGTAAAGCTTTGCTCATTTTGCTGATGCTAAGTTCTACAAAAACAATTTGCATTGTTGAGGTTTCCATAGGGACCTTCCACACTGGAACTTCTCGCACGCGGCCTTGCCGTTTAAAAAACTGTTCCTTCCCATCAAGTATTGTGGAAGTAGTTTCCCAACCGCCATTGTATTTTTTTCTTTTGAAATGGCAATGCAAAGTCGAACTCATGCATTTCGGCGTTCTGTGAGTTGAGTTCTTTGATAGTATCTAACGCTCGTGCATCTGATGGTTTACTAACTGTGGTTTACTTTCTTAATTGCAGTTCAAAAGGACGGTGGCACGCAGATTAAACTCTCCATCGAATTTGAGAACGGAGAGCAAGCCCTTTGCAAGCCGATGAGGTGAGTACACACACACAGGAAAATCACATCCCAAGCACATTTAATTAATTTTAACTCGGCATTATGCCACGTAAGGGTTTAAGAGTCTGGCATCAAATCCTAACGCAAACACTAGCATTTTTATCTTAAAAAATAATATAAAGAGATGATTTTTACAATCTTTAAATTTTAGTGCAGCGTTGCCATAGAATTTGCATCATATTTGATTATGATTCTACGACGTTACGGTGGTATATCACATGATATTTGTAATAAACCTTTATCTAATAGATTGTGTCAATAATTTTATCGTCCTTGGAGCGCAATGAAGGAAAAATTGATTAACTGCAACTAAGAAATATATTCTTGAAATTTCCTGCGCCAGAAACTTCTATCAACTTTGCACACTTCGTTCATGAAACCTAGACTCATCTTAAAATCTGCACTCGCGAAGTGGCTAGTACTTATCATTATCATCGGTCAACAATCCTAGGATTGGTTTGACGCTGCTTTCCACTCGATTCTTCTGTCGGCCAACCTTTTCATTGTGACGTAATTCTTCTCTTTTACATCCTTCACAATCTGTTCCATGTATCTCATACGAGGCCTGCCTTTTCCAATCTTCCCGTTCACTTTTCCCTCGACCATAGTCGTCATCAGGCCATCGTGTCTCCAAATGTGGCCGATTAAGTTGTCCCTTCTTCTTTTTAGAGTTGTCAGCAGACTTCTCTTTTCTCCTACTCATCTCAGGACTTCCTCGTTACTTACTCGGTCGATCCATTTAATAGCAAATATTCCACAGAGAAAAAAATCATACGCCTTGACCGGGACTCGAACCAAGGCGTCCTCTTTCTCTGTGGAAAGGCTCTATGGTATACGCCTTGGTAGCTCAACTGGTAGAGCACCTGGCCGGAAATCAGGGGGTCCGGTTTCTAGTCCCGGTCAAGGTGAATGATTTTTTTCTCTGTGGAATATTATATATTGTGCAATTTCAGCGGGTAACGCCGCTTAAGTTTTCACGGCTAGTACGTGGACCTTTTGAATTTGATCCATTTAATCTTCAGCATTCTTCTGTAGCACCACATTTCGAATGCTTCTACCGTTTTCTTCTCCGCTGCTGTCATCGTCAATGCCTCACTGCCGTGTGGCTAGTATATGTAACCTGAAGACGTATTTTCTAGCAAATAAGTTTACTCCAAAAATCAGAAAATGATAAACGAGGACAAAGGGCTCTAACTAGTCCTTGGTTTGTTTTAGCTTGTTCGCTACGCGCCCGTTTCTTGTTATGCCCTCGTAATCCATGGACAACAAGAGGGCCTCATTGCTAGTGAGCGCTGACATGACTCAGGTTCCGTTGGGCGCCCTCGCTTTCTCTCCAGTTAGAGGGGGAGGGGCTGGAAGGGGCGACTTTTAATGGCATGCAAATCGCTAAATAATCCACCCCCATCGATTAGCAATAATTGCGGAGGAATCACCCCGTAGCAGGAGGGCGGAGAGAATTGATTAGCGGCGAGGAGGGACGGTTGCCGTGAGACGCCCCGAGGGAGCCCTCTTCCCTTATTTAAAACTAACTTTAAGCCTTCCTCTCCATCTCCTCCTCCGCCTTCTTTCCTTAATCTTCAAGGAAGGAGAAGCTTCGAGGAATTTGACGGAGCTCCGAGGGCGTGTCGTGGCGTTGGCAAGCTCCAGTAGATAAGACAGCTCCTCGTAAGGCGGAGCTCTAAGCGTCGAGGAATCTTAGATTTAAACGTCTTCCTCTCTCTGAAACTAACCGATCCAGTTCTTTGTGCATGAATACCTCCTCCTTAAAAAACGATGATTTCGGTATTCACTCGGCCTGCGTTTTTGTCGTCACGCGGGGAAGTAATTGAAAGAAGGGAAAGCAGGGTCTCATTGTTGAGGTGGGAACGACTTCCTCCAAAGCGAAGTTGCACTGTAAAAAGTTTATCTGATTTTAAGGCACAAAAGCGATCTGAATTTCAGATGCAACATTTTTAAGACAGTGTATGTTGAAATTCAGTACTAATATCTTGTCAAAAATAAGGCAGGCGAAGGACTGAAAATCAGACCAGGTGGGACTTATTTTAAGATAGGCCCATTCTGAATGTTAGACCAGGGCTGTCTTAAATTCAGCATGTGCCTATCTTAAAATAAGTTCCACGTAACAATGCAGGTTGCTACTGTAATTAAAACATATTTTGAGGGGATATCAATTTATAAATACTACCTACACTTCACTCGAATATGAACCAAAACCGTAGCTTTTCATATTTTTATCCTATGAAACAGTTGAGTCCAGTGAGCACAGCATTCGCGAAACCTAAGATATTCCTCCTTGACTCCCTGAATGGTTGAGTATCTATGATTCTGTGTTCGTGGCTTTCAATGGGGGCGAATAATCGCAATTTTGTGCATGAAATCGTTAGATGGAAACGAAAAAAGAACTGTAGTGAAAGAATGAATCTTCTAACCACAACCATTCACTCATAAATCAAAAATTAAAATAAGCAAAAGGTGACGCCTACCTAAAAAGCTGCTTTGATAACATTGACGTCATTTTCTTCCCGTCCTTGACTGCTTTTCGTGGAAGCGAAGGGATTGGAAGGGGGTTCTTGGAAGGTCTGCTCCCGCAGATGCTGTCGCAACTGCTCCGATTGGCAGCTTCAGCTCTGTCCCCCCCATTGCGATAAAGGCGAAGTAGCTTCGCGGGCTCAGTTGTGATTGGACGAAGTCGATATACGTCAGATGTTTCACCACGCCCACTTTTCCGAAAGGGTTAAAAACATCAGTTTTTCGCCGCTTATAACTCGAGAAATATTTGACGGATCAAAAAACGGAAAAATACGGGTCTTTTTCTTATACAAACTGTATACAGAATCGGCAATAAAAGATATGGAAACGACCCCATTAGCGTACAAAGAGGCTCCCGAGTTAGAAAAAAGAATTATCGCGCGTGCATGTATAACGGTGTGCACGAGAACTCCGACTGATATAGGCCTCAAAAATCGCAGCATTTGCATCAGGATCTAAGCCGTCGGGAGGTCGAAAGGGCTGGGAAATTCGTGTCGCGAAAACGAGAGAGGTTCGAGAGAATGGGTTCACTCCGGAGGTTCAAATGCAGCTCTCAATAGTCACTCATCATTCGATGTATTCTTCAACAAAATGATGATGTAGCGAACTTTCGTTCATGTCAACATCAAGGCCAATGGCCAGTGGAGTGGATGTAATACTTGAGCCAGAATGATCATATTGTGTGCATTTAAGGACTCATAGTCCGCAGCAATAGTTTATTTATGCAGGTGATATGAAGGATCTCTGGTTTTCCCGGGGTTTTTCTTGGAGGAAGAGTGTTTTGGTGGCTTCAGCGATACGTCGGCGCGACTCCGGTAGGAACCTCCAGAACTCATTCCGTAATGTGGGCGAGTTCATATTGTTTGGATCGTTTCCGTTTTCCCTTACTTACAGATCCCTAATCAGGCCTTATCTCCAGCGAAGTCAAGGGTAAAATGGCTCGTCGCTACCCAGGGTCACCGATGAGTGATCTTTGAATGAACCCGACCTATCCTTACGCTTCGTCTTCAAACAACCAATTCTGAAGAGTTCTTCAAGAATTATTCCCCCCCCCCCCCCTACCTATCCCTTACCATCGTCTTCTGTCTTTTTTTTCATCCACATCTACACGATATCCTGCAAGCCACCGCGAGGGTGTGTGGCAGGTGGTGAAGATCACCAAGCATTCACTACCGACATGCAAACAAGCAGCTATAGGGTCTCATGCAACTAGATTGGTAGTATCTATAGTATTTAAGGGATTAATACATGCATCATGCACTACAGACTACTACTCTAAAATATTTCACCTACCTATCCCTTTGCTATAATGCCTATTCTGTTCTCTAATAGTACGAGGGAAAAATTCCATTTTGAATCTATTGTTAGGACAATCTATCTCTCTAATCTTGTTTGTCTAGTCGATTCTAGCATAATACGCTGGTGTTTTTAATATGTGCCTAACATCTTCAGTAAAGCTATCCGATTGAAATGTCTCTAATAGATTTAATCTGTACTTTAACCTACGCTCTGATAGTGATTCCCACCCTAATTATTGTATTAATTCTGAAACACTACTCAACCTATCGTAACACCAGTTAACGAACCTAGCTGCTGTACGCTGAACACTGTCTAGTTCTCTGATCAAACCTAATTCATTCGGATCCCATACACTGGCTGCATACTCAAGGTGGGGCCTAACTAGTGAAAAGTAACATCCCTCTTTTGTCTTCTCATCACATTTCCCTAGCACTCTTTTAATAAAGCCTAGCTTTCTCTTCGCTCGGCCGCATATTTCCCGGATGTGTCTTCCCCGCGATAAATCTTTAGTGACTGTTACCCCTAAATACCTTACGGTTTCAACGCTTTCGATCTTCGTGTTATTAATTTAATGGGATCGCTCTATCGAATTATTCCTCCTCCAACAATTGATAGCTACACACTTTTTAAGGTTAAGTTCTAACTGACATTTGTCGCACCACACTTGCCCCCCCCCCCCCTGGACTATTCATCATCATCATCGGTCAACAATCCTAGGATTCGTTTGATGCAGCCCTCCACTCGATTCTTCTATCGGCCAACCTCTTCATATTGACGTAGTTCCTCTCTTTTACATCCTTCACAACCTGTTCCATGTATCTCATACGAGGCATGCCTTTTCTCCAATCTTCCCGTTCACTTTTCTCTCGACGATAATCTTCATCAGGCCATCGTGTCTCAAGATATGGCCGATTAAGTTTTCCCTTCTTCTTTTTAGAGTTGTCAGAAGACTTCTCTTTCTCCCACTCTTCTTAGGACTTCCTCGTTACTTACTCGGTCGATACATTTAATCTTCAGCATACTTCTGTAGCACCTCATTTTGAATGCTTCCACCCTTTTCTTCTCCGCTGATTTTAAACGTCCATGCCTCACTGCCTTAAAGAAACATGCTCCAGATATATGTTCTGATGAATTGATTCTTGACTTCTTCGCTTTTATTTCCAGCTGTAAGGAGATTCTTCTTTTGATAGAATGCCCTCTTTGCCTGGGCTATTCTACTCACTATTTCTTTCTTCCTTCGTCCATCGTTGGTTACTCGGCTTCCTAGGTAAAAGAACTCTTTCCCCTCTTCAAGTTTTTGCATCCCTAGTTTGACATTTGTTTTGGCCTCTTCTTTCTTGCTGCACACCAATATCTTAGTCTTCTTCTTATTTATCTTCAGCTGATATCTGGCCATTGTCCTTTACATGGTTACTAGAATCTTGTTCAGATCCCTCTTTGTCTCTGCTATGAGTGCTATGTCATCAGCGAATCGCAGAATGCTTATTTTTTCGCCGTAGATAGTCACTCCAGAACACTTCTCTTTGAATTAATTGATGGCTCTCTCGATGTAAACATTAAAAATTACGGGAGACAGTGCACAGCCTTGTCTCACTCCTTTCCTTATTCTTGCCTCTTCACATCTGGGTCTAGATTTAATCACAGCTACCTGGTTTTTATACAGACTGTGGATAATTCTTCGGTCACTATACGACACTCCAATTCCCTTCAGAAATCCAAGCATCGAATCCCAATCCACGTTGTCAAAAGCCTTCTCTAAATCCACAAATGCAATGAACGTCGGCTTGTTCTTCTCCATTCTCTTCTCTATGAGCAGCCCAAGGGCCAATATTGCTTCCCTTGTACCCTTAATTTTCCTGCATCCAAATTGATCTTCATCCAGGAACTCCTCTGCTTTTCGTTCTATTCTTCTGTAGATGATCCTGGTCAGTATCTTCGATGTATGTGTCGTCAGGTCTTATAGTTCTAAAATTTTCGCATTTCTCCGCTCTCTTATTCTTGGGAATAGGAATTATGATGTTTTTCTCGAAGTCCCTTGGAATTTCTCCTGTTGAGTACATGTCGCAGATGGTTTTGTAAAGATGAGTTAATGTCTTCTCTCCTGCATTTTGAATTGTTCCTGCAGGAACATGATCGATACCAGAAGCCTTATTCATCCGAAGGTTCCTTACTGCAGCGTCGAATTCCGATCTTAACATTGATGCACCCAAATCATTCTTTTCCACTTCGCTTTCCTCTTCAATAGCTTTTGAGCTGAGATTTTTTCCGTTGCATAACTTCCAGATATTCTTTCCATCTCTTCACTTTGTCCTCGTTTTCGATCATAATTTCTCCATTCTTTTCCCTTATAGCATTGTATCTTGCGCTCCGTTCCTTGAAGTGGTTCCTCACTATCCTGTAGTCAGCTTCCACCTTTCCAAGTGCAAGGTTGCTTTGTATATATTCACATAGATTTTTCATAGCTTTCCAGGCTTTGCGACTTATTTTGTTCCTTATTCTTTTATATAGCAAAGCTGCCTTTCTTCAGTTTTCGCATTCTTGTACTTTCTTCTTTCTTCAATCAAGTCTAAGACTTCCTCCGTGATCCATGGCTTTCTCTTGGCAACTTTTCTTCTTCCAAGAACTTCTTGCGACTTCCTGTAGTCCACATTTAATGTTTTCCCAACGCTCTTCCACTGATTTCTCATTCAGGTTCCCTCCTATGTGGTTTCCCACTGCTGTTTGCATTGCCAGCTGATGTTGAGCCCCCTTTAGTTTTTCTACTTGCCATATATTTTTCTTCGTTTTCTTCAATATCTTGAATTTTAGATGGCATTTCATCATCACTAAATTATGGTCACTGTCGATGTCTGCCCCAGGGTAGCTTTTGCAGTCCTTCTTGGTTTCTCAATCTCTGCTTCACTACAGTGTAGTCTATTTGACATTTTCTTCTGTCTCCTGGCATTTTCCATGTGTATCTTCTTCGGTTGTGATTTTTAAACAATGCAACACTTCGAAAATACAATATTTTTCATCATCAACAGAATTTCTTTTTTTTCTCTCGATTGCGCGTACAAACTCCGTTGGTGTTATTCGCGGCTATTTTGCATTCCATAAATTTAATCAAGAATAGTTTCAGGTTTTTCTCCCATACCCTCTGTTTATTTTAATCTCATTTGAAACCTTGTTTTTTTCATCCTAGTCTTCGACAAATACAATAACAACCCTAATATTTCGAATAAACTTTACGAATTGGGTCTCATTTAGTTTCCCACTTCATTACTCAGTAATCATGTAAAAGGCTTTGAAAAACGATGTGAGGTTATTATACTCCATTTCCAAACTCTTCGAAGTTTCCCCATCACACTGGGATTAATTGTTCTCGCTAGGGTTTTCTTTTTTACCCCGTGCAATTCGAGCTTCAAGTTCGCGAGACTTAAATCCTAGAAACTGGTCCTGCGTTCCCCTGGTTCCTGGGGCTCACCGCGATCCCGATTTTACGCCGCAGTCGACCACAGGAGGCGAAAAAATAAACCATAGCGATGAAAATCGTCTCCTTTTTTTGAAATTCACATCATTAAAAGTTTTCGGGTGTTGATCGGACCGCGTTCGAAGCCGCCCGTTTTCGCCCAGAGTTCCCGAAGAGCGATTGGCCGGATGATTAGGGGTCACAGCCGCGCGCATTGACCCCTAGGGCACAAAGGAGGCGCTGATTGAAACGAGGGAGGGTCGGGAAGCATCCGCCTCCAACCCCGAAGGATATTTACCCATTTTTCCAAATCTTATTAAGGAATATTTTCCCACTTGGCGCGAAGAGACAGGCCAAACCCTCGGCAGGAAGGGAGTGGGTTGTTGAGCGTGCCGTGTGCAAATGAGCCAGCCACTCACCAATCGCACAAGGAGTAGGGGGGGGCTCGCCGTCGGCAGCTGAAGATCAAACGGCTAGAGAACAACGTGGCCTCTTGTGTAGGGATTCATTTGCTCGGATAATTATACGCCTAATAAATGAAAAAGTTCACGGGCAATTTTGGTGAAAAAAGCTAGGTACTTTTCAAGAAACTCTCCTTTCAAGATGGGGCTTCTGTTCCAAACCATGCCCCTCCTTCGCTTTTCTTCCCGAAATAAGTATTCCTCCTCAGCCTACGCCTCCTACCCTCTCACGCCCCATTTCATTCTTACATTCTTACACATAAAAATGCATTTTTCATTCCCTGAACACTTCAATCCGGATACCCCAGTTTTTCAGCTCCAAATGCATCGTACAAACGTTAACCCAAGTGCAAACCCTTCCCCAACCCCCCAAACTCCCCCCCCCCACCCTCTTTCCCTTCTTCACCTTTCAGACGGGAATCCTTTTGAATCCCATCGCTCAACTTCTTAATTCAGTGAATTCAAATGCAGTGTTGCGATGGGGCATTCATAGGAAGCGCCTCTTGGTATCTCATTATAAGTTTTAAGGATATCGTCTGAAGAGTTGCTACCCATTGCTCTGAGTGGTCAATTAAACTAGCCAATTTAAAGGTACCCTAAAGGGTTTTTTTCTTCAATTCAGTCAGAAATTAAGGTAAGGTCAGTAACTGAATGCCCATACTATTATCATGAAACCTATACTCATTATTTCATTTCAAAAGCAGAAGGATTTGAATATACGTTGTATAAAAAACTCCCATTAATCACGTAGTTATCTGAGTGTTTTGTTAGTTTTTAATTGGTGAGTTGAAAGGGATTTAAATTTGTGTGATGATAATTATATAACTTTAGTAAATCAGAATCAATATTTTCGCGATACACCTCTTCGGCCTCAAAAGCACAAGAGGATCTGCGTTTATGATTTTGAAGCCAGGGTTCGTCTTCAGAAAGCAAGTGTGGAACCCTCCTTTGCATTGCCCTTGAGCAAAATTCCGGCTGAGTCGAAGGAATCATAGCATAAATGATTTAAATAGCAGATGATAGAGGAAGTAAATGACTGTGGAAGAGCGTAGACTCAGGGGGCGATAAAAATTTTCTAAAATCGTTGTTGGCACCAGTCGGGAGGTAAGTCTTAAATTCACTACCTTCCCTACTTTAAATTTCCCACCCTCTCTCCTTGGGCGCTTTCCGGCCTTCATTTGTTTATTCAATTCGACTACGGTCGTATGTACTCGAATCGACTGATATTCGATAGTCGAGTTTTCGTCTGCTACGAGAGTGTGTCCGGCTGGAGTCGAGAGGTGGCAGAAGTCAGTGTGTGTGTGTGTGGAATCGGCTTCTGGCGTGACGGGTCAGTCGTCGGCCGTCAGCCCAGTCGTTGGTCGGTTCGTGATAGAATTGATGTCCTCTCGTCCGGAATGGGCGAAGATAGACCAAGGTCATGTCCCTTGACCTATCCCCCCACTCCCGTAATTATTTTGCTCTCTCATTACTTTTGTCCCGGTTTCTTTTTGTAAATCAGTGCCCGGCTTGTTTAGGCCTGCCTCCCCTTCATTTTTTTTCTTGGTGCGGCAGTATCGGCCCCGTGTGGGTACATTGTTTCAATCGGGTGCTATACGTGCATGCTGCCAGGGACATCATGCATCTGAAAATGTACATTAATTAACAAACGGAATTTGATTGCGTGTATATCCCGTAGTTTTAAGTCGTAGTTATTCCAAGTAATATAATGCTCTATGTTTCGCTTAGATAATGTATGTCTAGGTATTGTGCAAAAAGTATAGTGGAAAATAGAGTGCCGTTAATTGTAATTTAATGTCCCCACATTGTATTTATCGGTAAGTTGAAATCCAGACCTCTTTATTATTAAATACCTAAACTCACGAAAAACCATCCATATATTGTATTTATCATTTCAAACAAGGTTCAGTTAATCTCAACATGACATATTTATTGGGTTATCCGGCCAATCTTATCCAATGAAAATATTTATGATAAATTTCATTCTCCTTGTATTAAATTCTTTTAGACTACACAAACTCAAATCGATTTCATTTGAAGACAATTGAAAAGGCATTTAATAGTTTTAAGTGACATTATTTTACCGCGCAAACCAAAATTGGTGAAGTGAAATGCAGTTGATGCTACAGAGTACACTTCTCGGCATTCACTGGCGAGTAAAAAATATTACCCTTATCAAGTCTTAAAACTTCTTCACCCCCTTCGCATCTTCACATCCTTCACATTTTCATATCTTCTCCCTCTTCACATCCTTGAGATCTTCACCCCCTGCCACACACCCTTGCGGTGGCTTGCAGGGTACCGCGTAGATATAGATGTAGACTTTAAAAGGCAACTTCAAGTGTATTTCACAAGGAGTGAAATATTATATTTAAGCTCCGAAAACTCTCTTCAAAATGTTCTTCATTCTTAAAGGCAGTGTATTGTAGTAAGTCATAAGCAAGGCTGCATTTTCCGATGGAATTCAAACGACTCTTGTAATTGCCCTTTTTTCATTTCGATTCTACATTATTTTCTGATTCCCAAATTAAATGCATATATTGCGAGAGTAGTTTTAATTGTATGACCAATTGTTAAATTGCTATGAAAATAAAGTCTCTCTTAATATCGTTAACATTTCAGTCAGGTATGTAATTTACTTATCTTTGCTGTATATCATACATGTTTAATAAGTAATGGTACATGTTCAGGAGTGAAATTCGACCCTATAATTACTTCGTAGTTGAATGGCAACAAGAAAGAAAGCATTTTATCGATAAATAGAAATTCGAACTTTTTTCGCACTCGTGACATTTATATCTCATGCATTTCAAATCTATTTTTATGATGATATGTAATTAACTTTGAATATTAAGGTGAGGCAATTAGTCCCACCGCACATGAAGTACCTCCGCGACCTAATTTGACGGATAGCGTGTTTTCCCATAATGCATTGCCTGTATCTCGCGGATTTGTTTCCACCCGCTCGAATCGCCCACCAATCAAAAATATGCGTTTATAAGAATGGGGGGGGGGGGGGGGGACGGGGGGTGGTCGGGGGATGCATTCGGGAGTGGTGAATGGTGGCGGGCCAGGTGGTGTCCAACACCAACCCTGCTTCTTATCAGACGCAGTTAGTAGAGTGACCTCTCATGCAACGCTGAGGGAAGTGGTCGAAGTTCATTTCGCGAGTGAAACCAATGAAATCACATCAGAAGAAGGACACGACTTTGTGTTTTCCACTGATTTAATGTATAAATTACATCTACATGCACATCTACATGATACCCTGCAAGCCACCGCGAGGGTGTGTGGCAGGGGGTGAAGATCACCAGGCATGCACTACTGACATGCAAACAAGCAACTATAGGGTCAACCGGTTCAAATAGTACAACCGGTTTCAGTGCTTTCACCATCTGGAGGTAAACTAATAATGAAAGAGGAAGTCCGTTGAGTATTTATAAGTGAGGGGGAGGGGTATAGAGGAGAGGGGAGTAGGGGTGTGTTCTCAAGGTGGTGGTTTAGGGTTAGGGTGAGAAAGGAGTCTTCCTGGTGAAATGGGTGTGGGATCCTTGATAGCAGTGGGGAAAGGTGCAGAAAGCTTGAGTGTCTTTGAGTTACGGCGAGTCTTTAGAACGCAGTCCCTATGCGTTCCGTTGCATCCATTAAACACGTCCATTTGGAACCACACGTAGCATCTCGTGTTGGAAGTTATAGCAGTGACCTTCATCCAGAATGTGTTTGGCGAAGCTTGAGGTGACGTCTCAGCTGTGGAGCCAGGGTTTGTGCTCTTTGCGCCCACGCAGAAAACTTCGTCCTGTCTGACCAATATCAGCAAACGTGACACTTGAGTTTGTGCACGCCCTCTTTTCATTAGGGAATTGATTACACCATCGTCGAGCAGATTGAAATTATCATAAAAAATAAATCCTTCGACTTTCCATCGTATTTCTTGTGATACTTAAAACTTTCAATAGATTAGGTAATATTCTTTGTGATTTAAGGATCACTTAGCAGGCATATACTCCTACTTAAATTAATAAGATTCCTTAGACAACTTGACTCAAGCAGTCGCGAGCCAACCTCCTTAAGAAATGCTTCTTAACTATATAGATTGGTGTGGAGTAATGTTCAACGTTTTCAGCTCTCGTTGTCGCGTAGTATTCTCTGGTAAATATTTCCTCTTTCAAAGTATTTTGATTGCAATTCTTCAATGCTGGACCATAATATCTACATAATCTACATCACGTTCATAATTGAAGACCTGAGTTCAAGAACAAGTTAATAACCAAAAGTGAAGTTTCGAGAAAACTCCGGCTATTATCTGGTTCTTGCACTCATTGTCAGAGAGCAGAACGTAAAATTCCAACGATTTCTGCTAAATTTATTTAGAACTTACCATCGAAAATGACTATGTCTACTGGTGAAGGGCAGGAAGGGCTGTGTGTATGTGGAAATCTCATTTTCGCAAAAAGTGGTCATTATCTGGTTCTTGCACTAAGGTCTTCAATTATCGAAAACCTGAAATCAATCCCGATACCGGAACCCTGGACGATTGCGAGCCACGGCACCATCATTTACCACGGCCATTAAGCCTTGTGTATGCAGTCGTTGAAAACAGCGGTTTAACGTGGATCAATGTGATTTCTCCAAGTTCAGCATCATCATCTTCGTGTTCAAGAAACAATTCATCCTGCTCGTTAAATAAGTTCCCCTCCGAAATATATCGATGGACATTTTATCGCCCCTCATTCCAGTTAATCGGACCTTCATTGATATTTTGACGATGGCATTCTACATTAATTACATTGCTTCTCTTCAAATTAACAGCAGTTATTCGGGATACGCGACTGACAGATGAGTCAGCGCCCTTCAGGAGCGGAACGATTCGGTCGAGGATTAAATGTGAGCATTGCGATCTTTTCTTCATCGCTCCTTGGTCCGATGGTGCATGCACTCGCCATCAAGTTTTCCAAGTATGGCTAACGTAGAGGGCGTATGTTATGAACCAATAATCGTTCGCAGTCACTGTTCGATTGTTTGATCTCCACAGAGTATGTTTCCGATGCCCGAACCAAATTCGACTTTGCCTATAAAGGCGCGTTTACACGTAGCAGTTGCAATCACCACGCCACTTCTATGCTCCACGTCAATTTTATTTTTAGAATTAAAAAGTAATTTGCTTATTATAGTCGGATTATAATAACAGATTTTTTAAATGTCTTTGGGTAAATGTCTAGCTATTACTTGGCTAATATTGCTTAGGAAGGGCAGTTTAAATCCGCCGCATAATTTTTCACGGCAATTAAATTAAATACTGCAAAACGTCGTCATATTTGATCTTTTTTTGCATTCAGTCAAATAGTCTTATATTCCATCAGCTTCCTCAAAAAATTGCACGCTTCGAATGTTATGCATGTTAGTTTCATCCTTTGCAAATTATTTGGCGGAGAGTATGATGGGATAACAATTACGGCCAATGACCGCAAATTGCTTGCAGAGGAAATTTACTTTGCTTGAGTGCTGGTCCCTTGGTTTTTGGCGCTCTGATTACCTCTGAGGAGCTCCTTGAGAGCGATTCTACAGTTGCTGGGCGAACCCGGGGATCCTAACATAACGTCTTGAGGTTTACAGGAGCATCATTCAATTTCTTATTCCCCTGATTCCCCTTCCTGTGCCCATCTATCGTTTGTTTAAGACGTTGGGAGTCAGTGTTTTCGAAGGAGGGGTCACTCGCCCGGATAAGAGGTTCCTCCCAAGTGGCCTTGCTGAAGAGGGAATCCGGGGAGGCATGAGAAGGTTGGACATCGGAGGATCTTCAGAATGCCGAAGTTCTAGAATCCGAAATGGCGCTGGGAACCCATCTTCCTACGCACACAAAGTGCTTTGTTGGCAAGGCCACCTCTGATGCTTATCTGTCTTCCGCGACCCCTTTTCTTGCTAATCCTCCTCCTGATATTCAATAACCATTATTATTTATCATCCTTTCCCTCTCACCGCTCGAGCAGGTAATTCCAATATCCAACTATCTTTGATCACATTGCCATCGGGTTACACTACTTAGTACTAATTATGAAATTCGGAAGTACATGGAGAGATATTGTCAGATTTCCTTTAATGTCTTAGTATTAGCTAGCGAAAACAATTGTTAAATAAATCAAAGTTAACGCTAAGGAAAATTGTGTCGATTGCGATTATCTTATGTTAAGTGTCGTGTCACAGATTCGAAATCCAGTTAATTCCTCAGTGCCCTTAAAAGTTTATTTCAACCTTCAGCTTTTTATTCGTTTACGATCTGCGTCATAATTATCGTTTTCTGCGCAGATTATGAAAAAATAAATTTTAATCTTCGCTGCAAAATCCACCTGCCAAACGAAGGACTTTAGGATAGGATAGGATGTTTCCTCCTCAATAAAAACGACACGGAGTTTCACAGGGTTTTACTAAGAGGAATATAGAAAATTTTATCGGCCTAATCGTATTGATTGGATTGGCGTGGTATTGATTAGGATGCAGAATGGGCAATCCTGGTTTGATTCCGGGAGAAGTGTTTGAACTCATCGACACACAGCCACTATAGCCGAGGATTTTTGTGGAATAATGATTTGCTTAGTAGCAATTGGATATTTTACCCGAAATATTTATCGTACGCTATGATTCTTTGGCTATAATCAACACTTGTTTCATATTGTCGTCTAGAAGAAGGAGAAAAATAGTTTGTTGTTAATTTTATTGCAGTTGCTCCTCCTTTTTTAAGAGAAACTGCTCAGTGGTCGTCGTTCGTAAAAACGCCTGAGGTCCTTGAGAATATTCCCTTCCATCTCAGTTTTATTCTTTATCGAACAAAAACTCTTTTAAAATAACTGACAAGCAAATTAACCATCACCCCATTGCAATTGCAGTAAACGTTTAACACCACCAGGCATTTAAAACGAATATTCACATATTATGGTATTCGTCGTTGAGGTGGAAATGTTCTATTTCTCAAAAGTTGAGTTGGACACACTGGCAAACTTGATTTTGGCGTTTCACGGTGATTTTTGGGTGGATTCGAGGAATTTACTGGCCGTTTACAAATGAGAAACATATTTAACGTTTGTGCGACTAAGATTTACAACTGGAAACACATCAGGCAACATTTCAACTCAAAAGGGAAACCACTTCAATCACTTCAACGTCTTGTAGCCAGCATTCCCTAGGCGAGCAGCAGTGATATCACATACTTTCCACGTCATCAACAATGCGTAGACCGAGAAAAGCGTTTTCGGCACGAAATTCAAGTAGAAATTTCAAAACTGATGTAGGGGTGAAATTATTTGGTTCTCGGGGATCAAAGTCAGCCAGTGACCTATTGACCTATCGAAGATTCCTAATCAAACGCAAAGCGAAGTATATGGACATTTCCCATTCATCAGGTTAAGCGGTTTTCAACACAGAGTTCCCTAGCATTCAGACGTGATCAAGGGAGGTCTTCATTAAAGTACCCGGACCTCTGAGGTTAAATACATCTACGTAATACCCTTCGAGCCACCGCGAGGGTGTGTGGCAGGGGGTGAAGATCACTAAACATGCACTATTGACATGCAACCAGGATATATAATGGAGAAATGCTAGATAATAGGGTCATAAGCAGCTACATTGGTTAGTATCTATGTAATAAGAAAGGGATTATTGGTTGTTATTATATGAATCATGCACTACAGACTACTCTGACTATATTTCACCTACCTATCCCTTTGCTATGCTGCCTGTTCTTATCTCTTACGGTACGCGGGAGAAATGACAGTTTAAATCTATCGGTACGACAATCTATCTCTCTAGTCTTGTTAATCTGATCAAACCTAGCATAATACGCTGGTGTTTTCAATATATATCTGACATCATCTTTAACCAAATCGGTTTCGAATTTACTTAAAAGGTTTACTCTCAACTTTAACCTGCGTTCTGATAGTAATTCCTATCCTAGTTCTTCTATTAAACTCGCAACACTTATACAATTATCGTAACGGCCTTTAACGAATCTAGCGGATCTCCTTTGCACACGCTCTAATTATTTTATCATACCTTCCTCGTACGGATCCCATATGCTAGCGGCATATTCTAAATGAGGCCTGACAAGTGCAAAATAGCTTCTTTCTCGTACTCTCTCATCGCATTTGCCTAGAACCCTTTTTACGAATCCTAATCTACGGTTTGCTACACTAGTTATTTCCCTGATGTGTTTCCCCCATGACATATCTTCAGTGATGGTGACGCCCAAGTATTTAATAGATTCTACGTTAAATATTTTCCTTTCTTTGATACAATAATTATTTCGGGGAAAGCTATTCTTTTTTCAAAAGTTCATAATCGCGCATTTCTTCTAATTTAATTTTAGCTGCCAATTCTCCACTCACTAGGCTACCCCGCCATCCGTATGTGCCTGCCACTGCTAACATCTACTACCGCCGTATTCTTAGATTTCTAGTAAATCCTTGGGTTTGGAGGTTTATCTTAGTTCAGTCTAAGTGTGGTTTAGATCGAAACTAAAAGTTGGTATTCATAGCCCCGGTCGAGGGAGAGACTACTAACGTAGTCCGAGACTTGCCTGCTGCGCGAGGATGGAACGTCTGGCAACACCGCTATGCGTTGAGTAACTGCGATACTACCGGAATTTTTGAAATTGCTTGTTTGTTTAGGTCTTTTGTTTGGTTAAAACGTGGAATGTAAAAGAATTCTCTCCATTATCCATCTCCTCTAAATCGTGTAATATTTCCTCATAATCTAATCCTGCCATTCTCAAATCCAAATACACCAAGTAAATAAGCCTAAGTAACGACGGACGCACAAAAACAAAGGGTTGCTAAGGAGAAGGAAAGCTATTTGCTAACTAAAAATAATGATAATCCTATACCTACCTAGGAAAATAAGTACATGAAGATTTAATACAATGAAATAAACCAACTTATTCCTAAAAACGGACTGCTAATTAAAACGGTTGTTAATAACTGTAAAATAAACTTGTAGAATATGGAACGAATTGATATTAGTTCGCATAAAAACTGAAAACGCGAAATGTAAACAAGTATTCTTGTTTAGCTTTAGACTTTTATAAGTGATCAAGAATTAAATATGAGTGAACTATACATAATAACTGATTAAAAAACTCAAGACATTTAAGCATAACGCTTAACCCGTTCTCGCAAATTAAAATAACAGAAAACTATATTTACTAATCAACTACAATGAGACCGATACTAATTTACTACTCTACTGCATAAAAAAATATTAACATATGAATATAAATGTTCAACTATTAAGCTAACGATATCCCGCCCGATAATACTGATGCAACTAACCAAAAATATAACCTCTTACTTATTGTTAGACTACCTGTAACGAGGAGATAAATATAAATGTTTCGGAGATTACCTTCATAAATCACCACTCCACAAAAATGTCGACGAGAAAATGGCCACTCGATGAACTTAAACTCATTGTTAAACCGTTGTTACCTGGATTAAAGTTAACCTGGATTAAAGTCGGTCCGCGCTAAAACGGCATATGAATACGGGTTTAACGAAATCGCCGGACGAACTTCCTTAAACCAATCTTAGTCGTAGACTATCGAATGTATGAATATAGCCGTGGAGTGTCTAAGACGCGTCCGTTGCCGACTGTCGAACATTCGTCGTACAGAGACAACCATCCCTTCCCCTCTTTCCCCCTCCGCATCCCCCTCCGCCCCCCTCCCCACCTTATCTCACCTCTTCCTTACTTTTCGGCTCACCACTTCCTTCTCAAAACTTTAAGGGCCGCTTAATTACGACCAACTCTTTCATTTAAGATCGTATCTTCCAGTTGGAGAGCACTTACTTTCCTCGACCGGATTGGTTCTGGCGTAGCAGCCTGGTGAGTCGTATTCTAATCTAATTAGATCACTAAAGCTTTAAATGAATCTTTACGCTTTGCGCTGAACTGCTACAATTACAATTCAACTAGCCGTCACTAACGACTTTGGTCGTCGACGTGACTGTTTTCGAAAAGATGTTACCAGAGTCCGGTTGGCTAACATTAGAATTGCCACAGAGCAGACGTCATTCCCCTTTATCGGGAATCGAACCCATAACACTCCCATAGACTTCCAGTCAGGTGCTTTTCCCATTCAAGCTAGCCACACTTCCTCTTTCCCTGTGAATTTCCCAATGGGGTTTAAAAGAACAACGTGTTTCACGAACTGCTTGAAGGAGATTCCAACGTGACTCCGCAATTCAAAATCCCGCAAAAGAGTTATGTTACTTAAAGAAATAAATACCGATCCAGAAAAACACCTTTATGGAAAATCATCTATAGGGTGATAACGCATGCACAACAATTGTATGAGTATGCTATTATATAGCGCGTTGTAGTCGCATTTTATTTATTACAATCTCTTTTAACTCATTTTGACTTCGGAACATGATTGACATGTTGTTGCCACGTTTAATTTACAAAATAAGAATACATGCTCAATCCTGCTAATACGTATTCTAAAATAGGTTAAATATTTTCTCTCTTCGTTTTAAATTATTCCTTTGCAAGTATAACTCATTGTTTTGAATTTTATCAATATTGATATTTTTGAAAATTGTTTGGCAACAATGACGCTGGAAGCATTGGCATCTGGAAGTATTGGTATTAATTACACCATGTCAATAACCAATGAAATATTTGAATTACATAAAAAATATAAGAAGGACCTTGGTAAGGTTATTCCTTAATTAAGTTAGTAATTAGGCTTGTAAGCACGTTCCATTACAAGTACCGTTGCCGATGATAACGAAATACTGTAGCGCCACTTTCATGTAACTAAGGCTTTTCTGCTTTTTTTCGAGCAAACATTTATTAATATCAATTTAAAAAGTGTTGTAAGGCGAGCACTTTTTCACAACGCTAAATTCTACATAAAATGCGCATCTTATATTAGTTTTTCGTCAAAACGACATTTCTCTTCACATTATTAATTTGCAAATTTTACTGTAATAGCCATGTGCTGCCGTATAACCACGTATAAAATATCTAAATTTCAACGTCTTTTTTCTTCAAATATATTATGTAAAGGCCTCATTACTTTATTGCCATTTGATAGACGGGCCAAAAAATGATGTGTCCTGAAATTTTCACAAAAATGACATCTACTTCAAAACTCGTTGGAGCCTCGTTAGAGGAGGTTGAATTTCAAGCGCAAATAATGTGATAAAACTGAATATTAGCCTTTATGGCAATCATCACCATGTGCATATTTATTTAACTATAAGGTCATTTAATCCTCTCATTAGGGGATCGTGCTGGTGTAGAGGTTAGAGTCCTCGCACCCAGAAGGCAAGGGTTCGAATCCAAGTATCAATAGCAGATGTTTTTCATTAGTGCATCGGCCCCTATTTGAATGTTTTGTTGTTTGTGTTGAGCGTATCAAGTTCAGTACTCCGTCCGTCGGATGGGACGTTAAGCCGCGGTCCCCTTTGGCACTTTTTGTCAAGAGCAATTCCGACGCCGGCTTTTCCCTCTCCACTCTTCCTGAGTTCCCATTCCTGTTCCCCTGGGATGAGGCGCCTTAAAGTGCTCGTACAGACTAGTGTCAAGATAGAGGCACTCGTAGGCGAAAGGCGAAGTTTTAGCGTGATTTTCGCGTAACTAACAGGATGAGATAAAGTCTTCTCGACTGCCAAGGTGATACACCGCTACGGGTTTGGGCGAAATGTAGTATGGACGTGTCCCACGGAGAGCTGACGCCTTGGCTGATTTGCAGCTGAAGAGGTTAATCAGCATTTGCAGTACAAGCACCGGTGGAGAAAACCCCAGAGAGAATGACCACGAAACGCAAAATATTCCAAAGGCGAGCATCGATTAACGAATGTTAATATTTCTTTTAGACAATTCTGGATACGCTCACCACAAACGTAGTTTGATGAATGCTTAACACTTTATGATTAAGTATACCTAATTAATGAAAAGATTTAGGTAAAATTTTAATAACACGGATTTCAATTCAATGCAACCTGATTCTCAGTCATGATGTTAAGGTGTCGTCATTACTCATTGACTACATATGCATGCAAGTCATGACAAAATTTCATATTTTTAAACTTATGCTTGTAAAGAAACTGTCACAAGGCGGCTAGGGTGTTGGTTCAATAAAAAAGAAAGTGGGATGGAAGGAGTGTAAAATCGGAATGCCGATTGTTAAATGTTACCGTGAAGGCGTTCATGGTTGCTATACTTGCATCCAAGGTAAAAAAGAACCAATGCTTGCGTCAACGCATCAACTTTACCAGCATTTCGGCTGGGAGTATGGAGCGTTCACATATCCATGTGTGTACTATCTTCACATACCTATGTGCTATGTTTACATACTTGTTGCCGGAATGAAGCGCTCTTATGCAACAACTGAATGCGCATCAATTATATTTGGTGCATGATGACCCCCCCATTGGAAATAGTGGAAGGTTCGGCCTGCGTCATGGTAACGTCCGCTGCTCAGTGGCATATGTTTGGGAATGATTGATTTAATATTTAATATTTTGGTACGTGCCCGGCTCAGCGTCTGCGACAGCAGAGGACGAAGAACAAGTTAGAACACTCACAAGGACTGTTCGACATTCAAAAATATTTTTAAAAAACCAGCTTATTATGCTAGATTCGACCGGATAAATAAGATTAGAGAGATAGATTGTCGTACTGATAGATTCAAAATCGCATATTTCTCCCGTACTGTAAGAATAGGCAGCATAGCAAATGGATAGGTAGGGGAAATATTTTAGAGTAGTCTGTAGTGCATGATGCATGTATTAATCCCTTAAATACTATAGATACTAACAATCTAGTTGCATGAGACCCTATAGTTGCTTGTTTGCATGTCGGTAGTGCATGCTTGGTGATCTTCACCCCCTGCCACTAACCCTCGCGGTGGCTTGCAGGGTATCGTGTAGATGTAGATGTAGAATTGCAAGAGGAGAATTATTCCGAGAGCAATACGTGCTACTATCACGATACATGAAAACTGAATTCAGCCTCTCAAGAGATTTCATGAATAGGAGCCATGGAGTAAGAACCTCGATAGACTTTAAACGCAGTTAACTGAAATGCTTAGTTTATTTCATTAATGGCTGATTATTTCCTCGAAGCAGAAATAGTTACCATAATTGTTCACTTCAAAATACTCAAACTTGGGTTTTCAACTAAACTACACAAAGTTTCTGGAAGTAATAAATTTGCACCAATCAACAGTTGAATTCTCTGTAATAGCCGCGAAATATGGTGAACGTTGGGACCTTCCCCAGTGCAAGTAATTATTTCAATCAGTTTAATTGTCTCCGATAGTCATTTACTCATTCCACCGGTCACCATTATGGTATTTAATTTTTTTGCAATGATGGCTTTTGTTGTAAAGTTGTAATGAAGATCATCAACAGTAACATCCTTGTCCATAAATTTGTAAATGTATTTTTATAAATATTAAGGTTACTGTGGATTCTTCAATAATAAAAATCTGTTCAATTTGTGCTGGTTCGCGTCTGTCTTGCAATCTCTTTTTTCTCTTTCGGAGGCTCTCGGTGGCTTTAAGGAACGCGCAGCTAATCAGGTCCTCACACAGAAATCGCTGTCGCGTGCTTCCCAAGGCGAAGGAAACTCAAGCGGCGGCGATGACGCATCTTGATGCTCAGTTGATGACGTTCCTCCGCCATTCTCTGCGAGAGAGCCATTTCTTCCAGCTCCGAAATAAAAAACATTCTCGCGACATTCTGGACAACCGTCCCGAGATATCCCATTAAAAGGCTGGAAGACACGACGGATTTTCTTATTATTTTAAGTCTAAAATCTTGAGCAGTAGCTCTCCCCCTCTCAGCATTAGCAGAATCCTCTCCACTCGGGTCCTTTTCCTTTTATGACCCCCTTATCGCGCTCCCTACTTCTTTATATCTCTTCTCCTCGAGAGAGCTTCTTAATGACCCATCCCACTTTCTTTCATCGCCTTTGCCGCCCGCAATTAACTCGATTGCACCATTCCTACTTCTCATCCAACCGCGATCGTTTCTTTTCCAAATTCCCATCATCTTCCATTCCCATTCTCGATTTACTATTCACTCAATGTACTAGTAATGTGCTTGGTGTTGAGGAACGTTTCGTTCGCTGGTGAAGTGATGCACTAAGGGCACTAACGTTGGGAGAGTGCAAATTAGTGTGTTAGTTCCGGCAGAGTCTCAATGGGGGCGTTTACTTGGAACCGAAATCGCAATTTTGAACACGAAATCGTTAGATGAAAACGAAAAAAGAATTTAAGTGGAAAAATTAATCTTCAAAACCACAACCATTCACTCATAAATCAGAAATTAAAATAAGCAAAAGGTGACGTCCACTGAAAAAGTTGCTTTGATATCATTGACGTCATTTTCCTCCCGTCCTTGACTGCTTTTAGGGGAAGGGAAGGGAGTGGAGGGGGTTTTCGAAAGGTCTGCTCGCACAGATGCTGCTATTGGCAGAGTCAGCTGTGTGCCCCCCATTGCGATAAGGCAAAGTAGTTTTGCGGGCTCGGTTGTGATTGGACGAAGTCGATATACGTAAGAGGTTGCACCACGCCCACTTTTCCGAAAGGGTTAAAAACATCAGTTTTCCTCCGCTTATAACTCGAGAAATAATTGACGGATCAAAAAACGGAAAAGTACGGGTCTTTTTATTTTACTAACTCTATCAGATTCGGCGATAAAAAATATGGTAAACGACCCCATTGGACGCAGTGATTCCGGATTTTCGGGTGGCAATTCTTACCATTTGAGGAGAGGTTCATTCGCCCTCGATCTCGCCGATCTGTGCTCCACTCCCTTTCGCTACTTTTCACCCTCGGGAGGCGAAGGTGGAGTGGTCACCAACCAGTGAAGTTGGATTTTAGCCAGAGAAAGATTTGGCTGATTAATTAAGCAGCATGGCATGCAATGAGTTTGAATTGATTACACTTTGTGCTGTAGTTGTGTAGTTGTGTTCGTGGGAAAATGAATTCATGTTTCGTTCCATCCGACAGTCGATTGATCCTAATTGGTCGCCTTCCCTGCTGGTGTGGAGGTATAAAAATGTGCCTCTGCCGTGCTAATACATTAGAATGCATTTCATTCGAGTTTTGCGAGTAAGGTTAATCTCGCGGACAACCTTCTGGCCGCTAGGAAATTCCATCCAGCGTCCAATAACTGAGAGAAACTTTCCGTTAGTCCATACGGTTTGCTACAATACAAGCTATTTTGTATCTTGTTTAGTCCCCCAGTTAATCAAGCGTTAAGGAGGTTCCACCGTGACTCCGCGATTCAAACTCCCGTAAAAGAGGTATGTTATTTAATTAATAGATACCGATCCATAAAAACACCTATATGGAAAATCATCTATAGGGTGATAACGCCTGCACAGTAATTCTTTGAGCATGCTATTATACAGCGTGTTCTGGTTGCATTCTTTTTTTCCAGCTCTTTTAACATTTTTACTTAGAAACATGACTGACGTGTCTAACGTTTAATTTACAAAATGAGAATACATGCTCTATCCCGATAATATGCATTCTAAAATAGGATAAATATTTTCTTACTTAGTTTTAAACTATTCCCTTGCAAATAAAACTCTTAGTTTTGAATTTTATGATGTTGATATTTTTGAGAACTCTTTGGCAACAATGACGCTGCTACTATTTGGAAGATTTGGTATCAATTACACTTTATCAATAACCAATGAAATATTTAAATTACCGATCGATTATTTTTTACCGACAGTAGGTGAAAAATTGAAGAGCTTACAAGTATTCAATTCTATTTTAATCGAGTCGGGGCTGAATATCTTTTTTATTTACGTGGGTGAATATTTTTATCTAGTTTATTACGGGCCCAAAAAATCACAGACATTGTCCGTAAGCAGCAAACTCACAAGACTACCAACCTCAGCGAGTGTTGAGAACGACGGGAGAGGATCAAAGGAGTCCGAGGAACAGTCACGTTGCCCCACCTGTCGGTTTCTTCACACCTGACGGCTCAGCTCACAGGGCGGAAGTAGGCCTTCTTCTTTCTTCTCCTGAGAACGTCTCCTTCCCCTCCGCTTCCCCTAGTCGCCGGCGTATCGGAACGAAAAATAAACAAGCTCTTTCTATTCAATTGAACGACGCGGCCGGCTTACATTTTGCCTCGCGTCAAATCACTTTCTCGCGGGGAAGGGAAATGCATTGGAGATCACCCATGCCGAGCAATCCTCTCTCACCGCCTTCAGAGAATATTCGGAGAGCACCTTGACGTTAGAAAAAATGTTCTTTCCGACTTGAAGTAGGCTGGCAGTAGAGGCTAGCCTTATCATCTCACGTTCCCTCTAATTCTTCCTTCATGATGAAAGAAAACTCTTTGATATCGAATACTCATTTTCGATCATTCTCTTTCAAAGATGGCTATCCATTTGGATTTTCAAGAGAATAAATCATAGCACCACCATCAAAATGTTCGCATTTCAGGAAAAAAGGGATGAATCACATCCGTTCCGTGTGGCGGACGCTGATAGAAATTTGAAATGTAGACTCACGCTAGACAGCTGAGAACCTCCACGGTCGGTACAGCAGAGAGGGAAGGAGGGCTTTCAATGAAATGAAGAGAGGAGCATTACCTTATAAGATGCAATACTCTGTGCTGCGCGGGGAACAGAAAATACGCACATCCATGTGCACAAAAAACATTGCAAAACACTTCGGGGATCAATAAGGCCCAAAGAATCAGCCATATATATGCGGATGTGGATGATCAGCTGAAATTCAGAGAGACTGTTATTACGATGGGATTGACTTTTCTTGGATTGAATCGAAATTACTCTGCATGACTGTAGCACGTGCGACAACCTGCAAAGTATCCATTGCAGAAAACATGTTTTTAAGGCTTTGAGGTGATTAAGGCTTTCTGGCCTGTTCACCGCATAGGATACTACCTTCAGCGCTTCATTTTCACTTTGCCTTTCCTGAGTTCTGTATTTTAAAAAAAGCCAGCTGTTCACTTTGCATTGAAAACTGAAAAGTTGAAAACGGTGTCCATACTCCAAGAAGTGATTACGGAAGCTATGGATACTTAAATATGTGTAAGGAATGTTACACTGTAGTTACACTGCTACATGCAGTGGCACTTTCCTCGTATATTGCGACGCGGGATTCACCAGTCGAGAGCTCCGCGCCACCAAAAAATTCCAATAACCAGCAAATGAAGTTAACTTTGTAATATTCCCCACTATTATTACTATTATATAAATAAACAATTTCTACTGTCATTATTATTATTAACCACACAACAAGTTTCAACCTCAGGTCATTGTGGAAAGAACTGATTCTACTCTTCATAATGACCTGGTGAGTCTGAAACCGGTTGAGTGGATATTGGTAATAATCGTTCCAAGTTTGAGGCTTTACTTTGTGGAATCACTCGATTGGAAATGAAAATCTACTTCGTACGTTCCACACAAAGGTTTTAATGATTTCGGCAATATATGTCATTATCGAGGTGTAAAAATAAAAATGTCCGTTCCTTAAATACCCTCAAATTAGGGGTTGGGAGGGAAACTGAGGAAGGAGGGGGGTGGGGGAACTATGGTAGGTGAGAAATCCCTGTTTTTGACTCTTGAGGATTGGGTCTTAAAGTGGAAGTGGGAAAGGAAGGCGAGCTCACAAACAAGGCCAGCAATGACGGGAAGAAAGTTTTCTATCAGATGCAGTGAAAATGCAAAATGCTTTGCAACTGGTGATAGATCTTCAATGTTCGCAAAACATCTACTCGAATGTAATGACTCCAGTAATTTCGGTCTTGAAATTCTACATGTGGAGAACAAGGGTAAAAAATTAGATTTTCTTGAACAGTATGAGATAACAAAAGCCAGGAAGAAGTCTGATGTCAACATAGTAAATGATGTTCTATTTGATGGTCATTCACCACTTTTAAATTTGTAACGGTTTTGTACCATGTATTTGACTACTGTCCTTGCATTGACGTCATCGCTGGCCTTGTTTTGGAGTTCGCCTTCCTTATTTCCCCTCCTTCTAGACCCACCCCCCAAGAGTCAAACACAGGGATGTCTCACCTATAGTCTGTGCGGCCTTAGATGGCAGTGACGCCATCGAAATTGATGACGACACATCGATTTTCCCCCAATGAGAGAAGCTAAAAATTACACACGTTGCCAAGTATTTTTGCCAACTTACGAGGTACAAAACAATTTACTGTCGCTTCAGCGAATTACCCAGCGGGAACTTCAAGTCGTTTGAAAGGGAATAATTTTCCATGGCACTGTAATGCATTATTGATGGTTTACAGCATAAAATTTTAACGGCAACGTTAGACAATAATGTAATTGTCCCACGTCTTGAAGGAATTCTTACCAAATACACAACTACGTACTCGTATTACCAGAACCTCAACCCTCGCCCTGACTATTCTTCTGTCTCTCCTTACAAATGGTTATGCAGGTGCAGAAGCGACAGCAAGCTTACTGAGGAAAGCAAGCAGATCAAAGCTATTATCCCACGAGACTGCCTATGACAAGTTTATTGTCATGGAAAAACTGGCTTCAGGAAGTTAACTTAATTAACACTGAAAAACACACTGATACTGGGTTCAAACTTTGATCCCTATGAATCTGATAACTTGCCCAAGACATTAAAATATACTGAAATAAATGTGTTTAACCATAACGATAAATCTTTGTGCACCTACATCCATCTCTTTAGTTTGCCTTAGTCTATGCATCTTGTAATCATATGATTCCCTCACTCACCAAGCTGATTCTACATTTTAAATTAATTTGCTCAGAAATTCTACGCTGAACTAAAGTCAAGATCTCTACTTTGTATTAACACAGTTATTCCTCAGAAAATCACGTTCACACTCAAGGCATTCTATTCATCATGGGCATCAACCACATAGGAACTACTCATTCCTTACGATACGGCTTAAAAATTTACTTATGACACATTATCATTTTATTTAGAAAAATAAATGCAATACCACAAAATCACCAAAACATTTACGTCATTACAACAATGAGAATTTGATTGACACGGTAAATGTTTTTCCAACAGCACTTATCTCATGAAAACACCATGGTTTATGCTTTTTCACTTATAATGCAGTGCACGAAGACTTATCACACTATCTTTGTAACTTTGGCTGCATCAGCTGCTCATTAATATCAGAGATATACCTGTCGTCACGCCGAGCACGAATTCGTACGACACCGAAACAAATTTTACAGTTCTTCATGCTAAATCCCAACAAATCCACTTCCTACCATTTTTCGTAATTTAAATCAGCATCACAAACACTTATCACACATTATTTGTTATTTTCTAGGCCTTTGTCAGAGGAAAATAGAAAAATATGAAAGCACGTCACGAGCTCATGGATCTGCTTTACACATCGACATAGAAAAATTCTAATTTTAACATCAATACCACTCGAATTAAACAGCGGAGGTATTACATATGACTCTAATACACAAATTATTGCTCATAAATGCTGAACTCCGCAGAAAACTTCGAAAAAAACAAAGTACACACCACACGAGAGCAGAGCTCACATTTAGTTATTTTTGTACGAATTTCGCCATCAATGACACTGCCGAGGTTACTAAGTTCATTGGTATAACTCACTCAAACCTAATAACTTAAATGCAACACACTTTTTCACTTGATTCACTGAAATTGAACTTTTCAGTGAGGTATGCTGACTCCGATGTCCCACGAGCAATCACTTGCACAACTCGTGGCGAATACGCTTTAATAAATAAGAGATTGAGGACGCCTTGAATTCTGGACAAAGTATTCACGGAAAACTAACGGAAAATAACTTCACTTCCTAAAAAATATGCTGGTAGAATATTTAATTAAATAAAAACTTTAATTTTACACCGGAAAACGTTAGTCAATTGTTCACAAAACTGTGCGAGAGAAAACGAAGTAGAGAGCATCCAAAACAATCTGGCAACTCAGCGGCGTGACGTCACTGCCAAGATATAAAATACAGACTATACCATAGTTCCTCCACCCCCATCCCACTTCCCCCGCCCCCTCCCTTCTTCCCTATTCCCCCCTCCCCCCCCCAGTCGAAACGGGAGCGTCCGGCGGAGTGTTCTGGAAGTGTTGCGGGAGTATACTGGGAGCGTTCAGCAGTATGTGGACGTCCCCGGGACGCTCCCGGGACACTCCCCGAGCACTCCGCGGCAGTCGACACCGGACGCTCCCTCGCCACTCCCGGGTTGAAACGCTCTCTGATTGCTCCCGGGACACTCCCCAGACACTGTCGTTGGAGCGAACCGAACGCTCCCTCGCCACTCCCGGGTTGAAACGCTCTTTGATCGCTCCCGGGACACTCCCGAGCACTCCGCCACAGTCGACACTTCGCATACCAGATGCTCCCTCGACATTCTCGGGTTGAAACCAGGGGGGTTATTTTGTAATCTCACCTTTTTAATGACTCTTTGCGGGAAGGCGGGAGATCCGTTTCGCTCTCTTAATGATCGCCTCACGAACGGATCGTGAATTGTCGAAGCTTCTGTCGTTGAATAAACAAACAAGTGCCTGGCAACGGCAACCGCTTTCTTCAAAAATGGAGGAATACGGTGAAGGTGAGTGAAAAATTGTTTGTCCATATCATTTTAATTATTCGGATGGCCTGTCAAGATAATTCATGTCCGATAATTTCCTTTATACCAATATTGGAATTTGCATTTGTTTGTCGCTACATTTTACGTTAATAGTGTTTCATCATTTTTCATTTTCTCAATAGTGTTCCATTCAAGAAATCATTTGTTGATAAGATACAATTCGTGATTTAAGAAAGTTTAAGTTCTTCACGTTGTGCAAATTCCAAAAATACAATTAAAAATCGATTGTATCTTGCCTTTTTTTCCAACTCAAGCTTCTAGTGGAAACGATGGTGGCTCCATGCCACGTTATTTATGTAGATGAGACGGGAACTAATGTCAGGCGGAGATAATGAAACGGATCAAGAGTCGAAAGATACGGATCAGAGCGGATGAATCGTCTGAAAGACCAGCACATGACCGGCAGTTCACCGCTTGAGATCCGTAGATGGTCACGCCGCCTGGGTGGCGGAGTTTAACTACGAAAAAGTGACATTGTATGACGTATTCTCACTAAAGTGAGATTACAAAATAACCCCCCAGGGATGTGACCATAAAAGACCCAACCCTTCACCACGGGTGATTTATAGCACCAACTGACCTGTCACACTATAGTTTATAACTTCTTAAAGTTAAACATAAATCGCACGATTATGTTCATCTTTGTGTTGTACTATTCACGTTGATGAAAATGGTTTTTTAAACACAGTTATACGATATATATTAACCATTTTACGTGCATTAGTAAACCAAGCCAGTTTAATGTACATAAAATTACTAAAGCATGTATATTGGTTAATATCTATCGTATGACTGCGATGAAAAAACCATTTTCATCAGCGTGAATAGTAAAACACGAAGATGAACATAATTGTTCGATTTACGTTTAACTTTAAGAAGTTATAAACTATAGTGTGACTGGTCAGTTGGTGCTATAAACCACCCGCGGTGAAGGGTTCGGTCTCATTCAAAGCCGAGGCTTCGGGTTTGAATGGCCGAGCGAGTTCGTGTGCCTCCCTGGTACGGCGCGAAACGTAAAGTGCCTTTTCGGATCATATCCCTGGTTGAAACGCTCTATGATCGCTCTCGGAGTCCGTCCCCGAACACTGTCTTTGGAGCGAACCAAACGCTCTCCGACACCTCCCCGGTTCCTAGGATCCCGTGGCTCGTCCGACGATTGCCACGTTGTTGAGGAAACTTTCATTTATCTCTCCTGGAGTATAAAGAATATCAAATATGTATATTCATAACGGTCATGCTTATTTTTAACCACAAAATGGTTATTGAGGAATTGATTTCAGAGCGCAAAATACTCCAGTGTCAATATTTTAGTAAATTAATTATCACTAACGACTTAATGCCAGTCAGCAGCTGTACATATAGGGCCTCCTAACCTCCAGTTCCTAACGGAAAAGCGAGAAACAGTCGTTAACGAAAGACTGATATTGACAGGTCGATTAATGCTGGCGGATAGGTATCTTAGGGCTAGGTTGTAGCTTTGAATTGTACGTGTGTGAAAGAGAAATATGGTTTGAGTAAACATAAATCAACGTGATCATTTTATTTTGCAATTTTGGTGCTAGGTGCACCCATGCAAGTTGAGTTAATTTTTTGTGATATTAGCCTTATTTGTGATAGCTGATTTGTTACGCTTAATAGGCACGGCTCCGCTGTACAATTGCCTGCTCTAGTCAACCATTTCGTGAACGGCTCGTGAATGCCTCTCGGCGCTCTCAGGAGCGCGTCGACGTTCCCAGGCAGCTGGCCGACCGCTCCACCGCGGACCAGCGTCGACGCTCCCCTATCACTTCCGAAACGCTCCCGAAAACGCTCCCAGTGGGCCATAATCTGCTCCCCGGACACTACCGCGACACCTCCTGAATACTCCCGCAGCACTCGACCGCTACTTCCAGAACACTCCCTCGGACGCTCCCGCAACACTTCCTCGTCGCTCCCGTTTCCACTGGGCCCCACCCCAAATTTGAGGGTATTTAAGGAACGGGCATTTTTATTTGTACATATTGATAATGACATATATTGTCGAAACCATTAAAACCTACGTGTGGAACGTACAAAGTGGATTTTCATTTCCAGGCAATAATCGTGATGGATATAAAAAAGTTGATTTCTGTTTTTTTGTTTGGTCGATATTCCAGACAAAAACGACTATGCCTGTGATTCCAGTGATTCCACACCGACAAATGTTACGCACGGAGATCGCATTCGAGGTCATGACCATTTTCATCCCGCAGCACCCTCGGTTTCCCTCGAACATCCCCATCCTCGTCCACCCTCCTGTTCGCCACCACACCCCCGGCGTGCTTTTTCCCACCCTCATGCGCCGTCCACGCTAAGCCCAGAAAGAGGAGCCGACGTGCCACATCACCGGGTAATCCCCGGCGCCCGCACAATTCGGAGAGAACGCCCAAATCCCGAGGAGGCGTTCGATTGGCACCGCCGGCATATCGGACGACGGCTGCGTTCCAATCTCCTCAGTGGCGCCTCCTACGCGCTCTCCCGCCGCACCAACCCTCGATCCCAAGTGCCGATCGCCAAGCGCATCGAGGGAAAGTCCTCAGGCGGAACACCTTATCCCATTGCGGTGTGAATGATGTTTCCGTCTCCCAAGCGATATAGACCTCCTTTCGATTGCAGTCCTAAACGACAGGGTTCTCGCAGTATCGAACGGTGGAACTCGAAGAGCGCATCGATTCTAAGAGCGGTGTTCCATTCAGCTCTCTCCATTCCATTTCTCCGAACAACACGTCTGTCAACGCTTCCATTCCGGTGCATTCCTCCCACCTTCATTTCATCTCCACATAACACGTGACATTCCTCCGACATGCCCTTCTCCGACCGACCGTTTACTGAATTCTTGAAAAAGGAATTGTTCTCCTCCTAGCACGTACAAAATAAGTAATGATGAAATAACAAAGGTGGAATCCATTGAATATCTTGGAATAATACTGACACATGATCTTTCCTGGGGTAAACACATACGTGAAATAATGGGTCAAGCGAATCGTAGACTAGGATTCATCAAAATAGTACTGGGTAAATGTGACGATCATGTACGAGAAATCAGCTACTTTTCCCTTGTTAGACCTCATTTGGAATATGCTGCCAGTGTATGGGATCCCTACGAAATCGTTCTAAATAACGAGCTTGAACGTGTGCAGCGAAGACCGGCAAGATTTGTATAGGGACGGTACGATAACCTTATTAGCGTAACCAGTCTGTTAAATGAATTAAATTGGGAACCATTGTCAAATCGCAGGTTGAAATTCAGACTTAATTTCTTAAACAAATTCCAAGACCATATTTTCAGCGATGACGTTAAAAATATTTTGCGAACCCCAACTTACTATGGTAGACTGGACCATAATTACAAAATTAGAGAAATTGATTGCCGAACTGACAGATTCAAAATGGCCTTTTTTCCTCGCACAATAAGGGATATGAAGAGCGGTAAATATGTCCAGTACGAGTAATTCAATCCATAGCATAGGTAGTTGTATGTTGGTGCAAGGACTTGAAGGAAACTAACCAACTATCAGCACGTTTTTGCATGCTTAGTTTTTCTATTTTTATCATTTTAAATTTTGCAGTTTAGACTAATATATCACTACTAATCCTTTTAAATGCATGATATGTAGTGCATTCTTGGTGAGAATTCACCCCCTGCCACACACCTTGGAGGTGGCTTGCAGGGTATTATGTAGATGTAGATGTAAATTCTAAACTTCCGATTACTAGTGAACCTCAATGATTGGAGACACTTGAGGAATATTTATTCAGTCCATGAGTCGCTGAATGCAAGAATTGTCTTTCCTTTAGTTCCCAAACACAAGTTGTCGCAACGGAACTGTTGGCCCACGGGCAACAATTACGGTCCATCACAGACCTTGTTGTCACGGCAGTCAGTCAGTGCTAATAGCAGTGATGCACGGATCGAGGATATGACGTACTAGTCGAAGGCAGGGTTTGCGGTGACCGCAAGACGGGAAATTGTTGTGGAGTTAAAGAAAGGGGGGGGGGGGGGAGGACTTGATATCGGGTTGGCGGATTTAAGGATGTTTCTGAGGGGCGTCTGTAGGATAAGGAAGGGTACTGGAGTAGGAGGGATGAGCCCCTTGTCGCTGTTTTATGTAAAGGGAAAGGAGGGTTTTAAATTTCATGGGACTCGGGAAGGAAACGGAGCAAAGGTTAAGGGAAACACGGTGGCATTCGGTTGTTGAACGCAAAAATATTTTACTGGCCATTTCTGGCGTGCTCTTATTTTGACGTCAGAAAATGGCCTAGAGTCTGTTGTTTCATTATATGTCCAACATTGAAAACAAACACACACTCTAGATGTCAAGTATTCTTCTGTGTATTAAATATTTTTATTTAGTTTGAAATTATTTGCTTATAAATTGAGCTCCTTGTTTTCAATTATATTAAAAATAATAGTTTGGAAATGAATCGACACTACATTCACTATTACAGTTTACGAAAGACAAATAGCATTAATTCATTATGCATAAGATATTCGTTCCATCACTACAACCATGCAGTCTATAACTGCGATCTCTTATTACAAGTACATATTTGGCCGTGCGATTATTATACATTTTTAACAGTAATGAACGAGCAATAAATAGTGATTTGACGCTAGTCTTAAGACTTTCATAGTCCATGATTAAACTGTTATTTCCTACAAATCTAAATCAATCACTATCGAATTATTCGTCCTAATACAAAACAATACCTTAGAAAATGTAGTGTATGGGAAATCCATCGGCTTCGTCCACGCGTTTCATCACGAACATCGTGCATATCTGCTCGATAGTAAGCGTGAATATGCAAATGCTAAGCCCTTTAATCTCTTTTAATTCAAATGCGATAGTTCACCCCCCTGGCCAACGCCACCTAGATACAGACCACAGCGTTTGGGAGTGACGTCACCAGCAGGAGGCCTTTCAGCCTTATGGACGTCGGCGCAAGATCAGCTCTTTTCAAAGCGTTTCCATATCTGAAAGACTGAATGTGAATTCATGATTTAACTTAGGCAATAATTAGTATTGCTAATATTTAACACATTTTAGCTGATTATTAAAACGTAAAAAAGAATGACATAGCCATGGCGAGCGACATATTTCATGCTCTAATTGGCCCTGAAACACTCCTATGAGACTAATGTCGCCACGATCCTGTTCTTGATAGTTATGGCCGAAGGACACTTGAATTTTCCCCCTTTCTACAGTAATTCTTCAGAAGAGTAGCTCCAAGTTACACCTCAATACGCATTGATTCCTAGTTTCATTTCCATTTGAAGTTCTGCGACCCAAAAAAAGAAAAAGGAGTCCCTGCACACTCCTTTAAATCTACCCTCGACCAGATCTCATCACTCCGTCAAATACTCTGCTCGGTAAACACAAGTTTAAAAAAACTACACATTGCTTACAAAATGAATTCACCTGCCCGAGAGTTCTCGGTAATTTTGCAGTCCTCCCTGGGGATTGAAGAAAGCCATTTCCTCTTTAAGTTCTCCTCTCAGGGAAACTTGAAAAGATGCTCTTTTGGAACACAGCACTTATTAACCACTGAATTCACTAACCAAGTACTAAAAAAGTTGTTAACGAAGAAAACGATGAAGGCCAAAAAAGACTCAATGACAGCACGACTCAACACCAGCACAAAATCTCGATAACGTTCAATGCTCACAACGTGGTCTCTTAAAAGCAAGCTCTGGAATACGTAAGAATTTACTTACAAGTCTTGATCTTCGAAAGCCTTTGAACTCTTGCCTGCGAGACGTCAATTATCTATTAAATCTAAATATATTAAAACATTCGTCGCAGAAGCGACACGACAGGCGGATATAAAACCTAACCCAACGTCACATTAGCGATAAAACCCACGGATAACTATCTCACAACACCAGAAAACAGGCGTGTGACTTTATATATTAATAGTGCGACAAAATGAACTCTAGCACTTGAATTATGTGGTCCATTTAACCCCAAAACGATGCATTACACTGTAATTTGCGAGATTTTAACTATCAACAATTGCAGTCATCTTTATTCATAATTAACTTATGGAAAAAAGAATAACTTTAGGTGAAAGATCAGACAATTGTAACCCAAAACTATGGTCCGCAGACTATAGTGATTTGTATAAACATTAGCAATTATATCAGTGATTAACAAACTTAGGAAACCTAAGTAACTTTATCTGAAAGAACAATACATTTAACATATGAAAGATTCTTTTAAATTTCGTGATACGGTCCATAGGAGCCAGTATATAATCATTTTTCCTTCGTCAAAGGGAAAAAATATTTCAATTCCGAAACTGCGTGCCCATCAGTTCTTTTCCAGAGGCAAATTTGAACTTTTTTCATCGGATTTTAATTTCCAGTGATAAAATCATAATGCAGACTTTTCATACCCTGTACCCAAATGTTATAGTTAAAAAGTAATAAATAATACCAGTAACAAGTTAAACTATTAAAAAATATATAATATAGGTTGAATAGCATTTTGGGGTTAAATGGACCTCAAGATTCACGTGGTAGTGTTTATTTTTTCGCACTTGTAATATTAAAAGAGTCACATGCCCGTTATCTGGTGTTGTGAGATAGCCAGCCTTGGGTTTCATTGCTAATGTGACGTTGGGTTGGGTTAGGTTTTATATTCGCCTGTCTTGTCGCGTTTGGGACGCATGTTTTAACAGATGTAATGAACAACATAATAAACAATTGTCCCAGAACCGCTAAAAAGGCCTCAGCCGTAGAATTGTAATGTTTTCTATAATTCTGACTAAATGTGCTTTAGGTTTCATTGAAGAACTGTTCAGAGATAATTTTACTTCCAAATACATTCATCTGATGTAAGTAACGATCTAATAGCCATCTAGTATCCAATATTATTTTTACACATTATGCCTACCTTCTTTGTCCACGAAACGAAATGTTCACGGTCGGTCGCTGGAGAGTCTAAGACCGTCATTCTTTTTTTTCCAAAGAATACGAGAAGATGTCGCTTCCTGTGAATGCCCCACGAATAAATTTAGTCCCACCCTTCACTTGTTTCATGCTTCCGGAGATCGCTGGGTTGGGGGAGGGGGGAGGGATCATTAAATCCGGGAAAGGATAAAAAATGCCGAGGCATGAAACCGCAAGAGTGGCACTCGGAACGACTTTGAATTAATTCGAAACGAATTTCCCATTTCCCAGGGATCCGCCTGCCTCGTGATGGGATTTCGCTTCTCCATTTATACTCCATCACTCCGGTCACTTAAATTAAAACGCGAGAAGTTATTCTCTTACCAGGGATGCGAGAGGGCTGCTGACTGTGGAACACCGCGCTCCCCGGGAACACTCCAGCGGGAGGAGCCACCCCTGAGCCTTCCGAAACTTCGTCATTCGAGGGGTAACCTTGCTCTGAACCGAATTTAGCCGAGGGATCATATGACGGCGGACGCTCTTCGTGGCCGACCTCGATAATCACGGCTCAGGTGTGATTTCCGCGCATTGAGTTTCCACGAAGCGGGCCATCTCTCAATAAGGTGGGTTGTGTAAAGGTGGCTCCACCGAATTGTGAAGCAGATGTCATTTTTGTGAAAATTTCGGGACACATCATTTGTTGGCCCTCCTATCGATTGGCAATAAAAATAAGGAGACCTTTCCATAATATATTTGAAGAAAAAAGACGTTGAAATTCAGATATTTTATACGTGGTTATACGGCAGAGCATGCAGTAAAATTTGCAGATTAATAATGTAAAGAGAATTTTCGATTTGACGAAAAACTAATATGAGATGCGCAATTTTATGTAGAATTTAGCATTGCAAAAAAGTGCTCGCCTTACCACACTTATTCAATTGATATTAATAAATGTTTGCTCGAAAAAAAGCTGAAAAATCTTAGTTACATGAAACTGGCGCTACAGTATTTTGTTATCATTGGCAACGGTACTTGTGACGGAACGTGCTTACAAGCATATTTACTAACTTAATTAAGGAATAACCTTACCAATGACCTTCCTATATTTTTTATATAATTTAAATATTTCATTGGTTATTGACATGGTGAATTTAATACCAATGCTTCCAGATGGTAGTAGCGTCATTGTTGCCAAACAATTTTCAAAAAATCAACATGAATAAAATTGAAAACAAAGAGTTGTATGGGTAGGGAATGTTTAAAACTAAGTAATAAAATATTTAACCTATTTTAGAATAGGTATTAGCGGGATTGAGCATGAATTGTCACTTTATAAATTAATCGTGGCAACTACACGTCAGTCATGTTCCGAAGTCAAAATGAGTTAAAAGAGCTCGTAAAATATAGAATGCGACTACAACGCGCTATGTAATAGCATAATCATACAATGTTTGTGTATGAGTTATCACCCTATAGTTGATATTCCATATAGATGTTTTTGTGGATCGGTATTTATTCACTAAATAACGTAGCTCTTTTACGGGAGTTTGAATCGCGGAGTCACGGTGAAACCTCCTTAAGGAAGCGTATGTGTCACTGAATTCGCACACGCAATATGTTTCGCCTCGGGGAATGTAAGGCCGGCTGCCGGACAAACTTACACTCTAATCGTTTGCGCAGCCGTGAGCAAAATTCTGTGGGCTCTTCCTCCGTACTCTCGTAATCGCCTCACGTCAAGAAAAAATTCATCTGGGTTTTGACAATAAGTTGGGAATACACAACAGTAATCTAATCTGCATAAAAGTAATGAAAATCTCATAACAGTAACGAAAACTTCCTCCAAAATTAACATCGAGTTCATCTACATGTACATAATACCCTGCAAGCCACCATAAAGGTGTGTGGCAGAGGGTGAATTCTCACCGAACATGCACTACATATCATGCATAAAAAAGGATTAGTATATGCTGTTCTAAACTACACAATTTAAAAAAGATAAAAATGCAAAGCAAGCATGCAAAAACATGAGGTTAGTTGGGTTAGCTTTAAGTCCTTATACCAACATGCAGCTACCAATGTTATTCATTGTACACTCGTACCGGTCTTGGAATTTGTTTAAGAGATTAAGTCTATATTTCAACCTGCGATCTGACAATGATTCCCAATTTAATTCATTTAATAGACTGGTTACGCTAATATGGTTATCGTACCGTCCCATTACAAATCTTGCCGATCTTCGCTGCACACGTACAAGTTCATTATTTAGACCGATTTCGTAGGGATCCCATACACTGGCAGCATATTCCAAATGAGGTCTAACAAGGGAAAAGGAGCTTATTTCTCGTGCATGAGAGAGTTGTTATAGAACAAATGAGTGGATGCAAATATAAACACAGTTCAATTACGCTACTTTAAGTAGTTAGGTGTGAAAAATTGCAATCATTCATATGGCTTCAGGTCGTTATTGTTTTTTTTAATAAGAATAAATTTATTTTCAAAAAATCTTACATGTTGTAATTTCCCTATGGATGGGTTACAAAAAAAATAAAATATTACAACTTACAACAGTTACAAGCATACTTTCTAGTGTCTAGTCATTATGAATTATTTTTTATCTTGTATCTGCTAAGCTGATGCTTATTAGCAGGTTCCCATTTTACTATGTAGTGGTGCAATCACAATAGAGAGTTATAATTTATAAATAATAATAAAAAACATAACAGTGCAGTTAAGGTCCTGCTAAGCCAAAGCGGCTTGTCAGCAGGTGCCTTTAGTGAAAATATATTTTTTTTGTTGAGTAGCGTTCTGGACAATAAAGAGCTTAACAGTATTAGCCAATGAGCCACTCTTTTAGTGATTTTTTAAGTATAGATATGCTATTAATATCATGCATTGACATAGGTAAGTTGTTTAACAACACAGGGACTACATGTGCCAAAGATCTCTTGCCATGGAGGTTAAAATACTTAGGTACAGACAACTTATTTATTCGCCGCAGTTGCATGTCAGTATTAATCACACGTCGCTTTATAAATTTGCTGTCAAAGAAGTTGTCACAAATTAACACATATTTATACAATTCTTTTAATGGATGGTAACAAACTTTGATTCTTATATACTTCTCTCACATTGTTTTCCTTGACCATCATATGCGCAACAATTTTATTTTGTAAAGTCATAACCTTATTCAGCAAGGTGGAGTTTGTGCTACCCCAAATCGTCAAACCATAACGTATTATGGGCTCAGCTAAGCCTTGATACATTAATCTTTTCAACTCATTAGGCAAATAGTGCTTTAGGTGCGACATTTGAAACAAAATACACCTTAGTTTGTCACATATGTAGCTAATATGATTACTAAAACTAAATTTTTTATCTAAAACTATTCCCAAGTATTTTAGGTGTTTAACTTGGGTAATTTTTGCACACGAAAAGTACTTATTGCACGTATTTCTCGGCTGGCCACCCTGGTTGGAGTGTAAACAAAGGTGTGTGTGTGTAGTGTGAGGTCTAAGGTTTGCCTTTTTTCCTTCACATTTAAAAACTGCAAGGAGTATGTCTTATTATTGTTAATGATTATTTTATTATCGTGGCACCATAACTGCAAGGAATACAAATCGTATTTTAATTTCCGCTGGGCCACCTCGAAACATCTATTTGTGGATAGTAATGCAATGTCGTCTGCATACATAAAAATCTTGCTGTTTCTAATATGTTGAACAATGTCATTTATATATATTATAAACAGAATTGGTCCTAATATTGAACCCTGGGGAACTCCAGATTGGATAGTTTTCATTACACTGAATTGATCGAGAATTTTTACAGTTAATTTTCTATTGGTAAGGTAGGATTTTATCCAGTTCATCGGCGGTCCGCGTATACCAGCCCGTTCTAACTTTTTCAACAGTATGTGAATATCTATAGTATCGAAGGCTTTTCGGAAGTCGATAAAGACTGCGAATGCGGAGTAGTTTTTGTTTAGTTTAGAGCGAACGTTCTAAACGTTTGTTGCCCCTAACAATAATATTATTAGCCTGACGAACTGCCTGCCACAACCCACACTTACTTGTAAGAATGATTGATTGATTGAATATAAGTTTCGTGGAGTTTTTCTTAAGTCACTTTTTTCTCGAGTCACTCAGAGCAATTGGTGGAGCGGATTCCCCTTATGCCGAACTGTCGCAGTTAATGGCTTTCTCTCGAAGTCTCCATATTTTACCCGGAGCAGAAGTTTACCTGCGCGTCTAAAGAGAGGCGAAGTTTTCTTGGTTTCACCTCAAGATGCTCTCCTTAGTTGAGTACGGGGTAACTCCCAGGTACTTGAATTTATAATAAAGTCGTAATGTATCTTCCTCTGCGAAGGGGAAAGTCTGAGACCATCCATCTTCCTTTTATTGGTGAACAATACAAGTTTGCCTCAATTGCCATGCGAAAAATATTCACCGGGAATCGAACCACGGACCTTTGGCTCTCCGGGCCACTGCGCAGACCACTACGCTACCCAGGATCCCTAATTCGCATGGCAATTTTACCGAGGTTCAGGTACTAGATGTAGATGGAAACATCCTACATTACAAGTTTGGTCTTTTCCGGTTTCACTTCCAGCCGTATTCACCAACCCAATCCTTCATCTACAGTTTTCTGCGTACGGAAAGTGACTAGGGACGATTTAAGTGATGAGTGTAGCGACGTCGTCTGTGTATCCTCGAGTGCGTGCACCGGTAGTCTTATTCGATGCTGAAGGGAGAGAAGCCTGCCACTAGAGAGAAGCGGGAATGGATAGGACACCTCCCAGAGGGCGACTTCGTGTCACGGCGAACTCCATCAGATTGTCGACCTCGAGAGTTCTTCGGTCGAACACATTCTGCGCCTGATCCAGCTGTTGACAGTGCGAGCGTCCTTCTTATAGCGGATTTGATCGGAAGATCAAGAAACGCCCACAATCCGTGCATTCAGTGCTCCAGCACTCTCTCAATCCTGCTGGGAAGATTGTGGAGTGTTGTCTCCACGGAAGTTCCCCTTCGGCACGCATGTTTGCGAGAGTTGATCCTTAAAAGTCCGTCTCTTCTCTCCCGCTGACCGCCTTTTCAACGGAAAAGAATGATCCTGATCCCTCGAAATGTGTAGTCTTCGGTGTTGTGTGTTTTACCCTTGTTTGGGTATTAAGTGATGCGAAATTTGCACTTAAATTCCAGATATTCATTTACTTTACGAGTGTTGTGGACTTGATTAGTCAGCCTTTTTACTGCGTTGATGTACTGATTGATGTTGATGTGTTTTAGTAAAAGTCGAGGTGAAAATATTTCCGTTGCATAAGTTAATTGCTGAAGTCTTAAAAACAAGATACCTGAGTTCCATCATTTTGTTCATACTACTGATGCAGATATAATTATAGGAACTGCAAGTTGGCAGACGGATGACATTCCTGACTCAGAAATATTTCCCAAATCTTTTAAAATATTTAGAAAAGATAGACATAACAGAGCAGGTGGTGGTGTTTTCATTGCAGTCAAGATACACTCAAGTCAGCCAAATGATAAAGAATATTTAAATGATGACTTACAAGCAATTGAAAATTGGTGTGATACATGGCAGTTAGAATTAAACTTTAAAAAATGTCTAGCTATGATTTTTGGAAAAAGAGTAGACCTCCTCCTAGCACTTACAAAATAAGTAATAACGAATTAACAAACGTGTAATTCATAAAATATCTTGGAATAAGACTGACACATGATCTTTCCTGGGGTAAACACATACGTGAGATAATGGGTCAAGCTAATCGTAAACTGCGATTCATCAAAAGAGTATTGGGTAAAAGTGACGATCATGTGCGAGAAATCAGCTACTTTTCCCTTGTTAGACCTCATTTGGAATACGCTGCCAGTGTATGGGATCGCTACGAAATCGGTCTAAATATTGAACTTGAACGTGTGTAGCGAATATCGGCAAGATTTTTAAAGGGACGGTACGATAACCTTACTAGCGTAACCTGTCTATTAAATGAATTAAATTGGGAATCATTGTCAGATCGCAGGTTGAAATTAAGACTTAATCTCTTAAATTAATTCCAAGACCATATTTTCAGTGATGATGTTATAAATATCTTGCGGACCCCCACTTACTCTGGTAGACTGGACCATAATCACAAAATTAGAGAAATTGATTGCCGAACTGACAGATACAAAATGTCCTTTTTTCCTCGTACAATTAGGGATATGAATAACGGTAAATATATCCAGTACGAGTTTAGCAATTGATAACATTGGTAGCTGCATGTTGGTATGAGGACTTGAAGCTAACCCAACTAAAATAATGTTTTGGCATGTTTGCTTTGCTATTTTTATCTTTTTTTTGATAGTGAAGTTTAGTATAGTATATAAATACTGATCCTTTTTTATGCATGATATGTAGTGCATGTTTGGTGAGAATTCACCCCCTGCCACACACCCTTATAGTGGCTTTCAGGGTATTATGCAGATGTAGATGTACGTGATTATAAATTCTCCTGGATGCTGGCCGAAGTCACTTCTTTAAATTGATTACCCTACGTGGGAATTGCGTACCAACTAGTCAATATTCAGTTCGAATCGCGCGGGGAGTTCTCAAGTGCAAAGCACTCAAGCGAGGAAGACCCTTTTGAGGTGAAATCGACGTAATTATTGGAGAAACCATCCTTTGAAAAATATTTGAACTAGAATCGATCACATGAAAATGAACGTGCCCTCTAATGGTAATAGTAGGAGTAATAATTCAGCCTTCCCAAAGAGAAACAGGGCGAAAATGTAAGATACGACTGCCATCTGACTAAATTAGCGAGCAGAGTGTGCCTTAAGGACGGTAGACAGTTGAGGCCCCCAGAGGGCGTAGTTTTGAGGATGCTTTCTTTCTTAATGAACGCCTTGTTTGGCGATGGCATGCAACAAGTTGCAGTTTTTGAACGAACGACACTTCTTCAATGGAGGCATTCCCCTTATCGTTGGGGGAGGGATTTAAAGTCATTTTATTCCTAAAATCAAATACCCTTAGTCTTCTACAAATGATGTTTCCCCTCGCAGTCCTTCACTTGTGCTCCTATTTGTGTCGCTACGTTTCTGAGGAGGAAAATTTTTACTCACGACATAAATGATGAAAATGCGCTCAACTCTCGAGTCTTTAAGTACTTGAGTCAACATGGAGGTCTCCGTGACAAAGGGGGTCCCCCGTCCATTACGGGGAGGAAAGGAAGCGTCCTTCCACCCCTGTGGGGAAGGAGGGTGGAAGGGGGCAGTGGACAGCAAATAGAAGAGGGAGGAGAGCTACTTGGAGGGTTGCGTTTTTTTATCTGCCATCCCCCGGGGAGAAAGCGTCCCCTCCCCTCTCGTTCTTTTACGGGTTTTTCCTCCTCTCAGAGAATTAAAAAAAACAGAGGGAAAGTAATGAACCGTTAAAATTGCCCCGGGTAGCCCAAGGGTGAAGCGTTTAGAAAGGGAAGAGAATCGAAGAGTGTGCTTGCTCCTCCGCCAGGGGGAGGGACTTAATTGAAAAAGGAGAGCAGTTCTGATGTCCTCCTTTGAATTTCCTTTTCACCTGTGGAGAGAAGTATGTAAAAGAAGAGGGGAGACGAAATGGAGGCGAAGGAACGAGAAGTCGTCGTGGGGCATCCAAAGTAATGGAGACCACAGGCCTGAATGTCGGCAGCGGTCCGCAGTGGTGCCAACCTACATAATACCCTGCAAGCCACCTCAAAGGTGTGTGGCAGGGGGTGAATTCTCACCAAACATGGACTACATATCATTAATTTAAAAGGATTAGTATTAATGTATTTGTCTAAACTGCAATGTTTAAAAAGATGTAAATAGCAAACTATGCATTCAAAAACGTGCTGTTAGTTGGGTTACCTTCAAGTCCTTACACCAACATGCAGCTACCAATGTTATCCATTGCTACACTCGTATTGGACATATTTACCGCTACTCATATCCCTAATTGTACGAGGGAAAATGAATCTGTCAGTTCGGCAATCAGTTCCATGTTCATCTTTTCCTCACAAGTGATAGAATTCTTAGATTATCTATATCTATCTATCTACGACATACCCTGCGAGTCACCTCGAGGGTGTGTGGCAGGGGCTGTATCCACACCAGGAATAATGACACAACAAACAAAAATGAACAACACAAAACAAAGACCACACCTTTAAAAGTAATTAGGGGAAAGAAACTACCAAAATCCAACCATGCAGGACACACCCACGAATACCTTGCATGACTTGAAATCCTACACCAATTTAATAGATACTCACTGAGTGCGGATCGGAAAAATCGATTTTTCGCGGAGAAACTTGGCCCTCTGGAAAAAGTTGTCAAAGTGACTAAAAATGAGGCCAGAAAAATTTGAAACCTCTAGGTCAACCCTAGACCCTCGCGCCGTGGCCATTTATGGGGAGGGGGGCTGAAAATAGAAAAAGTCATGTTTTTAAAGCGGTTCTCCATGGATTTTGCCGAGTTGCGGCCCTCTTGGGCAAAAATTTCGTCCATTTGTACGTATCTGCAGCCGTTAAGCCACAAATTGTCTATTTTGAGTGCGCGGCCGCGCGTAATTATGCACCTCCCACGCAGCGTCGCGGCTCCTAACGGTCAGAAGGCCGCTCGCGCGCCTCCTGCCGGCTCGCGCCTCCTGCCCGGTCGCCGCGAACGCAGCAGAACTCATCACGGATGCGTCTTCCGTCGTTGGTCTCATTAATATTAGATAATTAAACAATTTCCAGGGAATAACAATTACGGAAGGATTATTTGAAATTAACATCTTCGAGGAATATGACGTCAGGTCATGAAATACTCGCAGTTCTTAGCCATCTTCTTCTCGGGGAACAGAGGTGATGATGATGTTCTCGAAGTCCCTGGGTATTTCTCCTGTTGAGCTCATATCGCAGATGCTTCTCAATACTGAGTCTCCTTTTTTCTTTCTTCCTTATCCTATTTATTTTCGATCACCTTTGCATGGTATTGCATCAGTCTAGTAATTCCTCTAGATATGCCTTTCTGCTCTTCACTTTATGTTTCAATTAAAACTCCTGACCCTTCTGGAAGCAACTTCCATGTCTTATATCGAGTTGCACATCTTCGCGAACATCTTTTATTTGCATTTCTCGTGCATTTCTTGTCTTGCGACTCGTCTTGTTGTACAAGGGATGCCCATTTCAAGGAAGCAGCATCTTCCCCTGATGCCCACCCCTCCCTCGATCATCCCCCTGGATGTTTCATTCTGGAATGCTGCTGGAAAATCAAAGCTGTTTTACCGGCTGATCCCAATATCAAAGATGTTTTGCCATCACCAAAGGACCGGCTACACCCTTTATTGATGGAGGGAGTTTATGAGATTCCCTGTTCGTGTGGGAGAACATACATCGGGCAAACAGGACGCTCAGTAGGCATGCAGGCTCAAAGAACACCAGAGAGCCATCATTCACCGAAACATTAGAGAATCTGCAGTCGCCGAACACGCAGCATCCGGAGGTCCAGACGCCCAACATAATATTTTATCGGGGAAGACACGGGTAATAGCGAGAGAACCGCGCTGTTGCCCAAGGCTAATACGAGAAGCGATCGAAATAGAAAAACGGCCGAACTACTTCAACCGTGACGACGGCATTAAATCATAGCTAGGGAAGAGATTTTTTGTGCATGGTTTTTGAATGTAAGTTTTTCATCAAACAGTACACCTAAATCACAGACAGTAGGTGTTCTGGTTAATTCTTGACTGGATATGGAATATGGATAGAGAAAGGTTTTCTGGGATCTATTGAAGGTAATAATACTAAATTTGTTTAAATTTAATGATAAACCATTGTTTCACAATCAGATCTCAAGAGAGTTCAAATTCTCGTGTAATAAGGCTGCATCTGTAACCGAGTTAATTGTTCTGTATATTTTCAAATCATCAGCATATAAAAGAAATTTTACATCACTACATGCAGAAGAAATATCATTCAGAAATAAAATAAATCGTAGGGGACCTATGTGAGAACCTTGAGGTACTCCGAAAATTGCATGGAATTCTTTAGATTCTACGGACTGCAGTTTAACGATGAGCTAAGGTAGGTTTTTAACCATGACAGAATAGGATTGTGAAAACCTAGAAATTCAAGTTTATTAATTAAGAGAGAATGATTAAGTCTGTCGAATGCTTTGGTATTATCTGTATTTACTGAGTCTACATGAGTGTTAGATTCAAAGGCATCTAAAATGTGAGTTTGATACACAAGTAAGTTTGTCATGGTAGAACGTCTTGATTGAATCCCATGTTGCTCTGGAATGATAATATTCTTAAATAAAGAGGAGATTTTATTAACTACCAGAGATTCGAATAGTTTTGGAATGGCAGAGATGGTGACTATTGGGCGATAATTTCTAACATCAGTTTTATTTCCTGATTTATGCACAGGAGTGCCAAACTGGTCTTCCAGATTTCTGGAAAGTGCCCTGTCGCTAAGGATTTATTGAAAAGGTAGCATAGTGGGCGGATTAGAGCATCTTTACGTCTAATATGTAATATCTTCTTCTGTCTTGTGGCATTTTTTAAAGTGTTACTTCTTCGGTTATGGTTTTCAAACAATGTGTTTTCCACCAACAACTTGTGTATGGAATTCTAGAAGTCTTTCCTCGCTCGATTGCCCATCTCGTATCTCCTAAAATAATTAAGTTTCCTTACTTCTCCTAATCGTTTATTTACTTCCGTGATATCATCGTAGACGCCTTCCACTTCTTGATCTTCGTTGGCATGTAAACCTACAGTAGAACGGAGTCTGTAGGCCTGGTCCTCAGCATTATTATCCTTTCGCTAGATTGTAGGAAGCTCTTCGCACTCATTCCAGCACTCCTCCTTGTCTTTCTTCATGGCAACTGCAGAATTGCCATTAGTGATCCAGCGTGTACGACCCTAAAACTTTAAAAACCAATTTTCTCGGAAATTTCACAGATTCCTAATTTGTCGACATCCATCCCACCAATTTTCTCCTTCCGGTTTTTCCAATCTTCTTCAGGTCCGTAGCGAACACGAACGGTAACTTCCCTCACTAAATTACTCATTATATTTGACTGATCTATATCTACGACATATCCCGCAAGCCACCTCGAGGGAGTGTGGCAGGTGGTGCATCCACAACAGGAACAATGACACATCAAACAAAAATGAACAACACAAAACAAACACTGCACCTTTAAAATTAATTAGGGGAAAAAAGAAAAAAAAACTACCAAATCCCAATCATGCAGGACACACCCACGAATAACATTCATGGCTTGAAATCCGACACCAATTTAATAGATACTCATGCATGCACAAAAAAAGCAATGCATGCGAGTCACTCCTTGGTTTGAACATGCCGGAAATAAAAAAATACTATCGACTTACTCTGAGTATTACCTCTATAATTATTACCGATTTACGCGATGTTTAACGTTCTGATGTCGAATCGTACGTGGAAAAAATGAAATTTTAAACATGTCCGTCCTGCAAATCTATGTCCTTAATTTTATTAGAATTATCGAGACTACCATAACAGGTCGGAGCCAACAATACATGATTAACGTCATTAATGAAATTTCCCTCCTTAAATTTCTCTAATTACGCCTGCGTTGTGACAGCGATTCCCATTCCAATTCGGCTAACATACCAGACACACTGATTTCCCTATCGTAACACCCTTTTACTATCTCGCTGCTCTTCGTTGTACTCGATCTGATTCTTAAATTAAGCCTGCTTCATAAGGGTCCCATATACTCGCAGCATATTCTAAGTGTGGACTAACAATTTAAATATAGCAACGTTGTGTATGTATTAGATATACTGATGTACTCACTCGAGTGGTCCTTGCTTCAGATGAAACACCAAGTAATATTTAACTCGAGAGGGTTCCATCACGGCTTGATAAAGAAAAATAGTGGATTATCTGCTAACCTTTAGTATGAAAACACGGAGGTTTTCGCTTGCCTTCCCCACATCGCCGCGAAAGTAGCGAGGGACTTGAAGATTTTTTAAAAATAATTGAGATGATGGAAGATATTATATCTTACACATTGCTGAGAGCCCGTCTTCAAAGTGAACCCTAGTTTCGTGAATGAAACTTCGTTAATTTACCTGCCGCGAGAAAACTGCTCTCTGTCACTTCTCCCGTCTAAAAACAGCACGAATATCGGTGGCATTCTTATGGAATGTGAGGAAACCACTGCTTAGTACCTCTCATGGGCTCACTGTCATTATTTTCCTTTTGAAAAGACTCAGTCTGTATGTAATACACCAAAGAATAAAATCTCCGGTCGGTGAATAACATCATAATATTTTTTCCCACGAATCATGTTATAATGAATATTTAAAAGTACGTCTAAGGTTGTGAGTTAAGCGTTGAAAGGGATACCAAAGAAAATAGACGCTAATTACTAATAACTAACCCTTAGGATTACACTATAACACTATAAATCTGTTTTCATTACTCTTCTTATCGCCGACGTTCGCCGTATTCCACAAAACCAAGCGTAAATTGATTTATTCGGCGTAAGTGTAATCGCTTGCCTAAGTGCTGTCGGTCGTTTAACACTAGTCATCCCACTCGAACGCTGAAGATACCCGGTGTCTAGGTAACGAATTACTGTGGCTAATCTAATCTCATCCTCTCGTCCTGTGGCATTTCATCTGCGATGCAGAGTTTCTCTTCTTGTTTTCTCCTTTTGGTTCCCATGGGACACAAAGTAACCCTTAAATAGCCAACTAGTCTTCTGGTGCCTTGCCTGTCCTGCATGTTTTTTCCCTCGGACAGCATGGTAGTTTACGTCGCCTCTTATCATTGTGCAGATCTGCATGCCTCTCACAATCATTCTGATATCAATATTATCATCATAATCATCATCATCAGGGGTCAACAATCCTAGGATTGGTTTGACGCAGCCTTCCACTCGATTCTTCTATCGGCCAACCTCTTCATACCAACGTAGTTCCTCTCTTTCACGTCCTTTACGACCTACTCCATGTAACTTATACGAGGCCTGCCTTTTCCATTCTTCCCGTTCACTTTTCCTTCGGAGATTGTCTTCATCAGGCCATCGTGTCTTAAGATGTGGCCGATTAGGTTGTCCCGTCTTCTTTTTATAGTCTTCAGCAGACTTCTCTTTCCTCCCACTCTTCTTAGGACTTCTTCATTTGTCAACCGGTAGATCCATTTTATCTTCTTCAATATTATATGAAAAGATAAAATTTAATTTTCATCTCTTATTCGTTCCTTTGGTACAGGCAACATGTTGAGTTTATTTTCACTTCGAATTTTGCGTTTCTATGAAAAGTCGATTCCCTTCTTTTATAGACTTCGTCTCTATCAATAGGATTGTCAAAATTATATCAATAAATTATGACGAGCATCAGATTTTAGTGTAGGTAGTTTGTGCCGGTCAGTTTATGAAAAATCCCAAAAACCCTAAGATTACTGCATAATGCTTAACCTGCCTAACCACTGATAAGTTCCTGAAATAACGTAAAAGGTGCGCCTGGCTCTACTATCCGGAGAAACCTTCCGTAGCGGAACATAGGCTTAAAAATAACCACAGGATGGACTTCGACAACACCATACTACCCTTGTACATTTCATACGAGCTGGAATATCATAGCTGGCGAACAAGGCAAGGCAAGCAAACAGATCTCAGAGGTCAACAAAGATGCGTGCACATAACAGTGGTTCTCTGACTGAAAATAATTCACCCTGAAGATGATGTAATACGTGGCTGCTGAAACGTTTGTGCTCTTACACGCCACGTGTGAAAGAACGAGTTATTTTTCGCCTGGATATCCTGAAATCCTTGGGCGATCTAGCGCGCTGAAATCCTATCCTCTGCAACGTCTTCCCGGGAATCGTATAAAGAACACTTCGTTTCGCTCACTGAGGATGTGAATGGAACGGATGGCAAGCGGTTGGTGGGCAGGTCGCTCGACGGGGTTGTTTCATTTCGAGAGGGGTGGGGCAATGTTATTAAAAGGGGTGTGTCGTAGAGTTGTTGGAGGGTGGGACACTGAGGAATGCAGATGATGGAGGAAGAATCTTTTCGGGATCCCTCCTTTAAGAAGCGCAGAATGTGGATCATTTTGATATTCCTGCAAACACTGAATCCATCCTATTTTACAGTTGGCCTCAAGAAACTGTTTTCCGCGTTTATGGGTCCCGCCATCTAACTGACCTTCATTGGGTTGATTGTGACGCAATAATAGTGCAAAAGTTTCACCTGGCTCCCATTCCGTCTCGATGTGTTCTGCTGCTAAGAAAGTTTATTTTCTTGGCTTTAGCCACCATTGCAGGGAACATCTCATCTACATCTACACGATACCCTGCAAGCCACCGCGAGGGTGTGTGGTAGGGGGTGAAGATCACCAAGCATGCACTACTGACATACAAATAAGCAACTATAGGGTCTCATGCAACTAAATTGTTATTATCTATAGTATTTAAGGGATTAATACATTCACCATGCCCTACAGACTACTCTAAAATTATTCCCCTACCTATCCCTCTGCTATGCTGCCTATTCTGTGCTCTTATAGTATGGGGGGAAAATGCCATTTTGAATCTATCGGTACGATAATTTATCTCTCTAATCTTGTTTGTCTAGTCGATTCTAGCATAATACGCTGGTGTTTTTCATCTTCATGACTTGATGACATTGCCGCCGGAATAATCATTACCATATTGCTTGTCACCGATTTTTGAATGTAAGAGTGGAACCTTCGAGACTGAGACGTTCAGAAGAGCCTCTTCCGAGTGACTTTCTCAGTTTAATCTACATCTACATCTACATCTACACGATACCCTGCAAGCCACCGCGAGGGTGTGTGGCAGGGGGTGAAGGTCACCAAGCATTCACTACTAGCATGCAAGCAAGCAACTAAAGGGTCTCATGCAACTAGATTGTTAGTATCTATAGTATTTGAGGGGTTAATACATGCATCATGCACTACAGAATACTCTAAAATATTTCCCCTACCTATCCCTTTCCTATGCTGCCTATTCTGTTCTCTTATAGTACGGGGGAAAAATGCCATTTTGAATCTATCTGTACGACAATCTATCTCTCTAATCTTATTTATCTGGTCGAATCTAGCATAATACGCTGGTGTTTTCAATATGTGCCTAACATCTTCAGTAAAGCTATCCGATTGAAATTTCTGCAATAGATTAAATCTGAACTTTAATCTACGCTCTGATAATGATTCCCACCCTAATTCTTGTATTGATTCTGATACACTACTCAACCTATCGTAACACCTTTTGACGAACCTAGCTGCTCTACGCTGCACACTGTCTAGTCTTAACACTTAATGCCGTCTTCATTCGGATGAAATTCAGCGGTCTAAATTTCTATCCCTATAGCTTCGGGTATTAATTGTGGAAAATCACCTCTTCTGGCAATACGCGTATCTTTTCAGTTAAAATGGTCTCTTCACCCCCGGAACAAGCAACGTGCTGTGAGATGACAGAACCCTTGGCCACAGCAACTGTTGCCAAAGAATTTTAGTGGAAAAATTAATCCTCTAACCACAACCATTCACTCAAAAATCAAAAATTAAAATAAGCAAAAGGTGACGCCCACCGAAAAAGCTGCTGTGATAACATTGACGTCATTTTCCTCCCGTCCTTGACTGATTTTAGGGGAAGGGAAGGGAGTGGAGTAGGTTCTCGGAAGGTGTGCTCGCACAGATGCTGTCGCAACTGCCCCTTTGCGATAAGGCAAAGTAGCTTCGCGGGCTCAGTTGTGATTGGACGAAGTCGATATACGTCAGAGGTTGCACCTCGCCCAGGGCTGAAAGGGCTGAAAACATCATTTTTTCCCCGCTTCTAACTCGATAAATAATTGACTGATCAAGGAACGGAAAAATACGGGTATTTTCATTTTACAAACTTTATCAGATTCGACAATAAAAAAAATATGGTAAACGACCCTATTGGGTTCTGTGGTCCAAGATACGTGAACGATAGTCTCATAAGTATTGAAGTATTCACATAGATTTTTAGACGGAATGTTTTTTATTTTCTGAATTATATATGGTTCGTGCATAACTCTTTCGGAATTCTCATCGTCATAGCTAACATAATGCTCCTTATAACGGTGGTGACATCTAGAGGTGAGAAATTATCTGCGCAGCAATAACTCGGAACTTCGAGGCAGAATGAGAATTCGTTGGCGAAAAGTTCATTCAGTCTGAGTTAAACACGCTTTGAGCCCCGAGCAATCGGCGGAATTGATTGATAATTGGTATTGTAAGTTGGGGGGGGAGGGAAATGAGCTTCTTCCTCTGCCAACGAAATCGGAGAGATTCGTCCGATAAGATTCCTCCCTTCCGCTGCCTCAGTTCGCCTCCCTCGCCCCAAGGAATCGCTCGGCCTCTGCAGATCGCTGGATGAGATGCTCCCTCATCTGTTCACCGGAATGAAAACGAACGGAACTATTGGAGAATTGCAAAGCAAGCAAAACATCCGCTGTGTCGAAGGTTCGCTGTGTACATTTTATGCCCGGATCTCACGGTGCGTTTTTAACCCGATCAATGTCTTGCGTGGAGTGCTGATGGGTGCTCGCTTGCTGGAAACGCTGACTGCTGTCCGGCTGCCCTGACACGGCTAGCTTGCTTTATTTCGAGGTTAGATTGTCCGTTGCTATTATCCTTGCGTGTTTTGCTGATGGCTATTGTTGCCGGCCAATCATGTATATCTACATCTACACGATACCCTGCAAGCCACCGCGAAGGTGTGTGGCAGGGAAGGGGATGATCATCGTTCAGATTTGAATCACGTGATCAAAATAAAGGCTCTGCCTTTGATAGCATTGTATGGTTGATATTGTTTAAAAATGAGGTCAAATCTGTAGACTAGGGATCAAGTTGCGGTGCTTATCGAAGCATAGAGACGAAACTTGTTTATATGCAGTTCGTAATCGGAAGTATCACAATAAACATCTTCGTGCTGAGGCTCTATAAGAAGAGTGAGCAAGGAGGATAGCTCTAGCTGCTACGTGACAACCATCAGAGAAGCCAGCCTAGAGGCCACCTTCGTCGCCCACAGAGTATAGCACGCACGAAACCCAGCTAGCTAGCACTCAAGGAGAAACGCACCGTGTGAACTGGGCATTAGAAAAGATTGTGCAAAAAGGAAGGCCAGTGGTCGATCAGACATTTTAGGTGTGGCAGATTGGTGTTTCTGGAAGCCTGTCGTATGCATTAAATGGATAGATCGTATATAGATCTTGATAGTAACGTGTCTAGCACGGGAGAATGAAATTATTAAGTAAAAGAAGGGAATAAAGGAATTAGGCAGATATAATTTTGCGTCCTTGTGCCGTCAACTGGGGTATATTTTTCGTTAGGCACTAGTGTCAAAGAAAAAATTAGTATCAAAGTCCGTAGAGTATACAGTTCACTGTTTTAGGCATCACGTAGTGGAAGTGAGACATATCAGGTGAGTAACAAAAAAACTTTAGCACTTTTCCGCAATATATTTAAAATTATAAAATTGCACAACAAACGTTTCGGCATACTAAGCCATCATCAACCTTTTTTTTACTCACCTAATCGGTAGGGTATAATATATATGAACGACGTTTTGCTGAATCATGAGGACATTGTTTTCATGTACATCTACATAATACCCTGCAAATCACCATAAAGGTGTGTGGCAGGGGGTGATTTCTCACCAAACATGCACTACATATCATGCATAAAAAAGGAATAGTATTAATATACTAGTCAGAACTTCACTATTTAAAAAAGATAAACATAGCAAAGAAACATCCAAAAACATGCTGTTAGTTGGGTTAGCTTCAAGTCCTTATACCAACATGCAATGCCAATGTTATCCATAGCTAATCTCCGATTGGACATATTTACCGTTATCCGTATCTCTAATTGTACGAGGGAAAAAGGACATTTTGAATCTATCAGTTCGGCAATCAATTTCTCTAATTTATTGATTATGGTCCAGTCTACCATAGTAAGTTGGGGTTCGCAAAATATTTATAACATCATCACTGAAAATATGGTCTTGGAATACGAATGTTTAAGAGATTAAGTCTAAATTTCAACCTGCGATCTGACAATGATTCCCAATTTAATTCATTTAATAGACTGGTTACACTAATAAGGTTATCGTACCGTCCCTTTACAAATCTTGCCCATCTTCGCACACGTTCAAGTTCATTATTTAGACTATTTCTTACGGATCCCATACACTGGCAGCATATTCAAAATGAGGTCTAACAAGGGAAAAGTAGCTGATTTCTCGTGCATGTTCGTCACATTTACCCAATACTCTTTTGATGAATCCAGCGTCCAGCTGTTTTCGAGCGTTAAAAGCACTATTCTTGCTCCCTGTACGTTGTCTCTTGAAGTCACCTCAATCAAGTAGCTCCCCCCTCCTCTCGTCGGAAACGGAAAAGTCGAGGGAATGAAGAGAGATGGCGCTTTTTGTGCTCTCTGCGGCGAGATACCCGAGGGGGGGGTGGTTGTTGTTTCCAGGGAATGATGACCAGGAAGGGAGCATTATCATATTACGCGCGCATCCCCTTGCAGAGGGGGCGGGGGAGGGGTGACAGCCCGCCGTGATCAGAAACTTTCCCGCCCTGAGGGCGACCCCTGCAAAAACATCTCCCGCGAAAGGGTGTCCGATATTTTTATGGGGTCGTAATCCAGCTTGATGGTGCCCACCTCGCCCAAGGATGGCTTCCTACGTTGGGGGGGGGGAGTGATTTGTTTGTGAAGGACAATCGAGGCATTCTCCGTGTGTCGATTGACGGAATTTCTTGAGATGCATCATTTCTCAGGGCGGAAAAGAAAGTATCCCCAACACTGAAACGAAGTCGCAGGGGGGGAAGGGGAGGGGGTGAATCGATATCCCCTATTAAGCCGCGTGTGCACGTAGCAGTTGAATGCTTTGACAGTCGCGAGATGCGCGATATATCGCTACTGCTATGATGCGTCTGCACCAACTTCTATGCAGCTTAAAGCCGCTATTTACGCGTTGCCACAACAAATAAAAAGAGTTTTATCTCAATAGTGATTGATGCTTAAATTTTCATGAAAGTATTCAAGCAAAAAATTCCATCGACGATTGTCTTTTGTTTCCATTCTTTAAAGATTAGAATCTCCCCTTTGGGGAGGGATATTCTTGATTTTTATATCCAAATTCCCGATATCAGACGTTGTGTATTGCTTTCCGTTGGTGATTGTTGTGATTGTGATGGATACTTTTCCGATGGAAAGTAGACGGGCTTCAACTTCGCTAATAGCTCGAACTAGGATCGATAGTGTTCGACAAGTGCCCAGTATCGACCTGTACTCGCATCGAGGTTGCTATTTACACATGCGAGTGAGGCTTAATAGTTGTTAAGCAGTGTGCTATCATAGCAGTCAACTGCTACGTGTAAACGCGACTTTACATTCAGGATTCGACGTAGCACGTTCACCAGATTCCTTTGAACGCAATCCGATGCGAGAAAGGCTGCTGGGTAATCCATGTCCACTCGAAGCGGAGTCACGAACTGGTGCGAATGAATTTGGGGAGGGGAGTGCAACCAGAGGCCTCCGTGCACCGTAACTCACCTCCGTGATCGCAAAGGAGTGTTCGCAGCGCTCGGGGAATATAATTTCGATGAAGCACGCACCTTTCGGCTGCCTAGCGGATGCTTCGCAAAATCATTAATGATGCTGCATTTTGCAGTCTCTAGTGAATGCAATGTGCAAACTCCTTTGCGTCAATATCATTTGTGTCGTCGGACAACGTTGAAGACGTCGATGAAAAACTTATAGTTAACAGAATCTGCACGGCTGTGAAATAAAGAGTGTGGCCTACGTATTCGAATCGGTGAGATGAAATCACTTTGAAGCTCTTGCAGTCGAATAATTCTCTTCCATTGACTGAATTTTATCTTTTGTCAAATCAAAATGTGGCAGATAACCATGAATCCCGTTTCACACGATATTTGATCCAGTACAAGGTCTATTATACTCGCTTGTATGCTAGCTTTCAAGTATCGTGTTAACAGAACCTGTATACTGGCTGGCAAGCACGCTAGCTAGTATCCAGTATCAAGTATGAAATCCAGTAGCTCAGCGAGCTACTGGATTTCATACTTGATGTGGTACTACATTTCTAGTAGGACCTAGTAGCCCAGTAGCCATCGACCAATCAAGTCAGGTTACAGACGCTGTGCGAACTTCTCTTTTTTTTATAATTAGTATGGAATCATATTGAATAACCGATTCATAGCAAGCACAAGGTCAATGATAGTGTGAAACCACCCAGGACGGTTCCAATCAAGCTAGATTCCGTCCTCAATATCAAGTAGCGGCTAGCACACTACTAGGTCTTGTGCTGGATCAAGCATCATGTGAAACGGGCTTAAGCAAAGCACCTGACGAATCAGCATTAATTGCTTTGTCTGAAAAGTTTTTGAGCAAGCTGAAGACAAGTTAACAAGAAATTCAGCAGGCAGTGCGTGTTGATGCCGGAGCAAATTGGAAAAAGAATCACTTTTCTCTTTGAGTGGTTTGAAAATTTTTCAATACGATTCCTTCTAACCACATTTCTCCGGCAACGTTAGAAGTTATTTAGTTAAGAAGCGACCGCGGCAATCTTGTCCCCTGTCTTCAAGTGGCTGGCATTGGTGTTATATGTGGGTCGTCGGCACATATAATGGATCTGAAGAGATCTGAGTGCTCCAGAAAAGGGCTCCAAAAGACCCCCACCCACCCCTCCCAAGTTTTAAGTTAAGAAGAAAATTATTTTATATCTCGGGCACGGATGCGAGAGACTCGCATTCCGAGGCGTGACTGCGTCCGTGATCGTGACAATGGGGTCGTTTACCATATTTTTATTATTGCCGAATATGATAGAGTTTGTAAAATAAAAAGACCCGTATTTTTTCCGTTTTTTGATCCGTCAATTATTTCTCGAGTTATAAGGGGCGAAAAACTGATGTTTTTAACCCTTCCGGAAAAGTGGGCGTGGTGCAACCTCTGACGTATATCGACTTCGTCCAATCACAACCAAGCCCGTGAAGCTACTTCGCCTTATCGCAAAGGGGGGGACACAGCTGACTCGGCCAATGGGAGCGATTGCGACAGGATCTGTGCGAGCAGACCTTCCGAGGACCCCCCTCCACTCCCTTCCCCTCCCCTAAAAGCAGTCATGGACGGGAGGGAAATGACGTCAATGTTATCACAGCAGTATTTTCGGTGGACGTCACCTTTTGCTTATTTACATTTTTGATTTATGAGTGATTGGTTGTGATTAGAAGATTAATTTTTTCACTAAAATTATTTTTTCGTTTCCATCGAACGTTTTCGAGTACAAAATTGCGATTTCGGTTCCGAGTAAACGCCCCCATTATTTAGCCAGCTGTGTTCACCAATAGTATCGGCGTGGATCCAACTCTGAACCGAGGTCGTTCGGACAGACGAAAGGGCGTTCACTTCCTTCCCTTAGCTGGAGCGCCATTGGAAGGGGTAGCTTCTCCGGCGGCTCGCCCGCCTCAAGTGCCCGGATGGCATTTGGCCGATACCGCAAAGGCGTGGACGCGCAGAAACTCCGTCCATTGAATGCCAAAGATGGAGCAAATCATTCCCCGCCATGGGCGCTGGCGTCGTGTGGAAATACTATCGAAGCTTCGCGTGCGCTCCGAAAATATCGTTTGTCGTTTTACGACTGAAAAGTCCCTTTTAAGGCGCGTTTACACATGGCAGTTGACTGCTATGACAGTCAACTGCAAACAACTGTTAATCCCCACTCGCATGCGTAAATAGCAACTGCGATGCGAGTACAGGTCGATACTGGACACTTGTCGAACACTATCGATCCTAGTTCGAGCTATTAGCAAAGTTGAAGCCCGTCTACTTTCCAGCGGAAATGTATCCAACACAATCGCAACAATCGCCAACGGAAAGCAATACACAACGTCTGGTAACGGGAATTTGGATATAAAAATCAAGAATATCCCTCCCCAAAGGGGAGATTCTAATCTTTAAAGAATGGGAACGAAAGAAAATCGTCGATGGAATTTATTGCTTGAAGAATTTCATGAAAATTTAAGCATCAATCACTGTTGAAATAAAACTCTTGTTATATGTTATGACAACGCCTAAATAACGGCTTTAAGTTGTATAGAAGTTGGTGCAGACGCATCATAGCAGTAGCGATATAGATATATCGCGCATCTCGCGACTGTCATAGCAGTCAACTGCTACGTATAACGCTGCTTTACCCATGGAAGTTGTATTTCATGGAAGTAGCAATAATATTACTATATCGATATATACTATATCGGCATCGTCTGCGACTCTCACTGCTTACGCTCTTGTGATGCGTAAAACGTGATGCAATTGATAAAGCCAAGATTAAATCAAATTCCCTCATATAATTTCGCTCTTCATTTCCTATTCCTGTTCCAATCACGGCCATAAAAATCTCCACCCTCGTATAGCAACATCAGCGAACTATAGCAATCAATTTCCAAACTTGTTTACACGTCCTAGGCAGCGATAAAAATAACAAGACACAAAATTCGCAATTTACAATCTATGTAAATAACAAAATCTTTCTTTTACCTCTGAAGCTTTCTGTGAATTTAACTAGTCCTTCCTCCGACATATAAATATTCTAAATGCATTTAAATGTCCCGCTATTGGCCATTTTCCTCGTAGTCAGGCCAGATGTTTTGCAATAAAATACGATACATCGATGAATCCACTTCCGAGCAAAATAGCATTTTCGCTTTTATGATTCCCTCGCAGCTGGAATCATTGGTCGACAGTGGATCGATTACACAGCAGCTATCGACCCTAACTGCCAGAGAAGTCGATTGTTAATATATGCAAGTGCTTCTTTACACTGTACTTCCATGCTTAAAGGGCCTGAACAAGTCTTCAAGCCTTACAATCGATCTTCATCGAAAGCCATTAGACTTTTTCATCAGAATCCTTTGTAATTCGCTTCGATTTAGTATCGTTCAGAAAGTTCGACCTTTTACCCGGAGGACATCCCAAATGCATCACGGATCACTGCGCCGGAAAGCAGTCTGTCCTTCAAGTCCTCGTTCATGCAATTTCCAAGAAATGGACGCTGGGCACTGCTCTAGGAAATCACGCGGAAGGAGGCTTCCACGTTTACTGCTCCCTGCGGCTTCTCCATGGCTACGAAAGTGATGACCAAAACAAAATAAACATTGCATTTTCTTTGAAATTATAATACCAGCTCCCTTGAAACGAAAATACTGCAGCTATCAGGAAGCGCAGTGGCAGTACATCCAAATATATTGGACAGCCGCATCTTATCACAACTTCATTCTATCAAACAGCCACAATAGGGAAGTAGGTACAGGATGAAAAGCGTCTTCATCATCATCATTAGTCAACAATCCTAGGATTGGTTTGACACAGTTTTCCACTCGATTCTTCTATCGGCCAACCTTTTCATTATGACGTAATTCTTCTCTTTTACATCCTTCACAACCTGTTCCATGTATCTCATACGAGGCCTTCCTTTTCCAATCCCTTCGAAAAGTCTTCATCAGGCCATCGTGTCTCAAGATATGGCCGATTAAGTTTTCCCTTCTTCTTTTTCGAGTTTTCAGCAGACTTCTCTTTTCTCCTACTCTTCTTAGCACTTCCTCGTTACTTACTCGGTCGATCCATTTAATCTTCATCATTCTTCTGTAGCACCACATTTCGAATGCTTCCACCCTTTTCTTCTCCGCTGCTGTCATCGTCCATGCCTCACTGCCGTAAATAAACATGCTCTAGATGTATATTCTGATGAACTGTTGCCTTATTTCTACGCTTGTATTTCCTGCTGTAAGTAGATTCTTCTTTTGATAGATTGCCCTCTTTGCCTGGGCTATTCTACTAACTATTTCTTTCTTGCTTCGTCCATCGTTGGTTAGTCGGCTTCCTAGGTAACAGAACTCTTTCACCTCTTTAAGTTTTTGTTTTCCTAGTTTGACATTGGTTTTGGCCTCCTCTCTCTTGATGCACACCAATATCTTAGTCTTCTTTATAAAAAGCGTGGGTTCATGATTCAGTTATAGATCTACGTATAATATATTCAGTCGCTATGGGTATTAATGATCCCAGACTTCATGATCACTTAGATGGAGATGGCTACCATCAAACTTGGACTTTCTTCATTTAATACATCTACATAATACCCTGCAAGCCACCATGAAGGTGTGTGGCAGGGGGTGAATTCTCACCAAACATGCACTATATAACCTGCATTTAAAAGGATTAGGATTTATATATTAACCTAAACTGCACTATTTAAAAAGATAAAATTAGCAAACAAAGCATGCAAAAAAGTGCTGTTAGTTCGGTTACCTTCAAGTCATACCAACATGCAGCTACCTATGCTAAGGGTTTACTCACTCGTATTGGACGTATTTACCGCTACGATACGAGTTAGTGGATACGAATGCCAGTGAACATGGCAGCCAATGGATTGCTTAAACAAAAGCAGTAACACATCAAAATCTGGATTTGCTGCATTGTGACCCTGCATTGTCCAGCATGGCTGGAAACTGATTGACGCCTGGAGAGGTGTCCAATCTGTTTTTCATTTTTCCATCCCACTCGCCTGCTGATTGCACAGGGTTAGCACGATTTTCTTCCAACTCGGTTCTCCTCATGTTTCCTCTTGCCCTAAAATGAAGGGAAGGCCCTGATTTGCTCTCTTTCCGTCAGGACATTGATGTTTCATGCTTTCGTGCCTTTTTCCCGGTTTTTTTTGCCTCAAGTTTGCTGCGGGCCTCCAAAGAGTAGCGTAAGAGACCCGAGGAAGTTCCTCTACACTAGGAAGAGCATAGTAGAACTGTAACGGAGCGAAAAGGAAATTTATAGCAGTTATTTGAAAACAAAATAGTCTTTTTTTAATTTTTAAGTGAAACGATGAGTTTTCACGAAATCTTAAAATGCGAATGGATGGGTAAAATACATTTTATTACGAGTTTTCAGTGTTCTCTGAACGGCAATGTATCATACTTCATCATCAGCATCGGTCAACAATCCTAGGATTGGTATGACGCAGCTCTCCACTCGATTCTTCTATCGGCCAACCTCTTCATATTGACGTAACTCCTCTCTTTTACATCCTTCACAACTTGCTCCATATACCTCATACGAGACGTGCATTCTCCATTCTTCCCGTTCACTTTTCCCTCGACGATTTCTTCATCAGGCCATCGTGTCTCAAGATGTGGCCCATTAAGTTGTCCCGTCTTCTTTTTAAGGTTTCCAGTAGACATGTCTTCTCTCCGACTCGTCTTAACACTTCTTCGTTTGTCACTCGATCGATCCATTTTCTCTTCATAATTCTTCGGTAGCACCACATTTCAAATGCTTCCAGCCTGGACTTCTCTGCTGCTGTTATTGTCCATACTTGGCTGCCATATAGGTAGTACAATGCTCCAGATGCATCATACTTATGGAGTATTACTTAGCACTTCTTACAGACCGCTGCTAAAAACCAGCAACAGCCTCTTTGAAGGGGTCAACACTGGCGCGATGCACGACACAGCCCTTCTCGTAGGCGGCGGGGGGAAGTTGCAGCCCCTGGGGGTGCAAATACGAAGCGAACGGCTCCCGGGTGCCGAAGTATCCGTCCTCTGCCGCGCCCACGAAGTCGACACAGCGTCCCTAGGGAGGAACTATCAGGCGGAAAATCTATCGAGGCTCGGATTTGCAATGCCTAGTTCAATTACCATGGCTGTGGAAAGAGTCGCCTACAACGGTCGCGTCTAATGACTCGCTTTCTGATACCCTTCTCGAAATCGGGATTGAAATTTCGTCCGCACAAGCCGCTGCTTTAAATAAACTAGGCTTTTTTTCTTGATCGAGACTTTTTCTCCGTATATCCTCCGCTATTTTCTCGGGGCCTAACAACGTGGGAATCAGAACACGTGTGATTTGTTTAATTAAAAATTATGACTTATGTTCTTTTGATTAATCCCAAAACTCTACAATAACTAACTATCATAGATTATGAAAATTCTTATCACTGAAGTTATCCGCCTCAGTCTATAAGAAATCGTGGGGGTTCATTCTAACGCCTTTGCTCCCTTTCTCTACTTAGTGGTGTCTGCACGCGAAACGATAATTTCTCTCGTAATTCCCTAGGGTAGAATAATAGTTAATATGGCGGCTAAAACTAACCTGCGTTTACACGGCCTACCCAGAACCATTGTAAAGGCTATAGTGACATCTATCAGAGCGTAAAATTAAGTCAAAATAACAATGGAGGGTAATGTGGCGAAAGGACTTTGTCTTGCAAAGATTCCAAAGATTGGAAGCGTATTTTAACTTATGTGAAAATTAGATGCAGTTATTTTGTCGAACTTTATCAATGATCCCTATCCTAAGTCCCTTTTTATAAATCAACCAAAATATTCTTCTTACATTACTTCCTCAAGATTGAAAGTGGGTCGCATCTCCGAGACACTCAATGAATTGAATTCTGTGTTAGTTACTTTGCTGAACTTCAATTTTAAGTATAAAATTGAATTCAATTGCCATTTACTTTGAATAGCTCCAAAGTAATACGTTAAAAAATATGCAAAGTTTGTACAATGATGAACGCCCTCCGTGACTTTAATTTCCAGATATTTAAGACATTCAACCTTTACCTCTTTTTCCTCGCATATTTCAACTGATACGTTTACACTTTAAAATTATTAACGTTTCCTTGCCTGTATTTTTATTCGTTTAGCTTATATACGTGCGGTATCACGAACCAAGAAATGCAGTCAACCATGGAACGCCATGCTATGAAATGATTAATTGTTCACTCTCAATAAGTTATCGCTCATGTTAACCCATTTCGTAGGCAATTTCATGCATCCAGATAGAATGCATACAAGTATACATAATGAATTTGTTGCTCTTATCAAAATTCAGTATTTTTAAATCCGATATCCCAAGTTGACCATATTCTGCTGTTTGTGAAAGGAGCTAATTAAGGGAATATTGCTGAAAATACTTTTAACGCCGTCCTAAGGAGCGAATACGTAAAAAATAACACGTCGAATTACCTGCGAATGTTTGCAACTTCTTAGATATTTAATTTCTGTATGTATATTTTCTGCACGGCAAGGTAAACACGTAAAATAAATATATACGCGTACGTACTCAGGATTCAGGGTAAAGGAAACTACTTAAAACCATTATTAAACCACGAATCAGTGAAACGTGGTAATACAACTTCTAAAATATATTACTGTGTGATTAAATAAATATCGTTGAAACTAAGAATCATTTCCGATCCATATAGTGCGATCCGGTCTTTTCGTCTTCAAACACTCTACGTCCATTTCCACTTCCATTTTCAAAACAAACCTTCTTTCTACCATTACTTGTGTTCACACGCCCTTAAAATACCAGTAACTAGCGCCAACCATAGTAACTCAATCGTGGTAGAAAAGTTTACTAGGGCTAGCGGTAGCTTGCGTTCACGCGGCCAATTTACAACCATGGTAAGCTTTATCATCGTAAGAAGTTAGTAGTGTAAACGGGGCATAAGTCAATTTCGTGCAGGGATTCATAGTCGTGATGCAACCACTGCGGAACTCTAAATACTTCCTCGTGCTCGTCACTTCTAGTCAGGCGGGAATCATCTCTGCAGTGCTCTCGTGCTGCACTGAATGTTCACGGAATTTGAAATTACGGCGAGCAAGGCCTTTGATTTTAGCCAACCTTGTAAATGAAGGAAACTCCCATGTTTCCCAAGCTATCATTCGCTCACTCTGATAAATGTCAATTATTGAGAGGGCATCTTTTTTGTTCAGCGGATTAACCGTGGTAATTGAAGGGCGATTCGAACTTCATTATCCTGTGTTCGGTGACGGGAACACTTGCAGCATTGCAGGGGCGCGAACACCGTTGTGGTGCATCGCCGCTGAAGGCGCTCTGGTCGGCAAAAAGTGGAAGAGAGGGGGAAGGTGGGAAGGGATGAAGGGAAAGGCACCGAGACTGCTCCGGGGGTGGGAGACGGGGGATTATCCCAATGTTTATGATAACCGTAAATCTGACTTTTCGCGCCGGGGGGGATGGAGGGAGGGTGCTGGGGAAGGGATTTCCGAGAGTGACGAGGGGGTAGGAGGGGGTTGATGTATGTCTCGGACGACATAGCTTCCCGAGAGAGGGAAGCACATATGTTCCAATGCTGGCCCCCAATGAATCTGACGCGGCTGCTGGCGAATAGACTCTCTCGGCCCAACGTATGGGTCGGAGGAAGCCGGAGATATTCCCATGATTCCGTGCGCAAATGGGATCGCAAACCTTCCTCCGATGCGCCTTGCGTTCTTCAACTGTCGCCGAAACTGATCGCCAGCGATCTGCAACGAGATTCTTTTCGGCAGTTATGTTGTTCACTCCTGTCTCCCTGCAGCAATGTAACTCAGCTCCTGCATTAAGCGATGTTCGTGTTCACCCCGATCTCCTTATACACTAGCAAAAATTCCGCTACGCCACTAATGTTAGCTGTTTATTCATGTGGACTTCATTATATCAATATATTATTACTCATATGTAATCCTGTATTGCGTTCGAATGCGTGGATTTGTAGGTGAAAGACGAATTGAAGTAATCAATTGCATAAATGCATGTGTGAATTTGGACTGCGGTGACATTTAATAATAATAATAATGTATTTATTCCATTACCACTTACAATATTGTGTTAAACAATTTATATGAATCAATGGAATATAGGTACCGAAGAGGAACAATAGCTGTATTGGGGTTACCATTTTAAATAATTTTAGACGGGCAGGCAAGGTGCTAATTATACAGTACGTTATATGAAAAAAGAATGATAAAAGAGAAAATTTAATTGCATTCATATTCAATATTGATTACATAAATATAAGATCATAGGAATACATATTATACCTGTGCACAAATACACATCATTAAATAAAATTTTACTCAACCTTTTTATGTAAAAATTCTACCTCTTCATTGCTCATAAGCTAGTTTTTAACAGCTTTAATGAATTCAAATTCTGTCTTAACCGTTTCTTATGCAGACTGCTGTTGCAATTATGAATTATTTTTTTAAATAATTAATCATGTTCGTAGATAGCGATATACATTTCATTTTCTGAGTGTTTATTAAAAAATTTTCATAGACATCACTTGCTAAATATCTTATTAGTTTATGATTCCACCGCATTATCAAATATGAAGTTTGTAAATATGGAATTAAATTAAGATTATCTTTTTGTTGCGACCATCGGAGGCACGTGCCTCTTCCTCCATTGCTTCTTTTTCCCGCCTCCCTCTCTGCCTCTCACCTTCTACTCAGCTGCGGCCAAATCATCTGACATCAATTCAATGAAATGAGTTGAGAGTTGAGAAGTGAGGGAGTGAAAGGAGTTGTTTGGAATCAAACAAGTGAACTGGAGTGAAGAGAAGGCGATTATGTTCTGCGACCGTCTCTCTGGAGTTGAGGCACGATCCCTTTGGCGGCGGGGTGGTCAGTTGGTCAGCTAATATCGCCCCTTTTGAGGGGCTTTGCTATCCGGTCCTCCTGAGGATGCACCGTGCGACTCGCGTAAGGAAACACAACAGAACTGCGAATCAATTGGCAAGACGTTGCCGAATTTGCGATGGACATGCAAAAAGGGGTTTCTTAAAGGAGTCAAAAGGATTCCTTGAACATGATCGCACGGGCTCCGACTCCAGCGGTCGCTTTGCGGATTGCGTCGAGTGAACATTGCCCAAACTTTTTCAATCGAAGGCATGAAACCGTCCACGGGGGATGTGTTTGAAACCTTCGGAATTATCTCGAATAGGTAACCAAGGAGTCACGTGGTACAAACACGAATGGTTTGCATATTTTATTTCACTGAATCGCTCGTTACATTATCAAAAATTGTTTTCACTTGAGTAATTCTCATCTCTATCGACTAAAGATCCCACAATCGAGATAATACACAAGTGTTAACAATGGATTGAGGTTGTAATCAGTGGTTTTAACACATCAAATTTGAGAGCCATTCTTGTTTATACCACGTGACTCCTTGGTTACCTATTCGAAATAATTCTCGACTGTTTCAAACACAACCCTCCAGGCCTTTGTAGAAAATTCGCGATTAGATGCCTTACGAGTGCGATGGAATCTCTCGAAGATGGAAATTTCAGCCGGAGAGAGTGCGGAAAGGCTTTGAAAACGGCGAAAGGTCTGAATGAAGTGCAGGCGAGAGGGAGTCTTATGCGATCGCCGCGGCGACACGTAACTAACAAACTCAGCCCCCCCCTCCCACCCCCCCGCGCATCGCCTAGCGCCAGGTGAGCGGATCATACCTCCGAGAGTCGGTCACTTATTGATCATTAAACGACCGGATCAATATTAAATAAATGAATAGCTTTGTCCGTTAGCAAGGTATCGAACTACCGAGTCACGTGGATTGTACTCTGCCAACATTAAAGACTGGAGTAATGCTGGAGTTTTGTCCGAGAAACTACCGCATATTTTTTTAGATAATTCACCAAGAGTTAGCGCACATTTGTTTCAAAAATGCGAATAAAAAATAATGTCAGCAACATTGGATGGCGTCATCTACCAGGAAAAAGTACGGAAACTGACTTTGAGGCATTTGAATTCGATATCCAAAATATTGATGGTGCCACGGTTGCAAACCTGAAATAAATGATAAAAACTGCACGTTAATGAACTCTGGAAATGGGTGAAGGTGCATTTTTGTCCAATTCTCAATGTTTGAGTGGTAAATGTGAGCGAAGCAATAAAGCATGTTGGAAGATCTGGTGTTTTCCGGGCGTATCTGCTGCGTGAAGGTTTCTCGGGTTATCCACCAGAGGGGTTACTGCGTCCGTGTCCGACGACGACGCTTCGATTCCTGACTCGGGCATCGTCTTCAGGGCTTCTGAATGCCGTTTCGCAAAAATGGTCAGAAGGTCGGAGAAACGGGCCGCACTATTGAGACCAAGAAGCACACAGAAGGCACCTCAGGTTGGGGCAACTGGAAAAGTCAGCCATCGCGGAACACAGCGTCAGCCGTGATCACACCATCAAGTCGGACGAGGCAAAACGTCTTTGCCGATCTGGTTGTCAGGGAGGCAATTGAAATCCGCCTCAAGAAGAAGAATCTGAACAGGGACGGAGGCTTCCAGCTAAGCAACACCTGGAGACCGATCCTCAAATGCATACAAGAGGACAGGGGAAATTCTCCACCAATCAGAGCCTCTGCCATAGATCTTCATAAGGCGTGCGCTAGCGTTATCGTTATTTGTTGATTAAAGTTATGTCAGAGAGAACGTGATCTCCGTTCTTTATTTTTCGCACAGCACTTCGAATCGCTTATCACAATCAGTGGTGCGAATTTTATAGAAGGTTATTGTTAATCCTGCGCTACCCTAGGGGTAAGCGTTATCGATACAGATTGCGATAACGCGAAAGATACATCCGTGATTCCACACCGGAGGCGCCCTTCTGAAGGTTGGTCGATGGACCAATCAGGAGACACCTGACCCCAGGAGAAGGATATATAAGGAGGACAATTTTTGCGATACGGCATTCAGAAGCCCTGAAGACGATTGCCGAGTCGGGAATCGAAACGTCGGCGGCGGACATGGACGCAATAACCCGACCTCTGGTGGAGGACCCGAGAAACCTTCACGCAGTAAAAGCATGTTGTTCTCTTCGCTCCATGAAGGCACCTTACAGGTTTCCTTAGAGGACCGAATTAGAATTATTTGCGGAACTACGCGAAGAAGATTATGATTTATCAAAAAATGAGTCACAGAAAGGGATATTTATCGTATCACAATGGCTCGTTCGGAGTAAGCATTTCGGATGCTAATAGTCACTATTGATTTCGGAAATTTATAAGGTTCCAATAAAGCTTCGCGGTTCTGTAAAAAAACCGCTGACGAAAAGAAAATACCTCTCGGTCCCTTGAAAGGACCTCATCGGGAAACAATCGACATTGGAAGATCAGACTCAAGTTATTCCATAAATTTCCATTAAACGGGCGTTAACGGGCGACTTGGATATACATCTCCACCCACACAATGTCAGTACAGCAGACAAATGCCACCGGAAGAGATAGTTTCTTCGTAATTTAATTGAATGTTCAATAATTCATTCTCCCACACATCATCTACAGACCAGAATGCAAGAAAAAGGTTTAAAATCAATTCCGTCTCTTCCTTTTGCCATCTCCTCTTTTGTAGACCTTTTTCTCTCTCTATGTGGCCAATAACAAATATGGTCAAACATACATTCCAATCACCTTTAATTTCACGTTAAATTAGACCTAATATTCCAAATAGTTGTCCTCCGATTTGCTTTCCTACCAAGATACCCCGAAAATACAGGAGAGCCTGAATCATTTAGTTCTCCTCTTCACTTCCACCTTCAGGAAATTCACAGCTTAAAAATTCTGATGAGATGAATTATTTATCTTCCCACTCATATTTCACGGAATCTACAAAGTATTAAAATTTTGAATAATTTAATGTCCCGAAAATGGTTTCTGCGTGGAACTTCTTCATGATAAAATAATAAAAAACAGACTATGTAAGTCCACATACGATGAAATTTAGTTACGACCTGGTTTCGTTGCAGCGCTACATTATCAAGTCGTTATCACTTGACGAAGCCACTTGAGAATGTTGCGCTGCAACGAAACCAGGTCGTAACTGAATTTTATTCTATGAGGACTTACGTAGTGTGTTTTTGTTATTTAATTTAATGTCCATTTAAAACCGAATTTAAAGTTCAATCTTTTTCGTGAGCAAATAATACCACGGCTTTCTCTGCAAACCTCTTGGTGTCTTGGTGCAAACTGGTGTCAATGGGGGCGTTTACTCGGAACCGAAATCGCTATTTTGAAAACGAAATCGTTAGATAGAAACGAAAAAAGAAATTTAGTGAAAAAATTATTCTTCTAACCACAACCATTCACTCATAAATCAAAAATTAAAATAAGCAAAAGGTGACGCCCACCGAAAAAGCTGCTGTGATAACATTGACGTCATTTTCCTCCCGTCTTTGACTGCTTTCAGGGGAAGGGGAGGGAGTGGAGGGGATTCTCGGAAGGTCTGCTCGCACAGATGCTGTCGCAATTGCTCCCATTGGGAGAGTCAACTGTGTCCCCCCATTTGCGATAAGAAGAAGTAGCTCCGCGGGCTCAGTTGTGATTGGACGAAGTCGATATACGTCAGAGGTTGCACCACACCCACTTTTCCGAAAGGGTTAAAAACATCAGTTTTTCGCCGCTTATAACAATTAACGGATCAAAAAACGGAAAAAGACGGGTCTTTTTATTCTACAAACTCTATCAGATTCGGCAATAAAAAAATATGGTAAACGACCCCATTCCGTATTGCGCGAGCGATTAAGTGGTTAAAACCACGAAGAATCATTTTGCTCGCTGTGGGTTAGTCTGATGTTGGTGTCCTTACCCATGATTCTCTTCCCTTTTATTTTCTCCCAGCATCCGCTCTTCATTCATGCAGTTCTCCGAAGATTCTCTCCCCCTAGCAACACGGATAGGGTGCGGATTAGAATGAGAGGCGAGATCCACCCTTTCCTCCTCTCCCCTCATTCCCCCTCCCCTTCCTCCTCTCCCCTCATTCCCCCCCCCTCCCCTTCCTCATTCTTCTACATTCCCACATCTCCAATCTCTCCCCTCCCCCACCTCCACGTCGGCGACGCCAAGATTCAAAGCCGTACTCCAGATTGAAAACCTAAACCCTCCTCTTAATTGACGTATTTAAGAGGCGTCTCAGTCGTTAATGGGGTCGCGTACCATGTTTTTTATTGCCGAATATGATAGAGTTTGTAAAATTAAAAGACCTATATTTTTCCGTTTTTTCATCCGTCAATTTTTTCTCGAGTTATAAGCGGCGAAAAACTGTTGTTTTTAACCCTTTCGGAAAGGTGCCTACTCTGACGTATACCGACTTCGTCCAATCACAACTGAGCCCGTGAAGCTACTTCGCCGTATTGCAATGACACTGCTGGCTTTCCCAATGGGAACGATTGCGACAGGATCTGTGCGAGCATACCTTCCCAGACCCCCCTCCACTCCCTTCCCTTCCCTTAAAAGCAGTCAAGGACGGGAGGAAAATGACGTCAATGTTTTCACAGCAGCTTTTTCGGTTGGTGTCACCTTTTGCTTATTTTAATTGTTGATTTATGAGTGAATGGTTGTGGTCAGAAGAATAATTTTTTCACTAAAATTCTTTTTTCGTTTCCATCTAACGATTTCGTGCAAAAAAATTGCGATTTCGGTTCCGAGTAAACATTGTCCCCTCGAAATAAAATCCATCAATGCAATTCTGCGTCTTCGTCTGCGGTATCCTGGCCGCAGGATTCGTCCGGAATCCCCAAAAGGGTCTGAAATCATCCTTTGACTTCTGATTCCGCTCAACACACTCTACATTTTTATTTTGTAATGTTCATCCGACAGCAAAGCGTCTTGGCCGACATCTTGGTCATCCGGCAAGTCTAACCAACTTTATCAACTCCCTTAATCATTTGGTGTTTCGCGGATTGTAATTTCGGTGGAAATCATAACGCCGATGGATGACTTTTCTGCGTCCTCCTAATGTTTCCGGCATTTTCTATGGGTGCAGTGGGATCCGAAACCTTTCGAACTGATTTTGCTCAAAGTGTTGTGTCTGTATTCTAGGCTTCGTATATCGCTCGAAAGCCCACCGTTTTGTCACCACGCTCGACTGAGTACGCCTGAGTACGGACATGTGAGGAACAGGAGCACTCGTCCGGCTGATTTAGCGATAAAACCGGGTGATTAAACAAGGTTGCAAAGTGGATACTGCGTCAGGGCTCGCCTATTAACCGCCGTCGATTCCCTCGTTAAAACCGACTAATTTAAAGGGATGTGTGCGCACTGATTGGAAGAGGAGCGTTTATTGGCGGCACACTTTAATCTTAAAAATTCGAAGTCAGTCGCGCGCATTTACGGCCCAATCCAATGGCAGCGGACCAATTTAATTAGATATTAGCTCGGCTCTCTATGCGTAGCGTAGCGGACAATGTGTGGGCCGAAGTTACTCTCTGCAGATTAATGGCGTTGGATCTGAATTCCAGAATCGCAGTTTACTTTAACAGTTATGCCGACTGCGCGCGACCAGCTGCCGCCATGGAAATGTGCCGCGGTGTTGTTATAAGCAATATTTGCAATAATTTTGTTTTAGTTCCCAGATGTCCCCTCCATCGAATATTTATCGGGCCTTTATAATTATCTTGTCCGCCCAACGTGCATTTTACAGTTATTTGTGATGTACACAGCCTTCGATATTCCTTTATTTATTTGACATTAAAATAATAATTTCCAGGCAATGAATGCACACCGATCGAACTGCGGGAAATCCTCCCTTATGGAGGACTCGATGGCCATTTTATTTCATTTTGGCGAATGCATTGCGAATTAATAAATGGGGAAAATATATGTAGGTTTCGAATGATGTAAAAATGCAAGTCTGGGTTTTAAATGAAATGGGTTAAATGTGTTCCGCAATTATTATAAATGCATAATTATTCCCACTCGCTTGATCATTCTGCGTTGGAGTTTCAACCCTTGAACATGAACGGTGACAAAAAATATTCATATTCACTTTATTTCTACCTTTTACCCCACTCACTGTGTGCAAATAAAGAACGCCCAAATATAATTGCATTTATTTAACACATTCAATGCAAGGTAGTGATTTATGAACGTCCCTAAAATCGGATCAGTTTTGTTTTCTTTTTGCGGGATGAATAACATGTCTTAATATATATGTTTTATTGTTTTTAATTCTATGTTCACAAAATATTCCGTGAAAAGTGTACCACGTCAATTGACGTATCCCGAATTTCATCAGCGCCATGACAATTGGTCTTTTTGCACGTTGTCTATCTTGGGATGCGACCTGAAGCTATTTTTAATTCTTCGCTTTTTTATTTCAGAAATCAGGGCTCCTTTGCACACTTCTTTGGTAGCATGATGTGTTCTACCACATTGTGCCATAATCATGTGCCACTAATTATTATGCCAATTTTTTATGCGAGATGAAACTCTTCGTGCAACGAAATAAATGTGCGTAGGGACGCTAAACGCATCGAGAAGCTACGAAACAATTACATTGGAAGCAAAGCCCTTCTACTTTCTTTTTCTATACCTATGAGTGACATGAATTTTATGATAGCGAAACCAGGAACAAGCACAAACACACTTTTCACGATATTTTCTATAATTTTACGAACAATATTGCCATTATGGAAAATAAAAGGATGAAACGTTGTTAGGCTCACTGTGTGTTGAAATAGGCATGATCCCGGTTTCATAACGTAGTTACATCTTCAGGTGAAGAATGTAACTAAATAAAGGAACTAATTACGTCATGAAACCCGGGTCGTGCCTATTTAAACATAAAGTGAACCTTGCAAAGTTTCATTCTTCTATTTCCCATTACGGAAAGATATCACGTAGTTAAGCCTGAAGTTATCAGCAATATTGCCATTGTTGAAGTATCAGTTATTTACATATTTAAAATTAATGCAAGCATTTACACGTATGTAACTAATTACGGAAAATATTGCCATTTTAAAGTATTTTTAAACTTTCCACAAATATTTAAGTAACTTTTTACCGAAAGTATTGCCATATTTATAGCAATAGAGCACTACATGAGAGATACTCAATGAAAGCACTTGAAGAGAAGAGAATAGCACTTGAGACACGATCAGAAAATGTTCTATTTAACCGAAAAAATGCATTACATTGCTAAACGACAAATCCATTAGAAAATGAGGTCAACTAATAAGAAACCTTAGTCACTCCCACAGGTATGTTTAATAAAAATCCTGTGGAAGTGACTGAGGTTTCTTATTAGTAGACATCATGACAACCTTCCACCACGTCAATGCTTCGAACTTCGATTTTATCATTAGAAAATATTTTTTTAACTCCGCGCCAACAAATAGTAAGGGATATTACTTTTTCTCCACTTATCGCCGTGAAGTCTTCGAAGCGGTATCTCGCCAAAGTAATGCAATTTTTGAAGTTAGAGCGGGTCAGCTGATATTATCTTATTCATTCTTACTAAATATCACCCAAATCATATGTTGTGAAACCAGAGTGTTGTGAATACTATTATTGTATTGTTGAATATAAAAATGAAATCTTCAATAAAGCCATTATAATATTTTTTAATCGCTTATAACCAAGCGTGATTAACTGAAACAATTGAAGCACGGAGAAGATGAAATTCAAAATATCCTGGAAGGATCTGGTGCACACGTTGGAATTCTTGGCGACAGCAAAGCTATGGGATCACCTCAGCGCGAAAAACGCGAATGGCAAAGAAGGGAGCAATTACGACTTTCTGGTGGCGCCTGCCTTCCCACGTTTCCAATGTCGCGTTCTCTTTCCCACATTTTGCCGCAGTTAGTTTAGAAAGAAAATTCTGAAAGGAATTGGAGTTTCGTACAATGACCGAAGAATTATTCACAGTTTGTATAAAAACCAAGTAGTGGTGATAAAATCTGGACCCAGCTGTGAAGAAGCAAGAATAAGGAAAGGAGTGAGACAAGACTGTGCACTGTCTCCCGTAATTTTTAATGTTTACATCGAGGGAGCCATCAATGAAGTCAAAGAGTTGTGTTCTGGAGTGAACATCCACGGAGAAACAATCAACATGCTACGATTCGCTGATGACATAGCTCTCATAGCAGAGACAGAGAAGGAGCTGAATAAGATGCTAACATCCATGGAAAGGACAATGGCCAGATATCATCTAAAGATCAATAAGAAGAAAACTAAGATATTGGTCTGCAGCAAGAGAGAAGAAGCCAAAACCAATGTCAAACTAGGAAAACAATAACTTAAAGAGATGAAAGAGTTCTCTTACCTGGGAAGTCGAGTAACCAACGATGAACGAAGCAAGAAAGAAATAGTGAGTAGAATAGCCCAGGCAAAGAGAGCATTCTATCAAAAGAAGAATCTACTTACAACTGGAAATACAAGCTTGGAAGTAAGGAAGCAATTCATCAAAACGTATATCTGGAGCATGTTCCTTTATGGCAGTGAGGCATGGACGATGACAGCAGTGGAGAAGAAAAGGGCGGAAGCATTCGAAATATGGTGCTATCGAAGAATGTTGAAGATAAAATGGATCGACCGAGTGACAAATGCAGAAGTCCTAAGATGAGTGGGAGAAATGAGAAGTCTGCTGAAAACTATAAAAATAAGACGGGACAACTTAATCGGCCACATTTTAAGACACGATGGCCTGATGAAGACAATCGTCGAAGGAAAAGTGAACGGGAAGAATGGCAAAGGCAGGCCTCGTATGAGTTACATGGAACAGGTCGTAAAGGACGTGAGAGAGAGGAACTACGTTAATATGAAGAGGTTGGCCGACAGAAGAATCGCGTGGAGGGCTGCGTCAAACCAATCCAAGGATTGTTGACCCTTGATGATGATGATGATGATGATAGGAATTTAGGGACATTGAGGGTCAGTTGGGCAACAAAATCCTCTTTCGCGAAAGCTGACCACGGATGACTGACAAAGTATGTCCGATGCGTCATAAAATCACGTGTTATTTACAAAGCAACTGCGAAGGGACTAGCGGCCTTGCCACACTGCTCATAAAACGCTTGATTTCGCTCGTCCTCTGTCTGAAGGTCACAGTATGCACGGTCGGGAGCTGCCCGAGTGGTTTTTTGGAGCGCATGAGGGCGAGGACACTCCACTGGAAAAACGACCACGTGGTCCGCGATGAATGTGTCGAATGAAACTTATAACTCTCCAAATGGTAGAACATTGTGGTAGCCTTTTTTACATCTACATGTACATAATATTCCTTTTGTATATTAATGATATCCAAAAGGTGGTAAAAAGTAAGCTTCGTCTATTTGCCGATGACGCAGTAGTGTACAGGGAAATTCTATGCCCGAACGATAAAGAATATTAAAATATTGACCTACAAGCAATTGAAACTTGGTGTGATACATGGCAGTTAGAATTAAACTTTAAGAAATGTCTTGTAATGAAATTTTGGAAAAAGAATAGCTCTCCTCCTACCACTTACAAAATAAGTAATAATGAATTAACAAACGTGGAATCCATTAAATATCTTGGAATAAGACTGACAAATGATCTTTCCTGGGGTAAACACATTCGTGAAATAATGGGTCAAGCAAATCGCAAACTGGGTTTCATTAAAAGAGTATCGGGTAAATGTGACGATCATATACGAGAAATCAGCTACTTTTCCCTTGTTAGACCTCATTTGGAATATGCTGCCAGTTTATGGGATCCATACGAAATCGGTCTAAGTAATGAACTTGAACGTGTGCAGCGAAGATCGGCAAGATTTGTAAAGGGACGATACGATAATTATATTAGCGTAACCAGTCTATTAAATGAATTGAAATGGGAATCATTGTCAGATCGCAGGTTGAAATTTAGACTTAATCTCTTCCACAAATTCCAAGGCAATATTTTCAGTGATGATGTTAAAAATATTTTACGAACCCCAACTTACTATGGCAGACTGGACCATAATCATAAAGTTAGAGAAATTGATTGCCGAACTGACCGATTCAAAATGTCCTTTTTCCCTCGTACAATTAGAGATACGAATAACGGTAAATATGTCCAATCGGAGAGTAGCAATAGATAGCATTGGTAGCTGCATGTTGGTATGAGTACTTAAAGCTAACCCTACTAACAGAATGTTTTTGCATGTTTGCTTTGCTATTTCTATCTTTTTTAAATAGTGTAGTTCTGACTACTATATTAATACTATCCCTTTTTTATGCATGATATGTAGTGCATGCTTGGTGAGAAATCACCCCCTGCCACACACCCTTGTGGTGGCTTGCAGGGTATTATGTAGATGTACATGTAGAATACCCTGCAAGCCACCATAAAGGTGTGTGGCAGGGATGAATTCTCACCAAACATGCACTACACTTCATGCATAAAAAAGGATTAGTATGTATATACTGTTCTTCATTTCACTTTTTAAAAAAAGATAAAAATAGCTAACCAAACTTGCAAAAACATGCTGTTAGTTGGGTTAGCTTCAACTCCGCATACCAACATGCATGTTATCTATGTTAGCCATTGCTACTTTCCGATAGGACATATTTACCGTTATTCATATCCCTAATTGTACGAGGAAAAAAGGACATTTTGAATCTGTCAGTTCGGCAATCAATTTCTCTAATTTTGTGATTATGGTCCAGTCTACCATAGTAAGTTGAGGTTTGCAAAATATTTTTAATACAATCACTGAAAATATGGTCTTTGAATTTGTTTAAGAGATTAAGTCTAAATTTTAACCTGCGATCTGACAATGATTCCCAATTACATTCATTTAATAGACTGGTTACGCTAATATAATTATCGTATCGTCCCTTTACAAATCTTGCCGATCTTCGCTGCACACGTTCAAGTTCATTATTTAGATCGATTTCGTAGGGATCCCATACACTGGCAGCATATTCCAAATGCGGTCTAACAAGGGAGTTTTTACGAAGGCGAGTTTTTACACGCTATATCGACTGAGTAACATTGGTCTACTAGTAATTTTTCTCGTTAATAAGTCCTTTCCAGATGAACTGAAATCCACCGAGTGTGTCCACCGGGTTGCGGATGCTGGGTCGAAACAGTGTAATACTGGAAGTGCAGAATGGTGTTTCAGTGCAGAATTTACCCGGTGCAGTGTCATAGTTGAAACAGTGAATGACCCGAGTCTTTATTGAGATCGGACGACCCACTGGTGGCAAAATCACTCCAATGTTGGGTTACGCCTGTTGCAGTACCTGCGAGTGAGGTTTACAGAAAAGTAAAAATGTTTAGGTGAAGTTAGTCAGTGAGTTGAAACGCGGAGTATACACTCACGCATTAAAACTCCAGCGGAAAGGTGCAGTTGGCGTTTGATTTGTACGTATTCCTGCCATTGCATCAATATTTTCATTGGTGACGTTGGTGGAAGGAAGTACAATAAATTGAATGATACATGTAGACAAGATTCAAGTAGGATGGATGGTGGGAAGGGTATTTCGAAGAAATAGAAAAGCTTCGAGGGAAATTTAAAATGCCAACCACTGTTGAAGTAGAATAAGCAATCTTATCCAGCAAGGGTATGAATCGGGAATTGTGTCCCTAGATCCAAAAAGAGATTCGGCAGAGAGAATGTGATGAGGAGGAGAATTAAAAGTCGGAAATTTTTTACAGAATACTGTGAATAATCCGCCAACAATTTTCTCTAGGATTGAGCGTATGATATTGATAAATTGTGGACTCACAAAAGGAAACACCCAATATGATTATGAATGCAACATTGAATGGAAAAATATTTATAGACTTTCCTTCATGTTTATGCAAACTTTATCCAAAAATCAATTCGCACGATGCAATAAATCTTCACGGATAAGTGAGAACACATTCATCGAGGAGTTCGCATCAATTATAAAATGGAAGTTGCTGACGGAGGGAAAGTTCCTTGAAAGATTTATTAATTTATTTTCATTTTTCACCGAAAAAAATGTAATGACAATATAAACACTATTAAAAAATACAGCTATCACGCATATGAGATAAATGAACTTAAAGCCACAAAGTTATTTAGACCGATTTCGTAGGGATCGCATGCACTGGCAGCATATTCCAAGTGAGGTCTAACAAGGGAGTTATTACGAAGGCGAGTTTTTACACGCTGTATCGTTCCAAAGGCGTGCCTAGTCGAGGAAGAAGCGGGCTGATCAGACCATTCAGTTTGAAAATGCACCTGAGGCGAATGCGTAGGATAGAGAAAGCGGAAGAATTTCTTTCGCGGGAATGATTAACTACTGTTCCTCTTAACACAGGGGTTCCCAAACCTTTTTGTGCCACCCCCCCTCCTGTTAAAATGGAAACCTTCCACGCCCCCCTTCACAGTAAATGTTGTGGGCATGTGAAAAAACAAGTATTACATTGAAAACAAAACATGTATTTTTACTACCACAAAATACAAAATTTTAAGTTTCAATTTAAAGAAATACTGTTAAGAGAAAAACGTCAACAATAAGCTATATATTTTTGCTATAAAAGAGTTTTATACAAGTGGATTGTTAATTTTTCTAAACATCAAGGTTGATTTTAAAAAACTACAACATAAAATTAGTTCAAGAAATATATGGATTTTATGTACTTAGAGATTTTTATTTTTAACTGGTCTCGCGCTCACGCCCCCCCTGACATGTCTTCACGCCCCCCTGGGGAGGGGGCGCGCCCCCCAGTTTGGGAACCCCTGCTCTAGCATGTCCTCCTTGTGTCCATCCTCTTCTCGTAGTGAGAAACGAAAACTGCTGCTAACCGCCATATCCTAGCGACCACCCCTTAGGTATACGGCGAGATAAACCAGGGCCGTATCGATGGACCCGACCCGTGAATTTGGCTCGAGAGCGTTAATTGGCCCGGCACTTCGGCCCGGCAAGATGGAGGATCGAATCTGTTCGTTTTTAGCAGAAAGGTGTTTTCTCCTGGCTTATCAGGATTCAGCTCGTCCCCTGACAATTGAAGCGTTCCCCGAATGAAATAATGAGTTCACGAGAAACGCTCGTCCAGGGAACAAAATTCTTTCCCAAGTTGGGTGAGCAAGATGAGGTCAAAATAGAACATAAAACAAAAGTATGATAATCTATACAAACAATCTATTTGAACAGAATAGACAAAGCAAGTACAAACTAAAAATTGAAATACCCCTCCCATGTCAGGGAAACCCTACTTACTTGCAACAATAGACCATGGCCCCTAGGAGACCCTCTACTTACTTGCAACAATAGACCATGGCCCCTAGGAGACCCTCTACTTACTTGCAACAATAGACCATGGCCCCTAGGAGACCCTCTACTTACTTGCAACAATAGACCATGGCCCCTAGGAGACCCTCTACTTACTTGCAACAATAGACCATGGCCCCTAGGAGACCCTCTACTTACTTGCAACAATAGACCATGGCCCCTAGGAGACCCTCTACTTACTTGCAACAATAGACCATGGCCCCTAGGAGACCCTCTACTTACTTGCAACAATAGACCATGGCCCCTAGGAGACCCTCTACTTACTTGCAACAATAGACCATGGCCCCTAGGAGACCCTCTACTTACTTGCAACAATAGACCATGGCCCCTAGGAGACCCTCTACTTACTTGCAACAATAGACCATGGCCCCTAGGAGACCCTCTACTTACTTGCAACAATAGACCATGGCCCCTAGGAGACCCTCTACTTACTTGCAACAATAGACCATGGCCCCTAGGAGACCCTCTACTTACTTGCAACAATAGACCATGGCCCCTAGGAGACCCTCTACTTACTTGCAACAATAGACCATGGCCCCTAGGAGACCCTCTACTTACTTGCAACAATAGACCATGGCCCCTAGGAGACCCTCTACTTACTTGCAACAATAGACCATGGCCCCTAGGAGACCCTCTACTTACTTGCAACAATAGACCATGGCCCCTAGGAGACCCTCTACTTACTTGCAACAATAGACCATGGCCCCTAGGAGACCCTCTACTTACTTGCAACAATAGACCATGGCCCCTAGGAGACCCTCTACTTACTTGCAACAATAGACCATGGCCCCTAGGAGACCCTCTACTTACTTGCAACAATAGACCATGGCCCCTAGGAGACCCTCGGGAATGACGAAGTCTCCAAAAAACTAACTCGAGACCGGCGGACATAGCCAAGAAGTGAACAGCTCGGCGTCTCAGCTCGAACAGAGGACGTAAGAGGGAGGTATTTTCTGGCGCAAGGAGGGAGTGTTTTCGGCAAGGGCAAAGTGGAATGGGGTTTACAGTGGTAATACTCGATAGGGGAGGGAAAAGTGGTATGGGTAAAGAGGGCTAGGTGGAAGTTTATCATTGGAGCATAAGGAACTGTTTTCTGACTCCGGCGGTAGCAGACCAAATGACGGCTTGTACGATGGCCAAACCTCTGGTCTTCATCTGCATATTCAGGGGGCTGTATAAGTGAAGGCGACCCCGGTGAGGTTGGCGGCGCGGTTTGGCGGCGCGGTTTGTCGGAACTTTTTGTCGGAACGCTGCAGATCGGAATCGATACATCGAATGTATTTCTTGAGGATGACAGCTGTAGTAAATTTGAAAATCATCAGCAAAGAAGTGGTAGCTACAATTAGTGATTGCGTAAGGCAGTGATCTTATAAATATTGTAAGCAGCAGAGGGCCAAGAATCGAACCCTGTGGAATGCCACATGGAACTGAAACAAAGGAGGACTGCTTTCCGTTGGGGCCCTTAACTGCTTGCATACGTTGAGAGAGGTATGATTTGCACCATAACATAGCTGATTGCGAGAGACCCATTTATCCTAACCGAAAAAGCAGAGTTCCATGATTCACCGAATCAAACGCCTTGGAAAAGTCAAAAAAATACCATCATGGTGACTTTTTTTATCAATTGATGACCTAATGTCATCATTAAGTTTAATGAGTGCCGTCTGGGTGCTGCACCCTTTTCGGAACCCTGACTGGAGAGAGGAGAGGTTGGAGAGAATGAGGAGAGGAGGAGGAACGGCGAAAGGAACGCCGAACCGGAGGCCTTGTGAGTTGCAGGAGTATTGCAAGTATTTCACGTCATCGGAGCCCAACTCCGTTGAAGACTAACAGCGATAATGACTCGGGTGATACTCCGCAGTTCCGCAATCCCTCGCTGAATCCCCGGAGGTCGCCACCCATCCTCCACCTGCCGCTGTTCCGCCAATGTTTGCTCTCCGAATTAACTTCCAATCCGATTACCGGGTGCCCACGTGCATTCGCGAACCGTTTGAATTAGTGCAGGCAATAATTAATGAAACAGCGTTTGCCCCCTGCCTCCTCGATTCGGAAAAGGGTTTCGCCTTGAAACCACGCAAAACGCACTCACGGCGAACAAGTGAGCGCGCGCGCATAGTAAAAAAAGAGGTTTATGGGGGAGTCGTTTACGATTCGGGCGGCGACACTCGCTTGTTTCCCCGCCACCCATTCCACCCGCGCAACTAGGCAACGCTCTGGTGCTGCCTCCAGCGGCAGCGGATGGAGGTGACATTAATTCGACAGGGCATCATGCTCCTCCTGCATTCCTCTCCTCACTTTCATCCATTTGAAGGAATGATCGACCACCTCAGGGGTAGATTTATTTCGGCCGAAACATAGACTAAAAGGTGAGAGCAGGAATTTACCCCCGAGACGTGGACGAGTGCTTAACAGGGAGTGGATGCTTCTGCCTTTGCTCACGAGCGCTTAGTTTCCCATCGCCACGATACAGCACGCGTCGCGCTTTGCTTTTGTCCGGTGTCCCCTCACGAACATCTTTTCGAAAAGCGTCAGCGCCATTTACGAAAACAAAAGAAAAAAGCACCGCAGCGCCATTCGCTGAATGCGTGCAACGCCATCTGTTGCCAGAAGGTCGACTCTTTTTATGATGCAGCGGGTCGACCTTTTTGAAACCTGCGTCCGAGGGCGCGCCAATCAGGGAGCATCGGGAATGCAGTCGGCGGATTTCGTTTGATCGATGTTCGTCTTTTTGTTTGTTTGCCGCGCGTCGCCAAGCGTCTGGCGCCGGGCGCGAAATTTATTCGGGAAGGGAGGAGAATTAAGGGGGGGCGATTAAATTGTTCGACGGGGATTCGAGGTGAACTCCGTCCAGTGAATAGCAAGAGGGAAATGCTGATTTCTATTGCTCAGGAGCCAGAGAGGAGACGATGTGCAATGTTATCGGACGAACCGATAAAGTGGTCCCCCTGATTTGAACATTTATTTATTGTTTTTTAATGTTTACCCAACATGTAAATATAATTACAGGGTAAACAATTAACTATCGAACAAGATGATATAATATTATTAGCACTGGTCAAAACGCTAGACAAAGAAGATAATACAAATATTAATAACATTGGACATTTATAAATATCTCAAATATCAACAACATTATCAACATTACGTCAGTGTGTTTAGTTTAGAAATAAGTTCTTTCAAAAATTTATTTCTGTCTTGATATAAATTTAGATAATTGCAATATTTGTTGTAGGTATGTAATACTCAATCTATTAATAGGAGAATTTTAACAATATTCAATATTAACATTCATGACATAAAATTTCATCATATTTCTACCCTTTCTGGATGGAACATGGAGATTTATTCGATTCAACAATATGCCACATTCTCCTTTATTTATTACGTCATGTAAAAATATAAGATCATTCAATATTCGTTGATCAAATAATTTATGGAAATGAAACATTTCCAATACGTTGTCGTATTTTATATGATTTTCCATAATAGGATAAACTCGATATCGCATAAAATACATATACCTTAAAAATCTTTTTTGAATTCTCTCAATAATTTCACTGTACGTTTTTGCATAAGGGTTCCATTATTACAGAGCAATATTCTAATTTACTCCTTACAAGAGAAAAATACAATAATTTTAGCACACATTCATTCCTAAAGTACTTTGACGTACGGTATAGAAAACCCTGCAGCTTACGTGCAGACATGGTAATGTACAATATGATCTACAAAGGTCATTTTACAGTCAAAAATAATGCCCAAATCTTTTATTTCACTTTTCCTTTCAATAATCACCTCGTCCATTGAGTAATTGAACATTATATATTAATTGAACATTATATATTTGGTTTGGATTGCAGTTTTGACGCATGACCGAACTGCGTAGGTAAGGTATATTGACTGATTTGTAAAAGCAACATTAATGTACGCCTATTAATATAATAAGTGTGGCTTCGGAAAATAATTTGTGTGTTAAAGTTCCTAAAGCTCCAATGTCTTTGGGGAAAACTGGTTCTTGCATTGTAACTATCCTTTATTCGTATCACTTGCCGTTTACAGGCCGTTAACTACATTCCCTTTCCGTTTCAAAACTCCTTCAACAAGCGATAGCTCCAAAAGGACTAACGTCAGTATGCAAGCCAATCATCTTAGAAATATCGAGGCACGAACAACTTACGCAACTACATTTCGGCGAAAGAACCTCTGTTTAATATTTAATAGGTTACAGGCACAACCATGTTTATTGAATTGGCTGAATGTTTCAGACTGAATTCGCAGATTTCTCCGCTTGTAAAGCAACGCTCAGAATGTTGGCCAATTAATGCGCTGGTCCCTTCTCTCGACAACATCTAAAACCAACGAAACCTATCTTCGCTCGTTCCCTAAACCAGTGATACTAAACTGGCGGTACGTGAGACGTCTTGGGGACATTTGCCGGTCCTTCGCAACTAATCTTCTCCGAGAGAGAACTTTCAAGGAAGGTGTATCGAAAATGTTTATTCTGTTGTGCATTTGTTTGAAAACGACTCGACTGGTGAAAATATTTCGCGCTTGTAGCTCGATTGCCTCTCCAGAGAAATATAATGTTGGCACACCCTCCATCGTACGTACTACTGCATCCTCAGATCAGTAACTGAACACCAACATTGCCATAAACCGACAGAGTGCCTGCACCAGTCTCATACTTTACGCGCACTTCAAGAGGAGAACAATTCATATTCACATCCTGCATCAATTTGAATATCCCTTTAAGATAGGAATTCAAGTGTTCAAGAATTCAACCTGAGCTTGTCATGAAACAAAGTACTTTCCGATCGTACTGCTGTTAAATTCTAAGTGTAATCTTTAGGGAAAGACTTCACAATTCTTACTCAATTATATTTTATACACTCAGGCTCAGTTTTTATAATTTCTGTTTAACTTTACTACCAGTTGACGCAGATATTAAGTCACTTTAGTGCAGCCAAAAACCTTAGGTCACGAACAGAACATGAGATGAAGGCATGCGGGACTACAATGAGGTAGAGCCACGTGGGAAAAAGTGAGGGGCCTTGTTTCACGCTTGTGATTCCCAGTGACCGTGACTGTGACGTTCTTTCAATGTCCCGTTCAATGCACCGCACGGGCCTGCGTCCATGTGAACGTTTGTTGTGGAAAACAGCAACCTCCTCTTTAATATCTTAACCATGAAAATATGTAGACAACTTAGACATTATAATACTGCACCTTAGTCTCTCTCAGAAATAAGCAATGGACCTAAAATCTACAGTACCTATTTTAATTAATCACCAGGATAATTTAAAAACTTCAATTGTTTTTGTTAGCTTTTGATAACGGAAGAATAGCATCCAACCGTGTTACCCTCCACGCCATATCCATTTATTGCTAGGTTTATGTTCTCATTTTAACTTAAAAGCAATTCGCCTTGAATTCGTGAAAAACTTGTACTCTTAAGCTGCAATTTGATGGCGATTTCAAAACTATTATTCGGCTTTGATGCTCAGCACATGATCGCATGGATAGTATGCTGGAGGTCCTCAAAATTTCCTTTGGACTCTTGGTCCCTTGGTTCCGGACAATCAACCCCACCGCCTTGTCGGCGACCAAGCCTCCCACTGATCTTCGGGACGCCTCCCCTGATCATATCCTGTTCGTTCTTCGAATGCTAATTGGCCGGCCTCCTCCCCCCCCCCCCCCCGAAAGGGCGACGTTCCTCCAAGATTGCCTCAACAATGGAAAGGACGACATGGAGAAAGTCTGCGGAACTGTGTGGACATTACTACTCGCCAAGAGAAGCGACCATTTCGCTGCAAATTGGGCACTTGAGAAGACTATTCGTATTCTTCTGGCTGTTACCAATAAGACGCTGCATTATATATCTGCTGGTTGAGAAAATACGTAAAGGCTCGCAAGACTTAGGGTTTCTTAACGTAAGCATCCCGTCCCTCTTGACTCTTCCAGTGCTTCTTTAGGGGCGGCTAATTGGTTCGTTTACATTCAAATCCCTCAGAACTATCTTCTCCTCTCTCGGTAATCTCCTGATCCCTATATTTTCTCCCTCAACCCCCCTGGAGCAACCCCTCAACCTTTTTCCCCGTGATCTCGCGGCGTAGCGCGGAAAGGTTCCTTTTCAAGATAAGAAATAGATTATGCAAATGGATTTTTGGTGAGCTATCAAAAATAAAACAGTCTGGAATTATAACGGAGCCCTCTCTCTTTTAAGCTCGGCGGAGGGAGGCTCGAATGGGGCGATCTGACGATTCGATCAATCGTTCTCGAATCATTCGTCGGTCCACTGCGAAGGCATACGATGATTGATTCGTCAAGGACGAAGTTGGAAACGATGGAAGGGAAAAGAGACGGTTGATTCGTTGCGTTCTCTGGATAGCGAACGACAATTCGAATATCCTATCAGCGATCAGCCTACCAGCGATCCTATAAAATTAGCAACACGAAGATCGAAAACGTTGAAACCATAAGGTATTTAGATGTAACAATCACTAAAGATTTATCGTGGGGAAGACATAAGGGAAATATGCGGCCGAGCGAAGAGAAAGCTAGGATTTATAAAATGAGTACTTGAGAAATGTGATGAGAAGAGACAAAATGAGAAATGACAAAAGAGCGATGTTACTCTTCACTAGTTAGGCCCCACCTTGAGTATGCAGCCAATGTATATGGGATCCTAATGAATTAGGTTTGATCAGAGAACTAGACAGATTGCAGCGTAGAGCAGCTGGGTTCCTTAAAAGGTGTTACGATAGGTTGAGTAGCGTTTCAGAATTAAAACAAGAATTAGGGTGGGAATCATTATCAGAGCGTAGGTTATGGTACAGATTGAATCTATTAGAGAAATTTAAATCGGATAGTCTTACTGAAGATGTTAGGCACATATTTAAAAAAACAGCGTATTATGCTAGATTCGACCAGATAAACAAGATTAGAGAGATAGATTGTCGTACTGATAGAATCAAAATGTCATTTTCCCCCGTACTATAAGAGAACAGAATAGGCAGCATAGCCAAGGGATAGGTAGGGAAAATATTTTAGAGTTGTCTGTTGTAAATGATGCATGTATTAACCCCTTAAATACTATAGATACTAGCAATCTAGTTGCATGGGACCCTATAGTTGCTTGTTTGTATGTCGGTAGTGCATACTTAGTGATCTTCACCCCCTGCCACACACCCTCGCGGTGGCTTGCAGGGTATCCTGTAGATGTAGATAAATTCGGCATTCAGCATTCGTTATTATTCCGGAATCTCGATTCTATGACGTCCGAATTGCTCTCTCCGGCCCTGACCGCTGGTGGCGCCATATGGCGCCCGATGAGCCAACATTTAAGCTCACGGCTTCCCCAGATCCAAACCCTCGTCTGAATGTCGCCAATGGGATATATTGCTGTTCGAATTCACGCAAAGGATGACTATCGCTTACGTTGTCCTCTCTGGTCCACAGACACCAGCACTCCGTAACTAGGGATTGAAGGGTGGAAAAGGAACGCTGCAAGTCCCACACTTGTTTGAATATTAATTTTAATGCTGCACTGTATTTTTAAATTATAATTGTTAACGGTTATATCTGGTTTGTATGAATTCTATTTTTTAAACATATCTTTCTTGCTGAGTGAGTTTTATCAAAAAAAAACTATTTTAAAGCTTCGAGGTCTTTTTCAAGGAATGAGTAATCAATTTTCGAGAAATTTACCAAGAATGAAATTAGTTTTGATTTTTGTTGTGTAGTTTTTATTCTCTTAATTTAAAAAAAAACTATAAGGGAGTTCCAAATCCTATTGCCGGCCTATCCCCTTGCACCCTTACATTATGCATATAATATTTTATCCAACTGAACTAGCCGATCTTGTGCATCACCATCTTCTGGTGTAATAACTGCAAGATGGCTGTTTAACTCTCATATTGTGAAGCACAATGTATGCTGGTGCATGCAATTTCAGATGCATTCAATTTGACCTATTTCCAAGGCGAGCAAATATAATGCAATTCTTGAGTTCTTGAGCAAATATATTATAATTAATCTGTTTCCTTACTACTGCCCGAAAAGTTGCACGGAATAGATGAATATATTTCTGTCAATTGATATTAAAAAGCTCTGGTAGCAGAATATTTTAATACCAATGTGTGCTTTTGGGTTGAGGGTAGAATAAGATTCTACAGAGGAAATACGTCATCATCATGTTATGTCAATCCACATTAATTGCCATGAGAAAAAATTCACCCGGACCGGGAATCGAACCACGGACCTTTGGCTTTCCGGGCCAATGCACAGACCACTACGCTACCCAGGATCCCTAATTGCCATGGCAATTTTTTTTAAGCGCGGCCCTGCTGGATGGGGTTCACCTTTGTTCGTGGCTTCCTTGAAGCCCTTTCTCCCTTGCGTTGCCATCCTTGATGGACCGCGAGGACTCAACATCTGGTACCTTGAACCTCGGTAAAATTGCCATTCGATTAAGGGATCCTGGGTAGCGTAGTGGTCTGCGCAGTGGCCCGGAAAGCCGAAGGTCCGTGGTTTGATTCCCGGTCCAGGTGAGTTTTTTCTCATGACAATTAATGTGAATTTCACCGCCGTTCACGCGGCAGGCTTGAAATATCCTGCACGTTATGTCAATGTTCGCGCGGCTGGAATTGTAATTCCAAAGGTTGGTTTTCTGCGCAAGTCACGTGCCCTCATCCTGATTGGTCTCTTCCGTTGCAGGTTCCCGCGCGAGCAGCAGACGCTGCCGAACCACTTCTACTTCACGGACTTCGAGAGGCACAACTCGGAAATAGCGGCCTTCCACCTGGACAGGTGAGAGAGTGCAGCGGCTTGCTTTTCCTTTCCTTTTCACTTCAAACCCTCTGCCCTCCTTTGCTCACCGCCCGTGATTTGAGGATGATTCACGACGAGAGGGGAGCTTGCACTACACTGGCCGACTTAAAAAACAAATTCAAATATTCGCGACCGAAATACTAACAACGATTGTATTAAAGCAAATTCCACAAAGTAACGCCTGAAGCCATCAATTTTACCGACAACGATATCTGACGATGAGACAAAAACCTGTTGTTTTTGTCTCATCGTCTTATCAGATAAGAAATCGCCCCCACGAAATGCACTTTAAAATTAATCAAACACCAACAAACAAAATACACTTCTCTTCAGGCTCGCACTTAACAGGCCGTACACTTTTAAACGCAGATTTATTGAAAACTCTCCCGGCTATTGGATACTTTAATCTTTAGGTCAAACTTGAGAACTTTCAACACAGAAAAAACAGACAATATAAACAACATATTTATATAGGGTTGCTCAAGCGACAAAACAAAGTTTGCTCCACCGGCAACAGATGGCACTCCTGGTGCACAGCTGGGATCCCATACATCAGTGCATAGTACCCTTATCATGATCAGTTATCCCGTGTATCACTGTTGGAATCATCTGAATGGACAGCAATAAACTACAGTTTTCAAAGTCTATCGCAAGAGACGTGACTTATGATTATTATCTATAAAATTCAGTTGTTCTCCAGCTACAACGTACTCCTCACGCTTTTTCGCTCCGTTTCAACGCAATCGCTTCCACGATGGAGCCATCAGACTGAGGGCGACCTTTTGACACCTCAACCCCGTCCCATGCGGAGACGAAATGCGTCCCGCACTTTGTCAGGGAGCTGTTTACCTATGTAATATATTCTTTATGCATTCAGAATCACACACATTTATTGCATAAAACATGCACAGCATAAGAAATCGCCCCCACGAAATGCACTTTAAAATTAATCAAACACCAACAAACAAAATACACTTCTCTTCAGGCTCGCACTTAACAGGCCGTACACTTTTACACTTTCTTTTCTTTCGAGCCACTTCTCAAATCAAATCAGACACAACACAAATACACACTTCTCTTCCCTCAGGAATACTTATTCACCCACACAGACACCAACTAGCTCACTAAAAAATGCCCTTACTTAAGAACGCGTCACTTTTGCGTCTTCACACCACCGCGTCTAACACACAACTCCCCGACTCTCGCTCTCCCCTATTGTTTCTTAATTGCCAACGCTTGTTTACTTCCATTATTACACCTTGCATTGTTGATCTCAGCGGCTCAATTGTTTTGTTAAAAGTAAACGATTTCTCCGTTGGGCTCCGGAAATCGGGGTTTTGTGATGACCGCAGCACTAGCTTCCCATCCCGGAAGCCTGGGTTCGAATCCCGGTAGTGGCCGAGGCTTCTCATTGTCCCCACCACTTGGTTGTCAAGCCGAGTTCAGCTTTCCGGCCGTCGGATGGGACGTTGTAAAAAACCTGTCGTCATGAGTACCTACGCTGATACTGGCGTCTCCACTTTCGGCTATTGCTTTCTATGCTCCCCACAAGGGGCGCAGCTGACGGTCGCAATCGATGAACAGAAAGCAGGCGATGTCCTCGAAATGCTTCTTCAAAAGCTGCCCCAAGAGTTTGGCGTTGAAGTTACTGACATGTTTGTCGCTGAAGTTCCTCTCGTATTTAAGAACCGTTTTAATATATGTATTCCGAGGCTTACGGGAATGGAATTGGAAATGGAATTTAAGGGTATCCGCTTGGCACACTATCATTTTCGAATTAGTTTCGAAAATAAATGCCATTGAAATAGAGTCAGAAATCGAAATTCGGATGTTCATTGAAGTTGCGCAACATGCTTCCAACCTTCATGATTATGTTTCCTTTCTATCCCTTTTTATTGATTGGCGTTGGCTTTGTCATTTTTAGTGGATAATAGCAAGGAGTCACGTTAATTATTTTCAGTGTCCCTGAAAGAGTTGAACGACACCTCAAAAGAAATAGCCCAAATATTTGCAGGAAAATAAATATATTTACGACATGAAACGATCATTGTTAAGTCGCCCAACTTAATAGTATCCATTAAATATCACACCACTTATATATCAAAGCAGACTTTACACGTTGAGTCGTCGACATTTAGGTTCTGTTAATAAAATGGATATTCGCGTGTGTGTGTCAGGTCCAACTACATCTCAGTCAGTTGTGTTTATGCAATTTGTGTGCTGCCCTGAATAAGCCATTATTCGACTTAACCAGCAACAACACCTCAGCCGTAAATAAAAATGCAAAGAAATTATTCTGCGTGATGATATCTACACAAAATCCCTCCTTTTTTCATAGTAAAATGAAAATTACTTCACACTTATTTATGAGCAAAGTTCATGTATTGCGCTTTGCAAAGTAGCAGCGAGGAACCTGAAAAGGATTTACCCGCTAAAAATGATCGAACCCTAACTTACACCCATTTCGATGATAGCAGATGCCGCGGTCGAGTGATCGAAGTGAAAAATACTAAATTCTGCGCTTCGCGATCCGAATTCAACAATGGAGGAGAAGGAGGTAGGGATGTGCAGAAATAACCGGTTATAGCCATAACCGGTTATATACCCTAGGTAAACCTGAAAATAACCGGTTATTTTTCCGATCAGGTTAACCTGAGTACTCGGTTATTTTTTGCATAACCGAAAAATAACCTTAATATCTTTCATCAAAAATGTTGGATGTCGGCACTCTGTCGGTAGACACTGGTACTACTTGCACCCAAGGCAAGTAAGTATTGTAAGTACATCAGCCAGGACGAAAAAGCCATTAGTAATTTTATAACCGAGTACTCATAACCTGAGCGCAAGGAGGCTACAAGGAGTCTAATATAATATTCGTGCCTGAGCGAAATAACCGAAAGCCCGCATTCTGTTGGAGAGCTCTGGAACTACTTGCTCCTTAGGCAACAAACGCATTAGCCTGGTCGGTTAAAAACCGGTTATAGGTTATATTTTATAACCGAGTACTCATAACCTGAGCGAAATAACCGAAAGTCCGCACTCAGTAGGAGAGCTCTGGAACTACTTGCTCCTTAGGCAACAAACGCATTAGCCTGGTCGGTTAAAAACCGGTTATGGGTTATATTTTATAACCGAGTACTCATAACCTGAGCGAAATAACCGAAAGCCTGTATCCTGTCGGATAATCATGGAAATAAAGGTGTTGATATTCACCGCCATGAGTAAACCCAAGACTCAACGTTGAAAGTGAAACATTTATGCATTGTTTTAATTCGTGATGGCAGCAGGTCGTAATTTTCAACATGCACAATATCGTGAATATCCCTGGGAGTTCTCCAGGTATTTCGGCGAGGGTTCTGAACTGAATATCTTACAGTAGAAGCCACCAGCCGCTAATTTTCAAATTTAATATCACGTTAACATACCCGTTATATTATTTTATACTGGTACATATACCTGATTAATTCTAAGGTAATTCAATAGATGATATCACAGTAACAGATAACATATATGCAACAACCGTTCAATATCCTGCGATAATCTACGCGTCCGTAGACCAAAGGACGTCAACATCTACATGTACCCTGCAAGCCACCATAAATATGTGTGGTTGGCGGGAGACTGCCACATAGGAAGAACGCCCATACAATATCAGAATTTGTCGGTAGAACACAACCAAACAAAGAAAGGTACTCATACAAAGCAAGGCAGCATAATGAGATTTACTCAAACAATGTGATTTCCAACATGATAACATCTCATCTCAATAATATACTATATTGCCCCTGCAGTAGCATTAAAATCTTACGTGGAAGTTTTACACGAATAAAAAACCTATATGTCTTGTCTACCTGACACTTTTTAATCAACATTAAACAAAAACATTGCATGGCGACATTTGAAAACAAAACAAATACTTTTATATACTTCTAACTATATAAGCGGCAAGGAAACGGAGACATGAAAGATTTAATTATTAGCTAGAATTAGATGCATTCTCACCTTGTATCCTGCGTGATAAATATCAACAAGTCGTCGGCTGCAATCGCAGCTTATATAGGTGCCCACCGCGATAGCAGCGCCTGCTCGCCAGAAAATATTTGGCGACGGATTAAGAACGAAATGATCCGCAAAATGATCCGACTCCGTCGCCTTGAGCCGGATCCACCGTCGCGCCATCAAGGGAGCACGGTTGGTACTGCCAACTATGACGTTTTCTCCATATATGGGTATAGTTGTGACGTCGGAATCCCGAATTCGACTTTACAGAATGGGGTGGTTTACCATAGTTTTTTTATTGTCGAATCTGATAAGAGTTTTTAAAATAAAAAGACACATTTTTCCGTTTTTTGATCCGTCAATTATTTATCGAGTTATAAGCGACGAAAAACTGATGTTTTTAACCCTTTCGGAAAAGTGGGCGTGGTGCAACCTCTAACGTGCAACGACTTCGTCCAATCACAAATGAGCCCGCGAAGTCTTATCGCAATGGGGGGAACACAGCTGACTCTGCCAATAGGAGCAGTTGCGACAGCATCTGTGCGAGCAGAGCTTCCGAGAACCCCCTCCACTCCCCTCCCTTCCACGAAAAGCAGTCAAGGACGGGAGGAAAATGACGTCAATTTTATCAAAGCAGCTTTTTCGGTGGGCGTCACCTTTTGCTTATTTAAATTTCTGATTTCTGAGTGAATGGTTGTTGTTAGAAGATTAATTTTTTCACCAAAATTCTTTTTTCGTTTCCATCTACCGATTTCGTGTACAAAATTGCGATTTCGGTTCCGAGTGAACGCCCCCATTTGCATCTCCCTGATCTATCTCTCTTTCCTCCTCCTCCTTCTCTCGCGCAAAGGCTTCTGGGTTTCCGGCGCGCCATGCCGGTGAGCGGCCGGAACATGAACATGACGTCGGAGCTGTACGCCGTTGCCACGGGCGACCTGCTCAACACCTTCTTCGTGTCGCCGTCGGAGAACCTTTGCTTCCACGGCCACTGTTCCTACTACTGCGACACGGCGCACGCCGTCTGCGGGAGGCCCAGGGACGCCTTGGAAGGCTCCTTCGCCGCCTTCTTGCCTCCCAAGGAGAAGGCGGCGCGCAAGGTGTGGAGGCACCCGTGGAGGAGATCCTACCACAAGAGGAGGAAGGCGCAGTGGGAAATGGGTGAGTCGAAAGAAACACCTCTCTCATCCACGTCTCTCTGCTCTCCAATAACCATCGAAGCAAACGAGCAAATTCCTTCGCAGCGGCGTCATTCGGTATACAATAACTACATCCAGTACGGGTGTAGCAATGGATAACATTGGTAGCTGCATGTTGGTGTAAGGACTTGAAGCTAACCCAACTAACAGCATGTTTTTGCATGTTTCCTTTGCTATTATTATATTTTTTTTACATAGTGTAGTTTAGAACAGTATATAAATACTAATCCTTTTTTATGCACGATATTTAGTGCATGTTTAGTGAGGATTCACCGCCTGCCACACACCTTTATGGTGGCCCTCAGGATAATATGTAGATGTAGATTCAATCTTCCTAAAGGCCGCTTTACACGATGCAATATTTTGTGCAATGTCTTATACGAACTCTTGCTTGAGGAAATTGTACAGTGTGTAAGGCGGCAAATTGTGCGATTGTCTGAATGACAGAACGGGAAATAGAACCTGTTCTGGATTCCATTCAGACAAACATACAATTTCGTTCAGTTTATACAAGCGTTTGTGCCAGAAATTGTACAAAAAATTGCATCGTGTAAAGCGGCCTTAGGACAAATGAAGGGAGGTAGGAATGCATTTAATTCCCCTACCGGTTAATTTTATTATTAACCTCTTTTCCGGTCCTGAAAATGCCTGTCCTAAGAAAAAAATTCTCGCCTCTTTTCAGCTCATATGGGAATACTGAAAGTATATGTTCAAAAAATTCTATTGTTATTATTTTTGTGTAAATATCTATAGTCTACACAAGTTGTTGTTGTTTAATACATATATGGAAAAATTTGATGATAGCATGAATGATTATGAAGTACCACCCTGGGTATTAGTATTCTGTCCATTAACATAAGAAATGCATCATGGGCAAGAGAAAAATAGATGAAATCCACTAATTTATGGCCGACACACTGATTTCTGATAAAGAGATGGATTTAGAGATCTAGTTAGTCTAGATTAGAGGTCTAGTTAGAAGGAATCTAGTGCATTCATTTGGCGCCGTAAAGGCAGAAAATTCAAAATGACAGATGTGAATTTGTTTTAAATTAACAAATTAAACTAAAAAAATTCACCTTATAGAACTTAAGCCCTGAAGAAGGAAAAAATACATTTTCCGAAACGTCGACCAAAAGTTAAATATTTTTCATTTTCAAAAAAAAGGGCCTAAACTCCCGAAACATCATCCATGTATACATTTAAAAAAATGTCTGAAATTCAACTTATCAGTAAATATAGATAGATTATTATTTTCAGTTTTTCATGCTAATTTTTATCTAAGAATACTTAGAGATGCCACCGCCTGGCTAACGGACAGTAAAGTTTGCGTTCTCACGCACACACACTAGCCTATCGCTCGTATCGTCCACGCGTACCACCTGGAACGTTCCCGTGTGCCACCAGTGGTACGCGTACCACCGGTTGGGAACCCCTGATCTAGTGGAAAATCAGCTCCCCTCTGAGGGACGCACAAGTGGTCGTCTCCACATGCGTGAACGAGTGGACCGGGTTCGAATTGAACCTACTAGAACTACAGATTCTGCTATCGTTGTCGTGTTCGAGCACTTTCCTCTGTTTATTTGGGGAATTTCAAAAAGGGTCATTCATCTCGCTACCCTGAATTTCAATGGCGTGCAAAACCAACTTCACCCATCTTAAGTCTCGCGAGTCGCAAGCCCGTGTGTCCGCGCCGACCAATATGGCGGACCCTGCTTCACAAGTCAGCCGCCACCTCCAGTGCCCACCTCGGCATTGCCTCGGGAATCGTTTTCCCTCGGACGTCGGTCGCCCTTTCGGGCACGACCGATTATATTTAAATCCAAAAGCAAAGGATTTTTTAATACTTGCAGTGATGAGGATACTAGTAGAAAGGAATCTAGAATACAATCAGGATGTATTCGCGTGCTTTGTTGGTTTCGAAAAGGCGTTCGACAGAGTGAGGTGGGACAAGTTAATGGAAATATTGCGGAAGATAGGAGTAGACTGGAGGGACAGGAGACTGATCTGGAATTTATGCATGGTGCAAGAAGGCGCAAGTGAGAGTAGCCGATGGAGAATCGGATTGGGCCACAATAGGGAGGGGAGTTAGGCAGGGCTGTCCGTTATCGCCGGTACTTTTCCAAATATACTCGGAGGAAATGGTGAGAGAGGCTTGGGATAGGCTGGAGTCAAAGTCGGGGGGAAATTGATAAAATCAGTGAGGTTTGCGGATGACCAAGCGCTAGTCAGCGCTAGTCAACTCGTGGCTTGCAAAAAATGCTGGATGCGTTGCAAGGACAGTGCGAAAGATACGGGATGAAGATAAACCAGAATAAAACGAAAGTAATGCGGTTGTCAAGAACAAAAAGGGCCAATATAACGATATAAGTAGGAGGTCAGAAGCTAGAGCAGGTAGAGCAATTTAGCTATCTAGGTAGTGTGTTGGAATAAAATGGGTATAGCAGCATTGAAGTGAGAAGGAGAATTGCACTGGCAAAAGAAGCTTTTACTCGTAGGTGTGAGCTAATGACAGGGGCGTTGAGTTGGGAAGTGAAGAAAAGACAAGTGAAAAGTTTAACTTGGAGCGTTGCACCATATGGGGCGGAGATGTGGGCTTTGCGAACAGAAGAGGAAAATAAAATAACGCCCTTGGTGATACCGTGCCGTGACGTCATGCGATGACGTCGTGTTTTTAAGCTGCCGAAAAAGTAAAATTTTCAAAGAGTGATATCTTTGTAACGCAAGTTAATTCTTCAGCAAAATTTTCGCCAAGCACATTTTAGCTAAAAAACTTCACATTCAAAGAGTTTTAAAAAATAGTGCATGTTCCCCATTGAGAGGATCCTTCTCATGATTCGCCAAAATTAAAGAGTGCAAGTGGAAGTTTATCGAAACGTTTTTATTTTAGCGATTTATGCCAAAACATGCCAAAATTTCATATGGATACGATAAGATGAAATACATAATGTAGCGGCTAAAAATATCTCTGGTATGCACTAGACTCTTTTTGACTTCCCGCGCGAGGCGAAGTGAGTTTGCACCCTGAGAATGTTGTCTTGTCTCCGGCAGAGGCCGACTACTGCTCGCTGGTCCGAGACATCCCGCCCTACGACGAAGGACGCCGCCTCCTTGACCTCATGGACATGTCCGTCTTCGACTTCCTCACGGGCAACATGGACCGCCACCACTACGAGACGTTCAAGGCGTTCGGCAACGACACCTTCCCGCTGCACCTGGACCAGGGCCGGGGGTTCGGCCGGCCCTTCCACGACGAGCTCTCCATCCTGGCGCCAATCACGCAGTGCTGCCTCATGAGGAGGTCTACCCTCGCCACGCTACTCAGGTAGGCCAGGCACTCACTTCCGCCGAATCGAGTGCAAACTGCCTTGAAACCACAATTTCCTAAGCCTCACATTTCTGTGGCCATCAACTTGTTTACATCAATGCGTGTACCGGCTTAATATATGTCTCCAGGCGCTTACGGAGGTTCCACCGTGACTCCGCGATTCAAAATCCCGTAAAAGATCTATGTTATTCAATGAATAAATACCGATCCAGAAAAACACCTATATAGAAAATCATCTATAGGGTGATAACGCATACACAATAGTTGTATGAGTATGCTATCACATAGCGCGTTGTAGTTGAATTCTATTACCTCAATTTGACTTCGAAATATGGCTGACGTGTTGTTGCCACGTTTGATTTACAAAGTGAGAATACATGCTCAATCCCGATAATACGTATTTTAAAATAGGTTAAATATTTTCTTACTTAGTTTTAAACTATTCCCTTGCAAATACAACTCTTTGTTTTGAATTTTATTAATATTGATATTTTTGAAAACTGTTTGAAAACAATGACGCTGCTACCATTTGGAAGCATTGGTTAATAATTACACCTTGTCAATAACCAATGAGAGTATTTAAATGACATAAAAAAGATAAGAAGGACCTTGTTAAGACATATTTATAAATTAAGTTAGTAAATAGGCTTGTAAGCACGTTCCGTCACAAGTACCGTTGCCAAAGATAACAAAATACTGTAGCGCCACTTTCATGTAACTAAGGCTTTTCTGTTTTTTTTTCGAGCAAACATTTATTAATATCAATTAAACAAGTGTGGTAAGGCGAGCACTTTTTCGCAATGCTAAATTACACAAAATTGCGCATCTACTATTAGTTTTTCGTCAAAATGGCATTTATATTTACATTATTAATCTGCAAATTTTACTGCAAGAGCCATGCTCTGCCGTATAACCACGTATAAAATAGCTGATTTTCAAAGTCCTTTTTCTTCAAATTGGATTGGAATTGGATGAAAAGATTATTTTATTGCCAATCGATAGAAGGGCCTAAAAATTGATATGCCCGGAAATTTAACATAGATGACATCCATTTGATAATTCGGTGGAGCCTCCTTAAGTCATATGCATGCTTATTCACCAAGGTTTGAAGAAATATTACTGTGGAATTTAGTCTTCACAAAAAATGGGTGGATGTGCAGGACTTTGGACACGCCCTAAGGAACAAAATGTTTTCTCAGAAGTTTTTCAAATGGAAATATGTTTGACTTACTGGATGGAATGGGTTGACTTAGAATGTTAGGGTTCCGAGGATCACTCACGAAGGAGTGTTACGGACAGAGAGAGCGAGGAGAGTGCATGGTTCAAACGTGTTGGGTTCATTTTTGGTTCTGGTCCATTTTTCCGCATTGGTCCTTTGGTTCCAGCTCCCAGGGACAAACAGGCAGTGGTGTCTAAAAAGAAAGAAGAGTTCTCCTCTTCGAATTTTTCCTATTTCTCATTGACACGGCCACGAAGTTCCTGCCCGTTTTTATAATAAAAGATTTGGCACAATCAGACACTCCAGATTGAAGAATGGTTCGGAAATCGTCCCGTGCCGCGGCACATGGTACTTCCCGATGTCTCTCCACAATAAAATACACCAGGGAACAGATTCTGAAAGGCCTTGGAATTCTGACGAGTATCATAGGAAATTCTATTTTACCCCATATTCACCACGGCTTTTTTTAAGTAAATGCACCTCATTCCAAAAAACCTCGAAAATGTAAGCTCTTTGAATATTCCGTCGATGCGTTTTGTTTTCGTCTGTGAACGCCCGCGATATGTGGTGTGCTGGCAGTTGCGATTTGTCTTCCATAACGCCAAGAGCATCATTAGGGAACTTGGCTCTCACAGCAAGCGAGGTTTTCCTCGGTTTTTCCTGCTCGTGTAATGTGTATGATCACCTTGTCTCTCTCTCTTACTTCTCGTTCTTAGGCAACTGTTCCTATGTTGGCATCATCTTCGCCATGATTATACGGTCGGAATTTAGTCGCTGGGTTAAAAAAAATGAAAATGAAGTATGTATGTAATTTTAAATTACCTGCTTTCTCTTTTTTAATTGAATAGTTTACAGATTTTTCTTGACACAAGTTTTTACTTCAAAGGACCGCATTCTCTCCCATTGGAACTTCATAACTTTCCTCTCAGCAAACAAACTTTGCCTCATAAACCGTTATGATACCACTTGCCCAACGCTAGGTAGGCATATGCGGAAATACAGCCCGAGAGGTCTTGAAATATTTTCACTTTTCGGCGCATAAAAATTGCTCATTTTAGGAAGGAGGCTGTTATAACCGCGTGTCTTGTTTAAAGCAATTTGGAGGACATTTGGTGAAAAGGATCGCGGTATGAGTCAGAAAGTTTTTCTAAGTGTCTCACGGCATGACACAAAACCCCTCGCGGATAAATGCAGAAGAACGCGCGAAGATGAATTGTCTAATCTCTCGAATAACGTGTCGGTAGCATGCGTGACGTTTTGCGTCCTTAGACCACTGCCATCCGCACGCAATGACAGAAGAAGAAAAACCCGGCGTGCAGCTGCAGAACATTCTGTGGCGAGAATAGAACTCTCTTTGCTTCGCTGGCGAGGGGAGGGTGGCGGTGGGGGGAGGAGAGGGGAGGGGAGGGAGAGAGTGCTTTCTCTTGAGGTGTAATGGCTCTCGGGTCGTAATCGCGACGAGGAGCATCTCTCTCTCTCTCTCCCGAGGAACACGGTTCTCCACTAGAGGGGTTAGGGGTCCCCAGAGGGGGCGCATCCTCTCATCCGAAGGGGGGGGGGGGCGGGACACGACACCGTCTGCAGGGAGATTTGCTGCGTTCGGGGGTTAGGAAATGAATCGAACAGAAATCTCGACAAAACAATGATTTGCCTCAAACATTCGATGCCACAATGCGTCCTTAATTTATATAAAATATGGGTGATAAATTAATTCTTGAAAGCAGGATTAAAAATCAGATTTCGGAAAAGAAATTCAGTCACACCGTTTTATGTTGAGGATTCCATACAATTCATGAAATATCTCCGAACACGATCTCGCAATGTCCTGAAGATATTTTCGTAGCGTATCCTTCAATGGATTCCACAGAAATATTCCAAAGCATGAGGATATACCTGGCAATAAGTGTAATCTCGATTCTGGGCCAAGTATTACGGCTCTACACCTTCCCTCACTGAAGGCAGGTTAAATTGCGAAATATGGACGTGGTGGGGAGATATTTATAGATAAATTCTGAATTCCCAGGGCTGAGATGTGCACCGTTTAAAATGTTCACTACGCGCAGTTAATACCCCTTCAAAAAAATTAATATTTGCAGCACTTTATTAGCAACACTGCTGAACAACACAATTCATGGCTTGCTGACGTTTGACATATGTTCCACAGGAAAACTTATTTACTTCATTCAGCAGTCATTTGCTAACGAAACCACAATTATAAATTCGATGTCGGCCGAAAATTCCTCTGTCGCCTCATAGGCAGGAGATACCGCTTTCGAACCCGGGCGATACCTCGTAAGTGACAGTTCAGCGACGGCCTAAATAAGTGATTATCTCAGCTCCAAATCACTATGGTCAATCATCGTAATGGGAACTTCCTCCACTTTTTCTCTCTTCTGAGTTATCCAGAAAATAAGTGCCCAATCGTTCTAGCAGACCTTTCACAGAGCCCTCAGTCGAAGATCATGACATTCTTGCCCTTAAAGCACTTGTCACTGGATTTCTGGCTTTGCAATGGTCTGTGTTGCTTTTCGTTTGTCTCTGGGGAGTCTATAAGTTCCCGACTGGAGTGAGTACATGCGTCATTATATTCCAGCAATGATCAGAAATCTGAGCTTCTCTGCATCCGCCTGATGGCTGTCGATTTTTATCGAGTGCCGTGGAATCCTACGAGAGGGCGTGACAAGGGATAGACACCACAATTGCACCACATACTTGCAAATAACAATGCCATGCATTTCATCAGAGCAACGTGTTACTTGCGCATCCTCAATGCTCGTGCAACTAAATGACTCGTCATCTTGCTATTCCTTAATGTCCTAAGACAGGTGAGACGTGGCTGCTCTCCTCACGGTACTGACTTCTTCATTATTGTAAAAAGCTTTCGGGAGTCTTCCTCGTTGTCATTCTGTTAAAATGGAGACGTTTCACCCACTCTACTGGGGGCGTCCTCAGTCCAGGCTGAAGTGAAAATGCTTCGAAGTTTTATTTATACTCGTCTTCTGAGGTGGCCGCTGATCGCTGATTGGCTGTTGATGTTCGTGTGAATACTCTTTCCCACGTGTTGGAGAGTGGGTAGCCATCCTCCTCTCTATTCATTTTGTTGGGTCTCTTGGAAATTTAAACTGCTTCCCTTATAATTCTAGGGAAATAGCGCTTTTCCCTCGCGAGGATTTTTATTTTTACAGAAAACTAAACGATACCAATTCTTTGTGAGCCATCCCTAACACTGCTTCACGGTTCTATTATTCGAGTGAGAGCCGATAAAACACGGCCTCTCACTTCATTTTGAGATCTTAGCTCGTTGGTTCTTCAAATCTGGCCATATTCATATATTTTGTCGTTCTCATTGCTACGCCTACGATTGCCTTAAAAATCTCGGCATTCTTCATGGGACCTTGGAGAGTCTTTACGCTTTCAGTCTCCGACGGGCGTTCTCAAATAGAAGCCAAAGCCCTCAAAATGCTCCCAAGTATTCTCCATCTTCCCTGCAAACGTCCAGGCGTCTTGATCTGAATACCCGTCGCTGCTCTGTTTCACTGCCACAAAACAGTTGAGAAGACGTACATAGGCACAAAGTTCACTCTCTCCCATTCCTTTTACTTTCTCCGAGCGTTGCTCCCACTATCGGAGCTCACGACGCGCCTCTAACCTCGAGTCCCCTGCGAAAGTGTCGCCCGCCCATCAGCCTTCAAGGGAACTGAAGATGAGGGAAATCCCCTGGTACATAGGGCGAAAATTGATTTTGTATCAAAGCCCTCAAAGCATGTACTTTAATTTGTATAATAATATAAAATAAAAAAGGGTTTAACTTACACATAAAGCATAGACGACACGACTTACAACAACCTCCTTTTTAAATTATTTTTAGACTTTTTGATCATCATTAAGTAGACCTCCAATTTTAGACCCTTTTACAGCATCGAGTTCAGAATGGAGAGAGCCTCGTGCCTTTTCAAGCAACACTGAGAATCGCATTCACCCAGTCTTCCTACAGAACAGTATTTTACATCACTCTCTGGAGCAAGGAGATGTGGGAGTTCTTCGTCCTGGGATTACTGACTTTGAAGTGTTCAAAGGATTGCAATTACATAAATTAAAAGAAGGTAAAGCTGTCAAACTAAAAAAAGAGTTAGTGTACCTACCCGAGAAAGGATATTAAAGAGATTAAAAAGAAATTTTAGGGATAACTGTAATCCAGTAAAAGAGTAGTGGAAGGTATCTGCAAGGATTTAGCAAAAGTGTGGGTATTCGTGCAGCAATGCCGTCTGATGTTACTCACGTACTCACGAAACTGGCTGAGTGAATGTGTTCTCTGAGCTGTTCTATGAAACCGGATTCTCCAATCAACTCCCTAAATGCTCCCTTCCTTCGCGGGTAGGAGGGCATCTCGGAGTGTGTTAACAACCAAACTGATGGCAGCCGTGATTAATGTTATCGTCGTGGCTACTTTCAGCGAAAGGTTCGTCATTGAGGGTGTCAGTGAATTCCAAGTGCCTCGACACCATGTTGGAATATTGGAGTTAGAATAAAAGTCACTCGTTACATACCTGCTTCTGTTTTTTTCAAGCGCAGAATCATCATAGTTAGAAAAGAAGTTCTTTATAAATGTTATAAATCAAAAGGAGGATGGAACTATAACTATAAAATGTGTACTATTTTATGATACGGATATGGCCAACCGTTCATGCAATGAAAGATACCTCCTTCATTCATCAGAGTTCATTAACACTTATGTACATCCACCTGTGCATAGTGGTGCTTGTCGCGATATTTAGCTGGAGAAACACTTCCTTGGGGGGTGACTGGAATGATTTGCACTAGTTTCCAAAATGTAGAAAGTGATTTGTCCTGAGGCTGGAAAAACTCGAGAAATACGTAAAAATGGCTATAATTGCCGCGAATGCGTTGTTTTCTCGTTTCACGCCGCCGAATTTAAACTCCAGGGTGACTTTACATTCAGAAACACAATAGGAATTAATATTTTCCTATTGTTTTATACAAGCAATTCTAAAACTATGTTCGTGTCATAATTCAGAATTATGGACCAGTTATAGCATGAATGAATCAGAGAACGATGGAAGTAATGTGTGTTACAGAGAATACAACTTCTTAGTGTATTTTGAATAGTTTATGGGGCAGAATACATAAATTAAGATAATTAATGTGCCATCAGAACTGGAGAGCGGGTGCTCTTATACGATGTTTGAGAGAGAGAGAGATAATATTTTATTTCATAATCAATACATCATTTTTTAACAAAAATTTGGAACATACTCGGAGGCTACTCAGCCTCATGTGAGCATTCTATAAATGTACAAGAGAATAGTCGTCCGTATTGTGCATACATTACAGTATGACTTGGCCATACTACTTGGCCCACTCGTTTTCTCTATTTATATCATGAAGGACCTACCACGTCAACTGCAGCATGCCGATGATTTTCAAATTTACACTCGCTGCCCAATTACGGTAATCCATGACCATGTTGCAAAATTAATGGAGACATAAAGTCAATCTGTAACGGGGTAAAAAAGAGTGTCCGATAACTCGTCATGGGTGAACGAATGTTCGCCCATAACGAGGTATCGGACTACTAGTACTACAGTATTTTATTTCGACTATATGCTCGTACACACTCATAAATAAATTTTAATTGGATATTCGATGTCTCTTGCTGATAAAGTTAATTACTTATGTTTGAAAAACGAGTGTATCATTGTTGCCTTCATGAATGCCGAAAAGGACAATTGCGAATAATACGGTATTTTTATTCCACTGTGGATGATAAAGATGGAATTCTCAAAGGTAGACCAAGAGAGACAAAGTCTACTTCCGCTGGCTTTGGGTAGCGGAAATAGTCTTTTAGGACTTATATAGTCTTTTAGGACTTTTAGTCTTTAGGACTCTAACAATGGGCAAATAAATATCACAATATTGGGATTTGAAATTGTCCTTTTTCTGCATTCATGAAGCCAACTATGAAAAATCAATATTTAATGCCGAAGAATCAATGTAGATAAGGAAATTGCTGGTATCAATGTTATAACATGGAGAACATAATTTCATCTCTAAGAAAAAAACGATTATAATGCAGAAAATAGTGCACAATATTTAGCGTGCAAGTAATAAGACGATCCAGTTTCAAAATGCTGGGCACTGGCTTGAAAATAAGCGACAACTAATATTATTTTTTTCCTATAACACTTTAACACGCGGCTCTTGAAGTTACACTGTCTATACCTGTCCTGTGACGTATGTCTATTTACATTTCCTCTTGAATTATTTACGTATGAAAGTTATAAAACGAAGGGGTTTCAAAGTACTCAAATTGTTTAGAAGCGAAGCATTTGCAGTTAGCCTCCATTCTTGTCCCGTAAACTCTCGTTGAGTCGAGTTGCTGAGAGGTAGCAGGTCGGCACGCGAAAGCCGCACACTAGACACCCTCCCGCTTCTCCTCCTTTCCCAACTTTTCCGAGTAAGATGGAGTGCAAAAAGACATTCCAGGTACCAAGGACTCGGAGGAAAAGCGAGGCAGAGGGAAGAAGCCCTCCGATTGGTCCTTTGCGCCTCATGGCCTCGCCTTCCGTCCGTTCCTCACTCACCTCCTAAACAGCTGCAGCTATTCCGCTCGACCCCACACTTGGATTCCCCAGCCGAATGATTACGATCGGGCAGCCCCTCCCATTTCCCACCCCCTTCCTCCCCTTCACCTTTGGCTCCTAGAAACCGGCGCGGAGCTCTTACTGCGAGGAAGCTAGCTCTTGGAGAGGCCGCAGGAGTTTTCCGAATGTGAATTCCATCTCGCACTATACTCGCGTGCGTCTTGCACTTGGTCGCGCTGTACCGAGAGCAGTGTGTTTTTCGTGCAGAGAGGTAGACTCCTTTAACCTCTCCTTGTAGTGCTCAGTGCCCTTGGAAGGAATAGTATAACAAGCATGGGCATTTCTCTTAAAAAATGGTGTTTCCTCACGCAAGTACTCGAAATCGTTTTTGATAACTTGTAGTCGTGCATTAAAACTTGTGCTCCGGCATGCTACTACGGTGTAGGTCATGATCCTTGAATCTCAACGTAGACGTTAGAATTTCGGTAGTTGCATTGGTTCCCGTTGCGGTGATCATTATCATCATGATCGTAATCATTAATTGGTGCCTTCCCTTTATTTTGCGTCTGGTGCCTTTCGCTCCAGCTCACCTTGGAGACGAAGGTGGAAACCATTCCGTCTGCCTTTCCCGCTGCTCCATCTCCCCTTGCCACGGCAAGTGCCACTATTGTTATTTCTCCTTGTTGCTTTGTGGGCGTAAGGATAATGTTTGCCCAGGGGTCTTCTGTCTCTCGATATTATTCTCGACCCCTGCGCTCTCCACTCCGGAGCCCTTGGTGGCCAAATCAAAACACAACCGATCCACTCATGCGGCCTTCCCGCGGAGACTTCCCATTAATATCTGCACCCCCGCCCTCGGAACCCGTATCATTTCTTGTCAACCCCTTTGCCTCGGGGAAGGCAAACACTACGCCGTTGAGTGCGTAGCGGCAGATTTGGTAATTCAAGGCCAGTCCACGACCATTCACTTGCAATTCAAATATTACTCATCACAACTGATATATGTATATATATCGTAAAGGCGTGTGTGAGTGGCGAACGGTGGGAGGAAGGAGTCCCATCCAGGCAGCGCTTGAGATGAAGTTAGGATTGGGTAGTTAAAAGGAGATCTCTTGCGACAATCTTTGTATTTAAGGCAATCCAAACGATAGCCGTATCTCATCACTAGAGTCTCAAACACAAGAGGTCAGTCAATTCGAACTAAATCATTTTCTGGAAAATCTAAAGATGAAATATTCCAACTACTCCACAATGAATATGTAAAAATTGCAAGTGCAAAAGCTGCTGCAAATTACCTTCTTTAAGTTTCTACGTACGTTTACATAATATTTATTTTGAACAGTGTGTGCATTTTAGAACAATTTCCTCGTTAACAGCTGCATTCCTGTGCCATATTCTTTGATAATAATTCTGCCTCCAACTTCACTCAACAATCCTCTCCTTCCACAGCCACTTCTTAAAAAGCTACCAGCACGTATTCTGCGCATGTCATATGAAATGGCGAAAAAAGTGACACTCTTGTACCCTCACCCTCAAAAATGTAAAATTCGCTGCTAATATTCGTGTGATCCTGACTTTTTGCAATTGGTAAATTCTGAATGCGTTGAAAAATCGTATTTTTTCTGAATATGAAAACCTGATCAATGCTGAACAAGCGTACTTAGTTCTTTGTTTCTCTACCAGCTGAAGTTGTGAAGAAGGCGAAGGAGCAAAATTGGAGAAATATGAGATCCAGTCCTGTCCATTACAGAGCGCTAGTAGTAGTAGTGGGGCAAGTAGAGGTCGGGACTGGGTCACTAATTAAGGCGCAAATTACGGAGGAATGGCTCCATTCGCCCCCGCCTCGTCCCACAAGGCATTGCGGCGGCGTGTCGGAGTGATTTCGCCTCATGGGAATGCGTGACGCATACATGTGTGTCAGGGTGCCCAGCCTTCAGCTACCCAGGCGCCGCCCCCGACAAGCGCCGCCGTGCGCTGAATCACTGAGGGGTCCAAGTTCGGCTAGTTTGAGCGAGAGCGCGCGTTTCCGAATTGCGAAATGAATTTGTAAATAAGCAAAAATGTCGGCGCGCATGCAAGCGGTTGAGTCCGTGAAAGGCGACGGTTCTCTGTTTGACGAAGGAAGGGCGTATTTGTATTTGCACGGCCGACTCGGCGACCTGGTGGACACACAATGACCCCCCACCCCCCCAACGGGAGACTTCCAGGGCGGCCGAAACAAGGGAGGAAACAAACGCTCGTGCATGCGCGCCGGGCTCTATATAAAACGACCCGATTCATTATCGTCATCAGCGTGTGGGCGAAATTGAGTTTTCGCCACGGGGGGGGCTTTCAGAGCGCGGCACAAAAGCCTCTTTCAAAATGGAGCGGGCACGACCTCGCAGGCCGATTTCAACAACAGACGCTGACTTGATAAAAAATGAGCTATAAAGAAAGAAGGTCAACAAAGAGAGATAGCCAGAACCCAAAATGATTTGTGCAGTTATTGATGGACAGAATTACGAACTACAACGTTTGTTTCTTCAATAGGAAACTTCCTTGTCTTCCCCTCGGCATATTTAACTGTTTTTTTGTCCATAAGATTCTGTTGGGTTAAAATTTCAATACGCTCTGCAAACATTGCAACTCATATCTGTACGATGCCCGAGAATACTCACCTTATTATAAATGTATTCGGAATACAAAGATACAACAGAAGCATATTATATGGTTGATGCCACCGATTCCTGCAAATATTTAGCCGGGATCGATAATTATATCTTCCATTTTGAAAAGTTCTCTGATAATATTCCGGTGTTTCAATAGATGGAGTTTTCCAAATTCGAAGCTTTCCGTAAATATTCATCAGTTCTTAGGTTGACTTCACGCATCTCTACCCTCGATCTATCTCCTATCGGCCAACCTCTCAGTATTTGCCTAATTCTTCTCTTTCACATCTTCTACTACTTGCTATTATTCTTTTAGTAGAATGCCTATTCACCTAGACTGTTCTTTTGACGATTTCTTCCTTGCCTTGTCCACCAATAGTAACTCTGCTTCCGTGATAACAATATTCTTTCGCCACTAATAGCTTTTATTTCGCGAGTTTAATATTAATCTTGGTCTTCTCTTCTACTGCAATAAAATTACTTTTGAGTTTTTCCTTCACTGCCTTTCTTTTCTTTACATCAATAATAGAATATTATCGGGTGTAGCAACCTGCTGAGTGTTTATCGTAACTTGTCACCTTCGACTAATCCTAGCCGAAAAAGATTTCACTCCAGATGGGGGGCATTTGAGCTAGGCTTGTGCGATGACCGATTTTGATCATCGATTTTTGATGAAAAAATTTCATCGAAATGCTTTGATGACGATGGTTGTGATCGATCGATACAGTTTACACGATGATAGATGAATATCGATGATCGATGAATGTTGATGATCGATGACTGTCGATGATCGACGACTATCTATGATCGATGACTATCGATGATCGGTGCGGATGTCTCGGTTGGCAGTTTGGTGTGGCTTTTAAGTGAAGATTGAATTGGGTCAAACTTAATTGAGAAGGACAAGGCCTATTTATTAAAGAGCGAAACAAAAACCAAGTTACAAATTAAGCAACAACTCTTTGTTGTGGTACAATACATTTCTCATTTCCGCATTTTCATTGGTGAGTCAGTCGTCCAACACAACGTTTCCTGAATCGCCGAAGAACCCCTCTGACGACGCTGAAGTGGCAGGAATAGAGAGGTATTTCCTCGCGTACTTCTGAAGGCGGGGATACACAGTTCCTTCCTGTCCCTATACCAATGTAGGACGTCCGAAGATTTGGATGAAGCCGGGACCTCCTCGTAATTGTGGAGCTCCGCCAGAAAAGGGTCGTCAGCAGAGGTAGCGTTTTTTCGTATCAGCAGCACATCACGACTCATCGACATCAATGATTCTCATCGACTCATCGACATCGATAATTCTCATCGACTCATCGCATTCGATTGTCGATGACTTCGATTAATAGTCTCATCGCACAAGCCTAATTTGAGCTGCCAACTACGACCGTGGGTCTCTGGACAGTGGCTCATAACAGCTTACTGGGTATATCCCGAAGAATTTCACCACCAAGCGTATGCTTCAAAACATTAATACTGCATTTAGCCAACTAAACACTCTACGATTTTTCCGACTACATATTTTATTTCTCTCAACTCGGTGTTAGAAGTTTGTAAGTATAAGGTAATGAAAGTTGCTATTTTTCATTATTTTCTAAATCTTATGGCAGTATTTCGAGATGCTCAGGGAACTCTGAGGTTGTTCATCGCCTAGTCTTTGAGAAGGTGGGCCTTTACCACCATGAGTGTCAATGAGTTTGGCTCGCGACCACGTAAGTCTAAACCGTAGAGAAATTCCACTTCTTTGGATATTATTGTACGCCGCTAAAATAAATACTGTCACCTCGTGACAAATGCGTAAGCTACCGAAAAGCAAAATGAATGCAATAAAGGTGCAGAGTAGCCATGGAAAGGGGTTTCAGTGGGCATTCTTCACAGCCAGTGTCAAAATAGTGCTCATGGTCCATTGTAATTAAATTTATGTAAATCTTTTACCGTTATAAATTATCTAAATGTTAAAAATGAAATTTGTCGTAGAGCATACCTTCGAATCAACTCAAAAATCCATCTCATTATTAATCTATTAAATATTATTAAATAACTCAAGCAACGCTGGAAAGAGCACTCGCTTTGAGCGCATCGCTTAAGTATAACGAAGATTGGAGGTGATTCAAACTGGCAGCAGGTACAGCGTTGCGAAATCCGCGACCGACTAGAGCGCTGTTTAAATCGCTCTAAGGGATTTCTACCGAAATAACAGCAAAAAACGCTAATATCTTGAAAACTGAGACAGACTGTTGCCTATATATTATTACCATTTTAGGCCTCGGAATAATGTGCGTAAAATGTCAGTTTTTTTTACTTTGTTCGCGTTACAATGTTTGCGATATAAGAACGTAGCTTTTTCGTATTTTTAGCATATGTGATTTCAACTGCGATTTATGGAGAACGAGAGGAATTTCTGTTCATTTGTATAGTAGAGGACACATTTAACTATAGGAAATTAGTGTTCAGCGCGAAACTTGGTTTTTGGTAGGTGAGTATAAGTGGGTTCACGCCGTACAGTAGAATGTGTCATTAACACATTCTGGGCGTGGGGTTGGGCATTAACACATTCTGGGGGTTCCTTTCCCTGGGCCACGTGCGATTTTAATTACGCAGAAAATCGTATCGAGAGGACTTTAGTTGAGGGCGTCCACTTAGGCCCGGAATTTGAACCCGGCACCCTCCAGCCAGTGGCCCAGTACTTCACACACCAGGCCACCGCGACCCCCTACGTTTCTATAAAAGAACCCGAAATATGAGGAGAATGACCTATCTATTCATTTTATGACGCAGCCTCCTTAATGCGGTGTTTGCTTAACCCGTCTTCGACTGAGCTCAAGCGGTCACCTTGGGAGGTGTGTCTTCACTCAAAGGCACACGAAGACAAATGAGCTCACGGAAAGACACCCGGTCGCTCCCACGGTCTTTCAAAATGCCCCCCCACGCTACTTCGCCTTCCCCCGGGCCTCATTGTATCCGAACACTCGATCTCATTGCGCTACCTGAAGGGGGAGGTGGAATTACTCAAAGGGACGACGACGCCTTCCAAAGTGCCAGTCGCCGAGGGTCCCGCGGTGTCCATGGGCCTTACTCTCTCAGCCATCAAGTCTCCCGATTACATTTTCATCCTTCTCGATCCCACGCGGTCAGATCGAGATGAAATGGTGTGAACCGTCCGCTGCAACTGAAGTTCATTCGCTGGAGAGACGGATTAACGTCTTCTTGAGCGTCAAGGGAGGAATGGGAGCTAGTAAAAATCAAATCCTCTGTGATAATTTCATTAAATGCATTCTGTCCAGTGAAAGTATCAAAGGATTTAGAGTTTGAGGAGAGGTGAAATCAAAGTGGTACTAATACTGATTCGCCATTTGCTCGAGGGTCGTGAATTCAAGGTTGGACTTGTTGGCCCTTCCTACTGTACGTATCATCTAAATCTACATCTAAATGTACACGATACCCTGCAAGCCATCGCAAGGGTGTGTGGCAGGGGGTGAAGACCACCAAGCATGCACTACTAACATGCAAACAAGCAACTTATAGGGTCTCATGCAACTAAAGTGTGAGTATCTACAGTATTTAAGTGGTTAATACATGCATCATGAACTACAGACTGCTCTAAAATATTTCCCCTACCTATCCCTTTGCTATGCTGCCTATTCTGTTCTCTTTTAGTACGGGGGAAAATGCCATTTTGAATCTATCGGTAAGACAATATATCTCTCTAATCTTATTTTTCTGGTCTAATATAGCATAATACGCTGGTGTTTTTAATATGTGCCTAACATCTTCAGTAAAGCTATCCGATTGAAATTTCTCTTATAGATTTAATCTGTACCTTTACCTATCACTAAGGAGAGGACAAATTTTACGCATCACTAAGGGAGGAAAGTTCCAGGGCTAGTGTTACAATACATACTGACAGCAAAAGGGAGTTTTGTCTTGAAATATATATTGGCAGAAAGATATATTGAAATTTATAATTTTTCTTCATAATGAAATCAATAGTACTACTCCACTTAATTTTTAATAATAACCTACCCGGGTTTCGGCAACTCAGTGCTATTTTCTAAGTTTTCAGTTAAATTGGTACCAATTAATGTGTTAAATCAGAATTAATAATGTACATTATGGATGACACATACACCTATAAAATGGCACTGAGTTGCTGAAACCCGGGTTGGTTATTATTAAAAATTGAGTGTGCATTATTACAATTGTATTTCATTATGAATATGACAAACTTCCACAAAGTCGCGCCCGAAATGACTTCTTATTTTTTATAATTTTTTCCACAGCATTGGTAATACAAATAGTAATTACATAATAGTTGAGAGATAAATATGTATCATTTGAAAAGGGTGTTTGTTTTATCATTTACATAATGGAGAGATTTTATTGGCAGCGTTTCGTACTGTAGCTATCAAAGGGAATGTAAGAGAGAGTTGGGAGGAGAGTGAAAAAAAATGGAAGCCATCGTCACGCAGTGGGTTGGATGCCTCCTCCCCTCAATTGCTACGTAAACTGAGGAACGTTCATGATAACGTGTTCTAAAATATACGTATATGACTACCTTATTTGATCTGTTGAAAAATAAAATGAATAGTCATCGGCATACTATGCTCGGGCATGAAAATACGGTTAGCTGATCCAGCAACAAAATTCTCTTCCTAATGTAACATCCATGATTTTAAATTGCTTACTTTATTGTTCCACCTACGCCTATTATGAGATTATTGCTCATCAGTTGTTTTAAAGAATAAAACGTATAGATGAGGTAGATGTCTCAAGTCGACGTGCTGATCTGCCGAGCATATTCTTCTCCCCAAATGAAATATGAGATCACAAAATGAAACGGAGTGTGTGTTTGCAAGAGTGGTTATCGAGCGATGGATCGACGCATACAGCAATCCCTTTGCAACCCTGCCAATGCAGTAAAATTAAGGCTAGCTGACGTATGATTCGCTGCAACATACATTTACGGTTATATTTTTCTTTAAATTTTTTTACCAATCCCATAATTACGAAGAAACCTTTGTCTTCATTTAAAAGATCCCTTGAACCTTTCTGACGATGCTGATGATGCTCTGAAAATTCAATGTTTGAAACTCAGGTGGATGCGTCACCGCCCTTGAATCCGAGGAATGCCTCGAACGAGAGCGCGAGAGTTCCTGTGGGCGCGTCTTCCCGCTGCACTCTGAAGGATGCACTGAAACGCCTACTTTCAAGGCGCTGCAATCAAAGCACTCGCGCAGAAATTATGCGGACTCGATTTTGAATATAAATAACTAAATAATAGGGAGGCCCACAGAAAAACTAATCACACTATCTTCTATATCACTATAATTCTTGCTAAATTTTACGTCATTTCACCGTAAATTTTAATTTTTAAGGTGCATTTAAATATTTTTTACAACGAGAGTAACGTTGAAGTATGTTTTTGGCCGTGTTCGAGCGAGGCGCAGACTTTGATGATCCGTAACCGAACAACAACTCATTCAACTGCAGACATAGTTTAACAGTTGTTGGATATACATCTTTTTCGTGCATGCTATAACTTTTAATTGTGTATCTTTTATCAAAAAAATGTTGTTGTTAATTACATAAAAAACTAGAACTTCAAATATGGGTCGTTGCAGAATTTCATTCTTGTTCGACTTGGAATACGCACGTCCTGACTGTTTCTTACATGTAATTGTTCAGTATTGCAACGAATGCGATTAATTCATGTTGATTGGTATTTATTTATTTATACTGATGAAAGGGAGCTCATCCGCCATGCGAAGGGTGGTGCAGTGTTGCAAATCGCTCCGCATCACGTCTGATTCACTCGAACGCATAAAATTTCTGCATTTTTCTCATTTCCCATTGGATTTCCTCAAGAAGGATCTGGACCTCCATCGGCACCTTTAAAAAACTGATTTTTTTTGTAACTTCTTTGTTTTCTATTTTCTCTTCAGCATTTGTTCGGTTGACTCTTGCCACTGTATTTTCAACACGATGAAAGCCATGTATCGTTCTCCGAATCACTCCGTTGTTAATTGGCCAATCGACCGTTGCTCTACAGATTCTTGTTCTCTCTTCTTTGCTGGTCCTAGGTTGTCCCACAAATAATTTCTCGTTGTTTTCCAAAGATTTTGAATTGAAGAAGATTGGTAATTTTCCACAGATTAAACTTAAAAACCGAACGGTTTGGATGTACTACAAAATCATCAGACGGCAACTTCGAAACCGGTCGGTTTAAAGTTTATTCTGTGGAAAATTGGCAATCTTCTTCAATTATGTTTTTCCACCACACGAAACGACTCCGAAGATACTTTTTTCACCAAGCGGAGTGACACGCCAAGAGAATCAGCAACTCGCTGGTGAACCAAATGGCGCTTATCACCAATTTTCTCTTCTAACTAAAAAAAATTATTCTTCTCTTCAATCTAATTTCGTACTTTGGAAACAGTAAGAATGTCGGAGGCATGTAGGGAGTCGTTTACTCTCAAAAACCTGAGGAAAACTAAAATACCGCAAGCAGTAGGTTGATGGCAGTGATAAAGCAATGATTTTACGAGTGGTGAATAATGCCTTTCTTATCAGTCAACATCAATTAAACGCATTTAATGAAATATTCGACAATTACATATTAGAAACGGTCAGTACGTGCGGATTACGACACCACCAAGAACAAAATTTTACAACGCCCCAGATTTGAAAAGCTAACTTTTTATATAATTGTAAGAGAGATTTTGATCAGTTTACGCAAATAGCCCTTAAATAATCTCATTTATGAGAACCAGGTATTAATCAAAAATGAATTATCTACATCTAGGTCATAATACCCTTGTGACTGGATGGTTAGTTCATTGAAGCTTTCGCGGCTCATGTTAATACGTATGCTATTCGGGTGTCACGCGTGATGTTCACTTCGTCACCTGAATATCACGCGGCACACCCGAATAACATAGATGGTTAGTATCTACACAGTAACTAAGTGATTACTTGTTAAACGGCTTTCTTTAAATATCTTTACCTGGGTTTCCCCAGCATCATGAGTTAGTAATGATAAAGCATGCTTCATGGACTACAGACCACTCTGCACCACAGACTACATAACAATATTTCACCAATTACCTATCCCTTTCCTATGCTGCCTATTGTATGCTCTTATGGTAAGCGGGAAAAATTACATTTTAAATCTGTCGGGACGACAATCTGTTTCTCTAGTCTTGTTAATTTGATCAAACATAGCATAATACGCAGGAGTTCTTAATATATCTATCGTCTTCTGTAAACAAATCCGCTTCGAATTATTTTAAAAGATTTAACGTGAATTTTTTCCTGCATTTTAATAGTAATTCCCATCCTAGTTCCTCTATTAAACTCCTAACATTAATATAATACCCATAAAAGTATTTTATCTCCTTTACACACGCTCTAATACTTTTATCATGCCTAACTAGTACGGATCCCATATACTAGCGGCATATTCTAAATGATACCTGACAAGTGTAAAATAGCTTCTTTCTCGTACTCTCTCATCTTATTCTCCTAGATCCCTTTTTACGAATCCTAATCTGCGGTTTGCTAAATTAGTTATTTCCCTGATGTGTTTCCCCCATGAGGCGTGTTCAGTGATGGTGATACCTAATTATTTTATTGATTATACGCTAGACATTTTATTTTAATTGATGCAGTAAGTACAGGGTGTGGGACATGACCTCCCCGATTTACGATGCTACATATTTCGGGGAAGGATATTCTTTTTCCAAAAGTTCATTACCGCGTATTTCACGGAGCGTACGAAAGATCACAGCATAAGGAGAAGTGGGAAATGCTGAAATTAGGGCCTTCGAAAATAGCAAAAAACGACTGAAGTAGAATTCACGAGAGATGGTAAGGATATTTATAATTGAGGAAATGATTATAACGAAGTATGAGAGAAGGAAGTGTAGGAAGGTGAATGCCAAGTGGAAGAGCATATTATCGCAAAGAATCCACTTAACTATTTTAGCGGAGTTGTCGTCAATATAGGAATGCAAGGTAATGAGAGTCATATACACGAATGTGTCCAATGATGTCAGGTAAACTAAATGAAAATAAATCCTCATGCGAAAAGCAGAAGTCAACAAGGCCATGTTAGGAGAATGAAAAGAGATTCAGGCCATTTGAAAAGAGTATGAGACAAGGTTATGCGATGGATACGATTGTCTTGTAAAGCTAGGCATAAAAAATGGAAAAGATGAAAGTCTGAGTCCATGAATAATTTTTTGCGCGATTCAAAATTCATTGCGGGATATGAAGATGAAAAGGACGGAAGGAAAAATAACCAGATCACCGAAGATGTTCTGAAACATTTCGGAGGAAATGGGTGACATACAGTTTTTCGACTCAAATTTAAGGATAGCGAACTAGCCGCTCGAATACCTGTACAAATATTCTCCTCTTGTATTCTTCGACTAGTTAGAATAGAAAAGCTTCACTAAATAGTGTCATTGGTTCCAACCGAGATCGAGGAAAGGAAAAACCCGCGAGGACTATTTAACCTTTAATTTCTTACTCAGATCAAATCAGTAAAAAGAATTCTTCGATTTATAAATAAACGGCTGGAAAAAAGGTTTCTAAGTTTCTCGGCGGTGATTAAGGAAGTAAATAGTGACGCCAGTGCATTGATGACAGCGATAATGGTGGTATCGGATCTGGAGAACAACTGGATGATTTTCTTATCTCGGCAACTTCCGGGAAGGCATTCGACAGCAGACAGGCTGTTGCGCAAAGATGAATTGGTCTGGGGGACAGACCAATTGTACGTAACTTGAATAAGAGGAAAAGAAAAATGACTGAGAATTATAATTAGGATGGAGGAAGGCAGGGCCCTTACCACTGGCCATCTCTCACTAAGAAAAAGGTAAGACATGCCTGTTTGTACAAGCAACAGAAAGGAAGCTGATTAAATTGGGCAGGCCTGCAGACGACCGAGTGGCTGTTGGTCAGTCTTCCGGGAGACTGAAAACGTTGGATATATGCACACTGCGTGAAATCAGGGACGAAGATAATTCAGAGGAATTACCCCTACGTCAATGTTCAGTTATGTTATCTTATAAATGCAAAAGTTAAAGTCATCACGGCGTCAGTTGAATATTTCGCCATAGAATTAATTCTGCCAGCATGCGGCGGCTTTTTGTTCGGCGAGCATCGGTCACCGAATCGTGAGTCGCAGATGAAGGGGAAGAATCGTGATTCCACATATGCGCTGTTGCGCTCCGAAGGGCGGTGGTGCGGGAGATAGAGTTCTTTTTTTTGCGGCCTCCGAAACAGAGCGCAAAAGTACGCCGCCTGGCGGTGTAAGGCCAGAGCGCAATAGGAGAGAAAAAAACCGCTCGACGGACATGAATTATTACTCTGCACCGCGGCGGACTCCAGTTTCGTGATTGCCGGGCGGAAATCTCCGATCCAGCGGATGGCTAGAGAAAGTCCCCAGCTTTCTAGGTTGACTCCGTGTGTTTTCAAAGACATTTGATTCTCTTACTTCTAAGGAAACGAGAGTAGCCCCTTCACAACAGGTCAACAGTGCGTCTACATTGGAATCACGAAGTCTTCTTCTTCAATTCACTATTCGGTGACCGATGCTCACTGATCAAAAGGTGTCCAGACTCCTTCAAATGTTGATATGACGAAAAACGAGTGTCATCTGTCGACAGTCGGAAGGGAATGTGTTGAGCAGCGGCGTCGGAAGTGGGGGGCAGGAGGGGCATTCGCCCCCCCCCCCCACAGAATTTGCCCCGGGCCCTTGAGAAATGAGTCTTAATTAATAAAAATTAAATTTCACTTGTTTCCAGCTTGCCTTTTCCCTTCTGATGCATATTCTACCACCTACATGTGCACTTTAGCGGAATTCTAGTCTCTACCCCTCCTATCCGCAAAAAAATGCGGGCCTTTTTCATAGGAGCCGGGCCCTTTTCAAGGTCGGCCCCTCCCGGAGGAAATAGTTCCGACGGCCCGGGTGTTGAGAACGTGTGGCTGGCCGTTCACATTTCCATGCAGACCTGCCGAAAATTGTGGTCGAGGTAATTTCTTTCTCTCGTTCTCTCGGTTTACGGCTGAGAATAATTCAGAAATTACCGATATAACAGATTCCCTGCCTTCCATGTTGACACCCCCATTCTGACCACGATCCTCGATGCAGCGGCCACGATTCTGACAGAAGAAACGCCGAATCGATGACAAGAGTCACCTCAAGTGGACAGTCACTGGATGAACCCTACTCTAAGTCATGAAAAAAGCACAAATGTGTGCACAATTATGATACATTTTTTTGCACAATACCTTTTATATTCATGAAATTTTCCTTTCTTGAGAGTGTTTTCTTTAAGCAGTGCTAATTGTGTTATTCTTAGTGCTATTGTGCTAAAAAAAAAGCAGAAACATCTTGGTTACATGGAAGTGGCGCTACAGTATTTTATCATTGGCAACGGTACTTGTGACGGAACGTGCTTACAAGCTTATTTACTAACTTAATTAAGGAATAAACCTTACCAAGGTCCTTCTTATATTTTTTATGTAATTTAAATATTTCATTCGTAATTGATATGGTGTAATTTATACCAATGCTTCCAAATGGTAGCAGCGTCATTGTTGTCAAACAGTTTTCAAAAATTCGAATATTAATATAATTCAAATGAAGAGTTGTATTTGCAAGGGAATAGTTTAAAACTAAGTGAGAAAATATTTATCCTATTTTAGAATACGTATTAGCGGGGTTGAGCATGTATTCTCACTTTGTAAATTAAACGTGGCAACAAGACGTCAGTCATCTTCCGAAGTCAAAATGAGTTAAAAGAGATTGTAATAAATAAAATGCGACTACAACGCGCTATAAATTAACATACTCATACAATGATTGTGTATGCGTTATCACCCTATAGATGATTATCCATATAGTTGTTTGATGAACTCTTCTCGGGCTCTACACCGGGTGAGTGAATGTAATGTTGCCGACGTTTCGGGTAGCGACTCGTTACCCATCCTCAAGGCAAAATTTTTGCCTTGAGGATGGGTAACGAGTCGCTACCCGAAACGTCGGCAACATTACATTCACTCACCCGGTGTAGAGCCCGAGAAGAGTTCATCAATGCAATTCGCCGGGAAAGCGTGAAATCTTACTTCATATAGTTGTTTTTCTGGATCGGTATTCATTTAATAAATAACATATCTCATTTACGGGATTTTGTATCGCGGAGTCACGGTGGAACCTCCTCAAGTGCCTACTCTCCGATTGTCTTCGTGAAGTCTGTCAAGCGTGTGGAGGTGTGAAGTGCCTCGCCGATACCCCCGTGGGGATATCCGTTGCAGTAATGACCAGTAGGACAGTCGACTGAAGTCACTTTTATGCCCTTGGCGGGATATCCTCTCCGGCAATTCAGGAGTGCTTGAAAGACAGTCTTCTTTCTTCCTAGGTTTGGGGAACAGAGAGTATAGAGTGCGCCTGTATTTCTGGCCGCACGCATTCGTGGAAGGAGTCTTCCAATCGGAGCAAGTGCGACAGGAGCGACAAGGAGTGCGGAATTAATAAGGGACGAGCAGATCCATCCGACAAGTGGTGCGGAACAAAGGGAATGCGTGATGATGGACATGTTGTTGCGCGCATCCACGTTCGCCGTATGGCCGTCATTTTTTATGCGTTTTCCGAAAAGGATGCCTCTAAGGGCGTTCGTCGACCCTCTCGATTCAAAGGAGGTTGGGGGGGGGGGAGGGGGGATGTGGAGAGCGATTGAAATATAGATGGCGTCGTATCTCAATTTCGGAAGGCGCGCAGTGGGGGAGGAGAGCCTTTCGGGCGACTTTCTTTTGTCCTGCGAGCAGTGCCGCCTCTCCGAGAGGGGAAGTAGTTGAGGTGGAAAGGGGAGGGGGGGCGGGAGGGAGGAAACGTTCGCGGGCCGCGCCGCGGAGCGCAGTTGTTTGCCGTCCGGCGCTTATTGCGCGACCATAGGTGGCAGCACCTCTGGGTGACGCGGAATTTCCTCCCTCACTTGTTTGCCGAATTGCCTTGCTGCGAGGTGTACCCTTATTTCATTCAATCATTGGCATTCATCATTGGCACTGCCAACATTCATTCGTGCGCTAAGAGTCTCTTAAGTCGGATTTACTCTTAGGCGTCACTTGGTGGAACCACAGCATACTGGGTGAAATGAACACAAGTATTTTTTTAAATATCTACAATTTATTCAGCGATGCACTTCCTGTTTCGCCACTTGTGGCATCGTCGAGGTCGATTTCTCTCACATCAATAACATATCATTTTAATAGACTGGTAATTGTCCACAGGTTGAATGCTATTTGGGAAGCATGTCATGAATAATAGGCATAATATTATACGAAATCAAAAAATAATATCGTTTGCCCCTTTTGATTTGTTTTGAGTTCCGAAATAGAACTTAGTCACGATATGGTCTTGGTTTAATTTCTGTTTAAATTTTTATTATCAGTTTATCAATACCATTCGTGGACTCATTTCGCGTATAAAGTAATCCTGTGGTCGACACGGAAGTTTGATATGGGAATGCTCCGAGTATCTTCGACGGAAAAAGCAGAGCTGTATAAGAGACGGCAGCATGAATCCGGCAGGCGACCGCATCTGAGCCAGCAGGTTTCCCAGCAATGAGGAACATCTGCCGTGCATAAAATTCGTCTTCCGATTTCAAGTTTTCAGTCGGAGAAGAGATCGAGTTCCATTCGAAAAAATAACCGAATTGCCACCCGCCCACGAGCACAAAACCTCGGCAGAGTTATTTTTACTAATAAAATACTCTGCTTCACTCGGAAATTGCAGTGCTTCATCGAAATACTAGCCAATATTGTCAAGGCAAGGCAGTCAATCCATCTTTCTGGCGGCATTTTCTCGATTGAAAATTGAAATTCATATTTCCCAGTATTACACACACTTGTATTTCACTGCATTTTCAATAGCTGAATAGCTGTTTCGTTCTGTCCAAGACTTTTTATACTGACTCGACTGATTTTACGACCTGTACCCCCAAGAGGGGGTAAGTCAGGAGGCACCAATTTTGAACTTAGTTGTAGTTTACATTTAAAATATTTTTTACAAAAAATCTCTATGTATGACCCTTTATACGGCATTCAAACTTCATGGCATATTGACTCGGCGCGCTTGAAGGTAGCCTAGTGGTCGAGGCCGGTGGTATATTGACCGGCAATTGTTTGCCTCGCGCCCACTTAGCCGGACACTGCGTTCACTCGCTCAGTGGTTCAACCGGGAGGTTGTTTTTTGATAAGTGAGGGTAGAGGTCACCCCGGCCCAGGCCACAGGCGTGTGAATTTCACACATTCAGGGTATAAGGGGGGCCAGTTCCTTTCCCTGGGCCACCTCGCACTCCGAGGATTTTTCGTTCGGGGGCGTCCAAAGGCTTCACCCGGATTTGAGCCCGGGACCCTTCGATCAGTAGCCAAGCACTCTATCCACTATTTAATAGGCTATACCACGCTCCCTAGCGTTCCCCCTGGAAGCACGAATTATGTTCCCTCGCCTCGTCTGCCGCAACCAGACGAAAATATTTTGTCTTCGCGACAACTTCTTTTTTCTCCGATGCCTTCCAAGTTGGCCAAAGAGATTCCTCGGCGATTGGGATGCCATCCGGCCGTTGGAACGACGCCGTGAATGGACTGCCGCTCTACCTTCTCCCTGCGTTCCCTATTCAAAAATTAAGGATGTATGCACTCAATTGCCACCTTCGAAACATCTCACGATCAGTGTGAAAGAACGTCTTTGGTGATAAATTTCCACTATTTCCTTACTGCTGTATCGCCATTGACAGAGCATGAACAATGGATGAATAATGAAAGAGAACCTTAAGTTAGTAAAAAAACGACGATGAAACATTTTATTTTTTTGGAGGTTTATGGTAAAATCTGTAATTAAACGAGCTGGAGTCAACTGGTTTTGCAAGGAGAGAAGTCGCCATGTGTTCGTCGTGTCATTTCACTCAGCCGTTATGCATGAGGTAACCAACCTTGACTCTGGTCGAAAGCTCTTTTCGTGCAATGCCGATCGTAGTATTATATTCGAAGTCGCCACCGCGAGATGCGGCCGTGCCCAAGCCGGGAGACAATATTTCGGAGGTCTTCTGGAAACTATCCTTGAGCCTCTTCCTGAGAATCCTCCCGGGCGTTCTCCCTTTCCTATTAATCTAACCCCACCGCAGCGGGCCCGCTCATTTGAGAAGCAGAAGTCCTTCATAAATATTTTCGCAGTAACGAAGAAATGGTCCCCACCCCCTGCCAATCTCCATATTCTTTCTCCCACCCTCCCTCGCTTCCGAAAACTCCGCCGACACAATGGCGAAAAAACAAGATCGTCTCCTTCGAGAGAGAATGTGTTCCACCAGGGTGGAAGATTGGTTCCCACGGGGAAATAAAAATCCCGGTTTTTTGCCCTCGCCCGCGCTAATGCTGCGTTCCCGGCGCTCGTGTTATTCCTCCCCTTTTTTGCGACACACCCTCTGTTCTCGAGTCGTCCCTCTCGTTTGACTGGCTCCCTTCGCTTCTCATTCGTGGAACTTCCCTTTGGCAGCATAAATACTTCGCGAGAAAGATTCATATTCTGAGTTCCGATCCCTCTTCATCTCTGTGTATCGTCTCCTGGATTGTCGATGAAAGTGAACTCTCTCTCTCTCTGTCTCCAAAGGCCGTTTTACACGGTCATGGATACTGCGCAGGCTGTTGCGAGAACACTTGCGCAAGAAATATTGCACCGTGTAAAGCGAAGACTTGCAAGGACAGGCAGCGCCACTGCGCGAACGCTTGCGAGCAAATTAGAACATGTTCTAATCTGATAAATGTTTTCGCGCAAGTTTGAAGTTAATTTCTCTCACTAGATGGTGCAGATGTAGCGGCAACGACATACCACGGAATTCTAGCAATTAAATAGGTTGTTGACGATTGAGTTGGGTGTTTTTGTTTGCACTCAACTCCTTAGGTAGTGAATAAAGTGCAATAATGATGAGCTGGGTGATTAATCACGTGGAAGCTTAAATTTCGTGCGTAAAGGAAGAACTCGTTACCTTGGCACACATATGTTCGTTCGTGGTGCAAATTTAGGGCTAAGTACACGGGAATAGGGTCTCCACTATTATGTTTAGACAATGGGTTAAAACATATTTTAAAGTGGTGGTAATGTATCGCATCTTTCACGTCCAATTAATTGCTACTTCACAGATCTTGACGTTATGCGATATATTGACGGTATTACCGCTACTGAATGGTATATTGTAATACTGACATAATGCACCGACATTTGCACCGTGTATATCTGTCAAGCAAGCGTCCTCGCAATTCTCTACGTCACGGACTTTCGCAGACGAATGCTCAAACGGGATCAACATCAACTTGCGCAGTTTCAATGACCGAATGTGAAACGGGCTCAAGACACAGCCTCGTTGGCTCTAATTGGGTTGAACTAAAGGAAGACTTTACGTTCGCCTATGCTTTCATGTCATGAACTCGACGAATTCTCGATTCGAGATAAAAGTTCTTATAACAAACGTGAATAATCCGTTTTCAATGGTTTTCCTTGCATTTTATTTTTTGTGCCTAATTATTATATTTTATTTTATGTGCACATGTGATAAGGAACAATCACAAATTAGAAGCATTAATTCATTATCAGCGTATTCATGTGTTCCGTTTAATGTTTCCAGTATTAAAAATAGATAGGTAAAAAAGCAGGTGTGTATGAAATTTTCTTATCGACATAAATTGACTGATCGCCGTGGAAGGAAAGTATGCAATTTCCTCAGTCTCCAAAATAAGTCCCTCATCTCTTCACATCAGTTTCTCATTTCATCTTACCCTAACCGGTGTAACTATGATGAAGACGATAATGTATGGTCATTTGCGGTGATGAGTCAATTTAGGATTAATGATGCCCCTTGTATTTTTAAATATATAATCAAACGATGCATAGGGTAAAATCAAAAGTTTTATGTGCCTAATGAAAACAAAATATTGTATTGACTTCAGTCTCCGTCGCTATATCGCCATAATTAGATTTTTTGATGAACTGAGGGAAGTTAATAATTATTTTTAGGATTAAAACTTTTAAAAATGTATCTTAAATGTCTAGTTTGGTAATAAATTGCATTGTAAATATATAACAGAAGCACATGGCAACACCGAGATTTGCATAAACAGCTGAGTTCTACAGTTCCCTGTAGTATCTTGTTAACCGTGGTCGAAGTGGTCGGTGTTTTCCAGTATTCAGGAACGCTTATTCACTCAACAGAGATTGCATTTATAATTTACGATTTCAACACCCATTATTTTTTATTTCAATCATTTTTTCGTGGAATCACCCATATTCTCACCTTTATTCATAAATCAAATTCATCATAACCTTTTCGCCATCATCTTATTTGGTGGAATCATATTGATTACATTTCTAAATCGATTTCAGTCCAAACTAAGAAATGAATTTCTAAAGGCATTATGACGATTAAAATAATAGCCGTCTACTTAATTTCTACACCCTATTTCATATTTCCCCTCCCTGTACTTCGCAACGTTCCCTTATTCACCGCGGCTCCTTGCTCAGAAGGAATCCGGAAGTATGTCCTTTAAACTAAAATATTATGTTTAAACTTCCAATTACTTGATCTGAAAAAAACATATTATGTGCCTCAATATTTCGTGCATGTTGCCTTAGTTTTATTATGACATTGCTCGCTTCAAAATTGAGATAAAAATTGTTATTCGAGGGAAGGTTATCATACTCCCATAATGAGAGAATTGTTATACTCCAATAAACACGATGCATTTCGATGTGAAAACCCTTCATATTTAAATCATACACCTTCGTTAAATGATCGATGATAGAGCAATATTTTCACGTCATTCGATAGGAAAAATGACTAACTACAATATATGTAGAAATCAAGGAACATTATCGGGCATGCCTAAAATTGTGAATACAATAAATTAGCTTGGCTTGGTGGCCTATAGACCTCGCTCCAATACTAAGAATTTCGCGGATCGAGTCTTAAGGAGTGTCGTTTCATGTTGAGGTTTTCGTGTTGGACACAAAAATGCCTTTTCGATAGTTTTCTCTCGTGGGACTTTTAGATTTCCGAGTGAAGTGGGTTTTTGGGGAAATCTGGTATTAGTCACCTGGCAACATCCGAAAGAGCAGTGTTCTGCTGTGTGGAACGTAGGAAGAGGCGAAAAAGCTCCAGGATGCAGCTGCTGTGTGACACGGGTTGACATCGGCCGGACGAAGTGCTCGGGGAGCGCCTCTAGGAAGTGGATGGCGCCCCCAAGAGTGGATGGCGCCTCCATAATTGATGCCCTCCTCGCATCCCCCCACCCACTCATTGTGCCACCTTCCTCAATCATTTCTCTCTACGATTTAACAGAATCCAAACTTAATACTGAAATGAGTTCCAATTTAACTTCCTTCACGCCATTGGGTTTAATCCTCGCTGCCACGCCGGATACATTTTGATCTACTTTTTTGGAATTTGTTGTGCTTAAATATTATCGCGGAATGGAGTCGTTTACCATATTTTTTATTGCCAAATATGATAGAGTTTGTAAAATAAAAGACACGTATTTTTCCGTTTTTTTGGTCCGTCAATTACTTCTCGAGTTATAAGCGGAGAAAAACTGATGTTTTTAACCCTTCCGGAAAAGTGGGCGTGGTGCAACCTCTGACGTATATCGACTTCGTCCAATCACAACTGAGCCCGCGAAGCTACTCCGCCTCATCGCAATGGGGGGGGGGCGGACACAGCTGACTCATCCAATAGGAGCAGTTGCGACAGGATCTGTGCGAGCAGACCTTCCGAGAATCCCCCTCCACTCCCTTCCCTTCCTGGAAAAGCAGTCAAGGAAGGGAGGAAAATGACGTCAATGATATCAAAGTAGATTATTCGGTGGGTGTCACCTTTTGCTTACTGTAATTTTTGATTTATGAGTGAATTGTTGTGGTTAGAAGAATTTTTTTTTTCACTAAAATTCTTTTTTCGTTTCCATCTAACGTGTACAAAATTGTGATTTCGGTTCCGAGTAAGCGCCCCCATTCCACGGCGTCCCCTCTTATTTCTGCATATTTATAAATGTGCCATTTCTCCACACGGCTTCCGTCGCAAAGCTTCGCGTATTAAATTTCTGATCCATTCTAAAAAGAGAGCGGATTCCATTGCAGGTAATTGTGGTTGATTTCAGTTTTCCAGTGGCTTAACATGCTTCTGGGTGCATAATTATTTGAAATTTTGATGCTTTGAAGCGAAATTTCGGGCCGTGATGAAAAGAAAGAGGAAAAATACGCGCTGGAGATACTCTCCGGTTGATCCCTCTCGGACACGCGAAGCATTTTGCCGCTACCTTGATTTCACGTTTGGTAAGCTCCTGATAAAAGGATTTTCTAATTCCCTGTATTTCTAGTCCTAGGTCTTGACTGAGCAGATAAGCGGAGAATCGGAAGAAACGGTAATTCGATGATGAAGGGAGGAAATGGAGTCTATGATACTGAATTTTGATGTTTTTGGTGCACATTTCGTGCACTAATAAGCTATCAACCCGAGACAGAACTAGGTAGGCACGAGCGGTGGATAAAATGTCAGAACGCGTTCGATCATAATAAATGGATGCCCTCTGCTGATCCTCCCTCTTTCATAACCACCCCTCCCCAAAGAGGCCGCTCTTCAAATGTACGCATACATATATCGACCCCCCAAGGCACTCGCTACTCCCTCGCCTTCGGAGGTCGCGTCCGCCCTCCCATGGAAGCACTCCGAACGGTGCAGACTCCAGTGACCCGGGCCAACCACTGCCATTCTGCCTCTCGGTCTAATTCCGTCTCTATGGTTGCAACCTGTTTACAACAATGACATCATTTTTTCGGGTAATTTATAATCTACGTAGTCAATGGGAAGGCCACCGGAAGCTAAAGCTCTTTGAAGCGAAGATCGGCAGGATTTGTAAAGGGGCGGTACGATAACTATATTAGCGTCACCAGTCTATTAAATGAATTAAATTGGGAATTATTGTCAGATGGCAAGTTGAAATTTAGATTTAATCTATCAAACAAATTCCAAAACCATATTTTCAGTGATGACGCTAAAAACCCCAACTTTCTGTGTTAGACTGGACCATGATCACAAAATTAGAGAAATTGATTGCCGAACTGACAGATTCAAAATGTCATTTTTTTCTCGTACTATTAGGGATATGAATAAAGGTAAATGTATCCAGTACGAGTGTAGCAATGGATAACATTGGTAGCTGCATGTTTGTGTAAGGACTTAAAGCTAACCCAACTGACAGCATGTTTTTGCATGTTTGCTTAGCTATTTTTATCTTTTTTAAATAGTGAAGTTTAGAACAGAATATAAATACTGATCCTTTTTTATGCATGATATGTAGTTTATGTTTGGTGAAAGTTCACTCCCTGCCACACACCTTTATGGTGGCTTGCAGGGTATTATGTAGATGTAGATGTAAAGCCAGTTAAGGGTATCTAGGAAGAAGCAGCAATATCAGAGAACGGAGGATGGGTAGCTAGAAAGTAGAATCTCGATTTGGGACCCTCTGAACGAAAGGCTTAACGTCCCCTCTGGTGGACGGAATGCTGCACTAATATTACTCGTCACACCTCAGTCAGGAACAGTTAGCCACTATAAAAATCTGATACTTCAGGACTCAAATTCCAGTCCTCGGAATGGAAGGATAGAGCTCTATAATGCACCAAAACGATCCCTCTGTGATCGCTACGCGTTTAGCACAAGACCCTTTTTGCTCATTCCCTGCGTACATCGCGTTCAGTTTTCCTCTTCATCTCGCTTTTCTGGAGCTAAATGATGCTCTAAAAAGTCTCAACCTGTAATTATTCCCTGAAGTTCATTTGAACTGACATAAATGAAGCTGAATGAAGGAATTGCTCAGACATTAGGTGAAACATTGAACGCTAACCTGAGAATCCAACATTACACTCATCAGTAACGTTCATTTTTTTCTCACAAAAAATCTGATTCATTGTGTTCCGCAAGTAATAATAATTTTATTCCTTATATAAATAAATACATTGAATATACATTATTCGAGAAATATTGGTACCCCTTAAGAAACGAAGTTTCCTGATTCGGGGTCACCAATTCTTTCACAGCTAAACTAATATAACATAAGTAGATAAAAAAACACTCTACGTGCCATTTAAGTACACTGAATGCATGATATGCTGTCATTGCTGTATTTAAATATTCAAATGTGTATGTACTTATGAGTTTTTTTTTGTAGCAATATTTTGTAATATTAGAATATACAATAGAAAAACGTATGTTAACTTTGTGCATACATATAATACATATAAAATTACACAATCTTTTTAATTAGATATTCTACCTCTTTTTGACCTAGCAACTTTTTTTAAGTTTAGCTAACGTTTTTACAGAATTTAGCGTAATTTTTTAATAACGCAATGTTTTTAGAGAGTGCACAAAACATTTTGGGACTTAGATACAGGTAAGAGTGGCGAAACAGTTCAAAATTTGGTTTAGGTATTACAATACCATAATTTACTCTCAGAATTGAGGTTTTTCCTTTTCGCCACTACGGTTGAAGAAGTGTTTACATATTAAGCATTATTTGGCTCAAGAAGCAAGCGGCTTATTTTTTTTACTTTCGAAATGGATCAAACTCATGTGTTGAGTAAAATACGGCAAAGATTGAGATATTGGGATTAAGGTGAACGAGTGACGGCCAGTGATGTTCAATGCTCAGATTGAAAACTCAGCAAACAAAACTCTGGGAGTCTTGTAGTGGGATGGATGTCGCGTGTCTTCAGGGTTATGCTTAAACTTCAGGGTGGACGGTATACCGTAGCAGTTGATGCACCTCTTAAGAAAGAATGTCATGCGGCGAGAGCAACCAGAATTATAAACGAAACGTACGCGCGGGGAGTGCGTTAGAAGCGCACCTTTCGGCAGTGACCCTCTCCACGGAAAGATGTGCCCTCGGAGAAATAGGCGAACTGACTGGGAGGGGATGAATGCCCAGGTGAAAGGTCAACACGCTCTAAAAGGCGGAAGAATGAAGTTCGGCTCAGAAATCAAGAGTTGACCATGTGCTCATGTTTTGAATCCAGGACGGGAAACCGTCGAGAATATCTCGAATGGGTAACCAAGGAGTCACGTGGTCCAAACGCGATTGGCTCTCAAATTCAAATGTCTCGAGCCCCCGGATGAGAAAATGTCAAAAGCAATGAGATTGAGATTATTACGAGCGATTCAAGCTCATCAATATTTGCGAACCATTCGTGTTCGTACCACGTGACTCCTTGGTTACCCATTCGAGATATTGTCGACGGTTTCAAACACACGTCCAGAGGACGACTTAAGTCTGACAAAAAGACACCTCGTGAGGAGGAACCGTTGACGGAGAAGAAGGTGTCGGGGAACAAACGAAGGTCGCCCTGCACGGAACACGGCGAGTCTGCGAACTTGGCGCTGGCGGTCGTGCTACGTGAAAGGTGAGATCTGCTTCTGTGATCAATGCTCCAACAGAACTGTGAAGTGAATCTTCATCTACATCTACATAATACCCTGCAAGCCTTCATAAAGGTGTGTGGCATGGGATGTATTCTCAACAAACATGCACTGCATATCATGCATTTAAAAGGATTAGTATTTATATACTGTTCGAAAAACTGCACTATTTAAATAAAAGATAAAAATAGCAAACTACCCATGCAAAAACGTGCTGTTAATTGGGTTACCTTCAAGTCCTTCTACCAACATGCAACTACCAATGTTATCCATTGCTACACTCGTACTGGATACATTTACCGTTATTCATATCCCTAATTGTACGAGGCAAAAGGACATTTTGAATATGTCAGTTCGCCAATCCATTTCTCTAATTTTGTGATTATGGTCCAGTCTACCATAGTACGTTGGGGTTCGCAAAATATTTTTAACATCATCACTGAAAATATGATCTTGGAATTTGTTTAAGAGATTAAGTCTGAATTTCAACTTGCGATCTGACAATGATTCTCATTTTAATTCATTTCATAGACTGGTTACGCTAATAAGGTTATCGTACCGTCCCTTTACAAATCTTGCCGATCTTCGCTGCACACGTTCAAGTTCGTTATTTAGACCGTTTTCGTAGGGATCCCATACACTGGCAGCATATTCCAAATGAGGTCTTACAAGGGAAAAGTAATGGATTTCTCATGTATATTCGTCACATTTACCCAATACTCTTTTGACGAATCCCAGTTTACGATTAGCTTGACCCATTATTTCACGTATGTGTTTACCCCAGGAAAGATCATGTGTCACGAGTATCATCTTCGTGAGTGTGCATCGCCCACGATCCACTCGCCGTCCTTCGGGATGCGCCCCTTAAGCGGTTCTTCCGGAATCACGAAAAAGACGCGATAGGAAGGCGCGAAGAGGATCGTGGGAAGGACTTGTCGCTTGATGTTCCGCAAGGCATCATTTCCGAGGCTCCTTTTTCCTTGGGGAAGCGGAACCGTGACACTTTTTCCACTCTTTGCAAGCTTTTAAGGTACAACTGCCATTAAAATTAACGGAATTTTAACCCTGCGTGGGATTCTATCTCACAATATGAATTTAAAGTGGTTGGAAGCATCCATCACCAAAGTGTCACATCTAGGCCTCCGCCCCGCTGGACCACACTTGACCATTCCTTCCCTCACCATCGCCACCCCCTCGTCAATTATTCACCCTCCCACTCTTTCCCCTCCGTGTTTCTTTTCAGATTCCTTCGTATCGACTCCGACACACAATCGTGGGGATGCAACGGATGGAAAATGAGTGGCATCCGTCTTTGGCAAACCCACATGAATCGTGCCGCGATGAAGTACATTCCAGGTAAAAGCCCGGAGAAATTCAATTTCCTTGGCCTTGCCGACGATGTATGGGGAAAGCTAATAAGGCAGAGGGAGGATTCGGGGAGGGTTCGTCACTCACTCCGACCCACAGGGGGGGAGGGGGTGTTTACGTCGCGGAGTAATTGGTCGTCACGTGGCGCTGGCTGCTGCGAAAGTGAACCTCGTGAATAATAGAGTCAACTCGGGGTAACTCCATCCTCTCTTTCGAGGGGGCGCCCCCCTTTACGAGCGCCCCCCCCCCACTCCAGCCTTGCGAATATTGCCCACTCCACGGTTTGTTCCACTCCGCCCTCATCCTGGATTCATAAAGTCCACCCACCGCGGGAGGAAAAATGTGATGGAATTTCGGCACAATTTAGAGACGCCTCGCATCGTAGTTGCAGAAGAAGGATTTATCGGAACGCATCGAATGTCAAAGTTTACTCTTTTCTCTTGTTTTTTATTTCCTTCCCCCAACTGACGGCGGCAAACTGACGCAGAAAGACTCGTAGATCAGAGAGAGAGAGAGAGAGAGATGAAGCTTGTCCGTACGTTGGTCCCCCAGACCAGAGCTTCCACTCCCTTGTGTCCCTTGGTGCTCCTCCCGGTCGCCAAGATATCTCTCCATCTTCCTTAAAACAGCTTCCCCCGAAAGTAGAGGAATAGATTGCACGTGGGCAGAGGGCATCACGTCAAGTCGTGACCGAACATCTCGTAACCGACATGTCGTAAACGGACATATCGTCACCGCGACATTTCGTAACCGCGACATTTGGTAACCAGACAATTCGTAACTTACTATTTCGTAAACGCGACAACTAGTACACGGTCTTTTGGTAACCGGAAGTGCAGAAAACCACTACTCGGGAGTATGAGAAATATCCATATCCAAATTAATAATGACGCGTGGTATTAAATGTATGGCTTCTTAGCAGTAATTAATATTTCGAGCAAGGTGAATTGGCGACAAATTTCACGCCATCAATGAAACAAAAGGATGTTAACGAAATGGGAATTTGGTCTCAATAACATGGGAAGGAAAACTTTTATAACACGTGTGAAATGTATAGCCAAATTTACGTTAGCGTGAAGGTTTCTCGGGTCCTCCACCAGAGGGGTTATTGCGTCCATGTCCGCCGACGTTTCGATTCCCGACTCGGTCATCGAAACGTCGGCGGTCATGGGCGCAATAACCCCTCTGGTGGGGGACCCGAGAAACCTTCACGCAGCAGATACGCCGGGAAAGCACCAAATCTTTCCACAAATTTACGTTGTTTAACATATTACTTCCTGCACAGAAGCCATACATTTAATACCACGCGTCATTATTGATTTGGATATGGACAATCTCATACTCCCGAGTAGTGGTTTTCTGCACTTCCGGTTACCAAATGAAGTTGTCGCGTTTACGAAATAGTAAGTTACGAGTTGTCGGGTTATCAAATGTCGCGGTTACGAGATGTCCGTTTACAAGATGTCGGTTATCAGATGTTGGTACCAAATATTGTTCAGATGTACGGTCACGACTTGACGTGATACCGGGCAGAGCCCTGACGTTCACGCCTCGTGCGTCTTTATGGATGACCACAAGACATCACTCGAGTGCCTCCTGCCTTTCCTGCCTCCACTCCCGAGCCATTTGGAAGAAACTCATGTTGAAGCGCCGGAATGTCGCAGTCGAATTTCATTCTTTAAGGTCAAACCGTACAATGGTTCACTCCGTTGGCACTCATTTGAACCATTTAGTGATAGTCGTCGGGGGAGGCGACCGAGGTCATTTGCGGAGAAGAAAGAGACATCAGCCAGCTCTTAAGAAAAGGCCAAGAGTTCCAGTTTCGCGTCCCATTCGACGTACGGAGTAGTGAACTCAAGGGCCCTGCAAAGAGCCCTTGAGTAGAGTAGCGAGACCGAGTAGAGACCGACATGCCGCTGAAAAATCGCCACCACAGGAATCCGGGATGTGAGACTGCAGCGACCAAGGCAATCTGAGAATCTGACGGAGAACAGGTCTCTGCTTCTTATTCATTTGATTGATCCAACAATTCATCAGTCCTAATATCAAGAATCAAACCTTTCTAGGCTAACCTCTTCCATATCCAAATACTCCTTCCCCTTTCGCCCCTTATGCATGCCATCTAAGAGGATCCCAAATACTTCCTCCCGTCCACGACTCCCTGGGTGACTGCCAAATCACTCACGCCGTAACGTCTTCATTTCTCGATTTGCAATCCTCTCCATTCTGCTCAGACGCTCTCCGCCAGGCACCGCAAAATATGTCCATCTCGTCTCCGTGCTTCTTCAGTTTCTTCAGCTCTCCCAGACTTCAGTTTTCTGAGTCTGATTGTCCAATCCCCAAAGCAATGAAGGAGTGTACGTGCTGATGAAGTCTTACCTTTTCTGCCAATCTTATATATTTCCAGAAGTGAGCAGGCTCTTCTCTTCTTCTTTCTTCGCCTCTCGTACGCCTTTACTGATTACTAGCTGAGGCGCCCGTTGAAATCGCGCGGGATAAAGAAAAATTCAATTCCCACAATGAATTAAGAAATGTCAACATTTTTTATGGATGCGCGATACCAAACTTGTGTATTGGAGCTATCCAAGTCTCAAAAGGTCTATAGTGAAACCATAGGAATACAAAACACCGTAAAGTTTATGGTTATGTAGACAATTTAGAGTGAGAGTAAATACTGAATCGGTTGAAAGAATAAGAAGGTTTGAAGATTTTACCGTGAAATAAGAAAATAACAAAACAAAAAAATGTCTTTTTCTGTTACCTACTTGTATATTAATCCCTGAACTTCATTGAACTTCCTACGGATATGTAACAATGTATTGTTTTCACTCCTTTTCTACGAAAATTGAACTTGCTTGGTGCATCCACCTGGCGACTTTTTATCTGGAAATAGTGAAGAGAGGTATACACAATCAATATTATTTGTTCTACGTCGACGAGGGGAAATGCCTGTCGACACCGAACTGCAGGCCAGTTGTGTGTGTGTGTGTACACTTCGGTGGCAATGTCTTTGCCGAGGAGATGGAGGAATGAGTGTGGACACCATTTACCGCGGCAGATCCTCGCGGAATACGATACATATAAGTTAACATCGCGCGCCCCCCTCGAGGAGAGGAAGTAGCTGGGAGTCGTGTAAAGGTGGCTCCACCGAATTATGAAGTAGATGTCGTTTTTGTGAAAATTTCAGGATACATCATTTTTTGACCCTTCTATCGATTGGCAAGAAAATAATTTGGCCTTTCCATAATATATTTGAAGAAAAAAGACATTGAAAATCGGATATTTTATGCGTGGCTATACGGCTTGCAGTAAAATTGCAGTAAAATTTGCAGATTAATAATGTGAAGAGAAATGTCGTTTTGATGAAAAACTAATTTAAGATGCGCAATTTTATGTAGAATTCAGCATTATAATTACGTGCTCGCCTTACCACACTTGTTTAATTGATATTAAAAATGTTTGCTCGAAAAAGAAGCAGAAAAGCCTTAGTTACATGAAAGTGTCGTTAGAGTATGTTGTTATCATTGGCAACGGTTCTTGTGACGGAACGTGCTTACAAGCCTATTTTACTAACTTACTTCAGGAATAAACCTTACCAAGGTCCCTCTTATATTTTTTATGTAATTTAAATATTTCATTGGTAATTGATAAGGTGTAATTAATACCAATGCTTCCAAATGGTAGCAGCGTCATTGTTGTCAAACAATTTTCAAAAATATCAATATTAATAAAATTCAAAACAAAGAGTTGTATTTGCAAGGGAATAGTTTGAAACTAAGTAAGAAAATATTTAACCTTTTTTAGAATACATATTAGTGGGATTGAGCATGTATTCTCACTTTGTAAATTAAACGTGGCAACAACACGTCAATCATGTTCCGAAGTCAAAATGAGTTAAAAGAGCTCTTAAAAAAAAGAATGCAACTACAACGCGCCATATAATAGCATACTCATGGAATTATTGTGTATGCGTTATCACCCTGCAGATGATTTTCCACATAGGTGTTTTTCTGGATCGGTATTTATTCATTAAATAAATTAGCTCTCTTATGGGATTTTGAATCTTGGAGTCAACGGTGGAACCTCCTTAAGGACGCGGACAAGGAACCAGCCAAGAAAGGGGAAACAATGACTTCGAAGTTCGGTGCCACTTGATTCCGAAAGATTGATTCAAGATGAGACCAGGCGATCACCACTCGAATGGCTTCAAGTGGCATCTATTTAATTTTAATGAAATTTCCTGATGAGATGCATCACCAAACTCATACGTTGATCCCTGTCGTTATCTTCCACGTAAAGTTTTATTTTTGATATAACTCATTAAAAGTTGTACGATAATGCTTCTTCTTCCATTCTTCTCTGTTTTTTCCTTAAACTTTGTTCCTCTTTTGTTCCGATCGTCAAGGAAATGACACGTTTCCATCTTGGAGAAACATTCCATTGTATTTTACCTTTTCTTAAACTCTGTTTATTGCCTCCTCTTTTCTCTTGAATGAAAAATCCCTCCCATGGAGGAGTATCTTTTCCACGCTGCATTCGTTGTATGAAAATGCTTTTCGCGCCAAAGGGATGCTGGCGACAAAAATCACTCGAGGAGTATTCATGAGAAGGAATCCTTCTTAATTGCCTGCTTGATAAATCATCGGGGGAGAGGGTCCCCAATTCTGAGCCAATGGAATCCCTTCCCTTCCTCCCCCTCCCTAATATCGCCAGTTTTCCTTCCTTTCCCTCGTCCCCTCACAATACCCTTATCGACTCGGCTTCTCACAGCCCATACCGTCTACGCCCTCGATATCATAAGGGGCGTGATTTTTAAAAGTGAAATGAGTGTCACTTTCCATGACTATTGTTCTAAGGACATTTGTCAGTGTCCCTACGGATACATTTTACTTTTGAGTGTTCCCTGAAAAACAAGTTGCGTAACTTCGATAAAATTTCAGCAGGCTCTGAGATAGTAAGAACGAGGGATCGGCGTCGTGTAATCAGGGTTTTTCTTCCGATCCTCCGATTGACCAAGCTCCACAATCAGGGTCCGGGATGTGATGCAGCCCGTTGGAATCAGGGACTCGAGTGTTCGATGGCACATCAGAGGGTGTGCGGCCAAGGCTGACACCCGGGGGTTCTCCCCGGCGCTGGACCAATGCAGCATCGTTCCCGCTTCTTCAATCCCGAGTTGTCCTCCCTTCGGCCTTCGCTCTGTTCTTACTTTGCGCGGCGGAAATGGATTCGCCTTGGGGCTGGCACGTAGCCAGGGGGGGGGGGCTTCTGCTGTTTCAGCCCCCCCCCCCCCTCGAATTTTTTTCCCAATAATTTTGTTGTTCTGATTTTAGCCGTGAACTTTACTAGTGAGAAGAGATAAGTATGGGCACTGTAAAAGTAAATACCAAGCACTGAAAATTAAGGGAAGATATTTGTAGCATAGTCGGCACCGAATGGGCAAGGCTGATTTGTTTCAAGTTACGCAAAACTTAGCCCCCCGGAAGCAAATTTCTGGCTACGTGCCTGCCTTGGGGGTTGACTTCAAAGCTGCGGCAAAGAGATGGTGTATTGCGAAAGCTGTGGTTCTGTGGAATTAATTCTAAACTTCGGCTTTCGTGCCGTTGATGATGTCATTTGATACACCCACATTGAGTTGTCGATGAGATCGGGGAATTGGCGTCGGAACTGTAGGTCACAGGAGGACATTCCGTGCTGTGGGGAGGTCAGAGGTCATTGCCGTGTGAAGAGGATCTCAAAGAGCAGAGAGCTCTGTTCGTCGTAATGGGAACAAAAAGGACGCCTTCACAGCTGGTCGCCACCAACGACCGACTGCGGACCTTGCCTTCGCTGAGAAGTGGATGGGAATGGGGGACTAACTACCAGAAACACACTGCAGGCGAAAATGCCGGGGTCCTCTTCCCCCTGGGCGGAGAAATGCAAGGCCCGCCTCCTGGATGGCGGGTTCTCTCGGTGAAATTCTCGCGGAAGCTAAAGAAGTTTCTCGTTCTACCAAGCTCTTGGAGTGCAACGTTTTACTGTTTATAATTATTGGGAAAAGGAACTTTGGCCACGCTTTAATCAACATAAATGTTTGTCAAGTTTTTGCATGAGCATCGCATGCGTTGAGGACAAAAGGAAATATTGGCAGCTTTGCCGTCCTCACAACCCAAAAGTCGAAATCCACCTCGGCCAAGGATGTGGCGTATGTCTCCAGTATTCTGCTTGGGATTACCAGTGGGGTATAACCTCAGTAGTTAGAGCCACTCAATAGCCTTCTGCTGTAGAGAACTCGTCTGAAAGCTGGCATGAATGATTTGAAACACTAATACACACAACATCATCCATCCAAAATGTCTTGCCGGTCGAAACTTTCTCCAAAATATATTTGGCTTTCTTGATGTTGATAAATGCATACTCAGTCCCCAAGATCGCCTCACTTGCTACCCTCGTAAAACTAAGAGACTACCATCATTGGAGTATGTATACGAGTGCCTAATTTCGCCTCCCTACAATGTTACGCACTGTTCGAAAATCAAACCTGAATAGGATAGAAATGTTGGCATGAAAGACTGCGAAATTGAGTGTAATTAGTAGACTCAGAATTTTAAGAAATCTGCTCTCCCATCTCGAGGACCTGTGTTCGATCCCCTGCTCCCTACTTGAGCGTTGTGTGGAGAGTGTGTCAAGTTCAGCACTCGGAAGGAACGTTAAAAACCCTGGATTCTTTGGAGTCTGTCGTGAGAGAGCAAGGAGGCTTAGCCACTGAAAAGTCTACCCATCCACCCGCCCCCCTATCTCCTGAAATGACCCTGGCTGCTGTCGGTCGCCTCCCCGAGGAGTTCCTCCGAGGTGCCATCGGCGTCTCCGGACTGGCGTCGCCAAGGAGGTGGCCCTGAGAATGGAGGAAGGGAGGTGAAGGAACTGCGAGAGCTGTTCGAAGTGGCAGATTGGAGGGGAAGGATCGGATGCGACGGTCAGGAAGAGCTCTTCGCCATTAATGTTTGAACCCCTTCCTCTCCGATGGGACCCTTAATGGTGGCGCTAACTGACTCGTTCTGAATGTTTAATGCCTGTGTCCCCTTGTCTGCTTTCCTCCTCTGTCCCGATGTCTCCTCCTTCGATTTGCGAACTTGGTGGCGGTAGGGGTGTCTAAGAATAAAGGACGGAACCCTAATGGAACCATACCCTTCCAGGCACCCTCATCCCGCTCTCCTCTGTAGAGCAACGCTCATTTCAATACAGGTGAAATATTTTTTTTGTCAAAGGCTTGATGGGACTCTCTTGAATAAAATATTTCTAAGGTAAACCGGTCCCCCATTTGGATCTCCGGATGGAGACTGCCCGAGAAAGGACATCAGTCGAATGTGATAAACATTTTTGGGCAGGTACACGGAGCGAAAGATCCTTTCGGGCCTCCGGATGACTGACGAACGTGAGGGTTGAAATGCGAAGTATTAGGGATCAGCGATATCAAGTGGTCGGAAAGGGGTTTTAAGTTTTGGAGTGGATGCCACAGCATCAGGATACCGGGTCATTTACAGATTTACAAAGGCAGTAAAACATATGTCATGAGAAAAACCTTAATAATATTAAGAGGTTGAAATGCATTCTTCGAAGAAGGTAAAGATGGAAAAACTTTGGAAGCATGCGTATTGGTGAATCGGAATGAAAGAGGAGAAAGACTCCTGGAGTCCTTTACGCAGCACAATCAAGTGGTGGCAAACGCATTGTGTGAGAAAGCCATATCACAGGATATTACACTGAAAATGCTAGAAGACAGAACACAACAAAGAAAATAACGTATCTACGGCTGTAATAAATAACAAATGAACATTAATATCCACGAAGCCGTAACCATAATTTTAAACAGAAAACAATTTTAAATATATTACGCTCTAGATAAGAATACTTTTGCAAACGAGGTGGAAGACGGCAAAAGCTAATCTGAAGCAGATGTCACAATAATCTCGACTTTTGGTTCATGAAATGCTATCAGAGGTGAAACAATAAAACCATGAAGATGATAGGTAACGTCAATAGAAAAAGTTAAGAAATCGCAGACTAGGTCTACGTTTCAAAGAGGAAAAGAGATATGTGACAGTTACCTCTCATTGGAAGATTGATGAGGAAATTTAGAAATGGATTAAAGGACCCAAAGGCGATCTCTCGGTAGAAGGAAGTTTGATATAAGTACTCTACAATTACAGATTAACTGCAAGACATTTCCTAGGTGTGTGGTAAGGGGTAATTCATCGCCCATTATGTTAACATCATCTACCTATGTACAAAGTAACTAGATAGCACCTTTCCACAGGTTTACTACACATACATCTACATCTACATTTACACGATACACTGCAAGCCACCACGAGGGTGTGTGGCAGGGGGTGAAGATCACCAAGCATGCACTACTAACATGCAAACTAGCAACTACATTACCTCATGCAACTTGATTGTTAGTATCTATAGTATTTAAGGGGTTAATATATGCATCATGCACTACAGAATAATCTGAAATATTTCCCCTACCTATCCCTTTCCTATGCTGCCTATTCTGTTCTCTTATAGTACGGAGGAAAAATGCCATTTTGAATCTATTGGTACGATAATCTATCTCTCTAATCTTATTTATCTGGTCGAATCTAGCATAATACGCTGTTTTTTTTAATATGTGCCTAACATCTTCAGTAAAGCTATCCGATTGAAATTTCTCTAATAGATTTAATCTGTACTTTAACCTACGCTCTGATAATGATTCCCACCCTAATACTTTTATTAATTCTGAAACGCTACTCAACCTATCGTAACACCTTTTAACGAACCCAGCTGCTCTAGGCTGCACACTGTCTAGTTCTCTGATCAACCCTAATTCATTAGGATCCCATACACTGGCTGCATACTCAAGGTGGGGCCTAACTAGTGAAAAATAGCATCGCTCTTTTGTCTTCTCATCACATTTTCCAAGTACTCTTTTCATAAATCCTAGCTTTCTCTTCGCTCGGCCGCATAAATATGTGTCTTTCCCACGATAAATCCTTAGTGATTGTTATAACTTAATATCTTACGGTTTCAACGTTTTCGATCTTCGTGTTACTAATTTTATAGGTACGCTCTATTGAATTATTCCTCCTCCAAAAATTGATAGCTACACACTTTTTAAGGTTGAGTTCTAACTGCCATTTGTCGCACCACTCTTGAATTGCATCGAAATCCTTGCTAAGCGATTTCCTGTCCTCTTCTTTTGATATACCCCTATACACTACCGCATCATCGGCTGCAAAAAGTCTAAGCTTACTACTACCTACGGTACCCAAATCGTTTTTGTATAAAAGAAATAGAAGCGGACCTACTACGCTACCCTGGGGAACTCCCGATGTGACTTTGATTGTGTCCGGCATAATACCATCTATGACAACCCTCTGCTCTCGCCCACTTAAGAATTCTTTTACCCAACATACAACGTCTTTATTTATACCAAAACTCTCTAACTTCAAGATTAATTTATCATGAGGAACTTTATCAAAAGCCTTTTTAAAATCTAAAAATATCGCATCAACTTCAGTACTGTTTTCGCCGTGGACTAAAATATCGTGTACGAATAAAGCTAATTGTTTCTCGCAAGATCTACCTTTCCGGAACCCGTACCACTGGTTTAATATGCACGTATAGTACTTTTATTAAACCTGTGGAATGTGCTATCTTGTTTCTTTGTCACCATGGTAACCTGCCACTACACCACGCTGAACTCAGCTACTTTTATCACCCGCCTACATGCGCATTAAGGGACATAAAAAAAACTCAATAATGAAATCGTGTTAGTCATGTATGCACTTGCCATGATTTAATTTACGATGCAGACTATTTCTTATTATTCGGCATTTGCTGTCATTCAATAATTTTCACTCAATTTACGATTGCAAGGATGCAGATAGTAAACTTATGATCATGCACTTCAAACTGCGCTACCTACTGTATCAAAAAAACATTACTGTGTTCACGGACAATTAGAGACACTGGTATAATGACATCGGTTCATCTCTTCCACAAGTTCTGCTGTCCTTTTAACTACTGACTGCAGTCGTCATTTATTCTTAGAGAATACGTATGCCTCAAGGGAACTGATAGGAATCGTGATCTCATTAATAAACAAGTGCCTCTTGTAGGGAGGGGTCAGAAACATATTTACTGTCTCAAAACCCTAGCTAAGATTAAAGAGGACGTAGTGGAGGAGGCTAAAATTGAGTTATGAGAAGAATGCTAAGTACCTACTATCATTTGAGAAGAAGAAGAGAAGTTGGTTTTGAGATTGGTGTCAAAGTGTTAAGAAAAAAGTTTGCTCAATCAATTGCTGCTAATTATTTTTCAGATAAACTAGCGCCCAAGTTTGTTTTTCGTTTTACCGTTAAAAGAATTTGATAGAGAGCCTATAATTTAGAGGGAGAGGGTAAAATTTCTGATGGTCCTTGACTTGTGAATGACTTGAAGCATATGATAAGGCTTCAAGTCATTCACATGCCAAGGACCATCAGAATTAGTATCCTCCTATTCTAAATGATAGACTCTGTATCCAATTTTTCATAAATTATGCATCAAAATTGTTAGTATCTTAATAAAACAACCCTGACCAATTAAGGGTCGTGATGGAGGATTGGGAAGGGTACTTTGGCTCTTTTATATGTTTTTGGGGGCCAGGTGATTGTTAGAAATAACCGTTTAAGTTCGAACCTCACTAAGGATGTGAAACGAACAATTGATAATACAATCTCAATAATCTCAAACTTAATATCTCAAACTTAATATTCACAAAATATGTTTTCACACAAGAAATATTTCAAAATTAACATCCACCCTTAGTTATTTAAAATTTATTTACAAACAACCCGTTTCTGTGCAGGTTGCTTAAGTAAAACCCAGCCAGGGTCTATAATAACTTATAAAATGTTATGGATAATATTATAACAACATTTAAAATGCAGTGAAGAAAAGTATTTTAATAAATGCAACATGATTGTTACGCTGAATTGCACCGTACTACTTCACCACTTAATCTATGAGCTCTACTATATTATGAGCTCTAACTTCTCGCGAGAAGAAGGTTTTGAATCCACCATTACAGTAATCTATCTCCGTAATCTTGATTTTCAGCTCGAATCTAGCGTAAATGCAGCTATCAATACCTATATTTCTAACGTCGTCTATTAGCTAAAAAATTCACTTAAAAGATTCAGGCTAAATTTTAACTTACGCTGTGGAAACGAGTCCCATCTAATTTCTTCGAATAAACTAGTGACACTAACGCTGTAATCTTTACGACTTTTCTGAATCCTCGTCAACTTCCTTTCACGCGCTTTAATTCCATGACTAAACTTGCCTTACTGTGATCCCATGTGCTAGCGGCCTATTTTGAGTGAGGCCTGACGACTGAAAAACAACATCTCTCCTATTTTTTCTCACTATTTCTCTCCAACCTACTCTCATTATTATCTATGGAATTTAGGCTAAGTACCTATATGCATGAAGGATAAATGAAAGTGGGCCTATCAAGCCTCCTTGAAGGGTACCCGACGCGACTTTTGCTGCATCGGAGCCTACACCATATAAAACCACTCTATCTTCAGGACCATTTAAAAATTGTCTTATCCAGCTTATTAAATCTAAACCATAGGATTCTAGCCTCGTGAATAACTTAAGATCCTCATCTTAAGTTTTATGGTATGCATTCCTTTAATAGAATATAATAGAAATGATTTTTGGACGTCTTCGTCCACTAAGAACATGCAACAAATACATAAATGTTTGAGCTCGAAACACACCGATTTTCAAAGCGGTTACAAAATTATCGACAGAAATAAAAACCCTCCTTCATTTAGGTTTTGCATACATGTTAAATTGAAACCCTTCTTGGTTGAATAGATACCGAAAAAATCTTTTTTTCGAAACAAATACTGAACTGGATTTTTTTTATGTCGGCGGGAATACTATTCCACAACTTGGACCCAGCAACACAGGAAAAAATTTGGAAAGTGGGTAGCCCTGTGTAGAGGAGGAATCAAATAATCAGAGGAGTCATTCGGGTGGTAGCCATGTTTTCTCCAGGAGGAAAAAATTGCTTCAAATAACCTGGTTGCTGAGAATCGAAAAAAATCTGCGTCTACTTTAACGATATCTTCCCCCGAAATAGAATATCATGCACATAAAGATCGATTAGTGTTTCACAAGATTTACCCCTCCTAGATCCGTGTTGGTTTTCCATCAATAATTCCTGCCTATCGAGATGTCCCGTAATTGTAGTCACTGTTACATTCACGCTCTGGCATTTTACATGAAATTGAGGTGAGCCTATAATTGCGTGGCGATTTTAAAGATTGGGGTTACGTTGCTAATTTCGCAGGTGTGGAACGATTTCGGAGGCCAAACCCAGAATTTCGTCGGAACCTGAGGAAGTCTTGAGGCTAATATTCTTTAATGAGATTATCATTCCGCTTCGTGAAGTATGGATGGGGGGCATTAATCAAGTAATCTCAGAAGGAATATAATCGTAGAGGATGGCAGACGCAGTTCAAGGATAATATATGTCAGTATGAAGCTAGGGTAATGTATTCAGCAGAAGCTCTGAGGGATATTTGACGGATAAGTAAAGGATATGCGACTGTACGAAACAATATAGTTGTCAGAGTTGTACACTACAGGTTAGGGGCTTGCGGATAAATATGGCTCCCGGCATTGACGAGGGCGAAATTGATTCTGAAACATTATCAAACCTGATAAAGTCAGCGACATGAACTCAACCAGAGAGGTACCAACATATTTCAAAAAAAGCATCATTTTCCCTTTGCACAAAAGTAGAGGGTGGAGAAACGTGAAACTTTAAGATGCAATGCCTCGAATGTATTGGCGAAAATCAATCTCTTTGGAGCGGTAAACCCAGGAGTTTTAACCCTTGCCTTACTCGAGGTCGTTAATCATTTCAGAGCAGTAGTGTTCCGAGTCTCTCGGGGCACAGAGCAGTAGTGATTCAAAATATAATCACGGATGTGCGCGTGCATGGGTTGCCACTCCTTAAGCAACTGGTCACAAGCAGCCCAAGTGCTCACGGTGCACATGGGTGATTGTCTTCGTCCATTATTCATCGACTGGTCATCGATTTTTAAGCGCTATGTGGCTATTCCATGAATTTCTATGCGCATTTAACTTAGCACATCTTAGCACCGTCCTAATCTAACAATAAGCAGATTATTTCAATATGCAGTGTCGTATTAGCAGATCTTATTATATATCCTTTCACTGGACGTGAAAATAATATTTCTAACTTCATTAGTTTTTACTTGGTAGGGAAAAATGTGAATAGCTGCTACTAATTATAGTAGCATTATTATCACAGTAATAAATATTGACGTGGGAATATGTTTATTTAATGCCACCATATTTCTAGAAATATTGCTGCCGCTATGGTAGTTCATGTACCTTTAAAAAAATAACCTTTATGTACCCTGAAATATTGCGAATCTCTAAGTTTTCGAAGAAGGAACCTTGTGGAACGCCATTTTTCTGTGTTCAATGCTGTTTTCAGAAAACTATACGGCCTCCCTGATACGCACTGCTCGACCAGCAGAAATTTCCTAGCCTTGCTTATGCTACCGAGGTTTATGCCTCTTCATGCAATCTACATTTACATAATACCTTGTAAAGGGTGAATCTTCACGGAACCTACTCTGCCGATCTTGCTTATTATTTCCTTTACTTTTTTATGAAACGTTTTACGTTTGTTATCACAGCCTTAGGTATGGGCTATATACGGTGACACTGTTCACCTTCTGTCTTACAGTAGCTAGGAGCTCTGCATTTCTCTAACAATCCAACATCCATATTTTGTGAGTTAATGTTACTTATTAAATCTTAATTGGTGCTCGAAGCATCGACACTACAGACTCCTCTCACTTAAATGAATCTGTTTGTTGACAGAGTAATTGAATGTGCAGTGTCGTATTAGCAGAGTATTTCTATTTCCTTTCCCTGAAGGTGAAAACAATCTGCTAAATCAAGTGTGAAAAGTAGATTCTTTAAATTTGCAGTGAGAGGACTCAGCATGCTTCCAGCAGGATGAAAACATTAACTATGCAATGCGTAGGTGACATTAATTGGTAAGCAGGCAGGATGTTGGACAGGAAGAGAAATGCAGGGTAGGAAGTGTGGCCGCATACCTGAGGCTGCCTAAGGCTCTTCTCTTTTTCTAATGTTAATCTCTCTCTCCATGTCCGCAGGTTCCACAACGGCGAGCGGAAGCTGAGTCACTTGATGCGTGACTCGATGTCTTCGGACCCCGTGAGCCCCGTGCTGTGGGAGCCTCACCTGGAGGCGCTGGACCGCCGAGTGGACATCATCCTGAAGGCCGTCCGCCAATGCGTGACGCGCAGCTCGGCGCCCGACGACGCCGCCGCCTTGGAGGTCTCCTAGTGCCCGCTCCCGGAACCCTCTCGACAAAAGACGAAACACGGGCGCCGCGGCGGACAGAAGAGCCGCATATGCGTCGGGACAGACTCTTGAGAACTCGGAGTTCAGTTTGTACATACACACGAAGAGTATACAACGACAAAAGATTCTTTGGGGAAAAGCAGGGTTTTTATACGTATAATTTTGAATATAAGTATTGGGGTTGATTGTTAAGAAGCTTGAAGACGCTGAGATGAGGGGAAGAAGAATTGGCGTAAGGAGAAGGGATTAGGAGGCGAGGAGTTGTTTTGGGGAGTCGTCGGACACTTTTCTCTCGTTCTCCAGTCATGCCAAAAATGCCAATTTTAATACCGTGGAGGGAGGTATGTGGGGATAGCTTAATCAATATAATTAGAATGATGCTTGGTTCTGAAGCCGTAGTTCCTAGCCATGCCAAAGTCACTTCAACCCAATTCGTCCACAATTTTCTCACCGCTCGAATCTAAAGACGTGATTTCAAGTCAGAGACGACAACCGCTCATGTTCCTAGGCGAGCCTAAACAAGTAAGAATTGAAAGAACACACGCAATCAGAGGATTAGGGCCTTGAGTAATAAGTTGGAAGTCACCGACCTTTTTGGCGTCAAGAAACGGTAAATTTTCGGCAAATGGACTGCGTACCGGGATGTAAAAATATCGAGTCCCGGTACCGATACGTGTGCAATGGTCGGGAACCGCTGAGCCAGACAGTATGTGCGGCAGCGCGAAACTGGAGCCATGCAAATCCATTTTCCTGACATTTTACGAAACTTTCAAAAATAATGAGCTTCATCGCCATTGCGTGTGGCTGACCAATCACGGAATGGCGATTCTCTTGCGTTTGAGTGACTATCGGCTTGTAGCTAGACTGGTCTTTCTTCTCGACACATTTTCCCTGATTCACTAAACCCAAATTTCAACTTGTCCCGACCGATTTCTCCAGACATCGTTTGACTCTCCCCTCCCTTCTTTCTTCTAAGTGAATTTCTCGCTCGTGCGCTCCCGTCATTCCGCATTCCGCTCTGCTATGCACACGTTGCGGGTGGCTCGCCGTGATTGGCTCAAGGGGGGGGGGAAGGTGGTTCGGCGTCCGCAGTTTACACTTTTCATTTGCCGGAAGGGGGAGCGCGAGAGACTGCGGCAAAGAGCCACTGCCGTCCAACACAATCGTCTAATAATCTTTCGACAAGTTTCCACTTTTTTATTTCTCAAAAAATTACAAAATTTAACGGTCAGGTCCCTAGTATTTTTTTCATCAAAATTGCTGCCGTCCGTCTTTTATGTTCAAAAATGAAAGTAATAAACAAAATAATAACGCGGAAAAAAAATCCTTGAAGCCCCACGTTATCTTCAGCGAACTCAGCAAATTTCTTCGTTGTGTTATTAATTTCCTCCTTGGAAATATCTGGACCGACACGCGATGAGACTCCTCGCTTTTCGTCGCTTGAACTTCCGGAACCTTCCCACTTCATTGAATATAGATAAGGAAGAATCACTTCCGCTGTCTTCTCCCTCTTTCTCGAGAACCGACTTCTTCTCTTTTTTCTTGATGCCTTTCGAAAGGCTATTGAATTAAAAGCTTGAATCTGGTGGAACTAACAATGGTAATTTGGTATCTAAGATTTCGTTTGTAAGCCGGTAAACTGAAATCGGAAAAATATTCCCGGTCAATGAGTACGCTACGCATTTCGGAAGGGCCAACGTTAAAAGTAGCTCAACGGAATCAAAATTCAATCATCCCCTCGTCGATCTACCCTCCGCCGCCGATGGTGATCCAAGCGTCCACTAGCGAAAGGCAAGGACTGCAACTCATCCTTCAAGAGGTTCTCGGGAGATCGAGGAGAACAGTAACCGTCTCTCCTCCGCTAATTAAACGAAAACAAGCCACAAATTACAACAACGAGTGCGAACGCGGTGAATCGCGATGGAAATTCTCTTGCTTTCGAATTAACAAGTGAAACCAGCAAAATGAAAGGCAGGTAAGACGATAAATCGTGGAGCACAAGTGCACGCGGAACGATGACAAGTTCAAACGCAGAGAGAGATGCTTTTTTGTTCTCCCATTCTCTTTCCTGTTCGTCGTGGAGATCGGAAATGGAGAAATAGGGTCGCCCGGAGGAGGAACGCTCCGGGAGAACTCATTTCCTTTCGCACCGCCTCAAACACACTTCCCTACCACTCGGAAAGTTTCCTCCTCCTGAGGTGCTGCAGTAGCGTGCCTTCTTGTTCTTGGCATGGGATGGCAGGGACATATTCCACTCGCAATTCCTAGAGGATTCTGAAATCAAATTTCAGCTCCCAAGCATTATTTTCGATTCTCTTGGTTGCGTAGACATGCCATCTGCCGATAGGAACGGACGCAGAATTCAGAGAGTTTTACAGGAGATAGTTCTCCTGTTTTTCGGGGTCTCGGATATGCGTTCCTTGCGCTCTGTGGGATCGCCGTGAATTCCCTGCTTCCACGTGAATATGAGGATCCATCGAAAATACGGCTTGCACCAGTGTCTAACGGTCCAGGGGATCGGAAGAGCTCCGATTTCCTTATTCAAAGATTAGGCGTTCAGACTTTCAACATCTCATTTATTCTTTGCCAGTCGATTGGGTAGAGGTGAAGCTTGCATTCCAAAGTTCACGAACTCAAGTCGAGAATAGCATATGAAAATAAAAGCATAAAAAGGAAGAGGTACCTCTTCATGTACACTCGAATGATGTTTGGGGAAGTGTAGAATAAGAAGTGTAGAATTGTGTACATTGGCATGTAGATAATTTTTGGTGAATTAACATTTCACTATTTGCAATTTTCAGCGGGTGACGCCGCTAAAGTTCCCGTGGCCAGTTCGCGGTCTTTGAATTAACATTTGTTGTAAAAGTATGTATCTACTGACTGATGGTACATAATATTCTACGCAGCCTTATCTTTTTAAATTAATCAGTCAAAAAATACTGAAAATTACATCCAATCATTCGTTTTATTTCTATTGAGCGTGCAACAAACTTTTTTTAAATCTACACTTCAGAAGAAGTGATTCTCTCCTAATTCTTTGACCTGGTCCATCCTCCGTCCGAAAAAGCAACCAATGAGGATGCTGTTGACACCGTAGATATCCCTTAGATTCGCTGCTCGCAATGGATCGATTCGCAAAGTCGAAATCGAGGCGAGGCATCGCACCGCGGGTGATTCGTTTCCAGATAGATCGTTTCGCAGGCCCATTATGTGACTCTTGAACGAGGGACGGCCCTGGCTGGGAACAACTTCTTTTCCCAGATGAAACTTCCGGACGAGAATGAAGTTGGCCCGTTTCCCAAGCATGCATCACTGAGGGTTGCTGTGTGATTGGTCTGATTGAAGAGTTTTCAGCTCTCTGTGAGATTTGCCTGGTTCATTCTTGCCACCGCTAGCACATTGCGACTTGAGCCCACTTCCCAGGCGCATTACTTGTCCAACGTTTGTTTGACTTCAAATGCGAAAGTTTACTCCCATCTCGGAATGTCTGCCAGTCAGTCGCCGCTCGTTTTTGGGAAGAGAATAGAATTGAAATCGCCGGCAGCAGATGTATTACTTCGACACCTCTTATTAAACCGTTCATTTTATCGGCCTTGATAAAACAGGTCCGACAAGGGTGGAAATGGAACTAAAAAATGGAACGTAATTTCCCTTCTAGTGTCACTCGAAAGCCCCGATGCGCTGTTGCCGCCGCCTGAAGCTCTTGCCCTTCTCAGATGAGTGATAATAAACCCGACCGCGAGCAACCAGAGGATCCCAGCGAGAGGGGTTCGATCCCGGCTCTCTCAGGGGGAGGGGAGAGGAGTGGCCCTCCTACTTGACGAACAGAGGGATTCAAGGCCTTTTGAGACACGACACTAGCACTCGCATTCCACAGACAATGCAGACAGACGGATGCCCTTAGTTGGAGGTCCAATGCGATTGGGGAGGGATCGGGGGTGACTTCGCGTGACACAGTCCACCACCGGTCTCTGGCGACCCTTCAAAATCCTTTCGTTTCCTCACTTGAGTAGAAGTACTCGGGCGCACTTGCTTCAGAAAATTCTACGCTGGTGTCGGAGAACCCGATAAACTTCGACACCTTAAGAGGTCCTGACCATTTCTTTAAACCGTTCGTTAGTCTGAAAGCAAGAAATATATGCGTGGGCAAAATGGAAAAAAACAACGATGGAGGTAGATTTCCCCAATTCACCGAATTCATCCCCAAAAACTCTTTCGCCTCGCATGCTGTGTGTGTCACTAAAGGAGTGCCTCGCGCGTTCAGTTACAAGTTCGGAATTTCTCTGCTTCCCTTGCCCTCAGCGGATCCAGGACACCGGCATGACACCCACCCTAACTCCACCAACGGCTGTCTTTCACCCGCGATTCCAGTTCAGTCGCTCGTCACGCTGTCGACTCTACGCCCTCCCTTGATTGCCACCGCTACATCCCCTCCTTCCCTTCGGCTCACGAGAGGTCGTAGAAAAGAAGGCAATAACCGAAAGACCCAAGGAGATGACTACTGGTTGTCGCAGCGAGGTTAGATCGGGTTGTCCTTCTCCGGATTGTCGATTCATCTTCGAGACGACAGTTTCGCTTCGCAGCCGAAGCGGGCGCCTTCAGGTTTGAAGTGAACTACTGCGGTTCATATGTATCACGCACCATACTTGAAAAAGAGAAAAATCGTCTTCTTACTTGTAGTCCATTACTCACGCCGTGTACGCATGAATCGATAGTTTTTTTCTAGCGTTTTTTCAGCGGACATTTCCCTGGGGAAAGTGAGGACCAAAGACTGGCGTAGCGCGTGCGTGCTAAAATGGAGTCGGAAAACATAATGCCGAATGTGAATTCAATCATTTGAATTAATAAAGGTTGAAGACGACGGCAGCAGCGATGAACGAACATGGCGGTTTGCGCGCACGGATTGCTCACGTCTTTGTGGGAGCGTTTTTCCTGTCATCAGCATTGGCAATGCCTGATGAAATTTGGAGAGGGAAATGAGGGCGAATGGACTTTGGCATGACTGGGAAACCCCCTTTGTGAACGTGCCAAAGTGGCCTCTTTGGCTGTGGCACAGATGTCGCTCCGCGTTTGATGGAATTTTCAGCGGAGGAACGCCTTTCCGGCCGCCGTCACGAGCTGCCGTGACATCCTCTTTAAGGCCGCTTTACGCGATGCAATTTTCTGTGCAATTTCTTGCACAAACGCTTGTGTAAACCGAACGAAATTGTATGTTCGTCTGGATGGAATTAGAACAGCTTCTATTTTCCGTACAGTAATTCAGGCATTCGCACAATTCATCGCTTTACACGGTACAATTTCCTCACGCAAGCGTTTGTGCAAGAAATTGTACAAAAAATTGCATCGTGTGAAGCGGCCTTTAGAGCCACGGCTTATACGACCCGCGCCTGGAAACAGTGTTGCCGTGGCTGTAACCGGGGCCTGTTTTGGCTTTGCAGGGCCGTTGGAAGGGGCGGTTTTTATGCGAATGTATGATTCTGAGTTACCACTCGTAGCCAAAGAATTATTGAAGTCAATTGAAGTGACTTCGACTTTTTTAAGAATGCTAAACCCGCATCATCTTACTAAGGTTGTTATTTATTTTCTCGTGCAAGTGTAAAATATTTTCTTAGGGTTGATTTCATTTCCTGTGGTGTTAGGAGACGCGTCATCTTCGATACCTCACGCTCTCCTCGGATCTTCTTTCTCCAAGGAGTTTCCGCCGTCGCGGCACTTAGAGGAGATCCCTTTCATTCATTCATTCATTCATTCATTCATTCTTGTTTTCAATTCAATCCTCCTCTCACTTGTAATTTTAAGAACTTGTTAATTTGTTGTGGGTGCAGTGGTTTGATTATGTGTTTTTTATCAGGGATACTACCAAATGATGTTTTTTTTATTTGGGCAGCATGGAGTCGGCCTAAGCCGGTCACTAGTCGTGTATGAAAGGGTCAAAAAAATGGGTATGAGTATAAAATCTCCATTGCTGTTCATACACTGCTACAAGAAATGCTGCGCGGATGGTTTTGTTGGGTTTTTAATGCGTCCTTGGGGGTTTGTTTTTTTGTGATTTTTTGTTAAAAATAGTGTTTTTATGGGGTTAAAAGACTGATCGAAGATCGGTGCTTAAAATCACACAGCAGCTCAAAACGGGGTTCACTCCTGGAAATAAAGCTTGTCATAGAGTACTCCGGACATATTTCATTCACGGTCTCTCCATCGGAATTTCCGCTAGCCGGCAGTGAATAAGATCCATGGAATCATTGTAATGAGGTACTTATGTGTGTAATCGCTATGTGTTTCTAGACTTTTTGACGGCATGTAGGTAAATGAAGCCAGCACTAATGGTGCTGAAAGTGTGTCGCTAAACGCGTGGCGTTTGTTATTTGTTGAAATGTAATGGCAGGTGTGTTCCGCTCTTCGGTTACGAAAGAATTCAATCACAGAGCAACTTCCCTCCTGGTCCCTCTGGCATCACTTGCGATCGTTGGCGATGTAATCGAACGTTTGCGGTTGACTCTGCCAGCGATGGACTGGAACTGCTAACTCTCTATGAGCACACGAGAGTAATAAAGTTAATGAGCAGTGTGTGGGGGATCCAGCGGTAGCTTAGTAGCGTGTACTACTTCACTGAATGTACAGAAATGCGAAAAAAATCGCATTCCCTTGAGTTATTCTATATTTCTTTGCCGTTTCGCAACGAGGGATGATGTAAAGTCTTGCCTTCCCGTGCTATCCTAGCCTTACCCTAGCGCATTTTCGTGCAATTCAAAATTAGGTGAAGAAGGCGCTGGGATAGACCACCCTCGCGATGTTGAAAAAATTATCATTCCAAAGATATTACCGTGCTCTGACGCCGTCTATTTTGCAAAAGAATACAAAAAGAAGGGAACGCAAACACAAAAGGTGCTACACTCACACACCTACACGCATGTAATAATAATATGAATAATGTAATATATGACATGATATAAATATATATGAAATATATATTTTTTTCTACGAGCTCTATTTTTTAGGCACAGATGTGAGAGCATGTGTTTTAAGCAAGTGTCACGGAGTGCTGGTGCAAGCAAAAGATATATATTTGGTGCTCCGGCGCAGTTAGCCATTACGAAACAAATGAATAAAGGAAAGCGAAAGTGCAGCGGACAGGCTGCATTCAAGAGATCGGCCGACGAACAAGCGCCGTTGTCCCTTGTGTTGTTCTTGTTGCTCTTTTTCTGCAGAATGATTGGAGGAAAGGATCTGTTGAAGAAATCGTGAGCCTTGTGTGAGTGTGTTTGTGTGTGCGTGCGTGCGTTATAGTGCTGTTTGGAAACAAAAAAGACAAAATATAAAAAGTTGTTTTGATGTATGTTGTGTACAGCGGTTATTTTACTGAGAGAAAGGCTTTCTTTGTGAAGATAAATAAAAACCAAAAGATTGTTGACTGATTGATTTTCACTTGTTTTCTCTCACTCCTCTTCCCATTTTCGAGAAGAATGACGTATGGCAGATGGAGCCACATCCTGATGACCACTTCGCCGGTAGGACCGAAATATTTGACGGAATCCGAACGCATTTCGAAGGAAGGAAAAGAACCGGAAGACTTGATCAGATGTGATTGCCGCTATCAAAGGTTCCATAGGAATTTTCCTCTTAATCCCCATGGATACTAACTTTAAGGCTATCTAACAGGCTGTGTATTCTTTAAGTAGCCCTTGTCAGACTTGGAAGAAATTAGATGGAAATTCTCAAGCTGATTCTACTCTTATAAATGAAATAAATTGTTAAATGAATGAATGCGCTGAAGCGCATGAACGTCTAAGCTTAGCAAATGTAAATTTGGTTAAATTTATTGTTTCCTCGATTCATACTCTTGTGGTGGGATGTTACTTGAGACATTTCGGGAAAGATTTGCTTTGCACCTTAGAGGTAAATTTCTCTGTGCTCTGTAGATCAATATAAATGAGTAGAAGAATCCAATTTTACCTTCCTTGAGGGCATATGCGGTTTTGTGTTCTTCAGATGAAATCTCGAAATCCTTGACAAACATTTAAGAGATGCCATCACGTAAACTTTCAAATTTTTAAGGAACATTTTTCTCGAAAACCGACCGACATTTTTTTTACACTTCACGTATCAAATTATAGTACTGTTATTACTATAACCACACAGTTTGTTTGTGCCTGTTCCAGATTGCCGCAATTAGTCCAAGAAGGAAACAGTGCAATCCGATTGGCTGGATTCCTGGAAAATTTTACGAAATTTTTATGCCAGTTTATAAAATTCTTCCCAAATACGACCCCATCGATGTTGTTTTTGAAATAACAGGCGATCGTACATTTGTCGATTAGTTTTTCGAACATTGTGACGGTGGCCCATTCTAACCAATCCTAGTCACTCTACCACGGCATTTCTAGAAATGATTTTCTCGCATGTCAGTTGCAGAGAAAATCACGAAAACAATTCCCTATACACAAGAATGCTTTTTTACCTTGATCGTAAACTATAAAATGCTTATATAACTTCTTCTAGTAAACTAGTCAATGTGTTGTACTTACATTTCACTTATCAAAGCATAAATCTTTACACACGTCGTCAATAGTCCGTTTCCATAGGGACTTAATAGGTAAACAGGGATCCTGATTGCCTTGATTACTAGAGTAATGTTTATGAAATGTTTTCACAATTTAGAGCATTAATGTGTCAGAATACTGTTACAAAATTGGCCGACACAGAATAGTGTCTCAACGACTAAAGATACCGAAATGGCGAATCTCGATCGCAAGCAAGAACACTAAGTACATCTTTGAAGTCGATATTTCTCCATTTTTTATAACTTCATCAACTGTACTAGTCCCACAACCCAATGGTACCTCTTGCAATCTTGTCAAGAACACGAGGCGACTTAGATGCATAGCAGGTCCTCATCAGATTCGAACACCGCGATTCGAATATTTTTTCTTTTGTTTTTATCCAGCTATAGGTACTTCGAAGATGCGAGGTGGTGTATTGTTCGTGTTGGCATAAATCAGCAATGAAAATGCATCCTCTTTCCAGGCTTGCCAGAGGATCAAATAGAAAACTGGACCACTGCCGCAACAGAGGCCAATCTCACTCCCACACGGAAGAAAATAGTTTCACAGATGCAACTGAACAGGTTTGATAGGACACTTTTCGATTGAAATTATTACATTTTCAATGAAAATAAACAGGCGATAGATAAAATGTTTTGTACGTTTCGGTACCCGATTATTAAAAATTTCAGTAATTAAGAATTTACTTAAAAACACGAAACCTTTCGGCTAAAGTTACTGAATCGGTTCGATAGCCTTAAGAGTTTCATAATCTTCACCAAGCTTTCGGTAAATTCCAAGACCCGACTTAGCGTTTGCTTAAAAACATCTGACTCGTCGAGATTCTGATCGATATATTTTACTACCCTGCATGATAGTCTCGCTGTTTACAGAAATGTGTTTATTGTTGCATTGTTTATAGAAACGGAGCCGTGCGCTTCGCAAATACTACTCTGCAGAACGGGTTAACAATGGCAGTGGCTGTCAAATCCATCTAGTTGGAACTAGAGACTCTTAGCGAGAGCGTGAAATTAAACTGGATGGTCCATCCAGCCATCTTGTCTATCGCATCCATCATAATTGATATTCGGGCAAACTATTTCTTGTCCAATTAAAATTGGGTGCCTCATCCAACCTCTTTTTTGAGTGCATGATATTCGACGTATCATATGCAAGCCTTGCAGTCTACTTTGTGAACCACGTACATTTTCTGCATGTGTTGTGTGTTTCTTCGGAGACTGCGAAGTTGTCAACGATGGAAGAAGAGCTGCGAAGCCTGCTCAAGTCCTCAGCTTCCCCGGAGCTGACGGAGTCATTCTTTGGTTTTTAATGTTTGGTATCTTATATTATAATAGTGTCATAACATTTAATTGCCATTCAATGCTTCAAATTTGATAATGTGTGAACATTAAATATGTTTGATTAGTTTCGACATTAATTAGGTGTGATAAACCACGATGACTATTCTGCTCGATCAATTTAACCGTATCGCCTTAGATGACTATCAAATAGTTTCGTAAAATAAAGGACAGAGGCTAATTTTTGTTCGATAAATTTAATCATAACATCCAGAATACCGAACAAGTTTGGCAAAATTAACCGAGATGGCTACTTTTTCTTGATAATGGTTATCGTACATTTTGATTAATTTCACCAAATGTTTTACCGAACGGTCTTGATAGAAAAAGCTGTGCAATTCAGTGATCCATACGAACTGAAATTTTTGATAAAATTTATCAAAATATAATAAATTAAGTCAATTTTTTTCTCAGTGGAAAAACAGCGCTCATACTGGAAGTTCGGCGGCCAATAAGGAATGGCATTGCTGTTCTTAGCTCTGGGACGAAAGATTCCTTCGGAAGATTCGAGTGGCTCACGACCGACCTCCCACTGACCCCTTCAGGGACTCGCCAGGGTGCACTCGGAGCTCCTTCCCGCCATATTTGCATTTGCGTAGAGCCTTGATTGGATCAGGAAGGGGGTGTTTCGGAATCAAGCCACTGGGTGGCACCACGTGCGGAGTCGAATCACGCCTAAGGGAAAAACGAGAACGTTCTCGTCACGAATTCGTGCTCTCTCGTGCACGAGGAAGTGAATCCCTCGGAGGGGAACTGCAAAAGAAGGCTCAAAAGGAATCCTCGCGCTTGCAGCGTCACTGGCAACCAGGGTCCTCTACATGGCGGCTGCTCAACTACAAAGGTTGTATCCGAATTCATTAGCCATTAGGAATTATCCATGTTCCCTAAGCCATCGACGGCGCCTGAATTCCCGGATTACTACAGGGAGCACGAATTCGGACGAAAGCTACAGTGTCACAACCTACGGTATAACAATGGTACCTTAAAACAAATGAGTAGCAATAACCTAAATTGAGGTATTTCACTAGCGGTCATTTTTTAAAAACTTTTGCTCTGGCATTAACTAACTCTACTACTAGGGAGACATTCTGTTTTCAAATATAACTGATTTCTCAGCAAATCTACTTGTTTAAGCTCGAGCGTTGACATAACCTGTTATTATATTATATTTTATTCAAATGCTCACGGGAGCGGTGAGACTTTCTCCATTCTCGCCTACATCTAGCATTACAAAGCCTTTAGAAGCCTCTAGTCTTATCTAGTCTTGTCTAGTCTTGTCTAGTCTTGTCTAGTCTTGTCTAGTCTTGTCTAGTCTTGTCTAGTCTTGTCTAGTCTTGTCTAGTCTTGTCTAGTCTTGTCTAGTCTTGTCTAGTCTTATCTAGTCTTGTCTAGTCCCTTCTAGTCTTGTCTAGTCTTGTCTAGTCTTGTCTAGTCTAGTCTTGTCTAGTCTTGTCTAGTCTTGTCTAGTCTTGTCTAGTCTTGTCTAGTCTTGTCTAGTCTTGTCTAGTCTTGTCTTGTCTTGTCTTGTCTAGTCCTGTCTAGTCTTGTCTAGTCTTGTCTAGTCTTGTCTAGTCTTGTCTAGTCTTGTCTAGTCTTGTCTAGTCTTGTCTAGTCTTGTCTAGTTTTGTCTAGTCTGGTCTAGTCCTTTCTAGTCCTGTCTAGTCTTGTCCAGTCTTGTCCAGTCTTGTCTAGTCTTGTCTAGTCTTGTCTAGTCTTGTCTAGTCTTCTCTAGTCTTGTCTAGTCTTGTCTAGTCTTGTCTAGTCTTGTCTAGTCTTGTCTAGTCTTGTCTAGTCTTGTCTATTCTTGTCTATTCTTGTCTATTCTTGTCTAGTCTTGTCTAGTATTGTCTAGTCTTGTCTAGTCTTGTCTAGTCTTGTCTAGTCTCGTCTAGTCTCGTCTAGTCTCGTCTAGTCTCGTCTAGTCTCGTCTAGTCTTGTCTTGTCTAGTCTTGTCTAGTCTTGTCTTGTCTAGTCTTGTCCTCTCTTGTCTAGTCTTGTCTAGTCTTGTCTAGTCTTGTCTAGTGTTGTCTAGTCTTGTCTAGTCTTGTCTAGTCTTGGTTAGTCTTGTCTAGTTTGTCTTGTCTAGTCTTGTCTAGTTTTTTCTAGTCTTGTCTAGTCTTGTCTTGTCTAGGTTTGTCTAGTCTTGTCTAGTCTTGTCTAGTCTTGTCTAGTCTTGTCTAGTCTTGTCTAGTCTTGTCTAGTCTTGTCTAGTCTTGTCTAGTCTTGTCTAGTCTTGTCTAGTCTTGTCTAGTCTTGTCTAGTCTTGTCTAGTCTTGTCTAGTCTTGTCTAGTCTTGTCTAGTCTTGTCTAGTCTTGTCTAGTCTTGTCTAGTCTTGTCTAGTCTTGTCTAGTCCCTTCTAGTCTTGTCTAGTCTTATCTAGTCTTGTCTAGTCCCTTCTAGTCTTGTCTAGTCTTGTCTAGTCTTGTCTAGTCTAGTCTTGTCTAGTCTTGTCTAGTCTTGTCTAGTCTTATCTAGTCTTGCCTACTCTTGTCTAGTCTTGTCTAGTCTTGTCTAGTCTTGTCTAGTCTTGTCTAGTCTTGTCTAGTCTTGTCTAGTCTTGTCTTGTCTAGTCTTGTCCTCTCTTGTCTAGTCTCTTCTAATCTTGTCTAGTCTTGTCTAGTCTTGTCTAGTCTTGTCTAGTCTTGTCTAGTCTTGTCTCGTCTTGTTTAGTCTTGTCTAGTCTTGTCTTGTGTTATTTGGTCTCGTCTAGTCTTATTATTCTTGTCTAGTCTTGTCTAGTTTTGTCTAGTCTTGTCTAGTCTTGTCTATTCTTTTCTAATCTTGTCTAGTCTTGTCTATTGTTATCTATTCTGGTCTAGTCTTTTCTAGTCTTGTCTAGTATGGTCTATTGTTGCCTAGTCTTGTCTAGTATTTACTTGTCTTGTCTAGTCTTGTCTAGTCTTGTCTAGTCTTGTCTAGTCTTGTCTAGTCTTGTCTAGTCTTGTCTAGTCTTGTCTAGTCTTGTCTAGTCTTGTCTAGTCTTGTCTAGTCTTGTCTAGTCTTGTCTAGTCTTGTCTAGTCTTGTCTAGTCTTGTCTAGTCTTTGCTTGTTTTGCCAAGTCTTGCCTAGTCTTATCTATTCTTGTCTAGTCTTTTCTAGTCTTGTCTAGTATGGTCTAGTGTTGTCTAGTCTTGTCTAGTCTTTTCTAGTTCTGCTTAGTTGTAGTATTGTCTATTCTTTTCGCATTCCATTTCCTGTTCAGATTATCACGCATTAGACATAATTAATGGGATAAATATAGAAAAGTTTGGATTGCAAAATTATGTTTTTTGGAGATGTATTCCACGGATGACTGAGTATTAAATAGATAAGATGATGAAACCCGATCGTGGCTGAAATTGTCGGTTAATTAATGTTGCTACGATACATGCAGGTTTGAATAAAGCGCAGACCATCGTATATAATTACGTTGCTCTGAAATATTTCTAAAATAACAATGAATAGCAATTAATAGAGGTGAAAAAGGTTTTGGCAGAAAAAATCCGGAAAATAGAAATGGAATAAGGATAAATCTAGGGTTAAAAATGAGTGGTAAAATCGTACCAATTTCTCTATATTTTGATACGATCATTTACAGAAAATACTTCGGCAGTTCTCAAAATTCACGATTTTGTGACGAGAAAAGCAGTATTTATGTACCCTAGTTGGCTAGATGACGAAACCACGGTTAACAAATCGTCCTACGCTTGCATTTTTCATTGCTCCTAAATATTGCAAGTATATCAATGCATTACGCCGAATGGAGTTGAAGAATAGCATAATGGATAAAAATGAAATGTAAGTAATAGATTTATTGGACAAATCCAGTATTGAATAATTGCTGCAGGATTCTAATTATTTGATTTGCTATTCTATTTTTTATTAGTTACAGTAAAATGCACAGATAATATATTAATATTTAAAAAATGGAGTAAATAAAATAGTTCGTTGCTGGTACCCTGGATTGAAAAATGCATCATTATCGTACCTATTATCATTATCGTAAATACACTGCTCAAAATGATTCACGAATTTCAGAGAATTTCACCGAGAGGAGGGGTAAAACTCAAATATGGTATTAAAAAGATCACAAGTATTAATTGAAGTTGCTACCAATTTTTTCCCAAATTACACTGAATGATGCTTGGTATGCAAAAAAGTATATTATTGTTTAAAAAAACTGTATATAAAAATTCATTCGCTCAAATCCAGGATTTTGGAAGCACTACAGAAATGAATTTTTTTATATTGCTGTATATATAATCACGCATTCACGTATTACAGTGAAACATACAAAAGATAAAAAAAAGTTCCCTGTGATATATAATAGATGTCAATATAAAAGTTCGTAGGATTGAAAAACGGTGCAGCAACGATTTATTCCCGTTGATCTGAAATATAACGCGAAAATTGGTGACTTCCACAAAGAAAATTGCTAATAAACAGGGGATAAAAAATGCAAGTAAGAAAAATTGTAATTTTTAACGCTGCAGATAATGATGTAATTATATTGCAATGAAAAATATCATTAAATAAAATAACCAACACGAAAAGAGACAAAGAGCGAATTTTAGGTATAAATCAGCAAGAAAATCCCTAACAGCCCTTTTCACATATAATACATTTCACAAAATCGATTTACTTATTTTATTCTGATAAATGCTAAAATAATGTGATTCACCAAAAAGATAAAAAAGTACATCATGGTAAAAAATCAGCAGTAAATCAAATTGGTTGAAATTGGCAAGTCAGTGAATTTCATTTGAAAAAAGAGTTTTATGTTGAAATACGTAACATAAATTCCAAATTGAAGAAACTCCACTGAGGAATAGTTTAATTTTGCTATATAGTAATTAACAAAATAGAGGAATCTCATAAAAAGAGGCGAATCCGTGAATGATATTTGTAAACACAGCGTTTTAATTGGAAATACGTTGCATAAATTCAGAAGTGAAAAACGCCACTGAGCAGAATTTTTTTAACTTTTTATAAAATACTTTACAAAATAGAGTGAATCGCAACGAGAAAAAACATAGGCGTGATTTTTATTACTAAAAACAGCGTTTGAAATTGAATTAAATAGCATAAATTCAGAAGTGAAAATCGCCAGGGCAGAATTTTTTTAACTTTTTATAAAACACTTTACAAAATAGAGTGAATCGCAACGAGAAGATACTTGGGCGTGATTTTTATTTGTAAAAACAGCGTTTGAAATTGAAATAAGTCGCATAAATTCAGAAGCGAAAAACGCCACTGAGCAGAATTTTTTTAACTTTTTATAAAACACTTTACAAAATAGAGTGAATCGCAACGAGAAGATACATAGGCGTGATTTTTATTACTAAAAACAGCGTTTGAAATTGAATTAATTAGCATAAATTCAGAAGTGAAAATCGCCAGGGCAGAATATTTTTAACTTTTTATAAAATATTTCACGTAATAGAGTGAATCGCAACGAGAAGATACTTAGGCGTGATTTTTATTTGTAAAAACAGCGCTTGAAATTATAATAAGTCGCATAAATTCAGAAGTGAAAATCGCCACTGAGCAGAATTTTTTTAACTTTTTATTAAATACTTTACAAAATAGAGTGAATCGCAACGAGAAGATACATAGGCGTGATTTTTATTACTAAAAACAGTGTTTGAAATTGAATTAAATAGCATAAAATCAGAAGTGAAAATCAGCAGGGCAGAATTTTTTTAACTTTTTATAAAATACTTTACAAAATAGAGTGAATCGCAACGAGAAGATACATAGGCGTGATTTTTATTTGTAAAAACAGCGTTTGAAATTAAAATAAGTAGCATAAATTCAGAAGTGAAAAACGCCACTGAGCAGAATTTTTTTAGCTTTTTATATAATACTTTACAAAATAGAGTGAATCGCAACGAGAAGATTCATAGGCGTGATTTTTATTTGTAAAAACAGCGTTTGAAATTGAAATAAGTAGCATAAATTCAGAAGTGAAAAACGCCACTGTGCAGAATTTTTTTAACTTTTTATAAAATACTTTACAAAATAGAGTGAATCGCAACGAGAAGATACATAGGCGTGATTTTTATTTGTAAAAACAGCGTTTGAAATTAAAATAAGTAGCATAAATTCAGAAGTGAAAAACGCCACTGTGCAGAATTTTTTTAACTTTTTATAAAATACTTTACAAAATAGAGTGAATCGCAACGAGAAGATACTTAGGCGTGATTTTTATTACTAAAAACAGCGTTTGAAATTGAATTAAATAGCATAAATTCAGAAGTGAAATTCGCCAGGGCAGAATTTTTTTCACTTTTTATAAAACACTTTACAAAATAGGGTGAATCGCAACGAGAAGATACTTAGGCGTGATTTTTATTTGTAAAAACAGCGTTTGAAATTGAATTAAATAGCATAAATTCAGAAGTGAAAATCGCCAGGGCAGAATTTTTTTAACTTTTTATAAAACACTTTACAAAATAGAGTGAATCGCAACGAGAAGATACTTAGGCGTGATTTTTATTTGTAAAAAGAGCGTTTGAAATTAAAATAAGTTACATAAATTCAGAATTGAAAAACGCCTCTGAGCAGAATTTTTTTAACTTTTTATAAAATACTTTACAAAATAGAGTGATTCGCAACGAGAAGATACTTAGGCGTGATTTTTATTACTAAAAACAGCGTTTGAAATTGAATTAAATAGCATAAATTCAGAAGTGAAAATCACCAGGGCAGAATTTTTTTAACTTTTTATAAAATACTTTACAAAATAGAGTGAATCGCAACGAGAAGATACATAGGCGTGATTTTTATTTGTAAAAACAGCGTTTGAAATTAAAATAAGTAGCATAAATTCAGAAGTGAAAAACGCCACTGAGCAGAATTTTTTTAACTTTTTATAAAATACTTTACAAAATAGAGTAATTCGCAACGAGAAGATACATAGGCGTGATTTTTAATTGAAAAAACAGCGTTTGAAATTAAAATAAGTCGCATAAATTTAGAAGTGGAAAACGCCACTGTGCAGAATTTTTTTATCTTTTTATAAAAGACTTTACAAAATAGAGTGAATCGCAACGAGAAGAAACATAGGCGTGATTTTTATTACTAAAAACAGCGTTTGAAATTGAATTAAATAGCATAAATTCAGAAGTGAAAATCGCCAGGTTAGAATTTTTTTAACTTTTTATAAAACACTTTACAAAATAGAGTAAATCGCAACGAGAAGATACTTAGGCGTGATTTTCATTTGTAAAAACAGCGTTTGAAATTGAATTAAATAGCATAAATTCAGAAGTGAAAATCGCCAGGGTAGAATTTTTTTAACTTTTTATAAAACACTTTACAAAATAGAGTGAATCGACACGAGAAGATACTTAGGCGTGATTTTTTATTGTAAAAACAGCGTTTGAAATTAAAATAAGTCGCATAAATTCAGAAGTGAAAATCGCCAGGGCAGAATTTTTTTAACTTTTTATAAAATACTTTACAAAATAGAGTGAATCGCAACGAGAAGATACTTGGGCGTGATTTTTATTTGTAAAAACAGCGTTTGAAATTGAATTAAATAGCATAAATTCAGAAGTGAAAATCGCCAGGGCAGAATTTTTTTAACTTTTTATAAAATACTTTACAAAATAGAGTGATTCGCAACGAGAAGATACTTAGGCGTGATTTTTATTACTAAAAACAGCGTTTGAAATTGAATTAAATAGCATAAATTCAGAAGTGAAAATCGCCAGGGCAGAATTTTTTTAACTTTTTATAAAACACATTACAAAATAGAGTGAATCGCAACGAGAAGATACATAGGCGTGATTTTTATTACTAAAAACAGTGTTTGAAATTGAATTAAATAGCATAAATTCAGAAGTGAAAATCAGCAGGGCAGAATTTTTTTAACTTTTTATAAAATACTTTACAAAATAGAGTGAATCGCAACGAGAAGATACATAGGCGTGATTTTTATTTGTAAAAACAGCGTTTGAAATTAAAATAAGTAGCATAAATTCAGAAGTGAAAAACGGCACTGAACAGAATTTTTTTAACTTTTTATAAAATACTTTACAAAATAGAGTAAATCGCAACGAGAAGAAACATAGGCGTGATTTTTATAACTAAAAACAGCGTTTGAAATTGAATTAAATAGCATAAATTCAGAAGTGAAAATCGCCAGGGCAGAATTTTTTTAACTTTTTATAAAACACTTTACAAAATATGGTAAATCGCAACGAGAAGATACTTAGGCGTCATTTTTATTTGTAAAAACAGCGTTTGAAATTGAATTAAATAGTTTAAATTCAGAAGTGAAAATCGCCAGGGCAGAATTTTTTTAACTTTTTATAAAACACTTTACAAAATAGAGTGAATCGCAACGAGAAGATACATAGGCGTGATTTTTATTTGTAAAAACAGCGTTTGAAATTAAAATAAGTAGCATAAATTCAGAAGTGAAAAACGCCACTGAGCAGAAGTTTTTTAACTTTTTATAAAATACTTTACAAAATAGAGTGAATCGCAACGAGAAGATACTTAGGCGTGATTTTTATTTGTAAAAACAGCGTTTGAAATTAAAATAAGTAGCATAAATTCAGAAGTGAAAAACGCCACTGAGCAGAAGTTTTTTAACTTTTTATATAATACTTTACAAAATAGAGTGAATCGCAACGAGAAGATACATAGGCGTGATTTTTATTTGTAAAAACAGCGTTTGAAATTAAAATAAGTAGCATAAATTCAGAAGTGAAAAACGCCACTGAGCAGAATTTTTTTAACTTTTTATAAAATACTTTACAAAATAGAGTAATTCGCAACGAGAAGATACATAGGCGTGATTTTTAATTGAAAAAACAGCGTTTGAAATTAAAATAAGTCGCATAAATTTAGAAGTGGAAAACGCCACTGTGCAGAATTTTTTTATCTTTTTATAAAAGACTTTACAAAATAGAGTGAATCGCAACGAGAAGATACTTAGGCGTGATTTTTATTACTAAAAACAGCGTTTGAAATTGAATTAAATAGCATAAATTCAGAAGTGAAAATCGCCAGGTTAGAATTTTTTTAACTTTTTATAAAACACTTTACAAAATAGAGTAAATCGCAACGAGAAGATACTTAGGCGTGATTTTTATTTGTAAAAACAGCGTTTGAAATTGAATTAAATAGCATAAATTCAGAAGTGAATATCGCCAGGGTAGAATTTTTTTAACTTTTTATAAAACACTTTACAAAATAGAGTGAAATGACACGAGAAGATACTTAGGCGTGATTTTTTATTGTAAAAACAGCGTTTGAAATTGAAATAAGTCGCATAAATTCAGAAGTGAAAAACGCCACTGTGCAGAATTTTTTTAACTTTTTATAAAATACTTTACAAAATAGAGTGAATCGCAACGAGAAGATACTTAGGCGTGATTTTTATTACTAAAAACAGCGTTTGAAATTAAAATAAGTCGCATAAATTCAGAAGTGAAAATCGCCAGGGCAGAATTTTTTTAACTTTTTATAAAATACTTTACAAAATAGAGTGAATCGCAACGAGAAGATACTTAGGCGTGATTTTTATTACTAAAAACAGCGTTTGAAATTAAAATAAGTCGCATAAATTCAGAAGTGAAAATCGCCAGGGCAGAATTTTTTTAACTTTTTATAAAATACTTTACAAAATAGAGTGAATCGCAACGAGAAGATACTTAGGCGTATTTTTATTTGTAAAAACAGCGTTTGAAATTGAATTAAATAGCATAAATTCAGAAGTGAAAATCGCCAGGGCAGAATTTTTTTAACTTTTTATAAAATACTTTACAAAATAGAGTGATTCGCAACGAGAAGATACTTAGGCGTGATTTTTATTACTAAAAACAGCGTTTGAAATTGAATTAAATAGCATAAATTCAGAAGTGAAAATCGCCAGGGCAGAATTTTTTTAACTTTTTATAAAACACATTACAAAATAGAGTAAATCGCAACGAGAAGATACATAGGCGTGATTTTTATTACTAAAAACAGTGTTTGAAATTGAATTAAATAGCATAAATTCAGAAGTGAAAATCAGCAGGGCAGAATTTTTTTAACTTTTTATAAAATACTTTACAAAATAGAGTGAATCGCAACGAGAAGATACATAGGCGTGATTTTTATTTGTAAAAACAGCGTTTGAAATTAAAATAAGTAGCATAAATTCAGAAGTGAAAAACGGCACTGAGCAGAATTTTTTTAACTTTTTATAAAATACTTTACAAAATAGAGTAAATCGCAACGAGAAGATACATAGGCGTGATTTTTAATTGTAAAAACAGCGTTTGAAATTAAAATAAGTCGCATAAATTTAGAAGTGAAAAACGCCACTGTGCAGAATTTTTTTATCTTTTTATAAAACACATTACAAAATAGAGTGAATCGCAACGAGAAGAAACATAGGCGTGATTTTTATAACTAAAAACAGCGTTTGAAATTGAATTAAATAGCATAAATTCAGAAGTGAAAATCGCCAGGGCAGAATTTTTTTAACTTTTTATAAAACACTTTACAAAATAGAGTAAATCGCAACGAGAAGATACTTAGGCGTCATTTTTATTTGTAAAAACAGCGTTTGAAATTGAATTAAATAGTTTAAATTCAGAAGTGAAAATCGCCAGGGCAGAATTTTTTTAACTTTTTATAAAACACTTTACAAAATAGAGTGAATCGCAACGAGAAGATACATAGGCGTGATTTTTATTTGTAAAAACAGCGTTTGAAATTAAAATAAGTAGCATAAATTCAGAAGTGAAAAACGCCACTGAGCAGAAGTTTTTTAACTTTTTATAAAATACTTTACAAAATAGAGTGAATCGCAACGAGAAGATACTTAGGCGTGATTTTTATTTGTAAAAACAGCGTTTGAAATTAAAATAAGTAGCATAAATTCAGAAGTGAAAAACGCCACTGAGCAGAAATTTTTTAACTTTTTATATAATACTTTACAAAATAGAGTGAATCGCAACGAGAAGATACATAGGCGTGATTTTTATTTGTAAAAACAGCGTTTGAAATTAAAATAAGTAGCATAAATTCAGAAGTGAAAAACGCCACTGAGCAGAATTTTTTTAACTTTTTATAAAACACTTTACAAAATAGAGTGAATCGCAACGAGAAGATACATAGGCGTGATTTTTATTTGTAAAAACAGCGTTTGAAAATAAAATAAGTAGCATAAATTCAGAAGTGAAAAACGCCACTGAGCAGAAGTTTTTTAACTTTTTATATAATACTTTACAAAATAGAGTGAATCGCAACGAGAAGATACATAGGCGTGATTTTTATTTGTAAAAACAGCGTTTGAAATTAAAATAAGTCGCATAAATTCAAAAGTGAAAAACGCCACTGAGCAGAATTTTTTTAACTTTTTATAAAATACTTTACAAAATAGAGTGAATCGCAACGAGAAGATACATAGGCGTGATTTTTATTACTAAAACCGCGTTTGAAATTGAATTAAATAGCATAAATTCAGAAGTGAAAATCAGCAGGGCAGAATTTTTTTAACTTTTTATAAAATACTTTACAAAATAGAAAGAATCGCAACGAGAAGATACTTAGGCGTGATTTTTATTTGTAAAAACAGCGTTTGAAATTAAAATAAGTAGCATAAATTCAGAAGTGAAAAACGCCACTGAGCAGAATTTTTTTAACTTTTTATAAAATACTTTACAAAATAGAATGAATCGCAACGAGAAGATACATAGGCGTGATTTTTATTTGTAAAAACAGCGTTTGAAATTAAAATAAGTCGCATAAATTCAGAAGTGAAAAAAGCCACTCTGCAGAATTTTTTTAACTTTTTATAAAACACTTTACAAAATAGAAAGAATCGCAACGAGAAGATACTTAGGCGTGATTTTTATTTGTAAAAACAGCGTTTGAAATTAAAATAAGTAGCATAAATTCAGAAGTGAAAAACGCCACTGAGCAGAATTTTTTTAACTTTTTATAAAATACTTTACAAAATAGAAAGAATCGCAACGAGAAGATACTTAGGCGTGATTTTTATTTGTAAAAACAGCGTTTGAAATTAAAATAAGTCGCATAAATTCAGAAGTGAAAAAAGCCACTCTGCAGAATTTTTTTAACTTTTTATAAAACACTTTACAAAATAGAAAGAATCGCAACGAGAAGAAACATAGGCGTGATTTTTATTACTAAAAACAGCGTTTGAAATTGAATTAAAAGGCATAAATTCAGGAGTGAAAAAAGCCACTCGGCAGAATTTTTTTAACTTTTTATAAAACACTTTACAAAATAGAAAGAATCGCAACGAGAAGAAACATAGGCGTGATTTTTATTACTAAAAACAGCGTTTGAAATTGAATTAAAAGGCATAAATTCAGAAGTGAAAATCGCCAGGGCAGAATATTTTTAACTTTTTATAAAATATTTCACGTAATAGAGTGAATCGCAACGAGATTTTTATTTGTAAAAACAGCGCTTGAAATTATAATAAGTCGCATAAATTCAGAAGTGAAAAACGCCACTGAGCAGAATTTTTTTAACTTTTTATAAAATACTTTACAAAATAGAGTGAATCGCAACGAGAAGATACATAGGCGTGATTTTTATTACTAAAAACAGCGTTTGAAATTGAATTAAATAGCATAAATTCAGAAGTGATAATCAGCAGGGCATAATTTTTTTAACTTTTTATAAAATACTTTACAAAATAGAGTGAATCGCAACGAGAAGATACATAGGCGTGATTTTTATTTGTAAAAACAGCGTTTGAAATTAAAATAAGTAGCATAAATTCAGAAGTGAAAAACGCCACTGAGCAGAATTTTTTTAACTTTTTATAAAACATTTTACAAAATAGAGTGAATCGCAACGAGAAGATACATAGGCGTGATTTTTATTTGTAAAAACAGCGTTTGAAATTAAAATAAGTAGCATAAATTCAGAAGTGAAAAACGCCACTGAGCAGAAGTTTTTTAACTTTTTATATAATACTTTACAAAATAGAGTGAATCGCAACGAGAAGATACATAGGCGTGATTTTTATTTGTAAAAACAGCGTTTGAAATTAAAATAAGTAGCATAAATTCAAAAGTGAAAAACGCCACTGAGCAGAATTTTTTTAACTTTTTATAAAATACTTTACAAAATAGAGTGAATCGCAACGAGAAGATACATAGGCGTGATTTTTATTACTAAAACCGCGTTTGAAATTGAATTAAATAGCATAAATTCAGAAGTGAAAATCAGCAGGGCAGAATTTTTTTAACTTTTTATAAAATACTTTACAAAATAGAAAGAATCGCAACGAGAAGATACATAGGCGTGATTTTTATTTGTTAAAACAGCGTTTTAAATTAAAATAAGTCGCATAAATTCAGAAGTGAAAAAAGCCACTCTGCAGAATTTTTTTAACTTTTTATAAAACACTTTACAAAATAGAAAGAATCGCAACGAGAAGATACTTAGGCGTGATTTTTATTTGTAAAAACAGCGTTTGAAATTAAAATAAGTAGCATAAATTCAGAAGTGAAAAACGCCACTGAGCAGAATTTTTTTAACTTTTTATAAAATACTTTACAAAATAGAAAGAGTCGCAACGAGAAGATACTTAGGCGTGATTTTTATTACTAAAAACAGCGTTTGAAATTGAATTAAAAGGCATAAATTCAGGAGTGAAAAAAGCCACTCTGCAGAATTTTTTTAACTTTTTATAAAACACTTTACAAAATAGAAAGAATCGCAACGAGAAGAAACATAGGCGTGATTTTTATTACTAAAAACAGCGTTTGAAATTGAATTAAAAGGCATAAATTCAGGAGTGAAAAAAGCCACTCTGCAGAATTTTTTTAACTTTTTATAAAACACTTTACAAAATAGAAAGAATCGCAACGAGAAGAAACATAGGCGTGATTTTTATTACTAAAAACAGCGTTTGAAATTGAATTAAAAGGCATAAATTCAGAAGTGAAAATCGCCAGGGCAGAATATTTTTAACTTTTTATAAAATATTTCACGTAATAGAGTGAATCGCAACGAGATTTTTATTTGTAAAAACAGCGCTTGAAATTATAATAAGTCGCATAAATTCAGAAGTGAAAAACGCCACTGAGCAGAATTTTTTTAACTTTTTATAAAATACTTTACAAAATAGAGTGAATCGCAACGAGAAGATACATAGGCGTGATTTTTATTACTAAAAACAGCGTTTGAAATTGAATTAAATAGCATAAATTCAGAAGTGATAATCAGCAGGGCATAATTTTTTTAACTTTTTATAAAATACTTTACAAAATAGAGTGAATCGCAACGAGAAGATACATAGGCGTGATTTTTATTTGTAAAAACAGCGTTTGAAATTAAAATAAGTAGCATAAATTCAGAAGTGAAAAACGCCACTGAGCAGAATTTTTTTAACTTTTTATAAAACACTTCACAAAATAGAAAGAATCGCAACGAGAAGAAACATAGGCGTGATTTTTATTACTAAAAACAGCGTTTGAAATTGAATTAAAAGGCATAAATTCAGGAGTGAAAAAAGCCACTCTGCAGAATTTTTTTAACTTTTTATAAAACACTTTACAAAATAGAAAGAATCGCAACGAGAAGAAACATAGGCGTGATTTTTATTACTAAAAACAGCGTTTGAAATTGAATTAAAAGGCATAAATTCAGAAGTGAAAATCGCCAGGGCAGAATATTTTTAACTTTTTATAAAATATTTCACGTAATAGAGTGAATCGCAACGAGATTTTTATTTGTAAAAACAGCTATTGAAATTATAATAAGTCGCATAAATTCAGAAGTGAAAAACGCCACTGAGCAGAATTTTTTTAACTTTTTATAAAATACTTTACAAAATAGAGTGAATCGCAACGAGAAGATACATAGGCGTGATTTTTATTACTAAAAACAGCGTTTGAAATTGAATTAAATAGCATAAATTCAGAAGTGATAATCAGCAGGGCATAATTTTTTTAACTTTTTATAAAATACTTTACAAAATAGAGTGAATCGCAACGAGAAGATACATAGGCGTGATTTTTATTTGTAAAAACAGCGTTTGAAATTAAAATAAGTAGCATAAATTCAGAAGTGAAAAACGCCACTGAGCAGAATTTTTTTAACTTTTTATAAAATACTTTACAAAATAGAGTGAATCGCAACGAGAAGATACATAGGCGTGATTTTTATTACTAAAAACAGCCTTTGAAATTGAATTAAATACCATAAATTCAGAAGTGAAAATTGCCAGGGCAGAATTTTTTTAACTTTTTATAAAATACTTTACAAAATAGAGTGAATCGCAACGAGAAGATACTTAGGCGTGATTTTTAATTGTAAAAACAGCGTTTGAAATTAAAATAAGTCGCATAAATTCAGAAGTGAAAAAAGCCACTCTGCAGAATTTTTTTAACTTTTTATAAAACACTTTACAAAATAGAAAGAATCGCAACGAGAAGAAACATAGGCGTGATTTTTATTACTAAAAACAGCGTGTGAAATTGAATTAAAAGGCATAAATTCAGAAGTGAAAATCGCCAGGGCAGAATTTTTTTAACTTTTTATAAAACACTTTACAAAATAGAGTGAATCGCAACGAGAAGATACTTAGGCGTGATTTTTATTACTAAAAACAGCGTTTGAAATTGAATTAAATAGCATAAATTCAGAAGTGATAATCAGCAGGGCATAATTTTTTTAACTTTTTATAAAATACTTTACAAAATAGAGTGAATCGCAACGAGAAGATACATAGGCGTGATTTTTATTTGTAAAAACAGCGTTTGAAATTAAAATAAGTAGCATAAATTCAGAAGTGAAAAACGCCACTGAGCAGAATTTTTTTAACTTTTTATAAAATACTTTACAAAATAGAGTGAATCGCAACGAGAAGATACATAGGCATGATTTTTATTTGTAAAAACAGCGTTTGAAATTAAAATAAGTCGCATAAATTCAGAAGTGAAAAACGCCACTGAGCAGAATTTTTTTAACTTTTTATAAAATACTTTACAAAATAGAGTGAATCGCAACGAGAAGATACTTAGGCGTGATTTTTATTACTAAAAACAGCGTTTGAAATTAAAATAAGTCGCATAAATTCAGAAGTGAAAATCGCCAGGGCAGAATTTTTTTAACTTTTTATAAAATACTTTACAAAATAGAGTGAATCGCAACGAGAAGATACTTAGGCGTGATTTTTATTACTAAAAACAGCGTTTGAAATTAAAATAAGTCGCATAAATTCAGAAGTGAAAATCGCCAGGGCAGAATTTTTTTAACTTTTTATAAAATACTTTACAAAATAGAGTGAATCGCAACGAGAAGATACTTGGTAGTGATTTTTATTTGTAAAAACAGCGTTTGAAATTGAATTAAATAGCATAAATTCAGAAGTGAAAATCGCCAGGGCAGAATCTTTTTAACTTTTTATAAAATACTTTACAAAATAGAGTGATTCGCAACGAGAAGATACTTAGGCGTGATTTTTATTACTAAAAACAGCGTTTGAAATTGAATTAAATAGCATAAATTCAGAAGTGAAAATCGCCAGGGCAGAATTTTTTTAACTTTTTATAAAACACATTACAAAATAGAGTGAATCGCAACGAGAAGATACATAGGCGTGATTTTTATTACTAAAAACAGTGTTTGAAATTGAATTAAATAGCATAAATTCAGAAGTGAAAATCAGCAGGGCAGAATTTTTTTAACTTTTTATAAAATACTTTACAAAATAGAGTGAATCGCAACGAGAAGATACATAGGCGTGATTTTTATTTGTAAAAACAGCGTTTGAAATTAAAATAAGTAGCATAAATTCAGAAGTGAAAAACGGCACTGAGCAGAATTTTTTTAACTTTTTATAAAATACTTTACAAAATAGAGTAAATCGCAACGAGAAGAAACATAGGCGTGATTTTTATAACTAAAAACAGCGTTTGAAATTGAATTAAATAGCATAAATTCAGAAGTGAAAATCGCCAGGGCAGAATTTTTTTAACTTTTTATAAAACACTTTACAAAATAGAGTAAATCGCAACGAGAAGATACTTAGGCGTCATTTTTATTTGTAAAAACAGCGTTTGAAATTGAATTAAATAGTTTAAATTCAGAAGTGAAAATCGCCAGGGCAGAATTTTTTTAACTTTTTATAAAACACTTTACAAAATAGAGTGAATCGCAACGAGAAGATACATAGGCGTGATTTTTATTTGTAAAAACAGCGTTTGAAATTAAAATAAGTAGCATAAATTCAGAAGTGAAAAACGCCACTGAGCAGAAGTTTTTTAACTTTTTATAAAATACTTTACAAAATAGAGTGAATCGCAACGAGAAGATACTTAGGCGTGATTTTTATTTGTAAAAACAGCGTTTGAAATTAAAATAAGTAGCATAAATTCAGAAGTGAAAAACGCCACTGAGCAGAAGTTTTTTAACTTTTTATATAATACTTTACAAAATAGAGTGAATCGCAACGAGAAGATACATAGGCGTGATTTTTATTTGTAAAAACAGCGTTTGAAATTAAAATAAGTAGCATAAATTCAGAAGTGAAAAACGCCACTGAGCAGAATTTTTTTAACTTTTTATAAAATACTTTACAAAATAGAGTAATTCGCAACGAGAAGATACATAGGCGTGATTTTTAATTGAAAAAACAGCGTTTGAAATTAAAATAAGTCGCATAAATTTAGAAGTGGAAAACGCCACTGTGCAGAATTTTTTTATCTTTTTATAAAAGACTTTACAAAATAGAGTGAATCGCAACGAGAAGATACATAGGCGTGATTTTTATTACTAAAAACAGCCTTTGAAATTGAATTAAATACCATAAATTCAGAAGTGAAAATTGCCAGGGCAGAATTTTTTTAACTTTTTATAAAATACTTTACAAAATAGAGTGAATCGCAACGAGAAGATACTTAGGCGTGATTTTTAATTGTAAAAACAGCGTTTGAAATTAAAATAAGTCGCATAAATTCAGAAGTGAAAAAAGCCACTCTGCAGAATTTTTTTAACTTTTTATAAAACACTTTACAAAATAGAGTGAATCGCAACGAGAAGAAACATAGGCGTGATTTTTATTACTAAAAACAGCGTTTGAAATTGAATTAAAAGGCATAAATTCAGAAGTGAAAATCGCCAGGGCAGAATTTTTTTAACTTTTTATAAAACACTTTACAAAATAGAGTGAATCGCAACGAGAAGATACTTAGGCGTGATTTTTATTTGTAAAAGCAGCGTTTGAAATTGAAATAAGTCGCATAAATTCAGAAGTGAAAAACGCTACTGAGCAGAATTTTTTTAACTTTTTATAAAACACTTTACAAAATAGAGTGAATCGCAACGAGAAGATACATAGGCGTGATTTTTATTACTAAAAACAGCGTTTGAAATTGAATTAAATAGCATAAATTCAGAAGTGATAATCAGCAGGGCATAATTTTTTTAACTTTTTATAAAATACTTTACAAAATAGAGTGAATCGCAACGAGAAGATACATAGGCGTGATTTTTATTTGTAAAAACAGCGTTTGAAATTAAAATAAGTAGCATAAATTCAGAAGTGAAAAACGCCACTGAGCAGAATTTTTTTAACTTTTTATAAAATACTTTACAAAATAGAGTGAATCGCAACGAGAAGATACATAGGCATGATTTTTATTTGTAAAAACAGCGTTTGAAATTAAAATAAGTAGCATAAATTCAGAAGTGAAAAACGCCACTGTGCAGAATTTTTTTAACTTTTTATAAAATACTTTACAAAATAGAGTGAATCGCAACGAGAAGATACATAGGCGTGATTTTTATTACTAAAACCGCGTTTGAAATTGAATTAAATAGCATAAATTCAGAAGTGAAAATCAGCAGGGCAGAATTTTTTTAACTTTTTATAAAATACTTTACAAAATAGAGTGAATCGCAACGAGAAGATACATAGGCGTGATTTTTAATTGTAAAACAGCGTTTGAAATTAAAATAAGTCGCATAAATTCAGAAGTGAAAAACGCCACTGAGCAGAATTTTTTTAACTTTTTATAAAATACTTTACAAAATAGAGTGATTCGCAACGAGAAGATACTTTGGCGTGATTTTTATTACTAAAAACAGCGTTTGAAATTAAAATAAGTCGCATAAATTCAGAAGTGAAAATTGCCAGGGCAGAATTTTTTTAACTTTTTAGAAAATACTTTACAAAATAGAGTGAATCGCAACGAGAAGATACATAGGCGTGATTTTTATTACTAAAAACAGCCTTTGAAATTGAATTAAATACCATAAATTCAGAAGTGAAAATTGCCAGGGCAGAATTTTTTTAACTTTTTATAAAATACTTTACAAAATAGAGTGAATCGCAACGAGAAGATACTTAGGCGTGATTTTTAATTGTAAAAACAGCGTTTGAAATTAAAATAAGTCGCATAAATTCAGAAGTGAAAAAAGCCACTCTGCAGAATTTTTTTAACTTTTTATAAAACACTTTACAAAATAGAAAGAATCGCAACGAGAAGAAACATAGGCGTGATTTTTATTACTAAAAACAGCGTTTGAAATTGAATTAAAAGGCATAAATTCAGAAGTGAAAATCGCCAGGGCAGAATTTTTTTAACTTTTTATAAAACACTTTACAAAATAGAGTGAATCGCAACGAGAAGATACTTAGGCGTGATTTTTATTACTAAAAACAGCGTTTGAAATTGAATTAAATAGCATAAATTCAGAAGTGATAATCAGCAGGGCATAATTTTTTTAACTTTTTATAAAATACTTTACAAAATAGAGTGAATCGCAACGAGAAGATACATAGGCGTGATTTTTATTTGTAAAAACAGCGTTTGAAATTAAAATAAGTAGCATAAATTCAGAAGTGAAAAACGCCACTGAGCAGAATTTTTTTAACTTTTTATAAAATACTTTACAAAATAGAGTGAATCGCAACGAGAAGATACATAGGCATGATTTTTATTTGTAAAAACAGCGTTTGAAATTAAAATAAGTAGCATAAATTCAGAAGTGAAAAACGCCACTGTGCAGAATTTTTTTAACTTTTTATAAAATACTTTACAAAATAGAGTGAATCGCAACGAGAAGATACATAGGCGTGATTTTTATTACTAAAACCGCGTTTGAAATTGAATTAAATAGCATAAATTCAGAAGTGAAAATCAGCAGGGCAGAATTTTTTTAACTTTTTATAAAATACTTTACAAAATAGAGTGAATCGCAACGAGAAGATACATAGGCGTGATTTTTAATTGTAAAACAGCGTTTGAAATTAAAATAAGTCGCATAAATTCAGAAGTGAAAAACGCCACTGAGCAGAATTTTTTTAACTTTTTATAAAATACTTTACAAAATAGAGTGAATCGCAACGAGAAGATACTTAGGCGTGATTTTTATTACTAAAAACAGCGTTTGAAATTAAAATAAGTCGCATAAATTCAGAAGTGAAAATCGCCAGGGCAGAATTTTTTTAACTTTTTATAAAATACTTTACAAAATAGAGTGAATCGCAACGAGAAGATACTTAGGCGTGATTTTTATTACTAAAAACAGCGTTTGAAATTAAAATAAGTCGCATAAATTCAGAAGTGAAAATCGCCAGGGCAGAATTTTTTTAACTTTTTATAAAATACTTTACAAAATAGAGTGATTCGCAACGAGAAGATACTTAGGCGTGATTTTTATTACTAAAAACAGCGTTTGAAATTGAATTAAATAGCATAAATTCAGAAGTGAAAATCGCCAGGGCAGAATTTTTTTAACTTTTTATAAAATACTTTACAAAATAGAGTGATTCGCAACGAGAAGATACTTAGGCGTGATTTTTATTACTAAAAACAGCGTTTGAAATTGAATTAAATAGCATAAATTCAGAAGTGAAAATCGCCAGGGCAGAATTTTTTTAACTTTTTATAAAACACATTACAAAATAGAGTGAATCGCAACGAGAAGATACATAGGCGTGATTTTTATTACTAAAAACAGTGTTTGAAATTGAATTAAATAGCATAAATTCAGAAGTGAAAATCAGCAGGGCAGAATTTTTTTAACTTTTTATAAAATACTTTACAAAATAGAGTGAATCGCAACGAGAAGATACATAGGCGTGATTTTTATTTGTAAAAACAGCGTTTGAAATTAAAATAAGTAGCATAAATTCAGAAGTGAAAAACGGCACTGAGCAGAATTTTTTTAACTTTTTATAAAATACTTTACAAAATAGAGTAAATCGCAACGAGAAGAAACATAGGCGTGATTTTTATAACTAAAAACAGCGTTTGAAATTGAATAAAATAGCATAAATTCAGAAGTGAAAATCGCCAGGGCAGAATTTTTTTAACTTTTTATAAAACACTTTACAAAATAGAGTAAATCGCAACGAGAAGATACTTAGGCGTCATTTTTATTTGTAAAAACAGCGTTTGAAATTGAATTAAATAGTTTAAATTCAGAAGTGAAAATCGCCAGGGCAGAATTTTTTTAACTTTTTATAAAACACTTTACAAAATAGAGTGAATCGCAACGAGAAGATACATAGGCGTGATTTTTAATTGAAAAAACAGCGTTTGAAATTAAAATAAGTCGCATAAATTTAGAAGTGGAAAACGCCACTGTGCAGAATTTTGTTATCTTTTTATAAAAGACTTTACAAAATAGAGTGAATCGCAACGAGAAGAAACATAGGCGTGATTTTTATTACTAAAAACAGCGTTTGAAATTAAAATAAGTCGCATAAATTCAGAAGTGAAAATCGCCAGGGCAGAATTTTTTTAACTTTTTATAAAATACTTTACAAAATAGAGTGAATTCCAACGAGAAGATACTTAGGCGTGATTTTTATTACTAAAAACAGCGTTTGAAATTAAAATAAGTCGCATAAATTCAGAAGTGAAAATCGCCAGGGCAGAATTTTTTTAACTTTTTATAAAATACTTTACAAAATAGAGTGAATCGCAACGAGAAGATACTTGGTAGTGATTTTTATTTGTAAAAACAGCGTTTGAAATTGAATTAAATAGCATAAATTCAGAAGTGAAAATCGCCAGGGCAGAATCTTTTTAACTTTTTATAAAATACTTTACAAAATAGAGTGATTCGCAACGAGAAGATACTTAGGCGTGATTTTTATTACTAAAAACAGCGTTTGAAATTGAATTAAATAGCATAAATTCAGAAGTGAAAATCGCCAGGGCAGAATTTTTTTAACTTTTTATAAAACACATTACAAAATAGAGTGAATCGCAACGAGAAGATACATAGGCGTGATTTTTATTACTAAAAACAGTGTTTGAAATTGAATTAAATAGCATAAATTCAGAAGTGAAAATCAGCAGGGCAGAATTTTTTTAACTTTTTATAAAATACTTTACAAAATAGAGTGAATCGCAACGAGAAGATACATAGGCGTGATTTTTATTTGTAAAAACAGCGTTTGAAATTAAAATAAGTAGCATAAATTCAGAAGTGAAAAACGGCACTGAGCAGAATTTTTTTAACTTTTTATAAAATACTTTACAAAATAGAGTAAATCGCAACGAGAAGAAACATAGGCGTGATTTTTATAACTAAAAACAGCGTTTGAAATTGAATTAAATAGCATAAATTCAGAAGTGAAAATCGCCAGGGCAGAATTTTTTTAACTTTTTATAAAACACTTTACAAAATAGAGTAAATCGCAACGAGAAGATACTTAGGCGTCATTTTTATTTGTAAAAACAGCGTTTGAAATTGAATTAAATAGTTTAAATTCAGAAGTGAAAATCGCCACTGAGCAGAAGTTTTTTAACTTTTTATAAAATACTTTACAAAATAGAGTGAATCGCAACGAGAAGATACTTAGGCGTGATTTTTATTTGTAAAAACAGCGTTTGAAATTAAAATAAGTAGCATAAATTCAGAAGTGAAAAACGCCACTGAGCAGAATTTTTTTAACTTTTTATAAAATACTTTACAAAATAGAGTAATTCGCAACGAGAAGATACATAGGCGTGATTTTTAATTGAAAAAACAGCGTTTGAAATTAAAATAAGTCGCATAAATTTAGAAGTGGAAAACGCCACTGTGCAGAATTTTTTTATCTTTTTATAAAAGACTTTACAAAATAGAGTGAATCGCAACGAGAAGATACATAGGCGTGATTTTTATTACTAAAAACAGCCTTTGAAATTGAATTAAATACCATAAATTCAGAAGTGAAAATTGCCAGGGCAGAATTTTTTTAACTTTTTATAAAATACTTTACAAAATAGAGTGAATCGCAACGAGAAGATACTTAGGCGTGATTTTTAATTGTAAAAACAGCGTTTGAAATTAAAATAAGTCGCATAAATTCAGAAGTGAAAAAAGCCACTCTGCAGAATTTTTTTAACTTTTTATAAAACACTTTACAAAATAGAGTGAATCGCAACGAGAAGAAACATAGGCGTGATTTTTATTACTAAAAACAGCGTTTGAAATTGAATTAAAAGGCATAAATTCAGAAGTGAAAATCGCCAGGGCAGAATTTTTTTAACTTTTTATAAAACACTTTACAAAATAGAGTGAATCGCAACGAGAAGATACTTAGGCGTGATTTTTATTTGTAAAAGCAGCGTTTGAAATTGAAATAAGTCGCATAAATTCAGAAGTGAAAAACGCTACTGAGCAGAATTTTTTTAACTTTTTATAAAACACTTTACAAAATAGAGTGAATCGCAACGAGAAGATACATAGGCGTGATTTTTATTACTAAAAACAGCGTTTGAAATTGAATTAAATAGCATAAATTCAGAAGTGATAATCAGCAGGGCATAATTTTTTTAACTTTTTATAAAATACTTTACAAAATAGAGTGAATCGCAACGAGAAGATACATAGGCGTGATTTTTATTTGTAAAAACAGCGTTTGAAATTAAAATAAGTAGCATAAATTCAGAAGTGAAAAACGCCACTGAGCAGAATTTTTTTAACTTTTTATAAAATACTTTACAAAATAGAGTGAATCGCAACGAGAAGATACATAGGCATGATTTTTATTTGTAAAAACAGCGTTTGAAATTAAAATAAGTAGCATAAATTCAGAAGTGAAAAACGCCACTGTGCAGAATTTTTTTAACTTTTTATAAAATACTTTACAAAATAGAGTGAATCGCAACGAGAAGATACATAGGCGTGATTTTTATTACTAAAACCGCGTTTGAAATTGAATTAAATAGCATAAATTCAGAAGTGAAAATCAGCAGGGCAGAATTTTTTTAACTTTTTATAAAATACTTTACAAAATAGAGTGAATCGCAACGAGAAGATACATAGGCGTGATTTTTAATTGTAAAACAGCGTTTGAAATTAAAATAAGTCGCATAAATTCAGAAGTGAAAAACGCCACTGAGCAGAATTTTTTTAACTTTTTATAAAATACTTTACAAAATAGAGTGATTCGCAACGAGAAGATACTTTGGCGTGATTTTTATTTGTAAAAACAGCGTTTGAAATTAAAATAAGTCGCATAAATTCAGAAGTGAAAATTGCCAGGGCAGAATTTTTTTAACTTTTTAGAAAATACTTTACAAAATAGAGTGAATCGCAACGAGAAGATACATAGGCGTGATTTTTATTACTAAAAACAGCCTTTGAAATTGAATTAAATACCATAAATTCAGAAGTGAAAATTGCCAGGGCAGAATTTTTTTAACTTTTTATAAAATACTTTACAAAATAGAGTGAATCGCAACGAGAAGATACTTAGGCGTGATTTTTAATTGTAAAAACAGCGTTTGAAATTAAAATAAGTCGCATAAATTCAGAAGTGAAAAAAGCCACTCTGCAGAATTTTTTTAACTTTTTATAAAACACTTTACAAAATAGAAAGAATCGCAACGAGAAGAAACATAGGCGTGATTTTTATTACTAAAAACAGCGTTTGAAATTGAATTAAAAGGCATAAATTCCGAAGTGAAAATCGCCAGGGCAGAATTTTTTTAACTTTTTATAAAACACTTTACAAAATAGAGTGAATCGCAACGAGAAGATACTTAGGCGTGATTTTTATTACTAAAAACAGCGTTTGAAATTGAATTAAATAGCATAAATTCAGAAGTGATAATCAGCAGGGCATAATTTTTTTAACTTTTTATAAAATACTTTACAAAATAGAGTGAATCGCAACGAGAAGATACATAGGCGTGATTTTTATTTGTAAAAACAGCGTTTGAAATTAAAATAAGTAGCATAAATTCAGAAGTGAAAAACGCCACTGAGCAGAATTTTTTTAACTTTTTATAAAATACTTTACAAAATAGAGTAATTCGCAACGAGAAGATACATAGGCGTGATTTTTAATTGAAAAAACAGCGTTTGAAATTAAAATAAGTCGCATAAATTTAGAAGTGGAAAACGCCACTGTGCAGAATTTTTTTATCTTTTTATAAAAGACTTTACAAAATAGAGAGAATCGCAACGAGAAGATACATAGGCGTGATTTTTATTACTAAAAACAGCCTTTGAAATTGAATTAAATACCATAAATTCAGAAGTGAAAATTGCCAGGGCAGAATTTTTTTAACTTTTTATAAAATACTTTACAAAATAGAGTGAATCGCAACGAGAAGATACTTAGGCGTGATTTTTAATTGTAAAAACAGCGTTTGAAATTAAAATAAGTCGCATAAATTCAGAAGTGAAAAAAGCCACTCTGCAGAATTTTTTTAACTTTTTATAAAACACTTTACAAAATAGAGTGAATCGCAACGAGAAGAAACATAGGCGTGATTTTTATTACTAAAAACAGCGTTTGAAATTGAATTAAAAGGCATAAATTCAGAAGTGAAAATCGCCAGGGCAGAATTTTTTTAACTTTTTATAAAACACTTTACAAAATAGAGTGAATCGCAACGAGAAGATACTTAGGCGTGATTTTTATTTGTAAAAGCAGCGTTTGAAATTGAAATAAGTCGCATAAATTCAGAAGTGAAAAACGCTACTGAGCAGAATTTTTTTAACTTTTTATAAAACACTTTACAAAATAGAGTGAATCGCAACGAGAAGATACATAGGCGTGATTTTTATTACTAAAAACAGCGTTTGAAATTGAATTAAATAGCATAAATTCAGAAGTGATAATCAGCAGGGCATAATTTTTTTAACTTTTTATAAAATACTTTACAAAATAGAGTGAATCGCAACGAGAAGATACATAGGCGTGATTTTTATTTGTAAAAACAGCGTTTGAAATTAAAATAAGTAGCATAAATTCAGAAGTGAAAAACGCCACTGAGCAGAATTTTTTTAACTTTTTATAAAATACTTTACAAAATAGAGTGAATCGCAACGAGAAGATACATAGGCATGATTTTTATTTGTAAAAACAGCGTTTGAAATTAAAATAAGTAGCATAAATTCAGAAGTGAAAAACGCCACTGTGCAGAATTTTTTTAACTTTTTATAAAATACTTTACAAAATAGAGTGAATCGCAACGAGAAGATACATAGGCGTGATTTTTATTACTAAAACCGCGTTTGAAATTGAATTAAATAGCATAAATTCAGAAGTGAAAATCAGCAGGGCAGAATTTTTTTAACTTTTTATAAAATACTTTACAAAATAGAGTGAATCGCAACGAGAAGATACATAGGCGTGATTTTTAATTGTAAAACAGCGTTTGAAATTAAAATAAGTCGCATAAATTCAGAAGTGAAAAACGCCACTGAGCAGAATTTTTTTAACTTTTTATAAAATACTTTACAAAATAGAGTGATTCGCAACGAGAAGATACTTTGGCGTGATTTTTATTTGTAAAAACAGCGTTTGAAATTAAAATAAGTCGCATAAATTCAGAAGTGAAAATTGCCAGGGCAGAATTTTTTTAACTTTTTAGAAAATACTTTACAAAATAGAGTGAATCGCAACGAGAAGATACATAGGCGTGATTTTTATTACTAAAAACAGCCTTTGAAATTGAATTAAATACCATAAATTCAGAAGTGAAAATTGCCAGGGCAGAATTTTTTTAACTTTTTATAAAATACTTTACAAAATAGAGTGAATCGCAACGAGAAGATACTTAGGCGTGATTTTTAATTGTAAAAACAGCGTTTGAAATTAAAATAAGTCGCATAAATTCAGAAGTGAAAAAAGCCACTCTGCAGAATTTTTTTAACTTTTTATAAAACACTTTACAAAATAGAAAGAATCGCAACGAGAAGAAACATAGGCGTGATTTTTATTACTAAAAACAGCGTTTGAAATTGAATTAAAAGGCATAAATTCCGAAGTGAAAATCGCCAGGGCAGAATTTTTTTAACTTTTTATAAAACACTTTACAAAATAGAGTGAATCGCAACGAGAAGATACTTAGGCGTGATTTTTATTACTAAAAACAGCGTTTGAAATTGAATTAAATAGCATAAATTCAGAAGTGATAATCAGCAGGGCATAATTTTTTTAACTTTTTATAAAATACTTTACAAAATAGAGTGAATCGCAACGAGAAGATACATAGGCGTGATTTTTATTTGTAAAAACAGCGTTTGAAATTAAAATAAGTAGCATAAATTCAGAAGTGAAAAACGCCACTGAGCAGAATTTTTTTAACTTTTTATAAAATACTTTACAAAATAGAGTGAATCGCAACGAGAAGATACATAGGCATGATTTTTATTTGTAAAAACAGCGTTTGAAATTAAAATAAGTAGCATAAATTCAGAAGTGAAAAACGCCACTGTGCAGAATTTTTTTAACTTTTTATAAAATACTTTACAAAATAGAGTGAATCGCAACGAGAAGATACATAGGCGTGATTTTTATTACTAAAACCGCGTTTGAAATTGAATTAAATAGCATAAATTCAGAAGTGAAAATCAGCAGGGCAGAATTTTTTTAACTTTTTATAAAACACTTTACAAAATAGAGTGAATCGCAACGAGAAGATACATAGGCGTGATTTTTAATTGTAAAACAGCGTTTGAAATTAAAATAAGTCGCATAAATTCAGAAGTGAAAAACGCCACTGAGCAGAATTTTTTTAACTTTTTATAAAATACTTTACAAAATAGAGTGAATCGCAACGAGAAGATACTTAGGCGTGATTTTTATTACTAAAAACAGCGTTTGAAATTAAAATAAGTCGCATAAATTCAGAAGTGAAAATCGCCAGGGCAGAATTTTTTTAACTTTTTATAAAATACTTTACAAAATAGAGTGAATCGCAACGAGAAGATACTTAGGCGTGATTTTTATTACTAAAAACAGCGTTTGAAATTAAAATAAGTCGCATAAATTCAGAAGTGAAAATCGCCAGGGCAGAATTTTTTTAACTTTTTATAAAATACTTTACAAAATAGAGTGATTCGCAACGAGAAGATACTTAGGCGTGATTTTTATTACTAAAAACAGCGTTTGAAATTGAATTAAATAGCATAAATTCAGAAGTGAAAATCGCCAGGGCAGAATTTTTTTAACTTTTTATAAAATACTTTACAAAATAGAGTGATTCGCAACGAGAAGATACTTAGGCGTGATTTTTATTACTAAAAACAGCGTTTGAAATTGAATTAAATAGCATAAATTCAGAAGTGAAAATCGCCAGGGCAGAATTTTTTTAACTTTTTATAAAACACATTACAAAATAGAGTGAATCGCAACGAGAAGATACATAGGCGTGATTTTTATTACTAAAAACAGTGTTTGAAATTGAATTAAATAGCATAAATTCAGAAGTGAAAATCAGCAGGGCAGAATTTTTTTAACTTTTTATAAAATACTTTACAAAATAGAGTGAATCGCAACGAGAAGATACATAGGCGTGATTTTTATTTGTAAAAACAGCGTTTGAAATTAAAATAAGTAGCATAAATTCAGAAGTGAAAAACGGCACTGAGCAGAATTTTTTTAACTTTTTATAAAATACTTTACAAAATAGAGTAAATCGCAACGAGAAGAAACATAGGCGTGATTTTTATAACTAAAAACAGCGTTTGAAATTGAATAAAATAGCATAAATTCAGAAGTGAAAATCGCCAGGGCAGAATTTTTTTAACTTTTTATAAAACACTTTACAAAATAGAGTAAATCGCAACGAGAAGATACTTAGGCGTCATTTTTATTTGTAAAAACAGCGTTTGAAATTGAATTAAATAGTTTAAATTCAGAAGTGAAAATCGCCAGGGCAGAATTTTTTTAACTTTTTATAAAACACTTTACAAAATAGAGTGAATCGCAACGAGAAGATACATAGGCGTGATTTTTAATTGAAAAAACAGCGTTTGAAATTAAAATAAGTCGCATAAATTTAGAAGTGGAAAACGCCACTGTGCAGAATTTTTTTATCTTTTTATAAAAGACTTTACAAAATAGAGTGAATCGCAACGAGAAGAAACATAGGCGTGATTTTTATTACTAAAAACAGCGTTTGAAATTGAATTAAATAGCATAAATTCAGAAGTGAAAATCGCCAGGTTAGAATTTTTTTAACTTTTTATAAAACACTTTACAAAATAGAGTAAATCGCAACGAGAAGATACTTAGGCGTGATTTTTATTTGTAAAAACAGCGTTTGAAATTGAATTAAATAGCATAAATTCAGAAGTGAAAATCGCCAGGGTAGAATTTTTTTAACTTTTTATAAAACACTTTACAAAATAGAGTGAAATGACACGAGAAGATACTTAGGCGTGATTTTTTATTGTAAAAACAGCGTTTGAAATTGAAATAAGTCGCATAAATTCAGAAGTGAAAAACGCCACTGTGCAGAATTTTTTTAACTTTTTATAAAATACTTTACAAAATAGAGTGAATCGCAACGAGAAGATACTTAGGCGTGATTTTTATTACTAAAAACAGCGTTTGAAATTAAAATAAGTCGCATAAATTCAGAAGTGAAAAACGGCACTGAGCAGAATTTTTTTAACTTTTTATAAAATACTTTACAAAATAGAGTAAATCGCAACGAGAAGAAACATAGGCGTGATTTTTATAACTAAAAACAGCGTTTGAAATTGAATTAAATAGCATAAATTCAGAAGTGAAAATCGCCAGGGCAGAATTTTTTTAACTTTTTATAAAACACTTTACAAAATAGAGTAAATCGCAACGAGAAGATACTTAGGCGTCATTTTTATTTGTAAAAACAGCGTTTGAAATTGAATTAAATAGTTTAAATTCAGAAGTGAAAATCGCCAGGGCAGAATTTTTTTAACTTTTTATAAAACACTTTACAAAATAGAGTGAATCGCAACGAGAAGATACATAGGCGTGATTTTTATTTGTAAAAACAGCGTTTGAAATTAAAATAAGTAGCATAAATTCAGAAGTGAAAAACGCCACTGAGCAGAAGTTTTTTAACTTTTTATAAAATACTTTACAAAATAGAGTGAATCGCAACGAGAAGATACTTAGGCGTGATTTTTATTTGTAAAAACAGCGTTTGAAATTAAAATAAGTAGCATAAATTCAGAAGTGAAAAACGCCACTGAGCAGAAGTTTTTTAACTTTTTATATAATACTTTACAAAATAGAGTGAATCGCAACGAGAAGATACATAGGCGTGATTTTTATTTGTAAAAACAGCGTTTGAAATTAAAATAAGTAGCATAAATTCAGAAGTGAAAAACGCCACTGAGCAGAATTTTTTTAACTTTTTATAAAATACTTTACAAAATAGAGTAATTCGCAACGAGAAGATACATAGGCGTGATTTTTAATTGAAAAAACAGCGTTTGAAATTAAAATAAGTCGCATAAATTTAGAAGTGGAAAACGCCACTGTGCAGAATTTTTTTATCTTTTTATAAAAGACTTTACAAAATAGAGTGAATCGCAACGAGAAGATACATAGGCGTGATTTTTATTACTAAAAACAGCCTTTGAAATTGAATTAAATACCATAAATTCAGAAGTGAAAATTGCCAGGGCAGAATTTTTTTAACTTTTTATAAAATACTTTACAAAATAGAGTGAATCGCAACGAGAAGATACTTAGGCGTGATTTTTAATTGTAAAAACAGCGTTTGAAATTAAAATAAGTCGCATAAATTCAGAAGTGAAAAAAGCCACTCTGCAGAATTTTTTTAACTTTTTATAAAACACTTTACAAAATAGAGTGAATCGCAACGAGAAGAAACATAGGCGTGATTTTTATTACTAAAAACAGCGTTTGAAATTGAATTAAAAGGCATAAATTCAGAAGTGAAAATCGCCAGGGCAGAATTTTTTTAACTTTTTATAAAACACTTTACAAAATAGAGTGAATCGCAACGAGAAGATACTTAGGCGTGATTTTTATTTGTAAAAGCAGCGTTTGAAATTGAAATAAGTCGCATAAATTCAGAAGTGAAAAACGCTACTGAGCAGAATTTTTTTAACTTTTTATAAAACACTTTACAAAATAGAGTGAATCGCAACGAGAAGATACATAGGCGTGATTTTTATTACTAAAAACAGCGTTTGAAATTGAATTAAATAGCATAAATTCAGAAGTGATAATCAGCAGGGCATAATTTTTTTAACTTTTTATAAAATACTTTACAAAATAGAGTGAATCGCAACGAGAAGATACATAGGCGTGATTTTTATTTGTAAAAACAGCGTTTGAAATTAAAATAAGTAGCATAAATTCAGAAGTGAAAAACGCCACTGAGCAGAATTTTTTTAACTTTTTATAAAATACTTTACAAAATAGAGTGAATCGCAACGAGAAGATACATAGGCATGATTTTTATTTGTAAAAACAGCGTTTGAAATTAAAATAAGTAGCATAAATTCAGAAGTGAAAAACGCCACTGTGCAGAATTTTTTTAACTTTTTATAAAATACTTTACAAAATAGAGTGAATCGCAACGAGAAGATACATAGGCGTGATTTTTATTACTAAAACCGCGTTTGAAATTGAATTAAATAGCATAAATTCAGAAGTGAAAATCAGCAGGGCAGAATTTTTTTAACTTTTTATAAAATACTTTACAAAATAGAGTGAATCGCAACGAGAAGATACATAGGCGTGATTTTTAATTGTAAAACAGCGTTTGAAATTAAAATAAGTCGCATAAATTCAGAAGTGAAAAACGCCACTGAGCAGAATTTTTTTAACTTTTTATAAAATACTTTACAAAATAGAGTGATTCGCAACGAGAAGATACTTTGGCGTGATTTTTATTACTAAAAACAGCGTTTGAAATTAAAATAAGTCGCATAAATTCAGAAGTGAAAATTGCCAGGGCAGAATTTTTTTAACTTTTTAGAAAATACTTTACAAAATAGAGTGAATCGCAACGAGAAGATACATAGGCGTGATTTTTATTACTAAAAACAGCCTTTGAAATTGAATTAAATACCATAAATTCAGAAGTGAAAATTGCCAGGGCAGAATTTTTTTAACTTTTTATAAAATACTTTACAAAATAGAGTGAATCGCAACGAGAAGATACTTAGGCGTGATTTTTAATTGTAAAAACAGCGTTTGAAATTAAAATAAGTCGCATAAATTCAGAAGTGAAAAAAGCCACTCTGCAGAATTTTTTTAACTTTTTATAAAACACTTTACAAAATAGAAAGAATCGCAACGAGAAGAAACATAGGCGTGATTTTTATTACTAAAAACAGCGTTTGAAATTGAATTAAAAGGCATAAATTCAGAAGTGAAAATCGCCAGGGCAGAATTTTTTTAACTTTTTATAAAACACTTTACAAAATAGAGTGAATCGCAACGAGAAGATACATAGGCGTGATTTTTATTACTAAAAACAGCGTTTGAAATTAAAATAAGTCGCATAAATTCAGAAGTGAAAATCGCCAGGGCAGAATTTTTTTAACTTTTTATAAAATACTTTACAAAATAGAGTGAATCGCAACGAGAAGATACTTAGGCGTGATTTTTATTACTAAAAACAGCGTTTGAAATTAAAATAAGTCGCATAAATTCAGAAGTGAAAATCGCCAGGGCAGAATTTTTTTAACTTTTTATAAAATACTTTACAAAATAGAGTGATTCGCAACGAGAAGATACTTAGGCGTGATTTTTATTACTAAAAACAGCGTTTGAAATTGAATTAAATAGCATAAATTCAGAAGTGAAAATCGCCAGGGCAGAATTTTTTTAACTTTTTATAAAATACTTTACAAAATAGAGTGATTCGCAACGAGAAGATACTTAGGCGTGATTTTTATTACTAAAAACAGCGTTTGAAATTGAATTAAATAGCATAAATTCAGAAGTGAAAATCGCCAGGGCAGAATTTTTTTAACTTTTTATAAAACACATTACAAAATAGAGTGAATCGCAACGAGAAGATACATAGGCGTGATTTTTATTTGTAAAAACAGCGTTTGAAATTAAAATAAGTAGCATAAATTCAGAAGTGAAAAACGGCACTGAGCAGAATTTTTTTAACTTTTTATAAAATACTTTACAAAAAAGAGTAAATCGCAACGAGAAGAAACATAGGCGTGATTTTTATAACTAAAAACAGCGTTTGAAATTGAATAAAATAGCATAAATTCAGAAGTGAAAATCGCCAGGGCAGAATTTTTTTAACTTTTTATAAAACACTTTACAAAATAGAGTAAATCGCAACGAGAAGATACTTAGGCGTCATTTTTATTTGTAAAAACAGCGTTTGAAATTGAATTAAATAGTTTAAATTCAGAAGTGAAAATCGCCAGGGCAGAATTTTTTTAACTTTTTATAAAACACTTTACAAAATAGAGTGAATCGCAACGAGAAGATACATAGGCGTGATTTTTAATTGAAAAAACAGCGTTTGAAATTAAAATAAGTCGCATAAATTTAGAAGTGGAAAACGCCACTGTGCAGAATTTTTTTATCTTTTTATAAAAGACTTTACAAAATAGAGTGAATCGCAACGAGAAGAAACATAGGCGTGATTTTTATTACTAAAAACAGCGTTTGAAATTGAATTAAATAGCATAAATTCAGAAGTGAAAATCGCCAGGTTAGAATTTTTTTAACTTTTTATAAAACACTTTACAAAATAGAGTAAATCGCAACGAGAAGATACTTAGGCGTGATTTTTATTTGTAAAAACAGCGTTTGAAATTGAATTAAATAGCATAAATTCAGAAGTGAAAATCGCCAGGGTAGAATTTTTTTAACTTTTTATAAAACACTTTACAAAATAGAGTGAAATGACACGAGAAGATACTTAGGCGTGATTTTTTATTGTAAAAACAGCGTTTGAAATTGAAATAAGTCGCATAAATTCAGAAGTGAAAAACGCCACTGTGCAGAATTTTTTTAACTTTTTATAAAATACTTTACAAAATAGAGTGAATCGCAACGAGAAGATACTTAGGCGTGATTTTTATTACTAAAAACAGCGTTTGAAATTAAAATAAGTCGCATAAATTCAGAAGTGAAAATCGCCAGGGCAGAATTTTTTTAACTTTTTATAAAATACTTTACAAAATAGAGTGAATCGCAACGAGAAGATACTTAGGCGTGATTTTTATTACTAAAAACAGCGTTTGAAATTAAAATAAGTCGCATAAATTCAGAAGTGAAAATCGCCAGGGCAGAATTTTTTTAACTTTTTATAAAATACTTTACAAAATAGAGTGAATCGCAACGAGAAGATACTTAGGCGTATTTTTATTTGTAAAAACAGCGTTTGAAATTGAATTAAATAGCATAAATTCAGAAGTGAAAATCGCCAGGGCAGAATTTTTTTAACTTTTTATAAAATACTTTACAAAATAGAGTGATTCGCAACGAGAAGATACTTAGGCGTGATTTTTATTACTAAAAACAGCGTTTGAAATTGAATTAAATAGCATAAATTCAGAAGTGAAAATCGCCAGGGCAGAATTTTTTTAACTTTTTATAAAACACATTACAAAATAGAGTAAATCGCAACGAGAAGATACATAGGCGTGATTTTTATTACTAAAAACAGTGTTTGAAATTGAATTAAATAGCATAAATTCAGAAGTGAAAATCAGCAGGGCAGAATTTTTTTAACTTTTTATAAAATACTTTACAAAATAGAGTGAATCGCAACGAGAAGATACATAGGCGTGATTTTTATTTGTAAAAACAGCGTTTGAAATTAAAATAAGTAGCATAAATTCAGAAGTGAAAAACGGCACTGAGCAGAATTTTTTTAACTTTTTATAAAATACTTTACAAAATAGAGTAAATCGCAACGAGAAGATACATAGGCGTGATTTTTAATTGTAAAAACAGCGTTTGAAATTAAAATAAGTCGCATAAATTTAGAAGTGAAAAACGCCACTGTGCAGAATTTTTTTATCTTTTTATAAAACACATTACAAAATAGAGTGAATCGCAACGAGAAGAAACATAGGCGTGATTTTTATAACTAAAAACAGCGTTTGAAATTGAATTAAATAGCATAAATTCAGAAGTGAAAATCGCCAGGGCAGAATTTTTTTAACTTTTTATAAAACACTTTACAAAATAGAGTAAATCGCAACGAGAAGATACTTAGGCGTCATTTTTATTTGTAAAAACAGCGTTTGAAATTGAATTAAATAGTTTAAATTCAGAAGTGAAAATCGCCAGGGCAGAATTTTTTTAACTTTTTATAAAACACTTTACAAAATAGAGTGAATCGCAACGAGAAGATACATAGGCGTGATTTTTATTTGTAAAAACAGCGTTTGAAATTAAAATAAGTAGCATAAATTCAGAAGTGAAAAACGCCACTGAGCAGAAGTTTTTTAACTTTTTATAAAATACTTTACAAAATAGAGTGAATCGCAACGAGAAGATACTTAGGCGTGATTTTTATTTGTAAAAACAGCGTTTGAAATTAAAATAAGTAGCATAAATTCAGAAGTGAAAAACGCCACTGAGCAGAAGTTTTTTAACTTTTTATATAATACTTTACAAAATAGAGTGAATCGCAACGAGAAGATACATAGGCGTGATTTTTATTACTAAAAACAGCGTTTGAAATTGAATTAAATAGCATAAATTCAGAAGTGAAAATCGCCAGGGCAGAATTTTTTTAACTTTTTATAAAACACATTACAAAATAGAGTGAATCGCAACGAGAAGATACATAGGCGTGATTTTTATTACTAAAAACAGTGTTTGAAATTGAATTAAATAGCATAAATTCAGAAGTGAAAATCAGCAGGGCAGAATTTTTTTAACTTTTTATAAAATACTTTACAAAATAGAGTGAATCGCAACGAGAAGATACATAGGCGTGATTTTTATTTGTAAAAACAGCGTTTGAAATTAAAATAAGTAGCATAAATTCAGAAGTGAAAAACGGCACTGAGCAGAATTTTTTTAACTTTTTATAAAATACTTTACAAAATAGAGTAAATCGCAACGAGAAGAAACATAGGCGTGATTTTTATAACTAAAAACAGCGTTTGAAATTGAATAAAATAGCATAAATTCAGAAGTGAAAATCGCCAGGGCAGAATTTTTTTAACTTTTTATAAAACACTTTACAAAATAGAGTAAATCGCAACGAGAAGATACTTAGGCGTCATTTTTATTTGTAAAAACAGCGTTTGAAATTGAATTAAATAGTTTAAATTCAGAAGTGAAAATCGCCAGGGCAGAATTTTTTTAACTTTTTATAAAACACTTTACAAAATAGAGTGAATCGCAACGAGAAGATACATAGGCGTGATTTTTAATTGAAAAAACAGCGTTTGAAATTAAAATAAGTCGCATAAATTTAGAAGTGGAATACGCCACTGTGCAGAATTTTTTTATCTTTTTATAAAAGACTTTACAAAATAGAGTGAATCGCAACGAGAAGAAACATAGGCGTGATTTTTATTACTAAAAACAGCGTTTGAAATTGAATTAAATAGCATAAATTCAGAAGTGAAAATCGCCAGGTTAGAATTTTTTTAACTTTTTATAAAACACTTTACAAAATAGAGTAAATCGCAACGAGAAGATACTTAGGCGTGATTTTTATTTGTAAAAACAGCGTTTGAAATTGAATTAAATAGCATAAATTCAGAAGTGAAAATCGCCAGGGTAGAATTTTTTTAACTTTTTATAAAACACTTTACAAAATAGAGTGAAATGACACGAGAAGATACTTAGGCGTGATTTTTTATTGTAAAAACAGCGTTTGAAATTGAAATAAGTCGCATAAATTCAGAAGTGAAAAACGCCACTGTGCAGAATTTTTTTAACTTTTTATAAAATACTTTACAAAATAGAGTGAATCGCAACGAGAAGATACTTAGGCGTGATTTTTATTACTAAAAACAGCGTTTGAAATTAAAATAAGTCGCATAAATTCAGAAGTGAAAATCGCCAGGGCAGAATTTTTTTAACTTTTTATAAAATACTTTACAAAATAGAGTGAATCGCAACGAGAAGATACTTAGGCGTGATTTTTATTACTAAAAACAGCGTTTGAAATTAAAATAAGTCGCATAAATTCAGAAGTGAAAATCGCCAGGGCAGAATTTTTTTAACTTTTTATAAAATACTTTACAAAATAGAGTGAATCGCAACGAGAAGATACTTAGGCGTATTTTTATTTGTAAAAACAGCGTTTGAAATTGAATTAAATAGCATAAATTCAGAAGTGAAAATCGCCAGGGCAGAATTTTTTTAACTTTTTATAAAATACTTTACAAAATAGAGTGATTCGCAACGAGAAGATACTTAGGCGTGATTTTTATTACTAAAAACAGCGTTTGAAATTGAATTAAATAGCATAAATTCAGAAGTGAAAATCGCCAGGGCAGAATTTTTTTAACTTTTTATAAAACACATTACAAAATAGAGTAAATCGCAACGAGAAGATACATAGGCGTGATTTTTATTACTAAAAACAGTGTTTGAAATTGAATTAAATAGCATAAATTCAGAAGTGAAAATCAGCAGGGCAGAATTTTTTTAACTTTTTATAAAATACTTTACAAAATAGAGTGAATCGCAACGAGAAGATACATAGGCGTGATTTTTATTTGTAAAAACAGCGTTTGAAATTAAAATAAGTAGCATAAATTCAGAAGTGAAAAACGGCACTGAGCAGAATTTTTTTAACTTTTTATAAAATACTTTACAAAATAGAGTAAATCGCAACGAGAAGATACATAGGCGTGATTTTTAATTGTAAAAACAGCGTTTGAAATTAAAATAAGTAGCATAAATTCAGAAGTGAAAAACGGCACTGAGCAGAATTTTTTTATCTTTTTATAAAACACATTACAAAATAGAGTGAATCGCAACGAGAAGAAACATAGGCGTGATTTTTATAACTAAAAACAGCGTTTGAAATTGAATTAAATAGCATAAATTCAGAAGTGAAAATCGCCAGGGCAGAATTTTTTTAACTTTTTATAAAACACTTTACAAAATAGAGTAAATCGCAACGAGAAGATACTTAGGCGTCATTTTTATTTGTAAAAACAGCGTTTGAAATTGAATTAAATAGTTTAAATTCAGAAGTGAAAATCGCCAGGGCAGAATTTTTTTAACTTTTTATAAAACACTTTACAAAATAGAGTGAATCGCAACGAGAAGATACATAGGCGTGATTTTTATTTGTAAAAACAGCGTTTGAAATTAAAATAAGTAGCATAAATTCAGAAGTGAAAAACGCCACTGAGCAGAAGTTTTTTAACTTTTTATAAAATACTTTACAAAATAGAGTGAATCGCAACGAGAAGATACTTAGGCGTGATTTTTATTTGTAAAAACAGCGTTTGAAATTAAAATAAGTAGCATAAATTCAGAAGTGAAAAACGCCACTGAGCAGAAGTTTTTTAACTTTTTATATAATACTTTACAAAATAGAGTGAATCGCAACGAGAAGATACATAGGCGTGATTTTTATTTGTAAAAATAGCGTTTGAAATTAAAATAAGTAGCATAAATTCAGAAGTGAAAAACGCCACTGAGCAGAATTTTTTTAACTTTTTATAAAACACTTTACAAAATAGAGTGAATCGCAACGAGAAGATACATAGGCGTGATTTTTATTTGTAAAAACAGCGTTTGAAATTAAAATAAGTAGCATAAATTCAGAAGTGAAAAACGCCACTGAGCAGAAGTTTTTTAACTTTTTATATAATACTTTACAAAATAGAGTGAATCGCAACGAGAAGATACATAGGCGTGATTTTTATTTGTAAAAACAGCGTTTGAAATTAAAATAAGTCGCATAAATTCAAAAGTGAAAAACGCCACTGAGCAGAATTTTTTTAACTTTTTATAAAATACTTTACAAAATAGAGTGAATCGCAACGAGAAGATACATAGGCGTGATTTTTATTACTAAAACCGCGTTTGAAATTGAATTAAATAGCATAAATTCAGAAGTGAAAATCAGCAGGGCAGAATTTTTTTAACTTTTTATAAAATACTTTACAAAATAGAAAGAATCGCAACGAGAAGATACTTAGGCGTGATTTTTATTTGTAAAAACAGCGTTTGAAATTAAAATAAGTAGCATAAATTCAGAAGTGAAAAACGCCACTGAGCAGAATTTTTTTAACTTTTTATAAAATACTTTACAAAATAGAATGAATCGCAACGAGAAGATACATAGGCGTGATTTTTATTTGTAAAAACAGCGTTTGAAATTAAAATAAGTCGCATAAATTCAGAAGTGAAAAAAGCCACTGCAGAATTTTTTTAACTTTTTATAAAACACTTTACAAAATAGAAAGAATCGCAACGAGAAGATACTTAGGCGTGATTTTTATTTGTAAAAACAGCGTTTGAAATTAAAATAAGTAGCATAAATTCAGAAGTGAAAAACGCCACTGAGCAGAATTTTTTTAACTTTTTATAAAATACTTTACAAAATAGAAAGAATCGCAACGAGAAGATACTTAAACGTGATTTTTATTTGTAAAAACAGCGTTTGAAATTAAAATAAGTCGCATAAATTCAGAAGTGAAAAAAGCCACTCTGCAGAATTTTTTTTAACTTTTTATAAAACACTTTACAAAATAGAAAGAATCGCAACGAGAAGAAACATAGGCGTGATTTTTATTACTAAAAACAGCGTTTGAAATTGAATTAAAAGGCATAAATTCAGGAGTGAAAAAAGCCACTCTGCAGAATTTTTTTAACTTTTTATAAAACACTTTACAAAATAGAAAGAATCGCAACGAGAAGAAACATAGGCGTGATTTTTATTACTAAAAACAGCGTTTGAAATTGAATTAAAAGGCATAAATTCAGAAGTGAAAATCGCCAGGGCAGAATATTTTTAACTTTTTATAAAATATTTCACGTAATAGAGTGAATCGCAACGAGATTTTTATTTGTAAAAACAGCGCTTGAAATTATAATAAGTCGCATAAATTCAGAAGTGAAAAACGCCACTGAGCAGAATTTTTTTAACTTTTTATAAAATACTTTACAAAATAGAGTGAATCGCAACGAGAAGATACATAGGCGTGATTTTTATTACTAAAAACAGCGTTTGAAATTGAATTAAATAGCATAAATTCAGAAGTGATAATCAGCAGGGCATAATTTTTTTAACTTTTTATAAAATACTTTACAAAATAGAGTGAATCGCAACGAGAAGATACATAGGCGTGATTTTTATTTGTAAAAACAGCGTTTGAAATTAAAATAAGTAGCATAAATTCAGAAGTGAAAAACGCCACTGAGCAGAATTTTTTTAACTTTTTATAAAACATTTTACAAAATAGAGTGAATCGCAACGAGAAGATACATAGGCGTGATTTTTATTTGTAAAAACAGCGTTTGAAATTAAAATAAGTAGCATAAATTCAGAAGTGAAAAACGCCACTGAGCAGAAGTTTTTTAACTTTTTATATAATACTTTACAAAATAGAGTGAATCGCAAGGAGAAGATACATAGGCGTGATTTTTATTTGTAAAAACAGCGTTTGAAATTAAAATAAGTAGCATAAATTCAAAAGTGAAAAACGCCACTGAGCAGAATTTTTTTAACTTTTTATAAAATACTTTACAAAATAGAGTGAATCGCAACGAGAAGATACATAGGCGTGATTTTTATTACTAAAACCGCGTTTGAAATTGAATTAAATAGCATAAATTCAGAAGTGAAAATCAGCAGGGCAGAATTTTTTTAACTTTTTATAAAATACTTTACAAAATAGAAAGAATCGCAACGAGAAGATACTTAGGCGTGATTTTTATTTGTAAAAACAGCGTTTGAAATTAAAATAAGTAGCATAAATTCAGAAGTGAAAAACGCCACTGAGCAGAATTTTTTTAACTTTTTATAAAATACTTTACAAAATAGAATGAATCGCAACGAGAAGATACATAGGCGTGATTTTTATTTGTAAAAACAGCGTTTGAAATTAAAATAAGTCGCATAAATTCAGAAGTGAAAAAAGCCACTCTGCAGAATTTTTTTAACTTTTTATAAAACACTTTACAAAATAGAAAGAATCGCAACGAGAAGATACTTAGGCGTGATTTTTATTTGTAAAAACAGCGTTTGAAATTAAAATAAGTAGCATAAATTCAGAAGTGAAAAACGCCACTGAGCAGAATTTTTTTAACTTTTTATAAAATACTTTACAAAATAGAAAGAATCGCAACGAGAAGATACTTAGGCGTGATTTTTATTACTAAAAACAGCGTTTGAAATTGAATTAAAAGGCATAAATTCAGGAGTGAAAAAAGCCACTCTGCAGAATTTTTTTAACTTTTTATAAAACACTTTACAAAATAGAAAGAATCGCAACGAGAAGAAACATAGGCGTGATTTTTATTACTAAAAACAGCGTTTGAAATTGAATTAAAAGGCATAAATTCAGGAGTGAAAAAAGCCACTCTGCAGAATTTTTTTAACTTTTTATAAAACACTTTACAAAATAGAAAGAATCGCAACGAGAAGAAACATAGGCGTGATTTTTATTACTAAAAACAGCGTTTGAAATTGAATTAAAAGGCATAAATTCAGAAGTGAAAATCGCCAGGGCAGAATATTTTTAACTTTTTATAAAATATTTCACGTAATAGAGTGAATCGCAACGAGATTTTTATTTGTAAAAACAGCGCTTGAAATTATAATAAGTCGCATAAATTCAGAAGTGAAAAACGCCACTGAGCAGAATTTTTTTAACTTTTTATAAAATACTTTACAAAATAGAGTGAATCGCAACGAGAAGATACATAGGCGTGATTTTTATTACTAAAAACAGCGTTTGAAATTGAATTAAATAGCATAAATTCAGAAGTGATAATCAGCAGGGCATAATTTTTTTAACTTTTTATAAAATACTTTACAAAATAGAGTGAATCGCAACGAGAAGATACATAGGCGTGATTTTTATTTGTAAAAACAGCGTTTGAAATTAAAATAAGTAGCATAAATTCAGAAGTGAAAAACGCCACTGAGCAGAATTTTTTTAACTTTTTATAAAACACTTTACAAAATAGAAAGAATCGCAACGAGAAGAAACATAGGCGTGATTTTTATTACTAAAAACAGCGTTTGAAATTGAATTAAAAGGCATAAATTCAGGAGTGAAAAAAGCCACTCTGCAGAATTTTTTTAACTTTTTATAAAACACTTTACAAAATAGAAAGAATCGCAACGAGAAGAAACATAGGCGTGATTTTTATTACTAAAAACAGCGTTTGAAATTGAATTAAAAGGCATAAATTCAGAAGTGAAAATCGCCAGGGCAGAATATTTTTAACTTTTTATAAAATATTTCACGTAATAGAGTGAATCGCAACGAGATTTTTATTTGTAAAAACAGCGCTTGAAATTATAATAAGTCGCATAAATTCAGAAGTGAAAAACGCCACTGAGCAGAATTTTTTTAACTTTTTATAAAATACTTTACAAAATAGAGTGAATCGCAACGAGAAGATACATAGGCGTGATTTTTATTACTAAAAACAGCGTTTGAAATTGAATTAAATAGCATAAATTCAGAAGTGATAATCAGCAGGGCATAATTTTTTTAACTTTTTATAAAATACTTTACAAAATAGAGTGAATCGCAACGAGAAGATACATAGGCGTGATTTTTATTTGTAAAAACAGCGTTTGAAATTAAAATAAGTAGCATAAATTCAGAAGTGAAAAACGCCACTGAGCAGAATTTTTTTAACTTTTTATAAAATACTTTACAAAATAGAGTGAATCGCAACGAGAAGATACATAGGCGTGATTTTTATTACTAAAAACAGCCTTTGAAATTGAATTAAATACCATAAATTCAGAAGTGAAAATTGCCAGGGCAGAATTTTTTTAACTTTTTATAAAATACTTTACAAAATAGAGTGAATCGCAACGAGAAGATACTTAGGCGTGATTTTTAATTGTAAAAACAGCGTTTGAAATTAAAATAAGTCGCATAAATTCAGAAGTGAAAAAAGCCACTCTGCAGAATTTTTTTAACTTTTTATAAAACACTTTACAAAATAGAAAGAATCGCAACGAGAAGAAACATAGGCGTGATTTTTATTACTAAAAACAGCGTTTGAAATTGAATTAAAAGGCATAAATTCAGAAGTGAAAATCGCCAGGGCAGAATTTTTTTAACTTTTTATAAAACACTTTACAAAATAGAGTGAATCGCAACGAGAAGATACTTAGGCGTGATTTTTATTACTAAAAACAGCGTTTGAAATTGAATTAAATAGCATAAATTCAGAAGTGATAATCAGCAGGGCATAATTTTTTTAACTTTTTATAAAATACTTTACAAAATAGAGTGAATCGCAACGAGAAGATACATAGGCGTGATTTTTATTTGTAAAAATAGCGTTTGAAATTAAAATAAGTAGCATAAATTCAGAAGTGAAAAACGCCACTGAGCAGAATTTTTTTAACTTTTTATAAAATACTTTACAAAATAGAGTGAATCGCAACGAGAAGATACATAGGCATGATTTTTATTTGTAAAAACAGCGTTTGAAATTAAAATAAGTCGCATAAATTCAGAAGTGAAAAACGCCACTGAGCAGAATTTTTTTAACTTTTTATAAAATACTTTACAAAATAGAGTGAATCGCAACGAGAAGATACTTAGGCGTGATTTTTATTACTAAAAACAGCGTTTGAAATTAAAATAAGTCGCATAAATTCAGAAGTGAAAATCGCCAGGGCAGCATTTTTTTAACTTTTTATAAAATACTTTACAAAATATAGTGAATCGCAACGAGAAGATACTTAGGCGTGATTTTTATTACTAAAAACAGCGTTTGAAATTAAAATAAGTCGCATAAATTCAGAAGTGAAAATCGCCAGGGCAGAATTTTTTTAACTTTTTATAAAATACTTTACAAAATAGAGTGAATCGCAACGAGAAGATACTTGGTAGTGATTTTTATTTGTAAAAACAGCGTTTGAAATTGAATTAAATAGCATAAATTCAGAAGTGAAAATCGCCAGGGCAGAATCTTTTTAACTTTTTATAAAATACTTTACAAAATAGAGTGAATCGCAACGAGAAGATACATAGGCGTGATTTTTATTTGTAAAAACAGCGTTTGAAATTAAAATAAGTAGCATAAATTCAGAAGTGAAAAACGCCACTGAGCAGAAGTTTTTTAACTTTTTATAAAATACTTTACAAAATAGAGTGAATCGCAACGAGAAGATACTTAGGCGTGATTTTTATTTGTAAAAACAGCGTTTGAAATTAAAATAAGTAGCATAAATTCAGAAGTGAAAAACGCCACTGAGCAGAAGTTTTTTAACTTTTTATATAATACTTTACAAAATAGAGTGAATCGCAACGAGAAGATACATAGGCGTGATTTTTATTACTAAAAACAGCGTTTGAAATTGAATTAAATAGCATAAATTCAGAAGTGAAAATCGCCAGGGCAGAATTTTTTTAACTTTTTATAAAACACATTACAAAATAGAGTGAATCGCAACGAGAAGATACATAGGCGTGATTTTTATTACTAAAAACAGTGTTTGAAATTGAATTAAATAGCATAAATTCAGAAGTGAAAATCAGCAGGGCAGAATTTTTTTAACTTTTTATAAAATACTTTACAAAATAGAGTGAATCGCAACGAGAAGATACATAGGCGTGATTTTTATTTGTAAAAACAGCGTTTGAAATTAAAATAAGTAGCATAAATTCAGAAGTGAAAAACGGCACTGAGCAGAATTTTTTTAACTTTTTATAAAATACTTTACAAAATAGAGTAAATCGCAACGAGAAGAAACATAGGCGTGATTTTTATAACTAAAAACAGCGTTTGAAATTGAATAAAATAGCATAAATTCAGAAGTGAAAATCGCCAGGGCAGAATTTTTTTAACTTTTTATAAAACACTTTACAAAATAGAGTAAATCGCAACGAGAAGATACTTAGGCGTCATTTTTATTTGTAAAAACAGCGTTTGAAATTGAATTAAATAGTTTAAATTCAGAAGTGAAAATCGCCAGGGCAGAATTTTTTTAACTTTTTATAAAACACTTTACAAAATAGAGTGAATCGCAACGAGAAGATACATAGGCGTGATTTTTAATTGAAAAAACAGCGTTTGAAATTAAAATAAGTCGCATAAATTTAGAAGTGGAAAACGCCACTGTGCAGAATTTTTTTATCTTTTTATAAAAGACTTTACAAAATAGAGTGAATCGCAACGAGAAGAAAGATAGGCGTGATTTTTATTACTAAAAACAGCGTTTGAAATTGAATTAAATAGCATAAATTCAGAAGTGAAAATCGCCAGGTTAGAATTTTTTTAACTTTTTATAAAACACTTTACAAAATAGAGTAAATCGCAACGAGAAGATACTTAGGCGTGATTTTTATTTGTAAAAACAGCGTTTGAAATTGAATTAAATAGCATAAATTCAGAAGTGAAAATCGCCAGGGTAGAATTTTTTTAACTTTTTATAAAACACTTTACAAAATAGAGTGAAATGACACGAGAAGATACTTAGGCGTGATTTTTTATTGTAAAAACAGCGTTTGAAATTGAAATAAGTCGCATAAATTCAGAAGTGAAAAACGCCACTGTGCAGAATTTTTTTAACTTTTTATAAAATACTTTACAAAATAGAGTGAATCGCAACGAGAAGATACTTAGGCGTGATTTTTATTACTAAAAACAGCGTTTGAAATTAAAATAAGTCGCATAAATTCAGAAGTGAAAATCGCCAGGGCAGAATTTTTTTAACTTTTTATAAAATACTTTACAAAATAGAGTGAATCGCAACGAGAAGATACTTAGGCGTGATTTTTATTACTAAAAACAGCGTTTGAAATTAAAATAAGTCGCATAAATTCAGAAGTGAAAATCGCCAGGGCAGAATTTTTTTAACTTTTTATAAAATACTTTACAAAATAGAGTGAATCGCAACGAGAAGATACTTAGGCGTATTTTTATTTGTAAAAACAGCGTTTGAAATTGAATTAAATAGCATAAATTCAGAAGTGAAAATCGCCAGGGCAGAATTTTTTTAACTTTTTATAAAATACTTTACAAAATAGAGTGATTCGCAACGAGAAGATACTTAGGCGTGATTTTTATTACTAAAAACAGCGTTTGAAATTGAATTAAATAGCATAAATTCAGAAGTGAAAATCGCCAGGGCAGAATTTTTTTAACTTTTTATAAAACACATTACAAAATAGAGTAAATCGCAACGAGAAGATACATAGGCGTGATTTTTATTACTAAAAACAGTGTTTGAAATTGAATTAAATAGCATAAATTCAGAAGTGAAAATCAGCAGGGCAGAATTTTTTTAACTTTTTATAAAATACTTTACAAAATAGAGTGAATCGCAACGAGAAGATACATAGGCGTGATTTTTATTTGTAAAAACAGCGTTTGAAATTAAAATAAGTAGCATAAATTCAGAAGTGAAAAACGGCACTGAGCAGAATTTTTTTAACTTTTTATAAAATACTTTACAAAATAGAGTAAATCGCAACGAGAAGATACATAGGCGTGATTTTTAATTGTAAAAACAGCGTTTGAAATTAAAATAAGTAGCATAAATTCAGAAGTGAAAAACGGCACTGAGCAGAATTTTTTTATCTTTTTATAAAACACATTACAAAATAGAGTGAATCGCAACGAGAAGAAACATAGGCGTGATTTTTATAACTAAAAACAGCGTTTGAAATTGAATTAAATAGCATAAATTCAGAAGTGAAAATCGCCAGGGCAGAATTTTTTTAACTTTTTATAAAACACTTTACAAAATAGAGTAAATCGCAACGAGAAGATACTTAGGCGTCATTTTTATTTGTAAAAACAGCGTTTGAAATTGAATTAAATAGTTTAAATTCAGAAGTGAAAATCGCCAGGGCAGAATTTTTTTAACTTTTTATAAAACACTTTACAAAATAGAGTGAATCGCAACGAGAAGATACATAGGCGTGATTTTTATTTGTAAAAACAGCGTTTGAAATTAAAATAAGTAGCATAAATTCAGAAGTGAAAAACGCCACTGAGCAGAAGTTTTTTAACTTTTTATAAAATACTTTACAAAATAGAGTGAATCGCAACGAGAAGATACTTAGGCGTGATTTTTATTTGTAAAAACAGCGTTTGAAATTAAAATAAGTAGCATAAATTCAGAAGTGAAAAACGCCACTGAGCAGAAGTTTTTTAACTTTTTATATAATACTTTACAAAATAGAGTGAATCGCAACGAGAAGATACATAGGCGTGATTTTTATTTGTAAAAACAGCGTTTGAAATTAAAATAAGTAGCATAAATTCAGAAGTGAAAAACGCCACTGAGCAGAATTTTTTTAACTTTTTATAAAACACTTTACAAAATAGAGTGAATCGCAACGAGAAGATACATAGGCGTGATTTTTATTTGTAAAAACAGCGTTTGAAATTAAAATAAGTAGCATAAATTCAGAAGTGAAAAACGCCACTGAGCAGAAGTTTTTTAACTTTTTATATAATACTTTACAAAATAGAGTGAATCGCAACGAGAAGATACATAGGCGTGATTTTTATTTGTAAAAACAGCGTTTGAAATTAAAATAAGTCGCATAAATTCAAAAGTGAAAAACGCCACTGAGCAGAATTTTTTTAACTTTTTATAAAATACTTTACAAAATAGAGTGAATCGCAACGAGAAGATACATAGGCGTGATTTTTATTACTAAAACCGCGTTTGAAATTGAATTAAATAGCATAAATTCAGAAGTGATAATCAGCAGGGCATAATTTTTTTAACTTTTTATAAAATACTTTACAAAATAGAGTGAATCGCAACGAGAAGATACATAGGCGTGATTTTTATTTGTAAAAACAGCGTTTGAAATTAAAATAAGTAGCATAAATTCAGAAGTGAAAAACGCCACTGAGCAGAATTTTTTTAACTTTTTATAAAACATTTTACAAAATAGAGTGAATCGCAACGAGAAGATACATAGGCGTGATTTTTATTTGTAAAAACAGCGTTTGAAATTAAAATAAGTAGCATAAATTCAGAAGTGAAAAACGCCACTGAGCAGAAGTTTTTTAACTTTTTATATAATACTTTACAAAATAGAGTGAATCGCAACGAGAAGATACATAGGCGTGATTTTTATTTGTAAAAACAGCGTTTGAAATTAAAATAAGTAGCATAAATTCAAAAGTGAAAAACGCCACTGAGCAGAATTTTTTTAACTTTTTATAAAATACTTTACAAAATAGAGTGAATCGCAACGAGAAGATACATAGGCGTGATTTTTATTACTAAAACCGCGTTTGAAATTGAATTAAATAGCATAAATTCAGAAGTGAAAATCAGCAGGGCAGAATTTTTTTAACTTTTTATAAAATACTTTACAAAATAGAGTGAATCGCAACGAGAAGATACATAGGCGTGATTTTTATTTGTAAAAACAGCGTTTGAAATTAAAATAAGTAGCATAAATTCAGAAGTGAAAAACGGCACTGAGCAGAATTTTTTTAACTTTTTATAAAATACTTTACAAAATAGAGTAAATCGCAACGAGAAGAAACATAGGCGTGATTTTTATAACTAAAAACAGCGTTTGAAATTGAATAAAATAGCATAAATTCAGAAGTGAAAATCGCCAGGGCAGAATTTTTTTAACTTTTTATAAAACACTTTACAAAATAGAGTAAATCGCAACGAGAAGATACTTAGGCGTCATTTTTATTTGTAAAAACAGCGTTTGAAATTGAATTAAATAGTTTAAATTCAGAAGTGAAAATCGCCAGGGCAGAATTTTTTTAACTTTTTATAAAACACTTTACAAAATAGAGTGAATCGCAACGAGAAGATACATAGGCGTGATTTTTAATTGAAAAAACAGCGTTTGAAATTAAAATAAGTCGCATAAATTTAGAAGTGGAAAACGCCACTGTGCAGAATTTTTTTATCTTTTTATAAAAGACTTTACAAAATAGAGTGAATCGCAACGAGAAGAAAGATAGGCGTGATTTTTATTACTAAAAACAGCGTTTGAAATTGAATTAAATAGCATAAATTCAGAAGTGAAAATCGCCAGGTTAGAATTTTTTTAACTTTTTATAAAACACTTTACAAAATAGAGTAAATCGCAACGAGAAGATACTTAGGCGTGATTTTTATTTGTAAAAACAGCGTTTGAAATTGAATTAAATAGCATAAATTCAGAAGTGAAAATCGCCAGGGTAGAATTTTTTTAACTTTTTATAAAACACTTTACAAAATAGAGTGAAATGACACGAGAAGATACTTAGGCGTGATTTTTTATTGTAAAAACAGCGTTTGAAATTGAAATAAGTCGCATAAATTCAGAAGTGAAAAACGCCACTGTGCAGAATTTTTTTAACTTTTTATAAAATACTTTACAAAATAGAGTGAATCGCAACGAGAAGATACTTAGGCGTGATTTTTATTACTAAAAACAGCGTTTGAAATTAAAATAAGTCGCATAAATTCAGAAGTGAAAATCGCCAGGGCAGAATTTTTTTAACTTTTTATAAAATACTTTACAAAATAGAGTGAATCGCAACGAGAAGATACTTAGGCGTGATTTTTATTACTAAAAACAGCGTTTGAAATTAAAATAAGTCGCATAAATTCAGAAGTGAAAATCGCCAGGGCAGAATTTTTTTAACTTTTTATAAAATACTTTACAAAATAGAGTGAATCGCAACGAGAAGATACTTAGGCGTATTTTTATTTGTAAAAACAGCGTTTGAAATTGAATTAAATAGCATAAATTCAGAAGTGAAAATCGCCAGGGCAGAATTTTTTTAACTTTTTATAAAATACTTTACAAAATAGAGTGATTCGCAACGAGAAGATACTTAGGCGTGATTTTTATTACTAAAAACAGCGTTTGAAATTGAATTAAATAGCATAAATTCAGAAGTGAAAATCGCCAGGGCAGAATTTTTTTAACTTTTTATAAAACACATTACAAAATAGAGTAAATCGCAACGAGAAGATACATAGGCGTGATTTTTATTACTAAAAACAGTGTTTGAAATTGAATTAAATAGCATAAATTCAGAAGTGAAAATCAGCAGGGCAGAATTTTTTTAACTTTTTATAAAATACTTTACAAAATAGAGTGAATCGCAACGAGAAGATACATAGGCGTGATTTTTATTTGTAAAAACAGCGTTTGAAATTAAAATAAGTAGCATAAATTCAGAAGTGAAAAACGGCACTGAGCAGAATTTTTTTAACTTTTTATAAAATACTTTACAAAATAGAGTAAATCGCAACGAGAAGATACATAGGCGTGATTTTTAATTGTAAAAACAGCGTTTGAAATTAAAATAAGTAGCATAAATTCAGAAGTGAAAAACGGCACTGAGCAGAATTTTTTTATCTTTTTATAAAACACATTACAAAATAGAGTGAATCGCAACGAGAAGAAACATAGGCGTGATTTTTATAACTAAAAACAGCGTTTGAAATTGAATTAAATAGCATAAATTCAGAAGTGAAAATCGCCAGGGCAGAATTTTTTTAACTTTTTATAAAACACTTTACAAAATAGAGTAAATCGCAACGAGAAGATACTTAGGCGTCATTTTTATTTGTAAAAACAGCGTTTGAAATTGAATTAAATAGTTTAAATTCAGAAGTGAAAATCGCCAGGGCAGAATTTTTTTAACTTTTTATAAAACACTTTACAAAATAGAGTGAATCGCAACGAGAAGATACATAGGCGTGATTTTTATTTGTAAAAACAGCGTTTGAAATTAAAATAAGTAGCATAAATTCAGAAGTGAAAAACGCCACTGAGCAGAAGTTTTTTAACTTTTTATAAAATACTTTACAAAATAGAGTGAATCGCAACGAGAAGATACTTAGGCGTGATTTTTATTTGTAAAAACAGCGTTTGAAATTAAAATAAGTAGCATAAATTCAGAAGTGAAAAACGCCACTGAGCAGAAGTTTTTTAACTTTTTATATAATACTTTACAAAATAGAGTGAATCGCAACGAGAAGATACATAGGCGTGATTTTTATTTGTAAAAACAGCGTTTGAAATTAAAATAAGTAGCATAAATTCAGAAGTGAAAAACGCCACTGAGCAGAATTTTTTTAACTTTTTATAAAACACTTTACAAAATAGAGTGAATCGCAACGAGAAGATACATAGGCGTGATTTTTATTTGTAAAAACAGCGTTTGAAATTAAAATAAGTAGCATAAATTCAGAAGTGAAAAACGCCACTGAGCAGAAGTTTTTTAACTTTTTATATAATACTTTACAAAATAGAGTGAATCGCAACGAGAAGATACATAGGCGTGATTTTTATTTGTAAAAACAGCGTTTGAAATTAAAATAAGTCGCATAAATTCAAAAGTGAAAAACGCCACTGAGCAGAATTTTTTTAACTTTTTATAAAATACTTTACAAAATAGAGTGAATCGCAACGAGAAGATACATAGGCGTGATTTTTATTACTAAAACCGCGTTTGAAATTGAATTAAATAGCATAAATTCAGAAGTGATAATCAGCAGGGCATAATTTTTTTAACTTTTTATAAAATACTTTACAAAATAGAGTGAATCGCAACGAGAAGATACATAGGCGTGATTTTTATTTGTAAAAACAGCGTTTGAAATTAAAATAAGTAGCATAAATTCAGAAGTGAAAAACGCCACTGAGCAGAATTTTTTTAACTTTTTATAAAACATTTTACAAAATAGAGTGAATCGCAACGAGAAGATACATAGGCGTGATTTTTATTTGTAAAAACAGCGTTTGAAATTAAAATAAGTAGCATAAATTCAGAAGTGAAAAACGCCACTGAGCAGAAGTTTTTTAACTTTTTATATAATACTTTACAAAATAGAGTGAATCGCAACGAGAAGATACATAGGCGTGATTTTTATTTGTAAAAACAGCGTTTGAAATTAAAATAAGTAGCATAAATTCAAAAGTGAAAAACGCCACTGAGCAGAATTTTTTTAACTTTTTATAAAATACTTTACAAAATAGAGTGAATCGCAACGAGAAGATACATAGGCGTGATTTTTATTACTAAAACCGCGTTTGAAATTGAATTAAATAGCATAAATTCAGAAGTGAAAATCAGCAGGGCAGAATTTTTTTAACTTTTTATAAAATACTTTACAAAATAGAAAGAATCGCAACGAGAAGATACTTAGGCGTGATTTTTATTTGTAAAAACAGCGTTTGAAATTAAAATAAGTAGCATAAATTCAGAAGTGAAAAACGCCACTGAGCAGAATTTTTTTAACTTTTTATAAAATACTTTACAAAATAGAATGAATCGCAACGAGAAGATACATAGGCGTGATTTTTATTTGTAAAAACAGCGTTTGAAATTAAAATAAGTCGCATAAATTCAGAAGTGAAAAAAGCCACTCTGCAGAATTTTTTTAACTTTTTATAAAACACTTTACAAAATAGAAAGAATCGCAACGAGAAGATACTTAGGCGTGATTTTTATTTGTAAAAACAGCGTTTGAAATTAAAATAAGTAGCATAAATTCAGAAGTGAAAAACGCCACTGAGCAGAATTTTTTTAACTTTTTATAAAATACTTTACAAAATAGAAAGAATCGCAACGAGAAGATACTTAGGCGTGATTTTTATTACTAAAAACAGCGTTTGAAATTGAATTAAAAGGCATAAATTCAGGAGTGAAAAAAGCCACTCTGCAGAATTTTTTTAACTTTTTATAAAACACTTTACAAAATAGAAAGAATCGCAACGAGAAGAAACATAGGCGTGATTTTTATTACTAAAAACAGCGTTTGAAATTGAATTAAAAGGCATAAATTCAGGAGTGAAAAAAGCCACTCTGCAGAATTTTTTTAACTTTTTATAAAACACTTTACAAAATAGAAAGAATCGCAACGAGAAGAAACATAGGCGTGATTTTTATTACTAAAAACAGCGTTTGAAATTGAATTAAAAGGCATAAATTCAGAAGTGAAAATCGCCAGGGCAGAATATTTTTAACTTTTTATAAAATATTTCACGTAATAGAGTGAATCGCAACGAGATTTTTATTTGTAAAAACAGCGCTTGAAATTATAATAAGTCGCATAAATTCAGAAGTGAAAAACGCCACTGAGCAGAATTTTTTTAACTTTTTGTAAAATACTTTACAAAATAGAGTGAATCGCAACGAGAAGATACATAGGCGTGATTTTTATTACTAAAAACAGCGTTTGAAATTGAATTAAATAGCATAAATTCAGAAGTGATAATCAGCAGGGCATAATTTTTTTAACTTTTTATAAAATACTTTACAAAATAGAGTGAATCGCAACGAGAAGATACATAGGCGTGATTTTTATTTGTAAAAACAGCGTTTGAAATTAAAATAAGTAGCATAAATTCAGAAGTGAAAAACGCCACTGAGCAGAATTTTTTTAACTTTTTATAAAACACTTTACAAAATAGAAAGAATCGCAACGAGAAGAAACATAGGCGTGATTTTTATTACTAAAAACAGCGTTTGAAATTGAATTAAAAGGCATAAATTCAGGAGTGAAAAAAGCCACTCTGCAGAATTTTTTTAACTTTTTATAAAACACTTTACAAAATAGAAAGAATCGCAACGAGAAGAAACATAGGCGTGATTTTTATTACTAAAAACAGCGTTTGAAATTGAATTAAAAGGCATAAATTCAGAAGTGAAAATCGCCAGGGCAGAATATTTTTAACTTTTTATAAAATATTTCACGTAATAGAGTGAATCGCAACGAGATTTTTATTTGTAAAAACAGCGCTTGAAATTATAATAAGTCGCATAAATTCAGAAGTGAAAAACGCCACTGAGCAGAATTTTTTTAACTTTTTATAAAATACTTTACAAAATAGAGTGAATCGCAACGAGAAGATACATAGGCGTGATTTTTATTACTAAAAACAGCGTTTGAAATTGAATTAAATAGCATAAATTCAGAAGTGATAATCAGCAGGGCATAATTTATTTAACTTTTTATAAAATACTTCACAAAATAGAGTGAATCGCAACGAGAAGATACATAGGCGTGATTTTTATTTGTAAAAACAGCGTTTGAAATTAAAATAAGTAGCATAAATTCAGAAGTGAAAAACGCCACTGAGCAGAATTTTTTTAACTTTTTATAAAATACTTTACAAAATAGAGTGAATCGCAACGAGAAGATACATAGGCGTGATTTTTATTACTAAAAACAGCCTTTGAAATTGAATTAAATACCATAAATTCAGAAGTGAAAATTGCCAGGGCAGAATTTTTTTAACTTTTTATAAAATACTTTACAAAATAGAGTGAATCGCAACGAGAAGATACTTAGGCGTGATTTTTAATTGTAAAAACAGCGTTTGAAATTAAAATAAGTCGCATAAATTCAGAAGTGAAAAAAGCCACTCTGCAGAATTTTTTTAACTTTTTATAAAACACTTTACAAAATAGAAAGAATCGCAACGAGAAGAAACATAGGCGTGATTTTTATTACTAAAAACAGCGTTTGAAATTGAATTAAAAGGCATAAATTCAGAAATGAAAATCGCCAGGGCAGAATTTTTTTAACTTTTTATAAAACACTTTACAAAATAGAGTGAATCGCAACGAGAAGATACTTAGGCGTGATTTTTATTACTAAAAACAGCGTTTGAAATTGAATTAAATAGCATAAATTCAGAAGTGATAATCAGCAGGGCATAATTTTTTTAACTTTTTATAAAATACTTTACAAAATAGAGTGAATCGCAACGAGAAGATACATAGGCGTGATTTTTATTTGTAAAAATAGCGTTTGAAATTAAAATAAATAGCATAAATTCAGAAGTGAAAAACGCCACTGAGCAGAATTTTTTTAACTTTTTATAAAATACTTTACAAAATAGAGTGAATCGCAACGAGAAGATACATAGGCATGATTTTTATTTGTAAAAACAGCGTTTGAAATTAAAATAAGTCGCATAAATTCAGAAGTGAAAAACGCCACTGAGCAGAATTTTTTTAACTTTTTATAAAATACTTTACAAAATAGAGTGAATCGCAACGAGAAGATACTTAGGCGTGATTTTTATTACTAAAAACAGCGTTTGAAATTAAAATAAGTCGCATAAATTCAGAAGTGAAAATCGCCAGGGCAGAATTTTTTTAACTTTTTATAAAATACTTTACAAAATAGAGTGAATCGCAACGAGAAGATACTTAGGCGTGATTTTTATTACTAAAAACAGCGTTTGAAATTAAAATAAATCGCATAAATTCAGAAGTGAAAATCGCCAGGGCAGAATTTTTTTAACTTTTTATAAAATACTTTACAAAATAGAGTGAATCGCAACGAGAAGATACTTGGTAGTGATTTTTATTTGTAAAAACAGCGTTTGAAATTGAATTAAATAGCATAAATTCAGAAGTGAAAATCGCCAGGGCAGAATCTTTTTAACTTTTTATAAAATACTTTACAAAATAGAGTGAATCGCAACGAGAAGATACATAGGCGTGATTTTTATTTGTAAAAACAGCGTTTGAAATTAAAATAAGTAGCATAAATTCAGAAGTGAAAAACGCCACTGAGCAGAAGTTTTTTAACTTTTTATAAAATACTTTACAAAATAGAGTGAATCGCAACGAGAAGATACTTAGGCGTGATTTTTATTTGTAAAAACAGCGTTTGAAATTAAAATAAGTAGCATAAATTCAGAAGTGAAAAACGCCACTGAGCAGAAGTTTTTTAACTTTTTATATAATACTTTACAAAATAGAGTGAATCGCAACGAGAAGATACATAGGCGTGATTTTTATTACTAAAAACAGCGTTTGAAATTGAATTAAATAGCATAAATTCAGAAGTGAAAATCGCCAGGGCAGAATTTTTTTAACTTTTTATAAAATACTTTACAAAATAGAGTGAATCGCAACGAGAAGATACATAGGCGTGATTTTTATTACTAAAAACAGTGTTTGAAATTGAATTAAATAGCATAAATTCAGAAGTGAAAATCAGCAGGGCAGAATTTTTTTAACTTTTTATAAAATACTTTACAAAATAGAGTGAATCGCAACGAGAAGATACATAGGCGTGATTTTTATTTGTAAAAACAGCGTTTGAAATTAAAATAAGTAGCATAAATTCAGAAGTGAAAAACGGCACTGAGCAGAATTTTTTTAACTTTTTATAAAATACTTTACAAAATAGAGTAAATCGCAACGAGAAGAAACATAGGCGTGATTTTTATAACTAAAAACAGCGTTTGAAATTGAATAAAATAGCATAAATTCAGAAGTGAAAATCGCCAGGGCAGAATTTTTTTAACTTTTTATAAAACACTTTACAAAATAGAGTAAATCGCAACGAGAAGATACTTAGGCGTCATTTTTATTTGTAAAAACAGCGTTTGAAATTGAATTAAATAGTTTAAATTCAGAAGTGAAAATCGCCAGGGCAGAATTTTTTTAACTTTTTATAAAACACTTTACAAAATAGAGTGAATCGCAACGAGAAGATACATAGGCGTGATTTTTAATTGAAAAAACAGCGTTTGAAATTAAAATAAGTCGCATAAATTTAGAAGTGGAAAACGCCACTGTGCAGAATTTTTTTATCTTTTTATAAAAGACTTTACAAAATAGAGTGAATCGCAACGAGAAGAAACATAGGCGTGATTTTTATTACTAAAAACAGCGTTTGAAATTGAATTAAATAGCATAAATTCAGAAGTGAAAATCGCCAGGTTAGAATTTTTTTAACTTTTTATAAAACACTTTACAAAATAGAGTAAATCGCAACGAGAAGATACTTAGGCGTGATTTTTATTTGTAAAAACAGCGTTTGAAATTGAATTAAATAGCATAAATTCAGAAGTGAAAATCGCCAGGGTAGAATTTTTTTAACTTTTTATAAAACACTTTACAAAATAGAGTGAAATGACACGAGAAGATACTTAGGCGTGATTTTTTATTGTAAAAACAGCGTTTGAAATTGAAATAAGTCGCATAAATTCAGAAGTGAAAAACGCCACTGTGCAGAATTTTTTTAACTTTTTATAAAATACTTTACAAAATAGAGTGAATCGCAACGAGAAGATACTTAGGCGTGATTTTTATTACTAAAAACAGCGTTTGAAATTAAAATAAGTCGCATAAATTCAGAAGTGAAAATCGCCAGGGCAGAATTTTTTTAACTTTTTATAAAATACTTTACAAAATAGAGTGAATCGCAACGAGAAGATACTTAGGCGTGATTTTTATTACTAAAAACAGCGTTTGAAATTAAAATAAGTCGCATAAATTCAGAAGTGAAAATCGCCAGGGCAGAATTTTTTTAACTTTTTATAAAATACTTTACAAAATAGAGTGAATCGCAACGAGAAGATACTTAGGCGTATTTTTATTTGTAAAAACAGCGTTTGAAATTGAATTAAATAGCATAAATTCAGAAGTGAAAATCGCCAGGGCAGAATTTTTTTAACTTTTTATAAAATACTTTACAAAATAGAGTGATTCGCAACGAGAAGATACTTAGGCGTGATTTTTATTACTAAAAACAGCGTTTGAAATTGAATTAAATAGCATAAATTCAGAAGTGAAAATCGCCAGGGCAGAATTTTTTTAACTTTTTATAAAACACATTACAAAATAGAGTAAATCGCAACGAGAAGATACATAGGCGTGATTTTTATTACTAAAAACAGTGTTTGAAATTGAATTAAATAGCATAAATTCAGAAGTGAAAATCAGCAGGGCAGAATTTTTTTAACTTTTTATAAAATACTTTACAAAATAGAGTGAATCGCAACGAGAAGATACATAGGCGTGATTTTTATTTGTAAAAACAGCGTTTGAAATTAAAATAAGTAGCATAAATTCAGAAGTGAAAAACGGCACTGAGCAGAATTTTTTTAACTTTTTATAAAATACTTTACAAAATAGAGTAAATCGCAACGAGAAGATACATAGGCGTGATTTTTAATTGTAAAAACAGCGTTTGAAATTAAAATAAGTAGCATAAATTCAGAAGTGAAAAACGGCACTGAGCAGAATTTTTTTATCTTTTTATAAAACACATTACAAAATAGAGTGAATCGCAACGAGAAGAAACATAGGCGTGATTTTTATAACTAAAAACAGCGTTTGAAATTGAATTAAATAGCATAAATTCAGAAGTGAAAATCGCCAGGGCAGAATTTTTTTAACTTTTTATAAAACACTTTACAAAATAGAGTAAATCGCAACGAGAAGATACTTAGGCGTCATTTTTATTTGTAAAAACAGCGTTTGAAATTGAATTAAATAGTTTAAATTCAGAAGTGAAAATCGCCAGGGCAGAATTTTTTTAACTTTTTATAAAACACTTTACAAAATAGAGTGAATCGCAACGAGAAGATACATAGGCGTGATTTTTATTTGTAAAAACAGCGTTTGAAATTAAAATAAGTAGCATAAATTCAGAAGTGAAAAACGCCACTGAGCAGAAGTTTTTTAACTTTTTATAAAATACTTTACAAAATAGAGTGAATCGCAACGAGAAGATACTTAGGCGTGATTTTTATTTGTAAAAACAGCGTTTGAAATTAAAATAAGTAGCATAAATTCAGAAGTGAAAAACGCCACTGAGCAGAAGTTTTTTAACTTTTTATATAATACTTTACAAAATAGAGTGAATCGCAACGAGAAGATACATAGGCGTGATTTTTATTTGTAAAAACAGCGTTTGAAATTAAAATAAGTAGCATAAATTCAGAAGTGAAAAACGCCACTGAGCAGAATTTTTTCAACTTTTTATAAAACACTTTACAAAATAGAGTGAATCGCAACGAGAAGATACATAGGCGTGATTTTTATTTGTAAAAACAGCGTTTGAAATTAAAATAAGTAGCATAAATTCAGAAGTGAAAAACGCCACTGAGCAGAAGTTTTTTAACTTTTTATATAACACTTTACAAAATAGAGTGAATCGCAACGAGAAGATACATAGGCGTGATTTTTATTTGTAAAAACAGCGTTTGAAATTAAAATAAGTCGCATAAATTCAGAAGTGAAAAACGCCACTGAGCAGAAGTTTTTTAACTTTTTATAAAATACTTTACAAAATAGAGTGAATCGCAACGAGAAGATACATAGGCGTGATTTTTATTACTAAAACCGCGTTTGAAATTGAATTAAATAGCATAAATTCAGAAGTGAAAATCAGCAGGGCAGAATTTTTTTAACTTTTTATAAAATACTTTACAAAATAGAAAGAATCGCAACGAGAAGATACTTAGGCGTGATTTTTATTTGTAAAAACAGCGTTTGAAATTAAAATAAGTAGCATAAATTCAGAAGTGAAAAACGCCACTGAGCAGAATTTTTTTAACTTTTTATAAAATACTTTACAAAATAGAATGAATCGCAACGAGAAGATACATAGGCGTGATTTTTATTTGTAAAAACAGCGTTTGAAATTAAAATAAGTCGCATAAATTCAGAAGTGAAAAAAGCCACTCTGCAGAATTTTTTTAACTTTTTATAAAACACTTTACAAAATAGAAAGAATCGCAACGAGAAGATACTTAGGCGTGATTTTTATTTGTAAAAACAGCGTTTGAAATTAAAATAAGTAGCATAAATTCAGAAGTGAAAAACGCCACTGAGCAGAATTTTTTTAACTTTTTATAAAATACTTTACAAAATAGAAAGAATCGCAACGAGAAGATACTTAAACGTGATTTTTATTTGTAAAAACAGCGTTTGAAATTAAAATAAGTCGCATAAATTCAGAAGTGAAAAAAGCCACTCTGCAGAATTTTTTTAACTTTTTATAAAACACTTTACAAAATAGAAAGAATCGCAACGAGAAGAAACATAGGCGTGATTTTTATTACTAAAAACAGCGTTTGAAATTGAATTAAATAGCATAAATTCAGAAGTGAAAATCGCCAGGGCAGAATTTTTTTAACTTTTTATAAAACACATTACAAAATAGAGTGAATCGCAACGAGAAGATACATAGGCGTGATTTTTATTACTAAAAACAGTGTTTGAAATTGAATTAAATAGCATAAATTCAGAAGTGAAAATCAGCAGGGCAGAATTTTTTTAACTTTTTATAAAATACTTTACAAAATAGAGTGAATCGCAACGAGAAGATACATAGGCGTGATTTTTATTTGTAAAAACAGCGTTTGAAATTAAAATAAGTAGCATAAATTCAGAAGTGAAAAACGGCACTGAGCAGAATTTTTTTAACTTTTTATAAAATACTTTACAAAATAGAGTAAATCGCAACGAGAAGAAACATAGGCGTGATTTTTATAACTAAAATCAGCGTTTGAAATTGAATAAAATAGCATAAATTCAGAAGTGAAAATCGCCAGGGCAGAATTTTTTTAACTTTTTATAAAACACTTTACAAAATAGAGTAAATCGCAACGAGAAGATACTTAGGCGTCATTTTTATTTGTAAAAACAGCGTTTGAAATTGAATTAAATAGTTTAAATTCAGAAGTGAAAATCGCCAGGGCAGAATTTTTTTAACTTTTTATAAAACACTTTACAAAATAGAGTGAATCGCAACGAGAAGATACATAGGCGTGATTTTTAATTGAAAAAACAGCGTTTGAAATTAAAATAAGTCGCATAAATTTAGAAGTGGAAAACGCCACTGTGCAGAATTTTTTTATCTTTTTATAAAAGACTTTACAAAATAGAGTGAATCGCAACGAGAAGAAACATAGGCGTGATTTTTATTACTAAAAACAGCGTTTGAAATTGAATTAAATAGCATAAATTCAGAAGTGAAAATCGCCAGGTTAGAATTTTTTTAACTTTTTATAAAACACTTTACAAAATAGAGTAAATCGCAACGAGAAGATACTTAGGCGTGATTTTTATTTGTAAAAACAGCGTTTGAAATTGAATTAAATAGCATAAATTCAGAAGTGAAAATCGCCAGGGTAGAATTTTTTTAACTTTTTATAAAACACTTTACAAAATAGAGTGAAATGACACGAGAAGATACTTAGGCGTGATTTTTTATTGTAAAAACAGCGTTTGAAATTGAAATAAGTCGCATAAATTCAGAAGTGAAAAACGCCACTGTGCAGAATTTTTTTAACTTTTTATAAAATACTTTACAAAATAGAGTGAATCGCAACGAGAAGATACTTAGGCGTGATTTTTATTACTAAAAACAGCGTTTGAAATTAAAATAAGTCGCATAAATTCAGAAGTGAAAATCGCCAGGGCAGAATTTTTTTAACTTTTTATAAAATACTTTACAAAATAGAGTGAATCGCAACGAGAAGATACTTAGGCGTGATTTTTATTACTAAAAACAGCGTTTGAAATTAAAATAAGTCGCATAAATTCAGAAGTGAAAATCGCCAGGGCAGAATTTTTTTAACTTTTTATAAAATACTTTACAAAATAGAGTGAATCGCAACGAGAAGATACTTAGGCGTATTTTTATTTGTAAAAACAGCGTTTGAAATTGAATTAAATAGCATAAATTCAGAAGTGAAAATCGCCAGGGCAGAATTTTTTTAACTTTTTATAAAATACTTTACAAAATAGAGTGATTCGCAACGAGAAGATACTTAGGCGTGATTTTTATTACTAAAAACAGCGTTTGAAATTGAATTAAATAGCATAAATTCAGAAGTGAAAATCGCCAGGGCAGAATTTTTTTAACTTTTTATAAAACACATTACAAAATAGAGTAAATCGCAACGAGAAGATACATAGGCGTGATTTTTATTACTAAAAACAGTGTTTGAAATTGAATTAAATAGCATAAATTCAGAAGTGAAAATCAGCAGGGCAGAATTTTTTTAACTTTTTATAAAATACTTTACAAAATAGAGTGAATCGCAACGAGAAGATACATAGGCGTGATTTTTATTTGTAAAAACAGCGTTTGAAATTAAAATAAGTAGCATAAATTCAGAAGTGAAAAACGGCACTGAGCAGAATTTTTTTAACTTTTTATAAAATACTTTACAAAATAGAGTAAATCGCAACGAGAAGATACATAGGCGTGATTTTTAATTGTAAAAACAGCGTTTGAAATTAAAATAAGTAGCATAAATTCAGAAGTGAAAAACGGCACTGAGCAGAATTTTTTTATCTTTTTATAAAACACATTACAAAATAGAGTGAATCGCAACGAGAAGAAACATAGGCGTGATTTTTATAACTAAAAACAGCGTTTGAAATTGAATTAAATAGCATAAATTCAGAAGTGAAAATCGCCAGGGCAGAATTTTTTTAACTTTTTATAAAACACTTTACAAAATAGAGTAAATCGCAACGAGAAGATACTTAGGCGTCATTTTTATTTGTAAAAACAGCGTTTGAAATTGAATTAAATAGTTTAAATTCAGAAGTGAAAATCGCCAGGGCAGAATTTTTTTAACTTTTTATAAAACACTTTACAAAATAGAGTGAATCGCAACGAGAAGATACATAGGCGTGATTTTTATTTGTAAAAACAGCGTTTGAAATTAAAATAAGTAGCATAAATTCAGAAGTGAAAAACGCCACTGAGCAGAAGTTTTTTAACTTTTTATAAAATACTTTACAAAATAGAGTGAATCGCAACGAGAAGATACTTAGGCGTGATTTTTATTTGTAAAAACAGCGTTTGAAATTAAAATAAGTAGCATAAATTCAGAAGTGAAAAACGCCACTGAGCAGAAGTTTTTTAACTTTTTATATAATACTTTACAAAATAGAGTGAATCGCAACGAGAAGATACATAGGCGTGATTTTTATTTGTAAAAACAGCGTTTGAAATTAAAATAAGTCGCATAAATTCAAAAGTGAAAAACGCCACTGAGCAGAATTTTTTTAACTTTTTATAAAATACTTTACAAAATAGAGTGAATCGCAACGAGAAGATACATAGGCGTGATTTTTATTACTAAAACCGCGTTTGAAATTGAATTAAATAGCATAAATTCAGAAGTGAAAATCAGCAGGGCAGAATTTTTTTAACTTTTTATAAAATACTTTACAAAATAGAAAGAATCGCAACGAGAAGATACTTAGGCGTGATTTTTATTTGTAAAAACAGCGTTTGAAATTAAAATAAGTAGCATAAATTCAGAAGTGAAAAACGCCACTGAGCAGAATTTTTTTAACTTTTTATAAAATACTTTACAAAATAGAATGAATCGCAACGAGAAGATACATAGGCGTGATTTTTATTTGTAAAAACAGCGTTTGAAATTAAAATAAGTCGCATAAATTCAGAAGTGAAAAAAGCCACTCTGCAGAATTTTTTTAACTTTTTATAAAACACTTTACAAAATAGAAAGAATCGCAACGAGAAGATACTTAGGCGTGATTTTTATTTGTAAAAACAGCGTTTGAAATTAAAATAAGTAGCATAAATTCAGAAGTGAAAAACGCCACTGAGCAGAATTTTTTTAACTTTTTATAAAATACTTTACAAAATAGAAAGAATCGCAACGAGAAGATACTTAAACGTGATTTTTATTTGTAAAAACAGCGTTTGAAATTAAAATAAGTCGCATAAATTCAGAAGTGAAAAAAGCCACTCTGCAGAATTTTTTTAACTTTTTATAAAACACTTTACAAAATAGAAAGAATCGCAACGAGAAGAAACATAGGCGTGATTTTTATTACTAAAAACAGCGTTTGAAATTGAATTAAAAGGCATAAATTCAGGAGTGAAAAAAGCCACTCTGCAGAATTTTTTTAACTTTTTATAAAACACTTTACAAAATAGAAAGAATCGCAACGAGAAGAAACATAGGCGTGATTTTTATTACTAAAAACAGCGTTTGAAATTGAATTAAAAGGCATAAATTCAGAAGTGAAAATCGCCAGGGCAGAATATTTTTAACTTTTTATAAAATATTTCACGTAATAGAGTGAATCGCAACGAGATTTTTATTTGTAAAAACAGCGCTTGAAATTATAATAAGTCGCATAAATTCAGAAGTGAAAAACGCCACTGAGCAGAATTTTTTTAACTTTTTATAAAATACTTTACAAAATAGAGTGAATCGCAACGAGAAGATACATAGGCGTGATTTTTATTACTAAAAACAGCGTTTGAAATTGAATTAAATAGCATAAATTCAGAAGTGATAATCAGCAGGGCATAATTTTTTTAACTTTTTATAAAATACTTTACAAAATAGAGTGAATCGCAACGAGAAGATACATAGGCGTGATTTTTATTTGTAAAAACAGCGTTTGAAATTAAAATAAGTAGCATAAATTCAGAAGTGAAAAACGCCACTGAGCAGAATTTTTTTAACTTTTTATAAAACATTTTACAAAATAGAGTGAATCGCAACGAGAAGATACATAGGCGTGATTTTTATTTGTAAAAACAGCGTTTGAAATTAAAATAAGTAGCATAAATTCAGAAGTGAAAAACGCCACTGAGCAGAAGTTTTTTAACTTTTTATATAATACTTTACAAAATAGAGTGAATCGCAACGAGAAGATACATAGGCGTGATTTTTATTTGTAAAAACAGCGTTTGAAATTAAAATAAGTAGCATAAATTCAAAAGTGAAAAACGCCACTGAGCAGAATTTTTTTAACTTTTTATAAAATACTTTACAAAATAGAGTGAATCGCAACGAGAAGATACATAGGCGTGATTTTTATTACTAAAACCGCGTTTGAAATTGAATTAAATAGCATAAATTCAGAAGTGAAAATCAGCAGGGCAGAATTTTTTTAACTTTTTATAAAATACTTTACAAAATAGAAAGAATCGCAACGAGAAGATACTTAGGCGTGATTTTTATTTGTAAAAACAGCGTTTGAAATTAAAATAAGTAGCATAAATTCAGAAGTGAAAAACGCCACTGAGCAGAATTTTTTTAACTTTTTATAAAATACTTTACAAAATAGAATGAATCGCAACGAGAAGATACATAGGCGTGATTTTTATTTGTAAAAACAGCGTTTGAAATTAAAATAAGTCGCATAAATTCAGAAGTGAAAAAAGCCACTCTGCAGAATTTTTTTAACTTTTTATAAAACACTTTACAAAATAGAAAGAATCGCAACGAGAAGATACTTAGGCGTGATTTTTATTTGTAAAAACAGCGTTTGAAATTAAAATAAGTAGCATAAATTCAGAAGTGAAAAACGCCACTGAGCAGAATTTTTTTAACTTTTTATAAAATACTTTACAAAATAGAAAGAATCGCAACGAGAAGATACTTAGGCGTGATTTTTATTACTAAAAACAGCGTTTGAAATTGAATTAAAAGGCATAAATTCAGGAGTGAAAAAAGCCACTCTGCAGAATTTTTTTAACTTTTTATAAAACACTTTACAAAATAGAAAGAATCGCAACGAGAAGAAACATAGGCGTGATTTTTATTACTAAAAACAGCGTTTGAAATTGAATTAAAAGGCATAAATTCAGGAGTGAAAAAAGCCACTCTGCAGAATTTTTTTAACTTTTTATAAAACACTTTACAAAATAGAAAGAATCCCAACGAGAAGAAACATAGGCGTGATTTTTATTACTAAAAACAGCGTTTGAAATTGAATTAAAAGGCATAAATTCAGAAGTGAAAATCGCCAGGGCAGAATATTTTTAACTTTTTATAAAATATTTCACGTAATAGAGTGAATCGCAACGAGATTTTTATTTGTAAAAACAGCGCTTGAAATTATAATAAGTCGCATAAATTCAGAAGTGAAAAACGCCACTGAGCAGAATTTTTTTAACTTTTTATAAAATACTTTACAAAATAGAGTGAATCGCAACGAGAAGATACATAGGCGTGATTTTTATTACTAAAAACAGCGTTTGAAATTGAATTAAATAGCATAAATTCAGAAGTGATAATCAGCAGGGCATAATTTTTTTAACTTTTTATAAAATACTTTACAAAATAGAGTGAATCGCAACGAGAAGATACATAGGCGTGATTTTTATTTGTAAAAACAGCGTTTGAAATTAAAATAAGTAGCATAAATTCAGAAGTGAAAAACGCCACTGAGCAGAATTTTTTTAACTTTTTATAAAACACTTTACAAAATAGAAAGAATCGCAACGAGAAGAAACATAGGCGTGATTTTTATTACTAAAAACAGCGTTTGAAATTGAATTAAAAGGCATAAATTCAGGAGTGAAAAAAGCCACTCTGCAGAATTTTTTTAACTTTTTATAAAACACTTTACAAAATAGAAAGAATCGCAACGAGAAGAAACATAGGCGTGATTTTTATTACTAAAAACAGCGTTTGAAATTGAATTAAAAGGCATAAATTCAGAAGTGAAAATCGCCAGGGCAGAATATTTTTAACTTTTTATAAAATATTTCACGTAATAGAGTGAATCGCAACGAGATTTTTATTTGTAAAAACAGCGCTTGAAATTATAATAAGTCGCATAAATTCAGAAGTGAAAAACGCCACTGAGCAGAATTTTTTTAACTTTTTATAAAATACTTTACAAAATAGAGTGAATCGCAACGAGAAGATACATAGGCGTGATTTTTATTACTAAAAACAGCGTTTGAAATTGAATTAAATAGCATAAATTCAGAAGTGATAATCAGCAGGGCATAATTTTTTTAACTTTTTATAAAATACTTTACAAAATAGAGTGAATCGCAACGAGAAGATACATAGGCGTGATTTTTATTTGTAAAAACAGCGTTTGAAATTAAAATAAGTAGCATAAATTCAGAAGTGAAAAACGCCACTGAGCAGAATTTTTTTAACTTTTTATAAAATACTTTACAAAATAGAGTGAATCGCAACGAGAAGATACATAGGCGTGATTTTTATTACTAAAAACAGCCTTTGAAATTGAATTAAATACCATAAATTCAGAAGTGAAAATTGCCAGGGCAGAATTTTTTTAACTTTTTATAAAATACTTTACAAAATAGAGTGAATCGCAACGAGAAGATACTTAGGCGTGATTTTTAATTGTAAAAACAGCGTTTGAAATTAAAATAAGTCGCATAAATTCAGAAGTGAAAAAAGCCACTCTGCAGAATTTTTTTAACTTTTTATAAAACACTTTACAAAATAGAAAGAATCGCAACGAGAAGAAACATAGGCGTGATTTTTATTACTAAAAACAGCGTTTGAAATTGAATTAAAAGGCATAAATTCAGAAGTGAAAATCGCCAGGGCAGAATTTTTTTAACTTTTTATAAAACACTTTACAAAATAGAGTGAATCGCAACGAGAAGATACTTAGGCGTGATTTTTATTACTAAAAACAGCGTTTGAAATTGAATTAAATAGCATAAATTCAGAAGTGATAATCAGCAGGGCATAATTTTTTTAACTTTTTATAAAATACTTTACAAAATAGAGTGAATCGCAACGAGAAGATACATAGGCGTGATTTTTATTTGTAAAAATAGCGTTTGAAATTAAAATAAGTAGCATAAATTCAGAAGTGAAAAACGCCACTGAGCAGAATTTTTTTAACTTTTTATAAAATACTTTACAAAATAGAGTGAATCGCAACGAGAAGATACATAGGCATGATTTTTATTTGTAAAAACAGCGTTTGAAATTAAAATAAGTCGCATAAATTCAGAAGTGAAAAACGCCACTGAGCAGAATTTTTTTAACTTTTTATAAAATACTTTACAAAATAGAGTGAATCGCAACGAGAAGATACTTAGGCGTGATTTTTATTACTAAAAACAGCGTTTGAAATTAAAATAAGTCGCATAAATTCAGAAGTGAAAATCGCCAGGGCAGAATTTTTTTAACTTTTTATAAAATACTTTACAAAATAGAGTGAATCGCAACGAGAAGATACTTGGTAGTGATTTTTATTTGTAAAAACAGCGTTTGAAATTGAATTAAATAGCATAAATTCAGAAGTGAAAATCGCCAGGGCAGAATCTTTTTAACTTTTTATAAAATACTTTACAAAATAGAGTGATTCGCAACGAGAAGATACTTAGGCGTGATTTTTATTACTAAAAACAGCGTTTGAAATTGAATTAAATAGCATAAATTCAGAAGTGAAAATCGCCAGGGCAGAATTTTTTTAACTTTTTATAAAACACATTACAAAATAGAGTGAATCGCAACGAGAAGATACATAGGCGTGATTTTTATTACTAAAAACAGTGTTTGAAATTGAATTAAATAGCATAAATTCAGAAGTGAAAATCAGCAGGGCAGAATTTTTTTAACTTTTTATAAAATACTTTACAAAATAGAGTGAATCGCAACGAGAAGATACATAGGCGTGATTTTTATTTGTAAAAACAGCGTTTGAAATTAAAATAAGTAGCATAAATTCAGAAGTGAAAAACGGCACTGAGCAGAATTTTTTTAACTTTTTATAAAATACTTTACAAAATAGAGTAAATCGCAACGAGAAGAAACATAGGCGTGATTTTTATAACTAAAAACAGCGTTTGAAATTGAATTAAATAGCATAAATTCAGAAGTGAAAATCGCCAGGGCAGAATTTTTTTAACTTTTTATAAAACACTTTACAAAATAGAGTAAATCGCAACGAGAAGATACTTAGGCGTCATTTTTATTTGTAAAAACAGCGTTTGAAATTGAATTAAATAGTTTAAATTCAGAAGTGAAAATCGCCAGGGCAGAATTTTTTTAACTTTTTATAAAACACTTTACAAAATAGAGTGAATCGCAACGAGAAGATACATAGGCGTGATTTTTATTTGTAAAAACAGCGTTTGAAATTAAAATAAGTAGCATAAATTCAGAAGTGAAAAACGCCACTGAGCAGAAGTTTTTTAACTTTTTATAAAATACTTTACAAAATAGAGTGAATCGCAACGAGAAGATACTTAGGCGTGATTTTTATTTGTAAAAACAGCGTTTGAAATTAAAATAAGTAGCATAAATTCAGAAGTGAAAAACGCCACTGAGCAGAAGTTTTTTAACTTTTTATATAATACTTTACAAAATAGAGTGAATCGCAACGAGAAGATACATAGGCGTGATTTTTATTTGTAAAAACAGCGTTTGAAATTAAAATAAGTAGCATAAATTCAGAAGTGAAAAACGCCACTGAGCAGAATTTTTTTAACTTTTTATAAAATACTTTACAAAATAGAGTAATTCGCAACGAGAAGATACATAGGCGTGATTTTTAATTGAAAAAACAGCGTTTGAAATTAAAATAAGTCGCATAAATTTAGAAGTGGAAAACGCCACTGTGCAGAATTTTTTTATCTTTTTATAAAAGACTTTACAAAATAGAGTGAATCGCAACGAGAAGATACATAGGCGTGATTTTTATTACTAAAAACAGCCTTTGAAATTGAATTAAATACCATAAATTCAGAAGTGAAAATTGCCAGGGCAGAATTTTTTTAACTTTTTATAAAATACTTTACAAAATAGAGTGAATCGCAACGAGAAGATACTTAGGCGTGATTTTTAATTGTAAAAACAGCGTTTGAAATTAAAATAAGTCGCATAAATTCAGAAGTGAAAAAAGCCACTCTGCAGAATTTTTTTAACTTTTTATAAAACACTTTACAAAATAGAGTGAATCGCAACGAGAAGAAACATAGGCGTGATTTTTATTACTAAAAACAGCGTTTGAAATTGAATTAAAAGGCATAAATTCAGAAGTGAAAATCGCCAGGGCAGAATTTTTTTAACTTTTTATAAAACACTTTACAAAATAGAGTGAATCGCAACGAGAAGATACTTAGGCGTGATTTTTATTTGTAAAAGCAGCGTTTGAAATTGAAATAAGTCGCATAAATTCAGAAGTGAAAAACGCTACTGAGCAGAATTTTTTTAACTTTTTATAAAACACTTTACAAAATAGAGTGAATCGCAACGAGAAGATACATAGGCGTGATTTTTATTACTAAAAACAGCGTTTGAAATTGAATTAAATAGCATAAATTCAGAAGTGATAATCAGCAGGGCATAATTTTTTTAACTTTTTATAAAATACTTTACAAAATAGAGTGAATCGCAACGAGAAGATACATAGGCGTGATTTTTATTTGTAAAAACAGCGTTTGAAATTAAAATAAGTAGCATAAATTCAGAAGTGAAAAACGCCACTGAGCAGAATTTTTTTAACTTTTTATAAAATACTTTACAAAATAGAGTGAATCGCAACGAGAAGATACATAGGCATGATTTTTATTTGTAAAAACAGCGTTTGAAATTAAAATAAGTAGCATAAATTCAGAAGTGAAAAACGCCACTGTGCAGAATTTTTTTTAACTTTTTATAAAATACTTTACAAAATAGAGTGAATCGCAACGAGAAGATACATAGGCGTGATTTTTATTACTAAAACCGCGTTTGAAATTGAATTAAATAGCATAAATTCAGAAGTGAAAATCAGCAGGGCAGAATTTTTTTAACTTTTTATAAAACACATTACAAAATAGAGTGAATCGCAACGAGAAGATACATAGGCGTGATTTTTATTACTAAAAACTGTGTTTGAAATTGAATTAATTAGCATAAATTCAGAAGTGAAAATCAGCAGGGCAGAATTTTTTTAACTTTTTATAAAATACTTTACAAAATAGAGTGAATCGCAACGAGAAGATACATAGGCGTGATTTTTAATTGTAAAACAGCGTTTGAAATTAAAATAAGTCGCATAAATTCAGAAGTGAAAAACGCCACTGAGCAGAATTTTTTTAACTTTTTATAAAATATTTTACAAAATAGAGTGATTCGCAACGAGAAGATACTTTGGCGTGATTTTTATTACTAAAAACAGCGTTTGAAATTAAAATAAGTCGCATAAATTCAGAAGTGAAAATTGCCAGGGCAGAATTTTTTTAACTTTTTAGAAAATACTTTACAAAATAGAGTGAATCGCAACGAGAAGATACATAGGCGTGATTTTTATTACTAAAAACAGCCTTTGAAATTGAATTAAATACCATAAATTCAGAAGTGAAAATTGCCAGGGCAGAATTTTTTTAACTTTTTATAAAATACTTTACAAAATAGAGTGAATCGCAACGAGAAGATACTTAGGCGTGATTTTTAATTGTAAAAACAGCGTTTGAAATTAAAATAAGTCGCATAAATTCAGAAGTGAAAAAAGCCACTCTGCAGAATTTTTTTAACTTTTTATAAAACACTTTACAAAATAGAAAGAATCGCAACGAGAAGAAACATAGGCGTGATTTTTATTACTAAAAACAGCGTTTGAAATTGAATTAAAAGGCATAAATTCAGAAGTGAAAATCGCCAGGGCAGAATTTTTTTAACTTTTTATAAAACACTTTACAAAATAGAGTGAATCGCAACGAGAAGATACTTAGGCGTGATTTTTATTACTAAAAACAGCGTTTGAAATTGAATTAAATAGCATAAATTCAGAAGTGATAATCAGCAGGGCATAATTTTTTTAACTTTTTATAAAATACTTTACAAAATAGAGTGAATCGCAACGAGAAGATACATAGGCGTGATTTTTATTTGTAAAAACAGCGTTTGAAATTAAAATAAGTAGCATAAATTCAGAAGTGAAAAACGCCACTGAGCAGAATTTTTTTAACTTTTTATAAAATACTTTACAAAATAGAGTGAATCGCAACGAGAAGATACATAGGCATGATTTTTATTTGTAAAAACAGCGTTTGAAATTAAAATAAGTAGCATAAATTCAGAAGTGAAAAACGCCACTGTGCAGAATTTTTTTAACTTTTTATAAAATACTTTACAAAATAGAGTGAATCGCAACGAGAAGATACATAGGCGTGATTTTTATTACTAAAACCGCGTTTGAAATTGAATTAAATAGCATAAATTCAGAAGTGAAAATCAGCAGGGCAGAATTTTTTTAACTTTTTATAAAATACTTTACAAAATAGAGTGAATCGCAACGAGAAGATACATAGGCGTGATTTTTAATTGTAAAACAGCGTTTGAAATTAAAATAAGTCGCATAAATTCAGAAGTGAAAAACGCCACTGAGCAGAATTTTTTTAACTTTTTATAAAATACTTTACAAAATAGAGTGAATCGCAACGAGAAGATACTTAGGCGTGATTTTTATTACTAAAAACAGCGTTTGAAATTAAAATAAGTCGCATAAATTCAGAAGTGAAAATCGATAGGGCAGAATTTTTTTAACTTTTTATAAAATACTTTACAAAATAGAGTGAATCGCAACGAGAAGATACTTAGGCGTGATTTTTATTACTAAAAACAGCGTTTGAAATTAAAATAAGTCGCATAAATTCAGAAGTGAAAATCGCCAGGGCAGAATTTTTTTAACTTTTTATAAAATACTTTACAAAATAGAGTGATTCGCAACGAGAAGATACTTAGGCGTGATTTTTATTACTAAAAACAGCGTTTGAAATTGAATTAAATAGCATAAATTCAGAAGTGAAAATCGCCAGGGCAGAATTTTTTTAACTTTTTATAAAATACTTTACAAAATAGAGTGATTCGCAACGAGAAGATACTTAGGCGTGATTTTTATTACTAAAAACAGCGTTTGAAATTGAATTAAATAGCATAAATTCAGAAGTGAAAATCGCCAGGGCAGAATTTTTTTAACTTTTTATAAAACACATTACAAAATAGAGTGAATCGCAACGAGAAGATACATAGGCGTGATTTTTATTACTAAAAACTGTGTTTGAAATTGAATTAAATAGCATAAATTCAGAAGTGAAAATCAGCAGGGCAGAATTTTTTTAACTTTTTATAAAATACTTTACAAAATAGAGTGAATCGCAACGAGAAGATACATAGGCGTGATTTTTATTTGTAAAAACAGCGTTTGAAATTAAAATAAGTAGCATAAATTCAGAAGTGAAAAACGGCACTGAGCAGAATTTTTTTAACTTTTTATAAAATACTTTACAAAATAGAGTAAATCGCAACGAGAAGAAACATAGGCGTGATTTTTATAACTAAAAACAGCGTTTGAAATTGAATAAAATAGCATAAATTCAGAAGTGAAAATCGCCAGGGCAGAATTTTTTTAACTTTTTATAAAACACTTTACAAAATAGAGTAAATCGCAACGAGAAGATACTTAGGCGTCATTTTTATTTGTAAAAACAGCGTTTGAAATTGAATTAAATAGTTTAAATTCAGAAGTGAAAATCGCCAGGGCAGAATTTTTTTAACTTTTTATAAAACACTTTACAAAATAGAGTGAATCGCAACGAGAAGATACATAGGCGTGATTTTTATTTGTAAAAACAGCGTTTGAAATTAAAATAAGTAGCATAAATTCAGAAGTGAAAAACGCCACTGAGCAGAAGTTTTTTAACTTTTTATAAAATACTTTACAAAATAGAGTGAATCGCAACGAGAAGATACATAGGCGTGATTTTTATTTGTAAAAACAGCGTTTGAAATTAAAATAAGTAGCATAAATTCAGAAGTGGTAACGCCACTGAGCAGAATTTTTTTAACTTTTTATAAAATACTTTACAAAATAGAGTAATTCGCAACGAGAAGATACATAGGCGTGATTTTTAATTGAAAAAACAGCGTTTGAAATTAAAATAAGTCGCATAAATTTAGAAGTGGAAAACGCCACTGTGCAGAATTTTTTTATCTTTTTATAAAAGACTTTACAAAATAGAGTGAATCGCAACGAGAAGATACATAGGCGTGATTTTTATTACTAAAAACAGCCTTTGAAATTGAATTAAATACCATAAATTCAGAAGTGAAAATTGCCAGGGCAGAATTTTTTTAACTTTTTATAAAATACTTTACAAAATAGAGTGAATCGCAACGAGAAGATACTTAGGCGTGATTTTTAATTGTAAAAACAGCGTTTGAAATTAAAATAAGTCGCATAAATTCAGAAGTGAAAAAAGCCACTCTGCAGAATTTTTTTAACTTTTTATAAAACACTTTACAAAATAGAAAGAATCGCAACGAGAAGAAACATAGGCGTGATTTTTATTACTAGAAACAGCGTTTGAAATTGAATTAAAAGGCATAAATTCAGAAGTGAAAATCGCCAGGGCAGAATTTTTTTAACTTTTTATAAAACACTTTACAAAATAGAGTGAATCGCAACGAGAAGATACATAGGCGTGATTTTTAATTGTAAAACAGCGTTTGAAATTAAAATAAGTCGCATAAATTCAGAAGTGAAAAACGCCACTGAGCAGAATTTTTTTAACTTTTTATAAAATATTTTACAAAATAGAGTGATTCGCAACGAGAAGATACTTTGGCGTGATTTTTATTACTAAAAACAGCGTTTGAAATTAAAATAAGTCGCATAAATTCAGAAGTGAAAATTGCCAGGGCAGAATTTTTTTAACTTTTTAGAAAATACTTTACAAAATAGAGTGAATCGCAACGAGAAGATACATAGGCGTGATTTTTATTACTAAAAACAGCCTTTGAAATTGAATTAAATACCATAAATTCAGAAGTGAAAATTGCCAGGGCAGAATTTTTTTAACTTTTTATAAAATACTTTACAAAATAGAGTGAATCGCAACGAGAAGATACTTAGGCGTGATTTTTAATTGTAAAAACAGCGTTTGAAATTAAAATAAGTCGCATAAATTCAGAAGTGAAAAAAGCCACTCTGCAGAATTTTTTTAACTTTTTATAAAACACTTTACAAAATAGAAAGAATCGCAACGAGAAGAAACATAGGCGTGATTTTTATTACTAAAAACAGCGTTTGAAATTGAATTAAAAGGCATAAATTCAGAAGTGAAAATCGCCAGGGCAGAATTTTTTTAACTTTTTATAAAACACTTTACAAAATAGAGTGAATCGCAACGAGAAGATACTTAGGCGTGATTTTTATTACTAAAAACAGCGTTTGAAATTGAATTAAATAGCATAAATTCAGAAGTGATAATCAGCAGGGCATAATTTTTTTAACTTTTTATAAAATACTTTACAAAATAGAGTGAATCGCAACGAGAAGATACATAGGCGTGATTTTTATTTGTAAAAACAGCGTTTGAAATTAAAATAAGTAGCATAAATTCAGAAGTGAAAAACGCCACTGAGCAGAATTTTTTTAACTTTTTATAAAATACTTTACAAAATAGAGTGAATCGCAACGAGAAGATACATAGGCATGATTTTTATTTGTAAAAACAGCGTTTGAAATTAAAATAAGTAGCATAAATTCAGAAGTGAAAAACGCCACTGTGCAGAATTTTTTTAACTTTTTATAAAATACTTTACAAAATAGAGTGAATCGCAACGAGAAGATACATAGGCGTGATTTTTATTACTAAAACCGCGTTTGAAATTGAATTAAATAGCATAAATTCAGAAGTGAAAATCAGCAGGGCAGAATTTTTTTAACTTTTTATAAAATACTTTACAAAATAGAGTGAATCGCAACGAGAAGATACATAGGCGTGATTTTTAATTGTAAAACAGCGTTTGAAATTAAAATAAGTCGCATAAATTCAGAAGTGAAAAACGCCACTGAGCAGAATTTTTTTAACTTTTTATAAAATACTTTACAAAATAGAGTGAATCGCAACGAGAAGATACTTAGGCGTGATTTTTATTACTAAAAACAGCGTTTGAAATTAAAATAAGTCGCATAAATTCAGAAGTGAAAATCGATAGGGCAGAATTTTTTTAACTTTTTATAAAATACTTTACAAAATAGAGTGAATCGCAACGAGAAGATACTTAGGCGTGATTTTTATTACTAAAAACAGCGTTTGAAATTAAAATAAGTCGCATAAATTCAGAAGTGAAAATCGCCAGGGCAGAATTTTTTTAACTTTTTATAAAATACTTTACAAAATAGAGTGATTCGCAACGAGAAGATACTTAGGCGTGATTTTTATTACTAAAAACAGCGTTTGAAATTGAATTAAATAGCATAAATTCAGAAGTGAAAATCGCCAGGGCAGAATTTTTTTAACTTTTTATAAAATACTTTACAAAATAGAGTGATTCGCAACGAGAAGATACTTAGGCGTGATTTTTATTACTAAAAACAGCGTTTGAAATTGAATTAAATAGCATAAATTCAGAAGTGAAAATCGCCAGGGCAGAATTTTTTTAACTTTTTATAAAACACATTACAAAATAGAGTGAATCGCAACGAGAAGATACATAGGCGTGATTTTTATTACTAAAAACTGTGTTTGAAATTGAATTAAATAGCATAAATTCAGAAGTGAAAATCAGCAGGGCAGAATTTTTTTAACTTTTTATAAAATACTTTACAAAATAGAGTGAATCGCAACGAGAAGATACATAGGCGTGATTTTTATTTGTAAAAACAGCGTTTGAAATTAAAATAAGTAGCATAAATTCAGAAGTGAAAAACGGCACTGAGCAGAATTTTTTTAACTTTTTATAAAATACTTTACAAAATAGAGTAAATCGCAACGAGAAGAAACATAGGCGTGATTTTTATAACTAAAAACAGCGTTTGAAATTGAATAAAATAGCATAAATTCAGAAGTGAAAATCGCCAGGGCAGAATTTTTTTAACTTTTTATAAAACACTTTACAAAATAGAGTAAATCGCAACGAGAAGATACTTAGGCGTCATTTTTATTTGTAAAAACAGCGTTTGAAATTGAATTAAATAGTTTAAATTCAGAAGTGAAAATCGCCAGGGCAGAATTTTTTTAACTTTTTATAAAACACTTTACAAAATAGAGTGAATCGCAACGAGAAGATACATAGGCGTGATTTTTATTTGTAAAAACAGCGTTTGAAATTAAAATAAGTAGCATAAATTCAGAAGTGAAAAACGCCACTGAGCAGAAGTTTTTTAACTTTTTATAAAATACTTTACAAAATAGAGTGAATCGCAACGAGAAGATACATAGGCGTGATTTTTATTTGTAAAAACAGCGTTTGAAATTAAAATAAGTAGCATAAATTCAGAAGTGGTAACGCCACTGAGCAGAATTTTTTTAACTTTTTATAAAATACTTTACAAAATAGAGTAATTCGCAACGAGAAGATACATAGGCGTGATTTTTAATTGAAAAAACAGCGTTTGAAATTAAAATAAGTCGCATAAATTTAGAAGTGGAAAACGCCACTGTGCAGAATTTTTTTATCTTTTTATAAAAGACTTTACAAAATAGAGTGAATCGCAACGAGAAGATACATAGGCGTGATTTTTATTACTAAAAACAGCCTTTGAAATTGAATTAAATACCATAAATTCAGAAGTGAAAATTGCCAGGGCAGAATTTTTTTAACTTTTTATAAAATACTTTACAAAATAGAGTGAATCGCAACGAGAAGATACTTAGGCGTGATTTTTAATTGTAAAAACAGCGTTTGAAATTAAAATAAGTCGCATAAATTCAGAAGTGAAAAAAGCCACTCTGCAGAATTTTTTTAACTTTTTATAAAACACTTTACAAAATAGAAAGAATCGCAACGAGAAGAAACATAGGCGTGATTTTTATTACTAGAAACAGCGTTTGAAATTGAATTAAAAGGCATAAATTCAGAAGTGAAAATCGCCAGGGCAGAATTTTTTTAACTTTTTATAAAACACTTTACAAAATAGAGTGAATCGCAACGAGAAGATACTTAGGCGTGATTTTTATTTGTAAAAGCAGCGTTTGAAATTGAAATAAGTCGCATAAATTCAGAAGTGAAAAACGCTACTGAGCAGAATTTTTTTAACTTTTTATAAAACACTTTACAAAATAGAGTGAATCGCAACGAGAAGATACATAGGCGTGATTTTTATTACTAAAAACAGCGTTTGAAATTGAATTAAATAGCATAAATTCAGAAGTGATAATCAGCAGGGCATAATTTTTTTAACTTTTTATAAAACACTTTACAAAATAGAGTAAATCGCAACGAGAAGATACTTAGGCGTCATTTTTATTTGTAAAAACAGCGTTTGAAATTAAAATAAGTAGCATAAATTCAGAAGTGAAAAACGCCACTGAGCAGAATTTTTTTAACTTTTTATAAAATACTTTACAAAATAGAGTGAATCGCAACGAGAAGATACATAGGCGTGATTTTTAATTGTAAAAACAGCGTTTGAAATTAAAATAAGTCGCATAAATTCAGAAGTGAAAAAAGCCACTCTGCAGAATTTTTTTAACTTTTTATAAAACACTTTACAAAATAGAAAGAATCGCAACGAGAAGAAACATAGGCGTGATTTTTATTACTAGAAACAGCGTTTGAAATTGAATTAAAAGGCATAAATTCAGAAGTGAAAATCGCCAGGGCAGAATTTTTTTAACTTTTTATAAAACACTTTACAAAATAGAGTGAATCGCAACGAGAAGATACTTAGGCGTGATTTTTATTTGTAAAAGCAGCGTTTGAAATTGAAATAAGTCGCATAAATTCAGAAGTGAAAAACGCTACTGAGCAGAATTTTTTTAACTTTTTATAAAACACTTTACAAAATAGAGTGAATCGCAACGAGAAGATACATAGGCGTGATTTTTATTACTAAAAACAGCGTTTGAAATTGAATTAAATAGCATAAATTCAGAAGTGATAATCAGCAGGGCATAATTTTTTTAACTTTTTATAAAACACTTTACAAAATAGAGTAAATCGCAACGAGAAGATACTTAGGCGTCATTTTTATTTGTAAAAACAGCGTTTGAAATTAAAATAAGTAGCATAAATTCAGAAGTGAAAAACGCCACTGAGCAGAATTTTTTTAACTTTTTATAAAATACTTTACAAAATAGAGTGAATCGCAACGAGAAGATACATAGGCATGATTTTTATTTGTAAAAACAGCGTTTGAAATTAAAATAAGTAGCATAAATTCAGAAGTGAAAAACGCCACTGTGCAGAATTTTTTTAACTTTTTATAAAATACTTTACAAAATAGAGTGAATCGCAACGAGAAGATACATAGGCGTGATTTTTATTACTAAAACCGCGTTTGAAATTGAATTAAATAGCATAAATTCAGAAGTGAAAATCAGCAGGGCAGAATTTTTTTAACTTTTTATAAAATACTTTACAAAATAGAGTGAATCGCAACGAGAAGATACATAGGCGTGATTTTTAATTGTAAAACAGCGTTTGAAATTAAAATAAGTCGCATAAATTCAGAAGTGAAAAACGCCACTGAGCAGAATTTTTTTAACTTTTTATAAAATACTTTACAAAATAGAGTGAATCGCAACGAGAAGATACTTAGGCGTGATTTTTATTACTAAAAACAGCGTTTGAAATTAAAATAAGTCGCATAAATTCAGAAGTGAAAATCGCCAGGGCAGAATTTTTTTAACTTTTTATAAAATACTTTACAAAATAGAGTGAATCGCAACGAGAAGATACTTAGGCGTGATTTTTATTACTAAAAACAGCGTTTGAAATTAAAATAAGTCGCATAAATTCAGAAGTGAAAATCGCCAGGGCAGAATTTTTTTAACTTTTTATAAAATACTTTACAAAATAGAGTGAATCGCAACGAGAAGATACTTGGGCGTGATTTTTATTTGTAAAAACAGCGTTTAAAATTGAATTAAATAGCATAAATTCAGAAGTGAAAATCGCCAGGGCAGAATTTTTTTAACTTTTTATAAAATACTTTACAAAATAGAGTGATTCGCAACGAGAAGATACTTAGGCGTGATTTTTATTACTAAAAACAGCGTTTGAAATTGAATTAAATAGCATAAATTCAGAAGTGAAAATCGCCAGGGCAGAATTTTTTTAACTTTTTATAAAACACATTACAAAATAGAGTGAATCGCAACGAGAAGATACATAGGCGTGATTTTTATTACTAAAAACAGTGTTTGAAATTGAATTAAATAGCATAAATTCAGAAGTGAAAATCAGCAGGGCAGAATTTTTTTAACTTTTTATAAAATACTTTACAAAATAGAGTTAATCGCAACGAGAAGATACATAGGCGTGATTTTTATTTGTAAAAACAGCGTTTGAAATTAAAATAAGTAGCATAAATTCAGAAGTGAAAAACGGCACTGAGCAGAATTTTTTTAACTTTTTATAAAATACTTTACAAAATAGAGTAAATCGCAACGAGAAGAAACATAGGCGTGATTTTTATAACTAAAAACAGCGTTTGAAATTGAATTAAATAGCATAAATTCAGAAGTGAAAATCGCCAGGGCAGAATTTTTTTAACTTTTTATAAAACACTTTACAAAATAGAGTAAATCGCAACGAGAAGATACTTAGGCGTCATTTTTATTTGTAAAAACAGCGTTTGAAATTGAATTAAATAGTTTAAATTCAGAAGTGAAAATCGCCAGGGCAGAATTTTTTTAACTTTTTATAAAACACTTTACAAAATAGAGTGAATCGCAACGAGAAGATACATAGGCGTGATTTTTATTTGTAAAAACAGCGTTTGAAATTAAAATAAGTAGCATAAATTCAGAAGTGAAAAACGCCACTGAGCAGAAGTTTTTTAACTTTTTATAAAATACTTTACAAAATAGAGTGAATCGCAACGAGAAGATACTTAGGCGTGATTTTTATTTGTAAAAACAGCGTTTGAAATTAAAATAAGTAGCATAAATTCAGAAGTGAAAAACGCCACTGAGCAGAAGTTTTTTAACTTTTTATATAATACTTTACAAAATAGAGTGAATCGCAACGAGAAGATACATAGGCGTGATTTTTATTTGTAAAAACAGCGTTTGAAATTAAAATAAGTAGCATAAATTCAGAAGTGAAAAACGCCACTGAGCAGAATTTTTTTAACTTTTTATAAAATACTTTACAAAATAGAGTAATTCGCAACGAGAAGATACATAGGCGTGATTTTTAATTGAAAAAACAGCGTTTGAAATTAAAATAAGTCGCATAAATTTAGAAGTGGAAAACGCCACTGTGCAGAATTTTTTTATCTTTTTATAAAAGACTTTACAAAATAGAGTGAATCGCAACGAGAAGAAACATAGGCGTGATTTTTATTACTAAAAACAGCGTTTGAAATTGAATTAAATAGCATAAATTCAGAAGTGAAAATCGCCAGGTTAGAATTTTTTTAACTTTTTATAAAACACTTTACAAAATAGAGTAAATCGCAACGAGAAGATACTTAGGCGTGATTTTTATTTGTAAAAACAGCGTTTGAAATTGAATTAAATAGCATAAATTCAGAAGTGAAAATCGCCAGGGTAGAATTTTTTTAACTTTTTATAAAACACTTTACAAAATAGAGTGAATCGACACGAGAAGATACTTAGGCGTGATTTTTTATTGTAAAAACAGCGTTTGAAATTGAAATAGGTCGCATAAATTCAGAAGTGAAAAACGCCACTGTGCAGAATTATTTTAACTTTTTATAAAATACTTTACAAAATAGAGTGAATCGCAACGAGAAGATACTTAGGCGTGATTTTTATTACTAAAAACAGCGTTTGAAATTAAAATAAGTCGCATAAATTCAGAAGTGAAAATCGCCAGGGCAGAATTTTTTTAACTTTTTATAAAATACTTTACAAAATAGAGTGAATCGCAACGAGAAGATACTTAGGCGTGATTTTTATTACTAAAAACAGCGTTTGAAATTAAAATAAGTCGCATAAATTCAGAAGTGAAAATCGCCAGGGCAGAATTTTTTTAACTTTTTATAAAATACTTTACAAAATAGAGTGAATCGCAACGAGAAGATACTTAGGCGTATTTTTATTTGTAAAAACAGCGTTTGAAATTGAATTAAATAGCATAAATTCAGAAGTGAAAATCGCCAGGGCAGAATTTTTTTAACTTTTTATAAAATACTTTACAAAATAGAGTGATTCGCAACGAGAAGATACTTAGGCGTGATTTTTATTACTAAAAACAGCGTTTGAAATTGAATTAAATAGCATAAATTCAGAAGTGAAAATCGCCAGGGCAGAATTTTTTTAACTTTTTATAAAACACATTACAAAATAGAGTAAATCGCAACGAGAAGATACATAGGCGTGATTTTTATTACTAAAAACAGTGTTTGAAATTGAATTAAATAGCATAAATTCAGAAGTGAAAATCAGCAGGGCAGAATTTTTTTAACTTTTTATAAAATACTTTACAAAATAGAGTGAATCGCAACGAGAAGATACATAGGCGTGATTTTTATTTGTAAAAACAGCGTTTGAAATTAAAATAAGTAGCATAAATTCAGAAGTGAAAAACGGCACTGAGCAGAATTTTTTTAACTTTTTATAAAATACTTTACAAAATAGAGTAAATCGCAACGAGAAGATACATAGGCGTGATTTTTAATTGTAAAAACAGCGTTTGAAATTAAAATAAGTCGCATAAATTTAGAAGTGAAAAACGCCACTGTGCAGAATTTTTTTATCTTTTTATAAAACACATTACAAAATAGAGTGAATCGCAACGAGAAGAAACATAGGCGTGATTTTTATAACTAAAAACAGCGTTTGAAATTGAATTAAATAGCATAAATTCAGAAGTGAAAATCGCCAGGGCAGAATTTTTTTAACTTTTTATAAAACACTTTACAAAATAGAGTAAATCGCAACGAGAAGATACTTAGGCGTCATTTTTATTTGTAAAAACAGCGTTTGAAATTGAATTAAATAGTTTAAATTCAGAAGTGAAAATCGCCAGGGCAGAATTTTTTTAACTTTTTATAAAACACTTTACAAAATAGAGTGAATCGCAACGAGAAGATACATAGGCGTGATTTTTATTTGTAAAAACAGCGTTTGAAATTAAAATAAGTAGCATAAATTCAGAAGTGAAAAACGCCACTGAGCAGAAGTTTTTTAACTTTTTATAAAATACTTTACAAAATAGAGTGAATCGCAACGAGAAGATACTTAGGCGTGATTTTTATTTGTAAAAACAGCGTTTGAAATTAAAATAAGTAGCATAAATTCAGAAGTGAAAAACGCCACTGAGCAGAAGTTTTTTAACTTTTTATATAATACTTTACAAAATAGAGTGAATCGCAACGAGAAGATACATAGGCGTGATTTTTATTTGTAAAAACAGCGTTTGAAATTAAAATAAGTAGCATAAATTCAGAAGTGAAAAACGCCACTGAGCAGAATTTTTTTAACTTTTTATAAAACACTTTACAAAATAGAGTGAATCGCAACGAGAAGATACATAGGCGTGATTTTTATTTGTAAAAACAGCGTTTGAAATTAAAATAAGTAGCATAAATTCAGAAGTGAAAAACGCCACTGAGCAGAAGTTTTTTAACTTTTTATATAATACTTTACAAAATAGAGTGAATCGCAACGAGAAGATACATAGGCGTGATTTTTATTTGTAAAAACAGCGTTTGAAATTAAAATAAGTAGCATAAATTCAAAAGTGAAAAACGCCACTGAGCAGAATTTTTTTAACTTTTTATAAAATACTTTACAAAATAGAGTGAATCGCAACGAGAAGATACATAGGCGTGATTTTTATTACTAAAACCGCGTTTGAAATTGAATTAAATAGCATAAATTCAGAAGTGAAAATCAGCAGGGCAGAATTTTTTTAACTTTTTATAAAATACTTTACAAAATAGAAAGAATCGCAACGAGAAGATACTTAGGCGTGATTTTTATTTGTAAAAACAGCGTTTGAAATTAAAATAAGTAGCATAAATTCAGAAGTGAAAAACGCCACTGAGCAGAATTTTTTTAACTTTTTATAAAATACTTTACAAAATAGAATGAATCGCAACGAGAAGATACATAGGCGTGATTTTTATTTGTAAAAACAGCGTTTGAAATTAAAATAAGTCGCATAAATTCAGAAGTGAAAAAAGCCACTGCAGAATTTTTTTAACTTTTTATAAAACACTTTACAAAATAGAAAGAATCGCAACGAGAAGAAACATAGGCGTGATTTTTATTACTAAAAACAGCGTTTGAAATTGAATTAAAAGGCATAAATTCAGAAGTGAAAAAAGCCACTCTGCAGAATTTTTTTAACTTTTTATAAAACACTTTACAAAATAGAAAGAATCGCAACGAGAAGAAACATAGGCGTGATTTTTATTACTAAAAACAGCGTTTGAAATTGAATTAAAAGGCATAAATTCAGAAGTGAAAATCGCCAGGGCAGAATATTTTTAACTTTTTATAAAATATTTCACGTAATAGAGTGAATCGCAACGAGATTTTTATTTGTAAAAACAGCGCTTGAAATTATAATAAGTCGCATAAATTCAGAAGTGAAAAACGCCACTGAGCAGAATTTTTTTAACTTTTTATAAAATACTTTACAAAATAGAGTGAATCGCAACGAGAAGATACATAGGCGTGATTTTTATTTGTAAAAACAGCGTTTGAAATTAAAATAAGTAGCATAAATTCAGAAGTGAAAAACGCCACTGAGCAGAATTTTTTTAACTTTTTATAAAATACTTTACAAAATAGAGTGAATCGCAACGAGAAGATACATAGGCGTGATTTTTATTTGTAAAAACAGCGTTTGAAATTAAAATAAGTCGCATAAATTCAGAAGTGAAAAACGCCACTGTGCAGAATTTTTTTAACTTTTTATAAAATACTTTACAAAATAGAGTGAATCGCAACGAGAAGATACATAGGCGTGATTTTTATTTGTAAAAACAGCGTTTGAAATTAAAATAAGTCGCATAAATTCAGAAGTGAAAATCGCCACTGAGCAGAATTTTTTTAACTTTTTATAAAATACTTTACAAAATAGAGTGAATCGCAACGAGAAGATACATAGGCGTGATTTTTATTTGTAAAAACAGCGTTTGAAATTATAATAAGTCGCATAAATTCAGAAGTGAAAAACGCCACTGAGCAGAATTTTTTTAACTTTTTATAAAATACTTTACAAAATAGAGTGAATCGCAACGAGAAGATATATAGGCGTGATTTTTATTTGTAAAAACAGCGTTTGAAATTAAAATAAGTAGCATAAATTCAGAAGTGAAAAACGCCACTGAGCAGAATTTTTTTAACTTTTTATAAAATACTTTACAAAATAGAGTGAATCGCAACGAGAAGATACATAGGCGTGATTTTTATTTGTAAAAACAGCGTTTGAAATTAAAATAAGTCGCATAAATTCAGAAGTGAAAAACGCCACTGTGCAGAATTTTTTTAACTTTTTATAAAATACTTTACAAAATAGAGTGAATCGCAACGAGAAGATACATAGGCGTGATTTTTATTTGTAAAAACAGCGTTTGAAATTAAAATAAGTCGCATAAATTCAGAAGTGAAAAACGCCACTGTGCAGAATTTTTTTAACTTTTTATAAAATACTTTACAAAATAGAGTGAATCGCAACGAGAAGATACTTAGGCGTGATTTTTATTTGTAAAAACAGCGTTTGAAATTAAAATAAGTCGCATAAATTCAGAAGTGAAAATCGCCAGGGCAGAATTTTTTTAACTTTTTATAAAACACTTTACAAAATAGAGTGAATCGCAACGAGAAGATACTTAGGCGTGATTTTTATTTGTAAAAACAGCGTTTGAAATTAAAATAAGTAGCATAAATTCAGAAGTGAAAAACGCCACTGAGCAGAATTTTTTAAACTTTTTATAAAATACTTTACAAAATAGAGTGAATCGCAACGAGAAGATACATAGGCGTGATTTTTATTACTAAAAACAGCGTTTGAAATTGTATTAAATAGCATAAATTCAGAAGTGATAATCAGCAGGGCATAATTTTTTTAACTTTTTATAAAATACTTTACAAAATAGAGTGAATCGCAACGAGAAGATACATAGGCGTGATTTTTATTTGTAAAAACAGCGTTTGAAATTAAAATAAGTAGCATAAATTCAGAAGTGAAAAACGCCACTGAGCAGAATTTTTTTAACTTTTTATAAAATACTTTACAAAATAGAGTGAATCGCAACGAGAAGATACATAGGCGTGATTTTTATTTGTAAAAACAGCGTTTGAAATTAAAATAAGTCGCATAAATTCAGAAGTGAAAAACGCCACTGTGCAGAATTTTTTTAACTTTTTATAAAATACTTTACAAAATAGAGTGAATCGCAACGAGAAGATACTTAGGCGTGATTTTTATTTGTAAAAACAGCGTTTGAAATTAAAATAAGTAGCATAAATTCAGAAGTGAAAAACGCCACTGAGCAGAATTTTTTTAACTTTTTATAAAATACTTTACAAAATAGAGTGAATCGCAACGAGAAGATACATAGGCGTGATTTTTATTTGTAAAAACAGCGTTTGAAATTAAAATAAGTCGCATAAATTCAGAAGTGAAAAACGCCACTGTGCAGAATTTTTTTAACTTTTTATAAAATACTTTACAAAATAGAGTGAATCGCAACGAGAAGATACTTAGGCGTGATTTTTATTTGTAAAAACAGCGTTTGAAATTAAAATAAGTCGCATAAATTCAGAAGTGAAAATCGCCAGGGCAGAATTTTTTTAACTTTTTATAAAACACTTTACAAAATAGAGTGAATCGTAACGAGAAGATACTTAGGCGTGATTTTTATTTGTAAAAACAGCGTTTGAAATTAAAATAAGTAGCATAAATTCAGAAGTGAAAAACGCCACTGAGCAGAATTTTTTTAACTTTTTATAAAATACTTTACAAAATAGAGTGATTCGCAACGAGAAGATACTTTGGCGTGATTTTTATTACTAAAAACAGCGTTTGAAATTAAAATAAGTCGCATAAATTCAGAAGTGAAAATTGCCAGGGCAGAATTTTTTTAACTTTTTAGAAAATACTTTACAAAATAGAGTGAATCGCAACGAGAAGATACATAGGCGTGATTTTTATTACTAAAAACAGCGTTTGAAATTGAATTAAATACCATAAATTCAGAAGTGAAAATTGCCAGGGCAGAATTTTTTTAACTTTTTATAAAATACTTTACAAAATAGAGTGAATCGCAACGAGAAGATACATAGGCGTGATTTTTAATTGTAAAAACAGCGTTTGAAATTAAAATAAGTCGCATAAATTCAGAAGTGAAAAAAGCCACTCTGCAGAATTTTTTTAACTTTTTATAAAACACTTTACAAAATAGAGTGAATCGCAACGAGAAGAAACATAGGCGTGATTTTTATTACTAAAAACAGCGTTTGAAATTGAATTAAAAGGCATAAATTCAGAAGTGAAAATCGCCAGGGCAGAATTTTTTTAACTTTTTATAAAACACTTTACAAAATAGAGTGAATCGCAACGAGAAGATACTTAGGCGTGATTTTTATTTGTAAAAGCAGCGTTTGAAATTGAAATAAGTCGCATAAATTCAGAAGTGAAAAACGCTACTGAGCAGAATTTTTTTAACTTTTTATAAAACACTTTACAAAATAGAGTGAATCGCAACGAGAAGATACATAGGCGTGATTTTTATTACTAAAAACAGCGTTTGAAATTGAATTAAATAGCATAAATTCAGAAGTGATAATCAGCAGGGCATAATTTTTTTAACTTTTTATAAAATACTTTACAAAATAGAGTGAATCGCAACGAGAAGATACATAGGCGTGATTTTTATTTGTAAAAACAGCGTTTGAAATTAAAATAAGTAGCATAAATTCAGAAGTGAAAAACGCCACTGAGCAGAATTTTTTTAACTTTTTATAAAATACTTTACAAAATAGAGTGAATCGCAACGAGAAGATACATAGGCATGATTTTTATTTGTAAAAACAGCGTTTGAAATTAAAATAAGTAGCATAAATTCAGAAGTGAAAAACGCCACTGTGCAGAATTTTTTTAACTTTTTATAAAATACTTTACAAAATAGAGTGAATCGCAACGAGAAGATACATAGGCGTGATTTTTATTACTAAAACCGCGTTTGAAATTGAATTAAATAGCATAAATTCAGAAGTGAAAATCAGCAGGGCAGAATTTTTTTAACTTTTTATAAAATACTTTACAAAATAGAGTGAATCGCAACGAGAAGATACATAGGCGTGATTTTTAATTGTAAAACAGCGTTTGAAATTAAAATAAGTCGCATAAATTCAGAAGTGAAAAAAGCCACTCTGCAGAATTTTTTTAACTTTTTGTAAAACACTTTACAAAATAGAAAGAATCGCAACGAGAAGAAACATAGGCGTGATTTTTATTACTAAAAACAGCGTTTGAAATTGAATTAAATAGCATAAATTCAGAAGTGAAAATCAGCAGGGCAGAATTTTTTTAACTTTTTATAAAATACTTTACAAAATAGAGTGAATCGCAACGAGAAGATACATAGGCGTGATTTTTATTTGTAAAAACAGCGTTTGAAATTAAAATAAGTCGCATAAATTCAGAAGTGAAAAACGCCACTGTGCAGAATTTTTTTAACTTTTTATAAAATACTTTACAAAATAGAGTGAATCGCAACGAGAAGATACTTAGGCGTGATTTTTATTTGTAAAAACAGCGTTTGAAATTTAAATAAGTCGCATAAATTCAGAAGTGAAAATCGCCAGGGCAGAATTTTTTTAACTTTTTATAAAACACTTTACAAAATAGAGTGAATCGCAACGAGAAGATACTTAGGCGTGATTTTTATTTGTAAAAACAGCGTTTGAAATTAAAATAAGTAGCATAAATTCAGAAGTGAAAAACGCCACTGAGCAGAATTTTTTAAACTTTTTATAAAATACTTTACAAAATAGAGTGAATCGCAACGAGAAGATACATAGGCGTGATTTTTATTACTAAAAACAGCGTTTGAAATTGAATTAAATAGCATAAATTCAGAAGTGATAATCAGCAGGGCATAATTTTTTTAACTTTTTATAAAATACTTTACAAAATAGAGTGAATCGCAACGAGAAGATACATAGGCGTGATTTTTATTTGTAAAAACAGCGTTTGAAATTAAAATAAGTAGCATAAATTCAGAAGTGAAAAACGCCACTGAGCAGAATTTTTTTAACTTTTTATAAAATACTTTACAAAATAGAGTGAATCGCAACGAGAAGATACATAGGCGTGATTTTTATTTGTAAAAACAGCGTTTGAAATTAAAATAAGTCGCATAAATTCAGAAGTGAAAATCGCCACTGTGCAGAATTTTTTTAACTTTTTATAAAATACTTTACAAAATAGAGTGAATCGCAACGAGAAGATACTTAGGCGTGATTTTTATTTGTAAAAACAGCGTTTGAAATTAAAATAAGTCGCATAAATTCAGAAGTGAAAAACGCCACTGAGCAGAATTTTTTTAACTTTTTATAAAATACTTTACAAAATAGAGTGAATCGCAACGAGAAGATACATAGGCGTGATTTTTATTTGTAAAAACAGCGTTTGAAATTAAAATAAGTCGCATAAATTCAGAAGTGAAAAACGCCACTGTGCAGAATTTTTTTAACTTTTTATAAAATACTTTACAAAATAGAGTGAATCGCAACGAGAAGATACTTAGGCGTGATTTTTATTTGTAAAAACAGCGTTTGAAATTAAAATAAGTCGCATAAATTCAGAAGTGAAAATCGCCAGGGCAGAATTTTTTTAACTTTTTATAAAACACTTTACAAAATAGAGTGAATCGCAACGAGAAGATACTTAGGCGTGATTTTTATTTGTAAAAACAGCGTTTGAAATTAAAATAAGTAGCATAAATTCAGAAGTGAAAAACGCCACTGAGCAGAATTTTTTTAACTTTTTATAAAATACTTTACAAAATACAGTGATTCGCAACGAGAAGATACTTTGGCGTGATTTATATTACTAAAAACAGCGTTTGAAATTAAAATAAGTCGCATAAATTCAGAAGTGAAAATTGCCAGGGCAGAATTTTTTTAACTTTTTAGAAAATACTTTACAAAATAGAGTGAATCGCAACGAGAAGATACTTAGGCGTGATTTTTATTACCTAAAACAGCGTTTGAAATTGAATTAAATACCATAAATTCAGAAGTGAAAATTGCCAGGGCAGAATTTTTTTAACTTTTTATAAAATACTTTACAAAATAGAGTGAATCGCAACGAGAAGATACATAGGCGTGATTTTTAATTGTAAAAACAGCGTTTGAAATTAAAATAAGTCGCATAAATTCAGAAGTGAAAAAAGCCACTCTGCAGAATTTTTTTAACTTTTTATAAAACACTTTACAAAATAGAAAGAATCGCAACGAGAAGAAACATAGGCGTGATTTTTATTACTAAAAACAGCGTTTGAAATTAAAATAAGTCGCATAAATTCAGAAGTGAAAATCGCCAGGGCAGAATTTTTTTAACTTTTTATAAAACACTTTACAAAATAGAGTGAATCGCAACGAGAAGATACTTAGGCGTGATTTTTATTTGTAAAAACAGCGTTTGAAATTAAAATAAGTAGCATAAATTCAGAAGTGAAAAACGCCACTGAGCAGAATTTTTTTAACTTTTTATAAAATACTTTACAAAATAGAGTGAATCGCAACGAGAAGATACTTAGGCGTGATTTTTATTACTAAAAACAGCGTTTGAAATTGAATTAAATACCATAAATTCAGAAGTGAAAATTGCCAGGGCAGAATTTTTTTAACTTTTTATAAAATACTTTACAAAATAGAGTGAATCGCAACGAGAAGATACATAGGCGTGATTTTTAATTGTAAAAACAGCGTTTGAAATTAAAATAAGTCGCATAAATTCAGAAGTGAAAAAGCCACTCTGCAGAATTTTTTTAACTTTTTATAAAACACTTTACAAAATAGAAAGAATCGCAACGAGAAGAAACATAGGCGTGATTTTTATTACTAAAAACAGCGTTTGAAATTGAATTAAAAGGCATAAATTCAGAAGTGAAAATCGCCAGGGCAGAATTTTTTTAACTTTTTATAAAACACTTTACAAAATAGAGTGAATCGCAACGAGAAGATACTTAGGCGTGATTTTTATTTGTAAAAGCAGCGTTTGAAATTGAAATAAGTCGCATAAATTCAGAAGTGAAAAACGCTACTGAGCAGATTTTTTTTAACTTTTTATAAAACACTTTACAAAATAGAGTGAATCGCAACGAGAAGATACATAGGCGTGATTTTTATTACTAAAAACAGCGTTTGAAATTGAATTAAATAGCATAAATTCAGAAGTGATAATCAGCAGGGCATAATTTTTTTAACTTTTTATAAAATACTTTACAAAATAGAGTGAATCGCAACGAGAAGATACATAGGCGTGATTTTTATTTGTAAAAACAGCGTTTGAAATTAAAATAAGTAGCATAAATTCAGAAGTGAAAAACGCCACTGAGCAGAATTTTTTTAACTTTTTATAAAATACTTTACAAAATAGAGTGAATCGCAACGAGAAGATACATAGGCGTGATTTTTATTTGTAAAAATAGCGTTTGAAATTAAAATAAGTCGCATAAATTCAGAAGTGAAAAAAGCCACTCTGCAGAATTTTTTTAACTTTTTGTAAAACACTTTACAAAATAGAAAGAATCGCAACGAGAAGAAACATAGGCGTGATTTTTATTACTAAAAACAGCGTTTGAAATTGAATTAAAAGGCATAAATTCAGAAGTGAAAATCGCCAGGGCAGAATTTTTTTAACTTTTTATAAAACACTTTACAAAATAGAGTGAATCGCAACGAGAAGATACTTAGGCGTGATTTTTATTTGTAAAAACAGCGTTTGAAATTGAATTAAATAGCATAAATTCAGAAGTGAAAATCGCCAGGGCAGAATATTTTTAACTTTTTATAAAATATTTCACGTAATAGAGTGAATCGCAACGAGATTTTTATTTGTAAAAACAGCGCTTGAAATTATAATAAGTCGCATAAATTCAGAAGTGAAAAACGCCACTGAGCAGAATTTTTTTAACTTTTTATAAAATACTTTACAAAATAGAGTGAATCGCAACGAGAAGATACATAGGCGTGATTTTTATTACTAAAAACAGCGTTTGAAATTGAATTAAATAGCATAAATTCAGAAGTGATAATCAGCAGGGCATAATTTTTTTAACTTTTTATAAAATACTTTACAAAATAGAGTGAATCGCAACGAGAAGATACATAGGCGTGATTTTTATTTGTAAAAACAGCGTTTGAAATTAAAATAAGTAGCATAAATTCAGAAGTGAAAAACGCCACTGAGCAGAATTTTTTTAACTTTTTATAAAATACTTTACAAAATAGAGTGAATCGCAACGAGAAGATACTTAGGCGTGATTTTTATTACTAAAAACAGCGTTTGAAATTGAATTAAATACCATAAATTCAGAAGTGAAAATTGCCAGGGCAGAATTTTTTTAACTTTTTATAAAATACTTTACAAAATAGAGTGAATCGCAACGAGAAGATACATAGGCGTGATTTTTAATTGTAAAAACAGCGTTTGAAATTAAAATAAGTCGCATAAATTCAGAAGTGAAAAAGCCACTCTGCAGAATTTTTTTAACTTTTTATAAAACACTTTACAAAATAGAAAGAATCGCAACGAGAAGAAACATAGGCGTGATTTTTATTACTAAAAACAGCGTTTGAAATTGAATTAAAAGGCATAAATTCAGAAGTGAAAATCGCCAGGGCAGAATTTTTTTAACTTTTTATAAAACACTTTACAAAATAGAGTGAATCGCAACGAGAAGATACTTAGGCGTGATTTTTATTTGTAAAAGCAGCGTTTGAAATTGAAATAAGTCGCATAAATTCAGAAGTGAAAAATGCTACTGAGCAGAATTTTTTTAACTTTTTATAAAACACTTTACAAAATAGAGTGAATCGCAACGAGAAGATACATAGGCGTGATTTTTATTACTAAAAACAGCGTTTGAAATTGAATTAAATAGCATAAATTCAGAAGTGATAATCAGCAGGGCATAATTTTTTTAACTTTTTATAAAATACTTTACAAAATAGAGTGAATCGCAACGAGAAGATACATAGGCGTGATTTTTATTTGTAAAAACAGCGTTTGAAATTAAAATAAGTAGCATAAATTCAGAAGTGAAAAACGCCACTGAGCAGAATTTTTTTAACTTTTTATAAAATACTTTACAAAATAGAGTGAATCGCAACGAGAAGATACATAGGCATGATTTTTATTTGTAAAAACAGCGTTTGAAATTAAAATAAGTAGCATAAATTCAGAAGTGAAAAACGCCACTGTGCAGAATTTTTTTAACTTTTTATAAAATACTTTACAAAATAGAGTGAATCGCAACGAGAAGATACATAGGCGTGATTTTTATTACTAAAACCGCGTTTGAAATTGAATTAAATAGCATAAATTCAGAAGTGAAAATCAGCAGGGCAGAATTTTTTTAACTTTTTATAAAATACTTTACAAAATAGAGTGAATCGCAACGAGAAGATACATAGGCGTGATTTTTAATTGTAAAACAGCGTTTGAAATTAAAATAAGTCGCATAAATTCAGAAGTGAAAAACGCCACTGAGCAGAATTTTTTTAACTTTTTATAAAATACTTTACAAAATAGAGTGAATCGCAACGAGAAGATACATAGGCGTGATTTTTATTTGTAAAAACAGCGTTTGAAATTAAAATAAGTCGCATAAATTCAGAAGTGAAAAAAGCCACTCTGCAGAATTTTTTTAACTTTTTGTAAAACACTTTACAAAATAGAAAGAATCGCAACGAGAAGAAACATAGGCGTGATTTTTATTACTAAAAACAGCGTTTGAAATTGAATTAAATAGCATAAATTCAGAAGTGAAAATCAGCAGGGCAGAATTTTTTTAACTTTTTATAAAATACTATACAAAATAGAGTGAATCGCAACGAGAAGATACATAGGCGTGATTTTTATTTGTAAAAACAGCGTTTGAAATTAAAATAAGTCGCATAAATTCAGAAGTGAAAAACGCCACTGAGCAGAATTTTTTTAACTTTTTATAAAATACTTTACAAAATAGAGTGAATCGCAACGAGAAGATACATAGGCGTGATTTTTATTTGTAAAAACAGCGTTTGAAATTAAAATAAGTCGCATAAATTCAGAAGTGAAAAACGCCACTGAGCAGAATTTTTTTAACTTTTTATAAAATACTTTACAAAATAGAGTGAATCGCAACGAGAAGATACATAGGCGTGATTTTTATTTGTAAAAACAGCGTTTGAAATTAAAATAAGTCGCATAAATTCAGAAGTGAAAAAAGCCACTCTGCAGAATTTTTTTAACTTTTTGTAAAACACTTTACAAAATAGAAAGAATCGCAACGAGAAGAAACATAGGCGTGATTTTTATTACTAAAAACAGCGTTTGAAATTGAATTAAAAGGCATAAATTCAGAAGTGAAAATCGCCAGGGCAGAATTTTTTTAACTTTTTATAAAACACTTTACAAAATAGAGTGAAACGCAACGAGAAGATACTTAGGCGTGATTTTTATTTGTAAAAACAGCGTTTGAAATTGAATTAAATAGCATAAATTCAGAAGTGAAAATCGCCAGGGCAGAATATTTTTAACTTTTTATAAAATATTTCACGTAATAGAGTGAATCGCAACGAGATTTTTATTTGTAAAAACAGCGCTTGAAATTATAATAAGTCGCATAAATTCAGAAGTGAAAAACGCCACTGAGCAGAATTTTTTTAACTTTTTATAAAATACTTTACAAAATAGAGTGAATCGCAACGAGAAGATACATAGGCGTGATTTTTATTACTAAAAACAGCGTTTGAAATTGAATTAAATAGCATAAATTCAGAAGTGATAATCAGCAGGGCATAATTTTTTTAACTTTTTATAAAATACTTTACAAAATAGAGTGAATCGCAACGAGAAGATACATAGGCGTGATTTTTATTTGTAAAAACAGCGTTTGAAATTAAAATAAGTAGCATAAATTCAGAAGTGAAAAACGCCACTGAGCAGAATTTTTTTAACTTTTTATAAAATACTTTACAAAATAGAGTGAATCGCAACGAGAAGATACATAGGCGTGATTTTTATTTGTAAAAACAGCGTTTGAAATTAAAATAAGTAGCATAAATTCAGAAGTGAAAAACGCCACTGAGCAGAATTTTTTTAACTTTTTATAAAATACTTTACAAAATAGAGTGAATCGCAACGAGAAGATACTTAGGCGTGATTTTTATTACCTAAAACAGCGTTTGAAATTGAATTAAATACCATAAATTCAGAAGTGAAAATTGCTAGGGTAGAATTTTTTTAACTTTTTATAAAATACTTTACAAAATAGAGTGAATCGCAACGAGAAGATACATAGGCGTGATTTTTAATTGTAAAAACAGCGTTTGAAATTAAAATAAGTCGCATAAATTCAGAAGTGAAAAAAGCCACTCTGCAGAATTTTTTTATCTTTTTATAAAACACTTTACAAAATAGAAAGAATCGCAACGAGAAGAAACATAGGCGTGATTTTTATTACTAAAAACAGCGTTTGAAATTAAAATAAGTCGCATAAATTCAGAAGTGAAAATCGCCAGGGCAGAATTTTTTTAACTTTTTATAAAACACTTTACAAAATAGAGTGAATCGCAACGAGAAGATACTTAGGCGTGATTTTTATTTGTAAAAGCAGCGTTTGAAATTGAAATAAGTCGCATAAATTCAGAAGTGAAAAACGCTACTGAGCAGAATTTTTTTAACTTTTTATAAAACACTTTACAAAATAGAGTGAATCGCAACGAGAAGATACATAGGCGTGATTTTTATTACTAAAAACAGCGTTTGAAATTGAATTAAATAGCATAAATTCAGAAGTGATAATCAGCAGGGCATAATTTTTTTAACTTTTTATAAAATACTTTACAAAATAGAGTGAATCGCAACGAGAAGATACATAGGCGTGATTTTTATTTGTAAAAACAGCGTTTGAAATTAAAATAAGTAGCATAAATTCAGAAGTGAAAAACGCCACTGAGCAGAATTTTTTTAACTTTTTATAAAATACTTTACAAAATAGAGTGAATCGCAACGAGAAGATACATAGGCATGATTTTTATTTGTAAAAACAGCGTTTGAAATTAAAATAAGTAGCATAAATTCAGAAGTGAAAAACGCCACTGTGCAGAATTTTTTTAACTTTTTATAAAATACTTTACAAAATAGAGTGAATCGCAACGAGAAGATACATAGGCGTGATTTTTATTACTAAAACCGCGTTTGAAATTGAATTAAATAGTATAAATTCAGAAGTGAAAATCAGCAGGGCAGAATTTTTTTAACTTTTTATAAAATACTTTACAAAATAGAGTGAATCGCAACGAGAAGATACATAGGCGTGATTTTTAATTGTAAAACAGCGTTTGAAATTAAAATAAGTCGCATAAATTCAGAAGTGAAAAACGCCACTGAGCAGAATTTTTTTAACTTTTTATAAAATACTTTACAAAATAGAGTGAATCGCAACGAGAAGATACATAGGCATGATTTTTATTTGTAAAAACAGCGTTTGAAATTAAAATAAGTCGCATAAATTCAGAAGTGAAAAACGCCACTGAGCAGAATTTTTTTAACTTTTTATAAAATACTTTACAAAATAGAGTGAATCGCAACGAGAAGATACATAGGCGTGATTTTTATTTGTAAAAACAGCGTTTGAAATTAAAATAAGTCGCATAAATTCAGAAGTGAAAAAAGCCACTCTGCAGAATTTTTTTAACTTTTTGTAAAACACTTTACAAAATAGAAAGAATCGCAACGAGAAGAAACATAGGCGTGATTTTTATTACTAAAAACAGCGTTTGAAATTGAATTAAATAGCATAAATTCAGAAGTGAAAATCAGCAGGGCAGAATTTTTTTAACTTTTTATAAAATACTTTACAAAATAGAGTGAATCGCAACGAGAAGATACATAGGCGTGATTTTTATTTGTAAAAACAGCGTTTGAAATTAAAATAAGTCGCATAAATTCAGAAGTGAAAAACGCCACTGAGCAGAATTTTTTTAACTTTTTATAAAATACTTTACAAAATAGAGTGAATCGCAACGAGAAGATACATAGGCGTGATTTTTATTTGTAAAAACAGCGTTTGAAATTAAAATAAGTCGCATAAATTCAGAAGTGAAAAACGCCACTGAGCAGAATTTTTTTAACTTTTTATAAAATACTTTACAAAATAGAGTGAATCGCAACGAGAAGATACATAGGCGTGATTTTTATTTGTAAAAACAGCGTTTGAAATTAAAATAAGTCGCATAAATTCAGAAGTGAAAAAAGCCACTCTGCAGAATTTTTTTAACTTTTTGTAAAACACTTTACAAAATAGAAAGAATCGCAACGAGAAGAAACATAGGCGTGATTTTTATTACTAAAAACAGCGTTTGAAATTGAATTAAAAGGCATAAATTCAGAAGTGAAAATCGCCAGGGCAGAATTTTTTTAACTTTTTATAAAACACTTTACAAAATAGAGTGAATCGCAACGAGAAGATACTTAGGCGTGATTTTTATTTGTAAAAACAGCGTTTGAAATTGAATTAAATAGCATAAATTCAGAAGTGAAAATCGCCAGGGCAGAATATTTTTAACTTTTTATAAAATATTTCACGTAATAGAGTGAATCGCAACGAGATTTTTATTTGTAAAAACAGCGCTTGAAATTATAATAAGTCGCATAAATTCAGAAGTGAAAAACGCCACTGAGCAGAATTTTTTTAACTTTTTATAAAATACTTTACAAAATAGAGTGAATCGCAACGAGAAGATACATAGGCGTGATTTTTATTACTAAAAACAGCGTTTGAAATTGAATTAAATAGCATAAATTCAGAAGTGATAATCAGCAGGGCATAATTTTTTTAACTTTTTATAAAATACTTTACAAAATAGAGTGAATCGCAACGAGAAGATACATAGGCGTGATTTTTATTTGTAAAAACAGCGTTTGAAATTAAAATAAGTAGCATAAATTCAGAAGTGAAAAACGCCACTGAGCAGAAGTTTTTTAACTTTTTATATAATACTTTACAAAATAGAGTGAATCGCAACGAGAAGATACATAGGCGTGATTTTTATTTGTAAAAACAGCGTTTGAAATTAAAATAAGTAGCATAAATTCAAAAGTGAAAAACGCCACTGAGCAGAATTTTTTTAACTTTTTATAAAATACTTTACAAAATAGAGTGAATCGCAACGAGAAGATACATAGGCGTGATTTTTATTACTAAAACCGCGTTTGAAATTGAATTAAATAGCATAAATTCAGAAGTGAAAATCAGCAGGGCAGAATTTTTTTAACTTTTTATAAAATACTTTACAAAATAGAAAGAATCGCAACGAGAAGATACTTAGGCGTGATTTTTATTTGTAAAAACAGCGTTTGAAATTAAAATAAGTAGCATAAATTCAGAAGTGAAAAACGCCACTGAGCAGAATTTTTTTAACTTTTTATAAAATACTTTACAAAATAGAATGAATCGCAACGAGAAGATACATAGGCGTGATTTTTATTTGTAAAAACAGCGTTTGAAATTAAAATAAGTCGCATAAATTCAGAAGTGAAAAAAGCCACTGCAGAATTTTTTTAACTTTTTATAAAACACTTTACAAAATAGAAAGAATCGCAACGAGAAGAAACATAGGCGTGATTTTTATTACTAAAAACAGCGTTTGAAATTGAATTAAAAGGCATAAATTCAGAAGTGAAAAAAGCCACTCTGCAGAATTTTTTTAACTTTTTATAAAACACTTTACAAAATAGAAAGAATCGCAACGAGAAGAAACATAGGCGTGATTTTTATTACTAAAAACAGCGTTTGAAATTGAATTAAAAGGCATAAATTCAGAAGTGAAAATCGCCAGGGCAGAATATTTTTAACTTTTTATAAAATATTTCACGTAATAGAGTGAATCGCAACGAGATTTTTATTTGTAAAAACAGCGCTTGAAATTATAATAAGTCGCATAAATTCAGAAGTGAAAAACGCCACTGAGCAGAATTTTTTTAACTTTTTATAAAATACTTTACAAAATAGAGTGAATCGCAACGAGAAGATACATAGGCGTGATTTTTATTTGTAAAAACAGCGTTTGAAATTAAAATAAGTAGCATAAATTCAGAAGTGAAAAACGCCACTGAGCAGAATTTTTTTAACTTTTTATAAAATACTTTACAAAATAGAGTGAATCGCAACGAGAAGATACATAGGCGTGATTTTTATTTGTAAAAACAGCGTTTGAAATTAAAATAAGTCGCATAAATTCAGAAGTGAAAAACGCCACTGTGCAGAATTTTTTTAACTTTTTATAAAATACTTTACAAAATAGAGTGAATCGCAACGAGAAGATACTTAGGCGTGATTTTTATTTGTAAAAACAGCGTTTGAAATTAAAATAAGTCGCATAAATTCAGAAGTGAAAATCGCCAGGGCAGAATTTTTTTAACTTTTTATAAAACACTTTACAAAATAGAGTGAATCGCAACGAGAAGATACTTAGGCGTGATTTTTATTTGTAAAAACAGCGTTTGAAATTAAAATAAGTAGCATAAATTCAGAAGTGAAAAACGCCACTGAGCAGAATTTTTTAAACTTTTTATAAAATACTTTACAAAATAGAGTGAATCGCAACGAGAAGATACATAGGCGTGATTTTTATTACTAAAAACAGCGTTTGAAATTGTATTAAATAGCATAAATTCAGAAGTGATAATCAGCAGGGCATAATTTTTTTAACTTTTTATAAAATACTTTACAAAATAGAGTGAATCGCAACGAGAAGATACATAGGCGTGATTTTTATTTGTAAAAACAGCGTTTGAAATTAAAATAAGTAGCATAAATTCAGAAGTGAAAAACGCCACTGAGCAGAATTTTTTTAACTTTTTATAAAATACTTTACAAAATAGAGTGAATCGCAACGAGAAGATACATAGGCGTGATTTTTATTTGTAAAAACAGCGTTTGAAATTAAAATAAGTCGCATAAATTCAGAAGTGAAAAACGCCACTGTGCAGAATTTTTTTAACTTTTTATAAAATACTTTACAAAATAGAGTGAATCGCAACGAGAAGATACTTAGGCGTGATTTTTATTTGTAAAAACAGCGTTTGAAATTAAAATAAGTAGCATAAATTCAGAAGTGAAAAACGCCACTGAGCAGAATTTTTTTAACTTTTTATAAAATACTTTACAAAATAGAGTGAATCGCAACGAGAAGATACATAGGCGTGATTTTTATTTGTAAAAACAGCGTTTGAAATTAAAATAAGTCGCATAAATTCAGAAGTGAAAAACGCCACTGTGCAGAATTTTTTTAACTTTTTATAAAATACTTTACAAAATAGAGTGAATCGCAACGAGAAGATACTTAGGCGTGATTTTTATTTGTAAAAACAGCGTTTGAAATTAAAATAAGTCGCATAAATTCAGAAGTGAAAATCGCCAGGGCAGAATTTTTTTAACTTTTTATAAAACACTTTACAAAATAGAGTGAATCGTAACGAGAAGATACTTAGGCGTGATTTTTATTTGTAAAAACAGCGTTTGAAATTAAAATAAGTAGCATAAATTCAGAAGTGAAAAACGCCACTGAGCAGAATTTTTTTAACTTTTTATAAAATACTTTACAAAATAGAGTGATTCGCAACGAGAAGATACTTTGGCGTGATTTTTATTACTAAAAACAGCGTTTGAAATTAAAATAAGTCGCATAAATTCAGAAGTGAAAATTGCCAGGGCAGAATTTTTTTAACTTTTTAGAAAATACTTTACAAAATAGAGTGAATCGCAACGAGAAGATACATAGGCGTGATTTTTATTACTAAAAACAGCGTTTGAAATTGAATTAAATACCATAAATTCAGAAGTGAAAATTGCCAGGGCAGAATTTTTTTAACTTTTTATAAAATACTTTACAAAATAGAGTGAATCGCAACGAGAAGATACATAGGCGTGATTTTTAATTGTAAAAACAGCGTTTGAAATTAAAATAAGTCGCATAAATTCAGAAGTGAAAAAAGCCACTCTGCAGAATTTTTTTAACTTTTTATAAAACACTTTACAAAATAGAAAGAATCGCAACGAGAAGAAACATAGGCGTGATTTTTATTACTAAAAACAGCGTTTGAAATTGAATTAAAAGGCATAAATTCAGAAGTGAAAATCGCCAGGGCAGAATTTTTTTAACTTTTTATAAAACACTTTACAAAATAGAGTGAATCGCAACGAGAAGATACTTAGGCGTGATTTTTATTTGTAAAAGCAGCGTTTGAAATTGAAATAAGTCGCATAAATTCAGAAGTGAAAAACGCTACTGAGCAGAATTTTTTTAACTTTTTATAAAACACTTTACAAAATAGAGTGAATCGCAACGAGAAGATACATAGGCGTGATTTTTATTACTAAAAACAGCGTTTGAAATTGAATTAAATAGCATAAATTCAGAAGTGATAATCAGCAGGGCATAATTTTTTTAATTTTTTATAAAATACTTTACAAAATAGAGTGAATCGCAACGAGAAGATACATAGGCGTGATTTTTATTTGTAAAAACAGCGTTTGAAATTAAAATAAGTAGCATAAATTCAGAAGTGAAAAACGCCACTGAGCAGAATTTTTTTAACTTTTTATAAAATACTTTACAAAATAGAGTGAATCGCAACGAGAAGATACATAGGCATGATTTTTATTTGTAAAAACAGCGTTTGAAATTAAAATAAGTAGCATAAATTCAGAAGTGAAAAACGCCACTGTGCAGAATTTTTTTAACTTTTTATAAAATACTTTACAAAATAGAGTGAATCGCAACGAGAAGATACATAGGCGTGATTTTTATTACTAAAACCGCGTTTGAAATTGAATTAAATAGCATAAATTCAGAAGTGAAAATCAGCAGGGCAGAATTTTTTTAACTTTTTATAAAATACTTTACAAAATAGAGTGAATCGCAACGAGTAGATACATAGGCGTGATTTTTATTTGTAAAAACAGCGTTTGAAATTAAAATAAGTCGCATAAATTCAGAAGTGAAAAACGCCACTGTGCAGAATTTTTTTAACTTTTTATAAAATACTTTACAAAATAGAGTGAATCGCAACGAGAAGATACTTAGGCGTGATTTTTATTTGTAAAAACAGCGTTTGAAATTAAAATAAGTAGCATAAATTCAGAAGTGAAAAACGCCACTGAGCAGAATTTTTTTAACTTTTTATAAAATACTTTACAAAATAGAGTGAATCGCAACGAGAAGATACATAGGCGTGATTTTTATTTGTAAAAACAGCGTTTGAAATTAAAATAAGTCGCATAAATTCAGAAGTGAAAAACGCCACTGTGCAGAATTTTTTTAACTTTTTATAAAATACTTTACAAAATAGAGTGAATCGCAACGAGAAGATACTTAGGCGTGATTTTTATTTGTAAAAACAGCGTTTGAAATTAAAATAAGTCGCATAAATTCAGAAGTGAAAATCGCCAGGGCAGAATTTTTTTAACTTTTTATAAAACACTTTACAAAATAGAGTGAATCGCAACGAGAAGATACTTAGGCGTGATTTTTATTTGTAAAAACAGCGTTTGAAATTAAAATAAGTAGCATAAATTCAGAAGTGAAAAACGCCACTGAGCAGAATTTTTTAACCCTCTGGTTACCGAGCGGGGTCCTTCAGGGACCCCACACTCGAAAAATGTTGAATAAATTTCATAATTTTTTTTTCACGTTCATGGGTCTCCTGGTATGTGAGCAACTTTTTTAGTCCTTTTTAGTCGCCAAAGTAGGATAAAAATTACGTTTATTTGGATTATGTATCAATGAAAATACGGATGGGGTCCCAGAAGGACCCCACTTGGTAACCCACGTCCCAGACTGAATGTTTGACTGTTTTGCAAAAATGTGCGTGTATAACTGATTCTGTTATTAATAATTGTAAATATATATTACTATTGTTTTATTAACTAATATAATTATAAAACAATTGTTATTATTATGTATTATTATTATTTATGCACTGTCATTGAGCTTTGGATTTTGGCGATTTTTATGAGTAATATCTGATCAAGACAATTTTTATCGTGGGATTATGTTTACATAGCCTTCTGTTAGTCGTCTCCAACCGTACGAATACTATTAGTGTAATATTACAATTAACGCATTGAAATAGCCTCTTCATAGCTTATTTCCACTTTTCTATATTTATTGTGGTCCTGTCCTGCTTTATGTTCCTTCACTTGGCATTTTTAGCACATGTCGTCCGTGCGTATAATCCATACATTTTCTCCGTGAAATACTGTTTCGTCGTATCTGACTATACAATATCGTTGAAAGATCTAAAATATATCTGTGATTGAGAGTGCGTGTTCTTCACATTGGCAGTTCTCTGCTTGTTTCAGTTACATCCACTATTACAGAGGTAATTCGCATTCAAAATTTTTCGTCTTCATTTTACGTTTCAGCTAATTTGCTTTCTGGTAAATATCTGCGGTTCTTCGATCCAACTTTGTTTCGTAATACCATTTACACATCGAAATATCGTCTTTTCTCATCGATCGTAATCGAGGTCTCGTTATTGTTTACCGTAGTGAAAATAGAGATCATACTTTGTGATGGACCACTAACCAAGTTATTTATTCACGACCCAGGTTTCGCATCATTTCACGTCAGTATAAATACAAATTGAATTGCGTACCGGTAAGAGAGGAATTGGGCACCGGGCATCCTTCAACGCCCGGAGTCCACTCCTTCTCCTACCGGAATGCACATGAATTTGTATGTATGCCAACGTGAAATGAGCATATTCAACAGTCCAATATTTATCTGAGGTGGTGTGTACTTCACATGCAAAGCTCAGTGCCCGTTCCAGTAACAGCCATTGCTACAGAGATACTTGTGCGCTACAGCTGCTTCAACTAACCAGTGCAGTCAACTGATGGAAGATAATTCTTCGTTTGCAATACCCATAAAGGTAAGTTCATAAATTTATAGATAAAAAAATGTACCGGTGTCACTCACACCTATGTTGCGTGTGCTGAAGTTTGACTTATTTACGTTAACACCTATTGGTAAATTAGTCAAATTTATTCTACCTACAAGCATCATAATAGAAAAATAAATATTTTTTAAAATTGAAAGCTTTAGTCAGATTTTTTACTCTATCAATACAATATTAGCAATATTTAAAGTATTGTGACTTTTCAAATGTTTCCTAATACCTACTATAATGGGACAATTATATTCATACTGTGATAAAATTATTTTTTATTTAGAAATGACTTCGAAAAGATACCTAACGGATGAAGAAATTGAGAGAATCGTAGATGACAGTGACTGCGATGAATTTTGTGACAGTGATAGTGAATTCCTCCCAGCAGAGTGCACATCTGAATTTGAAGATGATTTGGAAGAAGTAGAGGAGGAGGCATTTGACCAACTGCCTACAGAAAAGATATTGACAGTGATGTGGAGGTAATTAAAAGTACAGATAACTTTGACGTTTTGAAGTCAAAATCAGGACGTACATGGGAAAAAATCCTCCAAAAGTTACAAAAACTTTACGAAACATTAACTGTAAACTAGATCCTTCAAAACATTCAAGTTGTGCATGTTCCATTCGAGAAACTTTTAATTTGTTTATAAACGACGATGTCAAAGTTATCACTGTTGAATGCACTAATTTTTACGCCCAAAAATTTTTCAATGTTAGTGAAGCACCCTAAATTTTAAAATAATTGGACTAATTTGAACATTGATGAACTGGATGCATTTATTGGAATATTATTGACTGCAGGTGCTCTCCGTTGCGGAAAAGTAAATGTCAAAGAATTGTGGTCAACTAATGCTAGCATTCGTAGAGATTTTTTCACAGCATCTATGTCCCGCACAAGATTTCAACAAATCATGAGATTCATACGTTTTGATGACAAAGATACTAGGGCCCAAAGAAAAGAAAATACAAATTAGCTGCTATCCGTAATGTATGGGATATTTTCGTTGGAAATCGCAAAAAAAATGTTTGAACCGTTTGAATGTGTTACTGTTGATGAACAACTGGTGCCGTTCAGAGGAAAGTGTCCATTTAGGCAATATATTCATTCCAAACCCTGGAGATATGGGATGAAAATATGGGCTGCATCTGATGCCAAAGCTTCGTATTTCTGCAATTTGCAAGTTTATACAGGGAAATTACCTGGGCAGCGAGCTGAAAAGAACCAAGGGACTAGAGTGGTCAAAGATCTCATTGAACCTCTATATAACACTGGCCGCAGTCTCACAATGGACAGTTGTTTCTCTTCCGTGGAGTTGGCACTCTTTTTAGCATCGAAAAACCTAACTCTTCTAGGAACAGTGAGAAAGAATAAGCTGGACACTCCTTATGACTTGAATAACACTAAAGATCGTGAAACTTTTCTTCTAAGTTTGCTTTCTTACATAAAAAAGGATTGGCTATGGTCTCGTTTATGCCAAAGAAAAATAAAATGGAGCACATACTAATTTCGCAATACTTAGATAAAAAAATATTTGAGAGTGAATGTAAGAAACCAATAATGGTATTATAATATAATGGAACCAAAGAGCGGTAGGCAATGAAGACAAACTTATGAGAGAGTATATTTGCGCCAGAAAAACTTATAGGTGGCCAGTCAGGCTGTTCATGAATATAATAGATATAGCAGCTAGTAATGCATTTGCCATATTTATGTGCAAAAATCCAGAATGGAATGGTGAGTCTTCGATTAGAAGGAGAATCCTTCTCAAGTCCTTAGGGCATGAACTTGCTCTTCCAAGCATGACAAAACGCGCAGAAACAACGAATAATGTACTTGCTACTTCTGCTCTTCTGGCATGTGGAGTAAAAAAAGCAAATTCAGAAATGGCCTAATCTGAACCAAGTTACAGCAAATCCAAAATGGGCAGATGCCATATTTGCCCACGAAATATTGACTTATAGATAAATGTAAGATGTTCCAAGTTAAAGCATTTGTTTGTTCAGAACATCGCAAGAAGACCGTCACAATTAAATGTAAAAATGAAGGGTGTAATTGAATTTTCCTATTTTTTTTGCATAAAATGTAATGTTTATTTATAAATATTTTTATGAAAACATTGTTTAATATTCTCTATTATTATTGTGTGTTATGATCTTTTATTAAAAAAGTCAATAATTGAATTGTGTAACTGAATTGTTCATTTTTTGTAAACAATTTTTTTGTTTATTTATAAATATTTTCATGCAAAATTGTTTAAATTTAGGTATTATTATGGCTTTTTATGATGTTTTTTCAATAAAGTCAATACACTTAGGTCAAAAATTGTTTTTATTTCAACGGTACATTAAAAAATACGATGGGGTCCCTAAAGGACCCCAACGGTAACCACCGTAAAAAAATGAGGGTCGGTAACCAGAGGGTTAAACTTTTTATAAAATACTTTACAAAATAGAGTGAATCGCAACGAGAAGATACATAGGCGTGATTTTTATTACTAAAAACAGCGTTTGAAATTGAATTAAATAGCATAAATTCAGAAGTGATAATCAGCAGGGCATAATTTTTTTAACTTTTTATAAAATACTTTACAAAATAGAGTGAATCGCAACGAGAAGATACATAGGCGTGATTTTTATTTGTAAAAACAGCGTTTGAAATTAAAATAAGTAGCATAAATTCAGAAGTGAAAAACGCCACTGAGCAGAATTTTTTTAACTTTTTATAAAATACTTTACAAAATAGAGTGAATCGCAACGAGAAGATACATAGGCGTGATTTTTATTTGTAAAAACAGCGTTTGAAATTAAAATAAGTCGCATAAATTCAGAAGTGAAAAACGCCACTGTGCAGAATTTTTTTAACTTTTTATAAAATACTTTACAAAATAGAGTGAATCGCAACGAGAAGATACTTAGGCGTGATTTTTATTTGTAAAAACAGCGTTTGAAATTAAAATAAGTAGCATAAATTCAGAAGTGAAAAACGCCACTGAGCAGAATTTTTTTAACTTTTTATAAAATACTTTACAAAATAGAGTGAATCGCAACGAGAAGATACATAGGCGTGATTTTTATTTGTAAAAACAGCGTTTGAAATTAAAATAAGTCGCATAAATTCAGAAGTGAAAAACGCCACTGTGCAGAATTTTTTTAACTTTTTATAAAATACTTTACAAAATAGAGTGAATCGCAACGAGAAGATACTTAGGCGTGATTTTTATTTGTAAAAACAGCGTTTGAAATTAAAATAAGTCGCATAAATTCAGAAGTGAAAATCGCCAGGGCAGAATTTTTTTAACTTTTTATAAAACACTTTACAAAATAGAGTGAATCGCAACGAGAAGATACTTAGGCGTGATTTTTATTTGTAAAAACAGCGTTTGAAATTAAAATAAGTAGCATAAATTCAGAAGTGAAAAACGCCACTGAGCAGAATTTTTTTAACTTTTTATAAAATACTTTACAAAATACAGTGATTCGCAACGAGAAGATACATAGGCGTGATTTTTAATTGTAAAACAGCGTTTGAAATTAAAATAAGTCGCATAAATTCAGAAGTGAAAATTGCCAGGGCAGAATTTTTTTAACTTTTTAGAAAATACTTTACAAAATAGAGTGAATCGCAACGAGAAGATACTTAGGCGTGATTTTTATTACCTAAAACAGCGTTTGAAATTGAATTAAATACCATAAATTCAGAAGTGAAAATTGCCAGGGCAGAATTTTTTTAACTTTTTATAAAATACTTTACAAAATAGAGTGAATCGCAACGAGAAGATACATAGGCGTGATTTTTAATTGTAAAAACAGCGTTTGAAATTAAAATAAGTCGCATAAATTCAGAAGTGAAAAAAGCCACTCTGCAGAATTTTTTTAACTTTTTATAAAACACTTTACAAAATAGAAAGAATCGCAACGAGAAGAAACATAGGCGTGATTTTTATTACTAAAAACAGCGTTTGAAATTAAAATAAGTCGCATAAATTCAGAAGTGAAAATCGCCAGGGCAGAATTTTTTTAACTTTTTATAAAACACTTTACAAAATAGAGTGAATCGCAACGAGAAGATACTTAGGCGTGATTTTTATTTGTAAAAACAGCGTTTGAAATTAAAATAAGTAGCATAAATTCAGAAGTGAAAAACGCCACTGAGCAGAATTTTTTTAACTTTTTATAAAATACTTTACAAAATAGAGTGAATCGCAACGAGAAGATACTTAGGCGTGATTTTTATTACTAAAAACAGCGTTTGAAATTGAATTAAATACCATAAATTCAGAAGTGAAAATTGCCAGGGCAGAATTTTTTTAACTTTTTATAAAATACTTTACAAAATAGAGTGAATCGCAACGAGAAGATACATAGGCGTGATTTTTAATTGTAAAAACAGCGTTTGAAATTAAAATAAGTCGCATAAATTCAGAAGTGAAAAAGCCACTCTGCAGAATTTTTTTAACTTTTTATAAAACACTTTACAAAATAGAAAGAATCGCAACGAGAAGAAACATAGGCGTGATTTTTATTACTAAAAACAGCGTTTGAAATTGAATTAAAAGGCATAAATTCAGAAGTGAAAATCGCCAGGGCAGAATTTTTTTAACTTTTTATAAAACACTTTACAAAATAGAGTGAATCGCAACGAGAAGATACTTAGGCGTGATTTTTATTTGTAAAAGCAGCGTTTGAAATTGAAATAAGTCGCATAAATTCAGAAGTGAAAAACGCTACTGAGCAGAATTTTTTTAACTTTTTATAAAACACTTTACAAAATAGAGTGAATCGCAACGAGAAGATACATAGGCGTGATTTTTATTACTAAAAACAGCGTTTGAAATTGAATTAAATAGCATAAATTCAGAAGTGATAATCAGCAGGGCATAATTTTTTTAACTTTTTATAAAATACTTTACAAAATAGAGTGAATCGCAACGAGAAGATACATAGGCGTGATTTTTATTTGTAAAAACAGCGTTTGAAATTAAAATAAGTAGCATAAATTCAGAAGTGAAAAACGCCACTGAGCAGAATTTTTTTAACTTTTTATAAAATACTTTACAAAATAGAGTGAATCGCAACGAGAAGATACATAGGCATGATTTTTATTTGTAAAAACAGCGTTTGAAATTAAAATAAGTAGCATAAATTCAGAAGTGAAAAACGCCACTGTGCAGAATTTTTTTAACTTTTTATAAAATACTTTACAAAATAGAGTGAATCGCAACGAGAAGATACATAGGCGTGATTTTTATCACTAAAACCGCGTTTGAAATTGAATTAAATAGCATAAATTCAGAAGTGAAAATCAGCAGGGCAGAATTTTTTTAACTTTTTTTAAAATACTTTACAAAATAGAGTGAATCGCAACGAGAAGATACATAGGCGTGATTTTTAATTGTAAAACAGCGTTTGAAATTAAAATAAGTCGCATAAATTCAGAAGTGAAAAACGCCACTGAGCAGAATTTTTTTAACTTTTTATAAAATACTTTACAAAATAGAGTGAATCGCAACGAGAAGATACATAGGCGTGATTTTTATTTGTAAAAACAGCGTTTGAAATTAAAATAAGTCGCATAAATTCAGAAGTGAAAAACGCCACTGAGCAGAATTTTTTTAACTTTTTATAAAATACTTTACAAAATAGAGTGAATCGCAACGAGAAGATACATAGGCGTGATTTTTATTTGTAAAAACAGCGTTTGAAATTAAAATAAGTCGCATAAATTCAGAAGTGAAAAAAGCCACTCTGCAGAATTTTTTTAACTTTTTGTAAAACACTTTACAAAATAGAAAGAATCGCAACGAGAAGAAACATAGGCGTGATTTTTATTACTAAAAACAGCGTTTGAAATTGAATTAAATAGCATAAATTCAGAAGTGAAAATCAGCAGGGCAGAATTTTTTTAACTTTTTATAAAATACTATACAAAATAGAGTGAATCGCAACGAGAAGATACATAGGCGTGATTTTTATTTGTAAAAACAGCGTTTGAAATTAAAATAAGTCGCATAAATTCAGAAGTGAAAAACGCCACTGAGCAGAATTTTTTTAACTTTTTATAAAATACTTTACAAAATAGAGTGAATCGCAAGGAGAAGATTAATAGGCGTGATTTTTATTTGTAAAAACAGCGTTTGAAATTAAAATAAGTCGCATAAATTCAGAAGTGAAAAACGCCACTGAGCAGAATTTTTTTAACTTTTTATAAAATACTTTACAAAATAGAGTGAATCGCAACGAGAAGATACATAGGCGTGATTTTTATTTGTAAAAACAGCGTTTGAAATTAAAATAAGTCGCATAAATTCAGAAGTGAAAAAAGCCACTCTGCAGAATTTTTTTAACTTTTTGTAAAACACTTTACAAAATAGAAAGAATCGCAACGAGAAGAAACATAGGCGTGATTTTTATTACTAAAAACAGCGTTTGAAATTGAATTAAAAGGCATAAATTCAGAAGTGAAAATCGCCAGGGCAGAATTTTTTTAACTTTTTATAAAACACTTTACAAAATAGAGTGAATCGCAACGAGAAGATACTTAGGCGTGATTTTTATTTGTAAAAACAGCGTTTGAAATTGAATTAAATAGCATAAATTCAGAAGTGAAAATCGCCAGGGCAGAATATTTTTAACTTTTTATAAAATATTTCACGTAATAGAGTGAATCGCAACGAGATTTTTATTTGTAAAAACAGCGCTTGAAATTATAATAAGTCGCATAAATTCAGAAGTGAAAAACGCCACTGAGCAGAATTTTTTTAACTTTTTATAAAATACTTTACAAAATAGAGTGAATCGCAACGAGAAGATACATAGGCGTGATTTTTATTACTAAAAACAGCGTTTGAAATTGAATTAAATAGCATAAATTCAGAAGTGATAATCAGCAGGGCATAATTTTTTTAACTTTTTATAAAATACTTTACAAAATAGAGTGAATCGCAACGAGAAGATACATAGGCGTGATTTTTATTTGTAAAAACAGCGTTTGAAATTAAAATAAGTAGCATAAATTCAGAAGTGAAAAACGCCACTGAGCAGAATTTTTTTAACTTTTTATAAAATACTTTACAAAATAGAGTGAATCGCAACGAGAAGATACATAGGCGTGATTTTTATTTGTAAAAACAGCGTTTGAAATTAAAATAAGTAGCATAAATTCAGAAGTGAAAAACGCCACTGAGCACAATTTTTTTAACTTTTTATAAAATACTTTACAAAATAGAGTGAATCGCAACGAGAAGATACTTAGGCGTGATTTTTATTACCTAAAACAGCGTTTGAAATTGAATTAAATACCATAAATTCAGAAGTGAAAATTGCCAGGGCAGAATTTTTTTAACTTTTTATAAAATACTTTACAAAATAGAGTGAATCGCAACGAGAAGATACATAGGCGTGATTTTTAATTGTAAAAACAGCGTTTGAAATTAAAATAAGTCGCATAAATTCAGAAGTGAAAAAAGCCACTCTGCAGAATTTTTTTAACTTTTTATAAAACACTTTACAAAATAGAAAGAATCGCAACGAGAAGAAACATAGGCGTGATTTTTATTACTAAAAACAGCGTTTGAAATTAAAATAAGTCGCATAAATTCAGAAGTGAAAATCGCCAGGGCAGAATTTTTTTAACTTTTTATAAAACACTTTACAAAATAGAGTGAATCGCAACGAGAAGATACTTAGGCGTGATTTTTATTTGTAAAAACAGCGTTTGAAATTAAAATAAGTAGCATAAATTCAGAAGTGAAAAACGCCACTGAGCAGAATTTTTTTAACTTTTTATAAAATACTTTACAAAATAGAGTGAATCGCAACGAGAAGATACTTAGGCGTGATTTTTATTACTAAAAACAGCGTTTGAAATTGAATTAAATACCATAAATTCAGAAGTGAAAATTGCCAGGGCAGAATTTTTTTAACTTTTTATAAAATACTTTACAAAATAGAGTGAATCGCAACGAGAAGATACATAGGCGTGATTTTTAATTGTAAAAACAGCGTTTGAAATTAAAATAAGTCGCATAAATTCAGAAGTGAAAAAGCCACTCTGCAGATTTTTTTTAACTTTTTATAAAACACTTTACAAAATAGAAAGAATCGCAACGAGAAGAAACATACGCGTGATTTTTATTACTAAAAACAGCGTTTGAAATTGAATTAAAAGGCATAAATTCAGAAGTGAAAATCGCCAGGGCAGAATTTTTTTAACTTTTTATAAAACACTTTACAAAATAGAGTGAATCGCAACGAGAAGATACTTATGCGTGATTTTTATTTGTAAAAGCAGCGTTTGAAATTGAAATAAGTCGCATAAATTCAGAAGTGAAAAACGCTACTGAGCAGAATTTTTTTAACTTTTTATAAAACACTTTACAAAATAGAGTGAATCGCAACGAGAAGATACATAGGCGTGATTTTTATTACTAAAAACAGCGTTTGAAATTGAATTAAATAGCATAAATTCAGAAGTGATAATCAGCAGGGCATAATTTTTTTAACTTTTTATAAAATACTTTACAAAATAGAGTGAATCGCAACGAGAAGATACATAGGCGTGATTTTTATTTGTAAAAACAGCGTTTGAAATTAAAATAAGTAGCATAAATTCAGAAGTGAAAAACGCCACTGAGCAGAATTTTTTTAACTTTTTATAAAATACTTTACAAAATAGAGTGAATCGCAACGAGAAGATACATAGGCATGATTTTTATTTGTAAAAACAGCGTTTGAAATTAAAATAAGTAGCATAAATTCAGAAGTGAAAAACGCCACTGTGCAGAATTTTTTTAACTTTTTATAAAATACTTTACAAAATAGAGTGAATCGCAACGAGAAGATACATAGGCGTGATTTTTATTACTAAAACCGCGTTTGAAATTGAATTAAATAGCATAAATTCAGAAGTGAAAATCAGCAGGGCAGAATTTTTTTAACTTTTTATAAAATACTTTACAAAATAGAGTGAATCGCAACGAGAAGATACATAGGCGTGATTTTTAATTGTAAAACAGCGTTTGAAATTAAAATAAGTCGCATAAATTCAGAAGTGAAAAACGCCACTGAGCAGAATTTTTTTAACTTTTTATAAAATACTTTACAAAATAGAGTGAATCGCAACGAGAAGATACATAGGCGTGATTTTTATTTGTAAAAACAGCGTTTGAAATTAAAATAAGTCGCATAAATTCAGAAGTGAAAAACGCCACTGAGCAGAATTTTTTTAACTTTTTATAAAATACTTTACAAAATAGAGTGAATCGCAACGAGAAGATACATAGGCGTGATTTTTATTTGTAAAAACAGCGTTTGAAATTAAAATAAGTCGCATAAATTCAGAAGTGAAAAAAGCCACTCTGCAGAATTTTTTTAACTTTTTGTAAAACACTTTACAAAATAGAAAGAATCGCAACGAGAAGAAACATAGGCGTGATTTTTATTACTAAAAACAGCGTTTGAAATTGAATTAAATAGCATAAATTCAGAAGTGAAAATCAGCAGGGCAGAATTTTTTTAACTTTTTATAAAATACTTTACAAAATAGAGTGAATCGCAACGAGAAGATACATAGGCGTGATTTTTATTTGTAAAAACAGCGTTTGAAATTAAAATAAGTCGCATAAATTCAGAAGTGAAAAACGCCACTGAGCAGAATTTTTTTAACTTTTTATAAAATACTTTACAAAATAGAGTGAATCGCAACGAGAAGATACATAGGCGTGATTTTTATTTGTAAAAACAGCGTTTGAAATTAAAATAAGTCGCATAAATTCAGAAGTGAAAAACGCCACTGAGCAGAATTTTTTTAACTTTTTATAAAATACTTTACAAAATAGAGTGAATCGCAACGAGAAGATACATAGGCGTGATTTTTATTTGTAAAAACAGCGTTTGAAATTAAAATAAGTCGCATAAATTCAGAAGTGAAAAAAGCCACTCTGCAGAATTTTTTTAACTTTTTGTAAAACACTTTACAAAATAGAAAGAATCGCAACGAGAAGAAACATAGGCGTGATTTTTATTACTAAAAACAGCGTTTGAAATTGAATTAAAAGGCATAAATTCAGAAGTGAAAATCGCCAGGGCAGAATTTTTTTAACTTTTTATAAAACACTTTACAAAATAGAGTGAATCGCAACGAGAAGATACTTAGGCGTGATTTTTATTTGTAAAAACAGCGTTTGAAATTGAATTAAATAGCATAAATTCAGAAGTGAAAATCGCCAGGGCAGAATATTTTTAACTTTTTATAAAATATTTCACGTAATAGAGTGAATCGCAACGAGATTTTTATTTGTAAAAACAGCGCTTGAAATTATAATAAGTCGCATAAATTCAGAAGTGAAAAACGCCACTGAGCAGAATTTTTTTAACTTTTTATAAAATACTTTACAAAATAGAGTGAATCGCAACGAGAAGATACATAGGCGTGATTTTTATTACTAAAAACAGCGTTTGAAATTGAATTAAATAGCATAAATTCAGAAGTGATAATCAGCAGGGCATAATTTTTTTAACTTTTTATAAAATACTTTACAAAATAGAGTGAATCGCAACGAGAAGATACATAGGCGTGATTTTTATTTGTAAAAACAGCGTTTCAAATTAAAATAAGTAGCATAAATTCAGAAGTGAAAAACGCCACTGAGCAGAATTTTTTTAACTTTTTATAAAATACTTTACAAAATAGAGTGAATCGCAACGAGAAGATACATAGGCGTGATTTTTATTTGTAAAAACAGCGTTTGAAATTAAAATAAGTAGCATAAATTCAGAAGTGAAAAACGCCACAGAGCAGAATTTTTTTAACTTTTTATAAAATACTTTACAAAATAGAGTGAATCGCAACGAGAAGATACTTTGGCGTGATTTTTATTTGTAAAAACAGCGTTTAAAATTAAAATAAGTAGCATAAATTCAGAAGTGAAAAACGCCACTGAGCAGAATTTTTTTAACTTTTTATAAAACACTTTACAAAATAGAGTGAATCGCAACGAGAAGATACTTAGGCGTGATTTTTATTACTAAAAACAGCGTTTGAAATTAAAATAAGTCGCATAAATTCAGAAGTGAAAAACGCCACTGAGCAGAATTTTTTTAACTTTTTATAAAATACTTTACAAAATAGAGTGAATCGCAACGAGAAGATACTTTGGCGTGATTTTTATTTGTAAAAACAGCGTTTAAAATTAAAATAAGTAGCATAAATTCAGAAGTGAAAAACGCCACTGAGCAGAATTTTTTTAACTTTTTATAAAATACTTTACAAAATAGAGTGATTCGCAACGAGAAGATACTTTGGCGTGATTTTTATTATTAAAAACAGCGTTTGAAATTGAATTAAATACCATAAATTCAGAAGTGAAAATCGCCAGGGCAGAATTTTTTTAACTTTTTATAAAATACTTTACAAAATAGAGTGAATCGCAACGAGAAGATACATAGGCGTGATTTTTATTTGTAAAAACAGCGTTTGAAATTAAAATAAGTAGCATAAATTCAGAAGTGAAAAACGCCACTGAGCAGAATTTTTTTAACTTTTTATAAAATACTTTACAAAATAGAGTGAATCGCAACGAGAAGATACATAGGCGTGATTTTTAATTGTAAAAACAGCGTTTGAAATTGAAATAAGTCGCATAAATTCAGAAGTGAAAAACGCTACTGAGCAGAATTTTTTTAACTTTTTATAAAACACTTTACAAAATAGAGTGAATCGGAACGAGAAGAAACTTAGGCGTGATTTTTATTACTAAAAACAGCGTTTGAAATTGAATTAAATAGCATAAATTCAGAAGTGAAAATCGCCAGGGCAGAATATTTTTAACTTTTTATAAAATATTTCACGTAATAGAGTGAATCGCAACGAGAAGATACATAGGCGTGATTTTTATTTGTAAAAACAGCGTTTGAAATTAAAATAAGTAGCATAAATTCAGAAGTGAAAAACGCCACTGAGCAGAATTTTTTTAACTTTTTATAAAATACTTTACAAAATAGAGTGAATCGCAACGAGAAGATACATAGGCATTGATGAACTCTTCTCGGGCTCTACACCGGGTGAGTGAATGTAATGTTGCCGACGTTTCGGGTAGCGACTCGTTACCCATCCTCAAGGCAAATGTCACGTAACTAGACCGTCCGTTGGTTTTATACGGACGCTGGCGGTGGGGGATTGGTCGAGCCCCGATTGTTGAGCTGGAGGACCGTTGACCGTTGAACTTTGGCCGTTGACCAAAAGCGTCCGTATAAAACCAACGGACGGTCTAGTTACGTGACATTTGCCTTGAGGATGGGTAACGAGTCGCTACCCGAAACGTCGGCAACATTACATTCACTCACCCGGTGTAGAGCCCGAGAAGAGTTCATCAATGCAATTCGCCGGGAAAGCGTGAAATCTTAATACATAGGCATGATTTTTATTTGTAAAAACAGCGTTTGAAATTAAAATAAGTCGCATAAATTCAGAAGTGAAAAACGCCACTGTGCAGAATTTTTTTAACTTTTTATAAAATACTTTACAAAATAGAGTGAATCGCAACGAGAAGATACTTAGGCGTGATTTTTATTACTAAAAACAGCGTTTGAAATTAAAATAAGTCGCATAAATTCAGAAGTGAAAATCGCCAGGGCAGAATTTTTTTAACTTTTTATAAAACACTTTACAAAATAGAGTGAATCGCAACGAGAAGATACTTAGGCGTGATTTTTATTTGTAAAAACAGCGTTTGAAATTAAAATAAGTAGCATAAATTCAGAAGTGAAAAACGCCACTGAGAAAAATTTTTTTAACTTCTTATAAAATACTTTACAAAATAGAGTGATTCGCAACGAGAAGATACTTTGGCGTGATTTTTATTACTAAAAACAGCGTTTGAAATTAAAATAAGTCGCATAAATTCAGAAGTGAAAAATGCCAGGGCAGAATTTTTTTAACTTTTTAGAAAATACTTTACAAAATAGAGTGAATCGCAACGAGAAGATACATAGGCGTGATTTTTATTATTAAAAACAGCGTTTGAAATTGAATTAAATACCATAAATTCAGAAGTGAAAATCGCCAGGGCAGAATTTTTTTAACTTTTTATAAAATACTTTACAAAATAGAGTGAATCGCAACGAGAAGATACATATGCGTGATTTTTATTTGTAAAAACAGCGTTTGAAATTAAAATAAGTAGCATAAATTCAGAAGTGAAAAACGCCACTGAGCAGAATTTTTTTAACTTTTTATAAAATACTTTACAAAATAGAGTGAATCGCAACGAGAAGATACATAGGCGTGATTTTTAATTGTAAAAACAGCGTTTGAAATTAAAATAAGTCGCATAAATTCAGAAGTGAAAAACGCCACTGTGCAGAATTTTTTTAACTTTTTATAAAACACTTTACAAAATAGAGTGAATCGCAACGAGAAGAAACATAGGCGTGATTTTTATTACTAAAAACAGCGTTTGAAATTGAATTAAATAGCATAAATTCAGAAGTGAAAATCGCCAGGGCAGAATTTTTTTAACTTTTTATAAAACACTTTACAAAATAGAGTAAATCGCAACGAGAAGATACTTAGGCGTGATTTTTATTTGTAAAAACAGCGTTTGAAATTGAATTAAATAGCATAAATTCAGAAGTGAAAATCGCCAGGGCATAATTTTTTTAACTTTTTATAAAACACTTTACAAAATAGAGTGAATCGCAACGAGAAGATACTTAGGCGTGATTTTTATTTGTAAAAACAGCGTTTGAAATTGAATTAAATAGCATAAATTCAGAAGTGAAAATCGCCAGGGCAGAATTTTTTTAACTTTTTATAAAACACTTTACAAAATAGAGTGAATCGCATAGAGAAGATACATAGGCGTGATTTTTATTACTAAAAACAGCGTTTGAAATTGAATTAAATAGCATGAATTCAGAAGTGAAAATCGCCAGGGCAGAATATTTTTAACTTTTTATAAAATATTTCACGTAATAGAGTGAATCGCAACGAGAAGATACTTAGGCGTGATTTTTATTATTAAAAACAGCGTTTGAAATTGAATTAAATACCATAAATTCAGAAGTGAAAAACGCCACTGAGCAGAATTTTTTTAACTTTTTATAAAATACTTTACAAAATAGAGTGAATCGCAACGATAAGATACATAGGCGTGATTTTTATTTCTAAAAACAGCGTTTGAAAGTAAAATATGTCGCATAAATTCAGAAGTGAAAAACGCCACTGAGCAGAATTTTTTTAACTTTTTATATTATACTTTACAAAATAGAGTGAATCGCAACGAGAAGATACATAGGCGTGATTTTTATTTGTAAAAACAGCGTTTGAAATTAAAATAAGTGGCATAAATTCAGAAATGCAAAACGCCACTAAGCAGAATTTTTTTAACTTTTTATAAAATACTTTACAAAATAGAGTGAATCGCAACGAAAAGATACTTAGGCGTGATTTTTATTACTAAAACAGCGTTTGAAATTGAATTAAATAGCATAAATCCAGAACTGAAAATCAGCAGGGCAGAATTTTTTTAACTTTTTATAAAATACTTTACAAAATAGAGTGAATCGCAACGAGAAGATACATAGGCGTGATTTTTATTACTAAAAACAGCGTTTGAAATTAAAATAAGTAGCATAAATTCAGAAGTGAAAAACGCCACTGAGCAGAATTTTATTAACTTTTTATAAAATACTTTACAAAAAAGAGTGAATCGCAACGAGAAGATACTTAGGCGTGATTTTTATTACTAAAAACAGCGTTTGAAATTGAATTAAAAGGCATAAATTCAGAAGTGAAAATCGCCAGGGCAGAATTTTTTTAACTTTTTATAAAACACTTTACAAAATAGAGTGAATCGCAACGAGAAGATACTTAGGCGTGATTTTTATTTGTAAAAACAGCGTTTGAAATTGAATTAAATAGCATAAATTCAGAAGTGAAAATCGCCAGGGCAGAATATTTTTAACTTTTTATAAAATATTTCACGTAATAGAGTGAATCGCAACGAGATTTTTATTTGTAAAAACAGCGCTTGAAATTAAAATAAGTCGCATAAATTCAGAAGTGAAAAACGCCACTGAGCAGAATTTTTTTAACTTTTTATAAAATACTTTACAAAATAGAGTGAATCGCAACGAGAAGATACATAGGCGTGATTTTTATTACTAAAAACAGCGTATGAAATTGAATTAAATAGCATAAATTCAGAAGTGATAATCAGCAGGGCATAATTTTTTTAACTTTTTATAAAATACTTTACAAAATAGAGTGAATCGCAACGAGAAGATACATAGGCGTGATTTTTATTTGTAAAAACAGCGTTTGAAATTAAAATAAGTAGCATAAATTCAGAAGTGAAAAACGCCACTGAGCAGAATTTTTTTAACTTTTTATAAAATACTTTACAAAATAGAGTGAATCGCAACGAGAAGATACATAGGCGTGATTTTTATTTGTAAAAACAGCGTTTGAAATTAAAATAAGTAGCATAAATTCAGAAGTGAAAAACGCCACTGAGCAGAATTTTTTTAACTTTTTATAAAATACTTTACAAAATAGAGTGAATCGCAACGAGAAGATACTTTGGCGTGATTTTTATTTGTAAAAACAGCGTTTAAAATTAAAATAAGTAGCATAAATTCAGAAGTGAAAAACGCCACTGAGCAGAATTTTTTTAACTTTTTATAAAACACTTTACAAAATAGAGTGAATCGCAACGAGAAGATACTTAGGCGTGATTTTTATTACTAAAAACAGCGTTTGAAATTAAAATAAGTCGCATAAAATCAGAAGTGAAAAACGCCACTGAGCAGAATTTTTTTAACTTTTTATAAAATACTTTACAAAATAGAGTGAATCGCAACGAGAAGATACTTTGGCGTGATTTTTATTTGTAAAAACAGCGTTTAAAATTAAAATAAGTAGCATAAATTCAGAAGTGAAAAACGCCACTGAGCAGAATTTTTTTAACTTTTTATAAAATACTTTACAAAATAGAGTGATTCGCAACGAGAAGATACTTTGGCGTGATTTTTATTATTAAAAACAGCGTTTGAAATTGAATTAAATACCATAAATTCAGAAGTGAAAATCGCCAGGGCAGAATTTTTTTAACTTTTTATAAAATACTTGACAAAATAGAGTGAATCGCAACGAGAAGATACATAGGCGTGATTTTTATTTGTAAAAACAGCGTTTGAAATTAAAATAAGTAGCATAAATTCAGAAGTGAAAAACGCCACTGAGCAGAATTTTTTTAACTTTTTATAAAATACTTTACAAAATAGAGTGAATCGCAACGAGAAGATACATAGGCGTGATTTTTAATTGTAAAAACAGCGTTTGAAATTGAAATAAGTCGCATAAATTCAGAAGTGAAAAACGCTACTGAGCAGAATTTTTTTAACTTTTTATAAAACACTTTACAAAATAGAGTGAATCGGAACGAGAAAAAACTTAGGCGTGATTTTTATTACTAAAAACAGCGTTTGAAATTGAATTAAATAGCATAAATTCAGAAGTGAAAATCGCCAGGGCAGAATATTTTTAACTTTTTATAAAATATTTCACGTAATAGAGTGAATCGCAACGAGATTTTTATTTGTAAAAACAGCGCTTGAAATTTTAATAAGTCGCATAAATTCAGAAGTGAAAAACGCCACTGAGCAGAATTTTTTTAACTTTTTATAAAATACTTTACAAAATAGAGTGAATCGCAACGAGAAGATACATAGGCGTGATTTTTATTACTAAAAACAGCGTTTGAAATTGAATTAAATAGCATAAATTCAGAAGTGATAATCAGCAGGGCATAATTTTTTTAACTTTTTATAAAATACTTTACAAAATAGAGTGAATCGCAACGAGAAGATACATAGGCGTGATTTTTATTTGTAAAAACAGCGTTTGAAATTAAAATAAGTAGCATAAATTCAGAAGTGAAAAACGCCACTGAGCAGAATTTTTTTAACTTTTTATAAAATACTTTACAAAATAGAGTGAATCGCAACGAGAAGATACATAGGCATGATTTTTATTTGTAAAAACAGCGTTTGAAATTAAAATAAGTCGCATAAATTCAGAAGTGAAAAACGCCACTGAGCAGAATTTTTTTAACTTTTTATAAAATACTTTACAAAATAGAGTGAATCGCAACGAGAAGATACTTAGGCGTGATTTTTATTTGTAAAAACAGCGTTTGAATTTAAAATAAGTAGCATAAATTCAGAAGTGAAAAACGCCACTGAGCAGAATTTTTTTAATTTTTTATAAAATACTTTACAAAATAGAGTGAATCGCAACGAGAAGATACTTAGGCGTGATTTTAATTTGTAAAAACATCGTTTGAAATTAAAATAAGTAGCATAAATTCAGAAGTGAAAAACGCCACTGAGCAGAATTTTTTTAACTTTTTATAAAATACTTTACAAAATAGAGTGAATCGCAACGAGAAGATACATAGGCGTGATTTTTATTTGTAAAAACAGCGTTTGAAATTGAAATAAGTAGATTAATTCAGAAGTGAAAAACGCCACTGAGCAGAATTTTTTTAACTTTTTATAAAATACTTAACAAAATAGAGTGATTCGCAACGAGAAGAAACTTAGGCGTGATTTTTATTGCTAAAAACAGCGTTTGAAATTAAAATAAGTCGCATAAATTCAGAAGTGAAAATCGCAGGGGCAGAATTTTTTTAACTTTTTATAAAATACTTTACAAAATAGAGTGAATCGCAACGAGAAGGTGCATAGGCGTGATTTTTATTACTAAAAACAGCGTTTGAAATTGAATTAAATAGCCTAAATTCAGAAGTGAAAATCGCCAGGGCATAATTTTTTTAACTTTTTATAATATACTTTACAAAATAGAGTGAATCGAAACGAGAAGATACATAGGCGTGATTTTTATTTGTAAAAACAGCGTTTGAAATTAAAATAAGTAGCATAAATTCAGAAGTGAAAAACGCCACTGAGCAGAATTTTTTTAACTTTTTATAAAATACTTTACAAAATAGAGTGATTCGCAACGAGAAGAAACTTAGGCGTGATTTTTATTACTAAAAACAGCGTTTGAAATTAAAATAAGTCGCATAAATTCAGAAGTGAAAAACGCCGCTGAGCCGAATTTTTTTAACTTTTTATAAAATACTTTACAAAATAGAGTGAATCGCAACGAGAAGATACTTCGGCGTGATTTTTATTTGTAAAAACAGCGTTTGAAATTAAAATAAGTCGCATAAATTCAGAAGTGAAAAACGCCGCTGAGCCGAATTTTTTTAACTTTTTATAAAATACTTTACAAAATAGAATGAGTCGCAACGAGAAGATAATTAGGCGTGATTTTTATTTGTAAAAACAGCGTTTGAAATTGAATTAAATAGCATAAATTCAGAAGTGAAAAACGCCACTGAGCAGAATTTTTTTAACTTTTTATAAAATACTTTACAAAATAGAATGAGTCGCAACGAGAAGATACTTAGGCGTGATTTTTATTTGTAAAAACAGCGTTTGAAATTGAATTAAATAGCATAAATTCAGAAGTGAAAAACGCCACTGAGCAGAATTTTTTTAACTTTTTATAAAATACCTTACAAAATAGAGTGAATCGCAACGAGAAGATAATTAGGCGTGATTTTTATTTGTAAAAACAGCGTTTGAAATTGAATTAAATAGCATAAATTCAGAAGTGAAAAACGCCACTGAGCAGAATTTTTTTAACTTTTTATAAAATACTTTACAAAATAGAATGAATCGCAACGAGAAGATACATAGGCGTGATTTTTATTTGTAAAAACAGCGTTTGAAATTAAAATAAGTCGCATAAATTCAGAAGTGAAAAACGCCACTGTGCAGAATTTTTTTAACTTTTTATAAAATACTTTACAAAATAGAGTGAATCGCAACGAGAAGGTACATAGGCGTGATTTTTATTACTAAAAACAGCGTTTGAAATGGAATTAAATAGCATAAATTCAGAAGTGAAAATCGCCAGGGCATAATTTTTTTAACTTTTTATAATATACTTTACAAAATAGAGTGAATCGAAACGAGAAGATACATAGGCTTAATTTTTTTTGTAAAAACAGCGTTTGAAATTAAAATAAGTAGCATAAATTCAGAAGTGAAAAACGCCACTGAGCAGAATTTTTTTAACTTTTTATAAAATACTTTACAAAATAGAGTGATTCGCAACGAGAAGAAACTTAGGCGTGATTTTTATTACTAAAAACAGCGTTTGAAATGAAAATAAGTCGCATAAATTCAGAAGTGAAAATCGCCAGGGCAGAATTTTTTTAACTTTTTATAAAACACTTTACAAAATAGAGTGAATCGCAACGAGAAGATACTTCGGCGTGATTTTTATTTGTAAAAACAGCGTTTGAAATTAAAATAAGTCGCATAAATTCAGAAGTGAAAAATGCCACTCTGCAGAATTTTTTTAACTTTTTATAAAATACTTTACAAAATAGAGTGAATCGCAACGAGAAGATACTTAGGCGTGATTTTTATTTGTAAAAACAGCGTTTGAAATTAAAATAAGTAGCATAAATTCAGAAGTGAAAATCGCCAGGGTAGAATTTTTTTAACTTTTTATAAAATACTTTACAAAATAGAGTGAATCGCAACGAGAAGATACATAGGTGTGATTTTTATTTGTAAAAACAGCGTTTGAAATTAAAATAAGTAGCATAAATTCAGAAGTGAAAAACGCCACTGAGCAGAATTTTTTTAATTTTTTATAAAATACTTTACAAAATAGAGTGAATCGCAACGAAAAGATACTTAGGCGTGATTTTTATTACTAAAACAGCGTTTGAAATTAAAATAAGTAGCATAAATTCAGAAGTGAAAAACGCCACTGAGCAGAATTTTTTTAACTTTTTATAAAATACTTTACAAAATAGAGTGAATCGCAACGATAAGATACATAGGCGTGATTTTTATTTCTAAAAACAGCGTTTGAAATTAAAATATGTCGCATAAATTCAGAAGTGAAAAACGCCACTGAGCAGAATTTTTTTAACTTTTTATATAATACTTTACAAAATAGAGTGAATCGCAACGAGAAGATACATAGGCGTGATTTTTATTTGTAAAAACAGCGTTTGAATTTAAAATAAGCGGCATAAATTCAGAAGTGAAAAACGCCACTAAGCAGAATTTTTTTAACTTTTTATAAAATACTTTACAAAATAGAGTGAATCGCAACGAAAAGATACTTAGGCGTGATTTTTATTACTAAAACAGCGTTTGAAATTGAATTAAATAGCATAAATTCAGAACTGAAAATCAGCAGGGCAGAATTTTTTTAACTTTTTATATAATACTTTACAAAATAGAGTGAATCGCAACGAGAAGATACATAGGCGTGATTTTTATTTGTAAAAACAGCGTTTGAAATTAAAATAAGTCGCATAAATTCAGAAGTGAAAAACGCCACTGTGCAGAATTTTTTTAACTTTTTATAAAATACTTTACAAAATAGAGTGAATCGCAACGAAAAGATACTTAGGCGTGATTTTTATTACTAAAACAGCGTTTGAAATTGAATTAAATAGCATAAATTCAGAACTGAAAATCAGCAGGGCAGAATTTTTTTAACTTTTTATAAAATACTTTACAAAATAGAGTGAATCGCAACGAGAAGATACATAGGCGTGATTTTTATTACTAAAAACAGCGTTTGAAATTAAAATAAGTAGCATAAATTCAGAAGTGAAAAACGCCACTGAGCAGCGAGAAGATACATAGGCGAGATTTTTATTTGTAAAAACAGCGTTTGAAATTAAAATAAGTAGCATAAATTCAGAAGTGAAAAACGCCACTGAGCAGAATTTTTTTAACTTTTTATAAAATACTTTACAAAATAGAGTGAATCGCAACGAGAAGATACTTAGGCGTGATTTTTATTTGTAAAAACAGCGTTTGAATTTAAAATAAGTAGCATAAATTCAGAAGTGAAAAACGCCACTGAGCAGAATTTTTTTAATTTTTTATAAAATACTTTACAAAATAGAGTGAATCGCAACGAGAAGATACTTAGGCGTGATTTTAATTTGTAAAAACATCGTTTGAAATTAAAATAAGTAGCATAAATTCAGAAGTGAAAAACGCCACTGAGCAGAATTTTTTTAACTTTTTATAAAATACTTTACAAAATAGAGTGAATCGCAACGAGAAGATACATAGGCGTGATTTTTATTTGTAAAAACAGCGTTTGAAATTGAAATAAGTAGATTAATTCAGAAGTGAAAAACGCCACTGAGCAGAATTTTTTTAACTTTTTATAAAATACTTAACAAAATAGAGTGATTCGCAACGAGAAGAAACTTAGGCGTGATTTTTATTGCTAAAAACAGCGTTTGAAATTAAAATAAGTCGCATAAATTCAGAAGTGAAAATCGCAGGGGCAGAATTTTTTTAACTTTTTATAAAATACTTTACAAAATAGAGTGAATCGCAACGAGAAGGTGCATAGGCGTGATTTTTATTACTAAAAACAGCGTTTGAAATTGAATTAAATAGCCTAAATTCAGAAGTGAAAATCGCCAGGGCATAATTTTTTTAACTTTTTATAATATACTTTACAAAATAGAGTGAATCGAAACGAGAAGATACATAGGCGTGATTTTTATTTGTAAAAACAGCGTTTGAAATTAAAATAAGTAGCATAAATTCAGAAGTGAAAAACGCCACTGAGCAGAATTTTTTTAACTTTTTATAAAATACTTTACAAAATAGAGTGATTCGCAACGAGAAGAAACTTAGGCGTGATTTTTATTACTAAAAACAGCGTTTGAAATTAAAATAAGTCGCATAAATTCAGAAGTGAAAAACGCCGCTGAGCCGAATTTTTTTAACTTTTTATAAAATACTTTACAAAATAGAGTGAATCGCAACGAGAAGATACTTCGGCGTGATTTTTATTTGTAAAAACAGCGTTTGAAATTAAAATAAGTCGCATAAATTCAGAAGTGAAAAACGCCGCTGAGCCGAATTTTTTTAACTTTTTATAAAATACTTTACAAAATAGAATGAGTCGCAACGAGAAGATAATTAGGCGTGATTTTTATTTGTAAAAACAGCGTTTGAAATTGAATTAAATAGCATAAATTCAGAAGTGAAAAACGCCACTGAGCAGAATTTTTTTAACTTTTTATAAAATACTTTACAAAATAGAATGAGTCGCAACGAGAAGATACTTAGGCGTGATTTTTATTTGTAAAAACAGCGTTTGAAATTGAATTAAATAGCATAAATTCAGAAGTGAAAAACGCCACTGAGCAGAATTTTTTTAACTTTTTATAAAATACCTTACAAAATAGAGTGAATCGCAACGAGAAGATAATTAGGCGTGATTTTTATTTGTAAAAACAGCGTTTGAAATTGAATTAAATAGCATAAATTCAGAAGTGAAAAACGCCACTGAGCAAAATTTTTTTAACTTTTTATAAAATACTTTACAAAATAGAATGAATCGCAACGAGAAGATACATAGGCGTGATTTTTATTTGTAAAAACAGCGTTTGAAATTAAAATAAGTCGCATAAATTCAGAAGTGAAAAACGCCACTGTGCAGAATTTTTTTAACTTTTTATAAAATACTTTACAAAATAGAGTGAATCGCAACGAGAAGGTACATAGGCGTGATTTTTATTACTAAAAACAGCGTTTGAAATGGAATTAAATAGCATAAATTCAGAAGTGAAAATCGCCAGGGCATAATTTTTTTAACTTTTTATAATATACTTTACAAAATAGAGTGAATCGAAACGAGAAGATACATAGGCTTAATTTTTTTTGTAAAAACAGCGTTTGAAATTAAAATAAGTAGCATAAATTCAGAAGTGAAAAACGCCACTGAGCAGAATTTTTTTAACTTTTTATAAAATACTTTACAAAATAGAGTGATTCGCAACGAGAAGAAACTTAGGCGTGATTTTTATTACTAAAAACAGCGTTTGAAATGAAAATAAGTCGCATAAATTCAGAAGTGAAAATCGCCAGGGCAGAATTTTTTTAACTTTTTATAAAACACTTTACAAAATAGAGTGAATCGCAACGAGAAGATACTTCGGCGTGATTTTTATTTGTAAAAACAGCGTTTGAAATTAAAATAAGTCGCATAAATTCAGAAGTGAAAAATGCCACTCTGCAGAATTTTTTTAACTTTTTATAAAATACTTTACAAAATAGAGTGAATCGCAACGAGAAGATACTTAGGCGTGATTTTTATTTGTAAAAACAGCGTTTGAAATTAAAATAAGTAGCATAAATTCAGAAGTGAAAATCGCCAGGGTAGAATTTTTTTAACTTTTTATAAAATACTTTACAAAATAGAGTGAATCGCAACGAGAAGATACATAGGTGTGATTTTTATTTGTAAAAACAGCGTTTGAAATTAAAATAAGTAGCATAAATTCAGAAGTGAAAAACGCCACTGAGCCGAATTTTTTTAACTTTTTATAAAATACTTTACAAAATAGAGTGAATCGCAACGAGAAGATACATAGGCGTGATTTTTATTTGTAAAAACAGCGTTTGAAATTAAAATAAGTAGCATGAATTCAGAAGTGAAAAACGCCACTGAGCAGAATTTTTTTAATTTTTTATAAAATACTTTACAAAATAGAGTGAATCGCAACGAGAAGATACTTAGGCGTGATTTTAATTTGTAAAAACATCGTTTGAAATTAAAATAAGTAGCATAAATTCAGAAGTGAAAAACGCCACTGAGCAGAATTTTTTTAACTTTTTATAAAATACTTTACAAAATAGAGTGAATCGCAACGAGAAGATACATAGGCGTGATTTTTATTTGTAAAAACAGCGTTTGAAATTGAAATAAGTAGCATAAATTCAGAAGTGAAAAACGCCACTGAGCAGAATTTTTTTAACTTTTTATAAAATACTTAACAAAATAGAGTGATTTGCAACGAGAAGAAACTTAGGCGTGATTTTTATTGCTAAAAACAGCGTTTGAAATTAAAATAAGTCGCATAAATTCAGAAGTGAAAATCGCAGGGGCAGAATTTTTTTAACTTTTTATAAAATACTTTACAAAATAGAGTGAATCGCAACGAGAAGGTACATAGGCGTGATTTTTATTACTAAAAACAGCGTTTGAAATTGAATTAAATAGCATTAATTCAGAAGTGAAAATCGCCAGGGCATAATTTTTTTAACTTTTTATAATATACTTTACAAAATAGAGTGAATCGAAACGAGAAGATACATAGGCGTGATTTTTATTTGTAAAAACAGCGTTTGAAATTAAAATAAGTAGCATAAATTCAGAAGTGAAAATCGCCAGGGCATAATTTTTTTAACTTTTTATAAAACACTTTACAAAATAGAGTGAATCGCAACGAGAAGATACTTAGGCGTGATTTTTATTTGTAAAAACAGCGTTTGAAATTGAATTAAATAGCATAAATTCAGAAGTGAAAATCGCCAGGGCAGAATTTTTTTAACTTTTTATAAAACACTTTACAAAATAGAGTGAATCGCATAGAGAAGATACATAGGCGTGATTTTTATTACTAAAAACAGCGTTTGAAATTGAATTAAATAGCATGAATTCAGAAGTGAAAATCGCCAGGGCAGAATATTTTTAACTTTTTATAAAATATTTCACGTAATAGAGTGAATCGCAACGAGAAGATACTTAGGCGTGATTTTTATTTGTAAAAACAGCGCTTGAAATTATAATAAGTCGCATAAATTCAGAAGTGAAAAACGCCACTGAGCAGAATTTTTTTAACTTTTTATAAAATACTTTACAAAATAGAGTGAATCGCAACGAGAAGATACATAGGCGTGATTTTTATTTGTAAAAACAGCGTTTGAAATTGAAATAAGTAGCATAAATTCAGAAGTGAAAAACGCCACTGAGCAGAATTTTTTTAACTTTTTATAAAATACTTAACAAAATAGAGTGATTCGCAACGAGAAGAAACTTAGGCGTGATTTTTATTGCTAAAAACAGCGTTTGAAATTAAAATAAGTCGCATAAATTCAGAAGTGAAAATCGCAGGGGCAGAATTTTTTTAACTTTTTATAAAATACTTTACAAAATAGAGTGAATCGCAACGAGAAGGTACATAGGCGTGATTTTTATTACTAAAAACAGCGTTTGAAATTGAATTAAATAGCATAAATTCAGAAGTGAAAATCGCCAGGGCATAATTTTTTTAACTTTTTATAATATACTTTACAAAATAGAGTGAATCGAAACGAGAAGATACATAGGCGTGATTTTTATTTGTAAAAACAGCGTTTGAAATTAAAATAAGTAGCATAAATTCAGAAGTGAAAAACGCCACTGAGCAGAATTTTTTTAACTTTTTATAAAATACTTTACAAAATAGAGTGATTCGCAACGAGAAGAAACTTAGGCGTGATTTTTATTACTAAAAACAGCGTTTGAAATGAAAATAAGTCGCATAAATTCAGAAGTGAAAATCGCCAGGGCAGAATTTTTTTAACTTTTTATAAAACACTTTACAAAATAGAGTGAATCGCAACGAGAAGATACTTCGGCGTGATTTTTATTTGTAAAAACAGCGTTTGAAATTAAAATAAGTCGCATAAATTCAGAAGTGAAAAACGCCGCTGAGCCGAATTTTTTTAACTTTTTATAAAATACCTTACAAAATAGAGTGAATCGCAACGAGAAGATAATTAGGCGTGATTTTTATTTGTAAAAACAGCGTTTGAAATTGAATTAAATAGCATAAATTCAGAAGTGAAAAACGCCACTGAGCAGAATTTTTTTAACTTTTTATAAAATACTTTACAAAATAGAATGAGTCGCAACGAGAAGATACTTAGGCGTGATTTTTATTTGTAAAAACAGCGTTTGAAATTGAATTAAATAGCATAAATTCAGAAGTGAAAAACGCCACTGAGCAGAATTTTTTTAACTTTTTATAAAATACTTTACAAAATAGAGTGAATCGCAACGAGAAGATACATAGGCGTGATTTTTATTTGTAAAAACAGCGTTTGAAATTGAAATAAGTAGCATAAATTCAGAAGTGAAAAACGCCACTGAGCAGAATTTTTTTAACTTTTTATAAAATACTTAACAAAATAGAGTGATTCGCAACGAGAAGAAACTTAGGCGTGATTTTTATTGCTAAAAACAGCGTTTGAAATTAAAATAAGTAGCATAAATTCAGAAGTGAAAATCGCAGGGGCAGAATTTTTTTAACTTTTTATAAAATACTTTACAAAATAGAGTGAATCGCAACGAGAAGGTACATAGGCGTGATTTTTATTACTAAAAACAGCGTTTGAAATTGAATTAAATAGCATAAATTCAGAAGTGAAAATCGCCAGGGCATAATTTTTTTAACTTTTTATAATATACTTTACAAAATAGAGTGAATCAAAACGAGAAGATACATAGGCGTGATTTTTATTTGTAAAAACAGCGTTTGAAATTAAAATAAGTAGCATAAATTCAGAAGTGAAAAACGCCACTGAGCAGAATTTTTTTAACTTTTTATAAAATACTTTACAAAATAGAGTGATTCGCAACGAGAAGAAACTTAGGCGTGATTTTTATTACTAAAAACAGCGTTTGAAATGAAATTAAGTCGCATAAATTCAGAAGTGAAAATCGCCAGGGCAGAATTTTTTTAACTTTTTATAAAACACTTTACAAAATAGAGTGAATCGCAACGAGAAGATACTTCGGCGTGATTTTTATTTGTAAAAACAGCGTTTGAAATTAAAATAAGTCGCATAAATTCAGAAGTGAAAAACGCCGCTGAGCCGAATTTTTTTAACTTTTTATAAAATACCTTACAAAATAGAGTGAATCGCAACGAGAAGATAATTAGGCGTGATTTTTATTTGTAAAAACAGCGTTTGAAATTGAATTAAATAGCATAAATTCAGAAGTGAAAAACGCCACTGAGCAGAATTTTTTTAACTTTTTATAAAATACTTTACAAAATAGAATGAGTCGCAACGAGAAGATACTTAGGCGTGATTTTTATTTGTAAAAACAGCGTTTGAAATTGAATTAAATAGCATAAATTCAGAAGTGAAAAACGCCACTGAGCAGAATTTTTTTAACTTTTTATAAAATACTTTACAAAATAGAGTGAATCGCAACGAGAAGATACTTAGGCGTGATTTTTATTTGTAAAAACAGCGTTTGAAATTAAAATAAGTCGCATAAATTCAGAAGTGAAAAAAGCCACTCTGCAGAATTTTTTTAACTTTTTATAAAATACTTTACAAAATAGAGTGAATCGCAACGAGAAGATACTTAGGCGTGATTTTTATTTGTAAAAACAGCGTTTGAAATTAAAATAAGTAGCATAAATTCAGAAGTGAAAATCGCCAGGGTAGAATTTTTTTAACTTTTTATAAAATACTTTACAAAATAGAGTGAATCGCAACGAGAAGATACATAGGTGTGATTTTTATTTGTAAAAACAGCGTTTGAAATTAAAATAAGTAGCATAAATTCAGAAGTGAAAAACGCCACTGAGCAGAATTTTTTTAACTTTTTATAAAATACTTTACAAAATAGAGTGAATCGCAACGAGAAGATACATAGGCGTGATTTTTATTTGTAAAAACAGCGTTTGAAATTAAAATAAGTAGCATGAATTCAGAAGTGAAAAACGCCACTGAGCAGAATTTTTTTAATTTTTTATAAAATACTTTACAAAATAGAGTGAATCGCAACGAGAAGATACTTAGGCGTGATTTTAATTTGTAAAAACATCGTTTGAAATTAAAATAAGTAGCATAAATTCAGAAGTGAAAAACGCCACTTAGCAGAATTTTTTTAACTTTTTATAAAATACTTTACAAAATAGAGTGAATCGCAACGAGAAGATACATAGGCGTGATTTTTATTTGTAAAAACAGCGTTTGAAATTGAAATAAGTAGCATAAATTCAGAAGTGAAATACGCCACTGAGCAGAATTTTTTTAACTTTTTATAAAATACTTAACAAAATAGAGTGATTCGCAACGAGAAGAAACTTAGGCGTGATTTTTATTGCTAAAAACAGCGTTTGAAATTAAAATAAGTCGCATAAATTCAGAAGTGAAAATCGCCAGGGCATAATTTTTTTAACTTTTTATAAAACACTTTACAAAATAGAGTGAATCGCAACGAGAAGATACTTAGGCGTGATTTTTATTTGTAAAAACAGCGTTTGAAATTGAATTAAATAGCATAAATTCAGAAGTGAAAATCGCCAGGGCAGAATTTTTTTAACTTTTTATAAAACACTTTACAAAATAGAGTGAATCGCATAGAGAAGATACATAGGCGTGATTTTTATTACTAAAAACAGCGTTTGAAATTGAATTAAATAGCATGAATTCAGAAGTGAAAATCGCCAGGGCAGAATATTTTTAACTTTTTATAAAATATTTCACGTAATAGAGTGAATCGCAACGAGAAGATACTTAGGCGTGATTTTTATTTGTAAAAACAGCGCTTGAAATTATAATAAGTCGCATAAATTCAGAAGTGAAAAACGCCACTGAGCAGAATTTTTTTAACTTTTTATAAAATACTTTACAAAATAGAGTGAATCGCAACGAGAAGATACATAGGCGTGATTTTTATTTGTAAAAACAGCGTTTGAAATTGAAATAAGTAGCATAAATTCAGAAGTGAAAAACGCCACTGAGCAGAATTTTTTTAACTTTTTATAAAATACTTAACAAAATAGAGTGATTCGCAACGAGAAGAAACTTAGGCGTGATTTTTATTGCTAAAAACAGCGTTTGAAATTAAAATAAGTCGCATAAATTCAGAAGTGAAAATCGCAGGGGCAGAATTTTTTTAACTTTTTATAAAATACTTTACAAAATAGAGTGAATCGCAACGAGAAGGTACATAGGCGTGATTTTTATTACTAAAAACAGCGTTTGAAATTGAATTAAATAGCATAAATTCAGAAGTGAAAATCGCCAGGGCATAATTTTTTTAACTTTTTATAATATACTTTACAAAATAGAGTGAATCGAAACGAGAAGATACATAGGCGTGATTTTTATTTGTAAAAACAGCGTTTGAAATTAAAATAAGTAGCATAAATTCAGAAGTGAAAAACGCCACTGAGCAGAATTTTTTTAACTTTTTATAAAATACTTTACAAAATAGAGTGATTCGCAACGAGAAGAAACTTAGGCGTGATTTTTATTACTAAAAACAGCGTTTGAAATGAAAATAAGTCGCATAAATTCAGAAGTGAAAATCGCCAGGGCAGAATTTTTTTAACTTTTTATAAAACACTTTACAAAATAGAGTGAATCGCAACGAGAAGATACTTCGGCGTGATTTTTATTTGTAAAAACAGCGTTTGAAATTAAAATAAGTCGCATAAATTCAGAAGTGAAAAACGCCGCTGAGCCGAATTTTTTTAACTTTTTATAAAATACCTTACAAAATAGAGTGAATCGCAACGAGAAGATAATTAGGCGTGATTTTTATTTGTAAAAACAGCGTTTGAAATTGAATTAAATAGCATAAATTCAGAAGTGAAAAACGCCACTGAGCAGAATTTTTTTAACTTTTTATAAAATACTTTACAAAATAGAATGAGTCGCAACGAGAAGATACTTAGGCGTGATTTTTATTTGTAAAAACAGCGTTTGAAATTGAATTAAATAGCATAAATTCAGAAGTGAAAAACGCCACTGAGCAGAATTTTTTTAACTTTTTATAAAATACTTTACAAAATAGAGTGAATCGCAACGAGAAGATACATAGGCGTGATTTTTATTTGTAAAAACAGCGTTTGAAATTGAAATAAGTAGCATAAATTCAGAAGTGAAAAACGCCACTGAGCAGAATTTTTTTAACTTTTTATAAAATACTTAACAAAATAGAGTGATTCGCAACGAGAAGAAACTTAGGCGTGATTTTTATTGCTAAAAACAGCGTTTGAAATTAAAATAAGTAGCATAAATTCAGAAGTGAAAATCGCAGGGGCAGAATTTTTTTAACTTTTTATAAAATACTTTACAAAATAGAGTGAATCGCAACGAGAAGGTACATAGGCGTGATTTTTATTACTAAAAACAGCGTTTGAAATTGAATTAAATAGCATAAATTCAGAAGTGAAAATCGCCAGGGCATAATTTTTTTAACTTTTTATAATATACTTTACAAAATAGAGTGAATCAAAACGAGAAGATACATAGGCGTGATTTTTATTTGTAAAAACAGCGTTTGAAATTAAAATAAGTAGCATAAATTCAGAAGTGAAAAACGCCACTGAGCAGAATTTTTTTAACTTTTTATAAAATACTTTACAAAATAGAGTGATTCGCAACGAGAAGAAACTTAGGCGTGATTTTTATTACTAAAAACAGCGTTTGAAATGAAATTAAGTCGCATAAATTCAGAAGTGAAAATCGCCAGGGCAGAATTTTTTTAACTTTTTATAAAACACTTTACAAAATAGAGTGAATCGCAACGAGAAGATACTTCGGCGTGATTTTTATTTGTAAAAACAGCGTTTGAAATTAAAATAAGTCGCATAAATTCAGAAGTGAAAAACGCCGCTGAGCCGAATTTTTTTAACTTTTTATAAAATACCTTACAAAATAGAGTGAATCGCAACGAGAAGATAATTAGGCGTGATTTTTATTTGTAAAAACAGCGTTTGAAATTGAATTAAATAGCATAAATTCAGAAGTGAAAAACGCCACTGAGCAGAATTTTTTTAACTTTTTATAAAATACTTTACAAAATAGAATGAGTCGCAACGAGAAGATACTTAGGCGTGATTTTTATTTGTAAAAACAGCGTTTGAAATTGAATTAAATAGCATAAATTCAGAAGTGAAAAACGCCACTGAGCAGAATTTTTTTAACTTTTTATAAAATACTTTACAAAATAGAGTGAATCGCAACGAGAAGATACTTAGGCGTGATTTTTATTTGTAAAAACAGCGTTTGAAATTAAAATAAGTCGCATAAATTCAGAAGTGAAAAAAGCCACTCTGCAGAATTTTTTTAACTTTTTATAAAATACTTTACAAAATAGAGTGAATCGCAACGAGAAGATACTTAGGCGTGATTTTTATTTGTAAAAACAGCGTTTGAAATTAAAATAAGTAGCATAAATTCAGAAGTGAAAATCGCCAGGGTAGAATTTTTTTAACTTTTTATAAAATACTTTACAAAATAGAGTGAATCGCAACGAGAAGATACATAGGTGTGATTTTTATTTGTAAAAACAGCGTTTGAAATTAAAATAAGTAGCATAAATTCAGAAGTGAAAAACGCCACTGAGCCGAATTTTTTTAACTTTTTATAAAATACTTTACAAAATAGAGTGAATCGCAACGAGAAGATACATAGGCGTGATTTTTATTTGTAAAAACAGCGTTTGAAATTAAAATAAGTAGCATGAATTCAGAAGTGAAAAACGCCACTGAGCAGAATTTTTTTAATTTTTTATAAAATACTTTACAAAATAGAGTGAATCGCAACGAGAAGATACTTAGGCGTGATTTTAATTTGTAAAAACATCGTTTGAAATTAAAATAAGTAGCATAAATTCAGAAGTGAAAAACGCCACTTAGCAGAATTTTTTTAACTTTTTATAAAATACTTTACAAAATAGAGTGAATCGCAACGAGAAGATACATAGGCGTGATTTTTATTTGTAAAAACAGCGTTTGAAATTGAAATAAGTAGCATAAATTCAGAAGTGAAATACGCCACTGAGCAGAATTTTTTTAACTTTTTATAAAATACTTAACAAAATAGAGTGATTCGCAACGAGAAGAAACTTAGGCGTGATTTTTATTGCTAAAAACAGCGTTTGAAATTAAAATAAGTCGCATAAATTCAGAAGTGAAAATCGCAGGGGCAGAATTTTTTTAACTTTTTATAAAATACTTTACAAAATAGAGTGAATCGCAACGAGAAGGTACATAGGCGTGATTTTTATTACTAAAAACAGCGTTTGAAATTGAATTAAATAGCATAAATTCAGAAGTGAAAATCGCCAGGGCATAATTTTTTTAACTTTTTATAATATACTTTACAAAATAGAGTGAATCGAAACGAGAAGATACATAGGCGTGATTTTTATTTGTAAAAACAGCGTTTGAAATTAAAATAAGTAGCATATATTCAGAAGTGAAAAACGCCACTGAGCAGAATTTTTTTAACTTTTTATAAAATACTTTACAAAATAGAGTGATTCGCAACGAGAAGAAACTTAGGCGTGATTTTTATTACTAAAAACAGCGTTTGAAATGAAAATGGGTCGCATAAATTCAGAAGTGAAAATCGCCAGGGCAGAATTTTTTTAACTTTTTATAAAACACTTTACAAAATAGAGTGAATCGCAACGAGAAGATACTTCGGCGTGATTTTTATTTGTAAAAACAGCGTTTGAAATTAAAATAAGTCGCATAAATTCAGAAGTGAAAAACGCCGCTGAGCCGAATTTTTTTAACTTTTTATAAAATACCTTACAAAATAGAGTGAATCGCAACGAGAAGATAATTAGGCGTGATTTTTATTTGTAAAAACAGCGTTTGAAATTGAGTTAAATAGCATAAATTCAGAAGTGAAAAACGCCACTGAGCAGAATTTTTTTAACTTTTTATAAAATACTTTACAAAATAGAATGAGTCGCAACGAGAAGATACTTAGGCGTGATTTTTATTTGTAAAAACAGCGTTTGAAATTGAATTAAATAGCATAAATTCAGAAGTGAAAAACGCCACTGAGCAGAATTTTTTTAACTTTTTATAAAATACTTTACAAAATAGAGTGAATCGCAACGAGAAGATACATAGGCGTGATTTTTATTTGTAAAAACAGCGTTTGAAATTGAAATAAGTAGCATAAATTCAGAAGTGAAAAACGCCACTGAGCAGAATTTTTTTAACTTTTTATAAAATACTTAACAAAATAGAGTGATTCGCAACGAGAAGAAACTTAGGCGTGATTTTTATTGCTAAAAACAGCGTTTGAAATTAAAATAAGTAGCATAAATTCAGAAGTGAAAATCGCAGGGGCAGAATTTTTTTAACTTTTTATAAAATACTTTACAAAATAGAGTGAATCGCAACGAGAAGGTACATAGGCGTGATTTTTATTACTAAAAACAGCGTTTGAAATTGAATTAAATAGCATAAATTCAGAAGTGAAAATCGCCAGGGCATAATTTTTTTAACTTTTTATAATATACTTTACAAAATAGAGTGAATCGAAACGAGAAGATACATAGGCGTGATTTTTATTTGTAAAAACAGCGTTTGAAATTAAAATAAGTAGCATAAATTCAGAAGTGAAAAACGCCACTGAGCAGAATTTTTTTAACTTTTTATAAAATACTTTACAAAATAGAGTGATTCGCAACGAGAAGAAACTTAGGCGTGATTTTTATTACTAAAAACAGCGTTTGAAATGAAATTAAGTCGCATAAATTCAGAAGTGAAAATCGCCAGGGCAGAATTTTTTTAACTTTTTATAAAACACTTTACAAAATAGAGTGAATCGCAACGAGAAGATACTTCGGCGTGATTTTTATTTGTAAAAACAGCGTTTGAAATTAAAATAAGTCGCATAAATTCAGAAGTGAAAAACGCCGCTGAGCCGAATTTTTTTAACTTTTTATAAAATACCTTACAAAATAGAGTGAATCGCAACGAGAAGATAATTAGGCGTGATTTTTATTTGTAAAAACAGCGTTTGAAATTGAATTAAATAGCATAAATTCAGAAGTGAAAAACGCCACTGAGCAGAATTTTTTTAACTTTTTATAAAATACTTTACAAAATAGAATGAGTCGCAACGAGAAGATACTTAGGCGTGATTTTTATTTGTAAAAACAGCGTTTGAAATTGAATTAAATAGCATAAATTCAGAAGTGAAAAACGCCACTGAGCAGAATTTTTTTAACTTTTTATAAAATACTTTACAAAATAGAGTGAAACGCAACGAGAAGATACTTAGGCGTGATTTTTATTACTAAAAACAGCGTTTGAAATTAAAATAAGTAGCATGAATTCAGAAGTGAAAAACGCCACTGAGCAGAATTTTTTTAACTTTTATTAAAATTCTTTACAAAATAGAGTGAATCGCAACGAGAAGATAATTAGGCGTGATTTTTATTTGTAAAAACAGCGTTTGAAATTGAATTAAATAGCAAAAATTCAGAAGTGAAAAACGCCACTGAGCAGAATTTTTTTAACTTTTTATAAAATACTTTACAAAATAGAATGAATCGCAACGAGAAGATACATAGGCGTGATTTTTATTTGTAAAAACAGCGTTTCAAATTAAAATAAGTAGCATAAATTCAGAAGTGAAAAACGCCACTGAGCAGAATTTTTTTAACTTTTTATAAAATACTTTACAAAATAGAGTGATTCGCAACGAGAAGATACATAGGTGTGATTTTTATTTGTAAAAACAGCGTTTGAAATTAAAATAAGTAGCATAAATTCAGAAGTGAAAAACGCCACTGAGCAGAATTTTTTTAACTTTTTATAAAATACTTTACAAAATAGAGTGATTCGCAACGAGAAGAAACTTAGGCGTGATTTTTATTACTAAAAAATGCGTTTGAAATTAAAATAAGTCGCATAAATTCAGAAGTGAAAATCGCCAGGGCAGAATTTTTTTAACTTTTTATAAAACACTTTACAAAATAGAGTGAATCGCAACGAGAAGATACTTCGGCGTGATTTTTATTTGTAAAAACAGCGTTTGAAATTAAAATAAGTCGCATAAATTCAGAAGTGAAAAATGCCACTCTGCAGAATTTTTTTAACTTTTTATAAAATACTTTACAAAATAGAGTGAATCGCAACGAGAAGATACTTAGGCGTGATTTTTATTTGTAAAAACAGCGTTTGAAATTAAAATAAGTAGCATAAATTCAGAAGTGAAAATCGCCAGGGTAGAATTTTTTTAACTTTTTATAAAATACTTTACAAAATAGAGTGAATCGCAACGAGAAGACACATAGGTGTGATTTTTATTTGTAAAAACAGCGTTTGAAATTAAAATAAGTAGCATAAATTCAGAAGTGAAAAACGCCACTGAGCCGAATTTTTTTAACTTTTTATAAAATACTTTACAAAATAGAGTGAATCGCAACGAGAAGATACTTAGGCGTGATTTTAATTTGTAAAAACAGCGTTTGAAATTGAATTAAATAGCATAAATTCAGAAGTGAAAAACGCCACTGAGCAGAATTTTTTTAACTTTTTATAAAATACTTTACAAAATAGAATGAGTCGCAACGAGAAGATACTTAGGCGTGATTTTTATTTGTAAAAACAGCGTTTGAAATTGAATTAAATAGCATAAATTCAGAAGTGAAAAACGCCACTGAGCAGAATTTTTTTAACTTTTTATAAAATACTTTACAAAATAGAGTGAATCGCAACGAGAAGATACATAGGCGTGATTTTTATTTGTAAAAACAGCGTTTGAAATTGAAATAAGTAGCATAAATTCAGAAGTGAAAAACGCCACTGAGCAGAATTTTTTTAACTTTTTATAAAATACTTAACAAAATAGAGTGATTCGCAACGAGAAGAAACTTAGGCGTGATTTTTATTGCTAAAAACAGCGTTTGAAATTAAAATAAGTCGCATAAATTCAGAAGTGAAAATCGCAGGGGCAGAATTTTTTTAACTTTTTATAAAATACTTTACAAAATAGAGTGAATCGCAACGAGAAGGTACATAGGCGTGATTTTTATTACTAAAAACAGCGTTTGAAATTGAATTAAATAGCATAAATTCAGAAGTGAAAATCGCCAGGGCATAATTTTTTTAACTTTTTATAATATACTTTACAAAATAGAGTGAATCGAAACGAGAAGATACATAGGCGTGATTTTTATTTGTAAAAACAGCGTTTGAAATTAAAATAAGTAGCATAAATTCAGAAGTGAAAAACGCCACTGAGCAGAATTTTTTTAACTTTTTATAAAATACTTTACAAAATAGAGTGATTCGCAACGAGAAGAAACTTAGGCGTGATTTTTATTACTAAAAACAGCGTTTGAAATGAAAATAAGTCGCATAAATTCAGAAGTGAAAATCGCCAGGGCAAAATTTTTTTAACTTTTTATAAAACACTTTACAAAATAGAGTGAATCGCAATTAGAAGATACTTCGGCGTGATTTTTATTTGTAAAAACAGCGTTTGAAATTAAAATAAGTCGCATAAATTCAGAAGTGAAAAACGCCGCTGAGCCGAATTTTTTTAACTTTTTATAAAATACCTTACAAAATAGAGTGAATCGCAACGAGAAGATAATTAGGCGTGATTTTTATTTGTAAAAACAGCGTTTGAAATTGAATTAAATAGCATAAATTCAGAAGTGAAAAACGCCACTGAGCAGAATTTTTTTAACTTTTTATAAAATACTTTACAAAATAGAATGAGTCGCAACGAGAAGATACTTAGGCGTGATTTTTATTTGTAAAAACAGCGTTTGAAATTGAATTAAATAGCATAAATTCAGAAGTGAAAAACGCCACTGAGCAGAATTTTTTTAACTTTTTATAAAATACTTTACAAAATAGAGTGAATCGCAACGAGAAGATACTTAGGCGTGATTTTTATTACCAAAAAGCGCGTTTGAAATTAAAATAAGTAGCATGAATTCAGAAGTGAAAAACGCCACTGAGCAGAATTTTTTTAACTTTTAATAAAATTCTTTACAAAATAGAGTGAATCGCAACGAGAAGATAATTAGGCGTGATTTTTATTTGTAAAAACAGCGTTTGAAATTGAATTAAATAGCATAAATTCAGAAGTGAAAAACGCCACTGAGCAGAATTTTTTTAACTTTTTATAAAATACTTTACAAAATAGAATGAATCGCAACGAGAAGATACATAGGCGTGATTTTTATTTGTAAAAACAGCGTTTGAAATTAAAATAAGTAGCATAAATTCAGAAGTGAAAAACGCCACTGAGCAGAATTTTTTTAACTTTTTATAAAACACTTTACAAAATAGAAAGAATCGCAACGAGAAGAAACATAGGCGTGATTTTTATTACTAAAAACAGCGTTTGAAATTGAATTAAAAGGCATAAATTCAGAAGTGAAAATCGCCAGGGCAGAATTTTTTTAACTTTTTATAAAACACTTTACAAAATAGAGTGAATCGCAACGAGAAGATACTTAGGCGTGATTTTTATTACTAAAAACAGCGTTTGAAATTGAATTAAATAGCATAAATTCAGAAGTGATAATCAGCAGGGCATAATTTTTTTAACTTTTTATAAAATACTTTACAAAATAGAGTGAATCGCAACGAGAAGATACATAGGCGTGATTTTTATTTGTAAAAACAGCGTTTGAAATTAAAATAAGTAGCATAAATTCAGAAGTGAAAAACGCCACTGAGCAGAATTTTTTTAACTTTTTATAAAATACTTTACAAAATAGAGTGAATCGCAACGAGAAGATACATAGGCATGATTTTTATTTGTAAAAACAGCGTTTGAAATTAAAATAAGTAGCATAAATTCAGAAGTGAAAAACGCCACTGTGCAGAATTTTTTTAACTTTTTATAAAATACTTTACAAAATAGAGTGAATCGCAACGAGAAGATACATAGGCGTGATTTTTATTACTAAAACCGCGTTTGAAATTGAATTAAATAGCATAAATTCAGAAGTGAAAATCAGCAGGGCAGAATTTTTTTAACTTTTTATAAAATACTTTACAAAATAGAGTGAATCGCAACGAGAAGATACATAGGCGTGATTTTTAATTGTAAAACAGCGTTTGAAATTAAAATAAGTCGCATAAATTCAGAAGTGAAAAACGCCACTGAGCAGAATTTTTTTAACTTTTTATAAAATACTTTACAAAATAGAGTGAATCGCAACGAGAAGATACTTAGGCGTGATTTTTATTACTAAAAACAGCGTTTGAAATTAAAATAAGTCGCATAAATTCAGAAGTGAAAATCGATAGGGCAGAATTTTTTTAACTTTTTATAAAATACTTTACAAAATAGAGTGAATCGCAACGAGAAGATACTTAGGCGTGATTTTTATTACTAAAAACAGCGTTTGAAATTAAAATAAGTCGCATAAATTCAGAAGTGAAAATCGCCAGGGCAGAATTTTTTTAACTTTTTATAAAATACTTTACAAAATAGAGTGATTCGCAACGAGAAGATACTTAGGCGTGATTTTTATTACTAAAAACAGCGTTTGAAATTGAATTAAATAGCATAAATTCAGAAGTGAAAATCGCCAGGGCAGAATTTTTTTAACTTTTTATAAAATACTTTACAAAATAGAGTGATTCGCAACGAGAAGATACTTAGGCGTGATTTTTATTACTAAAAACAGCGTTTGAAATTGAATTAAATAGCATAAATTCAGAAGTGAAAATCGCCAGGGCAGAATTTTTTTAACTTTTTATAAAACACATTACAAAATAGAGTGAATCGCAACGAGAAGATACATAGGCGTGATTTTTATTACTAAAAACTGTGTTTGAAATTGAATTAAATAGCATAAATTCAGAAGTGAAAATCAGCAGGGCAGAATTTTTTTAACTTTTTATAAAATACTTTACAAAATAGAGTGAATCGCAACGAGAAGATACATAGGCGTGATTTTTATTTGTAAAAACAGCGTTTGAAATTAAAATAAGTAGCATAAATTCAGAAGTGAAAAACGGCACTGAGCAGAATTTTTTTAACTTTTTATAAAATACTTTACAAAATAGAGTAAATCGCAACGAGAAGAAACATAGGCGTGATTTTTATAACTAAAAACAGCGTTTGAAATTGAATAAAATAGCATAAATTCAGAAGTGAAAATCGCCAGGGCAGAATTTTTTTAACTTTTTATAAAACACTTTACAAAATAGAGTAAATCGCAACGAGAAGATACTTAGGCGTCATTTTTATTTGTAAAAACAGCGTTTGAAATTGAATTAAATAGTTTAAATTCAGAAGTGAAAATCGCCAGGGCAGAATTTTTTTAACTTTTTATAAAACACTTTACAAAATAGAGTGAATCGCAACGAGAAGATACATAGGCGTGATTTTTATTTGTAAAAACAGCGTTTGAAATTAAAATAAATAGCATAAATTCAGAAGTGAAAAACGCCACTGAGCAGAAGTTTTTTAACTTTTTATAAAATACTTTACAAAATAGAGTGAATCGCAACGAGAAGATACATAGGCGTGATTTTTATTTGTAAAAACAGCGTTTGAAATTAAAATAAGTAGCATAAATTCAGAAGTGGTAACGCCACTGAGCAGAATTTTTTTAACTTTTTATAAAATACTTTACAAAATAGAGTAATTCGCAACGAGAAGATACATAGGCGTGATTTTTAATTGAAAAAACAGCGTTTGAAATTAAAATAAGTCGCATAAATTTAGAAGTGGAAAACGCCACTGTGCAGAATTTTTTTATCTTTTTATAAAAGACTTTACAAAATAGAGTGAATCGCAACGAGAAGATACATAGGCGTGATTTTTATTACTAAAAACAGCCTTTGAAATTGAATTAAATACCATAAATTCAGAAGTGAAAATTGCCAGGGCAGAATTTTTTTAACTTTTTATAAAATACTTTACAAAATAGAGTGAATCGCAACGAGAAGATACTTAGGCGTGATTTTTAATTGTAAAAACAGCGTTTGAAATTAAAATAAGTCGCATAAATTCAGAAGTGAAAAAAGCCACTCTGCAGAATTTTTTTAACTTTTTATAAAACACTTTACAAAATAGAAAGAATCGCAACGAGAAGAAACATAGGCGTGATTTTTATTACTAAAAACAGCGTTTGAAATTGAATTAAAAGGCATAAATTCAGAAGTGAAAATCGCCAGGGCAGAATTTTTTTAACTTTTTATAAAACACTTTACAAAATAGAGTGAATCGCAACGAGAAGATACTTAGGCGTGATTTTTATTTGTAAAAGCAGCGTTTGAAATTGAAATAAGTCGCATAAATTCAGAAGTGAAAAACGCTACTGAGCAGAATTTTTTTAACTTTTTATAAAACACTTTACAAAATAGAGTGAATCGCAACGAGAAGATACATAGGCGTGATTTTTATTACTAAAAACAGCGTTTGAAATTGAATTAAATAGCATAAATTCAGAAGTGATAATCAGCAGGGCATAATTTTCTTAACTTTTTATAAAATACTTTACAAAATAGAGTGAATCGCAACGAGAAGATACATAGGCGTGATTTTTATTTGTAAAAACAGCGTTTGAAATTAAAATAAGTAGCATAAATTCAGAAGTGAAAAACGCCACTGAGCAGAATTTTTTTAACTTTTTATAAAATACTTTACAAAATAGAGTGAATCGCAACGAGAAGATACATAGGCATGATTTTTATTTGTAAAAACAGCGTTTGAAATTAAAATAAGTAGCATAAATTCAGAAGTGAAAAACGCCACTGTGCAGAATTTTTTTAACTTTTTATAAAATACTTTACAAAATAGAGTGAATCGCAACGAGAAGATACATAGGCGTGATTTTTATTACTAAAACCGCGTTTGAAATTGAATTAAATAGCATAAATTCAGAAGTGAAAATCAGCAGGGCAGAATTTTTTTAACTTTTTATAAAATACTTTACAAAATAGAGTGAATCGCAACGAGAAGATACATAGGCGTGATTTTTAATTGTAAAACAGCGTTTGAAATTAAAATAAGTCGCATAAATTCAGAAGTGAAAAACGCCACTGAGCAGAATTTTTTTAACTTTTTATAAAATACTTTACAAAATAGAGTGAATCGCAACGAGAAGATACTTAGGCGTGATTTTTATTACTAAAAACAGCGTTTGAAATTAAAATAAGTCGCATAAATTCAGAAGTGAAAATCGCCAGGGCAGAATTTTTTTAACTTTTTATAAAATACTTTACAAAATAGAGTGAATCGCAACGAGAAGATACTTAGGCGTGATTTTTATTACTAAAAACAGCGTTTGAAATTAAAATAAGTCGCATAAATTCAGAAGTGAAAATCGCCAGGGCAGAATTTTTTTAACTTTTTATAAAATACTTTACAAAATAGAGTGAATCGCAACGAGAAGATACTTGGGCGTGATTTTTATTTGTAAAAACAGCGTTTAAAATTGAATTAAATAGCATAAATTCAGAAGTGAAAATCGCCAGGGCAGAATTTTTTTAACTTTTTATAAAATACTTTACAAAATAGAGTGATTCGCAACGAGAAGATACTTAGGCGTGATTTTTATTACTAAAAACAGCGTTTGAAATTGAATTAAATAGCATAAATTCAGAAGTGAAAATCGCCAGGGCAGAATTTTTTTAACTTTTTATAAAACACATTACAAAATAGAGTGAATCGCAACGAGAAGATACATAGGCGTGATTTTTATTACTAAAAACAGTGTTTGAAATTGAATTAAATAGCATAAATTCAGAAGTGAAAATCAGCAGGGCAGAATTTTTTTAACTTTTTATAAAATACTTTACAAAATAGAGTTAATCGCAACGAGAAGATACATAGGCGTGATTTTTATTTGTAAAAACAGCGTTTGAAATTAAAATAAGTAGCATAAATTCAGAAGTGAAAAACGGCACTGAGCAGAATTTTTTTAACTTTTTATAAAATACTTTACAAAATAGAGTAAATCGCAACGAGAAGAAACATAGGCGTGATTTTTATAACTAAAAACAGCGTTTGAAATTGAATTAAATAGCATAAATTCAGAAGTGAAAATCGCCAGGGCAGAATTTTTTTAACTTTTTATAAAACACTTTACAAAATAGAGTAAATCGCAACGAGAAGATACTTAGGCGTCATTTTTATTTGTAAAAACAGCGTTTGAAATTGAATTAAATAGTTTAAATTCAGAAGTGAAAATCGCCAGGGCAGAATTTTTTTAACTTTTTATAAAACACTTTACAAAATAGAGTGAATCGCAACGAGAAGATACATAGGCGTGATTTTTATTTGTAAAAACAGCGTTTGAAATTAAAATAAGTAGCATAAATTCAGAAGTGAAAAACGCCACTGAGCAGAAGTTTTTTAACTTTTTATAAAATACTTTACAAAATAGAGTGAATCGCAACGAGAAGATACTTAGGCGTGATTTTTATTTGTAAAAACAGCGTTTGAAATTAAAATAAGTAGCATAAATTCAGAAGTGAAAAACGCCACTGAGCAGAAGTTTTTTAACTTTTTATATAATACTTTACAAAATAGAGTGAATCGCAACGAGAAGATACATAGGCGTGATTTTTATTTGTAAAAACAGCGTTTGAAATTAAAATAAGTAGCATAAATTCAGAAGTGAAAAACGCCACTGAGCAGAATTTTTTTAACTTTTTATAAAATACTTTACAAAATAGAGTAATTCGCAACGAGAAGATACATAGGCGTGATTTTTAATTGAAAAAACAGCGTTTGAAATTAAAATAAGTCGCATAAATTTAGAAGTGGAAAACGCCACTGTGCAGAATTTTTTTATCTTTTTATAAAAGACTTTACAAAATAGAGTGAATCGCAACGAGAAGATACTTAGGCGTGTTTTTTATTTGTAAAAACAGCGTTTGAAATTGAAATAAGTAGCATAAATTCAGAAGTGAAAAAAGCCACTGAGCAGAGTTTTTTTAACTTTATATAAAATACTTTACAAAATACAGTGAATCGCAACGAGAAGATACATAGGCGTGCTTTTTTTTGTAAAAACAGCGTTTGAAATTAAAATAAGTAGCATAAATTCAGAAGTGAAAAACGCCACTGAGCAGAATTTTTTTTTTTTGCTATAAAATACTTAACAAAATAGAGTGGATAGCAACAAGAAGAGTCGAAGCCGTGCATTTTATTTGTAAAAACATCGTTAAAAATTGAAATAAGTACCATAAATTCAGAAGTGAAAAACGCCATTGAGCAGAATTTTTTTAACTTTATATAAAATACCTTACAAAATAGAGTGAATCGCAACGAGAAGATACATAGGCGTGATTTTAATTACTAAAAACAGCGTTTGATATTGAAATAAGTAGCATAAATTCAGAATTAAGAAACGCCACTGTGCAGAATTTTTTTATTTTGCTATAAAATACTTAACAAAATAGAGTGGATAGAACAAGAAGAGTCGAAGCCGTGCATTTTTTTTGTAAAAACATCTTTAAAAATTGAAATAAGTACCATAAATTCAGAAGTGAAAAACGCCACTGAGCAGAGTTTTTTTAACTTTATATAAAATACTTTACAAAATACAGTGAATCGCAACGAGAAGATACATAGGCGTGCTTTTTTTTTGTAAAAACAGCGTTTGAAATTAAAATAAGTAGCATAAATTCAGAAGTGAAAAACGCCACTGAGCAGAATTTTTTTTTTTTGCTATAAAATACTTAACAAAATAGAGTGGATAGCAACAAGAAGAGTCGAAGCCGTGCATTTTATTTGTAAAAACATCGTTAAAAATTAAAATAAGTAGCATAAATTCAGAAGTGAAAAATGCCACTGAGCCGAATTTTTTTAACTTTTTATAAAATACTTTACAAAATAGAGTGAATCGCAACGAGAAGATACTTAGGCGTGATTTTTATTTGTAAAAACATCGTTAAAACTTTAAATAAGTACCATAAATTCAGAAGTGAAAAACGCCACTTAGCAGAATTTTTTTAACTTTTTATAAAATACTCTACAAAATAGAGTGAATCGCAACGAGAAGATACTTAGGCGTGATTTTTATTTGTAAAAACAGCGTTTGAAATTGAATTAAATAGCAAAAATTCAGAAGTGAAAAACGCCACTGAGCAGAATTTTTTTAACTTTTTATAAAATACTTTACAAAATAGAATGAATCGCAACGAGAAGATACATAGGCGTGATTTTTATTTGTAAAAACAGCGTTTCAAATTAAAATAAGTAGCATAAATTCAGAAGTGAAAAACGCCACTGAGCAGAATTTTTTTAACTTTTTATAAAATACTTTACAAAATAGAGTGATTCGCAACGAGAAGATACATAGGTGTGATTTTTATTTGTAAAAACAGCGTTTGAAATTAAAATAAGTAGCATAAATTCAGAAGTGAAAAACGCCACTGAGCAGAATTTTTTTAACTTTTTATAAAATACTTTACAAAATAGAGTGATTCGCAACGAGAAGAAACTTAGGCGTGATTTTTATTACTAAAAAATGCGTTTGAAATTAAAATAAGTCGCATAAATTCAGAAGTGAAAATCGCCAGGGCAGAATTTTTTTAACTTTTTATAAAACACTTTACAAAATAGAGTGAATCGCAACGAGAAGATACTTCGGCGTGATTTTTATTTGTAAAAACAGCGTTTGAAATTAAAATAAGTCGCATAAATTCAGAAGTGAAAAATGCCACTCTGCAGAATTTTTTTAACTTTTTATAAAATACTTTACAAAATAGAGTGAATCGCAACGAGAAGATACTTAGGCGTGATTTTTATTTGTAAAAACAGCGTTTGAAATTAAAATAAGTAGCATAAATTCAGAAGTGAAAATCGCCAGGGTAGAATTTTTTTAACTTTTTATAAAATACTTTACAAAATAGAGTGAATCGCAACGAGAAGACACATAGGTGTGATTTTTATTTGTAAAAACAGCGTTTGAAATTAAAATAAGTAGCATAAATTCAGAAGTGAAAAACGCCACTGAGCCGAATTTTTTTAACTTTTTATAAAATACTTTACAAAATAGAGTGAATCGCAACGAGAAGATACTTAGGCGTGATTTTAATTTGTAAAAACAGCGTTTGAAATTGAATTAAATAGCATAAATTCAGAAGTGAAAAACGCCACTGAGCAGAATTTTTTTAACTTTTTATAAAATACTTTACAAAATAGAATGAGTCGCAACGAGAAGATACTTAGGCGTGATTTTTATTTGTAAAAACAGCGTTTGAAATTGAATTAAATAGCATAAATTCAGAAGTGAAAAACGCCACTGAGCAGAATTTTTTTAACTTTTTATAAAATACTTTACAAAATAGAGTGAATCGCAACGAGAAGATACATAGGCGTGATTTTTATTTGTAAAAACAGCGTTTGAAATTGAAATAAGTAGCATAAATTCAGAAGTGAAAAACGCCACTGAGCAGAATTTTTTTAACTTTTTATAAAATACTTAACAAAATAGAGTGATTCGCAACGAGAAGAAACTTAGGCGTGATTTTTATTGCTAAAAACAGCGTTTGAAATTAAAATAAGTCGCATAAATTCAGAAGTGAAAATCGCAGGGGCAGAATTTTTTTAACTTTTTATAAAATACTTTACAAAATAGAGTGAATCGCAACGAGAAGGTACATAGGCGTGATTTTTATTACTAAAAACAGCGTTTGAAATTGAATTAAATAGCATAAATTCAGAAGTGAAAATCGCCAGGGCATAATTTTTTTAACTTTTTATAATATACTTTACAAAATAGAGTGAATCGAAACGAGAAGATACATAGGCGTGATTTTTATTTGTAAAAACAGCGTTTGAAATTAAAATAAGTAGCATAAATTCAGAAGTGAAAAACGCCACTGAGCAGAATTTTTTTAACTTTTTATAAAATACTTTACAAAATAGAGTGATTCGCAACGAGAAGAAACTTAGGCGTGATTTTTATTACCAAAAACAGCGTTTGAAATGAAAATAAGTCGCATAAATTCAGAAGTGAAAATCGCCAGGGCAAAATTTTTTTAACTTTTTATAAAACACTTTACAAAATAGAGTGAATCGCAACGAGAAGATACTTCGGCGTGATTTTTATTTGTAAAAACAGCGTTTGAAATTAAAATAAGTCGCATAAATTCAGAAGTGAAAAACGCCGCTGAGCCGAATTTTTTTAACTTTTTATAAAATACCTTACAAAATAGAGTGAATCGCAACGAGAAGATAATTAGGCGTGATTTTTATTTGTAAAAACAGCGTTTGAAATTGAATTAAATAGCATAAATTCAGAAGTGAAAAACGCCACTGAGCAGAATTTTTTTAACTTTTTATAAAATACTTTACAAAATAGAATGAGTCGCAACGAGAAGATACTTAGGCGTGATTTTTATTTGTAAAAACAGCGTTTGAAATTGAATTAAATAGCATAAATTCAGAAGTGAAAAACGCCACTGAGCAGAATTTTTTTAACTTTTTATAAAATACTTTACAAAATAGAGTGAATCGCAACGAGAAGATACTTAGGCGTGATTTTTATTACCAAAAAGCGCGTTTGAAATTAAAATAAGTAGCATGAATTCAGAAGTGAAAAACGCCACTGAGCAGAATTTTTTTAACTTTTAATAAAATTCTTTACAAAATAGAGTGAATCGCAACGAGAAGATAATTAGGCGTGATTTTTATTTGTAAAAACAGCGTTTGAAATTGAATTAAATAGCATAAATTCAGAAGTGAAAAACGCCACTGAGCAGAATTTTTTTAACTTTTTATAAAATACTTTACAAAATAGAATGAATCGCAACGAGAAGATACATAGGCGTGATTTTTATTTGTAAAAACAGCGTTTGAAATTAAAATAAGTAGCATAAATTCAGAAGTGAAAAACGCCACTGAGCAGAATTTTTTTAACTTTTTATAAAATACTTTACAAAATAGAGTGATTCGCAACGAGAAGATACATAGGTGTGATTTTTATTTGTAAAAACAGCGTTTGAAATTAAAATAAGTCGCATAAATTCAGAAGTGAAAAACGCCACTGTGCAGAATTTTTTAACTTTTTATAAAATACTTTACAAAATAGAGTGAATCGCAACGAGAAGGTACATAGGCGTGATTTTTATTACTAAAAACAGCGTTTGAAATTGAATTAAATAGCATAAATTCAGAAGTGAAAATCGCCAGGGCATAATTTTTTTAACTTTTTATAATATACTTTACAAAATAGAGTGAATCGAATCGAGAAGATACATAGGCGTGATTTTTATTTGTAAAAACAGCGTTTGAAATTAAAATAAGTAGCATAAATTCAGAAGTGAAAAACGCCACTGAGCAGAATTTTTTTAACTTTTTATAAAATACTTTACAAAATAGAGTGATTCGCAACGAGAAGAAACTTAGGCGTGATTTTTATTACTAAAAACAGCGTTTGAAATTAAAATAAGTCGCATAAATTCAGAAGTGAAAATCGCCAGGGCAGAATTTTTTTAACTTTTTATAAAACACTTTACAAAATAGAGTGAATCGCAACGAGAAGATACTTCGGCGTGATTTTTATTTGTAAAAACAGCGTTTGAAATTAAAATAAGTCGCATAAATTCAGAAGTGAAAAAAGCCACTCTGCAGAATTTTTTTAACTTTTTATAAAACACTTTACAAAATAGAAAGAATCGCAACGAGAAGAAACATAGGCGTGATTTTTATTACTAAAAACAGCGTTTGAAATTGAATTAAAAGGCATAAATTCAGAAGTGAAAATCGCCAGGGCAGAATTTTTTTAACTTTTTATAAAACACTTTACAAAATAGAGTGAATCGCAACGAGAAGATACTTAGGCGTGATTTTTATTACTAAAAACAGCGTTTGAAATTGAATTAAATAGCATAAATTCAGAAGTGATAATCAGCAGGGCATAATTTTTTTAACTTTTTATAAAATACTTTACAAAATAGAGTGAATCGCAACGAGAAGATACATAGGCGTGATTTTTATTTGTAAAAATAGCGTTTGAAATTAAAATAAGTAGCATAAATTCAGAAGTGAAAAACGCCACTGAGCAGAATTTTTTTAACTTTTTATAAAATACTTTACAAAATAGAGTGAATCGCAACGAGAAGATACATAGGCATGATTTTTATTTGTAAAAACAGCGTTTGAAATTAAAATAAGTCGCATAAATTCAGAAGTGAAAAACGCCACTGAGCAGAATTTTTTTAACTTTTTATAAAATACTTTACAAAATAGAGTGAATCGCAACGAGAAGATACTTAGGCGTGATTTTTATTACTAAAAACAGCGTTTGAAATTAAAATAAGTCGCATAAATTCAGAAGTGAAAATCGCCAGGGCAGAATTTTTTTAACTTTTTATAAAATACTTTACAAAATAGAGTGAATCGCAACGAGAAGATACTTAGGCGTGATTTTTATTACTAAAAACAGCGTTTGAAATTAAAATAAGTCGCATAAATTCAGAAGTGAAAATCGCCAGGGCAGAATTTTTTTAACTTTTTATAAAATACTTTACAAAATAGAGTGAATCGCAACGAGAAGATACTTGGTAGTGATTTTTATTTGTAAAAACAGCGTTTGAAATTGAATTAAATAGCATAAATTCAGAAGTGAAAATCGCCAGGGCAGAATCTTTTTAACTTTTTATAAAATACTTTACAAAATAGAGTGATTCGCAACGAGAAGATACTTAGGCGTGATTTTTATTACTAAAAACAGCGTTTGAAATTGAATTAAATAGCATAAATTCAGAAGTGAAAATCGCCAGGGCAGAATTTTTTTAACTTTTTATAAAACACATTACAAAATAGAGTGAATCGCAACGAGAAGATACATAGGCGTGATTTTTATTACTAAAAACAGTGTTTGAAATTGAATTAAATAGCATAAATTCAGAAGTGAAAATCAGCAGGGCAGAATTTTTTTAACTTTTTATAAAATACTTTACAAAATAGAGTGAATCGCAACGAGAAGATACATAGGCGTGATTTTTATTTGTAAAAACAGCGTTTGAAATTAAAATAAGTAGCATAAATTCAGAAGTGAAAAACGGCACTGAGCAGAATTTTTTTAACTTTTTATAAAATACTTTACAAAATAGAGTAAATCGCAACGAGAAGAAACATAGGCGTGATTTTTATAACTAAAAACAGCGTTTGAAATTGAATTAAATAGCATAAATTCAGAAGTGAAAATCGCCAGGGCAGAATTTTTTTAACTTTTTATAAAACACTTTACAAAATAGAGTAAATCGCAACGAGAAGATACTTAGGCGTCATTTTTATTTGTAAAAACAGCGTTTGAAATTGAATTAAATAGTTTAAATTCAGAAGTGAAAATCGCCAGGGCAGAATTTTTTTAACTTTTTATAAAACACTTTACAAAATAGAGTGAATCGCAACGAGAAGATACATAGGCGTGATTTTTATTTGTAAAAACAGCGTTTGAAATTAAAATAAGTAGCATAAATTCAGAAGTGAAAAACGCCACTGAGCAGAAGTTTTTTAACTTTTTATAAAATACTTTACAAAATAGAGTGAATCGCAACGAGAAGATACTTAGGCGTGATTTTTATTTGTAAAAACAGCGTTTGAAATTAAAATAAGTAGCATAAATTCAGAAGTGAAAAACGCCACTGAGCAGAAGTTTTTTAACTTTTTATATAATACTTTACAAAATAGAGTGAATCGCAACGAGAAGATACATAGGCGTGATTTTTATTTGTAAAAACAGCGTTTGAAATTAAAATAAGTAGCATAAATTCAGAAGTGAAAAACGCCACTGAGCAGAATTTTTTTAACTTTTTATAAAATACTTTACAAAATAGAGTAATTCGCAACGAGAAGATACATAGGCGTGATTTTTAATTGAAAAAACAGCGTTTGAAATTAAAATAAGTCGCATAAATTTAGAAGTGGAAAACGCCACTGTGCAGAATTTTTTTATCTTTTTATAAAAGACTTTACAAAATAGAGTGAATCGCAACGAGAAGATACATAGGCGTGATTTTTATTACTAAAAACAGCCTTTGAAATTGAATTAAATACCATAAATTCAGAAGTGAAAATTGCCAGGGCAGAATTTTTTTAACTTTTTATAAAATACTTTACAAAATAGAGTGAATCGCAACGAGAAGATACTTAGGCGTGATTTTTAATTGTAAAAACAGCGTTTGAAATTAAAATAAGTCGCATAAATTCAGAAGTGAAAAAAGCCACTCTGCAGAATTTTTTTAACTTTTTATAAAACACTTTACAAAATAGAAAGAATCGCAACGAGAAGAAACATAGGCGTGATTTTTATTACTAAAAACAGCGTTTGAAATTGAATTAAAAGGCATAAATTCAGAAGTGAAAATCGCCAGGGCAGAATTTTTTTAACTTTTTATAAAACACTTTACAAAATAGAGTGAATCGCAACGAGAAGATACTTAGGCGTGATTTTTATTTGTAAAAGCAGCGTTTGAAATTGAAATAAGTCGCATAAATTCAGAAGTGAAAAACGCTACTGAGCAGAATTTTTTTAACTTTTTATAAAACACTTTACAAAATAGAGTGAATCGCAACGAGAAGATACATAGGCGTGATTTTTATTACTAAAAACAGCGTTTGAAATTGAATTAAATAGCATAAATTCAGAAGTGATAATCAGCAGGGCATAATTTTCTTAACTTTTTATAAAATACTTTACAAAATAGAGTGAATCGCAACGAGAAGATACATAGGCGTGATTTTTATTTGTAAAAACAGCGTTTGAAATTAAAATAAGTAGCATAAATTCAGAAGTGAAAAACGCCACTGAGCAGAATTTTTTTAACTTTTTATAAAATACTTTACAAAATAGAGTGAATCGCAACGAGAAGATACATAGGCATGATTTTTATTTGTAAAAACAGCGTTTGAAATTAAAATAAGTAGCATAAATTCAGAAGTGAAAAACGCCACTGTGCAGAATTTTTTTAACTTTTTATAAAATACTTTACAAAATAGAGTGAATCGCAACGAGAAGATACATAGGCGTGATTTTTATTACTAAAACCGCGTTTGAAATTGAATTAAATAGCATAAATTCAGAAGTGAAAATCAGCAGGGCAGAATTTTTTTAACTTTTTATAAAATACTTTACAAAATAGAGTGAATCGCAACGAGAAGATACATAGGCGTGATTTTTAATTGTAAAACAGCGTTTGAAATTAAAATAAGTCGCATAAATTCAGAAGTGAAAAACGCCACTGAGCAGAATTTTTTTAACTTTTTATAAAATACTTTACAAAATAGAGTGAATCGCAACGAGAAGATACTTAGGCGTGATTTTTATTACTAAAAACAGCGTTTGAAATTAAAATAAGTCGCATAAATTCAGAAGTGAAAATCGCCAGGGCAGAATTTTTTTAACTTTTTATAAAATACTTTACAAAATAGAGTGAATCGCAACGAGAAGATACTTAGGCGTGATTTTTATTACTAAAAACAGCGTTTGAAATTAAAATAAGTCGCATAAATTCAGAAGTGAAAATCGCCAGGGCAGAATTTTTTTAACTTTTTATAAAATACTTTACAAAATAGAGTGAATCGCAACGAGAAGATACTTGGGCGTGATTTTTATTTGTAAAAACAGCGTTTAAAATTGAATTAAATAGCATAAATTCAGAAGTGAAAATCGCCAGGGCAGAATTTTTTTAACTTTTTATAAAATACTTTACAAAATAGAGTGATTCGCAACGAGAAGATACTTAGGCGTGATTTTTATTACTAAAAACAGCGTTTGAAATTGAATTAAATAGCATAAATTCAGAAGTGAAAATCGCCAGGGCAGAATTTTTTTAACTTTTTATAAAACACATTACAAAATAGAGTGAATCGCAACGAGAAGATACATAGGCGTGATTTTTATTACTAAAAACAGTGTTTGAAATTGAATTAAATAGCATAAATTCAGAAGTGAAAATCAGCAGGGCAGAATTTTTTTAACTTTTTATAAAATACTTTACAAAATAGAGTTAATCGCAACGAGAAGATACATAGGCGTGATTTTTATTTGTAAAAACAGCGTTTGAAATTAAAATAAGTAGCATAAATTCAGAAGTGAAAAACGGCACTGAGCAGAATTTTTTTAACTTTTTATAAAATACTTTACAAAATAGAGTAAATCGCAACGAGAAGAAACATAGGCGTGATTTTTATAACTAAAAACAGCGTTTGAAATTGAATTAAATAGCATAAATTCAGAAGTGAAAATCGCCAGGGCAGAATTTTTTTAACTTTTTATAAAACACTTTACAAAATAGAGTAAATCGCAACGAGAAGATACTTAGGCGTCATTTTTATTTGTAAAAACAGCGTTTGAAATTGAATTAAATAGTTTAAATTCAGAAGTGAAAATCGCCAGGGCAGAATTTTTTTAACCTTTTATAAAACACTTTACAAAATAGAGTGAATCGCAACGAGAAGATACATAGGCGTGATTTTTATTTGTAAAAACAGCGTTTGAAATTAAAATAAGTAGCATAAATTCAGAAGTGAAAAACGCCACTGAGCAGAAGTTTTTTAACTTTTTATAAAATACTTTACAAAATAGAGTGAATCGCAACGAGAAGATACTTAGGCGTGATTTTTATTTGTAAAAACAGCGTTTGAAATTAAAATAAGTAGCATAAATTCAGAAGTGAAAAACGCCACTGAGCAGAAGTTTTTTAACTTTTTATATAATACTTTACAAAATAGAGTGAATCGCAACGAGAAGATACATAGGCGTGATTTTTATTTGTAAAAACAGCGTTTGAAATTAAAATAAGTAGCATAAATTCAGAAGTGAAAAACGCCACTGAGCAGAATTTTTTTAACTTTTTATAAAATACTTTACAAAATAGAGTAATTCGCAACGAGAAGATACATAGGCGTGATTTTTAATTGAAAAAACAGCGTTTGAAATTAAAATAAGTCGCATAAATTTAGAAGTGGAAAACGCCACTGTGCAGAATTTTTTTATCTTTTTATAAAAGACTTTACAAAATAGAGTGAATCGCAACGAGAAGATACTTAGGCGTGTTTTTTATTTGTAAAAACAGCGTTTGAAATTGAAATAAGTAGCATAAATTCAGAAGTGAAAAAAGCCACTGAGCAGAGTTTTTTTAACTTTATATAAAATACTTTACAAAATACAGTGAATCGCAACGAGAAGATACATAGGCGTGCTTTTTTTTGTAAAAACAGCGTTTGAAATTAAAATAAGTAGCATAAATTCAGAAGTGAAAAACGCCACTGAGCAGAATTTTTTTTTTTTGCTATAAAATACTTAACAAAATAGAGTGGATAGCAACAAGAAGAGTCGAAGCCGTGCATTTTATTTGTAAAAACATCGTTAAAAATTGAAATAAGTACCATAAATTCAGAAGTGAAAAACGCCATTGAGCAGAATTTTTTTAACTTTATATAAAATACCTTACAAAATAGAGTGAATCGCAACGAGAAGATACATAGGCGTGATTTTAATTACTAAAAACAGCGTTTGATATTGAAATAAGTAGCATAAATTCAGAATTAAGAAACGCCACTGTGCAGAATTTTTTTATTTTGCTATAAAATACTTAACAAAATAGAGTGGATAGAACAAGAAGAGTCGAAGCCGTGCATTTTTTTTGTAAAAACATCTTTAAAAATTGAAATAAGTACCATAAATTCAGAAGTGAAAAACGCCACTGAGCAGAGTTTTTTTAACTTTATATAAAATACTTTACAAAATACAGTGAATCGCAACGAGAAGATACATAGGCGTGCTTTTTTTTTGTAAAAACAGCGTTTGAAATTAAAATAAGTAGCATAAATTCAGAAGTGAAAAACGCCACTGAGCAGAATTTTTTTTTTTTGCTATAAAATACTTAACAAAATAGAGTGGATAGCAACAAGAAGAGTCGAAGCCGTGCATTTTATTTGTAAAAACATCGTTAAAAATTAAAATAAGTAGCATAAATTCAGAAGTGAAAAATGCCACTGAGCCGAATTTTTTTAACTTTTTATAAAATACTTTACAAAATAGAGTGAATCGCAACGAGAAGATACTTAGGCGTGATTTTTATTTGTAAAAACATCGTTAAAACTTTAAATAAGTACCATAAATTCAGAAGTGAAAAACGCCACTTAGCAGAATTTTTTTAACTTTTTATAAAATACTCTACAAAATAGAGTGAATCGCAACGAGAAGATACTTAGGCGTGATTTTTATTTGTAAAAACAGCGTTTGAAATTGAATTAAATAGCAAAAATTCAGAAGTGAAAAACGCCACTGAGCAGAATTTTTTTAACTTTTTATAAAATACTTTACAAAATAGAATGAATCGCAACGAGAAGATACATAGGCGTGATTTTTATTTGTAAAAACAGCGTTTCAAATTAAAATAAGTAGCATAAATTCAGAAGTGAAAAACGCCACTGAGCAGAATTTTTTTAACTTTTTATAAAATACTTTACAAAATAGAGTGATTCGCAACGAGAAGATACATAGGTGTGATTTTTATTTGTAAAAACAGCGTTTGAAATTAAAATAAGTAGCATAAATTCAGAAGTGAAAAACGCCACTGAGCAGAATTTTTTTAACTTTTTATAAAATACTTTACAAAATAGAGTGATTCGCAACGAGAAGAAACTTAGGCGTGATTTTTATTACTAAAAAATGCGTTTGAAATTAAAATAAGTCGCATAAATTCAGAAGTGAAAATCGCCAGGGCAGAATTTTTTTAACTTTTTATAAAACACTTTACAAAATAGAGTGAATCGCAACGAGAAGATACTTCGGCGTGATTTTTATTTGTAAAAACAGCGTTTGAAATTAAAATAAGTCGCATAAATTCAGAAGTGAAAAATGCCACTCTGCAGAATTTTTTTAACTTTTTATAAAATACTTTACAAAATAGAGTGAATCGCAACGAGAAGATACTTAGGCGTGATTTTTATTTGTAAAAACAGCGTTTGAAATTAAAATAAGTAGCATAAATTCAGAAGTGAAAATCGCCAGGGTAGAATTTTTTTAACTTTTTATAAAATACTTTACAAAATAGAGTGAATCGCAACGAGAAGACACATAGGTGTGATTTTTATTTGTAAAAACAGCGTTTGAAATTAAAATAAGTAGCATAAATTCAGAAGTGAAAAACGCCACTGAGCCGAATTTTTTTAACTTTTTATAAAATACTTTACAAAATAGAGTGAATCGCAACGAGAAGATACTTAGGCGTGATTTTAATTTGTAAAAACAGCGTTTGAAATTGAATTAAATAGCATAAATTCAGAAGTGAAAAACGCCACTGAGCAGAATTTTTTTAACTTTTTATAAAATACTTTACAAAATAGAATGAGTCGCAACGAGAAGATACTTAGGCGTGATTTTTATTTGTAAAAACAGCGTTTGAAATTGAATTAAATAGCATAAATTCAGAAGTGAAAAACGCCACTGAGCAGAATTTTTTTAACTTTTTATAAAATACTTTACAAAATAGAGTGAATCGCAACGAGAAGATACATAGGCGTGATTTTTATTTGTAAAAACAGCGTTTGAAATTGAAATAAGTAGCATAAATTCAGAAGTGAAAAACGCCACTGAGCAGAATTTTTTTAACTTTTTATAAAATACTTAACAAAATAGAGTGATTCGCAACGAGAAGAAACTTAGGCGTGATTTTTATTGCTAAAAACAGCGTTTGAAATTAAAATAAGTCGCATAAATTCAGAAGTGAAAATCGCAGGGGCAGAATTTTTTTAACTTTTTATAAAATACTTTACAAAATAGAGTGAATCGCAACGAGAAGGTACATAGGCGTGATTTTTATTACTAAAAACAGCGTTTGAAATTGAATTAAATAGCATAAATTCAGAAGTGAAAATCGCCAGGGCATAATTTTTTTAACTTTTTATAATATACTTTACAAAATAGAGTGAATCGAAACGAGAAGATACATAGGCGTGATTTTTATTTGTAAAAACAGCGTTTGAAATTAAAATAAGTAGCATAAATTCAGAAGTGAAAAACGCCACTGAGCAGAATTTTTTTAACTTTTTATAAAATACTTTACAAAATAGAGTGATTCGCAACGAGAAGAAACTTAGGCGTGATTTTTATTACTAAAAACAGCGTTTGAAATGAAAATAAGTCGCATAAATTCAGAAGTGAAAATCGCCAGGGCAAAATTTTTTTAACTTTTTATAAAACACTTTACAAAATAGAGTGAATCGCAACGAGAAGATACTTCGGCGTGATTTTTATTTGTAAAAACAGCGTTTGAAATTAAAATAAGTCGCATAAATTCAGAAGTGAAAAACGCCGCTGAGCCGAATTTTTTTAACTTTTTATAAAATACCTTACAAAATAGAGTGAATCGCAACGAGAAGATAATTAGGCGTGATTTTTATTTGTAAAAACAGCGTTTGAAATTGAATTAAATAGCATAAATTCAGAAGTGAAAAACGCCACTGAGCAGAATTTTTTTAACTTTTTATAAAATACTTTACAAAATAGAATGAGTCGCAACGAGAAGATACTTAGGCGTGATTTTTATTTGTAAAAACAGCGTTTGAAATTGAATTAAATAGCATAAATTCAGAAGTGAAAAACGCCACTGAGCAGAATTTTTTTAACTTTTTATAAAATACTTTACAAAATAGAGTGAATCGCAACGAGAAGATACTTAGGCGTGATTTTTATTACCAAAAAGCGCGTTTGAAATTAAAATAAGTAGCATGAATTCAGAAGTGAAAAACGCCACTGAGCAGAATTTTTTTAACTTTTAATAAAATTCTTTACAAAATAGAGTGAATCGCAACGAGAAGATAATTAGGCGTGATTTTTATTTGTAAAAACAGCGTTTGAAATTGAATTAAATAGCATAAATTCAGAAGTGAAAAACGCCACTGAGCAGAATTTTTTTAACTTTTTATAAAATACTTTACAAAATAGAATGAATCGCAACGAGAAGATACATAGGCGTGATTTTTATTTGTAAAAACAGCGTTTGAAATTAAAATAAGTAGCATAAATTCAGAAGTGAAAAACGCCACTGAGCAGAATTTTTTTAACTTTTTATAAAATACTTTACAAAATAGAGTGATTCGCAACGAGAAGATACATAGGTGTGATTTTTATTTGTAAAAACAGCGTTTGAAATTAAAATAAGTCGCATAAATTCAGAAGTGAAAAACGCCACTGTGCAGAATTTTTTAACTTTTTATAAAATACTTTACAAAATAGAGTGAATCGCAACGAGAAGGTACATAGGCGTGATTTTTATTACTAAAAACAGCGTTTGAAATTGAATTAAATAGCATAAATTCAGAAGTGAAAATCGCCAGGGCATAATTTTTTTAACTTTTTATAATATACTTTACAAAATAGAGTGAATCGAATCGAGAAGATACATAGGCGTGATTTTTATTTGTAAAAACAGCGTTTGAAATTAAAATAAGTAGCATAAATTCAGAAGTGAAAAACGCCACTGAGCAGAATTTTTTTAACTTTTTATAAAATACTTTACAAAATAGAGTGATTCGCAACGAGAAGAAACTTAGGCGTGATTTTTATTACTAAAAACAGCGTTTGAAATTAAAATAAGTCGCATAAATTCAGAAGTGAAAATCGCCAGGGCAGAATTTTTTTAACTTTTTATAAAACACTTTACAAAATAGAGTGAATCGCAACGAGAAGATACTTCGGCGTGATTTTTATTTGTAAAAACAGCGTTTGAAATTAAAATAAGTCGCATAAATTCAGAAGTGAAAAAAGCCACTCTGCAGAATTTTTTTAACTTTTTATAAAACACTTTACAAAATAGAAAGAATCGCAACGAGAAGAAACATAGGCGTGATTTTTATTACTAAAAACAGCGTTTGAAATTGAATTAAAAGGCATAAATTCAGAAGTGAAAATCGCCAGGGCAGAATTTTTTTAACTTTTTATAAAACACTTTACAAAATAGAGTGAATCGCAACGAGAAGATACTTAGGCGTGATTTTTATTACTAAAAACAGCGTTTGAAATTGAATTAAATAGCATAAATTCAGAAGTGATAATCAGCAGGGCATAATTTTTTTAACTTTTTATAAAATACTTTACAAAATAGAGTGAATCGCAACGAGAAGATACATAGGCGTGATTTTTATTTGTAAAAATAGCGTTTGAAATTAAAATAAGTAGCATAAATTCAGAAGTGAAAAACGCCACTGAGCAGAATTTTTTTAACTTTTTATAAAATACTTTACAAAATAGAGTGAATCGCAACGAGAAGATACATAGGCATGATTTTTATTTGTAAAAACAGCGTTTGAAATTAAAATAAGTCGCATAAATTCAGAAGTGAAAAACGCCACTGAGCAGAATTTTTTTAACTTTTTATAAAATACTTTACAAAATAGAGTGAATCGCAACGAGAAGATACTTAGGCGTGATTTTTATTACTAAAAACAGCGTTTGAAATTAAAATAAGTCGCATAAATTCAGAAGTGAAAATCGCCAGGGCAGAATTTTTTTAACTTTTTATAAAATACTTTACAAAATAGAGTGAATCGCAACGAGAAGATACTTAGGCGTGATTTTTATTACTAAAAACAGCGTTTGAAATTAAAATAAGTCGCATAAATTCAGAAGTGAAAATCGCCAGGGCAGAATTTTTTTAACTTTTTATAAAATACTTTACAAAATAGAGTGAATCGCAACGAGAAGATACTTGGTAGTGATTTTTATTTGTAAAAACAGCGTTTGAAATTGAATTAAATAGCATAAATTCAGAAGTGAAAATCGCCAGGGCAGAATCTTTTTAACTTTTTATAAAATACTTTACAAAATAGAGTGATTCGCAACGAGAAGATACTTAGGCGTGATTTTTATTACTAAAAACAGCGTTTGAAATTGAATTAAATAGCATAAATTCAGAAGTGAAAATCGCCAGGGCAGAATTTTTTTAACTTTTTATAAAACACATTACAAAATAGAGTGAATCGCAACGAGAAGATACATAGGCGTGATTTTTATTACTAAAAACAGTGTTTGAAATTGAATTAAATAGCATAAATTCAGAAGTGAAAATCAGCAGGGCAGAATTTTTTTAACTTTTTATAAAATACTTTACAAAATAGAGTGAATCGCAACGAGAAGATACATAGGCGTGATTTTTATTTGTAAAAACAGCGTTTGAAATTAAAATAAGTAGCATAAATTCAGAAGTGAAAAACGGCACTGAGCAGAATTTTTTTAACTTTTTATAAAATACTTTACAAAATAGAGTAAATCGCAACGAGAAGAAACATAGGCGTGATTTTTATAACTAAAAACAGCGTTTGAAATTGAATTAAATAGCATAAATTCAGAAGTGAAAATCGCCAGGGCAGAATTTTTTTAACTTTTTATAAAACACTTTACAAAATAGAGTAAATCGCAACGAGAAGATACTTAGGCGTCATTTTTATTTGTAAAAACAGCGTTTGAAATTGAATTAAATAGTTTAAATTCAGAAGTGAAAATCGCCAGGGCAGAATTTTTTTAACTTTTTATAAAACACTTTACAAAATAGAGTGAATCGCAACGAGAAGATACATAGGCGTGATTTTTATTTGTAAAAACAGCGTTTGAAATTAAAATAAGTAGCATAAATTCAGAAGTGAAAAACGCCACTGAGCAGAAGTTTTTTAACTTTTTATAAAATACTTTACAAAATAGAGTGAATCGCAACGAGAAGATACTTAGGCGTGATTTTTATTTGTAAAAACAGCGTTTGAAATTAAAATAAGTAGCATAAATTCAGAAGTGAAAAACGCCACTGAGCAGAAGTTTTTTAACTTTTTATATAATACTTTACAAAATAGAGTGAATCGCAACGAGAAGATACATAGGCGTGATTTTTATTTGTAAAAACAGCGTTTGAAATTAAAATAAGTAGCATAAATTCAGAAGTGAAAAACGCCACTGAGCAGAATTTTTTTAACTTTTTATAAAATACTTTACAAAATAGAGTAATTCGCAACGAGAAGATACATAGGCGTGATGTTTAATTGAAAAAACAGCGTTTGAAATTAAAATAAGTCGCATAAATTTAGAAGTGGAAAACGCCACTGTGCAGAATTTTTTTATCTTTTTATAAAAGACTTTACAAAATAGAGTGAATCGCAACGAGAAGATACATAGGCGTGATTTTTATTACTAAAAACAGCCTTTGAAATTGAATTAAATACCATAAATTCAGAAGTGAAAATTGCCAGGGCAGAATTTTTTTAACTTTTTATAAAATACTTTACAAAATAGAGTGAATCGCAACGAGAAGATACTTAGGCGTGATTTTTAATTGTAAAAACAGCGTTTGAAATTAAAATAAGTCGCATAAATTCAGAAGTGAAAAAAGCCACTCTGCAGAATTTTTTTAACTTTTTATAAAACACTTTACAAAATAGAGTGAATCGCAACGAGAAGAAACATAGGCGTGATTTTTATTACTAAAAACAGCGTTTGAAATTGAATTAAAAGGCATAAATTCAGAAGTGAAAATCGCCAGGGCAGAATTTTTTTAACTTTTTATAAAACACTTTACAAAATAGAGTGAATCGCAACGAGAAGATACTTAGGCGTGATTTTTATTTGTAAAAGCAGCGTTTGAAATTGAAATAAGTCGCATAAATTCAGAAGTGAAAAACGCTACTGAGCAGAATTTTTTTAACTTTTTATAAAACACTTTACAAAATAGAGTGAATCGCAACGAGAAGATACATAGGCGTGATTTTTATTACTAAAAACAGCGTTTGAAATTGAATTAAATAGCATAAATTCAGAAGTGATAATCAGCAGGGCATAATTTTTTTAACTTTTTATAAAATACTTTACAAAATAGAGTGAATCGCAACGAGAAGATACATAGGCGTGATTTTTATTTGTAAAAACAGCGTTTGAAATTAAAATAAGTAGCATAAATTCAGAAGTGAAAAACGCCACTGAGCAGAATTTTTTTAACTTTTTATAAAATACTTTACAAAATAGAGTGAATCGCAACGAGAAGATACATAGGCATGATTTTTATTTGTAAAAACAGCGTTTGAAATTAAAATAAGTAGCATAAATTCAGAAGTGAAAAACGCCACTGTGCAGAATTTTTTTTAACTTTTTATAAAATACTTTACAAAATAGAGTGAATCGCAACGAGAAGATACATAGGCGTGATTTTTATTACTAAAACCGCGTTTGAAATTGAATTAAATAGCATAAATTCAGAAGTGAAAATCAGCAGGGCAGAATTTTTTTAACTTTTTATAAAACACATTACAAAATAGAGTGAATCGCAACGAGAAGATACATAGGCGTGATTTTTATTACTAAAAACTGTGTTTGAAATTGAATTAATTAGCATAAATTCAGAAGTGAAAATCAGCAGGGCAGAATTTTTTTAACTTTTTATAAAATACTTTACAAAATAGAGTGAATCGCAACGAGAAGATACATAGGCGTGATTTTTAATTGTAAAACAGCGTTTGAAATTAAAATAAGTCGCATAAATTCAGAAGTGAAAAACGCCACTGAGCAGAATTTTTTTAACTTTTTATAAAATATTTTACAAAATAGAGTGATTCGCAACGAGAAGATACTTTGGCGTGATTTTTATTACTAAAAACAGCGTTTGAAATTAAAATAAGTCGCATAAATTCAGAAGTGAAAATTGCCAGGGCAGAATTTTTTTAACTTTTTAGAAAATACTTTACAAAATAGAGTGAATCGCAACGAGAAGATACATAGGCGTGATTTTTATTACTAAAAACAGCCTTTGAAATTGAATTAAATACCATAAATTCAGAAGTGAAAATTGCCAGGGCAGAATTTTTTTAACTTTTTATAAAATACTTTACAAAATAGAGTGAATCGCAACGAGAAGATACTTAGGCGTGATTTTTAATTGTAAAAACAGCGTTTGAAATTAAAATAAGTCGCATAAATTCAGAAGTGAAAAAAGCCACTCTGCAGAATTTTTTTAACTTTTTATAAAACACTTTACAAAATAGAAAGAATCGCAACGAGAAGAAACATAGGCGTGATTTTTATTACTAAAAACAGCGTTTGAAATTGAATTAAAAGGCATAAATTCAGAAGTGAAAATCGCCAGGGCAGAATTTTTTTAACTTTTTATAAAACACTTTACAAAATAGAGTGAATCGCAACGAGAAGATACTTAGGCGTGATTTTTATTACTAAAAACAGCGTTTGAAATTGAATTAAATAGCATAAATTCAGAAGTGATAATCAGCAGGGCATAATTTTTTTAACTTTTTATAAAATACTTTACAAAATAGAGTGAATCGCAACGAGAAGATACATAGGCGTGATTTTTATTTGTAAAAACAGCGTTTGAAATTAAAATAAGTAGCATAAATTCAGAAGTGAAAAACGCCACTGAGCAGAATTTTTTTAACTTTTTATAAAATACTTTACAAAATAGAGTGAATCGCAACGAGAAGATACATAGGCATGATTTTTATTTGTAAAAACAGCGTTTGAAATTAAAATAAGTAGCATAAATTCAGAAGTGAAAAACGCCACTGTGCAGAATTTTTTTAACTTTTTATAAAATACTTTACAAAATAGAGTGAATCGCAACGAGAAGATACATATGCGTGATTTTTATTACTAAAACCGCGTTTGAAATTGAATTAAATAGCATAAATTCAGAAGTGAAAATCAGCAGGGCAGAATTTTTTTAACTATTTATAAAATACTTTACAAAATAGAGTGAATCGCAACGAGAAGATACATAGGCGTGATTTTTAATTGTAAAACAGCGTTTGAAATTAAAATAAGTCGCATAAATTCAGAAGTGAAAAACGCCACTGAGCAGAATTTTTTTAACTTTTTATAAAATACTTTACAAAATAGAGTGAATCGCAACGAGAAGATACTTAGGCGTGATTTTTATTACTAAAAACAGCGTTTGAAATTAAAATAAGTCGCATAAATTCAGAAGTGAAAATCGATAGGGCAGAATTTTTTTAACTTTTTATAAAATACTTTACAAAATAGAGTGAATCGCAACGAGAAGATACTTAGGCGTGATTTTTATTACTAAAAACAGCGTTTGAAATTAAAATAAGTCGCATAAATTCAGAAGTGAAAATCGCCAGGGCAGAATTTTTTTAACTTTTTATAAAATACTTTACAAAATAGAGTGATTCGCAACGAGAAGATACTTAGGCGTGATTTTTATTACTAAAAACAGCGTTTGAAATTGAATTAAATAGCATAAATTCAGAAGTGAAAATCGCCAGGGCAGAATTTTTTTAACTTTTTATAAAATACTTTACAAAATAGAGTGATTCGCAACGAGAAGATACTTAGGCGTGATTTTTATTACTAAAAACAGCGTTTGAAATTGAATTAAATAGCATAAATTCAGAAGTGAAAATCGCCAGGGCAGAATTTTTTTAACTTTTTATAAAACACATTACAAAATAGAGTGAATCGCAACGAGAAGATACATAGGCGTGATTTTTATTACTAAAAACTGTGTTTGAAATTGAATTAAATAGCATAAATTCAGAAGTGAAAATCAGCAGGGCAGAATTTTTTTAACTTTTTATAAAATACTTTACAAAATAGAGTGAATCGCAACGAGAAGATACATAGGCGTGATTTTTATTTGTAAAAACAGCGTTTGAAATTAAAATAAGTAGCATAAATTCAGAAGTGAAAAACGGCACTGAGCAGAATTTTTTTAACTTTTTATAAAATACTTTACAAAATAGAGTAAATCGCAACGAGAAGAAACATAGGCGTGATTTTTATAACTAAAAACAGCGTTTGAAATTGAATAAAATAGCATAAATTCAGAAGTGAAAATCGCCAGGGCAGAATTTTTTTAACTTTTTATAAAACACTTTACAAAATAGAGTAAATCGCAACGAGAAGATACTTAGGCGTCATTTTTATTTGTAAAAACAGCGTTTGAAATTGAATTAAATAGTTTAAATTCAGAAGTGAAAATCGCCAGGGCAGAATTTTTTTAACTTTTTATAAAACACTTTACAAAATAGAGTGAATCGCAACGAGAAGATACATAGGCGTGATTTTTATTTGTAAAAACAGCGTTTGAAATTAAAATAAGTAGCATAAATTCAGAAGTGAAAAACGCCACTGAGCAGAAGTTTTTTAACTTTTTATAAAATACTTTACAAAATAGAGTGAATCGCAACGAGAAGATACATAGGCGTGATTTTTATTTGTAAAAACAGCGTTTGAAATTAAAATAAGTAGCATAAATTCAGAAGTGGTAACGCCACTGAGCAGAATTTTTTTAACTTTTTATAAAATACTTTACAAAATAGAGTAATTCGCAACGAGAAGATACATAGGCGTGATTTTTAATTGAAAAAACAGCGTTTGAAATTAAAATAAGTCGCATAAATTTAGAAGTGGAAAACGCCACTGTGCAGAATTTTTTTATCTTTTTATAAAAGACTTTACAAAATAGAGTGAATCGCAACGAGAAGATACATAGGCGTGATTTTTATTACTAAAAACAGCCTTTGAAATTGAATTAAATACCATAAATTCAGAAGTGAAAATTGCCAGGGCAGAATTTTTTTAACTTTTTATAAAATACTTTACAAAATAGAGTGAATCGCAACGAGAAGATACTTAGGCGTGATTTTTAATTGTAAAAACAGCGTTTGAAATTAAAATAAGTCGCATAAATTCAGAAGTGAAAAAAGCCACTCTGCAGAATTTTTTTAACTTTTTATAAAACACTTTACAAAATAGAAAGAATCGCAACGAGAAGAAACATAGGCGTGATTTTTATTACTAAAAACAGCGTTTGAAATTGAATTAAAAGGCATAAATTCAGAAGTGAAAATCGCCAGGGCAGAATTTTTTTAACTTTTTATAAAACACTTTACAAAATAGAGTGAATCGCAACGAGAAGATACTTAGGCGTGATTTTTATTTGTAAAAGCAGCGTTTGAAATTGAAATAAGTCGCATAAATTCAGAAGTGAAAAACGCTACTGAGCAGAATTTTTTTAACTTTTTATAAAACACTTTACAAAATAGAGTGAATCGCAACGAGAAGATACATAGGCGTGATTTTTATTACTAAAAACAGCGTTTGAAATTGAATTAAATAGCATAAATTCAGAAGTGATAATCAGCAGGGCATAATTTTCTTAACTTTTTATAAAATACTTTACAAAATAGAGTGAATCGCAACGAGAAGATACATAGGCGTGATTTTTATTTGTAAAAACAGCGTTTGAAATTAAAATAAGTAGCATAAATTCAGAAGTGAAAAACGCCACTGAGCAGAATTTTTTTAACTTTTTATAAAATACTTTACAAAATAGAGTGAATCGCAACGAGAAGATACATAGGCATGATTTTTATTTGTAAAAACAGCGTTTGAAATTAAAATAAGTAGCATAAATTCAGAAGTGAAAAACGCCACTGTGCAGAATTTTTTTAACTTTTTATAAAATACTTTACAAAATAGAGTGAATCGCAACGAGAAGATACATAGGCGTGATTTTTATTACTAAAACCGCGTTTGAAATTGAATTAAATAGCATAAATTCAGAAGTGAAAATCAGCAGGGCAGAATTTTTTTAACTTTTTATAAAATACTTTACAAAATAGAGTGAATCGCAACGAGAAGATACATAGGCGTGATTTTTAATTGTAAAACAGCGTTTGAAATTAAAATAAGTCGCATAAATTCAGAAGTGAAAAACGCCACTGAGCAGAATTTTTTTAACTTTTTATAAAATACTTTACAAAATAGAGTGAATCGCAACGAGAAGATACTTAGGCGTGATTTTTATTACTAAAAACAGCGTTTGAAATTAAAATAAGTCGCATAAATTCAGAAGTGAAAATCGCCAGGGCAGAATTTTTTTAACTTTTTATAAAATACTTTACAAAATAGAGTGAATCGCAACGAGAAGATACTTAGGCGTGATTTTTATTACTAAAAACAGCGTTTGAAATTAAAATAAGTCGCATAAATTCAGAAGTGAAAATCGCCAGGGCAGAATTTTTTTAACTTTTTATAAAATACTTTACAAAATAGAGTGAATCGCAACGAGAAGATACTTGGGCGTGATTTTTATTTGTAAAAACAGCGTTTAAAATTGAATTAAATAGCATAAATTCAGAAGTGAAAATCGCCAGGGCAGAATTTTTTTAACTTTTTATAAAATACTTTACAAAATAGAGTGATTCGCAACGAGAAGATACTTAGGCGTGATTTTTATTACTAAAAACAGCGTTTGAAATTGAATTAAATAGCATAAATTCAGAAGTGAAAATCGCCAGGGCAGAATTTTTTTAACTTTTTATAAAACACATTACAAAATAGAGTGAATCGCAACGAGAAGATACATAGGCGTGATTTTTATTACTAAAAACAGTGTTTGAAATTGAATTAAATAGCATAAATTCAGAAGTGAAAATCAGCAGGGCAGAATTTTTTTAACTTTTTATAAAATACTTTACAAAATAGAGTTAATCGCAACGAGAAGATACATAGGCGTGATTTTTATTTGTAAAAACAGCGTTTGAAATTAAAATAAGTAGCATAAATTCAGAAGTGAAAAACGGCACTGAGCAGAATTTTTTTAACTTTTTATAAAATACTTTACAAAATAGAGTAAATCGCAACGAGAAGAAACATAGGCGTGATTTTTATAACTAAAAACAGCGTTTGAAATTGAATTAAATAGCATAAATTCAGAAGTGAAAATCGCCAGGGCAGAATTTTTTTAACTTTTTATAAAACACTTTACAAAATAGAGTAAATCGCAACGAGAAGATACTTAGGCGTCATTTTTATTTGTAAAAACAGCGTTTGAAATTGAATTAAATAGTTTAAATTCAGAAGTGAAAATCGCCAGGGCAGAATTTTTTTAACTTTTTATAAAACACTTTACAAAATAGAGTGAATCGCAACGAGAAGATACATAGGCGTGATTTTTATTTGTAAAAACAGCGTTTGAAATTAAAATAAGTAGCATAAATTCAGAAGTGAAAAACGCCACTGAGCAGAAGTTTTTTAACTTTTTATAAAATACTTTACAAAATAGAGTGAATCGCAACGAGAAGATACTTAGGCGTGATTTTTATTTGTAAAAACAGCGTTTGAAATTAAAATAAGTAGCATAAATTCAGAAGTGAAAAACGCCACTGAGCAGAAGTTTTTTAACTTTTTATATAATACTTTACAAAATAGAGTGAATCGCAACGAGAAGATACATAGGCGTGATTTTTATTTGTAAAAACAGCGTTTGAAATTAAAATAAGTAGCATAAATTCAGAAGTGAAAAACGCCACTGAGCAGAATTTTTTTAACTTTTTATAAAATACTTTACAAAATAGAGTAATTCGCAACGAGAAGATACATAGGCGTGATTTTTAATTGAAAAAACAGCGTTTGAAATTAAAATAAGTCGCATAAATTTAGAAGTGGAAAACGCCACTGTGCAGAATTTTTTTATCTTTTTATAAAAGACTTTACAAAATAGAGTGAATCGCAACGAGAAGATACTTAGGCGTGTTTTTTATTTGTAAAAACAGCGTTTGAAATTGAAATAAGTAGCATAAATTCAGAAGTGAAAAAAGCCACTGAGCAGAGTTTTTTTAACTTTATATAAAATACTTTACAAAATACAGTGAATCGCAACGAGAAGATACATAGGCGTGCTTTTTTTTGTAAAAACAGCGTTTGAAATTAAAATAAGTAGCATAAATTCAGAAGTGTAAAACGCCACTGAGCAGAATTTTTTTTTTTTGCTATAAAATACTTAACAAAATAGAGTGGATAGCAACAAGAAGAGTCGAAGCCGTGCATTTTATTTGTAAAAACATCGTTAAAAATTGAAATAAGTACCATAAATTCAGAAGTGAAAAACGCCATTGAGCAGAATTTTTTTAACTTTATATAAAATACCTTACAAAATAGAGTGAATCGCAACGAGAAGATACATAGGCGTGATTTTAATTACTAAAAACAGCGTTTGATATTGAAATAAGTAGCATAAATTCAGAATTAAGAAACGCCACTGTGTAGAATTTTTTTATTTTGCTATAAAATACTTAACAAAATAGAGTGGATAGAACAAGAAGAGTCGAAGCCGTGCATTTTTTTTGTAAAAACATCTTTAAAAATTGAAATAAGTACCATAAATTCAGAAGTGAAAAACGCCACTGAGCAGAGTTTTTTTAACTTTATATAAAATACTTTACAAAATACAGTGAATCGCAACGAGAAGATACATAGGCGTGCTTTTTTTTTGTAAAAACAGCGTTTGAAATTAAAATAAGTAGCATAAATTCAGAAGTGAAAAACGCCACTGAGCAGAATTTTTTTTTTTTGCTATAAAATACTTAACAAAATAGAGTGGATAGCAACAAGAAGAGTCGAAGCCGTGCATTTTATTTGTAAAAACATCGTTAAAAATTAAAATAAGTAGCATAAATTCAGAAGTGAAAAATGCCACTGAGCCGAATTTTTTTAACTTTTTATAAAATACTTTACAAAATAGAGTGAATCGCAACGAGAAGATACTTAGGCGTGATTTTTATTTGTAAAAACATCGTTAAAACTTTAAATAAGTACCATAAATTCAGAAGTGAAAAACGCCACTTAGCAGAATTTTTTTAACTTTTTATAAAATACTCTACAAAATAGAGTGAATCGCAACGAGAAGATACTTAGGCGTGATTTTTATTTGTAAAAACAGCGTTTGAAATTGAAATAAGTAGCATAAATTCAGAAGTGAAAAACGCCACTGAGCAGAATTTTTTTAACTTTTTATAAAATACTTTACAAAATAGAGTGAATCGCAACGAGAAGATACTTAGGCGTGATTTTTATTTGTAAAAACAGCGTTTGAAATTGAAATAAGTAGCATAAATTCAGATGTGAAAAAAGCCACTGAGCAGAATTTTTTTAACTTTTTATTAAATACTTTACAAAATAGAGTGAATCGCAACGAGAAGATACTTAGGCGTGATTTGTATTTGTAAAAACAGCGTTTGAAATTGAAATAAGTAGCATAAATTCAGAAGTGAAAAACGCCACTGAGCAGAATTTTTTTAACTTTTTATAAAATACTTTACAAAATATAGTGAATCGCAACGAGAAGATACTTAGGCGTGATTTTTATTTGTAAAAACAGCGTTTGAAATGGAAATAAGTAGCATAAATTCAGAAGTGAAAAACGCCACTGAGCAGAATTTTTTTAACTTTTTATAAAATACTTTACAAAATTGAGTGAATCGCAACGAGAAGATACTGAGGCGTGATTTTAATTACTAAAAACAGCGTTTGATATTGAAATAAGTAGCATAAATTCAGAATTAAGAAACGCCACTGTGCAGAATTTTTTTATTTTGCTATAAAATACTTAACAAAATAGAGTGGATAGAACAAGAAGAGTCGAAGCCGTGCATTTTTTTTGTAAAAACATCGTTAAAAATTGAAATAAGTACCATAAATTCAAAAGTGAAAAACGCCACTGAGCAGAGTTTTTTTAACTTTATATAAAATACTTTACAAAATAGAGTGAATCGCAACGAGAAGATACTTAGTCGTGTTTTTTATTTGTAAAAACAGCGTTTGAAATTAAAATAAGTAGCATAAATTCAGAAGTGAAAAATGCCACTGAGCCGAATTTTTTTTTCTTTTTATAAAATACTTTACAAAATAGAGTGAATCGCAACGAGAAGATACTTAGGCGTGATTTTTATTTGTAAAAACATCGTTAAAACTTTAAATAAGTACCATAAATTCAGAAGTGAAAAACGCCATTGAGCAGAATTTTTTTAACTTTTTATAAAATACTTTACAAAATAGAGTGAATCGCAACGAGAAGATACTTAGGCGTGATTTTTATTTGTAAAAACAGCGTTTGAAATTGAAATAAGTAGCATAAATTCAGAAGTGAAAAACGCCACTGAGCAGAATTTTTTTAACTTTTTATAAAATACTTTACAAAATAGAGTGAATCGCAACGAGAAGATACTTAGGCGTGATTTTTATTTGTAAAAACAGCGTTTGAAATTGAAATAAGTAGCATAAATTCAGAAGTGAAAAACGCCACTGAGCGGAATTTTTTTAACTTTTTATAAAATACTTTACAAAATAGAGTGAATCGCAACGAGAAGATACTTAGGCGTGATTTTTATTTGTAAAAACAGCGTTTGAAATTAAAATAAGTAGCATAAATTCAGAAGTGAAAAACGCCACTGAGCAGAATTTTTTTAACTATATAAAAAATACTTTACAAAATACAGTGAATCGCAACGAGAAGATACATAGGCGTGTTTTTTTTTTGTAAAAACAGCGTTTGAAATTAAAATAAGTAGCATAAATTCAGAAGTGAAAAACGCCACTGAGCACAATTTTTTTATTTTGCTATAAAATACTTAACAAAATAGAGTGGATAGCAACAAGAAGAGTCGAAGCCGTGCATTTTATTTGTAAAAACAGCGTTTGAAATTAAAATAAGTAGCATAAATTCAGAAGTGAAAAACGCCACTGAGCAGAATTTTTTTTTTTTGCTATAAAATACTTAACAAAATAGAGTGGATAGCAACAAGAAGAGTCGAAGCCGTGCATTTTATTTGTAAAAACATCGTTAAAACTTTAAATAAGTACCATAAATTCAGAAGTGAAAAACGCCACTGAGCAGAATTTTTTTAACTTTTTATAAAATACTTTACAAAATAGAGTGAATCGCAACGAGAAAATACTTAGGCGTGATTTTTATTTGTAAAAACAGCGTTTGAAATTGAAATAAGTAGCATAAATTCAGAAGTGAAAAACGCCACTGAGCAGAATTTTTTTAACTTTTTATAAAATACTTTACAAAATAGAGTGAATCGCAACGAGAAGATACTTAGGCGTGATTTTTATTTGTAAAAACAGCGTTTGAAATTGAAATAAGTAGCATAAATTCAGAAGTGAAAAAAGCCACTGAGCAGAATTTTTTTAACTTTTTATAAAATACTTTACAAAATAGAGTGAATCGCAAAGAGAAGATACTTAGGCGTGATTTTTATTTGTAAAAACATCGTTAAAAATTGAAATAAGTACCATAAATTCAGAAATGAAAAACGCCACTGAGCAGAATTTTTTTAACTTTTTATAAAATACTTAACAAAATAGAGTGGATAGCAACAAGAAGAGTCGAAGCCGTGCATTTTATTTGTAAAAACATCGTTAAAAATTGAAATAAGTACCATTAATTCAGAAGTGAAAAACGCCACTGAGCAGAATTTTTTTAACTTTTTATAAAATACTTTACAAAATAGAGTGGATAGAACAAGAAGATTTGAAGCCGTGCATTTTATTTGTAAAAACATCGTTAAAAATTGAAATGAGTACCATAAATTCAGAAGTGAAAAACGCCACTGAGCAGAATTTTTTTAACTTTATATAAAATAGCTTACCAAATAGAGTGAATCGCAACGAGAAGATACATAGGCGTGATTTTAATTACTAAAAACAGCGTTTGATATTGAAATAAGTAGCATAAATTCAGAATTAAGAAACGCCACTGTGCAGAATTTTTTTATTTTGCTATAAAATACTAAACAAAATAGAGTGGATAGAACAAGAAGAGTCGAAGCCATGCATTTTTTTTGTAAAAACATCGTTAAAAATTGAAATAAGTACCATAAATTCAGAAGTGAAAAACGCCACTGAGCAGAGTTTTTTTAACTTTATATAAAATACTTTACAAAATACAGTGAATCGCAACGAGAAGATACATAGGCGTGCTTTTTTTTGTAAAAACAGCGTTTGAAATTAAAATAAGTAGCATAAATTCAGAAGTGAAAAACGCCACTGAGCAGAATTTTTTTTTTTTGCTATAAAATACTTAACAAAATAGAGTGGATAGCAACAAGAAGAGTCGAAGCCGTGCATTTTATTTGTAAAAACATCGTTAAAACTTTAAATAAGTACCATAAATTCAGAAGTGAAAAACGCCACTGAGCAGAATTTTTTTAACTTTTTATAAAATACTTTACAAAATAGAGTGAATCGCAACGAGAAGATACTTAGGCGTGATTTTTATTTGTAAAAACAGCGTTTGAAATTGAAATAAGTAGCATAAATTCAGAAGTGAAAAACGCCACTGAGCAGAATTTTTTTAACTTTTTATAAAATACTTTACAAAATAGAGTGAATCGCAACGAGAAGATACTTAGGCGTGATTTTTATTTGTAAAAACAGCGTTTGAAATTGAAATAAGTAGCATAAATTCAGAAGTGAAAAAAGCCACTGAGCAGAATTTTTTTAACTTTTTATAAAATACTTTACAAAATAGAGTGAATCGCAACGAGAAGATACCTAGGCGTGATTTGTATTTGTAAAAACAGCGTTTGAAATTGAAATAAGTAGCATAAATTCAGAAGTGAAAAACGCCACTGAGCAGAATTTTTTTAACTTTTTATAAAATACTTTACAAAATAGAGTGAATCGCAACGAGAAGATACTTAGGCGTGATTTTTATTTGTAAAAACAGCGTTTGAAATTGAAATAAGTAGCATAAATTCAGAAGTGAAAAACGCCACTGAGCAGAATTTTTTTAACTTTTTATAAAATACTTTACAAAATAGAGTGAATCGCAACGAGAAGATACTTAGGCGTGATTTTTATTTGTAAAAACAGCGTTTGAAATTGAAATAAGTAGCACAAATTCAGAAGTGAAAAACGCCACTGAGCGGAATTTTTTTAACTTTTTATAAACTACTTTACAAAATAGAGTGAATCGCAACGAGAAGATACTTAGGCGTAATTTTTTTTTGTAAAAACAGCGTTTGATATTAAAATAAGTAGCATAAATTCAGAATTAAAAAACGCCACTCTGCACAATGTTTTGATTTTGCTATAAAATACTTAACAAAATAGAGTGGATAGCAACAAGAGTCGAAGCGGTGCTTTTTTTTTGTAAAAACATCGTTAAAAATTAAAATAAATACCATAAATTCAGAAGTGCAAAACGCCACTGAGCAGAATTTTTTTAACTTTTTATAAAATACTTTACAAAATAGAGTGAATCGCAAAGAGAAGATACTTAGGCGTGATTTTTATTTGTAAAAACAGCGTTTGAAATTAAAATAAGTAGCATAAATTCTGAATTAAGAAACGCCACTCTGCAGAATTTTTTTATTTTGCTATAAAATGCTTAACAAAATAGAGTGGATAGCAACAAGAAGAGTCGAAGCCGTGCTTTTTTTTGTAAAAACATCGTTAAAAATTAAAATTAATACCATAAATTTAGAAGTAAAAAACGCCACTGAGCAGAATTTTTTTAACTTTTTATAAAATACTTTACAAAATAGAGTGAATCGCAACGAGAAGATACTTAGGCGTGATTTTTATTTGTAAAAACAGCGATTGAAATTGAAATAAGTAGCATAAATTCAGAAGTGAAAAACGCCACTGAGCGGAATTTTTTTAACTTTTTATAAAATACTTTACAAAATAGAGTGAATCGAAACGAGAAGATACTTAGGCGTGATTTTTATTTGTAAAAACAGCGTTTGATATTAAAATAAGTAGCATAAATTCAGAATTAAAAAACGCCACTCTGCACAATGTTTTGATTTTGCTATAAAATACTTAACAAAATAGAGTGGATAGCAACAAGAAAAGTCGAAGCCGTGCATTTTATTTGTAAAAAAATCGTTAGAAATTCAAATAAGTACCATAAATTCAGAAGTGAAAAACGCCACTGAGCAGAATTTTTTTAACTTTTTATAAAATACTTTACGAAATAGAGTGAATCGCAAAGAGAAGATACTTAGGCGTGATTTTTATTTGTAAAAACAGCGTTTGAAATTAAAATAAGTAGCATAAATTCTGAATTAAGAAACGCCACTCTGCAGAATTTTTTTATTTTGCTAAAAAATACTTAACAAAATAGAGTGGATAGAACAAGAAGATTTGAAGCCGTGCATTTTATTTGTAAAAACATCGTTAAAAATTGAAATAAGTACCATAAATTCAGAAGTGAAAAACGCCACTGAGCAGAATTTTTTTAACTTTATATAAAATACCTTACAAAATAGAGTGAATCGCCACGAGAAGATACATAGGCGTGATTTTAATTACTAAAAACAGCGTTTGATATTGAAATAAGTAGCATAAATTCAGAATTAAGAAACGCCACTCTGCAGAATTTTTTTATTTTGCTATAAAATACTTAACAAAATAGAGTGGATAGCAACCAGAAGATTCGAAGCCATGCATTTTATTTGTAAAAACAGCGTTTGAAAATGAAATAAGTAGCATAAATTCAGAAGTGAAAAACGCCACTGAGCAGAATTTTTTTAACTTTTTATAAAATACTTTACAAAATAGAGTGAATCGCAACGAGAAGATACTTAGGCGTGATTTTTATTTGTAAAAACAGCGTTTGATATTAAAATAAGTAGCATAAATTCAGAATTAAAAAACGCCACTGAGCCGATTTTTTTTAACTTTTTATAAAATACTTTACAAAATAGAGTGAATCGCAACGAGAAGATACTTATGCGTGATTTTTATTTTTAAAAACATCGTTAAAACTTTAAAAAAGTACCATAAATTCAGAAGTGAAAAACGCCACTGAGCAGAATTTTTTTAACTTTTTATAAAATACTTTACAAAATAGAGTGAATCGCAACGAGAAGATACTTAGGCGTGATTTTTATTTGTAAAAACAGCGTTTGAAATTGAAATAAGTAGCATAAATTCAAAAGTGAAAAACGCCACTAAACAGAATTTTTTTAACTTTTTATAAAATACTTTACAAAATAGAGTGGATAGCAACAAGAAGAGTCGAAGCCGTGCATTTTGTTTGTAAAAACATCGTTAAAAATTGAAATAAGTACCATAAATTCAGAAGTGAAAAACGCCACTGAGCAGAATTTTTTTATTTTGCTATAAAATACTTAACAAAATAGAGTGGATAGCAACAAGAAGAGTCGAAGCCGTGCATTTTATTTGTAAAAACATCGTTAAAAATTGAAATAAGTACCATAAATTCAGAAGTGAAAAACGCCACTGAGCAGAATTTTTTTAACTTTTTATAAAATACCTTACAAAATAGAGTGAATCGCAACGAGAAGATACTTAGGCGTGATTTTTATTTGTAAAAACAGCGTTTGAAAATGAAATAAGTAGAATAAATTCAGAAGTGAAAAACGCCACTGAGCAGAATTTTTTTAACTTTTTATAAAATACTTTACAAAATAGAGTGAATCGCAACGAGAAGATACTTAGGCGTGATTTTTATTTGTAAAAACAGCGTTTGAAATTGAAATAAGTACCATAAATTCAGAAGTGAAAAACGCCATTGAGCAGAATTTTTTTAACTTTATATAAAATACCTTACAAAATAGAGTGAATCGAACGAGAAGATACATAGGCGTGATTTTAATTACTAAAAACAGCGTTTGATATTGAAATAAGTAGCATAAATTCAGAATTAAGAAACGCCACTGTGCAGAATTTTTTTATTTTGCTATAAAATACTTAACAAAATAGAGTGGATAGAACAAGAAGAGTCGAAGCCGTGCATTTTTTTTGTAAAAACATCTTTAAAAATTGAAATAAGTACCATAAATTCAGAAGTGAAAAACGCCACTGAGCAGAGTTTTTTTAACTTTATATAAAATACTTTACAAAATACAGTGAATCGCAACGAGAAGATACATAGGCGTGCTTTTTTTTTGTAAAAACAGCGTTTGAAATTAAAATAAGTAGCATAAATTCAGAAGTGAAAAACGCCACTGAGCAGAATTTTTTTTTTTTTGCTATAAAATACTTAACAAAATAGAGTGGATAGCAACAAGAAGAGTCGAAGCCGTGCATTTTATTTGTAAAAACATCGTTAAAAATTGAAATAAGTACCATAAATTCAGAAATGAAAAACGCCACTGAGCAGAATTTTTTTTAATTTTTATAAAATACTTTACAAAATAGAGTGAATCATAACGAGAAGATACTTAGGCGTGATTTTTATTTGTTAAAACAGCGTTTGAAATTGAAATAAGTAGCATAAATTCAGAAGTGAAAAACGCCACTGAGCAGAATTTTTTTAACTTTTTATAAAATACTTTACAAAATAGAGTGAATCGCAACGAGAAGAGTCGAAGCCGTGCATTTTATTTGTAAAAACATCGTTAAAAATTGAAATAAGTACCATAAATTCAGAAGTGAAAAACGCCACTGAGCAGAATTTTTTTAACTTTTTAAAAAATACTTTACAAAATAGAGTGAATCGCAACGAGAAGATACTTAGGCGTGTTTTTTATTTGTAAAAACAGCGTTTGAAATTAAAATAAGTAGCATAAATTCAGAAGTGAAAAATGCCACTGAGCCGAATTTTTTTAACTTTTTATAAAATACTTTACAAAATAGAGTGAATCGCAACGAGAAGATACTTAGGCGTGATTTTTATTTGTAAAAACATCGTTAAAACTTTAAATAAGTACCATAAATTCAGAAGTGAAAAACGCCACTTAGCAGAATTTTTTTAACTTTTTATAAAATACTCTACAAAATAGAGTGAATCGCAACGAGAAGATACTTAGGCGTGATTTTTATTTGTAAAAACAGCGTTTGAAATTGAAATAAGTAGCATAAATTCAGAAGTGAAAAACGCCACTGAGCAGAATTTTTTTAACTTTTTATAAAATACTTTACAAAATAGAGTGAATCGCAACGAGAAGATACTTAGGCGTGATTTTTATTTGTAAAAACAGCGTTTGAAATTGAAATAAGTAGCATAAATTCAGATGTGAAAAAAGCCACTGAGCAGAATTTTTTTAACTTTTTATTAAATACTTTACAAAATAGAGTGAATCGCAACGAGAAGATACTTAGGCGTGATTTGTATTTGTAAAAACAGCGTTTGAAATTGAAATAAGTAGCATAAATTCAGAAGTGAAAAACGCCACTGAGCAGAATTTTTTTAACTTTTTATAAAATACTTTACAAAATAGAGTGAATCGCAACGAGAAGATACTTAGGCGTGATTTTTATTTGTAAAAACAGCGTTTGAAATGGAAATAAGTAGCATAAATTCAGAAGTGAAAAACGCCACTGAGCAGAATTTTTTTAACTTTTTATAAAATACTTTACAAAATTGAGTGAATCGCAACGAGAAGATACTGAGGCGTGATTTTAATTACTAAAAACAGCGTTTGATATTGAAATAAGTAGCATAAATTCAGAATTAAGAAACGCCACTGTGCAGAATTTTTTTATTTTGCTATAAAATACTTAACAAAATAGAGTGGATAGAACAAGAAGAGTCGAAGCCGTGCATTTTTTTTGTAAAAACATCGTTAAAAATTGAAATAAGTACCATAAATTCAGAAGTGAAAAACGCCACTGAGCAGAGTTTTTTTAACTTTATATAAAATACTTTACAAAATAGAGTGAATCGCAACGAGAAGATACTTAGTCGTGTTTTTTATTTGTAAAAACAGCGTTTGAAATTAAAATAAGTAGCATAAATTCAGAAGTGAAAAATGCCACTGAGCCGAATTTTTTTTTCTTTTTATAAAATACTTTACAAAATAGAGTGAATCGCAACGAGAAGATACTTAGGCGTGATTTTTATTTGTAAAAACATCGTTAAAACTTTAAATAAGTACCATAAATTCAGAAGTGAAAAACGCCATTGAGCAGAATTTTTTTAACTTTTTATAAAATACTTTACAAAATAGAGTGAATCGCAACGAGAAGATACTTAGGCGTGATTTTTATTTGTAAAAACAGCGTTTGAAATTGAAATAAGTAGCATAAATTCAGAAGTGAAAAACGCCACTGAGCAGAATTTTTTTAACTTTTTATAAAATACTTTACAAAATAGAGTGAATCGCAACGAGAAGATACTTAGGCGTGATTTTTATTTGTAAAAACAGCGTTTGAAATTGAAATAAGTAGCATAAATTCAGAAGTGAAAAACGCCACTGAGCGGAATTTTTTTAACTTTTTATAAAATACTTTACAAAATAGAGTGAATCGCAACGAGAAGATACTTAGGCGTGATTTTTATTTGTAAAACAGCGTTTGAAATTAAAATAAGTAGCATAAATTCAGAAGTGAAAAACGCCACTGAGCAGAATTTTTTTAACTATATAAAAAATACTTTACAAAATACAGTGAATCGCAACGAGAAGATACATAGGCGTGTTTTTTTTTTGTAAAAACAGCGTTTGAAATTAAAATAAGTAGCATAAATTCAGAAGTGAAAAACGCCACTGAGCACAATTTTTTTATTTTGCTATAAAATACTTAACAAAATAGAGTGGATAGCAACAAGAAGAGTCGAAGCCGTGCATTTTATTTGTAAAAACAGCGTTTGAAATTAAAATAAGTAGCATAAATTCAGAAGTGAAAAACGCCACTGAGCAGAATTTTTTTATTTTGCTATAAAATACTTAACAAAATAGAGTGGATAGCAACAAGAAGAGTCGAAGCCGTGCATTTTATTTGTAAAAACATCGTTAAAAATTGAAATAAGTACCATAAATTCAGAAGTGAAAAACGCCACTGAGCAGAATTTTTTTAACTTTTTATAAAATACTTTACAAAATAGAGTGGATAGAACAAGAAGATTTGAAGCCGTGCATTTTATTTGTAAAAACATCGTTAAAAATTGAAATGAGTACCATAAATTCAGAAGTGAAAAACGCCACTGAGCAGAATTTTTTTAACTTTATATAAAATAGCTTACCAAATAGAGTGAATCGCAACGAGAAGATACATAGGCGTGATTTTAATTACTAAAAACAGCGTTTGATATTGAAATAAGTAGCATAAATTCAGAATTAAGAAACGCCACTGTGCAGAATTTTTTTATTTTGCTATAAAATACTAAACAAAATAGAGTGGATAGAACAAGAAGAGTCGAAGCCATGCATTTTTTTTGTAAAAACATCGTTAAAAATTGAAATAAGTACCATAAATTCAGAAGTGAAAAACGCCACTGAGCAGAGTTTTTTTAACTTTATATAAAATACTTTACAAAATACAGTGAATCGCAACGAGAAGATACATAGGCGTGCTTTTTTTTGTAAAAACAGCGTTTGAAATTAAAATAAGTAGCATAAATTCAGAAGTGAAAAACGCCACTGAGCAGAATTTTTTTTTTTTGCTATAAAATACTTAACAAAATAGAGTGGATAGCAACAAGAAGAGTCGAAGCCGTGCATTTTATTTGTAAAAACATCGTTAAAACTTTAAATAAGTACCATAAATTCAGAAGTGAAAAACGCCACTGAGCAGAATTTTTTTAACTTTTTATAAAATACTTTACAAAATAGAGTGAATCGCAACGAGAAGATACTTAGGCTTGATTTTTATTTGTAAAAACAGCGTTTGAAATTGAAATAAGTAGCATAAATTCAGAAGTGAAAAACGCCACTGAGCAGAATTTTTTTAACTTTTTATAAAATACTTTACAAAATAGAGTGAATCGCAACGAGAAGATACTTAGGCGTGATTTTTATTTGTAAAAACAGCGTTTGAAATTGAAATAAGTAGCATAAATTCAGAAGTGAAAAAAGCCACTGAGCAGAATTTTTTTAACTTTTTATAAAATACTTTACAAAATAGAGTGAATCGCAACGAGAAGATACCTAGGCGTGATTTGTATTTGTAAAAACAGCGTTTGAAATTGAAATAAGTAGCATAAATTCAGAAGTGAAAAACGCCACTGAGCAGAATTTTTTTAACTTTTTATAAAATACTTTACAAAATAGAGTGAATCGCAACGAGAAGATACTTAGGCGTGATTTTTATTTGTAAAAACAGCGTTTGAAATTGAAATAAGTAGCATAAATTCAGAAGTGAAAAACGCCACTGAGCAGAATTTTTTTAACTTTTTATAAAATACTTTACAAAATAGAGTGAATCGCAACGAGAAGATACTTAGGCGTGATTTTTATTTGTAAAAACAGCGTTTGAAATTGAAATAAGTAGCATAAATTCAGAAGTGAAAAACGCCACTGAGCGGAATTTTTTTAACTTTTTATAAACTACTTTACAAAATAGAGTGAATCGCAACGAGAAGATACTTAGGCGTAATTTTTTTTTGTAAAAACAGCGTTTGATATTAAAATAAGTAGCATAAATTCAGAATTAAAAAACGCCACTCTGCACAATGTTTTGATTTTGCTATAAAATACTTAACAAAATAGAGTGGATAGCAACAAGAGTCGAAGCGGTGCTTTTTTTTTGTAAAAACATCGTTAAAAATTAAAATAAATACCATAAATTCAGAAGTGCAAAACGCCACTGAGCAGAATTTTTTTAACTTTTTATAAAATACTTTACAAAATAGAGTGAATCGCAAAGAGAAGATACTTAGGCGTGATTTTTATTTGTAAAAACAGCGTTTGAAATTAAAATAAGTAGCATAAATTCTGAATTAAGAAACGCCACTCTGCAGAATTTTTTTATTTTGCTATAAAATGCTTAACAAAATAGAGTGGATAGCAACAAGAAGAGTCGAAGCCGTGCTTTTTTTTGTAAAAACATCGTTAAAAATTAAAATTAATACCATAAATTTAGAAGTAAAAAACGCCACTGAGCAGAATTTTTTTAACTTTTTATAAAATACTTTACAAAATAGAGTGAATCGCAACGAGAAGATACTTAGGCGTGATTTTTATTTGTAAAAACAGCGTTTGAAATTGAAATAAGTAGCATAAATTCAAAAGTGAAAAACGCCACTGAGCAGAATTTTTTTAACTTTTTATAAAATACTTAACAAAATAGAGTGAATCGCAACGAGAAGATACTAAGGCGTGATTTTTATTTGTAAAAACAGCGTTTGAAATTGAAATAAGTAGCATAAATTCAGAAGTGAAAAACGCCACTGAGCAGAATTTTTTTAACTTTTTATAAAATACTTTACAAAATAGAGTGAATCGCAACGAGAAGATACTTAGGCGTGATTTTTATTTGTAAAAACAGCGTTTGAAATTGAAATAAGTAGCATAAATTCAGAAGTGAAAAAAGCCACTGAGCAGAATTTTTTTAACTTTTTATAAAATACTTTACAAAATAGAGTGAATCGCAACGAGAAGATACCTAGGCGTGATTTGTATTTGTAAAAACAGCGTTTGAAATTGAAATAAGTAGCATAAATTCAGAAGTGAAAAACGCCACTGAGCAGAATTTTTTTAACTTTTTATAAAATACTTTACAAAATAGAGTGAATCGCAACGAGAAGATACTTAGGCGTGATTTTTATTTGTAAAAACAGCGTTTGAAATTGAAATAAGTAGCATAAATTCAAAAGTGAAAAACGCCACTAAACAGAATTTTTTTAACTTTTTATAAAATACTTTACAAAATAGAGTGGATAGCAACAAGAAGAGTCGAAGCCGTGCATTTTGTTTGTAAAAACATCGTTAAAAATTGAAATAAGTACCATAAATTCAGAAGTGAAAAACGCCACTGAGCAGAATTTTTTTATTTTGCTATAAAATACTTAACAAAATAGAGTGGATAGCAACAAGAAGAGTCGAAGCCGTGCATTTTATTTGTAAAAACATCGTTAAAAATTGAAATAAGTACCATAAATTCAGAAGTGAAAAACGCCACTGAGCAGAATTTTTTTAACTTTTTATAAAATACCTTACAAAATAGAGTGAATCGCAACGAGAAGATACTTAGGCGTGATTTTTATTTGTAAAAACAGCGTTTGAAAATGAAATAAGTAGAATAAATTCAGAAGTGAAAAACGCCACTGAGCAGAATTTTTTTAACTTTTTATAAAATACTTTACAAAATAGAGTGAATCGCAACGAGAAGATACTTAGGCGTGATTTTTATTTGTAAAAACAGCGTTTGAAATTGAAATAAGTACCATAAATTCAGAAGTGAAAAACGCCATTGAGCAGAATTTTTTTAACTTTATATAAAATACCTTACAAAATAGACTGAATCGCAACGAGAAGATACATAGGCGTGATTTTAATTACTAAAAACAGCGTTTGATATTGAAATAAGTAGCATAAATTCAGAATTAAGAAACGCCACTGTGCAGAATTTTTTTATTTTGCTATAAAATACTTAACAAAATAGAGTGGATAGAACAAGAAGAGTCGAAGCCGTGCATTTTTTTTGTAAAAACATCTTTAAAAATTGAAATAAGTACCATAAATTCAGAAGTGAAAAACGCCACTGAGCAGAGTTTTTTTAACTTTATATAAAATACTTTACAAAATACAGTGAATCGCAACGAGAAGATACATAGGCGTGCTTTTTTTTTGTAAAAACAGCGTTTGAAATTAAAATAAGTAGCATAAATTCAGAAGTGAAAAACGCCACTGAGCAGAATTTTTTTTTTTTTTGCTATAAAATACTTAACAAAATAGAGTGGATAGCAACAAGAAGAGTCGAAGCCGTGCATTTTATTTGTAAAAACATCGTTAAAAATTGAAATAAGTACCATAAATTCAGAAATGAAAAACGCCACTGAGCAGAATTTTTTTTAATTTTTATAAAATACTTTACAAAATAGAGTGAATCATAACGAGAAGATACTTAGGCGTGATTTTTATTTGTTAAAACAGCGTTTGAAATTGAAATAAGTAGCATAAATTCAGAAGTGAAAAACGCCACTGAGCAGAATTTTTTTAACTTTTTAAAAAATACTTTACAAAATAGAGTGAATCGCAACGAGAAGATACTTAGGCGTGTTTTTTATTTGTAAAAACAGCGTTTGAAATTAAAATAAGTAGCATAAATTCAGAAGTGAAAAATGCCACTGAGCCGAATTTTTTTAACTTTTTATAAAATACTTTACAAAATAGAGTGAATCGCAACGAGAAGATACTTAGGCGTGATTTTTATTTGTAAAAACATCGTTAAAACTTTAAATAAGTACCATAAATTCAGAAGTGAAAAACGCCACAGCAGAATTTTTTTAACTTTTTATAAAATACTCTACAAAATAGAGTGAATCGCAACGAGAAGATACTTAGGCGTGATTTTTATTTGTAAAAACAGCGTTTGAAATTGAAATAAGTAGCATAAATTCAGAAGTGAAAAACGCCACTGAGCAGAATTTTTTTAACTTTTTATAAAATACTTTACAAAATAGAGTGAATCGCAACGAGAAGATACTTAGGCGTGATTTTTATTTGTAAAAACAGCGTTTGAAATTGAAATAAGTAGCATAAATTCAGATGTGAAAAAAGCCACTGAGCAGAATTTTTTTAACTTTTTATTAAATACTTTACAAAATAGAGTGAATCGCAACGAGAAGATACTTAGGCGTGATTTGTATTTGTAAAAACAGCGTTTGAAATTGAAATAAGTAGCATAAATTCAGAAGTGAAAAACGCCACTGAGCAGAATTTTTTTAACTTTTTATAAAATACTTTACAAAATAGAGTGAATCGCAACGAGAAGATACTTAGGCGTGATTTTTATTTGTAAAAACAGCGTTTGAAATGGAAATAAGTAGCATAAATTCAGAAGTGAAAAACGCCACTGAGCAGAATTTTTTTAACTTTTTATAAAATACTTTACAAAATTGAGTGAATCGCAACGAGAAGATACTGAGGCGTGATTTTAATTACTAAAAACAGCGTTTGATATTGAAATAAGTAGCATAAATTCAGAATTAAGAAACGCCACTGTGCAGAATTTTTTTATTTTGCTATAAAATACTTAACAAAATAGAGTGGATAGAACAAGAAGAGTCGAAGCCGTGCATTTTTTTTGTAAAAACATCGTTAAAAATTGAAATAAGTACCATAAATTCAGAAGTGAAAAACGCCACTGAGCAGAGTTTTTTTAACTTTATATAAAATACTTTACAAAATAGAGTGAATCGCAACGAGAAGATACTTAGTCGTGTTTTTTATTTGTAAAAACAGCGTTTGAAATTAAAATAAGTAGCATAAATTCAGAAGTGAAAAATGCCACTGAGCCGAATTTTTTTTTCTTTTTATAAAATACTTTACAAAATAGAGTGAATCGCAACGAGAAGATACTTAGGCGTGATTTTTATTTGTAAAAACATCGTTAAAACTTTAAATAAGTACCATAAATTCAGAAGTGAAAAACGCCATTGAGCAGAATTTTTTTAACTTTTTATAAAATACTTTACAAAATAGAGTGAATCGCAACGAGAAGATACTTAGGCGTGATTTTTATTTGTAAAAACAGCGTTTGAAATTGAAATAAGTAGCATAAATTCAGAAGTGAAAAACGCCACTGAGCAGAATTTTTTTAACTTTTTATAAAATACTTTACAAAATAGAGTGAATCGCAACGAGAAGATACTTAGGCGTGATTTTTATTTGTAAAAACAGCGTTTGAAATTGAAATAAGTAGCATAAATTCAGAAGTGAAAAACGCCACTGAGCGGAATTTTTTTAACTTTTTATAAAATACTTTACAAAATAGAGTGAATCGCAACGAGAAGATACTTAGGCGTGATTTTTATTTGTAAAAACAGCGTTTGAAATTAAAATAAGTAGCATAAATTCAGAAGTGAAAAACGCCACTGAGCAGAATTTTTTTAACTATATAAAAAATACTTTACAAAATACAGTGAGTCGCAACGAGAAGATACATAGGCGTGTTTTTTTTTTGTAAAAACAGCGTTTGAAATTAAAATAAGTAGCATAAATTCAGAAGTGAAAAACGCCACTGAGCACAATTTTTTTATTTTGCTATAAAATACTTAACAAAATAGAGTGGATAGCAACAAGAAGAGTCGAAGCCGTGCATTTTATTTGTAAAAACAGCGTTTGAAATTAAAATAAGTAGCATAAATTCAGAAGTGAAAAACGCCACTGAGCAGAATTTTTTTATTTTGCTATAAAATACTTAACAAAATAGAGTGGATAGCAACAAGAAGAGTCGAAGCCGTGCATTTTATTTGTAAAAACATCGTTAAAAATTGAAATAAGTACCATAAATTCAGAAGTGAAAAACGCCACTGAGCAGAATTTTTTTAACTTTTTATAAAATACTTTACAAAATAGAGTGGATAGAACAAGAAGATTTGAAGCCGTGCATTTTATTTGTAAAAACATCGTTAAAAATTGAAATGAGTACCATAAATTCAGAAGTGAAAAATGCCACTGAGCAGAATTTTTTTAACTTTATATAAAATAGCTTACCAAATAGAGTGAATCGCAACGAGAAGATACATAGGCGTGATTTTAATTACTAAAAACAGCGTTTGATATTGAAATAAGTAGCATAAATTCAGAATTAAGAAACGCCACTGTGCAGAATTTTTTTATTTTGCTATAAAATACTAAACAAAATAGAGTGGATAGAACAAGAAGAGTCGAAGCCATGCATTTTTTTTGTAAAAACATCGTTAAAAATTGAAATAAGTACCATAAATTCAGAAGTGAAAAACGCCACTGAGCAGAGTTTTTTTAACTTTATATAAAATACTTTACAAAATACAGTGAATCGCAACGAGAAGATACATAGGCGTGCTTTTTTTTGTAAAAACAGCGTTTGAAATTAAAATAAGTAGCATAAATTCAGAAGTGAAAAACGCCACTGAGCAGAATTTTTTTTTTTTGCTATAAAATACTTAACAAAATAGAGTGGATAGCAACAAGAAGAGTCGAAGCCGTGCATTTTATTTGTAAAAACATCGTTAAAACTTTAAATAAGTACCATAAATTCAGAAGTGAAAAACGCCACTGAGCAGAATTTTTTTAACTTTTTATAAAATACTTTACAAAATAGAGTGAATCGCAACGAGAAGATACTTAGGCGTGATTTTTATTTGTAAAAACAGCGTTTGAAATTGAAATAAGTAGCATAAATTCAGAAGTGAAAAACGCCACTGAGCAGAATTTTTTTAACTTTTTATAAAATACTTTACAAAATAGAGTGAATCGCAACGAGAAGATACTTAGGCGTGATTTTTATTTGTAAAAACAGCGTTTGAAATTGAAATAAGTAGCATAAATTCAGAAGTGAAAAAAGCCACTGAGCAGAATTTTTTTAACTTTTTATAAAATACTTTACAAAATAGAGTGAATCGCAACGAGAAGATACCTAGGCGTGATTTGTATTTGTAAAAACAGCGTTTGAAATTGAAATAAGTAGCATAAATTCAGAAGTGAAAAACGCCACTGAGCGGAATTTTTTTAACTTTTTATAAACTACTTTACAAAATAGAGTGAATCGCAACGAGAAGATACTTAGGCGTAATTTTTTTTTGTAAAAACAGCGTTTGATATTAAAATAAGTAGCATAAATTCAGAATTAAAAAACGCCACTCTGCACAATGTTTTGATTTTGCTATAAAATACTTAACAAAATAGAGTGGATAGCAACAAGAGTCGAAGCGGTGCTTTTTTTTTGTAAAAACATCGTTAAAAATTAAAATAAATACCATAAATTCAGAAGTGCAAAACGCCACTGAGCAGAATTTTTTTAACTTTTTATAAAATACTTTACAAAATAGAGTGAATCGCAAAGAGAAGATACTTAGGCGTGATTTTTATTTGTAAAAACAGCGTTTGAAATTAAAATAAGTAGCATAAATTCTGAATTAAGAAACGCCACTCTGCAGAATTTTTTTATTTTGCTATAAAATGCTTAACAAAATAGAGTGGATAGCAACAAGAAGAGTCGAAGCCGTGCTTTTTTTTGTAAAAACATCGTTAAAAATTAAAATTAATACCATAAATTTAGAAGTAAAAAACGCCACTGAGCAGAATTTTTTTAACTTTTTATAAAATACTTTACAAAATAGAGTGAATCGCAACGAGAAGATACTTAGGCGTGATTTTTATTTGTAAAAACAGCGTTTGAAATTGAAATAAGTAGCATAAATTCAAAAGTGAAAAACGCCACTGAGCAGAATTTTTTTAACTTTTTATAAAATACTTAACAAAATAGAGTGAATCGCAACGAGAAGATACTAAGGCGTGATTTTTATTTGTAAAAACAGCGTTTGAAATTGAAATAAGTAGCATAAATTCAGAAGTGAAAAACGCCACTGAGCAGAATTTTTTTAACTTTTTATAAAATACTTTACAAAATAGAGTGAATCGCAACGAGAAGATACTTAGGCGTGATTTTTATTTGTAAAAACAGCGATTGAAATTGAAATAAGTAGCATAAATTCAGAAGTGAAAAACGCCACTGAGCGGAATTTTTTTAACTTTTTATAAAATACTTTACAAAATAGAGTGAATCGAAACGAGAAGATACTTAGGCGTGATTTTTATTTGTAAAAACAGCGTTTGATATTAAAATAAGTAGCATAAATTCAGAATTAAAAAACGCCACTCTGCACAATGTTTTGATTTTGCTATAAAATACTTAACAAAATAGAGTGGATAGCAACAAGAAAAGTCGAAGCCGTGCATTTTATTTGTAAAAAAATCGTTAGAAATTCAAATAAGTACCATAAATTCAGAAGTGAAAAACGCCACTGAGCAGAATTTTTTTAACTTTTTATAAAATACTTTACGAAATAGAGTGAATCGCAAAGAGAAGATACTTAGGCGTGATTTTTATTTGTAAAAACAGCGTTTGAAATTAAAATAAGTAGCATAAATTCTGAATTAAGAAACGCCACTCTGCAGAATTTTTTTATTTTGCTAAAAAATACTTAACAAAATAGAGTGGATAGAACAAGAAGATTTGAAGCCGTGCATTTTATTTGTAAAAACATCGTTAAAAATTGAAATAAGTACCATAAATTCAGAAGTGAAAAACGCCACTGAGCAGAATTTTTTTAACTTTATATAAAATACCTTACAAAATAGAGTGAATCGCCACGAGAAGATACATAGGCGTGATTTTAATTACTAAAAACAGCGTTTGATATTGAAATAAGTAGCATAAATTCAGAATTAAGAAACGCCACTCTGCAGAATTTTTTTATTTTGCTATAAAATACTTAACAAAATAGAGTGGATAGCAACCAGAAGATTCGAAGCCATGCATTTTATTTGTAAAAACAGCGTTTGAAAATGAAATAAGTAGCATAAATTCAGAAGTGAAAAACGCCACTGAGCAGAATTTTTTTAACTTTTTATAAAATACTTTACAAAATAGAGTGAATCGCAACGAGAAGATACTTAGGCGTGATTTTTATTTGTAAAAACAGCGTTTGATATTAAAATAAGTAGCATAAATTCAGAATTAAAAAACGCCACTGAGCCGAATTTTTTTAACTTTTTATAAAATACTTAACAAAATAGAGTGAATCGCAACGAGAAGATACTTATGCGTGATTTTTATTTTTAAAAACATCGTTAAAACTTTAAAAAAGTACCATAAATTCAGAAGTGAAAAACGCCACTGAGCAGAATTTTTTTAACTTTTTATAAAATACTTTACAAAATAGAGTGAATCGCAACGAGAAGATACTTAGGCGTGATTTTTATTTGTAAAAACAGCGTTTGAAATTGAAATAAGTAGCATAAATTCAAAAGTGAAAAACGCCACTAAACAGAATTTTTTTAACTTTTTATAAAATACTTTACAAAATAGAGTGGATAGCAACAAGAAGAGTCGAAGCCGTGCATTTTGTTTGTAAAAACATCGTTAAAAATTGAAATAAGTACCATAAATTCAGAAATGAAAAACGCCACTGAGCAGAATTTTTTTATTTTGCTATAAAATACTTAACAAAATAGAGTGGATAGCAACAAGAAGAGTCGAAGCCGTGCATTTTATTTGTAAAAACATCGTTAAAAATTGAAATAAGTACCATAAATTCAGAAGTGAAAAACGCCACTGAGCAGAATTTTTTTAACTTTTTATAAAATACCTTACAAAATAGAGTGAATCGCAACGAGAAGATACTTAGGCGTGATTTTTATTTGTAAAAACAGCGTTTGAAAATGAAATAAGTAGAATAAATTCAGAAGTGAAAAACGCCACTGAGCAGAATTTTTTTAACTTTTTATAAAATACTTTACAAAATAGAGTGAATCGCAACGAGAAGATACTTAGGCGTGATTTTTATTTGTAAAAACAGCGTTTGAAATTGAAATAAGTAGCATAAATTCAGAAGTGAAAAACGCCACTGAGCAGAATTTTTTTAACTTTTTATCAAATACATTACAAGGTAGAGTGAATCGCAACGAGAAGATACTTAGGCGTGATTTTTATTTGTAAAAACAGCGTTTGAAATTGAAATAAGTAGCATAAATTCAGAAGTGAAAAACGCCACTGAGCAGAATTTTTTTCACTTTTTATAAAATACTTTACAAAATAGAGTGAATCGCAACGAGAAGATACTTAGGCGTGATTTTTATTTGTAAAAACAGCGTTTGAAATTGAAATAAGTAGCATAAATTTAAAAGTGAAAAACGCCACTGAGCAGAATTTTTTTAACTTTTTATAAAATACTTTACAAAATAGAGTGAATCGCAACGAGAAGATACTAAGGCGTGATTTTTATTTGTAAAAACAGTGTTTGAAATTGAAATAAGTAGCATAAATTCAGAAGTGAAAAACGCCACTGAGCAGAATTTTTTTAACTTTTAATAAAATACTTTACAAAATAGAGTGAATCGCAACGAGAAGATACTTAGGCGTGATTTTTATTTGTAAAAACAGTGTTTGAAATTGAAATAAGTAGCATAAATTCAGAAGTGAAAAACGCCACTGAGCGGAATTTTTTTAACTTTTTATAAAATACTTTACAAAATAAAGTGAATCGCAACGAGAAGATACATAGGCGTGATTTTAATTACTAAATACGGCGTTTGATATTGAAATAAGTAGCATAAATTCAGAATTAAGAAACGCCACTGTGCAGAATTTTTTTATTTTGCTATAAAATACTTTACAAAATAGAGTGAATCGCAACGAGAAGATACTTAGGCGTGATTTTTATTTGTAAAAACAGCATTTGAAATTGAAATAAGTAGCATAAATTCAGAAGTGAAAATCGCCACTGAGCAGAATGTTTTTAACTTTTTATAAAATACTTTACAAAATAGAGTGAATCGCAACGAGAAGATGCTTAGGCGTGATTTTTATTTGTAAAAACAGCGTTTGAAATTGAAATAAGTAGCATAAATTCAGAAGTGAAAAAAGCAACTGAGCAGAATTTTTTTAACTTTTTATCAAATACTTTACAAAATAGAGTGAATCGCAACGAGAAGATACTTAGGCGTGATTTGTATTTGTAAAAACAGCGTTTGAAATTGAAATAAGTAGCATAAATTCAGAAGTGAAAAACGATACTGAGCAGAATTCTTTTAACTTTTTATAAAATACTTTACAAAATAGAGTGAATCGCAAAGAGAAGATACTTAGGCGTGATTTTTATTTGTAAAAACTGCGATTGAATTTGAAATAAGTAGCATAAATTCAGAAGTGAAAAACGCCACTCTGCATATTTTTTTTATATTGCTATAAAATACTTAACAAAATAGAGTGGATAGCAACAAGAAGAGTCGAAGCCGTGCATTTTATTTGTAAAAAATCGTTAGAAATTGAAATAAGTACCATAAATTCAGAAGTGAAAAACGCCACTGAGCAGAATTTTTTTAAACTTTATATAAAATACCTTACAAAATAGAGTGAATCGCAACGAGAAGATACATAGGCGTGATATTAATTACTAAAAACAGCGTTTGATATTGAAATAAGTAGCATAAATTCAGAATTAAGAAACGCCACTCTGCAGAATTTTTTTATTTTGCTATAAAATACTTAACATAATAGAGTGGATAGCAACAAGAAGATTCGAAGCCATGCATTTTATTTGTAAAAACATCGTTAAAAATTGAAATAAGTACCATAAATTCAGAAGTGAAAAACGCCATTGAGCAGAGTTTTTTTAACTTTATATAAAATACGTTACAAAATAGAGTGAATCGCAAAGAGAAGATACTTAGGCGTGATTTTTATTTGTAAAAACAGCTTCTCAAATTGAAATAAGTAGCATAAATTCAGAATTAAAAAACGCCACTCTGCAGAATTTTTTTATTTTGCTAAAAAATACTTAACAAAATAGAGTGGATAGAACAAGAAGATTTGAAGCCGTGCATTTTATTTGTAAAAACATCGTTAAAAATTGAAATAAGTACCATAAATTCAGAAGTGAAAAACGCCACTGAGCAGAATTTTTTTAACTTTATATAAAATACCTTACAAAATAGAGTGAATCGCCACGAGAAGATACATAGGCGTGATTTTAATTACTAAAAACAGCGTTTGATATTGAAATAAGTAGCATAAATTCAGAATTAAGAAACGCCACTCTGCAGAATTTTTTTATTTTGCTATAAAATACTTAACAAAATAGAGTGGATAGCAACCAGAAGATTCGAAGCCATGCATTTTATTTGTAAAAACAGCGTTTGAAATTGAAATAAGTAGCATAAATTCAGAAGTGAAAAACGCCACTGAGCAGAATTTTTTTAACTTTTTATAAAATACTTTACAAAATAGAGTGAATCGCAACGAGAAGATACTTAGGCGTGATTTTTATTTGTAAAAACAGCGTTTGATATTAAAATAAGTAGCATAAATTCAGAATTAAAAAACGCCACTGAGCCGAATTTTTTTAACTTTTTATAAAATACTTTACAAAATAGAGTGAATCGCAACGAAAAGATACTTAGGCGTGATTTTTATTTTTAAAAACATCGTTAAAACTTTAAAAAAGTACCATAAATTCAGAAGTGAAAAACGCCACTGAGCAGAATTTTTTTAACTTTTTATAAAATACTTTACCAAATAGAGTGAATCGCAACGAGAAGATACTTAGGCGTGATTTTTATTTGTAAAAACAGCGTTTGAAATTGAAATAAGTAGCATAAATTCAAAAGTGAAAAACGCCACTAAACAGAATTTTTTTAACTTTTTATAAAATACTTTACAAAATAGAGTGGATAGCAACAAGAAGAGTCGAAGCCGTGCATTTTGTTTGTAAAAACATCGTTAAAAATTGAAATAAGTACCATAAATTCAGAAGTGAAAAACGCCACTGAGCAGAATTTTTTTATTTTGCTATAAAATACTTAACAAAATAGAGTGGATAGCAACAAGAAGAGTCGAAGCCGTGCATTTTATTTGTAAAAACATCGTTAAAAATTGAAATAAGTACCATAAATTCAGAAGTGAAAAACGCCACTGAGCAGAATTTTTTTAACTTTTTATAAAATACCTTACAAAATAGAGTGAATCGCAACGAGAAGATACTTAGGCGTGATTTTTATTTGTAAAAACAGCGTTTGAAAATGAAATAAGTAGAATAAATTCAGAAGTGAAAAACGCCACTGAGCAGAATTTTTTTAACTTTTTATAAAATACTTTACAAAATAGAGTGAATCGCAACGAGAAGATACTTAGGCGTGATTTTTATTTGTAAAAACAGCGTTTGAAATTGAAATAAGTAGCATAAATTCAGAAGTGAAAAACGCCACTGAGCAGAATTTTTTTAACTTTTTATCAAATACATTACAAGGTAGAGTGAATCGCAACGAGAAGATACTTAGGCGTGATTTTTATTTGTAAAAACAGCGTTTGAAATTGAAATAAGTAGCATAAATTCAGAAGTGAAAAACGCCACTGAGCAGAATTTTTTTCACTTTTTATAAAATACTTTACAAAATAGAGTGAATCGCAACGAGAAGATACTTAGGCGTGATTTTTATTTGTAAAAACAGCGTTTGAAATTGAAATAAGTAGCATAAATTTAAAAGTGAAAAACGCCACTGAGCAGAATTTTTTTAACTTTTTATAAAATACTTTACAAAATAGAGTGAATCGCAACGAGAAGATACTAAGGCGTGATTTTTATTTGTAAAAACAGTGTTTGAAATTGAAATAAGTAGCATAAATTCAGAAGTGAAAAACGCCACTGAGCAGAATTCTTTTAACTTTTTATAAAATACTTTACAAAATAGAGTGAATCGCAAAGAGAAGATACTTAGGCGTGATTTTTATTTGTAAAAACTGCGATTGAATTTGAAATAAGTAGCATAAATTCAGAAGTGAAAAACGCCACTCTGCATATTTTTTTTATATTGCTATAAAATACTTAACAAAATAGAGTGGATAGCAACAAGAAGAGTCGAAGCCGTGCATTTTATTTGTAAAAAATCGTTAGAAATTGAAATAAGTACCATAAATTCAGAAGTGAAAAACGCCACTGAGCAGAATTTTTTTAAACTTTATATAAAATACCTTACAAAATAGAGTGAATCGCAACGAGAAGATACATAGGCGTGATATTAATTACTAAAAACAGCGTTTGATATTGAAATAAGTAGCATAAATTCAGAATTAAGAAACGCCACTCTGCAGAATTTTTTTATTTTGCTATAAAATACTTAACATAATAGAGTGGATAGCAACAAGAAGATTCGAAGCCATGCATTTTATTTGTAAAAACATCGTTAAAAATTGAAATAAGTACCATAAATTCAGAAGTGAAAAACGCCATTGAGCAGAGTTTTTTTAACTTTATATAAAATACGTTACAAAATAGAGTGAATCGCAAAGAGAAGATACTTAGGCGTGATTTTTATTTGTAAAAACAGCGTCTCAAATTGAAATAAGTAGCAAAAATTCAGAATTAAAAAACGCCACTCTGCAGAATTTTTTTATTTTGCTAAAAAATACTTAACAAAATAGAGTGGATAGAACAAGAAGATTTGAAGCCGTGCATTTTATTTGTAAAAACATCGTTAAAAATTGAAATAAGTACCATAAATTCAGAAGTGAAAAACGCCACTGAGCAGAATTTTTTTAACTTTATATAAAATACCTTACAAAATAGAGTGAATCGCCACGAGAAGATACATAGGCGTGATTTTAATTACTAAAAACAGCGTTTGATATTGAAATAAGTAGCATAAATTCAGAATTAAGAAACGCCACTCTGCAGAATTTTTTTATTTTGCTATAAAATACTTAACAAAATAGAGTGGATAGCAACCAGAAGATTCGAAGCCATGCATTTTATTTGTAAAAACAGCGTTTGAAAATGAAATAAGTAGCATAAATTCAGAAGTGAAAAACGCCACTGAGCAGAATTTTTTTAACTTTTTATAAAATACTTTACAAAATAGAGTGAATCGCAACGAGAAGATACTTAGGCGTGATTTTTATTTGTAAAAACAGCGTTTGATATTAAAATAAGTAGCATAAATTCAGAATTAAAAAACGCCACTGAGCCGAATTTTTTTAACTTTTTATAAAATACTTAACAAAATAGAGTGAATCGCAACGAGAAGATACTTATGCGTGATTTTTATTTTTAAAAACATCGTTAAAACTTTAAAAAAGTACCATAAATTCAGAAGTGAAAAACGCCACTGAGCAGAATTTTTTTAACTTTTTATAAAATACTTTACAAAATAGAGTGAATCGCAACGAGAAGATACTTAGGCGTGATTTTTATTTGTAAAAACAGCGTTTGAAATTGAAATAAGTAGCATAAATTCAAAAGTGAAAAACGCCACTAAACAGAATTTTTTTAACTTTTTATAAAATACTTTACAAAATAGAGTGGATAGCAACAAGAAGAGTCGAAGCCGTGCATTTTGTTTGTAAAAACATCGTTAAAAATTGAAATAAGTACCATAAATTCAGAAGTGAAAAACGCCACTGAGCAGAATTTTTTTATTTTGCTATAAAATACTTAACAAAATAGAGTGGATAGCAACAAGAAGAGTCGAAGCCGTGCATTTTATTTGTAAAAACATCGTTAAAAATTGAAATAAGTACCATAAATTCAGAAGTGAAAAACGCCACTGAGCAGAATTTTTTTAACTTTTTATAAAATACCTTACAAAATAGAGTGAATCGCAACGAGAAGATACTTAGGCGTGATTTTTATTTGTAAAAACAGCGTTTGAAAATGAAATAAGTAGAATAAATTCAGAAGTGAAAAACGCCACTGAGCAGAATTTTTTTAACTTTTTATAAAATACTTTACAAAATAGAGTGAATCGCAACGAGAAGATACTTAGGCGTGATTTTTATTTGTAAAAACAGCGTTTGAAATTGAAATAAGTAGCATAAATTCAGAAGTGAAAAACGCCACTGAGCAGAATTTTTTTAACTTTTTATCAAATACATTACAAGGTAGAGTGAATCGCAACGAGAAGATACTTAGGCGTGATTTTTATTTGTAAAAACAGCGTTTGAAATTGAAATAAGTAGCATAAATTCAGAAGTGAAAAACGCCACTGAGCAGAATTTTTTTCACTTTTTATAAAATACTTTACAAAATAGAGTGAATCGCAACGAGAAGATACTTAGGCGTGATTTTTATTTGTAAAAACAGCGTTTGAAATTGAAATAAGTAGCATAAATTTAAAAGTGAAAAACGCCACTGAGCAGAATTTTTTTAACTTTTTATAAAATACTTTACAAAATAGAGTGAATCGCAACGAGAAGATACTAAGGCGTGATTTTTATTTGTAAAAACAGTGTTTGAAATTGAAATAAGTAGCATAAATTCAGAAGTGAAAAACGCCACTGAGCAGAATTTTTTTAACTTTTAATAAAATACTTTACAAAATAGAGTGAATCGCAACGAGAAGATACTTAGGCGTGATTTTTATTTGTAAAAACAGTGTTTGAAATTGAAATAAGTAGCATAAATTCAGAAGTGAAAAACGCCACTGAGCGGAATTTTTTTAACTTTTTATAAAATACTTTACAAAATAAAGTGAATCGCAACGAGAAGATACATAGGCGTGATTTTAATTACTAAATACGGCGTTTGATATTGAAATAAGTAGCATAAATTCAGAATTAAGAAACGCCACTGTGCAGAATTTTTTTATTTTGCTATAAAATACTTTACAAAATAGAGTGAATCGCAACGAGAAGATACTTAGGCGTGATTTTTATTTGTAAAAACAGCATTTGAAATTGAAATAAGTAGCATAAATTCAGAAGTGAAAATCGCCACTGAGCAGAATGTTTTTAACTTTTTATAAAATACTTTACAAAATAGAGTGAATCGCAACGAGAAGATGCTTAGGCGTGATTTTTATTTGTAAAAACAGCGTTTGAAATTGAAATAAGTAGCATAAATTCAGAAGTGAAAAAAGCAACTGAGCAGAATTTTTTTAACTTTTTATCAAATACTTTACAAAATAGAGTGAATCGCAACGAGAAGATACTTAGGCGTGATTTGTATTTGTAAAAACAGCGTTTGAAATTGAAATAAGTAGCATAAATTCAGAAGTGAAAAACGATACTGAGCAGAATTCTTTTAACTTTTTATAAAATACTTTACAAAATAGAGTGAATCGCAAAGAGAAGATACTTAGGCGTGATTTTTATTTGTAAAAACTGCGATTGAATTTGAAATAAGTAGCATAAATTCAGAAGTGAAAAACGCCACTCTGCATATTTTTTTTATATTGCTATAAAATACTTAACAAAATAGAGTGGATAGCAACAAGAAGAGTCGAAGCCGTGCATTTTATTTGTAAAAAATCGTTAGAAATTGAAATAAGTACCATAAATTCAGAAGTGAAAAACGCCACTGAGCAGAATTTTTTTAAACTTTATATAAAATACCTTACAAAATAGAGTGAATCGCAACGAGAAGATACATAGGCGTGATATTAATTACTAAAAACAGCGTTTGATATTGAAATAAGTAGCATAAATTCAGAATTAAGAAACGCCACTCTGCAGAATTTTTTTATTTTGCTATAAAATACTTAACATAATAGAGTGGATAGCAACAAGAAGATTCGAAGCCATGCATTTTATTTGTAAAAACATCGTTAAAAATTGAAATAAGTACCATAAATTCAGAAGTGAAAAACGCCATTGAGCAGAGTTTTTTTAACTTTATATAAAATACGTTACAAAATAGAGTGAATCGCAAAGAGAAGATACTTAGGCGTGATTTTTATTTGTAAAAACAGCTTCTCAAATTGAAATAAGTAGCATAAATTCAGAATTAAAAAACGCCACTCTGCAGAATTTTTTTATTTTGCTAAAAAATACTTAACAAAATAGAGTGGATAGAACAAGAAGATTTGAAGCCGTGCATTTTATTTGTAAAAACATCGTTAAAAATTGAAATAAGTACCATAAATTCAGAAGTGAAAAACGCCACTGAGCAGAATTTTTTTAACTTTATATAAAATACCTTACAAAATAGAGTGAATCGCCACGAGAAGATACATAGGCGTGATTTTAATTACTAAAAACAGCGTTTGATATTGAAATAAGTAGCATAAATTCAGAATTAAGAAACGCCACTCTGCAGAATTTTTTTATTTTGCTATAAAATACTTAACAAAATAGAGTGGATAGCAACCAGAAGATTCGAAGCCATGCATTTTATTTGTAAAAACAGCGTTTGAAATTGAAATAAGTAGCATAAATTCAGAAGTGAAAAACGCCACTGAGCAGAATTTTTTTAACTTTTTATAAAATACTTTACAAAATAGAGTGAATCGCAACGAGAAGATACTTAGGCGTGATTTTTATTTGTAAAAACAGCGTTTGATATTAAAATAAGTAGCATAAATTCAGAATTAAAAAACGCCACTGAGCCGAATTTTTTTAACTTTTTATAAAATACTTTACAAAATAGAGTGAATCGCAACGAAAAGATACTTAGGCGTGATTTTTATTTTTAAAAACATCGTTAAAACTTTAAAAAAGTACCATAAATTCAGAAGTGAAAAACGCCACTGAGCAGAATTTTTTTAACTTTTTATAAAATACTTTACCAAATAGAGTGAATCGCAACGAGAAGATACTTAGGCGTGATTTTTATTTGTAAAAACAGCGTTTGAAATTGAAATAAGTAGCATAAATTCAAAAGTGAAAAACGCCACTAAACAGAATTTTTTTAACTTTTTATAAAATACTTTACAAAATAGAGTGGATAGCAACAAGAAGAGTCGAAGCCGTGCATTTTGTTTGTAAAAACATCGTTAAAAATTGAAATAAGTACCATAAATTCAGAAGTGAAAAACGCCACTGAGCAGAATTTTTTTATTTTGCTATAAAATACTTAACAAAATAGAGTGGATAGCAACAAGAAGAGTCGAAGCCGTGCATTTTATTTGTAAAAACATCGTTAAAAATTGAAATAAGTACCATAAATTCAGAAGTGAAAAACGCCACTGAGCAGAATTTTTTTAACTTTTTATAAAATACCTTACAAAATAGAGTGAATCGCAACGAGAAGATACTTAGGCGTGATTTTTATTTGTAAAAACAGCGTTTGAAAATGAAATAAGTAGAATAAATTCAGAAGTGAAAAACGCCACTGAGCAGAATTTTTTTAACTTTTTATAAAATACTTTACAAAATAGAGTGAATCGCAACGAGAAGATACTTAGGCGTGATTTTTATTTGTAAAAACAGCGTTTGAAATTGAAATAAGTAGCATAAATTCAGAAGTGAAAAACGCCACTGAGCAGAATTTTTTTAACTTTTTATCAAATACATTACAAGGTAGAGTGAATCGCAACGAGAAGATACTTAGGCGTGATTTTTATTTGTAAAAACAGCGTTTGAAATTGAAATAAGTAGCATAAATTCAGAAGTGAAAAACGCCACTGAGCAGAATTTTTTTCACTTTTTATAAAATACTTTACAAAATAGAGTGAATCGCAACGAGAAGATACTTAGGCGTGATTTTTATTTGTAAAAACAGCGTTTGAAATTGAAATAAGTAGCATAAATTTAAAAGTGAAAAACGCCACTGAGCAGAATTTTTTTAACTTTTTATAAAATACTTTACAAAATAGAGTGAATCGCAACGAGAAGATACTAAGGCGTGATTTTTATTTGTAAAAACAGTGTTTGAAATTGAAATAAGTAGCATAAATTCAGAAGTGAAAAACGCCACTGAGCAGAATTCTTTTAACTTTTTATAAAATACTTTACAAAATAGAGTGAATCGCAAAGAGAAGATACTTAGGCGTGATTTTTATTTGTAAAAACTGCGATTGAATTTGAAATAAGTAGCATAAATTCAGAAGTGAAAAACGCCACTCTGCATATTTTTTTTATATTGCTATAAAATACTTAACAAAATAGAGTGGATAGCAACAAGAAGAGTCGAAGCCGTGCATTTTATTTGTAAAAAATCGTTAGAAATTGAAATAAGTACCATAAATTCAGAAGTGAAAAACGCCACTGAGCAGAATTTTTTTAAACTTTATATAAAATACCTTACAAAATAGAGTGAATCGCAACGAGAAGATACATAGGCGTGATATTAATTACTAAAAACAGCGTTTGATATTGAAATAAGTAGCATAAATTCAGAATTAAGAAACGCCACTCTGCAGAATTTTTTTATTTTGCTATAAAATACTTAACATAATAGAGTGGATAGCAACAAGAAGATTCGAAGCCATGCATTTTATTTGTAAAAACATCGTTAAAAATTGAAATAAGTACCATAAATTCAGAAGTGAAAAACGCCATTGAGCAGAGTTTTTTTAACTTTATATAAAATACGTTACAAAATAGAGTGAATCGCAAAGAGAAGATACTTAGGCGTGATTTTTATTTGTAAAAACAGCGTCTCAAATTGAAATAAGTAGCAAAAATTCAGAATTAAAAAACGCCACTCTGCAGAATTTTTTTATTTTGCTAAAAAATACTTAACAAAATAGAGTGGATAGAACAAGAAGATTTGAAGCCGTGCATTTTATTTGTAAAAACATCGTTAAAAATTGAAATAAGTACCATAAATTCAGAAGTGAAAAACGCCACTGAGCAGAATTTTTTTAACTTTATATAAAATACCTTACAAAATAGAGTGAATCGCCACGAGAAGATACATAGGCGTGATTTTAATTACTAAAAACAGCGTTTGATATTGAAATAAGTAGCATAAATTCAGAATTAAGAAACGCCACTCTGCAGAATTTTTTTATTTTGCTATAAAATACTTAACAAAATAGAGTGGATAGCAACCAGAAGATTCGAAGCCATGCATTTTATTTGTAAAAACAGCGTTTGAAATTGAAATAAGTAGCATAAATTCAGAAGTGAAAAACGCCACTGAGCAGAATTTTTTTAACTTTTTATAAAATACTTTACAAAATAGAGTGAATCGCAACGAGAAGATACTTAGGCGTGATTTTTATTTGTAAAAACAGCGTTTGATATTAAAATAAGTAGCATAAATTCAGAATTAAAAAACGCCACTGAGCCGAATTTTTTTAACTTTTTATAAAATACTTTACAAAATAGAGTGAATCGCAACGAAAAGATACTTAGGCGTGATTTTTATTTTTAAAAACATCGTTAAAACTTTAAAAAAGTACCATAAATTCAGAAGTGAAAAACGCCACTGAGCAGAATTTTTTTAACTTTTTATAAAATACTTTACCAAATAGAGTGAATCGCAACGAGAAGATACTTAGGCGTGATTTTTATTTGTAAAAACAGCGTTTGAAATTGAAATAAGTAGCATAAATTCAAAAGTGAAAAACGCCACTAAACAGAATTTTTTTAACTTTTTATAAAATACTTTACAAAATAGAGTGGATAGCAACAAGAAGAGTCGAAGCCGTGCATTTTGTTTGTAAAAACATCGTTAAAAATTGAAATAAGTACCATAAATTCAGAAGTGAAAAACGCCACTGAGCAGAATTTTTTTATTTTGCTATAAAATACTTAACAAAATAGAGTGGATAGCAACAAGAAGAGTCGAAGCCGTGCATTTTATTTGTAAAAACATCGTTAAAAATTGAAATAAGTACCATAAATTCAGAAGTGAAAAACGCCACTGAGCAGAATTTTTTTAACTTTTTATAAAATACCTTACAAAATAGAGTGAATCGCAACGAGAAGATACTTAGGCGTGATTTTTATTTGTAAAAACAGCGTTTGAAAATGAAATAAGTAGAATAAATTCAGAAGTGAAAAACGCCACTGAGCAGAATTTTTTTAACTTTTTATAAAATACTTTATAAAATAGAGTGAATCGCAACGAGAAGATACTTAGGCGTGATTTTTATTTGTAAAAACAGCGTTTGAAATTGAAATAAGTAGCATAAATTCAGAAGTGAAAAACGCCACAGCAGAATTTTTTTAACTTTTTATCAAATACATTACAAGGTAGAGTGAATCGCAACGAGAAGATACTTAGGCGTGATTTTTATTTGTAAAAACAGCGTTTGAAATTGAAATAAGTAGCATAAATTCAGAAGTGAAAAACGCCACTGAGCAGAATTTTTTTCACTTTTTATAAAATACTTTACAAAATAGAGTGAATCGCAACGAGAAGATACTTAGGCGTGATTTTTATTTGTAAAAACAGCGTTTGAAATTGAAATAAGTAGCATAAATTTAAAAGTGAAAAACGCCACTGAGCAGAATTTTTTTTAACTTTTTATAAAATACTTTACAAAATAGAGTGAATCGCAACGAGAAGATACTAAGGCGTGATTTTTATTTGTAAAAACAGTGTTTGAAATTGAAATAAGTAGCATAAATTCAGAAGTGAAAAACGCCACTGAGCAGAATTTTTTTAACTTTTTATAAAATACTTTACAAAATAGAGTGAATCGCAACGAGAAGATACTTAGGCGTGATTTTTATTTGTAAAAACAGTGTTTGAAATTGAAATAAGTAGCATAAATTCAGAAGTGAAAAACGCCACTGAGCGGAATTTTTTTAACTTTTTATAAAATACTTTACAAAATAAAGTGAATCGCAACGAGAAGATACATAGGCGTGATTTTAATTACTAAATACAGCGTTTGATATTGAAATAAGTAGCATAAATTCAGAATTAAGAAACGCCACTGTGCAGAATTTTTTTATTTTGCTATAAAATACTTTACAAAATAGAGTGAATCGCAACGAGAAGATACTTAGGCGTGATTTTTATTTGTAAAAACAGCATTTGAAATTGAAATAAGTAGCATAAATTCAGAAGTGAAAATCGCCACTGAGCAGAATGTTTTTAACTTTTTATAAAATACTTTACAAAATAGAGTGAATCGCAACGAGAAGATACTTAGGCGTGATTTTTATTTGTAAAAACAGCGTTTGAAATTGAAATAAGTAGCATAAATTCAGAAGTGAAAAAAGCAACTGAGCAGAATTTTTTTAACTTTTTATCAAATACTTTACAAAATAGAGTGAATCGCAACGAGAAGATACTTAGGCGTGATTTGTATTTGTAAAAACAGCGTTTGAAATTGAAATAAGTAGCATAAATTCAGAAGTGAAAAACGACACTGAGCAGAATTCTTTTAACTTTTTATAAAATACTTTACAAAATAGAGTGAATCGCAAAGAGAAGATACTTAGGCGTGATTTTTATTTGTAAAAACTGCGATTGAATTTGAAATAAGTAGCATAAATTCAGAAGTGAAAAACGCCACTCTGCATATTTTTTTTATATTGCTATAAAATACTTAACAAAATAGAGTGGATAGCAACAAGAAGAGTCGAAGCCGTGCATTTTATTTGTAAAAAATCGTTAGAAATTGAAATAAGTACCATAAATTCAGAAGTGAAAAACGCCACTGAGCAGAATTTTTTTAAACTTTATATAAAATACCTTACAAAATAGAGTGAATCGCAACGAGAAGATACATAGGCGTGATATTAATTACTAAAAACAGCGTTTGATATTGAAATAAGTAGCATAAATTCAGAATTAAGAAACGCCACTCTGCAGAATTTTTTTATTTTGCTATAAAATACTTAACATAATAGAGTGGATAGCAACAAGAAGATTCGAAGCCATGCATTTTATTTGTAAAAACATCGTTAAAAATTGAAATAAGTACCATAAATTCAGAAGTGAAAAACGCCATTGAGCAGAGTTTTTTTAACTTTATATAAAATACTTTACAAAATAGAGTGAATCGCAAAGAGAAGATACTTAGGCGTGATTTTTATTTGTAAAAACAGCGTCTCAAATTGAAATAAGTAGCATAAATTCAGAATTAAAAAACGCCACTCTGCACAATGTTTTGATTTTGCTATAAAATACTTAACAAAATAGAGTGGATAGCAACAAGAAGAGTCGGAGTGGTGCTTTTTTTTTGTAAAAACATCGTTAAAAATTAAAATAAATACCATAAATTCAGAAGTGAAAATCGCCACTGAGCAGAATTTTTTTAACTTTTTATAAAATACTTTACAAAATAGAGTGAATCGCAAAGAGAAGATACTTAGGCGTGATTTTTATTTGTAAAAACAGCGTCTCAAATTGAAATAAGTAGCATAAATTCAGAATTAAAAAACGCCACTCTGCACAATGTTTTGATTTTGCTATAAAATACTTAACAAAATAGAGTGGATAGCAACAAGAAGAGTCGGAGTGGTGCTTTTTTTTTGTAAAAACATCGTTAAAAATTAAAATAAATACCATAAATTTAGAAGTGAAAAACGCCACTGAGCAGAATTTTTTTAACTTTTTATAAAATACTTTAAGAATAGAGTTAATCGCAACGAGAAGATACTTAGGCGTGATTTTTATTTGTAAAAACAGCGTTTGAAATTAAAATAAGTAGCATAAATTCAGAATTAAGAAACGCCACTGTGCAGAATTTTTTTATTTTGCTATAAAATACTTAACAAAATAGAGTGGATAGAACAAGAAGAGTCGAAGCCGTGCATTTTTTTTGTAAAAACATCGTTAAAAATTGAAATAAGTACCATAAATTCAGAAATGAAAAACGCCAATGAGCAGAATTTTTTTATTTTTTTATAAAATACTTTACAAAATAGAGTGGATAGGAACAAGAAGAGTCGAAGCCGTCCTTTTTTTTTGTAAAAACATCGTTAAAAATTAAAATTAATACCATAAATATAGAAGTGAAAAACGCCACTGAGCAGATTTTTTTAACTTTTTATAAAATACTTAACAAAATAGAGTGGATAGAACAAGAAGATTTGAAGCCGTGCATTTTATTTGTAAAAACATCGTTAAAAATTGAAATAAGTACCATAAATTCAGAAGTGAAAAACGCCACTGAGCAGAATTTTTTTAACTTTATATAAAATACCTTACAAAATAGAGTGAATCGCAACGAGAAGATACATAGGCGTGATTTTAATTACTAAAAACAGCGTTTGATATTGAAATAAGTAGCATAAATTCTGAATTAAGAAACGCCACTCTGCAGAATTTTTTTATTTTGCAATAAAATACTTAACAAAATAGAGTGGATAGAACATGAAGAGTCGAAGCCGTGCTTTTTTTTTGTAAAAACATCGTTAAAAATTGAAATAAGTACCATAAATTCAGAAGTGAAAAACGCCACTGAGCAGAATTTTTTTAACTATATAAAAAATATATTACATAATAGAGTGAATCGCAACGAGAAGATACATAGGCGTGTTTTTTTTTGTAAAAACAGCGTTTGAAATTAAAATAAGTAGCATAAATTCAGAAGTGAAAAACGCCACTGAGCCGAATTTTTTTAACTTTTTAAAAAATACTTTACAAAAAAGAGTGAATCGCAACGCGAAGATACTTAGGCGTGATTTTTATTTGTAAAAACAGCGTTTCAAATTGAAATAAGTACCATAAATTCAGAAATGAAAAACGCCACTGAGCAGAATTTTTTTATTTTTTTATAAAATACTTTACAAAATAGAGTGGATAGCAACAAGAAGAGTCGGAGTGGTGCTTTTTTTTGTAAAAACATCGTTAAAAATTAAAATAAATACCATAAATTTAGAAGTGAAAAACGCCACTGAGCAGAATTTTTTTAACTTTTTATAAAATACTTAACAAAATAGAGTGGATAGAACAAGAAGATTTGAAGCCGTGCATTTTATTTGTAAAAACATCGTTAAAAATTGAAATAAGTACCATAAATTCAGAAGTGAAAAACGCCACTGAGCAGAATTTTTTTAACTTTATATAAAATACCTTACAAAATAGAGTGAATCGCAACGAGAAGATACATAGGCGTGATTTTAATTACTAAAAACAGCGTTTGATATTGAAATAAGTAGCATAAATTCTGAATTAAGAAACGCCACTCTGCAGAATTTTTTTATTTTGCTATAAAATACTTAACAAAATAGAGTGGATAGAACAAGAAGAGTCGAAGCCGTGCATTTTTTTTGTAAACACATCGTTAAAAATTGAAATAAGTACCATAAATTCAGAAGTGAAAAACGCCACTGAGCAGAATTTTTTTAACTATATAAAAAATACTTTACATAATAGAGTGAATCGCAAGGAGAAGATACATAGGCGTGTTTTTTTTTGTAAAAACAGCGTTTGAAATTAAAATAAGTAGCATAAATTCAGAAGTGAAAAACGCCACTGAGCCGAATTTTTTTAACTTTTTATAAAATACTTTACAAAAAAGAGTGAATCGCAACGAGAAGATACTTAGGCGTGATTTTTATTTTTAAAAACATCGTTAAAACTTTAAAAAAGTACCATAAATTCAGAAGTGAAAAACGCCACTGAGCAGAATTTTTTTAACTTTTTATAAAATACTTTACAAAATAGAGTGAATCGCAACGAGAAGATACTTAGGCGTGATTTTTATTTGTAAAAACAGCGTTTGAAATTGACATAAGTAGCATAAATTCAGAAGTGAAAAACGCCACTAAGTAGAATTTTTTTAACTTTTTATAAAATACTTTACAAAATAGAGTGAATCGCAACGAGAAGATACTTAGGCGTGATTTTTATTTGTAAAAACAGCGTTTGAAATTGAAATAAGTAGCATAAATTCAGAAGTGAAAAACGCCACTGAGCAGAATTTTTTTAACTTTTTATAAAAAACTTTACAAAATAGAGTGAATCGCAACGAGAAGATACTTAGGCGTGATTTTTATTTGTAAAAACAGCGTTTGAAATTGAAATAAGTAGCTTAAATTCAGAAGTGAAAAAAGCCACTGAGCAGAATTTTTTTAACTTTTTATAAAATACTTTACAAAATAGAGTGAATCGCAACGAGAAGATACCTAGGCGTGATTTGTATTTGTAAAAACAGCGTTTGAAATTGAAATAAGTAGCAGAAATTCAGAAGTGAAAAACGCCACTGAGCAGAATTTTTTTAACTTTTTATAAAATACGTTACAAAATAGAGTGAATCGCAACGAGAAGATACTTAGGCCTGATTTTTATTTGTAAAAACAGCGTTTGAAATTGAAATAAGTAGCATAAATTCAGAAGTGAAAAACGCCACTGAGCGGAATTTTTTTACCTTTTTATAAAATACTTTACAAAATAGAGTGAATCGCAACGAGAAGATACTTAGGCGTGATTTTTACTTGTAAAAACAGCGTTTGATATTAAAATAAGTAGCATAAATTCAGAATTAAAAAACGCCACTCTGCACAATGTTTTGATTTTGCTATAAAATACTTAACAAAATAGAGTGGATAGCAACAAGAAAAGTCGAAGCCGTGCTTTTTTTTTTGTAAAAACATCGTTAAAAATTAAAATAAATACCATAAATTCAGAAGTGAAAAAAGCCACTGAGCAGAATTTTTTTAACTTTTTATAAATACTTTACGAAATAGAGTGAATCGCAAAGAGAAGATACTTAGGCGTGATTTTTATTTGTAAAAACAACGTTTGAAATTAAAATAAGTAGCATAAATTCTGAATTAAGAAACGCCACTCTGCAGAATTTTTTTATTTTGCTATAAAATACTTAACAAAATAGAGTGGATAGAACAAGAAGATTTGAAGCCGTGCATAATATTTGTAAAAACATCGTTAAAAATTGAAATAAGTACCATAAATTCAGAAGTGAAAAACGCCACTGAGCAGAATTTTTTTAACTTTATATAAAATACCTTACAAAATAGAGTGAATCGCCACGAGAAGATACATAGGCGTGATTTTAATTACTAAAAACAGCGTTTGATATTGAAATAAGTAGCATAAATTCAGAATTAAGAAACGCCACTCTGCAGAATTTTTTTATTTTGCTATAAAATACTTAACAAAATAGAGTGGATAGCAACAAGAAGAGTCAAAGCCGTGCTTTTTTTTGTAAAAACATCGTTAAAAATTAAAATAAATACCATAAATTTAGAAGTGAAAAACGCCACTGAGCAGAATTTTTTTAACTTTTTATACAATACTTTACAAAATAAAGTGAATCGCAACGAGAAGATACTTAGGCGTGATTTTTATTTGTAAAAACAGCGTTTGAAATTGAAATAAGTAGTATAAATTCAGAAGTGAAAAACGCCACTGAGCAGAATTTTTTTTTATCTTTTTATAAAATACTTTACAAAATAGAGTGAATCGCAACGAGAAGATACATAGGCGTGATTTTTATTTGTAAAAAAACCGTTTGAAATTAAAATAAGTAGCATAAATTCTGAATTAAGAAACGCCACTCTGCAGAACTTTTTTATTTTGCTATAAAATACTTAACAAAATAGAGTGAATCGCAACGAGAAGATACATAGCCGTGCATTTTATTTGTAAAAACATCGTTAATAATTGAAATAAGTACCATAAATTCAGAAGTGAAAAACGCAACTGAGCAGAATTTTTTTAACTTTATATAAAATACCTTACAAAATAAAGTGAATCGCAACGAGAAGATACAAAGGCGTGATTTTAATTACCAAAAACAGCGTTTGATATTGAAATAAGTAGCATAAATTCAGAATTAAGAAACGCCACTGAGCAGAATTTTTTTAACTTTTTATAAAATACTTTACAAAATAGAGTGAATCGCAACGAGAAGATACTTAGGCGTGATTTTTATTTGTAAAAACAGAGTATGAAATTGAAATAAGTAGCATAAATTCAGAAGTGAAAAACGCCACTGAGCAGAATTTTTTTAACTTTTTATAAAATACTTTACAAAATAGAGTGAATCGCAAAGAGAAGATACTTAGGCGTGATTTTTATTTGTAAAAACTGCGATTGAATTTGAAATAAGTAGCATAAATTCAGAAGTGAAAAACGCCACTCTGCATATTTTTTTTATATTGCTATAAAATACTTAACAAAATAGAGTGGATAGCAACAAGAAGAGTCGAAGCCGTGCATTTTATTTGTAAAAAATCGTTAGAAATTGAAATAAGTACCATAAATTCAGAAGTGAAAAACGCCACTGAGCAGAATTTTTTTAAACTTTATATAAAATACCTTACAAAATAGAGTGAATCGCAACGAGAAGATACATAGGCGTGATATTAATTACTAAAAACAGCGTTTGATATTGAAATAAGTAGCATAAATTCAGAATTAAGAAACGCCACTCTGCAGAATTTTTTTATTTTGCTATAAAATACTTAACATAATAGAGTGGATAGCAACAAGAAGATTCGAAGCCATGCATTTTATTTGTAAAAACATCGTTAAAAATTGAAATAAGTACCATAAATTCAGAAGTGAAAAACGCCATTGAGCAGAGTTTTTTTAACTTTATATAAAATACTTTACAAAATAGAGTGAATCGCAAAGAGAAGATACTTAGGCGTGATTTTTATTTGTAAAAACAGCGTCTCAAATTGAAATAAGTAGCATAAATTCAGAATTAAAAAACGCCACTCTGCAGAATTTTTTTATTTTGCTAAAAAATACTTAACAAAATAGAGTGGATAGAACAAGAAGATTTGAAGCCGTGCATTTTATTTGTAAAAACATCGTTAAAAATTGAAATAAGTACCATAAATTCAGAAGTGAAAAACGCCACTGAGCAGAATTTTTTTAACTTTATATAAAATACCTTACAAAATAGAGTGAATCGCCACGAGAAGATACATAGGCGTGATTTTAATTACTAAAAACAGCGTTTGATATTGAAATAAGTAGCATAAATTCAGAATTAAGAAACGCCACTCTGCAGAATTTTTTTATTTTGCTATAAAATACTTAACAAAATAGAGTGGATAGCAACCAGAAGATTCGAAGCCATGCATTTTATTTGTAAAAACAGCGTTTGAAATTGAAATAAGTAGCATAAATTCAGAAGTGAAAAACGCCACTGAGCAGAATTTTTTTAACTTTTTATAAAATACTTTACAAAATAGAGTGAATCGCAACGAGAAGATACTTAGGCGTGATTTTTATTTGTAAAAACAGCGTTTGATATTAAAATAAGTAGCATAAATTCAGAATTAAAAAACGCCACTGAGCCGAATTTTTTTAACTTTTTATAAAATACTTTACAAAATAGAGTGAATCGCAACGAGAAGATACTTATGCGTGATTTTTATTTTTAAAAACATCGTTAAAACTTTAAAAAAGTACCAAAAATTCAGAAGTGAAAAACGCCACTGAGCAGAATTTTTTTAACTTTTTATAAAATACTTTACAAAATAGAGTGAATCGCAACGAGAAGATACTTAGGCGTGATTTTTATTTGTAAAAACAGCGTTTGAAATTGAAATAAGTAGCATAAATTCAAAAGTGAAAAACGCCACTAAACAGAATTTTTTTAACTTTTTATAAAATACTTTACAAAATAGAGTGGATAGCAACAAGAAGAGTCGAAGCCGTGCATTTTGTTTGTAAAAACATCGTTAAAAATTGAAATAAGTACCATAAATTCAGAAGTGAAAAACGCCACTGAGCAGAATTTTTTTATTTTGCTATAAAATACTTAACAAAATAGAGTGGATAGCAACAAGAAGAGTCGAAGCCGTGCATTTTATTTGTAAAAACATCGTTAAAAATTGAAATAAGTACCATAAATTCAGAAGTGAAAAACGCCACTGAGCAGAATTTTTTTAACTTTTTATAAAATACCTTACAAAATAGAGTGAATCGCAACGAGAAGATACTTTGGCGTGATTTTTATTTGTAAAAACAGCGTTTGAAATTGAAATAAGTAGCATAAATTCAGAAGTGAAAAACGCCACTGAGCGGAATTTTTTTAACTTTTTATAAAATACTTTACAAAATAAAGTGAATCGCAACGAGAAGATACATAGGCGTGATTTTAATTACTAAATACGGCGTTTGATATTGAAATAAGTAGCATAAATTCAGAATTAAGAAACGCCACTGAGCCGAATTTTTTTAACTTTTTATAAAATACTTTACAAAATAGAGTGAATCGCAACGAGAAGATACTTAGGCGTGATTTTTATTTTTAAAAACATCGTTAAAACTTTAAAAAAGTACCATAAATTCAGAAGTGAAAAACGCCACTGAGCAGAATTTTTTTAACTTTTTATAAAATACTTTACCAAATAGAGTGAATCGCAACGAGAAGATACTTAGGCGTGATTTTTATTTGTAAAAACAGCGTTTGAAATTGAAATAAGTAGCATAAATTCAAAAGTGAAAAACGCCACTAAACAGAATTTTTTTAACTTTTTATAAAATACTTTACAAAATAGAGTGGATAGCAACAAGAAGAGTCGAAGCCGTGCATTTTGTTTGTAAAAACATCGTTAAAAATTGAAATAAGTACCATAAATTCAGAAGTGAAAAACGCCACTGAGCAGAATTTTTTTATTTTGCTATAAAATACTTAACAAAATAGAGTGGATAGCAACAAGAAGAGTCGAAGCCGTGCATTTTATTTGTAAAAACATCGTTAAAAATTGAAATAAGTACCATAAATTCAGAAGTGAAAAACGCCACTGAGCAGAATTTTTTTAACTTTTTATAAAATACCTTACAAAATAGAGTGAATCGCAACGAGAAGATACTTAGGCGTGATTTTTATTTGTAAAAACAGCGTTTGAAAATGAAATAAGTAGAATAAATTCAGAAGTGAAAAACGCCACTGAGCAGAATTTTTTTAACTTTTTATAAAATACTTTACAAAATAGAGTGAATCGCAACGAGAAGATACTTAGGCGTGATTTTTATTTGTAAAAACAGCGTTTGAAATTGAAATAAGTAGCATAAATTCAGAAGTGAAAAACGCCACTGAGCAGAATTTTTTTAACTTTTTATCAAATACATTACAAGGTAGAGTGAATCGCAACGAGAAGATACTTAGGCGTGATTTTTATTTGTAAAAACAGCGTTTGAAATTGAAATAAGTAGCATAAATTCAGAAGTGAAAAACGCCACTGAGCAGAATTTTTTTCACTTTTTATAAAATACTTTACAAAATAGAGTGAATCGCAACGAGAAGATACTTAGGCGTGATTTTTATTTGTAAAAACAGCGTTTGAAATTGAAATAAGTAGCATAAATTTAAAAGTGAAAAACGCCACTGAGCAGAATTTTTTTAACTTTTTATAAAATACTTTACAAAATAGAGTGAATCGCAACGAGAAGATACTAAGGCGTGATTTTTATTTGTAAAAACAGTGTTTGAAATTGAAATAAGTAGCATAAATTCAGAAGTGAAAAACGCCACTGAGCAGAATTTTTTTAACTTTTTATAAAATACTTTACAAAATAGAGTGAATCGCAACGAGAAGATACTTAGGCGTGATTTTTATTTGTAAAAACAGTGTTTGAAATTGAAATAAGTAGCATAAATTCAGAAGTGAAAAACGCCACTGAGCGGAATTTTTTTAACTTTTTATAAAATACTTTACAAAATAAAGTGAATCGCAACGAGAAGATACATAGGCGTGATTTTAATTACTAAATACAGCGTTTGATATTGAAATAAGTAGCATAAATTCAGAATTAAGAAACGCCACTGTGCAGAATTTTTTTATTTTGCTATAAAATACTTTACAAAATAGAGTGAATCGCAACGAGAAGATACTTAGGCGTGATTTTTATTTGTAAAAACAGCATTTGAAATTGAAATAAGTAGCATAAATTCAGAAGTGAAAATCGCCACTGAGCAGAATGTTTTTAACTTTTTATAAAATACTTTACAAAATAGAGTGAATCGCAACGAGAAGATACTTAGGCGTGATTTTTATTTGTAAAAACAGCGTTTGAAATTGAAATAAGTAGCATAAATTCAGAAGTGAAAAAAGCAACTGAGCAGAATTTTTTTAACTTTTTATCAAATACTTTACAAAATAGAGTGAATCGCAACGAGAAGATACTTAGGCGTGATTTGTATTTGTAAAAACAGCGTTTGAAATTGAAATAAGTAGCATAAATTCAGAAGTGAAAAACGACACTGAGCAGAATTCTTTTAACTTTTTATAAAATACTTTACAAAATAGAGTGAATCGCAAAGAGAAGATACTTAGGCGTGATTTTTATTTGTAAAAACAGCGTTTGAAATTGAAATAAGTAGCATAAATTCAAAAGTGAAAAACGCCACTAAACAGAATTTTTTTAACTTTTTATAAAATACTTTACAAAATAGAGTGGATAGCAACAAGAAGAGTCGAAGCCGTGCATTTTGTTTGTAAAAACATCGTTAAAAATTGAAATAAGTACCATAAATTCAGAAGTGAAAAACGCCACTGAGCAGAATTTTTTTATTTTGCTATAAAATACTTAACAAAATAGAGTGGATAGCAACAAGAAGAGTCGAAGCCGTGCATTTTATTTGTAAAAACATCGTTAAAAATTGAAATAAGTACCATAAATTCAGAAGTGAAAAACGCCACTGAGCAGAATTTTTTTAACTTTTTATAAAATACCTTACAAAATAGAGTGAATCGCAACGAGAAGATACTTAGGCGTGATTTTTATTTGTAAAAACAGCGTTTGAAAATGAAATAAGTAGAATAAATTCAGAAGTGAAAAACGCCACTGAGCAGAATTTTTTTAACTTTTTATAAAATACTTTACAAAATAGAGTGAATCGCAACGAGAAGATACTTAGGCGTGATTTTTATTTGTAAAAACAGCGTTTGAAATTGAAATAAGTAGCATAAATTCAGAAGTGAAAAACGCCACTGAGCAGAATTTTTTTAACTTTTTATCAAATACATTACAAGGTAGAGTGAATCGCAACGAGAAGATACTTAGGCGTGATTTTTATTTGTAAAAACAGCGTTTGAAATTGAAATAAGTAGCATAAATTCAGAAGTGAAAAACGCCACTGAGCAGAATTTTTTTCACTTTTTATAAAATACTTTACAAAATAGAGTGAATCGCAACGAGAAGATACTTAGGCGTGATTTTTATTTGTAAAAACAGCGTTTGAAATTGAAATAAGTAGCATAAATTTAAAAGTGAAAAACGCCACTGAGCAGAATTTTTTTAACTTTTTATAAAATACTTTACAAAATAGAGTGAATCGCAACGAGAAGATACTAAGGCGTGATTTTTATTTGTAAAAACAGTGTTTGAAATTGAAATAAGTAGCATAAATTCAGAAGTGAAAAACGCCACTGAGCAGAATTTTTTTAACTTTTTATAAAATACTTTACAAAATAGAGTGAATCGCAACGAGAAGATACTTAGGCGTGATTTTTATTTGTAAAAACAGTGTTTGAAATTGAAATAAGTAGCATAAATTCAGAAGTGAAAAACGCCACTGAGCGGAATTTTTTTAACTTTTTATAAAATACTTTACAAAATAAAGTGAATCGCAACGAGAAGATACATAGGCGTGATTTTAATTACTAAATACAGCGTTTGATATTGAAATAAGTAGCATAAATTCAGAATTAAGAAACGCCACTGTGCAGAATTTTTTTATTTTGCTATAAAATACTTTACAAAATAGAGTGAATCGCAACGAGAAGATACTTAGGCGTGATTTTTATTTGTAAAAACAGCATTTGAAATTGAAATAAGTAGCATAAATTCAGAAGTGAAAATCGCCACTGAGCAGAATGTTTTTAACTTTTTATAAAATACTTTACAAAATAGAGTGAATCGCAACGAGAAGATACTTAGGCGTGATTTTTATTTGTAAAAACAGCGTTTGAAATTGAAATAAGTAGCATAAATTCAGAAGTGAAAAAAGCAACTGAGCAGAATTTTTTTAACTTTTTATCAAATACTTTACAAAATAGAGTGAATCGCAACGAGAAGATACTTAGGCGTGATTTGTATTTGTAAAAACAGCGTTTGAAATTGAAATAAGTAGCATAAATTCAGAAGTGAAAAACGACACTGAGCAGAATTCTTTTAACTTTTTATAAAATACTTTACAAAATAGAGTGAATCGCAAAGAGAAGATACTTAGGCGTGATTTTTATTTGTAAAAACTGCGATTGAATTTGAAATAAGTAGCATAAATTCAGAAGTGAAAAACGCCACTCTGCATATTTTTTTTATATTGCTATAAAATACTTAACAAAATAGAGTGGATAGCAACAAGAAGAGTCGAAGCCGTGCATTTTATTTGTAAAAAATCGTTAGAAATTGAAATAAGTACCATAAATTCAGAAGTGAAAAACGCCACTGAGCAGAATTTTTTTAAACTTTATATAAAATACCTTACAAAATAGAGTGAATCGCAACGAGAAGATACATAGGCGTGATATTAATTACTAAAAACAGCGTTTGATATTGAAATAAGTAGCATAAATTCAGAATTAAGAAACGCCACTCTGCAGAATTTTTTTATTTTGCTATAAAATACTTAACATAATAGAGTGGATAGCAACAAGAAGATTCGAAGCCATGCATTTTATTTGTAAAAACATCGTTAAAAATTGAAATAAGTACCATAAATTCAGAAGTGAAAAACGCCATTGAGCAGAGTTTTTTTAACTTTATATAAAATACTTTACAAAATAGAGTGAATCGCAAAGAGAAGATACTTAGGCGTGATTTTTATTTGTAAAAACAGCGTCTCAAATTGAAATAAGTAGCATAAATTCAGAATTAAAAAACGCCACTCTGCACAATGTTTTGATTTTGCTATAAAATACTTAACAAAATAGAGTGGATAGCAACAAGAAGAGTCGGAGTGGTGCTTTTTTTTTGTAAAAACATCGTTAAAAATTAAAAAAAATACCATAAATTCAGAAGTGAAAATCGCCACTGAGCAGAATTTTTTTAACTTTTTATAAAATACTTTACAAAATAGAGTGAATCGCAAAGAGAAGATACTTAGGCGTGATTTTTATTTGTAAAAACAGCGTCTCAAATTGAAATAAGTAGCATAAATTCAGAATTAAAAAACGCCACTCTGCACAATGTTTTGATTTTGCTATAAAATACTTAACAAAATAGAGTGGATAGCAACAAGAAGAGTCGGAGTGGTGCTTTTTTTTTGTAAAAACATCGTTAAAAATTAAAATAAATACCATAAATTTAGAAGTGAAAAACGCCACTGAGCAGAATTTTTTTAACTTTTTATATAATACTTTAAGAATAGAGTTAATCGCAACGAGAAGATACTTAGGCGTGATTTTTATTTGTAAAAACAGCGTTTGAAATTAAAATAAGTAGCATAAATTCAGAATTAAGAAACGCCACTGTGCAGAATTTTTTTATTTTGCTATAAAATACTTAACAAAATAGAGTGGATAGAACAAGAAGAGTCGAAGCCGTGCATTTTTTTTGTAAAAACATCGTTAAAAATTGAAATAAGTACCATAAATTCAGAAATGAAAAACGCCAATGAGCAGAATTTTTTTATTTTTTTATAAAATACTTTACAAAATAGAGTGGATAGGAACAAGAAGAGTCGAAGCCGTCCTTTTTTTTTGTAAAAACATCGTTAAAAATTAAAATTAATACCATAAATATAGAAGTGAAAAACGCCACTGAGCAGATTTTTTTAACTTTTTATAAAATACTTAACAAAATAGAGTGGATAGAACAAGAAGATTTGAAGCCGTGCATTTTATTTGTAAAAACATCGTTAAAAATTGAAATAAGTACCATAAATTCAGAAGTGAAAAACGCCACTGAGCAGAATTTTTTTAACTTTATATAAAATACCTTACAAAATAGAGTGAATCGCAACGAGAAGATACATAGGCGTGATTTTAATTACTAAAAACAGCGTTTGATATTGAAATAAGTAGCATAAATTCTGAATTAAGAAACGCCACTCTGCAGAATTTTTTTATTTTGCAATAAAATACTTAACAAAATAGAGTGGATAGAACATGAAGAGTCGAAGCCGTGCATTTTTTTTGTAAAAACATCGTTAAAAATTGAAATAAGTACCATAAATTCAGAAGTGAAAAACGCCACTGAGCAGAATTTTTTTAACTATATAAAAAATATATTACATAATAGAGTGAATCGCAACGAGAAGATACATAGGCGTGTTTTTTTTTGTAAAAACAGCGTTTGAAATTAAAATAAGTAGCATAAATTCAGAAGTGAAAAACGCCACTGAGCCGAATTTTTTTAACTTTTTAAAAAATACTTTACAAAAAAGAGTGAATCGCAACGCGAAGATACTTAGGCGTGATTTTTATTTGTAAAAACAGCGTTTCAAATTGAAATAAGTACCATAAATTCAGAAATGAAAAACGCCACTGAGCAGAATTTTTTTATTTTTTTATAAAATACTTTACAAAATAGAGTGGATAGCAACAAGAAGAGTCGGAGTGGTGCTTTTTTTTGTAAAAACATCGTTAAAAATTAAAATAAATACCATAAATTTAGAAGTGAAAAACGCCACTGAGCAGAATTTTTTTAACTTTTTATAAAATACTTAACAAAATAGAGTGGATAGAACAAGAAGATTTGAAGCCGTGCATTTTATTTGTAAAAACATCGTTAAAAATTGAAATAAGTACCATAAATTCAGAAGTGAAAAACGCCACTGAGCAGAATTTTTTTAACTTTATATAATATACCTTACAAAATAGAGTGAATCGCAACGAGAAGATACATAGGCGTGATTTTAATTACTAAAAACAGCGTTTGATATTGAAATAAGTAGCATAAATTCTGAATTAAGAAACGCCACTCTGCAGAATTTTTTTATTTTGCTATAAAATACTTAACAAAATAGAGTGGATAGAACAAGAAGAGTCGAAGCCGTGCATTTTTTTTGTAAACACATCGTTAAAAATTGAAATAAGTACCATAAATTCAGAAGTGAAAAACGCCACTGAGCAGAATTTTTTTAACTATATAAAAAATACTTTACATAATAGAGTGAATCGCAAGGAGAAGATACATAGGCGTGTTTTTTTTTGTAAAAACAGCGTTTGAAATTAAAATAAGTAGCATAAATTCAGAAGTGAAAAACGCCACTGAGCCGAATTTTTTTAACTTTTTATAAAATACTTTACAAAAAAGAGTGAATCGCAACGAGAAGATACTTAGGCGTGATTTTTATTTTTAAAAACATCGTTAAAACTTTAAAAAAGTACCATAAATTCAGAAGTGAAAAACGCCACTGAGCAGAATTTTTTTAACTTTTTATAAAATACTTTACAAAATAGAGTGAATCGCAACGAGAAGATACTTAGGCGTGATTTTTATTTGTAAAAACAGCGTTTGAAATTGACATAAGTAGCATAAATTCAGAAGTGAAAAACGCCACTAAGTAGAATTTTTTTAACTTTTTATAAAATACTTTACAAAATAGAGTGAATCGCAACGAGAAGATACTTAGGCGTGATTTTTATTTGTAAAAACAGCGTTTGAAATTGAAATAAGTAGCATAAATTCAGAAGTGAAAAACGCCACTGAGCAGAATTTTTTTAACTTTTTATAAAAAACTTTACAAAATAGAGTGAATCGCAACGAGAAGATACTTAGGCGTGATTTTTATTTGTAAAAACAGCGTTTGAAATTGAAATAAGTAGCTTAAATTCAGAAGTGAAAAAAGCCACTGAGCAGAATTTTTTTAACTTTTTATAAAATACTTTACAAAATAGAGTGAATCGCAACGAGAAGATACCTAGGCGTGATTTGTATTTGTAAAAACAGCGTTTGAAATTGAAATAAGTAGCAGAAATTCAGAAGTGAAAAACGCCACTGAGCAGAATTTTTTTAACTTTTTATAAAATACGTTACAAAATAGAGTGAATCGCAACGAGAAGATACTTAGGCCTGATTTTTATTTGTAAAAACAGCGTTTGAAATTGAAATAAGTAGCATAAATTCAGAAGTGAAAAACGCCACTGAGCGGAATTTTTTTACCTTTTTATAAAATACTTTACAAAATAGAGTGAATCGCAACGAGAAGATACTTAGGCGTGATTTTTACTTGTAAAAACAGCGTTTGATATTAAAATAAGTAGCATAAATTCAGAATTAAAAAACGCCACTCTGCACAATGTTTTGATTTTGCTATAAAATACTTAACAAAATAGAGTGGATAGCAACAAGAAAAGTCGAAGCCGTGCTTTTTTTTTTGTAAAAACATCGTTAAAAATTAAAATAAATACCATAAATTCAGAAGTGAAAAAAGCCACTGAGCAGAATTTTTTTAACTTTTTATAAATACTTTACGAAATAGAGTGAATCGCAAAGAGAAGATACTTAGGCGTGATTTTTATTTGTAAAAACAGCGTTTGAAATTAAAATAAGTAGCATAAATTCTGAATTAAGAAACGCCACTCTGCAGAATTTTTTTATTTTGCTATAAAATACTTAACAAAATAGAGTGGATAGAACAAGAAGATTTGAAGCCGTGCATTATATTTGTAAAAACATCGTTAAAAATTGAAATAAGTACCATAAATTCAGAAGTGAAAAACGCCACTGAGCAGAATTTTTTTAACTTTATATAAAATACCTTACAAAATAGAGTGAATCGCCACGAGAAGATACATAGGCGTGATTTTAATTACTAAAAACAGCGTTTGATATTGAAATAAGTAGCATAAATTCAGAATTAAGAAACGCCACTCTGCAGAATTTTTTTATTTTGCTATTAAATACTTAACAAAATAGAGTGGATAGCAACAAGAAGAGTCGAAGCCGTGCTTTTTTTTGTAAAAACATCGTTAAAAATTAAAATAAATACCATAAATTTAGAAGTGAAAAACGCCACTGAGCAGAATTTTTTTAACTTTTTATACAATACTTTACAAAATAAAGTGAATCGCAACGAGAAGATACTTAGGCGTGATTTTTATTTGTAAAAACAGCGTTTGAAATTGAAATAAGTAGTATAAATTCAGAAGTGAAAAACGCCACTGAGCAGAATTTTTTTTTATCTTTTTATAAAATACTTTACAAAATAGAGTGAATCGCAACGAGAAGATACATAGGCGTGATTTTTATTTGTAAAAAAACCGTTTGAAATTAAAATAAGTAGCATAAATTCTGAATTAAGAAACGCCACTCTGCAGAACTTTTTTATTTTGCTATAAAATACTTAACAAAATAGAGTGAATCGCAACGAGAAGATACATAGCCGTGCATTTTATTTGTAAAAACATCGTTAATAATTGAAATAAGTACCATAAATTCAGAAGTGAAAAACGCAACTGAGCAGAATTTTTTTAACTTTATATAAAATACCTTACAAAATAAAGTGAATCGCAACGAGAAGATACATAGGCGTGATTTTAATTACTAAAAACAGCGTTTGATATTGAAATAAGTAGCATAAATTCAGAATTAAGAAACGCCACTGAGCAGAATTTTTTTAACTTTTTATAAAATACTTTACAAAATAGAGTGAATCGCAACGAGAAGATACTTAGGCGTGATTTTTATTTGTAAAAACAGAGTATGAAATTGAAATAAGTAGCATAAATTCAGAAGTGAAAAACGCCACTGAGCAGAATTTTTTTAACTTTTTATAAAATACTTAACAAAATAGAGTGGATAGCAACAAGAGTCGAAGCCGTGCTTTTTTTTGTAAAAACATCGTTAAAAATTAAAATAAATACCATAAATTCAGAAGTGCAAAACGCCACTGAGCAGAATTTTTTTAACTTTTTATAAAATACTTTACAAAATAGAGTGAATCGCAAAGAGAAGATACTTAGGCGTGATTTTTATTTGTAAAAACAGCATTTGAAATTGAAATAAGTAGCATAAATTCAGAAGTGAAAAACGCCACTGAGCAGATTTTTTTAACTTTTTATAAAATACTTAACAAAATAGAGTGGATAGAACAAGAAGATTTGAAGCCGTGCATTTTATTTGTAAAAACATCGTTAAAAACTGAAATAAGTACCATAAATTCAGAAGTGAAAAACGCCACTGAGCAGAATTTTTTTAACTTTATATAAAATACCTTACAAAATAGAGTGGATAGCAACAAGAAGAGTCGGAGTGGTGCTTTTTTTTTGTAACAACATCGTTAAAAATTAAAATAAATACCATAAATTTAGAAGTGAAAAACGCCACTGAGCAGAATTTTTTTAACTTTTTATAAAATACTTAACAAAATAGAGTGGATAGAACAAGAAGATTTGAAGCCGTGCATTTTATTTGTAAAAACATCGTTAAAAATTGAAATAAGTACCATAAATTCAGAAGTGAAAAACGCCACTGAGCAGAATTTTTTTAACTTTATATAAAATACCTTACAAAATAGAGTGAATCGCAACGAGAAGATACATAGGCGTGATTTTAATTACTAAAAACAGCGTTTGATATTGAAATAAGTAGCATAAATTCTGAATTAAGAAACGCCACTCTGCAGAATTTTTTTATTTTGCTATAAAATACTTAACAAAATAGAGTGGATAGAACAAGAAGAGTCGAAGCCGTGCATTTTTTTTGTAAACACATCGTTAAAAATTGAAATAAGTACCATAAATTCAGAAGTGAAAAACGCCACTGAGCAGAATTTTTTTAACTATATAAAAAATACTTTACATAATAGAGTGAATCGCAAGGAGAAGATACATAGGCGTGTTTTTTTTTGTAAAAACAGCGTTTGAAATTAAAATAAGTAGCATAAATTCAGAAGTGAAAAACGCCACTGAGCCGAATTTTTTTAACTTTTTATAAAATACTTTACAAAAAAGAGTGAATCGAAACGAGAAGATACTTAGGCGTGATTTTTATTTTTAAAAACATCGTTAAAACTTTAAAAAAGTACCATAAATTCAGAAGTGAAAAACGCCACAGCAGAATTTTTTTAACTTTTTATAAAATACTTTACAAAATAGAGTGAATCGCAACGAGAAGATACTTAGGCGTGATTTTTATTTGTAAAAACAGCGTTTGAAATTGAAATAAGTAGCATAAATTCAGAAGTGAAAAACGCCACTAAGTAGAATTTTTTTAACTTTTTATAAAATACTTTACAAAATAGAGTGAATCGCAACGAGAAGATACTTAGGCGTGATTTTTATTTGTAAAAACAGCGTTTGAAATTGAAATAAGTAGCATAAATTCAGAAGTGAAAAACGCCACTGAGCAGAATTTTTTTAACTTTTTATAAAAAACTTTACAAAATAGAGTGAATCGCAACGAGAAGATACTTAGGCGTGATTTTTATTTGTAAAAACAGCGTTTGAAATTGAAATAAGTAGCATAAATTCAGAAGTGAAAAAAGCCACTGAGCAGAATTTTTTTAACTTTTTATAAAATACTTTACAAAATAGAGTGAATCGCAACGAGAAGATACCTAGGCGTGATTTGTATTTGTAAAAACAGCGTTTGAAATTGAAATAAGTAGCAGAAATTCAGAAGTGAAAAACGCCACTGAGAAGAATTTTTTTAACTTTTTATAAAATACGTTACAAAATAGAGTGAATCGCAACGAGAAGATACTTAGGCCTGATTTTTATTTGTAAAAACAGCGTTTGAAATTGAAATAAGTAGCATAAATTCAGAAGTGAAAAACGCCACTGAGCGGAATTTTTTTACCTTTTTATAAAATACTTTACAAAATAGAGTGAATCGCAACGAGAAGATACTTAGGCGTGATTTTTACTTGTAAAAACAGCGTTTGATATTAAAATAAGTAGCATAAATTCAGAATTAAAAAACGCCACTCTGCACAATGTTTTGATTTTGCTATAAAATACTTAACAAAATAGAGTGGATAGCAACAAGAAGAGTCGAAGCCGTGCTTTTTTTTGTAAAAACATCGTTAAAAATTAAAATAAATACCATAAATTTAGAAGTGAAAAACGCCACTGAGCAGAATTTTTTTAACTTTTTATACCATACTTTACAAAATAGAGTGAATCGCAACGAGAAGATACATAGGCGTGATTTTTATTTGTAAAAACAGCGTTTGAAATTAAAATAAGTAGCATAAATTCTGAATTAAGAAACGCCACTCTGCAGAACTTTTTTATTTTGCTATAAAATACTTAACAAAATAGAGTGAATCGCAACGAGAAGATACATAGCCGTGCATTTTATTTGTAAAAACATCGTTAATAATTGAAATAAGTACCATAAATTCAGAAGTGAAAAACGCAACTGAGCAGAATTTTTTTAACTTTATATAAAATACCTTACAAAATAAAGTGAATCGCAACGAGAAGATACATAGGCGTGATTTTAATTACTAAAAACAGCGTTTGATATTGAAATAAGTAGCATAAATTCAGAATTAAGAAACGCCACTGAGCAGAATTTTTTTAACTTTTTATAAAATACTTTACAAAATAGAGTGAATCGCAACGAGAAGATACTTAGGCGTGATTTTTATTTGTAAAAACAGAGTATGAAATTGAAATAAGTAGCATAAATTCAGAAGTGAAAAACGCCACTGAGCAGAATTTTTTTAACTTTTTATAAAATACTTAACAAAATAGAGTGGATAGCAACAAGAGTCGAAGCCGTGCTTTTTTTTGTAAAAACATCGTTAAAAATTAAAATAAATACCATAAATTCAGAAGTGCAAAACGCCACTGAGCAGAATTTTTTTAACTTTTTATAAAATACTTTACAAAATAGAGTGAATCGCAAAGAGAAGATACTTAGGCGTGATTTTTATTTGTAAAAACAGCATTTGAAATTGAAATAAGTAGCATAAATTCAGAAGTGAAAATCGCCACTGAGCAGAATGTTTTTAACTTTTTTTAAAATACTTTACAAAATAGAGTGAATCGCAAAGAGAAGATACTTAGGCGTGATTTTTATTTGTAAAAACAGCGTCTCAAATTGAAATAAGTAGCATTAATTCAGAATAAAAAAACGCCACTCTGCACAATGTTTTGATTTTGCTATAAAATACTTTACAAAATAGAGTGGATAGCAACAAGAAGAGTCGAAGCCGTGCTTTTTTTTGTAAAAACATCGTTAAAAATTAAAATAAATACCATAAATTTAGAAGTGAAAAACGCCACTGAGCAGAATTTTTTTAACTTTTTATAAAATACTTTACAAAATAGAGTGAATCGCAACGAGAAGATACTTAGGCGTGATTTTTATTTGTAAAAACAGCGTTTGAAATTCAAATAAGTACCATAAATTCAGAGGTGAAAAACGCAACTGAGCAGAATTTTTTTAGCTTTATATAAAATACTTTACAAAATAAAGTGAATCGCAACGAGAAGATACATAGGCGTGATTTTAATTACTAAATACAGCGTTTGATATTGAAATAAGTAGCATAAATTCAGAATTAAGAAACGCCACTGTGCAGAATTTTTTTATTTTGCTATAAAATACTTTACAAAATAGAGTGAATCGCAACGAGAAGATACTTAGGCGTGATTTTTATTTGTAAAAACATCGTTAAAACTTTAAATAAGTACCATAAATTCAGAAGTGAAAAACGCCACTGAGCAGAATTTTTTTAACTTTTTATAAAATACTTTACAAAATAGAGTGAATCGCAACGAGAAGATACTTAGGCGTGATTTTTATTTGTAAAAACAGCGTTTGAAATTGAAATAAGTAGCATAAATTCAGAAGTGAAAAAAGCAACTGAGCAGAATTTTTTTAACTTTTTATCAAATACTTTACAAAATAGAGTGAATCGCAACGAGAAGATACTTAGGCGTGATTTGTATTTGTAAAAACAGCGTTTGAAATTGAAATAAGTAGCATAAATTCAGAAGTGAAAAACGACACTGAGCAGAATTCTTTTAACTTTTTATAAAATACTTTACAAAATAGAGTGAATCGCAAAGAGAAGATACTTAGGCGTGATTTTTATTTGTAAAAACAGCGTTTGAAATTGAAATAAGTAGTATAAATTCAGAAGTGAAAAACGCCACTGAGCAGAATTTTTTTTTATCTTTTTATAAAATACTTTACAAAATAGAGTGAATCGCAACGAGAAGATACTTAGGCGTGATTTTTATTTGTAAAAACAGCGTTTGAAATTGAAATAAGTAGCATAAATTCAGAAGTGAAAAACGCCACTAAGTAGAATTTTTTTAACTTTTTATAAAATACTTTACAAAATAGAGTGAATCGCAACGAGAAGATACTTAGGCGTGATTTTTATTTGTAAAAACAGCGTTTGAAATTGAAATAAGTAGCATAAATTCAGAAGTGAAAAACGCCACTGAGCAGAATTTTTTTAACTTTTTATAAAAAACTTTACAAAATAGAGTGAATCGCAACGAGAAGATACTTAGGCGTGATTTTTATTTGTAAAAACAGCGTTTGAAATTGAAATAAGTAGCATAAATTCAGAAGTGAAAAAAGCCACTGAGCAGAATTTTTTTAACTTTTTATAAAATACTTTACAAAATAGAGTGAATCGCAACGAGAAGATACCTAGGCGTGATTTGTATTTGTAAAAACAGCGTTTGAAATTGAAATAAGTAGCAGAAATTCAGAAGTGAAAAACGCCACTGAGAAGAATTTTTTTAACTTTTTATAAAATACGTTACAAAATAGAGTGAATCGCAACGAGAAGATACTTAGGCCTGATTTTTATTTGTAAAAACAGCGTTTGAAATTGAAATAAGTAGCATAAATTCAGAAGTGAAAAACGCCACTGAGCGGAATTTTTTTACCTTTTTATAAAATACTTTACAAAATAGAGTGAATCGCAACGAGAAGATACTTAGGCGTGATTTTTACTTGTAAAAACAGCGTTTGATATTAAAATAAGTAGCATAAATTCAGAATTAAAAAACGCCACTCTGCACAATGTTTTGATTTTGCTATAAAATACTTAACAAAATAGAGTGGATAGCAACAAGAAGAGTCGAAGCCGTGCTTTTTTTTGTAAAAACATCGTTAAAAATTAAAATAAATACCATAAATTTAGAAGTGAAAAACGCCACTGAGCAGAATTTTTTTAACTTTTTATACCATACTTTACAAAATAGAGTGAATCGCAACGAGAAGATACATAGGCGTGATTTTTATTTGTAAAAACAGCGTTTGAAATTAAAATAAGTAGCATAAATTCTGAATTAAGAAACGCCACTCTGCAGAACTTTTTTATTTTGCTATAAAATACTTAACAAAATAGAGTGAATCGCAACGAGAAGATACATAGCCGTGCATTTTATTTGTAAAAACATCGTTAATAATTGAAATAAGTACCATAAATTCAGAAGTGAAAAACGCAACTGAGCAGAATTTTTTTAACTTTATATAAAATACCTTACAAAATAAAGTGAATCGCAACGAGAAGATACATAGGCGTGATTTTAATTACTAAAAACAGCGTTTGATATTGAAATAAGTAGCATAAATTCAGAATTAAGAAACGCCACTGAGCAGAATTTTTTTAACTTTTTATAAAATACTTTACAAAATAGAGTGAATCGCAACGAGAAGATACTTAGGCGTGATTTTTATTTGTAAAAACAGAGTATGAAATTGAAATAAGTAGCATAAATTCAGAAGTGAAAAACGCCACTGAGCAGAATTTTTTTAACTTTTTATAAAATACTTAACAAAATAGAGTGGATAGCAACAAGAGTCGAAGCCGTGCTTTTTTTTGTAAAAACATCGTTAAAAATTAAAATAAATACCATAAATTCAGAAGTGCAAAACGCCACTGAGCAGAATTTTTTTAACTTTTTATAAAATACTTTACAAAATAGAGTGAATCGCAAAGAGAAGATACTTAGGCGTGATTTTTATTTGTAAAAACAGCATTTGAAATTGAAATAAGTAGCATAAATTCAGAAGTGAAAATCGCCACTGAGCAGAATGTTTTTAACTTTTTTTAAAATACTTTACAAAATAGAGTGAATCGCAAAGAGAAGATACTTAGGCGTGATTTTTATTTGTAAAAACAGCGTCTCAAATTGAAATAAGTAGCATTAATTCAGAATAAAAAAACGCCACTCTGCACAATGTTTTGATTTTGCTATAAAATACTTTACAAAATAGAGTGGATAGCAACAAGAAGAGTCGAAGCCGTGCTTTTTTTTGTAAAAACATCGTTAAAAATTAAAATAAATACCATAAATTTAGAAGTGAAAAACGCCACTGAGCAGAATTTTTTTAACTTTTTATAAAATACTTTACAAAATAGAGTGAATCGCAACGAGAAGATACTTAGGCGTGATTTTTATTTGTAAAAACAGCGTTTGAAATTCAAATAAGTACCATAAATTCAGAGGTGAAAAACGCAACTGAGCAGAATTTTTTTAGCTTTATATAAAATACTTTACAAAATAAAGTGAATCGCAACGAGAAGATACATAGGCGTGATTTTAATTACTAAATACAGCGTTTGATATTGAAATAAGTAGCATAAATTCAGAATTAAGAAACGCCACTGTGCAGAATTTTTTTATTTTGCTATAAAATACTTTACAAAATAGAGTGAATCGCAACGAGAAGATACTTAGGCGTGATTTTTATTTGTAAAAACATCGTTAAAACTTTAAATAAGTACCATAAATTCAGAAGTGAAAAACGCCACTGAGCAGAATTTTTTTAACTTTTTATAAAATACTTTACAAAATAGAGTGAATCGCAACGAGAAGATACTTAGGCGTGATTTTTATTTGTAAAAACAGCGTTTGAAATTGAAATAAGTAGCATAAATTCAGAAGTGAAAAAAGCAACTGAGCAGAATTTTTTTAACTTTTTATCAAATACTTTACAAAATAGAGTGAATCGCAACGAGAAGATACTTAGGCGTGATTTGTATTTGTAAAAACAGCGTTTGAAATTGAAATAAGTAGCATAAATTCAGAAGTGAAAAACGACACTGAGCAGAATTCTTTTAACTTTTTATAAAATACTTTACAAAATAGAGTGAATCGCAAAGAGAAGATACTTAGGCGTGATTTTTATTTGTAAAAACAGCGTTTGAAATTGAAATAAGTAGTATAAATTCAGAAGTGAAAAACGCCACTGAGCAGAATTTTTTTTTATCTTTTTATAAAATACTTTACAAAATAGAGTGAATCGCAACGAGAAGATACATAGGCGTGATTTTTATTTGTAAAAAAACCGTTTGAAATTAAAATAAGTAGCATAAATTCTGAATTAAGAAACGCCACTCTGCAGAACTTTTTTATTTTGCTATAAAATACTTAACAAAATAGAGTGAATCGCAACGAGAAGATACATAGCCGTGCATTTTATTTGTAAAAACATCGTTAATAATTGAAATAAGTACCATAAATTCAGAAGTGAAAAACGCAACTGAGCAGAATTTTTTTAACTTTATATAAAATACCTTACAAAATAAAGTGAATCGCAACGAGAAGATACATAGGCGTGATTTTAATTACTAAAAACAGCGTTTGATATTGAAATAAGTAGCATAAATTCAGAATTAAGAAACGCCACTGAGCAGAATTTTTTTAACTTTTTATAAAATACTTTACAAAATAGAGTGAATCGCAACGAGAAGATACTTAGGCGTGATTTTTATTTGTAAAAACAGAGTATGAAATTGAAATAAGTAGCATAAATTCAGAAGTGAAAAACGCCACTGAGCAGAATTTTTTTAACTTTTTATAAAATACTTAACAAAATATAGTGGATAGCAACAAGAGTCGAAGCCGTGCTTTTTTTTGTAAAAACATCGTTAAAAATTAAAATAAATACCATAAATTCAGAAGTGCAAAACGCCACTGAGCAGAATTTTTTTAACTTTTTATAAAATACTTTACAAAATAGAGTGAATCGCAAAGAGAAGATACTTAGGCGTGATTTTTATTTGTAAAAACAGCATTTGAAATTGAAATAAGTAGCATAAATTCAGAAGTGAAAAACGCCACTGAGCAGATTTTTTTAACTTTTTATAAAATACTTAACAAAATAGAGTGGATAGAACAAGAAGATTTGAAGCCGTGCATTTTATTTGTAAAAACATCGTTAAAAATTGAAATAAGTACCATAAATTCAGAAGTGAAAAACGCCACTGAGCAGAATTTTTTTAACTTTATATAAAATACCTTACAAAATAGAGTGGATAGCAACAAGAAGAGTCGGAGTGGTGCTTTTTTTTTGTAAAAACATCGTTAAAAATTAAAATAAATACCATAAATTTAGAAGTGAAAAACGCCACTGAGCAGAATTTTTTTAACTTTTTATAAAATACTTAACAAAATAGAGTGGATAGAACAAGAAGATTTGAAGCCGTGCATTTTATTTGTAAAAACATCGTTAAAAATTGAAATAAGTACCATAAATTCAGAAGTGAAAAACGCCACTGAGCAGAATTTTTTTAACTTTATATAAAATACCTTACAAAATAGAGTGAATCGCAACGAGAAGATACATAGGCGTGATTTTAATTACTAAAAACAGCGTTTGATATTGAAATAAGTAGCATAAATTCTGAATTAAGAAACGCCACTCTGCAGAATTTTTTTATTTTGCTATAAAATACTTAACAAAATAGAGTGGATAGAACAAGAAGAGTCGAAGCCGTGCATTTTTTTTGTAAACACATCGTTAAAAATTGAAATAAGTACCATAAATTCAGAAGTGAAAAACGCCACTGAGCAGAATTTTTTTAACTATATAAAAAATACTTTACATAATAGAGTGAATCGCAAGGAGAAGATACATAGGCGTGTTTTTTTTTGTAAAAACAGCGTTTGAAATTAAAATAAGTAGCATAAATTCAGAAGTGAAAAACGCCACTGAGCCGAATTTTTTTAACTTTTTATAAAATACTTTACAAAAAAGAGTGAATCGAAACGAGAAGATACTTAGGCGTGATTTTTATTTTTAAAAACATCGTTAAAACTTTAAAAAAGTACCATAAATTCAGAAGTGAAAAACGCCACAGCAGAATTTTTTTAACTTTTTATAAAATACTTTACAAAATAGAGTGAATCGCAACGAGAAGATACTTAGGCGTGATTTTTATTTGTAAAAACAGCGTTTGAAATTGAAATAAGTAGCATAAATTCAGAAGTGAAAAACGCCACTAAGTAGAATTTTTTTAACTTTTTATAAAATACTTTACAAAATAGAGTGAATCGCAACGAGAAGATACTTAGGCGTGATTTTTATTTGTAAAAACAGCGTTTGAAATTGAAATAAGTAGCATAAATTCAGAAGTGAAAAACGCCACTGAGCAGAATTTTTTTAACTTTTTATAAAAAACTTTACAAAATAGAGTGAATCGCAACGAGAAGATACTTAGGCGTGATTTTTATTTGTAAAAACAGCGTTTGAAATTGAAATAAGTAGCATAAATTCAGCAGTGAAAAAAGCCACTGAGCAGAATTTTTTTAACTTTTTATAAAATACTTTACAAAATAGAGTGAATCGCAACGAGAAGATACCTAGGCGTGATTTGTATTTGTAAAAACAGCGTTTGAAATTGAAATAAGTAGCAGAAATTCAGAAGTGAAAAACGCCACTGAGCAGAATTTTTTTAACTTTTTATAAAATACGTTACAAAATAGAGTGAATCGCAACGAGAAGATACTTAGGCCTGATTTTTATTTGTAAAAACAGCGTTTGAAATTGAAATAAGTAGCATAAATTCAGAAGTGAAAAACGCCACTGAGCGGAATTTTTTTACCTTTTTATAAAATACTTTACAAAATAGAGTGAATCGCAACGAGAAGATACTTAGGCGTGATTTTTACTTGTAAAAACAGCGTTTGATATTAAAATAAGTAGCATAAATTCAGAATTAAAAAACGCCACTCTGCACAATGTTTTGATTTTGCTATAAAATACTTAACAAAATAGAGTGGATAGCAACAAGAAAAGTCGAAGCCGTGCTTTTTTTTTTGTAAAAACATCGTTAAAAATTAAAATAAATACCATAAATTCAGAAGTGCAAAACGCCACTGAGCAGAATTTTTTTAACTTTTTATAAAATACTTTACAAAATAGAGTGAATCGCAACGAGAAGATACTTAGGCGTGATTTTTTTTTGTAAAAACAGCGTCTCAAATTGAAATAAGTAGCATAAATTCAGAAGTGAAAAAAGCCACTGAGCAGAATTTTTTTAACTTTTTATAAAATACTTTACGAAATAGAGTGAATCGCAAAGAGAAGATACTTAGGCGTGATTTTTATTTGTAAAAACAGCGTTTGAAATTAAAATAAGTAGCATAAATTCTGAATTAAGAAACGCCACTCTGCAGAATTTTTTTATTTTGCTATAAAATACTTAACAAAATAGAGTGGATAGAACAAGAAGATTTGAAGCCGTGCATTATATTTGTAAATACATCGTTAAAAATTGAAATAAGTACCATAAATTCAGAAGTGAAAAACGCCACTGAGCAGAATTTTTTTAACTTTATATAAAATACCTTACAAAATAGAGTGAATCGCCACGAGAAGATACATAGGCGTGATTTTAATTACTAAAAACAGCGTTTGATATTGAAATAAGTAGCATAAATTCAGAATTAAGAAACGCCACTCTGCAGAATTTTTTTATTTTGCTATAAAATACTTAACAAAATAGAGTGGATAGCAACAAGAAGAGTCGAAGCCGTGCTTTTTTTTGTAAAAACATCGTTAAAAATTAAAATAAATACCATAAATTTAGAAGTGAAAAACGCCACTGAGCAGAATTTTTTTAACTTTTTATACCATACTTTACAAAATAGAGTTAATCGCAACGAGAAGATACTTAGGCGTGATTTTTATTTGTAAAAACAGCGTTTGAAATTGAAATAAGTAGCATAAATTCAGAAGTGAAAAACGCCACTGAGCAGAATTTTTTTTATCTTTTTATAAAATACTTTACAAAATAGAGTGAATCGCAACGAGAAGATACATAGGCGTGATTTTTATTTGTAAAAACAGCGTTTGAAATTAAAATAAGTAGCATAAATTCTGAATTAAGAAACGCCACTCTGCAGAACTTTTTTATTTTGCTATAAAATACTTAACAAAATAGAGTGAATCGCAACGAGAAGATACATAGCCGTGCATTTTATTTGTAAAAACATCGTTAATAATTGAAATAAGTACCATAAATTCAGAAGTGAAAAACGCAACTGAGCAGAATTTTTTTAACTTTATATAAAATACCTTACAAAATAAAGTGAATCGCAACGAGAAGATACATAGGCGTGATTTTAATTACTAAAAACAGCGTTTGATATTGAAATAAGTAGCATAAATTCAGAATTAAGAAACGCCACTGAGCAGAATTTTTTTAACTTTTTATAAAATACTTTACAAAATAGAGTGAATCGCAACGAGAAGATACTTAGGCGTGATTTTTATTTGTAAAAACAGAGTATGAAATTGAAATAAGTAGCATAAATTCAGAAGTGAAAAACGCCACTGAGCAGAATTTTTTTAACTTTTTATAAAATACTTAACAAAATAGAGTGGATAGCAACAAGAGTCGAAGCCGTGCTTTTTTTTGTAAAAACATCGTTAAAAATTAAAATAAATACCATAAATTCAGAAGTGCAAAACGCCACTGAGCAGAATTTTTTTAACTTTTTATAAAATACTTTACAAAATAGAGTGAATCGCAAAGAGAAGATACTTAGGCGTGATTTTTATTTGTAAAAACAGCATTTGAAATTGAAATAAGTAGCATAAATTCAGAAGTGAAAATCGCCACTGAGCAGAATGTTTTTAACTTTTTTTAAAATACTTTACAAAATAGAGTGAATCGCAAAGAGAAGATACTTAGGCGTGATTTTTATTTGTAAAAACAGCGTCTCAAATTGAAATAAGTAGCATTAATTCAGAATAAAAAAACGCCACTCTGCACAATGTTTTGATTTTGCTATAAAATACTTTACAAAATAGAGTGGATAGCAACAAGAAGAGTCGAAGCCGTGCTTTTTTTTGTAAAAACATCGTTAAAAATTAAAATAAATACCATAAATTTAGAAGTGAAAAACGCCACTGAGCAGAATTTTTTTAACTTTTTATAAAATACTTTACAAAATAGAGTGAATCGCAACGAGAAGATACTTAGGCGTGATTTTTATTTGTAAAAACAGCGTTTGAAATTGAAATAAGTACCATAAATTCAGAAGTGAAAAACGCAACTGAGCAGAATTTTTTTAGCTTTATATAAAATACTTTACAAAATAAAGTGAATCGCAACGAGAAGATACATAGGCGTGATTTTAATTACTAAATACAGCGTTTGATATTGAAATAAGTAGCATAAATTCAGAATTAAGAAACGCCACTGTGCAGAATTTTTTTATTTTGCTATAAAATACTTTACAAAATAGAGTGAATCGCAACGAGAAGATACTTAGGCGTGATTTTTATTTGTAAAAACATCGTTAAAACTTTAAATAAGTACCATAAATTCAGAAGTGAAAAACGCCACTGAGCAGAATTTTTTTAACTTTTTATAAAATACTTTACAAAATAGAGTGAATCGCAACGAGAAGATACTTAGGCGTGATTTTTATTTGTAAAAACAGCGTTTGAAATTGAAATAAGTAGCATAAATTCAGAAGTGAAAAAAGCAACCGAGCAGAATTTTTTTAACTTTTTATCAAATACTTTACAAAATAGAGTGAATCGCAACGAGAAGATACTTAGGCGTGATTTGTATTTGTAAAAACAGCGTTTGAAATTGAAATAAGTAGCATAAATTCAGAAGTGAAAAACGACACTGAGCAGAATTCTTTTAACTTTTTATAAAATACTTTACAAAATAGAGTGAATCGCAAAGAGAAGATACTTAGGCGTGATTTTTATTTGTAAAAACTGCGATTGAATTTGAAATAAGTAGCATAAATTCAGAAGTGAAAAACGCCACTCTGCATATTTTTTTTATATTGCTATAAAATACTTAACAAAATAGAGTGGATAGCAACAAGAAGAGTCGAAGCCGTGCATTTTATTTGTAAAAAAATCGTTAGAAATTGAAATAAGTACCATAAATTCAGAAGTGAAAAACGCCACTGAGCAGAATTTTTTTAAACTTTATATAAAATACTTTACAAAATAGAGTGAATCGCAACGAGAAGATACATAGGCGTGATATTAATTACTAAAAACAGCGTTTGATATTGAAATAAGTAGCATAAATTCAGAATTAAGAAACGCCACTCTGCAGAATTTTTTTATTTTGCTATAAAATACTTAACATAATAGAGTGGATAGCAACAAGAAGATTCGAAGCCATGCATTTTATTTGTAAAAACATCGTTAAAAATTGAAATAAGTACCATAAATTCAGAAGTGAAAAACGCCACTGAGCAGAATTTTTTTAACTTTTTATAAAATACTTTACAAAATAGAGTGAATCGCAACGAGAAGATACATAGGCGTGATTTTTATTTGTAAAACAGCGTTTGAAATTGAAATAAGTAGCATAAATTCTGAATTAAGAAACGCCACTCTGCAGAATTTTTTTATTTTGCTATAAAATACTTAACAAAATAGAGTGGATAGAACAAGAAGAGTCGAAGCCGTGCATTTTTTTTGTAAAAACATCGTTAAAAATTGAAATAAGTACCATAAATTCAGAAGTAAAAAACGCCATTGAGCAGAGTTTTTTTAACTTTATATAAAATACTTTACAAAATAGAGTGAATCGCAACGAGAAGATACTTAGGCGTGATTTTTATTTGTAAAAACAGCGTTTGAAATTAAAATAAGTAGCATAAATTCAGAATTAAGAAACGCCACTGTGCAGAATTTTTTTATTTTGCTATAAAATACTTAACAAAATAGAGTGGATAGAACAAGAAGAGTCGAAGCCGTGCATTTTTTTTGTAAAAACATCGTTAAAAATTGAAATAAGTACCATAAATTCAGAAATGAAAAACGCCAATGAGCAGAATTTTTTTATTTTTTTATAAAATACTTTACAAAATAGAGTGGATAGGAACAAGAAGAGTCGAAGCCGTCCTTTTATTTTGTAAAAACATCGTTAAAAATTAAAATTAATACCATAAATATAGAAGTGAAAAACGCCACTGAGCAGATTTTTTTAACTTTTTATAAAATACTTAACAAAATAGAGTGGATAGAACAAGAAGATTTGAAGCCGTGCATTTTATTTGTAAAAACATCGTTAAAAATTGAAATAAGTACCATAAATTCAGAAGTGAAAAACGCCACTGAGCAGAATTTTTTTAACTTTATATAAAATACCTTACAAAATAGAGTGAATCGCAACGAGAAGATACATAGGCGTGATTTTAATTACTAAAAACAGCGTTTGATATTGAAATAAGTAGCATAAATTCTGAATTAAGAAACGCCACTCTGCAGAATTTTTTTATTTTGCTATAAAATACTTAACAAAATAGAGTGGATAGAACATGAAGAGTCGAAGCCGTGCATTTTTTTTGTAAAAACATCGTTAAAAATTGAAATAAGTACCATAAATTCAGAAGTGAAAAACGCCACTGAGCAGAATTTTTTTAACTATATAAAAAATATATTACATAATAGAGTGAATCGCAACGAGAAGATACATAGGCGTGTTTTTTTTTTGTAAAAACAGCGTTTGAAATTAAAATAAGTAGCATAAATTCAGAAGTGAAAAACGCCACTGAGCCGAATTTTTTTAACTTTTTAAAAAATACTTTACAAAAAAGAGTGAATCGCAACGAGAAGATACTTAGGCGTGATTTTAATTACTAAAAACAGCGTTTGATATTAAAATAAGTAGCATAAATTCAGAATTAAAAAACGCCACTCTGCACAATGTTTTGATTTTGCTATAAAATACTTAACAAAATAGAGTGGATAGCAACAAGAGTCGAAGCCGTGCTTTTTTTTTTGTAAAAACATCGTTAAAAATTAAAATAAATACCATAAATTCAGAAGTGCAAAACGCCACTGAGCAGAATTTTTTTAACTTTTTATAAAATATTTTACAAAATAGAGTGAATCGCAACGAGAAGATACTTAGGCGTGATTTTTATTTGTAAAAACTGCGATTGAATTTGAAATAAGTAGCATAAATTCAGAATAAAGAAACGCCACTCTGCAGAATTTTTTTATTTTGCTATAAAATACTTAACAAAATAGAGTGGATAGCAACCAGAAGATTCGAAGCCATGCATTTTATTTGTAAAAAAATCGTTAGAAATTGAAATAAGTACCATTAATTCAGAAGTGAAAAACGCCACTGAGCAGAATTTTTTTAACTTTATATAAAATACCTTACAAAATAGAGTGAATCGCCACGAGAAGATACATAGGCGTGATTTTAATTACTAAAAACAGCGTTTGATATTGAAATAAGTAGCATAAATTCAGAATTAAGAAACGCCACTCTGCAGAATTTTTTTATTTTGCTATAAAATACTTAACAAAATAGAGTGGATAGCAACCAGAAGATTCGAAGCCATGCATTTTATTTGTAAAAACAGCGTTTGAAATTGAAATAAGTAGCATAAATTCAGAAGTGAAAAACGCCACTGAGCAGAATTTTTTTAACTTTTTATAAAATACTTTACGAAATAGAGTGAATCGCAAAGAGAAGATACTTAGGCGTGATTTTTATTTGTAAAAACAGCGTTTGAAATTAAAATAAGTAGCATAAATTCTGAATTAAGAAACGCCACTCTGCAGAATTTTTTTATTTTGCTATAAAATACTTAACAAAATAGAGTGGATAGAACAAGAAGATTTGAAGCCGTGCATTATATTTGTAAAAACATCGTTAAAAATTGAAATAAGTACCATAAATTCAGAAGTGAAAAACGCCACTGAGCAGAATTTTTTTAACTTTATATAAAATACCTAACAAAATAGAGTGAATCGCCACGAGAAGATACATAGGCGTGATTTTAATTACTAAAAACAGCGTTTGATATTGAAATAAGTAGCATAAATTCAGAATTAAGAAACGCCACTTTGCAGAATTTTTTTATTTTGCTATAAAATACTTAACAAAATAGAGTGGATAGCAACAAGAAGAGTCGAAGCCGTGCTTTTTTTTTGTAAAAACATCGTTAAAAATTAAAATAAATACCATAAATTTAGAAGTGAAAAACGCCACTGAGCAGAATTTTTTTAACTTTTTATACAATACTTTACAAAATAGAGTGAATCGCAACGAGAAGATACTTAGGCGTGATTTTTATTTGTAAAAACAGCGTTTGAAATTGAAATAAGTAGCATAAATTCAGAAGTGAAAATCGCCACTGAGCAGAATGTTTTTAACTTTTTTTAAAATACTTTACAAAATAGAGTGAATCGCAAAGAGAAGATACTTAGGCGTGATTTTTATTTGTAAAAACAGCGTCTCAAATTGAAATAAGTAGCATAAATTCAGAATAAAAAAACGCCACTCTGCACAATGTTTTGATTTTGCTATAAAATACTTTACAAAATAGAGTGGATATCAACAAGAAGAGTTGAAGCCGTGCTTTTTTTTGTAAAAACATCGTTAAAAATTAAAATAAATACCATAAATTTAGAAGTGAAAAAACGCCACTGAGCAGAATTTTTTTAACTTTTTATAAAATACTTTACAAAATAGAGTGAATCGCAACGAGAAGATACTTAGGCGTGATTTTTATTTGTAAAAACAGCGTTTGAAATTGAAATAAGTAGCATAAATTCAGAAGTGAAAAACGCCACTGAGCAGAATTTTTTTTTATCTTTTTATAAAATACTTTACAAAATAGAGTGAATCGCAACGAGAAGATACATAGGCGTGATTTTTATTTGTAAAAACAGCGTTTGAAATTAAAATAAGTAGCATAAATTCTGAATTAAGAAACGCGACTGTGCAGAATTTTTTTATTTTGCTATAAAATACTTTACAAAATAGAGTGAATCGCAACGAGAAGATACTTAGGCGTGATTTTTATTTGTAAAAACATCGTTAAAACTTTAAATAAGTACCATAAATTCAGAAGTGAAAAACGCCACTGAGCAGAATTTTTTTAACTTTTTATAAAATACTTTACAAAATAGAGTGAATCGCAACGAGAAGATACTTAGGCGTGATTTTTATTTGTAAAAACAGCGTTTGAAATTGAAATAAGTAGCATAAATTCAGAAGTGAAAAACGCCACTGAGCAGAATTTTTTTAACTTTTTATAAAATACTTTACAAAATAGAGTGGATAGCAACAAGAGTCGAAGCCGTGCTTTTTTTTTGTAAAAACATCGTTAAAAATTAAAATAAATACCATAAATTCAGAAGTGCAAAACGCCACTGAGCAGAATTTTTTTAACTTTTTATAAAATACTTTACAAAATAGAGTGAATCGCAAAGAGAAGATACTTAGGCGTGATTTTTATTTGTAAAAACTGCGATTGAATTTGAAATAAGTAGCATAAATTCTGAATTAAGAAACGCCACTCTGCAGAATTTTTTTATTTTGCTATAAAATACTTAACAAAATAGAGTGGATAGAACAAGAAGATTTGAAGCCGTGCATTTTATTTGTAAAAACATCGTTAAAAATTGAAATAAGTACCATAAATTCAGAAGTAAAAAACGCCATTGAGCAGAGTTTTTTTAACTTTATATAAAATACTTTACAAAATAGAGTGAATCGCAACGAGAAGATACTTAGGCGTGATTTTTATTTGTAAAAACAGCGTTTGAAATTAAAATAAGTAGCATAAATTCAGAATTAAGAAACGCCACTGTGCAGAATTTTTTTATTTTGCTATAAAATACTTAACAAAATAGAGTGGATAGAACAAGAAGAGTCGAAGCCGTGCATTTTTTTTGTAAAAACATCGTTAAAATTGAAATAAGTACCATAAATTCAGAAGTAAAAAACGCCATTGAGCAGAGTTTTTTTAACTTTATATAAAATACTTTACAAAATAGAGTGAATCGCAACGAGAAGATACTTAGGCGTGATTTTTATTTGTAAAAACAGCGTTTGAAATTAAAATAAGTAGCATAAATTCAGAATTAAGAAACGCCACTGTGCAGAATTTTTTTATTTTGCTATAAAATACTTAACAAAATAGAGTGGATAGAACAAGAAGAGTCGAAGCCGTGCATTTTTTTTGTAAAAACATCGTTAAAAATTGAAATAAGTACCATAAATTCAGAAATGAAAAACGCCACTGAGCAGAATTTTTTTAACTTTATATAAAATACTTTACAAAATAGAGTGAATCGCAACGAGAAGATACTTAGGCGTGATTTTTATTTGTAAAAACAGCATTTGAAATTGAAATAAGTAGCATAAATTCAGAAGTGAAAATCGCCACTGAGCAGAATGTTTTTAACTTTTTATAAAATACTTTACAAAATAGAGTGAATCGCAACGAGAAGATACTTAGGCGTGATTTTTATTTGTAAAAACAGCGTTTGAAATTGAAATAAGTAGCATAAATTCAGAAGTGAAAAAAGCAACCGAGCAGAATTTTTTTAACTTTTTATCAAATACTTTACAAAATAGAGTGAATCGCAACGAGAAGATACTTAGGCGTGATTTGTATTTGTAAAAACAGCGTTTGAAATTGAAATAAGTAGCATAAATTCAGAAGTGAAAAACGACACTGAGCAGAATTCTTTTAACTTTTTATAAAATACTTTACAAAATAGAGTGAATCGCAAAGAGAAGATACTTAGGCGTGATTTTTATTTGTAAAAACTGCGATTGAATTTGAAATAAGTAGCATAAATTCAGAAGTGAAAAACGCCACTCTGCATATTTTTTTTATATTGCTATAAAATACTTAACAAAATAGAGTGGATAGCAACAAGAAGAGTCGAAGCCGTGCATTTTATTTGTAAAAAAATCGTTAGAAATTGAAATAAGTACCATAAATTCAGAAGTGAAAAACGCCACTGAGCAGAATTTTTTTAAACTTTATATAAAATACTTTACAAAATAGAGTGAATCGCAACGAGAAGATACATAGGCGTGATATTAATTACTAAAAACAGCGTTTGATATTGAAATAAGTAGCATAAATTCAGAATTAAGAAACGCCACTCTGCAGAATTTTTTTATTTTGCTATAAAATACTTAACATAATAGAGTGGATAGCAACAAGAAGATTCGAAGCCATGCATTTTATTTGTAAAAACATCGTTAAAAATTGAAATAAGTACCATAAATTCAGAAGTGAAAAACGCCACTGAGCAGAATTTTTTTAACTTTTTATAAAATACTTTACAAAATAGAGTGAATCGCAACGAGAAGATACATAGGCGTGATTTTTATTTGTAAAACAGCGTTTGAAATTGAAATAAGTAGCATAAATTCTGAATTAAGAAACGCCACTCTGCAGAATTTTTTTATTTTGCTATAAAATACTTAACAAAATAGAGTGGATAGAACAAGAAGAGTCGAAGCCGTGCATTTTTTTTGTAAAAACATCGTTAAAAATTGAAATAAGTACCATAAATTCAGAAGTAAAAAACGCCATTGAGCAGAGTTTTTTTAACTTTATATAAAATACTTTACAAAATAGAGTGAATCGCAACGAGAAGATACTTAGGCGTGATTTTTATTTGTAAAAACAGCGTTTGAAATTAAAATAAGTAGCATAAATTCAGAATTAAGAAACGCCACTGTGCAGAATTTTTTTATTTTGCTATAAAATACTTAACAAAATAGAGTGGATAGAACAAGAAGAGTCGAAGCCGTGCATTTTTTTTGTAAAAACATCGTTAAAAATTGAAATAAGTACCATAAATTCAGAAATGAAAAACGCCAATGAGCAGAATTTTTTTATTTTTTTATAAAATACTTTACAAAATAGAGTGGATAGGAACAAGAAGAGTCGAAGCCGTCCTTTTATTTTGTAAAAACATCGTTAAAAATTAAAATTAATACCATAAATATAGAAGTGAAAAACGCCACTGAGCAGATTTTTTTAACTTTTTATAAAATACTTAACAAAATAGAGTGGATAGAACAAGAAGATTTGAAGCCGTGCATTTTATTTGTAAAAACATCGTTAAAAATTGAAATAAGTACCATAAATTCAGAAGTGAAAAACGCCACTGAGCAGAATTTTTTTAACTTTATATAAAATACCTTACAAAATAGAGTGAATCGCAACGAGAAGATACATAGGCGTGATTTTAATTACTAAAAACAGCGTTTGATATTGAAATAAGTAGCATAAATTCTGAATTAAGAAACGCCACTCTGCAGAATTTTTTTATTTTGCTATAAAATACTTAACAAAATAGAGTGGATAGAACATGAAGAGTCGAAGCCGTGCATTTTTTTTGTAAAAACATCGTTAAAAATTGAAATAAGTACCATAAATTCAGAAGTGAAAAACGCCACTGAGCAGAATTTTTTTAACTATATAAAAAATATATTACATAATAGAGTGAATCGCAACGAGAAGATACATAGGCGTGTTTTTTTTTTGTAAAAACAGCGTTTGAAATTAAAATAAGTAGCATAAATTCAGAAGTGAAAAACGCCACTGAGCCGAATTTTTTTAACTTTTTAAAAAATACTTTACAAAAAAGAGTGAATCGCAACGAGAAGATACTTAGGCGTGATTTTAATTACTAAAAACAGCGTTTGATATTAAAATAAGTAGCATAAATTCAGAATTAAAAAACGCCACTCTGCACAATGTTTTGATTTTGCTATAAAATACTTAACAAAATAGAGTGGATAGCAACAAGAGTCGAAGCCGTGCTTTTTTTTTTGTAAAAACATCGTTAAAAATTAAAATAAATACCATAAATTCAGAAGTGCAAAACGCCACTGAGCAGAATTTTTTTAACTTTTTATAAAATATTTTACAAAATAGAGTGAATCGCAACGAGAAGATACTTAGGCGTGATTTTTATTTGTAAAAACTGCGATTGAATTTGAAATAAGTAGCATAAATTCAGAATAAAGAAACGCCACTCTGCAGAATTTTTTTATTTTGCTATAAAATACTTAACAAAATAGAGTGGATAGCAACCAGAAGATTCGAAGCCATGCATTTTATTTGTAAAAAAATCGTTAGAAATTGAAATAAGTACCATTAATTCAGAAGTGAAAAACGCCACTGAGCAGAATTTTTTTAACTTTATATAAAATACCTTACAAAATAGAGTGAATCGCCACGAGAAGATACATAGGCGTGATTTTAATTACTAAAAACAGCGTTTGATATTGAAATAAGTAGCATAAATTCAGAATTAAGAAACGCCACTCTGCAGAATTTTTTTATTTTGCTATAAAATACTTAACAAAATAGAGTGGATAGCAACCAGAAGATTCGAAGCCATGCATTTTATTTGTAAAAACAGCGTTTGAAATTGAAATAAGTAGCATAAATTCAGAAGTGAAAAACGCCACTGAGCAGAATTTTTTTAACTTTTTATAAAATACTTTACGAAATAGAGTGAATCGCAAAGAGAAGATACTTAGGCGTGATTTTTATTTGTAAAAACAGCGTTTGAAATTAAAATAAGTAGCATAAATTCTGAATTAAGAAACGCCACTCTGCAGAATTTTTTTATTTTGCTATAAAATACTTAACAAAATAGAGTGGATAGAACAAGAAGATTTGAAGCCGTGCATTATATTTGTAAAAACATCGTTAAAAATTGAAATAAGTACCATAAATTCAGAAGTGAAAAACGCCACTGAGCAGAATTTTTTTAACTTTATATAAAATACCTAACAAAATAGAGTGAATCGCCACGAGAAGATACATAGGCGTGATTTTAATTACTAAAAACAGCGTTTGATATTGAAATAAGTAGCATAAATTCAGAATTAAGAAACGCCACTTTGCAGAATTTTTTTATTTTGCTATAAAATACTTAACAAAATAGAGTGGATAGCAACAAGAAGAGTCGAAGCCGTGCTTTTTTTTTGTAAAAACATCGTTAAAAATTAAAATAAATACCATAAATTTAGAAGTGAAAAACGCCACTGAGCAGAATTTTTTTAACTTTTTATACAATACTTTACAAAATAGAGTGAATCGCAACGAGAAGATACTTAGGCGTGATTTTTATTTGTAAAAACAGCGTTTGAAATTGAAATAAGTAGCATAAATTCAGAAGTGAAAATCGCCACTGAGCAGAATGTTTTTAACTTTTTTTAAAATACTTTACAAAATAGAGTGAATCGCAAAGAGAAGATACTTAGGCGTGATTTTTATTTGTAAAAACAGCGTCTCAAATTGAAATAAGTAGCATAAATTCAGAATAAAAAAACGCCACTCTGCACAATGTTTTGATTTTGCTATAAAATACTTTACAAAATAGAGTGGATATCAACAAGAAGAGTTGAAGCCGTGCTTTTTTTTGTAAAAACATCGTTAAAAATTAAAATAAATACCATAAATTTAGAAGTGAAAAAACGCCACTGAGCAGAATTTTTTTAACTTTTTATAAAATACTTTACAAAATAGAGTGAATCGCAACGAGAAGATACTTAGGCGTGATTTTTATTTGTAAAAACAGCGTTTGAAATTGAAATAAGTAGCATAAATTCAGAAGTGAAAAACGCCACTGAGCAGAATTTTTTTTTATCTTTTTATAAAATACTTTACAAAATAGAGTGAATCGCAACGAGAAGATACATAGGCGTGATTTTTATTTGTAAAAACAGCGTTTGAAATTAAAATAAGTAGCATAAATTCTGAATTAAGAAACGCCACTGTGCAGAATTTTTTTATTTTGCTATAAAATACTTTACAAAATAGAGTGAATCGCAACGAGAAGATACTTAGGCGTGATTTTTATTTGTAAAAACATCGTTAAAACTTTAAATAAGTACCATAAATTCAGAAGTGAAAAACGCCACTGAGCAGAATTTTTTTAACTTTTTATAAAATACTTTACAAAATAGAGTGAATCGCAACGAGAAGATACTTAGGCGTGATTTTTATTTGTAAAAACAGCGTTTGAAATTGAAATAAGTAGCATAAATTCAGAAGTGAAAAACGCCACTGAGCAGAATTTTTTTAACTTTTTATAAAATACTTTACAAAATAGAGTGGATAGCAACAAGAGTCGAAGCCGTGCTTTTTTTTTGTAAAAACATCGTTAAAAATTAAAATAAATACCATAAATTCAGAAGTGCAAAACGCCACTGAGCAGAATTTTTTTAACTTTTTATAAAATACTTTACAAAATAGAGTGAATCGCAAAGAGAAGATACTTAGGCGTGATTTTTATTTGTAAAAACTGCGATTGAATTTGAAATAAGTAGCATAAATTCTGAATTAAGAAACGCCACTCTGCAGAATTTTTTTATTTTGCTATAAAATACTTAACAAAATAGAGTGGATAGAACAAGAAGATTTGAAGCCGTGCATTTTATTTGTAAAAACATCGTTAAAAATTGAAATAAGTACCATAAATTCAGAAGTAAAAAACGCCATTGAGCAGAGTTTTTTTAACTTTATATAAAATACTTTACAAAATAGAGTGAATCGCAACGAGAAGATACTTAGGCGTGATTTTTATTTGTAAAAACAGCGTTTGAAATTAAAATAAGTAGCATAAATTCAGAATTAAGAAACGCCACTGTGCAGAATTTTTTTATTTTGCTATAAAATACTTAACAAAATAGAGTGGATAGAACAAGAAGAGTCGAAGCCGTGCATTTTTTTTGTAAAAACATCGTTAAAATTGAAATAAGTACCATAAATTCAGAAGTAAAAAACGCCATTGAGCAGAGTTTTTTTAACTTTATATAAAATACTTTACAAAATAGAGTGAATCGCAACGAGAAGATACTTAGGCGTGATTTTTATTTGTAAAAACAGCGTTTGAAATTAAAATAAGTAGCATAAATTCAGAATTAAGAAACGCCACTGTGCAGAATTTTTTTATTTTGCTATAAAATACTTAACAAAATAGAGTGGATAGAACAAGAAGAGTCGAAGCCGTGCATTTTTTTTGTAAAAACATCGTTAAAAATTGAAATAAGTACCATAAATTCAGAAATGAAAAACGCCAATGAGCAGAATTTTTTTATTTTTTTATAAAATACTTTACAAAATAGAGTGGATAGGAACAAGAAGAGTCGAAGCCGTCCTTTTATTTTGTAAAAACATCGTTAAAAATTAAAATTAATACCATAAATATAGAAGTGAAAAACGCCACTGAGCAGATTTTTTTAACTTTTTATAAAATACTTAACAAAATAGAGTGGATAGAACAAGAAGATTTGAAGCCGTGCATTTTATTTGTAAAAACATCGTTAAAAATTGAAATAAGTACCATAAATTCAGAAGTGAAAAACGCCACTGAGCAGAATTTTTTTAACTTTATATAAAATACCTTACAAAATAGAGTGAATCGCAACGAGAAGATACATAGGCGTGATTTTAATTACTAAAAACAGCGTTTGATATTGAAATAAGTAGCATAAATTCTGAATTAAGAAACGCCACTCTGCAGAATTTTTTTATTTTGCTATAAAATACTTAACAAAATAGAGTGGATAGAACATGAAGAGTCGAAGCCGTGCATTTTTTTTGTAAAAACATCGTTAAAAATTGAAATAAGTACCATAAATTCAGAAGTGAAAAACGCCACTGAGCAGAATTTTTTTAACTATATAAAAAATATATTACATAATAGAGTGAATCGCAACGAGAAGATACATAGGCGTGTTTTTTTTTGTAAAAACAGCGTTTGAAATTAAAATAAGTAGCATAAATTCAGAAGTGAAAAACGCCACTGAGCCGAATTTTTTTAACTTTTTAAAAAATACTTTACAAAAAAGAGTGAATCGCAACGAGAAGATACTTAGGCGTGATTTTAATTACTAAAAACAGCGTTTGATATTAAAATAAGTAGCATAAATTCAGAATTAAAAAACGCCACTCTGCACAATGTTTTGATTTTGCTATAAAATACTTAACAAAATAGAGTGGATAGCAACAAGAGTCGAAGCCGTGCTTTTTTTTTTGTAAAAACATCGTTAAAAATTAAAATAAATACCATAAATTCAGAAGTGCAAAACGCCACTGAGCAGAATTTTTTTAACTTTTTATAAAATATTTTACAAAATAGAGTGAATCGCAACGAGAAGATACTTAGGCGTGATTTTTATTTGTAAAAACTGCGATTGAATTTGAAATAAGTAGCATAAATTCAGAATAAAGAAACGCCACTCTGCAGAATTTTTTTATTTTGCTATAAAATACTTAACAAAATAGAGTGGATAGCAACCAGAAGATTCGAAGCCATGCATTTTATTTGTAAAAAAATCGTTAGAAATTGAAATAAGTACCATTAATTCAGAAGTGAAAAACGCCACTGAGCAGAATTTTTTTAACTTTATATAAAATACCTTACAAAATAGAGTGAATCGCCACGAGAAGATACATAGGCGTGATTTTAATTACTAAAAACAGCGTTTGATATTGAAATAAGTAGCATAAATTCAGAATTAAGAAACGCCACTCTGCAGAATTTTTTTATTTTGCTATAAAATACTTAACAAAATAGAGTGGATAGCAACCAGAAGATTCGAAGCCATGCATTTTATTTGTAAAAACAGCGTTTGAAATTGAAATAAGTAGCATAAATTCAGAAGTGAAAAACGCCACTGAGCAGAATTTTTTTAACTTTTTATAAAATACTTTACGAAATAGAGTGAATCGCAAAGAGAAGATACTTAGGCGTGATTTTTATTTGTAAAAACAGCGTTTGAAATTAAAATAAGTAGCATAAATTCTGAATTAAGAAACGCCACTCTGCAGAATTTTTTTATTTTGCTATAAAATACTTAACAAAATAGAGTGGATAGAACAAGAAGATTTGAAGCCGTGCATTATATTTGTAAAAACATCGTTAAAAATTGAAATAAGTACCATAAATTCAGAAGTGAAAAACGCCACTGAGCAGAATTTTTTTAACTTTATATAAAATACCTAACAAAATAGAGTGAATCGCCACGAGAAGATACATAGGCGTGATTTTAATTACTAAAAACAGCGTTTGATATTGAAATAAGTAGCATAAATTCAGAATTAAGAAACGCCACTCTGCAGAATTTTTTTATTTTGCTATAAAATACTTAACAAAATAGAGTGGATAGCAACAAGAAGAGTCGAAGCCGTGCTTTTTTTTTGTAAAAACATCGTTAAAAATTAAAATAAATACCATAAATTTAGAAGTGAAAAACGCCACTGAGCAGAATTTTTTTAACTTTTTATACAATACTTTACAAAATAGAGTGAATCGCAACGAGAAGATACTTAGGCGTGATTTTTATTTGTAAAAACAGCGTTTGAAATTGAAATAAGTAGCATAAATTCAGAAGTGAAAATCGCCACTGAGCAGAATGTTTTTAACTTTTTTTAAAATACTTTACAAAATAGAGTGAATCGCAAAGAGAAGATACTTAGGCGTGATTTTTATTTGTAAAAACAGCGTCTCAAATTGAAATAAGTAGCATAAATTCAGAATAAAAAAACGCCACTCTGCACAATGTTTTGATTTTGCTATAAAATACTTTACAAAATAGAGTGGATATCAACAAGAAGAGTTGAAGCCGTGCTTTTTTTTGTAAAAACATCGTTAAAAATTAAAATAAATACTATAAATTTAGAAGTGAAAAAAGGCCACTGAGCAGAATTTTTTTAACTTTTTATAAAATACTTTACAAAATAGAGTGAATCGCAACGAGAAGATACTTAGGCGTGATTTTTATTTGTAAAAACAGCGTTTGAAATTGAAATAAGTAGCATAAATTCAGAAGTGAAAAACGCCACTGAGCAGAATTTTTTTTTATCTTTTTATAAAATACTTTACAAAATAGAGTGAATCGCAACGAGAAGATACATAGGCGTGATTTTTATTTGTAAAAACAGCGTTTGAAATTAAAATAAGTAGCATAAATTCTGAATTAAGAAACGCCACTGTGCAGAATTTTTTTATTTTGCTATAAAATACTTTACAAAATAGAGTGAATCGCAACGAGAAGATACTTAGGCGTGATTTTTATTTGTAAAAACATCGTTAAAACTTTAAATAAGTACCATAAATTCAGAAGTGAAAAACGCCACTGAGCAGAATTTTTTTAACTTTTTATAAAATACTTTACAAAATAGAGTGAATCGCAACGAGAAGATACTTAGGCGTGATTTTTATTTGTAAAAACAGCGTTTGAAATTGAAATAAGTAGCATAAATTCAGAAGTGAAAAACGCCACTGAGCAGAATTTTTTTAACTTTTTATAAAATACTTTACAAAATAGAGTGGATAGCAACAAGAGTCGAAGCCGTGCTTTTTTTTTGTAAAAACATCGTTAAAAATTAAAATAAATACCATAAATTCAGAAGTGCAAAACGCCACTGAGCAGAATTTTTTTAACTTTTTATAAAATACTTTACAAAATAGAGTGAATCGCAAAGAGAAGATACTTAGGCGTGATTTTTATTTGTAAAAACTGCGATTGAATTTGAAATAAGTAGCATAAATTCTGAATTAAGAAACGCCACTCTGCAGAATTTTTTTATTTTGCTATAAAATACTTAACAAAATAGAGTGGATAGAACAAGAAGATTTGAAGCCGTGCATTTTATTTGTAAAAACATCGTTAAAAATTGAAATAAGTACCATAAATTCAGAAGTGAAAAACGCCACTGAGCAGAATTTTTTTAACTTTATATAAAATGCCTTACAAAATAGAGTGAATCGCCACGAGAAGATACATAGGCGTGATTTTAATTACTAAAAACAGCGTTTGATATTGAAATAAGTAGCATAAATTCAGAATTAAGAAACGCCATTCTGCAGAATTTTTTTATTTTGCTATAAAATACTTAACAAAATAGAGTGGATAGCAACCAGAAGATTCGAAGCCATGCATTTTATTTGTAAAAACAGCGTTTGAAATTGAAATAAGTAGCATAAATTCAGAAGTGAAAAACGCCACTGAGCAGAATTTTTTTAACATTTTATAAAATACTTTACAAAATAGAGTGAATCGCAACGAGAAGATACTTAGGCGTGATTTTTATTTGTAAAAACAGCGTTTGAAATTGAAATAAGTAGCATAAATTCAGAAGTGAAAAACGCCACTGAGCGGAATTTTTTTAACATTTTATAAAATACTTTACAAAATAGAGTGAATCGCAACGAGAAGATACTTAGGCGTGATTTTTATTTGTAAAAACAGCGTTTGATATTAAAATAAGTAGCATAAATTCAGAAGTGAAAAACGCCACTGAGCGGAATTTTTTTAACTTTTTATAAACTACTTTACAAAATAGAGTGAATCGCAACGAGAAGATACTTAGGCGTGATTTTTACTTGTAAAAACAGCGTTTGATATTAAAATAAGTAGCATAAATTCAGAATTAAAAAACGCCACTCTGCACAATGTTTTGATTTTGCTATAAAATACTTAACAAAATAGAGTGGATAGCAACAAGATTTGAAGCCGTGCATTTTATTTGTAAAAACATCGTTAAAACTTTAAATAAGTACCATAAATTCAGAAGTGAAAAACGCCACTGAGCAGAATTTTTTTAACTTTTTATAAAATACTTTAAGAAATAGAGTGAATCGCAAAGAGAAGATACTTAGGCGTGATTTTTATTTGTAAAAACAGCGTTTGAAATTAAAATAAGTAGCATAAATTCTGAATTAAGAAACGCCACTCTGCAGAATTTTTTTATTTTGCTATAAAATACTTAACAAAATAGAGTGGATAGAACAAGAAGATTTGAAGCCGTGCATTATATTTGTAAAAACATCGTTAAAAATTGAAATAAGTACCATAAATTCAGAAGTGAAAAACGCCACTGAGCAGAATTTTTTTAACTTTATATAAAATACCTTACAAAATAGAGTGAATCGCCACGAGAAGATACATACGCGTGATTTTAATTACTAAAAACAGCGTTTGATATTGAAATAAGTAGCATAAATTCAGAATTAAGAAACGCCACTCTGCAGAATTTTTTTATTTTGCTATAAAATACTTAACAAAATAGAGTGGATAGCAACAAGAAGAGTCGAAGCCGTGCTTTTTTTTTGTAAAAACATCGTTAAAAATTAAAATAAATACCATAAATTTAGAAGTGAAAAACGTCACTGAGCAGATTTTTTTTAACTTTTTATACAATACTTTACAAAATAGAGTGAATCGCAACGAGAAGATACTTAGGCGTGATTTTTATTTGTAAAAACAGCGTTTGAAATTGAAATAAGTAGCATAAATTCAGAAGTGAAAATCGCCACTGAGCAGAATGTTTTTAACTTTTTTTAAAATACTTTACAAAATAGAGTGAATCGCAAAGAGAAGATACTAAGGCGTGATTTTTATTTGTAAAAACAGCGTTTGAAATAAAATAAGTAGCATAAATTCAGAAGTGAAAAACGCCACTGAGCAGAATTTTTTTAACTTTATATAAAATACCTTACAAAATAGAGTGAATCGCCACGAGAAGATACATACGCGTGATTTTAATTACTAAAAACAGCGTTTGATATTGAAATAAGTAGCATAAATTCAGAATAAAAAAACGCCACTCTGCACAATGTTTTGATTTTGCTATAAAATACTTAACAAAATAGAGTGGATAGCAACAAGAAGAGTCGAAGCCGTGCTTTTTTTTGTAAAAACATCGTTAAAAATTAAAATAAATACCATAAATTTAGAAGTGAAAAACGCCACTGAGCAGAATTTTTTTAACTTTTTATAAAATACTTTCCAAAATAGAGTGAATCGCCACGAGAAGATACTTAGGCGTGATTTTTATTTGTAAAAACAGCGTTTGAAATTGAAATAAGTAGCATAAATTCAGAAGTGAAAAACGCCACTGAGCAGAATTTTTTTTTATCTTTTTATAAAATACTTTACAAAATAGAGTGAATCGCAACGAGAAGATACATAGGCGTGATTTTTATTTGTAAAAACAGCGTTTGAAATTAAAATAAGTAGCATAAATTCTGAATTAAGAAACTCCACTCTGCAGAACTTTTTTATTTTGCTATAAAATACTTAACAAAATAGAGTGAATCGCAACGAGAAGATACATAGCCGTGCATTTTATTTGTAAAAACATCGTTAATAATTGAAATAAGTACCATAAATTCAGAAGTGAAAAACGCAACTGAGCAGAATTTTTTTAACTTTATATAAAATACCTTACAAAATAAAGTGAATCGCAACGAGAAGATACATAGGCGTGATTTTAATTACTAAAAACAGCGTTTGATATTGAAATAAGTAGCATAAATTCAGAATTAAGAAACGCCACTGTGCAGAATTTTTTTATTTTGCTATAAAATACTTTACAAAATAGAGTGAATCGCAACGAGAAGATACTTAGGCGTGATTTTTATTTGTAAAAACATCGTTAAAACTTTAAATAAGTACCATAAATTCAGAAGTGAAAAACGCCACTGAGAAGAATTTTTTTTTACTTTTTATAAAATACTTTACAAAATAGAGTGAATCGCAACGAGAAGATACTTAGGCGTGATTTTTATTTGTAAAAACAGCGTATGAAATTAAAATAAGTAGCATAAATTTAGAAGTGAAAAATGCCACTGAGCAGAATTTTTTTAACTTTTTATAAAATACTTTACAAAATAGAGTGAATCGCAACGAGAAGATACTTAGGCGTGATTTTTATTTGTAAAAACAGCGTTTGAAATTGAAATAAGTAGCATAAATTCAGAAGTGAAAAAAGCAACTGAGCAGAATTTTTTTAACTTTTTATAAAATACTTTACAAAATAGAATGAATCGCAACGAGAAGATACTTAGGCGTGATTTGTATTTGTAAAAACAGCGTTTGAAATTGAAATAAGTAGCATAAATTCAGAAGTGGAAAACGCCACTGAGCAGAATTTTTTTAACTTTTTATAAAATACTTTACAAAATAGAGTGAATCGCAACGAGAAGATACTTAGGCGTGATTTGTATTTGTAAAAACAGCGTTTGAAATTGAAATAAGTAGCATAAATTCAGAACTGAAAAACGCCACTGAGCAGAATTTTTTTAACTTTTTATAAAATACCTTACAAAATAGAGTGAATCGCCACGAGAAGATACATAGGCGTGATTTTTATTTGTAAAAACAGCGTTTGAAATTAAAATAAGTAGCATAAATTCAGAAGTGAAAAACGCCACTGATCAGAATTTTTTTAACTTTTTATAAAATCTTTACAAAATAGAGTGAATCGCAACGAGAAGATACTTAGGCGTGATTTTTATTTGTAAAAACAGCGTTTGAAATTGAAATAAGTAGCATAAATTCAGAAGTGAAAATCGCCACTGAGCAGAATGTTTTTAACTTTTTTTAAAATACTTTACAAAATAGAGTGAATCGCAAAGAGAAGATACTTAGGCGTGTTTTTTATTTGTAAAAACAGCGTTTTAAATTAAAATAAGTAGCATAAATTCAGAAGTGAAAAACGCCACTGAGCAGAATTTTTTTAACTTTTTATAAAATACTTTACGAAATAGAGTGAATCGCAAAGAGAAGATACTTAGGCGTGATTTTTATTTGTAAAAACAGCGTTTGAAATTAAAATAAGTAGCATAAATTCTGAATTAAGAAACGCCACTCTGCAGAATTTTTTTATTTTGCTATAAAATACTTAACAAAATAGAGTGGATAGAACAAGAAGATTTGAAGCCGTGCATTATATTTGTAAAAACATCGTTAAAAATTGAAATAAGTACCATAAATTCAGAAGTGAAAAACGCCACTGAGCAGAATTTTTTTAACTTTATATAAAATACCTTACAAAATAGAGTGAATCGCCACGAGAAGATACATAGGCGTGATTTTAATTACTAAAAACAGCGTTTGATATTGAAATAAGTAGCATAAATTCAGAATTAAGAAACGCCACTCTGCAGAATTTTTTTATTTTGCTATAAAATACTTAACAAAATAGAGTGGATAGCAACAAGAAGAGTCGAAGCCGTGCTTTTTTTTTGTAAAAACATCGTTAAAAATTAAAATAAATACCATAAATTTAGAAGTGAAAAACGCCACTGAGCAGAATTTTTTTAACTTTTTATACAATACTTTACAAAATAGAGTGAATCACAAAGAGAAGATACTTAGGCGTGATTTTTATTTGTAAAAACAGCGTTTGAAAATGAAATAAGTAGCATAAATTCAGAAGTGAAAATCGCCACTGAGCTGAATGTTTTTAACTTTTTTTAAAATACTTTACAAAATAGAGTGAATCACAAAGAGAAGATACTTAGGCGTGACTTTTATTTGTAAAAACAGCGTCTCAAATTGAAATAAGTAGCATAAATTCAGAATAAAAAAACGCCACTCTGCACAATGTTTTGATTTTGCTATAAAGTACTTAACAAAATAGAGTGGATAGCAACAAGAAGAGTGGAAGCCGGTCATTTTTTTTGTAAAAACATCGTTAAAAATTGATATAAGTACCATAAATTCAGAAGTGAAAAACGCCACTGAGCGGAATTTTTTTAACTTTTTATACAATACTTTACAAAATAGAGTGAATCGCAACGAGAAGATACTTAGGCGTGTTTTTTATTTGTAAAAACAGCGTTTTAAATTAAAATAAGTAGCATAAATTCAGAAGTGAAAAACGCCACTGAGCAGAATTTTTTTAACTTTTTATAAAATACTTTACGAAATAGAGTGAATCGCAAAGAGAAGATACTTAGGCGTGATTTTTATTTGTAAAAACAGCGTTTGAAATTAAAATAAGTAGCATAAATTCTGAATTAAGAAACGCCACTCTGCAGAATTTTTTTATTTTGCTATAAAATACTTAACAAAATAGAGTGGATAGAACAAGAAGATTTGAAGCCGTGCATTATATTTGTAAAAACATCGTTAAAAATTGAAATAAGTACCATAAATTCAGAAGTGAAAAACGCCACTGAGCAGAATTTTTTTAACTTTTTATACAATACTTTACAAAATAGAGTGAATCGCAACGAGAAGATACTTAGGCGTGATTTTTATTTGTAAAAACAGCGTTTGAAAATGAAATAAGTAGCATAAATTCAGAAGTGAAAATCGCCACTGAGCAGAATGTTTTTAACTTTTTTTAAAATACTTTACAAAATAGAGTGAATCGCAAAGAGAAGATACTAAGGCGTGATTTTTATTTGTAAAAACAGCGTCTCAAATTGAAATAAGTAGCATAAATTCAGAAGTGAAAAACGCCACTGAGCAGAATTTTTTTTTATCTTTTTATAAAATACCTTACAAAATAAAGTGAATCGCAACGAGAAGATACATAGGCGTGATTTTAATTACTAAAAACAGCGTTTGATATTGAAATAAGTAGCATAAATTCAGAATTAAGAAACGCCACTGTGCAGAATTTTTTTATTTTGCTATAAAATACTTTACAAAATAGAGTGAATCGCAACGAGAAGATACTTAGGCGTGATTTTTATTTGTAAAAACAGCGTTTGAAAATGAAATAAGTAGCATAAATTCAGAAGTGAAAATCGCCACTGAGCAGAATGTTTTTAACTTTTTTTAAAATACTTTACAAAATAGAGTGAATCACAAAGAGAAGATACTTAGGCGTGACTTTTATTTGTAAAAACAGCGTCTCAAATTGAAATAAGTAGCATAAATTCAGAATAAAAAAACGCCACTCTGCACAATGTTTTGATTTTGCTATAAAGTACTTAACAAAATAGAGTGGATAGCAACAAGAAGAGTGGAAGCCGGTCATTTTTTTTGTAAAAACATCGTTAAAAATTGATATAAGTACCATAAATTCAGAAGTGAAAAACGCCACTGAGCGGAATTTTTTTAACTTTTTATACAATACTTTACAAAATAGAGTGAATCGCAACGAGAAGATACTTAGGCGTGTTTTTTATTTGTAAAAACAGCGTTTTAAATTAAAATAAGTAGCATAAATTCAGAAGTGAAAAACGCCACTGAGCAGAATTTTTTTAACTTTTTATAAAATACTTTACGAAATAGAGTGAATCGCAAAGAGAAGATACTTAGGCGTGATTTTTATTTGTAAAAACAGCGTTTGAAATTAAAATAAGTAGCATAAATTCTGAATTAAGAAACGCCACTCTGCAGAATTTTTTTATTTTGCTATAAAATACTTAACAAAATAGAGTGGATAGAACAAGAAGATTTGAAGCCGTGCATTATATTTGTAAAAACATCGTTAAAAATTGAAATAAGTACCATAAATTCAGAAGTGAAAAACGCCACTGAGCAGAATTTTTTTAACTTTTTATACAATACTTTACAAAATAGAGTGAATCGCAACAAGAAGATACTTAGGCGTGATTTTTATTTGTAAAAACAGCGTTTGAAAATGAAATAAGTAGCATAAATTCAGAAGTGAAAATCGCCACTGAGCAGAATGTTTTTAACTTTTTTTAAAATACTTTACAAAATAGAGTGAATCGCAAAGAGAAGATACTAAGGCGTGATTTTTATTTGTAAAAACAGCGTCTCAAATTGAAATAAGTAGCATAAATTCAGAAGTGAAAAACGCCACTGAGCAGAATTTTTTTTTATCTTTTTATAAAATACCTTACAAAATAAAGTGAATCGCAACGAGAAGATACATAGGCGTGATTTTAATTACTAAAAACAGCGTTTGATATTGAAATAAGTAGCATAAATTCAGAATTAAGAAACGCCACTGTGCAGAATTTTTTTATTTTGCTATAAAATACTTTACAAAATAGAGTGAATCGCAACGAGAAGATACTTAGGCGTGATTTTTATTTGTAAAAACATCGTTAAAAATTAAAATAAATACCATAAATTCAGAAGTGAAAAACGCCACTGAGCAGAATTTTTTTAACTTTTTATAAAATACTTTACAAAATAGAGTGAATCGCAACGAGAAGATACTTAGGCGTGATTTTTATTTGTAAAAACAGCGTTTGAAATTGAAATAAGTAGCATAAATTCAGAAGTGAAAAACGCCACTGAGCAGAATTTTTTTTTAACTTTTTATAAAATACTTTACAAAATAGAGTGAATCGCAACGAGAAGATACATAGGCGTGATTTTTATTTGTAAAAACAGCGTTTGAAATTAAAATAAGTAGCATAAATTCTAAATTAAGAAACGCCACTCTGCAGAACTTTTTTATTTTGCTATAAAATACTTAACAAAATAGAGTGAATCGCAACGAGAAGATACATAGCCGTGCATTTTATTTGTAAAAACATCGTTAATAATTGAAATAAGTACCATAAATTCAGAAGTGAAAAACGCAACTGAGCAGAATTTTTTTAACTTTATATAAAATACCTTACAAAATAAAGTGAATCGCACCGAGAAGATACATAGGCGTGATTTTATTTACTAAAAACAGCGTTTGATATTGAAATATGTAGCATAAATTCAGAATTAAGAAACGCCACTGTGCAGAATTTTTTTATTTTGCTATAAAATACTTTACAAAATAGAGTGAATCGCAACGAGAAGATACTTAGGCGTGATTTTTATTTGTAAAAACATCGTTAAAACTTTAAATAAGTACCATAAATTCAGAAGTGAAAAACGCCACTGAGCAGAATTTTTTTAACTTTTTATAAAAAACTTAAAAAAATAGAGTGAATCGCAACGAGAAGATACTTAGGCGTGATTTTTATTTGTAAAAACAGCGTTTGAAATTAAAATAAGTAGCATAAATTCAGAAGTGAAAAACGCCACTGAGCAGAATTTTTTTAACTTTTTATAAAATCTTTACAAAATAGAGTGAATCGCAACGAGAAGATACATAGGCGTGATTTTAATTACTAAAAACAGCGTTTGATATTGAAATAAGTAGCATAAATTCAGAATTAAGAAACGCCACTCTGCAGAATTTTTTTATTTTGCTATAAAATACTTAACATAATAGAGTGGATAGCAACAAGAAGATTCGAAGCCATGCTTTTTTTTTGTAAAAACATCGTTAAAAATTAAAATAAATACCATAAATTTAGTAGTGAAAAACGCCACTGAGCAGAATTTTTTTAACTTTTTATACAATACTTTACAAAATAGAGTGAATCGCAACGAGAAGATACTTAGGCGTGATTTTTATTTATAAAAACAGCGTTTGAAATTGAAATAAGTAGCATAAATTCAGAAGTGAAAATCGCCACTGAGCAGAATTTTTTTTTATCTTTTTATAAAATACTTTACAAAATAGAGTGAATCGCAAAGAGAAGATACTTAGGCGTGATTTTTATTTGTAAAAACAGCGTTTGAAATTAAAATAAGTAGCATAAATTCTGAATTAAGAAACGCCACTCTATAGAACTTTTTTATTTTGCTATAAAATACTTAACAAAATAGAGTGAATCGCAACGAGAAGATACATAGCCGTGCATTTTATTTGTAAAAACATCGTTAATAATTGAAATAAGTACCATAAATTCAGAAGTGAAAAACGCAACTGAGCAGAATTTTTTTAACTTTATATAAAATACCTTACAAAATAAAGTGAATCGCAACGAAAAGATACATAGGCGTGATTTTAATTACTAAAAACAGCGTTTGATATTGAAATAAGTAGCATAAATTCAGAATTAAGAAACGCCACTGTGCAGAATTTTTTTATTTTGCTATAAAATACTTTACAAAATAGAGTGAATCGCAACGAGAAGATACTTAGGCGTGATTTTTATTTGAAAAAACATCGTTAAAACTTTAAATAAGTACCATAAATTCAGAAGTGAAAAACGCCACTGAGCAGAATTTTTTTAACTTTTTATAAAATACTTTACAAAATAGAGTGAATCGCAACGAGAAGATACTTAGGCGTGATTTTTATTTGTAAAAACAGGGTATGAAATTGAAATAAGTAGCATAAATTCAGAAGTGAAAAACGCCACTGAGCAGAATTTTTTTAACTTTTTATAAAATCTTTACAAAATAGAGTGAATCGCAACGAGAAGATACTTAGGCGTGATTTGTATTTGTAAAAACAGCGTTTGAAATTAAAATAAGTAGCATAAATTCTGAATTAAGAAACGCCACTCTGCAGAACTTTTTTATTTTGCTATAAAATACTTAACAAAATAGAGTGAATCGCAACGAGAAGATACTTAGGCGTGATTTGTATTTGTAAAAACAGCGTTTGAAATTGAAATAAGTACCATAAATTCAGAAGTGAAAAACGCCACTGAGCAGAATTTTTTTAACTTTATATAAAATACCTTACAAAATAGAGTGAATCGCCACGAGAAGATACATAGGCGTGATTTTAATTACTAAAAACAGCGTTTCATATTGAAATAAGTAGCATAAATTCAGAATTAAGAAACGCCACTCTGCAGAATTTTTTTATTTTGCTATAAAATACTTAACAAAATAGAGTGGATAGCAACAAGAAGAGTCGAAGCCGTGCTTTTTTTTTGTAAAAACATCGTTAAAAATTAAAATAAATACCATAAATTTAGAAGTGAAAAACGCCACTGAGCAGAATTTTTTTAACTTTTTATACAATACTTTACAAAATAGAGTGAATCGCAACGAGAAGATACTTAGGCGTGATTTGTATTTGTAAAAACAGCGTTTGAAATTAAGATAAGTAGCATAAATTCAGAAGTGAAAAACGCCACTGATCAGAATTTTTTTAACTTTTTATAAAATCTTTACAAAATAGAGTGAATCGCAACGAGAAGATACTTAGGCGTGTTTTTTATTTGTAAAAACAGCGTTTGAAATTAAAATAAGTAGCATTAATTCAGAACTGAAAAACGCCACTGAGCAGAATTTTTTTAACTTTTTATAAAATACTTTACAAAATAGAGTGAATCGCAACGAGAAGATACTTAGGCGTGATTTTTATTTGTAAAAACAGCGTTTGAAAATGAAATAAGTAGAATAAATTCAGAAGTGAAAAACGCCACTGAGCAGAATTTTTTTAACTTTTTATAAAAAACTTAAAAAAATAGAGTGAATCGCAACGAGAAGATACTTAGGCGTGATTTTTATTTGTAAAAACAGCGTTTGAAAATGAAATAAGTAGAATAAATTCAGAAGTGAAAAACGCCACTGAGCAGAATTTTTTTAACTTTTTATAAAATACTTTACAAAATAGAGTGAATCGCAACGAGAAGATACTTAGGCGTGATTTTTATTTGTAAAAACAGCGTTTGAAATTAAAATAAGTAGCATAAATTCAGAAGTGAAAAACGCCACTGAGCAGAATTTTTTTAACTTTTTATAAAAAACTTAAAAAAATAGAGTGAATCGCAACGAGAAGATACTTAGGCGTGTTTTTTATTTGTAAAAACAGCGTTTGAAATTAAAATAAGTAGCATAAATTCAGAAGTGAAAAACGCAACTGAGCAGAATTTTTTTTTAACTTTCTATAAAATCTTTACAAAATAGAGAGAATCGCAACGAGAAGATACATAGGCGTGATTTTAATTACTAAAAACAGCGTTTGATATTGAAATAAGTAGCATAAATTCAGAATTAAGAAACGCCCCTACAATACTTTACAAAATAGAGTGAATCGCAACGAGAAGATACTTAGGCGTGATTTTTATTTGTAAAAACAGCGTTTCAAATTGAAATAAGTAGCATAAATTCAGAAGTGAAAAACGCCACTGAGCAGAATTTTTTTAACTTTTTATAAAATACTTTACAAAATAGAGTGAATCGCAACGAGAAGATACTTAGGCGTGTTTTTTATTTGTAAAAACAGCGTTTGAAAATGAAATAAGTAGCATAAATTCAGAAGTGAAAATCGCCACTGAGCAGAATGTTTTTAACTTTTTTTAAAATACTTTACAAAATAGAGTGAATCGCAAAGAGAAGATACTAAGGCGTGATTTTTATTTGTAAAAACAGCGTCTCAAATTGAAATAAGTAGCATAAATTCAGAAGTGAAAAACGCCACTGAGCAGAATTTTTTTTTATCTTTTTATAAAATACCTTACAAAATAAAGTGAATCGCAACGAGAAGATACATAGGCGTGATTTTAATTACTAAAAACAGCGTTTGATATTGAAATAAGTAGCATAAATTCAGAATTAAGAAACGCCACTGTGCAGAATTTTTTTATTTTGCTATAAAATACTTTACAAAATAGAGTGAATCGCAACGAGAAGATACTTAGGCGTGATTTTTATTTGTAAAAACATCGTTAAAAATTAAAATAAATACCATAAATTCAGAAGTGAAAAACGCCACTGAGCAGAATTTTTTTAACTTTTTATAAAATACTTTACAAAATAGAGTGAATCGCAACGAGAAGATACTTAGGCGTGATTTTTATTTGTAAAAACAGCGTTTGAAATTGAAATAAGTAGCATAAATTCAGAAGTGAAAAACGCCACTGAGCAGAATTTTTTTTTAACTTTTTATAAAATACTTTACAAAATAGAGTGAATCGCAACGAGAAGATACATAGGCGTGATTTTTATTTGTAAAAACAGCGTTTGAAATTAAAATAAGTAGCATAAATTCTAAATTAAGAAACGCCACTCTGCAGAACTTTTTTATTTTGCTATAAAATACTTAACAAAATAGAGTGAATCGCAACGAGAAGATACATAGCCGTGCATTTTATTTGTAAAAACATCGTTAATAATTGAAATAAGTACCATAAATTCAGAAGTGAAAAACGCAACTGAGCAGAATTTTTTTAACTTTATATAAAATACCTTACAAAATAAAGTGAATCGCACCGAGAAGATACATAGGCGTGATTTTATTTACTAAAAACAGCGTTTGATATTGAAATATGTAGCATAAATTCAGAATTAAGAAACGCCACTGTGCAGAATTTTTTTATTTTGCTATAAAATACTTTACAAAATAGAGTGAATCGCAACGAGAAGATACTTAGGCGTGATTTTTATTTGTAAAAACATCGTTAAAACTTTAAATAAGTACCATAAATTCAGAAGTGAAAAACGCCACTGAGCAGAATTTTTTTAACTTTTTATAAAAAACTTAAAAAAATAGAGTGAATCGCAACGAGAAGATACTTAGGCGTGATTTTTATTTGTAAAAACAGCGTTTGAAATTAAAATAAGTAGCATAAATTCAGAAGTGAAAAACGCCACTGAGCAGAATTTTTTTAACTTTTTATAAAATCTTTACAAAATAGAGTGAATCGCAACGAGAAGATACATAGGCGTGATTTTAATTACTAAAAACAGCGTTTGATATTGAAATAAGTAGCATAAATTCAGAATTAAGAAACGCCACTCTGCAGAATTTTTTTATTTTGCTATAAAATACTTAACATAATAGAGTGGATAGCAACAAGAAGATTCGAAGCCATGCTTTTTTTTTGTAAAAACATCGTTAAAAATTAAAATAAATACCATAAATTTAGTAGTGAAAAACGCCACTGAGCAGAATTTTTTTAACTTTTTATACAATACTTTACAAAATAGAGTGAATCGCAACGAGAAGATACTTAGGCGTGATTTTTATTTATAAAAACAGCGTTTGAAATTGAAATAAGTAGCATAAATTCAGAAGTGAAAATCGCCACTGAGCAGAATTTTTTTTTATCTTTTTATAAAATACTTTACAAAATAGAGTGAATCGCAAAGAGAAGATACTTAGGCGTGATTTTTATTTGTAAAAACAGCGTTTGAAATTAAAATAAGTAGCATAAATTCTGAATTAAGAAACGCCACTCTATAGAACTTTTTTATTTTGCTATAAAATACTTAACAAAATAGAGTGAATCGCAACGAGAAGATACATAGCCGTGCATTTTATTTGTAAAAACATCGTTAATAATTGAAATAAGTACCATAAATTCAGAAGTGAAAAACGCAACTGAGCAGAATTTTTTTAACTTTATATAAAATACCTTACAAAATAAAGTGAATCGCAACGAGAAGATACATAGGCGTGATTTTAATTACTAAAAACAGCGTTTGATATTGAAATAAGTAGCATAAATTCAGAATTAAGAAACGCCACTGTGCAGAATTTTTTTATTTTGCTATAAAATACTTTACAAAATAGAGTGAATCGCAACGAGAAGATACTTAGGCGTGATTTTTATTTGAAAAAACATCGTTAAAACTTTAAATAAGTACCATAAATTCAGAAGTGAAAAACGCCACTGAGCAGAATTTTTTTAACTTTTTATAAAATACTTTACAAAATAGAGTGAATCGCAACGAGAAGATACTTAGGCGTGATTTTTATTTGTAAAAACAGGGTATGAAATTGAAATAAGTAGCATAAATTCAGAAGTGAAAAACGCCACTGAGCAGAATTTTTTTAACTTTTTATAAAATCTTTACAAAATAGAGTGAATCGCAACGAGAAGATACTTAGGCGTGATTTGTATTTGTAAAAACAGCGTTTGAAATTAAAATAAGTAGCATAAATTCTGAATTAAGAAACGCCACTCTGCAGAACTTTTTTATTTTGCTATAAAATACTTAACAAAATAGAGTGAATCGCAACGAGAAGATACTTAGGCGTGATTTGTATTTGTAAAAACAGCGTTTGAAATTGAAATAAGTACCATAAATTCAGAAGTGAAAAACGCCACTGAGCAGAATTTTTTTAACTTTATATAAAATACCTTACAAAATAGAGTGAATCGCCACGAGAAGATACATAGGCGTGATTTTAATTACTAAAAACAGCGTTTCATATTGAAATAAGTAGCATAAATTCAGAATTAAGAAACGCCACTCTGCAGAATTTTTTTATTTTGCTATAAAATACTTAACAAAATAGAGTGGATAGCAACAAGAAGAGTCGAAGCCGTGCTTTTTTTTTGTAAAAACATCGTTAAAAATTAAAATAAATACCATAAATTTAGAAGTGAAAAACGCCACTGAGCAGAATTTTTTTAACTTTTTATACAATACTTTACAAAATAGAGTGAATCGCAACGAGAAGATACTTAGGCGTGATTTGTATTTGTAAAAACAGCGTTTGAAATTGAAATAAGTAGCATAAATACAGAAGTGAAAAACGCCACTGAGCAGAATTTTTTTAACTTTTTATAAAATACTTTACAAAATAGAGTGAATCGCAACGAGAAGATACTTAGGCGTGATTTGTATTTGTAAAAACAGCGTTTGAAATTGAAATAAGTAGCATAAATTCAGAAGTGAAAAACGCCACTGAGCAGAAATTTTTTAACTTTTTATAAAATACTTAAAAAAATAGAGTGAATCGCAACGAGAAGATACTTAGGCGTGATTTTTATTTGTAAAAACAGCGTTTGAAATTAAGATAAGTAGCATAAATTCAGAAGTGAAAAACGCCACTGATCAGAATTTTTTTAACTTTTTATAAAATCTTTACAAAATAGAGTGAATCGCAACGAGAAGATACTTAGGCGTGTTTTTTATTTGTAAAAACAGCGTTTGAAATTAAAATAAGTAGCATTAATTCAGAACTGAAAAACGCCACTGAGCAGAATTTTTTTAACTTTTTATAAAATACTTTACAAAATAGAGTGAATCGCAACGAGAAGATACTTAGGCGTGATTTTTATTTGTAAAAACAGCGTTTGAAAATGAAATAAGTAGAATAAATTCAGAAGTGAAAAACGCCACTGAGCAGAATTTTTTTAACTTTTTATAAAAAACTTAAAAAAATAGAGTGAATCGCAACGAGAAGATACTTAGGCGTGATTTTTATTTGTAAAAACAGCGTTTGAAAATGAAATAAGTAGAATAAATTCAGAAGTGAAAAACGCCACTGAGCAGAATTTTTTTAACTTTTTATAAAATACTTTACAAAATAGAGTGAATCGCAACGAGAAGATACTTAGGCGTGATTTTTATTTGTAAAAACAGCGTTTGAAATTAAAATAAGTAGCATAAATTCAGAAGTGAAAAACGCCACTGAGCAGAATTTTTTTAACTTTTTATAAAAAACTTAAAAAAATAGAGTGAATCGCAACGAGAAGATACTTAGGCGTGATTTTTATTTGTAAAAACAGGGTATGAAATTGAAATAAGTAGCATAAATTCAGAAGTGAAAAACGCCACTGAGCAGAATTTTTTTAACTTTTTATAAAAAACTTAAAAAAATAGAGTGAATCGCAACGAGAAGATACTTAGGCGTGATTTTTATTTGTAAAAACAGCGTTTGATATTGAAATAAGTAGCATAAATTCAGAATTAAGAAACGCCACTCTGCAGAATTTTTTTATTTTGCTATAAAATACTTAACATAATAGAGTGGATAGCAACAAGAAGATTCGAAGCCATGCTTTTTTTTTGTAAAAACATCGTTAAAAATTAAAATAAATACCATAAATTTAGTAGTGAAAAACGCCACTGAGCAGAATTTTTTTAACTTTTTATACAATACTTTACAAAATAGAGTGAATCGCAACGAGAAGATACTTAGGCGTGATTTTTATTTATAAAAACAGCGTTTGAAATTGAAATAAGTAGCATAAATTCAGAAGTGAAAATCGCCACTGAGCAGAATTTTTTTTTATCTTTTTATAAAATACTTTACAAAATAGAGTGAATCGCAAAGAGAAGATACTTAGGCGTGATTTTTATTTGTAAAAACAGCGTTTGAAATTAAAATAAGTAGCATAAATTCTGAATTAAGAAACGCCACTCTATAGAACTTTTTTATTTTGCTATAAAATACTTAACAAAATAGAGTGAATCGCAACGAGAAGATACATAGCCGTGCATTTTATTTGTAAAAACATCGTTAATAATTGAAATAAGTACCATAAATTCAGAAGTGAAAAACGCAACTGAGCAGAATTTTTTTAACTTTATATAAAATACCTTACAAAATAAAGTGAATCGCAACGAGAAGATACATAGGCGTGATTTTAATTACTAAAAACAGCGTTTGATATTGAAATAAGTAGCATAAATTCAGAATTAAGAAACGCCACTGTGCAGAATTTTTTTATTTTGCTATAAAATACTTTACAAAATAGAGTGAATCGCAACGAGAAGATACTTAGGCGTGATTTTTATTTGAAAAAACATCGTTAAAACTTTAAATAAGTACCATAAATTCAGAAGTGAAAAACGCCACTGAGCAGAATTTTTTTAACTTTTTATAAAATACTTTACAAAATAGAGTGAATCGCAACGAGAAGATACTTAGGCGTGATTTTTATTTGTAAAAACAGGGTATGAAATTGAAATAAGTAGCATAAATTCAGAAGTGAAAAACGCCACTGAGCAGAATTTTTTTAACTTTTTATAAAATCTTTACAAAATAGAGTGAATCGCAACGAGAAGATACTTAGGCGTGATTTGTATTTGTAAAAACAGCGTTTGAAATTAAAATAAGTAGCATAAATTCTGAATTAAGAAACGCCACTCTGCAGAACTTTTTTATTTTGCTATAAAATACTTAACAAAATAGAGTGAATCGCAACGAGAAGATACTTAGGCGTGATTTGTATTTGTAAAAACAGCGTTTGAAATTGAAATAAGTACCATAAATTCAGAAGTGAAAAACGCCACTGAGCAGAATTTTTTTAACTTTATATAAAATACCTTACAAAATAGAGTGAATCGCCACGAGAAGATACATAGGCGTGATTTTAATTACTAAAAACAGCGTTTCATATTGAAATAAGTAGCATAAATTCAGAATTAAGAAACGCCACTCTGCAGAATTTTTTTATTTTGCTATAAAATACTTAACAAAATAGAGTGGATAGCAACAAGAAGAGTCGAAGCCGTGCTTTTTTTTTGTAAAAACATCGTTAAAAATTAAAATAAATACCATAAATTTAGAAGTGAAAAACGCCACTGAGCAGAATTTTTTTAACTTTTTATACAATACTTTACAAAATAGAGTGAATCGCAACGAGAAGATACTTAGGCGTGATTTGTATTTGTAAAAACAGCGTTTGAAATTGAAATAAGTAGCATAAATACAGAAGTGAAAAACGCCACTGAGCAGAATTTTTTTAACTTTTTATAAAATACTTTACAAAATAGAGTGAATCGCAACGAGAAGATACTTAGGCGTGATTTGTATTTGTAAAAACAGCGTTTGAAATTGAAATAAGTAGCATAAATTCAGAAGTGAAAAACGCCACTGAGCAGAAATTTTTTAACTTTTTATAAAATACTTAAAAAAATAGAGTGAATCGCAACGAGAAGATACTTAGGCGTGATTTTTATTTGTAAAAACAGCGTTTGAAATTAAGATAAGTAGCATAAATTCAGAAGTGAAAAACGCCACTGATCAGAATTTTTTTAACTTTTTATAAAATCTTTACAAAATAGAGTGAATCGCAACGAGAAGATACTTAGGCGTGTTTTTTATTTGTAAAAACAGCGTTTGAAATTAAAATAAGTAGCATTAATTCAGAACTGAAAAACGCCACTGAGCAGAATTTTTTTAACTTTTTATAAAATACTTTACAAAATAGAGTGAATCGCAACGAGAAGATACTTAGGCGTGATTTTTATTTGTAAAAACAGCGTTTGAAAATGAAATAAGTAGAATAAATTCAGAAGTGAAAAACGCCACTGAGCAGAATTTTTTTAACTTTTTATAAAAAACTTAAAAAAATAGAGTGAATCGCAACGAGAAGATACTTAGGCGTGATTTTTATTTGTAAAAACAGCGTTTGAAAATGAAATAAGTAGAATAAATTCAGAAGTGAAAAACGCCACTGAGCAGAATTTTTTTAACTTTTTATAAAATACTTTACAAAATAGAGTGAATCGCAACGAGAAGATACTTAGGCGTGATTTTTATTTGTAAAAACAGCGTTTGAAATTAAAATAAGTAGCATAAATTCAGAAGTGAAAAACGCCACTGAGCAGAATTTTTTTAACTTTTTATAAAAAACTTAAAAAAATAGAGTGAATCGCAACGAGAAGATACTTAGGCGTGTTTTTTATTTGTAAAAACAGCGTTTGAAATTAAAATAAGTAGCATAAATTCAGAAGTGAAAAACGCAACTGAGCAGAATTTTTTTTTAACTTTCTATAAAATCTTTACAAAATAGAGAGAATCGCAACGAGAAGATACATAGGCGTGATTTTAATTACTAAAAACAGCGTTTGATATTGAAATAAGTAGCATAAATTCAGAATTAAGAAACGCCCCTACAATACTTTACAAAATAGAGTGAATCGCAACGAGAAGATACTTAGGCGTGATTTTTATTTGTAAAAACAGCGTTTCAAATTGAAATAAGTAGCATAAATTCAGAAGTGAAAAACGCCACTGAGCAGAATTTTTTTAACTTTTTATAAAATACTTTACAAAATAGAGTGAATCGCAACGAGAAGATACTTAGGCGTGTTTTTTATTTGTAAAAACAGCGTTTGAATTAAAATAAGTAGCATAAATTCAGAAGTGAAAATCGCCACTGAGCAGAATTTTTTTAACTTTCTATAAAATCTTTACAAAATAGAGTGAATCGGCGCGAGAAGATACATAGGCGTGATTTTAATTACTAAAAACAGCGTTTGATATTGAAATAGGTAGCATAAATTCAGAATTAAGAAACGCCACTACAATACTTTATAAAATAGAGTGAATCGCAACGAGAAGATACTTAGGCGTGATTTTTATTTGTAAAAACAGCGTTTCAAATTGAAATAAGTAGCATAAATTCAGAATTAAGAAACGTCACTCTGCAGAATTTCTTATATTTTGCTATAAAATACTTAACAAAATAGAGTGGAAAGCAACAAGAAGAGTCGAAGCCGTGCATTTTATTCGTAAAAACATCGTTAAAAATTGAAATAAGTACCATAAATTCAGAAGTGAAAAACGCAATGAGCAGAATTTTTTTAACTTTTTATAAAATACTTTACAAAATACAATGAATCGCAACGAGAAGATACATGGGCGTGATTTTTATTTGTAAAAACAGCGTTTGAAATTAAACAAAGAGGCATAAATTCAGAAGTGAAAAACGCCACAGAGCAGAATTTTTTTACCTTTTTTAAAATAGTTTACAAACTGGAGTGAATCGCAACGAGAAGATACATAGGCGTGATTTTAATAACTAAAAACAGCGTTTGATATTGAAATAAGTAGCATAAATTCAGAATTTAGAAACGCCACTCTGCAGAATTTTTTTATTTTGCTATAAAACACTTAACAAAATAGAGTGGACAGCAACAAGAAGAGTCGAAGCCGTGCATTTTTTTTGTAAAAACATCGTTAAAAATTGATATAAGTACCATAAATTCAGAAGTGAAAAACGCTACTGAGCAGACTTTTTTTAACTTTTTATAAAAACTTAAAAAAATAGAGTGAATCGCAACGAGAAGATACTTAGGCGTGTTTTTTATTTGTAAAAACAGCGTTTTAAATTAAAATAAGTAGCATAAATTCAGAAGTGAAAAACGCCACTGAGCAGAATTTTTTTAACTTTTTATAAAATACTTTACAAAATAGAGTGAATCGCAACGAGAAGATACTTAGGCGTGATTTTTATTTGTAAAAACAGCGTTTGAAATTAAAATAAGTAGCATAAATTAGGAAGTGAAAAACGCTACTGAGCAGAATTTTTTTAACTTTTTATAAAATCTTTACAAAATAGAGTGAATTGCAACGAGAAGATACATAGGCGTGATTTTAATTACTAAAAACAGCGTGTGATATTGAAATAAGTAGCATAAATTCAGAATTAAGAAACGCCACTCTGCAGAATTTCTTATATTTTGCTATAAAATACTTAACAAAATAGAGTGGATAGCAACAAGAAGAGTCGAAGCCGTGCATTTTATTTGTAAAAACATCGTTAAAAATTGAAATAAGTACCATAAATTCAGAAGTGAAAAACGCAATGAGCAGAATTTTTTTAACTTTTTATAAAATACTTTACAAAATACAATGAATCGCAACGAGAAGATACATGGGCGTGATTTTTATTTGTAAAAACAGCGTTTGAAATTAAACAAAGAGGCATAAATTCAGAAGTGAAAAACGCCACAGAGCAGAATTTTTTTACCTTTTTTAAAATAGTTTACAAACTGGAGTGAATCGCAACGAGAAGATACATAGGCGTGATTTTAATAACTAAAAACAGCGTTTGATATTGAAATAAGTAGCATAAATTCAGAATTTAGAAACGCCACTCTGCAGAATTTTTTTATTTTGCTATAAAACACTTAATAAAATAGAGTGGACAGCAACAAGAAGAGTCGAAGCCGTGCATTTTTTTTGTAAAAACATCGTTAAAAATTGATATAAGTACCATAAATTCAGAAGTGAAAAACGCTACTGAGCAGACTTTTTTTAACTTTTTATAAAAACTTAAAAAAATAGAGTGAATCGCAACGAGAAGATACTTAGGCGTGTTTTTTATTTGTAAAAACAGCGTTTTAAATTAAAATAAGTAGCATAAATTCAGAAGTGAAAAACGCCACTGAGCAGAATTTTTTTAACTTTTTATAAAATACTTTACAAAATAAAGTGAATCGCAACGAGAAGATACATAGGCGTGATTTTAATTACTAAAAACAGCGTTTGATATTGAAATAAGTAGCATAAATTCAGAATTAAGAAACGCCACTGTGCAGAATTTTTTTATTTTGCTATAAAATACTTTACAAAATAGAGTGAATCGCAACGAGAAGATACTTAGGCGTGATTTTTATTTGAAAAAACATCGTTAAAACTTTAAATAAGTACCATAAATTCAGAAGTGAAAAACGCCACTGAGCAGAATTTTTTTAACTTTTTATAAAATACTTTACAAAATAGAGTGAATCGCAACGAGAAGATACTTAGGCGTGATTTTTATTTGTAAAAACAGGGTATGAAATTGAAATAAGTAGCATAAATTCAGAAGTGAAAAACGCCACTGAGCAGAATTTTTTTAACTTTTTATAAAATCTTTACAAAATAGAGTGAATCGCAACGAGAAGATACTTAGGCGTGATTTGTATTTGTAAAAACAGCGTTTGAAATTAAAATAAGTAGCATAAATTCTGAATTAATAAACGCCACTCTGCAGAACTTTTTTATTTTGCTATAAAATACTTAACAAAATAGAGTGAATCGCAACGAGAAGATACTTAGGCGTGATTTGTATTTGTAAAAACAGCGTTTGAAATTGAAATAAGTACCATAAATTCAGAAGTGAAAAACGCCACTGAGCAGAATTTTTTTAACTTTATATAAAATACCTTACAAAATAGAGTGAATCGCCACGAGAAGATACATAGGCGTGATTTTAATTACTAAAAACAGCGTTTCATATTGAAATAAGTAGCATAAATTCAGAATTAAGAAACGCCACTCTGCAGAATTTTTTTATTTTGCTATAAAATACTTAACAAAATAGAGTGGATAGCAACAAGAAGAGTCGAAGCCGTGCTTTTTTTTTGTAAAAACATCGTTAAAAATTAAAATAAATACCATAAATTTAGAAGTGAAAAACGCCACTGAGCAGAATTTTTTTAACTTTTTATACAATACTTTACAAAATAGAGTGAATCGCAACGAGAAGATACTTAGGCGTGATTTGTATTTGTAAAAACAGCGTTTGAAATTGAAATAAGTAGCATAAATACAGAAGTGAAAAACGCCACTGAGCAGAATTTTTTTAACTTTTTATAAAATACTTTACAAAATAGAGTGAATCGCAACGAGAAGATACTTAGGCGTGATTTGTATTTGTAAAAACAGCGTTTGAAATTGAAATAAGTAGCATAAATTCAGAAGTGAAAAACGCCACTGAGCAGAAATTTTTTAACTTTTTATAAAATACTTAAAAAAATAGAGTGAATCGCAACGAGAAGATACTTAGGCGTGATTTTTATTTGTAAAAACAGCGTTTGAAATTAAGATAAGTAGCATAAATTCAGAAGTGAAAAACGCCACTGATCAGAATTTTTTTAACTTTTTATAAAATCTTTACAAAATAGAGTGAATCGCAACGAGAAGATACTTAGGCGTGTTTTTTATTTGTAAAAACAGCGTTTGAAATTAAAATAAGTAGCATTAATTCAGAACTGAAAAACGCCACTGAGCAGAATTTTTTTAACTTTTTATAAAATACTTTACAAAATAGAGTGAATCGCAACGAGAAGATACTTAGGCGTGATTTTTATTTGTAAAAACAGCGTTTGAAAATGAAATAAGTAGAATAAATTCAGAAGTGAAAAACGCCACTGAGCAGAATTTTTTTAACTTTTTATAAAAAACTTAAAAAAATAGAGTGAATCGCAACGAGAAGATACTTAGGCGTGATTTTTATTTGTAAAAACAGCGTTTGAAAATGAAATAAGTAGAATAAATTCAGAAGTGAAAAACGCCACTGAGCAGAATTTTTTTAACTTTTTATAAAATACTTTACAAAATAGAGTGAATCGTAACGAGAAGATACTTAGGCGTGTTTTTTATTTGTAAAAACAGCGTTTTAAATTAAAATAAGTAGCATAAATTCAGAAGTGAAAAACGCCACTGAGCAGAATTTTTTTAACTTTTTATAAAATACTTTACAAAATAGAGTGAATCGCAACGAGAAGATACTTAGGCGTGATTTTTATTTGTAAAAACAGCGTTTGAAATTAAAATAAGTAGCATAAATTCAGAAGTGAAAAACGCCACTGAGCAGAATTTTTTTAACTTTTTATAAAAAACTTAAAAAAATAGAGTGAATCGCAACGAGAAGATACTTAGGCGTGTTTTTTATTTGTAAAAACAGCGTTTGAAATTAAAATAAGTAGCATAAATTCAGAAGTGAAAAACGCAACTGAGCAGAATTTTTTTTTAACTTTCTATAAAATCTTTACAAAATAGAGAGAATCGCAACGAGAAGATACATAGGCGTGATTTTAATTACTAAAAACAGCGTTTGATATTGAAATAAGTAGCATAAATTCAGAATTAAGAAACGCCCCTACAATACTTTACAAAATAGAGTGAATCGCAACGAGAAGATACTTAGGCGTGATTTTTATTTGTAAAAACAGCGTTTCAAATTGAAATAAGTAGCATAAATTCAGAAGTGAAAAACGCCACTGAGCAGAATTTTTTTAACTTTTTATAAAATACTTTACAAAATAGAGTGAATCGCAACGAGAAGATACTTAGGCGTGTTTTTTATTTGTAAAAACAGCGTTTGAATTAAAATAAGTAGCATAAATTCAGAAGTGAAAATCGCCACTGAGCAGAATTTTTTTAACTTTCTATAAAATCTTTACAAAATAGAGTGAATCGGCGCGAGAAGATACATAGGCGTGATTTTAATTACTAAAAACAGCGTTTGATATTGAAATAGGTAGCATAAATTCAGAATTAAGAAACGCCACTACAATACTTTATAAAATAGAGTGAATTGCAACGAGAAGATACATAGGCGTGATTTTAATTACTAAAAACAGCGTGTGATATTGAAATAAGTAGCATAAATTCAGAATTAAGAAACGCCACTCTGCAGAATTTCTTATATTTTGCTATAAAATACTTAACAAAATAGAGTGGATAGCAACAAGAAGAGTCGAAGCCGTGCATTTTATTTGTAAAAACATCGTTAAAAATTGAAATAAGTACCATAAATTCAGAAGTGAAAAACGCAATGAGCAGAATTTTTTTAACTTTTTATAAAATACTTTACAAAATACAATGAATCGCAACGAGAAGATACATGGGCGTGATTTTTATTTGTAAAAACAGCGTTTGAAATTAAACAAAGAGGCATAAATTCAGAAGTGAAAAACGCCACAGAGCAGAATTTTTTTACCTTTTTTAAAATAGTTTACAAACTGGAGTGAATCGCAACGAGAAGATACATAGGCGTGATTTTAATAACTAAAAACAGCGTTTGATTTTGAAATAAGTAGCATAAATTCAGAATTTAGAAACGCCACTCTGCAGAATTTTTTTATTTTGCTATAAAACACTTAACAAAATAGAGTGGACAGCAACAAGAAGAGTCGAAGCCGTGCATTTTTTTTGTAAAAACATCGTTAAAAATTGATATAAGTACCATAAATTCAGAAGTGAAAAACGCTACTGAGCAGACTTTTTTTAACTTTTTATAAAAACTTAAAAAAATAGAGTGAATCGCAACGAGAAGATACTTAGGCGTGTTTTTTATTTGTAAAAACAGCGTTTTAAATTAAAATAAGTAGCATAAATTCAGAAGTGAAAAACGCCACTGAGCAGAATTTTTTTAACTTTTTATAAAATACTTTACAAAATAGAGTGAATCGCAACGAGAAGATACTTAGGCGTGATTTTTATTTGTAAAAACAGCGTTTGAAATTAAAATAAGTAGCATAAATTAGGAAGTGAAAAACGCTACTGAGCAGAATTTTTTTAACTTTTTATAAAATCTTTACAAAATAGAGTGAATTGCAACGAGAAGATACATAGGCGTGATTTTAATTACTAAAAACAGCGTGTGATATTGAAATAAGTAGCATAAATTCAGAATTAAGAAACGCCACTCTGCAGAATTTCTTATATTTTGCTATAAAATACTTAACAAAATAGAGTGGATAGCAACAAGAAGAGTCGAAGCCGTGCATTTTATTTGTAAAAACATCGTTAAAAATTGAAATAAGTACCATAAATTCAGAAGTGAAAAACGCAATGAGCAGAATTTTTTTAACTTTTTATAAAATACTTTACAAAATACAATGAATCGCAACGAGAAGATACATGGGCGTGATTTTTATTTGTAAAAACAGCGTTTGAAATTAAACAAAGAGGCATAAATTCAGAAGTGAAAAACGCCACAGAGCAGAATTTTTTTACCTTTTTTAAAATAGTTTACAAACTGGAGTGAATCGCAACGAGAAGATACATAGGCGTGATTTTAATAACTAAAAACAGCGTTTGATATTGAAATAAGTAGCATAAATTCAGAATTTAGAAACGCCACTCTGCAGAATTTTTTTATTTTGCTATAAAATACTTAACAAAATAGAGTGGATAGCAACAAGAAGAGTCGAAGCCGTGCATTTTATTTGTAAAAACATCGTTAAAAATTGAAATAAGTACCAAAAATTCAGAAGTGAAAAACGCCACTGAGCAGAATTTTTTTAACTTTTTATAAAATACTTTACAAAATACAGTGAATCGCAACGAGAAGATACTTAGGCGTGATTTTTATTTGTAAAAACATCGTTAAAACTTTAAATAAGTACCATAAATTCAGAACTGAAAAACGCCACTGAGCAGAATTTTTTTAACTTTTTATAAAATACTTTACAAAATAGAGTGAATCGTAACGAGAAGATACTTAGGCGTGATTTTTATTTGTAAAAACAGCGTTTGAAATGGAAATAAGTAGCATAAATTCAGAAGTGAAAAACGCCACTGAGCAGAATTTTTTTAACTTTTTATAAAATACTTTACAAAATAGAGTGAATCGTAACGAGAAGATACTTAGGCGTGTTTTTTATTTGTAAAAACAGCGTTTTAAATTAAAATAAGTAGCATAAATTCAGAAGTGAAAAACGCCACTGAGCAGAATTTTTTTAACTTTTTATAAAATACTTTACAAAATAGAGTGAATCGCAACGAGAAGATACTTAGGCGTGATTTTTATTTGTAAAAACAGCGTTTGAAATTAAAATAAGTAGCATAAATTAGGAAGTGAAAAACGCTACTGAGCAGAATTTTTTTAACTTTTTATAAAATCTTTACAAAATAGAGTGAATTGCAACGAGAAGATACATAGGCGTGATTTTAATTACTAAAAACAGCGTGTGATATTGAAATAAGTAGCATAAATTCAGAATTAAGAAACGCCACTCTGCAGAATTTCTTATATTTTGCTATAAAATACTTAACAAAATAGAGTGGATAGCAACAAGAAGAGTCGAAGCCGTGCATTTTATTTGTAAAAACATCGTTAAAAATTGAAATAAGTACCATAAATTCAGAAGTGAAAAACGCAATGAGCAGAATTTTTTTAACTTTTTATAAAATACTTTACAAAATACAATGAATCGCAACGAGAAGATACATGGGCGTGATTTTTATTTGTAAAAACAGCGTTTGAAATTAAACAAAGTAGCATAAATTCAGAAGTGAAAAACGCCACTGAGCAGAATTTTTTTACCTTTTTTAAAATACTTTACAAAATGGAGTGAATCGCAACGAGAAGATACATAGGCGTGATTTTAATAACTAAAAACAGCGTTTGATATTGAAATAAGTACCATAAATTCAGAAGTGAAAAACGCTACTGAGCAGACTTTTTTTAACTTTTTATAAAAACTTAAAAAAATAGAGTGAATCGCAACGAGAAGATACTTAGGCGTGTTTTTTATTTGTAAAAACAGCGTTTTAAATTAAAATAAGTAGCATAAATTCAGAAGTGAAAAACGCCACTGAGCAGAATTTTTTTAACTTTTTATAAAATACTTTACAAAATAGAGTGAATCGCAACGAGAAGATACTTAGGCGTGATTTTTATTTGTAAAAACAGCGTTTCAAATTGAAATAAGTCGCATAAATTCAGAAGTGAAAAACGCCACTGATCAGAATTTTTTTAACTTTTTATAAAATACTTTTCAAAATAGAGTGAATCGCAACGAGAAGATACTTAGGCGTGATTTTTATTTGTAAAAACAGCGTTTGAAATTAAAATAAGTAGCATAAATTCAGAAGTGAAAAACGCCACTGAGCAGAATTTTTTTAACTTTCTATAAAATCTTTACAAAATAGAGTGAATCGCAACGAGAAGATACATAGGCGTGATTTTAATTACTAAAAACAGCGTTTGATATTGAAATAAGTAGCATAAATTCAGAATTAAGATACGCCACTACAATACTTTACAAAATAGAGTGAATCGCAACGAGAAGATACTTAGGCGTGATTTTTATTTGTAAAAACAGCGTTTCAAATTGAAATAAGTAGCATAAATTCAGAATTAAGAAACGTCACTCTGCAGAATTTCTTATATTTTGCTATAAAATACTTAACAAAATAGAGTGGATAGCAACAAGAAGAGTCGAAGCCGTGCATTTTATTTGTAAAAACATCGTTAAAAATTGAAATAAGTACCATAAATTCAGAAGTGAAAAACGCAATGAGCAGAATTTTTTTAACTTTTTATAAAATACTTTACAAAATACAATGAATCGCAACGAGAAGATACTTAGGCGTGATTTTTATTTGTAAAAACAGCGTTTGAAATTAAAATAAGTAGCATAAATTCAGAAGTGAAAAACGCCACTGAGCAGAATTTTTTTACCTTTTTTAAAATACTTTACAAAATGGAGTGAATCGCAACGAGAAGATACATAGGCGTGATTTTAATAACTAAAAACAGCGTTTGATATTGAAATAAGTACCATAAATTCAGAAGTGAAAAACGCTACTGAGCAGACTTTTTTTAACTTTTTATAAAAACTTAAAAAAATAGAGTGAATCGCAACGAGAAGATACTTAGGCGTGTTTTTTATTTGTAAAAACAGCGTTTAAAATTAAAATAAGTAGCATAAATTCAGAAGTGAAAAACGCCACTGAGCAGAATTTTTTTAACTTTTTATAAAATACTTTACAAAATAGAGTGAATTGCAACGAGAAGATACTTAGGCGTGATTTTTATTTGTAAAAACAGCGTTTCAAATTGAAATAAGTACCATACATTCAGAAGTGAAAAACGCCACTGAGCCGAATTTTTTTAACTTTTTATAAAATACTTTACAAAATAGAGTGAATCGCAACGAGAATATACTTAGGCGTGATTTTTATTTGTAAAAACAGCGTTTGAAATTAAAATAAGTAGCATAAATTAGGAAGTGAAAAACGCTACTGATCAGAATTTTTTTAACTTTTTATAAAATCTTTACAAAATAGAGTGAATTGCAACGAGAAGATACATAGGCGTGATTTTAATTACTAAAAACAGCGTTTGATATTGAAATAAGTAGCATAAATTCAGAATTAAGAAACGCCACTACAATACTTTACAAAATAGAGTGAATCGCAACGAGAAGATACTTAGGCGTGATTTTTATTTGTAAAAACAGCGTTTGAAATTAAAATAAGTAGCATAAATTCAGAAGTGAAAAACGCCACTGAGCAGAATATTTTTAACTTTTTATAAAATACTTTACAAAATAGAGTGAATCGCAACGAGAAGATACTTAGGCGTGATTTGTATTTGTAAAAACAGCGTTTGAAATTGAAATAAGTACCATAAATTCAGAAGTGAAAAACGCCACTGAGCAGAATTTTTTTAACTTTATATAAAATACCTTACAAAATAGAGTGAATCGCCACGAGAAGATACATAGGCGTGATTTTAATTACTAAAAACAGCGTTTCATATTGAAATAAGTAGCATAAATTCAGAATTAAGAAACGCCACTCTGCAGAATTTTTTTATTTTGCTATAAAATACTTAACAAAATAGAGTGGATAGCAACAAGAAGAGTCGAAGCCGTGCTTTTTTTTTGTAAAAACATCGTTAAAAATTAAAATAAATACCATAAATTTAGAAGTGAAAAACGCCACTGAGCAGAATTTTTTTAACTTTTTATACAATACTTTACAAAATAGAGTGAATCGCAACGAGAAGATACTTAGGCGTGATTTTTATTTGTAAAAACAGCGTTTGAAATTGAAATAAGTAGCATAAATTCTGAATTAAGAAACGCCACTCTGCAGAACTTTTTTATTTTGCTATAAAATACTTAACAAAATAGAGTGAATCGCAACGAGAAGATACATAGCCGTGCATTTTATTTGTAAAAACATCGTTAATAATTGAAATAAGTACCATAAATTCAGAAGTGAAAAACGCAACTGAGCAGAATTTTTTTAACTTTATATAAAATACCTTACAAAATAAAGTGAATCGCAACGAGAAGATACATAGGCGTGATTTTAATTACTAAAAACAGCGTTTGATATTGAAATAAGTAGCATAAATTCAGAATTAAGAAACGCCACTGTGCAGAATTTTTTTATTTTGCTATAAAATACTTTACAAAATAGAGTGAATCGCAACAGGAAGATACTTAGGCGTGATTTTTATTTGTAAAAACAGCGTATGAAATTGAAATAAGTAGCATAAATTCAGAAGTGAAAAACGCCACTGAGCAGAATTTTTTTAACTTTTTATAAAATACTTGACAAAATAGAGTGAATCGCAACGAGAAGATACTTAGGCGTGATTTTTATTTGTAAAAACAGCGTTTGAAATTGAAATAAGTAGCATAAATTCAGAAGTGAAAAAAGCAACTGAGCAGAATTTTTTTAACTTTTTATAAAATACTTTACAAAATAGAGTGAATCGCAACGAGAAGATACTTAGGCGTGATTTGTATTTGTAAAAACAGCGTTTGAAATTGAAATAAGTAGCATAAATACAGAAGTGAAAAACGCCACTGAGCAGAATTTTTTTAACTTTTTATAAAATACTTTACAAAATAGAGTGAATCGCAACGAGAAGATACTTAGGCGTGATTTGTATTTGTAAAAACAGCGTTTGAAATTGAAATAAGTAGCATAAATTCAGAAGTGAAAAACGCCACTGAGCAGAAATTTTTTAACTTTTTATAAAATACTTAAAAAAATAGAGTGAATCGCAACGAGAAGATACTTAGGCGTGATTTGTATTTGTAAAAACAGCGTTTGAAATTGAAATAAGTAGCATAAATACAGAAGTGAAAAACGCCACTGAGCAGAATTTTTTTAACTTTTTATAAAATACTTTACAAAATAGAGTGAATCGCAACGAGAATATACTTAGGCGTGATTTGTATTTGTAAAAACAGCGTTTGAAATTGAAATAAGTAGCATAAATTCAGAAGTGAAAAACGCCACTGAGCAGAATTTTTTTAACTTTTTATAAAATACTTGACAAAATAGAGTGAATCGCAACGAGAAGATACTTAGGCGTGATTTTTATTTGTAAAAACAGCGTTTGAAATTGAAATAAGTAGCATAAATTCAGAAGTGAAAAAAGCAACTGAGCAGAATTTTTTTAACTTTTTATAAAATACTTTACAAAATAGAGTGAATCGCAACGAGAAGATACTTAGGCGTGATTTGTATTTGTAAAAACAGCGTTTGAAATTGAAATAAGTAGCATAAATACAGAAGTGAAAAACGCCACTGAGCAGAATTTTTTTAACTTTTTATAAAATACTTTACAAAATAGAGTGAATCGCAACGAGAAGATACTTAGGCGTGATTTGTATTTGTAAAAACAGCGTTTGAAATTGAAATAAGTAGCATAAATTCAGAAGTGAAAAACGCCACTGAGCAGAAATTTTTTAACTTTTTATAAAATACTTTACAAAATAGAGTGAATCGCAACGAGAAGATACTTAGGCGTGATTTTTATTTGTAAAAACAGCGTTTGAAATTAAGATAAGTAGCATAAATTCAGAAGTGAAAAACGCCACTGATCAGAATTTTTTTAACTTTTTATAAAATCTTTACAAAATAGAGTGAATCGCAACGAGAAGATACTTAGGCGTGTTTTTTATTTGTAAAAACAGCGTTTGAAATTAAAATAAGTAGCATTAATTCAGAACTGAAAAACGCCACTGAGCAGAATTTTTTTAACTTTTTATAAAATACTTTACAAAATAGAGTGAATCGCAACGAGAAGATACTTAGGCGTGATTTTTATTTGTAAAAACAGCGTTTGAAAATGAAATAAGTAGAATAAATTCAGAAGTGAAAAACGCCACTGAGCAGAATTTTTTTAACTTTTTATAAAAAACTTAAAAAAATAGAGTGAATCGCAACTTGAAGATACTTAGGCGTGATTTTTATTTGTAAAAACAGCGTTTGAAAATGAAATAAGTAGAATAAATTCAGAAGTGAAAAACGCCACTGAGCAGTATTTTTTTAACTTTTTATAAAATACTTTACAAAATAGAGTGAATCGCAACGAGAAGATACTTAGGCGTGATTTTTATTTGTAAAAACAGCGTTTGAAATTAAAATAAGTAGCATAAATTCAGAAGTGAAAAACGCCACTGAGCAGAATTTTTTTAACTTTTTATAAAAAACTTAAAAAAATAGAGTGAATCGCAACGAGAAGATACTTAGGCGTGTTTTTTATTTGTAAAAACAGCGTTTGAAATTAAAATAAGTAGCATAAATTCAGAAGTGAAAAACGCCACTGAGCAGAATTTTTTTTAACTTTCTATAAAATCTTTACAAAATAGAGAGAATCGCAACGAGAAGATACATAGGCGTGATTTTAATTACTAAAAACAGCGTTTGATATTGAAATAAGTAGCATAAATTCAGAATTAAGAAACGCCCCTAAAATACTTTACAAAATAGAGTGAATCGCAACGAGAAGATACTTAGGCGTGATTTTTATTTGTAAAAACAGCGTTTCAAATTGAAATAAGTAGCATAAATTCAGAAGTGAAAAACGCCACTGAGCAGAATTTTTTTAACTTTTTATAAAATACTTTACAAAATAGAGTGAATCGCAACGAGAAGATACTAATGCGTGATTTTTATTTGTAAAAACAGCGTTTGAATTAAAATAAGTAGCATAAATTCAGAAGTGAAAATCGCCACTGAGCAGAATTTTTTTAACTTTCTATAAAATCTTTACAAAATAGAGTGAATCGGCGCGAGAAGATACATAGGCGTGATTTTAATTACTAAAAACAGCGTTTGATATTGAAATAGGTAGCATAAATTCAGAATTAAGAAACGCCACTACAATACTTTATAAAATAGAGTGAATCGCAACGAGAAGATACTTAGGCGTGATTTTTATTTGTAAAAACAGCGTTTCAAATTGAAATAAGTAGCATAAATTCAGAATTAAGAAACGTCACTCTGCAGAATTTCTTATATTTTGCTATAAAATACTTAACAAAATAGAGTGGAAAGCAACAAGAAGAGTCGAAGCCGTGCATTTTATTCGTAAAAACATCGTTAAAAATTGAAATAAGTACCATAAATTCAGAAGTGAAAAACGCAATGAGCACAATTTTTTTAACTTTTTATAAAATACTTTACAAAATACAATGAATCGCAACGAGAAGATACATGGGCGTGATTTTTATTTGTAAAAACAGCGTTTGAAATTAAACAAAGAGGCATAAATTCAGAAGTGAAAAACGCCACAGAGCAGAATTTTTTTACCTTTTTTAAAATAGTTTACAAACTGGAGTGAATCGCAACGAGAAGATACATAGGCGTGATTTTAATAACTAAAAACAGCGTTTGATATTGAAATAAGTAGCATAAATTCAGAATTTAGAAACGCCACTCTGCAGAATTTTTTTATTTTGCTATAAAACACTTAACAAAATAGAGTGGACAGCAACAAGAAGAGTCGAACCCGTGCATTTTTTTTGTAAAAACATCGTTAAAAATTGATATAAGTACCATAAATTCAGAAGTGAAAAACGCTACTGAGCAGACTTTTTTTAACTTTTTATAAAAACTTAAAAAAATAGAGTGAATCGCAACGAGAAGATACTTAGGCGTGTTTTTTATTTGTAAAAACAGCGTTTTAAATTAAAATAAGTAGCATAAATTCAGAAGTGAAAAACGCCACTGAGCAGAATTTTTTTAACTTTTTATAAAATACTTTACAAAATAGAGTGAATCGCAACGAGAAGATACTTAGGCGTGATTTTTATTTGTAAAAACAGCGTTTGAAATTAAAATAAGTAGCATAAATTAGGAAGTGAAAAACGCTACTGAGCAGAATTTTTTTAACTTTTTATAAAATCTTTACAAAATAGAGTGAATTGCAACGAGAAGATACATAGGCGTGATTTTAATTACTAAAAACAGCGTGTGATATTGAAATAAGTAGCATAAATTCAGAATTAAGAAACGCCACTCTGCAGAATTTCTTATATTTTGCTATAAAATACTTAACAAAATAGAGTGGATAGCAACAAGAAGAGTCGAAGCCGTGCATTTTATTTGTAAAAACATCGTTAAAAATTGAAATAAGTACCATAAATTCAGAAGTGAAAAACGCAATGAGCAGAATTTTTTTAACTTTTTATAAAATACTTTACAAAATACAATGAATCGCAACGAGAAGATACATGGGCGTGATTTTTATTTGTAAAAACAGCGTTTGAAATTAAACAAAGTAGCATAAATTCAGAAGTGAAAAACGCCACTGAGCAGAATTTTTTTACCTTTTTTAAAATACTTTACAAAATGGAGTGAATCGCAACGAGAAGATACATAGGCGTGATTTTAATAACTAAAAACAGCGTTTGATATTGAAATAAGTACCATAAATTCAGAAGTGAAAAACGCTACTGAGCAGACTTTTTTTAACTTTTTATAAAAACTTAAAAAAATAGAGTGAATCGCAACGAGAAGATACTTAGGCGTGTTTTTTATTTGTAAAAACAGCGTTTTAAATTAAAATAAGTAGCATAAATTCAGAAGTGAAAAACGCCACTGAGCAGAATTTTTTTAACTTTTTATAAAATACTTTACAAAATAGAGTGAATCGCAACGAGAAGATACTTAGGCGTGATTTTTATTTGTAAAAACAGCGTTTCAAATTGAAATAAGTACCATACATTCAGAAGTGAAAAACGCCACTGATCAGAATTTTTTTAACTTTTTATAAAATACTTTTCAAAATAGAGTGAATCGCAACGAGAAGATACTTAGGCGTGATTTTTATTTGTAAAAACAGCGTTTGAAATTAAAATAAGTAGCATAAATTCAGAAGTGAAAAACGCCACTGAGCAGAATTTTTTTAACTTTCTATAAAATCTTTACAAAATAGAGTGAATCGCAACGAGAAGATACATAGGCGTGATTTTAATTACTAAAAACAGCGTTTGATATTGAAATAAGTAGCATAAATTCAGAATTAAGAAACGCCACTACAATACTTTACAAAATAGAGTGAATCGCAACGAGAAGATACTTAGGCGTGATTTTTATTTGTAAAAACAGCGTTTCAAATTGAAATAAGTAGCATAAATTCAGAAGTGAAAAACGCCACTTAGCAGAATTTTTTTACCTTTTTTAAAATACTTTACAAAATGGAGTGAATCGCAACGAGAAGATACATAGGCGTGATTTTAATAACTAAAAACAGCGTTTGATATTGAAATAAGTACCATAAATTCAGAAGTGAAAAACGCTACTGAGCAGACTTTTTTTAACTTTTTATAAAAACTTAAAAAAATAGAGTGAATCGCAACGAGAAGATACTTAGGCGTGTTTTTTATTTGTAAAAACAGCGTTTAAAATTAAAATAAGTAGCATAAATTCAGAAGTGAAAAACGCCACTGAGCAGAATTTTTTTAACTTTTTATAAAATACTTTACAAAATAGAGTGAATTGCAACGAGAAGATACTTAGGCGTGATTTTTATTTGTAAAAACAGCGTTTCAAATTGAAATAAGTACCATACATTCAGAAGTGAAAAACGCCACTGAGCCGAATTTTTTTAACTTTTTATAAAATACTTTACAAAATAGAGTGAATCGCAACGAGAAGATACTTAGGCGTGATTTTTATTTGTAAAAACAGCGTTTGAAATTAAAATAAGTAGCATAAATTAGGAAGTGAAAAACGCTACTGAGCAGAATTTTTTTAACTTTTTATAAAATCTTTACAAAATAGAGTGAATCGCAACGAGAAGATACATAGGCGTGATTTTTATTTGTAAAAACAGCGTTTCAAATTGAAATAAGTAGCATAAATTCAGAATTAAGAAACGTCACTCTGCAGAATTTCTTATATTTTGCTATAAAATACTTAACAAAATAGAGTGGATAGCAACAAGAAGAGTCGAAGCCGTGCATTTTATTTGTAAAAACATCGTTAAAAATTGAAATAAGTACCATAAATTCAGAAGTGAAAAACGCAATGAGCAGAATTTTTTTAACTTTTTATAAAATACTTTACAAAATACAATGAATCGCAACGAGAAGATACATGGGCGTGATTTTTATTTGTAAAAACAGCGTTTGAAATTAAACAAAGTAGCATAAATTCAGAAGTGAAAAACGCCACTGAGCAGAATTTTTTTACCTTTTTTAAAATACTTTACAAAATGGAGTGAATCGCAACGAGAAGATACATAGGCGTGATTTTAATAACTAAAAACAGCGTTTGATATTGAAATAAGTACCATAAATTCAGAAGTGAAAAACGCTACTGAGCAGACTTTTTTTAACTTTTTATAAAAACTTAAAAAAATAGAGTGAATCGCAACGAGAAGATACTTAGGCGTGTTTTTTATTTGTAAAAACAGCGTTTAAAATTAAAATAAGTAGCATAAATTCAGAAGTGAAAAACGCCACTGAGCCGAATTTTTTTAACTTTTTATAAAATACTTTACAAAATAGAGTGAATCGCAACGAGAAGATACTTAGGCGTGATTTTTATTTTTAAAAACAGCGTTTCAAATTGAAATAAGTACCATACATTCAGAAGTGAAAAACGCCACTGAGCCGAATTTTTTTAACTTTTTATAAAATCTTTACAAAATAGAGTGAATTGCAACGAGAAGATACATAGGCGTGATTTTAATTACTAAAAACAGCGTTTGATATTGAAATAAGTAGCATAAATTCAGAATTAAGAAACGCCACTCTGCAGAATTTCTTATATTTTGCTATAAAATACTTAACAAAATAGAGTGGATAGCAACAAGAAGAGTCGAAGCCGTGCATTTTTTTTGTAAAAACATCGTTAAAAATTGATATAAGTACCATAAATTCAGAAGTGAAAAACGCCACTGAGCAGAATTTTTTTAACTTTTTATAAAAAACCTAAAAAAATAGAGTGAATCGCAACGAGAAGATACTTAGGCGTGATTTTTATTTGTAAAAACAGCGTTTGAAATTAAAATAAGTAGCATAAATTCACAAGTGAAAAACGCCACTGATCAGAATTTTTTTAACTTTTTATAAAATCTTTAGAAAATAGAGTGAATCGCAACGAGAAGATACTTAGGCGTGTTTTTTATTTGTAAAAACAGCGTTTGAAATTAAAATAAGTAGCATAAATTCAGAAGTGAAAAACACCACTGAGCAGAATTTTTTTAACTTTTTATAAAATACTTAACAAAATAGAGTGGATAGCAACAAGAAGAGTCGAAGCTGTAATTTATTCTTTTCTCAATTTCATTTGCCTCACACACAACACAATTTAATATAGACATTTCATAATAAATTACCCTCACAACATATCACTTTCACTCTTGGTATCTTCAGGCTCAATTTTTACAGGCCATAGATCACTTCACGAGCCATTTCACTTTTCACTTTCACATAAAATATAGCCAGTACCCTCTTAAAAATAAGTACCTACATAATAGTGGGGAGTGGACCGCTTTATCCCTTTAGTTTATCTGGAGTTTCTAGCTGAGGCGATCCCCGTCTCCTTGGGTTAATCCTGGCTTCTCCGCCATGCCACGTTCCACTTCACTGTTGTCAGACCATCAGACTCGAAGCTAGACGCCCCTTCACTGTTCTTAGACTATCAGACTCGCCTAGAAGACACTTCCCTCTTCTTGGACTATCAGCCTTCACCTCCGTTCGACTCCTCGACTAGCCGCCTAGAAGCCCAGCAGCAGCAGCCGTCTCGCTCTTCCTCCCTCTTTATATATGCACTTCTTAATTGTTGACGCCCGGCCATAATTAGTCTCCCTCCGTAACCTGCCGCGAGTTCAACAATAGCCTGCGAGACAATTTCTATTCTTGGGAATGCAACTCCCGAATGACCTGAATCACCAGGCTCAATGACAAATTGGCCATTGTCGAGGCCGACGCCATATTTCCCTATGTCTCCGTATAAATATTCTGTACAAAAACCAACATGGCGGCTCCCCAACTCCCCAGCATGATATGGCTAAATTTTGATACGTTACATCTGCCCCGTCGAAAGCAAATATTATATCCTATAAGATTTTCTTTCGAAGCCTCTAATTAAAATAAAGCGTCGCCCCGGCGCCTCTAAAGATCGTTCTACCCCTGAAATTGGTCCACATCCACTATGTTTACATACATTCATAAAATACAATAAATGCAATTATACCCTTCTTTAAAACATCACCTTTACCTTCAAAACATAACATACAAATATTCAAAACAAATGGCATATGCCCTCTTCAAATTTAACATCTTTAAAATAAGTTATACATTTTACATAAAACCTTGGGTCATATGTAATTTTCAAATGTACGTATTTAACATGCAAGTGCATAACCATCAATAAAATAGTTTCAGGTAATCAAAGGAATCACACTTTGCTACACATCAAACATAAAATCTCCTTCACCTTTAAATTTTTACATTATAACTGTCAGCCTCATCATATTGAGTCCAAATGTTCATTCACCCAGCTGACTTCACTTAAACACCAATTTAGTAACCGTAGATCCACTCCCTCACAGCACAAATACAAAGTTTTAATCACAAGCCCTTACTTTGTTACGCCTCTGCGACCTTGCGATAAAATGTGTACAAATGGCGCGGTAAATCTGTGTCTGCCGACGCTTGCTTACAATGTAACTAGTAAATCGCATAACTGAGCGCTTATTTTCTTACGTTCTCAGTCCTTTCTCAACTGTGCTTGCGCGATGTTCTATGTGAAACTGGTTTCTTGTGCGTTTTGTTGTGAGTGCAGTGATTTCTACGTATGGTTTCATGTGGGATACATGGAAAGTTCCTCGTTCCGTTTGTGCATAGTGGAACCCGATCTCCTATCTCGAAGTTATTCCCTCTCTGTTGTGTTTTTTTTACTAGAACGTAGCACTCTTCCCTTCTGCCCCTTTGTTATGATTCTACGCCGAAATCTTTCAACTAACCCTGGAATATCTTCCTTTTCTTGGGTGCTGTCTGCCATCAGACAAGGTAAGTCGTCCTCAAAATTGAGATAACACTTCTTTACTTCCTTTCCACGTACGTAATCAAGTGCTCTGACTAATGCGTTACTGCTAATTGCACAGCCAAACGGCCCTCTAGTAAATTGGTATATAAATCCTTCAAAGTAAACTGCACAATACTTCCGAGAATCTCGAGGTAGTTGAATTTGGTAGAAGTTTTGCGTGAGATCTAAAGATGTCATGTATTTTACGTTAGCACAATCTTGAAATATTTCTTGAGGCGTTCTTGAAGTAGCGTAATCCGGCTTCATCATCTTATTCACCGCCCTTGCATCCAGACATAGCCTTATTGAGCCATCCTGCTTCGGTAAACATATCAGGGGTGATACATATCGTGATGTACTCTTTTCTATGAGTCCCTGCTCCAACAGCTGATTAATAGCGTGGCGTGCCTTCGCACGGTAATTTAGCGGTACATTGTAACTTTTTCCGTGGAACTCCTCGTCACCTTTAATCTCCACCTTATTATAATACCCCTTTATTTTTCCGGGCGTATTTCTGAAAATCTTCTTCTCCTTATAAATAATACCCGCTAATTCTCTAAACTCCTTCTCCTGTAAATCGCTGATGCTTCTCATGCTGTTGTGGATTTCCTCCATAGAAACTGTATCTTCTCTCTCCTCATACTGCCCCTGTTTAATTGCCATTATTAGCTTCTGTGACGACTCCGTAGGCATTCCGAATCTTCTTTCTTCTATCTTCCGCCCTTGCCTCAGGATTATGGTGCTTTCATTATAATTAATCTCCGCTTTCAGCATCTCTAATGTATCCGTGCCCAATATTAACGGCTTCACTAGATTAGGTATGATGGTGCAATTAATAACTACATCAATCTTCCCTATGTTTATTGTGGGAAAGATTTGTTTACTAATTCTTCCGCTCCTCCTACCTATTGCTCCGATCACCTGAATTCCCCGTATTGGTACCTCTAATACACCTTTGAATACCTCTGGATTCTCCGTAAATGTGTTCTCATTCAGACATGTGATTTCTGAACCGGTGTCCACTAGTGCCTTAAACTTCCGCCCCCCTATTTCCACTACAATTTCCGGACACTTGTTTTCTTCATGCGATCCGTGTTCCTTTTCTTCTTCGGACAAATCTTCGGGTATGCATAATATATTCCTGACTTCCTTGTCGTATTTGCTCCTGTCTCCTCCATTGCTTTCTTCGGTCCCCATTTCTCTGGCTAATGTCGTGTCGGGCCTGCTTGCACGACTCGCCCCTTCGCGTTTCCCTGCTCTTCATGCCTTTCTTCACTACTCCCGGAGTTTTCCACAATCATCGTGCGGATGTTTGCATTCTCCCTGGGTGGTCTTTCTTCGTAACTCCGTCCATCCATTTGTTCTCGGCTGCTGTACCGTCTCACCGAAGATGTCTGCCTCTGCTTGCCGGATGGATTAGGTTGATATCTATTACCATTTTGATTCTGAGGTGGTGGGTTGTATCCACGGCCTCTTAAATCATTTCTCCTTCCCTCTGTTCCTGTCCATCTTCTTTGGCTCTCTTCCTTCGTCTCCTGTATCGGCTGCGGCACCACCCTATCGTATCGGCTGAGCAATGACAATAATCGTGGGATGGTGTTTATTTGCTGCGATATGATTGCCGTGTTGACCTCCGGACCAAAATGATGCTCCAACCTATAGATTATTTCCTCGTCCTCCATCGGTGGCCTTAGTTCCTTAGCAGTGCTTATTCGGGATGTTGCATATTCCACTCGGCTGATATTCCCTCGTTCAACGTACCGGCCGGAATCTAGCGTCCTCCGAACCTCCATCTGCTGCTCACGCCCCCAATACTGCATCATAAACAGCTGTGTGAACTGCTCTACGTCTTCTAGTAGATGTGAGATAGCGGTAAACCATTCGCCTGCAGATCCCGTCAGACCTTGTCTTACGATTTTCAGCATTTCGTTGGAGGATAATTGGTACATGGCTTGGTATTCCTCCAGCTCACTGATGTATCGCATAGGCCTAGCTCCTCTCCTACCGTCAAAATATGGAATCTTCATCATCACTCTCGGTGATTGAATTGCGGTTGAGTTTCGCGAACACTGCAGCCTTATCTTTTCTGCTTCATTCTGCGCTATTATTCGTACTTTTCCTTGCAGTTCCGACTCTTCCTTCAATTTTTCTGCGGTCAGCAGCTGCATCTTTTCAGTGATTTTCCTCACTTCCTCACGCGTTTCTATCGCCAAGCTTTCATAATCCTTTAGCCTTTCCTTGACATTATATAAATCCTTCCGTGTTTCCGCCGCTATACTTTGGACATTATTATTCGCCTCCTCGCGGACATCCTCTATCTCTGCGCGCCTTTCTGCTTTTTCCTCTTCTATCCGCGTATTCATCCTAACTTCTGCTCCTTTCAGCTGTTCCGCCTGCTCCCTCAAGATTGTTCTTAACAGCTCCGCCTGCTCCTTCTGTCTTCTTTCTTCCCTCCGTCTTCTCTCTTCTTCTCGTTCCCTTTTCTCCTTGATTTTCTCTTCCTTCAACCAAGCCCATAAATCCATCGTTGTTGGAGTCCTGTCTTCGACCTCGAATTTGTGAGATTCAATGACTACTCCCTGTTCCTCGAGAGCAGATCTAAGCCTACCGACCAATTCATTTTTAACTCCTTCGGTGCCTAACCCTAGTTTCTTCAATTCCTCCTGCACCTCGGCCTTCTTCAACTCGAACAGACTTTTACTTGCTCGAAACATCTTATACAATTACACCGTTACTACTAACACTTAATCTGTAGTAATTTTCCCGATGTCTAATTTTCTCTCGCGTTCTCTAACGTGAACACTTCCTACTCTGCACCTCTCAGGTTCTCCTCGTGGTATCTATTAAACGTAGCCTATCACACAACCCCGTACGTCTAATATTTTATCGTGCTCAAGCGTTGGGCGCCATAAATGTAATTTATTCCTTTCAATTTTCTTCGGTCTCACACAATACAACAAAATATATACAGTATCATAATAAATTACCCTCACAACATATCACTTTCACTCTTCGTATCTTCAATTTTTACAGGCCATAGATCACTTCACGAGCCATTTCACTTTTCACTTTCACATAAAATATAGCCAGTACCCTCTTAAAAATAAGTACCTACATAATAGTGGGGAGTGGACCGCTTTATCCCTTTAGTTTATCTGGAGTTTCTAGCTGAGGCGATCCCCGTCTCCTTGGGTTAATCCTGGCTTCTCCGCCATGCCACTTTCCACATCACTGTTGTCAGACCATCAGACTCGAAGCTAGACGCCCCTTCACTGTTCTTAGACTATCAGACTCGCCTAGAAGACACTTCCCTCTTCTTGGACTATCAGCCTTCACCTCCGTTCGACTCCTCGACTAGCCGCCTAGAAGCCCAGCAGCAGCAGCCGTCTCGCTCTTCCTCCCTCTTTATATATGCACTTCTTAATTGTTGACGCCCGGCCATAATTAGTCTCCCTCCGTAACCTGCCGCGAGTTCAACAATAGCCTGCGAGACAATTTCTATTCTTGGGAATGCAACTCCCGAATGACCTGAATCACCAGGCTCAATGACAAATTGGCCATTGTCGAGGCCGACGCCATATTTCCCTATGTCTCCGTATAAATATTCTGTACAAAAACCAACATGGCGGCTCCCCAACTCCCCAGCATGATATGGCTAAATTTTGATACGTTACAAAGCCGTGCATTTTTTTTTAAAAAACATCGTTAAAAATTAATATAAGTACCATAAATTCAGAAGTGAAAAACGCCACTGAGCAGAATTTTTTTAACTTTTTATAAAATACTTTACAAAATAGAGTGAATCGCAACGAGAAGATACTTAGGCGTGATTTTTATTTGTAAAAACATCGTTTGAAATTAAAATAAGTAGCATAAATTCAGAAGTGAAAAACGCCACTGAGCAGAATTTTTTTAACTTTTTATAAAATACTTAACAAAATAGAGTGATTCGCAACGAGAAGATACTTAGGCGTGATTTTTATTTGTAAAAACAGCGTTTGAAATTAAACAAAGTAGCATAAATTCAGAAGTGAAAAACGCCACTGAGCAGAATTTTTTTACCTTTTTTAAAATACTTTACAAAATGGAGTGAATCGCAACCAGAAGATACATAGGCGTGATTTTAATAACTAAAAACAGCGTTTGATATTGAAATAAGTAGCATAAATTCAGAATTTAGAAACGCCACTCTGCAGAATTTTTTTATTTTGCTATAAAACACTTAACAAAATAGAGTGGACAGCAACAAGAAGAGTCGAAGCCGTGCATTTTTTTTGTAAAAACATCGTTAAAAATTGATATAAGTACCAAAAATTCAGAAGTGAAAAACGCCACTGAGCAGAATTTTTTTAACTTTTTATTAAAAATACTTTACAAAATACAGTGAATCGCAACGAGAAGATACTTAGGCGTGATTTTTATTTGTAAAAACAGCGTTTGAAATTAAAATAAGTAGCATAAATTAGGAAGTGAAAAACGCTACTGAGCAGAATTTTTTTAACTTTTTATAAAATCTTAAAAAAATAGAGTGAATCGCAACGAGAATATACTTAGGCGTGTTTTTTATTTGTAAAAACAGCGTTTTAAATTAAAATAAGTAGCATAAATTCAGAAGTGAAAAACGCCACTGAGCAGAATTTTTTTAACTTTTTATAAAATACTTTACAAAATAGAGTGAATCGCAACGAGAAGATACTTAGGCGTGATTTTTATTTGTAAAAACAGCGTTTCAAATTGAAATAAGTACCATAAATTCAGAAGTGAAAAACGCCACTGAGCCGAATTTTTTTACCTTTTAATAAAATACTTTACAAAATAGAGTGAATCGCAACGAGAAGATACTTAGGCGTGATTTTTATTTGTAAAAACAGCGTTTGAAATTAATATAAGTAGCATAAATTAGGAAGTGAAAAACGCTACTGAGCAGAATTTTTTTAACTTTTTATAAAATCTTTACAAAATAGAGTGAATTGCAACGAGAAGATACATAGGCGTGATTTTAATTACTAAAAACAGCGTTTGATATTGAAATAAGTAGCATAAATTCAGAATTAAGAAACGCCACTCTGCAGAATTTTTTTATTTTGCTATAAAATACTTAACAAAATAGAGTGGATAGTTACAAGAAGAGTCGAAGCTGTGCATTTTTTTGTAAAAACATCGTTAAAAATTGATATAAGTACCATAAATTCAGAAGTGAAAAACGCTACTGAGCAGACTTTTTTTAACTTTTTATAAAAACTTAAAAAAATAGAGTGAATCGCAACGAGAAGATACTTAGGCGTGTTTTTTATTTGTAAAAACAGCGTTTTAAATTAAAATAAGTAGCATAAATTCAGAAGTGAAAAACGCCACTGAGCAGAATTTTTTTAACTTTTTATAAAATACTTTACTAAATAGAGTGAATCGCAACGAGAAGATACTTAGGCGTGATTTTTATTTGTAAAAACAGCGTTTCAAATTGAAATAAGTACCATAAATTCAGAAGTGAAAAACGCCACTGAGCCGAATTTTTTTACCTTTTAATAAAATACTTTACAAAATAGAGTGAATCGCAACGAGAAGATACTTAGGCGTGATTTTTATTTGTAAAAACAGCGTTTGAAATTAAAATAAGTAGCATAAATTAGGAAGTGAAAAACGCTACTGAGCAGAATTTTTTTAACTTTTTATAAAATCTTTACAAAATAGAGTGAATTGCAACGAGAAGATACATAGGCGTGATTTTAATTACTAAAAACAGCGTTTGATATTGAAATAAGTAGCATAAATTCAGAATTAAAAAAAGGCCACTCTGCAGAATTTTTTTATTTTGCTATAAAATACTTAACAAAATAGAGTGGATAGCAACAAGAAGAGTCGAAGCCGTGCATTTTTTTTGTAAAAACATCGTTAAAAATTGAAATAAGTATCATAAATTCAGAAGTGAAAAACGCCACTGAGCAGAATTTTTTTAACTTTTTATTAAATACTTTACAAAATAGAGTGAATCGCAACGAGAAGATACTTAGGCGTATTTTTTATTTGTAAAAACAGCGTTTGATATTGAAATAAGTAGCATAAATTCAGAATTAAGAAACGCCACTCTGCAGATTTTTTTTATTTTGCTATAAAATACTTAACAAAATAGAGTGGATAGAACAAGAAGAGTCGAAGCCGTGCATTTTTTTTGTAAAACATCGTTAAAAATTGAAATAAGTACCATAAATTCAGAAGTGAAAAACGCTACTGAGCAGACTTTTTTTAACTTTTTATAAAATACTTTACAAAATAGAGTGAATCGCAACGAGAAGATACTTGGCGTGTTTTTTATTTGTAAAAACAGCGTTTGAAATTAAAATAAGTAGCATAAATTCAGAAGTGAAAAACGCCACTGAGCAGAATTTTTTTAACTTTTTATAAAATACTTTACAAAATAGAGTGAATCGCAACGAGAAGATACTTAGGCGTGATTTTTATTTGTAAAAACAGCGTTTCAAATTGAAATAAGTACCATAAATTCAGAAGTGAAAAACGCCACTGAGCCGAATTTTTTTACCTTTTAATAAAATACTTTACAAAATAGAGTGAATCGCAACGAGAAGATACTTAGGCGTGATTTTTATTTGTAAAAACAGCGTTTGAAATTAATATAAGTAGCATAAATTAGGAAGTGAAAAACGCTACTGAGCAGAATTTTTTTAACTTTTTATAAAATCTTTACAAAATAGAGTGAATTGCAACGAGAAGATACATAGGCGTGATTTTAATTACTAAAAACAGCGTTTGATATTGAAATAAGTAGCATAAATTCAGAATTAAGAAACGCCACTCTGCAGAATTTTTTTATTTTGCTATAAAATACTTAACAAAATAGAGTGGATAGTTACAAGAAGAGTCGAAGCTGTGCATTTTTTTGTAAAAACATCGTTAAAAATTGATATAAGTACCATAAATTCAGAAGTGAAAAACGCTACTGAGCAGACTTTTTTTAACTTTTTATAAAAACTTAAAAAAATAGAGTGAATCGCAACGAGAAGATACTTAGGCGTGTTTTTTATTTGTAAAAACAGCGTTTTAAATTAAAATAAGTAGCATAAATTCAGAAGTGAAAAACGCCACTGAGCAGAATTTTTTTAACTTTTTATAAAATACTTTACTAAATAGAGTGAATCGCAACGAGAAGATACTTAGGCGTGATTTTTATTTGTAAAAACAGCGTTTGAAATTGAAATAAGTAGCATAAATTCAGAAGTGAAAAACGCCACTGAGCAGAATTTTTTTAACTTTTTATAAAATACTTTACTAAATAGAGTGAATCGCAACGAGAAGATACTTAGGCGTGATTTTTATTTGTAAAAACAGCGTTTCAAATTGAAATAAGTACCATAAATTCAGAAGTGAAAAACGCCACTGAGCCGAATTTTTTTACCTTTTAATAAAATACTTTACAAAATAGAGTGAATCGCAACGAGAAGATACTTAGGCGTGATTTTTATTTGTAAAAACAGCGTTTGAAATTAAAATAAGTAGCATAAATTAGGAAGTGAAAAACGCTACTGAGCAGAATTTTTTTAACTTTTTATAAAATCTTTACAAAATAGAGTGAATTGCAACGAGAAGATACATAGGCGTGATTTTAATTACTAAAAACAGCGTTTGATATTGAAATAAGTAGCATAAATTCAGAATTAAAAAAAGGCCACTCTGCAGAATTTTTTTATTTTGCTATAAAATACTTAACAAAATAGAGTGGATAGCAACAAGAAGAGTCGAAGCCGTGCATTTTTTTTGTAAAAACATCGTTAAAAATTGAAATAAGTATCATAAATTCAGAAGTGAAAAACGCCACTGAGCAAAATTTTTTTAACTTTTTATTAAATACTTTACAAAATAGAGTGAATCGCAACGAGAAGATACTTAGGCGTATTTTTTATTTGTAAAAACAGCGTTTGATATTGAAATAAGTAGCATAAATTCAGAATTAAGAAACGCCACTCTGCAGATTTTTTTTATTTTGCTATAAAATACTTAACAAAATAGAGTGGATAGAACAAGAAGAGTCGAAGCCGTGCATTTTTTTTGTAAAACATCGTTAAAAATTGAAATAAGTACCATAAATTCAGAAGTGAAAAACGCTACTGAGCAGACTTTTTTTAACTTTTTATAAAATACTTTACAAAATAGAGTGAATCGCAACGAGAAGATACTTGGCGTGTTTTTTATTTGTAAAAACAGCGTTTGAAATTAAAATAAGTAGCATAAATTCAGAAGTGAAAAACGCCACTGAGCAGAATTTTTTTAACTTTTTATAAAATACTTTACAAAATAGAGTGAATCGCAACGAGAAGATACTTAGGCGTGATTTTTATTTGTAAAAACAGCGTTTCAAATTGAAATAAGTACCATAAATTCAGAAGTGAAAAACACCGAGCAGAATTTTTTTAACTTTTTATAAAATCTTTACAAAATAGAGTCAATCGCAACGAGAAGATACATAGGCGTGATTTTTATTTGTAAAAACAGCGTTTCAAATTGAAATAAGTAGCATAAATTCAGAATTAAGAAACGTCACTCTGCAGAATTTCTTATATTTTGCTATAAAATACTTAACAAAATAGAGTGGATAGCAACAAGAAGAGTCGAAGCCGTGCATTTTATTTGTAAAAACATCGTTAAAAATTGAAATAAGTACCATAAATTCAGAAGTGAAAAACGCAATGAGCAGAATTTTTTTAACTTTTTATAAAATACTTTACAAAATACAATGAATCGCAACGAGAAGATACATGGGCGTGATTTTTATTTGTAAAAACAGCGTTTAAATTAAACAAAGTAGCATAAATTCAGAAGTGAAAAACGCCACTGAGCAGAATTTTTTTACCTATTTTAAAATACTTTACAAAATGGAGTGAATCGTACCGAGAAGATACATAGGCGTGATTTTAATAACTAAAAACAGCGTTTGATATTGAAATAAGTAGCATAAATTCAGAATTTAGAAACGCCACTCTGCAGAATTTTTTTATTTTGCTATAAAACACTTAACAAAATAGAGTGGATAGCAACAAGAAGAGTCGAAGCCGTGCATTTTTTTGTAAAAACATCGTTAAAAATTGATATAAGTACCATAAATTCAGAAGTGAAAAACGCTACTGAGCAGACTTTTTTTAACTTTTTATAAAATACTTTACAAAATAGAGTGAATCGCAACGAGAAGATACTTAGGCGTGTTTTTTATTTGTAAAAACAGCGTTTGAAATTAAAATAAGTAGCATAAATTCAGAAGTGAAAAACGCCACTGAGCAGAATTTTTTTAACTTTTTATAAAATCTTTACAAAATAGAGTGAATCGCAACGAGAAGATACATAGGCGTGATTTTAATTACTAAAAATAGCGTTTGATATTGAAATAAGTAGCATAAATTCAGAATTAAGAAACGCCACTCTGCAGAATTTTTTTATTTTGCTATAAAATACTTAACAAAATAGAGTGGATAGCAACAAGAAGAGTCGAAGCCGTGCATTTTTTTTGTAAAAACATCGTTAAAAATTGATATAAGTACCATAAATTCAGAAGTGAATAACGCTACTGAGCAGACTTTTTTTAACTTTTTATAAAATACTTTACAAAATACAATGAATCGCAACGAGAAGATACATGGGCGTGATTTTTATTTGTAAAAACAGCGTTTCAAATTGAAATAAGTACCATAAATTAAGAAGTGAAAAACGCCACTGAGCCGAATTTTTTTAACTTTTTATAAAATATTTTACAAAATAGAGTGAATCGCAACGAGAAGATACTTAGGCGTGATTTTTATTTGTAAAAACAGCGTTTGAAATTAAAATAAGTAGCATAAATTCAGAAGTGAAAAACGCCACTGAGCAGAATTTTTTTATTTTGCTATAAATACTTAACAAAATAGAGTGGATAGCAACAAGAAGAGTCGAAGCCGTGCATTTTATTTGTAAAAATATCGTTAGAAATTGAAATAAGTACCATAAATTCAGAAGTGAAAAACGCCACTGAGCAGAATTTTTTTAACTTTTTATAAAATACTTTACAAAACAGACTGAATCGCAAAGAGAAGATACTTAGGCGTGATTTTTATTTGTAAAAACAGCATTTCAAATTGAAATAAGTAGCATAAATTCAGAATTAAGAAACGTCACTCTGCAGAATTTCTTATATTTTGCTATAAAATACTTAACAAAATAGAGTGGATAGCAACAAGAAGAGTCGAAGCCGTGCATTTTATTTATAAAAACAGCGTTAAAAATTGAAAAATACCATAAATTCAGAATTGAAAAACGCTGTGTGAACCGCAACGAGAAGAGGAGATTCCGTGATTTTTATTTGTAAAAACAGCGTTTAAAATTGAAATAAGTAGCATAAATTCAGAATTGAAGAAACGCTACAGAACAGAATTTTTTTATCCTACTATGTAATACTTAACCATATATTATGTATCGCCACATGAAAGGGCGAGACCATGAACATTATTTTTTAAAACAGCATTTGATTTTTATATATGCGGCATAAATCAGAATTGAAGAAACGCCACTGAGCAGATTTTTATATTTTTTCTATGAAATACTTAACAACATTGTGGTAATCTCATGGAGAGGAGGAGATCCCGTGAATTTTATTTATCAGAGTCAAGATTACACAAGACTAGGAACGACAACGGCTAGACGAGACAAGACGCGACAAAACTAATGAATTCTCAACTACACCAGACGAGAATATACAAAAATATACAAGACTATACAAGAGTAGTAAGGACATTTTGTAGAGAAGACTCTGTTGGACATATAGTCTAGTCTCGTCTAAAACGGTCAGTCATTTACATTCTTGTCCAGTCTTGTGGAGCCATGCTTTAATATTCATTCTTTAGACTTTAATAGTCAAACATTAGTTGTTTTTTTTACATAGTCGTCTTTAGGATATTCTAGTCTTTTATAGGCTAGAATGGCGTTGTAGTGCCTTCACTCCTCAATGTTTGTCTTATCAATTTAGTCTTGTCAAGTCCTTGTCTAGTGTTTGTCTAGTGTTTGTCTAGTGTTTGTCTAGTCTTTGTCTAGTCTTTGTGTAGTATTTGTCTAAGCTTTGCCTGGTCTTGTCTAGCATTGTTTAGTTTTGTCTTGTCTAGTCTTGTCTAGTCTTGTCTAGTCTTGTCTAGTCTTGTCTAGTCTTGTCTAGTCTTGTCTAGTCTTGTCTAGTCTTGTCTAGTCTTGACTAGTCTTGTCTAGTCTTATATAGTCTTGTCTAGTCTTGTCCAGTCTTGTCTAGTCTAGTCTAGTCTAGTCTAATCTAGTCTAATCTAGTCTAGTCTAGTCTTGCCTAGTCTTGCCTAGTAATGTCTTGTCTTCTCTCTTCTTGTCTAGTCTTGTCTACTCTTGTATAATCTTGTCTAATCTTTTCTAGTCTTGTCTAGTCTTGTTAGTCTTGTCTAGTCTTGTCTAGTTATGTCTAATCTTGTGAGTCTTGTCTAGTCTTGTCTAGTGTTGTCTAGTGTTGTCTAGTGTTGTCTAGAGTTGTCAAGTCTTGTCTAGTGTTGTCTAGTTTTGTCTAGTCCTGTGTAGTCTTGTCTAGCATTGTCTAATCTTGCCTAGTCTTGTCTAGTCTTGTCCGGTCTTGTCCAGTCTTGTCTAGTCTTGTCTAGTCTTGTTTAGTCTTGTCTAGTCTGATCTTGTCTTGTCTAGTCTTGTCTAGTCTTGTATATTCTAGTCTAGTCTAGTCTAGTCTTGTCTAGTCTTGTATAGTCCTGTCTAGTCTTGTCTAGTCTTGCCTAGTCTTCTCTAGTCTTGATTAGTCTAATCTAGTCTAGTCTAGTCTAGTCTTGCATAGTCTTGCCTAGTCTTGTCTAGCCTTTTCTCTTCTTGTCTAGTCTTGTCTAGTCTTTTCTAGTCTTGCCTAGTCTTGTCTAGTCTTGTCTAATTTTGTCTAGTCTTGTCTAGTCTCTTCTTGTCTTGTCTAGTCTTGTCTAGTCTTGTCTAGTCTTGTCTAGTCTTGTCTAGTCTTGTCTAGTGTTGTCTACTCTTGTCTAGTCTTGTCTAGTCTTGTCTAGTCTTGTCTAGTCTTGTGTAGTATTGTCTAGTCTTGTCTAGTCTTGTCTAGTCTTGTCTAGTCTTGTCTAGTCTTGTCTAGTCTTGTCTAGTCTTGTCTAGTCTTGTCTAGTCTTGTCTAGTCTTGTCTAGTCTTGTCTAGTCTTGTCTAGTCTTGTCTAGTCTTGTCTAGTCTTGTCTAGTCCTGTCTAGTCTTGTCTTGTCTTGTCTAGTCTTGTCTAGTCTTGTCTAGTCTTGTCTCGTCTTGTCTAGTTTTGTCTAGCTTTGTCTAGTCTTGTCTAGTCTTGTCTTGTGTTATTTGGTCTCGTCTAGTATTATTAGCCTTGTCTAGTCTTGTCTAGTTTTGTCTAGTCTTGTATAGTCTTGTGTAGTCTTGTCTAGTATTGTTTAGTCTTGTCTAGTCTTGTCTAGACTTGTCTACTCTTGTCTACTCTTGTCTAGTCTTGTCTAGTCTTGTCTAGTCTTGTCTAGTCTTGTCTAGTCTTGCCTAGTCTTGCCTAGTCTTGTCTAGTCTTGTCTAGTCTTGTCTAGTCTTGTCTAGTCTTGTCTAGTCTTGTCTAGTCTTGTCTAGTCGTGTCTAGTCTTGTCTAGTCTTGTCTTGTCCGGTCTTGTCTTGTCTAGTCTACTCTCGTCTTGTCTAGTCTTGTCTCGTCTTGTCTAGTCATGTTTAGTCTTGTGTAGTCTTGTGTAGTCTTGTTTAGTCTTGTCTAGTCTTGTCTAGTCTTGACTAGTCTTGTCTAGTCTTGTCTAGTCTTGTCTAGTCTTGTCTAGTCTTGTCTAGTCTTGTCTAGTCTTGTCTAGTCTTGTCTAGTCTTGTCTAGTCTTGTCTAGTCTTGTCTAGTCTTGTCTAGTCTTGTCTAGTCTTGTCTAGTCTTGTCTTGTCTTGTCTTGTCTTGTTTAGTCTTGTCTAGTCTTGTCTAGTCTTGTCTAGTCTTGTCTAGTCTTGTCTAGTCTTGTCTAGTCTTGTCTAGTCTTGTCTAGTCTTGTCTAGTCTTGTCTAGTCTAGTCTTGTCTAGTCTTGTCTAGTCTTGTCTAGTCTTGTCTAGTCTTGTCTAGTCTTGTCTAGTCTTGTCTAGTCTTGTCTAGTCTTGTCGAATCTTGTCTAGTGTTATTTAGTCTTGTCAATTTTTTCTAGTCTTGTCTTGTCTTGTCTAGTCTTGTCTAGTCTTGTCTAGTCTTGTCTAGTCTTGTCTAGTCTTGTCTAGTCTTGTCTAGTCTTGTCTAGTCTTGTCTAGTCTTGTCTAGTCTTGTCTAGTCTTGTCTAGTCTTGTCTAGTCTTGTCTAGTCTTGTCTAGTAATGTCTTGTCTTCTCTCTTCTTGTCTAGTCTTGTCTACTCTTGTATAATCTTGTCTAATCTTTTCTAGTCTTGTCTAGTCTTGTTAGTCTTGTCTAGTCTTGTCTAGTTATGTCTAATCTTGTGAGTCTTGTCTAGTCTTGTCTAGTGTTGTCTAGTGTTGTCTAGTGTTGTCTAGAGTTGTCAAGTCTTGTCTAGTGTTGTCTAGTTTTGTCTAGTCCTGTGTAGTCTTGTCTAGCATTGTCTAATCTTGCCTAGTCTTGTCTAGTCTTGTCCGGTCTTGTCCAGTCTTGTCTAGTCTTGTCTAGTCTTGTTTAGTCTTGTCTAGTCTGATCTTGTCTTGTCTAGTCTTGTCTAGTCTTGTATATTCTAGTCTAGTCTAGTCTAGTCTTGTCTAGTCTTGTATAGTCCTGTCTAGTCTTGTCTAGTCTTGCCTAGTCTTCTCTAGTCTTGATTAGTCTAATCTAGTCTAGTCTAGTCTAGTCTTGCATAGTCTTGCCTAGTCTTGTCTAGCCTTTTCTCTTCTTGTCTAGTCTTGTCTAGTCTTTTCTAGTCTTGCCTAGTCTTGTCTAGTCTTGTCTAATTTTGTCTAGTCTTGTCTAGTCTCTTCTTGTCTTGTCTAGTCTTGTCTAGTCTTGTCTAGTCTTGTCTAGTCTTGTCTAGTCTTGTCTAGTGTTGTCTACTCTTGTCTAGTCTTGTCTAGTCTTGTCTAGTCTTGTCTAGTCTTGTGTAGTATTGTCTAGTCTTGTCTAGTCTTGTCTAGTCTTGTCTAGTCTTGTCTAGTCTTGTCTAGTCTTGTCTAGTCTTGTCTAGTCTTGTCTAGTCTTGTCTAGTCTTGTCTAGTCTTGTCTAGTCTTGTCTAGTCTTGTCTAGTCTTGTCTAGTCTTGTCTAGTCCTGTCTAGTCTTGTCTTGTCTTGTCTAGTCTTGTCTAGTCTTGTCTAGTCTTGTCTCGTCTTGTCTAGTTTTGTCTAGCTTTGTCTAGTCTTGTCTAGTCTTGTCTTGTGTTATTTGGTCTCGTCTAGTATTATTAGCCTTGTCTAGTCTTGTCTAGTTTTGTCTAGTCTTGTATAGTCTTGTGTAGTCTTGTCTAGTATTGTTTAGTCTTGTCTAGTCTTGTCTAGACTTGTCTACTCTTGTCTACTCTTGTCTAGTCTTGTCTAGTCTTGTCTAGTCTTGTCTAGTCTTGTCTAGTCTTGCCTAGTCTTGCCTAGTCTTGTCTAGTCTTGTCTAGTCTTGTCTAGTCTTGTCTAGTCTTGTCTAGTCTTGTCTAGTCTTGTCTAGTCGTGTCTAGTCTTGTCTAGTCTTGTCTTGTCCGGTCTTGTCTTGTCTAGTCTACTCTCGTCTTGTCTAGTCTTGTCTCGTCTTGTCTAGTCATGTTTAGTCTTGTGTAGTCTTGTGTAGTCTTGTTTAGTCTTGTCTAGTCTTGTCTAGTCTTGACTAGTCTTGTCTAGTCTTGTCTAGTCTTGTCTAGTCTTGTCTAGTCTTGTCTAGTCTTGTCTAGTCTTGTCTAGTCTTGTCTAGTCTTGTCTAGTCTTGTCTAGTCTTGTCTAGTCTTGTCTAGTCTTGTCTAGTCTTGTCTAGTCTTGTCTTGTCTTGTCTTGTCTTGTTTAGTCTTGTCTAGTCTTGTCTAGTCTTGTCTAGTCTTGTCTAGTCTTGTCTAGTCTTGTCTAGTCTTGTCTAGTCTTGTCTAGTCTTGTCTAGTCTTGTCTAGTCTAGTCTTGTCTAGTCTTGTCTAGTCTTGTCTAGTCTTGTCTAGTCTTGTCTAGTCTTGTCTAGTCTTGTCTAGTCTTGTCTAGTCTTGTCGAATCTTGTCTAGTGTTATTTAGTCTTGTCAATTTTTTCTAGTCTTGTCTTGTCTTGTCTAGTCTTGTCTAGTCTTGTCTAGTCTTGTCTAGTCTTGTCTAGTCTTGTCTAGTCTTGTCTAGTCTTGTCTAGTCTTGTCTAGTCTTGTCTAGTCTTGTCTAGTCTTGTCTAGTCTTGTCTAGTCTTGTCTAGTCTTGTCTAGTCTTGTCTAGTCTTGTCTAGTCTTGTCTAGTCTTGTCTAGTCTTGTGTAGTCTTGTCTAGTCTTGTGTAGTCTTGTCTAGTCTTGTCTAGTCTTGTGTAGTCTTGTCTAGTCTTGTTTAGTCTTGTCTCGTCTTGTCTAGTTTTGTCTAGTCTTGCCTAGTCTAGTCTTGTCTTCTGTTATTTGGTCTCGTCTAGTCTTATTATTCTTGTCTAGTCTTGTCTAGTTTTGTCTAGTCTTGTCTAGTCTTGTCTAGTCTTGTCCATTCTTTTCTAATCTTGTCTAGTCTTGTCTAATTTTATCTATTCTGGTCTAGTCTTTTCTAGGCTTGTCTAGTATGGTCTATTGTTGTCTAGTCTTGTCTAGTATTTACTTGTCTTGTCTAGTCTTGTCTAGTCTTGTCTAGTCTTTGCTTGTCTTGCCTAGTCTTGCCTAGTCTTATCTATTCTTGTCTAGTCTTTTCTAGTCTTGTCTAGTATGGTTTAGTGTTGTCTAGTCTTGTCTAGTCTTGTCTAGTTTTGCTTAGTTGTAGTATTGTCTATTCTTTTCGCATTCCATTTCCTGTTCAGATTATCACGCATTAGACATAATTAATGGGATAAATATAGAAAAGTTTGGATTGCAAAATTATGTTTTCAGGTGATGTATTCCACGGATGACTGAGTATTAAATAGATAAGATGATGAAACCCGATCGTGGCTGAAATTGTCGGTTAATTAATGTTGCTACGATACATGCAGGTTTGAATAAAGCGCAGACCATCGTATATAATTACGTTGCTCTGAAATATTTCTAAAATAACAATGAATAGCAATTAATAGAGGTGAAAAAGGTTTTGGCAGAAAAAATCCGGAAAATAGAAATGGAATAAGGATAAATCTAGGGTTAAAAATGAGTGGTAAAATCGTACCAATTTCTCTATATTTTGATACGATCATTTACAGAAAATACTTCGGCAGTTCTCAAAATTCACGATTTTGTGACGAGAAAAGCAGTATTTATGTACCCTAGTTGGCTAGATGACGAAACCACGGTGAACAAATCGTCCTACGCTTGCATTTTTCATTGCTCTTAAATATTGCACGTATATCAATGCATTACGCCGAGAAGAGGTGAAGAATAGCATAATGGATAAAAATGAAATGTAAGTAGTAGATTTATTGGACAAATCCAGTATTGAATAATTGCTGCAGGATTCTAATTATTTGAGTAGCTATTCTATTTTTTATTAGTTACAGTAAAATGCACATATAATATATTATCATATTTAAAAAATGGAGTAAATAAAATAGTTCGTTGCTAGTACCCTGGATTGAAAAATTCATCATTATCGTACCTATTATCATTATCGTAAATACACAGCTCTGAATGATTCACGAATTTCAGAGAATTTCACCGAGAGGAGGTGTAAAACTCAAATATGGTATTAAAAAGAGCACAAGTATTAATTCAAGTTGCTACCAATTTTTTCCCAAATTACACTGAATGGTACTTGGTATGCAAAAAAGTATATTATTGTTAAAAAAAAGCTGTATATTAAAATTCATTCGCTCAAATCCAGGATTATGGAAGCACTACAGAAATGAATTTTTTTATATTGCTGTATATATAATCACGCATTCACATGATGTATATATAGAAATAGGGCAGCGAAGCTTCGGGTAATCTCAAGTGGCTCCTTTCCACAGTAACAATCGGATGTGGCGCAACAAATGGCATGTGCAAGGAAGCTTCATTTGGTTCTGTCGGCGATTGTAAATGAAGAGTTGCTGACTCCGTGGCTGAAGGCTCATTCGATCCAACGCGCGAGTTGACTGAATTTATTAGAACTTCAGCGTCAGAAAGGACGTCATCGTACTGCTCTAACATTTCCATTTTTTCATCCATCAGTTGTTCTATGTTCTCTTCATCTATCTCCTCTAATTCACATTGAATGGTTTCAAAGCCAAAAATGCCGTCTTTAGTGTTTCCAGCCTTCTCTTTATCTTGATAACATCTGGTGTCGGTTCTTCACTACATTCAACAATGAATTTTCTCAAAGATGTTATATGCTTTTTTATAATTCCACGTCTATGAAGCAGCGATTTTATCTCAGCCATTTTCAGGAGGGGAGAGGAAGAGGAAAATTTGGCGATTCGTATAAGTAACGAGCTTACCTTTCTGGATGTATTTGGTCCTCTCCGGGTGGCTCTCGCACGCTGCTCCTCTCTTTCCGTCCGTGGTTGCTGTGGCCGCCGACTCCGCCGTTGATGCTGATCTTCAAAGCAGCTCAATTCTCGCAAGGTCTTACGAGTCGTCGTACTGTGATGAGAGCGATGCATTTTCTTTTTCTGCTCCAATCACTTCTTTTTTTCTTTGAGTCGTCACACGCGTGGCTTTTTTAGCCAGTACTTGTTCTAGATACTTTCACTGTATTTCCTTGTACTGTCCGATCCGGCCCGAAGGACCATGTTCCGGGGGTCTTTATTTTCGCTCGCGCAAACCACGAGGTCGTAAGGCTGGTGGCTATCGGCGCTGCAGACCCCGTCGACCGTAAACTTAATTATGACCGACTATTTAAATGAATGCCAGATCGGTATTTTAATTGTTTAATTCCAAGCACGAATTTGAACTGGTTACAGTGGCGCGTGCTCCGAGTGGGAACCAGAGGGCGACTCCTTGATCGGCGTCGCCGATTCCCGCTCCCGTCTTCTCCCACAGCTGCGACGAGCCCCAATTCCTGGAAGGGTTGCGGGGGAGGAAGGTGCGTTGCCCTCCCCCAGGAATGTTCCCTGGGTTTCCCCGCGAGGAGGGGAGGCATTGGACTCCTTGGGCCTTCCCCGGCCTACCCTTTACCCGTGGAAAGGGGTATTAGCGCCCACGTGCGCCTGAGGGACACTTGCTGGGTCTGCTGGCTGGGGGCACAAAAGAAATGCGACGGAACAATATTTCCCTTGGTGATCACGGCAGAGACTGATGAAACTACGTCTATTGGTGACATGGAAGAACCTACTATTGCTGAAGATTGTGATGGTGAGAACAATAATTTTTTTGGAAAATTTGATAAATCTTGCTAGTGGAAAAAACTTCTTTTTCCGGTGCTACAAAGATAAAGCGCAAAAACATTATAAAATCACTCCCAGTGAAAAAACTCTGGGCAAGAAATACACCTGATTAGGCTGCGGCTTTCCTAAAATGTATAGATATAGACATGATTGATGAAATTGTGATGCAAACAAACAAGTACATTCAAACTAAAATTGCTGATGTCCACTATTCCAGGGATAGGGATTGTACCGAAACAACAAGAACAGAATTTTTGGCTGTACTGGGTATACTTTTTCTAATTGGCATAAAAAAAGGTCAACATGCAAATGCTTTAGAATTGTGGAGTGCAGATGGATCAGGAATGCAAATTCTAAGGGCTGCTATGAGTTACAAACGATTTTTGTTTATTCTGCGATCAATAAGATTTGACGATAGGACGTGTAGGGATTTCCGAAAACAAACAGATAAATTAGCTGCAATCCAAACAATAATAGACTCTTTCATAGGAAATTGTCAAAAAACATATGAGTGAATTTGTGACAATTGACGAAATGTTGCAACCATTTAGAGGCCGTTGCAGTTTCATTCAATATATACCGAGCATACCCGCGAAATACGGGATAAAGTTATATGCTATGTGTGATGCCAAAACACTCTTCACCAATATTCTCGAAGTGTATTGCGGGAAGCAGATGAATGGTCCATATTTAGTTTCAAACTCACCAGTAGACGTTGTCAAGAGGCTTATAAGATCAATAGAGGCATCTAATCGTAATCTAACAACAGATAACTGGTATACTAGTTATCCTCTTGCCAAGCACCTCCTTACAAAAAACATTACAACCATTGGCACGCTGAAAAAAAATAAAAGAGAGATTCCGCCTGAATTTTTGCCAAACAAGACGCGCGCTGTAGGGTCATCTCTCTACGGGTTTCAGAAAGACATTACACTCCTTTCATATGTTACGAAGAACAAGGCGGTGTTTTTGATTTCAAAAATGCATGATGAGGGGATTACAGATGAAGGTTCAAATAAACCATGTATTGTATTAGATTGTAATGCAACGAAAACAGATGTCGACACAGTTGACCAAATGTGTAGTTTGTATTCTGTGTCCAGAATTACGAAAAGGTGGCCATTAGTTTTATTTATTAGATTTTTGGACATCGCAGGAATCAATGCTCACATATTATATAGGGCAAACCATCCTACGGATAAACATTGCAGGAGAACATTCCTGAAAACCTGAAAAATCTGTATTGTATGTCTAAACTATGTAAAGTTCTATTAATAAAATAAGGAAAGGAATGTACGCTTCTTAATTCGAGTTTTTGTTATTAATATCAGCGGAAAACCAAGTGATGCACTGAGTGCCACGCGCGCCCGCTAGTGTCAGAGAATAGGGCGCGCCTGCTGGAGGGTTAACTAAATATTGTGGATCGCCATGTGAATAGGCGAATCCGTGAATTTTATTTGTAAAAACAACGTTTCATATTGAAATAAATAGCATAAATGCAGAATTGAGGAAACGCGACTGAACCGAATTATTTTATTTTCAATGAAAAACTTAACAAAACAATGTTGATTTTTACGAGATAAAAGAATCCGCGAATTTTATATGTAAAAACAGCATTTGATATTGAAATATGTAGCATTAATTCAGAATTGAAATAAAGCCATAAGGGAGAATTTTTTTATTTCGCTATAAAATACTTAACAAAATATTGTGGATCGCCATGAGAATAGACGAATCCGTGAAATTTATTTTTAAAAACAGCATTTGATATTGAATACTGTTGCATCAAATCACAAATGCAGAAAAGGCAGTGAGCAGAATATTTTTTTTTGCAATAAAATACTTAACAAAATTATGTGGATCTCCGAGAGAAAAGGCGAAGCTATGATTTTATTTTTAGAAATAGCGATTGATATAAAATGAATAATATAAATTCCAAATTGAATGAACGCCAATGTTCAGAAGTTTTTTATTTTGCTATAAAAACCTTAACTAAATAGTGTGCATCTGACATAGAAGAGGCGAGCCGTGAATTTTATTTGTAAAATCAACGTTTGATATTGAAATAAATAGCAATAATTCAGAATTGAAGAAAGTGACAGCAGCATTTTTTTGTTTTGCTATGAAATACTTAGAAAATATTGTGGAACGCCACGAGAATAGGGGATTCCGCTAATTCTATTTGTAAATACAGCGTTCGATATTGGAATATGTAGCATTAATTCAGGATGGCAGAAACGGTCCTGAGTATAATTTTTTTATTTTTCTATAAATACTTAATTAAATATTGTGGATCGCCATGAGAATAGGCGAATCCGTGAATTTTGTTTGTCAAAACAGCGTTTGATATTTAAATAAATAGCATAAATGCCTAATTGAAGAAACGTACCTGAGCAGAATTTTTTTTATTTTTCTATAAAGTTTTTAATAAAATATTGTGGATCGCCACGAGAATAGGTGAATCCATGAATTTTATTTGTAAATACATCGTTTGATATTGAAATATGTATCTTTAACTCAGAATTGAAGTAACGCAACAGACCAGAATTTTTTTAACTTTTCATTTATTACTTCACAAAATATTGTGGCTCCATGTGAGTTTAACCAAATCCGTAAATTTCATTCGTAAAAAAAGCGTTTGATATTGAAATAAGTAGCAATAATTCAAAATTGAAGTAACGCCACCGACCAGAATTTCTTAATTTTCATTGAAATACTTAAAAAAATTGTGTGGAAATCATCGTCAATAGGCAAATCCGATAACTTTATTTGCAAAAAAAGCGTTTGATATTGATATATGTATCATTGATTCAGAATTTAAGTAACGCCACAAGCAGAATATTTTTATTTTGCAATGAAATACCTAACAAAATATAATGGATCGCCACGAGAATAGGAGAATACGTGAATTTCATTTGTAAATTCAGCGTTTGATATTGAGGTAGGTAGGTAGGATTATGTTTTTAAGGTGCGTCGACGTCTGAGGTCATTTTGCACCTTAAGCTCTCGCTTACAGGAAATTATATTATTTTAAAAGGACATGTGTGTAAGATCGGTATTAAATTCTGATATTATGAAAAAAGTGTCATAGCTTTTTAAAAATGCCAGTTAATCGTAGAAACTTTATTAAATAGTTCATCTGCTCAGGGTTGTCACCTAGAGTTTGGCAAGTGTCAAGAGATATGTTACACCTTTCACGGGCCTCCCGCAATTTATTACACTCCGTCAGGATGTGCCGCACACTAAGGGAAGAGTTGCAGTCCTCGCAATGAGGAGGAATTTTTTCCTCTGTGAAGAGGTATGAGTGCGTTAGGGCACAATGCCCTATCCTTAGCCGGGTGATAGCGACCTCCTCGGCGCGGTTATTCCTGACGGAGGTGGACCACACTGATGTGACATTTTTTATTGCCCGAAGTTTGTTGCCAGTGAGATTGGCCCAGTAATCTTTCCACTTCCTTAGTGTTTCGTGTCTTAAAGCCGCCATCAGGTCATACACAGGGACTAATGCTGACGGTATTTCTGCCTCATTCAAGGCCCCTTTAGCAGCTGAGTCAGCCCTCTCATTGCCGCTTATGCCAGTATGTCCAGGTATCCAGACGAAAGATACATTGACTCCCATATTTGTAAGGGATGAAAGAGAAATCTGGATATCTTGGACAAGGGGATTACTGGGAGAGAACTCCTGAATAGCCTGTAGAGCGCTAGCAGAATCACAGCAAATAAGAAAGGAAGAGTTAGTGCATGCGATACTTGATAGGGCGAGTTTGATTGCACTAAGTTCGGCAGTAAAAACTGAGCACATCGGATTAAGTTTTAATTTAAGCTCTCCATGGTATGTAGATACCACAGCGCAACCGCAGGACGTATCAGATTTTGACCCATCCGTGTACACCGGGGTGAAGTCAGGGTATCTCTCCAGGATTTCTTTGAATAAAGATTCGTATTCCGAAGGCAGTGTGGATGATTTTCGGCGTGTAAGTAATTGTAGTAAACAAATCGGTCTTGGTATCGACCATGGGGGACATTCCATGCACCCAGTAGGGTACGTGTCAGGTAAAATAAAACAACTGTTTGCGATGAAATTGTTGAAACGCACGCACATTGGTTTTGTGGCCTTAGTCCTACGGTTAAAAACATCTAAAAATCGCGGGTTAAAAATAATATCAAAACACGGGTGGTTTTTCATTGCTGAAATTTTGGCCACATAACGGCACATCAATGCCTCTCTACGAGTGGTCAATGGCGGTTCTCCTGCGTCGGCATAAATACTCGGAATTGGAGAGGTTCGAAAGGCGCCTGTAGCCAGTCGAAGTCCGGAGTTATGCACAGTTGTCAATGGTTTTAGTGTGCTTTCACGAGCAGAGGCATATATCATTGAACCATAATCGAGTCTTGATCGTATTAGAGCCCTGTATAATAATAGCATAGTGGTGCGGTCAGCGCCCCACGTTGAGTGGCTTAAAAACTTTAGGATATTTAAAATCTTAAAACAGCGATCTTTTAAAAGACGTACATGCTCCTTCCAGTTCAATCGGTAATCGAGTGTCACTCCTAGAAAACGAATGGACTCGACAGAAGGAAGATTTCTACCGTTGAGATGGATATTCGGCAGAATGTGGGTTCCCCGCTTTCGGTGAAAATGAACACATTTAGTTTTCTCTGAAGAAAACTGAAATCCGGTATGTCGAAGCCAATTCGATAGCTTATTTAAAGTCACCTGGACCAGTCTACAAGCGGTGACGAGTTTGGAAGAACGACAAAATATCGCTAGGTCGTCAACGAAGAGGGATCCCATTACTGGCGCGTTTATACAGTCCATTACATCGTTTATCGCTATTGCGAATAAGGTGACGCTTAAGACTGAGCCTTGGGGTACTCCATTGTCCTGAGTGTAAAAGCGAGAGAGGATATTTCCTATCCTTACTTTAAAAACACGATCGGTCAAAAAATTTTTTATAAAAACGGGTAAATTGCCCCGAAAACCCCACTTATGTAATGTAATCAAGATCTTATGGCGCCATACTCTGTCATAAGCTTTTTCCATGTCGAAAAATACGGCGACGACATGTTGACGCAGTAAAAAAGCCTCCTGGATGAAATTTTCCGCGCGAACGAGATGGTCCGTAGTTGACCTACCTTGTCGAAAGCCGCACTGTGCGTTGGAAAGGAGGTTGCGTCTCTCCAAGCACCAAACAAGGCGTCTGTTGACCATCCGTTCCATTATCTTACATAGGCAGCTTGTCAGGGATATAGGCCTATAGTTATTGGGATCACCTCTTTCCTTACCTTGTTTAAGGATTGGTACAACTATTGATTCCCGCCAGGACTGAGGGAAGCTTCCTTCCGACCAAACCTGGTTCAGAGATTGGAGGACCTCCGACAAGACTGGTTCCGGTAAGTTCCGGAGGAAGGCGTTGTGGATGCCATCCATTCCTGGGGAGCTGTCACGAGAGGCGGCGATGGCGGATGTCAGTTCCCATAGTGAGAAGGGTTCGTTGTATTTCTCCGTTTTGTTATTCGTTTTGAAATTAATTGCTTGGCGTTCTGAATTATTTTTGATTGCGATAAATTCCCTGTCGTAGTTCTCACTGCTATAAATTTTTTGAAGTGAGAGGCCGAATACGTCACAGATATCAGGTAAAGTATTAATAATATCCCCGTCAACTTTCACGTAACTGATAATCTGCTCTTGCCGAGAACCAGATATACAACGAACTTTGCGCCACACCTGAGAGATAGGAGTCCGGTTGTTTATGCTGCCTACGAATTCCATCCAGGAGACCTTTTTCGCTTCTCTCACCACCTGTCTAGCTTTAGCCCGCAGTCGTCTAAAGGTGGAAAGATTTCTTTCGGTAGGAAACTTGTTGAATATTCGGAGAGCCTTTTTTCTTTGCTTGATGGCCTTGGCGCATTCCTCGTTCCACCATGGCACTGGCGTTCGTGAGGTTGCGCCTTTTGAACGAGGTACACTATTATTAGCAGCTTTGTTGATGCATTTTGTCAACTGTTTAATATTGTTTTCCGAGCTGAGATTGTGATCATGCAAAAATGCCATCGTTTGTTTAAAAGTCACCCAATTTGCTTTCCTAATCAGCCAATTACCTGTTTGCGCAATGTGGGGATTCAGATTCTGGTCTTTATGAATAAATAAGGGGAAGTGATCACTTCCACAAAGGTCGTTGTGTACGGACATCTTTACCTTGGTCATCAGACTACTGGAACAAATACATAAATCTATGGTCGAAAACGAACCATTAAAACTATTAAAATGGGTTTTCTCACCGTTATTTAATAAAAACAGACTAAAATCATTTATAAATGATGCTAAAATGCGACCTCTCCTATTTCTTTGTGCCAATTCGCCACCCCACAGGGTGTCGTGGGCATTAAAGTCCCCTAATAATATGAATGGTCTGGGTAATTGACGAATAAGGGCTTCCAAATTAAAACGGGTGACCGGTGCACCCTCCGGTAGATATATGTTACATAACGTGACCGCCTCGGAGGCGTGCACGGTCACCGCCACCGCCTGGAACGGCGTGTTGAGCTGCACTCGGGAGGTGTAAAGGGCCTCCCGGGTAGCAATCGCCACTCCACCCTGGGCTCGTTGGCCACTGGTGTCGTCAGATCTAAAAACTTTAAAACCTTTTAAAATTCCCACATTCGCCGGTTTAAAATGAGTTTCTTGCAAACATATGCACGACGGTTTAAAATCTCTAATTAAAATGTCTAACTCCTCTTTATGTTTATAAAATCCATTACAGTTCCACTGTAAGATGTAATTCATAAAAAAATTTGTTAAAAAAAAAATAAATAAATAATAAATAAATAAAAATTTAAACTTCTCGAGTAGTCAGTCTGTACTCAAGGAGAGTTAGCGTCGAATACGATGTCGTCTTCTCCCTCTCTGTCTCATTTGGAAGATGGCAGTCTCCGAGAGACACTCGTCCTCATCCATAGACTCCGGTTGACTCTGTTTGGTCAATCCGGGTGGTCTTGGTGATGGGGTTTTCTGACGCCTTTCGTCAGATACCTTGGGAGAGCTTTTATCTGTGTGCTTCTGAGGGCACACACTGGAGCATTTTGGCGGAGAAACTGGTGGTGTTGACGTTGTTGGTTTTGCCGGTTTTGAGGCCTTTTCCGGCTTGGCGGAGTCCTTATTATTAACGTTTTGTATTGCGTCCGTCTGTGTGCCGATTGTCGACTTGCTAATTGCATTTACAGTTTTGGCAAATGATCTGGAAAAAGTGGGGGCTACAGACTCTCGGTACTTCTTTCTAGCTTCTAAATATGATATTTTATCCCTTGTCTTAATTTCCATGACCTGCCGTTCTTCCTTCATCTTTGGACAATTTCGAGAGTGCACCGGGTGTGCACCCTCACAATTGATACAATACGGGTCATTCTTGCATTCATCAGTATCCTCGTGCTTGTCTAGGCCGCAGCGAGCGCAGGTCGCTTTGCCCTTACATCGCGTGGCGATGTGTCCGAATCGTTGGCACTGGAAACAACGCACCGGAGAAGGTATGAAGGGACGCACAGGTACGGATTCGTAGCCCACAAAAACTTTCTCGGGCAGCTTATCCAGCGCGAATGTAAGAAGAACGGACGAAGTATTGATAACTTCGCCGTTCCGCTTGGTAGTGAGTCGACGGACGTCAATTACGCCTTGAGATGACATTTCCGTTTTAATTTCGCTGGTCTCCACGTATAGTAAGTCGAAGTGACTTATTACTCCCCTGCAGCTGTTGAGTGTTCTGTGAATCTCCACTGCAACGGGAATGTCATGAAGGACTTTCATTGACAGTATCTTTTCACTCTGCGCGAGGTTTGCAGTCTCGATGAGCAGTGTGCCATCTCTGAGTTTTTTTGCGGACTTCAGCTCGCCAGAGACGGAAGCTGACAATACACGTCGAATAAGGAAGGGAGACACCTTCTTCAGGGTCTCACCTTCTTTCTGGCACCTCATCACAAGAAACCTAGTGCTGTCGCTCAATGGCAATTCTCCCCCGCCCGTGTCCGGACGGGATCTTTTTGGAGGAGGTAGAATGTTTAAGTCCATGCAGAAATAGAAATTCATCCCCTGAGCTCCCCACCCACCATGGAGCCACACATTTGGGACGCCACACCGCAAACCGGTGTGGTCGCCAGGGCTACCCAAGGGATATAGCACTATCGTTTAGGGGGCCTGTTTCGGGTGAGGTCTCCAATGCATGGGCCCTCCAAACCCATACACCTTCGGCCGCCCTACGCAGGCCCCCGTCACTCCAGCACTCGCCTTCGAAACGTGTCGATAAGCCGATTGATCAGGACTGGCTAGGTCTTGACCGCCCGTTTACAGGGGATCCAGGGCCAAAGTGGGGTATTGAAATCCGACCCATACCGGGCATCCGACACCCGGCTGGGTGCCGGAGAACTCACCCACCAGGATCCCCTTCTCCCCCTTACGGGTCTCCGCACACGGCAAACATGCGGGTGGATCGCAGGCCAGCTGGTATGGCCGCACACAGACAGTGGATCCACAAGACTGTCCGGACGCATCCCTTGCTGGACTGGGGGTTTGTTTTCGGGGTTCTCTCCCCGCCCTTTTAGTCGCCTCTTACGACAAGCAGAGATACTGCGGGAGTATTCTCAATCCCCCTACCCGCAGGGGGGGTTTGATATTGAATTATGTAGCATTAAATAAGAATTGAACTAACGACACAGAGCATAATTTTTTATATTGCAAAAAAAGACAACAAAATTTTGTGGATCGCAACGAGAAGAGGGGAATTCCCGTATTTTATTCGTACAATCAGCGTTTATAATCGACATAAGTAGCATTAATTCAGAAATGAAGAAACGCCACAGAGCAGAATTTTTTTTTATATAAATACTTAACAAAATCTTGCGGAACACAACGAGAATAGGGGATTCCCTGATTATAATTTGTAAAAACTGCATTTGATTTGGAATTTTGTAGCATTAATACAGATTTAAAGTATCGCCACAGAGTTTAATTTTTTTATTTTGCAATGAATTACTTGTAAAAATATTGCGGATTTCCACGAGAATAGGCGCTTCCGTGAATTTTATTTATAAAAACAGCGTTTGATTTTGAAATATGTAGCATTAATTCAGAATTGCAGAAACGGACCTGAGTTGAATTTTTTTATTTTTCTATAAAATACTTAACAAAATATTGTGGATCGCCATGATAATAGGCGAATCCGTGAATTTTATTTGTAAAAACAGCATTTGCTATTGAAATATGTAGCATGAAATCACAAATGCAGAAACGGCAGTGAGCAGAATATTTTTTTTTTGCTTTCAAAGGTTTAACAAAATTATGTGGATCTCCTCGAGAAAAGGCGAAGCTATGAATTTTATTTATAGAAATAGCGATTGATATTGAAATAAATAATATAAATTCAAAATTGTATGAACGCCAATGTTCAGAATTTTTTTATTTTGCTATAAAAACCTTAACTAAATAGTGTGCATCCAACATAGAAGAGGCGAGCCGTGAATTTTATTTGTAAAATCAGCGTTTGATATTGAAATATATAGCAATAATTCAGAATTGAAGTAGTAGTAGTAGTAGTAGATTTAGGTTTATAGGGTGCGTCGACAACTATGGTCATTTTGCACCACGCACAATCTAATTTATAATAATAAATATGTAGAAATATAAAAAAGTAGAAATATAAATATAGAGTAAAAATCAAAGGCAGTATAAAAGGTCCAGTTTATGACAATAAATTAGATTTTACTCATTAAGTTTATTTCTTTTAAAAAGGTAATAACATGGCATAGGCGATCAGCATCGTTTCCTAGAACGTGTTCTAGGTCGCCGTTGATGCCTAGCCTGTTACGTGTGTCCCGGTATTTGTCACACTCCGTCAGGATATGTCGCACACTGAGAGGACAGTCACAGTCATCACATCGCGGAGGAATTTTCTCTTCTGTAAAGAGGAACGAGTGGGTCAGGGCGCAATGCCCGATTCTTAATCGTGTGATGACCACTTCTTCTCTGCGACTACCCCTGACGGAAGTGGGCCACACTGACGTTACCGGTTTAATTGCCCGTAACTTATTGTTTAGGACATCGCTCCAAAGTGCACTCCACTGCTCTAGGACTATTTTACGGAGAGAGGCTTGCAGATCCTGATAGGGTACTAGCGTCGTATTCGGCTCAGGGATATTTAGCGCTTCTTTTGCAGCTGCATCCGCCTTCTCATTTCCAGCAATACCCATATGTCCTGGGACCCAGAGAAAAATAACTTTGATTCCCTTTCTATTAAGGGATAAAAGGGTAGTATGTATTCGCTGGACAATAGGGTGTGGTGAAGAAAAGACGGAAATGGATTGCAGTGCGCTCATTGAGTCCGTGCAGATGACAAAAGACCCCGAAGAACCCCTAATTCCTTCAAGGGCCATCTTAATAGCCAGCAGCTCCGCTGTGTATACGCTACACAGCGTATTGAGTCTGGACTGGACGACACCGTGATGGGAGGAGGTAACCGCGCACGAACAGGCTGCATTCGACTTCGATCCATCCGTGTATACAGGGATGGAATCGGAGTGGCGACAGAGAAATTCGTTGAAGAGGCGCTGGTATTCTAGAGCAGTGGTGTGGGATTTATGGCGCCTATCAAGTGCCATATGGATGTCCGGCGGCGGAATAATCCACATAGGGTAACTCGAGTACCCAACTGGATAAACATCTGGGAGTCTTAACCCGACACCCTGAATAAATAAATTAAAACGAACACTGAGCGGCTTGGTAGCTCTTGTCCGACGATTAAAAAGTTCCATAAATCTAGGGTTAAAAATCAAATTGAAACACGGGTGATTCTTGGTAGCTAAAATTTTCGCCACATAGGAGCACATCAGTATGTTCCTACGGTACGGTAACGGAGGCTCCCCGGAATCAGCATAAATGCTGAGGACCGGACTAGTCCGGAAAGCACCAGTAGAAATACGAAGCCCTGCGTTGTGTACTGTTGTTAACGACCTTAAGTAAGAGTCGCGACTGGAAGCGTAAACAACTGACCCGTAGTCCAGTTTGGAACGTACGAGTGCGCGATATAATAAAAGCAGGGACATTCGATCGGCACCCCAAGTTGTGTTACTTAAAAATTTTAAAATATTTAGAGTCCGTAGACATTTATCTCTCAAAATCTGTATGTGTTCACGCCAGTTCAGTCGGTAGTCAAAAGTCATACCGAGAAATCGGACGGACTCCACATACGGGAGAGTTTTGCCATTGAGTGACAAAGTTGGCGGGAAGTAATGTCCCCTCACCCGGTAAAAATGGACGCATTTGCACTTATCCGAGGAAAACTTAAAGCCATTCCTCCGCGTCCACGCCTCCAGTTTGCTTAGAGCCAACTGAGTCACTCTGGTTGCAGTGGCTATTTTGGACGACCTGCAAAATATTGCTAGGTCGTCAACGAACAGAGATCCCATGAGTGGAGGTTTAATGCATTTAGCTATGTCGTTGATCGCAATTGCGAAGAGTGTCACACTTAAAACTGAACCCTGTGGAACTCCAATGTCCTGCCGATAAAATTTGGATAAATGTCTACCTATTTTGACTTTAAAAACACGATCAGTTAAAAAATTCTTGATAAAAATCGGTAAATTGCCCCTCAAACCCCACTCATGTAGAGTCATTAATATCTTATGCCGCCACACTCGGTCGTATGCCTTCTCCATGTCGAAGAAGACACCTATGACGTGTTGACGGAGAAGAAAGGCCTCCTGGATGAAATTGTCGGCTCTGACCAGGTGGTCAACGGTCGATCGGCCGCGTCTAAAGCCGCATTGAATATTCGAAAGAAGATTTCGGCGCTCCAACCACCAAACGAGACGCCGATTTACCATTCTTTCCATTACCTTGCACAGGCAACTAGTAAGGGAGATGGGTCTATAATTATTCGGGTCAGCTCTATCTTTACCCTGTTTGAGAATGGGGACTACTGTGGACTGCCGCCAGGAGGGTGGAAAACTACCCTCAGCCCAAAGTTGGTTGAGGGAGCGAAGGACTTCCACTAATGCCCCCTCCGGAATATTCCGGAGAAACGCATTATGGATGTCGTCCAATCCTGTGGCCGAGTCGCGTGAGTCTGCAATGGCAGAACGCAGTTCCCAAAGGCAGAAGGGGATATTATAGTCTGCCGTCCACCACTTCTCAGTAAAGATAAGTTTCTGAGATTCAATGCGCCTCTTGGTGTGTAGGAATTCTTCCTCATAGGTGTCGTCGCTGTATGTATTGGCGAGTGACTGCCCAAAAACCTCGCTAATAGCCGACGGAGATGTCAGTAAATTACCACCGATATTGAGGAATGAGACGCTGAGCTGATTGTGGTTTCCCGAAATTCGTCTAACCTTGTTCCATACCTGTGCAAGGGGCGTTCTACAATTGACATCCGATACATATTTCATCCAGGAGGCTTTTTTCGCCTCCTTCACCACCTTTCGAGCTTTTGCTCTGAGGCGCCTGAAGGAGGACAAATTTGTCTCAGTGGGGTGCTTGTTAAAAATTCGTAACGCCTTCTTGCGTTTACGAATCGCTTCAGCACAATCATCGTTCCACCAGGGGACTGCAGGCCTAGTTATGCAATGCAGTGATTTGGGCACACTGCAATTTGCGGAATCGATGATATTGCGGGTCAGCATTTCAATGTTTAAAGGCCCATCACGGTTGTTGTCATGTTTAAAATTGATTTTTTCCCTAAAAGCAGACCAATCGGCATTCCGGACAACCCAGTTGCCCGGCCGTATTAAGTCAGTGTTAAAATTATTTTCTCTGTGTAGAAAAAGGGGGAAATGATCACTGCCACATAGATCATCGTGGACAGACAGATAGATCTTGCTCATTAACGTGCTCGATGCAATACAAAGATCAATACAAGAATACTGACCGTTAAAAGAGTTAAACCGGGTGTGTTCCCCTTTATTCAATAAAAACATGTTAAAATCAGTAATAAAATTAGATAAAATACGCCCCCTACGGTCACACTGTGAACGCAAACTACCCCATAGGGTATCATGAGCGTTAAAATCACCAGATAAAATAAAAGGTCTGGGCAACTGACGAACAAGGGCTTCTAAGTTGGATCGAGTGACCGGGGCACCCTCCGGCAAGTAGACGTTACATAACGTCACAGCCTCTGGGGCATGCACCGTCACTGCGACCGCCTGGAAAGGCGTGTTCAGCTGCACTCGGGAGGTGTAAAGGGCCTCCCGAGTAGCAACCGCCACTCCACCCTGGGCACGTTGGCCACTGGTGTCGTCCCATCTAAAAACGTTAAAACCATTTAAAATGCCCTTGTCCGTGCTTTTAAAATGGGTCTCTTGTAGACATATACAAGAGGGGTTAAAGTCACGAATTAAAATGCCCAGCTCCTCCTTATGGCGATAAAAACCGTTACAGTTCCACTGTAATATAAAAGCCATTAAAAATTTAAAAGGGAATAAAATACAATAAATAAATAAATAAATAAATCAAAAGGGCAAGAGTCGGACTCTGAACACAAGTGGTCAGCGTCTAAGGCGATTCTTCTTGCCTTTTTGCCTAGCGACGAGGATTTCCGTCTCCGAGAGACTTTCGTCCTCCTCCATTTGTTCCAGCTCTAGCTGTTTTGAGCTGGAAGATCCTGGGGATGGTGTCTTCTCACACGTTTTGTGTGTTACCCCAGTTTCTGGTTTTTGTGGGGACTTTTTCAAGGACCCCAGGTTGGTGGTTGAAGTTTTTTCTGCTGGTTTAATAGCCTTAGCCAGCTTGGCCGATTCTTTCTCTGTTGGCTTTAGGTTAACTGCTTCTGTTTGGGTTCCAATGGTACTTCTCTGAACAGGAGGAGCCACAACAGTGGCAAAGGACCTGGAAAAAGTGGGGGCGACCATTTCCCTGTACTTTTTCCTGGCCTCGAAATATGTTGATTTGTCCAGTGTTTTAAATTCCATTATCTTGCGCTCTTCCAATAGTTTGGGACATTTCCTAAAGTACACCGGATGATCGCCCTCGCAGTTAACACAGTGAGGTTCTTTTGAGCACTCCGCACCCTCATGCTCCTCCAAGCCGCAGCGCGGGCAGGTGGCCTTGCCCTCACACCGCGTGGCGATGTGGCCGAAACGCTGGCACTGGAAGCAGCGCATGGGAGCCGGTATGAATGGCCGAACAGGTACCGATTCAAAACCGATAAAAACCTTGTCGGGGAGTCGATCTAGCGCAAAAGTGAGGACAACGGACGTTGTATTTCTCACTTCTCCGTCACGCTTCGTAGTAAGCTTACGAGCATCCGCCTTGAGACGCCATCTCACACTTGATCTCGTCCACTTCTACGTACAACAGATCGTAGTGAGAGATTACTCCCCGACAGGTGTTTAGGGTGCGGTGCACTTGAACTGAAACCGGTATATCATGCAGTTTTTCCATTTTAAGCAACTTTTCTGCTTGAATATTATTACTGCATTCGATGAGCAGTGTGCCGTCGCGGAGCTTCTTGGCCGATTTGAGGTCACCTCGGACGAGAGAAGACAAGACCCGGCGAATGAGGAAAGGAGAAACCTTTTTAAGTGTTTCTCCTTCCTTTTGGCACCTCATCACGAGGTAGCGTTTACTACCATTGAACTGCATTTCTCCCCCGCCCTTATCAGGGCGGGATCTTTTAGGAGGTGGAAGATTAGTTTCCGCCATACCATAAAGAAGTTCGTCCCCCGAGCTCCCCACCCACCATGGAGCCACACATTCGGGACGCCGCACCGCAAACCGGTGCGGTCGCCAGGGCTACCCGAGGGGATATAGCACCCTAGAGGTGGTTGTCTGTTTCGGGTTGGGTCTTTAATGCACGGGCCCACCAAACCCGTACATCTCCGACCGCCCTACGCAGACCCCCACCTCCCTGGCACTCGCCACCGTTAAGCAATACGCCACGGAAGCCGATTGACCGGGAGTGGCTAGCTCCCGGCCGCCCGTTTACAGCGAATCCGGGGCCAAAGAGGGGTATTGGCCCCCAGTCCATACCGGGCATCCGACACCCGGCTGGGAACCACGGACCTCACCCTCCAGGATCCCCTTCTCCTCCTTACGGGTCACCGCACACGGCAAACATGCGGGTGGATCGCAGGCCAGGTGGTATGGCCGCACACAGACAGTTGACCCACAAGACTGTCCGGGCTCAACCCTTGTTGGCTCTGGGTTTGTTTTCGGGGTTGTCTCCCCGCCCTTTTAGTCGCCTCTTACGACAAGCAGAGATACTGCGGGAGTATTCTCAATCCCCCTACCCGCAGGGGGATTCAGAATTGAAGAAAGTGACAGCAGCATTTATTTGTTTTGCTATGAAATACTTAGAAAATATTGTGGATCAACATGAGAATAGATGATTCCACTAAATCTATTTGTAAATACAGCGTTCGATATTGAAATATGTAGCATTATTTCAGAATGGCAGAAACGAACCAGAGAAGAATTTTTTTATTTTGCTATGAAATATTTAACAAAATAATGTGGATCGCCACGAGAATATTCGAATCCATGAATTTTATTTGTGAAAACAGCGTTTCATATTGAAATAAATAGCATCAATGAAGGACTGAATAAACGCCATTGAGCAGACTTTTTTTAAATTCCTATGAATAAAAAAATACAAAAAAATACTTTACTTAAAAAAATAATTTGGATCGCCACGAGAATAGGCGAATCCGTGAATTTTATTTGTAAAAAGAGCGTTTCATATTGAAATAAATAGCATACTTAACAAAATATTGTGGATCGCCATGAGAATAGGCGAAGCCGTGAATTTTATTTTTTAAAAACAGCGTATAATATACAAATATGTTGCATTTATTCTGAATTGAAATAAACGCCACAGAGCAAAATTTTTTATTTTGAATTGAAAAACATAACAAATTAATGTGGATTTTCAACAGATAAAGGATTCAGTGAATTCTATTTGTAAAAACAGCGTTCGATATTGAAATATGTAGCATTATTTCAGAATGGCAGAAACGAACCAGAGCAGAATTTTTTTATTTTGCTATGAAATATTTAACAAAATAATGTGGATCGCCATGAGAATAGGCGAAACCGTGAATATTATTTGTAAAAACAGAGTTTGATATTGAAAAATGTAGCGGGAAATCACAAATGCAGAAACGGCACTGAGAAGAATATTTTTTGGCTATAAAATACTTAAAAAATATTGTGGATCGCCATGAGAATAGGTGAATCCGTGAATTTTATTTGTAAAAACAGCGTTTGATATTGAAATATACAGCATGAAATTACAAATTTAGAAACGGCACTGAGCAGAATATTTTTTTGGCTATAAAATACTTAACAAAATATTGTGAATGGCCATGATAATAGGCGAATCCGTGTATTTTATTTGTAAATACATCGTTTGATATTAAAATATGTATCATTAATTCAGAATTGAAGTAACGCAACAGACAACAATATTTTTATTTTTTTTATTAAATACTTCACAAAATATTGTGGCTCCATGTGAGTTTAACCAAATCCGTAAATTTCATTTGCAAAAACAACGTTTCATATTGAAATAAGTAGCAATAATTCAAAATTGAAGTAACGCATCCGACCAGAATTTCTTTATTTATCATTGAAATACTTGAAAAAATAGTGTGGAAATCATCGTCAATAGGCAAATCCGATAACTTTATTTGTAAAAAAAAAAGCGTTTGATATTGATATACAGTGGTGTAGCCAGGAGGGGGCACAGGGGGCACGTGCCCCCCCCAAACCAATTAATTTTAGCAGAAAAATATTAACCGATAAAACAAATTTATTCTACTCCACCAATACTAGGAAGCAAAACTAATATTGACTATTACTTTTGTGAAGCGACATTACGAACCACGGCTTTGCGCCCGGCCTGACAGCAAAGCTACCATTTTTTTTATAGCGTCTGAGTGCGAACACATTGTATTTATAAGATGCTCTATTATAGTGCTTCTACCTGCCACTTGAACTTGAGATCGCTACTTGTCGCGCGCCACGCACTGTCGTCTCCCCTCCCGACTCGCCGAATGGACTCGTCCGTCAGTGCATTGACAGCATTTGTTCGTCGTGTCTGTCTAGTCGATGTGTAATTATGGCGACGATGTGAGTCTAGTCTTGTGATACAAATTTTTTTAAAAATGATTGTATTCTCTCGTGTGTGTCAAGTGAGTAACTGATAGTGGAAAGTGTGTATATTTAATTATCATGTCTGAAGTGAACATTGGAAAGCGGAAAGGGACATTAGAATCATTTATTATTAAGAAAAGTAAACCTTCTGACACTGGAAACTCTAGTGACGTAGTGGACAATAACGTTAACATCAGTGAAGCCACCTGCACCTCGTCAGAAACTGTTACGGAACAGAATAGTGTGAGTGGGCTTAATATTAATGACATTTCTGACATATTATTAACGCCTAAAGTTAACATTGATAACAATGTAAAGTACCAGATTTTGACTCAAGATAGTTGTACATATTTAGATACGTATAAATTTCCCTCAAAAAAAGAGGGAAGCAAAAGTAGATGTTGTCAGTTGTCTTGGCTGATGCAGTATAAATGGGCTGTTTATTCCAAAAATATTGATGGGATTTTATGTAAACATTGTTTTTAGTTTGGTAAAAGTGCATCTCATAATGCTACCAGTAACACTTTGGTTACCCAGCCACTCACAAAATGGAAAAAGGCACATGAAATGTTAAAAAAACATGAAATCAGCACTTATCATCAAAATAGTGTCTTGGATAGTGAGGCATTCAAAAATATTTATAAAAATAGATCCTGTGATGTTATACGCATGACAGACAATGCTGCTGTAAAACGGGCTAAGGAAAACAGAGAAAAGCTCGTTTCAATAGTGAAAACAGTCATGTTTCACGGTAGACAAAATATTCCCTTACATGGACATCGTGAAGGAAGCTGTTCAGACATTCTAGAAGATGATGAGGAGGAAAGCCGAGAAGGAAATTTTAGAGCCATGCTAAAATTTAGAACAGATGCTGGAGATACAGTGTTTAAAAGAGCATTTCAACAAAGGGTCACAAAATGCATTATACATTAGCCCACAAATCCAGAATGAGCTCATCTCAATTTGTGGCAATATTATAACAGAAAAGATTATTTTTGATGTAAAACAATCATCATATTTTTCTATTTTGTGTGATGAGACGACAGACATAAGTGGGATTGAACAATTGTCCCTCGGTGTCCGTTATCTAAAAAATGATATGATTGTTGAGGCGTTTCTGACATTTGTACCAGTTCAAAGCACAACAGGAGAAAACCTAGCCTCTGTTATTTTAGAAACTGTTACAAAACTTGGTCTTGACTTAAACAAGTTACGAGGGCAAGGCTATGACGGAGCTGCCAATATGGCGGGCCAATTTAAGGGTGTACAGACAAGGATTTCAAAGGAATACCCGCATGCTTTGTACACTCACTGCTGTAGTCATGCATTGAACCTTGTCATTGTAGCAGCAACAAATAGCACAACAGCGTCTAGACATATTAAAAATATGTTGGCTACAATCAGAAGTGTGATAACATTCCTAAGGCATAGCAGTTTTCGAAGAGAAGTCCTAAAAAAGAATATTGAAAATTGTCCTGACAGCCATGCTCTAAAAACTGTTATTGGCCAGTTTTGTGAAACGAGATGGGTTGAAAGACACACTGTTCTGATGGATTTTATTGCATTATTTGATGCAATATATCTTCGCTCGAGGAAATCAGTGAGGTAAAACCAGACTCTGGAGCTGCTGCTTTAATACATGTTCTCTTAAATTCAGATTTTATAACAAGCATGTTTGTCTGTGGGGAAATAACTGCCTTGAAGCTGCCTGTTAGCCGGTATTTGCAAATAAGACAAAGAGATCTAATGCAAGCCAAAAAACATTTAGATGTACTAAAAGCTACGCTCATTGAAAAGAGGGAAAGTGCCGATGAAAGTTTTAATGACATATTTATTAAGGCAGAAAATCTTGCAACGAAGCACAACATCGAGATGTCCTTACCGCGAGTCTGTGGAAGGCAGGTTCATAGATCAAATGTTGCACAAGAAGACTCAAAAGCTTAATTTAAAATTAATGTCTATATTCAATTTTTGGACCACTGCATATCTGAATGTACATCAAGATTTGGGGATCATTTCAACCTGGTCACTAAGCTGCAGTATGTGGTGCCAAGCTTCCTTGTAAAAGAAAAAATGGACATCGCCAAACAGGCTTTGAAAGAAATCAACTTTCCAGATGTTGACACCCAAATGCTTCTACATGAAATTGAAATCTGGAAGAAGAAATGGGAAATAGAAGAAAAGGAAGTTGGTAACATCTCATCATGTCCTCTTCATACTTTACCATTCTGTGACAATGATTTATTCCCAAATATAAAGAAAGTGCTTGAAACACTAAGTGTAATTCCTGTCTCTGTTGCTGAAGGTGAACGCTCCTTTTCTACCCTTCGTAGACTTAAAACGTGGATACGATCCACCACATCTGGTGGTAGACTCAACGGCTTAGCCCTACTCAACATTCATTGGCAGGTGCCGCTTAGTGCTGAAGAAGTAGTGGAGCGATTTTCAAACTGTTCCAAGAGAAGAATGGATTTGGTAATTTAAGATAGGCCTATACTTCTTTTCCCTAGACCAATGGACAATAAATAATTTCATAGATTTGTTGAATTTTTATTTAGGATTATACAAAGAACTTAGAACACTGTAAAGAAATAAATAGTGTATTTACATCTTTAGTGATAGAGTGATAGTGATAGATAAAGCAAGAGTGATTTATTTATATTCCATTGTTCTTTTCTTTGAGTAAAAGTTAAGTTTTTTCTTGGAGTAAAAGTTATTGATTATAGTGATTAGATTTATAAAATACCTCATTTTTGCAAAATGTATTTTATAGTCTAGTATGTTTTAGCAAAACAGCTTCCCGACAACCCATCAATTGTGTAATTTTAAGAGCCAAAATAGCATAAAATGTGATTTCTAGAGATAAATATGTTCACATTTTCCCCAGAGGGGAGTTCCACCCCCTGACCCCCGGGTCTAGCCCCCCCCCCAACACATCGTCCTGGCTACGCCCCTGTTGATATATGTATCATTGATTCAGAATTGAGGTAACGCCACAAGCAGAATAATTTTATTTTGCAATGAAATACGTAACAAAATATAATGGATCGCCACGAGAATAGACGAATACGTGAAATTTATTTGTAAATTCAGCGTTTAATATTGAATTATGTAGCATTAAAATAAGAATTGAACTAACGCCACAGAGCATAATTTTTTTATATTGCTATAAAATACTTAACAAAATATTGTGGATCGCAACGAGAAGAGGGGAATTCCTGTATTTTATTCGTGCAATCAGCGTTTATAATTGACATAAGTAGCATTAATTCAGAATTGAAGTAACGCCACAAGCAGAATAATTTTATTTTGCAATGAAATACCTAACAAAATATAATGGATCGCCACGAGAATAGACGAATACGTGAAATTTATTTGTAAATTCAGCGTTTAATATTGAATTATGTAGCATTAAAATAAGAATTGAACTAACGCCACAGAGCATAATTTTTTTATATTGCTATAAAATACTTAACAAAATATTGTGGATCGCAACGAGAAGAGGGGAATTCCTGTATTTTATTCGTGCAATCAGCGTTTATAATTGACATAAGTAGCATTAATTCAGAATTGAAGTAACGCCACAAGCAGAATAATTTTATTTTGCAATGAAATACCTAACAAAATATAATGTTTCGCCACGAGAATAGACGAATACGTGAAATTTATTTGTAAATTCAGCGTTTAATATTGAATTATGTAGCATTAAAATAAGAATTGAACTAACGCCACAGAGCATAATTTTTTTATATTGCTATAAAATACTTAACAAAATATTGTGGATCGCAACGAGAAGAGGGGAATTCCTGTATTTTATTCGTGCAATCAGCGTTTATAATTGACATAAGTAGCATTAATTCAGAAATGAAGAAACGCCACAGAGCAGAATTTTTTTAAATATAAATACTTAACAAAATATTGCGGAACACCACGAGAATAGGGGATTCCCTGATTATAATTTGTAAAAACTGCATTTGATTTGGAATTTTGTAGCTTTAATTCAGAATTAAAGTAACGCCACAGAGCATAATTTTTTTATTTTGCAATGAAGTACTTGAAAAAATATTGCGGATATCCACGAGAATACGCGATTCCGGTAATTTTATTTGTTAAAACAGCGTTTGATTTTGAAATATGTAGCATTAATTCAGAATTGCAGAAACGGACCTGAGCAGAATTTTTTTGCTTTACAATTAAAAAATTACAAAATAATGTGGATTTCCACGGGATAAAGCAATCCTTGAATTATATATGTAAAAACAGCATTTGATATTGAAATATTTAGCATCAAATCAGAATTGTAATAACGCCATAGAGAAGAATTTTTTTATTTTGCTGAAAAATACTTCACAAAATTATGTGCAATGCCACGAGATAAAGGCATCTGTGAATTTTATATGTAAAAACGGCGTTTGATATTGAAATATGTTGCATTAATTCATAATTGCAGAAACCGAAGTAAGCAGAATTTTTTTTCTTTTTCTATAAAATACTTAACAAAATATTGTGGATCGCGATGAGAATAGGCGAAACTGTGAATATTATTTGTAAAAACAACGTTTCATATTGAAATAAATAGCATAAATGCATAATTGAGGAAACGCGACTAAGCCGATTTTTTTTTATTTTCAATGAAATACTTAACAAAATAATTTTGATTTCCACGAGATAAAGGAATCCGTGAATTTTATATGTAAAAACAGCATTTGATTATGAAATATGTAGCATTAATTCAAAATTGATATAACGCCACGGAGAAGAATTTTTTTATTTCGCAATGAAATACTAAACGAAATAAAGTGGATCGCCACGAAAAAAGGCGAATCCATGGAATTTATTTATAAAAACTTCGCTTGATATTGAAAAATGTAGCGTTGATTCAGAATTGCAGAAACGGACCTGAGCACAATTTTTTTATTTTTCTATAAAAAACAACAAAATATTATGGATTGCCACGAGAATAGGCGAATCCGTGAATTTAATTCGTAAAAACATCGTATGATATTGAAATAAATTTGAATAATTGCAGAATTGAAGTAACGCTACTGTATAATTTATTTATTTTACTATGAAATATTTAACAAAATAATGAGGTTCGCGACGAGAAAAGGCGAATGCTTGAATTTTATTTGTAAAAAATCGTGTGATATTGAAATATGTAGCGTTAATTCATAATTGCAGAAACGAACCTGAGCAGAATTTTTTTATTTTTCTATAAAATACTTAACAAAATATTGTGGATCGCCATGATAATAGGCGAATCCGTGAATTTTATTTGTAAAAACAGCGTTTGATATTGAAATATGTTGCATCAAATCACAAATGCAGAAACGGCAGTGAGCAGATTATTTTTTTGCAATAAAATACTTAACAAAATTATGTGGGTCGCCTCGAGAAATGGCGAAGCTATGAATTTTATATGTAGAAATAGCCATTGATATTGACATAAATAATATAAATTCAAAATTGAAGAAACGCCAATGTTCAGAATTTATTTATTTTGTTATAAAAAACTTAACTAAATAGTGAGCATCCAACATAGAAGAGGCGAGCCGTGAATTTTATTTGTAAAATCAGCGTTTAATATTGAAATATATAGCAATAATTCAGAATTGAAGAAACGCCATTGAGCAGAATTTTTTTATTCTGCGATGAAATACTTAAAATAATAGTGTGGATTTCCACGAGATAAAGGATTCCGTGAATTTTATTTGAAAAACAGCGTTTGATATTCAAATATGTAGCATCAAATCAGAATTGAAATAACGCACAGGGAAGAATGTTTTAATTTTCCTATGAAATACGTAACAAAATAATGTGGATCGCCACGAAAATGGGCAAATCCGGGCATTTTGTTAGTAATAACAGCGTTTGATATTAAAATAAATAGCATAAATGTCGAATTGACGAAACGGACCTGAGCATAATTTTTTTATTTTTCTATAAAAAACAACAAAATATTGTGTATCGCCACGACAATAAGCAAATCCGTGATTTATATTTCATAATACAGCGTTAAACATTGAAATATGTAGCATTAATTCAGAAATTAATTACGCAACCGAGGAAAATTTTTTTATCTTGCAATGCAATGCAATGAAATACATGACAAAATATTGTAGTAGTAATTGGGTTTGTGGGTGCGTCGACGGCAGAGGTCATTTTGCACCACATCCAATTTATAAATGTTGTCACTGCATTGGGCGGCTCACCTCTAGACTCGTTATTTTTAATTTCAGAATAGTTTTTAACTAGAGAGATATACTGAAATAGAAATAAAAATTATTAAACTGAGTGGAAGATATTTATATCTTTTAAAAACCGGATTACCTGATAAAGTCTGCCAGCGTTATCACCCAGATCGTATTTAAGATTTCCCCTTAGGCCGGGCCTTTCCCCTTAGCATCTTGGTAGTTAACACACTCCGCCATGATGTGTTTCACTGTCAAAGGCTTATCGCATGACTCGCAGTGGGGTGGTGTCTTGTTTTCCGTGAATAGGAAAGAATGGGTCACGGCGCAGTGGCCGATCCGCAGGCGGGCAATGACCACTTCTTCCCTCCGATTACCTCGGACTGAAGAAGGCCATGCCCGAGCGTCAGGTTTTATCGCACGCAGCTTGTTTCCTTCCATACTACGCCAAGTTTCACTCCACTGCTTAGTGGCGATCCGTCGAAGCATGGACTTGACATCTGCCGATAAAACCAAGTCCAAGACTGAATCTGGGTTTTCCAACGCCTCTTTTGCCGCTCTATCCGCTTTTTCGTTACCTGGAATACCTACGTGGCCAGGAATCCAAACAAAAATGATTTGGATTCCTTTTTGAGTAAGGGATGAGAGGGCAGAATGGATTTCCTGAATAATAGGGTGGTCCGAGTACATGGCTGATATGGCTTTCAGAGAGCTTAAGGAGTCAGAGCAAATTAAGAATGATCCTTGATTGCCCTTTATATTACATATAGCCGTTTTTATGGCGAACAGTTCTGCATTAAATACACTGTAGAATGGACTTAGCTTCATCTTAAGGACGCCGTGGTGTATGGATGCCACTGCAGCCCCACACGCAAGATCTGACTTGGACCCATCGGTGTAAACAGGTATGAAGTTGGGATGAGCTTCTAGAAGTCCCTTGAACATCTGCCTGTATTCAATAGGGGTCGTGAATTGTTTGTCCTGTTTTTTAAAGCAGAGGTTTACGTTAGGCAGGGACATTAGCCAGGGTGGTTGATTACAATATTTAACCTGATGCACTGTGGGCAGTGACATGCCTACTTCTTCAATAAAATCTCTAAAGCGTATCCCAAGTGGACGTGTGGCCCGTTTCCTTCGATTAAAAATATCTATGAACCGAGGTTTAAAAACTATGTCAAAGCATGGGTGCGTTTTCATTGATAAAATCTTTGCTACGTAGTTGCTCATTAAAATTTTTCTTCGCGAGGCCAACGGTAGCTCCCCTGAGTCTGAGTATATACTCGGAACGGGTGATGTCCGAAAGGCACCAATGGCTAGTCGGAGTCCGGTGTTGTGCACGGTATTCAAAGGTTTCAGATATGATTCTCTTCCAGAAGAGTACACAACGGACCCATAGTCCAGTTTTGACCTCACCAGCGAACGGTATAGTAAAAGCATCATGGAGCGGTCTGCGCCCCATGTCGAATGACTTAAAAATTTAAAAATGTTTAAAATCTTTTGGCATGCATTCTTAGTGTGTTGAATGTGGTCTCGCCAGTTTAATTTCTTATCTAAATAAAGTCCGAGGAAACGATGGGATTCCACAAACGATAAGACCTTGTTTCCAAGCCTTAAGGTTGGATTTGGAAAGATTCCCCTCGCCCTGTGGAAGTGCAAACATTTCGTTTTATCTTCAGAAAAACGGAGACCGTTGGCCAGGGACCAGTCCTGCAGGCGGTTTAGGGTCATTTGGACCTGTCTCTCAGCCGTTGACAGTTTCGATGACCTGCAAAAAATCGCCAGGTCGTCGACGAAGAGTGAGGCCGTCACGGGAGATTGAACGCATTTTGCGATGCTGTTGATTGCGATAGCAAAAAGTGTAACGCTAAGGACCGCACCTTGAGGAACTCCGTTCTCTAGTACGTATGGTTGGGAGAGGGTGTTTCCTATTCGGACTCTAAAGGAACGCTTATTTAAAAAGTTTTTCACGAATATGGGTAGATTGCCCTTAAAACCCCAGCCGTGTAATGACTGTAAGATTGCATGTCTCCACGTTGTGTCGTAGGCTTTTTCAATGTCGAAGAAAACCGCGATTACGTGCTGTCTGAGGAGAAATGCCTCCTGAACGAAGGCCTCGATTCTCACCAGGTGGTCGACTGTAGACCTGCTCCGCCGGAAGCCACACTGGATATTTGATATGAGTTTGCGGCTTTCAAGGCACCACACAAGCCGTTTGTTTTCCAGTCTTTCCATTAGTTTTCCTAAACAACTGGTTAGGGATATTGGGCGATAGCTAGAGGGGAGAGATTTGTCCTTTCCCTGCTTGGGGATCGGAACGATTATGGATTCTCGCCAGCTCTCCGGAAATACCTGCTCCGACCACACTTGGTTGAGTGTGTCAAGTAGTTCTGGTAACGAAGAGTGAGGGAGATTTCGCAAGAAAGAATTATGTATTAAGTCATTCCCAGGTGAGGTGTCTTTAGCGCTTTCTATTGCTAATTTCAGCTCCCACATTGTGAAAGGGTTATTGTAAGAGTCGGTGTTATTAGCATCACAGAAATTAAGACGCCTTCTTTCGGCTCTGCATTTATGGCTTTTAAATGATGGATGGTACCTGTCGCTGGCGCTAATAGCGGCATAGTGTTTGCCGAAGGCTTCCGCAATGTCGGTAGGTGATGAAAGAATGTCTTCATTTAATTTTAGCCCTGAGACCGGAGAGAAATTGCGTTTGCCCATTACGGATTTTATTTTATTCCAGACCTGTGTGGAGGGCGTTCGATGGTTTATACTAGAGACGTACTCCGTCCAAGATCTCTTCTTTGCTTCTCTAACGACCTGCCGGGCCTTGGCTCGCAGTCGTCTGAAAGATGCAAGGTTAGTAGAGGTAGGAAATTTATTAAAGATACGCAGCGCTCTTTTACGCTTGCGGATAACATCGGCGCATTCCTCGTTCCACCATGGAACTGGAGGGCGTCGTGGGGTGCCGGAGGTTGATGGAACGCTAGCTTCCGCGGCTTCGATGATAGCTTTCGTAAGACCCTCTACATTACTCCGCACTGACTTATTGTCAGAGAATTGGAAATGTAACTTACGTTTAAAATCATGCCAGTTGGCTTTCTTTAGATGCCATTTTTTAGGGGCATTAAAACCACACGAATTCCCCGTTTTACTAATTAATAGGGGAAAATGGTCGCTGCCGCAGAGATCATTAATGACCGACATTGTGAAGAGAGGGGCTATGGACTCCGTGCTAATCCATAAATCTATAGAGGAATATCCTCCGTTAAAAACGTTAAAATGGGTTTTTTCCTGGTCGTTTAATAAGATCAAATTAAAATCGTTAAAAAATCTTTCTAAAAGACGCCCTCGGCCATTAAAATCACGCATACTATCTCCCCATAGGGTGCTGTGTGCGTTAAAATCGCCCAATAAGACGAAAGGCTTAGGTAGCTGGTTGACTAGATTTTCTTTGTTTACTAGCGTCCACTCAGGTATATACAAATTACAGAATGTAATGACCTCCGGAGTAGCGATGGTGACTGCTGCGGCTTGAAACGGTGTCTGCAGGTCCACCCGAGAGGTGTAAAGGGCCTCTCGGACGAACACAGCAACCCCTCCGCGAGCTCTGTCACCGCCAAGATCGTCCTTCCTTTCTAGTTTATAGCCTCTCAACTTCACTTTGTCGGAGGCTTTAAAATGGGTCTCTTGTAAAAACAGGCAATCAGGATTTAAATTGTAGTAGTAGTAATATATTTTTGGGGTGCATCGACGGCTAGGGTCATATCGCACCGCACCTGAATCATCATGACCAATACTGGAATAAAAGGTTTGTTTGAAGCTCAATTTGTAAAACAAATTTTGGCTTATCTATCCGCGCATGCTATTATAGTTTATTTATAAGTCCAGTGCAATTAATAAATTTTAGCACCCGAGTCACAGAATCGGGGTTGTCTCCAAGGATCATACTAAGCTCACCTCTTACTTGGCAGCTCTCTCGGAATACCTTGTATCTGTCGCACTCAGTTAGGAGGTGTCTCACTGACAGAGGGCAATCGCAATATTCACATTGTGGTGGTATTCGGTTTTCTGTAAAGAGGTAGGAGTGGGTCAAGGCACAGTGACCTATCCTCAGTCGAGTTATTGCGACTTCCTCTCGGCGACAGCGCCGAATGGAAGATGGCCAAGCTGAGATGGACGGTTTTATACAACGGAGTTTGTTATTTACATTTGTTTCCCAATCTTGTTTCCACTTTTCCATGGCTACGTTACGCATAAATTTTTTAACATCGTCTACTGGTACCAGAGTCGTCATTAGCTCGTTATTGTTCAGGGCTTCCTTCGCCACCCGGTCCGCTTTCTCGTTGCCTGGTATTCCCGTATGACCGGGAACCCAAACAAAGCAGACGTCGACTCCCTTCTTGCTGAGGGAAAGGAGGAGACTTTGTATATCCTGCACGATTGGGTGGAATGGAGAAAAAGCAGAGATACTTTGGAGGGCGCTAAGAGAGTCTGAACAAATCAGGAACGAACCTGTGCAACAGCGGATCTCCAACAAGGCCATTTTTATAGCGAACAGCTCCGCAGTGAATACACTACACTGGGGGCTGAGCTTCCCCTTCATTACCCCGTGAATGGAAGACGTGACTGCAAACGCGCAGTCTGAATTAGACTTTGATCCATCGGTGTATATTGGCAGGAAGTCTTCATATTCATTCAGCATGTCTTGAAAGCGAATCTGGTATTCCGATGGCGAGGTTGACGCTTTTGGTAATCTCGAAAGACGAGTTTGGATTTTAGGCTTCGGTGTCAGCCAAGGTGGGTGGTTGGCGTACTTAGTTGCGTATAAATCTGGAAGGTTAAGATTATTTTCCAAAATAAAATCATGAAAACGGACGTTCAGCGGCCTAGTCGCTCTCGTCCGTCGGTTAAAAATGTGTAAAAATCTGGGTTTAAAAACTATGTTAAAACATGGATGAGTCTTAACAGATAAAATTTTTAAAACATAGTTACACATTAAAATTTTCCTACGGGTTTCTAAAGGAGGCTCCCCAGTGTCAGCTAAGATGCTCACGACAGGAGACGTCCTGAAGGCCCCCGTTGATAGTCGCAGTCCTGCGTTATGCACCGTTGTCAGGGTTTTCAAATACGACTCTCGTCCGGACGAGTATACCACTGAACCGTAATCTAAACGTGAGCGAACAAGAGAGCGATAAAGTAAAAGCATCGTCGTGCGGTCTGCACCCCATTTCGTGTTACATAAAAACTTCAAAATATTAAGCGTTTGGCGACATTTTGTGGTTAAAATGCGGATGTGATCACGCCAATTGAGCCTGCGGTCCAGCGTCATACCCAGGAAACGGATAGACTCGACGAATTGAAGATTTCTCCCCCCTAGAGTCAACGTCGGTGGCATATGGTATCCCCTCAGCCTATGAAAATGCACGCACTTCGTTTTTCCCTCGGAGAAGCGGAACCCGTTGCTCTGGGACCATTTGTGCAGTTTATTGAGCGTAAGCTGCGCAAGTCTGGACGCAGTGTTGAGTTTAGACGACCGGCAAAAGATGCCCAGGTCGTCTACAAATAAAGACCCCATCACAGGCGGCACTATACAATTCTCCACATCATTGATTGCAATCGCAAAACACGTTACGCTAAGAACCGACCCCTGAGCTATACCGTTTTCCTGGGTAAAACTTTTAGATAGGTGACTTCCAATCTTAACCTTAAAAACACGCTGCATCAGGAAGTTAGAGATGAACGTGGGCAAGTTTCCTCGAAAATCCCACTTATGCAATTGTTGTAGAATTTTTCTACGCCATACTCTGTCGTATGCCTTTTCGAGGTCGAAAAAGATTCCGATGACGTGCTGTCTTAGAAGGAAGGCTTCCTGGATAAAATTATCAGCGCGGACAAGATGATCGGTAGTGCACCTGCTTCGCCGGAAGCCGCATTGGATTTTGGAGAGAAGGCTTCGTCTTTCCAACCACCACACCAGTCGCCGGTTGACCATTCTTTCCATTAGCTTGCAAAGGCAACTTGTCAGTGAAATCGGTCGATAGTTTTCCAGATGGGAAGAGTCTTTTCCTGATTTGGGAATGGGAACGACTGCGGATTGGCGCCATGTCTCCGGAAAGCAGCCCTCGTCCCAAATCTGGTTGAGGGTGTTCAGGATATTCGGGAGCGACCTCTCGGGGATATTTCGGAGAAACGAATTATGAATTCCATCTAGCCCGGGGGCGGTGTTGCGGCAATCTGCAAGAGCGGACTCTAGTTCCCACAGTGAAAACGAGACATTGTATGCCGCTCGTGCCCCTATTTCCCTAAAATTTAACGGAACGGATTCAATTCTCTCCTTGATAGCCAGAAAAGACGGCTCTTGATTTATGTCACTACTCGCTTCTGCGAGGAACTCGCCGAATGCCTCACTAACGTCGGAGGGCGCGGTTATCACCGTGCCGTTTACTTTAATAGAGGAGACAGGTTGGTAGATACTTCCTGTGATGCTTCTGATCTTTTTCCATACCTTTGTAAGTGGTGTCCTATTATTAATACCATTTACAAATTCCACCCAGGAAGCCGTCTTTGCTTCCTTCACTGCCTTCCGGGCTTTTGCGCGTAATCGTCGGAAAGCAGCGAGATTTGAGGCAGTGGGATACTTTTGAAAAATGCGTAAGGCCTTTTTCCGCCTTTTGATCGCATTTGCACATTCCTCGTTCCACCATGGGACGGGAGTACGATTGATGGTAGTAGTAGTAGAATTAATTTTTGGGGTGCATCGACACCTAAGGTCATTTAGCACCGCTTCTTAAACTTGAAGACTTAGCTAGTCCGTGGGATCTTATTGTTTCAAAAATTTTGAACTGTTCAGTTAACTACATTTTATTAAAAAGATCTATGTGCCTTAGAAATTGTAAAACTTTTTGTATAACAGTCTCGTCATCGCCTAGTATTTTGCGTAGAGGGCCGTGGATATTCATCATTTCACGTTCGTCTTGATATCCGACGCACTCCGTCAGGATGTGTCGCACAGTGACTGGAGCACCACATTCGTCGCACCAGGGCTGGATCTTCTCTTCGGAGAAGAGATATGCGTGGGTTAGGTTGCAATGCCCAATCCTCAGCCGGGTGACTACGACCTCCTCTCTGCGATTCCCCTTGACGGAGGTGGGCCACGCAGATATCCCAGGCTTTATTGTTCGTAGCTTGTTTCCAGCCAAGTTTGACCATTGCTCCTTCCACCTCCCGAGGGCTAAGCCCCGTAATGAAGCCCTGAGGTCTTCTGCCGGTACCTTCGACGAGTATATCTCCCGATTTTTCAAGGCTTCTTTGGCTGCATGGTCGGCGTTTTCATTTCCGGTTATTCCAGCATGTCCAGGGATCCACAAAAAGGAAATTGTTACACCTATACTCTTAAGGGATGAAATGGTAGAATGTATCTCCTGAACAAGGGGGCATTTGGATGAATAACTAGACAAAGATTGTAGGGCGCTCAGTGAGTCTGAGCAGATGAGAAATTTTGAACGACAGCTCGTAATGTGTTGCAGCGCTAACTTGATTGCAAAGAGTTCAGCGGTATAGATGCTGCAGATAGGGTTAAGTTTAGCTCTGATGACGCCGTGATACAGGGACACTACTGCACATCCACAGGAAGTATCCGATTTCGACCCGTCTGTGTAAACAATTATGAAGTCTGCGTATTCCCCTCGAATTTCGTTGAATTGTTGTTGGTATTCAGCAGGTGTTGTCGTAGATTTACGTGATTGAAGAAGCCGGAATATAAACGCTGGTCGATGCATCGACCATGGTGGGTCTTTAGAGTATCCCGTAGGATAAACGGTTAGCAGGCTATAGCCATTGTCTACAATAAAATTATTAAAACGAACTGTAATTGGTTTAGTGGCCCTCGGTCTTCTGTTAAAAGTTTCTAAAAATCTCGATCTAAAGAGTATATCGTAACATGGATGGTTACTCATGGATAAAATCTTGGACACGTAGTTCAGCATTAACATATCCCGGCGAGTGGCCAGAGGTGGTTCCCCAGCCTCCGCATAGATACTTAGGACTGGAGATGTTCTGAAGGCACCTGTAGCGAGCCTTATTCCCATGTTGTGGACTGTGGACAGTGGTCTCAAGTATGTCTCTCGTCCAGAAGCATAAATGAAACATCCGTAGTCAAGTCTTGATCGCACTAGTGCCCGATATAGTAGAAGCATTGTAGTGCGATCGGCGCCCCATGTCGAATTACTTAAAAACCGTAAAATGTTTAAAACCTTAAAACATCTGTTCCTTAAAATATGAATGTGCTCCCTCCAATTGAGGCGATAGTCAAATGTCATCCCTAGAAAGCGGATGGTTTCCACGTATGGAATAGCCGTGCCGTTAAGGTGTAGACCTGCCGGGACATGGTTTCCTCTAGCCCTGTGGAAGTGGACACACTTTGTTTTCTCGGAGGAGAAGCGGAATCCATTTCTCCGGGCCCATTGAGCAAGTTTCTTGATCGTAAGTTGGGCCTGCCTTGTTGCGTTAGAGAGCCTTGTTGATCTGCAGAAAATCGCCAGATCATCCACGAAGAGGGATCCCATCACAGGTGTACTGACGCAATCCATTATGTCATTAATCGCCACAGCAAATAGCGTAACACTCAACACGGAACCTTGAGGTACGCCGTTCTCCTGAGTGTAAAACTGCGATAAGTGCTGCCCTATTCTTACCTTGAACACTCGACCTATTAGGAAGTTGCGAATGAAAACGGGTAGATTTCCCCTTAGTCCCCATTTGTGTAGAGTCATTAGGATCTTGTGTCGCCAGACTCGGTCGTAAGCCTTTTCTATGTCGAAAAAAACGGCAATTACGTGCTGCTGTGTAAGGAATGCCTCCTGTATGAAAGTGTCCGCTCGGACTAGATGATCAATGGTTGATCTCCCACGCCGAAATCCACACTGGGCATTCGAGAGAAATTGCCCTCTTTCCAACCACCAGATGAGACGGCGGTTAACCATTTTCTCCATAACTTTGCACAGGCAACTTGTTAAAGAGATTGGTCTATAGTTCTCTGCGTCGCCGCGTTCTTTACCTTGCTTATGGATAGGGACCACCACCGATTCCCGCCAGGATCGAGGGAGAATTCCTTCACTCCACACTTGATTGAGCGTCCTTAAAACATCCGGCAACGCCGTGTCCGGTAAGTTCCGAAGGAACGCGTTGTGGATATCATCTAAACCTGGAGATGTGTCCCGGGAATCGGTAATTGCGGACGTTAGTTCCACCATTGAAAATGGAATATTGTAGGACTCGGTGTCGTCTTTCTCTTTAAAACATATGATTTTCGATTCCATACACTTTTTAAAATTCAAGAATTCCCGGTCATAGCTGTTATTGCTGTAGCGCTCCTCAAGTAGACGCCCGATAGGTAGGTAGGTATTGATTTTTGGGGTGCTTCGACAGCCAAGGTCATTTCGCACCACCCATTCTTTAATTTATCCATAGGCAATATAGTAAACTATTTTTACGGTAGATCAGAATAAGACTAAAAATAAGAATAAAAACATGTCTGTATTAGATTATATTTTATTAAAAAGGTCAGTTTCTTTTAGCAGCAATATGACACGGTTAAGACGATCAGGATCATTGCCTAGAACATGCTCTAGGCTCCCCCTGATCCCTAACCTGAGGCGTGCATTCCGAAATAAGTTACAATCCGTCAGGATGTGTCGCACACTGAGTGGCATGTTGCACTCATTGCAGAGAGGCGGTTCCTTCTCTTCGGTGAAGAGATACGAGTGAGTCAGACGGCAATGACCGATTCGTAGTCGTGCAATGACGACTTCCTCTCTGCGACTGCTCCTGACGGACGTTGGCCATGCTGCCGTTACCGGTTTTAAACTTCGTAATTTGTTATTTGGGAGATCGTTCCATTGCTCCTGCCACTGTTGGAAAACTGAACCCTTTAGATGGGACCGAAGGTCTTCGAAAGGTACCAGAGTTGATGTGCAATTTTCTTCTTTTAGGGCAGCCTTCGCAGTTGCATCGACACGTTCATTCCCGACAATTCCCATGTGGCTGGGGACCCACAGAAAGATGATGGTGACTCCCTTCTTTTGAAGGGAGAGTAGCGACTCATGGATCTGCTGGCATAATGGGTTCGTAGAAGAACGGTCGGAAATAGAGTTTAGGGCACTTAGAGAGTCAGAGCAAATTGCGAAGGATCCTCCACTACTGTCTATTCTACACAGAGCCATCTTTATAGCGAACAGCTCCGCCGTGAATACACTGCAGAGTGGACTGAGTTTAACCTTTATGGTACCATGATAAGAAGAAACTACGGCACAGGCACAGGCGGTAGGAGACTTCGACCCGTCTGTGAATACAGTGACAAAATTGGGGTGGTTGCCCAGGAACACAGAGAAGGTACGCTGGCACTCAGCAGCAGTGGTGGAAACCTTTGGACGATCACTAAGGAGCATCTTTATTATAGGAGTAGGAGTTAGCCATGGTGGGTGGTTAGATGACCCGACAGGGTATAAATCCGGTAGACCAACTCCTCGTTCTCGAATAAAATAGTTAAAACGAACATTGGCAGGCCTTGTGGCCTTTGTCTTACGGTTAAAAACATCTAAAAATCGTGGTTTTGAAAACAAGTTAAAACATGGATGCGTCTTCATTGCTAAAACCTTTGAGGCGTAGTTGCACATTAGCAGGTTCCTTCGGTAGCACAAAGGCGATTCTCCTGCATCAGAGTAGATGCTCAGGATAGGGCTGGTCCGAAACGCCCCCGTACACAGTCGTAAACCGGTATTGTGTATCACAGTCAGTGGTCGAAGGTACGACTCTCGACCGGAAGAGTACACAAAGGAACCATAGTCAAGTTTTGACCGTACTAAAGCACGATACAATAAAATTAGTGTGGAGCGATCAGCTCCCCATGTCGAGTGACTTAGGTACTTGAAAATGTTTAACGTTTTGTGACATTTCAATTTTAAACTTTCTATGTGAGCACGCCAGTTGAGGCGGTAGTCAAATGTCAGGCCTAAAAAACGGATTGAGTCGACAAATGGAAGGTTTTTACCACCCAAGCGTAACGCTGGAGGGATGTTATGTCCCCTACACCGGCGGAAATGAACGCATTTGGTTTTCTCTGAGGAGAACTTAAAACCATTACACTGGGCCCACTTGTGCAGTTTGTTCAGAGTGAGTTGGATTAGTCTGGCTGCTGTAGCGGGTTGGGATGACCTACAAAAAATTGCAAAGTCATCCACAAACAGTGATGCTATTACTGGTGTGCCTACACAGTTAGCAATATCGTTAATCGCTACAGCGAAAAGCGTTACACTAAGGACAGAACCCTGAGGAACTCCATTTTCTTGGCTGTAAAATTGCGATTTATGCTGGCCTATTCTGACTTTAAAAACTCGGTTGGATAAAAAGTTCCAAATAAAAATGGGTAGATTACCCCTAAAACCCCATTCGTGCAGAGTGTGTAGAATTTTGTGTCGCCAAGTTCGGTCATAAGCCTTTTCAATATCGAAAAATACGCCAATCACGTGTTGACGTAGAAGGAAGGCTTCCTGGATAAAATTGTCTATCCTTACTAGGTGATCAGTGGTGGAACGGCCCCTACGAAATCCACACTGGACACCAGAAAGAAGGTTGCGACGCTCTAGCCACCATATGAGCCGCCGATTCACCATTCTTTCCATAATCTTGCAAAGGCAGCTAGTAAGAGATATCGGCCTGTAGTTGTTCGGGTCAGCTCGGTCTTTACCCTGTTTTAATATAGGGACTACAACAGACTCCCGCCAGGACGATGGAAAGGAACCTTCAACCCATAGCTGATTGAAGGTGTGGAGGACCTCCAACAATGCCGATTCCGGAATATTCCGGAGAAAGGCATTGTGGACTTCGTCGGGACCTGGAGAAGTCATGTGGGAGTCCGCAATGGCGGACTCTAGTTGCCACAGGGAAAACGGAAGGTTATAATCTGCCAGGGATCGTCGTTCCTTAAAATCGATAGGAAGTGCCTCCTTTTCCTTCTTAATTTTTAAAAATCTATCATCGTAGCTTTTATTAGAGCTGGTTTTGGCTAGTTCCTGACCGAATATATTTCCAATAGAAGATGGCGATGTAACTGTGTTGCCTCCAACACGTAGAAAGGAGACGCCGAGCTGTTGTTGGTTGCCAGATATACTTCTTACTTTACGCCAAACCTGTGCAACCGGCGTCCGACTGTTGACGCCAGAGACAAATTCCATCCAGGAAGCCCTCTTCGCCTCCTTCACCACCTGACGTGCCTTCGCTCTTAACCGTCGGAGGGCGGAAAGGTTCATGTTCGTGGGAAATTTTTTAAAAATTCGTAACGCCTTCTTACGTTGACGAATGGCTTCTGCGCATTCCTCGTTCCACCATGGTACTGCTGGTCTCAGTTTGGTGCCCTTTGACCGAGGAACACTGCACCTTGCGCTTTCAATCAGGCAATTCGTTAACCTCTCAATGTTCATTATAGGGTCACATGCTTCGTCGTGGTTAAAATTAAAAACTTTTTTAAAATAAGACCAGTCACCTTTCCGGATAATCCAGTTACCCGGACGAATATAATCTAAAATAAGATTTTGGTCTTTTTTGACTAACAGGGGAAAATGATCGCTCCCACACAAATCATTATGCACGGATATTTCAATCTTGTTTATCAAACTGCTCGATGCAATGCACAGGTCAATCACAGAGTACTGACCGTTAAAAACATTAAAACGGGTTTTCTCCCCGTTGTTCAACAAAATCATGTTAAAATCTAAAATAAAATTGGCTAAAATACGACCTCTTCGGTCGCACTGACTCCTAGAACTCCCCCACAGGGTGTCATGGGCGTTAAAATCTCCTAGTAAAATGTAGGGCTTCGGGAGTTGACGGACAAGGGCGTCCAAGTTAAAACGAGTAACCGGTGCAGCCTCCGGTAGATAAACATTGCACAATGTTACCGGTTCCGGGGCGTACACGGTTACCGCCACCGCCTGAAACGGTGTGTTAAGCTGTACTCGGGAGGTGTAAAGAGCCTCCCGAATGTAAACAGCCACTCCACCCTGGGCTCGATTGCCACTGGTGTCGTCAAGTCTAAAAATGTTAAAACCTTTTAAAATGCCCTGGTCCGTCCTCTTAAAATGTGTCTCTTGAAGACATATACAAAGAGGGTTAACATCATGAATTAAAACGCTCATTTCCTCCTTATGCCGGTAAAATCCATTGCAGTTCCACTGCAAGATAAAAGCCATATTTAATAGTATAAAATATAAAAATAAAACTATGATCGAGCTATCCGTGCAACGGGAGGATCAACGCTTAATACGGCGCCTTCTTCCCGACTGTTTTGCGAGGAGGATTTCTGTCTCAGAGAGACTTTCATCCTCCTCCATACATTCCGGCTGTCCGGGCTTGGGCACACCGGATGGACCGGATGGTGGTGTGTTTTCACGCGAGTTATTAGCGTTCGCGGAATTATTTTTAATGGGGTTCTTCTTGGGAGAACCCGCAGAGCTGGTGGTCACTTTACGAGCCGGTGACAAGTTTTTGGCCGGCTTTGCCGATTCTTTCGTCACTACTTTAATTAAACTTTCACTCTTTTCGGTTTGCGTTGCTATAGTGGCTTTAGGGACTGGTGTTACGGCAACTGAGGCAAAAGAGCGGGAAAAGATAGGAGCAGCCAATGCCCTATACTTTTTCCTCGCTTCGAAATATGTTATTTTCTCCAGAGTCTTTATTTCCATGACTTTCCTTTCTTCCAGCATCTTCGGACATTTGCGAGAGTATACCGGGTGTGCACCCTCGCAGTTGACGCAGTGTGTATCTTGCACACAGTCCTCTCCCTCATGCGCATCCAGGCCGCAGCGTGGGCAGATGGCCTTGCCCTCACATCGCGTGGCGATGTGGCCGAAGCGTTGGCACTGGAAGCAACGCATGGGAGCTGGAATATAAGGCCTCACCGGTACTGACTCGTAGCCAATGAATACCTTATCGGGGAGCTTTTCACATGCAAAGGTCAAAACCACGGACGTTGTATTAATTACTACGCCGTTGCGCCTTGTAGTAAGTCGACGGACATCGCTCACACCTTGAGAGGCCATCTCTCTCTTAATTTCGTCGACTTCTACATGGAGGAGGTCAAAGTGACTAATTACTCCCCGACAGGTATTCAATGTACGGTGAACCTCTACTTTCACTGGAAAGTCGTGGAATCTATCCGTAGCTATCAATTTCTCGCTCTGAGCTATGTTGGCCGTTTCAATTAGCAAGGTTCCATCCCTCAGCTTTTTGGCAGACTTAATGTCACCGGGTACCAATGCCGACATCACTTTTCTTATAAGGAATGGGGAAACCTTGGCAAAGGTCTCACCCTCCTTCATACATTTCATAATTAGAAAGCGCTTACTTACGTTGATACACATATCTCTCCCACCCATATAAGGCCTCACCGGTACTGACTCGTAGCCAATGAATACCTTATCGGGGAGCTTTTCACATGCAAAGGTCAAAACCACGGACGTTGTATTAATTACTACGCCGTTGCGCCTTGTAGTAAGTCGACGGACATCGCTCACACCTTGAGAGGCCATCTCTCTCTTAATTTCGTCGACTTCTACATGGAGGAGGTCAAAGTGACTAATTACTCCCCGACAGGTATTCAATGTACGGTGAACCTCTACTTTCACTGGAAAGTCGTGGAATCTATCCGTAGCTATCAATTTCTCGCTCTGAGCTATGTTGGCCGTTTCAATTAGCAAGGTTCCATCCCTCAGCTTTTTGGCAGACTTAATGTCACCGGGTACCAATGCCGACATCACTTTTCTTATAAGGAATGGGGAAACCTTGGCAAAGGTCTCACCCTCCTTCATACATTTCATAATTAGAAAGCGCTTACTTACGTTGATACACATATCTCTCCCACCCATGTCCGGGCGGGATTTTTTTGTTGGTGGAAGAATATTATCCGCCATACCAATTTTAAATTTCGTCCCCCGAGCTCCCCACCCACCATGGAGCCACACATTTGGGACGCCGCACCGCAAACCAGTGCGGTCGCCAGGGCTACCCGAGGAATATAGCACCCTAGAGGTGGTAGTCTGTTTCGGGTTGGATCTTCGATGCACGGGCCCACCAAACCCGTACATCTCCGACCGCCCTACGCAGACCCCCACCTCCCTGGCACTCGCCACCGTTAAGCAATACGCCACGGAAGCCGATTGACCGGGAGTGGCTAGCTCCCGGCCGCCCGTTTGCAGCGAATCCGGGGCCAAAGAGGGGTATTGGCCCGTAGTCCATACCGGGCATCCGACACCCGGCTGGGAACCACGCACCGCACCCTCCAGGATCCCCTTCTCCTCCTTACGGGTCTCCGCACACGGCAAACATGCGGGTGGATCGTTAACCAGATGGTATGGTCACTCACAGGTAGCAGACCCACTCACTTCCCGGACGATACCCTATCTGAACTGGGGGTTTGTTATCGGGGTTGTCTCCCCGCCCTTTTAGTCGCCTCTTACGACAAGCAGGGATACTGCGGGAGTATTCTCAATCCCCCTACCCGCAGGGGTGTAGACGCCCGAACGCGTAGCATATGTCTTCCGGAGCAGTGACTATTTTATTGTCTATTGTCAGGTGGTTAATACAGTTTTCAACGCGGGAGCCAGAAATGCTTTTTACTCTTTGCCACACCTGCTTAATGGGAGTCCTATTGTTGACTCCAGACACGAATTCTATCCAAGAATCCTTCTTAGCCTGCTTTACGACCTTCCGAGCTTTCGCTCGCAATCGTCGAAAGGAGGCAAGGTTCCTTTCGGTGGGAAATTTGTTAAATATTCGTAGTGCCTTCTTTCGCATCCTAATTGCATTAGCACACTCCTCGTTCCACCAGGGAACCACCGGTCGAGGGGAGATTCCTTTTGAACGGGGGACACTGACCTCTGCTGCTTCCAGGATGCGTTTGGTCAATCTTTCAACGTTTTGTGCTCCATTGAGATGCAAGTCAAAGTTAAAATCAAAACGTGTTTTAAAAGCTGACCATTCTGCCCTACGGACTATCCAGTTGGCTTGTCTAATAAGTTCTCTGCTAAAATTCTGCTCTTTGAGAATAAAAAGGGGGAAGTGATCACTCCCACACAGGTCATTGTGAACTGATAATTTGAGTTTAGTCATCAGACTACTAGAACACATGCTTAGATCAATAGCGGAAAAGTCGCCGGTATGGCTATTGAACCGTGTTCTTTCCCCGTTGTTTAATAAGAATAGGTTAAAATCATTTACGAAGGATGATATAATGCGGCCTCTTCTATTGCACTGGGCCCTTGGACTTCCCCACAGGGTATCGTGGGCGTTAAAGTCTCCTAAGAGAATGAAGGGATTTGGCAGCTGCTGTATGAGGGCTTCTAAGTTCCTTCGTATGACAGGAGCCCCCTCTGGAAAGTAGACGTTGCATAACGTTATCGTCTCAGGTGTGTGCAGCGTTACCGCCACTGCCTGGAAGGGAGTGTCCAGCTGTACTCGGGAGGTGTAAAGGGCCTCCCGAGTAGCTATCGCCACTCCACCTTGAGCACGGAGGCCACTAGTGTCATCTAGTCTAAAAACATTAAAACCTCTTAGAGAACCCTTGTCTGTAGTTTTAAAATGAGTCTCTTGGAGACAAACGCAAACGGGGTTAAAATCTCGGATTAAAACGTCTAGCTCCTCCTTGTGCCGGTAAAACCCATTGCAGTTCCATTGAATGGTAAATATCATAAAAGGTAAAAGATAAAATTAAACACTTAAATTCGAGTAGTCCTGACAATAGGGTGGTCCGCGCCGTATCCGGTTTCGTCTGCCTGTAGGTTTTGCGAAACCTTCGCTCTCGGAGAGACTTTCGTCTTCCTCCATCGATTCCGGACGGCTTATATCCAGTCCAGATGGATTTGGTGATGGCGTTTTCTTGCACCGATTCTGCGACAGTGCAGCGGTGGTTTTAGGTGGGTTCTTTTGGGGAGAGCCCACACTTGTGTCACTCGTCTTGTTTGCCGGTTTAGGGGCCTTAGCCGGCTTGGCCGATTCTTTTTCTGTGGCAATTGGTTTTTTTATTTCTTTGGGATCTGTTTGGATAGATACGCTAACCTTCGGGACTTGCATTTTCGTGGCAACTTCGGCGAAAGATTTAGAAAATGTAGGTGCGACCGTGGCCCTATACTTTTTCCTTGCCTCTAAATACGTGATTTTTTCCAGTTTTTAGCTCCATGACCTTCCTTTCTTCGATTTGCTTAGGGCACTTGCGAGAGTACACTGGGTGTGCGCCCTCGCAATTGACGCACTGTGGGTCTTTTGTGCACTCAGCACCATCATGCGCGTCCAGGCCGCAGCGCGGGCAGGTGGCCTTGCCCTCACATCGCGTGGCGATGTGGCCGAAGCGCTGGCACTGGAAGCAGCGCATGGGTGCCGGTATAAATGGTCGCACCGGGACAGATTCGTACCCTATAAAGACCTTGTCAGGGAGTCTATCGAATGAGAAAGTGAGGACGACAGATGTTGTGTCGATCACTTTCCCATTACGCTTCGTGGTGAGTCGACGAGCATCAGTCACACCTTGAGGAGCCATCTCTCTTCTGATCTCGTCGACATCAACGTATAGTAGATCGTAATGCGTGATAACCCCCCGACTGCTGTTTAGAGTGCGGTGCACCTCAACCGAGACTGGGATGTCATCGAGCATTTTCAGTTTCAGAAGCTTTTCGCTCTGTGCAGTGCTGCAGGTTTCAATCAGTAATGAACCGTCTCGTAATTTTTTGGCAGATCTAAGTTCTCCAGTGACCGAGGCAGACAAAACTTTCCTAATTAGGAAGGGAGATACCTTAGTCAAGGTCTCTCCTTCTTTCTGACATTTCATCAAAAGGTAGCGCTTACAAACTGTAACTGGCGATTCTCGTCCACCCGTGTCCGGGCGGGGTTTTTTAAGTGGTGGAGGTTTAGTTCCATCCATCCTTTTGAGATGTTCATCCCCCGGGCTCCCCACCCACCATGGAGCCACACATTTGGGACGCCGCACCGCAAGCCGGTGCGGTCGCCAGGGCTACCCGAGGGGATATAGCACCCTAGAGGTGGTTGTCTGTTTCGGGTTGGGTCTTTAATGCACGGGCCCACCAAACCCGTACATCTACGACCGCCCTACGCAGACCCCCACCTCCCTGGCACTCGCCACCGTTAAGCAAAACGCCACGGAAGCCGATTGACCGGGAGTGGCTAGCTCCCGGCCGCCCGTTTACACAGAATCCGGGGCCGAAGAGGGGCATCAGCCCGTAGTCCATACCGGGCATCCGACACCCGGCTGGGAACCACGGGCCTCGCCCTCCAGGATCCCCTTCTCCTCCTTACGGGTCTCCGCACACGGCAAACATGCGGGTGGATCGCAGGCCAGGTGGTATGGCCGCACACAGACAGTTGACCCACAAGACTGTCCGGGCTCAACCCTTGTTGGCTCTGGGTTTGTTTTCGGGGTTTTCTCCCCGCCCTTTTAGTCGCCTCTTACGACAAGCAGGGATACTGCGGGAGTATTCTCTATCCCCCTACCCGCAGGGGGACGATTGATGGTACCCTTCAGCACTGGAACACTACATTCAGCGGCTGTTATTATTGCGTTAGTCAGTGCCTTCGCGTTAGAGGTGCCGTCAGCGTTAAAATCGTGTTCAAAATTAAATACTTCCTTATATAGTGTCAGTTGCCTTTCCGGATGTTCCATCTGTCACTTTTACTAAACATAGGGAGGAACTGATCATTTTTGGTAATGAAGAGAGGAAAGTGGTCACTTCCACAGAGGTCGTGATGAACGGACATAGACAGCTCTGTTGCCAGACTGCTCGTGCAAAGACTTAAGTCAATGGAGGAAAATTCTCCGTTAAAACTATTAAAACGGGTTTTTTCTCTCCTATTTAAAAGAATTAAGTTAAAATCATCGATAAAATGGGATAAAATCCGTCCCCTTCTGTTACTCTGCGCAGGAGAGCTTCCCCACAGGGGGTCGTGAGCATTAAAATCTCCTAATAAAATAAAAGGCTTGGGCAACTGACGGACAAGGGTTATAAGGTTATACTGATTAACCGGAGCTCCCTCCGGTAAATAAATGCAGCACAAAGTTACTGCTTCAGGGGCGTGCACTGTGACAGCAATCGCCTGGAATGGAGTGTTAAGTTGTGTTCGGGAGGTGTATAGGGCCTCCCGAACTGCAATGGCAACCCCTCCTTGAGCTCTTTGGCCACTGGTGTCATCAAGTCTAAAAACCTTGTATCCTTTTAAAATACCCTTGTCCGTCAGCTTAAAATGCGTCTCTTGCAGGCAGACGCAGATGGGATTAAAATCTCTAATTAAAACCTCCAGCTCCTCCTTGTGCCTATAAAAACCATTCATATTCCACTGTAATATTACAGCCATTATGGTTAAAATAAAATAAATAAATAGATAAATACATTAAAGCCAGTCTAAATCCGTTCATAAGGAGAGTCATCGCTTAAGGCGATGTTTCCTTCTCTGAGACCGAACTTGGAAGACTTCCGTATCTGAGACACAGATGTCTTCGTCCATAGCCTCTGGTGTTTGATGTTGGGTACCAGAGGAGGTAGGGGGAGGTGTTTTTTCACGCACTCGTGGCGTGTCCCCGGAATTTGTTTTCAGTGGATTCTTAGTAGAATCCGTATTTAGCTCATTTTTCTTTGGTGCATTTTTAGTCTCTGGTCCTTTAGTCTTAATCTTATTCGGTTCGGTTGCCACATTATTACTATTCATGGGATTTTTAACTTCTGTTTGTGTTGAGGACGTACACATTTTTTTGGGGGTAGCCGCTACTCCCGCCCAAGATCTCGAAAACGTAGGGGCCAGCATGGTTCTATATTTTTTCCGCGCCTCTCCATATGGAATCTTGTCCAGCGTCTTTATTTCCATTATCTTCCTTTCCTCTTTCATCACAGGACAATCACGAGAGTATGCTGGATGCGCACCCTCGCAATTGACACAGTGAGGATCGGAGGAACACACGTCACCCTCATGCTTGTCCTTGCCACAGCGCGGGCAGGTGGTCTTGCCTTCACATCGCGGTGCGATGTGGCCAAATTTATTACACTGGAAGCAACGCATGGGGTTAGGTATAAATGGTCGCACAGGGACTGATTCATATCCTAGAAATACCTTCTCGGGGAGCTTATCGAGAGCGAATGTGAGGATCACAGATGTTGTGTTGATCGTCTCACCGTTCCGCTTAGTTGTCAGTCGACGGCAGTCGATGACACCCTGTGGGGCCATCTCTTTCTTTATTTCCTCGACCTCAACATAGAGGAGGTCATAGTGACTGATAACCCCCCGAGAAGTATTTAAGGTGCGATGAGTCTCAACTGTGACTGGAATATCACTCAGTTTCTTCACCTTGAGCAGCTTTTCAGCTTGATCATGATTAGCGGTTTCTATTAGAAGGGTACCATCTCTAAGTTTTTTCACCGAGTTCGGATCTCCTGTAATTACCACAGACAGGTTTCTCTTAATGAAGAAGGGGGACACCTTTTTTAGCGTCTCGCCGTCTACCGCACATTTCATTACGAGGTATCTCAAACTTTTTACAATGCACTTATCTCCTCCGCCCGTGTCCGGGCGGGATCTTTTAAATGGAGGAAGAGGGTTAGTCGCCATAAGAATTACGAATTCATCCCCTGGGCTCCCCACCCACCACGGAGCCACACATTCGGGACGCCACACCGCAAACCGGTGTGGTCGCCAGGGCTACCCAAGGGATATAGCACTATTGTTTGGGAGGCCTGCTTCAGGTGGGGCCTCCAGTGCATGAGCCCTCCAAACTCATACACCTTCGGCCGCCCTACACAGACCCCCGTCACTCCAGCACTCGCCATCGAAACGTGTCGATTAGCCGATTGATCAAGACTGGCTAGATCTTGACCGCCCGTTTACAGGGAATCCAGGGCCGAAGTGGGATGTTGATCCCCAGGCCATACCGGGTATCCGACACCCGGCTGGGTCCCGGAGAACTCACCCACCAGGATCCCCTTCTCCCCCTTACGGGTCTCCGCACACGGCAAACATGCGGGTGGATCGCAGGCCAGGTGGTGTGGCCGCACACAGACAGTGGACCCACAAGACTGTCCGGGCTCAACCCTTGCTGGCTGTGGGTTTGTTGTCGGGGTTGTCTCCCCGCCCTTTTAGTCGCCTCTTACGACAAGCAGGGCTTCTGCGGGAGTATTCTCAATCCCCCTACCCGCAGGGGGGATTTAAATTGTTTACCAAGAGTTTCACCTCCTCTAAGTGGGAGTAAAAGCCATTGCAATTCCATTGTAAAAATAAGGCCATTTAAATTGTAGGAAAAAAATAATAAAAGGGTTAAATAATAATAATTTATTTGAATTTAATAAATATATAAATAATTTAAATGGGACTTTATTCAGTTATTTGTTATCCCGTCTAAGCCGGAGCTTTTTCTCCTTTTTTCTCGCTTGGAGGATTTCGTTTTCAGAGAAACTGTCATCCGCCTCCATAGCCGATAGCTGTGCCTTATCGGCATCTCGTGAGGAACATGGAGGAGGTGTTATCTCTCGCCCGCTTGATGCAGACTTATCGGGAGAGAGCTTTTTAATTTGTTGTGGTGGCCCTACTTGGGGACCGTTAGATTTTTGGTCTTCGGAGTGAGTAGGAGCTGTTGGTTTCTTTGGCTTATTACGCTGAGCATTGCTACCCTCAGAGTTTGTACGATCTGAAGTCTGGGTTGCGACTGTTACCTTTGGAACTGGTGGTGTTACAACGGTGGCGTACGATCTCGAGAAAGTTGGTGCAATCAAAGTTCTATATTTCTTTCGTGCTTCTAGATAGCTAAGTTTTTCGGTTACCTTTATTTCCATGATTTTCCGTTCCTCTTTCATTATCGTACATTCACGCGAGTATGCGGGGTGCGGGCCTTCGCAATTGGTACAGTGAGGTTCCGACACGCATTTATCGCCGTCGTGTTTGTCTTGGCCACAACGGGGGCAGATAGCATTTCTCGAACAGCGTGGAGACATATGGCCAAAACGTTGACACTTAAAGCAGCGAAGAGGGTTCGGTATGTATGGTCTTACAGGCACAGATTCATAGCCTACTTTTACCTTAGATGGCAGAGTGTCGCTGGAAAAGGTTAGGACTACGGAGGTAGTATCAACCACTTGCCCATCTCGTTTGGTAGTAAGCCGGCGACAATCTACGACGCCTTGGGAGGCCATTTCGGACTTAATGTCTTCCACACTAACGTAGAGTAGGTCGTACATAGTTATCACACCGGAGCTGGTGTTTAATGTTCGGTGTGGCTCAACAATTACTGATATGTCTTGGAACTTCGACATAGTCAGAAGTTTCTCACTTTGCTTAGAGTTGTCGGTCTCAATGAGAAGAGTTCCGTTACGGAGTTTTTTTACGGATTTTAATTCACCGGGAACATAGCCAGATAGTATTCTGTGAATAAGGAACGGTGACACCTTAGCTAACGTTTCTCCTTCCTTAGCACAACGTAGAATTAGATACTTTTTACAAACAGAGTGACCTGTATCTCCCCCGCCCGCGTCAGGGCGGGATCTTTTGGGTGGTGGAAAATTATTCTCATCCATCCCTTTGCAATCTTCATCCCCCAGGCTCCCCACCCACCATGGAGCCACACATTTGGGACGCCGCACCGCAAGCCGGTGCGGTCGCCAGGGCTACCCGAGGGGATATAGCACCCTAGAGGTGGTTGTCTGTTTCTGGTTGGGTCTTCGATGCACGGGCCCACCACTCCCGTACGTCTCCAACCGCCCTACGCAGACCCCCACCTCCCTGGCACTCGCCACCGAACGTATCGGAAGCCGATTGACCGGGAGTGGCTAGCTCCCGGCCGCCCGTTTACACAGAATCCGGGGCCAAAGAGGGATATTGGCCCGAAGTCCATACCGGGCATCCGACACCCGGCTGGGAACCACCGACCTCACCCTCCAGGATCCCCTTCTCCTCCTTACGGGTCTCCGCACACGGCAAACATGCGGGTGGATCGCAGGCCAGGTGGTGTGGCCGCACACAGACAGTTGACCCACAAGACTGTCCGGGCTCAACCCTTGCTGGCTCTGGGTTTGTTATCGGGGTTGTCTCCCCGCCCTTTTAGTCGCCTCTTACGACAAGCAGGGATACTGCGGGAGTATTCTCAATCCCCCTACCCGCAGGGGGGGCAGAACTGTTTTTGCTATCAGAATAATATCGATCAGACCTGCTCTAAAGTTGTAGTACTAACTTTGTATTATAGAAATATGTATAGTACATTAAATATGGTATTACTTTTTGGGGACTGGCTCCCAATTTTTATTTGACAGACTTTTTAGACACAAAAGATGACTATTACAATACAATGTAAACTAAAACTAATGTAATCATGTAAAATGTATTTTATCAACAATAAAATTTTAGTCTTAACTATTATTTATATCTTGAGCATTATTACTTTTGTGAGGCAAAATTACCATTGCTTCAGTATCTACTTAGGCAACCACTGTCATAATAACAGACATTATAGAAACTCTACTTTGCTGCATCTAGTAATAGAGGGAAAATGTATGTTTTCCAAAATGTCATTACATTATCAATTGCTACTTTACAGTAGTCCTTGTCATAATCAAGCCAAGCTATCCTTATGTTTTTATTTTCCTCGAACTTTGGATCTGCAACACAAAATAATGCCTTTTCTCTCTTAGTCACATGCATCTGCATTTGAATTTGGGCAAAGTATTTAGATGCTATTTTGCCATTCCCAAGAATGTACTTACTATGAGCCTTCTCACTGAAAGGGCATTTGATCTCAACAACGAAATCTTTTGTAATTCCATCAGCAGATGCTCCTAAAAGAGGACTACTTGGTGACACAATTAAACCACATTTTTCAATTTTTAACCCAATATTTTCAGATAGCACATCAAAAACAGAACTTTCTAAGTTTCTCCCTCTAGCCATAGCCACTGTATCAAAAATCTAATTCGATCCAATGATATTCTGTACAAATGCATTGCTAACAGAATTGAAATGGAGAACATCATATACCTTTGAAGCAGTAATTCGACCATACCTCAGTTCATGCCAAAGAGGATTGGAACTCTGACCCTTAGTGGCCAGAGACATTCCATCACATAGTTCATCTGTGTGCTTTTCAGAAGCAAATAACAAGAATTCATCCACTGAAGTAGAACCGTTTTTTACAAATTCCACCATTAAGTCATGCAGGGAGAGTGGCCTATACTCCTCAAAATGATGGTACCTAAACAGCTGGCAGTCAATATTTTGCTGTTTTGCAATTCTTCTTATATCACTTAAAAAGTTTGCAGTTCCAGGCTTTGTCAAGGTTTTTTGAAGATACAGCCCTCGGGAAGTTGCTTTTATAAATTTCAGGTTGCTGCCCACAGTCGACAGTCGAGCCTTTTTCCAGTAACACTTAACTTCAGTTGTGGCAGGATCTTCGGACCTCCGGTGCAACCACATCAAAAAAGCCAGAGCATGTTTACATCCACCTAGATTAAAAAATTTTAAACTTTGTTACCATCAGAAGATAGGATAGGAAATTTGTTAACAATATAAATTTTTCTAACAACACGGTTCACAGACTTAGTTATCACAATAGATGCATTCACAATGTTGTTGTTCTTCTATTATGCCATTATCATACTAATTTAAGATCACCACTGCAGGATCAAGACTGCATATTATAGTTCTGCCAAAAATCTCGGCTTAATAATTTAGGTAAAACTGAGGTAAAGGACAGCAGATACTTTATTTTTCAAAAATTACCAGGGCTATGATAGTGAATATGGTAGCGTTTTAAAGCTCCAGGTACGGCAATCATTTACATACTTTAATGCATATTTACCAGAATTTCTAATATGAATAACTTAATATCAAGACCCAAACATTAGAAAGCTCGTATATTCATACCTTGGCTTGCAACGCAATCATTACACGAGGCTTCTTCCACCTTTTCGTCTTTTTCGTCGAGCACAACTTCCACAGTATAAGCTTTTGCTCGAACCCGGTGTTCCGGACAAATCCGCCCTTGAACAATACACCTGGACGATTCCCTTTTAATTTGCACATATCCAATAGCTGAGTCCCCATAACATTCTCTGGAAGATCTGAAAATATGGTCGCATGCATTACCTTCAACGTGCCCTGACATCAGCAATAGCAGTAATGTAAGCGTAAATAGTTAATCCTACTACATCGAGTAGCCAAAAAACAACCCAACTAAAAAATACATTTTAAAACTAATCATCTCACTTAAAATATTTTATGAACTGACCTTAGTGCTTTTGTGCCTCTTACTTCAGAGATGTTATAGCAGTCGTTGTTCTTCAGGAATTCCATTACCATGAAAATATCTACTCTGGGCAGATTGTTTGAATCCGCTTTTTCGAAATCCATTTCCTAGCCACTTGAAAACAATTCGGTGCAATAATTACGAAATTATTTTGCTCTACAAACTTATTTCCACCTGAAAAGCTCCACAACCTAGTTCGGTAGCCAAGCTGATCAAGCCCGTCAAGCCGCTTGCGAGTAAATGACGTCATGAAGCGACCAGCGAATCAGGAGACGTATCTTCCTCTGCTGCTCTTCTCGCATTTTTCCAGTTTTTTTATTTCAATTTTATGATGAAAATGTATATTTTTCGCTATGTAGTATAATATTTTTCACCATCCATTTTCATTCCTACGTACGATGATAACATTAATACGAATATATAATTTTTAGGCCAAAACCCCATTATCGACTTAAAATATTTTATTGAGCAGATACAATCCGTCGATCATTCTCCTTTTTCCTGTTCCTTTAAAGACATGCAACTGTTGAGGGAACGTCGTCTAGGTTTGAGGTCGTGCTTGGTATTTGTTTGCAAAATTTGTCAAGCAACAGAAAAAATTTGGACTGATAGATTAGACTCCAACAAGGCAGACGTGAATTTTTCGGCCGTTTCTGGTGTTATGTCATCTGGTGGGGGCCAGTCTCAGCTTGAAGATATACTGACAGCCATGAATATACCCACAATGACAGCAAAATCGTTTAAAAAATACCATGATAAAGTTTGTGACGGTTGGGAAAAAAGTGCCTTGGTAGAAATGGAGATGGCTGCCAATCGGAAGCATCTATGGCCATTGAAAAAGGTGATGTCGACGAGGACGGGACTCCCCTCATTACGGTGGTGGCAGATGGGAGTTGGTGCAAAAGGTCATATCGCAACAACTACAGCTCATTAGCAGGAGTGGTAAGTGCAAATTTATTTTTTATTAATATTTTATTTCGATGAATTTGTACAATTTTATGCAGCCAATTTATTTTGTTACGTCTTTAAATTGATGTATGTATCTATTACGTACGAGTATGTATGTATGTCGTATATATCTACATATCAGGCGTTAGTCGGCCAGAGTGAGTATAATTTCGTAATAAGTGATCACAATGGATATCTTGATTGCATGATAGGAACTTATGATATTCTAGTGTAACACCCCCCCTCAAGCATGACGGGATTTTATTTAATACATAGAAAGATGCCTATCAATTCGTCATAGGCATATTTTCTAATGCGCAGAATTGGTAAATTTTGGGATTTGTGATTCTTTCACTTTACTTCAACGGCTACAAAATATCCTGAAAACCACCTCAAGGGTGTGTGGTAGGGGGTGAGTTCATCAACAGCATGCATACCGCAAGCAGTAAAGGAAGCATGCATTAGGGAGTAAAAAACTAACTACCTACACTACCTATTGACAAACCTAGCTAAATTCTTAGTGGCTACTATTATGGTCAATTATCGCTCGAGGGAAAAATGACATCTTAAATCTGTCCGTTCTGCAGTCGATTTCCCTTATTTTATTCCTCTGATATACCGTAGTACGTTGGATTTCGAACTATTCACAAAAGTCCTCTTTCGTTGAAATTTTGAGTAAAAAAGACCAATGCCATTCATATTAATTTAATCTACCATGATATTTAATTAGTAACTGATAGATTATTTCGCAATTAGTGAGAATTTTGTAATGCATAATTAACAAGTATTTTCCTGTAACTTTTACAGGGAGCCATCGTTGGATACAATACAAAAAAAATTCTTTTCATTGGTGTAAAAAATAAGTACTGCACAACCTGCATGAGAGCGGCTACCAAGAAAGAAAACCCACCGAATCACAACTGCAGTAAAAACTGGGACTCGAACAAAAGCTCCGGAGCTATGGAAGCAGCTGCAATAGTGGAAGGGTTCAATAGAAGTGAGGAGATGTACGGTATCAGATATTCGAAGCTGATTGCCGATGGTGATTCGAGTGTGTACAAAAAAATTTTGGATAGCAGGCCTTATAAAAACATCATCGTTGAAAAATTAGAGTGTCGCAACCATGTTTTGAGGAACTACTGTAATAAGTTGAAAGAACTTGTAATGAAAGGTAATAGGGAAACGTGCGATATTGCTCAGAGAAAATTGCTAGGCCAAAACATTTTACGCCTACGAATGTCAATAGTGAAAGCAATACATTTCCGAAAGAAAGAGGACATGCCCTTGGAACAAAAAATTTCACGGCTGAGGGAGGACATACTGAACAGTCCAAGCCACGTTTTCGGAGAGCATGCTCTCTGTCAGAAATTAGGATATTTTTGTGATGGCACGAATCCTCCCGATAGACGAAATGAAGTTCCTTCCTTGAAAATGTGCGGCCCTATGACAGGATTACTGATATAGTCCGCTACACTGCAAGACACTCCCGTAGCTTAATTTTTGATGTGGACAATAATGCGGTGGAACACTACAACTCCGTTGTATGTAAACTGATAGGAGGAAAAAGAGTCAACTATGCCTTATCAGGATCGTACAAGGGGAGATGCGCCGGAGCAGTAGTCAGTGTGAATACCGGAAATCCGATTCACCAACTTTATAAAACAGTGGTCGATGCCAGTCCAGGCTTTTATGCGAAAAAGTTATTGTCTGAGCGGCGAAAGAAAAACTTGCGTACCAAAATGCGCAGGAAAGAAGTAAGGTCAAGGAGAAAGTTATTTAATAAAATAGAAAAAGGAGACCCTGATTATGGACCGGCATCCTACAAACCGGATTTGGGAGACGAGGAGATTCGAAGAGAGTGCCACGAATTTCTGAAATCATTGAAAATCAATGCTGAACGTAGGACAGCCATTGAAAGAGCCACGGTCCTTCAAAGAGATAGCGTGCTATGGATGGAGATGAGAAGGAAGACTCTAACAGCCTCAAACTTTGGTCGAGTGTGCAAAATGCGACCCTACGCCGGTTGTGAAAATATTTTAAAGTCCATTTTATACAGCCAATACGACTCAGAGCACCTTCAATACGGCCGAAAAAATGAAGAGAGGGCTCGGATGGATTTGGAGAAGCAGGAAAACGTGAGAATACTCCCCTGCGGTTTATTCGTCGACGAGGAAATTCCATATCTTGGAGCCTCTCCTGACGGAATAATAGCAGATACAGGGTTAGTCGAAATTAAATGCCCATCGTCTGCCGCAGAAATGAATCCGGAAGAAGCTATAAGGTCAGGAAAAGTGACTTTTTGGGACAGAAGGAAAAATATGGCTATCAACAAATCCCATAACTTTTACTACCAAATTCAAGGCCAGCTCCATATATCGAGGAGAGAGTATTGTCTTTTGGCTTTATGGACCCCTCGAGGAATGAAAGTGGAAAAGATTTACAGGGACGACAGGTTTTGGAAGGATTGTATGGAGGAAAAATTACAGATCTTCTATACTACATGTATGCTCCCAGAGTTGGTTGATCCAAGGTACCCTCGTTCCATGCCAATTCGCAATCCTCCAGCAATATTAGATGCCCAAGAAGTCCACTCACGAAACTCCAAGAAAAGAAAAAATTCAAACTTGGCAGAGATTCCCTGTGAAAACAGAAAGAGAAAAAAGAATGATCGCAGGAGTGTCTGAATCATTTGCAGTGCCATCCATGATGCATATACCTTCGAAGTCTTATATCTTGACTTTTCATTCAATAATTCACATCGAATTTTTTATTACAGTTTCTTAGCAAGTTGCAAATTGTTTTTATTTTTTCTGAACTTTGAGATGAAATTTACAATCTCTTTCGTGGCTGTGTCCAGAAAACTTACGCGAGTGGCGTTTCGGGGTATCGAAGGTGCCTCTTTTTTTTGTGTTTTCATGTTTTTTATTCATTTTTGTGGCTGTAGTTTACATTATATTATGCATGTACTGTTAAAGTTCTGTTTATAGCAATCATTTATCTGGTATTGGTTCATCTGGTTGGGCTACGTTAGAACTCATAGCTGGAAATCATACTTTTCTGTTGTAAATATTTCATTCAGTGCTATGCCATGCTGTTTAAACTAGGTACCCTAAAGGTTAATAAGAGATGAAATTGGTCCTAATACACTTCGTAAATATCTTGTTAAGTATTAGGTGATTCGCTTATGTTGTTGCTTGTGTTGTGTTGTTCGCTTCGCTTTGGTTTTACCTTGTAAAGCAAAATTCTTGTGAGTGCTGCAAAACATCTATTTTGCATAGAAAATATTCACTTTCTTGTTCGGTAATGCTGTATTGTTTCTTATATATGATAAAGAATAGCCCAGGCAAAGAAGGCATTCTATCAAAAGAGGGATCTACTTACAGCTGGAAATACAAGCGTAGAAGTAAGGAAACAATTCATCAGATCGTACATACATCTGGAGCGTGTTTCTTTACGGCAGTGAGGCATGGACAATGACAGCAGCGGAAAAGAAAAGGGTGGAAGCATTCTAAAAGTGGTGCTACAGAAGAATGGTCAAGATTAAATGGATCGACCGAGTGACAAACGAAGAAGTCCTAAGAAAAGAGTGGGAGAGAAAAGAGAAGTCTGCTGAAAAGTCTAAAAAGAAGAAGGGAAAACTTAATCGGCCATATCTTGAGACACGATGGCCTGATGAAGACAATCATTGAAGGAAAAGTGAACGGGAAGATTGGAAAAGGCAGGCCTCGTATGATATATGTATATGAAATAAGTGATAAAGGATGTGAAAGAGAAGATATGCGTAAATATGATTAGCCGATAAAAGAACTCAATGGATAGCTGCGTCAAACCAATCTGAGGAATGATGACTATTGATTATGAATGCTGTATATAGTGTGTGCATACCTTAGTTGTATCCGAACACTACAATAAATGTATGCTTGAATTTTGTTGATTATTATCATCGTTTTTTCCTCATGTAGTTTAGTCTCAGTGATGGTTACCTGGTGTATAATATCGATTTAAAAATATGAATCACCTTTTTCAGTAATTTGATGCATGGTTTTATCTCGGTCTTTCAACTGTTGACATAAAGCTGCCATTTTTATGAACGTAAATTAGGTATTGCAAAAGGCAGTACATTGGAATCTTTTTTTCTAAATGATTTTATGGTTTTTGTTACATACAATCTCTCTTGTGCCGTGAGAAATATTCCATTGGGGTAGCATTTCCCTACAAAGAGTTTTCCATGGATGTTCTTTCCAGTTCTTTTCTGAGGTCATATGACATCCCGCCTGTTTAATTCAAAATGGAAACGAATACATTTTTTGCGGACATTTTACAGGCAACCAAACACCAAGCTCAATCCGTGAAAAGCGAAATAACTTACCCTGCAATTCTGAATTCCGAGAAAAATTGTTTTCCAGGTGTTACCGGGTTAATGGACCTGATCTCTTTCTCGAGTTCTAATACTGAGTGTACATCGGAATGGGGTGGTCTGTAGTAAGCACAAACGTATATTACTTACGAATTAGCACATTTAGACATTAGCTCGAGGTAGGTAGGTTTATGTTTTTATGGGTGCGTCGACGACTAAGGTCATTTGCACCACGCAGTCTATTTGGTGTTCTAAAATAAAAATAAGATATGTCGGCGATAGAAAAAAAAAGAAAAAAAATAGACGACTCTATATTAAATCTTATTTAGAAGGCCAGTTGCTTTTAAAAAAGATATAATTCGGCTTAGGCGATCAAGATCGTCTCCTAGAATTTGTTCTAGGTCTCCCCTTATACCCAGCTTTTCGCGCATAGTCCGGAATTTGTCACACTCAGTCAGGAGGTGTCGGACACTGAGAGGAGAGTCGCAGTCGTCACAACGAGGTGTAATCTTCTCTTCTGTAAAGAGGAAGGAGTGGGTCAAGGCGCAATGCCCAATTCTTAAACGTGTGAGGACGACTTCCTCTCTGCGACTGTTCCTGACGGAAGTGGGCCACACTGACGTTACCGGTTTTACGCTGCGTAGTTTGTTATTACGCACGTCTCTCCAAGATGCACTCCACTGCTCTAGCACTACTTTACGAAGAGTAGCCTTTAGGTCCTGGCAAGGGACCAGCGTCACCGTCTGTTCAGGGATCCTTAGAGCCCTCTTCGCAGCTGCATCGGCCGTCTCATTACCGGCAATTCCCACATGTCCAGGGACCCAGAGGAATGTTATGGTAATTCCCCTTCTATTAAGGCATAGGAGCCTGGAGTGTATGCTCTGGACAATGGGGTGATAGGAGCAGAAGACGGAAATGGATTGAAGAGCACTCATAGAGTCCGTACAAATGGCGAACGCCTTAGCACTCTTCCCTATCCCATCAAGAGCCATCTTAATGGCCAGCAGCTCGGCTGTGTATATGCTACACAGTGGGCTGAGCCTGGCCTTGACGACGCCGTGGTGAGAGGAGGTAACCGCGCATGCGCAAGCTGAATCCGATTTAGAACCATCAGTGAATACGGGGATGTAGTCGGGGTGGCGACCAAGAAATTCATTGAAAATCCGCTTGTACTCTAGATCAGTGGTGTGGGCTTTCGGGCGGCTACTGAGACCCATGTGGATTTCAGGGGGCGGAATTATCCACGGTGGGTAACTAGAGTACCCGACCGGATACAAATCTGGGAGCCTTAACCTGGCTGCTTGAATAAATAAATTAAAGCGAACACCAAGCGGCTTGGTGGCTCTTGTCCGTCTACTAAAAAGTTCTAAAAAACGAGGGTTAAAAATCACGTTAAAACAAGGATGGTTCCGTGTCGCTAAAATTTTGGCCGCATAGGAGCACATTAAAATGTTTCTGCGGTGCGACAACGGCGGTTCGCCGGCATCAGCATAGATGCTGAGGACCGGACTGGTCCGGAAAGCACCAGTGGATATCCGGAGCCCTGCGTTGTGCACTGGTGTCAGAGATCTCAAATACGTATCGCGGCTGGAGGCGTAAACAAATGACCCATAGTCCAGCTTGGAACGTACGAGTGAGCGGTACAATAAAAGCAATGACCTGCGGTCGGCACCCCAAGATGAGTGATTTAAAAACTTTAAAATATTTAGAGTCCGTAGACTTTTATCCCTTAAACTCCGTATGTGATCACGGTAGCTGAGTCGGTAGTCCAACGTCATGCCAAGGAACCGAACTGAGTCCACGTAAGGTAAATGTCTACCATCAAGTAAAAGTGCTGGTGGAATATAGGCTCCTCTTACACGATAAAAATGAACGCATTTGCACTTTTCCGTCGAAAACTTAAATCCATTTCTCTGGGACCAGCTCCCGAGTCTGTTCAGAGCCAGCTGGGTTACTCTAGCAGCGCTGTTAAGTTTCGACGACCTGCAAAATATTGCTAGGTCGTCCACAAACAGTGATCCCAAGAGAGGAGGTTTGATACATCTTGCTATATCATTAATAGCAATGGCGAATAATGTCACGCTTAAAACGGACCCTTGGGGCACACCATTCTCTTGTGGGTAAAAATCAGATAGGTGGTTGCCTACCTTAACTTTAAAAACACGGTCACTTAAAAAGTTATGTATAAAAGCAAGTAAATTTCCCCTCATACCCCACTCGTGCAGCGTCGTTAAGATTTTCCGCCGCCAAACTCTGTCGTATGCCTTCTCCATGTCGAAGAAGACACCTACGACGTGTTGGCGGAGAAGAAAGGCCTCCTGGATATAATTGTCGACCCTGACTAGGTGGTCAACGGTCGATCGACCACGTCTAAAACCACATTGGATAGTTGAGAGAAGGTTTCGACGCTCCAACCACCAAACAAGCCGCCGATTCACCATTCTCTCCGTTACCTTACACAGGCAACTGGTGAGAGAAATAGGCCTGTAATTGTTCGGGTCAGCTCTATCTTTACCCTGCTTAAGGATGGGTACAACGATAGACTCCCGCCAGGAGTTAGGGAAGCTACCCTCAGCCCAAAGTTGGTTGAGGGATCGCAGGACCTCCAGCAGTGCCCTCTCCGGAATATTCCGGAGAAACGCATTGTGGATTTCGTCCATTCCTGCGGCCGTGTCTCGGGAGTCTTCAATGGCAGAACGTAGTTCCCAGAGGGAGAACGGGATATTGTACTCGGCCATTGTATGCTTTTCAGTCAAGATGAGTGGGCAGGATTCTGAGCGTCTCTTAATAGAAAGGAAGGTTTCCTCATTCGTGTCGTCGCTGCATGTTTTGGTGAGTAACTGGCCGAAGACCTCGCCGATAGCAGATGGAGATGTCAATACATTGCCGCCTACGTTGAGGAACGGGACGCTGCGTTGATGGTGGTTTCCCGAAATGCGTTTTACCTTGTCCCAGACATGTGCCAAGGGTGTTCTGTAGTTAATACTGGATACGTATTCCATCCAGGAGGCCTTTTTTGCTTCCTTAACGATCCTTCGAGCTTTGGCTCGGATGTACCTGAAGGAAGCTAGGTTCGTCTCCGTAGGAAATTTATTAAAAATCCGTAACGCTTTCTTGCGTTGACGAATGGCTCTTGCGCATTCCTCGTTCCACCACGGGACTGCAGGCCTGAGAATGGTTCGCACTGACTTAGGAACGCTGCAGTTGGCTGCATGAATGATGCTGCGCGTTAATTTATCAATGTTCAAAACTCCGTTTTGGCTTTCGTCATGCTTAAAATTAAATGTGTCCTTAAAAACAGGCCAATTGGCTTTCCGGACGATCCAGTTGCCCGGTCTGATAAAATCTGGATTAAAATTATTTTCTCTATTTATTAGAATGGGAAAATGATCGCTCCCACACAGGTCATTGTGAACAGTCAAATGAAGCTTGTTCATCAAAGTACTCGACGTGAGGCAAAGATCAATTGTAGAAAACTGACCATTAAAAGAGTTAAAACGTGTGTGTTCACCGTTATTCATTAAAACTAACAATAAGTTAAAATCTTTAATAAAACTAGATAACACCCGGCCTCTACGGTTGCACTGCTCCCGAGAGCTACCCCAAAGGGTTTCGTGAGCGTTAAAATCCCCTAATAAAATGTAAGGTTTCGGTAGCTGATGAAGAAGGGTTTCAAGATTAAATCGGGTGACCGGAGCCGCCTCTGGTAAGTAAACATTACATACTGTCACAGCCTCTGGGTCATGCACCGTTACAGCGACCGCCTGAAAAGGCGTGTTCAGCTGCACTCGGGAGGTGTAAAGGGCCTCCCGAGTGGCAACCAACACTCCACCCTGGGCACGTTGGCCACTGGTGTCGTCCAGTCTAAAAACATTAAAACCTTTTAAAATACCGTTGTCAGTTGTTTTAAAATGAGTTTCTTGCAGACATATGCAAGAGGGGTTAAGATCTCGAATTAAAACGGCCAGCTCCTCCTTATGCCTATAAAAACCATTGCAGTTCCACTGCAGGATAAAAGCCATAAAGGTATAAAGGTTAAAACTAACGTCGAGCACTATCCGGTGGGAGAATCACCGCTTAATACGGCGGTGCTTCTTCGCCTTCTGCTTCGCCAGGAGGACTTCTGTCTCCGAGAGACTCTCGTCCTCTTCCATCGATTCCGGTCGGTTCAGTCCGACCAGACCGGAGGGACCGGGGGAAGGCGTCTTCTCACGCCTCGCATTAGTAGTCCCAGTGGTAGTCGTAGGTGGGTTCATTTTACCAGGACTCGCATTTTTATTTTCTGTTTTTTGTGCCGGTTTAGAGGCCTTAGCCGGCGTGGCCGATTTCTCTTTTCGTTCTGCTGTGGGTGTTTGCGTACTTTCCGTCTGTGTTGCGATAGTGGCCTTGGTTACTTGTTTTGTAGCAACTGCAGCGAAGGATTTGGAGAAGGTAGGGGCCTCCATTGCCCTATACTTCTTTCTCGCCTCGAAATAGGTGATCTTTTCTAAAGTTTTTATTTCCATGATTTTACGCTCTTCCTTTACTTTTGGGCATTGACGAGAATAGACTGGGTGTGTACCCTCGCAATTAACGCAGTGTGGGCTATTTTTGCATTCCGCACCCTCGTGGTTTTCCAGGCCGCAGCGTGGGCAGGTGGCCTTGCCTTCACATCGAGTAGCAATGTGGCCGAACTTTTGGCACTGGAAGCAGCGCATAGGAGCCGGTACGAATGGCCGCACGGGGACCGATTCGTACCCTACGAACACCTTATCGGGGAGCCTATCACTGGCAAAAGTCAGTACGACGGATGTAGTGTTCACTACCTCCCCATTACGTCTTGTGGTAAGCCGACGAACGTCTGTGACGCCTTGAGACGACATCTCAGATTTTATTTCTTCGGCCTCCACGTATAGGAAGTCGTAATGACTTATGACTCCCCGACTGGTGTTCAGGGTGCGGTGCACCTCTACCGAGACGGGAATGTCGTGGAGTGCCTTCATGCCAAGTAGTTTTTCAGCCTGATTTGGGTTGCTTGTTTCGATTAACAAGGAACCATCGCGCAGTTTCTTGGCGGACTTTAATTCGCCGGGTATTTTGGCAGACAAAACTCTCTTAATTAGGAAGGGAGACACCTTCTTGAGGGTCTCGCCTTCCCTTGTACACCTCATAATCAAAAAGCGCCGAGAGGCGCAGAAACCGTTAACTCCTCCACCCATGTCTGGGCGGGATCTTTTAATTGGTGGTAGGTTGATATCCTCCATGCCAAATAAAACTTCATCCCCCGAGCTCCCCACCCACCATGGAGCCACACATTTGGGACGCCGCACCGCAAACCGGTGCGGTCGCCAGGGCTACCCGAGGGATATAGCACCCTAGAGGTAGTTGCCTGTTTCGGGTTGGATCTTCGATGCACGGGCCCACCAAACCCGTACATCTCCGACCGCCCTACGCAGACCCCTACCTCCCTGGCACTCGCCACCGAACGTATCGGAAGCCGATTGACCGGGAGTGGCTAGCTCCCGGCCGCCCGTTTACAGCGAATCCGGGGCCAAAGAGGGGTATTGGCCCGTTGTCCATACCGGGCATCCGACACCCGGCTGGGAACCACGGACCTCACCCTCCAGGATCCCCTTCTCCTCTTTACGGGTCTCCGCACACGGCAAACATGCGGGTGGATCGCAGGCCAGGTGGTATGGCCGCACACAGACAGTTGACCCACAAGACTGTCCGGGTTCAACCCTTGTTGGCTCTGGGTTTGTTATCGGGGTTATCTCCCCACCCTTTTAGTCGCCTCTTACGACAAGCAGAGATACTGCGGGAGTATTCTCAATCCCCCTACCCGCAGGGGGGCATTAGCTCGAATTAGGACGCGCAAGCCAAGCTACCAGCTGAGACCACCTCCTATTTGTTGCAGTTCTTACTGCTAAACTGCTGTCACAACTACCAATCAACGCAGCTACCCCGAAAAATGAAGCCCATTCATGACGTGCACCGCGGAAGCCTTCTCCTCCACCTCCAGACCGGCACTGAGCTCGCTTCTTAGAAAATCTTAGAAAATTCCACGTTGCCAAACGGTATAATGTGGAGTCTACCAAACGCGTGTTTAAATGGCAACCGTGCGTCTAGTGGTCTAAAATGTTACGAAAACTCCCCGGCCCACGGCTCCCCGGAGGGGTTGAAGGGGAAGGCTCGTTATTGCATCATCACCTCTGCGCAAAGAAAATCAAGCGTAGAGGACACACTAAACAAAAATATGGCTGGTTGGGTGGGCGCCGACTCTGGTAACTCTACCGGTCGACGGAAAAACTATCTCCATCATCTCAGCACTCGGAAGCGAAAAAATAATCATCTACCACGGCCCCTTAAGCTCCATGAGCAAGTAATAGAGACGAGGACTACGTCTGTGACTGATAAGAAGAAAGAGTTGTAGTACAATTATGTATGCAGAAGGTTGAATATAGAATCAAATGCCGATGCCAAAAGAGCTGTCCAGGATTGTACACTAAAGGGGTCCGTACCTGAAACGGTGGGAAGGAAGCTCCCGCAATAACGATAGGTTTCTGATCAAAAACCAAAATTGGCTGAATTAGTGTATGGATTTTTCTGAAATTGTAATGATGTTTTTACAAAGTACACCTAGAAAAGGTAATTTTTTGTTTTTTATCTTTCAATAGTCTCTTTACCATATAATTAGTCACTTTGAGCTTTGAATTTCATAATTTTGATGAAATTTCTACAGGAGCACCCGGAAGACCAGAAAAAGAGTTTCATGTTTCATCTGAAAGAACTAGAAAACGTAAAATTGAATACCTTATAAATCTGCCTCCACTGCCGAGCTTACGTTAGCAGCCTCTATGAGTTTGAGGGAGGAAGGAGAGATATTACGGCTGCTAAATTAGTGACTGAAATCACAACCACAACGCCTACTAGGGCCAAGAGAGTCTTATCCAAATGGCGGAAGAGTGATGTTATTCAATCAGAGATGTCTGTTGAGAAGGCGATGTATCTGATGATTTCTACTGAGCTGACCAAGAGTCAGTACAAAATCCTGAGAAGCACGGCTTTAAACCATGGACATAATTTATATCCAAGCTATGAGCGCGTACGAATTCGGCATACCCAGAAGAAATAATAATAGTAACCGAGAATATGTGCGAGGTGAAACCGCAAGCTCTCATGAACCACACTGCCTGCTGAGGCGTGCGTCTCCACCGATCAGCCGTCTGGAGATGAAACCGAATGCACGTTAGTTTGCAAGTATGGTTTTGATGGCAGTTCGGGTCACACGCAACATAAACAAATGTGGCAACGGATGTGGCGATGGATCTGATAATTTTGTATCTATGAGCGCTACAGTTCCGCTTCGCTTGATAGATGATGCTACAGGTAACACTTTCCATACTTTGCTCTTTTCTCTTCGTTTTCCTAATATACCCAATTGCAAATGTTGCACTGATCCCTACTTGCCATAAATTTTAGTTGAGATGATCTGGAAAAATCCTCGTCCTTCTTCAACGAGGTTTCGCAGGCCGATTCGCCTTCAGTGGACCCAGGAGACGAAGGAAATTTCAAAGACCGAGAAAAATGACCTTCGAAAACAGATTGAAGGCTTCAAGACGATGAAATTTGGTAACTACTCCGTAAAACTTTTTCCTTCCATCTGACAATGATAAATGGAAAAGTAATATTACAGTTAATTGAAATTTCATTTGATTACACTGTAACTGCCTGACTAAATAACAATTGTTTTCAGGTATCCAATGCCATAGCTGAATGCGGAAACATGAGGTGTTACATTTGTGGGGCCAAATCGTCGAAGATGAATAAAATCTAGAAGGCATGAAAAATCGTGTCGCTGACGAGGAAATGTATTCTTTTAGTCTTCCATCTCTGCACTGCTATATACGATTTTTGGAGTGTATATAGCATTTGTAAGATCCATTTATTTCCTCTACCAATCTCCCAAAACGGAGGAGAAGAGAGAAAATGCCAGAAGAATTCAAGGCATTATTGGTTTTGGAGGAAATAAGTGAGGAATCAACGGACTCAAGTAGTGATGACGATTCCTTGTAACAATGTTAATTAAGTGTTCAAAATAAAATGAATTGTTTACACAATTGATTTTTGTTAAATGGCTACAATATTGCCTCAAAATAAAATTCAAATAGTAATAAGTGGTTCAGCTGAAAGAAAATTAACCGTCGCGCCGCAGATCACAGTAGAACGAAGCGGAGATTGTCCTCACAAATTAAAATTAATGCAAAAAGTGTTAACGTCTTCCAAGTTTTGATTTCACTATATCTCTCTAACTCAAACATAAGAGCAGGGAGTGAGTAAAAATAATGTAAGGTAAGGGTTTTGACGAACAGAATTCACTTCATCGATGAATAGCGCTTACATGCGCCAAAAGCACGGTCCCCCCGCCCGTGTCCGGGCGAGGTCTTTTCGTTGGAGGAAGGTTTTCTTCACCCATTCGCTTTGGAACTTCGTCCCCCGGGCTCCCCACCCGCCACGGAGCCGCACATTTGGGACGCCACACCGCAAACCGGTGTGGTCGCCAGGGCTACCCGAGGGATATAGCACTTCTTGCATGGTTTTCTGCTTCTGGGTTGGTCTCTGGCTACGCGGGTCCTCCAAACCCACGCGCCTTCGACACCCTTCCGCCAGACCCCCATGCCGTCCGCACTCGCCTGCTGAACGCCAATACGAAACAGCTAGCCGATTGATCAGAGGCGGCTACTCCCTGACCTCCCGTTTCGGTGGAGTCCAAGGCCAAAGTGGTGTGTTGCAACCCGGCTTTCAGGGGATCCGACCCCCATCCAGACCGGGAAGCTCAACCACCAGGATCCTCTTTCCCCACCTTACGGGTCTCCACGCACGGCAAACACGCGGGTGAGTCAGTTGGCCAGATGTCGTGGCTGTACTCAGCACAGTGGACTCACGTACTGTCCGAAAAACGCCCTCACTTGCTGTGGGTTTTTTAACGAGGTTTTCTCCTCGGTGGGCTCGGGTCCGTGGGGGCGCTACTCCCCTTAGGAAGAGATCATCCTCTTCCCCCCGTGCGGGGTGTTACCTTCCTGTGTGCATAATTCAAGTAAAGTAGAAAATAAAGTTTTCCTAGATGAATAAAGTCGTATGTGACGTATAAATCAGGAATACGCATATTGTAACACAGGGAATATGAAAGATTGGAGTAGAAAATCTCGTTGAACAACCAAAAGGTCCGCGGTGTCTAAAATGTATGTACCTTTCTGCATGAGGCTCCTGGTAGGGTCTAGGGCGCGGACTGGTGGGGCGAAGGGGCAAGGAATCGAAAGGAAGTCCTTGATAGCGTCCCTCTGGTGCGTAAAATAATATTTCGTGCGAAAAATACAGGAGGTGTAAGACTTTGAGGGTGTGAATGGGATGTTTACTTTGGAGGAGAGAAACCCTGAACGTGATTTCGCGTACAATTTAAAACCTAAATATTTCAATATCACCATGATTTTATACGCATAGAGTCTATGAAGATCGATAGCAATGCAAACATATTAAAAAAAAGACGAAAAAGAAGCGTTACCTTCCCAATGGCTTGAAGAAACTTACTCGGGTCACGGCAGTTCCAGATCCCGGCGCGCGTCTCCGGTCGCGCGTACGAAAAATCAAATGTAATTTTCGGCGTCACATACGAATTTTCAATTTTATTTCAGATCTACCTTTAGAAAGCTTCAGCAATGGATTTAATATCAGTCACTTGACAGGATCTTTCTTAAAACTCTAGATATTTACTACTTAATATGAAATTTAGCGTGAAAATAGCGTCCGCCATTTTGTTACGTAACATAACCTAAATTCAGGAAAAAACTCCCAAAGTTAAGCACAGTTAAGTAAAAGAGTTGTTTTAACAGACCTAATAGTTTTTTATCCGATCAAATTTCTCCCACAGCGTCACCCCCAACTCAAATAAGATTTTCGGAAAAAACTAAAGTCGGGTGTAATTTTGGAATTTTGGTTCTGTTTGAGCCCCTGCATCTCGGTAACGGCAACAGAATATGACCAATGACATGCCATTCCTAGGTTGCCAATCAATAGTGAGTATTTGTACCAAGTTTCATGATTCTATCTCCAAAAAAGCCATTTGGGAATTTTGTCCTAGAATTTTCGATTTCAGCCCACTGTGCAACGGTTTTGATTTAAGATTGGGTCAAGTATCCAGGCCCCTTAAGGTTTTCGATCGCCTTCATAATATGCTGAGCAATGTTTGCTCCAGTAAGTTTATCAATTTCAACAAATATGAGAGTCTTATTGTATTTCATTTTTATCTATATCGAAATATCGAATACAAATGGTCAGTTGCTCACAAACAGAAACATCTGTGGTCTCATCAGCTATAATAGTAATATATTTGGCCTTTTTAATTTTGTTTGTGATTAATTCCCCACAGCACTCAATTAATCCATTTTGTGTCGACTTGCTTATGTAGGAAGCGTTCAGCACACGTTTCTACGTGTTCGTGCAGTATCTCATCTCCAGCATCGATTCGGAACTTCAACAACGCTCTGAAGTTGCCTTCTCCGTCGGAACTTCCCGATTCTAAATCACCAACATCCCTGCGACCTCTTTATGGTATGTTTTGCATTCCGCATAATATAAATGGTTTATAATGGGTGTAAGTTTTTCAAGATTCTCTTCTATAGTTTTCATTTCCTGGGATCTCATTTGGACAATAACGTCCATTGATTTTCCCTCCATTAGCATTTAAAAAATTTTGAGATGTTACCATGTTCGCCTGGTGATATTTCGTGCTCTCGTAGTGTCTGATCGTTTTGATGGCCTTTTTATATGTTTTCAGTGATACCAACACCAACTTCCCCAGTTTCACATCATTTGTACCCGCCTGACGCCGACCAAAAAGAATGCATATTTTGCACTATCTGCCACAAGCAATTTTGCTGTGCTCTAGCCATTCATGTCCTTTTAACCAGCTCATTTGAAGAGATCGCTTTTTTCACAGGTGGAAACTTAAAGTCTGTTGTAGGTTGCCAAGTATTTTTCAACCACTTACTGGATTCACAAAGACGGACAATGAGTTTCACTCGCGTACTTTCTGGTAAATCTATTCCTCTATTTTTAAAATTTGGGAATTTTACGATAATTTAATTGTCCCATAATAAGTATGTACTGTGATTGAGGCTCCATAGTGGACAAAACAAAAGGAACGTAATTATAACGGGGCCATATCAAAAATCTTTTCTATTTTTAAGCGTGTAAATCCGCCAAAGCCCTCAGTACCTGGAATATCTCGAGGAGCATGATTTTGAGGAAGCAGATGTTTTTAAAAGGGCATCAGAGCCTCCGGAAGAGCTTCGCGATTACTTGTCCAGTCTCTCTTCCAGACAAATTTTGTCCACATTTCTATCCCTACGTTGTGACATGGACAAGTTAGTTTCCCTTTGGTGAAGTTATGGCCATGACATTTTTAATGTTTACAAGAGTTATCCGAGGTGGAGACTAAGAAAGTTACCGATCGGCATCGTCAGATATGCTTCCTTATGTGGCGCTATATGATCACAGCGATTACTTCAAATCACTGCACGTGTACATTGCGGACATGCACCAATTTCCACCTGAGGTTGAGTCTGCATTTAAGTCAGGAGATTTCGCTGTCCGGGTATCAAGTCAGAAACTAACACAAGTAGATAGATAGATAGGCGTCGTTATTGGGGCGAGATTGAGACTAAAAAGTCCCTTCTTCCGTCTAACCCCTGTAGACGCTGATCATGCCCAGGAATGGATGGTTGGCATCTGCTAAAAAAGCATGGGGAGTTCTCGTTGGCATAACTCAGGACTTGAGAACGCTGTTTAAGTGGAAAATAAGTTTGTTGATTAAACATGGGATCTTTTTAAACAGTCTAAATACCTAGGAGTCGTTTTGGCTGTATAAGTTTGACATACGTTTTTAAGTAATACGTCGCATACAAGTAATTCAATGAAAGTAAGTGAAAATATTTCCACCTCATAGACGCCGAAATGTGCGATAAAAATATTAATTTTGTTGGTTCAGAGGAGGAGGTGGGTGATTTTACTGGAAAGTAATTCATATATTTGATATCTCAGTGACTGACTCAGCTGGACGAATATCTAATTACACCCCGGGGCTCGGTCGGTAGGTCGTGCCTCTTCTACACGTCCGCCTGCGCTCAGCGTACTTGGCTCAGCCTGAACGTTGAGCCACCTTCCTTTCTACACGAAGCACTTAAAACGACGCTTCGCCACCTGGTGCCGAAGTTTACAAACATTGTAAACACTCATCATGACTGGCATAGAAAATTATTGAGAGAATGAGTTAATTCTACTGGTATATTATCACTTTCCATTACCTTCGGTACTTTCCGGTACCTTTTCACCGTTTCCTTCCATTGGATTGAGAATCTTATTTATCCAAGTGTTAAATAGCAACCGCGTTTTCGCGCCACACGAGTTGTTTAAACCGAACAAAAACAAAGCGTATTACTTAAGCTGGGGTCCCGAGGCTTGCTGAGCCTACCCCTCGGCTGAATAATGGTGGCGTCTCTACACGGTGGGATCAGCCGTTATGTCGGCTGATACGGGCCGCTCATCCTAGCGTGTAGAGCTAGCATAAGCCGCCTCGGGCCGAGGGCCCCCCACCCGAAGCGGCCCCTTCGAGGGGACCCGTCTGGGGGGGCCAACAATATTAGCAAGGACAGAAGTTAGTCTAACATCGCACTCTCTGCAGAATCCAAAGTATTGGTGCTACAAGGTGGTGGAGTAAGCATAGGGCACTTTCATCGATTGAAGATGAAGACTATTTAAAATGGGTTACTCAAAGAAAATTAACCAATCTAATCAGTGTGTTGTGGGATATATCCACAGGAAATTTGTGCACAATATATTTATCCAGGATGATGATTCAAAAAATATTTTTAAAATTAAATAGGTACTGTCTTCAATTTATTTTTGGTAATCATTTAGGTTTAACAGAATAAACATCAGGATGATGACGTTAATCGTCGATACTGTTATGTATTAAGTTATGTTCTATATGTGATATTTGTATTGCCGTTACGCTGTCTGCCATGATGGATTTATTTTCGATTGTCTTTTGTTTTTCGCTGTACTTTGCCCCGTTCACACTACTAGCATTTTACTATGGTAAGGCTTACCATAGTTGGAAAATGGCCGTGTGAACGCAAGTTGCCGCTAACCCTAGTAAACTTTTCTACCATTATTGAGTTACTATAGTTGGCGCTAGTTACTGGCTTTTGAAGAGCGTGTGAACGCAAGGTTAAAAGCTAGTTCTTTTCGAATATAGCAGCCATTGGAGAAGGACGCAAGCCGTTTTCCGACGAGGAAACTGGAATCCTTATTGATTTGTATGGGTTGGAAGTCATTCAGAAAAGGTAAGTGATACTGATATACATTCTCAATACAGCTTAAACCAATATTTATTTTATCATATTATGAATGTAAAGAATTATGAAATATTTTTAGTAGGTACTTGTGTGACCACGTTGCCACAGTAGTCCAGATTCCAAATCTGGCTGGACAAAATTGTCTGTGAAGGGGGGTAGTAGTAGTAGTAGTAGTAGGTAGGTTTTTAGGGCGCATCGACGTCGTGGTCATTTCGCGCCGCGATACGAATAAGTCTCACCAAAGTCTCGAACGCCGCGAATGTCTCAAAATAATGAGGAAGTAGCTGAACTTGTGGATATCTGGTGACTTGTCTTACAGATTAGGCCAGGGACAGATTCAAAGGGCCTCTCATAGGCTCACTAAACTTAAAACTTGTGTACTTATGGAATTTTGCAGGAAGCCACGAACTCTTACACACTTTAAACTGTTTATAGCTACTGAGCTTCGTCAGTTACTTCTATACACTGGTCCAGTTGTGTTCCAGAATTTTTTGAAGGAAGATATTTATACAACTTTTTTAGCTTTACATGTTGCTATTCGAATCATGTGTTCACCTCTGCACGTCAAATCATAGGTTGGCTATGCAGAGGAACTGTTAAAGCATTTCAATGAATCCTTTGGAATATTTTATGGCGAGCATCAGGTTTCTCATAATGCCTATGGCTTGTTGCATCTGGTTGATGATGCACGGAATTTTGGAAATTTGGATGCTTTCAGTGCTTTCAAATTTGAGAACTATCTGCAGAGGGTAACCCAGTTATTCTGGAAAGCAGATAAGCCATTGCAGCAGATTGCAAGAAGAATACACGCGTCTGCTTCCCTGAAAAATAAATAGAACCGTTACTCTGAATCCAAAGTGATATTTCCGAATGAGCATTGTGGAGGTCCATCAATCAAAGCCTAGTTACCTCTCCCCAGTATGTAAGAATGAGATATTAAATTTTATCACTGATGCTCACAAAGAGAAAGACAGCTTTGTTCTACTAAGAAGTGGGATGGCAAAAATGGTGAAAAATATGGCATATTCCCCTGAGTAAGAAGATTATGTTTTCATTGGACTGGAGTTCACACGAGAGGATTTTTATTGTGTGCCATGTGCGTCATCATTTTTTCAAATGTACACAACATCAAAATTGTCCCATTCATTAAGGAAGTTCTTAATTAAAGATTTCCAGAACAAATGCTACTCCATATCAATTAGTGAGGATAGATATTTTTAGTACCAATCTTACGTGCAGATTGTTAGCAATACAGGTGATGTCATTGCAAATTCTCATTAGGAGAACATTTTATAAAAATAATAATTTGTACCGAAAAGATAATTTTAATTACATAAAATTACTGTAAATGTAATTAAGTGTTTACGAAAGCAATAAATTATTAATGCCTTCAGAAAATACTAATCGTTAAGCTTTCTTTCCATTTTTCTTCATGCCTGAATTTTCGCTTATCATTCAACACAGTCTTCATTGGTAAGCTTATCTCAGTAAAATGTAAGTTGTATAGTCAGGTAGGTAGGTAGGTAGGTTTAAAAACTTGTAGGGTGCGTCGACGGCTAGGTCATTTTGCACCACTACCCATTCTTAGTAGTAAAATTTATAAATGTAACAGTAGTAATAATAAAAATTGTCTATCACAGTTATGGCACTTATTAAAAAATTGAATACAGTGATTTATTATAAAAAAAGGGTGAGAGTTATATTTTTCTGAATAGTCCCGTCTCTTTCAGAAATTTGATAACTCGGCTTATAACATTAGGGTCGTCTCCTAGGACGGATTTTAGGTCTCCCCTAAGTTTAGCCGCCATCGCGCGTCACGGTATTTGTCACACTCCGTCAGGATATGCCGAATTCTGAGAGAACAGTTGCAGTCATCACACTGAGGTGGTTGTTTCTCTTCCGTGAAGAGGAATGAGTGGGTCAGAGGGCAATGCCCTATCCTCAAACGTGTGATGACGACTTCCTCTCTTCGGCTATTCCTGACGGAAGAGGGCCACACTGACGTAACCGGCTTGATGTCGCGGAGTTTATTATTATGTGTAGTGCGCCAATATTCCTTCCACTGCCCTAGGACTACCTGTCTCAGGCAAGATTGTAGGTCCTCGTAAGGTACCAGCGTGGACTTACACTCCGTCTCGTTCAGAGCTTCTTTGGCCAAAGCGTCTGCCTTTTCATTTCCGGCTATTCCCACATGCCCCGGGACCCAAAGGAACCAAACAAGTACTCCCTTTCTGCTGAGAGACAGCAGGGACGAATGTATATCCTGAATGATCGGGTGCATGGGCGAAAAACCGGAAATTGAATGTAAGGAACTCAGGGAATCGGTGCATATAACAAAGGAGCCACCTCCGTCACATAGAGTTTCGAGTGCCATCTTCATGGCGAATAGTTCAGCTGAGTACACACTACACAGCGGATTTAATTTTGCTTTGACGGCTCCTTGGGTACTCGAGAACGCTGCGCAGGCACAGGCCAACTCCGATTTTGATCCGTCAGTGTACACAGGAACAAAATCGGAGTGATTACTCAGAAACATTAAAAACTGACGTTGGTATTCCAAGGAAGTGGTAAAGGATTTTGGTAGTTTGCTTAGGACTGTATTAACCACAGGAGCGGGTGTTAACCAGGGAGGGTGGGTTGCGTAAGATACAGGGTACACTTCAGGCATACTGAAATCACACCCACGAATAAAATCGTTGAAACGTACGCAAACGGGCCTAGTGGCCTTCGTCCGTCGGTTAAAAATATCTAAAAAACGTGGTTTAAAGAGTATGTTAAAACATGGGTGTGCCGTCACGGATAAAACTTTGGAGGCGTAATTGCACATAAGCGCGTTTCTGCGGTGGCATAGAGGAGGCTCCCCTGCATCAGAATAGATGCTTATGACAGGGCTTGTCCGAAATGCCCCCGTACAGAGTCGCAACCCCGCGTTGTGCACGGGGGACAATGCTCGCAGGTATGACTCGCGGGCGGACGCATAGACAAAACAACCGTAGTCTAGTTTAGAACGAACCAATGTGCGGTACAATAAGAGCAATGTTGTGCGGTCTGCTCCCCACGATGTGTTGCTTAAAAACTTTAACACGTTTAACGATTTCAGACATTTTGTCTTTAAATTTTGAATGTGCTCTCGCCAATTGAGCCTGTAGTCGAGTGTCATACCGAGAAAGCGGGCCGACTGGACGAAAGGAAGATTTCTTCCTCCAAGGGATAGTGTGGGCAGCATTTGGATTCCTATTCTCCTGTGGAAGTGGACGCACCTGGTCTTCTCAAAGGAGAACCGAAATCCGTTCCTTTGGGTCCATTGGTCCAGTTTGTTTAATGTCAATTGGACCATTCGGGACGCAGTTACAACCTTGGATGACCTGCAGAAAATTGCCAGGTCATCCACGAACAGTGTGCCTATCACCGGCGCCTTGATACAATTTACGACGTCATTAATCGCAATGGCGAAAAGCGTCACGCTCAAGACGGAACTCTGGGGAACTCCGTTGTCAAGACGGTAAAAGTTGGATAAAAACTGGCCTATTCTAATTTTAAAAACTCGGTGCAAAATTTTGAATAAAAATCGGCAAATTGCCTCTAAAGCCCCACTCGTGCAAAGTCATTAATACCTTCCGCCGCCACACCCGGTCGTAAGCCTTCTCCAAATCGAAGAAGACCCCGATCACATGCTGGCGGAGGAGAAAGCCTTCTTGGATGAAATTATCGATCCTCACCAAATGGTCCATTGTGGAACGGCCCCGTCTAAATCCACATTGGATGCTGGAGAGAAGGTTCCGGCGCTCTAACCACCAAACGAGCCGCCGGTTCACCATTCTCTCCATTAACTTGCACAGGCAGCTGGTGAGAGATATTGGCCGGTAAGAATTCGGGTCAGCTCTATTTTTCCCATGTTTGGGTATAGGGACAATGACAGACTCCCGCCAGGACGAAGGAAAGTTACCTTCTGCCCACAGATGATTATACGTCTGCAGGACTTCCTGCAGCGCTGTCTCCGGGAGGTTGCGGAGAAAAGCATTGTGGACCCCGTCTGGTCCTGGAGAGGTGTCGTGGGAGTCGTCGATGGCAGATTTCAACTCCCACAAGGAAAAGGGGAGGTTGTAATCTGCCGATGTCCGCGTCTCCTTGAAGCCGATAGGAATGTTCTCGAGACGTTGCTTAATCGCTCGGAAGGCAGGATCCAGATTTTCATCGCTGCTCATATTTGCGATTAACTGGCCGAATATCTCGCCGATGGCAGCTGGAGATGTAACCACATTTCCTCTGACTTTTAAGGAGACACCGAGCTGCATGTGATTTCCCGAAATGCTCTTCACCTTGCGCCAAACCTGTGCAAGTGGTGTGCTGATATTGACACCAGAAACAAAATTCATCCAAGAGGCCCTCTTTGCCTCCTTCACGAGTAGTAGTATTTTGTTTTAAGGGTGCGTCGACATCAAAGGTCATTTTGCACCACTACTAAATTGGTTATAAAGGGATTAGCATAAACATATTTACTTCGGCACCTATTAACGGTTACATACACGAAAATAGATGGACTTTTTATTGAAAACAAATATATGAAAGTAGTGAATATTAAATATTATATTCTATTAAAGATACCAATTTCTTTTAAAAACTTTATAATTTTGTTGACATTCGCCACTTCGTCGCCTAATACCTCTCTTAGGTCTCCACGGATATTAAGACTTTCACGTACTGCCCGATACTTAACACACTCCGTAAAGATGTGTTCCACACTGAGGGGGGAGTCGCAGACATCACACCTGGGTTGTGTTTTCTCTTCAGAAAAGAGATAAGAGTGCGTGAGGGCACAATGCCCTATCCTCAGCCGAGTGATGGCGACCTCTTCACCTCGAGACATTCTTCTGGACGTGGGCCACTCCGATGTTACGGGCTTAATCGAGCGGAGTTTATTTCTTGTGATGCTTGCCCATGCATCCCCCCATTCCTTCAGGGCCATTTTCCGTAACGTTTGTCTCATATCGTCAGCGGGCACTAAAACTGAGGTTAGAGTAGACAGACCTAGAGCTTTTTTGGCTTCTAAATCAGCCTTCTCATTACCAGGAATGCCAACATGTCCTGGTATCCATACGAAGGATACACTTACTCCCCGATTTTGAAGGTGAAGTAGTAGCGATTGTATCTCTTGGACTATTGGATGGACTGGGAGGTATTTAGAAATTGAAAGCAGAGCACTTGAAGAATCTGTGCATATAATGAATGAGTCGTTCCGTCGTTTAATATTTTTTAGCGCCACCAGGATTTACGGCATCTATGTAGATGAAATATGATCTTTGGCCGCGGTATTAACCACGGAGGGTGTTTGGATAGCCCCGTAGGGTACACGTCCGGAAAATTAAAATTGTTTACGTTAATAAAATGGCGAAAGCGAATGCTGATAGGCTGCGTTGCCTTTGTCCTTCGATTAAAAGCATCTAAAAATCTAGGGTTAAAAACACTGCCAAAAAATGGATGGTCCCTCTGAGATAAGATTCTCACCACATAATTACACATTAAAATTTTCCGGCGAATTGTCAGAGGCGGTTCTCCGGCTTCGGCGTATATACTAGGTACTGGTGAGGTCCGGAAGGCTCCAGTAGCCAATCGTAATCCACTATTGTGGACCGAAGAGAGAGGTTTTAAGTAGCTATCTCGACTGGAGGAATAGACTGCTGATCCATAGTCAAGTCGTGACCGTATGAGTGATCGGTATAGTGTAAGCAATGTAGTGCGATCAGCACCCCATGTTCTATGACTTAAAAATCGTAGAATGTTTAAAATCTTAAAACATCGCTCACGCAAAATCTTGGTATGCTCTCGCCAATTTAGGCGGTAGTCAAATGTTAAACCAAGGAAGCGGACCGACTCCACGTACGCCAGGTTTTCACGGCCAAGGCGAAGTGTCGGTGGACTATGAATACCTCGTAGCCGGTGAAAATGAATGCACTTCGTCTTTTCAGGAGAGAAACGAAATCCACTGCTTCGGGACCACTCATTCAAATTTTTTAGACAGAGTTGGATATGTCTTGCTGCGCTTACTAATTTGGACGATCTGCAGAAAATTGCAAGATCGTCTACATACAATGATCCTAACACTGGTGTCCTAATATTCTCTGCTATATCATTTAATGCGATTGCAAATAGCGTTACACTCAGTACGGAGCCTTGTGGTACTCCGTTTTCCTGGTCGTATGATCTTGACAGCGTGTTACCTATCCTAATTTTAAAAACTCGGCCCATCAAAAAGTTTCGGATAAAAATAGGCAACTTACCCCTAAAGCCCCAGTCATGCAGAGTCTTTAAAATCTTCCAACGCCAGACACGGTCGTATGCTTTTTCTAGGTCAAAGAAAACGGCTAGGACGTGTTGGCGGAGGAGGAATGCTTCCTGGATGAAATTGTCCAATATAGCAAGGTGATCAGTAGTAGATCTACCGTGCCTAAATCCACATTGGATATTTGTCAGAAGATTCCTCTTTTCCAAACACCAAAGGAGGCGACGGTTCACCATTCTCTCCAAGATTTTACATAAGCAACTCGTAAGGGAGATTGGTCGGTAGTTGCCAGGGTCTGCTCGGTCTTTACCCACTTTTAGGACAGGAATGACAATAGATTCTCTCCACTTCTTGGGAAAGATACCCTGTGACCAAATTTGGTTAAGGGTCAGAAGCATTTGTTTCAATCCTGACACCGGAAGGTTTCGGAGGAAGGCATTATGAATATCATCCGCACCCGTGGCGGAGTCGCGAGAATCTGAGATAGCAGAATCTAATTCCCATATGGAGAATGGGACGTTATATTCTGCCTCATCCGTCTCCTTAAAATTTAGAGGCCGTGATTCACAGATTCTTCTCCTCCTCTGAAAGGATTCGTCATATACGCTGTCACTGCTGGTCCTTGCGAAGGTTCGACCAAATATATCGCAGAGCTCGGGTGGCGACGTCACCACTAGTCCATTCACCTTTAAGTGAGGCACACCATAAGGTTGCTGCGTTCCCGAAATGCATTTTACCTTCTTCCATACTTCCGCTATTGGTGTTCTGTTATTAACAGAGGACACAAAAGTCATCCAGGAAGACTTTTTCGCCTCTTTTACAACTTGGCGAGCCTTGGCCCTTAAACGTCGGAAAGATGCCAAATTAATTTCCGTCGGGTATTTTTGGAATATTCTTAAAGCCCGCTTCCGCTTCTTAATTGCGTCCGAACAGTCTGAATTCCACCAAGGAACTGACCGACGATGGGTTCTCAGCCCCGACCGTGGCATGGCGGATTCCGCGGCTTCAATTGGTAGGTAGGTAGGTAGTATTAGTTTGTAGGGTGCGTCGACGGCATGGTCATTTTGCACCTCTACTCTTCAAAGTTATGTATATACTTTCTATATTCGGATAAGGCAGGTTGTCAGGTAGCTAGATATATTGCTTATCTATTATAGGGTTCAGGTTAAAACCATTTACATTTCCTAAACTGTTGCTTATATTTTATTAAAAAGCGCCGTTTCCTTTAGAAATAAAATTACGCGGCCAATAGCATTGGGGTCGTCACCCAGAATGGACCCTAGGTCACCCCCAATGCCCAGTCGGCTACGCATGTCCCGGTATCTGCCACACTCCGTCAGGATATGCCGAATTCCGAGAGGACAGTCACAGTCATCACACCGGGGTGGGATTTTCTCTTCAGTGAAGAGAAAGGAGTGGGTCAGATGACTGTGCCCTATCCTCATACGGGTGATGACCACCTCCTCCCTTCTACTACCCCTGACGGGGGACAACCAGGCTTTGGTGGAACTTTTTATCTCGCGCAGTTTATTATTAGTCACCGATTTCCATTCCGTATCCCATTCATTCAGGATTCTGCGTCTGAGTGTGTTCTGGAGATCTTCTACGGTTACTGCGTCTAGGTCAACTCTATGGTTACCGAGGGCCTTTTTCGCAGCATCATCGGCTGCCTCATTTCCCGGGATTCCCACGTGGCTAGGGACCCACGCAAACTTAATAGAGATGCCTCCGCTCTGAAGGCTTCTCAGAGATTCTTGTATATCTCTTATGATTGGGTGCGCAGCATTATAATTTGAGATGGCTTTCAAGGCGCTCATGGAGTCGGAACATAGCAAACATGATATACCTCGAGTCTCAACGTCCCTAAGGGCAAGTTTAATAGCAGTCAACTCTGCAGTGTACACGCTGCATTCGGGGTTGAGCTTTGTGCTCACGGTTTTGTACAAGCTCACATAGGCACAGGCACATTCTGACTCAGACTTAGAGCTGTCCGTGTAAATGGGTGTTAGATCGTGGCATTGAGATAGGAACTCTGAAAACAAGGACCTATTTTCCTCAGGAAGTGAGTCAGACTTTGCCCGGCTTGCTAGCTTCCACCAGATGTCCGGCTGAGGAATAAGCCATGGAGGAGTTTTAGCCACTCGTATCCTTTCTATCCGGGGAACGGTAATAGAATATCTCTCTAAAATATAGGCAAAACGCACATAAAAAGGTTTAGTAGCCCGTGGTTTTCTGTTAAAAATGTGAGTCATCGGTTCGTTAATGGTTAATTTAAAACACGGATGCGATGGCATGGCTAAAATTTTACTAGCGTAGTTACACATCAAAAGATCTCTACGGATGTCAAGCGGTGGTTCACCTGCATCACACAGAAGGCTATTGATCGGACTCGTTCGAAAGGCACCCGTTGCTAGCCGGAGTCCAAGGTTGTGTATACTTGCTAGCGGCTTTAAGTATGATGCGCGGGTAGCACCATAGATAAAAGAACCGTAGTCCATCTTGGATCGAACCAGTGACCTATATAGTCGCAGCATTGTAGATCGGTCCGCGCCCCATGAACATCTTGTCAATATTTTTAAAATATTAAGGGATGGGCTAACTCTCATTTTCAGATCAGTAATGTGGGGTCTCCAGGTTAGCCTTTGGTCCAAGATCATTCCCAAAAAATGGGCTGAATTCACAAACTCCAGTGGTCGATCTCCTAGGCGTAGGGTTGGTAGAAACAGCCCTCTTTTTCTGTGAAAATGGACGCATCGCGTCTTCTCTGGGGAGAAGCGTAGCCCATTTTTGCATGACCAGTGGTGAAGTCTGTTTATCGTTATCTGTAATTGTCGCTCAGCCGTTGATAACTTGGATGCCCTGCAGAAAATTGCCAAGTCATCCACAAAGAGGGATGCCTCGACGGGTGGTAGGATGGAGGATACCACGTCGTTGATAGCAATGGCGAACAGGGTGACACTGAGTACTGACCCTTGGGGAATTCCATTTTCTTGGATCTTCAATCTGGAAAATGAGTTACCCACCCTAACCTTAAAAACTCTATGGCTTAAAAAATTTTCGATAAAAACTGGCAAGTTGCCCTTAAAATTCCAGTCTCTCAGAGTCTTTAGAATTTTAAAACGCCATGTTGTGTCATATGCTTTCTCCAGATCGAAGAACACGCTCAGAACGTGTTGTCGTCGAACGAAAGCTTCCTGAATGAACGTGTCAATTCGGATAAGATGGTCAGTGGTGCTTCGGTGTCTTCGGAATCCGCACTGAAGATTGGAGAGAAGGCGGCTTCAATTATTGAGGTGGTAAGTGCCTCTACATTTTGTTCCGCGTTTGTGTCATCATTGTGTGAAAATTTAAAATTTGTTTTGTAGTTATACCAATTTGCCTTTCGGATAACCCAACTGTCAGGAAAATTAGAACTAACACTATTTGTGTGTTCCTTATAGATAAAAAGAGGAAAGTGGTCGCTCCCGCATAAATCCTGATGAACGGACAATTTTAATTTAGTGATCAGGCTGCTAGTAGAAATGCACAGGTCAATCACGGAAAACTGCCCATTAAAACTGTTAAAATGGGTTTTTCCCCCGAGTTTAATAGATATAAATTAAAATCGTCAATAAAATGGGATAAAATCCGCCCTCTCCTGTTGCATTGAGCCCTGTTACTTCCCCATAGAGTATCATGGGCATTAAAATCACCTAAAAGAATATAAGGTCTGGGAAGTTGGTTAACCAGGCTTTCTAAATTTTGTCGTGTCACTGGTGCACCCTCTGGGAAATAAACGTTGCACAACGTTACCTTCTCCGGCAGGTGCACCGTTACTGCCACTGCCTGCAAGGGTGTCGCTAGTTCCACTCGAGAGGTGTACAGGGCCTCCCGAATGGCCACCGCGACTCCTCCTCTAGCTCTCTGTCCAGTGGAGTCGTCAAATCTAAAAACATTGTAACCGGTCAATTTGCCCTGGTCTGTCGTTTTAAAATGGGTCTCTTGTAAACAAAGGCAGAGCGGATTAAAATCGCGGATTAAAATGGCCAGCTCCTCCTTATGCCGATAAAAACCATTGCAGTTCCACTGCAGTAAAAACGCCATGGTTAAAATAATAAAATGAATAAAATATTTTTTTTTCTAATTAAATATGTAGATTGTCCGTCATCGTATTTCATCAGCGTTTTATGCGGTGCTGCTTTCCCCTCTGACGAGCTGCAAGGACTTCAGCCTCAGATGGGCAGTCGTCCTCTTCCATTGATTCCAGCGATGTGTCCTTACAAGAAGGTCCAGGGGGGGGAGTCTTTCCCCTTTGCATCGCTGTGGCCTTGGGTTTCATCGGGTTCTTCACTGGAGAACCCGGAATTATTTTCTCCTTAGATGGAGGTGTAGTTTTATTTGCCCTGCTTGGGCTGGTCGAATCCTTGGTAACTCTTTCCTTTTCTTTGGTGATAACTGGCTCTTGTGTTTGAGTAGAGATTGTGCGTTTCTTGACTGTGGTAGCCGCTAGAGAGGCGAAGGAACGGGAGAAAATAGGGGCAGCTTGAGATCTATATTTCTTCCGCGCTTCGATGTACGGGATCTTGTCTGTTATCTTAATTTCCATTATCTTCCGTTCCTCTACCTGCATGGGGCACTTGCGAGAGTAAGCTGGATGGTTACCCTCACAGTTAACACATTGACACTCAGAGCTGCATTCCTCATCACCATGTTTTTCTTTGCCGCAGTTTGGGCAAATGGCCTTGCCCTTGCATCTCAATGCTATGTGTCCAAAGCGTTGGCAGTTGAAACACCTCATAGGTGCCGGTATGAATGGCCGCACTGGGACCGATTCATAGCCTATAAACACCTTTTCTGGGAGCTTATCACACGCGAAAGTAAGAATGACCGATGAAGTATCGATCATCCTTCCTTCACGCTTCGTCTTCAGGCGGCGACAGTCGATCACTCCTTGGCAGGCCATTTCTTTCTTTATTTCTTCCTCATCGACGTATAGGAGGTCGTAGTGGCTGATTACACCCCTACAAGTGTTCAGCGTTCTATGCACCTCTACATTTACTGCTAGTTCACAGAACTGTTCCATTCGCAACAGCTTTTCGCTTTGCGCATCGGAAACCGTTTCGATGAGAAGTGTTCCATCTCTTAGCTTTTTTGCAGACGCAAGTTCTCCAGGCACGCTGCTAGAAAGCACCCGACGTATAAGGAAGGGAGAAACTTTCTGAAGTGTCTCGCCTTCCTTCTGGCATCGCATAATCAAATAACGCCTACTAGCATGAAAACACGTTACTCCCCCGCCCGTATCTGGACGGGATCTTTTTGATGGTGGAAATTTATTATTTTCCATGCCATACCATAATTCGTCCCCCGGGCTCCCCACCCACCATGGAGCCACACATCCGGGACATCGCACCGCAAGCCAGTGCGGTCGCCAGGGCTACCCGAGGGGATATAGCACCCTTGAGGTGGTTGTCTGTTTCGGGGTAGAATCTTCGGTGCACGAGCCCACCAAACCCGCACACCTCCGACCGCCCTACGCAGACCCCCACCCCCATGGCACTCGCCACCGAACATATCGGAAGCCGATTGATCAAGAGTGGCTAGCTCTTAACCTCCCGTTTACGGGGAATCCGGGGCCGAAGTGGGGTATTGAACTCCGGCCCATACCGGGTATCCGAAACCCGGCTGGGTGCCGGAGAACTCACCCACCAGGATCCCCTTCTCCCCCTTACGGGTCTCCATGCACGGCAAACACATGGGTGGATCGTGGGCAAGATGGTACCGCCACACACAGACAGCTGATCCACAGGACTGTCCGGACGCATCCCTTGCTGGACTGGGGGTTTGTTATCGGGGTTTCCTCCCCGCCCTTTTAGTCGCCTCTTACGACAAGCAGGGATACTGCGGGAGTATTCTCAATCCCCCTACCCGCAGGGGTGGCCTCCTTCACGACCTGACGGGCTTTAGCTCTCAGACGCCGGAAAGAGGACAGATTGTTTTGAGTGGGATATTTATTGAAGATGTGCAACGCCTTCTTGCGTTGCCGGATGGCTTTAGCACAGTCATCATTCCACCATGGCACGGGAGCTCTCGACATGATGCGCCGAGACCGTGGTACGCTCTTGTCGGCGGCGTTGATGATGCTGTTAGTCAGTGATTTTACATTAAAAGCGCTATCGCGATTTGCATCGCACGTGTATTTAAAATTACTTTTAAAACAAGGCCAGTCGGCTTTCCGGACAATCCAGTTGCCTGGTCGGATAAAATCAGAGTTAAAAAATCGCTCCTTAAAAATTAAAAGGGGAAAGTGATCGCTACCACAAAGATCTTCGTGTACAGACAAAGATATCTCATTGGTTAAACTGCTCGATAAAATGCATAAATCAATGACGGAGAAATCACCATTGAAAGAGTTAAACCGGGTCTTCTCCCCGTTGTTCAATAGAACTAGGTTAAAATCTAAAATAAAACTTGATAAAATGCGTCCCCTGTGGTTGCACTGCACCGCAGTGCTTCCCCATAGACGATCATGAGCGTTAAAATCCCCGAGTAAAATAAAAGGCCGAGGCAGCTGGTGCACAAGGGATTCTAGATTAAAACGGGTGACCGGTGCACCCTCCGGCAGATAAACGTTGCATAACGTAATCGCCTCCGGAGCGTGCACCGTAACCGCCACCGCTTGAAACGGTGTATTAAGCTGTATTCGGGAGGTGTATAGGGCCTCCCGAATAGCAACTGCCACTCCACCCTGGGCTCGTTGGCCGCTGGTGTCGTCATGTCTAAAAACGTTAAAATGTTTTAAAATCCCATTGTCCGTGTCTTTAAAATGCGTTTCTTGAAGACAAACGCAAAAAGGGTTAAAATCTCGAATTAAAATGGCCAGCTCCTCCTTGTGCCTATAAAAACCGTTGCAGTTCCACTGCATTATAAAAGCCATAATAAATAAATAAATAAATATATATATATAAATATATATAAATATATATAAATATAAATATATAAATATAAAAAGGGATTAAAACAATAAATACGAGCAGTTAAAACTTTGGGAAGATCAGCGCTTAATGCGGTTTTTCTTCCCCTTACTGCCAAATTGGAGTATTTCTGTGTCTGATAGACACTCCTCCATTGGCTCTGGTTGTCTCTTTCGAACCTTACCAGATGGGGGAGGGGATTGGGAGTTCCCACGCTTTGTTTGCGTGGCCCCGGTGGTAGACTTGTTGGGGTTCTTCTTAGGAGAACCCGGACCGGTGGTTGCTGTATTGTTTGCCTGATTTGTGGCCTTAGCCGGCATGGCCGATTTCTGCACAGAGGATTTTGTTTTCGGGCTCTCATTATATTCCGTCTGTGTCGAGATTGTGACCTTGGCTATTCGAGGGGAGGCGACATGAGCGTATGACTTGGAGAAAGTAGGAGCAACTTGTGCTCTATACTTTTTCCGAGCCTCAAAGTAGGGAATTTTATTGACCGTCTTTATCTCCATTATTTTTCGCTCTTCCATCATCTTGGGACAATTACGAGAGTACACGGGATGTGCACCCTCGCAATTGACGCAAAGTGGGTCTCCTATGCACTCCGCACCCTCATGCTTCTCCAGGCCGCAGCGGGGGCAGGTGGCCTTGCCCTCTCACCGTGTGGCCATGTGGCCGAATCGCTGGCACTGGTAGCATCGCATGGGTGCCGGTATGAATGGCCGCACTGGGACCGATTCATAACCGACAAACACCTTGTCGGGGAGTTGGTCACGCGCGAACGTGAGTACAACAGGCGTTGTGTTTACTCTTTCTCCGTTGCGCTTTGTAGTGAGTCGACGAGCATCGGTACCCCCTGAGAGGCCATCTCTCGCTTGATCTCGTCGATCTCCACGTACAACAGGTCATAGTGACTAATCACTCCCCAACAGGTGTTCAAGGTGCGGTGTACCTCGACCTTAACGGGAATTTCGCCAAGCTTTTCCATTTCAGTAGCTTGTCGCTTTGACCCCTCGTAGCCGTTTCGATGAGCAGTGTGCCATCGCGAAGTTTCTTGGCAGATTTTAGTTCCCCAGGAACAAAACCAGACAGAACTTTACGTATAAGGAAGGGAGACACCTTTTTCAGGCTCTCCCCTTCCTTCTGACACCTCATCACTAAATAGCGCTGACTAGCGCCGGGAACGTTAACTCCCCCGCCCGTTTCCGGACGGGATCTCTTAGGTGGTGGAAGGGATTCATCCGCCATGCCTAAACTTGATTCATCCCCCGGGCTCCCCACCCACCATGGAGCCACACATTTGGGACGCCGCACCGCAAACCGGTGCGGTTAGGGCTACCCGAGGGGATATAGCACCCTAGAGGTGGTTGTCTGTTTCGGGTTGGGTCTTTAATGCACGGGCCCACCAAACCCGTACATCTACGACCGCCCTACGCAGACCCCCACCTCCCTGGCACTCGCCACCGTTAAGCAATACGCCACGGAAGCCGATTGACCGGGAGTGGCTAGCTCCCGGCCGCCCGTTTACAGCGAATCCAGGGCCGAAGAGGGGTATTGGCCCGTAGTCCATACCGGGCATCCGACACCCGGCTGGGAACCACGGACCTCGCCCTCCAGGATCCCCTTCTCCTCCTTACGGGTCTCCGCACACGGCAAACATGCGGGTGGATCGCAGGCCAGGTAGTATGGCCGCACACAGACAGTTGACCCACAAGACTGTCCGGGCTCAACCCTTGTTGGCTCTGGGTTTGTTATCGGGGTGTTCTCCCCGCCCTGTCTGTGAAGGGCCTTGCGTGTGGAAAGTGATTTTTGCTAATGCCATTCGACGTAAGTTTACAAATTTTATACAAATATTAATTTTTTTTATTACAATATCATTAACTCGCTGTCTCTCTGGCGAGAGAAATTTCGGAACCATGAAAAGTTTGGATTTCAATGTTTATAAAATTTTCATTATGCTAAAAAATCAGAATGTTAATCTACTGAGGGATGAAATGCATAATTTAAAATTAAAAACAATACCTGCTAAATATCCACAATAGCAATGATGAAAATAACCAGAATATGAACATAAAATGAAACCATAGAATCCAATTCATTGACTATTTCACAAAATATCTTAAAGTTATTATGCAACTGAATTAGGTATGAGTTATAAAATTGAAAACAATACACAATAAAAGTAAATACAAAAAATAAAATAATACAACATTTGGGTTCGTAATCCAACGATTGATCCTAATTTACACGGTATTCTTTACGCTTAAAAAAATTATATCACTCACACATGAAGATTACGCTTTAAAATTTAGAAATCATGAATAATATTACAACAAAATATGTTATTTAATTATGTGAACAATCAAATTGTAAAATGTGAAAGTGTTCTAGCCTTAGGCACAAGGGGATGAGAAATTCAAAGGCATTAGCTAAAACATTTACAAACTATAGTCCCAGAAAGTATTTCTTTACCTACATCTCAGAAATCAAATCTGTCAAAACTGCCGTTAATTGTGGGAGAGTATCTGTACCCAAATTCAGCTGCTTGAGAACTTCATATTGCACGCAAATCAGCCGTTTAACAGTATGATCTAGAAGGGATTGCAGCTCTATTTCGGCGGACACTTCGGTGATATGTATGTTTTCCGGGTAGCATTGTTTTTTGCTTCAATAATTGAATTGTACGTGGGATATATGTCTGCATTCTGCCTTTAAGCTTCATGGCGTCTTGAGAGGTATTGCTTTTTCGTTAGCCTATTATGAACATACGTCGCCAGAGCTTGTTGAGGTGTAAGTTTAATTGGAAGTTTAACACTAGACGAAGTGAAGGCTTCTAAATTCTTGTGGCCCCTTACAGGGAGAGATTCGACACCTGATTCACAATTTCAGCTGCACATCATCTTCCCTTTGATCGTAAGCTAACCTCAGTGGCAAAAACCAGTTATTTGCATGTTGTATTTGATATTAAAGACTCAACCCTCCTTTTTTTAGTTCTAGCACTGCTTTCCTCAAAAACATTTTTTGGGCGACCAGAAGGATTACAGGGTGAATCAGACAAGCTTGGGGAACTTCGAGATGATTGTCGACCACCAGCATTACTCACAATATCTGAAAATTTCAATACCCCTTCAAGCCACGTTGAGTTCTTTGGCATGGATTTAGACAGTACACGAAAATTAGATTACCATCTCTTCTTAACTTTCAAACAAAAATCATAACATTCTTTTCACAGGAGCTCTCACATCGTCACTACACTCTTTTTAATTATAACGATTCAAAATATACTCTAGCACACAGGATTTTCTTCCATTTGCATCAGATTCACTTCGCCAAACCTCAAATAAATCTTGACGAGAAAAGATGCCAGAAAATATAAAAGGATGCTTAAGTGGTGTCCATCATTTTCAGCCAATTGTCAACTCATGTTACCTTAAGGTAACCTATGACCTAATTGAAAAAATTTCCTATTTTTCCCGTTTGATAATGCGAAACTAACATCATGTCATGAGACAATCATTTCTTACTGAGGAAATCAATATAAGTATATCATACCTGCATCTGCGATCTCCATGCCCAAAATAATGCACATTTCAGTTGAGCGTTGACTATCAAGGAAGCGCAGACAAAACCACGATTGAGAGCAGTTACAATGTGTAATGAATGAGGGAAAAATTGCAATGCACAATATTTCAGCAAAGGAACACTAGACACAACACTCGAACACGTCCAAAGGTGACGCACAAGAGACGCACAACTGGGGAGATTTTTCCTGGGTACGAAGAACTGGGGGATCATATGTAGGGGTATGCACATTGGGTGGGAGGGAGCAGAATGGTATATAAGAAGTGAAGACGGATATAAGAAAGGTCTCCCTCTCTCTCCTTCCTCGCCCATCCTCTGCTGCTTCCCCCATCCATCAACTGACCGCTAGTTTTCTCCCACATTTTTATCCTCTTCACTCAGCTTCTAGCCCTAATAACCATTACCCATTCAAGACCAGAGTCAACGTATAAGGCATTCGAATATGTATCTGTACATATTATTGAAATATAAATGAAATATGCTCTAAGGAACTTTAACATGTGATCAGCATATTGCGTCACACTATTTGGTCCACTATTGTAACCTGTGACGTCACAGATAAAAATAAGAATAACTACAGAGGTTGCGCGAGGTTGCAGCTAATTATTATTTGCAAAGACTCTCGGATGTAATATTGTTCACTGGGCGAAAAATTATCGCAGAATGTCGCGGCGTTTTTTATTTAAGGCTTGCGAAAATACTTGTTTGAATTCCCCTTTGACTTATAGTTGAACTCATCATTTCTGGATGTTTTAACCATGCTTACACGAGAGAAAATGCTTCTTTTTCGTATCAAAATAAAAGTAATACTTTCAAGGTGGATAATGAAGCCAAAAAAATTAAATAATCACACATAATAATCATAACATCATCATTATTACAGAGCGCTAAAATCTCGGCCGCCAAGATATGGCGCAACTGTCAAACGAAAGCCCAACACTCATGATTGGCATTCCCTTGACAAAACGTAATTTAATTGATATCTTATGGTTCCACGGTTATTCTACTTTGATCGCCCAATGGCTGAAGACCTTCCTAAAAAGTCGACTTTTGAGGTTTTGTCCAGTCAGATTTGAAATCTGGACCACTGTTGTATCGTTTCGGTTGTCCAGTATGGTATTGTAGAAATTGATGCGTCTCACCTTATATGTACAGGTTATGTATTTACTCTCTTTACTTGTCGTGCTATGAAGAAAATTCGTTAACGAAATTATATATGTCATATATGCCGCATTTTCCCAAGCCCGCGCACGTTAGCATTGTATTCTCACTTTCAAGGTGTTCGCACGCAGTATGGTTAATGTTGACGGAGTTCGTATTTCAAAATGTGTAATTGTGATGAGAACAGGAAATGCATCAGAATACGGCTCGCTTTTATTGGAAGTAGTGGGAACTTGTCGAGGAAATTCGTGATTCTCCTATCAACTTCATAATTACAAGTATCTTCCCTTAGAAACACTCATTCATTTTTAAATTTATTAATGATTGCTCCAAGAAGCTGAAAGAAATATACAGCTTGACGGAGTTGAATATTAGGAGGTAGGTACGTCGGATTAAGTGTTATTCTATCTGCTGTGTTCTTAAGTTCATTTTGCGACTGGATAACCGCTGAAGTAGTAACGAAGAAGGTCATTCACTTCTGATTCTAATGATGTACTAAGAAAACGGAGAAGTTCAAAACTTTTGCCACGTGTGGCCTTACGATTTGATTTTATCTTTTGGAATTCAAGTTCGGAATCCTAACTAAATCAGAACCAAGCAAGAATCTATTAATGAGAGTGACCCATGAGGAAAAAATGGCAGATTATCGCAGATAAGGATTTATGAAATGGGTTCTGGGCAAATGTTTGTTTTCTACAACTAAAGGTGTGTGGCAGGGGGTGAATTCACACAAAACATGCACCACATATCGTACGTGAAAATTAACAGCAATAATTTACTAGTCAGTACCTACTTCACAATTTAAATAAGATAAAAATAGCTAAGCAAGCATGCAACTATCTATGCTACCCATTGAAAAACTCGTATTTATGCTATTGGACATTTTTACAAGTATCCATGTCCCTACTGTATGTGGAGAAGACATTTTGAGCAATCTATTTCTCTAATTTTGTGGTTATGGCCCAGTCTACCATAGTAACTGTTATGTATGTCTGCTAATTAATTTCGTATGTCACTTGTTTTGTGACTGTGGCGCCACTTGAGTGGTGTGGCAGAAGAGGGGGCTCAACGCTCTCTCGGATTGTGGCTATGGAGGACGATGGACGTGTCTCGGGCACTGTCTCTTACAAGATTAAATCAGTTGTTTTTTGAATAAGTGTTGTTATTACATAACAAAATTGGCGACGAGGATGGGATTCAAGATTAATCCACGAACATTTGGACCGCCACCCGAGTGCAATTGAGGACTTCGAAATTTATACCCATGTGGTGCATAAGTCTTGCCGGATAGGTTAGAAAGTTTCTTAAGTATGCAATTTATTTAGTAACTGACTTTCAATTTATAAACTCTGCCTGTTTGGCGATAATCTTCCCGGAAAATCCAATTGCAATAACCCCCATGTTGGTACTAAGAAGTAAGAACGCGTGATCTAAGTTGCTACCACGAACTGTCTGTTTGCGAACTTTTGGTAAAATTGCTGTTATTATTACGTATTTGTGGTTGAAAAATGTTTTGCAGTGCTTATTATTGTCATTTTAATGTCTGTATGGTGTTAAGCCTTTGAACTGACGAACTTGTTGCCACGTGGTGGACGCTGTATGCCGTGAAGTCATCGTCGAAGTGTTTAAATGTAAAAATATTTTCGGGTGCGGACTGCTAGTTCCGTAATTTACTAAAGTTAACATTTACTGTGTGTTAAAAATTAAATTCTGGCCACGATGCCGGAGGATTCGGGAAATGGTTCTCCCGCGGTGGGTGCTATGGGAGGCATGCATCTTGGTATGGTTTACAGTTCTCTGGTAATCCCTCTGATTTCGAGGACTTCAAAGAACAGCTGCAATTTTATTTCGAGGCTAACCAAATAATATCATCTGTTTTTACCCAGACCTGTTTTTCTGTCTTGCACAGGCTCGCATACGTATGCCTTCGTAAAGAAACTTTGTGCCCCCGAGAAATCGTCTTCAAAACCCTTTGAAGAAATAATTGCTTCGTTATCAGGTCATTTTGTTCCAACTACGTGTATCTGGGTGGAACGGGAAAAATTTGATTTAAGAATGCAAAATCCTGGCGAACCATTCAAGGACTTCATTGCGACAATTGGCTGATAATTGTAAATTCCAGGACCTCGACCAAGCTCTTTTGCGTCAAGTTCTTAGAGGTATGAAAAACCCCTCTCTTAAGGAACAATTGTTTGCGTTAAATTTCGAGGATCTCACCCTAAAGATAGCTGTAGACAGAGCCATGGCGGCAGAGCAGGCGAAAGTTCACGTGTCGCAGCTACAGGCACAGCAAAATGTAAGCCGTGCGCAGTACCAGAAAGTTTTGGCGGTGAATAGCAGTGATTCCCCAAACAGAAGTGGTTTCCGCGCAAACAGACCCCACAACCCTCAGGCTCCAAGGGATACCCATCAACCCCCAGACAGCCGTCGACATGAAGTGGGGCGTACGACCTGTTACCGCTGTGGCGCCGAGACGCCGCACAGAGACTGCCCTTCAAAGGATTGCTACCTGCCACTACTGTCGCAAGGTTGGCCATCTGGCCAAGATGTGCTTTGCCAAGCGTCGACGGGCCCAGAACCAGGGAGCACAGCAGCCGTCACAGAGCGACAACAGAGATCTCCGCCGTGCCGCCCCAGCTGCAGCCCATGCCATCATTAAGCCACCCCCGGGATCAGTCGCTCAAATTCATGGAGGTAACCTAAGTTCCTTATTATGTTTCACCCCTTCCTCGGGAGCACCACCTCCCATACAAATAACTGTGCATATTGAAGGAGTGCCTTTGCTGATGGAGGTGGATAGCGGTGCAGGCCACACCATTATTGGGAGTCAAGTTTTTGAATCGAAATTCAGTTCTTTGAAATTGCAACCCTGTGCCATTAATTTAACGACGTGGTCTAACGAAAAACTGAATGTGTTAGGACAATGCCTGGTAAATACAGAATTTCGGGGTAGCGTGGCTGAATTGACTCTCTTAGTTGCTGCTGGCCCTGGGCCTTCCTTACTGGGAAGCTCCTGGTTTAATGCTTTGGACATTGGTGTGGATGGAGTGCATTTGTGCTCATCAAGTGTTCCCCTGCCCCCTGAAATATCAGCTTTCAATAATGTGCTTTCCCCTGGGTTGGGAAAATACAGTGGCCCTCCAACACACATCCATCTAAAAGACGGTGCCTCCCCAATGTTCCGGAAGGCACGTCCAGTTCCCTACGCCCTACTTAAGAAAGACTCTTCCGAAATCGATCGGCTCGTGCAGGGAGGGATTTTAGTGTCTGTCAAGGTGTCAGAGTGGGCTACGCCTACAGTAAATGTAGAGAAAACGGATGGGACTATCCGCATATGTGGTGATTACTCCTCCACTGTAAATCCCAACAGTTTAAGAGATGTTTACCCCCTGCCCACAATTGACGAAGTGCTTGGGAAGTTAGCGGGAGGGAAATATTTCGCTGGACTGGACATGTCACTTGCCTTCTTACAGTTACCAGTTGTGTCTGAGACTGCCAAAGTGTTGACACTAAATGCCCACAAGGGTCTCTTCCAGGTGACCCGGCTAAGTCAGAGTCCCAGTGCAGCCCCTGGAATCTTTCAGCGAACTATGGAGTCGCTCCTTGTGGGGTTGGAGGGGACATTAGTGTATCTGGATGATATCCTCATTCAGGCCCCTACAAAGTAGGATCTATGGCAGAGGGTGAGGACGGTGCTTCATAAGTTGGGCGATGCAGGGCCCCACCTTCGGTTGGAAAATGTCTGTTTGGAGTTCCAACAATTGAGTTTGTGGGTTATCAAATAAGTGCGGAGGGGATAAATCCTACAGATGAGAAGCTAACTGCAATATTATCCGCACCTAAGCCTAAAAATGCTGACAGCTTGAGGGTTTACTTAGGTTTAGTGAACTACTACGATAGATTTTTCCCTAACAAAGCTTCCCGATTTCATGTACTGTATGACCTATTAAAGCAAGGTGCTAAGGTGCTAAGTGGGAGTGGGGAAGTGAGCATGATGATTGTTTACTGTATGTAAAAGATGTAGTGACAAAAGCAGCGCTGGTGCATTTTAATCCTGATCTCCCCCTTGTGCTTGCTGGGGATGCATCTCACCATGGTATTGGGGCGGTGATAAGCCATGTGATGCCGGATGGAACCGAGAGGCCCATTGCTTTCGGCTCCCGCACATTGAAGCCTGCGGAGAAAAACTACTCTCAAGTGGAAAAGGAGGCCTTGGCAATTATATTTGGTGTCACTAAATTTTATATGTATCTATGGGGAAGAAGATTCACTATATACAGTGATAGCAAGCCAGTGGTGGGAATTTTCAACCCTCAAAGGAAGCAATTGCCAGACGATATGTCTCCACGGGTGCTCCGTTGGTGTCTTTTCTTATCAAATTTTGATTGTATATTTAAAGTTTTATATAGACCTGGCTCCCACAATGGGAATGCAGATTTCCTCAGCAGGTTACCCCTGGAGGAGGATGGAGAGGAATTATTCCCTGACCCGGCGGGTGTCCTTTTCCTTGAGGAGTCTGCACATCATTCCCCACTAACAGCTGGAGCCATTGCAGAAGCCACAAGGAAGGATCCTGTGGTGTCGAAGGTCCTGTGCGGAGTCCTACATGGCTGGGATTTCTCCAAAAATTCCCCCGAGGTGCAGCGGTACCTGAGGGGTCCTTCTAGATCCTTGTCTGTGATGAAGGGTTGCCTTCTCAGAGGCAACCGGGTCGTAATTCCTCCCACATATCGCTCCCAAGTGTTAGCCATGCTACAACGGGTACATCAAGGTATTGTACGAACAAAAGGGCTGGCCAGGAATGATGTATGGTGGCCTGGGATTGACGAGGACATTGATTCCTTAATTAAATCTTGCCCCCAATGTTCCTTGCTGCAAAAAAATCCCCCTGTTCGCACGTAAGCGCATTGCGTGTCTTCTTTGTTTGGGTTCCCTTTCCCAACTTCCCTTGCCTTCCCTTTGGCGCTGGTGAGGTGAGTTCGTGAGAAGGAGGAGGGGGAGAAAAACCCGGCGCATGGGGAGTCGTCTTCCTACGCTGGTCGACGAAACACAGTGCCTCGATCAAGAGAGGCTTTTGAGGGTTTTTTCGTCTCCTACACCATTCGGAGCTGCCGTATTTCATCCTCCGGTAAGCGCCTATCCTCATTTCCCCTTCCCATCTCCCATTCAAGACTTTCTTTCTCTATCCCCTTTTATTTTATTTTATTGAACCTCTTTCTGTTGCGTTTGTCGCACGTCACGGTCCAACGGACCACGTGTGCCTACACCCATTGTGAAGGTACCCACCATTCCATGGAGCATACCTACCAAGCCATGGTCTAGACTTTATATTGATTTTGCTGGCCCAATCTTTGGTCATACATTTTTACTTCTTGTTGATGCCATGTGGAAATGGGTGGAGTAAGCTTCCACTCGGGGTTCACTATCATCACAGACTACAATAGCGAATTTGCGCAGCTGGTTTGCCACTCATGGCCTGCCAGATGAGATTGTCACGGACAATGGACCTGCATTTAGGTCTGAGGAGATGTTAGAATTTGTCCGCAGAAATGGCATTTTTCATTACAAAACTCCTTACAACCCTGCTAGGGATGGGCAAAAAATACCGGTATTCGGTAGTACCGAGTACTATTTTTTTTTACTCCGGTAGTACCGGCCAGTATTTAAAATCGGTACTACCGAAGGTACCGGTACTAGAAATACCGGTACTTCGACAGCCCTGCCATCTTATGTATTGTCAGTAAACTAACTACTAAAACAATTGAGTGTTGATAATAGTTCAAAGCGAAGTTGATGTTAATGAACAGCACTAATAACAACAACGGCATAAACAACAAATTAACAGTATTCTTGAAGAATTGACTTTGCGATTATGATTTTTCTGTATGAATATAATATTCCATGCCCACTTTGAAGTATCATTTAAAAGTAAAAACATTCGAATTAAATATAACTTGCTCAGTAATTTTAGGTGAATTGGAGCCAAAATTCTAGTTGTACAATAGTGACAATTGATGCGTGTTTTAACTTGATCCCAAGGTATGAAGAATACAATATACGTCCTAATGAAGAATAGAATATGAATGAATGAATTATTGTTTTATCGTCGTGTCCTTATTGAATTGGCTAATTTGATGAAGGCCGGTATATTGTTGCCATTGCTTTATTATTTCACATCGTGTTTCATAAATAGTAGTTTCCTCGCAAGTCGAAATGACTATGTTTGTCCATACTTTAAAATGATAACTTTGCACCGAAGTGACATAATATATTTATTATCAATTGTTTTTTATTTCTTATTTATTCTAGTAACAAAAACTGGTGTGCTTGAATCGTTCGAGATTGATTCCGGTACGGAATAATCTCGAACACAATGTAAAAACATACGAGTGAGACCTTAGTTACGTACCGGAATTAATCCCAAGCGATTCAAGCACACCCCCCCAGGCCCTCCAAAACCTTCCTCTATTCCCCACCCGTGTCATTCAATATTATAATATATATAATAACTATAATTTCATTTATTAAATATGTGCACTACAGTTATTCAGAAGTCTCTCTTGGCAATGCGATAAAATTAATTAAGATATGACTTAGGTACGCCGTGGGCATGTATGTACATACATACTATGACTGCGTTGGAAGTGCAAAAAAGAGAATTTTTATCAAAAATAATGGGGATCCCCATATGCGTACTGCAGCCTACTGGTTGTTTTTCCCTTTCTCACGGAACATTTCAAAGGTCCTATTACCCGACATGTCGGACGAAATGTTTATAGGACAATTGAGATCTGAAGATTCTGTGATTAAATCCTTCATGATTGAGATTCCTATAGCGTGAAATGGTTCACTGGCATATGGCGATGGAAGAAAAGAGTAAACAACATTGTTTGCCCCTTCGTAACCAATCGTTAAATTTTATTCGTATCTCAAAGGGTCTTCCGCGGTGGTCATGGGCGGATCCAGGGGGGGCTTTCAATTGGAGGCCCCCCCCCTGGAAGCTTAAGCTGAATTGTGCATGTGCAGAATTTTCTGTATATTGTTTTTAATTGGCAACGACCGACTATTAATACTGAACATGACGATTATGGCGATACATAAATGGCGATACATAAAACAATGATTACAATAATACATATCGATAGTCTGTCTTTTCATTGGAGGGGCGGGGGTAAAGGGGACAAGACTGGTGACCGTCCCCCCCCCCCCCCCGCCCAACCTGGTGGTGGATGTTCCTCAGAGTAAGGCCCATCCTTACTCTGATTGAGAGAGATGTTCACCCATTCTCTTCTCCACCACCGTTCCGCTGGAGTCAAGGAGTGCGTGTAAGTTTTAAAAAAACATGCTTTTATGTTAATTAAGGTAATTCGACATTTTACTATGTAGAAACGGTTTGGAACTGAAGAGGAATACACCCACCAGTATCAAATTACGGAATAATTTCCAAACGCCTTCCGTCCTCAAATCGGGCAAATAATATTTGCCGCAGGAAAAAGGCGTCCGTTGCGAGAGGGGCGGCGATCCTTCTAAGGCCCTACCTCGAAAATCAATGTTATTGGACCGTACAAATGCATTTATTTCTCTAAACTAAACGGAAATGCGACCATGACTACAACATTGAAATTTATTCGATGGCAGTATTTTAGGCATAACTAACACCGATTCTTGTAATGTAAAATCGTACCGTCAAATTTCTTTACAAGAGACGAGTGTAAAGATATTTTTACACACGTATATACAACAAAAATTAAAATGAGTTAAGTTTTCTCGGGCACCAGGTGAATGCTTTTTGTACAGCCAAAGACTGTCAGACTGACACCGACAAGTCTTAATGAATAAGAAAACTTATTATTCATTAAGATCATGGTAGAAGACGTCCTGATGGCGGTGTCAGAGTTTGACAAAGAAAACGCTGGCTGTAGGAAATGCACTCACCTGGAAGAGCTCCCGAGAGAACTTCACACATATAATACGCCAGGAAAACACCAAAAATCAAAATGTATCTACCGAAATCGTGTGTATGACTTTGTCTTTACCAACGACATCGCTATCCACCTTCTCACTATTAGATAATCGAGCCTCCGATACATTTTTCCAATGAATCTCCGTAAAAAATGCCTGTGGATGAGTTTTTCAGTGTATTCTTTCTGTCTGGCATTCTAAGTTGCCGAAATACCGGATAATTAGGGTAAGACGAACGTTAATTTTCAAATTATTAACATATTTATTCAATCACGAAAGTACCGGTATACCGGTATTTTTTCGCCGGTACTACCGGGGGAGTACTATTATTGCTTTTTAATACTCATCACAAAAATACCGGTACTTTTGTAAGTACCGCCCATGCCTAAACCCTGCCTCTAATGGGCTGGCAGAAAGGATGGTCCAAACAGTTAAAAGGTTACTTATTAAATTGCCAGCCAAAGAATGGGAAAAGGAGTTAGCCAACATCCTACTTACATTACGTACCACACCTAATTCCACAGGGTCAGCTCCCTCTGAGCTGTTGATGGGGAGAAGATTAAAAACAGTGTTAGACAACCTACATACTGCAAATTTAAATTTAAATGACCAAAAAAGGAACTCCATCCTGCTGGGGAGGAGGGAAGCTGCTAAGAATTATTTTACTGTTGGGGACACTGTTTTTTACAGGAATTGTGGTCGGGGAGGGCCATGGTTGAAGGGAGTAATTTCGGACGTTGAGGGTCCTCATAACTTCAAAATTATTTCTGACTCTGGGCATGTCGAGCGAAGGAATGTTAATCAACTCCGTCGTAGATGGACTGACAGTAAAAATCCCAATGTCATTGTAAATGCTAATCCCTCTCCTGATTTCCCGAAGGTACAAGCCGCAACCGAGGAATGCAGCAATTCACCAGAGAACAACAACACCTGGTTGGGTTGGCCTGATGAGTGGGTGACCATACGAAACCCTCCGCTAGTTGGGTCACTAGATGGGTCTCCACCCTGTGATAATTCCGAAGGAAGACCCACGGAGTCTAATTCATCTCGGCCTCGGCGGGCACTAAGAACTCCAGCTCGTCTGGACGATTTTGTTCTTTCATAAATGACTTATTTTCCTTTGCTTTGAGTTAACTTTGAATTATAATTGTATCATTCACGTTCTGAGTTAACTTTGAATTATATTTGTATCATTAATTATATGTGTGTGCAATGATTTGTTAATGTGTGAAAATTTCATGAATTTTGTAATGTGCTTTTTGTATTGTAGAAATAAGGGGGGGGGGAGAGTTGTTATGTATGTCTGCTAATTAATTTCGTATGTCACTTGTTTTGTGACTGTGGCGCCACTTGAGTGGCGTGGCAGAAGAGGGGGCTCAACGCTCTCTCGGATTGTGGCTATGGAGGACGATGGACGTGTCTCGGGCACTGTCTCTTACAAGATTAAATCAGTTGTTTTTTGAATAAGTGTTGTTATTACATAACACTAACTTGGAGTTCGCAATATATTTTAACGTCATCAGTGGAGATTTTGGAATTTATTTAAGGGAGTAAAGTCTAAATTTCAACTGACTATCTGATAATGATTTCCATTTCAATTCATGTAATCAATTGGTTACACTAATAAAGTTATCATAACGTCTCTTTACAAATCTTGCCAAACTTTGCTGCACACGTTCCATTTCATTATCTACGCCTATTTCGTAGGGATCCCATTTCCTGGCAGTGTATTCGAAATGATGTCTAAAAAGGGAATGGTAGCTAATTTCGCGTACATGATAGTGACATTTTGCCAGTACTCTTGTGATGAATCCCAGTTTACGATTACCTTGACCCATTATTTCACGTGTTTACCCCAAGAAATATCATATGTCGGTGTTATTCCAATATATTTAATGGTTTCTACCTTTGTTAATAAACTATTACTTATGTAAGTGCTAGGAGAGCTATTCTTTTTCCAAAAATTCATTGGTATACATTTAAAAATGTATTTCTAACTGCCATGTATCATTTGATTTATGTTAGGTGTACCTATTGTCTGCGAATTTCATGCATTCAATTTTTTGCCATGGTAGCAACTATTATCGTAGGTGTTTCAGAGAAATAAAAGGCATGGCAGAAATGAAGTATCCATGGTAATATTATTTACTTTTTATCCTGTGTGCAGGTTCAGGAGTAATCTGAAGAGCCATACCCGCGTATGGGTGGAGATGGCGAAAACGGGGTACCCCAGGAGTTCAGCTCAAGTTAAAGACAAAGTGCTAAACTTAAAAAAAAGATACATGGAATTGAAGCGTTCCCTGAGGTCTGGTGATTCACCCCCAGAATGGCAATTCTGGGGTGTGCTTCACCAGATTTTCGGGGAAAAGCCCTCTGCCACCCCTGAGGCAGTCATGGATTCAATGGCATCTCCGTAAGTTTTATCTTTTTTGTTACTGGTGGAGCACTAGTCTTCTTTCTGTGGGGCTTATCTTTACACCATAAAGAGGTGACAATTTGAAATAGTGCTCATATCACCAAATGTAATTTCAGGGAAATGTTTGTCTTGCCACTCCTTATTAAATTTGCCTGCGTATTTTGTTAGTCACTTACTTAAGATGCCTGTTAAATCAATACTATCATCCCCTGATTATTTTCTTCATTTCTGTCATTTATGTTAATTTGTATTTACATTCTGTTTTAAATTGTGTGGCTAGACATGCTGCTGATTCAATGTAGGTAAAGTCCTAGGTAAATCAATTCACATCCAATCAGTCACTGGGGTGCTAGGTAACCATCCCAACCTATACTATGTTTGTGAAAAGTCATAAGCATCAGAATAATTTATAAATACATTGGTAGGTTTATGCAGTGTCACTACCGTAAATAATTTTGGCATACTTCTGAAATTCCCTGGTAAATGTTCTCATGTCCCTGAATTATATCTTGGTCTGTCTCCTTGAACCTTTGTACTGCTATTCCATCCATACCTCACATCCTCCCCTATAACATAAGTTTCGATGTATCTTAGTATTTTTCTTGAAAACAGTTGTAACGCTCTTTACAACATTGGGAACTTTTTTCCTCCCAGCAGACCAGTCATGGTGGAGCTTGCTGCTGAAGAAACTGGGAGAAGTGGCAGTGGCTCCCCACGTCAGTCGTCTCCACTGCCATCTGCGACCCCTAAGATCGGAAGCGGAGGAAGGAAGCGGAAGAGGTCATCCTCCTCAATAGATGAGGAGGTCCTAGATATATTGAGGCGGTCCGAGGAGGAGCAGAAGGAGAGGGCAAGGAGGACAGAGAAGAGAGACACTCCTCAGCCAGTTGGAAGTAGTGTCCATGCCTTGCTGTCTGCTCCTCCTCAGAAATCCCCACCACCTCCATCCCCCTCCTATCCCAATAACCCCTCCCATCCTCATTCCAGACCCATGATCCTGCCCTCCACTTCCGTGCCTGCAACCTCCCAAATAGCCACTCCTCCACCTTCCCACCAACCGAGCCAGTCATCGGTGGTGACCCTTGAGGATGGGAGGGTGGTACCACTTTCAACCTTTAAGAAATTCATCATTTTAAAGAAATAATTTCAGTGTTCAGCGTGCCGGCATTGTGAGTGTGAATAACGCTCGAATTCATTTCCTTTATAATTCTATAAAAATGTACGTACTTGTGAAATTAACAATTCATCATCAGTTGTAAAGTGTGCATTGTACTTAAATATTTGAGCACGTGTGGGGGATCGTGTTATGTGCAATAATAGAAATGATGCCACCGGTTGCTGTTTAAGATTACCTACCTTAAATATTTTAATTCAATGAGTGTAATATTATTTCTCGTTTTTGTCTCCCTGAGCAAATTTAAATGTTCTATCCAGGAATGTAATACAAATATTTCCTTCTAGGGACTGATGAGAAGATTTTGCAATTCATTGCATTGAAGGGGAAGTTTGCCCACCTCTTCACTGGGCGGAAAGGGTCTGCAGCAGAAGCATATGGGTGAGTTTAATATTCGAATTTCACGTATTAAGAGTAGTGTCTAAGAAGAGTATTCTCTTTTTTATTTTCTGGCAATGCTTTCCTTAAATCTACTTTACTACTATGGTATTCATATACAGTCATACCCTACTAGCCCTCTGTGTAGTAGATTCTCCAGAAAAAATCTCGGCATTTTCTCAATCTCCTGTGCTCTTTCTTTCCGCTTGTCTTGGCAATATCATGTGCCACGTGTGTGTCACGTAAGCAACTTATCACCCCACATATTTTCCCTCACTTTGACTATTGCTGTCTTGAGTACCGTTTGTATTTGTTTGTTTATTCTTGTACTTGTTACTTGCAGTATTTGTTTCTTGTTCTTGTAGTTTGTTGCATGTTCTTAGCGGACGAAGGCGTCCAAGGACCAATTTGTTTCTATTCTATTTCTATTCACTGAATACTATCCTTATTTCGTATTTCCATTCCCAGAAAAATTGCTGCTGAAATGAATTTCAGCGGACCCTATACTGCCCTGAAGAAGAGGTGGGAAAATCTAACAGAGAGGTACAAGGTGTGTTTAGCATTGGGTCATCCATTGTCAAATTTGTTGTTGCTAAATAAATGTTCTCATATGAAGGCAAAATTTTATACAGTGATAAACCTACCATTTTCTTAAAAATCTAATGTCCTTGGTTTCATCAAGTCAGTAGTTTGTGGTGGATTCTTTGCTATGTCAGCGTTTAATGCTCTCAAATTTAGTTTGGCTCCTAAGTCACCGCATGTAATCTTAAATTTTGCTAGAGCCATGGACTACATAGATTGTGTTTCATCTGTTGTAGGCTTGTCTATTATCTTCTCCCTCCCTCCATTTCCTCATAATTATGCTGTCCTCTTTGCTACAGAAATGCAAGTACCCGCGTTCTGGGATGGGGACTGAGGGGGGGCCACTGACGTGGAAGTTTTATGGCCCTTGGACTTCGCCATAATATTCCCCCCCCCCCCCCCCTTACTCCTTGATTCAGGAGAGAGAAGGGAGAAGAGAGGGGAGAAGAGAGGGGAGAAGAGAGGGGAGAAGAGAGGGCGTCTCCTGGTCCCTCTGCTGGATCCAATGTCGAGTCTGTCCCTTCATCCTCCAGCACACCAGTGAGATCGAGGAAGAGGGAGGATGAAGGGGCAGATGACTTGCTGACATATTTGAGGGAGTCAGATGAGAGGTGGCTGGCTCATATGGGCCAGCTGATGACTGTCCATTTATGTTTGGCCAATAGTATTCAAGATATTTTAAATAAATAATCAGAAAATGATACTTGAAATTAAAATGTATTCCTATTTCATCCTAAAAACCTTTCTTCCATGTGTGTGTCATATATGTAGGCTACTTTGTTTGGGAGATTAATATGTGACCTTACTAAGATTATGCTTTGAATCATTTACATAAATTTTGCTTCTGGTGAGTGTCCCCCAAAAACTTAAAAATTCCATAAAACTTAATTTTAATGATTAGGATCTTCAGTTAATGACTTACTCCGGTACTTACAATAGTTTCGAAACAAAATATTGTATATACAGTGCCTCCAGGGGGTGGGGGGTATTACTTGTCTCTAATTGCACTTTTTGGGATACTAATGTCACCTCTGTTATGTAATTTCCTTCGGTGGGGAGAAAATAATTGACTTTGGCACGTTGTAGGTGAAGAAATTGAAAGATATACGCTTATTTAAGGACCAGGTGTGTATTGACATTACTCATTGCTATGATCAGGTGGTATTTGCTACTATCAGATATGGTTGACGAGGGTGAATGATTATACTTAAGTCACGAAAGATCAAGCACCATTTTCAATGGCATAAGTAGGTATTTTGGAGAGATACATCCGTTACTGTGAGCACAATTACTAACAACCAAAATGTAGACTGAGCAATTAATACTTTTAACGCTGAAATTCAGTTAAATTGAGGGGGTTGGTATCATACAAGAAACAGACCTGAGGATCAAATTCTTTGACTTACTCCAATTTATTTGAAAGCAATATCGACAATAAGAACAGGCGTCATTTACTTAGGCCTCATTGGCCACAATCATTGCCAATGCATTTCTGACGTCCTCTCCATTGATATCTGCTTCCACACCCATCTGATTAACTTGGGCAGGTTGTTGATTGTCCTGTGGAATATGAAAATGAAGAAAAGATGATCTCCTTATGCATGGACTATTTCAAAATGTGACGATTTATAGGTTATATGATAAAATCATTGTTATCATACGTGGCATAAAATCATACTCACTCCAACCTGTAGAACATCTCCAGCCGTCAGGCACACATTATGCAGCACAGCACATGACACGATGATCTTGACTGCTTTCTCCATTTTAACTTCAACACTTTTGTAAAAATGGTGCGCCAACGTGTCTTCATCATCCCAAACACTCGTTCAATCACTATCCGAGCTTTGGAAAGCTTGTGATTGAACAAGGTTTGGGTGGCATTTGTTGGTGCACGATATGGTGTAATCAGTGTTATTGGTGCCCGACGGCAGGGATAGCCACCATCTCCAACCAGAAAAAAACCCTCTGGTGGGTACCGCGCCTCCACATATAGGGAGCTATGCTTTAGCACCCTTGAATCGTGCACAGAGCCTGGAAACCCTGCAATCATGGTTGCAAGAAATGAAGATTATGCAGAAATACACAGCATTACGCAAGAAAACAATAATTTGTACCGGAAGGCAGTGGGGAATAAATTTTGATGCCTACCTGCAAATGCATCGATGATTTATCCATCCGCTAAACCAACTGCCTGCATCTGTACAGAGTAATACAATTTTCTCTTAATGTATTCCTCGCTTCTACCCTGAGGGCAAAACACTCTGATATGAGTGCCATCAATTGCACCCACACATTTTTGTAAGGCTAGGCTCCCTGCCTTGCCTGCAAATTCCTGCCCTATGTTATCCAGTGCTTCTTCGCCTGGCACTGCAATTACCCCTGATAATAGACTCCCCACCACCCCTAACATCCGATTCACCGACCTGAACACAGAGGTTCTTGGCACATCAAAGGTGGCAGAAATGACACGATAAGACGTGCCGCATGCATGCCAGAAGAGGAATAATATAGCCTAAGAAATTGAAATATGTAAAAAAAGGTGAATTTCAAATCTTTTGTTAGATATTACATGAATAAGAAACTGACAATGTGAATTCCCATTCTTAGGGATAGTACTCACGACGTCAATGTCCCTTTCATATATGCTTTGCATTGATAACTTTTAAACTAATGCACCGAAAGAGAACATCGATTACCTACGTTATTTTCGTTGGCGTTGTGTGGACCAATTTGTCCTCTACTGAAAATATCAACACTTTATAAACAAACAACTTGTCGATGACAATACACAAACACTTTGAATTCTGGATTCCACCCATGCCGTTTATTTGTAACCTTAGCCACTAGCAGCTGTAACGAGGCTGGGGTTACACGAAGATGCCTCCTCGTCTGGGATACGTCCCCCCGAAGAATATCCAAAATTGCACCTCTCCGCTCCAAGTACGTGAGGCAATACCTCCCCTGAGCCTTAAAAAAGTCAATTCATTTGATATGCCTCGCATGCCCTTAGTATTTTAGTAGAGATTAGGCATAATGGCCTTCATTTTCCAACTTACCTCTCTCCGCCGCAACATTCTATAAAGCCACGCTAAAACGGCACCTACCCTTCGCCTTCTTGCCCTTATCGTGTGTGCATTGACTTCTGTAACGGCATTTAGGGCAATTAAATGCTGCAGCAGCACAGGAACGTCTCTGTCGTCCATAGCGGTTATGAGAGAGTGGTTATACATGTGATGTAATATGTAAACATATGTAAACATATATGTAATACACATATATGTTTACATAAAAGACTAGTTTGCTAGCTCAAATGGCAGCGCCCTAAACCGCAGGAGCGAAATGCATTTTTCAACTGTTTATAGTTAGGGTATCTGATACTTACTGACAGTGGCGCTACTTACGCAAAAGAGCGAGAAAGAGCTGAAAAGAGCGTAAGTGGCGCTTAGAGCACAAGAGCGTGAGAGCGGAGGGCATACCCTACCGATCGGAACATGGCCTTAGACCAAGCGCTCTTGCGCCAAGTGCTTCGCGGGATGAAAAATTTAGCCGTTAAGGAACAGTTATTTTCATTAAAATTTGAGGATCTTAACCTGAGAATAGCGGTTGATCGGGCCATGGCGGCAGAACAGGCGAGGAAACACGTTTCACAACTACATGCTCAACAGAACGTCAGCTTTCGTCAAAACGACGAGATATGAGTGAATGCTGTCCACCACCAGATACCATCGTTCCAGAGAGGACGTCAAGAGAGAAACGAACGCCCTCCGCGACTACAGGCGACTAACCACTCCCACGACAGACGCCAACCACAAAATGGACACCCGCGGGAAGGTGCGAGTATGGGCTGCTATCGCTGAGGCGCAGAGGCTCCACACCCCAACTGCTCAGCGAGAAACGCCACTTGTCACTTCTGTCACAAGGTGGGACATTTGGCCAACGTCTGCCTTGCCAAGCAGCGTCGGTTGGCCCAGGGAAGGAGTCAGGATCTTCAGGCAGACCCTAGGCGACATCGCAGAGGCGTCCCAGCGGCGGCAGCAGCAACCCATTCCATCACGGAGCCATCCGATCCAGGTGAAGATAGTTGTGGAGGTAATCTGAATTCGTTCCTATTTTTTACTCGGTCCCCGGCAGCACCACCCCCCATACAGATTGTTGTTGCGATAGAGGGTATTCCTCTGACCATGAAAGTGGACAGTGGTGCTGGCCACACCATCATCGGAAATCATGTATTTCAGTCGCACTTTAGTTTTTTTAAATTAGAGCCATGCTCAATCAAACTGACAACGTGGTCCAATCAACACCTTAATGTGTTAGGCCAGTGTTTTGTGAATGCTGAATACCGTGGGGATGTGGCCAAGTTATGCTGTTGGTGGCTACGGGTCCTGGACCATCGTTATTGGGCATTGGGATCGTGGTTTAACTCATTGCACATTGGGGTGGAAGGGGTGAATTTGTGTTCCTCAGTGAATAATGTACCCCCTGAAATCAGTGATAATGCTATTGACTATGTGAAGTAGGTGTGAAAGACGCTGTGTTAGTGCAATTCGACCCAACTTTACCGGTGATTCATGCATATGATGCATCTCCTCATGGGGTTCGTGTAGTGCTTTCACATGCAATGCCAGATGGCTCAGAGCGTCCAATTGCTTTTGGTTCGCGTACGCTAAAACCAGCGGAAAGGAACTATTCCCATGTGGACAAGGAGGCGCTGGCTGTTATCTTTGGGGTACAAAAGTTTTATATGTATCTCTGGGGACGGTCTTTTACTATTTCCACAGACAGTAAACCAGCAGTAAGCATTTTCAATTGTCACTGGAAGCAACTGCCTGATGTGTTGTCACCTCGAGTTCTTCGTTGGTGTCTCTATCTCGCCAATTTCGACTATACAATCAAATATAAAAAAGTGTCTGATCACTGCAATGCTGATTTTTTAGCAGGATGCCAATTACTGTAGATGCTGACGATGACGACTCCTTCCCTGAACCAGCAGGAGTCCTTCTGTTGGAAGAAGCTCCTTCCTTGTCTCCAGTGACCTCGGTCTCCATTGCAGAACACACAAGGAGGAATCGTATCCTGTCCCGTGTCCTCCAGTGTGTGCTCCAAGGTCAACAGTCCTCCACTGATCCCGAAGTGCGGAATTACCTTAGAGGGCCCATGGGTTCACTGTCAGTCATGGGTGGATGTGTTCTACGCGGTTGCACGGTTGTGATACCTGACCAGTTGCAGCGTCATGTCCTCCAACTCCTCATAAGGCACACCAAGGGATTGTGCGAACTAAGATGCTCGCTCGGGGCTATGCATGGTGGCCAAGTATCGATCAGGATATCGAATGACTGGTTAAATCTTGTGAAAATTGTGTTCTGGCACAGAACAGTCCACCTAAGGCACAGAATATTCCATGGGATATCCGAATTAAGCCATAGACTCGCTTGCATTTAGATTTTGCTGGCCCCTTTCATGGTCACACACTCTTAATTTTGGTTGATGCAACTTCAAAATGGGTAGAAGTTGCTTTTACTGAGGGGTCATTCTCTGCTAAAACCTGCATTGTTCAATTACGTAGATGGTTTGCGACCCATGGTCTTCCCAATTCTATTGTCAGTGATAATGGACCAGCCTTTCAGTCACAAGATTTTCAATACTTCTTGCATAAGACTGGAATTGAACATTATTTCACTCCACCTTATCACCCTGCATCTAATGGTCAAGCAGAACGCACAGTACGAACAGTTAAGAAACGGCTGAGCAAGATTTCCCCTAAGGAATGGTCAGCAGAGCTCCCTAACATCCTTCTGATGCTAAGGACGACACCTAGTGCTGCCACAGGACTGCCCCCCTGTGAAATTTTAATGGGTAGGAGGCTTAACACACTACTCGATCGTTTGCTCCCGGACAATTGTGATCAAAAACGTACAGAGCTCTTGCACGAGTCTGATAAATTTTCTCTTGGTGACCCAGTTTACCTCAGGGAATTTCGGGGTAATAAAACCTTGTGGAAACCAGGAGTAATTGTGGGTATTGAAGGCCCTAAGGTTTTTAAGGTTGACTCGGGCGATGGGAATATTGAGATGCGTCATCTCAACCAACTAAGAAGGAGGTATCCTAATATAAGTTTACAGTTTCCTCAACAGGCACAATGTGATCGGGAGAGAGAGCAGCAACGAGCGGAGTTGGCCTCAATAATATTGGAGCCACTCTCAGTACCTAATCGACCTGCCAGTCCTGAGCCTGGGCCATCCAGAACCTCAAACTCAAATGAAGCTTCATTTGATGCAGACACAGTCGAATCTGTCCCTGGCAGGGAAGAAGCTCCACGCAGCAGTAGACCCAAGCGAACCATCAGGCCCCCATCCGATCTCAGGGATTTTCAACTTAATACATAGGGGGGGGGGATGATGGATCTTTTGATGCTCGTGACTTAATGTGACTCTATTTTGATGCTTGCGATTTTACTTTGATGCTCTTGGTGTTATTTTTGATGTGAACTAGTGCTATAATATTATTCTCATGTGAATGTAACTTTATTTTGATGACGGTTATTTTATTTTGATGATCGTGATTTAACTTGATGCTTTTGGCATTATTTTGATGTAACCTTGTGCTCTTCTTATTTTTTTATTGTGCTTTTGATGGGAACTACTTGATATACTGGGGTGATCTTAATTAAAAAGGGGGAGGATGTTATGTATTAATTTATGTTCTATATGTGATATTTGTATTGCCGTTGCGCTGTCTGCCATGATGAATTTATTTTCGATTGTCTTTTGTTTTTCGGTGTACTTGTGAGATTTCGGGGTGTCCACTCTCTCTCCTGTCCTGACTGTCACGGTGTGCAGACGCATGGCGTGAGCAGCTATTGTAACCATGTGAGTGAGAAATAAATATTGCTTCCACAACGGCTGGTGGCTTAGTAAGAAACGGACTCAACAGATACCATGCTCGTAGTGTGCGATAAATATTCATACTACTATCCGTTTTTTTTAATGAAATCTGTCAAAATATACTGTATGCACAGTTCATTCAATCAATATAATTATTATAACTTGTTGTAGAACTACTTATTTGTGCCCTTTCTACCGGATATACGTGAAGAATTAGGTTTTCAAGATTTTCATTATAAACATAACGTCCAGTTTTCGACAAAAATTCCTACTTTAAGCCAGGCCCGCAATTACGAGTAGGCTCTTGGGGCTGCACTACAAAAAATATTCTGATGTTCCAGTATTGTGGTGCGGGCGCGTAATAAAATAATAGTTGTTGTCGATGCCTAGTACGATCGTGGACACAGTGCATTAGGGCTCACTAATTTGTAAAAACTCAACCAGCGGCATCAAGAGAGAGGGCGTGGCGCGTGCGCCACAACTTGCGAGATCGTTTTGCTATTTGAACTTTCTCCACCCTCTCAACGCAGCACTACTTACGCCCGCTCGATGGATTTTTGATACTTATTAGTTGAATAGTCTCCATATGGCGTAATTATATATTTTTCAGTTCATTTATCGAGGGAACAGTAGGCGCGCCGGTGTTTGGAAACTAGTTTGTCGCGCTGCCTCTTACAGTCCCATGTTGAATATTTAACAAATATCTCTATATTATTTATCTGGTTTACCTCGCAATAAAACAGACCTATTTTGTTTGCGAGTTCTCCTGGTGTCCAAATAGAATGGATAATAGCGCTTCCTTTCTTGCAACAAGAAACCCCCCCTAACATTTCTCTAGCTACGGCCTTGCCATTCACCAATAAAATAATGGGCCCCAAATTCGTTTCCAGCCGAGGGCCCCCGACGATGCCAGACCACTCCTGAAATTACATCTCTTACTGCTTTTGGCTTGCCTTTTTACGGTGTGACTTGCGAAATTTGCGAAACATTAATGGTCCAGTGATGTTGCCCTTTCAGAATTAATTAAGCCTGCTCTCCGACGATTTTCATATGCATCGTTTTTTTTTTAGATCTAAGAATCCCGTAATAAATACTGGTATACAAAATTGGAAAGGAAGGGCCCTCTCCTCTTCCTCTACATGTAATACGATTCAGCCCAAGAATCTCCTGGGTCACTCGAGAAGTCTACAACCAGACATTTTCTTATCTCTGACCAAATGAAGGGGTCTCAAATTGTCTGGGCATCGTTTTAGCTTTCCATTACGAAAGAATGATTCGTCTCGCCTAGCTTCTGCAGTGATGGTTAACATTGTCCAGTTATTTTACAGCTATTTCGAGTGCGATCAGCATTTGTTGTGTGTTTGGCATCACTGAGTTGAGTCTGCTATAGGTTATGCAATGTTACATAAGAGAATCAAAGTGTCATAAATATTTATCCATATATTGACTAAAGGCACTTAAATATCGGTGAAAACGTATTTAAAATAGTGACGATTATGCTTATTTGCAGTATGATTACTTTAATATCATCTAATTTCGTAATTGAATGAAACTCGAGAGTCAAGTAAAATTTTATTGGACGTTTTCAAATGAAACGAACTTAGCATGCTTGTATTTGTTTCCAAGGTGGCGTTAAGTGTCGCAAAGAATATTAATCGAATGTTGAGTGCTTGCGTTTCTCGTAATGTAATTACATTTTTTCCTCTTTCATTTCTGAATTTAATACATCCCGGTCTCATGTGTAGATTACCTTCTAAAATTAACGTTTTTACCACGCCAAACCAGTTTTCAACAACGGCATTGCTAAATTGGGGTCTGAATACTGTTCCTGCGCGTTTACCCTTTACAACGTGTGACCACAGGGGAAGGTATGGAATATGTATATCTTTCAAAGAAGAAATGGAAAAACCTAGGGCTATAAAATTCGTTCACCGAACCTACACTATCAGTTTCCACGTCCCTAGAAATTGCTTAAAACCTTTGATAAAACGTACTCCTCTTAAAAAGTCTATCCTTAGGAACATGCGCAATGTTAAATTCTTTCCTTTCTAACGGTAGTTTATATCTTCCTGCACTTATTGCGATTTCCGTTAGTTCCCAAAGAGTTCTCTTAACCGTCACCCCCTTCATTTCAGACTGTAACAGGGTCGCAAACTTAATGAATCCACATTCAACTACATCGGCGTCATTCGCACGAAGTCCTACCATGACTTTCAAAAAATGTTTCACTCTCTTGTCGCGGAACTCTTTCGTCATTGCTTTAGCTACTAAATGGAGAAAGTGTGTGCAGCATATCAAAGTTGGCAAATCAATTTTAACATTTACCTGGCCGTAAACATAATCGTAAGAAATTTCCAAGTACCGAGATGGTGAATGCGCGGTAGCCCAAACACGAACCACGGAACTTATGATGCCGAAACTGAAATCACGAACAACAGCGTCAAAGAATGGTAGTTTCATGCCTGCCTTTGTCACCGCGAAATGAACGAATTTAGTCAGAAAACAGAGAATATTTGCCGCGTCATGAGAGTCGGTTACTATTTCCATGACCGGAAGGAGAATGCCATTTGCATTAATAACTCCCGCGTAGTAAAGAACGCGCTTGTGGAAAGACGGATGTTTCTTAACTACTGAACCAGTTGCTGGTTCAGTAGTTAAGAATTAGTAGTTAACATGGAACATCAAAGTACAATGTAGGTCTATTTCTTCGTAGGGAGCGAAGAACGTCAACTTGTTGCAATGAGTAACAGCCAACGGTAAGAGGAAGTCCTCCTTGCTGGATATATCTTTCACCTTCCTCGCGCTCCTTCAAAAGCATAGCGAATACATCAATAACGTAGTCGTTGCTGAAATCCTCAGATGCTCTACCTTTCTTTACGAGCCTGGCGAAAAACATCCAATGAGTGTATACCAACAATGTGGGCATTTCTTGCATTTAGGATGCTCACACACTTCGCCAGAGCAACTATCCTCCTGTTTTTGCGATCGTGCACCAGAAGAACGCACGCGGAATTAAGGGAACATCATTTATTTGCAATCACATTCGTCCACTTCCTCCCAACAAGCGCACCGCCCACAAATATTTCCTCCCATTCCTCTCGCGTAACATTAACTTCCCCTACATACGCCCCAACCGGTGTCCATTTCTTTTTCACGGATACTGATCTGCGGATCACTGCCCTCCCCTTCCGCGGGCAATTCCCATTCTTCCGTAGTAGTAGTAGTAGATTTAGGTTTATAGGGTGCGTCGACAACTATGGTCATTTTGCACCACGCACAATCTAATTTATAATAATAAATATGTAGAAATATAAAAAAGTAGAAATATAAATATAGAGTAAAAATCAAAGGCGGTATAAAAGGTCCAGTTTATGACAATAAATTAGATTTTATTCATTAAGTTTATTTCTTTTAAAAAGGTAATAACATGGCATAGGCGATCAGCATCGCTGCCTAGAACGTGTTCTAGGTCGCCGCTGATGCCTAGCCTGTTACGTGTGTCCCGGTATTTGTCACACTCCGTCAGGATATGTCGCACACTGAGAGGACAGTCACAGTCATCACATCGCGGAGGAATTTTCTCTTCTGTAAAGAGGAACGAGTGGGTCAGGGCGCAATGCCCGATTCTTAATCGTGTGATGACCACTTCTTCTCTGCGACTACCCCTGACGGAAGTGGGCCACACTGACGTTACCGGTTTAATTGCCCGTAACTTATTGTTTAGGACATCGCTCCAAAGTGCACTCCACTGCTCTAGGACTATTTTACGGAGAGAGGCTTGCAGATCCTGATAGGGTACTAGCGTCGTATTCGGCTCAGGGATATTTAGCGCTTCTTTTGCAGCTGCATCCGCCTTCTCATTTCCAGCAATACCCATATGTCCTGGGACCCAGAGAAAAATAACTTTGATTCCCTTTCTATTAAGGGATAAAAGGGTAGTATGTATTCGCTGGACAATAGGGTGTGGTGAAGAAAAGACGGAAATGGATTGCAGTGCGCTCATTGAGTCCGTGCAGATGACAAAAGACCCCGAAGAACCCCTAATTCCTTCAAGGGCCATCTTAATAGCCAGCAGCTCCGCTGTGTATACGCTACACAGCGTATTGAGTCTGGACTGGACGACACCGTGATGGGAGGAGGTAACCGCGCACGAACAGGCTGCATTCGACTTCGATCCATCCGTGTATACAGGGATGGAATCGGAGTGGCGACAGAGAAATTCGTTGAAGAGGCGCTGGTATTCTAGAGCAGTGGTGTGGGATTTATGGCGCCTATCAAGTGCCATATGGATGTCCGGCGGCGGAATAATCCACATAGGGTAACTCGAGTACCCAACTGGATAAACATCTGGGAGTCTTAACCCGACACCCTGAATAAATAAATTAAAACGAACACTGAGCGGCTTGGTAGCTCTTGTCCGACGATTAAAAAGTTCCATAAATCTAGGGTTAAAAATCAAATTGAAACACGGGTGATTCTTGGTAGCTAAAATTTTCGCCACATAGGAGCACATCAGTATGTTCCTACGGTACGGTAACGGAGGCTCCCCGGAATCAGCATAAATGCTGAGGACCGGACTAGTCCGGAAAGCACCAGTAGAAATACGAAGCCCTGCGTTGTGTACTGTTGTTAACGACCTTAAGTAAGAGTCGCGACTGGAAGCGTAAACAACTGACCCGTAGTCCAGTTTGGAACGTACGAGTGCGCGATATAATAAAAGCAGGGACATTCGATCGGCACCCCAAGTTGTGTTACTTAAAAATTTTAAAATATTTAGAGTCCGTAGACATTTATCTCTCAAAATCTGTATGTGTTCACGCCAGTTCAGTCGGTAGTCAAAAGTCATACCGAGAAATCGGACGGACTCCACATACGGGAGAGTTTTGCCATTGAGTGACAAAGTTGGCGGGAAGTAATGTCCCCTCACCCGGTAAAAATGGACGCATTTGCACTTATCCGAGGAAAACTTAAAGCCATTCCTCCGCGTCCAAACCTCCAGTTTGCTTAGAGCCAACTGAGTCACTCTGGTTGCAGTGGCTATTTTGGACGACCTGCAAAATATTGCTAGGTCGTCAACGAACAGAGATCCCATGAGTGGAGGTTTAATGCATTTAGCTATGTCGTTGATCGCAATTGCGAAGAGTGTCACACTTAAAACTGAACCCTGTGGAACTCCAATGTCCTGCCGATAAAATTTGGATAAATGTCTACCTATTTTGACTTTAAAAACACGATCAGTTAAAAAATTCTTGATAAAAATCGGTAAATTGCCCCTCAAACCCCACTCATGTAGAGTCATTAATATCTTATGCCGCCACACTCGGTCGTATGCCTTCTCCATGTCGAAGAAGACACCTATGACGTGTTGACGGAGAAGAAAGGCCTCCTGGATGAAATTGTCGGCTCTGACCAGGTGGTCAACGGTCGATCGGCCGCGTCTAAAGCCGCATTGAATATTCGAAAGAAGATTTCGGCGCTCCAACCACCAAACGAGACGCCGATTTACCATTCTTTCCATTACCTTGCACAGGCAACTAGTAAGGGAGATGGGTCTATAATTATTCGGGTCAGCTCTATCTTTACCCTGTTTGAGAATGGGGACTACTGTGGACTGCCGCCAGGAGGGTGGAAAACTACCCTCAGCCCAAAGTTGGTTGAGGGAGCGAAGGACTTCCACTAATGCCCCCTCCGGAATATTCCGGAGAAACGCATTATGGATGTCGTCCAATCCTGTGGCCGAGTCGCGTGAGTCTGCAATGGCAGAACGCAGTTCCCAAAGGCAGAAGGGGATATTATAGTCTGCCGTCCACCACTTCTCAGTAAAGATAAGTTTCTGAGATTCAATGCGCCTCTTGGTGTGTAGGAATTCTTCCTCATAGGTGTCGTCGCTGTATGTATTGGCGAGTGACTGCCCAAAAACCTCGCTAATAGCCGACGGAGATGTCAGTAAATTACCACCGATATTGAGGAATGAGACGCTGAGCTGATTGTGGTTTCCCGAAATTCGTCTAACCTTGTTCCATACCTGTGCAAGGGGCGTTCTACAATTGACATCAGATACATATTTCATCCAGGAGGCTTTTTTCGCCTCCTTCACCACCTTTCGAGCTTTTGCTCTGAGGCGCCTGAAGGAGGACAAATTTGTCTCAGTGGGGTGCTTGTTAAAAATTCGTAACGCCTTCTTGCGTTTACGAATCGCTTCAGCACAATCATCGTTCCACCAGGGGACTGCAGGCCTAGTTATGCAATGCAGTGATTTGGGCACACTGCAATTTGCGGAATCGATGATATTGCGGGTCAGCATTTCAATGTTTAAAGGCCCATCACGGTTGTTGTCATGTTTAAAATTGATTTTTTCCCTAAAAGCAGACCAATCGGCATTCCGGACAACCCAGTTGCCCGGCCGTATTAAGTCAGTGTTAAAATTATTTTCTCTGTGTAGAAAAAGGGGGAAATGATCACTGCCACATAGATCATCGTGGACAGACAGATAGATCTTGCTCATTAACGTGCTCGATGCAATACAAAGATCAATACAAGAATACTGACCGTTAAAAGAGTTAAACCGGGTGTGTTCCCCTTTATTCAATAAAAACATGTTAAAATCAGTAATAAAATTAGATAAAATACGCCCCCTACGGTCACACTGTGAACGCAAACTACCCCATAGGGTATCATGAGCGTTAAAATCACCAGATAAAATAAAAGGTCTGGGCAACTGACGAACAAGGGCTTCTAAGTTGGATCGAGTGACCGGGGCACCCTCCGGCAAGTAGACGTTACATAACGTCACAGCCTCTGGGGCATGCACCGTCACTGCGACCGCCTGGAAAGGCGTGTTCAGCTGCACTCGGGAGGTGTAAAGGGCCTCCCGAGTAGCAACCGCCACTCCACCCTGGGCACGTTGGCCACTGGTGTCGTCCCATCTAAAAACGTTAAAACCATTTAAAATGCCCTTGTCCGTGCTTTTAAAATGGGTCTCTTGTAGACATATACAAGAGGGGTTAAAGTCACGAATTAAAATGCCCAGCTCCTCCTTATGGCGATAAAAACCGTTACAGTTCCACTGTAATATAAAAGCCATTAAAAATTTAAAAGGGAATAAAATACAATAAATAAATAAATAAATCAAAAGGGCAAGAGTCGGATTCTGAACACAAGTGGTCAGCGTCTAAGGCGATTCTTCTTGCCTTTTTGCCTAGCGACGAGGATTTCCGTCTCCGAGAGACTTTCGTCCTCCTCCATTTGTTCCAGCTCTAGCTGTTTTGAGCTGGAAGATCCTGGGGATGGTGTCTTCTCACACGTTTTGTGTGTTACCCCAGTTTCTGGTTTTTGTGGGGACTTTTTCAAGGACCCCAGGTTGGTGGTTGAAGTTTTTTCTGCTGGTTTAATAGCCTTAGCCAGCTTGGCCGATTCTTTCTCTGTTGGCTTTAGGTTAACTGCTTCTGTTTGGGTTCCAATGGTACTTCTCTGAACAGGAGGAGCCACAACAGTGGCAAAGGACCTGGAAAAAGTGGGGGCGACCATTTCCCTGTACTTTTTCCTGGCCTCGAAATATGTTGATTTGTCCAGTGTTTTAAATTCCATTATCTTGCGCTCTTCCAATAGTTTGGGACATTTCCTAAAGTACACCGGATGATCGCCCTCGCAGTTAACACAGTGAGGTTCTTTTGAGCACTCCGCACCCTCATGCTCCTCCAAGCCGCAGCGCGGGCAGGTGGCCTTGCCCTCACACCGCGTGGCGATGTGGCCGAAACGCTGGCACTGGAAGCAGCGCATGGGAGCCGGTATGAATGGCCGAACAGGTACCGATTCAAAACCGATAAAAACCTTGTCGGGGAGTCGATCTAGCGCAAAAGTGAGGACAACGGACGTTGTATTTCTCACTTCTCCGTCACGCTTCGTAGTAAGCTTACGAGCATCTGTCACGCCTTGAGACGCCATCTCACACTTGATCTCGTCCACTTCTACGTACAACAGATCGTAGTGAGAGATTACTCCCCGACAGGTGTTTAGGGTGCGGTGCACTTGAACTGAAACCGGTATATCATGCAGTTTTTCCATTTTAAGCAACTTTTCTGCTTGAATATTATTACTGCATTCGATGAGCAGTGTGCCGTCGCGGAGCTTCTTGGCCGATTTGAGGTCACCTCGGACGAGAGAAGACAAGACCCGGCGAATGAGGAAAGGAGAAACCTTTTTAAGTGTTTCTCCTTCCTTTTGGCACCTCATCACGAGGTAGCGTTTACTACCATTGAACTGCATTTCTCCCCCGCCCTTATCAGGGCGGGATCTTTTAGGAGGTGGAAGATTAGTTTCCGCCATACCATAAAGAAGTTCGTCCCCCGAGCTCCCCACCCACCATGGAGCCACACATTCGGGACGCCGCACCGCAAACCGGTGCGGTCGCCAGGGCTACCCGAGGGGATATAGCACCCTAGAGGTGGTTGTCTGTTTCGGGTTGGGTCTTTAATGCACGGGCCCACCAAACCCGTACATCTCCAACCGCCCTACGCAGACCCCCACCTCCCTGGCACTCGCCACCGTTAAGCAATACGCCACGGAAGCCGATTGACCGGGAGTGGCTAGCTCCCGGCCGCCCGTTTACAGCGAATCCGGGGCCAAAGAGGGGTATTGGCCCCCAGTCCATACCGGGCATCCGACACCCGGCTGGGAACCACGGACCTCACCCTCCAGGATCCCCTTCTCCTCCTTACGGGTCACCGCACACGGCAAACATGCGGGTGGATCGCAGGCCAGGTGGTATGGCCGCACACAGACAGTTGACCCACAAGACTGTCCGGGCTCAACCCTTGTTGGCTCTGGGTTTGTTTTCGGGGTTGTCTCCCCGCCCTTTTAGTCGCCTCTTACGACAAGCAGAGATACTGCGGGAGTATTCTCAATCCCCCTACCCGCAGGGGGTCCATTCTTCCGTTCCTCGCTCATCATTCATTTCTTCCGTCTCCGTTTTCTCCTCGGGAGACCTAACTACCACGGAGGTGTTACGTTTTACACGAGTTTTCAAGAATTTCCAGCCCTTGCATTGCCTGAGTTTTTTTTGCTGTCCACTGACAGTTCTGCAATCTTTGCTGCAATCCAATGGCACACGTTCGCGGAATCCTCGTTTGAATATATCACGTACTTCCTTGTTCAGTCGCCAATAATCGTACAGTGTGCGCCTATTCTTAAAGTTATTTTCCCATAAAAGCTCTGCAGCTGCATCACCAAAAATACTGCTTTCACCGTTTCCTGCACACTTTATTGCAAATAAGTCTACGCCGCGCTACAATAAATACTCACTGAATGTTATAGGAGAAACATTAAGCTTCTTTGGCGGCATATTGTCTCCGTAAAGTTACTAATAGTCGTCATCCCCGCTTTCTATCACTTTTTTTAGCTTCGTCGAAATTTATGATCACAACCGTAAAGGATGAAGTGGCACAAAAATATGTACTTACAAAAATTTGCAACTCTCTCCGGCGGTCTCTCGATGTCATCCGCAAGGGAATCCACGAAGAAGTGATAAAGGAATATTATTTGTATTTCAGAAGTTGTTCTAGAAATGTTTAGGTGTGTTATAAAAAAATTTGGGCAGTTAAAATTATCAAAGAAAATATTCAATTTCCTAAGACAGTGAATATTCAAAGGCCATTCTTATGAAAGCTCGACACCGTAAAGTCTGCGTTCTTTATCTGTCCTTCGTTTTTTCTCTGGCAGATCCTCACCGCTCTTCGGCAGATTAGGTTTTGTGATAACTCTGTTGCGAATGCTAATCCCTCATAAAAAAGGGCATAAAACTGTTGAGCACTGATTTCAACTGTCAGAAGTTGAAGAATGATTCCTCCCAGGAAATAGAACAATGAGACATACTATAAACTGATTCCGTAGATAACTCGACAAGAGCAGCATTTTCTTTTTGAGCGATATAGAGATGTGTTTTACAGTAGGACTTGTATTAATTTATGAGCTGAAGTGTAAGACTATTGTAAACACAGGGAAGCATGTATTTCCTCTCTCTGCATCAATCATCAATAGTATTAGCGAATCGGAAGTCAAAAAATGTATGTACAGGATCAATACGGCTTTTAGGTCTAGTATTCACAAAAATTGTTAATTTATATAATACCCTGCCTACCACCGCAATGCTGTGTGGCAGGGAGCAAACATTCACCATTCACATGTATTATCAATCAAGAAGTACACTTACTTCGATTGCGTACTTCTGTAAACGAAAATAAAAATATGCCATAAACATTTGTTGGGGTAATAACAAAAACACCAATAAAAAACAAAAAATATGTTTCTTGGGCTCACTACAGAGTCACGGATCGCTTACGATCATCTAACTCAAAAATGTGTGTGAAAATTCATGTGTGAAATTCGTTAGTACGAATACTGAAAATTCCAATTGGGGGTTTATGAAGGCTATTTGGTTAATGTAGTTCACTTGATCTAATCAACCCTGCTTTTCCAAGTGCAGCGAGCGACTGCTGCAGAACAGGCTAGGCAGTATATTGGCCAATTAAATGGTGTCCCCAGAGGCGAGTCGAGCAGTGTATTTTCCCTAAATCCTAGTGCGCGTATGAACGCGAACTCTCTTCCTAGAACCACTCGTCAATACTCCGAGACTAGGTCTCACGGGCCATTTAGTGATTCAACTCAAGGGCAGGGTTGTTATCGTTGTGGGGCCCCAGTGATACATTTGGTCTCGGGACCAGACCACCGGTCTATTTAACAGACTATATTTTGAAGTGTTTTTGCTATTTCTTGTTTTTTTTTGTCTCTTATAATTGGAAGGGGGGAGGATGTTGTGTATGAAATTGCCAAGTGTATTCATCCATTTGTTGTCTGCTCATATATAGTTGTTCCATTGTTATTGTGCCTGTTCATTTGTTTTTCGTGGCATTATGGGTAATGTTGAGACCCAAGCTCTCTCTCTCGTCCGGCGCCATGGAAAGCAGACGTGTGGTATGATGTATCCTCTTATTTGTGCAATACATTGTGTTATGTATTTATTTCTGTTTGTGTTCATTCCTGTGGCCGCCATAATGTTTCATGCCTCAACTGTTTATGCGGACCATGATACTCACTTGTTTTGGGATAGTATAATAGCGGTGCGGCGACGTGCTCGCTCTCTCTCTTGTAATGTGACGCCTAGAAGGATGAAGTCTGCAATAAACTAGTTTCGGGATGAACGCGTGTCTGATTGAGAACACATCAGAAAGTGGCGACGAGGAAGATTCGAACTCTGAACGTTAAGTATCGTGATCATTATGTTTGTGAACTGTTTTTTTTTGCATTTTCGACGTATTTCTACTAGTTGATTTCCTCCATGCCCGATCGGCGTCACCATGCCTGTTTGGCGTCCATGCTTTTTATACTGCATCGTGTGTTAACTTTGTTTGCTGATTTTGATGTGCCTGATTTAACTTACAACGGATACTTATGCACGCTATTACGATTTGTGGATTTTCGTCCATAATTAGTTTACTTTTGTGTCGAAACTGTTGATGTTTTCCGGGACTGTTACCATGTCTCTAGACTCAGAAACTAATACGAATATGTCCATGGCTTTCGGGGCTGTTCCCCAATTTTCGGGAGATTCTAAATCTTGGGAAGATTTTACTGAACAGTTGGAATTTTTTTTTTTAGGATCACTCAATATTATCCGATTCCCAAAAACGTGCTATTCTTTGGTCGTGTACGGGTACACATACCTATAATGTTGTAAAGAAATTGTGTGCTCCCGAAAAGCCATCAACAAAGAACTATGAAGAGATTTTGCGCATCTCAGCCAGACATTTTATCCCGGCGACTTGTGTATGGGTTGAGAGGGACAAGTTCGACGCTCGCGTTCAACGTGCCGGCGAATCGTTTAAGGATTTTCTCGCGGATCTAAGGCATCTAGCCGATAATTGTAAATTTGAGAATTTAGAACAATCACTTATGCGTCAAATTCTCCGGGGAATGGCAAACCTTGGCCTCAAAGAACAGTTGTTTTCTATGCGGTTTGAAGATTTAACCCTTCAGGTCGCTATTGATCGAGCTATGGCCTCTGAACAAGCTCGTACTTATGTTTCCCAAATGAGACCCGTGCTTCAAAATGCTGCGCAGTCATTTCCAAATGTTAATGCCATTTCAAGCACTCACTCACGAATACAACCACGCCGCATCGCTCAAGATGGCGGCCAAGAGCACGGACCGTAGCGAAACGGCAGTGAAGTGCTATCTAGAGGAGCGTGCTTCCGCTGTGGTGCCCCTGAGAAGCATGGCTGCCCCTTCGTGAACGCGACTTGCCATTACTGCAGGAAGAAAGTCCACATCGCCAAAGTATGCTTAGCAAAACGCAGGCGAAACTACGAGAGCAGCGGTCAACAGACGAGGCCTCCTCGCCTCCTGACCTCATCCTCCTCGGCCGACTTTTTCAACCCGTGCGCAACAGACGAGGCCCGAGCAGCATCGACAACATCCTTCTCGGCCGACTTTTTCAACCCACACCCTGATGGAATCACCGAGCCAGAGCGAGGACGCCGCACCATTATTTGCAGATGTGGAAGGAATACACGGTAGGAGGCAATCTTTGCTTTTTTTACGCCCTCACCCATGGCTCCTTCGCCATATATTGTGACGTTGAATATTGAAGGGAATTCCATTCCCATGGAAGTGGACAGTGGTGCAGGTCACTCAATCATCGACAGTGCCTTGTACTACGAGAAACTATCATTCATCAAGTTGGATCCCTGCTTAATCAAATTAAACACTTGGGGTAATCAAACATTAAAACGTTTGGGACAAATGAAGGTGAATGTTTCTTTTCGCTCTCGTCGGGCAGAACTTTTATTGTTAGTGGTTCCATCTCTCTTGGGTCGCTCCTGGTTTCCTGCATTAGGAATCTATATTAATGGGCCGAATAATGTATCGTGTGTTGGGACAATTCCTTCTGAAATCAGTGATTTTAAAGATGTGTTTCGCCCAGGCTTGGGAAAGTATTCTGGGCCACCTGTACACATTCATCTCCGACCGGATACCAAGCCAGTCTTTTGCAAAGCGAGGCCTGTCCCCTATGCTCTATTGACTAAAGTTTCACATGAATTGGACAGAATGGTGTCGGAGGGCATATTAGTTCCTGTGAAAGTGTCTCCCTGGGCCACTCCTACAGTGAATGTTCAAAAACTTGATGGCACCATCAGGATTTGTGGGGATTACTCTGGAACTGTCAATGTCAATTGTTTGAGGGAAGTCTGTCCTCTTCCCACTATTGATGAATTCCTTAGCAAACTCGCAAAAGGGGAATATTTCGCTCGCTTGGATTTATCATTTGCTTTCCTGCAGCTCTCTGTTGACCCTGAAACAGCTGAAATCCTAACCCTCAACACCCACAAGGGGCTTTTTCAGGTTAGGCGCCTTAGTCAAGGACTGAGATATTTCAACGCACTATTGAGAACATCCTGGCCGGCCTCGATGGTGTGGTGGTATACCTGAATGACATCCTGGTGCAGCCATCCACTTTGGGAGGAATGTGGACTCGATTAAGGGAGGTGCTGAAAAGGTTCCAGGCTTCAGGACTGCATCTTCACCCAACCAAATGCTTGTTTGGTGTGACCAGCTTGGACTTCCTGGGCTACCACATCAACGGTGATGGCATTCACCCTACGGATGCCAAGGTGAAAGCTATTTTCGTGCCCCTGTCCCAAAGGATGTTGATAGTCTACGTATTTATTTGGGTAAGGTTAACTATAACCATAGATTTTTCCCAGATAAAGGAAGATAATTTCATTCTCTCTATGAATTGTTAAAAACTGATACTAAATGGTATTGGAGTCAAGAGCATGAGGAGTGTGTGGGATATGCTAAGAGTCATTACATCTGCTGCTTTAGTCCACTATGATAGGAATTTTCCTTTAATCCTGGCCTGTGATTCTTCCCCATTTGGACTTGGTACTGTCATTTCTCATATTTTCCCTGTTGTAAATAAAATAATCACTTGGTAAGATTCCACAAATTTTATTTTTCCTCGAACTAGGTTTCGATTGGTTTGACAATCATTATCAACCTTGATAATGATTGTCAAACCAATCGAAACCTAGGTCGAGGAAAAATAAAATTTGTGGAATCTTACCAAGTGATTATTTTATTTACTATGCGGTTCCACCAAGTGAAGCCTGAGGATTTCCTCTTTATTTTTTCCCTGTTGGTTCAGAGAGACCAATTGCATTTGGATCTCGGACACTAAAACCTGCCGAGATGAACTATTCCCAGGTGCACAAAGAAGCCTTGGCTATAATCTTTGGGGTGTAGAAGTTCTATATGTACCTTGCAGGGAGGGAATTCACCATTTTTTTCAGACAGCCAGCCAGTTGTGTCAATTTTCAAGCCGAAAAGGCAGCTACCATCAGTTTTGTCTCCTCGTGTTTTGAGGTGGTGTCCAATTACAATTATCAGATCAAGTACAGGCCTGGTGCTAAACATTAAAATGTAGGGTTTTTAAGCAATGTCCAATGCAGGATGGATTTGATGACCATTTTCCTGACCCAGCTGGTTTTCTTTTGCTGGAGGAGGCTCCAGCAGATTCTCCTTTCACAGCCAAGAAGGTTGCTGCCGCCACTTCCAAGGTTCCTGTGCTTTCGAAGGTGCTTCAAGGATTATTGAATGGTTGGGATTTTACAGACAATGAACCGAAGGTGCAGCCTTTTGTCAAAGCTCCGCCGGGGGTCTTCTCTGTCCTCAAGGGGTGCATACTTCGTGGCACGCGTGTGGTAATTCCTAGCATCCTAAGGAACAATGTGCTGCAATTGTTGCACAAGGTCCATCAAGGAATAGTAAAGACAAGAGCTTTGGCCAGAAGTTACGTCTGGTGGCCGAAGATTGATGATGAGATAGAGGAATGAATACAATCTTGTCCACTGTGCGCGGCCGTGCAGAACAACCCTCGGAAGGCTCCTGTCATTCCCTGGAGTATTCCGGTATGCCCATGGTCCCGACTTCATCTGGACTTAATACGCTCGGCATTTTTTTTTGTCCTGCCCGAAAGCGCGCCCCGCCCTGTCCCTCGCCTCGAAGGGCAGTCCCTATTGTTCCTCGTCCTTTAAGGGTCAGTGTCCATCCTCGCTGTCCCTTTTCCCGCCGGATGTCCGCATCCACACACTTCTCCCCCCCTATACCACCCACTCACCCCTTTTTACCACCCCCGCACCCTTTTTTTTATTTTTTTCCCGCCGACGCTCCTTGACCCTTAGGGCCTCATTGGACAACTCCGGTCACGTGGTCCACCCTGAAGGAGTATAAAAGGGGCACTCCAGACCCCGAAATATCAGAAGAGGAGAGGCGGCCAAGTGGTGAAAAACCCTTGGTTCTTTTTGCCCTCGCACCAAGCGGTGAAGAACCATTGGTTGCTTCCCCTCCGGCCAAGCGGTGGATAAACCTTGGTTTCCCTGGCACCAAGCGGTGAAGAACCATTGGTCGCTTCCCCTCCGGCCAAGCGGTGGATAACCCTTGGTTTCCCCTGCACCAAGTGGTGAGAAACCCTTGGCTGCTTCCCTGCCCGGCCAAGCGGTGAAAAACCATTGATCTTCCCCTGGCAACCAAGAGGTGAAGAACCCTTGGTTGTTGTCCCTCCTTGGCTCCCCTACCTCTCCGCTTGCCCGTGGCCGGCCGATGCCGAAACGGAGTGGGAAGTGGAGGCCGGAACGGCGGCAACGCCGCATCGAGCGCTTAGCTTTGGCATGGGCGGCAGCACAGGCTGAGCCACCCAAACCCATGCTAAGCCCGCTGAAGACCCCGGAGAAGCCGGCTCCGAGTGCCGACCCTGGACTCGTCTCGCCGCCGACGCAAGCCGTGGACCCTGGAGAAGTCCGGACCACCCCGCCGTGGCGCCTGCAGCTCCAGGACTCCCCCCTCACCCCTTACCAGGACCCCTGCTCCTATCCCCTGCGCCGACGCGACCCCCGCGTCGTACGGGCACTATTCGGTAGGGACCCGTAACTCCCTCGGGTCTCTCACCTAGCCCTCTTCCCTTTCCCCCTCTTTCCTCCCGTCCCTCTCCCCTCTCCCATTTTCTTGCCCCCTACTTCTCCCCCACCTACCCAATCTCCACCCACCCCCCCCCCCCCCGCTATTTTGATTTAAATAAAGGCAATCTGAAATCTACTGGATCGACTCCTTATTTCGTCGCCCGCTCCCCGAGTCACCCCATGAAGACACGGCAAACCGAAAGGGGTGACACAACCCCCACCGGACCGGAAGCGGAAACGACAGACGATGCAGGACCTGTTCAGGGACATACATTCCTGATTTGTGTCGATTCCATGTCCCGTTTGGTGGAAGTGGCTCCCACCCGTTGGTCACTATCGTCTTCTACCACCATTTCTCATTTAAGAATGTGGTTTGCTACCCATGGGCTTCCAGATGAGATAGTTACTGATAATGGCCCCTCGTTTCGTTCTGAATCTTTTAAAGAATTTCTCCGCAGGAATTCAATTTTGCATCATTTTGATCCTCCTTACCACCCATCTTCCAATGGACTTGCAGAGCGTATGGTTCAAACGGTGAAACATCTTTTAGCTAAACTTCCTGTGCGTGACTGGGAAAAGAAGTTGTGTAACATTTTGCTAACTTTACGTACCACTCGTAATGCTGCCACGGGCTCTTCCCCCAGCATCCTTCTGATGGGAAGACGATTAAAAACGCTCCTGGACAAGCTGCACCCAGGAAATGTTAGTGAAGAGGAAATCAAGAGGAATCGCCTACTGAGTTCCCCCTCTTTCTCCAAACCTGGTTTTTCTATAGGAGACAAAGTTCTTTTTAAAAACTATAACTCTGACAATCCTTGGCTACCTGGGGAGATTTTTGCTGTGGAAGGCCCACGTGTTTATAAAGTTAAAACTATGGATGGGGTTATTCTGAGACGACACGTAAACCAATTACAGAAAAGGCATGTACCACCAAATAGTTCACCCTGTTCTAACTCTGATTTTGTTTTCTAGGAAGATAATAGTCACTATAGCAGTCTTCCTGTGAGCGAGTGGTCTCCACCAGCACAAATTCAACCTCCTGGAAGTAATTACAGTACACCACTCCCATCCGCTTCCCACTGTGTTCCTCCTGTAAACCTGAATGCTCCACACCCTCCACTTGCATCGCCTAATGCCGACTCTCATTCACTCCCAGTTCCTGGCGTGAGTGTGCCTACAAGTGGACCCATAGAACGCCCGAAGCGGGATTCCAGACCTCCAGCCTACCTGAAGGATTTTGTCATTAATAGGAAATTTTGAAGGGGGAGGGATATTATGTATATGCTCATTTGTATTCATTGAGGATATTGTATTTGTTCATTTGAACACGTTGGTATATTATGTATTTGTTCGTTTAAATTCATTGGGATATTGTCTTCATTTGGGTTGTTAGTTATGTATTCATTTCTGTTGTCACCGTTATGTCATTTTGTCCTTAGTAGAGAATTTTGAGGGGGGAGGGATTGTTATGTATTTGTATAAGGATCGAACCTCTAGTATAAGGACACTACCTCTTACGGACACGGACACCTTGTTGGGCACAATTTTTCTGAGGCACCCCACGGAGGCCCAGGCCCCGAGGGTAGAGGGACACGGCCACGAAGGAGGGCTCGGTGTGAAGCACGTAGAGTGACCGCTACCCTCGAAAAATCGGCTGCGTATGATTCATACGCAGCCAATTACCAGCCGTCTTCTTCTGTTGGATGTAGACCTCCAAGCTTTTGACAGATCATGCACTTTCAGTACATTTCGAACCTCTCCAACTGTGTCACCTCGCCGTCATTTGTGCGTTGTTCATACAGTTTACGGTGCTAGGGGGCATCTCGATTTTATTACGCGATGCCGAAGGGTAAAAGTCGTTCCTTACGAGAGAAAGTGCAGGTGTTGGAGCATGCAGATAAAGAAAAGAGTGGTGTCCGTAAATTAGCGGTTCATTTTGGTGTGAGTAAAACTCAAATCGCTGATATTCTTAAGCAGAAGGAGACCATCATGAAGTTGTGGACGGAAAATGACAATGGAAACGCTAAAAAAGTGATTCCATCAGGAAACAAATTGGACGCCGTTCTCTTCGAGTGGTTCACAAAAGTGAGGGAAATAATTTGCCAGTCTCCGGACCTCTTTTGCAAGAAAACGCGCTTGAAGTTGGAGTGGCACTGGGTATAGAGAACTTTAAGGCCTCAAATGGGTGGCTGGAAAAATTCCGCTTAAGACACAATATCGTGTTTAAAGCTGTGTGCGGGGAGGCTGCAGAGGTGTGCAAAGAAAGTGCTATGGAGTGGATTGAGAGGTTACCTGTGCTGCTGGAAAACTTCAAACCCAGGGACATCTACAATGCAGATGAAACGGGATTGTTTTTTAGTGCCTTACCTAACAAAACCCTGGCCCTAAAATCAGAAAAATGCTCTGGAGGGAAGGCGTCAAAGGAGAGTCTGACAGTCTTACTTGGCGCTAACATGGAAGGTGATTTCCTGAGACCGCTGGTGATAGGAAAAGCCGAGAATCCAAGGTGCTTCAAAGGAGTGAGTAAAGATAAACTGCCCATTACGTGGAAATTAAATAAAAAGCCTTGATGACTGCGTAGATAATGACAGAGTGGTTGCAAAATCTCGATAAAAAATGGGAAAGGAAAAAAGAAAGATTTTGATATTTCTTGACAATGCTCCTTGCCATCCCGATTTAAAATTAAAAAATATAAAATTAATTTTTTTCCCTCCTAACACTACCAGTGTATTACAACCAATGGACCAAGGAATCATCAAAAATTTCAAAGTCTTCTACAGACAGTTCATTTTAAAAAGCATGCTATCTAAAGTTGACCAAGGGCATTCCCACACTCGTGTGGGGAAGTCGATTACTGTTCTTGACGCAATATTTTGGATTGATCGAGCGATCAAAAACATTAAAAGTTCAACCGTGTGTAATTGTTTTGTAAAATCACGGTTTACTAATATTGAATTATCACCACAGCTGGAAGATGTCACAAATGACTTTCAGTTAGACTCTTTGTTAAATGATGTTGGCGAAAGTGCTGAATATGTGAGCATTGATTCTAATTTATTGACCGTGGACCACGAGGTTGACGTGGAAGAAATTATTAAAAGTACTCTTGATGAAGGAGACGACGAAATCAGTGAAAGTGATGACTGTGAGCCTGAGCCTATAGTGGAAGAGATGCTTGTGGTATCGTATGCCGGTGCGTTGCAACACATTGAACAGTTAAAAAAATTTTGCATTTCAAAAGGTAACCGCGAGGCATTAAGTAGCCTTGTTGATGTACAGTTAAATTTTGAAAAAGAATTTGTTACAAAAAGAAATAAGAAAACCTAAATTAATGATTTCTTCACGCCAAAGTGAGCTATATATTTGTACGTACGTATACATATTAAAGTGTGCAGATCGAGAATTCGAGAATTTTAAATATAAATAAATATGTGAGTAAAGGCATTGCGCTGTTTTATTATTACCAATTTATTTTAAATTATTAAGAAGTGATATTTGAAATTTGATTTCTTTCAGCTGCTTTAAATTCCTACAGTATAATATTTGCGTGGTAAAACGATGCGTAAAAATGAGTTTCTTTGGGTCACCTCCAACTTACGGACACCTCCAACTTACGGACACATTTTCTAGGACCGTTAACCCTTTATGTGCTATGCACGCTTATATGCGTAAGTATGATTCGGTGCCCCTAATGCTATGCACGCTTATATGCGTAAATGTGTTTTGGTGCCCCTGCTGCTATGCACGCCTTTATGCGTAACGGAGTTTCCTCAGAAATGCTACGCACGCTTATAGTCGTAGAGACGTATGGTCACCGCGTGGCCTTTCCTATGCTCCCAAGGACATGAAGACGGCTTGTTCGGGGATTTCGAGACCCAGCTTAGCGCGAGCCTTTTTCGGCCGATTCCTCTCCGTGCGGTCAACTATTTGCAGTGTTTTTTCTCAAAAAATATTTGCTGTCTACCTTAGAAATCTAAAGTTAGAAATGAAATCTTCTTTTTTTGCTAATCACATGGAAATTTCAAATGAAATTCTAACGTTAATATCAACGGAGTTATAGAATGTCAATCGACAAAGGCATTAACGTACGCATTTGGAAAAACTTGTGGTTCAACATATAGAAGTAAACTAAATCCGTCAATATGTACGCTAGAACTTCGTTTAAAATTTATACACACCCAGATAAACACTAGGAATTCATTTAAAATATATAAAAGTCAATGCGAACATCAAATATTTGTTTACATAAAACATTGAAATTTCAGTCAGTTGACCGTGGACTGGAGCTATGGGGAGTCTTTTAATCCTTCTAGGGTCATGGACAGCGGCCGAGGAAAGAGGTCGGCGTCCCGCTGGGTTGGGTCCCAAAACGATAAGGGACCAAACCTCTGCCTTCGGTCAACGCGAGAGAACTTCGTTGAGGAGGGTGCAGAAAATTTTCTAGAGCCTCGTAACGAAGAAGAATTTCCCTCTACGAGGCTTCGGCGCGAAAGGGTTAACCCTTTGAGTGCCTGTTTGAGGGCCCTCTTCTTTCTCTTAAGTCCTCTTCCTTGGACTGATTACCACGGATTTTTCCGTAGTACCCTCCCCTGCCCTTATCTTTCTGAATACCTAGCGGCTCTTGGTATTTGGCTAGCGCAGTGTGCAAAAGTTTTCCTCAGTTTCAGTTGAAATTTTGAGAAGAGTGCGTCGCTAAGGAGGAACGAATACGGCGCTGCTGGACGCTTGGGTCTATTGGAACGCGTTTTCCTCTTTCGTGTATTTTAAAATGTGAGTACTTTTCAATATTTGTAAAGTAAGAGAAGTGGATTCATTTTTAATATTTTTATATAAATAAATATTTAATTTAATCATAGATTATTACTATAATATCTGCAGTTATATATTTTTAACATATTATTTTTCAGCTTCAAAATGGCTCCCAAGAGGAAAAGATCTACCTCCGAGTCATTTATTCTTGATGTTTTGGATCAAAGTGATAGCGATGATGATTATATGCCCTCATCTGAACCTGATTCTGATGAAGAGAATGTTTCTGATCCTGTTGCTTCAACGTCTTCTGCCATCATCAAGCGTACTCCAACATCCCGATCAAGATTTTCGTCAGCTTCATCCTCAGAGTCATCCTCGGAGCTGATGATGATTTGGATGCTGATACTGAAGCAACAAAGGAACCAGAAGAGCGGATCTGGAGAAATGTAAGGAGAAAACTTAAGCGACACGCATTTGTAGGTGGAGTGAGCGGCTGCATTGTGAACATTCCTGAGGTATCCAGTTTTCTAGATTATTTCCTCGTATTTTATCCTCCACAAATTATGGCCAAAATATCCGAAGAAACAAATAAATACTATGTTTCTCAAACTAAGATTGAGCAGAAGACTGCGAAGTCGAGAGTTCATAAATGTGTTGAGACATCTTCTGATGAGCTTTACATTTTGTTTGCTGTATGCATGTTGATGGCAAGGGTAAAAAAACTTGACGTCAATGAATATTGGTCCAGGGATAAATTATTGCTGACACCGATATTTTCTGAGATTATGTCCAGAGACCGCTTCTTCCTACTTTTCCGATTCATTCATTTTTCTGATAACAGTGATCCTCATGAGGGGGATAGGTTGGTAAAAATTCGCCCAATCATCAACCACTTAAGGAATGTTTTTAAAAAATCTTTTTCTCCAGGGGAAAATTTGTGCATTAACGAAAGTCTTATGCTCTTCAAGGGTCGCTTGTTTTTGAAACAGTTTATTCCCAGCAAAAGACATCGCTTTGGAATAAAAATATTTGTTATGTGCGACTGTGAGACAGGATATGTGCTAGATTTCATTGTCTACACTGGATCGACAACTGATACAGAGGACCACAAGCTTGGTAAGTCGGGAGATGTTGTTGCCACCCTGATCAGCCCTTACCTAAATAAAGGCCACACATTATTTGTGGACAATTGGTATACGAGTCCGGTGCTATTTTCTTGGCTCTATAACAGAGCAACAAATGCTTGTGGAACTGTAAGACGTACAAGAAAAGAGATGCCGAAAATGGAAGAAAAATTAAAGAAAGGTGAATTTACCTTCCAGACATCAAAAGATCTAATTTCTATTAAGTGGTGTGACAAAAGGGAGGTCTGGATGTTATCCACGCACCATGAGCCAGGCTTTGTGAAAACGGGTAAGATGGATAGAATAACAGGAGCTGAAGTGTTGAAGCCCAACATAGTTGTAGACTACAACAAGTCAATGGGGGCTGTGGATAGGAGTGATATGATGATTAGCTCCATTGAATGTATAAGAACATCGAGAAAGTGGTATAGAAAACTATTTTTTCATCTGTTGGACATTTCACTTCTCAACGCATATACGTTGTATAGAATTAACACGAAGAGGAAAATTCCACTGTCAAAGTTTCAACTCAGTGTTGTGAGAGAACTTCTTAAAAAATTTTGGAGGGAGAGGAAGAAGGCTGGAGGAGGGAGAAGATCATCTGAAGAAATGCCTTTCAGATTAACGGAAAGACATTTCATTGATGCAGTTCCTGAAGGAAAAAGGAAATGGTGTGTTGTGTGTAAAAAGAGTAATAAGAGACGAGAATCCAGGTATTGTTGCCCTGATTGTGATGTGGGGTTGTGTGTAACTCCCTGCTTTAAAAACTATCACACACACAAGACATTTTAACATTTGGATAAGCCTTACTTTTTTTGTATTTGTGCATCAGCATATTAAGAATTAAATGCATTATCAGTTTATCATTGTTATTATTTACAAATTACTTTTTCTTCCAGCTTAAAAATCAGGTGGAAATAAAATACGGTGTTATGCAACCCGCAACACGCGTAAAGATGTAATCCGCAATAGTTCGTTAAAATAATAAGTTAATAATTTTTTAAAATAATATTTTGCAAAAAAACTACCTAACATAGAAATATATGCAAAAAAAGTATTCAGCAGTGGGTGAATATTTTCATGTTTATAATTCAGCATTGAGAGCATGTAAAACTGAGAAATAATGTAGCAAATAAAGGGTTAATGGCCGTAAGTGAGAGGTATATATAAATAGGATTTTTTGTGTGACGACATCCAAGGCCATGATCGTCACGTTATTGTCGGACGGCGAAATTCGAGTTCACAAAAGAAACCACAGCGCATATTCTGCAGTAGCATATTCGTGTTAAGGAGCAAATATCACGCCTTATTCTATCCAGTGATTTTGGGGTGCTAAGAGTCAGTATCTCATGAAATGCACTTGACCGATGGCCGATGAAAAACTATCAAATGTATAAACTTACACAAACTCATCGCAGTCGAGTTATGCGTTCAATGCAAATCCTTCTCAAATGAACAACATCAAATATCTCTTGACAAAGCCGGAAATGGAGATACTACCCAGAAGTTTGGGTTGTCCACTTTACACGAATGGATCCACTCTTTTGAATACCTGCTACATGTTTCTTATCAGCTGGGTGTCAGAAAATGGCAGGTTAGAACTCCATAAGAAAAAGAAAATGCTAAGCTTCGGAAACAAAATATTCAAAGGGCATTTAAATAAAAAATGGGCCTAATCATAGATATACCGAATCAGGGATTTGACTCGTCTGATAATGGTAATACCTCCCTCAAATTATTCGATAATCTTTCGCATAAAGAGGACATCACCAGCCTAGACGAGGATCTGGTTCAGTATTTTCGGCATTACTTTATGCACTGGGAAGTGGCTATGAAATAAATGTCCTAAAATTTGAGATATATGCTTTAGGGGCCGAAGAAAAATGTGTGGCTTTATACCCTTGGTATAAAATGCCACCCACAGCGCACAAGATACTCCTGCATGCTGCCACTATAATCCAAGCTGCAACTCTCCCTTTAGGAATAATGTCCGAAGATGCGCAGGAATGTAAGCATAAAGAAGCGTAAATACATGGTTTTCAACACTACATAAATTTCCCGAAGAGACTGCAATGAGGACTTATTTTATAAGTGCCTTATAACTTCCGATCCGGTAATTACAGCGGTCCACAAGCTGCTTAAGAAGAGTAGAGTACAATCATCGCCCCAAGTTCTCCAACTTCTTAAAGAGCTCTGTGTATATTTGAGTCAAAAGGAATACAGTCTTATGACGGAGATAATATCCTAACTTTGATGAGCAGAAAATTATAATTTTTGCTGTAATGAGAATATAAATACATTAATTTCAGTCTAAAGACTGTTTTCCTTCGTTTTCTTTCACATTCGAGGATTCTATAGTATAACTTGTATACACCAATACTAGCCATCAAGAGACGGAATAATGTTTTGAAAACATCAAATTTATTCCCGCCACCAACAAAAACCCTGAAATATACAATTTCAGCGTGATTTGAGTGTGTAATGTCTTTTGTGCGTCTAAATCGGCCTCCCAGCCCACTGTGCGCCCCCGAAAAAACGAAGGAAAACATCATAGGAAAAAGGACGAAATCGCCGGCTCGGGCGTCCGCCAGCCGGCAACTCCTACGCGAGGAAAATCAGCCAATCAGAGAGCAGCATTCTCAGCCGCCATCTCCGCACTGGAGAGTTAGAATCCATGGCGGAAAGAAGAAATCAGCGACCTCAGACCACGCCAGAGCAGGAAATGCATCAAATGAACGCAGGGGAGTGCTTTCGTTGCAACTGGCCGCACAACGCGGCCACGTGCACCTTCAGAAAAACACTCTGCAGGTGTTGCAGAAAGTTCGGACACATAGAGAGAGCATGTTTCTCAAAGAAAAGTAAAACGAGTTTTTATAATGATTCTTCCCAAAATGTGCATGTCGGGAATAGTGAAGGTAGGTAGGTAGGTTTAAAACTTGTAGGGTGCGTCGACGGCTAGGTCATTTTGCACCACTACCCATTCTTAGTAGTAAAATTTATAAATGTAACAGTAGTAATAATAAAAATTGTCTATCACAGTTATGGCACTTATCAAAAAATTGAATACAGTGATTTATTATAAAAAAAAGGGTGAGTTATATTTTTCTGAATAGTCCCGTCTCTTTCAGAAATTTGATAACTCGGCTTAGGGTCGTCTCCTAGGACGGATTTTAGGTCTCCCCCTAAGTTTAGCCGCCTTCGCGCATCACGGTATTTGTCACACTCCGTCAGGATATGCCGAACGCTGAGAGGACAGTTGCAGTCATCACACTGAGGTGGTTGTTTCTCTTCCGTGAACAGGAATGAGTGGGTCAGAGGGCAATGCCCTATCCTCAAACGTGTGATGACAACTTCCTCTCTTCGGCTATTCCTGACGGAAGAGGGCCACACTAACGTACCCGGCTTGATGTCGCGGAGTTTATTATTGTGTGTGTTGCGCCAATATTCCTTCCACTGCCCTAGGACTACCTGTCTCAGGCAAGATTGTAGGTCCTCGTAAGTTACCAGCGTGGACTTACACTCCTCGTTCAGAGCTGCTTTGGCCAAAGCGTCTGCCTTTTCATTTCCGGCTATTCCCACATGCCCCGGGACCCAAAGGAACCAAACAAGTACTCCCTTTCTGCTGAGAGACAGCAGGGAGGAATGCATATCCTGAATGATCGGGTGCATGGGCGAAAAACCGGAAATTGAATGTAAGGAACTCAGGGAATCGGTGCATATAACAAAGGAACCACCTTCGTCACATAGAGTTTCAAGTGCCATCTTCATGGCGAATAGTTCAGCTGAGTACACACTACAGAGCGGATTTAATTTTGCTTTGACGGCTCCTTGGGTACTCGAGAACGCTGCGCAGGCACAGGCCAACTCCGATTTTGATCCGTCAGTGTACACAGGAACAAAATCGGAGTGATTACTCAGAAACATTAAAAACTGACGTTGGTATTCCAAGGAAGTGGTAAAGGATTTTGGTAGTTTGCTTAGGACTGTATTAACCACAGGAGCGGGTGTTAACCAGGGAGGGTAGGTTGCGTAAGATACAGGGTACACTTTAGGCATACTGAAATCACACCCACGAATAAAATCGTTAAAACGTACGCAAACTGGCCTAGTGGCCTTCGTCCGTCGGTTAAAAATGTCTAAAAAACGTGGTTTAAAGAGTATGTTAAAACATGGGTGTGCCGTCATGGATAAAACTTTGGAGGCGTAATTGCACATAAGCGCGTTTCTGCGGTGGCATAGAGGAGGCTCCCCTGCATCAGAATAGATGCTTATGACAGGGCTTGTCCGAAATGCCCCCGTACAGAGTCGCAACCCCGCGTTGTGCACGGGGGACAATGCTCGCAGGTATGACTCGCGGGCGGACGCATAAATAAAACAACCGTAGTCTAGTTTAGAACGAACCAATGTGCGATACAATAAGAGCAATGTTGTGCGGTCTGCTCCCCACGATGTGTGGCTTAAAAACTTTAATACGTTTAACGATTTCAGACATTTTGTCTTTAAAAGTTGAATGTGCTCTCGCCAATTGAGCCTGTAGTCGAGTGTCATACCGAGAAAGCGGGCCGACTGCACGAAAGGAAGATTTCTTCCTCCAAGGGATAATGTGGGCAGCATTTGGATTCCTATTCTCCTGTGGAAATGAACGCACCTGGTCTTCTCAAAGGAGAACCGAAATCCGTTCCTTTGGGTCCATTGGTCCAATTTGTTTAATGTCAATTGGACCATTCGGGATGCAGTTACAACCTTGGATGACCTGCAGAAAATTGCCAGGTCATCCACGAACAGTGTGCCCATCACCGGCGCCTTGATACAATTTACGACCTCATTAATCGCAATGGCGAAAAGCGTCACGCTCAAGACGGAACCCTGGGAACTCCGTTGTCAAGACGGTAAAAGTTGGATAAAAACTGGCCTATTCTAATTTTAAAAACTCTGTGCATTAAAAAATTTTGAATAAAAATCGGTTCAGCATTCTCTCCATTAACTTGCACAGGCAGCTGGTGAGAGATATTGGCCGGTAAGAATTCGGGTCAGCTCTATCTTTCCCATGTTTGGGAATGGGGACAATGACAGACTCCCGCCAGGACGAAGGAAAGTTACCTTCTGCCCACAGCTGATTATACGTCTGCAGGACTTCCTGCAGCGCTGTCTCCGGGAGGTTGCGGAGAAAAGCATTGTGGACCCCGTCTGGTCCTGGAGAGGTGTCGTGGGAGTCGTCGATGGCAGATTTCAACTCCCACAAGGAAAAGGGGAGGTTATAATCTGCCGGTGTCCGCGTCTCCTTGAAGCCGATAGGAATGTTCTCGAGACGTTGCTTAATCGTTCGGAAGGCAGGATCCAGATTTTCATCGCTGCTCATATTTGCGATTAACTGGCCGAATATCTCGCCGATGGCAGCTGGAGATGTAACCACATTTCCTCTGACTTTTAAGGAGACACCGAGCTGCATGTGATTTCCCGAAATGCTCTTCACCTTGCGCCAAACCTGTGCAAGTGGTGTGCTGATATTGACACCAGAAACAAAATTCATCCAAGAGGCCCTCTTTGCCTCCTTCACGACCTGACGGTCTTTAGCTCTCAGACGCCGGAAAGAGGACAGATTGTTTTGAGTGGGATATTTATTGAAGATGTGCAACGCCTTCTTGCGTTGCCGGATGGCTTTAGCACAGTCATCATTCCACCATGGCACGGGAGCTCTCGACATGATGCGCCGAGACCATGGTACGCTCTTGTCGGCGGCGTTGATGATGCTGTTAGTCAATGGTTTTACATTAAAAGCGCTATCGCGATTTGCATCGCACGTGTATTTAAAATTACTTTTAAAACGAGGCCAGTCGGCTTTCCGGACAATCCAGTTGCCTGGTCGGATAAAATCAGAGTTAAAAAATCGCTCCTTAAAAATTAAAAGGGGAAAATGATCGCTACCACAAAGATCTTCGTGTACAGACAAAGATATTTTATTGGTTAAACTGCTCGATAAAATGCATAAATCAATGGCGGAGAAATCACCATTGAAAGAGTTAAACCGGGTCTTCTCCCCGTTGTTCAATAGAACTAGGTTAAAATCTAAAATAAAACTTGATAAAATGCGTCCCCTGCGGTTGCACTGCACCGCAGTGCTTCCCCATAGACGATCATGAGCGTTAAAATCCCCGAGTAAAATAAAAGGCCGAGGCAGCTGGTGCACAAGGGATTCTAGATTAAAACGGGTGACCGGTGCACCCTCCGGCAGATAAACGTTGCATAACGTAATCGCCTCCGGAGCGTGCACCGTAACCGCCACCGCTTGAAACGGTGTATTAAGCTGTATTCGGGAGGTGTAAAGGGCCTCCCGAATAGCAACTGCCACTCCACCCTGGGCTCGTTGGCCGCTGGTGTCGTCATGTCTAAAAACGTTAAAATGTTTTAAAATCCCATTGTCCGTGTCTTTAAAATGCGTTTCTTGAAGACAAACGCAAAAAGGGTTAAAATCTCGAATTAAAATAAAACTTTGGGAAGATCAGCGCTTAATGCGGTTTTTCTTCCCCTTACTGCCAAATTGGAGTATTTCTGTGTCTGATAGACACTCCTCCATTGGCTCTGGTTGGCTCTTTCGAACCTTACCAGATGGGGCAGGGGGTTGGGAGTTCTCACGCTTTGTTTGCGTGGCCCCGGCGGTAGATTTGTTGGCGTTCTTCTTAGGAGAACCCGGACCGGTGGTTGCTGTATTGTTTGCCGGATTTGTGGCCTTAGCCGGCATGGCCGATTTCTGCACAGAGAATTTTGTTTTCGGGCTCTCATTATACTCCGTCTGTGTCGAGATGGTGACCTTGGCTATTCGAGGGGAGGCGACATTAGCGTATGACTTGGAGAAAGTAGGAGCAACTTGTGCTCTATACTTTTTCCGAGCCTCTAAATAGGGGATTTTATCAACCGTCTTGATTTCCATCACTTTTCGCTCCTCGATATCTTGGGACAATTACGAGAGTACACGGGATGTGCACCCTCGCAATTGACGCAAAGTGGGTCTCCTGTGCACTCCGCACCCTCATGCTTCTCCAGGCCGCAGCGGGGGCAGGTGGCCTTGCCCTCGCACCGTGTGGCCATGTGGCCGAACCGCTGGCACTGGTAGCATCGCATGGGTGCCGGTATGAATGGCCGCACTGAACCGATTCATAACCAACAAACACCTTGTCGGGGAGTTGGTCACGCGCCAACGTGAGTACAACAGACGTTGTGTTTACTCTTTCTCCGTTGCGCTTTGTAGTGAGTCGACGAGCATCGGTGACCCCCTGAGAGGCCATCTCTCGCTTGATCTCGTCGATCTCCACGTACAACAGGTCATAGTGACTAATCACTCCCCGACAGGTGTTCAAGGTGCGGTGTACCTCGACCTTAACGGGAATTTCGCCAAGCTTTTCCATTTTCAGTAGCTTGTCGCTTTGACCCCTCGTAGCCGTTTCGATGAGCAGTGTGCCATCGCGAAGTCTCTTGGCAGATTGTAGTTCCCCAGGAACAGAACCAGACAGAACTTTACGAATAAGGAAGGGAGACACCTTTTTCAAGCTCTCCCCTTCCTTCTGACACCTCATCACTAGATATCGCTGACTAGCGCCGGGAACATTGACTCCCCCGTCCGTTTCCGGACGGGATCTCTTAGGTGGTGGAAGGGATTCATCCGCCATGCCTAAACTTGATTCATCCCCCGGGCTCCCCACCCACCATGGAGCCACACATTTGGGACGCCGCACCGCAAACCGGTGTGGTCGCCAGGGCTACCCGAGGGGATATAGCACCCTAGAGGTGGTTGTCTGTTCCGGGTTAGATCTTCGAGGCACGGGCCCACCAAACCCGTACATCTCCGACCGCCCTACGCAGACCCCCACCTCCCTGGCACTCGCCACCGTTAAGCATAGTGCCACGGAAGCCGATTGACCGGGAGTGGCTAGCTCCCGGCCGCCCGTTTGCAGCGAATCCGGGGCCGAAGAGGGGTATAGGCCCGTAGTCCATACCGAGCATCCGACACCGGGCTGGGAACCACGGACTTCACCCTCCAGGATCCCCTTCTCCTCCTTACGGGTCTCCGCACACGGCAAACATGCGGGTGGATCGCAGGCCAGGTGGTATGGCCGCACGCACACAGACAGTTGACCCACAAGACTGTCCGGGCTCAACCCTTGCTGGCACGGGGTTTGTTTTCGGGGTTTTCTCCCCGCCCTTTTAGTCGCCTCTTACGACAAGCAGAGATACTGCGGGAGTATTCTCAATCCCCCTACCCGCAGGGGGGGGGGGGAGAGGGGGGGGGGAATAGTGAAGGCAGGGTTGGCTCCAGGAGTCATAATAATTGTAGAGGGCGTGCGCACGCCGCGCAGCATAATGTTGATTGGGAGAGAACTCCATCTACGCTAGCTACCAGTGAGCCAGTGGACAATACTGATTTACCCCCTTATGAGACCCAAGTGCATTCATTCCTTTTTAACCTGCCCGCTGAACCTGCACCACCCCCTGTTAAAATGACTCTTAATGTGGAGGGAAAATCCGTAACTATGAAGGTGGATTCTGGGGCGGGGTTTACTATTGTGGGATTTCAAACTTACAGGGATCGCTTCTCCCATCTCGCGTTGAGAAAGCCATCTGTTATATTAAATACATGGTCAAAGGAGCAGCTTCCCGTGGCGGGTGAAATCGAAGTGACGGTCATGTGGCCTTCTGGGCAATCAAAGCTCCCTCTGTTGGTGATGGCCGGTAATGGGCCTTGTCTCATGGGCCGCAATTGGTTTGTTCCGTTGGGGATTCAATTAGTGGGAGTCCATGCCGTCTTGCCTCAAATGCTACCCCCTGCACTTTGTGAATATAGCGATCTATTTGATAACAGCCTGGGCAAGTACACTGGACCCCCTGCGCGTGTTACTCTCAAGGAAAATGCTCAACCTGTGTTCCGACGAGCAAGGCCGGTGCCTTTAGCACTTAAAGACAGGGTGGGCGAGGAATTGGACAGAATGGTTGCCAAGGGCATGTTAGAGCGAGTAGACTATTCTGAGTGGGCAACACCCACAGTAAATGTTATTAAGCGGGATCATTCAGTGCGAATATGCGGTGACTACAGTTCTACGGTGAATACCCAGTGCCTGCGACAGATTTATCCCCTTCCAACCACTGATGAACTGCTATCAAAGCTAGCTGGTGGAAAACATTTTGCTAAATTTGATTTGCCAGAGGTTTTTTCTCCCAGAATGTTGCGTTGGGCCATCATGCTTGGTGCCTATGACTACCAACTGACATATAGACCTGGGAAAAGGCATGGCAATGCTGACTTCTTCAGCAGGCTGCCAGTGAACACTGATGGTGTGAGTGATGTAGAGACAGTGTTCCCTGACCCAGCAGGAATTCTTCTGCTAGAAGAAGCCCCTGCCAACTCACCACCTACTGCCCAATCGATTGAGAAGGCAACAGGGTATGATGAAGAGAAGATGAAAAGTGAGAGAGACACTTCTCCATGGGTGGGGTTGGGGCACTGCATCCGGCAATCAAAAAACCGTGTTTCTTCCGTGAACCACCAGGCACATTTACAGTTCTCAAAGGCTGTATTCTGCGAGGTAGCAGTGGTGATCCCTGAAAAGCTGCGACCCATGGTGATGCAGTTCCTGCACAAGGGGCACCAAGGCGCTGGCCAGGAGCTACGTGTGGTGGCCAGGCATTGACAGGGAGATTGAGGACTGGGTGCTCTCATGCTCCGCCTGCTCTGAAAACAGGCCCAACCCCAGGTGGGCACCCATCGTTCCAGGGAATGTTCCTGAAAAGCCGTGGTCAAGACTTCATCTTGACACTTCAGGGCCAATGCATGGTTTTACCTTTTTAATTATAGTAGATGCCTATTCCAAGTGGGTGGAGGAAACTAAGGGGTCCATGAGTACGAGCATCACACTGCGCTGCCTACGGAGATGGTTCTCGACCCATGGCATTCCAGACCAGCTGGTGACCAGCAATGGGCCAGAAGAGTTTAGCGCGTTTGTGAGGGGGAATTGCATCTCTCACATTAAAATGCCACCATATCATCCAGCATCCAATGGACAGGCTGAGCGAATGGTTCAAACAGTTAAGAACTGTTTGAAGAAGCTGCCTCCATCCAACTGGGGTGTGGAGCTGGCTAACATCTTGCTGGTACTTCATGTCACACTCAGCACTGTGACGGGAAGGAGCCCAGCTGAGATGTTGATGGGTCAGCGCATCCAAACAGTGCTGGATAAACTTCATCCTGCATCCAATCCCAAGGCAGCAGAGAGGGATGGAATGTCGAGTACTAAAACCTTTCATTCTTTTTCACAGGGTGACCCGGTGTATTGCAGACAATATGGTGGTGGTAAGCCCTGAATTGCAGAATTTGTCCACAAGGTTTCGGGGCACTACAATTATATCGTTCAGCTGGAGTCAAGTGGGAGACTGGAAAAACGCCACATTGACCATTGATCAGGAGAGAGGGTTAGGCCCAACCATCAGCAGTTAGATGATGACCATTATCATCCTCTGGACGAGAGTGAGGAGGCTGACAACACTGCTGTGCTAACCACTCCTGCATCTGAGGGGGGAGGGCAAACAGCTGCACCTGCACACCAGGAAGCTGCTGCAAGATGAGTCATCTCGATTGAGGGTGCAGCCACGTCACCTCAGAGACTTAGTGTTAATTTATTTAGTTTATCCAAACCTTATATTGTTTTAAGTGATTTAGTTGGTGGTTTAAGTAATACTATGACCGAGTGATTTTGCCAATGTATGTGTTTTCATCTTACGGGGGGGAGTTGTCATGTATTAGTTTAGTTTTTATTATGCTTATCACATTGTCTGTCTATTGCGAGTTTCATCACTCTTGTTTTTTGGCGACATCCTTGGGAACCCCGGTCCGGTGTCAGTTGGCATTAAACCTTACGGGATGTCGGACACATCCCTGGCATGTGAGCGAATGTAACGTGAAATCTAGTTAATACAGTTGAGTTAAGATAAACGCTGTCTGACTTATTTCGCCACCCCACTCAATCCACAACATATATATCTTGGTTTTGTATATTAAGTCCATCCATAGTGATCTCCCTAAAAATTCTGATGTTCACAACCACCATACTTGTGCTCATGATGCAATACATCATAATTATGTTAGGACAAAATCAGCCTCACAAGTGCCAAAATCCTTGGGGTTACACCTTTTCAACAGATTATCATCAGTTATAAGAGAGTGTAAAAGTATGATTACCTTCAACTTGAGACTGAAAATGTTTTTGTTTGGCAAATTATATTATTCATTGGATGAATATTTTCAGAATAATTAAAAGTGAATCTTATGCTTATCAGTATTTTTGACTTCTGTATAACTGACGAACCCTATATCTTTGTAATATAGTCTTTGGAAAGTAAATATTATTATTATATCATTACCATATCTATGTTATTTTGTTTTGCAAGCTGGTCGGGGCAAGCATCTAGAAGCGGGAAATATTGTGTGCGCGTCAGAGGAGCAAAATGGATGCCAGCTGGAGGTAAATGTGTACCTTTTTGCTGTTCAATCAGTGGTTATGAACTAAAAATAATGTCCTTTGTTTCTAAAGGATAGGGGCGTCATGTGCTCACTTTCCCTTGCGTAACTATTTCAAAGTACGATTTTTGTAGTAGAGTAAATACCGCCGTATGCATATGGCTACGCTGGGAGGTTACTGCTGAAGGGTCATTTCACGCAAGTTGCCAAATCCAACTGTCTCATCAGGGTAACCGATAAGTGTTTTTAACTTTGGATAACCTACTTAAATAAGTAACTAAAGGTATTTACGTAGAAATATATACATTGGTTTCTTGTTTTCTCCCATGAATCTGAAAGTTCGAGATGAGTTTTTGGAGGATGACACTGATACAAGGCCTTGACACCAAACATACAGAAATAAGGAGCATTTCGGGCAAAGAATTCGGTGATGAAGATACAGGTGGATTTGCTGATAATCTCTCAGGCCGTCCTTTTAGGGCTCACTCTTCATTCAAGTTTGCAAAAGTTGCTGTATAAAAAGAAGAATATGACCCAGTTTCAGGTGGTGCTCACACCAAAGTCTAAGATTATGAAAATGAAACTTGGAAAAAAGGAAAAAAAAGAAGCTAAACCCTCATCTCAAAGGAGAAAAATCTGCATTCATGAAAAAGAGTAAGGAACAAAGACTGAAAAAAGCACAAAAAGACAATTGTGCAGCAACCACATCTCACTAAAAAATATACAACCGTGGAATGGATGGAAGGGACTTAGGGCCAAGACATTGCTATCTACGGTGCCGAAAAATGGTTTGTTTTGGCTGCTTGGAGCAAGTGTTCTCAATGCTTGTATATGAGCCGCAGAGCAGGCAGAAATGAGCCAAAAATTGAAATTCTACGTACCATTGTGAAGACTCAATTTGTGCGATATAAAACAAAGTTGGGGAAATAGTCGTAGTGTGACAGTTGGCGATTCTGCTCACTATCTTCCATTTTGACTGTTTGGATAACTCGATCGCTCAGAAAACAGATAAACAGGTTACAGTCTGCTGGCGAGTACTCCCACTGCGAAGTGTGAAATTCTTGCTCTAAATGCCTCCTTGGACTATGCATTCCATGCTTCAAAATTATCATAGTAAGTAACGCATAACTCCTGTGCAAAAACTTGGGAAATGCTTTTTTTAATGCATGTGTTTTTAAAAGATAACTTTAGTTTCTAGCATTAAACATTTATTTCACTTTTACATGCCATTTTACTAAAAGTGCCTAAATATTGGGCCAGTACTGAGACAAACTTTTTCGAAGTATTTTATTGCTCAATTTGCGGAAGTTTTTGTAGTGAGATGCACCTATTGCTTAGGAATAGGCTATGTTGCCATAAGCCTATTCCTAAGACCTGTACTCAGTCATAGTTCCTATAAATATATTGTTCATATTGTATCTAAAGTAGCTTAGTGGAAGACTTATTTTGTGTACGTTCAGTTTAGCAAAATATTCCATCAAATTTAGGCATATGAGTAAAAAGTTATCTTACCACTGTCCTGGTCACAAAAGACAAACCCTCTTATTATTTTGCCATAAGAAGCAAGTCATTGAATAGAAACTTTAATGTTTTAGTTACCTACAAATACCAAACTGTTTGCACAGACCTTTCATTACATTTCTTTGACATACATCTGTAAATCACAGTACTTGACCCCATTACCGCACAGCGTAGACATATGGCTACGGGTCATTCTGTGAAAACGACCTTATATATCACCAAAATATTTTGCAACAGTACTTAGGTGATCATACAAATAATATACCAAAAAATCTTCAAAATCACAAACAAAAACTTTTCTGGACAGAAATGGGTTAAGTTGATTAGAAAAACGAAAGCAATGTCAGGGAAATATATCATTTGTGACGTAACGTGAGAAATTCTTCCCTCGCCATCTATGGAAACCTTCCAGTACTACCACCAAACGTACAAGTTTTACCCGGTGAGCCTTCTATATTATACATTCTCTATGTTAATAGTTCTCACATCAAGCCCATTCCAAAACACGGTTGATCGAAGATTTTCTCAGCTTTGATATTATTCAATTGTCACTTTTGGGATCTGCCGGAATCATCTAGGTACTATTCATTCTCTTATTCTTTTTCATTTATACTTCTAAAATATTCCAGCACTGACATCAAAAAGTATGAAAAGTGCTAAATAGCTTCAAATAAAATTCAAGAAAAATTTTAAATAATAAAATATTGTTATGTTTAAACTACATCTTCAGTCATCAAGAGAGAACAATTCATATAAGTAGGTTATATAAAATGTCAGGAGCAGAAAATATTCTAATAAAGTGAACAACTGAATCTCACTGCAAGAATATACAAAAATATACATTAATCATGGAGGTAAGAGATGCAGGAGTTAGCATTCACGGAAATTTTTGGTAAAGAATTACTATGAAAAATTCGGCAGTCTCGAGTGGAAGCTATGAGGTAGTGGATTTCAGAAGGGATTGTTGAAGGACGTCAACTACCTGAACACTTATAAGAATGATTTTTTTTAATTATAACTAATAGGAATTCCACACATTTTGTCGCAAGTAACAAAGTCCAATAGAAGACACCGAGATGGACATTTGGGGAGGGTGTGCAACCACACACAACACCCGAGTGTTGCCAATGGATGGTGGAGGACAACCATCGTCAGTCCAAAATAAAAATTCATTCTTAATTCCTGATTATCAGTTCACAGTACTTTAGCTGATTGACTTATTGTTCTTAGTGGAGAAACTAAGAAAATTCAGTCATCAGCAAAACCAAAAAAAAGTTAAGTGTTGAACGTTTTAATGTGAATATGTTAATGCCGCAACCAACTGTATGTAGGTAATCTTATATACAGACGAACACAGTGCTTATATTAAGCATGCTCATTACTTTTGCATGAGCACTGCACAACCTGACAAACTGTCAAATAGTTATTCACTCAGCATGAACAACACTCGCCAGGGAGAGGGCTGTATGTAACGTGACAAAATCTCATAATGAAGACACCAGAAGTAAGAAAGACAAGTAAATTTTTAACACACTTTATTCACTTAAATTGACATCATGCGTTTAAGATGAAGCAACGGCTTTCCTTGGAGTAGGCTTGCCACCTTCCCTGAATCCATTCCTGGAATGCAACAAGACCTCAGTGTAAGTAAACGTCAAGCACAATACAATAAAAAATCTTCATCATGTAGTCTAGGTTTTACAGGACTACTCGGGACTATTCACTCCCATTGCCTCCATTTTACACAGATCACATTTCTCCAATGAATGCGCCCGAAGAACAGCCCACCACACTTTTACCACACGGACAGCTTAATATGTTAAGGAGGCTCCACTGAGTTATGAAGTAAATGCCAATAATGAGGCCTTTCCGTCATATATTTGAAGAACAAAGACATTGAAAATCAGCAATTTCATATGTAGTTACAAGGCAGACCATGGCTGTTACAGTAAAATTTGCAGATTAATAATGCAAATTAAAATGTGATTCTGACTATCATATTAACTATTGTAAGTTAATTATTACCATGAAACTATTACAAGATGCGTAATTTTACGTAGAATTTAGCACTGTAAAAAGTGCTGGCCTTACCACACTTGTATAATAGATATTAATAAATATTTGCTAGAAAAAAAGCAGAAAATCCATAGTTACATGGAAGTGGCACTACAGTAGGTCATTGACGTAGGCAATGGTACTTGTGACAGAATGTGATTACTGGCCTATTTACTCAATTAAGGAATATACCTTATCAAGGTCCTTCTTATATTTTGTACGCAATTTAAATATTCTCATTGGTTATTGCCATGGTGTAATTATTACCAATGCTTCCAAATGGTGGTAGCCAAACATTGTTCAAAAATATCAATATTAACACACTCAACGCGGATGCCTTGAATTCAAGGCATGCCTCGTTACCCTGGGAGGTTGATGCCTTGATGTCAAGGCATGGGGTCCCATTATGTTCGTAGCTATGTAAAAAATTATTATTATATTGCATAAATTTTATGTTTAAAGCATTTATAATAATGTATTTATTCATATAAAAGAAAAAAACAATTTCGGACATGAATACTTTTTCATGAAATAGGCCAGCATTGAGTGTGTTAATAAAATTCAAAACGAGCTGTATTTACAAGGGAATAGTTCACAACTAAATTAGAAAATATTTAACCAATATGAAATAGCAATTTTGAGTGTGTATTCTCTTTGGAAATTAAATGTGGCAACAACAGGTCAGCCATGTGCCAAAGTCAAAATGAGTTAAAAAATACAATGCTACAACGTGACATATAATACCATACTCAAACAATTATTGTGTATGCATCATCGCACTATGCATGAATTTCCATACAGATATTAGTATGAATCGTCATTTATTCATTAAATAATCCTTTACAGAATTTAGATGCCAGGAGTCATAGCTGAACCCCCTTAACCGTGAATGCACTCAATACTTTGCGGCGTAACAATGTGGAAATTCAAGGTCAAATACAGAATGCAACAACTTTGGAGTGAAATAGTTGTTGGATTCTTTATTTGAACTGTGAATGCCATCATTTTGCGCAGGGCATGTTGGGGCACGATACACGCAACCCTTCTGCATGTAACATGACTTTTCAGAAACAAGTTCAGAAAGTGTGGAGCAGAAAGGACCTGCTCGTGTAAGACTGGCTTAATCATAGAGCACCACTAAACCTTCAAGCTAACACCAGTCTTGGAAGCCACAGAAGCACTTCTCAACAGCAGAGGATAATATAATAAGGCTTTTTAAGGCACTGTACAAATAGAAAAGTCACTTGGATTGGGCTTTGTAGGAGGGTGGAGGGGGGCAAGGCATTACAGTGGAACCTCGATCTATCGTTCCCGCAAGGATCATTGTCCCGAAACTATGGTTCGCTATTCTTAGTCCTGTATGAAGCTCCATATCAATAACGTTATTTATTCCCGCATGCATTGTTCTCCGAAGTATCATTTTCCCGCAACGATCATTTATATATCACGTTCCCGCCGCAACTATTCCCGCATACTGTGTTTGAAAAAAATAAAACTAAAAATTTACATTGTTTTATTTGCACTGCCGTCTCTTCAGATTACAATGTTGGAGAGACGGCCACACAATCACGTTGCACACTTTGTAGTCGACTCGCAGTCACACAATCACGTTGCATACTTTGTAGTAGACTCCCGTGTCTGTGATAGTGTCATTCCCCAAGTTCATTTCGTTGCGAGTGGTTCTGTGTGCATTCATCCATTGTTTTCAGTCACTTACTGCCGTTAATTTGTTTTTTTATAAGTTTTCTTCCAATCAAGGCTCATCCAAAGAAGAAAGTTAGAACTTAGCGAGATCGTCTCAAAATAGTCGAAGTAGAAAAGAATCCGGGGGAGAAACGCGTGGACATAGCAAAACGCCTCGGGTTGTCGGCTAGCACTTTAAATTCAATCTTTGCGAAAAAGGGCGAGATCAGAGAGCAAATAGATAAATGTGGTAACGCGTCCAAGAAGAGAAAAACTGCCAGGAAGTCAACAATCGTGGAAATGGAAACATTGCTCTTTGCTTGGTACCGGCAGGCGCGGGTGTCCAATTGGTGGAGTTACACTGAGGGAAAAAGCAAAAATTATAGCCACCCAGCTGAACATTGATGATTTTAGTGCGTCCAATGACTGGATAAGTCATTTCAAAGATCATCATGGACTTGTGTATAAGAAGCTGGTGGGAGAGAATGCTGCAGTAAGTGTAGAAAATACTGACGCATGGCTGGAAAGTCTACCGTCCCTTCTAGAGGGATGTCACCCACGTGTACAATGCAGATGAGACTGGATTGTTCTTCAATGTGCTTCCCGAACTTTCAGCGGCTCTTTATAAAACAATATGTTACAGGATTTTCATATTTTTAGTGGAGCTTATAGTGGAACTAGCGCCCTTTTCATGGCATTCAAATTCCCCTCATAAAAAGTAATTCTCATCCATGCATACTCAAAAGGATCGTGTTACGTTTACTTCGCCATCTGCTCTAATATTTCACGAGACGATGAGTAACAGAAAAACTTCTAGATTGATTTCAAGTGTTTTTTTCAAATGATAACCAATAGTAAAAAATAAATTGTTACTAACGATAATTGTACTGTATCGCATAAGTGCTTTTATTGCCGCGTCGAGTCACATGTGGTTGAATTCAAACCAAAGGAACTGGAGGTTTTCTTCGCCCACTGTCCGACGTGAAAGATCCCGAGATCGCAGCTTGTACCCTCAACCTTGTATTTTCGTGATTAATCTACCGACAACTGAGAATAGACGTAGACAGCAGTGTATTAATTTCCACCCAGTTTCCGAGGGTCGACCACATCAGTCTTGATGTGTATGATGACACAAAAAAATAGAGAGAATAAAGTGAAATGAATTTCCAGTGTACGACAGATAAGGGCATTGTTTACACCTTGATTGGTCAAGGGAGGTAGGAAGGAAGTAGGGGAGGGGAATTGGTGGAGGCGATGGCGACAGGACTAGCGAACGCACATAAGTCAGCGCGTAATGGAAACGGGAATACAGTCGCTGCTAAAAGGCTTTGCGATCGGGTGAAGAGAGCCCCCGGCGAGTACTTAAAGCAGTCTAAACTCACGCATTAATCGCGAAAATTATATATATCGTTTGTTTTGCGTAAATTACGAGTATTACAAGAAATAAAAGTGAAATTGAACCGGATAATCAAGAATTTACTGTACATCAATAAAACTCCGAACTATCGTTTCCGACCGCCGACATGGGAATTTTATTTAGTGTGTGCAAGTATTATTGGCATTAATTTAAAGATTTCCAGCTTTAAGGGAACATCCCCGTATAATTCCCGAAAATAATAAAAGTTCCTGTAAATTTCCTCTCACTGGACTGGTAATGATTTCCCGGATTGTTCGTTTTCCCGCATTCATAGTTTTTTTCGTCCATCCCCTTGAAAAACGATAGAACGAGGTTCCACTGTATTAACAAGACCTCTCTCTCCAAATGGTGCACTCCACTCAACAATCTGGTTGCGTTACGGATCAAAGGGGAAGAGGATTGTCAAAAACCTGAATTGTCACTCATTGTTAACTGTATTTATAGCATTCTCAAGCTTACTAATAATGTTCTCATATGCGAAAAATTTCACACGACACAACAAGGAATGAACATTGAACTTTTAACTTAACTGAGGGGACCAGCATTTTCGTCTCTCATAATTCAGTTGCTGTTCCTCGAACACAGGTACCTGCGTTTTCTTTACTTTATGTAAATTTTAAATACATTTTCCACCATTTTGTTTGCTGCCAAACAGCCAAATTCATTTGACCATACCATTAGTCTAATATTAACAGTAACAGACATGCATTCATGGGTATGCATGCATGTATGTAAGCATTAGAATTATACGACTTGTAATCAAACAAACCCTCCCACACACCTATGCAACGGTACACACGGTAGTATGAAGATCCACAAAAACAACCAGAATCACTGTGTTACATTGGGGGATGAAACAGAATGTAGATTAAAAGACAAACGCACCGTTATATCGCAAGTGAAGCTCTCCCTTGTTTAGGGTTTCATAGTAAGAGAATGGTTTTCAAGGTCGACTGTGAGAGAATAAAAATGTGAATTGAGTCCAACGATCGTAACTAAAATAATGGTTAACGGACTTGGAAAACAAATCCATACATTCTGAAGGGAAAAACATGTTACTCTGGAGGATCTCAAACCTGTGACCATTGATAGGGGTATCCAGCACTCTACCCACTAGACCAAGCACATGTGGATGCTGATTTAGAATGCCTATTTCACGGATGAAGAATAATTTTTTACAATAAAACAACATTGGCTGGAGCTGTTATGAAATTACAATTGCTCTTTACCTCCTGCACCAAATAAAATATACGGCATTCAAATCGCGTGGTCAAAGTACGTAGCCTCCCATTGTAAGATCAAAATTAACCTAACCCTATTACTTTCGATTGTCACTCAGAAAGTACTTTAATTTCCAATCAATAATCAACTGTTAATAATATAATAAAATTAAGAAAACAATGTTTTGATAAATGAATGAGAATGAGTAGAGGGCATAGTGAGTGCCTAATGTCGTTTAAGGGGGCCCAGAGTCTTCTAAACATCTTCCTTAACCTCATTCATGATGCCGTGTCCTATGCTGAGAGCGCCAAGCATAAGACTGCACCAGTTTGTGTTAGCCCTCAATCAAAATATAAATATACAGTAAAACCTTGTATTTACGTTATCGGAATTTGTTTCCCCGCAATTCACAACGCTTTTATCGGGTCCCATCCCATTTCCCATATCTCCAACGTATGTATCCCATATCTCCGAACCCTCTATTTACACCAAGACTTTTCTGTTTTCCCACTGTTTGAACTAGATGCGGGGAAGAATGCGACAGATTAAAAAAAACAAAATTCCCCTCCATGACATTTAACCGTACATACCAGTCTATATAAAACACTGTTTTACACCATTTCGTGCATATACACTTCAAAAACAAGAGAGAGAGCAGTAATGTGCTCATTTTTATGGAAGAATTTGAACTTAGCGGTGTAGCGGGACAGTACACAGCGCCACTAGTGACGGAAATAAGAAATATCACGTTTCAATCACTAGAATCAATAGAAACTCACTTTCCTTTTGCCGGGAAAGATTCCTACAGTGAAATGCACGTGTATAGGACACAATTATTAACTTAGGAACCCCTGCTGAAGTATATTTAAGCTTCACCGAAGTTCATATCGTGAAGAATCAAAATGAATTTTCACCTAGACATTAAGAAATGTTAAAAATACGTTTCCTATTCTTATGAACTGAACTGGTGGACGACAACAGGGGACCAATCATCTGACCATCACGCTGCATTAATCCAACAGGTTTACTACACGATACTACAAAACAAAACTTATTGAAAATAGTTTTATCGCATGAAAACAGCATTAAATAAATAAAATAATTTTGTTGACAAATTTTTTGACATTGGATAACTGCTTGAGCTGGCCGACCAGCAACTTATCTCAATATTCTCATGTGTTGTTTTATTGTCATATTATTATATTACGGACACCGAAAAATGGTAAATAAAAATATTCAAAAGCGGCGTTTAAAAATGACAAATGCGGTAAATAAAATCGTTTTAAAAAGGTGAAAGTTGTGTTTAATGTTGGGAAAAAGGAGTCTTAAAGGAAGGGTTTTTTTTTTAATATTATTAATAAAGACTTCATACCAATGAGAACAAACTGTTGTTAAACGTGTCCATCACCATTGCGTAGCTTTCGTATCAATGAACAAAGAAATGAGCTTTTTAAATACAATGTTATTACACGGATTGAATTAATTTAACCAAGCCTATGTAACGTAATTCAGATTACAACCATTACTACCAAAAGAATCGGCTTGGCGGCGAGCCCAGCGAGCCATCACGCTGGGCCAAGAGATCCCATTTATGGAATAAGTATCTGGGGATTCCATTTTTAAGATGAAAAAATTATTATAGAACATCATTAAACTAACAATTTCGCATTATCTTACTAATAATAACCTTTAAAATGGAATTTAAGCATTATGTACTCCTAAGGGGAGGTTGTGTAACTCTGACCTTGAAATGAGATTAACCTTTTATCATGCTACTAGAAACAAAATTTTTAAAAAATGTTTCGGATTTTTTCTCCATTGGCCTGTGTTTGCAAGAAAACAGTAGAATGACATGTCGGGAGCCTGCATTCTCCAAACTCGGGTAAGCCGACAATAACAGAGTGGAGTAGTGGACTGCTGGTAATGAAGTTCCTATTCTTATGCTGCTTAAAATTTTTCTTTCAACCATTGAATAAAAAACTTTATCATCATTCATTTCTAACCTTTGTGAGTGGATACTGACTTTTTTGTACTTCGCTTCAACTAGATTTACAAATGTGTAACAATAAAATACACTAAAGTTACCAATGATTCCAGGATTTAATTCTGTAATATAATTTTTTTCCCATCATTTCCTTTCGCCAAATTTAATTATTTTTTTGACTTATAATTTGGCATGAAATTTCTGATAATCTACTTTTTTAACTGCCTACTAGCATTACCCTAGGAATACAGCACGGCTGTATTCTTAGGTAGTGTTAAGGATCGAACTCGCGACTGGCAGTACACTAGCTCTCATTTTTAACAACTACGCTCTCATAGGTAAAAAAGCATGACATAGCATGACATTCAGCTTAATTTTTGTCTCGCACATCCGGAGAAAATGGTCAAGACGTGTATTTTTTATTTTGTTTTCCTCGTTTGTGGCACGGAAAAAATCTTCTTCACATTCCGTGACCTGAGTTACTTAACCTCTCCTTGTTGGTATCTACCATACGTACTTTCCATTCGCGGGGCGCATCGATCACGAGGCCGCGAGATGTTAAAATCTCCGATCCGGATCTGAATTTTTACTGTCCTTGGATATGATTTCAGTAGCAAATGAAATGAAAGACCCGTGGATCTTTGGATCTGACCCGACCATCCTTAATTTATGAGTGGTACATTTGTAAATCTAATTTAAACAACAAAAGTACAGTGAGTACTCAGATGTAATGGTTTGAAATTGAATATGATAACATTTTCGATGCAGTCATTGAAAGAAAAAATTAAACTGCGATTGGGATCGAACTTCATACAGTACACTAGCTCTCACTGTACGTCTGATCCCAGTGAATGTAGGCTACCCACATGACATCCTACGTATTTTTTTTCCTGCGATACCGGGGTAATGGGGGAAATAAATCATATATCTTTATTTTGCTTCTAGTTGCACGGGAACGTTTTCATCTAATTACGTGACCTTAGTTACACATCCTCTTCTTGTCAATATCTACCGCACCTACATTCCATTCACAGGGCACTTCGATCGCTAAGCCGCGAAAATTTAAAATCTACGATCCGGATCCGATTTTACTCCGTGTCTTTGGATCCGAATCCGGAACCGAGAAAAATGCAAGATCCGATCCGGCCATCACTAAAGAAAATATTTCATGCTACAAAAATTCGGCATTTGCAAAATATCTCAAATTTCGTTAAAAAAATCGCGTTTCAAAGAAGACATGGTTAATTTCGCGATTAAACCCTAAAGTCACTTATTTCGTGAATCATGTCGCAAAAAACGTTTCGCGAAAATGTCTTGTCCCTACATATTATCCTTAATTACTCCGGAACAGGAATTTTATTTTAGTTGGAAATGGGAAATGGATGCGAATTACAATATTTTAAGATGGCTCAAGGGTTTCCTGGTTTCTTCCTCGTTGGCACATCCCTTTGGACGAATTTTGTCGGCATTCTAGACAGCATCTTCAAGTCTGAAGATCACGTCCAATTGAATTTCCTCTATCTTTGTTCTATGTATTTCCCACATCTTCATGCTACTATATATTTCCCATACTTGGGACCTGAATGCCGGTGAAACTGTCGTCCAGTATGATGAACCAACGTGGAAAAGTCAGAAACCCTCCACTCCGGGAGCCTTAGCAACAACTTAGAGAATATAACTCAATTTTTTCTGGGATCCTCAAGGTCTGCTTGATAAAACTGCAAATTTTTATAACTGAGTGATAAATAAGATGGGTACATTTTTTTCCTCTGGAGGTAACAATGCCCACCCTTGGGAATGGAAAAACTGCCGTTTCACTTTAAACGACTGTAATAACAAAACGAGCTGAGATAGAAAAGAAAAAATTTGGATTCTTTCACATCTACATGAAAACATAAATCATACCAAGTTTCATCAAAATCTGAGTTGGTGGGTGTTATGCCCTGGATGAACCGGTATGGAATGACTGCGATCAAGGTATTGCTTTTATCAACTACGAATTTGAAGGAACCTTTTTATCTTTTAGCCATGGTAGTTCTACGTGGCAATGGACAGTTATCATTTACCCTGACCGTTTCTGTTCTTTTCATGCCTCTCCATCACATTTCTGACAAGAGATTAGCACTCGTAATGAAATTATCAAACAAGAATGAAAAGGAGATTCTGGGATAGTTTTTCTGTAATATGACTGAAAACTGGTAAGCCACCGATTCACCAAGATCTACACCTACAGGCCTCTCAGAAGGCCCCTTGCATTGGCGACCCTTATATAAATCTACGTGAAGACAGTACCCTTGTCACTGCGCAAGCACACAAGTAAGTCATTGTTCTTATGTGCAGCGTAATTGACGGTAAATTGAACCATTGTATCTACAAGCATAACGTGTTTGTTGAGGAAAAAAGTGAGGAAAGGAAATGGAGCAGATGAACCCTTTTTGAGAGAGTGGCAGCATTTATGTGATGAGTATTTGGACAAGTATGAAAGGGCAGGTCATCACATTCCCTTTTCCTCACCGTTGTTGTGGATTTTGTACTGCATCTCGTCATCGGTTCAGGCTCACCGATTCCATTGGTATCCTCCTCATTTTCACCATTACTTTTAGTTTCCGTGTTTCTGTATTCTGTAGCTCTGTTTGATTACTCTCCACATTAATTTTATCTCTCAATTTTATTACATACAGTTCCTGAAATTGACCATCAAACGTATGCAAAATACAAAAATGTTGCATTTTTGAAGGAGCGATATCTCAAAAACCTCATCCTTAAAAATTATGAAATTTTGTCACAATAATCTCCTGGTAGCTCTCAAGAAGCTAGTTAAACCAGAAAACTGGACATTTACCTTAAATAGTCACTGTGAATTTTTAAAAACATCTGTTTTTTTTATTTTGATGTTCCAAGTATCCCCCTGTAAATCAGTCCACAGTCATACACGAACCGTAAATCTTATAAATACTTAAAACTATTGTTACAATCATTGGAACATGTATTAACATGCTAACAATGCAATATTATTCCTCAATGTAGGCACTATTGACTTTGACACACATATTTAAAATGAGTAGTTTTTAGCAAAGTTTCAAGGTAAACTGTGGACTGATTTACAGGGTGATAATTGGGACTTCAAAATTAAAAGAAAAACATTTCTTAAAAATGTCAGTGACTATTTAAGGCAAATATCCAGTTTTCCAGTTTAACTAGCTTCTTGAGTGCTACCAGGAGATTATTGTAACAAACTTTAAGAATTTTTAAGGATGAAGTTTGTGACAAATCGCTCCTTCAAAATGCAACATTTTTGCATTTTGCATACTTTTGACGGTCAATGTCAGGAACTGTATGTAATAAAAGTGAGAGATAAAATTATTGGGGAGAGTAATCAAACGGCTACAGAATGGTGCAATTGTTAGGCTGATTAGATCCCTCTTTGGTAATAAAAAAATTTTCCAAACTTAGAGAAAAATATAAATTTTCCAACAAACAACAAATTATTTGTTCAGTGTTTAAACATTAATTGACCATTGTTCAGGTGTTTCGAGCAAGGTTCACTTCAAGAGCTTCAAACAAAGAAAAGTAGAAGGTTATAGTCCAAATAGTTTCAGAGCAATAGAGATTTGAAAAATTGCATTCTGCACCCCTTTCACAATTAGCGGCGTTTTTTCCCGATTTTCAAAATGCTGTAAATTGGTCAAAAATAATTTTTTCCCAAAACTTTTTGTGAGATGATTATTCTGTCATGCACGAACGAGTAACTAATGTAATTTTTTTCAAAAAAAATTGAAGAGGGTCACCTGACACCCCCTGCACGAGTTGAAATGGAATTGGTCAATAGCTATGCATGGAATATTCTCTTGATTATTTCAAATCATACGTGTTGCAACCAAGACCGCACACAAACTAAGGTCAAAATCAAATTTCAGCATGTGTGCAATATGAAGTGCAATTATACCATAGTAAAAGCATGGATATCCAACAAAATATGGGAAGGGAGTGAATTACTCGGGACCCTTCAGTCAGTGGCCCATCACTCTGCCCACTAGGCCACACCGCAACCCCCTTCAACTTTTCAATATTGCGCAAGTTGAATATTCTAGAGGGAGGCATTAGATGTGGCACTTGGTGTTTGTTGACATTTTGACGAAAGCTTGAAATTGGGACAAGCCCTAATTGAATTAGCACTAGCTTGGATGTGTCATGACCTCACCTGAAGCGCCTCCTCACGATCTTCAGGTAGCGCATCCTTCCGGTGCCAGTGGTCTTCCTGCGCTGAGCCTTCACACTCCAGTTGTCTGAGGGAGAGGCACAATTCATCAAAATTGATACTCATAAAAGCCACAATGATGTCAACTATCATATACATTACTTATTCTAAATTAATGTATTCTTCGCCCTTTTCAACTAAGACAAATCTTCTGAGAAGAGCCACAGAGGTTGATTTCCATGTTTACAACACTAAATTGGACAGGGAGGGGACTTAACCCCCCACTACCATATCAAGACAGGTTGCGTACCACAAGCTATGAATAAAGAGCTCGTAAGTCCCTCATCAGTGAAATTTGAGAATAACAGAGAGTAATAAAAGACCATTAATTACAATTGAGAATTACTTATTTTGGAGATTTGACAGCAGTGCACCTCTGTCCCTTTAAATACCCTGACCACGAAAGACCCACAAGACCCAAAGGGCATGGTCCTCTTAAGAGAGCCCCTGGCCATGGCTTGGGCTGAGACCCTTCCTCAATCACCTGGACAGGAGGGATTTTTGCGTTGGATGGGGGGGGGGGAAAGGGTTGCCTGTGACAATTAGTCGGCTTGGAGGAGTGCAGCCTCCCGAAAAGCAGCCTTCTTTTCGATCGCTGCTCGGAGGGACTCCCTCGAAGATGAATCATGTAGGTTTCCGTGACTACGGCTCTGGAGGAAGTGACGACCCAAATCTAAATTCAGTTCAAAGCAAGAGTTGTTATTAACTCTGTCGATAGTTCTTAGCCAACGAGTTCCAAAACGTTCCAAAGTACTCAGTTTTTGCCTTTACTTCATCATAGGAAATAATTTGATCTGATAATATCAATGACATATATGAATATTGTTATCAGCATTTATGTATCTGTTAACAATCGGTGATATTTTTGGATTATCGGTGGACTTTATTTGATAACACGACGAGCTTAAAAAATGCACTTTAAAGTAAATGGCAAAAAAATGTGAACTACAACTGATACATGCAGATTTCAAAAAGAATAGAGAAGACATTTTGAACGTCTTCAGGGTGGCTACTGATAACCAATTTTCAAGTTCCCTGACTTTTCCCTGATGGCTTTACCAATATCCCTGACCGATCGCTGAAAGGTCTCCTATTATCGGAATATTTTTTTCTGCTGAATTAACTTTTCGTCAAAACTCAGAAAGTTTTAAAAGCAAAAATCAATACATTATAAGCTATAAGAATGAAAAAATATATTGAACCTCCGCCCTAATGAAAATATATATTAAACCTTCACAAGTTAAGCCCTCAAACAAATTGTACACACATTTAATTCATTTTTCGTGGCCGTGTATCGTATTTCCGTGGCCGTGTATGTTTCCTTCGGTAAAATTACAAATTAACAATGTCTAATTCTTCAAGGAAGGTGTGGCGTGTCGTGGTAGTTCTGGGAAGTACAAGATTACTGACAAGGCATCGAAGGGACAGTTAATGCCCAATTTACTGGCGGACTCCGCCACAGGTATCACCAAGGTGCACGAAAAATACAAACCAAAGCCAAGTTCTTGGACTGGATCAAAATCGGATGGCACGAGTGACTTTTAGAAGCAAATAACAATTTGTTTAACATGGTCATAACCCCTTGATTGTATGAGGGAACCAAAAATGTAAAAATATTTTTTTTACAAACAAAACGTAATCGCGCCACTGTGAGCGAAAACAGGAGGCAATTAGCAACGGCAGCGTCATATTTAGGAATATCATATTTGAGGTGGTTTGTGATCTAACTAAATTGCTTTGAGAGGGAGCTAAGGGGGCCATTCAATAATTATGTCGAGAGTGAAAGGTGGGGTGGGAAGGAGGACTCTTCTTATGGTCTCGCGAAGGGAGGTATGGAAATCGAAGATGATCTCACGTAAGATTTTGTTGACACGTGTGACGGTACTTGTATTACGGTTTTAATAATCATCATCTCGTATTTTTAGAACTTAAGCACGTATTTACTACAAGCTAGTGTGCTCCAACTACCTCTTGACCCGAGTCTCGAAAGTTAAAAAGAACGCGAGGTAAAATCTTCTGAACAACCTAGCCTTGGATTCCTTGTGATGAGCAGAAAACACGGTGATCATGAATTTTAACACTACTAGGCAAATATCGCATTAAGGATATACAAAAGGGATACATTGTATGACTGATTCACAACTGAATGTTCAACGAATTGACGGGGCTTATTCTATGCACTTCGGCGACGGACATTAGTTTTAGTTGGTGAAATAGAGGGCGGGAAAGACCCGGTAAACGTAATGGTAGAAAAATAATGAGAATTTCCTATCCCAGTCTCTCCCTGACTGTTCCCTGACAATTCCCTGACTTTTCCAGATTTCCAAAATTCCCTGACATTTCCAGGTTTTCCCTGACGATCGCCACCCTGGTATTTACGCATTATAAGTATTAATTTTCAAGCTCAAGTAGGTAATAAATGAGAAAAAATTATTGCTGAAATATTTAGAATTTCTTTAAAATTACATACAATCCTTGCACTCACGTACTCGTATGATTAGTTCTTCGAATGAATACTCATCAGCAATTCATACCGAAGCATGTATATCTATTTTAAATATCAAAATAAACTCACTTTATAAATAAAAGTAGTGAGAAGATTATTAGGAATACGTTGAACATCTTAAAAATACTCCTAGATGCATTGATGAAAACTATAGGTGTGTTTTCCAATTTGAAGGCCGTGCTTCGAGACCCGGCAGTCCCTATTTTAGTACTGCGGGGAAGGTTTTTCAGGTTAAGATCTCTGGCCATCGTATAGGACGTTAAACTGGATTCTTTAGTGCTTTTACAAGAGCAGGCTAATGCCGACACAACTTGTTCCACCCTGTCTCCGCTCGTCGGCAATTCCTTCTCTGCCGTGCATACACTGATGCAAAACCCAGCTCATATATGGTTTGATTCCCAAATAATTCGTACTTTTTCTGTTGATATGTTTTCTCCACCTTCCTCACCCACTTCGTGTTCATCATTTGGTGTTCCCAGGGTGAGGAGGATCAAGAGGGTCAATATCAGTAGAGCAATAAGGATGTGGGATGGAGGAGACTGATTGGCACAAAGCGCAGGGAAAAATAATCGCCCTGTACTCAAAGCTTGTAATGTTTTCAGGTACTGCTAAAGGGAAATGTGCATTATGGACAGGACGGGTAATTCTGCAAAGTGACTATAACACATTCAACGTAATTAGAAGGAGTACCTGGAATTACCAAACTGCTGTGCAAAGGGGACTAGGAGATTTTTATGGGCTTGTCCGTAGGATATGCGAGGAGAATATATAGTAGGAAGATTTCTAGAAAAAGTATTGATAGCTAATCCCATTTTCATTCTACAAATGGCCCAGAATAAAGAAATTTTCAAAATTTACTTTCGAGTTGTCATATTGTTGACGTGAATCATGCGATAACTTTCACGTTCATGCTAAAATAATGTCTCAGTAGCCGAGAGTTAAGATTTTGTAAAGCACATCGGTCAGTTAGCAATTGCTGTGTATGAGCAGTGACAGCATAAGTAATTATCAGTGACTGCTCTCATACCGAGAAAATGTTAGAATGCGTACAATGCCATTGTTCACCCTGACCTTTACTGAATGAAAACATTTCTTTTTCAATCGGTCAATTTGCCTGGCTACTGACATTCCATGGAGTGTACTCAGTCGATTTGTATTTTTATAAGCGTCTAAATTTGGAAAGCATAGCCTGAAAGCAGTCAAAAGTGTCTTATGCGATGTTCGAACAAAATATTAACTACATGCTCAAAAAAGCTCAATAAACAGAAGAATAATATTAAGGATCATCTTCGATCAAATTGAAAGCGACGCAATCTTAGCTGTAATTTGTTGTTGTTGACCTATGCTTACTGCCGTTATATCTTATTTCGTTTATAAAATTGCGTTATTCCTATAATTATGTTGAAGGAATATAAAAAACGTAAGTTCTTCCGAATGCCAAACCATGCCAACAACCTTGCTTTAATTCGTCATTTTCATTATAAGTCTCGAAGAACGAACTCTGGCCAATAGAGGAAGATTCAAATTCCCGCCGTAGCGCTCACCATCCAGGGGGAGTTCAGCAGCTGAGATATAGCGGAAAGTCCGCTACCGGTCAATCGCTCAGTGAGTGCTACTCCCCCTGGATGCACCCAATGTTAAAAACCAATTCTCACATAAACCATGAAAAAAGGCAAATCCAATAGGTCTACTAACAACAGAATTGAACAGAACAACAGAATTTTTTTCGTCATCGATCAAAAGATTTCCCCATGGAAAACTACCTCACAACTGACAACAGTAAATAAAAATAAAATTAATATTGTGTCCTTACAAATAGGTGATGAATATTTAAACCCGATTTAACCATTAAATTCTGCAATTTACTAGGGGAAAACAAAAGCAATCGCACACAATGCGTACCAGGAAATTGCATGAACTATTGTACTAATTTTCAGCGTAACCACTCAATTCAGAATCTTGACTATAGTAAAAGAATCTGGACAAGAAATAAGCCAGTAATTCAGACAATAATTTCTATCGTGTAACCAGGCCTTAAGACATACAACACTCATGCCAAATGCGTGATTAGAACCAGTGGCCCTTGGATTGCCAGGTTGTCGATCGGGCTACCGTGATCGGTACAAATTATAACCTGAACCAACCACTAAAGATACAAAGTCAAAAGCACGAAGATGATAATACTCACAATGCCTAAGTTTCCTACTTGGGTATCCACACTGCGCACATTTTGACTTCTGAATGTGGTAAGAGGACCTTCCACAACGCCGACACAGTGTGTGTGTCTTATTGCGCCGTTTACCAAAACTCGATGTACCTTTCGTCTGAAAAGAACCAGAAATCATACATCACGAAACGGAAGATTTGATTATCCATTACAACCATGAAAAGGATTACACTACGAAGTGGAAATGAGCACATAACACACGGGCGAAGTAAAATAGTAATCATAAATACCGACCCTCCATTATGTAGCGAATGCTACATGAAAACAACTTAAGTGTCTGCTTATTTATTATTTTTGGGATAATAGAAAGGATGGATAAAATTTAACTTAGATACTAGGCCCCTTGAGTTCACTTACCATGCTTTCAGATTCGACGTTGTGGCAAAGAATACAATTGTTGGTAGGTGGCAGCACAATCGACTTATATCGACAGCATCATTACATCGATTACATCGAAGGCAGGATCGATATATGTTCGATACAATTGCTCTGAAGATAATCGATCGGATGCAAAATCGATAGATATCGATCTTCAGGATTGCGTGATTGGTGTGGGTGAAAGAACGTGTATGAACAGTATAAACACAAATTGGTGAGATTTGATATCATTGCGGGGATTATAGGGATTGAGGTGATGCTCGTGAACACACCTAAGGCGGTAGAGATGGATAGGGGGAAACCTTTCGGGGAAAAAGAAGTCGATATTCTCCTCGGTTTTTTTTCGGAAGACGGAATCCAAGAGAGGTTCGTAAAGTATCTTTATATCATTTCTGGCGAAGGTTTGCGCGGCGTTCTGATGTCACAGGTAGGCTTCCGGGAGTCTTCCGCGTTGTCATTCTTGATGGCCATCTATCTGTGTCACTTTACACCTGTGTCATATTTATATTATTGTTTATTACTTACCTGACCTTAAAGAAAAATTTCACCCAAAAACTGATCAATAACTGATGAATTAACTGGTAAATAACTGATGAGTAGTTAATCAGTTTGTTGAAACGCTTACCAGTTGTTGATGAGAAAATTCACCAGTTACTGGCAAGGAAATTCACCATGGTTACTGGTAAGAAAATTCACCCCTGAGAGCACAAAGTTTGAAACACCTAATGTAAACCAAATTTAAACGTCTTATTTTGGTTTACATTACGTCTACATGTGGTCGAAATAAGGTGCAAATGTCCGAAATTCGTGCTCTACTGGTAATCATTAATGTAGTTTTTCAGCATACTAGATTTAAACGTAAAATAGTTTTCATGGTAGTGTGATAATCAACACAAAAATGTAACAAGGCAGTAAACTTTGGTTTTCCGTACAGAATATTAATATTCCTACCTACTATCTACGTAGTAATTAATATTTAATATACCTACTAACTAGGTACGTTACGTACATGTTTCTACGGCACGTCATAGTCAGATACAGTGATAATTACACTGCGTAGTCGAAACTTAGTAGTACAGTACTATTTTGTACACAAAAACAATTTATTTCATTATTTCGAAAAACAGCTTCGATAAAAATGCCTGAAAAACACCAAATCCAACCGCTTCTACAGGAATTGCGCCAGAAATCATCAACATATAACAAAAATATAATAATAAATACCTTTATTTACCATAAGCCCAAGCAGTTTTTCCAAATGAAACATAACTTTTTCTGCACAGAATAGTTATACTGTACTACCTAAGTTTTGACTACACAACATAAATATCAGGTAACAGTTTACCTGATGATGTGTCAGGTAGATGTGAGCGAGAGGGTGACACTTAAAATTTCATCGAAAACAACGATTTTCAGGGAGGGAAGAAAATTTTTGAAAAGTGTCGCCCTCTCGCTCAATTTTACCATCAGTACTACTATGAAAATCTAGTATGCTGTAACCTACATTAATGGTTACCAGTAGACCTTAAATGGCAGGCATTTGAAACTTACTTAGACCACATGTAGACACACATGTAAACCATAATAAAACATTATGGTTTTGCTGAATACCAGATGTAGACTTTAACCTATGAATACATTAGGTCTACTGCAAATTTATTGCTCTCAGGGTTAAAAATAATATTTGTACGGATGGCGTTGGAGATTTAACTGCACGTGTCTTCAGGTGATTAAGTTAGTACATAACATGTATTCCGCAAGAATCAAAAATTGTGAATGCTACTCTTTCAATTAACTTCATTTCATGGTTGTAAAAGCGAGAGTTCTAGAGCATTAATTGCGAGTACATATTGAGTGGGATTGGATGCCCTTTGCATCATGAATCAAGTTTAATTGTTGCCTAAATGTACGTGAAACCCTGCAAGCCACCGCTAAGGCGTGGCAAGGGGTGAATTCACCCCCAAACATGCATTACATATGATGCATAAAAGGATTAGTGATTATATTCTAGTCTTAACTTACCCTACAAACAAGTAAAAGATTTAATCTAGATTAAACTCAGTTTTTTGTATACCTACATTGCATCTGTAAAAAACTGGATTTAATCTAGATTAAACTTGCTCCTATATTGAAGGAGATATTTGCCCTTCTGTTTTTTTTTAATCTTAGATTTCATTTGGATTCAACCTGAATTTTGAAATCTTTTCTTTGCAAGGGGGTGGTTTCCCCCTTTTTTCATTGAATAATGCTAAAGCAAGCTTATTCAGTACTTTTACTTTGCTGCCTTCCCTCATTTTATTTCCATATTCCAACCCTGTGAAATTTGGGTGGTTTGTATTTATACAGTTCATCATCATCATCAAGGGTCAACAATCCTAGGATTGGTTTGACGCAGCCCTCCACTCGATTCTTCTATCGGCCAACCTCTTCATATTGACGTAGCTCCTCTCTTTTACATCCTTCACAACTTGCTCTATATACCTCATACGAGGCCTGCCTTTTCCATTCTTCCCGTTCACTTTTCCCTCAGCGATTGTCTTCATCAGGCCATCGCATCTTAAGATATGGCCGATTAGGTTGTCCCATCTTCTTTTTATAGTTTTCAGCAGACTTCTCTTATCTCCCACTCTTCTTAGGACTTCTAATTTATACAGTTAACTTTCGATAATATGAAATTTCGATTATGTGAAGCAAACCGGCTGGTCTCGACGAAAATCCTACAGTAATAACATGGCAATATTTGAAAATAAAAAGTTTTGAAAGTATGAATTTTTTGAAATTACGAATTTCGGGCCTGGTCCCCAGGAAAAAAGAAATTAAATTTTACGAACCTCAGCTAAAATGCTTCAGCAAAAATATTTTTGACTGTGTGTACACCTAACAAATCATTGTTGCCAATTGTAGTGCATCAAAAACGAAATGCGTGAATAGTATTAGTAATATAGTGCATTCAACTCCCATATATGCCAGTATCTCCCCATCATTTTCCGCATGTAACTCCGTGTATCATTTAGACCTTTAGTAATGTGGAAATCGTAGTTAATGCCATCATTTATCCTGGATATTATATGTTTTACCTGTTACCAGCATTTTCATAATGTGCGTGGATCTATTTCAATTAAAGCTTACGTGTGACGGCACATACCATGCTCGCTGCCGTACGCCTGGAATTATAGCAGTTCAAATCCTCAGTGAACCCTACCTCGTCCTTCAAGGCGAGCAATCCTAGCTCCGCTCTCTGTAAAGGGGATGTCCACACAAAAATCTTGTAGCATGGACGGGTTGAGTGAGGGTGGGTGATGCCGTTAGGAAATTTGGGCGGGTTGTGTTGGTGAGGGTAAGGATTATGATGGCCGGGGAGGTTGGGTTTACGGTGTGTGGGGTGAAAAGGGTCCGGTTGTGGAGAGGGAAGGTCCCAGTTGCAGGCGTGTCTTTTAAGGGGGCTTTATAGCTCGGCGGCAGCGGTGATTACAATGGATTTCACCACAGACAGGAATCTGTGGAACCTTTATAGCTCTGCGGCACGGCATAAAAAAAGAAGATCATAATGCATTGCAAGGAACTGGAACTTGTCGCCTTGTGCCTCTGATCACACTTGAATCTAATGTGTTGAGTTTTGTCTCCTTTTTTCCTCGTGCGTAATCATTATGGTTAGCAGTAGTTTACTTTAGTTGGGGATATTATAGTTTAATTTAGTAGGGAATAGTTTTCTTTATTTTAGTTTTCAAAAACCAGGACCTTCAGCAATTAATAATAATTATAATTTGCTGTGTATTAGTTATAAAATTTGTAGGTAGCATGCATACTCCAATGAAACATTAAACGACAATGATTAACTATTCCACATGTGTACATGCAATGCAATAGTTACATTTTCACTAAACTCTTATTTCTGGGATAGCAATGACTTCCCTTCTTCAATTATAATTTTAACACTTCATAATAAGACTAATCTTCTAAATACATCTCGTACCCACTCATTAAAGTGCCCAGTAGAACAGATCCATGAATTCTGGGCGATTTGAATTGACCAGACCTCCGTATTCTTGCCCCAGAGATTCAGCAAGGCTGAATATTTGCGGCAGCCGCTAGCCATTTAAGCGCTAGTCAGTGACGCTCAACGGTCTGACGTCATGATTCCAAAGGCGTGTTCTCATTGGCTGATTTCTGCCGCTGGAGTTCTGCCGACGAGCTACAAAGCCCCCCTAAGAGGACTGCAAACAGGCGCCAAATGCAGGAGACCCTCGCCCTCCCGTGCCCGGCATCCTCCGCCCGTGTGATGTAGACGCCCAACCGTGCCCGTTCGCCCCGTATGCCTGCATACTAGACGGGTTCACACGTTGCTCGCCCAAACTGAGGGAAGGGGTGGTAAAAGAGTGAGCGAAAAATTTTGCAAATGGCAAAGACCCTTGAGAAAGATACGGGCAGTGGCGGTGTTAGGGCAGTTGCCCAGCCTCGAGGCGGTCGCCCGCACAGCCGATGGGTGACCGTCTATAGTCGGCAAGTTCTCCATTACGTCACATTTGTGATACTTGTGAAAAGTCCGTCAAATGTCTTCGGGTTGGGCCTCTCTCTTTATCTCTCACACAAAGGAGGGTGACCCTCACCCTTACTTTGCACCCTTGTGCAGGCCTCTAGTACTAATCTTTATCTCTCTTGCCGAGCTTGGAGGAGGGAAGGGGGTGGGTGGATGGCATCATGGAACATCTGTGAGGTTCCTTATTCTTCCTCTGGGCAACCCTGGGAGGTGCGTGGCAGTGGCTGATTGGAACCGCTCCGGGCGTTGAGTGGAATGGGGAGGGTCAGGGATGCAGCGTCCTTTGTTATCAGGAGGGTCCTCGACCCCTCCTCTCACATCTCTTGACCATCCCCTTCGCTTCCCACAAAAAAGTTATTCGTTTTAAATTAAGTCGACTTCAAGCCACACAAAAATTGGTTGCTCATCTACCTCCTCCACTATCCTCTGAAAGTGTGCACCACCTAGTTGCACCAAATATTGAATGATTTATATATTCATTTTTTTGTTCTGTGTGTATGATATGTCCATAATAAAAAACAATATGTATATTAAAAGATATTTTTAAAATGTTATTTCAATTGCCTTGCTTCGTAGCAATGTTGGTGCCATCTACAGGCAAAGATTTCCAAATTTAGATTTAGTGCATTCTTAGATGTTATTGGAGCGAATTGTGGGTGGATTAACCCAAATCCCAACTGGACATTGCATAAGTACAAAAACATGGTGGTACCTTCTAAGGGCAAAGATTTGGAAATCTAGATTTAATCCTAGAGAAATATTTGAAAGTTGGCACAGGTTAGAAATTTGGATCATATCTATTTCTATCTATTTGATAAACCTCTGAGAGGTAATAGGTTTAAATTGAGGGTAGGTGAAACTCAAATCCCATTGGGAAGACATATGTATAAGAATATGTATTTCGTGTGGATCGATTTATTGTGGTGGTTAACAGTAATGGCCTCTCATTCTGAGGGCCTGGGTTCAAATCCTGGCTAAGGTAATTGCGGTTTGAGGGGAACGGAGGAAGGGAGAGCCAGCATTGGCACTATTAGCCTGCTCTTCATGAAGGGTACCATGTTCCAGCATCTCATCCAACAGATGAAGTGCTCTCTTTCTACTTGTGTGGCTTTTGGAGAGCACTCTTGAGTAGTCCACCCCGTTGAAGGGACGTGCAGCCATGGTCCCCTTCATCAAGAGCAGGCCTATGCCAATGCTGGGTTTCTCTCCACCACCCATCCATTCTGGCACAGAGTTGTCTCCCACACACACTATGCTCAATTGCATTGTTAACACCACAAGAGTCTAGGAAAATCTGCATTTAAAGATAATATTATAGAATGGAATTGTGTATACCCGAGTAATATTAAATTGAGATGTTTATACGATACAAAGTATGTCCATGAATATCTGTATTTAATCCATTTTAAATCTTTGTTTGGCATATCTATATTTTGAAAGATTTCTAAATTCACTGTGGGTTTATGAAGGATTTAGAAATCTGGATTTAATGCCGTGAATAATCCCTGAAAAATCTAGATTTCATCCTTTCCTTGTTTCTAGGGCTCACAATTTAAAAAAAGATAAAAAATAGCATAGCAAGCATGCAATAACATGCTGTTGGTTGGGTTAGCTTAACCCTTTGGCTTAAAGAGACGACTATTCTCCGGCTGGCACAGCTTGGCCTTCTGTTAAAGAGCCGGGTAATTAATCATCTAATATTCTCTTAATGCAAAAAAATCCATGACAAGGGCTGTTAAATGTTTTTAATCTACTGAAAATAAATACAAAATGTGATTTCAATAAGAAATAGTGAAATAAGTGGCAAAAAGGGAGTAAAAATTACTAAGCCATTGGAATGAAGAACAGTTGAGCACCCTTTTTTGGGGAATCCCAAATCTGGAACGCCCATAATCCGGCATTTTTGCCCAGACCACCTACCCGACTCTTTGTGGAATATGAATACATTTGTTACCGAAATATTGTTTCATAACCTGCCAAGATATTATCCCATTCCTAATGTTAATTTTCCCAGTTGCTTTGTAAACAGCTAATTTGTGGGTTAATTTAAAATGAATTTACCCTAATTCCATTTTCTGTAAATTCTGATTCTGTAACTAGGTTTTTCGAGATTGTTTAGCAACTATTACAGTATTAATGTTATTTTTAGGCCATATGCATTCACATCCAGCCTAAGAATAAGTGGGATGTTGTACCAAATGCCTTGCACCTGTAAATGATATTCATGCATAGGAGTTGATGTTATCCATGTACTGTTCTGATTTTAGAAAGACTGGAAATAAACTGACTGAATTGTGAGGTGTATTTTTGGAACGTACATCCCATGGAAAATGCCATTTACTTGGAACCGAAATAACAATTTTGTACTCAAAATCATTAGATGGACACAAAAAAAGAATTTTAGTGAAAAAATTAATCTCCTAACCACAGCCATTCACTCATTTATCAAAAAAAGCAAAAGGTGACGCCCACCAAAAAATCTGCTGTGGTTACATTGACGTCATTTTCCTCCCGTCCTTGACTGCTTTTCGTGGAAAAGAAGGGAGTGGAGGGGGGTTCTCGGAAGGGCTGCTCGCACAGATGCTGTCGCAACTGTCCTATTGGCAGAGTCATCTGTGTCCCCCCATTGCGATAAGGCAAAAGTAGCTTTGCGGGCTCAGTTGTGATTGGACGAAGTCGTTATATGTCAGAGGTTGCACCATGCCCTCTTTTCTGAAAGGGTTAAAAACATCAGTTTTTCGCTGCTTATAACTCGAGAAATAATTGACGGATCAGAAAACGGAAAAATGCGGGTCTTTTTATTTTACAAACTCTATCAGATTCGGTAATAAAAAAAATATGGTAAACGACCCCATTGTATGTACCTGGGTTGTGTTCTTATGTTTCCATGTTGTTTGCTTTCTAGGCTGAGGACCAACCAGAGAAGCCATGGGGCCGTGTGGCAACACCTAGCGGATAGGATGACCTCGGCTGGGTTTCCCCGGTCCGCTGCCCAGGTGAAGGATAAGTTGGCCAACCTGAGGCGGCGGTACCTGGCACTCAAGAGGTCCCTGAAGACTGGGGATCCCCCCCCAGACTGGGTGCACTGGGCACCTCTGCACAAGCTTTATGCCAGCGTTCCGGCTGGGCATCCCGAGGTGGTCATGGACTCCCTTGTGTCTTTGTAAGTTTTTCATTGATTGCTATTGTTGTGTTGGCTAAGCTAAGTTGCAGAGGACTTGCTGAAAAACACAGCAGGCTCATATTCCGTGAAAGAGGCCTGGCTTTGACCCCCCATCACACTTCCATCGCCCCATGGAAAGTTATGTGAGCACCTTTTATCCTTTCCATTTTTCTCCACGGCCACAACTCAAAATTCTGTAAGTATTTCTCTTCTTTCTTCTTCCATGCAAAACATACAAAATCTTTACGTACATAATCACACTCCCGGCAAAACATTTATCAAACTCTTCCCCATGCCTAGTGGGATTTCGCTTGCTATCATCAGTTATTATACCTTTCCAAATGCCACTTTCCAGTGATAAATTTAACTTCTGATCTCCTTCATGCAGCTACCATTGAAGTATTTACACTTCCAAGGCAATTAAAAGATCTCACCTGTTCCAATTTCTTTCCTTCTAGCCAAACAATTTCCTCTCCTTCTTTTCGACCCATTCTCATTAACTTTAGTTTTTTACCTGTAATTACTTTCATGCCTGTTGGTATCAGGCATGAAAGTGAATATAGGCACCAACAGGCATTTCAAAAAGCATTGGGAAACAACATAGGAGAGGACCTGACTGAGAAATCCATGGAAGAGCATTGGGAAAACATTGAATGTGGACTAAAAGAAGCTGCAAAGGAAGCTCTTGGAAGAAAAAACCTTGCCAAGAAGAAGCCATGGATCATGGAAGATGTCTTTATGGCCACTTTACACAGTACATTTTATTGTAAAAATGAATGTATAAAACTGAACGAAATTGTACATTTGTCTAAATGGAAATAGAACAGGTTCTATTTTCCGGTCAGTCACTTAGACATTCACACAAGTGTTCACACAGTTTGCTGCTTTACACAGTACAATTTTCCTCATTCAAGTGTTTGTACAAGAAATTGTACAAAAAATGCAAAGAAGAAAGTACAAGAATGTAAAAACTGAAGAAGGGCAGCTTTGTTACAGAAGAATAAGGAACAAAATAAGTCACAAAGCCAGGAAAGGTGGATAAATGTGAATGAAGAACCTATACAAAGATGTAGAAAACAACCTTGCACTTCGAAAGGTGGAAGCTGCCTATAGGATAGTGAGGAACCATTTCAAAGATAGATGCAATGACATAAGGGACAAGAATGGAGAACTTATGATTGACAATGAAGACAAAGTGAAGGGGTGGAAAGAATATCTGGAAGTTATACAACAGAAACAATCTCAGCTCGAAAGTGAAGTCGAAGAGGATGATGTGGGAGCATCAATATTAAGATTGGAATTTGACGCAGCAGTAAGGGACCTTCGCATGACTAAGGCTTTTGGAATTGATGATATTCCTGCAGAACTAATTAAACATGCAGGAGAAAAGACATTAACTCATCTTTACAAAACCATCTGTGACATCATCATTCCTATTTCCAAAAAGAAGAGAGCAGAGAAATGGGAAAATTTCAGAACTATAAGTCGAACAACACATGCAACAAAGATAATGAAAAGGATCATCTACAGAAGAATAGAATGAAAAGCAGAGGAGTTCCTGGATGAAGGTCAATTCAGATTTAGGTAAAGTAAGGGTACAAGAGAAGCAGTATTGGCCCTTAGGCTACTCATAGAGAAGAGAATGGAGAAGAACAAACTGACATTCATTGCATTTGTGGATTTAGAGAAGGCTTTTGACAACGTGGATTGGAATTCAATGCTTGGAATTCGGAAGAGAATTGGAGTGTCCTACAATGACCAAAGAATTATTCACAGTTAGTATAAAAAACCAAGTAGCTGTGATAAAATCTGGACCCAGCTGTGAAGAAGCCAGAATAAGGTCTCCTCTAATTTTTAATATTTACATCAAGAGATCCATCAACGAAATCAAAGACATCTTCTGGAGTGAACATCCATTGAGAAAATGTTAGCATGCTGCAATTCGCTGATGACATAGCACTGGTAGCAGAGACAGAGGGGGATCTGAATAAGAACTAAAAAATAATAACCAATGTCAAACTAGGAAAACAAAAACTGGAAGAGGTTAAAGAGTTCTGTTACCTTGGAAGCCGAGTAACCAAGGATGGACAAAGCAAGAAAGAAATGGCCAGCAGGATAGCTCGGTGAAGAGAGCATTCTATCAAAAGAAGAATCTACTTAGAGCTGGAAATAGAATCTTAGAAGTATGGAAAAAATTCATCAGAACGTACATCTGGAGCGTGTTTCTCTATGGCAGTGAGGCATGGACAATCTCAGCAGCGGAAAAGAAAAGGGTGGAAGCATTCGAAATGTGGTGCTACAGAAGAATGATGAAGATTAAATGGATCGACCGAGTAAGTAGCAAGGAAGTCCTAAGAAGAGTGGGAGAAAAGAGAAGTCTGCTGAAAACTATAAAAAGAAGACGGGACACCTTGATCGGCCACATCATGAGACACGATGGCCTGATGAAGACAATCGTCGAGGGACAAGTGGAAGGGAAGAATGGAAAAGGCAGGCCTTGCGCAAGAAGTATGGAACAAGTGGTGAAGGATGTAAAAGAGAAGAAATACGTAAATATGAAGAGATTAGCGGACAGAAGGACTCAGTGGAGAGTTGCGTCAAACCAATCTGAGGATTGGTGACTAATGATGATGATTCACTTTCATTCCTACTTCCTTCCCTACTGATGCCAGTCTTTTCATTAGCACTAGAAGTTCCTCCTGCCACAGCCAGTACTGCCTAGTTGTTGGTATATTTGAACATCGTATTTGGTACTTCAATTTAAGGGATAGGTATGTCAAGGAGAGTGTGTTGAATTTAAAAGGTAAAGCCCCATAAGTGTGTTGAATTCTCTCAGTTGATTATCTTGATGGAGAACCGTTTTCATATCTCCCTTTCTTCTTGCATTCTTTGAAATAACTGTATAATTATCCCTTTTTAAGGTCAACCAGATGCATGGATGGGCTGGTGGAAGGCTGCAATGGAGATAATGGGACAACGCCCTCTCCCAGAAGGGGTAAGTTGTTGATAAAGTTGACACATTACTTGAATTTTCTTCAGAATTTATTAGCAATAAACAGCCCCCACATCTTTAAATACAAAATCATGTGGGGCCATTTGCCAATATTATGAAATGCATGCAGATCAGTGTGAACACTTAACGTAGAAGTACGTGTATATTCTATCCTTAAACATTGTAAATGAAACGACTTTGTACTATCCACTTTCGGCTTTATAACTTCCCCGATCGATTTCGACGACTCTGCGTCATTTTCAAGGGGGGGCCAACTCCAAAAAATGATGCAGAGTCGTCGAAATCGATCGGGGAAGTTATAAAGCTGAAAGTGGATAGTACAAAGTCGTTTCATTTACAATGTTTAACGTTCCAAACTTCCACAAAGTATCGCCTTCATCCATTAATTCGTGTATATTCTAATCATGAAGGACGGATAAGTCCATTCTAGTCTATTAAGGGGTCATGGTGGTCTAGTGGGTAGAATGCTGAGTTGCTGACCAGATGGTCCAGGTCACCTAAAATTCTTGCGATTTGCTTTTCTGCATGTCAGAACTTGGTAGGGAATCGCAGGTGGCCCAGGGAAAGGAACTGGCCTCCCTTCCACCCTGAATGTGTGGATTTCACACGCCTATGGCTTACATGCATTGTGAGCTCTATCCTCACCTATCAAAGACCAGCCTTCGGGTTGAATGTATCTTTTAGTCTATTGAAGTTCCATCACAGTATGTCAGTATCGTAGTTGGGATTAACATAAAAAAATTAACAATTAAAATTAATCTTTAAAAATGTAGTTAACTATTTAACTTAATCATTGCTTTTTAGAAGAGTTAACTTTTAATCGTTAATTTTTGGCGACTGTTGACCTGTACGAATTTGGGTGCATGGTTTGCCCAAAAGACAAAGAGGAAAATAAAACGGTATCTAAGAATACAATACAGCTTGGTAGTTGTGCAAGAATGCAATGAATAGGCCCAGGCGAATACATCCCAACAAAAGCAGGGTGTAAGGGAGTGACTGCCAAAGGTTAGGAAGGCACTCTCAGACAAGAAAACACGAAACCACGCGAAGACTACGTCCTAGGGGTCTCGTGTGCCTTACTCAGCAACATCATCTCATCAGTACTACATAGTTGAAGCCGAGAAAGAAGGGTCGCCTAAAAACCTATGACGGGTAACGATAGGGGTGTGGTTCAACATAACGTATCTGTTGCAATATGCCAGTCTACGTATACCTTACTCGGCCCATTGCATCATCAATACATCAGAGTGACTAGCGAGAAAGGGTACACCCCCTCAGCATCTACTGCAACTCTTTATAACTAAGCCGTTTCCACTGCAATTTTACAATTATGAAGGGATACTTCACATCGCAATGCTGGGACCGATATCACAAACTAACCTTAAAGCACTTTCTACCGCTTAGCACAATATTTTATGGCAAATTATGGACGCATCATGGTTCTTCAGAAATTCTCACAATCACGGCAACTTAAAAATCCCAGAATTGGAGCTCCACCTGAGAAAAATCTCCGAATCCTTTCAGCAGACACTAGGAAACCGGACCAACATCACTCTGGACACTAAATGGAATTACAACAAAAAACCCCACTTTAAATATCGGCAGCCCCAGGCAACTATAACAAACTGTCTATAGTAGTGACATGAAATAACCAAAATCGAAGAAAGCAACATCAATGAACACGCATAACACCAGGCATGCATACTGAAACACATTATTATGCAGATAAACTGTATCCTGCAACTCAGTCAGTCGGTCGGTAGCAATGTTGAGTGGTGATTGTGATTGTTGCATTTGAGGTCAGTCCCTAAACTGCTCCCCTCTACAAAGAGCGGATAAATTTCGTAGTCCTGTTGCCATTTAGGTAATTAAATATTGCATTAGTTTTTACTTTTAAAATACCTTTGTTACGGCCTGATATTTCAGATATTTTAAAACTAATTTATATGGATGGAAGAAACCACAATTGCCCTATTTACACTACATACTAGCTTTTTATGATGGTAAGACTTACCATGGTTGGAAATAGGCCTTGTGAACGCAAGTTGCCGCTAACCTTAGTAAACTTTTCTACCACTAATGAGTTACTATAGTTGGTGCTAGTTACTGGTATTTTAAGGGCGTGTGAACGGAAGTAATAGTAGAAAGAAGGTTCGTTTTGAAAATGGAAGTGGAAATGAATGTAGAGTGTTTGAAGATGAAGAGACCGGATCACACGATATAGATTAGAAATGATTCTTAATTACAACGAATCCATTAAGTATCGCAGAGATACGACCCACTGTCAATCATGAGGAAGTAATTTAAGAAGAATATTTTGGTTGATTTATAAATAGGAATCTAGGAAACTGCATTGATAAAGTTCGATTAAATAACTGCATCTAATTTGCACATAAATTACAATACGCTTCCAATTTTTGGAATCTTTGCAAGACAAAGTATTTTCGCTACCCTACCCTCCATTGTTATTTTGAGTTAATTTTACACTCTGGTAGATGTCACTAGAGTCTTTACGATGGTTCTGGGTAGGCTGTGTGAATGCAGGTTAGTTTTAGCCGCCATATTAACTATCATTCTACCCTAGTAATGTAAACGGGGCAAATGACAGTTTTCGGTGTTTGCTTTGTTTGGCAAAACAAAAAGCCATCAAGGCCTCTTATCACCACAGCATTCAATTTGCCAAAATAACTAAAAAGTAACTTTTAACCTAAAAGTTACTTTTTTTAAACATTAACCAGTTACTTTTTGGAAAAGTAACTTTCAACGTTAACTTGTTACTTTTTACAGAGATTAACTTTAATCGGTTAATTTTTTGGCAACTTTCCCAACTATGATCTGGATACAGAGCCTTTTCCTAATGCCTCATTATGATCACTCTTGTCCTACCGGTGTAGTGGTCTAAAGTTCATGTGAATTGAAACTTCCCTTCGCAAAAGAAAACTGATGAATTCAAACAGTTGGCCCAACTTACTATTGAAATTCATGTATCTAGTTATCCTCCTCACAAGTTCACCAAGCACATAAACTGTTCAGATTTTCATGGATTAATATAATGACCAGTTTCCCTCCTTTCCTGTTTGAATGTCTGATTCCTTGCTGTTGTGGGCAGTTTTTTTTTCAAACAAATCACTCACTGTTCCAATATGCAAGTATTTCAAAGTTGATCATTTCTGGTAATAATTATTTATTTGTTCACTTTCTATAGGTTGTAATTAATCAGATTCAATTTATCTTGTCGGAAATCACAAATCTATCTACATATGAATGTACTGACTAACTCTTTTAGGTTTAAGAAATGTGTTCCAAGGTTAACATGACAATGAAAGTGATGTTGAATGTTTGTGTGTTGGTGGATGTTGATGTGTTGACCTTCATGTTTGTCAATAGCCCTCAAGATTGAATACATTTCATTCTAAAACTCCAAGAAGGAATGATGGTTTGTGATTTCATACCTAGTCTTGATAAACTGAATCTGGCACTTATTTTTGGTGTGATAGCAATCTGCTTAACATGAAATGTGATAAAAATAAGTTTTATGTTGTAGTATGTATGTAGTGACCACATCATACCAGAGACAAGTTGTATGCCCTCCCTTGTCACCTGAAACATTGCTCTGAGTAATTCTGGTCGCCAAGGTGACTCACACATGGTGCGCTCTCTTGATTTCAGTGAAAGGATCCGAATTGGTGGGGAGGCTGCTGCAGGAAACTCGTCCAAAGGAAATGGATGGCGTTTACCACTTCTGCATGGCACTGGCCGATCTGCTGAGGAGGAGGAGTCCTGATGAGCAGTTGGAGCTGCAAATTAAGATCTTGGAAGTGATGAGAAAATGAACGTTCAGTTTGAACCAATTTGGATTTGCATAATTTGTTCCTGTCCATTGAAAATTAAAGTGATGAGTAAACCGATGGTATGAGCATCCAAATGGATAAGCAATGAAGCAGTACAAGGTTGTGTGTGTGTGGTCCTTGCGCATGAGCAGTGCCAGCCAGGGGTGTGGGTGATTTGCAGATGCACTGAGTGTGTGGTTATTTTAAAATACTGTTCTCTTGGAGGTGTGCCTCCTGGTTGGACCCCTCCTATTCGGAGGTCCTAACATTTTCTGATCAAATGGACGAATTTGATAACTATTTCAGAGAAGAGTCTTGATTTTCGTAATAAATTTGTTAATGGCCTGTTTCATCCTAAAGGTACTTGCAGTGCTTTTGCACTTAAACTGGTTGACAAGAAGTAGGTACATACTTGGATTTATTGTCATTTTACTGATAATGCCATTGTGAATGATATCAGCAAAATAAATTTGCAATTTTCACAGTAGATTTCCTGTTGACTAATTTCATCACCATGGCAGTGTCATGGGGTGCCTGCTATGCCTACGAAACGGAACTGGTTGATAGCAAATTTGTCACAGATGTCGTTTTACAGGTACAGTTTATTATGCAGATGAGTTCATAACTTGATAACTCTAGTTGCAGTGAGGTATTCTTAACATCTTCTGTGGCTAAGTCAGAATAGTCGCTTATAAAAGTTAGGAGACGGGGAGGGTGTTAGGGCAAAGCCACGTTGACACACTGGTTCCCGTGAGATCACCAAAGCAAGCAACGTTGGGCCCAGACAGAGGTTGGATGGGTGATCCTCCCCTCCATGCCTCTACTGCGATGCTCTCCTCCCCTGTCCCTGCGAGTGGGGGGGCAGGTTAAATACGTGGCTAGGTACACACAATGGATCTAAAGGGGTCCAAGTGCCAGAAGGGGGCTCCAGAAGGCCCCCACCCAATCCCTGGGGTATTACAGGGGTCACCCATGGTCCAGTAGCAGGACTTTGTAGAATCATGAAAGGTGAGGGGTGATTTAAAAAAAAAACTAAATGTGTATTCATTGTTAAATTGAAGCATTCCTTTATTCATGAAATATGTCGTTAATACCTTCCTCATGCTTCCAGCCCCCAGTGAGTGGTTTCTACACCCTATGTAGGGACCATTTACGAGTGTTAACAAAGGGAGATGAGATGGAGGGACTAAATTATTCTCAGGCATGTAGCCAGAAATTTGCTTCGGGAGGGGGGGGGGCTAAGTCTTGCGTAACTTGAAACAAAGCAGCCTTGCCCATTCGGTGCTGATGTTACAAATCTCTTCCCTAATTTTCAGTGCTTGGTATTTACTTTCACAGTGCCCATACTTAACTCTTCTCACTGGTAAAGTTCGCTTCTAAAATCAGTACAATAGAATTATTGGGAAAAAATTTCAGGGGTGGGGGGGGGGGGAGATGAAGCACTCCCCCCCCCCCCCCCCCCCCCCCTACTCCCTCTCTCCCTCCTACTACTCCCTCTTCTCATCTCTCTTCCGTCTGCCGTTAAAAGTTGTGCTGGACAACAGTCGCCTGCACTATTCAACCAACCTTCTCCACGTCAGCAATTATTGATTTTCTCCAAGTCCTCCATCCAAAAGCTAGTATGCCAAAGTTGCACTCAATAGCCTTCCTAGCCAAGGACAATATGTAAATGAAAAGTGACAGTGGTTATTTTATGTCTGCCATCAATAACAATATTGTGCATTTAAATTAAACTAGCAGGTAAAAGTGTGTTGGTCCCTCGTAAGTCTCCCTCTCCACCAAGGAGCAGTCGTGGTCATCGACTGTGGGCACAATTGTATCAGACATCTATTGACCCTAACTTGCACCTAGGCTAGCCTGGCTCTACATGTCCGTGAATCTATTATTCTGCTGCATCTTGAGAATGGCCTGGTTTCAAGGGTGTTTTTGGTGTTCTTTATAGTTCTTATAAATTTGTCTCTCTTATAAATCTCATCAAATGACATTAATTTTTTAGTGCTTGTGATACTAATGCTATTATGATGTGTATCTCATAGTCTCTTCGCCTGTGAATAAATATCCCTCCCCTTTTCTGAAAGCCCTCATTATTTATAATCTTCAAAAACCTCTTTGGTACTTTGTTCTTGTCCACGCATAACTGTCCCTATCAGAGCCTCCCAACAAACCTGATGATGCACGCAATGATAATAGTCATGTGTTAGTGTTTGAGGTGTACCATTGGCAGATTTACACTACATAAACACCTGCGATAAGCGAGGAAGAATGATATCATTGCGAATGGTGCTGGACAACTCACTAGAAAGAGCATCATCAATGAGGTTTTCAGTTGCATCTTTCTTTAAGTACCTTGTACGCCTTGTCCAAGTGAAACTCACACCAATAGAACCTCTCAAATAAAATTGAGGGTGTATGCAACTGTGACACATTTATCACAATACTTGGCAGAAACAACATACTTATTAAAGTGGTACAGATGACCGTCCTCTAGAATCAGTGCAGATTAATGGAAAATATTCCATAAAAGAGCCATGAAACAAGAGAATGAAATACATAACCATGTCCTTGACATTGGTCTCAATTAGCTCCAACCCCAGGAAAGATTACTGATTTAAAAGGTCGAAGTTCTGTGAAAAATTCTGTTAAAGATGAAGTAAGAAATTGCTCAAGCAATAAAATGAGATCATTCTCATGACAAGAAGACTAAGTCTCCTCCAAAGGTATTTCAAATTAAGCATCACCTTAAAAGTACCTATTCACACTGTTGACCCTAGTGATTTTACAGCAATCAACCCCATTTCTTATTCCAATTCATTACCAATCTTGTTACAATGCTAGCAACAGTGCCCACCATTGCTTTTGGTGGCCATACAGTAGGAAAAATGCAAGCGAGAAGCTGGAAGAAGTTCACTCCACAAGCACAACAGAATATAGGCTGGGAGCGCATGGCACACGCAAAGGCCACCTCCTCTCACTCTTCTTCCCCTTCTCAACAAGAGAGTACAGGCCACACCTGATGTGGCTCACGGAAAACACATTTCTCTTGATATTTAACATCACCCTGGACCCTATCGTGAAGTAAGGGAAAGTAGAGCTGAGAAGGATTATGTATATGCAAGACTCAACCTTAAGATCAGAATTTCACACAGCAGTAACAGACCTGTGGATAGCTAAGGCTCCTGGAATCAACAATATTCATGCTCAGCTAATTATAACTGCAGGATGGAAGACAGTCAACTGCATAACACCATTTGTGAAATGTAGTCAATGAGGAGATACCCACAGACTTATAGAAGAACATCATTGCTCCTATTCCCTAAAAGAAGAGGGCCAAGAACTCTGTAGAAATTGACCACAAGCCTGATGACAAATGCCTGGACAATGATCATTGAGAATCTAAGGCTGGAAGCATTGAAAATGAGGTACTACGGGAGAATGATGAAGATTAAATGGCTCAATCAAGTGACTTAAGAAAACTCTGAAGAAAGTCGGAAAAACGTGTAGTCTGGAAAAGGAAGGCTTCACATGAGATACACGGAACAAGTTATGAAGGATGTGACACAGAAGAATATGTTAATGTGAAGACATTCAAGGACTGCGAACTTGCTGCAAACACCTTGGTAGATTTACCCTCTGAAAATGCACAATAGCAGTATTTCCACAGAGATAAAACCATTCTCCTTGACCATAAACTCCTGCTGTGGTTCTAGAGGCCTCAAGAAATCCACAAGGGATGCCTCGGGAACTCAAGTGGTCAAAGCACTTGGTTGGAAATCAGGGGGTTCTGGGCTCAAGTCCCAGTCAAGGGGAATGATTTTTTATGTGGAATTTGCGCAATAATATGAAGTTGATAGGAGAAAAGAGCGGAGAGCTGTGAAAAACCAATCTTAGAAGTGTTGACCAATCACTCATTCGGCATTCAACGCAAAGTTTGGTTTGATAGGTTACGGCATAGTCATGCTAAGCCATTGGCATGTGAAATCCACACATTCACAGAAAGGGCTGCAGTTCCTTTTCCTGGGTTACCTGCCATTCCTCACCATGTTCCAACAGACAGAAAATAGCATTCAAGAGGATTTTAGGTGGGGTGTACAGAGAGGTTTCACCTGGACTTGAACCTGGGATCCTTGGGTCTGTAGCCTAGCCCTCTACCCACTAGGCCACTGCCGTTGACTTATGACAATGAACTTTTATTGCAATTGATTCTAATTTTGTGCAGTTTTTCATTCTGTGAAATAAATCACTGTACAATGCATCCGTGATGCGCAATAATCTTTTATGGACCAAGCTGAAAAAATTGACCTTGAACAAAAAATTACTCTGCGACAAAAATAAATTTTTGTAGTACTCCCAAAGAGGACATAGCAAGGGAATGCATTGAAAGTTAGCCTAAAGTCAGCCCTTGCTCTACAAATTTGTGCAAGTGGTAGCTGTAATTATTGCCATAACTAATGTTTTTACTGAAATACATTATTTCCTTGCTTTTGGCAGTGGGAACTTGATTAAAAGATAGAGACGATGAAATCTCCCCACAATTAGTGCAAGCAAATACAAATGTAAAATAGCCTATACACACCCCATGAGAATTCTGAATCCTATGACTAAGGTACCATTATATTTGTCTGAAATTATTTTTCCTGCATAGCAGTGAAATTGGTCAGCAAAATTTGGATAATATGGCATTACTTCCTATAAAGGTATGAATCCTATCTTTCGGCAAGGCAACAGCATGTCATACTTTTTTGAAATGGGAAAAGAATCATTGGTGTTCCCCAAAGCTCCATTCTGGGTCCAATTTTATTCCTATTATATATAATTGATAATACACAAAATATTCTGACAAGTGTGGCCAATGCTATTCCCATATTCTATGCTGATGATACAAATATCATCAACTCAGCTACATCATCTGATACCCTTTCAATGGTAATGAGGCTACTATAAGCTATTGCTACCTGGTGCAGTCCAAATTTTCTACAGCTTAATATTGATAAATCTCAACTTATCTGTTTTGGCGATAAAAATAAAGGTAATAGCAATAACATTGCTATTGGTGTAAATTGCACCCCTTACATCAAGTATGGAATGTAAAACTTCTGGGTGCTCATCTTGATGCATGCCTGAGCTGGGAGATACATGTTGATCACTCGATACGCTCTATGTGATTAGTTAATTAGATCTATAAGAAATACTGTCACACCATACGAGAGGATCCAATGATCTACACAGATATTTTATTAGAACCAAAATCTCTAGCTACGCCCCAAAGCACACGGGCCTGTTACTATACAATAAGCTACCGAATGAACTGAAATGTGTGAAATAAGTGCCTCTTTTGAAATGCAAATTACGGGCATTTTTCATAATACATTTATTTTATTCTATTGATGAATTTCTTCTTATGTAATTATTTTCTTTTATATGCTCTATGTTGTGATGTAATATGACGTGCCGTATATCTTGGAACGTGTACCTTGACCTCTGGGCAAATAAAAATTATTATTATTATTACCATACGTCCTCATACTCTGTGCCATGGGGAATTCGATTCCAATATACTATATAGTATCCTTCTTTGGGGCTCTTTCCTCATGCGAAGAATATATTTTAAATACAAAAGAGAGCATCTAATGGCTAAAGAGCTTTTCAATGCCCCATGCTGACCAATTTTCAGGAAATTAAATATTCTCCCAATTCCTTGCATCTATACTTTATCCACACTGATATACACCCATAACAACAAATCAACCTTCTAAAAATAACCAAGATATCCACAATCACTTCACAAGAATCCATAATGCTTTTAAAAGTCAAGTAAAAGCTCTTTAGTGCAAAAATCTACTGTGATGTTAATTAGTATATGGCAGATCCCTTACAATTTCACTGTCTTCATTGATCACTTTCATCTCTGAATCTATCTATCGTACTTATCTTCCTGTCATTATTTATTTCATCGAGTATTATCGCAGTAATTTTGTCATAGTGCTGTTTTTGAATTCTATTATGCTACCCTAAACTCGATAATATGAAGCACGAAAATACTAAGTTCCGATTATACAAAGCACAACAGCTGGTCCCGACGAAAAGCATATAGTAGTATGTAATATGGCAGTATTCGAAAATACGAATTTTTCGAAAACAAACCTCAGACCCGGTCCCCAAAAACAAATAGAATTTGCTTTAACGAAACTCGGCGAAAACTGCTTCAGCACTGCTGCGTAGATACCTAACAAATCAGTGTTGCTGATTGCAGAGCATGAAAAATGAATAGCAGTGCATTCACCTCCCACATATACCAGTATCACCCCATCATTTTCCACAAATAACTCTGCGTATCATTTAGACATTCAGTAATGTGGAAATCATTGTTAATGCCATTATTTATCATGGATATTTTACGTTTTACCTGTAACCTGCACTTTCATAATGCGCACTGTTCTATTTCGATGAAAGCTTGCGGGTGACAGCACATACCATGCTCGCTGCCGTGCACCCAGAATTATGGCAGTTCAAATTCTCCGTTAGCCCTGCCTCGTCCTTCAAGGTGAGCAATTGTACCTCAGCTCTCCGTGAAGGGACTCCGCTAGAGGCCTGCAAACGGGTGTGAAACCCGGGCGCCCTCACCCGTATTCGGCTCTGCCCGTGTGACACAGAAGCCCAACCGTGCCCGTTCGTCCCGGATGTCCGGGCATCCTAGGCAGGTGCCATGGTTGCTCGCCCAAACTGAGGGGAGGGGTAGCAAAAGAGAGAACGAAAAATATTGCAAACGGCAGAGACTCTTGAGAAAGATACGCGGCGGTGACGATCTTAGGGCGGTTGCCCGCCCTGCCGACTCTATACCCACCACCTATACTCTCCAGGTTCTCCGTTAGGTCACATTCGTGATACTTCGGACACGTCCATCAAATGTCTTCGGGTTGGGCCTTTCTCTTTATCTCTCACACACAGGCGGGCGACTCTCGCCCATATTTTGCACCCGTGTGCAGGCCTCTAGTACTAATCTTTATCTCTCTTGCCAAGCTTGGAGGAGGGGAGGGTGTGGGTGGATGGCGTCATGAAACGTATGGGATGTTCCTTCCTCTCCTTCTGGGAAACCCTGGGGGGCGGGTGCTGATTGGAACCGCTCCGGGTGTTGAGAGGAAAGGGGAGGGATTCCTTCGCTATCGGGAGGGTCTTCGACCCCTCCCCTCACACTCTGACACCTCTAGACCATTCCCTACGCTTCTTCCCCATATCCCTCGAAGATCCACCCCTAAGCAAAGGGCGCCTCATCCCTGACCCTCCCCATTCCACTCAGCACACCTGAAGCAGTTCCAATCAACCACCTACCCACGCCCCCCAGGGTTGCCCAGAAGAAGAGGAAGGATCATCACAGACGTTCCGCAAAGCTATTCCCCCACCCCTTTCAAGCTCAGCAAGACAGATCAAGATACACCCGCAAGTTGGATCTTTCCTCTCCACAACCCTTTTCCCCCAAGCACCGTAAACCCAAACTCCTTCTCCCAAACGTCCTTGAGGAGACGATGCGGAAAATATGCCAAATCAAGCCCCATTTGTCATCAAGGTCTTAGTAGTAGAAAAGAAACAATGTTGCTTCCCAAATTCAATTATTCCGCTGACGATACCGAAGACGCTACAAGCTACCATCATAACAGCGTAGATGTTTGAAGCAAATGTCTATTTTTAGCATCCATACTAGATTCCCGTCTCTACTGACTACCCCGTAAAATAAAATTCGTATTACAAAATGCTCAACTTTTGTTTATACAAGTTTTCGATCCCGGGACGAAATTTTGCCAACACTACGATCACTGATTTTAAAGCATTGACACAGGAAATACAAGTGGGTACTTATTTTACGATCTTATAAGACAAGCGTCTTTTGAAACGCTTTCACGAATGACCACAGACATTATGCAATGTTGCCGAAGAGAACAAAAGTTAGAGAAAACAAAGATAAAATTTTTTCACGACTTTTTTAAAATGTTCGAAATTACAAAGTGTCTATTTTCCAGTCCCGCTGACTTCGTTTTAAAGAGAGTTTACTGTAATTCTTTTTGCATTGCTACTTATTTATAAATTTTTTATGCTTGTAATCAATTCCTGACATGCCTTATATTGTGAGCAAACTTTGCAATGTGATCTATTAGGCAAATAAAGATATTATTATTGCTGTTATTATTTCAGACATTGACTAGGAATATGATCTGAAAGTCCTGATGGCTGCTTACATTTCCTTAACAACTGATTATGATGAATACGACACTTGCACACGTTCTGCACGTTTATCTGTATTTAATTTCGATTAAAGTTATGAACATAATATTTTGAAAAACATATTTTCAAACTGCTATCATTTAAAAAGATGGTAAATTTTAGGCCTCACTAGGGATAAACTGCGTTTCTATTCCATATAGTGAAAAAAAATTTGTGGGGGAATCCAAGACCAGCATCGTTCCTCAGACCCGCTGGCCAACCTTCAGGATTTCGTCCCAAAGATTCCTTTGATCACATTTCTAAGGAACACTCCAGTTGTTCCCAAACAAAGCTACTTCTCTCATATGTTTTTCAAGTTCTTATTCGCTCCTATAGGTGCTTCAGACCAGTAGGAAACGTATGATGATGGAAATGGAAGGGTAAGGATGAGTGATGGAAAGAAACTTAGCACCTGCATCAGCCTGCTCTCGACGAAAGGTGCCAAGGGACCATCGCTTGACGTCCCATCTGCTGGACGGAGTACTGAACTAGAAGTGCTCTTAACACAGCACTAAAGTGGGGACCATATTAACAATGAAAACATATCTGCCACTGCCAGGATTTGAACCCAGTCCCTCCAGGTGAGTGGCCAGTACTCTGAATCACTACACACCAACCCCTATACGAATCTCCACCATCTCTAAAGCTTTCTCGTGAACAACATCAATCACCGCAATGTTGACTCCTGACCTATAATTGCCAAGTTCTCCACTGTGTATTTGGTGCACTACCAGCCTGGAGTCTCAAATACGAGTGAGTGAATTCAAAAAGCTGTGAAGGACAACAAGGCACCAGGAGCCGACAAGATCAATGGAGAAACACTTAAAGCCCTCATGAACAAAATAAATAATGGAACAGCACTAAAGAATTCAGAAGAGTAATATGAATTTACACCTGGATGACCATGCATCTATGGAACATGTACTTTAAATCATCTAGTAGAAATAAGAACTGCCAGGGGATTACATTTTTTATATAGTGAGGATTAGAGCTAGAGTGTGTGGGGGCAATTGGTGGAGAGCGTTTCGATCTCGGCAAATGCACTGAATACAGGGTGCAGGGTCAGTTTTGGTTTTTTGTTTTCCCTGACCAAAATTTACTACTTTCCCTGAATTTTGAACCATTTCAGGCTGCATTTTTTTTGTACAAATCTGCATTTTCCACGGTAGTAAAAATATCATAAAATGTTGAACATTACAAAAAAAATATTTGGTCTCAGATCAAAACTTGCAAACAAGGACAGGAGAACAATCATGGAGATCTGTACATTTACATACATTGCCGTGTGAAAAAATTCACCTGGACTGGGAATCGAACCAATGACTTTTGGCTTTCTGGGCCACTGCGCAGACCACTACGCTATCCAGGATCAGTATTTCACAAGGCAATTTTACCAAGATTCAAGGTTTGAAATATACTACATGCATTGAGATCTGTAGGTTTGATTACACTAATAGACATGCTTTAATTACTTTTTGGATCTCTTGATGATTTATATAATCAGCTTATCAAGTGTTTCTTGTGTCTTCCTCTTTTCCAGCTTCAACTGTCCTAATTCTTCTGCCTTTCTCTTTCGTTCCTCCCTCTGGAACTGTAATTCATTGTTACTATCCCTTTCCGCCTGAGACGTTAGCTCCCAGGCAGCTGTGCAAAGCACATACGCTGATCGCGCATACCTCACCATGTCTTCAGTAAGTATGTACGATGTATTTGACGTCACCATCGTGATGGGAGATGTAGTATGAAAAATGGAGAAATATGATGAAACCCTATAAGAATCTTCTAACATGTTCTCTACCATTAGGTCTTTGTTCACGGAAAAGCCACTCTCAAGAGTATAAATAAAATCTCTACACAATGCCAAATGTCTTTGCAGTCCTTTTTATTGCCCACAGCCGAGAACAAAACGTGATCTAAATGATCTTTCCTGTCAAACCCTCCTAGAATTTTTCTAAGCGCATATGCCTCATCTAGAAAACTGAACATCTGCATATTCAGCCTGAACTGCAGTGATATGTTTGCACTCCATTAATATTGTCAGGCAAGTTTTCATAGAACGCTTACACTTCTCAGGTTCATTGAGCTTAACGGATGGTTTAAGACAGCGCAATGCATTAACAAGTTTATACTTCATGGGACTTCTCTCCAAAATCTTCTCAGTTGCTTGGACTAGAATTGTCCTGCTCTCATTTCGAAAGAGAAGTTTGTCTTTTTCAGGCACGTGTGCTTAACAAAATTCCTCACTAGCTGCAATACCAATTTCAACATTCTTAGCAGTCGTCAAGGGATGGAGAAGCAGAGGTGAAAAAGCTCGAGCTACCGCAAGCCATGTCGCACCGCCTCATAGCGGCCTGCTGCCAGTGCAGTGCTGGCTCAATTGGGTATTTAACCGAATCTCGAAACGGAAGTAATGTGGGAGAGGGGGTGCTGGCTGGCAACTCACATCCACCGCCACGGTACCAGAGCAATAAGGGCCCATTTAGGTATGCAGGACACCGCAATATCGTGGAGCCAGATGCCCACTCAAATAAAGGAAGGTCCATTCCTTAATTAAGGGCACTGAATGCTCTCTAGGGCTAAGGACACAAGTATAATACCCCTACCCACTGCCCCAAAGATGCATCACCTTCAAACCCCCCTCATATCTTAAGACAGGTATTTCAGATACGATGCCACGGGTCAGGGGAGGGTGTCTCACTTGCGAGTAGGGGGCTGGGTAATACTCCCGGATTCACAAATTTAAGAAAACCCAAGTAAGAAAGCCTCAAAAACAAACCCTACCAGTCAAAAACAAATTCCTACCTGAGCCAGGTTCATTCAGGCCAGAAACTGTAAGTAATGTAATAATGATGAGTTATTTCTACAATACTTCTTCTTCTCTTGACTCAACCTTACTCATGTATAACCAGTCCTGATCAATGCCACACAAACTATGCTGCCACCCATGTGGCATATTGGTGTCAGATGTGGGGTAGGGTGGTTGGCTGTGAGCATCGAGAACCTCAACGAGGTTAATATTCTAGAAGAAATAATGATCTGCAGAAGTTTTGTAGATTGATTATCCCTGCTAAGTTGATTTTAGTGACAACCATAGCCCATGAGGAGTATCAATCTAAAGCAGTGAATATTTTCATGGGTTTCTCATTCTTTTCAAATCTTTGTTTAACCTCTGTTGGCCAGATTCTCTGCTGGTTGAGTCACTCAAATTCTGGGTCCATTTTCCCTGACCGCTGGGAACACTGGAGTTTTGTGCTCTTAGACTTAACAGGGCAGTCTTAGCTGTTGTAGTATTGTGTTTGTACAGCAATTTCTTTTGTTGTTCTTTTGTTTGGAATAAGTGATATTCCTTTTCTTTTTGTGCCTCCATGGAGCCGGCTACACAAGTAGTCAGCGGTCTGTATTACTTGAGTATGTAATAAAGTTGTTGCATGGATTGCTGCCTTATTAATGGGTTATGGGCCCAGTTTCTACTCAATAGTTTCATGAAAGTTTGTCAAAAAGGAATTCACAATGACAGAGGAAAAGATACCGCTGTTTGACGGAACAAATGACAACAGTTGGCGGTTTCAGGTAGAAAATTTGCTAGATGAAAAAGAGTTGCTTGACTGCATTGAGGAACAGTTAATACAGCAAGTCGTTAGTGCCAGAGCAACTGCAGAAGAAAGAGCAGCAATAGACTCAGCAATCACCAAGAGGAAACTCCGAGATAAGGTGGCTAAAGGTCAAATTGTATGGCTTTTAGCTGACAGCCACCTTGAGTATGCCCAAGGAAAAGAAACTGCCTACGACATTTGGCACAAATTGGAGAGCACATTTCAGCGTCGGACGGTTGCAAGCCGGTTGAGAGTATCGAGAGAATTACCGACTATGAAGATTGATCCAGCAGTACACACAATGGAATCTCATTTTGTGAAATTTGACAGGAAGGTCTGCGAGTTAAAGGCGGCTGGTGCTAAGTTGGAAGAAATCGACGTAGTCTGTCACCTGATATTGACAATGCCTGACGAGTATCGAATGGTAGTGACAGCGATAGAGATGATGCCCCAAGAAAATCAGTCCCTGTCCTTCACGAAGAGTCGTCTTCTGGATGAAGAGGTGAAGCAAGACAACTCGACCAAAGGGAGGCCACTGCGTTTGCCAGTTATCCGTGAGGGAGTGAACGTCAGGACTTCAGGAGAGGAAATGGATGTGCTTTGGGGAGAGAGGGAGGAGTTTCCCCTTCCGATGCCACAACTGTGGTGAGTTGGGCCATGAAAAATGGGTGTGAAAGAAACTTCCTAAAGTGGTGGGTCGAATGGGGTGCACTGTGCTGAGTCAGAAGCTGAAGAATAACCTTTTGTGCAGTGAATGAAATGAATTCTGCTGGTTCTAGTTGGTATTTGGATTCTGGAGCATCAGAACATTTGACTAATAATGATGCTATTCTTGAAAATGTGGTGGACCTTGAAAAGCCTAGACCCATAAAAGTAGCAAAAAGTAACGTATGCAACCAAAATAGGCCAAGTGAAAATATATACTTTGATAAGGGGCAGAGTCAATTCCATCACTATTAATGTCCTGGATGTGTCAGAACTAGAAATAAACTGAGGAAATCTGTGAGGAAGTTAGAAATGAAAGGGTTTGTCATTGTTATAGGAAATGGCAAGGCTACAATTTGGAAAGGGAAAGTGCAGTTGCTCATAGGAATGAGGTGTTGTACAAGGTAGATGTCATAAATAAATAGGGTGATAGTGCATGTACAGCAATAGACAGTGTGGAAATGTGGCACGTATGTAGTAATGGGCTATAAAAACTTACAAGATTTGCAGATGGGATAAAACTCGAGGCAAAAGAAATGTCACAGAAATGTAAACCATGTAAATTTTATGTGTTAGGAAAACAAAGCAAGTTAGCTCATAATCAACAAAGAGTAAGAGCTACTAAACACCTTCAACTGATACATAGTGACCTCATAGGGCCAATAAATCCAGTTTCATATGATGGAAAGAAATGTGAGTTAACTTTCATAGATGATTACTCTCATTTTTCAGTTGTATACCTTCTTCAGTCCAAGTCAGAGGTGTTTCATTTCTTTTTAGAAAATGAGGCCATGACTACTGCACATTTTAATTGTAAAATTAGCAGATTCCAGTGCAACGATGGAAGAGAATACATTTCCCAAGGTAGGCAAAATCATTTTGAGAACCATGGAATTCAGTTTGAATTTACAGTAAGCTACACTCCTCAACAGAATGGGGTTGCTGAAAGAATGCATAGAACATTAGTGGACCGCTGCATGTTATTAGCCGCAGAATAGCCAAAAAGATTATGGGGAGAGGCTATATTAACAGCTGCATACTTAGTAAATAGCAGTCCTACAGTAACTCTACAAAACAGTGTTCCTGCTGAAGTATGGTACGGAAACAAAACAAATTTGCAAAAATTAAGTGTTTGGAAGTCTAGCCTATCTAAAAATCCCGAAGGAAATTGTGAAAGGAAAGTTTGATTCTCGTACAAAACAATGCTTTATGGTAGGGTATTGCGCAAATGGTTACAGACTATGGACTCAGGAAGAGCAGAAAATTATAATTGGCAGAGATGTGATATTTGATGAAAGTAGATTTATAAATGACATGTACTATAATTGTGAACCTAAAAATAATGTAGAGAATGAGTCTGATGACATGCTGAATGCCGGTGAAAAAAAGAGGCTCCGATGGTGGAGGAATATTTCCCGAGGGTCAGTGCAAATCTTTGCGAACTAAACAAAAACCCAAATGGCATGATGATTATATCATGAGTGATTATTCTGTGTACGCACTAAGCGTAGAAGTGCTTGATCAATTTTGAATGATGTACCTCAGACATACGATGAAATTCACCTAAGAGATGAAAGAAATTATTGGTAAGATGCTTTAAATTAGGAGTTAAGTGCACTTAGTGAGAATAATACTTGGACTTTGGTAAATCTACCACCAGGAAAGATAGCTCTTAGTTGTAAGTGGTTATTCAGAACAAAGCAAAATGCAGCAGGTGATGCTACTAGATATAAAGCCAGACTGGTGGTAAGGGGATGTAGACAAAGAAAAGGTTTTGATTATTCCGAAACATATGCTCCAGTAGCTCATCCTAAAACTGTAAGGAGTTTATTAGCAATAATCAATACCCATGAATTTGTAGCTAAACAAATGGATATAAAACATGCCTTTCTTCATGGTAATTTGCCAGAAGGAATTTATATGCAAATTCCATCCAACGTTTGTTAAATCTGACAATAATAAGATGGTATGTTAACTTAATAAGTGTCTTTAAGGGTTGAAACAATCTCCAAGGGAATGGAATGCTTGCTTTGACAAGTTAGTAAAACAATTGGGCTTTACCCAGTCAGAAAATGACAATGTCTTTATACATTTAAGAATAATTCAAAGGCTGTGTATCTCTTGGTATATGTTGATGATACAATAATTGCAGGGAATGATGTTTCTCAACTACAACAACTCAAGGAGTCATTAATGTCCAAATTTAAAATATCAACCCTATGGGTCCTCTGACATGTTTCCTGGGTATAAACATTAATCGTTCAAAGGATGGAATGACTCTAGACCAGAGATTGTGCTCGAGAATCCTTTTGAAAACATTTGGAATGGATAATTGTAATCCCATTGGTACTCCGATGGAAATTAATCCAGATACTGATGTAAATAAAGGAGAGTGTATTATAAACTCAAAGCCTTATCGAGAATTTGTTGGATGCTTGATGTATATTTCTCTTGCAACCCTTCCAGATCTAAATGTTGCTGTTAATTTTTATAGCCACTATCAAAGCAATGCAAAAGAGAAGCAGTGGTTGGGTCTGAAAAGAGTCCTACGTTATATTAAAGGTACTATTGATCTGTCTTCACTTTCCAAAGCAATTTGCCATACCTCTAGTTGGCAATGTAGATTCAAACTGGACGAATGATTTGGACCGGAAGTCCACTTCTCGTTACTTATTTGAAGTTTTTGGTTGTCTTGTCTCTTGGAATACAAAAAAAACAAATGACAGTAGCTTTATCCTCAACCGAAGCAGAATATGTTGCGCTCAGCCAAGCCTCAACTGAGCTTGTGTGGTTAAAGGGTTAAGTGATTTTGATGTAGAAATTAATGAGGCTGTAACTTTGTTTGAGGATAATCAATCATGTATTGCATCATTGAACAAGTGGCAACATAAAAGATTGAAACATGTAGACGTAAAGTACAATTATCTGTGACCTTTATGTGAAAGAAATTAATGATGTAAAGTATATTCCATCTAAATTTCAAAAGGCAGATGTTCTAACAAAAAGCCTTCCAAAGAGACAATACAAGGAGCTTTCTGCTTCATTAGGTTCAATTGAAAAGTATGTGTAACTTTTATTAATTATGTAATGAGAAATTGAGGAGGAGTGTTGTAGTATTGTGTTTGTACAGCAATTTCTTTTGTTGTTCCTTTGTTTGGAATAAGTGATATTCCTTTTCTTTTTGTGCCTCCATGGAGGCGGCTACACAAGTAGTCAGCGGTCTGTATTACATGAGTATGTAATAAAGTTGTTGCATGGATTGCTGCCTTATTAACAGAAACAACTGGGAACATTTGAATTCCATTTGGCCATTTAAAATCTGCATATTGGATACCATTTCATGTCTCAGGATTTATAATTTTTCTAAGTATCTGATTTCCAACTTTAGTCCTCTGCAATTGACAGTTGCAAGCTGTGCAATGTTCTTGGCTTAAATTTGTCTTTGAATAAGAGTTTTGACATGTGGTTTTCACCATGGACTCTTGATAAGCATACGCAAATGTTCAAATTTGTTTTCAATCCATGAAGTAACTAGATATAATAATCTCATACAAACTGTAATCAAAGGTTTTTAGTTTTGAAAACATAAGCTATCTTATACACAATTTAAGTAAATGAATATTCTTTGAAAACCTTACCAGATTTTTCAATGAACCCCAATAAATTGTTTACAGGGAAAATCATGTAACATACATATTTGGAATACAATTATACGTAGTTTGTTTTTTCTCGAACCAATACTGGCGGATTATCACGAAATATTAATGTGTTCATAGTCAACAATATGAAAGTATGGGTATTATGCATATTGATGAATAAATTTTCACAGCAAGGAAAAATTGCATTTGGGAGCTTGCCTAGGCAAATACCTTTATCCCTTGCAAAATCACTTAACACAGCACAATTAGTCCTTGAAGATTTCTTTCACTTAACACGAGCATATGTCTTGATTTCACATTCTGCAGATGGCCTCTCAAACCACCTTTTATTCGAGTTATTACGTGTGCAAAGAAGGAGATGAAAGATTTGATACCATTGACCTTAATTGATGAATCTATTGACCATTAACATCAACTCAACTTTTGGGTTGATTGTTGAGCAAGTGTTGGGTTGATTGTTGAGTGAGTGAGACCCCTGATCCGTCTACAATGAGGGGTAGGCGCAGTACGTACTGGCTATAAAATTAAATTCAAATCCCATTCTCTACGAAACTGTGAAACAAATCCATTGTGATCCAACTTGTGTTGTTCCATTCACTTTTTTCCAGCCCTAAACATCAACCTCTAAACACAACCAAGGGCAAAGATATGCATTAAAATAGTATTCATTCCATGTCAGATAAAGTCATCATAGCACCCAATTAGCTGTTTCAAAAAGAATGCAGGCATTTCGATGTCACTAACACCTCATACTGTAATGAAATAGCAGCGTAAACTGCATCAAACGACACAGCAAGACCACCATCAGCACAATGCAGCAGTGTTTGGAATCCATTATGTTATTCAATCTGTGCAGCCTTCCAGGTCAATGCTCCCTTCCCATGATCCCACAGTAATGAAATCAGGGCTGTGCCAAGGATTTAACAATTGTTTCTTCACACCCATGAATAGCCACGAATATAGTGGCTTGGTACATACATATTATTTGCATCAGGTACTCAAATATTACTGAAATTGTTGTCATAAAAATTTAAAATAACAGCATGCTGTTCATACAAATACTATTCACCAATCTGAAGTGCCTTAAAAGTTCCATATTCATCATTCGTCATGCCTATTATTCACATGGTTCCTCGGGACTTTTCAATATTTGCTCAACACAGATTCATTTAACATGGCACTGTTTTTGGAATGCATTTCTTGCATTGACCAGTGGTTGCCAGCACGCAAAAGCCAGCCAATGGCAAGAGGATGTCATTAATTCTGTACGTGATATTGCCTGGGATTACTAAACTTCATGGCATATTCATTTTCTCATAACTTTTTCGTCTACACATATGTTGAATACCACAGTGAGAATTCAAGGAAAGAAAACCAGGGTAAGTTGAACCACATTTCACGCTGTTTTTCATAGCAATAAAATAACATTTTTTGTAAATAATATTCATTAAAAAACTAAATAAATAAAATCTTGGCATTGGATTTTCACAATTTTCTAAATATGTACAGTACATGTATACATATCAGAAGGGCAAAACATTAAAATGAATTGCTAAGAATGGCCAAAAAGAATGTTTTCGATTCCTTAAAAACTTACCTGGTTGCCTAGAGCTTACAAACAGCAATTTTTGAAGGTAAGTTAAACATCACACAATACTTCATGGTTTGCATATTGTTCATCAATCCTGTATTAGAATTTAAAAAAAATACTTTCATAGTTCTCATCACTGATGACAACAAAATCAATAAAAGCATATAAAAACATGTAACATGAGAAAGTTTAACAGTCACTTTGGAAAACACAGGCTATAATATCAATTTTAAGCATACATATGAAATTCAATGGATCTATTAAATCTTCAGGAACCTAATGGAGTCGTAGGAAAGTTATTAAGGTGGTGTTCATCTATAAGGCAAATAAGCAACTTCCTCAGAAGTCCGTTCAATGATAAAGTCAACCCTCTCAACTTTTCAACTTTGATTAACATTCCAAAACCAGAAACTATTGTATTCGAATTGGCATAAGGTCTCCCATTCTGTCAGGTATGATAAGATGCCTACCTTGCCTGTGACCAATCGTCAGTGAGAGATTCTCTAATATTCAGTATTTCCATAATTTAAATTAAATTCTCAGAAGAAAGAGACTGAGATCTATATTCACAAGCCTGTACTGACAAGAATACAAGACCTGCAACTACAAGTAAGTCTTTCCAGCATTGCACACTCTTTGCATTGTGACTCCACTGGGTGGCAATAGAGAAAAACAATGGCAACATTTATAATCAATTAAACTAGTAATAAATACAGTGCCATTCATCTTCTTTCATCATATCCAGTCACAAAATCCCAACTCACCCTACGTGAGAACATGTAGCACTATCATACGTGTGGTTTGCGGGGCTTTCTCCCCCCCAAGGTGTCGAGAGCCTAAAAGTCAGTGGAAAGAGCTGCTCGTGGGTTTCCTCGGAAGAAATTTCGCCGTTGTCGCCAGAGGTTTCAGTGTTCTGCAAATGTCAGCCAGCCCCCTCTTTGGCCTCTTTCCACAAGCTTAGGATAGACTGTTCAAAATCAGAGCTCATTGCACGAAGGAAATTAAGAACCAGGATGGGGTTCTTAATGTCCTGTGTGCGTAGCTCTTGTATTAGTGCAACCACCACCAGGAGTGAGGGGGGGTCTCATCATACAAAGTATGGCTTCCTGCCATTGGCCACGACACCAGCATGACCATTTTGAATACTATTCACCATTGGGGAAGAGGAAATGTATCCAGCCACGTTCCTTGAAACAGGTAGAAGTACTTGCTTCTTCTTGGCCTCATTTGCATCATATTTAGCCTGGAAAGTGAAAGATGTAACATTTTAAAATCTAGCTGAATTCATTGAAGAATACCACCACTTCATTTACAGATTCAATGCATGAATTTATTTCCTCAACTTGCAAATCAAAAGTGATAACCGTACAACAAGCAGAAGAATTTTAGGGTGCTTTTATCTACTCATTGAACCAATTTCCACTTTAATATCTACAATGGGCTCCTTTTATGCTTCAGGGTAAGTGGATGAGATTTAAATTTGGCAAAAAAAAGTTATTCATCTCAGGAGCAAAAATTTGGTTCTAGTAAGAAATTACGGCAGAAAAAAAATCCTTTGTGCAAGAGACTGATTCAGGCCTCACTTTGTGGAATCATGACGAAGTGAAATCATTGCATTTTGTTCAATCTATTTACTAAGGGACTATGGTTTCACCTAGGAATGGCCATTATCAAGCATATTGATAATGGCCATTACTAGATGAACCCACGGTTGGTACATAAATTACAAGGAAAAAATACAAAGTTAATTTCAATACCCTTTACGATTATGATCCATTTAACTGTTCCAATGCAAGAGAACCAAGTGCTCAATCTGAGGATTGGTTCAGCTATACACTGACATGCAATTCCTGATAATCTACTTTTTTTGAATGCCTGCTTGCATTACCCTAGGGATACAGCATGGACTGTATTCTTAGGCAGTGTTACGGAATGAACTCGTGACCAGCAGTACACTAGCTCTCATTTTTAACAACTACACTATCATCGGTTCTTACGAGTCTGGCAAATGTACGCAACCCGCGTGACATTCTGCTTTATTTTTTTTCCTGCGCCTCTGGGCCTATGGAGAAAAAAGTCAAAACATATATTTCTTTATTTTGCTCCAGGAGCACGGAAACATTTTCATCTCATTTCATGACCAGAGTTACAAATCCTCTCCTTGTCAGTATCTGCCATACCTACATTTCATTCATGGGGCACTTCGATCGCTAAGCAGTGAAATTTAAAAATCTCTGATCGGTATCCGAATTTATACTGTCTTCGGATTTGATTTCAGTAGGGAATGAAATGAAAGATCCGTAGATCTTTAGATCCGACCCAACCATGCTAAATTTTTTAGTGATACATTTCGTAAATCTAATTTAAACAATACATGTAAGTATAAAAATGTGAATATTCAGATGTAAGGGTTTGAAATAGAAGATGATAAAATTTTCTATGCAGTGACTGAAAGGAAAAATTAAACTGCGATAGGGACTGAACTTCGTGCACCTCTCGTTGTGCGCCTGATGCCGGCGAATGTAGGCTTCCCGCGTGACATGCTACATACTTTTTTCTCGCGATACCAGGGTAATGGGGAAAAATGCCATATTAACACAAACTTATGCATTTTAGTATATTTCCGTTTCAATATTATAATAAATGTCTAAAATCACAGCAACCAAATTTATATTTAGTTATGATTAGTTACAATAACAATGCAGCCATATATGATACATAGTAATCCAGTCACTGAAATAAGTACAATTGTTCACATTCGAGGTATGCAGATCGGCTGATAATATTGTGTCGCGGTGAACACAGGGGAGATATATTTTGCCTCTTAAATTCGCTCCCTATTCCACTGTTCTCTCACTTGCTGGGTGAGAGTGAAAAACTAGCACTTTTCACAAATATATTTTTTTTAATTTCAAAATTACACTTACAATGAAAAAAAATACAATTGTGGAAAATTGCTAGTTTATTACTCAACCAGTATGTCTCACTTCCACTATGTGATGCCTGAGAAAGTGAACAGAGTTCCCTAACTTCTTTCATGTGTGGTCAGTCAGGAAAGGAATAAAATTATACACTTCCATCCATCTTCTGATGTATTGCTGCAACCAACCGCAACAATTGTGATTGTGGGTCGTCATCACTCGCATTCTCCTTAAAACTAATGTTTTTGAATTCACAAAGCTTACAAATTGTTGCAAATGCACTCCTATGGCCGATAATTTGCTGTGCACAGTCAAAAAAAAAACACTATTTCTTTCCACTATTTTGCTGGTACCTAACGGGACCACTCCTCACAAATATGTTGAAAGTGGCCACTCGTGGCGCTAGTTGTCCCCGTGCAGGGAGACCAAATATACCATTGCTTTCTGCCCTTCCATCATTAACCCCAAAATTATTTTCCATGTATGACGCAAGTGATGGAATGCATTTCTAGAGTAACTCTACCTATATATATAAAATAACTGGGCTAGCGTTAAATATAACCGATTAGCAAGTGACGAGAAGGAATAATGGTGACAAACTTTCGACACCATCATATCACAAGTAGACACTTGTACTTACTTTATTGTAGCAAAGAACGCCAAAGATAGCCAAAGCCATCCCAATGATATTCGTGGAAGTGACTGGGTTTTGAAGCAGTATAAGTGATGCAGCGATAACAAACAACCTCTTAGATGCAGAGGCAACAGCGTAAGTCAATGGTGTGACCAGTGAGAGAACACTGAAAGCCACAATATTTTGAAACCAGTTGAGAACTCCATCTAAAAACAGCAGCAGAACAACTCGATACCCATTGTTCTGGAACTAAATAAAAGAAGAAAATTGGTATACACAGTCAGTCAGCAAAAAACTATACCTTTAATACACTAGGACTAAGAGCTGAACATGATATCTCACCAAATGCCAAGCTACACATGATATGGTTACATAATTAATAAATATATCTTCCAATTCCACCATGGTGCACAAAGCACATCAATAACATCACAGATGAAGTTTTTGTAGCCACAATACATTGCTCAAGATTGAAAAGTGAGTTTTAATATCATGAAGATTAAATTCTATTGGTAACTGCCACCAACACACCTCCTCCATAAACCATGTCAATAAACATTATAATGATCAGACATACCAAGCTCAACAGAATTTATAAAAATAGAACAGGATTGTGAATCACTTTACAGTGTCTCAAGTTTTCTTCATAAAATAAAATTTGGAAAATGAGAGTTCTAAAAACATTGACTTCACAAAGAACATTCCAAAGGCCAAATAATCAAGGGTCCTCACAGACATTTCACCACAATAAAACATGGCCACCCACTGAAATTCCCAGAGTTACCATGAGTCAGCACAGGACATTGAAACATGAATAACTTGCACACGTAAAAGTCAATAAAACTATGCAGTACTGGTCAATTTGGAGAGGTGAATGGCAGCTAAGGTAACTTAAAGTAAAGCCTACTTAAGTGTTAATCAGTTTAATTAGTCAGTTTAAGTCAGTCTATGAAAAATTTTATATTAAATATTTTTTGTTGAAGTTAGAGTGTTAAAGTCAAGTCGAATTTATTAGTTCGTGGTTTGACTCAGAGATGGCGCTGCGACGCCGTTGGTTTTTGTGTAGTTATGTATGTAACTATGAAGTCAACAAAGTGAACCTAAAAAACATTATCGACAGATAAAAAGGTCATGATATGTTTAAAATAAGTTACGGGAAAATAAAAAAGGTTTTCAATAGGTTATGCGCCCAGGCCGCCTATCTCACGCGAGTTGCCCGCGAGATTGAAAATTACGTCGAATTAAAGTTGATGTGAAGTCTCGTCAATACAGCATTCTTCAAGAATGGATTTGGCGAAGCACATCAAACCCCTGGGTGGAGAGGCGGACTGGCCAATTTGGAAGAGGAAATTGCGGGACTTGTTGGATTACCACGAAGGAGCCCTAGATGCAATCGATGGAAAATTGGTGAAACCCGAGCCTCTGTCGCCTAATGCTAAGGAAGATGACATCAAAGAGTACAAGAAGGTCAGCGATTTATTCCGTAAGGCAAATAGTTACGCCAAGTCAATCATTTCAAGTTCGGTGACTGACGCAATTTACGAGAAAATAATGGATAAAGAGACAGCGCGAGAGGCGTGGGAGGCATTGAAGTCACATTTCGAGGCGTCATCCAAAGACCAGCTTTTCAAGATATGCACTGAGTTCTTTGCGTTTAGTTGGATTAACGGAGAGGATGTTTTGACTCATGCCGCGAGATTGAAAAATTTGTGGTTCGAGCTAAATAACGACTTGAAAGCAAAAAATGAAAATGCGCTGCCAGACCTGCTCTTAGTAAGTAAAGTCTTGCAAATTCTACCGGGTGAATTCGAGAATTTCAGATCCAGCTGGATGTTATTGTCGAAAGATGAAGAAAAGACTTTTGAAGAGCTAATCACTCAGTTATGCATGTATGAGCGAAATTTTAGAGCGCTAGCACATGGGAGACTCTGAGGGAGAAGCATTAGTCGTGAAGAGCAGAAAGCCAAGGTCAAACCAAGGTCCGAAGAGGTCAAAAGGAAATGACACTTGTAATTACTGCAAGAAGAAAGGGCATTGGGTTATTTCATGCAAGAAGTGGATTGCTGATGGACGACCAAAGAAGAGCGCTCCTCAGAGCAATACCGTGGATACCAATGTAGCCCTGAGTGTTATGAGTGAAGATATGTTTCAAGTCAATACGGTTTCATCAGGATGGTGGATCGAAAACGGAGCAACGAAGCATGTGACGCATTGTCCGGATCTGTTTGTCGAGTTCCAGGAGTTTCAAAGTCCCTGCGTCATCAAGGCCGCTGGAAAAGAAGCTCTCAAGGCCATCGGGAAAGGCACCGTTGAAATTCTATCTTTCGCTGGAGGAAAGACCTTGAAGATGACTCTCAGAGACACTTGGTACATTCCAAGTATTTCGAGAAACCTGTTTTCAGTTTTAGCTGCCCAAGATAGGAATGAAAATAGCAAATTCCATTCCACGACAACTAAGTGCTGGCTGGAAGTCGATGGGAAGGTAGTAATGTGCGGAACTCGCGAGAAAGGCGGAACTCTGTACAAGGCTGCCATTGAAAAAGCCGTTTCCGATAAAAAAGGAAGAGTCAACATTATTGAAGCAGAAAATTCAACACTCCAGCTGTACCACGAGAGATGGGGACACCAAGACAAACGGCATGTGAGAGAGATGCTCAAAAGAGAGTTGGGTATCACTGTGAAAATGGCAAGAGAATTTTGTGAGCCCTGCACTTTTGGCAAGTCACATCGCATACCATTTGGCACCAGGAGAAAGGCAACAAGACCTGGAGAACTTTTTTCCTCTGATGTTGTAGGCCCATTTTGCGAATTCTTCAGCAAAAAACAATTTCTAGTTGTGTTCAAGGATAGCTACACAAAGTTTCGTTATGGCTTCGTAATTAAACAAAAGTCAGATGTCAAAATTGTGTTAAAACAGTTCTTAGCACATGCAAAGACACTTGGGCATAACATTAAAGAGCTACTCAGTGACAATGGAGGAGAATTCGACTGTGAAGAGATTAAGTGCATTCTGGCAGAGAGCGGAATCACACAGAGACTGACAGCGCCATACACACTTCAGCAGAATGGTGGCAGTGAGCGCGAGAATCGAACAATCGTCGAGATGGCAAGGACCTTCAAGTACTCAAACAGTGAAGTTAAATTTCCTGATGCAATATGGGCAGAGCTAGTGACAGCAGCCATTTACATTCTTAACAGAACAGGAAAATCATCAGAAGATGGAGTCAGTCCATATGAACTGTGGATGGGAAAGAAACCGAGAATCAAACATCTGCGTATCATTGGATCTTCCTGCTACGTTCACATTCCATCCGAAAAGAGGAAGAAGATGGACAAAAAGGCAGTGAAAGGATTCCTTGTAGGATATGACGGAGATGAGCGATACAGGGTTTATATTCCAACTAACCACAGAGTTATCCTGTCAAGAGATGTTCAATTCCAAGAGAGAATTAAAGAGTGTAAGAACGAAGTCAAGCTACCATTGAAAGATATCGGGCATAGAGACGAATTTGACAAAAAGGAGAAGGAAGAAGAGCCTCAGATCGACATGGAGAATGAATCATCAATTAGTGATGTAGAATCACTTGGTGACGATGAGTCAGATACAGATGAGGAAGAAAACTCCGAGTGCTCATCTGAAAGAATTCTGAGAAATCGATCAACCTTGAAGAGACCAAAATATCTTGAAGATTATGCCATGAAAGTGGAGAAGTTTTTGAATCAAGAGATGGAGGATCCTGAGACCTTTGAAGATGCGCTGAGAAGGGAGGATTCAGTTGAGTGGAAGAAAGCCATGGATCGTGAAATTGCTTCATTGAAAGAGAATCAAACCTGGATTTTGACAGAGCTTCCACCAGGTACAAAGGCAATTCCATGTAAATGGGTCTTTCGACTCAAGAAAAATCCAGATGGCAGAATTGACAAGTACAAGGGGAGATTGGTAGTTAAGGGGTTTAGTCAGCGTCACAACATTGATTACAGAGAGACCTTCAGTCCAGTGGCGAAGAGGGGAACGATACGCTCAATACTCAGCATTGCAGCAAGTCAGAAGATGCACCTGACACAATTCGATGTGTCAACAGCATTCCTTTACGGAGAACTTGAAGAAACAATTTTCATGAAGCAGCCTCAAGGATATGAAGACGGAACCAGCAAGGTTTGTCAGCTGAAGAGAAGTCTTTATGGACTTAAGCAAGCACCTAGATGCTGGAATAAACGACTTGGAGCATTCCTTCAACAACATGGGTTCAAGGCCAGCGATGCTGATCCATGTTTATACATTCGAGAGAGAAATGGTAGGAAGCTAATACTTGTGATCTATGTAGATGATGGCTTGATGGCTGCAACCGATCTGCAAGAGATGGAAGACTTCATTGAAGCGTTGAAGAAAGAGTTCAAAATTGTTGCAAAGCGAGCAAACTATTTTCTGGGCCTTGAAATTCAGCGAGAAGAGAGGTTCATTAAGATAAGTCAGAGAGCATATGCAAAGAAAATTTTAGAACGCTTCAATTTTTCAGAATGTAGACCAGTTTCAACCCCAATGCTTAAAGGTGCAGAGATTTCCACACCAGGGAAAGATGACGAGGCACCAAGGTTTCCCTACAGACAGGCTGTTGGAGCTCTGATGTATTTGATGCTTGGCACAAGACCAGACCTGGCTTACAGTGTCGGATTCCTTTCAAGGACACTCTAAAATCCAACTAAAGAAGATGTGGTACGAGCCAAGAGAGTTTTCAGATACATAGCAGGGACATTGGATCTGGGGATAGTCTATCGAAGCAATGTGGATGAGGGTTTTCTGGACGTCTACAGCGATGCAGATTTTGGAGGATGCACTTCAACGGGTCGTTCAACCTCTGGAGTCATCGTTAGGTATGCAGGAGGGGCAATTTCATGGATGAGCCAACGACAAGCTGTCGTAGCAACTTCTACAACTGAAGCAGAGATCATCGCAGCAAATGAAGGGGCCAAAGAGGCAATTTGGCTTAGCAGACTGTTCAGAGGAATTACACAACTTAAAATGTTCCAGTTATTCAAGTTGACAACTCAGCAGCGGTGAGACTGGCTAAGAACCCAGAGTTTCATCGCAGGACAAAACATATTTCAATTAAGCACTTTTTCATCAGAGAGAAAGTAACAGAAGGCAAGCTTGAAGTTCAACAGATTTCCACAGAACATCAAGTAGCTGATATCATGACGAAGCCGTTGCCAAAGAAACATTTGAAGATCTTGTCTGTGAAAACAGGACTGATGTAAAAATAGAAAGAACAATGAGCAACTACTGGTGTGCTTTTATTAGTTTAGACAGTAATTGTATCTCTTTCAGTATTTCTTGTCAAATTCAGTATATGTAGTTAAATTCAACTATAATTAACAAGGGAAAGTGTTGAAGTTAGAGTGTTAAAGTCAAGTCGAATTTATTAGTTCGTGGTTTGACTCAGAGATGGTGCTGCGACGCCGTTGGTTTTTTTGTGTAGTTATGTATGTAACTATGAAGTCAACAAAGTGAACCTAAAAAACATTATCGACAGATAAAAAGATAGGTCATATGTTTAAAATAAGTTACGGGTTAATAAAAAAGGTTTTCAATATTTTTATGTTAGATAATTTGTATGGTAATGATGTAGGTTTTTCACATCACTTCCCTTCCATATCAGCATCTTACTCAAAGAATTACTAGAGCATTTTCAGTCATACTGCCCACAAAATGGAAAGTGATCTAAATGCCAGAAATATCACAATACCAGAGCATATTGAATACCAGGGCATATATACCTCTGAACATTCTGGATTATTAATATTCTACTGTACATGACAAATTATAAGGGCATACACGTACACTTATTTACTTTCAGCATTGAAGCTTCGCGGCTCGTGATGATAAATAATTGGACATACGGGTGTATGCTGCGTCGTACATCAGATTTTGCCCCGACATTTCGTGACCGACTGCTGGTCACTTTTTCAAGGGAATGATGGTAGTGTTTGGCGCTGCTGGCTTTTTATTCATTTCAAGTGGGAGAGGTGGGCGGAGGAGGTGAGGAGTAAGGACTGGAGGGGGAAGATGAGGAAATGCTGTGGATGACTGGGTTCCATGTACTGCTGATTCTCAATCCGGTGCCTCTGTTAAAATTGTTCTTGTTTTTCTTTATTTCGATGGCTTCACTGATGAGTCTTAGTTTAAAATGTTTTTCCTTGGCGATGACTTTAGATTTTTCAAAATCGATCATGTGTCCCGTGGCTTCGTGCTCCGCTACGGCCGACTCTGTCAAGTACCCCAGTCGAATGGCCCGTTTAGGTTCTTCTAATTGAGTTTTGACTGTGCGTCCAGTTTCCCAGATGTATTTCTTATCGCAAGTTCGGCAGGGTATTTCATAGACTCCTTCGATTTGGAGTGGTGTCCTGTCCTTCACATTTCCCAAGAGGTGACGTACTTGGATATGCGGTTTAAAAATGGCCTTTATGTCAAACTTCCGAAGGATATTGCCGATACTATCTGTGGTTCCTTTAACGTAGGGGTGGAAGGCTTTTTTTTGGCTAATGATGTCTGTATCTTCGGATGCCCTCCTGTTGTCCTAGTTGGTAATCTTTTTCAAATTGCGGGATATAGCTCCGTTTTCGTAACCACTAAGACGTAAGATGGACTTCAGCTTCTTTGTTTCCGAAGGTAGATTCTTCGGGTCACTCAGTCCGGTTGATCGTTCAATAAGTGAGGTCATAACCGCGTTAAGTTGGGCTGGGTGATGATGAGAATTAGCATGGAGATACCGATTTGTTGACGTCGGTTTTCTATATACGGCATGTCCAAGGCTTCCGTTGTCATTTCTCTCCACCAAGACATCGAGGAAAGGCAGTTTTCCTGCTGATTCTATTTCCATGGTGAATTTGATATGGCTATTTAGGTTATTTAAATATACGAAAAATTCTTCTAACTTCTGTCGACCATGCGTCCAAATGATAAAAGTGTCATCTATGTACCGAAGCCAAATTTTGGGTTTATGCTCTGCATTTTTAATTGCCAATTTTACCAATTGTGTTCTCAAATCTGTGTTGAATTTTAATTGAAAGACTTCTATGCTTGAGGGGTTAATATGGTTGAGCCAATGTTGAACAAGGATTGGGGAGATAGAAAGGGAAGGAGGAAGCCCGAGGAGATTTTCCTTTAAGGAGAACGAGATGTTGTTCATCCTAAAACAACATTGCTTTCTCCTAAAAGGAAAATTAATATTTTTTCCTTCCACCGTTTCAAATACACATTATCATGTTACACATGAGGCTAAACTGTTTATAATGACAGCCTAATTTTTCTAATACACTTAACAGAGAGAAGATAAACCCTGACTTGCAGTCTTAGGACATAATGAGTAAGCTCTACATCCTCTCTTTCCTCCTGAAGTTATTAAAACTATGATATCCCATTATCCATGCATGGTGCATTGATAAGGTGGTGTCGCACGAAGAAACCCACCACCTCCTCTGAAAGTTAGATTTTACATATATGTAGGTACCTACTTAAAGGAAAATACGTCACTCACCAATATTTGCTCCTGAGCCAATGACTGCAAGTCTAATAGCATCCACACAGGAAAAAACATTATCAACGCAAGACGACCAAGGATATGCAACAAACGCAAATGATGAACTCCTGTATCCCGAAGCACCTGGAAAAAATGTATGACATTAAATTTTAAACGGAACAACGTAGCCAAGTTTACCTAAAGACATTTCACATTCCCAACCGACTAATAGAATTCATTGCAGCAAGTCAAATGATAACACTTTCTACATTTAATTATTGTAGAATTTCATGCTTCCACGACTTTGGGTGACTGAAAATTTAAGCTCACCTTCTTGGAAAATATATTTTGTAAGGAAAAACCCATGGTAGCAATTAGGGCACTAATCAGACCTATAACATCAAATGAAAGCTCAGTCATTGTCGCTATTGCCACACCAATAATAATCGGTGCGAGTGACAAATACACTCTCAAAGTCTGCCTCTCTTTGAGGATGATTCTGGACAGCACAACGGTGAAGAGAGGCATTGTGGCTTTCACTGCAAGTAAAAAAATCCTAGAAAAATATTAATTTACCCACATGACATAAACTATGTTGCTATGTTCTGCTAGCAGTGACAACTAACCGGTGTGTGCGTAAGACACTGGAACCTTCCATATGCTAACATGCGAGAATACTGACGCTAAAAACTTTCCCAGGGCGAGTGGGACTATCATTTTGAGGTAGTATTTCCAACTGATATCAACAAATTTTCTAATGCCCCATAAATTGAAGAAAGGGCCCGAGTAGAGAGTTATGGAAGAAAGCTGAACCATCGTCACAGTTACTGGATAGGGAAAATCACTAAGTAGCATTTTCCCAATGACATTATTACTAGAGCTAATGATATACCACAGAACACAGAGGGCTAACACTGTCAACACTTCTTTGGTGTGCTTCTTCTCAGCCATGCTGGCATATGACATCGTCAACTTTGTAATACTACATGCACATATCTATATCTTAGACGTTACGAAACACGCTAAGAACAGAAGAATTGACAGACTTGATAACAGTAATATCCCTGACATTATAAATTAAGTAAAAACCTTGATAAATTTTCATCTCAACCCAACAACCTGGAAACTAAAACCACGGGCCACGGGGACTTCATTGGTGTCGCCACCGAAAACCAAATGCGCTCTACGAACGGTGTTTGGAATGCCGCGTTGCCGTACCCCGCCCCCCATCACGTCATTCCAAGCTTCATTCCGTGCTTCATTCCCTTCATTCCATGTTATTCCATTTCCAAACAATCCAACGCAAGGTTGGTGAAGAGCTTCTGTAGGATTTGTGCTTCTGGTCACAATTGACCCATTAGTTCTCAATGAAATATTGAAATAAAATTAGAAAATAATGGTAAGTTACCTACAGCTACCGTACCGTGGTTTTATTTCCCGATTTCTTAGCTACTACGGTAAATCTTTTTAATGTTTACTTTTTTAATTGTGAACGATTGTACTTCTCATTTTTACAGGCGCGCAATGCAGAAAAGGCTATGTAAGTTGCAACCAGTGCATTCAATTATTATTGGTCATGAAGTTAAATTCGTGTTATATTGTGTCGTTCGCACTAATTTTTCTTTGGTATGTAGGACTACATTGGCCAGGTGGAGGGCGGCTCAAATACAAGATCAAGGTAAAGACAAAGAACGAAGACCGTATCTAGCATCAGAATGCTTGGATCTGCCCAAATCAGAGAAATGGCGAATGCAAATCATTAGGGAGATAGCTAAAAAGGTTGCTCAAATTCAAAATGGTAAGATAGCTCTAATAGTCCTCATTTGCCTTCTGATCCAATGCATTTTTAATCGCGATGCTTTCAATTTTTTCTTGTAGCTGGTCTTGGAGAATTTCGAATTAGAGATTTAAACGACGAAATAAATAAACTTTTGCGCGAAAAAGGCCATTGGGAGGCACAAATACGGGAGCTCGGTGGTCCTGACTACGCCAAGATTGGACCACGGATGTTGGATCACGAAGGGAAAGAAGTTCCTGGGAATCGTGGATATAAATATTTTGGCGCTGCGAAGGATCTGCCAGGTAAGAAAATATTGAGTCGGTTGTTGCATTTTGATTTTTGTAGATTATGTGGTCGAAATAGAATCGTTATGAATTTGTATGCTGTGCCTTTTTGAAGTACTTTAGAAGTAGGTTATGTTCAGATATTTTTATTATTGTTGAGCCTATCAAAATGCCATTAGGGTTAAGAAAAGCTCTGCCCAACTCCTAATATTCACTACATCCCTATGCGAAAAAACTTGAAATTTTCAACAGTAAATTCTGTTGAACTGTTGGAATCCAACTGTTTTTTCGTAAAGGGATGGTCCACAATGCAGTCCCTTTATTGTATTACACACCACACCGGGCGCCTAAGCCAGTAACAGATTTTCCTTTACACTGTATTTTAGCCCAACTTGCATCCACATACACTTCAATTGATTTGTCACTATTTGATTAACATAACTTTTTTTGACTGAAATTGACTGATTTCATATATATTGTTATATAACTTCTGTTTATAATTGACGTGCCTTATATCATCGAACAAATGTACCTTGGTCTTTGGGCAAATAAAAACCATTATCATTATGACTTTGGTCTGTTTCAAATACCTGGGAGATGCTTTACTTTTTTCCAATCGCATTAGGTAGGCTTGTCTTTTTTATGTCAGTTTCCGCATAGAAAACACAGTATCAGGATGAGTATTATTGGCAATGTAGCATAGGTATCTACCTACCTGCAACACCCCTATAAAATGTAACATCACAGGGTTGGGTGTCACATATATTTAGCCTACTTGAGGCTTTGGTTGGGACAGGTAAAGTGTTTATCAGTTCCTTGCAGTCAAATTTGATGTAATAAATTGGATGGAAACCCAGATCTCTTATTTCTAGTGTGATTGATAGAGCTTGTCAATGAATGGGTTGACCAAATCTGGTTGATCCCAGATTCTTAAATTGACTAAATAAGATGAATCTTAACCATGCTAATTTCTTATTTTGGTGACCATAAAGGTATCGATTACAAATAAATCTACCAAGTCTTAAATCAGTTGACATTTTGTGTAGATGGTTGTTCCAATCTCTCTGCTATTTTAACCCATGTATGCTTTTGTGAAGTTTGCATTCATGTTTTGGGTATTTCTCAGTGACAAAACCTTAGGGCTGTTTAATGTATCTTCAGCTCCTCCTTAATTTTACCCCTAAGGTACGCTTATTTAACTTCTAGGTGATGACAGCTCCAATTATTATATTGATAGCTAGTCTAGTCATCAGATGAATGACATTTTTACCACAGGGCTGAATGATTCCCTGTAATATATTCCTTCCAATTGCCATGTTGAGCACGTTGCCCTCTATTGCAGGAGTACGGGAACTTTTTGAACAGGAGCCTCCCCCACCTCCCAGGAAGACTCGTGCCGAACTCATGAAGGATATTGATGCGGACTACTATGGTTACAGAGATGATGATGATGGAATACTGATACCTCTCGAACAGGAAGCTGAAAGGAAAGGTCAGTTGGAGTTTCCTTCTTTCATTGCATCAGAGGGAAACTATAATCTTCAGCAGAAGGGAAAATTGTACCTACAAAGGTAAAGTCATGGTGCAGAAAAGGTAAATTGTGAGTGTGGGACATCATGTGCACAAAGGGAATAAGGAATAAAAACTTTTAAATAGTTTTTTTGGGCGAAATGGGTGAAAGTTTTGGACCTTTTAGGGTTCAAATTAAGAGTCAACTTGGCCGAAAAGTAGTCAAACAAGTTTAGCAAGTCTCTAAACAGCGCAGTCACTATGGTAAGAAGTGGATCGCTAAAACTTTATATGCTTCAGACAAAATGATACTTGGTTTTTATTTCTCTAATCATCCACTTGTTATACATGCTAATTAAGATGTTTCACTAATTTTTTTAGCAAAAATTGGGTGAAAAGGTTACAACATTTCAAATAATAGTAAAAACACTACAATAATTATTTTGTAAATACTCGTTCATATCAAATATGATATTGTGAAATGTTGATTTTTTACGTTAGTCACTTTCATGTAACTTAAGTTTAATGAGTACCCAGTCAACACCTATGAGTCATGCGTGAATTTGTAAAGAGCTCTCACGAATGTGTAGGAGTCATCCGAGAAAATTCGATATGGCTTCATAATGGTGTCACCATGAAGTCATATGCACACCTAAACGAGTCATACTCGAGGGCTTTCAAAACTCTTTTGGAGCTCATTCGTGAGGTCATTTACGACTTCTGTAAGAGATGTGACGTGACCGCAAATGTGGCACTACCATTTTCGAGCTTATGGAACTACCATGAATTGGACCCACTTCATAATTATTCCGATAGATGGCTCTAAGCTCACTGATAAGTACGGCGGGTTGCCGACTCTACCCCAATTGCTAATTTTACAGGAATACATTATTGTATTTCAAAATACCTTACGCGCACTAAGTAAAAGAACAAAGTAAATAGATGGAACCTATATGACTTGCAAGACATACACAACAACATTAAACTTGAGGTGCAATTGGAAGAATGGATCGGGAAAAGGTTAAAGTTGAGGCTATAAAATAAGATACTAATAGAATGTATATGGAAGAAATAAGACGATGAGGTGCAATATGAGAGTCCTAAAAGAAACTTTCAATGAACGATGAGTTTGATTTCAAAGCGAAGTACGAGGCAAAGCGCAGGGCAGAACTCGACGTCTAAGCATGGCAATTATATGTATGAAATAAAAGAAAAGGTCATGCTACAGGAAGTAGGAACCATTCGAGCAGCAACAACAACTTCCAAGTTTATTACTACAATTCGTTTATTTCACGAAAACAGTGGATTACACTGAATAGATGAGGCATGAATATGTGAGTCACTATAACCAGCTTCTACTGTATGTACTGGGGCTGGCAAATTATGGTGATTCTTGAAAATGCACCTCCCTTACCATGGTGTGTGTTTCCTTGGTATTACAAAATTGTCAGGAAAGAGATGAATTCTATGTTCTTGCTCTAAGCTAATTGAGTAAATGTTAAATAATTATGCTTTGGTGACCGTAAACCAAATGGGGATCATGTGTTAAAAATGTCAACTTATTTTCTGAATAAATTACTTGTATCTATAGCTATACAAGTCATCACACTGGCATTAGTTTTAATGACAATGACAGCAACTTCGTGATGGAAACAAAAAATACATGGATAAAAACTCTCAAAGCTCTTAGCAATGCAAGCACTATAAATTTGAATAAAATATAATTTAACAAATTTAATGCATAAAGCACCATTTTCATAACGTATTTCAACATCATTATCCTAGTTGATTGCTGAGGATACTTTCTTTGGCTAGTCATAAATTGATGTTCATCTTATGCTCGAATATGCACGTTAAAGTGAAAGCTTATTCAAAACCTCCAAGTGCATGCGTTACTCTCTCTCTGTTGTCCACAGCCATCGCTGAAGTGATTGCTGTGTGGAAGGCGAAGAAGGAGGCATTGCTCTCGTCAGATGGAGCAAAGAGTGGACAGGAAGACAACGAGGAAGAGGAAGAAGACATCTATGCCGTGGCCCCCGAACAAGAGGTGAGTTGGGAAACCCCTTCCTGTCGAGGCGAGAGAGACGTGTGGACAAAGTGGACCTCTCAGGCTGTTGCCTTTTCACTTTCCGTCTTTGGTACAGTCAAGCCCACTTATATCAAACCCGTTTATAACAAAGTTCCGGTTATAATGAAGTGAAGGCTATTCCCTGTCAAAAATTGCCATTTTTACCATGCTTAAAATCCTACTTTTAACAAGCCTTTATTTATTAGTCGACTGCTTTTAACAGTTTTTTTTGCACAAAGGGTAACCCAATTCTTTCCATATTAACACTCAGTTGTTGTTAACATACCTATATTCCGTATTATCAGCAAGCTAAACTCAAACAAAGGTGTACATCTGATAATTTTCGTCCATAAAACTTAGTGTCTGCGTACTTAATTTGTGGAATTTTTCCATAGTAATAAGGAGAATGAAAATTCCGCTGGTTTTATTATTGGTACAACCGGTTTCAGCCGTTAGGCCATCCTCGGGTACATAATGGAATAGTTTCCGTCGAGTACCTTCGTATACAGTTAGGGAACAGGGAGGGGAAAGGAGTGTGAGGGTGAATTGTGGGAAATGGGTTAGGGGCAGGTTGAAGAGGACGTGGGTAAAACAACTGAAAGTAGGGGAGGAAGGATGGAAAAGGTGATGTTGTTCAGCAGCCCAGGGTCCTTGCAAATGGAGGCCAATCTCTCTTTTCTCCCAGGCGTCCAGCTTTCGGCCCTTGGGGGCCAAATGGAGGATTTGGGAGCTGTGGTGAGCCTCTTCAATTTATAGATGTTGTGCCAAGCTGGAGGTCAGGTCACCACATTTTGGAAGCAGTTCTTATGTTCGTTCATCCTTTTGGAGAACCTTCTTCCTGTTTGTCCGATTAGTAGCTGGAGCAGTCATCGCACTTGATTTTACATACTCCGCTCCTCCAATTGGGGTAAAAAAGAACTTAGGTGTTGGTGAAGGTACTTAAAATTGTTTTCGGGATGTAAAAACAGATTTTAAGTGTCTTTAGGGATTGCGTGTGAAGTAGCGTTACACACATTTCCAATAGAATGGCAATTTATGTAAAGTATTTACTTGGCCAATAATTGGGGCTGTTATGGCTAGATAACAAGAGAGTAAGTTGCTTGATGGCCCGTTGTCTTAGTTTTTTCGTTAAAATATTATCCACAATGGCTTTGTTATGTCCGTTGTTAAAAGCTATCTGTTTTAATATTTGGATTTCATTGTCAAAACATTGGGGGGAGAGGGGAATCAAACGGTGGACCATGGAATGGAAAGCGGCATGTTTGTGGGAGTGCGGGTGGCATGAGTCATTGGGCATAATTGTATCTTGTCGGTTTCCTATAAATGGAGAACCTGTGTCGATTGTCCTCCAAAGTAAAGTGTAAATTTGTCCCTCTGGATTCCAATTGAACATTAGGATGTATGCTGTTCTCGTGGGATAAATATTGTTCTGTCATTCGCTACCCGTCCAAAGGAACAAATATCATCTATATGAGCAGAGTACATTTCTAATAAAATTGTTTTGGGCATTGAATAACATATGTTCCCAATGTTCCATAAAAACTTCCGCTAGGAAGGGTGAGTGGGCAACCCATGGCCGCCAGCCCCTCCATTTGGCAGTAAATTTGTCCGTTGAACAAAAAGTAATTTTGTGGGGTACCTACACATATTCATCAGACGTAAAAGTGTGGCGGAAGAAACATTGTCCTCGAGAAACTTTTGGGCAGCTAACTTGAGGCTTCATCTGCTGGGACGCATGTGAACAAGTTTTTGACGTCGAAGGAAACCAGTTTTGCATTGGCTGGGAGAGTCATCGGTGTCAGAGTTTTTGAGAGTTTTTTATTGCATATCTCGGGGTGAAACTGGACATTTGTCGATATAAGGAATTTAACTTATAGGCTAATTTGTGCATGGGTGCCGAATTATGAGCAACAACTGGTCTAATCGGTACATTAGGATTATGAACTTTCGGTAATCTGTACAGCCTTGGTGGTAGGGGGTTCATATTGATTAGAGTGTATTTTTCTCGCACACTCAAGAGGGTCTTACAGGTCTTTAAAACTTCTGTAAGGTGCCATTGATAAATGGTGGTAGGATCTTTGGTTATTACGAAGTAAATATTCGGCCCCATCACCTTATGTTATAAACGGGCTTGACATATTACAATGTATACGGCTTGTATACATATTACAGAAGTTTGGAATACCAAAGAAACATATACCAAAGACGCGATCACCCGTCTGATCGCGGGTGATCAGACTGGATGATTGCTTAAAGACAATCATCAATAGTAGTCTTCCTTTGACAATTTCAGGCTCATCATCTTCATCCCCGCATGGATTTATTGTTATTAATTACCATTTCAATGATTTCATCATCTGTGAAATGCTGTGTGGAGAGAGTATCGTGGCTGCTAACTATCCTTTCCTCTAAATTTACCAATTCCGTTTCATTTAATTCAACGTTATGGATGCTGTTTGCAAACTCCATCATCGTATTTTTATCCTCAGAAACATGACATTTTTTAAATCCCCACTTACTTTGTTTTCATCAAACTTTAGAGCAGTAGTGAACTAGTCCATCCATGTCTTCAATTTTGTATATTTAGTTCAAATTGCAGAATAATTCCAATGTACATGAAGTACTAGAAATTAATTTGTTTAAATTATTCTGATTCTCACAATTGGAAAATTATCATTAAGAATGGGATATCTCGGCAGGATATGAAGCAATGTTCCTGTAAAAAAATTTCGACATTTTCCACAACGTACCGGGTGGCAAAATTTCCGGATTGTGGGTGTTCCCAGATTAGGGATTCCCGGATTAAGGGTGCTCAACTGTACTTGGAAAAAGGACAAACAATAAATTGAGAGTAGTATTTGTTGTTATTGGACAGATTGAGTGAAGAAATCAAGAAAAAACGTCCTCAGCTTGTTCAGAAAAGCATCGTGATATATAAAGTAGCAGTGGTGATGCCTGCATGAATGATGTTGTTTAAGCGTCAAAATTCGTAACAAAGTTTCTTTTGTTTCTGATGGGACAGGGACTGAGGTTCGTAATATCATTTCTTTTACCAAACGTTTGGATAACCCTTTTGATCGGGACCAATGATTTTCTTCGTCATAACTTGTTTGTCATTACAAGAATCTGCTGCAAGAATTCATTTAGATTCACGTCTTGTGATTGTATCATTGGCCAATATTTGTCATTCTCAACTCATTAGGTGCCATCATGAAATTGGTGCAAAAAAGCAGGTTTACAATGATACTTTTTTGAAACAATTCTTCTGGAACAAATTTTCACCTTAAACAAAATATATGCTAGATTATAATTCACCATTCAAGAGGTTAAATAGAGAATGTTGAGATGCTTGTGGTATTGAATACAATACCACAAGCATCTCTTCCACTATAGGCTCAGGCTGACTGTCACCACTTTCACTGATTTCGTCGTCTCCTTCATCAAGAGTACTTTTAATAATTCCTTCCATGTCAACCTCGTGGTCCACGGTCAATAAATTAGAATCAATGACATATTTCGGCACTTTCGCCGCGTCATTTAACAATGAGTCTAACTGCTAGTCATTTATGACATCTTCCTGCTCTGGTGATAATTCAATGTTAGTGAACCCTGATTTTACAAAACAATTACACACGGTTGAACTTTTTATGTTTTTGATCGCTCGATCAATGCAAAATATTGCTTGACCCATGGCGATGGTGTCCATGTCCGTAAGAGGGAGTGCCCATATACTAGAGGTTCGATCCTTATACAAATGCATATACTTCTGCCAGGGAATTGGAAACTGTCCTTAAGTCAGAGGTGACCGTAAGTTAGAGGTATGTGGAGATGAAACGGAAGAAGCTGTGGCAGGACACTGTCAAGAAAGAAGATGAAAATGACATTGTTCTTGTTCGAAAAACATGATTTTATACTAGCCGTAAACACACTTGATAAATTTTAGATGTGTAATAATGTCGACTCTCTCTAACTCTAATGTGACAAAAATTGAAGCCATAGTGGAGGTGATGGAACGAAACCATAACTATATGTATGGAAAAACTATAGATTCTTTCTTTAGATATAGTGTCTTCATCTTTCTGTGTGAGTAAAGAACAATAACAGGTTTCATTTCTCCCCTAAAAAGTGCTCTACTGGTTGAATTTCTTTCTTCCTTGGATGCTATTTATCCCTTTTATAATTTGCAATCATCAATTAGCCATTCAAGCCCACCCTCCAGTTTACATGTTTGCGCTACAATGGAATCTGTTGTACTGTGTTCCCACAAGCATTGTTTTCCCACATGATCATCAATCATTCGCCAAAGTATCATTTTACTGTCTTGATTGTTTGCGAATGACAGTCCCGACGTAGCTTTCTCGCATGCATCATCTGAACAAATATGAAATTAACTACACATTTACATTGTATTATTCATGTTGCCATCTCTTTTAGACTAAAAATTACATAATAATAATAATAATGATGTTTTATTGGTCAGTCGTATTCAAAGGATACACAGACCTCGTCAGGAAAAAAGTGTACATACATACAGTAGAACCTCTATTTTACGAAGTTGAAGGGACCCAAAAATTAGAGCTTTGTAAATCAGAGGCTTTGTAAATTGGAGGTTATCTTCCACTAACTCCTCTGTCTCCAGAACTGATGTGTCACCAAAACCAGCTGATCTCCAACAGTTGGAAATAGTTTTTGCGGTGACACTCCCATGCTCTGGCAAAACCTTGCACAGCATGGAGGCACATCATGCACATAAGAGGCTTGATCTGCGACAAATGCACGTCTACTAAAACTCTGCTGACAAGAATGCGAGTATACATTCAATGCAATTAAACACTATGCTGTACTTAACTTGTCTAAAGGTTATGTTAGGGTTGAAATCAAACTAATTACTATAACAAATAATAGTCATCTGCTCATTCTGGGAAAAAACAACAGATATTATGTGAAATTCTCTGTGTGCAGTGTATCTACATCAAATTGAAAGGATTTAAAAATTACACCTCAAATATATTGATTCGCTGTATAGCATAAGCATTATTCCTAAGGCTAGGAGACTCACTTTAGTAAAAGAGAATGAAACAGCCATGAATTAAAAAAAAAGGTGAATATTTTTCTACAAATTAATAATGGTATGAACTTGGCTGCTGCAACCGAATTAGGTTCTTGTAGCTGTTCAGTTGGTAGATCTCAAAATAAGGGGAATAAGAGAATTAACTCATCCTGCAGAGTATATTAAGTATATGCAGTTATGCATTAATTAACGAAAGGGGTATGTTTAGTGCTAGTCGATTTGTGTTTAAAGAAGCTATTTTAACATGGGAAAGCTAAGTATGCATTTTAATTAGGAAATTTCAAAACAAAGTTCCAACTGACCCAGTATATTTCAATGAAAAGACCAAAAAATGCCTTTTTTGAAGAAAGTGTATCGTTTGAAATACATTTAATAATATTTCTCAGCTGATGAAAGTCAATCTTAGAAATTCACTCAGTTAATTTGAAATTCCCTCTCTTTTAAGATGCGTTCTACAGTGCTGCCATTTAGCGGTGATTTCCGAGAACTATTTACTCGCGGCTACAGAAAGCGAACGCAAATTCTTACCTAACGACGTAAAACACTTCTAATGAAAAATTAAATAATCAAATTGTATCAAGATTTGAATATAAGCAATTTATTATTGCAAAATTAATATTTTTTAATGAAACTAAACTCCACGACAGCTGCAGCAAAGAACTCCCTACGGGAATGCGATTTTCAAGTGAAAGGCTGAACAAAGTCCTGAATTGCGGTTGCGGCGGCTACCTTAATGCTAATTTTAAATAATTCCAGATAAAATATGGATCCTTTGTGACGACGAGTTAGGTATTCGCAATACACAAAATGATAGGAAAGGAATAGAAATTACCAAGCACTAATCCGATTATTTTATGAACTGGGGCATTGTTTTCGAGAAGTAGGCATCGTGCCATGCGTCTTTGAACATTTTTTCCTTGGATCATATAATAAGGATTGAATTGCGATTTGGATGATCAGTCTCTGGGATTTTTGCTACAGTTTAAGCACTTCAAAAAGCACTATGCTCACATTCGATTTTTCCACATTTTCCCATATGAAATACTTGGACCGAGGGCCCTCTCAACATGACCGATCTGGCTTCAGCTGCTCCTGTCGCGGTATACAGCGATCGTTATTCCATTGTACTGAGTTCAGTGCTACAAAATCATTTCAAGAACTTCGTGAAACAGAGGTCAATCACTCCTAGGGACCGGCCTTTCACTTCGTAAATCAGTAAAATCGAGGTTTCGTAAAATAGAGGTCATTTTACATGGTTTTCCTATATACAAAGATCGGGACCGGCGGAATGGTTCGTAAATTGGCGCCATTTCGTAAATTAGAGGTTCGTAAAATAGAGGTTCTACTGTATACAAGGAAAAATTACATTATTAGTAATAGTCATAAAGTCACTCTTAGCACTTTTTGTCTGCTTCATGTCCACAATTGCAATATTCCTTTGTTGTGTAGCCAACAATAATGGCTACAAATGGCATGGTGCATGATTTTGTTATGACAATTTAAGTGTGCAGGATTTCATATCTTTGCGCTCAATTTGATCATTAATTTTACGTGTACATCTAAAATCATTCCACATGGTGACTGTAACACCAGAAATGTTGAACAGGCAAGAAAAATGGCAAAGGTATACCAATTTTTTGCGATGTTCCTCAAAAGAAACATTGATACGAAGTTCAATATTATGGGTCCCACGAATGAAATAATATTTTGGTCCCATGAACTTCATATTAACTAGAGTCTACTGTAGTTGCTGTGGCATTTCGTCACAACTTCTCTCCTGACCCCTTGTTCCCTTGTTCTTGATTTTTGATGGCAAATCCTCACTGTTCAAAAACATGAAACTGGAGCCGTTGTCAACATCTAATATTTCGGGATTGTGTTGTAACATTGCGCCGAAGAGTTCAGCGTTGCGTAATGATGAGTGTGCAAGTAATATGATGTTCCCCATAAAATGTCCGCTGCACGGTGACATGATGGCCGTTTGCTTTTGCAGTCGGAAGAGGAGGAGGATGAGGAGGGAGGCGTGGGTGGGGACATGAGCCAGCAGCAGCACCGAGCTCGCTTCATGGCGCACGTTCCGGTGCCGTCGCAGAGGGAAGTGGAGGCAGCGCTGCTGCAGAGGCGCAAGCAGGAGCTGCTCGAGCGGTACGCAAGTGACGACCTCGTGCGGCAAGAGGGGGAAGCCAAGTCGCTGCTAGGCGTGAGCACGCACAAGTCGTGACAGTGTGCGCTTGCTGGTGCATGCACCAGAGAGAGTGCACCTCAGCCTGTTGTGGTGACCAAGTGACAGAGTCCTCGTCCCCTTTCTTCACGGACGGCTGGCTTGAGTGAGGTGTTTGTGATCTCGGAACCTCTCTTTCATGTCATTCACTCATCGATTTGTCCATTTTTTTATACCCTGTAAATATTTGTGATTTTTATAACATGAGAAGTGAACATTTATGAGTGTGTTTTGTTTTAATTCCTAGTAATGAGCCTATTTTTTTATAATCAAAGAGCTAGGTAATCTACTTCCAGGCCAACAAATATTCATCAGCAAAATAAAGAATTGCACATAGTGAGAATGAAATTGATCCATAGAGTAGATTAGAGAACAAAAAATGCATTTTCATATGTTTTTATTGTCTCCCTAGGATCTCTCTAGCTAGGATCTTAGCTTATTATACTGAAAAATTCAAATTTTTAATAAGTCCCCTACCAGAGATACAGGCACGAAAATGGTAAATTTTCATTTTTCCTATTTGTGGAAACTGGTAACAGCTAAAGGCTTAACAAACACAACTTTTTTTTGCAAACATTTACAATGGTACCCAAAAATATACTATAACAAAAATATACACCTTCTGATCACAACCCTTCTATAAGAAAATAAATAGCAAAAGTTGTAAAAAAAACAGCAATTTGTGTCAAAACTTTGTACTCATTGTTCTTACAGATGTTACTTGGTAAGGTTAAATTATGTCAAATGAAAGCTCAATTTATGACCATCAAAATGGCATTTGCAACATTCCACTACAACCTGTAGTTTCCGAGTAACTCTAATTACCGATACTCGCTGAAAGTGTCATGTTTACAGGGCGCTGTGACCTTTGCGGCCCTATAAGTCCTTGAGGTCATGGAAAATTATTGGTTTGTGCCTTACAGATATGTAGTAGTAAGTGTGTTAACCCTCTTCGTGCCGCGGGCCGATATATCGGCTTTTGCTCCACGGCCGAAAAGTGCCACGAGCTGATATATCGGCTCGAGGAGCGAATTAACCTTTAGGAGCCGGATTTAAATGTCCAAAAATCGACCTTCACGGCCGGATTTAATTTTGGCTCTTTAATGTTTTCTTGTCATCGACTCGAAAAACGCCAATATCTCAACAACTACTAAAGATAAATTGTTCAAATAAAAAGCGTTATTTAGCTAAATGTATGATTTAAAAGTATTATTAATTTATTATGAGGTCATTTATTTACAAAAATATTTAAAAAATCTCTTTTCTTGTACAAAGTTGGAGTAATTATTTCCCCAGAGAAATTAAGTTCATAATGATTTTACTTATTATATACATGTTACTATGTGGTATAATACATCTTATGTCAGATTTATATCCTTGTGTGATAATCTTGGAAACAGTTATAAGTGCATAGTCCAACCTCGCACACTCCGCACTTTGTAATTGTGCGCGTGTACAAGCCCTTCTCGGAACACACGCGGCACCTTAGGCGGTTCCCTTTCACTGGCCAGTGAGTATTCTCTCTCGCCTCCAAGCGACGCAGTTCTCTTCCACACGAGCTTCTATGCCTCCCCCTCCGTGAACTGAGAGCAGTGGGAAGGGCAGAAGCCCCTTCTTCTATCATTCCCCTTATCAGTGAAAGCCGAAACTGCCGATGCATCATCTGGCCCCCGGAAGAAGTAAACAGCACGCAACTATTGAGGATGGTAACGTTCAATAGATGAGCGAAGAGCTTCTTCGTCCACTTCCAGCTACGTCGGCTAGTATCGTAGCTCGTACCCATCCTATCCCCTTTGTCAACGTAGCCCATGTGCGCATTGTAGTCCTCAATGATGACTGGCTTCAAAGCTTTCCCTTGGTCATCGCAGAAATTTCCCTCTCTTGGTGGATTGTGTATGTTTGTCAGCATGAACACCTCCCTTTTGTCCTTCCATACTATGGCAGTCAAGTCATTTCTAACGCGCACCCATAAATCTCCTCACTTCATTTTTTATGTCTGACAGTCAAAATTTCGTGGCATGCCTTTGCGGTTTTGTCTTACCGTACAGCAACAGAAAATTTCTTTAGTCTTCAGGTCGTCAAAAAGAGCAGGAGAGGAAAAAAAGTTGTCCATGTACAATTTATGGCCAACCCCTTCCACTCTCCTTGTCAGCGCCCTCACTGTCGCGTGCGTTGCTGACATGTCCTGTGTCACAGTCAGTCGGTCCTTTCCTAAATAGACTTTCATGTCAAAAGTGTATCCTGTTTTGTCACAGAGTTTATAAATTTTAATTCCAAAACGTTTGTGCTTTTTTGGTATGTACTGCCTGAATTTCACCCGGCCTTTGAAAAGCACAATAATTTCGTCTATAGCCAAGTGCTCAGCAGGATTATAATACTTAGCATAGCATTCATTGAGCTTATCGAAAACGGCCCTAATTTTCCATAGTCTGTCATAGTTTTCATCATTTTGGGGTGGCTTTGAATTATCAGCAAAGTGGAGGAATCTCAAGATGTGAAGGAATCGGTCTCGTCTCATTGTGTTGCTAAAAAATGGAGTATGAAATTGTTCCTGTGTTGACCAGTAGTCTTTCAGGGTGTCTCTCACGTCATGACCCATTTGGAGCCAAATGGCCAGAAAAAGAAAGATTTCATGCTTAGTCACGTCAGTCAGTTGAAGTCCCTCGTCCGATTGTTCTCGGTACTGATGGTAGTACCGATTCGTTTCTTCCACCAAGAGATCAATAATTTCCGCAAAAAACAAAAGGAAAAAGCTCACCGGAGAGGATGTCGCACATATTCCAGGGGCCTCGTCAGCCTTCAGTCCACATGGTGCACCGGTGAACGACGGCGGATCAGCTGCGTCCATTGCTCGCTGTCGTGGTCTCGTCCATGCAAGCACACCTTGCACGGTGCGCGGCAACGTTTCTGTCTCATCCTCTAGTGCAGGAGGATCTGCCTCCTCATCTTCCGACGAAGTGTCCGACTCCCCGGCATCTGAGTCGGAATCCAAAAACACTTCCTGCTCTATCTCTATCTCGGATAATTTCCGCTTAGGAGCCATGGCTATGAACAGTAAATAATAAATACCTATTTATAAATAAATATAGTGCAATAAAGGAAATATGAACCGGATATCTGAAGAGAATGAGTACTTACCAAAAATGTTACAATTTCTCTAAAAATTCTATATCTTCGACTGAACACAAGGCAAACCGACAAGCACACCCACCAGAAAGCTGAGATGGAATGAAGTTTGGTTTGAGTCCACCCGAAACATGGTAGAGGAATATAACGGACCCAAGAGCGGGTGCAACTTGCAGTCCCTTCCTTTATTGCACACGCGTGGGCGGTGCCCCGCAGCCGAGAGAGGGTTCTTGGTTTTCCCTAATCTCCCCCTGGCCCGGGGGTCTACGGCCTTTGAAGGCCATGTTCCTCTCCTCAAACCCAGACCTTTTCACACCTTTTGGATACACAATAGCATTACTGCCCCTGTAGCAAGGCGTTTTCTTGGAAATGAAATGAGGTCGCAGTGAGCTGTCACCACTAGAGCCACTGCCAATGTTTATGAGGGTTGGACCGTTTGATACCAAAATCAAGAAGAAAAATACTATATTTTCATTGCCTGTGCACGTGTAAGGCATTAAGTAAAACTAGCTATGGAAATATTCAAGGAAAATAGCAGATTGAAGATCATCCGAAGTGACTATACCAAAGTTGTCTTATAAGAAATATTAACACCGCGAGACATCATTCATATACCAAATTTATCTAAAAAAGACATTCTTAAAAGTACAAAAACTAAGTTATTGTATCAATAAAACATTTTTCTATAATAATAAAAAATTTTGCCCCGCTAAATTGAAATTCATTGAAGTTAGAGCCGATCGAAGTTAGCGTGCCCGTACGGGCACGCTCGGCCCCGAGTGGAGCTTTTTTACCGTGCCCGAACGGGCACGCCAGTCCTTTAAAGGTTAATGTTTAAGCTGTTTTTGTAGTAATAATTACTTTAATCCTTTATGCAATGTATCAGAATACCATAAAAAACAATTGATCCATTTTTTGTTAAATAAAAAAAATATTACATTCATATGTAAAAATTAACTTCATATTGTTTATAATTTTCAAAAGGAGTTACCAAACTCTCATAATCATGCTGGCACTTTTCACTAGTACTACCAAAATTCAGTGGCACTAAGAGGGTTAAATTTGAATTTTTTCTAAAATGGTGCTGCAACAACTTTTAAAAATCTGTTGAAATGGTACGGAATGACCCACACACGATTGCTTTGCCATTGATGTAAAGTCAGGGAGATTTCAAATTCTGGGACTGGAAATCAAGGAAATTGAAAATGGAAAGTTGGTATGAACCTGCAGTAGGCGATTGTCTGAAATGCATCGTATGAAACTTAAAAAGCAAGTTTGATTGTGTGATGCAACTGAGTTTCATGCAAAATCTTTTCCTTGTGTTATGTGTTAAACCTATAGCCCTCCCCCACACTTGTGCATCTCACTGCTTGGCAACGCAGGCCTTTGGCATGGGATCACTTGGATGGTCTACTTCTTCAGGGTGTACCTTTCCTTCATTCCATTCTCAGTGCCCTTACGCTCGTACTAACCCTGCCATGCACCCAATCCCTTGGCTTTATCTGGCTGACTCACAGTTGATTAGTATTCCCAAATCTGTGGGCATTATGAGTTCCCGGCCAACTTTCAGCTTCTCTTCCAGTTTCATTCTCCCTCACCGTTTCTGCTTCAGTAACATCTTTGGCCTCTTCCGTAAGGTAAATTTAAAAAATGATGCCAGAATCATATTTCAGAATTTCCACTGGGAATGAGGAGCCTTGGTGCCTCAACTGGTAGAGCACCTGGCTGGAAATCAGGGGGTTTGAGTCCCAGTCAAGGCAAATGGTTTTCTCTCTGTGGAATATCTTACAAAATACTGCCCAGAGCCTGGGACTAGAGAAAGAATGAATGCGTAAAGACAAGCCCCAGCATAAGGCTGCCATTAAAAAAAAGATATTATCGATATCTAACATATAACTCATTATGGGTCATAATTATTTTTTGGTACAATTTGTTTCCTATTGTATAAAATTAAGTTATAAACTTGAAATGAAGTTGCACAGAAGTTTTACATACACATGTATACATCTTGTGCACAAAAAAATGCATCCCAACCACAAATACTATTATTCACCAGCTCCATTCAATATCCCCACTCCACAGCAAGGAAATTATATTAAATCACATTTAGTTTTAAATAATATTTGACACAGCCATCACTATGTGCAATAGGTATGATGAATAGCATGGCCAGTTCCCGAAAGTAAAGCACCTGTTGATGAATGTGTGGAAGATCAACAATCCATCATTTTACTGACACTGTTTACATGCTATCACTTTTATTGTTCTTGGAGGTGAGCAAAGTTAATAATGATAATAATGCATTAATTTGTCCTAAGACAATAGACGATGCAATTAGACTAAGTAGGATTCACAAATTCTTGCATTCTCATCCACCTTCACCTCACCATTATTTAGCTGCAATTGGTATTATTATGCGATTTCCTTGAAAAAATCTATAATCTCAACCAACTTGTCCTCTAAAAATTCCATTTGTTTCATCTACCTGGTAGCGTTCAAGCCACCACAAAGGTGTGTGGCAGTGGGTGAAGATCACCAAACTGCACTATTCATCTATTACATTTGAGGCCCATGACATTCATTGTGCAGCAGACGTGTATATTAGGGCGGATCGGAAAAATCGATTTTTCGCGGAGAAACTTGGCCCTCTGGAAAAAGTTGTCAAAGTGACTCAAAATGAGGCCAGAAAAATTTGGGACCTCTAGGTCAACCCTATACCCTCGCGCCGTGGCCATTTATGGGGATGGGGGCTGAAAATGGAATAAGTCATGTTTTTAAATCGGTTCCCCATGGAATTTGTCGAGTTGCGGCCCTTTAGGGCAAAAATTTCGTCCATTTGTACGTATCTGCAGCCGTTAAGCCACAAATCGTCTATTTTGAGTGCGGGGCCGCGCGTAATATGCACCGCCCACGCAGCGTCGCGGCGCTACGCTCCGAAGGCCGCTCGAGCGTCTCCTGTCGGCTCGCGCCTCCTGCCCGGTCGCCGCGAACGCAGCAAAACTCATCACGGATGCGTCTTCCGTCGTTGATCTCATTAATATTAGATAATTAAACAATTTCCAGATAATAACAATTACGGAAGAACTGTATGAAAGTAATATAACACTACATACTAAACCTTTTTTCCTGTCCCGTCCACATAAACGAATTGACAGTACTAACTTTTAAAGAAGTGATAAAATATTATTTTTATGTTCGCGACGTATTGATACGAAAGCGCAGGAAGGGAGCCTACGGTTTATCAAGTAGTCTGGTGGCGTAAAAAGTGTCCGAACTTTGGAGACGCACCTCTAATCCAATCACTCCGAAACATGGTGTGATTAAAATGATTATACGGTACCATATGACGTACTACGGCTTAAGAAAAAATGCAAGCAAGCCTACGAAAGGTGACAAATCGATAACAAATTAATATATTTTTAAATGAATCCCAGAAACTATGTGATATTTGGTCGTGTCAGTGCTAAAGAATTAATGAGTGTAAATTTAGAAAGAGGATAAAGTTCTCCCAAATGAAGCGGCATTTTTGAGGGAGCAAAGGACAAAACGAAGGATGGTATCCGGTGAATTGGATACCTCAGTAATTCGACGATTAAAGAAAAACCTCAGAAGAGGATCGTCGGAGAGCGTCGACTCAAAATCTTTCATTCTTGAAGAGGTAAAAAGTGAGCATCAAGAATTTTTTTCCGCCACATCTCGAGAAAACTCAACCGACGAGGAACCAACCGACTTGGACCTCAACGTTCCTAATACGATTAGGAATGAAAATCAACCTGGACCTCCTTCGGAGCTAAGGCGTCTTCAATTGTCAACTGTGGCGGAGGTATGTGCTAGTTTTGGTGACTTGTCCCTCAGAGCAGCAGCAATGATCGTAGGCGCAACTGTATCCGACGCAAAGCTCAAAACTCCGGAAGACACGTGAAAGGTAGTGGACCGGCATTACTTACGAAGACAGAAAAAGAAGATGCTAGATTTAGTAAAAGCAAAGACAGATAAATAAAAAAATACAATTGAAGGTCTGTATTTTGACGGCAGAGTGGATGAAACAAACTGCAGAAAATAGGCAAGAGGACTTACCCATCTAAGGTTAGGGAGGGACATGTCGTGTTAGTTGGAGCCTGGCTCCCAATTTTTCGGTTTTGTCTCCCCCACAGGAGGATTTGCAAGAAACATCATATCTGCATTTTCTTGATTTTTTGCGAAAGAAAATATTGAACTTTCAAATTTAAAAGTGATTGGATGCGATGGCACCAAAGTGAATACATGTCAGGAAGGAAGCGTCATCCGTTTTCTGGAAGCAAAACTCCGACGTCCCTTACAGTGGTCTATTTGCCAATTTCACTTGATTGACTTAACAGTGCGGCAGTTGGTAGAAACATTATACGGGCAAACTAAGGGTCCAAATTTGTTTGCAAGACCTATTGTCTCCACCCTTCAAGACTGCCACACTCTTGATATCATACGATTCGAGCCAGTTCCAACAAAATTGTCCCACGAAGAAGACTTGAGATTGCTGAGCAGTGACCAGCAGTATCTTCGGTAAATTTATAATGCTGTGGCCAAAGGATTTCGCTCGGAAAATTTGGTCAGATGAACTCCAAAAAATGTGGCTCATTCTCGTTAGCTCACTACGGCCAGCCGACAACTGAGGCTATAAGTGTCCACTAAAATTCATGCGCTAATTTATAAAATCTAGTGTCATTCAAAAAGTATACGCACCTGTCTGATTTTCAGTGAAAAAAAAACCATTGTATACACGCTGGTGCTGTAAATTTATGGAAATTGTTAAATTGATCAAGATATCTACATGTACATTTAAAAGAGTCATTGATCCTGTTATTCAGAGAAACAGTTTTTTCGGGCACTCAGAAAATTCACTCCTCCCGATGATTGCTAACAATGGAGAGGAAGTGTAAGAGATTCGTGGAAAATAATCTTAAGAGACATGAAGAAATACGCGTGCGACGAAAATCCAAGAACTTTTGAGTTAACAGATTTTAAATTTGATGTAGAAGACTACAAGCTGCTGATAAAATGGGACGAGAACACCGACTCGTGCTCTATCGCATCTCACGACTGAAGAAAGTCGATAACTATTTGAGTAATGCTCAACTGTGGAACGCGATTGTCCTTGTCACACGCAAGGTTTTGAAATATTTGTAAAAGAGGTAACCCAAGCTTCATTGGCATCCGCAACAACGACAGACGATAAGAAATACAGAAAATACTAGAAAGCAGAACCAAAATGCCAACCTTCAAAACCTAGTCTCAGTTCATGCTGTGATAGAGTAAGTTTTACATTTATCTGCTCGACTTCAAAAATAAAAAAAATCGATGACCTTTAGTGTTCAATGAAAATAAAGTTTAAAGACGAATACTTGCACACAGATAAACCGACTGGTACTAAAAATGATCACTTTCTTATTTTTTCGATAGCATATAATCTGATAAAGGAAATGCGTTCCTCTATTCTATGAGTGGGTGTGTGGGCGGGGGAGTTCATAGTGCAGGTACCTCAACGTGGTGAGCTCTGGTAACTACTTTAATTATTTTTGCATTCTTTCTCCATACTGAAAATTAATAGTAAAAGTAGGCTAAAAACCGAGGAGTGTTTCTTAACTCCCTGAATGATGACGGTGTGTTATATTACTTTCATACAGTTCTTCCGTAATTGTTATTACCTGGAAATTGTTTAATTATCTAATATTAATGAGATCAACGACGGAAGACGCATCCGTGATGAGTTTTGCTGCGTTCGCGGCGACCGGGCAGGAGGCGCGAGCCGACAGGAGACGCTCGAGCGGCCTTCGGAGCGTAGCGCCGCGACGCTGCGTGGGCGGTGCATATTACGCGCGGCCCCGCACTCAAAATAGACGATTTGTGGCTTAACGGCTGCAGATACGTACAAATGGACGAAATTTTTGCCCTAAAGGGCCGCAACTCGACAAATTCCATGGGGAACCGATTTAAAAACATGACTTATTCCATTTTCAGCCCCCATCCCCATAAATGGCCACGGCGCGAGGGTCTAGGGTTGACCTAGAGGTCCCAAATTTTTCTGGCCTCATTTTGAGTCACTTTGACAACTTTTTCCAGAGGGCCAAGTTTCTCCGCGAATAATCGATTTTTCCGATCCGCCCTAGTGTATATATCCATAGCTGGGCAGAAAAGCGTTAATCGTTAATTAACGAAGTTAACATATTGCTTAACGTTTTAACTTTTAAGTTAAATCCAAAAACTATTAACGGTCTTATTAACTTCCGTAAACTTTTAATTCCGTTAATTTTGTTTAGAGCCATCTGGATTGCCATTTAATAACTTCGTGAAGGAGTTGTGTGTTGAGAATGCAATTCAGAGAACTCGGCATTTGTACTGCAATCAATCTTTTACATAACTTTTACAGAAAACATTTACACAGTCAAGGCTCACGTTACCACCCTAAACAATATTAAACAAGACATGAGGAGAACACATCCATCTAAATAAGTTCAATTTGAAGAAAAAGTAAAGGCAGGTTCAACTCGTGGGAAAACGAAAACCAAGTCTAAGGCTTCTTCAAGAGCTGTGGATTCTTCATATGTCAATAGTTTTTTCACCATCTAATGGCAAAAAAACTACACCAGCAAAATATTAGTGAATCTTTTGGTATCGCAGCTACCAGTAGCGGCATATCCCAAGGTTTCTATTTCCACAATCAAATACAAACAGCATCAGGTCCAACTTTACTGACGGAAACGGTTAATTACTATGAAACTCCATACCTCATGTGTATAAGTCTATATTACCTAAGCTATACTGTTTATTAAGTATTTTTGACAATAGATTAATTTTTGGATTAACTTTGCCCAGCTATGTATATATCCCAACAAATATATCACCACAAATGTTCCCCTTTTGAGCAAAGAAATAGCATGTGCTGGGTTTATTACCTCACAAACCCTTCTGCTGTTCTCAAAAACTATGTCAAGCCATTCTGCTGTGCAACCTTGTGGAAGCCAGAGAACAGAAGGACATAAAATGCTCACAATTCATTCTCATCAATTTGCAACATGTATTTTACACTCATGTGATAATTACGCTTAATAAATCATTACTGAAGAACTTTTAAAAACGATTCTGAATTGTGACTAGTTTTTGTGTTATTTATGTGAAAGGACAACATTTTTGCTAGAATTCCATTCATTGAAATTGGTGTCTTTCTATCAAAAACTATGCAGCAAAACCCATCAAAAGATAATAGATGTCCTGTTGGGGGGCAATGCAATGATGCAATCCATCAACATGCCAAATATAGGATGTGTGGGTGCCAACTGGCAGATTCCAAGATACTCAAGATTATTCGAGATCACAAATATCGAATACTCAAGGTATTCAAGTATCTGTGGGTAATATTTGCACATTTCTAATAAATAGTGTAGATAGATTTTTAAAATAAATCAAACTAATATGTAGCAGTAATGATAAAACTACCCAATAATAGAAAATATTGTAAAGAAACGCATTTGAATAATGTAAAAGACTAGTTTTCATAAGGTACGATATATGTTATTGGCCAAGGTCCAAAAAATGAGACCAAGTATTGGTGTGAATTTCACTAACCATTTGGGAAATATTGATTGAATTGATATAACAAACTATTACATTAAATTTACACCAATAATTGCACCCTTAAGTGAATGATTCATATGCACCATGCAACAATAACTGTGTAACTGACCCTTCTGAAGTAGAAGTGTGCCAATACAGAAAACACCTCAAACTTGAGCTACCTGGTTCAGAAGAATAACCACCAAAATATGGGCTTAAGGGCATAGCCACGTCGAATCACCAGTTCCCATCTGATCACCAAAGTTAAGGCACGTTGGGCCCACACGGAGGTTGGACCCTCCTCCACACACCTACCACGGTGCTCCGGCATGAGGGTTGGCACAATGGATGAGGTCAGGTGGACTCCAAAGTGCCACCCCTCCAATTCACATATGCGGCCAATACAATTAACCTATTTCGCAAATTGAAGTCATTGCGTAATGATTAGTCCCCAATAAACAAACAGGTAATGGCAATTGGCTTCAACATGAAATTTTTGCTGCAACTTTATTGTTGAAGTGAAACAGTAATGTTAAAATCAAGTTGAGTTTTGGTTTGATATAGAGATGCCATTTTTGGAAGTTTGTTGTTTTTTTTGTTGTTGTGTTACTAAGGGGGCGAAATAAAGGGACCTGAAAACAGCATTTGAATCTAAAGAGAGACATCAAAATGTTACTAAATAAATGGAGAAATATACATCTCAATATTTATCCTGTCACACAAAACTGGGCATTCGCCCATATTGGGTTTAATGCTTTAAAAGTATACAATTTTTGAGGGCCAAGTTTCGAATTAAAAATGTGGTATGGCATTCCATTTGTAAAAAGAGGCTACTGAATGGATGTGTAAACACACAAGTGCATTGCAAGGTTACAAGTTTTTTTACATCAGCCACAAGCAGGCCAGAGTTTGGAACTAGGTGCAAAGAGCAACAACATAGTTTTGAAACCACATCGACCTTTGCCAACCACATCATGGGAGAAGTCCACAACAGAACATTCCTGCCTCAAATACTGATTCGGCCGGGAAAGGAGAATGACACGTTGAAACAGTAGCTCTGAGCAAAAGGCCAATAATGCATGTTAAATGCTACCTATTATGTCCTTTCTTTGGCTTCTCCTTGTCCATCCCACAACTCCCCCATCCTATTCCCCCAGAGCAATCAACCCGAGTCATCCTACACTTCTCCGACCCCTTCAATTGACATCAATGAAAGCACGTCATGGGTCCTGGAGATGAGCTCACCCACAAAACCAGATGCACAAACCTGGTATTTAATAAATGTTGTGGAAATCACCAACAACCAGAATTGTGGGGAAATATTCCACAAAGTTGGATCATCATCATTTGATTACATAGGGACTAATGACAGCAGTACATGAAGACATTTAAAAATGGAATATGTGTACAAGGCAAATACCTTATAGTACATTAGGAAGGTTCAAATGAATATTTGCCACGAGGCTGAAAATAAATATGTGCATTTTACCCTTTCAAGATAAACCCTAATTCCATAGATAATACCACGCTGAATGCAAGCAAATTTAATTTCAAATGCTTGTAAGACGTTTTCATGATGACATGCTCAAAAGTTTTCAATAATGGGGGAAAACTGTCTTGAATTAAAATCATAAACATTAATTGGCACAAACAATACTAAAATGAAACAATGAGTTCAAACAACAGGAATGCTATCTTCATACTGGCCCACATTGAATGGATTAATCACTGACCATCCCATAACTTAAATTGTTTCTCCCTACATTATACACGTAAATAAGAAAATACGAAAAAATCCTTTGACTCACCACTTTACGCCTATTTATGCCTATGACTTAATGTGTGCATTCTGAATTAAAAGATTTGCCTAATGGACGATCGGATAATACAGCCAGTAATTTCGCAAAAACAAAAAAATAGATTTAAGCATTTATTGAGAAAGGGTTTTTCCAAAGAAATAGGCACGGAATTACTCTCAACAACATACTGCACAAAACATGGGCAACTCCTTACAATTTTTCAGTTGATGTAAAAATATTTATAAATTGTGACATATGTACAAAGTTCAACAAACTGGAATCTTCAAACATCAACAACCACAGCTTGTCAACTATGCAGTCAGCTGACTTGGAAACAAATGAATCTGCTACCAATGACAGGACATAGACATAACAATATTCATCACTTAGGCTTGCCACTTACACCAAACATGATCATTCTGAAAATCAGGAACATGCTATTGTAACATAAAATACATAAAGATGGGAGTTGGAACAAAAGTTTTTCTCATGTACTTCAATAAAAAAATACCTTTGAGCGATATGATTATGAAATTCACCCATTGGCTGTGATGTATGACCACACAAATTCCCTATATTACACAGAATGTCACAACCAGGAGTAATTTTAATGAATAGCAATCAAGTTTCCAGACAAGGAGCATAAAATTTCTATTTGAGTCATCAAAAATAATTCCAGATCTACTGACTTCATATTAGAATATTTCCCTCCTTTTAACTCTGGATAAACACTTATAGTTCAAATTGACAATTTGGATGAAGAACCTATAATGAGGAATCAGTTACCAGGTAGGTACCACTTAAATTAAGTCCAAAATAAATTATGAACAATCAGTACCTCAGCAAACGAATCAAACAGATTTTACAGAGAAATTAAAATAGCCAAATGCTTAGGATGAGAGAATTTCTTACTTTCATGGTAACTAATTTAATTTTTTTGTATAACTATCCCAATTTCAAATAAATACTTTGGATGAATAGGCTACTGGAAGAGGTTTTCAACTCCCCTAGATACTGACTGTAAATTCAACACAGATAAAGGATGCAACAGTTATTTTTGATTACATCAACTACGAAAACATACTCATCACATCTTCATGAAATATTCAAAAAATTACTCCTGCACTGATCCCTATGTTTACATTGGGACAATTAGCTTTTGATTCATGCAGTTACTTGGAATGCATACACAAAGGTTTTCTTTGGATTTGTGGCTATCCTCACAAAATGTTTCTAAATACTTCCGACAGTTAAGTCTCTACATCTTTCTCTACCATGGCTGATTGAAGATGTACTTGAAATAAACTGAAATATTCCCCTCTAGACTTCATCAAACTAATGCCAGAAGCCAGTAAACGGAAGGAATTTCCGACAATTCCTTGCCCCGCACAAGCAGTGGGTTTTCAGCGCCTCACCTTCAGGAATGGACTCTGGTACCATTTCAGGATTTTCAGGATTGACAGCTTTATCAGAATTTGACACCTTCAACTGGGGAGCGTGAGGTATTGGGGGTCGCACGTCACCAGGCGAGAGAGACACTTTTGATCGATCCAAGCACCCGTGAATGCATTCCCATGGACACTTCTCGCAAGTGCGCTCTGGAGCCACCTCCGCTCCACCTCCGACGCCACTCTGCCTCGGTTCGCCACGTGGAAGCGCACCCCCTGCCGCCATCCACGCACCACACCCTGGATCCTGTGCCCCACCCCGTGCCACGCACCCATCGGTCGGGGGCCCACTCTTGTCCATGCCGGCGTAGTCAAAGGTGATCTCTTCCCCAGGGTGCAGATCCCTGGCAGCAAACAAGCACAGACGAGGCACTGGACTCTGAACCCTTACACTGATCGTCACCGTGTTGGGATTGCACGAGTGGTTGGCATACCGCCCAATGTTCCCAATGCGAGTGGGATCAATGTACGTGGTCACCAAGTGTCTGCCTCGTCCCTCCTCACCCCTCCTCCCACCTTCGTCGTCCACATTCCGATTCCCACAACGTTCAGAAAGTGTCCTTTCCGGCTCCACTGGCGAAACATCAGCAGGCGTGCCTCTCTTGCACCATTCCAAGAGTGCGAGAATGTAGTTGGCCCTCCCCTGACGAGAATCAGCCCTCCACCTCCTCATGGCCTCTTCCCGCCCAATCACTTCACCAGCATACTCACACACAAATGCGCCTCGACGCACACACAGCAGCGTCCTGAGGCCCAGGCCCTTGCTCTGCTTGGACGCGCTCGCCCCTCCCAGCTCCCCCCCACCAACTCCCTCCTCTGTGTCAAACACTTGCAAACCGGCCACGGGGCCAAACTGCACTCGCCGATTCCCACAATCGGGGCCACACCCGCACCACTCTCCACACTCAAACACTGGCGACTGCCACTCTCCACGGAGCTTCTCTTCCCTTAGGAGGCCAGACGTGTAGTTGGGCTCCAGGCTCCGAGCAATGCACGCACAGGTGAGGTGATTGTCGTTGCACGTCGAACTGCCAGGCGAGCAATTGCACCCCACGTACGACAAATCAAAATCTTCTGCGGGAACACCCGGACCACGGACGTTTGAGGGCACGTAGAAAATACCTTCATCTGGGTGATCGTAATTGTCATTAGCAAGATTGTGGCATCCGACTTCTTGGCTTGCAGGCAACTGCCCAGAAGGCAATGCTCCCAAGGGGGAGGGGCCATCGGTCCCCTCTCTGCTGGCCTCTCCTTCATTTGAGGGACCGCTCGTCGCTGCACAATGCTCCCCCCTCTTACCCCCCACCAAACCCACCCACACGCTCCACTCCACGGGGAAGCAGCCACTCCCGTCGCGGCTGGCACTCTCCCAGAATGGCAAGAGTAGAGTTTCAAACGTCTCCCTCAATCTGACACAGCAACCAAGGCTTGAAGACAATTCATTTTCTTTGCGACACATTGAATTCCAACAATTCATCCTTTTCAAAGCAGACGAGCTTGGACAGGAATGAGCTGTCTCACTTTTTGAAAATGAGCAGAAGAAGGGGCAAGCTTTTGGTGTCGTCTTAGGTATTCTGGAGAGGAGAATGGGAAGACTGTGACGCAGAGCCAGTTCAAGGTGCAATTTCAAATTCCAATAGGAGCTGCCACGGAAAGCATTAGAAAGGAACTCACTCTTGTCACAGGAATTATTGTCAAGACATTGCTGAGTGATTTTTAAAAGAATTCTGAAGGATTTTTCATCACTGAAGACTTGGCAATTGGGGCAACCTTCAAACTTTAACCTCACGAAAACAATTGATACGCTAATGAGATTTCCCTCAGCAAATAAATACTCTTGTTTATATAGTTCCAAACAATGTTTACTTTTGCACAAATGCAGACCAACAATGATAAGAATATTAGGTATTAAAATGTACAGCAGATGCCGACTCGGTGTTCCTCCAGTGTTTGGAGGAGAGCATCGCATGCAGCCAGGGGAGTCTGTCGGGCAAAACACAGTTGTTGGAGCACTGCACACTACACGTGCCAAAGCTGGATCTTCTTTCGTGATGACGGAAGACCTTGCGGCACCATACAGCCAATACTCTTGGCTCAGCTCGTTGTGAGTTGAAAATACAGCCAATATAAATTCAAGTAGAACCCCAAAAATAAAGAGAAACCACAAACCAGGATCAAGACCAGGACCAGTGTACCGATAAGGAGAGGCAAGTGAGGTGACACACTGCACAGTGGACGAGTGTGCCTCACTGAAATCAGACAAAAAAAGACAAGAATGAGTTCACCCGTTCGAACACAACCCCACACATATTGACACATTGCAGCTCGAACACAAGTTCACTCGTGTTTTGAGTGCCATCTGTTAAGGATGGGTCACCAGTACCTATACTTGTGTTCACAGGTGGTTTGCAATTGCATTGCAGATGCAGTTCGGAATAAAATCATTCTGCATGTTCCTTGAAATTATTAGTTAACCCACTCGCATCCTTGCCCTGGTATTTGAATCCACCCTAAACACCACCAACTTGTTCGATCACAAGTGTACCACGTGCAAAAAGACATTTATTTAGGTATTTTTGGGCCGATTTTGACAAAATTTTGGATCAGTGTTAAGAGTATCCTGCTCTTAAATATGGTGTAAATTAAATTTATACATAAGGCATATTGTTCATAAAAATGAAATATTTCTACAAAATAATTCACATCATTGGAGATAATTCTTAAGGGAATGATATGGTTTAAAATGATCACTGCAAAGTGAATACACTTTGCATACATCACACTGCCACGTACACTCTCTTCTCAACTTTTTTCCCAGATACACAATGTTTAGCCGTTTTTCTACCTTTTGCCTTGCTTGGCTCAACCTTTTCTGGGAAATGACAGCCAGTTTGTCTCACAGGCAAGTTGGGCACATCATTACTGCGTCTCCTTGATAATATTTCTCTAACAACTCTTCTGCTAATTTTTGTTTCGAATCATGAAAAGTTCTACTTTTCTCTTATTTAAAAATTTATACACAACGTATATATTTAGGAGCATCATGTCTAGCAGGTGAAAAAATATTTTTTTATAGGCCTTGTTACACCGGCACATGCAGTGAAACTTACTCAACATCTGATCCCCAACATCTACCTACTCCTCCCATATTGTCATTGTAATCAATCACAGCAGCGGGTTTTCTAATCACACTCCCACTTTTCCTGTAAACTTTTTTTTGTATTTACAAACTCCAAGGAATGCATAGTAGTAAGCATTGTAACATACCTTTTGTCTCTCCACTTTATTGCAGTTATCACTACAATATGATAAGGCTTCCCCTTTTTGAAGTTTTTTGCAAAAACCTGTTGGCATATTTTACACTGGGTCCTCACAGTACCACAGGCATTAGTACCTAGGATATGAAACTTGTAAAACAAATCCGGCAAACTATGCCAATTATCAATGTACAAGGAGTGTCCCTTGTTTAGTAGACTTGACTCAGCCATCAAATCCAATACAACCTTAGTGCCAACTGGAGTACCTATTGTCTACTTTATCTTTGCCAACATAGATCTTAAAATTATTTATACAACCATTGCTAGAGTCGCATAACTTGTACAGTTTCACCCCAAATCTCGACTTTTAGACCTCTAATATATTGAATGAAGTGTAGTCTACCGCTCTGTATTTCGTAAGAGATCAGTCGTCATATCTATGACTGGCCTCAATTTTCTGAGATGGTCATTGCTATCTAGATTTTCATTGTTTACAAAGTGTGTGTTTACTAATTTGTAGGGACACCGAAAAATGGTAAATATAAATCATCAAAAGCGGTGTTTAAAAATGACAAATACGGTAAATAAAATCATTTTAAAAAGGTGAAAGCTATGTTTAATGTTGGGAAAAAGGAGTCTTAAAGGAAGGGTATTTTTAAATATTATTAATAAAGACTTCATACCAATGTGAACAAACAGTTAATAGATCATACATTTGAGATTCAATACAGAAGTTATGGCTACCCTATGCAACATAAAAAACACAGTAGGCAAAATTAAGTTAAAGGCAAATTAATGAGATAATGGTAATAACAATAACAGAGTGGAGTAGTGGACTGCAGGTAATGAAGTTCGATTCTTACGCTGTTTAAAATTTTTCTTTCAACCATTGAATAAAAAACTTTATCATCCTTCATTTCCAACCTTTGTATGTGGGTACTGACTTTTTTGTACTTCTATCGCTTCAACTAGATTTACAAATGCGTCACTCAAAAATACACTGTAAAGTTAACGTAATGACTCCACGATTTAATTCTGCAATATAAATTTTTTCCAATCATTTCCTTTCACCAAATTTAATTATTTTTTTACTTAAAATTTGGCATGAAATTTCTGATAATCTACTTTTTTTAACTGCCTACTAGCATTACCCTAGGAATACAGCACGGCTGTATTCTTACTCGCGACCTGCAGTACACTAGCCCTCATTTTTAACAACTACGCTCTCATAGGTTCACGGGAATCTGGAGAATGTAGGTGACCCGCATGACATTCGGCTTAATTTTTTTCTCGCACATCCGGGCCTGTGGAGACAAAGGTCAAGACGAGTATTTTTTATTTTGTTTTCCTCGTTTGTGGCACGGAAAAAATCTTCTTCTCATTCCGTGACCCGAGTTACTTAATCTCTCCTTGTTGGTATCTACCATACGTACATTCCATTCGCGGGGCGCATCGATCACGAGGCCGCGAGATGTTAAAATTTCCGATCCGGATCTGAATTTTTACTGTACCTGGATATGATTTCAGTAGAGAATGAAATGAAAGACCCGTGGATCTTTGGATCCGACCCGACCATCCTTAATTCGTGGTACATTTGTAAATCGATTTTAAACAACAAAGTATAATAAAGTTAGAATTCAGATGTAATGGTTTGAAATTGAATATGATAACATTTTCGACGCAGTGACTGAAAGAAAAAATTAAACTGCGATTGGGATCGAACTTCGCACAGTACACTAGCTCTCGTTGTACGCCTGATCCCGGCGAATGTAGGCTACCCGCATGTCATCTTACGTATTTTTTTCCCGCGATACTGGGGTAATGGGGGGAAAGTCATATTTCTTTATTTTGCTTCTAGTTGCATGGGAACATTTTCATCTAATTACGTGACCTTAGTTACTCATCCTCTTCTTGTCGATATCTACCGCACCTACATTCCATTCACGGGGCACTTCGATCGCCGAGCCACGAAAATTTAAAATCTACGATCCGGATCCGATTTTACTCCGTGTCTTTGGATCCGAATCCGGAACCGAGAAAAATGAAAGATCCGATCTGGCCATCACTGAAGAAAATATTTCATGCTACAAAAATTCGGCATTTGCAAAATATCTCAAATTTCGTTAAAAAATCGCGTTTCAAAGAAGACACGGTTAATTTCGTGATTAAACCCTTAAAGTCACTTATTTCGTGAATCCTGTCGCAAAAAACGTTTCGCGAAAATGTCATGTCCCTACTAATTTGCATAAATCTTCTTCTAGGCATGATTGTTCCAAAGAATGGTGTACGTATACATGCATCTTTGTAAACATGAAACAAGTAACTCTGTAAAGTAGGTTTTTCAATTATACCCATCAAAATTTCAATAGCAAAATACAATTTAAGTTCACTAATAGTCACATTGTCAAAGTCACAGTCAGCTGATCCATACCTATTTGTCTCCGAGAATACATGCTGGACAACTAAAACTTTCACCTAAATCACGGGACATGCCTGTATGTCCAGTGAAAGAATGGATTACTGGAACCTTTAGATCTTTTTTCCAGTTCCAACAAGCATCAGAGTTGGTCCAAACGTTAGAGTGCTTTTCATTTACAATTTCTGAAGCACTGTCATTTGAATCATATTCACTCTCCGAGTCGATAACATCACGTATCCCTAAATATTTTGGAAAGATTGATTCTTCTTCACTACTTCCATCATCACAAGAGCTGAGTATATCAATTAATTGACTGACATCTTCTTCATCAACACTTTCACCAAGTCCTCGCTTGCTTCTGAAGGCCATTTTCAAGAGACTTAAGATTTACAAGAGAGAAAAGGTACTTTCTATAGTAATACATGGAAAAACTTGCCAAAAAGATGCAAAGATGGCAGCTGCAACCAGGTACTGATAAAGAGCCAAAAAGTTAACCAAATAATGCCAGAGAGCAGCAGGATTCACTGCAAACTAACACTATACATTTATTCGTATCTTTAGAACTGCAAGCACGTATTTACTACAAGCTAGTGTGCTCCAACTACCTCTCGACCTGAGTCTCGGAAGTTTAAAAAAACGAGAGGTAAAATCTTCCGCCAAACATAGCCTCAGATTCTTTGTGATGAGCAGAATACACGGTGATCATGAATTTTAACACTACTAGGCAAATATCGCATTAAGGATATTCAAAAGGGATACATTGTACGACTGATTCACAGCTAAATAACTAAGATTCACAACTGAATGTTCAGCGAATTGACGGGGCTTATTCTATGTACTTCGGCGACGGACATTAGCTTTAGTTGGTGAAATAGAGGGTGAGAAAGACTGCCCGGTAAACGTAATGGTAGAAAAATAACGAGAATTTCCTATCCCAGTTTCTCAATGACTGTTACGAGAATTCCCTGACTATTCCCTGACTTTTCCAGATTTCCAAAATTCCCTGACAATTCCAGGTTTTCCTGGTTTTCCCTGACGATCGCCACCCTGTGTTAGAGAATGTTATTTCATGCACAACACAGAAGACCCAACTTCAAAGTGATGCCTAGTTTTGGAGATAGAAATTTCTTAACCCTATTAGCGAGGCAGGCCAATATATCAGCTCAATGTCAATATATTGTTCAAATTTATGGCACTAAAATATTAACATTTATTTTTCAGTCAATGTAAAAAAAATTGTGTCATTATTAGTTAGTTCAACTTAAGTAATGTAAAAAAAATGCATTTGGATATTTATAACAATGGCTTCATATTTATTTTCCTAAGTTGTTACATTTTATTAAAAAAACCCTCCGCTTACACCCGCGTTATTAATGGAAACTTCATGAGAAACAGTAAAGAAAACCTATAAAACTAAATTTTATAACTAATTGATTTGAAGAATACAATTTAAAATGATACTCTGGACACTAGATTTACAAGAAAGGGACAAATTTACAAGGAGGGACCCAAAAATTTGAGCTTTGTAAATTAGAGGGTTTGTAAATTGGAGGTTATCTTCCACTAACTCCTCTGTCTCTGGAACTGATGTGTCACCAAAACCAGCTGATCTCCAACAGTTGGAAATAGTTATTGTGGTGACACTGTCCCATGCTCTTGCAACACCTCGTAAAGCATCTAGCAATGTCCATGGAGGCACATCATGCACATAAGAGGCTTGATCTGCGACAAATGTACACTACTACAATTCTACTGACAAGAATGCGAGTATACTTCCAATGCAATTAAACACTATGCTGTACTAAACTTGCCAAATACTTATGTCAGTGTTGAAATCAAATAGTTACTTTAACAAATAATAGTCATCTGCACATTCAGGGAAAAAACAACAGATATTACGTGAAATTCTCTGAGTGCAGAGAATCTGCATCAAATTGAAAGGATTTAAAAATTAGACCTCAATTGTATTGATTCGATGCATAGCTTAGGCGTTATTCCTAAGGCTCACTTTAGTAAAAGTGAATGTTCAAACTCAGCTGATGAAACTCAAAAATGTGAATGATCTCAAAATAAGGGGAATAAGAGAATTAATTCATCCCGCAGAGTATTTTAAGCATATGCAGTTATGCATTAATTAATGAAAGAGGTATATTTAGTGCTGGTCGATTTGTGATTAAAGAAGCCATTGTAGCATGGGAAAGCTAGGGATGCATTCTAACTAGGAAATTTCAAAACAGTTTCAACTGACCCAGTATATTTCAGTGAAAAGACCAGAAAATACCTTTTTTGAAGCAAGCATATCGTTTGAAATACATTCAATAATATTTCACAGCTGATGAAAGTCAATTTTAGAACTTCACTTGAGTTAATTTGAAATTCCCTCTTTTTTTAATATGCATTCTATAGTGCTGACATCTAGCGGTGATTTGTGAGAACTATTTACCTGCGGGAACAGAAAGCTATAAGTTGCGATCGCAAATTCTTAACTAACAGCGTAAAACACTTCTAATGAAAAATTAAATATTCAAAATGCATCAAGATTTGAACAGGAATAGAAATTACCAAGCACTAGTCCGCTTATTTTATGAACTGGGGCATTATTGTCGAGAAGTAGACGTCGTGCCATGCATCTTTGAACATTTTTTCCTTGGATCATATAATCAGGATTGAATTGCGATTTGGATGATCAGTCTCTGGGATTTTTGCAACAGTTTAAGCATGTCAGAAAGCACTGTGCTCACATTCGATTTTTCCACATTTTCCCATATGAAATACTTGGGCCGAGGGCCCTCTCAACATGACCGATCTGGCTTCAGCTGCTCCTGTCGTGGCATACAGCGATCGTCATTCCATTGTACTGAGTTCAGTGCTACAAAATCATTTCAAAAACTTAGTAAAACAGGGGTCAGTCACTCCAAGGGACCGGCGTTTCACTTCATAAACCAGTAAAATGGAGGTTTCTTAAAATAGAGGTCATTTTACATGGTTTTCCTACATACAAAGATCGGAACCGGTGGAATGGTTCGTAAATTAGAGGTTCGTAAAAAAGAGGTTCTACTGTATTAAAATTTTGTTTAGTAAAATTATATTTTTAGATTTCATGGAACATTTTTAAAATAATGTATAGGAAATAGGTAAAAATAATAGTAATAGGAAAACTAGGTAAAAATAGATATACATGTCAATGGTATCGGTATTGGGAACTGAGAATCGATTTTCCAGGAATCAGAATCGGTACTGAGTATCGATAAATTTTGGCATCAACTCATCTCTAGTCCAGATGATAAAAATGCCGTCAATGAAACAGAGCCAGAGAAGTGGTTTGAGGGCTTGTGAGTTGATGAAAACTTCTTCAAGGTGACCCATGAATAAGTTGGCATATGAGGGTGCCGTTTTCGTACCCATAGCCGTTCCTTTTATTTGCAAATGGGAATGTCTTGGAATTTGAAGCAGTTTTCAATGAGAACCAATTTAGATAAATAAATGAGGAAGTCAGTGGAGGGGTTATGGGGAGTGGCACAACGGGATAGGAAATGTCTCAGGGATTCAAGACCTTCAAAGTGGGGTATAGAAGTGGTGACATCGATGGAAGCAAAGATGATGGATTGATTTACAGGGAGAGGTGTGTTGTCTCTGAAAATGCTGCACTGTCCATCAAAGCATTCATCCTTAAGTTGTGTAAATGCAAAATCCATGACAGAATGAGCAATGTTTGCAAGTTTTTTAACTTCAAATAATTGTTCAAATATCAGCTGTCCATGGAAAGAATCAATAACTATAATAAATTTTCCTTGATATGATGGCTTTCGGCTTGCACTCAATCTTTTACTTTGTAGTTGTCCATTTTTCCAGACTTGGCACAAGCAACAGTTATGCATGGAGCTGTAAATAGGGCCTTTTCTAAAAAAATGCACCCGTTTCCCTGAAGGGAAATGAATAGTTTCTCAAGCAACTTTCCTTCAAGGGAAATGGCATCACTGTACATGGGCGAGTTATTGTGGTACGTGATTTTAATCAACTCAATGCATCATGTTCTTGACAAGCATCTCTCTCTTTAACAAGCATCAGTAATTAAAGGGTAATACATACTCATTAATAGATCCAGACTGATCAATATTAAATACACTTGAAGGCTTATATACCCCAAATTCTTTTCTTGCAGCACATATAAATCATATATAAATATTCTATAATCCACTGCTGTCATTCTTTTTGCTGCGACAATTTCTCTGGTTTTTTTTCTTGATACAATTCTGTGCTTCTTCCTTAAACTCCATAACCAATAAGCACTTACAGAAAATTCTTTACCACTAACTTCTCTTGTTTTCTGAATTGCCTATTGGCTCAAATAAATATCATCAGCCTCCATAAAATGTGGCTGTGTGTATCACAATTCTTACAAAATCTTCAGTTTTAGTTTGTTTATCAGGTGTTGCTCTCAGCTTGCCAGACATCCTGAACATACATGAGACCGTTTACTGAGGATTATTAGAGAGCCTATAGATAGGACAGAAGGACTATTAGGTATGATAGTTGACACGACACTTAGCCTTCCCATCGTCAAGTAATTCAGTCACACAAAACCAACTTCTTCAATTCCCCCCCATGCACACCAATTATCAGATACGACAATCATAGTGAGCTCAGGGCCTATTCGTCTCATTCCACCAAGAGCAATTAACACGTGATTGATCCATATCATTGAACATGAGATCACTTCATTTTCAGACAATAGTAGCCATACATGATATCCCAGGCAAGGAGTACTGATCAACACTAGTCAGGAGAGAGAGAGAGAGAGAGAGAGGAGGCACAATTACCTGAAAAAGGCCTTGCACTGTGGCCTTGATGGTGCGCAACGAGTTTTCTGCACCTCGGGCAATATCCCTCGAGAACGGAGGGATGGGCAAGATGCGCACGCAGCCCCAAACAAGGATGCCCAGCAGGGAAGCCTTCACCGTGATTTTTAGCACTCGACTCGTGAGAGAAGGAGGCGGAATTCTTGAAAAAAAAATATTACAGTAAAATAAATACCACATCCACTTTCAGATGGAATAAAACTACCTCGTCACTTTCCAAGCAAACTAAAAGTCACAAGGGATGTCAGTGGAATTCATCCCCTTTAGGAGAGGTACAAAAATATTTCTATGCGCACAAAAAATGACAACAAATATTCCAAATTTATTTGAGCAAGAGAGGCTGAAGTGGGAGAGCTGTGAAGATGCAGGAATAGCACCCAAATTGTCATTCTAGGTAGTATCTTCCCAGACAGGACGACTTCTTTTTCTTCCTTCAATCAAAGTGAGTTAGGTAAATTGAAACGGAGAAGGCCTAGGTGACCCCTCCTCCCTCTAAGGACTGACTGACCTCTACAATAACATTAAAGCCTCTTTTGGGAATGGAATGAAGGGGTTAAGGTTTACTCAGTCAAGACTACGGAAGAGATTGAATGCAAAGTCAGGTAGTTACGATACAATCTTGAATTTTACAGAACGCCTGTGGACCTGAATTATCAGTGTTTTGCAAAATCAAATTATGTAAAATCAAAATATTAGCAGATTTTGATAAATGCTCAAAGGTTTTCGCAATACATGAGAATGCCATTGTATGCTAATAGCCATTAGAACTATTTTAACTACAGAATATCATTTATGCATACATTCATTACATTTAGCATTTTAAAACTGTATTCTCAATAAATGTATATAAACACATATCTGAAGGGAAATTATAAATTGGATTCTTTGAAATAAAATTCAACTCTTGCTTTCAAAATCAAATTAAATGGACTTGAATGAGCTGAATTGGATTGGAGTTGCCAATGAATCGGCAGCTTCAGTACAATGAATGCAATGTGTCCCTCTCCCCTCATGTAACGGTAACTAAATGTTAAAACTCACTATTGGCAAGGCATAATTTGAATAAAACACTTGGCTCAGGCCTCAATTGGAGAAGTATTGCAAGGACTTTGTAATAATATGACAAAAACCCCTAACTGGGCTGATCAGAGTGACAACATGGGATTTAATGAGCTGTACCGTGGGTCTAATGCTAAAAAAGCTATTCTTACTCATTCTGAAATTCTGGTGGAAAAATACTCTAGCAAAACTCCTCTTCAGCACTTTTGTGGGAGCAGAGGAGAAAAAAAGTGTACACTGTGGGAAAGTGTGAATTGAGAGGATTTACTAAAAGTTATGCCTGAAAGAGCATAGCTCCATGCTTCTTTATTTTGCCCACCCATTGTCGTGTCTTCATTGAATGTCCAGTTCACAAAATAGAAATATATAATGGCAACAAAAACTCTTTCATAATGCCACTTGAATTGCTGGGAGACACAGGGAGATATCAACTGGATTACACTATTAATGGGAAAATATTAAAAACGACATGAGAAACTTGTACACTTGTAAATGAGAGGGAATATCAGGAATTGGAGAACTGACGTACGAGGGAAGATGCAGAGGGGCAAACAGTTGAGGAAGGAAGGGAAACAATACGTGCCGAAGACATTAGAGGGGCCAATCAAGGAAGGGCAGACATGAAGGAGGACAATGAGGAACGGTGGAAATAGAGAGACTCAGCTAGGCAAAAGAAAGTGCAAGGAATAAGCAACAGACTTAACCCTTTGCACTTGGATTTTTTCACTCTCTATACCTGTAGTTTACTCGGAATTTAATTTTAAATGCCCCTGGATTTCGTGTGTCGAGAGAGATTCGACAAACGAGTTGGTAGTGAGCTACGCTGAGTCAAGCACCACTCGACACCCGAGTGGAAAAGGTAAAGAGAGTGAAAGAAAAGTGATTCAAAGACCAAAGTGAGGAGATTGAGAGGCTCCAGAGAGAAGGAGAAATAGGCTGAGCTGGGACCAGGAATACTGGATAATAAGGAGGACATTACGAGAAATGAACGTGAAAGCACAGGAAATGGGTCATTTAGCATATTTTTTTAATGTCGAATCTGATAGTTCGTAAAATAAAAAGACCCGTATTTTTCCGTTTTTTGATCCGACAATTATTTCCCGAGTTATAAGCGGCGAAAAACTGATGTTTTTAACCCTTTCGGAAAAGTGGGCGTGGTGCAACCTCTGATGCATATCGACTTTGACGAATCAAAACTGAGCGCGCGAAGCTACTTTGCCTTATCGCAATGGGGGGGACACAGCTGACTCGGCCAATGGGACCGTTTGCGACAGCATCTATGCGAGGAGACCTTCCGAGAATCCCCCTCCACTCCCTTCCTCTCCCCTGAAAGCAGTCAAGGACGGGAGAAAAATGACGTCAATGTTATCACAGCAGCATTTTCAGTGGGCGTGACCTTTTGCTTATTTTAATTTTTGATTTATGAGTGTATGGTTGTGGTTAGAAGATTAAGTTTTTCACTAAAATTCTTTTTTCGTTTCCATCTAATGATTTCGTGTACAAAATTGCGATTTCGGTTCCGAGTAAACGCCCCAATTGATGACATCCTATCAAAGCTACTCAAGAACCAAGGAGGAGAAGGATGGGAGAGATTTTATGGGTTTGTTCCTTGGATGTATGATGATGGAGTTTGGCTGTAGGATTTTTTAAAAACTGTAAAAATACCAATACCAGGGTTGACACACGCATTGCCTGTTTTGATTTTCCCTGACTTTCCAGACCAAAACACAGATTTTTCCCTGACTTTTAAAATTCACCTCATTTGAAAACTAATGAAATAATGAGAATTATGTAAAACCGACAGCTTCTTTTATAACCTTCTTTTAAAGAATTAATCTGAAGTACAGGTACATCAGTTCTCGTACATAAAATGCAGCCTAAATAAAGCGTCACTTACCAATTTATCTTTACAGTCAAAGTACATCAACTCTTGTGCATGAAATAAAACATCAAATATAAACCACAATAAACAAGACAGCACACATTGGGCTTGTGATCCACGATTCAAAACGGAACAGCTCATTGAATCAAGCTCTGCAGGCAGGCAAGTTCTTTGAGAATGACCCGTGATTCAGACAGTTTCCCTGCTAAAACCTTCATCTTCTTGTCTCTCAATTGTTTCATCTAAAATAGAATGTTTTTTGGACCGCCGACATGGCCATTTCTTCCTTTTCCTTTCGCACTACCTTCAACTTTTCATCGTACCTCTATCTTGAACCTCTAGCTTTGGTTACCATTGACTTTGAGATCATCAAATTTAGTAAACCGCCAGCAGCCGTAATTCCGTCATAAAATTGCCTTAGGGTGATTAGAGAAGAGCCCAATAGATTTTCAAGGAATACTTCCTTGTTGATAGAGAAACCCCTCTCTGCATTTTCATGACATAAAATTAGCACTTTTTGGAGGAACGTATGCAGGTTTGCAAACTTATATTCACTAGATAAACAATTTCGCCACAAATGGTTGATTCCAGTTTATTTCGATTCGAGAAAAAATATCGAGGCACGATAAGACGATATTTATCGTCACAATATGAGTTATAGTTATCGCCACCTTACGATATGCTAAAATTATCGTATCCTGATATTGAATTATCAATATCGCCCATGCCTAGACCGAACTCCCTCTCCTACTCTCATCTTGCTCGACGTCCGCCCACTCCCCTCCCACTGATGACTGGGCCTAACAAAAGAAGAACGTAAAATGGGAGTGCGCAGAGCGTACTGAAGGCCGTAAATCATTAATGTTTGGAAATAACTGGCTTTAGGTGTTGTAGATATGGCACACATCTTCTATTTTTAGTTTAATTCGCAGATAATACAATATACAATAGTTTATTTTTGCTAGGCAGTGTATCGCCCTCGAGAGATATCTGTCGTAATACCGAGCGTATACCATGGAAGGAACTTCTTGGCCTCGCTATATCCGCTTTATTTTACATGTAAAACATAGGCCTTTTGGTGGTACAAAGACAATCACTCGCTATAACGCGATTCTCGCAATAAGCCGTACTCACTATACCGGGCTTCTACTGGAGTAAAGTTTCGTCACCATTTTGATATCATCAGCAGTCGACGACCTTTGCAATTGGGATGACAATCATGGCAAAATCGAGGTGAAGTGATGTCTTAAAGCATTAAAATGTCACAGATGAGAAATATTAAAATGACTGGTAGTACATCTAAATAAATTTTATCTCTTTCATGGTGGTAACTTGCCACATGAGTTGTAACTTTATCTTTCACGGAGTACAGAGTTACACAAATTACGCATCCGGGACAACATTCAAGGCAAAATCATCTCGTACAACGTACATATTGGACCATTCAAAATTTGTTTATTGCAAATATAGAGAAGATGTGCATTGCGGAGATATGGAAGTCATTGGGGCTCGAAAAAAGTTTTAATGGTGGGAAAACATAAGTTGCATGGACGTAAAGGCAAAGTTACACGTTGCACAATTGAATAGAAGTATCTTGACATTGTGACACTCTCACGGTATAGCTCATACTTGGTGAGAAGGCTGTTAATTCCTCGTTTCAGTGAAGATGATTAGTTGCTTTTGTCCTAAAATTTCTAATTGAGAAGAAATCAGAGGAAATTTAAGAATGGCAAAATTTCATACTTAATTGAACACACGTAGCATACGATACCATATACTTTAGCATTATTTATTTAAAATATAAAATCTTTGTCTGTAATAACATTGCATTCTCTGGCACCTTGACAAGGCTTGGTTCTTAAATCAAGTTTCTTTTTTTAATCTACCTAAACCGTGCAGCACTGTTGTGACGTCACTGCAAAGCGAGGCTTGTTTCACCCCTCCAAACAGCTCATGGATTCCTATGTCAACAACATCCTATGCTCTTCTTCCTGAGTACTGTTGGATAGCCATCAGAATGTCAGCAAATGCATGTATAACCTATTACTGTAACACATGCTCAATTAACATGCCTCGTAGTAATTCACTGCAGATGATTTGAACAGTAATATGGCTTAACTTAAAATTAATTCCCCAAATGCCATTAAAGGAGTACAACAAGCATCACGATGTTGCTGACTATTCATTAAATTATGCTATTAAGTTTCGTAAAATCAAATCAATACTTCTGCTAGGACAGAAATAGTTTTGCGTAAAATCATAACATTAGAGGTGGGTCGAATCCACTTTTTCCTCGAATCCGAATCCCAAATCGAATCCAACTAAGATTTGAATCGAATCCCGAATCTACCTTTCCGTTTATGAACACTGTGATGACAGGCGTTTCCTTTTCAAATAGTTATCATGCAAAGCAAAAGTGAATGCATGTGCAGTAAGTGTTTGTTATATCTGCAGTTTAATAAACAACATAACACTACAAAAAATCTAAATTGAATCTGACCATATTATTAATATTTATTGCTGAAAAACCAAAACAAATTAACTCATTCAGGATACACTAATGTGTTTCTGACAAAATTATGCATTTTTCATTTTGTTTCAATTTACACATAGAACAAAAGAAATTTCACATGATCACTCAGTAGTTGAAGACTACATTTTAAAAAAATATTTTTTTCTTTAAGATAGTATACATTATTTACGTTTGACCTTCTTTAGCAGTAAAAAAAAATTCTATATTATTTTAAAATATCGACCGTATTTACGCGTGTAAGCCGCGCACCTTTTTTCCTGAAACGCCGGAGAAAAAATGGGGGTGCGCAGCTTACACGAATCCTCCAGATATCGTGTTAGCCGCGAACCATTTTTCCTCAGATTCCTGTTGTTTTCTCTCCTAAGTTTCGCATTCTGTCTAGTAGTAGTGGTATACTAGTCTTCGCAGCATGGTTTAGTAGTAAATCGTACATTGTAAAGTATTCTGAAATTTTGAAGTATGTAATTAAAAATAAAAATCCGCGTTTAACAAAGTCTGAGCGTACAACGGTACTGGAAGAAACGCTAGATCAGAAACACCATTTGTCAAAGCAATAGATTTATCGTGTATAGATCATAAGTATGACAACACATTGTAGCACTGATATGTATTTACATATACTGTATACTGTAAGCTGCCGCAAGGAGTTTTATGTTTTTTCAAAATCGTAAGCAGAGTTTGTTTCGGATCACGTATCTGTAGCAACATTTTTACGTACTAATAGATAGCTCCTTTTGCGTACACATTAAAGCTACGTTTTCAGCAGGTGACTCCGCTAAGGCATTTGTGGCTAGTTTGCAATCATGACCTCCAAATTAATTTTTTGGTTTTGATTTCAGCCATGTTTAACATTAGAATACCGGAGGGTGTCAATTTGACACCTACATTTGTTTGCAGAGCTGCCCATGAAACTGTATTGAAGAAAAAATCTTTCGTGACTTTCACTCATTTTAAGGGTTTAACAAGACCACTGAGCAAGAGTTTAGCACCCCACCTGTAAATTTACTGTAAATGCCGGAGGGTGTCATTTTGACAACCAGTAAACTTTAGTATTTTATTCTTTTGTTTTAGGTGTTTCTCTGGAAGAGATTTGAAAACTACTGTTCCACAAGTATTTTTGGACAGTACAACACACATGCATTTGTTTAGTTCTACATATTTTCGATAAAAATACTCTTTTATTTATTTTTGGAACAGAAAGCCTTGTCAGAATCCTAGTCCAGTCAGAGGTACTTTCATCTCTCCCTTGCGTTATTGGCCGATACACCCCAGAGGATATCAGGGGTGGGAGTTAGTTGGTATCCAGCTAGTTCATAGGCAGGACATGACTTGACCGGGATCTTTGGGTAGGGGTGTTGATGCAAAAGGCTCAGTGAGTTAACCCGGTCTAGGACGTAGAACCCTCTCAGTTAAAGAGAAAAGGAATAACAATGGAAGAGGAGGTGAAAATGATCCCCAAAATTGAATCAAAAAAGTTGAGTAGAAGAGCTGTTACAGAAAAGTTTGATTATTCTCTCTAGAGAAGAGCTGACAATTATTTTATAATAAACATTTGTACATCGTATTTCTTCTTGAATCATTATTCGCTAATTTCCTTTTCACAGATTGCCGGACATGATCGGAAATTAAGGGAAAGCGAAATGGAAATTCCCTCCCACCCGTTTCAATGGCCATTCAATAATTATGTCAAGTGTGAAAGGTGGGGAGCAGAGGAGGGCTCTTCTTACTGTCTCATGAAGGGGGGTATGGGAATCAAAGATGATCTTACATATGATTTTGTTTAAACATGTGATCATACTTGTATTACTGTTCTAATCATCGTCTCCTATTTTTAAAACTGCAAGCACATATTTACTACGAGCTAGTGTGCTCTAGCTACCTCTTGACCTGAGTCTCAGAAGTTAAAAAAAATGCTAATTAAAATCTTCCAAAAAACATATCTTTGTGATGAGTGGAATACATTGTGATCATGAATTTAAACACAAATAGGCAAATATCGAATTAAGGATAAACAAAAGGGATACGTTGTACGACTGTTTCACAACTAAATAACTAAGATTAACAACTGAATGTTCAACGAATTGATGGGGCTATTCTCTGCATGTCAGCAACGGACATTAGTTTTAGTTGGTAAAATAAAGGGCAGGGAAGACTGCCACATAAATGTAATGGTAGAAAAATAATGAAAATTTCCTATCCCAGTTTCTCCCTGACTGTTACGAGAATTCCCTGACTTTCCCAGAACTTCAAAATTCCAGGCAATTCCAGGTTTTCTCTGACAATCGCCACGCTGTTATTAATGACTGGTCTTACTCCCAGAATAGATAGAAGGTGAAACGCACACAATTTATTGATTGAATTATATTTGCTGAAGTTCCCTAGCCTAAAGCAACAAGCTATTGGTTCACACTGTGAGCAAGGGGGAACCAACCAGGAGAAGATACGGCTAGCAAGGGAGTGAAACCGCTGACCACGGCACAAGAGGCATCTCACAAGACAAAGGGTTTGCACACTCACTCCATGATGGCAGGGATCGCATCTTGGTCCACCTTTCCCCAGTGCTGCACTATCCCGGGAACATGGCCAATGCCAACCACTCCAACCACCTTGGCTGGGATATACCCTGTGCAGAGAGAGAGAGAGACTGTATCAATTGCCATATGCCATCATCAGGGGAGGCCACCTCCAACTGACACAAATCCATTGTTTAACATTCAGACAGATGCAGCACATGCAAGAGAAGCTTCATTTGCTTCGATTAATTGGCGATGAAAAGCAAAAGGGATACATAATTAAGAGAATCAAATGTAATGTAATCAACATTGTGGGAAATTTCTTACATCCATATTGCAGGATAGAAAATACAAGTTAGAACTCCGAGCTGTGTTTATCTTACTGACCATGGTTCCGACACCATGTGTCATTTTCAAGGTGAATGACACACAGCGTCAAAACCATGATACAGAGTCAATAAAACGCAGAGCATAGTTTCCTTTCCTGCAGAGGAGTTCTTAGGTCAACCTCCCCAGTTTCCTCGTGTGATTACAATTCGATTTGCAGGGAAAGAGTGTGAAAGACAATGAAAATTGTGCACCTTGCACTGCCTCCTACTTCACTCCGACCCGACCAGTACTGATTTAGCTAGCAAACGGTGAAGGTGTTTCGTAATGTCACAGCTACCAGAGTTTCATACTGAAAGTATTACTGTGGCAATTAAAAATATACCCTTGCTTTTACCTTTTAACAGACATCCTTGTGTAATCGAAAAACCAGTCTTCACACTGCCGTAGCACCCCATAAGATGTTGCAAACTGTCATTTTGTAGATCTGACAGTTAACAAGGGATGTAACCAATATCACTTTCTTTTGCGCTTCACATACTTATGGTACAAGGGCACTACAACAGCTAACTCTTCAACATCCATCTTGCAACTAAAATTAAATCGCAGGTAGTGTGGTCATGTTCTGGTCGGACGGTATACGACAACGATCTGCCATGGTCGTGCTACTGCGTGCCCGCCCTTACATGGCATGGACGTCTTTTTTCGGCGTAGTTTGACCATCCCGCGTAAGTCGACACATAGTTAATTATCTACTCCATAGATGATGTCTGTTCTCCATCACAACAAAAAAAGAACATGTTTTGTGTAATTATACTTATTTCAGATTTAAATATCCAGTGACCATGGTAAAAATTTAGCAGGAAATTGCCCACATTTAGCAGGAATAGCAGGATATTATTATACAGGATATCTGCTATTCCTGCTAAATGTAGGCAATTTCTACATTTTTTACCAGGGGAGACAAAGATTGGATATGTGTTATTCTTGGAATTGTCGTTTTATGATAACTTAACAGCCTCTCAGAAGATGGCATTTTCTGTAATCTTCACAGATTGCCGCCAATTGCAGTAAAAGCGGCACCACTAATGGTTAAAAAATGGATAGGTAAGTTGTGGTGCTTTGAGTTACGTGGATTTCTACTTGCGTGGAAATTTTTGGAACAAATTAACCGTGTAAGTAGAGGACTTAATGTATATACAAAACAAGCTGTTGGGTCATTATCATCATTAATTATTGAGTACACACCAACATAAGGTATCGTACATATTTTCTTGCCAGGCATAATAACTGCAAATAAAACTATACTACAATAAATGAGCACCAGGTATCAATGCAATGAACTAACTTGACAGCACGCACATTATTCCCCTGAACGTTACGCAACTCACACATACGTCTTCACCTTACCCCTCAAAGGCCTAACCTGTTTAGCATGTTTACCATGCTCAGGATGTCGGGTCCTGACTAAAATGTGCTAATTTTGACAGTTTCTTGAAATCAGCGATCTGAGTCGGCAGAGCAAGTCATTAGGATGGTTACTGCTATCAGTACCCTTGAAGATCAGTTTGCATCTTTAATTACAATAGCGAAACACCACGAAAGAAGGTTCCATGCCCTGACGTTGACACTGTGGCCCTTGCCGTCGTCCTTCATTTATCTTACTTTCCATCAAAATTCTTAAGTTCCCAGAAAGCCATCAGTTCCATTATGGCCATGATTAATTAGTTTACGATTATCATAGTTAGTAGACACCTATTTATAGAAAAGGCAACTAATAAGTATGGTTAGTAATAAACCACAGCTTGCGTAACACGCATGCACTTCCCTGCAAACACCCAAAAGTCTCACGTCTCGCATGGACGACGCTTTGGCTGCCGAGGGGAGAGAGAGGGGGGGACAACTCACTCACCGAGGGGCAAGGAAGGGCAAGGGATGGGCAGCGCAGCCATTTGAAGGGAGTTGGCCAGGTAGAGGTCCCTCTCAGCCACGAACACTCGGCTGAAGGCAGGGAACTCTCCCGTCAGCTCGGCCAGCATCTCCTCAAGCAGGTCCCGTTGCTTGCACCGTTCCACTTCCTCTTTGCTCCACGGTCCAAGCAGAGACAGCAGTCACATCACGCCACCCCACGGGGAAGAGCAATCAAATGCAGTGAGGCAAAAGAACGTAAAAGGGAATGTGCACAACCTTCATCATCACAAAGCAGAGATCAATTACAGTCAAGCCCACTATGTCAAACCCAATAATAACAATGCTCCAGTCATAACAAAGTGAAGGCTATTCCCCGTCAAAGAGAGGCTCTGAAAAACTGGTCCACATATAATGAAGTTTGGTTATTACAAAGTAAATATTTGGCCCTATCAACTTTGTTATAAATGGGCTTGACTGTAACCACTCAGTAAGAAAAAATGCAAGTGCAAAGATCAGATCACCTTGATCTGAATTCATAGAGCAAGTCATTAGGATGGTTACACCGATCACAGTATGCAGAGTGTGCACTTTTTGGTGAGTTTGCACCATTGATATAGTGACATCATGACAGAAGGATCTCTGACCCCAGCCCTAAAATGAAAACTATGAAAATGTGTTGACACTCGGGATGACTTGCCACTAAAGAAGCATCATGAATAAAAAAAGGATCTCTGATCCCACAACTAATTTAGCAACTATGTGGTGACACTCGGGATGACTTGCCTATTATTGATTTATCTCCTTGACGAACATTAATAATAGTTTAAATTATCAAACATCTCCCACGGATAAGAGGGTCCTACGTTACTTAATTAACTGTCGAGCACAAATATATATTACATTTGAGAATGAAATACATATTAAAAATCACTCATACCTATTCCATACAGCCAAGAATTTTGTACATCTATCTGACAAGAAGATGCAGCATTTTAATTTTAAATCATAATAAAACTTGTACAAATTAATAAGGTCCAGCCATGGAAAGCAGTCGAGGAGCTCAATGCCTGGGAAGCCCCAAAGTTCCAGTTGCTCCTTGACCACACATACTCTGTATTAGTCTTAGCGTTACATTGTAATGTGTGATGTAATATCCACAGTCAGAGTAACTTATGCCTGTTTCTATGCCTATGAAGCGAAAAGGACTAAACTCCTCAGTTGAAAACCATGAAAGCCAGAGAGTATTGATTTTATTTAAATATATAATTTCACATTTAACTGCAAAGAATTGTGTATACGCATGTAAAATACAATGATTGAAAAGTCTGTAATGCCAGCAGGCTTTATCTGAGGATGAAAGAGACAAAACTTACTGGAGATATACTCATGGTTTGCATGAGCTGGACAAAACAGTAACAGCAATGTTCATTCTGAATTTGTATTAGGAACTATTTACAAGCAATACAGGTCAATACTCAAGCATTCTGTCCTTGTCTAAGAAAAAAGAGTAGGCAACGCCAAGCTAAAGAAACAGAGAAAACCTACATCAACTTATGAAAGAGTTGACTTGAGCCAAAAGGTCCAAATTGATTGATAGTTTTCTACTGGTTAGAGTAGGTTTTGATGAAGTGTCCTACCTAATCTGCATATTATTCATCTACTGTCTCCATCCCTACACTATTTCTCTCTCCAAATTGACATATTTTCTACCCATACTCCATACTTTCCATCATACATATACACCATATTTTTAGCAAATAAGATATAGTTTTCTCCCAGATGATATTCACAGAAAATAAACCACTATCTCATTTAACAATAGAATGGTTCATAAATTGTTTTAAATGCACTGCCAAAACTAGGGCATGTCTTATAACCCAGAAAGTATGGCAATTGTGTCTTCATATCATAAATGTCAACTACCGCATTCCTTCGAATATAGTCCTCCCATTTTTGGCCAAAATCATCGTGGAAAAAGTCTTGGGGAGACTATATTCGACCTCATAGAACCTAATGTCTGTTGTAAAATTCCTAACCCCAAGTTTGAAGGCCAATATCTCAAAAATGGCTATATCGCTTTTAAAATAAATTATATTGAGCTAAATATTGTTTATTTTTACCTTTCATACTATCAAAGATATGTTTTGAAGTTGATTATATTAATTAATTTCTTGACCGAGACAGCTAAATAGGCCGGATTCTTTCGAGCTCTGGGAAGCAAGTTCAACTTTGACGCCCACTTGAAGAAAAACAAGAAAAGCCACTTCTCTTTTCTGTGCATAAGATATGGAACATATATGTATTTATCTTAGACTAAACAAAGTTTAAAATAGATTACTCAGTTAACAATTACATTATGACAAACTTTAAAAACCTTGCAGAAGTCAGAATACATTTTGTTTTGACGGTATTCTTCATCTTTGAAAAATAAGCACGCGTAAAATGACTTAACAAATTGAGAGATTAAGACATGCTTTCAACTTATATGCATTTATTTTATAAGCGAGCTCCACGCGACAGGATTTTTGGCCAGGGGAGACAAGCTGCTCAAGGTTGCCAAGTTGTAAGCTACCGTACTGCACGCCAAACACAACACGAGGAAATTTCTCTGGTATGTACAGAAGAAATATCCTTGCCTATGCTTGAATAAAAGTTTTGTAAGTTGCAGTATTCACCAAAATAAAAATAGCTCTAAGTGAGATACCTTTTGTTCTCACATTTCTCAGTTTTTCGACGAAAGAAACAAATTTCACTTTAAATTATCCGTAACTCAGTCTCCAAAAACTTTGACCGACGAGGCATAGTGAAGGTATGTGTCCAAACTGTTCTTAAAATGACACTGACTTATATTCTTAAAGATGATACTTTTTTCTGCTTTGTAGAGTCCTCATGACTCATTCACAGTGATAGGCAAGCTGCTTGCAGTAGAGATTCCTCGTGCGCCCTACCTTTCTCTTTCACGCATGCTCTGGGCAGTTGAGCATGCTGTTATAGCCAAAAAAATATATATCAATATCAAATAACCAACAAATTCTATCGAGATTTCAAGAGTGGATTCATATTAATGAACTCAAGAGCAAGATAAAGGTCCAAACAGTGGTTTTCGGAATGGAAAGCATGCGGGACGGAAAATATGCAGTCTGACAAATTCATCAATAACAAAAATACTGATGAACAAGGACCCTAGCTACACCTAGTGAAAAGGAAAGTTTGATATCTCGATCTGTGTTGTTCTTATGATGCCCCAAATCGATGGATCCATCCGGTACACAAAAAAAATTGCTAAAAATCCATTCTTAAACACGTACTTCAGTAAATAAAAATTGTAAAAATATTTTAACACCATCAGTGAATGTAGAAATAAACAAGCTTTAATTTGATATACTTTACTTTATTTTACTCTTCAAACTCGCAGGTAACAAAAATTTTGCAATGGATATTAGGCATCATAATAAGGGCATAACGGATGGTATATCACATAAAGCTTAAAATTTTTACTATTCCATTTTTTCAATTCCTATTTAGGATTATTAATTATAGTCATTGATTGCCAAGTTCCTAGTCACAGCTTATATATGGTAAATTTTTGATTAAAATATTTTCCTTAGAAACCAAAAACTTGAATCCACAGGTCTGTATACAAGATTCATATACCTGCGCGCATTCATCCATGAATGAAAATTCATCGTTCAAACATTATTAACTTGAGTTCGGAAATAACCCGTTCCGATTCTGGGTGTTCATGCATCGTGCAGACGGGGGTGATTGACCAAGGTCCTTTTTATGATTCTCAGTTCTATCATGTTCAGGCAGAAATCCATCGATTTTGAAGAGACAGTGTCTCTAATTGGAAGAGGAAGAATAGTATATGTTTTAACTGAAATAGCAGACATTCAGTCTATTTCTATCGACAAAATGCTTCTTGAAATATTATTCTGCCCCTGATACAAATAATAGAAGAAACAAATAAAATAATCAGAATTAAACAAATACCATCCTGGATGGAGAAGGTAGTGAAAGTATGAAATATTTCGTAAATGGGGACATTTGAATGAACACTTATGAAGATTAAATGTCATACTGCTGCCAAATATGTACTTTTGGGCAATGGCTATTATGTGATTATGTACACTAATGTGGGTATAATGACGCTTTTATTTGAAAAACTACCTGCAACATAAAGTAAAACTCAATAAAGAAGATAGAGATTTAGGAATTTCTGTCCTATAATTATATCGTCATTCCTTTTTAGAATAACCCTTCACTGCGATCTCAGTAACATTGATTTCTTGCAACCAACATGAGTGATAACTACAGAGGGCGGCGTTTTAAACGAATAAACATTTGGTCACCATGATTCCCAACGCACATATGGCAGTGCTTACACTTCAAAATCGTGATTTCTCATTTACAGATCTCACTTTCCATTCCACCTAATTGTGGAAATATACATAGTTTCCTTAAATACAATAGCTAGTCAACTTTAATAGGTGAAATAATATTGTGTATTTTGGTAAATATATTAACTTGATTCTCCTTATTGATAACTAAAACAATGGAAACTTTTATTACTCAAGTTGCTCAAGTTGTTAACCTAAGAAAATTATGTGCAATTTCTATTTTGCATTTCAAAAATTTTTTTCCAAAATTGATCTTCAAAAATTGAGGGGTGGGACTATAATCAGGGAGGGACTATAGTTGGAGGAATACGATAGATTCAGGGGCTGAGTCAGTGGATGAAGAGCATTGTTTGCCACTGAAAATGTCTATATACCAGTATATTATTTATTGAATCAATGGCAGAACACAATGCAAAATGCACAAAAAGCCAATGCTTCATGGAAAATGCAGTGAGAGGGTTAAATAGTCACTTTTGGTCAAGTTTTTTAAGCAACCATCCACTGACCTGATAGACTCTTTGGACATGATATGCCACGTGAGCTTCAGAGTCTGCCACCACGAAAGGGAAGCCAGAGCCCTCTGCAACGTCAGCTTGATTGGACGATCCCCAAGGTGGACCACACAGTGGGGAACCTGCTTTGCCTGCGGAGAATTGACAGCATTGGGAGCGAACCCAAAACGAATTATGAGACACACTTCACTTCCAAAATGAACATCATTCGTGGAAAAAAGAAAGGAGTTAGCAGCCCAAAGTACTGGCCACGCAACCAAAAGTTGTCACGACTGAATCCCTTCTCAGACATGGATGCTGCATTTGCCCAGGCAAGGCAGCCACCTCAGAGGTATTTGTCATTGATTTAAGATAAGGTTAGATATGGTGTGACAGAACCAAAGCAAGACAAGCACCCTAAAACCTTATTCCACCGCTGGGAAAGCCAGTTCCATATGAAAAATGTACTCTTGATGGGTATCCAATCTCTTCAGCAAGTCCATTGCATGGAAATGAACTTGCTGAAGACGATCATGCTTTACTTCAATGCTGAAAATAAACACTATGCATAAATTAAATAAGGAAAAGGCAAAAAGAGCATTCCACCAAAAAGAATCTACTCATGGGTGGATGTACAAGCTTGGATGCGAATACACTTGAATCAAAACATAATGATACCTGCAGCATTCCTCTTTATGACAGTGAAGAAGAAATAATTACTGGTAAAAAGCCGAGAAAGGATGCATTTTAAATGTGGTACTACAGATGTTAAGATCACACTGAAAAACAAGATTCTATTTAAGAGCAAGAGAAGAAAGAAATCCATGAAAATTCAGAAACAAAGCCAAGACAACCTAACTAGCCACATCTTAATACAATATGGTCTAAAAGGACTGTAGTTAAATGATTAAGAGATATTTAAGAGAAAGATCACAGACACATGTAAATAACTAGTTAGCAGTGAAGGATGTGAACAAGAAAAAGTAGTATGTTACAATGAAGAGGCTGCGTGACAGGAGTACGACTCTCAAGAGTTGTGCCGATACAATCTTATTGGTAATGATGAAAGTAATATTCTGATAAAAAGCATTTTTTTAAGAAGTGTGGTACTGCACATGTACAATTTGTACATGTCCTATTTGATTGGTTGAAAATTTCTCATCAGTAAGGAACTACATAATAATTATGGTATCTCATGCATAGAACTGACCTAATATCCTGTGTTTTGCCAGTGCATTGCAAAAAAATTACTTTTCTTAGGAAAACTTGCAATGCAATACAATTTTTATGTTCAGAATGTCCTCGCAGTGCAATATCAGAAGTTTTTTCCCAAAGTAAATACAGTCAAGCCCACTTATATCAAACTCATTTATAACGAAGTTCCTGTTAAAATGAAGTGAAGGCTATTCCCCGTCAAAAATTGCCATTTTTACCATGCGAAAAATCTCACTTTTAACAAACCTTTATATATCGGTGGTCCGCTTTTAATGAAGTATATTTTGCAAAATGGGTAACCCAATTCTTTCCATAGTACCACCAAGTTAACATATGTTCTGTCATAACTGCCAGCTAAACTCAAACGAAGGCGTAGATCTGATACTTTTGGTCCATAAATACGCCCGCCCACCCCTTCCTCTGGCTCCCATGAACGCACACCACGAAAGACTTCGCCACTCCGTGATTATGATTGAGTCAGGGTTGTCCGGTGACAGAAGGGTTGAGTGAGAAGTAGGGGTCAAGGTTGCCAGGTTGGAAAGGGCAACAATGCCCATGGCTAGAGATTGACAAAGAGGTCCTGCGAAGAAAGAAGACGGGAAGGAGAGGTGAAAGGAAGGAAGAGAAGGGTGATTCATAGACATATGACAACATTCTAATACGAGGCAGGTATGTTGAGTACAACAAGGGGAAAGTGATTGGCTGCGAAACAAGCAGGCATCAGGGTTTTCCACCCCTCTGACTTCCTGTTTTTCCCTGCCAATGGTAACTCGCGCTGCCTCGACTGTACGTCACCTTCACTTTCTGCCTTTAGCTCTCTCCCTGTGGCGCTCCTTTCAGTCTGGTCATCAGCCTTCGCATCAAGAAAGACTGTGTAAGCTCGTGTAGGTGTCAATTAAGATCACGCTTGTCTCCGTATCAGTTGTGATGGTGAACGAAAAAAGAAGAAAAATTTTAAGCTTGAATTCAAAGTCGGATAGATTCAAGAACATCGACGATAAAATGTCCAAGACATGTGTGGCAAGAAAGTACGATATACCTTTGAGTACTTTATTGATAATATTGAAAATTCGACAGAAGATGGAGAAGGCTAATGAAAGCACTGCTTTTGGAAGTGATCGTAAAAAGATCCGTGGATTGAAGCATAGTGAAGAAGAGGATGCTGTGTTCAAATGGTTTGGTGACATCCGTACATGAAATGTTCCAGTTAGTGGCGTACTACTGAAAGCACAAGCACGCAGGTTCGCGATTGCTTTAGGCAAGAACTTTCACCCTGGTAATAGGTGGTAGGATCACTTCAAAAAACAATAATATATCACCTACCACTCCATTAGTGGGGAGTGTAACTCAGGAACACGATATGACCCATCGTCATTGGCTTAGTCAAAATAAAAGTATAATTCAGAAGTATGCCACTTGTGATGTTTATAATGTGGATGAAACATCCCTCTTCTACCAATTGACCCCAAACAAGACAATGCACGTTAATGGTGAGTCCAGTCATGGAGGTAAACACAGCAAGATCAGAATTACATTATTGTGTTGCACTAATCCAAATGGAAGCGATAAAAGGCGACTTCATGTGATAGGAAAATCTGACAAGCTACGGTGCTTACAGTTGTTCACCATATGCCCGTCACTTACAGGAGCAACAAAAAGGCGTGGATGACAAAGGAATTGTTTCCAGAGTGGCTCATCGAATTTGACAACGATATGCTGCGTCAAAAACGTCAACTTTTGCTGCTGATGGAAAACTGCAGTGCTCACTGTATAACACTTATCCTGAAGCATGTCTATATATAGACGTTGATTAGACAATAGAACTCTAGGAAACATTCATGAGGAAAGATCCACCACCATCAACTCTGGGATGCAATTCAGATGATAAATGCATCATGGGGAAGACTTTGAGATTCATATTAACCCAACCATCAAGTACGCAAGCCGCAACATTACATCAGTGACCTCCAACATATGGCACAGGAAAACTGGTCCACATATAAAGAAGTTCGGTTATTACAAAGTAAATATTCCGCCCCATCACCTTATGTTATAAACGGGCTTGACTGTAGTATATTTAAATTTTTGTATTGGTATATTGTATTTTACAATCTTTTTATTAATTTAATTTTATTAACATAAATCAAATTACGTCCAATGAGTTATCACATTCCAATGCTTTGTCAAGTTCCAAAATCTGATTCAAATAAAAAAAATCAGATTGAAATTAAAAAAAATCATTTATGATTTTTTAAATAAAAATCATTATTTTTATCAACCCTGCTTTGAAGTGAGGTCGTTTAAGCTGGGATAATGTAAAACATGATAAGCTACTTGATTTAAGATGCCCCTGCTTTAAGTCACTTCGCTTTCCATTGTTTCACTGATATGCCATGCGAAATATGATACCAACAATCCATTACTCTGTTATTTCATTTTGCTTTTACGATAAATTGTTGCTTTAAATCTGTGGTATTTAAAATAGAAAAAATAGAGAACAAGGAAAAAAGAGGTGGATGTGAAGCTTACAAAATATCTGGAAGATTCGTGCACGCTGCTCACTCCCTGGCACTCTGGGAAAAATGGTGCATGGCTTACAAGTAAATATGGTACTTGAGGCACTGACTCTCTAGCATTTTCAGGCTTTAAAATCTTTCCACAAATCTGCCAACATTCTCTCATTGAAATCCAAATTCACTCATTTGGTTCTGCATGCAACCTCGCAGTAAATACATATCACTCTCTGAATGGACCGTTAGATCTTCAGCCTACCAGCATGCGCTCACACGTCAGCTTCAACCCACCTCCTTTATAGAGACGGCTGGGCCATAAAAGTGAGTATTTTCACAGAAGCTGATAAATTCTCAAGTTCACATCAACTCACCTAACATTCCCCCTTCTCCAGCTCAATAGACACCTTGAAAATAAATATGCAAAGAAAATTCCATATGCTTAATGATAATTCAAACAATCTCCCAATCAAACGATCAATTCAAACAATATTGACAATCTCTTACAGCTACAGATAAACAGGATCTAGTGAATGGTTGGATAATTATCTACTGGCTCTCTAGGAATACAGCTACTGGCTCTGGACAGAACAAAGCAGGTTAGCAAAGTTCCAGATAATTCACTGGAGTGCACATTTTTCAAAGCAAAGGAAGATGCCCGAGGATGCCATCCACGGAAGGGACCAACAGATTCCCATTTGTTTGCGAAGAGGAACACTCCCAGAATGCAATGTGATTACACACCTCGGAGAACGCCCGCCTGAATTCACCGCCAGGAGCCATCCCAAGCTCCTTAGTCAGATGTGCAGACATGCTAAGCAGCAAAATATTCATTATCCCATGGAATAGGCCATTCTGTTGAATTGTTGATTTTATTTTCTCTGAAAAGAGTAAAACATTTGGAAATTCATAAAAAATGAAAACATTAAATCTTTAAGTACTGTAAAATGTCAAATTTACAAAATTCACATATAATCACATTATAAAGTTCTACACATTCAGATCTGCACATAAGAGAGGGTCCTGATCGTCAAGGCATTGCAGTTAACCTATGGGCCCAGGTTTGGTAGGCCAAGAGTAATATTTCAAAACCAGCATGAGAAAGAGTTAAGTGCTTCCTGACTACGAGCTTAGCCCGAGGAACAATAGCTATTCCCTTTTTTCATGCTCCGATAATTCTCTTCCTAAAGATTCAAGCAGAACTTTCATATATGCAGTGGTGCCTTGTTTTGACAACTTAATTCATCCTTGTTCACAGTGTGTGTCTCTAAAGATTCATATTTTGCAATTAGTTTTCTATAATAGAGTCAAGCCCATTTATAACGAAGTTGAGGGGGACGAATATTTACCTCGCAATAACCAAACTTCGTTATATGTGGACCATTTTACTCCCAGCCTTCACTTCGTTATAAATGGTTGTGATATAAGTGGGCTTGACTGTTTTATTAATTATTTATAAACTATTAATTCTTTCCCATGTTCATACATTAAAAATAAATTATTTTAGTCACAATTACGTACCATATTTACTCGTTTACGCCTTTGCGCATCAGGTGCACCCCCATTTTTAAGCAGACTCACAGGGGAAAACAATGTTTTGACCTTGGGCCTGCCTCTATCGATTATAACCTGAAAGCATTTTAAAACCCCTTATAATGGGTACGGCATAAGGCGAGAAGTTTGAAATAGGGAGGGATGGCCTGTGGACTATTCATTACCCTGTGATTAGTAGGGAGAATAAATCAGGAATAATGAGAGCAGCAAGTTGCTTTCACAGGGTGCATTCGAAATTGCGAGTAATAAACAGCGCATTGCGAGTGCACAAGCTTGTGTTCATGACGTCTATCCTTTGCATTGAAACGAAAATGAATTTTTCGGCCTAATGTTCAGCGCAAAGGTAAGTTTACATTTACAACAATCTGGGTATATGCGTATGGGCACGGGTGGTTTCTCGATAGTTCCTGTGCTTTTTGTTACTTGTTTTGCTATTCTCCTACTTCTGCAACCAGTTCACTCCAAGAGCAAACTTCATAGATGGGAAACATAAGTCAACAGATCTGAAAACAAAACTTCATTTAATCAATGAATACGTAAGTGGCAAGGCTGGAGGGCATCATTTTATTAAAAAGGTTAATGCAGCTGGTGCTTAAGTCATTATAGCAGAAGATATTATGCGTAAATCGTTGATATTCAATTTGGAAATTCAGTTTGTGTGTGGCCTTGCTTGCCACAATTATGATTTCAATTGAATATCAAAAGAATGTTCCAGAAGAAATATGACAATTTTTCTGGTTTCCAAAGTTTTTTCCGATAATTGCCCCTAGTGTTGCTATATTACTTGTTCCTGTGACACACGTGTGAAACAAAGTGAAACAGGAAATACCGAGATTCGTTCCGTATCTCAACACCTAACAATGGCAATACCGAGTTTCATTACATAGTCTGAACACCTAATGTATGATTCAGGCCGAAAGTCTGGAATTTCTAAGTAACTATGCATTTTGGAAATAATTTCGTAATTGTACTACAGTTACAAGATATTTTTCGTAGGTTTGGGAACGTCGTCCAGTATAATAAAATTGCCTTTATCAAATGAGAAGCATGTTATTCAATATATCATTTTAGCATTCTAGATCATAGGCATTCTAGGGCATAGGCAAAATTAATTGAAATGGCTTGAACAAAATATATTTTTAATAAACTTTAAAACGTAATTTTTTTGCAAATTTTTTGGGACCACCAAAAATTGAACAATGAGCAGTTTCTATCTTCATACCTCATCTCGGTTAAAATAAAAACGAAATTCACGATAATTTTGGCTCTCAACAAACAAAGTAAGGTCCAGAGATTGAAAACGCTTTCACAAAATAAGTTCAAGGCAGCATAATCAGCAGAAAAGGTTACACATCATAACAATCAGATATGAAATTTTCATGGATTGTAGTTGTTCGTATGGTATGTACGTTGACTCATTTAGCCCGTGTTTTCTCCATAGGGACAAGGTTTTTTGGTCTGACTTCAGTTTGTCAAGAAATTCAACTTTCTGGCTAGGTCATACGGACTTATTTAATTCCTCCACATGTTACTCTTGAAGGTTATCTCAAGAACCAATGTGGTGGCATTGTTTTGTGGCTACGACAATATCACAACACTAATCTGTTGTTTGTAACAACTATTTGATACAGCGTTCTGACCAAAATAGTTGCAGCTTCAGTCGTTTCGCTTGGACAACACTATTTCACCACTACTCTCCAATCACGAACCTTGAAGGAAAAGGGATCTAAGGCTTGGAGAACATATACACGGTAACGTTGAATGCCTGCAATGCAGATGAAGTCACCAATAGTAATGGGCAGAAACTTACAGATATCGTAACAAAATGATGAATGTGCATTAAATGTTATGAATTGTGACATTCTCTACTCCCAATGTGGTTTGATTCAACAGGTGCATTAACATTACTCATAATCCGAGAACCAATGTAACCAAAATGGAGCTTAATTCCCAGGTTTTCTCCAATCGAGATCTCCGAAACAGCGTCATACCACCATAAAGATCGAGTCTTGTAAAATAGGGTGCATTTCTATAACTGCATTCTTCGTGGAATCGCATCTTGTGAAACCATGCTATGTGAGGGTTTACTGTAACATGATATTCAACATCATGACAGTAAATATAATCACATATCAATGAAGAGTTCAATAATATTTTTAAAGACCATCTTAATGGAATCTTCTGTCTATTTGCTCAAAACACCCACAATATTGATTGAAAAAGTGTTAAAGTCATAGGAATCGGCTGTGGAATGGTTATTAAAATTTTTTGGTGATAATCAAAGTTTAATATAGGGAGTGATATTTAGGTTTCAAAGAGCTCTCATTAAATGGAGCTTCTACTGTATATATGAAATGATAATAATAATGTGATCAACTTATGCATTTAAATATGTACTTCTTAAGAATTTATTGAGTTACATGTTAATATCATCACTACGCAGTCTCTTTTATTAACCCTCTTAGTGCAGACCTTCTTCCTGGGGTACTACCAAGAAATGCAGAGGGTAATTTAATAAAATGTAGCACCTTAGGAAAAAAATATTATGAAGCTATTGTTTTATATATCCATATGCGACATTTTTACATTATTTAAGTTGAATTAAATAATAATGATACAATTTTTATACATTGACTAAAATATAAATGTTATTATTTCAGTTTGAAAAGTTGAACATTAGTTTCTTTTAGCAATAATATTTTGATTTTCAGACACAATAGTAATACATTTTTTAAACATTTTCTACTGAAACTTATATTTTTATATAATAGCGGTAATTAAGAAGATACCTAGAAAAAATCTAAATAAATTTTTAAAAACCTAGCAAATTGCATAACTTTTTGTCAGCCCCACCTTACAGTGTATTGCGGAGTAGCATTAGGACATCTCCCCTAATTGTACATGTGTTCATCTAGCACCTACGCTGAACCAAACAACTGCTGTGCACACCTTTATTCAGGGTGTCCACAAAGGTCAAAATATTAAATTCAAGTACAATTCCAGGTTTTCACAGCTTAATTTACAAAAATTTCCAGGCTATTATATTGCGGTTTTTGTACGAGTCAACGTGATGTTTTTCAAGGTCTATGTAGAATACGATTTTTTCTAGCTTAACCTATAGCAATGATTAATCACCTATCTCATCATTGTTGCACTTTATTCATTACCTAAGGAGTTGAGTGCAAACAAGAACACCCAACTCAATCGTCAACAACCTATTTAATTGCTAGAATTCCCCAGGCATTTCGTTGCCACAACATCTGCACCATCTAGTGAGAGAAATAAACTTCAAACTTGCGTGAACACGTGTATCAGATTAGAATATGTTCTAATTTGCTCGCAAGCGTTCGTGCAGTGGTGCTGCCTCTCTCACAAGTCGTCGCTTTACACGGCGCAATATTTCTTGCGCAAGTGTTCTCGCAACAGCCTGCGCAGTATCAATGATCATGTAAAATGGCCTTAATATTCTGTGGTGCCATTTTTGTGTTAATTGGCTTCTAATGCATATAGAAAAGGAGCCATATCTCAAAAATGAAACAAGGGAAATGCTTACAGCGGTATTCACTCATTCAGCAGCAATGTCTAAGGAATGACTGATGGGTATGAGGGAGGTGCTAAACCAGCAGACAACATCTGTCATCAGTGCTGCAGTGTAAAGGAAGAATACAGTGGCAAATGCAAACTCTTCAGTATTTTGGTGAAGCTAACATAAGACTTTTTTATTTTAACATAATTATTTTAGGATAATAACTTAAAAAGATACTCATTAGACACAAATGCCATAAAGTTCAAAATTAGGAATGAATCTGGGCGTCTCTAACGGTAAACTTGGATACATCACCAAAGACTTACCAAAGTTGATATTCTTGGCTTCCTCTAAAATAGTCTGCTCATCCAACTGAAGGATGTTGACTCGTGCCTTGCAAAGTTCAACTAAAACTACATGGGGTTGCACTGCTCGAATAACCTGGGGGAAGAAAATGAAATACCATTTCAAGATTAACAATGACGTAGATGTCTGTACTCACAAAAATAGTATTCATGCCAAAGAGCCCTATATTTCTTTTTGAGTAGGTTCCCACCAGGGAGCATGAGAAGCAAGAGAATGTAAAAATCAGCAAATAATAAGTGTGGACAATGTCATAAAATCACTTGTTATCACCGATGTCACCTTAAATGAACCTCTACTGTAAAATATAATGCCCAATAATATTCAAAGTGAGTTATTATTTAAAAATGCATAAATTAAATTCATGTTCTAATAACATGACTTATAAAAAACCAATGATCAAGGAAACAAGTGCTTCACTCCCACTTATTCTACATTGCACTGAACAACCTACGCTGACAACATTCCAGGCCTACGAGGGAACAAGTACTTCTTCCCCTAAAACATAAAAATTGTTTCTTTTTATTTATGTTTTATCTAATCTGGTACAACCAGAATAACATAACAGTTCTATAGCTCCCTGCCTTTTTAATTAACTTTCAACAGGTTTTGGAACGACGCAGCAACAAAAATAGGACTGTAAGTTTTTACTTAGAATGTGTGTGCACGACGTGAAGTTAAAACGTTACTAGCCGAGCATTTTTCAGCAATACTCACTTAATTTTTCTCCAAATCCATTGGTGTGACTTTGTTTTGAAATCAAAAAAGAAAAATGCAATCAAGCAGCTTCATAGTTTCCAATTAAGAAGTTAACTGGTGCTGAGGATTACAAAAAACTGTGCTTAGCAACTTGTACGTATTTAACAAACGAGAGATTATGGGACCACGTTAGCAATGCCTTTGCCGAAAAGGGCTTTAGCAAAGGAAAGGAGTGAAATAGCTCTTGCCAGAATTAGCCTCCTAATCTCCATGTGCATGCGTTGGAAGCAGAGAGTACATAAGAGGCCATTTGGAGGATTATGACAATGGCGCCGTGATTCCACTCAAATGTATCCACAAAATAAGAGTGGTCGTCAGGGAGTAACAACTGCCACTCAATGCATAGTAACACATGAACGTGATAACCAAAATCAATACTTGGCCCTTACTTGCTGTGGTCGAGCTCATAAAGGAATGCACATTCATGAAATCGACACTAGCGGGCATCTAAAACACTTTGTCCCCTGCTCGAGTGAATGCCTTGCATGTGCCAAGCCAAATGAGGCACACATACAAAAGCCCCGTCCAGACTACGATGATCCTTACATTCGTCCTTACGCGCGTAGGCCTTTTTCACGGTGTGAACGCAAGTTAGGACGCAGGTAATTCGCAGTTCCAAACGCTGCCAGATTACAATGATCGGCGCTGACGGACGAAAGAAGAAGAAGAGACGGACGAAAAGGCATTACACGCACACCTAATTCAAAATATCGCCAGAATGAATTCAGTAAATTGTAAATTAGTGAATATAATAGGAACCAGAGGTGGTTTCAGTTTACTTTCCAAGGCGCAAGTTGCCACTGTCGACCAAAATGCTATGTGCACACGAGTTTTAAGAGTACTCTTCAAACTCGAATTTATGAAATAACCAGAAGACCTACAGAAAATTTAATTATCATTTTTTCTCGAATAATTTGGCGGGTGCGACGTACAGCTTTCCAAGCAACAATTAGCCGCTGACCCATCTCATATCGAAACTTCGTATATTATTCCCAAGAAATGGATGACCCATGTAAATATACATTGATTAAAAAAAGTTGATTAAATTATGTTCTTTACGTGTATTATATAACATTTGGATATCTAAAGGCCGTTTTACACAGCACAATTTATTGTAAAAATGAATGGATGAAACTGAACGAAATTGCATGTTTGTCTGAATTCCATTTACGATTCAGACATTCGCACAAGCATTCACACAATTTGCCGCTTTCCATGGTACAATTTTCTCATACAAGTGTTTGTACAGGAAATTGTACAAAAAATATACCGTGTAAAACGGCCTTAAGGATTACCTACAACGCAATGAGAATATGTTATAACATTTGAATACCATCCAGACGCAAGAAAACGCTTATGATAAAAATATCAGACGTATTTTTGCGCAGATACGCCAGAGATTTACAGAAAATGCATAAAACATTCTTTTATGTATTGTGTTATAATTAGATTGTTATCAGCATGGCTATTTGTTGCTTGGAAAGCTGTGCGACTTGCCGCAACATATAGCTGCTGACCCGCTAGTCATACAATATAATTTGACATAGAAAACGTTGATTGCATTACGTCCTTAAAGACGATGTATTAAAACATGTGGATATCCAAAGATTAAACTGCCATTAAAGCCAGGAAAAACGCCTGAGAAAAACATTCTTGTGTACATTGTGTTGTAATTTGCAATAGATAGGCAATAGATTTTTGAGTAATAAATTTTTTAAGTCGGCGTAATTGTTGAAAAAAAACATCTCTTTTTCCATTTAACTCTAGTAAAAAATACAACAATATGATTCAATCATTTTATGTGTACAACAATTAACGTATTATCAAACGAGAAAAAATATAATGTAATTAAATTTTCAGTAAATCTTTAGGTTATTTCATAAATGCCCATCAAACTCGAAGGCACATAATATTTTGGTCGACAGTAGTGACTTGTTTCTCGTAAATTTCAGCCATTAGCGGCTTGAGGGCAGCACTGAAGTTACGCAGTAATTCAGGAGTAGTCTGAACGCAAGTAGGAAATTACGTGCGTCAGGACCATCATAGTCTGAACAAGGCAAAACTCTAACACCAGTTTTAATATATATTATCGTGCATGTTTTCCTAATTGCTAACTCTCAAAAATGAATTTCAGATCTGAATTTCAATCACTGCATTGTTTTTTTTTAATCAGGTGATTTAAATCAAATTGAAAATCATCAATCAACCGTGGTTCATACTCCTGACTTTTTGTTACCAAGGCATGGCTCGGAAATTTTTCAAATCAAGGGTCAACTATTGCTAATTTCTAAGTAATTTCATCTTTTGCACAACTCCTTTCATTATGACACTTTTCAAGACTTGTACTCCATGAAATAAAAAGAGAGGACAGCAGTCATATAACAGAGTGTAGTTGCTGTTGCATTTCATGGAAGCAACATGCAACAATGGTCATTTTTGCCACTGAGGACCGGCAGGTCTTAGGAATGATATTGGGTTGATACGGGAAGGGGGGAAGGATGGGGGAAAAAACCAATGCTGGCTTTTGGTGACTCTTAACTAAATACACCAAGGGGCTCACCATTTACGGCTCATTCGATGGTCAGAGTACTGAACATGAAGTGCTCTTTGCACAGCACTGGGTTGGGATATGTTCGCCAATCGCATTTTTACCCCTGGGATTCAAACCCTGGCATCAGAAGTCGGCACGCACTACATTGGCCACACCACTCCCTCACCAGAAACATGCCATCCCAACAAAATGCCATCAAACAATAAACCTAGGAAACACATAACATAATTTCATTTTAAAAGACACCATAAGTGTCCCTTTGAAAGGAAATACGGCTATAAACGTTGAGAATGAGCAATTCTCTTGCCTGAGCCACATCTTCCTGGCTCTCCTTGCTGAAATGAGCGGTGCCCACCAAGTAGACAGAGCCCCCATCAGGCGTGGTGAGCACCGTCACTGTGTCTGGCAGCTTGGCGCTGCTGCTGCTGGCATTTCCCACGATGGCACTTCCACCCTCCCCCTCCTCATCCTCCTCCTCGTCGTCAGGCCCCAAGTAAAGCTCAGAATCCTCCTCGGAGCTTGGGTTGAACCCTGGTTGAAGGATTAGTCACAAGAAAGAGATGGGTCAATTACCGTCATTTTCAATTGAGGTTAATTACCATGGTAAATCACCGTAATTTTCCGGTAATTTTAAGTTTTGAGCTGCAAATTCTTCTCACAGGGCTCAAAACAAAATCAAATAGCATTAGGATATAAATGCCAACGCTTAAATGCCAAACTAACATTAAATAAAGCTGTGAAGATACTTTCATTGCAGTACCAAGGTATTTTGACATCACATACAACACTCACCGCTAGCAGCTGGGCAGTCTGCACAGTTACCTAGCATATGTATTATATTTTTCTCATTGAGAGTCTGTTTTACAGAATAAGCATTATTTTATTAATTTTGTGCTATGTATACATCCTGCAAGGCAAGTAACTCTATTTCACTTCTCTTTTTAGCTTAGCATAGCATACCGAGGACTCCCCATACGCTTTTCATTTGTTACTGGAATATTTTTTATGTTAAATATAGGTAATTGTATGCATATATTTAGTTATCCAGAAACCAAAATTGTCATAGCACTCACCATTTCACTTTAACTACATGTATTTCATGAGTGTTAAACCATTCATCATTTTTTTTTAAATCCACCATATAAACATAAAAATATCGATAGATAGACGGCAGGCTGACTGAAATAACCTTCACCCAACCACCACCTTCATCAACTACTTTGACCATTTCAAAAGAAATAATTTCATTACCTAGTGTATTCTTCAGAGTACACCATATTTCACAGTCGGTTAGAAGAATATCACAATAACAAAAGCGGATTGTTGTTTCTCGTCCACCCCTCCGTCTCCCTGTGCATATGTTCCCCCATCTACCTCTAAATGGTTCATTCGAGAGAGATGGCGTAAATTTCATTTTGTTATGAGTTACTTCAAGACTTGGGAAAAACATCCTCATTTTTGTAAATTTCTGGGTTCCATTCCTGACATCCAACTATGAGTTTACGTTTGTTTACATTAGGTTTGCCAATTTAAGGAGGTGTAAGACTGGTTTCTTTTACTCAGCAAAATATTTAAACTTTAATCGAATCCCTTCTTTTTTGAAGCTTTAAAATCCTTATTCCTGCAATCATTTAAAGTTTTCCAGAATGTGTTACGTTGAAATTCCTTATTGTTTTTTAAATTCTTTTGCGATCATTTCAGTGGCCGATCATTGGCCGTTGCCATTTTTGCCCAAATGAAATCCTCCATGATGGTTAAAGGGTTCGTCCTATAGAGATGCTGTAGACTGCATTGTATTTTTTGAAATCATTTTAGAAGGTAGGTACATATACAAACGGGCTTACTGCTCATGCTACTCACAGATCAAGTGGTTTTTCCTCGCGGTAAAACTAAGAATATAATAAGATGAATAATGGAATTTATAAAAAAATGCAAATGTGGAAAAAATGCTAAAAAATTCACCAAATTTAGAGATGAGGTGAAAATAATTGTGCTTCAAAAACATCAAATCAACAGTCAAGAATGTGCAAATACGCAAACGAATGAAGAGCATGTAGTTTAAATAAGTTAAATTTTTACCAGCATTTAGGAATAGATCCCCAGCAGTTGGCATTTTCGGTTCCAAAAATCTCATCTAATCACTAGGAACAAGAATAGAAGTGACTGTTGGGTTCAAGGAGAGCAGTTTTATAATATTGATACTTGCAAAGTGAAGTCTCTTACGAAAAGGGGCAAAATATTTAAAAAAAAAAAAAAAAAAAAAGGATTCATTCCTGAATCTAATTATGAAGTTGTCCCGTTTAAAGAAGCAAAGCTAAACAATGTGAAGAAACTTCAACTTCACTTTGGTGAACATGGGATGGAAAATCAACAGTTAACATTCTACACGGAGATGTTTTACGATCAAGAAGCATTCCTAAATGCCAACAATGATGATGATTTGTCTGACTTTGGATTGCTGGATTTTGAATAATTCAGATTATAATAGTCTAGCATTATTATTTGTTGAATTGTCTTAAAAGTAAAATTTTAGTTGATTAAAGTAAGATTTCTTATTATTTGATTAAAAATAAATGGGCAATGTAAGTTTTTGTATACGTTTAAAAAAATGTGTTCTATTAATATATTGAGGAAAGATTCAATTTTTAAAACCTACTCCGTAAAAATAATATGTAATTTATTTATTTCATTCACAGATTCACACGTTTTCAAAATAAACACCTACCATTACAAAACCTGTTAAATTCATTAATGAAGGAAAATAATTCAGAATATTAACACTTTCAGTGCGGCATGACGCGGTACCACGTCATGGTGGACTTTCCCCACCGACTGATGATGCCCTATCACGTCATGGGTACCGTTAAGTTCCCTGCCTTCGCAGAGTATATCAGCCGAGCGACCTTGGAGTGCATTCCCGTTGCTCAGAACAGATCTAGCAGTCGTGCATTGAACACCATTTCTTGCTACGTCTATTTTTTGCTTCAGGAAAATATTTTTCCAAACCTAAAGGTAAGCATTTCTGCTTTCATAAGGTAAGCAGTTACTGTTTTCATTCATTCTAACATACTCTACTTTGTAAATGTTAATTATATTTCGACTACTTTATTAGTTGCTTTTCTTTATTTCAATTGTTACAATAAATGCAGGAGCATAAGAATATTTTTTTTTCAAAAAATTTATATTTTTTATTATTTATAACTAACTGGGTATTTATTTCCTATCACTCTTAGACAAATAAAGTTTCTTTTATTTTTGACGATCAGTTCTTTTGAAGATCCTTAATATTTACTTCATGTACATGACAGGGTTGTTTTAATATGCCATGTTTTAAACAATTGTTAGTACAGAGATTGATTCACGGAGGCTCCGCAGTGATATTCTGGCTTTGGTTATTCGGATTTTTTTCTGCATTTATTTTATTTGGTGGCTACAGTTTCCGCTGGCGTATTCGGACATGAAGACGCTAGATCAGTGAAACTTTAGTCCCCAAAATGAATCAACGTGAAATAAACCCGATTAAACAAAAGCCAACATTAAATATTGCTATTATGTTTGTCTCAAATGTTATTATTTATTTCAAATTTTCATTTTCTCTCTCAGAGGGAGGAATTACCTAATATATTGCAAGGGATAATCCAGTGATACATCGAATATATATTGATTAATGTTTCTTGTACTGCTGCATGAATGCTTTGTTACTAAAGCACAGTCACCATATTGCGAACTTTATTAAATTTAACTGTCTTTTATTCCAGTGTCTCTCACAGAGATTCTTTTCCTTTCTTGGAAACTTTTTGGAGATTTGAGGCAATCAGAAGCTTTTGCCAAGGTATTTGATGTTCATTTCCTTACTTTTTCAGTAATTTACAATTAGCCAAGTGTAAAACATCATACTCATACTTAAAGACTTGGGATTTTATATTATTTACCAGTTTCCAGGGTTAATTTTCTTCGTGCTTCTTTCTATTCTGATTTTAAGGACACTGATGTCTTGTAGTATTCTAACAACATTGTTTCATTAAGTGCCACTCATTATAAGCATCCATCGGATACAATTTGTAACGAATTAGGGACGATTTGCCCATGAAAGTCAAGTGCATGTGGGTTGTGCCATAGCGTTTTCTGTGAGTAGATATTTGATCACCTTCTAAACAAATTATTATGTTTATCCTCTGTTAAGTACTTTTACAATGCTGTGGTTTTGAACACATTTTCAATCTGCACTAACAGCAAAATAGAGTAAAAACGTCATTATATACCATAGGAGAGTATATTACTGCACCCAGCGAGTAGGTTAGTAATCATATCTTTTGCATGAAATATCTTCAAACGTGTGCATTACTTGCTCGGCAGTGGGGTTTTAGAAGGGGCTCTTCGAATCACAATTGATAAAACGGGGGGATATTGCATCTAACACTACGTGATATTTTTACTCGTCTTGGTATTCTGCTTCTGCCGTGTATAAAGTGGAGAATCCATGAAAATATCTTCGACGTGTGGACAATAGAAATTATTTGCAGAATGCACTAAATAGACCCAGCGTGAGTATCATTAATTTTTGTTCCCACACAGTTACATTATAAACGGGAAGACAAGTGATGAGATTATCATTAGTGACAGATCAATATTTCTTAGGAGCAACTTTCGCATCTGGAACACACGTATAAATGGTCAAAGGGCCATTTTTGTCATTCCAAAGGAAAAAGACAAGAACGGAAGAAGTTGGAAAAACCAGCACATTGACCTCTAGTCCTTTGCTCTAATCTTCTACCTACACGTGCGATGTTCAGGGTTCTACCAACCTCTCCCATTTCTCTCTTTTCTTTCTTCTGTGGCAATCTCTCAGACCACACCGAAACTGAAGGACACCACTCTTCAAACCCCACTAGCCACCAGAGCAATAAAAATTGGGAATCCCGCAAGTAGTGTACTGAGAGGGGAGCTGTTAAACGGCAGATCATTGTTTCATCGAATCTGCATGTCGTCAAGGGAGAGTCTCTCTTTGGAAGGGGTTGGAGAGAGAGGGCAGGATGGGATCCACACGCAGGTAGCCCTCAGGAATGGAGGGTCGTTTCTCTGCTGGAGACCATAACACCGCATCTTGACCGTTTCCCCCCCTCTCCGACATAGTCACCGCTGACAGTCTCACGCTCCCTTCCCCCCACCTCTAATCCCTCTTTGCCTTACCCCCAGGCCCTCCCACCCTCGTGGAAGACCACGGGACAACAGGCAGGAAGAGCCCCCTCTGGCCACCGAGAGCATCACAGTCATTTGGGAAACCCAAATTCACTCTCTCCACCCCGTTATTCTTCCCATCCCTTTTTACACTTCAGATACCCTTCCAAGACTCACCCTCCCAATCACGCATTTCATCCTCTGCTAGGTGCGCTCTTCAATGCAAGTTTCCACTGCAATAAGCTCAAATATCGCAATAGGCATCGAATGGTTATACAACACATGTGAAAATCACGAAATAATTTTATAATGTATTTCCATGGATTTACCGATGCCAGCCTCATATTCCCCTTCCTTTCATTATTTTATTCCGAAATTATAATCCTCCATCTCCACCTTTCTACAATTTTTTTATTTGGAATTCTACACAGATGATTTGACGGGGGACGAAGAGGAAGGTGGATTCCAATCACAACCATTGCTTCCCCCCCCCCCCTTCATTATCGGAGAGTCCTCAGCCTTCAACATCGGGGATTTCTCACCATTTCTCACTCCCCTCCAAAATCTCAGCCTATTCCAGGTGAGAGTACACAGAGCTGGACATAGCAGAGATTTTGGTGGGGAGTGAGGAGGAGTTGGATTTCTTCGCAAAATCAGAGTATGGAGACAGTGCCGACGACAGCAAAGAGGACGAACGACCTTTGTCTGGGCATTCGGATCCGCCACATTTGTCTCCTTCTACGCCCGATACCAACCACCCAGACCCAAGCCCTTCTCCTTCTGCACCCGAACCTGCCGATCCTTCCTTACCACGACGTCCTACAAGATGGTCCCAAAATTCAGTGCCCCCACGAAATTTTCCTTTCATTGCAAACCCTGGCCTTATCGCCCCACCATCTTCGAGGGAACATACCGATTTCTTTCACCTTCTCTTCCCCAATTCTCTCGTTCACGCAGTAGTTGATCAGACGAATAATTTTTCTGATCATCTGATTATTGATTTATTCCAAACTTTTACAAACCACAATAAAATTACAAACTCACAACCCAGGTTTCATCACTAAGCACCATCATCAGGTACTTAGCGCCGAACCTCTGGCTAGCACCGAACTACAGAATAAAAATCAGGGGAAAGAAGTGGTAGTGGCCATTATTTAGTAATTTGTTGGACAGTGCATATACGAGTTCCTAGAAAATATACCGAAAAGCTACAAAGCTACTAAACGTCACAAGCTGAGTGTAGATCATATGTGGCACTGACCCTAATGAAAAGTAAGCGAGTAACAAATGAAAGTCAAGGAGCAGGAATATCATACAACCCAAAATTAGGTAGGCCATCATGTCCTTACCACTGGGTGTAAAAATGATAAAATAGGTCACCTAAGAGAGAAAATTGAATCCAGGAGAAGGTGCAGGTAATGCTAAACTCACTAAGTGTAAAATGTACCCTTGCATCCAAAATATTTTCGAGATTTTCACCAATAAAAAGCCACAGACCTGTGCTTTCAAAAACTAGTGTAAACTTTAATAACTATTACATAAACTATTATAAAACATTAAATATCTCCAGTTATGACTAAAATACAACTAAATATAGCCAAATGAAATATCAGTCTACTATTATTTCAGCACCCAAGAACTCCCAAACTAAACTTCCAAAGGTGCAAAAACACCATTATTTATTTTTGCATAAACAAATTTTTAAGGCATCAATTTTGTTATATTTTCTTTTCTGTCATATAATGAGAAGGAACATAAAGAAAAAAATTAAATTTTCAGAGTAATATTGACCTTGGTGGTAAATGGGTTTAGAGCTGTCATATCCGAATTGTAAGCAGGCATGGGACATGAATAGCTCGCTCTTCTAACCACAAATGTGTACAAGTACAACCTTAACAGATCCTTATATAGAAGCTTACATGGATATGTCTATTAATGACTTGATTGCATGTTTTTGAAAACAACTGGTAGACTGCAACAATGAAGGGTCTTTTGGAGAGAATGGCAATTCCAACGCATTTATGCATCCGCATAGACCATCCAATGGTGTTGGGAGGCCCAAGTTACAAGCTTTATACGTAGTACAGTAAAACTCGTGTTAAAACAAATTTAGGGACCGGCCTTTCACTTCGTTATCAACGGAATTTCGTTACATCCAAACTACAGCATTTTTTGGAATGAACGTTGTGGAACTGCAGGCTTTTTATCATTAATTGTCAGTTTGATGGAACATATCCTTAACAATTTACCATTGCCCCACAGCAAAACCTTTTTGTAATTATCCTAATGTTGCTTACATATATGTAATTGTTTTAACCAAATCTAGTTCATCAGTCACAAAGCATCGCACTAATCTGTTCCCCTGATTGTCAATCAGTCAGATTGGTAACCAAATCTGCTGAAAGGTAAGGTTATAAAAAATAGAAATCACAAAAAAGTAGATATGATCCTGAGATATACAGAGAAGGGTAACTGGAGATAATCAAAAAGAGATCTGGAGATCTTCCAACAGTGGGGGTTTGGGGGGGGGAGGGAGGGGGGGGGGGTAACTACAGGAGGACTGAATTTCTTTAAGAAAGTGACCACCGAAGGTCAAAGGAAAACTTGCCATAGTGATATGATTCCCATATCACTCCTTAAGTATCAATTGTGAGAACTTAAATGTTAAATATTATGAAGAATAAAGTGAATATATAAAAGATAACTAGGTTACCAGATCAGGACAAATCATAAAATTGGTAAAATTTATATCAAATGCTGCTAAATGATCAAGTGAATGTATAGCTGATTGATATTGATCACTGCTTGTATTTTTTCTGCGTCGTTTGTTACTGAATGATATTGTATTTATTTAGAATATGCTTAAAAAAACATTAACAAGGGAATATGTTATTGCTGGTCGTGTAACTTAGTAAAATTTTAATATTGCTGATTATATAAATAGTTTCAAAGATAAGTTGTCAAAACAGGCATTAGCAAAAGTAGGCATAAACAAAATAATCGTAGGATGCAACGGATAGCAAAAAAATTGGTATCAAAGCATATATATATATAACTTATATATAAACGGGATGATTAATCAATAATTATTAGCGCGATCTTTAAGACATAACAGGGGCCAATGCGCATTCCCAACAGCGGTAAGTATAAAAAACGGACGCCAAGTATTAACGCACTAGGTAATTCAATAAAAAAAACAGCCAAGAATCGCCTTTGACAATCTCAATGAAAATACCTCCAGGAAGTTGACGGTATTAGGCTTGACTAGGAAGAATTCCTTCATGACAGTAACGGAAGCTATGCAATTCAGAGGAATATAAATCTGAGCCAAAACTAAATCCAGTGGAATAGCATAACCCTTTGCGAAAAACTGCTAGATTTCAAATGTTACTGTTGAATTTCAACAGTTGGGCCAATTTACTGTTGAATATTTACACAGTAACTACAGAATACAACTGTTGGCCCAAATTACTGTTGAAATTTTCAAGTTTTTTTGTATATGGAGCTTCCTTTACCCTTATCATATCGCAAAGAGTTATCCACCATTCAAAATAACAAACTTAGTTCCAAAACGCAGAAAGCAAAAATTTTATCGCTCAAGACAACGTTGGATTAGATGATCAACCCATAACAACAAAAAACAACCTGATCAGATGTTAGATACTGAGGCAAATACATTAGACGCATAACATCCTATTTTTCAAAATACCTTTTCGAGTTGTAGTTTTATTGCCTGTAGATACTGAAACCATCTTGTCTTCTCTTTACGTCTATGAACACTCAACTGAATTGCCAAAGGATTAAGGTCAGGGAAGCCGTACATGAAAATGAGGAAGTGAAGATGGTTTCTTCTATATAAGTAGAAGACACCAAAGCACAAACCTTCAGGATCATCCTCGATGACAACGGCGAAACTTCCGTCACCAATGCTTTTGCTCAGCTTCTTGCTAGAGACATACGGAACTTTTGGAGTAGAAGTTTTCGATATTTCCACCACGCTGGAATTGGTTGTGTCGCTTGTCGAGTCCAAACATATAGTACCCTTGCTGTTTTCTTCTCTATCCATCTCATCATCATCAGTTCGGGTGCTTTCTAATATCAATATTGAATCACCAATACTACTTCCACCGATAGAGCTCGAATCAAGAGTCGATGCGTTAGCTGTAGTGTACAGGGATGCGCTTACAGAAGGGGTAGCAGGGTCTGGAAGAATTTCCATCATAGGCAGTTCCAAATGAGGCACCAAGCTTCATGAATAGTATCAGCGATAAAAGCACCAAAATGTTGGATTCGGTCGATCGGGTCAGTCAACTTTCACTGCCTTCAATAAAGTGTTTGCTCTAAATACATTCTAAGGGCCAGATTGAGGTCTTTCAAAACACGACTGTCAAATTTACTATTAACAGTTATGACGTACGTTTCATATAAAACTAATTTTGATCAGCGTTATCAAAAGGCCATAATTGAGCCACTCGTTCCCACGTGTGAAAACATATCGGTAGACGATAACCCAAAAACAGAATTACCAAACGTAAAATATAAATCCAATGAACACTTGTGGACAAGATGAAATTGAGTTGAAATGAGCGCTGCGCACGCCACAGTTTCTGTCGCATCGGACGTTAGGAGGTTAGGACAATAACCATCGTCCTTATATTACATAAGGACGTTGAGAAAAACATTCCAGTTTTTTTAATATGACGAAATGAGTTAATGATTAAATTAATTTATACAGAGTTCCGTAGAAATTGTGAGCGACGCTCTTCGATTGGAGTGTGGCACATGAAAATGGTATCCATCCCATCATGGAGGAAGAATCCCTGATCCCATCCCTAGTAGCACAAAAGATGCTGAGCACATGCTCACGGCATTTCCATTATGCTCAAGGAAACATTTTCGAATGCATATTGTGAGCATATGCTGAAAATGTTTTCATGTCAGTTTTGGAGCCACGCATTTTATAACATGCAGTCCGCATATTTCTAGCATATGTTCGAAAAACATGCTCAAAATATTTTGATGTTACGTGCTCAACATATTTCTAGCATATGTTCATAGAACATGCTTAAAATATTTTGATGAAAATAGCTCATTATTTATTGATAGACATGTTTATTTATACGTTTCCATAACTCTAAGTCTAACTTTGAAGTTTTGAGTTGAATTTACCAGTCCACGTTCGTGTTCAGCCTTGCTATGATTACTGATTTTACCAATATTGCCATCATCGTCGCGCTTAATTTCGTCGGTATGCCCATGGGTTTTGTGCCGTTTTATATTGATTAGACCTAAATTAATGCTAATGATAGTAAATAACTGTGTTGTATGTTCATAATTGTGCCAATGGTGTTCATTTAGCTCAACGTTCATCTCATATTTCGCGGCGTTTGGAAAGGGTATACCAACATCGCAAAGCAGAGCGGCGGCGAATTATGTTGAGAAACGAATGTGAGAAGCCAGAGTAAGCTCCTTGCTAAATTGCATTTCAAACTGTTGGTGTTCACGGCAGCTTAATTTGATAATGGGATGATCATTTTCGAGCATTCAGGAGATTCAGATACGGCGAGTAATTATTTACGTAATTGAAAATAGATTTTGTTGAATTTTAATAACCCTTCCAATGGTTTTAATTGGATTCCTGTCTTGAGTATTGACGACAATTCTTTTTCTTCTTTCAGAAATGTTATATTATTACCTTACTCGGCATTTTGGAATGAGCCAACGAGGACATAAATTCAACTATAGACCATTTGTGAACGTGAAAACGTCGGAATTGTTGATTAACCTTAGTGCAGTGACGAGTGTTGAAACAATTTAAAAGAACTTCCTCTCGGGAAAATGTAGTTACATTAATGAGACGAGAGTGGATTAAAAATACCTTTGGTTATTAAATACGCAGAACAAATAAAATTGAAGTTGTGTTGTGCATTCTCGTGTGATGTGCTGTCATATTGGTTTTCTTCGAGAACACGCGTAGTATGTTGAAAGGCATGTTTTATGTGGTGCGGATCGTCAAGTGAATAGAGTAATTGAATTTAGAAGGAATACTAATAAATATTTTAATCTACAGCTGCTTCGTTTTAAAATCATTTCCCGAAAGTCCTGAAAATTAAGTGTGAATACATGTGTGTAGGAAGCCAGTGCAGTAGCAATTATGGGCACTTCACTCCTTCACTTGTCACTCATTGAAAGGAGGATCAGAAGTATAACATTACGAATAGTTGTAAATTGCATCTAAATTAAAGATGAAATACGATCGGAGCAACGATCTGAAGTCTCCTAATTCTGTCACATCTTGTGCTCAAGATATTTTATTCGGATGAAGAAAAGTCCGGAAAGATAGTTAAATGGAAGAAATTCAAACTCCATTATTTAAGTTAAAAACTGACCATAGTACATGGTATATTTTTGATTGAAATACCGGTATTGGAGTTCAAATTTCTTCCATTTAATTTGCTTTTCGGACTTTTCTTCCTCCGATAGAATGACCCTGAACGGTGATAGATTAAATATGCTACATAACATAATTGAAATATGCTCAGCATGTTTTCTCAAATATGCCATGTCTGTGTTGACAACATGCTCAGCATATTTTCGAAAATGTTTTCAGCACATTTATAGCATATGATTACCCGGACATTTGTTAATGCTCAGCATATGCTAGAAACATTTTCAACATATTGAACATATTTTACGAAAATGTGCTCAGCATATTGTGAGCATTAATTGTGCTACTAGGGCTGGTATTCTGAATCGGGGTCGCTATTATAAGGCCGCGCTATTCCACGGGTCATTATTCCCCGATCTGGTATTCTGAATCGAGGTGGGGAATAAATTGCCCAGTTCTGCTGGGGGGTTATTTTGTAATCTCACCTTTTTAATGACTCTTTGCGGGAAGGCGGGAGATCCGTTTCGCTCTCTTAATGATCGGCTCACGAACGGATCGTGAATTGTCGAAGCTTCTGTCGTTGAATAAACAAACAAGTGCCTGGCAACGGCAACCGCTTTCTTCAAAAATGGAGGAATACGGTGAAGGTGAGTGAAAAATTGTTTGTCCATATCATTTTAATTATTCGGATGGCCTGTCAAGATAATTCATGTCCGATAATTTCCTTTATACCAATATTGAAATTTGCATTTGTTTCTCGCTACATTTTACGTTAATAATGTTTCATCATTTTTCATTTTCTCAATAGTGTTCCATTCAAGAAATCATTTGTTGATAAGATACAATTCGTGATTTAAGAAAGTTTAAGTTCTTCACGTTGTGCAAATTCCAAAAATACAATTAAAAATCGATTGTATCTTTCTCGTTCTTGCCTTTTTTCCAACTCAAGCTTCTAGTGGAAACGATGGTGGCTCCATGCCACGTTATTTATGTAGATGAGACGGGAACTAATGTCAGGCGGAGATAATGAAACGGATCAAGAGTCGAAAGATACGGATCAGAGCGGATGAATCGTCTGAAAGACCAGCACATGACCGGCAGTTCACCGCTTGAGATCTGTAGATGGTCACGCCGCCTGGGTGGCGGAGTTTAACTACGAAAAAGTGACATTGTATGACGTATTCTCACTAAAGTGAGATTACAAAATAACCCCCCTGAGGTGGAATAATTGTACCCGCCCCTTCCGGTATGAGAACCGTAAAGATCAGAAAACAAAAATTCCGGCAGCCAATAGCAAGCGATGTTTACATTTTCTGGGACAGTTTGGGATAGATTTACGGCCAACTTTACGCCTCTCACAATGGCCAGCGAACAGCTGATATTAATGTATAAAATTATAAATGAATTATTTATTATCCTGCTTGGAAAATTCGCGTATTCATCCAGATCAATGTATCTTTCGAGCAAACATCATTAACTGAGGTAACTCTCCTGCTTACATTTGCATATGAAACAGCCAAACTCGTAAAATTGTTTTCGCCTGTAGTTGATTCAAATCCTTAGCTATAAATACGAAATATGAACTTCTCCGTGGATATTTTACGTTAAAAAGCATGCCAGAGAAAAGGGCCGTCGTTGAAAACGTACTCATTATCAATATTCATGTGGTGGTTATTAATGGTATATAAATACGAGTTTATTAATGATGAATTGGTACCTAATGCTCCGCTCTGGGGTAGCAACCACATTCATTATATTCATCCGATTATCACAAATATTAAGTGGTAGAACATATATTAATTACTTTATCATCTTCATAAACAATGTTGATAAACATTAAATACGTTTTGCTACGGAGGCTAGGGTACTCGCACGAAAATCGTACTTATCATCATAAAAGATCAATAGTTTCATAATTATACAATTTGCAAATTAATAGAATGGAAATGATTGTGGTTTCTGTACCCTTCAGGATTATTAAGTGACACACAGCTGCTCACGTTCGGCAATTTCGTTTCTGTACCGGTATTTTCATGAAATCACTGAATTGTTTGTTTACAATGCAAGCAAAATAAAAATCGTTTACACTCAAGGGTAACTATAGTTATTAATATATTTACAATTAAGAACGACCCAATGGAGACGTTGTAAATACACAATGAGATGAAAAGGATTATTGTGGGTAGGAGTTTTATTGCTTTTCATCGGGCAGGTAAATAACTAATTAAAGGTTCTATAAACTGAAAATACGTTCACATTAATAAACTGCCTTTGCAATGAAGTATAATATGGCACATCACACTTTCCCCGTCTACTATTATGATCTATTAATGAGTATTTACACATCATCAAGCCATGGCTTGCAGGATTTCTCTCGCCGCAAGGTTTAATCAAGTCAGTTTACTACAAACATAGTCACTTCACTCGACACACGGAAATGGTTAATAAATCTGTCCTCCATCACTTCAAATGAATTTATACTATCATCCTGTTATAATTATTGTTTATAAATCGTGGTCGGTTTGCGAGGGTATTTGCGTGCAGTGGTCAGTTTACAGAGGGGCATGGGATGGAACCTCTGTGGTCCTCCGGTAAGTTTATAAATAACACTTTCTAGTAATTCTTAACAAGATTTAATTCTTACCAGATAAATGAACATGCTTGAAATTTTCCGATACAACAACCACAGAAACTAAAACAGGCACCACCAATGACTTCAAAGTAAATAGAAACACCACAGTCCACTGATTTCACAAAAAACAAACACATGTGTATCACTTTCTCTAATCGTAGCCTACCCCGGGCTTCTACATATGCATTAACAATTGCCAAAACTTGAAATGCAGACGTCCAGTCCTTTCAGATAGTAAACAAACGTCGAATATGTACCCGATACTACTCGAAGTAAACATTATAAACATTTGAAAGTCATTCAGCGAACTGATTTACGTCGCGCTATCCAGATTGCTCGGTCTTCAGAATCGGGGAATAATATTACGACCCGGCCGGTCGCTATCTGCCGTTCAGAATACCATATTTCGACCGCGCTATGGGATATCTGTAGAATAGCGACTTCCGGTGACTCTTCGGCATTCAGAATAGCAAATAACGACTGGGTCGTAATACTCTTGAAAATATCGACTTTTTCCGCTATTATGACTTATAAGGCCGGCCTTATCTCGTTCAGAATAGCAGCCTAGGGATACTTAACAGAATGGTTATGCAATGCATTATTCTAAATATGTCATTTTATAATTAAATTTTTGAATGTCATAATGAGTGCTTATTATCATATAATTTTATTCAAAACGATTCACTAAAATTGTTTCATTTATTGTAAATCCTGTACATATCGTTAAAAGTCTCAATCAGTTAGACGTAGTACAAAGTAAGGAGTAAATTAGCTTGTCAGACATGAATTGAGTTGTCAATCCCTGAATAAATAAAAGCTTTTTCCATTCCCACGGCCACGGAGATTATATTATTTTAATATCCATGCCCACGGCACCCGGGCCTTTATGTACATCAGAATAAATTGGATTTAGGATTTCGAAATATAATTTGAGCCAATGATAGCTGGAGAGCACAAGATCGACTTAGTCATGACAAGGAGAGTTTCAAAACTGCTTAAAATCATGTGTATTCATAATTTTTCTCCCTCTCGTTAAAATTTCAATGGGCACCTTCAGCTAGTCGGCAATATCGCAATGATCGCAATATAGGTACGGACGTGTGACGTCATCAGCCGTTTTTGGCGGCATGAAAAATTTTCGAATTTTGATTCCTCATAGCTCGAAAATTAGTCACTATTCGTTAATTTTATGCGTTCCAATTAAATAGATATAGAATAGAAAGAGATATAATAACATTTACTAGGCCAATTTCGATAGGTGCGAACAACCCCATTTATACGACTTAAGCGTTAGTTCAACGAATGTGGGTGTCTTCGGTGATCTGCCAAAAGATTCCATGAAGTGAGTAAAGTAATGTACATTGCAGAACCATTCTGAACGTTCCTGCAATCATGGTGAACCCATATACTGCAAATGTGTTTAAAAAACAAATTGAAATTCTGTACATACCAAGTAAACACACATTGCTGCAGAAGCGCGTCACAAGGATTTCAGCGCTGCAAGTGCAGCACATGTCAACTGAAACGCGTTAGAGGCGACTCGGCAGCGCTCTCATAGAGCGAATTATCGAGAAAGGATTCTAATGCGCATTCGCAGCTCGTGTTTGAAGCGCTGATGCCGCAAGTTGCGGACGGACTGCCACAGCGCTGCAGGTAGTCTTTTGAATAAGGCGTTCCTGATCTGATCTGAGAACAGATCTAAGTGAAAGTACATCTGAAATGTGGTTTTATAAAACCACACTGCAGGTAGTCTTTTGAATAAGGCGTTCCTGATCTGATCTGAAAACAGATCTAAGTGAAAGTACATCTGAAATGTGGTTTTTAGATGTTTATAAACGCGATTCACGATCTTCAGTCCCTCGTAGACGGCATCGGACTTAGAGAAAGTACTGGTGCGCTCGCCGGGAAACAGGTTCTCGGCATTAAGTATGAAACTTTTATTTATCTATCCTGGAGTTGAAATAATATCAGTTAAGTATTTTTATAATGATCTAGCGTATTTTTAACAACACAATGGTTATTAGGGAAATGTTTTAACGGCGCGAATTATCCGTGTCGATCTTTTAGCAAAGTTAATAATCACATAGGACATAATACCAGCCAGCAGCTGTATATTTACTCGTGTGGCCTCCAAGTCACTTACCCATAGTTGGATTATGAGTCAGGTCGTATATCAAAGGATGATAGCACAGACAGACAGCACAGATATATTAATTGCTCGTCACACGTTTTCCAAGTGGCCTATTAAAGGCGCGTTCTGTGCCTTTTTTAGGTGCCTCCGAGGCGCCTTCAAGGTACATTTTCCCGGAAGTGTGCTACGTGGGTCAGTAGTGGAGTATTAGGCATGCATTTTCACAGATTCCGACATGCATTTGAAGCGATCGTGACACGTTTGTGCAACGCTCTAATACCCGTTTGCAGCGCATCCGACATTCAAAAAAGGGAAGTTTAGGATACGCGCTACAGCAGCGCCTTCGCGGCAGCTGCAGCGTTACCGCGCAACACCTCAGAAGCGCATCTGCAACGTTTTGTGTTTATTGGGATAGCACAAAATTATATACTTTTTCAATCCATATATTAAAGCCAGCATCTCCAAGATCAAAGGATATGTAGAGAGTGACAACCATGTAGATTAGCTAGGAACAGAAGAGGTTGCCTAGAAACAGAATTAAGTCAAGTTTTGATATGTTTGTGTCGCATCCGTCACCACGCTGTCGGAGGAAGCAGAGGCTATTTCATTCCCCGCCAGGTCTTCGCCTGCGAGAGAGACTTCCTCGCCAAGGCGAGAGACAATTCGTCGCCGGCGAGATACTAATTGCTCACTGCGGGTTCGCGCCGGAAGTCAGTATGCCGTTCTCACGTATAGCGCTCGCTCCCCACATAGCAATGAATGTCTCGGAGACGTCTCACTGTAGTCTCGAATGTCTCGAACATCGCGAATGTCTCAGAGACGTCTCAGAGAGGTAATCGTGAGACGTTCGAAAATAATTCTTCACATAATTTAAACGCCGCGTACCCCTTTCTTACCTATTTTTCGGAGCAATTCTGAAGATAATAATGGTAAAAGTTAACGCTGCTGTCATGCTAGTTTTATCAAACGATAACCGTTCAAGACTTGGGGATTTTTCACCAAGTGAATAGGAGCATTGTGACAAGTAGATCAAAAAGAAAATATAGAGTACAATTTTTTTCCAAATATTTCCAAATTGTGTGAACGCTTGTGCAAATGTCTGAATGGAAAATATAACCTGTTCTAATTCCATTCAGACAAACATACAATTTCCTTCAGTTTATACAAGCATTTGTACAAGAAATTTTATCTTGTAAAGCGACCTTAAGAAATATTTACTCCACCATGATAATTATTCTCCCCTCCTGGTATTAAAAACATTGCTGTAAAGTATACTAATGCCATGTTAAAGATTTTCCGATAAATGCAACCCTTTTCTGCTTTTGAAATTCGAAGCACGTACTTTAGAGTTGAATTCTGGGAAACAACGGAACATCAATTGACGCATTATTTCACATTGAACGGCGTGAGACGGTCATGTGGTTGGTGATAATTGTATTATTAATTATAATAGTATTATTAGTATTTACTCTGATGGAAGTCATCGGTTGAATCGTCAATCAGTGATATATACACCGCACCGCTATTATCGGAGCATCAATTGGTAAGTTTCATTCATTCTCTTATTAATAAATTTGCTTAATGAACTCCTTTTACGCTTAAAATGTTTTTCAAGCATTCGCGACGTGCTGCATTTGGTAGCCAAACTTGTAAAAACAGTGCACGATATTACGTTACTTTATAATCGTGAATATGTGCAAGCTAATCGGTAAGAAGAAAAAGTTGATGTTTTCCCGGTGCATAGAATTAAGAGGCTTTGGGTTTCCATTCGGATCAATTGCAAAAGAGCCTTTTGAGGCAAGCAAACCTTTGAATCGGTTTGATTCCTGATTTAATTGCATTAATGGTATTTTGATCTACTTGTTAACATAACTTTTATGCTTTTCAGCGCGAAAGAAAACAACATGGTGCAGTGAACTGAGAGACACCACAGAAATAAACTATTGTAATTGCACTAATGTGGATATTTATGGACGAACCTGAACATAGCACATTCTTGTTGAGTGGATATCATTAATGTGGGTAAGAAGTTATTGCGGAAATCTAATTAGTTTTGGACTTGTTGGCCTAATTTTGTGATTCATAAATATGGCAATAATAAGGAAACTCTTGGGATTACTCATGAAATGCAATGTTTGTAGATCCTTGGACCTTTGTAACTTATAGTATCTACTTACGTAATACACATTACTATTAAAGTAATATTACCCAGGCAAAAGCATTAGTCTATAATTTCCATAAATACTTATACCCCAAGATATAAAGATTTGATAGGTTTTACACAAGTGCTTTCTATACTATAAATATCAGATACTTTTTTTTATTTCTACAGGTGTTCTTGGGCATTATTTGTGGGAATGCATGCCTTTTAAAGACTTGGAAAATACAAAATGGAGCAGCGGTGCATATCTGGGCAAGAAAATGGCTATCGTTGGAATATGCGAGTGTAAATTGATGTATATTATATTTTCCTAATTGCTCTTAATTTCAAATATTTTATTGGCAAATAAAATATTATTTTTAACATCAAAGAGGTAGTATTCATTTCACAATCAGTATAACATTTTAAAAGTATTTATTGGCCTAATTGACCTAAAATTGACATGAGTGATTCAGTTGAAATGGTCAAATTTTGAGTGTTTCAATTTCAAGTTCATATTTATATTCATCCTCCCTTGAATAATTTCCCCTTTATTCCAGTTTGTCGATTTTTTAATACGCACCACTCAAGAGAAGTGAGGTGGTTTGTGAGGTATTAAATAACTACAATGTAAACATTTGAATATGCTGTTAAGTGTCCATAAACTTCAATAATGTTACAGTAGTATCTGTGAATATCTTGTGAAGTATGTATGATATATGTGATATTTATACATCTCCAAAGGTTGGCGAATGTTTCTGGGTCATTACACGAGATATTCGAGACATCTCAGAGACGTACCTGAGAGTAAAATCTCATACGTGGAGCATGTCTCTGGGACATCTCAGAGGTGTCTCAGATACATCTCGAATGTCTCATGAGACATCTCAGAGACCATTTTTTTTGGACATAGTGACATCTCGGAGAAGTCTCAGAGATGTCTCCGTAGGTCTCAAGAACATCTCTGAGACATCACATGTGATATTCGAGATGTCTCAGAGATGTATCCGAGACGTATTCCTGCTATGTGGGTCGGAACTCTCGCCTAAGACGACGCTCTCTGTGATTTAACCTCGTGTCGATTTGACGCCCAATAAAAGTGTTTTCGCCGAATCCCGTTGCGTGAGTTATTTCCGCTGCACCCTGACCTGCACGCTCCCTCTCCCAGGTACCCTAGCGAACGGGAACTAGGGAGACCAGCATAGTGGTGACCCCGATTTTTTTATTCGTGCAGCACCCTACGACATTTTCGCGCCTTCGACACCATGGGCAACGACGATCCTGCAGACGGACAACCCTGCCTAGCATCTGATCGCCATGCAGCCCAGCACCAGCCGCCTCTCGGCGTAAGCGCGGTCGGACAGTGTGCAGGCTCCCGCACTTATGGCCTGCCAGCCCCGAGCTCTGCTTTTTCCAAATAGAGTCGCGATTCCAGGTGCACCACATCACGAGCGACGCATCTCGATATCACCTGGTGGTGGCGACATTGGACCACGACTCCATCATTGGACCACGCTCCAAAAGCAGAACCTCGTTCTCCAGGCCGCGAGCGCAACACCAAATAACCACCTTTGGTTTTCAGCTCCTGACTCTTCGGCGCCTTTTCCAATGGCGTTTCGTCATCGCCGATGTACATACATATATACGGCCATCCTTCGCCGGCTACCTCATCTCCCGAGAGGGTTTCCGCCCGTCCGCCCCCTAGACATCCTCGATTTCCCGAAGCCCGAGCATTCCATGCAATTGCGGAGATTCCTCGGAACGGAAATCGCAATTTTGTCCACGAAATCGTTAGATGGAAACGAAAAAAGAATTTTAGTGGAAAAATTAATCTTCTAACCACAACCATTCACTCATAAATCAAAAATTAAAATAAGCAAAAGGTGACGCCCACCGAAGAGACTGCATTGATATCATTGACGTAATTTTCCTCCCGTCCTTGACTGCTTTTAGGGGAAGGGAGTGGAGGGGGGGTTCTCGGAAGGTCTGCTTGCACATATGCTGTCGCAATCGCTCCCATTGGCCGAGTCCCCCCATTGCGATAAGGCAAAGTAGCTTCGCGGGCTCAGTTGTGATTCGACGAAGTCGATATACGGCAGAGGTTGCACCACGCCCACTTTTCCGAAAGGGTTAAAAACATCAGTTTTTCGCCGCTTATAACTCGGGAAATAATTGTCGGATCAAAAAACGGAAAAATACGTATCTTTTTACTTTAAAAACTCTATCAGATTCGGCAATAAAAAAATATGGTAAACGACCCCATTGCAGAGATTCCCCGGAGTTTTGAATGTTTACCGCCGCTGCATCCCGCACGCCGGTAAATGAAGTAAAATGATTATTTTTACCTGTCTGCACCTAATATTATCACCGTCAATTTGTGTAGTGGGTGTCTGATGATAAATTGAACACCATTTCATTGAATGCCCTCATTATCTACTTGGATGATCTAAAACTTAAAAGATCATGTAAAGACTTCACAGTTGAAATGCCATGACCGAATTACTACATGATTTCTGTCGCATTTTATTTTTATAAAGAAGTATGAAATTGCTGCATAGATATTAGAAACAAATTTCTGCCTTTAGCATCCTTAATAGTTGCTAGTCCTCTAATGAAAGCTAATTCCGAACATTACATTCTAATTTAAAAATGTGCAACTTTTTCGTTACTTACCTTTTTTTCAACCTGGCAAAAATTTCGTGAAATCTATGATCGCCGACATGGGAAATCACAAACTCAGGATCGCCATTTACATATGAAATATTGACTGGCTTATATTTTACGACTGACCTTTTATGACATGTTATATTTTGAGAGCAGTCTCAAAATATTACCAAAAAAGCTTTAAAACTTTTCCAAAGGCAATAGAAGTTTGAAGAAAGAAAAGTAAAATATTTTTCGTGACGTATTCAATTCTTGCGATTTTTGACCTGAGCAGATTTTGACCCGAGATTTGAAAACACCCGACCTGAAAATTTCAGGGCCCCATTGACCCCTACCACAAACCTAGATTCACTTTAAAGAATGCAGCTAAGGCCCTGGAAGCTATACCCAAGAGCGCTTACCTAGTGAAAATAGACCTAAAGGGTGCATTCTGGCAATTGCAAATAAACGCACACCATCATAAATTTTATGGTATATATATATTAGGAATGAATACTATGTTTGCAATCGCCTGCTCAAGGGGCATGTCCTGGCCCCGGTGATTATGCAATGCTGGGCTAGGGTGGTTGCCACTTTAGTATACAGAGAATTTCATATTTTTTTCTTATTTGTATGATTAGCTTTGTGTTTTGAAGGACTGAGTTCTTGTTCTAAGTGTTTCAGAATTTCTTGAAAATGTTTTGGTATAAGTATTAATCATAAAAAGAGCCAGTTGCTCCCAGTGCAATGTTTCTATATCTTGCTGTCACCATCAACACCAAAGACATGACCTTAGCACTCACCACAGCCTTGCTGCAAAGAGTGCACTATGTCATAAATGTTCTACCCCGGTTACGCCAAGTTGACATACCCTAGGCAATGGGATTTGTATCACGGTGCGTGTACATACGGAAATTACTGTATTTTCTAATCAAAGATTGTGCATCCTGTAGAACAAAATGCCTCTAAGGGTTGTGGATGGAGAGAATATGGCATTCTCTCCATAACTTTTCTAATTACACCACCACCATCAAAGTGTTCTCCGACACGACTCCCTTCCAGGCGGCCTGGGTCGTGCCAGAGCTGGAGATCATCGAAATTTGGATACTCAAAGAAGAGCGGCCGATTGTGGAGGCTGAAGCTCTAGCTGCCTTAACGGCTATAATCCACGTGCGCCGGGTTCTTCCAAAATTTGTGAATGTGAAATGTTTTATTGATAACCAGGTAGTAATGTTAAGTGAAAATGGTGAGCTCTTACGGCTAACAGTATCTATTGAAATGAATTGTCTCCACAAGCCATAATAGGTGATTACGGCCTGTGAAGACAATTCATTTCAATAGAGGCAGTACTGTACTCGCTTAACAAGGGAAAGGGGCTTATTTTCTATGCATACCATGTAATATTTTTGTACACAGAGTTAATAAAGGGCATGTCACACACAGTAACCTGGCACTACGTCACCTCCGCCGACCATCCCTCTCGGACCGTCCTACCTCCCCCTATGCCCGCTTGGCATCCTATTCGTCGGACGTCAGGTGGGTATATAGGTGGGACAACGCCTGGGAGGGATAGTCATTTGGGAATTGTCAATGAGTAAGGTGGCGTTCACTTCTGGGATCCTTTTCAATATTGATGACACTCAAACAAGATATTCCAGGGTATTCCATATAAGAGTCCCCAGTAGCCAGGAATCCAGTAGCCTCACCTTCGAAGATACCCGCTTTATAATTTCTGAGATCATTCTTTCCACCAGTGCATTAAAGAAAAGATCATGTCATTTCACGTGACAGTGACCATGCTTTTGATGAAGTTCAAATATTCAAACGCAAGTGAATTCTTTAGGAAAAGCAATAGTTTTGTTCAAATATCTACCAACAACAAGGTGGTGATGAGGGAATCTGTTTATGCATTCTTACTGTAAAAATATATACTTAATACACTTTCCAGTGCACAGCACAAACAAAACAAGTTTGGGTTAAATTACAGCACATCGAAATTTTGCAGAAAAAACTTAAAAGCCCTAGAAATGAGTAGGAAACAAAATAGCACATTTATATCTCTGAAAGACATTCTTTGATTTTTGAAAGAAAGGTTCTTAGATTTTTCCCTTTTTCTCACTAAACATAGAATCATATGATAATCAAAGTAATTGAGATTGTGTAATTCAGATTTCAAGGTAAAATACAATGAAGTTGGCTTGACTGAATTTCACAAGTATTTGCAAGCCAGATTTGAAAATGCAGTCAAAATCATTAATAATGGAGGTAAATGGGTTGCTTAGTTACAAGTGACATTCGTTATACTCATGCCAGTTTTCCCAAGCCGTATTTTGACGCTCATTGCTGTAATGTAATATTCAATTGGTTCAACGTATTTCCCCAGCCCTTGCTGGGAGTACAATCAAAGTATCAAATATGCCAAGCCACAATGTGAAATCGTTTTTGCTTACGAGCAATACTTTTCTTGAATGTTTTTCGCAGCAGTGGACTATTTTGTAGATCAAAGTTTTCTCAAATGAGCAAATTAGGCAGCGTACACCGTGGCAGCACCATAATGGTTCAAAGGTTGGTTGGTGGCCACGGTTTCAAGGGCAATCAACTCAGAGGTGATTGTGGAAGGTGCGTCTCACACGTCAGCTTCTGCCGCTCGTCTGTGTTTCATCGTGTTTGAAGTTAATTGGCAGAAGATGCCTGCTTTGTCCACATTGTAAGGAGTGAGCTTTTGCCTAAAGTTTCCTTCTGATTATGCCACTGTCATCAAGTAGTCTACTGAATTACATTCCTCACTAATAGACAAGGTCTGCGATACTGAATCATTTTTTGAAACAATCCAACCACTCATTTTCTAGCAGGAAGTTCTCACTTCAGGCTATTGCAAACTTCTCAGCTTGTGCTTCCACTAGTACACCACTCACCGGAATATTTGGGGTCTCACTGTCCGACCATATCCGACTGCCATCACTGACTTGTCGTTTGTGTTTAAAATGTACGTGAGATTTTATTGAGTCACGTGTCGAGAGCTAATGCCAAAGATTCACCAAATGTAAGATCAATATATTTTGCACATGATTAATTGAAAGATTGGTTTTTATCGGCACATACGTGTCAACATTTTGCTTTGACACAATGGGGTAGCTCCAAATCAAAAATGCATGCATCACAGGGGGGTTATTAATATAACAAGAAACACACAACAAATTCCTTTTGAATCTTCGATTAGTATGTTGACCCCTGCCAAATTTTTCATTAAGACAGGATCAAATTTCCTTTATTACACTAGCTCTTGATGTCTGCCTGATCCCAGTGAATGTAGATTCTATGTATTTTTTCTTGCAATGCCGGGGTAATGGGGAAAAAAGTCATTTTCTTTATTTTTCTTCTAGTTGCACGGGAACATTTTCATCTAATTTCGTGACCTGAGTTACACATCCTCTTTTTGCCAATATTTACTGCACCTACATTCCATTCACGGGGCACTTCGATCGCTAGGCCACGAAAATTTAAAATCTACGATCCGGATCCGATTTTACTCCGTGTCTTTGGATCCGAATCCGGAACCGAGTAAAATGAAAGATCCGCGGATCTTTGGATCCGACAGATCCGATCCGGCCATCACTAGTTGAAACTCATCATAATGCAGGATTAGACAGATCAACACCGCAGAAACTTATGTATGTCCTTTGTACGTTTAACCCTGTTTACACAATGCATGTACCCAAGCAAGGGTATACATGACCATTTGCAACTATTGCCTATAATATTGCAAGTTTTTAGGCATGAAATTTTGTTATTGTATGCACGTGTATTTATTTAAATGAATTATGCTCAATGATTTTTTGTTTCCTCATATTTACTCTACTTCCCTTGATCCACATCCAGCAATACCATCTCCATAAGTTCTTCTTAGTAATAGCTACTTAGCCTTTCATTTCTATCGCTCAGCAATGAAAGAATATCAGTTACGTATGTTCATATTGGTCATGCTTATTTTTATCTATAAAATGAATATTGGTGGAACTTTATAAGGGGAAAAATCACCAAAGTATATGCCTTTAAAAGTAGTTCTTGCGAATTCATTGGTGCAGGCAAAAAGCTCTACATAAAATGCCTCCTTACATGCCAGTAGATACAAGTTTTGTTATGGAAAAATGTTTTTATTGATGGGTGAGGAATACTGATGATGGGTACACTTGGTAACTACTGAAGAGGTTCTATGAGAGAAAAAAAGGAATATCATAACAATCATGAAAATAAGGGAATACCTGAGGAAAAACTTCTTGACTCATGGGCTCATGATGTGAATGGAAAAATGTGTGGGAGAATTGCAGAGGAAGACCATTGATGACACATACAGAGCAAGAACTGAACAATAGAAAAGAAGTACTTTACCCTGTGGAAAGTAACTTATCTAGGTAATATTGAGATACTAGCAGACCAAAGGATTGAGTAAATGACTCAGTGAAACTAATCTTAAGTTAGCTTGATCAGAGATTATGATCCCAATGAGTGCACATTTAGTGGAACCAAGAACGAGAAACTATTAATTCAGTCCATGGAATATGACATAATGGCTTTGACAGCATTCTAGGAAGGCAATTTTATGATTAATGTACCCTGTCGACTCAAAATATATAACATATTGTTGAATGTACGGACAAAAACATACCTCACTTTCTAGAAAAAATCCTCAACAGTCCAAGCAAAAGAGTATCATCACTTTGGGAGCCCTTGATCTTCGTTGGATTAAGGGTATACTGACTCATGAAAAGGCTGTTCAGGAGAGTTTCCCATAACAGTAAAAAATATCTGGCAAGGATATTTATCCTTATAAGAATGAAACGGACAGATTACAGGTGGAATATCTTTGATAAGCCTCACTTATTAGGATTCCAGGCTCACAATCAGTCATCAGAATGTAGTTCCCTTTCGCAGAATAACAGGGCAAAGGAGGAGAATAATGAAAATGGTACGAATGGAATATAAATTCTATAGAGACTCTTTAACATTAGCAAATATAAATAGCAACATGTAAACATACAAAAACAGGTAAATAAGAATAGACAATACTGTATAGACTTTTACACACAGATACATAATCATCCTTTAGAGAGTTGAAATGGTGATACAACTCTTCCGTTTTGGGAATCCCACACGATGGCTGGACTAGTCTGGGTCTAGTCAGGAACCACTGACGTTACACCTTTGCTTGGCCCTCTGGTGGCAGATTGCGCTCCGCCACACTGACCAATGCTCCGCCTTCACCGTGCTGCCCGGTCAATGTCCTCAATCAAGGCGATCAAACGCTGCCTGCTCTTCTTGCTGTTCTGGCAAACACAGCTGACAAGAGACACTAACTGCTTCTGAGAATACTCCTTCACATGGAAATAGCAAATTGAGGACAATGAGCTTCGAGGATTACCAGAATCATACAAAGGAGTCGTCTTGCCACAACACAGCAAGAAACAAATTTAATTTTATCAGATTCATTCTTATTACAAGCGATAACTATCCTCAGTGTGGGCTACATCTAGTAGGGGAAATTGAATTGATTAATTCATTTATGATCCAAATAAAATATGCATTAGAAGCACTAAAAACACACAAATGAGCAATCTGATTGCATATAAAGGTACTCCACGATGATGAGAACAAGTATAGGTACTTTCTCCCAAAAGGGCAAAGTGTCATCTATCCCTACGGTCTGGACACCACACTCACAGGATTCACACCAACACACACTGCTCTTTCTCGGCAGTCCTTAAACTAGAAGCTTTCACTGGAATGTCTTCTGGGATATCTCACATATAGGTAGTAGGTCCAGATTCTAGGGCTCTCGAATCCATGCTTTCGATTTTTGATCACGGGTGGTGATGGTAAAGTCGAATTGAAAGGAACGAAAGGATTTTTGTCTGCTGAGGATGTAAGTTCTCGAAATTTTAAGGCTTTGGATTCAAGAGTAAATTGAATGGATTCGAGGATTCAAGGAAAAAGGCATTACTCGAGGGTATCGAGGATTTGAAGTTTCAAATGTCCCATTCCTAATATTTACTCTATATTGTTAAAGTATGTATGTACAACTGAAAATTGTCGTTTTCCCAATATTTGCATTTTCCTGCAAATTACACTTTTTTCTACCAGTCAGCATAAAAGATTAAATAAGTGGTTTTACTGTAATATTTTTCATGACCAACTCTGAATATTCACTCTAGAAACTTAAAGAACGTAAAAGTCAATCATGATCTTATTTTTCCTACTTGAATTTTGAATAATATACTTGTCTCTTATTTAAATTCTCTGCTAAAAGTACTTTTTAACTGACGCACTAACAACAGCACTGCTGTATAAACTGATGATGACCTGAATCATGACAATTATTTGATTCTGTTTTAGAAGCCATAAAAAAAACTGGACACTTATAAATGGAAATTATAATAATTATTTAAGACTAAGTTCTTATTGCTAAATAGTTGCTATACAGGGTTAAACCATGTGGTAATTCTGGGAATTTCTATACACATAAAAATTTGATTATCTGCGGCTGAATAAAGAAACATTTGACAATGATTCAAAATGGTGGTTGTGAAGACACGCTCGGCATGATCTAAATATTTTGCAGAAAAATTCAATTCTTAAGGGCTGTAACGGCTGCAAATCTTCATTTCATGTAACTTTTAATGCCACCAAAATGATAGCAAATGTATGTACTTAGAAACAGTACCTTACAATTACACATTAATTTGTGCTTCATTGATGATGTGAAGTTATGATGAAAGGCTTGAAATGAATCAAGACAAAGCGTCTGAACCAATTGAAGGTTGGCTATCACAATCGCCCTTGAACTAATTGAAGGACAGGGAACCTGTGCTCTAAAATATCCAAGTGCTCTGACTTTTAGTGATGAAAGCATGAAATGAGTCTCACCTGAGTTACCTGTGGATTCAAGAGAACATGAGATCATTTTGACAAAAGCATTTGAATCTAGTGAAACACCATGAATGCATCAATCTAAGAAGAATTCACATGTTAATCGTGAACCTAGAGCTACTCAAGCAAAGATAGGAGCTTCTATTTCAGGTATTAATGGCGTAGCACCCACTGAGCCAAGATATCTGCCATTAACGATTTCAGACAATAAGTAGCCAACACAATAAAGATTGAATAGTAATAGCAATGGAAAGGCTAAGGTAGAGAAATTTACCGAAAGTTATATTAAAACAGAAACCTCGTCCAAATCTGCTTATTGGGACCTCGAATGATAATAATAACAATGCCAGTGTAGCAAGGTTGATTCACCTCTACGTGTGGAGATTTAAGGAAGATATGACAGTTGAGGCTATTACATGCAACCTTTATTTCAGACGAATGTTCAGGTAAGTACTTATTGAGCAACTAAAGGTGACACAACATGCACTTTTGCTTCTTTTTGCACATCTGCTTTTGTAAATTTAAAAAAATCACTCAAAAGCCCTGATTTTTGGCTGGAAAAATGTGGGTTACAACATTTATTTTTAGAAGGCTTATCCTACGCCCCCAAAGTGTTAAGAATACTATAAGGTGAGTTGGGGCAAGTATGGCCTCAGGGTAAGAAGTGTGGCTTCGGCTTGTATTGCATTGCAGGGATGCTGACGTAAGGTGAGCTGTAGCGCTATGTGGAGTAGATGCAAAGTGGTCTCCAAAGTCAACCAGTAACGTCAGTTTGGCATCAAACAGTAAACACTAGAAAAAACCTAAATTTCATGTTTTGAAGGTGTTGCTGTTTGTGTTTGTCATCAGTGCAGGTGGTGAAGAGAAAACTAGTAATTACTACAGTAGAAACTCGATATTACAAAGTCAACGGGACCAGAAAAATCGACAATTCGTAATATCAAATATTTCATTTTGTTGAAATTATTTCAAAATTATTTTAAAATTAATTGGATTACAGTGCTGTGTATGCCACGCATGACCATGCAAGCTGGCTATCATCTCGCTCAGCACTTTCTCTCTGTTCAACTTGGTACACTGAGATTGTAATACGAGAGTTTTGGCGGCTTTAGCTGAGCAAAATCGAGAGGTCTAGCTGTAGTGAAGGACTTGCTGAAGTGCTGAAATACTAAATTTTTCTCCTCCTTGATAACCATTAAATAATTCAGGACAGACTGACAATTCAATTCTAATGAAACGTAAAACAATTGCTTTGTTAACAATATTAATATGGGAAATAAAATTCTAGGATATAAAATTCTAGGATATAAAAGTGCATCTCTTTAAACAATGGCATTTTAAATTTTAATGATGAAAATCAAGGTATGATCAAACACAATAAAATTTAGGTAATTTTTTTAAATATAGTATTATCATCAACAATAAATATGTATCAACTTTGGTGCACATGAACAACTTCAACCCGAATATTCATTTAATAGTTTGCGGTTTTGGAATGGTATCGACATTGAGGAAGGTATCGACTACATCGATAATCGCAATGCTAAGTCAGCTAAGTTGACTTCTACATTCTAAATGGCAGTAATGTTCGTCAACATGTTTGTGAATGTGGTCATGTAAAATCAGCACGGAGGGGAGCAATAGGAATGAAAATGATCTCAAAGCACATCGTTTTTATGAAGTTCATCATCACAGTAGCTTACTTTAAAATGGGAATTTCGGTAAGGAACGGCGATAGCAGAAATTTCACAGAGAAAAAATCATTCGCCTTGACCGGGATTTGAACCTAGATCCTCTGATTTCCGGCCAGGTGCTTTACCAGTTAAGCTACCGAGGCGTCATTTGTGGAATATTAGAGGCCTTAAAGGAGCTAGTTGTTCTCGAACTGCTAGGCATATTATGCCACAAAGCAGTCGAAGTCGTGCGCATGGCGCCGCCATCCAAGAGGTTAAGGCCGAACCTTAAACACTAAGGTGCTTACTGTATAACAAATTGAATTAAAGTTCGGCCTTAACCTCTTGGACGGCGGCGCCATGCGCACGACTTCGACTGCTTTGTGGCATAATATGCCTAGCAGTTCGAGAACAACTAGCTCCTTTAAGGCCTCTAATATTCCACAAATGACGCCTCGGTAGCTTAACTGGTTGAAGCACCTGGCCGGAAATCAGGGGATCCGGGTTCGAATCCCGGTCAAGGCGAATGATTTTTTCTCTGTGAAATTTCTGCTATTGTGCATTTTCAGCGGGTAACACCGTTAAGGTCCTCGCGGCTAGTTCGCGAACCTTCAATTTGTAAGGAACGGCGAGTAAATTTTTGTTTCTACAAAGCGAGTCTGCTGAAGACAGTTCACGAATTTGTCATTGTTTTTGTTATGATCTGTCTTCTATATAGTCTTGATTGAACTATTGACATAATAAATGACCACGTTTATTTAATTTTTACAGGCGCGCTATATCATTAACGTATTGGGACATAAGGAATGAACTAATAAGAATTCAATGATTCAACTCCATGAATCACGTGTAAATGTTTTGTGTCTTCCTCAGTGCAGTGATGACTTTCGATGGCGTTTCAAATAACTCCCTCTTGAATAAATCTACTTTTAATTTATGGTGGAACATTGTTCTTTTAAAAGACCCTTGGTTACTGAATACCAGGATAAACCTTTTAAAATGCAGTGCAGTGCAGGAAGCTAGGTCAATCGCTACTCTTGATTTTCATGCCGTGTGGTGTAGCATTGGCTACTATTGGAGATAATCTCGACAATGTGGAATCATATTTCTTATGTGATACACAGGCAAGTGAATTCTTGAAATTTGAAGTAGTGCCAATAAATATATAAATCTACAGCTGTTTTTTGTTTAAAAGTATGCATGGTACTTTCGAGTTGTTCCTGAAAGTTATTATTAGGACGATTATAGGTAGTAGCCGTCACTTTGTGGAAGTCCATTTTGTAATATCAGATTAAAGACTGCAAATCTGCTGTCTTTACTTTAACTGGTTTCTCCACACTGCAGCATCATCAGCACTGGTTTTAGTTCCTGATGATACTACAGAGTATAGTGTACTATAATACAGAGTTGGCTAAATGCCGAGGGTCTGAGCTGAGGTGGGTGCGATACTGCTCCAGTATCGCACCCACCCAGTACTTAAGACAAATGAGAGGGTTGTGCTTTGTTGATTTCACCATGTTGAGATAATGGACAATTGCCGAATGATAAGACAGTATATGAAAGTAAAATGAATGGTGTGAGAGGTAGGAGTTGACCGAGAAAGTGATGTTGAAGGGGAGGAATGAATTAGGAGTCTTAAGAACTGGAGAGTGTGTATGAAGCAATGCAAATGGGCGTAAATGGAGGCAAACCTCTTTCAAGAGGCTTGCAAGGCTATAGGTCAGAATGGAGGGAGCTGCAGAAGCAGAGCAAGGGACACAAGCAATGATACTTTCCGACTGTGCCTACCCTGGAAGGGAATGGCATCTATAAGATTTGAAACAAATAGAATAAATAATTTTGAAGCATTCCTTAATAATATTAAAATATTTTTCAAAATATTTAAAAATATATTTCAAAATATTTAAAAATATATTTCAAAATATTTTAAACTTATGAAGAAATCATTTTAAAATAATGTAAAAATAATTGAAACACCAAAAAATATAGTGAACATAATTTTAAAATGATTTTAAAATAATTTATTCATAAGATTTTGCTACTTGGGATCCTAAACAGCATGAAAATGTTCCAAAATGCAATAAGACAACATACAAGAAAGAAAATACATATGTGATGGTCTACATTTTCTTCATTCAGTGAAAAACACTTAAATACAAGGTTAGAAAAATTCAAGCAAGGCAAAGGTTGTGGAAGCTGTTGGCACACATCCAACAAAAGAGACAGGAGGGCAGAACGTGTCTTGTTTTATGTGCTACACTTCTGGGGAAAAAGCACCCACAAGAGTCATTTGCAAGGGGAAAATGCTTTGGATCTGTGGATGGCCCCTTGAGGCACTGTTTCTTTGAATATTACACACACTGCTTCTGACAATGGATGGCTGGAGAAAGTTCTTTCAGAAAAACCTTTTGAGCACACTTTTTTGAGTCTCATCATGTCTGTTAGCCCACAACTAACCTAATATCTCTATGATGGATACAAATCTCATGTCATTTTACCCTTTATCACGGAAGCTCAGGAAAAACCTGCACTGAAGTGTTTGTTATATTTTGGATGGCGTGAGAAGTAGCTAAAGTTGTACTTGCCCCAAAACCAGGGCAAAAGCACTTATGAAGAAATGTTTACATGTTGCCAAAGTATTAATTTTGCATTAACGTGTGAAAACTTTTAAGGGGAGAGGATATGCAAAGTTTGAATTTTACGGTGTATACACCAGTGCACCTCAATGAGAATAGGTTTCCCATCATGATATAAATAAATTCCACAAAATTAGTTAACTGGCAATTAATTTTATGAGATCAACCATGGCAAACAAATCAATAACTACAGCAATAACTTTCTTGTAAGTATTATCTACTAGTCATATCGGACTTCCATATCATGTATTTTCATTATTTAATTCAATAAAAATTTGTTACAAGGATTTTTTCAACCCTCCTATTGCATCATGTCATCTTTGCTGGAAAGTAATAAGCAACCAATGAATGGATGGTGTAGTAGGGTGTCTCTCATGATGGACATAATGGCTGTAGATATGAATGTGCTCGTAATTCTCTATGCTGACAATGAAGTATTTATTGTGGTCTTAGAGTTCACACAGTTTACTAGAGTTATGGATATGCTACATCTCTCTGATACCAATTTCAATTGATCAAAAGCTAATTCAAAATTCTTAAATTTCCACAAAACACTCTGTTTGTGTCCAAAATAAAAAAGCTGACATGTCACCACCCCTTACCAGTCCACGCTCCTTTATCCACACCTCCAGTGCTGCTTCCGGCTGGTAGAAGGCCTTGACGTATGCCTCCACGCGCTCCTTGCTGGTGCCAAACACCTGAGACTTCCACGCCCCCTGCACTCCCCTCCCGCCGCGGCACGGCCCTCCCAGGATGCTCTCCACCTTGGTGAGGAACTGCGTGAAATCCAGCTGCATCAGGCCTCTGCCTCCGTTGGAGCAGTGACGGCCAGCGTTGGCAAACCTGCAACCGCCACATAACATATGAATGTGACTACAAGCTCTCCTCTGCATCACACAAGAGAGAAATGGCCCCTCATTATTTACAATTAACAGCTTTCTGGTATGATAACACAAGATTCCACGCAAAACCTAAGGCAGGTCCCTGACCTATGTTTCCTCGGCATTTATTTATTTTTCTGCTTGCAGGGAAAATTGGACTGGTGGTTGGTTGATTCAGGTCAGTATCATAAAGGAGACCTTGCATAGTTGAAATGATTTTTTTTTAAACTTTCCTCCCACTAAAGAATATACAGTCGAGCCCATTTATATTGGAGTTAAGGGGGTCAAACATTTAATTTGTCGTACTTCAGCTGTTGAAATTCAATTGACTGGTTCAACGCAGTTCTCCAGCCCTTGCTGGGAAGCACAAGGGAGGTCCCATATAAAAGTATCGACAACACCAAGCCACAACGTGAAACCAACTTTGCAAGAGCCTGATGCCTTGTGCAGCAGTCAGTATTTGGTAGTTCAAAATTACCGTGAGAAATTTGGCGATGCACACAGATGTTAGTGTTCCAGCTCAAAGGTTGGCTCTGGCACCAGAGCGACTGAGGGTGAGGGGCATCGGATAGAGCTGTGTGGGGCCACTGTAGGTGCCTACAATTCTTGTCCAGGTTTACTGGTAAAAGATACCTATTTTGCCTACATTATAAGCAAAAGAAGGAAATAACACTTGCCTCAAGTTTTCTGCTAATTTAACCACTGTCACCAAGTAGCAGTGCCTGCCGATTCACATTCCTCACTAATGGAGTGGTAAGCTACACCACATCATTTTTGGAAACAATCTAACCACCCATTTCGGGGATAAAGTTCTTACCACTAAGTCAACTGTAAACTTGTAAGGTTGCACTTTCACTAGTAAACCACTTGCAGGAACATTAAAAACCCAGTTTCACCAGAATGCCTAACTGCCACCTACAACTGCCGCTGGCTGTCACTGACTCTCTCTTTATCTCTCACACACAGGTGTGCGACCCTTGCCTGTATTTTGCACCCGTTTGCAGGCCTCTAGTATCTTTATCTCTCTTGCTGAGCTTGAAGGAGGGGAGGGGGTGAGTGGATGGCACCATGGGATGTCTCTGAGGTTGCTTCTTCTTCTTCTGGGCAACCCTGGGGGGCACGTGCAGGTAGATGATATGGAACCACTCAGGTTGTTGAGTGGAATGGGGAGGGTCAGGGATGCGGCGTCCTTTGTTATCAGGAGGGTCTTCAATCCCTCCTCTTCGCACTCTTGACTCCTCTAGACCATCCCCTCAGCTTCCCTCCCTTCCCCCCCATATCCCTCGAAGATCCACCCGTAACCACCTGCTCGCACCCCCAGGGTCACCCAGAAGAAGAGGAATGAACGTCACAGACATTCCGTGACTCTATTCCCCCGTCCCCTTCCCACTTCAAGCTCAGCAAGACAGACATAGATACACCCGCAACTGGGATCTTTCCTCTCCACAATCCCTCACGCACCGTAAACCCTAACTCCCCGGCCGTCATGTAATCCTTGAGGAGACGATGCGGAAAATATGCCAAATCACGCCCCATTTGTCATCAAGGTCTTAGTAGTAGAAAAGAAACAATATTACCTCCCAAGATCACTTATTCCACTGACGATAGAGGACAACTAGAGTATGGCTGAGCCAGATGCCATCATAACAGCATAGATGTTAGAAGCAAATGTCTATTTTTAGCATCCATACTAGATTACCATCTCTACTGACTATTCCGAAAATAAAATTCTCATTACAAAATGTTCAACTTTTGTTTTACACACATTTTTGATCCTGGGATGAAATTTTTCCGACACTACGATCACCGACTTAAAAGCATTGACATAGGAAATACAAGTAGGTACTTATTTTACGATCTTTTAAGAGTGCTTTCACGAACGGCGACGAAAAAATTATATGTACAATGTTGTCGAAGAGAACAAAATTTAGAGAAAACAAATATAAAATTTTTTCACAACATTTTCAGAATGTTCGAAATTATGAAATGCCAATTTTCCATCCCGCTGACTTCGTCTCTATGCCTCATCACGCAAAGTTTCTGGAGACGGAGTTGAGGATAATTTAAAATGCAATTCGTTTCTTTCGTCAAGAAGCCGAGAAATGCAGGGACAAAAGCTATCTCTCTTATCGCTGATTTTATTTTGGTGAATACTGAAACTTATAAACTTTTATTCAAGCATAGGCAAGGATATTTTTCCTGTGCATACTAGAGAAATTTTTTTGCGTGGTGTTTGGTGCACGCGGTATCTACGGTAGCTTACAACTTGGTAACCTTGAGCAGCTTATCTCTCCTGGCCGAAAGTCCTGTTGCATGGAGCTCGCTTGCCGAAATAAATATATACACATTGAAAGTATATCTAATTCTCCCAATTTATTAAGTCATTTTACACATGCTTAGTTTTCAAAGATGAAGAATACCGTCAAAACGAAATGTATTTCCGACTTCTGCAAGCTGAGATAGGTGCATGTTTTTCAAATTTGTCGGAACGTAATTGCTAACTGAGTAATCTATTTTAAACTTTGTTTAGTCAAAAACAAATATATGTTCCATATCCTATGCAAAGAAAAGAGAAGTAGCTTTTCTTGTTTATTTTCAAGTGGGCGTCAAAGTTGAACTTGCTCCCAGAACTTGAAAATCATCCGACCTTTTTACCTTTCTCAGTCGAAAAATTAATTAATGTAGCCAACAAATTGAGGGACTACGAACTGGCCACGAGAACCTTAACGGCATTATCCACTGAAATTGCACAATAGGAAGAATTCCACAGAGAAGACCGGGATCCCGGTCAAGGCGAATGATTTTTTCGCTGTGGAATTCTTCCTATTCTAATATAAAACCAACTTCAAATTATATTTTTGACATTAATAAACGTAGAAATAAACAAGCTTTAGTTCCATACACTTTATTTTTAAATCAAAATACCCATTTTTGAGAAATAGGCCTTCAAACTTGGGGGATGGAATTTTACAACGGACATTAGGTGCCTTGAGCTCGAATATAGTCCCCTCCCAGACTTTTTCTGTGAATATTTCGGCCAAAAATTATACAGTAGAACCTCTTTTTTACGAACCTCTAATTTACGAAATGACACCAATTTACGAACCATTCCGCCGGTCCCGATCTTTGTATATAGGAAAACCATGTAAAATGACCTCTATTTTACAAAACCTCGATTTTATTGATTTACGAAGTGAGAGGCCGGTCCCTAGGAGTGATTGACCTCTGTTTTACGAAGTTTTTGAAAGGATTTTGCAGCACTGAACTCAGTACAATGGAACAACGATCGCTGTATACTGCGACAGGAGCAGCTGAAGCCAGATAGGTCATGTTGAGAGGGCCCTCGGTCCAAGTATTTCATATGGGAAATGTGGAAAAATCGATTCAGCATAGTGCTTTTTGAAGTGCTTAAACTGCAGCAAAAATCCCAGAGACTGATCATCCAAATCGCAATTCAATCCTAATTATATGATCCAAGGAAAAAATGTTCAAAGACGCATGGCACGACGCCTACTTCTTGAAAACAATGACCCAGTTCATAAAATAATCGGATTAGTGCTTGGTAATTTCTATTCCTTTTCTATCATTTTGTGTATTGTGAATACCTAACTCGTCGTCACAAAGGATCCATATTTTCTCTGGAATTATTTAAAATTAGCTTTAAGGTAGCCGCCGCAACCCCAATTCAGAACTTACTTTAGCCTTTCACATGAAAATGGTATTCCCGTTGGAAGTTCTTTGCTGCAGCTGTCGTGGAGCTTAGTTTCATTAAAAAATACTAATTTTCCAATAATAAATTACTTATATTCAAATATTGATGCAATTTGATTATTTAATTTTTCATTTGAAGTGTTTTACGTCGTTAGGTATGAATTCGCGATCTCTTTCTGTAGCCGCGAGTAAATAGTTCTTGCAAGTCACCGCTAGATTTCAGCACTGTAGAATGCATCTTAAAAAAAGAGGGAATTTCAAATTTACTCGAGTGAAGTTCTAAAATTGACTTAAATTAGCTGCGAAATATTATTAAATGTATTTCAAACGATACGCTTTCTTCAAAAAAGGAATTTTCTGGTATTTTCATGGAAATATACTGGGTCAATTGGAACTTTGTTTTGAAATTTCCTAGTTAAAATGTATCCCTGGCTTTCCCATGTTAAAATGGCTTCTTTAAACAGAAATCGACTAGCACTAAATATACCCCTTTCGTTAATTAATGCATAACTGCATATACTTAATATACTCTGCAGGATGAGTTAATTCTCTTATTCCCCTTATTTTGAGATTTACCAACCAGCTACAAGAACTTAATTCAGTTGCAGCAGCCAAGTTCATACCATTATAAATTTATAGAAAAATATTCACCTGTTTTTTTTTAAATTCATGGCTGTTTCATTCTCTTTTACTAAAGTGAGTCTCCTAGCCTTAGGAATAATGCCTATGCTATACAGCGAATCAATACAATTGAGGTGTAATTTTTAAATCCTTTCAATTTGGTGTAGATACACTGCACACAGAATATAACGTAATATCTGTTGTTTTTTCCCAGAATGAGCAGATGACTATTATTTGTTATAGTAATTAGTTTGATTTCAAGAGCAGTTTGATTGCAAGAGCATGGGAGTGTCACCGCAAAAACTATTTCCTACTGTTGGAGATCAGCTGGTTTTGGTGACACATCAGTTCCGGAGACAGAGGAGTTAGTGGAAGATAACCTCCAATTTACAAACCCTCTAATTTACAAAGCTCAAATTTTTGGGTCCCTTCAACTTCGTAAAATAGAGGTTCTACTGTATTATATATAATTTTTTATACTATATTCGGAGGAATACGGTACTGAAGAGAAGCATTAGCCTTCTTGGAAGCACACCCTTTTACCAGAGGCTCAGAAACAAGTGGGCTTTATAAAAGAAAACTATGCAGTAAGCACAAAGTGATATAGATAAAATGGTGGCATCCAATTGCTCTGCATTTATGGAACTTCTGTACTTGGGGCTCAGGTGAGAAAGTAGCTACTTCTCACTGACTTCTCCTTTCCCCCTGCTGTGGTTGTGCCAACAATTGGTTCTACAGTTTTCCTTCCCTCAGATTCTAAATGGTAATGGCTCCTTAAACTTGCATATTGGGGGAAAAGTAAAGATTTCCACAAAGCTTAACTCCAAAACAACATTCACAACATTAGTAGGCATCATAAATTACACCAGAAATGACACTTTCGAAAGTGAAGGTCATCTACCAAGATGCCAATAACAGGACTTTCAGCATTCAAAAGCATACATAAATGGTAAATATTTCAAATCAAAGATATGTGATCAATAGTTATTTGTTCAAAAATTGATTGGATAAATAAGCAAAAGGCATGCTGTAACTCCGGATATTCCAGGAAGGAAGCAGAGTGAAGCAGAATCCAGAGTTTCCCCAAAAGAAAGCACAGTCTTGTATCATTACATATTGAAGAGATTAGATACAATGTGATCGGAAATGTTTCTTTTATTGTCTATTAAATTAAATTATCATCCCCTTCCTTGAGAAGCTAGGATTTTTTGTTGTAAAACACTATAGAACCTGTATGAGTTCTCATCTAAGCACTTTCAGTGACTCTATTAGAAAATTTAAATTTTTTGGAGAACAATTAGAGACGTTTTTAGGCAGAGTGAAAAGTTAATCATTCCAAAGCCTTTGATTGGCATTAAATATAATATTAATGCAAAAATAATTGACACATTGAAGATTTTATATATCCCTTGAGCAAATGAAAAGTAATTGCACTTGTAATTCTATATGTTACTTTTTCAAACAGTAGTTTGTAGTTGCAATAAGTAACAATTACCCTGAAGTCATTGAAACTGGGCCTGAGTACCTGTTTCCAGAACTAGTCCCGCCACTGATTGTTTGTCATGTCGAGGGAGTGAGACAGGATGTGCATCGAAGGGTGCTTTGGATATAACTTCCAATGAAGCCAGCTAACCAACCACTTCATCCCGTCATGGCTGAATATAGAATCCAATGACTGCTACCAGCAAACAGCCAATTACATTACAGACACTCCACAACTCTCTAGTGCACCCCCCACCGTGCTGGCCAAGGACTTGGGAAGAGAAAAAGAAAAACAAATGTCTCACCCCTCGACCAAAGTGTCGCAGACGAGTCCAACCACCTGCTGCCAGAGGATGAGGTGGACCGAGGAGGGGAGGGGAACTCGGGACGCCACTCCCTCAATGCGCATCGCAAAGATTTGCAGCTCCTGCGTAAAGAGAGAGAGAGGAGTCAAGAGAAGGAACACAAGGCACACAACTGCTGCCACAGTCACAAAAACCATAACTATCGTGCACATCCTCTGAAGCCTGGTACACACCGTGTCTTCTCCGGGATGGATATATCTATGGCATGGAGTGGGTGCTGTGCATGTGCACTCTCTGGAAATTCAGACAGCTGCACTAACGGCTAGTTAGCTTGATGCCAAGGTTATTAGGTCCAATGCTATTTCTCTTGCTTGTTTTGCTGTCAGTACCAGAGGCAATCATTGTTTAGGTTCACACCACATGATCAAAGCAAAGGTTCTACGATCCAATCTGCCAAGGGGTTGTTCCCACATTCTGCTTCTCCATATACATTTTCTACTCAATATTTTCCAAAATAATGAGAGGGGATCTACGTATCAACAGATGGTGGAGTGCGAGGCAAGGTGACTGCAACAGGAGGTGGTCTCAGCTGCAAGTAGTGGAGTGAGTGTGTGACGTCACAGGGCTCCATGCTGGGTAAGAACCCAGGACCCTACAGGGCATCTACAGGACTTTCAAAGGACTTGTAGGCCAAGTTTATTCTTATAACCACGTTGGGGCATTTGCCATCCACAGACAAAAGGCTTGATGCCACATTATCTTCTTACTGCACGTGGAGCAGAATTGAGACCTGTCCTCACATTATAACAGACAATATTTAGTCATGTAAGCCACATGCCTTTTCTTCCAAAACGCTGGAGCAAAGAGGGGCTGCACGGCTTTCATGAATCCTCCTTATTCACATCTCCCAATTCCTACTGCTTATTTCCACAAAATTTCACTTCAAATTTAATTGGTGCCTCTCTAAATTATTCCTAAATATTGAATTATTTAGTACTAAAAATCATCACATAACAAAAACTCATACAATTTTTACCGGTGTTCTCTAACAGTCCAATTGCGTAAGAAAAACTATATTTCACCGTGAACGCTTCAATATAAGATTCCATTTCAAAGATTTGAAATAATTACACATTCATATGTCTAATTTATTTTATATTTTCTAAATTAAATACCATAGTAGTAATGCATCAATGTGTGGCAAAAGTGGAACAAGTAGTGGTTCACTGATATCATATTTTGTGCGATGGATCAGTGAAACAGTGGCAAGCAAGTAGAGACCTCCTGTACCATGTATATATACATCGTACATGTAAGACAACACGATGCAGTGCTGATATGCACTCATTGCTGCATCTACGTAATCTACCTACATTGTGCACTGTGAGCTGCTGCAAAGGGGGTTTGGCATCTTTTCAAAATTGTATTAGGGGTATGTTTCCGTATCACATACCTGAAGTAAAATTTGCCGCACAATAATAATGAGTACGCATGTAGATAAAGCTGCAATGTAAAAACTTGCCTAAGAATTCTTAGCATAGTGGCAAGAGTCACATGCGGAGTTGGTTAACATGGTATTTCACAGAGAGTAAAGCATCAGATTTATTTATTTTTCACATGACCATCATCTTGCCAGCAGCCTTTTTGGTAAAAATGAGAATTTTTTCCACTTTACGACTGTCATCACATTCTGTCATTTCATAACTTTGGAAGCTTCCTAATAATGCACCGAGTCCCATGCACTTGGAATATCCATTTGGTCAGGACCAGAAAATCTTCATAATGGCTATATTTCACAATGCCGAAGCTTAATATACCACGTTTCTACTTTATTGGTAAGAAAAAAAGGTGGTAGAAACACAAAATGGCTCATGTCTTACCCGTAGAAGAACGTCAATGTATGAGGAATGCTGACTCATGACATCGGGGACCTCCCAGTTGACAAGCGACATCTGACTCAGAATCTGTCGCAAATTGACAGCGCCCTTGGACACACAAAGGTAGATAGGTATCCTCAGTTCATCTGCTACATTTACTGCCTGCAAGTAAACATGGAAGTAGAGGTGAAATTCAAATTTCAAATTCGTACACCATGTTAATTTTTCATACTCTCATTGGCATCTTCAAAAAGCAATTAATTAGCTGTAATACATTACCTTAAAATGACAGTTAAACCAATGCATCAATTTTCTCAAAGTCTGAAAAGCCAATTAAAAGGAAGGAAATTAAACTCTGAAACTGGTATTTTGGGAGCCATCAACATGTGTGTTAGTGAAGCACTAAGCACATAATGCAATGCGTGCTGACATTTCTTTTTCACAATTTAGATGGTAAGATTTTGGCGAGTGAATTATGCAGGAGAATTCTCGCCACGGAATGGTTTTTGGTGACGAGTCATTGTCTGCTGAGGCTGGCGGGATTTCTTTGTGTTCTGGAGTTTCGTAACTGTGCTAACACATTTGCTGTTAATGACTCCTCATTCAGTTCATGATATTATTTTTGTGTAGGTGTATGATTCTGCATGTGTCTAATTTAAGGTTTTCCATGAATTTGAATGAGGTGAGATATTCTCAAGTGATACAGTACTGCTTTAATTATGAGTTTGCCGATGGCTGATTGATTGAATTACAGTGTCCTTGACTTACGCGGATCTGAGTTACACAGATCCGGAGTTAAACGGATGCTCAGTTAGGCCGGTGGTAAGGTCTGCACAAACTGGTGCAGGATGCAGGAGCGAAATTCGCCGGGGAAAAAATCTCTCGACGGGATACCAGTACTCTAAAACCGACGTGAATCCCACCCGGAGGAACGCGGACCCGGCGCGAATATTATTTAGTTAGCTGCATGCCACGTTTCCATCATCCCGCAACTAGTCTAGTACAAAATTACTGAGAGAAATGTCGACAGGAGAGTTCATTGTAGCGGTTAAGAAGTATCCGTTACTCAATCTGAAAATCAGTGAAAATGATTAGGTCAAATACTTATATACAGTGTGTCCCATTGATCGTGTGTCATTTTTGACCTGTAATTTTAGACACTTCCTTTCGAGCCACATGGATGAAATTTGGTACCTGGCTCGAAAAAGGTTGTGAGTTTTGTTGAGTCTATGAAAAATGTTAAAAATATGACCTTTTGACCCCAGAAATAGGGTCCAACCTAAAATCCAAAGTTTTCCTTATGGGCTTTCAATGTTAAAATACTTGAAAGACAAAATAAGAATTATTTAGCGAAACTTGCAACTAATAGGATTTTGGGCACGAAGAACACGATGGAAGAACTTTTGAGGTCGAAAATTGCAACCGTGACTCCTGAAAGGTCACAGGGGTTACAAAAAATGAATCACCGCAACAAACCTGTCAAATCATAGGTTTCAAAGGGTGCCGCTCGAGCGCAGCAACGTGCGTTCAACCACGACTTTCATCCTTTTGCTGCTCCTCTGGAGTTTTCCCCTGACCACAATCTAATCTCCCTGACACTTCCAGTCCCGATTTTTATTTCCCTGACATTTCCCTGACTGGTATGAACCCTGCTGAGGAAGGGTGAGGAAGAGGAAGCCTCACAGTTCATGGAGGGGGAGGTCGAATAGCACAGTTGGAAGAGAACTGCATCGCTTGTACGCAAAAACACACTGGCCAGTGATAGGCTAAGGTGCCAAGTGTGTTCTGAGAAGGGATTGCACACGCAAACATTACCAAGTCCAGGGCGTGCGAAGTAGGACTATGCACATGTAACTGTTTCCAGAAATACCATACCAAGATAGAAATTTAACGTAAGGAGTATTTTATAATTTTGCAAGATGCATGGATTCATTAAAATTACACTTGGACCGATACCACTTTTTCCAATTCCAAAATGATACATCGACACCAGTGGCCAATTCCGATAGTATTATTTGCCGATACCTTACTTATTTTTCCCAAAAAATTTGACCAGTGCTTTCCTTCTATCTATTTATACTGCAGATAATGAAGTTTGATTCTTATTGCAGTTTAAAATTTTTCTTTCAGCCAATGCATCACATAAATTTCAATAAGAGTTTTTCACACTCTCCCGTCATTGACCTTTTTGTGACAGACTGAAATTTCTAGCATTAGTTCTGCATAGTCCTTTGGAGTGTTCACATCTAGTAGTTGTTTTTTATCAGTGAATTTGTTTTTGCTGCGTTATTGTGACATTTTGTTGATAAGTATTTTAACCCTTCCGTAATTGATAGTGATGTGGAAGGCGATGCTGGAAGTGATGTTCCTACCGATGAATTAGAGGACATTGGAATCTCCGGTTCAGAATCCAGCTTCTCCGAGCATACGGATGCCGATTCCAAGTAGACCGACGATGAAAAGCCAACGACAACAAATAGGGAATGGCAGGGGGTGAATACTTGAGGCCCTCCCCCTCTCCTGTGCACCCCCTACGCTCAACTTTGAAGTTAATTGAATTTCTAGATAGATGTGCAGAGCAATATGAGGGTCACCTGCAGCTGCAAGCGTATGGAAAAGGGGAAGACGGGAGAGAAGTGCCTGAGCAGAGTGATGCAAGATGCTGGCAGAGAAGTAGCCAAGGGTGTAGGCAGGAGAGGTGAGCTTCCCAGCAGAGGGGGATTGTGCGTATTGGCACATCATTTAATGATAAATGCACACTCATATGCTCCACTCCCACTCACATGCCCCAACAGATTACTCATAATGTGTTGAGGGGGCTTATCACGACACAAACTGAGCTACATTGATGAACTCTTCTCGGGCTCTACACCGGGTAAGTGAATGTAATGCTGCCGACGTTTCAGGTAGCGACTCATTACCCATCCTCAAGGCAAATGTCACGTAACTAACCCGTCCATTGGTTTTATACGGACGCTGGCGGTGGGGGATTGGTCGAGCCCCGATTGTTGACCTGGAGGACCGTTGACCGTTGAACTTTGGCCGGTGGATAAGGACATCGAGAAAGGCTATCACCGGAAGGAAAATGGCAAACTTGGACACAGCGTTTACCGTAAACCGACGCATACGGATCTCTACCTGAACGGCCTTAGTCATCATCACCCCTCTCAACGCAGCGCGGTCCTCTCCACACTAATCACAGAGAGTAAAGCATCAGATCAGCAACAATCGGGGCTCGACCAATCCCCCACCGCCAGCGTCCATATAAAACCAACGGACGGTTTAGTTACGTGACATTTGCCTTGAGGATGGGTAACGAGTCGCTACCCGAAACGTCGGCAGCATTACATTCACTCACCCGGTGTAGAGCCGAGAAGAGTTCATCAATGCAATTCGCCGGGAAAGCGTGAAATCTTACTGAGCTACATTGCAAATGACCCGCTCACAGCCACACAAGAACACACACTGGACCACAACATCTTTAGTGCACCTGAGAGTAGAACTGCACGAGGAAGTGTCGTGCTGTGTGTGAGGGCGTTCCATGCTGGTAACAGCTTTGTCCTCTCGGGGCCTGACGCGACGGGGACTGCAACAGGCTCTCCAGATACGGCTGCAGCAGCAAGAACTGCGAAGACAGGAACGACACCGACTCTGCCGCTGCAATCCTCTCGGCGAGACCATAGAGGTTTTCCGACTTGCTTAAATCCACAACGGGAGACAACTGGGCACAATGCACCTGTTGCACAGGGAGAAATTAAAACTTGGGAATCACGAAGAGAAAGTGAAAGCAATAGACATTTACTGTAATTGAAGACACCCCTTCAAAACTCTTAATACCTTGAATATCATGAAAATTTCAGACCATTCGACTATATATTAAAGATCAGCAGTCAATGACCAAAAATACTGATCAGCAGCAGCTCCACTTGTGATTCTCAGAGCTCACCCATCCAGCAGAAAGTCTTTTGTTGGCTTGTGGAAATGAATAAGGGATGCACAACAGTGGACTCTCGTTAGGACGTTCTTCATATCTTGTTTCCCTCTTTTCACATTTCCACAGGCCAGAATCACAGAATGCATGTAAATAATTCTGGCTAGCATGTCTTTTTAACCTCTGCTGCATGTTTTGAGGAGGACCATACCTAATTTTTTTCAGGAAAATAAACACAGTATAGTCTACTTTGATGATGGATCCTTCACAAGAGGTTCAAATCTTGCATGACATAAGATTGCTATCGCTTTAAAAAAAATATTTAAATAGGTACATAACGATTTGAAGTTTAAATCAAAATTTAAAAAAAACAAATCACATCAAAAGTGAGACAAGTGCTTAAGCATTAGCCAAGGGAAAGCCTGTGGTGAAAAGAAAATTATCCACTAAAAAACTCAACTTCCTCCGCAAAGTAGAGTAAAGTCCATGCATGGAGTGTGTCGAAACAGTGGCAAAAATTAAAGTTCTACCGTCAATACTAAACTTGCGTTTGTTCTACTCAGCACTTTGTTTGCTCGGCATTTCTGCCTTCACTCCAAACTCATTTTCAAAAAAATATAAAAAACAAATAATGTATTGCAGCAAGTGTTGTGACGTGAATTGATTATCATTAGAAATTTTAAAATAAGAAGACAAAGGTGTTTTTTCACATGCCTCCAATGTTGCATACTTATAGAGAAAACCTGATTTCATAAATTGGTTAGAATAACTTAAACAAATATAATTAAATATTTGTTTGAAACTTAATAGACATCACGATAAGAGTATCACTCATATTCTATCAACATTACTTTCTGCATTTTATACTTTTATGACAACCACCAAAGTGATGCCACCCTCTGTGCCTTTAAAACATTGGGTCATTTTTCATTCTCACTGCAAAAACAAGTCTCAAAAATAATTATTACAATGCCCATTACCTGCACTAAATATAAGATTAAATTACCTGCACAACGATGAGCTCTATGTGAATATCGCTTCTTCTGTTTTTGAGATATAAAGTCTTTTTCCAGAGACAGTACATACAAAACATGCTGTTTGGTCTTTATGGTCATTATTAATTACTGAGAGTGCATCCACGCAAGATATTACATGTCTTTACTTGGGAGGCCAAAAAAAAGGTAAACAAATTTGTGTTACAATACATATATGAACACCAGCTATCTATGGAAGAAACTAAAATGAACACCCAGGGGTTGTGTTTGAAAGTGTCGCCATGATCACGAGAAAGTAACCAGGGAGTCACATGGTACAAACATGAAAGGATTGCAAATTAGTTGTGTTTGAACCTCTTGCAACAATCTCTCTCATAGTGTTCACATGAGTTTTCCTCATCCATTACGTGCATAGAGCATCCGGATGACAATTAACTCATGTGTACACAATGAAAGAGATAGTTGCAAGCGATTCAAACACAACTAATTTGCAATCCACTCATGCTTGTACCTCATGACTCCATGGTTACTTGATAATCCTGACAGTTTCAAAACACACCCCATGCATATTGCTCCCATGGAAGTGATTCAGCCTGCACACACACGTCTCTTCAACTTCCCTCTCGGAAAGCCCCACCTGTTTAGCACATTTTCCTAATTCCCACGTTCAGGCTGTCGGGTCCCGACTAAAATATGCTAATGAGAGTACCCTGTATATGCAAAATAGCAAACACAATTTATCTGCGAGGAAGTATTTACAATTTACATCATCCCTTTTTGTTATTAATTTGCATGATTAGAACAAACATAAATGTCTCCTGCTGTCAATGACCCTTTCTTTTTCATTGTTAATTTACATTGTCTCCAAGTACGTGTGCTTGTTTTGTCACGCTTTTGTGTTAAAGATTTTTCTTTTCACTAAAATTATAAACAAACAATGAGTTTTGAAGTTAACTTAACCAACTTAAGTTAACAGAGTGTTGAAGCTGTCAGAATGTCAGAAGTTGGTAAAAACAGTCGTGTCCACTGACACCTAATTCATTGCTATAGTCTTTGCATGAGTAGAGAAACAGGGATATGTTGACCTCAGAACATAATATATGGATATGAATTAGACAAATTCAGGGATAAGCCAATGAATTACATACGTACGATCAATCGAAAAGCTAGATCCTCACCTTATCTGCATCTTGAGATGGTACTTTGACATCATTTTCATTGGAGAGAATTAATTTGTCATGGATCCTTTCCAAGAGGGTCTCCAACTTGTAGCTGTAAACACGTTCAGTGGACACTGGCTACAAAGGCACACAAATTGAAAAAATATATGTAGTTAAATAGTGATACAAGTATGAAGTAGGAGTTCAGATACTATGTATAATAGGGGACATAACTAAACTACAGAGTAAACTACATAACTAAACTACTAGCATTGCAATATTTGCACCAACAAATTACCCAAGGACAAAAAGCTTTTTCCAGATGCATTTTTCTTTTTTCGTATAAACAACAATGATGAAATGAAGTGATGTTAATATACGTATATACAAGTCTCCACTCCAGACAAGAAGGATAACTGCTTTCAGCGGAACCACCAATACTAGGTACATACTGAGGGTCTGTACCATTCCCATCCACTGGTTTCACAGGGTGGAGGTTAAATTGCATGTTAACAATAACTTGGGCGCAATAAGTTTGGAAATATAATACCTATAAGAAGTTTACTCTGCAAGTGATGAATATGAATCTGTTCTTGAAGCACTCCAAGAATTAAGTACATCAGTTTTTTTCGCCTGGTTTCCAATATTTTTTACCAAGTGGAAATTCATTTTCAATGCGGTTGATGAAGTCACATTTATACTCAAGACTATTGATACAGTCTGATCATAAAATACTAAGCCCTCAGCCTAGGAGAGATTTAACATATTGGAGCTTTTATATTAAAGTCTTTCTTAAAGTCAAATTGTAGATAAATTACTCCATATTGCTCCTCCAAGGTTGACATTCCATTAATGACCAAGGGTTTTACTGGAAATTCAAATGATCAATTCTACAGTAATAAGTTAATTTCGGAGCATACCCTCAGAATCTGCTCACCTTACCACCTTTTGACTCTTACAAGGGGAGTGTCCGAGTTTAGGGTCTAGGATTTTGACGAAATTTACCAGGCAGGGTGTGTCCTTGATTAATTATTTACGAATCACCCCCCATATAGGGTTATATATCCAGTAACTTCGTCAAAAAACGAGTTTGAAATATTGTATTGCCAATATAAAGCTAATAATTAGTCATGTTTATTCAGTGCAATTTGGGTTAGGGGTAAAGTACTCGCTTCACAATGTCGATGTCCCTGGTTCGAGAATCTTCACCTACAATTTTTTTTTCATCGCAGTTTCGTTGTACGACTGTCCCTGGTTTTACATATTTTTAATCTGTTTACCCGGGATGCATTTTAATTATTTTACGTACTTATTACGTAATTGCTAAAATTACGTAATTATTACGTAAAATAGTTAATTTCGTTATTTACCTAAATCACGTAATTAGTACGTGGTGGAAATACGTCCGCACTCCCTGTAGTTTGCTATGTACGAAATTAACGGAAGAGCATGAAGTGTGATCGTGATTTTTAATTTCCGCATCTTTGGCCATGCAGTCCCGATGCACATACAACGTTTGTTCTAATTAGCCTGGTACCGTGACTTTCCAATGCTTTTTTGGAAAAACTAATCGCAAGAGAAAAAAGAACTTAAGCTCTGCAATCATATAATTGTAAGTATCTACCAAAATATTATGGGTGATTCTAACATGCTCCTGAAAATGTGCAATCATTAATTCTTCAAAATTATTTGTTACCGCTGGTATTTTATGAGTTTCCAAGCGATGTCCCTGGTTCGAAACTCTCTTCCACCCGAACCCGAACATTTCGCCCGATCACCCAAACATTTCGGTAGATACTTACAATTGTACGATCGGGACTGCGTGGCCAAAGATACGGAAATTAAAAATCACGATCACATTTCATGCTCTTCCGTTAATTTCGTACACAAACACAACAGGGCGTGCGGACGTATTTCCCCATGTACTAATTACGTGATTTAGGTAAATAACGAAATTAACTATTTTAAAATGCATCCCGGGTAAACATTAAAAATATGTAAAACCAGGGACAGTCGTACAACGAAACTGCGATGAAAAAAAAATTGTAGGTGAAGATTCTCGAACCAGGGACATCGACATTGTGAAGCGAGTACTTTACCTCTAACCCAAATTGCACTGAATAAACATGACTAATTATTAGCTTTATATTGGCAATAAAATATTTCAAACTCGTTTTTTGACGAAGTTTCTGGATATATAACCCTATATGGGGGGTGATTCGTAAATAACTACTCAAGGACTACCTGCCTGGCAAATTTCGTCAAAATCCTAGACCCGAACTCGGACACTCCCCTTGTTAGTGATTGTATGCAGAGGAATAAAATCAATTATGTGTTAGGGTTTCGAGGGGGCATAAACTGCTGGTGACAGTCGAAGATGAAGATGTTTCAAAACCAGCTCCAATTAATCTGAATACATAGGTATTTTGTAAGGACTGGTCGATTCCGATTCTCAATTCCACCGATTTTTAGCGGAATCAAGAATCGAAGCCTTCAAAGTCAAGCAGAGCCAAGCGAGAGGATGGAAATGGCACTCTCCCCCCTTTAATTGGCCACCTTGCACTTTCCAGAGTTTTTCAGAAGAATACAAAAATTCCCTGAGTTTTCCAGGACTTGAAATTCCCGGAGTATTCGCAGAGTATTCCCAGGTCGCCATAAGATCCCTGGGGCTGATGAAGAAGACAAACCGACATGCTCTTATAATCCTGTAACATATACTGCAATGGACTGGACAAAAATCTGGTGTTCTCTTATTCTGTGATGTTCTACAAAAAACACCAAACACAGAAGAATAGGCAAAATAAACAATATGCCATGTTCTTTAAAAAAACAATATACATATATTATTTAGATATTCCATTTTTCATCAAAGGATAAAGTTGATTATACAATAAAAGTATTCATTTTCAATTTGGCAATAAGAAAGGAACAAACTCAATTCCTTGACGCTTTGTTTCGATTACAATGATTAATTTCATGTTAAAACTTTTTGCCATGCAATTTCTAAAAGTACCTAGACCCCGATCACAGGCAGACTCAAATGGAGGCAATCGACTCATTGTCACTGGACCACACTATGATCTAAAATCACAATGGACCAACTCCACCATGTTTTGAGACGGTGGCCATGAGTTCAGATGGAGGAAGTTCAAATGTTGAGAGGGATACACACCACTTCGGAGGCGAAGAAGTGGAAGACGGTGTAGAGGTAGTACTCGTAGAGGTGTGTGGCTCGGATGATGACGGCAGGGGCGATGGGGCGCAGCAGGCAAGCCATGCGGATGTACCTCCCCACGAGGCGCAGCACCGTCAGCGCTGTGTTCGTGAGGAACGGGAGGGGGGGCTTGTGCACGCTGCTCCGGAACGAGCCTCCCCGGCTCAACCGCTTCCTCCCAACCCTGTTCCACAAAGCCAAAGCTCGTTCAGGCCTTTCAAAACAGCAACTGATCATCATTGGTCGAGCCCAGTCACAATTCTCATTTCTAGCCATGAAGAGAACTTCCAGAGAACGAGGGAATACCCTCTCCCTTGCAAGAAATCCCAGTACAATTCTTATTAAACTATTTCTCGTAATTTTTTCAATGGCAGCAGCACCTGAAGTTTAAAACTCATGAATTTCACTCATGTACCAGATAACCTTGACTTATCCCAACTGAACATGATGCTGGGAGAAGAATGAGCTCGTACTGAATGCAAACAATTGTTAACATTGCACATAAAATTCAGAGGTCTCACTTTATTATTTTATAGGTGGAGAAGTTTACATGAGAAGTATATTATTATGAGGGGAGAAGTAGCCTAGGGGTAGCGAGTTGGATTGGTAAGCTGAGGGTCATTGGTTCAATTCCCAGTGACACCAAAGGAAGCTTTAGGAAAAATTATATTTTCCGATTTTTCCGAAATGAGACATCAGCTCCTACCCTAAAGCACCTCAATACCCCAAGAGGCAGCAGTCCACCATGGGGCCCTGATGGCACAGATCAAGTGGATCTGTCCGGCATCAGATGCCATAGCTGCAAGTGAGAGTGCAGTTCACGGAATCGGCTGTAGTACTGCGATATGGAAGGCAATGGGAAACCACCACATTATTCTCCCTATAAGAAGCAGCTTTGCATTCAACATGACGTGATGGCATTCCTCCCGGTAAAATATTCCGGAGGTAAAATAGTCCCCCAATCGGATCTCCGGGTGGGGATTACTGGGAGGGGAACATCAGTCAAGAGAGACAAATGCAAAATTGGGACGTGGAACGTAAGATCACTAGGAATGAGTTGGAAGTTGGAGAACGTTAAGATGGAGATGGACAGACTGGAGATAGCATGGGAATGAGCGAAATAAAGTGGGCTGGGGCCGACGACTTCTGGAGCGATGATTACAGATGGTGATTTGCTCAGGAGATGACCAGAAGATAGCAGGAGTGGGATTCATACTGAAGAAAGACTGATCAAGAAGATTGAAGTCCTACTGGCAATATAACGAAAGGATTCTGATGATCAAGCTAGAATGAGAACATACGGACACAGTGATAGCGCAGGTGTACATGCCGACGTCCAGCCACTCTGAAGAGGAAATAGAAGAAATGTATGAGCAACTGGAAGAGGTCTTAGACACATTAAAAGGAAAGGAGAACCTAATAGTTATGAGGGACTGGAATGCAGTGGTCTGAGAGGGCCGAGAAGGAAGTAGCATGGGTGAGTTCGGTTTGGGAAAAAGAAATGCCACGGGAGAAAGACTGATACAGTTCTGTAAAGAAAAGAAAATGGTAATACCAAACACCCTCTTCCAGGAACATCAGGGAAGAAGATACACATGGAAGATGTCGGGGGACTGAGGAAGATACCAGGTAGACTACACCCTTGTCAGAACGAGATATAAGAGCCAGGTTAAGCAGTGCAGGAGCTACCCCGGAGCATATATAAATAGTGACCATAACCTGGTGATCATGGACAGCTGCCTGCGATACATGAAGGTGAAGAGAATTACGAAGTAATCAAGATGGAACACAAAGACACAGGAGGAAAAAGAAGTCAGAGAAAGGTTCACCTCAGCCATCGATTCAAAACTAGAAGTGAAGGAGACAACCGTTACGGGAAGATGTAATGAAATAAAGAAGATCATTACAGAGGTAGCAGATGAGCAGCTTGTGAGTAAAGAGATAGTAACAAAACGGCCATGGATAACGACCCAAATAAGAGACCTCATAGTGGAAAGAAGAAAATACAAGAACTTAAGAATGAAACTGAGTAGGCCCAATGTACGAAGTTGAGAAACCAAGTTAATAGAGAGTGCAAGAAAGCTAAGGAAGAATGGATAGAAAAATGCTGCGAAGAAATAAATAACAACATAATGAAAGGAAATCATCATTATCATTAAAGAAGTAGCAGATGAGCAACATGTGAGTAAAGAGATAGAAACAAAGTGGCCATGGATAACGGCTCGAATACGAGACTTCATACTGGAAAGAAGAAAATACAAGAGCCAAGAAATGAAACTGAGAGGCCCAATATAAGAAGTTGCGAAACCAAGTAATACTGGAGTGCAAGAAAGCTAAGGAAGAATGGATAGAAAACTGCTACCAAGAAATAAATAACAACATGAAAGGAAACGCCGAAATGGCTTATAAACTGGTGAGAGAAAATTCGGAGAAAAGAAAACAAGATCCCACAACATAAGAGACTCGAATGGAAAGATACTCCTAGAACAGGAAGACATAGAGAAGAGATGGAAGCAATACATCGAATAGCTCTACCAAGCACCCAGACTACTGGAAGCTGACTTAAAGGAAGAAGAAAAAGTCAGGGAGGGTGAAGATGAATGGGGGCCCGAGATACTGAGAAGCGAATTAGACAGAGTCGTGAAAGACATAAGGAACAACAGGGCACCAGGAGGGGACAAAATAAATGGAGAAATCATCAAGGCACTCGGGGTCAAAGCAAAAGATACCCTCTTTGGAATAATCAAAGATAGCTATGACAGTGGAGGACTACCAGAGAACTTTCAGAAGAGTAAAATGATCGCAATCCCGAAGAAGCCAGGGACAGAGAAATGCGAAGAACACAGAACATTGAGCCTGGTATCACACACATCGAAAATACTTGCTAGGATGATTAGCAGAATATGGAAGGAAAGATCGAAGGGAATCTTTCGGATAATAGCTCATAGTAAGGTAGCATGAGTTCTCAGTGACTCTTATGTAACATACATTATCTATTTGCAAAAGTACAATTTGGAGGAAGAGACACAATGTGTGACCTCTTATTATAAATTAATGATAGGTAACAGCAAAAGCGAAGCTCATACCAAGCTCATGATGTTTATGAACTTTCTTCAGTTATGAATTTTGACAAGTGGTGATTAATTTCGGGGCCTTGAATGTGGTGAAAACTGAACAGTTTTATCACGATCCCATTCATTGGAAACCTTGTCTTTCGACAATGAATTACGAAAATCAACACACTTGTACCTCCACCCACAGCGCATCTGATGTAGTTCATCAACACTCCAAATGCAGAGCTGTACGGGCACCCAATTGTGTACGGTGCAATATTCAAGGTGTTCAAAGATTTTCTTTTAGCATCATTTTTTGAGACTTTGAATATCAAATACTTTCTAGTATCTGAGGAATTTGAGTATTCACGGGTGGTATTCCCACATCTCTAATAATATGCCATGACATGAAGTCAGAGCTCCATTTTGCCCTCTGCATGCTCAGGTAATGCAACTTTGAACCTTTTGCTAAGCACACCGAGAAAGGTGCCCTTTTGGTAAAAAAAATCAACTCACATTAGCTTAATCATTTCCAAGTCATTCATTTTATAGATTATCCACGCTATATATTTAAGTACACTCTGTCTAAATATTAATCTCGTTAAGGAAAAGCTCCATTAAAATATTGGCAAGATTTTTAAAAAGAAAGAATCACATTAAGATGTTTTCACGATACAAGGATTTCCGCAAGACCTCATTCCATTCTACGCCACACCAGATTAAAGTGATTGTTGGCGCAACGAGTGGTGCACTCCTCAGCTGGGCCTTTTTGCAGAGTGCTATAAACTAAAAGGCCTCACCTCCCCATTTCGCCAGCGTTCTCATCCACCAGGTCCCTCTTCATGTCCTCCGGGATGTCCTCCTCCTCCTCACTCTCGTCGCTCCAATACACAGACGACTCGCCCTGTGCACCGTTTGGCGAGAAAAGCGTGCTTTAGTACACTTCCACTTGCAGCCAAACACAGAGAGCGCACAGTCACTTGGCAAGGAGAGCTACATTGAGTTAAGAGTTAGACTGACGCATAATACACCTATGGAAGTGTTCTTTTAATGTAGGTATTGTGCAATGAAAAATTTAATCTCACAGCAAATAATGAATTGAATTACCTAATTAACTCAAAAACAAGCACAGCTATTAATTAGTTTTAGCATGAAATTTGAGGCAAAATCACTGAGAGTGAGGATGTAAACGTATCAGGAGATCTCACATTCTCTTGCGGTGCTAAGAACTAAGCATTAAGCCACTAGAAAAAGTAATTTTAAAATTAAGTATGATTATATTGTTATTATTACTTATTATTATTTTATTACCCAGGTTGACAAATACAAAGTATGGCACAGAATATCTACATCACATATTTGTAATGGGTACGTCAAAACATCCTGTCACTTAAATAATTACTTACCAGAAAAGATGAAATAACACCAACATCTACATTTATGTACACAATATAAAATTAGAAAAAGAAATTACCCTGAATTAATATATTCAGTCACACTGTAAAAACATTTTCCATTTAAGAACGTGAACACTTCTTTCTTGTAAATGGTGAGTGATTTCACATTTTTTAAACTTGTGGGAAGCTTGTTATACATTGTAATGCATAAGGAGTGAGGTCCTTTAGACATCATTGTCATATTAGAAGATGCTACACGTAAATGATTCACTGTCCTAGTCGCATGGGTGTGTATGCTATCATTTAATGGGAAAATAGCCAATTTCTTTTTCACAAAAAATTACTGAGTTATACCTAAATACACAGGAGACTGTTAGTATGGCAAGGCTTTTCAATAATGGTCTGCAGTGGGCTCTGTAGGGCTGGTTGGACATGGACCTAATCAAGTTCTTTTGCAGAGTAAATACTGTAGTTAATTTGGTTGGGGACCCACTTCCCCAGATTACGATACTATAAGATAAAGAGTATGAAATAGTCCATAGTGTAGAGTTATTAACACTTCCACACTAACTGTGTGCTTCAATACTGAAAGGAGATAATACACCAAATTTAGTTTTTTACTGATATTAGTGATGTGAAGGTCCCATTTCAAGTAATTATCAAAATGCATTCCCAAAAATTTATAGTCATTGACAACATTCAAGTCATTTGTCATAGAATGAAAGGTATTTATACCAAATTGACAAGTTTTTGCAGAGAATATCATGGCCTGAGTTTTAGATTCATTAAGAATGAGGCTATTACCATTGCACCATGTGCTCATGTCTTGAATAATGGATTCGCCCAAAGCCATCAGATCTTGAAAAGATTTCTGATACAGCACAATGCTGACATCATCAGCAAACAAGATACAATTACTCAGAGGGTTAACACATAATTGACTGGGTAGATCATTTATATAAATAAGAAAGAGGATTGATCCTAACACCAATCCTTAAGGAACACCTTTTTCAAAACTTAGTGGTGAGGAGAGGTAGACATTCCCATTTTACTTGACAGTAACCAGTTGTCGGTGATTTTTGAGATATGTTCTCAACCACTGCTGAGCTGTACCTCTAATACTCATTGAATCGCATTTAAATAGGAGTTTATCATGGTTGATCACATCAAAAGCTCTTGTCAAATCAAAAAATACACCCATTATTTTTCTTTGAGTTAATTCATTCAATAATGGCATCAACTGCATTGAAGATGGCCTGCTCTGTTGACTATCCTTTTCTAAATCCTAATTTTTTAGCATACAGCAAGTTATTTTCTTCAAGGAAATCAGTTAATCTTATGCTAAATACATACTCAAATACTTTATAGAGCCGGGGGATTATTAATATTGGTCGATAATTAGCCACACTGTTTCTCTCCCCTTTATTCTTATAAATTGGTATTACCTTAGACACTTTGAGGCCTTCAGGATAGACTCCATCTCTCAGACTCTGATTAACAAGAGAGAGTAAGGGGCTTGAGATTATATCTGCACAGTTATATAATATTTTCCCTGATAAACCGTTTATGTCACTTGAAGCTTTCTTCCCTACTTAGGAGATATGTAAGCCAAGCTCAGACACACTACATGGTTTAAGAAATATAGACTTACAGGACACAGCAGAGGAAATATTGATATAATGAGGAGAATCAGGTTCATTTTACCATTGGTAGCTTTAAAAAGGCACTATTGAATTCATTAGCCAGTGTTATTGGATCCACTGGTTTACTTTTATCATCCCTGATCTGGGCTGGTAAATCCACTGCATTAGAGCTGGAATTTTGTTTAATAATATCCCATGCCATTTTTACATAATGAGAGGCATTAAAGATTAGTTTATCACTATATTCTTTCTTTGATATCTTGATGATTTTACGATATTGCTTTTTTGAATTAAAATAAAATCATCATCATCATCTTTAGAGGACATATTATAGCAAGACATAGTTCTTAATACCTTGGACAAACGCCTCATTTTGTGAGTGACCTAGTTTTTTCAAATGAATTTAGAGTGCTTAATTGGTTCGAGAGGAAGGACTAAGTAAAAATGGAACAACTGCGTTCTTAAGAAATGGTCAAAGTTACTGTTCAGGGAGTTTTCCTCTTTCACTGACTTCCAGGTCTCTTGGCTCAATAAAAATTGAAAGTGGCTGACGTTTGAGTCACTAAAGATTCTCTTCTACGTAGTGGAGGCAGCTGGAGACTTGCTATTCTCAGACACATTGAAAATAGACAGGCTGCACAGTGATCAGACAAGCCTGGGTCAAAAACAACAGTATTAACTTGATACTCTGGATAATCAGTATATATATTGTCCAACAGGGTTTTAGAACTATCCATGACTCTAGTAGGTTTCTTAGCCAAGGGTTTAATAATAAAGGAGGCTAATTTACTTAGCAATTCTCTTTGATTATTGCTCTCGGTGAGTAGGTTACAACTGAAATCTCAAGCGAGAATTATAGCTGGCCTCCTAGAATAATTAGTTACATTATATAACAAGTTGTCCAATTTTCCAGGAAAACACTAAAGGATCCAATAAGAGATCGATACAATGCAAAATAATGCCCATGAGACTTCTCTCCATTTCATTCAAAAAAGAAAATTTCTTTCTATCTTCATGTGCATTGATGAAGAGGTTATACAGCCCCTAAATGTTAATTTGGAAAGCAGCACCATCCTCGTCCTTGCTGTTGAGTGGGGCTGAACAGACACTTGGACTTCACTTGCCATTGGCCACACATGACTGCTTGCGTAATTATTTCCAAAGGAGCTCTAAATAAATACTTCGTATGATTATGTATGTCCAAACACGCGGCACCAGTGGTTTTTGTCCACTCAGCAAAAACTGCCTCCTATCTTATTGCCCTAAGATTATTATAAGACAAAAAAATTCCTAATTTTCTATTCATGAGGCCTTAATTTTCAAATTTTTTCTCGGGAGATATCGCCCTCCTACCTCCTCGGAGCATTTCTAGCAAGGGAGGGGGGTTTACTCACACTAGAAATGCCTAGGACATGCCATTTTAATGGATTGTTAATAGGGACATGACATTTTTGCGAAACGTTTTTTGCGACAGGATTCACGAAATAAGCGACTTTAGGGTTTAATCACGAAATTAACTGTGTCTTCTTTGAAACGCGATTTTTTACGAAATTTGAGATATTTTGCAAATGCCGAATTTTTGTAGCATGAAATATTTTCTTTAGTGATGGCCGGATCGGATCGTTCATTTTTCTCGGTTCCGGATTCGGATCCAAAGACACGGAGTAAAATCGGATCCGGATCGTAGAATTTAAATTTTTGCGGTTTAGCGATCGAAGTGCCCCGTGAATGGAATGTAGGTGCGGTAGATATTGACAAGAAGAGGATGTGTAACTAAGGTCACGTAATTAGATGAAAATGTTCCCGTGCAACTAGAAGCAAAATAAAGAAATATGACTTTTTTCCCCCATTACCCCGGTATCGCGGGGGAAAAAAAATAATACGTAGGATGTCATGCGGGTAGCCTACATTCGCCGGGATCAGGCGTACAACGAGAGCTAGTGTACTGTGCGAAGTTCGATCCCAATCGCAGTTTAATTTTTTCTTTCAGTCACTGCATCGAAAATGTTATCATATTCAATTACAAACCATTACATCTGAATTCTAACTTTATTATACTTTGTTGTTTAAATTAGATTTACAAATGTACCACTCATAAATTTAGGATTGTCGGGTCGGATCCAAAGATCCACGGGTCTTTCATTTCATTCGCTACTGAAATCATATCCAGAGACAGTAAAAATTCAGATCCGGATCAAAGATTTTAACATCTCGCGGCCTCGTGATCGATGCGCCTCGCGAATGGGATGTACGTATGGTAGATACTAACAAGGAGAGGTTAAGTAACTCAGGTCACGAAATGAGAAGAAGATTTTTTCCGTGCCACAAACAGGGAAAACAAAATAAAAAATACTCATCTTGACCTTTTTCTCCATAGGCCCGGATGTGCGAGAAAAAAATTAAGCCGAATGTCAGGTGGGTCGTCTACATTCGCCATATTCCCGTGAACCTGTGAGAGCATAGTTGTTAAAAATGAGGGCTGGTGTACTGCCAGTCGCGAGTTCGATCTTTAACACTACCTAAGAATACAGCCGTGCTGTATTCCTAGTGTAATGCTAGTAGGCAGTTAAAAAAAGTAGATTATCAGAAATTTCATGCCAAATTTTAAGTAAAAAATAATTAAATTTGGTGAAAGGAAATGATTGGAAAAAATTTATATCACAGAATTAAATTGTGGAATCATTACATTAACTTTACAGTGTATTTTTGAGTGACGCATTTGTAAATCTAGTTGAATCGATAGAAGTACAAAAAAGTCAGTATCCACACACAAAGGTTGGAAATGAAGGATGATAAAGTTTTTTATTCAATGGTTGAAAGAAAAATTTTAAACAGCGTAAGAATCGAACTTCATTACCTGCAGTCCACTACTCCACTCTGTTATTGTTATTACCATTATCTCATTAATTTGCCTTTAACTTAATTTTGCCGACTGTGTTTTTTATGATGCGTAGGGTAGCCATAACTTCTGTATTGGATCTCAAATGTATGTACTATTAACTGTTTGTTCACATTGGTATGAAGTCTTTATTAATAATATTTTTAAAAACCCTTCCTTTAAGACTCCTTTTTCCCAACATGAAACACAGCTTTCACCTTTTTAAAACGATTTTATTTACCATATTTGTCATTTTTAAACACAGCTTTTGATGATTTTTATTTACCATTTTTCGGTGTCCCTAATTATTAAGCATGGTGAACTGTATTTCCTTTATATGCACTGTACTTTACTTTTCACTATTTCAGTATATACACAGAAATGCTAGTTTATTGTGTAATTTTCACTTTATAATCTACAATTCATGTTATTTGTATCTTTAATGTTACCTGTTATTATTTTCACCTGACAAAACTATGCAATTTTTTATTGCCTTCAGTGAATAAACAATTACTCCCATTACTTTGCAGTACTAAAGCTAAAATGGTGCATTCATTGCTGGAGTAATTTTGTATCCCACAACTACCACCATCCAACGTTTAAGTCCCCCTCATTCCCCTCTATAATATTTCTGGCACTAGGGTTTCCTCTGAGATAACACGGCATATTTTCACAGGCCAGCATCACTTTCCCGGCCATTTGTTCCTCAACTCAAGCTCAAAACTAAACTGAGTCGAAATTTCCACGTTGGCGTTTAAGAATGAAGTGACTCCTGACTGTCCACCATTTGCAAACAACTTACACACCCTGCCTCTCCATTACTCTGCTGGCAAATGAATTTCACCCACACCTAACTATAAAACCAATTTTGAGAATGTAATAAAAATCCAAGATCCCAAGCTGAAAAGGGACATAATTTTTTGCAAACCATCACCATTAATTTTTGCAAATTACTTCTACAAAATAAACTAACAAAATTTACATTATTGTAGCTTTTAACTCACACTCTTCATTATGTAATACTTTTGCAGAAGTGCAATTAGATATGTTTTAGCAAATACAGCGTGTACATAGATAACATCAGTGACCATCTGCCATTTTGTCATCATGCAGGGCACAGCTGGCCTCTTGCCTCCCCAATAGCATTGTTAAATACTTCCAGAATTTTAACGCAGATCACCTCTGTGAAACAAGGAAATGGATTTTTTTACTTTTTCAGACTTGGCATTTCACACATATGCCTTGTCTAAAGTGAGTTATCACATCACTGGATGCAATACTTTGTGGAAATAAGAGAAGCCATTCATCATCTTTTTGCCATATTTTCATTGGCCATGAGGAAAACGATTTATTAAGGGGGTGAATAATGTGAAGGTCTTCTTTGGCCACTTTTCACGTTGTGTGAAGTCATGGGATCCTGCAAGTCAGAGGAGCGTGAAAACAAAGGTCACATTCTACCAAAAGGTTTGAGATAAAAACCTTGTCCAGGAGTATGTCTTCATCCTGAGCCTCGTCACCAAAGGAATCTTCATCAAATGGTGTGCCACACGATGCCGTGGCATATTTCGAGAAGTACCTCTCCTCAACGTCATTCCTCGCTGCTGGCGAGTTCAGAGCCTCAACTCCGCTTGCGTCAAACACCCCGAGCGATGGCTGACTGTGGAAGTGGGACCTCAAGCATCGAAACTCCTGCAGTCAATGTGAAATGGAGAGAGAATAATTAATCGAATGACAACACAACAGAAAAACAGATGAAGGTGATATAGGGGAAACTTAATAGGACGGTGCACAATGTCTGATCGACGAATAACCTAGGATTTCTCATAAATAAGTTAGATTAAACCCCCCTTCTGCACCTACTAACTCTCCTCTCATGGTGATGAAATTTTTTATTATTCTATTTGGTAATTGATAACCTATTATTACTAAAGGGAAAATATTTTGTCATATTATTATGAAAAGAGAATTATTTCAACCGCTCCACTTTCTACTAAGCTTCTTGCTAGTAATACAGGTAAAGAAGGAGGTAATAGCCAGAAATATATATTGTTTATTCATCGGGAAGCAATATCTGGGGCCCCTAATATTAATGGTAATAGTCAGTTACCAAACCCACCAATTATAATTGGTATAACTACGAAGAAAAGTATTACAAAAGCTGTGCTGTTACCACAACATTATAGATTTGGATTGTCAGATTTCAACCATATTGGAATTCCAATATGAATTCAAGGATTCATACATAATTCCAGAAAATGAAATACACTCCAGCACCTTTAATCCGGCACAGTCAGGACCAAAGTGATGCCGGATTTGGGATTTTGCTGGACTATGGGTCATGCAATGCAAATGATCTATTTTTGACGTCCGAGATGTTTTTGTTGAAAGGAATCAATTATTTATGGCAAAATATATCCTTTTGCCATTTGCTGAACATAATTATTAAAAGAGTGACTGAGAATAATCAGAAAGAAATGGTTTCTTAATTTATAAAGTTATTACTTAAAACAGGGTGTCCACAAAACTCAAAATATCAAATTGAAGCATAATTCCATGTTTACAAGGCGAAATTTATCAAAATTTCCAGGCTATTACATTGCAGTTTTTGTATGAGTCTAAGTGATGTTTTTCAAGCTCTATGTAGAATATGGATATTTATAACTTAACCCATAGCATAATATAGACAAAGTTATTAAATAATTAAATTATTCGGACTCGGAGCTCTTCGGGGGGAAGCTCTAATTGCTGCAGAAGAGACGAGTACCGGGGTTGCTATAGTTTCAGGTGAAGGAATTTGACACCGAGGAGCTCTTGCTATGCACTAACTATCTTGGCGTGTCTCAAAAGTTGAAAAAAAGTGAAGTGAATTTTGCCAATCTGCATGGTCATATTCCTCACAATGAGTGTAAGGCATTTTTACACGATGCTTGTAATCACACAATTACGTGGCTGGACAGATGTCTGAAAAAATGTTCTAAATTTTATTTTATGGCCGCGCATTCAAGCATTTGTGCATTTTTGCATATTTACACGATGCTAATTTTGATGGTTAAAGTGTTCACACATAGATTCGTGTGGGGATATGCATCGTGTGAACATGGTTTAATACTCTGCGACCTTAAATTCAAATGCTTATTGATGGTAACTGATCAGAAATTACGGGCATTTACCACAAGTAGGTATAATAATAGTTACGAGAATGTATAATACGGAACGCATTGTATGTCTCAAAATATGGTTCACCTCCGATTGTTCCACAAATTGATAAGAGCATATTTATTGCTTACAAGCAATAGTCATTAATTTTAGGCGGCCAAATGTTTATGAGAACTAAATTAATGAACTAATGCCAGATTTTGCCACAAAAGCTTTTAAGAAAGCATGGCGCTGAAACCAAGGCCATAACTACCACACAGTTGAATGTGATCGGATTACAGTAGAACCTCTATTTTACGAAGTTGAAGGGACCCAAAAATTTGAGCTTTGTAAATCAGAGGGTTTGTAAATTGGAGGTTATCTTCCACTAACTCCGGAACTGATGTGACACCAAAAACAAGCTGATCTCCAACAGTAGGAAATAGTGGTGACACTCCCATGCTCTGGCAACACCTCGCACAGCATGGAGCAATGTCCATGGAGGCACATCATGTACATAAGAGGCTTGATCTGCGACAAATGTACGTCTACTAAAACTCTGCTGACAAGAATGCGAGTATACTTTCAATGCAGTTAAACACTATGCTGCACTTAACTTGTCAAATAGTTATGTTAGGGTTGAAATCAAACTAATTATTATAATAAATAATAGTCATCTGCTAATTCAGGGAAAAAAACAGATATTACGTGAAATTCTCTGTGTGCAGTGTATTTGCAATAAATTGAAAGGATTTAAAAATTACACATCAATTGTATTGATTCGCTGTATAGCATAGGCGTTATTCCTAAGGCTAGGACACTCACTTTAGTAAAAGAGAATGAAACAGCCATGAATTAAAAAAAACAGGTGGATATTTTTCTAGAAATTTATAATGGTATGAACTTGGCTGCTGCAATTGATTTAAGTTCTTGTAGCTGGTTGGTAAATCTCAAAATAAGGGGAATAAGAGAATTAACTCATCCCGCAGTGTATTTTAAGCATATGCAGTTATGCATTAATTAACGAAAGGGGTATATTTTGTGCTAGTCAATTTTTGTTTAAAGAAGCCATTTTAACATGGGAAAGCCAGGGATACATTTTAACTAGGAAATTTCAAAACAAAGTTCCAACTAACCCAGTATATTTCCCTGAAAAGACCAGAAAATGCCTTTTTTTTGAAAGCGCATTGTTTGAAATACATTTAATAATATTTCGCAGCTGATTTAAGTCAATTTTAGAACTTCAATCGAGTAAATTTGAAATTCCCTCTTTTATAATATGCTTTCTACAGTTCTGACATCTAGCGGTGATTTGCGAGAACTATTTACTCGCGGCTACAGAAAGCGATCGCGAATTCTAACGACTAACCTAACGACGTAAAACACTTCAAATGAAAAATTAAATAATCAAATTGCATCAATATTTGAATATAAGTAATTTTTTATTGCAAAATTAGTATTTTTAATGAAACTAAACTCCACGACAGCTGCAGCAACGAACTTCCTACGGGAATGCTATTTTCAAGTGAAAGCCTAGGCTGAAGTAAGCTCTGAATTGGTGTTGCGGCGGCTACCTTAAAGCTAATTTTAAATAATTCTAGAGAAAATATGGATCCTTTGTAGAGGTCCGTGAAAGTGGTTTTTTTTTGCTAAAATTCGTTTTAAAACTATGTGATTTCAGTGTTATAGAAAATCTTGGCGGTGTTATTATAATGTTACAATTTTTGCGCATTTCTAGGCGTTTTAATATTTTTGGTACACATTTTGTGAATGCTTATACTTTTATTAAGCATTTTACATAACAAGAAAGGCAGTGAAAGAAGCACGCATAACTAAACACAATCGGAAACAAGGAAACTTGAACTGGGGGTGTCGAAATGATTTTTTTTTGCATTGAAGCTCAGTGGAGCGCCGAATATCCAACGATCAACCGCCAATAAGTAGCACCCCCTCTCCTCCTATCTTTACTGTTACTTCCCCCCTTGCCTCAACTGCTAGCGCTTCCGTTCCCAGCCAGCGGCCGTGTTTAAGTCTACAAAATTGTTACATTAGGCCCACACTAAAGGTTTTCCTGCAACAAGTTATCCAATTACGCTGTCTACTGCGTCGCGGTGAGTCACCGGAATTACTGCTCGGCATTGACGCGGGCGCGTGAGCTTATATTTCCGAACTTCCGCGGCCGTGTTCAGCACATTATTGGTTCAGAATATGTAATTCTTCAGGAGAGAAAGCGCATCATTCTAGATATTTCCGAGAATTTCAGGATTGATAAATGTGAATCGAAGAGAGAGGTGGTGATTAATTTAACGGCAAATTCCGGTGGAGACATCACTACATTGCGCGATATTACGCGAAATCGATATGCGCGAGACAAAACAAGCCAATTGACCTTTGAATCGTAATGAGATAGAGCGAATGAACGTCATCAGCGTTAAACAATGAAGGCTTAGACTTTAATCGATTATGACTCTTTACATGTGATTTTTTCGCTAATTCACGTAAAAATCGCGAAAAAGGCGAAATTTCGTTTTATTTCCCGATTTCACGATATTTCGCGATATCGCGTCTCGCGAATTTCACAGATCTCTACCTATCTGGCTTCAGCTGCTCCTCTCGCGGTATACAGCGATCGTTATTCCATTGTACAGAGTTCAGTGCAACAAAATCATTTCAAAAACTTCGTAAAACAGAGGTCAATCACTCCAAGGGACCGGCCTCTCACTTCGTAAATCAATAAAATCGAGGTTTCGTAAAATAGAGGTCATTTTACATGGTTTTCCTATATACAAAGATCGGGACCGGCGGAATGGTTCGTAAATTGGTGTCATTTCGTAAATTAGAGGTTCGAAAAAAAGAGGTTCTACTGTATTCATTTTGGGCTTCGCCCTTCATAAGCATGGATAATCAGCACTCTACTGTGTTGATAACCAATATTATAAAACTGTTACAAGAAACTGGGAGAATTAAAAATCACACGGGCCCGAAAATATTGGGTACATGTATTGGTTCAATATCACGTTAGGCGTTTGCGTATAATGTCCTTGGCTTAGTCCAATGCGCAATGAATGAGAACAAAGGGCACTTCACGTGACGCTGAAGGCATCCATTCGACGACATTCGACCACAGCGCTGACGATATATTGAGTCTAACTACTTTTTCGTCGTTTATTTATTCATTCATACCAACGGTAAATCCATTACATCTTGTACAGTTATCAAATCATATACATATATAAATCTTTATGTCATCGTTATTGATCCTATTTATAAAATAAGGATTTTTTGTCTTGAATTAAGAATTTTCAAAATTCCCGACTCAGACCAGAAAATCACGACTAATCCACGAACGATTCCCTGCATTGAAAATTCACGAATAATTCCCGATTTTCCAGGTTTTCCCGGTCAGTGGACACCCTGATGCATGGAACGTCAAGAACCCCATTGGATGACTGTTCATATGCACCCATTAAACTGATTTGGGCAATGGAATGTAGGCACCATGTGAATTCTAAATATAATTTCAATTCTAAGGTCGGGGAAATAAGCAGGAGCACTGGTAAATCAGAAAGGCAGGGGGGGGAGAGGGAGTGGGATTGAATGAATGAATGGCAAGAGGTGAAGCCTTCACACTCGAACTCACCCGGAGTTGGAGGATCGAGAATGAAGGCCGCACAGGACAAATCTCCCAGCCTTCGTTCTCGAGGAAGATGCGCAGCTCATCCAGGGTGGCGTGATGGTGGTTCGACACGTACTCGAGACTTTTGGCCCAAACCGAATCCTGAAGCTCAGGCGACTTGCTCTCGCAGAACTCCTCCCCAACCTCGATGAGCCTGTGTGATAACGTCAAACTCTTTATTAGCCAATTACAATTCATCAACGTGATCAACTCGACAACCTCGACGTGAAATTTCATATGGCTTTCGCCAATGGCAAAAGTTTGTGTTAGATAATGCAACCCTTCAAATTGTTTACATAATGAATATTTGAATAAATCTTCATCTTCGCTTTCATCAAGAATTTTATAATTGATAAATTATGTAAAAACTTTGACAGCAAAATGCCTAAATCGCATTAATTTACCAAAGGAAGAAGTTTCAGCAAGTACCTGAAGACTCAAAATCCATAAATTTAACTTTCTTTCATTGTTTTATAAAATTGTTTACCAAAACAATTGTAGGCAGTGACTACTGCTGGGATTTTTGGTGGAAAAAGTCTTGCCTAAGCAGTGTTTTTGGGGCATGGTGTTTGTAGTGTTAGTGAGAAAAATGTGATTAAGTGCAGGATCCACAAAAGTTACATCTGCTTGTGTTTCAACACATTCCATTGTTTCCACATCACTCATGACTTGTATTGCCCATGAACTCCCATCAGCATTCAGCGGTTGCCTACTGTTCGCCTCTACTTATCGACGCCGCCTCCTCAACCTACACATTCCTTTTGCTGCCCTCTTGCATGCCTCTTTGGATCCCTCATTAATCCTCTTTCACTTTGGCATTCGTGTTTATCTTCTAGTTTCAAAGATTTTGGTCATGTTCACAATTTTCGAGAAAATAGCCCATTAATGGTTTCTGACGTAGCATGGTGGAATTGAGCATGATGGACACAGCAAGACTCTCAATAATACAAAGCACGAAAATACGAAGTTTCGATTATACGAAGCAAAACTGTTGGTCCCAATGAAAAGCCTAGAGTAAATACAGTGGAAGCTTGGTACAACGAGTGCCCTCCTCAATGGCTGAGACATCACTATAGCTATAGCAAGCACTTCCGAAGGAGCTGGCTTAAGCCTCTCAATTCCCACAGAATTACATTGTAAGTACCTACCTATTAAATAAGAGGAAAATACTTGGCCGTCGGGACAATGATGGTTTTACATGACGGTACGTGGCAAACTGCCTGGCTCTGCGGTTTATTCGGTAGGTGATGTACAAATTGAATAGTTTTTTGTTTTGCCTGCTGCGTTCTTTTAAAATTAAATTTCATTCATTATTTGCAAAAAGCACTCTCAAGCCACCGTAACTTGCCTCCCGTTGCACGAGGACACCGAGCAGTACGACTCTTCGGCAAGCTAGCCAGTCCTATGTGTAAAAAATATAATCCTATGTAACTAAATTGTGCATGAATTTGTTTATAAATAAATGATGTTGATGTTCAAGAATTAACATATTTATTATTTAACAAAATACCGTATTTTTTATAACTTGAAAGTCGTTGCTTATGCAGTGCACGATGTGCCCACTCATGTGACGGAAAATAGCACGTCTGCCGGAAGGTTAATAACATTATTTGTTATCTACTAAATCTTTCAACTTTTAAGTCAAACTGTTACCATATGAAAATCATATTATCTATCTGATATTTCCAATGGCCAATGCCAATTTGACAGAAACAGAAGGAACTACAAAATAGTCTAACACAATGTACAATGGAAAAAAGGCATAGCTTTTTCATGAAAACCTTGTCACTTAGTGTGAGGAACATGGACCATAAAAGAATATGGAACTCAAGTATGTTTCCATTAGGTGTGACATGGATCAGTGAAATATTATTGGCCAAGTGTTACTGTTGCTTGAAACTTGACGATCCCTCTAGAAAAAAAAATTCTTTTCTGAAACAATAAAAAAAGCTATGTCTATTGAATAAGAGGTGGTACCTGTGAATGATATCAAGGACATGGAGGAAGTCATCAAACTTGTACCAAGAGAGGTCGGAGGCAAGGAGGAAGACGCATATCTTGGATTGGACTTCGTTCCAAATGCGAGTGAGCCCAGCGTTCAGTTTCTGCATCACGTAGTCATTGCTCGAGTCTTCCTCTTCCCCACGCCTCCGTGTCTCCTCCCTGTCACAGCCTTCGACAAAGAGAAAAGACATAAGTGTCGCCAATACGCTAACGGTCATCTGGCATAAAAGGGAAGCTACAGACCGCCAGCAGTGTCCTGTGCAATTACAGATATGCTTCAGAAGAATTCAAGGGAAGACAAAAGTGAACCTGGCATTGGCCTTATATACTCTCACAGATGGTGCCAAGGGAAACACAGCTTTGAAGCCATCCAATGAATGAAGTGCTGCAACCAGAATACTCTCCACACGGCATACAGAGAGAGATTTCAATCAATTTCTTCTGGGAGTCTGGCCCCTAAGGTTTGGCACTCTTGCTAGATCCCACCATCTAGCTATAAACTATCTATCCCATGACATCACATAACTCTCCACCAAATTGACCCTTTGAATAGCAACAAGAAAGTACACCTATTGTACCCCCTGGACATACAGAGTACAATCATGTACATATGCCTTTGACCTTGAGGTAAGCAGGAACAGTTTCAGCACCTATGGGTGGCTGATTCTCAAAACGATATGAAATTGGTGGGTGCAGCCTTTCAACTGTAACATGCATATGAATTTGTTACCTCAAGGGAGCTGTCTGCTATTCCCAGAAGCAAAAACATTTGCCAAAGAATAAGTACAGAGTGCATGTAGCAGCTATAGACCAGAAAATGGTGCTTTATGCTTACAGCAACTGAGTGCTTATGAAGTTATTGATTACTTCCTTTAAGAGAACTAATTCCAATGAATTAGTTCTCTTAAAGGAACTGAACTGAACTGAAATTGAACTAATTCACATGAATGCAATAGCATTCATGTGAATAAAGTTGTATACATAACCATGTCGACCCTGAATATAAGGTTAACACATCTGCAACTTCAATCAGGAACAACTGATGTTTCAAAATGATACTAACCACCAACTCCATACCATCGTGTAAATTAGTGACAGCAAAGCAGGCACTTAGGATGAACATATGTATCATTATTGCCCATGGCATAATTTACCGGACTTCAGGGAAAGTATTTTTTCATGGCATGCTCCAAATTAGAAGAATTCGCACACAATTCGGTAGACTCGCATATGAAGTATTTTTTGTTGTCAAGTTGACATTGTTTACAACTAAAGTACTCAATACTTATTATCACCTTGCTCATCTGTGACACTGTAATGCCTCAAAAGATTACATTCCTACAATTTTCCGTACTTAACATTGGTTGCATTCCTCGTGGACTGACCGATCCATGGTGAACTTTTATTATTTCTTCATGAAGTTGATGATTTTCAACATTTACTGGTGGATTGTTACAGTAAAATTAAAAATATCATGTAGGTTATAATGAGTGTGCCTTATAGCAATTGAATTTGTGACTTTCATCAGTACCCGTTATGTTGGACTTCAACCGCATTTCGATACATGGAGTTGGCAGCAAGTACGTGAAATGCAACTTTGACCATACTTGCTACTCTTACACACACATGAAAATGAATAATTCAATGTTACCTGACATCATCATATTCCAGCTAGACTAAGTATGGTTTTTTTTTCTTTTCCAGTACGTACATCATGACGTTTTGTCATCATGTTTAATACAGTTCTCGCTTCACTCACTCTTTGTGAGTGTAGAATATCACGAGAGAAACTTACGAAATATGTGAGCATAATAAGAGTCACAAAATTGTGAGAAAATTACATAACTTTTTGCTGAAAAAGTACTCTGGCACAGCCACATTTGAGAGTTTACATCTATTTTTTTGCATGGGAATAAATAATATATGAATTGAAAGAAAGTATTCACAAAAATACAACAGTAGTTCATTTGTAATGGTAAATACTCTGTGTGTGGAGCAGTACATTTTAAAAGATACCGGAATTGTGTTCACAGTAAAGAAACTTGATTATATCAGAAAGATATCTTTCTGATATGTTCGAATACCACGCAATATCACCAGAATCTACGGAATTCAAACTTGATCATGCAGGCAAAGATGAAATAAAATTTTGGCAATAGAAGAAAAAATATATCCATTGACTGACCATTTATCCTCAAACTCACCCCCAAAAATACTTATTTATTTTTTACAAAGTCATCTACTGATAAATATTTTATCAATAATCATTAAGCAATATTCTAAAATCATTATTATAACATAGCTTGAAAAGAAAATTATGAGAATCGCCATCTTTGTAAGCCAATGGGTTTTGAAAAGAGTGGACACTCCCATGTGAGGCTTCCTTCACTCTCTTCTCCATCCTTTCCGTTCAACACTCTTCACAAATGCAAGATTAAATGCAACTAGTCTTTGCGTTCCCCTTTCTTCCTCTTTTTTTTGGCAAACGTATCATTACAGTTTTTGAAAAATGCTCCAGCCAGACTCCTTCCTCAAAGATCCTACGAACACTTTCACTGAATCTCAGTCAGTCAAGTAGCTTAAATAGGATATCATCAATCCCCACTGTTTTCACTGCCATCATTTCCCATAATGTCCCACTATCTCCCTATCCAGTGCTCCTGGTCCCAGCTCATCCTTATCTACGAGTGGTTTTCACTCTCCTTGCATGGCTTCTTTCTGCCTGCCAACCTCTCATGTGACGACAGTTCAGTGGTGACCTCAGTGTGACCTGGTTGGCATGTTGCCTTTTCACTTGCGAATAGTGTCACCCATTCTGATTTGCACTGTGAGATATTGCAATATATTGTTCACTACTACGTTAAATGGAGTTCTACAAAATGTACTTTCAATTTGACTGCAATGCTATTACCTTTCAACATAAAATAATTCCAATTTCTAACCCTTACTCAGTTTCTAATGTTGTTCTTGAAAGAGATACTGAGAAAAGATTGGCGCATTGTTGGATGTGCATTTGACTTTCAAATTACTCTTTCTTTTTTTTAATACTATCAATATGTGATAATGTTTCCAAAAGCACTAAAAATTAAAAGTATAGACACTTTGAAATATTTATATTGTCCCATCATCAGATCTTAACTCAAGTTTGCTTCTTCTATCTGGTCTCCATACTACAAAGTTTATTATTTTTCTATTGAGAAAGTAAAACATAGGTTCATCAGTACTGTCAATTTCAGACTTGTCAATAGGTACTGTGATATTTCTCATGTTAATCTTCTTAATCACCTGAACCTACACACACATCATCATAGAATTATTCAAGATCTACTAGTATTAAATAAAAGCCATGTATGCATTTAAATGGCATTTTTATCTTTAATTAAATTTTCTATGATTTCCTATAATACAAGAGATTCTGATACTTTTTAGTAAATGCAATAACCTTTAACTCTACATATAATTCTCTACTCTTCTGTTTACACAGATTAAATAATTTACACTTCAATTTACACTCATCAATACTTTCACACCACTATGTTGTTAAGCATGTTAAAATTGGTGTGCAATATTTTTGTTTGTTTCTTTGAACCGTAAGGATTTTGAAAATGGGCCTGTCTGAATGAATTATTCAATAATGAATCATACCTTCATGAATGCACGAAAAGAGGCGAAAAGGGACATAAACTGAATGATAGATATTCTATTTTTCCACCAATCCCATTTCATACAGGCATTTCCCAAATCAATAACAATGAAGTGTGAAAAATGCATTCAGACTGGTGGTTGGCTGAGCTACTTGTGCCTTAAATACAAGAAAGAAACAACGTTCCACAGACCTTAGCCAATAAGAAAAGAACATAAATTAATAAGAAGAAGAGGACATGAATTGCCAAAACCAATAGTTACAATGCCTTTACCATTATCCAAACGCTGTACACCAGCCTCCCGATTGGTTGGAGACTTGATCCGACTGCGATGCCACTTCACTATGTGATGGTAACTCCTCACAATGCCCCACAAGGACTTGCACAGATCACTCAGGCACGGCAGGAACTCATTGTGAGGAACATTCTGGAATGGAACGAGGAGGCTAAAATCACAAACGATGCCCTCAAATAATAAAAGTGAAAACTAGAGAAGTCTACACAAGTGGCAATACTCAACAGAATAACAGCATGCATCTCAGGACTAATGATATGAGCGCACAGAGAATTAAATCACCAGCGCCACGAACGGGAAAATAATGTACTTTTGGTTGTGGCTGCGAGCAGCACCACCTAGCGTTTGACTCACGGACACTACATTGACACACTCCCTGGTTTGACGATTAAACTTAATTGCCGTCGCCTATTGGCATTTTTTTGAAACCATAGCAACATTAACTACCATAGATATACTATGATCATAAGCAAATTTGCAGCCTGGAACAGGACCTATTATATAGCAGCTAAACTGAAAGCTGAAAAAAATAAAACAACGCTAAGTGTACAACCGCCAAAAACTAAATTATTTAATGAAAAAGCAACACTAATTTCTCTATGATAGGAAAGAAATGGAGACACTAACAGTAAATATAATTTTTTAAGGAAATTCTTTACTTTCCTAAAATTCACTAAAAACATATGGCAACAGAGTATTAACAATTAAGTTATTAACTAGACTTGGGCCGATACTCACAGTGGGTATCGGCCATTTTCCTGATACTGCGATACTTTCAAGTATTCGTTTTTTTCGCATACTTTTACTCGAAAGTATTCATTCTGTGAAAATCATCTAAAAACAAATAATTTTGAAATCCCGCCTTCTTCAACTGACTTACCAACATGTCGTGTATTTGTTTACTTAGCAGCGATCTTTGTGACAGTAAAACTGAGACAAGTGCTTAGAATTGGCAATGGGAAAGCATGAGGCGAAAAGCTCAACCTCTTCTGAAAAGTAAACGAAAATCTATTTACGAAGAAACATTCTGGAGAGCCATGCCCACTTGTGCAACAAAATAAAACCTCATATTTACATTATTGGAATTTACGTTTTCCCGCAATTTACAGCATTTCCAATATCTCCAACGTACGTAGAACCCCATATTTACATCACGACTTTTCCATTTTCCTGCTGTTTGCATTAGATGCGGGTAAGAATGCGATAATTACAAAACAAAATTCCCTTCTATGAAATTTAGCCATACATACCATTCTATACAAAACACTGTTGTACATTGTTTCGTGCATATACACTTCAAAAACAAGAGAGAGAGCAGTAATTTGCTCCATTTTACGGAGGAATTTGAACTTAGCAGCATAGCGGGGCAGTACACATGCCACTAGTGATGGAAAGACGTAATATCACTCACGATATAGGCCCGCTATCATTTTGCCGGGACAAGATTCCTAATATGAAATGAATGCGTATAGGAGCCGATTTATAATTTAAGAACCACTGTGGGAGTATATTTAAGCTGTACCCAAGTTCATATTGTGAAGAATGAAAATGACTTTTTACCCAGACACTATGAAATGTTAAAAATACATTCACTGAACTGGTGGACGATAACAGGGGATCATTCTCCAACCATCGCGCTGCATTAATTCAACAGTTTTACTATACAACAAAACTTATTAAAACTACCTAGTTTTATCGCGTGAAGACAGCATTAAATGAATACAATAATTTTGCTGAGAAATTTTTTGCCATTGGATAACTGCTTGCGCTGGCCGACCAGCAAGGTAGCTCAATATTCTCATGTTCTGTTTATGTTATCCTTAATTACTCCAGAACGTAAATTTTATTAGCCCCCCCCCCCCCCCCCCCCCCACCGAGAACAAGGACACAGTTCGGCGGCCTCCGGAATCTAAGTTCCTCCCCCCCAAGTACAGAAGAACCCCCCCCTCCCCGGCGATGGTGCGGCTCGAAGGAGCGTGACCCTTCCCCATACTCTCCCCACTCCCCCCCCCCCCCCCCCCCCCCCCAGAAAACCACCCCTCAGAGGGTATATAACGCCGGTGCGCAAGCCACCCGGCGGTTGGTGGCTACCCTGTTATGCTGAAATGCTGCTAGTCCTCTACTGACCTAGGCTCTGGGTTTTTCTCGGGGCAAACGTCTGTCGGAGAGTGTGCGACAAGAGAGGAGAGAGTGGCCTAGAGAGAGAAGATTTGAAGTGGCGCTGGAGGTTGGACCAGAGGAGAAGCCGGGTTGGACGGAAATAGGAGATTGACCGGGAGTTTTCCGTGACCAAGAGAAGGTCACCCCACGCACTTCATTGGAAATTCTCTCAGCCAAGGAGACAGCGGAAGGCGTAACAACCCCAGAGAAAGAGCCACCAGAGGGATTTAGCCCTCAGCAGTGACAGAGAACCAGAGGTCTGATAAGTAAAATCACCATACCCCCAAACCCCGAACTGTTCCCCCCAAGTGAAGAAGATCTCAACTGAGAGTCCCCCATCGGTGTCGTCCCCGGACCCCAAATTATCCCCCCCCCCCCAGTGACGAAGAACCGCCGCTTCGCGTCTTTCCTTCGTTCCGACTCCTCCTCCCCCTCCATTTTTCCCCGATGTGTGATTGCGTGTATGTTCTTTTCGTAGGGTTGCAATTCTGGTGTTTCATTGTTTTAGTGTATCTGACTTTGATGGATTGTCGAAAAGTTTAGGAAGGGAAGTCATTTTTTTTCGTTCACTGGTTTTCTTTTACATTTGTGTGACTATTAACTTTGTTAATTACTGTGGTTCAGTTGCCGCCAACACCGGTGAGAGTGGGCGATTTAATGTATTATTGCTTGTGTTTCGTTCTTGCTTTTTTTGTGATTTCATTAAACGTAAGTCCACAAAGATTCGTGTCAAATCTCTCCTTCTCTCAGCGCTCCAGTCATCGGAGGATCCCCCCACACCTTCTCTCAGCCCTCCAGTCATCGGAGGATTCCCCCCACACCTTCTCCCCTCCCCCCACCTTCCTTTCCGTCCCTTTCCACCTCCCATCCAGGTGCCCGGGGTTACCCACACGTCCCCCAACTTTTCCCGCATTTCGGCCCGTGCACCTCGAAACCCCCCCCACATCCCCCCACCCCCCACGTGACCGAGGTCACAATATATTTCCCATATCTTTGTACCATATATTTCCTGTACTTCTGACCTGAAGATGCCATCTGAAATGCTGGTGAAACTGTTGTACAGTAAGATGAACCAACGCGGAAAAAACGGAAACCCTCGAGTAATCTTCTGATCACCGCGGAAGCCTTTGCAGCAACTAGAATATTTTCAATTTAAGCATAAATAAAAATTGTGGATTCTCATGATGCAACTCACACTGATATAGCGAAACATGTAAGATTACCGGTCTTTACAATGGATGCAATTATGAAAAATCATGTTGTGATTCAGAAACATACTAGCTAGTGCAGACAGCTGCCAAAAAAGACAATAGTCGAGAAATCATGGTATGAAGGAATACCAAATTAAAAAGCTGTTATTAAGTCCTAGATCCTCTAATATCGCCGTGAATGGCTTCATCATAAGAGAAAAGGCATTGCATAATGTATAAGTTTGGGAATTATGGATTTCACACCCTCCAATTTGGTTAGGTTGGTTGAAACATTGGTAAAATATATGGTACAAAAATAAATCAGAACAACTCTATACTTTAAGAAATAATTAATAATATTGCTTTAATTGAGTTTAATGGTGTTTTTTATTTATATATTTACTTTATATTGTTAAAGTATGCATGTGAAAAACTGAAAATTGTCCTTTTCCCGCTATTTGCATTTTCCTGCATTTTACAATTTTTTCTAGCGGTCCCTAGAAAAGCGTAAAGTACGGGTTTCACTGTATTTTGATTTTTCCAAGGATACCTCTGATACCTCTCAGTTACACAACTCAAATAATGATCTTCTACTGCCCACTTTTAAATTGCTGGCTCCTTGCACATTCAACGACACCCATGTCTCCTCTCCGGCTAAGAATGTTCACAAGGATCTCACATGCCCTCAACATACATCCGTCTCAACTTTACAGATAGGCATTTCCCAGCAGTCATAAAATATATGGAGATAAAAATGACCACTAGGACCCAATCTATGGAGAAAATTTTACCTGAAAGATCGTCATCACATGAAAGTTATGGGTAAAGACAGTATCCTCAGGAAGCAGCAGCAGAATGCTTGTGTACAGAGAGAAGCTCATGGAAGAAAGTGATTAAAGTTTTAATCAATAATAAAAGAATGCAGGGAATTGCAGACATCTTTTCTGCACCTCACAGTTTTCTGGCGTCGCTTCACCTCAAAAGTGCAACATCCTGAGTGCATCTCTACTCACCTTGCACATTTCCTTGTACTGCATGTGATGCACACTGGTTTGCTGCAAGCCTTCCCCGCCCTCAACGTGGCTGGCTTGCACACTCTTTGTGACGACTCCCGAGGGAGCGACCGATGCCTTCCCGGAGAGGTGGGTCGAGAGAGCTGCGGTTGCCGTGGCATGTAAAGCTGTCGACACGTGCATTTGCATCTGATCAACAGCCATCTGCGTCTTTCCCACCAGTTGCCAAGCCTCTTGCACACGGCTGTACTCGGCCTCATCAAAGTCTACGCAAACCTTCGTTCACGGAAGAAGAAAAGGAAAAAGCTACTCTAAGCACTATGTATCACACCTTCAGGGATTAGATTGATAATGAGCTCAGAGTAAAGCTAGCTATTGAAAATAAACTTAATGGCTTCCTCCTTTTATCATGATTATAAAACTTGCAACTTGGGATAACAATTCAACTTGGCCAAATCTGGCTATGCACTTGGCTATGGGTGAGGGAATACCTCAATTATTAATTTAACTTATTAAAATTACCCAGGAATTTGTTGAAATATAGTAAAAATTAAAAAGAGTGTGTAAAAAGAAGTACTGGATTGAAGGGATAATGATTTGGTCCACAAAAATTCAAATTTAAACAAGGTTCACCATTACCATATTTTTCTCTTGAAACAAGTGTTGTTGGCAATACTGAACACAAATATGTAGGCAAAGTTATATTAGATCATATTTAAAATAAATGAAATTACTTATTAGAATTAGGTCATTTGTAAAAAATTCAAAGACATACATGCATGCATTACAATCTCGATTTGGTAAAAAAATGTCTGAAATTTTTCCTTTAGATGTTCAACTACGGGAAATTTTTTTCTCAGCTTGGCAGGACTCCGTTGATCTTCTTCCTCATTGTTGCTGAAATGAAGGAATTTACAAATTATTTCGGACCGGTCTCTTGATATTACATCCCCAAAACCTGGAGTCGATATAACTCTCTTTGTGGAAAATATGCTCGAAGTGTTGGCTTCTGAACAATTCCCATGAGCATGAATAGTCCTAAGGTTATGTATAAGTCTTCTGCTGTCACAGGTTTCCAAGCAGTTATTCTTGACTTTTGTGAAAAGAGGGGCTCACTAGATGAAATCTCTTGCTCAGCATAATGATTTGTTTGTAAAACAATTTCACGAATGAATAAAAAATAACAGAAAAATATCCACTGGATTGGGCAAAGTTTTGGCTACGCCTTGAGGTCCGAACCCACCAACTAATGTTTCTCTGCTACTCTGCTAAATAATTTTTCATACCCCCCCCATACCAAGGTTTCAGCTTCATCTGCATTCTCAACTTCATCATAAATTGGCTGGAGTGTAACCGTTTCAGAGCGATCATTGATGTAATTTTCTTTGTCACTTTCCGAACTTACACTGTTGTCAGAATCACTTGCAAGTAATACTTCTGTTATTTCCTTGTCACTTGGAAATGGTAGTCTTTTTCTACTTGAGGAAGCCATTATAGGAGTACGTATTTATAAAAACTGCTGGCAGGAAGTGCACAAAAGGAAAATGATATCGCACGGCATGAAAGGACACTACACACCATGGAAGGTTCCAGTGGAATGAACAATTTGGTTTCAAAACTCCTTCGAGGGATGAGTAAAGATTTTGAGGGTGCCCAATTTATGCTGACTGTTTATAGAGACTCTTATCTTCAATGATTATGGACTGTGAGTGAAGGAGCAAAGACACACAGAGCAAAGCACATGGCCCCTTCACTTGGGACTGACGCGACAAAGAAAAGATTCATTGGGCTCGAGGTGATGATTCACAAGGGAAGGGCATCGAGAGAAGGCAGAGAACTCACGAGGAAGATAATTTCCCAAGGAAGGCAATATCTCATGCACAAAAGTAGCTGACCCTTCTTGATGTCTCACCACTAGAATAGGCATAAGGACTGGGAAGATCAAATTCATTTACTCTAGGGTCTGGAAGGAAATTTAATATGAACATTAAAAAACAACTTAAAGGCTAAAAATGTTGCATATTTTACCATGTGAAGAATAAACATCTACACCAAGTACAGTAAAAAAATTGGACTAAATATGCAATTTCAGACTGAGAAAAATTATTATATTCGGCAGTTCAGGAAGCGTACTGGGTACGCATGACAGTGACACAATGTGATTTAAACATGCATACTTGGTAAGCAGGGCAGTGTTGAGGGGTTAACAGAAGTGAGGATTGCAGAGAAGAACGTGACAATGATCAAGGTGACTGTGTTGATATTGGCATAGCTCCAGATGAGGCAACTGGCTTAACCTTCCTTTGGGAGGCCAAAAATTAGAAAAGCTTTATGAAATGGCTGGAAGTAAAATTGAGCAAGTGCTTGAAGTAGACATTTTCAAAAAAATAGGTTGAAGCAGTGAAGCTTATGGCAGAGAAAGCTGCAGATAATGACAATCTTACAGAAATAATCAGAGAAAATTTAAGCATTTAGTGAGAAAAAAGCAAGTACAACTATATACTAACAATCCCAGCTTCCTTGGGGTGGAGTACAAAAAGAATATAAGAAACATTCAATGTGTCAGACTACTCTGTTCATCAATCCCAGAGAATTTATTCTTACAAAGGAATTTCGGCAGAATCAAATGCTAGGTGCGGGAATATTAAACCTGAGATTATGAATTTGGTGAGGACATTTTTTTGAGAACAACGAAGAACAATGCCGGGATGAAAGATGTAGTAAGCACAGGAAGAAAACAATATGAAAGGAAGTGAATGATATTGGTTAACCTACGTGAATTATGTTTAAATTTTGAGTGGGATCACCCCTCTGTTAAGTTGGGTTTTTCCAAATTTTGTGCCTTTTGACCCAAATGGTGCATACTAGCATATGGCAGTGGCACACAAACATTATGTGTGTGTACCATTTATGAGAATGTCATTTTAATGACTCATGCATCACCAATATCGGAATCATACACGGAACACGGCAGTGCATGTTTTGTATATTTTCTATTAGCGATGGGGTGGATCCAAAATTTGATCAAACCCTAATCCCAAATTCTAATACTCCTAAATTTCATTGAATTCAAATGTTCCATTTATTTGTAAATTGTTAAATAATGCTCCCTTTCCCGTCAATCCTCTAATTAAATCCAATCGAAGCTGAATCTTATTTCTTAAAGTAAATATTAAATGAACAATGGTCATATAGTCCCTACCCACTGAAATTGAGGACATGCTCGAGGGCAAATGTAAAGAATGGGTAGTTTCAAAAGTAAATCAAAGTTTAATTTTTCTTAAATAAAATTGAAAATTCAATGAAAACAGATTACAAGTTTTTGTTTATAAAATGCAGCATTTTCACTCTGTCAGGATGTAATTGATTTCTTTTTTTTTATCAACCACATTTCCAGCAGTACTGAAGGCTCTTTCTGAAAATACTGTTGCTGAAAGAATGCAGAGGAACTTTTTTGTCAGAATTTTCAAATTGAGGAAGTTCAAAGAATTCATACATGGACAAGAATTATTGGTTTACAATGTGCTGCTTAAACATTTCCTACCACGGTATTTATGATTTAAATGCTAAAAACGAGCAATTGCAGTAAGTCCCCGACTTATGAGGATGTTCAGTTAGGCTGGTGACATGCTTGCATTTGCATCTCTCCCTGTTTCTGTTGCCGCGACAGAATCAACTGCGTGATGACCCAAAACTCATTGCCAAGCACACTAGAGTTGATGCCGAACGCCAGCTCTAGTTTAAGACATTACATAATTCGATAGGTGATATCTGATCATCATGACGGAGAAAAAGTCTGATGTGATCAGGCATCAACGTCTTTCTTCAATGTAGTTTTACCTTCCCATGTAATTCAACATATAGTTAATTATCTACTCCATAGATGACGCCTGTTGTCCATTACAGAAAAAAAAGAAGTTTTGGGTAATTATTCTTATTTTAGATTTCAATATCCCGTGAAATAAAAGATTGGATTTGTGTTACTCTCGGCTTGGTCGTATTACGTTAACTTAACAACCTCTCAAAAGATGGCATTTTCTGTAATCGTCGCCGATTGCCACCAATTGTGGTGAAAGCGGCACCACTAATGGTTCAAAAATGGAGGGGTATGTTGTTGTGTTTCGACTTATGCGAATTTCTACTTATGTGGGAATTTTGGAACGAATTAACCACGCAAGTTGAGGACTTGCTGTATATCTTTTCTAACAAAAAGTTGTTAATGATCGCGATAGTCTCAGCTACAGTTACACTCTTGTTTCTAACGTTAATTAAATCTTTGCCCACACTATCAGCTGAATTGTAACAACGAAAATTATCAATATTTTAACCACTACGCATCGTACCTGCCAAAGAGCTTCATTATTGGTAGTTATCCACCACAGGCGCATAGAATCTGCTCAACCGCTATTCAAATCTTTAGTTCATTGATTCGACCGAATTTTTGGATTAGATTGAATCTTTTAACCATGGATTCGATCGAATCTGGAATCCATGGATTCGACAGGATTCAACCAAATCTTCGAACCCTGCCGCAACCCTATTTTTTGTGTACTGTGGTGAATGTCCTCTTAGGAAAAGTTTAGAATATTTGTTGAAATCGAAATTTGAAGATTATATTGATTTTGATAATGATTTTTCTCACAAATCCTGAGGTTTCAGGCATGATTGAGTGGAAACATAACATCGGTGATGATTTGATGATTTTTTTATGCAATAGAAATGGAGTTACGGGTGAAAAGAAAAAAAATCAACATGTGTTACATGTTGCGGCACTATAGGGGCCATGCCCAGATTTCAACCGGCCACATTCCAGAAACTATTGGCAGTAGGACGCTAACATTTTATTTGCTCGCTATTCTCATCAAAAGGTATGTCCATAGCAAATTTCATGGAAATCCGAGTCGGTGGGTGTCAAGGTCTCGTTGATTTCACATGGAATGACCTTGACAAATGCACTGTAATGGCAAATGATGAAAATACTTATATTACAACTGGAACACGCAGATGACAATAACAATAGAGGAGATACATTGAATGTTCTTATGAAATCTTAAGCATAATTTTTTAAATAAATGAAGTAAAAAACCTTCTTAAGATGTGGTATTGTCCACAATTTAATGCAAAATTAGACTACAGGTGTTTCAACGCTAACGCGTCATCATCAGGTCTGAAAAAACACGAAATATGAGGCGTATATAAACATAGAGAAAAGGGAGGGGGAGTAAAACAATGCAATGGAGGGGGGGGATGTGGAGGTTACCGAGCGGGGACAGGATTATTGGAGGGTTAGGGACAGGATTGGTGAGTGACAGTCAAATCCAATGTAGTTCAGTAGCGTCAAATTCTTCTTTTTCCTCTTGAGGATCTCCCATTTCTCCAAGGTGTCCAGGCGAAGTCCCTTACGCTCGACATGGAGGATATTTAACTTGAAGTCACTATAATGGGATTCCTCCATCAGATGCTTAGCAAGATGGGAAAGGTAATCTAACCCATTTTTGTTTATTTAATATTTCGTAATTGGAGGTGATGTGCTTGATCCCCTACTCTTCTCTCTTCCTTTTCAAAATCCTGTCCACCATGGAAGTATGATAGCCATTAGCTGTTGCAATGTATTTTATAATGTTCATTTCCTTGTCAAAATTGTCCTTTGAAAGTGGAATATTTAGCACTCGGTGAATCATTGAGTTGAAAGCGGCTATTTTATATTTAGCCCCTCCCCCTCCGTTTTCTCTCGCCTCATATTTCGTGTTTTTTCAGACCTGATGATGATGCGTTAGCGTTGAAACACGTGTAGTCTAATTTTGAATTAAATTGTGGACAATACCACATCTTAAGAAGGTTTTGTACTTCATCTATTTAAGAAGCTGTTCCACCAAATCTCGCCTGACACTGTTGATAATTTTCTAACATAAAGGTTCAAGCTCAAAAGGGAAATTAATAAGGAAAAATTATTGCATAAACATTTAGGAATTATTATGAATCGCGTAAAATCCTCCGATTGCTTGTATTCATGAATGTCATTACCTTGAATTGATACTTCAGCAGTTCATATCGTAAGTATACACTATTTTTAATGTTGAAACCACCTCACTTAAGGCCACTTTACACGATACAATTTTTTGTACTATTTCTTGTATGAGAAAATTGTACCATGTAAAATGGCAAATTGTATGAACGCTTGTGTGAATGTCTGAATGGGAAATAGAACCCGTTCTAATTCCATTCAGACAAACATACAATTTCGTTCAGTTAATACAGGCGTTTGTACAAGAAATTGTACAAAAAATTGTATCTTGTAAAGCGGCCTTTAGAAGATAAAACCATTAGGCAGATTACTAGAAATATGCTACACACCTCAATGGCTGAAATACGGTTTGATTCACACTGCAATTCAGCCGAACACTTGAGAGCCTTCATGGAGCACACCCTTGTGCAATTATGTCTTGAGGATACTCCTAATAAAAGGAGCTCTCTCATGGTCTAGGTATTTAAACACTCTGCACTGGAGGAACATATCTCAGCATTGTCAAATGCCTTCAACTCGAAACTTAGAAACATTTACCTGCGAGGGGATAAGGCTTTTTTATTAATGGCTGCACATTCAAGATTTTTCTGGATTCTTCAGCCAAGGCTATCTCATTCATAAGGAGCATGTTTTACACCATCAAACAGATTTAAATCTACAAGGAGTTTGATGCACTACCGTCAACTTCGATTTGAGTGAGCTTTTGGGAGAGAGGAGGAGGCAAGGATACCTTGGCGAGGGCGACGTCCAGCTGCTCTTCGGCCATCTCCAGCGTGTCCTGCAACTTGGCACTCAGGGCGTCCACGCAAGAGAACTGCCCAAAGGTGGCAGCAGCAGCCTGGCACTCCAGCAGCAAGCGGATGGCGCCCACGTAGTCGCCCCTGCACGCCCCTCCCACAACATCGCCATCTGACCCATGCAGCAGCTCCTGCACTTTCTCCTCCGACTGGTGCTGGGCAAAACAAAGGAACAGCACCGTCCCACTCATCAACGGGCAACAGAGTGCAAACACAACCGAGAAGGGAGGGGAGCATCCAAATGAATCATACACTATACATTTTGGTGCCATTTGCCCAAATGAATGCAATTCATTAGGGCATATGTTACCTACATGGAATGTTGTTGGGTTTGAGAATGTTGTAATTAAAGAATCCTGTTACATGAAATGCCTAGCGAATTGTGAATAGAACTTGTAGTAATTTGCAAATTTTACAATTTCCTGTTTAACCAATAAGTTATGTTATTAGTTAACTTAAAAATGGCAACTTTTTAATAATTTAAGCATCAAAATTATTGCAATATTTCATAACCAATGTTGTTCTTTATTATTGTGAAAAGTCCATGTATGCCATTAAGTATTACAGTTGTTTTCAGGGGTTTTGTAACCAAAGCATTGAAATAAACCCATGCTACTCTACGCTGATATATCAAAATATAATAATGTTTGGTGGTTGATGGAAAAATATGGTGTGGGCTATTTTCTCCAATGAAAAGGTATTATACGCATGCAAGTGGTTGTTGGCTTCCAGGGTGTCACCCAATTGTTCCCCTTTCACACGAGCCAACTGTCTCCCCAACATACAATGGCTCCCATTTTTATGCTACTGAGTCACATCATGCAAGTTCCTTGGAATGAACTAATAGCAATTAGCATTATAAATTAATTCTTGCACACAAAGGAATATAAAATATGTAGGAGACACAACCAACCAGCGTCTTGATAGCATGTAAAGCTGTGAGTAGTGATGTTAATGCAAGCCTCTTCTTGTAATTGGCTAGAATCCCCAGGCTGGCAGAGGTGAGGTTGTGCCGAGCCAACCCAAGCCATCGCCTGCCGTCAGCAGCCTTTCTTAATGCCACACCCACATCCTCCTGCACAAGCAACACCCTGATGAAGAATGGAAGAGTTTATTTGTACAACCACCTCAGGTTTACAGGCACGTGATATGAAATAGTTAACCATAGAACATCTCGCTATCCACAAAATAGTTGACTGTCCCAACTCCTGATTTAGTACGAAAAATTATCAATATTACTGAATTAACGATACACGACATATATAATTATTTTACCTTTTAAACTCCTCATTGCAAGCCAACTGCTTTTGAAGAATAAGCTGAAGTACCTTTTTGGACACAACTTTCTGTTGCTGACATAATTTCAAACGTTCTTGTTGAATTTTTTCACATTCCAACTTCTCCGGAAATTTCTGAGAAAATGAAGTTTGATAAACACTAATGATTTATAGGTGCAAACCAGTTCCTTTGAATGCATTAAAGAAACAGGCAATTAGGTTAAATAAGGAAATATTATGGCACAAAAGTGAAGGAATTTCCCCTAAGGCGGGCCTAAATTGTCACAGCAAATAAGATGTAACCAGTACCAACTCAACATGAAGTTAATTCTTCGGTAAAGCTATTTTCCGAGTATAAACTTCCAAACCTTTAACTCAAACCGACACGAATCAAATTCGTTTTCTTCCACAAAGTATCCTGTATCAACGCTGTCAAGAATTTCAAGGTCCTCAGCAATGTTTTGGCTCTCGTCTTCTGCTTTGCTAAGTTTCCTCTGGTACATCCATTCGGGAGGTTTTTCTCCTTCGTCGAACTTCTGGTTAGTATTCTTAAAATAAGACATTCCATATATACCACACATTATAGTTTGGCTTCCATAGCAGATATAGGAAAACAGAACTTCATATTACCTGTTTATTAATCAACAATAACAATTTATGCTTAAGGTCTTCCATTGATGAAATGGTTTTCAGAAAATACCAAAGCTAAAATATGACACAGATTTTCGTAAAACAAGTTACGAAATATGTACAAGATCTGATTCAAACATTGGCTATCCAAACCAGTTAAGTATTTACACCGCTGATTCTCTAATGCACATCTACCTAAAACCAAAGACAATTCCAGCCTGACAGATTATGTAAACCCCATTTATGAGTCAATGCACATTCTCTCTTAACAAATAATGCGTATTTGGCGCACTGTTAGCATGAACAATCCTTCATAAGGAAGCAAAAATAATGACGGCCTAAACCGCCTCAGAGTACGGTCCTCTCCTCAAATTTGTAAACATATCACCAATTGCGCACGTAGTTTGTCACTTATCGAGCTCGACCGCGTGGTTTTGAACACGAAAGCTGGCGAGATATATAAAGTGAACATGAACCAAAGTAGGGAAAGCTACCAAAAAAATTAACTGATTAAAGTTAAAGTTTATCTCTGTAAAAATTAACTAGTTAAAGTTAAAAGTTACTTTTCTGACAAAGTAATTGATTAAAGCAAAAGTTAAAAAAAGTAACTTTTACGTTAAAAGTTATTTTTCCAGTTACTTCGGCAAATTGGATGCTGTGGTGATAGAGGCCTTGATGGTTTTTTGTTTTGAAAAGCACTGAAAACTGTCATTGTGGTTTCTTCCATCCGTATCCTTTTGTTTTAAAATATTGGAAGTGGGGATTTTAGTTGTAATTCCATTTAGTGTTCTGAGTGTTGTTGGTCAGGGTTTTCTAGTTTCTGCTACAAGGATTCGGCGATTTTTCTGAGGTGGAGCTCTAATTCCGGGATTTTTAAGTTGTCGTGAATTTAAGAATATCTGACGAACCGTGGTGCGTCTGTAATTTGCCGCAAAAGTTTGTTCTGAGCGGTTCAAAGTACTTTAAGGTTATTTTTTGATATCGATCCCCACATTGCGATGTGAAGTAGTCTGCGTACCTTTTCTCGCTATAGACCTCTGGAAAAATTTTTAAATGGCCTTGGAATGCTATTTAAAAAGATTGTAATTGATACTAAAACAGCTTAGCGATGAAAACTATGAATTTATTTAATGTATTTTTCGATAAATAAGCAAAAGAAAAGCTCAAAGAGCACGCCCACCTTAAAACGTATTGTGATTGGTCGTCTGAAAGTGACCTCAGGTCCTGCAATGATGGGGAAAACGTACCATACCATGTATAGTACCATAACGTACCATGTATAGTACCTGTGGACTTTTTTTTCAAGATTTATTGTCGGATTTACATATGTTTAGTGGGATTAAGGAAGGCTACGAACATATATGATTTCTTTAGAAGTAATGGAGTCTGAGTTTGTCAACGCTGACGCAAGAAATTTTCCGAAAATCTGAACATTCCCAGTAAAGACAAAATGCTGCCGATGCGCGTATGATGCGCTGCGCGACAGCACTGCAGCTGCCGCGGAGGCGCTGTTGCAGCGTGTCTATCACTCCTAAACTTCCCTTTTTCGAATGTCGGATGCGCTGCAAACGGGTGTCAGCGGCGTTGCACAAGCACGCTGCAAAAGCGTGTCACGATCGCCTTAAACGCATGTCAGAATCGCTGAAAATGCATGCCTGATGCGCCACTAGTTACCCACATAGCACTTTTTCAGGAAAATGTGCCTTGAAGGCGCCTCGGAGGCACCTAAAAAAGGCACAGAAGGCGCCTTTAATAGACACATTGAAGGCACCTTTTAGGCGCCTTAAAAGTCACCACTTAAAGGCACATCTTAGGTACTAGTAAGCCACTTGGAAAATGTGTGACAAGTATTAATATATCTTCACTAATCCAATGGATCCAAAGGCATTAAATAGAAAATGTACCCAAATGCATTAACTCATGCAAAAACAATCATTCTAATATACCTTGCATGGGTGCACCTATCACCAAAATTGAATAAAATAAAGGTAAGCAATCGAGGTTGTCACTTAATTAATAATTACTAGTTGTACCTCGCATAATACAGATACGTAATCATCATCATCGGTCACAAATCCTACGATGTAATAGAATGCTCCAGATGTATGTTCTAATGCAATGTTTCCTCACTTCAACGCTTGTATTTGCATATGTAAGCAGAATCTTCTTCTGGTAAAATGCTCTTTTTGCTTGTGCCATTCTACTGGCAATTTCTCTTTCACTTCGTCCATCGCTGGTTACTCGGCTTCCCAGATAGCAGAACTCTTCCACCTCCTTGATTTTTTGTTTTCCTAGTTTAACATGGTCCTGGCTTCCTTTCTCCTACTTCATACCAATACCTTAGTTTTCTTTTTATTGATCTTCAGATGATATCTGGTCATTGTTCTTTCCATATTTCCTAGTGTCTTCTTTAAATCTCCTTCTGTTTCTGCCATGAATGCTATGGCATCGGCGAATCGTAACATGCTGATTTTCTCCCCGTGGATATTCACTCCCGTAGACTTTTCTTTTACTTCTTGGATGGCTTTATCGATGTAGACATTGAATATTACGGGAGACAGTGCACATCCTTGCCTCACTCCTTTCTTCATGCTTGTCTCTGTACTGCTGGGTCCTGATTTGATTATGCCACCTTAAGCTGTGAATATTATACAAGCTGTGAATAACTCTTTGGTCATTGTATGATACTCCAATTTCTCACAGAATTTTTAGCATCATGTTCCAATCCACGTTGTCAAAAGCCTCCTTCAAATCTACAAATGCAAAAAACGTCGGTAGATTCTTCTCTATAAGTAGCCTGAGGGCCAAAATCGCTTCTCTTGTGCCCTTGTTTCTTCTGAACCCGAATTGGTCCTCATCCAGGAACTCAGATTTCCGTTCAATTCTTCTGTAGATGATTCTCGTCAATATCTTCGAGGCATATGTCGTCAGGCTTATGGTCCTAAAATGTTCGCAGTTCTCAGCCCTCTTCTTTTTGGGAATAGGGATGATGATGTTCTTCTCAAAGTCCGTATGTATCTCTCCTGCAGAGTACATGTCGCAGATGTTTTGTACATCTGAGTAGATGTCTTCTCTCCGGCATTTTTAATTTTGTTCGGCAGGAATATCATCTATTCCCGAAGCCTTATTTATCTTCAGATCCTTTACAGCTGCGTCAAATGCTGATCTTAAGATTGGGGCTCCCAATTCAACCATATCGACTTCATTTTTATTGAACTGTAAGCTCTTACTTATCGTAAATCCGCAGAAATTATGAAAAATCATACTATGCGTCATATGCACCAATAAAGGGATAGTTAGGGGAAATATTTTAGAGTAGTCTGTAGTGCATGATGCATGTATTAATACCTTAAATACTATAGATAATAACAATCTAGTTGCATAAGACCCTATAGTTGCTTGTTTGCATATCAATAGTGCATGCTTGCTGATCTTCACCCCCTGCCACACACCCTCACGGTGGCTTGCAAGGTATCGTGTGGATGTAGATGTAGATAGAAGGAGAGTCACCATGCTAAATTTCGACTTATGGGCTGAAAAAAACCTTTGTTGGAATTTTTGCCTCTTGTTTTTCGATGTCAGCCTACTGTGCGGCGGGAATACTCCGGAAATAAATTTCCTACAGTGAGTATACGAGAAAAAGTATAAACAAATGATTTGTGAAATGCAAAATGAAAGATAAAACCAGGATGTTTAAAAAAGAGCATATAGGAAGGCAAGGTACGGATGGGTTTGGGGTGTGAGGATAGTAGAAAGGAACCTAGGGAAAACAGGGCAATAATGGAAAGTGGGATGATAAAGATTAAAAAGTCAATGACATATTAAAAAAATGAAATGATTAATTCTAATAACAATTGTTTCCAGAGAATTAAAAACCTCAGCCTTTATTAGACAGCACCAATAAACCTCACAACTGCTGTCAGGGCCTGCGACAAGGGGGGGCAAAGGGGGCCAATGCCCAGGGGTCCGGGCCAAAATAAATTAATTGAAAATAAAAATTTAAAGCATGAATACATTTAAATGCCAAAAATAATACAAAATTTTGTTGTTTAAGCAGTGAAAAAATAAATGAAGTCAGAGCGTGTGTCAGTGTGCAATGGAGAAGTATGACATTAGCATTTTTGTTGTGGTCATCGGGGGTTTTGGGATGATGGGGACGATAGAGCGAGAAGCACGGGCGCCGTGACTCACCTTCCCTCCCTTTGCCGCGAACATTCGCCACGCAGTGACATATTGGAACCTGAACGACAAGAAACTCCATCCCCCGTCTAAAGTCTAATTTGTTTATTTGTTAGTGGACTGTAAATAATCGTTTATTCTACAGTCAAAGTTACAGATTAGCAGCAGCAAGCTACACATTCTAGTGTTGTGTCATTGGTTTTGTATACATGAGCGCTCATACACGGGGGCAGGGAGGGACCGCGGCCCCCCAACCTAACCTCCCAGTAAGGATTGTCATCCAAGAGAGATTTTTCAATCCCAGAATTACGGGATCATCATCAAAAGTTAGACAACATTTTCTGGAATTTAGTCCATCTTGTTTAATGCTGGCGATCACTATGTCTTTAACACGCGCATTTCGTTTTTCTTATGTAGGTATTACAAAGGATGACGAATTACTTATTCCAATAAAATGTATTAGTCAATGGACTCAGACGTCTAACGTGTTGCATTTCATGTCAAAGAAAACTTACTTATTAGCGCTGTCTGTTAGCGAAAAGGTGTACGTCAATCCAGGAATCCCGGGATTCGTTTATACCAAATCCCAGGATTTCGGGATTGTCATTTCATCCGGGATTTCGGGATTGCAATCCTTAACTCCCGGGTAAAATAAGAAAGGGAAGCAAAAAAATCTTTTGTTTAAAATTTTGTGAATATATAAATATTTCAGAAAGTTATTAATTCTTAAACATGATGTATAATTTATCCTTCTTTTCCAGATTGTTCTAAATTTGTTTCCTAGTTTTACTTAAATAAGTTCAAGGCCCATACACGCACTTTCACGATTTGTTAGGATGACGAATTACTTATTCCAATAAAATGTATTAGTCAATGGACTCAGACGTCTAACGTGTTGCATTTCATGTCAAAGAAAACTTACTTATTAGCGCTGTCTGTTAGCGAAAAGGTGTACGTCAATCCAGGAATCCCGGGATTCGTTTATAATAAATCCCGAGATTTCGGGATTGTCATTTCATCCGGGATTGCAATCCTTAACTCCCGGGTAAAATAAAAAGGGAAGCAAAAAAATATTTTATATTAAAAATTTTGTGAATATATACATATGTCAGAAAGTTAATAATTCATAAACATGATGTATAATTTATCCTTCTGAAATATTTCTAAATTTGCTTCCTTGTTTTACTTAAATAAGTTCAAAGCCCATGCACGCACTGTCATGATTTTGTGTGGTTTTTGTTAATAGAAATGAGAGGAAGGAAAATTTGAACCGATGCACAGTAGGCTGAAATCGAAAAATAATTAAAAAATTCCAAAATGGCTTTTTTGGAGATAGAATCATGAACCTTGGTACAAATACTCATAATTGATTGGCAACCATGGAATGTAATATCATTTGGTCATGTTCTGTTGCCATCTTACCGATGCAGGGGCTCAAACATAGCCATGCAGGGGCTCAAACATAGCCAAAATTTCAAAATTACACCCGACTTCAGTTTTCTACGAAATTGTTCCTATTTTTAATTGAGGGTGACGCTGTGGGAGGAATTCTGTCGGATAAAAAACTAGTAGGTCTGTTAAAACCACACTTTTACTTTACTGTGTTTAACTTTGGGAGTTTTTTCCTAAATGTAGGTGATATTACATAACAAAATGGCGGATGCTATTTTCACGCTGAATTTCATATTAACTTGTAAATATCTAGCGTTTCACGAAAATGCCTGTCAAGGGACTCATATTAAATCAATTGATGCTTTTTAAAGGTAGATCGGAAAAAAATCGAAAATTCGTTTGCGACGCCAAAAATTACATTTGATTTTTCGTACGCGCGTCCGGAGCTTGAGAAACGTGCCGGGAGCTGAAAATGTGACGTGAGTAAATTTTTTCAAGCCATTAGGAACATAACGCTTCTTATTCGCCTTTTTTAATATTTTTGCATTGCTATTGATCTCCAAAGGCTCTACTCGTATAAAATCATGGGGATATATAAATATTAAGGTATTAAAGTGTACGCGAAATCGCGTTCAAGGTTTCTCCTCTCAAAAGTAAACTTCTCATTCACACCCTCAAACCCTTAAAATTCCTGTATTTTTCACATGAAACATTATTTTACGTTCCAGAGGGTTACTCCAACTTACTTGGATTATGAAGTACTTATTTTCGTTTATTTACTAGGAGGTTCATGCAGAAACCCTAGTAGCACAAAAGATGCTGAGCACATGCTCACGGCATTTCCATTATGCACAAGGAAACATTTTCGAATGCATATTGTGAGCATATGCTGAAAATGTTTTCATGTCATTTTTGGAGCCACTCATTTTATAACATGCTTTCCACATATTTCTAGCATATGTTCGAAAAACATGCTCAAAATATGTTGATGTTACGTGCTCAACATATTTCTAGCATATGTTCAAAGAACATGCTTAAAATATTTTAATGAAAATAGCTCATTGCTTATTGATAGACATGTTTTTTATACGTTTCCATAACTCTAAGTCTAACTTTGAAGTTTTGAGTTGAATTTACCAGTCCACGTTCATGTTCAGTCTTGCTATGATTACTGATTTTACCAATATTGCCATCATCGTCGCGCTTAATTTCGTCGGTATACCCATGGGTTTTGTGCCGTTTTCTATTGATTAGACCTAAATTAATACTAATGATAGTAAATAACTGTGTTGTATGTTCATAATTGTGCCAATGGTGTCCATTTAGCTCAACGTTCATCTCATATTTCGCAGCGTTTGGAAAGGGTATACCAACATCGCAAAGCAGAGCGGCAGCGAATTATGTTGAGAAACGAACATGAGAAGCCAGAGTAAGCTCCTTGCTAAATTGCATTTCAAACTGTTGGTGTTCACGGCAGCTTAATTTGATAATGGGATGATCATTTTCGAGCATTCAGGAGATTCAGATATGGCGAGTAATTATTTACGTAATTGAAAATAGATTTTGTTGAAGAAAAGTCATCAATTTGTCATTGTTTTTAATAACCCTTCCAATGGTTTTCATTGGATTCCTGTCTTGAGTATTGACGACAATTCTTTTTCTTCTTTCAGAAATGTTATATTATTACCTTACTCGGCATTTTGGAATGAGCTAACGAGGACATAATTCAACTATAGACCATTTGTGAACGTGAAAACGTCGGAATTGTTGATTAACCTTAGTGCAGTGACGAGTGTTGAAACAATTTAAAAGAACTTCCTCTCGGGAAAATGTAGTTACATTAATGAGACGAGAGTGGATTAAAAATACCTTTGGTTATTAAATACGCAGAACAAATAAAATTGAAGTTGTGTTGTGCATTCTCGTGTGATGTGCTGTCATATTGGTTTTCTTCGAGAACACGCGTAGTATGTTGAAAGGCATGTTTTATGTGGTGCGGATCGTCAAGTGAATAGAGTAATTGAATTTAGAAGGAATACTAATAAATATTTTAATCTACAGCTGCTTCGTTTTAAAATCATTTCCCGAAAGTCCTGAAAATTTAGTGTGAATACATGTGTGTAGGAAGCCAGTGCAGTAGCAATTATGGGCACTTCACTCCTTCACTTCTCACCCATTGAAAGGAGGATCGGAAGTATAACATTACGAATAGTTGTACATTGCATCTAAATTTAAGATGAAATACGGTTGGAGCAACCATCGGAAGTCTCCTAATTCTGTCAAATCTTGTGCTGAAGATATTTTATTCGGATGAAGAAAAGTCCGGAAAGATAGTTAAATGGAAGAAATTCAAACTCCATTATTTAAGTTAAAAACTGACCATAGTACATGGCATCCCAGATAGCAAGCTAAACTTGCAGCAAAGTTGCTGAAGGTTTGTAATGACAAAGTTACAACTTTGCAAAAAGTTTGTCGTAACAAGCCTGCATACCTGATGCAAGCTTGAATCAAACCTCCTAGTTACGTGTCTTCAAATTTGCTGCAGACTAGTCGTATCACACCTGCTGCAAATGTTAAATGAAATGTAAAAATTAAATAATAGAACAATAATACTTATAGAAATTTATTAACTTTAATGTTCTACATGTTTATCAATCATGATATCCTCAATATTATCATCTCCAGTGAATTTGTTCATCCTTTCATTCCTAGAAAAAAAAACATGAAAAATTACTACAAATGATATGAAAGATCATGCCTATATAATTTTTAATTTGATAGTATATAAAGTTTTTACTTAATTCTCCTTTGATTTGAAATTTGCGCACCGCAGGCATGGAAATTTGTACATTACAAATGAACAAAATGTCAAGTTCCCTTTAAAACTGAAGTAAATTTCTATTACAATGGAGTAAATCAGCCACTTTAACCATACAACCTCTAGATGCAGGATAAGCCAAGAATTGAGGCTTCTGTAATGCTTCAGTTAGGATGCCACCCAATAATTATTTTGGAAGAAGTGGTTAAGTGGCCTTCCAATCTTTTTACATTGAGGCCTTTGCATTAAACTGGAAGCCAGTCCACCAAAAATATAGCCAATTGACACAAGGAAAAACAATATTAAAATTAGAAAAACTTACTTTCAGAGGGGTTTGACAGAGACTGCAGAAGTATAACGATGCTGTTGAGTTGCTCTATTTCCTGTTTGTTTTTGAGGCGACCGGTGGCAGACTATTTAGGAACCACGCAATTGAAGAGTTCAGATTGTACCAATGAGGAAGCTTTAGAGGAAGGTGTGGAGAGAAACCATATAGCCTACTTCTTAAAAGTCTTGCGCCATAAATTAGTACCTGGAATGTTAACAAAAATTTACTGCTATAGGGATCTGATGAGAACATAATACATATTGACTCTATTTCATTCCAGATAAGTAACCACCTTAAAAATTCCTCATCAATAAAGACATCCATTTTAACACCAGCATCAACAGGGTTACAGGTTTCCTGCATCCATAACTCGAATTATACCTAGAAAATTAATAGCAACTGTAAACATCAAACGAGCTTATACCTGTAAATAGTTTCATTATTCCAACTGAAAACAAACTTACCTTCCATTGTGGAATGAGTATGCCTCTTATCAAATTCAATTAGGATATAATGAGAACTTCATACTGACATCATTTGATTCCCAAGAAATAATCAGCATACACAATTCTCATCACTGAACAAATCCATACCACACATCAGATTCACCAGTGTTTTTACAGTTTTCTGCATCCCTAACTGGAAAAAATACCAGGAAAATTCATTACATCTGTGAATATCAAACATGATTATACCTGGTAAATAAGTTTCACGACTTCAAGGAAAACCAAACAAAGGAATAAGCAACTTATAGAATAGAAGCTATAGAAGGAATAAGAACTAGTTATTTATGGGAATTAAAGCACTCTTTCCTTCATAAGAAGGTAACAACACTTGGAAAATTCACCACTTCAAAATTTACAAAAAAATACTGTTCACTATCTCAGGTATCATCGAGGAAGTAATGCACCCTGGGTAGGTACAAAAATTAGCTTTACCATGAAACAAGTTCCACAACCTCAAAATATCACTGGCACAGAAGAATTCATGCAAATTTTTGTTAGGCTTGATTAGTTCAAGAGGAGTTCTAACAACATATAAACAACACACATCAAATACAAAATCCATTCAGGAATGAGCATTTGAGGCATTCATGCCATACCATTAGCCATTCGAGAGGAAATCACATTTATCTCCAATCAATATACCTTACATCATATAACATTTATCTTTCATGCATTCGTCCATGACGTATGAAACAGGCTAGATTAAGTTCGTCAGTGTTACTGCACAACAAAATTTAATTTTTAAAGTAACAATAATGCACAACACGTATTTTCTAATTCACTTTCACGCACAATACAATAACTTACTCATAATTAAAAGACACTCCACTCAACAGAACTTACTATATGGGATAAATACAAAGCAAGAAGGAAAGAGTGTTCATTCATTTAAGCTATATCCTCGCCTAATTCAAAAAGCATAGGCCCAAGGTTGTTAATTGACCATCTAACATAAAAGTTAATCTTTGATATCGGTTTACACTTCACTACTTTCATCTATGCAACAAGAACACATATTCCACAAACATAATTACTACCTTGCATAAAACTTTGATTTCCCTAATCAGTCCATCGAGGACTGACGATGTTTTCCCATAAAGGTATGCAATAGTCACAATTTCTTACATACTTGTTACTGAAATAAAATAACTCAATTACTGCTGTTGGTTAACATAATATAACCAACCATTCACTTTAGAATGCATCCGATACAGGTGTAACCTACCCTAGTACGAAATAAATACGATATTAATAAGATTGTGGTTAGCATGCATTTCAAGAAATACTGAAGCAATAACACCATTTCATGCAATTTTACAACTTACCGGTGGAAGGTAGGGCCGTTTCTTTCCATTTTGGCGATTACTGTTCCCATTGAGCAAACCCGTATCGAGCAGGAATACACCTGCAAGTGAAAAATAAACATTGCATTTTCCCGCCAGACAGTAAGTCTGTGGATAAAGATAATAATTTTCAGAAGAATAAAAACACTTTAAAGTGTTTACGAACCTTCAGAATACCTCGCCAGTCACATGCTTCATTTAAACTTGATATTTTCTAAGCACGTCGCTCACGGCAAATTCACGAAATCGTAGCACGACATGGCTAAATGCGCAAGGCGGCGCAAGCGCTCAAGGATACCGATGTTAGTTATGTACGCTTCACCGCAGAGTTTATAATAATAATAAATTAATTGTTCGGCTCGGTTCGGTTGGTCTTGTAACATAGAACTCGTCAATAAGATTAAAACAATAGTAGCACAAGGGAGCTAGAATAATAAACAATTAATAATATTATACGCAGAGCGGGCATAAACATATACGATGATGCTGTATACAAAGCAAGCTTATAAAAGTATAAACATTGTGCGAGCATAAAAACATATACGATTAACATGTAAAAAAAAATAATTAGAATTAAAAGACACATTTAGAGATTCTCATCAAAATACTTATTCAAGCTGTAATGCAATTTGCTTAGTAGAATTTTACATAATCTACCCTTGAAAGTGCCACCTCCAGTAACCTCAACGAGAGAAACGATGAGATTATGTGGAGTATTAGGCGGTACTGGGTGAAAAAACTACAGTATGTCAGCGTTCGCTTTCCTCTTCGAGAGAATCTCCGAAATACAGCCTTTAGTTATGGTAAAAGTATGCCACAGCAAGTTTGATGCAAACTTGCCATAACAACTTTGTCATAACAAGCCTATGACAACCCTATGACAAGTTTGTCGTAAGCTTGCATGCTATCTGGGATATTTTTGACTGAAATACCGGTATTGGAGTTCAAATTTCTTCCATTTAATTTGCTTTTCGGACTTTTCTTTCTCCGATAGAATGACCCTGAACGGCGATAGATTAAATATGCTACATAACATAATTGAAATATGCCCAGCATGTTTTCTCAAATATGCCATGTCTGTGTTGACAACATGCTCAGCATATTTTCAGAAATGTTTTCAGCACATTTATAGCATATGATTACCCGGACATTTGTTAATGCTCAGCATATGCTAGAACCATTTTCAACATATTGAACATATTTTACGAAAATGTGCTCAGCATATTGTGAGCATTAATTGTGCTACTAGGGAAGGTACCTTCTTCGACACCGCGGAGCTTTTGGTTGTTCATCCTGAAAATCTACCTAAATCTTTCATTTTCCCTGCGTTACAATATGCATATCCCTGATTTATACCTACGTCACATTAGACTTTCATCCAGGAAACTTTAGTTTCTACTTTACTTGAATTATGCACACAGGAAGGAAACAAATTACTGAAAATAGCTAAATATTGAGGCTCAACAAAATATATCCTGTTCGTCAAAACCCTTAACTCACATTATTTTTACCTGCTTATGTTTGATTGAGAGAGAATTGTAGTGAAAGCAAAGCTTAGTAGAAGTGATCCCAAGCAGCAATCGATATCCCTACAACATCCGGACAACATTGCCGGCGTTAACATTATGACATCCGTGTAATATCCAAGTTAATCCAATTAACGTTGCATGGATATCTGTGAAATATCCAAAGGACCCGCCAAACAACGTTGCAGCAATGTCCAACAGTGGACATCGAGGTCCATATAACAACATCTCATGGATATCTTCACAACATCTAATAAGTAGATCACGTCCCTGGTGAAAATGGCCACAGAGAGCCACACAAGTTTGAGGCCATGGACACACAACATTGTGTGGCCGTGTGTGGTTATTTGGTCATAATATGTGGCCATTAGCCTGTGGCCGTGTGTGGCCACCTGCGGCCCTGTGTGGCCAGTGGTAGTACCCTACCCTACTCATATACCCATAGTTGGGACCAATATACATTATTATTACAGTACTCTATTATTACAGTAATGTATTATTACAGTAATATATTATTACAGTACTGTATTATAAATACAGTATTACCATAGACACATAGTCCTAAGTGAGTAAAAGAAAACATTTATTGGCCGATAGGGACCTGTAGCTGTGGACGTCCACAACAACATGCGTAGACTACTTAAACTAAATCCAATATTTAGTTAAATACAATAATGAAATTTTAGGATATGGAACACACCACTGTAATCTTTTGAATATGTAACAAACACCACCTCTGATCCCAATATTTAATGAGCAGATACTTTTGTGCAACCTTATTACACCCTCTACATCCACCTACTTCAATTTTTGCATGGAATACCCAAACACATGAACCAAATTTAACTTTCAAAAATCAGGAACAGCATTAGTAAACAAAGCTACAATCCCCTAACCTCAAAAGATTTCATATTGAAATTTCTTATCAAGGAAACTCCAACAACTAACGGGCATATGCAGACAAATGGAATAATAGATGCAGCATGAATACAAAAAAAAAAACAATAAAGAATTCTCAATAATCAAACCAACCTTAAGGCTGCACTTACTGTAGTCTTGGTTTTACTAACTTAAGCTAACATGGCTGAAGATCAGGTTGGATTTAAAAGAATACTGATATTTTAGTACGACATCAGACAGTAAGGAACAGACGACGGAATGGACTTCCACAAAGTGACGGCTACAACCAATAATCGCCATAATATAACTTCAAGGAACAACTCGAAAGCACCATCTACGATTTTAAACAAAAACAGCTGTATATTTAAATATTTATTGGCACTACTTCAAATTTCAATGACTGCATTCACTTGCCTATATAGCACACAATTGAAATACGATTTCACAATTCAGGCGCGACATAAGCCAAAGTCACACCACATGGCATGGGAATCAACGGTTGCAATCTAGCTTGCTTCTTGCACAACACTGCATTTTAAAAGGTTTATCAGGGTATTCAGTAACCAAGTCTTTTAAAAGAACAATGGTCCACTCAAAGTAAACGTATATTTTTTGAAGAAGGAGTTCTTAGAAAACTCAATGAAAGTCATAACTGCACTGAGGAAGACACAAACACAAAACATTTTCGCATTAATCGCAAAGTTGAATTGTGATCTTTTCCTAATTCCTGCATTCGTCCCAGTATGTTATTGATATAACGTGCCTGTAAAAAAATAAATGCTGTCACTTCTTATGTTAAGAACTGTTAAAGAAAGACTATATGAAGGGCAGATCTAAACAAAAACATTGAAAATTCGTGAATTTTCTTCAGCAGTCTCACTTCGTAAAGAGAAAAATTTACTCACCGTATCTTATTCGCCAATTCCAATTTTAAAGTAAGCTTCTATGTGACGAACTTCATAAAAACGCTATGCTTCGAGATCAATTTCATTCCAGTTGCTTGCCTGCGAGCTGACTTTGCATGATCAAATTATTCACAACCATTCATGCATGAACGTTGAAACAACAATTCGCAACCGCCATTTTGAATGTAGAAGCCGATTAGCATTGCGATTATATCGATATAGTCGATACCTTACAAAGCCGCGAACTTTTGAATGAATATTCGGTTAAAGTTGTTCGTGTGCACCAAAGTTGTGATTTATCGTTGATGATGGTGCTCTTATTTAAAAAAATAAGTTTTCTAAACTGTAGTGTGTTTGAACGTATGTACTTTGAATTGTATCATTTAAAATTAATTTGCACTTGTTTAAAGACATCAAATTTTTTTCCTAGAACTTTATTTCTTGTATTAATATTTTAAAAAAGCAATGCTTTTAAGTTTAACCAGAACTGAATTTCCTGTCCGTAGGTACTGAATTCATTAAATGATTATCAAGGAAGCGAAAATTAAGTGTTTCAGCTCTTCGGCAAGTCCTTTACTATAACTAAACTTCTTAAGAGTTTTTGTTCATCTAAAACATCATACATACGGAGTTGAGCAAAGCAAATGTGCTTAGTGAGATGATATACAGCTTGTGTGTGGCCATGCGCAGCATGCACAGCACTGTAATCCAGTAGCCCTCCCATCACAACCTTCCAATGTTGGCCCAACGGCTAAGAAATAACCGTGCAGGACAAACGTAGGAAAAATATCTTCCAAAAATGAGGAATATCCAATGGTATGTACATACTATAAGAAATGTGTATCAGTTAGAGACAGTGGCCATGATCACAGGTGGCAAAAAGTTCTGTGGCCTTGGCCACAGGTGCCTCTTATGGCCACGGGTTATTCATGTCCATGGCCACAGAGATGGCCACAGACTGGACACAGCGGCCACAGATGGCCGCAGACGGTCACAGGATGGCCGCAGACGGCCACATAAATTTCCTGTGGCCATTTTCACCAGGGACAGGTTCGCTTATTATGGTTTTTGGTAATCCCCAGACATACAGACAAAACATTTGTGCTCTTCAATTCTGTATAGAACATATGTTACCTATGGATACTGTTTGGAATAACAACTTTTAAGGAAATATGTGCCACTTCTTGAATTGATGGTAAATGTGACAAAAAAGATGAAGTACATTAACCTTTTCCACAATATCTTTTTTGTATTAACTCTTAATGTATTACACAAAAATCAATCATATTTCCACTGCATCATGCGATATTTATATATTTTTGAAAATAATTATTTTAAATTTTAAAATAATGATAATATTAATATTTTGTTTGTCTTTCTCATTTTAATACCTGGTGTAATTTTAGTTTAGTTTCAGATTTTGTTGAACATGCATGGACTATCTATATAATGTCAATTAAGATTATAATATCATTGATAGTACAACTTGGATATCTATGTAATGTTATTTTTACAACTTAATATGGATGTTACAAACAGGATGTCTATGTAACGTTATTCTTACGACTCGTCGTGGATGTTACAAATAGGATGTCTATGCAACGTTGTCAAAATATCCCTCATGTAATAACAACGTGTTTTGGATATATCAACCTTATTTAGATATCCGATGGATATCATCTGCTGCTTGGGATTACTCTGCATTCATTTTAATTTGGTGGTGATATAATTATCTCCGTATCTCCGAAAAGATGGGAGTAATTGCGGATATACTAATTTTGAAAAAAAAGAAAAGTACGTTTTATTATGACTTTTTATAAAATTTTCAAGTTACGTAAGTCCTAGTTTTGATTACTGTAAAATGAAATTGTAAAGTGTGTTATACCGTCAAAAAAATTTCATTTTGAAATTATTTCCCCATCCCATTCCACTACATGTGTTTTATTTAGAAAAGGACAATTTATAGTAAATCAAAAGATAATGCATGACAGTGTGCAAGTTTCTTCTGCAGAAAAAGCTGATAATCAGGAAAGTCTTGGTTATAAAATAACCTGAAAGTTTGCAGTTCTGGTCTAAATTGAGTATGCCGGGAATTAGGGGGCCCAGTTGCCCAGGGGCCCGAAAATCCTGACACCGGGCCTGACTGCTGTTAAAAACCGAGGGAGGTGACAAAGTTTGGATGTTTCGGACTTTTGCCGCTAGGTGGTGACTCTCAGTATTGGAGTCTCGATACCAAACTCCGCGAAATATGAGTTGAACGTTGAGCTAAACGGACACCATCGGCACAATTATGAGCATACAAAACAGTTAATTACTATCATTAACATTAATTTAGGTCTAATTAGTAGAAAACAATAAGAAAACCATGGACATACATACGAAATTGAGCAGGACGATGATGGATATTGTAATGATCAGTTATCGTAGCATGATTGAGCACGACAGTGGACTCCGGTAAACTCAACTCAAAACTAAAAGTTGTAGACTTAAGAGTTATGGTAACGTATAAATAAACATGTCTATCAATAAAAAAATGAGCTATTTCCATCTAAATATTTTAGACATATTCTTTGAACATAAGCTAGAAATATGTTGAGCACATAGCATCAAAATATTATAAGCATGTTTTTCTAATATATGCTAGAAATATGCGGAGTACATGCTATAAAATGAGCGGCTCCTAAAATGACATGAAAAAATTTTCAGCATATGCTCACAATATGATTCGAAAATGTTTCTTTGAGCATACGTTTTACGTCTCGCGCGCAAGACGTGGCAACGCAGCACGCGCTCAATCTTGGATATTTTCATGATGCCTTAAGGTAGCGCCACTGAATTATGACGTTGATGTCATTATTGTGAAATTTCAGCAGACACAATTTTTTGGCCCTTCTATCGATTGGCAATAAAATAATGAGGCCTTTCCATCATATGTGTGAAGAAAAAAGACGTTGAAAATCAGTTATAGTGCGTGTTTATATGGCAGAGTAGTTGCTGCAAATTTTACTCTTGCAGTAAAATTTGCAGATTAATAATGTAAAGAGAAATGTCGTTTTGACGAAAAACTAATATAAGATGCGCAATTTTATGTAGAATTTAGCATTGTAAAAAAGAGCTCGCTTTACCACACTTATTTAATTGATATACGTAAATGTTTGCTCGAAAAAAAGCAGAAAAGCCTAAGTTACATGAAAGTGGTGCCATAGTATGTTGTTATCATTGGTACATCATCAACGGTACTTGTGATGGAACGCGGTTACAAGCCTATTTACTAACTTAATTTAGGAAAAAACCTTACCAAGGTCCTTCTTATATTTTTTATGTAATTTAAATATTTCATTTGTTATCGATAAGATGTAATCAATACCAATGCTTCCAAATGGTAGCAGCGTCATTGTTGCCAAACAGTTTTCAAAAATATCAACTACGTAAGAAAATATTTAACCTAATTTAGAATACGTATTAGCGGGATTGAGCATGTATTCTCACTTTGTAAATTAAACGTGGCAACAACACGTCAGTCATGTTACGAAGATCTTTCTAGGAAAAGTATGCTAGGCCATTAAATGCAAATTGAGCAACGATTGCTTCCAGCATGATTATCTTAAAGACTGGCAATTCTCTTCATTGAATCTCCATGCAAATAACCAAATCAATGATGCCATGCTGTAATGCTGTGGCATTAATTTTGTCAGCATTTTCGTCACATTTGTCATGTCTAGTCACAGTTATGGTTGCTGCAACGTCATCATGAGCACATATTTCAGCATTGCTTTCCAAGAGAAACAATCCATCTTTTGCACATGCAGAAAACACTGTCTCATCATTCAATGTACCTTTGGCACAAACATTATTAAACGTTACGTTAATGCCATGAGCCGTCAACATTGTGACAGACGAAATTGAAATTCAGACCCGGCAGAGTAATTATCATCAATAATCGGTTGCCACCACAACCTTTAGAGTGCAGGAGTAAGACAGTGCCCGTCCCCTCTATGCTGATTCAGCCCCCCTCCCTAGCGTAACACTGCCTCTCTTTTGCACAAAGTCGATAAATAATCCTTTCCGTGTAGACATATGATGATATATAAAAATATGATATAGTCATATGATGTATAAAAAACAGAATGCAACTACAACGCTCTATAAAATAGCTTGCTCGTACTGCGTTATCACCCTACTAGAGAGCATTTTCCATGTAGGTGTTTTTCTGGATCGGTTTCATTAAATAAAATAGCTATTTCGCGGGATTTTGAATCGCGAGGTCACGGTGGAACCTCCTTAATATAATTTATTCTACGCATAAATCATATATTTTCGGATCATAGAAAAATCGAAAATAAAATCAAAAGCCTTAATGTAAATTTAATTTTTCGATTTGGGACAAATTAAAGGGCTAGATAATGTTTAAACGTTTTCGTTAATTGACAACAAAGTATGTGCTCTATAAATATGCGTTTGCCATTAAATGCATCTATATTCATTCATGCAACTTTTGCTAAAAGATAAATTTGGTAGAGGTGCAAGTTTTCTCTATAATGAGTGTCAAAGTTCATAAAGTTGAGAAAAGTGCTAATTTTCGTGGGTGCGCGGAGTTAATTATTTCATTGTCGTGTCCACATTTTAAAATTTGTTATTTATAAAAAAAATAACTGAAATGACAATAAAATTACCGTTAAAATGACGTATATAACATTGTATTAGCATGAACGCATATCCAGATATAAATTTTCAAAGTGCAGCGGCACACCATTTTGACGCAATGTATTCCCTAAAGTAGCACCGTATTAAGGTGCAGCTGTGCCATAAACGGTTCTCTGGTAGTTGTCCTCTGAGGCATGCACTGACTATTATTGACCCATACACTATGATTGACCTAAGCCATCTTTTTAGCTTTACTGAATTTTCCCACACCCATTTTACATAATGAAAAATGTTTCAAACAATGAACCCAGGAAAATTTCTGTACCTTAACAGCTCGGATTAAGTTTCTAAAAATGTTCTGCGGGGTTTTCCCTTGGGATATTATGTGAGTACGACGGCATGACTATATTGCTAGTATGCAAACTGTATATTACTTGGAAGTCAGAGACAACCTGAAGTTTTCTTTTCGGGCGATTTTTCCGAGAAATTTTCTTGTCTGTTCCAAGATTCAGTGAAACGTGTGCACTGGAGTAACTGCAAGGCTAAGTACGGTTCATTCGATTACATGTTGCAATAGAAATATGACCGATCAAGTGTGTGCCCCTCAGTGTTGTTATTATTTCAGACTGTATGAAGCATAGCGCCATATTTCAAAGGACACTGCTCTATGGTGTAACAAGTGTACTAAATCTTCTCAAAAATTTTACTTTTTCGACGTTGCGAGGACTCATAATATAAGAAGCGCTACAAAATGTTGAAATTGTTGCATCGCCAAGATTTCGTAGTCGATGCATCGAAATGTGACATAGAAATGCCATACAGCATGCTGTATGGCATTTCTATGTCACATCTCAGGGAAAGGGGGACACTGAAGACAAGCCACACGTCCCAGTCTGAAGCTCAATTATAAGAAACAAATTCAGACTCTTGAGGAACTTTACAAATGGGCCATCGAATGTGAAAGGAGTTTAACACTTAGGAAAACTTCGAGTTTGTAACCAACGAGCAGGTGAAGGAGAAGAGAAGAGCCTGAGAAGAGAAGATTCCGAGACACACTTTGGCTTGGAGTGTATCCACACCTACCGTACGGCTATCCACAATCTAAGGAAGACTTGCTGTTGAAGTACCTTTCTCAGTAATCCGAAAACAAAATTTTCATATTTGTGGTACAAATAGGATTAGGAGAGTTTGGAGGTGAACATGGGTTTTTTAAGGTAAAGTAAAAAGGTTAGCGTATTTCTGATGTAAAATTGCATATTGAAACATAAATTACACGACTCTATTTTACTTTCATCTTTTATTTCTGCGGCAAGGAGGAAACCAACCTCAGAAATCCAATCTGCCAGCACAGCAGTGCGCTATCAGGTAAAACGGGGAAGACATTGATGAATATCCCTTCCATTTTTACTGCACGCATTATTATTGTAATAATGTCCAACTTTCATAACATATGGGATGCGTTGGATGTGACATAAATTGAGCATGAAGGGTTTGCAAAAGATTTTGAAAAAATATTAGGTCAAAAATTTCTTATGCCAACTTTCTGATACTGTTGAAGTTAACTGTATGTAAACGTAACATGAGGAATGTAAGGCTTTAGAATGCGAATAGTGTTTAAAGACGTGAATAATTTTTATTTTACTTAATAAAGAGAGATGTAAATAATATTTCCAACTCATATAAACATTAAATGTGAAACTAATTCCATTGCCTCACGTAGGTAACATAATTTATTTTTTCACTGATTCCGGAGACTTGTATCATTCGTATGTGTGAGGTCATGCTGGGAAAATGTTTAAAATAGGAGTTAAGGGTGACCAATTTAATAATTTAAAAAGGTGCGGGAGCAAAACTATGGGATGTCAGGGCGTTGCCTTAGCCTGGGCGGCTATCGTATGCGAAGAGAAAGAAAATATCCGCTTAGATGATATGGATCTGCCTTCCCCGTTGCTTTCCCTGAGAGTAAAATTCGAATGGGAGATGGTGGGCAACGGAATAGTGCACCCAGTTCCTTTGAAAAAAGAACTGAGAAAGAGGTTTCGGAGAACATGGCAATAGAGTTCCTATGTGAGGAGAGTAGTACTGGAAGCCGGGGACGGGGGACGAGCGTTGTCAATTGTTCTCAGGTACCGCTCTTCATGGATTCTAAGGCTGCGGTCACACCTGGGCGAAGTAAACAGCGATATGCAAAGAGTTGGTATACGGTTAAAAATTGGTGAGAAGAAGATGAATGAGAAAGTTAGTGAGATCTGAAGACAGCAGAGTACCATAACGTCGGCTGGTAGGCAGGCGCTGGTAGGTGACCGGCGGGCGTCATCCATTCACTCAAAAATATTTTTCTTTCTTAATTGAAACATTACCTCCGGCAAACTTTTTTATTTTGTAGAGGAGGGTTGTGTCTACAGCATACAAAAAAATGAGCAAAATCGAATGCATAGGCACATCGTCAAAAATAGATCTGAAACATTAAATTGTTATAAACTTTATAGAATTGATTATATTTCAGAATATAATCCCTTATTATATTTTTCCAATTCAAGCTCTTCACAATAAGTCCTTAAGAACGTCTGTAGCTCAAATAGTCTCTGAGATATACCATATAATGTGTAGTAACTTTAGCAAAATTCGAATTTTGCAACGTTGCAATATTTCGGAAACGATTGCGTTTTTTGCAAATTGGGGTTTTCATTTTCTTATCTAAAGGAGCCGTTATGCCAAATTTGGTCAAAATCGGTGACCTTAAGGGTCATTTTTTCCGCTTTTCTGGTGGAATGACCACTTCTCTAGAAGAAAACTCTACCAACAGCAGAAAATACAGTCTAAGAAGTTTCGAAACACTTAAATTGACCCTGCTTCAGGAGAACGATTCTTCATTGCAATGCACGATATCAGCTGCACAAATGGCAAGACAGTATTTGAAACATGCGTTGTTACAAATGCGAAAATAAAATAGGCGTAAGAGAGACAAAGAGGTTAAAAGCAGACAATGAGAATAAAGAAGAAACGTCGTATAATCCTGATGCGAAGCAGTCCCATTTCTCATTCATTTCGTGGATTGGCGATTGGGGAAAGAATTACAGAACGGAAGATGTGGTGTGGTGGGCAGAAGAAAAAGGACAGAAGAATTTTATGGACATGAAGCTGTTTGTTGGCCACAATATTGCCCTCCGTGCATTTTCAAGACATCTACATCTACGCGATACCCTGTAAGCTACCGCGAGGGTGTGTGGCAGAGGTTGAAGATCACTAAAGATGCACTATTGACATTCAACTAGGGTATTACATGGAATCACGCTAAAAATATGGGTAAAAGCCAGCTTTATGGTTGGCATCTACATAGTAATAAAGGGATTGGTTGTTAATACATGCATCATGCATTACAGACTATTCTAAAATATATCCCCTACCTATCTCTTTGCTATGGTGTCTATTCTGTTGTCTTATAGTACGGGGGACAAATGCCATTTTGAATCTATCGGTACGACAATCTATCTCTCTAATCTTATTTATCCGGTCGAATCTAGCATAATACGCTCGTGTTTTTAATATGTGCCTAACATCTTCAGTAAAGCTATCCGATTGAAATTTCTCTAATAGATTTAATCTGTACCGTAACCTACGCTCTGATAATGATTCCCACCCTAATTCTTGCATTATTTCTGAAATACTACTCAACCTATCGTAACACCTTTTAACGAACCTAGCTGCTCTACGCTGCACACTGTCTAGTTCTCTAATCAAACCTAATTCATTAGGATCCCATACACTGGCTGCATACTCAAGGTGGGGCCGAACTAGTGAAAAGTAACATCCCTCTTTTGTCTTCTCATCACATTTCCCAAGTACTCTTTTTACATATCCTAGCCCTCTCTTTGCTCGGCAGCATATTTCCCGGATGTGACTTCCCCACTTTTAACCTTTAGTGATTGTCGCACCTTATGATTTCAACGCTGCTCTACCGATGCACCATTCACATCGCTATGTGGCAATAATGTGCATATTTGAAATCCTGAAATATTGTTGCCTGAGACCCTATAGTTGCACGTTTGCATGTCTATAGTGCATGCTTGGTGATCCTCAACCCCTGCCACACACCCTCGCGGTGGCTTGCAGGGCATCGCGTAGATGTAGATGAATCCCGACACGATGAATCGAGACACAATTCTTATGATTAGGATGTTGAAAGCAAATCGGCCAGGAATGCACTCGGAAGTTGCCAGCCTTCTCTTCTCTGTGTTTATTCTCTTATATAAGACGACGTTTCACTGATCTTTTTCCGCGGTAACCCTCTCAAGGAATGCCAGCGGTTGGGTCTCTTCCCAAAATGGGTGCATGTGATTTTAATGCCCTCAATTTAGTGCTGACTCGAAACTACATTGTTTTATACATATAATCACTCGCGGAATCAGCATGCGGCAATACTAAATGCGAGCTGCTATTTCCTCTCTTACTTCCACGGTAAGAAATGATTCTTCTATTACTCCAAAGATAGCAGCTGTCTTTAAATTGTGGAAAATATATGCTTTATTAAATGTTGCTTTAAAATCATTGGTATGTGCTAGTCAGCTTCACCCCGTGTGGCACGGTCCAATTAATAGGCCGATGGATATTGGATTGAGTTTTTCTTGGCACATTTCACCGCTCTCTCCTTCTCTGTATCTCTAACCCAATATTGGATTGTAGAACTCGTTGTATTTTCTGCCGGCTAATCTCCAATCAGACGTAAGCATTGCCGTATCCTAGTGACAAAAACAACAACACATCAGTGCTGCTTCTTCGGAATTCATTTCTGGGCAGTTTTAAGCTTAAAATTTCTTTTTTTGACATATTTAATGCTTATAATAGTTAGTGATAATGTAATTTCCATCTTATATCCCTTATTTAAAAAACCAGCGTCTTGTGATGTTCTTTTTAATGTCATGTGGCGTGCTCATGCGGGATATATGAGCATTATTACGACCAATATAGGAGTCTGTCACGCGGAACATATCCACAATTTATGTCAATTTGTTGGCCAGTGAATTGGACCGTGTTCAGCGGGCTTTGCCAGATTTAATACATCAGGCGTATTTCGCATTTTTCAAACTAAAGAACATACTGATCATGATGTACGTTGAATTACAATTACATTGGTCCTTATATTACATACAGGGAGGGACCTTGGGTGTTAGTCATGGTTTTTCAGCGGACGAAAACTGGCAGTTTGGGGTTAATTTAGACGGATCTCTAGCTTGTGATTTTCACACGCCGCTGTGTTTATGATCAACCTGGTCCATCTCCACTGCATCACGCTTCGCTGACTTTCGTTTTCTTGCTCGGCGAGGGGTCAAGCTCAAGGCCAACCGTGGCGGCGCGGCAGACGCCCTGGAGGCTGATGACCGCGGATCCGGGTTCACACGACGTGGATCATGAGAGAGCCATCGCTCCTTCTTACGTAGATGGTAATTTCCGAAGAACGCATCACGTCACGGAGTTCTCCCTATCATCATTCGCCCCTTTATTCCTCCTTGTATATCAATTATAGAATGCTGTCTTTGCCATCCCCTTGCTTCCCAGCTGAGTTCAAGTCACACCATGTTGGGTTGAGTTTCTTCAATGTTTACTCTCCCCTTCTTAAGCGACATTTTCTCACATTCAGCTCGACATTATCTTCTTGGTTGTTTTCGTGCGGAGAATACATCCTTCAGTCACGGTGCACCTGCACTTTCCTTATCTCTGTTCGATATTCGTTTTCAGTTAATCATACTCGTCCCTTCGATATTTTCAATGAATTGAATCAAATATTTTTCGATTATTTCATCAATATTTCCGGAAAAATCAATTCCTTTAGCTACACTTCGCCATTTCCGTAGTCCCTTTCTCGAGCCTCGTCACCCTAAATCATCATTCGTTCATCATCTCATTTCCTTACATCAAAAATCATCTTTCTTCCCTCTGTCGGTTTTAAGCATTCATTTGTTTCGATTATCAGTCTGTCGCCATCCCTCATGTTCCCCATACTTATTGTGTACACTCTTCCATTCCTCGTTCCTTTGTTCTTCAGAAGCATTGGTGAAAGATACAAGGCGTCATATTTATCCGCAGTTTTATTTTAAATGAGGGATTTACAACGCTTTTCGATACTTCACGTCATTTTCAAATGTATATCATGTACTCCCGGGGCAAAGTTGCTTGAATATGCGTATCCCCTGAGGGGGGAGAAAGGAGGGGGTGGTTTAGTAAGAGGGAGGAGGCGGTGAAGAATGCAACAGGTTAAATGGGGGTGGATTGGGGGTTGTGTGAAATGGGGGGAGGGAGGGTCGTTGCTAAGGTCAAGGATTTGAAGTTTCAGATGAAATCGGTGCACGACGCTCAAAGGTTCGTTGCCAGTCCGTAGAGAAATTCCTTCCTTTTCTTGCGTCGGTATTATTTCCCTCTGCTCCGAGGCCCCAAACACAACAACCTAACCACTATATGTTATGTTACATAAATATTTTCACAACGAAAGGCACTTTGTTCTTATCCCGGGATAACAAGGGTGACCCGCGTCGATGTCTTGGAAGACCCCTCCCGGCGGGGGCGTGAGGACGCCATTTGCATCTCGTTGGATATAGGAGTATGAATAGATGTAAATATATCTAATAGCATATATATATATATATATATACAAGTGTATCAATAGATAGCATGCACGTTGGTATAAGGACTCAACCCCATTAACAGCATGTTTTTGCGTGCTTGCTCTGCTATTTTTTATCTTTTTTTTAATTGTGAAGTTTAGACTAGAATATAGTTAATAACCCTTTTTATGCATGAAATATAATGCATGCTTGGTGTGAATTCACCCCTTGCTATACAGCTTTATGGTGGCTTGCGGGACATCATGTAGATGCATTTATTGGTATGTAAATAATTTCAGCAACCGTAAAAAACCTAAATTATTGTTTCCGCCTGGAAAGAGTAAAAATGAATGATGTTTAAAATGGCACGTCTTAGTTTTCTAATTTTAAGACTTTTGTCGACCTTATAATTTGTGTCGACCATATGCGGACTCTTCATATTATATAGAACGTCTTCGTGCATAATGCAATATCCAACAACTATTCTTCCCTGCGGCTAAGACGTCACTAATCCAACTTGTTACTCGCCGATAATTCACAATGTTAGACGAACCGCGGCCGAAGAGGAACTAATCATCACCTAATCTGACAAGGTTGACGCCACGTTATATATGTTAACACGGCCTATATCGAGAAATTCCTAGTAGGTATCGACTTCGAAATCATGGTCGGCTCAAAGGTGTTACCATGCAATGGAATGTCCTTCCTCTTCTCACGATGTTTCATTTGTTAACCCCCTGCCACACACCTTCACGGTGGCTTGCAGGGTATTATGTAGATGCAGATTTCCCGCTGGAACTGCGAGCCATCTTACCCAGGGCCTTTTTTCTTCTGGGTGTAAAATATCGTAATTGAAATAGGGGGACGTGCGAGGAAGCGGTCAGATGCGATAGCCGACACTTTCTTTTCCTGTGTCGTCCTCCCCGTTTCATCTACATAATACCCTGCAAGCCACCATTAGTGTGTGTGGCAGAGGGTGAATTATCACCAAACAAGCACCACACATCATGCATAAAAAAGGATTAGTATTTATATACTGTTCTGAACTTCACTATTTAAAAAAAAGATAAAAATAGCAAAGCAAACATGCAAAAACACGCTGTTAGTTGGGTTAGCTTCAATTCCTTATACCAACATGCAGCTACCAATGTTATCCATTGCTACACTCGTACTGATTATTTATTATTAATGATTTTCTGCATGATCGGGTGCAAAGGGTTGTTTTGGACGGTGTTACCTCACCGGCAATTAAAGTCACTTCGGGTGTCCCACAACACACTTCGGGTGTCGGGTGTGATACGTCCACTTCTATTCCTTTTGTACATATATAAATGATATCCATAAGGTGGTAAAAAGTAAGCTTCGTCTATTTGCCGATGACGCAGTAGTATACAGGGAAATTCTATGCCCAAACGATTAAGAATATTTAAATATTGACCTACAAGCAATTGAAACTTGGTGTGATTCATGGCAGTTAGAACTAAACTTTAAAAAATGTCTAGTAATGAATTTTTGGAAAAAGAATAGCTCTCCTCCTAGCACTTACAAAATAAGTAATAATGAATTAACAAACGTGGAATCCATTAAATACCTTGGAATAAGACTGACACATGATCTTTCCTGGGGTAAACACATTCGTGAAATAATGGGTCAAGCGAATCGTAAACTGGGATACATCAAAAGAGTACTGGGTAAATGTGACGATCATGTACGAGAATTCAGCTACTTTTCCCTTGTAAGACCTCATTTGGAATATGCTGCCAGTGTATGGGATCCCTACGAAATCGGTCTAAATAACGAACTTGAACGTGTGCAGCGAAGATCGGCAAGATTTGTAAAGGGACGATACGATAACCTCATTAGCGTAACCAGTCTATTAAATTAATTAAAATGGGAATCATTGTCAGATCGCAGGTTGAAATTTAGACTTAATCTCATAAATAAATTCCAAGATCATATTTTCAGTGATGACGTTAAAAATATTTTGCGAACCCCAACTTACTATGGTAGACTGGACCATAATCACAAAATTAGAGAAATAGATTGCCGAACTGACAGATTCAAAATGTCCTTTTTTCCTCGTACAATTAGGGATATGAATAACGGTAAATGTATCCAGTACGAGTGTAGCAATGGATAACATTGGTAGCTGCATGTTGGTATAAGGACTTAAAGCTAACCCAACGAACAGCATGTTTTTGCATGCATGCTTTGCTATTTTAATTTTTAATTACAAATTGTATGCATGATATGTAGTGCATGTTTGGTGAGAGTTCACCTCCTGCCACACACCTTTATGGTGGCTTGCAGGGTATTATGTAGATGTAGATGTACTGGATATATTTACCGTTATTCATATCCCTAATAGTACGAGGAAAAAAGGACATTTTGAATCTGTCAGTTCGGCAATAAATGTCTCTAATTTTGTGATTATGGTCCAGTCTACCATAATAAGTTGGGGTTCGTAAAATATTTTAATATTGTGACTGTCTGCCCCACATCCGTCGCATGTATGTACACATGTTTGCCTTTGCAAGTAGTTTGTGAAGTAAAATGTCGTCTTATATCTGTCGCTGGCTAAAGACCATAAATAGCCGCACACGAGTTGATCGCCACTCAAACTTCACGCTGAAAATTCGTCACGTGGCCATTAGACAATATTTCGAAGTCGTTATCTGCGAGGGATTTCTCGACATACACCGTGTTATGCATGAAGAACATGGCGTCACCCTTGTCAGATTAGGCGATGATTAGTTCCTCTTCGGCCGCGGTTCGTCGAACATTGTGAATTATCGGCGAGTAACAAGTTGGATTAGTGCTGTCTTAGCCGCAGAGTAGAACATTTGTAGGATATTGCGTTATGCACGAATACGGACTACATAACAAAAAGGCAAACCTCTTAAAATAAAAAACGAAAGTCGTGCTATTATAAATGTTAGGCTTTCCTTGCGGCACCAATACTTTTGAGTTTTCCTCGTCGGTGGCTGTAATAACATGCATAACAATGACTCGATGCGGATGACGTCACGCTGGCACTGGGAAGGGTCTTCCATGACGTCTGTTTGACGTCATGCCACACCCATATCCCGAAAAAGTACAAACTGCCTTAAATTGCCAAGGCCCTGAGTCGGGCGGGAGGAAAACTGGCTGGAATCCAATTCAAGGTCAAGTGGATGGAAGAGATTTTTTCATTACCACGAGAGTTGCGATGTTGTAGATGGAGAGTTCATAGCACCTGGACGTGGCTACAAGAGTGAAAACCAAGTCCACAAGGAAAAAGGCTCGAGAAATGCAAGCCTGTTCACTTAAAATAAGCATATCAACCACCGTTTTTTCTTTTCTGAATGTTCACATTCCTGTGCTCTGAACTCTTCTATGTAGTCAAGCAAATATTTCTGATGAATATTATTTCATCTACATCTACGTGATACCCTGCAAGCCACCACGAGTGTGTGTGGCAGGCGGTGAAGATCACCATAGACATGCAAACATGCTACTATAGGGTCTCATGCAACTAGATTGTTAGTACCTACTTAGTAATTAAGGAATTGGTTCTTAATACATGCATCATGCACTACAGACTACCCTAAAATATTTTCCCTACCTATCCCTTTGCTATGCTCTTCTTACCTCATTCTCTTATTTTTGGTCTGACGAATAATGGTCCCGGAACACTGGTATCCCGTGTGTGTCAAAGAAGGCAGACAAGGCATCACTTTTTTCTCATTAATTTTTATCGCACTCTCAGCCAAGGGTCATGATTCTTTATTTTTGATAGTAAATTTAACAGTAATTAATATTTTTATTTGTACCGGCTTGCTTTTGTATCCCATTTGGTGCACCATGAAGATTTCCTTTATAATATTACGAGGGTCATAGCCCACCATTCAGCAATATGACCTTATAGGAATACCAATTAACTTTTGTGTTAATTGCTATTTCAAATGCATACCTGGTGATGTTCGCTCAATGCCTCACACTCTCGTTGTGACTTACAGGGTATTATACAGCTGTAGCTGCGAAACCCGTGACACGGATTGCCATATATTGTGAGCTTTTTTGGTTTTAGTTCCATTATAAGCTACGTTAATGCTCAATAAAACATTTAGGTTTTAGACGCTGGTTTGTAGTTCATGAGGGACCAATGCCGTTTCCCAAACATTATTTATATTTCGTACCTTAGAATTGACCGTTTTACTACGTCGTTTAAGTTGGTAGTTTACTGCGGCACGACTCGAAATTGAAAAGGTTCGTTTAGCAAGCTTCAGTCACTGTTCCTGCTTATACTTGCTTTGTCATACGTTGCATTCGTTTCACGCTCTTTTTATGGACCATCTCTTTCACATCGCCACGTTTAAATCGATTTTAATAGCGGCAGAGACGGTTACATAAGGCTCTGTAAGTGCATGATAGCATTTCTTATTTTAAGTCCATGTTGTCATGGGGCTTACGTAAAGAGAAGTGGCATTTTAAACGTAAAGGTTAGCGGCTCTATCAGTCACTTACGCCATCATTCACCAGAAAACAACAATTTGAGTGAATTTATATCACTTATACGCTACTTTTCTTGATCAAACTCGGTAATTTCATGCGAAGTCTTCGCTGTTGGCGTCCTTCTTTATGGTGGCGAAACGGCGTCGAGGCACAAAATTTCTACTTTTTCCACATGGAGCCTTACTTGCATTTAGAATTATGCTAACAATGAAACGGCGTCGAGGCACAAAATTTCTACTTTTTCCACATGGAGCCTTACTTGCATTTAGAATTATGCTAACAATGAATACAAAATAAATTTTTTCAATGTTATTGTTGTCCGATCATTTTTTGCAGAAATTGCCGATTTTGGTCACTGCTAGATATGAATACAATGCTATGACATAAGTAACTTTGTTTTAAAAAGAGACGTTTCAGGCGTTATATGGTGGAATAACATAATTAAATGAGATTGGCAATTTTCCACAAAAAATTCTTTACTTCGACCGGTTTCGATGTGATACATCATCATCACCTGATGATGATGTATCACATCGAAACCGGTCGAAGTAAAGAATTTTTTGTGGAAAATTGCCAATCTCATTTAATAATAACTTTGTTTTATTTATGAAGAGCATACGAACGAATAGTGTTGTTTACATACTGACTATGATTCACCATGGCTCCGTTTATTCTGATTTTAGTTTTCACAGGTTGTCATTCCAAATTATTTATTTTGTACAATGATAGCGTGTAGGTGCGTTTAACACGCGGAATACATGCGTGCATAAATCATCCTGCATTGCCTATAGGGGGCGTGGCACTTTTGCTTTCGGAGTACCTATACATCTACATAATACCCTGCAAACAACCATAAAGGTGTGTGGCAGGGGGTGAATTCACACCAAACATGCACTACATATCATGCATAAAAAAGGATTAGTATTTATGTACTGTTCTAAACTACACTATTTAAAAAAAGATAAAAATAGCAAAGCAAACATGCAAAAACATGCTGTCAGTTGGGTTACCTTCAAGTCCTTATACCAACATGCAGCTACCAATGTTATCAATTGCTATACTCGTATTGGATATATTTACCGTCATTCATATCCCTAATTGTACGAGGAAAAAAAGGACATTTTTAATCTGTCAGTTCGGCAATCAATTTCCTTAATTTTGTGATTATGGTCCAGTCTAAGATAGTAAGTTGGGGTTGCAAATATATTATTAACATCATCACTGAAAATATATGGCTCTAATAACTAATTTCTCAAGTGCATTGTGGCTTTCGTGTTAGTGATTCACTTTATTCAAGTGCTCGCTGTTTCTAATTTCAACAAAAGTGTTTGTTAACTGTTCACCTGGCTTGTGAATCTCTGAGTTAGCATCACCACACCTTTGAGTATTTGCGTGAAGCAGTGCGATTCACGACGAACAATAAATAAAACGAAGAACGGAGACGCGGATCATTTGGTCGTGGATCACTGAATCGTTGCTGACGATTCGGTTCTGAAGTCTTATAGTAGTTGGATCCCATTCTCTCTAACTCCTTGGACGAAGCATAGAGCGGCTAGCTTAACGTTGGATGCCTTGGAGCAGTGGGAAATAATGACAACACAATTAACAATAAGAGGAGAGGCATTCTATTAAATGACAGTACTTTTGAGCGTCATACACCGATTCCATTTGTAACTAAAAATCTTAATCTCAGTAACGACTCCGTTCTCTCTCCCCCCATTTCACATAACGCCAAATCCACGCCAATTCAACCCGTGGCCTTCTTCACCCCCTCTACATAATACCCTGCAAGCCACCATAAAGGTGTGCGGCAGGGGGTGAACTCTCACCAAATATGCACTACATATCATGCATAAAAAAGAATTAGCACTTGTATAGGTACTGTTTAAAACTACACTATTTAAAACTACATTTAAAATTACAAATTTACTCTACTGAACCTCCCCTTTTCACCCCCTGTGGAAGCATTTTCCATGAGCCATTCGTACGCCCCTTGTGCTCATCGAAAAAAGTTTTTTCATATGGATAACCCATTATTCACATGCAAAACTCCACTCGTCGCGTGCATTTCTCTCACTCCCATTCGCCCCACCCGTTAATACTACTTCGTTCAAAGTGCTTTCTTCTGAGGACCTCACTTCTTTTCATCTCTTCTTATTGTTCATCATCTGCTTCTTCCCCTTCGTGGCCGTCGTCCGCGTGGAAACCTTCGTCATTACTACGTTGGTTGAATCTGCCTTTCCATGCGCAATGAATATTCATCTTCCTAAACGCAAAACAGAAGTGTGCTTCCAATGATTTAAAATCTGTAAGGTCGGTTCAAAATCTCATTCCGGAAAGAAAAAAAGAATAGAGAAAGCTCACAAGGGAAACCAAGTAATGGCGACGGAAAAGGTGAAATGCGTTGTAAAAGTTCGTTAAAATAAACCAAATGTGAAACTCCACCGTGACACCAAGTTCCATAAATCACTGAAAAAGTCACTGAATTCCGCTCCACTCATTTCCAAGTATATATTAAGTGACTGTGATGAGTCGCCCAGATTCCCTAAAACAGATGTGCACTGTTCAGGCCAGTGAGCCAGCAGTTCACCTCTCTTCGGGGAATTCACGGGTTTCAATCCAAGATACGGAGTGATGGGAATTACGCAGCCAACTGACTAGGGGAACACTCCCACCGTCGAAACACGCGTTTGTGTCCTTTGGCATTAAAAACTTTTTACCATCATTCCCGTCTCAGAGGCAGTAGAAGTGGCCGGAAAATCACTGGAAAACGCGGGAGAAAAACCTTCCTTCCTCAAAATGAAATTGCGGACCCACCGAAATTATGCGTTTAGAACAAAATTATTTTAAATTCAGTCACTAATTTTTCCGATAATCCGGCTATGGTTTATCCACTATAAACGCTATAGGTAGAATTATTCATGAATGAATTAGAGGTAAATTTGGAAAGTGAGAGTTGAAAGTTTTGTTGATTGCTAGTTTAGATATGTAGACGAAGTTTGCCGTATGGACAGCTAAATAGAGGTGTTGGTCTTGTTTTACAGCTATTTGAATTCTCAGTACAGTAACTTGTAATTTACCTGTGAACATGAAAACAAAAGGAAAATTAAATTCCCTACACTTCATAGTTTTCATCACAAGAAAATGATACGAATTTTCCCCAGGTTTTGTCCGACTCCCGTCATCACCTTTCTCACAATATATCTAGATTAACGCGATACCCTGCAAGCCACCGCGAGGGTGTGTGGCAGGGGGTGAAGATCACCAAGCATGCACTATTGATATGCGAACAAGCTACTAAATGGAAACATGCTACATAATAGATGGGATAGGGGTCTCATACAACTAGACGGTTAGTATTTACATAGTAATAAAGGGATTGGTTGTTAATACATGCATCATGCATTACAAACTACTCTAAAATATATCCCCTACCTATCCCTTTGCTATGCTTCCTATTGTGTTCTCTTATACTACGGGGGAAATATGCCATTTTGAATCTATCCTTGCGACAATCTATCTCTCTAATCCTATTTATCTGGTCGAAACTAGAATAATACGCGCGTGTTTTTAATATATGCCTAACATCTTCAGTAAAGCTATCCGATTTAAATGTCTCTAAGAGATTTAATCTGCACTTTAACCTACGCTCTGATAACTACTCTAACTGATACACTACTCAACCTATCGTAACACCTTTTGACGAACCTAGCTGCTTACGCTGCAAACTGTCTAGTTTTCTGATCAAACCTAATTCATTCGGATCCCATACACTGGCTGCATACTCAAGGTGGGGCCTAACTAGAGAAAAGTAACATCGCTCTTTTGTCTTCTCATCACATTTCCCAAGTACTCTTTTAATAAATCCTAGCTTTTTCTTCGCTCGGCCGCATATTTCCCGGATGTGTCTTCCCCGCGATAAATCTTTAATGATTGTTACACCTAAATACCTTATGGTTTTAACGATCTTCGTGTTACTAATTTTATAGGATCGCTTTTACGAATTATTCCTCCTCCAAAAATTGATAGCTACACACTTTTTAAGGCTAAGTTTTAACTGCCATTTGTCTCACAACTCTTGAATTGCATCTAAATCCTTCCCTTTCTTCCCTTCCCGATTCCCTTTCTTCTTCTTTTGATACACCCCTGTACACTAAGCATCGTCAGTGAAAAGTCTAACAATAAGCTTACTATTAACTACGGTACCCAAATCGTTTATGCATAGAAGAAATAGAAGCTGACCTCTTACGCCACCCTGGGGAACTCCTAACTGCATGTGACTTTGTGTCCGATATGATACCATCTATTACAACCCTCTGCTCTCGCCCACATAAGAATTCTTTTACTCAGCATACAACGTCTTTATTTACACCAAAACTCTCTAATTTCAGGATTAATTTATCATGAGAAACTTTATCGAATGCCTTTTTAAAATCGAAAAATATCACAACAACTTCAGTACTGTTTCGCTGTAGACTAAAATATCGTGTACGAATTGCCGAATAGCAAATTGTGTCTCGCAAGATATACCTTTCCGGAACCCATGTTGGCTGTTTATGAACAATCCCTGACTATCCAAATGCCCCCTGATCGAACTGATTACAATGTGCTCAAATACCTTACAAAAGATTTACCTGAGTGTAATGGGTCGGTAGTTACAAGGTTCTTCCCTATCACCGCTTTTAAAAATACGTTCAATTTTAGCTACTTTCCAATCCTTGGGTACCGTGTGGTTCTTTAATGTGTTATTGAATATTATTTCTAGATAGGGGGCTATTTCAGAAGCTAATGTTTTGTATACTCTGGGAGGAATTTAATCGGGACCTGATGATTTGTTTTTACTAATGTTTTTTAACTGCTGCTCTGTTCAGCGACATGAAATTGCTATTTCGGGAATTAATTCACTGAAGTGTTCGGCGATGGTTCCACTGTGTTGTGTGACGATGAGTTGAATACGCTTTGGAAGAAGGTGTTTAAAGAATTGCTTTCTCTAAACTGCTGGTGACTCTAATTCCTTTATCGTTTTTAAGTGTGTGCACTGTGGACCTATTTCCCTGAAGCTCCCTCACATATGACCAAGTCGCATTAGGATTGCCATCCAAATATTCTCCTAACGTCTTGCCCTTGAATATTCTCCCATATATACCTATGTCCTCCATTTTAGGCTGAACATGTCACTAAATATCTCCCTCTGTGAAAGCGATTTTACTAGTGACCTCAACATACTTAAAACAATAGCTATTAAAACTGGACATAGAGTGGAATTGACGGAGAAAATGCTTGAAAACAAACGCTCCATCAGAGCTCAGGACGTCACATACGCGCCAGCAAGAAACGGGGAAGAGAAAGGCCGATGATGCATTCTCACCCATTACGGACTCATCTCACCAAACATAGCCAACTTTTCAGCTGCTGTGGCAAGTAAATCAATATTACTTGTATGTGTACTTAACGTTCTTTATCAAATACAACAAAAGACCCAATAGAAAACAAGGAGAAAGCGGCATTTACAGACTCAAGTGTGGTGACTACAACGTAGTGTACACAGGACCAACGAACGGGTAGATATTTCAAACAGGGGAAAGAAGAACCAGGAGGTAGTTCCGGAAAGGACAGACCAACCAGTCCCGGTTCGCAAAAAGACTTGTGGGAAAGTGGCTTTGTTCTAAATATCACCCACTTCGAGAAGATTTGACTCACTGGAACAACTGAAAATATGTGATGAGTCTTTTAAACGAGGGCATTTTCGAGAACTCCTCCTCTTGTGGAGATTCAAATTTCGGAAACTAAAATGCCTCCAAGAGATCCAAGTTTCTGGGTGAGCCATTCACCATCCATCCAACGTCGAACGCAACAACACAACTCTCCCCTCTCCTTCCCCCCCAAACAACCCTGGCACCCTTTTCAAAACCTCCCCTTTTTCTTCCTACCCTCAACTTCACGTTTTCACTCACCTCCACTTCTCTTATTCATGGAACAATTACTTATGTTCCTTTTCGCCAGACGACCGGTTGCACGTTTCCCTAATCATGCATAGTTAGAGCACGGCTGCATGTTCTGTGATCAACAACAACCCCTGCCTTACACTCCCGAGGCACTTTTTAATCAGGGCACAGATCGTGTTCGCAGCAGCATGGCCGCAACCCAGCCCACGGAGGAACTCAAAGAAGGAATTGAGGATCGGTCGTCCCAACGCACTCTTGTGACTTGCAGCGCAGCAAGTATGGTATCTCCTCTTTTGCTACAGGGTAATGTATTTAATCCAAGCTTTTTAGCTCATATTTATTTTGTAGCTCAAATATTCAACGATAACTTCATCCATTTTCTAGTTTTCAAAAAAATCTATTAGCATGAAACTTCAAATGGATGATAGAGTGATATCATTGCTTATTTTATTCATTACCATCCAAACAATTACTCATATACTTTCATTTAGTCTTTGATTCGAGGCACTTAGCTCAGTCGGCTTTCATTCGCATTTAAACACACACCTTCTCGCCGAGTAAAGCGCAAACACTAAGGATTTAAAAACTAATTTTACACGACATCCATAATGAAGATAACATACAGCACTTTAAATAAAACCTTGGGATTACTTTGGCGTCGTTGCTTCATTTCAACACTCACTCCACAGTTCCTCCAAGGAAGCGAGCGTGCTTAGTGCAGGGCAGGTGGTGATTTACATTTATTTATGGCGCCGTGAACATAAACAGTCGGACTAAAAGCAGAACTGAGAGCTTCCTCCTCCACGGCGGCCCACGTTGCCCAACTCTTGCATCACCCCTTCACCCTCTTCCGAGGAGAAAAACCAAAACAGAATGGACTCTCGACGGCTCAAGCAAGGGTTGCACGCATCGGAGAGTACATACCAATAGTTACTGGTTCCACACCGCATCGGAATCCGCCCTCGGGATGGCTAGCAAGGCACTCTCCGCGTACATAGCTGTGACGATTAAGCACCTCACACGTACATCGTGAGGAAGCCACATTGGGAATTTGGTGTCGATCGTCACCAAGTTATAAGCGCCACATGCAGGCATCCAATTTGATTGCAAACAAGCATGCAAGGGAACGGCAAAAACAAAGCAGCTACTACCACATCGGATTCCTACTCTGTCCCTTACCCGTATCTATTATTATAAGTAATAAGTACATGGACCGTGGATAACAAAGAAATATTGCATCAGAATTTCTAAAAGGAATACTTTATGTAAAAAAATGGGGAGTCAACCTTATAATTAGAAAATGAAATGCTACCATAAATCTCATAAGACCCGCCTCGATTATGATACTGCTAAGCGCAAAGAATCTTATTATTTAACCTTTCTCAAATAATGGTAACGACTCAGCAAAACTATGGAGAACTTTGGATAACACCTTAGGTAGGGACTGGACGGGAAGCGATATTGAAAATAGACAATCACCTGAAAATGATAGTTCGTTGTTTTGTGCTCAAGATATAGCTTAAATGAATTCAACGATTATTTTAGTCAAATCGTACAGAGGCTGACAAGTGAGTCTCCCAATTACGTCATTGCGTTGAAAAAGAATATGAGCAATAGTTTCCAGGCTGTGATATAATGCAATCATTGTATTTGTTTCTAACAGATGTAAAAGGGGTTAACAGTATTACTAAATAAATGAAGCCCAAAAATTCAATGTCAATTTAACTGTCTTGCAAATTGAAGGAATTCGTACCAAGTACGAAGCTAAGTGCTCCTATAACCACAAACTTAACCCTCTCCCTGATTATTCTCTCTAGTTATATTAATAAAGCCTCTGCCTCTCTTTACAAATAGTTATGCACGTCAAGAAGCGACAGCAAGTTTATTGAGGAAAGGAATTAGCAGATTAAAGCCCTTATCTTATGACAAGTTCATTGGAATTGAAAACCTGGCTTGAGGAAGTTGACACTGAAAAAAAACACGTAACATTGTGTTCAACCTTTGATCCCTCTGAAACAAATTTAGGTACCCATGACCTTAAAAATCATCAAATATACTGAAATAACTGTCTTTAGCCGTAGGAAAAAATCTTGTTTCGCTTACATCCAGTGGCGAAGCGTCAATAGAAGCACTGCTTCCCTTGATTTTAACGTGAACTGAAATAGTAGTTTTCTCACAATTGGTCTCCCATAAATGGAAACTTTTGTTGAGAAATAAGTTCATGATCGTACTTGCTTCCTTTGGTGGCCCTCACTCAAGACGAGGGAGTCGAAACCTGGAGATAGGACGTGGGTTCGCTATTGCGTTGGATGACTTCCTTTCATCTTTCATCGCCGAGAAGCTAGAAGCCACGCATAAAGGCCCGCTGTTTGCTAGTCAAGGCTCGTAGCCTAAAGGCGAGTCTAAACTTTGGAAGTGCCAGCTCTTAGTTGATCCCTTGTTTGAGACAATATCTGCCATCCACGAGTGCGTTTATTTACGGTGGATTTACATAAATGTGTAATTCTCAGTGAATTTCGATCGCGATTCGTTCCGCAGGGGTTTCGGCTGCCTGAACAGCATAGTTTTGGGAGTAGGTATTTATTTGTCTTTAAGGTGCACAAGATATTTTATGTTCGTGGTGGACACAGAACAAATCCGATTGAAAGACTACTCAAGTAAACGTGGGTCAAAATGTTGCGAGGCTTAGGCACTGTAATACCTAAGCCCAATAATGAAGCCTTCAAACAATCATATACATATCTTGCATCAAAGTTTTTCAGCTCCTGTGAACGGTCGAACTGTCGAAGCAAAACCCTACGGCCATACTATTTCTGGGAAAATTCAAACACGGGTTTTTATCCTATAGGAGAGTGATGAATAGAAGACTTTGATTATTACCATTAAAATTTGTTTTGTGATCTCGGTGGCTTTGAATATGTACTTTCTTTTGTCATTGTATTGTTAAATTTTACTACTCTCCCAGCACTACTATTTTTTTACTTTTTCTCCGTTACTTTTTTGCTTGTTTAGAACACACAATGATTGAAAATGAGAAGTGTCCTTCAGCCACTAGGTAAAATGTTTATATGCATTAGCGCCAGCCGCTGCTTTCATACACTACACGATGGTACCCTCAACACAGGCTCCTCTCTGAGGGGTACTCCCCCTTCAAATGGATGTTTTTGTACTTATTGTACTTTTATATTTTGTTAAGGTGGAATAAAAATTATTATTATTACCTACCCTGTGCGGTATGGCAGGGGGTAAGTTATCACCAGACACACCCTGCGCACAAGAACTAGGCACCTTACTTCTACTGCGCATCTAAGGAGAGAGATTTCTGTCATATGCGGTACACACACATTTACAACTCTACTTCTCATCCTATCTGAAAAGGAACATATGAGAAGTACTACGGACATACATTATTACATGCAGTTTTTCATGCAGGCATGTTTGCATCCTAAAATTAAAAAAACACCCATATCTTAAGTTTATCTCCGTTCGTTTCATTAATCCGCATCAATCCAAAGCGCGCAATTTCATTTTTATGCAAGGGTAAATATATTTTATGCAGGTGTCACGGGGTGCGATGTCTGGAAGTTGTTATGGTCACGAGTTGTTTGAGGAAAGAAGGAATTATTGAATCTCTCCGTCGTATATTATGATCTCCAGTATGCACTCCATGCGTAGTTATCAGTTTGATAAAAACGTGTTTCCCCTCCGTTACAAGAGCCGTCTTTAAGTCTGAGATCACTTCGACATATTAACGTCTTTGAGATAGCACTCGACCTCTGCACAACAGTGGACGCCTACGCTCGAATAAGGGAGGAGAACTAAGGAGCATAATTACTTAAACGAAACGGATCTCGTATCACAACAATTCAAATATTGAGGTTGCTCTAGATAATGGCTGGTCAAATTCAAAATAAATTAAAACGTTATTCTCAAACGAAGTCGATTTTCGCGATCGGGTTACTGCTGCAGTCATGTCGCATACATGCCGACGATTTAGTATCGTAGCATTCGTTACGTTCAAATTCCTCTTAGAACACGAATATTGCGTTCGCAGAGGAATCAGTCTTTCTTTAGGGGTCCATCGTAACCCAGGCAGTCAGAGCGAACCCTAACGCCTGACATACTGATTGTCGCGGCTGACAACGATAGGCGTGAGTGATTACGAACCTCAGAGAGGCATCTTCGAGGCATCTCCCCTGTTCCTTCTGCTCCAGAAGTAGCCTTGGGATGCTAGTTCGAAACCAGCTGATATTATTCATTAGCAAATATCAACTGCTAAAATCAGGCAACAGTAGCTGTTACGTCTTCTACACTGTGCTGGCCTCCCCTCCTTTTCTCCCTGCAGAAGATGGACCTTTTATTTTACGAGGCACCACTGCTACTCAGTACACTCCTGCTGATTGTCAGCAAGAGCTCACGAATCCGAAAGCAGCGGTTGATTTTTGGCAGAAGAAGGAGAAGGGCGTGCATTCATCGAGAAGCAGCCAGCAGAGGAGAGAGCAAAAAGAGTGTAACAATCAATTTAAAGAGAAGCACCGGAGCACAAAACTGCTAACTACGACTCTGTGTCGCACATCAGGACTGCTCCGGCTTGCGACGGTGTCTCCATCTCGACTCCCTTCACTTTCAAAGGTCCCGGCTCCGTTTCGCTCGGGGCAATAGTCTATTCCAGGGGAGAGCAACCTTTTTCAGCCAAAATCAGCAAAAACTCGGAAACAAAAGTTTTTTACGTTCCACTGAAATATTTTTTTTAAACATGTGATATCTTGATACTTGGGTTTCAAGCGATTGTGTAAATCGTGTAAAACTGACTCAAGGATAAAATACGATTTTAAATTCCCGCAGTATCTCTTCGAGTTGGCCGGAGTAGCATCTTACGTATCGTCTGCTAATCAGGCCACGTCCATCAGCACTTCCAAATCAATAGCTATACCCTGACTTCGCTAGGATTAGCAGTTGCTAACAGTAGCTGCTACGTCCAACTGCTTACTCTGATTAGCAGTAGCTGTGTAGCAACTGCAACTAGGAAACAGCACTATTGCCCACCCCAATTAGAGGGTTTGTAGATTTGATGGTTTGACTTTGGTCTACTTGAACTATTTGCTTCTTTGGGTGCAATTGCCCTTAGCTACAAACTGTTACTTACCACTTATGCCTCAAAGAGGATTCAGCATGAATTAGTGCAATAACAGACGAAACGAAGAAAATTGCACTACGAAATAATTGCGATTCACTTTTGCCGTAGACTGCTAAAAGCGAGGGGGAGACAAAAAATGCCGAAGTTGAATCAGAGAGCATGATATAGTTTCGTACTATGCGGTACAACACCATCACTACCTATCCCACCATGACAAAAGAGATTGAAACATTCTATAGAGAGCTAAATGAATGTATTTCCTGACAGTGAAAGAAAAGGTTTTTGGTGCTCGAATAAAAAAGTATACGTTTATCTGCTTATGGACCAACGGCCACAGGGGCGTCGGAACTATTTTCGCTGGGAGGGACCAACCTTGAAAAGTTGGCTCTTTAGAAAAGGGCCCGCATTTTTTTTACGGATAGAAGGGGGGTGAGACTAGAATTCCGCTAAAAATGCATATGAAGGTGGTAGAATATGCGTCAGAAGGGAAAGAGCAAGCTGGAAACAAGTGAAATTTAATTTTTATTAATGAAGACTCGTTTTTCAAAGGCCCGCGGCAAATTCTGGGGGGGGGGCGAATGCCCCCCTGCCCCCCACTTCCGACGCCGCTGAACGGCCACCCCGCACCAATTATAAAGATAGCATTCGAGAAGCAGGCGTTGATGAGGACGCGTTCCCTCCGAAATACGGCATCACTCCCACCGGAAAAGCCTGAACTCTGAAATTAAACCAATGAATTGCGAGTCGGTTCAGCAAAACACTCTGATCATCGGAGTTGAGGAGATGCTTGATACTTTCCCAAGGATCCTGCACCCGCCGATTTTTTCCTAAAGGCACGATGAAACATCCCCTGCCACTCACTGTAGCACCACACTTGCTTCATTCGCCGTCCTCGCAGAGTGTGCTTCTCCCTCTTGCCTCCCTCGCCGGAGACCTGAACGCGCGCATCTCCCCAAAGGATGTCCGAGGGCTCTGCTCGCCCAGAAAGCGGAGATGTGAATTGTTTCCATGGCCACGAATCACTACGAAGCCATACGTCGAGTCACCCTTCACAAGAGAAGAATCAGTGAATTTCAATGAGAATGGGGAGGAAGTAATTTTTAAAAGCTCACAATAACGATTCAGATTTTTTTCTGACTCAAAAAAGTTCCCATTCTTTTTACGCTGCTCGAATTTGCGAATGTCAACGATTTTTAAAAAAGAACCAGTGCATTATTCATTCATGTCAATGTAGCCTAGCTGTAGAAAACCTGCCAATATATATATCTTCGAATCTACTCGTCTTTACTAACAGTGTCCCATCCATAGACTTCAAACGTCTTCCGTACACTTAGACTGTGACTTAAACGATTATCAATGGGGGAGCTTACTCGGAACCGAAATCACTCTTTTGTAAACGAAATCGTTAGATGGAAACAAAAAATGAATTTTAGTGAATAAATTAATCTTATATCCAGAGCCATTCATTAATAAATCAAAAATTAAAATAAGCAGGTGATGCCCTCCGAGCGAGTTGCGTTGAGGAGGATATCAACGTCATCCACCTCCAGTCCTTGACAGTGTTGAGGAAGAACGGGAGGGGGGCGGATGTCTGACTGAAGAGATACTCTCGCATCCTGCAAACGACATAAAACAACTCAACCACAAAATATTTTCGTATGCATTTTGGCGTGACTAAGAAAGTGCTTAAGATTATTTTCTGATTCACAAATTACAATGAAGGTGAATATGCAATAGTGCCTATCGAAATAATCCGCATGGCGACTAACAACCACTTCCATTGACAGCGTCGGCTGTGCGTCCCCCATGGCGATTGAGCGAAGGAGGTATGCAGTCTCAGTTTTCATTGGGACTAAGTGGATGACGTACATTTAAGTAATACCCCGCGAGCCACCACGAGGGTGTGTGGCAGGGGGTGAAGATCACCAAACATGCACTATGGACATGCAACTAGGATATGTAATGGAGACATGCTAGATAATAGGGTCACATGCAGATATATGGTTAATGTCTACGAAATAAGAATGGGATTATTGATTGTTATTACATGCATCATGCACTACAGACTAATATAACAATATTTCACCCACCTATCCCTTTGCTGCGCTGCCTATTGTTCTCCCTTATGGTACGCGGGAAAAATGCCATTTTAAATCTATCGGTACGACAATCTACCTCTCTATTCTTGTTAATCTGAACAAACCTAGCATAATACGCAGGGGTTATTAAGGTATATCTGACGTCATCCGTGAACAAATCGGTTTCGAATTTACTTTTTAACGGGCGTTCTGATAGTAATCCCCTATAATTATAATCATTATAATCCTAGTTCTTCTATTAAACTCGTAACACTTACACAACCATCGTTACAGCATTTAACAAATCTAGGTAATCTCCTTTGTGCACGCTCTAATTCTTTTTTCATACCTCCCTCGTACGACGTCCTTGACCTTTACACATCCAAAAGCGTTAAAAAAAATCAGATTTTCGCCGCTTGTAACTCGAGAACGACTCGACGGATCGAAGAACGGAAAAATACGGGTCTTTTTATTTTTCAAACACTATCAGATTCGGCAACAAAAGAAGATTGTAAACGACCCTACTGTCATTTATGTGCTATATCATTTTAATATCTTGTATAAATGGTCAACATTATTTGTATACAATACATGGCGTCCTGCAAGTCCACCGCTTGCCACGGGCCCTCTCACGTGGATGGTGTCGCTTCGCTCCACCTTTCGTATGAAACATGGAATCTGATTCACTTTGCTCAATCCAGGGTCAAGCTCAGCGAAAATCCATTCGTGAAATGATTCTCAGGAACTGGAGCGGGTTGCTGGCGTAGAATACGAGGCGTAAACAACGAGGAAAGCCAAGGGTTTGCAAGAATTCGTCCCATTGTGAAGATGTAAAAAGTATCTTCGAGATCGAGAGTATAACCCTGGTTCTAAAAGACACTCGCAAGCCAGACATTGGCGACAATGCAAGAAGGAGATGGAAGATCCGGATTCATACAATCCCCGTACCGGCCGCGAATGCTTAAGAGCCCGATTTTTCATCCCAACTTCTGGTCGTAACATTTTATGTTGCTGTTCTGCGCAGCAAGCGTGTTGAGAATTGCAGGAGGGAAAAGGCTCCCTGGAGCGGGGATGGAACAGCGGCCCCTTAGCTAGCAGGCCAGAGCAGAGCACCCAACACCTTTTTCCCTGCCCGCCTTCCCTCGGCCCGAGCGGGGGCTGGACGTCGGGGTCGCTGGGGGCCCATCCGCCGCAAACCGGAAAGCGGCCTCCGCCCCCCTGCCACCGAGGGCCCCCACGGGATTCCCCGGGCATTCCACCGCCGTGGGATGGGAGGGGGGACGGGAGTGGTATATAAAAGCGCGCAGGGCGCCCGGACCAGAGCAAAGAGCGGACCGGAAGACGACTCCTCTCTCGCACACGCAAAGGTGAGTGCACCACGACACGAGGCTGCTGCTTCACGGGCAGCCTTCCTCTTAGCTTCTTCCCACGGACTTTTCCCTCTGGTCTCCTTGTTCATCCCTCCGACACTCCTCCCCGCCCCGTCCTTCCCACTCTCTCCAAGACCTTCCTTCACCTCCTCAATCTCTCACTTTTTAACTCTCGCCCTTTTTGTTCTCCATTATTCCATTCCATTACTTTCTTTTTTATTATGGTTTATTTCCATTCCATATTGTTTGCATTGCTTTTGTAACACATTACTGAAATTACCGTAAGCCTTTGGCTGACTGACTTGGCTCTCTGCTAACCTACCGACTCAATTGCCTTTGCTCTACCATTCGTCTAACCGAACGAGAGCAATTCCCTCTTTCGCCCCACGAAGATGACTGCGATCCCAAGAGCCCAACGTACTTATTTCAGTAGGCGCCAAAACCGAACATCTCTGTATTTTTTTTACAATTATCACACTTGTGCCCGGGAATATTTTTAAATTTTTTTGTGACCATTACTTAAAAATGAGCAGTAATGGTGATTATTATTCTTGCAAAATAATGCCGAATTCATTCGCATTACCAGCTTAGGTGAATTTCGTTATCGCTTCGATTATATTGCTACATATTGCTATTTTGAATATCAAAGGAAAAGTTTAAAACATTACTGCTAGCTATGAAATCTCCCTCGGGATGATAATTAGAACGGCAAATCCGAATAAAAAAAGAGAAAAAAGTATTGTTCCTGGGAATTATTAATGATGATAGGCTTTTCTTTTCGCGAACCCAGAGAGGGAGGGGATCGACTGGAGAGCATAGCGCCCCCGATCGCGATGAGAGTGCGATAAAGCGATTACATTCCTGTGTGTGAGTACATATGCAATCGGTGGCGTAGCCAAGTGTTTAAAAGAGGTTAAAAATCTCATAAGGTATCCAGGTTTGAAAGCAGATTGGTGTAAACTTTCCCCAGATGCACTTTAGTATACATACGTTCACTATACCCAACGTACGTATTATATTGTTCGCGGGAAGAAACATATTTGAAATGTCTTTCGGTCCGGGAGTCTGTCTCTCTCGAGCGTATTAAGCATGACACGCGATTAAGGGACACAAAATATATTTCCAGCATAGAATGCGTAAACAGATCCGCTTCAGAGTTACTTCAGTCATGTATTCAGCCTTCATTTTAATCTAACTTTAGTCTAATGTTCTCAGCCGGGATGTTCTGGTAACATCATGAAAATAATCATAACAATCACTCACAAATTCCACCGATCTATGTTTACTGTGTCAGGCTCGAACCTCGCCAAATCAAATCGATTGGCGACTCTACTTCGGCGAAGCAAGCTTCTCGTCTCAACAGGATATAAACAGAACATTGTATGCGACGCAATCATCAGTCCTCCGGAGGAACCGAAAAGTGACTTCTTTTTAAGATTGAGGAACTCGCCCTGAGATGCTTTACGTATCCCGAAGCCTTGGTGCGTTTCCAACCCGTCCCTCGCTCGGGATGGACGAGAGGCACCTCTAACTCCCCTCCCTCCCCCCCCACCTTACGCAGAGGGCGGAGGAGTGGACCGACTCAAGGCCTCGCCAAGGCCGCCACCTCTCCGGCTGACTCACGGCCGCCTCTCGCTGTCCACCAACTGCCCTGCGCTGTTCCTCCCTCATGCCCTCACGCTCCATCCCGTCACCACTTCGTATCGGAGGCTAATGGGCCCATCGCATTCCGAGCAACCTCTGCCTGCCCCCCCTTCGATTCCCAAACTTTTCCAGCCCACCAAGAATATCTTATCGCCATGGTGCGACATTTCACATTTGAAAGAATACCTAGGTAATTTGTACGTGTGTATTTATGTGTATAAAAAAACTAATGGTTCATGCAGGTCATCAAAAATCGACAACCACAAACTAATACTTGGTTCAGTGTCACCATGAACGGTTCTCTATTGATAGGGTTCTGCTGTGACAATATGCTCGGTAACCCAATTTAAGAGAGAAATAAGGGTGGAACTTAATATATTAGCGTGGATCGAGGGGCTTTTTTTTAAGAGTCCGTATGCCACTGCAAAATTACAACATATAAGCCATATCGTTTCAAACTCTCTCTCGCGCGTTTTTGGTGCGTGAAAACAAATATTGACATCGGCTTGTGTAGAGCCCCCCAAGTATGAAGACGGTTTGAAATACCTAGGCAGAGCTGTGAAGACAAAAGAGCAGTACATACGGTATTGTTTTTAGGGGATCGGGTTCGTAATGGGTGGGATGGTGCTGGCTTCCCATTCCGAGGGCCCAGAATCGAATCCCAGCAGTGGCTGAGATTGATGTACTGCCCTCTCTCCACTTGAGTGCCTTGTAACCCTCTCTTGACCACTGTGATTTAGTCCCGGTAATTACTTTGAAAACAATAGGAAATTAAGTTATTGCTTTAGAAAGAATAGAGCTTTAAAGTGATTGGGACTTTATGAAGTCCCAGGATAAGAAAGGGTTAAGCGCAGTACTCCGTCTGTCGGATGGGACGCAAAACCGTGGACCCATTGGTGCCTTTCGTTAGTAGAGCAGGCTGAGAGACACCGGATTTCCCTCCCTCTTTGTTCTCAGCATAAAACCCCTTCCTTCCGTCCAATGACCCAACTTATCCTAAATGACTGCCTTAGCTGCCGTGGTCGCCTCCCTCGAATGACAACTGGTGTCGTTACTAACATTAGGATTACTCACCGTTCATTGCCGGCGAAGCATGCGTCTGGTAAGGATTCGTTGTGCCGACCAGCATTAATTAACACCGCCGATTGCAGACGACTTTCGGTGCCGGGCCTGAGTTCAGTCCGAGAATTCGCGAGAGGGGAAATGGGAGAGGGGGGGAGGGGGCATTAGAGGTGCATCTGCCATACGCCATTCGATTTCGGTTCGCACCAATCCATGTTCCCGCATGTCTCCGCCTCCTGCGCTGCCGCCGCCATCTCTCCAGAGTTGGACTAGGCCCACGTGAGTCGGCCAATTAAATCGAATGGACTGCACCTAATGGGAACCGGTTTGCTAGGCCCTTGCACAACTAGTAACACAATATGGAGAAGCTATGAGCTCCTCTCCCAAAATAGTCCGTGATACAAAGTTGATTTCAGTGCATATTTTCTGAGCAATTGACTAATGGAGAGTTTGCTCGCAATAGAGATCCTGGCGATCATAGAAAATAATGCTTGCTCGCCATAAATCGGACATAGACAGGGAGGGAAAATTTCCAACCCCTCCGCACAAAAAACGATTCTCCTGAATATGACGTTATAGCGTTCAAAGCCGTCATATCAAACATATGGTAAAAGGGGAAAAAATAGGCTCTGCCCCATAATGAAGAAGAGCTTCCAAAACGTTCCGCCAGTAACTAGTTCACTTTTCATAGCGCACGATTAGAAATTCCACTGCATTAATTCATAAACTAAGAATCAAAAGCACGGACTCTGGATGAACTCCTCATATTATACGGGGCGGACTGAAGTCTTTCCATCCACTACCAAACGTTATCGAAAGACGTCTTCCGGTCGAATTAGGTTTTTAAGATGCTCCAACTGCTATGATTGGCTACACGCATCGCACCCTCCAACTTGACTTAATCTTACGCTTAACGCGGAATACATGCACAGTATCCATGGCAGTTGAGGGATTTGCGCGCAAGGCCCCTGGGTTGCCAGTCACCGAACCAGCGTGTCCAGGGGCCAACCTGGGCACGTTTCTGCATTTCGCGCCAATTTTCTGACGCATTTTCCCGCCACTGCGTTTTCCCGCCAATGCAATCACTTTTTTTCCCCACCATGCACGTGTCATTGCCCTCGAGAGATGCTCCTCCCTCCCTCCCTCTCACAACAAACGTCTTTCCCTCCCCAGATGGCGCGTTTGACACTGCTGCTGCTTTTCGTCGTTGCCGCTTTGGCGCTGTCTGCGGCCCAGGAGACCTCAGGGACTACCCTCGACGCAGCGGTGCCGTCGGCGGTCGAAGAGACTGCGCAAGAAGGTAACAGTCGCATCTTCTCCATGCCTTCACATTCCACGCGGTGTTTACGCTTTAAATACTTGTTAAGAGAGTACAAAATATCGCCGAAAAGACTCCGTCCTACGGACCAATCCACCTCGCCAATCTCTCGTCCCGAATATATCTCTCACTGCAAAGACCTCGAGAATGAAAGAAAAGACTCAAGTTCTGTGTAAAGAGTGAGGACGCGAGTTTCCACAGTGCATTCCTTGCGCCTGAGGATGTTGTTCCCGGAGCTGGAACTCCAGTTTAACTCCAACTCCAATACAAATAACCTAAATTTGTATTGCACAGGGAAATTCTAGGCCCAAATGATAAAGAATATTTAAATGATGACCTACAAGCAATTGAAAAATGTTGTGATACATGGCAGTTAGAACTAAATTTTTAAAAAATGTGTGGTGATGAATTTTTGGAAAAAGAATTGTACTCCTCCTAGCACTTACAAAATAAGTAATAATGAATTAACAAACGTGGAACCCATTAAATATCTTGGAATAAGACTAACAGAAGATCTTTCCGTGGGTAAACACATACTTACGTGAAATAATGGGTCAAGCAAATCGTAAACTGGGATTCATCAAAAGAGTATTGGATAAATGTGACGATCATGTACGAGAAATCAGCTACTTTTCCCTTGTAAGACCTCATTTGGAATATGCTGCCAGTGTATGGGATCCCTACGAAATCGGTCTAAATAACGAACTTGAACGTGTGCAGCGAAGATCGGCAAGATTTGTAAAGGGGCGGTATGATAACTATATTAGCGTAACCAGGCTATTAAATGAATTAAAATGGGAATCAATGTCAGATCGCAGGATGAAATTTAGACTTACTCTCTTAAACAAATTCCAAGACCATATTTTCAGTGATGATGTTAAAAATATTTTGCGGACCCCAACTTACTATGGTAGACTGGACCATAATCACAAAATATGATAAATTGATTGCCGAACTGACAGATTCAAAATGTGCTTTCTTCCTCTTACAATTAGGGATATGCATAGCGGTAATACGAGCGGTCCAATACGAGTGAATCAATCCATATCATAGGTAGTGTCATGTTAGTATAAGGACTTGAAGGTAACCCAACTAAAGGCATGTTTTTGCATGCTTACTTTGCTATTTTTATCTTTTTAAATGGTGAAGTTTAGACTAATAAATTAAATTTAATCCTATTTTATGTATAATATGTAATGCATGTTAGGCGAGAATTAACCCCCTGCCACACACCTTTATGGTGGCTTGCAGGGTATGATGTAGATGTAAATTGAATAGAATCAGGTGATACCTACCAACTTTGTGAAAATGTGACATACTGACAGAAAAACTTGAACGATGTATTTTTCACACAGTGTGTGAAAAATACATCGTTCAAGTTACAGTCCACTAACCCTGTCGCATCCCATTCATCGGCTCTCGGAAAGCGATTCCAAAGAAGTCCGAAGGTGGCCTTTTGCGCCAAACCACAAATATTTCCAAGTCGACCATTCAATCCATTCTATGGTACTGATAGAATGGGGCAACAGGGTGAATGTGGATGGGTGTCCACATGGTTTTGAGTGATCGCAGATACAAGTGGGTTGTCATTCTGAGGAGAAGGTCATTGGCAGCAACATGTGAGAGTAACAGGGTGTGTGCCTCTCTTTTCCCCGACAGGTGAAGACTTGGAAGGGGCTGAGCAGAGGGGGTGGGGAGGAGGCTGGGGGGGCGGCTACGGCAGGGGCTGGGGTGGCGGCTACGGTAGGGGCTGGGGCGGATACGGCGGCTACGGCAGGGGCTGGGGCGGATACGGCGGCTACGGCAGGGGCTGGGGTGGCTACGGCGGCTACGGCAGGGGCTGGGGAGGTTACGGCGGCTACGGCAGGGGCTACGGCGGCTACGGCAGGGGCTGGGGAGGATACGGCTTCTTCGGCTAGTCCCAAGTGCATTACCGGCGATTTCCCTTCTTCAGCCCGGGCCGACGACGTCACTCAGCGGTGATCACCCGGGACTGTAACTACTGTGACCTGAAAAGAAGCGATTCTAAGGAGTCTCTCCTTTGTCGTGAACTGAAAGGACCCTCTTTCTCTTTTTTACATGTAGCATTGCATATAATTTGCCAATAAAACATGCAAAATAACAGCCGATCTTTTTTTTCGGAATGGCCATAAGAGTCGAACCACATAGTTCACACCAATCATGTGCACCACTCGGCAACCAAGGGAAACATCTCCCTCTGCTACACAGATATCAAGGAATGAGGGAAATACTTGCCTCACGGGCAACAACAAAACGTTAACCAAACAAATGTCAATCATTCGTTTCTCTTATAGAGAGCAACCGGAAAATTTCAGCTCTTTGCCAGTTGTTACAGACCCAAACGAAGATCCATCTTCTCTGAGTTAATTCTGAATAGGACTTTTACATTTTATATTTTGCTGGCCTCATTTCATATGCTGAAACTATTCGCACCTCCTCCACCCTATGTATGTACTCGCTCAAACCTGACCTGACGACCCTCCTCCACCTAGATCCATGCCTCGTGTGTGCTTATCCCACGATAGTCCCTCAAAACAGAGAGAGACTCCTCCCAGACCACTGGAAACACCTCCTTCCCACTGCAGCAAGTGGTCTTTCTTCTTCCAGCCCTCAAAATACAGCTGAAACTGCTGTGCTCGAAAAAGGCCTCTAATTAATTCTCACCCACCCTGCCAATATTCTTTTCGATGCCCTTGATTTCAGCTGCAACCTTAAATGGAAAGTCTTCTGGAATACACTCTTCTGCCATCCATCAGAGCTGCGCATAAAATTCAAATTCACCAAATTCAAGCCTCCCTCTTCCCCTGAACCCCAAACTCTTCCTTCTAATTGCCCGACAGAAATATACAGCAAACCCCACTTGCATAGGTGTCCGATCACTCCATCAGTTTTTCAAAACCTAAATCTAACCTGGCAGAAATCTCAGCACTTGGAAATCTCACCTCCAATCCTAATATTGTCATTACCTCCTCTGATAAAGGCTCTGTGGTTGAGGTTAATGCCACAGATTACACTAAACTGAAGAACTAAGGCAGCTGACTGATGTATCTTCATAGAGCCACTTCACCCATGACCCTAACCCTAAATTCCACAGCCCAATTACCTCCTCCTACCTAATAGAAAGAGTTTCACTGGCAGAGACACCACTCTCCTTAACCCTCCCTCAGGAAAATTTACTATAAAGACCTTTGAAGTATTTTACAGTTCCTTACAGTAACTATGAAACATTTTACAGTCAGGTTAAAGTAGTTTTAAAGTAGACCAGTACATACTGTAGAAGCCTTACAGTTGTTCTATAGTACCTATAATAGGCTCCTACAGTATGCTACTTTAAGCTGCAAGTCTAAATAATGTTAAAGTTGCAGAAGAGTATGATGCTTACTGGTAAGACTGTGGAAACATTTTTTCACAGAATTAAAAACACAGTATGAAGCACTCTATGAAATACAATTATGTTGAATTGATTGAAAATAAGTGATGTTCTGTGGCACTATTACATCAAAAGAATTGATATAAAAACAATCAATGAAGTGCTCATGAAATTCGTTAAGAGAAAGCTATCCTTATTTGTTTTTATTTCTTTGAGTGTTTACCTCTTTCATCAGCCCCTTCTGCAATGGTTTGTAACATTTTCATTACTTGTGATAGTTGAGCATGAAAATGTCTTAATTGAATTATATTTGGAACACTATCTAATATCAGAATGCCCCTTCAATGTTAATTTTAAATTTCATGTAGCTTGCCAATGCTCAATCGATCTGAAAAAAAATTTAAAATATTTTGCACTGTGCCAAAAAACGTCATCATTTCCGGTGTTACACAACACACATAAACTCACTTTAGTGAGTGAGCATTACATGGCAAAAATCTAGCATTTACATTCAATTGTAAGATCCGCACTTGAACACCTTGATTTTTCACTGCCATGTTAGCGCCACTGTCTTATGACTGTCCCCTACAGCCTGATGGTATAAGGCCATTTTGACTTAATTTATTTACAATTTTGTCTGTAAGTCCACTGCCAGTTTTCTCAGAGCTCAGAGCATAACATTTTTGTGCAAAGCACGATGTCCTATTTTGTTTTCTATCTTAGAGCCCTGTTAAAAGTTTCCCCAATGGAACCACCTGGGAACCTTAATGTTCCAGGCGGAACCTCCCGGGAACACTGATGCCCACGAGTAATTTTTGTGTGAATATTCATTTCATAGTTCACTGTTTGCGAAAAGTTGTTTCGACCCATATCGAATAGGCTACTATCAATGTAATTGCAAGCAAGAGTGACTTCAACCACTTTGAAATTCAAAATGGCTGTCATTATGGTGGTAAGCGAGAAACGTACGAAAGAATTACCTCCTCCAGTGGCGCAACAACCCGAAACGTGGGAGGGGGCAAACTCCAAATGCCTTGAAAAATCTGCTGTAAAGCAGGAGGGGGGGGTCATATATGCGGGGGCCGTCAAGTAACTTCGTTCCGTAGATCGCTGTTGTTCATTCATTGTAACAAAGTTTCATTTGCAATTGTTACACCTCTCAAGAAAATACGTACAATACCTTACGTTGGTAGGCACTCAATAATTAATTACAACGATAATGACCAAAGAGCACATTTTGTATGTACACCCGTCCACGCGAAAAGGCTCAAGTTGAAGGATTTATATCTCAAAAACGGAAGAAGAAAACATATTCATACAGAGCATATCAGCGTGGAGATAATTCAGCCTTTCTTTTAATGCAGGTAACAGACTTTTTTTTAATAATTACTTTTGTGGCATCTCTTTGCAGTGAGGGTGAAAAATTGCACAATTGTTTTTTAATGTCGCAGAGGTCAGCAACACTTTGGCGGTTGTCATAACAATATGAAATGAACAAATGAAAGGGAATTTCGATAGAATATGAATTGTACTTTTGTCATGCTGTCCTGAGTTTCAAATGATGTACTTCGATGATGTTCATTTATATTATTCTAGCAAATTTACAAAACCTGGTTTTCTCCGTAAGTATGCAACATTAGAAGCATGCAAATACTTTCGTCTTTACTGTAAAATTTCTAATGAGAATCCATTAACGTCATAACACTTGACAATGCCGCAATACTTTATATTTTTTGAAAATGAGTTCGGAGCAAAGGTGGAAATGCCGAACAATGTCTGCATTGGGTAGAATAATCTCGAGGATAGTATTGATAGCAGAACTTCAATTTTTGCCGCTACATATTTCAACACGCTTAAAAGGTGCATTTTTGTCTGCTTTTCGAAGGAGGTTGAGCTTTTCAATTAATAATTTTCTTTTCACCTCAGACCTTCCCAAGGCTAATGCTAAGCTAAGGAAGTATTGATATCTAGCTGGGCCATCTCGATATACAGGCCTGCTACATGATACAAAAAATCTCTTTTACGCTACAAAAGAAATCTGAAAGAAAGGTGTGGCTCAATTGTTTACCGGCTTATTTATAGGACTTTTACTGTTGACATTTGTATGTTCATGGTTGGGAGAGTGAAACGTGCTGTTTTAATTGTATGTATTAGCATTTTTTTGTATTAGTTAGCGTTAGTATTTGCATTTTTTATGCAATGTTACTATTTTATATAGCCTAGTGGGTAGAGCGCTTGGCTACTGATCGAAAGGTCCCGAGTTCAAATCTGGGTGAAGCCTTTGGATGTCCCCAAATGAAAAATCCTCAGAGTGCGAGGTGGCCCAGGGAAAGGAACTGGCCCCCCTTATACCCTGAATGGGTGAAATTCACACGCCTGTGGCCTAGTCTCAGGTGAGCTCTACCCTCACCTACCAAAACCAACCTTGTGATTCACTGAGTGAGTGACTACTTTATATGGATCTTTGTGGTTTTAGCAAAACAAAATTACACGGTAATTAATATGCGTATTTCATTCTTTACCTTGGTGCACCAGGTTGCACGTTAAATTTTTTTCGGTTTCCTCGTAACTGTTGTCATTTGGTATAAGTAACTTAATTTCTTTTCCTAATGTTCACATAGGTATTTTCTCAGCATTCTTCACCTTGGGGCTAGCTTGACAGCTGAATTTCTTTTAGTTTCTTATCACCATTGTCATCCATTTTGTATTCGTGGTTTAATGGAACGCAGAACATTTTAAATTAAGAAAACCTCAGTAGCGTTATTATTACGTAGTACTACTCGCTTAGAACTAAATGAAGTTTCCAAGTTAATTGAATATATAACTGAATGATGACAATTTTCATGTTGCACGCTTGTTCTACTTTTCGGAAACACTGATAAAAATTTAATGAAGAGCTACAGTTTTATATGAAGAAGCTGGAAAAAGGGTCGGTGAAAGCTGCCCTGACAAGAAATCTATCTATCCAATCATGTGTATGAATAAGTTATATTGCATAACAATAGTATTAGGAGAACAAGCTTGGAATGGAAAAATACACTGGAAAAACTTAGGTAAAACAAAAACAATTTTTATGGTCTACTTGAGTAAATGATTAGTTTCTCATGTTGAAAAATAAAATTATTTATTCTGCTGCGTGCTTAACATAATGAATGTTAGAATAAACTTGGTATTTCCACAGTTATTTATCTCAAACTACGACTATGCATAGTTTCCATGGTTTCGACGATCCATAAAGTAATGCCTGAAACCATCAAAAGGGGGGAAAAGTGCTGTATGCCTAGAGATGGGCAACTAGGTAAATTACCACGGTATTTTTCATAAATTACCAACACCCCCGAAAATTACCGTAAGAAACGGTAATATGCACAGGAGTGTTCCGTTCCTGTGCATAGTTCCGGTAATAAACGGAAAAGTTCTCTTTCAGAAAATGTCTTCCTCACGAAGAAACCATTGGAATGGGTGATATTATAAATTAAGTAGCTAAAACGATTTTATTTACATTGTTTACATCGTGTCCGTGATTAATTCAGAGTAAAATAAGAAATGCACATTGCGCAGAGGTATGTCTTTGGAAGGAAAATTTCTCATAGTGTGACAAAAGAGAGGGAAGTTGCATGTTGCTGCCAACTTCGTTTTCATTTTTTTTAATGAGTTATAACAGATAAACGTCATGATATGTTTGATATAAGCGTCGGCATTTGTATCTCAATGCTGTTTCATTTTGTTTAGAGTTCTCTGATAAGGATTTGCAGCTCAAAATTTAAAATTACCGGAAAATTACGGTAATTTTCAAAAATTACCGTGATTTACCTCAATAAAATTACGGTAATTTACCTATCTCTATGTGTGCCGTATGTTTTTGAGTCAGGGCGGTTTGTATTTGAGTGTCACTTACAATGCTGATAAGAAAAATATTGGGACAATGAGCAACATTCTTGTGAATAATTAATGTAAAAATAAAAGTGATGAAATAAAATGGCAAAATGTTACTAATTCTAGGAAAAGTTGTTTCTGTAAATGCCAAAATTATTATCATATTAAGGTTGTTTCATTCAAATTGGGATGAGGGTGGTAAGTGATGGAATATTATTAGTGGAATGAAAACAGATCGAATTACTACGTTAAATGAGTCAACGTGTTCAAACAAAATACATCTCGCATTCCTCTGCACTACGAGCTCTTGCTGGATCACTCTCGTGACATCATAGGGGTGCAGATACGTAGTGGGGGGCGGGGGTAGAGGGAGGAGAGGGAGAATGGCATAAAATCAGCCTTCCCCATTCGGTGTCTACATGTTACGAATCTCTTCCCTCAGTTTTCAATGCTTAGTATTTACTTTTACAATACCCACACTTATCTCTTCTCACTAGTAAAGTTCACTGACCTGGTCAATAAATATAATTTATTTTATTTATAAACAGTCATGTTCGTTTAAAATTATCTAACTCGCTTATGTGTGTTATTTAAATTGTAATTCGCTATGTGACATCAAGAAGCGGTAGATGTTCAGGGATTTAGCATGGTCGAGTCCTGTGCATAGTTCCGTGTGCCAAATTATTCCGAATCAAATTATATGTGATCTGCTCTATCTGATCCGAGGTCGTGCTGTGTGTTATTTATTACAGCTATCTCTAGTTCCTCGGCTTTTTTAGAGTAGGAAAAGGTCGGAGCTCATGATGTACCTCCAGGAGCAGCTTATAGGGTTTTTTGTAAAAGAACATCAGGGAACCGATCGCCAATGGAGCAGTTCCAGGGTGGTTCCCTTCCCACCACCGAACCATTCCAGGGATGAACCTTCTAACAGGGAGAATAGAGGTTAACTGTAAAAAAAATATGTGCACTTAACTAATGTATGTTAGGCCAAAATGAATTTTGAAAAGTTCATTGACTTCCATTGTATAAAACCATGCAGGTTACAATATGGTTAAATTGTTGCAAATGTGTTTTTGTTTAAAACATTGTTTAGTGTAAATTTTCACATGCAATTTTAATTTGCCTTCAATTTTGTGCAATTACACAGCAATTAAGGAATGTTGAGCCGAAAATCTACTGGTATTAATTAAACATGTTTATTTACATTTGGGACAACGTTAAACTTTGTGTGCTGCTTAATTTCACTATTTCTACAGTTGTATTATGGTAGCCTAGTGCATTTAACTGGAGTGTCCCAGAAATATTACGCAAAATTACTGTATATTTACAGTTTATATCACTCCAAGTGTAGAGTATTATTATTGTAGGAACTTTAAATAACTTTAGGGTTGAACCTACAGTTAACTTTAAAAGTCTTTAAGGTACCTACTTTAAAAACCTTTTAAGTACCTACAGTAACTTTTCATTTTACTTTAAGATTCCTTACAGTTGTGCTTGGAGTAGTCTTTACAGTAGGCCTTATAGTTTTCTTTAAAGTTCTTACAGTAGATTTTCCTGAGGGCTCCCCGACCCCACCCCCCTTATTTTTACATCCCTTCCCAAAAATCCACAACCCTGGCTGTCCCACTCGCCCAGCAAACACATCTCCACTTTTGTAGATTTCTACCTTAGTCCATAGAAGTCTTTTTTACATTGAAGACACCTACCTCCCACTTCCTCACCCCAACTCCACTTTCCAAACCATCCCCCACCCCACCTTCATTCTCTCCTCCCTCAATTACTTCCTCAAATCCACTCCCAACACTACTTTTCTCCTAGATCTCACCCTTTTCATCCTTACCCATAATCCTTCACCTTTGACAACAACTTCTACCTTCAGACAAGGGCTATGTCATGAGAAGTAGGTTTAGCCCACCCTAAGACAATTTTTTCCTCGGTCTCCTTGAAGAATCATTTCTCCCCACATACCCCTTCCACTGGCTCTGTTATATTGACGACATCTTTCCTCTGTGGTCCCATGACATCGACTAACTAAATGCAGCTTATTTCAACAAAGTGTCACTGCTGCACAGTGAGTGCCAATGTAGGGGATACTTCTAGGTGATGAAACAGAAACATAAGGCAATTTAACCTTTAACACAAGCAGCTACTACAGTAAAACCTCTTTATATCGAAATGGAAGGGACCAATTTTTTAGTCATTTTGATAAGTGGAGGTTCATTATAAAGAGGTTTTAGCAAAATGAACACATATTTCCACCTTATGAAGCTTTTTGGTAGTAAAATGTGCTGCTTTCTCTTTGATTACTATATTTGTATATTTAAATATATGAAATTTGCTTTTTTATAGTTTTAATGTTTATAATAATAAAAAAGGGTACAAAAAATTTACTTAAGCACTCTCCGCCGAAAAAAATTTGTAATTTCTGTTTGTTTCATTTTTTTCAAATTCTTTTGAGATGATAACTTCTATCTTATTTAATAGTAGTAGATTTTCACTGCTGCAGTCCTCCATATCAAAAAAAAATCTTTCCATCACACCCAAAGCATCCTGCACCTCTTTTTTGGTTGGCTTTGGCATAAAATCCTCACCATCACTCTCTTCTTCTTCCATGTTATGGACTACTACTGGAGATTCCCTGCCAGCTTCTTCCTCCATATCTTCGAACACCTCTCCCTCATTTGGGGCACATGTTAGCAAGACATTGTCAACATTAACAAAGTCATCAAATGATGCCTGAACATTAATTATTTTGTTTATTTCAAGCCATTCTGTCGGTTTGTCCTCATACAAAATATCTTCCTCACTGCTGTCCCCCATAAATCCAGCCATTTTAAAACATTTTTCAATAACTTCTGCCTTCAAACAAGTCCACGAAAGACAGAGCCTGTGCATGGCCTGAATTATGTTCCAAGAACACTTTTTCAAATCATTTTCCTCCTCAACTTTTCACAACATGTATGACACCAGTTACTGCCTGTAATGTCTCTTCACAATGGAAATTATTCCTTGATCAAGTGGTTGCAATTTGCTGGTGGTGTTTGGAGGAAAATATACTACTTTGACGTGTCGTAATGCAATCCCCTCAACTTTATGTGCTGTGCACTGATCAATGAAGAGAACTATTTTCTAGTTTCTCACTCCCATCTTTGAGTCCAGCATGGTCAACCACTCGCAGAATAAAAATGCTGTCATCCAAGAGTTTTTTGAGTTTTTGTATGAGCAAGGAAGTTTTTTAATATTTTTAAAGCATCTACGCATTTATATTTTCCAATCACAAGAGGCTTCAATTTCTCTGAGCCATCAAAATTAGCACAGAAAAGCACTGTGAATCTTTCTTTGCTTTTTTTTCCTCCATGGCATGAGGCATCCTCCTAACTGCTAAAGTTCTGTCTGGAAGCAAGTTATAAAAAAATTCTGCCTCATCCTAATTAAAAATGTCTCGTGGTTTATACCTGGCTAAAATCGTCTGCATAGTTTTTTCCACTCTTCTACCACTGTGTCACTTACAGAAGCTTCTTTCCCACTCATCTTCAGAGTTTTGAGATTCCACCGCACTTTAAACTTTTGAAGCCACCCATTCGATGCATGAAAATTCTCAATGCCCATTTTTACTGCCACTTCACTTGACTTTTGCTGTAGAATAGGTACAGAAACAGGAATATTTCTGGATCTACCTTCCATCAACCAATCAGATATGTGTCTAATTGTTCACTTTTCACCGCCCGCAATTTTTAATTTATGCATCCTCGATGTGCTGCCTCTTCAGTTTTTTTTAATTAAAAAAAAATAGACGGTAAACTTTCACAGAAGTTAGGCGTATTTCACGGACCGATGTCTTAAACTACAAAATTGTGGCTTAAATAACTAACATTTTTATATGTGGGGGGACGGTAATGCACCATTGTTACGGGTTGAAAGATAATGGAATGGTCGAGTTATAATTCGCGGCGACAATATCCAAAAGTAAAAGACGACTGCCACGAGGGGCAAGCATGAAAAAATGCGATCATTCTGGTACGGCCATAATAGTATCGAGTGTTCATAGTGAATTAAACTTCAAATGAATAGTTCAAAAATGAAACAGAATAGGCTAAATTCTCCTTAAAAGATCATTTGAACGCTAAAATATAACAAGTCTTCCGATACGGTACAATAGTCGCATCAGATGTTAATCTCGTACGTGGGTATGGGTCTTTCATAGCTCGGCGTTGCGTTGAACGCTAAAATATAACAAATCTTCCGAAACGGTACAATAGTTGCATCAGATGTTTATCTCGTACGTGGGTATGGGCTCTTTCATAGCTCGGCATTGCGTTATCGCGAGCAGCAGGCTTTCATAACTCCGCGTTGCGGAAACAAACGAAAAGCGATAAGCGTTTCGATAAATCAGCCGCAAACTCACTGCAATTCTGTAATAACGCATTAGTATTTGATTATAACTGTGTTAAATCATGTCTACATACAGTTAAATAAATATACAAGTATTATGAGTCGCCACCAGAATTTTTACAATTCCATCTGCACACTCGCTGACTTGGAACACTATTATTTTATTAAGTAACCTCAATGATTCAAATAATATGAACTCAGTCGCCAAATCCTGTTATTGTTAATATTAAGACAGTGTGGAAGGAGAATCGTATATATGTTTAACTAAACTATCTATATTAAGATATTATTCAGACACTTGCGCTCGAACAACTCAATTGCAAATGTGTATAGTATGCGATAGCATCGGAGTTAAGTTTTCTGTGCATTAAGGATTGGTGAGGGTAAATGCGAATAGAATATGCAGTGGTGTCATTCGTGATTATTTAAAACTAAGAATTAAACCATTTTACCGCATAAATCAATCTGGGAGTTGTAAATACTATTAGGACTCCGGGTGTAAATCCAGCAGGACATTTGTCGTAAATATTTATATATGGACGTTTTAATGATGAATATACAAAACAAAAGCAATGCAAATCGATCAAAATAAGTCTTTGACGCATATGATTAATAACAAACACACTAACGACTGCCCAGCTAAGCTTCACTTTTCAAGCGCTGCGGGTTTTCGCGCTCCCAACGTAGAAAAGTCGGAACGGCCGGACGGAACTTTCTACGGCTGGCGCCGGCTGAATATTTCATTCCATGGAGGTAGTTGGCTCGTCATGGGGGTGTATTCTCATTACGAAAAGCAGAGGTTTTTCGAAAACATAGAGGTGCGATATAGAGAGGTTTCTCTATATAATTACATACAAATTTTGGCGGGACCAAGAAGTTATTACGAAAAACGGAGGTTTACGATATGAAGAGGTTCACTAGATAGAGGTTTTACTGTACTCAGATCTACTTTAGATTACCATTTTTGCACCAAGGTCAGATAACCTATTGCAATTGGTAAAGAATTATGAGGCATTTTACGATCAGACTTTTTATTTGAGAATTCCCAAATTTGAGAATCATGCCTAATGCAATTCATAGCATTTCAATACTAAGATTATGAAAATTGCTTTAGTTGAAAAATGCTTTGGAATGATGCTTGTAATCCTCAGATCCTGACATGATAAACAATAAATAAGAACATTCAGAAAAACAATCTTGAGGTCTTATTCATGTATGCTACATTCAAAACTATTAGAAACTGCCTACCAATGATAGTTGATACAATTAGCATCAGTAATATCTTAGAATTATATCTGGTAGTAGTTCAGCAGCACAAATTCCATTTTTCTTTATGAAAACAAAATGAAAGGAAGTTCCTCTTACAATATTAGTTCCACAGAAATACCCCCTCTAAAATTATAAGGGGGAATTTGTAACCTTGAAGAAACATCTCTGAATCATTAGAGACCGATTCATCTGTTGCATGGTATTGAAGAATACGTGCTTCCCCCTTGCAATTAGTTTGATCCCAAATGCAGCCTGTGAGTGGATGTGCTCTGATGTCAATTCATTCCTCCGTCTGGCAAACCAAGGCAGCTCCCCTCTTAATCCAATAGTCTGGGGATTCATTGCACTTCAGGTCCAAGGAGCCAATATAATCACTCAATTTCCTCGAACATAGCACAGATTTCCTTCGGTCTGAACTACTATACAATGGGCACAGATAATACTCCGATGTGTGCTCATCCTTCATCAACACCGGCATGATGTTGAACTCAGGCATTTCATAATATGGCACCCCTGGTTTTGCCTCATCAACACAAGACCTGCAATCACAGAAAAAATAACCTGAGTACCAACCTCCCACTCTTCAGTGGGCGAGTGTGATCATCACTGGATTCCACTGGCTTCAGACAGCCAAATGTGTAGTATTGGCCTCAAAGTGAAATTCAATCTGCTGGGATCCCAGTAAATGTTAGGCTTTCCTTTTCCCAAGAAACCTTATCTCCTGGGGAACACCTGTTACACACTAAAGTATTCAAGTGGTTAATTTAAAGCTCACTGCTTCATTGCACTTGCCCACCTACTCATGTAGCATGGAAACTTGCGACAGTATGAACTTTTTGCTGGGGTCATACAGCAGCGGAAAGATAGACCCTCAATTTCCCCCTCCCCCCCCTCCCTTGTTTTGCAGCAGAGTGGTTGCCACCCTAGCCACCTTCCCCTTCTCCACTTCCTTCCCACCCCCTTCACCTGGATTCTTTGCCTACGGAGGCTTCCAAAGTAAATGCAAATGAATTGTGCTACCATAAATCCTCACAAAAACATTATGGAGCCATACATGCTGCATTCAGATAATGTGAAAAATGTCACAGCCTCACTGCTAAGCACTTGTTACTGGGACGCAGGATAAAAGATAGAGAGGCACGCAAAATATTTAAAGCATGATCATCTTTGTTTCTTTATTGTAAAAATAAGAAATCTTTACAATAAACAAGAATATTCTTTTCCTTTTTCCAATAACCATTTGGATACCAACAGTGGAATACATATATTAAAATATTGGAGTCTGCCATAGCGAGTTGTTACTTGCATACATGTACAAATAACTTATTTTCATGAAAATACAAGGAAAGCAAACATCTACATTGCCTTGACTCCTGGTTTCCAAGCAGAAATCTCCAATCCAGATTCTGTCTCACAGAGCATAGTTTTCACAAAAGAAAAAAAATTCCCTGGACTTGCAAAATTCCTGTCTACCAACTCATTTTAATTTTAATGAGGGAAAAATATTTTCAACTCACGTGGATTCATCCCAGCTGGCCCCTTCCATGAAGAGGCCATAAATGCGGAGCGTGAAGTCGGAAGAAGAAGCAGAGGAAGCTCCGAGAAGTCGTATGTCACTCATAGGGACTCCAGCCTCAAAGGAGTAATTCTGCAGGCAGCCAATGACCAAGGACTTTGGGTTGAAGAAGCCAGACAGCCAAAACACAGGGGGTGGCCCACTGCTACACCATTCCTGAACATGTCAACAAATGTATCAGTTTTGTGGACATCGTCCTCAGCTCCCATAACACAACTAAAATTCATGATAGGGAGGGAATACAACACTGTAAATAGACTTTCCCCATTCTGTCACAAATGTTTCTCAGCTCACACAAAACACTATCCCAATGCTACTAATCCCACTCCTCACAATTCACTCCAAGAAATTTACCAGCCAAAAAGTAGTGAGGGCCATTTAGGAACAAACAATGCCATGACAATCTAACTGTAACTCAATGCAATGGAATGAATGCCAATGTCACATTTAAAATTAATGTTAGAAGCCATTTAAATTAGAGTTGACAACACAGGATATCCATAGAAATATAACTGCCATTACAACCACCTTTACAGAGAAAGGAAATAACTAAGGCATATTCAGAATTCAGAAGAACAAATGCTTCACTCATTACACTCTAAGGATGATCAAATAAAATAGAGAGCATACTCAAGGTATATATGTGTGATGCATGCATCACCTAAGCATTAGAATATAATATTTTAACAAAATATCACTTGGTGCAGGCAACATTCATCCAAGACCAACATAGTATGTAAGGTGGAGTAATAAATACATGGCCGATTTTATAATGTCTGGTTAGTGTGAACGTTAAAGTTAACCAGCGCTTAAGCCAAAAATTCAGTTTTATAATCTCTCATTAGGTCTAAACTGGTTGTCAAAGTGCCCATCATCGTAACAATGGATTTCCAAGACAATAATATGTTTGATCATATTCGAGGCCTCCAAAGTTGAGCAGGATTTACCCCTTGAATGTGAAGTTAGGCTACTTTTGGGATATAACCAACATGGCCTCTTCCTTAGTGATCTTGTGTTGATGCTGGGTTGTGTTATTGGTCATGTTCTGGTATACAGGTAATAGTTGATGTAATATAATGGAAGATAATCAGTTTTGAATGAAACATTCGTATTTCAGGTAATGATGGCAGTATAGAGGATTAAATGGGCATTAACTCCTCAAGCGTGACTTTAAATGGAGTCATTTAATCCCTCAGCATGTGCGACGTACCGTCTGCGTCCGCTAGAATCCATGTCTCAAGCGTGTGCAGCTTGCGTCCAGGTTTTTCATTGTGTGTCATTGTGGACAAAGTGGAACAGGTACCCACTTCCTCAACACATTATACAGGCAGGACAAATGAAATGGCTTTCTATTTCATGTTTACACGAACAAGTTATAACGTACTGGCAATGTACAAATGCAAGATCATTGAAATGTCTATTTCAAAAATTATATTTGTACACACACAGCACTAGACGGAAGTGAACATGACTTCATGATTGAGAAGGGGATCTTTCCAGTAAAAGTACATAATCAAAAAATACAAAATGATTTTAGTGACAGAAGTGAATCTCTGGGAGTCAGCAGTAGTAAGCCGACTTAATTGTAGTTGAGAACATTGGTACATAAAAATTCTATAACACTATATGCAATGCAAAAAAAAACAGCCAATGAAAACAAGGATGCCAAAAAATAAAGCAACAAGTTGAGAAAAGGAATGATATAACAAATACTTGACAGAATACTCACCTGGAAGAAAGTGACTCGGGTTTTCAAATCCTTCATATAGCTCCCCAGAGATTTTAAACTGGGATATGACAACGACATCCACTCTTTAGGCAGTTTGCCACGGAGCAGAGTAGAGCCGAATTCCTCCATGTCAGGGGTCAAGAGTTCAAAGCCACGTATTCTGTCCATCAACATCTGAAGGGAAATATGTATCGCTGAAATCAGTATTTCAAAGAGCTCCATTTCATGCCTGAGGACAGAATCCATCCAAATGCCATTGGGTGATGGCTCTGCTCTCTGTGGCCCATTCGACTCAAATTTTGTAGGCAACTGTAAAAACAAAAATGCAGGAATGTACAAAATGTACACAATGCAGGGGAAAAGCCGAAATACCGTAGAGTGGGGTGAGTTCGAACGCGTGGGGCGAGTTCGAACGAATATGACCGCTGGGGTTTACATTGTAATAACTTCTCAATTTCTTATTGTGATACAATTTAATCTCGCGCCAGGCCTGAAAAATGATACAATGTATTATATTCCCTATAAATATTATGTGTTCATGCCTTTTTGCCAGAGTTCTGGTGGTCTGTTTGTGACGTGGCAGTTATACGAAGAATTTTAACGCCGGAAAGAAACTGTTGTGCTATTGGGTAAGTAAACGTGAATAGATTAGGAGTTCATTCCATCAACAGATCTATTTATTATTATTAATTTTGGAAAATATCATTGATGTGTGGTGATTATGTCAGTCAATATAATGCATAATGTAATTTTGTGTAGTTCTGCCAGGCGAGATCGACATGGTGCAAAATTACGTGAGGGTGACCGCAGGCCGGCGCTGGTTTGAACGTTAAAAGTTAGCGATTTTCAGAAAAAACTGTATATTATACATGTTTTGCTTTCTACTTACAATGTGAAATAGAGTTTGGAGATTGTTGATTTCGAATAACAGATATATTGATGTAACTACTGATGAGTATTTGATGATTATACACTAAAATGCATTCGAACTCACCCCACTCTATGGTACTCTCACTAGCCTAAATACCCCAAAGTCTACCTTTAGGGAATTCTACCCCAAGTCACAATATCACAAGGTTGAAATCTCAGGAGATTGTGAGCAGTTGCAAATATAACACAAGAGGAGTTGAGCCAAAGTTGAGGCTATTTGACAACATCACCACTTAACACTAGAACGCCCAGAGGGGTCATTTTGACCCCATCATGTTTTTACTTTTATTTTTCGATCTCATTTTCAAGTGAGCAGAATTTATACTCGTGACTTTTAATATTTTTAATAGGTGTTCACTAACAAAAAAAATTACTATCCTAAAATTATCCATTGAGGAGTTCAATTATATTTTACCTTGAACACCCAAAAGGGGACATTTTGACCCAAGCATTCATTTGCATGTTTTATCTTTACCGAGGGTCCTTCATCATTTGCATTCATTGTATCATTCTGCTGCATATGTGATCACTGCTCTCTAGTCTTATCTATTTCATCCAGTTACTTATATTCCAGGTTTGTATCAGTTTTCAAAACAGTTTTGTCTCCTTTCCCTTCATGTCCTCAGTTTTCGTCTTTGTTGACATCATCATACATTGTCACTCTCAGTGGTGTGAAGAGAATGCAATTTTGTATCCCACTTTTGCACATAATTTATCTACTTTGTTGGCTCCAACTCTGATTTTCTATCTTCGGATGATGAGTGGAGACTTCAGTCTTTCTCTCAGTCCCAGCTTGTGAAGTTCGTGGATTTATTGTTCATATTGCTAGTGGCTTCGCGGTTTGTGGTATTCGAATTTGCGATGTGATCATTATTTTGAAGTTAGCTGTGGTCAAAAGTGTCTCAAAGATGAGCATTAGGTTCTGCTGACATTCTTGCAGAGCTGCATAAAATTCAAGAAAATGAGTCAGATGGTGGAGAGTGTTTATTTGACAAATGCCCACAACGAGCTGACATTTGAAACTTGTGAAGAATCATCAAAGTCCTCAGAATGTCACGATGAGTACCCATTTGATGAACTCAGTAGAGGAGGAGCGGATCTAAAAGTAAGCTCACTACTTATTTGATATAAAAATTCATTGACTATTTTTATTATGCTACTCGATTTTTTTTACATATTTCTGATGATATTCCTAATATTGACAGGATAAATCATCAGAAAAAAGACCCAAACTACAGAAACAATAAAGAAATACGTATAAATAATATGGATTATATTTCTTGTTGATTGAGTCACCATTTTAAATGCCACACCACGCCAAATATCTGGTGGTTCATTCTGGATTCCCAGCCTATTGGCTGTCTAATCAGTGTTTCTTTTACTTTGGTTTCTGGAAGTTAACATCGCTAAATCGCTCATTTAGTGGATGGGGATGTGATCTGGGTGAAGGGCATATTGGGGATGTTTGTGGGAGGAGGAACTAATGGCATAATCCCATTGGTGAATACGTAGTTCATTATTTGTGTGGCCAAGGCTCTCTTTAAAGGTCATTAATGAGGCTTTGATGATATGAAGCAGCGGCAACAGCCTCATGTCTTTGTTCCTAACGAACCAAGGTGCACCCACTATACTTTGAATTATTTTATTTTCACACGATTGGATTTTGTTCAGGTGAGTTTTTGCTGCACGTAACCACACTGGGGCATTAAAATAGGGCGAATCATACTTTGGTAGAGGTGCATATTTATTCTTAGTGACAAGGGTGTGGCACTCTTAAGAATTGGGTGAAGTGCAATCCTTGCTCCAGTTGCCTTATGGATGCTGTTCTGGATGTGTGTTGCCCAGTGAGTCGTTTGTCCATTGTGACTCCAAGATACTTGGCTTCTTGGCTCTTTGGTATAGTTACGTTGCCGAAGAATACCGGCAGTCCTTCTCCAGCCTTTGGACAATGGGAATATATACGACATATTGGCATTTTCTGGCATTTAAGTTTAGTTTCCATTTGGCTGCCCAGTCCTCATAATTGTCCAGGTGATCTTGCAGATGTTGTGTAGTTCTGTCAGGGCTTGCACCTTGTGCACGGATGGTGGTATCATCGGCATATAGGAATAGTTGAGTGAAGGGTGAGGAAGGGGTATCATTGACAAATAGATTAAAAAGGGTAGGGGAGAGGATTGTGCCTTGTGGGATGCCTGAGGTGATGGGATGGATGGAGGAATTGGAGGAATTTGCTTTTACGGAAAAGTTGTGGTCAGAGGTAAAGGATTGTATCAGTATTTGCAGGTGAACAGGGATGTTTGCTAATTTCTGTACAAGGCCGAGCATCTACACTCGATCAAATGCGGCTTCCAGATCCAGAAATACGATTTGGCTGATCATTTTGGAGTTGAATCCGGCAACAACGGCTTTGGTTAGCTGGAGTATTTGGTGCGTAGTTGAGGTTTTGTTGCGGAACCCTGTTTGTTCCGGTCGAATTATGTTGTTGTCTTCAATGAAGCATTTTAGTCTGTGATGGATTACAGATTCAAATAAGTTGCCCAGGGTGTTTAGGAGAGTAATGGGTTGGTAAGAGAATAGGAGAGAGAAAGGTTTGCCGGGTTCTGGAATCATTTTTGCATTTTCCCAAGCTGTGGGAAAGTAGGAAAGGTGGAAGAGGTGGTTGAGGAGACGGGATAGAAAGTAAATGGCAGGTTTTGGGAGGTGCTTTACAAGTTTGTTTGATATGGTATCAGGGCCTGGGGCTGACTTTGGATTCAGTGTCTTCAGTATAGACTCAATGTCCAGTTTGGTGACCACAAGATGGGCGTCTGCTGGACAGTATCGGAGGCTGAGCCAGGTTTCTTCATTAATCTTGGAGATCAGGGAGTTTGTGAATCGTTCTTCCAGCATGCCTGCGAATGCCTCTGCTTTTTCTGGATCTATAGCCGCTTCACCGTTTTCAGTTTGGAGGTCTGAGAGCATTCGTTTAGGATTTTTTAAGGTGCGAGCTAAGGGCCAGACGGAGCCATAAGCTGTGGAAAGGGTTTTGATTTTGGAATTCCACATCTTTTGTCAATGTTCTCGTAGTAGGCTGCGGACTCGATTTCATAGGGCGTTGAATTTTTTCCTTTCTTGTAATGCCTAGAAATCTGCCAGATTTTTCGGCATTTGTTTCAGTGTCTGATTGTCTGCAGTTATGCTTTCCGGGATTGCATCCCAGAAAGCATAACTGCAGGCAAGTGGGGGGTGGAATGTTGCCATAGTTGCCGCAGATTGCAATAAGGTCGTAAGGGCTTCAACACATTTTTCTGCATCCTTTTTTGTTACCAGCAGCAATGAGTTCAGGATTGCCATGCCGTCTCCAACCAGAATGCTGAACTTCTAGAAATTTATGGCAGAGTTAGCTGTCAGTGTGGAGTGGAAGGGAGAACAATTTAAGGTGAAGAGGGAATGATAATGAAAGAATGGGAAACATTGTGCAGCATGAGATAAGGTTTATCCTGAACCCCAGGAGCGGCACCTTCAGGAATGATTTGTAAAGTGCATTGTAAAGTGATGTTATATGAATGAATGATTACAGATGAAGACCCCTTCTAATTATGTGACAATTGCCTCTTTTGTAAGATCAGGTACAACACATGGTGGGGTTTCTATATATGCCATTCTCCTCATCTGCAGTCTACACGAATTAATATTCCACTGGCGATGGATATCCACTTCGAATGTTGTGCAGCTAAGTTTGCAAACATTAATATGATTGCTATGGGTCCAGTCCATTGAGTGCAGTCCATTGAGTGACCCTGAGTTGTTTGTTATTAATTTAGAGAGCACATCACATCCTCTTTTTCGAAAGTATGGTCCGAACTTTAAAATTTGCATTGGAGGAGATTTTAATATAAATTTCCCATCTGAGGGTCAAGTGAAAGTTTGATTAAGTTCGATATAGTGAATTCTTTTGGCTTTCATCTGAACTACTATGGTCTTCCCACTAGAGTGAGCTGCATTTCCAGTACTGGGCTAGACTACCCACCAACCAACCAACCAAGTAGCCATCTTCACTCAGCGTCAGTGCTCAACCCACAGATCATTATGCCCAAGTGCTACAAATTGATCCAAAGAGTTAAAATCAATCAGTCATAAAGCAAGAGAGAGAACTCAGGAGAGTCATTAACCCTCTCCCTATTGAAATTTAAATGCCTCATTCTGTGCTCCATCACAAGTCGCCCAGAACCACACTGCTGTTTTAAGCACCCTCTTCCACAACCCGCCCTAAACTGCCCGACCTGCAGAGCTGTGCTGCAAGAGATCTTTTGAGCCTCATAGGCATCTGGTTCACCTTGAGGGTGTTTATCATCGCTAACACACACATTTTTCTTATCTTCTCTTTCACGCAGATGAAACAGAACCCCATAAATCTGTCACAATACGCCTGCTCAAAGGGTCGAATGGTGTAGCTTGGGCCTCTCGGCTGGCATGTCATCCTTGGGGAAGTGATGAAAGAATATTCTCTGGCCGACGGACCACTTTGTGGGGGGCCGTGTTCGAAGATAGGCAATGAATGAGGAATCTCATAGTCTTTGCCCCCTGCAGGATGCAAGTGAGAGTTGAAATCTCCAGATGTCCTTTTTTGCTCATTTAAGGTTGGCTTCAGTATCACAAAATAATATTTCTCCTTTTGTGGCCACGGACACTAACTGATGCAATACATATACCTTATCCCACATGGAGAGAAGCTGAATCAGAGCCCAAGCTAAAAACAAAAATATTTTCCCATGCACCATCATTTTAATCATGAATTTTTTGAGCGAGGATGCTATAGCAGAGGAAGTGAACAGAGATTTCTCTAGTGATCCAGATAGTTCTAGTTCCATAAGTGCAGGAGGAGAAGGAAGTGATGGTGATAAATTGAGTGAATTTGGTTTAGAAGATGAAATTACTCCAACTGCAATTAATTTCCCAGCTACTGCTCAGTTGCAAGATGCATGGAGGGATACCCTACTTTATTCAGCATCTGAGGATTTCGAAGAAGAGTAGCTTGGTCAGTTGTGCATTTGGGAAAATGGTTGGCAATTCATGACTTTTTGCATTTTTAGGAGCAGGGACGGTGCTTTTTGCTCTAATGGTTAGTTGGTAAAATAAGTAGGGATAAGAATTACTGCAAAAACTTTCCCCTTCTTTCGGGATTTGTGCTCAGACTCTCCGGATGGAAATACTTCCGCTACCACACCAACCTGATTTCTAGAAAATTGTTGACAATAGGTTTCATGGCGATTATTTACACCAAACTCGGTAGGATGATACTTCACTATAGCGAGGATTTTCTTGGGCACCGTGAGGTCTCGTTTTAAAGAGGTTGCATTGTACATTTTGTTGACCTGCTGTCAAAACAACATCTGTTCCAGAGATGGATTGTTCCTAGAGGGAAACCTATGAGATATCAAAATTCTTGCCCAACCTGTCACACACAGGTTAACCCTTTCGAGATGGCCAAATATGCTCTCATACATGTCTGTGTCTGATGTGAGTACCAAGAGACTCTTCCTTCCTCTCTGTACTGACCATATTCAAACGGCATCTGTTGAGAAAGTTCTAGAATGGTAAACACTCACCCACAACTCCTACCCAGCAGGGACCTTGACATAATCTCGGAATCCAGGGCTAGGTAAGTTAGGCTTTGCAACCTACCCATTGGCATGAGTTCAACATCAACTCATTTGCTCATTTATTGGTTTTACTACATGTTAATTTGCTGCTTATTCTCAAAATATGGACTTTGACATGAATTCCTCATGTTTTACCTGGCATTTACAAATTTTAAATGAAACCTACCATCAATATTAACGGATTTAATGGATAAACCATTTGAAAAAATATGTGCTCATTTAATAACCATTGAATCCTGATAAACCATTTAAAAAAATACCTATTTTTGATTCAGAGTTTTCCCCGACAAACCCCATTGACTACATCTACTATCCAAAAAACTAAAAAGTACATAAAAAAACAAAAATATCTTTAACTTCGCTAATGCCAGTCCAAAGCCCAGGAATGAAAGAAGGATGGTAAATATTATTTTATGGTAACAATGCAGGGAAGCTAACTTAATATACACTCAATAAAAATAATATTTGAACAAAATTAAAAATATACTACAAAAAAAAACATTGAAACAAAAAATCCAGGCATATATTATCAAACATTGGTATGATTTTGATCTTGAAACCAAGATATCCGTTATTATTGATGGTAGAATTTCGCTTAAAAATTGCATGTTCTCACGTTTCACCTCGAATCCGAGTCCTTAAAAATCCAAGTAATTTACATCCTCAGCAGATGAAAATCCTGGCATTCCTTTCAATTCCACTTTACCGCCACCACCTGTGATCAAAAATTGAAACCATGGATTTGAGAGCCCTGATGGCACTCTGTGTGATGCTGAAAGAGCACCGGAGATCAATCATCCATGGGAGCATAAGGGAAAGGCAGAAAACACGCATCCTCCCAAGGTCCAGGAAGAGTACTTAAATTTAACTGGAAAAGGCATGGGTAATAGCAAAGGAACATTGCTATTACCCAAAATTAATACGGGAGGCAGTAAAAACAGAGAATAATCCATGGAACTTCAACCGTGACAGTGGCATTAGACTCATCTCCACACGAAATAGATTCTTTCCTTCACCGCCTGAGGCAAAGTCCACCAAAACACCTGTGGCCCAGGCTGACTCACTGCCTTCTGATGTACGCAGGGAAATCGTCAACAAGAAACAATACCAAATAAGGCTAAGAACAGTAAGGGAGGGGGCATGTCTAGCTAATAAATAGTTGAGACTTCCTCTTCGTTATTTTAACCCTGATGATGTGGCCCGTAGTGGACATGAAACTTTGGATAACCAATGTCTAAATGCTGTGGGTCCAGAAAGAGACAACTGGAAACATGTGCAGCATATTGCGTGTGCACCAGCTGGTGCTCATGATGCCTGTTATTTGAATACATACATACATTTTTATTGGACATTAAGCAAGATACATCTGCAATAGTCTTCGTCATGGTTAAGGACAACACAAACAAAATCAGAATACTATATCATTGATATTGCACATAAGGTATTCATCAATAGAATAAAATGCTTTTGATACAAGCCAACAATAAAATTGCAATGAAAACAATGGTTTGCACCTCATTTTCTGCCCAATGGGTCAAGTGTACACTTTCAACATTCTGGGCTGATGCGTAAGTGGGCCTTTAGATTTCACCACAGTTTGTGCACTTCCTGTTGCTTTTTTGTTTTTCTACCGCCTCTGTTACTCCAAGTTCAGTTCATTTTGAGACTCGACTTAATGGCTGGGAAAAGTAAGTCATTAAATCTGAAACCAGACTTCGTTTAATTTATGAAGACAATAATATCTTCAGTCAGGTCTAAGACTACTTCTGTGATCCATGGCTTCTTCTTGGCAACTTTTCTTCTTCCAAGAGCTTTCTTTGCGGCTTCTTGTAGTCTGCATTTAATGTTTTCCCAATGCTCTTCCACTGATTTCTCAGTCAGATCCTATCCTACGATGTTTTCCACTGCTTTTTGAAATGCCAGCTGATGTTGAGTCTCCTTTAGTTTTTCTACCTGCCAAATGTTCTTTACTGTTTTCTTCAATTTCTTTAAATTTAGATGACAATTCATCATCACTAAATTATGGTCGCTGTCGATGTCTGCACCCGGGTAGCTTTTGCATTCCTTCACCTGATTCCTGAACTTCTACTTTAGTAAAATCTAGTCATTTAGAAATCTTCTTCTGTCTCCTGGCATCTTCCACGTGTAACTTCTTCGGTTGTGAATTTTAAACAATGTGTTGTGTTGGTGACCACTAACTTATATTGTGTGCAAAACTCCAGCAGTCTTTCTCCTCTTTCATTTCGATTTTCCAAGCCACACTTTCCAGTTATACTTCCATCTTGACCTTCGCTGACAACAGTGTTCCTGTCTCCTAAAATAATTAATTTTTTCTCCTTTTACGTGCTTTATTACTTTATTACTTCCGTGATATCCTTATAGATTTCTTCATCTTCGTAGTCCAACGCAGGCATGTAAACTTGCACCACAATGGTATCTGTAGGCTTGGTCTAAATGTTCACCATTATAATCCTCTCACTTCACTGCAGGAAGCTCTTCACCCGCAGTCCTCTACTCTCCCTGAGCATTATGCCTACTCCAGCATTACCATTCAGTGATCCGGTGTGAATAATTCTATAACTTCCACTCCAAAAGTCTCCTTCTTCGGGCCATCTCATTTCACTGATTCCTATTACATCGAGGTCCATTCTCTGCATTTACATCTTCAAAGTTCTTCAGTTTTCCGCAGGTCCGAAGTGATCGCACGTTCCACGTTCCTACCCTAAAATGTCTATTGCACTTGACTGATGTACTCTCTAGGGTAGTCCTTGCCCGGAGATCTGAATGGGCCTTCTACATTGTAGTACTACAGCCGTCAAAGTAAATGTTACCATGCCTGTAGTGAAATGAGGGTCGCTGTACCGACCACTACCTTCACTCATGTGAAGAAGAGCTGCTGCCCTCTCCTCCGGGTGATGGGAAGCGTAATTGTTGTCAGCCTCCTGTTGCCAAGTAACAGCATCTTCACAGGTTCTGTATTATTTAAAGGCCTACCTTAACTCATGTATGACATATTTTCCAAAGAACATTATTAAGAAGAGAAGGGAATGTGACATTTGGTGCTACTGAATTGAGTTGGGTTGTATGTAGGGATGGTACGATTGGATCCAGGGATCTTTCATTTTACTCAGATCCAGATCCAAAGACTCAGAGTAAAATCGGATCTGGATTGTAGATTTTATAGTTTGTGGCTTAGCAATTGAAGTGCTCCATGAATGGAATGTAGGTGTGGTAGATATTGACAAGGAGAGATTGCGTAACACAGGTCACGAAATTAGATGAACATTTTTCTGTGCAACTAGAAGCAAAATAAAGAAATATGACTTTTTCCCTTATGCACCTGTATCGCGAGAAAAAAATACGTAGAATGCCACATGGGTAGCCTATATTCACCGGTATCAAGCTGTCAACGAGAGCAAAGTTTGATCCATATTGCAGCTTAATTGTTTCTTTCAGTAACTGCATCGAACATTTTATCATCTTATACATATTTCAAATTGAATACTCACTTTTTTATACTTTTATTGTTTAAATTACATTTACGAATGTATCACTAAAAATTTTCAGATGGTTGGGTCAAATCCAAAGAGCCATGAATCTTTCATTTCATTCGCTACTGAAATCAGATCCAAAGACTATAAATTTGGATCCGGATAGGAGGTTTTTCAATTTCACGGCTTAGTGATCAATGCGCCCCGTGGATTTGTAGGAGAGGATTTGTAACTCGGTTCTCGAAATGAGATGAACATTTTTTTCTGTACCACTAGAACAAAATAAAGAAATACATATCTTGCTTTTTTTCTCCATAGACCTGGATGAGTGGAAAAAAATTAAGCAGAATGTCACATGGTCGCCTGATTCGCACGAACCTATGATAGCGTAGTTGTTAAAAATGAGAGCTAATGTACTGCCAGTTGCGAGTTCGATCCTTTACACTGCATAGGAATACAGGCCATTCATATAGGCAGCAGGTAAGTTATGCAAGCTGGCAATTAAAAAAAGTAGATTCAATGCTAAGCCATTTTTTTTGCCTCCAGGGAAAATCATTCACTTTTCAAAATGGTAGTAGAGGTGATTCAACAACTTATATTGAGTCAATGAAAACTAGTATCAACTGAAATATGTAAAATGTAGGTTCTCACAAAGTCTGAAAAATATGCAAGAATCTTGCCATTGGTTGTGCAAAACAGCAATGAGAATACTTCTGAGACTGAAATTTGAAATGCGACACTCAATAATGAAATAAGTGAACATTGAACTAGGGTAATCCCAAGTCCTTCAAACAAAGAGAATTCCTCTTTTCACATGCATGTAACCTACCTCCGACGCAATGGTCTCCACCAATTCCAAAAGGGATCCACTATACCTCTCGTGCTCGTGTGGGTCTGGTTTCAGAAGGGCAAGAGATAATTTGGAGCAGATCATCTTGGATTCTCTTTTCACCCTCATTATGTCTGCATTTTCATGGAGGCCAAAGGTCTCAGGACCAAAGGTTTCCGGTAAATCCTGATTCAAAGTGAAGACAAGGTATTAGTCACCCTACACATTAAGTGCATGACACAAACAACTGGAGAATAATTGTCCATGCAATGTAAGGGAGCAGAATGGAGGACTCTCCAGAAATGTACATACATGTGTTCATAAAAATGCTCAAAGTATTAGCCACACAGCATGATGGACACTGAGTGAGAAAGGCATTCCAAATGAGTTTCCCACTTTTTCGATGGCCCCAACATCCTCCTGAAGGAAGAGACGGAAACTAGTGGAGGGGGGGTAGGATCATCCTAGGGTCTCACGTTCAGGCCAGGAGGGGGTGAATCCTTGCATATCTAAATGTGAGACAGCTTCAGGGCACAGGAGAAGTGGTTTTTCATTTGTTTGGATGCTTAGAGGAATCAGGATGCGATTCTAGGTTCCTCGTGTGAGGTTAACCTAACTCAACAGCACATATACTAACAGTATGTATCCTTAACAAATTCCAAATAACTCTTTGACAATTGATATGGCTGATAGTTGGGAGTAGGGCTGGGTGGTTTTCCAGTGCACCGGTTCAGCGGTTTGGTTTTTTTCAGAACTGGCAGGCCGGTTCAGATGTAGGAAAAAAAACGGTGCACCGGGGAGGCGGTTCTAAACCGCGGCAAATGGACAGCGGTTCTGAACCGGTGCACCGGGGAAGAGACGCTGAAACACCGATGATCTTTTGCAGCTCGGCTTTCATGCCGCCGTCTCTGCTCACAGCCAGGATGGTAGGCGACCGAGCCTGTGAAATTTCCAGTGCTATAAACTGTCTGCCTGACAGTCATCACACGAATAATCGGCTGCTAGTGTGCAGAGAAAGCACTCACCCATTGTCACAAGTCAGCAAGATGTTGTGTTTGTTCATGTTACTTTGTTTTTTCAACGATTACAACCAATAAGAAAGAGTTAATAATCCTTCAGGTTAGTGCAGTAGCTATTTGTATTAAATGAATGCAGTTGGTTTTGGGCTAGATTACGTGGAGGGAGGAGCATTGTTTCAAGTTTCCATTCACCCCTGCCACACAAAAGAAGTGAGAGGATAATGCAACTGCTTACTGCAGCCTCAAAATTCGTGTTTGTAGTGCATACATGGATGGGAATTAATTATCGTACATAAGATGCGCCTAATGTAAACGAAATCTGAACATTTCAATGTTGATTATTAATGCTCCATATTGTAAGTTCTTTCTCAGAGTTATTTTATGCCAAAGGATGGTTGAGATATTTTTAAATGAATAATATTTTCAACAATGGTAAATTTTAAGGAAAATACGATTACCTCAGGCACAATTTGATGTGACACCCTATGTCTCCAGAAAATTATGGATGGTTTACAGGCTGCCAATTTTTTTTCAGTATTTCAAAAAAAGGCATCATAATCAGACCCTCGCCCCATAATCGTTGCCAAAATGAAAGATAAAGGAAATGTTGACTAAGAAAGCAGATAACTATGAGCCAAGACTTAAGCAATCAGCCTCTCCACACATATCAACTCCCTGGAAGCACTTAAATCAGATCTTAATTGGAGAGATTTCGTCCGTATACAAACACCAGTCACTCTGGCTCTAGAGAGCTTTTCATTCACCAGGCATGAGTAACTTTGTATGATGCATTTTGTTGTTACAACAGCATTATCATCAAGGCTGATCAAGACACTTGATATGTTGTTTTAACAACGAAACGCATTGTGCTAAGCAATATCTGTGGAAATTTTGCAATGCCTTCCTTTAACAATAATGTGAATTTCATCACCGTTACCATTACAAAAGGCAATTTATATGTACGCCCAGACCTCTCATAAAAGCCATTGGCTCACAGGTGGTGCCTAGGGGATGTAATGACTTAGCCCGTTGACGGTCGTAGCGTAAGTGACCAAAAATGCCACTTACCGTTTATTTGGCGCCAAAACAATTGCGATACATAATGCACTCACATACACGAAAACAAATACAAACTAACATACATTACAATCCTCCCCTTCCAATATGGCCGGACATTGGCACATTAAGGAGACTATACACTTTGTCAATCCCTCCCTTTCAAATTTGTTCCTGGGAGGAGGCAAAAATCTCGCTCCCGGAGGATAGCCAATAAAAGAGGGCAAAAAAAAAAGGAAAACAAAATGTCCAGTTGAAATACAATATGTATATATACAGTTTACTCGCCCATTCAGTAAGGAAAAAAAAACACTTGTCCCCAAATAAAAAAAATAACTCCTCTCAATAAGAGAGAATAAAAAGGTAACACTTTACAAATAAAAACACTTCACAAATCAAAAATAACCTTAAAAACACTTGTCCCCAAATAAAAAGAAATAACTCCTCTGTCAATAAGAGAGAATAAAAAGGTAACACTTTACAAAAAAAAAGAACACTTCACAAATCAAAAATAACCTTCCCCTTTCTCTCCCTTAGTGGGTACCTTCTAATTTCCACTTCATTCTCATTTTCTTCCACCCTACAAGTTCCCATTTCAGGAGTCCTAGTGGTGAGTGATGGCTCCCAATACCCGGTGGCTTCCTCTTCCTCTGATGTCTCCTTGCTATGGGTATCGGCTATGGGTTCCTTTCCAGTGGCTCCAATGTCCACTTCTGACTCAAGGTCCTGTCTCCGAAGCCGGTGGACTCCGACTTCTTCGTCACCTTCCTTGACGGCGTCCATCATGGCGGCGTCCCGGGCTACAAAATGGACTCCGTGTCCATTTTGAACCGAGCATGCCGCGACATTTTTCGCAGCCTTCTCGCGCGCGGCAGACAGTTCAATAGCCTTGTCAAAGGACAGAGTCTCGTCCTCTAAATACAAGGCCTGCACTATTGCCTTGTCGCGAAGGCCCAACACAAACTGATCCCGTAATGCCTGGTCCAAAAACGTCCCAAACTTACAATAGCGGGAACGTTCCCGGAGGCCGGCAGAGAACTCCGTGACCGTTTCCTCCGCCAGTTGAACTCTCTGGTTAAAAGTATGGCGCTCCGCAATCACTGACCGCTGAGGACTGAAATATTTCCGCAGCTTAGCGGTGATCTCAGAATACGAACATTCTGACGGCTTTTTCGGTTCGCACAGGTTGCGTACCACACCATAAGTCTCCTTGCCAATCGACGACAGCAGAATAGCGCGTTTCTTCACGTCGTGGGCTGCTTCTTGTCCTAAATCAATTACGACGAAATATTCCGTCAACCTCTCTTCGTAGGACTCCCAATCGTCCACCCCTAGCACAAACTTTTCCATAAAATTTGGCATCCTCGTCGCCATGTAATGACTTAGCCCGTTGACGGTCGTAGCGTAAGTGACCAAAAATGCCACTTACCGTTTATTTGGTGCCAAAACAATTGCGATACATAATGCACTCACATACACGAAAACAAATACAAACTAACATACATTACAGGGGAAGACTGCGCTTACTTCACGTTTCCCAAACAATAGCAAAAGTAAAAAAACAGGATGTATCCCGGCAGATGCGGATCATCTAACATGTGTCTTGTCAATGACAAAGATTCATTTTGGATGCCTCCAGTATTCTTCCTAGCGTGGTGACAAAGTGAACCACGGAAATGCACCTTGTATGTGTAACCAACCAAAGAGGTATACCAAATCCAGTATTCATTGTTCCAAGAAAAAATTGGTGTAGCACCCATTATTGTGATAAAATGCATTAGTGAGATGAAAATGGTAAACAATGCTACAAAATACTGATACAATTCAAATCCAATGAATACCCTTTTTCTGCATCAAAAAGGAAATTTTACTGGGATTAAGGAGAGCATAAAAAAAACTAATTGTTGTGCTGGTGGTGGAGGGTCAATTCATTCATGAAGTAATAGAAGCTGAATTTTCCATGGTGATGAAAAATTATTAATTAAGATTGGTGAGCCATTGTTATTAGGTTTTGATCTTAACAGGAAAAAGTGATAACAGAAACTGCATAAAATTGAAGCTTCATACTAGGTTCGATGAAGCTTGGTGCCAATTTGGAAACAATGTAAATTAGAATCCGTGGTCGGGAAGTTTCACTGTACTTTTAACTACAGATTCATAGAATATTATTCTTTGGATACTTCTCAAGTTCCAATAATAACACTAAAATATGTTAGAAATGCACCAATTGATATTAATATGCACCTCTGGAATTAAATATTTTCACAGTTACACTTAAGACTTCTTCATCACTATTATTATTATATGTTTTTGTGAGTACATAGTTTCTCACTTATTGGTTCTGTATTTATATACCTCGCGTATTCTAAAATAGCAGTGAACTTATTGTTAAATACTTGTTTTTTTTCTATTTCATATTTAATTATTTTATAAAATTTGGTGTGCAATGCCTCATGAAAATGTTTTAAGTTAGGCTAATTATAAAGATAAGAGTGTTGTTTACTCTTTTATATATGACTTTGTGTTCTCATACTTTGCATTTTTGTAAAAGGGCTCCATGCCCATAAGTAAATACTATTATTATTATTAATCAAACTGGTTAGGTATATGAAGGAGCACCCAGACTGACTTCAAATACATCTCAAACTGGGTAAAAATGTGATTAACATGACATCACTGGGAAACAATTCTGAATATAGTTTAAATACATGTATGTATGTGGAATACAGCTGGAATGGAGTTTAGAAGCATTTTGCTCTATCCATTGCTATCACATGTTGTGGAATTCCAACGGCATTAATAAGTAGGTATTGAACATGATTATCCCACTAATGTATTGTTATTTAAAGCCAGCTAGAGTTTTTTCCCCTCGCTTAAAACAGTTTTCAATCATAATATTATATACTTATACATTTGGCAAAACATTGTCAATTGAATACCCTAAATATGACATAGATCAGTGGAATAAAAATTTCACAATAAATAAAATGCAACGCACATAAGGAATATTTATAAGGTGCAAGCAATAACACCAGTAAATCATAATTTCAATAAACCAAAAAAAAAAAAGAAATTACAGATACAATAACTGTGGTAAGTGACAACTTAAATTACAAGAGAATACTCGGAAAAATTAGCCAAGGGCCAACTATTAGATGAAATCATCACAAACTTCATTCACACTTCTTTTTGCAAAATGTTCTACTTCAACATGATATTACAGGAAGATAGGATGTGGCTTTGAAAACTGATACTTGCCAATGAATTCCGTAAAAATTTTAAATGCGAGCTAATTTAACCAAAATAAGAAAAATACTCTCCCCTCCGTATTACCTTGATGAAAGTTATGTAATCACCATAGCTCCCACCAACGGGTAAGTAGAATGGTGGTCCTGTTTTCGTAAGGCTGGGATAGAACTCAATCTCAATGTCTGGATGGATCAAGTCAAACAGAATGGTTGCCAGGGTGAGACGGTCGTGATCATCCGTCACCTGACCCCCATAATTGCACTCTCCAATCAGGTACCGTAATGAGTCATGTGGAGTTTCATCACATTCAGAGAGCAGAACCTGGAAAATTAACACAACGTTGGGAATATTCTTGAACAAAGACAATTATTACAGAATTCAAACACATTGTTCAAGATGGTAGCACTGTATTGCCGAACTGTGGCTCCCACCAAAACTCAGTTTTTCCAAGTGAAGCATTTCTCTCCTGTGTCTTTTGCTGGGTTATTCTTCATTTTAAGTTCTCTGCATGAATAAAATTTATTTGAGAGTGTTATATGAAGCCAATATGTAATTTGTTTTGGAAGAGTTTTTGCTGTCATGTAAACAAGTCCTCTATGGTCAATACGGTGGATGACCATAATTGCTAATAGCAGAATTATTGAATTTCAAGGAGAGTTCCACTGCAAGCAAAACTAAGCCCAAAGACAAAGATATCGTTTGCTGAAGTAGCATCTCCCAACTTTCTCCGTGTTACCACAAACTGCAGGAAATAAGTGATTATTCACACATGATAAGTGTTGCATTATTTGTTTCAACACCCACCATGGAGGCAGAGAAACCAATTTCAAGTACTGTAGCTTCAAAAAAAAAAAAATCCAAATTATGACAACCATTCACATTAGGAATATTACTTCATGATGTAGTCTGAAGCAAATATTCAGCATTTTTTAAATCTATGTACTTGGTAGTGGAAACTGAGCAGATCAGAACTCTGCAACTGGTCTCAATAGCAGATTCTATGATAACAACTAGAAGATTAACCAGCAACAGAAAGCACAAGTGATATGGATGATTAGCTTCTAGCCAGCAAATGCAACTAATGAGGTCTCCTAGGGCTCGTCAGGAAAACAGCTGCTCCCAGCATTTCAATGGTGCTGAGAACATTGGCAGAGTTAGCAACATCAGCAGCAGGCATTCTCAGTGGAAAGCCCAAGTAGAATATATATATTAAAGCGCAAGTGTCGGATGCCTGATGGAATTAGTCACGTGGTATTCTAATTAAAAACAAGTGCCATCTCCAGCAAGCATAGCCATGTTTTTCAAGGATGGCAGTCCTGCCCCCTCCTGCAGTTGCCTAACACCTTGAATCACCATAGCTGAGCAAAATCACACCCCATTTGTCATCATGGTCTTAGTAGCAGAAAAGATACAATATAACCTCCCAAAATCATTTATTCTGCTGAAGATATGCAAGACACTACAAGTAATAACCTGTGAATGATTTCTTTTCAGGAAATGGGCTTAGTTCTGTGCTTTTTTTATAGCTATGATTGGGCGATAGGAGACAACTAAAGCGCGGTTGGGCCAGCTGCCATCATAACAGTGTACATGTTTTAAGCAAATGCCTATTTTTAGTATCCATACTAGATTCCCGTCTCTCCATACTGACTCCCAAAAATAAAATTCATGCAACAAAATGTTCAACTTTTGTTTTATATACCTTTTTGATACAGGGATGAAATTTTGTGAACACTACGATGGCCGACTTTAAAGCATTGACATAGGAAATACAAGTAGGTACTTATTTTACAATAGTTTAAAATGCTGTCTCGAATGACCACAAAAGTTATACAATGCTGCCGAAGAGAACAAAAGTTAGAGAAATCAAAGATTAAATTTTTTCACCACTTTTTTAAAATGCTCAAAAATACGAAATTCAAAATTACGAAGTTCCAATTTTCTGGTCCCGCTCACTTTGTATTATCGTGAGTTTACTATATGTAAAAAAAAACAATAGAACATTTTCTGCTGTACAACAGTGAGTGCCAGGCTGCAATATATCTGACAATATAATGCTTCCAAGACTAACTAAAATACATGTCACAAAAAGAATACCTCCTAAAGGCAATAAGGCCAGACTTCAAAGACACTGTGCAGTCTGCACCAAACAAGAGGAAAGATACTGTTTGCACATGCGAACCTTGGGACACTGGGCTATGAATCGATTGCTTTGAGGATTTTATTATATTTTTTTATTTTATGATTTTATTATATTTTTATAACTCATTTTCAATACTAATTTTTTGTTCTGAATTACTTTTGGAACATTATTATAAAAAATTATTTTTTAGTATTTTACATTTGACGAGACAGCTATAAGGAGGCCTTGGAAATGACTGAAATCAACATCTGCTGCAGAGATGTTTATATTGACGTTCTGTGTTTATCAAATAATTTAATAGTAGTAACTACTATGGCATAATAAAGTACCTGTGATGATGTTAGTCCCTATTCTTCAAAAATGAAATTCTGGCACAATTTCTTCCGAGAAAGTTTTCTACTCAGTCATAATATTTGTTTTAATTCAAATGAATTTTGAAGGGTCTAACTCCGAAATTAATCGAGTTTTTTAATGCTTTTAAGCTGTACATAAAATATATAAGGTTTATTGACCATCACTACAAATTTCCGGATTAGAGTACTAATAGTTACTGAAATATAGCTCATTGAATACAGGTCTTCATAAAGCATCAAAACATTTATACCTCCTCCGGGCTTGAAGGGTTAACAATATCATGACCCCTCAAGTCACCCACGCTAAATTTCTTGGACTTCATCCAAACACATACAAAAAATATACACATAAATCATCCATGTATAATGTAGGGGTGGAAGGGTCTAAATTTTAAGATTCGGGTCAGGTCTCAGGTCTAGTCGCATACTATAATTAACCCCTGATTTTTTTCCAGAAGCTTTCAAAGAAATGTCAAAAAATATGTTTATGAAGACCAATAAAAGGAAATAAAAGGAAAAGAAACCATCTAGACCTACAAGATGGACTTAAGTTTAAGTGTATTAACTCAAAACAGAAATTCAAATATCTAAAAACAGTTGACTTTAATAATAACACAAATAAATACAATATTAAGGTGGAAAATGAATTGCGGGACAAAACAAACACCTTACTGTATTTCCTGTAGTAGGAAATACATCCCAAAAACTATTCTTCCAGTTCACTCAACTTGAGATAGGCTGCTATTAAACTGAATGGCCCATATTAGAAATTTTTAAAATCAAAAACAAATATATACAGGAAATATTTTGTTTGCATACTCAACTCTTTAGTTACAAAAAGATTAGAGAAACCAAAAGCTCGGTCTTAAAAGAATGCAATGATAACTGGTGAAAGCTAGTAACAGTTATCATTATAATGATATATATCCATTAATATTTGTCTTGTAAGACTGACTTATGCCTAGTTATTTACTATTAAACTTCAACGTCAAGTGACGTAGTGACTACGTCGGGCCCAGACTTCACATGCCGTCGAGCAATGTAGTCACTACGCCGCGGCGACCATCTGCATATTTTAATTTTTTAATCCATTATATTATTTCAAGATCTTAACATATTTGGTATTATTCGAAAGCAGAATAATGTGGCTTCTTACTAATCATAGCTATAATAATATATTAATTTCAGATATTTTATTGTGAGTGTTTTAATGATAATTTTCGAAATTTTCTTTCACACCCTCTGAAGTCTTGTTGCTCAACATTTATTCCAAAAAAATATTTTTATGTGACTCTCTTCTCACGGAGTGTCAGTGCCAGAGTTTTTAGTGGACCACACTAGCTTACCATGTCCTTCAACGGTTTGTTTCTCTCTTCCACATCTCATCTTGACCCTCCATGTTGGTCCTAGAAAGAGCGGCCAGCCATCGAGCCGTCCCCTCTCAATGCTAGCCTATCTTATCTCAGGCATTATCTGCTTTTCATCTCTATCAACACTTCGTAAACAATGAAGAGGGTCTTTAGGCCTGCAACTTTTTTTTTTAATTTGTGTACAATATTTTTTTCTATGAAGTGGCTTTTGTGGCCGAGAAGGTTGGCCGTGGCAGAGTCGGAGTTCACGGCCGAGGGGAAGTATTCTTTTAAAAATGCCAAGTGCTTTAGTCTGAATGAAACCTTTCCTGAGTGTGGTATCTCCGGCTGAAGTTTTTCTTTTCTGTGATCAACTTATTGAACCTAGAAAATATCCCTTATTTTACATCATGGTATCGACAAGTTGAAAAAGACTTTCGGTACCTGAAGAAGAAATCGAGGAGGAACTCCTAGTGGAATACGATTCGGAAGAGAGTGGGAGCTCTGAAAGTGATAGTGACGAGGTAATCGAAGATCATTTCGAATTGGATTTGATAAAGTATAGTGACCATTTGGAGGAGGAACCAGAGGAAAGCTTTTTCTGGGAGGACATGAAAAATTATGAGGGAAAAAGAGAAAATTTCGTCCGTGGCTCTGGACCACAAGGTAAAGCATCATTGGTGACTGATATTTTAGATGCTTTTGAACTTTTCTTTGATGAAGAATTTGTACAATCTTTAAGGAAAGTACAATCTTTAAGGAAACTAATCATTATGCAGATCAGTAATGCTGAAAATTTCGATAATTTGGCTGTACCCCTTGGGTGGGCCATCCCTTTCCAAAAACTCCAGAATTTTCTCTAGGAAAATAGTGTCGGTTGATGAAATTTATAGTTTTGGGATTATTCATGTTCATGGGAATAATACAGAAGCGATCACTTTGTTCATATTTTTCCACCAAAAGAGTTCTGTCCACACCTAGGTTTGGAGATGTAATTACAAGAGATCTTTTTGAACTTATATGTAAATTTTTACTCTTCACAAACAACCAACACACGCTTAGTGGACCACCAAAGTTAAAAAAAGTATTTCCAGTCATTTTACATCTCAATAAGCATTCAAGGAATACCATCTTCCTAATAGTAGGGCTGTGCGAGCAGGGGTTTTTTTAATTCGAGCGAGATCGAGCGAGAATTTGAAAAAATCTTGAATCTCGAGCGAGATCGAGCGAGATTTAAGCACACTGAAATTGCAGTAGAGACTTTTATCTATGCATGTACTAATTTTGTTCTTACACAAACATAATTTTAAGCTTAAGCATTACAGTAGTCTTCATTTTACATAACACCTTGGGACCCAAAAATGGGGTGTTATATAAAATCAAGATATGAGTGGATTTGAAAAATATGCTAAGATTTCACAACGTTTGAGAACACAATGACATTGGAACTATTTTCACTATTAAGGGATCATTATTGCAATACATATTACACTGTAAAAATTAAAACTATTTTAATTATCGTGGAGAGATAATTATATTTTAAATCAAAATGTAAAATAGAATTTCAGAACATAATCATCTAGCTTTTTGGCTGCTCAGGCAAAAGTACAGATTTAGCATTTAAATATGTGGCAATCAAGTGTTAATCAAGGGTGTAAATAATTAGAAAATCATGGAAGTGGAAGAGTATGAACTGAACAGAGATAAAATTTGAAAATAAGGCAGTTTAAAAAAGTTATCCAAGATAATTAAATAAAAAAGTACACCACTCAAAGAAAGTTAACTAGCATTGCATAGCAAACAAATAAACTGCCTGGGCAAAATGATAATGAAGAAAAACCCCTCTGAAAGTAAAATTTCATTTACAGAATTAACTTTAAAAATATATTTTTTGATGTTTTTTTGCACTTTTTACCATTCCATTTTGAGTGGATTACTTTTTAAATTTTTATTAAATTATCTATAAAATCATCATAAACTTCGTGAAGTAATGGGAAATGTTGCAAGGTATTTAATGGCTTGAGGATGTCTTCTTTTTTGGGATGATGCCCTCATCACTTTCATCTTCTTCATCGTCACGCAGCACCTCACTTAAACTTGCGGCAATCAAGTGTAAATCAAATGTGCTTATGAAAAATCATGAGAGCCCGTTGAAATCTATCCGCGAAATAGCTACGCGTCGCGCCAATGCATAGAAATGTCGCAACATTGCAGCACTTTTTCGCACTTGTTAGAAAGCTGTCAGTTCATCCGTTTCGATGAGGAAAATTCATTATTCTCATATTAAATTTCGTCTGTTAGATGTGATAACTCATAAATCCAAGCAACATTTTGAACGGTAAAATTTCGTATTCCGCCATTTCGCAGCGAACTTAACGCGCCCACGCGTAGATTTTTCAATTGAAGCATAAGAATGTCATTAATAAATGGCGTAGATCTTTCCACGCAAGTGAACTAACGGCATGTCAACATCGCTTGCATCTCGCTGCTAAGCGAGATGCAAGCAAGCATAAAAAGTGTTGGCTGCAGAAGCCCCAAAATGTGACCCAACTCCTCCCCCACTAGTGGTGGCCACCTGGGTCGAAGCGAAGCTGGGCGGGGGTAGACACTGATAAGGCGGAGAGATCTTCTCGGGTTACTTACTCCTCTTTCTCGCTGAATGAGTCACGCCCAGATGAATTTCGTCGTGATCAGGGATAAGAGACGAAGAACTCTTCGTGGGTGAAGGGGGTCTTCTGGGGAAAACCGGTTCAGTTGCGTCAATTATGTAGACCCGACTGAGGGATCGACCCTAAAAATGACTACTTTATCGTTTCCCCGCCCCGCTCTTCGCTGGACCCTTCCGTGGCATGCGGACAGGGGTAATCTCCAATCTTTCGTCTCAGCATAGTAGATGCTTTCACTGTGTGTCCGTGGTCAAGCATTTGTTTACATACTCGGTGGATATATAACGATAACAATAAGTATCAATATTTGTAGCATGCTGGGAAAGTATGAACTCAGAGTTACATTTATAAAGTTTTTTTCTGTGCATTTCCACATTTTGAACGGAACTCTATTATCAAAAAAATTGTCGAGTGTGTTCATTTTGCAGAAAGTTTGTTAATAATAACGGTAAAGTTCCGTTTAAAATTAATAAATGCAGAACAGAACATTCGGTATGAACTGCTGGGCCTGTATTTTCATATAAGGCGGCAAATATTTTTAGTAAATGGGTAAAAGAATAGTTGGCTGAGTGGGGATGGTACTGAGAAAAGGGTCGTTATCACCTCTGCCGAGAGATCGAGGAAAGGGTCCGGCTTCCCTGACTTGTGATACAAGATAAACGAGGAGTATGTCTGTGCGATTCCTTGCCAAGAATGATTTCCGTACGGAGAAATACAAGGATATGCTCACGGTACTAATGACTAGGGAAGCATTTTTCATTGCAAGGCTCCGGCGTGAAAGGGTACTTAAAAACAGCGCAGGTAGCATCTACGATAACATCAATTGTAATTGTCATTTATTAAAAATTGTAATTTCTTTGTCTTAAATTACAGTGTGTTCGTTTTCATTTTCATATTCCTTGGTTCTTCAATTCAATTTATTTTAATTTTTGGCTAACCCGAACCTTTTATCGAATTCCGCTTAAAGCTCTAGATTGGAGTAGTACAGACAACGCAACTTAAACAGACCTATATACGCAGACATGGGGAAAGTAGTGAGTGAACATGTTTATACCGGAAAAATTTGTTGCCAAGCATTTAAGAGAGTTTTAGCCATCTGATACCACCAGATGTGATGTTTTATATAATTCTACCATGTCACATATCTTCCCAATTGCCTCGGTTGTTGGCATCGGTCAAGGACAAACATTTACTTTATTCCGCTCAACAACGCGCGCAAGTGTCAAGACATGCGTGCTTACAGGCGACCCCAAGGCGAGATTCATCTCGTCTCTCGGAACAGCTGACAGGGTTGCTATCTCAAGGTCATAAAGCAGCTTTGCGTGAGCATTCCGGGATTCCGGCGCATTTACCATTGCATAAACAAGTAAACACTTTGAACCCATAACTTTTCGTGCTGAAAGATGGGAAAATAAAATAATAATATATATTCCATTAAAATGCAATGTATTGATTCGTTACGGTTGAAATTCACAGTAGTACGGGATTAAATTGAAGATTTCCTTTAAAGATGGGCAAGAATAACCGGATTTTTCTGTAACTTTTTTTTACTTATTGGGTTTATACTAGTTCTAGAAGTAGCCTACGTTCATACGTGCCTATTTTATGAGTCATTTGCTAGTAGGTACTAGGCCTCCGATTACGAAATAGAGCAGGGAGTCGGTTAGGCCCTACGCCGAGGCCTAGGGTCTCCTAGCTTCTCGAGTCTAGGCCTAGAACTAAGAGATATCTCTACATTTTATGACATGACATCATGAAATTATCATGTAAAAGGAAGGGAATAAATATAAATTTACTACGTCGCATTATAACGCAAGACCCCGTAAAATTACGTCCACCACGACGGAGATCTCGAGACAAGCTCGAGACTCGTTTTTCGAGCGTATTGAGCTCGAAATCGAGCGAGATTCGAGCAGTACTTTTATCTCGCTCGAATCTCGAAAAGTCGAGACTCGCACAGCCCTACCTAATAGTAATATCTCAATTGATGAGTCCTTGACTTTATGGAAAGGTCGCTTGTCCTTCAAACAGTACTTGCCGTTGAAATCAGCAAAGTTCGGTATAAAGACATTCGAGCTCTGTGATGAAACGAACTGTTACTTATGGTCTTTCCTAATCTACACCGGGAGATATAGTCTTTAGATCATCAATTTGCACCGCAAACTCAAGTAAAACAACTGCAATGGTATTGAATCTTGTGTTTACTGAATCGAGGCAGAAGACTTTGGATGGACAATTTTTAAAACTCACTGGATTTAGCAAAACTGTGCAAGGTTTCTTACGGTACTGACCATACCGGAACTTTGAGGATCAATAGAAAAAATGTCCCTCAAAAGTTAAAAGATAAACAACTGAAAAAAGGAGTGCTATCCGGTCAACACTGCGGTCCAGTTTCAGTTGTAAAGTGGAAAGATAAAAAAGTAATCACCATGATTTCTACATTCCATGGCATAGAAACAAAGACCATTGTAAAAAGAGGGAACAAACTCATAAAACCAATAAGAATTATTGATTATAATAAATATATGGGTGGGGTGGATCTAAAAGATCAGTTACTTCAAACCTACTTGATTGAAAGAAAGTGTCTCAACACGTGGTAGGTACATGAAGCTATTTAGAAGACTCCTGTATTCAACTGTACTAAATGCTCTAATAATACACCGGGAAAACACAAATAAAAACGTTGACCATTTCACTCTTCGTATCCAGCTAGTAGAGAAACTGTTTCATAAATATGCCAAAAGGGATGCCAGAGTGCCTGGGTGACATTCCGCCGAGAGTTTAGTGCCTCGCTTGACAGAAAGGCATTTCATTAGAAGGATCCCTCCCTCGGGAAAAAAAAAGTCTGCAAAGGAGGTGTGTCGTCTGCGCAAAACATTCCAGGAGAAGAGATACTGTGTACTGTTTTGAAATCTACCACACCAAGCAGAATTACTGAGACAGGCCATTTTTATTACTGGTATAATCATCACCGAATGTGTAATACTTGCATCCTGATTTGCAGATAGGCGGCCTTTCGTGCATGTGCAACTATAATATATTTAACGCCTAGTACTTTATATTCAGTTGTGCATTTTTAAATAGTACTACCTACATGCAAATAATATGCAAGAGTTTTTTGCTTTACAAAAATGAAGGAAATCCAATTTTTGTTAGTGGTAGAAGAGAAAAATATATTTCACCAAAGAATATAACATAAAACTTATTAGGTAATACAATTATTACCACAAAATATTATAGACAAGACATTATTTTATACACACAAAAAATCTGAAATTAATTCAATGATTAGTTATAAAGTTATAAATTTTTTACCATCCATATGAGGAAACCGGCGATTCCATTTAAATCTCCTCCAACCTACGAGATGGGATTCCTTTAAATCTCCTCCATGATTGAAGGGTTAATTACACAATATATAAATTATTAGTAACTTTTTGGAAGTGAAAATACTTCAACCTAATTTTTTTACACTTATAGCACAAAGGATGGAAGTAACTTAACAAACAGTTCAAAGCTCGCGAGTCCCGGTCAAGGCGAATGATTTTTTCTCTGTGGAATATCTTGCCATTAACAAACAGTGTTACCTAAAGTCCTAAGTGTAAAATGTATTTGGAAATAAAAAACAGTGAGTTTAACACTTAAAAAACAACAGCATTCCTGTCTTCTAAAAGTTAATTCAACATCCAAGCTTTTTAAATTTTGGTGTAAAAATACTAATGTTTCAGCATTTTCTGGCCTGGTTCTTCAGTTGGTGATGACATTGCCTGCTGAAGAAAACACTCTTTCAGACGCAGAGAGGGTGGGCGCTGGCTGGAAGTTTCATAGCGAAAAGACAAAGCAGACTCTCACCGAGGACTTTCCTCCAACCTTCTAGTCCCCCTCCCCTTACCCATCTGGAGAGATCTCTCTCCTTCCAGAATCTTTTTGACCCTTTCCTACCGCCTGTCCATTTCTCTGCATCGTCAACACCCTTAACGCCTCTCCACCCTCTAGCATTTCCCATTCACTCCCCCCGTGTCGGAGCCTAACTGCATCATAGAAAAAAATGCTCCCCTGGCTCAACTTGAGGGTAGACCAAGCCCCCTTACCTCCCCTCTTTCGTCTACCATTTCCTCACCCATCTCCCTAGCTCAGGCAGCCCCTTAGATGTACACCCCCACTTGGAACATTCCCCAGAGGGTAAACGCATGGCTCAACTTCCCAGCACCAGAAGTAAATTTCCAACCGCTTAAGAAAGCTCCTTACCTGCGACCATTCTCAGATGTAGTGTTTATTTTGTTTAGTTCTAGGATTCCCCGCATAAGTGATGGTATTAAAAGTGGAAAGGGAAGGCCCTCCTTTACATGTAACATAATAGGGAGCATCTCCTGGGTCCCCTCCCAAGTGGTTTGTTTTGTTTTGATGATAAACCAGAAGTACAGATATCTCCCCCGCGGTCACTCGAGATGCCTACAACAGGACCTTTTCTCATCTCTGGCCGAATGAAGGGGTCTCAAATCTTTCTGTACAATGCCTGGGAATTGTTTCACTTTCTGTAATGGAAGAATGATTCTTCCCACCTTTTATTTGCAATCATGTTTAACCCCCCCTCCAAGCAATTGAATGTCCCTATTCAACAGTTGTCATAAGGCACAAGCCAAAGTACCCTGAATCCGAAGAAGAGAGGGGAAAGAGGAAGGGGTGGGGGGGGGAAAGGAAAAAAGCAAAATTTGATTACTTTTGGTTAGCAGTCAGAGCTGATAAGCGACATGATAGGAGGATGGTGAGGAGGGTCCTCATCGTAAACAAGTCTTGGCGGAATCATCCTTCATCAGACTGACAAACAGTGCAGTAAATTTAAAGGTCTGCCTGTATTTTGAGAGTGCTGTCTCAAATAATTACCAAAATAGCTTAAAACTTTGCCAAAGACAATAGAAGTTAGACGGAAGAAAAGTAAAATAATTTTCACAATGTATTAAATTCTCACGATTTTAGACCCAACCCGATTTTGATCCGAGATTTGAAAAGGCCCGACTCGAAGGTCGAGTCAGGACGATGACCCGACCCAATCATTTCAGGGCCCCGTCGACCCCTAGTGATAATGCATTCACATTGCTACATTGAAAACAACTGAAGTTTGCACAGCTATTTTGCATACAAGAGGGTGGAATAATATGCACATCACTTAAAACAAACTTCCAGATAAAAATTACATACATATAAAATATTAAAGTATGAAGTTTAAAGACTTTTTATCCAAATTTATATTATTTAGTTAATTAAATCCACCTTGACAAGACTAGAAATTGTTTTTTTTCTTTTTTTTATAACATAATACATGTATATATTGATTTTGACATGTTTTTCATAATTTATAATAATTTCTGGATAAATATATACGTATTCTAAGGTTAGGAGAAACTCACTTCCATCTGCTTCATGGAGATATGGAGATCAGATTCAGCAAAATTATATGTTTCATTCCATCCAATAGGTCCAAACTTGGCTCTCTCAATTATCAGGGCATGAAAGAAGCACAGCGAGAACATGTACCTCCGTAGGATAGAATCCTTATCCCGATAGTTAGCGTAAAAGGAGGACTCAGCAATAGGTCCTGAAGTGAATGATCGAAGCAGGTTTCTTTTCAAACCACTAGGAGCCTCCTTCACCAGCTTGATGCTCATCTGTGCAATCGACTGCGGAAACTGGAGAAATATCACTTTTAGAGTCACATATCCTAAGACTTAAGTTCGCTAAAGATGTTTTACATTTTATTAAATAAGAAAAGTATAAAATTTGATACGAAATATTGTTGCTGCAGACTTTTCTAATGAGCTGAGGCAGCACTGCAAGTTGACATAATTTCATTGGCATAATCAAAAGTGGAGAATTTTCCGATGCACACACTGACTTCCCCTAAGAACTCTTTTACCTTTTCAAAAGGATAGCTGGTCAACCACAGTCGGAAGCCCTCCTCAACGTTGGTGTCTTCTGGGATGGAGCATATGATGCTCTCAAGGGTGTGCATCCAGGCACCAGACAAGTGAACATTCTCCAAGCACACCCACTGGCCTTTGAGCTGTGCATCGTGAATAGCGCTCTCTGCCCGGTGGTCCTATGTTTTAAGGGTTAGACGTACATAACCATGAAATAATTCACCACTTAGATAGCAAATATTTACACCTTGACAGGAAAACAAAGTCAACCTTGGTGAAGAACAGCAACATGGTCCTCCTACCCATAATTCCAAAACCAAAACTTAACTTTATTCAAATTAAAAAAAAATATAATAACAGGGCTTCAAGAAGTAGAATTGTGAACAACTGAAAACACTGTTTCATTACTCCAAAATGTACCTTGCATACATAGTCATATATGATGGCTACCAGTTATAAGAGGTATGCAAGTCAACTGATTCATATGAGTAAAAGAGTGAAATAACAAAATCTGATTCACTAATTTCTAGGGATGTGTGAGAAGTACTTTTTGACTTCGAGTCGAGTTGTAAGTACTCGTGAGTATCGAGTCAAGCTGAGTTTGTACATTATTGTACATGAGTGAAGAGACCCAGTTTTTACTTAAGTCATCGCAATTAAAGTTAGCCAGCAATCCGACTATCAAATTGGTAGGTCTATCTACCTAGTGCATAATTTAAAAAACATTAAAATTAATATGGCACATAGCGCAGGCCAAAAGACATAATGGAAATTTTCCGGTAGTTCTCGAAATAAGAAAATTACCTTCATTCCTAGGATTACTCATAGCTTGCAGTATGATACCTAGAGTGTACTTAGGCATTATATGAGGCCTACATGAGTGACATGCCCTATTAACTTGCAATGAAAGTAAGCCAGGAAGCAAAATATTTTTTCTTGAGAAATACATAAGCCTAATTAGAAGAGCATTCATTGTATTTCGCATTCCGATCTATTTATTTTCAGAGCAAAACGCTTTCTCAGCGATGCCGTGCATGCCGGGAGGGTTAGTCCAGCAGTACAGTGAATTTCATACAAATGGTGCGGTAAATATTTGATCAGTTCGTGCCTCAAATTTATGATTGCCAATTAATTCCACTCTAATTAATAGGCAATCGTTAATTACGTACATAGTTTTTTAACACATACTTTTCTTCCTCTTCCAATTATTGACACCATCTCTTCAAAATCGATGGATTTCTGCCTAAACATCATATGTAGAACTTAATCGTAAAAAGGACCTGGGTCAATTACCCCCATTAGCGCGATGCATGAATACCCATAATCGGCACGGGTTATTTCCTATATCCATTAACGCAAGTTAATAATGTTTGAACAATGAATTTTCATATGCAGATTAATGCGAGCAGGCATATTTATTTTGAATAGAGTCCTGTAGATTAAAGTTTTTGATTTCTAAGGAAATATATTTGATCAAAAATTTATTATAGATAAGCTGTGACTAGAAACTTGGCAATTAATGACATAATTAATAATCCTAAATAGGAAATAAAAAAATGGAATAGTAACACTTATAAGTTTTGTACAATATCTATATCATCTGTAACGCCCTTAATAGGATACCTAACATCTGTTACAAAATTTCCGTCACCCGCGAGTTTGAAGACCAATATCTCCAAGATAGCTAATGCGATTTTAAATTAAAGTATATCAAATTAAAGCTTGTTTATTTCTACGTTTACCAATGGTATTAAAATATTTTTATAATTCTTTTTTACTGAAGTACATATTTAAGAATGGATTTTTTTAAAATTATTTTGAGTACCAGATGGATCCATCGAATTGGGGCATCGTAAGAACAACACAGATCGAGATATCAAACTTTTCTTTTCACATATTGTAGCTAAGGGCTTTGTTAATAGCCATACAAAGTTTTATACTATTACGTTAATCAATATTTTTGTTATTGATGATTTTGTCAGACTGTTATTTTCCATCCCGCACGCTTTCCATTCTGGAAATCACCGTTTGGACCTTTCTCTTGCTCTCGAGTCATTAATATGAATCCAATTATGAAATCTCAATAGAATTCGTTGGCTATTTGATTTAAAAAAAAATGTTTAATGGAATTATGGGTGAAACCCGTTTCACCACCGAGTTAAGGTTTACATTGAGACAACTGAAGTAAACAAAGCTCTTGTTGAGTAAAAATGTCACATATATTTATTTTAGGCTGTAAAGGCATGCTCAACTGCCCAGAGCTTGCCTGGAAGAGAAAGTGGAATCTTCTGCTGCAAGCAGCTTGCCTATTGCTATGAATGGCTTCATCTTCACAGCCTGCGAATGGAGGTGTTGGCCTTATGCCAGGCATTAGGCATTCATGCAGGCACTGAAAAAGGGGGCTGGGGTGTGAGAGGACATTGAACGCTTCAGAAATTGCTATTCTTTAATTATGTTACATGCAGTGCAGAAGTGCATCGATGACTACCGAATTAGTCATTTTCACAATTTATAATGACACTTTCAACGCTGGTACTTCCACAAATACATCAGTGCAATAATGACTACACGTTTTATGGAATTATGGGTGAAAGCCATTTCACCACTGAGTCAAGGTTTACACTGAGACAACTGAAGAAAACAAAGCTCTTGTTGAGTAAAAATGTCTAAATGGAAAAGTTAAAACCACATCCAAACCCATCTTGGCATGTAGGCACACTTAGCCCAAGTAGGCATGAACTTTGGAAATTTAGTGACATTTCTCTGTCTTAACACTATTTAATATGACATTGACATCAATAACTTTCACTCTAAGGAGTCTACATAGCATAGCATCTCATAAAAAGCACCATACTTATGCCGAGCTATTACAAAATTCACTGACGGAAACACTACGGCATTACCTGTCCAAGACCAATAGGAACTGTTTCCAATTCAGCATGCATATCTTGAGATGAAGCAAAATCAATGAGGTCGAACAATGGATTAACTCCATTTGATAAGATCATGAGCAGAGGAGTTGTTTTCTTCGACAGAGAAAAAGATTCCAGAATACTGAATCCTGGAGCAGACAAATAATGGACACCAAGCTGACTTGTGATGAATTCTTCAATAGCACTCTGCACCTACGAAAAAAAATTCTCTCTCTCTCATTGAAATAGTCATTTCATTACTTAATGCAAAACAAATATTTAGAAATAATTACATATGTAGTACATGAGCCAGGTAGAAAACCAACCAATATCATACAAGGTTTAAGTGAGATTGCTTCTCTTTCTATATCAGAGGTACACAAGCTAGACTTACTTAAATTTGCAAGTCTGCGACACAATGGCTAACAGTGTGTTCAAATTATACCTAGGCACATTTTGGTGCTAAAATATCAGCAAACAATTGTTGTACACCTTTTGTTAGGATACTATGCTTCTGTTTGTCTATGAATATATTATTTTATTCATTCCATATGGTTGCAAACCTTCTGAGAACTTATAATTATCAATTAATTGATATTTCACAACATTATGCTGGTAAATATGTGGGAATCAAATTGGCATCCTGGCTACTGTACTGGCTTCTCATCCCAAGGGTCCAGGTTTGAATACTGGCAGTGACAGAGATTTTTCATCAATAAGCCAGTACCAACTTGAGCACAGTGTTGTTCACTTAAAGCTCTGCCAATCAGATAGGACATCAAGAAATGGACACCTTTAGGCCTATCAGCAAGAGCAGGCTAGAATTTGTATTGGAAATTGGAATTTGCTAGCTAGAATTTGTTTTGGAATCATTATCACACCCTGGGTTACTGTAGAAGCTGGATTTCTCATTGATCACAAACTCTGGTCACTCACAAACATCATGAAATCCTTCTGCCACCAATAATCCTGTCTCCTCACTGTCAGAGAGGTGACCTCTTCAAAGGTGTTGCTAATCTTTATCATTTCTCCCATAAACAAGCTTACATTAGTGTAATTGATCCATTATTCCATAGAATTTCCAAATACAGCAGAAGCCCGTTATAGTGAGTACGGCATATAGCATGAATCTCGCAATAACAAGTGATTGGCAATGTACCATCAAAAGGCCCATGATTAACATGTATAAGTAAATGGATATAGCGAGGCCAAGAAGCTCCTGTCACGGTATACGCTCCGTATTACGAGTGATATTTCTTGAGGGTGATGCACTGAAGAGTATGAATTAACGCATGGTATTTATCTTTAGTAGCATTATTTGTCAACTACAACCTAGAATAAAATATTTGTTCCATCTCTACATTATTTAAAACCGAATTAAGTCCATGCATTGATGATTTACGGCCGGCCATGCTTGCACTTTTTAGTTGTTCTTTTCTTAATCCAAGTGCAAACGGAGGCATAGGAGTGGAATGGGCGGAAGATGGACAAGCGGAAAGCATTTAGTCAGTCACATGACAGCGGAGAGCATTGGTGTGGGTATAAGGGGTGGAGTTCAGCCCACTTGTCTTTGTCTGCTAGTGTGGGAGTAGTTGACATATGAGGAGTTGATTAACTCGGCGAGAAACGAAGGTGATGACGAAATTAGTTCTCTTTTGGAAGAAGAAACAGTTCCTCTGCTGACTAGAGCTAAAGCACAGCAGGATCTTAGAAAAATTAGCGCTGTTTACCGGGCCAGTGATGCTTCCACCTATGACTTTAGCAAAGTGGAAGGGTCTGCGCTTTCGGCAACTGCCAGTAGACTGAAGCAGACGATGATTGAATGATTTTTCAGCTGGGAATAGAAATTGAAAGTACTGTGCTGTTAATGTGAAGCGTGCATATGTGTGATACTAAAGGTCCAACGCTTGTTTTGTTATGCTTTTTATCATCGTGACGAAGTCGCCAAAGTTTTCTGTTGCCAAAGAATTATTTATATCCTTAAAATTTTACAATTCATCCTGGTTTCGATTATTTTTCCTGTTAGCAGATGTAATGGGAATACCTACTTATGTTTTCTGGTACATTTGCTAATTTGTACAATTTTTTGATGTTTTCATAAATATTGCAGGGGCTGATGTTATGCGAATAATTCAAATTATCCCATACAACAAGTTTTTATTTTATGATTCCTGACTTCACAGATACATACAATTTTTAGTGAATGCATCGATAATTCTTGGCAATAGTATTTCACGGTAGTTACCTCCGTTCGCTCTAGATCCTCTAGATGGCAGCACCACTACGACACACATTGTGCATCGCAACCGACAGAGGCATTTGCTTGAGGAAATAAATATTCGCTGCAACTAATTTTCGAGAAATAACTAAATGTAAATATTAAGAATGGCTAGGAATAGGTAGGAGGGTGGTTCATTAAGTACCTGTGTTAGGAAAGAAAATACATTTTTTACAAATAATACAAATAATTTCAAAAGTATAATCTCCTATTGGAGCACAGGACAAGAAAAAATTCTTTCTTAATAAGAAGTACCACAAAAAGGCAGCGGAAAAGATATTAATAAACACAATGAGATGATTTAGAAAAAATTACCTTGACGTAGTTTGCAGAGAAGCTAGTTAGAAACCAGGAGTCGCAGCAGAAACCGAAGCACTCCTTGTGTTGGCTAAGACTGAAGTGTGATGCGTATGAAGATCCAAGACCGCCAAGCAAAGGGAAAGCGAAGAACGGGGATCTCGATTTTATGACTGCCGAGCGCGCAGCAAATCATTATCTATAGATGACGCTCGGACCTGGGTGCTGTCCGGCACATCACCTGTAGATGATGCTCAGTCTCAAAGTGTTAATCTCAGTGTGTCCGCCACCAAGTCTTGGGCAAATCCCAGCATGCTACTGTCCCCCCTCCTCCAATTCCATCTACTTAAGGATTTCTTCAGGTGGATATTGCAAATTATGGGAGACAGAGCACCACACTGCCCACTCCTGCCTTTGTTCTTGCTTCTTCACTGCTGGGTCCAGATTTAATCACAGCCACCGAGTTCTCATACCAATCATTGATAACTCTTTGGTCATTTAATGGCATTCCAATTTCCTTTAGGATTCTCGGCAGCAAATTCCAATAAATGTTGTCTCAGCTTTCTCCAAGTCCACAAATGCTATGAGCATTGGATATCTCTCCCCATTTTTTCTTTTTGAGTAGCCAAAGAGTCTAAGACCCTTCTTTTGTACTCCTGCTTTTCCTGAATTCAAATTGATCTTCACCCAGGAACTACTTGGCCTTTCATTAAAAACTACTACAGATGATCCTAGGTAATATCTTTGAGGCATGAGTCATTAGACTTTTAGTCCTCTTATTTCACAAAAGAATTAATGGCCTTAAAAATGCAATGGCAGGCAATCATTTTTTGAAGTCAAACTCAAATTATCTTCTAATGATTGTGTTGCTGACTCTTTTCTGAAGTGCGGTTGTGGGGGCGGTGGGGAGAGGAATGGGGAAGTGGTGGGAGAAGGGCAGGAGATGATAGGGTATCCGTCTGTATCCACTATCTTATCGCCCGCCACGGGAGTCTGGGACGAGTGGTCGAGGGTTGGGAGAAAGAAATTCAGGAGAGGGAGGGATGGGGTGAGGGGAAGGAGGAAGGGGAATGATGTTAATGATAATGGTTACTGAATAATATTAAGTCCTGGGGGGAGGAGGGGGGGGGAGAAGGGGGGGGGGGTGAATGCTCTCCAGATCCAGATTGTTGACATTTCTATTGTGCGTACTTCTATGCTCGGTGCCGTGGGTGGTAGTCTGTGAATTATTGAGACTGTGAAGCAACCGTCGAAATTTTTGCTATGTTTCTGTGCATGAGTTGGAACAGGAAAATTTGTGAGGCCTGACTTTGGTTTGCATGGTTATGCAAACCAAACTTGCAAAGTAATTAGTAAATCATTTTGGAGATGTATCTCAGTAAACTCGATGGTCTTATATTGTAGATGCAAGTTTCAAGGACCCACTATAAAAAACAGCAATCTTAGGCAACTGACTTTGTCTTACCTTGTCAGGTCGAAAGGCTCTGATGAGCAGCAGCTTCTGGAAATCATTCAGCCTCTTGTCCCATGGTGAAGGTAGAGCTTCCACTTGAGGCTGGTGTGACCGATACACCACTTCCCACAGGGCCTTGTTTGCTTTAAACCTTGACAAAAACCCTGAAAGGTGGTAGTTTCATCTTTAATTCTATGTCTCAACATAAATGCCTATACTTTTTGATTCATTATGAAAAACATTATTTCACCAGGCACCTTTGAAACAAGACAGATTGCACAAGCGTACTAGGTTCTTCCATGATTCTTCAGAGAGCCAATCGTTGGCTGGATTTGCAGGAAAGTATCCTGCATATGTACCTCCTGTGGCAAGAAATTCTAATTCCTCAGAGGTAATTCTCTGCTCAGACCTACAAGCAATAAAATGATAAAAATTACAGTTGATGTAACAAAACAAATGTAAATCAATGTACTGCAGGACTATTATTACATAACCATTTTACGCGAATTAAATAACAAATGCAAGTAAAAAGCAAACACTCAATAATACACATATTCTATTTCGAGGATTTTGAAGCAAGCTACGTGTGACAAGATAAAATCGCTCATCAAAAGTATCTGAGCATCATGTATTTTCCGTAATATGCCTATGATGCTCACAAGGCCTGAAAATAAAAAAAAATAACTCCTTTATTTTAAAATTTCAAATTTAATCAAATCAATAAAATAATATGCACCAATAATATCATTTGAAATTTTTGCCTACTACAGATTTTTATTGAAGAATACAAGCATCCTCACACATTTAGGATCTAATCTGCTTCTTTTCTGGTCACTAATCAAACCTGAGGTGCTGCAGAGTTGCTCAGAAAAACCTGTTGATGGAGGAGTGATTAAATACTTTGAAGATAATTCCTTCAAGTGAGGATATATACTGTTCATTTTCCAGTAATCAAAAATGTTTCCCCTTGGTGGAAGCAAATCTTCTGCTAGGTATCTTCCAATTTCTTCCACTGGAGTTTCCTGACTTTCTGCTAGAACCTGGTGATGCTAGCATTAATTTGGAATAAAGTCCCCACATCATGTGTTTATACTTTACATCAGCTTTTTTCAGTTGCACTTTTCTTGAGCCATCTCTTTGTATTGATTAAATTGTTTAGATACACCTGCCATCTCCAAAGCCAATTGATTTTTCATCATCTCAACATTATTTGAACCTTGGAAAACACTGATTTTGAATCGTGGATCAAGAATTGTTGAAAATGTGTATAATTGTTCTTTTTCCAAAATTTCATACCTACTTTTGATGGAAAACAGCCAATCATTGGCGAATGTGAACCGAGAGATAAAGAGAGAGGCTTAACCCTGTGACAGTACACCACAAGTTGTGAGTACTGATCGTCAGCCTAGCAGACGACGTCCAATTCGCAGATGGCGGTGCTGGAAGTGGGTGGAAGGAAGGAGAGGAGGAAAGAGGAGGAAGCAGCAGGAGGAGGGAGAGGAGACACAGAGAGAGAGAGACAGACAAGAGGGCTGAGGGGTGGAAGATAAGCCGCGCAAGTACAGCCAGGAAGAAAAAGTCTTCATTTAAATTTTTTTTGTGTGCCATTGCAATGGAAGAAGTGTACTGATGTTTTTGTTAATTTTCTTCAGAATACATCTGTCTGCTTCATATACCGTAGAACTGTGAGTGACCTTTTTTTGTGTTATTTTACCACACTGTTCCCTTGCCTGTCAGCAGAATTTCCTGTTTCTTATTTATTTTTTTTTGTGGACTTGCCTCAGCTAGACACCCATAGCATCCCCCCTGATCGTAGGACTGTTAGGGAAGGTAATACAGCACCTGCAGAGCTGAGTTGTGCCGGTTTATATATGCAATGTTTACGTAAAAGCTGCAGCCGGGGAGTAGATAACCTAATGTCTCCGGCTGGGCTCGGCATGCTCTGCATCTCGTGTCCGTCTCGTTTGCCCCAAAGATCAAGGTGATGGTACACAAGGGTGTTGATGACACCATCTTGGCACGTGAGCACAAATCCCTCAGTTTTGGACTTCAGACCTGCGGAGCGCAGGAAGGCAAATGTGAGCTCCTTCAATAGCCCATGTTTCCAAGTTTCAATAGAAACTTCCATGCATGGGCTTCCCAGTTTGCTGGTGGAGCAGGGTCTTTTGCTCTGCTTTCTTTATTCTAAGCTTTAGCACATCCGCCTTCAGCGACAAGATTGTTGTGTTGCATGCTTCTCCCGCTGGAAGTAAGGTCCAAGTCCAAACTGAGGCCATCTGCTGCCCTTCTTGCAGCATGGAATAGGAATGCCTGGAATAATTATTATTAAACAGACCCAAAAACATAATATATATATTTTTTTTTCTGCTGAAAGTAAATGATTTAAAGTTCAAGTCGTATGGTGAGCAGCTGGTAACCTCCAATGGGTAAAGTGTTGAGCTGCTGACTGGAGGTACTGGGTTTGAATCTCAGCAGATGCCTTGGGACATGTCAGCCAAAGCCAATCTGTGACATTTCTGGGCACCAGATCTTTCTGGGACACAGCAGGCGGGAGAAGGGAACTAGCCCCCCAACACCATGATGCATGAATTTCACACGTGATTGGAGTGTGAGCTCTGCCCACACTAACTTTCAGGTTGAACGCATCTTTTTTAGTCATCTGATTCCCGGGCATCAAGAATAAGCATCAATAAATTTGACACTCACCCAGATTTACATAAATATGATTATCTATACAAATTGGAACCACTTAAAAATGCATTGGTACATCATTTCTCATTCTCTGCATTATGCATAACATGGCTAGACAGATTTTTGGACGATAATGTATGTTGTGACTATGTAGTTGGTCAAAACAAGAATGTAACACATGCATATTCTAATCTGTAAATGCATTCTGTAAATCATTGCCTGCCAATTTCACCCATGCACTACGGGTTTCTTCTCTTCTTTTATAGTTTCAACAGTTTTTACAGTTGATATTCCAAGTTTTTTGTGTCTTTGGCCACACATGACACGACAGGCAAGCCTTTTGCATGGTATTGCTATAATCATGACTGATAGCATGCAACAAGCTGCAAAAATATGGATTCATTCTTCGGTCATAGTGACTTAGTAGTGCGAGTGTATCGGTCCTGCTTCAGTCATAATGTCTGAGATGGCAGGGAATACGTCAACAGTTGGTGCAAGGGAAATTGGGAGAAAATGGTTTGCCTTATCAGTAAATGATAAGTGCTCCACAGAGTAAAAAGTGCCGCTTTCATCTGACTAAAAATTAACAATTATGACTTACCTTGTCAAGCTCAACACTAGCAGAAATGAAAACAGTAATTTGTCCTCCTGGAGTATTGAGCGGCAAACTGATGAATAGAATGCAAACGTGAAATTCTCAGACAGCCTTTCCATAGGCACCAGCTTTACACTCTCCTGAATGCTGAAATTGTTTTACAAGAATTAATGATCATAATGCTCAGGTATGCTCAAATGTTTTTTTTTAAGATAAACATTTAAAAAGAGGTACAACCAGCTTCTAGTCTACTTTAGGATACACAAAGAAATGACAGAAAAAGTAGATGCACCCAACATGCCTGTGGTCTATTTGAGTTATTCACTCACGGAGAAACAACTCAAGTAACTGGAGAGAAGGAGTTTTAGGGTTTCCCACCAGAGAGCAGTGTTGTTTCACACTGATGTTCAGAGGGCTGAGTTTGCCATCATCCTCATTCACCCTGAAGGCAGCGGAGATTCAGCCTCAGGTGTCACATGACAATGCTCCCCAATGAGAAACTCCATAGTCCAGGAAACCCCGAGATCCTTCATAACTCAAATGACTTCACCTAGGCAGCTGATCCTGAATCGGAATGCTGGAGTCAAGATGGATTACTTCCCCAAAACAATCTCCCAAGGCAAAACCTGAGCTCATCAGATTTCTAAGGAATGCTAATGCCCTCATGCAAACAGACATTTCTATTTAAATAATCATTGCCTTCAAGAAAAGTGTGACCCAGTGTTTTGCAATCTGTATATGAAAGTTTCCTTCCACCAGGTCATAAGCCCTGAAGAAGATGAAGAGTGAGACAAGTCAAAAGTGGGATTGAAGCCCCCATGACCCTGCACAAGGATTGAGAAAAACTTTCATGCACACAGGACATATTCATCATGACAGTGGCCACTTCATCATTTGCAACGCTTTGAGGGAGTACATTAAAATGTGCTCAATTCCCACTGTCAATGAGCCCAAACAGACACAGCATTCCAATGATACTACTTTCAACCTTCATTATATCACTAACATAAATGAAAAGCATAAGCAGGGGTAATTAGTAGTAGGAACAGAAGTTGATGCATGGATAATTTTAGGCTACACTTGTGAAAAAAATGAATTTTTGAACGTACATTTACAGTGAAAAAAAAAATATATATTTTTGTGAAAAGTCCATTTAAAAGTACTTTAGTATCAATTACACTTCACAATCTTTCTAATGACACCTTTTGCATGTGTATATCAGGTAAAGCCAGTTTGCTGCACCTTGTAGAAAAATAGTGTAAAAAGAAGTTTTTCACGGCGTTCACACAATGCACTTCTGCCTATATTTTCAATTTTCTTCTTCTTAAAAAGGGAATGGCTTTTGGCTCACACTATCTATGCACCAATTTCCACTGAAATCTGCGTTGGTGACGATAGGCCCATTTGTTAATTTATAACGTCAGTTTGCTACCTTTTGCCCTGCTATCTTTTGACACTGAAGTCATAAATCCCCCATCAGGAACTAGCAAGCTAGATTTTTCAAGCAAAAATTTGATAAAAGATGAAAAAAACTGAACGTGTACAATGGAGGGAATGCAGAAGGTGCTCAATAAATAACACGAGAAAAACTCAGTGCTGTCTTGTCATGCCTGCCTCGAGAAAACTGCACTTTGTCTAAAACCCTGTTTCCTGGACTACCTGTAGCACTATGAGTGATGATTAAATATAATGTCCATTAAGTATTGACTTGAGCATTAATTTAAGTATTCAAAATAGTGCAATCCAAGGCTTTCATTTTCTTTACTGCACTTATAGAATTGTAGCTCAAAATTTTTGTGATGCTATGGGGCCCATCTTCATGATTTTTTGAGTTGTGCTACTTTGAATAATCAGATTTAAATCTCTAATGGTCAGTGTAAACTTTATGAAAATAAAGCATCCTATGAATACAAATTTATTTAGTTTAGAGAAAAATTACATTGTGTGACATTGGTGTGTGTGTGTGTGTGTTCTGTACTATATGCCACACAATTAACTGTATTTCTAATTATTTCTTATCATATTTCCTCAATTCACTATCATGATTAACCCAAAATAAAAGAAGTTCCATTATTTCTTACCTACCTGGATAAGATTGAAGACTTGAACACAGCAATGAACCACTCCAAAGAAAACTGATACATGGGATTAACAACTGGCAAATCATTCAGTGAGAAATACACTTTGGAAGCATGGTCAGCTAAATTCCTGTAACTGCTTCGCTCCAAGTCCACTTCTGCTTCACTTAACTTGAAGCTTTCCAGCTCCTTTATTAATTCACTTGATGTGACCTGCAAGGAAATGGTGACCGTGCAGGTGTAGAGCCACGTAAGATAACAGTCAAATGGTGCATGTTTTTCACCTTAAGAGAATCAAGAGCAGCGACAGCAGATTCACTGTCCAGAATGTTGCCCACAACTGAAGACAAAACATTCAAGACATCATCCTCTGCTTTCTGGATTTGCTTTCTATTTTTGTCCACCATAGAAATCAGCATCATCCACTCGTGCTCCACTTGAGGCCTGCCAAATGGAAAAAGAATATCCTTTTGAGCAATCAACCTCCATTACATTACAACGACAGATAAAAAATAAGAAAGAAATTGAGGTCTGACTCGCCTAATTTGATTGACATTTGACTCATTCATGGAAAATAAAAGCAAAGTTAGTTTGACAAAAGAAGTCTAACACAATTTATAAGAGCCAATCTGGAGGAGGGCCGCTTCAGATCTTGATTACATTCACTCTGAATGCTTACAAAAATCCTACAATGACTCATTAGACACTGTGCGGCCTTTTTGGATCTGAGGAAATGCTATTGGCTGTTATGCTATTATGCTTTACAATCATCTCCCCGAGTCTGCAAGAGGAAGCAGCCCTACTAAATTCAAATCAGTTGTATATTCATGGCTGGTATCAAAATCTTTATATTCTGTAAATAAGTTTTTTACTCATTCAGCAACTGACATGGTATTCTGAAGGAACCTTTATTTGTATCTTTGTTTTATATTGTGATGTTGTAATTTTCATGTTTGTCCTGTGCTAACTGACGAGGCCAATTGTAATTACTTACCTAATGACCAATAAAGATATTATTATTATTATTGTTACAGTTAAGTAACATCCACCTCTGAGTCTCCGGCTAGCATCGGGTTTCGGTCATAATTGCCAGGCACTCATGAGGGGTCGTACCTAAGGGTATCCACGTCCACCACCGGTGGATAGGTGGCTACCCAGCATTAGGGTCATGCGCACGAAGCAGGCGGAGGGACCCGAGAAGGACAGCCTTCTGCATTACACTTGCAAGTGCATCCGCTCGTGCCCTGCACTTAAGATTTTCAGCCAGTGAACTCTTGACACCACCAAGCACGCCAAGAATGAGGACTACCAGTTTCACAGAGTAGCCCGCATACATTTGCCGGAGTTCGCACAGCAGATCTTGATATTTAGTCCTTTTTTCAATCTCCTTCGCTGCCATGTTCATTTCGGCCGGTGCCGAAAACTCTCCATGGATGTTCACTCCAGAACACTTCTCTTTGATTTCATTGATGGCTCTCTAATACTAAGCATTAAAAATTACAGGAGACAGCACACAGCCTTGTCTCACACCTTTCCTCCTTCTTGCTTCTTCACAGCTGGGTCCAGATTTTATTACAGCTACTTGGTTTTTATAAAAACTGTGGATAATTCTTCAGCCATTGTAGGACACTCCAATTCCTTTCAGAATTCCAAGCATTAAATTCCAATCTACATTGCCAAAAGCCTTCTCTAAATCCACAAATGCAATGTAGGCCGGTTCGTTCTTCTCCATTCTCTTCTCTATTAGCAGCCCAAGGGGCAATATTGTTTCACTTGTACCTTTACTTTTCCTGAATCTGAATTGATCTTCATCCAGGAATTCCTCTGCTTTCTGTTCTATTCTTCTGTAGATGATCCTTGACAATATCTTCGATGCATGTGACGTTCTTATAGTTCTAAAATATTCGCATTTCTCCACTTTCTTCTTTTTCGGAATAGGAATTATGATATTTTTCTCGAAGTCCCTGGGTATTTTTCCTGCTAAGTATATGTCACAGATGGTTTCGTAGAGATGGGTTAATGTCTTCTCTCCTGCATTTTTTATTAATTCCGCAGGAAATCATCAATTCCAGAAACCTTATTCATGCGAAGGTCCTTTACTGCAGCGTCAAATTCTGATCTTAATATTGATGCTCCCATAGCATCCTCTTCGACTTTGCTTTCATCTTCGATCACTTTTGTGCTGAAATTGTTTCCGTTGTATAACTCTTCCAGATATTCTTTCCATCTCTTCATTTTGTCTTCATTTTCTATCAAAAGTTCTCCATTCTTTGTCCCTTATGGCATAGTATCTTGCACTCTGTTCCTTAAAGCAGTTCATCACTAGTGATAAAGGTGATCTGATTTTTTATAATTAAACATTTGCTGCATTTATTACTTGAACAGTGTATGTATGAATTTCTAATTTTGTATATTAACTAATATTATTGTATCTGTATTTGACGAGGACCAGTGCACAATAGTGTTTCAAGTCCAATAGACATTATTATTATCACGTCTCGATAAAAAAGAAAGAAGTGTAGCAGCTGTGACTTCTCGGGATAATAATGTGGTGGTTTCCCCTTGCCTTCCACATCACAATACTATAAACATTAAAGTAACTGTTACCACACCCACAGTGAAATGAGTGTTGCTGTGCCGACAACTAATCTCCACCTACACTCGTGAGAAGAAGAGCTGCTGCCCTCTCCTCTTGAGTGATGGAATGCATAGTTGTTGATGGCATCCCGTCGCCAAGTCATGGCATCTTCATGAGTTCTGTACTTTTTTAAGCCTTGCCTTACCCAGGGATAAACCAATACGCCCCAGAAATCATTTTCAAAAGCTTTTCATACTTTGTGAACATTTTAAAATGAAAATGGATGAAGTTTTCTTTGGTGTGGCATGGGGTGAGGCTTTGCATTGTTGCTGCTGCTCTTTGAGACATTGGCGAAGGAAATCCTCACGTAAGAAAACTTCATCCAGATTATCCACCAGCGAAAAGGACCTTCCTTCACCACGCACGAGAGATGGATGAGGTTAGTCACTATTTCTTCTGCCACAAACATGAATGATCAGGCCCCTGAAGCAGAGGGGTTAGCATCTAGCAGCCACCAAGAATGCAACTTTGGGAGGATGAATTCCACTGTGCAACATCAAAAGCAAATGCATAGAACTGAAGGAAAACTCTGAAAATTCCTCACAAACCATGCACCTAAAATAATTCACAAAACGAGTGATACAGAGATTCACTCAAAGGAAGCATAGAACATGTCATTTTTAAATGTATACACATTCTCACACCCAGATTATATATCACATAAAAAAGCAGATATTCAATGAGGCGATTTATCATAAGCTTAAATACATCACCCAAAAATACTTTTGTGGAATTCTGTTGTCTCCTGTGTTACTGAACAATAAATAATTAAAAATAGCTTCCAAGAGTACATTCAACTCACTTTATCATGGTAACAGCAACACTGAGCAACTGGTCCTCCAGTCCTTCTTTGGATACAGAGAAGTTGATGACGGTGAACATGGCATACACATCGGGAATAAACTGAGGCTCACTCACGCCACTCGTGACATATAAGCGGAATTTTTTATTGAAGGCAACTGGTTTGGAGCCAATTGTGATAAACCAACGACCTCCTGCAACCAACCAAATTAGTGTAAATGCAAGAATTTCCATTTTCAAGCAACCACCTTGGAAGTATGCACATACAATGAAAAATAGAGAAATGTTAAAAGTGATTAAATCACACTTCTAAAAAATTACAGGCCAGATGGATGTGGCGACACAAAAACAAACATACATTAATTTTTGTGGGCATGCAGCCTCCTCTTCAGACGAGTAGATTGCAGTGCAATTCTTAGAGTCATTCAATCAACCACGGCCATTCACAGTTTGTTAACACAATACTATGATCTTTATATTATAAATCTCCATTCCCCCACCAAAATAATTTAACTATCCTTCCTGGATTTTGTCCCACAAGTTACCGATATAATTATATCGGCCAATCATAAACAACACTCTCACCGCCATAAGCTCCAAAAAAAATTATCCACTCTTACACATGAGTGGAATGTCTTGTCCCTGTGGAAATCTGTCCACCCCCACCTCTGCCTTTACATCTCGAGGAACCCAATCTTGCCACTCCATTTAATCTCCCCCCACCACCCAAGGGGCCTCTCATCTTACACTCACACTGAAAAAATTAACTTTCTACAATTCCACAAAATGATTTATTTTTCCGATCCATTTCGACGTCTGAGCGTCATTGTCAAGGTACATGCATCTGGTACAGTTTGGGGTCTTTATATACACCGGGAGAGGAGGTGGGGTGAGTGCTAAAGCTTACGCAGGTGGAGGGTGGGAGTTGGGTTTTGGGATTGGGATTGGGCCTTTTGCAGGAGGGAAGGGAGGGGAGGGGTTTGGGATAGTTGACTGGTGGTGTTGAATGTGGAGTCCGGGTGTTGTGGTCTTTTTGGTTAGGTTTAAGTAAGGCTAAACACTTTGAAAGCAGCTGGGACCATTTGAATTCCGTTACGTCATTTAACATCTGGACATTTGGTAGCATTTTATATCTCATAATTTCTAGTTTTTCAAGAGTATCTAGTTTCCAACTTTTGTCATGTACATGTAACACTTCTAGGTTAAAATCACAGTTATGACCCATTTCTATCAGGTGTTTAGCAAAGAAGGATTTACAATCATTATATTTTAAACATCGTTTGTGTTCATTGATTCTTGTTTTGAATTTTCTTCCAGTAAGTTACCGTTCCTCGGACACATTTCATACTCACTATTGAAACACATCCCGAAAGACAAATACAATGTGAGTTTCTACTCACCACTCACCATTGGGAAAGTGTTTTTAACTTTAAAGATCAAGCTGACATCCAAGACAAAAGTGGTGTGTACCTGCTCAAATGCAGTGATTGTGACGTTGTATATGTATTTCTCGGGCTAACCAACTCCGAGTTTTCTTTAGTTCCGCTTTCTTTCACAGTACTAATTCATGCCACTGCCTTAGACCCTTCAGATGTATTTCCCAATGTAGCACCATGTGAAGATCGAGTTGCACCATAAACAGCCCTCTAGTCTTCCTCGGAAGCAAGCACCGATTATTATTAACTCATGCACTCTTACTGACGTATTACTTCAGCTATCTTAGTCTGAGGTCTGCGAATTGGCTTGGCAAGCTAAAGGTCTATGGTTCCAGTCCTGGTTGGGAAATCTTTTTCCTGTGGCAATTTTCAATGCACTACTGTGGTTGCTGTCCTTAGGGGAGGTACAAAAGGTCAATACCTCAGGATAGGTGGATATAGGGTGGCTGGTAAGTGCAAAAAGGGAGAGAAAAAACTGTCAGTATCAGCCTACTCTTAAGGTGAACCATCAAAGGGTACACAGTTTAGTATCTCCACAACACATGAGAGTACTAAACTTTTCATGTCCAGTATATGGCAATTAAGAGGGGACCAGGGTGCCTCTACACAATCAGTGCCACTGCTGGGATTTGAACCCAGTCCCTTGGAATGAGAAGCCAGTACTGCAGTGACCACGCCAACCCAACTACACACCAGTCATTAACGATGTAAATGTTTACTGGAGATGATCTAGTTAAAATGGGACTGCAAAACATATTGAAAAACAGTACCACATGATATTAAAGCTGAACTTTTGAAGTTGAGCATTGAAAGCAAACTACATCAGCATGAAATGAGACAATTATTCAGCTGATAACTAAGAAGCACAGAGATGAATTAAGATGGACTGCCATTAGCACACCTTCAGCAACCAAATACCCAGATAACTCATTTTTATTGGTGGGCACATATACCAGTAGGCCAATGAAATTAGGACTTGAGGCCAAAGGATAAAGAGTTTTACAACTTTAGTTTCAAATGGTGGATAAAGACATAAATCTCAAGTAAATCCTTCAAAGTGGTCCAACAAGTGACGGTGTCATACATTTGATACTTGCTTTACAAATTCACCATCATGAAAAATTATTTTATTCATCATTATGAAGCCGTCCATCAAGCATTAAAAATATTCCTGTGAGATGTAGATAAAGTAAAACAGAAACTAATAATTCATTGCCTCTTCTAAAAAAGTTCAAAGAATAGCATTTAACTATACCATTTTCAAAGAATTCCCTCTTAATCAATGGCTGCAGAGAAGGATCAATATTTCCATTGAAATTTTCCAATAGAACAGGCACTCCTTGGATAACACTTGTCTCAATAGTGGAGAGTAAGTTGGTGTCTTGCATTTTAAGCACATGTAAGGAATTTTTGCTCTCCATATTTTTAATCCACTTGGTTGCAAGAAATTGAGGGTCTAACATCAAACTGAACCTACAACAAAGAATTACATCACATTATATGTTGTCAGTGACTTCTTAGAAACATTTCAGACATTACAGTGCCTGAAGTGGTGCTTTTAAATAAAATCAATTCGATGAGGTAGTGAATATTTTATTGTATCTGGCAGATGTTGCCTGGAAATTACAATAAACTCTCACTAACACGAATATCAAGGGACCCTGAAAAGATTTCCTGCTAAGATAAATGTGCATTAATGACATAACCATAAAAAAGTGCGAGTCAGCTTGCTGATGAACAGATGTCCATTATAGTGCATTAGTTTATATTTATACACAACCACAATCTCTTCACATCTGCTGTTTACTATCAGGTAGGTAAAAATATTCCACTGATTAAATGTAGTCATACATATTTTTAATTCATTAACAATACCTTTTTATTTCACACTGACTAATATTAGAAACTGTGTACACTGAAAAAAATGCAACACTTAATTCCTTCTCATTCCAAAATTTCAGGTACCTATTATATACATTTACTCGAGAGGGTTCCATCATGTCTTGATGAGAAGAAGAGAGGAGTAGCTGAGTAAATTTTGGTTGTTATTTGGCATGAATCATGCATATTATTTTGCTAAAGAGTGTAAATGATTTACGCACTCAAATGAAGCCCACTCTTAACTTCCTGAAAAGATAATAGGAACCTTTGCTGTTACTGTATAATGCTCCAGTGTGCTGAGTGCGGTCATGTCTTCTTTGTGGGTGGACCGCTCAAGCAATTACTCCTCACCCAATGAAGATTCTTCTCTTGGTATTTTATTTCCTCATGAGGAAAAGAACACATGGCAGTATTATTGTCAAGCTCCAAATAATGACCCAACTTGTTTATTGATTATTTCACGGGGAGAAATACTCAATAAACGGGAGTAGTTTTGCAATGTCTAATTAATAATAACCTTTCAAAGGAAATTTGAGAGTTTTATACTCATAGGGAGAGGTTGTGTCACTTGGATCTTGAAATGAGACAAGTCTTTTTTCATGCAACTCTAAGCAAAATAAAGAAATATATGTCTCGGCTTTTTTCTCCATTGGCATGGGTTTGTGAGAAAGAAAGTAGAATGTCATGTGGGTAGCCTGCATTCTTCGAACTTGGGTAAGCTGACAATAGGAGAGTGAGGTACTGTATTGCACGTAATGAAGTTCGATTCTTATCGCCATTTAAAATTTTTCTTCCAGCTGTTGAATAAAATATTTTATCTATTGAAATGAATTGTCTCCAAGCTGTAATAGGTGATCCTTTCGTTTGTGGTATAAAAAGGAAAGGGAACTTTTAGGAAATGACAACAGTACCTCAGTGTTTCTTCTGGCCTGAGAAAGGTCTTCCGGTCAGCAACAAGCTTCAAGGAGTCTGAAGGAGTCTTGTTAAAAAACACAACACTTCTTGTAGTTCTGCGCAGGACACTGATGCACTTGCACAAACAAACACTGATGTTGGCATGCGCCACTTGTCAAGGGAAGGTAAAAAGGGAGGAGGGGGAGAACGAAAGGTATAAACATATACGTATTTCAGCCACAAAGTGGCCCTCTTCAGCGTACTGAAGGTGTGTACCTCTAGACAACACGGAGTTGACTGAGTAAGAATTGGGGCATCCGAAACCATATAAATTTGGAAAGAGTGCGTAGGGGAGGACAACTGAACTAATTATGACGGCCACAAGTGACCTTAGGGGGGGGTTACGTATTAACGAAGGGACAGTCACCCCGGAGGGTGAAAGAGGATTTTAGTGGCTGTTGATCATCAATTTATCCCTTGTACAGAACTCCATTGCAGTCATGCCTTCCGCGCAGCCCATAATCCTCCACTTCACATCGGTCCCTCCCTCCCCCGACTACTCCAATCTCACATTACATAGATGACACAATGGGTTCGTGAAATTCACAAATTTCTATACAAGAACAAATAAAGGATAATAGCACAACAGATCAGGTTCCTTAACAGAAGCTGTCATAATACTTAAAATTTGGAAATAGACACTAACACCCAAATGAATAAATGACAGAGACATCATTATACCTCTTAGAATGACTGGTAATCACAGCATTGTCAACAGACAGAGTGTCTTTTGGCAGACCCATTGTAAACCACTCTTGAATCTTTAGTTCATCTCCCATGATGCTGTGGAACAGGTAATTCTTTGATAAGGGAAGGTTCTTCTCTTTGAATAGCCTTTTCCAATAAGTGATGCAGCCACCCCTAAGAGGATGAATGAAAGACCAAACAACATTTTTAAAAGTTTAAAGTAAACTTCACCAAGTTCACAAGCAGCAACTGGAATCATATGAAACACATATATGCCATCATTTTAGCAATAACATACAACACTCCCACCATCTTTGGCCAACATTTTCAGCATTATCGGTTCCAAAGTGCTTTTAGTTTATACTATGAGGAAATCATTTCATATGCTTCCTCAATGGCTCAACTAAGTGGAAACCAATCAACTACTTCACCAATGTTCACCATCCCCCAACTCACTGGGAAGATTGATTGTCAATACATAATGCAAAAGACAAAACTTGAGATAGGGAAGAAATAGTCCAACCCCTCTTTTTATGTTGTTTCCCTGTTTGATGCCTCTGGGGAGAAGTTTATCAAGCAAGATGTAAATAACTGCCAATGCCAAAGCATAATTTTGATTAATTAGACAAGCAGCCACTCCTCCTAAAATATGACCATCATATACAAACAGATCAGAGAGAGGGAATAGAAAAAAACTCAATATTATGAAATTCACAGGACTGAAAAATCAGTATTTTGCAATTTCATTATATCAATTGCATAAACAAGTTTTTTGGACACTCATTAAAAAAATGTTTTACTCATTACCTAAAATTTAATATTCTTTTTAGAGATTGGTTGAATGCAGTTTTACTGAATCGGAGACTTAAATTTACCTTCATCCGAAATTTTATCTAAAATTTAAATGTAATTTTTCCTTTAAGCCCAATTTAAAAGCCAAATGTTTATTTTCTCATAAATGTTATATTTTACTTTGAATTCTAATATTAATATTAGACAGGGTTTATAGGTTTGTTGCTAAAAGTTTTTATTTATAAAATGAGTATTTTATCACAGTCCAGATCAAGAAATGATCTCTCTACGCTATGAAACGCTAACCAAGTCACTACAACCACACTTCTGAAGCAAGAGACCGTTAGAACTGGGTCGGTTAGCAACGTTAGCAAGCAAGTGACCCACCACATGTACTCAAGGAAGGACTAGTTCCTCAATCGCAAGATGGCGGTGAACAACTCTCCCACTTTGCTACGAGTGATTTCATTGGATGGGACTCCATCCTACTGGTTACGAATGAGATAATCTGGTGGATCACAGCCATTGTGATAAATCATGGTTCTTAAGTCAATAACTTGCTTATAAGCAGAAAATAAAATAACTATCTTAATACGTTGCGAAAGGCGGTCTTTAAATGTCACATACCCCTCTGTTCTGGCAGACATTTAAACGATATGTCTTTTAAACACACTATACTGTTTAAAATTCTACTGCTCCTATGTTATTGGCTATTTTTAATTGGAATTTTTTTTAAGCTTGCTTACAATGTCGTTAATCCTTACTGGTGTGGTACAGCAGAAAACAGCTACCTTTATGAAGTGGTACACGGCACCCATGTAGCACAGACGGTTGGGCCAACGTTGGGAAACGGTGCCATTCGCACGGTTATTTATGAATCGTTGGGCCAACGTTGGGAGATGGTGTAAGGGGACTGCCGGATTACAGTGCAGCCAAGCTGGATATTATCTCACTTAGCACATTCTCAGCTACATGGCGTTTATTATCCAAGAGTTTTAGCCGAGATGTAGGTAGTGAATCCGTATGGAACCACTCTGAATAATGACCCTTAAAGTACTAATTTTTTCATGCATGTATTTGCACGTTTCTCTTCATCCATCCTATATTACTGGATTTTACGCATCCGTTGCATAGCTTTCCTCCCTCGTTGACCTAATATTCTATCATTTATCTGACCTCAGTTCCATTCAACGAACGTATACTGTGCTAATGTATATACATTATGTGTTTGTCACTGTCATCATTAGCACCCACATAGCACAAAATATCTACTAGATATCTACAGCATATCTTCAACATCTTAAATATCTTAAATGTTTACAAGATGTCTAGAAAATATCTTAGACATCTCCTAGATCTGAAAATTTTATTTTTTATTCATCTCATATGGATTCAAATGTCATATTCATCTCATAGCCATTCAAATGGATATCCATGAATGGATGATTTTTCTCAGTCCCTCGTAGACGGTATTGGACTTAGAGAAAATGGGTGCGCTCGCCAGAAAAATCTAAGGCCAGGAGGATCAGTGAGAGTGAAAGTACATCTGAAATGTGATTTTAAAAGTGATTCATGATCTTTAAGAGCGATTTAACATTGATCATCGGATGTTTTTTCTCAGTCCCTCGTAGACGGTATCGGACTTGGAGAAAATAATGGTGCGCTCGCCGGGAAACAGGTTCTCAGCATTATGGAGGAAACTCTTATTTATCTCTCCTAGAGTTAAAAGAATATCAGTTATGTATATTTACAATAGTCATGCTTATTTTTAACCGCAAAATGGTTATTAGGGAAATGTTTTTACAGCGCAAATTATCCGTGTCTACCTTTTAGTAAAGTTAATAATCACAAATGACTTAATGCCAACCAGCAGCTGTATATATATTGCCTCCAAGGCTCAAGCCTGTAAGATATTCAATCCTACCCCTTCCATCCCTATCCTTATACCTTCCCTCCCGGTCTGAAGCGCCTATTAGTGCGGAAACAGACTTGAAAACACCCATAATAATCAAGCCTGTAATTGGAAAATGTGTCAGGTCGTACATCAAAGGATGAGAGGATACACATGAGTGAAGCGTAGGTTGTAGGTAGGTGTATCTGTAGTATGTGAGGTACAACTAGTCATTGAGTGAGAACCTTGATCTATTCCCTTTTTTTTCAATTTTGTTCCATTGGGGAACAGTTGGGCTAATGGTTAGGAAACGGTTGGGAAACAGTTGGCAAAACGGACATTAATAACGGTTGGCCAACCGTTGCACCGAACCGTTCCCCAACATTGGCCCAACCGTCTGTGCTACATGGGCAATTGTTACACACATACAGAGTTTCTCGTCTAACTTTCAAGAATGCGCAAACTTTACCCTCCTACGTGTGATATTTCTTCTTCCCTTCCCCCACTGTGGGCTCAAGATGATGCATTGCCAAGTCCCCTGAAAGCCTGGACGGGAGATCTTCCTTGGACGCCTGCTGTGCCAGCTCATTCACCATAGTTTTTATCTCGCTGCGTGACCCACCCATCTCTTGGCCTCTCACTGCTCTCTGTCCACTCCTTCGATATCCTGAGAATAAATTGCTTGAATCTCATTTTGCTCTCATTATTTAGCATTTTATAGACCCGAAAGGAGTTGAAGAGGACATAGTTGATCAGCCACAACACTTCCACCACTAAATTGTTTTTATAAGTATCGTGTTGTATGATAAATACGTATCTGCTCTATCAATGCCCTCCATGCATTCATTATACTTCACAATACAATAAGGGTTCTTCACTTCAAGTCCATTTTTTAAATTTATTCTAGTCGTTTTACTCATACTAGCATCATGAATGGTCATCCTAACGTCTCTTTTATCCTTGCAATTTAGGAGCAGGACTTGCCCTTTTAGGCATAGGTGTATTTTCCTGCAATCAGTTTTTTAATCTTTTTTATAAATTCTGAAAGTCTTCTGTTCACTCTAATTGTTCCACAGACTCTTGAATTCATGGAAAGAAGAGTTTCTGCTAAATTTACTCTATTATAATATTTGCCCTGAAAGATGTGATGCCACTGGCCAATTCTAGGCTTCAAGACTGATTTTATAATTTCTCTGAGTTTTTACCCTGTGCTTCATAAATGTCAGAGTTAGAAATTTTACCTGAATCACTTTCACTCACAAGTCGTCTATATTTGATGATATTAGTTGGGTTGCACATGCGGAATTTCAGTCTTCTCCTCAAGGAATCATTGCTTCATCTAACGATAACTCATGTTTGGGCTTATAAACTGACTGAAAATTTTCCACAATTCAGTCCAAAACTGGTCAGATTTTGAAGTCTATCAGCTGTTTTATCTGAAAACGGGTAGATATTTTTGAAATACCATGGTTTTCAAATATTTTCAAACCTGTTATTAGACAGCTCCATGACATCGGAGATGCTTTCTAAACAATTTGTCCTGACTCGTACACCAGGTGACACCTGGTCCAGGTAGGCCTTCAAATGTCTGTAATTTGATTTTTACATCTTGCAATTCCCATACACTGAAATCCTTACTGTCATGGTCTCCATAAGCACTATCTTCTGAAGTTTCTTTAATGAAGAAAGGTTGAGCTTCCCTTATTTCCGTGATAGTTGAAAGTCCCTATCATTTTCACTCTCACTGCTATCTTCATAGGTCTCAACAGGTGCCTCTAATAATTCATCAGCGCACAAGTATTCTAAAGTTTTATCTTCTCATTGTTTTCTTTCATTGATCTTCGCTATGCTTACACAATTGCACAAGTGATGCTACAGTAGCAAGGAAGTATAATCTGTCTGGTTTACTGAAGCATATAGGCACAAGAAAATAATTCAATGTGTGGTACATAAAATAGCCAATTGCGCAGCAAAACAAATACTTGAAAACTGAACTTGAGTGGAGAAACCATGTGAGCAAGGCTCTCATGGGAAACTAAAGTCAAACCCTCAATTTTCATATGCCTTGCGTGAGTGTGTCTCATATTGTTAGAGCACAAAAAACATGATCGAAGGCAAGCCAGGATGGAGAAAGGCAGATATGCTTGGGTGAGTCTTTCTGGGAGGACGAAGTTGGTGATAAACCCATAGGCCTTGGGCCTAAGAAGCACAGCTAGAATTAAGTGTTTGTTGATGCAGCCTAATGAAACTTCTCCGTGATGAGAGTGCACTAAGTGAGGTCAAGAAAACAGAGGCCCTATGGTATGTGGCGAGGGCCAATTGCTTCACCTATACAAATGGGGGTCCGAGGGATAAGCGTCTAGGGCAGAGTGGAGGTGAGAAATGCATAGCTTTGAAAAAAATATCCGGAAGTGAAAGATACGCCTTGCTCTGTTCAGCAATAGCACTCCTAAGCTTGTTCCCTTGCAGAGGCAGGCCCAAAGTAGCATAGGACGAGGAGTGCAAATGAATAAAACTTCATAAATGTGTCATTGATATGACTCTTACATGCATTCTAAGAACATTGACTAACTGCGATTACTAATCCCCAAATAAATCTATCTGAATAATTATATTTTACTCCTATGTTTCAATCTCAGTGTCGCAATATGCATCATCTGACCTAAATACATATTATACCAAATTGGGCAATTTTTACAAAATAACACTATTTACATTGCCTAAGAAATTGCAAAGGTAAAGAGATTAGGAACAAAGGGTTTACCTTGTCCATACAGTTTGTGAATCAACTGCTGCAAACGGCTCTTGTGTGCAAAAATTCAAAGATATCTTAAATTATTTTTGCAAGGAAAAGAAAATTAATTGTCACTCAAAAAAGTATACAAATAATGCAAAATATAGTTACGGATGACAAACGACTGTTAGACACAAATAAAATCCATATATTTTTGATAACTTTTTAGAAGAAACTCAGTCAACAGTAAAAACAAGAATTCTTGTTATCCATCCTTGACGCATGGCTCGGGAAAAATGAAGTTTCTCCTGATGCGTACACAACATGTTAAACAAGATCATACATTAATTCTCATGTAAATAACTCATAGATATGTGGAATAATGCCAATAACATTTTGAAGGTCTTGTATTGTCTCCTGGAATCACACAATGGTGATTTTGCACCAAACAATCCTATGTTTTGGGAGGACTATTGCAACCAGAATTAAAGAATATGAGAGGCATCAAAGGCTTTGTCAACCAGAAAAATCCGTGGTCACCACACATAGTATTGACCGAGACCATGCCATCTATTGGGACAAGGTGAAAATCCTTTGTCGAGAGAGCCATTACTGGGAGCTGTTGACAACGGAAGCCATAGGAATTCGACTTGAAGACAGTAACATCAATAGAGATGCCGGATACTCTCTCAGTGATGTGTGAAAACCCATACTGAGAAGCATTCGATTGGCCAGAATAAGGTGGGAATCGATGTACCAATCACAAGGCACATGACTTTCCGGCCATGGGTATATTTCGTTGTCACTTTTGAGAGCCATGACACTCAGCCCTGAGGATGAAGAACAACTCGTTCTTCAACACGTCAGCAGCGATGGAAGAATTGACCTGGTGGAGCACTTGAACAGCCTTCACTACCAGCATACACCGGGAATCCGATGCCTCGATAGCCGAAGTGACATCATGGTATTGCAATGTGATGGATGATTAGGAATTACAGAACAGCATTTTAATATTCCCCCAAGAAAGAAGGCCGGATAAATTTGCATCCATTTTGTGTACCTATATAATTAAGGCTTATGTTGTGAAAAGCATAGTATTCAGGAATAATAATTTCACTAATTCTGATTGAATGCTTTCCTAAAACTGCTAACCTTTGGAAGTGATGAAAGTGAATTTAAATTATAAAATCGAATTTCAGTTATTTCCTCACAACATGAATGAATGATAAGAGGCCATCAAATTCTACCAGCTTTGAAATTACCTGAGAAAGGGCAAACACTGAAGGAAATTGCCACGGTTGAAAATTAAAGGAATTGCATGCCTTTTGGTATCAAATAAATTAGTGCGAGGATTATAAATATTTGTGTCATTTTGTGTAAAATGTAAAGCATAAGTGTTTTTAATTTTTTTAATTGTCTACTTGTGCATCATCATGCTAGGGCTTCCAATGAGGAGACCCAACTTAGCCGGGAGGATGCACCCACCAAAAAGGTTTCCCGTCTGGCTGTAAAGGGACAACTACCTGCTTGGCATCTCACAGTTTTCTTAAGAACATCCCAGGAAATGAAAGGTTGAGGCTATCCACAAAAACCTTGTCCCATAAAGTCTCAGATTTCTCTTTGGGTTTTCTCACAAATACAGTAAAACCTCCCATTAATGAAATTCAAGGTACCCAAATTTTCCAGTGTTCGTTAACAAAAAGTTCCTTTAACTGAGTGGGTGCATACCTCATTTTTTTTTTTTCAGGGACTTCGCTTGTCGTATGCAAGAAGTGGGAGTAATCGAACGAAAAAAATTTGTGTTTTATATGGTATTTGCTAAGTACCATCATAAATGCATGCAGTAGTTTCTTGTACTACTTACTGAAGAATTGCGTTATAAATATCTACCTAGTTTAGAGGAGGATAATTGGCCATCGGGACGATGATGTTTCTACATGCGTGCCGAACTGCCTAGCTCCGCAGTTTTTTTGGCAGGTGGAGTACAAATTGAATAGTTGTTCATTTTACTAGCTGAGTTCTTTGAAAAGTAAATTTCACTCTTTCTATGACTTTGCTTGAGTTAAACACAGCTGCCTAACGAACTGCATACGAACATTATGGATTATTTAATATTATACATTGTGACCTTACTATTTCATTATTTTTATGGTCTGAATTCACAATAAATATTATTATTTGCAAAGGTGACAATGGCAAAAGAAATCCGAAGGTTGCGGGGGAAATTGTATTTTGATTGGGGAAAGAGAAACAGAGGTTTCGCGATTGTCACTGTTCACCGTTGAAAATCCACTGAAAGTTTTATGAAAAAAATTACACTTCATAACTCCAAAACCATTCAATCGTTGTGATATTTAATATTTAACATACCATTTGTATTCTCCTTTCCATTGCCATAATGTTAGTCACCGCTCTTGAAGAAAATATTTTTTCAACAAAATGCTGCGTTGCAATAACCGCAGAATATGCAGCATTTTTAACGTTCCTTATGTTCAATAGCAGAAATTTCACTGAGAAAAAAATCATTCGACTTGACTCGAATGATTCTGATTAACTTGACATGGGACTTGAACCCAGATTCCCTGATATAGTAAGCGCCTTACTGTTTAAAATTCGGCCTTAATCTCTAGGATGGTGACACCAAGCGCACAGCATCGACTGCTTGAGAGGATCCTCTGACATGATATGTCTAGCAGTTCCAGTACATCTTATTCCTTCTAAAATTCCACAGGGAAAAATGATGACTTGGTAGCTGAAGTGATTAAGCGCCTGGCTGGATATCAGGTCATCCGGGTTCAAGTCCTGGTCAAGGCGAATGATTTTTTTCTCTATGGAACTTCTGCAATTGCAATTTCAGCAGGCAAAGCCATTAAGGTTCTCGCAGCCAGTTCGAGATCCTTCGACTTGTTCCTTAAGTTATCATAATGCTTCCTTGAAACTTTGAGCTGCCATCACAATAAAATCACATAAATCCGTGAAATATCACAGTGGTCATCCAAGTATTTCTGTTATATTTGTAGGGACACGGTGGTAGTTGTACATTTTTTAAACAAGGAGCTTAACATTGTTGGCATTCCAATTACACACTGAACCATCGCTGTTGGCACAAAATAGCACAGTAAATCTCTATTGTAGTAAAATCAATCAATTGCCCAATCAACTTTGGCAACCTTGGCCTCCAATTTTTCTCATAATCGGGATCTACTGATGACTCAAACCCAGACAATTTTGTGGGGGCCAAGTTTCACCTTCTTTCTTCTACTATAAGTTCAATAAATCACAATTAACGCATGTAAAGACACCAAAAAAGGGGTTTTCCCTTCAACACCCTTATATGTATAAGGGCCAATTTAGGCGTACTTTTAAGTCACCTTTATGCATTCGTAAGTTGCCAATTGAAGTAGAGCATATGATATTTAGCTCAACATATCTATGTCCAGCTTCTACGCAGCACATCCATCTATGTAAAAATACTGTGCATCACATTTTTTCAATCGCTGAAGTTCCGTGTTCAGCAACCCCTTGGAATACGTTCAACCTCCCGCAGCAATGCTAATCTAGTCTTAGTGACTACGCTACTTGCAGCAAACCTATACAAGAGCAACAGTATGTCACGACAAAAATAAAAGGAAACAATAATGACATGCGTACTGGTTCAAGGCTTATGTCACTTGGCTTGTCAAGGCTTGTACTTATGTCACAACAATTTGCGAAAAATGATCATGTTAATACATAAAATTCCATGAAAGACAAGCACCTGATTTTTAACGGACGTTTAGGAAAAAAAAGGAACATGGGTTTCAAGAGCAAATACCAGCTCATGTTAATTTGAAAAAAAAGGTGTTTGACAAGAAAAATTCGTCCATAAGGGGTCAACAAGTGCTCACGGGAATCATGAGTAAACAGCACTATCGCACACACTGCCGACCTCTTTTTAAATGCCTATGAGTATTAACTGTACCCTGTATATGCATTTACCATGCAGCCGTATATGTAATGAAAAAAAAAATGACTTTACACTGAATGATAGTTATCATTGTTATAATACCAGAAGATGTAATGACAAACATGTGATATCAACAGACTTGTTTATGGTGGCCAAAGGGCCAATATCAATGTGCACAATTTTGTTCAATAACCTACCTAATTGTTTACAAAATGAACAAAGATTTCCACTGTTCAAGAAAATGTTATTTGCTTAAATGGTTGATAAGTGCTATTATAGTGTAAATGAATATTTATCTAAGTGTATACCTAAAATTTGATGTATCTTTACTTTGTCTTACTTGTTAATATATGCCTCTATATGTATATACATGCCTTTACTTTTGACGTGTCCTATACACCTGCCGTATGTATTTGTAATACAGTGCATTGTGTCTGCTGGACAAATAAACTTATATCAGATAACACTGAAGGCGTCACTTTGTGGAATTTCACAATATTCATGGTAACAAATAAAATAAGACTTTTAGTCAATTCCACACTTTTTTATATATCCGACCTAGGTTTCAACATTTTTTTTTTTTTGGACCTTGAGAATGACAAAAATTTGTTGAAACCTAGGTCGGATATATAAAAAAGTGTGGAATTGACTAAAAGTCTTATTTTATTCGTTACCATAAATAAACTTATTATTATTATTATTATTATTGAGAAATTTTAGAGGAATCTAGTTTATTTTTCCAGTAGTTCTGGTGAAATTACATGGTTGACTGTTGGCAACACTGCCAGCTAGTAAATTCACTCACCAGAGGAAAAAATACTCCAGATTCATTAGCAAAAAATAAAATCATATAATCAAACAGGCTCTAAATAAAGTTACGGATAATGGAATGAGTGGGAATAAAAAAGAGCATGCTAAATTTGCTGCAGGAGTGGAAAAACCTTGTAAAACTAAAAAGAAGATTGAATTTGTTGGAGAGGGATAATTTTGAAATGGGAGTTACTGGACTTGTTCAACATCTTTAGGGAACAGAACAAAAGTAGTCCAGGTATGGAAAATTCATAGAATGACTGTCTATAAATCACTATGAAGTAGACACAGATGCATACCACGGAAGTCGAAAGGAGATAATTCAGAACCTAGTTGTCATAACATGGACATTAGGAAATCATTCAAACAACACAGTATGGGCCATGCTAGGGTAAAGAATTCAGGGCATGCCTAGCTGCTGAGGAAATATGAGTTAATTTAGAATTACAAAAAGTCTAAATCATTAGCAAAGAAAATATTAAAATGCTTGGAAGTTTCAAAAAGAAGATACTGGCTGAATATTTAGACAGGAATCCTAAAGTGTTTTGGTCTTGTGTGAGAGAGGTACAAAGAAATAGGCCCACATGCTTAAGCACCAGGCGATTATCAGCAGTTTGGAAAAGGAAATTCTTTAAACACCTTCTTACAAAGCATCTTTAGAACTTGCACTCGAACCGGTAATGGACAATTTCAGCCAACAAATGCTCCTGGTTGAAGAATTACATTTAAATATGTAATATACAATTACTACTGTGAAGAAAGATATGTTCATACCTGATAGATTGGTCACATGGAGAGAGGTAAGCAATGACAGCAGAAGACAGCAAGATGTCCCCCAAAACATTTTCAATCAGCTTGTCAAGATCGTTCAGAGCCAGCAGCCAATGCTCTTCTTCTCCACTCAACCCTCCTGCAAAAAGCATGAGAGAAATATCTCAAATGTTCACTGTAAGAAAATTTGAAGCGGTAGGTCAAATATATCCAATGACAAGATTCTAGAGTGAGGCAAGGAAGTAAATGCTGGGTAAGTTAAAAGAAAGATTAATGAATGGTTTCAAAATCTGCTGAATGAATGCAAATCCTTTCTGCTATACTGAATCCATGGAGTGTTAATAGAATTATGAGTGTGTCCAGCGCTACAGAGCTTACTCCCTTTAAAGACTAAAAAGTTCATATCTGAGCTAAGAGTTTTGTGTGCACCAAGAAGGGCAATGTGCTGCCCAACAAGACAGAGGAGACGGTGCTGGTCTACAGTGCACCCATGAATACCAAATTTGGACTCCAGAACAACTGTACCAATGGATAAAAAACAACTGGGATTACATTGCCATAACTGATGCAAATGAAGACAAAAGGAATTTGAAAAAGATATTCATCGGGTCAACCACAATCAATCACATCAGATTGTAGCAAGCTGCAGGCCCTACTCCCTGGAACACAGTTTGCATTCAGAAGCTATCCTGTTCTCCTTATGGACAAGTCTTCAAGGCTGACACACATTACAGAACAGAACATGGCACTTCACATTAATTGTAATTCAGCCATTATATTTACTGACCGAAAAATATTTTAAAACAGACCAGCATTTTTGGAGTACATATATTCCACAAGAGTCAATGATGAAACTTAAATTAAAACACTGTTTGAAGCATAAGAGATGATTGCTGTTAGAAGTTAGTATAAGGTACATTAGGTGGATGGAACAGGCACTCATGGACAATGTAATGTGGACATGTACACGAATGTAATGTGGACGGTCATTATCAAAGGTAGAATGCACTGGGTAGACAAGGACGAGGAAGAAAAAGAAAAGGTGCCATGGGTGTCATGAAGAGGGGCTGGAATCATGCTGAAAAAAAGAAGAGCCAGTGAAGGAAAGAAATTCAAAGAAGAATAAGGACAGTCCATGGAAAGCCACACAAATTGGAAGAAGACAATCAATCAACATCATTGGTGCTCTCCAATGAGAGAACACCTCTTAGGCACACCTCCTTCTCCCTCCACTCCACCCCTTTGGCATCCAGCACACCACCACTCAGCTCTAGCCACTCACCACCCACTTTTAAATTTAATCTTTCCCCCTGGAAAATCTCATCGCTTTCACTTCCTTATGTTCTACCTTCAACCTGTTTCTTTTGCAATACACCTCGCTTCTTTCTGCAAGCTCTCGGCAGACTGGCTGACCAGAGGGCCTGATCCTCAGCAAACCTTTCCAGCGTTATCAATTTCCCCCATGCAGTGAGCCCAGCCATCCAGCTCTGTTGTGGGTGGTCCAAACAGATGCACTTGTCGAGGTAAGCATGAGAGGGGGCAAAAGAAAGAATCACCCAGAAGCCTCTCTGCTCGCTGCAGCCTCAGCATGCTCAGGCGGCACGCCTCCTCCAGGTTCTTCTTGTGCTCATCCGTCGCCTCAAGGGAGCTCCTCAGCTCCGAGATCTTGCTCTCGAGGGCGTGGATCCTCGCTCTCTTCTCCTCCAGCGCTCGCCTCGTCTCCTGATACTCTCTGTCGGCCACTTCAAACTTCTCCCTCTTTGGGGCTGCAATCTAAAAGACAACAAGTCCAAGACATAATATTCGTACTTCAACAGGACCACTGATTGCCCCTTCATATGGGTTGCACTGAATCAGCAACGATTCAAACACTGGACAGTGAAAATGCTGACATGGCTGAAAAACAAGAAGCTTTTCATCCATCTTATTTATTACTTCTAATGAAAGTGTGTGAAGCAGAGGTTCAGAAACCAGGTGAAGAACTACAAAAATTACCCGGGTGCAGATATCGACAGTGACCACAACTTAGAGATCATGAAATGCCACTTAAAACTCAAGAAATTGAATAAATCAATGAAGAACGTATGGCAAGTAGAGAAACTAAAGGAACCTCAACAACGGCTGGCCTTTCAGAAGGCAGTGGAAAACAAAATAGAAGAGGATATGAATGTGAAATCTGTGGAAAAGAGATGGGAGAACATCAAAATTGGGCTACAGAAAGCAGCAAAAAAGTACTGGGGAGAAGAAAAGTTGTAAAGAAGAAGCCATGGATTACAGAAGAAGTCTTAGAATTGATTGAAGGGAGAAGAAAATGTAAATATGTGGAAACTGTAGAAGGGCAACTTCACTACAAAAGAATAAGGAATGAAATAAACCGTAAAGCAAGAAAAGTTAGGGAAATGTGGATGAAGGATCTATGCGAAGATGTACAAAGCATCCTCGCAAATGGAAATGTGGAAGTTGCCTACAGAATGGTGAGAAATCACTTCAAGGAACGGGCTGCAAGATGTAACAGGATCAGGGACAAGAATGGAGAACTCTTAATTGAACATGAGGATAAAGTGAAGAGATGGAAAGAATATCTAGAAGAGTTATACAATGGAAGCGATCTTACAGCGGAAGTAATCGAAGAGGAAAATGAAGTTGATAAGGATGATTTGGGAGCCCCAATCTTAAGATCAGAATTTGAAGCAGCTGCAAGGGATGTGATAAATAAGGCTTTGGGAATAGATGATATTCCTGCTGAACTAATAAAAAATGCTGGAGAGAAGACATTAACTCAGCTATACAAAACCATCTGCAACATGTACTCTACAGGAGATATACCCATGGACTTTGAGAAGAACATCATCATTCCTATTGCCAAAAAGAAGAGAGCTGAGAACTGTGAACATTTTGTGGCCTTGAGCCTGACGACACATGCCTCGAAGATATTGACAAGAATTATCTATAGAAGAATACAACGAAAAGCTGAGACGTTCCTGGATGAGGACCAATTTGGGTTCAGAAGAAACAAGGGTACAAGAGAAGCGATTTTAGCCCTCAGGCTACTTATAGAGAAGAGAATAGAGAAGAATCTACTGACGTTTGCTGCATTTGTACATTTGGTGAAGGCATTTGACAATGTGGATTGGAACATGATGCTAAAGGTCCTGAAAGAAATTGGAGTATCATACAATGACCGAAGAGTTATCCACAGCTTGTATAAAAACCAGGTGGCCATAATCAAATCAGGACCCAGCAGTACAGAAGCAAGCATAAAGAAAGGAGTGATGCAAGGATGTGCACTGTCTCCCGTATTATTCAATTTCTACATTGAGAAAGCCTTCCAAGAAGTCAAAGAAAAGTCTCCAGGAGTGAATATCCACAGGGAGAAAATCAGCATGCCACTATTCGCCGATGACATAGCAGTCATGGCAGAAACAGAAGATGATTTAAAGAAGACACTAGGAAATATGGAAAGGACAATGACCAGATATCACCTGAAGATCAATAAAAAGAAAACTAAGGTATTGGTATGCAGCAGAAGAAAGGAAGCCAGGACCAATGTTAAACTAGGAAAACAAAAAATCGAGGCGGTGGAAGAGTTCTGCTACCTGGGAAGCCAAGTAACGAGCAATGTACAAAGTAAAAGAGAAATTTCCAGTAGAATTGCCCAAGCAAAAAGAGCATTTTACCAGAAAAAGATTCGGCTTACAGCTGCAACTACAAGCGTTGAAGTGAGGAAAAATTTCATTAGAACATACATCCGGAGCATTCTACTATATGGCAGCGAAGCATGGACAATAACAGCAGCATAGAAGTCCAGGCTGGAAGCATTTGAAATGTGGTGCTACCGAAGAATGATGAAGATAAAATGGATCGATCGAGTGGCAAACGAAGAAGTCTTAAGAAGTGTGGGAGAAAAGAGATGCCTGCTGAATTCATTAAAAAGAAGATGGGACAACTTAATCGGCAATATTTTGAGACACGATGGCCTGATGAAGGCAATCGTCAAGGGAAAAGAGAATGGGAAGAATGGAAAAGGCAGGCCTCGTATGAAATACTTAGAACATGTTGGGAAGGATGAAAAAGAGAGGAGTTACGTCAATATGAAGAGGTTGGCTGATAGAAGAATCGAGTGGAGGGCTGTGTAAAACTAATCCTAGGATAGCTGACGGATGATGATGAATATTTACTGGTCTAGAATCGAGAGCCGACTAAGCGGGAGAACATTTTGAAAGGTCACAATTTTGAAATCACCCAAAGGGTATATCCTATCCATGCAAGCCATCTTGTGAATTCTTGTGTGGTGATTAATGGTGTGTGAGAGTGGGTATACTTGGCATATTTGCAACACAGAAATATACACAGCTGAGGGGAAAAATTAGAGGAAACCATATTGACTCTTCTAGATCCGTATTTACACCATTCGCATCATGTGTTGTAAGACAATTATTATAATGGTGTACAAATAGCAGAAAATCTTCTAGTTAAAAAAACACATTTGCGGAACCATTTGCGCCAACAAGGGACTTCTCACTGATTTTAGGAATGAGATTTAAAGTATGTAGAAAGGCGACTACATGTTCTGTAGAATGGGGGAAGTTTTGTTGCTTGCGTGGAAGGACAAGAGGGAGGTGAGGATGATTTCCACAATTCATGACTCGTGTATGGGCGAAGAAAAACGAAACAGGTGGACGAGAGATATACAGAAAACACAGACATGTATTTCGGAATACAATTAGTACGTGGGAGGAGTAGCTAGAGTAGTTATGTACTTGGCATACTTTTCAGTGCTTAGAAAAACTATTAACCCTTTTACTGCCAGCCCCTTTAAAGTAGACTGTGCGAAAATTGCCAAGCCCATTAAGCCCAACCAATGGGCAAGCTCATTAAGATATATTTGAAGCACTTAATTTTAATATATGAATTTTTATTTTTCTCAATTTTGATCATATATTTCGCTTTCTAAAAAGATGAAAAAAATCATTCATGCTGACTCTGATTTGAAGGAATTGTAACCATTACAAAGACGTGATGATGTAATGTAGGTGGGCCGATATATCGGCCCTTGGCAGTTTTCGCACAACCATAGAGGGCCAATATATCGGCCCACTGGCAGTAAAAGGGTTAAGCAGGCAAAAAAAGTTGTGCTGTGGTTAATCAACAGTGCCTTATTAAATTATTTTGCAGTATAAAGCAAGATACCAAGCCAAGAGGCTCAGCAGATGCAATGAAAGAGAGCAGAAGAAGAAGTGCTATCCCAAGCAGTTGGGTGCTACAAGTGCTATAAGGAAGGCCATGAGTCCTTTGAGTGTCACAAGAAGAATTCCAAAAGGGCATAGGGAGAGTGACAATGGTGCAGGATATGGCCAAACACCAAGCACAGAAGACATCAGCTCACCTTGTCACGTTACATATCAACATCCACAGCAAACCAGGAAGATTGAATTCTAGATTCTGGTTCAAAGTCACATGAGGAGAGAATGGATGGGAGATGCACGTCCAAGTGTTTTCAAAGTTACTGTGGCCAGAAATAATATGATTTAAACAGAGAGAACAGGAACTGTACCAATGAAACTGAGAGGTGTTGAGGCTAGAGCAACAGTTGAAGAGAGAAATGTTCCTACTCTGAGCAGCAAGCTTCTTTCTTTCAGGAAGGTGGAGGAAAAGGGACTGGTCGTCCCTTTTTCACACGATGGGAACAAAGTATTCAGCAATTATAGCAACAAGATTGAATAGGAAGTGTACTTTATTAGAAAAAATGCTTGAGGAAAATGTTAGGTAGTGTAAGCTCTGGTTCGCCGGAGATCCACTGAGGGAACGCTAGGGAAGGTTTTAGGCAAGTAAAAGGTCACAATTCATACCAGTTGCTCGTTTATTACCACAACGCCCGTTACATCATCACTCGTCAAGATCTCAACAACTTCTGCCTCCTTTCCCCATGCTGTGTATTCCGCCGACTTGCAGTTCCCAGCTAGCTATGCCGGATGCAGGGGAGGAGTGGGGGGAAATGGGTGGGTAAGGGATCTAAGGTTCTCTTACTCAGGTTGAGGACAGGATGTGGGGCAGGTGAGCGGGGGATGGGTAGCGAGGGACGGAGTGCCATCTCTCAAGCGTGAGAATGCAATGCAGCAGAAGCGAGGCAGGAAGCAATCATGCACTCTTTACAGTAGGTTTATTCTTGAAGAAAAGGTGAATATAGCATTAAGACTGTCCTGTAAAATAAGATTGTGGCACAGAAGATTGGGACAGATGAGTTAAAAGTCCATGAAACTTTTCCCTCACGGTCTGGCCGGTGGAGTGACTCACAGGGAATGATGAACTTCATGCATCAAAATAAAGCAGCCAAGACTGCGTTTTTCAACATAGTGAGAGCAGAATGTCCCAGAAGCTGGGGTTGATGCATTCATTTGTTTGTAGGCCATATGAGAGAAGAGTTGGGCACGGCTAAGTACAAGCTAACTCGGACTGATGATTTCACTTAGGAAGACCTTGGTTTGTTTGCTATAATGAAAGGGTGAAGCAACATACAACCATCTGAGACTATAACAATAGGGTAAAAAAGGAGTATGAATTCTAGGAATCACCAAACCTTTTCAACTTCATCAAAATTTGACATTGCCAGGACCCATTTGCACAATCCTTCCGCAGCTCTAGATGCTTTTTTCACTTTTTTTGGCTTGAAGATTGGATGCTTAATGTAATCCTTCCTTATTTTTGCCATTATTTCTGGTGGTATATTATGCTTATCATAATCTTTCAATTTCTGCAAGAAGGACATGTCGCTTAAAATTTTTTTGCTAGGTCCCCAATAATCTGTAACCTGAAACAAATGGCACTTAATTATCTGAACTGATTATTGCTACAGACTGGAAAAATGGGTTTCAAATGAAGACTAACCTTCTTGCCAGAAGAATCTTCATTCAGCCGATCCGGTTTAATATCTAACATGACACAAACAGCTGCCATTACCAACTTAACAGCTTCAGGAGGATTTTTCATTGATTTTACAAGAGTTATATCCGCAGGTTTTAGGGTATTTAATGATTTCACTGCACCTATTATTATTTTAATAGAGCAAAAAAATGTTAGGTTTCAGCAGAATAATTAATATAGCATTTAATGTCATTTTATTATAATTGCTAATATCAAACACTGAAGTACCAGTGAGCAATGGAAGGCAAATATGTATAATGGGTGACTTGAAATTTTCCCCCATATGTTTGACACCGCATCCTGACTTTCTTCATTGAAGTCTGCTCCAATGTCTCGTGCACTGCATACTTTGTCCTGTTGTTGTAGGTTTTCTGTGATCCATTTTGTTCAAAAACATTTCTTAGCCAAGCATCTTGAAGAATTTAGTCAAACACATTCTTTCAAGATTGATTAGATTCTATCTGGGGGTGTCTAGGAATGACCAAAGTCATCCAAAATATTGAATTTTTTCCAAGAGAGCTATATTATCCTCATTTTTGTTAAAATTCTTAACTTTTTAAAACATATTCTGGTTATGAACAAACTAATGAAATAATAAGACTATTTTTCCTCATCTAACTATATCAAAGCTATAACTGTCGGTTGAGGTTTTCTAAACTTATCTCTAGAATTCATGATTCACTCTGCTGAGTTTATAATCACAGATTTATGACAGGCATTGTGAAAGGGATGAAAGTTCTCCTGGTGATATGCCATGTCATTGTCATGAAGAGCGGGAGTAAATAGCTGACTGGTAAAGCTTGAGGTACTGTACTTTAAAGTTCTGATTGGTGGAGCAGTGAGGGCGTGGCCCATGTCACCACATGCCGCCAGAGTCACCCCACATCATGTTATGTTCTGAAAAGCCCTAAGGAACCAAGTAGGTACTCTGTATATAAAATATATAAGGTTTATTGACCAATACTAAAAATTTCCGGATTATAGTACTAATAGTTACTGAAATATAACTCATTGATCACAGGCCTTCATAAAGCATCAAAATATTTACATCTCCTCCAGCAACTGGGTTAAAAACCATTTAAACCTCCTCCAGGCTTGAAGGGTTAAGGGTAGGGTTGGAGCAGGGATTTGAAGATTCAATCGAATATCAAATCCATGGATTCAATATTCGATCGAATCCATGGTTAAAAGATTCGATTGAATAAATGCATTAAATATTTCAATAGTACGGATTCTATGTATCAGTGGTGGAGAACTACAGTAAGTCCTCGACTAACGCGGATCCAAGTTACGTGGATCCAGAGTTACGCAGATGTTCAGTTAGGCTGGTGACATGCTTGCGTTTCTCCATGTTTCTGTTGCCGCGACAGAGTTAACCGCGTGACAACCCGCAACTCATTGCCTAGTGCACAAGAGTTGATGCCTAACTACGGGTGTTCGGAACGCCAAATCTAGTTTAAGACATTACATAGTTCAATAGGTGATATTGATCATCGTGATGGGGAAAAATTCTGATGTGACCAGGCATCAATGTCTTTTTTCGGCATAGTTTGACCCTCCCACGTAAGTCGACGGGTAGTTAATTATATACTCCATAGATGATGCCAGTTGTCCATTACAGCAAAAAAAGAAGTTTTGGGTAATTAAACTTATTTTAGATTTAAATATCTAGTGAAAGAAAGATTGGATTTGAGTTACTCTCGGCTTTGTCGTATTACGTTTATTTAAAACAGCCTCTCAAAAGATGGCGTTTTCTGTAATCGTCGCTGATTGCCGCTGTGAACGTGGCACCGCTAATGATTCACAAATGGATAGGTAGGTGTTTCAACTTCCGTGGATTCCTATTTCTTCTTTTGCCTTAATGGGCAACGGGCATCATCTATGGAGTAGACTATTAACTACGTGTCGAATTTCATGGGAATGTAGGCTAACGTGGTGTTGAACAAATCCGTGTCCAATGAGGGGTACCCATATTCTCAATATTTGCAACAAAATACTCAATTACATACTTATGTTATTTAGTATAAACGGAGCAATGTCCACGTGCAACTCATTAGGCTGAAAAATAGGTCTACCACTGGGCAAAGAGGGGTTTAAATCTCGTTCACATCTTAGAATTTTCAGTGAGCCTGTTTCCGGCTGTTTAAGGTTTAAATGCTTCCAAAGCAATATTAATTAATAGCATCTGCGTAAAATGCATCAGATCTTCTCTCTCTGACTGTGGTCAACAGACCAAAATCCAAGGACCCACAGCTGCTATTACCTTCAAGGATTGGAATCACTTGAGCCAAGTCTTTTTCACAATCATCTTTCAACTCCTGAGCAGCTTTTGCCTTCTCGTTGGCCTCAATTTCATCCTCCTTGATGACAGCAGATGCTTTCTCAAGAGCTGATGTCTCCTTCTCTATGGCAACCAGCATCATCCTTGAGTCTTCATTAGCCCTCAGCAGTTCTGGCTGCATTTCATCAACTGCCTTCTGTAAGCTAACAGCCTTGAAAACAAAAACAAAAAAAACTTAAAGGATCCTCCTTGAAATGTTAACACACATTGCAATAAGAAATAATATATGCAATAAAAAACTTAAGTAGAAGAGAATAAGATTATAATGAATGTACTTTTATAGACACCACAATATAGAAAATTCAAGGTTATATGAAATTTTAGGACATAAAGCTACAACCAATATATTCTGTTGTCCTGGGCATGATTTCGTGGAATTCGCTTGCCATTATAATTGATCAAAATAACTTAGTAGTCTATGTGGAAAAACTACGTTATTCTTATCACTTACAACTACAACCAATACTCAATAACAATCACATAATGACACACTTTTATTTCATGCATTCAAAACTGGATCATAACACCAGGGGCTGGATTAACATACCATTTCCGCTGCAGATTTCAGCTTCTCAATCCCAACCACATATCTCTGCTTTTTGAAAGAAAGCTCCTCTTTCTTTTGAGGTATCAAAGACTTGCTGAGTTCCAATAACTCAAAATAAGATCCCAAAGGGAAATGCAGAGCTTTGTGTGTCTTCTCAAAGTAGAGTCTCCCCAGAAATCTGTAGAACAAATATATGAATAATGTTATATGAATTTAAATTAAATTTGAATGTAAAGTACATTTAAGCTCTACATCATCATCTGGTAGGAATTATCAATATTAAGACTGCACAACCCACCCACTGCCTGGTGTCACCATAGAGTCTTCAGAGGAAGACCGTGTCATCTATGAATCCAAGCCAAAGGAGAGATTTCAAATGTTGGGCGTTTCAAGATGAGGTTGAAGGTACCATTATTTTCTGCTTATAATACGCTCCCACATTATTTACAGTGCAATGTGACAATTTCCTCATCACCATGTTTAATATATTCATTTGGCTTTTAAAGAACAAATTTTATGCTATTATCAATGTACAGTCATCTGCTGAACCATTTAGAGCCCGAAAGAATATAATGGAAATATCTGTAGATAACTGAATTGCAACACTTTCGTCACAAAGTGATATCTGTATTGATATCACCTTACTTTTTATCCATTCCTGTTGGATTCCATCTCATCTACTTGCATGTCTAAATTACTACATATGTAATTTCAATTTTTTGAATTACTGTGAGGTGCTAAATAAGCAATTATCAGAATGCTGTGGGATTAGCTACCACAAGATGTTGAGCTATCGTACACGGAGAATGGACGTGTGTGTGTACAAGTGCATGCTGTGTGTGTGTGTCAGTACATGTGCTCAAAGTGTGTGCGTCTATTGGGTTGATTACTTCAAATGCCAAATAATGAGTCGAGTAATAAGTCTGTAACAATGTATAATATGCACCACATGTTTCTGACAAATTATAGTGGAAAAAAAGAGCACTATGTATTTTATTTAACAGTAATTATCCACAAAGGCTGACCTTCTCTCAACAGGAGAGTTGAGGCATGATTATGAATTGGCCAGGACGATTACTTTATGGATTTTGGCTAGGATATAAAAGTGGGGAAACAATGGTATACTACAGAGACAGAATGGAGACATCAATGATTTTACTTATGGATAGAATCCAGAAAAAGATGGGGCACACAAAAATGGAATGAACATTCAATTGGTGGAAAAGATAGAAATTTCAACCATTAAAGTTGAACTAGGCCATGATTTGAATGACAGACCTCTGGGTTGTTAGAAGTTGTCAGTGCATGGCCTCGTGAACTACACCATCCTTACTCCATCGAAAAAGTAAAATATATTAAGAAGTCATATCAAATTACAGTACGTGGTACCTTGATGATACGTGGATAGCAACTGCAGCCTCAATCAATGATCGCTTGGCACTCTCCTCCAAATTCAATTTTCCCAAGCTTAGGACTGCAGCCTTCTCAATTGCTTCCTCTGGCCAACTCTACGTGTAAGAAGCATTCAAGTTCTACAAATCAAATTGCCATGCAGCTTTCTGCAAAATCAACAGCCAGTATCATATAAACAATCACATCTTACCTCGTAGACATCTAGTGTGCAGCATTTAATGAAGGATGGGTAGCAACGCAGTTTCTCCCGGAATGCTGGGCCACTTGGTCTCATGCACAGCACTAGGTGCAAATTTTCTTTGCAACAATGGACAAAGAAGGCATACAATGTCAGGGGGTCAATATTAACGGTCCTCCTGGAGCCCTGAGCCCTCCTTCCAACCATCTGGTGGCAAAAAAAGGACTTAATGTTCATACAACAAAAAGAACACCAATGATTCAGGATGGGTACACTGGAGTCAAATGGGAGAGGGTGGGATGGAATGCATTTCAATCACAAGTCGATAACAATTACTGTGTCAAGGAAATGTTGATTAGGGAACAGGGAGTCTTCATTTGCAGACATGGGGGCTCTTTGCCACAAGACATCTCTCTCCCTAGTGTCACAACTTGTAAACATCAAAAATATACTGCTTAAATATGAAGCTGATGCAACCTCAAAAAAATGTACTCTAGTAGAATTATGTTATTATGTGTATAAATGAGATGAGATTCATTGTAACTTTGTAGAATTCCATTCACACAATGAATGAATGGACTTTTTAAACCGCAGGGTCAAGAATAAAATGGCACAATCCTTCATTGGCATCATCATCAGGTACATAAATGACCACATTGTGCCAACGTTAATCTACAAACTGTGGGAAATGACGGCCTAAGCTGCCAGTGGACAATCAAGCGTTGAGCAGCTCTACGGCAATATTGTAGTCACTCACATTGTACTTACATCAACATAACACCCTGCAAGCCGTCATAATGGTATGTGGCAGGGGGTTAACTGCAATAAATATACCATGAATGGTATAGGATTAGTATAGCAATAGTACCGCAGTACTATTAATGATAAGACAAGTAAGATGTTAAGTCAAGTTAGCGAATCAAACGACATGGACAAGACAACTGTAAAGGAGTGGAAAGAAGTCATCTGAAGAAAAATTAAAGTCATCGACCTTGTGATCTGTGCAATCGGGATGAAAGAGAAATGCACTGCTGTCAAAACATTGCACATAGAAAGAAATAATTGAAAGGTTTCCCATGCATCAAAAAGTTTCAAGTGTGAAAATTAGTTTTTTCTGAATACCTACAATTACTTTAAGAAAAGATTTTTTCCTTAGTTTTTCAGGCATAGATCCTACAAGGAGCATTTGAAGCTTTTTATTTGGGAAAATATGAGAGAGGAACTAGTGAATCCACTGATTACTGAAAGATGAACTAAACATGATGATTCTAAATTGAAAAACTTCAAGTCACCAGGAGGGTCAGTAAAAAAAGCATGGAACTGATCATTGAGGATTGGCTGAAAATTATTAGTGCCGAAATGAAGAGAAAAGATAGGAAGTTTTCCCTTTTCTTTAAAACACTCCTTGCCATCTAAAACTACATCTTACAAATCTGAGATTGGCCAGGATACCAGTAAACACAACTACTGTTATCCAGCAAAAGGCCCAACGAGTAATTAGATCACTTCAGATACTATACCTCAGCACTCAAGTGAAGACTATAACCTCAGCAAAGGTTATAGTCTTCACTTGCTGCAATGTATATCATTTCAACCTGGATACCACCCACCAATACAACCCCAAGTATATCAGTACTGAGTGTCATGATTGGATAAATCTGGAAGGGCATAAAACTAGGGATAGGAGATTTGAATCTTCGAATCCTTGAATTCATCGAGTAATGCCTTTTTCTCAAATCTTCAAATCCATTGAGTTTCCCCTTGAATCCAAATCCTTAAAAATTAGAGACACCTACATCTGCAGCAGATGAAAATTCAACCGTTCCTTTCAATTCAACTTTACCGCCCATGATTAATAATCGAAAGCATGGATTCAAAAGCCTGATGGTGCTCTGTGGCATGACTGCGCACTGGATGTGTCATGCACGCTGAAAGTGCACTTGGAGATCAATCGTCCACGGGAGTGTAAAGGAGTCCGCAGAACACGTATCCTCCAGAGGTGCAGGCAGGGAACAAAATATTTTTCCGGGAAAAGACACGGGTAATAGAGATAGGACCTCACTTCTACTCACGATTGATACAGAAGGTGGTCGAAATACAGAGAAGTCTTCAACCGTGACAACAGCAATAAAAACATCTCTGCACGAAATAGATTCTTTCATCCACCACCCGAGGGAAAGTCCTCCAAAACTCCTGGGACCTAGGCTGACTTATCGCCTGCTGACGTGAGCGGGGAAATTGTCAACGAGAAATATACCAAACTAAGCTATACAAGGCTAAGAACGGTAAGGAAGGGGGCATGCCTAGCCCAAAAAGCAGAGACTTCCTCTTTGTTATTTTAACCGTGATGATGTGGTGAACTTTTGATAACCAATCTCCACACAAAGCGGCTCCCAAAAGAGACGGCTTAAAACATATAGAGGACATTGCGTGTGTACAAGCTTGTGCTCATGTCTGTAATTTGCATTACAATGAAAAAAATTTCCACCATATTTTCTGCCAAATGGATCTAGTTTACATTTTCAACATTCCGGGCATTACTGTACGTGGGCTTTTGGATTTCACCATAGTTTGTGTTCTTTCCATAGTTTTTCTCTCACATCTCTTACTTCAAGTTTAATTCACTTCGAGAGCCAACTTCATGGGTGAGAAAAGTAAGTCCTTAAATTTAAAACCAGACTTCGTTTAATTACTGAATATGAAAGTATTGGGGTGGAAGGGCATAATTATTAAATAGACTGTGCAGCTAGCATTAGAAGTCATTGGGGTAAGAGATATGATGCCTAAGAATATATTTAATATATAGGTACTCTTACATATATAATACATAATGTGTATATGATGTGTGGGGGTCGTGGTGGTCTAGTGGGTAGAGCACTGAGCTACTGACCGGAGGGTCCCAGGTTCAAATCCTGGGTCTTCTGGATACCCCCACCTCAAAATCCTTGCGATTCGATTTTCTGCGTGTCAGAACTTCTCAGGAAATTGCAGGTGGCCCAGGGAAATGAACTGGCCCCCCTACCCTGAATGTGTGAATTTCATGAGCCTGTGGCTTAATCCGGGGTGAGCTATACCCTCACCTATCCAAACCAACCTTCAGGTTGAATCACTGAGTGATATGATGTGTAGTTGAGTTTTAATTGATGACGGTCATCATCAGATATGCAACAGTGAATAAAATAGAAGGTGCTAAATCTCATTCCAATGCAAGCACCCAGAACCCCCTGAATGAATTTCCCCTACATAGGAGACCTTTCAGCAGGTCACTCTGCCAAGGCATTCGCAGATAATTCATATCCTTGCATATGATTTAAGTGCAAAAGTGCATATCTCCCTGAGTTTGTACACATCAGATAACCAAGAGTAGTCACTCTATTTTTTCCTTTTTTTATTTGCCTTCCACACACCATATGTACTTGCTGGTGACAATGGTTTCACATTCCAATTAGGTCAGATATCTGCTACCGTTAGCATTTAAAAATGACTATTGCAATTTTTCAAGACCGGGAGCTAGCTGAATGAAGGAGCTTCAATGCCAAGAGGTGGGCATAAAAAAAAGAATTCCGAAAGGTGAAAAAGAGCATGGAATGTGTGCACTACACTCACTCTTGCAGAATGTTTGTGAATCAGTACTCAAAGCAACCTTTGTTCCACCACCCATTCAGTAAACGTATCCACACATCCACGATTACCTCAAGGAGCTCCATCCTTTCCTCCACTGAGAACATGTTTGGTACTTCCCCAGAGCTCAACAGAGCCTCCACATCAGGAAGGAACTCCTCATTCATGTGCATTTCACCAATGACCAAAACAGAGGGTTTGGACTTGCCACCACAACTCTTTAAAACTTTTTTCAGGGAATCCCTCCATTTCATTCGATCTAGAAAAAATATAAAATGTGATAAGAGCAGCAGATAAAAAAGGAAATAGCCACAATGAATCCTTAAAATTATTACACTAATTCTGTTTTTATTACATACTGAAAGGTAATTGAACTAGGGAGTAGCTAGATTTTTCCTACCCACTGTCCCAAGTAGGGTCGGATATGGTGCATAATAACAATAAAGTTTATTTATTACCAGAGAACTAACACAGAATGCATAAGGACATCTAAAGTATACTGAGCACAGCCTTGAGAAAGACCACCGTATTGAATTAGCCATAACTATTGTATTTCACCGCTAAAATAACTTTTAGGATAGTGTTATGAAGGATGTAGAGGAGATTCAATTGGAAGATGAGAACATCAACAGAGACAATGGTTTCCATCTAAGCAGTGAATGGAAACAGGCCTTAAATGAGATACGAAGTTCACAGCAGAACTATATTTAATTATGGGTAATAGTTTAAATTACCTGAGCCATTGAGAAATTTAAAAGGAGATTTGAACCACTATAGGATCCAACCTAGTGCAACAATCTAAGGAATTGTGTTTACGCAATAGTCTTAACCTTCTCTGAATCATTTACTCTGATGATGATGGTGGATTCAGTCATCGAAACGTGGGTGCCCATTAACGATGTCGCTGATCACAGAGATCAGTTTTCTATTATAAACACAAATATAAAACACAACGTAGAGAGTAAGTAGAAGTATCTCCCTTCTGCAATGCAAACGGATAGTAAGGAAATGTTAAGAGCAAAAGGTGTTGGAGAAACCTTCCCTTGGCTATTTCACGTAGAAAGAAAGATCCTCTAGCCAAGATTGATGCAAGGTAGAAAGTGTGTCACAATTACACCTTAAAAATAATGAATACCTAACTCATGCCAGTCAGAGAATTGAAATAGAACAGAATTCCATCCTGAGGTACAATATCCGCGATTATTTACCAGCCAGTCATTCTTATACGCAGATATTAGTACGACGATTAAACAAAGTGCTTTCAGAACCGTTTTTCACGGCACCAATGGGACTGTATGCACTATATTCTCTGCTGCATGCACCAGGGAGCTCCATGAAACTCTCCAGTTGATCTTTTACTAAACAGTACTTAATCGCATACAAGTGAAAAACAGAAGCACGCAGAATATTCGTACTCTACTTTAAGACCTACCTAGACTTTAGGACGCAAATACCCCTTTTCATTGCAAGATCGCAATCTCAAAATCCATCCAATCGACTGGCATCATCAAACGAATTACTGCATTGGCACATTAATGTGGTTTGATTGAGTTGTAGCACAAAATGTTATCACAAAAATTGATTTCCGTCACATATTCCAATGACACATACTTCTCGAGCTTAAAATGGAAGTGGTAATAATTCGTAAAACCACTGTACAGAGGCATTTGCCTCTGCCTAACAGAGAAACATAATAATACCGTAACACCAGCATCCTATTCACCTATCGCTTTCTCGACTAATATCCCATTACAAATAATGAAGAGACACATATCGTCGAAATTTAATAACCTTACCGATCTTACCAATCAACCTTACGGCAGTTATCTCCCGGAATATATGCCAATGCGCGTGGCTCGTTCTAACAAACGGAAAACAGGAAAGACAACCGACACCACAAAAGCAGCAAAAAATCATATCACATGTTTTGAATCCTTTGAATTCTTCGAATCCTTCGAATCAGGCTACGTACGATATCACCGCTGGCGGACTCCCGTGAGGGCCCCGGGATCGCACATTAACAAATGATCATCGAAATTAAAGGAAGTTATGTTAAAATACTGACCGTGGTTAAAACATACACAGGGTGGCTACGGTGCCTGCCACCCATGCCTAAAGCAGATGAAAGGTAGAAAGTATTTTTGAGGAATAAAGCCAGATCACTAATTAGACATTTGGCCATGATGAGAACAAGCCAGTTGGAGGAGTGGCCAGCGTACATTTGCATAAGGACGAAGAGCAGATCTTGATATTTTGTCCTTTTTTTATCTCCTTCACTGCCATTCCTCAAGAAAAATTAATGGAGAAAGGTGATCAGTAACTGCTGGAAAGAAAAGGTGCTTAAGAGCTTTTGACAGATGAAACAGTCTCCAGTAGGGGTCATGACCCTCACCATGACCTGTGATCAGATACTCACCAATAACTGAAGAAGGTCTCCAGTAACGGCAAACTGGAGAGAAAAGAACTGGTGAAGCTCATCCGTAACTGATGGAGGGGATGGAGATCTCCAGTTACTGAACAGTGTTGACCAGTAACTGGTAAAATCTTCCAGTTACTGATCAACATTCCTCCAGAGCTTTTTCTTAAGGCCGCTTTACACGATACAATTTTTTGTACAATTTCTTGTACAAACGCTTGTTTAAACTGAACGAAATTGTATGTTTGTCTGAATGGAATTAGAACAGGTTCTATTTCCCGTTCAGTCATTTAGACAATCGTACAAGCGTTCGTACATTTTGCCGCTTTAAGGCCGCTTTACACGATACAATTTTTTGTACAATTTCTTGTACAAACGCTTGTATAACCTGAACGAAATTGTACGTTTGTCTGGATGGAATTAGAACAGGTTCTATTTCCCGTTCAGTCATTCAGACCATCGCACAAGCGTTCGTACACTTTGCCGCTTTACACGGTACAATTTCCTCATACAAGAGTTTGTACAAGAAATTGTACAAAAAGTTGTATCGTGTAAAGCGGCCTTAAAGGCCGATTTTACACGGTAAAATTTCCTCATACAAGAGTTTGTACAAGAAATTGTATCGTGCAAAGCGGCCTTTAAAGGATGTTCGCTTTTAGGCGGCGAAATCTCGACCACGCAACGAATAAGAGAAATTATCGAGGAGAACGATGTGAATCTTTGTCGACGATCACCGACTTCCGGCTGGCAAAAGTATAACCTGTAAATTATTCAGGTAACGTAAAGTTATTTTACCTTAAATATTTTTCATATGAAAATGTATACAAGTAACTGCAATTACTTACTTTTGTTCATTTTCATTATTGTGTTTTTGAGGCTCTGTAATTTTTCGTTATACATATATTCGATGGTATGCGTGACGAATAAAACTGATTCACGTTAAAGTATGACGCAACTTCCATTTATAGTCTACCCAAATTTCTTCCCTCTAAGTTACTCGTAAACTGCGCGGCTTCCATCTTTACCACCCAGCCAGCACAAATAAACATTTTACCTTCAATTTATTTGAAATTTACGTAAATATGTCGTAAACTGTTTATTTGTTTACAAGTTGCTCACGTAAACTTCTAAGATGCATCTCGTAAAAATCGCGGCCACATGTCCTCATCGTGGAGTAAGCAACACAGAAACGGTTTAACAGAACGTCCGCCATAATGCATACGCATCAAATACTTTGTTTGCCATATATATTCCCTCACTACGTATTAAATGTGCAATTAAATCCAGTGTGCCACGTTTAAAAATTTTCACGAATAAAAAAGGTAAAAAAATAAAATCTCATATACATCACTAGCATCGCTTTCGCCCCTAGGTGGCTCAGGGAACCGAACCCGTGTCGTTCGCTTCATATCTCGGCACGCTACCAGCAGGCTAACTGTTTCGTTGATGTGAGTGTTGTCAGATTGCTAGTTGTTGTGACGCGGTTCATGCATGAACTTGCGCCGGTTCATGAATGCGAAGTAAAGTTTCAATAGTTGATTATAACTATAATTCATTACATAACTATAAGTTAAGACTATCGAAGGAACTGTAGTAATGATTTACGATCGAATTTGCTTTCCTAAATTGTCGAACACATGAATCCTTCGTTAATTGTGCTGGAGTGACAACACCCCTTAGAAAAATCCTTGAAGATTAAAAATTAATTTCTCTTCACCAATGGTTATGATTACTGGTGAGCACCAATTAACTACTTGTGAATGATGATTAATTACTAATATTTGCAGTGATTACCTACTTATTTCAAGGGAGCTTAGGGGTGGATTTTGGAACAAATATCAAACTGCTATCTCATATCGGTGATCAGCTTCAAACATATGTACTCCACATTTAGGTAATGAAAAAGATACTTGAAACTACTTCATGTATCTACATGTTAACTTTATGAGCCAAATATTTTCATTAAACATACGCGCAGAGTATAATCTATGACATAATGCTGTAAATTTACTAATTTCTTAATGGTCCACACTCGTAAGAATCACGTAAATTCGTTTACGTGTGCGGTTTAAAAACAGTTTACGAGATGCTTTAAGCATCTAAGATGAGATAAGCATTAAGCATTTACGTTTACGTTCATTCTCATAAAATGATTGCTTAGAATTTACGTAAACATGAAATAATACGGGGAGATTATGTTTACGTATACACACGCACATTAAGTTTACGAGGATTTTACGTAAACATGTTACCGTGTGCTGGCTGGGCATTGTCGCATCCGTGTGAGAGGGGAGGAGGGTAAATATCGGGTACAGTATCTTTTGTTGGAACTGGGGTGGTGAATGGGGGCGTTTACTCGGAACCGAAATCGCAATTTTGTACACGAAATCGTTAGATGGAAACGAAAAACGAATTTTAGTGAAAAAATTAATCTTCTAACCACAACCATTCGCTCATAAATCAAAAATTAAAATAAGCAAAAGGTGACGCCCACCGAAAATGCTGCTGTGATAACATTGACGTCATTTTCCTCCCGTCCTTGACTGCTTTCAGGGGAGGGGGAAGGGAGTGGAGGGGGGTTCTCGGAAGGTCTGCTCGCACAGATGCTGTCGAAATCGCTCCCATTGGCCGAGTCAGCTGTGTCCCCCCCTTTGCGATAAGGCGATGTAGCTTCGCGGGCTCAGTTGTGATTGGACGAAGTCGATATACGTCAGAGGTTGCACCACACCCACTTTTCCGAAAGGGTTAAAAACATCAGTTTTTCGCCGCTTATAACTCGGGAAATAATTGTCGGATCAGAAAACGGAAAAATACGGGTCTTTTTATTTTACAAACTCTATCAGATTCGGCAATAAAAAAAATATGGTAAACGACCCCATTGTGAAAGAAATAATTCCAGATCTTGAATAGGGCCATACTGGGATTTATGAAAGCCCACACCTGCATTCAACGCCCGATACCTCCAATACCTCTTCGGAAGACTCGAGTGGTGTCGTAATTAGAGTCCGAGGCCAGTTACTTCAGTAATATTTCTTGCGAAACTAAGCGATATACAACCCAAGTAAAAGATGAAATACATCACCTAACCCAATCGGGGTTAGGTGAAGGTTAACCTCCACTGTTTTTTATAGAACCGAGACGACAATTTTGTGGACTATATATCAATAAGTTAAGTCCTTCGGCAACGAATCACGGCACTATTCACAGGGAGCCCCACCGAGAATCGTAATCATCACTCACCTCTTCTGCTCCTAGCACCGCGAAGTCGTCAGCTCCCTCCGTTGCGGCTACCGTGGTCGCTCCAGGGCAACTTCTCCAGGTGATTCACACTGGTTCTACACACACACACACACACAAAAAGCCAAGCGCAAAAACTAGTGCGCAAACAAAACAGACGCACAGTCTCAACCGCGAAATCGGTGAGCGATGATTCGCCTCCGGGGAGCTCCACTGCTACCACGTGCGCAAATCAAACACATGGCACGAACATCCACCATATGAGCAAACCAACCCAAGGCCAGCGATGACGTACCACCGAAAAGAGCTACGTAACTTCTATAATACTAGGACAAAATAAACATTCCCACGTGAAAGATGAGACGATTTTAACTAAAAATATGTATTAAGTAACCATTCTATGCGAGATTTTTAGTATAAACAATAGAAATTATATCAGTAAATAATAAACTTAGAGAAAAATGAATAGCTTTACGTGAAATTAGAGACAATACAAACTCAAAAATGATCCATCACATAATACTTCGTGGGGCTGTTTAGTATAAACAATAGCACAACCGAGGCAAAGGTGGGTGCCATCCCAGCTCTTCTTTTCGAATGTTCGTTTACCTGGCGCCCGAATCGGCAGAGATCTTGAGGAACAATTCGGCTCGAGCAAAGGCGTCGCAACTCTTTTACGCCCATCATGGAGAAATTGCAGCATGATAGGACCTAAGCAGTAACATTTTGGGGTGCTTAAACTGCGACGGAGCATTGAAACAAATAAATGTGCGAAGTTAATATTTATGTAGCGTTTACAGGTTTCCATACTGCAAAACGACCCCTGTCCTCAAAATAAAATTCTCTTGAAAGTACAAAATTATTTTTCATTTCATAGGCAAACGAAAATTTATAGACTGTTCACACGCTACCCCTTCCAGAAGCAACCAAATTCACTCACCACTGGAGTTGCTGACATCAAGATCAACAAATTTGTGTCCAATTAAGGCGGAAGCCAATTTGCTCAGCGTTATTTTCCCAACATTGGCAAAACCAATGAGAAGAGCGTTGCCCCCAGGAATGGCCATTATTCTGCATAGATGGGAGAGATGCTCCAGAGCATACCTATGAGGAGCGAAACATTTAAAAGCATTAGAATAGCAACAACGTGTAAAACCACCAACACCAAGTATTTCAGGGTTTCCGACGTACATATTCCAATTCGAACCTCAGTATCCCTGTTTGATCTCCTAGGTAGAGTGTCGTTATTCAAATGCAAGCGCTTGCATTTGAATATCCATATTGCGAGCAATTCTCGGATGTTATGGCAGTAGCGTACCAAGGCTACGTTGGCGCCCGGGGCTAACTAGATGGTAGCCGCCCCCCGTAGAAAAAAATTATTTTTTCTTAAACTAAAAAAAGATGTTTTTCAATTTTGGCGCCCCCTCCCCTTTACGGCGCCCGGGGCGGCCGCCCCGTTCGCCCTCCCCTTGGTACGCTAATGTGTTATGGTAACTGTTCTCTTTTAATAAGATTCAATTCCTTCTAATTTAGGTAAAATCTTTGAATGGGTGATTACTTTTAATCTTAGCATATCATATAAAGACAATTTTCGTGAATTATTTTAAGTCTGAAAAAATAATTAATTGATGCTCTGTCACTCGCCAATGAGTCTGCCCATGGCCTATCATTAGCGCATATTACTTGAACATGAGAAGCAGGCAAGTCTAGCACTGCTGCTTCAATCACTCTGCCCTTCACTGCGTCTCTATATCTGTGGCCCTTCACAACTGCCTCACCAGCGGTTCTGAGCATTGTGAACTTTATCAGGAAAAATGCACGTTTCATACGTAGCGTTGAAAAATTACTTAAATTAAGACAGTACTCAGAGTGTTATTTCATTGAAGACCCGAGAATTTAAGTTCAAATCACCGTGTTTGGATATGGCGAAGTTGGTTATTTGTTTGTGATTCACATGCACGTGCCATTGACTCCCAGAAAAACTTTTCCTCCGGCCAATCCTGTCGTGGGAGATGCACTGTTGAACAACGTCACATCTGTAACAGATTCGTGTTTGGCGAAATATATTGTATCCCCCGGACTGATACGACCTTTTTAAAAGACGCATCCTCTTGAGAGACCTGCCATTGTCTCTCCATTTCCTTTTGAAAAAAATGGGCTAATTTTCTGGGACAAAACGTTAAATTAATCATTAAAACGTGCTAAGGGGTCCATTTAAACGATAATTTTTTTAATCGTTTAAATGGAGTCGATCAGTGTTCGAGATGACGAGCGGCAACCCAGACCAGCTTTTCATTGGTCCCTCGTCGCCGTCTCGTGGGGTTCGCGTTCCATTCCGTTCCATTTTCCGACTTCCACGAGCACATGTTTGTAACAATTTGTCACAACTTAATTGTTTACTTAACAGCCCCTTCTAAACTTTATTTAGCCTTAGTTTAAAATATGTTTGCTCCCTAAATTATCCAAAGAAATCAGCAGTGTCTTTCTTGCTACTTTTAAATTGGCGTCAAAAGTGAACTTGCTTCCCGGTACTTGAAAAAACAGGCATTTATACTTTTCTGAAGAAAAAAATTGCTTAATGCCAACAAATAAAAATTAAAATTTTGAAATTAAATAACGAAAAATAAATCATTCTATCATGTGATGCACTTTTTGTCTATACCGCATGTGCCATTGTTGAGATATTGGTCTTCAAGTTCGGATGACGGGATTTTGCAACGGCTAGTATTAATAGCAGAGAGACGTGCACGAAATCCAATTTCGGGATGAATAATCTCTAGGCGGCAAGGGAGGAAAATTTTCTAAGGCTACCAGACTTCCAAGAAGGTCACGGGTGGTACGGGGAAATAAAAAGCCCGTATTATCTCTTAAGAATCGGAACTCACACGTCCATGACTGGGGAGCTCTGCCCACACCAAGGAGACAACATGAATGAGATGGTATCTAGCACATTTTGGGTGAGGCGATGGATGATGAAAAGAATTCGCTCTGTGATTTAACATGCTTCATTTATTCACTACGCAGATTCAAGTGAGTGCACAGAAAATATTTCAACCATTTCTGTTCCATTAGGTTGGGGCATGAAGTAGATGAAAGAGTGCTCCCTCGTTCGCTCCTGGAAACGCCTCCCTACAGATTGACCTACATTCAGAATGAGGATCGTACACCCCACTTATTTACCATGCCCTTTGCGGATAACAGTACGGAAACGGCTTCTTGCTGAACGTGAGCCGGTAGGCAGAAGTGTGAGAGGTGTCGCTGCGTCCATCACAAATCCCCGAAGAGATAGGATAAGAATGCAAGTACATTACTCGAGAAGGCCACTCTCGAACAAGAGTGATTGACTTCCTCATTCCAGCTGGAACTCTTAATATATTCATGGTATTTTCTGTTATTTTCATTTAAAATTCCACTGATATGTTCCATCCAACCGCGTGATAATCCGGTGTTATCGGTGCAAAAGATCGCACCCACATAGTCACTCGAATAAAGAAATACTCAGGGAAATATCCTCACTGCAAATAATTGGAATACAACTAACTATTACAGAATGACCACACACATTCATCAAAGGATAATGCAGCCTTTTTTAATCCAATATCCTGCAGCAGCCTAACCACATTTAACAGGTCTTTGGTCAAACATTTACACAGAAAATTGGACTAGCTAATTTTATCCTTGAATTATAACATGTATGTTTCCACCAAGTGAAGAAAGAATGACACATTAAATTGCAAATTACTCCAAGTTAAATACTACCATGATCATAATGATCTAGGCATACAGAGCAAGATATTGAGGGAAAAACATATACTCACTTAAATATTATTAAATCCAATTTTACTTTTTCAACTTCATTGTATTCTTTCAGGTAATTTTCAACAACCTCTTGAAAGCGAGTAAAGTTCATTTCCTCGTACTTTTTTGATTTAAAAGGCACATCTGGGTATAGCACACTTCCAAACATCAGTGACTTAAGAGTATCATGGACTTTCTGAAAAAAATACATTGTAAGTTCAAGAGTGGCACTGAGTATATTATTAAGTACGTTGACCTCAAAAACAGGCAAGACTGCTGTGGGTTTGGGTTTCATTATGCCTTGTTTGAAACCTCTATCAGGCGTTAGTTGCTGGTGTACCTACTATTCATGTCCACTATTGAAATTCTCATGATATGAAATATGCACATGATATCATGTCTTGACTCAGAGGGGCTACGTTTGTTGTTGTGGTTATTAGGGACCAGCAACTAAGTTCATGTGCGTCGTTTAAAGAATAGGTGAACAGAGGTCGGAATCCAGCAGGGAATGGAGGAAGAGCGGAGAGGAACCCAGAGCAAAAGGCACCAAGGTGCCCACCGTGAACACTATAGAAAATGTTCCAGGAATCAAACCCTCGTGGTGAGAGACCCAGTAATATAGTCACCACAGCCGCCAGATTTCCTTAAATGCTAAGTTTTGAGGCCAAATATCGTTAAAAAACATTTCATACAGATTATTTTACAGATCACAACGTTTTTCTCACACAAGACGTCGATTTCTTAGATGCTTATAAGCTAAAAAAAATAGTTCCATGTCTATTCTTACCTGATTGGTTCTTGAAAACCCAGAGAAATATATAGTAGGACAAAGAAATAAAATTGTATTTCCACACGGAGTTTAATGAATCAGAGCAGAGGCAATTTCCACAAGGAGTTTCATTTATGACTACGAAGTATCATCGCCCGCAATAGAGCCTTCCCTTCCTCTTGGGAGGACCCTTCCTCTAATGACCTGGTCTGGAACTTTTGCCTCCAATACCTCCATTACAATAGCGGCCACCCCTATTACCAGAGCGGGAACCTACGCTCTGATAATGATTCCCACCCTAATTTTTGTACTAATTCTGAAACGCTATTCAAGCTATCGTAACACCTTTTAACGAACCTAGCTGATCTACGCTGCACACTGTCTAGTTCTCTGATCAAACCTAATTCATTAGGATCCCATACACTGGCTGCATACCCAAGGTGGGGCCTAACTAGTGAAAAGTAACATCGCTCTTTTGTCTTCTCATCACATTTCCCTGGCACTCTTTTTATAAATCCTAGCTTTCTCTTCGCCCGGCCGCATTGTTCCCGGATGTGTCTTCCCCACGATAAATCCTTAGCGATTGTTACACCTAAATATCTTATGGTTTCATCGTTTTCGATCTTCGTGTTACTAGTTTATAGGTACGCTCTTTCGAATTATTCCTCCTCCAAAAATTGATAGCTACACACATTTTAAGGTTAAGTTCTAACTGCCATTTGTCGCACCACTCTTGAATTGCATCTAAATCCTTGCTAAGCGATTTCCTGTCCTCTTCTTTAGATATACCCCTATACACTACCGCATCGTCTGCAAAAAGTCTAAGCTTACTACTAACTACGGTACCCAAATCGTTTATGTATAAAAAGAAATAGGAGCGGACCTACTACGCTACCCTGGGGAACTCCCGATGTGACTTTGATTGTGTCCGACATGATACCATCTATGACAAGCCTCTGCTCTCGCCCACTTAAGAATTCTTTTACCCAACATACAACGTCATTATTTATACCAAAACTCTTTAACTTCAAGGTTAATTTATCATGAGGAACTTTATCGAATGCCTTTTAAAATCTAAAAATATCGCATCAATTTCAGTACCATAAGATCGAGTGTTTTCCCGGCGAATAGTATGAAGAAATGTTTCTCGGGCTTGACACCGGTTAATGGGCTCCATTACTGGCAGTAATGGAGCCTATTAACCGGTGTCAAGCCCGAGAAACATTTCTTCAATTTCAGTACTGTTTTCGCCGTAGACTAAAATATCGTGTACGAATAAAGCTAATTGTGTCTCGCAAGATCTACCTTTCCGGAACCTATGTTGGCTGTTTATGAGTAATTCCTGACTATCCAAATGCCCCATGATCGAACTGACTACAATTTGCTCAAATATCTTACAAGAGATTGACGTGAGTGAAATGGGTCTGTAGTTACTAGGTACTTCCCTGTCACCGCTTTTAAAAATAGGTGTAATATTAGCTACTTTCCAATCCTTGGGTACTGTGTGGCACTTTAGTGTTTTATTGAATATTATTTCTAGATAGAGGGCTACCTCAGAAACTAACGTTTTACATACTCTGGAAGGAATTTGATCGGGACCTGGTGATTTGTTTTTACTCATGCTTTTTAACTGCTGCTCTATTCCGCGACATGAAATTTTTATTTCGGGCATTTGCTCACTGAAAGTGTTCGGCGGTGGTTCCACTGCGTTGTGTGACGATGAGTTGAATACGCTTTGGGAGGTGTTTAAAGTATTGGCTTTTTCTACACTGCTGGTGACTCTAATTTCTTTATCGTTTTTAAGTGTGTGCACTGTGGATCTATTTCCCTGAAGCTCTCTCACATATGACCAAAACGCTTTAGGATTGCTATCTAAATATTCTCCTAACATCTTGCTCTTGAAATGTGATAACGCTTGCCGACACGATTTCCTTGCTAATGCTCTCGTTTTTTATAGTTTTGAACTAACTTATCTTTTTCCTCTTCCGATAGACCCTGTCCTACATTTTTCATCCTAGCGTTGCTTACCCTTTGTCGCTTTAGTGATTTCCTAACCTCCGCGTTATACCACCTTGGCTCTGTATTATCACTGATGAATTTACTTGGTATGTATTTTTGAACTGCGTTACGGGTGACCTCAAGAAATTCTCTCCACGAATCCTCTGTATTTAATCCTTTGATTAAATGCTTCCCTTAATTCCTCTTTCATACCGTCGTAATTTGCCTTGCCAAATAAGTATACCCTCCTCCTTGATTTATAATGTCTTTCAACGCCTACAATAAATTTCGCATGCACTATTTATGCACTAAACAAATCACCAGGTCCCGATCAAATTCCTTCCAGAGTATATAAAACATTAGCTTCTGAAATAGCCCCCTATCTAGAAATAATATTCAATAAAACACCAAAGAACCACACAGTACCCAAGGATTGGAAAGTAGCTAACATTACACCTATATTTAAAAGCGGTGATAGGGAAGAACCTAGTAACTACAGACCCATTTCACTCACGTCAATCTCTTGTAAGATATTTGAGCACATAGTAGTCAGTTCGATCATGGGGCATTTGGATAGTCAGGGATTACTCATAAACAGCCAGCATGGGTTCCGGAAAGGTAGATCTTGCGAGACACAAATAGCTTTATTCGTACACGATATTTTAGTCCACGGCGAAAGCAGTACTGAAGTTGATGCGATATTTTTAGATTTTAAAATAGGCTTTCGATAAAGTTCCTCATGACAAATTAATCTTGAAGTTAGAGAGTTTTGGTATAAATAAAGACGTTGTATGTTGGGTAAAAGAATTCTTAAGTGGGCGAGAGCAGAGGGTTGTCATAGATGGTATCATGTCGGACACAATCGAAGTCACATCGGGAGTTCCCCAGGGTAGCGTAGTAGGTCCGCTTCTATTTCTTTTATACATAAACGATTTGGGTACCGTAGTTAGTAGTAACCTTCGACTTTTTGCAGACGATGCGGTGGTGTACAGGGGTATATCAAACGAAGAGGACACGAAATCACTTAGCAAGGATTTAGATGCAATTCAAGAGTGGTGCGACAAATGGCAGTTAGAACTCAGCCTTAAAAAGTGTGTAGCCATCAATTTTTGAAGGAGGAATAATTCGATAGAGCGATCCTATAGAATTAATAACACGAAGATCGAAAACGTTGAAACCGTAAGATATTTAGGTGTAACAATCACTAAAGATTTATCGTGGGGAAGACACATAAGGGAAATATGCGGCCGAGCGAAGAGAAAGCTAGGATTTATAAAAAGAGTACTTGGGAAATGTGATGAGAAGACAAAAGAGCGATGCCACTTTTCACTAGTTAGGCCCCACCTTGAGTATGTAGCCAGTGTATGGGATCCTAATGAATTAGGTTTGATGAGAGAACTAGACAGTGTGCAGCGTAGAGCAGCTAGGTTCGTCAAAAGGTGTTACCATAGGTTGAGTAGTGTATCAGAATTAATACAAGAATTAGGGTGGGAATCATTATCAGAGCGTAGGTTAAAGTTCAGATTAAATCTATTGGAGAAATTTCAATCGGATAGCTTTACTGAAGATTTTAGGCACATATTAAAAACACCAGCGTATTATGCTAGATTCGACCAGATAAATAAGATTAGAGAGATAGATTATCGTACTGGTAGATTCAAAATGGCATTTTTCCCCCGTACTATAAGAGAACAGAATAGGCAGCATAGGAAAGGGATAGGTAGGGGAAATATTTTAGAGTATTCTGTAGTGCATGATGCATGTATTAACCCCTCAAATACTACAGATACTAACAATCAAGTTGCATGAGACCCTTTAGTTACTTGCTTGCATGTTAGTAGTGCATGCTTGGTGATCTTCACCCTCTGCCACACACCCTCGCGGTGGCTTGCAGGGTATCGTGTAGATGTAGATGTAAACTATACATGTATAAATAAACTATATGTGTTTAAGGCTAAAGTAAATCCATTAAATATCTACTACTAAAAAAGCAACGAAAAAGATGAGATAAATTAAGCACTAGTCAAAGAAACATAAGTATAGCTAAAAAACTATTACCAAATAAGTTCAATAACAATAAGCGATAAAAAAATCAACTATATGAATATACTAGGTTAAAAATAAGTTACGCGAACTACAGAGTTAGTATAAACTATATATGTATAAATAAACTCAAGAACAAATTAAATTAAGCGGAAAACTCACTACAGAGAAAAAAAACCTGTGAAACTACTGAGACCGTTAACAGTTACGTGGGAACTACACGTTAGGATGGATTATACGGTTCTACACAGAACTATGAATAAATAACACAATAAAATAATATTAAATTAGAAGAACACTTGTAGGAGAACAACTCTATATAATATCACGGAGATTAAGAGCGGTAGGTACGGAAGCACGGATATTATGAAACAATAAGTAATGCAGATGCGCTAGAACGAATAAAATTAAATCAAAGCCGAGTGAAGCATAAGAAGAATATGTTAACAATAGGTTATAAAAAACGGTTCTACAAACTGAGAAAAGTTTAGAAAACAACAAAAATTATGGTGATGATAAAATATAAATAGGAAACGGAAATACGCTGACTATGGAATAGCCGCAACGATGTGAGACAATAGTGGAAGATTTGTATTTATCTCAAATATAAAAGTAATAAATAAAACACGGGTTTAGTTCTACTTATCGCTATCGGCACACACTCTCGGCAGACTCACACGGGAATACAGGGACTCCGGCCACAGGAGGCGCAGAACACTCACACACTAAACACGCTCACTTGCTACTAAACACTCACTACTGAATACACTACTACACTATGAAATATAGGAAAGCCTAGGACGACACAATTTCCCAAACTGCACTCAATGTAGTCTTCGTGAAGATGAAGATGTAGATGTATCGTCGCTCCCGTTTCGACTGGGGTGGCTGGGACCATCGAAATATCTAACTTACGCGTGTGAGAGTTTATTTTTTGTGTTATGTCTATATTTTTCACGCCTGCGTAAGATTGTTACGAATAAAATGTGTGGCTAGTGTAGGAAGGTGTGAAGGAATTTGGAGGGGAAGAAGAGGGGGGATGGGGCTAGTGCCGGATGTTCAAACCAGGTCTTTCAAAATCACGAGGCACCCAAATGAAAGCTGCTTTGCGGGCCCTGACCTCTGTTCTGCTTGCGTACTCCGGCAGGGATTCAAGTACAGATAGGGCGAACACTTGTCAAAACGGAGGCTGTGGGAAATAGTGTGTGCAGGGATCGGAAAGGATGTAAATGAGGCGCATCCATGTGGAGGATCGATGGTTGTTCATTCTGATAGATAGGGGCGTTGCGCATTCGCCAATGTGGGACATGAATTGCATGTCAGAAGTCGCTCAAAATATACGCAATTTCGTCTGGCAAGTAGCATAGGAGGGAAGTGATGAGGGGGTGGGGAGAGGTAGGTGAGGACCACATTAAAGGACAGGTTTTACAAATACATACATATATTCATATTGATTAAATCCAATGTTTTTCAAATTTTTAAATTTAAAAATTATATTGACGGTTAAGCTGTAACATCTGGGAATATTACTTTTGGTTGAAAGGTGACCTTCAAAGGTTATCCCTGATATTTCTTAGCCTATTTTAAAATTAGTAAAACACTTTTACCTTTCCTTTCACTGTTCCAAGGTTTTCAAATACTGCTTCAAAACTTTCTTTGAAGTGAGTTTTTATACAGTAGTCAATCCTTTGAATTAGCCAGTCCTTTTCACGTAAATTTAGGAGTCTGTCATAGAATTCACGTAAAATTTCATGAGTCCAAAGTCTGAAAAAAAGAAATATTAATCAGTTTAATGAAAAATATATAGTTTATTTACAACTTTTCTCATAACTATGGCACGTTCTACCTCATAATATTAGAAGTAGCCTAAGACTATTCACTGGGATTTTTTTGACATAGTGCCAGCAAACTAAAATATTTTCTTCAAAAAATGTGCCAACTTTGATTTGTGTATTTATTTACATCCTTAGGTAAATATCACTTCACTGTATAAATGACATATGACAACCTGTATCAGGGGCGGATCCAGGGGGGTGGGGGCGGTCGACCGCCGAAAGCCTTGGAGAACCGATATACTGTCTTTTCATTAGAGGGGTGGGGGTATAAGGGTAAGGAGGACAAGACTGGTGACCGCCCCCCACCCCAAACCTGACGTATTGGTCAGCCCCTGACCTGTATGAAACGTAGCCCCCTTACAACGTAAACCATGCGAGTAAAATCATAACTTTAGTTTATCACCATGATAAAATGCATGATAGCTCATTTTATGTTTTATTTATAATAGGTATAGATATTTGGAGAATAGTTAAAAGAAGCGCAAAAACTTCGGAGAAATAAAAATTCGTAAAGATATATTTTATAAAAAATGGAGGTAGTGGTATTCTCCATGTCTGGTTTAATAAATAATTTCAAGGTACTTTCATCAGATCGAATAAAAAGCATACATTAACTCGTTGACGTGATTTAATCTTTATCAGCACCGTTTCAGTAACACTCTCCTGCATCACTGCCAGTATATGTCTTCAGAAACTGCTACTTAATCAAGAAAACTTATCTATCTCGCCTGGCGTTCAAACAATATCAGTTAAATATATTAACACGCCGCCATGCTCGTTTTGCCCACTAAATATCGAGTAACGTTATAAATGCATAAATCACCGAAGTATTAGCCTTCTAAAATTAGTTTTCGCTATCGTACATACACAGTACACACATTTACAGATAGGTGGATAGATAGGTACAAATAGGTAGGTCTGCAGCACGAAGACTTAATAACTTGTCAAATATACGTAGTAACGTAGTATTTCGCTGGTAAGATGAATTTTTAATGTTCATTTTGCTCTCCCATTTTTTCCTGCCAGAATAAAGGAATTAATTTTTTTTTAACTGGTAGAGAACCTGGCCGGAAATCAGGGGGTCCGGGTTCGAGTCCCGGTCAAGGCGAATGATTTTTTTCTCTGTGGAATATTTGCTATTGTTGAATAAATTATTTGATGCGAGAAGAAGTACGTTATATGAACAAGGTGTAACCATTATAATCACATAGGTACAACAAAAACTAGTAGGAAACTAAGAGTTGAAGCAATCTCATGCAACTTAAATAAAAGCTTATCTGATGAGTTAAAAACAGAGTAAAGCGGCCATAATGGCTTTGTAACGAGTTTAAACGGCAAGTTCATCCAAGTTATTTACATTAGAATGAAGTTTCGCTTGCGTGGTCATTTCAGAAAGGATGCATTGCAAAACCTTTTCGACATATCAACATTGTTAAATTTTTTTGGTGGGAACTTTGTTCGTGGCATGCAGTGCATGTGAGAACAAATTTGACAATGTTGAGTCAACGTTGGCATTTTCACAAATCAATCAATTTTGCGGCACCGACTTCTTCCACACGGGAACCTTATCCCTCATGGTTGGGTTGCATTCAAAGTTCAACCCAGTGGAATTGCCGAGAGATTTTCACTAACAGAAGTTTTATTTATCTTTGTCAAAATATGTCGCCTAAAGTAGGGGTATCTTCTATGCTCATGCATATTAAATGAAAGTAAATAGCGATGAATAATATCCTGGTCATTACGCATGGTAGTCCTCAAGGTGGCGTAGGAAGTTGAACAGGAAGTATTTAGTGTAGCATCTTGTAATCTTATTTCTTTAAGGGACAAATATTTCAAATCAAATGGAAACAATAAAATGTTGCTACCAAACTTTAGTTCCTGTTTTTACATTTTATATTATCTATATCTACGACATCCCCTGCCACACACCCTCGTAGTGGCTTGCAGGGTATCGTGTAGATGTAGATGCATCGTGTAGACATGCCCTGCAATTCACCTCGAGGGCGTGTGGCAAAGGTATTCAATAAGAAAAAATACTATGCACCTGCTCCCAAATCTCACTGATGAGAAATATGGATCGGAGATTTTCGCAGCGAGAACTGTCGTCAATAAATTTGTCAATTTTTGATAAATTTGTGGCCAGAGTGGTGATATTGTCATTTACCTAAATTCGACTATTAACAAAATTATGAAGACAAAAAATATTTTCTACAATAGAAGTTCTTAATTTTTTCTTCGTTTCAGCTGCTTACAGCCCTTGAATTCCGAAAATGTTTTCTCGCAACCACCTCAAAATATAAATTTTTATTAACGGCTGATAGGAAACATTGGATACTCTGGATGTAAAATTATGAGCGCAATTCTCTTATAAATAATGCTTTACTGTCAACTCAGTGTGCAGAAAAAAGCTTCAATAACTACTCAACAAATAGTCATTAAATTGTTGGTTGCTAAAACCATATAATAGACGTTATTTTCTTATCGCAACCTCTTGCACACCCTGAAGGAGCTTCTCGCGTCCTCAGGGATGCACTCCCTCATGAAGAGGTAGACCAAATAGTTTGTCCGTCAAAAAATTATCGAGGAAAATTTTAGTTGGAAAGGAGCACCAAGAGAGAAACAGATTGGAAGAAAAAATTTCAGTGATAGTAGTGAATTGTCGTAGTATAAGAAATAAAGTAGCAGAATTTCACCACCTCATTAAGAGTACTAATGCAGATATAATCGTAGGTACAGAAAGCTGGCTTTCGAAGGACATATCAGATCATGAAGTATTTCCGAAGTGTTTTACAGTATACAGAAAGGATAGAGTAAGCAGAAACGGAGGAGGAGTTTTCATAGCTGTGAAGGACCCGTATGTCAGTAGAAGAGAACTTATTTCAGAGCGAAATGTAGAAAGTATTTGGTGTTCCGTTAAAAGTAAAAGTAGTAACGCAAAACAGATATATGTAGGTGCATATTACAGGCCACCGGACGCAGACGGCAATTCTATAATAGAGCTAGAGTCAGAGATACGCACATTACTTTCTGGGAAGAATGATAGAGGAATAATAGTAGGCGGAGATTTCAATCTCCCCTCGATAGACTGGAATACGTGTAGTTTCATTACAGGAGGTAAGGATAAGGAACATTGCGAATCACTGTTGAACACCTTTACGACACATTCTTTACAACAGCTAGTAACAGAGCCGACCAGGGGAAACAACATTCTAGACTTATTAGCAACAAATATACCCGAGCGAGTTCTAAATACAGTTACAGACACAGGAATTAGTGACCATAAAATAATGAATGCGAAATTTATTGTAGGCGTTGAAAGACATTATAAACCAAGGAGGAGGGTGTACTTATTGGGCAAGGCAAATTACGACGGTATGAAAGAGGAATTAAGGGAAGCGTTTAATGTATTCAGCGAACAAAGCAAAGGATTAAATACAGAGGATTCGTGGAGAGAATTTCTTGAGGTCACCCGTAACGCAGTTCATAAATACATACCAAGTAAATATATTAGTGATAATACAGAGCCAAGGTGGTATAACGCGGAGGTTAGGAAATCACTAAAGCGAAAAAGGGTATGCCACGCTAAGATGAAAAAAGCCAGACGGGGTCTATCGGTAGAGGAAAAAAATGAGCTAGTTCAAAACTATAAAAAATCGAGAGCATTAGCAAGGAAATCATGTCGGCAAGCGTTATCACATTTCAAGAGCAAGATGTTAGGAGAATATTTAGATAGCAATCCTAAAGCGTTTTGGTCATATGTGAGAGAGCTTCAGGGAAATAAGTCCACAGTGCACACACTTAAAAATGATAAAGGAATCAGAGTCACCAGCAGTGTACAAAAAAGCCAACACTTTAAACACCTTCTTCCAAAGTGTATTCAACTCATCGTCACAAAACGCAGTGGAACCACCGCCGAACACTTTCAGTGAGCAAATGCCCGAAATAAACATTTCATGTCGCGGAATAGAGCAGCAGTTAAAAAGCATAAGTAAAAACAAAGCACCAGGTCCCGATCAAATTCCTTCCAGAGTTTATAAAACATTAGCTTCTGAAATAGCCCCCTATCTAGAAATAATATTCAATAAAACACTAAAGAACCACACAGTACCCAAGGATTGGAAAGTAGCTAACATTACACCTATATTTAAAAGCGGTGATAGGGAAGAACCTAGTAACTACAGACCCATTTCACTCACGTCAATCTCTTGTAAGATATTTGAGCACATAGTAGTCAGTTCGATCATGGGGCATTTGGATAGTCAGGGATTACTCATAAACAGCCAGCATGGGTTCCGGAAAGGTAGATCGTGCGAGACACAAATAGCTTTATTCGTACACGATATTTTAGTCCACGGCGAAAGCAGTACTGAAGTTGATGCGATATTTTTAGATTTTAAAAAGGCTTTCGATAAAGTTCCTCATGACAAATTAATCTTGAAGTTAGAGAGTTTTGGTATAAATAAAGACGTTGTATGTTGGGTAAAAGAATTCTTAAGTGGGCGAGAGCAGAGGGTTGTCATAGATGGTATCATGTCGGACACAATCGAAGTCACATCGGGAGTTCCCCAGGGTAGCGTAGTAGGTCCGCTTCTATTTCTTTTATACATAAACGATTTGGGTACCGTAGTTAGTAGTAACCTTCGACTTTTTGCAGACGATGCGGTGGTGTACAGGGGTATATCAAACGAAGAGGACACGAAATCACTTAGCAAGGATTTAGATGCAATTCAAGAGTGGTGCGACAAATGGCAGTTAGAACTCAGCCTTAAAAAGTGTGTAGCCATCAATTTTTGAAGGAGGAATAATTCGATAGAGCGATCCTATAGAATTAATAACACGAAGATCGAAAACGTTGAAACCGTAAGATATTTAGGTGTAACACTCACTAAAGATTTATCGTGGGGAAGACACATAAGGGAAATATGCGGCCGAGCGAAGAGAAAGCTAGGATTTATAAAAAGAGTACTTGGGAAATGTGATGAGAAGACAAAAGAGCGATGCTACTTTTCACTAGTTAGGCCCCACCTTGAGTATGCAGCCAGTGTATGGGATCCTAATGAATTAGGTTTGATGAGAGAACTAGACAGTGTGCAGCGTAGAGCAGCTAGGTTCGTCAAAAGGTGTTACGATAGGTTGAGTAGTGTATCAGAATTAATACAAGAATTAGGGTGGGAATCATTATCAGAGCGTAGATTAAAGTTCAGATTTAATCTATTGCAGAAATTTCAATCGGATAGCTTTACTGAAGATGTTAGGCACATATTGAAAACACCAGCGTATTATGCTAGATTCGACCAGATAAATAAGATTAGAGAGATAGATTGTCGTACAGATAGATTCAAAATGGCATTTTTCCCCCGTACTATAAGAGAACAGAATAGGCAGCATAGGAAAGGGATAGGTAGGGGAAATATTTTAGAGTATTCTGTAGTGCATGATGCATGTATTAACCCCTCAAATACTATAGATACTAACAATCTAGTTGCATGAGACCCTTTAGTTGCTTGCTTGCATGCTAGTAGTGAATGCTTGGTGACCTTCACCCCCTGCCACACACCCTCGCGGTGGCTTGCAGGGTATCATGTAGATGTAGATGTAGAATAATATTTCTCGGGTTCAGCTGCGTTTAAGGCTTCGTTAGCAAAGGGATAGGTACGGGAAATATTTTAGAGTAGTCTGTAGTGCATGACGCATGTATTAACCCCTTAAATACTACAGATACTAACAATCTAGTTCCTATAGTTGCTTGTTTGCATGTTAGTAGTGCATGCTTGGTGGTCTTCACCCCCTGCCACACACCCTCGCAGTGGCTTGCAGGGTATCGTGTAGATGTAAGTGGTCTAGATTCCGTGGCCATCGCAGGGCAAATGATGGAAACGGAAATTTTAATTTCTGAAATAAAATTGCCATGAAAATATCAACCGTGACGACGGGATCAAACTAAGCTCAACGTGGAGTACGCTCTTCCGAAGAGTAGAGACTCAGCGTACGAGCATAGACAACAGCGATGCCGTACTCGACCGTGACGAGGGACTCAATGCCATGAGTCACGTGAACACGGCGAGGTTCGGGGGAACTCTGACGTCAGAGGCACCACCGGAAAGGGGAGGGGAGAAAGTTCGGTGACCTGAAAGTATATATACATGTCCGTTTCCATCATTGTAGTGAAGATGCGCCCTTCAATGGCCGCGAAAGCTAGACCACTAACTAAGCGTCACACACCGCTGAACCCGAGAAACAATATTGACCTCACTACTGTGAAATACTTTCAGTAAACATTCAATCAGTTTATCATATAGCTTGTCGGTGGAAATTTCTTTTCTCTAGAATAGGTAATATGCGTAAAAATACATTTTTTTTAAATAAGGAGAAAACATTTGGAAGTGCAGATACTCTTAGGAGAGATGAAACCAAACTTGCATTCCCTGAAAAATTTTTAATATCTTATGAAAAGAAATATTTTCTCATTTTAGGAATCACAAGTTTCATTAACTCGCTACCGCGTCCCATTGGTTACAGCACAAAACCAGTGAAAACGTTTTTTTTTCCTGGAAAATATGGTGGCATGTAGGGCAAAAAAAGTTGTTAAAAGAAATTCTCTCCACGAATTCTGTGTGTCTAATTCTTTGCTTGTTCGCTAAATACATCAAACAATTCCCTAAATTCCTCTTTCATACCTTCGTAATTAGCCTTTCCAAGTAAGTATACCCTCCTCCTTGGTTTATAATGTGTTTCAACGCCTAGAATAAAATTCGCATGCACTATTTTATGATTACTGATTCCTATGTTTGAAACTATATTTAGAACTTTTTCGGGTGTATTTGTTGCTAATGAATCTAGAATGTTGTTTCCCCTGGTCCATTCTTTATTTCTGCTAATGACGCATTATTGGTCCTTGAAAATTTGTTCTCACGAATACATTTGCGCAAGCGAACAATGTTGTATAAACAGCCTCTTAACCCGAAGTAGGGGCCGTGATTAGAGTGCTGGCCTCTCGGATTTCTCCTTGGCCCCTACTTGAGTGTTTTACGGAGAACTTTCGAGTACAGTGCTCCGTCCGTCGGATGGGACGTTAAGCCATGGTCCCCTTGGCCTCTTTTCGTTAGGAACAGGCTGATTCCACCGCCGTTTTCTTCCCACTCTTCCTCCGTTCCCTTCCATTCCTTACCCTTGAGCCTTTCCTCCTGGTCTGCAGCATTCCTCCTATTATTAAGGGGGCAATCGGTAAACGTGCTAACTAGCTGCATCCTGCAATTTCGTGAAGGTGGTACAGTTGGTATGGGTAGGTCACGTAGCTTTATGTCGTAAGACGACCGATATCTGACAATAGCGTTCAACAAATAGAGCAGACCGTTTTTGACATCAGTTTTTAAATGGGATAAAAACATTTTGCATCTCTATAAATACGTTTTAGCACCATTTGAAAGCGTATTTTAAACCATTTAAAAACGTTTTAGCACCGTTCTAGCGTTTTAGCCTTGAAGACGATAGACAACTCGACCATGGAAACGTCGGCAATGCAGAGTTTGACCTTCACAAGTACCCGAAAAGCTTCACAAACGTTTTAGCACCGTTTGAAAATGTTTTCAAAGCCCACTGAAAAAGTTTTTGAGCGGACTTATTTATTGTTCTGGCTCTATTTTTGTCATATTCGAAACGTCTTTTAAGAACGGCAAAAAAAAAACTTTTTCTAAACGCAGCTACGTTTTCGGGTTGTCCTCCGCGTCGATTCAATTCCGAGACAACCCGAAAAACTAGCTGCACCCACTGCACATCCATCAACACTTTTTCAAAACATTTTTGTGTTGTCTGGACTGATAACTCAAGACACTTTTACCACACTCAAACAGTTGTGATAGCTTACGCATTACCTTGTTTAATGTATGGAATTATCCTGGGACTAGTCTACATTCATTGAGACATGCAGTGCTCAGTAAGCCGACAACAGATATTTTTTCCATTCACCTGATCAACACCTTCCTGCTGTCCACAGATTCTTTGTTGATTAAAGAGCACCCTTGAATCACCCGTGAAATGTCTCGCAGGTTAAACATGTAATGGCATTTCAACGGGTTTGGCAACAGATTTTCCTTCGCGTCAGCATAAATCTTGAGAGTTGCGTTGACCATTGCCACAACTGATCCGGCTATGTCAGCTCCAAAGTTTCGATTCTGGGAAAGGAAGCACTTAATGTCAGCAATCGTTTCAACTGCAGCAGATATTGCTAAATTCATTCATAGTTGCAATAAACAAAAATATTGACCAATTATGAAAATACGTTTCTCAAAATACATTTAATAGGCCAACAAAGAATAATATGCTTGCTTTTTCAAATGTGAAATTCTGGGAATTTAGAATCAAAGACATAAATCCATTAAGTACATTTTGCTCGTTGCATTGGTCACAAGAATTCAATGTTCCAAGTTTTTACAGGGGACATCCCCATTATTATTATATTCATAAAAATCTGACAATGTAAATAATGACTCCTTCAAATGCTAACTTTCATTAAACAGAAATCCATAGAACAGAAGAAAGACTAATAAATACATACTCTTACTTTCCTCTGTGTATTCCTGAGTACCTATGGAAAACATTAACGAAAGCAAATGGGCCTTTTGAATCTGTTAATGAATAATACCTCCTCATGGTCTATGACCTTCACTCGATGGAATGGGATTTTGCATTCGTTCCTTTGGGCCCTTGAGGTACACTGGCAGAGGCACTGAACCCTTGCAAGATAAGTGGAAGGGTCGGAGCCAAATGCAATTGGTAGTCTGTTCATGTCGGTCAGGCGGGCTGTCATGTGGACGACTCCAGTGGAGTGGCCTCTCATGGGATGCTACAGACACCGCTGAGGCAGGCAATGGAAAATCATGTCTATTTCACTTTCCCGAAGTTGTAGTGATTGACTTGGAATAGCGTACTGATTTCTGGCCCAGAACACTTGGGGTGGGTAGGTGTAACGCCTGAAAGTGGGGGAAGACAATTCTCATCTGACTTCATCCTTGGACGGGAAAAAGAGTGAAACAAAACTGCTAACAAGAAGACTCACAAGGGAATGATACAACTCTTATGACAGGAACCTGAAGTGTTATTAGAATGACTAGCTCAAAGTTGAAATTCAACGGGAGGGATGAAAAGTATAAAGACACTTGGTATTCAACATTTTTGAAATTTTCCACGAAAGGGTGAAACTCTGCGGTGACTACAATGCGGTTTATGGCATCTCTCTCTTCGACGAACGGTTTGAGCATCGTCGATGTTTACATTCCGAGGGGACAATGGCCTTAGCAGCGATCGCAAAATCGACGGATGAAGTGATTTGCACCAGGGAGAATAGGAGAGTGTTGGGGGAAAGGTAAAAAAAGGCATAGAAAAAAGAGGTAGGGCTTTCCAAGGAACGGAAAAAGGGTGGAGAGGATGCCAGCATCAGCTCTAGAATTAAAGGCTTCACTTTCCATTCCAAAGATAGGAGCACTGCATGCAAAAAGCTCTCTCCTCACAGCACTCAAGTGAGGTTCACTTCACCAATGAAACACTTCTTCCACTGCCAGGATTTGAACCCAGCCCTCGGGGTGGGAAGCCGGTACACTAGCCACCTTAAGGTAGGTTAAAGGTCCGGTGAGAATGGAAAACGTATTTTTATTCGGGGATTAACAACTTATTTCATGTCCAACAAGCTAATTTACGGCGTTTTTTACTTCATAATGTTTCCTACTACATTTAAATGGTGAATATGTGTTACAACAGGGTTAGACAAGTGGGAGAGGGAGGTAAGGGAGACGCCGGAATACTCTCTCGCCCGCGTAAACATTTTGTCTTGAGCCAGCTCTGCTAGCCACCACAACAACCAGACCTCAGAGAAAAAAAGAGAGCACATGAAAAAGGGTGGTAAGAGCAATGTGATGAGGTTCCAGAGAGTAGAAGAAATGGGTGCCCATTCCTCAAGGGTTGAAGCTTAATCTGGCAGTAAGCAATACAAACTAGTAGCGTATCAAGATAAACACGAAAAGGTTAGTGATCCAAAGAGAAGAAATTCTAGCCAAGTGGATCTCTGGTGAAATTTGAGAATCTCAACAAAAAGCGTGCATAGAGTTTAATTGAAAACAATTATCATAAATATACCAGAGCAGAGAGATCTGATCTGGAGCTAGAAACGAGTCTACTTCGTCGCGCCATATTGGAAAAAACCGGCGATCGGGTTGCAAACCCTGCAGGGGTGTCAGGCCGGGGGGTGCGGTCTGTTCGGGGCTCACCCTAAAAATGTCAACGGGAGTGATCACAGGTTCGAGGGGGCTTCGTCGAAAATGAGCGGACCAGTCGTGGGAATGCAAAAGGGCGCATTCCGAGGCCGTCTGTGATTGGTGGACCTTCTATTGTTCGCAGGTACTATTTATATTTGTACTTTCATAGTAGAAGTGCAGTGCTTCGGGGTTTAAGGAAATTCAGAAGACCATACACGTAAAGTTCGTCGGTAGTTTGTTATCTATCCATAGTAAAGATCGGTTTGGATGTGGATGCTGAAATACCCACTTCTTCTAATCGTTAACCAGGATGCACCTCGCTTTCCAAATAACGCTGTTCTCTCATCACCCGTTCCTCATCGCCCCGCCCTTCCCCTCCTGCTTCCCCTCCTCCTTTCCCCTCCTCCTTTCCCCTCCTCAGACACTTTCTCTCCTCCGTGCCCATTGCCTCCATTGCTTTCCTTGCCACAAGTCTCACATTCTTCTCTAAGACCACTTCTCAAAAGCCGCAAGCCTATTTTCACTCCCTTTCCTTTTATTTCACATTTCGGCGACACAAAATGCCAAGCTCCACATTTCACACTCTTGACTAGGCTTCTCGTCACGCGCCTGCCTCCTGTTCTTAAGTTGTTCCATCCTACAAATAAATACATACACCAAGTAAACGATTTGTCTTCAAACTTCGCACATTCTTCACTATTTTTCTTCCAACATACTGCTCGAGCTGCTGTTGTTGTTCCACCTGATTGTGTTCTCTTAACTTTAAATTTAATGCGTCGTTTGTGCGGTCGAAAATCTATTTCCTCATAGTAGATCTTCATTCCGAGTCTTTTTCACTGCTTTTTCAGAAATCTATTAATGATTGTTCGAACTCTGCCTACTGATTGCTGGCTATACAGCACCGGTGTTGATGGAAAAGTCCTGCCTAACCCGCTCAACCAAAATCTCCTTCCACCACTTTTTCTTGTACCTTCTCGTCGCATAATTATTCTGATAGCATAGGTATCCGGTACCTCCGGATTAGACGGATATCCGGCTCTTATTACAGACCCACCTTATGCACCACCAATATTTCAACGCCTTGAAATAAAACATTAAGATGATGTAAATGCCCCTAGCAATTAGACTTCAATACGGAGGAAGTACAATGGTTTATACACTTTATAGGGCACGGATAATTCGCTTACGCCATTTCATAAATTATTTTCGTTACTCAATATGTGTCACCACCCTCGGTAGCCGCATGGGTTAGACTGGAATCCAGTGAATTGCTTTTTGAAACTAATAGCTCTATCGAACTAAAATCTAAGGGAAAGAATTTTGTGAGAAATCAAGATCCTTTAGATTATGAATACTAAAGAGTAACTGTCAAATACTGAGCCTCATCCAAGAGCTACGTCAAGTGATAATGAAATATTGGCGCAGAGTCTTTCTACGAATTCACATTTTTGAAGCATCAGTAACTATTGTGATATGAGTCACTTGCGAAACCTCTGTGAACAAGTCAATTATTTTTCTACCCAAAAGCAAAAAAATCGGTGGAAAATAGGGTCCGCAATTTCGTTCTAGTAAAAGAGCAAGTATCCCTATAAATCAACTAAAATTATGACATATAATAGACTAAGGTTGGTTCAGTGGCACGCTGTCACCATATATTCCGTGAAGCCACTACAAAAGGCTCTGCAACCTCTTCATTTTGGATATTTTCTGCGAAAACTGATTTCCGGCGTTTTTTGTATATTTTGTTCAACTTTAAGCCCTCGCATATTGTTAACACGCAATGATTACGAAAAATTAAATCATGCATAACGTGAATCAATAAAAGGAGAATCACCAAGCAAAAGTTCAACTTCTAAACTGAACAAAACTACTTTTGGGATTTTGGCCAATTAATTTCGATTTCAGCAACGTTATAGGCACACCTGGCCTCCATAGCGGGCAGTGGAGGATCCTCCCACCAACTACAATTGGACTGCTAAGGAGCCCTAAGAGAGCCGAAGAGCAGCAAACGGCGCGCTACCGCCGGCTAGGATCACCATGCGGCAGGAGATATATGTATCTCTCTGGTATAAATATATACACATAGTAAGCATTCACTGAAAACAGAATACAATCATTAAAATGGCGAACCCCGCAAGTTGGATAAGATAGAAAGATATTAATCAGAATGTGATTACCATGAGTTCTGTGTGCAATATACTCCTGTAAATTTTACTCAAGGAAGCTTCGCATAAGGGGTTGAGGGAAAACACACTGAAATGTGACAAAAAACGCGGGTTAAGTCCGTCTTGAGTGCCACCAATGGGTCTCATGGCAGCCAGCATCAGGATATCCGAGAGGAGAATTGGATGTGATTCTTCCAAGTCAAACCTGGAGGGAAATCGTATCACATTAACGGATTTCGAGCAGCATATTAAATACAGTGAAATTTAGTCAAAATATAACATAAGAATGTATGAATACAATTCAGTTTAGTCCCAAATACAAGGGTAATGAATTACCACAGCCAGGTTTTAATCAACTTAAACCCTAGAGGGTGTGTAATTAGGTCAATTTAATGCTACAAAAAATTAAGAAAATTTTTTCTTTGACAAAATAATTTATAAGAATTTATTAGCGGTCGGTATAATATCATATACAGCAACATAATTCTCCATAAAATATAACTTTCCAGAAATACTTTCGTAGGGAAAAAGAAACATGCAAATTGTCAGTTTTAATGTTAGATCAGGTAGAGTACCACAAATATCCACATCTTACAAGCAAATTGATACAAAAATAAAACACCGATGGTATAAAAAAATCACGTGTAATTCAAATTGTTTCTAGCATGATTTTAGCGATTGGTTACTTATTAAACACATGTATTCCGTGACCGGAATCATACGTACTCAGTTAACTCCCATCCATTTTTCATGAGAACACTAAGAAGTCCACTGACAGGTGATATTTTGAAATGAATAACTTATTTTATAACCTACTATACATATACTGGCTTTTAATGTTGTCCATAAATTTAAAAGTCAAATATTCGCAGTTTATGAGTCAGTGGAAGAAGGTAAAGCCTTCCTAACCCTACAAAAGACCGTAAAGTTGCACAGGTTTCATCTATATTTAAAAACAGGAACAAAGAGATTTCAGAAAATTTCTGACTTATATGAATAACGTCATCATCTTGTAAACTTCTGGAGCATATAATAGTAGGTAATGTAATGCAGCAATTAAATAGTCAATATTCCTTCAGTGAAAATCAACATGGTATCCGCAAAAGCACCTACATCTTGAGAAATTCTGCCAGATTATTTCTTCAAGTTACACACAAACCAGGATATATGAAAAAGCAGATGCATTCGATTCTTTCGGATTTCAAGAAGGCATTTGACTAGGTTCCTGACAACAACCTAATATTCAAGCTCGAGACATGCGAAATCAATAAAAATGTTGTAAATCATGCTACAAATATAAAAAATGAATCGATGGATGCAGCTTCGATATGGTTAGGCTGATCTCTGGTATTCCACAAGGAAGTGTAATCGACCCCACTTAATTCCTCAAAATCATCCACGATATCACTCACAAAAACATTAACCTAAAATAATTTTCTGGTGATGCAGTCATCTACTGAGAAAAATATGCACAAAAGCAGACTATGAGTCGCTCACAGCAGATCTTAGTTCTATCAATTCTTGGTGTCAAGATGGAAGGTGGAAGGAAATCTGAAACAAATGCACCGAAATACACTCCTGGCATCAAATGTATGTACTAGCTAGGAAATGTTGAGGGAAGGAAGTTTTAAGGAGGAGCTTAAAAGAAATCAATGGTTAATACCGTAAATAGAAATATTGATAGCCTCCAAATTGGTTCGTTGGCTTGAAAGAAAAAGGGTGGCCTACAGTAACATAGGTGTGGGAGGAGGTTTTCTCTTGTTGCTTTTAAACGTTGAACGAAGATGCGCCATAAGGGTACGTAAACGTAATAGTGAAACATATAGATAACTCATAGTTACATATATAATGGCGACTTAACGGCTTTTTAAATAGAAACTTAAAGATTTTTGTAAGAAAAAGAAGAGCGAAGAAGGTGCTAAAGATGATGTTAGAGATTGTGATTTACGAGCACTCAATACTTAATTATTCTTTGCCTGGAAAATGGGTTAGTGGCTTGATAGAAAAGGGGTGGCGGATTGAAAAAATACACATATAGCAGTAAAATGTTGAACAATGTAGTGCCACTTGGGTACGTGTACGTAGCAATAGAAAACAAATATAAAACTTCGTAGATGAAGTAGTATAACGATGCCATGATTCATGAGAACAATTATGATTCCCACGATGAAGACCAAAGGAAGTGCTAAAGACGACTCTAATGAGTGTAAGTGTAGGTCATACAAAATCGAAATATTGTTTGCCAGGAGAATCGATTAGTTGCTCGCAAGAAGATGGGTGTCGGATCGAAAACAATCCCATAGATTATTTAAAGTTTGAAGTTGTAGATCATTAACTGTACGTGCACGAGGTCATGGAAAATCAATCTAATTCGTCGTAAATAAAGTAGAATGACGGCAAACACGAGAGAATAATTATACATTTCCCTTGGAAATGAAGAGCGAAGGAAGTGTTAAGACGATTATGGATTATTATAATTTAAAATTGAAATACTATTTTCCTGAAAATTGAGTTACTGGCTCGTAGAAAGGGGAAGGCAAATCGAAAAAATTCTCATCTTGCCTTAAAACGTTGAAACAACAAGCGCAACAAGTAACTGTGAAAGTAGTAATGAAACAATAAGCTAACTCGTCGTTAAATAACATTTTTCGGTCAATATCCCGGGGGATATAAAATAAAGCCGCTATAAAACGAAAGGAAATGCTAAAGATGACTATGAAGAGTATGAATACAGGTCACTCAACTCTAAATACTGTTTGCACGATACAGGTGACGGAACGAAAATAAGGAGTGACGGAATGAAATAATTCTCGTATAGTAGGCATTTAATGGTTGAAAAATGTTGGTCAACAAGTGCAGGTAAACAGATGATGATTGGAGGAGGCGCCAAGGAAGCCTTTCATGACTATGGAGATACAGGAGGCCACTTAAAATGGAAATATTGTTTGCCTGATAAATAGCACGAAGAAAAGGGCCGGCGGAACGAAACAATTGTGTTAGAGCATTTAAACGTTGAAAAAAAGATCGCAACAAGAGTAGCTGAACGTGGTAATGGAACAATAACATAACTTATAGTTATTAAAGTAGTTTAACGGAATATACAAAAGAAAAATCGAAGAGACCCTCTTGGAATTGAAGATAGAAGTATGTGTTTAAGACACCTTTACTGACCGTGAATGAAGATCACTCTGAATCAAAATATTGTTTTCCTCAAAATGGGTTGGTTACTCGAAAGATACGGGGGTCGTAGAAAGGGGAGGTGGGTCAAAGGAATTCTCATATTGCTTTAAACGTTGAAATGTTAATAAAATTGTTAATGTTGTTATGATTTTCATGTTACGATTAAGATGCTAATTAAGCTAACCTATCGTTAAATTACGTGGGTTTTAGGCATCATCACGGGAAAATAAAATATTGCCGCTAGAAAATTACGAGCAAAGAAAGTGCCAAAAACGACTTATAGTTGTGGACTTAAAATAACTTATAATTCTGAGCTCAAAAACGACGTTGAATATAGTGGAGGGTGGGGCTAAATCATAGGGTTAAATGGACCGTTTTTCGTTTGCGGCGTCCTGGTGGGCGAATTTAGGCAATTTTACTTCCGAAAAACGGTCTATCTTGTAGACAATTTTGTGCTCTGTAACTACTGCAAACTTGTCAAGCCGTATGAGCGTCGAAAGTATGTTTTTATGGCCGTTTTTTGGAAAGTGCGCATCTGGTCCATTTAGCCCCACGGTGGGGCTAAATGGACCATGGGTGGGGCTAAATGAACCACAGCGTTTTTTAAACGAAACGAGTGTTTCGAGGCGGATTTCAAAGGGATAAACAGAAAAAGAAGTGAATTAAAAATAAAATGAGCGATTTCGCTAACAAAAGTCATTTATTAATATATATTTAGTTCCTCAACAGAAATATGTTCGATATAATTTTTGCCTGGATTTTTCGCTGTGCATCCGCGCTTCTCTTTGGAGCTGCGGGTGCACTTTAGCGGACCTCCGCGGCGTCCTGATCAGCTAATAGATCTTGCATGATTTCCTTCTCCGTGAAAGCAAAGAAAACGCCGAAATGCATGCAAAACACGCGGTCCATTTAGCCCCACAGCAAGTTTTGGCAGTGGCAAAGGCGCACAACAGTTATCAACGAGTTGATACCCTCAACTTCATTTTTTTCCGAAAGAGAACTGTCCACTTACCTACTGTACCAAAATTCACAATAAGAACTTCACAAAAACTCTCAGCAATCAAAACCTTCACGGAGCACTAAATATTTTGAGCGACCACATGATAACAAACACCAAAAGGCAAATGGGTTTGCGTTGCCACAAATGGCGCAAAACGACTGACGTTCCTTTGCGGTGTCAAAATCCGTCTACGGTAAAGATATGAACTCTCTAGCTCATCAAACTTGTGCGCAAATTGAAATTGAAGAAATCAATTGCGGTCCCCATTTAGCCCCACTCTCCCCTACTACTCGTAGCTACTGCGCCATTATTATTATTTTTTCACGATCCACCGTATTATATTTGTCATGCTATTCCATAACATAAGACCAAAATGCCTCGAGGTTAAAAGCGCCTCAGAGCATTAAAGAAAGATGTAGTTTCGCCCAAACTAGAGACAATCTATTAGTGCACACCTGGGGCTTTCGTCTTTAAACATGAAAGATGAAAATCATAAATATACTCTTTCATATTTCCGTATCCCCGTCACCTTTCTGCCATGCTATAACTAAGGCGAAATTCAACTGTTAGCAACAAAAAAAGTATAAAACACCGAGTAGACAGCCTCCAGCTGGGAGCTAAGGACAATGAAACAGCCATGATAGGCTCGTTTGGCAGGCGAAGCACCTAAGGTGTCCGGTTTTCAACTAGTGAACCTTTTCGCACCCTATCCCATATTCCTTCCCATACCATTCATGCGTTTGCTCCTGACGGGCGAAGGAGAAATCCTCGTAAACCCTGGGTGCGTCCGCGTGCGAAGGGTCACACTGCGATCGCAAACCTAAGTGACGGACTGCGTGCTCTCTTGTATTCATTTTGGTCGCTGGTCCGTCGACTCTGAGTTTGTAATGGCGTGGGCATGGCGTGGGTGTGTGTCATTGCGACCCACGATTGTCGCTGCTATCTCAAACCTAAGTGCCTGCTTTTATTGTAAGCGTTTTTGGGTTTTATTTCTCACATATCTATTTCCATTTCATTTCCGAATCATCCGTTTTAATTTCTCCTCACTTTCCTTGCGCAAGGTTACTGTATTGGAATTTTCACCCTCCATCACGCGTCCTGATAATGGCGTAGCGTGGCTTTTTCTCCATTCTGACCTGAAGACGCCGAATTAAATTCTAACCAAAATGTTGTCTTTTCACCATAAATGACGTGGCGAAAACTATCACGATGTAAAATTTAGAACATTATCATCACGGAAACCTACGATTGAGCCAAAAATCATAACATTGAGAAATAAATAAGGTATTTCTGATGAATGCCTGTTATATCATTCACTAAAAGAGAGGGTCCATTGGCAGCGTTACTGAATTTATGAAGGGAAAACAGTGGAAAATCAATTATACTTATATAATATACTAATATAATTAATTATACTATTATAATATATGGATGGACCCAGAGTGACAACCACAGGAGTGTTCGTACAACAAAACGTTCGTACTCTGCCGAAAGGCTACCATCTACTTGAAGGACTATCAATTCCTTCCGCAATTTGCATTTCTTGAGTTCCTTAAACAGATCATTGGAGTCTAAATTAATATGTTAGTTACTCTCGAAGATATTCAGTTTTGGATACATTGTCATTCATGAGCAAGGTCTTGTCGACGTCGTTCAGAGAGCTTAATGAAGATGAGGAGGAATTGGAAAGGCTGAGTGTGCAGTCTGTTTTTTTATGTATTCGCTTGACAACTAATTAGTCATGTGTAGAATGGTTCGCCATTATATTCCAGATGCACTTCTTTCGTATTTTATCTAAGGTATCCTTGCCCAGGTTAGACCATATATTAACTTCTGTGATATGCAAACCTGATATCTGGCTTCGGGAGGCAAAAAATAGTGGACTGGTTTTGATTTATTTCGCTAACAACAGGTATAAACCCAGCAAGAAATATTTCACAAGCATAGGTATGCATGTTCATCTGTTATTTAGAGCATGAAAATTTAGATTACGACTAGTTGCATAGGCGTAAACATATATAATTTCATTTGTCTGAAAGGCAAAGTAAGTTTAAATTTTATTTCCTAAGAGCTTAATCTAAATGAATGCATGCACTACAATAATTCTCACCAGTGCTGATGATCTAGGTATTTCCGAAGAAGTTCTATAGGAGCCTGGGATCCATAGCGATCTTTCCTGGGTACATTTATATCATCAACAAACATAACGCACTGCCTTCCCTCGGGTGATTTATAATATTGTTTTCCACTCCTAAACATTTGAGAAAGTACAATTTCCTGAATGTGAAAAGACAAAACAGAATTTAATTTTTAGTAAAATGAAGAATGGAAGCGACTATGGCGTAAAAGCAATTCTACAATAGACGTAAGCCGTAAGATTTAGGCCGTAGGCGAGCCGATCGTAGGCGGGCGATGATCTTTACCGCTTACGGCTCGGAGAATGTCGGCCAATCGGAGCTCGTCATTACTATTGCCAGGCCCGGACCAAGGTGGAAGCGAACCACGCTGTCGCGTATAGGGCGCCGGACAGGGGCGCCATCAAAATACGTTAACCAAAATGCGCAGAGTTTTGCCAACAAAGACAAGAGAAAGAAAACGCATATGAGATTAATCAGTGTATAATCAATCGTTCAAATTAATGCGTCTGCAAAACCATACGTCATTTCTAATTTTTAAACCCTAATCCCACGAGGATTAATGATGGTTAATGTATAGTTTTGTTGGAATGAGAGTCTGTTTATGGCCCACTGCCTGTGGGAGTTGAGCACTGTTTTTACACCGACAATATCTCCCAAACTCCTAAAGAACACAAAATAATTCTTTTTGTATCTAAAAGAACAACATTAACATTTTCAAAAAAATGCTTTTATAATTTTTAAACCCTGTCCCAAATGGACTCTTTTAGCTCCGAAAAACCAATTTTTTTTTCAAATTTCTCAAATTCAAGTTATCTTTTCTCAGTAAGAAATGCTCACATTCCATGTTTCTGAATATATTCATACACTAAGTAAGTATGACTGCTTCGGTGAGAAGAAATGGCACGTTTTCAAAATTATTTCTTGGAGTAATTTTAGGCTAAACTTGTGAAAAAAATGAATTTTGGAAGTTGGTTTTACAGTGACAAAAAGACATTTATTCTTGCAAAAAGTCCATTTAAAACCCCTCTATTAATTTGTGGACTTCATATGATTTCTATTGACACCTTTTACATGTGTATTTCACGTAAGACCAGTCTGCTGCAGCCTGTAGAAAAATTTTTAGGCGTTAACGCAATGCATGCCTGCCTATAATTCAGGTGCGGAATTTATCCTGCGAAAACAGGGAACGGCTTTTGTCTCAGGAAGGTTGGCAGTATCTATGCACCAATTTTAGTTGAAATCTTAGGTGGCGAAGCAAGATATTTCTGAAAAATTTGTCAATTTAAAATGGAATGACCCATATAAGACATCAGAAAATGACGGGTGCCTTGAAGGGCGCTTTCAAAGGGCTCTGCAAGTTGCCGACAGAAGCTAAACATCTCCAGGCTCCCCAGTCTTAAAAGTTAACGAGAAATTACGGGGTTTGCCCCTTTATTGAATCCGAAAGCAGACTACTTGGGCTATCGAGCAACTACCAAGAGAATTGATTCACTTCGAAAATAACTGTCATAGCTCTTATGGCGGTTCTTTACAATACACACAGTTAGAAAATCACCATAAATTACTTCGTGGGTTCACATCGCATGCTATTACTCACCGCGTCACTGTATTCCCATTAGCTGGCGAGCAAAGCTGGCTTAATTACGGTTACTCCCTGTTCATTTTAACTATTTTCCATCCAAAAGGCAAAATACCGTATAAATAGGGTCCGGCATGTTGTCCTATTCAGAGAGGGAATATCCCTATAAATCAATCACACCTACAACATGTCAAAGACTAAGATTGGTTCCGTAAAATACTACCACCTTAATTCCTTAACGATATAACAAAAGGTTCTGCAGCCTCTTCATATCGGCTCAATGTTTAGCGAAAACTCATTTCGAGTGTTTTTTTGCATTTGTATTATACTTTAAGCCATTACATATCGTTAATCCGCAGTAATTATGACAAATAAAACCATGCGTCACATGCACCAATAAAAGGAAAGTCAACACGCTAAATTTCGACTTTTAGGCTGAAAAAAACCTTGTTGGAATTTTTGCCTCATTTTTTCGATTACAGCCTCTGTGCGGCGGGAATACTCTGGTAATAAATTTCTGGCAGTGAATATACGAGAAAAGTATAAATAAATGATTTGTAAAATTGGATATGAAAAAAAACAGGAAGTTTTAAAAAAGAGCATGTAGGAAGACAAGGTAGGGATGGGCTTTGGGTGTGAGGTTAGTGGAAAGGGACCTTAGGAAAACAGGGCAATAATGAAAAGTGGGATGATATGGAATGAAAAGTCAATGAGAAATGAAAAGGATGAAATGATTAGTTCCAATAAGAACTGTTTCCAGAGAATTTACAACGTCAGCATTTTGGACCACCAATAAACCTCACAACGGTTGTTAACAACCATGAAAAACAATGCCAAGCACGAGTGAGGTGACATTGTTCGGATGTTTCGAACTTTTGCCGCTAGTTGGTGTCTCTCGGTGTTGGAGTATCGGATAACATCATAGATAAGAGTCAACAAAATGGCAACAGCGGAGTGTACCTACTGCTATGTGATACACCGAACTGCAAATGCTTCTATATTATACAAACTGTGAGAAAAATAAGCGAGAGGTGCTAAGAACACTCCACATCCTTCTTTAAAAGTGACAACAAGTCATTCTTTTCAAAACAGTTATGCGAAAATTCAAACACATCCCAATTTGACCTCACGATTTCACATGTCTGTGAAAAAAAGCGCCAAATTAAATGTCCTGGAATCTTTTGAATTTTAACTCACTAAATTATATGGCCCCAGTTAGTTAAGCGACTTTACTGCTGTGATCCCTTTTCCCTCGTCAACCGTCCCACCTGACTAACCCACCTCAACCATCCCCCCCGCCCTCTGCCCTCCCCTTTCCCTCTTATCCCCCCTTCTCTTTCCTCTTTCTTTAAGTTTCCTCCAGAAAGGGACCCCCGACCTCACCCTCCACCCCACTTCCCGCACCCCTCGTATCCCTTGCATTTAAGAGCTTGCCATGCCCTTGTTCCAAGCCAGACCTCTTCAGAATGACGATGATTTAACGATGAAACCGGTTTAAGGCAATAAACACACGCGGAATCTTACTAAGTGCATTGCTTTCAACAACTTTAAAACGGGGATCGGGTTGGTGTGGTGGCAAGAGTACTGGCCTCCCATCCCGAGGGCCCGGGTTCGATTCCCGGCAGTGGCGGATTTTTCAGTGGTAACCTGGTCCCCACTTGAGTGCGTAGTAGAGGGCATTTCAAGTTCAGCACTCCGTCCGTCGGATGGGACATTAAGCCGTGCCTTGCCTCCCCTAAATAACCAACCAACCAAAAAGTTAAAGCTCGCGAATTTGCCACGAAAAATGGTGTTACCCCCTGAAATTGCACAATACTATAAATTCCAAAGAGATAAAAATCATGCGGCAGGTTTGCGAACTTTGGGAATGTTGTAAAGTAAGCACCTTACTGTTTGAACGTTGGCTTTAATCGCGTGGACGGTGATGCCTTGTACACGACTGCTTTGCGACATAATTTCCAGCAGTTCGGCAACACCTTGTCCCTTTAAAGCCTCCATAATATCCGTGTAAACTGAGGACGTCATGGTAGCTCATGCGGTGGACCACTTGTTTCATTTCACTTGTACATCGTTTTTATTTTAATATTGATGATGATGCTACACGTCTGTTGTAAATAAAAATTCGAAGAAATCTCTACCATCATCCTTTATCACGATTATACCATAGCAAAATCCCCCATTGTACATACGATAAAATTATACTATATATTAGCACACGATTACTGATGAACATACAGTTCAGCGATGAAAAGTGCTTTTGTCGACGAATCGGAACTAAAAATAATTGTAGGACTGTGCTCAACAATTACCGGGGCATAATGGCCTCCGGGTGAGCTGGTCGAAATCAGGCACAAATCCCTAAAAACCAGGACGTCTGGATACCCTAAGAAGGCTACGTATTTTTTCTATGAATAATTTAAAATAACAAGTAACAGTACACAAACCCGATTCAGGTGAGATGTGGTGGAAACGTTCCATATTAAAGGAAAGATAATGCAATTTTCCACAAGTAAACAATTTTTATTCCGACTAGTTTCGGTGTACTACACCATTTTCAAGTCAAAATTGTTTACTTGTGGAAAATTGCATTATCTTTCCTTTAATAAGTAACAGTACATTACAGATGGAGATTCAAGTGATATAATTATAGGACCACTTCATTTTGTCATTGCTTTAATAATTGGAAATATGCTGCGTATTTTCCAAACATGAGAAGTTGTGCGAAATATTTTACTTTGTATTATTCATAATCTAAAGTTACCGATACAAAACCATCTTTCAGGATACGGTTAGCAATGACGTGGATATGGATATATGTCAGTTCTGCCTAACATAATTAGGAACCCCAGTTACATGGTGGAGGACGCATTATGTCACTAAGAATACATGCCAATGATAACATTTTACAATAGGTTAGATAACATTTAAAAACAAGTTAGATCACTGTTCTAAAAAAATCAATAGAAAACGGCTCTTTATTTAATGGTCATAAAAGCTGTAAAGTGAAGAGAAAATAATATAAAGCGACGATAATAAACTGATATTTTCGCTTCCATAGTTATTAGGCTCATCTAAAAATTTAGTTATTACTACGATGACAAAAAGAAAATTGTGCATAATAAAACGCAATGGTAACACTCCACACTATTTTAATGACAGTCGACCTGGGTTTCGGCAACTCATGTGCCATTTTCAAGGTCACTGAGTTGGCGAAACCCGGGTCGACTATCATTAAATTAGTGTGGGTTAGTAACGCAAGTTGGGTAGTGTAAGTTAGTAACGCAATTACCATTGCGTTTTATTATGCATAAAAAAACTTCCACAAGGTTAAGCCTGCAATGACGTCTTATAAGAGAGAATTAATTCGATGACAATCTTACCTGTGTTTCTTTGGCTGTGATTTGCACAGTCATTGTCACTCTTTGAGTCCAATAACTCTCTGTGGGCAACTCATGGGTGAAGTAATTAGTTATGCACGTCGTTTTGCCAGTACCGGTAGGCCCCACCAACAACAGAGGATTTCTATGCAAAATGTGCGTCTTAACCATATGCAAACATCTAGAAGACAGTGAGGATTAGCATTATTTTCACTCATACACATACTCATACTTAAGCAGAAAGGATAAAAAATACATACACCATTGCTTCAAACGAGGAGCTATGGGACAAATTTGGAAAACAAACAATGCATACACATATTATAGAACTACTTGCCGTTCCTACAGAAAAAATATGTGATTTAATTTACTTGGTCGCATTATCTCCCATCAGCTTCAAATCCCCAGGTGGCAAATACTTCCCACACAGCACGTAAATTTTCCTATCTAGATACGAAGGGCGACAAACAAGTTACAAGTCACACCACCTCGGGTATTTGTAAACGGTGTACTACAATGTGTTATGTGGCATTTTTTGGTACCCCCCCCTCTCCCCTCGTTGGACATAACCTCTCGGCGGACTAATTACCCTCCGGACTTAGCCGAAGGACTTTCACGACAGGCGAGAGCCAACGACAGTCGTAGCCAACGTCGACAACAATGCCACCGATTCCAGAATGCAACGATTCCGGACTGCTACCATCACGGCCGCACCAATCACGGCTGCACCAATCACTTCACCACATCAGCCCTCACTCATATAGCCCCCTGAATGTGGATGAAGGGGAGAAGTTTGCCCATCACACAAGCCGTTATTGGTGTCCTCCCGCCAGAGTCAGAAAAGAGTTCCTGGTGTTCCAATGATAAACTTCCACCTCACCCATTATGCTCATGCCATTTTCCCTCCCCTTTAAATCTACCTATCGATTAATTGCACGACTAACTAAATAATTGCAACAGATACGCCAAATATCCTTTGTCTCGGATACAAGTAACCCGTTCGCACACTGCTTGAGATCAATTTCTGTCAACTGCGGAAGACCAAGACGTAGCAACGACACAACCGCCTCTGTAACGCTGGTTCGCTGGACCAGTCCACTTTGTTTTCGGAATTCCGCTCATACTAACGTTCCAACTTTTCCAACTCGTTCGCCTCATGATGTTGCGAATAAACACACCTCTGTGGGCTTGGTAATACTGGAGTAGCGTAAACGGATGCATTCTAAAGCTTGTGCCTCCCCGAAGACTCGCAGTAATTTGTACTGATCTAAACGCTGTTATATGAGATAACTTACGTAAATTGTTCCTAGGTGGTTCACGTACTGATTAGTGAACCAGTGAGGAAGGCTGGTATACGTGGAAATTGGGAAATCATGCGACATAATGCGTGATTTAATTTTATCCAACCACCATAATGGTAAATTTTACACCGGAACACATAAAGCGTAATAATAAGAGTCGGAATCTATATCTGAAATATACTTTAATGTGGAATGCAAGACTAAAATGGCTACAATTATAATCCAGTTATGGACTACTATGTGAAAGATATCGGGTGACTCAGTGTGATTTTCTCTCATTGTAAAGCTTATAAATTAAAAAATCGCAATCATAGTTATATAAATATTGGCGAGTGAAGGCGAGGGTTCCTGTTAGTGTTTCAATAAATATAACAAAAACTGGAAGCGTTCAAGACAGCCGTTGATGTGCTACTACAATTCCGTAGTAAAGATGTTGACATTCCCAAAAAACGAGCTGTATATGGTGGGATATATTTTATGGTTTCGATACAAAAGAGACAAGGGAAAAATACTTGCAAAAGGAGCACAACACACCATGTAAACCAGCAATAAGGGAATGTACGGAGGTGAGCAAATCAAGTCCTACCCAAAATTGATTGTAAGCCAGATTTGGTTACAAAACATTAAATCAACATGTTCATAAAACAGGAATAAATGCCCTCCAGTAGCCTGATCGCTGTAGTTTGGGGGTGGCAACTAAGGCCGACAAATGAGGCCACGTGCACCACTGGACGGCATTTGAGGTGAGGCTGAGTAACGGTGGAGAGAAACCTGGCGTCGTCGGCGTTCTTGGCTGTCCTTAACGGGAAGGGGTTGACGGTTTAGCATTCCGTCCAACGGAGAAGTCCTGAGGTTTAAGTGCTCACCACACCGGACACCGATCGAACCGTGCGAAATCTCTGCCACTCTCAGGACTCGAACGCGGGCACTCGGGCTTGGAAGCCAGTAGCACTCTGGTGAGCACAACTAACTAACCCATCACCGGCGGGCCCATACCGTACCCAGAAGCAGGCGATCAATTTCCGAATAAAGATCGTCATCATCATCATGGGTCATAAATCCTAAGATTGTAGGACTTTGTCATTATACACGACGAGCAAGTGTTCGGGTAGTTGCGAGAAGATAAAGGTCTCCGGGACCGGGAATCTAACCTCGGACCGGCGCGCAGGGCCCAAGCAAACACCGCTATAATGCTGCCCAGTGAAAATAATTACATGCTCTACAGCATGCACTACATTTCGGATGCTTCCAGCCTTGACGTCTCCGCTGCTGTCATCATCCTTGCCTCACTGTAAGATGCGTGCTCCAGATGTACGTTCTGATGAACTATTTCCTCATTTCCACGCTTGTATTTCTGGCTGTAAGCAGATTCTACTTCAGGTAGAATGCTCTCTTCGCCTGGGCTGCTTTTCTTACTATCCCCTTCCTTCGCCCATCGCTAATTATTCGCCTTCCCAGATAGCACTACTCGCTCACATTTTCTAGACAAGAGTGGTGTGTGGCTTAAATGCTTTTCCGAACTGAGTAATGGTCTTCTTTGCAGCCTCTACGTCACGCTGTGACGAAAGGAGCGTGTGCTACGCATTGCAGGCTGATTACGAAATTGGCCGTGTTGCGTTCCTGGCCGGCTACATTCACGCACTGTCCATCTCGTAGAAAACAGCGAAAGTGCGTTTTCAATCGGTACCTACCGATCGTCTACATGTTTGTCGAGGCTAGCGTTGGCTTTTACTCGTGGTCACTCAACATTCTCATCACCAGACCCTGCCTAGTGCCGACAGACAAGGCAAAATCTGGGATGGGCGAATGTGTTTTTTCACCCCTCTCCATAATGATACAAGAGACACACGCACACATGTGATAACACTGAAGTCGCAGGCGTGACAAAATCAATGAAAACAAGACGAGAAATAAAAATTACACGAAACGTTATCCCGATAATCCCCCTACTTGAGGGGGAGGGAAGGGGCGAGAGGGGAAGTTAGGAGGGGGGCTCCATCGTTCTTTGCACTACCACGCCGCAAGGCATGAATGATCACCTCTAATAATTCATCCCACCCAACCTTCTTCTCTTCCCTCTTGCCACAATTGCCGCTTCTAAAATTTACAATTCTTCAAAAGAATGACCGGTGTACACGTATTTTCAGCATAGAGCATTATTTTCTTTCCGAATATTAAATTATTTTTTATAAACCTTCAACACTGGTCATAAAACACAATGAAAGGAATAACACGATAAATATAATTCTATCCATAAGATAGTATATTTTTCTGTTCCAAATCATAAACACCTTTTAAAATATGCCGAAATAAGGTAAAATTTACAGGGAATCCTAAGATAAATACAGAGAATAGTACAAATTACCAAAAATCTCCGCACCTAACAAATTTTGAGTACGATCCTCTGCTATACCAAATAATGGCTCAAAACATTTTTTACATAATTTGTATTTGAGAATAATTGTATCTTATAGTTTTGTCAGGTTATGAGAATTTCTTAGTGTTGTGTTCTGAAATAAATAGAAGTGTCCTAACAAATTCAAAAGTTCAGTTGAATATGGAGATCTTACGACGTTTCCACCAAAAACGACGAGAACATTGTCTGCTGATCCGGTTTGAAAAGAACACGTTTAAAGAGGTAGTGCTTAGAATGTTTCCAAGTTTTTATACCGAAAACTGAAATAGAAATTCATTACCTACTCACATTTTTCGTTTTCTTTATAATTTCCTTCCAGTACGCCATTTATATGGTGTCCGTCAGTTACTTTTATATAAATATGTATAATATAATAATAACACTTAATTGGAAGTGCTTCTCTTACCTGGCAGTTTCTGGAGTGGGAATCAACATTGAGCCAATTTTGATCACCATATTATACTTGACGTTTCGCACAATATCACTCCAAGACTTCCACACACCGACAGAGCCACGAAATGCGAACATATACTCATAAATCATGCCATCTGGAAGGTTGGAAGTCATTGGTAATGTATCAGCTGGAGGGAGGCAGTTTTCATTATGACCTGCGAAAATAAATATCAGAAATTTTAATTAAACTCGATTAATGAATGATCAAGTTATGATATTATTACTAACCATGAATTTAAAATGGCGCCATTCGAGAAGGGTACAAATAAAGGTAAGAATTACCATGACTGGTAACTTGAAGACTTTAATTCATGCTGTATCAGTCTTTTGAAACAATACTGATTCATTCATCTGGGTAATGAGGGTATTTGAATTCCTGAGCCTCAACCTCTCTCATAGAATCAACCCCACTCCTTTAATCTCTCTCCTCTTCTCCTCCTCCCGTTATCTTCCTTATCCTCAGTCCTCGAACCTCACTTCTCTGCAGCTAACGAAGGCGGGTCCTCTTCCGTTCATGCGGGTCAGTTGCTTCACTTGATTAACTTTTTCCGAGTGGAGCTTGGCCATTGTGCGGTACTGAGAGAGAGAGCACAGCACGTGTCACGGACAACGAAAAGCTGTATTGAAGGATAGCAAGCGATTGGCGACATTCAGAGTTCAGGGCAGATAGAGGGAGACGAACGGCGAGGCCGTTGGGTTAGGCCTAATCACCCAATTGAACTGTACCTAAATTACATTTCCTCTCAACTAGGGTCCCAAGAATTTTCCAATTCCCTCCCGATCTCCAAGAATATTTCGCGAGACGAACTACATGCCGTTATCTCCCTGAGAAAGAACAAAGAAATAATTATCCTTCCTGCCGACAAGGGCTCCACAATAGTCGTAATGAACCGGCGGAAATACCAGTAGGAAGCGAATCGCCAACTGAGCGGCACCTCTTCCTACAAACCTCTTCCCTCAGATCCAACCTCTGAGTATCTCACTGTAGTTGCACGGATGCTGTGTTCTGAGGGCCCTAAGGAAGGTCCCTCAAAAAGTGAGATCTCCCTCCTTACTCTCCCAAATCCCCGCACCCCCACCTTCTTCTTACTCCCCAAAATACACAAGCCTGACACCCCTGGTGTCTTTTTCCATACTCTATTTTACATTTATTGTTCTTGCTATAACCTGAAGTTTTCACTGTACAAAATTAACAGTCACGTGAATGGTCTCTGTGCTCTCGCCAAATCATAGGAATACCAAATTGAAATTTTTGGAAAATCACGTGTTCCCTTCGTCCACGTCCGCAAACCATTGACACACTACTCGCGCACCTTATGAGGAGCCGAAGTCTTATGTTGATCATCAATTTTCACTTTAAAATATACAAAATAGGCTCGCCTGACAAATGTCACCATAAGAGCATGAGCTAAGACGCACCAAAGAAAGGCTGTAGAAACAGTCATCGCGAAGGTTGAGGTAACATTGCCATTGCAACTTTATTTTTTCAATGCTGCTGCAACACATTAGAAGCTTTGGCAACATTGTCAAGTCTCTCAAAACCTTGTTCCAATCTTACTTGCAGTCTGGGATGAAATTGCACATTTTGATGAGTAATTAAAGAGGGGAATTTTAAAGCGATATATACGAGGTCTGTTAAAAAATACGCGGACTGTTTGAATTGCCCGGCTACAGTTGGTTCCAGGGAAATCCACTTGGTGTCGCTAGATTTATACAGATCAGCTGATAATAACGCCGTTTCTCTATTGGAGATATCTTCATTTGTTGATTAGCAACGCGGTTTTAAGTGAAGTGCTATTGTTTCGTTTGGCGGATTACAGAATGAATGACCTGAAGGAGCAAAGATTTGCTGTGAAATGTAGAGCTAAACTTGGAATATCTGCGACTAAAACATTTGTTATGCTCAACGCGGCTTACGGTGATGTTGCCATGGAGCGCACGGCATGTTTCTGGTGGCATGAACATTTTTAAGGGTGGTCGACAGTCGATCGAAGATGATGAGTGTCCTGGACGTAGTCCTTCCAATGCAACTGACGACCCACACTTCGACAAAATCAACACCTTGAAGCAGACAAGTCAACCTCTGACCGTCAGGAAGCTTGCTGAAGAGTGTGGGATATCAGTCGGATCTTATTACAAGATTTTGACCGAAACATTGAAGGTGCACTGTGTTGCTGCGAAATTTGTGACACCCATGACGACGGACGACCAAAAAGCCAAAGGCATCCAGGTTTGACGGAATTGCTTGATCGTTCAGAAGAAGATAAGAACTTCTTGTCAAGGATCATAACAGGCTTCCCCACCCCCCTACTCAAGTGACCTTGCTCCTTGTGACTTTTTCTTGTTCCCCAAACTCAAAAGACCCTTGAAAAGAGGAAGATTTGAGACGATTCCCGAGATTAAGGCAAATGCGACGAAGGAGCTGAAGGACATTACATGAGAAGCGTACGAGAACAGTTTCTGCAAGTGGAAACATCGTTGGGATAGGAGAGTACTATGAAGGGAACCCAGACATGTAACTTCTAAATAAAGTGCATTTTGTTTTATGACGTCAGTCCGCGTATTTTTTGAAAAGGCCTCGTATCATCGCAAGCAAGGTCTAAATGTTATCAAAACGTACATGTTGTTTTGAATTTTATATGAGAATTAATTAAATGTGACTGGTTTCAATAATACCCAGCATTGCTCTACCGTACGAGCCGAAGTGATTTCGCGTCAACAAATGCCAACTTCTCGCCTTGCGTGGAGGAACGTTATTACTATGCATGCACACACGCGAAGGGACTACAATGGAAATACAAGCGCAGCAATACACACACAGTCATACAAGTACACCACTCCATAGCTTTATATATTCTACAATTTAACAACAGATTTTTGTATTCATGACGTCAATGAAGAATAAACCTAAATAATCAAAATCATCTTACCTTTTATGAGAGTTTTAACAAATTCATCGAATGCTAGCATGCTATCACCATCCAAAATGCCTCCAAGACCATATATTAGTGCATAAAAATACAGCCCTTGAAGCCAGCTATGGCCTGTCTTCTTGTCATTGGTCTTCTCCGATTCACGAAGGAACATATCCATGATCCTAATCATTGACCTACAATACAAAAATCGTTACGGTTAAAATGTTTCTCTACTAACATCTTCTTCTCTAATGTTGACAACTAAAATTTAATACACGGTAATTTTAGGTAATTCTGTTACAGAGACCATTAAGAGTAACGTAAACGATTTTGAAATGATATTTGTAAATTTTTCCTAGGACGCCAAGGGTATTTCATATTGAAAGATGTAAGAGGATTTCAATATTTTAAATCGTAATCCGTAGTAAAGAGTCAAATCATTTGCCAGAGCATCGCGGGTATTTGAGGGAGTCGGAAGCTATGATTCTGCTCGTCATTGTCTCCCAATGTTACATTCGAAATAACTGAAGATGGGTCCCAGTAATGTGCATGCCAACCCCAAAAGCACACGAAATTTTGTATGCGCGTACCCGGGACATACAGAGCGTGTACCGGTATATAGTATACCGTAGCTAACTCGTATACACAAGGAATGCGTGTACCGGTATCCATAGTTCATATGCGTATCCATTTATACAACAAAACAAAACAGACAGATGACGAAACCATAGAAACACGAAAGGGAGACACAACAGTTTGGACGTTTCCGCGGACATGCCGCCTTTTTCAACAGAAGAGGGTTGACTGACGTTGGCCGCTGGCTGAGTCCTCTTCGTGAGTGAAAGAGTGGGGGGTGGTAAGAATGGGTACAGGAGTGGGGCGAGAAACAGTGGCAGAGGCATAGAGCTTACACTCTATGCCTCTGCCACGCGTAAGCTCTATGGGCAGAGGTAAGGAAGTGGTGGCCTCTAGTTAGAAATGTTCAAACCTGGCTTTTCATACGCTGTTTTTATCAAGATGCGGGCCACGATTCACGAGATCTCACCTCAATACTTGTGGCACTTTCAGAAACACCTTCTGCCAGGGCAAGGGAAAAACAATTGTCGAAAATCTGATTATGGTGGGCAGTATGTTTAGGGATAGGTTCATGGAATAGAAGAATTTTGGTGGAATGCCGGTGGTTTTTCATCCTCATAGCTAAAGGTGTAGTGCACTCTCCAATGTAGAAGGAGGGGCAGAAATTGCAAGGTAAACTACGTTGGTGGAAGTGCAGGAGGATGTAGAGGAGGATTTGTTAAGGACTGATGAGGAGGCTGAGCGGAGTAGAAAGTAGCATTTGCATCTCGGGCGTTTGCAAGGAGAAGAGAAAGAGGAAGAATGTTGATATCCATGAAGGTGGTGGATGAATCAGAGATGGAGGAGGTGAACATTACACCTTGCAACTTTAACCTTGCTACAATGTTGCCATATTACAAGAACAAGGTTGTCACAATATTACAGCAAGGTTAATGTGCCGTCTGGGCAATGGCTTAATACATAGCTATCTGGTAAAACGGAACGGATTTAGAACGTGGATTTTGAAGTTAATAAAGAACAAAACAATACCAGAAAGTTACTATAGGGATAATGCTATGTATAGAGCTAATGCTTTATTAGTAGACCTTGAATTGTGGCATATATATGATTAATTTCGTATTTCACGTAAGTTTGTGTGCATGCAGGCTTTCCTTCAGCCATGAAATATGAATGGAGATTTTATGAAATCTGTTTAGGCAATAACCTATAATTGAGTTGTTCACTGCTTTAAAAATACTAAAAATAACGGCTGCAAATTATAGTTTTGAATAACAGTAATGTATTTGCATCAATATTAAAGTCAAGGCTATTTTGTGTGTCTAATGAACACCGTAGAAAAATAAGAACATATCGGATTCTCGAAAAATGGGCGGCCTTCTTGAAATTGTTATCGGACGTCACAATGGGGTCGTTTACCAAATTTTTTTTATTGCCGAATATGATAGAGTTTGTAAAATAAAAATACCCGTATTTTTCCGTTTTTTGATCCGTCGATTATTTCTCGAGTTATAAGCGGCGAAAAACTGATGTTTTTTTTAACCCTTTCGGAAAAGTGGGTGTCGTGCAACCTCTGTCGTTAATCGACTTAGTCGAATCAGAACTGAGCCCGCGAAGCTACTTCGCCTCATCGCAAAGGGGGAGGGGACAGTTAGCTCTCCCAATGCGAGCGATTGCGACAGGATCCTTGCAAGTAGACCTTCCGAGAACCCCCCTCCACTCCCTCCCCTTCCCCTAAAAGCAGTCAAGGACGGGAGGAAAATGACGTCAATGTAATCACAGCAGCTTTTTCGGTGGGCTCCACCTTTTGCGAATTTTAATTTTTGATTTATGAATGAATGGTTGTGGTTAGAAGATTAATTTTTTCACTAAAATTCTTTTTTCGTTTCCATCCAACAATTTCGTGTACAAAATTGCGATTTCGGTTCCGAGTAAACGCCCCCATTGACAGTTGGGCAAGCTGCCATAACTTCGTCGATGACTTTCTCCTACGTGCTGTGTCTGAGTCAGGAGAAAGAACGTGGTGCTTCTGGAAATCGTGGGGTCATAACTGCGGTTATGATCGCTTTGATCCATGCAGACATGTGAAATAAAAAGACGGAAATTTATGATTGTGAATGCAAAGAATTGTAATAGTCGTCAATAATAATTATCAACTCGCCGAGTTGATTTCATCTTCAGCAGCCCAGTCTTAGTTACTCTATGAACTCAATCCCGCAACTAGCATTGAAATAATATCAATTACGTGAATATTCATAACGGTCTTGATTATTTCATCCATGAAATGAATATCTGGGTATGTTAAAAGGGAAAATATCCACGCAGTATTAGTCTTTTAGAATTAGTTCCTGGGAATGTGGTTGCGAATAATGTATACAAGCAGCCTCTTATCATGAGTTACATACTAAAGTGGCACAATCGGTAGACGCGAAGTATGCTCTATCCCACAGTTTCATAAATTTAGAAGGGTCATTTAGGACTATATGCGTAATATCGTTACACTCAAACCTATATCTAACAGTAAGTGTTCTACAAATGGAAAACTTTTTCACACCAGCTAAAAACTTTTTTTAAACTTATAAAAACTTTTTGTATCCAAAGAAATAAGTTTTTAGAGCAACTTGAATACATTAATGTTTTGGTCGCCATTAAAAAACTTTTCAAAAAAGTTTGTGACATCAATCAAAAACGTTTTCGGCACCACCTTAAAAAAGTTTTTAAAACGGATAAAAACGTTTTGGCAGATAACTATATAAAACATTTTAGCGTCCCACTTGAAAAAGGTTTCATCGTGAAATAAAAGCGTTACTGTTCTACTCATGAAACATGATGATGGAAAAAATATATTGCATCACATTGAGCACATTGTACTTAATGGCATAGGGGATGATTTTTTTAGATGTCGCACACCTCAACAGAAACATGGCCGATATCAAAAGAAATTTAGGCTGATTATGGGCCAATGCAACAGCTAATGTAGTTGTTATGTTTTCCTCAGAATGATACCCCCTGGCCATTCAGAGGGAAATAACTAAAATTCTGGAGATTAATAAAGAACCTATGGAAGTTAAGCACACAGACTTTAGATAAAGTATCGTAAATATTTACCCCAAGGGTAAACCCCATAAAAAGCCAACACTAAATTTTGAAATCATAGAGGCAGCATCAAAGAAGACTAAACTGCTGTACGATGCAGCGTGGATATGTGAAGAGGGAGGAGGGGGTGAAGAAAACACTGGGAAGTGGTTGCTCAAGAGTGGAGGGGAGCAAGTGGTCCATTGACGGTCGGAGGGCGAGAAATAAAGAAATGTGCCCCAGCTGAATTCCAGCAAGACGACACAACCTATGAGCATTGGCTGAAAATTAAAACACAAATGAGGTGAGAAATGGAAGGACAAAAAGCACTGGCTCAGTAGTCACAAGGGAAAGCAAACTGCTGTATTTGGAGGAGTGCTTGCCAACAGCTACTGACTGAAAGACGTCTGACCAAGCAGCCCGGCGTTGTTTGCATTCTTCCAGCCAATACAGGTAGAAGCGGGGGCATGTCGAGGAAATTCTTAGGAAAGAGGAAGATCCTAAGTCCATGTCTGAAAATAGAAATTTCGATTTGACTGCAAGGGAAGTGCTGCATGGTCCAAATACGAGAATCTTCTCTCCAAGTGGAAGGGCGAGGGATGGAAGTTTTGGAGACAAATGGAATACCAACAACGTGAGATTTAGTGTGATGTATATTGTGGATGAAAAATTAACACTGATGAAACTTTGTGACTTCTTATGTTTTTATGCTGCTTTTCTTTTGTCGACATACGAGAGCCAATAGTATGAGAGTTAGACGGAAATAGTGTGAGCGCATTTGGGACCATGCGTCTAGTATGGAACCTAATTGGAAACTAAATAGTAATCTACTGGCCGTAGACCTTCCGCACTTCAATCATTTGAGTCAATTAAGCATTAGAAACATGCATCCACTGAGAATTCCACCTGTTTAATACATAGATGGTGATGAGAATATCACCTGTGAAGCATAAGCTCACCAACCTTCACAGCCAAAGAAGCGAAACCGTTATACCTGACAATATGCGCCGTTCCAGAGTTCACCACCATCCTTCCGTTTTTCTTTATGAATTGTATGCACGGAGTCAGAGTCCACCTGAACAAGGCCAACAGCAAGGCCTTGTGCTCATGCCACCACTCGTCCGGATTGGAGCTGATCCATGCTTCTACCAAGGTTTCCCAGTTGAGAGATTCAGGAGACATGTAAATCATTCCACATCTTGATATGAGGGCAGGAGAAACCTGCAATGAAAATGCATTGATTCCGTGCAATGTTACAATCCGAAAATGTATCTAATAATGCTCATGTGAGCATGCCCAGGCTCCCATGCATCTTATCGCCGGGTCTTCCTCACCATTAGAGGGTTGGTTAAAAAAAATACACTTTTAGAGTATCGAGTCCTGATAGGGCTCAAATATTGCAGCATTGCACACTAATTGACGGAAAAATATTGAAAGAAATCATGTCTTCGTCAAGAATCTTCAATTCGCATAAAGGGACTAAACTTTGAAAAAACGACAAATAAAAACACCAACTATCACCGTTACTATCAAAATATTAATGTGACTTATTTGCTTTTAATTCCACGTAAGTCCTTCACTTTAGTTGTCTGATGTCCGAAAAATAACATTTTAAAACCATATCTTACATTTTGAGTTCACTCAAAAGGCCTAACACAATGTAGAAAAATATGTTTTTTTACCGTTTTACAAACACACGAACTGTGGTATTTGAAATTGTAAAAGTCCATCTTTTTTTTTACAAATTGTTAGTGAAATTATTTGACCACATTGTATTCTGACAAGAGTGCATTACTTTGTAGCTCCTCGCTCACTTTCCAACTGTCAATAACGAAGTGACTCAGGGCTCGCAACGAAGTGTGGCCACAATTTCAGTTGTGCCCACACCCTACCCAAGCATCGATCCACTTTTGGATTTTGAAAAGTGTAGGCATGTAGGCATGTAGGCATAGACATAAACTAAAACCTTATTTCTCACCTCCGAAGAATAAGAAAAAACTGTTCTCTTGAAATGCTCTCACTCAGTGCCCTTGTATTCACTTTTGTTCAGATAGAACTCAGTCATGCAACATTGGCAAAGGAGTGTTTCTACCAGAGCTGGGTAGAAAAGCGTTAATCCGTTAATCGTTAATTAACGAAGAAAACATATTGCTTAACAATTTAACTTTTAAGTTAAATCCAAAAATCATAAACAGTCTTGTTAATTTCCGTTAATTGAAGTCCGTTACTTTTGTACAGAGCCATCTGGATGGCCATGTAACAACTTGGCGAGGCAGTAGTAGTGTTGAGAATGCAGTCTAGAGAACCCAGAGCGTTTATAGCGCGATCAAACCTTTACACACAACTTTTACAGATAACATTTACACATTCAAGGCTCACGTTTCCACCATAAAAAATCTTAAACAACACATGAAGCGAACACATCCATCTAAGTACGTTCAATTTGAAGAAAAAGTAAAATCAGGATCAACTCGTAGGAAAAAGTACTTAAGTCTTAGCCTTATTCAAGAGCTGTGGATTCTTCTTATGTCAATAGGACTGGCAATAGTTTTTTTCACCATGTAATGGCAAAAAACTACGCCAGCAAAATCTTGGTGAATCTTTTGTCATTACAGCTACCGGTAGCGGCGTATCCCAAGGTTTTATTTCCAGAATCAAATACAAACAGCGTCAGGTCTAACTTTACCAATGGAAACGAAATATGACACTGAAACTGCATAGGTACCTCATATATATATAATTCTACATTACCTAAGATAGGCTGCTTATTAAATACATGTATTTTGACTATGAAATCCTTATGACGCTCATTAACATTGATAATATATTAAAAATTACCTACAATTTCATATAGATAGCTTTAAGGCATAACTTTAACTCGCGTTAAATTTTCATCAAGATAGCGATTTAACGATTAACCAAGTTAACTTTTCGAGTAGCTTTTAAAAGATTAACGAAGTTAATTTTCGGATTAACTTTGCCCAGCTATTGTTACTACTCAACTTATATAACCACACAAATAAGACAAGTACCGCATCAATTCCACCACGAAAAGCCTGAGTCAATCAGACGAATTCAAGGATCACATATAGGAATTTATATTGTTTGAGACACAATAAAAATACAACTTTCTTTTGCATAGTGAAAGTCATGAAAAAATGGAATTTTGGGTTTTACATAATTTTAAATTACTTTTTACGTCAATTCGAAAATATGAAGAGATTGGCCGATAGGAGAATCGAGTGGAGGGCTGCGTTAAACCAATTTTATGACTCTTGACCGATGAGATGAATTAATTTTTATATTTTATAATTATTTTACAATTACATTTTGAAAAGCCACATTAACTTTGGCGTGACTAACTCCAAGGAGCATTGCGATCGCAACTGAGAAATCAGCACACTCACGAGCGACCTCATCCGGCCTCAAATGAGCATTAACGTGAAATTCATGCAAAGTACTTCTAATTTTAACATTGTTATAGCAGCATATAAATTAACACATGCGGCTAAGCAGAATAAAAATCTAATAAAAAGCAAGATGTATTAATGTAAAATAAGATTGGACATAAGAAGCTACTAACCTGTGACAAATCCATCACTTCAAATATGATAGAGGTGAATGAAGACATCATTATCACTTCACCAGAGGAAAGGCATAGCATCTTGTTGTCATCTAGGAGTGTATTTAAATTTTCTACCCAAATATCATCAACCGAACCATCAAAAATTATCCATTTCCTTGTTGAGGCATCAAGGCATGCATAATTTCTGTGAATTCAACAATAAATAGGTGATAAATCATTGTGCAAAAATATGGCCTGTGAAAATCTCACAAGTATTGAACATATAGGGATGAATGAGAATAATACAATCTATGAAAATTCCACAAATTTAATGCTCAAAAAGATTTCTAGGTTTCCATGCAAGAATCTGCCTGATTATGATATCATGCATTGATACCTTGGTCGTTTTAAGTATTATTGTAAATTTGTGGAATTTAAGTATTAAATTTGGGTTTTTTTGGCACATTATAGAAATTAGACAAAAAATCAAACAAAAGAAACAAACGCCTGCTTGACGATTTACATATAACTTTCAGCAATTCAGAATCTAAACTAACGCAGCTGCCGTACACCAATTTGAACCTTTCTCAAAATGTGCAACGCTGGCGAGACAAGTTTCGAGGCCATGCAGGGAAGCGGCCTCCGACACGCCTCCTGGAGCCCCTGAAGTCACAGGGTGATTGCGACGGTTATGGCGGGAAACCCAAAAAGTCCTTTGAAGGATAATAGGGCATACCTCAATGAACGATAGGTTTGTGACACTAAGAGCAAATCTAGGGTCACAAGAATAGAATTTAGAGACTAGATCCTCTGAGCACTTGGTCAGACTATCTTGTGCAAATCAACCAGCTTACAAAAGCCATTTCAGCCATGAATCCAGGCAATCCAATGCACATACAAAATTACTACCTTAACAAGGTGATTTACCATCACAGATCCTGCCTATGCGTCAGCTAATTAGTACGCATTTAAGCAAACTTTAGATAAGGGTGCTTTTTACCATGTGCCCTTGCCATGTGAAATGTACAGGGTATGTCCGGAAAATAAGTTGAATGTTTTTTTCCTGCCAACCCAGAAGGCTGCAGTGTTGCGACTGGTGAAGGAAAAGTGGGTGGTGGGTCTTGGGAAGGCAACGCGTACCTCTCTCCAGTTGCCTGTTTGCTGGCCGTTGCCCAGTGCGGACTGCTCGTTGTGTGTACCTGAGTCCAGGGGACGCGTCGGGAGATCAAAATGCCACGATTGCAACATGCCATTAAATTTTGTGTCAAGTTAGGGAAATCAGGCTCCGAGACCGTGGAGATGCTTAAACAAGCTTTATGAGGATGATGTGATGTCCCAACACATGATTAACCGGTGGCACAAGATGTTCCGGGAGGGGAGAGAGACGTCGACGGTGAACAACGGCCTGGACATCCTTCCACGTCTCTTGTTGACGAGAATGTGCGGATAGTCAAGGAAGTTTTTGACTCAGACCGACTGTCTGTCTGTCACAAACTGTCAACAGCCAATTTTACTCTAAAGTCCTCGAAAGGCTCCGAAACCGAGGGTGCTTCGCGTCAGGAAGGAGATCAGTGGAAACTGGCAACTCCATCACGACAATGTGCCCTCTCATACCGCCTTCAATGTTAGCGAGTTCCTGGCCTGGCACGGAGTGGCAACGCTGCCCCAGCCACGATACAGTCCCGATCTGCCACCAGCTGACTTCTCTTTTTGTTTCCTCGAATAAAGAGGAGCTTTAAGGCGCCGTGGTACATGATTATTTTTTCGCTTTCGAGTGCTGAGATGATGGAGATAGTTTTTCCGTCGACCGGTAGAGTTACCAGAGTCGGCGCCTACCCAACCAGCCATATTTTTGTTCAGTGTCACCTCTACGCTTTAATTCTTTGCGCAGAGGTGATGAGGCAATAACGACCCTTCCCTCTCAACCCCTCCGTCCGCGGAGTTTTCCATTGCTGACCACTAGACGCAATGTTGCCATTTCAACATACGATGGGACCAAACTGTTTGGCAGACTCCACATTATACCATGTGGCAACGTGGAATTCGCGGAAATGCGTTCGCTACGTTTTTCTAAGAACCGAGCCGGTCTGGTCCTAGTGGGGTTCGTAGCTGCAGGAGAACGCGTCCGCGGTCCAAGTCATGAATAGACTTCATTTTTCAGGGTAGCCGCGTTGATTGGTTGTTGTGACAACAGTTTAGCCGTAAGAACTGCAACAAATAGGAGGTGGTCTCAGCTGGTAGCTTGGCTTGCACGTGTTAATGTCTAAATGTGGTAATTTGAAAGTAATATACGTTTGTGCCTACTACAGACCACCCCATTCCGATGTACACTCATTGTCAGTATTAAAGAACTCGAGAACCAGATCAGGCACATTAATTCTCATACCAACGAACGACAGATTATTGAAAGGTGGAGATTTCAATACAACATCGATAGATTGGAAAACATGTAGTCATTAGTCTGGGGGTAGGGAAAAAGAAATCTGCTCGTCATTTTTTAACCTGTTCGCATAATACGCAGTGCATCAAATAGTAAATTTGCATAATAGAAGGGAGAATGTTCTCGATTTACTTGCCTCAAACATCCATGAAAAAGTTATTGAAGTTAAAAATGTCGATGGAATAAGTGACCACAAGGTAGTACACGTTAAATTATCCCTCAATACTGACAAAAATGTAAAATTAAAAAGAAAGATTTGCCTTTTAAGTAAAGCAGATTTTAACGGATTTAGGCGTGACTTACAGACTTCTTTTGAAAAGTTCAAAACATCAGAAAAAATAGTGATGCAGACATGGAAAGAGTTCCTCCAAATTACACGGTGAGTGAGTATAAGAGTGAGAATAGGGAACCAGGGTGGTACAACGTGGAGGTTAAAAAAATGTTTAAAACGACAACGAGTTATCCACGCGAAACTAAGAAAAATGTAGCTAATAGCGATCTAAAAAAATTATCGAACGTTACATATAAAGCAGCCGCAAAAATAGCCCTTAGAAAAGCGTAAAGTGGTTTCAAGAGAAAAGTACTTGGAGAACAACTAGAGGGGAATCCGAAAACATTTTGATCATATGTTAGAAAAGTACAGGGAACTAAAATGTCAACGGTTAATTCCTTGAAAGGGTATAGGGGCGAAATATTTAGATAAGGCTAATTTGTTGAATTATTTTTCCAGAGCGTTTTTAATCAATCTAAGCGCAGTTTGCTCGAAACCATACCAGACCGATTTCAGCAAATAATGCCCCCGATCGATAATTGTATCTTATAACGGAATCGTATCCTTACTAAAAATGTTAGCCCGAACAAGAGCTCAGGTCGTGATGAAATTCCTGCTCGTGTGTATAAAGAAATAGCTCTCGAAATGGCACCGTATCTTAAAGTAATATTTAACAAATCCCTCGAAGAACACGCGGTTCCCAAAGACTGGAAGATAGCAAACGTGATCCCAATTTTTAGAAGTGGCGATAGGGAACATCCATCGAATTATAAACCAATATCAATAACGTCACTGTCGTGCAAAATTATACAGCATATGATAGTTACATCAATAAGGGGACACCTCGATAGCCAGGATTTATTGATAACAAATAAGCATGGGTCCAGAAAGGGACGGTCTTGCGAGTAGTAGGAGATTGGCGGAACTGTAACGAGGTCATCCGCGAAGCTCTTTTCCCTTTCACTTTTGCGCACTCTAGCTGAGCTAGGCCGACGTCACACCCCTAGACACATGACAACATACCTCCCCCCCCCCCCCCATAAACTCAACTGCAACACGAGAATTCCGCCCGGGCATGAGAGCACAGCCCGAGGATACCATACCACCCAACTGCAACGTGTTAAAAAAAAAAAAAGATCAGACCCGGTGAAGGGAATTATTCAGGTAATACGAGTCATATGATCTATAATAATAAAGACGATTTTATTTTTATTCTCAAATACCTCCCATCCACCCATCGTCACGCACTTACATAACTTTCCACTTCGCATAGGTAGCGTTAGACCGAGGTCACACCCCGGGACAATGACAGCATACCGTTCCAAGGTAACCCACGTTTGGATGACGTCCAGATCATTTCCGCATTCCTTCCCACAGCTGCAATCGCTTACATAATTACGAAGTCAGATCGTTCCCAACGTAATAATTCCCCCTCCCTATCCATCTTCTCGGACAATATAAAAGCGCGTTTATCAATGCGAGACATCGTTTTACCGCCAAGTAAGCCGCCAAACAGTGCGCAGAATATATTCAACTGAACGGATCCCGCTGCTGTGGAACTTCTCTCAGATCGCCCGTGGTGCTAAAGGTCGCTAGCGAAGATGTCTCCCCTACTCTCCGTGAAAGCTGAGCTTGGTGGAAATCACCAACTAATCGTTCGCAAATTGAAGGATAATGTAAGCAACATATATGAAGTGATCCTCCCATTACCGCTACTGGACAACAACGAGAAGAACGATCTTAATCTCAGCCTAGAATTCCAGGAAAAATACTTTACAGTGTTCAAACATATGAGCAAAACCATAAATATCGTGGGAAAAAGTGTAATATTCTCAGGGTTTGAAAATCCTGAAACAGAGGAAGTGGAGCGTTTCAACGTGTCCACGATCAAGCAGCTGAAACTCGAGGGGGATAACCTGGAGAAGGCCGAGAGACAAGACCCATCCATCACGTGCCACGTCTACGATATAAAAAAGAAGAAGAAGATCGTATATTCGGGTGTATTCGCAAATGGAGGAGGATCCGAGTTTATTTCAAAACGTGACTGTTTATCAACAGATGGTGACCAAACTGATTTCGCCCCACCTGTGACGTTTACAACTGGAGAAAAGTCGAGAATCAACTACCATAGAGTTTATGATGAACGAGGGAAGCATTTGGAAACGTATACTTTTATACTGAATGTTGTACCAACTGAATATACTTTGTTCTAAATAAAAAAAAATCAAACCTATTCATCTAGTTATCATTTCTTACTATCTAGTCCTTAATATCAAGAGGAAGGGTTATTCAATAAATGAAACACATTGCATATAGGTTTTACAAAAATTTATTTCATTTTTAACATATTTTATTTTTCATACACCAATCTGCTAGCTTATGGCAGTTTTTTCTAGCACACTGCAGATTATTTTGAGAATGCGACTCGATTAAACAGCCTTCATTTGTCGCTAATTTCTTAAGTGAAGGACAACCGTACATTTCCAAATTAACCACGCAAATTCCTTTGGGAAGAAGACTGGTCAAGAAGGATGCCTTTTGAGCACCTTTCGTGAATATAAACTGATATTCCCTCGTATATTTAAATAATATACTCTCCAGTTCTGAATAATCTACATCCCCAGAGTATTCATTCAGACCATGATAGTTGTTCTTTAACCAATACGAGTCTTTCGCGTACAGCAATCTTGCTGGCGATTTGAAAAGCCATGTATTACAACATTTCGTTTGCACATTAATGATAGCTAATTCCTTGACTATGTATCCACCATCAATTTTAGTGAATCCTTGAAATTCGATAACGGCACTCATGACGTAATCTCTCAAACTTGCGAGATTTTTTTCATCTAACGTCAGAGGTTCAAGAGATTACAAGAGTTTCTGACTTGCAGAATTTTACCTCGTGCCAGAGGTCAGAAACCCTTTGCATACACTCATGTAATCAAAGTACAACCAAGTTATACCTTTTGATTACCAGACACATCATTCAACATGAGCACCACCTCAAATTTCAGTCTTTCCAGATCGTATTCAGTGTTATCGCTAGATAACCCGGTAGCGAGAAATTGTCTAACCTCATCACGGCTGTCCGAAAGTCTCCGGAGGAATAGATTTATCAGAGTGGAGAGTTTTAACAGCTTTTCCCATTCATCAACATTAAGAGTAAATGAGCTCTTTGATAAAATATTTCTAATGGACAAATGTCGCTTCCCAAAGTAATTTGCGTAGGACAAGCACTTCGAAGAGAGCTGATCTTTTAAACCAATATATAGATAATTACTCACTGATTTTTCTAAATTTATAACATTAGTCCATTAACTGTGTGAAACAATAACACTTTTCTTATTTGCTTGATTAAATTGCACTACTGGTTCAAAGTCTCTGCCGGGATCGTAACCCACACAAACACTTTTCGATTTTACACCATTCAGATAATACACCGTTTGAAGCAGTAAATTATCGCTGTCACAAGATGATCGAGGAACGGGATGATGTCCAGACGGTCTCTTCCTTTTCACTGGCGGAGACTCCTTGTGCGATGACGACAGCATGACGACTGATGCGTGACGGGAACGCACCAGGCTAGTCTATTATCAACTCTCCCATGCATGGGGGGCACTAATGACCTTTACTAAGGAAGCGAAAGCGAACAACTCGATGAACTAATTATCGATAAATTTATCTAAAGACGACTCTTCATTTTTTTTAAAATGTCGACTGAGTATTACTTTAGTTGGAGAGAATATCTTCCATTCGTGAAACTAGGCTTTTTAAATCGTTTGCTATGATGGAAAAATCGGAAGGATATTTAGTGGGGCAAGGTATGTCGAATAACCTGAGATTATTTTTACCTGCTCTGACTAAAGTGTTATTAAATTCACTGTATTCGTACACGGTTTTTTCACGGAAGAAATACAATAAGCCATTCGTGTATCTAAATGCTGAATGAATGCCTGAAGGTATCTGTGGAAATACTTTCTTATGTCGAACCTGATCTTTAGGTCTGAAACGACATTCATCCATTTCTATGATATATTCCTCATCATAAAATATCAACGTACGACCCGAGTACGTGTTAACTATTGCTTGTACTCTAGCACCTCGATGTAAACCGATATCGACATTATTTACAGGGTATCCTTCAAGTAATTCCATTACTGGATATTTCACCATGTAAATCATATTGTTAGCAAATATCGCGATTTCTCCACTCGGCCTATAATAAATAGCATCGAAACCCTTGAAATTTCTTTCAGGTAAGAATGGAAGCCAATCTGTAATGAGACGAGGACCTACAATGACTCTTTTTTCTGTTTCCATATCCACGAACCAAAACCATTTTGCGTGAAAAATATACATCAAACTATTGACGACGAGAAATTGATCAACACTCTCGATATCACACAACTCTGGCGGTTGAAGGGGTCCATCGTTCCCTCCTCCATCTCTTTCCGTATTTTCCCTATGTACATTACTTTTTTCCGACGGATTCTCTCTCTTCTCACCTTCAGGAGGTGCGCCGTAGAGGTATTGCGCCGCTCGTATATCATCCTCATGTAACGTAAGTCGGTAATTATGATAGTTATAGTATGGGAACATCACAGCGTTCTCATCGTTGGAATGTGAGATGCCAAGCGTGTGTCCTATCTCGTGGATTAGGACCGCCAGTAGACTAACTTGCCTATCGGGCAATTCGACTTGATGCTTCCCCAAATACCATTCTTCATCTTGATCGATGTGGATTTCCAATGGTGAATCATGCCCAGTCGGATAATCCGCATGGCCTAATGTACCTCCTGATCCATCCAAGGGAGCAGGGCAGAATTCTTTTCTATGGTAATATTTATGAATGTTCCGCGTATTCAAAATGATAATATCTGGGCTATGAGAATCTTGTTCAAACTTTAAATTCATCGCCTGACTCCATATTTCAAATGCTCTATTTGCCACTTCTATGTAGGTTTTGTTCACCAGGGCGTAGTGCCATTTCACAACGCCTTTATCCCATTTATAATGAGACAACGAAAACCCGGAATCATCGACAACGCCGCATCGGGGTCTATTAGTTAAATTTAGAGTCATCTCGTTTAATTCACCATCTTTGGTTATATTATAATATTCTTGAAAAATTTTAAGAGCTTCCTTAAAAGCGGTAGGATCAATGTTAGCTAATTCGTTCTCAATTACGTTCAAGTATCCATAATGGCGTAGATATTCAGCGACGCAAAGCGTTTGATTGGTGCTGTTTTTATCCGAAATGACTATTTGCACCCCCAGCTCACTGAAGAGCAGAAATAAGACAAAAGCAATCATTCTATGAGAGTAGAATGATGCGTGTGTTCAATACCACGCAAAAGGAAATAATGAGCCCTTCCTTCAATACTGCTGTCGATTTTATAGTTGTTTGCTCATTACGCAATCGTTTATCATTAAAAGAATCATTTTATTAGCACGCTTTAAACCATTTCTCTTAATATTAAAATACCTCCACGCAAGTGTGTTAATCCAATATTCGAAAATAAAGCGTTCATCACCACTGACCTACACCCGTAATCTTATCCCACCGTTCTGACATATGTTAGGGGTGAATTCTCACCGAAGCCATCTCAACGCTCAATGATCTATAATATTACGTCTAATAAACTAATATTACGTCTTTTTTATAAAATGCAATGGTGGAAGATTGCTCGCCACTACGAAATGGAATTGGATCTCCGAGTTTGTTTGTCAAAAGAATTTCAATGCTCTCAATGTTATTTTTTTCAGTAGAAAATGGGATTGTATGTTTGATATTCTTGCATTTGATATAGCATTGAAATTCTTTTGACAAACAAACTCGGAGATCCAATTCCATTTCGTAGTGGCGAGCAATCTTCCACCATTGCATTTTATAAAAAAGACGTAATATTAGTTTATTAGACGTAATATTATAGATCATTGAGCGTTGAGATGGCTTCGGTGAGAATTCACCCCTAACATATGTCAGAACGGTGGGATAAGATTACGGGTGTAGGTCAGTGGTGATGAACGCTTTATTTTCGAATATTGGATTAACACACTTGCGTGGAGGTATTTTAATATTAAGAGAAATGGTTTAAAGCGTGCTAATAAAATGATTCTTTTAATGATAAACGATTGCGTAATGAGCAAACAACTATAAAATCGACAGCAGTATTGAAGGAAGGGCTCATTATTTCCTTTTGCGTGGTATTGAACACACGCATCATTCTACTCTCATAGAATGATTGCTTTTGTCTTATTTCTGCTCTTCAGTGAGCTGGGGGTGCAAATAGTCATTTCGGATAAAAACAGCACCAATCAAACGCTTTGCGTCGCTGAATATCTACGCCATTATGGATACTTGAACGTAATTGAGAACGAATTAGCTAACATTGATCCTACCGCTTTTAAGGAAGCTCTTAAAATTTTTCAAGAATATTATAATATAACCAAAGATGGTGAATTAAACGAGATGACTCTAAATTTAACTAATAGACCCCGATGCGGCGTTGTCGATGATTCCGGGTTTTCGTTGTCTCATTATAAATGGGATAAAGGCGTTGTGAAATGGCACTACGCCCTGGTGAACAAAACCTACATAGAAGTGGCAAATAGAGCATTTGAAATATGGAGTCAGGCGATGAATTTAAAGTTTGAACAAGATTCTCATAGCCCAGATATTATCATTTTGAATACGCGGAACATTCATAAATATTACCATAGAAAAGAATTCTGCCCTGCTCCCTTGGATGGATCAGGAGGTACATTAGGCCATGCGGATTATCCGACTGGGCATGATTCACCATTGGAAATCCACATCGATCAAGATGAAGAATGGTATTTGGGGAAGCATCAAGTCGAATTGCCCGATAGGCAAGTTAGTCTACTGGCGGTCCTAATCCACGAGATAGGACACACGCTTGGCATCTCACATTCCAACGATGAGAACGCTGTGATGTTCCCATACTATAACTATCATAATTACCGACTTACGTTACATGAGGATGATATACGAGCGGCGCAATACCTCTACGGCGCACCTCCTGAAGGTGAGAAGAGAGAGAATCCGTCGGAAAAAAGTAATGTACATAGGGAAAATACGGAAAGAGATGGAGGAGGGAACGATGGACCCCTTCAACCGCCAGAGTTGTGTGATATCGAGAGTGTTGATCAATTTCTCGTCGTCAATAGTTTGATGTATATTTTTCACGCAAAATGGTTTTGGTTCGTGGATATGGAAACAGAAAAAAGAGTCATTGTAGGTCCTCGTCTCATTACAGATTGGCTTCCATTCTTACCTGAAAGAAATTTCAAGGGTTTCGATGCTATTTATTATAGGCCGAGTGGAGAAATCGCGATATTTGCTAACAATATGATTTACATGGTGAAATATCCAGTAATGGAATTACTTGAAGGATACCCTGTAAATAATGTCGATATCGGTTTACATCGAGGTGCTAGAGTACAAGCAATAGTTAACACGTACTCGGGTCGTACGTTGATATTTTATGATGAGGAATATATCATAGAAATGGATGAATGTCGTTTCAGACCTAAAGATCAGGTTCGACATAAGAAAGTATTTCCACAGATACCTTCAGGCATTCATTCAGCATTTAGATACACGAATGGCTTATTGTATTTCTTCCGTGAAAAAACCGTGTACGAATACAGTGAATTTAATAACACTTTAGTCAGAGCAGGTAAAAATAATCTCAGGTTATTCGACATACCTTGCCCCACTAAATATCCTTCCGATTTTTCCATCATAGCAAACGATTTAAAAAGCCTAGTTTCACGAATGGAAGATATTCTCTCCAACTAAAGTAATACTCAGTCGACATTTTAAAAAAAATGAAGAGTCGTCTTTAGATAAATTTATCGATAATTAGTTCATCGAGTTGTTCGCTTTCGCTTCCTTAGTAAAGGTCATTAGTGCCCCCCATGCATGGGAGAGTTGATAATAGACTAGCCTGGTGCGTTCCCGTCACGCATCAGTCGTCATGCTGTCGTCATCGCACAAGGAGTCTCCGCCAGTGAAAAGGAAGAGACCGTCTGGACATCATCCCGTTCCTCGATCATCTTGTGACAGCGATAATTTACTGCTTCAAACGGTGTATTATCTGAATGGTGTAAAATCGAAAAGTGTTTGTGTGGGTTACGATCCCGGCAGAGACTTTGAACCAGTAGTGCAATTTAATCAAGCAAATAAGAAAAGTGTTATTGTTTCACACAGTTAATGGACTAATGTTATAAATTTAGAAAAATCAGTGAGTAATTATCTATATATTGGTTTAAAAGATCAGCTCTCTTCGAAGTGCTTGTCCTACGCAAATTACTTTGGGAAGCGACATTTGTCCATTAAAAACATTTTATCAAAGAGCTCATTTACTCTTAATGTTGATGAATGGGAAAAGCTGTTAAAACTCTCCACTCTGATAAATCTATTCCTCCGGAGACTTTCGGGCAGCCGTGATGAGGTTAGACAATTTCTCGCTACCGGGTTATCTAGCGATAACACTGAATACGATCTGGAAAGACTGAAATTTGAGGTGGTGCTCATGTTGAATGATGTGTCTGGTAATCAAAAGGTATAACTTGGTTGTACTTTGATTACATGAGTGTATGCAAAGGGTTTCTGACCTCTGGCACGAGGTAAAATTCTGCAAGTCAGAAACTCTTGTAATCTCTTGAACCTCTGGCGTTAGATGAAAAAAATCTCGCAAGTTTGAGAGATTACGTCATGAGTGCCGTTATCGAATTTCAAGGATTCACTAAAATTGATGGTGGATACATAGTCAAGGAATTAGCTATCATTAATGTGCAAACGAAATGTTGTAATACATGGCTTTTCAAATCGCCAGCAAGATTGCTGTACGCGAAAGACTCGTATTGGTTAAAGAACAACTATCATGGTCTGAATGAATACTCTGGGGATGTAGATTATTCAGAACTGGAGAGTATATTATTTAAATATACGAGGGAATATCAGTTTATATTCACGAAAGGTGCTCAAAAGGCATCCTTCTTGACCAGTCTTCTTCCCAAAGGAATTTGCGTGGTTAATTTGGAAATGTACGGTTGTCCTTCACTTAAGAAATTAGCGACAAATGAAGGCTGTTTAATCGAGTCGCATTCTCAAAATAATCTGCAGTGTGCTAGAAAAAACTGCCATAAGCTAGCAGATTGGTGTATGAAAAATAAAATATGTTAAAAATGAAATAAATTTTTGTAAAACCTATATGCAATGTGTTTCATTTATTGAATAACCCTTCCTCTTGATATTAAGGACTAGATAGTAAGAAATGATAACTAGATGAATAGGTTTGATTTTTTTTTTATTTAGAACAAAGTATATTCAGTTGGTACAACATTCAGTATAAAAGTATACGTTTCCAAATGCTTCCCTCGTTCATCATAAACTCTATGGTAGTTGATTCTCGACTTTTCTCCAGTTGTAAACGTCACAGGTGGGGCGAAATCAGTTTGGTCACCATCTGTTGATAAACAGTCACGTTTTGAAATAAACTCGGATCCTCCTCCATTTGCGAATACACCCGAATATACGATCTTCTTCTTCTTTTTTATATCGTAGACGTGGCACGTGATGGATGGGTCTTGTCTCTCGGCCTTCTCCAGGTTATCCCCCTCGAGTTTCAGCTGCTTGATCGTGGACACGTTGAAACGCTCCACTTCCTCTGTTTCAGGATTTTCAAACCCTGAGAATATTACACTTTTTCCCACGATATTTATGGTTTTGCTCATATGTTTGAACACTGTAAAGTATTTTTCCTGGAATTCTAGGCTGAGATTAAGATCGTTCTTCTCGTTGTTGTCCAGTAGCGGTAATGGGAGGAGCACTTCATATATGTTGCTTACATTATCCTTCAATTTGCGAACGATTAGTTGGTGATTTCCACCAAGCTCAGCTTTCACGGAGAGTAGGGGAGACATCTTCGCTAGCGACCTTTAGCACCACGGGCGATCTGAGAGAAGTTCCACAGCAGCGGGATCCGTTCAGTTGAATATATTCTGCGCACTGTTTGGCGGCTTACTTGGCGGTAAAACGATGTCTCGCATTGATAAACGCGCTTTTATATTGTCCGAGAAGATGGATAGGGAGGGGGAATTATTACGTTGGGAACGATCTGACTTCGTAATTATGTAAGCGATTGCAGCTGTGGGAAGGAATGCGGAAATGATCTGGACGTCATCCAAACGTGGGTTACCTTGGAACGGTATGCTGTCATTGTCCCGGGGTGTGACCTCGGTCTAACGCTACCTATGCGAAAACGATGCGGTTTTAACGGCTTACTTGGCGGTAAAACGATGTCTCGCATTGATAAACGCGCTTTTATATTGTCCGAGAAGATGGATAGGGAGGGGGAATTATTACGTTGGGAACGATCTGACTTCGTAATTATGTAAGCGATTGCAGCTGTGGGAAGGAATGCGGAAATGATCTGGACGTCATCCAAACGTGGGTTACCTTGGAACGGTATGCTGTCATTGTCCCGGGGTGTGACCTCGGTCTAACGCTACCTATGCGAAGTGGAAAGTTATGTAAGTGCGTGACGATGGGTGGATGGGAGGTATTTGAGAATAAAAATAAAATCGTCTTTATTATTATAGATCATATGACTCGTATTACCTGAATAATTCCCTTCACCGGGTCTGATCTTTTTTTTTTTTAACACGTTGCAGTTGGGTGGTATGGTATCCTCGGGCTGTGCTCTCATGCCCGGGCGGAATTCTCGTGTTGCAGTTGAGTTTATGGGGGGGGGGGGAGGTATGTTGTCATGTGTCTAGGGGTGTGACGTCGGCCTAGCTCAGCTAGAGTGCGCAAAAGTGAAAGGGAAAAGAGCTTCGCGGATGACCTCGTTACAGTTCCGCCAATCTCCTACTACTCTTGCGAAAATCAGTTAGGTCTTTTCGTTCATGATATTTTAGTTTCCGGAGAAGGTAACGTACAGGTAGACGCAGCGCTTTTAAATTTAGAAAAGCGTTTGACAAGGTTCCCCACTGTAATTTACTCGCGAAGTTAGCATCATACGGGATAGACAGTAATATGGTAGGCTGGATAGGAGATTTCCTACATGAACGCGTTCAATGAATGGTATTAGATGGTGTCACCTCGGGCGAAGTAAAAGTTACATCGGGTGTTCCCCAGCGTGATAGGCCCAATTTTATTTCTTCTCTCCGTAAATGACTTGAATACAGTAGCTAAAAATAGCAAGCTCCGTCTTTTTGCCGATGATGCAGCAGTCATCATTGGTCATCAATCCTCAGATCGGTTTGACGCAGCTCTCCACTGAGTCCTGTCGGCTAATCTCTTCATATTTACGTATTTCTTCTGATGCAGTAGTGTATAAGGAAATAAGAAATTAAGAGGATAGTCATTCTATAGCTAAGGATTTATATGCGATTGATGATTGGTGTGATAGCTGGCAGCTAGAATTAAATTTGAAGATATGCGCGATAAAGAACTTTGGGAAAAAGAATAACTTTCCCCAGAAAAATTATTGCATCAAAGAAAAGAAAATATCTAACGTAGAATTTATTAAATACTTAGGCGTCACCAACATTGAAGACATGCTGTGGGGGAAATACATCAGGGAAATAACTAGTGTAGCAAACCATATATCAGGATTCGTAAAAAGAGTTCTAGGCAAATGCGATGAGAGAGTACTAGAAGCTATTTTACACTTGTCAGGCCTCATTTAGAATATGCCGCTAGTATATGGGATCCGTACGAGGAAGGTATGATAAAAGAATTAGAGCGTGTGCAAAGGAGATCCACTAGATTTGTTAAAGGCCGCTATGATAATTGTATAAGTGTTACGAGTTTAATAGAAGAACTAGGCTGGGAATTACTATCAGAACGCAGGTTGAAATTTAGGTTAAACCTTTTCAGTAAATTGGAAACCGATTTGTCGCATATTTTAAGTCGATAATTCTTCTTCCCGTTACTCCACCGGATAAACCTTCGTTTTTCCCTTCTTCGGCCATTGCCATATCGTCAAATGAATCATGCAAAGTTTCATCAGCTACTGAATCGTCAATATTGGACGGGGTTTCTTCAATAGCGCAAGAAGTTCCTCCTACGTGCGACTCTGTTCCCATTATTTTGAGACGCCTGTTTCGGATAATAGAAATTTGCATACTTACACATGAATATATCATTACATTAAGATAGTGTTTTCACAAAAAATGACAATATTTACCTTTTTTCTTCCCTCCGCTTGGCCAAAAATTCACCCTTTCTTTTTTTCCTCGCCATCGAAAATGTCAAGCGACTGCCTACTTTAATTTTCCGATATCGGTACGCTTCCGATGAAATTTCGAGACTTGACAATTAGTCAGTTTGACTGTTACTAGACACCCCGAGAGCGACAACCTAAGCTGAGACTCAAGAAATAACCCGTCAGTAAAGCAGACACTCCGTCTCACTCATCTACATCTACATCTACATCTACACGATACCCTGCAAGCCACCGCGAGGGTGTGTGGCAGGGGGTGAAGGTCACCAAGCATTCACTACTAGCATGCAAGCAAGCAACTAAAACTCGCCTCTGCTTCCCGCCCGCCTTCACTTTCCCTTCCCCCAAGCTCCAACACCTCAAGGTTACCGTTTTAGGATATAGGGTAGAGGGACCGTGCCACTTTTTGAGTAGCGCAGTAGGCGGAGAATGTGTGAACTGTTTCGTGATTTGCACGTTGCTAGAGGCGTATCCCTGGGCTGGAGTTGGCGAAAAACATAAATTACTTTCAGAATATCTCAACAGCGTGTCTTTTAATAAAAATCAATAGTTTTCAAGGATCCAACAGACTAAGCTTGAATCTTGTACTCTATAATAACGAAAGTTAAAAAAATAGCCCCTCTGTCTCCCAATATTTGCAACAAAAAGGTCTATTTTTACATCGAGATATATTTTTAACAAAGCTTATTACGTAAAATCTAAGATTATAGAGTAATAGTTTGATACTTTCTCTTTTAATTACTGAAAACCCCATTCCGATATCTAGCTTCCTGTTGGAGCAATCTTCCTTGAAAAATAGGTCTGAAAAACAGCTATGTATCACGGCCCCTTAAGGGTCATCGTTATGGGACGGTAGATTCAGTGAAAGCCGCCGCGACAAGGTGTCTGAAGGAGGCTCCCCTTAGCGTGTTCCAGGAAGTCTACCAGAGCTGGAACAATCACTGGAAAAGGTGTATTAACGCCCAAGGGTGCTATTTTGAAGAATACTAAACAATTGCAGTTTTATTTTCAATAAATTGTTCATGATGGATTTATTCAACTTATTTTCCGGACATGCCCTGTATATGGCTAATAATTCATTTAGGAAACAAACTTTAACAAAACACCACTTAGAAAACAATCTTACGGCCAGCGTTGCAACCGAATAATGGAAATTATCAGGTGATGTTGACGGTTATTCGGTTGAAACATGGGTCGTGAGAAGGTTTTCCTAAAATTTTGAAAAGTTTGTTTCCTTAATAAGTTAGTTGTTAGCTGACTATGTTGTAGCAATAGGGTTGCCCAAAAAAAATGTTGTTTTAAAGTTGGAAGTGCGGATGCATTTTCGGGTGCAATTTTATGAAACAAATCACCTCACAAAAATTCAGTTTCATCGCACAATATCTGACCCTGCCGAATCGCGTTTAAAAATTTTAAGCTTCGAAGTAGGTCAGATTGCCTACCACACAGCGGCTTCCATTTGCGTCCTTCTAAGATTATATGAGAAAACCAAGACATATAGCAGCTACATCGTACGCAGATAGTAGTTTCCACATGTTGGGACGAAAACCCTTCTACCGCATGGTACATTTCGCTCATCTTCATAAATAACAGAATGGAAATCGAGAATTAGCGTTCACAGCGGTACTGCTATCATTTGGCGACTAAGTAAACTCCGTCCTTGCATTACTAGGAAAAGACGGCATCATGCCCTAAAATAATGCGAAACTGCACACCACGCCTGGCACCACTGATTGCAAAGGCATCACCAGACACACGGTGAGCTCATTGCTGGAAATTTGGGCTAAAGCAAATATTCCTGCTCACAATGGCCGTGATGCTACCTTAGCCAACCCATTTAAAATTAAGAAACTCATTCAAAATAAAAAACTTTTTCGCCACAGATTGTTTTTGTTTCGGATAACCTCTACTTCTGCGGTAGAATCTCGAAAAAATAGTAGAAGTTCACAATCTCTTTCTTTCACCTTCTGTTTCAGTTAATATTTGTTAATTTGCGCATATAGCGTTGTGTATGAATGGTGATATGTGTATGTATATATATATATATATATTGTAGCGGACCGATTACCCCAGCCGGATACAAAGGGGGACCGACGTTACGTGTTCCACTTAATGGAACGCTATAAAAAAATGATCAAAATCGAAGGTGTAGGTACATCATAAAAATAGATTTGAGACTTTAAAATTGTTGTAAACTTTATGAAATTGCTTATATTTCACATAATAAATATAATATAAATGTATTTCCTTATCATATATGTGCAATTCAAGACCTTTAAAATAAACTCTTAAACACGCCTATAGCTCAAATTGTCTGATATATACCGTAAAATGTGTCGTAACTTTTGCAAAATTCGAATTTTGCAACGGTGCAATATTTCGGAGAAGGTTGCGTTTTTTGCTAAACGACTTGACTTTGACTTTTCATTTTCTTATCTAATGGAGCCGACATGCCAAATTTGGTTAAAATCGGTGACCCTAAGGGTCATTTTTTCCGACTTTCTGGTCGAATGGAGTCGTTTACCATATTATTTTTATTGCCGAATCTGATAGAGTTTGTAAAATAAAAATACACGTATTTTTCCATTTTTTGATCCGTCAATTATTTATCGAGTTATAAGCGGCGAAAAACTGATGTTTTGAACCCTTTCGGAAAAGTGGGTGTGGTGCAACCTCTGACGTATATCGACTTCGTCCAATCACAACTGAGCCCGCGAAGCTACTTCGCCTTATCGCAATGGGGGGACACAGCTGACTCTGCCAACAGGAGCAGTTGCGACAGCATCTGTGCGAGCAGACCTTTCGAGAACCCCCCTCCAATCCCTTCCCTTCACCTAAAAGCAGTCAAGGACGGGAGGAAAATGACGACATGTTATCACAGAAGCTTTTTCGGTAGGCGTCACCTTTTGCTTATTTTAATTTTTTGATTTATGAGTGAATGGTTGTGGTTAGAAGATTAATTTTTTCACTAAAATTCTTTTTTCGTTTCCATCTAACAATTTCGGGTACAAAATTGCGATTTCAGTTTCGAGTAAACGCCCCCATTGACGTGGAATGACCCATATATAAACGCTCCCTCCCCTATTCTCTCTCCTTTCGTGGCCACCGCATCTGTAATAATCCCGAATCCCTAAACAAATTCCTCACCAACCTTCATCACTCCCTTCTCCTGCGTGGCTACCCGGAAAACCTTCTTCACAATAAAATCATCAAGCGCTCCCCCACCCCCAAATCTCCCTCTACAAAGATTACTCACAGCCTGTCACTATGTACCACCTTCTTTCCAGGCGTCCAGGCCTTCAAGCCTATACTTAAGGACCTTCACTCCATCCTTCTGAGCAATATATGCACCACCAGTATATTTCCTACCCCGCCCTCCCTCACTTTCAAACGCCCCGCCAACCTATCTAATATACTAAAATCCACTAATCCCCCCCACCATGACCATTTCCGCCCCCAAAAACAAGCCCTCCCCATGCCACCGTCCGAGATGCAAAACCTGTCCGATTTTCATACCATCTCTCCCCTCCACCTACACCTCCAGCTATGTGGTCTATCGGCTACAATTAACACAGCCCGGCCTTCTACAGTAGTAAATCCTCTACCCCACTCAACATTAGTCTGGGCGTAGAGACTAAGAAATTTGCAAGTCATTGCTTAACCTGTTCGCATCGTACGCACTACATCAAATAGTAACCTTGCCTAATAGAGGGGAGAATGTTCTAGATTTACTTGCCACAAACATCCCTGAAAAAGTTATTAAAGTTGAAAATGTCAATGGAATAAGTGATCACAAGGTAGTACACGTTAAACTAAGTCCCTCAATACAGGAAAAAAAATTCATCAAAAAGAAAGATTTACCTTTTTAGTAAAACAGATTTTAACGGATTTAGGCGTGACTTACAGACTTCTTTTGAAAAATTCGAGAATATCAGCAAAAATGGTGATACAGACCATGCATGACAACAGTTCCTCCAAATTACGCGGTCACTTTTCAACAGATAAGCAGATCAACTTGTCATCCTCATAAGTATAAGAGTGAGAATAGGGAAGCAAGGTGGTACAACGCGGCGGTTAGAATTTGTTTAAAACGCCAACGAGTTAGCCACGCGAAACTAAGAAAATTGAAGAAAAATGTAGCTAATAGCGATCTAAAAAATAGAAAAATTGTAAAGCAGCCGCAAAAACAGCTCTTAGAAATTCGTTTTGCGAATTCAAGAGAAAAGTACTCGGAGAACAACTAGGGCGAAATCCAGTGGCGTGCGGTGGATCAAATATTCAGTGAAGCAGTAGATATATACTGGGATGGGGTGCAACCCCTCCCCGAAAACTGTTTGTAATTTTAGTTCAATGTATTTTTACGCCAAATCGTCATGTCACTTGGAAAATTATTTGAAATTTTAGCATCTGAGTTGTGCATATAAAGGATTTATGAGCCAATGGGAGAAGTGTTGATTTTTAAATTCTCTGAATTTGTGTTATGACGCAAAATTAACTGCAAATACAATCAAGTTCATTTGTAGCAATAATAAAAGAAAATCACTCCAATTTATTTAAATTTTGTAAAATTGGACAAAACAACTAAGTAATAACGTTAAAAACCCCTTAAACGCCTTCTCACACACATATACGTATCAAATTACAAGAATATAACAAACATGTTGCTATATGAAATATTGAGGCAACAAGGTTAATTTAGTTTCACCTAAGCCTTGATATTATTTTTATATTGATAAAAACAACAGTTGCTACTATGTATCCTGTAAAACAGGCAGTAGGATTGCTTACATACTCACATAATAACCTATATGTAAAGAATTTTTTCTTTGTTACACTCTATGATAAAAACGGAAAATTAATGGGAGACATTTGTGTTTAAAATCTGTATTGAACAATTAAATATCTCAGGACTATATCGGACAAGAGTAGCTTTAAAAAGTAGACCTACCCCTTAGCAAAACCATAATCACACAAAAAATTAAATACAAAACTGACGGATATATGCCACCATATGATAGCAGTCCTAACGAAACTGGAAGTCCATTCTTCTATCCTTAGTGGTAAATACGTTAACAACTTCATCAAAAAAACTTTCCTTCATTTTCTCTTCTGCCAACAATTCACACTCAATAGATATTATACCCAGGTGAGAAAGTCTCTTTTGTCCAGTGGTATTCCTTGAATACGTCTTTATTCTTTTTAGTGCTGAAAAGGACCTTTCTACTGATGCCGTAGTCACTGGAATTGTGTATATCAACGCAACCAATAAATTGATTTGGGGGAAAGTTGACTTTAGCATGATGTTTGGGTCAAAAAGTTGACAAAGCTCCATCAGCATCTTCCCTTTGAACTCTTCACTAGAGTAAAACACTGTAAGTTCATTTTTTAAGCGTATAGGGTCAAAAAAAATTTCCATATGTGTCCAACAAGGTTTTCAAAGCAATTTCCGGGAAATCGATTTCGTGCTTTGAGAAATTTTCAGTTGCAAGAAGTAGCAAGAAGTCCAACTTTGAGTAATCTTCAAAGCGTGAAGTTGAAATGCCCATCTATATTGTCAAAAATCTCGCAGTAGACTCTTCTGTAGTTCGTTTGTCTTCTCTTATTGGGTGGTCCTACCTCCACAACTATTTCCTCATAATATTTTTCAAAATCGTCACGAAGTTTGGCAATACTCAGACGAGTGATTTCAATTTTCTTTCTACAGTAGACAATATCACTTGCCTGGTGCTGCAGGGCATCAAAAAGCACGTCTGTAAAAGCAAAAATGTTATCAAAGACACTAAGGAGAAAAACAAACTGAAAGTCATCCAGTACTGACAGAAGCCCATTAACTGGAGCAAGTATGTCAGATTCGATTTCATCTGGATGTTCAAGCATTGCATTAAACACATCACACAGTTGAGTTCGGTCTTTAAAAACTGTGTTTACGAGCCTTGATGAGTAGTTCCAGCGAGTGGGGCATACACTGGGCAATCTCCTTTTCAAAAAATCATTAAGGAATGCAGCACGCTTCCGGGATCTTGAAAAAATGCTGAGATTCCATTTAGTGTGCTGAAAAATATTTTGCACTCAGGAATCATACTAACACTTAGAGATAGCACCAGATTCAAAGCATGAGCATAACAATGTACAAACAATGCATCCGGGTAAATCTCTTTAATTCTGGCCTGCACTCCAGTTAAGTGTCCAGACATTGTATTGGCACCATCATATGTTTGTGCAATAAGGTTTTCACTGCATTCAAACTTAATTAAATACTCAATAATGAGCTGCGCAATAGCAGCGGCATTCTTATCTGAGCTTATGTCACTGAAGCCCAAGAAACGTTCTTTAATTTTCCCATTATAAATATATCGGGCGACAGTAGAAAACTGAGCTTTGTTAGAAACATCGGTCGTTTCATCTACCAATAGAGCCACAAAATGTGCCTCTTTCAGCTCAGTTTTTATTGACAATAAAAGAGAGAAACTCACTGCTTTAATAAGGTCATTTTGGATGTGATTGGACAACCCTTTAAAAACAGTAGCTGTTTCTAAGTGCTCTGCCAAAAGAGGGTCGTAGTCAGCCGTGTACTTCAAAAGTTCTACATAGTTCCCTCGATTAACGGACTCTTCTTTTTCGTTATGACCCCGAAATGCTAATTCCTGTTTACCCAAAAAACACACAGCATTGATTAATCTCCTAAGAATTTCTCTGTTGCGCTTTACCTTTTGATTGTGGAATGAGATGTCCACCCGTAACTGGGCATCTAATGCAGTTTCATTTCTGCTCTGCCCAAAGGATGCAATGCATAGAGAAGATCGTAAGTGGTTCACTGATATCTCATGACCCGCAATTGATTTCACCAAGTTACCTAAATGAGTAAATCTACTTTTTGTCCAACTAGTATTTCTGTCTTTCCCAAACAATAAACAGTTCCAGCAAAAAACTGCATTCAGCTTTGAACTACCCGCTAACCACGCACAGTTCTTATATGAACTTGATTGAAAATGCCGAGGAAATTTTCCACATTTTTGCACCAAGTTTGGCAAGTCTGGAGTAGGCCTACCAAGTTTTATTATTTCCTTTTTTTCTTCGTATGATCGAGACGAAAAGGGAGAGTAAATAACACTTTTAATGATGCACTGCATTTTACAGTAACCTAAATAAGGAAAAAAATTCTGTAGTTTTATTTTAAACGCATACCAAGAATATTAAAACGCCATATATCCACAATAGAAAGGTATAGTTTGTTTACATACGTACACTGTGACCAGGGCGTCAGAAAGAACCGTGGCTGAGATCAGGACCAGCAGGGGCTTTCTGTAACTCGATAGCACGTTATATCGACGTCGGAAATTCGTTAGCACACCGCTAGGATGAGTTACCGTAAATTCCGCTTTCGTACACGCCGCCAACTTCGCCGAGCGCGGTGAACACAGTAGATATCGGCTGCACTCGGCTACATTCGTATGTCTCCGCCGTCAACCGAAGCTAGCTTCCTCTGCCCTTTGTTACGCTAGCAACCCCACCCGCTCCCCACTTCCCGCTGCTCGGGAATTGTCTGCGTGCGCATGCTGTCTACCTAAGCTATTAGCGCACAGCTTCACCGGGATCGCAGTCATAACCGTCTGCCGGCTGCCCTTGCTATATAATGGGGTATAATGAACATCCGTACTATTTAAGGGAGCTATTATGCCTTTATACTGTTAATTTAGTAGCTTTTAAACAAATAATGAATAAATTATACAAACTTAATTTTTTACTGAAGCAGTGCTTCATTTGCTTCATCGTACCGCACGCCACTGCCGAAATCCGAAAGCAATTTGGTCATATGTTAGGGAAGTACAGGGAACTAAAAAGTCAACGGATAATTCCCTGAAAAACGATATGGGCGAAATAGCAACCCCCATTTAGATAAGGCTAATTTGTTGAAATATTATTTTCAGAGCGCTTTTAATCAATCTGAGCGTAGTTCGGACCAAACCACACCAGACCGATTTCAGCAACCAATGCCCCCGATCGATATATCTTGTAGCGGAATCGCATCCTAACTAAAAAAACACTAGCCCGAACACGTCCTCAGGTCCTGATGAAATTCCAGCTTGTGTGTATAAAGAATTAGCTCTCGAAATGGCTCCGTATTTTAAAGTAATATTTAACAAATCCCTCGCAGAACACGCGGTTCCCAAAGACTGGAAGATAGCAAACGTGACCCCAATTTTAAAAGCGGCGATAGGGAACAGTCGTGTAATTACAGGCCAATATAATTAACGTTACTATCAAGTAAAATTATAGAGCATATAATAGTTACATCAATAATGGAACACCTCGACAGAAAGAATTTATTGATAACAAACGAAGCATGATTTCATATAGGGACGGTCTTGCAAAACTCAATTAGGTCTTTTTGTTCATATCTTAGTTACAATTATATTCATATTTTACAATTAGTTTCCGGAGAAGGTAACGTACAGGTAGACGCAGCGTTTCTTAAGTTTAGAAAAAGGTTTAACAAGGTTCCCTACTGTAAATTATTCGTGAATTTAGCATCATACGGGATATACAGTAACATAGTAGGCTGAATAGTAGACTTCTTACATGAACGCGTTCAAAGGGCGAAGTAAAATTTACATCGGTGTTCCCCAGGGAAGCGTGATAGGCCCAATGTTATTTCTTCTCTGCATAAATGACTTCAATACAGTAGTTACAAATAAGAAGCCCCGTCTTTTTCGTTTGCCCCGTCTGAGGCGATGACAATATTAGGATTGCTGCGGAGTGATTTGATGGCATAGAATTCAGCAGGGGAAAATTCTGTTTGGGTTTGATGAACTGGATGAAGTAGGGGCTGCATGTCTTGGAGAGGAGATGAGTGATGAAAACTTGAGCTGGGTGGTTGGCGGGGAAGGATTCATTATTCATGTATAGGAGGAGGAGGTGAGAATTTCCAAGGAGCGTAGGGTGGACAGGAGCGGCAGCGTGGCAAAGGTTGGGAATCCCAGAAGACCTTCCAGCGTACGTCACAGCGGACCCTGATACTTCTTCTTATACCCAAGTAGGTACAGGAGACAGGGCTTGGGAATCAAGTTTTCCTTGATTCCCAAGCCCTCAAACCACTACTCTATCGCTGCTTTGTTGATGATATTTCCCCAATTTGGACACATGTATATGATTCGCTAAACTCCTTCTTTCTCGAGCTCAACTCTCGATTTTCTGTTTCCTTCACGCATACCATTTCTGATTTTTCAATAACCTTTTTAGATTTCAAACTTACCCTATTAAACATAACAATAATTACGTTTCAATAGTTGTCACCCTCCACACTGCTCCTGTTTTTATTTTATATTTACTTTTATCAAAATATTTTTAAGTGTTTAAAAAGTAGGAGGGGGTAGGCGAGGGCCGCCTCGAACCCCCCTGGCACTCAGACCCTTTTACGCCAGCCCACATTTACCCTGTAGATAGGGGCACCGCGGAAGAGGTACGGCATAGACCTTGATGGAAGAGGCTCCAAACACCGTCCGTGTCCAACGGTGCATAACTTCGGTGATCTGACGGGAACCAAAGTTTCAACGTGACTTGGCCCAATAGCATTCTTAGTATAGAACTGCATTCATGCTAATTTGCAGGTGATTTGACCTTTGGCATTATGCAGACATACACATACACACTAGAAGCCTACTCACTTATTTTTCTAACTAATGCAACATAAATATGAGACAAAAATTACGAAAAAATATTGTAAAATGTACCTCAGTATTTTAGAAACGATGCCATCCTTCCACTGCTGAGACTTTGAGTCAATCGAACCATAAAGCTGTTCTACAGTTAAAGCTTTCGGATTAACGACTTCAAATTTGACTGAAGGCTCAGTTGGATTCAACTGACGCAGTCTTTCCAAAGACTTCATGAAAACCTGGAAAAAAATTTTGTTACTTAAAAAAAACAAAAGATTTGTACAAAATTCACCATGATGCTATGGCTATAATCATACATTAAAGAAGCTCTTTTAAAATTTTACGCTATAGAAAAATAATTATTTATTTTATTCTCAGAAAAGGTCACAGAGGAGCGTTCCGGACAAAGGTCTCCATTTGGCAGTATTCCATTTGACAGCACCACGCAGGAAGACTTCTAAAAAAGAACCCTGATGACGAAGCACAAAGGAGATCGTGAATTATTCGGGCAACCCAGGGATACTGATTACGCCTGCAAGCGATAACCCACTAGCAAGCCGATAAACGCCACAAAATTCTAAAAACGTTTTCAAATATTAAACCACTTCGTGTATGGTGCCCAGTACCCTGCGAGGTAATTTCAGAGTAAGGGTAAAACCATTGTAGTTGCAACATACACCCTTCATGAGACATTTACTGGATACATATTCGAATAGAAGGTCTAAATACCCTAGTATAGTTGGAACTGTAGCTTGGCTCTCAACATTCCTCCTCAACAGAAAATGGTTCATATAATATTACTGGAGAGGAGTTATTACGGGTAGAAAAAGAAGCCTCCCGTTTGTGGCAGAGAGCTTCAGTAACGACAATGCATCTAAGAAGATTCAAGCTTTTGTGGACCAAGAAGGAAGCATACTTTTGAAGTCTCGCTTACTCTATGTGGAAGGAAGATGGGAGAGTGTATCTCCCATAATTTCTTCAATTCATTCAGTTGTTAAGAATCTAATACAGAACCAACACATTCCACAGAAACATGTAGGGGGTGCAAACACTACTAACAATTCTTCGTTATTGAGTTTGGATTTTACCGGATAGGAAAAGTGTACGGTCTGCCATAGAAAACTGTTTCATTTGTGGAAAGAAACAAGGAAAGGCCTTTCACGTTATAAATATGTCTGCCACTTTTCAGGTCACCGGAGTAGATTAAACATGCGGAATTCTTCATGAGGAAGATTGTTGAGCCCAAGAGTTAACGGAAACCCACAATGAAAAAGGAAATTGTAAAGGAAACTAATTTCATTAATTTTTTATTCCATTACCACCGAAAATAGAACCTATGGCCTTCACATCGGGATATTTAACAATTAACAACAGACGAGCCAGTCATGTCCTGAGTGGTGAAAAATCCACTCTCACGCGGGACTCGAACGCGCGACCCTTAGATAAACAGGCAAGGACTTAACCACGCCGCCATCAGGGCCGACAAGGGACGTACTTGTTCCTGAAGATTCTAGAGTGCAGCGAAACATGTCGCATTTAAGTATACCTACTTTATAACCTGTGGAACGCTAAATCTTCCTTTAAAACGTCCTTTATCGAGTCTTCTTCAACTTGTCAGTGTGCCCCAAACTCATTCAGCATTCGTGTGCAAAGCAATCGCTCCCTCTTCTCCACCTTCCTCGCCAGACTTGGCCTCGACGATTCTCTCCTGTTTCTCGTGTGTGTGAATGAAGAGGGGGTGACCAATGAATAAGAAAATTATATTCAACGTTGGAATCCTATTTGATTCGAAGAGCTAAATATCGTTTCCTGAAGTACACAAGAGGCAGAGAGATAATACAAAACGGAAAGGGGAGTATATTTTAGGGCATTAAAATATAGATGATCCTCACAATGGTTTTTTAGAAGTCAATAACTTTTTGCTGCTGCTTAATTGTTTTTATAACTTCCCTTCCATAAAACCAAAATGCTTCATAGTCACTTACCCTCAAGGCAGTTGTTTTCCCACTCATAGTGTCACCAACGATCATGAATCCATGCCTCTGATTCATTACTAGACTGATTTGGCAAATATTATCAACGAATGAATTAACAGGCATCAGCTTCATTTCCAAGCAGACCTGAAAAAGTGGAAAGGGAAAGTACACAGACATTCAACTATTATTATTACATAGACATTCAACTATTATTGAATTAACAGATAATGAAACTAAATAACTGAACAAATACTCGGATTACTATAGGGCGTTCCACATGTAGTTGACAAGGTTCATTTCCCCCTATCAACGCTCTTAGCAGTTTAAAACCACCGCGTTTAACCTCCTGGAAATGCAACGTTGCCACGTGTGAATGGCATATTTCTGAAGAATGCATGAAAAACGTTAATTTTTATCGTAGAACGTCGATCAGAAGACGCTCGTAATTCTCTTAGAACGTGTGATACAATGGTGGTAATAAATTGTTGCCCATTAAATAGTTATTTACTTTTAACATCGTATTGCACGCGGTCAGTTTTGTCCGCGCGGCCCCTTGCCGCGAGAGTCCGGTCGCTGATGAGGGTCGAAGCCGAGCGAGGATACGGATTAGGCCGATCGCGAGCAGAGACCCTCGCTAATGTCTACCTGCTCTGCCCCCAGAAAATTATCATTAACCATGGATTTTAATCATCCATAGCGATGTAATTAATTTTAAACTTTATTTTGGGCCGGAAGTTTTGAAAAATGTACCTAAGGCAAAAAGTGGTGGCCTGCTAACTTTCGTATCAAAAGTGATAGGTCCATATGCGCATATGTATGAAAATTTGATGAAACTTTAAAGTTATTTTTAGTGAAAAAATGAAGACTATCGTGATTACCAAGGGAGTTATGAATTTTTACTATTAAGAGATTATCCCGCACCATAAATCTGCCGCATTTCACTTTCCCGCCAACGTCGATTTTTCGCATAGGGCTACGCCAACGAAACCGGAAATTTAGTAAGCATTCGGAAATGTATCTCAACGGCTAATGGAGAGGAGAAGACCCTCAGCGTATGAAGTAAGAAGAAATGGATTTTCTCATTTCACTGAGGCATAAAAATTCCCAGGGCGTGACCTTCCAACATATTTCCAGAAAGAGGGCACCGAGGGTATTTTAGTAAGTTCCGTTAGGAAGGAGCAATAAAACATCCGCAGGAAGGTTGCGACCCTTCAACTTGAAGTGCTTTTGCAAGTGGTGTGTTTAAAGAGCTAAACAGTGCTATGGATCTTCTTCCATGTTCGTGTGTTGCAAGCGTGGTGCGATAATGTCTGAAGAGAAGAGGAGGGGAAAAGGGGAGAAGCTGAGAAGCCGTGAGAGGCAGCTGGTGTTTAATATATTTACATATTTTCATAAAATATTGAGTGTTGCTGAAGCCTGCAACGAAACTTCTAAAGCTACTTGGTGCTCGCAATCTACTGTTTATAGGGTCAGAAAGGAAGCGTCTCGCGGTGCATTAGTGACTCCATCGAAAACCAAGATGATTAGCAAGCCATACAAGAATGCGAGATCTTTGATTTACGATGATTTATAAGATCGTTGACGGAAAGAGCATCAAATGTCCATACAAAATGTTCCGCCAACTTTGAAAACTATGCTATATTCCGTGAATATAGACGACGATTTCCCTAATTGGAAAGCACCATGCCGTCTTTTGAGTGACATATGTTTCGTGTACGAACGAAGAGGGAGGCAGATTCTACCTATCGAAAGAGGCGACATAATTCGTTGGCGTCACCGTTATTTAACAGAACTTGTGACAGTGGTAAGTAATTGGACTTCTTAGAAAATTTTGAAATTGTATCTCATCTGAATGCACATGGTAACCGCCTGCTTAATGACCTAATTCCGTCGACCTCTTCTCCCTTGTTTTCCGTTCCGGTTCCCCCACCTCCATCTCCATAGTCTAATGCAGTTTGCCCTTGTTGGTTCCTTCTGGTTTGTTCTCCCTTCCCTACCCCACCACCTTCTCATTGTTTTTGTTAAACCCCACCCCCTCCTTCCAAAATCTTCGGGTATAAATTCACGTCCTTCTCCCTCTGTTCTTCACTCCTGATGATGACCTGCAAAGGTTGAAACCGGTAGTCTTCCAAAATAAACCGTGGAATTAACTAAGTAGTTTCTTTTTTCGCTATGTCTAAATTCCACAAAGTCAACTTGCCGACCATCGATTATAACCTTCAGCATTTCCATTTTCTGTATTTTCTTCACTTTTTCCTTCAGTTTCTTGAATTTCTTGAAAAGTGGCATTTCATTATCACTAAGTTACGTACAGTCTCATTAATTGACCCACGGTTGCTTTTATAATCCTTCACCCGGGTCCTAAATCTCTGCTTCACTAAAATCTAGTCTATTTTAAAATTTCTTGTCTCATGGAATTTTTCACGTGTAATCCGTCAGTGGTGGGTTTGAAAAAAAATGCGTTCGCGACCCCTCACTCGTGTTGTGTGAAGTACTCTCGTAGTCTTTCTCCTGTTTCACCTTAGTTACACAATCCATATTTTCCAGTTTTTCTTCCACATTGACCTTCGCCGATGATAGATTTCCATCTCCTAAAAATTAGGTTTTCTTCTCCTCTTACCTGTTTTATAACTTCCGCGATATCATCATAGACGTCTTCCACTTTTTCTTCTCCGTAATCCGCCGTAAGTATGTAAACCTGCACCGCTACGGTATTCACAGGTTTGGTCTCGATTTCACCACTACCTCTCCAACCTTTTGCTATACTGCAGGAAGCTCTTCACATGCATTCCGGTGCTCTTTCTGAGCAATATCACTACTCCAGCATTACCATAATAATCCGGTGTGTATAATGCTGTAGCTTCCACTTCAAAAGTCGGGATGAGTCGAGCACTTCCTCACTCGATAACTTTAAAATGGCTGTTGTTCTGACAAAGGTTTATTATTTTTACTTGCACAAACAATGTCAGGTAATAATGACTCCCAATTTTGGGCCATTCTCGCTTGCGTACCTGTACAAAATATGTTCAGTTTATTCAAATGCACTGATCCTATTCCCATCGCTTCTGAATTCGATGTTTTAGTAATTAATTCCACTATGCATTTATTCATGCTTTCACACTAGTTACTAATTAATTACGACTTGATTTTAATACTTGCTCCAAAATTTGCACGGCATTGCGCTTCTTCTCTGGACTGCTCGAATATTCCAATATTGCATCCATCCTGGTCCATGCATCGGGATGTTCCTTCAACGTTGTCAGGACCTCTCGTGCTATTCTTTGCTCTTTTCCCACCCCACTACACATAAAGTCAACGATGTCATGTAGAGGATTAACGTCTAACTTGGTAATGTAGTCCAAAACTGTTGATGCATGTTCAGTTTGAGTTGCCATGTTTCTTATCCAAAGTTGGTCGCAAAAATACGATTTAAGGACAGATACAAATCTCTTCATGCCAGACTTCTACTTCTACATCTACATAATACCCTGCAAGCCACCACAAGGGTGTGTGGCAGGGGGTGATTGCTCACCAAACATGCACTACATATCATGCATAAAAAAGGACTTCCAAAAAAAAAAAACTTCCGGTCTTCGAATCAGCACTGCCCATTTGACAGAGTAGAACATTGCATACCACCGATTATTTAGTATATTTAGCTACGTTACACAGCAACTTCAATTTCAATGAGAATAACATCAATACCTACGTCATTAAAAGACGACAACGTCCGTTGATAGAACATTACCATGCCCCCGTGAGGTAGGAAACTTAACCCTTTCGCTACGAAGGACGTGTTAAAACGGCGTCAATTTTTCTACGCAAGCGAACGAAGGACGTGTTAAAACGGTGTCAAATTTTCTACGCAAGCGAACGAACGACGTGTTAACAAGTCGTAGTCGCTAAGCTAGCCCCAAGCAGGCCAGAAAGGTGTGTGTTATAAAGGCCCTCTTCTCGGGACGTCTTAGGTACCCTTTCTCGGTCCGCGGGAGAGGATTATCCTGACCCTTCGTTGCAGTGCGTGCCCCAATCCCAGCAGGGGTCCGCGGTCATTTGCTTGTTGGTGCAGTGGAATAACAAACTAAGAAGTTATTGTTTAATTTAAAAATTGAGCATTATAAGTATATTCCTTATGTTTAGTTCTACAACTGCAAATTTTAAACGGAGCTCTACCGTTATTTTTACCGTAGTTCGTGAGTAAAAGAATCTCCGAACAAATTTTTGTTAAATATTTAGTTGGTTATGAGTGATTTTTTCATGTTTTAATTTAGTTAGGAAGTTATAATGTTTTTAGGTTCAACAACTGAATGCTATTTTTTCATATGTGTTGATGGCCATATTTTTCGTGAGTTTCAATGTTTATTTTTCCCTGCAATTACTCAGTCTAATATAATCATGACAGCAGACTATTTCACTTTCTTTCGTTGGTCAATGGTTTCCGCCTAAAGAATACAGTGATTTCTTGCAGTCCTTTGAATCGAAATTAAGGATTCCGTAGACCGTACATCTCATGTTTTAACATGCTGAAGATTTCGAAGTATCGTTTCTTTGATTCGCGCTCTGATAATGTCAAAGGCCTGAATAAGGCTTTTTTAAATTCTTAATAATTTTCTCGCAGAAAAGTGGTCAAAATAATTTACGAGTGTGACAAACGGCAAAATTATTTGCTTAACCATTGATACGATCTTTTACTAGAGAGCTTAATACAAATGGTAGAATTTCGTTTAAAAGCTGTAAAGGCACTGTAAAACTAAAATAATTCGTTTCCGATAAAATTAATATCGACGCTGCAGCAACAATTTTTTTGGCAAAACCATTGCATAAACAAATAGTTGACCGCGACGGCATGCTGTTAAGAGGTCCTCAAGCGGGAAAGGGTGAAGATTATCTCGGCCCGGTGCCCGAGAAAAAGGTTCGACACCCCTCTCGGCCCCAACCCAACTTAGGGAAACAGGTACCGGAGAGGATTCTAGCGTAGCGAAAGCTCCGTACTGGCAATGCAAAGAATACTTTATGGCATTCGTGAGGGAAGTAGCATTTTCTAACATGTGGCTCCGTCGCGAAAGGGTTAAGAAACTATCTCGGTAACTAATGGGGTAGGAAACTAGGGAATGAATCCTAAATTAGCAGTCATCATGCTTGGACAAAGATGAAATAGATTGCTAATAGCAATCTATACTTTTATCTTAATCAATGGCTACTTGTCAATGTCTTTTGGTCCTGCCCTCCAAAGATTGTGCTGCGTACAAGGGTGAAGGCTGAAAGCCACGTGAATTGGGCTGAAATGCGACCTCACGACTGACTAACATGAGCTGTGACATCTAAATGGTCACAATCCATTTGTATATAAATTCAGGAATCGTGCACTCATTATTTCCACAGACAATATTCGACTTCTGGCCCTTCGTCGGCATCCAAGAAAGAAAATTTGGTTGCTAGTCAAAATTGGGAAGAAGATTGTTTGTAAGCCAGGAAGAGGCCGTCACGTAAAGTCAACATTCGCTAAGCATACAGATCATTTAACAGCATTCACTGATTGAAGTCTAAACCAATGACAGGGAGCATGGATTAGTAAGCGCTTGATGGGCTTACGAGAAGGCGTCACGTACCTCGTTCACTGTATCCACAAACTGCTCGCCATAAAGAGGAGATGCTTGAATTCCCGGGAACAGCTTTGCAAGTATCTCCTCACAAAGGTGTGCATCTTCTGCAGTCAGTTTTGAAAAGGTTATTTCCTTCATGGACCGCAAGATTAGAACTCTCTCATCTTCCCCCGGGAACTGGAATTTCAAACTCCCGGCAGCTGCGACAGTTTCCTTGACGGATCGCATTCCTATAGCAAAGGAAATGACAGGGAGGAAAGAATTCGCACCATTCATGAATGAAAGCTCTTTACAGCGATACCTTAGTTTGCGAGCAAAATTCATTCCCACAACGTGCTACTAAAAATCATTTTAATAAGTTAAATTCTGCATAGGGTATGGTTAAAACACTGATGATTTGGTAGTAAGACCCAAAAATATTCCTACACAAATGATTACTGCCAAATATTAAGTACAAGAATCGTGGTTGATGTGATTTGAAGAGGATTGTGCCGGATAACTTCCGTCATAACTCACTTTGTCACCGCTAACCTTGCTCGCCGGAGTGATAGTCATCTTGGGCTTCAGATGATCCATCGGCTGGGGCATCTCGCGCCGACTAACCTAAGATCTGAATCCTACGAAAAACACAACATCTATGACCCCCCATGTCGGGATTCGAACTCAGGACCTTCGGGTTGCCGGACGACCGCCCTGCTGCCTTGGCTACCGATGCCTTTCTCACTGGAAGCTTTTTCTTTTTGAACGATTTCAACTTTCCAGTCTTTCCAATGATTGCTACTTTTGACTCTTTTGAGGATTTCGCAGATATGTAATATTGCATTGTCAACGAACAGCTAATGCCTTATTAGGGTCGTTTTTTCTACGCATAATTGCACTCGTTCCCCACATTTAACGACGTCCCTGACCTCGATTTAAGCGAGCAACTCGTCCGTCCTTTCCTCGAACGACAACTCTTCGGTCTTCCTCGCGATGCAGGTCCCTCCGTCCGTCGGTTAGCCCCACGTTCCTCCGCCGCCTCCCTTGATGCCCTCCTCAATCCCAATCTCGTCCCCGAGGACACAATACTTCGACGACTGGCGGCTCCTGTCGACGAGAATAGCCTCGTGTCCGAGAACACAATCAGACGGCAGTTTCCGTCACGCAGAATTGAGGGTTGTCTCAGTGTTGGGTTCTGAATATACCTGACGCCCGAAATGAAGCTATAAAATCTATTCACCTCATTCTTCCATTGGGTTAACCCTTGATTGTCCCTAAGCTAACAATAAGACCGTACTTGGGCACTGTGGGTCCCTTAATGGACAACGAGCCTCCTTCAGCGGAGCCCTCATATCATCTGAGAAGTACTATAAGCAAGTATCATATATATGACAGACATTAATTTACCCTATAATATATCCACCAACTTGATCTTATTTCAGTTTAATTGCTTGATCTATATTTATATAATGTGTGAGACTGCATGTTCATGTAAATGGAAATGTATTTCATGAAGGCACCATGGTGTGAAAAGTCTTAATGCTGTTGTGGCCAAGAATTGATTGAAGAAAAAACAATTATTTGGCCCCAGTTGTGATGATCTCTTTCATCATATCCATATGGTCCTCCTGTCCATCCGATGGGTTGAAGATGGACCCGCAAATTGCTTTTATACACGTAATACCCTGCAGTCAGAGGGACATTTTAAATCTGTTGGTTTTCCGCTTAACACTTCTACTTCAATTGAGCAGAGTTCAATTATAAGCTTTTTTTGGATTTTGTTATCAATTGCACCGAGTGATATTTAGTAATGGATCATTTTTTTATCACTCACTCACTCAGTGTTTGAACCCCAAGTTTGTTTTTTGATAGGTGGGGGAAGAGCTCACCCCGGACTAAGGGCCACAGGCGTGTGAATTCCACACATTCAGGGTATAGAGGGGGGCCAGTTCCTTTCCCTGGGCCTCCTCGCACTCCGAAGATTATTTTTTGTTCGGGGGCGTCCAAAGGCTTCACCCGGATTTGAACCCGGGACCTTTCGATCAGTAGCCAAGCGCTCTACCCACTAGGCCACCACGCTCCCCTAATTTAATTTTTTTTATTTCAATTATAAAGATGATAAATAATACTATAGGAAAAAACAGTATAGGAAAAAACAAATATTTTTAGCAATAAATATTCCGTTTTAAGCAATTATATTTCATCTGCAAAAACAGAATTAAGACTGAATAAAACTATTTTATTCCATTTCTGGAGCGAAAACATTTTTTTGTTGCCAAAGTGGCTTCTTCATATTTTCTCATGTTTTCTTTTGTATACTCCATTGACTTTTTCATATCTCTCAAGGATGGTGATTTTGCAGTTCTCCCGATTAACTTTTCCCATAACTACAATCTTAATGAGGTCACAATTCCTCAAGATGTATCCAATTACTCGATACTTAATTCGTAATGCGATGTTAATTCTTTCTCCTGTTTTTCCAGGAACTACTTAGTGAGTCTTTACTTTCAAACGTTACTCTCCAGTATATATAGACCATGCCGTTGCCTGAAAACCCCCTTTATCTTCACTAAAATATATCATAGTTTACGCATTTATAGCTTTCATAAATCTCCTCCTCCTGTGTTACCACGAACTAGGGCCTGAACTCAAACATTTATCAGTGTGGGTCAGCACATCAGTTACCATGCCAATGTGCTGACTTGTAAGAATCTTCTTCTCTCAACTCGTCAGCAGCATCCGTCATAGGATATCTGTCAGTATTCCTTACGCAAATTATGATGAAATACTCCAAAGTTAATTAACTTGACTTTGCTTTTATATGTGATGATGAATGCCCACTATGTCACTTGTTGTGCAAATTTGAAGGCTGTAGGTTCATTATGTTAGTGACTTACATTGAACTTACATTATTTTTCTTGAGGGCTCCATGGCATGCAAAGGTATTAGAACTCAAATTCTATAAATTATCTCTAATTTCTTGGCAAACGCTGCAAGCTCTTTTAAGACAGCAAAGACGGTTTATCAGTCGTAGGCAACACATTTGGTGAAATAGTCTTCTGCAGATTATTCTCACCAATATAAGCAGGCAGACATTCAAGGGTTTAGCTAAAATTCTCCTTCAGAAGTTTCCTGTCATTCTAAATTCGCCAGGCTTAAAGATCTCTTCTGAAGCACTTTAAGGAATATATTTCATTCAAGCAGTAATGTGATGATACATGCACACCATGTCACTTGTTGTGCAAAGTTGAAGGCTGTAGGTTCATTATGTTAGTGACTTACATTGAACTCGCATTAGTTTTCTTGAGGGACTCTTTGTTCATCCTCAAACTAGACAAACTAATATCTTTTACTATTCAAAGAGGACAGTAACTGAGACTGTTGCATCAAATGTACTTCATTGGTTTGGATAAATCAATAAGTATTTAAATTAGTCCAAATAAAAAATATTGGTACCTAGTATAGTAAAAACTCCATGATTTCTAGGTGACTGACGCAGATTAAAGGAAAACTATAACTCTTTCTAATCAAAAAACTTGCCCAGTAAACTTGTACTCACCAAAGTCATAATGATATTGCAAGGATAACTGGGTGGCACAGAAGTGATGGAAAGAAACCAACTTCCACGCCAATTCTCTGGAAGCTGAGAATCCCCAGGACACAAGGATTACTTCAGCGACCAGCGAAACATCGGGCAAAACCACAGCCACAGGACGGAAGAGATCCTTATGGCCATGAAAACAAGAAAAACACATTCAGCCTACAGAAATATATTTGATAATGATTTTATTTAATTGTCAATGCCAATTTTATTTAATTTTCGGTGCCAATTTAATAAATTTTACAACAATATTGAATTTTCCAATCGATTTTGACGATGTACCTATTCCCTCATTTTTGCTAATTTTTTATATGTTTTCGATAAAACCCTCCTCTACATAGTAAAAAAATTTGCCAGAGGTGATATTTCATTTAAGAAAGAAAACTACTTTTGAGTGTAGGCGTAACGCCCGTCAGTGGCCACGGCGCCAGGCCGTACGTTACTCTAGCGTCTTCAGATCTCAGCACACTGTCTCCTTCATTTTCTTCTCACGCAATTCAACCGTATACACACTCTTAAATCCCCTTTGCCCGAGCCATTCGCTTCCCGTAGATGTGACCACCGCACTGGAATACACGAGGGCGGCACCAACCCTTAGAAGCGGTCGGCCTCAATAGAACAATAGACAAGCCTCGTTCCGTCTTCGGCTTCCAGTGTTACTTTCATCAACCCCTATCCTACTTTCCTAGCATAATCTTGTAGCATGTTTTCCGAAACTTCTCTCGTAATTCTCTATTCAAAGAGACGGTGACGCTCATCCGCCAGCCCTACCATCACCCATTTATATTTTGCTCTCAGTGCAAACAACGGGGAAGACAATGCGCTAACGATCACAACTCAAAAGGGTATTTTGTTTCCCTTCGCATACGATAGCCACGGTTCCTGGAAAATATCCAGAATACTTGCACAAGGTTGAGACTGTACACAAACCACCTCAGAAATCAGGGATATCATTATCCGAGACAAAGATCCTGTTCTCTTGCCAACCGAGACGAGGCTTGTAAACTATATAACAACAGCAAGGAGTTTAAAGCCTTGGGCATCGGCACAGCACTAAGGAGCCCCACTGAGAATCGAAACCACCTTCATTGGCTCCCTGGCACCCCGCACGTGGTCGTTGGCTATCCCGGCTGAGGTTCCCGCCGACGTCCGCGACAGAGATGAACTCCGAAAAACCACAACTTGCTCCGATCAAACTCAACAGGACACTCGCGCAACAAATGACATAAGCACGTTCCTAGCATGCAAACAATCAAGGATGTTGGCTCGCGACTGCTTGAGTCAAGTTGCCTGAGGAATCTTATTAATTTAAGTACGAGTATATGCCCGCTAAGTGATCCTTACTTCACAAAAAAAATTACCTAGGCTATTGAAAGTCATAAGTATCACAAGAAATGCGATGTAAAGTGGAAGGATTTCTTTTTTATGATAATTTTAATCAGCTCGACTATGGAGTCAATTCAGCATTTACTTTAAAGAAATAAATTCATGTACTCAATGAATTTACTAATGTATAACACCAGAATATTACTATCAAACGTTATGTTATAATATTTTTCTGAAATATGCTTTAATATCTCATTAGTAATGATATGATTCATACGCCATACATTTTGGCTAGAGTGACTGCAGCGCCACTTGAAGACAACTAACGCATTTCGTCTGCTATAAGCGCAGAAATTGGTAGATTTAGCGAAAAATACGGTGGGTTGATGCCTTTTTTTTCGTGCCATTATATTCCTTGTGAAATTACGCATAAAATGTCAGTTTTTTGCAAAAATGACATGTCACAATGGTATTTTTAAACGTTATATTCCCATGTGATGGGCATTCTCGCCGTTAATCGTATGTAATTTCAAATGCAATTTGTGCAAAAAGGAGTATAGGTTGATATAATTATCTTTACTTTATTAGACAGAGGAACTTTAGTTCTATAAGTGCTGAGAATATAAAAAAATGACAATACTTTCACTTTTCGGATCAACCTCCTTAATTGAGCAACAATAAGAATCGGTGAGCGATGATTCGCTCCCGGGGAGCTCTACAGAATACCGCACTATTGGCGTGAACAGATCTATTGGCTGAAAAAGACAGGTTCCGTGTCAATTCTGAGAGGTTGGAGAATTGAGGGCACAGGCCAGACCACTAAAACACCAAAGACGCCAGTGTCTGGGACAGATGGGGAAATATGCAATCGCTAATCATATCATTACCGTGGATCATTCCATCAGTTTCCATGAAGCAATAGTGCTTGCCCACTCCCAGGGTGCTGATATAGAATTAATTATAAAGGAAGCCATTGGAATACGACTATATGGATCGAATTTCAACCGGGATCTTGGTTTTCCTCTTAGCAGTTCAAGGAAACGGCTAATATAATGCCTTATAATATCAAAATCGTTTCCCGTAAACCGACGAATCGAATCCCTTGAACGCGCGCAATTCATAAGTACCCACGTAAGGAGGCTCAAACGAAGACAGAATCATTTGCCAAGAGGTTGGAGTTGGATTTGGGCTCCGAAACATCGCCAACAATTAGATATATGTTCTGGTTGGACACTCGAGAAGACTTACAGCAGAAAAATGAACTTGTACAACATGATAAGCGTATCCCTCTCAAGAGCAGTCTCAATTAAATAAATGACCTGATTAACAATCTATTTCTTTACAATTGACAAATGCCACTGATTAAACCTGTAATACTCATTCACTTCCCCTCATAGGCAATACTCACCTTGACATTTTCCGGCAGGCGAACATCCTTATCTTGAACTCCGATTGTCATAGTGATGCACGCATAGCAGGAAGGCTTAAACGCCATTTCACAGCCTTCGAGGACAACTTCAGTGGATCCTTCTTTGATTGCATTCAAGATACTTGACATATGCTGGGCAATCACAGAAAGAACGTTTTGTGCTATTCTTTCAAAATCATCGAAGCACAACCAGCAACCAGTGGTCGCCAAACCTTTCAATAACTAAGATGGAAGAAAATACAATTTTACAGGGGTATTAATTAACAAATACCTTTTTTTATATGCCAACGAATCCGTAATACACTTAAACCCAAAAAATACGCAAGTATGTTATAATTCCTATTAGGAGCAGTTAGACCGCATGGAAATACTTAATTGTTCGTTCACCTGTGTTGATTTCATAGATGTCCTCGCATCGTCTAACCAAAGTGTAACTCAATAATGCTGACCTTACCAGCAATTCCTAGGATTCAAAATGAATACGATAGTCATTACCGATGTTTGCCCGCTCTTTTTCAAAAACCTACAAGAGTCATCTCCATCTTTAGGAGCATATATTAACAAGAGGCCATGACAGGAGGGTAGGGAGTCTGGCCGAATGCCATCTTTTGCCAGGTAAGTCTGGACAAGGCCTAATGACTGGACTGAAGCAATGAAGTAATGATGCAGCTGCCGGTACTTTGTGGCTTTGCGGTATCCTGCGCCGACCAGCATTACGAACATGACATAACTGCACATGACTTAGCGCTTCTTATAAATATTCTAACTTCCTGGTGAGTACCTATGCAGCACAATATTCTAATAGTCAAAGTAAGGAATCACCTTCACCTTACTCCGAGCCTCTCACAGTTTACTGCTAATCAAGCAAAATGGCCTGGACGTCGATGCACCATAAAACAACAACAATTACTGCAAATCAACACACTCCGATGGTTGAAATATTATTCCTAGCTAAAAAACAAATTCTTTGATTCCATTAATTATCACAGAGTTTAAATAAAAATATCACCGGTCGCTTACCTAATCCGGCAAGCGACGAGCGAGCAATGCTATTGATTTAAGACCTACATTTACACAATGCCCCGCGGGTGGCAGGGGGTGAGTCTTATCGTAAACATGAACTGCCTATCATGCATAAAGAGGATTGGAAGCTATATTGAAGTCTAATAATACAAGTTTTAAATATTGAAAAAGCAAATCAAAAATGCATAGGCTTGTATCTGCCAAAAATTCTTTATGCTAAGTTGTGTTAGCTAAAAGTCTTTATACCGACATGCAATATTGATTACCTTGAGTATAAATTATAGCATATATTAAAGTTAAAAAATAATATTAATATTATTGAGTACAAAACGACTTTCAGATACCTAATAGTATGAGTAATGAGAAGTATTTTTAATCTTTTGGTTCTACAATCAATTTCCATAATTTTATGCTTATGGTCTAGTCTATCATAGCGAATGGGAACTCACAAAATTGGATTGACGTCATCATCAGCAGCCTACTACCCTGAGATTAGTTGGACGCAGCTCTCCACTCCATGTTTTCTATCAGCTAATTTCTTCATATCTACATCCCTTTCACATCCCTCGTCACTTGTTCTATTTATCTCAAACGAGGTCTTCCTCTGGCATTCTTCCCCCTTGACTCGTCCCTCGACGATTGCCTTCATCAGGCCATCATGCCTCATGATCTGACCGATTAATGGGGTTGTCCCGTCTTCTTCTAAGGGTTTTCATAAGACATCTCTTTCCTTCTACTCTTCTGAGGACTTCCTCGTTACTTACTCGGTCGATCCATTCATCATTCGCACCACATTTCGAATGCTTCCAACCTTGTCTTCTCTGCAGCAGTCATCATCACTCATACCTCAATGCCATAAATAAGCATGCTCCATAAGTTCGTTCCGATGAATTGTTTCCTTACTTCCAAGCTTGTATTCCCAGCCGTGAGTAGATTCTTCGTGTGATAGAATGCCCTCTTTGCCTGGGCTATTCTACTCACTATTCCTTTCTTGCTTCGTCCATCGTTGGTTACTCGGCTTCCAAGGTTACAGAACTCTTTCATCTCCTCAAGTGTTTGTTTTCCTAGTTTAGCGTTGCTCTTCGTCTTCGTCTCTTCTGATGCATACAAATTTCATTTTTTTCTTCTTTACGATATGCAGCTGATATCTGGCCATTGTCCGTGGTTAGTAGAATCTTCTTCAAATCCTTCTCTGTCTCTGCTATGATCACTATGTCTTCGGCAAATAGCAGTATGCTACTTTTTTTCCCTAGGATATTCACTGCAGAGGACTTCTCTTTGATTTCATTGATGGCTTTCTCGCTGTTCACGTTGAAAATTACGGGAGACAGAGCACAAACTTTTCTTACCCCTTTCTTTATTCCTGCTTCTTCCACAGCTGGGTCAACACTCAATCACTTCTACTTGGTTTGTATACAAACTGTGGATGATTCTTCGGTCACTGTAGAACACTCCAATTCCTTTCGAAATTCCAAGCATTGAATCCCGATCCATGTTGTCAAAGGCCTTCTCTAAATCCACAAATGCAATGAACGTTGGTTTTTCCTTCTCCATTCTCTTCTCTATGGGCAGCCTAAGGGCCAATATTGCTTCCCTTGTTCCCTTACTTTCCCTGAATACGAATTGGTCTTCATCCAGAAACTCCTCTGGTTTTCGTTCTATTCTCCTGTAGATGATCCTTGTCGATATCTCCGATGCGTGTGTCCTCGAGCTTGTGGCCCTAAGAATTTCACACTTCCCCGCACTCTTCTTTTCGGGAATAGAGAACACGTCGTTCTTCTCTGAAAGTATCTCTCCTGTTTAGAACACGTCACAAATTGTTTTGTAAAGCTGGGTTACGTCTTCTCTCCTGAATATTTGATTACCTCGGCAGGAATATCGTCAAACACAGAATTCTCATTCATCAGCAGGTCCCTTATTACTTCATTAAATTGTGATCTCAATACTGAATCCATAATATCCTTTTTCGACTTCATTTCCCTCTTCTATTACTTTCGCATTTAGATTGCCTCCGTTGCAATAACGTCTTTGTCATATTCCGTGGCAGTGTTCTTTCCTTCTCTTCACTTTGTCTTTATTTTCAATCAAAGGTTCTCCATTCTTGTACCTTATGGCATTACGTTTTTTCCCAACGCTTTCTGAAATACGAACTGATATTGGACCTCCTTCAATTTTTCCACTTGCTGTACCTTCTTCATTGTTTTCTTCCGGTTCTTGACTTTTAGGCGGCATTTCCGTATCTCTAAATTGTGGATACTGTCGAGTGTCTGCCCCAGGGTAGCTCTCGCAGTCCTTCACTTTGTTTCTATATCTCGAAATGTAGTCGATTTGAATTCCCGTCTGTCTCCTGGCATATTTCACGTGTTTCTTCTTCGGTTGCGATTTTTAAGCAATGTGTTGGCAACCACTAACTTATGTTGTGTGCAGAACTCCAGCAGTTTTGTTCCTCTTTCATGTCCGTTTCCCTTCCATTTTTTCCAACTATTCTTCCTACTTGACCTTCGCTGACGATAGCGTTCGAGTCTCCTAAAATAATTTGGTTTTTCTTCTCTTACCTATTTTATTATTTCCGTGACATCTCCGTGGACGTCTTCCACTTCTTCATCTTCGTAGTCCGTCGTAGGCATGTAAACCTGCACAACTACGGAATATACAGGTTTGGTCTCGATCTTCACCATTATTATCCTTTCATTGTACTGCAGGAAGCTCTTCACACGCATTCCGGGGCTCTGAGTATTATCGCTACTGGAGCATTACCATTTAATGATCCCGTGTGTATAATCCTGTAGCTTCCATTTCAATATTCTCGGGCCTCCTCATTTTGCTGATTCCTAGTACGTCGAGGTCCAATCTTCGCATTTCCACCTACAGGTTCTCAAGTCTTTCGCAGTTCAGAAGCAATCTTACGATCCATGTTCCTACCCTAAAATGTGTATCACACCTGACTGATGTACGCACTTTCTCAAGTACCCGGAGAATCGAATCGGAGACTATTCACCCCCGGAATATTTTTCTTTGCTGACAACTATTGATGATAAGAATTCAGTGAAGAGCTGCGTCAAACCAATCCCAGTTTGCTGACCACTGATGAATATTTTACCCTTAGAGGTTTCCATCACGTCTTGATAAGGGAAAAGAGTAGAGTATCTGATTTACTGGCTGTCCTACCCGCTAGTAAGCCACAAATCCTCTATCTTAGGACGAGGGTCGACTTTGTTCACGGGAGGGCCTATTCAGACAATTGTTGCCTCCATTGCATGATCTTAGCGAATGAAGTACGAAACGAGGGTTTCCCCTCAAGAGACAAGAGAATCAAAGATATCATGGAAGGCCAAGGCTAGAGTTTATTTTCGTAATTACATGACGCCACATGAATTAAGAGATCTAAGATGGCTGGCAACGCAAGGAATCCTAACATAATATTATATTGTTCACGAGAATGATGGCGAGCACCCGTAGCGAGTTCCGTAGTTGGCATTCCTAAGGTCGCGGATTCGAATCCCCGCGATGGCATTGATTCTGAGTTTGTCTTTAGGTTTAACGATGCGATTTAAATTTATCCGTTGGAGATCCTAAAAACCAGAACCACTATAATTAGGGATGCGGAAAATCTAGGAATTTTGAATTGTATGTCGATGCAACACAATTCGGAAGACACTAATTTTATCCTATTGATTCTGTACATACGATCAATGGTATACCTACTGCTTAATGCATTTATCTGAGAAACCTGTGCTTCAGTGGCTAATTTTTTTCGCGTCTGCCTTTGCCAATGAATATATCATTCGTTTTGATACCACACACACTGATAATCTTGCTGAAATGTACATTTTATATGATGGCATGACGAAATTGCGCCCCTATATTTTATTTCAGAGTATTTTATTTCTCTTCCTTGTGAAAAGTACCGTGTATTTTTAATCGAGTTTCCACTTTTATTTCTTTTGTTTTTTTTACACTTGTTATTAGTTAAAAGGAAGATGTTTTCCGCATATATATGCATGAAATGGGTACCCTTCTTAGGTATTTTCATTTATCCAATCGGGTTTACCTCTCAAATACCAAGCATTTTCATTGGATCTGGACCGTTGGGTTTCTTCCAGTGGAGTTCTGATGGAACGTCCAGTGAAAAAGTGCGCTGACAGGATGCACATCAATGGAAAACTCAATGAACTTCCAGTAGCCGTGGCTTGGAACCAGTGAAGGTGTGCACGGAAAGTTTAGGAGTACTGGCGGAATGATGAGAAGGGATTTGAATTAACTCAAGTGAGACTCGAGTACTTTGTCGAGAGGAGAAGAGGACAATGGTTCGACGCACATACCTCATCATGTCCGTGCTTGGGAATCATAGAAATACATGTTTTGAAAGAGCACGGGTGTTTGGGTGCAGCTGCTGGCGGATAGACGCCGAGAGGAAAACCCACGCAACAAAATGCTTCCCCGGCCTCACACCCATGAAAAAATGAATGAATGGATCACAAGCTGTTAAAAAGGGTTAAGCCGTCAAAATGCCACAAGCGTTAAAAAGGGATCTTACTTAAAGCGAAGTTTTTTTTCGTTCTTGAACTTAGAGAGAAAATTATGACCTTTCTAGAAATGAAGGAATCAGATTAGGTGAGTTGTTTGGCAACATTAACTAGTGAGAAATCATCATACTTAGTTGGTAAAATACACTTTTTAATGCACTGACTTAAAGACTCCAATATCCATCTCAAATCTACAATAGAAGATTCCAAAGATAATTTGACTGTTTTTAAACACAAGATAGATGAAGGAATGTTTTCTTGGTTCTCAATAATCATAAATAAAGGCGTGTGATATAAATTTAATTGCAAGGCAGATTCCAGAACAATTTGAGTCACTGCATATGGAACTGACTCATGATTTATCCGTATTCAGTCACTGAAATTATTTTTGCACGATATAATTAAATGATAAACATGTTTAACTATTGTTTTATACATCTACTACTTTAGAAAATAAAAGGTTGGCCCGTTGAGGGAAATGAGCTTTTCTTTGTACCAATTGGTGGGACCTGGCTTTCCTGACGGGGTTGAACGTCGGATCCAAGACTGAAAAGGCTGGGAATGACAGCTTTAGAAGCCTGTATCTGAATCTTTGCATCTGAATAACGGAGCCCAACATTAATAACACCAACTTTCAGGAAAAAATTCGTAACGCCCATCATGATACATACCTTGCCAATCCCTGCGCAATCCATGGCTCTGGAACAGTGAAAGATGATGCATCTCACTCCAAGGGCTTTCCCCAGTTCTTTCACCGTTTCAGTCTTTCCTGTTGCTGGGGGTCCAAGGAGAGAAGAGTAGAGCCGAAAATTGTAAGCTCCCATTATAGTGTGGAAGCAGCGATCAATTAGCGGCGTTTTAACAAGCCTAGTTGAATTCCCCAGATACTCATAGCCATATGAAACTGAAGAATGAACAATGTTCACTATCAATTCATCCTCTAACCAATAATATCTGAAAAAAGTAAAAGGTATAACCTATAACGGAAGCAATAGCTCATATTAATAAGGGATCACTTGAAGTGAGTACAAGTATCCATAGTGGACTGGCTCAAGTAGAACATTAGCAAATATAATGATTAATGCAAGCCCAAAGAAATTGGAAAACTTTGAAAAATATTTTCCAGAGATTAACCGAGAACATCAATCAGTCAATAAATTATTCAATGAACATTAGTAATGCATTCATATTGAGTCTAGGATTCCTTGCTAGTTAGGATTCCTTGGTAGTCTAAAGCACCTGGCAGGAACTCAGGGATTTGAATGCCAGTCGAGGTGGATTACAATTTCTCGGTGAAAATTCTGCCACAGTGCATATACGACATGGGTAACTACGTTAAGATTTAGCTCGCTATATTTAAATTAAAAGAAAGTTGTATACAGTTAATGTATGTAAGTACCAAGGTGAATGTGAGGGATGGGCTGCTTATTCACCACATGCTATTTTTCAACCGCATTTATTCATTAGCATCCCAAGTGGCCAAACAATATTGGCCAAAAATGGGTATTCATTGGCGCGCCGTATTGGCTGAATATTGGCAATGAGATGAGAATCAATGAATATCGGCCAATATTGGCAAGCCCACAAGCTACCGCTCGCTACCCCACGAAACCACACATTAATTACCTACCTCTCAAAATACAACACAGGCATATTCATCATCATTGTTGATGCTTCAATAATGTTAAACCTTCAAATAAGTTCTGCGTTCCCTCTCATATCAACCATATTAGTTCTTTTAATCCAACACAAAAAATGAAAAATCACCCAAATATGTGATGCATGTCAACAATTCACATCCCCATACACATATTAGTCCGCAGACCTATGACCATTTTACCAATAAAATTGTCCTTAATCAACTATCTTAATTTGTACACGCTCCCGTACTGGGTATTACTTTCCCATTAACATCTAATAAGTAGTTGAAATACCCTATGTATACAGCTGCTTGCTGGCATTAATTTTATTATAAAAATTAATTCTAAAAGATGGGATACCACTGGAATATTTTGTGTCCTTAAACATTTCCCTAATGACCAATTTTATGAAGAGATAAGACTGACCGATATGAATAACATAACTAGAATTCTAACATTATTTGAAACTCATGTGAGATAAATAAGAGTTTTCTCGATTTGCTACCTATTAATGAGAACCAATGTGCAATAAGACAGAAGAGAGTGGCTGAAACTACACTGATAAACATGAAAAAACTCTGTGAGTTGTTGATCTGATGACGGTTTTCTGGAATGTTTTCAATCGATCGAGTGATATTATGAAGTATAATTATCTCTAGGCGAAAATTATTTTTAAAGTGGCAGATTCGGTATAGGGTGAGTTGAATATTGTTACACTCCGCAACAATTACTGGGGAACATAAAAACCGTCGCCATGTCGTTATTTTACTTATATGCATTGAAAAAATGTTGAAGGGAAACGGGAAAAGAACCACGCTGAGTTTCAAATGGTAGCCACTATGGGATTCAGTAGTGTAGCCAATATGGGGTTTCATGGGGTAGCCAACATTGGGGATTCGTGGTATGGACCATATGGGGTTTCACGGGGTAGCCAATATTGTGCCAATATTGGGCCAAGAGGTAGCATACCAGGGATACAGCAACTGCTAATGTCTTGCAGAAATATCTGCTAATTCTTCTACTGTCCGCTACCCTGCATCCCCTGCCAACTCCTTGCAAAAGCTGGTATGTTATTACACGAGGAACTCGGTAAACTTCTGCCAATGGTTAGATACAGGCGAGTGAGATGCGTCTAGTACCAGTTAATTTAACAGAAGCAGTCGATATTTAGCAGGGGAGGAGAACGCATGAGCCAAGAAGCAGTCAATGTTCGCAATAGCCGGAGAGATGAGTGCACACGTCAAGAAACTGCTAGTTTAGCAGCTGGGGGTAAGTCTGTAAATTGGGGCACTTCGTATGGGGGGAAGGGTTTATAAGTTTTCTCCTGACCGAAGTCTGTAATTTCGTCTGAAACTTTTTTCTCCATGCCATATGGGGAAAACTCACATTATTTAAACTTTTTTGGCGAAGCTGATGAACCATGCAGAATTTCTTGTGGTACCTAATTAAAATTCCCTTCTCTTTTTGTAGTTAAAATTTGTAAGAAGAATATCAAAGAGGCAGTGTGCTGAGATCTGAAGACGCCAGAGTACCGTAACGGTCGACCGCCTGACGCCGCGAGCATGACGGGCGTTACGCTTACACTCAAAAATATTTTTCTTTCTTAAATGAAATATTACCTCAGGCAAACTTTTTCACTATGTAGAGGAGGGTTGTACCTACGACCATAAAAATGAGCAAAATTGACGGAATAGGTACATCGTCAAAAATTGTATTGAAATATTAAAATTGTTATAAACCTTATAAAATTGTTTATATTTTATAATATTTTATTTTTTCAATTCAAGGTCTTCCAAATAAGCCTTTTTTCACACATTTAGCTCTAATGTTCTCGGAGATATGCCGTAAAATGTGTAGTCTCTTTTTAAAAATTTGAATTTTGCAACGTTCCAATTTCTCGTAAACTGTAACATGCTTTGCACAACGGCTTAGGGGTATTCATCTTTCTATCTAATGATGACGTTTTGCCAAGTTTGGTCAAAATTTGTTACCCTAAGGGCAATCACCTGGTCGACTTGACATGGAATATCCCATGTATATGCCAATATAAGTTTATTACAGGCGTGATGACACAAGAAATATAAAATACCAAAAAGACTCACGGAATATTCTTAATTTTCGGCGGCACAACCGTCTTCTTCAGAGGATAGAGGAGACTGAATTGTTAAGGATGGAGTTGGGAGAGGAGGGCACCGAGGGGAGAGGACAGGGGAGATATTTGGAGTGTGGGGATGAAGAGGGAAAGGGATGGTTAATGACTGACATTGAGGCCTGGTGGAGTGTAGGCTTTCAAACCCATATATAAGCTAGCTCTAATGAATTGAGTTTAAGTGTAGATGCTGTCGGGGGGAGGGAAGCCAAAACAGATACATTGAGACAATTGTTAAAAGATTTCTCGTGGCTGAAGGAGTGTTGTGCCACGGGAAGAGAAGACGACTGAGAGGGGTCATTGCACGAGGACGTGAGGTTATTGATCCTAATGTTGAGTGGAGTAGAGGATTTACCAACATAGAATGCTGGGCAATGTTTGTATCCGGTAGACCACATGTAATTAAAGCCGGTAGACCACATGTAATTGTACCCGGTAGACCACATGTAATTGTAGCCGGTAGACCACATTTCTGGAGGTGCAGGTGGAGGGGGGGAGGTGGTGGAAGCAAGGCAGTGGGAGGACGTGATGTGAAAATCGGACAGGTTTTGCATCTCGGACGGTGGCACGGGGAGGGCTTGTTTTTGGGGGCGGAAATGGTCATGGTGGAGGGGATTAGTGGATTTTAGTATATTAGATAGGTTGGCGGGGCGTTTGAAAACGAGGGAGGGCAGGGTAGGAAATATACTGGCGGTGCATATATTGCTCAGAAGGATGGAGTGAAGGTCCTTAAGTATAGGATTGAGGGCCTGGACGCCTGGAAAGAAGGTGGTACATAGTGACAGGCTGTGGGTAGCCTTTGTAGAGGGAGATTTGGGGGTGGGGGAGTGCTTAATGATTTTATTGTGAAGAAGGTTTTCCGGGTAGCCGTGCTGGAGAAGGGAGCGATGAAGGTTGGTGAGGAATTTGTTTAGGGATTCGGGATTATTACAGATGCGGTAACCAATAATGGAGAGGGAATAGGGAAGGGAGCGTTTCGGGTGTGAGGGATGGCAGCTGCTCGTTGGAGGGTTTTATGTGGACTGAGGTGTGGAATTTGTTGTTTTCGAGTATGATGTTGACATCTAGAAAGGTGATATGGGAGTTAGAAGTGTACGATGTGAAAGAGAGGCAGGAGGAGGCATTTAGCGCGGAAATAAAGGTGTCAAGGGAGATCGTTCCGTGTGACCAGAGTATATATAGGTATAATGATAGGTTAATATAGAAATGTATTGAAGATCATTTATTTTCGACCAATGTTTGTGTTCCATACAAGTCAGTAACGGAATCAGATGTTACACAAGGCATGGAATTTACGATTCTTATCAAACATTTCTCACTCACGGACTACGGTCGATGAGAAAGGATCTAAAAATAAATTATGAACACCATGGGACAAGTAAAACCAGTTTTTCGGTCGGTATAAAGTCTCTCCCTCGCGGATAATGAATTTCATACCATTAAAATGACAAAACTTGGGAGACACAATCCAATATTACATTGAATTTCAGGCTTGTTTCTATTGGCAGATAAACAATTAATACCATACACTGTGAGTGACTACACTTGGGAGGCACGAGTAAATATTACACAGAATGCATTCTCTCTCTGCGGATGGACAATTTATGCCATTAACCGGGAATTGAAGCTGGTACTCAGAGTGATTAAAAGATTTGGAATACAAAAAATATGATGATTCGGTTTTGATGCGTAATAAACAAGCGTTAACGCCTGTTCAGGGGAACGAGCGTCACCCGAGTTTACTAACCTTACCCTTAAACAAGCTTTTGTTCTTTACACCAAGAAATCGGTTCTTCATTACTACATAAGAATGCCCTGTAGTGCACCCCGGCAAAAACCCCGCATCAAGATCAACGACTTTTAACCAGTGTTCTTGGTATATACATATGGAGGAGGCGGGGGCCTAATCGTCCACAAGCGCCCCCCATACTGGCTTCATAGTCTTCCATTGGCTAGAATGACGCCTAGGCCTCCTCCAGAACATTCTAGCCTCCTTCATTGCAAACAACGTTGGAATTCACGACGATCGGAACAACTTCCGGCCTACTCTCGATAGTGCCATTGACATCCAACAGCAGAGCAGGAGAGAGAGGGCATCTCCCTGTAAACTGAACTCAATATGCGAGCGATACAAAACCTGAAAACAACCATTTCTTTCAGAAAACAATGAGTTGACCACTAATAATAGGTAGTATTTTTTAAAATATAATGATTATAAGTAAAAAGCATGATGAAGGTAACCGTTACCGTTAACTCAGTTACTTCCTATCCTAGAGGCATTTCTGATTCTATTATTTATATCACAACCATGTCTAGAAATCAGGCAACATAATCACACATCACACTGCTCAGGGTTATTGTAAATACAAATGTTGTACACAGATTTGCTTACCTCAGCCTGGACAACCACTGAAAATCATCGAGAGACTGCATTCCCGTGATGAATGTTTCCTCGGCCACATTCAACAAATGAACATCAATGACAATCAGAGTGCACACTGTCTTACGCAAGAGAGCAGGGATGGATCCACCCACCATTGAAATCAGCTCAGTTAGTTGGCGCTGAAACAATGTTTATTAATATTAATGCAGAGGACAAATCTACGTCTACATCTGCACCCTGCAAGCCACCGCGAGGGTGTGTGGCAGGGGGTGAAGATCACCAAGCATGCACTACCGTCATGCAAACAAGCAATTATAGGGACTCATGCAACTTGATTGTTAGTTTCTATAGAATTTAAAGGGATAATACATGCATCATGCACTACAAGCTACTCTAAAATATTTCACCTACCTATCCCTTTGCTATGCTGCCTATTCTGTTCTCTAAATAGTACGGGGGGAAAATGCCATTTTCAATGCATCAGTACGACAATCTATCTCTCTAATCTTATTTATGTGGTCGAATATAGCATAATACGCTGGTTTTTTTTAATATGTGCCTAACATCTTCAGTAAAACATCCGATTGAAATTTCTCTAATAGATTCAATCTGTACTTTAACCTACGCTCTGATAATGATTCCCACCCTAATTCTTTAATTAATTCTGAAACGCTACTCAACCTATCGTAACACCTATTAACGAACCTAGCTGCTCTACGCTGCACACTGTCTAGTTCCCTGATCAAACCTAATTCATTAGGATCCCAGACACTGGCTGCATACTCAAGGTGGGGCCTAACTAGTGAAAAATAGCATCGCCCTTTTGTCTTCTCATCACATTTTCCAAGTACTCTTTTTATAAATCCAAGCTTTCTCTTCGCTCGGCCGCATATTTCTCTTATGTGTCTTCCCCATGATAAATCCTTAGTGATTGTTACACCTAAATATATTATGGTTTCAACGTTCTCGATCTTCGTGTTACTAATTTTATAGGTACGCTCTATCGAATTATTCTTCCTCCAAAAATTGAAAGCCACACACTTTTAAAGGTTAAGTTCTAACTGCCATTTGTCGCACCACTCATGAATTGCATCTAAATTCTTGCTAAGCGAATTCCTGTCCTCTTCTTTTGATATACCCCTGTACACTACCGCATCGTCTGAAAAAAGTCTAAGCTTACTACTAACTACGGTACCCAAATCGTTTATGTATAAAAGAAATAGGAGCGGACCTACTGCGCTACCCTGTGGAACTCCCGATGTGACTTTGATTGTGTCCGACATGATACCATCTATGACAACCCTCTGCTCTCGCCCACTTAAGAATTCTTTTACCCAACATACAACGTCTTTATTTAGACCAACACTCTCCAACTTCAAAATTAATTTATCATGAGAAACTTTATTGAAAGCCTTTTTTAAAATCTAAAAATATCGCATCAAATTCAGTACTGTTTTCGCCGTGGACTAAAATATCGTGTACGAATAAAGCTAATTGTGTCTCGCAAGATCTACCTTTCCCGAACCCATGTTGGCTGTTTATGAGTAATCCCTGACTATCCAAATGCCCCATGATCGAACTGACTACAATGTTCTTAAATATCTCTCTGCTCAAATATCTTACGTGATTAAGAGATTGACGTGAGTGAAATGGGTCTGTAGTTACTAGGTTCTTGCCTATCGCCGCTTTTAAATATAGGTGTAATGTTAGCTACTTTCCAATCCTTGGGTACTGTGTGGTTCTTTAGTGTTTTATTGAATATTATTTCTAGATAGGGGGTCATTTCATAAGCTAATGTTTTATATACTCTGGAAGGAATTTGATCGGGACCTGGTGATTTGTTTTTACTTATGCTTTTTAACTGCTGCTCTATTCGGCGACATGAAATTTTTATTTCGGGAATTTGCTCACTAAAAGTGTTCGGCGGTGGTTCCACTGCGTTGTGTGACGATGAGTTGAATACGCTTTGGAAGAAGGTGTTTAAAGTATTGGCTTTTTCTACACTGCTGGTGATTTTTTTTATCGTTTTTAAGTGTGTGCAATGTGGACTTATTTCCCCGAAGCTCTCTCACATATGACCAAAACGCTTTAGGATTGCTTTCTAAATATTCTCCTAACATCTTGCTCTTGAAATGTGATAAAGCTTACCGACATGAAAGCGTTGCTAATGCTCTCGATTTTTTATAGTTTTGAACTAGCTCAAATGAGGTGAAATGCAACAATTCCATGATAAATAACCCAGAAATAGAATCTGTGTATGACGAGTAGAAATGAAACAAAACTTTGTAATTCCACATGACAACAGGCTTTAGCGCGACCTAGGTTTCAGGCCTGATGATGCTGCACCGCAGTGGAACCTAGGTCATATTTAAGCCTGTTTATGTGTGGAATTACGAGGGCCGTTAATAAGTCCTTAGAAAATCCAATCGATGGCGATGATATAATCGCAAAAGGTTTGCTTTAAGTAAAGGTCATCACTCGTTTGACTGCTGTAAAATTTTCAGCTATATCCATCACGTGGTTTCTTTGCCAATAAATTTTTTTGCTATCATAGCAACAAACTTTTGTTTATTTAGAAAAATTGAAAAAAGTAAGTTTACTGCGGTGATGAAACACTTCTATTTAAAAGGTTTAATACCGAAAGATATTGAAGCCGATTTGAATGAAGTTCATGGTACTCATGGTTCATGGTATTGAAGCTCCTGTTTTTGCAACTGCTTACTATTGGGGAAATGATTTTACACATACACATTTTACATTTACATTTTTACATTTTAAATGTAAATAAAATCAAATTCCGAAGCCTTGGCATGATAGAAGGTTGTCACAATGTCTATCAATGAGAACTCTTAGTCTCGCTTCCGCAGAATTTTATTTCGCAATCGGCCGGTTTCGGCATTTACGCCATCTTCAGGAAACATTTGTCAGATCTTCCCCAGTATATATAGTCTCGGTGGAGGGAGGGTGGGGAGAGGAGGTAGGTAAGGTGACGAGCAGCAACGGAGACTGCTGTCGGTACAAAGTGACGTTGTTGACACGAGGCAGTTGGAGTTCCTCGCCAGGCCGATCGCCCGCTGCTCACAGGCGTCATATTTTCGTCCTTCTGCGCATTGAATGACCTCCGGGTGGAGTCGCTTTGGAGACGATATTGTTTCTTGATCTCTTGCGAGACACATTTGGAAATCGCGGAGGCTACCGAGTATTCCAGAGTGAGGGGTTCTTTGTAAAGAGAAGCTTCACAATCCGTCACAAATTCACTAAGTAATTGGGGTGATGGAAGGGGTTTTGGCGAATATCTGGAACCTTTGCTGAGCAATTCTTGTTGTTGTTTGGAGAAAGTGTATGTAGATAAATTAACAACCAGGGGATGGAATTGGAATTGAGAGGGGGGAGGACCAGGTTTAGGGTGATGATTCTTCGTAGTACAAAGTTTGGCGAGTTTCTTGCGGATTACAGAGGATGCGGAGTATATAAACTTGCATGTAATAACTGTAAAGGATTTTATATCGGCCAAACCGGACGTAATTTAAAAATTAGGGCTAAAGAACACAGAACGTGCTTCGAAAACAAAGACGATTCTTCGGCATTCGCCCGGCACCTTCTTGTATTGGGCCACCAAAGTGACTTCCACGCGGAGGTCACTCAATACGCAGAAGAAGGACGAAAATCGGACGTCTGTGAGCAGCAGCGTGAGGGCGATCGGCCTGGCGAGGAACTCCAACTGCCTCGTGTCAACGACGTGTACTTTCCCTAACAGCAGTCTCCAAACCACTATTGTAATTACAACCTCTACGAAAAAACACACTACAGGAAAACACCCACACAAGAAGGGGCGTGTGAAAAACCTGCGAAATCCTAATGATAGTATAGCCAGTGTTTAAATCAAATTAAATATAATAGTACATAGGAATGTTTTAGATAAAATATAAAATTAAATAAAGGAAAAAAAAGAAACATTACAAAAGAGATGATGTGATGCAACAACATGGTATTGGATTTGCGCAGTTTATCTTGCCATCCGCGTTCGAAACAATTGAATGCACTGAGTGAGTGAGACACACTTCTAGATAGGGGGCTATTTCAGAGCTTTGTTCGTACACGGTATTTTAGTCTACGGCGACAAAGTACTGAAGTTGATGCGATATTTTTAGATTTTAAAAAAGGCATTCGATAAAGTTTCTCATGATAAATTAATTTTGAAGTTGGAGAGTGTTGGTCTAAATAAATACGTTGTATGTTGGGTAAAAGAATTCTTAAGTGCATGAGAGCAGAGGGTTGTCATAGATGGTATCATGTCGGACACAATCAAAGTCACATCAGGAGTTTCACAGGGTAGCGTAATAGGCTCGCTTTTATTTCTTTCGTACATTGACGATTTGAGTACCTACCGTACTTACTAGTAAGCTAGGACTTATTGCAGACGATGCCGTAGTGTACAGGGGTATATCAAAAGAACAAGACATAGAATCGCTTAGTAAGGATTAAGATGTAATTCAAGAGTGGTGCGACAAATGGTAGTTAGAACTAAGCCTTAAAAAGGGTATAGCTATTAATTTTTGAAGGAGGAATAACTCGATAGAGCGATCCTATAAAATCAGTAACATGAAGATCGAGAACGCTGAGACCATAAGGTATTTAGGTGTAACAAATAATAAAGATTTATCGTGGGGAAGATATATCCTTGAAATATGCGGTCGAGCGAAGAGAAAGCTAGAATTTATAAAAAGAGTACTTGGGAAATGAGAAGAGAAGACATAAGAGCGATGTTACTTTTCACTAGTTCGGCCCCACCTTGAGTATGAAGCCAGTGTATGGGATCCGAAAGAATTAGGTTTGATCACAGAACTAGACAGTGTGCAGTAGGCTTGTGCGATGAGTCGATTAATCGAAGTCATCGATCATCGACTGCGATGAGTCGATTAATCGAAGTCATCGACCATCGACTGCGATGAGTCGATGAGAATCATCGATGCCGATGAGTCGATGAGTTGATGCCAATCATTGATGTCGATGAGTCGTGATGTGCTGCTGACACGAGAACCTCTGCTGACGACTCCTTCCTGGCGGAGCTCCACAAGTACGAGGAGGTCCCGGCTTAATCCAAATCTTCGGACGTCCTACATTTGGTACAGGGACAGGAAGGATGTGTATCCCCGCCTTCAGAAGTAAGCGAGGAAATACCTCTGTATTTCTGCCACTTCAACGTCGTCAGAGCGGTTCTTCAACGATGAAGGAAACGTTGTGTTGGACGACCGACATCTACTCACCGATGAAAATGCGGAAATGAGAATTGTATTGTACCACAACAAAGAGTTTTTGCTTGATTTGTGACTTGGTGCTTGTTTCGCTCTTCAATAAATAGGCCTTGTCCTTCTCAATTAAGTTTGACCCAATTCAATCTCCACTTAAGAGCCACACCAAACTGCCAACCGAGACATCCGCAACGATCATCGATAGTCATCGATCATCGTAATTCATCGATCATCGACATTCATCGATGATCGACCTTCATCGATCATCGATATTCATCGATCATCGTGTACACTCTATTCGATGATCGATGACAGCCATCGTCATCGAAGCATTTCGATGACATTTTTTCATCGAAAATCGATGATCAAAATCGGTCATCGCACAAGCCTAGTGTGCAGTGTAGAGCAGCTAGGTTCGTTAAAAGGTGTTACGATAGGTTGAGTAGTGTATCAGAATTAATACAGGAATTAGGGTGGGACCCATTATCAGAGCATAGGTAATGTACACATTAAATCTATTAGAGAAATTTCAATTGGATAGCTTTACTGAAGATGTTAGACACACATTAAAAACTAGATAAATAAGATCAGAGAGATAGATTGTCGTACTGGTAGATTCAAAATGTCATTTTCCCCCCGCACTATAAGAGAACAGAATAGGCAGCATAGCAAAGGGATAAGTAGGGGAAATATTTTAGAGTAGCTTGTAGTGCATGATGCATGTATTAATCCCTTAAATACTATAGATACTAACAATCTAGTTGCATGAGTCCCTATAGTTGCTTGTTTGCATGACGGTAGTGCATGCTTGGTGATCATCGCCCCCTGCCACACACCCTCGCGGTGGCTTGTAGGGCATCGCATAGATGTAGATGTAGGTGTAGATGTAGATGTAGATGTAGGTACTAGACCAAATGGCAAGGTACGCGCAGGTGGCACACTGTGCGTGCTGGGTCTCGCCGATGGCCTGTGCAAATTTTATACAATATCCTAGATATAGCTGCGTTAAACGTAGGTTTGGGTGATATATGAAGAGGTCACTTCTTAAACCTCAGCGGCTATAAACTCATTTTGAAGTTAGCTAATGAACCACGTAGCGAGTATATCAAGTTACAGCCAGGGCCTGCACATTTCATTTCAGGTACAAAAAGGCATCAAAGCAGGTACATAAATGCGAAGGAAAAAAAACTATGGAAAAATGTTCAAGATGCCAAAAATATAGGAAAATGCACAACAAGAAGTGAAAAACTTATTTCATATGTCCTATGTCCTGAAAAATAATGTCTAGCGCAGTATAACTCGCATTCCATTGCTACGCAGTTTAATGCCGTTACTTACATTAAAAACAATTTCTCATTAGAAATGTAGGATATTTAATTATTCAACATAATATTTATGCGCCACACAACCACTATCTAAATCAATTATTCCACAATTGGTGATATATCATTGAATTCCAAAGTTTGTATAAAATCAAAAAAAATTGTTTATTAATCGCATTCATTATTTTAAATTTTTTAAATATTATTTGATATTAAAACGAGATCACCTAAAATTGAATGTATGCGTAACTTTATTCATAATACACACGAAAACAAGAGAAAACAGCTACCGGTCAAAATGACCGCCACCGGCGCTTTTAGGCATGGAGAAAATCCGGCGTTTCTAGTGCTAAGCCTAAGCCCAGAATGTGTCCTTTGCCAAGCACTGGTAGCATTTTTTGACTTTGCACCCAGATAAGAAGCCCATTTGGCAAACAAAATGTATTGAATGCACGTCCCTCTGAAATTCTCGCCATTACCTAAGAAAGTAGAATACATACCACTATGAACGTCAAATAGGAAACAGTCATGATTGACTTGATGCAAAAATAAAGATTACTATGGATTCCTCACAAAATTATGTAATTCAATTGCAGTTGCATATATTTATTCTTATTGACCACTTCTATTTTATTATTTTGTCACCAGAGGTATGTTAAAGTAATCTAACATTGACGCATATTAATATAAATTAGATTGTAAAACTTATATTATGTATGTTAATAGCACAGAGGAAGCCTAAATAAAGGAGGCGCAACGTTGGCTGAAATTGGTGTTAATCATCCAAATGCTACGACCAAAAACTCCATAAATAGGTAATTCTATCTCTAATTCAATTCCAGTACTTGCCATTAGCCGTGTCTCGACCGTTCTCCAGCTGGCATTGGCCTCAAACTGCTCGGAGACAAATGCTGTCCAGTACACCTGAGACACGCAAGTAACAACTTGTGCTGGCCAACATGTCAACCATTCCTTCCTTTCCTTCACGGGATAATCGTTCACACTTTCCTTTAACACTTCTCTCATTGTAGACTTCATTTCAGCCTCAAGCTACACATAAGAAAACACACCAGAGCATTCAATAAAAATTCAAATACAAGGTAACCAAACACACAAATATTTCAATAAGTAATGGAGTAATCAAAAGAGATACTGGATAACAGGAAATTAGGTTTTAACGATAGGACATGATTCTGCCCTAGAAAACCCTGAGATGTGGCAGAATAGCCCAGGTGTAAGGGCTATCCTAACACAAGAATAATCTCCTTATGGCTACAAAAACGAGCTTTTAAGTGTGGAAACAATTAGAAATTCTGGAGCATGTTTCTTTATGGCAGTGAGGCATGGACGATAACAGCAGCGCATTAGAAAAGACTGAAGGCATTTGATATGAAGTGTTAAAGAAGAATGAATGAAGGTAAACGGATCGACCGAGTTACAAACGAAGTCCAGAGAAGAGTGGCAGAAAATGTAGTGCGGAGCAAACTTTAAAGGGAAGACGGAACAACGTATCTGACAAATCTTGAGGCATGCTGGTCTGATGAAGACAGCCGTCAGGGAAAAGTGAACGAAAAGAATGGCGATGGAGTCCTCGAATCGAACGTATTTACTAAATACAAATAAAGGATCCATTCAGGGAATTTTTCAATGTATTTTGTTGAAGCTTGAGGTGTTACAATTACTGCCAGAAGTCTAACCCAGGATTTTTTATATGTGCTTCCTTCATCTCTTACTCAGATGCTGCATATATAGAAGAGTAGCTTACAGAGTTTGAGAGTAGCGGTAGATTAGTATGGTAGAATTATATTGGTAAACATACATAGCATACTTTACCTGAGCCATCCATTTCTCTGCTCTGCTGCCATAATCTTTTATATTGACAGCAGTTCGTAAAGGAACCTCTTCTCCGTCTTGGCTTAAGAGTGAAGTTATGTTCATATCTTCATCAAATTTTAACTCAAATATGCCTTCAAAGCACTTTCTGAGGTACGGCGTAATCCACAACAAGTCATTAAAATGGGTTAGGATATCCATCATTTCTTCACTGGACATGAAAAAGAATCTAAACATTTTTCCTCGAATAAGTTCCCAATGCTTTTCACAGATATTAGTTAATATTTAAAATAGAACATCTACTCTAGCTGTTCAATATAAAAGGAAGATCTGAATGGCACAAACTCTGGGGGTACCATACCCTTATTTCCAAACCATTTACTATGAATGCAAATCTCCAAAATGCACACCATCTGTCAGCGAAGCTATTCATTTTGAAATATTTGTACCGAGACCCCTATTCTTGAGCACCACAGCCTTCTTAGCCTAGGGACCCTATTCTTGGTCCCTACAGCGGGTGGGAGCGGTCGGCGATGGGTGTGGTGATGGTGGACTTAGGAGTAAGGGTATCCTCCCGATATCAAGGGCATATCGAGTATCGTCGACGATATATCGTGGTATGGCACGCCCTACTTCTATCCAAGCGGCCAAATTGGTTAAAAACCTCGGGCTACGGACGGCGTTCTACAGCAGCCGCAACATCAGGAGCCTTCTGCCCAATGACAAAGATCCGACAAATCCGTTGGACCGAAGTGGCGTATACAGACTCCAGTGCGCGGATTGTGACGGGGCAGACACAGGCCTTGGCACACGAGCAGCGGAGCAACGACGCGACGGGACAGGGTCGGAGCTCACCCTTCGCAGCCCACGTCTCCTCAAGGAAGGCCACGACGCCGACTTCACCCCGGTAATGATTCACCAAGGAGTGAAAGGAACCAGGATGAACATTCCGGAGCAGATGGAGATAGTTTTGGATGTGAAGAACAGCAAAATTATCACTGATGACCATTTGCTCCCTTACCTCCTAGGAGTCTCGTGGCTCAACTCCGACACCACTCGTCGGAAGGGTCCTTCCCCCACTCCCTGCGGTGTCCAGCCCTCCCTCAGGTAATCCCTCCTCTCCCTTTCCGCCCTCACTCCTACGTCCACCGTCACCACACCCATCGCCGACCGCTCCCACCCACTGTAGGGACCAACCTTAGCACCGATTTGCCACCCTCTCCCCCCTTCTCCCCTCAACCCTCCCCGCCCGATAATTACCCCCCTCCCCGTTGGACTGCTATATATTCATGCGTTTCACTTTTTCTTGTACATGTCCCTGATGATGCTTCAGCGAAGTGAAACATGTCCTAATAAATCTCTTTAACCTGTGGAAAGCTAAGTTTTTACCTTTCATCCTACATAAGTGCTAGAAGTGCTAGGTTACTTGGAAATGGAATAGCAAGCAATGGGGAATGGTTCCGGAACAGTTGGTCATTCAACAACAATATTGTAATTTTAAAAATTTTTTAAAATATATGATTGTGGAAAAGTGCTACAGTATTTTACTCACTCAGCAAGTCTCACCTGTGATGCCTGAATCCGTGAACTGTTCACAGCAATTTCTGATATGTTGGAAGCTCAAACCCTCACAATTCCCCATCACATATTTTTGTACTGATGTTAAGTATCCACTATAATAGATGTTCGTGCCCCGATGGCCTAATTCCCCGTTCAACAAAAAGAAACACAAAAGAATCTAATAAGGAAGTGGGAGGGCTTTTAATCGGGACACAAACCAAATAAAAATAAACCTTGCCGTGAGCAAATGATAACAAACTAAAAGGGGGAGTGACATGACGAGCACCTTTCCGCTCGTCGACGTCCGCCGCCGAGGATGGCCACCCTTCTCCGCTTGACCTCTCACCCTCAATTTCTAACAACCTCTGTCCCACGCGCCAAAAGAGGGCTTCACCCATAGATCTTAAATAGGATCCGTATTTAAGATCTATGGCTTCACCTCGCCTCACAGCGCCCTCTTTCCGGCAATAAGCCGTAACAAAGGAACGGCGTCACGGGGAGGGAAATTTAAACTAAACAAAATAAGTCCCAACCCTAATATCGCGTAGACAATAGCGTTTACCATCCTCCCAAAATGTTTTCCAAAACTCCGATGTAACTTTTTTCCTGATTTTCCCACTCATCAGAAAAGTATACAATTCTGGAATAGACATATGATGAGAGCTCAGAATTTTCTATCAAATGAGCATTTGTTTGCGTAATCATAACGCATGCTCATCTTTAGGTCGTCGTGCATTGTATTTCAAATAGTATGCAATCCCAACACTCATATAATTGTCACTTCATTCAGTTTATATGAATACATTGTAAAAACAGTTTAGCGTAAGAAATACATTACCGCGGAAATAAAACGCAGGCATCCTCAATGTATTCGTCCATACTAGCAGTGATGCTACACAGGCTTTCATACATCATCTGAGAATCCCTTAGGAGTTGAGTTTGACTGGCAAATTTTATGACGGAAGGCGCACTGGAAATGTCTTTAATGACACTCCTCACAAATGTGTCCGCAGCCTGAAATGAAAGAATGCACAACCGTTCTAGACACCAAAAAGTATCAAACTTGCCTTAATATCTATAAACAGCACACAAATGACTAACACAAATTTAGATCAGATGTGCAAAATGGAATAAGGTAATAATGAAAAATTAGAAAAGCAATAGTCACTATAAAATCAACCAAGACAGGCGTTAATGAATCCAACCAGAAGTTTAAAATGAAATTCACCTTAAATTTAAGAGGCATACTTTCCTAAAAAATCAGGTTATGAGTATTCCTAAGTATATTTTAAGGTATTATGATAAAAAAAATCATTGTCAAATAAGTCACCTTTACCAAATAAATCCGGCACGGCTAACCATTAAAGTATTACCTTGCCAACACTATGGAGGATGAACACTAGTACACCAGCATTTAAATAAAAACTCAGGGCCTTTGTGAGATTTCGTTGCCCTATGTCGTGTACCGTCGTCAAAGACGCGGGTATTATTTGCGGATTACTATCTACCGAGGAGTGCACGGAACACGATCGAGTTGACGCAATGCGACTCATCACGCTAAGTGGATTTAAAATCTGAAATTTAAAGCACCCGTAGACGTATGTATCTCCAAATAACAATATATCCGATGATTTAATCAGTAGATAATCGTCATACGGAGGAATTGTAACTGTCTTCACGATTTCAGAGCTTTCATCCCACTGATGTTCCTCCGACCAAGTGTCGTTTCCCCAGACAATATTTGAATGAACCCATTCAGTTTCCTCTGTAGAATACTTCAACCCTTTTGTAAAAGATCGTTTTCCAGTTTGATAGTGGCCTGATAGATTAATCTGGCTCCATTCACTGGCTTGGACGATATTCAGAAAACTACTTGCTGGTCCTCTTATGGAAATGAAACAAGTTTCTGGCAATATTAATGTAAAAAAAGAGTAAATAGTCGGCAATTTCCCTTAAAACCCCATTTCTGCATCGTTCTCAACATTTTCAGTAGCCAAACTCTTTCGCAAGCGATTTCTAGATCAAAGAAGACACCCACGATGTGACGGCGGGAAAATGAATACGTGTGCTGGTATCAGCTCATGTACTCATTTCCGCAACAGCGCTCCGAAAGCCTCGAGCAGAAATGAGTACATAATTATTTGCCCTTAACAGGTGGTTGTGTCTTGTCGGCCATTGCTGAAGTTTTAGAAATATTGAAGAGCGGCCACTGGAAACAAGGTTGCGACGCTCCTAACGAGCCACCGATTCACCGTTCTTTCCACGGAATGCACAGGTGAGAGAAATTGACCCGTTATTATCCTCTGTCCTTACCCTGTCTCAAGATAAGAACCATGGACTTAGAAAGAAAAAATACATAAAAAAAGATGGGAACTAGAGCTAACTTCCACCAGGATGGTAAGAAACTAGACCTCAGCCCTGAGCTGGTTCGAACCTAAGAAGGCAAGATTGAGCGGGCTGAGGAATGCAATCGAGTATTTATTAGGCTGAAGAAGACGCTTTCGACGGAACCGGTGCTTAGAGCACCGGTTCCGTCGAAAGAGAGAGTCTTTCCAGAGATTTTGTGCTGCAAACGGAAGCGTCAGAACTGGGATGTTGCTTAGCCAAGCACATAACCGCGGACAAGAACACCCCACACCAGAGCAAGAAGTTCAAGGAAACTGGAAGGAAGTTTAGTTTTCGCGAGAAGGAATGTACTGCAATAGTGACGGGGGTTCAAAGTTGAGCGGCTGTTTAGATCTCCCCCGTCCGTTTTCGTTGATCATAATTCCTGACGGTGGGTAGATAGAGCAGCGGCAAGTTTCCCAAGGCTAATGAGATGGCCTCATAATGATTTTGAGTAACAAGCATGGGGGAAAATTACCCAAATTTGAAAATTAACTAATGAAAAACTGGAGATAAAAATTTTTACAACCGTATTTGTGTAAAGATCCGTGAAAAGAATAATTCCTTACATTATGATTGAAATCTGACTTTTTTTGTGGTTGATTTGTCATTGAATAACCCAACGGAAGCATCATTTTATGGTATTTTTTATTTAAAGGCATTAAACCTACGATTAAATTACCTTGAATAGCGCCTTCTCCTTCTTTAACGAAGCAGGAACATCAGCAGGCGAAAACACAGGTAGAAGATACAGCCACAGTGACTGGAGTTTTTTCCATACGTCAAGGTGTTCATTCATCAATTGCAACTTGTCAGTCCACTCCTTATACAAGTCTGGAGAGCATGAGATGTTTAAATATATTGTAAATATAAAGTCAAAATGCCTCTCTCCTTCATTTTTGCCTCCAATCTAGCTCAATAAGGCAAGTAATCCAAAAGATAACTAATTTTAAAGGACCGTTAGTATAATGATGCTTAAGGTCCTCTTGTAGATAAATAGTTAGTTCACTGCAATATACTATACTACCTTATAAGACTAGAATGCTACATGCAATCACACAGTTTCCGTGCCAAGGAACTCTGACGTAAATGGCTCTATTATAGCTGAGTGATTCCTGAGGAAATGAATATTACTCTGATACTATCATTACTTATACTGTTCATTATGCAACACGGGGGAAGGGGGGGAAAGATAAAGGTACCGTGGGTTGTATTTGAGTATTGGACTAGACGACTGCAATTGATGCTACCTTCAGACACCCCACGTGCAATTCTCTCCCTGCGATTTAGTGAAGAAAATCTCAGCACAAGGAATGAAAATTATATGTATAACCTGAGCACATGCTATTGCTCAGTTTCCATGCCTAGGTATCCCGATGTAAATGGTTCTATAATAGCTGAGTGATTGCTGAGGGGGTAAATTGTATTATAGAACCTCATAAGACTGAAACTCATGCTCCCCTACCTCACCTACGTTCCTCCATTTTCTGACTACGTTGAATTGTGAACACTGTCGCTCACCTGCCACACATTCACGACCCTTCAATCACATTTTGTGTTTAACACCAGCGCTCTTCCAAGCCGACTCCCTTTTCTTTATCGTTCATCACTTAATACTTCTACAACCATTCACTGAACATCAATTAATACAGTAACTTCAGTAATAAATCACCAAAGGGATGGTCCATACATTGTCTGACCATCGCACTACACTCAGTCCACTTCCTGCTCCACAGCGATTTTTAACTGACACCTGAAAATCACATCCCCGCCGAAATCAGGTACCTTCATTTTGCAAACACCTCACAGGGGAAGAGATGCTGTGTGGCCAACTATTCGTTCCTACCCGTCAACCAATGCTGGGGTGCCCCCACCGGAAACAACATTAGCTTACCTCCACAGTGTCTGTGATGTGTAAGCCCATTGCACCACCCCACCATCAAGGTCGTTCTTGTCGTTGTTAAGCCCTGGCCCATCACTCAGTGAAATGTTTATACATTTTACATTTAAATATTAAATTAAATTTTCTGAAGCATTCCAAAGTAATCAATACTTACAAGCATATGGTTTGGCAAAGGCTGAACCACTAATAATTTGCATATTTAAAATATGATTGTCCAGTTCAATTTGCAAATCATCCAATCCGGTCAAAACTGTCACCCCCTTGTCCCTATAAGAGTAGAACGTCAAATTAAATATTCTTCTTCAAAAGTGTAGCTGACACATATCCATAACTAACATGGAACTCTCAGATATGCAAACATATTCAAATGTGATTACAAGCATACTTATGATGAAATAAAGAAAAGGGACAGAGAACACAAACGAGCAAATGCTAAGTGAGGGCGAAAGATGGAATAAAGTCAGGTCAAAGAAGAAAAAGAGTTCTACTAGGCTATAAAATTAATAATATAGAGGAAGAAAAAAGTTCTACTGTACTAAGGAGTCAAAAACGGACCACCGGCCTCCTCGTGGCGTCCCCGGTAACGGCTTCGGTCGGCTAATGGTGGCCGTCTGCTTGTGGGGCTAACCTCCCCACTCGCGGTTCTACTGGTCCCTAAAGAGAGTACCAGGAAAGCCACCCACAAACGGCCCTTCTCGGATGAGGGCCCTAGCAAAGTTGGGCGGGGCAAACCTATGCCATCAAAAAAAGGAGCTCGCATGGAGTGGACGGAGACCCTGAGGGGAGACCTTCTAGCTTGCCATGCTGCCAGTGAGCCAGGTCGCAGGGGATACATGGCGAGGATGCACTCTTTGTGGTGTGAGAAGCATCCTGAATATAACCATCTGTCGCAGCAGAATCTGCGCGACTACGCCAATCACCTGCACAAGAAAACGACACCCCAACCGAAAGATCAGAGTAGTACACCACCGGCCAAGGCTCCATCACCTACAAAGGAAGAAGATGAAACACCAACTGCCGGTGCTTCCGCCGAACTTTCGGTGAAGGGAGACGGTTCGCCAAATATTTTTAACATAATCTTTAATCGGTGGATGCCGGGGAAATAGGTAGTAGTGAGGTTAAATGCGCTTGTATTGTCTTTTGGGCGGTGTGTGAAGTCAGCAGTGGCCGGTAAAATCCTTTTGTCAAGGAGGTGCGAAGGATAATCGCGGTGGAGAAGGGCAGCTGGGACAGGAAATGAGAACGTGTGTCAGAAGAGTTACAGATTCGGTGGCTACGAATGGAGAGAGAGTATGGTATGGACCTTTTAATGTGAGGAGGGTGACAACTATTAAAATGTAGGTGTTGTTGTTTATTTGTAGGTTTCATGTGCACAGATATGGTGATTTTCCCGTCGGATGAATTAATATTGACATCTAAAAAGGCTATGGAGGAATCTGAAACGAAGTGAGTGAAGGAGACAGAAAAAGAGGAGTTGAGGGCGAGAAATAAGGAGTTAAGAGAATCATGACCATGTGTCCAGATGATAAAAATGTCATCAATAAAACGGAGCCAGAGAAGTGGTGCGAGGGCTTGTGACTTGAGGAAAACTTCTTCAAGGTGACCCATGAATAAGTTGGCATATGAGGGTGCCATTTTCGTACCCATAGCCGTTCCTTTTATTTGCAAATAAAATTTGTCTTGGAATTTGAAGCAGTTTTTAGTGAGAACCAATTTCGATAAAGAAATGAGGAGGTCAGTGGAGGGGTTATGGGGAGTGGCACGACGGGATAGGAAATGTCTCAGGGATTGAAGACCTTCAAAGTGGGGTATAGAAGTGTATAAGGAGGTGACATCGATGGAAGCAAAGATGATGGATTGATTTAAAGGGAGAGGTGTGTTGTGTAGAATATCTAGAAAGTGGTGTTTTCTATGAAGGAAGGCATGGAGGAACCTAAAGGTCGGAGGTGAAAATCGACAAATGCAAAAATACGCTCGGTGGGGGAATTATAACTAGAAATGATTGGTCTACAAGGGTGACCAGTTTTTATTTTTATAGACGTACTAAGGATAGTAACTGGAAAAGGATAGGTAGGCATAAATGAACGAACACACACAATGGCGAGGAAGATGGAAAGAAGCCAGATTTCAACTGAAAAACATTCGCTTTCCCCGGGAATTGAACCGCAGACCTTCCGCTTTCCGGGCGACTGTGCAGGACCACTACACCACCAAGATGAAGCAGATTCACAGTGAAATCGGCGAGCTTTGTCCTACCCTGTAACTTACATGGCGGCTGAGAGATGGATCGCCTAGGCTTTTCATAACATGACTTCATGACTACACATAATCGAACGAACACACACAATGGTGGGGAAGATGGAAAAAGGCCAGATTTCAACCGAAAAAAAAATGTTCGTACATAATACATGTTGACCTCAGGCCTGAGGCCATGAAAGGCCTCCTAAACGCTCTGGCCGGTATCAAGGTGGCGCTGGGATTGGTCGATTTAATTACCCACCATCCTCCTTGAAGTAAGGTCATTAAGGACACATGCATATCTGGAATATGCTCCTTTGTGGAAAAATAAGCATTGGCAACAATAACAGGCAAAAAAATGCAAGCCTGAAAGCTTGTTGCGTTACAGTAGAACGATAAAGATAACATGGTTAGACCAAATAACAAAGGACTAACTTCTCATAAATATTCTGAAATAAAAACATGATCACTAAATAGAGCACATTTTGTCTCGTGATAGCATCCAAAGTATGAAAAGTGCAAAGAATGAATGGATGCAAAGAAAAAGAAAGAGAGATTGAGTGATTAAGAAGGGAAGAATTATTTTCACGTGAAAAGTAGAGGAGATGGCTAGATGAAACCAATCTTAGCATTTATGACCACTGGTAATAAATCCAAAATAAATTATTCTAAAGAAGTAAAGCAAATATCATAGGTACTTGTCTTCATCAATTTGGTAAGAGGCTGCTGCCAAGTCCTCCTGCGTCTGATGGTAGGCCTTCAAAAGTTTAGCCTCCTCCGTGGCGCCCAGACTGATGAGCTGCAGTCTGAAAGCAAGATGGAGAATAGCCATTTCATGCAATGACAATATTCTCGGCAGCCATTAGATAACTATTACAGGATATGCTCGTGGAGCAGAGGAATGGCCGAATGAACAATTCAACGTAAACGGATGACGTGAAACGTGTACCGTAAAACGTGAATAGAGATGCGTGGGAGAACGGACACAATCAGCGCGTAACGTGAGACCGTGTACATGAGAGGTCTCCCATCCCATTTCACGTGCACGGAAAACCAATGAGAACTGTCCAAGTAGTTGGCGATAAGGAGCCACCTGTGGGTAGTTATTGAAGTTACAAGTGGATGCATGCCTCTTCTGAAATAAATTTTAGTTTCAAATATTGAAAAACTTATTTCTATCTTTTTTATTTTAGCATAGAAAATTCTCTGCCTTTATTCTAATGCGGGAATCAATGAATGAATAGTTGTTTGAAGTTATTGTGTTTTAGTGAGATTTTATATGGTAACTAATGACATGAAAAAGCTTGTTCGCCATTGTTGACATTGGATTACACTCGATTTTCACGAATTAATTCTTGTGAGTTATACCAAACTTAAGCGATCTGGTAGCTTCATCAACGGCATGGAATACGTAAGTATGTACCTCAAGTCTTGTAAATTAATTGTTAGCTCCTTTTTATATGCGCTGCGGATTTCATTTGCATCAGATTTCGTCAGTCAATTGTTCCAGACACGCGAGTCGTGTACGATGATTGTGTCCGCTAGAGAAAAAGTTCCCGCCTCACGTTTCACGCAAACATCTGACGTCACCCGTTTACATTGATTGTGTCCCAGCGTTAATTTGTAGTAAGGTCCTTGAACTACGTTGCCTTCGTGCAAAATAGGCTACCGTTGATGTGTGCGTTGAGCCAACGTTGTTCGTTTAACTTGTAACTTCAATACCATCTTCCAACCTAATGCAACGTGAAAAACAGCTCTCTAGCAATGTAAATTGTGGTTTTTCACTGAGTAGCCTTGATAATATTTACGTATTTTACACATGAATCTTAATAAATAACTGAGAACTAATAGTACGTAACTAATAGCATTTGTAATACAATGGTACAACTATGTTTAGTCGACGTTCATTTGTTCAAAATCAACATTATTGAGGCAATGCACAACTGACTTCTGCTTTATTGCTATTAGACTACTAGATCTAGTAGATCTTTCGTCAAAAATCTAAGCAATAGTGCACGGGAGAATAGTCTTACTTTTCAATATTTGGTCCAATGTTAAGCTTCAATATTTTCCTCAATGTTGTGCCAGAATTGGGCCGTAAATCCAGTCCTGTGATTGCCTTCATCTCCATCCAGTGGCTCAATCTTAGAGACTTATTACATAGAGTACTTATGTATATTATTTTCTCCTGAAAATATATATGAAGAATCACAAACATGATGGATATATTTAAACGTAGATAATAAGGATCTAATTTTAGATTAATTTCAGGCATCAAAATCGACTTGAATAAGAGAAGGGAAAATATTTAACCAGTACCATAATCAGTGAAATAGTAGAGAGGCTACAATTTATACGCAAATTTGATGATGAAAAAATTGAATAAATATAAATAACATTAACAACTTCTTGTTTCAGCACTCACTTAGCAGCTACCGTCCTAATATCCAAAGAGCCTTAGGGTTCATTTCCATTACTTGAGTCAGGGACATTCAGAGTCAGGTTATTAATTACAGACAAAAAGCATTAGAGTTCAACAGGAATTTTAAAGACAAATTCACAGCATACTCAAAATCAAGTTGATACATAACATCCTCTGTTTCCTTCTCTTCAGCAACTTCTCCCACTAACGTTTCTTTCCTCGACGTTAACATTTCCCTCTCCGACCAAAAATTAAAAACTACCATCCACCTCAAATCAAATAACAAATTTCAATATTTACAAGCTGATTTCTAGACCTCTTTTTTAATATATACATGGATTGTTTTTTTGGCCCAATAGTTCAAATTGTTCATTTTCTCAAGGACCTAAACTCCAGAAAAAAGCATCTATATATTCAATATTTACATTACGTCAGTGGCCATCCCTCACACGCTAAACGCTCTGCTCCCTTCGTTCTTTCTAATCGTGGCCACCACGTCTGCAATAACCCAGACTCCGCATGAGAATGCCTTTCGACCCTGCATAACTCCCTTCACCACCGCGACTACCCAACATGATTTCCCCTTCAACCACTGCTTCAGTCTCTCCTTTCTTTCCTCTCTGCTTCCTACACATTTATCCGTAGTACTTCATGCCATAGGACTCACATGTCTCTTCTCACTCTCTCCTTGAAGACTTTAAAGGAGGTTGGCTCGCGACCGCTTGAGTCAAGTTGTCTGAGGACTGTTATTAATTTAAGTACGAGTATATGCCTGCTAAGTGATCCTTACTTCACAAAGAAAATTACCCAAGCTATTGAAAGTCATAAGTATCGCAAGAACTACGATATAAAGTCAAAGGATTTATTTTTAATGATAATGTTAATCAGCTCGACGATGGAGTCAATTCAGCATTTGCTTCAAAGAAATAAATTCATGTACTCAATGAATTTACTAATGCATAACACCACACTATTACTATCAAACGTTATGCTATAATATTTCTTGAAATATTCTTTAACATCTCATTAGTAATGATACTATTCATACGCCAACAATTTTGGCAACAGCGACCACAGCGCCACTTGAAGACAACTAACGCATTTCGTCTGCTATAAGCGCAGAAATTGGTGGATTTAGCGAAAAATACGGTGGGTTGATGCCTTTTTTTCGTGTCATTTTATTTCTTGAGAAATTTCGCATAAAATATCAGTTTTTTGCAAAAATGAAATGTCACTATGGGATTTTTAAACGTTATATTCCTATATGATGGCCATTCTCGTCGTTAATCGTATGTAATTTCAAATGCAATTTGTGCAAAAAGTAGTATGGGTTGGTATAATTATCTTTACTTTATTAGACAGAGGAACTTTAGTTCTATAGTGCTGAAAATATAAAAAAAATGACATGACTTTCACTTTTCGGATCAACCTCCGTAAACTTCCCGGCCTCAACGTGACGCACTGCCCTCTCTCCCACTCCTCAACTGCACGGAGCACTCTCTGTTGACCTTCGGCGGACTCGCCTGGGAGTCCTCCACATCGCTCTGGGGTTCATTACACGGCTTAGGCGGACAGGCGTGTAGGAGATACGATATTCGAGCACTGTAGGCTTTTTCAGGAGCAGGGCACTGAATAGGCCAAATAATTCTGATATAATTATAGGAACCGAAAATTTGTTAACAAGCGATATTGCTGATAGAGAAATTTTCCCCGTAAAATTTAGGGTATACAGGATAGATGGAGAGGGAGTATTTATCGCAGCTAAGAACACAACAGTCAGCAAAACGGAAGTGATTCCCGATAATATAATAGAAAGTGTATGGTGTACCATTCAATGGGCTTAATCGAAAGTAATATATGTTTGAGCGTACCATAGACCACCCCATTCCGATGAACACTCAGTATTAGAACTCGAGAAACAGGTCCATTAAGTCCCATAACAACAAACGTCAGACTATTGTGGGTGGATTTTTCAATACACCATCGATAGATTGGAAAACATGTAGTCATAACTCTGAGGGTAAGGACAAACAAACAAATCTGTGAGTCACTGCTGAACCTCTTAGCATCGTACGCACTACATCAAATAGTAACCTTGCCTAATAGAGGCGAGAATGTTCTAAATTTACTTGCCACAAACATCCCTGAAAATGTAATTGCAGTTAAAAATGTCTATGGAATAAGTGACCACAAGGTATTACACGTTACATTTTCCCTGAACACTGAAAATAATATTAAAGTAAAAAGAAAGATTTATCTTTTCAGCAGAGCAGATTTTACGGCTATAGGCATTACTTAATTTTGAAAATTTCGAGAACTTCGGCAAAAATAGTGATGCAGAGAATACATGGACAGAGTTCCTCCAAATTACGTGGTCATTTGTCAAAAATATATACTCCATACGTATAAGAGTGAGAACAGGGAACAAAGGTGGTACAACGCGGAGGTTGGAAAATATTTGAAATGCCGAGTTAGCCACGTGAAATTAAGAAAAATGTAGCTAATAACGATCTCAATAATACTATCGAACATTAAAAATTTTGTAAAGCTGCCGTGAAAGCAGCCCTTAGAAAAGCATTTAGTGAATTCAAGAGAAAAGTACTCAGAGAACAACAAATGGGAAATCCGAAAGGATTTTGGTTATAAGTTAGGGAACTACAGGGAACCAAGAAGTCAACGGTTATTTCCTTGAAAAATGATAAGGGCGAAAAAGCAACTTCCAGTTTAGAAAAGGCTAGTTTGTTGAATTCTTTTCCAGAGCGCTTTTAATCAATCTGAGTGTAGTTCGAACGAAACCATACCAGACCAATTTCAGCAGCCAATGTCCCAGATCTATGTGTCTTGTAGCGGAGTCGCATCCTTACTAAAAAAACATCAGCCCGAACACGTCCTCAGGTCCTGATGAAATTCCAGCTCATGTGTATAAATAACTAGCTCTCGAAATGGCTCCGTATCTTAAAGTAATATTTAACAAATCCCTAAAAGAACACTGTTCCCAAAGACTGGAAGATAGCAAACGTTACCCCAATTTTTAAAAGCGGCGATAGGGAACAGCCATGTAATTACACACCAATATCATTAACGTCACTATTATGTAAAATTATAGAGCATATAATTGTTACATCAATAATGGGACACCTCGACAGCCAGGATTTATTGATAACAAACCAGCATGGGTTCAGAAAGGGAAGGTCTTGTGAAACTCAACTAGGTCCTTTTGTACATGAGATTTTAGTTTCCGGAGAAGGTAACGTACAGGTAGCCGCTGCGTTTCTTTACTTTGGAAAAGCATTTGACAAGGTTCTCCACTGTAAATTACTCGCGAAGTTAGCATCATACGGGATAGACAGTAATTTAGTAGGCTGGATAGGAGACTTCTTACATGAACGCGTTCAAAGTGTGGGATTAGATGGTGTTAGCTCAGGCGAAGTAATAGTCACATCGGGTGTTCCCCAGGGAAGCGTGATAGGCCCAATTTTATTTCTTCTTTACGTAAATGACTTGAATATAGTAGTTAAAAATAAGAAGCTCCATCTCTTTGCAGATGATGCAGTAGTGTATAAGGAAATTAGGAATGAAGAGGACAGTCAGTCTTTAGCAAAGGGTTTAGATGCGATTGATGATTGGCGTGTTAGTTGGCAGTTATAATTAAATTTGAAGAAATGCGGGTAGTACATGTAGTAGTGTAAATTCGGTTCATGGTAGTTTTCTGGGGGAAACTCAGGTAGATGGTCATTAACTTATCGATCGCGAGGAAAGATCCTGTTAATGACCGTCTTCCCTAGTTTCCTTGAGAAAACTACCATGAACCGATCAGTACACGTGCCATACAGAATTCCTATCTACTCGCATTTCTTTGGGCATAATACCAAACGGCCTCCACAATAAATTTACCCGACCGGGTCTGCCTCCTCACCTACACCCGCATTTCCATCTACTATGATATCAAACATTCATTTTTTTCTATGACAATTTGTATGCAGTCAATATCCCGTAAAAATTACCAAAATTCCACGCTTTCCCTTATCAACATCATATCCCTAATTGGACTACACCTCTTCCCTTCTGTAAAAAAAATCTAAAGTCAGCTCTAGGTTGTCTTAAACGACGATGCACGAATTCTTCAAAAAAAAAATCCACCCACTGCCTCTCGCACTTTCACCAGGGCTCAGCCTTCTCCGCCCCGACTCCCTCCACCAATCCACATCTCTCTATGCTCCTGAACCTTCCTCCACCACCCCCGCCAGGATTTCGAGTTTTCCCGAAGCGCACTCCCCTAGGCCCTCTACCGCGCCCTCAGCGACGACTCTGGCAACTCGTCGCAGCACGAGGTCGTAAAGCTTTCCTCCACCGTCCTATGCCCCTCAGAACTCTCCGTCAAAGGTCTTCTCTCCGACACCCATGCCACTCTACTCAAGACGCACTGAATTTCTGCCGCAGCTTAGGCGGAGGGTCTTCTGGGATTCCCGACCGTTCCACGCGGCAGCAGCACTCCACTCCAGTCCACGCCTCTCTTTTGTAATTCCGACCCTCCTCCTATCCTCGCTCCTACGATCTCGCCAAGTTGAAATTTTCATCGCCCTTTTCCTCTCCAAATTCTCCAGCTCCTCCTTCACCCAATCCATCTGATCCAAGCAAAGCCTGTCCCCAGCTGAATTCTCTGTCATCCAGTCCCTCCGCAATAACCTGAATATCATTATCACCTTAGCGGACAAGGGCTCCACTGTTGTAGTACTCAATAAATCAGACTACCTAAGAGAAGGTTCAAGGCAACTTTCCGTCTCCAGCACCCTCGTATTTCGTAGAGATTTCGTATTGACATCACTGCCTTCCTTTAGAACAGAGGCCCTGCACAAGGCTTAAGACGTTTCTCTGCTCTCCCCCGCCCTCACGTCCTCGCACCCCACACCTCCTTCTAAATATTCATCAAGAGAATAATCCTGGCCGCCCTAATCTTTGCTCCTGCAACTCTCCTGGGGAACTTATTTCTGCGTTCGTAGAGCACTACCTCCAACCCTTCGTCCAGTCCCTACCCTCATAGGCTTGTGACACGTATCACTTTCTTTGCTCGCCCCACTACACTTCCCCTGATCAACCCATCATCATGGCCACCACACATGTCTACTCTCTCCACACATCAAAGGTACGCTGGTGATATTTACGCTCATCTAAAAGCGTATCAGGTTAAACTCTAAACTTCCACAAAGTACTGAAATGGACACTTTATGCTTATGGACTGGGTAATTTCGTCAATTGGTTCTTTTTAATTTTTTTAATTCATTACATAATAAAAGATTACCTTAAAATACACCTTAATAATAAAAAATAAACCTTAGAATACGGGGGTGATTCCTTAAACTTTTTTTAGATTTGAATATTTCTATTTCTTGTGGACGTAATGATTTTAACATTTTTAGAAAAACGACTTTGACGGATGTTTTCATATCTTTTGACTCTTCTTAACACCACACTGACAAACTCCCTGATTTTAGATCCACGGTTCATAGATATTTAATATACCTATTCCGTTGAAAAATTCAGTCAGAAATTGAATACTATAAATTCAATGCCAAGTCGGAATGGGTTTGATGAAAATTGTATGAACAAGTTACTGCACCATTGCAGTCAAAGAAAAGCCATACATATACTCAAATCCCTTCCTGTCAATCGCTCCCTCCCTAATCGCTGGGTTTAAATTCCTTTTGTTGGTAAACTTTCATACAAATTGCAGAAAATCGTACCAACAGATATTTGTAATGTTTCTCTTTATAATCCGGTGACAAAAGGAAGAATTCTATCCCATTATAAAGACCATTATAACCCTGTAGACAGGAGTGGTTTTTATAAATCAAAGTGAGATGACTGTGGTATTTTTTATAGTGGCCAAACAGGCAAGAGGATTTAAGGGCAGAGAGAAGGAGCATAGGTCAAGTTTTATCAATTGTGACAATAATCCCTGTTTTGATAAACCTCTGTGTGATTTTAATCATGTTAATAATTTTGACTCGGTTGTTTTACACCATTTTGACAAAGGCTAAGTTGGATTTCTTTGAGCAATACGAAAGTGCTCATAGTCCGGCTAAGTTATGCAATGACATTGTTTTTAACGATAGATCGCCTCTTTTAAACTTTGTTCAGCCTTCCGTCCAACAACCATGTTGCCTGACCTTCCCACCAACGGCTTTTCTGCGTTTCACCCCCTCCCTCTGCCGCCCACCCTTTCCCCCCTATCCGACCCCCGCGCCTTCATTCCTGAGTATATATGGTGGAGTTTTGTAAAAATGTTTACCTTAATAATGGCACTACGTACTGAAACTATGGTCGGTTAAGTTGTTTTAATATATTATGTGTGGAAAAGTTACAAGTGTTTTTAGTTTGAAATGCACGTCTCTCTACACCTCCATCCCACACCCAGCAGCACATCCGCCTCACTTGTCGCTGTCCCTGCTGGCCCTCTGCACCTCACAAACCTATAGCAGTGACTTCCTACTCCACCCATCCCGTTTTATCCTCACCTACAACGCTTTTCTTTCCACAATAAACGCTGCCTGCGTCATGAGAAGTAGGTTCAGTCCCTCTAATGCTAATATTTATCTCTGTCACCTTGAACTCTAAGGAACTTGAGCTCCACGGCGTCTTAAAATAACAAATAAAAATTTTTAAAAATCTCCATTGGCCGTAAAAATTGGCAACCCTCGTCAAGGAACACAACAACAATTTGCTGTGTTGGATTGCGGGAGGGTCAATTCCACAGCAGTGACCAACCACAACCTCTCAACCAGAAAACCCTCCTGTGGTCGTTTACGGGAATGTTACTTCCTCGCCAGTGACGCAACCACAGACACACACACTCAACCCAATTAGGATCATTCACAGGTCTGATGGGACCCTGATCAGGATGACTGGGTTATGATCACAAACAAGCATTCAGAAAGACACTCACTCAAGCACTCTATTGGGCTCTACTCCTGGGAGAATCCAGCTCGAATAGAGCGAAGTCAAGGAGCAAGGACAAGACGAGGATGCGCGTCGGAGTTCTCTACAACACAGATAATGCCAAGATCACTCATCGGTACTCACATTGAATCTTTTAATTCTTCCGAGGACTTTTTCACAAATTTTCAATGGGCCAGCCAAGGTGGCAGGGTCATCCACACTGCCAGATATTCTGCGTTGGTTCCCAGCATCAATTTGCTGTATTATTAAGTCTCTAATCACCTTTTGGTAGTGCTTAATCATTCTGAAAGCATAATGTGATGTTATTAATAAATTTATGCCGTGTGTATTGGAGATAAATATACTATTTCACGAATTTGTATTAAAATAACAATTCATGCATTGTTGCGACACAACATTAAATAGTGAACCTGTGACCATAAGTAGGGCAATATAGATCAACCACATCATATTAACTTGCAACCTTCATTTTCGTCCCTGCAATTGAAGCCTTAATGACGCAATTCACCACCCGGTTCTTTTATCGGCTAACTTATAAAAATTATTCCTTAAAACGTCGGCTGAGCTTAAAGCCACCGAGTGCGTCCACCCGGCTCCGGAGGGTGCGTCTACCTAGAGGTTAGCTGCGAGATAAGCGAGTTTACTCGTCGAATGAGCAGTCGTGGACAAAAAGCGACGGCATTCCGAGGGCGTATTGGTCTATCCCTGGGTAAGGTAGGCCTTCAAATAATACAGAATCTGTGAAGATGCCGTGACTTGGCGACGGTAGGCCGTCAACAGTTATGCATTCCATCACACGGAGGAGAGGGCAGCAGCTCTTATTATTATGATTGAACGTTGAGACGACAATGGTCGGTACAGCGACACTCATTTCATTACAGGCGTGGTGGCATTTACTTTAACACCTGCATTAAAACGATGTGGAGGGCAAGGAGAAACCATTACATTATTATCCCGAGGAGGGCCAGCTACTCCACTCTTTTATTTTCATCAAGACGTGATGGAACCCTCTCGAGTAAAGTATTCCGGAGGTAAAATAGTCCCCCATCCGGATCTTTCGTTCCGAATAATGGTGAAGATGAGACCAAACCTGTAGATACCGCAAAGGAGCAGGTTTATATGCCTACGACGCACTACGAAGATGAAGAAGTGGAAGACGTCTACGAAGATATCGCGGAAGTTATAAAACAGGTGAGAGGAGAAGAAAACCTAATTATTTTTGGAGACTGGAACGCTGTCGTCGGCGAGGTTCAAGATGGAAGAATAACTGGAAAATAAGGATTAGGAAACCGAAACGAAAGAGGAGAAAGACTGCTGGAGTTCTGCACACAGCATAAGTTAGTGGTTGTTTAAAAAAAACACTCAACAAATCACAACCGAAGAAGATACGAGCGGAAAATGCCAGGAGATTTCAAATATACTACATTTTGGTGCAGTAGAGATTTAGAAATCAGGTGAAGCTACCCTGGGGCAGACATCGACAGTGACCATAATTTAGTCATGATGAAATGCCATCTAAAATTCCAGAAATTGAAGAAAACAGTGAAAAACATTTGGAGTGTAGAAAAATAAAGGAAGCTCCACATAGGATGGCATTTCAAAAGGCGGTGGGAAACAACATAGGAGAGGAGCTGGTTGAGAAATCAGTGGAAGACTGTTGGAAAAACATTAAATGTGGACTACAGGAAGCCGCAAAAGAAGTTCTTGGAAGAAGAAAAGTTGCCAAGAAGAAGCCAAAGATCACGGCAGAAGTCTTATTGCTGATTGAAGAAAGTACAACAATGAGAAAACTGAAGAAGGGCAGCTTTGTTAAAAAAAATAAGGAACGAAGTAAGTCCCAAATGCAATATGCTAGAGACATATGGATGAAGAATTTATGCGAAAATATACAAAACAACTTTGCACTTGGAAAATTGGAAGCTGCCTACAGGATAGTGAGGAACCACGTTAAGGATGCAAGATGCAATGCCATAAGGGACAAGAATCGAGAAATTTTTATTGAAAACGAAGACAAACTGAAGATATGGAAAGACTATCTGGAGGAGTTATACAACGGAAACAATCTTAACACGAAAGTGATCGAAGAGGAAAGCGAAGTAGAAAAGGATAATATGAGAGCGTTAAGATTAAGATCAGAATTTGGCGCTGCAGTAAGGAACCTTCGGATGAATAAGGCTTCCGGAATTGATGGTATTCCCGCAGAACTGATCAAAAACGCAGTAGAGAATACATTAACCCATCCATACAAAACCATCTGCGACATGTACTCAACAGAATAAATTGAAATGCTTGGAATTCTGAAAGGAATTGTGGTGTGCTACAATGACCGACGAATCGAATCATCCACAGTTTGTATAAAAACCAAGTAGCTGTGATTCAATCTGGAACCAGCTGTGAAAAAGCAAGAATAAGTAAGGTAGTGAGACATGGCTGTGCACTGTCTTCCATAATTTTTAATGTTTACATCGAGAGAGCCATCAATGAAATCAAAGAGAAGTCTTCGGTAGTTAATATCCACGGAGAAGCAATCAGCATGCTGCGATTCGCTGATGACATAGCACTCATGCAGAGACAGAGAGAGATCTGAATAAGACTAGTAAACATGGAAAGGACAATGGCCAGATATCAACTGAAGATAAATAAGAAGAGGACTAAGATATTGATGTGCAGTAAGAGAGAAGAGGCCAACACCAACGTCCAACTAGGGATGCAAAAACTTGAAGAGGTGAAAGAGTTCTGTTACCTGGGAAGCCGAGTAACCAACGATGGACGAAGCAGCATAGAAATAGTTTGCAGAATAGCCCAGGCAAAGAGGGCATTCACCAAAAGAAGAATCTACCTACAGCTGGAAATACAAGCATAGAAGTAAGGAAACAATTCATCAGAACATACATCTGGGGCATGTTTCTTAGCGGCAGTGAGGCATGGACGATGACAGCAGCGGAAAAGAAAAGGGTTGGAAGCATTCGAAATGTGGTGCTACAGACGAATGATGAAGGTTAAATGGATCGACTGGGTAAGTAACGAGGAAGTGCTAAGAAGAGTGGGAGAAAAGAGAAGTCTGCTGACAACTCTAAAAAGAAGACGGGACAACCTAATCGGACACATCTTATGACACGATGGCCTGATGGAGACAATCATCGAGTGAAAAGTGAACGGGAAGAATGGAAAAGGCAGTTCTCGTATGAGTTATATGGAACAGGTCGTGAGGGATGTAAAAGAGACGAATTACGTCAATATGAAGAGGTTGGCCGATGGAAGAATCGAGTGGAGGGCTGCGTCAACCAATCCTAGGATTGCTGGCCGATGATGATGACGATGATCCTTAAAACAATTTCACTTCTTGCTCGAATTCTAACCTGTGTGCCAATAGAAAATTCCCTGTTGCACTTTTACGCAGCATTCACATTTCTCACGGCCGATGTCAACATATCTCAAGGTTGTCTCAATATGTTCCCTATAGGGCCATATCATTCCCTTAATTTCAGAATTTATTAACAGTGCATTTTTCCTATACGTCTGTAAAAAAAATTGTTCCCACTCTATTCATTCCATTTGATCATCGTTTCTCTCGTGTAACACCGACTCGTATTCGCTTGAATTCTTACCTATTGTGTGTTCATTAGTGTCCGTGGCTTACTGCCATGAAGAGATTGCTTGAGATAAAATTCATAATAAAATGTAACTTTCTTGACATTGCTATCAAGAGTTGTAGCTGATAGCTGGGGTAATTAGCGCCAATATATTGATTGCTTGGGTATAGGTGACGATTTTATTAGAGTTATGTTTTAAGGTGCTGAGGCTATTATCCCACCTCCTAAATTAAATTAATTCAAAGACTCATCATATGAAAAAAAAAAAAAAAACGCATCCCCCAGTCGGGATTTGAACCTGTGCCATTCGGGTGGCCAGGCCGGCAGCGTGTGAACGATGTGATCACTGCGACTGGCGTAGCCTAAGTGGTGATATCATGTTAAAAACACTATTTTAGTTAGGCAACAAGAATGGCTAACGAATTCTTAAGGATACAGGAAGAGCGGAGCTTTGAAGGGAGTGGAGACTTCATTCAAGAGAAAGGAGATGTAAGTTAATTCAACTCAAATTTTCAGAATGGCTGACTAGTGCTCGAGCAACCGCAAAATTAACCGGCTTTATCAACTTACCCTGCCTTGACACCAGAACTTAGCCCATTCCCCGCCTCTCACCAACAAAAACACTTTGTTTCTTAAAAAACCATCCAAAACACCATCCCCTTTCATTACCTTTTCCATCCACACCTTCTGCCTTCTCATAATTTCATCTATCAAATTTATTTCCTCTCCTACCAATTCCAGCACTTCATCGTTCGTTCTCCTTTGGACCCACTTCCTCTCCACACCCACATCTCAAAAGCCCTGATTATGTTTTCATCTTTATTCCGCAAAGCCCACTAAGAAAAATACATAATATTCTTTTTAAATCAAACACGTACTCCAGAGGCTATAAAATTGGGATCAAGACAATTTAAAATATAGGAAACTACCCTACTGAGGTAGTGTTACGAGCTTGCTAGAATAACTCGGACAGTAATTGATTTAAGAACGAATGCTAAACGTTACACCAATTCTTTTTAGAAAATTTTAAACTGGTCTGATCTCCGATCACGTTTGCATTAAGGTCATCCGAATATTACGCTGCATTTGACCGGGAGAACAAATTAGAGTGATCGACTGCCACACGAATAGAATTAGAATATCTTACATCTATAAGAACAAAATGAGATGATAACAGGAGCACTATAATTGGGCATGAAAATAGGAAAAAGATTCTTTACACTATTGATTCATGTAAACCATATCCTTGCGTACCGAATGCAATTTAAAATTCAATACAGTTCGACAAATGGGTCACACATCATTGATAAGTCATTACAAATATGTAAAGTTCAAATTACAGAGAAAATGATGACCTGTGACCTCATTTGGCCAGCAGATAGTCATTGATGAGGTTTGGTCACAAAGAGCAAAGGGCCACGAGGATGGACTACTACTACTACATCTACATAATACCTTGCAAGCCACCATGAAGGTGTGTGATGAGCGTCGGCCACAACCAGACCATGTGAGTGACATTAATGAAGTTTCAAAAAATATTTTACAATAGGTATACAATAACATTTTTATTTTTATCAACACTATCTATCTCACAATATAAATACGACAATTATCCATAGATCATTGTCGGCACATTTCTTAGTGACTTTCACCAGTTAATTTCAAAAGTTAATTGGAAATGGGGTCGTTTACCATATTTTTAATTGCCGAATCTGATAGAGTTTGTAAAATAAAAAGACCTGTATCTTTCCGTTATTTGTTCCGTTAATTAGTTCTCGAGTCACAAGCAGCGGAAAACTGATGATTTTAACCCTTTGCACGCCCACTTTTCTGAAAGGACTCGTACGTCATCCACTTCGTCCAATCACAACTGAGACCGCGAAGCTCCTTCACCTTATCACAATACGGGTACACACAGCTGACTCTGCCAACGGAAGTGGTTGCGACATGATCGCTCCAGGCATACCTCCTCCTCTCCCTCAAGGCAGTCAAGGACGGGAGGTGGACGACGTAGCAATCCTTAACGCAGCTCGATCGGTGGGCGTCCTCTTTTGATTATTCTAATTTTTTTATTTATGAGCGAATGGCTCTGGTTAGATTATTAATTTTTTTCGCTATAATTCATTTTTCGATTCCATCTTACGATTTCAGGTACAAAATAGCGATTTTGGTTCCGAGTAAATGCCGCCATTGGTGCATTTCTTCTGCATTGTCATAATTATTTTGATCATTTTTTAAATTGTGAAGTTTAGACTAGAATATAGTTACTAATCCTTTTTATTCTCGATTCGAAATGCACAATTGGTGTGAATTCACCCCCTGCCACACACACATTTATGGTGCCTTGCAAGGTATTGTGAGAGTAGATTTAGGGACAGATAAGCTGCATACTTCTCAATATTCATGGACGTCAATTCCACTGCAGTGGCTTCTAAATCTTCAAAGGTTCCATCTATCCACTTCTTCTCCATAGTTTTCCACAAGTCAACATATGTTATCATCTTTGTCATTGGGTATATAGAACTCTGAAAGAAAGACAAGCTAGTATTCATTTGCTCATAATGTCATGTGGAGTAGAAGGACCAGCGTACCAAAATTCAGACCTCAATTTACGAAATATGTTTTCCTCTAAAAATTAATGAACACATGAAATATTTCCTTTCTTATTTATCACACTCGCATGCCATGATATTTGATTTATGATAATTTCAGTCAATGAATAAATAAATCAATAAATTTATATTTTCAAATTGCACACTCCTTACCACACAAGACAACAAATATCATTGCAATGTGTTTTCCTTGCAGACTAGGTTTCATTTTGGGAGAAAAACCACCACAAGTGAAACACACATAAAGAGTAGGTACTATAGTGATGATTTAAGTGTATCAATTGAGAGCATAGGTAGTTGCATGTTGGTAAAATGACTTTAAGCTAACCCAACTAACATCATTATATTGCATGCTTGTTTTGCTATTTTTTTACTTTTTTAAATAGTGAAGTTAAGACTAGTACCTATATTATTTCTAATCCTTTTTCATGCATGATATGTAATGCATGTTAGGTGTGAATTCACTCACTGCCATACACTTTTATGACGTCTTGCGGGATGTTATGTGGTATTAGATGAAAGAGCCATCCGCAACACGGGAAGACCTGCTCTCTCAGCGTATCTCTCCCAGCAGGGTGCGCGAGACAGGTAAAAGCGAGCAGCAGAGACGGCGGCGCACAGTGTCACCCCCCCGATAAGCGGTCGTGGCGAACAAATATAAAATTACTATCCTAACGCGCGTGATATTTAGCTTCTCTCATTGCGGGAAAATCGATGTGTCGTCATCAATTTCGATGGCGTCACTGCCTTCTAAGGCCGCACAGACTATAACCGATTTGCAATTCAGCTGATTTAACTTCGTGCTTATTGTAACTAAAGGCATTTCCAATGGACCCATGAAGGACAAATGATAAACTTAACGTCCACGAAACATCTACATTATCTTCAACGTATATCTAGAAGACATCTATAATCACTTTCAAAAATCATCTAATGATTATAAGATATTTCAATGCCCGCTTTTCCTAATTCTACTAAAACTATCCCCTAAGATATCACTTATTGTCTTCACTAGTGGACAGCTGTTACGTTTAGGGTATACAGAAATAAAATACTGGAATGAACTTAAATTATATTGCCTTTATTTACAGCGTCTTAAAAACTTACAGTAACTGCTATTATAGGTACTTTTCGATCACTTAAAACTTAGCATTTCCTTCGTCGTTGTCATTGGTGTCAAGGCCGTTTTACACGGTGAATGATCATGCAAATGAATTCATTCGCAAATGAATTTATGTGATGACCTGAAATTGCTTCCGCTCAGGGCGTTTTACATGGCGAATGATCATTGGAATTAATTCCTTGAATGTTGTGGGCATGGTACTGGTATTCGGAATGTATTATTACCATTGTTATGTGCAGAAAGGATTCGAAATGGTAGGCCTATTGATAGTACATATCGATTCACGAGATTTCCGACCGACGCAGTTGTATTGATGGTTGGAATGGTTTGTTTTACGTCTTCTGCCTTGTTCAGAAGTTACACGTGATAGATGAAATAAAGTATGGTGTATATTTAGTAATTATAATAGTCATTATAGTAAGCTTTCTAGATATTGAGATTTAAGTTTATCTGAAGTGAAGTAGATCTATTAATAATGGATTGTTATGGTTTAATTTTCGCTTCTGATGCTACAGTGTCCATTACAACGGTAGCAGCCGCAATTTTTCCGAAGAAAGCTAGGAGAGAGGCGAAATAGATGTCAAGTTATGCTAGGCCTGATACAAAATAAACTGTTTTTATAGGAATATGAGGCCTATCGTAATTTATTAAGAAAGACGCTGGAGCAATTTCATACTACATTAAATCTCAACAGACGTGATTAAGAAAGATCGGACACGACGACGAGAGAAGCAATTTCTGTGACAAGAGAAACTTGATCAACCTTAGGTATGCATGTTTATAATGATGTTGATATTTTGCAATTCGATTCCTCCTTGCTATCACGCTGAGATTTTTTAACGACAGGAGAATCGTATCCTTGACCGTATGCGGCGATAACGTTCCCTGATTACTCAGCAAGAATTCATGAGGGTTATAAAATATGCTTAATTACGCTTGAAGTGTGTAGGAGTATATATCATGAGAATTGTAATATTTACTTTCAAACAAGATAGTGTTTTAGAAGTTAGATACGTGCTATTTGTTTTTCTTTATCCTTTATATAACACCAAAGTTTCCACTTGTCCATCGTCTTCAGGGTGAGTGAAGATGCTCTCACCTTGAAAACGATGGACGAGTCGTCTGTGGAAACATTGGTGTTATATAAATATATAACCCGGTGGAAATCCCGAGAATACTTCACCTGAATTGTTGCTAAGTGCTTTTCGTAGCGTTTATTAACTCAGGATACATAAAATCTCAGCTCTTGGGTTCAAATGAATTAGCGCGTTCCTTAATCCACCTAGTAATTGCCTTTAATAACTATAATTAAGCTCAAATGTCTCGACTAATACCTAAAAGTAGCTGACGAAATCGTCTGCGTGCCATGTTGCTTCTACATAATTATCTCGGATAATAAGCTTTCACCTGGCGAAAACATCCGGTAAAAATATAAACCGAGATAATGTCCCAAACCCGAGTTAATAGTACTGGTGAAACAGAAAAGTCACATTAACTCGGTTAATCCAAAAATTAACCGAGTTAAAAAGATTATCTTCGTTGGTGAAACTGGCCCTTAGCCATCGTCGGCATTAGCCGTTTCCCTGACCCGGTGGAGAACCCGTGAAGACTTTACCAGCATTGTACGCCGGGAAAACACCAGATCATTCAAATTAGACCATGTTCTAATCTGACACATGCGTTCGCGCAAGTTTGAAGTTTATTTCACTCACTAGATGGTGCAGATGTAGCGGCAACAAACTGCCAGAGGAATTCTAGCAATTAAATAGGTTGTTGACGATTGAGTTGGGCGTTTTTGTTTGCACTCAACTCCTTATGTAGTGAATTAAGTGCAATAATAATGAGCTGGACTCACGTGGAAGCTTAAATTTTATTCGTAAAGTAAGAGATCCCTATCTCGTTGCCTTGGCCCACATCCGTTCCTTCGCGGTGCAAATTTTGGGCTAAGTATACGGGACTAGGTTCTCCACTATTATGTTTCGACTATGGCTTAAAACATATTTTAAAGTGGTGGTAATTCATCGCATCGTTCACGTCCAAGTAATTGTTACTTAACAGATCTCGACGTTATGCGATATATTGGCGGTATTACCGCTACTGAATTGAATATTGTCACTGACATAATGTACCGACGATTTCACCGTGTAAAGCTGTCAGGCAAGCGTCCTCGCAATTTTCTACGTCACGGACTTTCGCAGACGACTGCTCAAACGGAAGCAACATCAACTTGCGCAGTTTCAATGACCGTGTAAGCATTCAGTGCATTGAGGCCAAACCCGAGTGAAACAGAATCTGTCTCAAAATTCCATAACCTCCGAAATCCACGTTGAAAATTCAAAAGAACCATGAAATCCCGCCATGCACTTCACCACCTCAGAATTCCAAAACCACAAAAACAAATCAAATAGTAATATTGCACAAACAATGCAATATGCCTGTGTAAAGGCATTTTGCTTTGCTCAACTTTGATCTACTGATTCGAATTATTCTGTATTCTTGTATTATAACCTTTTTTACTCTATTTTGGAATATTCTGTATTCTTGTATTATAACCGTTTTGATCTTCCTAAATGTTCTATATATATATATGTATGTGTATATGTATATATTGTGCTAATTTTTTGTTCTCAATTTATCCATATTTTTTGGTTACATTTTGTTAATTTTTTTATTTTTTATATTATTATTACGCCTTGTTTTGGAATGTTAAGCATTTAAATTCTAACACTTTAGTTTCCGATGGTAGCTTTTTTCAGGTTGATCCTTGTAAGCTACCTAAAGCTCAATTATTTATTCATTGTACAAATTATGTATGTGTTTTGAGCATTAAATATCTATCTATCTATCTATCTATCTAAAGAAACGGCTTTGGATCAATGGATCACAAATATCTGACGATAATAAGAAACAACTACTATAATTAAAGAAGGCGCTATTAACTATGAGTATACGTTTAATAACCACCATTTTCTGGGTTTTGAGTGGGTTTGCCTATAAAGAGCACCGACAGAGTTAAAATATGCAGAAAATTGATCTCTGATTCTAGTAGTCGGCCGGTTTCCTCCCTGGGGTGTCAGCATTGTTAAGAGCCGGAGCCACAGGTACACTCTCATTATACAACTCGGAAGTCATATGGCATGCCTCACTCTTCTCCAATAGGAAGTTGTGCAAGACACAACAAGCATGCACAATAAGGTCCGCCTTATCGACAGAAAGATGGATGACGTTCAGTGCGGTATCTATTTGATACAATTCCAAAAGCATTTCCTACCGACATGCACATTTTATTTTCAAAGGTAGGTAAGATCAAAGGTAAGCCTGGATATGCCTTCATTATATTTGTTTTTTAATGAAAGGCGTCGTCTGCAACCATTACACACGGCATATTTGTGACACGCCTAGGCATAGGGCTAGGAGGGGGCAAATTAAGTTCTTCACCACACAGTTTGGGATGGGGAATGAAAGCATGGAGGATAGCTCTAGCTGCTACGTGACAACCATCAGCGAAGCCAGCCTAGAGGTCGCCCGCTTGGTATAGCACGCACGAAATACAGCACTCGAGAAAAAACGCGCCGTTTGAACTGTCCCGGTGACGCCGATAGCATGGACTACTCGTTCTTCGTCACACCCTCGTTTTATTCATCAAGTTCCGCCAATGAAGGGCATACTTGCTCCGGGAGCACGGCACTTTGTAATCGCCTTCATTTATTCGGAACTTTGTCTTTTGATAAAATATCAGAAACCTTTGCCGCGCATCTGAACCTCGTGAACCCCTTGTGCTTCTTTGAAATCCAGAATAGGAAAAAATGTTGTCACTTATCCAGAAGACAATCGATAAGTCACCGAAATACTCAGCATAGAAAGTAAAAATAACAATACTTTAATTAAATAAAGAATGCTTCTAATGAATGCGTACATTTTAATAATGTTGAATCCTTATTCCAATACGTCTACGCAGTACCCTGGCAGCCACTGTGAGGGTGTGTGGCAGAGGGGGAAATCACCAAACATGCACTACTTACATGCAACTATAAGATGCATTGCTACTACTTCATGGAGATATTTTAGGTACAAAAATTATATATTTCAGGATCTTATCTTTCTACCTTCCGTGTTATCATTTTATTGGCATCCGTGACTGCATTGGACGGCAGACGCAAAGTTAGTCCTCATTTATGCAAAGGTAACACGCGGTGAACTTTTAATAATCCAAATAAATCGGAAGCTTCATGTGCCTACTAAATGGAGAACCACGTGAATCTCTTCCTCATTTCTAATTTCCACATCTCGACTTGGCGACTCACCAAAGATTATCGAGGATACCGGTCTACTGAGTCTACTTACACGGAGTTCATCGTACTCTGGGAAACCAGATATAGGGATATCCAACAAGGCTTCCTCTTCATTCACTTCTGCAATTTCATCTTCATACATTTTGAAGACGGCTGCCATATTATGAACATCCTGTAACATTGAGGAAAAAGTTGAAATTAGAGCTTTTGTGTGGTAACCTAATATAATTGCACAAAAAACCAACTTCTACGCCTTGCACCCTACTAAAATATCAAAAATTAACTTTGAATTATGGAAATCGTGGCATTAACAATGTGTCATTTAATGTCAAACCACCGAGAAAAATGGTGATTTTGAACCTCGACCTCTCCCATATAGTTTCCCACAATTTCAGGAACTTAAGGGGTATACGTCCTGAGTAATTGGGGAAAAACGTTTTTTAAAATTGCCATTCTTTACTTAGTAAAAGCATAAAGTCAATCTTTTTACTTTAAGGATCACGTGGCCGCTTTTCCGGTATTATCTTGATAACTATACATCAACAATATTACCACCAGAGCTAATTAGTCTCTCGCTGAACACTGTAGCTCGGGATATAAAAAGATACTTAGAACACCTTTTTTTCCGGGGCGTTAAATTAGCTGTTGTGGCAGGATTCACTAATTTCTTCCATGCCCACCTCTGGATCCCACAGTGCATTCTCACTGATTCACTTTTTCAGTTCATCACCACCTGACGGTCTCAGGGGTATTTTCTCAGCAGAGGTGACAAGTTTTTTATATTATGACCAAATTTCTAAATTGGTGGATTCAGCGGATGTGATGGCCACTGTGTCCAGTTTTACTTGTGAATCCTCTTTACTAATTATGGACAATGAGTTCTTTGACACATTGCAAACGGTCTATCTGTGAATGAGATTTCCTTGAAACTGGGATCTAAGAAGGTAGCTTGGGCAAACGTAAAAATCATTCAGGAATCCCGTAAATCTTCTTTTTTAATGACAGCGACAGATCACTTTTTAGACCCAGAAGTTCTTACCTTAGGTGCTGGTATTCCCGTTGGCAATGGCTGGTATTCGGCTTCTATAATATTACTCAAGGAAACATTATATGAAACAGAATGTGAGTCTCAAGAGTGTCAGGTCAGTTGGGCAATGAGGCAAATTGTAAGCCTTGAAATAAGGGTACCTCCAATCGAGAAAAAGCTAAAGCATATTTTAAATCTCAGGAAACACTAGCAGAAATTATGGATCACTTGAATTTCTTATGCCTTCCGTTTCTTTATCAGTTCAATTAGAAGCCTTAAAATAAGGGTATCTCCCATCGAGCAAAGCCGAGTTGTATTTGTAAGTTCAGAAAACACCAGGAAAAATTATGAATCACTTGAATATTTAGCAGAGGTGTTAGTTTTAACATTAAAGGAAGAAAGTGAAGTGGTTCCATGAAAAGGGATTGATATGAAATCACTCGAATTCTCCTAACCTGAAATCCCCAGCGGGATCTCGATTTTACAACGATCCGCATTGAGTATGCATGAAACCATTTCTCACGGCGGTGATGGAAATTCCATAAGTGAATGTTGAAAAATTCCCCTGGACCGGGAATCGAACCACGGACCTTTGGCATCCCGCCACCACTACGGCAGACCACTACGCTACCCAGTATCCCTAATTCGCATGGCAATTTTACCGAGGTTCAAGGTACTAGATGTTGAGCCCTCGCAGTCCATCAAGGATGGCAACGCAAGGGAGAAAGGGATTCAAAGAAGTCACGACCAAAGGTGAACCCCATCCAGCGCTAAAGCCGCGCATGGTGCTATATGTTTTTTCGCATGGCAATTAATGTGAATTTCACCGCCGTTCACGCGGCAGGCTTGAAATATCCCACAGCGAATCTTAAGTTGTTTCAAATGTCTTTTCCCAGAGTAAAAACTAAAATACATAGTATATCACATATTTTGATGTACCTTTTCATATTAATTCTAGCCCTTGAGACAGCATATGATTCTAAAACTCTTCTGTAAGCTCTCCATTAATAAGAAGTGGAAGCATAGCAATTATAGCATTGCTCTCAACATTGGACTGAATTCTTGGAGAGCCCAATGTCCCCAAGAGTCTCCCAGGAGTCAAATCACCTGGTTTCAATAAATTCAACATTCCGCGGTTCATAGGGTGCTTTCCATTCAAGCGACTCATGCGTCGCTTTGAGTTAACTCGCGGAAACTCAAGTCGACTTGTGTCTTCACGAATGGAAAGCAAGTTTCATATGCGCAGTAGCTGATGCGCTAAGGACTTTCACGGGGACTCGTGATTGGTGCGTTTTTGTAGGAAGGAAATCAAGAGCTTCCTTCTATTTGACTTATTGTTAGCAGTGCAAATATTGCTATAGCAAGATCGTTATTAATGAACAGAAAAATGAGTTGTAGGATGATTAATTAAGAAAATACTTTACTTAAACATTTGTTCTGAATTATGGGTTATTTTCAATATGTCTTTTGCAGACGTATTGTGATTTAAAGCTTGCGCCGCCCTTTCTTCTTTTTTCAGTAACTCGCCATTACCGGTGTGTCACCGTGTGTCGACTCGCGTTTGACACACTAGCGACACACACTGATTGGAAAGCACTACACGCGACACAAGTTGACTTGTGTCGACTTGCGTCGATGATTGGAAAGCACCCAATAATGGTGATACAAGAATCACTAGTTCTCCTTCCATAACAATGAGATACGAAACAAATAAATTCACTGGGTGAAACTGGTAACAGAAATATTTTACGGATTCCCAAATTCCAAACAACACCGGTAAAAATCGAATCCCCTCCAATATGGACAGAAAACGTGAATGTTTAGAGGAAATGGAAGCATTTATCAAAAAGTTTTCAAAAGATGACGGAATTGTTCATTTAATTTCAGAAGTGAGTCACTTTGGACTTCACAGCGCTAAAATCGGCCGACGACAAGCAAATTAACTGACGCAGTTTGGTCCAAAAAGGAATTCACAGCTCCCCGTCGCGGAAGATATCTTGTGCGATTTAGAAACTAGCAAACATAAGATAAACAACACAAGTCTGCCAGAGGAGAGACGTCAGTGGGTCTTCTTTCTGTGTCTTCGTCGCTCGCGCTATCGCCCTCGCCAGCGGAACTTGTGTTTTCTTCTTCAATGGAACTTCCAATCGGTACGTCGTCCTCACTCCATGCCACTATAGGTACAGCACTTTCTGAAATTTTCCACAACAGCGTCATGCGCTGTCGTGCTATCTATCCTAGGTGCAGGGGGAGGGATAGCATTTTTCCATGGCCTTGAAAGGGCCCAGCTGTGTCCGGTGCTTCCCACTGGACCTCCCCCCCTCCCATGGAGTATGAGGGGGCGTGGCTGAGGCCACGGCTCTCATAAGATGTCTCGCGAAAGCAAAGTGATATTGTTGATGAGTCAACCAACTACCCAAGACGTTGAGGGTGTTATGTCGACTAAGACAGCAACTAAGTAGCTTCTTCATCCTCTTCCAGCCTCGGCATCTGCTGTCATATTCGATCCTCTTTATCGACGTGGCTCATTTGTTTGTTACAGTCTTTAGTCCTCCTCAACGATCGCCCTCTTGGCATAACCCCATTCATTGCAGAATAAACTGATCTGCATGCTCGTACGGACACACGAAATGAGGAAATTCGGCGTTAAAGATCACGCTACAGGCAACTGCCAAATCCTTAAAGGGAGACGGGAACAGGTGGAGCATGTTTACATCCTTTCTTCAGCAGATTCATCTTTTCATTTTCAAATTTATGATGAGACAGGTTTATCACTCGTTCGTGAAAATCGCGGAATGAAATTCAGGAGAAACGCAGTGACTGTGCTGGATTCCTTTATGCTCAGCAACTACCCGTGCAACGCAAAGTTCCCTTGTTCACCTCAACCAATGGTGATACTCAAGCATTGCAACTATGGCGTGTAAATCTATTTTATGTAGTTTTAATATCTTTTGACCAAAATTAAATCTTAAATTACGGCTATATCGCTCCCCCTAAGTACTCTCTGTCCATACAACCGATTATGAGTTTTCCTCCCTCCTATCACTAAACGTGGGCCATGCATGTTTTCAAAATCACCATTTCATTGACATGCTTTGACTCCTTCTTACGTTGCTCACATTCATGTCGACAGCGGCCACTCGCAACGCTAGTTGTCCCCGTTAACGGAGCGGAGCTGAAACCACACCACAAAATCAGGCGTGGCCTTATTTATCGTACTTTCATGCACCAAAATAAGTAAAATAGTTATCCATTGCAGTTTGCTAGTCATTCCACTACAGCAAGCAAGAGCGCAACCATGTAGTAACACCCGGGAAATTTAAAATCACGGACATTAGAAATTAAAATATTCCCGTTCTGAGAATTTTTTTCAGAATCGACTTTGAAGATCGGTGGAATTGAGAATCGAAATCGACCCATACTTAGTAGAAACCAATGGTAGAAACAAACAATCATACCCTACATTATGTTGTGCGTTGACCCTATTTACAAAGGAATTCTACGAACGTATTCGGAGGGAAGATAGGATGCGAAGAATTTCAGAATACCACCATATCCAGAGGAGGGTGTGAATTTGAAACAGGCGTCATACTTTTTGTTTTGAAACACTAAGTCTTAACCAATTTCCATTTTTATTGCATCATTAGAGGATAAGATATGTTGGGTTGAGTTGGTTTCCAGTACTCAAGGAAGGAAATAGAATCATTAAGTATTCAAACATGTTATTTATGTTTCCTTACACAGCCACTTTCAAAATCACGCCACTTACTTTTACGGCTTCAGACGTTATTGTAAAGCGAGTGTACTACAATGTTAGCATAGCATATCCTTATAATAATTAATTTATTAGCGTAGGTACAACGATACAAAAAACACATTAATTGCTTCATTGAATAAATTTTGGTGTCATATTTGATGGCACAAGCAATTAGAAACTACATAAAAGATAAGACATTACGAATAACTCTCGAGTATTATATCTCACACCTAACAAGGAGACATCGGGAGACTGATGATCGGGATCCAAATGACGCAATTATTTCCTGAAGCTATAGAGGGAATGTAGGAAAAGTGTCGCGGCTTTCTGCCACATAGGCCCGGGTTCGCGATAAAAACGCGGGTTTGCGGGTTAGAGTCCCCACCGGCCCAAACTTTTTCCTTTCGAATAATTTACGGAATAGCCGTAAAATGCCCAATCCCATACATTTTTGGCAGTAAAAACCATATTTTTAAAAATTTTCAAACTGTTTGCTGGTTTTCCAATCAACCCCCTTGGGAGACTTTCGGAGCAAATTTCGGGATTCTTTGTTTGCCCGAAAAGCGGCTTCCTCTGCCGACAGGACTTATATGTTTATATTTTGAAGATAAAAGGCTACATCCGTGAATAGAATGGGCTTCGATTGGTCGAGGGACTTTCTCGACGGATCATTTCCATTGCCCTCACAATCACACGTGGACCAAATTCACCCGCCGGTACTTGCACGTACAAAAATACTTTCGGAAGTAGTTTCCCCGTCGCAGTCATTGCATACAGCGCCGTGTAGGAGTGTGTTACTTCGTGCATACTCCCAAATGCAACTTACGCGGTTTTCTGCCCTTTCCTAGCAAGCGTCTTACATAAATATGTAGGATGCTTACTGCAATATCCACAAAAAGGCAATCTCTAATATTTTCCACATAATCTTGGCAACAGTTACGACCAGTCCCTCGACCAATCGAAGCCCATTCACGGATGTAGCCTTTTATTTTCAAAATCTAAACATATTAGTCCTGTCGGCATTGGAAGCCGCTTTTCGGGCAAACATAGAGTCCCGAAATTTGCTTCGAAAGTCTCTCAAGGGGGTCGATTGGAAAACCAGCAAACTGTTTGAAAATTAAACAAAATATTGTTTTTACTGCCATAAATGTATGTAAATATGGGACTGGGCATTTTAAAGTGATTGCACAAAATATTCGAAAGGGAAAAATTTGGCCTACACGGGACTCGAACCCGAACAATACAGTGTAGAATTCATAGGGAGGAAATCACTATGATTGTGTTTTTCTCGCGAGCCCGTGCTTATGGGGAAGAAAGCTGTGACACTCCTCTTACATTCGCTCCATAGATTCAGAAAATATTTGCGTCATTTGGATCCCGGGCATCAGACTCGCGATGTCTCCTGGTGAGTGAATTTTCGATGCCGTTGTTGGTTGGGCGGGATATAGAATGATGGTGCCACGTGAAAACCACTGTTGTGGCAGGCATCAGCACTTACATTTTTCTGAAATCCCACAGCTTCCCATAGAAATCCCACATAAAATTTTTACAAACCTCTTTGTAGACATCCAGTTTGTCAAGATCATTCATATAGGAAAACATTTCTATCTTTGGAAGCATTTTTTCAAGTTTATCACTGAGTACATGGCTTTGATTATACAGGTTATCCTCAAACTTGGCTTTATGGAGGTCATAATCCTGGAATAAAAGAATAATATATGTTTCCAAGGAGATACAAGCCATAGTATTCTAAATTCTGAGAAGTTACATGACTAGTCACATTACTTATAATCCTTAATTAAGGCAAGCTAGCCATCTAAATACATTTTGCGCACACACATATTCAGAACTTTTGAAGATACTAAACAATATGATCTGTAGAATAATAATGTATACTGTCAATGGTTTAACAAATGAAAGCTTACCTGCTGTTCTGCCCATAAGAGTGCGATTAAAACTATCATTGTTTCATTTTATCCCCAAATTATATTTTATGTTTTGGAATGAGTCCTGTTTTGGGATAACTTGGAGTAGCCTTTATCACTTTAGGCTTTTCTTTATTGGTGAAAATTCACTGCATTATTTTTTGGCATTATAGTTACTAATCTCTATTTTTTTCAAACTTTATTGTATTTTCTGAGATATTTGAGCCAGTCGCTTCCCGTAGACTAAGATTTAAATATGTGACAGTTGTCGTGGTAGGATGCACCTACTTGAGCGTTCCAAATACGACTCGAGGTGGGCGAGCGGACACAATGAATGTTGCTCCTGTTAGGGGCATCCCAGATAGGGTACGAGGAAGAGGCGAATAGTACTCCACGGACCGTACTCGCAGCAAACAACTGAAAGCCCTCCAACTCAACCTGTTGTATAGTAAGCATCTTAATGTTTGAAGTTCGGCCCTAACCACTTGAACAGTGGCGCCATGCGCACGACATCGACTGTTTTGAGGTATAATATGTCTAGCAGTTCGAGAACATCTAGTTCCTATAAGCCCTCTAATACTCCTCAGGGGAAAATGACGCCTCGTTGCTTTACTGGTTAATGCAGAGTCGTCGGAACTATTTTCGCTGGCAGGGACCAACCTCGAAAAGGGCCCGGCTCCTATGAAAAGGGCCCGCACTTTTTTTGCGGATAGGAGGAGGTAGAGACTAGAATTCCGCTAAAAGTGCATATGAAGGTTGGAGAATATTGGTCAGAAGGGAAAAGGCAAACTGTAATCAAGTGAAATTTAATTTTGATTAATGAAGACTCATTTCTCAAGGGCCCGGGGCAAATTCTGGGGGGGGGGGGGGGGGCCGAATGCCCCCCCTGCCCCCCACTTCCGACGCCGCTGGGTTAAAGCACATGGCCAGAAATCAGGGTATCCTGATTGGAAATGGAAATGTAGAAGAAGATTGGAGTAGACATGAATATAATTAGGAATTTCCGTAAGACCCAGAAGGGGGGAGTAGTGGCTGGAGAATCCGATTGGAGAGGAATGGGGTGAGGATTCAGGCATGGGTACTAACTGGATGGGTTGTTCTGCTGTGGGCGCCTTTAGCGCTAAACAGTAGCCTGGGTCTCCACCTACCCTTCCTCGCCCTTATCCTTCCGTTCCCATCCCTTGGCCTTGGAAGAGCCTCGGAAAGCAAGGCACACTACAGATCGGATGTCCGAAAGGGATGCCCACTATCGCCGGTATATTTCGACATACATGTCGTGGAAGGCATGGGATAGGCTCACTGCAGATACTTAGATAGATATTCAAACGCTACTCAGACAGTGAATCATCAAAGACTTAACAAATAACTAGATATGCGAAAAAGCCGTAAAGAGAGAGCGTAGGCCTCCCAAACGTTTGAGGGGATAATAAATAAATACTTGTACTTTTCCATCATTATTTTTTAATAAAATCCTAACAAGGTTTCAACGCCATTGCGTTATTTCCATTGGACACTGCTGAGACCTGCAAAGGTCTGCAGTGGTGAATATTAAGCGTCATTTTCAAGGATCCTTGCCACTGTCCCTTGAAAATAACGCTAAAATTTTAAAACCTTGGTAAGGGTTAATTAAAAAATCTTGGTGTAAAAGCACAAGTTTTATGTATTACTACGCACTTTCACAAATTAACGCCCGAAAGAGCCGAAACAACTCAGCTGGGATATTTAACAGCTGACCTCTTTGCGCCATTCTTTGTTAAGAGTAGGCTAATGCTCTTGGAAGGATTGTCTCATCCATCTTCCATCCAACATTTCTTATTCGTAAAAAAACTGCCACCCACACTGTAACGATAATAGTTTTGGTGACCACAAAACAAACAACATTCATGTCCAGAGTAGCATGCAAGCACACGACTAAGCACCACCTCGAATGCCATCATTGCCTAAATGGTGCAAATTACAACGGTCTTCCGGAATGCTTCCACTCCTACCCTGCCACATCCTCTGAACTAAAGCGAGATTCTTTAACACATTCAACCCGGAATATTTCTAGTGTGCAATCATGAAAAACGGAAAGGTTTTTACTCCACATTAATTTGGCCAGTCAATTAAATGTAATTATAAAATTAGTTAAAAAATTTTTGAATAACAAAACTCGATAATTTATTAAAGACATGAGTTCGCGTCCTTTAGAGAAGTCTTCAGAGAGGTCTTCAGTGAGGTCATCAACAGGCGCGAATGCGCATCCTTCGGTGTCTTGGCAACGCACCTCGGATGCTCATTGCCAAGACACCGAAGGACGCGCATTCGCGTCTGTTAATGACCTCTGTGATGACCTCACTGAAGACCTCTCTGAAGACTTCTCTAAAGGACGCGAACTCATGTCTTGAATAAATTATATAGTTTTTTTATTCAAAAAAATTTTAACTAATTTTATAATTACATTTAATTGACTGGCCAAATTAATGTGGAGGAAAAACCTTTCCGTTTTTCATGATTGCGCACTAGAAATATTCCGGGTTGAATGTGTTAAGGTAAATCGGCAAGTATGTTGTTTCTTTTCTTCACGCTTTAAATCACAGTAACAGAGTCGAACGCCAGCATAATTTTAGTATGAAACTATATAATAAAAAGGGACAAAAATACTGTCATTATGAAATAAAATGTTACCTGATTTCTACAATTGTAGAGCAAAAACCGGACACAACGGTTCTATTATGAGAGGAAGAAGAGTTAGTCTACGTAAAACAAAACAGCCACGCCTGTGGCGATATATCTGAACCCAAGATCTTCAAGCAGCGAGACCAGCACATTACAGAACTAGCTACCAAGGATGTCAGTAATATTAGTGTCCATGCATGTGGTCATTGTTAGCACACCCCATTCAAGTCGATGAATAAACATTGCGAGTTAAAATATTTCAAAATCTGTAAGTTATTAAGATTATTATATACTTCAACAGTCATAGAAGATGCAAAGTACTACAATGAGTAAAGAAGACAAAATGACTGCATACAGTATATTGGTGTTACCTATGGTTAAAACTTAATTCCATTCATAAAGCAAGCAGACCATACATTCCAATCTGTTACAAGGTTACGCAAACTTACCTTGTTGTACTGCTTTCTAACATCTAGTGCCTCCTTATAGGTCATGATTCCCTTTACGTAGAATGCCAATTCTTCGTCACTAAAATTGATCCACCCCATTAGCATTTCCAAGATTTCATTGTTATGCAGCACTCTCTCCTTGAACTCCAACATTAAATCACCAGGCTGCAAGGACAACATGTATTTCCCGGTGACAACAAGGAATTTTGGATTCATTGGGATTGTTTCAGCTAACACCTCAATATCTTCATACGTTTGTACTATCCTATTGGGGTAAATATTAAGTGTGGATTAGGGATGGGCAACTATACAAAAAATTATCGATATTATGTAAATCGAGCAATTGCAAGCAGCCGATTAATTGCTTTTATTAATCGATACATCGGTTGTTCGATTCGATTATGACAACATACAAAACGTAACTCCCGAAATTATGGACCCTCCATAAATAAAATAATTTCTTTAAATTTTATAAGGCTAATGTTATCAAGAGCACAAATTGTAAAATCTAGATAAACCTCCAGGAGGCGTGTCAGAGAAAGGAGTCGGGAATAATTTCTTAATGTAATTTAAATTTTCGACGATTGCCAAATGTTTACAGGAACTGAAGCTAAAAATTGCAATTTTGATAAGTGGGTAAGGCGGCTTCTCATATAAGATTGAATTAGTCTCAGCTCGGAAAAGAGTCTCTCTAGGGGAGCTGATGTTGCTGCTCCTGGCAATTACTTCCTGGATACCAAATGTATGTCAGGGTATTCAGTTGTCATTGACTCCCACACTGAAAAAGGATTCAAATAGCGGTCAACGAAGACTCGGTTGAGCCATTGCCGCAACTCAAATGGTGTGCCTCCAGCGAAATCATCATTATACAGGGTTCTCTGTGATGCTGCTTCTTCAGTGTCACGAAAGCTCCAGAGGTCATCTGATGGTGCAGCATCACGTTCAGCGTGAGAGAACATCTGCAGGACCTGATCCTCCTCGTGAAACAACTCAGCTAACACAGCGATGACGGTGCTCATGGCATTGGCTACAGCCATCGGGCTCTTGAAGTGCAGTTTCAGAAACGTGGGTCCAGCATCTTGTAGACGACTTTTATTATCAAAATCACAAGTGCAAATAACACACGGCTATGCCTGGCAAAACGACATCTGACACATTAAGGTCTATCCGTCGCACTGTGGGCTGAAATGGAAAATGCTGGCCAAGAGTCCAAAAGTGGTTTTTTTCACCCCGGACTTTGAAACATGTTTATTCTCCCTTCATTGGTGCATTTGGTTTCACATACCATTTGATCTTGGCATTACGCATTAGCGATATGCATGAGGTGAAAGTTGGTCAATTTTTGCAAAAATTGGCCGCCTTCAATTTTCCATGAAAATCTAGAAAATCAAGCTGATGCTGAAACCTTGGAAAATAACAATTTGGGATAAAAAACGATATCATCACGTAAAACCGTTCCTTACCTTTAATTGCGTGTAAATAACATGAATCTATTGTAATATTTACCAAAGATATAAAAGAAAATGACTGACCCTATTTTCACTCAATTTCTTCTCTTCAAGCAGGAAAATAGTTGAAAGCTACATCGAGCTACGAAAAGTTATTTACATCACGATATTCTACAAAATGTCCTGAGTTAGATCCGTTGAGAACTTTTGCGACCGTTAGCGACGCCGAAAGTAAACTCTATTTTTTGATCGCGCGGCGTAGCCCACTCCTGCCAGACGCAACCGGGAATACAACGTCGAAGCTAGTAGAGCCTCGACGTTGTATTACCGGATAGCATATATGTGCTGCGGTTAGGGATCCAGGGAAATCGCTTAATCGCCATTACACGACATTATGCGGCTGTAGAATGTACGTGATGAATTCATTACGTACCTATCGGACGAATTCTCGAAAAAAATTGCAAATTTTTATTGCATTCGTAGGCGACGCGATTTTTACAAAATATTGTAGGCCTATTAAACCAAACATAACGTGATGTTTTTACGAAAACAACAAACGGCGGAGATACGAGTCTGTTGGTGGGTTTCGTCGCGTAATTTATGGTTGAAAGAAAACAGTTGTGACAAAAATAACTATGGCAAAACTCTTTGTCGTTTCACGCAAATAACACAACGAAACTAGTAACCGCAAGTCACGTTTCAAAATCGAAGAAAGTTCGTAAACTTCGTCGTAAACAAGCGTAGCTCGTATTTAGCGGCAACCGTCGCGATGGTTGCCGCTCGATACGAGCTACGCTTACTCCCGTGAAATATTGATCATTAATTTGCAAGCGGGTCACTCAATGTGCCTCTTTTTCCATTTCGCACTTTCGCCAAGAGCTAAATGATGTTACGCATGCCCCTACTCTATACCTATCGCAAAGAGCCACTGTCGCTATTTTGCGTCGATACATCGTCGGGAATACGTCGTGATAACCCAGTTTGAGAAGTTACACACAAGTTAAAGGAATTCAATGCAGTAAAATATATTTTAAAGAATGTTAATTTCTACATTTATTTATGTAAATAAGTTTTCTCTCAACTCAGATAAACTTTTACAAAATTTAAATGGATTAGAACTGTTTTCGTGACTGAAAATCCGATGACCGAGAATTGCGTGCTTTTTATTGTCAGGTGTCCACATGCCGCGGATAAGCAGCCACCGAGTGCGTCCACCGGGTTGCGGATGGTGGGTCGACCTCTAGACATAGAGGTTAGCTGCGACATAAGCAAGTTTACATAAGCAAGTTTAATAAGCAGTCGTGGACAAAAGGCGACGGCATTCCGAGGGGTATTGGTCTATCCCTGGGTAAGTTAGGCCTCAAAATAATACGGAACCTGTGAAGATGCCGAGACTTGGCGAGGGAGGCCGCCAACAACTATACATTCCATGGGACGCTCTTTCATATCCGATATCAATATAGTATATTAATTAATAAAAAGATATTGGTATTCAGTGGAATAGAGCGCTTCAATATATAATTTCTAAAAACTAGGAGCAAAATATAAATGAGAGTGCCCCAAGCTTTTCGTCGTGGCCTTGCATAAATAGACAACTTCAAATATGTTATAGTGTTGAAACCAAAATTACTTCCTATTAATGTTCATAAATAATTCATTGTGTGGATAATTTCCTTGAATTGCATTTAATTATTTCCAGTACTAGGCTAAACATTAATTCACTTGAGAAAATATTCCTTTTCCTTTTTTTTAGTATGACGTGAAGATATTTCTTTTTCTTATATTTATATTTTGTTAGAAAAGCATGCTTGAAAATATTTTTTTTCTTTCAATCAACACGTGATGGAACCCTCTCGAGTAAAATATTCCGGAGGTAAAATAGTCCCCCATTCGGATCTCCGGGCGGGGACTACCCGAGAGATTACATGAGTCAAGTGTGATAGGCATTTTACGGTAGGAACATGGAATGTGAGATCGCTTCGGGCCTGCTGAAATTTGGAAAACCTTAAATGCGGAAAATGCGGAGAACGGATCTCGACGCTTTAGGAATCAGTGAAATGAGATGGCCCAAAGTAAGAGACTTCTGGAGCGGAAGCTACAGGATTATAAAGACGATATCGTTAAATGGCAATGCTGGGGTAGGCATAATGCTCAGGAAGAGCGCCGGAATGCGCGTGAAGAGCTTCTTGCAGTGCAGTGAAAGGATTATAATGGTTAAAATTGAAACCAAGTCTACAGATACCATTTTGGTGCAGGTTTACATGCCTACGACGGACTACGAAGATGAAGAAGTTGAAGACGTCTACGAAAATGTCACGGAAGTTATAAAACGTGTAATAGGAGAATAAAACCTACTTATTTTAGGAGATTGGAACGCGGTTGTCGGCGAAGGTCAAGATGGAAGAATAACTGGGAAATATGGATTGGGAAACCGAATGAAATAGTTCTGGAGTTTTGCACACAGCATAAGTTGATGGTTAGTAGCACCGTTTAAAAATCACAACCGAAGAAGATACATGTGGAAGATTCCAGGAGACAGGAAGATTTCAAATAGACTAAATTTTAGTAAAGCAGAGATTTAGGCACCAGATGAATGACTGCAAAAGCTACCCTGGGGGATCAATCGACAGTGACCATAATTTAATGATGATGAAATGCCATCTAAAATTCAAGAAACTGTAGAAAACGAAGAACATTTGGCAAGTAGAAAAACTGAAGGAGGCTCAACATCGGCAGGCATTCCAAGAAGCAGTGGGAAACAACATAGGAGAGTCAGGCCGACTGAGAAATCAATGGAAGAGCGTTGGGAAAACATTAAATGTGGACTACAGGAAACAGCAAAGGAAGTTCATGGAAGAAGAAAAGTTGCCAAGAAGAAGTCATGGATCACGGAATACCTGATTGAAGAAAGAAGAAAGTACAAGAATGCGAAAACTGAAGGACAGCTTTGTTACGAAAGAATAAGGAACGAAATTAGCAGGAATGAGCCTACATTGCATTTGTGGATTTAGAGAAGGCTTTTGACTTGGATTGGAATTTAATGCTTGGAATTCTGAAAGGAATTGGATTGTCGTACAATGACTGAAGAATTATTCACAGTTTGTATAAAAAACCAAGTAGCTGTGATAAAATCTGGACCCAGATGTGAAGAAGCAAGAATGAGGAAAGGTGTGAGACAAGGCTGTACGCTGTCTCCTCTAATTTTTAATGCTTAGTATTAGAGAGCCATCAATGAAATCATAGAGAAGTCTTCTGGGGTGAAGAAATCCATGGAGAAAAAATAGCATTCTGCTATTCGCTGATGACTGAGCAATCATAGCAGAGACAGAGCGGGTTCTGAATAAGATGCTGATAACCATGGAAAGGACAATGGGTAGATTTTAGCTGGAGGTCAATAGGAAGAAAACTAAGATATTGGTGTGCAGCAAGAGAGAAGAGGCCAAAACCAACGTTAAACTAGGAAAACAAAAACTGGAAGAGGTGAAAGAGTTCTGTTAGCTAAGAAGACGAGTAACCAATGATGGACGAAGCAAAAAAGAAACAGTCAGTAGAATAGCCCAGGGAAAGAGAGTATTCTATCAAAAGAAGATTCTACTGACAGCTGGAAATACAAGCGTAGAAGCAAGGAAACAATTCATCATAACGTACATCTGGAACGCGTTTCTTTACGGCAGTGAGGCACGGACAATGACAGCAGCAGAAAAGAAAAGGCTGGAAGCATTCGAAATGCTGTATTGAATGATGAATATTAAACTGAATGATAAAGATTAGGTATATTGAATGAATGTTGAAGTGATGAAGACTAAATATTTGATTGATTAATTAAAAAATGATGAAGATTAAATGATCGACCGCGTAAGTAACGAGGAAGTCCTAGGAAGAGTGGGAAAAAAGGGAAGTCTTCTGAATACCCTAAGAAGAAGAGAGGACAGCTTAATCGGCCACATCATGAGGCATGATGGCCTGATGAAGACAATCGTTGAGGGACAAGTGGAGGGGAAGAATGGTTAAGGAGGGCCTCGTATGATATATATAGAACAGGTAGTGAAGGAAGTGAAAAAAAAAGAAAAACGCAAATATGAAGGGGTTAGCTGATATTAGAATGGAGTGGAGACTTGTGTCAAAACAATCTCAGGATTGCCGACTAATTATGAAGATGATGCGTCCTCATGTTCAATTGAAAATTCAACTAAATAAAGCCAATGACAAATTTTTATTAATTTCATATAACCAAAAGTCATTATGAAATTCATTAAACCTTACTATTTAAACCTGCTTACTTAACTGAAATTTGCGTGGGACCATTGCAGTCACAAGCATGAAAATTAATTAAGTAATGAAGAGGAAAGAAATAATAATTACCACTATTACCTAATTGCATTACTATTGGTTTTCTCTTTTGGAAGAAAGAGCTTCTCAAACACAGGGACGGCGATGTGCGTCAATTATTGCAAAATGTTTACCAGGTCTTAGTAATACCATAATAGTTGATTTTATCAGATTTGAGGTCAATATTTCCAACTTCAATCTTTGATTTAAAATTTGAATTTACTTGAACGTTGACACTAGTTTGTGGTTAATTTATAACTAGCCAGAACTAGATGGTGTTAAAGCTTTCTGCCCACTGATTAATGCTTATAAAAGTTATGTAGGTATATTTGTAATGTAATTTAAAGTAAGTAAAAAGTTAATGTATTCAATGGTCCATAATTGGTTGTAAAGGAATTTTATTATTTGGTATATGAAATTTTAAAACCAGAATTAATTTTTTTAATGGAATCAATATTTACCTTTTTCCTTCACCAGGGTAGGTGTGCTTGAATCGTTCGAGATTGATTCCGGTACGGAATAATCCCGAACACAATGTAAAAACATACGAAAGAGTACTTAGTTACGTACCCGAATCAATCTCAAGCGATTCAAGCACACCCCCCAGGCCAAAAATAAATTAACTAAAGCAGAATAACATTTAGCATATGCGTTGCAATTCTATCATTCAAAATTTCAGTCATTATTTAATACGAATTCGAATTCGAGAAATCTGCTATTCGGTCCATCTCTAGGCTTAACTTAACACATCTTAACCACGATCCTTTGAAAAATAAATTCAGTCACCAATTCCTCTAGATGATCGAGTACCTATCTTGGAACTCCGAGAGGGTTATGCTATGATATGGAAAACTGTTCGAGATGAGCTGGCAAATGCGAAAAAACAGGCTTAGACATAATGGCAATCCTCTTCTCAGTGAAAGAAGACAACCCAGTGTTTGCTAAATTTGAAATGCAATCCTTGTGGATACCCACAAGCGAAATGAACAGAGAGAGGTCATTCTCTTCTCTTGTTAGTGTTGTTGTAGTTAGCGACGTTGACGTCGATTGAAACCAGATGATGCTATGACTTTAATAATGCTTGCATTCAAGTGACTTAGGTACCTACGTTCTTACTTACTTACGAAAGTACTTACGTTCTACACATAAAGGTAACCTAAAGTAAATGTACTTTCAATGCAAAAGAAAATATCAATAAAAGTAAAACTAGCAGAACAATATATCAGCTGTTTAGTCGAGCTGTCCGTTAGTGTACAGTCAAAATGAGCTATTTATCTGTTCTTTACAGTTTTAGATGAAATAATGAGAGCGTCTAATTTGGCTTAATTGAAAATGTCCGAAGACTAGAATATTAATAGAAAGTACCAAATTAATTATGGAAAACGATATCTCCGTTGGAGTCTTCGGACATTTTCATCTACAGTTTTAATTTATAACTACTTATATTTAAGAACAATGACTAAGTGTGATGTTCATATCATACGAAATATTTTCTGTGCCCTTGGAAGGTACAGTAAAAAGATTGTAGTTTTGGTTTTTTAACATCTTATTTGTACTGATAAAGCAAAAATAAACATAAAACTAACCCTACACTAATTTTGAGGTCCTTAAAACTAACTTTGAATATTTATAAAAATATTTTCCGGGACCTCTACCGATGGTGTCACAAACTTTGATATGGTTATTTTTCACGGTCTGCAAAGTAAAAAGAACGTAAAGTGTGTAGCTTTGATTATCAGGTCTCACTATCATAAACAGAGCAACTCAGAGCCAGATATTTTTCATTTATTCTTGTCCTTTATACCAGTGAAAAATGCCAAGTATTTGCTATCTTAGCTAACAGCTAGACTGGATGCAGGCATGACATGAGAAAGCCCCAATAATTTTAGAAGATACACAAACCTCTCAGTCTCTCTTGTGTACAGGCACATTATTAATGAGGTGTAGAAATCTCTGTAAGTAACTGCTATATTTCTTAAATATTCCACAACATCATCGTGGATGAGGCTGAAAATTGAAATTAAAGTTGGCTGAGTACTGTTGAAACGATGGGACATAAAAATACTTTCTACATAAATTATACAAACCGGCACATGGTAAAGTTAAAGCGTGAAACACTTAGCGCATAGAATATATCATCGTATGTTTGATACATAGTTCTCCTCTCCAACAAAGGTTCGTATTCCATGTTATTGGCTGCGAACGACACTTCCTCAAGAAACTGCTCCGGGAGGATGATGAATCCATAAACATTTTCTGAAAAAAGGCATGTTTTGCTTTCAAACACCACATTGAAGGTGAAATTCACGGCATAAAGGTTTATCAGTGACTTACCCAGATCACTAACATATTTATGAAGCTCAGCAAAGTGTGCCTCTATTAACTGCTTCAGCTTCACATTTGTCCTTTCCCAAATGCTACACTCCAATTGGACATGTATGAAAGGCGGAGTTACACTGTGGCCCAAAACGTACTGCTCTAATGATGGCAATTCCTCATTAAATCGACCCCTCACCTGAGGAAGATTGTTCATCATTACTGCAGATGGTATGAAGAGTAATACAACAAAATGATCGTAGTTAAAGCAGTTTTTAAAGAAGAACTCAATAAAATCCCACCAAAACACCGTTTGTCAACAAGCTGTAAAATTAATACAAAATGAGAAAACTGTTGATTGAGGAATGAGCAGGATAACTGTTGATAGAGGAATGAAAGATACACCATTAATTTTAATCAAATGCTATGAGGAGGAACTGAAACGAGAGGCATTACAAGGGAATGATTTAAGCTTTTGGAGAACCAATAAAATCAGTTATTTTCAAAGATAAAAGTTTGTGTCAGCCTGAATCTCCCAGGAAATGGCGGCCAATATTCACTGATAATTAGAGATACACAGCTAAATAAAAAATGCAATAGGAAATTAATGAACATTTCATTGTATAAGGGTAAAAAATAAGAATTTTTCATTGTACATACAAGGAAGCCTTTCCAGTTGTCTGTTTCGGGAGCCGCCGCATTTGGAGCTCTGTCGTCCGAGCTTGCGTGTCCATTGCAGGCCATTGCATCATCACGGTGAAATACCGAAGAAGAAGTTGCATTTTGGCAATTTATTACGGAGGCATGCCCCCTACCTTAGCCTTATTTGGAATTGTTTCTCGTATCCCCGCTTGCGCTAAAAGGAGATGACTTAGACTGGACCCTGGGTGTTTTGGAGGGCTTCCCGTCGGGTGGCAGACGAAAGATTCTCTTCCATGCGGCGCTGAGTTTATTAACGCCGTCGTCACGGTTGAAGCTATTCGGCCGTTACTCTTATTTCGACCGCTTCCCGTATTAATCCTGGGTGATAGCGAGGTTCTTTCGCTATTACCCGTGTCTCGTCCGTCAAAATACTATGTTTGACGCCCGAAGGCTGCGTGTTCCGCGACTGCCTATTCCTTAATGCTCCCGTGGCTCTTCTGCATGCCACTGAGCGCCCCGTTTGCCCGATGTATGCTCTTCCACATGAACATGAAATCTCATAAACTCCCTCCGTCAGAAAAGGGTGCAGCGATGGCGATGGTCAAACATCTTTGATTTTGGTCAGCAAGCTGAACCGCTCTCGATGTCTGTTTTCCGAAGTATTCGGGAAATGGTTTTGGAAATGCCGGCCACGTAAGGGATAGTGGTTTGACAGTGCCTTTGGGACGATATTTGCCACAGACTCTTGCCTTCCTTTTGGTGTTCCTCCCGACAAATGACTCTAATCAGCCATTTTTCCGAGGGGTGCCACGATATGGTTCACTTCAGATTTCAATGTGGATTCTTCACAAACAACCCTGGCCCTGTGCACCAGCGCTTTGATTAAGGCAGCTTTCTGCCTAGGATGGTAATGGGAGGCCGCGTGCATGTAGCGGTTGGTGTGCGTTTTATTTTTTTACGGTACACCGTGTGCCGGAGCGAACCGTTGGCACTTCTATGCACCAAGATTTCCAAAAAAGGCTGGGATCCATTTTCTTCTACCTCCATGGTAAATTGTACGGATGGGAGCATGTTCGTCTTTGAAGATTTTAAGTTCCTCTTCCCTGTGTGGCCAGAAGACGAAGGTGTCGTCAACGTAGCTGATCCAAAAGGACGGACTGAGGCTGCCAGACGTCAGGGCATCTTCTCCATGTTGGCTGCAAAGGGTGAGATTGGACTACCCATTGCTTCCCCATCCTTCCGTCCGTAAAAATCTCCGTTCCGAAGGAAGAAGTTATTTCAGAAGCAAAAGTAGACCATTTTTGGGAAGTCGGCCGGAAGTCCGAAGTTTACTAATTTCCTTAAAATGTCAACAGATCCTTGAATGGCACCTTAGTAAATACAGAAACAATATCGAATGAGACTAAGATGTCGTTCTCCGTGACCTTCTCTCGGATTCTGTGGACGAAGTCCTCGGAGTTTTTTTACGCATGATACTGTCTGCCCTATGAAGGGCTGTATACAACCAGAAGATCTCAGGCCCATATTACAGCCCTTCTGGGCTGTATACGGGCCAGAGCGTAGGTTGTCCTCCTCATGAGTTCAGGTAGGTCCGATGCAACTCACGATAGGGCGCAGGCCTTCTCTGTTAATTCAAGGTAATCCGTAAATGACAACGAGAGTATTCTGTGATGCTCCTTAGGTGGGATGCTGGAATGTTTGATGAGCTCTCTTACTTCCCGTTCTATCTTAGCAGTCGGGACTTTCTTTGTCTTTGCATATTTGCAACATGAATAACGGCATACCCCTTAATTCATCAGAGGTGCGTCAGATAATTCTCCTCAGGACATCTTAGAAAAGTATTATTGCATTTGATTTTACTGACTTGAGTCTTAAATAGTATTGCACGCGGTTAGTTTCGTCGGGGTCCCCTCCTGTTGTAAGGGTAGGGTCGCTACTGAAGTTCGAAGCCTAGCGCGGGTGAGGATTAGTTCGAACGCAAGGAGCGACCCTGCTAATGAGCGACTACCCGAGTTTGCCCCCAGGAGACTACCACTAACCAAAAATTCAGTAATTGAAATTATGTATGTAAAAAATAAGAACAACTTATTCATAATACCTCTAAAATTATGGCCAAATGATACTACTAAAAACTTTCATCAATCATGATATTATGATACGTAAATCTCAACGAATGCTAAACAGATTTAAAACATCAGAATATTTAAGAACTTACAAGTTACTATGACTAGGTTCAGGAACTATTATCTGGGACGGCTGTACGACTACATACCTAAATACACGTTTTCCAGTAAATAAACAACACCTATAGCTAAGATACAAAAAAGTAATTCTTATTAGGAAGCAAATACATACATTTTTCAGATATATTTTGTAATATTCCACAACTTCTTCTTCTCCAGGGTAAAGACAAAACTTATTGTCATCAACAACTAGGGTGATTTCAATTTTAGGGATACCTTGCATGTCTGCAAGACAATCCAAGAAATTTTCAATTGTCCTCCTCATGAGTTCAGTTACCTACAAGGAAAGTTTAAAATTAACAATTTAAACAGGATATGGCATTGAAAACTACCAAAAATAACATGTGGGTATGTCATTTATTGGTAATTTTTATTGTCACGTTTTACTGTTACCACTTTCTTGCAATTATCGCTCAAATTTCTCATAATTTGTAACTCTATGATCATTATTTACTCCCATTTGAGAATTCCAATTAACCTAAATATAATCATGAGGGCAATCACATGTCACGTAAAGGGTACCCCCTGCAATATTTCAATAGTTTAATATATGAATCATATGAGGGACATGATTTGATTAAGTAATGAGAGAATATTCTCTTTCTATCGTAGACTAAACCCTAAAAAGAAGACGGAACTACAATCGGCTATATCTTAAGACACGATAACCTGATGAAGACAATCGTCGAGGGAAAAGTGAACGAAAAGAATGGGAGTTATATAAAACAGATGGTGAAGGATGTAAAAGAGAAGAATCAAGTCAATATGAAGAGGTTGGCCGATAGGAGAATCGTGTGGAGGGCTGCGTCAAACCAATCCTAGGATTGTTGACCCTTGATGATGATGAATATTTCATTAGTTGGGTGGTAAGATTTATCTAACGTGACGTCCACTTGGCGGTTAGTCATTGCACACTAATGAATTGATTACTGGTTATAAAATCACTTTCCTAAATACATTTATCGGTATTTCCCTATCGATAATGTGTCAGTAATGATTAAACATGTTTCATGCACAGCAGACTACTCTAGCATTTTTTTACCTACCCTTTGCTATCCTGCCAATCGTGTTCTCTTATGGTACGCAGGAAAAATGACATTTTAAATGCATCGTTACGACAATATGTCTCTATAATCTAATACCACCCTATGACCTACCTTTGTCCTTTGACACCTTTTACATGACTTTGACCTTCCTTATACCAACATACTATAAAAGTATGTTGGCATAAGGAAGGTCCATCCGTATACTATTATTCATTGACACACTTGTATTCATACTATTGAAGATATTTACAGCTTTTCGTACCCCTAATTGTTGGAGGAAAGAGACACGTTTCGAATCTGTTGGTTCGGCAATCAATTTCTCTAGTTGCATGCTTTTCTCTAGTTCGGTTTCCCATGGTTCCATCCACGGGTCCGCTCCCATCGGTTCGAATCCCCTAGACGGCAATTTTTTTCCACTCGAAAATCTTAAGATTTCAATGTGTTGACTTTCATAATTATAAATTAATCGTTATTCATAGTTCATGAAGCGTTTTATTAGATTTTATCCCAATATATGGGAAACACGTACAAGGAAACCTGTTCAAAACGAAGATTTTTATGTGCCATCTTGTCATATTTCTCTGAAATACAAAGCACTTCGCGTACGATTTCTATTTAGTCCTAGCAAATTAGATGTTTATTTATTTGTCATCAAGTAATCTTAGACATATTTAAATATTTCATATTTAACATTTTATAACAAATAACATACAACATAAAGTGCAAACATTTACTTTTACAATAAAATGATGTAGTTTTATAAACATCTAATTTGCTAGGACTAAAAAGTAAAAAAATAAAAAATAATATTTTCAAACATGCTTTTCTAACAAAATATAAATCTAAGAAAAAGAAATATCTTCACGTCGTACTAAAAAAAAGAAAAAATAATATTTTCTCAAGTGAATTAAAGTTTAGCCTAGTATTGTAAATAATTAAATGCAATTCAAGGAAATTATCCACACAGTGAATTATTTATGAACATTAATTGAAAGTTATTTTGATTTCAACAATATGACATATTTAAAGTTGTCTATTTATCCAAGGCCATGACGAAAATCTTGGGGCACTCTCATTTATATTTCGCTCCTTAACTTTAGTTCATTTAAAGAGTTTCTAGAAATTATATATTGAAGCGCTCTATTCCACTGAATACCAATATCTTTTTATTAATTAATTTATATTGATATCGGATATGAAAGAGCGCCCCGTGTTTTTTGAAGGAATGGCCAAGATGAGTAAAGTCATATTGCCAATAGGTATAACGAAAGGACTCTGATGGTCAAGCTAGAATGAGAACATACGGACACAGTGATAGTGCAGGTGTACATGCCGACGTCCAGCCACTCTGAAGAAGAAATGTATGAGCAACTGGAAGAGGTCCTAGGCACAGTAAAAGGAAAGGAGAACCTAACAGTCATGGGAGATTGGAATGCAGTGGTAGGAGAGGGCCGAGAGAGAAGTAGCGTGGGTGAGTTTGGTTTGGGAAAAAGAAATGCCACGGGAGAAAGGCTGGTAGAGTTCTGTAAAGAAAAGAACATGGTAATAGCAAACACCCTCTTTGAGCAACATCGGCGAAGAAGATATACATGGAAGAAGCTGGGGGACATAGAAAGATACCAGATAGACTAAATCCTTGTCAGAATGAGATATAAGAACCACGTTAAGCAGTGCAAGAGTTACCCCGGAGCATATATAAATAGTGACCATAACCTGGTGATCATGGACAGCTGCCTGCGATACAAGAAGGTGAAGAGAGTTACGAAGGAATCAAGATGGAACACAAAGGCACTGGAGGAAAAAGAAGTCAGAGAAAGGTTCACCAAAGTCATCGATGCAAAACTAGAAGTGAAGGAGACAACCGTTACAGGAAGATGTAATGAAATAAAGAAGATCATTACAGAGGTAGTAGATGAGCAGCTTGCGAGTAAAGAGATAGTAACAAAATGGCCAACGACCCATATAAGAGACCTCATAGTGGAAAGAAGAAAATACAAGAACTCATGAATGAAACTGAGGAGGCACAATATACGAAGTTGAGAAACTAAGTTAATAGAGAGTGCAAGAAAGCCAAGGAAGAATGGATAGAAAAATGCTGCGAAGAAATGAATAACAACATAATGAAAGGAAATGCAGAAATGGCTTATAAACTGGTGAAGAGACAATTCGGAGAAAGGAAAACAAGATCCCACAACATAAGAGACTCGAATGGAAAGATACTCATAGAACAGGAGGAAATAGGGTAGAGATGGAAGCCATACAGTGAAGACCTCTACCGAGCACCCAGACTACTGGAAGCTGACTTAAAGGAAGAAGAAAAAATCAGGGAAGGTGAAGATGAATGGGGGCCCGAGATACTGAGAAGCGAATTAGACAGAGTCGTGAAAGACATAAGGAACAACAGGGCACCAGGAGGGGACAAAATAAATGGAGAAATCATCAAGGCACTCGGGGTCAAAGCAAAAGATACCCTCTTTGGAATAATCAAAGATAGCTATGACAGTGGAGGACTACCAGAGAACTTTCAGAAGAGTAAAATGATCGCAATCCCGAAGAAGCCAGGGACAGAGAAATGCGAAGAACACAGAACATTGAGCCTGGTATCACACACATCGAAAATACTTGCTAGGATGATTAGCAGAATATGGAAGGAAAGATCGAAGGGAATCTTTCGGAAAATCAATTCCGATTCAGGAAGAACCGAGGAGCTAGGGAGGCAATACTCAGCGAAACACGTTCAACGCTGACGGACGACGATCGTCGTCCAAGCTCGTAATCCGTTCTCAAGGCCGTCGACGGAAGACGCCACCTCGTAGCTCTTCCTTTTTCGGTGTCAGTCATTCGATAGCCCTCTGAGCGTGTGCAGTTGCCGCAACCGAGTTGCCCACACCGAGAAGCGCCGTTACAACAATTTGTTTTTTTTACAAGGTAAGTTATGTTATTTGGGTGTGTATTAGCTCTATATTTTCAGTTTTTGTGAGTTTTTCCCATTACTTTTATGAAAAACAATATTCGTTTCGATCTCAAATACTCCTTATATACTTATGTAATTTTTTCAATTGATCGAATCACACTCCCCCACCCCTCCCCCCCTCCACCGCACCCAGAATTTCATTGAATACTAAAACATCTGGTTGATTTTTTCCAAAATGTTTTCCTATTTTGTTATATTTTATTAAACATCCTCTCACATGTATGTAACACTAATGGATTTATTATAATGATATGAAAATTAGTTTACGAGTATATGAATCTTCTTTTTTTTATTTTTTCCATGATCAAGCCTCATTTTTCCAAATGCACTGTTGATATTTTTCGTGTCTTTTCGTTAGTTACTTATAAATTTAGCTTCTATGAAGCTTCACATATATTTATTCCCGATTTTTAATTTGCTTCTGCATTGAAAATATAACAATCCTAGACTATTTGCAAATATCCAGAATATACTTTGTTAAGAATCCCCAATTGATCAAATATCTGCTTTTTTCTAGTTTTTCACATATTCCTCTAAAAGACTCATGATATTTATCAACGTATGCGATAAAAATCTAATTGATGTAAACATTAATTTAGTAAATAAATTGCTGTTTTTGTGAATTTTTATTTTCTAATATTTTTTATATGTCATTTAGGTACAAGAGAAAGATATCCCAGAAATGTCAACTCTTGGGTTACGTTTTTCTCTACTGGAAGTAGGTAAGCAATTTTACGGATTTTCCTAGGGTTTCAATATTTTTCCTCTGGTATGCACATAAATGTATCGTACTGTCGAGACAAAAATTCACAATTTTAAATATTTTTTCTTTCAGAATGGTTTCACTCGACCAGGTGGCTAAAGCAGAAAAGAACGGAAAGGGAAGGTATTACCAGGAAAAGGGAGTGCTCACCGAACCATCCGGATTAGTTTTACGATTTCTTATTTACGCTGAGTCTTCCGATTCTGACGTAGGTGGGCCGGACATGTCAACAATGGAAGGAAAGCTGGACACTGTACAGTCTCTTTTCATGGATATTTACTACAAAAGTATTGACTTGGCACACCACTTGCTGGAGCGAAGGACCTATTTTACCAGAACTCTTAGAGCTACCCGGAAGGGGAATCTACCTCACCTCATAGCGAAAAACTGAAACGGGGGGAAGTAGTGGACGCATTCAGCACCGATGTAGTCTGCGTTATGAAGTGGAAGGATAATCGTGAGGCTGTGATGATCAGCTCCGAGTTCGGGGGTAACTTCGTCGATGTCCGTCGACTTCCAAATCGGAGGTCATTGCTCGATACAATGAGCGGCATCGATCACTTTGATCAAATGATGTCATATCACCCCATTGAGCATAAGACTCTAAAATGGTATAATAAGCTTGCTATCCACATACTTCACCTCGTTTTGGTTAATAGTTATTTCCTCTACCGTAAAACCCATCCCAAAACATCTCTCTACGACTTAAGCCTCTCTATGATTAGAACCCTCCTCGGTCATTCCCACTCAGAATCAATTCCTCATTCCTCCTCCAGCCTGCCCTTCAAGGCTCTTGGATAATCTAGGCAGTTCCCAGAGACTTATGACATCGACAAAATTCGGAAACGTGTCCCTCAACGACGATGCACACATTGCACTAGAGGGTTCAGGAAGGACCCCAAGTATTTTTGCCCCGCCTGTGAGGGATGCCTACCACTTTGTTTCAAGCCATGTTTTGTGGACTTTCATAAAAATATTGAGTGCGTTTGCAATATTTGTTGTCATTCATCTTATTGTGTATTTTACAAATGAATTTTTGGGGTATTTTTTGTTAATGGTTGGATGTGATTTGATATTTTTATGTAATTTAATGTATTTTGTTTCTACTTGTCTACATTATGGCTGTATTGTGTCTTATAGAAAGTATAATTTTATGTATTTTATTTTTTTGTGTAATTTTTATTTCTGTATTGGCATTATACTACTTATGACATTTTATGCATGTATGTACTCCTGGTGTTCTTTTTAAGCATTTTTATCATATTTCTTTTTCTAGTGCAATCAATAGTTTAAACTGTAGAACTTAGGTCAAAATCCAGTCTTTGTTATTTCAATAATAATAAAACTGAAATGTATACATATATTTGGATGAAAATGACTTATTTAATGCGTTTAACTCGTTATTCTCTTTCAAACTAGGATATTTACACTCTTTCGTTTATTTTTTCATTTATATTTCTAAAATATTCCCGTATTGACATTAAAATGTTTGAAACATGCTAAATAGCAGTAAAGAAATTCAGCCATCAGTTTTAAATAAAAAAATGGTGATATTGATATCTACTGATTCAACAGTGGAAAGAACAAAGTTCATATAAGTAAGTAGTTTATATAAAACGTCAGAGGTGCGGAAAATATCCTAATAAAGTGAATTACTGAATCTCACTGCGAGAGAAAACAAAACTAATTACATTATTCATGAAGGTAAGCGATGCAGGAGTTAGCATTCACGGAGAAATTTGGAAATATTTTGTAAAGAATTATTACGAAGGATTCGGCAGTCTGTAAAATGGAAGCTGCGAGGTCGTGGATTTCAGAAGGAATTGATGAAGGCCGTGAGCTACATGAACATTTATAAGAATGGTTTTTAAAAATTTTGTAAAGAACAATATAAGTAACAATATGTAATAAGGAAGTCCGCACATATTTCGTCGCAAGTAACAAGAATCAATGGAAGAAACTTCGAAACGGACAATCGGGGAAGGTATGCAACCACACACTACACCCGAGTGGTGCTATCGGGTGGCGGCGGACGACGATCGTCGTCCAAAACAAAAATTCATTTTTGACGCATAATTTTTATTTTACGGTATTTTTGTTGATTGACTTATTGTTTTTAGTGGTAATATATGACAAAACTTAAAAAAAAAAATTCAGCCACCGGCGAAACCGTAAAAAAATAGTGCCGCGTTGAACGTGTTAAGGATACTGGCCGAGAAAATAATACACGTAAACACGCCGTTGTATGTGACATTCGTGGACTTGGAAAAGGCCTTGACAACTTCGAATGGAACATGATGTTCAAGATACTGGAAGCAATTAGAATAGACTACAAGGATAGAAGAATAATCTAAGGCCTCTACAAAAACCAGGTCACCATAATGCGAATGACAGACGGAAGGAAGATAAAGCCAAAATAAATAAAGGATGCAACAAAGCGGACAAGGATGCAACCTCTTCCCAGCGCTATTCAATATATACCTGGAAGAAGCAATAAGAGATGCAGAGGAAATTGGTATCAAGGGTATCAGGGTGAATGGCGAAGAAATAAACATGCTCCGGTTTGCTGATGGCATCGCAGTTGTAGGAGAGAGTCGAGAGGGCTTGCAAGCATCCCTGACTACAATGGACCAAGTACTTCAAGAATATAATATGAACATCAATAAGAAGAAAACTAAAATCCTGGTCTGCGGAAGAGAGAAGCTGAGAGCAGATATCACCATTGGAGGAGTGAAATTGGAACAAGTGGAGAACTTCACCTACCTCGGCAGCACTATAACATGGATGGAAGGAGCTCGACAGACATCAAGCGAAGTATAGCACAAGCTAAGGAGGCGTTTATGAAGAAGAGACAACTACTGCGCTCAAAGAACCTACCGCTACAATCAAGGAAGCACTTCATTAAAACATTCGTATGGAGTGATGCAATCTATGGATCAGAGACATGGAACATCGGGAAAGAAGAGCAGCGAAGATTTGAAGCCTTCGAAACATGGTGCTGGAGGAGAATGTTGTGTGGGGAAGGCAGTTCACTGACGTTACGAAAAAGCGCGCAAGGGCCGAGCCGCCCCTTGCAGTTGCCTAAAACCGTTCTTCCCTCATCATTCCCAAGGATCCCTCCCCCGCCCTCCTTGCAATTGCCAAAACCGTTACTTCCCCTCAGTTTTTTAAGATTCCGTGTCCCTTTTTTAACCATGCCGAATTGCAGCAAGCCGCCTATGGTCTTCCCGAAGGTCGCGGGAGGGCACCCAGGGTACGCCTTGCATCTTCTGGATCCTCCCCGACGCCCTTCGAATTCCTTATTGTCCTCCACCCTTGCGCACTTACTCGGTGCTCGTGTGTGAAAGCGGGCACCGAGACGGACTCGAGGCAAGTACCTTCCTCTCGGGGACTTTAGCCGGACCCCTCCACCCCTGCCCACCGGGAGCCCAAGTCGGATCCCGACATCCCTCGCCTTCCAAGGGGACTGCAGTTGGACCCCGACTCCCTCCTCTCTGGGGACCCCTGGCTGGACCCCGCGCCAAGTGAGTTCCTTGTCTGTTACCCCCTCCCCGCGCTAGGCCTCAGTACAACGCCCACGTACTGTGGGAGTCCTAATGGGAATAAATACTGTCTAAGTATCGACTCCCGTCGTGTTATTTGTATTGCTCCCCTTCAAACACCCTAGTCCAAGTAGCATACGGTATTGTTCAGGGCATCACGACATTTCGAGAGTGACAGCACGACAGTTGAAGATTAACTGGGCAGATAAAATGAGGAACGAAGAGGTGACCAGAAGAGCAGATGAAGAGAGGACAATATGGAAAACTCTACGACAAAGAAGAACCAGATGTATTGGACATACCTAGAGGCACAATGAATTAGTTAGAAACATAATAAAAGGGAAGATTGAAGGGAAGGTGCCGCGAGGAAGACGAAAGTATACAGGGCAAATAAAGAAGGACGTGAAAGAGAAAACATATCAGGGCATGAGGGAATTAACACTGAATAGGGCAGAATGGAGGGCTGCAGTAAATCAATCCTAGAATAGAAATACTGATGAATGTGATCACGTATGGGTGACGAATGGCTGTTAAACCTTTTGGTTCTTTCGGCAGTGATCTCTCGAGCGATTTCGAGAGAGAGAGAGAGAGAGAAGGAGAGAGAGAGAGAGAGAGAGAGAAGGAGAGAGAGAGAGAGAGAGAGAGAAGGAGAGAGAGAGAAGGAGAGAGAGAGAGAAGGAGAGAGAGAGAGGTCTTTTCAAGCATTTTTAATGAAGATATCATTGACCATTTTCTAGACCAAATTCATTATTTAACAAAATTACTGTTGATGCGTTAAAGCTGTATCTGGAATAATAGATTAAAGTAATGTAGTTTCCTTTGTGATGGAACTAATATGTTGTGATATATCCAAGGATTTTTATAGGTAATACAGCCTTCATTTTGCATTTGATTCGATTGCTTATTTTCAACACTACATACAACTTTGAATACAGGTCATAATTAGAAATGTTGGTCTGTCCGCTGTGTCGCTTACGTTAAGAAATGATTTCATCGATAGTTAATGAAAATTGAATTACAATTTTTTACGCTCACGTTATTTTGTACAGTTGATAGCAGAACAGATTTTATACATGTATGTGTGTTTTTCATATTATGCGAATTGTTTAATTTTGTCAAATGTTTAAAAAATAAACGTTATAAATAAAAAATAACCATGCGATTGTTTATTACTCACACGAAAAACCTAGTAATCGAGAAAGATGAGGTTGATTTGACCTCCAGCCACTTGTCCAATCCTTACCTCGCCATAAACACTCGCCACCGAAGATCACGGCAAAATTTAAGTATATCAGCCTGGAAGTTTATGTGATCTATTCTGGGGGTGGGGGAAAAAGAAAGGCCTTTCGAGAGAACGGAGGTTTCTTTATCATCAAGTGTTACGTTGGAGAGGTTGACCACTTCGAATGCGGGAGAGGGGATTTGTTCTGACTGTGAGTCGGAGGAGACTGGTTGTGGGGGCGGGAGACGTTGAGGCAACGTCATAGGGCCACGTGGCGGAGGAGGGAGATTAAAGAACGTGCGAAGATCAGGCGAATGGAGGTATTGTCTTACTTCTTAACTGAACAGTAAAAAGTAAGAAGTTTGCGTGAGCCAATGGTTTTTTACGCGAGGAGAGGGCGTACATATAAATTGGCTTTTCTAAGTGTCAAAAAATGCACCTAAATGTAGGCTTGTGCGATGACCGATTTTGGTCATCAATTTTCGATGAAAAAATTTCATCGAAATGCTTCGATGACGATGGCTGTCATCGATCATCGAATAGAGTGTATAGGATGATCGATGACTATCGATAATCGATGAATTACGATGATCTATGACTCTCGATGATCGGTGCGGATGTCTCGGTTGGCAGTTTATTGTGGCTATTAAGTGAAGATTGAATTGGGTCAAACTTAATTGAGAAGGACAAGGCCTATTTATTGAAGAGCGAAACAAGCACCAAGTCACAAATCAAGCAAAAACTCATTGTTTTGGTTTAATGCAATTCTCATTTCCGCATTTTCATCGGTGAGTACAAGTCGGTCGTCCAACACAACGTTTCCTGCATCGCTGAAGAACCGCTCTGACGACGTTGAAGTGGCAGAAATACAGAGGTATTTCCTCGCGTACTTCTGAACGCTTCAATGATCACTGACACTCATATACAAATAAATAACCCTCTTAAAATTAATACATACAGGTTTTTAGAGAGGAGTGGACCACTCAATTACGCGCAGGCTCTCTGACGATTCCTCGTCTGTCTCCTTGAAGTCGAAATAGCTGCCTCCGTCTGCAACCCCGAGATTGCTCAGCCCAGATGGTTTAAGAACAGCTCCTCGTGTCCTATTTGGCTGCTATACCGGAATCCTGTCCTTTGCAGATTTCCCTTATTTCAGACAACTCCGCGAAGTGGATTTACCTCCGCATGGACCCATTGTTAAAATTCGACTCCCCGAGTCGCTCTTAGAGATGGGTAAATTACCGTAATTTTCAATTGAGGTAAATTACGGTAATTTTCGAAAATTACCGTAATTTTCCGGTAATGAGCTGCAAACCCTTATCAGAGGACTCCAAACGAAATCAAATAGCATAGAGATATGAATGCCAACGTTTATATCAAACATATAACGACGTTTATCAATAACTACTCATTAAAAAATTAAAACAAAGTTGGCAGCAACACGCATTTTGCCTCTCTTTTGTCACACTATGAGAAATATTCGTTCCAAAGACATACCTCTGCGTAATGTGCATTTGTTATTTTACTCTGAAATACGTAATTGGAATTAATCATGGACACAATGTAAAAAAAATCGGTTTAGCTTCTTAATTTATAATATTACCAATTCCAATGGTTTCTTCATGAGAAAGAAATTTTCTGGAAAAGAACTTTTCTGAAAATTACCGTTTGTTACGGTAATTTTCAGGGGTGTTGGTAATTTACGAAAAATACCACGGTAATTTACGAAAATTACCGCGGTAATTTACCAAGTTGCCCATCTGTAGTCGCTCTACTGTACCCTTTATATAGCGAACTCCGCCCATTGTTAAAAGTTCGGCCAAAATTAATTATTCGCGCTTCTAACCGCGCTGACTAACTATCAAAACTTGTTACAATCCATACTTAAGTTAGGTTTTCGCTACTTTCTTGCCCACCGCGCGAACTATCATTATCGCCCATTGTAGAGGCAGGCGCCACATTTTCCTATCTCTCTGTAGAAAAGCAATGATCAAAATCAAAGATGGCGGACCCCTTGAATTTCATGCATATAGTTTACTTATAAGTTAAACATGGCTTGTAAACGACATGTTACAACTTCCACAAATATTTAATCACTTAGCACGACGCGTTTCGTTGCTAAAACAACATTATCAATTGCCTTGATCAGCATTGATCATAATCGTGTTGTAACGACAAAACGTGTCGTGCTAAGTTAATAAATCATGCCTGGTGAATGAAAAGCTCTCTAGAGGCAGAGCGACTGGTGTCTGTATACGGACGAAATCTCTCCAATTAAGACCTGATTTAAGTGCTTCCAGGGAGCTGATATGTGAGGAGAGGTTGATTGCTTTCGTCCGTGGTTCATAGTTAACTGCCTTTCTTAGTCGACAATACCTTTCTCTATCATCATGAGAACGATTACGAGGCGAGGGTCTGACTTTGACGCCTTTTTTGAAACATTGTTGAAAATAGGCAGCCAGCTAACCACCCGAAATTATCTGACGACATAGGGTGTCACATCCAATGTTGCCTTAGGTTACCGTATTTTCCTTAAATTTACCACCATTTAAAATATTATTCATCTAAAAATATCTTAAGGGTGTTCAACGCATTTTGAATAGTCCGATTTAACGGCTTCTCATCTCACCATGATCTCGCAGCTCTAGTAGTTCTTGTGAGTTGCCATCAGCGTCGCCACCGTGGAAAGTGGAATGGGGAGTTGAGGGGAGGGACCTGATATGTCGCAGCTGGGATTTTTCGGGGGCGGCGACAGGAGGGCTTGCGAAATCCGCAAGGCGATCAAGTTTCTCAGAACACAGATAAGGTCGAGAGCTCTCTTTTCGGAGCCGAGTGTGAATTGTTTTCCTCTTCTTCGTTGTGGTCGAGAGTAAGAAAGGTCAGCAATTACCTAAAATTGAAAATACCTAAAGGGTTCTGGGATTGTCGGCGTTGCCTTGGATTTGTAGTGCAGGATTTAGTGGTTGTCAAATGTTATGGACTGAAGTTATTAAATTAGTCATCCATGATTTATTTTAGCGGGATGCACGTTGCCCTCGTAAAGTAATTGTGAGCATTTTTAATGAGGTTAATTAAAATATCGTCTTTCCCCCTAGGATATGCGACTAACTCCGACTCTTGTCTTTCATTAATGTGAAAGTTCAATGTTATTTCTCTACAGTTTCCTGCTATTTACAGGGCCAAAGCGCTCACATATTTTCCTCTAACTGTTACCAGAGTACTTTTACTTGAATATCAATGGCGGAGGCAACAAAAAATTTCGTTTATGAACGTTGTGCATTTACGTTTTTCGGTTATCATTATGATTTTACGGTTAAATTAAATACACTTTTATACACGCCAGAAACGAAACGGACTAAACGGTATTAATGGTCAATGCTCCACGTTTATTAAAACGCCGTTTTAAATTGAGATTATTAGTGAAAAACCTTTTTCTTCGCAGGTAATTCACCATATTTACAATAATTCCCTCAATAAAACCCCAATGACTGGTTTGACAGGGTTGAGTTCCGCCGTAGTAAGGTGGAAGGTGAGTGAAATTTACACATTCAGGGTAAAGAGGCCAGTTTTCCGACTTACACAACTCTGATACTGAAATTCAAACCGCGATATCATGCCAAAGTGCTTCGTCCGGAATTTAATCTGTTACTGAACGCTCTACCCACTGGGCTACTATGCACTCACTAGTTACAATTAGTAATTATATTGAGCAAGTTAAGTATGATCACCCTGAAAATTAACTTAACCATTCGTAAATAAGGTATATCTTCCATTCTGTGGATTGTTACACAAAATTAAAAGTTGAGAAAACAGAAACATAAATGGCATAAATAACAGCCTGCAGTAGAAATTCGTATACAAATTACCAACTAACATTAGCACAGGAAATCAAAAGGGTTATAAAAAGCAGTAATACAATGAAAATACAGTTTATGAGCACATAAAATCAATATATTAACATCACTCATAGAAAGAGTGTAACAACAAATTATTAAAGTTCACTGATTATATTCACCATTACTGCATAGCTGTTTACCGGATCTTCACGCCCTTCGGATAACAAGGATCCACGATTTGTTTACGAAATTTTTTACGAAGGAGCCCTTACATTTAATTATCTCGTAAATTTAATATTGCGAAATAAATGCCTTTTTCGGTTTTTTCCCTGCGAATCGAATTCTGCACGTTGCAATCTCTCCTCTTCGTTTTGTTGTATCCTTTACGATACTGCGCTTTTCTATAAGGCTTCGTGGACTCTTCCATAACGCCGTCACTTCTGGACGCTGGAGAACACAGCCACACGCAGCCTTCCTCAAGAGCTAATCAAAACTTTTAAATATTCCACCCGTCGTACAGTGGCGAATTTTTGAGAATTCCTAAACAAAACCATAAAATTTAAATTTCGTTTGAAGGGTTCCGGATGTTTGCAACCGTTAGCTAAATTATGTGAGTATCTAGAGGGCTACAGGTTTGTGGAAAATCGTTTCCTTCCGTACCCTTTCCCTACTCATTGGCCTTGCTGCTGCTGTCTTTTCCGGAGAGTTTCACTAGTCGCATATGACACTGAAATAACAAAAACTACTTCATGTATGCTTTTTCGGTGCATATCGGGCACCCATGAAGCAAAACTACTGCGGAAGATGTGCATTGAGAATATTTTAATTTAATTATACGAAGTTTTATTTATCAGTATGCAATATTTTATACTCGCGGCTGAGCTTAAAGCCACCAAGTGCGTTCGCCGCGTTGCGAATGGCTGGTCGTTCTCTAGATATAGAGGTTAGCTACGAGATAAGCGAGTTTACTCGTTAAATAAGCAGTCGTGGACGAAAAGCTATCCCTGGGTAAGGTAGGCCTTCAATTAATACAGATCCTGTGAAGATACCGCCAACAATTACCCTTCTTAGCACCCGGAGGAGAGAGCAGCAGCTCTTATTCTTATGAATGAAGGTGGAGACCACAGTGGTCGGTAGACCGACACCCATTTCATTACAGGCGTGGTAACATTTACTTTAGCGGCTATAGTACTGCGATGTGGAAGGCAAGGAGAAACCACCACATTATTATCCCGAGGAGTCGCAGCTACTCCACTCTTTTCTTTCTATCAAGACGTGATGGAACCCTCTAGAGTAAAATATTCCGGAGGGAAAATAGTCCCAATTCGGATCTATGGGCGGGGACTACCCGAGACACTACATCAGTCAAGTGTGATAAACATTTTAGGGTAGGAAATTGGAACATGTGATCACTTTGGACATACGGAATATTGAACCTGAAGGTGGAAATGCAGAGAGTGGACCTCGATGTATTAGGAATCAGTGAAATGAGATGGCCCGAAGGAGACTTCTGGAGCGGAAGTTACAGAATTATTCAAACCGGATCACTGAATGGTAACACTGGAGTAGGCATAATGCTCAGGAAGAGTGCAGGACAGCGCGTGAAGAGCTTCCTGCACTACAGTGACAGGATTATAATGTGAAGATTGAGAACAAGCCTACGGATACCATTGTGGTGCACGTTTACATGACTACGTCTGTCTACGAAGATGAATGAGTGGATGACGCCTCCGAAGATATCACGGCAGTTATAAAACTGGTAAAACGAAAAGAAAACCTAATTATTTTAGGCGACTGGAACGCTGTCGTTGACGAAAGTTAATATGGAAGAATATCTGGAAATATGGTTTGGAAAATCAAAACGAAAGAGGAGAAAGAATACTGGAGTTCTGCAGACAACATAATTTAAGTAGCGGTTGTCAACACATTGTTTAAAAATCACAACCGCCGTAGTAAAAGTCACAAACGAAGCAACTAAAGATGGTTGAAGCACGAAAGATCAGTAAAATAGCTCAAGCAAAGAGGGCATTCTATCAAGAGAAGAATCTACTAACAGCTAGAAATACAAGTGTAGAAGTAAGGAAACAATTCATCAGGACGTACGTCTGGAGCATGTTTCTTAGCGGCAGCATGGACGATGGCAGCAGCGGAGAAGAAAAGAGTGTAAGCATTCGAAATGTGGTGTTACAGAAGAATGATGAAGATGTAATGGATCGACCGAGTAAGTAACGAGGAAGTGCTAAGAAGAGTGGGACAAAAGAGAAGTATCCTGAAAACTAAAAAGAAACGGGACAACTTGATCGGCCATATCTTGAGACACAATGGCCTGATGAAGACAATCGTTGAAGGAAAATTGAACGGAAAGATTGTAGGTAGGCCTCGTATGTGATACATGGAACAGGTTGTAAAGGATGTAAAAAAGAGCCATTACGCTGATATGAAAACGTTGGCCGGTAGAAGATCCGAGTGGAAGAATGTGTCAAACCAATCCTAGAATTGCTGACCGATGATGATGATGAAAATTTTGTAACTAAAAAACTGAAATATTGCATTAAATGGCGCATTTTCCAAAACTTTGAGCAGACATTAAGTTATTAATTAAGCAGTGTTAAGTCATCTGATTGGATGACGTTACAGCCCAGTATTTTATAATTTGTCGAATCTACTTTACCAAGAAATAAATGAACTTTTCAAAATCAGAGGTTGCGCTCATTTTGAACAGAAACATTTTTGCTGTTTCGCATATCTTGTCCAATATCCGAGTTTTAATATTAGGAACGGTATAATTGAAAGTTCTAAGTGTGATCATTGAACACGAAAGAGATAAAAATTTGTGAATGAGTTAATAGAGTAGCCACTTTTGGGGCATAACGTGTCCACTTTTTCGTCCTCATGAAAATACTCCGGGGATATTCCTATATTTTATTTTTGGAAATGAAACATTTTCTTGTAAATTTCATAACCAAGTGGCTATAAGGAACTAGAGAATTTAAAAAAATGTCGGTAAAGAAACAAAAAAATGGTTTGATAGACACATCAGTGTTTCCATCAATACGCCTCAGCTATTTGCAATTGAATGAATATCCAACTAATCGTCTATTTGTTTCTTTCAAAGGAACTAGTTCAGGGGCGTCGGAACTATTTTCGCTAGGAGGGGCTTACCTTGAAAAGGGCCCGCATTTTTTGCGGATAGGAGGGGGTAGAGACTAGAATTCCGCTAAAAGTGCATATGAAGATGGTAGAATATGCGTCAAAAGGGAAAAGGCAAGATGGATACAAGTGAAATTTGATTTTTAATAATGAAGACTAATTTTTCAAGGGTCCGGGGCAAATTCTGGGGGGGGGGGGGGCCGAATGCCAGTGTCAAATGCTGTACAAATGATCCTCCGAGTAACTAGCCTGCGGTTAATGTCGTTGTACATGTCATAAATACCGAAGGGCCCATGGAATAGAGTGAATTAATAGCATTCCAAATCATGAATGACCGAGTTTTATCATTTTAAGTCATCGTCAGGTATAGGTACGTTATCGTTAAAAGAGTCTCAGTTGCTACACCATCAATATGTAGTAAGGTCGGTGGCTCTGTTCTGCAAGAGCAAAAGTTACCCTAATTACGAGCAGTCACTAGTCTAAGATGCGGTTGCTGCCTTGTGGAAACAAATTATGATTCCTCGTGGGAAAATCTACCTTCCGTCTCATACTGTTCAATTCGTGCCAAATCCTGCACGCTACTTGATTTTTCCCCCTAACAATTTGAAGTGTAGCCCCCTAATCATACTAACCATGTTATTATTGAAATGCAATGCAGGCGATAGTGTGAGCAAATTTCGTAATGCTTTTTTATTTTTTGTGTATTGATAAGGGAAGCGCCTTACAGCGGGATATGTTGTTCAATAAGTGTGGATATGGTAAGGTAAAGGTTCAAATCCTCATATCATGTCGTACAAGTTGATTGTGACTCATGTAATAATATTTTACTTAGTCAACTAAGTAAATGCTATTATGAAAAAATTTAATTTAACGTGTAATTGTAAATAATGACTACGTATGGGTCTGAATCTCATTTGGACTCAGTTCGCATTGTAACCCATGCTAAGTGACCCATGAACAAATGTTCATGAGATCTTATAAGACATATATTAAGATAAAAACGAAGAAAAGTGTGTCAGTTCCTCATTGGGTTACAGGTACACAAAAATATGCTTTACCAACATGCTACGTGGCTATTTCTCAAGAAGTGCTAAAAATACTCACGAAAGTGTGACACCTCTTGACCATTTCTCTTAATTTTTGATCGTGACATAGGCTATATTTTCATTTTCAGTGAAAATATACTCGCGATAAATAAAGAATCACAGTCACCAAATAATCCACGATAATCTCGGAAAGGTTTTTGGCAAATATATATTTTTTACGGGGTACCATTCTCAACCATAAACAAAATGTATTGGAGCTAATATCCTGACAAAGAGTAAAAAATCATTTGAGAAAGCATGCCAAGGTTCAAGAAACAAATATTATATTTCAGTATCTCTGACCATCAATCGCACGTCAAGTGAGAGAAAGATAGGAACTCGCTATTGCCAAAATGACGAAAATAATTAAATCCTCATAGTGCATTGGTAAGATAATTTAGTGTTCGCCGTTATAACATATGTGGGCCCCTTATCTCCTCTTCCCAAGGTAAAAAGCTAAGGCAATATCACGAAAAACATTGGGAATATGCACTAACCAAATAGCATATCATTATATAACAGGGGTGTATAATGTGAGTGGGGTGCATGTCCATGAAAACGGAGTTGGCAACTACGAAATAAAAGCCAGGAGGGAAGGATGTTCGTGGCTACTTTTTAACAGTGCGCTTGATAAGTGCGTAGTCAACAATTGGAAATTGCACAGGATCGTAAATTATAGTAACATTACATTACTAAATTTTCAATCATGCATGACGTTAGGTCTACTGCGAGCGGAGGACATCACGGTTGGATGCGACAGCAAAGGAACAAGAATCACGAAATAGGGCCGCACACAGGAAAGGGAGTCTATCAGATTCCATGAGGCAGGATATTGCTTCTCATACTATTGTAGCAGGTGACGGTAGAAAATGGTATAACAAATCTACATCTATGTGATTCCCTGCAAGCCACCGCGAGGGTGATCGGCAGGGGGTGGAGATCACCAAGCATGCACAAGACTAGTGCATGGAACTATTGACATGCAATAGGCTACTACATGGAAACATGCTACATAGAGTTTGACTGTTATTAACTACTTAGTAAGAAAGGGATTGGCTGTTAATACATGCATTATGCACTCCAGACAACTCTACAATATTTCACCTTATTATCACTTTGCAATGATGCGTATTGTGTTCTCTTATAGTACGGGGAAAAATTACATTTTGAATCTATCAGTACGACAATCTCTCTCTTTCTAATCTTATTAATCCGGTTGAATCTAAACCAATACGCTTGTTTTTAATAGGTATGTGCCTAACATATCTTCAGTAAAGCTATCCGTTTTAAATTTCTATAATAGATTTAAAATGTGGCTCACAAGAGATATTTATGTGCAAGAAGTACAATCTCGCCTTGCATTATCGTTATTTCTTGGTTTTAATTTGTGAACGCGTGAGTTAAGTCCACAAATTTTCCTGCAAAAATGTAGGATTGTTTTTCAATTATTAATGTTAATGAGACTAACATTCAATTTACATTTTTTGAATGAACTTCAAACTATAAAGTCATTGTTATTTGGCAGTTGAAAACTAAATAAAAATCGTTCGAAGCATTGTAATAGTCTCATTTTAATTATCCAATTTCAATTAATTATCAGTTTCAATTAACGCCCAACAATACGAAAACTCAATATTTTGCAATTGTTCTAAATAGCAATGTGAAAATATGAAACTAACGACACGATATTTCGTATTAAAAAAACAAATTGGTGTGAATAAATAGCATAAAAATTAGTTTGTGGAGGTTTTGAAAGAAATAGGTTGATCCTTTTCTCGACGCCCAGACACACAGTGGAATATCTCGCCAAGATCGCTCAGACCCTCCGTCAACCTTCCACACTGCTCTTCGAGCGAGGATGAAACTTGATCGCTTAGAGTTAAGGAAGCCCTCCCCCCTCCGCCTCTCCCTCTTGGAGCGTCTCGGAGGCGAGATGAAGCGGTGGAATGGGGAGAGGAGGGGAAGATTGGGCGGGAAAAATATGAGGGGAAAGCCTCAGCTTGCGTTTAGTTCGGTGAACGCGATGCATCGTCTCGCAATTTTAGATGCTGCAGGAATGGGTCGTAAGACGAGCACATGGCATTAGTCTCTTCTTTAATATGAAGGATTATAGATTGGCTGTGTCGAAGGAATTTTCCATTTACGTTCATACACCGCTGCGATAGGCGTTGAAAAAAAAGCATAAAACAGTAAAGTTTAACATGCGATTTCTTGATTTGCAATGCTCAGAGAAGATATTTCCTGGATAGGACCAAATACTCAACCTTTGCGCATAATATAATGAAAAAAATGGACGTATCTATCATTATACGAGCATGGCATTTAAAATAAAAATAGTCTGCAGCGGCATTATTTGGCGAGGTGTTGAACACCCTTAACCATCCTTTGGGATAAAATAATTCTGGGAAAGAACTACAATATTGTTTATTAATAATCAACGTCAAAATGTTTAACTTTAGTTTGCAATGGCGCATCTCATGTACGATAATTCCCATCCATGCATATGCATTCCGGACACGAATTTTGAGGCTACCGTAAGCATTTGCACAATCGTCTTATTTCTTGCGTGTGGCAGGGGTACAACTTGAAACAATGCTCCTTCCTCCACAAAGTCACCCAAAACCAACAGCAATGGTATAATAAAAATTGCTACTGGAATAACATGAGGGATGATGAACTCTTGCTTATCCGCTGTAATCGTCAACAAAATAGCATATGAAAAATACGCAAAATCCCGTTGATTTCGGATGTAACAATGCTTTACATCGGCGGGCGCTCGCTCTTATCTCTAGCGGCCGTTTATTTTTTAGACGGTAGTCAGGCGGACAACTTGTAACACAAGGGGATAGGAAAGTGAACAGGCGTGGTCGCCTGCGAGCAGAGACGGGGAGGGAGGCGGCGGCAACGTGAAAGCCAAGCAGCGAACGATCATTGGTGTTTCAGAGCCGCTTCCCCGGTCAATTGGTTTAGAACACAGTGCACCGGATTTTTCCTACATCTAAACCGGCCTGCCGGTTCTGAAAAAAAACGAACCGGTGCACCGGAAAACCGACCAGCCATACGTCCGAAACAGGGAGCTTCCCTCTCCACAACCGGACCCTTTTCCCTCCACCCACCGAAAATCCGAACTCCCCGGCCGTAATAGTCCTTACCCCCAGCAACGCAACCTGCTCAAATTTCCTAACGGAATCACCCACCCTCACTCGCCCCGTCCATGCTACAAGATTTGGGTACGGACAGCCCCTTCACGGAGAGCTGAGCTAGGATTGCTCGCTTTAAAGGACGAGGTAGGGTTCACGGAAAATTTGAACTGCCATAATTCCAGGCGCACGGCAGCGAGCATGGTATGTGCCGTCACACGCAAGCTTTCATCAAAAGAGAACAGTGCGCATTATGAAAGTGCAGGTAACAGTTAAAGCAAAAAATAACCATGATAAATAATGGCATAAACAACGATTTCAACATTACTCGAGGTCTAAATGGTACGCAGAGTTACATGCGGGAAATGATGGGGAGATACTGGTATATGTGGGAGGTGAATGCACTGCTATTCACGCATTTCATTTTTGATGCACCTCAATCAACAACACTGATTTGCAGGGGTGTCTACGCAGTCAAAAATAGTTAAGCTGAAGCAGTTTTCGCCGAGATCCGTAAAAACGAATTCTATTTGTTTCTGGTGACCGGGTCCGAAGTTCGTAAGTTCGAAAAATTCGTATTTTCTAAAAATTCGTATTTTCGAAATTTCGTATTTTCGAATACTGCCATGTTATTACTATAGGCTTTTCGTCGGGACCGGAAGTTTTGTTGAACCCAGTTGAACTCGCGGCTGAGCTTAAAGCCACCGAGTGCGTCCACCGGGTTGCGGATGGTGGGTCGACCTCTAGATATAGAGATTAGCTGCGAGATAAGCGAGTTAACTCGTCGAATAAGCAGTCGTGGACAAAAAGCGACGGCATATTGAGGGGGTATTGGTCTATCCCTTGGTAAGGTAGGCCTCAAAATAATACAGAAACCGTGAAGATGCCGTGACTTGGCGACGGGAGGCCGCCAACAATTACGCTTCCCATCACCTGGAGGAGAGGGCAGCAGCTCTTCTTCACATGAGTGAAGGTGCAGACCACAGTGGTCGGTACAGCGACACTCATTTCACTACAGGCGTGGTAACATTTACTTTAACGGCTATAGTACTGCGATGTGGAAGGCAAGGGGAAACCACCACACTATTATCCCGAGGAGTCGCAGCTACTCCACTCTTTTTTTAAGAAGACGTGATGGAACCGTCTCGAGTAAAATATTACGGAGGTAAAATAGTCCCCCATTCGGATCTCCGGGCGGGGACTACCCGAGATCAATCAAGTGTGATAGACATTTTAGGGTTGGAACATGGAACGTGCGATCACTTCGGACCTGCGAAAGACTGGAGAACCTAAAGGTGGAAATTCGGAGAATGGACTTCCATGTATTAGGAATCAGTGAAATGAGATGGCCCGAACAAGAAGACTTCTGAAGCGGAAGTTATAGAATTATTCACATCGGATCACTGAACGTAACGCTGGAGTAGGCATAATTCTCAGGAAGAGTGTAGACCTGCGTGTAAAGAGCTTCCTGCAGTACAGTGACAGGATTATAATGTGAAGATTGAGAACAAGCCTACAGATACCATTGAGGTAAAAGTTTACATGCCTACGTCGGACTACGAAGATGAAAAAGTGGAAGACGTCTACGAAGATATCACTGAAGTAATGAAACAGGTAAGAGGAGAAGAATACCTAATTCTGTTAAGAGACTGGAACGTTGTCGTCAGCGAAGGTCAAGATGGAAGAATAACTGGAAAATAAGTATTAGGAAACCGAAACAAAAGAGAAAGACAGCTGGAGTTCTACACACAACCTAAGTTAGTGGTTAGTAACACTGTTTAAAAATCCCAATCGAAGAAGATACACGTGAAAGATGCCGGGAGACAGGAAGATTTCAATTAGACTACATTTTAGTAAGGTAGAGGTTCAGGAATCAGGTGAAGGACTGCAAAAGCTACCAGGGTGCAGACATCGACAGCGACCATAATTTAGTGATGATGAAATTCCATCTAAAATTCATGAAATTGAAGACAACAAAGAACTTCTTGATCAACATCAGCAGGCATTCCAAGAAGCAGTGGGAAAAAACATAGGAGAGTCAGGCCAACTAAGAAATCAATGGAAGATAGTTGGGTAAACATAAATTTGGACTACAAGCAGCCGCAAAAGAAGTTCTTTGAAGAAGAAAAGTTGTTAGGAAGAAGCCATGGATCACGGAAGAAGTCTTAGATTGAAGAAAGAAGAAACTACAAGAATGCGAAAACTGAAGAGGGACAGCTCTGCTACAAAAGAAAAAGGAACGAAAAGTCTCAAAGTCAGGACAACTAGAAAAATGTGGATGAAGAATGTATGCGAAGATGTACAAAGCAACCTTGCACTTGGAAAGGTGTAAGCTGCCTACAGGATAGTGAGGAACCACTTCAAGGAACGGAGCGCAAGATGCAACGCCATAAGAGACAAGAATTGAGAACTTTTGATAGAAAATGAAGACAAAGTGAAGTGATGGAAAGAATATCTGAAAAAGTTATATAACGGAAAGAATCTGAGCACGAAGGTCCCAGTGGAAACGGGAGCGACGAGGAAGTGTTGCGGGAGCGTCCGAGGGAGTGTTCTGGAAGTAGCGGTCGAGTGCTGCGGGAGTATTCAGGAGGTGTCGCGGTAGTGTCCGGGGAGCAGATTATGGCCCACTGGGAGCGTTTCGGAAGTGATAGGGGAGCGTCGACGCTGGTCCGTGGTGGAGCGGTCGGCCAGCTGCCTGGGAACGTCGACTCGCTCCAGAGAGCGCCGAGAGGCATTCACGAGCCGTTCACGAAATGGTTGACTACAGCAGGCAATTGTACAGCGGAGCCGTGCCCATGTAGCGTAACAAATCAGCTATCACAAATAAGGCTAATATCACAAAAAATTAACTCAACTTGCATGGGTGCACCTAGCACCGAAATTGCAAAATAAAATGATCACGTTGATTTATGTTTACTCAAGCCATATTTCTCGTTCACACACGTACAATTCAAAGCTACAACCTAGCCCTAAGATACCTATCCGCCAGCATTAATCGACCTGTCAATCTCAGTCTTTCGTTAACGACTGTTTCTCGCTTTTCCGTTAGGAACTGGAGGTTAGGAGGCCCTATATATACAGCTACTGACTGGCATTAAGTCGTTAGTGATAATTAATTTACTAAAATATTGACACTGGGGTATTTTGCGCTCTGAAATCAAGTCCTCAATAACCATTTTGTGGTTAAAAATAAGCATGACCGTTATGAATATACATATTTGATATTCTTTATACTCCAGGAGAGATAAATGAAAGTTTCCTCAACAACGTGGCAATCGTCGGACGAGCCACGGGATCCTAGGAACCGGGGAGGTGTCGGAGAGCGTTTGGTTCGCTCCAAAGACAGTGTTCGGGGAGTGTCCCGGGAGCGATCAAAGAGCGTTTCAACCCGGGAGTGGCGAGGGAGCGTTCGGTTCGCTCCAACGACAGTGTCTGGGGAGTGTCCCGGGAGCAATCAGAGAGCGTTTCAACCCGGGAGTGGCGAGGGAGCGTCCGGTGTCGACTGCCGCGGAGTGCTCGGGGAGTGCACATACTGCTGAACGCTCCCAGTATACTCCCGCAACACTTCCAGAACACTCCGCCGGACGCTCCCGTTTCGACTGGGGTGATTGAAGAGGAGAGCGAAGTCGAAATGAATGATATGGGAGCATCAATATTAAGATCGGAATTCGACGCAGCAGTAAGGGACCTTCGGATGAATAAGACGTCTTGAATGGATGAGATTCACGCAGAACTAATAAAAAGTGCAGGAGAGAAGACATTAACCCATCCATACAAAACAATCTGCGACATGTACTCAACAGGATAAATACCCAGGGACTTTTCGAAAAACATATTAATTTCTACTCCCAAGAAGAAGAGAGCGGGGAAATGCGAAAATTTCAGGACTAAAATCTGACGACAAATGCATCGAAGATATTGACAAGAAAGAGGAGTCCCTGGATGAAGATCAATTCGGATTCAAGAAAAGTAAGGGTCAAGAGAAGCAATATTGGCCCTTAGGCTGCTCATAGAGAAGAGAATAGAGAAGAATAAACCGACCTTCATTGCATTTGTGGAGTTAGAGAAGGCTTTTCACATTGTAGATTGGGATTCAATGCTTGGAATTCTGAAAGGAATTGGATTTCCTACAATGATCGAAGAATTATCTACAGTTTGTATAAAAACCAAGTAGATGTGATTAAATATGGACCCAGCTGTGAAGAAGCAAGAATAAGGAAAGGAATGAGACAAGGCTGTGCACTCTCTCCCGTAATTTTTAATATTTACATCAAGAGAGCCATCGATGAAATCAAAGAGAAGTCTTCTGGAGTGACTATCCACAGAGAAAAAATAAGCATGCTGCGATTCATTGATGACATAGCTCTCATAGCAGAGCCAGAGCTGAATAAGATGCTAACAATCAAGGAAAGGACTATGGCCAGACATCAGCTGAAGATCGATAAGAAGAAGACAGATATCGGTGTGTAGCAAGAGAGAAGAGGCCAAAACCAACGTCATACTAGTAAAATAAATACTGCAGGAGATGAAAGCGTTCTGTTACCTGGGAAGCAGAGTAGGCAACGATGGACGAAGCAGGAAAGAAATAGTCAGTATAATAGCCCAGGCAAAGAGGGCATAGAGGGCATCTATTAAAAGAAGAATCTACTTACAGATGTAAATAAAAGCTTAGAAGTAAGGAAGCAATTCATCAAAACGTATATCTGGAGCATGTATCTTTACGGCAGTGAGGCATGGACGATGACAGCAGCGGAGAAGAAAAGGGTGGAAGCATTCGAAATGTGGTGCTACCGAAGAATGATGAGGATAAAATGGATCGACCAAGTGACAAATGAAGAAGTCCTAACAAGAGTGGGGAAAAAGAGAAGTGTACTGAAAACAGTGAAAAGAAGACGGGACAACTTAATCGGGCACATCTTAAGACACGATGGCCTAATGAAGACAATCGAAGGAAAAGTGAGCGGGAAGAATGGAAAAGGCAGGCCTCGCATGAGTTACATAAGAACAGGTTGTAAAGGACGTGAAAGAGAGAGGAGCTACGTCAATATGAAGAGGTTGGCCGATAGAAGAATCGAGTGGAGGGCTGCGTCAAACCAATCCTAGGATTGTTGACCCATGATGATGATGATGACGGCAGTTTTGCTTCGTATAATCGAAACTTCGTATTTTCGTGCTTCTTATTATTGAGAGTCTACTGTATTTCATTTAGAATGGGGTATTTTACTAACAGGTCAAAGGCACGACCATGGGGTCCCCCCTACCACCGGTCATCGCCAATCTGTTCATGGAGGCATTTGAAGAGATGGCTGTACGATCCCACTAGAAAAAACCAAAACTTCTCTTGTGAACCGTGGATGACACATTTGTCATATCATGGACGGATGGAACTCGACGGATTCCTTAAGCACCTCAACCAGCATAGTGAAATAATTACCTTTATGATGGAGGTTGAAGAAAACAGGCAACTTGCTTTCCTGGGTGTGCTGGTAAAGAGGAATGACGACGGGAACCCTGGGTCATTCAATATTCTGGAAGAAAACGCATACCGATCGGTATTTGAACGCTGCCTCGCACCACTGCCCTTGACAAAAGACGGCTGTTATTCAATCTCTTTTCGACCGCTAGCCTCATAGCAGCGGCGTCGGAAGTGGGGAGCAGGAGAGGCCGAAGGCCCCCCCCCCCCCCCCCCACAGAATTTGCCCCGGGCCCTTGAGAAATGAGAAGATTTCTTTAATAAAAATTAAATTTCACTTGTTTCCAACTTGCTCCTTCCCTTCTGACACATATTCTCACACCTTTATATGCTCTTTCAGAGAAATAATAGTCCATATCCTATCCCCAAAATAATGCGGGCTCTTTTCCTAGGAGGCGGGCCCTTTTCTTAGGAGCCGGGCCCCTTTCCAGGCTCCGACTAAAGAAAATAGTTCCGATGCCCCTGCCTCATAGCCTCGAGAACTCGGAATTGTGAAGGAACCAGATGAATGGAAGTTTTTGGAATGACCATTTGACCACCTCGACTGAAGTCCCCTTCCTCCCGTGCCCTTATTGAGGTTTGCAAGACGTAACGCATCAGTAGATGCTTGTATTCGCTATCATTCTTTCGGTGCTCGAAGTACAGCATTACGCCCCTTATTTACGCTTTTCTAGGGACCACTAGAAAAAAGTGTACATTGCGGGAAAATGCATATAGCGGGAAAAGACAATTTTCCATTTCACATGCATACTCAAACAATATAATGTAAATATATTGCGACCTCGCACACGGGGGAGGGGGAATGTGGGAGGGTTTGAGGTGCGCGGACAAATACGGGAAAAGTTATGGGACGTGCGGGTGGTCCCTGGCACCTGGGTCGGGAATGGAAAGGGACTAAAAGGATCGTAAATCTCGTTTAAAACAACATTTCAGATGTACTTTCACTCCCACCGATTCTCCTGGCCTTAGATTTTTCCGGCGAGAGCACCCATTTTCTCTAACTCCGATACCGTCTACGAGGGACTGAGAAAAATCATCCATTCATGGAGATCAATTTGAATGGATATGAGACGAATATGACATTTGAATCCATAAGAGATGAATATGACATTTGAATCCATATTGAGATGATTAAAAAATAAAATTTTCAGATCTAGGAGATGTCTAAGATATTTTCTAGACATCTTGTAAACATTTAAGATATTTAAGACACTGAAGATATGCTATAGATATCTAGTAGATATTTTGTGCTATGTGGGTACTAATGATGACAGTGATAAACACATAATGTATATACATTAGCACAGTACGTTCGTTGAATGGAACTGAGGTCAGGTAAATGGTAGAATATTAGGTCAATGAGGGAGGAAATCTATGCAACGGATGCGTAAAATCCAGTAATATAGGATGGATGAAGAGAAACGTAAAATAGTTGCAAGAAAAAATTAGTACTTTAAGGGTCATTATTCAGAGTGGTTCCATACGGATTCACTACCTACATCTCGGCTAAAACTCTTGGATAACAAACTCCATGTAGCTGAGAATGTGCTAAGTGAGATAATATCAGGTTGGCTGCACTATAAATAGGCAGTCCCCTTACACCATCTCCCAATGTTGGCCCAACAATTCATAAATAACCGTGCGAATGGCACCATTACCCAACATTGGCCCAACGGTCGTAAAGTAACCGAACCGTTCCCCAACCGTGGCACCGTTTCCCAAAGTTGGCCCAACCGTCTGTGCTACATGGGTACGTTATTATAAATGGTAAATTAAATCAGAAAAGTAGTCACTCTATGAATGGTGCCAGAAGGCCGACCTCTTACTTCTGGAAATATTATAAGATCCTCTATTTAGAAATAATTACATAAAAGATTTAGGGAATGTGCTGAGGAAACTATTAGAATTTTGGAGACAGCAAATGAGGAGGAATTGCAAACAAAGTTTTCAACAGGTGATGGTCCAGTTTTTCCCTCTTTGTTTTGTACCGTTCCTCCGTCAAATAAGTAGGATTTATCAAGCTAATATCGTGTAGCTGGTCGTTTATGAGCCTGAAAACCATGGTTTTATACCCTACACCATTACTATTCTAAATCACACATTTCTTCCATTATTTCACGAAGATTTGTCAAGCATAGCTTATTGCATGCTGATTCAAGGAATTTCATTCCCATTGCCATAAACTCAAATGCCCTCTGTTCCTCTCTCTTTGGGTGATTTGGACATGTTTCATGAATCTGCTTAAAGTCTGAGAACTGTAAGAAGCAAGAAAGAAGAGAGGAATTTTTAGGATTTCTTGTACTGTCTTTCAATCACTTCATAATGATATGTGTAGTCGCAAAGTACAAATCTATCCAAGCTTATCAAAGTCAATTCTTATAGCTCCCAAGTTTAACAATGCCTGAGAACTAAATCCATAACATGTACTCACTAATATATCTTATCCATTTTTTAAAAATCATTATGGATATTTACTCCTGTGACAGACATAAATCATGTTACACTTTTTCGCAATGATAATCCACCTCCACCAAAAACCTGTATTTCTACATGAGGGTCCTATTTGTAAATCATTGCAGCCACCTTATATGGGTCCACATGTAATTACTGCAAGGGACAGGAAAATGGCTGCGCTGAAGATCAAGGGAGAAGAAATGAAGGTTTCAGTTGTCTATGTTAAACCTGCATACTTATGTTCTAGCGACTGAAAATCCTACACATTCCAACTCAGTGCCTACAAAAGATTAGGTTGCACCAGCAGGTTCAACACCCACATCTGAAGGGTGTACGATGAAATCTAGCAGCAGAGTTCAATTCCCAAATTTTTATAAATCATAGTCATTTGAACTCCGTAGGAGGGTAGTGTGGGGTCCACAAATGGAGCTGTAATTTTCTGTTTTTGCCAAGGAAGCCTGTTGATGTGAAGATAAATAATATGTTGATGTAACTAAGAAGTGAGGACTGAGATTGTAACGTGCATTACGCCAAGGCTGTAATGAATAAATTTGAGAAACGTGGAGATCTTCGTACCTAACCATCTCCATAAGTGTATTACAAATAAAATACTAACATTAATCATGGAACTTGATGAATATTTCCTTAGCTTAATATTCTGAACCATCTACCACCTTCCTAAATGGAGACTGCAATTCTTAGCGTTAAAGTAGGTAACCTTAAATCTACATACAGTAAGAAAGAAAATTGATAAAGCATATATACAGAAATAGCATTACCTGCACTTCAACGATAATGGTCACAAGGCGGAGGAACTTCTTCCAGTCCTCCCCCCTGAGGCCACCTAAAGCATTTGGCTGCCGCAGAAACTCAGTGACATCATTGTAGAATCCCACAAAGAATACACTTTTCGCGATGGATATATCCTCACTGAGTAAGTGTATGAGCTGATCCAAAGGGAGACTCTTGTATTCCCTGAAGAACATAGCAAAACATTATATGCAAAATTCAGAACATACACTAGGATAACCATGATATTTTCATAATTTATTTCCATATAAGAGCAGCAGCATGAACTAATAAAATATAAAGCACATATCCATTCATCCACTCACTTCCAATCATCTTTAAACTGTGACATTTCCAGTCTCATATTTATATATGATACTGATTAATAAAATTCTACTGAAAACAGGGGCACATTTGATACTAGTGACATCACCAGAAAAAATTTTTAAATTTAAAGTGTGCAAGTTTCAGGATCAACTTGTATATTCAGCGCTGATGTCAGTCCATATGCATAGTCATGGCTCTTTTTAAGCCCACAAGTGAATTATTTCCACAATGTTTCGTAACCAATGCTTAGGTATATGCTAGTCTTTATTATTATATTTTCAAAATATATTTGCTCATTATACCTGTACTTATTGAAGTCAGCCAAGTATACAGGAACCTTGGAACAGGCTGAATCAATTATTTGTCGAATAATAGGATGACACATATATAGTTGATTTTTTAATTTATGTCTTGTCTTCAAAAAGTTTGGATAATTTTCTGTTTTACCTCTCCTCCTGCAAGAAATCCACATGAGAACGACATAAGATATTTAACACATGTGTATAGGCTTAGTATTACTATTAAAAAGAGCTGGTGGAAAAAACTGAGCTCTTACGGCTTACAACTTAAATAACCAAGTTTCTCCCACAGCCGTATGCAATGAAACCTTTCGTCCAATGTGGACATGGACCAATGTTTCAAAAAAAACTCGTTTACACACTCTTTTTCTCAAATGCATGAGCCAATCAGAAATTACACTGGAAACTAGCACACGCAATCACATCCTCAAGCATACAACCCTTCTAGTGACTCTCTTCATAAGAGTTTTCAACTCCTAGTAAGAGAAAAAAACACTATCAGGCCCAATCATTCTATCTCCTAGTGGCCACCTTTCTGTGAGATTTTGCCTCCTGGTAAGACGGCAGCACTATTTGCTCTCTTCCACAAAACCTCCTAGCCACTGTCTATCTGGGAGTTTCACCACCCAGCGAGAGAGTAAACACTAATCGGCCTCGTAAGCAGTTCACGAGTAAGGAAATTAATCCTGCGCCAGTGACTAACTTACCACGTGCACTTAGGATTGGAGCTCACCTCACAAATGCACAACCTTCCAGTGGCGGTCCTTCCAAGAGTTTTTTCTAGTGACGGCCGGATCGGATCCGTCGGATCCAAAGATCCGCGGATCTTTCATTTTTCTCGGTTCCGGATTCGGATCCAAAAACACAGAGTAAAATCGGATCCGGATCGTAGATTTTAAATTTTCGCGGCTTAGCCATCTAAGTGTCCCGTGAATGGAATGTAGGTGCGGTAGATATTGACAAGAAGAGGATGTGTAACTAAGGTCACGCAATTAGACGAAAATGTTCCCGTGCAACTAGAAGCAAAATAAAGAAATATGACTTTTTTCCCCATTACCCCGGTATCGCGGGAAAAAAAGGTGCGTATGATGTAATGCGGGTAGCCTACATTCGCCGGGATCAGGCGTACAACGAGAGCTAGTGTACTGTGCGAAGTTCGATCCCAATCGCAGTTCAATTTTTTCTTTCAGTCTCTGCATCGAAAATATTATATTCAATTTCAAACCATTACATCTGAATATTCACTTGATTACACTTTTGTGGTTTAAATTAGATTTACAAATGTACCACTCATAAATTAAGGATGGTCGGGTCGGATCCAAAGATCCACGGGTCTTTCATTTCATTCGCTACTGAAATCATATCCGAGGACAGTAAAAATTCAGATCCGGATCGGAGATTTTAACATCTCGCGGCCTCGTGATCGATGCGCCCCGCGAATGGAATGTAGGTACGTATGGTAACCAACAAGGAGAGCATGAAGGAGAGGTTAAGTAACTCGGGTCACGAAATGAGAAGATTTTTTCCGTGCCACAAACGAGGAAAACAAAATAAAAAATACTCGTCTTGGCCTTTTTCTCCATAGGCGAGAAAAAAATTAAGCCGAATGTCATGCGGGTCGCATACATTCGCCAGATTCCCGTGACCCTATGAGAGCGTAGTGGTTAAAAATGACGGCTAGTGTACTCAGTACTGCCAGTCGCGAGTTCGATCCTTAACACTACCTAAGAATACAGCCGTGCTGTATTCCTAGGGTAATGCTAGTAGGCAGTTAAAAAAAGTAGATTATCAGAAATTTCATGCCAAATTATAAGTCGAAATAATAATTAAATTTGGCGAAAAGGAAATGATTGGAAAAAATTTATATTACAGAATTAAATTGTGGAATCATTACGTTAACTTTACAGTGTATCTTTGAGTGGCACATTTGTAAATCTAGTTGAAGCGATCAGGGCCGGTGACAGGGGGGGGCAAAGGGGGCAAATGCCCAGGGGCCCGGGCCATCAGGGGGCCCGGGCCAAAATGAATTAATCGAAAACAAAAATTTAAAGTATGAATAAATTTAAATGCCAAAAAGAATACAAAATTTAGTTGTTTTAAAAGGAAAAAAAAACAAATGAAGGTAGAACGGGTGTCACTGTGCAATAGAGAAGTATGGCGTTAGCATTGTTGTTGTGGTCATCGAGGGTTTTGGGGTGATGGGGACGATAGAGCGAGAAGCGCGAGCGCTGTGACTCACCGTCCCTCCCTTTGCCGCGAACATTCGCCACTCAGTGACATATTGTAACCTGAGCAACAAGAAACCCCATCCCCCGTTTAAAGTCTAAATTGTTTATTTGTTAGTGGCTGTAAATAATCGTTTATTCTACAGTCAAAGTTGCAGATTATCAGTAGCAAGCTACACATTCTAGTGTTGTGTTATTGGTTTTGTATACATGAGTACGTATGTTGTTCGGGTGTGCCGCGTGATATTCAGGTATTGCCCTGACGTTTGTATACATGAGCGCCCATACACGGGGAAGGGAGGGACCGCGACCCCCCAACCTAGCCTCCCGGTAAGGATTGCGATCCCAGGGAGATTTTTCAATCCCGGGATTACGGGATCATCATCAAAAGTTAGACAACATTTTCTGGAATTTAGTCCATCTTGTTTAATGCTGGCGATCACTATGTCTTTAACACGCGCACCGTAAGCTCATTTCCATTTTTCTTATGTATTACAAATGATGACAAATTACTTATTCCAATAAAATGTATTAGTCAATGGACTCAGACGTCTAACGTGTTGCATTTCATGTCCAAGAAAACTTACTTATTAGCGCTGCCTGTTAGCGAAAAGTTGTACGTCAATCCCGGAATCCCGGGATTCGTTTATAATAAATCCCGATATTTCGGGATTGTCATTTCATCCGGGATTCCGGGATTGCAATCCTTAACTCCCGGGTGAAATAAAAAAGGGAAGCAAAAAATATTTATATTTAAAATTAAAAAATATTTTGTGAATATATACCAATTTCAGAAAGTTATTAATTCTTAAACATGATGTATAATTTATCCTGAAATTTTTCTAAATTTGTTTCCTTGTTTTACTTAAATAAGTTCAAGGCCCATGCACGCACTGTCATGATTTTGTGTGGTTTTTGTTAATAGAAAAAAGAGGAAGGAAAATTTGAACCGATGCACAGTAGGCTAAAATGGAAAAAATTGACAAAATTCCAAAATGGCGTTTTTGGAGATAGAATCATGAAAATTGGTACAAATACTCGTAATTGATTGGCAACCATGGAATGGCATGTCATTGTTCATGTTCCGTCGCCGTTATCGAGATGCAGGGGCTTAAACATAGCCAAAATTACACCAAACTTTATTTTCTATGAAAATCTTCCTATTTAAGTTGAAGGTGACGCTGTGGGAGGAATTTGGTCGGATAAAAAACTAGTAGGTCCGTTAAAACCACTCTTTTACTTGACTATGCTTAACTTTGGGGAGTTTTTTTCCTAAATTTAGGTGATATTACGTAACAAAATGGCATACAATATTTTCACACAATATTTCATTTTAAGTAGTAAATATCTGGTATGTTAAGTGCCTGTCAAGTGACTCATTTCATCAATTGTTGATGCTTTTTAAAGGTAGATATGAAAAAAATTGAAAATTCGTTTGCGACGCCAATAATTACATTTGATTTTTCGTACGCGCGTGCGGAGCTTGAGACACATGCCGGGAGCTGGAAATGACGTGATGCGAGTAAGTTTTTTCAAGCCATAAGGAACATAACGCTTCTTATTCGCCTTTTTTAATATGTGTACATTGCTATCGATCTCCACCAGCTGTACACGTATAAAATCATGGGGATATAGAAATATTAAGGTCTTAAAGTGTACGCGATATCGCGATACGGTTTCTTCTCTCAAAAGTAAACTTTTCATTCACACCCTCAAAGCCTTAAAATTCCTGTATTTTTCGCACGAAACATTATTTTACGTTCCAGGAGGACACTATTAAGGACTTCTTTCCGTTTATTTGCCCCTTCACCCCAGCAGTACAAGCTTTTGACCCTACTAGGAGGTTCATGCAGAAAGGTACATTTTGGACACCGTGGAGCTTTTGGTTGTTCATTGAGAAAATCAACTCAAATCATTCATTTTCCCTGCGTTACAATATGCATATCCCTGATTTATACGTCACATTAGACTATTCATCTAGTAAAACTTTAGTTTCTACTTTACTTGAATTATGCACACAGGAAGGAAACAAGTTATTAATAACAGCTTAATATTGAGGCACAACAAAATATATTCTGTTCGTCAAAACCCTTAACTTACATTATTTTTACCGATTCCCTGCTGTTATGTTTGATTGAGAGACTTGTAGTGAAAGCAAGGCTTAGTAGAAGTGAATACTCCGCATTCAATTTAATTAGGTGGTGATATAATTATCTCCGTATCTCCGAAAAGATGGGAGTAATCGTGGATATGCTAATTGTGAAAAAAAGGAAAAGCACGTTTTATTATGAATTTTTATAAAATTTTCAAGTTCAACTAAGTCCTAGTTTTTATTACTGTAAAATGAAAGTGTAAAGTGGGTTACACCGCCAAAAAGTTTTCATTTTGAAATTGTTTTCCTATCCCATTCCACTGACATGTGTTTAATTTAAAAAAAGGACAATTTGTAGTAAATCAAAAGATAATGTATGACAGTGTGCAAGTTTCTTCTGCAGAAAAAGCTGATAATCAGGTAAGTCTTGGTTATAAAATAACCTGAAAGTTCGCAGTTCTGGTCTAAATTGAGTAAGGGGGTTTGCCGGGATTTAGGGGACCCGGACCATTCAGTTGCCCAGGGGCCCGAAAATCCTGTCGCCGGGCCTGGAAGCGATAGAAGAACAAAAAAGTCAGTATCCACACACAAAGGTTGGAAATGAAGGATGCTAAAGTTTTTTATTCAATGGTTGAAAGAAAAAATTTAAACAGCGTAAGAATCGAACTTCATTACCTGCAGTCCACTACTCCACTCTGTTATTGTCGGCTTACCCGATTTTGGAGAATGCAGGCTCCCCACATGTCATTCCACCTCAATTCAACAAACGTTTGTCCCTTAGGGTCTCAGATTTTGATAAAAATTGGTGTATGGGAACAAAATCAACTCAAACTGAACACTCTCAAACATTTTTGTTAAAATAATGTTTTGAGCGAATTATGCATGTTTTCATTTTTTCGCATTTTTAGCAAAAATCCGAGCCTTAAATGATGTTATCACTTATATCTCCGTTTGTAATTGTCAATCAGCAGTGATTAATAGCTCTTTTTAAAGCTAAATCTTTATCTAATAAAAATATATCAATAAATAATTATTTTCTTCTAAACCCTATTGTTGTTAATTACTAATGTTTAAAAAATTGTTAATACACTTCTCAAATACTCCATCTCAGAATCAGCCGAAACTTTTTTTCCGTAATCTAAACATACCTAGCTAACTATTCAAAAAAAATTTAGTGGCGTTTTTTATAAATATTTAAACATTTACAATATTCTCTAGCGCGGCCCGTCGGCTCCCCATTCGGAATACATGCAGAAGACACGCGATGCAAGCCTAAAAATTTCCTAAATGCTCAAGTTCGTAGCTATATGAGATGAAAATATATTATAAACTATAAATGTTAACAACAATTGTTATTTGTTCTTTCACTTTTCGAGCTAAATATTGAGTTGATCCAAATTTCTCTTGAATTTTTGCCACACTCCAGCTTTTAGGCAGTGTAGACAGGACTAAAATTTTTTCACTGCAGGAATTGGCTTCAGCAAATTTTTTCCTTGAGTTGACTTAGCATTTCACACCCTACTAACTCTTATGGGCCGAAGGAAGTTTTTGCCTTTCCCCATACTATCCCAATTACTCTTTAACAAACAGAAGTAATTTTATTTTAATAGCAGCAGAAGTAAAGACAAGGTTGCAATTTTTTCATACATGGCGCTCGAAATGTAACTTCTTGAGTGCTGAAATTACTCAGCTAGTTCTGGGTGGGACTTACAATTGCAAAACCTAACAATTGAAAACCTGGAAATAATGTTATCATTATATCTTTCAATGTGAATTTAACTTAATAAAATCAAAATATAGCTAGAGTGAAATGGAATTTCATTTATATTTGATTTGAATTGGAAATTGGTGTAAAATTAGCATAGTCTTTGGAAATGACAGAACTTCATATGCTACTTCAGACAATATTTTTATTCATTACAGATATAGTCACAAGTTACTGATGTATTCTTGTTATTAAGCACCGAAATCTGCTAATATTAAATACCATTATCTCATTAATTTGCCTTTAACTTAATTTTGCCTGCTGTGTTTTTTATGCTGTGTAGGGTAGCCATAACCTCTGTATTGCATCTCAAATGTATGTACTATTAACTGTTTGTTCACATTGGTATGAAGTCTTTGTTAATAATATTTTAAAAAAACCTTCCTTTAAGACTCCTTTTTCCCAACATTAAACACAGCTTTCACCTTTTAAACGATTTTATTTACCATATTTGTCATTTTTAAACACCGCTTTTGATGATTTTTATTTACCATTTTTCGGTGTCCCTAAATAAGATATAGTTATTGCATATGTAAATCTTGATCCAGGAATATATTATTCACATAGATGATAGGAAGTTGATTTTTTCTATAATAAATTTTCTTGTTTTTTTGGTAATTCTATTGTTGCTGTATTTATATATTTATTAAAAATGTAGGATTTGAAAATGAATGAAATTCAGAATCGAGTATCTGAAACTAAGGATCCGAAACCGAGATAATGATCCAAAACCCAGGCAAGGATCCGGTTCCGGATCCGACGAAAAACCTGGATCCGTTCATCACTAGTTTTTTTCTCTCAGTAAAAAACCGCAACACTGGAACTCAACCACAGCACACTCAGACACACACACACACTCACATTGTGAATGACAAATGCCACAAGACAAAAAGAAAGGTGAAGGAAACAGGAACGACAAGGTAAATGACAGAATATGTATTTCGATTACAAATTAACCTTCTTCAGTGTTCTGAAGGATAAGCATCATGCTTATGACTAGCTTGGCTAGATTCAAGAGTGTGATTCACTCATGGCTTGCCTTACAGGCTTTGTATTCTGTTGGTTAGTTTTTTACACATAACACCTGTGATATGGTATTTTAACTTGCAGCTTATAAACTGTAATTGTAATTTTTCATAATTGTAATTTTTGTAATGAATTGTAATTTTTTTCTTGTATATTTATGTATCTTTTTTTTCCTGACGAGGTCTGTGTATCCTTTGAATACGACTGACCAATAAAACATTATTATTATTATTATTATTACGTCAACGTAAAGGTGAAGTGAGGACGAGAAAGGACACCTGAAAAAATATAATAGTAACCTGTGGACAGGGGGGAGGAGGGGGAGAACGAAGGATGGGGTGGGCCCACCCTTTGTGAAAAAACTGTTAGATTTCAACAATTACTGTTGAATTTCAACAGTTGGCCCAATTTACTGTTGAATATTTACACAGTAACTATGGGAAATAACTGTTGGCCCAAATTACTGTTGAAATTTTCAAGTTTTTTTGCATAGGCCATTATGCAACATACGCAAACGTTATGAAACTAAATTTAAAACTTATAAAACAAACATGGAATAATCTGTTAGATGGTTATGAGAGAATATTCATTTTCAAAAATAAAGGAAATCTAATAAACAGTGACTCCTATCCCGAATACCACTCTGCTTTCGCTTTTGAACTTGGAATAATTCCAAAATTTCCATCGCTTTTCCCAACGGCCGCTGCTGCGAGTTCAACTTCCCCGCTCCCCTCCACTTCCTTTCCCCCCCCCCCCCCCCCCTCTCCCTTTCACCAACTTCGTCCCTTACCCTACTCCCCCCCCCCCCACCCACCTCCTCCCTCCTTCGTTCATTCTCGCCCCCTCCACAGGTTACCTTCTGAATTTTTTCAGATCTGGGGGATAACACAATTAAGCAATAAATTCTCAATCCTCATCCTAAGCACAATTCTATGCACAAGGAAGAAAAACTAGTTGCAACTTACTTCCACCCAGGCCAAATAGGAAGTAAAATATTTGTCTCCGAGGGTGTGACTTTCACAGTGCAGTGGACATGTAGCTTGTGCTGAATGCAGTCATAATCTTTCAGCACCACCAAGAGTGTGTTGTATGTCACTTCTGGAAATACATGCAGTAGGCTGGGCTTGATAAGCTGAAAATCAATTGGCATTTCAATAAAGTAACCGGTGACACATTTAGATTTAAGTAAGAATATATGTAATACATACCTAACAATCAGGCGTCATGGTAAAAATATTTATGCAAATTTAACAATATTCAAATGAACCACATCATAAATTAAAAAGAAATGTATAACTTGGTGATGATTAAGCCAAGTATCACAGAGACACGAGTGCAATAAAGTGTCAGAATTTCAAACTTAGATTTTCACAGTCAAAGAAATCATTAATGGAATAAAAGCCTTCTGCACAGAGGCTACAGAGATATAGATTACTTTTGAATCTTGACACACTGATATATTTAGTCTCGAGGGAAAAATTGAGAAAGAGGCTTATTTAGGATGAGAGTTCTCATAATTTGTAGCAATGCTTATGGTGTTGCCAGCAGCCTCCATGAAGAAACTTGTTCTGGCCAATGGGACAACCGTAGCCAATCCCATAGTCATGAACAACATGTACACAACCATGTGATTGCTGTCATTTGTAAAGTTTCTTGACACCACAAGGTATTAATAATGAAGCTAAAAGAGAGATTATGGATCTCACACTGCTTGTCTAGTGTGCAATCAGTGCCATTTGGCAAACAGTCAGTTCGCTCAAATCAATAACAAATTTTTCATCCGTTCTCCCAGAACTGCAAATCAAGAACCAGAACTGAATTACAGCAATGGTAACTATACTCAGCAAGATTTTGATTGCTGTTCATGTCCCAAAATATAAAGAATAAAGATAAAAATAAATATGCATATATATTTAATACCATCCCAATGATGTTTATATCATGGTAATGTATTCATCCCAAAAGATAAGTAATGTAAGGTAAGTAAATGCTGATTCTAGCCCTTTTACGCATAACTGCACATTAGGACTGACAGCTTGAGTCTATTCGATTGTTAAATTGTCAAGTGGCCAGAAGCAAGCACCTGCAAACCAACAGGCCCACTGCAGGGTGGAAAGGCCAAAAGAGTATTACAGTCTGCCATTGAAAGGACCAATTGGTTGCATTGCTCTCGTTTCTGTTTTGGGGCTCTGGTCAGCATGGCAACAGGGCATCAAAAGCACACTGGAGCTGAGCATCTATACAGACAGCTGCCGTGCTTCCTGATTCCATATTCCATCCCTTGATCAACAGGATTCATTTCATCCACATCTACATAACACTCTGCAAGCCACCATATAAAGATGTGCGGCAGGGACTGAATGTTCACCAAACACAAACCACCTATCATGTGAAACTACCTTCATCAGATGGAAGGGAACTCAGCTCCCACCAAAAATGGATCCTGCCAGTTGAAAGGCAACTTTTGTTCCCAATAATAAGGTAAATTGCATTCACAATTGCTCTGACCAGGAGAACCAAGAACAAGAAAGTCCAGCTTCTAAAGGTTAGTTTGATCCTAGAAGCAAGAGTATGGAGAAATGGCTCGAAGGGCAATTCATGGAATAGATTATTCCACAGCAATAGTTATGCTTCACTGGCAGCCGTTGAGAGATGAATTACCACCGGACGGATGAGAGGGGTCATTTTGACCCATTCCTCACGTTCAACATAAAATTTAACTAACTTTTTATTCTTTAGAAATATTGTGACTGCATTTTTACCTGTATTTTACTCAGGTGGAAAGATGAGTCTGTGAACATTGTTGCACAAGTTTTTAATTTAAGATACACATACAAGGATGGATATGGGTCTTTTGGACCCATAACCTCTATTCGTTGGAGACAAGTTTTCTCACCATTTTCTTCTCCAGTAGACCCCTTACTTTTATTTCAGTACATTGACTAAAATATATGAGTCATATTTGGATCAGTACTTGAATCCTTTTCCCATGATTTGCAGGCCATTCCTCGATAGTGGAGCTCCTTGTGATTGTGGCTCATCAAAATTGTGGGAAAAGTTTCAAATTTTCGTTGGTGGCTAAACATTACATACTGAGGTGGAATAGGATTGATAATTATAGTCAGTTCATTCCATCATTGCATACATTAATAACATATATATGACTGCAATATGTTAATAAAATATGACATGTTGATGCATAGGATTGTGGCAGCAGCATAGCTTGCATTCCCAGAACAGTGACAATGGTGCAACAATGGCAAAGAACAACACTGGCCATTGCTCCAGGAATTGTTTTGACCCCTCGCCAGAACTACACACGTGCACCAAGGCTTCCACTCACTTTTTGATTCAGAAAAGTGAGAAAGTGAGCAATTTTTGCCAAAAATGTGAGGGGAAAATGTGGAAAAAGTGAGAAAATAATGAGAAAATTGATGATTTTTACCCATGTTACACTTCTGCAATAACTATAACCCTACATTATTCAATATTTTAAACGGAAACTCTTATTTAAAGCAGTAGCAGCACAGATAAAAATAAAAAAACAAAGAATTGGACAATGAAAACATGTATTTCAGACTCAAGAAATATTGAAGAATGAAAAAAAAATTAATCTCGACTAGAGATGAACACTACAAAATAGAGGAGAAGGAGGCACATATTGTACCATACATTAGGAGATCAAATAAACAATAATAATTTAAATAAAGAATGATAATTTTAGTCTAGGCAGGGTCCACCTGCTACTTGAGATCATCATGATCATCATCCCACTGCTTTTTGTGATTCTTAAAAAGCTGCTCTGGTAGAGACGATGTCCTCTTCTCTACTTTCTTTGTAAAGGCTCCTTTTTCTTAAGCAAGTCATCCACCCGTGACCGCAGTGTTTGGGCACCCTCCAACATACCTTGGGCGATCTTGACTTTTGTCATATCTTGGTTGGCAATAGCCTCCTCCAGTTTCTTTTTTGCCTTGTTGACTAGTTGATCAGAGGCCTTGCACTCCTTAATCTCCTTCTTACTTGTTGCATGCAAGTCATCCTGTAGCTTGCCCAACACCTGTCGTTCCTTTAACTGGGCAGCTTCTTGTCTCTCCCTCTCCAGGCGAGCATTCTCCTCTTCTTGTAATCTCTTCAGCTCGTCTTCCTTTAGTTTCCACTGAACCTCCAGGTACTCTTCATACTTTCCACGTGCTGCTGCTGCGAGCTTGAGCAGTTGTGACGTCATGGGCACATGTTCAGGGATGCCATTGTAGTCTCCAAGGCCATCCCTGATGTTGAGCCTGGCATTACGAGTACACTCTAGAATAGCCGACCTGTCAGCAGGGAGCTGATTTCTGGAAAGAGAAAATCCTCGCTCGACATCAGAACTGCCATGGACCAAACAGAAGGCAGCTTTCACCACTTTGCTTACGAGTGGATATTTGGGATCATTGGCAACATCTGTCTAGGTAAATATCTGAGTCCAGTAATTGTCAATCCTAGTTCCAGGTACATACAGCGGAAGGGTTTCCAGCTGCAACAATCTCCACTCATCTGCATCCAACAATCTCCACAACTTGTAAATGGATACTTACTCGAGCTTTCCTTGATGTTTTGAGGCTTCAAACATTTCAGGTGACGAGCCTCACTTCCCTTCGCCAGGACTGATTTTTGGAGAAGATGGCTCACAGCCGCCTGATAATGTTGTAAAACTTCTTGTTGAAATTTCAAACTCCTTCCACAGTTGCGACGCTAAATTTTAAAAAATGGAGATAGTCTAATAGCAGACTATCTAGTTGTGCAGTGCCAGAGTGGTGGCGGTTGTCGTGGGCAGAAACTCCATTCCATACATGGTAGTAACCTCCCCTACTTCCCCCATCCCAGTTCCCCTCCTCTACATTCCCAATCCCCTCGGTTCCTACTGTGGTGTGGGTTGCATTTGCCAGAAAAGTGAGCATTTTTACAAAATAGTGAGCATTATTTTTAAATAGTGAGAAATTTTTCGAATAAGTGAGTAAAAGTGAGAAAAGTGAGTCAGTGGAAGCCCTGACATGCACCCAAACCACTCTCATCGGCAGTGTGTCGGGTTCACCATTGACGGCTGCTAAAGAACATGTTGCACTCAGCTTGTAAAATCTTTTCTGAATCGTCTATACTTTCTCTGCACAAGAACTCAGTGGGATAGAGAATTCTTAAGAAAGGGAGCTTTGGAGGAAGTTCATGTGAGAGCAGTGTGTGTCCCTCCTGGGTATCCCATTAGTGAGTCATTATTCTACAGTGATCCAACTGCATCTCTCAAGGAGGCTAATGAGAGAGCTGAGTTGCTTAAATGCTGGCTGACCCATCTCTGGCAGGGAGACATGCTAACAAAAATGCCTCACATTTACCACCAACCCCTTATGCCAAAAAAAATTCACAAGAGTCAATGGAATTGAGTGCTTTTAATTGCTGGTGATTGATTCACTGTTGCAAGTCAACATTGTAAAGTATGCATAATGTGAAACATGGAGAGCTTGTATTTCCTAACTGATTCTTTGGAGAAGCTTCTCAGATTTATCATGATAGCATGTGCTAGCTGTGTATTAGGGCATTTACCCTACTATTTTAGTGGCACTTACCAATAAAAAGCTGTTGCGATAAAACCTGGGGATCCCACTTATGCTCCAACACTATGCCTAGATTTTGCTTCTAAGATATAATGAAACATTTACGATTTGATTCGAGAGCTACTCATAGCCAAAAGCTGTGGGAGGAGAAATTAGGTTTGAATCCAAATCATTAATTGCAATCATTACCTTTCATCTATTCAACAAGCAGATAAGTTATAAAAGGTTAAGATTTCACTTCTTGGAGCAGGAAAAATAAATATGCAAGATTTACAGCCCAGCATGCTCTCATATCTCATTGTTGATTCAGATGCATCTGAATCAACAATGAGATACATACTACAGAACAGTATCAGAACAAACTTGAGCATATTATATAGTTACTAATTATGTATCAAACAAATAAAATAAATGTCCTTTTACTAACATGATGATGTAATTATTTTAGATGAAAATAATAGAAAACCTTTTTCTTATTTTATAATAAAAATGAAGTAGTAGTTAACATTGGACAGTATGTGTAGAAAAATTTCACTTGCTCAGTGACCAAACCCTGTTTTTTTCAATATTGCATATATGTATTTTCAATGTGTTATTCTCAAGGTATATAAACTTGTATGGGAACCTTTGTTAAATTTAATTAATGAATCGTTATCCCAAGGTGTTTTCCCCTCTGCCCTGAAGCACTCTAAAATAGTGCCCATTTACAAAAATAAAGGAAGTCCTACACTAGTGGAAGAATCTGCCTTGAAACCGTCTTGAAATAATTTTGTTGAAACACTCTTGTAACTCTCTTGAAAATTGAAACAGGATTCCAACACAGACTCTATTGAATCTTCCTTGAAATTCTGTGTTGGGACTCTCTTGAAATTCTGTGTTGGGACTCTCTTGAAGTTATGTGTTGGGACTCATAATTTTAAAAAAAATAAGGTAAGTGGTAGATGTAGCATGCTTACATAATATATGGTAACACAAGATGAACTTCTCATACATACAGCTACAATTACCAAACTTATACCTACACTCAAGCCCTGCCTATCCTATCATCATTTGCTAAGCGACCTGACACATGTTAAGGATGGAAGTCTGGGAAGCCACATATATACAATTGCTAGCTGGCATTACACTGTTTGTGATAACTAACTTTACTAAATGATTGACATGGGTTATTGGCGCCTACCGGGATTCCGGCACAATTATCATAGCGTAAACAAGTAAACACCTTGAAGGGCAAGAATCTGCCGGATTTTGTTTAAGTTTCTTTAAGTTCTGTTGTTTCATTTCGTAAAATCAAATTGATATCTCCACTGGGGACCAAAATAGCATTACGTAAAATTGTTACATCTAATTTACATAAAATCAAATAATGCTTCCATAAGAATACTACAGGAGTCGGCCGGGAGCGCTCATTCACTTTTGTAAAATCAAATTTTACGTAAAATCGGGTTACGTAAAATCGAGATTCTACTGTACCCAAAAATCATAGTTAGTTAAATTTTCTCAAAATAAAATTTAAAATAACTGTCTAGTTAAGTTGAACACTAATACTATAGTGCAGGTTAACTATAAAAAATTTCTTGGTTATCACCTCAGTGCCAACCTCTCTTGACGTCCTTTCAGTTTTCTAGGTATTATGGTATCTTTTTCTCACTTAAATGACATACAACATAACACTTAGGGGTTCATCCACGCATGCAGTAAAGATCTTCAAATTACAGAAAAGATTAGTCAGGATTACAACAAAAAATCCATGCTGTTCCCCATCCAGACCAATCTTTGCAAATCTATAAACACTCTTCCTTTTCTCTGTGTATAGTTCATATTCTCAGTGGTATATGTTCAACAAAACCTGTCCAAATTCTCCATAAATGCAGACTTCCATCAATATGAGACTCGAAGATCAAAATATGTACCTCCATCAAGGAGTGTTAGCTGACTAGCGCATCCAACTCTGGCCCTAAAGAAATGGGCATCAAACATTTTAACAAACTACCCAATTGGATACAAAAACATTAAATCATTGTGTGCTTTTAAACATAATGTTCAAAGTTTCCTTCGGGAGAAAATATTTAATCCTGTTAATGAATATTTATATGACTAATCCACCTGAGGGATTATCAGCTGTGTGCTCCTTGTACCTAATTTGACATTCATAACCTTTTGCTTTGTTTTTTCACTGCTTCTGTATTTTGATTGTACATACATCATCTTGACGTGTCTTATATCATGTGAAAATGTGATCTTTGGACAAATAAACCATTATCATTATTATTATTCAAAGAAGCAATGAATACATCTTGACGTGTCTTACATCATGTGAAAATATAATCTTTGGACAAATATACTATTAGTATCATTCAAAGAAGCAATGAATACTAAATTGTGTATAAAGGTGCATATTCAAAGACTGGCACAAGAAGTGGTGGGGAATCCAATCGAGACGAAACCCTCATCTTCTCATCACAAAGCACACATGACCTCCCCTACTTCACGAAACGGTCATTAAACACATTCACTGCAACGTGACCCACCGGTGGGTCACGCTAATCCATCTTGCGCCGCCGCCATAAAATTCTTTGAATTGTCGTAACTTGCGAGGAGTATTGTGAGAGTAGAAATCGAGAACTTCTCGAGTGGCTTCACCCAGAGTTTAGTCACAGTTCAAATAATAGACTACTATGTGACACTTAGTGTGACCCACCGGTGGGTCACGCCGCCCCTCCTGAAACTTTTTTCAGCGTGAGCGATGTGGCCCACCGGTGGTGGGTCACAAACAAATTTACATATTAGCATATTATATCCGAAATATGTTTATTTTTTTGTTTTCTTTTAGTTTTTTTTTCAAGTTTATGGGATTTTTATACATAAGGATGAACAGTACTCGATATAGTAAAACGTAAATCAACTTATTAAAAGTAATGAAAATGTTTAGGAAAATTTTTTCTCCTCAACCTCTTGGCTGTCCGTCCGTTGCTCATAAACTAAACAGTCCGAACTGCACTCGCCCGGCAGTGTGAGAGATTGAGACTCTCTCTTCCCTTCCACCCCCCCCCCCCCTCTACGGAAGGGCAATTGGGAAAGGGTCGTGTAGCGTTCTTGAGCCAATCCCTCAGAGGTGGATGAGTGACCGTGCCCTTGCCGGGTGAACGTCTTCCGAAATGCAGACATTACTTTTTTCTGAGTGAGACAAACCACTATGCACTCTTTCCAAAGGATCCCTCTTCCCTTTTCTCATAGTGTTAGCAGGGCTGGGGAATCGGTGACACACGGACGGGCATCTACGTCTCACAGACGGGTGCGAACAAGGGCAGGGGCAATAAACAGAGGCGGGTGGGAGTCTCCTAGGTTTTCCAAACGTCAGCAAATCTTTACCACATGCATCGTATTTTTGCCCCTCTCTTCCCCCATCCCACACCAGGGTCTAGCCGATAGCATGCCTCACGTGGCCTGGGGAGGGGTGGGCTGGGGGCGAGGCTGGGTGTTGCCTCCCCCAGCCTTCCTCTTATCTCAGAAAACAGCTGAGTGTTGCCGCTTCAACCACCATACCTCGGCAGTGGCCAGAAGCTCGGAAGGACTGTGACCCACTGGTGGGTCACACCACCCATGCAAAAGGCTGAGTGTGACCCACCCATGGGTCACGCTGCGCTGTGAGGAGTAGGGTTTTAATCAGCCCGGCAGTGAACGTGTTAAAGAAAGTATTGCCAGATTTCTACAAATTGCAAAAACCAACTAGCAAAAGTTTGCATTTTTTAAAGAGAAGTGTTTTTTGTAAGAAAAGATTGTCGATGTGAATGCATTGTGCAAAAAGTTGTTAACATATTTCAAAATATTTATATTTTTATGGATGAGATTTTTATAGATATTTGTTATTTCAAAAACCATGTGTATTATATTATCATTCACCAAAGAAAAGGAGAACAATGAATTCAGACTACATAATGATCATTGTGGAGTGGGTGTAGATAAAGCATTTTTAATAACATTTGTTGAAAAAAATAAAGTACTGAGATATAAAAGTTGCCCTTATAACTCCTGTCTTCCAAGTGTTAACAGATCTTACAGATTTAATTTTTTTTAATTTGGGCTATGATGAACTTTAATACTGATCAGAGCAAACAAATAAAGTATTAAATCTATGATAAAGGAGAGAAGAGCAGACACTGTAATCAAATTTCAATGGCAGAATGGTACATACTATATGAAATAAGTATTTTTCATGCCACAATGAGAACAAGAATGAATAACAGTGCTAGTAAGTACACCAGATAACAGAGCAAAATTCTTACCCTTAGAAATCCTTTGATCCATGAGTCCACAAGGCGAGGTAAAACAATACTTGATGAATGCATTCTTAAAATTTTCAGGCAACAACCCCTTGTATCCCTTAAGCCCTTTAATTCATCATCACTCATCTTCCATAGAGCCACAACTTGGGCTTCGTCACTGTAGTTTAGCCTAAAATCAATGCATGACATCTTTGACATGGGCGTAAAAGTTTATAGTTTTGAAGAAAATATCTAATCGCTATAGGTATTAGAATGAATAACAGAACTCAAAAGAGAATTGAGGAGAGAGGTCAATAGTCATGCAATAGAATTAACTTCACTACACACTAATAGAGAAAAGTCATTTTCATTGCAAGTATGTTAGAAATGTCAATTAATGCAGGGCCGGAATTAGGATTATGCCACCTGTAGGCTAAATCCATTTGCCGCCCCCCCTTTTTAGAGACTCACAGTTAATGGACTCATATGTTATACATATTAGATATTTTCAATTTTTAGTAAATTGCCAAAGTGCCGCCCCTTAAATTTTGCCGCTCTAGGCTGCAGCCTTTTCAGCCTATTTAGAAATCTGGCCCTGAATTAATGGAATATCTGTCCCATTCAGAAACTTCATGCATTTAAGTATTGTAAACAAGTATTTTCAAATCTAATTGAGTGTTATTCTTAAATTAAACTGAGTGTTATAAAATACAATAAATGTATTTTTATAAAATGCAAATACATTGAAGGCATTTGCATTGGCTCAAGATAATATTTGCTAAGGTATAAAAGTTCAAAAAGAAATTTAAATGCAAAAAATTGAAACTCCAGTATACCGGTATATGTATACATGCATACATTTCGGTTAACTTGGTTCCATTCCTTGGAGAGGAGTATTTTAAGGATAGGTGTGATTTAGCAAAGCTCTGAATGTGAGCTTAGCGCTTTCTCACATTCTGATTTTAGCACTTCACAAACTCAAACCTATCCTTAAAACTCTCTGCAGATGGTTACCTGCTTGACCAAAACACCAATAAGCATTTAATTTTCTTCCATTTAATTGGCTTTTCAGACTTTAATTCCTTTGAGAAAATTTATCCAATATTTCACATACCTACATGTCACTGCAGTGACAAGCACAACAGCATTTCTGTATGAACGTAAAAGTCACATCATGTCATGGTAATTTTTTTTAATACAATATAATTGGGAAATATAGATCAAAGCAAGAGACTAATTCTTGATCTTAATGAAAAGAAGCTTGCAGTGAGTTGTGTTAGATATGCCTCCCAAGGCACTAATAGATTTTTCCTGCAGTATAAATATCCTATAGTAATGTTATAGGGAGCATGCACCTCGTTATTCACAGTCCAACCCAAGGTTGAGTGCTGCTCTTTCACATACATAATGGCATAGTAAATATAAATGAAAGGAAAAGTCAAAATTTTGAGTTCTTTGATAAATTTTTACAACTAGTGTATTTATTGCTGCCTTCCAAATTGCCCATTTTTGAAGCCTAAATAGTCTTGAGGAACCACCTCAAGACTATTTAGTAGTCTTGCGGTCAACAGAACGCAAAAACGGCCACATGAAAATGTACCTTAAGGCCTAGCTGAGAGGGCCCATTAGGTTGGTACAGAGGATGGACCTGGGCGTGCAGGGGGAGTGCTGGACTACAGACCAGCTGCCATGAGAGACTAATCTCCGGATTTGCATTTGAGGGCCATTCGAGTCGCTCCACCTCACCTACCCAGCATGCAGAGGAGCCTGCTGCAATTTAGCCTTCCAGTTGTTGGAAACACTGCAGAGTCCTACCATCACACCGGTCTCATAAGAAATGTCGCCAGTGTGACTTCACCCCCCCCTCTCCTCATTACGTCCCAATTGCATTCCAGGGAAAGGAGAAAAGCTGATTTTCCAAGAAATCATGTTATGCCCACCAAGAGGGGGAAGTGGGGATCCCATTGCAAGACCAAGAGCCAGAGTACATGATTTATTCAAGATAGGTTTTAGGTTCAATCAGTTAAATTGATGATCTGCCAAAATGAGTTTGGCTCAGTATTGTTTGTTCTCTGTGCCAAATTGTGTGTTTTGGCCAGGTTTTTAGTCCTGCTCTGCCTAAGTACTTTAACCCTCATAGTGCTGAGATCAATTGGCTTTGCCCCTTGGAAAATGACCTCTAACCAAAATATTTCCTCTCACATTGGCTTTAGATAAATTTTGTTTAACACGTTCAACCTGGCATATTAATTTCTATTGCTTGCCATAGGGACAGCATTAGCATAAGGCATATTGTTTATTGGGTGATGGTTTAATGTTGAAAATTAAACATTGCCTGACAGGGGCAATTTCTAATGGCTCCTCTTAAAATTTCACACGTAAACGTGAGGATGGCATGGCCCAATGGTGTGTCATGCCTCCCTTGGGCTGTAGATGGGCTGTGACCCATCCACAGCAGTGGTGGTGGGTCAAGCCAGGTTGAACGGGTTAAGATATTTGCAGCAGTGATTACATATTTCTTTGTGAAATAAAAGTTTGAAAAGGGATATTTAAAATATGAAATTGATCTGAGTAATTTTTGGTGCCCCATTTTTAAATAATCTCTGTGGTGCTTTTCATCACCATGGTTACAACTTGGCAGCACTATAAAGTAGAGACTGATAAACAATCATGAGAGGAACAGTAGAGAATTCAACTGCTCAACCACTACTACCAAGTATTTTCTTCAGTCATAGATTGTCGAATCAGAGGATTCCTATCTGCATAGAGTCTATGTCCTGCATTCTTCAGTAGTCTTCACTTTCAAGCAGATCAAATACCCCCACATACACCAAGACACCCAAAAATGCCCTAATTTACCGCGCGTACCAGTTCGCTTATGGATGTGAATGGGTTAACCATAAGCTATGAACCTTGCGGAATTTCTATTAGTTTTTAAAATATCTTTGCAATAAAAATCTGTTATAATACTTGACGAAATTGTTTCAGAATTGTGGATTATATTTAGAAATGTAAACTTAGGAGCACTGCTGGTGCCACTTAGAATTTAATATGCCGAAAGCTGGGGTTACTGGGTATTTAAATTAAGCAAGAATATATAGAACAGAATATGGCTGGCTTCGGTCGTCTTAGGACCTAGAGAGGATTGAAACTCAAATTTTTTGGGTAGAATCATAATTTTCTCCATAAAAGTTTTTTACAAAAATACAATCAATTTCCGAGTAGTCTCTCAAGAAACCTGTATTTTTTTATGAGCACTAAGTGATGCAGAAGAGGGTAAGAAAGTCACATTATACATATATTTTAATTCAGGCTAGCAAAACAGGAAACCTCGATTGCTATTGCAGTTTAAAGTCCTTCATGCAATAAGGAAGAATACATCTTGAGAGCAGCTCGTACCTCTACAGTAGGTACACTAACAGCATTTAAATCATAGGTATAGAAAATAGATATGTATTTTGTTAAATCTGGGTACTGTAGTCCTGATGAGATAGAAGAACAAAATGCATACAAAAGCACAGTAGCTGACTTAAAACTCCATCCACCAATGACCATAATTAGTATTATAATGGTTCTGCAGTTTCTTAGTGCATGCATGCACTAAGAAACCAAGTATAAGTATGAGTGGAAGTATTACTTAAGTAATTACCTGCAACAATAATTAGAAGAGGTTACACTGTGAACCCATGGTCATAAATGTATAGCCAAAGATACACAGTAAAATGACAATTATTATTTTCTAAGAGAATTCCAGAGTAAAATAACTTACAAAAGTCTTTCTACAGCAACTAACTTGGCAGCAGGTCTTGTTAGCGACAAACAATTATCAATTGTTTCTATCTTAGCCACCTCCAACCCCCCATCCATTCGCTCACTTATTTCCATTCTGCTGAGAGGTAACCAAAATTATTTTTGGAATATAGTCTTACATTTGTAAGATTACAACCTAAATGAGATAATAAAACAGTAGATAAATATGCAATACAATTCAACTGTTCAAACAACTACATTTAAATGTACTTTTAAACTAATGAACATACCATCGAGAATGAATTGATTAAGGAAAATTTACCAAGCACAGGAAAAAATAACTATGAGAAGTGCATTTATATGCAAATATTTTGATAGTATCAAAGTGGTTATGTTAAATATTACTCTTTTCCCAACATTGATGAAATAAAAATAAACCATAAAACCGAATAAAGGCATTAAAAATGCATACCAAAGTTATTAATTTACAAATATGCATAGTGAGAGGAAAATCATGTCTTAAAATATTTGAAAGAAGGAAAGAAAAAGTGGAAATGTCAATTTCAACGTCTTCATCCGAATGTGGCTAACCAATATTTTGCATTGGATGAGTATCTCACTGACTCCTGATTTATATTTACCAAACATAGTTTCATGACCGACATGTAACCATAATAGCTAATTGGAAGTACAAAAATCAGAAACTAACCTTGCAAATTGTGTGTGAGACTTATTATTTAACATGAATACCTAAGTATACAAATGAAAAAATGGCAAATCCAAACTGGTCCTATGGTTAGAACTAACTAGTATTCACAATAATTACTTTTTCTGCTTAAGTTCATCAGACTCGCCCTCAGCGTAGCTTTGACCAATGCTAGTGGAACTACCGGATCAAAGGTAACTACTATCTAGCAAAGTTTATGTACCGTAACTAGGGTCAATCTCACGAGTTCCCGGGGAAACCGCTACCCAATGAAACAGACCCTTAGCAACGGATCGATTACTATGTAGATGTAGTGGAAAGATGTAGCTCTCGAGAACTTCTCCGGGTTAAACTTTGAATCAAACCCAACGTTTAAACTCATCAGCTGTGGACAAAGGTTTTTGATCGACCTTCATGGTTCGGCTTCATGTTCGTATCTCCGCCATTTGTAAATAAGTTCGTTTCGCTGTGACTAAGTTAATACATATGTATATAACGTTACGTTATATAACGTAAAGTGGGCACGATGGTGTTGCAGACTGAGCTCCTTTAGCGATTGAGTTGTCCATGGTAGCATTTTGCAATTCATTGTCAGGTTCTTGCGGCCCTGCGGTTTTATGCCACCGGTCCTATCAATCGTGTATTACGCCCGATTAAAACAATGCAATGAGAAGGGTAGGGGCAATAATTATAGGTTCTATAATAACTAGGACATGACTACATACGGTCATATGTTGCGTTAATTGAATCGTACCAATCGTACGACGACGACATGAGACGTGCATTGGCTCCGACAAGACAGATGAATTTACTATAGGGTAATTGAGGAGAGTCCCTAGCAAATGATATAACTTACCTTTGAATTAATTGACGATATACAATGTCCCTGCACATGTGCTTTCAACGGCAAAGAAGTAGTGCAAAGCCAAGATCTTACCTCGAGGTATCCTAACAGGTAGGAAACTTTATAGATTGCCCCTCGAAATAACTCGAGTTATTTCGAGGGGCATATATACATGTATAGCGATACTGCAGTATCGCTTTTTTTTTTACATAAATAGGAATTAATTATTTCGAGCCTAGCAGTCATAAAATAACATTTAGAGTATACATTACTTATGCACAATGTACTCGTTTATTTCTCGCTTCCTTTTTCACTCGTTTTTACTGTGTACACGTTGAATAACTGCCGGCAACCGATCTCATGCGCTCTTCTGTTGGGTTTCGATTGCATGGCCGTTTATTACCGCGCTAAGAACCAAAAAAGAGTAGAGAATATGAGGCCGAACGCAAAGCTATAACTTTGGGAGCCAATGTGTCGCGGGACTAGGTGCCGCAGTTCCTTGCTAGCCCTGTCAACTGGGAGTTCCTACCAGTTCCTACCGCTTGCTGTCGGAAAAATCACTTGTTTAATCGTGGTTTGGCTTGGAAGGGCGGAAGAGGATTATACATCCGGGAGAGGAATATTCCTCTCCCAGATGTATAATCCACGTATGTGGGAGAAGAGAAGGGCGTGCATGTAGGTGTTATGTGCTTTGCCGATGCGGGCAGGAGGTAATCCCAAATAGGGTCATTATCAGTCCGTTTTCTATTAGAGCTAGGTTGTCCTCGAAGGCGGGAAGTAAAGGCGCCTTTAGATGGTGGAGGAGCGATGGTAGCTTTATATCTTTCCGGATGTCCTTGTTTCTTATGAATCTCGGCGCCCGCACCAGGCGCCGCAATTTGTCTTGAGGCGTTTCGGTGCGTCTTCGCCGCGTGCAGAGGAACGCCGGTCTTGTACAAGCATATGTATGTGTGATCTGAGGGAGAGAGGTAGGTACCACCCGTGATTCTTGATCAAGGAGAGGATTGAGTGCTGCCGTCGCCTTTCTCATCGTTTTTCTCTTTTGGGTCGCACACGTTAGCCGCTTTGTCAAGCATCTCTCAGAGGTAGGATGCCTCCAGAGCCTTTGGAATGGGGGTGGTGCCGAAATAGACTCCGGGGGTCCTTCGTCGGCTCTCGGACGTCGGGAAAAGATAACAGGAGTGCATTTATTTAGAGGCATTTCTGCCCAGCTTCCAAGTGGACTCCCAGTGCTCATAGAGGTCGAGGTGTCCCTGATGGAGGGGCGCAGACGAAAGCCCGTCTTCCGGGCGAATGGCGCGATTTAATAATACCTACTCTTCGAACGCTTCCATGGGGTGAGAAAATGAGGAGAGCTAGTTGTAAAGGCTGGAGAGGACGGTGATTGTATGTTTTTGAGCAGTTCATTGGAGACAAGAGTCGGGACCCGGAGGAGACTTTGGCTTCAATTGGCCCTGTAATCTGTTTCTGATGGCGTGACTGGATCCGGACGGGAGACCGCGGAGTTATCAGTCATAGTACTTCTTCCATGTCTGAGGGCAGGTCGAATTGCGGAAACGGAGTTAGAGCATGACGGCGAAGACAGCAGCTTTTTCGGTGTGGATGCCTCCGTTGGCAGGGTTCTTCAGAGACCAGTCCGAGCCATCCGCGGTGGAGAGGGATGCAATTTTCTGGTCCCAAAACGTTCCCGGTTATCCCGCAGTAGTGTTCAAAACCGGCGGGTACAATATATCTGCTATTGAATGCTAAGGGAAATACACTACCAGTCAGTGAAAGTGTTAAACTCGTATTGGATATTTCTCCATTGCTCTTGGCGATGTAGTGTACCACTGCCTGAAGAATCAGGATTCATGCAAATACTGTATTACACTTTTGAAATATATATTTACTACTCTGCACCTATATGTGTGGAACCTAGATTTGAAGGATAGAATTATCCTTCCCCTACACAGGTACCCCTAACCTTCATCTACTCTCAACGGAGGGTAGCCCTACCATTTGCCTACACTCATTGGAGGGTAGCTCTATCTTGATAGGATGGTAGCCCTACCCTTCGTCTACCCTCCGATGTTCTAAAATACGCTCTGTCTACCCTTGCTGGAGGGTAGGCGGTGGGTAGCACTACCCTCACTGGAGGGTAGGCCTACCCACTATGGAGGAGTTTATTTTTATTAGGGCGGTTCCACAGGGTGTTGAACTTTTTGCGATCCTGCAGGATCTCAAAACTCAGACTCTCATGAGAGTCCCTGGAGCGTTGTCAAACCTTGCGGTTCCAGTGTCCTGTGACTTTCAGGATGTAGGGCGTCGGGAAGCCCCTCTGGTGGTAGGAGGCGCGTCCTTAGCTAAAGTACGCAGAAGGATATGTCAATGCGAGCCTCTGCTCCGCCACGCGTGGTAGGAGCAGGAGCTATGGAGGAGGAGCCATCGCTATAAACCAGGGTGGACAACTTTTATAGAGTATATGCGGTGTTCCGGTTCGGGTATGCGGAAGCGCGGGTAGCAGTTGGCGGAATAGAGGATAGGGAGGTGATCGCAGAGTTAAGGTGAAGACACAGGAGGAAAGAGGAAGGAAAGATCGTGGATATCGTCGCTGACGTGAGCAGCATGGTGGGTTGCGGAGGTGGGAGCCAAGATAGAGAAACCTTTTGAGAAGGCGAAGTAGGGGTTTTTCCAGCGGCTTTGGTGGCGTGGCATCCCCACTACATGTGTTTGGCATTGAGGACGTCTCCAATGAGGGAGGGGCGAATGAGGAGCCGGGAAATACTTGAAGTCCTCCGGCGTAGGATGACATGGGGGTTCGATAAACAGACCATAAGTACGAGTTTTGCGTCGGCGGTTTTCAGGGTCGGCTCGTCAGGTGGGTGCGGTTGAGTGGAGGGGACTAGGGTTTTAATGAGGACGAGAACAGGTTTGTCAGAACGGTGTAGTCGGTACTCGAGGAATCCGGGGATATAGAGCTTTTTATCCGGGGTGAGCCAGGTTTCCTGCACTAGAGTGCTACCTATCAACGGAATAGGTTTGACGGACGTGCCGGAGCCTTTCCCGCTTTGGAAGAACATTGCAGGGGTTCCAATGGAGGATCCATAGTTGGGACGCCGGGAGATTAGCTATCGCGCAGCAACGTAAGGGCTCCTTGAATCACTTCTTCGGTGAGGATTCCGTCTTGCGTTCTCGGAAGGGGAATGGACTTTGTTTACCAGGAAGCAGAGCTAGGGAAAGAGTTTTTATTTCAGTCAGGGGTGAGATGGGAGGCAATGGTCGATTGTAAAGTGGGTTCAGCCTGAGGAGCTGATGGGAGGAAGGGGGGGCAGGATTCACGACAAAGAAATAGGTAACAGGTAAATACGAAATATTTAACTGGGGTCATATTTAACATGTCACGCCCACTTCTGCTGTAGGGCACCAGTTACGCCATGGCTTCGGTTACGCCCACTTTTTCGATCGCTTTCAACGGCAGTTACCACGCTAACTATTTGACTTTCGCCCTCGTCTTGCATGTACGCTATTTCCACTTTCTTCAGGGAGGTATGACACATTCTGAAAGATTTATTTCTCTCGTCTTTGGAGACATTCGAATTTGCATATGAGCCAATGTATTTTCCTAGGAGCCTATTATAGGAGGCTGGGACTACAATTCCATGCGCCACTGCGGCCTTCTCGCAAACTACGGTCTTACTTAGCGATCGACTGTAGGCGAGTGTCATTAACTCTCCAGACGACTACATACGACCGATTGGAGAAAAACAAAAGGTTGGAAGCTGAGCGTACATTATTTGAATTATGTCGCGGTCATGTTTACAAGTGTGGGTTGATAATTTTAAGGAAGAGCGTATGTCAGTATACTTAACGTGGATTATTTGAATGAATCCATTGGTCCTTCTTTTAGGTGTGGCCATCAAATGATGGTTTTTAATCAGGTGATAAAGTTAGCGGGTGGTAAAATGATCTCTTTAAATTCTCGTCTAAGGTTACGATATTCATCATATCTTTCTCTGCGTCATAAAGTTCGTAGGTGTACCCATCTGAGTAATTCTAATGTGAACGATTTTGAGCCATCGACAGAGGTGAAAGATTCAAGACTTGGCGAGTATGATGCCCGAATTGGAAGAGTGAAAGATAGAATAATATATAGCTCTATCCTCCACCGCAATGAAATGCTTAGTTGGAAAGAAAAAAGACAGTTATTGAGAAAAAAAGAAGAAGAAGCTCGTCGGGAAAGGTACAACACAATGAAGGAACATTTGTTTCCTATAGCGTTAAAGTATACCCATGAATTCGCCTCTGAAAGTGTTGATGATAGGCCTTGCAAGGTTGAATCACCCTTGCTTGAGCTCGGCCCGGAAATGGTTTCGCATCATGAAATGAAAATGGTGCGAACAGAACCATACAGCTCTGACGAAGTGCAGGCAATAGTCCCTATCGCGATATCGCCAATCAGTTCATTAGAGTCTCAGAACAAGGGTAAATTAGTTAAAAAAAGTGGCTCCAAAGGAAATACTTCATGCGGCGGTTGTGGAGCAATCATTCAGTGCGAAAATCAGTACAGCCCAGGCTTCATTCCCTTGGAATTCCTATCTTCTTTTCAAAGAAGCAGACTGTCGCTACTTTGCCAAAGGTGCTACTTGACTAAAAGTTTGAAGATTTCACTGCAAGTTAATTTTGACCCTTTAAGTTGCCTGACAGAAATGACCAAGTTGAGATCAAGGCGAGCATTAATAATGGCTGTATTTGATGTTACTGACGTTTCTAGCAACATCTGCAAATCGATCACCGATTTTGTTGGTAAGTGTCTGTTCTCTTGCTTCCTCTAGTTTCCAGCATGTTAAGATTTGTTTATATATGCGCTCATAGGTATAAATGCGATAAACTTCTTGCATGAGTGGCCAAAGCATGATTTGCCAAAATAATTTTTCCCTCGACGGGTTCATGGTACCTGTACTTCACGGTATGGTGCATCATTATGTCATGGTTTTAATAATTGTACTGTTCCAAGCGATATTTTATCATTATTTTGTATCTTTTAGACCAGAAAAGTAATCATAAGCCATACTATTTGGCTGCCATGATGTCTATTACTCATAGTTTGTTTCTAATTTTGATTAACATTTCAGTTGCTAGCATCAGAATAACACTAGTTATTTGGTTTAAGACTTGTTACGTTGGAAAATTTCAACAGTGGTCAGTGACTATTTATCTTTGGTAGGTTCACCATGTAAGAATTGGAAACATAACATGCTTGAAAACAAATACATTATATGTATTTACTTGTGGCAACGACATGTGAAACTGGCCAGAATGGTCAGATCGTTAATGGGCGTAGTAAATTTATAGCTAGGTGTTCAGTTAGGATAGTGGGTGTGCTTTCTATCACTCGAACAGTTTGTGCACCCTAGAAACCAATTCCACAATGCCTACTGCAAAGTGTGAATAATTTCATAAATCTTGAAATCTTAATGCTGTGTCGATTCCCAAGGTTGGAAGTACAAAAATCAATTCACATAGTTCATTGTCAAGCCAATCCTAGGATTGTTGACCCATGATGATGATGATAGTTCATTGACAGCATGTCTTCGGCTCATCTGCTAGCTGCAGTTTTCTTATGCATGAAACTCCAAGACTTATTCTGTGCCCTCCCTTCTCCTCCCAGTCCACCCTACATTCTTGCTTAGGTTTCAATTTTTATGTAGGTGTCATGCATTCACTTCTTCATATCAGCCAGCAAGCTACCTCAAGGGTTTGTGGCAGGGGGTGGTAGGTCACCGGCATGGAAATTTTCTTGCTGAAGAAGAATTTTATCCCTGACTAGTTCTCTCTGTTACCATTTTTTATCTCTGTACATTTTCTAATTGTCGTAGACAGCACAATTGATGTGTTGTTCGTGAATTACGATGTAATGTAATACATATTGTATAAGGAAATTGAGTTTTGTGTTTTTTTCTTGAAACGGGCCATGGTTCCCAAACAGCAGATTTCAAGGTGAAGATCCTTAATGCCTTAAATGATAACTTAAAGGTGGATGGATAACAGTATTGTCATGAGTGAAAATTAGTCATTACGCTTTGAAAAGTAATGGGACAAGGCCAGGTCTAGCACCTTTTGTTAAGTTTGAATGAAAAGGTTGTTGAAAAACTTTTCTCATCTGTAATAATGCATGCATGAAAGAAATATATGTTCATTTTTACTGTTGTGTGCTTTACATTTATCAAATTAGAAATAGCACAATATATAATGTAAAATATAAGGCTTGAATTGACTCTTTGCATTTTAATTTGTATCAATACATACTTTGCTGCATGATTCTATCAATTTCAAATTTGAATGTGCTTGTAATGAAGCAATTTTTCTCCCAGGTGAGAAACATCCAGTCATTCTTGTTGGCAACAAGGTTGACCTGCTTCCACCAGATAGCCCTGGCTACTTACATCGAGTAAGGGATTATATTAAGAGAACTTTTGAATCCAAAGGCCTTCTGAATATAAAAGACGTTTTCCTTGTGAGCTGTGTTTCAGGAATAGGAATTGAAAGTTTGATCACAAAACTGTATAGCATTTGGAAGAACTATGGTAAGATGTATGGTATCAAATAATTATGTCAAAAATGTCTCTGCTCAAACATACTAAAAGCTATTGAATGTTAATGCCCCAAATTGTTTTATTTTCCTTGTAATAGAGTTTAGATGTTTTGAAATAGCATGATACTTTTGTTCTGAGTTTCTACTACTGATTTTATTATGTATTTATCATTAGTTTTTCCAAAAGTGAAGCTGTTAGCGTTTGAATGGGCACTTGTTAGCAGAGATGTGATTTGATTAAGGCTACTATCACGGCATTTACAGTAAACTCTCGATAATACGAAGCACCATAATACAAAGTTTCAATTATACGAAGCAAAATGACTGGTCCTGACGAAAATCCTATAGTAATAACATGGCAATATTTGAAAATACGAAGTTTCGAAAATATGAAGTTTCGAAAATATGAATTTTTCAAATAACGAACGTTAGGCCCTGTCCCCAGGAACAAATAGAATTTGTTTTTACCAACCCCTGCGAAAAGCTGCTTCAGCAAAACTATTTTTGACTGCGTAACATCTAATTTAATATATTTTTTCATTCTTATAGCTTTTAATGTATTGATTTCGGCTTTTAATATTTTCTGAGTTTTGACGAAAATTTAATTCAGCAGAAATAAAATATTCCGATTTTAGGAGACCTTTTGGCGATCGGTCAGGGAAGTTGGTAAAGCCATCAGGGAAAAGTCAGGGAATTGGAAAATTGGTTATCAGTAGCCACCCTGACACATGCTTCTGTGTATCTGTGTTCATTCCTTACACATCTGCAATAACCCAGACTCCCTACAATTCTCGTCAACCCTCATCTTGCCTCTCTTACCCACCCGTTCCAGAATCTCTTCTCCACTTCCCTGGTGCACAAATCCTCGAAACCCTACTAAAAGAGCTTTTCCCCGTCTTTCAAACAACTCTAAGACAATCCCAGATTTCCCTTTAGTTGTCTACTGATGTCGTGAGCAGCATTTTCCAAACCACACAACCTCCTATCTTCAAAGCTCCCCTCCCTCTCCTTGCAAGACAGAAAACTTGTCCCGTTTTTTCTTCACCAACCACAGCTCTCCTTCACTTTCATGACTCTCTCCCTCACTTTCCTTCTTCCACTTGTGTATCCACCAATATCATTTACCATCTTCGATGAAATTTGTGTCCTGCATTTTATGTCAACCACTGTACCACGCTCCATGGCATCCAAATTGACCACCACTCTTTTTGACACACATATTCTTTGCACTCTGCTCTCCATGTCCCAAAACATGCTTCTTTACACATACCTTCCTTTAATACCAGATGTGTGTGACACTTAGATAAACCTGATTCCCTCCTTTGTTTGGAACTTGTAAGGGAAAACAACAATTCTTTCTGTTTGACCAACCAAATGATCAAGTGCTCACTCGTTGTACCCAGCTTCCACTGTAGTTGCTTCCTGTTGTTGATTCTTTCCTCTCTCTCAGAATCATCCCTCAAGGCTCCTCAACTCATCCCGGCTTAAACGTGGCTCCCTGGAGTCCTCTCTCCCACCTAGCCACCTGCCTTCCCTTTCATCCTCATTCGTTCCTCTCTTCTCACTGAAGGAGGTCACTGTGCCCACCAAAATTATTTACTCTATTGTTTGAGAGTGTTCTTTTTGTGCCCTGTATTTAATTACCATACCTGTGAGCAGAGTGTTTATTATATAAATAGTATGCTAGGTTAGTGAATATTATATTATCATTTTCAATTTATGCAAGATCATCTTTGCAGGAGACATATATTTGGTCGGTCACACTAATGTTGGGAAGTCTTCCTTATTCAATGCTCTTTTGAATTCTGACCTCTGCAAAGCTGTGAAATCTTCAGATATTCAGTGTGCTACAACATCACCTTGGCCTGGAACTACTCTTGGTACTCTCAAGGTATTGATTGCATTTTGTATCATGACAATTTCCACACAGCGGCCAACTGCATACATAGTTTCTATTTTATAAAATCCTTATCAGTGCAGCTTCAAAGCGCCTTCAATCCACTGGTTTCCAATGAACTTGTGGTCCATTCTTCACATTTCCACTTTTTAGAAATAAGACAACACTTTCTATTATTGTCATTAAAAACAAAATTTTCAACCTATTCTTCTTGAAAGATTCTATATTCTTGTTTGTATTTTCATTTTATGGTAGATTCTGAGGCCATGTCATAAAACAATTTGGTAAATAAATTTAACTCCAATGTCAATGTTGAAACAAAATATGTTAGTACCTTTTACCATTGTTAATGTAGTGTTTTCTGATTATCCATTTTAAAATAATGATACAGAAAATGTTCATGTGTGGAATGTTCCTTTGAACTCATTTCAGAGTGGAGTGATTTTGAAAAGTTCAAATGTGTGTGTTTGAACTGCTTTTACAGTTTCCACTGACCCGCCCTGCTGGGGAGTTCATGCTTCAGAGGACGAAACGTATTCAGATGGAGCACATGGAGAAGCAACTTGCTAAGATGGAAAGCACCAGCAAACAGCATAAAGGATACCTTGCTTCTCCAGGTAAAAACCTCATGGGATGAATAGTGCCCCACAATCTATAAAGTAAATAGTTTTTATATACCACCTGTATTTTGTGCATCATTTGCCCCTGAAGTCCATTTGTTGGTAGGCTTGCCTAGGAATGGGGCAGTGTATTTTAGTATTACAAATGCAAGCATTTAAGGCTATGTGCTCGAGAGCATAAACTTTTGGGAGTAGCTCCAAAAGATCAAGCACTAGCTATGTACGTATTCATAGCTATTGTAAGGTGCTTTTTCACAATAGTCTCCTACATAATGGCACGAAATTCTTCATAGTGTACAGATAAGAGTACATGGCCTCATACATATATTGGTCGTGAAGTGTAGAGGTAAATGTTTTCGGTAGTAGTTGGGAGTACTGGCCTCTCACATGGCCACACACTATAATAGCCCCGTTTTGTCAATATTAAACAACTGTTGTGGTAGTGAAGGCTGTTCAGATTCTACACCGGGTCAAACACTGCATTTCTGCCGACGTTTCGATGCACGAATTGTCCATTGTCCTCAGGGCTGATGAAGACTATAATAAGTCCGAATAGCCTTCACCTACAGTATATGCCGGGAAAGCATCAGACCTTTCTTAACTGTTCTGATAAATAACCACCCTCCTCGAAAAATTTTTCTAGTATTTTTAGAAAATCCATTGCTGCCTCTATATCACCAATGGCTGCCTTACCACTTAATTTTACATTTCGCCATTAAACCATGATCAGACTCATATTTTCTCTGTCTTCTCATCATATGATGTAGTTCATGAACACGCCATGTATAGCACTGCATGGGTGCCTAATGGTGTATGGCGTGATATTCAAGGTATTCGAACTAATCTTTTTTAAATGAAATTAGTTCACTTTGTGGAATCCTATGTTGAAAATCAGTTTATTCGCAACTTTTGCAAACCACAATAAAGATTGAAAGCTTAAGACCCAGGTTTTGGCGCTAGCACCATCATCAGATGCTTAGTCTCTTGTAGCATAATTATTTGATGACTTTAATACTTTATAGTATTAGAGTATTTGTGGGTAGAGTCTGCACATCTCTTGTAATTATGTAGTTACCAACTTGTATAAAACATTTGAAAAAATATTTTCCATGTGAATTAAAAATGATACTGTTATTTGGTTGTTAACATCTCCTTTAGTAGATGTTGAATTTGTCCGTATGATATTTAAAGCGAGGCTCTTTACTTTGGCAGATACTTTTGTGGAAAGCAGCCTTGAGGACATAAACTGTGAGATGGGCGCCAGTGCCGTGAGTCGCACTGTAATACCCCTCGGCGCGGAGAAGTTGATACATCTGGGCATGTCTCCCTCGAAGATGAAGGACCAAGCCATGAGGTGGTGCCATGACACTCCTGGAATCCCAAATTTTGACCGTGTAAGATTCATGTTGTTAATTTCTTGTTTATTGTTGTAATTAAAATGAGCATAGGTATTAAATGGGGTGACATGTGTTTCATATAGGAACTTTTTGTAGCAGAAGCAACATCTGCCATCAGCCGCTCACCTCCAATGGAAAGGGTCAACTTCTGTGCATAGATCACTAAGTCATTATTGTAATTTTTCATATATCTGATGAAATGAGGAATGTCCATCATGGATTCCATTGTTTTTTTATGTTTTAATAGAGCTATAGTCCCCATTAGAGTCCATAGAAGACGCAAAATTTTTTGCTGAGGAGGTGGTACCTAATCCTTCGCCAGCACCCCAGTTTTGACTTCTCTGTCACCTGTAGGCTATCATGCATATCCCACCTCCAGTGTCTTCTAACGTCTTTGATTCAAAGGTCCCATTTTCTGGCTTACCCTGCAGGCTTCAAGTATGCCAGGCAAAGGAAGCTCAGGAGAGAGCATAATTATAGTAGAAGTGGGTAGTTCTCATTGCTAGTGGATTTGAGTGCACTGCATATTGTCATTTAAGAGCTGTACTTTATTTTGATGCAGTTATGTTGGATTTCTTGTAGACTTTGGAGCTCCTAACCCCTGACGAAGTGAGGTGGGCCCAACATGGTTCGAGAATGATTATCCCGAGGACATTCTATGTGAAAGTGGGACTCAGTCTCTTCATTGGTGGTTTGGCTCGCATGGACCACTGCTCTGGGAACCACCCCATTTGGTAAGCCCTCCGTCACTGGAATTAACCAGTTCATTGGTTTTTAGATGCTTTTCTTTAACTTATAATGATTCTAGAGCATGTGATCAGATCTTGTAACCTTAATTAAACACATTTACCTATGTCAAACAATGAATATTTATGGAATATATGGACTCAGGTGTGATGATTCAATATAAAACACAAGAAAAGAACGCAGTCAAATTGCGGGAATATTTTGGTGGCCACGTCCACCTTTTTCAACGAAAGGGAGGAAAGGAAGCTGGGAGGAAGTTTGAAGGAATCCAAGAGCCGAATACTAGCGAGTTCTCAAGTACGTGCAACTTAATGGATGAACCAGTGGGAGCGAGAGGGGAGACACTTTGAAGCAATTGCTGAAGAAGTATTTTTGGGGTCAGGGGGAGAAAAATGTGAAGGAGACGGAAGAACAGTGGCCATTGATTTGGATGTGGAGAGGAGTGGTGGCAATGTGAAAAGCAGGGCAGAAATTGCATTGAGTGGCATTGGCTCGAGCGAAGCTAAAGTGAGGGATAGATAGATAAGCGTCTTTATTGGGGTGAGATTGAGACTGAAAGTCGCCTCTTCCAGCTAACCCCTCGTCAATGCATGAAATACAGCATATTTGCAGGAAAGACGCACTATGCAGTCATAATAAATACAAAACAAAACAGACAGACGACGAAAACATAGAAACACGCAAAAGAGACACTCACAACAGTTTGAACGTTTCCGTGGACATGCTGCCTTTTTCAACGGAAGAGGGTTGACTGCCATTGGCTGCTGGCTGAGTCCTCTTCGTGAGTGAAAGAGTGGGGGGGTGGTAAGAATGGGTACAGGAGTGGGGTGGTAGACAGTGGAGGAGGTAAGGAAGTGGTGGCCTATAGAGGGAGATGTTCAAACCTGGCTTTTGATATGATCTTTCTACCCAGATACACGCCAATTCTCGAGACCTCACCTCAATGCTAGTGGCATTTTCGGAAAGAACTTCCACTATGGCAAGGGAAAAACAATTGTCGAAAGTCTGATTATGGTGGGCAGTATGTTTAGGAATAGGTTCATGGAAGGGAGGAATTTGGTGTATAACTGTATAATACCTGTTACGTCAGCAAGAAGGCAGCGCACCCCAACATTTCTGAGCTTTTTCATATGGTCTTACAATTAACATTTCATTCTTTGGTAGACTGGGATTCCTAAATATCAAATCTTTTGCGTAAATGAATGCATAATAGGGTAGTTTCCTATTATTTTTTGTCTTGATCGAAAGTTTATAACCTCTGGAGTACGTGTTTTAAGCCGTTTGATTTTTAAATGGCGTTAAGTATTTTTCCTCATCAATTAAAAAGTTAAAAAAAATCAATGGCACGAAAATGCGACGGCAAACTATTGCATGCCGGTTAATCCTACGTATGACATCAAACTATTTCCTCTACCTGCCACCAGGTGGTGCTTCGGACGCTGCACTCAGTTAAAGCTTATGAACAAGTATTGGATGCATATTTATTGTTAATTTATTATAATTAACTTTTATTTATTTATTTAACATTACTTATGCAGTTGATTCATTTAAAATCAGTTAGTATTCCTTTCGCAAGCATACCAAGTAGTTCGCCCATCGCCACACGACCTTCACGCCATGTTTCGGCGTAGCAGAAGACACAACGAGCAGGACGTCCTTGAGCCTATTAAGTGACTAATAATACCATGTTTAACTGAGAATACTTTGATAGTTTTTATAGGCTAATGCTAATAAATATTCACTAGAGCTGAGGGGCCCTGAAATACAATAGTTAGTTCAGGAGACGAATTTTCCTATGCCTCGCAACGTAAACTACCTACCTGTTACGTCAGCATGAAGGCAGCGCACCCCGCCATTTCAGAGCCTTTTCAGATGGCCTTAAAATTAACATTTAATTCTTTAGTAAACTGGGATTTCTCATTGCAAACTTTTTGCGTAAATTAAATACATTTATGGCAGGGCACAAATCGCAATCAATGAAGTTAGTTTTCTTTGATGAAGGAAACTACCCTATTGTTATTTATTGCACTGAGTTTTAACAAATAAGTTTTTCACAATAAAATGTAATGTGCTCATAAGTTATTGGATTCAATATAAACCTTCCACCATTATTTAACAAGATGGATGGTATATTGTACACCCGTCCACAATAAATAGTTACCACCTCGGAGGCCGAATTTTTTCAAGTCCCGAGTTGAAGGAGACTTGACAACACTGTCCCTTGGCGCAGAGTTTAAATGCCCAGAGCTCTCGCTGCTCTCGCCATTTATTGGGGGTACCCTTCCCTCGAGAACAATTCCCTTTTCGCCCTTTCTCAAGTGAACAGCAGACCGCCTTGACCCACGACCACGATATTTGCTAGAAGACGAGTCGCCCGAGACACACCCGTGGCCACAGAACGGGAAAACGGGCACGAGATGAGTTCCAATCACTTTTCGACACCTTTCTAGTAGAAACATGATAGAATATGACACTCGCTTTATAACCTCTTTCGAAAATACCTATCATTTATTCCGAGACCACTTTGGAGTCCTATGACAACTGGACGATTTTCCGAGGGGGATGATTAACGTGCTAAATGGTCGTTGCGCTTCTACGGGTATTATAAGACCATAAAATATGCAATGTTCTGGTTGAAATTTTATGTCCTCTAAACTTAACACTTCAAAACGCCTACATTTATTCATCACTAAGTCACCAATTAACTTAGATTCATCCAACGTTCATGCCGCAGAGCGTAGGTGTGAAGAAAGTCTTAGGAAGGTGTAAACAGAAAGCCTTAGTTTTATTATTCCGTAGTTTTTGTCAATTGATCACTGCTTCAACTGCTCGTGTATTACGTCTAAATGAAATTAGATCAGCTGCTAATATGATCTTTAGTATTTTTGTAACGCTTGAACTCCTGGAATATTATTTAAAAGCCATTAATTTATGATAATCAATAGCTATCGGCTTATGTGGGCCGAGATTCTTACAAAGGAGAAGTATCTAAGTTTTTCCAGCCTCATTACATAATTCTCTAAAAAAGAGTTGCATAGAACGGCATAATCAGAGAAGCCTTTGAGCCCTTAGCCGATACCCTACTTTCGGAAATAATTCCGATACCTACGTTCAGAAGTCGGTCGGTATATTTTTTTCACCCTCAGAAACATTCCCGACACGTTTTATGATACCCACAACCCCGAACAGTAAGCAGGTGGTGAAAATAGAATCAAGCCAGATCACTATTAAAAAAACTCATCCGGGAAATGAACCACAGATCTACAAATGTGCTGTTATGCGGGCTATTCCAAGCAAGGTTTGAATTTGGGCAGGCTCTCCATTTCTTGACATTTCCACCTTCCGGTATCTAAATAGTGTATTGGAGAAAAAGGGGCATAGCAGCATTGATGACAGAAGGAAAATTGTATTGGCAAGATAAGCTTTTAGTCGCAGACGTGAACTGTTGACAGGGGCGTTAAGCAGGGAAGTAAAGAAAATACTAGTGAAGAGTTTGATATGGAGCGTGGCACTATATGACGCTTAAACATAGGCTTCATGGAACAAAGATGGAAATATACTCAGAGCTTTTAAGATGTGAGTATGTAGAAGGATGGAGAAATTAAAGTAGGTCAAAAGGAGGACAAATGATGAAGTATTAGAAATGGTAGGAGTGGAAAGAATTTTGATTGATGAATAGGGAAGATAAAAAGGGCGAGGGTGAATTGAAATATGTGATTGAGTGAAGGATACCTACTGGTTATACGGGGTAGAGTGAGGCCAAGAACGGGTAGCTTGGATAAAATGATGGGAGGTATGAGGGGCTGAAGAGGGACAGTGTGTGGAACCAAAACTAATGATAATAATGATTCTCATCACTGCAATCACATCACGTGTTTAATTCCCTTGGAAAATATGAATTGATCCTCACTTAGAAATTCATTGCTCTCTTTTCCATACATCGATTGATGATTCTAAGCACCAACGTAGCAGCATGAGAGACTCAGCAGTTTTCGCATTCCCTTGTTACTCTCACTTTCGTTTTAGATGGCAATACAGTTTTTTCGAATACTCCAACAGTATATTCTCCTTGCATATCCTACAAGCGAGCCCATAAAAATCCTCCGACCTCTCTGCACAGTAGTTCAGTAATTCCAAGTATTCCCTATAATTACGTTGAATTTGTTCTGGTCACATTGCAGAATTACACTTCCTCCAGGCGAGTATGCGAGAGTGCGAGGATTGTGTGTAATTTGGAAGAAATTCTAAATATATCCTCGATAATTTTTCTTCATTTGCTACCCGATTAAGCTTGGAACTTAATACTGTTATGCCGTGAAGACCTTCAGTACGTCTTATCTATTGATATCGAAATCTGCCTGTAACAGTTGTAGCATTATTATTTTTACCATTTACTATACAAGCGCATTTTTCGAGCTCTTATCTCGAATATTTTATGATCTCATTGTTTCCTACAATGAATTACAGGCAAAAACGGAGTATTTGGGAATATTTTGGGAACGCTTTTGACTAAGACATATCGACGGTGTTAATGACAACTCTTGTTTCGAGCTGCAATCATATTTGGGTCGTCACTCTCTCAGCAGTCGCGAAACCTACACGATCATCATCTCGAAGCAGCAATCGAAAAGAAGACTGCGTTTCGGAAGGCCTCACTCCTCGGAGCTGATTGTCACAGGGCACCCTTGCGGTCCACCCCCACACTGCAAAAATCCCTGTCCACCTTTGTCAGTTGTAAGAGAGGGTAAACGTGCCATGCTTTACCTGCTCCTTAAATACCCATTGTGCTTGGGCCCTGAAAGAGACTTGAACCAGCAGGAAGAAGACCCGAGGTGTCGTGAATGGAGTGGTGGGTGCCATAAAAAGTGTCTGGGATGATTCTTAAGGTGAAAAAATGTACGCATCCAGACCCATTTCCCGTCTCGGCATTATTTAAGAATAGGACCTCAGCGAAGTGGTCCGTGGTCACTTATTGCCCATATCTGGGCATGTAGTTTTCTTGGAGAGGGAGAGAGGGGAAGGAGAAATTTTTTCTACAGGTAAATTTACATTTTGTCAACGGAAAGAAGTTTTTCAATCAACATCACTGGAATGAGTGGAAAGGATTAGAATATAATCAGAATGTATCTGCATGTATTGTTAATTTCAAAAATATTTTTGACAGAGTAAAGAGGAAAGGGTTAATGAAACTATTGCGTAAAACAGGAATAAATTGGAAGAACAGAAGACTGAGCCAAAGTCATGCATTACCGAGAAAGTGCTGGTGAGAGAAGCGGCCGGGGAATTAGAAGAGGTGATATTAGAGAGAGGGGTTGCGTAAGGCTGTGCGTAGTCACCGGCACTTTTTAATTCACATTCGTAGGGAATGGTGGGGGGGTTCGATACAGGTGTATAGGTAGGGGAAAGTTGATAAGGTTTGCGGGTGATCAAGCCCTGTTCAACTAGTCACCCAAGGACTTAAATCATAAGAAGACTCAAGTAATGAAATTTTGCATGCATGAAGGGTGATTTTAATTTAGAAGAGAGGGGTTAGATCATAGAGCAGGGGGAGTAATTTAGTATCCCGGTTAGTATGGAAAAGAAGTATTCTGCCAACATTGAAGTCCGAAGGAGAATTACGTTGGTTAAAGAGACGTTTCGTCACAGAGAGGGATAAATGACAGGCTTGGTTGACTCGTCCTCTAGCAGATATCGCGGACAAGGCTGCTTCATTCATTTATTGCTCTCTTTTCCATACCTCAGTTGATGATTTTAAGGATAAGCTTAGCAGCCTGAGAGATTCAGTTGCCTTCGCATTCCCTTGTTACTCTTTTCCGTTTTAGATGCCAATACAGTTTCTACGAAATCCTCCGGCAGTATATTCTCCTCGCATATCCCACGGGCGAGTCCATAAAAATCTTCTAGGCCTTTTTGCAAAGTCGTTCAGTAATTCCTTCTAATTACGTTGAATGTGTTCTGGTCACATTGTAAAATTACCCATCCTGTCCTTAATACACATATCCTTTTAACAATAGGATAAAACGTTATAACCTTTGAGTAGAGGTAGTAGTACTCAAGTACGGACTGCTGGGTTTCAAACAGGGACCTTCGAATAGGAAAAAACTTTGAGTTTTGACCGATGCGTCTAAGAGACGTTCAATCCTTTCCTAATAATCTCCTTAATACTTATATTTTTAAGTGAGTTTTTTTTTTTTTAAATATCATATACCTACTACAATATGAATTGCCGATGAGTATTCATTCTAAGAATTAACCAGACGAGTATTCGAGAGTGCGAGGATTGTGTGTAATTTGAAATAAATTCTAAATATATCCGCGATAATTTTTCTTCATTTATTACGCAATTAAGCTTGGAACTTAACACTTATATTCTGTAAAGACGTCCATAAGTCTTCTCTTTTCTTATTGACATCTGTATGTGTCAGTTGTAGCATAAGTATTTTTGCCATTTACTATACAAGCGCAGTTTTCGAGCTCATCGCGCAGTCAAATAAAATCATTGATGATTCAAAAATAACACAGATCGTTAACAGATATATAAATATTGATAACAATATTCATCTATGTTATTCATGTTATAAAATCAAAATTTTCTACGACGAAATAAAGGCAAAAATTGAGTATTTTTGGAACGTTTTGGAAATGACATAGACTAAGAAATATCGACGGTGTTAATGACAACTCTTTGCTTCGAGCTGCATTCACATTTGGGTAGTCACTCTCTCAAGACCTTAACCTAGTCGCGGAAACCTAAGCGACCCATCTTCAAGGGAGTAACTCCGAGCAGCAATCTAAAAGAAGGCTTTTTTCGGGAGGCCTCACTCCTTGGGGCCGACTAATTGTCACAAGGAACTCTTGCGGCCCTCCCTCTCCAACGCAAAAATCCCTCTCCAGGTCGTTGAGGAAGGGTCTCACCACAAACCATGGCAAGGGAAGGAGGAGGGCCGTGCCTCGGTCTTGCTGTGCTGCTCGGGGCATTTAAAGGGACAGAGCTGCACTGTTGTCAAATCTCCTTCAACTCGGGACTTAGAAAAATTCGGCCTCCGAGGTGGTAACAATTTATTGTGGACGGGTGTACAATACCTCAGATACAGTAAATATTGGCAATAGAAATTGCTAGGAGTGAGCTGATACCCTCATTTTTCCGATAACCAATATTATGATCCAATAATCCAATACACCCAATTATTTTCCAGTTGCCGGAACTGGATCAGATGATTGATCTTTACAAGAATCCTCAAGTTTGCTCTAGTTTATAACCGAGAATTTTTTCAACCACGAGAAGTACATGTTACTAGGTTTTAGAAGACAAGTCGATGAGACAAGATGCCATTCTTCCACGTCTGACATTTGAAATTACCACTCACGCAAGTTTCTCATGTGGTTTTGAAACCACAAAATACAGCAGGGGCTTCAAGTGGCTGTCATTTTTTTCTTTTAAAACCTACAAATAAAAGGAACTTGGTTTAATTCCACACAATTGTTACTAAAACCACTTGACTGGTTTTGACCTCTTTAGGTGATTAACAAGAGCAGAGCATTGCTATGACTACTAGTGGAAGTTGATTGTCATTTATTTTGTGTCCCAGCATGACGGTGTTTTCCTCGAGGCAGCTCCCCATTGTTGTGTGCGCGACTGCCGATGCCGAGGAGATGTATGCTGCTCTGGTGGGCACACGTGTCTTGGGGGTCCCGCAAGGGGGGGGCGAGGGGCGCCTTGACCGCTGGCCTCCCCTTGCTGCCAAGGACTACGAGGTGACTGGATGCGGCTGGAAGGAGAGCTGCGCCGACGTCCTCCTCTCGTCTGCCGGTAAGACTGCAGGATGCACTTACTCAAAAGAGTGTAACTTTGGCTCTTTAGGTCCCAACAGTGGCGGACACTTTTCACTGGACTGAATGAAATCGGGTCAGAATTGGTGGTTGGTGGGTCCTCGCCCAGAGGGTGCAAGCTTGAAATCTGGGAAGTGTCGTGAGGTTTTTCATTGATGTGCTGACTAATGGTGCAAAATTCCAAGGAACATTGGAAAGAACGGTTCCCCTCAGCTTTTTTCCTTGAAAAATTGTGGGGGAAATCAGCAGAGATCATGATCCCAAATGTGTAGATGCCGTAAATCTTCAGACTTCTGAAACATCATGATAGATGAAAGCCATACCTATAAATACAGCAATAGCAGTCAGCTGCTTATAGTGTGAATATTGCCGTTGCATGTGAGTTTTCCATCATTTATGGTCTGCAGTTAAAATGGCACATAGGAGTTTTTTTATGAGTGGTCATTTCTGTAATACAGCCATAATGCCTGCGAGTATTTTGCCAATAAGCGCTTCTCATCCCAGGTTGATGGAACGGTGGATTCTGGGTAAAATTCAGCTTCCCATTTCTCAGGAAATCCATCTAATTTCCTGGGTGGGAATTCCCTCGTCCATGTGCTCCCCATTATTTAAAAGCTAGCCATACTCCCGGCCATCAGGCCTTGTTGTCTTGGAATAGAAATTGTAACCGCATGGCCTCTGAATGTCTTCTGGACCACGGAGCTCAAGAAACTGTGAAACATAGACCAGCAAGACATGAAATAATAACTTGATGGAAACATTCTTCACAAGAAGTGAAGTTCTGATGAATAATCTGGATCTTATGCCACCTCTCTATAGTTACTCTCTCTATATTATAGTTATTTACTCTTAGATACCAAGAAATAGGTTCAAAGAATCTAATCACTTCGGCTAATTCCTCATGTATATATTTCCTTTAAGATTAGAACAGTTCGCTTAATACTCTTTGTTGATATGTTGTGCTTCTTATAATGATCATGTGCTAATTTAGAGTGTCTCGCATGTTTATGTTCACTTGTTTTTATATTGAATGATTTTTGCTACTTTTTTGTTTCTATGAACTTCCTTGTGATCTTCCTGTGTTATACATGTGAACATGGTGGTAGTAGATTAAATATGTTTCATTATTAATCGGTGACCATCAGTTATTTACCGAATCCTGTGCCATGGATTTGCGAATCCAACACTCTTTAATTGAAATTTATTGAAATATCTCATGTTAACAATGAGATAATAGAGTCAAGCCCGTTTATAATGAAATTGAGGGGGCTGAATATTTACTTCGTAATAACTGAACTTTGTTATATGTGGACCAGTTTTTTCGAGCCTCTCTCCGATGGGGAATAGCCTTCACTTCATTATAAATGGGTTTGATATAAGTGGGCTCGACTGTGTAGAGAAACAATTGTTTTTCATGAAAAGGTACGAGTTCCAGATTTCTCCGGGAAAACGAGTTATAAGATTCACTTGAACATATTTTGAAGTAATATATTTTATGTGATGCCATTGTATGCAATCCTTCACTTAACACAATACATATTCGCTGAAACACAATTGGTCCTCTATGACTTTTCTCACTTAGCACAACTGAATGTCCCACATTAACATGACTGAATATGGCCTCAGTAGTCTCAATCGACTTTTTGCTTGATATTTTGGGCAAAGGGAATGACAAGAAGATAGATCCAACATCATCTACCCGAAGTACGTTAATGAATTCATTGACTGATGGAACCATTCAAGCCAACAAATGCGTCGATTGACGAGTGTGTGAGAGTGACTGGGCGAGATAGAACAGTAGCACTGGTAGAGATGGGCAACTTGGTAAATTACCGCGGTAATTTTTGTAAATTACCGTGGTATTTTTCGTAAATTACCAACACCCCTGAAAATTACCGTAATAAACGGTAATTTTCAGAAAAGTTCTTTTTCATAAAATGTCTTACTCACGAATAAACCATTGGAATGGGTAATATTAAAAATTAAGAAGCTAAAACGATTTTGTTTACATTGTGTCCATGATTAATTCCAATTAATTCAGAGTAAAATAACAAATGCACATTGCGCAGAGGTATGTCTTTGGAACGAAAATTTCTCATAGTGTGACAAAAGAGAGGCAAATTGCGTGTTGCTGCCAACTTTGTTTTAATTTTTTTTAATGAGTTATAATAGATAAACGTCGTGATATGTTTGATATTAACATCGGCATTTATATCTCAATGCTATTTGATTTTGTTTGAAGTCCTTTGATAAGGATTTGCAGCTCAAAACTTAAAATTACCGGAAAATTACGGTAATTTTCGAAAAATACCGTAATTTACCGCAGTAATTTACCTCAATTGAAAATTACGGTAATTTACCCATCTCTAAGCACTGGTGGAAGCAAATAAGGCCTACCGTCTCTACTCTGCGAAACAAATCCATCATGAAATAAAAACCAAGGTTACATTCGTTTGCTGTTGAGCCCCAAATGCTGGAGCAACTTTTTGGGCTTGAATGTATTGGGAGCGCAACGAATGCTGAAGAGTTCTTAACTGAACAACACAACACAGTAGTGTCCCTGTAATTAAACGTGTGAGAATGGATGTTTTCTTTCGATTCATCTTTAAAGTTTATGGATTTGAGAGCCATGTGACTGGTATATTTTCACGCCACAAGTAATCCCTGGATTCATTTCCTCAGGCTGGGTGGCAGTGACTGCTGGGAGAGGGATGGTTAGTTGTGTCCGCGCCCACACCCCTGGGGCCCTCGGGATTGAACTTCGCACTCCGCCCCTCATGCCGTACAGCGTGCTGCAGAAGGGCCCCAGGCGAAGGAATAGCCCTGCATATTTGGCACTGAAGGAGCACTTGTTCACCAAGTACTCATCGTGACGCCTTTGTGATTCCTGTGCAAAGGAAGAAGTCTTTTTTTGTGAAATGCTGTGATTCCTTTTCCAAATCCTTAATATGTTGTCTGAATCTGTCTCCGTAAATGTATATAAAAGAATTCATTTTGAAGTGATACAGCAATTTTGATGGTTCGTCATGTTTTATTCAAGATTAACAGTGTTTCAGTCAAGTGTTTGATTTCTTGAGAAATTAACTCAATTCAGTATCCTCACCTCAATAATTTATGAAAAGAGTTGTGCAGATAAAAAATGCATAATGACAATATGAGTGTACACTGATGTAATTTGTGTGCTGCCTGTATATATCACGCATCATGATTTATAAACAATGACCATCAAGTCATTTTTATTCAAACAGTGTCTTCTTGATGTCTTCCTCAGACCATCCTGGTGCGCTGTATGGCTGGTTGGGTTGTGCCATCTAAACTTTTCAGAAGTTTTATCTTCTCAGGACTTCCTCTTCGTCACTCTCCTTCAACACCATAATGAAGCAGCTCCAGTCTTGCCTTTTTGTGTAGAATGTAGTTGTAAATCCATGACTCAAAGCCGTTAAGGTGCATGCTCCAAATGCAAATTCAATTCATAGCAGTGTTTCCATACTTTTTCTAATGTATTGCTGCATTCCCAGCTGCAACAATGTAGTTTAATTTTTTTTTGTAATGTCCATGGTTCAATTTCAACCACAATGCAATTCAATGCCTCATTATCAAGTAAGTAAAAAACTGAACCAGTCTTGTGGAACAGAGGAAACTGCATATAACGAGAAGCTTGATATAGCGAGGGATGGCCTATGGACTAATTATTAACCTATGATTTGTAGGTAAAATAAATCAGCAATAACAAGACCAAAACGTTGCTTTCACAGGTTTCGTTAAAGTTTGAGAATAGTAAACAACACACAATTCATTAAAATGAAAGCAAATTTTTCAGCCAAATGTTCAGCACAATCGTCAACTGCGTATTTACAACAATCCGGGCGTACCTACAAGTGCTCGTGTGGTTTCTCGATAGTTGCTGTGCTTTTCATTGCTTTTTTGTTATTCTCCCACTTCTGCAACCAGTACACTCCGAGTTCCAACTTTACAGCTGGGAAATGTATGTCATTAGATCTAGAAGCAAAACTTTGCTTAATTAATGAATACAAAATTGTGGAGGCAGGATGGCATCATCAGAAAGATCATGTGTAGCTGGTGCTAGAATTTACTACGGCAGAAGATATTACGTGCAACTTAATGAAATTCAATTTGGAACTTACATCTGTCTGTGTGTGGCCTTGCTTGCAACAGCTATGACATCGATCGAATATCAAGAGAATATGCCACAAGAGGCATAACAATTTATCCGGTTCCCAAAGTTTTTACTGATAATAGCCCAACATATTGCTATATTACTTGCTGCTGCGAGGTATTTGAACTCAAGAAAATACAGTAATTTGCAAAGTCCTAACAGTCAAAATTTTCACATTCCAAATAATAACAAAAAACATGAAATTTAACCTCCTTGATAGTAAATAAAACCATGAGCCAATGAAGGATGCAAAATATATATTTTTTTAATTATCTTCTATTCGTTCAGTATCATCCATAATACGTGTTAAACTGGCATTAAAATCATATAAATTGGCTGCTCAATGATTATTTAAACATCTTCAGTAATGGTGGAAAAGGAACAAACTTAGCAAATTTCACTAAAAAATGTTTTATTCACGACCCAGGTTTTGACAGTTTGTCATCTTAAGGCTCCATTTCCATAGGCATCTTATATGGCATATAGAGAATATAGAATGTCGGTATTTTTGCTTATGGCCTATATTTCGAATTTCGGTCCAAATCGGTCTATATTTCATCCAGAGGTAAGCTACAATTTACACTGAAGCAGCCGGGATGACGGCTGAACTAAACTTAGCCATCAGCAGAGCTCTGCTTTTCACGAAGTTCACTGGATTTTTCCAGGCAGACCAGCCATTGGTGCACATGCTCTACTCAGAAATGGAAACTTGGGTGAAAAACTTAGTGGGTAGAGTCTGCAAAGTACAGTAAGTTGGGACTCTGCGGTAAGCTTGTAGATCCTGAAAACCTGCTGAAAGTTGACGATGTTGACGCAGGGGAGAAGACTAAAGTGGAGTTGTAGAGGTTTCAAGATCCTGCTTACCCTGCTATTCAATCCTTTCAGCTGCAGGCACAGAGACACATCGTCACTGCCCTTAATCACATTGTTGCCAATTCTGCACTCAACAACGAGGGTATCATAAAAGCTCTGCACTGCCTCCAACCAGGTGAGTGGGCAATGAGCCACAGTAAGCCAGGGTGGCGAAAGTATGTACTGCTGGTTGAGATCAACCTCATCGCATTGTGGGATGAGTGGATCCTACTCGGCACCGAGAGTGACTCATCTTTCCCTAGCAACTCGTCTGAAATCCCCAGGGATGAATATTGGGAAAGTATTTTCAAGCTGAAGCCTCAGTCCAATGTCCGGAAATACGAGCTCACCGCAAAAGTGGTGAAGGCATCTCTATCCCTAAGTCACGGTAATGCTTACATTGAATGTGATTTTTCTATGCCAATTTGTACCTGACCGCACCTAAGGCTTGCATGCAATTAAAATCACTAAACGCACCTATGACAGTGGTGCGTTTAGTGACAGGTCAGGTGGTCCGGAGCCCTTCCCCATTGACAATCTTCTGAGATAACACCAAAATGCCAGTCGCAGTTATTCTGACTATCTCGAGGGAGAAAGGAAGAAGAAAATAGGAGACAAGAACAGGCTCAGGCAGAAATGGAAGCTAGAGAGGAAGCACACCGGAAGATAGACGGAGCAAAAAAGATTGTTGAGGAGGAAGAGAAAGTGCTAGAGTAAGCAGATGTCGCCAAGAGCAAGAAAGCCATTGCTGCTACTCTCGCAGTGATGCCAATAAACGCTTGCCAAAAGCATTAAAGGCCCAAAATTTAACTGAAATCGTAGCATCGCAAGCCATTCTGGAGGCCGCCAATAAACTATTGGAAGAAGTGGAAGAGAAAAACAAAGAAGCCAATGCTTTATGGAAGTCGGCTGACAAAAGAAAAACCAAAGTAATCCTCCAGCTGGAATCTGCAGCCAAAAAAAGCCGGACTAATGAGTAGAGGTTTCTCATCTTGTATTTTATTCAACTTTATGAATAAAATTGTTCATATTTCCAACTGCCTTGTTTCTCTTAATTTTCGCGTACCCTAACCTCTACCATACAAACCAGACAGCTTTTAAGAATAAAATGCATAATTTTGCCTAATAATGCAATTTGGTCCAATTTACCTTGATTTTCATGCATATTCTAGTCTGTTTTGGTCTATATTTTCACAAACTTGGGTCTATAAAGTCTATTTTTTTTGCCCTGAGCCTATGGGATGCCTGTTTTTCCACCATGGAGAAATTTCACATAGTTACCTCTGACACCATTCAATTTGATCTTCAGTACTAGCCAGAGTTCAACATAGCGAGTGATTTTTCGGTTCCTGAGAGCTCTCACCATACAAGGCTTCTCTTATATAACAATAAGTGGGGAAAGTAGTGGTTAGAAGAGAAATTGGGAGAAGGGGGAAGAAGCAGCAAGTTGGGGTCAACCAAGAGGAACTGACATTGCAATGGTCTAATGATGATCTAGAAGTTTCTGACCAACAATAAAGATAAGATAGGATTCTTGAAATACAGTGGAATCCCGGTATAACGAGATCTCATAATCCCTCGGAAATCACTCGCTAAATCGAGCGCTCGTTATATCCGATGGTGTTTAAAAACCCCACCTATTTCTCATAGTCGTTCGTATTTACAGTTTTTCTTTTGTTTCCGTGGTATTTGACGAAGGTAAACAGCAAAAAAGTCATTTCAGGCACAATCTGGTAGAATATCAACATATTTCATGAAAGAAACAGGACATTTTCCATTATATAAAATATTAATTCCCCTAGTTTCGATGTTTTTCTTCCAGTTCTTCTATTTTTCGATCGCCGAAGAAAGCTGTAAAGACAGCGTAACTAGTCGGAATTAAAATATTAGGTATACTGTGGAAGTTTTTGGATAATTTTGCGAATATGTCATGACGATAATATCAGCTTTGTCGAGTTTTCAAATGTTAACCAGTACGTCCATCAGTTGGGAAAATTGGCCGGAAGGTTCACTGAAATACGGCATGTTTCGGGGGTCGTAGATATTTTTCAAGCTTAAGTGAAGGCCAACTTACGGCTGTCTTTTTCCGACACGATTAACTGGAGCAATATCACGATAATTCATCGGGCGCGAACACGCTATGTTTGAACGAGCGCAATATCACGATCTTTTATCGCGATATTTATCGTGATAATATATAGTGATATTTTATCGGGGCGCGATATCATGATATTTTATCGCGATATTTATCATGGTCACGATATTTATCGTGATACCGATTTATAGCGATATTTATCGCACCTCGATATCTTATCGCACCCCGATATCTTATCGTGCCCCGACATCTTGACATATGACAATGCTTATCGTCACGCTGAGTTATCGTTATCGCCACCTTATGATATGCTACAATTATCGTATCCCGATATTGAATTATCAATATAGCCCATGCCTAGACCTAACTCCTATCTTGCTCGTCGTCTGCCCACTCCCACTGATGACTGGGCCTAACAAAAGAAGAACGTAAAATGGGAGTGCGCAGAACGTACTGAAGGCCGTAAATCGTTAATGTTTGGACATAACTGGCTTTAGGTGTTGTAGATATGGCACACATCTTGTATTTTTAGTGTAATTAGCAGATAATACAAAACCCAATAGTTTATTTTTGCTAGGCGGTGCATCGCCCTCGAGAGATATCTGTCGTAATACCGAGCGTATACCGTGGAAGGAACTTTTTGGCCTCGCTATATCCGCTTTATTTTACATGTAAAACATAGGCCTTTTGGCGGTACAAAGACAATCACTCGCTATAAGGCGATTCTCGCAATAAGCCGTACTCACTATACCGGGCTTCTACTGTATTTGGTACTATACAGAGTGTCCCATTGATCTTGTGTCATTTCTGACCTGTAATTTTGGACACTTCCTTTGGAGCCACATGGATGAAATTTGGTACCTGGCTAGAAAAAGGTTGTAAGTTTTGTTGAGTCTATGCAAAATTTAAAAAAAATTGACCTTTTGACCCCAGAAATAGGGTCCAACCTAAAATCCAAATTTTGCCTTATGGGCTTTCAATGTTAAAATATTCGAAGTACAAAAGAATTATTTATCGAAACTTTAAACTAATAGGTTTTTGGGCACAAAGAACACTATGGAAGAACTTTTGAGGTCTTAAAGGTTAAGAGATGAAATGAGGGATCAGAAGACATTTCCATCGACATTGGCACCTTTTTAAACCTATGATTCGACACGTTTGTAGCCTGGATTCACTTTTTCCATCCCTGTGACCTCTGAGTTACCCTTGAAGGTCAAGGGATGAAAATAGCGATCTGAAGACCTTAAAATCGACCTTGGCACCTTTTTAAACCTATGATTCGACAGGTTTGAAGCGGTGATTCATTTTTTGTATCCCCTGTGACCTTTCAGGGGTCACGGTTGCAATTTTCGACCTCAAAAGTTCTTTGTGCCCAAAAACCTATTAGTTTAAAGTTTCGATAAATAATTCTTTTGTACTTCGAATATTTTAACATTGAAAGCCCATAAGGCAAAATTTGGATTTTAGGTTGGACCCTATTTCTGGGGTCAAAAGGTCAATTTTTTAAAATTTTGCATTTAGTCATTTGGTGGTGAAAGATGGGCATTTAGGGAAAATATCGGTGGTTAGTATATTCAAGTTATGATGCATGTAAAATTCAATATTCAAATCTAAGAAACCTGCTATTTACCCCAAATGTAATTAAAAGCAGTTCAAATGATATGGAATGAAAATAACCCATTAGATAATTGAAGTATTGAAATTCTTCACAGCAAATAAGCCCAGATTAAATTCGGAGATAAGATGAGAAGAATGAAAAAGTCATGGGTAAAAGCAGAAATAAAATACACAAATCTGGGTAGAAGGTGGTGTGATCAAATGACTAGAGAAACAAGCAGAGCGAAGGAAGAGCATCTCAGAGGACAATGCAATAAGATGAAGAAAGCATTGAGTGAAATGATGACACGGTAAACAGAAGGAACTGATAATATTCCCTTAATGAAAACAAAGTTCCTTGGGGAAGAACAAAGACAATGCAGACTTGGGTGCTCAGGATCAATGAGGCAGGAGGGAAGGATTCCATGGATCAGATACCACACCAGAAAAGAGGAAAGTAAACCAAGGCGAGACTAAAGGACAAGGAGCTTGATGTGGTGAGGGTGGCACTATGAGTCATGAAACGAATGGCCAACTCATTTAACAGCAGTTCTTCACACAAAAAGCACCTCCCTTCAATATCTCTCTCTCCCTCAATTATCATTTATTCACTGTTGCTTCATACATATTAATAATTCCATTAATACCACGTTTTCAAATTGATTTTTTTCCACAGTCCCTGGCAGTCCTTCCCATGCACATTGGCATCAGATATCCATTTCAGTGATTTTAGTATTTCTCACAAAAAATTGTGCTATTCAGATTCACAGAAATAAATTCTAGACAGCCACATGAGGAAGAAAAGGTACCGAATAGCTTATTATAAAATATTATTTCCCATGGGTATTGCTGCTTGGACTCCGTGCTAAAAAACCAGATTAGTCTCATGAATATCTTCATCCCAACTGGAATTGTTGAATCTGCTCTGGATATGCATAAATCACACTCTCTCCTTGTCCGTTCTGTTCCTCAGCAAGAATGTTCCCAGCCAACGCATGAGCAGCTGCAAAGAAAATAAAGAGCAGTTGAGAAGGATATTACCAAATGTTTTCTTGTCCACGGGGCAAATTAAAATTTCCCTGGGGATCTAGAACCATTATCACGGCAGAGAGCGAGACAAAACTACACCCCAAAGAGATAAACAATATTGCCATGAGGAACTCGAGAAAGTACATTAATAAGTGTGTTAATTCAACATAACATATTTGAAATAATTACTTATAACATGAAATTTATGTCATGGGCAGCAAATACAGTAGAAACTTGAAATTATGATATTCTGATTTAACGAATCAAAATATTCATTCCCAACCAAGAGGGTATCTAAATACATGTAAAAGTACTCGAAATTACAAGATAACGAAGTTATGAAATTACATACCTGTGGTCGGGGGTCCCGATGTTAAAAATTTACTCGTTTTAACAAATACTGATGGATATAAGCAATGTTTTTCACACACTCCTAGCCAGAGTAAGGGTCCTAATCAATCATCATTGGCATGCACATTATTCATGAAATGTGAATTGCTTGGACGATAATATGTACTTACATTTTTCAATTCTAAAATACTAAGGACAATTTTAATCAAAGGTTAAATAGTACATAAAATATGGCACAAAAATGACTAGAAATGCATTCGGCTTTGTGGCCACAAGTTGAGAGTTACCAACAAAAGTCAAAAAAACGTCAAAAAACATAAATCCATGAGGGGTATTCCTAACACAGAAATCATTTACTGCGTGTGTGAGCCCAAAAAAGTTTTGAGTATCATCGGAAGAGATGCTATGGAGTTCGAAAGGTAAATTCAGTCATGCATATTACACAAGGAAGCTTTTTTCTCCATACATATTTCAGACTGATTACCCAACCTTACTCCATGGCCTAATTATTCCGGCTGACAATTGTTATCATCAAAAGAATCAGGTTTCATTTACCGTCCTGATTGAGCGTTTCAATGTAGTCATGGTAGAAGGATCGATGAAACAACTTCGGCCGCCACATTGTGTAATTTTTCCATGGTTGAAAATAAAAATGAACTTTGTAATTTTCCACACTTTTTTTAATAACCAACCGGCTTCAACACTCACGTGTCATCATCAGTCCCTGATGATGACACGTGAGTGTTGAAGCCCTTGACAGTCTGATGATGACACGTGAGTGTTGAAGCCGGTTGGTTATTAAAAAAAGTGTGGAAAATTACAAAGTTCATTTTTATCTTCAAACATGGTAGAAGGATATCCTTTTTGTAAGCAAGCATTGCCTTTCCCTTCTTCCGTCGCCAACAGCCAAGAAAATTAGAGAAAATAAGAGTTTGCTTGGGTCATACAATCACTTAGCTTGTCCCACATTCACTCTAAATGATGTTTTGTTCTGGGCCCATGCTTTTAGTCAGGGGTTAAAAACATTCATTCACCCATATATATATTTATGCCGTCTTATTGTGTACCTTTCTCGCCTTTTGCCCCAACCCAGCGATCAAAAAAATATCCTAAATTAGAGAGCTTTCCATCTGTGTTCCTGCGGAGTGATAAAGCATCTGATAAGGGTTTTAGAGCCTAATCCTTGTTAAATATACACATAGGACTAGATGATAAGTAGAACCATTCTACGAGAAAACGTAATTCACGCCATTGGAGAGGGAGCAGAAAGCCTCTTCAGAATCATGGTCTAATCGGAGGCACTTTCATCTCCCCCTTGTGTTATCAAATGATACACCCCAGAGGACATCAGGGGTGGGAGTTGAATGGTACCCAGCCAGGATAAGGACCCTTCTTGAGCCCCCTTCCACCCACTCAACGGGTGCAGTGTCCCCTGCTGGTTCTGCAGGCCTCACAAGTTTGGGCCCCTTGAAGTGCTTACCTTCGCACTGGGGTCTCTGCATGGGGTCTAACACATTCAAATATTGTTTTGTGGGCTTATCTTAATTGATGATAAAAGACCTTACTCTCCAGTGCAATGTCCTCCCTCTCTGCAGGTGTAGTCTGTTGGGGATGAGGAAGGGAAGATGTGACTTCGCTGCAGAAGGATATGATTCTGTCGAAGTTTATTTCCCCCACACATCCCTTGGCCTTGAATTCCCAAGTGATGTTAAGATATTGCAAGACCATGGGTCTCGTAGCTGTTTTTGTGAGGGTGAATGGAGTGATCCCCTCAGTGATGGGTAAAGGAGGTTCTTCTGGTTCCGTCGTCGTGCGTGGCTGATACTGGAGCTGAAATGCTCTGACGAAAATCCTCTTTCTTGATTGGAAGCAGAGGAAGAACGATACGCAAAAATATTCCTCTTATAATAATTCCTCTTATATAATCTTTTCTGAGTATTTATGTGAAGTTTCAAGTCTATATCTCAAAAAAAAAAGCTATTTTGGAATTTTGTCCACCTTTTTTCGATTTCCAACCACTGTGAAATGGTGGCGAGCGCAGAGATATATTCAGGACTTCAAGCAGCTTAAGTCGGAAGAAATGACCATGGAGTGCCCACCATAGCCTCCTTCTTTAGGATATAAGAAGACCGACCGTTCATTAATCCATTCTACTAAAGAGGGAAAGGAGGGGAGGGGGTTTGTTTCGGTTAGAGCTTCCCAATGGAAGCTGTGACGCAGTGTTGTCAAATCAACCATCAACTCGGGACTTTTTGGCTGGGGAAAAATTTTGGCTCTTAATGGCTCTTGGCTTTGGCTCTTAGTGGCAACTATTTATTGGAAGTGACTGTACAACCATGGGCCAATGAACTGAGCAAAAATATCATTTTCATAGCTACCTTAATAATATATCTTTTGGCCATACTAGAGTTAAAAGTCTTAGGAATTGGTTGTGGAATGAATATGTTAATATCTTCAGTTACAACGAGAGTTCGATTTAGTTAGTGATTTTTGGCTCCTGAAAAACTCTCATCATATTGAGGTTCAACTGTATAACCATGACTGGCTAGTAAGTACTACTTTTCAGCACCACCGGCAACAGTGGACTGAGGGAGACTGTTCAGCACGACTGGCATTATTTGTGATAAAATGAGAAATTGGCTTGATTCAGAATGCGTTACAATGCTCTTTTTTAAATTAAAAACTTAAAGTAATAAAATTAATTATACTAGCACTTGGAGTGGTTAATTCAATTGTATGTGTAAAATTAATATTTGAATTCCAAATAAAATATAATTATAGATTAGGGAGAAAATAAAGATTTGGCTTAGAAATTATACTTGGGATTCAAGGAAAGAGCACCATTTAGATTTTAGATCAAATTTAGGATTATAGGCAAAGATGAGATTCGGATTTAAAATGAAATGTCAGGCTGAATTTCATATTCGAGATTGGGATTTGAGAAGGACTGAATTCAACCCATCTCTAATAACAGAACTTCAAAAGTAAATGCATGCACTCTGCATTCACAGCAAAATCAATGCAGTGCCCCCAACCACAAAAAAAGAGGGAACACAAAGTAGAATTTTAAAAAAATGAAAACTTGTGACTCACAAAATGTGTCCTGAGACATGTCCTCGTACACGTCCCCAAGGTTCATATTGCGATCTCCTTTGGTGGCCTAAGAAAAAAACACTTTGGTTTAGTCCAGGCATTTAAGGCTGGGGGACAATCAACGGGTGAGACGTGTGCCGTAAAACGTGAAGAGATGGTGCATTTGTGGGAGAATGGAAACAACAGACACAATACAGACACGTAGCACGTGGATGTGGAGGATGGGCATCTCCCATCCGTCACGTTTCACATTTATGGAAAACCAATGAAAACTGTGCAATCATTTGGTGATAAGGGGAGTTATAGGAGTTACAAGTGGACGGAAGCAAGCCTCCTCTTCAGAACTTAAATTTCAGTCTCAGATACTGTCAAACTTATTTCAGGCTATGGTTTTAGCATTGAGAGAATTCCCTGACTTTTTTCTGACAAGGAAATCAAAGAATTAATAGCTATTTGAAGTTATTGTGCTTTATTGAGATTTTACAAGGTAACTAATGACATGAAATAGCTTGTTTTCAATTGTCGCCAATGGTTATATCGTGAAAGTTTACATAGGAAGGATTAAACATGGTTTTCACGAATTTATTCTTGTGGCCTATTATAAACTATAAGCAATCTGGTAACTTCATTAAAGCACGGAATACGTAAGTACATACACAGTCTTATAAATTAAGGTGGCTCCACCAAATTATGAAGTAGATGTCATTTTTGTGAAACTTTCAGGACACAAAATATTTTGGCCCTTCTATCGATTGGCAATAAAATAATTTGGCCTTTCCATAATATATTTGAAGAAATAAGACAATGAAAATCCGATATTTTATACGTGGCTATATGGCAGCGCAGTAAAATTAGCAGATTAATAATGTAAAGAGAAATGTCATCTTGACGAAAAACTAATATAAGATGCGCAATTTTATGTAGAAATTAGCATTGTAAAAAACTGTTCCCCTTACCACACTTGTAAAACTGATATTAATAAATGCTTGCTCGAAAAAAAGCAGAAAAGCCTTAGTTACGTGAAAGTGGCGCTACAGTATGTTGTTATCATTGGCAGCGGTACTTGTGACGGAACATGCTTACAAGCTTATTTACCGACTTAATTACGGAATATACCTTACCAAGATCCTTCTTATATTTTTATGCAATTTAAATATTTCATTGGTTATTGATATGGTGTAATTAATACCAATGCCTCCAAATGGTAGCAGCGTCATTGTTGCCAAACAATTTTCAAAAATACGAATATTGATAGAATTCAAAACAAAGAGTTGTATTTGAAAGGGAATAGTTTAGAACTAAGTAAGAAAATATTTAACCTATTTTAGATTACGTATTAGCGGAATTGAGCCTGTATTCTCACTTTGTCAATTAAACGTGGCAACAACACGTCTGTCATGTTCCGAAGTCAAAATGAGTTAAAAGAGCTTGTAAAAAATAGATTGTAACTACAACGCGCTATAAAATAGCATACTCATACAATTATTATGCATGCATTAGCACCTTATAGATGATTTTCCATAAAGGTGTTTTTCGGGATCGGTATTATTCATTGAATAACATCGCTCTTTTACGGGATATTGAATCGCGGAGTCATGGTGGAACCTCCTTAACTGTTAGCTCCTGTTAACAGTCGCTACAGATTTCCTTTGCATCAGATTTCGTCAGTCAATTGTTTCGGACTCGCATGCATTGACTGTGTCCGCTATATAGAGAAAAAGCTCCCATTTCACATACACGTCTCACGTTACCCGTTTATGTTGATTGTGTCCCTGCCTTTACAATTTACAACACTTAAACAATATTTTATACAAGTATAGACCAATTCCATTTCAACTCATGCAGGGGGTCTCTTCAATTTTTTTGAAAAAATTATATTAGTTACTCCTACATGACAGATCCTAAATCCAATTTATGCTGATGCACGTTAAGGCCCGGGCGGCAGCCTGGGTGCCGTGGGAATGGAAAAAGCATTCGGGGATTGACAACTCAATTCATGTCTGACAAGCTAATTTACTCTTTACTTTGTACTACTACGTCTAACTGGTGAATATGTTTGAGAAGTGGGGGGGCAGGGTGCTGGAACACTCTCTCGCCCAAGTAAAAATGTTGTCTTAATGCTGATGTACTCATAACTAAGGCTAGTGATTGAGTGTGGGCCTTTACAAAAACGGGAATAGTTTTTCGGACTCTACAGGATCATGAAGGTATCTAAGTGTGCTAGAAGGTACAGGAGGGGGCATGCAGGCAATGACGCCAGAATGGGGAATACTTGGTAAAGAAAGGTTCCCACCTCCTTGGCATGAAATGCTTCATTTTCTACAGCCTCTTGCAAAGTTTGGCAAAAATAGAGAAGATTGCTTATACAGAGTCTGGCAACCCTACAAACAGCTGAGCGGAAGATAGATGTTATGCATGCCATACACTTCATCAAATATGCATGGGACCATCACCAGTTGCTTTAAAGCTGCTGGATTTACTCGTATAGAGACTGAAATAACGGATGACACAGCAGAGGAGGCACAACTGACTCCTTTCTCCCCAGAAGAGTGACGTCAGATTAGTGGAGAGGTGAATTTCAATGAGTAATGCGAGTGCGATAATCTTACTGTTTGCCAGACCATGTCAATTGATTAAATTCACGAGCAGGAGTTGGTAGACATGGACAAAAACGATGACACTGAGCAAGAAATAGAGAGAGATCCAGTTCCCACTTTTACAGACAACACTTTGGATCTCCACGCAAAGTTCGACGCAAAAATACTTGATCTCGGCACAAGAAATAAAAAGCAGACTACATTGGACAGATTTTTTATGTGAATTTAAACTGTAGATTTAAAAACCTGATGGTAATAAACATTAACCACAAGAACTACGTTATCAATCAATATATCGATCCATCAAATGGTATCATACCAAGAACGAAGGAACGAAATGGGTACAGCTGTTGCCGAGTTTTAGGTAAATAAAATGTTGCCTAATTTTGAATTGCCTAATGAAATTGAGATTACTCACCACCACTTATTCTGATGAAATAAAAAAAAACATGCTAAAGAGGATCATAGTACAGGAAGCACAATGTCATGAATGGCACCTGAGCTGGCGCTACATTCACCGTGAAAAATACGTTCACTAGGTTCATTCTTAGTATACAGTGTTACATTTGCCACCGGCATTAAAAAAAGCATACCTCTCTGTATTTCTGCAAGTACAGTTTCAGTGGCTCCACATAGTTGTCAAAGCCGAGGTTGGTCATGGCAAATAGGATATCCTCCCCGTTGATCGTTTTCCGTTTCTCCATGTGGCATCGGTCGCTCGCCTCACTCGTGATGAAACTAATGAACTCCGAGACACACTCCTGGACACATTCTCTGGCATCCTTGGCAATCTGTGAGGGCAGAAAGTACACACCAAATTGTCAAACTACAGAATTACACATATTTTAGATGAATGCAACAAAAGTGCTTTCTGTTCACTTTTTCACCAATATAATCTGAGGCACTGAAAACCAATTACAGCCAAAGTCCACAACGGACAGTGAGGCTTGCAGTGGGGCAGTATCCTCACAGAGAGAGATTTTCTCACGATTCTTGGTCCATGGACCATGGATGAGTGGTCATTTCTGTCATAACGAGTCGATTGCAATCCCAGTTGCATAACTGGTGGAACTCCATGCCCAGCAAAAGACAAAATTAAAATTTATTTCACAAGTTATCTCTGAGAGGTGGCATCAAAAATATTCAGGACTAGTGCTGCTGTCTGATCAAAAACTTACTTTGGGCCTAATGAGTGCCCTCCAAGTCCCCTTAAGGTAGTCCATTTGAGAATTAAGCAAGTGCAATTCGCTGTGATGTTGCCAATATGCTACAAATGGCAGCTGAGACTTTCAGAAAATAATGTGAAAACTAACATTTTACGTGAGACTGCTCAGATATTTCCGCAGTAATGTGCATTTCATTTGCCTTCATTTATTGATAATTTCATGAAGAATAAGGAAATGGATTTTAATTTCGTGATTCACTGGAAAACTTCCAAGAAAAATACATCTTTTGGTGTTTGTCTAGCGTATTCCTCGTAAGGCCCAATATGTGCGTCCACATTTTTAAATGTAATTTCCTCGTATTTTTTGCCGGTAAAATATTTTCAAAATCTGAACTCCCATTTCTTATGCAATAAACTATTGAGGTGAAAAAATCGGTTTGTTGACCGTCTCAAAGACCTCGGATGGACTACCTCAAGTCATTTCTGCCATTTCCAAATGCATCCTGGAAGTTACATTCTTTGAGGGTGTTCAGCACAGTCAGTTTCTTCTTCTAAATCGAATCAAGCCAACGTCCTTTCAACTTGATTTTTAGTCAGGGAAATTGAGCAAAGTTGTAGGGTGCCAAATCAGGTAAGTAGAGTGGAAGAGGTTCAACAGTCCTTATTTTTGGTCAAAGGAGGTGTGACAGGGTGCATTGTCATGATACATCAGCCAGTTAGGTCCCTTATCACCAAAGTTTGGGCCAACATCTCTGCAAATTTTCACAAAACTACTACAAAAACATCACAGCACATCTTGAAATTGACTTTATGTCCGGTGGTAATTGGTGGTACTTATTCTTTGTGCACACTTCCCAAAGAAAATGAGGACCATGCTCGGGTTTTGCCTCGGGCAAATGCGCAAATCCAGGTCTCATCGCCTGTGTTGACCCTGGACAAGAAGGTTGGATCACCGGGTATGACTTGATGGAGCTCCCTGCTAACTCCTACACACAGCGCTTTCTCATCAGCAGACAGAATCTTTGTCACAAATGTTGTGGCAACACAATGCATAACCAATTCATCAGTCAAAATTCGTTGGAATCTTCCATAACTAATGCCCACTTCATAATTAGAAACGGTTCGATATTGATAGAATGGAAAAGGAGGGCCTTGTATGAGGCATATGGAGCAAGTTGTGAAGGACGCAAAAGAGAGGAGGATTTGGAAAAATCGATTTTTTGCTGAGAAACTTGGCCCTCTGGAAAAAGTTGTCAAAGTGACTCAAAACGAGGCCAGAAAAATTTGGGGCTTCTAGGTCAACCCTAGACCCTCACACCATGGCCATTTATGGGGAGGGGGGCTGAAAATGGAAAAATTCATGTTTTCATAGCGGTTCCCCATGGATTTTGCTGAGTTGCGGCCCCTTAGGGCAAAAATTTTGTCCATTTGTACGTATCACACACAAATATCACATAGTTTCTGGGATTCAATTAAAAATATTTTAATTTTTTGTTGATTTGGTACCTTTGTAGGCTTGGTTGCATTTTTTCTTAAGCCGTAGTACGCCATATGGTACCATATAATCATTTTAATCACACCATGCTCCGCAATGATTGGCATAGAGGTGCGTCTCCAAAGTACGGACTCTTTTTTCGCTACCAGACTACTTGATAAACCGTAGGCTCCCTTCCTGCACTTTAGAATCTCAATACATGGTGAACATAAAATAAAATATTTTATCACTTCTTTAAAAGTCGGTAATGTCAATTCATTTATGTCGATGAGACAGGAAAAAAGGCTATAGTGTGTAGGGTTATATTAATTTCAAATAATCCTTCCGCAATTGTTATTCCCTGGACATTGTTTAATTATCTAATATTGATGAGACCAATGATGGAAGACACATCTGAGATGAGTTTTGCTATGTTCGGGAAAGAATAAAATGTGGATTTTGATTGCTAATATGAACTTATTAATTTTAAAAAAATTTTGGAGCTGCGCACAGATAATTTTAGGGGCATTACATACCAAATTCACCCAGCCCACAACTTCCACTGCCTCCAATGTTCATCAAACTGTTATCACTACCAGCAACAACAGACTTAAACTTTTACCATTTTCCACGCAAACTTTTACCTTCCTAGGCTCCATAGTGTCCAAGATATTAGGGTCAAGGTTGCGGAAAATAGCTTATAAATATCATGTATGGTTTATAGTACTCTGTAAAATTTCATACTTTATTTACTAATCAGCAAGACACAGCAAAACTTTTTACCACAAGACAATTAAAGGATATAAATTACAGAAAAAGTATTTACAGTAGAAACTTAAAATTACGATATTTTGATTTTACGAAGCAAAATCTTTGGTACCAACCAAAAGGGTATCTAAATACATGTAAAAGTACTCAAAATTACGAGATAACGAAGTTATGAAATTACGAACCTCTGGTCACGGTCGAGAGTGAAAAATTTACTCGTTTTAACGAATACTGACGGACCATAGCTACGTTTTTCAGACACTCCTTCCCAGAGTAAGGGTCCTAATCAATCACCTTTGGCATGCACATTATCACTGCGTGTAAACCGACATATATCCCGCCCAGAAGAACGTGGTACCGCCGTGAATATAATCCAGTTCGCTGCATGCAACATTTCCCATGTCCGACTCTAGTCTGGAGCGAAGTTGTTGTGAGATATGTCGACAGTGCAGTTCACTGTAGCAGTTAAGAAGTATCTGTTACTCAATCCGAAAATCAATTATAGTGATGAGGTCAAACACATATATAGGCACGCTTTTGAACATTAATTGCAAAAAGTATTTTTTTTAAATTAGAAAGTATCACAAGCTAATATTCCTTTCACAATCTTCGTCTTCTACCGATGCGAATAAGAATGACAGATGACACTTCCATGAATCGGAAGTACTGATGCCCGCACGTGCTCTGAAGTCCCGCGAATGTGTCATTTTGGTCTGTGTCATTTGGAATGTGTCATTTTGGTCTGGGGGGCATTAAGTTCACACCCTTAGTGAACTCCCCATTCTCGCACCCCACGCTGGTATGTGCAGACCTTGTGTTTTCCCCACGTGTCTGTGTCAGTGACGGATACACCAGGTGTCGACCCGTGACTCATTGTCGAGCGAGCAAGAATTGATGCCAAACTATGGGCGTTCGTAATGCAAACTCTAGTTAAAGGCAAGAAAGAAATCAAGAAAATTTATTTTACAGTAAACACTATTATAAGAGAATTTCAAAGTCATTACATAGTTTGATAGGTGGTGATTTGGTTATCATGTTGGTGAACAAGTCAAATGTGATTACCTTTTTCCTTCTCGTCTTCTTTGCTGAAGCCTTCATATACCTCTCACAATACCACTGCAACATTAATCCTTATTTTTACTTTTAAGTCTATAAGTCCGTGGACTTCACATACAATAATGCCTCCCTGCGAGACATCATATATATAAATAAATGTACGCCAAACATTAACATACAGCAACTGCAATCGATCCACATTTGCATGAGTAGGTGAGAGAAAAGACTGGATTTACAAACAGACGGCGCCATAAGCAGCATCGCGTCTGGCAGTCCTCGGTATGAGGAGCGTAGATCGGCTATTTATTCTGTCGTGCCATAGACACGACATGCAGCACTTTCAAATCTGTTGCTGGTCGCAAGCCTGGCCTGCTCCATAAGATGCGTTTGACCTTTTGCTAGCTGTCGCCGCATATCTGCCGCGATGACAGAAGCCAGAAGAAAACGTAAGCCAGTCACCGGCCTTAGGCCATGGACAAGTTTGCATTTCCGCCACGTTTCTGTCAATGTGACCAAAACTCTGGGTGGGGGTCTGCGACTCTGTCGGGGAGGAGGTGACGCCAAACTGCGAGCGTTCTGAACGCTCAGTCTAGTCGGTGTAATGAGTTCGGAAAGTGATGATCTACTAATCCCGCTCGCCGTTTCTTCGAATTCGAAGAAAAAGAAACATAGGAAGTACAGCGTTCGCCCAATCAACTCATGCAGACTGTGGGGCAATTCCATACTGTATTCCGGTCTAACGCAACATGACTACCACCGACACGCTCGCCAGAATGGTAAGCGCCACTTGAAACAGTGCGTTCATCGGCGTCTTTGTAGTGACACGCCTAAAATGCAGTGTTTTACAATTTGTCACTAGTCGCAAGAGTGACCGACCCCATGCTATTCTATGCGTTTCACTTTCGGCGCCACCTATTTGTTGTGGCGACAGAAACGAGAAGGAAATGCAAGCATGTCCATGGCCTTACATGGCATCAACGACTTTTTTCAGAGTAGTTTGACTATCCTGCATAAGTGGATGCGAAGTTAATTATCTACTCCATAGATGACGTCCATTTGACAACAAAAAAATAACAGGTTTTGTGTAATTATACTTATTTTAGATTTAAATATCCAGTGAAATAACGATGGATTTGTGTTATGTTAACTTAACGGGTTACTGCTGAAAGATTTAAACACGTAAAGCTTGAGTTGTACATGTTTAAATCTTTCAATTCAAAGAAAAGGCAAACAAAGTCTGCCTTTTCTTTCAATTTGGGAGTCAATTACGCATAATATCTGGGGTATAACCTGACTTTAGTTTTTTTCTTAACACTTTATAAGCACCCTAGCAGTCCATATGTTAAATATTCCAGGTGGTCCAATGGGACGGCACAGAATTTTTCCAAGGTAATCGCTGCCAAGGCCGGAGGACCGCGACTACAAGATGTAATAAGGTACGATTGGATCAATATGGCCCCAAGTGGCATCACCAACAGCAAAGGTTCAGGGATTAATTAAAAAAATTTCAAGATTTTTTGTTAGCATTATAGAAATTGAAAAAAATTTAATATCATTACCTTCATTACCATTTTATCCACTTTAGCAAAGTTCTCTGCTTAAAACACAAACACTGCAAAAATATTTTCCATTACAGCAACTCTTACTAGATGAAAATTATTTTTTATGGTATACAGCAAAACAATCAAGGTTAAAGTGTAGATTTCCTTTGCAGTCTTCACTATATATACTGACTTTTGGCAAGTTGTTTTTATTTAGGATACCACTCTTTTTCTATCATAACAACTCTTACAATATTTTCGTACTTCATGGCATGGTCCTTGCTTCTTGTTCAGGGAGTGGGCAGTGCTTTTCCTTCTTTTGTTCAATGACGTCCCAAACTCATCGTTCTCAGTCTCTTTCTCACCGGAAAACAATAACTGGTCAATTAAAACTTCTCTAAATACAATTATTGGCATTGAGCCATCATTGATTATTTTAAACAAAAAGTGCATATTCACTGTTCATGCAATAAGTCGAGATACTCGAGTTTCAAGTGTTCTACCTCAATAACCTATTCGTCAATTGCAATGAAATAAACTGTAAATGAAAGAAAATTTATTTCTACATTTTGTGAATACCATTGGCAATTCTTCACCGTATCAACAAATTTTTCATTTGGCTTTGTATGAAAAAAAGCACGGTGTTTGGCACAAAATGGAAGCTCCATTTTGAACGATAATTTATTTAAGGACTTACAAGAAATTTTAAAGCACTGTAGGCAACGCATACACGCACTGTTGACGAATATTATATATAAAATAATGAAAAATGATTACCATTGTCCAGGTATAAATTTGTTTATCTTTGTTTTGAGGCCCGCTGAGCCGCTGAGGAGGTGGAGGGAAGGGAGAGGAAAAAGCCGCGGTTGCCTTTTCGACCGCTCGCACGGTCAGAAGGTGCTGGGAACCCTCCGGGGATGTGAATCATAACAAACGTCAACTTGGCAGCGCTGGAACGCTTTGTCTTTTACCCTAACGTGGCGAGCAGCCCTGAGCACAGGTTGCCGGGTTGAAAATTTGTTGAACAAATACCAGTCGATACAGAACAAAGTAATGAATTGTCGTAATTTTAGCATTTATATTTGCCAATAGTGCGTGTATTTGGTGCCTACGGCAATTTAAAATTTCTTGTAAGTCGTTAAATAACGAAAATAGCCGAGTTTTTTTATCCACAACTTTTGGGTAGAAAATATTTTTATCCACAACTTTTGGGTAGAAAATAAATAGTTACAAGGTTCTGCTTCAGATTATGCAGTTAAAAAAGATTGATCTTGCACCTTATGAAGTCTCATGTTGATAACTTGAGAAGTTTTTAAGGAATTATCGTTCAAAATGGAGCTTCCGATTTCTGAGCGCCAAAAACCGTACTTTTTTTTCATACAAAGCCAAATAAAAAATTTGTTGATATGGTGAAGAATCGCTGATGGTATTCACAAAACGTAGAAATAAATGTTCTTTCATTTTCAGTTTATTTCATTGCAATATACGAATAGGTTATTGAGATAGAACCCTTCAAACTCGAGTATCTCAACTTTTTGCATGGAAAGTAAAATGCTTGTTCCCAGTAGTAGTTCAATTGTAAATTAGCGGTATTCTTCCTCAAAGTCAATCCATTGCTTGGAAGCTGATTGGAAAAATTGATTGAACTTTCCCCTTTATTGTGCACCATTATAGCCAAGGGCTTTTTCACAGTTGCCATTTCGTCCTAGTGCTTGGTGAATAGAATCAATTCAACTCTCGCCGATCCCTCCATTTCATGATACATATTCCTCTGCTATTTTCTTTCGCAACAATCTTCCCAACTTTCAACTTTTTTTATCACATCTTTCGGGTTTCCTAGTCTGTTATTTCGGAGTGTCCCAAAGAGGAGAGTCTTTTTGTCGAGTGGAGCATTCTATGCTAGTATGTATAGTAATTATCAGTAATTACGGTTCATCCTGAATTTGGCAAATTATTTGACAATTTAATGACTATTTTAGTTGTCACGGAAACACTTGCATCTTGTTCGCTATTACAGTACAGTACATACCATGTGAATCCTTTATAAGAGCATAACTTGAAAATTTTTATTCTGTACTTATGGGTTTTTTGTGGAATACTTATATAGCTCAATTTTAAGATGTCCCCCCTGGAAGACACTCTCTTACTATCCCTTGAGCAGTATCAACTAGATTCATGCATGAGAATTAGGCATTTTACACACTAATTTCCAATTAGGAAGTGGACAGCGCTCATTACAAAAGATGAAATTTCATGGATACTCAAAAATATTAAGGATGACACTTGAACAAAATAAGAAATATAATGCAAACACTTAACATAAAATGGTGCAAATGAGACATTCCCAGGTCATGTACAAAGTCTCAATCTAAAATACCTACTTGTGGCATATTGATATGGTTCCTAGCAAGAACCCCACTACTAATACATCTGAATCTCAAAGCAGCTGTGGCCTGCTAAACTGATTTTCAATCCTCACTCATGCCTTTCTTCACCCGATTCCAGCACGGAGTAAAATTGCCGAGCCTCCGTTGCTTGCTCAAGTGGGAGTAGCCTCTAACTCAAAACGACTCCTTCCTCCGAAAACACAGGGTGGGGGTGCAGTGTTGCAACTATTTAGTATGTAGTCAAACTGGACCTGTGTTTCCAAAAATTCTACAGTATGAGTCTTCTTACTAATTTATCATGAAAATCTGATAAAAATATTTAAGAATAATATTGCTTTTTTCTTTTAACTAATTGTAGCCTGAAGCTGATTATCAGAAAAGTGAAACGCAAATTTTTTTATTTAAATTTTTTTATCGCTGAAAGCACACAAAAAGCCATGAGTTTTATTTTCAGAGGTGGTGGGAAACACCTTTAGGATTATGAGAAAAAATAGTTTTGCATTATAAACACTCTGCCTTTGGTAGATATTAAATTTTTTATACAACCATGTTTTGGGTAAGAATTTTTCTAAAATCTTAGGTTTTACTCAAGTGTTATCAGAATATATGATACCTCTGAGAATACAACTCAATTTTTTAATGGAATCCTCATGGTTTATTTGAAAAAACTGCTAATTTTTATAACAATTGAGTGATAAATAAGAAGTACAGTGGCGGAAAAAATTAACGCAAATTTTTTTGCGCGCCAAAGCGACATTTTAAGAACTTCTAGGAATAGTGAACAACTGGCAACTCCGGCAAAAGAAGGCATCAACCGCAAGTGTTTGAAATCCACCAGACAAGTCACTTAAATCGGAACCTAAAGCTTACAAATAAATAACCCCTTCTTTGAAATAACCTCTCAAATTCTCTCTCAGTGTCAAATTCTCTCGCGTGTTCTCTCGTAGCGTTCGTCGTTTTCATTTTGGCATTTCTGTTATAAATCTATAATTACGGTATTTGATGAAAGAGTGGTTAACTGCACTCATTATCCAGTCCATCTCTAATAGATGCCGACTTCTTTATATGCTAAGGTCAAATTAAGGACATTTACTGTGATCGACTTTCCAAGGACCTTTTTATATGATGCGCCCCTTGTCTTTTTACTGGGAAGTTTTAAATAAAACTGTCGCAGGAACAAATACTGATTGTCAGATACTAAAGAAGGCACAAATTAAAATAAGTACCGTGCATATGCCTATTTTTCGCCAGTTTCAATCTGCGGATGAAAGAAGCATATAAATTTTTTAATGGATCATGATATACTATTCAATAATCCTTTGATTGTCGAGAGTGAAGATGAGAAGATACCTGAAGATACCATTTCCGAAATTACATACGCGCATAAATACTTAATTAGGTTGGCGTATTTTCCGATTTGTCTTTTATCTAATAACGGAGATCCGGGACCACTTGAACATTGTGGCAATTTCAAGTGCAATTCACTTAACAAATTTTTAGTATTGAAATAACCCTTTATCATTAGTTATCAATCGATAACAAACATCGCACTGACACATGAATTTATAATTTTTAGTAGCCGTGACTACGACGACCTAGTAAAAATATTTTAAAAAGTAACTAGTATTTCCTTTCTCTGTAATTTTTGCGTTTGGTGAGAAATGTTTGGATTAAATGTAATAGCTGCATAATGGGGGCGTTTACTCGGAACTGAAATCGCAATTTTGCACACGAAATCGTTAGATGGAAACGAAAAACGAATTTTAGTGAAAAAATTATTCTTATAACCACAATCATTCACTCATAAACCAAAAATTAAAATAAGCAAAAGGTGGTGACGCCCACAGAAAATGCTGCTGTGATAACATTGACGTCATTTTCCTCCCATCCTTGACTGCTTTAAGGGGAGGGGGAAGGGAGTGGAGGGGGGTTCTCGGAAGGTCTGCTCGCACAGATGCTGTCGAAATCGCTCCCATTGGCCGAGTCAGCTGTGTCCCCCCCATTGCGATAAGGCGAAGTAGCTTCGCGGGCTCAGTTGTGATTGGACGAAGTCGATATACGTCAGAGGTTGCACCACACCCACTTTTCCGAAAGGGTTAAAAACATCAGTTTTTCGCCGCTTATAACTCGGGAAATAATTGTCGGATCAGAAAACGGAAAAATACGGGTCCTTTTATTTTACAAACTCTATCAGATTCGGCAACAAAAAAATATGGTAAACGACCCCATTAACCCTTAATTAGTTATCTACCTATATAACCAGCATTTGGGAGGTCGGGGTTCAAATTTTGGCGGGGAAAAATAACTTTTAATGGGATTTTTTTCATGATAGGGAAATGAATGAATGAGAGATGCCTTTGCAACGACTCGCAGATGATCTGAGATCGTGCATATACCAGTTTAATGAACATCGATACGAAAAATATCATTTGAGTTAACCAGAATTTGAATATCAATCTCCTATTTGCCAGTCACATCACCGAACAATTTATCTTCAAGGCCAATATCAGCAGAGGTATGGATCCTAATTCCAGCTCCAATTAATTTAGTGAGACTAATTCTTCCAAACTCTGAAAAAATCAAAGATTCATTTTCATTTGGGACGTAGTCTGCCGTTGATAATTGTGTATTGGCCGGCCATGGTATCAGGTTGGTAGAGCGTTGGCCTGGCAAACTAAACGTCGCTGGTTCGAATCCAGCCCAGGGGATGGATATTTTATTAGCCCGAAAATTAGAATATCAGCTTCCTTGGTGCGATGTAAACTAAGATAAAATAAATCTATATGCAATTAGAACATCTAACACTCAAGGAAAAAGGGTATTTTTTCCGTGTGTGGTTGACGATATCGCTTATGCCTAACATCGAGATTCAGAGCCCAATAGGTCATCTCACGGGAAAGAAGTGGCTTTTGACTAATTTTTCCATCCCACAAGTATTTGACGGGGCCTTCTCGCATTCTCGAACCTCGAAGGGCTTTTCCCCTCCAGATCCACAACAGCAAACCACTTGGAGCGTTGGAGCTTCCCTCATGCTTTTGCGTGACTACCGCTACATTGAGGTTCGTGTCCATAGTAGGCCAGAGTAGACTTCGTTAGAAGATTTATTTCACAGCTGTCATGCTACTACCGCCATGCACTTTCTTAGGGTAAAAACAACCACATTGGTCTTACAGTATGCCACATATTTCTCCCCAGAGAAGGAAACAGCTGAAGGGGATTTTACAGGTAAACTTTACTGTAGTGAAATTGCCCGGTGAATGGATGTAACTATCACCCTCATGAAAACAAGTTGGTAGACGACGCATACTGTTGAGAGGAAAGATCGATAAGGAAGGCTACGAAACATCATCACCGATGAGGATGAACGGCTATTTCAATAGAATTGGGAAAACTCCTTCACTTCGGTAACTGTGGTCCGGATAGAGACGAGCTCCCCGAGACCTGAAGAACTGCATGAAGTCCCCTTTCGAAACTCAATATCAGCCTAAGACGCACAGCAGCCAAGGTGGTGTTAGCTCTTGTGCACCTAGGCAAATGTAAGTGTTGGGCGGAGTTAAGAATGTTGGACTTGAGTTCTTTTTTCCGATGAGAAAACATTCAATTAGTTATTTCATTGTCTCGTAGTCCTCTTCGGGGCTGATACCAGTTTATCAGCCAAACAACGCTCGTTTTTCTCACACATAATTTGGGAACGACCCAGGAGCATCATTCTGCACTATTGTTCGCCGTCTTTCGTTCGCGGCGTACGGCGGATGTTCCATCAAATGACATCCACCATTCTCCAAGTAAACGGGAACTATATTTGACGTCCGCAGTAGCGCTTTTAGGTGTTCACCTCACCGTCGGGTGCTGTCGTTCCGGATGAACACCCGTGACAGTATGCTCCAAATATATGCTCCCACGAGTAAAGAGCAGTCCGAAGAAAAAAGCTTATAGAGCTTTGGAGCGAATTTTTCTATGCGTAATTGAGTCGCGGGCATCAACAATGAATATAGAATATCATAGACGTTCGCACAAGTGCCTGTTGGTGTTATTTCACCTTCAATAGCCTGGATTATCCGAATGCAGGGAGTCCCTCCTTATCCGTCATGTTAGGTTCTGCAAAACTTCGTCGTATTTTGGTACGACGGAAACGAATCACCATTTTCCAATCGCGCTTCATTCATAATTTATTATTACGTTATTTCACATGTGTTATCTAAATGCTCATTTGTATAGGTATGAGAAAATTTATTTCACTGTGAACGTATCAATTAAAGATGCGATTTAAAAGACTAAAAATAAGCATTTTGAAATATCTATAAATTATTATGTTTTTTCTTATTAAATGTCATGATGGTAGAGCATCTGTGAGATGCTAGGGCCACGGTGCCCAGAGTTGTCATTGGGATTGAAAATACGGAGACACGTTCTCGAGCGAAAAGGATGCGTTTATTCGGCGAGCTCCCATGCACCCGCGAGTCAAGAGATCGTGTCCACACGCCAGCAGACCCGCCAACCACAACTGGAGAAACCTAAAATGCACAACCATGCAGTGGCACTCCTAGCCACTAAATGGGGCAGCGACCACCTTTCGAACCGTCCGCTCAAGGCTCCCCAAGGCGGGTGAGAAACCCATATCGGTGGGCAAGTACACGACCTTATTGAGTGAGTGATTCGCATTTCACATTGAGTGTCTAGGGGAGGGTTTGGAGCTCGGCCACTACGACCCCAACCCCTCCCTGTGCACGCCTTTAATTCGCCTAACTTCTAATACGGGTAGGGTTGACGAAGTGTACCGGACAGTAAAATCAGATAGAGATGTCGGAGTACCGGATCTCTTGAATAAGCATAGTGATGTAAAGAGGGGACCCTCTGTCTAAAGCGTGCTGCCATAGGAGTGGCCGATTTTCGGTTCACGCCAGGTCAATCCAAATTCAAAACGTTACTAGTTAAAATACACTCATAAAAGTTAAAATTACTGAACACATTGGCAAAATTAGTTTTACTTAAAGGACACTTGTAATACCTAATGCTGTGGAAAATGGCACTTCTCGAGTGGAAAACTGAATATTTAAAAATAGCATTGGCATGTATTAATATGCAATCATTTTTTTTTATCCCCACATACGTTGTTTTATGATCAACTACTACCTCTATTTCCAAAATAAGAAGAAAAATTGATTTGGATACGCGTACAGCATACGCATATCTCACTGAAAATCTAGAAAATAACGCTGAAAAACTAAAACCAGAATGAATGACGATTTCAAGAGTCTTTCATTTTTATTTGGGTCCTTCACTCTGGCCAGTAATCGATATTAAATTCGCAAATATGGCAGATGGACCCGAAAGCTGAATTATAGTGAAATAACTTTCTTCTGCACCAAGCCTTCTTCTGCACTGCACACAACATACATGAAAAATCAGGATAGTGCATTAAATCGAGTGATAAAGGCCATCAGAGATACCGTCAACTACCTGCTTTCAAAAATAGGAGTTCACTGAATGAGCAAGTCAGTCAACATGAACATCAGACGACGGGCAGGAATTGAGAAGCAAGTGGGGCAGAGAACCTAAGTCAAATATCACATTCAGCGAGCAACGCAATGGCTGGGTTTAGAGCCGAAGTAAATGATCTATTAATTTTCTAATCCCTACCATGTATAAAATTTACACATGTAGGGTATTTTATTCTTTGAGAAGTTTTCATGACAGAACAATTGCATCACAAATATTTAGTTGGTAGTTAAAAGAGGCATCACCCAGATTTGAACTCAGGACCCTTCAGTTCGTCAAGGAATGCTCTTACCACTGGGCTACTACAACCACTACGATTGGCAGTGTTATGTTGGGCTTCATATTCACATAAAAAGTAAAATTAAACGATCTATTTGTAGCCTTGACTAAATGAGGACTCCTGATTTATTGAAGGAAATCAGCTTGAATCATCATTACAAACTTGGCAAATACGTAAGCTTGAACTAAGCATTTAAAATATTTGTAAAATCCTTTCTTTCGACTTCTTAAGCGCTGGAAATCAAGTATCCAATTTGGGTATCGTCAATATTTTTGAAGAAAAGTTTTACTCACTTTTGATAGGTGGATTCTTTTGGTGAGAATTATTTTCCACGTCTTTAGATTCCTATTATCCAGTTTCCTGTATTTACACGTATAAGTTGTCAGGTAATACACTAAAATGTTAATTTGAGTGTTTGATATTCCTCCACAACGACCTAGCTAGTCAACCTAGCCTCCAGCAGTAGAATAATAACCTAATAAAAACGACATTCATCCACAACCCTTTGGATATTTTAGTTTGATAATATCTCGAGCAAACAAACAAGCTGCATCCTTATGATAAATTCACTTATCGTGTAAATTCATTGATTTTAAACCGAGAAAAATATTTCAAAGGGCTCAATGCATGAAATAAATAGCAAGTATCATTATATAAAGTATAATAACTTTGGAACATGAACTGGCTACTGGGTGAGAGTGGTGGAGATCCATCATATTAACTCCAGGGATCTCTTGCGAATGTAGACCTTAAATGTATGCCTATTACGTCAATGTGTAAAAACTATTGCCACCCTTATATTCCCCTTTGAATATTCCCGGTGTTGAACTCACTTTCTGTGTTGCCAAGTTGGCGGATTTCATTTAGTTCCCACATAGGCCGCATTTAGACGCCAAACACCTTTGCGTTAATTATTTCCGCCACTGTACATAAACAAGTTTTTTTCCTCTGGAGGTACAAGTGCCCATGGAGTCCTCAGGGATGGAAAAACTACAGTCTGACCTACACTTTAAGTGGTTGTAAAAATAAAACGAGTTGAGATAGAGAAGAAAAACTTTGGATTCTCTCCTATATCTACATGAAAAGATAAATCATGCCAAGTTTCATCGAAATCTGAGTCGGTGGGTGTCATGGTGTGGATGAACTGCTATAGAATGACCCAGTAGGGTTTTCTGCCTGCCACCAGGCTTCGTGAAAGTGGTAAGAATATTTTGTCCAAAACAGCACTTCATCTTGATTGATATAGTCCACTAGCTTTCTAGGAGGTGCTGACGTCTAGGAGAGCAATAGCTTCATCTAATACAAGGGTTTCTTTATTTCCTTCAGAAAGTTTGCTTGAGCTTTAGCGATGTATGAATGTGGCATCAGTTTTCCTAGTTTATCAATTACAGTTATTATATATTCACCAAATGATACAAAGAAATTTCTGAAACTCAATTTCAGTCAGTAGATACTCACTGACTGCATTAGATTTCATCTTCAGGGTCCCATTCTTCAAATTTTTCAACATTTGTGGCGGGGTGAAATTACATGGAATGACTCTCAGTCCATTCACATTAACCTGGAAAATGGCAACTCACGATAGGGGAAATAGGTGGAAGAGAGGGGGAATTTTTGCGGGATATTTACCCTCCATTAGTCATGCACAGCAAGCCATTTTGGCTCAGAAAATTACAAGTTCATGCATATGCCTCCCGATGCTGCTAAGCGGTGCCACCCCTATTCTTTGAATTGGATGAGGCCCACCAGCGCAGTAGACCACCGAGTGTCGGCCAAGATGGAGCAAAAGGACTGTGCGTGGACTACCTTTCATCAGGCTCCTGCCCGTTGACCTATCTCGGATGGGTGACTCTACAAGGAGCAAGATTCATTGCAACTACAGGGGTCATGGGAACACGCAAGCACCTATCCTACCATAACAAGACATAGTTCAAAAGGAGGGCATTCAGTTTAATAACATTTATAAATGCATAACATTGATTTGGAACCATTCGGAGAGACTGGCCAAAGAATTCCACAGAACATCTTTAGCATCTGGATTTAAATCTATGTAATGGGACAATTTTATGATACCTGCACACACAATATATTTTACTAACTTAAACAAGTTTTCTCTATAACTAATAAAGATTTTAAAAATTGATATCAAGAGTTTGCCATGAGAAACACCAAAGAAATCTTCAAAGGATGGCAGCGGCGTTGGAAGTGGGGGGCAGGAGGGGCCAAAGGTCTCCCCCCCACAGAATTTGCCCAAGATCCTTGATAAATCAGTAGTCTCCATTAATAAAAATTTAATTTCAATTGTTTGCTTTTTCCCTTCTGGCACGTGCTCTCACACCTTCATATGCTCTATTAGAGAAATTCTAGTCTCTATCCCCTCATATCCGCAAATAAATGCAGGCCCTTTTCCTATAGGAGCCAGGGCCCTTTTCAAGATTGCCCCCATCCCTTCTCCCAGCAAATATAAGTGGATTTTCTGTTAGCCAAGTACCTACTACTCTAGGAAATGTTTTCAATATTCCACAATTTTCGACTTTGGATAAAAACATAAAGTGACAGGCCTTAACAAATCCTAAGGAAAATTATATTGATCCTATTAACTTGAATGTGGCTATTTACTGAGGTAGCAACAACATGCTGACAAGAAAACAGAAAGGCAGTAGGTACCTCTTCCACTAGTAGTAGTCTTCCACTCCAAAACCCATGTTTATTAGCTATTGTTGAAAACATTTGACCTTTTTGCAATGCCATCCACGTTAACAATGAGTTAGTTTTTTAAGGGAAAATGCTTACTGTTAAAAATTACAATTACCATGACCACCATGCAATTAATTTACAAGTGGTGCAGCACAACGTTTTAACCAAATTTACAAATCCTAAGTTACGTGCATCAACCTTAACTTCCAGGCCATTTGATTATCAGAATTAATACAGTACAAAAGTAAAATATAACAAATAAAATACAAAAGTAATACATCACTGTAATGCCTCTGGGATGTAATTAAAATGATCATTATTTGAGTACTTTACCCTGGAACCACTTGCGTGGCCATCTAAGAGCGTTTACGACGTAGTTTAGGGTTCCTAAAACATAAATATAACTGATTGAGGGCAGAATTATAATGGTCCGATAGCATCGATGTCCCACAGCTAATTAGCTCTACAAATTTCTTACGGCAAATTCATTCCGACATAGAGCAACATCAAATGACAGACTTACTTTTCCGGAATCCGGTATGGCTTTCTTCATGATTTTCGCAACATTTGCAATGGGCAGAAACCTGTCCTGCTCTCGTAATGGATGAGAAAGCTTATCCCCACCGTCATGATTTGAATCGTCAGTATTCTCGGCAGTCAGCGCGGCATCAGCATCATCTACGGGTCAAAGTACACCTATTACCTTCTTTTAAGATCTCGAGCGTTTGTATAATAGAATCATCCTACCGTCAGCTTCACCGTGGACAATATACGATCCATCACCAGTCAGGAAAGAATTACCAAGATCGTCACCGCTTTCACTATTTTCCATTTGCTCGGAAAGCTATAATTACAACCAATACGATGAACCCCGAGGATCTTCCTCGAGCTCAAATCTTTCAAAGAGCGAAACCTTTGGTTAACTGTAACTAATCGCGTTTTTCTAGAGAACTCACACAGTTCATCCGTGCGGGTCACGAATGTCAAACATAAACATTATCATCAGGAGGAGCAGGAGGAGGACGCTGGCGATTCTCTTTTGCTTTTAATTAGTGAAATATCCGTTGCAATAAGCGCCACGGAGCGCGGTAAAACTAATGTGTGTGTCGAAGTACGTGTTCACAAATCTAACTCATCCATAGTTAGAATCTTATAAAGTTAAGTGTCAATACACGTTGCTAAGAGTAATAATTTCGTCCAAATGGATATTAAAAGAAGTACTAAAGTTAAAGTTTCGAGTACTGTCAATGCTAAATATCCTCATGACTTACAGTTTTATATATTCCCTCCTGATTATGATATTACCTTATCAGAATTTCGGAGATTGGCGTTTGAGCGATTGAAAAGTGAGTAACGACCTATACAGTTGAGTGTTACATGATCCGAATTCCTACATGTGTTCACTTTCATCCACAGTTCTGAGAATCATTGAAGAGGTGACTCTTCGAAGCCGCTCTAAGTTTTCTAAAGAATGGGTTGCATCTGTTCTTAATGAGCTCAGAAAGCATGGGTGTAAAAAGTATGCCACTTTGGTAAGTGCTGATTTTTTTCTTTATAATTACTCCGAAAGAAATTGTGTTGATGTTGAAAATTTAAAGAACTGTAGGTAACCATTAGGAGATAAGCATAATGATAATCAATTTTAAGTTCAAGAAAGGGGCAGGAATCCCAATGGGAAAAAACAGGGAATGCATGTTCGAAAACAAAGTTGAATGTATAGGGACAACTTTGAGTTAGTAACAACCCTTGGAAAGAAGGCTAGTGGGAATTTGAGTCAAGAAAACTTAAATTCTTCTAGCCATTCCGAGGTGCACGAACATTTCGATAAAACTCCCTGGTGGTATAATGGTGTGTTGGGGAAATTATCATAAATACTAGTACCTATAAATGATTAACAAGACTGACTATATTCCAAGTTTAAACCAAAGCAATCGGAGTGAGATTCATTTCCTTTTTGTTGGTTTAATTGTATTACTCCTTTTCTTCTGTTTTTTTTTCTTAATACATGATATTTACATATAACCACCTCGAACATGGAATTTACGGATTGGGGGCTCTTCTTGATGCTAAGGGATCATCTAACGACACATCCTTCGATCAAATCTGCAATGCAGCAAGAAGACTTGGCATCCATACTCATATTTTTAGCTGGATTAGGCACATTTGAGAACAAAGAAATGTCAAGGTTTTCTTGAGAGAAAGTTCAATGAAAGTATCTGTGAAACAAGGCTACCCTTAGGGAGGAGTGTTACTTCTCCTCCTCTGGAACGTGGTTGTTGACAGTCTTCTTTCAAGACTGAATAAGACTGGTACATACACTCAAGGATATGTAGATTATGTAGGTATACTTATCACCAGAAAGTACATGGATACCATCTCTGGACTCGTGCAGAAGGCCCTGGATAAGGCAATGGATTGGTGTGCCGTAACAGGACTGATGGTGAATACGGAGAAGGCCAAGCTTGTATTGTTCACTCACCAATAGAAGAAAAATGCAAGACCTCAGGCTTCCCTCTTTGCAGGGAAAATTTCTGCCGGCTTCTCCATAAGTCAAGCATGTTGGCGTTACCTTGAACTCCAAGGTTAACTACGGAGAACATTTGGAGGCGAAAACGAGGAAAGCCATTAGCTGAATTTATATGGCAGTCGTTAAACCTAGTTTTATGCAGTACTCGTTTTACAGCAGTACAGCAGTACAATTTACGCAATTTACAGTACAGCAATGCAATTAATATGAAGTGTTACGTATCAGCTGCACATTATAAATCATAGTTTGGTGGAAAAGCAGCAGGCAGAAAACTGCCAGGAATAGAATTAACCACCTTCAAAGAATGGCCTGAATAGGCAATCAGAACAACCCCAACCTTGGCACTAGAAACTGTACTGAATCTCACCCCACTTTATGTGGAGGCGGAGGTTCAGGCAAGGACATAGGCCTATTGTCTGATGGGACAGTGGTATGATGAAGGAAGTTCTTTTGGTCATAGACAATTTTGGACTGAGCTCATGAAGTCGAGCCCCAGCCTTGAGATGGTGGGTGACAGAATTATAGCAAGGGTCAACCAATCACCCGTTCATTTCAAGACCCACTTTCCTGGTAGGAAACAGTGGGTTGGAAAGGAGGGGAAGGGACTTCATATGGGGGGCTGATGTATGGCATACATCAGTTCGTTTCAAGACCCACTTTCCTGGTAGGGAACAGTGGCTTGGAAAGGAGGGGAAGGGACTTCATACTGATGTATGGCATACAGATGGTTCCAGGAAAGAAGGAAGAGCAGGAGCAGGGGTCTACTACTGTAGCACACCCATGAAGTGCTCAATCCCTCTGGGAAAATATGCTATGGTGTTCCAGGCAGAGGTATATGCACTTCTGACCTTCATGCATGCTATCGAAGAGGTTGGGATGTTTAACAGACCAATACACATATGCACTGATAGGCTGCTTGAAAAGCCCTGACATCACCATGTTGCAAATCACATCTGCTGCAGGAGTGTCGTGAGGCACTCAATGAGATAGGTGGGTGATGCGGCAAGGTGGGACTTTTCCGGGTGCCTGGTCATGCGGCAATGATGAAGAAATGAGATGGCTGATGAGCTGGCAAAGACCAGATCCAGCCGCAATCAGATTGGACCTGAGCCAATCATACCCATTGCGGTTTCAATGTAGATAGTGGAAATTAGAATGTGGTGCTTAGCAAGGAATTCTGAGATCTGGAGAATCATGAAGAGTCAGCAACAGGCCAAATTACACATAGGAGAACCTAGACTTGGACTCACAAAAAGACTCCTTCTACTAAACAGGAGTCAACTATGAACGGTAGTGGGACTCCTTACCAGGAACTACTAAGTAATGAGGCATCAACACCAGCTGGAAATCGCAGATTCACCCAGATGCAGGTGGTGTGAAGAAAGAGGTTGAAACCAAATCCCGCATATTAAGCAAGTGACCTGCTGTGATAAGGACTCGAAATAGGTATGTGGGTGCACCATTCATGGAGCCCAGGGAGAGCCCTATCTTTTCACCACTGTACAATCTGTGAACAATCCTTTTCAATGATGGAACGCATTTAATGGAATGCAAGAAATAATCTGATCTTCATTGCAAGCATTGCATTGTGGGGGTAATAGGTGCTATCATATGTGATAACCCATCTAAGTTGCAACGATACAAAAGTTCATATAATATGCTGGTTCCTTTGAAAACTATAAATTTTACAAATCCATTTTCATATTCAAAATACAACACTACTGTGAAAAACTGTAATTATACCTCCTGATTTTTCATTGCAGTTTTCATCGTTGGGCACTGTTGGCTCATCAGTGGATGAAGATGTTCGTAGAGATGATCATACGTCGCATTTCATCCTTCGCCTTGCTTACTCCAACTCAGAGCAACATCAAATGTGGTTCATTGCCAGGGAGCTTGAGTTATTTCGACTGCGGTTCGGTCAACTTAGCCCGGAGGGTGTTCAGAACTTTGTTGAACAGAATAAACTTTCATTTTCTGTGGTGAGTTTTCAATTTATTGTTTATGTGCAAAGTATCATTAATTCATGTCCTACAATGGATTTCCACAAAGTATCAGCCTCCACCATTCATTTAATTATTGTTTATGATTAGTTTGTTATTCAATAGAATTTCACATTCAATCAATTCCACTGCGTGACTGCTCTGGTTTGGTTAATTTAAGTCAACCCCTTTCAGGTCTCTTTGCTGTTTTATCTTTTTCTCCTACAAAAGTGAAATTCTTTTAATCCTTTCTGTTTTATTGATTTTGTATTAAGTTGGTGCAAAGGCTTCCATGGTACGATCTAAATGGAAGCTGCATCTTCCAGGTTTCACTGCGTCGTCGTTGATTAGACAACACTTTCGGCTGCATTCCAGCAGGTGTCTTCAGGTCGAAGTGCTTGATGCTATGTTTTCGCCATTGTTATTTAGGCTGTCCGATGAAGTGACTCCTCTCTGATTGGTTGTTTGATGATTCGCATTTCTTCGACCAATGAGGTGTGAGTTAGGTTTAAAAAATCTCTTCCAGGCATTGTGGAGACTATAGCCCATCTTCTCAGTTGAAGTTTTGAGGATGTTTTCTGATTTCTATTGCCTCTCGGATAATCCTAGGGAAATAACGTGCTTCTCAGGCGATCGATCGCCTTGGTGTCTTCAAAGTTGATGTTGGGACGTGGTTCCGACCACGTATGCTCCACCACAGCGGAAAGGTGAAATTGTTTGTTTTTGACAGCTCTTTTGTGCTCTTGTAGATGGCACTTTCCAGCTCTTCCTGCCTGCCCAATGTAGGATAGCCCACTGCTACTATCGATTTTGTAGACTCCTTCGTGGGCATTGGGGGAGATGTGGTCCATAGGTCTGGAAGGACTTCTCCTCTCTTCTTCCTGCAGTTGAAGCGGGTGACGACACCATGCTTTCGGAGGAGTCTGGCGATCTTGTCAGTGGTGCCTGCCACATTGTCGGTATTGTGGCATAAACAGCGGGTCTTGTCTTCTCTGTAGTCAACTTGCATGTCGTGTCCCGGAGTTTTGGTTCTTTCTTTGCGGTTCTTTGACCAAATCTCTTGGGTATCCATTCATCCTGTCGTGGAATTCAGCCAACACTGTTGCCTAATCAACGACAACGTGGTGACGGAAGATGCAGCTTTCATTCATTTTGTATTACAGTGGAACCTCAGCAGTACGAGTGTGGCCTATTACGAGACCCCCACCAATACGAGAGATTGCAGGGGCACCGTCAATTGACCCTATGATTGCCATGTAAAAAAAATACAGTTTTTACGAGACCCTTTTGGTGTTGTCCCCGCTGTTGCATGAGTTTCTGTCACCGGCAAACAAACACCAAAAGTGGCCAACATCTTCCATAGCTTGCGATCTGTTAGCAATGCAATTAATATGAAGTGTTACGTATCAGCTGCACATTATAAATCACCATCTGATTAATTTATTGTTAATATTGGTGGAAATACTTCAGCCAGAGCACACTCGCATGCCTGTGAGAGCATTTCCAAGATAGACACCAGGGTCCAAAAACCCAAAACACTTAAGTTTCGGAACGAAAAAACGGCAAGCCACTCAATTGTCACTCCTCTTTTCATATTTTCTTTCACGCTATATTTATCAATGTTCAACATTTTCGTGAGTTGATTTTATAATTTACGAGATTATTGAAGTTAGAAAATTATTATTTGTTACCTATACTTGTAGCTGCTTGATGTAATGTGATGAACACGGTGCCAAAGAAGTAGCGCTCTTAGTTTATTGACTTCAATATGTCTTATATTTCATTCTATGTTTTGATGCCATTATTGAGTTATCATATGAATTAATACTTAACACATTTGTTGGTACAGGAAGGCTCTTCATTAGACCCATTTCTTCAGTCCTTTGTATCTTACTACTGTTGCATATATACACCCGACAAAAGTACTTTACCTACGTCAAGGGCCTTAGGAAATCTTTGAAAAGAACTTATTGTGATACAACCACTATTTCAATAAAATTGTTATACATGGCAAAGTAGATTGTTTTTCAATGGGGACCTTACATTAGGTGAAAAGAAAACGCCCTCCACGGCACAATGCCTTCCACCACTTCCACAGTCTCTTTCTGTCTGCTGAAACAAATGCGATACGTTATTCCAAATGGCTTCCGCAAAATGTTGCAAAAAACGTGAATATACTGATCATAAAAATTAATACCAACCAAGGGAAAGCATAAAGGCTAGTAAAAAGGCGATACAAATTTGATTTTCAGTTATGGTTTAAATTTTTTGGTGAAACTAAAAAAAGTTATGGAATGAACATTAGAAAATGGAACGAGCATTAGAAAAGAGTAGCTTGGCCAGTTGTGCATTTGGGAAAATGGTCGGCAACTCGAGGCTTTTTGCATTTTTTGGAGCAGGTACTTGATCTAATGTTTAGTTGGTAAATTAAGTAGGGATATGTATTACTGCAAAAACTTCCCCCTTCTTTCGAGATTTGTGCTCAGACTCTCCGGATGGAAATACTTCCGCCACCACACCAACCCGATTCGTAGAAAATTGTTGGCAATAGGTTTCATGGCGATTATTTACACCAACCTCGGTAAGACGATACTTCACTATAGCGAGAGTTTTCTTGGGCACCGTGAGGTCTCGTTTTTCAGAGGTTGCACTGTATGCTGTTTTGAAAAGGAATTAGATTTTAGCCATAATTGTCTGCTATTCACAATATAATATTAATATAAAGTGGGTGGCGATCTTCAGAGAAAACCTGGAATTATCAGTGAATTTTGGATTTCTGGAAAAGTCAGGGAATTCTCATAACAATCAGGGGGAAACTGGGATAGAAAATTCTTGTTATTTTTCTACCATTACGTTTAACGGGCAATCTTTCCCACCCTTTATTTACCCAAAACATTTCACCAACTAAAACTAATATCCGTTGCTGAAGTGCATAGAATTTCCCCGTGCATACAAGTGCCCCGTCAATTGATTGAACGTTCAGTTGTGAATCTTAGTTATTTAGTTGTAAGTCTGTCATACAATGTATCTCTTTTGTATATCCTTCATGCAATATTTGCCTAGTAGTGTTAAAATTCATGATCACGTATTCCACTCATCACACAGAATCCGAGGCTATGTTTTTCGGAAGATTTTACCTCACATTTTTTTTAACTTCCGAGACTCAAGTTGAGAGGTAGTTGTAGCACACTAGCTCATAGTAAATACATGCTTGCAGTCCTAAAAATACGATATGATGATTATTAAAACTGTAATACAAGTACGATCACACGTGTAAACAAAACCTTACGTAAGATCATCTTCGATTCCCATGCCCCCGTTCGTGAGACAGTAAGAAGAGCCCTCCTCCACTCCCCACCTTTCACGCTCAACATAATTATTGAATGGCCCCCCTTTGCTCCCTCTCGAAGCAATTCAGCCTGGTCACAAACCACCTGAAATATGATATTCCTGAATATGATGATGCCATTGCTAATTGCCTCCTGTTTTCGCTTGCGGTGACATGCTTACATTTTGTTTGTTCTTACGAATATTTTTACATTATTGTTCCCTCTTACAATCAAGGGGTTAATACCACGTTAATCAAATTGTTATTCGCTTCTGAAGGTCACTCGTGCTATCCGATTTTGAACTAGTGCAACAACTTGGCTTTGGTTTGTATTTTTTGTGCACTTTAGTGATAACTGTGCTGTAGTCCGACAATAAATTGGCCGTTAACTTTCCCTTTGATGCCCTTCAAGTAATCCTCCCATAACCACCACGACACGCTACCTCTTTCTTGAAGGATTAGACATTGTCAATCTGTAATTTTACCAAGGGAAACATACACAGCCACTGATATACAATATGCATCTGCAGAAGATCGTTCTCCTGGGTTGTGCCAATGTCGCAATAGTTCAGGGCAGAGGCGCAACAACACAACAACACCCCGAATCGTGGGGGGAAGGGCAAACTCCTGTAAAAGCGCAGGGGATGGGGTGTTGCATAACTTCCAGGGGGGACCAATATGCTGGTCGTCGAGTTTCGAACAGCGTCACTTTGGTGGTTGTCACAACAATATGAAAGGAACAAATGAAAGGGAATTTTGATAGAATGTGAATTATACTTTTATTAATTTAATTACTTTCAATTATTATTAGAAATACACGTGGAAATTTGATGTATGTGATGTAACCTTCCCATAAACCACTGGAGGCAGGCAACCTGGGTCTATTTTCAATTGTCTTTTTCTTTGTGCCTGAACTTATGCCTTTGTGTGTGAGTGAATGCTTGTGAGGTTTGATTGCTGTGCGATTGTTACTGGCGTGGAATAATATTCCCGTAAACAATTACGGAAAGGGTAAAAGTTTCCCATTTTTAGGTTGAGCGTATCGGTCCTGTGGTTGGCCACTTTGCCTTACACGAAACTCATCGTCATTGGTCAACAATCCAAGGAATGGTTTGACGCAGCTTTCCACTCGATTCTTCTATCGGCCAACATTTTCATTGTACTCTTTAACATCCTTCACAACCTGTTCTATGTATCGCATACGAGGCCTGCCTTTTCCAATCTTCCCATTCACTTTTCCCTCGACGATTGTCTTCATCAGGCCATCGTGTCTTAAGATGTGGCCGATTAAGTTGTCCCTTCTTCTTTTTAGAGTTGTCAGCAGACTTCTCTTTTCTCCCACTCTTCTTAACACTTCCTCGTTACTTACTCGGTCGATCCATTTAATCCTCAGCATTCTTCTGTACCACCACCTTTCGAATGCTTCTACTCTTTTCTTCTCCGCTGCTGTCATCGTCCATGCCTCACTGCCATAAAGAAACATGATTACGACTCATCGACATCAATGATTCACATCAACTCATCAATGATTCGCATTGACTCATCGGCTTCAATGATTCATCGCTGTCGATGGTCAATGACATTGATCGTCATCGATTTCAGTCATCACACCAAGATGACTGAAATCATCGTCGATGACTTGGATTAATCAACTCATCGCACAAGAGTAAGCACTTGTGCTGAAAGTGCTTATTACCTTCAGTTCGCTGAAGAGGGCCACCTTGTGGCTGAAATACGTATATCCAACTGTCACCCTTGTTTTCTTTCACCCTGTTCTTTGTGGTCATCCCCTCCCCCTTTTTAACTCTAGTTAGAATGTTTTTCCTTGACTTCACTCAGTTTTTACCTGACATTGCGGCTGAGTGTGTGAGAGATTGTGTGCTTGTGAAGTGTGATTGCTCTGAGATTGTCCCTGGTGTGGAATATTATTCCCGTAAACAGTTGCACAAAGGGTGAAAATTCCCAATTTAGGGTTGAGTGTATCAGTCCTATGGTTGGTCACTGGCGATGAATTAGCCTTCCCATAAACCGCCACAGGTAGGCCGTGTTTAATTTCATTTTTTCATTTGTTTTCTCCTTCGAGTGGTGCAAAAGTATTATGGCCATTGGAGTATTCTTTGCCTTACATATTAGAGACCATAGAGCTCATCCAACCCCATATTAAAGAGTCATGGAAAATAATCTAGGGACATATTTAGGTAAAATAGTAGATTCATCAATGTATCAAAATTCTCATTATCTGTTTAACTCTTTTAGTTTATCCTGAGGATTACACCAAGGCGTTGAAACGCATCTAAAATAAAATTGAAACTGTGGGCAATACAAAGTTGAATTATTTTTAACATTGCCGTGAGATAGCTATATTAAGATGCTAGAGGGTTGGTATGTATGCGATGTGATTTATCCCTTCCTAACTGTAACATTGCAGTGGAAATGGCTTTATAGTTATATTTAGGTACAGTAGATGGTGGTGGTGTGCCTGCGCACTCTTTCTCGCGTTCAACTCTGATGTATTGATGACCTGATTTCGCCGAGTAAGGATTACGTAGACTGGTGCATTGTAACTGATGCGTTAATTAGAATGAACCCCTCGTTACTCGTCATAGGTTTTAGGCGACCCTCAGTTATTGGGTTCCACTATGTAGTATTGCTGATGCGATGTTGCCGAGTAAAGGCATTCGTGCCCTCGTGGACATTGTCTTCGAGTGGACTTGTCTTGAGGATGCATTCCTAAACTTTGGCAATCAATCCCCTCGAACCCGCTTTTCGCTTGGATCTAGGTTTTCAATCTAGGCCTCTTCATTGCATTCTTGCGCAACTACCCTTGCATTCTTAGATACCATTTTATTTTCCCCTTTGTCTGTTGGGCAAACTTTGCACCCAAATTCGAACAGGTCGATATTCGCCAAAAATTAATGAAACAATTAACTGAAGTTAGGTTTGTAATAGTACATGTGTAATTTTATCAGTTAAAAGTTAACTCTTATAAAAAGTAATGGTTAAGTTAAGTAGTTATCTACATTTTTAATGATTAATTTTAGTCTTTAATTTTTTTAATCGTTAATGCCAACTATGTATTGGGCAAAGAGACTTACTTTCACTAAATGAATCATCTCCTGGAAAATGGCCCCTATACTCAATTGCCAAAAACCCCTCTCAGTTGAATGCTTCAGGAGACCAAAGTAGCCTAAAACAAATGTACTCATCTCATGGACAGAACTCTTAAATTCAAACTCCACATTTCCAACCCCAATCTGGAACGTATGTATGGTCTTCCAAAAATTCACAAGAGAGACTTCCTGATGCACCCTATTGTATCAGCCATAAACTTCCCCTTCTACTACTTGTCCAAATGGCTAACCTGGGAATTCTCCAACCTTCATTACCAGAGTGAATCTTGTCTTAAGATCACAACTCATTTCATCAAAAAAAATCAAACATATAACCCTAAAAGACTCAGAAATACTGGTTTCCTTCTATGTGGAATCACTCTTCCCAAGTGTTCTGATTCCCAAAACCTTGGCGTTTCTAGAAGAATGGCTTCTATCCAAAGACATCGCCGAAAAAACCATCGAAGAATACATACTCCTTACCAGCTTGGCTATGAACCATAACTTCTTTACCTTCAACAACTCCTCCTATAAACAGAATTTTGGCACATCCATGGGAAACTCTCTTTGTCCCTTCCTGGCCAACCTTTTCATGACAAATGTGAACATCAATGCCAGGAAAATTTCCAATACTTACCAAAAACATGGTCCAGGGATGTGGATGATATTATGGCCATCTGCAATACTAATGCCTGTTTGGTTGCTCTTTTCCTTCAAGATCTCAATAATCAATATCCCTCTATAAATTTCACACACGAAATTGAGATGCGCAATGTACTCCCCTTCCTAGACAATTTATCCACCTTGAGCCTCATATTCCAAGGTATGCATATGTGTTTGGGAAGTGAATATAACATGTTTTGCCTGTGGAAATCTCCCTTTGATTTCACATGACAATTACAAGAATTTAATGGATGTTTTCTGGTTTTACCTACAGGTCACTCCCAGTGAAAAGGAACAAATATTTAGTCATCTGGTGAATTGCACGCCCCACATGTCATCAACTGCTGTGGACGTCTCGGAGTATTTTAAGTTCCAATTTGAAGCTGTTCCCGATCTAGTTCGTAATCGTAGGGTATACTTACATGGTGGAATAGCATATGTTCCATCCAGTGAACTTGTCCATGTAGTGACACACATGTATCGTGGTATACTCATGAGGAGTCTTAAGGTAAGTGAGGGCTTATATTTCACTTCCGATCTGAACATTTCCTCAGTGCAGCACTTGTCTGGAGGGTTTTGTATTTTTTCAATATCTTTTACTTTGAATGAAGAAAAATTAATCATTATTCAAGGATTCCTCTCCTAATAGTACAAATAAAAATTGCAATTTTTAGTCTGCATTATGCTGGAATTTCACAAAAAAAAGCCTCCTCTGTTTAATACCTCTACTTCCATTCCTCTCCTTACTTTATCATCAGTCTTGCTTTTATGTCCTGGGTCTGAGGTGCTTGTCAAGTCTGTAGAAATTCATTTAGAGTCGTCTTTGCCTGTGGTATGTATTAATCTGACTTTTCCTCCACATTGGCAATAGAAATCATTCCTCATAGCCTTCTACTTTCACTGACTTCATGCCTCTTGTGCTTTTGTAGCATGTGTTGTCTGAGATCAAAATATCATAATTTTGAGGATCGTAATTTCGAGTTTCTACTGTAAAAGAGTTACTAAGGACATTGAAAATGTACATGGATGAGCATATTATAATCATGAATAATAATACCCTAACTTGAGGATCTTACTTTCACATTATGTTCTTAAATAAATTCCCCTTAAAACAGAATTCATTGGTAAGAGTTGATTTGACCTTGACTTGGAAATGCTGGCCTGCATTAGATGTTTCTGCAGCGTAGAATAGTGTTGATTTTGTAGTCTTGCCATAGTATATATATTTTTTTCAATGTAGATTTTGTCTCTCACAGGCTCTCATTCGGATTCGAAATTCTCTGGACAGTGACCCCCGTCTTGGTGCTCTCTTATCGAGTCTACACGTGGCCTACACTGGTCGAGATTATTCTAACAGTCCAGCCAAGGAGAACTCCATACTTCCTCAGGACTTAGACAAGGTAAGGAAAGGTCTTGGCATTTCAAGTAAAGCAGCTGTAAAAAAAAGTCATATCAGGTAAATGTGTCCTAATTGCCCACAATTGATGTGTGTGAATGACTTGGTAATTATCTCTCTACAAAATTCGTGCCCAAAAACAATCTATATTTCAATTGATAATGATCTCCAACTATGCGAAGATAAAATGGAAGAAGCTTGAAGATGAAAATGGCGTGGTTCTTGATACATATTAGCCTTGCTTTCCCTAAACACTCTTGATGTGTAGTCTGTACATACAGTACAGTGAATGCTAGATAGATAATTGTATTTGCCCAATGATCACACAGAAATGGATATAAGACACGTCAAAATAAAGAAAAATGTACAAAACACAGTACAAGCAAAGAGTGGATCCAGTTAGTTACAAGCAATAATTTAAATATTCATTAACAGAGTAATATAGTTTATCAATCAAAAAACTATGTACATTTTGCTTGAAACCCTTCACAGAATTTCTATTTTTAACCCAGTGGGCAATTTATTGTACAATTTGATGCCCAGTTCCCTGGGGCCAGAACTCGAAGCACTAGTTTTGACCGCACCTTGGTGACAATTTTTTGAACTACGTGTAACATATTGATGAAAATTGGCATTTATAGAAAGTTTTGCAGAAAGCTCAGACATTCACAACCGAAAACATAATAAACACAAGGGAAAGGGACAATATTTAAATTTTCAAAAATTGGTCTGGAAGGAGAGCGATATGATTTCCATGCAATAATTCTAATTAGGCATTTTTGCATTTTGAAAATCTTCATGGTGAGGGTGGAAGAGCCCCAGAAAGTCATATTGTAAGTCATATGCAGGAAGAAGTTACCATAGTATATTGTCTCAAGGACATCTAGACTCACAGTACAACATATGAATCTCATAAGATAGCAGACTGAGCTAAGTTTCTTCATCAGGGAATCAATATGCATTTCCCAGGGAAGGTTGCCGCTGATGTGAAAGCTAAAAAATTTTGTCGAGTTGACCTGCTGTATGTATTTATTATTGAACTTGACCAAAAAGCTTTCATTGATTTTTTTATGAGAGAAAATAATTAATTGTGTTTTCTGGGAGTTGAGGCAGATGTAATTTTCTTGACATCAGGTATTGAAATTTTTAGAGATGATATTAGCCTTATCAATCAAGTTAGGGTAGGAAGGTGAGGAGAGGAGGAAGTTCGTGTCATCAGAGCATAAAGTAATAGATTAGAACTAGAGGTGTCAGTAATATAATGATCCAAGTCATTGATATAAATTAAGAATAATATTGGGCCAAGAGTTGGGGAACTCCTAGGGAGCAGTGTGTTACTTCTGAAGGGTAATGTACACCATTAGCCAGAAGAGACACAAATTGAGTGCGATTAAGGAGATAAGTTTCTATCTAGTTGTAAGGAATACCTGTAATACCCAAGTGAAAGATTTTTTTAGAAAGTGATGATGATTTACGAGATCAAAAGCTTTTGAAAGATTGAAGAAGATACCAAGGGTTTTCTGCTTTCTGTCAAGTGATGACGGGATGAAATCAATGGCTTCATAAACTGCAGTAGTTGTAGATCTACCCTTCCTAACACCGTGTTGGTTAGGGATAAGAAGGGAATTTTTCAAAAAGGAAACTAGCTGAGTACCAAAACCCTTTCGAACACTTTGGCTAATGTGTTTTGCAATGTAATAGGACTGTAATTTTTAGCATCATTACATCTACATCTACACGATACCCTGCAAGCCACCGCGAGGGTGTGTGGCAGGGGGTGAAGATCACCAAGCATGCACTACTAACATGCAAGCAAGCAACTAAAGGGTCTCATGCAACTATATTGTTAGTATCTATAGTATTTAAGGGATTTATACATTCATCATGCACTATAGAATACTCTAAAATATTTCCTCTACCTATCCCTTTCCTATGCTGCCTATTCTGTTCTCTTATAGTACGGGGGAAAAATGCCATTTTGAATCTATCTGTACAACAATCTATCTCTCTAATCTTATTTATCTGGTCGAATCTAGCATAATACGCTGGTGTTTTTAATATGTGCCTAACATCTTCAGTAAAGCTATCCGATTGAAATTTCTCCAATAGATTTAATCTGGACTTTAACCTACGCTCTGATAATGATTCCCACCCTAATTCTTGTATTAATTCTGATACACTACTCAACCTATCGTAACACCTTTTGACGAACCTAGCTGCTCTACGCTGCACACTGTCTAGTTCTCTCATCAAACCTAATTCATTAGGATCCCATACACTGGCTGCATACTCAAGGTGGGGCCTAACTAGTGAAAAGTAGCATCGCTCTTTTGTCTTCTCATTAGGACAACTTTTTTTTAAATTGGGATATTTTTAGAGTGTTTGAGGGCAGAAGGGAAAACATCTTGGGACAGAGATTCATTCATCAGATATAACAATGGTTCTTTTATATTGTCATAAGCACAGAGAACAACAGAACCAGGTATAACATCAGGGCCAGTACAGTGTTTTTTCCAACTTTTTAAAAAATGATTAGTTTCAGTTTATAATCAGTGCATGGTTGAGCAAAAACAGGACACTGAAGAAGTTGTGGTCGTGACTGGGGGAGTCTCATTGGGTGCTCTCTCTGTAAAAGGGCTCCATTGTAAATAGCTGTTTAAAGTGATTGCTTAGTTCATAGTAACTTTCTGTTGACTCATCTTCAATTTTAATAGGTGATTATGGTAGCCAGTATTTCTATTCTGATTTATGATATTCCAAATTTCTTTCGATTTATTAGTAGATGCAGCAATTCTTTCATTGTTAAAGGTCAGTTTGGAATTTTTTAATATTTTATGATAATGATTTTTCATATACAGTGGAATCCCGGTATAACGAGTGCTCATAATCCCTCGGAAATCACTCGCTAAATCGAGCGCTCGTTATATACGAAGGTGTCGAAAAAACCCACCTAATTCTCATAGTCGTTCGTATTTACAGTTTTTCTTTTGTTTCCGTGGTATTTGACGAAGGTAAACAGCAAAAAAGTCATTTCAGGCACAATCTAGTAGAATATCAATATATTTCATGAAAGAAACAGGACATTTTCCATTATATAAAATATTAATTCCCCTAGTTTCGATGTTTTTCTTCCAGTTCTTCTATTTTTCGATCGCCGAAGAAAGCTGTAAAGACAGCGTAACTAGTCAGAATTAAAATATTAGGTATACTGTGGAAGTTTTTGGATAATTTTGCGAATATGTCATGACGATAATATCAGCTTTGTCGAGTTTTCGAATGTTAGCCGGTACGTCCATCGCGATATTTATCGTGATAATATATAGTGATATTTTATCGGGGCGCGATATCACGATATTTTATCGCGATATTTATCGTGATGTTTATCGTGATAGTTATCGCGATACCTACTTATAGCGATATTTATCGCACCCCGATATCTTATCGCGCCCCGACATCTTATCGCGCCCCGACATCTTATCGCGTCCGGACATCTATCGTGCCCCGACATCTTATCGCGCCCCGACATCTTATCGCGCCTCGACATTTTATCGTGCCCCGACATCTTATCGCGCCCCGATATCGTACCGTGCCCCGATATGTTATCGGGGCACGATAAGACGATGTTTATCGTCACGCTGAGTTATCGTTATCGCCACCTTATGATATGCTAAAATTACCGTATCCCGATATTGAATTATCAATATCGCCCATGCCTAGACCTAACTCCCTCTCCTACTCTCATCTTGCTCGTTGTCCGCCCACTCCCCTCCCACTGATGACTGGGCCTAACAAAAGAAGAACGTAAAATCGGAGTGTGCAGAGCATACTGAAGGCCGTAAATCGTTCATGTTTGGACATAACTGGCTTTAGGTGTTGTAGATATGGCACTCACCTTGTATTTTTAGTTTAATTAGCAGATAATACAAAACCCAATAGTTTATTTTTGCTATGCGGTGCATCGCCCTCGAGAGATATCTGTCGTAATACCGAGCGTATACCGTGGAAGGAACTTTAGGGCCTCGCTATATCCGCTTTATTTTACATGTAAAACATAGAATTTTGGCGGTACAAAGACAATCACTCGCTATAACGCGATTCTCGCAATAAGCCGTACTCACTATACCGGGCTTCTACTGTATTTATATTCTACTTTCAATTCCTGATCGTTGCTTAATTGCAAAAGAAAGCAAGATTTTTGAGTTCCTGTGAGATCTGCCGGATTTTATCTGTAACCCATGGCTTTCCAGTGGGCCTCTTTGCCAGAGGAGAAAGACTGCTGGAGTTCTGCACACAACATAAGTTAGTGGTTACTAACACATTATTCAAAAGTCACAACCGAAGAAGATACACGTGGAAAATGCCAGGAGACAGAAGAAGATTTCAAATAGACTACATTTTAGTGAAGCAGAGATATGGAAACCAAGTGAAGGACTGCAAAAGCTACCCTGGGGCAGACATTGACAGTGGCCATAATTTAGTGATGATGAAATGCCATCTAAAGTTATTGAAGAAATCAAAGAAGAATATATGGCAGTAGAAAAACTGAAGGAGGCTCAACATCAGCTGGCATTTCAAAAAGCAGTTGGAAACAACATAGGAGAGAACCTGAATGAGAAATCAGTGGAAGAGCGTTGGGAAAACATTAAATGTGGACTACAGGAAGCCGCAAAAGAAGTATTCCCACCATTGCCAAGGAAATTTCAATTGTTTGGAAAGGAAGAGAAATTGATCAATTTGGAACTAAAAATGCAATTTTATTCAAAATCTTATTGTATGAGAAAATCAAATGAAATAATTACAGTAGAAACTCGAAATTACGATGTCGACGGGACCGGAAAAATCGGCACTTCGTAATATCAAATTTCGTATCAACGAGTATCTTTCAAAAACATCGCGATGAAGCTCTTTGTCGTTTCCTTAAATTAAGATGAACTCTCGCGACGTACTTGCATGATTTACGAAGTTATAATTCATAAAAATATACTTAAATGTGTGTTCATGCCCCCAAGGTGCAAACAGTTTAACGCAACTAATTTGTCGGAGGTTGATTCTTCCCATTTTCGGGATTTCCACCACATCATTCCATCTTTTCACGGTGGAAATGCCGAAACTCGGAAGAATTAAACTCCCATCTAAGCCCCGCGGAAATTTACATGGCGACAACTAACTTGCCGTTCTTTTTTCCTATGAATGATTAGGCAATGAAGCGTCTTTTGCCCAATTTTTTGTGCAGTTTGGAATAAGCCTATGAAGCTTCATAGCGCATTTTTCTATATTATTTCCTAACTGGAGAACTCTTAAACTGAAGCGTGAGCGATGTTTAATCATTAGTAATACTGATTGATGCTTACAATAAGGAAGTGTGCGACTTACTCGATCATTGGCACCCGATATTGAAATTAGAGGAATAAAATTTCGTTAGAAGATGGTCCTTTCTCCGCGTCAGGCATAATATATGTATCTACCTACATTAAGCTAAGACAGTGAAAATAAGATTCTCTCTCGGATGCTATGCGATGGTTACATGTTATGTATTTTCTATAAATAATGCTAAGCCCATTAATTTCCCGGATTAACTATCGTTTTTCTCCCTTGAATTCAGCTTATTTGTGCGTGGTTATTTCCGAGATGATAGAGCTGAAAGAAGAGGTTATAGAAGAGTCCAGCTGTGTACCTCCTTTCAGAGGTACGGTGTACAAGCCACGCACTTCAACGGTGAAGGTTGATAGTTCCTTTTACACTTCATCGGCTACTAACGATGCTAACATTACAAATCAATAATTTTCGTTTTTCACTCGATTACACGAAAGCTTCAGTTGTGGTTCTATTAAGATTAGGTCCGCCTGCCTGCTCTTCATTCATTATATCTCAGAATTCTTTTAAACATTCGCTATTGAATTGAAATGTGGGATATTTTTGCTAATCGTTTTTCCTTTGCTTACGATCAAGCAAGGAGACTTGCGTCCAAGCATTGCAGCTCCAGGTCAGGCCACGCATCAAGCTGGAAGCTGCCTTCTTTCCCTCCTTTCCCCATCGCTGTGGGTGGGGGTTACTCCATTCGCCCGCTCACAAAAACAGCTGCGAGGCCCATGGTCTCGTAGAATCTTACGTCTGTTGTGAGGGTGATCCACCTGGGATTCAAGGCCAAGGGCTGCGCGTGAAGACTAAACCTCGAATGAATCATCAGCTTTACGCCGAATAGTCGCATCTTATCTTCCTCCTCCCTTACCTCAATTTGCTGCGTCGGCGGAGAGGGAAGACATGACTCTGGCGAGTGGAGCTTTTACCATGAATCAAGATATGCCCGCAAAACAATATTTACGCTGAGTTAGACCCATCGGCGTGCACAGATTCCTTGAGATTGGGGAGGGAACTTCTTAAAGGGCCCAAGAGCTGGTATGGGGGGCCTGCAAAGTCAGCGTGGGGCATCTCATGCTAGCCTAGCGTTGAGGGGGTGGGACGGAGGGGCACTCGAAGGGGCCTGATATTCCGGAGGGCGGGCACGGGGATTTGGGTGTGAGGGGGATGGCTCGTGCCCACTCATAGAGCGGGAAGGGGGGACACGGAGGGTCACTTGAAGGGGAAATATAGCCAGTGTGGGAGGGATAGGTTAGCCGCAAGTGAGAGAGAAAGGTGATGGGGGAGAGTATGCCGAGGTTTTGGAGCAAAGGAGAAGGAGAGCTGGGTGAATTTTCCTGGTGGGGACTGCCTAGTGATCTCTCTTTTAGGATATTTCTTCGATCACTATGTTGGAGTGAAAGGGGAGGAGGGTACACCATTTTCCGATATAAATATATATATGGGTGCTTGAGCGTTTTTTCTCATTGATTTTGCATGCGCCCAGAACTAGTCTTCCTTTAGAATTAATGTGCGTTAAACTAAATGGCCCTATGAACCATGCGAACTCATACTTTCTCTGATTTTCTTTGCTGTTGGCGGTGGAAGAAGGGAAGGGAAATGCGTATGAAGAGCCTTGCTCGTTGACTACATCAAAACGCTCAATGAGGGGGTCTAGTACAAGTCGGCGCGGCCACCTCGGCGCAGCCACCTCGGCGCGGCCGTCTCGGCGCAAGCCACCTCGGCGCAGGCCAATCTCGGCGATGTCCACCTCGGCGCAGGCCCATCTCGGCGCAAGCCACCTCGGCGCAGGCCAATGTATTTAATACTGGATGTTTCTAAGTGTGTGCATATATATGGACCACATTTAAAATGAAGCGTAGAAGGTTTATATCTTAAATTGAGATGGACGCAGTAATAATGATATTAGGAGGTGAATTTCTTTGGCGAAAGAGGCGCTTACTAATAGGAGAGAGCTTTTGACGAGAAATTTGAGCATAGATATATTATACATTTACATCTACGCGGTACCCTACAAGCCCCCGCGAGGATGTGTGGCAGGGGGTGAGGAACACCAAACATACAATATTGACTGTGAGTATGCAACTAGAGCTACCATGCAATACTAACCATGAAACGAAGAGCTACCACTACAGGCTACTCTAACAATATTTCACCTACCTATTAATGTGCTATGCTGCCTATTATGTTTTCTAATGGTAAGAGGAAAATATGACATTTTAAATCTGTCGGTACAACAAGCCATCCCTCTAATCTTATTTATCTGGTCAAATCTAGCATAATACGCAGGAATTCTTAATATATACCTAACATCTTCAGTAAACTTTTCCGTTTTAACTTTCCTTCTGTACATAAATGATATCAATAAGGAGGTAAAAAGTAAGATTCTATTTGCCGATAATGCAGTGGTCTACAGAGAAATTATTAGCCCAGCGATAAAGAATCTTTTCATGATGACATATTAGCAATTGAGAAATGGTGTGATACAGGGCAGATGGAAGTAAATTTCAAAAAATGTGGTAATGAATTTTTTGAAAAAGACTACTTCTCCCCCTATTACTTATTACATAATGAATAATAAATTAACAAACATGGAGTCCGCTAAATATCTTGGAATATTACTGACACATGACCTTCTTGGGGTAAACACATCAGGGAAATAATGGGTCAAGTTAGTCGTTAAACTGGGATTCAACCTAAGAGTACTGGGCAAATATGACAAACATGTACGAGAAATTAGCGACTTTTCCCTTGTTAGACCTTATTTAGAATACGCCCCCAGAATATGGGGTTATTTATCTAGACGTATCTTCATATAATTAAACTCAATCTTCTGTATGTCCCATAAAAATAGTCGTCAATATAATTTTTAGCATTAAGGCATGTTGCCTGGCAAGGCATGATCATTTTCAGCAGTAGCTTTTTAAGAGTTGTCTGTTGAAGAAGCAGATACTCGGTGCCAATAGTATTTTTAAATGAGCCACTGTCCCGGTACTTAACATCTCTGTTCTCCGCGCCGAGGTGGACCTGCGCCGAGATGGCCCGCGCCGAGATGGGCCCGTGCCGAGATGGGCCTGCGCCGAGGTGGCTTGCGCCGAGACTGCCGCGCCGAGGTGGCCGTGACAAAGTGGCCGCGCCGAAGTGTCCCATTCCCCAATGAGGACGGTAAATTAAACATGAGTCCTTCGATGATAACTATTGCCAGCCGGAATAATTATGCCGTCAAGCAAGGTTGAGTGTAATCAGTCTGAAATAGTGAGAAGAAAAAAAGCTTCCTTGGGTTATATTCACGACTGAATCTACCACTCGAACAACATAGCACCATCTCCGATACATGTCATCGTTATTGCAAACGATTTCTATACCAGGAATATTCATCATGGATTTATGTTTGGGAAAACTGGTAACAAAAAATGCCAGGGATCATGAGAGGAAAATGCTGGTTGTAGCAATTAGTCTCTCGCCGGCGAATATATCCGTACACGACTACTTCACATTTTTTTACTCGTTGGCAACTCTGTGGACTCGTGGTAACAAAGCAAAACGCATTTTTTGTCTGATTGGTTCCATATTTTATGAGCTACGATACCTACGATTCAAAGTCGTCCTTAAGGTCTGGTTTCACTGGGGCGTCCAGCGGCCACGTCCAACTGTCGCATCTGGACGTCGCGGCTAGACGACGCGGCCGGGTGGTTTCATTCAGGCGTCTACATCCTGTTTCCGCAGCTGGGCGATGTGGGAGAATGTGTATTTAGTTAAATTACATATTTACGTTTTCTTTACTCGTTGGCAACTCTGTGGACTCGTGGTTACAAAGCTGAACGCATTTTATGTCAGATTGGTTTCATATTTTATGAACTACGATGCCTACGATTCAAAGTCGTCCTTACTATTGTAGCATTGAAAAATGAGATATCGTTCAGGTAATACATTCAGTGCATAATGTATTCGGCGACGATGATTAATTAGATGTTTAACTCTGACAAGGAGCGCCGGAAAACGTTACTGTGATCCAACATTATTCGTATAAACGAGTAACTTTTTCACGTCGGGACCAAGATCCGAGGTTCGTAATTTTAAAACTTCGTTATTTCGTAATTTCGCGTACTGTTACATACACTTAGATACCCTTTTGGTCGGGACCGAAGATTTTGCTTCGTAAAATCAAAATTTCGTAATTTCGAAGTTCGTATTTTCGAGTTTCTACTGTAAATTCTACATTCCTTTATCCATTGATTGATAAAAATTTCCATCCATTACCTTGAGTTCAACTAATTTAAAAAACCAAATGAAAAAACAACTGAACGGAATTCATTGCCTTTTTTTACAGGAGTAGAAGTTAACAACCAAGGGGTGAAAAAAAGAACAAAATTGCTTTATGCTAAAATCCTTTCTTAGTGCACCCCTAAACTACAATAGGGATATTTCCTCAAATTTTCACGTTTTTATCACCAGTAGTTTGGGCTGTGTGTTGATGAATAAATGTGTCAGTCAGTCAGGACATTTCGTGTTAAATAAGAGATTTTAATTTTATTTTTTTAGTGCAGAGGCCTCTCCAATCCATTGCCACAACAATCCCCCTTGCGTCCCAATCCTTTCCACACGCTCTAACTTCCCCGGCCCTGCTCAGACCATGCATTGCCAATACACCACCATTCCCAACTATGCCACAGTGTGGTGGAACTTGTTATGCTGCCGTATAAACCTGTGGAAGATTACCAAGTGTCTTATTTCAGAAATGAAAAGTGGTGAGGAACTCATTCTGAGGGGATTGGATGAAAGCCAGCTCCTCATTGCTTGCTTTATCCTCCTCTAGTTCTCGCTCGAGTCGTTCCCTCCGTGCATGCAGCAGCTCCACCAGCAGATGCGGGCCACCCACCACCTCCACCACACTGGGCGCCTGCGGTACATACTCTACTTGAAGGGCCTTGGCCTCTCCTACGAGCACGCCATGGAGTTCTTCCGAGGAGAATTCGTGCAGCATGATCCAAAGAAGGTGAAGTACTCTTGCGTAGCACTTGTTTGGTGGTTTGTCTCTTTTCTCTCATCCCATTATTTCTCCATGATTCCTTCAGCTGCGTGAGTGGACGTAATGTTACAGTTTTCAACAGTGCATATACTCAACCGTCATGGAAATATCTCATGTGGATAGTGCAGTCATGTTGCCATTCATGTCACTATTCTGCATCGATTCTATTTTGTTTGGTAAAGAGTGGTACGAGGTGAGCAGTTACCAGGAGAAATCAAGGAATGTGTTGTGAAGAAACACGCGTTTTTGATGTGTTTATTTTTGGGTGGGTTTTGCCATCTTAGCCTATTTGCACAAGTTACGAAGAAACTCTTTCTAGGATGACCCTTCTTTGATGGAACTCCACAAGGAAAATTTAATTTTGAAGCTTCTACTTACCAAACCTCTTTGGTGTTCTCATGTTCGAGTGTATGGCTTATAGCTGTCATGTCCGTGGTCATAGCAGTCGATTGCTAAGTGCACCTTTTAGGGTGGGTGTCATCGCATTTAGCACTCTCTTTATTTAGCACTTCATATATTTTTTGAGTATTTAGAACAACGTTTATATATGTATGTATATGCTATATTTCATGCATTGACGAGGGGTTAGATGGAAGAGGGGACTTTTTAGTCCTAATATCGCCACAATAAAGACGCTTATCTATCTATCTATATATATCTCTCCCTTGGTTGCTCGAAAAAATTCACAAAAAGGGACCAGCCCAGGGACTTTGAGAAAAACCTCATAATTCCTATTCCCAAAAAGAGGAGAGTGGAGAAATGCAAAAATTTTAGGACTATAAGCCTGACGACACATGAATCGAAGATATTGACAAGGATCATCTACAGAAGAATGTAACAAAAAGCAGAAGAGTTCCTGGATGAAGATCAATTCGCATTCAGGAAAAATAAGGGATCAAGAGAAGCAATATTGTCCCTCAGGCTGCTCATAGAGAAGAGAATGGAGAAGGAAAAACCGACCTACATTGCATTTGTTGATTTAGAGAAGGCTTTTGACAACATGGATTGGAATTCAATGCCTGGAATTCTGAAGGGAATTGGAGTGTCCTACAGTGATTGAAGAATTATCCACAGTTTGTATGAAAACCAAGTAGCTGTGATTAAATATGGACCCAGTTGTGAAGAACCAAGAATAAAGAAAGGAGTGAGACAAGGCTGTGAACTGTCTCCCATAATTTTCAATATTTACATCTAGAGAGCCATCAATGAAATCAAGTAGAAGTGTTCTGGAGTGAAAATCCATGGAGAAACAACCAGTATGCTACGATTTGCTGATGACATAGCACTTGTAGCAGACACTGAGAAGGGTTTGAATAAGACTAATATCGTTTGAAAGGACTGGCCAGATGTTATCTGAAGATCAGTTAGAAGAAAACTAAGATGCAGCAAGAGAGAGGAGGCCAAAACCAACGTTAAACTAGGGAAGCAAAAACTGGAAGAGGTGGAAGAGTTCTGTTATCTGGGAAGCCGAGTATGCAATGATGGAAGAAGCAAGAAAGAAATAGTGAGTAGAATAGCTCAGGCAAAGAGAGCATTGTATCAGTAGAAGAATCTACTCACATCTTGAAATACAATCGTAGAAGGAAGGAAGCAATTCATCAGAACATACATCTGGAGCATGTTACTTTACGGCAGTGAGGCATGGACAATGACAGCAGTGGAGAAGAAAAGGGTGGAAGCATTCGAAATATGGTGCTACAGAAGAATGATGAAGATAAAATGGATCGACCGAGTAAGTAACGAGGAAGTCCTAAGAAGAGTGGGAGAAAAGAGTAGTCTTCTGACAACTATAAAAAGAAGACAGTACAACCTAATCGGTCATATCTTAAGACATGATGGCATGATGAAGACAATTGTCGAAGGAAAAGCGGACAGGAAGATTGGAAAGGGCAGGCCTCGTATGAGATACTTGGAACAGGTTGCAAAGGACGTAAAAGAGAAGAATTGTGTCAATATGAAGAGGTTGGCCGAATCGATTGAAGGGCTTCATCAAACCAATCCTAGGATTATTGACCGATGATGATGACTGTCTTTCTTGCTACTGAAATAAAGAGAGTATTCTATCTGCAGTCTAGGAAAACTGTAGCCATTCCCAATATTCCACCTCATTCACTATATTTTTAAAGATCTTTAAGTCTTTTTCCTATTCACTTCATCAAATCATAAATTTTGGACTAAACGATTATCTTGGTCTTTGAGTTAAAAAAATTGTAACAGGTGAAGTGTATGTATATTTAGCATCCTAGGCATTTTACATTGACAAATAAATATGTTGGTCATTTGTGAGAAAAAGATAAGATCAAATAAGGAGAAACCCTTTTCATTCTGCAGTGAATAGCAGGATAATGCCTTATTGAAAAAAGATACCCATAATAGCAATTTTTTCAATCAGCAAGCCTCAATGGAATGAGACTTATGCAGTACCTTGTTGTGTCAGGCTCCATTTGGAATGGCAACTGTTTCTCAACCATTAAAGACCCATCTTCCGTACATGAAGGACGTTGTGGGAGTTGATTGAGTTCGCCTCCTTCAAGTCAATGAGACAACATCCCAGGGAAGAGGGAGCGAAAGTTAAACTTGGCTCCAGCGACACCACATGGCACGTGGCTGGAAAACTAACTGTTGAATTTTCCATTAGGATATTCCTGAAATTTGAAATACTCATTCTTATCCCATCTATCTGTGTTTAGAATGTCTCCTTTTCTCACAGTTCTTTGCTTGATTGTACATTCAAATACAGGGTTTATAGGAACCTGGAAATCCTCGAAAACCTGGAAAAGTCAGGGAAAATGAAAACGGCCATGGAAATCCTGGAAAAGTCAGGGAATTTAACATGTGGTCAGGGAAAAGTCGTAAAATGTTTAAATTTATCATCTGAAAATGCCAAGAGATCAAAAACTGCACATAGGAGTGGAGGAGGAGGGTGAAGGAAGGAACGGCTGGCCTCAGGCCGACTTCGCTGAGGAGGCAGCCATATTCTGGTTCTTTCTGACTATTGCCTGCACGATTTGGTGAAAAGATTGGCAAAAGGTGTGCACATTCATATTCTCATTTTCATTCGCTAGCGATTTTGCCAGGAATGCTTCGCTTTGTCCCTCTAGCTACAAAAAAGTTATTCTGTCAAATTTGAAGTCACTTAGTTAAATTTGTAGAAGCATGTGAGGAAGGAAAAATCAAGATAGATTCAAAGAGCTACTTAAACATGACATCAGGTTTGAAGGAAAAGCCAGGTTAGCCTTCTTTGCATATCTTTTTCTGCAATTAAAACCCTTTCTGAAGGCATGTCAATGTAACGAATGATAATTTTTATTTTGTTGACTTAAAGTTGTTGATCTCTTATTACTGGAAGTTCATATGATTAATATTGTAATAAACCTACAATTTTTCATAAGTTTAGACTTCTTTGCTTCCTCACTACCACTTTTATCTCTATAAATGACCGAAATCTTGGAGTTTTCAGGCGCTCAAAAGTCAGGGAAAATCACTAATAATGGTCTGGAAATCCTGGAAAAGTCAGGGAAAATGAAAATGAACACTCCTATAAACTCTGAAATAGATCTTAATCATACGTATATAATGAGAATGTGAAATTTGCTTCTTTTTTTTGTGATTGATAATTTGTGTGAATTTGCCTTTTTTTTCCAGTTTGATAAGGAGTATTCGTACACTATTAGTCACTCGTATGGGAAAGTAGGGGGGTGCAAGCAGTACTCACCGTACAGTTGTGCCAAATTGATCACAGACTCGGCAGCAGAGGGCAGTTGCCCCTTCAAATTTGAGGCAACCAATAAAATCAAGGCTCTCCTCACATCTTGTGATTCGCACACTCCAGAATGTGAGTAAACCACTCTTCTGTAACCTGCTAGTCTACACAGAAAGAACATTCCTGTCAATGGCCGGAAGATGCTGTTGATAATTGATCTGTAGACCCAACAAATTATTTTGCATTGTGGTATTAAAAAAAATGTCCCTCGGTGCTTTAATGATGATGTCATCAACATGCCAATCAGTGGAATCTGTTTAGTGTGTCTGGGTGTAAGTTTCCAGGGCTCTATTTCTCCCGGACTATTGAAGGTTGACGATGCCATTTAGTGCATTACTATTAGGAAAACTCCCATTCAATTTTTTTATGATTGCCAATTATTTCTCCTGTGATTCCTTGATAATTTAATGTCAGAGTTATATTTTGGAATTGAGTCTGATGAGAGCATGCTATTGAAGACAAATTCACTTTTTTCACCAGTCAAAGTTGGTTTTGTGAAATGTATGGAATTATTGGCATGGAAAGTTTTCATTAGTCATCAACAAGCCAGTGAACAAAGTTTTACAAGGATTTGCTTATGAGGTGAGAGCCATCGACGATAAACAAAAGGTTTAGTCATAAAATTGTTTTGCCAGAAAGTAAGTTGATAAGGTCAAGTCAGGTTTATAACGATATCATGAAAATAAAAATGACTTGGTATATTCCACACTTGTATTGCAAGAACCGACCACGGTTTCGACGGCTAGAGCATCATTATATTATCATCACATACTATAGTGAACCTCCAGGTTCACTATATGTTGCTTTGATAATGACGCTCTAGCTGTCGAAACCACGGTCGGTCTTGCAATAAAAGTGTGGAATATACCAAGTCATTTTTATTTTCATTATGCTTCAATTCCACTAAGTAATGCCAAATGGTATTTCTTTGATTTATAACATATCATTTGGCTCAAATATATCAAATTGTATCTTCATTGTAAATTTTATGCTTTTCATTTATGCATCTCTTGTGATTACATCATTGGACTCCTCTCTGGAATTCAGTGAGCAAATGATTAACACTAATACTCTCCTTAAATAGTTAACTGTGTAATACCTCATCCTATTTTTTAGAAACTTGGATACATCTGCACTATTGATAATCCTGATCATTGCTCTGCCTATTTCTTATAGCCCTTTGACAATTCGCAACTGTTAAAGCAATGTTTAATGCAGGACCTTTCCCTTATCAGTCCTAGATCCCATCAAACTGAATTCCGAATTTTCTTATTAAATAAGTCTCTTAGTTTTCCACAACCTAAAGTGCAAATTCATGCCTATTTTTTCAATTATCTCTTATTATGTATTTAATTTTCTGATAATTTTTTGCAGATGTACAGAGTATTCTCCAGTTTGTAGAAGCAAAGCAATACTGCCACGCATGCACAAAGTACTTTGAAATGACGCACAAGGCAGAGTCTAGTTCCATTATTAGTCACCCTATACAGTATTTTGAGGAAAGCAGGCAACTGCGAACAGGGAAAGAGACTAAAGGATCTGTAAGGACATCTCAAACCACCAGAGTCAGTGTACCGTCATCCCAGTCAGATGCTGGTATGTATTTGTAACAAAGACCTGACTTACCCTTTCTGTTTTTGTTTTATAAGTATCTATGAGATTGGATGAGCAAAGTATTGCAAAATAGAGCCAATTGCAAGAACAAGCACTATGGAGAATTGAAAAGTATTTGTAGTACAGTCTGATTAGCCAGAAAACCTTTTTGGCACTTATCCATGTAGTCTGTGATAGTCTTGGTGTCTTTCATGAATGTGTAAGAGCAATGATAAAGTTTACCATTGGTTTTAATATTGAGTGGTTTTGCCCATTTAGAAAGTATTCTAATCAGTTAAATTAACTTGAAGACCCAAGAACACATTAATGTGGCCCAAAAAAAGGGGAGAGGGCAATATACAGGTGAACCCCACGCCATGAAATGCCGGATTTACAATGGCATCAATAAGCAATGTTGTTTGGGGAAATTCCACCAAGTAAAATTTAAAACCGTATCATGTAATAAGGGCTAATCGTGACATCGCACCATTGTTATGATGCCAAAAATTGTGCTCCATATTCGGTGACTAAGTCGGGAAAATAATATCAATACGAAGTAGGAGCTCCAGATTGTTGCCGGTTACACAATCAAAATAAAACTCGCATTCTTTAAAAGCTACATAGGTAAATAGTCAGGAGATAGGAAGAGGCAAGGATGAGATACTTAAGTGGCCAACCGTGAGACGGTACAAGGTAGATTAATAGATGCGGGGTCCTTTCTAGCCTTTGCATGAATGTTAGAAACATTGTATGATGGGTTTCTGTACTGTTAAGAAGAACACGAAAATTCCCTGAACCTAGAGTGACCTTGTGAGTGAGTGAGAGTGACTACTACTCAGTAGTCACTCTCCCATCTTTCTCAAAACTGGTGTTTGTGGTGTTAATCAGGGGCGCAACAATGAGGTTGTCAAAGTGACTCAAAATAAGGCTGGAAAAATTTGGGACCCTTAGGCCAACCATAGACCCTCGCGCCATGGTCATTTGTTGGGAGGGGGGCAGAAAAGGGAAAAAGTCATGTTTTAATAGTGGTTCCCCATGGATTTTGCTGAGTTGCGAACTTAAAGGGCAAAAATTTCGTCCATTTGGATGTATCTACTGCCGTTATGCCACAAATTGTCTATTTGAGTGCGCAGCCGCACGTAATTATGCAACACCCACCCAGCGTCGCAGTGCAACTGTCAGCAGGCTGCTCGCGTCTCCTGCGTGCTCACCGCGAATGCGTGAAAACAGTTAGGGATAGGGTATTCATTCCTTCATACTTCGATGTGATCATGGTTTCTAATTGGCTAATTGAAGTATGCAACATTTTTTATTACCAAATTACTGTGGAAACTAATGAGGGATCTCAAGAGCTGAAAAATCACTCGCCATATCGATCTATAGTTACTACGGAAGATGTTTAAATAATCATTCCACAGCCAATTCTTATGACTTAAATGCTAGTTTAGCCAATATGATGGGTTTTTTGGGTGAATGGCCCTAAGATTCAATCAAGATAGCTATTTAAAATGATATTTTTGCTCACTTTATTTATTAGTGGTTGTATTTGCTGTCAGTCACATTAAATTTCATGTAATATGAAATTGTTTGGATTATTAAACGTCCACCTGGGAAACTGCACTTTACTGTATTGTCTTGAGTTTCAAATACATAACAGGTGCTAGCAGTGGCATACCAATGGAGGGAGGGGGTTTAGGGTTTAAACCCCCCACACAAAAACATTCATGTAATTCACTATACGTATTTTGCACTAGTGTTTAGAATTTTGCTTCTTGGCCTGAAAAATATAATTGAATTGTCATCATGAAAAGTGTTAATTTAATTATTGTTTTAGTGAATAATAATCTAAATATCATTTAACGATGATGCGCATAAACATTAATCCCCCCTCCCCAAAGGGAAATCCTGCGTGTGCCACTGGGTGCTAGTGATGTGGCGATGTGCACTGGACTGTTAATGGCAAAAATAATTAATGTAACCTGGGACCCTCTTATTATGTTCTTAAAATATGGAGGCTTATCACTCCTACTGACAATTTCATCTAATCAGTTCCTGAATGGTGCACACACAAACTCACTGTAAGTTTCTTGTTCTGCTTCTTTTCCCTTCATGATACATATTTTTCTCCCTTTGGGCCGAGTGTTGAGTCTGGCAGTGCTGAGGAAGATGAACCAAATTGATTGAAATTTTATGTATCTTGTGGTGCATAAAATTTCAAATACGGTTCATTTTTTGTGTCATTCAGAGACTTTCCCTAGGCCATAACAATTTTTTGCTAAGAAATAGTATGATGCTTTTCATATGCTGGCATCCATCCCTTGGAATATTCAAAAGAATCAGGTGCATGGAACTTAAAAGTGCCTCTTGTTTTGCCGTTTCTTCAAGCAATTGCTAACTTACAGGAACATTTTTTTCTCAACATTTACACAAAACTTCAAACAGATGTTCATCAAAATCTTCAAGCTTAGTACATCTTAATTGCATCTGTGTGGTGAGTCTAGTTTCTAGAGGCCTATTTTATTTAATGCTCCATTTCTTACAACCTCTGTAATTGTTGATGGTGCAATTCCATACTTGATCCTTCTACATCTTTCAGGATTAAGAGCCTTTCACTTCCAGTTAAGAATTTTCATTTTGTTTTAATGACTGCAGGCTTGGCAATAATTGAATGTAATAGGCCTGGAACAAACACATTTGTTGTCTTTCAGACATTAGACACAGTAAATTTTACCACAAAAATGGAGTTTTTGTGCCAAACCCATAAGTTACGTTATTCAGATGTGTCACTTTAAGCAACAAATCCGAATAATGAAAATACATTTTGAAAAAAATAGCGAGAAAAATTAGAACCTCGTATTCCACTGTATTGCACACTATATGGAGTTCGGAAATGAAGAGCAATTTCACTATATTGAATTCACTATAGTGAATTTTTTACATTTAATTCAAACACTAACGGGCGGGACTGTCTTTTTTATTTCACTACAAAGAGTATTGACTGTATGTGCATAACATTAATCATCAGTCATTGACAGTAATAATCATGCGTGGAATATTCTCTTGAGTATACCATATCATAATTGTTGCAACCAAGGCCACTCACAAACTGTTGTAAGTTCACGATTGAACTTCATCAATATATGCATAATATCATCTGTCATAATGACATCCAGAAACAGCAGTGAGAACCTTTGATAGCAATGCCCCCCATGGTATCCATTAATTCGCCTTTTCTCACTTGCTATTTCAAACTTCTCCTATTACGTCACACTTACGTTATAAGGGGCTTCCACTGTCTAAAATTTTTTTATAATGCATCTTAGAAACCTGGAATTAATATCTTGTAGTTTATGAGGTGATTAGAAGATTTAAAATGTTTGTTCTGAACACTTCTCCATTTTTCTTCCAGGTCTTCAAAGTTCAGAAGTGGAGAACTTAGATAATATTGATTTTACAGTGGATGATTTTAGTGATTACAATGTTTAAGTGCCTATATTATAACATTGTTGCCTATATTATGTATGTATATTCATTCATTGGGGCCTTATGTATAAATTTAGATTAACTCAGTAGTATTTTGCCACCTTTAGCTCAGAGAGCTACTGTCTTGAATTTTGAATGTGTGTACTATATAATGGAATGGGTGCTATTGTGAACATGTTTTATAGCGATTCAATATAATTTATTAAAAAATATAGAAAATGGAATGTACCTTGTTTTTCCAAAGATTTATATTTGAAGAAAATCTAAAGGGACAAATGTATCCTTAGGAGTAATGTCAATTATTATCCTTACCAAGCCTTATTATCGTCAGCTGTAAATGAGAATTCAAGTAATTAAATTGCTTTATTATCTTTGTGTTTGATCCTGTACTCAACTGCTATTTCAAATGTATCATTTTTAATTCACAAAAACGGGGCACAATGTGCATGGATCAATCAGAATCAGCATTGAAAAAGTGGATAGCAATTTGTCATTCATTTAAGTAAGTTCAGACAAACCAACCTTGGGGTTGAATCACTGAGTGAGTGAGAATTTCAGACACTAAGACTGGTTATCTGTCATCATGTGTTACTCTCAAGATGGAGCAATATGTGATTCCTTCGATTAGTAGATGCATGCAAAGAATGCCGAAGCTGATTAGCTCCAGGAAAGGACGCAAGGTTGGTTTGTCAGCAGCCAAACGTAACCAATGGATTTTACCTTCATTTTCACATAAGGTATTTAAACTACCCATTGAAGTAAAACATGTGTAGTTAGGTAGTATTCATTAAATAAAGAGTTTATATCTGATGTAAAATCCCAGTTGTTAGTTGTTTATTGTTCTTCAAAAGGTAAAACCTCATTTAACCCTTCTGTGACTATGCATTGAAATCTTTCGTGAATGGTTCTGTAGTTTAACTTCAGAGGCGACATTGCAAAATCTGTAAATAAAATCAAATTGTTCCTTTTCCATGAGTGTTACATGCATTTGTGCAAAAATCTTGAGTGTTATGTGTCAAAATCAAATAGCCAGAGCCTTCATTGTTTTTTGCTGGTGGATTATTCTATCTAATTTTGATGGATTAGCCAACAACTTAGCGTGGTTTTTTTAAATATAATGTTGTGCCCTGTAGTGACCTCTCTGCCAGAGTCCACCTCGAAATATACCAGCTCTCGTTTCCCTTTCATCATCCCTCAAATTCTTGGAACTATGTAGAGCGACGTGCTGTGTTACCTCCAGAATTAAACATGAGAATCAATAATTTGCTGAAGGAAATTAAACAAATAATCATGGCACTGCACATATATAAGTTTACCCTCTCAGAATGCACCGACATTACGCAGTAGAGAACAGCGAAATATATACACCTTTTCCCTTTTTTCTCTGATGGGGAAATTATGAACCCTCAGTCTCTGTACATACTCACTCCTCTGGATGGCAATAGCTGCACTCCACAGTTTATGTCCTGTATTCCAAACTAGCAGATATAATATGCTTGGTCTTGGTCGCAAAGGATGTCTTTTCTCCAGAAACTCATGCCAAACTAAAGGTAATAGCAGCCATTAGCAGAGCTGAAGTTGTGATTGCCTTGAAGATGACTTCTCACTAGAGTCGAATGAAACTTAATCAACTCATGGCTGAAGACCTGATCCCTAATAATTGGTAGTGAAATTATTGGATATATATCTGAAATTTTAAAACAATTTATTTTTAATGTAATTGAGTTGTTGCATTTTAGTTAAGCAAGCAACCTATAAATTATCAGAATAACATTAAATATATTTCTTGCAATTCTAGTACCTATACCTACTCAAAATTCAAGTTATGATTTAAGAAGAAGATGAATTCAAGAAATCACCCTGATAAAAATTTAGCAGGAAAATTTAGAAGGAACAAGCAGGATTATCAGGATTTTTAGCAAGATTAGCTGGAATTTTAGCAGGAATTTTAACAAGATTAGCAGGATATTTCAGGAATTTAGCTGAGCCCAGCAGGATTAGAAGGAATATCTGCAGGCTCAAGCAGAAATTCTAACAGGACTCAACTTCAGTTTGACAATTATGATTTAATTTCCAGCAGGATTCTGCAAACAATACTGTTGGGTTTTTGATGAGTTAATTTTTTTAAAAGAAACACTTTGCATTCAAGTAAAAATGTAAGCATTTAATTTAAATTTCATTAAATTCCTACATTATTATTGTGTAATGTTCATTTTATTACAATTAATATCACATGGTGAACATCTGTACATACATGTAAAAAAGCAATACAATGTAAATGTTTAAAAAAATTCCTGGCGAAAATTTTTGTGCATACTTTTGTGGTACAGTTGTGTACTGTACCAGACTAGCAGACAAAAATCACATAATATTCACCACAGTTGTACATGATCCTGACATGTACACAGAATGTACCAAATTTTCACACTGTTTCTTGAGGCTACCTGTACACAAATGACACCACAGCTGTACAGAAAAAATAAGTGTTTGCATTTTGTACCACAAAATCACACGACTTTACTCATTGGCTGTTGCCATTATTTGCTGGGTTATTGCACCTGAATTGTGCTGTTCTTACAGATAGTCTCTTTCTCATCCTCTATACATATGGAACATATTATGGTATATATATAGGTACACATTAAAATGACTGAGGGAACCTGATGCAATAGCCATATTTGAAACATGATGTTTGAGATGGGCTTAGGGGTGGACCCAGATGTCAAGTTTAGGGGTACTGCCACCAATGTTGACCTCCTCTTTACCCCTCCCCTCCAATCAAAAGACAGAGTGTCTAGTTCATGTCTCTAATTCTGGGGAGGGGGGGCGATGAACACTCCCTCCCCCCAAAGCCCTAGTAATAATCTTGAAAGAAACATTAACAGGAAGACCTGAAGGAAAAAAAAGACCCTTGTGGAAACCTAGACTATAATGGTGTTGCTGAATCCAAAAAGACAATAAGAAAGATGGTAAGTTCGACAGTGACGATGAAAGCATAGAGTGATGGCATTATATTGTTGGTGGGGCCATGGAGGTAAGGTAATTTCATAACAATGGAATAAATTTCCAAAGATAAAAAACAAGATACTTTTATCCATTCACCATAACACCCATACGCCATGTTAACAATAAAGTTGCCAGTATCAGTACACATGTTGATACATTGACCAATGACATCACTAGGTTCAATGATTATGGACTCACCTAACTCTTGAATCTCTTTGATGTGAGTGACAGTAACTGTCTGACAATGTAGAATTGGGTTCTGATCCAAAGTTGTCTCTTGGAAAATGAGGCAAACTTCATTTTCTCCTGAGTCCCCTTTGCAAAAAACTTTGATTTCAACAGTTTACTGTTGTATTTTAACGTTAACTCTTGCAATTTGACAGCTGTCAAATTGCACTGTGACTAGTCACAGTTAAATTTCAATAGTTGTCCATTGGAACATTCACAGTATACATTTCCAACAGATTATTGTTAAGATGCAACAGTTACTGTTAGATTTTAATGTTTAACAGTAAAAATCCAACCTTAAATAGTAAACTGCCATTAATGTTGAAGGACAACATGGTTTGTGTAAATTTCAGCAGTTTATATACTTAGGATATTAGAATGTTTATAAGCATATATAGTCTGTTGCTGATCTGAAACTGGTCTGTAATGTTTGAAAGGCCAATTTCTGAACTGTGTGTAACAGGACTGGACTTGTCTGGATTGCAATAAAGAGAAGGGAAATTATCTGGAAACTGAACTGGATTTTGGTCCATAACTACACTGCAATATCTGTTGGTCTGAACTAGTCTGTATTTTTTCTTTAGGTTCAGTGTAATATTTGGTTTGTAAATGTACTGTAGTTTTGAGTCTGTAACTGTGCTGCAGGTTTTGATGGGCTGTAACTGGTCTGGATTTTGGTTAGTGAAAGAAAATAGTCTGAAGAAAATGAATTCAAATACAAAATTTCTACAATTACAACTACAAAACATGTCTAGAAAATATCTAGAATAATTACTTTTAAATGGAATGCAAAATAGCATAGCAATGATTGTTTTCTATTTGATGTATCAACTAGAAAACAATCGTTGTTATGCATATAATAATATATTTATTCTGTTTACACTTCTACAATGCTGCATATCATTGCAGAGTAGTGTGAATTGCTGAATCTTCTATCTTCTCATTCATCTCGAATAATGTTGAAAATGCAGTCCTCGACTTTGCTTCTTAAAATTAGCCATTCTGTATGTGGTTTATTTTCATTCGTAAATGAGGAGGAAGCTGTTTCTGTTGGTTTCTTAGCTTGGATCTTTCATGATGATGGCGAAAGAAACAAGGTGAATTATTTCAGAGGATTAATCCTCTGTGAATCCTAATTAGTGAAGAGACAATGACAGTGAATGGTGAGCTGGCCTGATTGTGATAATTAAAGTTCATCAACATTATTACCTTTATATTTCTTATAACATTATAACAGTTATAATGGCCTTATTACCTTTATATTTAATTAACATGCTGCAAGAGTGTTTTGTACTCTCTTCCTACTTGACGACCTCTATGTCTGTATATGGCCAATGGAAAGAAAGTAAATTATTATTATTAAAAACAAGTTGGTGAAAGCAACTTAAAGCATTGTGCTGGCAAGACTCTTGGCAACTAGTATAACTACTAATAGTATATTATAATGTAGTAAATATTGATATTGCTAGGTAACCTTTTCAATGGAAAACGTAAACAGTTTTATATGCTGCATTTGATCCCTTTACTGAACCGTGTTCTACAATAATGCAATGTATATCTGGTTAATTTTTTAGAGCTTCTCAACTTACCCTGTCCAGGGGCGTTGGAACTATTTTTGCTGGGAGCAGCTAACCTTGAAAAGGGCCAATATTTTTTTGTGGATAGGAGGGGGTAGAGACTAGAATTCCACTAAAAGTGCATATGAAGGTGGTAGAATATGCGTCAGAAGGGAAAAGGCAAGCTGTAAACAAGTGAAATTTAATTTTTATTAATGAAGACTCATTTCTCAAGGGCCTGGGGCAAATTCTGGGGGGTGAGTGGACCGAATGCCCACCCTGCCCCCCACTTCCAATGCCGCTGACCCTGTCATTTTGTGGTTCATAATTTAATTTTTCAGCATATATACAATGATGGGTACAACATTATATTTCTGATTTAGCAGCTGTTGTTGGATTTCAATGGTAATGGTTGGATTTCAACAATTTGCTGTTGGGTTTCAGTTTCAAGAAACTTAAAATAAAAAGTTTTTTGAAAATAAACTTTATTGTCATGGAAGGTTTAAGAGAAGTTTCGATTCTCAGAATTGAGTTGACTTTTGGTCAGTTGATGATTTTGTATTATTAATGTCTTCCAAAACATACGATTACAAGTTGAAGAGACTAAATTAGAGAAAGGTGATGTTATTTGTATACAGATTGCAAATGCATCCCTGTGTAATTCATAATTTGCAATGCATTTTCTTTACTTAATAGCCTAATTTATGCATAAAATCACTTAAAAATTGCATTATAGGAATGAAATCGAATCGCTTGTACTGTCTACAAAGATTTTTTAACTTCCCTAGAAACACTGTAATTTATTGCAGTAAGTACATTGTACATACCACCATGGTGGTATGTACAATGAATAATAATTAGACTTAGTGAGCACCACTGATAGGTTTAATACCTTTTTCATGAATGAAATCTCAAAATATTATCATTACATATTTTTACTACAAAAATGTTATTATTGTAAATTTGTTTTGGAATCCTGTCATCAGCAAAGTTCAAGGTGAAAAAATAACTGGAAAATATGGATTAGGAAACTGAAACGAAAGAGGAGAATGACTACAGGAGTTCTGTATGCAAAACAAGTTAAGTGGTTGCCAACTCATTGTTTAAAAATCGCAACCAAAGAAGGTAGGTACACGTGGTAAAAGCCAGGAGTCAAGAAGATTTCAAATTAACTGCATTTTAGTAAAGGAGAGATATAGGACCAGGGTGAAGGACTGCTTCCCTGGCGCAAACATCGGCAGATGACCATAATAATTATAATTGATGAATAAATGTTATGTAAAATTCAAGAAATTGATGAAATCAGTGAAGAACATTTGGCAAGTAGAAACACTGAAGGAGGGCCCACATCAGCTGGAATTTCAGAAAGCTGTGGGAAACATCATAGGATAGGACCTGCCTAAGAAATCAGTGGAAGAGTGTTGGGGAAACATTAAATGTGGGCTACAGGAAATGGCAAAAGAAGTTCTTGGAAGAAGAAAAATTGCACAGGAGAAGCCATGGATCACGGAAGAAGTCTTAGTGCTGAAAGAAGAAAGTACAAGAATGGGAAAACTGAAGGACAGCTTTGCTACTAAAGAATAAGGAACTAAGTAAGTCGCAAAGCCAGGAAAGCTAGAGAGATGTAGATGAAGAATCTATGCAAAGATGGGCAAAATAACCTTGCACTTGGAAAGGTGAAAGCTGCCTATAGGACAGTGAGGAACCACTTCAAAGAACGGAGCGCAAGATGCAATGCTATAAGGGACAAGAATGGAGAACTTTTGATTGAAAATGAAGACAAAGTGAAGAGATGGAAAGAATATCAGGAAGATTTATACAACTAGGGAACAATCTAAGCACAAAAGTGATAGAAGAGGAAAGCGAAGTTGAAATGGATGATATGGTAGCATCAATATTAAGATCGGAATTCGACGTGGTAGTAAGCGACCTTAGAATGATTAAAGCCTCTGGAAAATTGATGATATCCCTGCAAAATTAATAAAAAATATTTTTTACATATGTAGGAGAGAAGACATATCCCTATTACCTGCGTTTTCCTAAGCTATAGAGGGTGCCTATTTTTTGATGTTAAGTGGAAAAAAAATCTTATTGGGCAACAATTGACTCGATTGAAATTTTTATATCGTAATTACGAAGAATCTTCTTAAAAAGATTCGTTACAGCCGCTGTCATTCTTATATGAAGCGGGAAGTGGGCATATGACTGAGAAGTGGAATATTTTTTTCCTGAAAGCTTTTCATTCTCACATGGATAATCGGAATTTTGCACATTTGATTCCTTACAATCAGGATCTACTCCATAGTATTCAACGTAGCGCGGTCGATGCTGACCGATTGCAATAATCTAATCTGTTTCCCAACACCATTTGTCTAACAAGTGACTCCTCTTCTGCCTTCGAATATTTTGTTTCTTGAAAGCAGGGTGCTTGTGAATATGACATTTGAGACTTGGTTGGTATTTTATAAAGATGCCGCTGTGATGATGAAGACTGTGGTTTGCTGTTTCGACTAAACCGCCTTGCGCATGCGCAAATTGATTGTCGGCCGCATCTGTTCAACTGTTCATTTGGTGATCGGCTCGGAGGTGGGTGGGGGTTCCTAATTTAGAAACAAGGAATATATGTATAATAAACTGGGATGAAATGAATTTTTCTCTTTTAATCCGTTGCTATTTCCCCTTCTATGACTGCGCTGTGGGCATATAGATCCTCAATAATTTTAACAAATGTACCCGTCCTACTCTTGGTGAGTTCACCCTTTGTGTAATGTTTGCAGCACTTGGACTTCATTCTTCACCAATGGCCAAAGGAGATCAACTATGCCACGCCCGTAATATCTCTCGTAGGTTAAATTGATTTCCTTTTCCTATGATTCATTTTTTACTAATTTGCCTTGGAATGAACTGTGACTAACCAATTGAGGCATACAATGGCAACCTTATGTGTAGTACTGACGTAGTTAACAAAGTATTTCTTTATAAATGTGTAAAAAGTGTACTAATAAATAATATTCACACAATTATCGAATTATCATTACCATTCCATTACTTACGGGGCTACCCAATGCTTCGCCTTAGCGTAGTAACTAATTCTTATCAGTCACCTGCCTAGTAACTTTCTTGTGACATGTCTGTGTTGTTTGAACTTTGCAAACTGACTAACGAGGTATTTGACACCATAAATTCAGCCAGAGATGAATGTGAATTGATCCCTTTGCTAATTGAATGTACTTATATCGTCTGTAATTGAAAAAAACCACCCTGGTGTAGAGTAAATGATGTAGAACATAATGCTCGATATAGTTATTTCTAGCACAAGCATTACACTTTTGTTACTTTAACTTCTTCACAGACAGGTATGAGATAAAGCCCTTCCTTTGCAAAAAAACTTGAAATTTTCAACAGTAAGTTTTGACAACTGTTGAAGTCCAACAGTTTTTTTTGCTAAGGGCTGTTCTGTACTTTACTATTCCACCTGAGTGGAAAAATTTCTTGAGAAATCAGCAGAAGATGTATGAGAACACTGTAAGAAATGGGACGATTTCTTGCACATCCCCTTGTCAAATTCATGAAACAACCCTGGTGAAAATAAACCGTGACAACAATGTGTATCACGCTGTGCAAGGGTATTAGTCACAGTGTCTGTACAATGTGCTCCCTTCAAAGCATCATAGGCAGTGTGACCATAATATGCTGCTCACTGTACAAGGCTATTAGTCACAATGTGCTGAACACTAAAAGGAGAATTTCACACGATGAAAGCACATTTTTTGCACTTTTTATCCTACGTCTTGAGGCCAGTATGCATTGTGAGAAGAAAATAGATATACCCTACTTAGAAATCAATGGAAGTGTAGTGATTATTTCTTACACATATTTTAAACATACTATTATAAAAAAATTTGTTGCCTACGGTATGCAATGGCCTAAGAATTGATTACATACACTTATGTGTAAAAAGTGAGCTCCATAGCATTATAGTTTGATTTATAGATCTTTTTCACATGATTTATATAGAGATGGTTTTATTTTTCTTGGTATTATTTTTTTTTGGATGGTTCTTTTTTTTAAGATGGTTTTCTGATATTCCGGTGGCCACTACCACATTTCTCGAAGGATAGGAGAGAACTGGGCAAGGCAGGTCGAGGAAACAAGTGAAGGGTAGAAGTATGAGGAGGGGAGGGGTATGAGGAAAATAAAGATAGACAGGCAGGAGGCATGTGTTGCTACCAGGAGAGAATAAGAATGGAGGAGGGATTATTGCAGGAAGAGCGGTGACCATTCTTGCGGATGCATAGTGGGGTGGTGGAGAGGCCGATGTAGAAAGTGGGACAGAATTGGCAGAGTAGAAGGTAGACAGTATTTTCAGTCTTGCAGGAAAGTGAAAGCATGGGGGGAAGCGAAAAAGAGAGGAATTGTTTGGAGAGAGGCTGGGTGATAAGGATAGGACAGGTTTTGCATCTAACGTGATTATAGGGGGAAGGGGGTGTTTTGGGAGAGAGATGGGATTTGGACAGAGGTCTGGTGGTTCTCAGAATACCAGAGAGTTTGGGGGGACGTTTGAAGGTAAGAGATGGGCATTTAGAGAAAATATTGGTGGTGGTAAGGTTATCAGACAGGATAGGGAATAGGTCTTTGAGGATGTGTTAAGGGCCTGAATAGCAGGGAAGTAGGTTGTGCACAAGGAGAGGTTGTCTTTGGTTTTGCGAGGAGGGGCTATGGGGGAGTAAGGTTTATAGGAGATTTTTTTGTTGAGAAGGTGCTCAGGGTATCCTCTTTGTAGAGACTGGTGTAGGTTGGTAAGGAATCTATTAAGGGAGTCTGGGTATTGCCTATACGGTGGCCACGAATGGAAAGGGAGTAAGGTAAGGATAATCTCAGCCATTCATAACCTCACCTCTAATCCCAACCTTGTCATCATCCCCTCTGATAAAGGCTCCACCGTTGTGGTCCTTAATTCCTCCGATTATGCCAATGAGGCTCTTAGACAACTTTCAGACACTTCTTCCTACAACCTTATACCCCATGATCCTAACCCACAATTCCTCAATAAAATTTTCACAGTATTAAACGATAAGGGCCCAAATGAAGGTCTCGCCAAGCACGATATTTCCCTTCTCACCCCTCCCCATCTCCGCACCCCCCATTTCTACATCCTCCCAAAAATTCACAAGTCTAAAAATCCTGGCCATCCTAGTCTCCTATTACTCACCCACCGAACGCATCTCAGCCTTTGTAGATTTTTACCTTCTACCTCTAGTCCATGGCCTCTCCTCCTCCATCAAAGATACCTACCACATCCTCGACCGCTTCAATTCCACTCCACTCCCCAATGATCAAAACATCATTATGGCCACCATTGATGTTACCTCTCTCGATACCTCTATTCCTCACTCGGAAGGCCTCTCCTCTCTCCTCCATTTCTTAAACCTTCGTTCTGCTCCACACACTCCTAGCACTGACTTCATTCTTGACCTTACCAACCTCATCCTTACAATTCCTTTAACAACCAACTCTACCTTCAAACTAGGGGCTGTGCCATGGGAAGTAGTTTTAGTCCCTCTTATGCCCACCTCTTCCTTGGCCTCCTTGAAGAATCCTTTCTATCCACATGCCTCCTTAAGCCCCTCCTCTGGCTCCACTGTATTGATGATATTTTTCTCCTTTGGCCACACAACACCGATTCCCTAAACTCATCCCGTGCCTCTCTCAACGCTTCCTCCTCAATTTCCTTCACATCACATATCAATTGGGGATACTGGGTATTTAAATTCGCCAAGAAGGCAGAGGGTGCCATACGGCCAGTTTCAGCCAACTCTGGAGGGAGAGGGTTAAAATTTTTACAGTCTGCTTGAACAGTGTCAGAAGCAAGCTTAAAAAAATGTTGACAGAATGTTTTGCACCCTATTCATGATCAATATATGGCTGTGTCTGAATTTGGCAATTAGGTGCCTAAATGCTCCCTTCGTAGGGAGGAAGCCATCTTGTAGTGTGTCCGAATTCGTAGGCATCAGCTTAGTCACCTAATATTGCCGTCAGCAAAGTGAGCATGAAGTGTATCCTTTATCTAAATAACTAAGGGTTTTTGTGTTGTAAAATTGAATTTTTAGATTTCATGGAACATTTTTAAAGATGGTGGTCGGTGTTTGCAGAGAGTCTTTCAGTAGGGGAGTTGAAAGAGGATACAAAGGGACTAGCAGGGTTTTTTGGCTTGTGGATTATAGGAAGGAGGAAGAACTTATGCGATCTCAGGTTAGAGGGAGAGAGTATGGAAATATCTTTGGAGGAGAGGCCTTCATCAGGTCCGAGGAACAAAGATATTTCCTTCTGATATTGGGGGTTAGGGTCATAGGTGAGGGGGAAGGAACTGGAGGTATCATCTATTTGTCGAAGGGGCTCAGTTATGTATTCCTTGGTAATTAAAATGCATATATGTGGAATATGCATTTAAGTAATATGCATTGTGGGAAAAAATTTACCTGTGGAGGATAAAATAGCATTTAGCTGTAAGGTCAAATGCTTATCTGAAAGCGAGATAAGTTTGGCAATGGGGATTACGTTACTGAGGTGTGTTTTTTTTATGATAAGATATTTTTCTAAAGTGAAGTGGCCGAGCTCTTAGGATTTCTGGTATGTGTATATAAGTGCTTGCTAATGAGGCTGAATATCGGGAAGAACACCTGATGTAGGAAATTTTATTATAAAACCATTGGGCACAAAACCTTAGGATAAACTTGAATGGGGGCGTTTACTTGGAACCGAAATCGCAATTATGTACACGAAATTGTTAGATGGAAATGAAAAAAGAAATTTAGTGAAAAAATCTTCTAACCACAACCATTCACCAATAAATCAAAAATTAAAATAAGCAAAAGGTGACGCCCACCGAAAAAGCTGCTCTGATTACATTGACGTTATTTTCCTCCCGTCCTTGACTGCTCTTACGGGTAGGGAAGGGAGTGGAGGGGGGTTCTCGGAAGGCCTGCTCGCACAGATGCTGTCGCAGCTGCTCCTATTGGCAGAGTCAGCTGTGTCCCCCGCTTTGCGATAAGGCGAAGTAGCTTCGCGGGCTTAGTTGTGATTGGATGAAGTCAATATACATCAGAGGTTGCACCACACCCACTTTTCCGAAAGGGTTAAAAACATTAGGTTTTCGCCGCCGATAACTCGAGAAATAATTGACGGATCAAAAAAAAGGAAAAATACGGGTCTTTTTCTTTTACAAACTCTATCAGATTCGACAATAAAAGTAATTTGGTAAAGGACCCCATTGAGATACTCTACATGGGAATAATACAAGGCAAGTTTATGGGTACTTCCAGGTATTAAATTCCAGATCTAAATAGGGATTGTGTGTGGGTGTTGCATATTGGAAGAGGGCAGATGACAAGAACTGGGGGAATGGGAAAGAGGAGAATGGACGAGTAGAGGATGGCACAGTGGTGACAAAATTGAAGCGAGGTCTCAAGGAGAATTGCATTGTTGAGGTGTCGCAGGACAATCACATGAAGAACAATGTTTGAAGCTGTGGGAGAGGTTAAGGCCTGGGGATTCAAAGGCCCTGAGTACCCAGATATGTTCAGGATGCAAGTGAAGTAAGTCAATGCATATTACCTGCTTTCGTGATATTTGGGGTTAAAGATACAAATGAGAAAAACAATTAATTCACATTTTACAAATCTAAATTGGTTTTTTTTCATAAAAAATAGTATTTCACTCGTTCCGTGTGAATTTCAGTTAATATAACAAACATTTTGAAATTGTATTAATTTTTGAAAAATAAATTATGGAATTGCTACAGTTGTCCACTGAAATGTATAGCAAAATATTTAGTTGCAAAATAACATTTTTACTTGAAGTTTGTTATGACACAAGTCATCTTTAAGTGTTAGATAGTTAAGGTTTCTTTGGCATTGGTTTGATGCTCTTTGCATGGTTCAGGGTTTTCTTCCACGTTAGTTGGCTTGATGGCAACAGTTTTACTGGCAGGATAGGAAGCAAAACTGTTGACAGAATAGTCAGCGAAACTGTTGTTATCAAGCCAACCAATAGAGAAGGAAACATGGAACCATGCAGAGTCCACCTTTAAGCTACATTAATAAGTAAGCATATCTTTGACTTTTAAGGTTCAGTCATTCAGAAAGCAAACACTGTATTGCATATATTTGCACCATCCTGGTGTAATAGACTGTGAGTAAACAGGGCGGACTAGTCTAGACCACGGCGGGCAGCGATCCCATTGTATTTTTTCTTCAGAGTCCATGGCAGACAGACACCATAAATATGGCAGACAGGGCAGCAGAAAAATAATAGATGTTGTGCATGTTTTCCCATATTTATATGATGCTAGCCATGCAGATTATAAAAATATCATCGAGAAGGCTGAAAGATGGAAGGAAGTTGCCGGGATCCTCGGGCAAGGGCCTAGTCATGTTGACACACCGGTTACCGTAAGATCACCGAAGTTAAGCAATGTTGGGCCGGGACGGAGGTTGGATAGGTGACCCCCCCTCCACACCTCTACCACTGTGTTCTTGTCCCCTGACTGCAAGTGGCGGTCAGGTTAAATGTGGGTTGGCACAAAGTGCCAGGGGGGCTCCAGAAGGCCCCCGCCCACCCCTCCAATTTACATTTGCTGGGATTCTCAATAATTCAACAAGAAGAAGTACTAATTCATCGTCTTCTACTTCTGCTTGGGGGGGAGGTAATGGATAGACCACAGTGGACTGCGGTTGCTATGCCCATGTGAGCAGCCCGGCATTTCTGTTTGACGGAGCCTTTACTTTAAGCACACACACACTGACCTTGTCATACAAGCTGATTCTTACCACCCAATGTCCCATAAAATAGCCACAAAGCTGTTAAAAACTTTCCCAGGGACAAATACAAAATCACAGTGTACACTCCTGACATTGAGGGACATATTAAATACAGCCAAACGATCCCACAAAGAAGTCCAGAGTGCATGATGTAACTCGTGTCATGTTTGATGCCGTGTAAATGGGGAGACATTTTGAAATTCGAATCAACAAACACAAGAAGTACTTGACTAACAATGATCCCAAAACCCATGGTGCAAATCACCTGATGGAGGAGTCCCATTGCATAGACTTCGATGTGAAAAGAAATGAGAAGGTGACATATGACTGCACTACCCCATGTTTTTTCAACCCAAACTATCCCCTCCCCTCCTTGCTGCTCCCTCAATGGTATTGGTCAATCGTTCCCCTCCCCTTTTTTGTACTTTTGTGTAAATACCTAATGGATATTACATCTAAGAGTAGACCTCATGATGAATCTTTAGTCCTTGAAACATGTGCTGTGTGTAAGTCTGCTTCATTAACCCTTTCGCTGCTGTGAACGTACCTAGTACGATCGCATGGTAAGCTGCTTTGAACATACCTTTTCATTCTCACTGTAGCACTTTCACTTTTCCACCACATGTAACGAGTAGGTTTCCAGAGATTGAGCCGCTGCGAAAGGGTTAAATATAAGTGGACAGGGTGGTTGAATATAAGTGGACCAATCATCTCGACAGAGAGTTAAACTTGTGCAGAGAGGTTTATGTGGCTTTCAGCTAAGCTGCCACTCAGAGGCTTTAAGCTCAGCTGCTTGAGTTAGTCTCTTGTTATTTACTATCCAAGTCAATAGTCAGTTGTGGGTGCTTAATATCATTTGTGTAATACAGTAAAACCTTGATTTGCCACCTCCTTAAGTTCATCACTATATTTTGTAACCATGAGTTGCTAAAATAGAGAGGTTTTATGCTATAATAATAAATAGAAACCTTGTGGTATAGCTTTTGTGATAGGTGGTTTTAGTATGAGTTATTCTTAATGACTGACTGACGAAAGCAATTAGTACAATATCGAAAAATCTATCTCCTGGTCTTAGAAGATGATTTTTGTACCATAGAATTAGGTGATTGTTGGGTGTACATGCACATTTTCATCAATGCAAAAGTGTGAAGTGCCAATACAGACTCTACACAATATTAACGTTCAGACTTCGAAATGCTCATGTTGCATGGGCTTCTCCACATATTTGTCAAATATGTTTAATTACTCCACTCTCTTTATTTTGAGCCTCACTGTGTCTTCCTTTAGCAACATTTGGAAATGTTGCTTGCATTTTCACTTGAGCTTAGGTCCAAGTCCAAACTAAGGCATTCCACTGCCCATTTGTGCCGCCAGGAAATAGAAACCCCTGTGCCAGCACTCACATGCTCCTTCATGAGAAGCAGCAGGAAGTCTGTGCTCTGCTGCTGTGCACCTTGGAACTCCATGAGTCTCCTCATCATCAAGAAGTCATGGCTGATGTACCCATCAACAAGTTGCACATCCTCATCGCTCCCTGACATCTTTCCTTTCGCGACATCCATGGATGTGCACTTCTCCAATCTGTAACTCTGTCCCTATGCCTGAGCAATATTTTGGCATGATAGCCAATGGCAGCCACAGGTATTTGTTGCTAGAAGCAATCTGGTCTGGTGGATGCCTTATTAAAATTTAGTGTGCTCTCAAACCACATTTGTAGGCCAGAATCAACCTTTGGGTCATCTCCCTTAGCCGGGAGCCAGGGTGGGTCATCTGCGTTTGTAGCACACTCAGCTAGAGATGGACGCTTGGATCTTGTTATTATTTATTAATTCACCGTGCAATTACATACAAAGTTAATGAATCAGGTAACAATTTTTTAAAATAGAAAATGTTAGTATATATTAAGTATTGACTATTGTCTCCTCTTCTCATATCCAGAAAATTAACTCTTTCCTGCAGTGTCAATGACAACATTTCAGAACATATTTTTAAATTTTCCCTTAAATATTATTAATTTTTTTTTACTTCCTCTGGATCCTTTCCTCATGTTTGCATTCTTTTCATCTTGTTGAGTAATTCAGAGTGACGATCTTTGGCCATCAGGTCATTTACCTGTGTGTAGAAATGTAATCGAGTTGGATTTCATTATTTTATTTTAGGTTTGGTTTTTTAAAGTTGATTCACAGCAAAGGAAAGTCTCAAACTATCTATGACTGTGCTTTGGAGCATATTTGTCTTCTCATAGTTATGTAAGAATTTGTCAAAATCTTGATGGTGACATGGTAGTTAGCAGCATGTGCACGTAAAGATTACACATATGTGATGCATGGCATTTGCATGTCTCCAGCAACATTTGCTTGTGCACGTAGTGTTAGCCAAGGTTATCTCATGACGAACAAGCAATATTAGCTGGATGATGATCCTTCCTTTTTATTTCTTAGAATTTTTCAGCTAAACAAGACTTGCCGTGCTTGTAAATTTCGTCATTGGATAATCATTTGTGCTTAGTTGCTAAATGTTTCCTTTCCTGATTTCAATAACCTTCTTTTTCACTTAAATTTACTTTTTAAATGATTGTTAATCATTTCAAAATCAACCTGTGCAGGTTTATTCTTGGAAAACATTTTGTTGTGCATGCACTGGAAATGTATTTATGAAAATGTTTTTTATTATTAATTTCATAAATAGGTATTTTCATAATAACTCATTGTGGTTAGTTCCTGATGAATAACTATGAGTGACACAGTCTTCTTTTTTCTGTGTGTGTAAATCTAAACATTCTTCCTTTCCCTTGTGCATAGGCACATCATGTTCTCAGTGGTATATTTACTATTATTATTCTCGTTATAAATATTCTCCCTACGGCCATCATTGGCAAGTCAATGCCAATGAAAACCAAAGTAACCACATTGCCCCAACTTGAGCTTCGTATTAGTTTAATTAGAAAGACTATTTGGGGTTAATTGGGGACTATTAAACTCATTTTAACATTCAAAAGCAATAATTTTACTACCTTTTTCGAATTTAAGTAACAATTTTGAGTCAGAATGAAATAAGATCTGGTTGACTTTTAGCAATATTGACTATAGAAAATGTTGAAATAGCGTAAACTGATGCAATTTTTTTAAACTCAAAATATCAGTAAAAAATCACATTAACCCTTAAAAATAGGGATCACAATTATCCCTGTCTATAACAATAATGTCAAATGAAGTGTATTTTAATTACAAATATAATTTCCAACTTCTTTTAACTTTATCACTCACAGGATGCAGATTTCTCAAAAAAAACAATATTAGGGGTGGTTTACCCCTCTTATGCATAACACTCTGCACACAAGAAGAGATGTGCATTTCAATTCTACGTAAAACCCCAAATTGAAACACGGTAAAATAAAAGTAATAATTCTGCGGTTCATCGCAGTACAAATAGGTATATACAACTCAATTTGATAAGGGATGGTTTACTCACTTCAAATAAACATTAGCGTAAAATCCTGAGACATAACCTTTTTAAAAAAATTTCTAAACAAATAAGTGGTTTCATGTAAGTATTCATTGAGTCAAAAGTTTGTTTTTATTGTAAATCATTTTCACTTTGATATCTATTTTTATCACTTGGGAAGGGGAGATACGTTGAAAAAATTATTTTTGGGGATTAGCTTTGAGGGTAATTTTCACTTCTTCAACCAGCTTCTCTGCAGATCACTTCAAATGAGCTAGCTAATTTGAAGTGATATGTCTTAATTTTTCCTCTACAATATGAGGAGTTTGATCAAAATCAGTGAGAGACAACTGAAAGATACCTTTCTTGTTAGTGGTGTGTGGATTGTTTCTTTTCCTGCAATAGATTTATTTTCCCTATTGCTACTTGAAATTTAAAAATTTGTTCAAATGCACTGAAATTAAATCCCTGTTTTTTAAGTTTTAGATCAAAATTTCTAACAATGCTTTCAAACTCACCAATCTCATGTTCTTTCATATGAACTGCCAGATAATTTGTGTGTATATAGATGTACAATTGCATGTTGGGAAATAAAATATGTTTCCCCTGTTGCCATGTCTAGGAGTACTCTGCCCTCAGATGAAGTCCTTATCTGCAGAAGACGATGCCCTGGAGGGAGAGGAAGTGTTCAGTGGGGGTCAGGGCAGTGCGTTGGAAGGTGAGCTTCTGTGTGTCATTCGCTCTCATCAGTCCTCTTGATCCCATTCGGCAGGATTAGAGATGTAATTGGTGCCAATCATCTTGTTTCCTCAAAAGTGCAAATATGATAGGTTGTAAACTCAGACTACTAACAAACAAACTATAATAACTTGTTCTTAAATTAATGCAGAATGGGATCTTTTGCTTTTGGTCTCACTCATCTCAGATGAACTATTGAAGTGCTGTCATCACAGTACTGGTCCAGTGTGCCATTGAAATATCTCTGCCATGTCTAGGAATGCAAATGTGGTTTGATGGATAACTTAGTTTGAAAGCAAATACAATTATTTTTTCCAAAGAAATTAATTTATTTTTCAGTGTAAACCCTCAGAAGCTGAACACCTTTTTCCTGGTATTCTCCATTTTTTTAATTGTTCATGGAATTGGGTTGTATGGGAAGATATCACTAAGAGTGTAAATTTGTAGAAAGATCTGGTGCTTTCCCGGCGTATCTGCTGCGTGAAGGTTTCTCGGGTCCTCCACCGGGTTAATTCGTCCATGTCCGCCGACGTTTCGATTCCCGACTCGGCAATCGTCTTCTGAGCTTGCATGCTGGGAATGCTGTACGCAAAAATTGTCCTCCTTATATACCCTTCTCCTGGGGTCAGGTGTCTCCTGATTGGTCCATCGACCAACCCTCAGAAGGGCGCCTCATGATTGGTCGAGAATTTCCCCCTTTCCTCTTGTACCTATGCATTTGAGGATCGGTTTCCATGTGTTGCTTAGCTGGAAGCCTGCGTCCCTGTTCAAGTTCTTCTTTTTAAGGCGAATTTCAATGGCCTCCCTGACAATCCGATCCCAATAGCCGTGCGATCGGCAAAGACGTTTTGCCTCGTCCCACTTGATGGTGTGATCACGGCTGACGCTGTGCTCCGCGATGGCTGACTTTTCCAATTGCCCCAACCTAAGGTGCCTTCTGTGCTCCTTCATCCTGGTCTCAATGGTGCGGCCCGTTTCTCCGACGTACACCGCGCCACACTCGCACGGTATCTGGTAAACTCCGGGAGTCTTGAGGCTTTTTGGGTCCTTCGCGTTGGCTAGTTGGTGTCTTAACTTAGCTGGTGGTACATGAATTGTGGCGATGTTGAACCTTCGAAGTATTCTGGATATTTTTCCCGATACCGTGTAGATGTATGGCAGGCAAGCTGTTGCGATGGGTTTTCCGTGTCCCGTGTCCGTCTTTCTCGTGGCTCCATGGTCGTCTTCAGGGCCCGGGAGATTTGCTGCTCACCGTATCCGTTTTGAAGAAAGGTCTTCTTTAGCCATTGAATTTCTCCTGGTAAGCTCTCCTTGTCGGAAATGGACTTGGCCCTGTGTATCAGGGAGGATAGGACGGCGCAGCGTTGGGAAGGGTGGTGGTGGCTGCTGCTGTTAAGGTAGAGGTCTGTATGGGTTGGTTTGCGATAGACACTGTGGCCCAGACTTCCGTCTTCTTTTCTATGGATTAGGATGTCTAAGAACAGGAGCTTGCTGTTTTTTTCCATCTCCATCATGAAACGTATATTCGGATGCTGAATATTCATGTGCTCCAGGAAGGAATTCAAGGCGTGGGATCCATGCGGCCAAATGATGAAAGGAAGGCCAAAGGAAGCCGTTGAAATCCACCTCAAAAAGAAGAATTTGAACAGGGATGCAGGCTTCCAGCTAAGCAACACCTGGAGACCGATCCTCACATGCATGCAAGAGGACAGGGGAAACTCTCGACTAGGGATGGGTCGGTTCCGGTTCGGTTCTTTACTTCGGTTCTCGGTTCCGATTCTCGGTTCCGGTTCTTAATTTACCACTTACTTTGTATTGCTCAATGGTAACATAAGGTAATCAATAATCATTTTCAGAGACTGAATTAGAATAATTCGCGACTTTGAAGCATCTAAGTACACTATTTCACCAGGTTTTAATGTGAAGCCTCCACTTTCGGAGTGTGAGAAGGTTTCAAACTGGTTTTCGCGCCAATTATTTCGGTACCGATTATTTTTGGCCTCGGTTCCGGTTCTAAGCTCAAGAACCGGTGGAACCGAGAACCGAACCAACCCATCCCTACTCTCGACCAATCATGAGGTGCCCTTCTGAAGGTTGGTCGATGGACCAATCAGGAGACACCTGACCCCAGGAGAAGGACAGGATAAGGAGGACAATTTTTGCGTATGGCATTCAGAAGCCCCGAAGATGATTGCCGAGTCAGGAATCGAAGAGAAGAGGCCAAAACCAATGTCAAACTAGGAAAACAAAAACTTGATGAGGTGAAAGAGTTCTGTTACGTAGGAAGCCAAGTAACCAACGATATACAAAGCAAGAAAAAAATAGTGAGTAGAATAGCCCAGGCAAAGAGGGCAATCTACCAAAAGAAAAATGTACTTACAGCTGGAAATACAAGCATAGATGTTAGGAAGCAATTCATCAGAACATACATCTGGAGCATGTTTCTTTACAGCAATGAAACATGGACGATGACAGTAGCGGAGAAGAAAACGGTGGAAGCATTCAAAATGTGATGCTACAGAAGAATGATGAAGATTAAATGGATCAACCGAATAAGTAAAGAGGAAGTCCTCAGAAGAGTGGGTGAAAAGAGAAGTCTTCTGAAAACTAAAAAGATGAAGGGACAGCTTAATCGGCCATGTGTTGAGACATGATGGCCTGATGAAGACAATCGTCAAAGGAAAAGTGAACGGGAAGAATGGAAAAGGCAGGCCTTGTATGAGCTTTATAGAACAGGTTGTGAAGGATGTAAAAGAGAAGAGTTACGTCAATATGAAAGGTTGACCGATAGAAGAATGGAGTGGAAAGCTGCATCAAACCAATCCTTGGATTGTTGACCATTGTTGATAATGATCTAATAATACCTTAGTGGAAATATGTTTTTCTATTACAGGGTAGTACCCATGCTCTCTCATGAATAATGCCCTTATGAATCTCTTCTGCACCTTTTCAAGAAGAGGAATATATTTTCTCTGAAATGGTGACCATATCACAGCTGCGTATTCTAGTCTGGCATGCAAAAGGGTCTCATCCAGCACCATCTGAGGTTTGTTTGTTGTAAAACATCTTGTCACTCCTAGTGTCTTCATGGAAATGGAGACCATCTCAGTAATATGCTCTCCAGTGTTGTTTTGTAAGTTCAAGAACATAAACCATGTTGACTTCTGGTTAAAACAAAGGGTTCATTGAAGAACGACTCCACGAGAGCGAACACATGTTACACATAAGAAGACTCTACCCGCCAAAATTTACAAGGGTTCACATACATAAAGCCTAGGACCACTCACACAGGTTATCCAACCAAAGAAAATTTAACACAAACCAGTCATGCCAACATCCAGAACTCATCTTCTTGGTAAACATAATTCCCAGATCCCTGTGTGATTCCACTTCCTTCAAACTAGCTCCCCCTATGGTATCTCGAAATTTTAACTGCCTTCCTTTCCTTGTATATGATAATACAACACACTTATTTACGTTAAAAGGCAGTCTATTTTTGTCTGACCACTCCACTTTCTCATTTAAGTCCTTTTGTAATTGAAAACAATCATTTATGTCCTTTATTTCCCTATATATTTTGGCGTCATCAGCAAATACACAATAATACCTTAGTGTTATTTACTCTTGATGGTAAGTCATTGACAAAGATAAAAAACAACAATGGACCCAGATTTGACCCCTGTGGAACACCAGATGTGACATCATACTCTGAGGACTGATAATTTTTAAACTTAACATAATGACGTCTGTTACTTAAGTAGGATCTTATGAGCTCTATCATCTTCAATGTGATATTCCGTGCACTAAATTTTGACAGTAAAATTCCATGATCTCTGCTATCGAAAACTTTTTCAAAATCTGTGTATATTGTATCCACTTGTACCTTCCTATCCATGCAGGCTGTAACTTAGTTAGTAAAGATAGGTTTGCAACTTTACATTGGAAATCCTTCTTGGAAAAATGCTTAAGATTTATTGAAACTTAAAAAATAAACACGCCAAGGTCAGAAGCTTGAGAAAAGTGAGAAGCATTTTTTTCAAAGCTGTCTTGAATAAAAAAAATGAAAAAAAGACAGGGGTTGTTTCTTCCTTATCCCGCTGGCATCCCCCACCTTTTCAGAGCTACTTTTACCCCTGGCTAGGGTAGGTGTTAGTGGAGCATCCCTTCTTTTCTACTTCTTACGTAGTCACCATCATTATCTCTATTTTCAGTCTCGCTTCTTAAGCTCAACCTACTCTTTATTTTTGTGGGGGTGGTGGTTTTGATGCATAATTTCATCTTATTTTAATCTCACTAAAATTCATAATTCTTGAAAATGATGGATTTCCTGTTATTACCGTGGGTTTTGTCATTTCAGATAGAGGAATTCAGATTAGTAAGCGGCTGATCCAGGTGGCAGTGAAACGGGACACTAATGGCAGTTTAGGGCTCACTCTTTGTGGTGGTGCCTGCAATGACAACCCCTCCTTTTCGCGCCCTCTCATCGTGTCTCAAGTTCGACCTAACAGCCCTGTGCACAGGTAATCCAATATCTCATTACATCGCTCATATGCCAAATACAAAAGTTCCCACCAGTTGTGGATATTGTCGGCATATGCTTTGCTTTGATTTCTTTTGTTGATGCTGTTTACGTTTCTATTTTAAAACTTGATATGATTTGAATAATGGTACTGTGTGGAAGGAAGCTGTGCATTTTCTTCAAGCCTCTGCACTGTATGGAATGATCTGATTTATTTTGTCTTTTTGTTATTTTTTTCATTTTGGTTGTCTAAAAGACGAGATATTTCTTGTAGCTTAGAATTTTATCAAATAGTTGTGCATTTTGAATATTATACGCCTCTCTAATTTTTTAGACTTATTATGATCTCATTTGACCTTAAATTTTCAGCTTACCTTAATCTAAGCATAATGCAGGAGAAATTAAAGTATTGACGACAACATGCGTGAAAATTTTGTTATTACAAATGAAACCAAATAATATTACTAGGGAAGGTTGAATTGGATCCAAAGATCTACAGATCTTTCATTATACTCGGTTCAGGATTCGGATTCTATGATTAGGAGTAAAATCGGATCTGGATCATAGATTTTAAATTTTTGCGGCTTAGTGATAGAAGTGTTCGGTGAATGGAATGTAGGTGTGGTAGATATTGGCAAGAAGAGGATGTGTAACTCAGGTCGAGAAAATAGATGAAAATGTTCCCGTGCAACTAGAAGCAAAATAAAGAAATATGACTTTTTTCCCCATTACCCCAGTATCGAGAGAAAAAAAATACGAATAATGTCATGCAGGTAGCCTAAATTCGCCGGCATCAAGCTGACACAGGAGCGAACTTCATAAAAACTGCGCGAAGTTCGATCCCTATTGCAGTTTAATTTTTTCTTTCAATCATTGCATCGAAAATGTTATCATCCTCAATTATATTTATATTTTTATACTTATCTTACTATAATTTACATTACATTTTTATGCTTATATTGTTTAAATTAGATTTACAAATGTATCACTGAAAAATTAGTGATGATCGGGTCGAATCCAAAGATCCACAGGTCTTTCATTTCATTCGCAACTGAAATCAAATCCAAAGACAGTATACATACATTCGGATCACAATGGGAGATTTTTAAATTTCTCCGAGGATTAGTGGTCAATGTGCCCTGTGAATGGAATGTAGGCACAGTAGATACTAACAAGGAGAGGATTTGTATATCAGGTTACAAAATGAGATAGATTTTTTATTTATAAATTTAGTTTAAGTGATAAAAGTACAAAAAGGTAGTATCCACGTATAAGGGTTGAAAAGTAAGTATGATAAAATTTTTGATCCAATGGCTGAAAGAAAAATTTAAAACAGCGATAAGAATCGAACTTCATTACCTGCAATACACCACCCCACTCTGCTATTGTTGGCTTATTCGCTCACTCTTTTACCACCCCTCCCCTCAGTTTGGGCTAGCAACCCAGGCACCTGCTTATGACCCGGCCACCCACCCAGGATTCAGGCACCTGGGGCGAACGGTCGGGCGTCTACGTCACACGGACGGAGGCGAACACGGGGGAGGGCACCCCACCATGGCGGGCGAGGGTCTCTCGGATTTCTCGCTTCTTTAAAGATATTGCCCACAACTGGGACCTTCCCTCTCCACAACCAAACCCTTTTCACCACACACACCGTAAACCCAACCTCCCCGGCCGTCATAATCCTTACCCCCACCAACACAACCCGCCCAGATTTCCTAACAGCATCACCCACCCTCACTCAACCCGTCCATGCTACAAGATTTTAGTGCGGACAGCCCCTTCACGGAGAGCTGAGCTGGGATTGCTCGTCTAAAAGACGAGATAGGGTTCACGAGGAATTTGAACTGAGATGATTCCAGGCGCACAGCAGCGAGCATGGTATGTGCCGTCACACGTAAGCTTTAATTAAAAGAGAACCGTGCACATTATGAAAACGCTGGTAACCGGTAAAACAAAAAATAGCGAGGATAAATAATGGCATTAACTACGATTTCTACATTACTCAAGGTCTAAATGGTACGCAGAGTTACATGCGGAAAATGATGGGGAGATACTGGCATATGTGGGAGGTGAATGCAATACTATTCACACATTTCATTTTTGATGCACCACAATCAGCAACACTGATTTGTTAGGTGTCTACACAGTCAAAAATAGTTTTGCTGAAGCAGTTTTTCGCAGAGGTTGGTGAAAACGAATTCCATTTGTCCGTGGGGACCGGACCCAAACTTCGCAATTTCGAAAAATTCATATTTTCGAAACTTTGTATTTTCGAAACTTCGTATTTTCGAATATTGCCATAGTCTGATACCATATTAGCAATGCGATACCACAATTTGGTTTTTAAATCCACAAATTTCAGAAAAAATAAAAACATTTTAAAACACATATAATGATATTTCATAATCAGGTAAATTGTAACCCGATAATTATGCTACATAGTCAAAACTTAGGTTGTACTGTAATCTGCGCATGAAAACAAAATCATGTTTCATTTGGAAGAACCACTTTCACAAAAAAGCCTAGAAAAAACCAAATCCAACTGGTCCTACAGGTTACACCAGAAACAATCAACATACCAAAAATATAATGATACATAATTCCCTTTATTTACCAGAAGCCCAATGCAAATGAATTATACAAAATTTACATACATTCGTCTGTAGACTCACACCATGTCTTTATTGAAATGCCTTTAGCATTTCACGCGCGTAGATATGATGTTGTTGAAGTTTTACAGGATTCACTTCCTCCAAGAAATTTAAAATGAGGTGATCTAATAATAAGTGAATAATTATGTTGTACCACTCCTGTTCAATATTTTTGACGCAAAGTGTAAGAAATGAATGAAAGAACTCACTACGAAAATCAAGATATCGGGCAATTTTAATCCGTTGCATTGCGACGAAATAGGTCGTCATTCTATTTTGCAAAAAAGACAAAAGTGGGGGGGGGGCAAGAAAGAGGGCACGCTCTCTAATGATTTCAAATGATCGGCATTTTTGACTCACACTAATCAAGGTCCTCATTAATATCTTTTAAGCCAAACGCGATATTGCTGGCAATTACAAGGGGGGAAGGACGAAGGCACTCTCTCGGTTGGTTGGGTTTGGCTATTCAGGGGAGGCGACCGACAGCTGAGGTCATTTGCGCCATTTTAGGATAGATGGGTAATTGGGTAATGGTAGGAGTTTTCAGGGAACAGAGGAAGGGTGGAGAGGAACCTGGCATCGGCATTAGCCTACTCTTAAAAGGCTTAAATGCCAAACACCAATAGAATTTTTTCTAAAGGTTGAATTGAATAAAAAATGTAAAGGAGATGCTCAACAAGTTAATTATGTATTTTACAGTTTAATTTTGTAGCATAAGTTGATTATATTTTCAGTTAGTTTTTTGCAGTGTTGTGGCATTATTTTCACCAATTTAGTTAATATTATTAAACTTGTAGGTGTATTTGAAAATTGTTAAAAATATTCACGGAGCCGTATGCAGTTCGCAATGAACAGTTTTCCTTTGCATCAAACAACTGAAGAACAGGATTTGCCGAGCAGCCGTATTGCCGCATGTAATTGCTCTGAGTGAGACTCAAGTGATGGCTATGCATGGGAACAACTTAAGTTGTGGGAAGGGGTGGATAAGTTATGTTGATGACCATAAATTCATTATGAAAGAGGCAATAATTTGGCAAGGGACCAAAGAATAGTTCGCTATAGTGGGAATTTCGTATCATCTGTACTCGTTACAAGCAGGATATTTAACATCTGCGACCATAGGAAAGTCTAAGGGACTGAGAACTCACCTCATTATAGGTGGGATTTCATTACATGCGTGATCGTTATAAACGAGTTTTACTGTCATTAGTAGTGTTTGAGGTATTTGAGTATTTGTGGGTAGTATTCGCACACATCTCTAGTTATTTTCAGAATATGTTCACCGTACATCACTCTTCTTTTTTATGGTCTCATTTGATGCCATAATAGGCTAAAAATACTATTTCATTAGTCATATTTTATCATGAAATTTAGTAAAAGATTTTTTTTTCAATTAAATTAAAAACTGGTAGAAATATGAGAGTTTTTTATTTGGCCAAGGCAGCAGTAGTTATGTTTGGTAGAGAATTCAAATCCATGTGATATTTTTTGGTAATTGCTTCAATTTGCTCGTTATCAAATCAGTACATAATCAGTTTTGCTTTTGCTCTTAGGGAGGGCTCCATTCGGCCTGGGGACCGGCTCCTGGCTGTGGATGGCCACTCCACGGAGCATGTCACTCTGGGAGAGGCACAGTCTCTTCTGTTGCACAACGGCCACTGCATGTGTCGGGACAGAGAGGATCCTGAGTGCCGTGGAGGGAGCATGGTGCGTGGCCACATTTATATTCTCATCTCTGACTTTATTTTCCTGAATTCACCATTTTTCAAGCCATATGTTTTTACTGCCATGCAGTTCGTCCACAGGTCCATTGGCCTTTAGCGTACATAGTTTTAACTTCCCAAGTGGAAAGTATATATCTATTAGATGTACATTAGATATTGTGAAATAAATGTCTGGATATCTAATGTATGTAAATCATAGAGCTCTATTATGTATGATATTGTCCATTTGGCAGCATTTGAAATAGATATCTATCGAAAGATATCAAAAAGATGTACATAGGTATAATACATATGTATCAATGCAAGGTACTATCGTTTTCAAAACTATCTACACACCCACATGCCCCATTATTTCATTGAATGGGGGCGAGTGAGAAAAACTTTTAAGGTTTGGCACAATCCTAAAAGCTCTTGTTAGCTCTGGTTGCGGTCTTTACTGGAATACTTTTACGTAGTGGAGAGCCAAAAAGATCAGATGTAGAAGCGACAAGGCTGGCGAAACTGGTGTCAAATCAACCACAGGAGCAAAAGCCCCAGTGGGAGGAATGCACTGAAGGAATCCACGTTCATCTTCTCGACCTGAGGCTTTTATTTTGGGCTCATCTTGAGGTTTTTGTTTCAGCATGGAGTGTCAGTGACTATGGAAATTAGTGTATAGGCAAGCATGGTGTAGTGGAGTTACATGTCAAGTCGTAATCGTACATCTCATAACCGACATCTGGTAACCAACATCTCGTACACAGACATCTCGTCACGACGACATACTTTTGCAACTGATTTTCAATTAATAAAAATAGTTTATTTAATCCATTTGAGTTAAATTATGATAGTGAAAGCATTTGATAAATGTCATTCCATTCAACAATTTCCTTATATTTTGACATATTTAGAATATAATACATTGCAAAGACATTGCAGAACATTCTGACGTCCCTGCAAACTACTTGATTCATTATGTGAAGAAGTGATAGACATTCTCGAATTTGGGACCTCCAGCATCTTGACTTACATTAGATTTCTATTTCATGATAATACTGTATGTACTATCATTTGCAAAAGTATATATTGTCATGGTCCCCACCATTTGGCATACTGTAAGGCTTGTTTATGTTAATATGTGTTCTTTTGTATGGGTACGTAAGTGAGTGCGCCCGGAGACTAGTGATCTTAGTGCAAAGGGTATACACCATGTCGCTGCCATCGGGGCGTCTAGCAGACGACCCCGCGCAGTGCATCATGGGAATTTTCTGAAGAGAATAAAAGGCCGAGCATAGGCTCAACGAGGGTCATAATCAGTCATAATCCGGCAGAATCGAGCAGAACCGGTCAGAATCAGAGTGCTTATTACTAGAGAATTCGTGAGTTCCCAGTGAAGCAGACCAAGGAAGCACGTCGAACAAAGGAGACGGAGGGTGCGCGGACACGGGAGTGATAGCAAGGAAAGACGCCGTCCGAGAGTGAATTGGGTCACCGAAAGAGAAGTTCCTGCCGCTGCATAAGCTATCTGCCGTCGGCCCGGCTACGAACTGTCATCGCCTGATACCACCTCAAAGAAGACCGCGTAAGCTATCCCCGGGAAGTGATCCCGCCCCCCTTTTTGCTCACATAAGCTTGTCCCGATTGTTAAACTCTAGTGCTTTGGGAGAAAGTCGCGTTCGTAATCCCGTGATTGTGAACGGGGAGAAAGGCGAACAGCCCACATGACTTTTCACCAGGGAACGTTTAACTGAAGAGACAAGTGCTAATGATTATGATTTCACTGTATGGTATCTGAGTAACTGCATTTCAACATATTAATTATTATTGCATAAGGTTTCGTGTATTGTATTAGGGTATTTGAAGTTGGTGTCTGACTACAAGGTGAATTCTGTTATTTAGTCCTGTCTGAATGTCGTGTTTTCAATTGGTGTGATTGAAATTGTTAAACTCCTTCAGGGTCAAGTCAGAAAAAGGGTATTTATTTAATTTGTAGGGTTTATTTGGTATTTGTGTTCTTTTTGTTGAATTAAATTGTTTGTGTAAAATCATAAGACTGCCTTGCACGCTGTCATTGGTGGGGGGGGGGCCACGTCACCTCTCCCGACGATCCTTCTTCGTTACCTCCATCTTTACAGGATCTTTTGGCGGATTTAAACGGCGCTGGACGCCAGAAATCACACGAGCCCTCCTCTGGTCTTGGGGGTTGGTGGGGGTAAGTTCTATTAGGGCCTCTAAGCCAGAGAAACAAAAATTACGTGTGCGCCGGACCTCATCAGTTATCCTCATCCGCACGTGTCATTGTGGGGACGGTGGGAGGGGGTAACCAGCCAGGCAGGTGGGACCGGCACAATATATACTCACATTCCATTACACACTTCCCAATCACCATTGGTTTTATTTTTATCAGACCCGTCCATATTGGTACAAAGTAGCACTGTCAAACACTCTTTGCTTCTTTTGCCACCTTTGCAAGAATCACCCTGAACTGCAAGGGATTTAATGGGGAGAAGGTTGTAAAACAGTCCCGTTTCATCGGCGTTATAAATGTAATGCGGAGAATACCTCTTAAGATAGGTTTCCAGGATTTGAGTCCAATCTTCCACGGCTTTGGATTTCACATCACTGGCTTCACCAGAAATTTTATGAAGTGAAATGCCCTTTCACGCTTTAAATTGCCACAGCCAGCATTCAGAGCACTTGAAGTTCTCCATTTTCAACCTATCGCTAAAATATTCGGCCTTTGTCTTTAGCATCAGCCCACTCACTTGAGTCCCCACAGATCATAGTTGGCAAAACCACTCGAACTGAGCTGTTTCTAACTCCTCGTGTTCTACGTTCCTCAGACACTTTTGCTGCAATGGTTTGCCCTCCCACACCACGGCAGACTTAAATTTATCTTTCTTTTTTAATTTGGTAAAGAGTGAAGAGGAGGATAAATTATGTCTCTGGCCAACTTCACTCTTCAACAATACGCCACTTTCGCATTGGTCTATTATTTGCATTTTCTCGCTTGGACTAATTGTTTTGTGCTTTTGGGCCTTGGTGTCTATCTTGGAAATGCTCTCAACTCACAGACGTGCGAGTGTGCTCTCAACCACCCAGGAAACAGAAGAAGATCAAATACGTATTCGTAACTGCTAATGCTGCAGTATTTCCACCAATATTAACAATAAATTAATCGGATGGTGATTTATAACATGCAGTTGATACATAACAGTTCATATTAATTGTAGTGATGGGGCAAATGCAAAATTTGATCGAATCCTAATCCCAAATCTGGATCCTGTTTTTTTATCGAATCCAAATATCAAATCTGAATCTCGAATCCTAATCCCAAATCCTAATCCTCCTCAATTTCAGTAAATTCAAATCTTCCTTTTATCTGTAAATTGTTAAATAATGCTTTGTTTCTCGTGAATTCTCTCATTAATCCTGTTCAAAGCTGAATCTCATTTCTTAAAGTAAATAAAATATGACTAATGGTCATAGTCCCCACTCAATGAAATTAAGGATATGTTCAAGGGCAAATATAAAGAATAGGTAATTTCAAAAGTAAATCAAAGTTTAATTTTTCTTAAATAAAATTGAAAATTCAATGAAAACATTAAAATTTTGTGTTTAGAAAATGCAGCATTTTCACTCTGTCAGCATGTAATCGATTTCTTTTTTTATCAAACAAATTTCCTGCAGTACTGAAGGCTTTATCTGAAAATACTGTTGCTGGATGAATCCAGAGGAACCTTTTTGTTAGAATTTTCAAATTGGGGAATATCAAAGAATTCATATGTGGACAAGAATTATTAGTAGACTTGCACCGATACCAGTGGCCGATACCGATAGTATTTTTTGCTTATAACTTACTTATTTTAAAAAAAATTGATAAGTGCTTTCCTTCTCATGAAGTCAACTCAGTAATCAAAAGCGTTATAAAGAAAACCTAATTATTTAGAGAAATGACATTGTGACAACTCTTTTATTTTGCTACTCTTACAAGTATCACTGGAATTAGATTTAATACACTAAGCCCTCTTGCATTTGTAAATACTGAGAATTCTTTTTAAGAGATAAGAGCCGCTGAACATGCTCAGCAGCTCATATTTGAATGTATAGCTCAAATTGACATATTATTGACATGGGCTGCTGAACATGCTCAGCAGTTAAGAGGGTTCTTCTATCTGGACCATAGCACTATAGTTTCTGACAACATTTGCTCAGGAAACTCTAAACGTGCAGGTACTTACACCCAAATACAGTGGTCTCTTGTTCGCATGTTTTTGTAGGGACTCGAAATCCTGAACATGGTAACTTGAGGAAAACTTGCTGAATTGGTTAGGCCTTTTCGGGTCATGTGGAAGATTTGTGTGCGGGTTGGATAACTTCCAGGGTGCCATTCCGCATTCAATCAAGTTAGTTCATTGCTGGCGTTAATTTATTGCAACAAAGTTTCATTTTCAATTATTACACCTCATTAAAGACACGTACGATAGGTTGATGTGCACTCAATAATTAATTATGACCAAATAGCATGTTTGGTGTATACTGATTGGAAATAATTAACTTTGTTATATTCCACAAAACTTTTTATTCACGAAATATAACAAAGTTAATTATTTTCAATCATGAATTCATTCCACAAAGTGAACTCGCCAACCAAATATTTCATTGTGTACACTGTTCTTGCAAAAAAGTGTATATAGACTCGACTTTGAGGCTTGATGTCCCAAAAAAGGAAGAAGCAAAATTAATAGAGAGCATATCAGCATGTAGATAATTTAGCCTTTCGTTTAATGCAGACCTGCATTAAACGAAACCTGAAACCAGAAAAATCTTGTACCTGTACCAGACTTTTTTTAATAATTACTTTTGAGGAATTTTGTTGCAGTGAGGATGAAAAATGGCACATTTCTTAGAGTCGCAGAGGCCAGCGTCACTTTCAAGATTGTCATAACAATACGAAAAGCACAAATGAAAAGAAATTTTGATAGAATATGAATCATACTTTTGCCATGACGTCAGATTAGTTTCAAATATTTTCTTACATTTGTTTTAGTTTTTCTAGTCAATTTACGAAACCCAGCTTTCTCCATAAGTATGGAACATTGGAGGCACGCGACAAACACCTTTGTCTTCATTTTAAATTTTCTAATGCAAATCCACTGACATCATAAACTTGTCTATGCCACAATACTTTATTTGCATTTCAAATTTTTTGAAATCGAGTTCGGAATGTAGGCAGAAACGCGGAACAACATATAATACATTGAGCAGAACGAACTTGCGAGTTGACGATGGAAGTTTAATTTTTGCCGCTATTTCAGCTAACTTTCTTCTTCTATGGATTTTCGTCTACTTTTTGGAGGAGGTTGAGCTTTTCGCCTCAGGCTTTCTTTCCCATAGCCAATTCTAAGCACTCATCTCACTTTTACTGTCACGAAGATTGCAGCTAAGTAAACAAATACACGACACGTTGGTAAGTCAGTTGAAGAAGGCGGGATTTCAAAATTATATGTTTTTAGATGATTTTCGCCAAACGAATACTTGTGAGTGAAAGTATTCAAAATAAAACTAATGCTCGAAAGTATCGAAGTATCGGGAAAATGGCCGATACCCGATGCTCGCTATTGAAGTGTACCTCTGATACTTGAAAGTTCATGTTTGTATAAAAGTTTATCATGGTCAATCAAATGCCCTAGTCAGGTCAAAGAATACACCCAGTCCACTTTGTTTGGAGTTTAATGACAGAACAGTCCTCTCTCAGTCATTTCCTTGTCTCTGCAGTCGGAAGAGTGCTGCACCCTGCTGGTCATCGAGTATGATGTGATTGTGCGCCAGCGCCTGAGCGAGCCCCAAGGACCCTTCCTGGTGGAGCTGCAGATGGATCACCCAGGGGAGGAGCTGGGGCTCTCGCTCACCATGCTGCCGGAGGAAGAGGGAGAGGGGGTGCCATCTCGGCCTGCTGCGCTCGTGGAGGCTGTGCGCCCGGCCAGCATTGCGGAAAGGTGCGACCAACCGTTTAGTCATGCACACCTCGTTCGAGAGGGTTCATTCACTGCATGTTCACTTGCTGGCTTTGGACTTAAATTATTAATTGATTGGACTTTTAACTTTATTCACTCTTCTGTTGGATCTTTGCACCGCAACCTCAACCAATCAAATTAAAGAAGTAAGATGAGTTCCCTTTTTTTAAATCATGATCCGAAAGAATTAGAGGAACTTTGTACCAACCTTGGAGGTTATGTTTTCATCATCATCCGTAGTCAGCAATCCTCAGGTTGGTCTGAAGCAGCTCTCCACTGAATTCTCCCATCAGCTATAATCTCTTAGTATTTATGTATTTCTTCTTTCCCACATCCGTCATCATTTGTTCTGTATACATCTCATACCTTTGCCATTCCTCCTGTCCACTTGTCCTTCAACGATTGTCTTCATCAGGCCATTATTTGAGAGGGGGAGCCTTTTTTTCCTGCAGGTGTGGTGCCCTCCACCCGGGTGATGTCCTTCTGTCGATCGGAGAGGCGTGTCCCAGCAGCAGCAGCAGCAGGAAGGGGGGCGCTGTCACTCCGTGGGTGTTGCACATGGAGGTCCTGCCCCTCTCCCTAATGGACCGGCCCGCCACCACTTCGTCTCGCTGCAGTGACCTCAGCAGTTGTGGCAGGAAGGAAGGTGAGAGCACCTCTGCATCTCTTGTCTTGCATACCCTTGTGTGCATTCAAGATCGAATGTCACTGGAGCAATCGAGATGGAAGGTGTGAGAGAGAGAGAGAAAAGGTTTCCTGGAATGAAACTACGGATCTTTGGCTTGCTGGGTCAATGCTCTCAGGCCAGCAGCCTACTCATGATTCCTCATTCCAAAGTCTTCAAGGAAGCCACTGCCCGTGAGGATGTACGTTATCGCAAAGGGTGATAAGCCCTGTATTTAGCCGATGTGACTTTGCTCCTATCAACAGTTAGCATATGGAAAATTGCCAGTGGAATCTTTTTTTTTTCATCTGCTAATTCTCAACACATGTTTTTCTGTCTTCCCATCTCTAGTATTTAGGAATTCATCAGTGTATTATTGATCAAAACAGGGATTTACGCATATACCTCAATAACACATTATTTTCTTTTTCTCAGGGTGTCAGATGACCGGGAAAAAATGAGCACTCAGGGAATTGTTGTAGTTTTCTGAAATGCCTTGGAAATTACTCAGCAGCCAATTCCCAATAGGATAGAGAGAGGGGTTAAACTGCACCTTGGCTTGCCTTTGCGCTGCGCTCACCATTCATATCGTACTTTGCTCTGTGTGGTGCGTCCTCTTGCCACATGGATTGTGCCACTCCAACATCCCTCTGTGCAGTCCAGGTCTACTCACCCCACTGCACTCTTGTGCCCTGTGCTCGAATCATTCGACGTAGGCATACTGTATGAGACGCGTGGCACAGCGTTGAGCACTCTGTACATTTGGTACGTTTGAAACAAATCAGAACAATCAAGAATACAGCTTATGAGCAACTCCATCACTCAACATGTTACTTGAGTGGTGTAGAGCCAGCAAGTAGACCCTTGGAGTTCTGACATTACAAACTCGTTGAATGTTGAAATGAGTTCCTACAGTTTGAGAAATGAAGAGAATGAGAGTCATGAGAGGATGATGTCACATCTGAAGGAAACGAAGTTATTCCTGATCAGCATTTAAGCAAATTAGAGACAAAATTCTGATATAGAATCTAAGTCCTAGCAGGTGATTTGGGAAACAGAAAAAAACAGCCAAGGAAGGTACTGTGAGTTGTAATCATTTAAGGTACCTTCTATGTTTTTGTTCCATATTATTCACAATGACATGTGTGTGTTTTGAGAATGAGGCAAAATTTAGAGGCAGGTGAAGAGAAATTCCTTTTTCTGTATCCTGAATTTTATTAAAGAGAATACTTACAGAGTATTTATATTTGAACAGCATGGTTAGCCATTTTCACTCACTACGAATTGAAAATATGTGACATACTAGCTACTTGTAATCAATAGCCCAGCCATCTGAAAATCATACATTGGCGAAACCTGCCACTTGAAGAATGTGTGGGTTAAAAAACATCAGAGGGCAACAAAAAATAAGCAATTTAGCCCTTCTACCATTGCCAAACAGGCTTGGTCAGAGCCTGGCCACGACATTAAATTTGAGGAGACCTAGCTCATGACAAAGAAGTGCTGATACTTCCCTTGGCTGATCAGGGAAGCCATAGAAATTCAAAAAACAGTGTTGAATTTCAACAGTGAAGATGGTTATCCACTTCACAGCGCCTGGAAAGGAGTCATCGAAGAGACAGCCAATCAAAGTGCAGCACCTAGCCAGTCTACAGTATATGAATGAGGCAGAAACCACATGCTGACACTTTCAGCCTGAAGACGGATGTGTCAGGATGGGCAGCGATACTGTTGTCATCAAGGCAACTTACACAGAAGGCAACCTGGAACCACGCAGAGAGTATCTAACCAACACTTCGGAACCATTCCATCAAACTTGTTGGTGTTGATGGATGGTTGGTGATGATGTTTGTGGGTGTTCTTAAAATTTTTCTTACATCATCGATGAAAGAAGAATCAGCTTCAAATTCACTTAAAATATTGTCTCAATTTGATATACACTCTGATAATTATTCCATCCAAGTTCTTATAATAAACTATTGAAATTAACACTGCTATCATAGTGACCTTTCACAAACCTACCCGATCTTCTTTGCACATATTGTTTGCACTTTCTTTGTTTTTCAGCCTGGAACACTTGCACTTTTTTCATTCTGTTCTGAGGGAAATTTCACCCAAAATATCTTCAATGGTGCTTTGAATACAGTCCTTCTTCGATGGTGCCTTCTTTCCCTATTTTTAGTCACATCCATCAAATTAAATTGATCAAATGAAAATGATTGCTCTTCATGGATCTTTGAAGAATTATCTGAAACCAAAGCACTCTCAGGTGAAAGAGAGCACATGAAGTGTGAAGACATAGCCCAGAAGAAATACTCAGGAAAGACCATTGAAATAATTTGCTCAATTCTTAGTCATGAATAAAGATGAGATGCTTTCTTCCTTCCTTCACTCCAGGGGCCCTTCTTTGTACATACTTACCTTTGCTGACATGAAAATACTTCATAATGATATTTCCCCAATGAGTTGATTAAATGGTGAATCCAGAATATTTTTAACTTGTTTTTCATGAATCTAGATTATCAATTGGAGTGGAGATGAAATGAGTCAGAGATGTTGAATGAAAAAGAAATAATGCATTGTTAGGTTTAATGTTACCTGTATGATCTGGTGATGATGAAAAACCACCTTTTGTTAGAAGTTTGTTTCGGTTAGAGATGTATCAATGAGTTACTCAAACATTATGGTACACATTTACAATGTTATAGCTCTTTATGAGCTTAACGAATTCATTTTGTCACAATTAATCTTCAAACAAGTGATAAGATATGGAGGATGTCATAAAACCTCTGGTTTCCTTTTTTTTCCTTTACGCATGTACACACGCACGTCTCAATTTCAGGCATTCACTTTATGGCCGGCAGATCTCAAAGCAGCCAAGATGTGGAGAGGGGGGGATCAGAACATCAGCAGCACTGTGATGTTGTCAGCACTGGCAGCAGCAGCAGCAGCCTGGTGTGGAATGTGGAGTCCCATTGTGAGGAGGGGTGGGGGCAGCCGCCCACGGCGTTGCCTGTGCGCTTGAAGAGTGCGCAAAGGGGTGAGCAGCTTGAACTTAAGAGAGAGGATAAAATGATCATCTTTTCGGCCGTGGCTAAATTGAGAAATAGCTATGGCTGGGCAGTATTATGGAGCTCTGCAAAATGAAGAGAAGTGTCTTGAACCTTTTTTTGGAAGTATGTGACCATGTGGGTCAAGGTAAAGATAAGCCATACCTAATATACCCTGAAATATTACAATATGATCCTAAATTAACCAAAGTACAGTGGTGAAAGAGATTAACTCAATTTTTTTGCACGTCTGAATGTGGCATTCACAAGAACTATTAGAAAAACACCTATGCATTATGAAATACTGGCAACACTGAAGAAGGTATCATCAACCCCAAATATTTGCAATCCACAAAGGAACTCACTTGTGTCAGAGCCTAGAACTTACTTACCTTTAACCTTAAACCATTCTCTCATGATGATTGTTGTGGCATTTTGGCATTTCCCTTTCATAAATATAATGTAACCTTTCTTGGTTGTGGGTTCAGTGAATGCCGATAGTTGAGGGAGTACACTGGCTGGCATGAGGCTCCTTTCTCGTCATCACACATGCTGCGGATTTGTTCTGCCACTTCGCTACGGTAGGCGAACAGTATAGGGTAGTTTCTCCTCACGATATTTTTTAAATCGATAGTTTTGTATGCGGTTGCTGTTATACTATGTTATTTATTTGGCAGAAGTTAACAATAATAAGAGGCATTGAGGAGATATCCGTTTTGTTGTGCGTGACAATAACTATGGTTGACCAGTTCTCTTTTGAATAAAAGAAATTTATTGTAAAAGAGCAAATATTTTTTTACTTGAAAGTCCTGGATTTCCTACTAAATGAATGGGTTAATGCGAAATAATTTTTTTTGTAAAACAATTGTAATTGAGATGTAAATTACAACAGTAATACAATTCGTAAAACAATCATATTTTGTCACTAATATTCTCTACAGCACGCATTTGGATATGCATATAGAAAACTCATGTATTTTCCATGTATAAATTCCATGAAATACATCAGAAATACATATGGACAAATACAATGTACATTATTCATTAAAATTAGTCGCCGAGTCAATTTCATGTATAGCAGTGCCGTTTCAATCACTCTATCCCCTGTATGCTGTCAATAGGTTCTAAGTGATAGCTACTGAAGCATTAAAAGTCAAATTTATCTCGCCTAGCATGAAAAGACTATCAATCATGTATATGTATATCGGCCGTACTTATTTTTACCTGTAAAACAGATATTGGGGAAATGTTACAAGGGCAGAGATCACCGCAGTATTAAAGTTGCTAATCGCAAGTACAATGATGCCAACAAAGAGTCCTATATAAACAGCCGTGTTACTACTGGATCATCAATAATGTGGCGTCATTCAGTAGGTACACAATCGCAGGTAGGATTTACAGTGTTATCGTGAAGTGTGTAGGCGAAGTAATGAATACTGAGATACTAGATAATGTTAAGTTGGTAGTAGTCCCTATCGCAGTATTAGCTGAAACATCTGTTTGTTTTTTTAAACTACATAAATACCTTTAGCACCACCTGGAAATTACTCTATAACCAAACGAAAATGCTGTCGTGAGCCATTAATTAATGTTTTTACTATAATTAAGGAGTCTAAGCACAGCACACATAAATAACAGCAAAACCGCATTTAAATCGCATTTGTTCAGTCTTGATTTCGTTTTTAGGCCTTCAACTGTCAATTTGTAAATTTCATGTATTTGGATCTAAATTACAAGCATAATACAATTTGTAAATCCCTTGTATGTTGCCTCTGTAATACAATGGTATTAGAGGACATTTGACACTGTAGTACAGCTGTAATACAATTGTAATACAATTATAGCCCTCTTTTGTAATATGACTGTAATGCAACTGTAATACGGTAGTAATACCAAATCTGTGCTGTCTGGGTACTTGCATAATGGTGCAATAAAAAGCATTATTATTATTATATTATTATGGTTACTATGTATTAAGTAACGTCCACCTCTTGAGTCTCCGACTAGCATCAGGTTATTGTTATTATTATTATATTTTTATGTGAATTTCATTATTCTGCGTTTCCAGGAGCAGAAATCTTGCAACTTGAAGAGTTCCTGCAGGCAAGTGAGAGTAGGACATTGGAGCAAGGGGAACAAGATGGGCCATCGTGGCAGCTGGGAAGCTTCCAGTCTTTTGGTGGTGAGGCCTTTTTGGGCCCTGCAAATGAAGGGTATTTGGATTTTTCTTGTTCTTTGCTTTTAAAATTTCTTTAAATATGATCCACTGAGTTACATGAAAGAAATTTTTAAGGTCAATTGATTTAACAAAATATTTTTCTGGTCATCTTGCCCCAACGCAGCGAAGGTAGAAATTGTAATTCCAGTAATCAGTGAGCAGAAAAATTATTGGACTGTGAATTGAGAGTGGCTCGCTTACATCCCTGAGAGCACAAAGTTTGCAGTAGACCTAATGTAAACCTAATTTAAACGTCTACTTTTGGTATTCAGGGTTCCACGTCAAGTCATAACCGTACATCTCGTAACCGCGACATTTGGTAACCAGACAACTGGTAACTTACTATTTCATAAATGCGACAACTTATAGTATACGGTCATTTGGTAACCGGAAGTGCAGAAATCAATACTGGGGAGTATGAGAAATATCCATATCCTAATTAATAATGACGCGTGACATGAAATGTATGGCTTCTGTGCAGTAAGTAATATTTTAAACAACATGAATTTGTATATAAATTTCACACCATCAATGAAACAAAAGGATGTTAACGAAATGGGAATTTGGACTCAAAAACATGGGAAGGAAAACTTTTATTACACAGGGGAATTAAGATGGCAATTTCTATAGCGGCAGGCCGCCAGGGGAGGCTGTACTCTGATAAAACCGTCATACCTCAGGAGCTATTCGGGGTAGAGACAAACTGCTAACGGTATTCGACGTGGAATGATAAACTTTAGACACTGCAAGAACTGCAGTGAGGCCAGCGGGCCGGTATTATGACTGATTAAGTACTAACGGTATTCGACGTGGAATGATAAACCTTAGACACTGCAAGTACTGCAGTGAGGCCAGTGGGCCGCATTGGGCTGGTATTATCACTAAGTTGAAATGGCTATATCTCGGGAACTATTCTGAGTGGACACAAACTTCTAACGGTACTCGAAGGGGAATGATAAACCTTAGACACTGCATTGATTGCAATTAGGCCAGCGGGCTGCACTGGGCCAGTATTACTACTGTTTTGAACATTGACAACATTATGAGGGGAGGGGGTTTTCATGGAGGTTTTATGTGATGGAATGTGAATTGGAAGATGATTCGTACTGTGTGTATGAAGTACCTGTTAAGATGATTGGCTATGTAATAGGCATTTGAGGTGATTTTCCCATTAATAGAAATAGAGTGAAGAAATCGGTCTGTAGAGGATAATGAGGTAGCATTTTTTATAATGTTCCAAGTGGTTTTGCTAGGATTACTGCAGTTCTCTATTAATTTAACACTGAATTTTTTCTTGGCCCTGGAGATTAGCTTGTTTTATTGCTTTTTGCCCTCTTAGTAGCACGTCAATGTCTACATTGAGAAAGCCATCCAAGAAGTTCTTCCACGTTGTTGCCAGCTTGTTTTTTTTTTGTCATCACTAGAGCTCTCTACTCGTTCCACCCTGGTTTGCTTCAGAGTAAGCAGCACATTTTTATTCAGCGTGCAATGGTTTCTCCAGAGAGTGTGATCATTGTGCTTACTGTTATTTTTTTATGTTGTCAAGTATTGTTGCTCAGCCTCTGTGATTTGTCTTTTCCCCCAAATTTCTAGTCTCCGCAGTGAGTTTTCTGTGTGTGTGGGTTAATTACAGGATGACTCACGTGGGGGAGTGCTGTGTTGATGGAAGTGGAGACGCACCTGTACTTCAGAGGCCCCAACCCATCTGTTGGATAGGGTCGCATGACAGCCCTCCAATGAGTGATCGGCTTGAAGAGGAAGACGATGGTGATGACTGCTTGGCCTCCAAAGACTCTGCGTCTTCAGGGGAATTCCCTCTCTTCCCATTTATAGGTAAGCTTTTTAAATACAAATACTAACCGTGCTCACAAAGTTGTTTCAGTAATTGATATATAGATTAGATAAGAGATATGTAGGCTGTCAAAAGCTCTATCACTGTTAAATGCTCTAAAATGCTGCTTAATTCTGCTAATTCTGTTGATGGTACTTATATTAATATATGTATTTATGTGTCCAGCTATTGGTAGAATAAACAAGGTTATGTCGAGGAGTAAATGAGCTACAAGCAGAAAGAAAGCATCTACTCAATGGAAGACATTGGATTCACTAGAGCTCTATAGTTTTCTCTAAGTTAATCTCCTTTTTAAACTTCTTCCTTCTTTGGAGTCTTTCTTTCTTTGTAGTTGCACTAAGTAGACCTCATTGGTAGAAAGCCATATTGACTTAGAAAACAGGTTATTATTTCCAGAAAGACCACTAATTGTAAGTGCATGACTGATGATTTTTTGGTTGGTATATATTGAAGTGTGACTGGCCTGGATACACCTATAACCTAAATATGTAGCTATAGCTTAGTTACATCCCTTAGTAAAATGAACTTCTGGGTTCTCATTAGTCCCCAGTAGTTGACTTATGGGTTCTCAGTAGTCGACTTCAGGGTTCTCGTTAGTCAACTACTAAGCATCCAGTAGTCCTCTGTATTGACTGCTGAGAGGTCAGTAGCTATCAATGGTTCATGACTGATAGGTCAGTAGTACAGTGTAGTATAACTACTGGCAGATCAGCAGCACTGTGGAGTCAACAACGGAGGGTACTTAAATAGAGGCCTCCTCCTCCTCTTGAGAGTGTCGCCTCCACTCCGCTACACCTGATGGAGTGTGATCCATGCCGGGCTGTGCACAATTGGCTTGGTGGGAGATCTAGGGTGGATTGCAAGAACGAGGCTCAAGCCGTGGTTTAGAAGGCGTCTTCATAAGCCGCGGCCTGGACACGATCTTTCTTCTGCTTGCATAATCAATGTTTCGTCATGGTCTATGAAAACCGCGGCTTGCCGTTGTTGATTATCTGGCAACGCTGGCTACTGTCATTTTTTCCCGAGAAGTAATTGTAAGCGACGTAAATCGGGCGCGTTTACGCTACATTTGAACGAGCGCAATATCACGTTCTTTTATCGTGATAATATATCATGATGTTTTATCGGGGCGCGATATCGTGATATTTTTCGGGACGTAATATCATGTTATTTTATCGTGATGTTTATCGCGATATTTATCGTACACCGATATCTTATCATGCCCCGCTATCTTATCGTGCCATTATCAATATCGCCCATGCCTAGACCTAACTCCCTCTCCTACTCTCATCTTGCTCGTCGTCCGCCCACTCCCCTCCCACTAATGACTGGGCCTAACAAAAGAAGAACGTAAAATAGGAGCGCGCAGAGCGTACTGAAGGCCGTAAATCGCTAATGTTTGGACATAATTGGCTTTAGGTGTTGTAGATATGGCACACAACTTGTATTTTTAGTTTAATTAGCAGATAATACAAAATACAATAGTTTATTTTTGCTAGGCGGTGCATCACCCTCGAGAGATATCTGTCGTAATACCGAGCCTATACCATGGAAGGAACTTTTTGGCCTCGCTATATCCGCTTTATTTTACATGTAAAACATAGGCCTTTTGACGGTACAAAGACAATCACTCACTATAACGCGATTCTCGCAATAAGCCGTACTCACTATACCGGGCTTCTACTGTATTTGGCTCCAATGAGCACAAAGCTTCGCGTACATTCCTTAAGCACCTAAAAGCCGTTGATTCATGAACACTAATCTGATTACCTAAAACCTTAAAAAAAACCTCCAGTGGTGAAAAACCTCAATTATATGAGCAATTGAATAATTGGTGGCACTTGGAATCCCCAGCGGTCCGTCGAAAGTCTAATATGATATGCGGTTTGTTTCTCCCAATAGCTGATGAGTTTATTTTTTTTATTTATTCACAAACTTCTTTGTTAAATCTATACCTCTGTTTAAGCTCTGAATCCTTGTATGATAAAAATAGATCACTTTGGCCCGTAATTAATCTGTTTATCCTTATTGGTGGAACATCAGCATCCTCAATATCTGTAATTTCTTCAGTTTCCTCCACTTCGCGAACATCAACAAACTGCCGGCCAGCCATGTTTGGTGTCTCTCATGAACGCAGACTGATGCTTAAACCTACCCAGCAGGAGGTTCGAAAATTGGCGGCTTTTGAACCTCAGTTTAGACGACGTCTGATGTAAAACTCATTCTTGTAAGCCAAAAACCGCTGTTTTGGCCATTTTCCGTAACCACCGTGTAAACCGCGGTTTGAACCTCGTTCTTGCAAATACCCCTAGTGTTCCAGGGAGCAATTCCAACTGCCTGCCTGATGATAGCCATAGCTTGGCAGAAAAGCTTTAATACGTTAATCATTAATTAACGAAGTTAACATATTGCTTAACGATTTAACTTTGAAGTTAAATTCAAAAACTATTAACAGTCTTATTAACTTCCGTTAACTTACACTTCCGTCCGTTGAAGTCCGTTACTTTTGTACAGAGCCATCTGGATTGCCATGCAATAACTTGGCGAGGGAGTAGTAGTGTTGAGAATGCAGTCTAGAGAACTCAGCGTTTATGGCGCGATCAGTCTTTATCTATTAATGAATATAGTAGAACTGTTATTATATGTAGCAGCTTTATGGCAGAAGAGCAACATTTTATCTTGCATGCAGTATTAATAATGATAAATCTATTGATTCCAGGCAATCAAGAGAAACACATATAGGACAGGTCAAAGAGAGGACCCTGAGAGCACACTAAAAATTGTAGACTTATGAATTTGGTCTATTTAACGTTTACAGATAACTTCACTGATTGAAGTTTGCTGTAGACCAAGAATAGACCTAATGTAGGCACGATAATGAAGTCCTAATGATGGACACGGTCGACCAAATTTGAAACCAAAAATTACCAACCAAAAAATATATAACATAATATGTTTTAAACAGTTAAAAATATTTTTAAATAGTTTATGCTCGAAGCATAATTAAGCAAGTAATTTAAACTAAAATACCATTTCAGATGATAAAGAAATGGAGGTGTACATAGTTGAAGTTCCACGAGGAGGTGGCCCCCTAGGCATCACGCTCTCCGGCACCGAGGATCCCCTCGAGTATGTCACAATCTCTGGCCTCGTGGAAGGTGAGTGGCTTTTGTTATTCCTTTGGTGCTTGTCAGAGATATTCTTGAATTGGAGTAGTGCATGCCTGAGTTTCTCTCATCTGAAGGAGGTCCTGCACACCGCACTGCGGCCCTGGCCGTTGGAGACCGCCTTCTGGCTGTGGGTGGAGAGTCATTGGTTGGGAGGCCATTGTCCGAGGCTGTTAGCCTTTTGCGAGCTGCCAGTGACCCAGTCATACTGTACATGGCTCGGCCATTGCCATCTCAATGCAGTCCCTCAGCACTGTCCCGTGCCTTAATCACTGATACTGCACCGGCATCTCCTGTAGGTGGCAAAGGCAAGTACAGGGAATGCAGCCAGAACTTCACTTTTCATCACCATAATGCAATGTCCTTGAGTAGGTACCTGGTGCTGTGTGAAACTTGCTCCATAGCACTTAAGAAACTGAACGGAATCTTCTTCTCCATGATTTTCTTGGACAACTGCTAATTAAACGACTCCTGTGGGCATTTTGTCTATTAGAGTAATAGGAGTTAAAATTCATCTATTCAAGGATATTTTTGTGAATAAAATGAGTAAGGAATCATTTTTAATTTTTAACTGAAAGATAGGTGAAAAAGTCCAGCGTGAAAGTGTATCATTTTTAGAAATGGGGTGAATATCAGATTTCTCAAATTCAAATGTTAATCATGACTTGATTATTCGAATATCTTGAATACTATAATTGCAATTAATATATTAATTGAAATTATGCTTATTTATTTGTTGCCTACTGAAGTAAAAAACTGCAACTGAAATAAATTGAAAAACTTACTGTGGTTTTAAAATTTCAAATACAGTAGAAGCCCATCATAGTGAGTATGGCATATAGCGAGAATCTCGCAATAACGAGTGGTTGGCAATGTACCATCAAAAGGTCCATGATTAACGTTTAAAAGAAAATGGATATAGCGAGTCCAAGAAGCTCCTGCCACGGTATACGCTCGGTATTACGAGTGATATTTCTTGAGGGGGATGCACTGCAAAGTACAAATTAACGCAAGCTATTTATCTTTAGTATCATTATTTGTCAAGTACAACTTAGAATACAAGATTTTTGCCATCCCTACATTATTTAAAGTCCAATCAACTCCAGGCACTGACAATTTACGGCCCGCCCTGGCGTATCTTGTGCACGCTTGCACTTTTCAGTTGTTCTTTTCTTAAGCCAAGTTCACATAGGAGTGGAATGGGCATTAGATTGACAAGTGGTAAAGCATTAACCTACCAGCGGAGAGCGGTGATGTGCGTAAGGGGTGGAATTCAGCCCACCTGCCTTCTTCGCCCTCCCGCCTCCACCCGCTCGTTCCCGCCCCTCCACCCCTCCGCTTGTTCCAGCCCCTATACTGAAGCAGACAACACTTGAATAATTTTTCAGCCAGGAATAGAAATTGAAAGTACTGTGCTGTTAATGTGAAGCGTGCGTATGTATGATACATTTGTTTTGTTATGCTTTTTATTCTTGCGACGAAGTCGTCTAAGTTTTCCGTTGCCAAAGAATTATTAATTTCCAAGATATATTGCAGTAAATATTGCCAGGGTCGATTTTATGCTAATAATTAAAATTCATCCCATTCAACAAATTTTTATTTTATGATCCCTGAATTCACAGATACATACAATTTTGAGTGAATGCATCAATAATTCTCGGCAATAGTATTTCACATGAGTTACCTCCATTAGCTCTAAATCCTTCAGATGGCAGCACTAGTACGACACATAATGTGCAGTGCAACCTACAGAGGCTTTTGCTTGAGTAAATTAATACTCCCTGCAACTAATTTTCGAGAGATAACCAAATGTGAATACTAAGAATGGCGAGGAATAGTAACTAGGGCGGTTCATTAAGTACCCGTGTTAGGAAAGAAAATACAATGTTTTCAAACCCAAATTATTTATTTTTCAACATGGTTCCTCTTTAGGCATATACACTTTTCCCAACGTCCGTGCCATTTTTTTAATCCCTACAAAAAATAGGAATTGTCGAGCTCTGAAAACTACGCCTGAAACTAAAGAAAAAAGCAAGAACACTATATAAGTGTATATAGTGTTATAAGTTATATAGTGTTCTTGGAAAAAAGATTCACAATGTATTCTAATTCTCTATGTATTTCATTCATATTTTGAAATCGACCAACTACTGCAACATTTCATGTCACCTTCTTTGTGAGTGGCATGGAAACATAGAATCTGCTACATAAACAGCTAATTCAATATGAGGTTCATTGTTAATCAATTTTTATTGGCTCATACCTGCCGATGGGCTGAAAGTAATAACCATACCTCAAGGAAATCATTGAACACAATATCTTGTTTTGTGTTAAGTACTGTTTAAAAAATAATGCCACTTTCTGTAAAATAACATGAGGAAAATAACATCACTTTCCGCTGAAAAATAATCCCACCTTTTGCAGGTATCTAGTCATGAGTATATTCCGTAAGTTTTTTTTTATTGTGGGAAAATGTCTCAAACATGAATTCAGCCACCTGTGCTCCCTTTGCATGCCCTGAATGAGCTCTTAAGTCATTGTAATCTTCCGTGGTAGGCCCATTCCTGGATCTCCTGTCTGGCTCTGTGGGGAGCAAAGCCCCCTCCCTCTCCGCTTGCGGTGGCGTTGAGGAGGAGGAGGCTCGGGAGGTGGACTCCTCGGTGGCCATCCACACGTTTCACCCGTCCAAGTTGCCTCTCAGTCAGCACCTGAACCAAGGTTCCAGCAGCCACCTGACCAATGTGAGTACAACCTGCTCTCGCCTCTTTCCTTTGCCCCGTGAAGTGTGGCACTTCCAACGGCATTGTCACGTGATGAACGTCTGTGTCAGTGCGTGCACGCTTGTGAAAGTGTGAAGGAGGAAGAGAGGGTCGTTCTCTCTATCATGCAAGGTGACAATTAAGCCTTTCAGTGCGGATTTTTCCAAATGAAATTCTTGCTGTGTCCAGATAAATTTGTTGTTTCTGCATGAGCTCACAAACCATTGAAATTGGTGTGACACTTTATAATGATAATGTTATTTATTTTTGTTTTTGTATAAACAAAATCAACAATTTTGTGACACATGGTGTGCGTCTTCCACCCCAAAATAGTTTTTAAGTGTTATGCAACCCCCAATGCCTGTCGTCACATCTTCCTTCGGTATATGAAATCGCAGTTTGTCGAACCGTCCTCATTCTCCAATACAAAGTTGGCTGACTTCCTCAGCAATAGACTGAAGCACTTGACTCATTCTCCTCTGAGTCGGTAGCTGACCAGATTGCCTAGTTTCATTCAGTGTTAGTGTACACAGTGTGTATGTGCCACTGAGGGCTCTTTTGTTTCATTTCGACACCGAGTTATTTCTGTCACATGCTCTGGCTCAGCAGAATATTGTCACTCTCGGCTATTCACTCAAATCCACCCAGGCAGCTAATACAACTACTTTCTACGCAGAACCATGCCCATGGGAACAGCCTCCTGTGTCACATCCCTCACTTAGCGGGAAAAGCGTCGTATGTTTTAGCCTCAAATTAGTTCCTTATCCCTCAAGTAAAGATCACTTCCTCTCCTCTGGCATTGTTCCCTTTGTTTTAAAAACCATCCAGATTTAGCTCGGATGAACTCACGAGATGATCAGCATTGGCCTGGCAAGCCTTTTGCAAAATGGCAATCCATTTTTGGCAATTTGTAATGCACCAGTCGCCGTTCACAGCGGCAGATGAACTATCATACTTTCACGAGATTGTGGTAAAATAAATACAGGAAAGCGTCCCACATAACGCAGGAAAATTAGTTGATTTATTCAGAAAAAAACTTATTCAGTAACGTTTACAGTATGGCTGTACATTATTCTAAATATGATGCAAATCCTCAAATCATCCTAATTCATAATGCATTCAGTATATTATATTAATAAATAAATACAAATATTCATCTCAAAATATGTATTTGGAAAATTAAAAAAATATTTTTTACACAGGATGTAATTCCCTAAAACTGGGCCCCAAGCAAAACTGTGAATACATTATGGTTATACTTCATTCTACATGATATACCTATTCACAAATTGCTATTACTTATACATTTACATATGACAAACACGTATTTGCATTTACATATATTTTAATTTATGCAAAACATCATAGCACTATTTACAATGAAAGGGTGAAATAGTGTTTGAAATAAAACAAATTTTCACTTCAAACAATAATTTTTCATTGTACAGTAAAACCTCTACCTAGTGAACCTCTTCATATCGTAAACTGCAATTTTTCGTAATGACTTCGAGGTCCCGCCGAAATGATTTCGCAAGCTCTCCTGTCGCCGCCTCTGAAAAATCCCAGCTGGCACATATCAGGTCCCTCCCCTCAACTCCCCATTCCACTTCCCACGGTGGCGACGCTGATGGCAACTCACAAGAACTACTTGAGCCGTGAGATCATGGTGAGATGAGAGACTGTTAAATCGGATATTTCGAAATGTGTCGAACCCCCTTAAAATCAAAACCTAATAGCCAAAGGTAGTCGAGTGAAGAATTTTAGTTTTCATGAATAAAAACCATTTTAGTTTTTAATCCTTAGTTGGAGTTAAACCCATTGGTGGAAATCCAACACCATGGATTTTTCTCATATTTGTTTGATAATCATTGTTGCCAAGACAGAATCAGTGATTGTGAGTATCATCATTAGTAAATATGTAAATGACATTCAATTTCTCAGACATCATTTTGCAGTGATTTGAAGCAGAGATGAAATTGCAGCGAATGCAAACGCCACCAACTGACGACTAAAACAGTACAACAGATTCAGCCACCAGATGGCATCTATCTGCAGCACATTCTCCTATAGAATAAATTTCTTGATGTTTTGTTTGTGCGGTTCACGTTTACAATCTCATTTGCTCTGTTATCTTCCTACGCCCTCAGGTGCTCAACCGCCCGGTTTCGTTCGACTCGGATGAGCAGTGCTCGCTCAGCCACTCCATTGGAGGGAGCTTGCCGGGTGGCTGCCGCTCCGACTTGAAGCAGTCCCCGAAGACAGACACCCTTCGCCTCACCCTCTTCAAGGACGGCATCTACGAGGACTTTGGCTTTAGTGTGTCCGATGGCCTCTATGAGCGCGGCGTCTACGTGAATCGAATACGCAAGGGAGGACCAGCAGACATTGGCTCACTACTACCATACGATCGGATAATACAGGTGAAAGTCAAGTTCTTTTTTTAAGTGATGCATTCCCCTCATGTCATTAATCTCTTCATTTTAAAGAATATATGAAGGTACCACATCATCTATGAACTTAGTGTGCTTTCTCAATAACCGTGTCAAAGTCTAATATTTGACCCATTCTAATTTCAGCATTACTTATAACTCTAGGATAATATAGGTAATTTTTTTAAAATAGTTAGGGCTGACTCTTAACTTTGTCAATCGTACTTGATGTTGGAATGTCTATTACTTAGGTAGTGCATGGATACACATAATATCTTTGTTTTGGGCCCGTTGTAACCTTAAACACCACCCTCTACCCCTCACCTAACTTGCAAACTGTACACACTACAAGGTGGAACTTCCTCGGATGCAAAATGAGATGGAGAGAAAGAGGAAGGAGACACGTTCGCTCTTAGTGTAGCTTTGAATGACAGGGCAGACACCGGTCATGAATTGTATGAGGATCATCATAAGTCCTCAACCCTGTGATTGGTTTTGATGCAGCTCTCCAACCCAACAGATAACCTCTTCATGAAGTCTTCTCGGGATAACCACAGGAAATGAGCCATTGCTCATGTTCCAATGGCTCATTTGCCATCGCCATTATGGCTCTGAGGTTCGAGACCAAAAATTGTCTTAACTAATTATGCGATTGTCAGGCTCAGGTGACTCCTGACTGGTTGGCTCCAATTTTCTCACTCTTCCTCCTTGACTCTCCAGTTCTCTTGAGCACAGGTTACCAGGCATTATTAGGGGCATATCCCATGTACCGATTGAAGTTTTTCTTCTTGAGCCATATTTTGATCACCTCCTTGGTCAGCTTGTCCCAGTACCTGAAAGATTTCCTAAGCAATGCAGCATTGTCAACTGGGATTACATGATCCCTACTGAGGCTGTGCTTGGCAACGGTGGACTTTTCCGGGTGGCCTAATGTGATGCATTTCCTGTGCTCCTTGATTCAGATTCCAACAGGCCTGTCTCTCCCATCTAAACTTCCTCAATCTCTCTCTCTCTCGCAGGGAATGCTGTAAATGCTGGGAGTTTATAGGTCCAAGTTATCCTTGACTATGCTCAATTGACTCCCCAGCTTCCCCAGAGGTTCATGGATGGTCTCTCTGGTGTACTTCTCAAGTATCCATGAAAGTTGTCCCACGATTGTAGAGATGAAGGGGAGGCAGGCTTTTGCCACAGGTTCTTTCCCCTAAGGGTTCCTTTTGAGGGTTGGAAGTTCTTCTTCCAGATGGTGTCCTTTGGCTGGATGGGCATCTCTAAAGGTCTTTTTAAGGACAGAGAGAATCTCTTCTGCCTGGTTCCCATTCTGACAAAATGTGGCAGATTTTCTCCTGGAGGCTTTCACAGTTTGCCCTTCCTTGATATCCTGATCTGCTGGAAAGAAGATGGAGAGTTTGGACCCAGGATATATAGATAGCTGACAATTACAAACCTCTGCCTTTTTAATGATGAAAGAGGAATCATCTAATCCACATAAATCATGGAATAAGTGGGCAATCAATTTGAAAACATTCCGTTATTAAATGAGGAATGTGAAAGCAGTTGAAACACAAGAAAGTGGGGAAAACAATTGTTCTGCATGTCTGATTCATGGACCTGTGTTTGCCACGCCACAGCTAGAGATTTGTTGGAGTGGTCAAGAGTCAAGTAAGAATTGGACCATTCTTGAAGACGTGTGGGAAAAGGCCTGAGGTCAAGGAATAACGCAAAGATATTATAACACTTCCATTTCCAAGTTAAAGCATCTTCATAGGTTCCTGTGTCATTTGAAAGGCCTTAATAACTTAAGAGCAGACCTGCAAATGTCATTGATTACTGTCCACCACGTGGTCGCTTCAATCTCAGCCTTGAGATTTCTATCCAGATGGGTAGAATGCCTAATTTTTTTAATGTATTTAACAAAGGCAAGTCCTGTTGAACAGATGGCTTGTCAGGATGATAATAGCTAATAGCCTGTTAGTGTATCAGGTTCCATTTAAAAAGTTTGGTCGTGTAGTTTTGTTCTATAATCTTAATTGCTGATACACGATTTGCTCCCACATTAAATTCATATTATTGTTATTCAGGAAGGGCTTATATAATCTTTCATTTTTTGTCAATTGTTCACAGGTGAATGACACCATGACATATGCATTTGATTGCTGCTTGACAGTGCCTCTTATTGCTTCAGCTGGTGATAAAATTGACTTGACAATTGTGAGATCCTTATAGCAAACCTGTCCTTCTTGATTTGTGTTCTAAACTCTGCCTTCTTCCGTATCTTTTTTTGTGTGCTTGGAGGTTTGCTACTTGTTAAAGTTACCTTGATTTGGTGTGTAGAGGTGAATAAAGTTTGATTTTTGTCGATTCTATATATCATTTATGACATCATGAAAAATTAGAATAGGTACAACATTTCTTGACAGTTCAGGTTGCATCTTGACACTAAGTTAAGCATACGGAAGAGTTCCTCAAAAGGGTAGCCCGAGGCACTTACTGTATGTAGTATTTGTTTGCCACCAGTCACCTCACTGGTGATAGTCCACTGACACCAATTGCCTTGCTGAAGACCAACACGTCCTCCATGGGAATTGCTCTAACTTCCTCAGGTTCCTTGAATGTTGTGACCAGGGGTCTATTCCAAGTCCTCATCATTACAGGACATTTGCAAAGTATGTGAGATTAAAGCCCAGCACACACCATAAGACACGCCACGCTACGCAATGTCTCTTTGAGCATGTCCCTGGATCGCTTTCCTGTGAAAGCATTGACCACCACAGACCAAAAGCTAAGCGACGTGATGGACGTGGCAACAGGTGGGAAGGCGATCACCTCTCGAGCGATTTCCCTGGGTGTGTGTCTTGAGTCACGCAGCAGGCTCTCATTGGATGAAAGAAGCGGGAAATGTGAAGCATTGTCTCTCATTGAGAGCTGGATTTTTACATTGATGCGCTTCGCAGTGAGAATCGAACTTATATTTGAGGAAGTCAAGAGGTATCCATGCCTACACGACACAGGGTGTGCCCAATTTATTATTTTTACATAATATAAGATTATGTAAAAAAATAAGCCTTCTGGGAGGATATAGTCGGAAACCTTGTCTTGCCAAGCCTTTAGAAACTCTGTCTTATATTTCCGAGAATGACTTGAGTTGAAACGTGTAGTGCAGTGACAACTCTGTCGATAAGTGCAAGTGTAGTAGTTTGATTTTGCGTTCCTTCCGCCTCTTATCTGCTCAACAAATATGGAATGGTGTACCCGCTGGGCCATAGCGTACATTGTAGTGGGGAACATCTTCCAGACGTAGGTGCTTTATTTTGGCGGCACCAACTACTCTCACTTTAGAGCTTGTCAATAAAATATGGACTCGAAGACACAAGTCGTCATCTTCGGCCGGCCGAAGGAAAAACCGCAGCCGAGCTAAGAAGTTGGTGAACCTCTCTTTTGAGCCGTGCCGGATGGTAGGACATATTTTAGAAGATATAGATTGACATTAAATCTTCAAGTAAATTTTACTGAAAAAGTATCAAATCTGATTGGAAGGGAGTAAATTTAATGGAATATGTTCATTCGGAAATAACAAATATAGTACAAAGAATGTCTTTTACAAAAACAAAACTTTGTAATTCAACATTCTCTGGGGGCATTGTATGCGTTTGTGCATAGAAGTCAGCTGGATGCAAAGGATTTCATGAAAGAGGTTATTAATTTTCAAATGAAATTGTTTCCGCATTATTCACGTATAATTGACAGAATTTAGGCTCCATTAAAAGAGGCAGGAAATGTGAAGATAAATGAATGATTGCACTGGATCATATTTTGGAAAATTTATGCGACAGGTAATATAATTTATTCAAAAGCTACCCATATTCAGGTTTTTAGTCATTTACTTGAAGTAGCGACTAAAACCACTGTGTACCACTTGTGTTACTGCAGAGCTCTTTTAGCTGTACTAGTTGCCAGTGGTATTTCCAAAATTGTGTGAGACATTGGTAATTTGTGGTAAAATATTCCACTTCCTTTTTTCCCTGACAGATCCAATGTATTTGGCATGTGTGATAGGATTATTATGAGATCATAAATCAAACAAAACAAAAAAACTTGAACAGGCTTAATAGGTGAAGATTGAACCTCCGCATAAAGAAATTGTACATATCATGATTACTATTGAGGTTTCTGTTATATCTTTCATGCCCGTGAAGAAGGGATAAGTAATGCACTATTTGGTCCTTAAAACGAGCCAGCGTGGATGACACGTGGAGATGAGCACAGTGCTCGGCTGGGTGATGCGGAGAACATGGCTGGCGGTCAGTTCATGAAGGCGTCTTTCCAATGAAAATTCTATTCTGCTAAAAGTATTTGTAGTGAGTGGATGGAACTTCACCAAAAATTTATTTATACATTAGTGATTATTTCATTTGCTGACATTACCCATGTTTATTCCATACCCCAGTGGAACATCGACGTACTATCTACGTCGATTCTACATCGACACTACGTTGATGCTACTTCAACGGTTACATCGACGTCAACGTAATAATGGTCCTCGAAGCTACGTCGATTCAACGTCCATTATCGACGTCAATGCGTCGACATCATATCTATGATACTTCGATGTGCTTTCGAACTGAAAAATGCAGCTTACAAAATTTCTAAAATGTATTTTTAAGTAGTATTTATTCACAATAGCAGAAATTCCACAGAGAAAAAATCATTCGCCTTGACCGGTATTCGAACCCGGATCCCCTGATTTCCGGCCAGGTGCTTTAACCAGTTAAGCTACCGAGGCGTCATTTTTCCCTGTGGAATAGTTTGCGGCTTCAATTTGTTATACAGTAAGCACCTTAGTGTTTAAAGTTCGGCCTTAACCTCTTGGACGGTGGCGCCATGCGCACGACTGCGACTGCTTTGTGGCATAATATGCCTAGCAGTTCGAGAACATCTAGTTCCTTTAAGGCCTCTAATATTTAATAAAATTGAGGAGGATTAGGATTTGATAAAGAAACAGGATTTGATCAAATTTTGGATTCACCCCATTACTAATTAAAAGATAAGAGTTGCATGATGTTTGGAGGGGGATGAGAAAAAATGTGTCCATGATTGAATGACTCCAGTATTGTTGAGGCCAATGCCATCACGGAGAAGCCAGACGTCACTCGAGGGTGAATAGGAAGGAAACTAAGGTAAGTATTCATGTACAGCAGGGGAGAAGTCCAAGACCATTAGTGCCCCACGTCCTGTTCATAGGAAACACTGCTTTTATGAGTGTTCACACTACACTGTGATGCAATGCATCAAATGTGTTACATACAAGCACTGGCAAAGCTATTTCTCATAGCCATTGTTCCCTTAAGTACTTCAGTTCTGTGAAACTTCCTCCAATGCGGGGATAACATTCCGCAGTTCTGCCTCTCTGCACAAATCTCTGTTGGGGGAAGCATTGGCCATATGGAAATAAAGGGGTTCGGTTCCAAGTTCCAAAAAATATGCCTTACGACCTTTTTCCATAAATTTTACGTGTACCTAAGTTCTATTTCATGGATCAAATATTCATGTCCCTTACACAATTATGTATATGGCCTGCCGTAGTGACTATATATGCCAAATGGGCCCTATATGTGATGCATTTAAATACCCTACTAACTTAAACCTGGCAACTAGGACCAACGGATGGAATATAAATCTGGCTTTTACAGGTTAATGCATGTACATGTTTTTCAATACTCACCATACATTCTTCCATTTCCATCTTCCTTATGATATTTGACTGCAAGGGCTGGTCTTCTGTTGTAAACTTTGCATTTCTGCTCTCCATGGAAGGTGGTTCGAGTCTTCCCCAGCTTGGATCCTCCTCAACATTCTCAATCATTTTCAGTTATTCTGAACATTATGAGCAACTATGTGCAGCCTGCCTGTTTCTATTCCCTCATATTGGTACATCAAGGAAAATTTGCATTTGGTTTGAACATAGCTAGTCACGCACACACTCACCAATTAACCATTTGGTGGTTGTCATTCATACATCTGTTATCTTGGAGCCATGTACGTGGCTTCTCAGAAAGATTTGGTGCCCAGGGAATTCACCAGCAATGGATGTACCCCCAAAGACTTCCCACGGGAGAGCACACCAACACTCTGGACTACCATGACAACACCTGCCCATGATACCAGAGCAAATTTTTTTTTAATATTCCACGTTTTATTTTAATAAAACTTCAAACACTTTGACGTCCAAATTTTACCTTGCACTGCGTCCTTTTACCCAGACAAGAGCCTGGGCATCACTCAGAGAATTAAGTTCTCAATCTTGTCAGCCATTCAGTTTCTGTCTTGATCTGAATTTACAGGTGCTAAACCAGATTTGAAAAGTGATTTTTTCCCGAGATTGAGAGTGAATGGCAAGTAGGTTAACATATTTGACCCAGCAAATGTGAACACAACCATAAATGGGTGAGTGACCAAAGATGGAAGAACTCAACGTGGCAGCCCTATTGTTAGGGGTGCAATTATTTATTACCCTTAACCCTTTTTAAGAAAAAGTTAATGAAGCACTACTTCATAAATTCTTCTCTTATAGTGAGAATGCATGCAAATGAACTTTGTGTTGAAAGTATGTAGGTATTTTAGTCTGTTATCACTGCTATGTATTTTTCATCTTTGAGAAAGATGTTTCCTTCTACACATTGCACCATTGTGACTATCATGTGCACACTGTTGACGAACTGTTACACTCATGTGTGGTCCTCAGACCTTAGGAGCACAGGAATAGGAAAATACAATAGAAACTCAAAATTTCGAAGTCAACTGAACCGGAAAAAATGACACTTCATGATATTAAATGTAGCATGAACGAGTATTCTTCATCAACATCGCGTTGAAGCTATTTCTGCTTCCTGAAATATGTGCACTCCCACAGCGTACTTGCATTATTTATGAAGTTATAATTCAGAAAGTACCTTTAAATGTGTATTCATGCCAACAGGGATAATGAAGGTAAACACAACTAACTTGTTCTTTTTCTTCCAATGACTCGGAGATTAGGGAATCAAGCACGTTTGCAAAATTTTCGTGCAGTTTGGACAAGGCCTATGAAGCTTCATTAGAGCATTTTTCTATATTACTTTAATCTTTACTGAAAAACTCATAACATAGGTGATGTTTTTGTATTTTTAAGCTAGTATTGATGCATGCATACACTGTGGAAGTGTGCGATTAGTGCAATCACTTGCAACTACATATATGCTGCTACAGATATGGAATTTAGAGGAATAAATTTCTGCTACAAGTAAATCATATGCTCTGTGTCAGGCATAATAGATTAGACCGAAATTAAGCTAAAAAAGTGAAAATATTCTCTCATGGATGCTATGTCAATCATGTATTCTGCACAAGTTATGATATGCCTGTTAGTTTCACGAAATAAAACCATAATTCTCCCCAGGATTCAGCTTATCTTTGCGTGTTATTTCGGAGACGATTGCTCTGAAAGAAGAGCTTAAAAAGGAATTCAGCTTAATGTTTACCTCCTTTCAACAGTAGATTATACAAGCCACGTTCTTCAACGGTGATGGTGTGATAATATCCTTTCCTTCAGCCACTTACGATGGTGACATTATAAATCAATAATTTGCATTTTTCACTATGCTCTGTGAAAGCTTTAGTTGCTATTCAATTAAGGTCACCTACTCTTCATCCACTAAATTGTAGGCATCATTTAAAGTTTCGATGCAGCTAAAATTGTGGAATATTTTTGCGTATTGTTCTTCCTCTGCTCCCGATCAAACAAGGGGATACTCCTCTTGAGCATTGCAGCTCCAGTTTCGGCCACACACGAAGACAGAATCAGAAGTCTTATCCTCCTCTACCCGACTATGAGGGGATTACTCCATTCACCCTCGCAAAAACAGCTATGAGACCCATAGTCTTGGAGTATCTTACGTCACTTGGTAGGCTACAGACTACGCCTGCAGAGAGGGAGGACATGGAACTGGAGAGTGAGGTCTTTTATCATGAATCAAGATATGCCCACAAAATAATATTTGAACATGTTGGACCCTGTGCACAGGTTCCTTGCGAAGAGGGGCTCTTCAAGGGGCCCAAAGGTGGGCTTGTGAGGCCTGCTGAGGCAGCGGGGGGGACACTGCGCCTATTGAGCAGGAGGGAGCTCACGAAGGGTCCTTATCCTGGCTGGGTACATACCAAATTACACCCACCCCTGATGTCCTCCGGAGTGTATTGTCCGATAGCACAAGGGAGGAATGAAAGTGCCTCCAATTGGACTAGGATTCTGACGAGGCTTTCTGCTCCCTCTCCGATGGCGTGAATGAAGGTTTCTCATAGGTTTGATCTGTTTATCATCTAGTCTTATATGCATCTTTAACAAGGATTAGACTACAAAACCCATTTCAGATGATTTATCACTCTGCAGGGACGCAAGCTGAGAAGCTCTCTTTCAGGATATTTTTTCGAAGACTGGGTTGAGCGAAAAGTGAGAAAGGCACAATATTACACGACATAAATATGTATGGGCGAATGAACGTTTTTTACCATTCATTGTTCATGCACCCATAACAAAACGTCAATTACAATGAATGTGGAACAAACTAAAGTCCATTTCACACGATGCTTGATCCAGCACAAGACAGAGTAGTGTGCTAGCCGCTTCTTGATATTGAGGACGGAACCTAGTATGATTGGAACCGTCCTGGGAGGTTTCACGCGATCATCGACCTTGTGCTTGCTATGAATCGGTTATTCCTTATGATTCCATACTAATTAAAAAAAAGAGAAGTTCGCACAGCATCTGTAACATGACTTGATTGGTCGATTGCCACTGGGCTACTAGGTCCTCCTAGAAATCTAGTACCGCATCAAGTACTAAGTCCAGTAGCTCAGCGAGTATAATAGCTAGCATGCTTGCCAGCCAGTAAACTGGTTCTTTTCACACGATACTGGAAAGCTAGCATACAAGCGAGTATACTAGACATTGTACTGGATCAAGTATCGTGTGAAACTGGCTTAAGTGATCGTATGAACCAATGAACTTGTATTTTCTCTGATTTTCCTGCCTGCTTGCTACGGAAGAAGGAAAGGCCAATGCTTGCTTATAAGAGGATATCCTTCCACCATGAACATCGAAACGCTCAATGAGGAAGGTAAATGAAACCTGATTATTTTGATGATAACTATTGCACACAGGAATAATTAGGCCGTGGAGTAAGAATGGACAATCAGTCTGAAATATGTACGGAGGGAAAGCTTCCATATGTGATATGCATATGAATTTACCGTTCGAATGCCATAGCATTCCTTCTGATGCCTCTCATTACTTTTTTGGGCACACACAGTAAACGATTTCTGTGCTAGGAATACCCCTAGTGGATTTTTTTTAAAATAGGTTTCTTGAACTCATTGCTGGAAACTCTGGGCTTGTGGCAACAAAACCAAATGCATTATTAGTTGTATTGGTGCCACATTTTATAATGTGCGTGCCAACTATGATTGATTAGGAGCCTTACTCTGGCAAGGAACGTCTGAAAATTGCTGCTTTGATCTGTCATTATTCGTAAAATACAAGTAAATTTTTCACGTTTCGGCCGAGACCAGAGGTTCGTAATTTCTTAACTTCGTTATTTTGTAATATACCGTTACATGTATTTAGATACCCTTTTAGTAGGTACTGAAGATTTTGCTTAATGAAATCAAAATATTGTAATTTCGATGATCGCAATTACGAGTTTTTACTGTATCAACTATTACACAGCTGTTCATTGATATCTGCTCCATCTAGTTCTCTACCAGTCACCAAGCTGTGAAAAGATCTAAAAACTTACTTTATCTGTTCATATTTGCTTGTATACTCATTTTTTGAGTGTCAAGAAGCAAGTGTATATGAAAGAAGTGACCAAAAACCAACACAAGTAAACTTACATCATCCTGAGTGAATAAAGATATTATTAACGAAGACAATTCCTCATGAAGACTTCTATAGCGTGTGCTTAAGTTAGCTTTCTGTGGGGTTGTTTCCATGTTGCCCCCTGTTGCTTGAACAACATTTTCACCAGCACTGACCACTGCACATTGACTGTACTGCTGGAAAAACCGTTTTCCAATATATATGGACAAATAAGGAATATATGTAAGGATTACTATTAACCATGTACCACAAACTGAAAATAAATTACAGATATACGCTAGAATAATCAATAATATTAAAAAACATTACAAAGAACAACAATAATGGTGTAATTTTAATGTTGTAAAATATAAAAAAAGACAAAAAAAGTGCTGTTTCAGTTGAAAATACAAAAAATTAAATGCACATAACCCTGTTTCAGTTACGGTTGAACTTTTTCAACTAGTCATCAAGATGAAAAGGGAAGGGAAATGATTGAAAATTCAGTTACCAGCAAGCCAAGAGAGAAGAACATTCAGAGGTGGGAAAACAATGGGGTTGAGACAGGCATTGACATATGACAACAGCAGCAGCAGCAGACAGATGATCTGCTAACACCACGAGAGTCTGTGCGCATGTGTGTGGGGGGGGGGGGGGATTGCCATAATTATTGGCCACATTAATGTCTTTGTTTCCTTCACTTCAATCCAGCAAACGACACCCACGACACTCACTCATCCTTCTTCTGTTTGGAATGACTCTCACTTGCTGCTTCTTCCTCCTCCATCGGGTGGTCTTCATACCTGTGAGAGCAGAAAATATCAACGAGACTGTACACAGACTCAAAAACCAGATACCATATCGAAATACCATGAAGCTATAACTAATCTAAACGCTTGTAGATCAATCCACAAAGATTTAGAACCATGAGAGTTATCAGCCTTGAAATACATATGAGAAAGACTATGATTCATTCTGCGATACGATGTTCATGAGCCACAACGGCCAAATGCTGTTGAAGATTGAAATACTGTTAGACAATGAACACTCCCGTGAGGCACTCACTTCGGGGATGATCTAACTATGATACCATCAGAATCTTGATGGATAACTCACTTAGGATTTCCAACGAAAGAAAAAGAGGGGCAATTCTCCACAAGAATAAGATTTATACTTGCTCGCATAGAGTATAAATCTTATTCTTGTGGAAAATTGCCAGTCTTTTTCTTTCATTATGATATTCCACCAAATAAAGGCTGAAACAACTACCTTTAAAAGATTTCCAAGTTTAATCAATACATTTATTTGAATGATATCATCAAGTTATCAATTTATTAAGAGTACAAATCATTGCTAGATTTTCCAGGTGGCAATATTTTCTATTGCTTGAGCCTTTACAAATAGATGCAGTAAAACTCGCTTAAAACAAATTTTAGGGGACTGGCCTTTCATTTCACTATAAACGGGATTTCATTACATCCAAACTACAACATTTTTGCTGTGCACATGGTAAGATCACTGGCCTTTTTTGGTCATTAATAGTCGGTATTAACGGAACAAATTCAAAACAATTTACCACCACCCTAGGGCAAAAGCTTTTTTTTTTTAACTATCCTAATGTTGCTTACACATACGTAAATGTTTTTGACTACTAGAATATGGGTCAACTTACTGAAACATAGCCTTCACATCACCTCGGATGAGGGCAACAATCAACGGTGTACCAATGCACGATGGCACCAAGTAGAGCAGGGCTGGTTGAGCATGCTTTGAAATGTGCATCATGAAAATGGTGAGTAGTAAGCCAAGAAGGTACGCAGCAAAGGTGACGTAGAAGTAAGTGTTGGAGTTCCTCTTCAGGCTGTAAGTGAAAGAAGAGAATTGGATTAAGGAAATGTTATTCTCAGAAAAGTAATGCCACCATGCAGTCGGTTACATCTTAACTCTGAACACCTTGATGACATTACATACAGCCTCATAACATCTCTAGAACTCATTACTTTCATTTACTGACCACTGTCATACCAAACCTTTCAGCTTCTACATGATTACATATAGCACAATATATCCATTTAGCTGAAATCCATTGCACGATAAATGAATGACAAAAATTTTCCACACTAATTTTTAAATTATTGATTGGTTCCCATGCCTCAGTTTCATTATCAAGGGTCTCCACGCAGAAGCACTGAAGCAGGCGGGGAAATAAAAATATTTTTAAGCAAATGGTATCAAGTTTTTCACTTATTACACATTGTCATCTCTGAGAACTACATTCGGTGAAGCCTGTTTACATCATACACGGGTGGTATATATACATACGTCTCACAAACCTTTCACAGATGTATGTACCTGATAATGGCTCAAACACTCCCCCTGTCGCCACAGAACTCCCTTTCACAGGTCCAGCTCAACTCCCCTTATCTCCTCTTCCCATGGTGCTGCCTTCATTCTTTGGTCGTCTGCCATCAACTCAAATTGGTCTTGAAGTAGCCTTGCTCAGTTATCGGTTATGAGCGCATTTGAATCGATCCCAATCAACAGTGAAAAAATAAAAATTTCAAGCTTAAATTCGAAGTACGCCATTTTTAAGCACATTGACGATAAAGGGTCAACTTTATCCTTCTACTAAGGTCTCCTATTCCTTCAAAGTTCCAAACAAATGGAGAGACACATTGCGGGACCTCTTCAAATTAATCATGAATATGCAACACAGAGTAAAAGGGATCGAGGCTGCCGCTTGTAATGAGCAGCAACTGTTGACAATGCTTCTGAACTTTCTTCAATTTTGAATTGAGACTCTTGATTAGTTTTGGCATGCTATTTAAAGTAAAAAGACAAGTTTCCCCAGAATTTGATTCTTTAATGTTGGACTCCCAGCCATGATTTATGCAGTCAAACCTATCAAAACACTCGTTAAATCCTCCGTCCTTTCACGGTGCATGTGGTGCAGGTCATCAGCATGCCAATTATATGGTTGTGAGGGCGCCCAATGATGTAAAGCATTGTATTCAAGTTTTGCACTCTTCTTGGTGCCATCCATAGTGACCAGGTGCTCAGAACAGTTACCCAAAATCTGTCCGATAAAGCCACAACATTTGACTCCTGCTTCCTTTTGGCACTGTTTTTGCACTGTGTGTTGACCTTAATGAAACGTAAAATGTTGTCCATGCTGCCTATCACTGAACCATGGCACATCTTCTCCACTTAACAGAGATGTGACAGTCTTCAAGCACCCCAGGACTTGCACTGCAAACACTAGGTATTCACTGTGAGATAGCGGGTCACTTCTTGCCACATCTTCCAGGCTTGTATGTCCACATTGTAAATGTCTGCACCACTTAACCACTGGATCATACTTTAGCACATGGCCTCCATACATGGAAACCAGATTCATAAATATCTTCTCAGCATTTTTTCTTTAAATATGTAATAGAAAATTGACCTAGAAAATACAGCTTCTTAAGACTGTGTGCCATCTTGGATTTTGCACTCCTGTGACATTCTGTATCATAATAGAGCTGTAATCTTTATATGGTAAGCACTACAGGGTGGTGTGACAGCTTTACATGTAAAATATGTAATTATTGTTCATTGTAAAAAGTGATAATTCAATCTTTTAAGACCCACCTTTTCTATTATTATTCTATTAAACATGGAATGTTAATCACCCTTATGCTTGATGATAGGAAGCATATTATTTCTTGATAATATCAATCACCTTAAATAATAACCACTTTGAAAACAATGGCATAAACATTCACCATTCACCTTTAGGGAAAGTCATCCATGATACCATTACTGTAATATAGTTGTTTGACTAAATAGTAAAATAGTTTAAAATGGCAGTAGATTCCTTACCTCATTCCTGATTGTAAATATTTCAACTAAATGCAGTTTTTCATTTTATACAATTTTGTGGTTAAAGTGATGTGATTTTGTGATAAGAATAAATCATCAAACTTAAACTTAGTACTGAACAAATTGCAATCATGAATAGTGAGAAACCTTTCCATTATAATGAAAAAATGCTTTAGTTGGGCAGTGAAATGTTTTGCTGGACCTCAATCAAGTTGTGTTTGTTATGGAGTGGATACGTGTACATCCACATGCAAGAGAGAGGGGTTTAAAGACGGCACTGGCACTCACCTGTGATCAAACCGCAGCAGAAGAGCAATGAATATTCCAGGGATCACGACATCCCCAAGGCCTAACATGGCAAAGTTATTGGCCTCCAAACCCCGCTCCAAGAGATCTTGGGGGAAAACCACTGCAAAGAAAGATTCAATGAGATTAGATGAACTACATGCCAAAAATTTCAGAAATGATCGCCCAGTTGTCAGCAAGTATTGGTTTTATCATGCCCATCAGCAAAATGGGATTGCCACTGGGATAAGCACATTGAACAGGTAACACCATGTAATGGCTCTGCAAGATAGAAGTCACATTCTCAAAGCTCAAAAAGGATTTAAGTGACACCAGCCACCATAAACGTGAATCACTGGATTTCTGCCTTCTGTGATTTGGTCGGTACATTACATCAGTCAAGTAATTATCTCACTCATTGTCATTAATTGCTGCGATGAGGATGTCATTCATTACACACTACAGTGGACTCTCGTTAGGACCTTCCTTGATTTTCCTCGTGTTTCTATGTTCATTTCCTCAGGTTTGCACGGTGCGTGTAAATAATACTGGTTCGTGCATTTTGGTCACCTCTTTAGCATGTTCAGAGGAGGACCAAACCGAATTCGTTCCATGAAAATAATCACCGTATAGGCTGATTAGCTGATGGATATCTCGCAAAAGGTTTAAATAAAAGATTGTTATTGTTTATAAAAATATTGAAATGGGTTTATTCAAGTTAAAAAAATGTTTAGGAAGGATTAAAAGGGCACCCAACATTATATCATTAGCCCTGCCCTGCATTATATCGTGATGTTTGTTTGTTTTACAAGTGTTGACTGGACATAAAAAACCACTACGAGCACCAATACTTCGTGAGAGTAAAAGAGAGACAAGTGTTTAGAATCAGCCATGGAAATGTTTGGGGTGAAAAGAAAATAATCAATTGAAAAAAGGTCAACCTTCTCCGAAAAGTAGACGAATATTCACATTGAAATAGCGGCAAAAATTGCCGTCAATAATAAACTCGAGATTGTTCTACTCAACACAAACGTTGTTTGGCGTTTATGGCTTTGCTCCTAAATCATTTTTCTTTTAATGTATGCTTCGAATAAAGTATTGCACCATGTCAAGAGTTGTGATGTAAATGGATTCTCGTTAGAAATTTTAAATTGAACACAAAGGTATTCTAATGCCTCCAATGTACCATACTTACAGAGAACACTCAGTTTCGTAAATTTGCTAGAATAACTTAAATAAGTCATTTGAAAGTTAAAGGACATCATGACAAAAGTAAAATTCATATTCTATCAAAATTCCCTTCAATTTGTGCATTTCACATTGTTTATGACAACCTCCAAAGGGACCCTGCCCTCTGTGACTCTAAACAAACTGTGCCATTTTTCATCCTCACTGCAAAAACATGCCTCAACAGTATTTATCAAAATAAGTCTTTTACCAGCATTAAACGAAAGACTAAATCATTCACATGCTTTGCAAGAATATCACTTATTCCTTTTTTGATATATAAAGACCTGAACATGAGTCTTTTTTCATGGACTGTAAATGCAAAAAGTGATCTTTGCTCATCATCGTCATAATTAATCACTGGGTGCACATAAACACAAGGTATCGCACTTAGTTTTTCGAGAGGCATAATAATTGCAGATGAAACTTGGTTACAATAAATGAACACCAGCGATCTATGGAATATGAACTAACTTGATGGACAGCATATTGTTCCCCTCTGCAACCCATACATCTTCAACTTACTCATGAAGGCCTGTTTAGTACGTTGTCCACGTTACCACGTCACGTCCCTACTAAAGCGTGCTAACCTAAGTCCACCTTATTCAATTTCTTGGTAAGAATTGCATGATCTCACAGAATGAAGAGTGACCACCACTCAGATATACTGTAGGTCCTAGACTACATTTATGGTGGGATCGATTTTCAACAATATCTTACAAAGCCACTCTTCCCCCGGCTGATATACCGCAGAGGCCATTCTAATCTCCTTCTCTCTAAGCATACTCCTTTACAGACATCTTATAGGACTCCAAGTCCATTTCACAGACAAGGGGAGAATATGCAAGTTGCAACAACACTTGGAATGCCTTTTATCAAGCAAACGACGAAAATTACTACAGTAATAAGTGGTGCTTTGGCTGAATGAACTACAGTTTTCTCACTACAATTAATTTCTTCATTCACTATTTTCAGTAGTTTTCACATGAACCGAAGAAATGCCATCAAAGGCAAGAGATCATCAGTGTGGTCTAGTGATCTTAGCATCCGATCCATTGCTCAGATGTTCAAGACTCATCTGGAGAACATTTTTTCATCTTCTTTCCAAGTACGGTGGACTCTTGCTAAGACATTCGTTGACAGCAAGTTTTCCTCATGTTCACACAAATTTCTATGGTACAAGTCACACTGCATGTAAATATTCCATTTAGCATATTTTGGTTACCTCTGTGGCACGTATGGAGGGTAACCAAAGCAAACTTCCCAGGAAAATAATCACCCTAAAGGTGATTTTGTCAATGGATATTTCTCAAGAGGTTTATTCCTTGTTTCAAAAAAGATTGTTATCACTTAAATATTTTGATAGGTACCTACATTAGGTTAAAATTTTTTTAAAAGTAAGCGAAAGGGCACCTACAACTTGTGCATTTTATTGCAATGCTCATTTGTTTTATAAATGTCATGGCCATGGAGTATAAAGAATTAAGAGTATTATTATGATATCCATAATCATTGACATCAAAACTGCACGAGTGCCAGAACTTTGTGACATTAAAAGTGAGACAAGTGTTTAGAGTTAGCTGTGCAAAAGCCTGTGGTGAGAAGAAAAATATTGATTGAAAAGCTCAACCTCCTCCGGAAAGTAGACAAAAATCCACATAGGAAGCATGTTGCAATCAAAGGAAAAATGAAACTTCAACGTGATCAGCAACCTTCCCATCCCTAAACACAGTTGGCATGACCTTGCCAGCAGATGGCTGCCAAATCACGCAAGCTACAGCATTTGCTAGAATTTTCCCATTGATTGCTGCCACGCAAGTGATTGTCGGTTGGATTCAGGTGTGAAGAGTGGACCCATGTTTTGTCACCTGTGACACTGGAATTCAAAAAGTCATCGCTTTCATCTGCACAGCACTCAAGGAACTGCAGCTTCCATGCCTTGCGGTTTGTGGTCTTCTGTGAGCATTCATGGGACCCACATCTTCCCATATTCTAATTTTTCAGACAAAATCTTCTGAATGGTTGATTTTGAAACTTCAGGAAGCAAACAAGATAGCTCGCGGATAGTGATCTTCTGACATTCACACATCACTTCTTTAATTTTCCTGATTGTTTCATCTGACTCCTGTCTCCTGTTCTTTTGTCATCATTAATTTCTGTACGACCTGATTTAAACTTTTTACACCACTTACTGATGTTTTTGACATCTATACACCCCACCCCATACATATGAATTACAATAGGTTGGAAACGTTTTGCACTGAGAAACTGAATGACTTTGTGAAGTCTGCGCTTGGCGGGAACAGGAAAATTGGGAGCTCCATCACTAATGGCTGCCTAGCACAGACTAACTGAACTAGTAATTCCGGCGACCACTTCTTTGAAAGAGAAGGAATGGCCAAACACAGCAGTGTAGCCAACTGCTACTCAAAAAATTTCCCTGCAGCTCTCATGCTTTGGAGACAGTTTCGGGTTGACCCTCGTGACCGGCACACACTTTCGAAATTACAAAAAGTACAGAACTCATGTCTCAATTACAGCTACATAATAACAGTCACCTCCTAAATTCTGGGGGGATCTGAGGCCTTCTGCCGTCTCCCAAGGGATTCTTGCTTGCTTAATCAGGGAAGCCTTGTCTGGCTGCCTGTGGAATCCCATGATGTACTGCATCCAGCAAAATGTTTTGGGTTTTTTAATGATATTCTTTGCTCCATCAGTACCATAACATTCCTCTCATGTGCTGGCAGGATGGCAATGTCTTGGTCTTACTGCAGTGAGCAAATAGCTTGTCATGGTGTCTACTAATATATGAAAAAGAAATTCAAGACTTTTTCAAGACTTTTCAAGACAAAAATTTTAAAATTCCAGACCAAAAAGGCTAACTTCCATGATGTGTCATCGTGACGGTCAATAGTTCAATGCCCAGTCCTGTTCAATTTTTCACTTGGAATTGGCCATCTTATTATATCCACATTATTAAAAGTACAAGCACAGCACCTTATCTACTTCATTCATGATTAAACTACTACTAGAAATTAAAATGCCGTGTACTCGAAATGGACTGTACCGTGACATTTACAGCTGTTTTTGAGGAATGCACGGCGGCATGCCGCACAGCAGTGCAGGATCCCTAATTTGTAGTTGGTATTTTGGATTAAAAAAATGTTCAATTTACATGAAATTTGGTCTATATAGGTTTTCGACGTCTCTAAATATGAATTTAGATCCAAAACTTTTGTAAACTAATTTTTTCTCAAAAAGTTTTGCTATTTTTTTTTACTTAAATTAACTCTTATTTAAAACAACACGATTAATTTGAACAAATATATGTTTTCTCAGTCTCTGAATGCTAATTTGATCTTCATATTTTTGCTAATTACTTTTTTCACAAAAGTATTTGCAATATTTTTATTACTTGGATTTACAAAAAATCAAAATTCTCGTTTTATTCAAAATTATAGCACAAAGGTTTTCGCGATCTCTGAACACAAATTCGATGTTAATATTTTCAAAAATTAATTATTTTGCAAAAATATTAAAGTGAATTTTCAAAACAAATTTCTTTATTTTTTAACAATAAATTATGTTAAAAAATAATTTTGCAAATTATTTTTGCAATATATTAATAAACAGTTAAATAGCACTCTCCTTCAGTTACAAAACCCATTTTTCAGAACAAGAATCAGGGCAATACATGTTATATTAGAGAGAATTGAAGGTGAAACTGTGCCTGCTCCTTTTCATATGATGCACTTGTTACCAGTGCAACATTTTATATTATCTACTAGAGGAGTACCAACAACGATATGTCCTTACTTAAGATGGTTTTGAATTTGTCAATCGGTGCATCCAATGCATATGCACAAAAACCCTTAAAGAAAGTTTTTCTAGGCTCATAAATACCAAGTATTAGGGATCCTGCACCACTGTGCGCCGTACACGGTGGTCGGGTTCGCGCCGTTCCGTGTGAAAGGAGCCTTTGAATGAAATGATGTCCATCGCCAGTCCAACCAAAGGCACCTCTTGAGCACACACCAACTCGAAGACTGAGGAACCAACTCAACTCGAGCTGGCGAATTTCGAGTTCTCCAGTAAAAACGAACTATTTTGTTGCAAACTCGCGCATGCCGACAGATGAACTAGACTTGCCGGCGGCTTTCGAGCTAGCGAGCTCGCCATCAGATGAATAGCAAAGACATTCCACCTCACAAGCCGTCAAATGGCGAGTTCTCCAGTAGTATATCATCCAGGAGCTAACGACATATTCGTCGGCGGCGGCACGTATGGTGTCATCGGCGACAACGTAATATGATGAGTGATAGTTTCTCTGGTCTTCCACCGGGACAAAGGCTCCATCTCTGCCTACGTTTCGGAAAACGACTCGTTTTCCGAAACGTCGGCAGAGATGGAGCCTTTGACCCGGTGGAAGACCCGAGAAACTTTCACTCATCTAATCCGCCAGTAAAACACCAAAACACAATATAATGTTTTTACTTTCCAGGGGCTGATCTCTGTTCTTTCACGAAGACGTTATATGCTTGTGTATAAAAGCAACACAATTCAATGGGAAATGCTAATAACAAAATGGCAAACGGTAAGCTTTACTGAATGGATGAGAGAAAGAAAACATTCCAATTCCACAGTAAAGTTAATTAATCCCACCCGATTATGATGATGCGCAGCATAGAAACTTAGGATTCGATGGTTTAAATATAATATTTCTAGTGGAATTTAATCGAGTTACACCCTTAGAGGCATGGCAAAACGCAAAATGTCACAATCGTACTAGGGTACGATCTATGGATCGCCTGAATCTTTGGGAGCGTTGTAATAACCTCGGTCAAGGTCATTCTTTCGAAATAGCATTCATGGGCAGGAGGGAAGTATATGATCTTCAACCTGCAACCGACCAAGCCGATTTTTCACGTGGCGGCATGCAGGAAACGGTGCCCATGTCTAGTGCAATCGAACGACGAAAGTCACGAACTCACAAATACTGACCAGAGAGGTTTAAAATAACACCTCTTTGATAATGACAAATAAAGAAAAAGGGAAACAATATCTCATTTCGTAATGCTATGTCTGCTGTTCCAATTTTTATCCTGACGATTTGCAAGCAACCATTTTTTCCCGATTTTTGATTATTTTTCAGCGAATTCCCGACCTTTTCCAGATTTTTTCCCGACGTTAATAAATTCCCGACTTTTTCCCGGATTCCCGACTTTTCCTGACGGGTAGACACCCTGCTTGTACTTCTTCCCTATTGATTCTGCGCTTAAACAATGTGGCTTTTATTAGGGCCATTTCAACTTGGCCTTTAATGTCTTCCACTACATCACCATGAAGTTTCTGGATTGCTCGCTCCATGGTCATAAAATGATATTTTCCTCGTAGGAGGAGGCCTTTCAAGAGGACTGCCATTGTGGGCTCATCAAGGATTACATTCAATAGGTTGATTACAGAGTGCAGTTTCGTTCATATGGTGGAGATCATCTTCTTTTGCATGGAGAAGTGCTTTTGATTTCCTTCTTCTGTGTTTCTCCAGAGCACATCTCCTCATACAACCATCCATCTATGTATCTATACGTTCCCAGTAGAAGGGAAAGAAGCAAGGTGAAGGTGCAAACGTTTTTAGGTCCTTCATGTCAATGTTCATTGCTTGTTGTGTATGCGTATTTCTGAACCTAGAGAGGCCCTGCTGTTCTTGTGGTCTGTCTTCCTGCAGAGGAGATAACAACAGCATGAATTCTGGCCAATTTCGGAACTACTACATCTTTGTCCCAGCACCTAAGGAGGAAGACTGTAATGATGGACCAACAGGTCTAACTTCCTCAGGGCCTCCTCATTAGGAACTCCAAATACTTTACAATCCAATCTAGCTTATTATTCTATTTGGAGCAGGCAGTTACACTTTAATCATATGCAACAGTCTGTTCTACATACAAATACAAAATCTTTTATCATCATCCTTCCCATGACTATATTTATACTAAATCCCTCCTCTGTACAATAAAATCAGTCATAAGAGCAGTGGTATCATTTTAACCAATGAATACATAGTTCAGCGATAAAAATGCTATTGTTGATAAATAGGAGCTGAAAATAATTTTAGTTGTGTGCATACACTTAAATGGACATAAAGGTGTCCAAAAATGTTTGTTGGGACACCAAGATTCAGCTAAATCATTTTCAGGAAACTGCAACACAAACAAATAATTAACTTTATATGAAAAAAAAACGTCATATTCTCCACGTAAAGTGGAAAAAGAGAGGAGGGAAAGAAATGAAACAAATCCACCCTCACAGCATGCTTAGAAGAGGCTGCTCATGCTCACATTTGATGGGGGCCTCAAAGGCTTTAGCCACGGTGACCATCACATTGGTTCCAAAAACCCAAAATATGTCATAGAAGAACAGGCCACAGAGAAGAATGCAGCCAGTTACCATGTTGTTCAGGTGCAGAAGCTCCACACCATTGATGGCAAAAGCTATGCCTAGAAGATTGTTGGCAATCCAATGCTGTGAAAGAGAAGGAATAAATACAAGAATACTAGGTATTTAGTGCTAACATAATAGTTAAGGAAATATGAAATACCCCAAATCAATGAGAGTAATCTACTCACAGGAGAAAAAAAAAGTATACACCGTATTCATCCGAGTCTAAGATGACCCATCATTTTGCAGAGTACTTCCCAAGAGCCCCCCTCTCACAACTAAGGCAAGGGCCTAGCCACGTTGAAACACCTGTTCCTGTCATATCACCAAAGTTAAGCAACATTGGGCCCGGATAGAGGCTGGATGGGTGCCCCTCCCCTCCATACCTCTACCGCGGTGCTCTTGTCCCCTGTCTGCGAGTGGCAGGCAGGTTAAATGAAGGTTGGCACAATGGATCTAAAGAGGTCCAAGTGCCAGAAGGGGGCTCCGGAATTCCCACCAACCCCCTTCAATTTACATTTGTTACCCCCCTCTTGCATATGCAGTGGTCAACCTCTCCAATGTCACACTCGATGATAATAAAACCTCTGTTCTTTCGAAAGGACTTTCTTTTTCCCCCACCCCTAGAATAGACCATATAAACTTCCAGGCTGATATTATTAAATTATGCTGTGAATCATTCTCTGAATCCCTACGTCCAAAACAGAACATGACCAGAGCCAAAGCTGTAGCTTTACAAAAAGGCAGATCCAAGCAAAGCATCATTATCACCAAGGTGGTCAAAGGCTCTTTGGTAGTTACTTTAATTACCAAGGACTACATAACCGAGGCCCTACGACAACTTGAAGATACCTCCCCTTAAACCCACACCTATGACCCTAACCCCCTATATCAGAAGGAAATATCTTTGATCCTCTGCCAATTCGGACCCAATTCAGTCTCTTCTCTATAATTGCAACTGTTTCTCCACTAACTCTTCTCATGATCCTCCTGTCTACCTACATTCCAAGCCCCTCCACCTTCCCTCAGATAAGTGTTTTTCCCTCACCATACTAGAAACACTCCCCAAGTCTGCTTCTGATATCCACGTGAGAACACACAAATTAGCCCATATCTGGGTACTTAGGGCTTTTGAATCCCCTGGACTCAACTTTTCTGTTGACCCCACCCCACCCTTCATCTCTTCTCCTCTCCCAAGTACAATGTCAGTAATTACATCAAAAGAAAAGCACTGGAAATATGGATTTTAGACTTATCACTGAAAAGAGCTGCTGAAAGATTCTTCTGCTCCCTTAAACATTGTCACAGTTGAATTTGAGGCATAAATAGAAGGGAAACACAGGGGGCTTACCTTCTCGAGGAGGTACCAAGCACCCACTAGGGTACAGCACGCCAGGCAGACCACGTCATGTGATGTGAAACAGTAGCTGATGATCTCACGCCCCTCCCCAGGCACAGGCCCTCCCGTCTCCTCCCCGGCCCGATCTAACTGGGCAAAGTGGATGCGGTATGGAACGTTGGGAATGGCTGCAGGTACCAGTGATGAAATAACAGGGCTACGGCGAATAAGGGGCATACACAATCAAAATAGCAATACATTTAGAGATATTACGGTGAAATTTCTATGAAATGGTCAAAGCTTAGTGCAAAAATTAGAGGAAAGTGAAAATTCTTGAGTGATATAGCAAGAATAGGGTAGTTTGCTTCACCACAGAAAACTACTCGTTAATTGCATTTTGTGTCACGCCATTTATTCACATTCCATGCAAATAATTTGGATTGAATAAACTCCCAGTTTACGACAAAATTTAATTTTAAGTTTATTTGAAAAGCTCAGAAATGGAGGGAGTACGGCAGCATTGCCTTCATTTTGTTATAGTGGCACGGGAAAAATTTTCATCACATTTCGTGACCTGAGTTACACAACCTTTCCTTCTTGTCAAGATCTACCGCACCTACATGCCATTCATGTTGTTTTTCGATCACTAAGCCACGAAAATTTAAAATCTATTATCCAGAGCCGATTATACACTATGTCAATGGAACTGATTTCAGATCTGAGTGAATTAAAAGATCCGTGAACCTTTGGATTCCATCATCCCTGGTTGCAAGGCATACGGAACATCCATTGCCAGAACTTGCAGTTGTATTTCTGAGTTCCTAAGCTCTGGAGAGCGTTTATTAATAACTCTCACATCTTGGAAATTTTCCTCCACTGAATATGGCATTAATAGCCGTCCTATATAAGCTCTCTTACACTTTTCATGGAGTCATGGAGAGGCCTCTGCTGTCGTAAAGCATATGGAGGGCGCTTTTGGCCCATATAGCCATGGGCCAGGTTTACAAAGAGCATATTAAAATGAATGACTGTTTTTAAATGAATAATCTGAATAAATAATGTTTGATCAAATGAATAAAAGTAAATTATAATTAATTGACTGAATGAATATTCCTCTGATACATTATTGAGAAGTACTCACAGAGCGCACTGTCTGCTTAGAGACATCTGCAGCACCACACTGGGAAGCGAGAGGAAGTATAGGTGTATGTACTTTCGACATCACACCTATAATTGACCATCATGTAATAGCTCGACATCACGGTTTTGTGCCGCAGAAATTTCCAACTCTTTTAATTAAAAACAAAAAGTACTTAGCATATCACATTTTAATCAAAATTCCTCAAACACGTAGTCCAGAGGTTATAAATTTTGATCAAGGCGATAAAAAAAAAGGAAACTACTTTAGTGGCATTTTGAGCTCAACCCTTCCCAGTATAGTAGCACTAATCCTCAATAGCAAAAGCTTTTTTTTTCACACAACACAGGCTACAACATAGACGACAAGCAAGCACCTTTCTAAGTATGGGAGTCTAGCGTGGAATTCTTGCCAAAAATCTCTAAATCATACCATATATTTTAAACGGAAAAATTACTTCATTAACTCTACCCATTTAACACAAACACTTTGACACTGCATTTCCAACGAAATTAATACACTAATGCAGCAATGCTATTTCAAAGGACTTAGGAGAGCCATGTAAGGAAAAAACATACCTGAGAAGATGTGAGAGGGCAAGTATCCCCAGGAAGAAGAAGTAACCAGTGAGAAGTAAGTTTATGTGCGCTTTAGAAAATACCTGAAAAATAAATAATAGCAATAATGAAGCATGTTATCAGACATGTACCTGTCTAAAGATTGAATATAATGGACACCATAACAATCACAAAAATCAGGGCAGAAGTAATGGCATTCTCTAAGGGTGAAAAGGGAATAGGAAATGTGTCTTAGGATTTGCAGGCATAGAGAGGGAAAGGTGAAATGGTACACCTGCGTTTGAAATGAGTTCTGTGGAATGAACATCAGGAGAAGAACTGAACCGGCCCACAAAACATTCACAAAGGGGAAGGATTACATGATTCCTGCATGTTTAACAGGAGGTACAAAATAAGAGTGAGTGAAAAGTCTGACATGGAGGATGGTATCGTGACATTGGCATCGTGGGAAAAGGATGGACAATATATGAGCCCTTCAAAGTAGTGAGTGAGAGGGGTGTGGCTCGGCGCAGAGGAGTGCAAATGAGAAAGTGCGAGCTTGGTAGGTGCAGAGGGTAACGAAAGCAAAAAGGGGACATTTCAAGAGGTAATGAAATGTAAAACAGGGCAACTGTGGGAAAATGCAGGGTAAGCAAGGGAGAGGAGGAGGTATGTGTGCTCAGGATTTTAATGTGGTGTGTAGAAGAAGAGATGAAGACACAAAGAGACATTTATTGTGAGGATTGTGGATTGGTTGGGAACAATATCATCATCAGTCAACAATCCTTCATCTGGTTTGATGCAGATCTCCATTCAATTCTCCCACGTGTCTGACCTCTTCATACCCATACACCCCTTTCTTTCACACCCTCAACAAACTGCAGCACATACCTCATACGAGGCCTTCTTTTGCCATTCTTCTCTCTCCCTTGTCCCTCGACGATTACATTCATTTCGGCCATTATGTCTCAAGATATGGCCAGTTAAGTTGACCCATCTTCTTTTTATGCTTTTAGAAGAATCTTTCACTCTTCTCAATTCTTCTTCATTTGTCACTCAGTAAATCCATTTTGTCTTCATAATTCTTCTGCTCTTATCATCCATGCCTCAGTATCATAAAGGAACCTGCTTTAGATGTACATTATATTATAGTGAATTGTTTCCTTACTTCTGTCTAATGTCTACTTACACACATATGTTCTCAGCTGTGAATATTTACTTCTTTTTGTAGAATGCTTTCTTTGACTATGCTACTCCACCTATTCTCCCCATGGACTCCTGAAACGTTATCTTTGATTGCATTTATGGCTTTCTCAATGTAAACAATAAAAACCAAACAAGACAGTGCACAACCTTATCTTACTCTATTTATTCTTCATCGCTGGGTCTATGGATATTTCTTCGGTCATTGTAGGACACTACAACTCCTATCAGAACTCTTTAAGCTTTGTCTTCAGAGCGTGTCTTTTTGGCACAAAACAAATATCCCTAGATTACCGAGCACGTTCACTTGGCTTTTTCTTTCACTCTCAAGGCCCCTGGGGTGGTCAAATGACAGGAAAACATAATTTTGAAGAAGTATTTGACTAGGAATAGATCCTCCTTCCATCTGAATTTTTTCTATTGACATCTCACTGTGCTAGGTGTTATTTGATCTTATATCACATGAAGGATCCAACTCCTGACATCCAGGTTTGATATCCGTAAGCATGAGGAGGGAACCAAATTGCTTCCTCAGTACAAAAGAAGTTACAGACTGCACAGGGATATATATTTTTGTAAGAGAAGCATTCCAAATATGGAAATTCTTCCTACCATGAATTTTTTCTTGTTCTTGTTGATAAATTGAGATTTGTTCGATCATTTTTCGCCTCTACGTTTATTTACCTGTTGCAAGTGGAAGGAACTAAATCATTTTGCCACGGCAGTGGAAGAAGTCCAATTAGACCTTTTATCTTCTCTGAAAGCACTTGACGAGTGAAGCACCCCTGAGTCGCACTTTCCACAACTACACAGTTCTCAATCGACTGCCTCCTGCTCTGCCTCCCCCCACTCCTGTAGGGCACTGTGTCCACGACGTCACACGGGAGGCATCCGTGAACCCACAAAGCCTCAGTCCAAACATACTAAGTCCTACCCATTCCCCAAACTGTCGTGACTGATGTGACTAACATTTTCATACCATGAGCCCTCTGTCTCACTTCTTCATATCTTTCTCAATTACCACTACCTCCCCTCCCATCTCTCCCCCTTTCTTTATCAAGATATTTTCCCCTCACTCTAACCCTTTCTTCCTGTCTAAAAAAAGAAAGGATAACCTACTACACCACTACTCAGTATGCAACTGCGGTTTGACTTGTTGAGCATATTTATTTATACTGGTTCATAAAATTCAGTTTGAACTACTGTGTCTTTATGATTAAAATATTTTGTTTGAACACAATATTTTAAAGGAAAAGACAAGTAGTAGCAAAAGAAGCTCACTACTACCCAAAATTGATACGGGAGGAGGTTGAAATAAAGAAACATCCATGGAACTTCAAACGTGACAATGGTACTTTCATCTGCCACCCAAGGGAAATCCTCCCAAAACACACAGGCATCAGCAGGGAAATTGTCAACGAGGAACACAACCACATAAGGCTAGGAATGGTAAGGGAGGGAGGCATGTCTCCCCAATAAATAGCCAAAACATAAACTTCGTCATTTTAACCCTGATGATGAGGCCAGTAATGGACGTAAAAGCTTGGACGACAAAGCTTCACACTCAGCAGCTCCCTAAAGGGACATTTGGGAAAGGTCCAAGACTTCTTCTGCGATCCATGGCTTCTTCTTGACAACTTTTCTTCTTCCAAGAACTTCTTTTGCAATTTCCTGCAGCTCATTTTGTTGTTTCCCCAATTCTCTATTACGCTGATTTCACTCTTAGGTCCTCTCCCATTTTGTTTCCCACTAGTTTCTGAAAGGCCACCCAAACATGAAATTCCATAAATCTTTTACTAGCCATACATTCTTCATTAATTTATCTCATTTCTTGAATTTCAAATGGAATTTCATCACCACTAAGTTGTCACTATCAATATCCACCAATGGCATTTGCAGTTACCTCAGTCCCTGAATCTCTGCTTCACTAAAACGTATTCAATTTGAAATGTGTTCCTTCTTCAGTTGCGTTCTTTTTAATCGGTGAGTATACTACCACTAACTTGTATTGGGTGCATAATTTTAGTAGTCTTTCTCCTCCTCAGATTTTCCAATGCAGAATTCAGGTATGAGGAAGGAGAATAGCCAACAAGGGCTATCCATAAACAAAGTTACTAATAGATAACATGATGAAATAATGAACTACTTACCCTCCACTCTACTTTATACTCAACAGAAAGCTGGATTTAGCACCTACCCACCTGGAAGAAACAGTAGAGTCCAAAGAGTGCTGCACTTGCTATTAATGGGAACATGGCAGCATCCTTGTGTGACATGGTGTCAGGTATTTCTCCTGATTCCTATAATCAAGAGTAATGAATTTACAGAATTAAAAAAATAAATTCTTCATGCAGAATATAATACAACATAATACATCAACATTGAAGCTAGCAGTATGTGTTGAAAAACCTAATAGCAGAAACATATGTACCAAATTCTAATTCACACGAGTACATGGATCTTGCTTGTCTAGAATTAGCACGAGTAATAGGTACCTACAGTAAATAACAATGCCCAAGATTACTTTCCCACTTCATGAGCATATAATAGAGGGTAAAATAAGACTAATTAAGAAGGGGGACAGCAGCTTTTCTTCACATGAGTCAAAGTGGAGGCCACAGTACTCAGTACAGTGACATTCATTTCACTGCAGGAGAGATAACATTTACCTTAAATGGCAGTAATACTGCATTGTGGAAGACATGGGAAAACCACCACGTAATTACCACAGTTCTCTTCTCTCCATTCTTTTTATCAAAGATGTGTTGGAACCCTCTCGAGTAAAACAATCTGGAAGCAAAAGTTTCCCATCCCTAGGGAGTACATCAGTGTGATAAGCAATTCAGGGTAGGAAGAAGGAGAGTATGATCCTTTTGGACCTGTGAAAGATTGGAAAACCAGAGGATGGAAATGTGAAGAGCAGACCTTGACATATTAGGAATGAGCAAAATGAAATGGCCTCAAGTAGGCAACAGGATAACGCCCACTTTTGGAGCAGAAACAACAGGAGTATACAACACACATGTGGATGAAAATGACTGAATGGGCAAAACGTTGAGGAAGAGAGCCAAAATGCAAGCGCAAGGCTTCCTCCCTCCAACCCGACTCCTAGCAAACAGATATGGTGAGGATCAAGATCAAGCCCACAGATACTGTTGCCGTAGTCAGACTATGAAAATGAAGAAGTGGAACATGTCTAAACAATGTGATAAAACAAGCAAGAGCAGGGATAGAGCAACTAGCACATGCAAAAATACTAAGGGAGGTTGTGTCTGCCTAGTGTGTAGAGTACCAGGGTGCAGACTGGAGGGTTTAAATTCCTGGTAGAAGCTTCCTGGACAACCCCACCTAAAAATCCTTGCCATTCTATTTTCTGTGTGTCAGAACTTCACAGGAAATCACAGGTGGATCAGGGCAAGGAACTGACCCTCCTACCCTGAATGTGTGAATTTCGCATGCCAATAACTTAGTATGGGGGGAGCTCTACCTTCATCTATCAAAAACCAGCCTTTGAGCTGAACACTGATTGCCAAGGTATTGAATAAATATGTTTACCAAAATTTAAAATAATTGCTAGGGAGAAGGAAATAACAAAATAGAATACATATAACACAGAACAGTGTAGAAGTATAAAACTATACTTTTAAAAGAGTTTTCCTGATGCTGAGTTTAGGCTGGATATTTGGCAGGCTCGATTTGATACCACTAGCAATTTGTTACAATGCTCTTCCGAAATTTGGCGGACATTGTACTGAAGACAACTTGAATTCATTTCACCTCATGGATTAAAAATGGGATGAAAATACTTAAAATGTCATATACAATTATACATTAACACTTGTGGCAGAGTTGAGACTTAGGAGAGTAAGAAAGACTTAGGAGATGTAAGAAATTTTATCAAAACATAGACTGACAAGAATTATTTATATTGAAATACAATGCACTGTTGCTTCATAAACAACTAGAGAAAAAGAACACCTATCTCACTGACTTGCTCTTACAAGTTTTTATCCTTTTCCTGCTATGATCATCAATCAATTGACTCATGTGCTTGTTAAATGACGTTTTTAATCCATCAACCAGGATCACTGGAGACTTTAATCCTCTTAGTGCGGCTGGCCGATATTTCGGCCTATATAGTCCATTGTTAAAAACGATATTGCTTATTAAATTTTTCTTGAAGGGTGTACTGATTTTGACCTACCAACATGTGAATGCTTTGCTTTACATACACACATTGTTTTACATTTTTTTATATTCAATTTTAAATACCTTTCTTGTACCATACTTCATACTATAACTTTGGTGTTGATATTTTTCCGTGGACCGAAGTGATGCCGGATTAGGGATATTGCCAGACTATGGGTCATGCATGGCAACTGGTCGATTTTTGACATCTGAGATGTTTTCATTGAAAGGAGTCAATTATTTATAACAAAATATATTCGTTTGCCATTTACTGAACATAATTTAAAAAAGTCACTAGGAATAATCAGAAAACATGATTTCTTAATTTACAAATTTATTGCTTAAAAGTATCAAAATTGCACCATGAGTGAATGTAACAGAATCTAAGCATGCAAGCATGGCATAAGCTAGTTGTAAATCATGTTTCTGCACATTTTAAAGTATAATATTACTAATGGAAAAGGGCATATAAAATTTGATATTTCTTATGCTGCTCTTCGCGCAACATATTTCCTACCACTCTTGTTTTGTTATCAGCTGATTCCACAATGTCTACGCATGGGTGTCGTCTGCACGGCCGCCCATCACTACCTCACGGGTGACCGGACTGGATGATTCTTTAACCCTTTTACTGCCAGTGGGCCGATATACCAGCCCTCTGTGGTTGTGCAAAAACTGCCAAGGGCTGATATATTGGCCCACCTACATTACATACTAGTAATATTATATTTTTCCCTCAAATCAGAGACAGCAAGAATGATTTTTTCATCCTCATTAAAATTGAAATAGATCTTCAACATTGAGAAAAATACATAATTTATATATTAAAATTAAGTGCTTCAAATATACCTAAAATTCATAATCTTACAATATTTACGGAAATGGGCTTGGCAGTTTTCACAGTCTTCCTTAAAGGGGCTGGCAGTAAATGGGTTAAAGACCATCATCAATAATAGTCTCCCTTCAATAATTTCAGGCTCATCATCTTCATCCCCACTTGGATTTATTGTTATTAATTACCATTTCAATGACTTCATCATCCGTGAAATGTACGGTGCGAGTATTGTGGTCACCAGCTACCCAATCCTCTAAATTTCCCAATTAAATTTCCTTTAATTCAGGGTTATGGATGCTGTTTGCACAGTCAACCAACTCCATCATCACGTGTTTATACTCAGACACATCAAATGTTTTGAAATCCCCACGTATTTCATCTACAGCAAACCTTAGCAGGTCACAATTTAAATCACGCGTGTTTTAGAACTGACTGTGAAATACCATCACATGAACGTGAAATTTCCCACATCACATCTTTTAGATTATATTTATCTTTTTCTGAAATAGTCTAGCCTACTCCATTATAATTTGGCCAGAAATACTAACAAAGTTGTTCACTTCGACACAATCGAAAGAACGCGATAGAATTACACTCTTAAACCTTCTTTCATAGTTTTTCTCTCTGTCATCCATTTCTTTGTGTCACTTTCATAGCAAAATTTTGTGGATTTTCCCTTTCTGCTACCTAATGTGTTATATTGTCGAAGATCCCATGCAGTATGTTTCAGACGAACGCTTTACCGATGCATCTGCATCAAGCTTTTTCACAACTTGCACTTTTCTGCGATCATTAACGTTTAGTACTGATGCCTCACTCCTATGCTGTTGCCACAACTTTATAGATTAGACATGATTTGGGAGAAACATAAGCAGATAACAAATAATTTTACTAAATTAAGTCTAGTGGTTAATCAAAAATGCACGCGCCATTGAAAGTGTCCGATCTGTAAACTAATCGTAGTCCATCTCGGCGATGTCTTCAATTTTGTATGTTTAGCTGAAGTTGCAGAATAATTCCAGTGTACAAAGTACCAAATATTAATTAGTTTAAATTATTCTGATTCTCGGAATGGGAAAATTAATGCTAAGAATGAGATAATATCTCGGCATGTTATGAAGAAATGTTTCGGTAAAAAATGTTTTGGCATTTTCCACAAAGTACCAGGTAGTTCATCATGGCAAAATTGCCGTATTATGGGTGTACCCAGATTAAGGGTGCTCAACTGTAATATATAATGAAAATAACCCCATTAAAACAATAACTAGGCTTCAATATACAGCAAGCGTAATAGTCTCTTGATACAGAATGGCTTGGGAAGATAGAGTGACATATCTCCTTGTACAAGTGGATGGAAGGCTGAACTGCAGCAACAAGCAGGGAGATTGATTGATCTCTGATTGTAGCCATGCTGAGGTACATGAAAGTCCACCCAGAGGTTGTGTCCTTCATCAAACGCTTGTTACCGCTGTGGAAGATGCGCTTCACCATACCAAGACGATCATCAACACAGATTTAGTAACATACCACCGTGGTGTTTTTCAAGGCGATAGCCTTAGTCCTCTTCTGTTCTGTTTATCTCTCCTCCCGCTGTCCGTTCAGTTAAGATGACGTAGGGAATACACCTGTGTGTGGTGTCCCGTCAAATAGGAAGCATAAGAATAATTGGAAGAAAAGTTATCACGAAGAGGGTATGGATCAAGGCAGGAGCCTTAGACTTGCTTGAAGAAAGTACAAGAATGAGAAAATAGGAGAACAACTTTGCTAATAAAGAGTAAGGAACAAACTAAGTCACAAAGCGAAGAAAGTTGGAGAAATGTGGATGAAGGATCTATGCAAAGATGTAAAAAACAACCTAGCACTTGGAAAAGTGGAAGCCACCCATAGGATAGTGAGGAGCCACTTCAAAGAAAGGCACCACGGAGATCAAGATGCAATGCCATAAAGGACAAGAATGGAGAACTTTTGATTGAAATAAAGACAAAGTGAAAAGATGGAAAATATATCAGGAAGAGTTATACAATGGAAAAAATCACAGAACGAACATGATCGAGGAGGAAAGGGAAGTCAAAATGGATGATATAGGAGCATCAATCTTAAGATCATAATTTGATGCAGCAGTAAGGGACCTGCAAAAAATGCAAAGATAAGAAGAATCTACGAACAGCTGGGAATACAAGCATAGAAGTAAGAAAACAATTCATTAAAACTTACATCTGGAGTACGCTTCTCTATGGCAGTGAGGCAAGGAAGATGACAGAAGCATTCGTAATGTGGTGCAACAGAATAATGATGAAGATTAAATGAATTGACCAATTGAATAATGAGGAAGTCCTAAGAAGAGTGGGAGAGAAGAGAAGTTTTCTGAATACCCTAAGAAGAAGAAGAGTGGGCAACTTAATTGGCCACATCATGAGATGTGATGGCTTGATGAAGAAAATTGTTGTACGGCAAGTGAACGGTAAGAATGGCAGAGGAAGGCCTTGCACGAGATATATAGGACAAGTGATGAAGGATGCGAAAAAGAAGAAATACGTAAATGTGAAAACATTTACTGATAGGTGAATTGAGTGGAGAGCTGCATCACACCAATCCCAGGATTGCTGATATTCATGATGTATGTGCATTTGGTAGCTATGTCACATATGTTGCATAGGCAGGTGCATGGACTACCTGCACAGTATCAGCCAGACATTTGTTTAAATGGTGAGCACCAATGAGGAGTCTCAACATGTCCATAAACTATGGCTGTGCATAGCATACATTGATATGTACCATAGTGACTAAGGCAATAGTCTTAGAAACCGGATGTATAGAAGTAATCTCCAGCCTCATTGACTAATGAGATGGCATAACACTGGTGACAAGGTTTTCTTTTTTTAACTTCCATGACATAAAAACATTTTTTCGCATGATGGTGATAGAGATTAATTGGACCCACTGTGTAACCTAACGAAAATGATAAGTCCAAATAGTCTAATCATGTACCTAGTAATGAGCCTAAAGGCCGCTTTACACGGTACAATTTTTCGTACAATTTCTTGTACAAACTCTTGCATGAGGAAATTGTACCGTGTAAAGCGGCAAATTGTACGAAATCTTGTGCGATTGTCTGAATGACTGAACGGGAAATAGAACGTGTTCTAATTCCATTCAGACAAACATACAATTTCGTTCAGTCTATACAAGAGTTTGTACAAGAAATTGTGCAAAAAATTGTATCGTGTAAAGCGGCCTTAAGAGGCAATTATTGGCCCTAATTTCCAATCTATTGACTCCTTTGTTAATTATGTATTTGGAACTGGATACATATTTCTTGTTGAACAAAAGCATGGAGGAACATGTGTCATCACTAATTCTGCTGATAACACCTGAAGTTTACAGCTTGTTAAAGAATGTGATATCCCCAAAAAGGTTGAAGGATAAAATTGTACCAAAATTACATAAAAGTATTAAGAGCACATTATACTTCCAACTGACTGGGAGTGATCAGGAAGACATCCATACCCCCTGATCAGTGTGGAAGAGAAGACCTCCAGAAGAATATCTCCCCTTCACAATATTTAAAATATACAAGTCAATAAAATGTAACATTGATGTATTTTGTATGGTTAAGGAGGGGCAAATGCCCAGTCACATTGAAACACCGGCTGTCATCAGATCACATAAGTTTAGCAATGTTGGTCCTTGACAAGGGTGGAATTGGTGACCCTCTTCCATACCTCAACTGTGCAAGTGGTGGGCAGGTAAAATGTGGGTCGGCACAATGGATCCAAAAGGGTTCCAAGTGCCACAGGGGCTCCAAAAGTTCCCACCCACCCATTCAATTAACAATTATTTACAGTTATGCAGGGTTGATGGAAATGTTATGTATCTGCATATGACATATTGGAAGCTATGTCACGTGTGTTGGCACCTGCGCAGACTACCTCCACAGTGTCAGCCAGGTGTATGTTTGAACGGTGAGCACGGACAATAAGTCTCTACCGTGTCCCGTAAGTTGTGGTTGTGCATAGCATAGATTGATACTACACAATTGGGACCAACGCAATGGTGTTGATACCGGACGTACTGCACTTTATCTAGGGCCTTTCAGCTCCTTCGAGTAACGCGAAGAGAAAACATATTGCTCACATTTACCAACATTAATCCGGACCTCATGCAAATAAGACAGCTATTACTAAGTCAACTTCAGACAATCTCTTTCAACTTATGTACAAGGGCACTTTCATAGTATTATCTTACCTCCGGCTCAAGTTTTGAGCGATTACCATTGGTTAATAATCACAACAGATGTAGCGAAATAACCCCACGAAAGAAAAATATGGGGCATTACCCTCCACAGGATACTATAATTATGAATTGTTCAGCATTGATGCAAGCAACGTATTCAGCAGCGTTTCAAGTGTCGATAGTCTCAGTGCATAACTTTACACAATATTTAACTGAACATCAATTTTATGAAGGCTGAAGAATTTTATGAATGGTTTCTCCGAGAAAACACGTATCTCAACACTACTGATACTTCCATGACCTATGCTACAGTATTTTAGTGATTGACAGTAATCATTAACATAACTTAAATGCACATAACATTATAAAAGAGAAATAGAGACTTTGGCTAGAAATGTAAGATTTTCCCAAGGTGTTGGTGAAATGTCAACTAAAGGGCATACGTGTTACCTTCTGCTCCTTATGGTGCTTCACAGACCGATAACTACCGAAGAATATAGGCAAAAGAGCCATTATAACCAAACTTCCATAAGCCACAGCCATTCCTTCGACAGTAGCGGGAATTCGTGCAGTTGAATTTCCTGCATTTTCATCACTAAAGCTTTCACTAGCCGACGTCGAAGTAGAATCTGCCATGACTACCGATCGGTTGTCTGAGATCTGAAGTCGTACTTCCTTTGTTTCAATTATGTGGCGCAGGTGGTGCATTTCGTTGTTATATAGATGTAGCGGTTGTCGCGGTGGTGGCGCTTGTACAATTTACGAATTTGGTCCCAGCTGAAAATAAGTCTCTTGAGTGTCTGATGATGAAGTTCGTTTGCGTTCTTTTTTTCAGATACCGATGGGCGATCTAATGGTAAATTTGGATAGACTTCTTGTGCATTTTACCCTAAAAGTTTTAAATTGCCTTGCTTTTTTTTTTTTTTTATTGCTAGGAACTGGAAGTTGCGTGATATACCTTGGCTGCTGTAGAGTGATCCGTACAGTTTGAGAGTCCAGTTATTCCAGTTTTGGACTATATCTCGCAGAAAGAATGGACTGGGTGCATTGTAACATTTGCTATTTACAACCTGGAGACAAAAAGGGGAAAAAGTTCGAACTTACTAGTTGTGGGCACATCTACTGTGTTGAATGCCGTAAATCTTGTGAGATAATTTTTCATTCTAGCCTATCAAGGCATGTAATAGTTGTGTCTGAGTTGAATTAGTCCTCTGATTTTATTTATTATGTCTACGTAGGTGTCATGGATTCGTGTAAAATATGCTCCAGCAATTGTACCACAGTGGAGTTGGAGGCAGAGGTGACTATTTTGTTCTTGCATATATTTTTCCCGTGCATTTAAGAACGCTGTTGAGCTAGAGTATCGTTAAATGAATATGATACGTTTAAGCCTGTGGCTGATATCGCTGGTAATGTAATATTTTCCCTAAATTAATGTGCTTTCTTCAATTAAGTGCTTCCGTGGTAAAAATAAAGTGAAGAAAGTGTGCAAAAAATGTGCGCACACTCCTCGTACAATTTTTGCATAATCTCACTTTTGGCACACTCTTTCACACCTTCTTCACATGCTATTTAGTTAGTGATAATTTTCTTTATTAGCTAGAAATGTTCACAGAGCATCTGAAGTTATTATTTTATTATAGACATGCTGAAAGGCCCTTGTCTTTTGGTTGGTACCAATACAGCTCACTTTGCATTCGATATTTATTGAATACATATTGGTGACATTTGAATGTATTGAGTATTGAAGAATATATATTGCAAATCATGAATACGTACGTATTGGATACATTCGAGGTAATATGTATTAAGCCTTGTGTTTCAAATACAATAGTGAATACCGAATTGGATACACTCGATGTCATAACCCTTAAGAAAAAAAACTGGTGGAATCCATCAGTTACTGCCCATGTAGCACACTTACAGGAAAATGGGCCTTGAAGGCACCTCGGAGGCACCTAAAAAAGGCACAGAAGGCACCTTTTAGGCACCTTTTTCACGGAGCTAAGGTCTTCAAGGCGCCTTAAAAAGGCACCACTTAAAGGCACTTTTTAGACACTTGGAATACGTGTGACAAGCATAAATATATGCTTACTAATCCCATGGCTCCTAAAACATTCATTAGAAAATGTACCAAAATGCTTTAATTAATACAAAAACAATCATATTTTAATACTTTGCATTGGTGCACCTATCACCAAAATTGAAAAATTAAAGGTAAAAGATCGAGATTCTCTCTAATTGAATGATTAGTATTAGTACCTCGCATACTGCAAATTCGCCTACCTAACAACCTGCAACCTAATTCTTAACAATCCTAAATTCTCCAATACACGACCTGACACATTCCCCGATTACGGGTGTCTCGTTCATGGGTGTTTTCAAGTCTGTTTCCGCACTAATAGGCACTTCAGACCGGGAGGAAAGGTATAAGGATAGGGATGGAAGGGATTGGGTCCGAAGGATGTGGTCTGAAGCCTCTTTTCTAAGTCACTGATTACGGGTGAGACTTGGAGGCCATATATATACAGCTGCAGGCTGGCATTAAGTTGTTTGTGACTATTAACTTTACTAAAAGATTGACACGGACAATTTGTGCTGTTAAACATTTCCCTAATAACCATTTTGTGGATAAAAATAAGCATTGCCATTAAAAAAATATGTCTGATATTCTTTCAAATCCAGGAGAGATAAATAAGAGTTTCCTCCATAATGCTGAGAACCTGTTTCCCGGTGAGTGCACCAGTATTTTCTTTAAGTCCGATACCGTTTACGAGGGACTGAGAAAGAAACATCCGTGAGCCAATGTCCATTCGTTCTTAAAGATCGTGAATCACGTTCAAAACCACATTTCAGACGTACTTTCACTCAGATCTGTTGTATATCCGAGACATCAAATTGACATGCCGTGTGGCTTTGTTAGGCACTCCTAAGGTGCCTTTTAGGCGCCATTAAAAGCACACATTCCTAAGTGCCTATATTGGGCACCTTAAAGGCGCATGAAGTAGTCAGGTGCCCATTTTAGGTGCCTTTAAGGTGCATTTTCCAGCTAGTGTGCTACGTGGGTGGTGAAATTTGACTAGTAACTGGTGAGATCAATCAGTTTTTGGTCAGTTTTTGCAAATTACTCAAACACATTCCCTAAAAACTGGTGAAACCCATCAGTTACTGGTGAAATTTGACCAGTAACTGATAAAAACTTTAGTGACTGGTGAAATCTATCAGTTGCTGGTTATTTTTCACCAGTAACTGGCGAACACTCCTAATGACTGGTGAGGTCCATCAGTTATTGGTCAGTAGCTAGCCTCAATCTCTTGTGCAGTTCTTTCAGTAACTGCTAAAATTTTAGGAGCTACTCATTCCCAGTTATTTTCTTCTGTTTAAATCACCTCACTTGCTATTAAACTTAGTATTCACACCTCCAGTTTCAAGCATCTGTCCATCAGTTACAGGTCAGCTTGCTTACCGGTTATTGACAAGAATATATTTGAGTCTCTTCACTTAAAAGCCACCTGTTGTGTACAACTTACCACCATTGCAATGGTTTTCATAGCTCTCATAATTTTAATAACATAGTTAACAGCTGGATCCCAAAATATTTTAAAGTGTAAAGAATAAAATAATTTGGTTTCTGGAAGTCGTAAGCAAACAAAATATGAAGGGTGGGACAAATAACCCACATAGCATGCAAGATTGCAGCAAGTTTGCTTGAGGCCAGCGTACGTCTTGCCCAAGATTGGCAATGTGGATGCAAGCCTGCTGCAAGTTTGCCAATATTGACACGTTCCGTGCAAGTTGCACTCGGCTTGCAAGAAGTATGCCAACCTTGGAAACTTTGCTGCAGGATTCTGGTAACATTGGTACCAAATTGATCCTTATTTTATCATTAGCTGCAAATAATGATAAAGCTGATAGTTGTTATGGGTGCAATATGTATTAGGTTGAGCACTCTACTTCCCGTCTTCCTCAGATCAAATTTGATTCAAGTTTGCTTAGACCAGGCTGGTTGGTCATCTTACAAAATATGTGCTAGAAATTCCGAAAAAAATGGCCAGTGGCAAAAATAAAGAATGATAGAACCCTTGTCACAATGGTAAATACTTCTTTGTAAATTCTTCCAACCATTTGAACATGACCGTGCATGACTTACACTGTAATTCTGCTTTCTTCTTTTGCTCACTCATATACATATTTGCTTTGCTATTTGACCTGATTTATTGAACAAATTGTGGGAAAGTGTTCAAATGGAAAAGTAAAATAAAGATATAATTTCTCACTCATAAGACCTTACCTGGAGTATGCATTAACCCTTTCGCTACGAAGGCCGTTTATAAACGCCGCAGATTTTTCACTCCTGTGAACGAAGGCCGTTTATAAACGCCGCAGATTTTTCTACGCAAGAGAACGAAGGGCGTCTTAAAACGTCGCTGGAGTCAGGTAGGTAGAAAAGGTCCAAGGTGTCATAAAGGACCCTTCCTCGCGGCTCTGAAGACCCTTCCTCGGCTTAGAGCCGGGGATTATCTCGACCCTTCTTCGCAGCGCGAGCCTCACCCTCGGCAGTTGTTCGCGGTCACTTTTTTGTTTATGCAGTGAAAAAACCAAAATAATATTTGTTTCTAATTCGCATTATTGAGTTCCAGAAGTCAATTCCTTATGTTTTTTTGAATCTCTAGAAATTTTAAACGGAACTCTCACGTTATTATTAACAGAGTTAACCTGTCAAAGAGAGTCCAAACCGATTTTGGAGAATTTTTCATTGCATGTGAGGAACTAAGACGTATGTTTTTTTATGATTTGACGATAAGGTAGTACCGATATTTTTCTCTCCGGTTTACTTGTTTATGAACATATATTGGAAAACATGTGTAATGGTAATATCACGTGACATACCCCGAAATCTATTATATGCACATGATAGGGTGAAATTTATTAATATCGTAAATGGAATGCATGATACGAATAAATATGTAAGGGATAGATTCTAGTCCTTCATTTTTGAACGTTCTTTTCTACGCGAAGAACAATTTTTTTTGTAAATCTACTGCACCAAAGAATGATTGTCCGAGCACTCATGCTGTTAGTGTGGCATACAATGAGGATAAGGGTCGCTCCAAGGAATGTGGTCTGGTCCTGCAAATTCCTTTAGCCTCAGGAATAAGGATAATTACATTTTCGCGTGACAGGCCGCTTCTGAGTGCCAGTAGTAGGGGGTCATAGTTCCTATGCTTCACCCAAGCACCAAAGCTCATGAAACCCATTCACCAGGTACATTAACGTTTTCTAGGAAAATCATTTTTATCGCCAAACAAATTCTTCGGCCTCAGTTGGGAGTACATTTGCCTCATTGAAGCTTCTGCTTAATTCTCAGAAGAACAAATTCCCTCTTCATGGAATTACTTCAGCAAAAATCACGCTGGGGGGTTCCTTACGCTCCCCACCTCTTCGGAGATTTCCGTTGAAATTAGATTTTAGGTGATTACCATTTTCTAGGAATGACAACTTCTGAATTTTTCTCGTAGTGCCTTTCGATAGTTCTAGTTCTGTTCAGTTCATCCTTCGTGGTTCATACGCTCGGAGTGAGTCTCTTGCGCTTTGAAATCAGGTATCTCCCTTGTGTTCACTGCTCGGCACTGGAAGGATTTTCCATGCGATATTTATTTCAAGTGTAGACATAATGCCGAAGATAACATCGAATGAGTCCATACTGGAAATATTGACCAGAAGTGATACTGAGGATGAAGATTTATTCAGTGATTCGGAGGATGAAACTTCATCGCCACATACAATTACAGCTAGTGTCAGTGACTTAGCATCCGAATCTCTGCCATCAACATCAAGGACAACCCGGGAGCTGCGTTTTCCCGAGTCTTCGTCGGAGTCGGAACATTCTTCTGGAGAAGTTGGAATCTGCTCCTAAAAAAGAAGGACCTCAGCTAACGGTAATATCTGGTCTTCAAATGTTTGCGTCCCAACACTGCATAATTTTGATCCATCTTCTTCAAGCTGTAAGGCGAAAGTTACGGAAAGCTCCACCATTAGAGAGTTTTTTGAAGTATTCTTCTCTGTGGCATTAGTGGAGTTGATCACTGAAGAGACTAATAGATTTTATAAATTTACCTTGGAGCACGTCTCTGAACTTGCAGTGCCACGTCTAAAAGGTTGGAAGGATGTAGTGTTGGAAGAAATGTATTGTTTCCTCGCTATGACTTTGCTGATGCCACGCACCAAAAAACTTGCGATTCATGAGTATTGGTCCAAGGATTCTCTTCTTAGGACACCGATATTCGGTGACCTTATGCCGAGAGATAGGTATCTCATGATTTTGAGAATGCTTCACTTCTCGGATAACAGCAAGCCAAGCAACGGTGACCGTCTCATTAAAATAAGGCCAGTTTTGGATACACTACGTACCACATACAAAAATTCTCTCACTCCTTTCATGAATTTGTGTATAGACGAAAGTCTACTATTGTTCAAAGGGAGACTAATTTTTAAGCAATATATCCCATCCAAAAGAAGCAGATTTCGTATAAAATCCTTTGTGATTTGTGATTGTAAGACTGGATATGTATTAGATTTTGTTGTGTACACTGGTTCAAGCAGTGACATTGTGGAGCAAAATCACAGTTTTGGAAAATCCGGAGATATTGTGTCAACACTGATGCAACCGTATTTAGGAAAGGGTCACAACCTTTACGTAGATAATTGGTACTTGAGCCCATCATTATTTTCCTGGCTTCAAAGTAATGGCACAAACGCATGTGGGACTGTGAGGAAGAATAGGAAGGGAATGCCAAAAATGGACAACAAACTAAAAAAAGGAGAAATTCAATACAAATATTCCGATAATTTGTTTGCTCTAAAATGGTGCGACAAGAGAGAGGTGTGGATGCTTTCCACATTTCACAAACCAGATTTAATCGAGACTGGAAAAAAGGACAAAAGAACGGGAACAATGGTACAAAAACCAAAATGTATTGTTGACTACAACGCATCAATGGGTGCCGTTGATCGAGTTGATATGATGCTGAGCTCTGTGGAATCAATCCGAAAAACTGTTAAGTGGTACAAAAAATTATTTTTTCACATGTTGGATGTGTCAGTGTTAAATGCTCACTGTCTGTATAAGGTAGTTACAAAAAGGAATACTTCCATTGAAAAGTTTCAACTGGCTCTCATACGAGAGATTTTGGAAATGTACCACAGGTCAAGCAAGTCGGCTACGGGAAGAAGATCTCTAGAAGATTTACCTGTTAGATTAACGGAAAGGCATTTTCCTTCTTCAACGGCTGATACACCATGAATAAAAACACTAGCTCGAAGGTGTGTGGTGTGCAGCAAGCACGGAAAAAGACGAGAGTCACGATATATGTGTGAGAGGTGTGACGTAGGACTCTGTGTTACTCCGTGTTTTCAACAATTCCACACGCAAAAAAATTATTAGTCTTTGCTGATTACAACTTTTTTTAAATTTGCTTTGAAGAGCCACTGAATGTATTGATTAAAAATATGTTAAACCAAAAAAATACATAAAATGGAAAATTAAAAAAAATACATAAAATGGAAAAGAAAAAAAAAATTTTAACTTCGCCAATGCCGGTCCAAAGCCCGGATGAAAAAGAAGGATGGGAAATTATTTTAGCAAGAAGATATCAAAGAGTGATCATTATGTTGTAATCATTTATGTTAAAACTAGAAGAAAACTGCATGCGTGCTTGATGGAATATTGGGAGGTTCAATAAATAATTGCTACGCGGAAAAATTTATCTCGCGCTACCATTGCGAATATATTTACATAAAAATGGTTTCTGATGAAGGTTTAGCACCAAAAAAAGTGCATGTGCTTTTATATAAAACACGGGTATGGATGGATTATGCGCGGACGTCTTCTATTATGAAACAACACCAATAATTTATTATTGCAACCATTGATATGATGCCTATTGTGCTAATATCTTAATATTAACATTAGAACTTCGTTTAAAATCTCTAAATGGTATTTATAACAACAGGAATTTATTTATGTATTAACCCCCACTTAAAGTCTTACTATTATTTATTTACCAAAAATCACTGAATAAAAAATAGTTGACCGCGGACAGAGGCCGGGGTGGGTTCTCCTTTGGAAAAGGGCGAAGATAATCTCTGGTCAGTGGCCGAGGAAAGGGTCGGGAACCCCGCTGGGTCCAGTCCCAAAGCGGGGGAAAGACATACCTGCTCGAAGCCTTGCTTCGAGAGAGCTCCGTACACGGAGTGGAAAAATATTCTAGAGTAACCCGTGAGAAGGAAAGCATTTTCCTGCGTAGGACACCGGCGCGAAAGGGTTAAGCATTTGGAATCCAATAAATAAATATGTAATTCAGGAACTGAATGGCATGCTAACCCATGTAGCACAGACGGTTGGGCCAACGTTGGGGAACGGTTAGGTGCAACGGTTGGCCAACCGTTATTTATGTCCGTTTTGCCAACTGTTCCCCAACCGTTGGCCCAACTGTTGGGGACCCAGAAGAACCTTTTATTCTGGATACCCCCACCTAAAATAATCTAAGAATCTTGTGGGAAATTGCAGGTGGCCCAGGGAAAGGAACTGGCTCCCTTACCCTGTGAATATGAATTTCATTCACCAATGGCTTAGTACTTGTTGAGCTCTACCCTCACCTATCAAACCAACCTTCAGGTCGAACACTGAGTTAGTGTCCTACTGCAGTGAGACGGAGAAGTGATATATTAAGAGAAATCAATGCCTGAGTTAGTGATACAAGAAATGTTTTACCGCAGAAAATACACAACCACAACTCAAACAAAGTACAGGTATATTTCATTCACCAGAAGTTTCATTTACTCCCTAAGTTTCTTAGAGCATGATTGAAATAGTGTAAAATAGAAACTCAAAATTGTAATATCATTGGGACTGAAGAATCACTTGTACATGCCATCGACCTTTTACAGACACATTTTTTTTTTAAGTTGAGAAAATTATAATACTGTAAGAATGCAAGTGAGCCAATATACTTCTTGCCCCATTCTCAGCTGAATGTACTCCTGACCCATACATGCCACCTAAACTGAGTGGACACAAGGCATCATCCATCTTCCTACTACCTTCCACCTCACAGTCCTGGGAGATTGTGGGGGCAGCATTTTTGTGCAGCTGAAGGGTCCATGGTGGAAAAATCAGGACATTGGTTTGGTGATGGCAATGGATGTACCTCGACTTACATTGATTCAAGCTACGTCGTTTCCGTAGATACTTCGATTTTTTTAATAAATGGATGACATTAGTCGAGATGTGAGGACATTAGGGGTTGCGGTAGAAGTGCTAGAATCGCAAAAAAAACTTGCAAATGTGATAACTCACACCAAGTTAAAATAAAGGGCAAGGGCCTAGCCACGTTGATACACCGGTTCCCGTCAGATCACCGAAGTTAAGCAACGTTGGGCCCGGACGGAGGTTGGATGGGTGTCCCCCTTCCATACCTCTACCGTGGTGTTCTTGTCCCCTGTCCGCAAGTGGTGGGCAGGTTAAATGTGGATTGGCACAATGGATCTAAAGAGGTCTAAGTGCCAGGGGGGCTCCAGAAGGCCTCCGCCCACCCCTCCATTTTACATTTTAAGTTAAAATAAATAGTTTAAAAGAAATAAATAAATAGAGTATAAAAAATGATTAAATGAAGAATATGGCTAAAATTAAATAAAGAATATGGTACTAGAGGAAAAAGTAGAAACTGCTCAACTGAAGAGATCGGTACTGTATGAGAAATGGTGCGTTTGTGTATTCACGAAGCAAGGTAAAGTGAAGGAATATTCCATCAGAAACCTATCGTACCTATCCAGTTTAGCACTTTTAATAATTATAATATGTGCATATATATGTATATATTTGCAGAGAGGATGCACTAGGTGGATGCACAAAAAAAGAGACTGAACACTAAACATAGACACATGAAAAAAGGAGACACTCACACAGCTATCTTGGAGACGTTTCAACGCTCACAGCACCAGAAAGACGAAAGCTGTGCACACTGCTTAGGCATATTTCTATTTTCGTTGTTTGACCTAAAAGTGAGAAAATTTAAGCATGAAAAAATTGTTTTCCCTGTCCTTTAACGTGGGAAACCTGTTGCTATGCAATTTTGTTTACATTGCTAAGTAAATGTGTTTACGTTTTTGGTAAAGGGACAAAAATTGGATTGAAGTTGAAGGAAGTGGAATCAGTTTCATCAATCAATTTTGGAAGTATGAAAATATTAATTGACATTTTCGACGTGCAGATAGTGAAATAAAACAATTTTTGCCTAACAGCACCAATCTAGTGTATGAAATGTGAATTTCAAAGCTAGGCGTTTTGAAATACTTTTCTAATTGTTGAAATAAGGTTATAAAACGTTTATTATGTATTAATGTTTGTTGCTAAATCAGCAGGTTAATTCGAAAATACACCCACCATTTTAAAATTATCAATGCCTGTGCTACACCCAAACCATTCTTTTTTTTATCAATTTAAAATAAAGCATTCTCTTACACTATCTCCACCTAAAAGATAGATGTAATTTCTTGTTTCAACGAGAAGCAGCTTTCTCTGGGCATCTTCTATGACCTCACAAAAGCTTTCGACAGCATCGATCACAATATTCTGTCCGGCAAACTCAGTAATCTCGGTATTGTAGGTAATCCTCATAACTGGATTATGTCCTACCTCACAGGTAGAAAACAGATAGTCAAATACTTCCAACATTCCACAACTGGTATTACATCAGCCAAATCTACTCCATCAGAAATAAAATGTGGTGTTCCACAAGGTTCAGTCCTTGGCCCCTTACTCTTTAAAGCAATTGCTGGTGTCTCTATTAGAGAACATGACAAACCCTTTTTTATATCCCACTATCTTCCCACCTAACAACTCATTCCATGCCCATGGCACTCGGGTTAATGGTGATGTGCACCTCAAAAGGTTCAACTCCAGCCTTACTGAAAATGGCCCACATTTCATGTGTGCACGTATATATAACCATCTCCCTCCAAAATTGAAAGGTCTTTCCACAGTTGGGAAATTCAAATATGAGTTAAAGAACTTTCTTCTTGAGCATGCTTTTTATAGTGTTTCAGAATATTTAAATAGCTAATTGTGTGCTGTAACTGTTTATAATTATGTTGTGTTTTTTGCTTGTGTATGGTATGTAATTGATGACTTTCTCAAGTATGTATGACCAAATGGAATAAAGAATTATTATTATTATTATCTTAAGGTCCTCTGACTCTCTTGATGTGATAGAAGGCGGAATTTTTGCCTTCATCTTTGCAGCTCTGACTAACCGATCGTCGGAGTGACTGTATTTCAAAAAAGGTACTATCCTCAGTCTACTTCAGTGAGCATTGCACAGAGGAATGGAAAATATAAATTTTTTTACTCCAAAATGTTTACTTGTGTTTCACAAACTAATCGAAAATTGTTTTCATTTTTGGGAAACATATACACACCCACATTTCCGACTGCTCCCACTTGAGTAGTGCAAAAATAAAGTAAAAAACACAATGTTCACCTCAAGAGCGCACCAGACAGAGACTGCCAGCAAAGCAGGCAGCAGGTCTGCTAGTCTACAATAATTACCCAACAACTGAGGTATTCTTATTGACCACTTTATTTATGCAGTAATAGAAATGTGTTTATATGGAGTTGTTTGGTAGTTTTACAATAACAATGTTAAAATTCTTACGTACATGTATGTACGTAAGAAGTTTAACATTGTTGTTGTTGTTTTAAAAAATATTGTCACCAAAGCCCTGAAGAAGCCGAAATAAAGAGACGTTGGCACAAATTGGTGTTTATCAAAAACTACCAAACAACTCCACATAAACACATTTCTATTAATAATAATAATAATTTATTTTTGTCCAAAGATGTACAGAAAGATACAAGACACGTCAAAAAAAAAGAGGAGGAGATTAATACAAATTAGTAGTTCACAAGCATCAAGATGAAATGTTACGTACAAAGTATATATTAAATTCACATACAATATATTTTCATCATAAAAAAGAAGCACTAGATTGTAGAGTCAGTAAGATATTCAGTCACAGAATAGTAATTCTTTGCGAGCAGGAATACTTTCAACTTCCTTTTAAAAGACAGCAATGACTCACATGGATTTTTCAAATGGTGCGGGAGTTTATTGTAGGTTCGGAGTCCCATTTCTCTTGGACCTAACTTAGTCCTGTTTGTTCTCACTGTATTATAGTGAAGGCTTTGCCTATTTCTGGTTTCATACTTATGAAAATTGGAGTTAATTTCAAACATGTCTAGTTTTTTATGCATAAAAATTAGCAGAGATAATAAATAGACACATGGTAATGGGAGGATCTTCAAAGTTTTAAAGATGGGGTTGGAGGGAGCATCATAAGGTTTTCTTTATATAATTCTAATTGCCCTTTTTTGCAATGTAAATATTTTGGATGCGTGAGGTGATGAGCCCCAAAAAATTATGTTGTATGACATCAGGGAATAAAAAGCACCATAGTATACAGTAAGTAAGATATCTACATTAACAGAGTTTTGGAGGTGGCGTAAAAGGTAGCAAATAGAGCTAAGTTTATTGGCTAAAATTTCAATATTCTTCTCCCAGGACATATTACCACTTAGATATGAACCTAGAAATTTAGTTAAAGTGACATTCTCAATGGACTTTTTATCAATTTTAATTAAAATACTTTCAAGGAGATGACTTTTACACCCAAATTGAACAATATGCGACTTTTCAGTGTTTAATTTCAGTTCATTATCAACGCACCAGCGAATAATGTTTTGGTTTGCAGATCTAGAACTCATGATAAGGTCATTTTGTGATGGGGCAGAAAGTAAGATGTTTGTATCATCAGCATATATTATGACTTCAGCATTAGGAATATTGGCAAATCGTTTATATAGATTAGAAAAAGAACTGGGCCCAAAATGGACCCCTGCGGTACACCAACAGAAGTGGTACTACTCTCAGAGCAATATCTGTTACCCTTTACAGTGAGTGACACAGCTTGTGTTCGATTGGCGAGGTAAGAGTGAAGCCATTTGTTAGCAATGCCTCTGACGCCCAGTTTATTAATTTTGTTGAAAAGGCATGTGTGATTAACATAGTCAAACACCTTGGAGAAGTCATAGAAGATTCCCATTGTTTTATGTTTATGGTCAAGAGAAGACAATAAGAAGTCAGTGGCTTGAAATAAAGCAGTAGAAGTGGAACGGTTTTTTCGAAACCCATGCTGATTAGATGACAATTGGGCAAATTTTTCTAAGAATGATGTTAATTGGTTACAGAAAATTTTTTCGAAGACTTTATACAAGACATTTTGAAGTGAAATTGGTCTATAATTATTTAAGTTATTGGAACATCCCTTATTTTTATAAAGAGGGATGATTATTACTCATCAATTGTTTTCTTTTTGATATATCAACTAGAAAACAATTTATGCTATGCATATAATAATATATTTAATTGTGTTTACACTTCTGCAATGCTAGGTAAATATAATCCAAAAAGTAGTGTGAATAGCTGAATCTTCTATTTTCTCATTCATCTCGGATGATGTTGAAAATGCAGTCCTCGACTTTGCTTCTTAAAATTAGCCATTCTGAATGTGGTTTATTTGAATTCGTAAATGAGGAGGAGGCTGTGTCTGTTGGCTTCTTAGCTTGGGTCTTTCATGATGATGAAGAAAGAAATAAGGACAACTATTTAAGAGGATTAGTGAACAGACAACAACATTGTAGGGTGAACTGGCTTGATTGTGATAGTTAAAGTTCATCAACATTAAAAAAAAAGTTGGTGAAAGCAACTTGGAGCATTGCGCTGGCAAGACTCTGGCAAAACTGGCATAAGGTGGCGAGTACAACTATACTTTATTTGCCCTACTATGCATGTTTTCTCCCACATGTTAAAACTGGCAATTTTTGTATATTGTCATAGCAATATCTGAAAAACATTTCTACTTGCCAGGATACACAGAAGTGTGCATAAGAGCAATGTGAAACAGAAGGCTTGGCAACTTGGGGAGAAGGAGTTCTTAAAATATGCAGGCATGAAATTAAATAATACATATCTCAAAAGGAAAGACAACCATTCAAAGATGTTGTAAACTAATGTATGTATTTTGTATTATTTATGTTTTGTGTGACAATATATTTTTTGTTAAGAGTTTGTTGTTCTTTTCTTGAATACTCAATATTTGATCGCAGTCGTACTTGCAAGCATGAGAAAGAAATTAGCTTCATCCATATTATTTTGCAAGCCAATGCTTAAGATTGAACCTTCATTTTCATTAAATTGCTTACATCCTTGGTGTTTTTTAAATTAATTTCCCCATGGTATGTAGCTCCTACATGGGTTAAATTATATTACTGGTGTGACACATGTGATGGTGTGATTATAGGACTATATATAGTTTTCTATAATCACTATGGCTATAGGTATTTGGAACATACTCATGTAGCACAGATGGCTGGTCCAACGTTGGGGAACGGTTAGGTGCAACGGTTGGCCAACCATTATTCATGTCCGTTTTGCCAACTGTTCCCCAACCATTGGCCCAACTGTTCCACAACGAAACAAAATTGAACAAAAAAGGGAAATGATCAAGGTTCTCACTCACTGAATGATGACTAGTTTTACCTCACATACTACAGATATTGCCTACCTTACAATCAACACTTAACTACTGTGTATCCTAACATCCTTTGATATATGGCCTGACACATTTTCCAATTATGGGGAGGAGACTGGGAGGCCATATATATACAGCTGCTGGCTGGCATTAAGTCATTTGTGATTATTAACTTTACTCTAAGATTGACACGGATAATTTGTGCTGTTAAAGCATTTCCTTAATAACCATTTTGTGGTTAAAAAATAAGCATGGCCATTGTAAATATACATAACTGATATTCTTTCAACTCCAGGAGAGATAAATAAGAGTTTCCTCCATAATGCTGAGAACCTGTTTCCTGGCGAGCACACCAGATTTTTCCATAAGTCCGATACCGTTTACGAGGGACTGAGAAAAAACATCCGTGGACCAATGTTCAATCGCTCTTAAAGATCGTGAATTGCATTTAAAACCACATTTCAGATGTATTTTCACTCTCACCGATCCTCCTGGCCTTAGATTTTTCCGGCGAGCGCACCCATTTTCTCTAAGTCCGATACCGTCTACAAGGGACTGAGAAAAAATCTTCCATTCATGGATATCCATTTGAATGGATATGAGATGAATGTGACATTTGAATCCATATGAGATGAATAAAAAATATAATTTTCAGAATGTTTTGCTTTTCAGATACATAATTTGAAACCTCTCTCTAATAGACAGCATGGTCGAGGAGAATATGTCTGTATATGAGAGGTCTATGTAAGTTATGTATGTTTAAACTATAGAACTTATACCCATGGTATTCATAGAAACTTCCTATAGTGATTATATAGAACTATAGAACTGTATCCTATAGTGATTATAGGACTATAGGAATATACCCTATAGTCATTATAGGACTATAGAACTATACCCCATAGTGATTACAGGACTATAGAACTATACCCCTTAGTGATTATAGGACTATAGAACTATACCCTATAGTGATTATTGAAATTTCTATGGTGATTATAGAATTCCTATAATCACTATATATAGTTCTATAGTATTTTTTCTTAGGGTAAGGCTAATATCTGAATATTCTTCAATGTAAGGTTTGCAGTTTATAATATTGCTATATCAATCTCTAAAACTTGCGATCAGCTAAAATTCTGGTTTACAATTTAAGTATTTCAGAAGCTTCTCATTCATATAACTCATGACTGTTTTGCCAAATTATTCTTCTGCTCAAGATGAGGCCAGATGTGCGACAATTCTTTGATGATCCTGCAGCAGAACTGAAGAAAATTGTGCGTATCATCGAATTTCAAGAAGGTCATCGGGAGAGATTGACTTCACACCGGAGGATGACTGTAAGTCCATTTTATGTCCCACATCCCCCTAAGTTCATTTTTAGATTACAAAATGTATTGGGTTTCCTAATTGCTGAGTCTCTTTCCCACAACATGCTTTAATCCTATACATTCAATAGTATCAGGCAAGATGTAATGGTACAGCATCTTTGAAAAAAGAAGAAAAAAGTCATCTTTATACTACCCACAGTTTCCATTTTATTTTATCAAAAGAAAAAATCAAAACTGTGGCCAGTTCAAAGTTGACTATTTCTTCTTTTTTGCTTTAATCCTGGTATATTTTTTTTACTCATAGTAAAAAATGACCTATAGGCAGTTTGTATGATTTGTGGCACAGTAATAGATTCTCTGTCGGTGCTTTAAGTGGTGTTAGGGCAACATTCATATTTTTGTAGAAGGGTGTGCAGTTCCTGATAAAGTTTTCATTGTTGAGAATGATATTGAAGATGCAGCATAATGCATGTTTTGCAATGTGACTGCAAACATTTTCATTCAACTCTACATTTGAATTGCTACATTTTGCCATATTATGCTGGTGAATAGAATGGGTAGGAAGTAGCTATTTCAACTAGCTATTCCATTCCGTATTTCATGTTTTTATTTGGGTCAAAGTTAATGGTGTGGAGTTTTCCATAGAAGGAAGAGTTGAAGGTAAAGTTGTATTCACTTTAAAAGTAAATAGATTAAATAATTTTCGTAATAAGTTCATCATGGTATTCAACTACATATACTTTTTCTTCAAAAATCATTGCTTCCAATCGCTGCCATAGAAATATCAAGTTCCCTCCTAAACTATTTAATATGGGCTCCAGAGTATTCCATCCACATCCCAATACAAATTTTCTGACCTATCTCTTCATGATGACCATAAAAAAACTTCTCAAACAATACAAACGAGAGGTTGATGAATAATAGAGAAAATATTTCAACAAACACATAGCATCAAGTAATATTAGTAAAACAGCTTGGAATGCTATTAAACAACAAATAATCAGTAATATCAATGAAAAAACTCCTTCCTTTATTATCTTCAATCGCATTCCAGTATCTAAACCTGTTGACACTGCTAATTGTTTCAATGAATAGTTTTGTCAACTAGGGTAAAAGATAAGTTTACCAATTCACAGTGGAATTCACATTAATTGCCATGTGAAAAAATTCACCTGGACTTTTGGCTTTCTGGGCCACTGCGCAGACCACTACACTATCCAGGATCGGTAATTCGCGTAGAAATTTTACAGAGGTTCAAGGTGCTAGGTTTTGAGCCGTCGCGGTCCATCAAAGGGACCCATCCATCCCTTGGCCTTGAATCCCAGCTGGATCAACCTCCCAATTGACGTAGGATACTCCGAGACCATGGGTCTCATAGCTGTATTTTTTCAGAGTGAATGGACTTGGCCTTGGATCCTTTGAACTCCCAAGTGACATAAGATACTCCAAGACCATGGGTCTCGGAGCTGTTTTTGTGAGGGTGAATGCTGTAATCCCCTCAGTGATGGGTAAAGGAGGGTAAGGCTTCCGATTCCATCTTCATGCGTGGCCAAAACTGGAGCTGCAATAATGAGACGAAAATCCCCTTGCTTGATCGGAAGCAGAGGAAGGAGGATATGCAAAAATATTCCACAAGTTTTAGCTGTATCGAAACTGTAAATGATGCCTGCAATTTAGTGGATGAAGAGCAGGGGACCTTATTTAAATAGCGCAACAACTGAAGCTTACACAGAGCATAGTGAAAAATGCAAATTATTGATTTATAATGTCACCATCGTTAGTGGCTGAAGAAAAGGATATTATCACACCATCACCGTTGAGGAGTGTGGTTTCTACAATCTACTGTTGATAGGAGGTAAACATTAAGCTGGATCCTTCTTTACGCACTTTCGTCTCGGAAATAACCACACAAAGATAAGCTGAATCCAGGGAAGAATTATGGTTGCCATTTTGCAAACTTACCGGGTATAGATCATTATTTGTACAAAATACATGATTGGCATAGCATCCGTGAGAAAATCTTTTCACTGTTTCAGCTTAATTTAGGTCTAATCTATTATGCCTGCTGCGGAGCATGTAATTTTCTTCTAGTGGAAATTTATTCCTCTAAATTCTATATCTGGAGCAGCATCTAGTTGCAAATGATCGCGCAATTTGCACACTTCCGTAGTGTATGCCTGCATAGCTTAATAATATAAAATTACATCACTCACGCTTATGTTACGAGTTTTTCAGTAGAGATTAAAGTAATATAAAAAATTGCACTAATGAAGCTTCATAGGCCTTGTCCAAAGTGCACGAGAAGTTTGCAAATATGCTTGATTGCTTAATCTCTGACTCATTGGAGAAAAGTAACAGTTAGTTGTGTTTAACTTTATGAACCCTGTTGGCATGAACACACATTTAAAGATACATTCATGAATAATGACTTCGTAATTCATGCAAGTACGTTTTGGGAGTGCATATATTTCAGGAAGCAGAAATATCTTCAACGCGATGTTGATGAAAGATACTCGTTCATATGAAATTTGATGTTACAAAGTGTCGATTTTTTTGGTCCCGTTGACTTCGTAATTTTGTGTTTCTACTCCTTTTCTCAATCTCCTTCGCTGCCATGTTAGTTTCAGCCAGTGCTGAAAACTATGCATGTCATGCTAGAGATGGTCTAGGAGAATGATATCAGGCTTGATCGCCCCCAACTGCCTGGTGCCTGGAAAGGAATAATTCCATCAGATCTTACACCTATTGTTCATCACAATGGATTTGATATCCCCAGGGGCATAAAGCAGCACCAGATCCATGTCCATGCCAATATGGTGTCTGAGGTGGTAATACAACACCCACAGAGCCGAGTTGTGCCAGTTTATATATGCGTTCTTTACATAAAAACTTCAGCTGGAGAGAAGATGACCCAGCATCTCCAGCTGTCTTCGGCATTCTCTGTATCTGTATCCATTAGGTTTGCCCCAAAGATGAGGTGACGGTACACGAGGGTGTTGACAACATCCTCTTGGCACACGAGAACGAATCCCATGGTTTCACCCTTAGGACCAGCAGTGTGGCCAACATGAGCTCCTTTGATAGCCCATACGTTTCCAAGTTTTGACAGAAACCTCCATGTGCTTCTTTTTGTCCTTGTGCTTCTTGGTGTCCTTGCAGAGTAGGGTCTTTTGATCCAATTTGTAAATTTGAGTTTTAGCACTTCCGCCTTCAATGACAAGATTGATGGGTCACATACTCCTCCACTGGAATAAGGTCCAAGTCCAAACTGTTGCCCTTTTTGCCACCTGGTATAAGAATGCCCCTGTGCCAACACACTCATGTTTCTTTGCAAGCAGTGACGGGATCTGTGCTGTGGAATACGCGTGTGGAATGGCGTGCCATATTAAGGACTACCTACTCTGTCGTGAAGGCACTCCTGGCTTATTAGCCCTCTACCTCCTAGCTTTCTTGGGAGTTATAATATGGGGATGGAAGACTTTGGATGGAGACAACGACGCATGTTATCATTTCCTCATTCCCCTGTCAAGGTTTTGCAGCTTGTCAACTTACCACTTGATTCATATGAATGTGTAGGGCAGTATTGGAAACATAAACAACTGTTGCAAGAAGCTTGTTCTTGCCAGATAGATCAGAACACCAGATAAGTCTGAGAGTCTGCCTGTATTTGGCAGTGAGTCTTTCTTTCACTGCTCTCACCTCTAGCATTCAGTGCTGGGGAACATTAGGTTGTCATATGCCACGTCATCAAGATGACAAATGGCATTTCCGTCTATGAGCTGCACATCTTCCTTGCTATTTGAAATCTTTCGTTTCGCTTGATGGATGGTCGTGCACTTGTCCAATCCGAACGCCATCCTTATATCCTCACTGTATTTTCGTATGGTGTCCAACTCCAAGCGCTATATCCCCTTCCATGCCTCCACTGAACAGACAGTGGGAAGAGAGATAAAACAGGAGGGGGCTAAGGTTATCGCCTTGAAAAACACCTGAGATTTTCTACCATAATCTGAACTCATGCTTTTCAGAAACTGCAATTGGGCAGAAATTACTGGGAAATGTGCAAGATCAACATCCATAAATGCCTTTCCCCTATCTGCCATTTTCCATTGGAATATAAATAAGATTTTAAAGGGTATGAAAGACATGGCTTTATACATACATTGTTTCACCTGTCTAGTTTGACACCTCAAATTGATGATCCTTTGATTTTATCCTACCGAATCCAGTGTAGTGGAAATGAAATAAGTTCACTAGTAATTGTGTGTAATTTCATCATGAAAATTGATTTATTACGAACTTTTAGAAACCACAATAAAACTAGTGTAGTGGCTAAAGATGGAGGAGATTCCTTATTTTGTGTTTGTGAGCTTTTATTCTCATGAATAAATTACATGCATTTTTATTTCCAGGCAGCTAAATTCCATGCTGCAAAAGTAGAAATTCATAAGCTGAGAAAAAAAATTGAGGAACTTGAGAAGTAAGTATGCATAGCCTACTGAATGTTTACTCTTGAAATGTTGGAGACATGTTATTGAAAATATTTTATGACTAGTCATCAGTTTATCAGAATCAGATCAAACAATATGCTTCATGTAGATACTCAAGGCTAAGAATATGAGAAGATTTCAAATTTAGAGCAGAGCATAAGAATTTCAGTTGTACAGCAGAGCCAAAATAGAATGAAAAACCAAAATGCAGAAGCAGTCTGTGGTATGGGAACAAAAAATACGTTAATGCCTTATTTGGCAATGGTAATATAAACAGTTTCTACTTATCAGATAGTTTCTGATGCGCAGTCAAGCCCATTTGTAACGAAGTTGAGGAAGCCGAATATCTAATTCGTAATAACTGAACTTCGTTAAATGTGGGCCATTTTTTACAAGCCCTATTTTGGAGGTCACTGCTGTAATGATGCGGCTTACGTACTTGATGGCACGAATAATTCAAAATATGCTAAATATGTAACTTGAAGTCGAATTTCATCCGGGACGCCCCAACGTATCGTTTAATTTAGAAACAATTCACCAGGGCAGTGCACTACGATGGTCAGTTAGTGCCTATTTCAATTCATTGTGATTTGGTACCAATTTCTTGAGCTTAAGGTACTTTTAAGTGTTGCATAGCTATGTTGAACATTTGCTTATGATTGCACTGCACTGTGCACCAGCAGCTGTTTACCCCCAATCAAATATCCCTCGAATACATTTGCATCTCGGCCGGTCCGTCCCTGGCTTTTTTTTTGGGCCATTCACACCATAAATAATGCCTTCCCCTCTCTTCCTTCCGAGCCTCCATCCAGGTTCTGGTTGGATGACTGTAGCGCTAAGGGAATCTGGGTTCGCCTCCGACCTTGACGTGATGCTCGACCCTTACCCTTTTCTACCCTCTCACAAGCCCCTCCTCTGTTTGAAGCCACATGGGAAGTTAGGGCGTGGGGAAGCGATGAGTGAAATGTGATACTTTTTTTCACGGTCATAGCTGATAAAGGACATCCAGCGGGGAAGGATGATAATGCAGCAGTTCTTTATTGTCTTGGGGGAAATGAGCTGAGAGCAGGCCAGTATATCAAAGATCTATGGCGAAAATTATGGTGAACTGGAAAATAGCCCTTATGTGATATTACTGGAAAGATGCCCGAAAAAATTCATTATGTTTTGATTCTCCATGTAATCATATCTGATAGTGCATACGTATCCAACTCTAACTTGAATTGGTCAACCCAATGAAATTACCTCAAATTACGAGCAAATTAGATGGAGTACTCAGAGGCAAAGTCGTATCAGGTAAGTATCGTCTACCGCATCATCCGCAGCGTCAAGGTCACTGTGTCATCAACTAAGGGCGAGAGAGAACGGATGGAAGTTCAGACATGAGCTTATGCAGTCTGGCTTGACAAGACAGCCGACGACCAAAGATTATAGGCAGCGCCAAAGGAAGAGCTAAAGGTAGAATGTTGCCCAATGGCAGGGCCAAACAGAAAGTCAGAGGGGTGGAAAACCCTGACGTTTAGCAGCCAATCGCTGTCCCCTTATTGTACCCAACACCCTCGCCTCGTATTAGAGCATCGTATGTCTATGAATCACCCTACTCTTCCTTCCTTTCACCTTTCCTTCCCGTCTTCTTTCTTCGCAAGACCTTTTTGTCAATCTGTAGCCATTGGTGTTGTCCTTTCCAACCTAGCAACCTTGACCCCTACCTCTCACTCAACCCTTATGCCTGTCATCGGACCACCCTGACTCAACTGTAATCATGGAGTGGCAAAGTCTTTCGTGGTGTGCGTTCATGGGAGCCAGAGGAAGGGGCGGGCAGGTGTATTTATGGACGAAAATTATCAGATGTTGGTATGCCTTCGTTTGAGTTTAGCTTGCAGATAATACTGAAAATATGTTAACAACAACTGGGGGCTATTACGGAAAGAAATGGGTTACCTGTTAAAACTTTGTTAAACACAAACCATCGAGAAATAAACGTTTGTTAAAAGTGGGATTTTTAAAAGCAGAAGTTCCACAGAGAAAAAATCATTCTCCTTGACCGGGATCCCGGTCAAGGCGAATGATTTTTTTCTCTGTGGAACTTCTACTATTGTGCATTTCAGCGGGTAATGCCATTAAGGTTCTCGCAGCCAGTTTGCGATGCCTCAATTTGGGATTTTTAACATTATAAAAATGGATATTTTTGACGGGGAATAGCCTTCACTTTGTTATTACCAGAGCTTCAATTAAAACGAGTTTGTTATGAGTGGGCTTGACTGTATTAGTTATTGAGTGAGCTAATTGGATGTTAAAAGCTTATTGTTTGCAGTAGAATTAGGTAGTACTATTAATAGTTAAAAAATAAACTTTTGAGAAGTATTCATATTCATTAATTGAAAAATGTATGTGTTTATTAATGAGAGTTAAATGCTTTATGAAATGGCTAGAGTACTGGATGTTCATCCCGAGGTGCTAGGTTCAAATCCCGACTATGCCAGTAATTTTTTTCATTGGTGGCCTAGTTTTGATAATGCTTAGATCTTTTGTACAGAAAAGACCTCTAGGGATTGTGAGCTAACAGGTGAAAAAATCACTGCTGTTTTCATTATGAATGACAAAATTATCTTTGTATTTCCACAATTAATTCTCTCACACTACTCAGTAGTGCGAGAGAATAAATTGTGGAAATACAAAGGTTATTTTGTCATTCATAATGAATACAAGTAAATTCCATAAAGTAATGCCAGAAACCATCAATTTTATCCACTGCTGTTTTCTTTACAAAGGTAGCAATCAACAATATCTTTGGCACTATATAATGATTTACTGCCTTGTTTGACTAATTTTCAATAAAATAAAATTTAACTAATGATTGTTAGTCAGTGATATTACTGTAGTCATACTCTTTCTGAGCCATGCTCATTTTTACATGTTTATTTTATTTCTTGTTCCCTATTGGTATTAGGGAGATACATATTTTGAGACAGCAGGGTACATTTACATCTACACCAGTGGACATATTTCCACGTCCATCTCCTCCTTCTGTGTGGAATCTTACTCCAAGGCAGCAGTCCCAATCAAAGGTAAGAGTTATTACTCCTTTATTTTCAGCACATTCCTGTTTTTTTATTAGGTACCTACCAAATCCACAATGAATGTTCAAACAAAAGTATTAAATAGTCGTAATAAAATACACCAAGATTCTATTTTTATTTTGTATTCCATCCCAAGGTGAGTAAATCTCCAACCTGAAGGTCAGTCTGAATGTAAAGAGAATAGTTCATCAAGTACTGAGCCCAATGGCTAAGGGAGTTCAGTGTCTGGGTAGGGGGTAAGTTCCATTTCTGAAGCCATGAGCAAGAAAATTGCTTGGATTGGGTTTAACTGGGTAACTAAAAATGTTGATGGGTCTTCTCTCAGATTTAAACTCAGCATCTTCTCTTAGTTGTCAAATTATCTTCCTACAGGGCTACTGTGCCATTAGATGTGGAATTACTGATCTATCTTTCGCGTTATTTCAATCTTTATCGTAAACGCATACCCAGCAGCGTTTGAAGGGGGGGGCATTCGACCCCCCCCCCCCCCCCCCCCCCCAGAATTTGCCGTGGGCCCTTGAGAAATGAGTCTTAATTAATAAAAATTAAATTTAACTGGTTTCTAGCTTGCCTTTTCCCTTCGGACTCATATTCTACCACCTTCTTATACACTTTTAGCGGAATTCTAGTCTCTACCCCTTCCTATCTGCAAAAAAATGCGGGCCCTTTTCATAGGAGCCGGGCCCTTTTCTTAAGAGGCCGTTGAGGCCCGGCCGGCTTTTCGAGGTTCGCCCCTGCCAGAGAAAATAGTTCCGACACCCTTGCGCTTACCCCCTAGGGTAGCGCAAGGTTAACAATAACCATCTATAAAATTCGCTCCACTGATTGTAATAAGCGATTTGAAGTGCTGTGCGAAAAATGAACAATAGAGATCACGTTCTCTCTGACATAAATTAAATCAAAAAATAACAATAATGCTAGCGCACGCCTTATGAAGATCTAAGATCGAGGCCCAGGTGAGCTTCAGTTTTCCACCATTTTTGTTCTATAAAAATAAGTGAAAATTTATAAAAATAATCAAGTTTGTAACTATGATGAAACTGGCTGGTTTCAGAAAAATGTCATGCTGACTGTGTAATAATAAAAGGCAGATGCACAACGCAACTTCTAATCCCAGAGCTCTGATGCTGTGTGATATAATCATAGACATCTTCCCTATCTTCATCTTTGAGATCAGACATAGGCATTTTAATTCCTGCACCACAATGGTGATTGTAGGCTTATTGCTGACCTGCACCATTACTATCTTTGCTTAACATGAAGCTCTTAACCCACATTCCAGCACTCTTCCTAAGCATTATACTGTGCCCTACTAGCATTGTAATTTAAAGATCCAGTATGGCCTTTATCCCTCAAGGTACAAAGATGGGGATAGGATAACAAATTTATCTTGAATTTTAGATAATTATCTAAAACTTGAAATAGATTTGTCCATTAGCAGGTGTTCAACTACCTAGTTACCTGGAAGGAGAGATTTGGCCTCTTTCAATCTGGCTTTCACAAAGATTTTAGGACACTGCTTTTAGCAACCCATTCTAGTCGAAGTTAACATTGATATTTGCAGTGCAATGCACAGCAGAATGGCAGGAGGGCCTTCATGATCCTGTCTGTTTTCTCTTAAGCCTTTGACCTTCTTAATCAAATGAATTTACCAAACAAATTGAAACATCTCAATTTTTTCTGCTCTGTATTTAATTCATTTTACTCATACCTTGATGGCAAAAGTCAGGCATTCTTATGGCTAAAGAACAACGGATTGTCTTTTTGGCCTGTTCCTCGTGGAGGTCTCAAGGCCACTTTTATTCTGCCTTCATATTCTTGGCATAGCAAAAATCCTTAGGCACTGCAAAAACATGGTGTACGCCAATTCCTTTCAGATTTATTTTCACACTAGCCCTAAAGAACAGGTCATAGTGATATCTCTATGAAGATGTTTCTGCCATTTTAATCTGGTTTTATGAACATTTATGGATTGAAATTCATTCAAAACACAGGTAATTATCATATTAGATCGTTAGCTTCTGCTGTATTTTAGATTCGTGGACCTCTCTATTTTCTGGGTTCCTTTTCATACATTGTTTTGTGTGAGGTGACTACGGTTGTTCTTTTCTCTTTCTTAAAATAAAAACCTAGACTAATTGTATTCCATGTGTAAACCCAGATCAATCGGTGTTTTTAGACTCTCTAGAATTGACCCCTCTAACCTCATGTGCCAAATACCTCGACATATACTTATTTTAAATCCCTCCTTATCTCTGGCCAAAAAATTGGAATTCATTGCACTTGCCAATAAGATCTATGCCAATTTTTAAGGAGAAACTGTTTAATTGTTATTATTATGATGAGCACATGTGCATGTTACATCACTTTTAAGATTGTGTGCCTTGACTGCAACAGAGTTACTTTCAACTTACTTTTTTGTTTTTTGTCCTCTTTAATCGTATATTATGGTATTTTTGTTCTCATATATTGAGTATTTCTCTCACTGTAATTACTTTTCCTTTCTTGCCTTTGGTGCAACATATCCTGTTGTCACGGTTCAACGTTTGAGGCTTGACTTTGTGGAACCACGAGATTGGAAAAGAAAAGTCGCTTTGTACATTCCACACACATGTTTTATTAGCTTTGACCATTATTTCGACAATTTACATGTCATTATCAAGGTACAAAAGAATACATGTCCATTCCTTAAATACTCTCAAATTGTGGGGGGGGGGAGGAAAAGTGAGGATGGGAGTGGGAGGGAGGGGGGGGGGGAGGCCACGATGCGTGAGTAATCCCTGTTTGGAGTTGGGGAGTGGAAACCAGTGGAAGGTTAAACAGAAAGCTATTATCAACGACTAAATTATATTTTATTGTTAATGATGAGTCATTTACCTTTTTTAGGCAATTTGACTTACAGTTTACTGAAAGCCAGTGAAGAATTTTAATCTATCTTTATATAACCCCTTGACTATTGAAAAAATGTTATTAAACTTGAAAGATACTTCTAAAAATCCAGGAAAAAATATGGGACAAAAGCGGTGTGTATGCATTAAATTGCAATTCATTTAATGCTCGTGCACATTGACCAAATAGGAAGGAAGTTTTCTATTACCTAGATGTAATGAACATGTAAAATGCTTAGCAACTGGTGATCGATCTTCGATGTTCACAAAACATTTACTTGTATGTAATCACTCCAGTAATTGCGATATTGAAATTTTATATGTTGAAAACAAAGGTAAAAAATTATATTTTCCAGAACAATATGAAATAACAAAAGCAAGGAAGAATTATAATCTTAACCTAGTAATGATGTACTATTTGATTGCCATTCACCTCTTTTGAATTTTTAACAGCTTGTACCACGCATTTGACTCTTGTCTCTTGCATTGACGTCATTGCTGTCCTTGTTTGTGAGTTCGATTTCCTTTCTCGCCCCCTTCCACTCGTTTCCACTACCCAGCTGTCCAAACAGGGATTACTCACCTATCGTGCCTAAAATTTTGAAATACTGTGCACACATTTGATTTATCTTACTCCCTTTGAATTTCAATGAGCACCTTCAGCTAGTTCCATATAGAAACCTGAGTTAGTGAGTTTATTCTTTAATATTTCCTTGATTTGGTATACATGAAAACTAATTGATAACACCTATTATAGCTGTAGTGGATCAATGCTCTTGAGAGAATATTTTCTTTTGCGTTCATTTGTATTTCATTATATGCTTGATTTTGTGCAAATGTCATGTGCGATGAATATTTGGGAGCTGCTGCTTTACTTAGTTTCCTTTTTGGGGGCTTGAATGATGCATCCCCTTTGGCCCCCTCCTCCCTTTCTAGCTGCACCTGATTTTCAACACTTCTTTCTTAGCTGTGCTGCTATAAGGTTAACGTTTTGGGGAATACTTCTTCCATCTTCTTATGATGTGTCCCAGAAAGTTGAGAATGTGATGGACATTATCATCAATGTTAGGTGCCCCTGGCATCATCCATTGATAATATGTGCAGTCTTTTGTTTTGTCATTACTCCATGACACTGACTACCCTTTCAACTGACTTCATATTTATATAATAGGTATTTCAATTGTTTTGCTTATAGCTTAATTTGACTTATAGCAGAAGATTTTCTGAATAGTCTCTTTGGCTTTGTCTCTTTTCAGATGTCACCACTGTCTCCAGCTAATTCTGAGGGTTGGGTGACACCCAATCGGCTGACTCTAAAGAGGACGCCGTCTCCCTCAAATCGACCCCTTTCATCGTCATTACCAGGAGTGGTGTCAAATCAAGGGCTAGGAAAGCAGAGGAAAGCTCCATCATCATCTTCCATTGGTTCTAACTCTTCACATACATCAGGAATGCATCCAAAACTGCATGTATCACAGCTCCCAAGTGCCAGTACCTCCAGAGGAAGCTTTAGGTAAGCAAACATTCTGCTGGAAAACTTTCATTAGTCGGAGGATTTTAATTCAAAAAATTGTTGTGAGCTGCTAAACACTTTCTGTCAATCAAAATTCCCAAATTTTTTGTACTCTAGTTGTCTTGTAGGCTCTACGCAGAGCAGAGGGCGGCATTCACTTGAGTCCTAGAATGCATTTTAGGCCAGCACCAATTCATTAGCTCTAATTTTAGTTTGTGGTCTTGTACAAGGATTCGATTATGAGCAAATGAAAATATATTCAAACTCTTTCATGAACTTCTCTTTAGAGTGAGAACTTTAATAAAGTTCTCACTCTAAGGACACAACTCGACTGAACAGTGCACAATGCAAAACTGAACAGTGCAGGGTGCACGACTCCAACTTTTATTTTACCTCTTCATTGTCTGGAACATACCAGACTTAAACTCTACCCGGTTCCAGAAAAGGAAGGAAAGTTCTGGAAGCCAGTATGACTTGAGAATTACGAAAATACACGAGAATTACAAAAATTACTCTTGAGAATAACGAAAAATAATGAAGAACGTACAATAAATTGCACCATAACAACACATGGAAAACATTAACTTAAGGTGCCATGCTAATGTTTTATATGATTGAATTGGCCTGTAGAAGGTCCACTCATCATTGAGGGATGCTGTAAAATGTATTGAGATTTTGTGACTGCTAGCTCTACTTTCAATTGAAGTAGGTAGATAAGCATGGCAAAAGGGTAAAAAAAACAATGGGGAAGGTAGAGCTCCACTTCCACTCAACGAATATTTTGTTTCTATTAGCATACAATAGGCCTTATCAAAACCCTATCATCATATTAATTCTCTCTCCTACCCATTATTAAAATCAGTCACCTCTTTTTAACTTTAATGTATGTAAACATTTCCCCAACAATACTTCACACATATGATGTAAGTCTTCAGAATCAGTTACAAGATAAATGTTTTGCAAGACAAAGGAGTTAGTTTAGCAATTAATATTTAGATGTTTCGAGAATATTATTTACATTTCTCTCTTATCATTAAAATAAAAATTAGTCACATCTGTAAATACAATTCATATTCCAATGTATTTAAAGTCAGCCTCATCTTTGTGGATGGTGGTGCCGTGCACACGACTTCGGATTGTCTGTCATATTGTATGAACAAAAGGCCAGTTATATCTTGTCTTTTAAGGCCTCATCACAAGAAGATTCCTTTTTTTAATGGTGTTATTTGCTTTTCTAATACCTAGAAATCTATTCAAAAAAGAGATTGTTTTGTCTGTAAAATTAATGATAATGGAAAGTTTGGAAACCACTTCCCTGGAGCATCATCATGAATCCCGCTGAGCTCTTCATGTGATGTTCGCAGGTACCCACAAAAGGTACGAAGAAGGAGGTTAAGTTTTTGGCCAAGTCATAGGAAGGGGAGGCAATGGCAGTCGTAATTGGTCTCAGTGGTATGCCTTCTTTGTGAATCTTGGGCAAACCACAAAGCCTTGGAGGAACTGGTGCCTGTAGTTTCAGCCCCTTAGGTGGAAGTTTTGACTTCTTGATGAAGCCTATTTTCTTCCTTGTGAGTGTTATGTTGGGTTCCAAGGGATCTCAGATAATAAAGAGGACTCAATCTTAAGTACTGATCTTTAATACGTGGGAGCTACCTGCACTAACATTATTTACATCACGGAAGCCAGCACCCGAGAGAGAGCTGCCTCCAATATGGCTGTTCCGATAATGCAACAAGAAAAATGAATGTCGTAATACACAAACAAATGAATGATGCTAAACGTTGACAAATACAACATGCAAAATACATAACAATCCTCCCCCCTTTTAGTTAACAACATAATCCTCAAGGCGAAGAGGGAGTCTAACATTCCTCCTGGAGTGTGAACCCACACTAGCAGGATCCAATGGTGGAGGACCTTCAACCCAGCCTGATGGCTGGACCATTGCTTCCAAAGGATTGACCGGTACATCAGCCTGGCTCAAAATTAAAGGTGCAATTAGGGGACGCTCCAAACCTCTTCTATTGACCTGATTGGAAAAAGAAAGTTTGTTAGACTGTTGATCATTATCACTCTCCCACTGTTTCCTCAGATAGTCAATATGACGCTGTTCAACCTCATCTCCTTCCTCTCCCAAGATCTTTACTACTCTAGGCCCTTCTATCTCAACTTTTACCCCTGGATTCCAATAGGGCTCCCCCCCCCTTTTGAACACCCTGTAGTAAATTTTATCACCCAATGAAAAATGGAAATCAGACTGTCTATTCAAATTTTTGTGATTCTCTTCACTTTTAGGGACAGAACAGGCAGGGTGTAAATGATCTAAAATAGTCGTCAATCGTCGACCCATTAATGTCTCACAGGGGGCTATCCCTGAGGTGGCACAAGGAGTAGTCCTCAAAGTGAGCAATATGCTGGGGAGCTCCCGAACCCACTCATTACTGGGGATTTTTCCCAAGACCCTCTTGATGGTTTGCACAGCACGTTCTGCCTGCCCATTGGATGCTGGGCGGTAGGGAGGGAACTCATTACATGAAACGTTACTGCCCCAATTTTTCTTTAAAAATTACTTGAACTCTTGACAAATGCAAACTGGAAGTTGTCGGTGACGATAACATCTGGTAACCCATGCGTGGCAAACAACTTGCAGAGGCTGGAAATACATATGGCAGGGGAAAAGGAACCATTAGTGAAGGTGACTTCAAGCCATTTCGATATAGCATCCTCACAAATTAACAATGTATGTCCCTTAAAGGGACTCACAAAATCCAGGTGAAGCATAGACCATGGCTTGTCTGACCGACTCCACGACATGACTGTAGCTTTTGGTGGATTGTTCTGAGATTCAGCTCATACACAACATTGTCTTATCATCATTTCGATGTCAGCATCGATATTCGGCCACCATGCGTAACTTCGAGCCACGGCCTCAGTTCGTACCATACCCTGATGCGCTTGGTGCAACAGTTCTAACACCTTTGGTCTCAAACTGGACAGTACTACCACTCGTGTGTCTCGCAAAAGGCAACCCTTCATGACTGAAAGGCTCCCAACTGGTCCTCCCATGTACTCTGCGATGGACGGGTCCTCGGTGAAGTCCCACCCATGTTGCACTCCCTTCATCACCTTTGCCAAGACAGGGTTATTATTTGGCCGAGTGTAATGCCAACCCCCAGCGTTTAATATGTAATTCCTATTGTTGGCCGTGTGTAATGCCAACCCGTGGTGTTTAGCCTGTAGGTTTACAAGAGTCACAGATAATCCTTTAGCCCTGAACACAGCATCACCATCCACGAAGATACAGCCAACTTTAAGTACTAAGGTGCGTACTTTAAACAAATTCAGGGATTGCTGACTGGTCACGAATATCTCTGGGAAGTCACCCACTGAAATGCACGGAAGTTAAATTGGCACAAAGAAAAAAATCCAACATGGCCGGTAATCCAATCCGGAACCATCTGTAACTCCCCTTCTTCCAGAACTCTCAGAACTCTCCCCCCGGGTCTTGCGTATGACCTCATAGTCGTACTCGTTGAGTTTAAGGGACCAACATAGTAACCAGTTTCTTGGATCTTTCAGTCATGGCAGCACTTGATTATTGTGAACCTTCAAGTGTCTCCCATGGATGTGACATCAGAAATATCCTACCACCCATATCACGTAAACTCTCTCAGTGGCTGTGCAGTTGACTTCGGCTGTGAGGCAGGTGAAGTCCACATACAAACACCATGCACCGCAGTGGCATATGGCCATATAAGGGCATTTAAATTAATGCCTATGCAATAGGTGAATAAGACAGTTATAATGTTCCAACCCACCTCTTCGTCTGTTACTCCATATCATTAAAAGAAATACAATCTTTTATTGTTAGTAATATGATACCATGTAATATAAATTTGTATTGTGAATTTTTTTTTGCTGTAGGCTTTTGAAATGATGGTATAATTAATGCTATTTTGTGAGATAACCTTTTAATACACTGAATCATCATGAGCTAGTATGATTGGTGATTACGATTGGTGATTATGCATGTTGGTGCTATTTCCATTTAAAATCCTTGCTATCTCAAAAGCCATAATTGCAGGTAAGTATCACCTTCAACAATATGTTGGCTACACCAGCTACACCATGGATGACTGCAGTATTGTTATCCTTTCAAAACAGAACACAGGTTGGCATGGTGAACCTGAGCCTATGACTTCCAGTTGTCTTTCCGGGCATTTGCCTTGAAGGTGTTTATTTCTGCAATGTTGGGTGATTACGTCCTCTAGTTGTTGGTAGCTATTATTCCATGATCTGTATGTTGTTCTCTACAGGGTCCACAGAGGATACTCTGCCCAACCTTGTACGCCTCAGACACCAGTCCATTCAAATTTGGGTCATAGCAATAGGTTGGTGGAATCTCTTTTCCTTCTCATTGAGATCCTTTTAGGAATGCTTTGTTCATTCAAATTCTCTTTATTAATTAAAATGGGCTTACTGGCCACAGTAAGCTCAATTTTGAATGCATTGCAAAATCCATGTGCATATTTGCTCCACTCAATGGGGGAGGGATAATATTTGGTGAGGTTTTATCCTTTTTTTGGGCTTTCATGTGCATAAGATATCACATGATACCATAATATAATGTGTATAATGTTCCCGGGTATGATCTTAGGAAGGCAAGTGAGGAAAAGGAAGTTGCTACAGGCGATTAGGAGGTGACATACTGAGTACGAGGGTGGTTTGAAAAGTTTCAGACCTCAACGTGAAGATGGCACAACTCGTTAATAAAAGCTAGTGAATTTCGTTGTTTATCTGTTGATAGTTACTCACCAATGTTTCAGCCATTTTGGACACCCAGTTGCTACGTAACAGTTGTTTGAGTGAGTTGATGTGAGTGTTTTTGTGAAAATGGACAAAATCGAGTATCGAGTTGTCATTAAATATTTGTTTTTGAAAGGGAATACGCCTACGCAAATCAAAGATGAGTTGGATTCTGTGTATGGGGACTCTGCACCATCATTTACCACAGTGAAATTTTGGGCAGCTGAATTTAAACGTGGCCGTAAGAGCTTGGGAGACGATGAACATTCGGGACGTCCAAAAACTGCAACTACCGATGAAAACATCGCCAAAGTTCACCAAATTGTGCTAGACGACCGCCGAATTAAAGTGAGAGAGAAAGCAGAGGTTATGAACATGTCAAAAGAACGTGTTTGTCAAGATCATTTTAAGGTCATTTTAAATCAAGATTTAGGCATGAGAAAGCTGTCCGCGCGTTGGGTGCCGCGTTTGCTCATGTTAGACCAAAAACGTGATCGAATGAACATTTCCAATGCTCTGTTGGCGAGGTTTAAGCGCAATAAATCTGAGTTTTGGCGCCAATTAATTACTGTAGGTGAAACTTGGATACACCATTATACGCCCGAATCAAAAATACAGTCCAAACAGTGGACTGCACAGGGGAACCTGCTCCAAAAAAAGCAAAAGCTCACTTTTCGGCTAAGTGATGGCGACAGTTTTTTGGGATAGTCATGGAGTTATTTTAATCAATTATCTTCAAAAAGGAAAAACCATTACAGGAGCATACTACGCATCATTACTTGACAAGCTGAAGGCAAAACTTGCGGAAAAACGGCCACATTTGAAGAAAAAGAAAATCCTGTTCCACCAAGACAACGCACCGTCTCACACCTCAGCAATTTCCATGGCTAAAATCCATGAATTACGGTTTGAACTGCTTGACCATCCGCCTTACTCACCAGATCTAGCCCCAAGCGACTTCTTTTTGTTCCCTCATCTAAAAATTGCACTCGGAGGACAGAGATTTTCGTCAAATGAAGAGGCAATCACCTTCGTGAACAATTATTTTGCAGAGAAAAATGCCGAGTACTATTTGGACGGGTTGCAGAGATGGGAGCATCGCTGGGAGAAGTGCATAGAGTTACTAGGAGACTATGTTGAAAAATAAAAATAATTTTCAGAAAAAATTACTTGTATCTTTGTTTGGTCGGAAACTTTTCAGACCACCCTCGTAGATGGAACAAGTAAGGTGATTGGATCCAAAATTGATTCTTGAGTAAGGATGCTAAGAAAGTGAGGAGGAAGGAGGAAAAGGATGCATATTATTGACAAGAGAGGGAACATGTTTGATAGTCTTTAGAAAAAAATGAGTGTGGGCAATCGATTGATTGTTGGAAAGTAGTGGTAATACATACATTGTTTAATTCTTTAGCAGCAGATATTCAAATTAGCCTTTAGGCAGAAAGAAATAATACAGTTACATTTACATACATACATTTGTATAGAAATTAACAGAATTTCCACATCAATTGCTTTACCCTGTCTCACAACCTTTTGCAATAAAATTTAGACAAGCAATTCTTTCAATCTCCAATTAAAACTTCTTAGGTTTTTTTAAGGCATTTAAACCAGTACATAATATGCTATAATGTGATAGGAGTTGTCCTTTAATATCTAAAGAGTGGAATGCCAAAAAATAATCCACAGTTGGTCATGTGACATCTAATGTTTGTATTGATAAGGTATCATAAAATGTTTTTGGTGGTAAAGGAATCAATTTCTATCTTGGCCCCAATGTTATTCTTGGGTGACAATATCCATTTCTCTTTATCATTTGTTCATCTAAAACTTAAACCAGAGAGGCAATTTGGAATCATCATTATGGTTCAAAAATCCTAAGGCCTTTTACACAGCCATTGAAACTGCGGCTTGACTGCTTTATGCAGTGCAATTGTCACCCAGAATTTCAGTGCCTATAACTTCAATTTGCAGTAGTAGTGTAGCAGCTTATCCATCCCTCCATATTGTGAAGGTTGTATATTATTGCAATAATAATAATTGGAGCAAAAATTGAAGGGGCATTAAAAAAATCAATTTTGTCTTCGTTTAACCTGATGCCATACTGCTGTGCTGAGTGATTGAATTGCTGAGGTTGATAAAAATTGCAAGATGATTGCAAGAATAAGAAAATCGGAGGATTTTTCCGTATAATGAAAAAAATTAAAGAGGACAGTTAATATTTAAATATTATAGGGAGTGAAATAAATTAATCTTGCATTTTATAGAAATAGAAAACCTAATTTTTAAATCTGAAAATTGTAAATATAATTTTAAATTTATATCGTCACAATTTATGTTTTGTACAATTTGTTCCTTTGAGTAGAGTCATCTCTCTATTTATCAATGTTTGTTCAGTTTGCTGATTTTTGACCTTTTGGCGTAAGTTAACGGCAGAATGGAAAGATAAATATTTGAAAAAGTGAAGAAGAAAATGTGTTTTAGGGAATTGGTTCTTTAAATGCCCTGTTCTTTGTTTTTTTGTAGAAAAATCCAAAGTAGGCTCAAAGGTTTGTGTATTGACCTTTTATTCTTATTTCTGGAACATTTTAAAAATAATGTATAGGAAAACTAGGTAAAAATATGTATACATGTCTATGGTATTGGTATTGAGAATCAATTTTCAGGAATCGGTATCGAGAATCGAAATATGTATTTTGGTATCGATTCATCTGTACTTTAAAGTAACTGTTACTCTGTTTTTGCACTCTTCTGGTGATGTTGAATTAAACTGCTTCACGGCATATGTGCTCTCCTCTCCTGCTAAATTCAACTCCTTCTTGACGCTTGCACTCTCGTCTTTTGCTAACCATTAGCAGCAGCATATCAAGTAGCCATCCATGAACATGCATGTTCGTGCCAGTAGCAGTTCTTCGAGGAATAACAGTTACAGCTTCCGCAGGGGGACAAGTACAGTATAGTTGGCAGTAGAAGACATTAGTAGTTGCTATATTCCAATGATAGCAGTTGAAAAATAGCAGATTGTGAATTAGCAAGCCATCCCTAGTAGATGCAGTTTTTAATGGGGCTCAACACCGTGCCATAAAATGCCACTACTGGCTCTTTTTTAAAGCCTTTGTTACATTCGTGGCCTGATAAATATCTCATTGATTTTATGCTGCAATGCAAAGAAAACTTCTTTACGTTCGATAGAAAATTTTACCTTGACCGTTGCAAGTGGAGAAAATGGTTCAATAATAATAGTAAACATAATGATTTTTGAATTTTTTAGAAGCATATAGCGACAAAGGGTTTGAAGTGGAAAATTACATCAAACATAAAGGATGTTAAGTCCTTCGTCTACAAGTGGAGGTCACTATCAAGAGACCATTTCATGGAAGAAGGACCTAATCTGAACGGAATTGAGACAAGGCTAAGACGTCTTTCTAAGTTCCTCCAAGGATATGATCCTTTCCCTTCTAACTAGACTGTAGCGAATGGTTTTCAAATCCAAGTTAGTGCAGAGGTAAAGAGGTAATACATCGTGTAAAATACTTGTGCAACATTTTCTCTTTTCAGGGATCCCCAAAACCATACTCCATCTCCACGAATACCATCCTATAATTTTCCCCGAGGTTCCACTCCATTTTCTTCTGGTAACCTTCTGTCTAACCTCAAGTTAACTTCTCCTGTTTGATCTTGCAAGAATCTAAGGTCTAATTGGAGTATTTTGTAATAATTGTGTCGAATAAGAATAATTCTGTAAAAAGCTTTCGTTACATGCTTAATATTGCTTACAACTGTTTCAATATTGGTTGGAGAAGAATGCGACGTGTTACTTCGATGCTATGTAATAAAACAGTTTTTAAAAATTTCTATTCCTTTTTATTTGAAAAACTATTCTGTATGCTTAACACTAGGAGGACGGGAGTTTCGCACTACCTAGAAGGACGGCTAGGGGTCAATTGACCCCTAGAATGTTTTTTGGAATAAAAACACTTTTTTTCATCTTATATTGAATTTTATTGTACAAAGTGTTTAATTAACTCATTAAAAACATTTTTTTACCATTTTTAAATAATGTTAAAACTCAAAAATTTATAACAATTTAAAAAAAATCGTGAATTAAATCATATTGAGTAGTCAATTACATATTTAATCAAGAAATTTCATTTTATGTACTCAGTACAAAAGTTATATTTAATATTTTACAATAGGCACAGTATGTTTACACAAATTGTATAAAAATTTAAAAAATATTACTTCGTAATACATCTCAGACACAGTAATTTTTCCGGGAGGGTTCCGTCACTGATATTCCCAAAACTTCCCCTACCAATTTTTGGATGTATTTTCTACGACTCATTTTTTTGTTCGTTGTTTTGATATAAAGCACCCAGCTGTTTATTGTAGCCAGGTCCAATATATTGTAAAATACATGGACAGGCCACCTCCGTGTAGCTGACCTTGTGGAATATTTTCGACACATGCTGTCCATTATGTCTACTCCGACTTTGTTTTTATTATAAAAAAGTATGGTTTCTGGTTTTCCTTTTTTTATTTCCGAAACAGTGACGTCTTCGTGCATGGTGCTGAGTAAAAGTACATTCTTATTCTTTTTTGCCTGGTACTGCGTGAGAGTATGGCCAAAGGTATTTTTGAAGACTCGTGTGTAATAGATTGGAATATTCATGCGGACCGAAGGTGGCAAGTCCCGCCTGTTTTTTCTGATCGTCCCTACAAGAGATATTTTCCGTTTTTTCAAATGTTCAGCAAGCTGGATTGATGCAAAATAATTGTTATAAGTAATATTTATGCCTGAATTTTGGTATGGCTCGGTCAATCTACTAACCACATATTCCCCCAGTGCTTGATTAGATGGCCTATCTTCATCTTTGCCACAATATGGAAATGCATTTAGGCAGTATTTTGATTTTACATCTGTCAAAACCCAGTACTTGATTCCAAATTTGTCTGGTTTATTTGGCATATACCGTATAAAGGGGCACCTGCATTTCATAGGATAGAGCTGTTCATTGGCTGCTACGGTTTCACCTAGATTATAGCAGGATCGAGAATTGTTCACAAAATGATTCCAAATTTCAGACATCAAACAAAATTTATCTGTTTTCAGTGCTTGACTACGAGTCACTTTCAAATCGAAGCGTAAATGCTTCATAATGTTCAAGAATCGATCCCTAGCCATTGCGCTAGAGAATATTTTTGAACCCCACGTTTTGTCCCAGCAGCTTTTTATAGACAAATGCCTCTGCACCAAGATGCCTCTTGCATATATCAATGCGATAAATGTTAGTTTTCCCAAGTTATTCTCTCGTCAAGTTCCAATCAGGATTTTGAAGTTTACCATGCTCCACAGTATATTTTATGATGGAGTCTAAGAGAGTATCACTCATCAACAAGCGGAAGGCACTCAACACTGACAGTTCTTGAATATTTCTCTTGGCGTACGGTGTCGGACCGGTGCTAAATGCAGAATATTTTGCCTCGAGAGTCTCCCTGCTGGGATGTGATCAGATGAAATCTCCAACCACTTCGTTCCATCCTGAGCAATTTCGCTTGGTGCGGATGATTCTGGGGGTTTCTGTAAAAAATAAAAAAATAATAGTTATTCTACCAAGAATATCATATTTTACGGTTTTTCATATTTACTTCATTTCTTTTCTTATTTTGTAAGTACTTATAGGCAAAAACATATAATAATTGGCAAACATAAAAAATTCACTGTAATCGATATTTGCAGATTACTTGATCTATAAAAGTCAGAGCTATCATAGTTCATAATTACATCATGTTATCATTGAATAAAAGATAAGAAATTAAATCAGTAAAATGGAAAAATGCTAAAATAGAAGAAAAGAACTTACAAGCAAAAATCAATGTCACAACTATCATCACTGGAGTCACCATCGGATTCACTGTCTTGGAATTCGGAACGGGAATCGTCGCTTCCATCACACGCAGGTGATGATGGATGTCGTCCATGGACTGATGTTTCCGATTCCCTTCCAGGCTGATCTTCGTCCAACTCCAGTAAAACAAAAAGAACACTCTCCGGTGTACGATATTTCCTCGCAGCCATTTGAATGGCAAAGCTCCTCTTCTCATGTAACTTACCCAAGAAATTCAAGCTGTGCATTCCAAGATAGCTGATTGATAATGGTTTATGGAAAATAGAGGTAAAGTTGCTGAGGTTTACTTAAAAAATTAGGAAAATTAAGGAACGAAATTCGGAGACTATAAATTTTTCAAGAAGGTCTTTTACCAATTCAGGAAAAAAGTGAAGAACCCTGTCCATCTAACGTCGAGGGATGCCCATTTCATGCAATACTTTTATTACAGCTTTTATTCAATGAGCTTCGTCTGTAACTGAAAGCATCAAGGCAGAGGTCCATTCAGCATACGAACGCGTGTAGCGATACTAAAGTCGTGGCAAATGTTCTGACGAGTGGTGAATACAGGTATTGCCGCACCCAAAGCATTAGCTTGTGTTAGGAGTGACACAAGAGTCCCATCCACTCCATCGCTTGAAGATTACCCCGAGAAAGGAGCAGGGGCCGCGTTCATGTATTGCGGGTTGCGTCACGCTTCATTTTAGGCGTTTTTAAAGATTTTCAAATGCAAATATCTCGAAAACTAAGGCCTATTGGACGCATTTTCGAAGACACGTATCTAATGAATTTTCGTTTTCTACCACCCTACGAAGTTTGATCGCGATCCGCAGGTTACACTTGGGAACCTTCCCTTGTAAGAGAAAAATAAGTTTGAAATCTGAAAATGGGTCAAATGACCCCTACCGTCCTTCTAGTGTTAAGTATACTTTTATTTTTGGAGAATCTCATTATTTTTCTAATTGATATACAACTCATTAGTATATCTTATTCTGTTAGTTTTAGTTTGTTAGAGCTAATGTGTTAAAGAAGTACTTCTAATTAGTCTCCAGGAACTCTTCTGAACCTATTACCAGTTTCTACCTTCCCCCTTCACTGTCTTTTACTGCAATCTAATATTCGTGAACAGTGGTTTTTATTGTTTATATCTACATATTTCATTCCAATCATCATATATATAGTTAAGGGGTTTATCTTTGTATCTGAATGAGTGTCAACCTCTACTCAAATATTACTCAAATATACACACATGTAGCCTATTCCTCCTATGCCATTCATTCGATTATGCATTATAGCCCATTTCACAGAATATTGACTCTGCCTCGGTGGTGTAATGTTAAGCATGCAGACCTGGATATTTGGAGGCCCGTGGTTCAATTCCCGAATAAGTCAAACTTTTTTCTGTTGTCATCTGGCTCAATTCCATTTTCACCACTTTCTCTCCTTCATTTTCTTGTTGGTGACTAACTCATAGTTCATTCCTTTCACACTCAACTGAGTCCATTTTTAAAGTTTCACAAGAGTCTGAATTTGCTCCTGGCCCAGTCCATATCGATTCAGGCAGCCAAAGAAAAAATCTTACCTTCATAGTCTCAGATGTTATTGAATTTAACATATGTCAAACTTCAGGACAAAGTAAGTAATACGTATATTTTAGTTTTGTCCAAAAAAATTTTTGGCCCGAGATACAGTCCACCGAACATGGGCCCGCGAGCGCTATTATTTAAATGCGATTTTTGACAAAATAATAAAATGCTCATATCTCAGGAACGGTTCAAGATATTTTGCTCCTTTTTGTTTTATATGAAAGATAATAATTTTGTAATTAAAATGATATCCTTGATTTGAAAATGTGTGTCCACATTCTCTTGCTGCAATTTTTTTATTTTATTATTTTTTATTTAAAAAAATTGTTTTTCTTAAAAACGCCAATCCTAAAAATTTTTATTTTTTTACTGTTTATCAGTACCATGAAGTACTACAATCCCTGAAAAGAAGAACGTCCACTTTTCAGTTTAACAGGTTTTATAAACAATTCAAAAAATTTCCGAACATTAAGCCAGTTTCCATTACCACATTCTCAGATATTGGTCACATAAAATCAAAATCTCTAGTCTTACTTGACATTTTTTTCTTCTTAAATATGGGTAACAGACACAAGTTTCAAACGTCAATAGCTTTCAAAATATATGTGCAGGTTAAAAAATGTACAGGTTCCGAAGCATACTTCTGTGCACTCTGCTTAGAACTGAATTTAGCAATTTAATGAACTAAAAATTTGTTCATCCGCATCAGTATCTTCCTTTGATATTAAGTGATGTCTTCCTGTTGACCCAATAGGAACTGGGGCACCCAAAATTTTCAAAACATCGCGAATTGGAAGTGAGCACTGGTGGTGGTGTTGCTGTCTTTCATCTGGGAATCTATACCCAGCAGCCGGTCCATGTGGCAGCATAAAGTTAACAATGATTTCACTTAACTCACAACTAATATCTATAATCTCTGCAATCCACCAGTCACAGTCATACACACAGGCCACAAACATTCCTTTTTGTAGTTCGTGAATTTGAATATTCTCTTGGCATTTATGAGATCTTGGTTGGACAAATGAAATTTCTTCTTTCTTGCTCTTTAAAGTTCGTGCAATATAAGTTCGCCCATCAATTTGAGTCCAGACATGTGTCTTCTGAATTCCTTTCACAGGGTTAGTTTGGTTCGACCATTCTTTTATTTTCTGCTGGCGGAATTCTTCAACTTCCTCTTTGGGCAAAAGGATCAGGTTTATTGATGTGTGTGACTGCACCACTCTTGTAAACTCCTTGGCATTCTGAATTGCAGCTGTACTTGGGCTGGAAAGATTATGTTTTGTTTCAAGGTGCTTCAGCAGGCCTCCTACACCATCACAGGGCCCCTTACCATGTCCAGTAGCACTGTATACCCACTCCATTGGAACAAGAGACTTTGCAAGTTCAAATAGTTGGTAACGGTTTTTGAAGTGACTAGGGGCACCATCAGAAATAATTATGATCTTTTCTACGTGTGATTGCAGTGGTTAAATAATTTTGTGTATTGCCAACAATGCATGTGCTGAGTCATGTCCTCTGTCATCACTTATAACTGCAACACTTGTGGTCTTGTTCTGAAAATATGTCACTCCTGTAAAAATTGAAACTTGGTCATTACTCCAGTGATATCCTTGAACTTCTTGTGGTAGAACCACAGACCAGTTCTCAGCAAAATCACAGTGAAGCACTAAACATGCAGCCTCTACCCATCCCTTCACTTCTGCAATGTGTTTTTGTTGCAATTTTTTCTTTTCTCCAGATGTTGGTGTGTTACTGCTTTCACTGTCCACCTCCCAAGTTCGTCTAAGAAGGTATCAATGGCAACATTTTTCTTAATGAGTTTATTTTGTTCCCATGTTGCATATGTAACTTCAGAAGAGTTATCTGCTACACTATCCAGACCAAGTGTCTGTAAGTCGAGTCCCCCCTTTCCAGGGCAGTCACCACAGTCCTGAAACAAACATATCTCTCGTTCTATGTCACAGACCACTAACGACTTCACATGTCCAACCAAGGTGTCATATGTCATATCTTCAAGTAAGTTCTTCAAAGCTACCACACAGTTCAAAATTTGCACAGTACAAACATAAACAGACATCTCTAGGTGGATGTGGAACAACCCACTTAGATCGTAATGCATAAAATTTTGATCTTCCAATATGCAATGTTGAATGTTCCTTCTTATATATGGTGAAAGTTTCTTTAATGCTGCGGGTCATGTATCTTTTCACTTTCACCACTTTTTCTCCTGCAACTGTCATAGTCATAATGTCTTTTTTGTTGGCACTCTGGCGAGAACAGTCCCACTTATCTTCCAGATAAAATGACTGTGCAATTTGAACATTTGCTTCATTCACATGATGACCATAAAATGGATCTGGTTTTCCAAAAACTCCTTTTGCTGACCTCAAATTTCTTGTCTTGTCCACCATGTATTTTGATGCAGATGGAATGTGGTGCAAAATTTGGTTCTTTGTAAAGGATACTGGGATAATTGTTAGAACTTGAACCTTATCATTGTAGGATGCACATGATTCAACAGCTGAACTGATGTTTGATAAAAACTCTTGGCAGGTTGCACAAGCTACTATTGGTTCATTTTCTTCTGAAGTTGAAATTTCTACTTTGAAGAGTTTGGTCAGTTTTGTTCTGGTATGCTCATCCACTGCTCCAGAAATTTCTCTGTGTTTTCTTGATGCATACATCTCATGAATTGACTTCACTGACCATGGTTTCTTAACAGGACTAACACCAACCTCTGTAGCTGACTGATTCAGGATATGTAGTTCTTCCTCTGCAGTTACAAAATCTGCATCACACACAACATTGGGGGCTTCTTGTTCACTTATTGTCATGTTTGATATTGTGTTAAAGCATTTAGAACACAAAAAGTCATTACTGGAAACATTTTCACTTTGAAACAGTCTTAAAATGAGCACTCTTATTTCCAACCTGAAGTCTTTTTGCTAGTCTTATATATCACTCTTTTATGGATATGAAAATAGTCAGCACACTTCACTCCTCTATGGCCCCAGTCAGAAGACATTTCAAATAGTCTTTTCCACAAACACCACAACCCAGTCAGTCAGCAGAATTCTCAAAAACCTTCACAGGTTCTGTTAACAAAAAATTTTTTTAACTACTCTCTTTGTTTGACTGTTGACAACTGAACTGTCAGTTCATGTGTCCTCCCTTTTATATGCTAGGTCAAACATTTAGAATTTTCTGGTTAGTTTCAGATTGTTCTAGAAAGTTCTGTTACATTCTTTAATTATGTGGAAGGTTCCACATTGTCCTCAGAGGTTTTCGGAAGTTATCTGGAAGCTTCCACATTGTTCTACAGTATTTTGTTACATTCTGGAATTATTTGCAAGTTTGTAGATTGTTGAAGTGTGTTCTATTATGATCTGAAATTATCTGGAAGCTTCCAAATTGTTCTAGAAGGATCCGTTACGTTTTGGAATCATCTACAATCTTCCACATTATTCCAGAAGATCATTAATGATTTGGAAGGTTATTAATAAAGAAAATCTAAAAAAATTATCAACATTTAACTAGTTCCTAACTTTGTTTCATTTGTTGTTTTTAGTTAATCACAAACAGTACAAATGTTTTGAGATTGGTGTATTAAAATAACAAAATTATAAAAACTTGCAATCAAGAAATTCACCATGGAAGGTAAAAAATTACATTAATTTATAAAACCTGTTAAACTGAAAAGTGGAAGTTCTCCTTTTCAGGGATTGTAGTACTCTATGGTGCCGATAAACAGTAAAAAAATAAAAATTTTTAGGATTGGCGTTTTCAAGAAAAACAATTTTTTTAAATAAAAAATAATAAAATAAAAAAATTACAGCAAGAGAATGTGGAAACACATTTTCAAATCAAGGATATCATTTTAATTACAAAATTATTATCTTTCATATAAAACAAAAAGGAGCAAAATATCTTGAACCGTTCCTGAGATATGAGCATTTTAGTATTTTGTCAAAAATTGCATTTGAAAAATAGCGCTCGCGGGCCCATGTTCGGTGGACTGTATCTCGGGCCAAAAATTTTTTTGGACAAAACTAAAATATACGTATTACTCACTTCGTCCTGAAGTTTGACATATGTTAAATTCAATAACATCTGAGACTATGAAGGTAAGGCCCCTGCCTGAATCGATATGGACTGGGCCTCCTTATAATTGAAGTGGCTGTTGGCACGTGTAGTTCATCTCTTCAGATTACTTCAAAGTCCATCGCTTGGACCCTCTCCTTGAGATGTATTACAGAAATGCCATTCAGCATCAGCCCTGAAATCTTGTCAATGTAGCAATTACCTCATATTGTAGTGGTTGTGCCTCATACAGTCTGAAATAATAACCAGACTGAGAGGTGTTACTTGATCCTTCATATTCCTATTTCAATATTTAAACGAATGTACTGTAGCCTGGCAGTTACTCCAGTGCACACCTTTTAATGAGTTATGTATTATATATATTACATTTACTCTTTTTTTTCCCTTTATAATCTTATGGTTTTCATGTGAATTTTTTCATTCCAAATCTATCACATTGAAATTGTCTGTCGGCCATTGTAATCCAAAGGCTGTTCCGCTTCCTAAATCGTCATCAGAGAACCTAACCGATTTATGGTTGACTAAGAATGTGTCCTTTTCTTTATTGCGTATTGATTCTGGTGCCTGGGAGTTTGGTGTCCAATGCAGTGGTGCGGAATTCCGCATCGTCTTGCCGTCATCGGGTATTGTCTCGTATGTGCTTGGCTCTCGGCTGCTCTCCTGAAGTTCGGGCCTGCCTCTAGTGACACCCAAGCTATGTGATTTTTTGGGCCCCACATTTACCTGTGAAACTACAAGTGACAATGGGAAAGGGCTGAAGGGCTAGTTGCTGAGATAGGGCCATCGGGCGTAGTGCATAAAAGGGTCGTTTACCATATTTTTTTTATTGCCGAATGTAATAGAGTTTGTAAAATAAAAAGACCCTTATCTTTCTGTTTTTTGATCCGGCAATTATTTCTCGAGTTATAAGCGGCGAAAAACTGATGTTTTTAACCCTTTCGGAAAAGTGGGCGAGGTGCAACCTCATCTCAGCGACGTATCACAACTTCGTCGAATCACAACCGAGCCCGCGAAGCTACTTTGCCTTATGGCAATGGGGGGGACACAGCTGACTCGGCCAATAGGAGTAGTTGCGACAGCATCTGTGCGAGCAGACCTTCCCAGAACCCCACTCCATTCCCTCCCCTACCCATAAGAGCAGTCAAGGACGGGAGGAAAATGACGTCAACGATATCACAGCAGCATTTTCGGTGGGCGTCACCTTTTGATTGTTTTAATTTTTGATTTATGAGTAAATGGTTGTGGTTAGAAGATTACCCACATTGCTGCGGGGCGACCAGACTCCAGACCTGGAACGATGTAGTCGTTTGTTTTAGTTGAAGAAATACCTTCAGGCGTAACTTTGTGGAATTGAATCATCATAAAAAATAAGAATAAAAATGACTTTGTATATTCCACACTTTTGACTGACTTGAATGACCCTATGTTTTCTCCACGTCTGGTTAATTTGTCATCATATAAATTATCCAAGATTGACAGTGCTCTTTTAAACAAAGGATACAAATTCGCTCCAAAGTTACCCTTAAATAAAAACGTTGTCCTTAATCTTTTGGCGGACTGTGAAGTTGCGTTATATAGGGAGTCACTGGGAAAAAAGCAATTGATAGCAGAATGTATTACCAATTATTCTTTAAGAAATTGGGATCCAATAGGTAATCTGTTCCAACGCCAAATCCAAGAGATTAGGAATATTGCCACTCAACAAGAGTTGATTATTACTAAGGCAGATAAAGGCAATAGTATAGTTGTATTAGACAAAGCAGACTATGTGAAAAAGTGCGTGGATTTCATTTCCGACAACAATTTTGAAATTTTAAACAAAGACCCAACAAATATTTTCCAAACGACCCTAAAGTCGACCATTGACAAATGCAACTCATTATTCTCCCCGAAGGAAAAATGGCAGTTGATAAAGATGAATCCCTTACCCCCCAGGATGTACGGCCTTCCCAAAACGCACAAACCGGATGTCCCTATACGGCCTGTGGTATCACATGTTACCGCTCCCTCTCACCAGATTTCCTCCAAGTTAAATACCCTCCTTGGACAGTTCACGTCTTTTAAGCCCAAATACAGTATCAAGAACTCAACGGAACTTGCGTCCATTCTTTCCAGTGTTACTCCCCCATCGAATGGAAAGTTGGTGTCTTTCGACGTCAAAAATCTCTTCACATCAGTTCCGGGGCAGGAGGCGATTGACATAGCCATAGACTGGTTAAGAAGAGCAGATTGTAGCGGTGGTGTTATTAATGACTTTAAGGAACTTTTAACCATGTGCATCGAACAAAACTACTTCTTATTTAATGGTAATTTTTACAAACAACGGCACGGTCTATCCATGGGTTCCCCCCTCTCACCGTTACTGGCGGAATTTTTCATGGACAAGTTAGAAGAAAAACTCTTTAAATCAAATAATATCCTTTTAAAAAACGTATTTTACTATTACAGATACGTGGACGACATCATCTGCCTTTGGACTGGTAGTCTGAGACAGTTAAACACCTTTCTGACATTTTTAAATTCTCTCCATGACTCAATCATTTTCATGATGGAGATTGGTACAGACCACTTGAACTACCTGGATCTAACCATCTCCATAGCTCAGAAAAGGCACCAATTCTCTATTTACCGCAAAGACACTTTCTCCGACGTAATCATTTGCAACGATTCTCACCACCACCATTCCCACAAACTGTCGGCCCTCCATGCCATGCTGCACAGACTTGTTTCTATCCCCTTGAGTGACGATTGTTTCAATAAGGAATTAAAAACCATCCAATGCATTGCAATAAGAAATGGATATAACATCAACGTAGTACATAAGCTACTCAACCAAAAATTATATCACAAGGCCATTAATTCCATAACAAACCTAACTAAGATACCGCCTGAGAAACCCAAACAGTGGTGCAAACTTCCATTCCTAGGGAACATGACGAACAATATCGTTAAAAGACTGCCTCGGAATAACTACAGAGTCTGCTATTATAACCCCTCCACGTTAGACAAGTTATTGTTCAATTCTAAAGATATACTTGAACCTTCGATAAAGAGTGGTGTCTATATGTTAAAGTGTTCGGACTGTAATGGTGTATATATAGGACAGACTGGACGGAAGTTTTCCACTCGTGTGAATGAACACAAGAGGAGTGCAAAGAACAGAGATGAAAAATCCACCTTTGCCAAACATTTGACAGACACCGGACATAGTGCAGATTTTAATTTTAATGTTTTACATGTGTGTGACAAAAGTTTTAAACTGGATTTTTTAGAACGATATGAAATTGTAAAACACTCTAAATCTCATAATGTTACTATTTTAAATGACATGGCAGAGTTTAAAGCATCACCCTTCATAACATTTCCCAAACCACACCAGTCCCCAACCCCTCCGCACCTTCTCCCCCCCCTCCGCTAACCTTCAACCAAGAGAAAACGTTTACACCTACAGGCCACCCCTCCATTTTCCTACCAAATGAATTCCTTGCCCAAGTCAACCGCAAGCGATCCACCCCCCCCTCCCACTCCGAGCCTCAATTTGTTACCCCACCCCCCCTGCTGTTTTGTATTTAAGGCCATTCCTTCGGCATTTGTTGCACACTATATGTTGGTTGCCTTGACAATGACGCTATAGCCGTCGAAACCGCGGTCGGTCTTGTTAATAAAAGTGTGGAATATACAAAGTCATTTTTATTCTTATTTTGTTTTAGTTGTTGTGGTCGCGAGTAGGTACTGGCCCGCCATTCCTGGAGCCTGGGTGTGGAAGCAGGGATTGTTTTTCATCAATTCCTTGGCCACTGCTCGAGTGACAATCGCTCGGATCCATTCTGTTTCAATGCTGTCTGCGTCTGATGGCATGTTTTTCTTTTTCCGTTGGCGCATATTTCGTGAAGGGTCGGCGTGGGATCCACCCACCCACCCTTTCGCAAACTTTATTGCTCTGCCAAATCACAAGAACGGCGCAAATGATCCCCATGTCTGTCGCCCGACAACTACAACCTGTACTGTGGTGGATCGACCGTTGTTGGAGCCATAGTGGGTTCCCTCCGTGCATTTGATGCGTGAGAACTGAGGCCCCGCTGTTTTATGCTTGTGGGAAAGGGGGTGACGCCGGCCCGTGCTACTTCTGCCTGATTAATTTTGCATTGGGTTCATTGGGAAGTATCCCATTGAACCCAACCTCTGTGCTTTGGGGGCAGCAGCAGGAGTTGGTCCCCCCCCAGGGAGGAAGCCCTAGGTGGAAGGGACCAGGGCCCTATCTCCGAGGCTTCCTCCCGAAACCCTCCTCATCGCCCCCGACGAAAACCGTGGGTGGGTGCCTGGGAGAGATTCTTGTTGTTTCAAGGAAACTGGCAATCTTGTGGATCGGTTGTTGTTGTTATTTAGGGGAGGCGACCGACAGCTGAGGTCATTTTGAGGATAGGTGGGCAATTGGGTAATGGTAGGAGTTTTTTCAGGGAACGGAGGAAGGGTGGAGAGAAACCCAGCGTCCGCTGTCGACGAGAGGCGCCAAGCGGACCACGGCTTAACGTCCCATCCGACGGACGGAGTGCTGAACTTGAAATTCCCTCCACTAAGCACTCAAGTGGGGACCGGTTTTCCACTGGAAAATCCGCCACTGCCGGGAATCGAACCCGGGCCCTCGGAATGGGAGGCCAGTACTCTAGCCACACCACACCAACCCGATCCCCCTTGCGGATCGGGCCGCTCGATTCGGGCGAAGGCGATGCACTCGCAGGGGGAGGCATTGAATGGCGGAATGATCAATGGTGGAATGGTTTTCTGTCTTTCCACTGTCTTGATCAAAGGTTTATAACACCTGTAGCATGCATTTCGGACCGTTCGACTTAAAAATGACGTTGCGTATTTTTCCTAGTTGATTGAAAAGTGAAAAATTTCAGCGACGCGATTGTAAACTACTTCATGCCGGTCAATGCCAAGGGGACAGAAATTAATATATATCACCTCGGGTCGATTCTACGTGTGACATAAAGGTGCGTATCATACTGTCCACACCTTGCCTCAATTCATTCGCTCAAGAGACAGTTAACAGGATATTCCTCATGCGCGTGTCCTTTTCCTACCCTTCCCTTGATGTTCATCGCGTTTGCAGCAAATGTTTCCTTTTGCAACATTCCTACGGATGATATGTAATGCAGTTTGGAGAAGGTTGCACAAAATCCTTTGTATTGCACCGCAGATTGAACATAAGAAAAGGGCTATATTCCTATGTTTCAGTCTTAAGCCCGTTTCGCACGATACTTGTTCCAGCACAAGAGCTAGTAGTGTGCCATCCGCTACCTCATATTGAGGAAAGAATCTAGTATTATTGGAACCGTCCTGGGAGGTTTGATCATTGACCTTGTGCTTGCTATGAATCGGTTATTCCATATGATTTCATAATAATTATAAAAAAAGAGAAGTTCGCACAACGTCTGTAACGTGACTTGTTTGGTCGATGGTTACTACTAGTAGTAGGCTACTAGGTCCTACTGGAAATCTAGTACCGCATCAAGTACGAATTCCAGTAGCTCAGCAAGTATGCTAGCTAGCATGCTTGCCAGCCAGTATACTGGTTCTGTTCACACGATACTGAAAAGCTAGTATACTAGCGAGTATACTAGACCTTGTGCTGGATCAAGTATCGTGTGAAACGGGCTTTAGATTAATAAGTGTACACTCCATTTTGAAGGGCGTTGGATGATGTGACAAAAGGTTTGAATCACTGCGCTACCCGGCAACTATGGTTGCTTGGAGAGGACCTACGCCAATTTTACTAATCTTTGATGCGTTCCTGGAGCAGCATTGAACATTGATTTGCAGCTTTTACTCTCAAAGAAGCGACTTGCTCTGGCAAATCCCGCGACTGAACAAGTGAATGGCAGCGTGCGTCGGTCCCTCTCAATGCGCACACGGTGGTGCGTGGCCTTCCGTTTCCATTGGAAACACGGTGATGATGACGCAGGTTTTTAACTGTCGTCATCCCATTCAAAGGGCCTGTGTTTCCGAATTTCCGTCAGCGGCAGCCATTTTCCAAAAGTTCACCTGTCCCCACTTCAGTGCGAAGGCGTGTCGGACCCAAGAAGAAGGTGACAATACCTCCCCTCCCCCCCTGTACACCTGACTACTCGACCTTGCACCCGGAAGGGATCCATGATCACCGCCTCGACTGTATCCTAAAGTATATACTTCCCTCATTTCTGAACGGCATTGCGGGGTTGTCGCCAGTACGCCTGCTGGGATGGTTCTAGTGCAAATTTCAGTACAGAATAATAATAGTAATAAAAGGTCTTTATTGGGACGAGATTGAGACAAAACTGTCCCGTCTGCCATCTAACCCCTCGTCAAAATAAATATATGAATCAAATAGTGGTCAATACCTAAAACAATTACAATCTGAGGTTAAAAAAATCGTTAAAGAGTATACTTCTAGGAATTAAAGAATGATAAATGAATACAAAAGAAATATATGCACACAATATATCAATATTACACAACAAATGGTGTGTGAAAGAATTTACAATGTGGGATAAACGTGAGGATTATTATGCTTACATCCTTTACGCAAAAACCCACTGCAGGAAAACACCCACACAAGAAGGGGGGTGTGAAAAACCTGCGAAATCCTACTGATAGTAAGGCTAGTGTTTAAAAACATCTTAAAAAGTATTAGTATGAACATAGGAAAGTTAGGTAGTAGTTAAGATGTATAGTTAAAGAAAAGAAAAATTACAAAACGTGAAGAAGAAGAAATTAAAAGGGAATTAAAGAAAAATAACTAAACAAAAACAAACATGATATGATGCAACAACATGGTGTTAAATGTGCGCCGTTTATCTTGCCATCCGTGTTCTAATCTTCATATATGCATTGAAGGAGTGCCCGTGACGTGTGATGCTCATGTGCCCATCTGTTGAAATTTGAGAAGTGTTTTATGTAGCGCCCTTTTAAAAGATGGAAGTGATGGTTTTTTTAAGGACAAGAGGAGTTTATTCCATTCACGACGTGCAGTGACAATGAATGATTTATTGAAGATAGTAGTGTTCTAGATAGGATTCAAACTACAAGCGTAGTTTGACTCTTTCCGGTCGAATTTCCAATAAGATTATGAAAAAATGAGCATAATAACGGAAATCTCCAGCAACAGGTAAAGATTATAATTAGTCTTCCACAGCGAGTTTTGAAACCTTGTAGTGAAATCATGTGCCAAGCTTTGAATGGATGCTTGAAGCGATGACATGATTCCATTCCGAATCACAGGACTGGAAAGGGTTAAGCTGCTTAAGCTGTTCTGCGATAAGGGGCCGCCCATAATATACACTAAGAGTAATGGTTCGGGGGTCAAATGCCATATAATGCCAACAGTGTCTAGCGTTCCGTATTGTTCAACAGAATATACAATCAATTAATTCTATAGTGAATAAAAAATGATGTAACATGTTACCCGTGCAGAAAAGAGATCCAATGTAGGCATGTGAGAAACTCGGATGTATGTACATCCCTGCCCATAGATAAGGAGAGATAGTGTTGCGGGAAGTTAAATATCTTCCATCAATGAAGAATAAATGTCCTTAAAGAACTGGAAACTAGGAGAAACTACTTTAATGGCATCGATTTAACGTGCGAGAAGTGAACCAGACGGCCCCCATGTTGTTATGCTCTGTTCCAACTTTCGAAAACAGTGAAACGTTTCCTTCAGTGAACTATGTTACTCTTGGTATTTACTGTAATGCCATTCGCTTTTAGAAACCATAATTATGTTAAAGGTGTACATAATGGAATAAGTAAGTAATGTAAATGCAGCGAGTAGCATAAATACCATCTTTTGGTAAGTAGAATGGGTTGAGCATTAATGTGAAAACGGTGAAAACTGAAACTTGGTGAATTACAAAATGGCTGCCGACAGTAGTGACTGCAAAATGCAAGTGGATAAACTGCCAAAAGGCCTCAAGACTGGGTAAAGTGGAAATGGCATATGTTTCGATGTTACTAGCAGCGTATGAACGTGAATATATTGTTGACGGTACGCGCGAGTGCCTTCAATTTGTGGAAAACACAACAGCGGGACAAAAGGCGCCAGCTGTGGTAGAAAGACGACGCGAAGTCGTCAGCTGGCACGCTGGGAAAATCCGTTGACGAGCTCGTGTAGACATGCACCCACGCAGTGAAATTTGGGACAAGTTACGCGCGCGATTCAAGCGAAGCAGTACGCAACGGCTAAATATGTTGATCGCAGCCCTTACTCGCGTTCAACGTCACGAAAAAGAGGACATAGACACAAATGTAGTGAAGTTGCACGAGGTTTTCGTGGATTTGAACTCAAAGAAAATATTTTGCCGGAAAGAATGTTGAAAGGTTGAATTTTAACCACGCTAGGAAAAGAATACGACAGCTTTAAGACTTGCGGGACGTGGTTCCGGAAAACAAAGTCTAAAGTCACTGATCGAGGAATTGTTCACGATTGAATTGCGAGACCAAAGTACGCTGGCATCGGCTGCATTTGTTGAACGCAGTGATTAGAATAAGAAAAACTTGCTAAAAATCTAAGAAGATACTGAAAGAGCAAAATGAAAATTTCCATGCCTCCGCTGCCCAATCTGCTTGCCATAAGTGCATCACCACGTCCTTGAATATAACGACAAAAAATCTTCGAGATAAACTTGGCTGCTTATCGTCACGTACTTTAAAACAAAACCTTAATTAATACCTTCAAAGCATTTTTAATAATTAAGGTCTGCAATAACCCCTTTTTCAGGATATGCTAATGAACTCCCTCTTCAATTCACTCATTGCTATCATTGAACTCGTCAACCCTGAGACTGTACGGTATTGACAACTGGTGTGGAATCATGGATACATATTTCGCGTTATGGCAATCTGTTTCGATAACGCTTACCCATAAAGTAGTGCAGGCTTAACAATAACCGTCTATGAAATTCGCTCCACTGATTGTGATAAGCATTTTGATGTGCTGTGCGAAAAACTAAGAGTGGAGATCACGTTCTGTGAGACAAGTTAAATCAAAAAATAACGCTATCGCACGCCTTATGAAGATCCACGATTCGGGCCCTGATTCCTCGGAATCCGATGTCATCCCTTCCGCGCGGAAGGATATGTCCTTCCGGTTTCGTCCCCTGCTTGCACGCTTTCCCCACCACTCCTCTGCTATCAATGTTTCTTCATCTTATAGGGAACGCTTGGGGCGGCGCCTTCCATGGGGGGTTGTGTTTGAAACCGTCGGGATTATGTCGAAGAGGTAACCAAGGAGTCACGTGATACAAACACGGATGGTTTCAAAATTTAATGTGTCTGAATCGCTCTTTACAACATCATAAGTTGTTTTCACGTGAGTTTTTCTCATCTATTCCAACTAAAGAGCCCCCAGTTGAGATATGACACAAGTGTAACCAAAGAATAAGGTTGCAATCAGCGCACAGTGGGGCCAAATCGCATTTCGCCGGACAAAAGTCCAAAACTGGTATTTATGAGATAACATCTTGAAATTTGGCACATATACACACAAATGATTGTTGATTATGGAATGGTAAGTCATTTTTCATAGGTATTACCCCTTACTTAGATACAGAGGTTCAAACACGACCAAATTGCGAAAGAAGCGCCCACTCTCATTTTTCTTCGAAAATCTTAACAGTTGAGCAGATATAGGAGTAATTAAAGGATTTTTATGAGATAAAATACATTATCAATTGTGAACAGAGTACTTTGCCTATACTATGCATAAGTTTGAGACATTTTTGCCTACATTTGAGTGCTATTACGTCACAAAATGGCGGACCCTTTTTTTAGAAAAACATTTTACATAAAGTAGACAATATAATCCTTATTCGGAAAATGGTCTCTGGGATACTTTATCAGAGTATAAATTGAAGATATTTCTAGGTTATTCCGTAAAAATATTTGAAAAAAGTTTGTGACGCCGAGAATAAACTCGATTTTTGGATCGCGCGTCGCAGCCCGGCTCCGCGCAGCGGGACCTTGAAATACCGAAACTCCGTTGGACTGTTCATGTTGTGTGGATAATAACTCCTAGAATATAACTTTTTCAGGCTTTGAATGCTGTCACCGATTTCTAAAATTTTCTTACCATTCCATAATCAGCAATTATTTGTGTGTACATGTGCCAGATTTCAAGACGTTATCTCATAAAAAGCAGTTTTGGACATTTGTCTGGCGAAATTCGATTTTGCCACTGTGCAGCGGTTTTAACACACCAAATTTGCGAAGCATTCGTGTTTATACCACGTGACTCCTTGGTTACCTATTCGAGATGATCCCGACAGTTTCAAACACAGCCCCCCTGGACTTATGAATTTAATTTCCTTAGCTCGCGAGAACATATGCGGTTTCATTGCTCGAAGAAATTGGCTCGAAAGAATTGGGATTGATTCGGGTACGTAACTAAGGACTCACTCGTATGTTTTTACGTTGTGTTCGGGATTATTCCGTATCGGAATCAATCTCGAACGATTCAAGCACACCCCCGCAGGTCTCAAATGTAGATTCCCTTCTAAGAATATACTTTCAACGAGGTGGCCAAACCAGTTCTCAACAACGGCATTGATAAATCTGTGTCCGGATACTGTTCCTTTCGTGTTTACCCTTTAAAATTTTTGGCCACAGGGGTGACATATGGAACATATCGTTCCAAAAAATATGGAAGGACCTACGACTGTGAAATTTGTTTACCGAACCTATCGGTAGTTTCGTCCATTGAAATTGCTTGTGTTGAAACGGACTCCTCTCTTTAAAAATTATATTCTTAGCAAATTTCACAATTTTAAATACTTTTCTTTCAACGGTAGTTCACGCTTACCAGCAGTGTTCGCGGTTTCCTTCAATTACCGCAATAACTTTCATCCCTTTCTTTTCTGATTTTAACAGATAGCAGCAAATTTGATTAATACATATTCTCCACAAGATCAACCCGATTTGCGCAAATCATAAGCCCTACCATGAAATTAATCTGCACGAAGGCTTGTGATATATTTCAAGTGCTAAAAAGTTTTGTGTATGTGTTGTTCAACATGACGATTGATTATCAGAGACATGAAACTTACCTTAGATATTGAGGCTCCAAGAAAACGGATGAGGTGGATATATCCATCACTAATTGATAATCAAATCTTATAGCAGCTTCCGAGGAGTAAAATACTAAACAGTACGCAGTATACTGAGTAAAGTAATTGTATGTACTGGTACAACAAACAATATGAGTGGTTCCATGAGCTTTACATAAAAATAGAAAACATATTTTAGTATGTCCACCACGGTCGTCCACTCAGTGGATTGAAATCGTTTTAATGGTCTGTCATATTTTAATAATTGCTGTTATTAAACAAAGGTATGCTGCATACCTTAATTGTATTGAAAATTCCTTCTCAGACTGAAGTAGATGCATACTTGCATTTACCAAAAGAAGAATCTTCTTACAGCTGCAACTACAAGCGTGGAAATGAGGAAACATTTCATTGGGACATACAGCATCAGGATCATGGTATACAGTGGTATACCATGAGGTATACGGTGGCGAAGCGTGACGATAATACAGGCAAATAAGTCAAGGCGTTAGAAATGTGGTTCTGCCGAAGAATGATGAAGATAAAATGATTTGAATGAAATGAAGTTTGACTGAATGATTAACGAAGAAGTCCTAAGAACATTGGGAGATAAGAGATGCCTTCCGAAAGCTTCAAGAAGACAGGACAACTTATTCAGTCATTTCTTTAGACATGTAGGTCTGATGAAGACAATCGTCGACGAACAAGGTAAGGGGGAGAATGGTAAAGAAAGGCCTCTTACGAGAGCAATTAGTGAAGGATGTGAAAGAATTGTGTAAGTGCGAAGAGGATTCTCTGATAAGAGAATCGAGTGGAGAGCTGCGTCAGACCAATCTTAGGATTGTTGACCGATGATGTTGACTGCCAGAGCACTGTGAATAAATGATTGAATAAATTGTTACTCGGCGGCATTTAAAGTTTGCAGGAGAGCGTGATTCGTGACAGCTCCCCTGATGGAGGTAAAGTCGAACGAAATTACTTCCCTCCCATTATCGAAGATGCTTGTCTTGCCGCGCCTGTCCATTTTTCTGGACAACAGTTTTGCCAGCGTCGAAGCAGACGTCTTCAGGTCAGGGAAGTGCCGATGCTCGTTTCCATTCGACCAATGTATGTACATTCATCCGTTGGAGTCAGAGTGTGCTCTGGGAAAATGGACGGACGCTGCAGAAGAAAAGCATCTTAATTCTACCATCGCTACGAAAGCCATCATATGGATTCCAATTTTGGTTTTCACGGCATTCATGTTTTCTACATTGGTAGCTGGAGAAGTGACAGTTAATTTTTGAATTCACAGCGCTGAAGTTCAAGCGTTTCTTCCTATAGCAGATATTCTACATTGAGGCTGGGTAAAATTCCGGCCAATTATTATCATTGTGGTGAAACATTCAAATGGTTTTATTCTTATGCTAAAATGACATGACTGCCAACGCTACACTACTTCGTTAAACTTAATTTGACTGAGCATTTCAATTCTTTTGATGTATTTTTTATCGTTTACTTATTTCTTCGTGTGGTTTTAGGCTACGATTGCCTTGGCAGTAATTTATTTGCATGACGGAGACAAGATGTCGCAATCTGGAGAAATGGGGCGTTTACTCGGAACCGAAATCGCAATTTTTTGCACACCAAATCGTTAGATGGAAACGAAAAAAGAATTTTAGTGAAAAAATTAATCTTCTAACCACAACCATTCACTCATAAATCAAAAATTAAAATAAGCAAAAGGTGACGCCCACCGAAAAAGCTGCTGTGATAACATTGACGTCATTTTCCTCCCGTCCTAGACTGCTTTTAGGGGAAGGGAAGGGAGTGGAGGGGGATTCTCGGAAGGTCTGCTCGTACAGATGCTGTCGTAACTGCTCCGATTGGCAGAGTCAGCTGTGTCCCCCCTTTGCGATAAGACAAAGTAGCTTCGCAGGCTCAGTTGTGATTGTACGAAGTCGATTCACGTCAGAGGTTGCACCACACCCACTTTTCCGAAAGCGTTAAAAACATCAGTTTTTCGCCGCCTATAACCCGAGAAATAATTGACGGATCAAAAAACGGAAAAATACGTGTCTTTTTATTTTACAAATTCTTTCATGTTCGGCAATAAAAAAATATGGTAAACGACCCCATTGGGCCCTATTCAGGGCCCTATTGAGACGCTTGGCGAATTTGCGGTGGCCTTGCCTCCCGCAGTGGAAGCGCGTGATATGACTTGGAGGTGCGGCCATGTAGAGGGCTCTGGTGCCCGTGAAATCGAAAGCGCCGTCTGCGGTGAAAGGGAGAGTCGCGGTGGGAATCCGCTCTTTTGAGTTCAAATCTCTCCTCCCTGAACCGAAGCTGATTTCAGTCAGTGTTCTCTGTAGCGAGATAATTTCAATTTGTGTTGTCGTTAGCGATGCAGATCTACAAATAGGCACTTCATCGCCGCTCTTAATAATCGAGGTTGCATTCGCTGTTTTCCGTGCGTATGTTGATTTGCTAGGATACGGACGCCAATCACTGCTGTGGACTTGGAGAGAGGATCCTACTTAGAGCCGGGACTCACATCGGAGTGGATTCAACGAGTCCCCTGGGGGGGCCCCCAATTCGCGGCCATGTGCCCTTAGCGCGGCCCTGTTCCTGGTTCCAAGAGGGAAAAACCGAAATTCCCGCACCCCTGCCTCCCTTTGTCGCTGCGCGGGGCTTCATCCTATTAGGGGACGCGAGGATTATTGAGCCAGGGCATCGCCGTCTGTGGCTTCCCCACTCATTCGCAAACACACGAATTCGTCATCCACCCTTCTCCACTTCCTCCTTGGCGTGCATTCCACGAGAGAGAGAGAGGAGACACTTTGTCCCAACAGGAGTACCGAGGGGTGCGACGCCGAATTCCCGTGGCGGACGGAGCGTCCTTTTGACTGCCGGCACTCGCGTCTCGTAAGTACTCCAAAGCACCTCGGAGGGCGCTGTTTGCCGTTCACCTCTCCAGCATCGGTCTAACCATTTCGAATCTTCCTTCACGCGTGGAAGACAGGAGAGGCTTGTGAAGGGTCCAAGGTGTCTGCAGCCGCATTTGTCTACACACAGACATTCGCGTGAAGCTTTGTAATATACGTGTACATGTCATTGATAGCCATACGGGTATAAAAGTGTAAAAACATGCATTTCACCGATTGCATTTTTTGGCGAATCGACCTTTTTCTTTAACACGAATCCTTATCGTACATGAGATGCATTTCGCTAAAATTCGATAACACGCGTACATATATTCTTCTTAAGGTAAAATAATTAACAGCACATTATTAAATGACCACAGAAAAATATCACGGAGCCACACCGACTATAAGGACACAAACAAATCATATTTTATTTTATGTAACTTTCACCTGAATCTCGCATAATTATACCGTGACGACATTCTTTCCTAAACAATAAATTGCTTTAGTTAAGGTAAACATGCAATATGAAATTCTTGTATTATTATTTCCACTGTACGGTACCGTATAATTCTTCGTATTTTAATGAAATGTGGTCCTAGTATTTTTTCGACGTACTTGAAAAAAAGGCATTACGGTGTAGTACTTACACTCACTGATCCGTGATTACCGCTCTAGCCACCTTGGTGTACGAATTTTTCCGCAGAGTGGACAAATTTTCTCCCGGGCCGACAGAACACACCCAGTTCGCTATATCCACAGATGGTATAACATTCCCACAAGTAATTCACCTACACTATCAAATCGGCGTTAGACAATTGTAACTTGAATTCATAAGTACAAAATGAGCCCGTGAAATACCTGTCAATATTGTTTATTTTTATTAAGTATTTCAGAGCCTTAATTTGTTTTATGTCAATACTCCATGTGGAGTCATACAATGTATTTTATCATATTATTTATTCTTGAACGTTGAAAAAGGAAGCTCGGTCGCTTAGTAAACTCCACAAGAAATAATTTATGGTACGACCTAGGTTCCGACGACTACGCATCAGTCCAGAAAGTGTCGTAACACAGATCGTACAACTTTGTCTTTTGTAATTTACCAAATAACCAAGTTTATTTTTACAACATTACGTAGCAGTTCCACAAAGTGAGACCCTAGATCGTTCATTTAAATTATATCATTTGTTTAAGAGTCTCTGTTGATATTACATTCCTCCAATGATTTTATATCTTTCAGTCCAAACGAAATCATGAAGGTAAACTAGCTCAAATATCTGGTGAAAGCTGGTTTGCTAAAACAAAAATGTATCAGAAACGTAATATGATGGAGAAGACAGATAAACATAATTTATTCGGATCTATCGTCCAAGCCGGGGATCGTTTACTCTCAAGCCTAGTATAACTAGCAGGTCGGAGGAGTTTGTTATCGCCTGGTTATCAATGCCTTCCCGGGGTTACTGATGTAAAATCATGGTTTCGGATGTTGGGTAATAGAAAAGCACTCCCAAAGCAGTCTTGACTTGATATCCAAGCACCTCAGAAAATCATTTTCATTCCATTGGGCAATAACAACGCTTCCGGCATGTTCTGACCATGACTCTCATATTTGTGCTTACGATTCGTGGAATCCAAGATATATTCCAAATTAACGAGCATATCTGGAGGGACTCCTTATTTATATTTCTCAGAAAGAGATACGTACAATAATCGGGTATGCTACCCTTCGTGAATATGTTGGTGTAATGAGTAAACATATTTGACATTGTAGCTCGAATTTATTTCACCGGATTTGCTTGTTAAATTACTTTTTCGTAATTAATCATGTAAAAAATGTCTTCGCACAAATTTAACCACCAATATGGTACAAACGCTGAAGTTTACGACGAAGCCTAGTCGATAAAAACATGCCTACTACCTACATCCTTATCTGATGTTTCCTTGTAGCTATCTAGCCGATGAAGATCGAGGGTCTTGAATGTTTTTTCTTTTTTTCTCTGAAACGTTTTCTATACAAATTTGTCTTTTTAATGCAAACAATACTACTGAATATCTATTCCTCATGGAACCCGCATTGGATTAGTCTTGGTTTAAATCAAACGATATCTTTTAGCGTGTATGTTTCTGAATGCCGGCAATTTTAATACAGATGTGAATGAATAAATTTTTGGCATAAAATTTAACAGATGACCTCTTTCACACGCGTTTAGATTAGTTTACCCCAGAAAGTTATCGACGACGTGACACTGTCGGTTTTTTTAGTCTTGCTGCTTTCACGGCGTGGTGGATATCTCGTTGTTTTTTGCTCTGTTATGCGAATGAAACTTAAAGCTTTTTTTTGAACTATAAATATTTCCTTCTACGGTTACAAGTGGATAAAACGTGTAATAACTTAATGACGGGACAATAATGTGACTTAATAGCTTTGACAAATTTCTCACTAGACAAAGTTTGCATTTGACGTTGACTGCTCTCAACCATATGCATAATTTCTTGTGAGCGGATAAATGCATCGTCATCATCAAGGGTCAACAATCCTAGGATTGGTTTGACGCAGCCCTCCTCTCGGATCTCCTATCGGCCAACCTCTTCATACCAACGTAGTTCCTCTCTTTCACATCCTTTACGACCTGTTCTATGTAACTCATACGAGGCCTGCCTTTTCCATTCTTCCCGTTCACTTCGGTGATCGTCTTCATCAGGCCATCATGTCTCAAGATATGGCCGATTAGGTTGTCCCGTCTTCTTTTTATAGTTTTCAGCAGACTTTTATTTTCTCCCACTCTTCTTAAGACTTCTTCATTTGTCACTCGGTCGATCTATTTATCTTCATCATTCTTCGATAGCACCACATTTCGAATGCTTCCACCCTTTTCTTCTCCGCTGCTGTCATCGTCCATGCCTCACTACCGTAAATAAACATGCTCCAGATATACGTTCTAATGAAGTGCTTCCTTACTTCCAAGCTTGTATTTTCAGCTGTAAGTAGATTCTTCCTTTGAATGCCCTCATTTCCTGAGCTATTCTGCTGTTTATTTCTTTCTTGCTTCGTCCGTCGCTGGCTACTCTACTTCCCAGGTAACAGAACTCTTTCACCTCTTCCAGTTTCTGTTTTCCTAGTTTGACATTGGTTTTGGTCTTTCCTGCTGCACACCAATATCTTAGTTTTCTTCTTATTGATCTTCAGATGATAACTGGCCATTGTACTTTCCATGGTTGTTAGCATCTTATTCAGCTCCTTCTCTGTCTCTGCTATGAGAGCTATGTCTCCAGCGAATCGTAGCATACTGATTGTATCTCCGTGGATGTTCACTCCGGAGCACTTCTCCTTGACTTCATTGATGGCTCTCTCGATGTAAACATTAAAAATTATGGGAGACAGTGCTCAGCCTTTACTCACTCCTTTCCTTATTCTTGCCTCTTTACAGCTGGGACCAGATTTTATCACCGCCACTTGGTTTTTATACAAGCTGTGGATAATTCTTTGGTCATTGTACGAAACTCCAATTCCTTCAGAATTCCAAGCATTAAATTCCAATCCACTTTGTCAAAAGCCTTCTCTAAATCCACAAATGCAATGAAGATCGGTTTGTTCTTCTATTGTTCGGTATGCATAATTTCTTGTGAGCGGATAAATGCAACCAAGCAAAAAAGCAAATTTTCCTGTTCAATTTGCCTGTGGGCGATAAGCCTTCACCCTGGCTTGTAGCAACAGCACTCTAGAGAATCAACTAGGAAAAAAAACACACCGTGTGGCATACGTGCGTGTCTAGAGGCATACGTGCGTGTCTAGATGGCGTCACAAAATACGTGAAGAGTCAAGTTCTCTGTTTCATTGGCCCTGGGAAGCCATCTCAGGAGTCTAATTTCCGTGGGGTATGACAGGCCATGACATCCACTTGAGAAATTAAGATCCCATGTCCTCGCCCTTCCCTCTGATTCCGACCAATGTCAGATTCCAAAGAGCTCTTTGCAGTCAGAGTTTGGGATGTTTGGGCACCCCACATAGGAATACGAAGATTCTTACATGTAAGGCCCCGTTTCCACTACTGACATTTCTACGACGGTAACTCTCTACCCGCGCAATGCTAGTAATGGAAACGCTCGAAAACGCCTACCATGGTAGATAGTCCTACTAGCATTGAGTTACCCTTGTTAGATCAGGGAATAGTGGTTACCGTCGCGTCTCTTTTGTAATTGGAACGCAAGTTAGTCAAAATCCTGGTAAGAATTATGGGAAAACAGTTGAATCACGGATAGCGGTGAAGGATCGCGGAGTGTGCATCTAGGAAAACGTAGTTGGTGTGGTGTCTTTGTTTGGCTTAATACTTGATTTTTGTCTACGCTCAATGATGCTCCAGAGTTGTTATTACCTATGGTTTACATAATTTAATTATATTTTCCCAGCAATGACCGAACAAAAGAATTGCAAAAACTTTGCTCACGAGGAGACGGACTTGCGCGTACGCGATAATCCCGACGACATTTTATTATAACAATCAATATAGATTCTTGAATAAAACTTCAAGTGCTTACACACTTCAATGTGCTACCATCTTTGCGCATTTCTATAACGATCGTCGATTTTCTTTTGAACTGGAATACTGGTAACCGCTATGTGACGAAAGCAGTGATTACAAGGGTAACTTTGTAGCTAACTGGAACGCAGGTAGGTTATGAGGGCTGAAATAACCGTGGTAGAATGTCAGTAGTGGAAACGGGGCCTAATCGGGACTTCGAAAGGTTATCCTCCGATGTGATAAAATTCTTTTGTTGACGGCTGTACAGAGAGATAATGTATTTCACGGTAGGTAGACGCAATTCTATCAACGCCACGAAAGGAGTGTATGACATTTAATGATCAATGCACCGGACAAATTTAAGCAATAAAGCCATTCGCGACAACTGCTTCGGAAGGCTCTCTGGTCACATTTCAAGATTTAAATAGTAGTATTGAATGATAGAATGCATACTCTTCCTTATGATGGTAGTAGGTAAATTCAAAAATGCATGTCAATAAAAGTTTCGAATAATGTCACAAGTTGCCACAGTTATGTCAAAAGAGGCTTTGCAATTCCTGTGTCATTGTACTTTTGCTTGATGCTTACCTCATAACCGCAAGAGACACGTATCGATTGCTCGAAATACCATCGTCCTGGAACGCGGAAGTAACCTTGGCAACTCCGTTCCAACACGCAGGTGGCCCTTTGTCTGGTTAAGGATGCGCTGCCCTTCTTAACGGGCACCGTCGTGAAAAATTTATGCTGCAGGGGTTATTATTCGGCAAAAAGCCATTGACTTTCAAGAGCCAAGCTCTTTCTGTGCATACTTGGGTTGAAGTTTCTCAGCCAGGGGTGACACCCCCCCTTTTGATTGTGGTCTTTTAAGACTTCTTTATGATAACTTTTTGAGAAACACATTGAATGTCCTGGCGGCCTATTATTGATTAAACTTGGATACAGAAGATTGCCCTCACAATTAGTTTCTACATCGAATTCAATCACGTCCCGGGCACCCAGCTCTTCAATATTATCCCTATTCCTGAGACTGCTCTAAGTCATAATTATTCTATCCAAATTACTCACTCTTCGCCTCCCTTCTATTCCCTATTATTATTAGTATTCTACCAATGAAGGTAGGTTTAGATTGACATTTAATTCTTCCCACCCCCTAAATTTCACACGATGTCCCTCTTCAGCCCCTCCTACCTCCTGCCATATTTTGCCAATGCAATTATCCTTCTCACTTCAATGCTGCTATACCCTTGTTCTTCCAACACACTACCTAGATAGCTAAATTGCTCAACCTGCTCTAGCTTCTGACCTCCTACTTTTATCGTTACATCTTTCTGTTCTTGAAAAACGCATTACTTTAGTTTTCTTCTTGTTTATCTTCATCCCGTATCTTTTGCACTGTCCCTGCAATGCATCCAGCGTTTTTTGCAAGCCACGGGCTGACTAGCGGTTGGTCATCCGCAAACCTCACTGATTTTATCAATTTCCTCCCGACCTTTACTCCAGCCTGCAGCTCATCCCAAGCCTCTCTCACCATTTCCTCCGAGTATATTTGGAAAAGTAACGGCGATAAAGGACAGCCCTGCCTAACTCCCCTCCCTATTGTGGCCCAATCCGATTCTCCATCGGCTACTCTCACCTGCGCCTTCTTGCACCATGCATAAATTCCGGATCAGTCTCCTGTCTCTCAAGTCCACTCCTATCTTCCGCAATATTTCCATTAACTTGTCCCACCTCACTCTGTCGAACGCCTTTTCAAAATCAACAAAGCAGGCGAATATATCCTGATTGAATTCTAGATTCCTTTCCACTAGTATTCTCATCACTGCAATCGCATCCCGAGTGGCCCTCCCCTTCCGAAATCCAAACTGATCCTCGCCTAGGAATTCGGTTGCTCTCTTTTCCATTCTCCTATTGATGATTCTAAGCACTACCTTTGCCGCATTAGGAATCAAACTTATCGTTCTATAGTCTTCACATTCTTTTGTCACCCTCTTTTTCGGTATTGGTATTAGCACGGTTTTTACATAATCCTCCGGCCAAGCCCCCTCCTCGTATATTCTATCAACCCCTTTGAAATCACATGTACAGAGTATTTCTTATCTCCCACTGACAATCTGTATTTGGCACTTAAAGTGCCTTTGCACACGTTAGGGGTTATCCTCCGATGAAAATTAACACTTAGTAATAATTTTGATAGCTCTCTCTCTCTCTTCCTTCTTCGTGACTGAATTAAAATCTTGAAATGGTTTCCATCCTCTCTCTCTCTCTCTGCGCAGTCATTCACAGTCATTGAAGACTTAATAATACGCAAGCTGTTCTGTTAGTCCGAATGTTCATCCCATTCTTGTGTGGGTACACCAAAGAATCCCGTTCATTTTTCCAATATATTAAACAGCTTTCTCGAATTAGTTGCGGCAAAATGTAACAAAGATGACTTGGGAAGACCTTGAAGTTTGGGAGATACTTTCTTAGGCGGATCAGGTCTTCGCGAACATGTCCTCATGCAGTGTGTAAGGTTTTCTTTTTCTCGCCCATCCAGAAAGAGATTCGTCAAACAAGGAGACTCCTACATCTATATCTACGTAATACCCTGCAAGCCACCTTAAAGATGTGTGGCAGGGGGTGAATTATCACCAAACATGCACTACATATCATGCATAAAAAAGGATTAGTATTTATATACTGTTCTAAACTCCACTATGTAAAAAAGATAAAAATAGCAAAGCAAACATGCAAAAACATGCTGTTAGTTGGGTTAGCTTCAAGTCCTTATACCAACATGCAGTTATGTTATCCATCGCTACACTCGTATTGGATATATTTACCGTTATTCATATCCCTAATTGGGGAAATTAAGGGGGCTGCTAGATTCCCCTTTACGCATTCAAGCATTCTTGATTTTGAAGGAGTTGCATTTTTAAAGTACCTACATAATAATTGAATAAGTTACAATTGCTCCGACGAGATTCCAAGTCCTTCACTCTTCTTTCACGCAGTGTTTCTACCTTGTTTGATAGTCTCGGAGCAATTCTTTATTCTTTTCTGATCATGCTAAAATATCTCCCACCAATACGTGCATTACGAGGTACTCTTTGATCAAGCAAGAATTTGACTTCTTTAGCCCTAGCAAATCTATCCGGTTGATTTTCCGCATCCTCATGCGTTAAAAAATCTCTGGCACCACCACTCTTTACAACGTCGAACAAATCATCGAGTTTTGACCCAAAGGCTTCCTTTTTCCTTGACTTCCACTGCACTTCCTTCTCTATCTTTATGCCATCTCCACACCTTGTGTATTGTCTCCAGTTTTTCAAACGCTTTTATTTCTGTAATACCTAGCTGGAATTATGGTTTTGTTCGAAAAATGATACGCATTTCTTACAGTTTTCCTCACACTAAATCTAACAGCCTTCGAACTCTCTAAGTGATGGAAAAAACACATAGAACTTCTCTCACTGTTGATTGCTTTGAGGCAAGTATTTCTTCACTTCCATTTCCCTCCAGTTCCATACCTGAATTTACTCTTAATTTAATGCCTTGCCCCGTCGGCCTATATTGGATCTGAATGATGCGTTTGTCCATGATGAACTTTTTATTTCACTATTTTGGTTCTTTAATACACAAAACCTCGGCACTTCCTTTCTTTTGTACACTAAGCACAAGAGATGGAAGAGGAGCTGAACTAAAGGGGAGTTCCAATAAAAGATTGAACCACTATAGAAAGGACAACAATATAAAAGTGCCAATAAATATGAAACCATCAAAGAATTATTAAATTGATAGTCTCAACAGTGACATTGTAGAAATTGACGTTGTTAACCATGATACCGTGATGAACCATGATACAGTGAATCGCATTGCGAGGGACCATTGGCCCGAGTCTTGAATCTTTCGTTACTCACCGAATAAATGTTGACGCTTTCGTTACCAACGAAAACGTCATATTTTGTTATCAACGTGGATAAACAAATAACTTGAAACGAGTGACGTCATCATAACGACAACTTTCATTCGTTATAGCGTAACGAAAGATTCAAGACTTGGGTCCCATATCTCAGAAACTCTTAGAAACAGGTAAAAACAAACGAAAAATCGTCCCTGAAGGTCTTTACCTTTGTATTTTTCATTATAATAGTGCTTTTATAGCCCAAAAAACGCATATTTAGGTCCAAAGTACTAAATAGTACTTGGAACTAACGGGAACCTTAGCCCCAAGGGCCCTTAATTAATTAATCAAGAAGTAAGTACTTCTTGATTAATTGAATTCAGTGTAGACTAATGTTGCCGCCCTTCACCCAAAATATTCCTACCATCATCGAATAACGCACCTATCCTACATGGCCCGAGAATTACGTCAACCCTATCCGTTACCTCCCCAGAATGAACAACTAACTATAGTCTTTATATAGTTAGTTTATATAGTTTTACTGTCTTAAAGGATCGGGTTCGTATCCCGGAAGTGGCAGAGATATTTCAGTGGAATACTTATTCCCACTTGAATGTGATGTGGATAGTACTTCAAGGACTCTTGTCTGTCTGGTGGGACGTTAAAAAATAGACCCCTTGTAGCCTTTTGTTGATAGCTGGTTGATTCCGACACCAAATTTCTATCCTCTCTTCCTGTTCCCTCAAAATTTCCTTCTCCTTTCGTAATATCTATTTGTCTTCCATGATTCAATTGGTCTAATGTTTTCTTTCACCTCACAAAGGGTATTGGCAACAATCGATCTTCGCTTACAGTGTGTTTTGACTGAGTAGGTTAGAATGTACTGGCGGAAGCATTGGCAGGCTAGCCTATGGGTGAGAACGAAACCAGAATGGGGGTGCTTGGGAACGATTGAGCCCCACCCACTCCGTACAAATAATTGCGTTTTTTACGTCCTCTTGTGGAGACTGAATGCGTATAAACATAATGAACGTAAATAACAACGAAATCGTACCCTAATTCCATCGTTGATGCGTCAATTTATCTTTCTAGGTTTTTTTAATATGGTAATAACACATTGTATTCCCCTGGAAGCCAATTTTATAACTAAAACTGTTTCAGTAGCGTTAAGATCTACGGAAGAACGATGAAGATGAAATGGATCGACCAAGTGAAAAACGAACAAGTCCTAAGACGAGTGGGAGAAAAGAGAAGTCTGCTGAAAACATTAAAAAGAAGACGGGACAACACAATCAGCCATATCTTAAGACACGATGAAGCCTGATGAAGACAATCGTCGAGGGAAAAGTGAACGGGAAGAATGGAAAAGGCAGACCTCGTATGAGTTACATGGAGCAGGTCGTTAGTGATGTGAAAGAGAGGAATTTCGTAAATATAAAGAGGTTGGCCGATAGAAGAATCGAGTGGAGAGCTACGTCAAACCAATCGTAGGGTTGTTGACCAATGATGACGATGATTAGTGTTTATACAACCTCTAATGTGCATTAAAGTATAAAAAACAATGAAATCATACCTAAATTTCAACAGGAGGTAAGGATAAGGAACACTACCAATCACTGTTGAACGCCTTTACGTCTCATTCTTTACAACAGCTAGTAAAAGAACCGACCAGGGGAAATAACATTCTAGACTTATTAGAAACAAAATACCCGAAAAAGTTCTAAATATAGTTACAGACCCAGGAATTAGTGATCATAAAATAGTGCATGCGAAATTTACTGTAGGCGTTGAAAGACATTATAAACCATGCAGGAGGGTATACTTATTTGGCAGGGCTAACTACGATGGTATGAAAGAGGAATTAAGGGAATAGTTTAATGTATTTAGTGAACAAAGCAAAGGATTATATAGAGTATTCGTGGAGAGAATTTCTTGATGTCACCCGTAAAGCAGTTAACAAACACATACCAAGTAAATTCATTAGTGATAATACAGAGCCAAGGTGGTATAACGCGGAGGTTAGGAAATCACGAAAGCGACAAAGGGTATGCCACGCTAGGATGAAGAATGCAGGACAGGGTCTATCGGCAGAGGAAAAAATGAGTTAGTCCAAAACTATAAAAAATCGAGAGCATTAGCAAGGAAATCATGTAGGCAAGCGTTATCACATTTCAAGAGTTAGGAGAATATATAGATAGCAATCCTAATGCGTTTTGGTCATATGTGAGAGAGCTTCAGGGAAACAGGTCCACAGTGCACACACTTAAAAACGATAAAAGAATCAGAGACACCAGCAGTGTAGAAAAAGCCAATACTTTAAACACCTTCTTCCAAAGCGTATTCAACTCATCGTCACACAACGCAGTGGAACCACCGCCGAACACTTTCGGTGAGCAAATGCCCGAAATTCTCAAATGGAATATATTCCGCGACATAAAATTGTGAAATTAAAATTGATTTCGAGGAAAGAGCCCTTACAACTGCTCCGTTAAGCCCCAAGTGCTTTTACAGATACGTGGATGACACGTTTATCATGGACCGGACGCTCTTGCATCGTTCTTGGATCATATGAACAACCAGCATCCCAATATCCAATTTACGATGGAAACGGAGAGGAGTAATATGATACCAGTTCTCGATGTCATTAACCACCGGAAGGAAAATGGCAAACTTGGGCACAGCGTTTACCGTAAACCGCGAAAAATAACGAAGGAGACGATATGTACGTTTGAGTGAAGACGATATGCATATTTTTTCATCGCTGCCATCAGGGCAAGCTCAGCTTACCTAGCTTACCCCCAATGCACGCCACTGCAGAAATGTGTTATATGTTAGGACGGCCTTGCATCTGGCGATTGGGGCGAGGAGGAGCCTCTTCCTGGCCAACAACAAAAATCATGTTGGTCGTTGTTGAGATCAATGGACTTGGCTCTGATTGACTCCGCCCTCGCTGAGGATGCCAACGACAGACGTACTACGTTCTCTCCACGCTCTCGAACTTTAAGCTAGATTGAACAAAGACTCCACTAGTTAGAGCGTAGAGACAAGGATAACTCAGTACGGTGCGATGATTGTGACGGCTTCGATAGTGCGGTCATACCATCCGATGTATCCTCTTAACTTCTCTAACCCCTTCTCCCTAACTCTCTAAATTAACCATCATAATATCTAATGAAATAATGTATAAACTAAATAAAAATAGCCAAATGAAAAACTCTTTATATCAAAGGTTGATTTGCTATGAGGAACTTTATCAAATGCCTTTTTAAAGCCTTCTCCTGCACGAATAAAGCTAATTGTATCTCGCAAGATTACCTTTCCGGAACCCATGTTGAGTAATCCCCGATTTACCGATGTTTCATGATCGAACGAACAGCAATGTGTTCAAATACTTTTAAAGAGAGGGATGCGAATGAAATGAGCCTGTAGTTACTTGGTTCTTCCTTATCACTGCTTTTAAGAGTAGGTGTAATTTTAGCTACTTTTCAGTCTTAGGGTACTGCATGGTTCTTAAGTGTCATTGAAAATTATTTAAAGGTGGGGTGCTATATGAATGCTAATGAAGATACGTAGCAGATACGTTATCTATCTATTTCTTCCCCATGTTTGAATTCCACAACATCACGACATTTCTACTTTTTACGTTGAAGAGACGTTCCGGCTAGGGAAACTCCAAATGATTCCTTGTGGATGAATTTTTCGCCTGGTGAGTACATACTGTTTGTTAACGCTCTCGCCCATTGTGTTGGCAGTAGCTGCCTTACACCGAGGCCAAGATGCCAGCCGTTGCCCCGGTGACCCGCGCAGCATCCCCTCTCTATGGCGCCCGGAGGCATTCGCTCACTCCGCCGCCGCCAGGGGCGCCTCCTTCGTCCCTGACCAGCCGCGTCGACGTCACCAAGCTTCCAGATCCAAGGGGTCGCTTCCGGCTGGAGAGGCTCATCGGGGAGGGGACGTACGGGGAGGTCCATGCCGCCCTCGACGTGCAGACAGGTACGACCTCACACTCGTGCTGCCTCACGAAATACATAGTTCATTCATCCAGACCAGCTATCAGTCGGTCAGCAAACAAAATCTGACTTCAACCCTCTCATAACCATGGGCTTATAAGTTTTAATTCTAGATGTCTCAAGACGTGGGGGTTGACAGGAAAGATAATGTACAAATGGAATCACATTTATTTATTTGTGCGGCTAAAATCAACATATGTCTCCTGCAGATAATAACCTTTCCTACGTTGCAAATGTCCTTAACATTTGTACCACTTTGTTCCCAAATGCCTATTAACTGAAGGCTCGGTGGAAGTTTTTTCGGTTGAAATTGTACTCATCATGTATTGTCTTAATATGCAAGGAAAATTGTATGTCAAGCTGCCAGTTTGCAAGACTATAACGTTGGGGGTCTAAATATAGATTCCGCCGGGAGCCTCAGAGGTCATAAATACGTCCCTGACTAGTACGTATATATGCATAAAGTTCCTTTTCTTTCCTCGAATAACTCCTTCCTTGAGAAAGTCACTATAACCGTTGGAAGCATATGTCCCAGCCGCTGTGCATCTGCCCGTTCTCCAGGTCGGCGGGTGGCCATCAAGATCCTGGAAAACCCTGGAGAGAACGCGGAGGAGCTGGAGGAGGAGTTCCGCGTCCTGCGGGACTTGTCGCTGCACCCCAACCTGCCCTCCTTCCACGGGCTGTTCTTCCTGCCGGCGCCGCGCCCCGCACCCGATGCCCCCTCCTCCAAGCTGCAGCCGCCCCCTGCCCCGCCGCACCACAGGCTCCTGGCTGAGGACCAGGTGTGGTTCGCCATGGAGGTAAGCTCTTCGAATTGTGCGATCGCTCGCCGAAAAGTTCGACGAAGAACACCCGAACCTCCTCAAGCAGCGTTTACACGTGTAGCAGTTGACTGCTTATGATAGTCGCGAGATGCGCGATATATCGAGGTATCGCTACTGCTATGATGATTCTGCACTAACTTCTATGCAGCTTAAAGCCGCTATTTATTTAGAACACCCGAACCTCCTCAAGCAGCGTTTACACGTATAGCAGTTGACTGCTCATGGCAGTCGCGAGATGCGCGATATATCGAGGTATCGCTACTGCTATGATGATTCTGCACTAACTTCTATGCAGCTTAAAGCCGCTATTTAGGCGTTGTCATCACAAATAAAAAGTTTTATTTCAATAGTGATTGATGCTTAAATTTGCGTTAAATTCAACAAGCAATAAATTCCATCGACGATTATCTTTTGTTCCCATTGTTTAAAGAGCAGAATCTCCTCTTTGGGGACGGATATGCTTGTTATTATATCCAAACTCCGTCGTGTATTGCTTTACGTTGGCGATTGTTGCGATTGTGTTGGGTACATTTCCGCTGGAAAGTAGACGAGAGGGTCCGAATGGAGAGATAGACGGGCTTCAACTTTGCTAATAGCTCGAACTAGGATCAATAGTGTTCGACATGTGTCCAGTATCGACCTAAACTCGCATCGCAGTTGCTATTTACACACGCGAGTGGAGTTAATAGTTGTTAGCAGTTGACTGTCATAGCAGTCAATTGCTACGTGGAAACGCACCTTTAGGGTGCTTTCGATTTGCGGCTACAGCCATGGCGTTAAACGGCGATCGCCACTTTGCTTTCGATGCTTTCGATATGTAGCTGGATCGCCGTCTATCGTCGGCTGCCGTTGACTCTCTGCTCTGAGGAGAGCCGAACAGATGAAAAGCTGTTGGCGTAATAAGATGTCATGTCAAACAATGCCACAACAAAGTATCAACAATATTTTTTTGTAAACACGCAGACACAGGAAAGGTATTCTACGGCATTTTTCAATCAGAACCCCAAAAATACTGCTATGGCATTCCACTAACAAACTGCCCCCCGTGGGTTTAAGGAGTCCCAGAGGCATATTCATGGCCAACAATTTTTGAGACTCTTCCTTTACCTGCAATTGCAAATAGACTTCTGACAGATCTATGACGGAAAACACTTTCCCCATTGAAAGGATTGCAAAAATATCCTTTGGCTTAGGCAAAGGATAAAGGTCTACATTTAACAAGGGGTTGAAGGTCTTATTATAATCTACGACGATTCTGTCGTCTCCTGAATTTGGTTTTGGAACTGCCCAAATGGAAGACGTAAAGTTGGAGACACTCACAGGTACATACCGTCCTTCCTGTATACCTCTACGCAATTTCTCCACAATTTGTAGTCTCAATCCATAAGGGACTTCGCACATGGCACTGAGAAAGATTTGGTTTTCACAGCCTGTCTTAAGTTCTAATTTGGCCGTAACCCCTGCAATAGTTGATCCTTTATCACTAGAGAACACATTGGGGTACCTTTGTTTTAATACCAGCACTTCCCGAGGAAAATAACATTGCCTTACCGCATTAACTCTGGCATCTTCAAGCATATTAATCTGCAATACCTTTCTCCATCGGGGAGTTAAAACGTCCAACCGTTCCCTTCCCAGGAAAGACACAAAGGGGTGATTACCCCGAACAACAATCAAAGGCAACACTACTTTACAGTCCTTGGTGGACGCACATACATTAGTAGGCCCCAAAACTTGGATGGGAATACCTTGCTAACACTGAAATTTTAGATGAGGTGCTGGAAATGATTCCTTTCCAGGGAATTATCGTTCAAATGTCTCAATTCTCATCAATCGTTCAAGTGCCTCAATTTGCATCAATGTTACTCCTGAACCGCAATCCACCTCCATACTCACCGCCTGACCTTTCATCAAAACACTATAAATGCGGGATTAACGCGGGATTTATCTACAGTTACAATTGCATCTACAATCGCGTTTCAAGCAGTGACCGAACGCTTACGTGTGGGGCAGGAAGCTATGGCGAGGGAACACAACAAACGTGCCAGTGAAGTGTCTTTTCGATTGTTGGGGATAAAGAGTATTTGCGGAAGGAGGCCACTAGGCGGGGAACTCAAAGAAATTAGAGAAACGTTGGGAAGGACCGTACGTAATTAAGGCTAAGACTGGACCCGTTAATTATCGGATCCAAAGCACGCAGAATCTCAGGGTCACTCGGGTAGTGAATGCGAACCGTTTAAAGGAGTGTCGTATGAGCGAGCAACAAGACCCTTCCCCACCGTTCCAGAAAGTGAAAGGTACCCCGAGGAAGGAACGAAGTTTTTCCCTCCCCCCACCATTGGCCATCCCCAGTGAAGTATTGGAGCCACCACATCCTCCAACACCCCCCTCCACATCCCCCCCCTATGCCTTATTGAAACGCGATTTTTAATCGTGCTTGACGTTCTGCGGCATAGTTACCGTCTGTGTCGTAACTTACCGATTGTGGCGAGGCAATATCATCGAACGGAAACTCAATGGCGTCCGTGCATGAGGAAATAAGGAGTTTCTTTCGTAACGGATTGTGGCGAGCTCCTATACGCAAACATCGCAAAACACAACCATTTATCCCAAACCCGATGGTATCTATCTACAAAATTGAACAGCACATCGTACACATGGCTGCGCTCGATCAAACCGTTACCAGCTGGATGATAAGCTGTTGTCTGTAGTTTCCTCATTCCTAACAATTTACACACTTCGCGCATGAGTTGGGACGAGACGTTTGAACCCCGATCCGTTAGTATTGGCTGCGGGATTCCATAACGAGTTATAATCTGTTCTACAAAGGCCTTGGTCACTGTTTCCGCCTTCTGATCGGGGAGGGCTATTGCCTCCGGGTACTTAGTGAAATAATCCTGAAAGGTCAGGACATTGCGGTTTCCGCGGAGTAACGTCACCAGGGGTCCAACGAGATATGAACTGCACCGTTCTAACCGGGCGTACACCTCCGGTAGTGCCTGTAATGGTACCTTGGTAGCCTTGCGGGGTTCCTTTCGCAATTGGCATGATTGGCACTGCGAGCAGTACCTTGCAACTTCCTGTCGCATTTTTGGCCGCCAAAACTTTACTTGTATCAGCCCGGCGGTGCACCTCACGCCCATGTGACCGGCGCACGGAGAATCAGGGAATGCATTAAGGATTCTTTCTCCCATGCTCCTCGGCGCTACCTGCGTTGTAATTCCACCTTTGGTACATTTCTATACAAGATTCCTTCCGAATCCAAGTAAACATTTCTCATCTCTTCTCTTTCGCGCTCTCTCCGTCTCTGTTTTTTCTCTTGTTTTCTCCCACTCTCTCATCCTCTCTCTCTTTATCCATAATTTTCTTGCGCCAGGGATCGCTCTTTTGTTCCTCCTTTATCAAACGACGGTCTCAAACGGGCTCGAACGAAGGCTGTATGACTCCCTCGGGTGTCCGTGTGATAACGGGTGTTGGATCTCCAAATCATATTCGCTTTTAAAAGTAGCGACCAACGTATGAGGCGTGATGATCCTCCTGCCTTTCGGGAGTATATCCATCGGAGCGAACGGCAATCGGTGACTACTGTGGATGGTTGCCGTTCACGGAAGTACTTAATGGCCCATACTACAGCTAGACACTCTCTCCCAATGGCGCTGTAATATCGCTCAGCCTTATTTAATTGACGTCTGGCGTATGCGACCAAATACCCACCGGTGGGATCCTTTTGCGCCAATATCGCTCCCAATGCGTCTCCAGATGCATCAAGGTGCAAGAAAAAGGTGCGGGTGAACTCTGGATGCCTCAGAATGGGTTCCCGGCACAGGAAGTCCCTCAAGGTCTCGAAAGCTGAGGTGGCGTCCTGGGTCCAATCGAATTTCACACTCTTCTTCGTCAATTCCGTGAGAGGCTTGGCGATTTGTGCAAACTGTGGAATGTATCGGCGGTAGTAACTTCCCAGTCCTAGAAATCCTCTGAGCGTGCGTAGATTATGTGGCGGGGAAAAAATTTCTTTATTTTTGCGACCTTTTCTGGGTCCGGCTCTACTCCCCTCGATGAAATAATATGTCCGAGATATTACACCACCTGTTGCAAAAATTTGCATTTTGAGGGCTTCAGAGAGAGTAGTTCAAAGGCTGAGAGAGGCCTGCCTCTCTCAGCCTTTGAACTGCATTTCTTTAATGTGCGAGGTGTTCCCTAACGTCTCGTCCGAAGACGATGATGTCATCGAGGAAAACTAGGCATTTATTTCCTCTGAGTCGCGATAGGACTGTGTTAAGAAGATTTTGGGAAGTACTAGGACTATTTGCCAAACCGAACGACTTTCCAAGGTACTCGCAGTGGTTTTCTAAGCAGATAAAGCCTGTCTTCTCCATGTCCCGCGGGTCCATTTCGATCTGCCAGTACCAGCTAGTTAGATTCAACGTCGAAAAATACTTGGCTCCTCCGAGTTTATTTATTTATTTATTTAACATGAAATCCAAAAACAGCATTTGCATTGGATTTTTTAACGAAGAATAAATAACACAATTATAAGACATAGGAAAAAACAATAAATAAAACAAGAAGAATCAAATTAGGAGGGAAGTCTGTTGATAGCGGTTGTGAATGATGAAATGGATGATGTTATGTCAATATGGAAAGGATATTGAGGGAGTTGTAGATAAGAGACAGCCGGTTGTTTAGGGATCTCTGAGTCACAGATAAACGGTGGTGAGGTAGATGAAATAGAGACGAATTTCGGGTTTTACGTGAAGGGAGAGAGAACATTGGGAGAAGGTCATTCGACCTGAAACGGCCATTCATGATTCCGTGGAAAAACTTGAGGTCACTTAGTGTGCGCCGGCGTTGCAAAAGAACAATCTCAAGGTCCGAGAGCCGAGGGCATTAGCCGAAAGATTCCGAAGAGGGGGGTTGCGATTTTTGACGATACTGATGAAGAAGTTATAACTTATAAGAGTTATAGTTATAGCTTATAGCATGTGATAACTTATAACAATAGGCCTCTTATAAGAGCTTTGAGATTGGTAGGACAAGCAGAGGACCATATTGGCGAACAGTAATCTATTATTGGAAGAACACAGCCGGAAAAGATGGATTTCAGAGCCATAGGAATTTGTATTTCTTTGAATCTGTAGAGGAGTTCAACTAGAGCCATGGCTTTAGAAGAGATATGTTTAATGTGGGGGGCGAAGGTTAGCTTGGAGTCAAATAGTACACCAAGATCACTATGGGATGTAACTTTTGGGATTGGTTGGGCAGAGAAACTATCGGAGGACTTTACAGGATTGGCGCGTAATGTAAAGGTCAGGGTTTTGGACTTGATGGGATTTACCTTAAGCTTCCAGGTAGAGCTCCATTCTGAAATGGATGTAAGGTTGAGGAAGTTGGTCAATAGTATCCTGGTTGTTAGGCAACGGATATTCATATCTTCGCGTAATTTTATTTAACACTCGGAAATCCTTGCAGGAGCGGAGTTTTCGTTCTCCGTCCTCCAAATTCTTTTCCACCAGTGATACTGGGGCGCTCCAGGGTGAAGTCGACTCTTAGATGATCCCTTGCTCCACCATCTCGGTGAGGTGCCAACTCATCGTTTAGCGCTGGGAGTGTGGAATCCTATAGCGTGGACGACGGATAGGCGGGGTGGTTGCCCGTATGAATTTCGTGACGGACGGGCGCGCAGTTTTTCCCAACGGGGTTCCATCTTTGTGGAAGACGTCACTGTACTCCAGTGCGCGTAATTACCTACCTTCTCACACCGGCAAGACGTCGCACCCTCTCTCCAGTTCCGCGGGGAGCTCCTTCTGCTTCCTCCCGTCACCTCTGGACGGGGGACCACATACTTCGAACTCCCGCGCGATTGTCCCAATCACGGTGTTCACGGGGATTTCCACCTTTCCCCCGGATCCCTATTCATTGACTTCACGGAGAAGTGATCGCCTTCCATGCGATGCACACGATCACTCTTCCGACCATAATCCCATGAATAGGGATTTCCGCAGGTTCCATCGGCCATGTCTCCGTTGTATCTGCTGTCTCGGTTATGTCGCGACGATTTCGCGGAGGAAGCGTGATTCTCTCCTTCAATCTTACAATTCCTCCCTCTTTTCCAGTTCCCTTTTGTCTTCTCGTTTTGGGGGCCTCTTCTCTGTCCTCTCCTCTTCCGCCTTTTCCTTTCGTCTCTCAAGGGTTCTCCGCAGGGATGTGATCCGAAAAGGCATTTTACGTCTCGTGCCGTACCTGGGAGGCACCCGAACTCGGAGTCCAAGCCTCGGCGTTGAAGGAGACCCAACCCTTCACCACGGGTGGTTTATAGCACCAACTGACCAGTCACACTATAGTTTATAACTTCTTAAAGTTACACATAAATCACAATGTTAGACTTTGTGTTGCACCAGTCACGCCGATGAAAATGTTTTTTTCATCGCAGTCATAAGGTAGGAATTAACCAATTTACATGCTTTAGTAATTTAATGTACATCAAACTCGCTTGGTTTACTAATTCACGTAAAATGGTTAATATATATATGGTATAACTGTGTTTAAAAAACAATTTTTATCAACGTGACTAGTGCAACACAAAGACGAATATAGCTTTGTGATTTATGTTTAACTTTGAGAAGTTATAAACTATAGTGTGACTGGTCAGTTGGTGCTATGAACCACCCGTGGTGAAGGGTTGGGTGTCCTTCAACGCCGAGGCTCAGACTCCGAGTTGGGGTGCCTCCCAGGTACGGCACGAAACGTAAAGTGCCTTTTTCGGATCACATCCCTGGTTCTCCCTTCCCTCCTCTTTCTCCTCGCGGGGCGATTGCCTTCTACCCCTCTTCCTGCGTTCGCACCCTTTCCCCATGCCTTACATTTTCCAAGCAGATGTTCTCCTTTCCCACGCGCAGCGTCTCGGATTTTAAGTCCAATTCTCGCTCCCAATGTCCTAATGAGATATAATCCGATTATGCCGTAGTTGGGTAATGGGGTCGTTTAACCATATTTTTTTCTTGCCGAGTATGATAAGAGTTTGTAAAATAAAAAGACCCGTGTTCTTCCGTTTTTTGAACCGTAAATTCTCCAATATTTCTCGAGTTATAAGCGGTGAAAAACTGATGTTTTTAACCCTTTTGGAAAAGTGGGTATGGTGCAACCTCTGACGTATATCGACTTCGTCCAATCACAACTGAGCCCGCGATGCTACTTCGCCTTATCGCAATGGGGGGGACACAGCTGACTCTGCCAATAAGAGCACTTGCGACAGCATCTGTGCGAGCAGACCTTCCGAGAACCCCCCTCCACTCCCTTCCCTTCCCATAAGAGCAGTCAAGGACGGGAGGAAAATGACGTCAATGTCATCACAGCAGCTTTTTTGGTGGGCGTCACCTTTGGCTTATTTTAATTTTTGATTTATGAGTGATAGGTTGTGGTTAGACGATTAATTTTTTCACTAACATTTTTTTTCGTTTCCATCTAACAATTTCGTGTACAAAATTGCGATTTCGGTTCCGAGTAAACGCCCCCATTTAAAGTCTCCCCCTACTACCTGAAAATTGTGCGTAAAGGTTCGTTTACCTAGCCGTATGGGAAGGGTGACGGAACCTTCAAAGGGTCAGTGGTGAGGCCACATAATCGTGTAGTAGTGGGGGAAGGAGGGGTCGGTGACGACTTCTTCTCGGTGGCGCTGGTGTCGACGAGCAAGGTCCTCCAGCTAGGCTTGTGCGATACCCGATTTTGGTCATCGGTTGTCGATGAAAAAATTTCAGCGAAATCTTCGATGACGATGGCTGTCATCGATCACGATGTACACGATGATCGATGAATGTCGATGATCGATGACTAACGATGATTGGTGCAGATGTCTCAGTTGGAAGTTTGGTGTGGTTATTGTGTGAAGTTTGAATTGGGTCAAACTTAATTGAGAAGGACGAGGACTATTTATTAAAGAGCGAAACAAGCACAAAGTTACAAATTAAGCAACAACTCTTTGTTTTGGTATAATACAATTCTCATATCCGTATTTTCATCGGTGAGTAGATGTCGGTCGTCCAACACAACGTTTTCTGCATCGTTGAAGAACCGCTCTGATGACGTTGAAGTGGCAGGATAACAGAGGTATTTCCTCTCGTACTTCTGAAGGCGGGGATACACAATTCCTTCCTGTCCCTATACCAATGTAGGACGTCCAAAGATTTGGATAAAGCTGGGACCTCCTCGTAATTGTGGAGGTCCGCCAGGAAGGGGTCGTCAGTAGAGGTTCTCGTGTCAGCAGCGCATCACGACTCATCGACATCGATGATTCGCATCGACTCATCGCTGTCGATGGTATATGACATTCTTTGTCATCGATTTCAGTCTTTCTTCAGTCAGATTTCAGTCACCGCAATGACTGAAATCATCATCGATGACTTCGATTAATCGACTCATCGCGCAAGCCTACCTCCGGCTGCCTCCCACGTCCGCGGTGACCGCGTAGTCCTATCCGCTGGGTGGCCGGGCGTCCCGCGTTGCTCTCCCCCTCTCTGTCTTCACCACGGTTGCGTCCTCTCCGCGCGGTGGGGGCGGGGCGCGGAGGTGAAGGCGTTTGGGTGGTGATTACGCCCGGCAGCTACCCGTCCACGTCGTCCTCGGTCCAGGGGTGGGGCTCGGCCGGGGCCCCCCCCTGCTGCTGGCCCCCTCACTGGCGGTCGGGGGGCGGGGGCGTCGCCATGGCTCTGAGGGTGGGGTGGCTTCTCTCCTTCTCCTTGAAGTCCCATATCGCGGAGGGGGCGATGGTCGGCGAAAATACTCGCGACAATCTCTAATTGTATGTCCCGTCTGATTGCATCGGGAACAACGAGCTAGCCTATGCTCTCTCGCGCTATATGTCCGACTCTGCCGCACCGGAAGACGTCATTTTAAGATGTATATTTTTTTAATTCACGCACCCCCCGTTTACATGGACGGTATTCCTTACCCCCTATACTCCGCGGTGGTGACCCCCCCCCCTTTCAGGCGCTTTTAGATACGCCTGTGGGCGAAGCTAACGGCAAAGCAAACTACTAATATATAAAGAGACATCAGGCGAGATGTGGCGGAATTTAAAAATATTGACGGAACAAACTGCAATTTCCAACAAAATATAGAGATTTAGTTACAACCCGATCAGATGATCAGATATCTGATGTAGAGGTTGTGAAAATAATTTTTATTGAAGATTGTTCCGCCATCGAGATACTCAGTTTCTCGGGCTCTGAGTATAAGAAGACGTAAGGAGCTCCTAACTAAAATATGGTACTCGAATCTGCACAGTACTGATTACTGTACTCAAATCCTCTCCACAAAATACATTATAAAAATACAGGAGATGGTCTACCAGCGAAAAGTGTACTACACCGCCGGAATTGGAACCCTTTCCTTTACGGTGGAAGCCCAGTATCCTAACCACTACACCTAATTGATTTCTATCACGGGTAATGGCGCATTCATGGCACCCGCTAAAATCCGGGGAAATTTTTTAATGCTTAAAAACTAGAAACTTTTGATTTTTTTAATTTAAATTTCTGATTTTTATCATCGTAATTTTTCTACGAAAAATGGTATGTTTTGATGGTATATAATCCTTTTACTTTTGCTTTACCATCTGTCTCTGTTATCTGACATGCTTCACCGTTCACCAACTACGATTATCATATCGTAGTTTTCGATATGAACACTACGATATAAATGATATAAATCGTAGTTTTGAATGTCCTGTCAAACAATTTCATATAGGAACGAATTGAATACGGTAAGTTTGTTGATTTAATGTAATGCAAATTCTAGTCATTACGGCGGTGTTTATCCATTTTTCTTTCGATGTAACTCAAGGGAAACGAAGACAATGAAGGGGAAATATCGTCGTGCAATTTTAGTGAATCGAATGTTTGGTTCATGGTTTTGGTGTTCTTCATACTTTGAGAAAGACTCTGCGTTATGCCTTCCATTTCTTTGGCAGTTGTGTAATTTCATTAAAATGTTCATGAATCATTGATCCAGAATGAGACACTCTAAAGTAGTCACTTCGACATTATTTTTCGCGGCAATTTTTCTCAATGTTCTCGTCAGAAGTTCTTCCCCGCTCAAAATACCTGTCTTTAGGTCGGGTAACTCTCTTCCAACCACCATTTCTGTTGTATCTACGAGGATTCGATAATGATCAAATGAAACTCTAAATATATTCAAACTCTTTAATGAACATTCACATTGAAGACATTTCCAAGAGGTCTCTACACACCTTTCAGCTATTTTCTTCCTTTTTTGGGCACCACAGCAAGCACACACACTTTTTCTTCCGTCAGTTTTTACAAGTTGGTGGGGAGTCATCGAGAACTAGAGGCACGAGCGTAGGTTCTATTGCGGCCTAGTATCTTGGGAGAGGAGTAATTCCCAATCATTTCTCTGTATAGACCTAGCCGAAAATCTTTTTGTGTTGATCCATGCCTTGAGGTTGAGGGAGAATTTGTTTCTTTAAAAAGTATGTAACTATTTACAATGGCTGTGTTTACTACAAACACAAAAATATATTTCCACCACTCCAATACGTCTGGTATTAGTCTCACCTTTTGAAGTATGTACCTATATCAAACCAAAATCACTTTCCTTCTTCTCTTTTGTGATATCACTTACCTACATATATTTTGCTATGCCTGTAAACCTATTGTAAGTCATGGATTGTCGAATCAGGGGACAGTCTATTTCCTGACTTCTCCAGTAGTGTTTACTTTCTGGTAGATCAATAACCCTTGAATATACTAAGACTCCTAAATATGCCTTAATTTCCTCATCAGTAACGTCAACCCAATGCCTATATATTTTCCCATCATTGGTGATATTCTGCGTAAATATTAACATTTCCTACTATTCTGTGATAAAAAATCTCCCCTGTTAACTTACATTTCAAATAGGTAATCTAATTCATTCGATCCTACGGGTAAGTTGTGATTTGGCCCCCTTCCTCCAACAAAAGCACGTGGAACTTTGTAATGCAATGAGTATTCCCATTTAGGATGGAGTACATTATCACCTGCCGCATTACTGACTCTGGGAGTGTATAATCCTCTTCTATATAACTATGACCAGAACTGGCACGTTCAAGCAATTCCTCCTCTTCATCTGAAGACCTTGGACACTCTGTATCACTAAGGGAATCATCTCTGTCCTCTTATATTGCTATATCATCTGCTCATCCGCACTCAAGGAAGCCATGGTCAGAACAGAGAGGCATTTGGAGGGAGTTTCTTGCTCTGAAACTATCCTGTATGTTCCGCATGTTTAGTGATGACAAATCCTTGGGGTCACACAGTTTTAAGAGATTAAAAAATCACGCATTTCTATTGCCAACTCAGGTCTGTTTCTTTCCAGTATACCATTTGAGTCTCTCTTTCCCCTGCAATAGCGCTTCCTCACACAGACCTCACAGGTCAAGGGAACTGAAGGTCTTATGACCTAAGGAGCCATTGCTCAGCGCCTCACTCCAAAGGGGCATGAAAAAGAGTCCGGCGGGCTAAAAGAGTTTTTTCTTTTTTTGCACCACATGTCTCTTTGAGCGTGATGTAGGAATGGGTGTTTTCTTAGAAAAAAAAGCTCCCTATAGGAGGCAGAAGCGTGGAAGAACCGAAAGAAGGCTCTTCGCAAGCCAATGCTGGTCACCCATTTTCTGCTATCTTACAGGGGGAGAGAGAGGGTGCCTGGGCCGCCTAAACAAGCCATAGCAGGCGTGGTGTTTTCATCTTCTATTCTCGCTTCACAAAGTATCCCATTCATTCATTCAAGAAACCATGGCTCATCACCTCTCCGTGAACAAGCCCTCCTCTGAAATTACTCCAGAATCTTCTTTCATTACTTCACTGGTGATAATATGCTATCTCGAAGACTCATTAGGTCTTCGGGATCTTGTGGGTCTTGTGACATATATTATGAGGTTCTGTTTCATCTCAGAGGGACTAAGGATAAGAGAGATGCGTGCCTTAGTGATGATAAGCACTTTACAAGCCGAAACAGAATCATGTAAGGCTCTAAAGATTGCCCTTAGTATAGCAGAGCAACATGGCCGGTTTCGACCGACTTAGAAGGGAGAGGTTTAAAAACCAGCGACCGGTTTCGGCCGACTTCGGAGGGAGAGCGAATTGAGGCATTTATATTTCAATAGGGAGAGGGTTAAGGGTGAAGAATGTCTGGTATCTACTGGGACTTGCTCTTGGAGGTTGAGCTGGTGATGGTTGAGAGGTTTGTGTTTAAATCTGCCCTTTCCCTACTAGCAGCCTGTTCATGTGCCATTACATCTACATCTAGTACAGGAGATATGCCTCTGTCACGATCAGCAGATGGATTTGTCGTACAGCCATCTAGTGCCACTAGCTGGTCTATGTGACGCTTCCAGATGATGCTTGAACTTACTCTCAAACCAAAAAAGTTCCTGGTCCTAGCATTTTCCAAATTATACCCTCAGTCCATTTTTTGCTCGGAGAATGATCATCTCTCACCAGTACTATTTGATTAGGACTTAATTGTCTAGTTTTACTACCTTTACCATATTCAGTCAGTTTGGATTGATTTTTTTCTACAGTTTCAAAATACTTGGGTCTAATTAAATGTAACGGGGACTTAAGAGGCATGAGGTTGAACATGAGTTGAGCTGGAGACCCCTAAATGTTATTGAATTTGCAGAGTTGCGATAACTGAACAAATGACCTTAGTCGTCGACGCACCCATAAACTTAAACCTAAAACTGAACAAAAATCTAGTCAAAGATTATTTTACATCAACAGAGTCATGAAGAGAACATTTCAGTTTGTGTTATACCATTTTAACAGCATTTTTGGCTAAGCCATTTGTTAATGGATGATAAGGTGAAATTTCCAGCACGTAAGCATGCAAGGCACCCATCAGGACTCCATGCAAGATATCCATCCCAGAAAAACACACTGTGTGAAACAGGATTTACTTAATGGAAATTGCCATTTAGAAATCAAGACCTGGACATGTGTTAGCCAAAGACATCAATTTCTGATAGGTTTCAGCTCGTTTGGGGTTGAAAAGTGTCTAAAATCTTCCATAACATAAGAGGGTAATGTCGTGGAAAGGCTGTGGAATGAGAGACCTGGTCACCGGATGAAGGAAGAAAAAGATGATTTAGTCTCCTGAGATGAAAGCCTAGACATTTGATGGTGCTGTTGGGGAGGCCAATGCAAAACCACCCCAATTACTTCTTCTCATTACTTTTTTTATGGAATTGAGGTCACAAACATAAGCTTGGGTTACTATCACAGCCTCAAATAGTTGATAGCATAAATACTTCTTGTTTTATTTGTATGTATTTTGCTATATCAATATTCTCAATATCAATATTTTGCTGTAAATAGGTATTCAGTTCATCCGATGTGACTTCACACTTCAGGCTAATTTGGAAAGTTTAGGTACTACAAAAAGTCTTGGACCTGATAATTCATCTCCTCTGCTAATAAAAAACTGTAATGTTTCTTTAGTATAACCTCTTTATATTATTTTTAACAAATCATTAGAAACTGGTATATTCCCTGAGTCCTTTGAATCTGCTTTCGTTATACCAGTAATTAAGAGCGGTGACAAGCACAGTATTATGTAGTAATTGTAGGCCTATTGTGATTCAGTCAGTAATAGCAACAGTTTTTGAAAGCTCGGTCACTAACAGACTTGCACCTTTAGTTAAGAATGTTCTTGTGAATGAACAGCATGAATTTAGGTGTGGTAGATTGACAACCACCATTCTATTATCCTTTCAAGATTCAGTTAACTCTTCATTATATTTCAACATTTCCAAGTTGACACGGTTAATTGTGATTTTTCTAAGCCTTTTGACAATATTAATCATGCACTTTTATTAGCAACATTTGAATCCTATCAAATATTTGGTCACATGTTCTCCTGTTTCAAAAGTTACTTGTCTAATAGGAAACTAATGGTTAAAATTCATGGTTCAGTATGGACTCCATTTAACTAACCTTTTTAAATAAGTACAAATGGTCTGGGAAAACTTAACAGGGTGTATAGTAAACTTGACTTAGGAGTAATATTTGATTCACGCTTAACTTTTGAAATGTATACTGATTCCATGGTATCCAAGGCATATCTTGGTTTCTGTGATGTCGCTTATAGAGAGGTTGCAAAATAAATTTTTAGGGTTGAGTGCTCTCAGATTTAATATTGAATGAGAAAAAGGCTCTTATGCTGACTTGTTACAGTTGCTAAATTTAAATTATCTTCCTGCAAGGAGGAAACAACTAGGATTATTATTTTCATATTTTCTATAAAACAATCAAGTTAAACGTAGGTACTGAGTTGGTATATTTAATTAATATCAGAACACATTCCTTGCACTGTAGGTGTCACAAGTTTTTCCATTTTCCTTACTTTAACTGTAATTATTTGTATTATTCACCTATGCATAGGATTGATAGGGATTATAATACATAATCATTTTAATGCTGCAGATATTTTTCATTTCTCCTTTTATTGTTTTAAAAAGTTTTTAATGCAACATTTGCAGTCTTGATTATTTTGAATTATTTTAAGTGATATATTTTACGTATTGTGCAATGTTTCTTGCATACTTTTCTTTTTTAGATATTTTTTTTAACCTTTTTTTACTATGTATGTAAAATATGTGAATGTATGTAAATGATTGATGGTGATTTCTGTATGAATGATATGTATTGAATTATCTTAAAAGGACAATTTTCCATGAATAAATACATATTATTAGTATTATAGAAACAATGGTTTTGGGACCCAGGGCCTCATCCTAGCTCCTGAGCTTTAGGCCTTATTACAGCTTCAAAGATTGATAGGCTTTAAGCAACATTCTTGTACCACCTGATGGCCCACCGAGGGACTCTCAGGGCCCAAGGGCCTTGTGAGTATAGTTTTGAGTGTAGTCTTCTCTGGTTCTATTTTGTACAAATATACAGAATTTCAAGAATATCCTGTGATATATCGTGCGATGAAAATTGAAGACCCCAGAATATTTTAACTTGGAAAAGTACTGAAATTACATAATTTCTGCACTGTAGCAACACTGCAATTAGGAAGTACATATTTTCAACCTTTCCTGTGCAAAATAATCTTTGCAACAATTGAGATTATTTGAAATTTTCCAGTTTCTATTTCAGTGAATACATTATTTTAGCCTGTAAGTTAATAATACACGAATGAGAAATATTGTATTTAATGCATATGTTTTATTTTCCTAACTTAAATGCAGCTTGGAGCTAAAAGTCATCCGCTGACAACTATGTTGGCTCTGGAAAGCAATAGGGTTCCAAACTAATTACAACCTGCCCAAAATTAAGTAATTTAGAAAGTGAAAAGTATTCCTTGACACTTGTCTTATCAATAGATTTGAATGGTTGCATAACTATTTTATTTCTGTTGTCAATGCAAAACCTGGCCTGGTGTTGCGTTGACAGCAGACCAGCAATACAGTCTGTGTAAACCAGATATGCTATGTAAATCACATATATGCTATGTGACATGAACATTGCTGCCAAAATTGTGCTGTAATTGTAATTAAAAATAATTGTGATCGTGTTTCTTGTAAGGTGTAATTCTTCTTTTGCACACATGCTCTTGTCATCCCATTGGCTGGATTCAGCTGTGCTCTGGAGGATCGGTGACTGACCTGGTGCAGGGTCTGAAGCGGAGAGGTGAGGGACTCACCGAGGACCAAATTGCGTACATACTTAGGGAGACAGTTGAGGTAAGGGACCCTATTCAAGTGAATGCACAATTATTCATCGTGTTTAAGTATTTCTGGTTTTGTGGTGAGAAATAGTTAATGAGGATTAGTGAATGAATTGTCGAAGGATGTATTCTGAAGTAAATAAAAATAAATGGAGTGGGCAGTGTAAATTACCAGCTCCTCTGCAGCAGTGATGGCAGTTCCTTTGTACTCATGTACAGGAGGGGGCTCTAGGCATGGCCTTTCAAAACACCATTTGAGATATGTTATCATCTCTTTTGACCACGTGCCTCAAGTCACGACCTCTGGATGGACTTCTGTCAACTTCAGCATGTCAAAGTGGAGTCTTTCTTTTTTAAGTTTTCTTGCATTCCCTCTCCTATTACACGTCCTCCCGAGCAGGCTGGATATAGTGGAGGATAAGTTCACACAAGATGGAGGTGAATGCTTTATATACAGTGTTGAGACAGGTTATGGGGCAGTAGTTTGTGGGATTGAGCAAGTCTCCCTTCTTAGGTATGAGAACTCCAAGACCCTCGGCCAGCAACATGTTTATGGGTGGAAATGACTTCTACCACCAGAAGTTGTTCATGGGGCATTTATTCGTGGACCATTGAAGCTTTTGACTGAGGAAGTGTTCCTCACAACTATCTGACACTGAAAAAGGGGTCCATCTATGTTTTGTAGATGGTGGTCGCAATACTCTTTCAAGAGAGCTAATGCCGGAGTGTCTGCATTGAGTGGCTTAGACCTTTCATCAATATCCTTCAAGAAACACTCATCCACCTAGATGGCTGGTGGAGTTTCAACAACAGGAGAGAAGTAGTGGGACTCCTCACTGGGCACACCAAGTGATGAGGCACCTACTCTTCCTGGGAGTCGCAGATTCACCGAGATGCAGGTGGTGCGAAGAAGGGGATGAAACCACACCCCACATATGCAAGTGCCCTGCTGTAATAAGGACTTGGAATAGGTACCTAGGTGCAGCATTCTTGGAGCCCAGGGAGATTAGGGAGATCCCCATAGGGGACCTATTGGCCCTCAGCAAGGTAACTGGCCTCTATGAGTGATTTCACGAGATGGGTTGCTGGCTCTATAGACCAATAGGTCTAAGTGCCTCAGGTCCTCCATTGTGAGGAACTCTACCAGCAACTATAATCTATCTAATCTGATGTCCATAAATGAATATTAATGAACACTCAGAGCATATAATCCACACTTCTTTTAACATATAGAATTCAACTTGGGTTTTGACATGTTATGTCATCTTCAAGGCAAGATCCATCAATGGTCTTGAGCCTTAATATCTGCTATGGCTCGTATAGTCATGACAAGGAAGTGGGGTGAGGAGGAATGGGAAGAGGGGAGACCAGGGGGATGTGTACATCAGGAGGGAGGAATGACTAATCAAAGAGGATTTTGAGGATTATCGTTTCATGCCAGTCCGCCGAATCTAGGCGACCCATGTGACTTCTGGCTTTATTTTTTTCTCGCGCATCCAGACCTATGGAGAAAAAAGTCAAGATAAATATTTTTTTATTTTGTTTTAGTGGCACGGAAAATATCTTCTCAATTCGTGACCCGAGTTACACAACCTCTCCTTGTCAGTATCTACCATACCTACATTCCATTCTCAGGGCGCATCGATCACTAAGCCGCAAAATTTTAAAATCTCTGATACGGATCTGAATTTATACTGCCTTCAGATATGATTTCAGTAGCGAATGAAATGAAAGTCCCGTAGATCTTTGGATCCGACCCAACCATCCTTAATTTATGAGTGGTACAGTTGTAAATCTAATGTAAACAACAAAAGTATAATAAAGTGAGTATTCAGATTTGATGGTTTGAAATTGAAGATGATAACAATTTTGATGCAACGACTGAAAGAAAAATTTAAACTGCGATAGGGATCGAACTTCGTGCAGTACACTAGCTCTCCTTGTCCCCCTGTTCCCAGTGAATGTAGGCTACCTGCGTGACATCCTACGTATTTTTACTCGTGATACCGGGGTAATGGAGAAAAAAGTCATATTCCTTTATTTTGCTTCTAGTTGCACGGAAACATTTTCATTTAATTTCGTGACTTGAATTACACATCCTCTTCTTGTCAATATCTCCTGCACCTACATTCCATTCACAGTGCGCTTTGATTGCTAAGCTGCAAAAATTTAAAATCTACGATCCGGATCCGATTTTACTCCATGTCTTTGGATCCAAGTCCAGGACCGAGTAAAATGAAAGATCCGCAGATATTTGGATCTGATCCAGCCATCACTAGTAAACAAAAACTTTTGAATATGCGTGTGAATATCCACATTTGAGAGGACATGCGTTGATATTATGTCCAACGCTCCTCATCTGGTGGTATTGCTGTATTTGTTTCTCAAGGGACTGCTTTTTCTCGTTTCATTCAAGGCATTGCTATACCTTCATAGCAATCACTGCATGCACCGAGACATCAAGGGGCACAACATTTTGCTTACGGAGGATGCCCACATCAAGCTGGTTGACTTTGGCGTGTCCTCACACCTGGGTGCCACTCTGGGACGCCGAAACACATCTGTTGGCACACCCTACTGGATGGCTCCGGAGGTGAGAGAGAACGCTCCCCCTTGACCCTTTTTCTTGCCATAAGTAATGAATGGTCCCTTTGTCATTGACAGAGGCTTGCTTACTCAGCCACTTCTTCTTACTACCACCCTGATTTTGTATTTAAATATGGTCAGACAAGTAGCGTGCAGCTTGAGGGCTGATGCCTTGGAGAGTGTTGAGGAGCTTTGTAAAATGCAAGTGGAGGTGAGGGTACTTTCTTCCCAATTCCCCCTTGAATTATCATGCTTTCATTTCTTGGATGCCAAAGCCTTCATTTCCTGTGAGGTATCCTTGCATCTAATATTTGGTTGCAGTAATTGCAAATCATCATGATGCCTATGTTATAATTACTATTGTTTTTTTATATTGATATTTAGAGAAATGTGCCGTTCTCCCTTATTCCCTCTTGGATGGTTAAGTCAGGGGAAAGGGAAGGTGCAGGCTTGAGGTGTAATGAAGAAAACTCATGTAACGTGTTCGCAAAAATAACCAAACTGTATTATTGGGTGACACTCCACAAAACCCTTGTGAGAAAACAGTTGCGGTTGCAGTGGGGGATTAACGACAAATACAGTGTGTGTCCCAAAAATTCCTGGGCTGATTTAAAAAATTGTACAATGGGCATTAATGATTGGATATATGAACACATTGTGGTAAATTTCTGCATGATTAATATAGGTATAATAATATAATAGAATATTAGGATTGCATATGAAGGGGAGGTATCGGCAGTAATGCCATCATGGGGTGCAATGGAATGGATGTGACGGGAAGGAAGAGGATTTTGAGGGTGGATGGGGCAAGGAGATCAGAGGAAGAGGCATCACGGCTGATTATCTCGGTAGGTTCGGATGTGTAGGCTGGCTGCTCGAAATACTCATTTGGTTGAAGTTGTTTTTGCATGTGGTAAGAAACAGAGTAGTGAGATGAATGCATTTTTTTAATTTTGTCAAAGACACACGAAAGGACAGAAACATGCAAACAAGTGAAAGAAAGCTTTCATAACTTCCTTTATTATACTAGAGGCCTTAGAGCTCAACTTCATCATTTTTTATTTAAACAAAGGCCAAATACATACATATGTAGTGTAAATGGGTTACATACAAGCCAGTTTTAGTATTAACATCAACCCCAGAGGATTAAAATGCATTAATACTTGCCTCACCTAGCCTTTGGAAGATTGATGCCACTGCGATGAAATTGGGGCACAATTTGATTGTCATTTGTTCTTTAATAAACATATGCAGTCTCCACAAGAGGTGGCACAGAAGGCAATAGGTGGGGCCTAATCCTTCCCATTCTGGCATCTCGGGCTGGAGGGTTGAGCGGGAGAGGGTGCAGCATAGGTGCACCCTCATTGGTGCAGAGGGTGTCTTTGGCCCCCATACAACCGTTTCTTTGTTGAGCGAGGAAGCCCGAGGCTTTGTCGAGGGTCGAGAAGGAGGTGGAGAGCATAAGTGTAGGTCAGTTGGTCCTGTTGTTAGGCACGTGCCTGCCTGCGGGAGGGAGGGGGAGTTGGAGGGGGGAGCGTTGTGGGAGTGGAAGGGAGTGTAGGTGCCCGTTGAAATTCAATGGAAGAGAGAAATGTCATGAGTGCATAGTGGATTGAGTAATATAATTCTTTGCATTGTAAAATGCAGTTTAAATTGGCAAAAGAAAAATAAATGAATAATATACATTAACACTTAAAAACATTTACAAATAAAGTCCTGCTAAGCCTATGGCTCGTCAGCGAGTGCTCTTTTTTCCACCGAATTTTAACAAATAAATTTTATTCAAACATCAAAGCAGAAAAGACGTAAAAGCTTATGATGATGTAGCTAAAACATTTAACTGTCGGGAAATGTCTCTTTAATAAAATATAAAAGAAAAAAGATTTAAAAACTTAAATGTAATAAAAATGTTGTACATAAAACATTAAAAACACGCAATTTTACACAAGAACAATTTTTATAACATTCATATCAAGTCATAAATATTTTAGAGCTATTGGTTCATTTAAAAATATAAAATTCACAACATTGTAATTGATAAAATGTTAGCATGCCATATTGCCTCAAATTCATTTTTGGTTATACAACAACCATTTTTTCACTTCTTTCTTTAATGAGGACATTTTGTCATTTTCTAGTATTGGCTGCGGTAATTTATTTAAAATCTTAGGTACAATATACATTAATGATCTTTTACCATGGTTGTTATAACACTTTGGGACAGAATATTTTTCAATGTAGCGTAGTCCAATATCATAATCAACACTTCTTTGAGTTTTAAACTTATTTTGAAAGAAATTTTCACATATTATGACGTACTGAAAAAGTTCTATTATTGGTAATAAATCTAGTTTAATGTATATGTTTGACACTTTGGACTCAGATTAAATAATTTTAGCCAATGCCTGATATGGAACTTTGACTACAGGTTAGGTAGGATTAGGTAGGTTAACAAGGTGGAAATGTGTCTGAAAGTTTTTTTTAAGTCTATTTCTTTTCATATTTAATTTCTAAATTGAGGCACAGATCTTCACTTCTTGGGGTGGTAAATACAATATTTTCCTCACCCTTGAGTCTGGGCGTATGAATACCCATGGGTACCCATCTGCAGATGTAGTTATACTCACAATTTAGGAGAATATTTCACTAGTTCCATCTAATGCTTCTGTCCCTCTGTTTTACTTTACACCCTATTTGAGCATTACATCTTGAAGCCATTGAATGAAGCTTTACCAAAAATACAAGTGACATCATTAGGATGGATTTACACTTTGATTTATGTAAGAATTTATTAAGTGACCACAGGTATTTTCCCCCACATGAGTAGATATGGGCAACTCTGTAAATTACCACGGTATTTTTCGTAAATTACCAACACCCCTGAAAATTTCCATAATAAATGGTAATTTTCAGAAAAGTTCTTTTTCAAAAAATTTCTTCCTCACAAAGAAACCATTGGAATGGGTGATATTATAAATTAAGTAGCTGTAATGATTTTGTTTACATCGTTTACATTGTGTCCGTGATTAATTCAGAGTAAAATAACAAATGCACATTGCGCAGAGGTATGTCTTTGGAAGGAAAATTTCTCATAGTGTGACAAAAGGGAGGCAAATTGCATGTTGCTGCCAGCTTCGTTATAATTTTTTTAATGATTTATAATAGATAAACGTCTTGATATGTTTGATAAAGGCATCGGTATTTGTATCTCAGTGCTATTTGATTTCGTTTTGAGTCCTCTGATAAGGATTTGCAGCTCAAAATTTAAAATTACCAGAACATTACCGTAATTTACCACGGTTATTTACCTCAATTGAAAATTACGATAATTTACCCATCTCTACACATGAGGCATTAAAAGGATTTACATTGTCTGAATATCAAAGTTAGAAACGAAAAAGTTTCTGGAGATGTGGTAGAACGTTGTTGCCTTGTGAGCAGTGGCAATTGAGCGAAATGACCTGACATGGCCTCTTGGTCCTAATGGCATAGTTTCCTCGCCTAGGTGATAGCTTGTGAGCAGCAGCTGGATGCATCATATGACTGTCGCTGCGACGTCTGGTCGGTAGGGATAACGGCAATTGAGCTGGCCGAGGGTCAGCCCCCCCTCTCGACACTGCACCCCATGAGGGCCTTGTTCCGCATCCCGCGCTCTCCCCCGCCAGCCCTGGCGCCAGAGCAAGAAAGGGCCTCCCCCGCCCTGGCCGACTTTGTTGGAGAGTGCCTCGTCAAGGACATGGAGCAGAGGCCATTCGCACACGAGTTGCTGGAGCACCCCTTGCTCAGGGGAGCACATGTGCACGCTGAAAAGGTGAGTGAGCAGTGTGCTGGAGTACATCTGACTGTGCAGTTGGATGGGCTCATGCATTCATGCCATTTCAGCATGCAGAGGCCCATACGGTTCAATTTGCCCCGAATGTATTTTTAACGTGTCACAGTGTTATGAAATTTTGGTGCATCGAAAGGTATGCCATGAATTTCCAAGAAATGAGGTTGCTCAACAGGTTGACTTAGGCTTGTGCGATGACCGATTTTGATCATCGATTTTCGATGACGATGGCTGTCATTGATCATCGAATAGAGTGTACACGATGATCGATGAATGTCGATGATGGAAGACCTTCGATGTACGTTGCAGATGCCTCGGTTGGCAGTTTGGAGTGGCTATTAAGTAAAGATTGAATTGGGTCAAACGTAATTGAGAAGGATGAGGTCTATTTATTGAAGAGCGAAACAAGCACCAAGTTACAAATTAGGCAACATTCTTTGTTGTGGCACAGTACGATCCTCATTTCCGCATTTTCATCGGTGAGTCGGTTGTCCAACGCAACGTTTCCAGCATCGCTGAAGAACCGCAGGAATACAGAGGTATTTCCTCGCGTACTTCTGAAGGCGGGGATACACAGAGACTTCCTGTCCCTGTACCAATGTAGGATGTCCGAAGATTTGGATGAAGACCTCCTCGTACTTGTGGAGCTCCGCCAGGAAGGGGTCGTCAGCAGAGGTAGTGTTTCTCGTGTCGTCAGAAGCACATCACGACTCATCTACATCAATGATTTGCATCAACTCATCGGCATCGATGATTCTCATCGACTCATCCACAGCAATGATTCTGATGGAGTCATCGACATTGATGATTCTCATCGACTCATCGCAGTCGATGGTCGATGACATTCATCATCATCGATTTCAGTCATCGTACCGCGATGACTGAAATCATTGTCGCTTTGATTAATCGACTCATTGCACAAGCCTAGGTTGACTGCCATGGCGGACACTGGTGTCTGCTGGCATATTTTCTTCTCCTGCCTTGGCAATGTTCTGCAGACAATCGATAAGAAGAAATATAGATTGCAAAGTCCAAAACTTTCTCTCAAGGATGCTGACACTGCAATAAGAAGTTAACTGACAAATTTTGAAACCATTAGACATAGTTGAAATGCTCTAGTAAAAGACTCGACAAAAAAACTAGTAGGTACAAAATTTGGTGTAATAACAGGGTTGAAAAGTATAATAGCATGAAAAAGGGAACCACTTTTTGACAGATTGAGTGTGTCAGATTTTAATCATCTGGGTCTATTGTCAACTTTTACAGCATCCTTGTGAAGGATATCTCTCTCCAATGCGCATGGTGGACTTAATGAGTAATGGTAGGAATAGGAATGGGTTACTATTTATGTAGTAATTTGGTTACTTTTTCACTCTCAGTACCTCAAGTATTACTTTATTTTCACTGAGGTTTACTTTTTGCTGCTTATTCACCTGCCAATTTCGGCTCTACATTTGATCATGAATGAATAAAAGGTTTCAGCCATTGAGGTAACCTAATACCTGAATGCTGAAACAGCATGAGGCCAGAATGAAATTGAAATCAAGGTAAGAAGATCACTCAACATTAGTATAAATGTATTCAGTGTAGTGCACCATAAATTAAAATTGACATCACAACTTGGAGCCTGTGTTGACTTTGTAGATAGTATTTCTTCTCAGATTTCGGTAGAATATTGTCAGTTTTGATTATAATGCTGTGTCATTACAAGAGGTACCAGTTTATGCGTCTGGTCTTTCTCTTAGCTTTCACATTCTACCAAATCCGGAGCTGTATGCACTTACCTACCCATAATATGAAAGGGAAGAACTGAGTAACTAGGCACCAACCCATTTCACACTCACCAATTTCTTGTAAGGTCACAATGTAACAATCCCACTCAAGTTTCAGTCAAGTATCATATATCAATTGGAATATATCTGCCACACAGGAGTTGTTCCAAAAACGCCAAAGTATCAAAAATCTTGATCTTAACTCTGATGTAGGTATGTATACAGAAACCTACAATAATAATAAATACATGTTGAGCAACTTCATAAATACAGATGCGCCAGAATCCTACTGCTATAATAATTATACAATTAACTTAAAAATTAATACAATTACTAAGCCTAATCCCCCTGGGACTTGTATCTGGGACAAGTAAGTGTTTTCAGCCGTACAGCTAAGGAGAATAATTGCAATGAGCAATCACCTAGGGTGTGTCGTGTATCTCAGGTTCGTCAGCAGCTGCAAATGGAGATCCAGCGCCAAAGGAGGGAGGTGGCAGGGGCGGAGAAGGGGGTTGAGGGTGCCACCCTGGAGCACCAGCAGCAACTACCAGCCGCAGCCCTTGGGGGACCAGAGGGGCGGAGACCAGAGCCCACGACCAAACATGGCCGCCTGCGAATTGACAGGCACTCGAGGCCAAAAAGGATTGAGTGTGACGACTTGGCAGCTTCCAGTGAGATGCTTTCCGAGGTACGTTCGAGGCCAGTCTTCCCGTCTACCAATCCTTAGCTTTTAAGGCTTCACGAAACGTGTCTCTCTCTCTCTCGTAAAGGACCAAGAAAGATTTTTGATTCGCAGTTTTTCGCAAATTTTGAAGTTGCGTAATGAATCATTTTCCCAGTTCTCTACACTCATCCATCTATTCTTAGCCTTGCTTAATATGCTGATTATTTCGTCTACTGGTATCTCCCTTTCTTGATAGGTGGGAGGGAATGAGGCCTTCAAGAGGAAGGACTCCACAGAAACCTCTGCTGAATCTTGCATCAATCTCTGAAATAAAATGATCCAAAAGAGGCAGGAAGACTGATCTCCTGATATATTCTTCAGGATTTTCTGCGGGCGCGTTGATTCTGTTTCTTTGACGTATGCATGTTCTCGGTGTTGATATTTCAAACCCCAGCTCATCTGCAACTTGAAGGGAGTTTTCGTACAGACTTTTGAACTCAAGTTCGGCTTCGCGCCGAATATTTTTGAAGTTCTCCAAAATGTCAGTTACGTTAACTAAAGCAGACAAGGTATCCTGCTTGAGCCTTTGCAACCGTTGACTTAGTCTTAAAGTTAAACCAAGGCAGTAGGCTGCAACTTCAAGGCCAACTACAAATTTGCTTTTTTTTGATGGCGCAGGATAACATGTACGCTTCAGACGACACTTATGGCGTTTTGTTGTCAATCAAATTTTCCAGTACTGTGACAACAGGTACAATTAACTCTTTAAATACGATGATGCTTTCATATCTCTTGACCCATCGTGTAAAGTGCCCTCAGTCTCTGTTTCTTTGATTCGGAGAAATTCATCTTTTCGAGAACATCGATAAGAGCATTTACTCGATGAGTGGAGGCCGATAGGGAGACAGAAACCGTTCCAACCGTTCCCATAACATTCCTTATTGCTGGGATTTTGCAACATTTTGTGATGCAGAAGTTCAAGGAGTGACTGAAGCAATGAATGTAAATTGCGAGTGGCTGTTGTTGCGATATTCGGGCTTGCACACCGTGTAATTGTCCAGCCATATTTGATCCTCCGTCGTACCCTTGACCACTTAGGTAATCATATGACAAGCCAAGTTTTGACATCTCTTCGTCTATCGTTGATTTAATAGCCAAGCTCGTTGTTGATTTGAGCTCAATGAAGCCAATAAATTCCTCCTTTACTATGGATTTGTTCATATCAATGTATCGTACACAGAATGTAAGTTGCTCCTTCCTACTAACATCGGTAGTCTCGTCACATATTATGAAGAAATATTTGGCTTTTTTTATATCTTCGACAATTTTCTAACGTAAAAAATCACCAACCTATCACATCATTTTGGATGGTTTTGCTAATAAGTGTGTTGTTGCGTTTGCATGTCGAAAGATGCCATTTTAAGTCTTCGTCGCCTGCATCTATTCTAAATGACAAGAGACTTTGAAAACCCCCTGTTTCCCTTGAAGAGCCATTTCTTGGTCTTCTTCACTGCTCAAATTGCCATCATCTTGATGGCTCCTTTTGGAGAGGTTGTTCTGGGCACAAAATAGTATTCTTTTTCTTATGGGTTTCAATCGTTTTCCATTTTGCTCAACTATGTTTGCTTTTTTTCTATCGATCATTAGACCAACATGTTTGGTTGAAATTCCAGGAGCAGATTACATAGACTTTTGAAATGTAGAGCTTTCTCCATTGTAACTAAATATAACTAATATAACTTAATACTTATAAAATATAACTAAATACTTTTTACAAAGTGATAACCTACAAAAATTTAGACTTTATCTAGTGTATGTTTCCACCCAATGGGGGGGGCTATAGCCCCCTTAGACCCCCCCATAGATCCGCCACTGCAGAGGTATATGAGGGTGTTTGTCTTCATTCGCATGAGTTGTTGATGATGGCATTAAACTACTGTCGGCGCAGAAATTATGTGCACTCGAGTTTGAATACGAATAACAAATTAATAGCTAGGCCTGCAGAAAAACAAATCACAACGTAATTTTTCTTATTTCATTCTGCATTATTGAATAACAGACTTAGATTTTAAAATGCATTTTAATATTTTTTACAACAGTTGTAACATAAAAAGTGCTTGTTTTTGACGGTGTTCGAGTGAAGTGCCAATTCGTAAATCAATAGAAAGGTGTTCAATTGCAACCAAAGTTTGAATAATGATAGATATACAGTAGAATCCTGATTTAAGGTTTTTCAGGGCGGACAAAATTTAAAACACTAAATGCGGAAAAACACTAAATGCGGACTTGCCTTTTTTTTAGGTTTTAGGGTCTGTAATGATTAGAACAGCTTTCTACGAAAAGAAAATATAATTATAATATGATAAATAATAATATAATAAATATATAAGAGTCACTAAAAGGGGTCACATAAAACAATAAAAAGTTTTCATTAGTTTTATATGCTCTTCCCAAAGAAGGTTGGATTCAGTGACAAAACGAAAATAAATGAAAATGCCTTAACCAAAAATACAATGCTTTAGCCTTCTGACTACTCAGGAATTCAATACCAGTTTTAAAACTTTTAGGAGAGACTAATTATATTTTTGAACAGCTACTTTTTAAAAAAATTGAAATTTTACTCTGCTTATTTTTTTTACTATGACTAAGAAGTAGCTCTTTTCCAGTTTTGAAACCATCAGTAAAGTAGATTGATTGTTCTCAATGGATGAAAAGTATGATTTCAATTTCTCAAGTCCAACCACAGCCTCTGAAAAGGTATAAGCCACTGTCAGCTCTTCCTCATCCTCATTCTTACTGCAGTTAGAAACTGTTTCATTTGATGTACCACATAATTCCCCTATTGAAACAATGCCACTGGTCTGCAGGTTATCATCACATTCAACAAAATCACTGAACGATATTTCTGAATTCAAAGTTTGCCATTCATTATCGCCCACAAAAGTTTGCAAATCACATTGTTTCAGTGGTATTCAGGAACCCCCCTTTGGCAAAACAATTTTAGATGGTTGCGCTATTCACACTTTCCCATGCGCTTGCAACGAAATGGATTGCCTGTAACAAATTTATTTTGGCTTGTTGCTGCCCACAATTTATTGATACAATTGCCTTTCTCACCAATGCAATGTAAATGGCTCTCCAGTTTCTCAAACGAGGACTTTTTTGAGTGCTTACGACGCTTAGATAAAACACCCAATGCTGTGGATTCTCTTAAAATTGCTTCCCTTTTCATTATGAAGTTGTTCAATGTTGTTACTGGCATGAGCAACTTCTTTGCCAAGTCAATTCTCTTTAAGTGAGGATTTTTATCCACCTCCTCAATAATTTTTCTCTTCGAAGCTAAGAGATTTCCTTTTTGAAGCCATCCCAAAATCATAGCCAGCAGCCTCTGCTCTCTATAAACCAATAGCACCCAGGAGACTGGTATTGTTCGATCAGTGGTCTTGTTGAAAAGTGTTTCCTTGTAACACTGCTGACTCGACTGCTGAGGAGCATATGATTTGCAAAGAAGTCGCCAACTCTCTTTTCTGAGCCACTTCTCACTGGCTTCAAATGTGGCTATATAATAAATTGTCTTTTTTTATCTGATACGCAACTAAATAAACCCTTACTACCGACAATCCAACGTACCCTAACTCGTAAATGCTCTAATTTGAACCTTCAGGCCAAACACATTGTAATTCAGCCCTCCCGCCTTTTTTGTGCGGCCGTAACTTAGCATGAAGCTAACCTCTGCATTTTCTGGGGTTAAATTTTACTGTCGTTGTCACTGCGGCACCTAATAGATGTTGGAAATTTTCCTAAGAAAAATGGAGTTAAGGAAAATTCCCACTGGGAATGTTAGTGTGGACGGTTATCAACGTTAAAAATTTCATTTTTACACATTTCTCAGTGGTCTCGATGCATTTTTACACCCATTTTATTCTATAAAAGCGAGGTGTAGGCGGCTATGTACTCGAAAAATCATCATCATAGCATCATTAAAGACGAGCGAAAGAAAGACGATTATGAGAATATTATTTATGGTACGACATAATGAGAATGCCTTATTTAGCAATCAATTTTGATTTGTAGCTCCGAGAAATTAAGCTGCTGTTGCACATGCAAGTTTCTCACATGGCACGCAGTTCCACATTCATTTTTTCTACACAGCGCCGGGGAAAATTTCGATGATTTCAACTACGTAATATGGCATATGATCATTGGGTTAAACCTACTATAGGGGAAAATGCGGTTTTACATTTATGAATGTATTACCAAGAGCATACAATATCTTAATGTTCGTATGTTCATTATACATTCATTCATGGTACATATACAAGCATCTTAAAGCGAAACCTCAAGGACCGTCGACCTATTGAAAAGTAATGCTGGTAATAGTCATCACTGATGTATGGATAATCATTTGCATGAATCGTCATGAACAAACCTTAAATCGGGTAAAAAATCTTGTGCGGGAAAATTTTTTACGACCTAGAATGCGGAAAAACGCAGAATGCGGAGACGCTAAATTAGGACAATTTTTACATTGTTTTTATAGGGAATGAATCGGGACCTCAAAAAATAAACGTTAAATGCGGAAAAACGTTAAATGCGAAAACCTTAAATCCGGATCCGACTGTATATGTTTTCCATGCATTTTGTAAGTTTAAAGTGCATAAATTTAATTAGTGATGGCCGGATCGGATCCGTCAGATCCAAAGATCCACGGATCTTTCATTTTTTCAGTTCCGGATTCGAATCCAAAGATAAGGAGTAAAATCGGATCCGGATCGTAGATTTTAAATTTTCGCGGCTTAGCGATCGAAGAGCCCGGTGAATGGAATGTAGTTGTGGTAGATATTGACACGAAGAGGATGTGTAACTCAGGTCACGAAATTAGATGAAAATTTTCCCGTGCACTAGAAGCAAAATAGAGAAAATGACTTTTATCCTCATTACCCGGTATCGCGAGAAAAAAAAATGTAGGATGTCACGCGGGTAGCCTACATTCGCCGGGATCAGGTGGACAATGAGAGCTAGTGTACTGTGCGAAGTTCGCTCCCTATCGCAGTTTAATTTTTTCTTTCAGTCATTGCATCGAAAATGTTATCATCTTCATGTCATGTCATCGAAAATGTTATCATCATTGGAGATATTAAAATTTCGGGGCTTAGTGATCGATGTGCCCTGCGAATGGAATGTACGTATGGTAGAAACCGACAAGGAGAGGTTGTGTAACTTGATCACGAAATGAGAAGAAGATTTTTTCTGTGCCACAAAAACAAAATAAAAAATACTCGTCGTGACTTTTTTCTCCATAGGCCCGGATACGCGATAAAAAAAATAAAGCAGGATGTAATAAAAAATGTCACGCGGGTTGCAATCATTCACCATATTCCCGTGAACCTATAATGGTGTAGTTGTTAAAAATGTGGGCTAGTGTACTGCCGGTCGAGAGTTCAATCCTTAACACTGCCTAGGAATACAAGCCATGCTGTATTCCTAGGGTGATGCAAGTAGTCAGTTTAAAAAAGTGGATTGTCAGAAATTTCATGTCAATCTATAAAAAAATAATAAAATTTGGCATTAGTGAAATGAATGGAAAATTTTTTTATTGCGGAATTTAATCGTGGAATCATTACGTTAATGTTACCATGTATTTTTTAGTGATGCATTTGTAAATCTAGTTTAAGCGATAGAAGTACAAAAAAGTCAGTATCCACACACAAAGTTGGAAATGAAGGATGATAAAGTTTTTGATTCAATGGCTGAAAGAAAAATTTTAAACAGCGATAAGAATCAAACTTCATTACCTGCAGTCCACTACCCACTCTGCTATTGTCGGCTTACCTGATTTTGGAGAATACATGCTCCTCACATGGCATTCTACTTTTTTCTAGCAAACCTGAGCCAATGGATAAAAAATCCGAGACTTTTTTAAATTTTGCTTCTAGTAGCATCATCTAGTAGCATGAAAAAAGGCTAATCTCATTTCAAGATCTGAGTTACACAACCTCTCCTTAAGAGTATAAAATTCTCAAATTTCATTTTAAAGGTTATTATTAATGAGACATTGCAAAATTACTAGTTTAGCAGCTTGAAATATTGTATAATAATTTTTTCGTCTTAAAAATGGAATCCCCGGATATTCCATAAATGGGACCTCTTGGCCGCATTAATTTTTTTGTTTCTAAAAAGAATTTGAAAAAATTCAAGGATTTGATTAAAATTGGAAAATAATTCCTTTATTAATGAAAATGAACTTATGTTTCTTTAAACTGCACTTTAAAGAATAGTTGTTCAGGTTTCAAAAATGTATTGCTTGATGAGTATGTGATAAGGAAGTTGATCTTTATATTAGAAGTACATAATAAGATATATTGCACCCTTAAATCTTGATCCGAAAATATTATCCACATAGATGATAGGTAGTTGATTTTTTCTACAATAAATTTACAGGTTTTTTAGTAATTCTATTGTTGCTGTATTTATATATTTTTAAAAAATCTAGGTTTTGAAAATGAATGAAATTCAGAATGGAGTATCTGAAACTAAGGATCCGAAACCGAGATAAAGATCCGAAACCCAGGCAAGGATCCAGTTCCGGATCCAGATCCGACAAAAAACCTGGATCCGTTCACCGCTAAATTTAATAGAAGAAAAGTTCTTATCAATTTTATAAAAAGGTAGCATTTCAAAACTGGGGTGTCGTAGAATTTCGTTCTTGGTTGCGTTACAATCCATTTGTCCATAACGTATCCAATATTTAACTATCTAATATTTCAATACCTGCGTTAATTTAAATAGTTTTCATTTGTACTAGTGAAAGGGAGCTCCCTTGGCAAGCGTCCGGCATGGTTTCAACCATGCCGTGTTGCTTTGCCGAGGCAGCTCGCTTTCGCCAGTATAAATACCAAGCGATTTAAATTAAACACATGTGTTGAAATATTAGACAGTTACATATTGGATACGTTATGGACAAGTGGATTATAACATGACCAATGACCATGACACCTCAGTTTTGAAATGCTAACTTTTTATAAAATTGATAACAACTTTTCTTCTGTTAAAGTTATACTCTGTAAACGTACAAAATGCATGGAAAACACATATATCTATCATTATTCAAACTTTGGTTGCAATTGAACGTTTTTTTATTGATTTACGAGTCATCAAAGTTGGCACTTTGCTTGAACACCATCAAAAACCGACACTTTTTATGTTACAACTGTTGTAAAAAATATGAAAATGCATTTTAAAATCTAAGTCTGCTATCCAATAACGCAGAATGAAATACGAAAAATTACAATGTGATTAGTTTTTCTGTGGGCCTAGTTGTTAATTTGTTATTTGTATTCAAACTCGAGTGCACATAATTTCTGCACCAACAGTAGTCACAAGGTATTGTCAGCTGCCCTATTGCATAATCTGTGTGGCCTAATTTCCTCTCCTTTGCAAAAACACTCCTCCATTTCTCTTTGATTTCCAGAGCTCCATTGTGGATTCCCTCCAGCGACGCTTTGAGCGAGGACAGATCTACACGTACATTGGTGACATCTTAGTTGCTGTCAACCCATTTACTGATCTTAGCCTCTACACGGAGGAAGTAAGTCTCTCAAAGGACCAGTGGATGTTTTCCTCCCCCTGTTGAATGGCCATGAAATCCTGGGGGTTTTTGTTTTTCAGACCAAATTGAGGCTGTTCCTATAATTCTTATCCTCTAGCTGTATTCTTCTCTTCGATGAGAACCCATTTTCCTTTTACTCTCTCTTAATATGTAGTTATCATCAAAGGAGGGTCTGCACCCTCTGCCTGAAAAAAAAGATCAGTCATATGCATGTGATAGATGCTTCTCTGGTACATTCCTCTATAAATCGTTAAAAAACTAGTTAATATGTAATTGGTCATCATTTTGGTATAGTACAGATAAATTGTAAATTTTAAGTCATTTTTCTTATAGTCACAAATTACATGCTTCAAAATTAAACTCTTTGACTCTTTGTCAAAATCTTTTGACATAAAGCATAGTACTAAAACATTTCACATCTGTACATGAAGCACACATCATATTGACTCACGGCAATTTGCTTGTCTCGTAATTTATTTTTTCTTTCAGGCAATCTTTGGTAAACAGAAAACCTTAATATTAATTTCCTTATGAACCTAAGTATAAGACGACTCTGAATCTAAGACGAACCCTCATTTTGAAGTAATTTGGAGCGATGGAGGGGCATCATGGGAGTGGCTGTGGCACACGGCAACCTGTGCACCCAAATGGTTCTGCTCCCATCACAGTCACTCTGCAGAAACCAGGTTATTCGGGGATTTCCGTGTTTTGCGCCTTTTTAATAAAAGTGTGTGAAGCATCAACAATTGCTATATTGTGGCTTTCTCAGGAGTGATACGTGTATGATTTCAACTTAGAATCGTACTTGGGAACTCATCTTCACTGCCGCTCTGTGCCTGTGAGGCTCTGTAGAAATGATTTTTTGGTAAATAAATTCTAGAGAGTCCATGAAAATGAGGAACTGCCGTTGAGTGCATGTTGCAGATGGTTTTGTCAAGACGCTTCTACTACAACGGTTCACTATCTTCTTTAATAGTGAATACCCACTTGTTCACATCATCCTTTTCGACTTCACTTTCCTCTTTGATTACATTTGTACTGAGATTGTTTCTGTTGTGCAAGTGCAAGGTTGTTAATTCATCTTTGCATAGATCCTCATCCATGCTTATCCAGATTTCTTTGCTTTGTGACTTAGTTCATTCCTTATTCTTTACTTGCAAACTTGTCCGTCTTCAGTTTTCTCATCCTTGTACTTTCTTCAGTCACATCTAAGACTTCTTCTGTGATCCATGGCTTCTCATTGACAACTCTTCTTCTTCCAAGAACTTCTTTTGCTGCTTCCTGTAGTCTACATTTAATTTCTTCTCATCCATCTTCTACTGATTTTTCAGTTAGGTCCTTTTCTATGTTGTTTCCATTTGCATTTTGAAATGCCGTGCTGATGTTGGGCCTCCTCCAATTTTTCTCATTGCCATATATTCTCTCTCATTTCTTAGTTTCTTGAATTTCAGATGGCATTTTATCATCACAAAATTATGATCACTTGATATCTGCCCCAGGGTAGCTTTTGCAGTCCATTACCTGATTCCTAAATCTCTGCTTCACTAAAATGTATTCTATTTGAAACCTTCCTCTGTATCCTGGCATTTCCCACATGAACCTTCTTCGGTTGTGATTTTTAAACAATGTGTTGGCAATCACTAACTTATGTTGTGCGCAGAACTCCAGCACTCTTTCTCCTCTTTCATTTCAGTTTCCCAATCCATATTTTCCAGTTCTTCCATCTTGACCTTTGCTGGCAATAGTGTTCCAATCTCCTAAAATAATTAGGTTTTCTTCGCCTCTTACCTGTTTTATTACTTCCGTGATATTTTCTTAGCCATCTTCCACTTCTTCATCTTCCAGCTTAGCTCAGAGCCACTTTTTGCATCTATGGGTTGCGGATGGTGGGTCAACCTCTAGACTTAGAGGTTAGCTGCGATATAAGTGAGTGTACTCGTCAAATAACCGGTCCTGGACAAAAAGTGGTGGCATTGCAAGGGGGTATTGGTCTATCCCTGGGTAAGGTAGGCCTTTTAAATGATACAGAAACCTTTAAGATGCCATGACTTGGTGATGGAAGGCCACCAACAATTAAGCTGCTCATCACCCAGAGGTTAGAGGATGAAGAAAATAGAGACTTTATGAATGCTCTACCTTTGATCTATGTACTGCATTCACTTGTTCATGAAATAGTCTTTGAATTGTTGTTTTAAGAAAAGCTGTGATAAAACCTACTTCAAAAGGATTTAGCAATTGTATTCTTTAATTCGTATTTTATAATCTGTTATTCGTCCCATCTCTACTAATTGTGTAACAGTGGGATGTGATTTACTTTTATGCTGCTTCCTTCATGTCATTCTCACCATTTCATTTACTGACAAGAACAACCTTTGTATAATTGTTACATTATTCAAGTCTGCCATCATGTTAAAAAAAATGTAATTTATTGATTAGAAATTGATTCTACTTAAACCCAGAAATGGGTTCCTTTTCATGTTTTATCTTTTATACCTTTAATTCACTCCTTCCTGCCACTGCCAGAAAATACTTGCAATGCCCCAAGAGGAGACCACCTTCCTGTTCTTCTCAGTGGATTCTAAGTTGAGCACAGTGTAACTTCTGTTGTTGTTGGTCGTCATAGGAACAGAGGCGTTACATGGGTGCTGCCCGCTCCTCGAACCCACCTCACATCTTTGCTGTGGCCGACTCAGCACGGCAGTCCCTGGTGCACCGTCGAAGGAGTGTGGCTGTGATTATTGGTGGCGAGAGTGGGGCTGGCAAGACACGCAGTGCCAACCTGCTGCTCAAGCAGTTGGTGTACCTTGGCAAGGTGAGTGCATCGGGTGAGTGCTTGCCCACACCATCAAAAATACAAATCGCCCTCACAAAGGATATTTTTCTCTAAGGGAGAGTATTTTGACATTTTCCACGGCAGCCAATAGCAAGGCAGTACGTCGTGCCAGTCACTTTATCAGGAGCCTGGATACGCTCGTCTACAGCCAACCCTGGCTGTGAGTAAGCTCAGTCAACTGAGATCCACTAAGCTCTCTCACTGTCAGTGCTAATGCCTGGGTTTTGGACAGGATAGGGGGTGGCCTGCTACACGAGTACTGCAAGTACCATATGCCATACTATGGAAATATGGGGCTGTAGGCTACGACACTTAAGTGCTCATGAATGCTTGGAGCATTGAATAATGTATCAGTGGATTGAATTTTCCAACAACTTCTCACATTCCATACTTAGTTTACGTTAAAGCACATTGATTTCTTATAATTGAAGTTGAAAGAAAATTTTTTTGCGTAGTGAATTAAGAAAGAATGGCGATCTTCATGGTGGTGTCGACATCATAAATAAATATATTAAGAAGAAAGGATAATTGATGGCAGGTGATGTGTACCTATGTTACTTTTAATCATGCAAATAAGTGACTAAGAAAAGGTATTGTAAATGGTAAATACTCTTTGTTATTTTGCGTAGATACCCACTTCTCTTTCATTTCTACAACCCAACAACACAACACAAAACACAAAATCACTCGAGGGAAGGTGATATCTGAGGAATGTTTGCACAGGCTAAAGAGTAAAAATAAAAATTTAATGTTGAGAAAGGGTTAAAATACATGCTCAACATCCCAATATCCATCAACCAGCTGAAGTACCTTGCCATAGACAGTGATTTAGCCCTTCAAAATGACAAATGAGGAGCAAAGGAGCGGTTTGCTGCTGAGATATCCAAGCACATCACCAAAACTGGGCCCTCCAGAAACAAAAATCAGCACCGTGAGCACCAAATTATCTCAGACCTAAAGCATTCGCTTTCGGAAAAAAGACTTATTATATCCAAAGCAGACAAAGCATTGCACTAATAGTGATAATGGAGAAAGATGTATACGTCTAGAAGTGTGACAATGACCTGGCTTCAAGCATCTTCATATGTTAAAATAAAGACCCAACACCCGTCTACCAGACTGAGTGTGAAAAGTTAATTTCATCGTGCAATACATTATTCCGCCCCTGTGAAGTTTCCAAAGTGATTTAAATGAATGCCAAGTCACCTAGGTTTTATGGACTGCCAAAAGTGCATCAAAAAGACCACCCTATTAGGCCCATTGTGTCCAGTATTTCCGACCCCAATCACTTACTGTCACACAAGTTAAATGAGTTGATCAAATACCTTTTGCCCACATACAGCATCAAGAATTCCTACGAATTTGTGAACTTACTCTCCCAAAAAGTGTTACCTAAAAAGCACATATTAGTGTCATTTGATGTCATTAACCTAATTCCCAGTGTTCCCAGAACTGAAGCTCACGTAGTTTTGATGTCTAGTCGACACTAGTAAAAACTAATGAACATCGCAATAAAATTTGGAGCTTTTGGGTGGGTGCTTTTAATTATTCATAAACAATTTTTACCATATTATCCCTATTTAAATATTTTTGCATGCGATAACAATGTTTTTAATGCAAGATTTAAACCTTTCGTGAGATATCCATCATCAAATCAACCTATAGGGTGATTATTTTCTTGAGACAAATTTGCTTCGGTCATCCTCTGAGCATGCTAAAAAGGTAACCAAGTGTGCTAACCAGTATTATTTACATGAACTGCAACGCGAAAACGAACATGGTATCAAGAAATGTCCTAATGAGAGTTCACTGCATAGCATAATTATCATAATTATACGAGATCTCGAATATCGAAATCTTTCAGCATAAGCATTTGAAGTCTCGAATATCGAATCTTTCTAATAATCGTGTATTCTCGGGTAGTATTCGCACAACTCTAGTATTTTGGAATACAATAAGTATATAGGAGGAGTAGATAGAGCAGATATGTACTTGGCATACTTTTCAATGCTTAGAAAAACTATGAAGTGGACAAAAAAGTTGTGCTGTGGCTAATCAACAGTGTCTTATTTAATTCTTTTGCTGTGTACAAAGCCTTGCACACATCTAGTCATGTACTTTGAAAAAATTTGTTTTGGAAGAAGCCAAGGATTAGGGTAAGTGTGAGGAGGGAAGAAGTGAGTCTTCTAGCGATGATGACATGGATGGCGAGAGAGGAGGGCCGACTCAGCGAGCGCCTCATCGAGATAACCAGGCAAGGATAGCATGGGGAATGGTGAAACACACACTAGAGAGAATAGTGGGGTATGGGAAGAAGAAATATCCATCACGGATGTGTTCAATTTGTTCTGCAAATAAACTTAGGAAGGAAACTCGGTATATCTGTGGATTTTGCAAGGTTCCTCTGCATAAGGGTTCACCCAATATCACACCAAAAAGAAATACTAAAATCTCTGGTGAGTGTAACTCTTCAAATTTTATTAAAATAAGTTAAAAATTAAGCATGCTAGATCAATTTTCATGCATTAACGTCATTTAGGTTAAAGCCCCTTTAAATACCTGGTCCTACCCGAAGAGATTGGAATTAAATAGCCGGTCCTCAACGTGTTAAGTAGGGATATGAATTACTGTGAAAACTTTCCCCTTCTTTTGGGAGTTGTGCTCAGGCTCTCCGGATGGAAATATTTCCACCACCATACCAACCCGATTCCTAGAAATATTTGACAATAGGTTTCATGGCGATTATTTGCTCCAACAGACGATACTTACTTCACCATAGCGAGAGTTTTCTTGGGCACCCTGAGGTGTCATTTTATAGAGGTTGCACTGTGTCATGATTTCGAGGATTGAAATTCCGAGTTTCTACTGTATTTCCATTCGGCATTTAGTTCCATGTTGGCACTGGGCAGGTAACCTTCTCAAGGATCGAGGCAGAAATGGAAGAGGCCAGTTGTTAAAAATTCGCCTTGGAAAACAGCTGACGTAAAGTTGTCCGAATGGTGCTTCTACTGTAATCCATCATCGTCCAATATCATCAGCATTTACAGATATACGCATAAAAATAATCAACAGTCATTGACAGCAATTATTATACGCGGAATATTCTCTTTGATTTTTTTGATATCGTAATTGCTGCAAGCGAGGCCACATACTAACAATTTACGTTGAATTCCGTCCAGATACTCTCATAATATCTTCCACCACAATGACTTCCTGCTCCAGCTGAGTGATATTATTGATAATAATTCCCTCCTGTCCCTCCATTTTCATATTCATTAATTAAATAAAGTTTTGCTTTCAGATGTAAGGACTTAAGTTTCCCAGCCTTGGAAGTCGCTCTTGGAGTAAACGGGTAACAGAAGGGGACAAAAATAAAAGCAACAAAAAGTGCACAAACTATTGATAAATCCACAAGTGCAAATATGGGAATGACCATAATGTTATAAATGGACACGTTACCATTGGGTGGAGCATTTGGTCAAACAATTTGTTTTCATTTTCATACAAATGATAGAAGTCATGACCACAAACTTGTGCATACGCAATGTCCAATGTATTACTCTAATATTGAAGAACCCCTGTGAAAGCAACTTGTTGCTCTCGTTACTGCTGATTTATTTTGCATGCAAGTCATAGGGTAATAAGTGGTCCTTTGGCTGTCCCTTGCTATTTTGAGCTCCTCGTTATATTCACATCAACTCTTTATGTGCCGTACTCATTATTATGGGCTTCCATTGTGTGTATAATTATTTCATAATGTTGAAAATTTCATTATATTGCATAGAGATGCTAATTTATAGGAATTCTTTTGGTCAGCACCAGCAAATTTACTTTTCAATGACAAAATTTCATGATGCTGAGTTTCTACTGTTTGTAAATTGCCACAATTAAGAAAATTGCCTTCTAAATAATCATTTCTACTGCATTTGGTTCAATGCTGGGTGTTGGTGATCATTTTGTTTTGGAATTGGACATAGTTGATCCATTCATATCTAACTATTGGTCTTCCAACCATCCTTGAATCCTGTTTGTTGTGTGTTACTTTGTGCTGTAGTAGTGTGCATTAGAGTGAAATCTGTTGCCGAGTTGATCCCTCATCTCGTGAATGTCTCTTTACATTTTCCTGTGCTGCTGCTGGAAGACCCCAAATCGTACCTTGGAAGAGCGCATCCTGCAAGTGAACCCAATCATGGAGGCCTTTGGCAACGCCCGGACGGGCATCAACGAGAACTCTTCTCGCTTTGGCAAGTTCCTGGAGTTGACAATGACTCCTGGGGGAAGGGTCACCGGTGCCCGAATCACAGTCTACTTGCTTGAGCAATCTAGGATTGTGAGGCAAGCCAAGTAAGCTCATTCAGTTTCTTCGTTTGTCTTTTTATGCATTTCACTGTTTGTTACAGCTACAGACAAGTATTGATCTCAATATCTACTTGGTTGTCAGTTGAAATGATAGTTAGACGAAAATATGATATGAATCACCTCCGGTACTCACTCGTGTAAGCTGTGCCCTGTGTATCGCAAGCACCGCCATTGTTGGGCAAGATCATGATGAAAATAATTATTTTTGTAAAAAGTGAATGTTTTGAGCTCAACCGTGAGTGTAATGTTGAAAATTTCATTTTTGCTGTTATTTCAACGTGCATCATATGTAAATTTTTGTCTACTTCTTGGAAGAGGTTGTGCTTTTCAATTGATATTTTTTTTCACCACAGGCTTTTCAATGGATAATTGTAAGCTCTTGTCTCACTTTTAATGACCCAAAGTACTGGTGCTCACTCAGTGTTGATGTCCAGACAACATTTATAAAACAAATGAACATTGCAATGAAATTTAGGCTTTTTTGGTGCCTTTTACTCCTTCATAAACGTTTTTTACCATAAAATACGTATCATAATATAATTATGACCAATGAAAACCTTTATTTATGTGAGAGTTAAACCTCTTTGAGAGACATCCATTGTCAAATTAACCAAAAGGGTGGTTATTTTCCTGGACAAACTTCATTTGATTCTCCTCCAAACATGCTGTGAAGGGATAACCAAAATGTGCTAAATGTAATTATTTACGTGTACTGTGACTCTGACCTGAGGAAATGAAAACATGCAAACAGGAAAGCGTGCTTTCAAGGAAAATCCTGGCATGAGTCTACTGTATTTTTTAATAGAAAGACAAGGATGATGAATTAGTAGTCAAGAGTCTACACTGAGTTTCATGAGTGATAACCTCAATTTACTCATGGAAAACATGAGGCGTTTCAAGTAGTGAAGGACGGATGCAGTTATTTTTATAGGATCTGCATCCAGAAACGGGTCCAGACCAGTCATTTTGATTATGTATGTTAATTACATTATTACATGTTATTTAATTGTGCTACATTGCAAGTTAATAGAATACTTAAGTTACTTGTGTTCTCTCCTCCTTTAAAATATCCTAGGGGTGAGAGAAACTTTCATGTGTTCTACTACCTCTATGATGGGCTGGAGCATGAGGGCAGGCTTGAGGAGTTCCACTTGTTCCCTGAGCTGAGAGCCCGGCACCGATACTTGGGTGGTGACTCAGCCAACCCTGCAGTTAAGGAGGTTAAGTATGGTCCATTGCAGCTGCTCTCACCAACTGCCCCTCCTTGTATCCTTAACCACTTGATCAGCTCCCCTCTCTGACTAGTTATAAATTTTAATTGGCAATGAACCATCGTAATAGTCCTTAGTTATGGATTATTTAATTGGTGAACATTTTGTTGCTCGTTCACTTAAAATTAGACCGCAACTTACTTTGCTTTGGGATGACTTTGTAATCTGCTGAGTCCACTTCCAGAGATAAATGGATCAACTTAGGAACCATTGAATCTGTACCATGAACTTCGTACATCTCCATCTGTTAAGTGATGGATCAAAACAAAATTGTATGTCCTTTTAAAGCATTACTTTTCACAAGAGATGCACCGCATAGTCTTCAAAATAATTTGAATTATTCAAAGTAAAAATCTTAATTCTAACAAAGTTGCATTATTATGCAAAGTACTATAGAAATAACAATCAATACATAACTGAATCATTACAATTCGTAGCTTGCATCCTGTATAATTACTGGTTCCTTAGATTTTAAGCACCAGTTCAGTTACCAGTTATGTGGCCATAAAAGTAGAACTAAGAACTTTCAAGACCAAAGTTAATTCAAATGCTGATCCCAGTTGTTCAGTTATTGCATATAAAATGGTTTAATAATTTTAATAATAACTATATATTGTGACTGGGTCACACGGGGGCGGGGGGATGTGGGAGGTCGAGGTGCACGGGCTGAAATGCGGGACAGGTTGGGGGGGGTGTGTGACCCCGGGCACCTGGGTTGGGAGGTGGAAAGGGACGGAAAGGAGGGTGGGGAGAAGGGAGGAGATGTGGGGGAGGTCCTCCGATGATTGGAGTGGATGCCGAGAGAAGGAAATCTTTGACAAGAGTTTCGTGAATTGCATTTAATGTAATCGCACATAAAACAAAAAAAACAAGAATGAAGCAGTAATTGACGTTGTGACTAGTCACGCGAATACAAAGAAAAGAACAGTGAACAACAAAATAACCTCGGTGAACCTAGTCTTTAGTCCACAAAATTCAGGTATCCTTGAAGAGGACAACAAAGAAAAGAAATTGAAACAATGCAAGAAAAAGCACACGCTCAATCACACGTTGGGGGGAAATGGGAATGGGATCTTCTTCACTTGGTGGATGGCAGTTCGAGGGGGGGCTCGGGCGGAACTCCTCATCGGGCCGCTGTCGCACCGAGGGCTGAAGTCTCGCTGATGGCTCCTTCGCCGGGCGCTTCACTTAAGTAGGCGGTTCTGGGTCAAGGGGATAGTCGGGGCTTGTTACTTATCAAGCCTCCGTCGCGCCGAGGGCTGAAATCTCGCTGGCGGCTGCTCCTCCGGGCACAATACCGGACTGCAAATGCACGTCCTTCAACCTCGCTGGAAGCAAATCCCTTGTATGCTGAGTTGCAGAACAGGAACAATCTCCTTTCCTCTATCACCTCAGCAATTCTCCTCTCATTGCTCAGGGGCAGGGTCACTTCGTGTTGGGCGATGTGTTGGTGCTTGCGGCCTGGACGCCGGACTCTCCGCGTCACGGCCTCGCAGCGCGACGGGCTAATTTCTCCCCCCTGCTCTCCCGTCTCTCCCATCTTATATATTCGTTGCTGGGGAGGGGGAGGGGGTTTCTCCTGCAATTGGGGGGGGGGGACTCCTGCAATTGGGGGGAGGGGACTCCGATCCCGGAGGCCGCGGAGTCGTGTCCATGCTCTCTCTGGGGGGGCGGGGGTGTGAGGAGGGGGACTCCCTTCTCTCTTCTCTGGGCCACTCTCAAGGGCACACACCGGAGGGGTCGAAAACACGTGGAATCGGGGGGAAAGTGGGAGGGGGAAGGATGAATCACTCACTCAAACCAGTACTTAAGGAATTTCAGGCATGCAGAGCCAACAATAACTGACCTACACCACATTTTTATTCACACACAAACTGCACACGAAAGAACAAAAAACACACCCTAAGTCGAACAGAGCAACAAAAATCAAACTTTCCTTCCCTCGAGCACCCATATCACTTATGTAATGTGACCGGCCAAACGGCAACGGTTACAATATATAATAATAATTGTTGATGTGGGTGGCGATATACTTCTGTCGCCCAATGTTCAATTAGTGAAGAGTGCAGGGTAACAGTGGTAAAGTTTAAATCATGGTCTAACTCGGAAGCCTTAAAGTATCCTTAATTCAAAATATTGATTGATGCACACAATAAAATAGTATGTAAAGGAACTCATATTTTTATACTATGGTGCAGGTTGTAGTTACTTACAAAGAGCCAACGCAATAAACAGTTGTATTTCTCTACCATGCCTGGTAGAGCTGCTTCAATTAATGAAATATTTTCAGCAATCGCAATATTCAGGTCCAAATATGAAACAATCAGTTATACATCTGTAGTATTTCAAGAATCAGTTGTTTCTCAAAAAGCAAAGTATGAAATAATGTTGAAACCAGTCATTTCAGTTTTAATGAGAGGAAAACCTTCTCTTGTGAGAGATACTTCCCATTGATTATACAGTAGAACCTCTTTTTTACGAACCTCTAATTTACGAAATGACACCGATTTACGAACCATCCCGCCGGTCCCGATCTTTGTAGATAGGAAAACCATGTAAAATGACCTCTATTTTACAAAACCTCGATTTTATTGATTTACGAAGTGAGAGGCCGATCCCTAGGAGTGATTGACCTCTGTTTTATGAAGTTTTTGAAAGGATTTTGTAGCACTGAACTCAGTACAATGGAATAACGATCGCTGTATACCGCGACAGGAGCAGCTGAAGCCAGATAGGTCATGTTAACACGTTCAGTGCTGAGGACCGCTCGAGCGGCCCTCTTGTGTCCCATCTGGTGGCGCACGGCCGCCCGGACGGCCCCCGTCTCCCTTGCGTTTTATTGCTTGGAGGCGGGGCCAGGCACACGCTCTGACACTCTAAAAGCTTCCTAGCCGTCAGTTGGAGTCCAACCTTCCTCTGTGTATGGTTCGTTCTCTCGTAGTGCAGTTTTTTTTTGCGAGTGTGAACCAATTTGTTTATTGATTATTCCTCGAGGAGAAATTTCTTACCATATATATATTTATAGTTTTTTGTAGCTGCATTAGTTTAGTTATTCCAAAATGCCTAAAAGGCGAAAAGGAGCTTCATTTTCTGCGAAAAAACGAGCTCCTGTAGTTAAAAAAGGTCAGTATGGATGTTAATACAATTATTGTATTTTTAACTAAAATGAATATTTAAGTTAGCAATATTAATATTATGTAAATTTTAGGTGTTCTTAGTGAAACGAGTGATGAAGATATACGGGAAGAGGCCGATTCATCAAAGTTACGCAAACTAAATATGGAAGCGGAAGGTAAGGAATTTCATTTTTTTTACTACGTATTGTAATCATAATTTACAAGTGGCCGAAGAGAACAAGCTATTATATATCTCATTAACATTTATTTACTCTCTATTAATATTAATTAAAGTGTAATTGGAAATAAGAAACAAATTACATATATATTTGTTTGATATATTTTCGCCAGGGTTTTATGCATTATAATTATTTAAACAAGTTGTGTTCGGTGAAGCTTTGTGGAACTGGCACATTCTGAAATAACGCGAGTCAAGTAGTAACGTGATCGTTGAGGTTAGTGGTCAACTAGAGAGGATAGAGAGGGTCAGGCACTGGAAGGTAAAGCGTTATTATATTAATTTGAATGGAAAGTAAGGAAGGAGAGGATAGTGTCACAAATGATACAATTTCATAGCGGGGGGAACATTTGTATCAATGCCAATATTGTAGCTGATTGTGCTCAATGTGTTTTATGGAGAAACACCTAGTAAATACTTTGTTTTTTCACTCCATGTTTTTTGAATTTAATTATTTATCAATTTTTTTAGTGCCTATGGAGCCTGGACCATCTAAGTTGGCTGTACCATCTCAGAAAAATGTATATTTATCTGGAGACGATGGCTTTTCTTCATTTCCGAAAAATATATCATCGGATGAAGAAGATATGTGCTCTGATGATTCAAGTGAGTTCGACACTGCTGAATCCAATGTTCAGTCGGAGGAAGAAGATGATGTACCACTAACTTCACCGCCAGTGAGTAAAGACATTGTGTGGAGTTTTGCAAAACCGACGATGAATGAAATCGCATTCCATGGACGTCCCGGCCTTCAGGTTCCCAATCCGGGTAGTTGCGCTGTTGATTTTTATAATCTTTTGGTCACAGAAAATTTTTATAAATTAATTGTTGATAACTCAAATGTTTACGCTAAAGAATTGTGTAAATCCAGCAGTACACCGGAAGCCCGTTTTAAACACTGGAAAGAGTTGTCAATTACGGAATTCAAACGTTTTCTAGGGCTCTTATTGCACATGGGAACCATTAAATGCAACAGGCTAGCAGACTACTGGAAGAAAGGTCGTCTTTTTGATTTGAAATGCATTTCAAATTTCATGAGTAGGGACAGGTTTATGCTGATTCTTCGGGCATTGCATTTTTGCAAAAATCCTGTAGAAGGAGAACCGGTGCCACAGGATAGGTTGCACAAAATTCGACCCCTTTTAAATTACTTCAACGAGAAAATGGATGAAATTTATTACCCAGAAAAGCGGTTATCCATTGATGAGTCAATGGTTCTTTGGAGGGGGAGGTTAATTTTCAAGCAATACGTGAAGGGTAAGCGTCATAAATACGGAGTGAAGCTTTATATGATGACACTGCCTAATGGTTTGGTGCAGAGTTGTACCATATATTCAGGTGCCAGGGATGACGATATAGGGGGGCCTAATCACGCAGAGAAAGTGGTAAAAATGTTGATGCGCGGTAAATTGAACAAAGGTCATTCCCTATTCATGGACAATTTCTACAACAGTCCAAGATTGACTAAATTTCTTTTGGACAATAAAACGTACGTTACTGGGACACTCAGAGCGAATAGGAAAGACAATCCTACAGATTTAGTGAATGAAAAACTAAAAAAGGGAGAATGTAAGGAAAGATATACAGATGATGGTATCTGTGTAATGAAGTGGAGGGACAGAAGGGATGTGCTCATGATATCCTCAGAGTTCGGCAGTGAGATGGTTGAGGTAACGGGGAAAAGAGGTAGCAAAGTGGCCAAACCCAGGGCAGTGTTAGAATATAATAAGTCGATGGGTGGAGTGGATCTTTTCGACCAGATGATGGCTTATTATCCATGTGAGAGAAAGACGCTGCGCTGGTACAAAAAAATTGGAATACATCTATTTCAGATGCTGGTATTAAATAGTTACTTATTATTCATCATGCATAATGAAAAGATACCATTCTATGAGTTTAGATTGCAAATTATTAATGAGTTGATTGGAGAATCGGAGCATTTCATGTCAGTCAGAAAAAGTACTGACGATGAAAAAAGAGTGAATGCCGGACATTTTCCTACAGTGGTTCCCTCAAGCGAAAAAGGCAAAAAACTATACAAAAAGTGCAAAGTGTGCACCAAAACTGGGATTAGAAAAAATAGTGGTTTTTTCTGTCCAGGATGCCCTGACCAACCTGGATTATGCCTTGAAGAATGTTTTATTTCGTTTCACAATTTGTAATGTCATTATAACCAGGTTTTGCAAGAAAATTTTACTTGGTACAGTAACTGTACGTATTAATATTGTATTTATAATATTTAAATGAGATGAGAAATAAAATTTTTTCGTTGTAAAATTTCGTACTTTGTTGTCATACTTTCTTCAATCATACACGGGAGGCAAGTATCCCATCATCGATGAGAATTATTTTTTATAATTTTCAGTATACCTTGTCCCATTTTCACTTTTGAAATTCCTTGTTATAGTTCTATTTCGAAGATACCGCAAATAAACGCAAAAAGTGTGTCATTTAATGTATCGAATATGCAAATCTTCAATTTGAGCATCGTAAATTAGCAATAGCACCATTGGATGTGAGTTCGGTTGAGTCCGTGGAAAGGTTGACCTCACAGGGAAAGTTTTCTGTTCAGGCCGGGAGGGTTATAGAGACGCACATGGGTGCTAAATATGGGTGCCACTCTGCCCGCCTGGGTGTGAGAGATGAAGAGAGGCGCAACCCGAAGACATTTGACGGACCTTTCCAAAATGTCACGAATTTGGCCTAACGGAATACTTGCCGAGTATTGGCGGTCACCCGTCAGCTGGGCGGGCGACCACCTCAAGGCCGGGCGACCCCCCTAAGGTCGTCATCGCTTCGTGGTCGTAATCGGCACCGCTTGTATCTTTCTCAAGGGTCTTTGGGCTCACCCTCAGGATTAGGGTCGCAGGTTGAGCCATAAAAACGGTCGCACGTTGGGAGGAGTCCTGCGGAAAGAAAACATCTTGTCTTTTCGTCCTTCCTACAAAAGTGCCGCTAGCGGTCTTCTTTCAGGTTTTCCCCTTCTAATCTTCCAGAAGATCAGACACAAATACATCGAAGCGCCAATGCCGAAGGAACAGTCTGCTGAATGAAACTTTATTGTACACTTCCAGATAAGCAAATTTCTGAAATCACCAAATACGTTGTATTATATCAAAGTCTAAAACTACTACAATGAGGAAATCTTAAGGCTACAGCAAAAAAAGAACACCATTTTCGTGATCAAAATAATTTTTAAAGTGTGTTGTGCGGGTTTGCATAGCTATCATTCGAAGCCAGTGGCGGAGGACCGCTCTAGCGGTCGTCATTAATATTAGGATTTGCGATATTTTATTTTTTATTTTTTCGTTATAAATATTATAAGGATAACATATGCATACAAATTAGGCAAAAAACATAATTAGCCACCACATAAAGTTACTTATTGTCTCTTAGCATTGAACGTGTTAAGAGGGCCCTCGGTCCAAGTATTTCATATGGAAAAATGTGGAAAAATCGATTCAGCATAGTGCTTTTTGAAGTGCTTAAACTGTAGCAAAAATCCCAGAGACTGATCATCCAAATCGCAATTCAATCCTAATTATATGATCCAAGGAAAAAATGTTCAAAGACGCATGGCACAACGCCTACTTCTCGAAAACAATGCCCCAGTTCATAAAATAATCGGATTAGTGCTTGGTAATTTCTATTCCTTTTATATCATTTTGTGTATTGTGAATACCTAACTCGTCGTCACAAAGGATCCATATTTTCTCTGGAATTATTTAAAATTAGCTTTAAGGTAGCCACCGCAACCCCAATTCAGAACTTACTTCAGCCTTTCACTTGAAAATCATATTCCCGTTGGAACTTCTTTGCTGCAGCTGTCGTGGAGCTCAGTTTCATTAAAAAATACTAATTTTGCAATAATAAATTACTTATATTCAAATATTGATGCAATTTGATTATTTCATTTTTCATTGGAAGTGTTTTACGTCGTTAGGTAAGAATTCGCGATCGCTTTCTGTAGCCGCGAGTAAATAGTTCTTGCAAGTCACCGCTAGATGTCAGCACTGTAGAATGCATCTTAAAAAAGAGGGAATTTCCTATTTACTCGAGTGAAGTTCTAAAATTGGCTTAAATTAGTTGTGAAATATTATTAAATGTATTTCAAACGATACGCTTTCTTCAAAAAAGGAATTGTCTGGTCTTTTCATGGAAATATACTGGGTCGTTTGGAACTTTGTTTTGAAATTTCCTAGTTAAAATGTATCCCTGGCTTTCCCATGTTAAAATGGCTTCTTTAAACACAAATCGACTAGCACTAAATATACCCCTTTCGTTAATTAATGCATAACTGCATATGCTTAAAATATTCTGCAGGATGAGTTAATTCTCTTATTCCCCTTATTTTGAGATTTACCAACCAGCTACACAGCTTCAGTTGCAGCAGCCAATCTCATAACCATTATAAATTTATAGAAAAATATTCACCTGTTTTTTTTTAATTCATGGCTGTTTCATTCTCTTTTACTAAAGTGAGTCTACTAGCCTTAGGAATAATGCCTATGCTATACAGCGAATCAATACAATTGAGGTCTAATTTTTAAATCCTTTCAATTTCTTGCAAATACACTGCACACAGAGAATTTCACGTAATATCTGTTTTTTTCCCCTGAATGAGCAGATGAATATTATTTGTTATAGTAATTAGTTTGATTTCAACCCTAACATAACTATTTGACAAGTTAAGTGCAGCATAGTGTTTAATTGCATTGAAAGTATACTCGCATTCTTGTCAGCAAAGTTTTATTAGACGTACATTTGTCGCAGATCAAGCCTCTTATGTGCATGATGTGCCTCCATGGACATTGCTCCATGCTGTGCGAGGTGCTAGAGCATGGGAGTGTCACCGCAAAAACTATTTCCTACTGTTGGAGATCAGCTGGTTTTGATGACACATTAGTTCCGGAGTTAGTGGAAGATAACCTCCAACTTACAAACCCTCTGATTTACAAAGCTCAAATTTTTGGGTCCCTTCAACTTCGTAAAATAGAGGTTCTACTGTACTTATGCATTTCTACAGAAACCGTGTGAATATCAAACAAGAGATGGACATATTTCCTCTTCTATGACATTGTACCATTTTTGTGGTAACTATGGCAGATAATGTTGCATTTTTAAGAGCTAGTCTAAAATACTTTTTTGGCATCTATGAAGGTATTTCAAAGTAGAAGGCAAAAAGAAGTGGCATTAACGTGTTTCCCTACAACATTAGGCCACCATGTGGATGATATGACTATGCATCTTAACTATTGCAATTGGTTAACTTTGTGCATGCAAGACTGAGATGCGGAGAATTTCGCCCATGGGCGATCATGAAACCCCATGCACATTGTAGATGTCCGAATTTATTCCCGGGATGTTTTCGGGACTGGCAGGAGGTCCCTCCGGGATGTCCCATGGACATGTGTGATGTGTGGGTCTTAAATTCAGGGTCATCTTTGACTCGCGTGAATATGGTATTATTTTTGAGTGTACAGTTAGTTGAGTTTAGTGGGTATCTTTCACAGTCTTGATATTAAACAGTAATTTTTTAGGGTAATAACTGCTAAAGTATTGAATGCATTCTGATCTACATGGGTACTTAAAACCGAAACACTAGAATTTTCCAGTTAATTGATATGATTCCAGTTGAAAATGGAACAAAAATTTATTCCATTAGATGATGTATTGATTGTAAATTTCTTCATTCTTTTCTACCGAATGTATATTAAGGTGAATGTGATAATGTTTGAGGACCTTTGCTCATCCTTCCGGCTGATGGATTTTGCGGACTCCGAAGTGGACACTATCTTTGGTCTGCTGGCTGCTATTATCCATCTGGGTGATCTGCAATTTGGGGAGGTCATCTCATCCAAGGACAACACGGACAAGTCACGCGTAGTGGACCTTGCTCCCCTTCACAGAGGCAAATATAATTATATTTATAGTAGGGATGGGTTGAATAGCAGATTTCTCTAATTCAAATATTGAATCATCACTCAAATAATGTAATGTAAAATGTAAAAAAATACTGTTTTTACCCTTTTGGTGTTGGCCCCCGCCATTGTGAGAGTTTCCGTCACCGGCAAACAAAGACCAAAAGTGACCAACCTCTGCCATAGCTTGCGATCTGCTAGCAATACAATTAATATGAAGTGTTATGTATCTACTGCATGTTATAAATCACCATCCAATTAATTTATTGTTATTATTGGTGGAAATACTTCAGCATTAGCAGTTACGAATACGTATTTGATCTTCTTTTGTTTCCCGGGTGGTCGAGAGCACACTCGCACGCCTGTGAATTGAGAAATGTTGAGAGCATTTCCAAGATGACACATGCCACAAAAACGCAAAACACTTGAGTGTCGGAAGGGAAAACCGGCAAGCTACTCAATTGTCTCTCCTAAATTTGTTTTCATATTTTATTTCACTATATATTTATCAATGTTGAGCATTTTCGTGAGTTAATTTTTTTAATTTACGATTATTGAAGTTAGCAAATTATTATTTGTTACCGTTACTTGTAACTGCTTGATGTAATGTGATGAGCGTGGTGCCAAGGATAGCGCTCATAGTTTATGGACTTTCAATATGTCTCTATTCCTTTCTATGTTTTGCTACCATTATTGTGCTATTATGTGAATTAATACTTAACACATTTGTTGATATAGGAGGGCTCTTCATTAGACCCATTTTTTCAGACCCTTGTATCATACTACCGTTGTGCATATACACCTGACAAAATTACTTTAAGTACGTCGAGGGCCTAACGAAATCTGTAAAAAGAACTTATTGTGATACAACCGCAATTTCAATAAAATTGTTATACATGGTAAAGCAGATTGTTTTTTAATGCGGACATTACAACAGATGAAAGAAAATGCCCTCCAAGACAGGATCCCTTCCACCACTTCCATGGTCCCTTTTCGTCTGCTAAAACAAATGCGATACGTTATTCCAAATGGCGTCCGCGAAATGTTGCGAAGAACGTTAATATACTGATCATAAAAATTAAGACCAACCAAGGGAAAGCATAAAGGCTAGTATCCAAGGAGATACCATTTTGATTACAATTATCAGTTATGGTTTAAATGTTTGGCGAAACTAATCAAAATTATGAAATGAGCATTAGAATATGGAAGGAGCATTAGAAAAGAATAGCTTGGTCAGTTGTGCATTTAGGAAAATGGTCAGCAATTTGAGGCTTTTTGCATTTTTTGGAGTAGGTACGTTGCTTTTTGATCTAATGTTTAGTTGGTAAATTAAGTAGGGATATGTATTACTGCAAAAACTTTCCCCTTGTTTTGGGATTTGTGCTCAGACTCTCCGGATGGAAATACTTCCGCCACCACACCAACCCGATTCCTAGAAAATTGTTGGCAATAGGTTTCATGACGATTATTTACACCAACCTCGGTAAGACGATACTTCACTATAGCGAGGGTCTTCTTGGGCACCGTGCGGTCTCGTTTTAAAGAGGTTGCACTGTATATAGACTCAATTTTGAGGCTTCATATCCCATAAAAGAAAGAAGCGAAATTCATAGAGAGCATATCAGCGTGTAAATAATTTAGCCTTTCATTTAATGCAGGTACCACTTAATTTTTAATAATTACTTTTGTGGAATGTTTTTATAGTGAGGATGAAAAGTGGCTCAGTTTTTTTAGTCGCAGAGGCCAGCGTCACTTTGGAGATTGTCATAACAATATGAAAAGCACAAATGAAAGGAAATTTTGATAGAATATGAATTGTAATTTTGCCATGACATCCTTTAAGTTTCAAGTATTTACTTACATTCGTTTAAGTTATTCTAGTCAATTTATGAAACTGGGTTTTATCCATAAGTATGCAACATTGGAGGCATGTGAACATCTTCGGCTTTATGTTAAAATTTCTAATGCGAATCCATTAACATCATAACTCTTGACCATGCCATGATATTTGAATTTTATAATTTTAGAAAACGAGTTTGGAGCATAGGCAGAAGCACCAAACAACATATGCGTTGAGCAGAACGAACTTGAGTTGACAGCAGAATTTTAATTTTTGACGCTATTTAAGCAAACTTTCTTCTTCTATGGATTTTCGTCTACTTTTTGGAGGAGGTTGAGCTTTTCGCCTCAGGCTTTCTTTCCCATAGCCAATTCTAAGCACTAATCTCACTTTTACTGTCACGAAGATCGTAGCTTTAAGTAAACAAATACGTGACACGTCAGTTGAAGAAGGCGGGATTTGAAATTATATCTTTTTGAATGATTTTCACTGAATGAATACTTTTGAATAAGAGTATCTAACAAAAACAAATACTCGAAAGTCTCAAAGTATTGGGAAAATGGCCGATACCCCATACTCGCCATCAGTATTGGTCCAAGTCTACTTTTTTTAGTTGAAATTTCAATTTAACATGAGAGGATTTAACAGAAAAAAAACACACAATTCTTGTACAGATTTTGTCTTGAAGACTGTTTTAATCCAAATAAACTTTGTAGGATATATCTAAGGTGACAAAAAAATTATTTACATAAGGGTCATTCCATGTCAAATCAACCATGATACTTACTGCCCTTTTGGAGACCAATTTTGCCCAAATTTTGCAAAATGCCTTCATATCATACAAAAATGAAAACTCCAAACCCATTGCAGTACACACAATCATCTACGAGAAATTGAAGAATAGGTTTTTCGAATTTTGGATTTCATCTACATCTACGTAATACCCTGCAAGCCACCATAAAGGTGTGTGGCAGGGGGGCAAATTCTTACCAAACACACTACATATCATGCATAAAAAAGGATTAGTATTAAAATACTAGTCTAAACTTCACTATTTTATTACAATAAAAATACAGTAAAACCCCTCTATTACACTTCTGAGGAGAACTAGAGAAAAAAGTGTAAACAGCAGGAAAGAGTGAACTGAGGGTATGCATATTTTTATGAAAGTTGTGTCTGAAAGAATAACTCCTTGCTTCTTGATTGTTCCTGCCCTGTCTTCATTGAATGACAAGTTTAAAAATTGAAATATAGTTCCAACAAAACCTCTTTAATAATGCCCAGATCTCTTATTTGAAATGCAGGGGGACACAGGGAGATATATTAACTAGATTACATATGGTTGGGCCAAGATTAGGAACTGTGTGAAAAAATTGTACAGTTGTAAATCGGAGAGAATATCAGGAATTAGTTTACAGGTGTATGTGTGAAGATGCAGAAGAGCAAGCATTTGAGAAAAGATGTGGAGGGGGGGGGGGTTGAGGGGGGAGGAATGGTGCAGTAAGACACTAGAGTGGTCAAGACACATTGGGTGTTGGCACAAATTATGGAGGAAATTGAGGAATGATGGAAGTAGAAAGATTTAAACAGAGCAAGGGGAAATAAAATTTAAGGAAATCAGCAATAGACTTAGGAGGGATATGAAGAGAGAGAGAGAAAAGTGGCAAAAAGGTCAATGTAAATAGGTTGAGAGGTTCCAGGCTCCAGAGAGAGGGAGAAATAGGTGCCCTGTACTCAAAGGTTAGAAGGTTATACAGCATCAAGAAGTGGAATATGATACTGTGCATTAGTGTTAAGTCAGGAGAGCATGGCACTAAGGATAGGCAAGTGAACTTGGGAATAGAAGAGGAGAATGACACAGATAAGGATGAACTGGGACCAGGAATCTTCATCCAGTCATGCTAGTAAGTTAGGGTACACATTACGAGAAAACAAGGTGTCGAGACTATAATGATATCCTATCAAAGCTACTTAAGAATCGAGGTATAGAAGAACGAGATGATTTTACGGGTTTGTTCGTAGGATGTATGAGGATGAAGTTTTGCTGGAGGATTTTTTTAAAATCTGTATGAATGCCTTACCAAAAAAGAAAGACACAGCCACAAATGCTGAAAAGCATGCACTTCTTAAATAAATGAAAAATTTAATAACTTATGGAATAGCATTAGCCAATCCGCGAGTTATGCAATTTGGAGAACAATCGCGACAAAAATGACGTACGTGTACTGTAATCTCTTGCGGCATTACAATTGCACTGATGAGTGAGGTCATGATAACTGGTGGTACACCTGAGCATATTTTATTTCTTTTTCATAGTGGTAACTTACTGCATGAGTTTTTACTTTCTCTTTCACGATGACAATCACGGCAAAATCGTCTCGTAAAAGGTAAATGGCGAACCATTCAAAAATTTGCTTGCATAAATAAAGGGAAATGTTACATTTCGGACATGTGGAAATTATTAGGACGTAAAGAAAAAGGTGTTAATAGCGGGAAAGCGTAAATAGCGGGGACGTAAAAGCAAGGTTTTACTGTACTCTAATTACTATTTAATTAGTGACTATACATTTGATGGTAGGTATATCTCAAGAATATTAAAGATACAGATGTGAAAAGGACTTTATTTGATGGCCTTGGGTTATAAAAGTATAACAAAACATTGTAATATAAATTATAAATAATTGTATATAGTTTATAATTAATTTTAAATTTTTAAATTGATTTTTGACAATGTGTTTATGTCTTCGATTTTATTTTCTGCTGATCATCTCATTGATGACTTTATTTTTTCCCATCTCTCCTCCGCATTCTCCTCTTCCAGATCTCCTTTAATGCGTTTGTCGACCAGCACTTCTCGTTCCCTCCGCTTTGCACCAATCTGAGTCCTTACGGGCCCCTCCCTATTCTCCTGCCTCTCTTCAACCTCTTGAATCACACCCAAGAAACATAAAATGATGAACTGAAGGCAGGATAGGAAGGTGAGGGTAAGCCAGACTACAATAGCACAAAGATGGACCAAGGTGGAAATCCAAGCATATAAGAGCTGGGTTTTGAAGCAGTTTATATGTAAGGCAGAGGGGAATCACTGGGGATCAGAGGAGGGTTGAAAATACCTGCATCGGTAGTAGCCTGCTCTTAACAAAAGTAGAGAAGGGGGCCAGGAGTGTTTAACGTCCTATTCAACAGCCAGAAAACTTATGCAGAATTGCCTTAGTGCATCTTACTTAAGGTGGCTCACTAGCTTGGCTGAAAGTGTTCCTGCAGGCCATTTCTAAATACATTTTCGTAGCTGAACTATAGCTCGGAGGCACTTCTAGTTTTCTCTCTTATCTTAGAAAAAGATGGATCTTCGCAATCATTGCGCGACATTATCATTGTAAATTACGTTGTTGCGTTGATTTAGAGGAGAAATAGTGTGCCCACCGACGCTTTCCCTCATTTTTCAGCACGCTTTAATTCAGTTTCTGTTGCGTAAACCAAAAATATTACGCAGTGATGGTTACACGGAAAAAAAATTCTAGTTAGAATAACTAGAATCCTGGTTATTTTTACTACTCTTTGTAGTAAAATATGAACCAACCTGATTCCTGGTTACAACTACTACACCGTGTAGTTAAACCAGTCTGGTTAGAAATACTACACTTTCTGGTTATTTTAACATCCCTGTCCAGTAAGAAATACTAAACCCGCGGGTAAAATTACTACACCTTCTGGTAAAAGCAGCAGGGTTTTCTCGTCAGAAATACTATGCAGCCAGTTGAAATTACTACACTGTTTGGTAAAAACAGCATGACTACCTGGTAGGAAATACTACATTTTTTGGTAAAACTGGCCGGTCAGGAATAATATTTTTTTAAATAATACTCTAGTTTGTAGTTAGTATACCTATACTTAATAGGTGGTAACCGAGTTATGAATTACAAGGGATTCAGTGGATATAAGAATACAAAAGAATACGGTGGTATTGTTATTGACATTTATTATTTTGCAGATTTTCATACAATATATAGACAATGTAAATGAGGTGTGACTTGTAGTACTTATCATTTACAATTCAAATTAGCAAAAATGAAAAAAGAAAAGGATGCATACATTTTTTTATGATATCAACCATGTCAAACACACATTTGACGTCACTGATTGAAATTCCACGCCTTTTTGGTGATAGGCAATTAACTACCTCCTGAAGAATTCTACAACTCACAGTTGATGCCCACCCTGCCTTATTCAAAATATGAACAATGACAGTCAGATCACTTTTTGAGGTGGGCTCATAAAATGTAGGGCATGGGGTGTCCGTATCTTGTCTCCAATTCCTTCCTCGAGTCACCAGGGTATGGGTCGTCCTCACTCCCCTCTCTATTGTCAATATCATCACGAAAACTTTAGAATTCTGTTTGAAATAAATATTTTCAGGGATAACAAATATTGGATACAGAAAATGTATGCAGGTTGACTGGTAATTATATAGAAAATCACTTCAGCGCCCGTTCGTGAGCAATACTTACCTTTAAAAACACCTTTGAAGGCAGAAAGAATCCAGAGCTCCAGTAGTCGATCGACTTAGAGTTCATGAGTATAACATCAACGGGAGCAGTCATAATGGACTCACTATTAAACGTCCTCACGCTTCAACTGGCAAGATACTACTAAGGCTACTGAGTCCAACGACCGTTGGGCCGTCACAGCTAATCAACAATGTATCATATATGTAACAATTTTCGTCCTCGCGCCGCGCCGACCAATCGTTCGGGCACGGCGGCACTCGCGTCGTTGGGAAAACTATGTAAGTGGTTGTCTGGTAAAATTAACTAGGCAGCCGCTACCAAACTTCTGGCTCATATTACCGGACATTGTCTGGTAAAACGAGCTAGGATTGTGGTAATTTTAACCAGGATTCTTGTTATTCTACCTAAGAGGGGTTCAACCAGGATCAGTGTGGTAGTTTTGACGACACTTTTTTCTCCGTGTAAGGTTCATTCTCCATCTTTGAAGCAGAAGTGTTTTCAGTACTTAATATACAAAAATATAGCTATAGTTTTGAAAATACGAACGCATGCTTCCTATCTTTTCACTCGCGTGTCCACGGCCAATGTGGGCTGCCCCCACCACCGCCGCTTATACCCCCACCTCCAACTACTCTCTCACCGCCGCAGCGCAGAAGGGGCACTCACACGACCACCTAGAGCGAGTATCACCCGCCATCAGACAAAGTAACTGGCGAGGGGAGAACGGACGAGGCAGTGAGGGGAAATCGTATTCGTAATCGTAAAAGGAATGTTGTTTTATGAGAAGTCATTGTTGTGATTTAGAAATAATAGATAGTTAGACCAATTCTCAATTAAATGACTAGATTATAATATTTATCGCAATTGCCATTACTATAACAGCGATGTGGAATGTTCCCAACATCTTATTTATCGCAGAGAGATTATGGAATTGGATTCCTGCGCAAGAGAATTCAATCTTCATTTTACACAAAAAAGCCTGAAAAAGCTGATAGTGAGACAGAGAGGTTAGAATCTATTTTCACTTATCCTTATGACATTTTACCAGTTTCAAACAATTTTTTCACTAGCTAACGTTATGGAAAAATACACAAATAAGTTTTTCGGCATAATCGAAGTGAAATGTCCAATTACCTGCAGGGATTTGTCTCCATCAGAGGCGGCAGGGCATAAAAAAACTAAACTTTCTTCAAAAGAGTGGGGAGAATGTCACGCTAAAATAAAAGCATCAGTATCATTACCAAATACAGGGACAGTTGCACCTTTTTGACAAAATGTACTGCGACTTTATCGTTTGGAGCCCATTAGGCATTTACATTTAGCGTATTAATAGAAATGATCTCTTTTGGAAACACCAAATGGAACAACAATTAGAAAAATTTTATATGGAGGTACTTCTGCCGAAAATACTTTGCCTAAATATCCATTAAAACGAATTATTTAATACTTAGCCATTACGTAACCCTAACCTACTGTTTTTCTTGATGTAATCATCCTTACACTTTACCCCACACTATTTACCTTACAGGTCGCTCTTCATAAGTTCGTACGTATCAATGGTTTTAATCTTAGTCTAGACCCAAGCTGTAAACTCTTTGCAATGGGTAACTTTTCTCTCAGTGGGTGCTGGTAATGAAATTGTGATGTTTTGAGATCAAACCATGACGAATAACAAAAACGTTGGTGGTAAGAATGAAGAAACAGTGGAAGGCAAGGAGACATTCTGGTAAATCGTGAGACTGGTTATACTGCATTTCCCCATGTAAAATCACTTATTTTCACTGTGCGATACTGAAAATATCGACCGTGGACATGTGGTATTCACAAAGTTTTCAACTACTATGATATTAGTGCAATATTGTGGTCCACCAGGCATAGTATCGCATTGTGCTGTAAATGCACAATGGAATAGTATATGCGAGATACTTGCGACATCAAAGTTACGAACAGCGAAGTTGAGCTGCGAATGAATATGTTCACGCGTATTTATTTGTCAGCTGACATCCCTCTCTTCCCTGCCATCCTGCGCAAGGACACTCTAGGCTCGTCTACAACCCAGCGATGCGCACACACCCCCTCCCCTCCATTCCCTTGTCGATTTCCCCTTACACGCTGTGAGCCTTCCCATTCCACCCGGGACTGAGTAGGGGGAGAACCGACGAGGCGAAACTGAGAGCTAGTGAGCCACCTTAACTAGAAGTTCAAACCAGGGATTCTGAATGCGAAATATCCATGTATTTTTTACCCATCAGACTTATAGTATTTTAGAAATGTTTATCATATCCCTAAAAATCATATTATTTTTTTATTTACATGACGAGTATGTTCCCGCATTCCCTGGTCTCATTAATAATCATTTTGGTGAAAACACTTCGCCCTGAATTTCTATTAATTGCCATTCCCTTTTCAATGGCATCTTCAAATTCTGGCCAATGTGGAGTTTGGTATTGAAGGTTTTGTTTATTTTTTTGTCTTCGGTGATCTTCTTCCTTGTGTGTGGTGCTGCATTCAAATGCTCCATAGTGTGATATATATCTTTAATTTTATAATTAATTTAATTTGCAATATGAATAGAGAGTAACGTGAATAACATGAACTCTTACCTCCTGTTGCTGTATTTTGTTTGGTAAAATCTTGTAAACAAACATGTGGTTTTGTATGTCCCATGGAGTATACGTAATACTTGTATGACCTTACAGTCATGCAGATTATGTTATGTGATCTCGCTTGCACCTCCATCAAAATCATGGAAACAGGCTAAACTACCCAAATACAGCCCAGAGTTGGTCATAGCAATGAAGTGCAATAAAGCAGTTACACCAGCAACATTCTAAATTTTATAATAGATGTTATATGTTAGTATTGTGTCATTGAAATAAGTGCATTTGATTCATATTGGGTGGTGGTGACCGTCTAGGGTCAATACAGCTTTCAGTTGTGAGTGTTTACCCGTGAGAGGGCTAAATTTCACATATAAGACCCAGAGACTGGTTTTTATATCATAATTATGGAAAAAAGTTGCATCATGTATGTAAATTAGAATGTATATGTAAATTTTCCCGTTGAATAATGTGGTTAAATATGCATGTAATGTGAACCTCTGTAAGAGTGACAAATCACATATAAGTATTTATTTTTATCATAGAATGGTAAATGTATTACTATCAAATAATAGGCACAAGGGCATAGTAAAATATTGTTTAGTATTTGTGTTTCATTTGTGCAAATACCTCATTCTCTGTGGCTCCTTTCCATTGCTATAGCCTCCAAACTTCTTGGTGTGGAAGCCGCTGAACTTCTGGAGGCTCTGACATCATGTCCAGTGGTGACCCGAGGGGAGACTATTGCTCGGAATAACACTGTGGGCGAGGCAGTGGCCACAAGGGACGCCCTGGCCAAAGGCCTCTATGGACGACTCTTCGATTGGATCGTTAACAGAGCTGACCGGATACTCCTTGCCTCCAATGCTATGTCCATGTGAGTACCTTGTTACCCGAGTGGATTTGTGGAATAATTATGTGTCACATCATCAAATTACTCAAAGAATGTTGGTTGCTGAACCTGTTTAACCAACTGTTTGTTTAGCCTACGTAATCTACTAAGGTTGACTTTGGAGAAAAATGTGCCATCGTGATTCTTCCACATTATTTTGATGCTGTTAGCTGAACACCAAAGTGCTGTCTGTCTTGCATCTTGATCACTCTTTTTCACCTGGTAACAAAACTTTAGTCTGCATTAGTGATGGGTTTATAATTCGCAACCTGCTACTTTTCAACTGCTATTTTCATTAGTATATAGCAACTGCTAATGTCCAACAGTGGGCTAGAGGAAAGGGGAAAGAACTTCATTCTGGGGCCGAGGTATGATATATGGATTGCTCCAGGAAAGAAGGAAGAGCAGGAACTGGCAAGGGCCGGTTCCAGCCAAAATCCGATTGGGCCAGAGCCAATCATACCTATTGCTACTTCAATAGGGATAGCAGAAATTAGAATGTGGGGCTAAGCCCGGCATTCTGAGATCTGGCGAACCACATCAAGTGTTAGATAGGCCAAACTACATGTAGGAGAACCTAGGCCTGGGCTTGCCAAAAGACTTCTGTCACTAAACAGGGGTCAATTACAAATGGTAGTAGGGCTCCTTAGTGGGCACTACCAAAAGTGATGAGGCACCTGCACCTCCTAGGAATCTCAGATTCACCCTGGTGCAGTTGGTGCGAAGAAGGGGATGAAACTACATCCCACATATTATGCGAGTGCCCCGCTGTGATGAGGACTCGGAATAGGTATCGGGGTGCACCGTTCATGAAGCCCAGGGAGGTAAGGGAGATCCCCTTTGGGAACCTGTTGGCCTTCAGCAAGGCGATCGGCCTTTATGGGTGATTTCACGAGATGGGTTGTTGGCACAATGGACCAATAAGTTTAAGTGCCTTAGGCCTCCGTGGGAGGAACTCCACTGAAAACACTGTCTACATCTACAACTTTTCCTGCAAGAAGAACTTTGAATTTGCTTTAACTGTGACTGCATCACCTGCCATGAAAGTTGTACTTGGCTCCAGTTATGCTCCATATCAAGCCCTTCTTTCACCTCATCTTCAGGAGCACTTGATTATTGTCCTCCCATTAGTATTGCTACGGCACTTGAAGGCAATTATGATACCTTATCTTGCGTATATACTGGATAACTGCGGATATTTTACAAAGACAATGATAGTTGATAAAATTATTAGTAATATGATTTTCTGCAAAGCCACAGGGTTGAGTACCCATTTTCCAAAATAAAATCATTTTCCTCTCTCATGACTACCTGGTTGTGTAGGTTATGGCCGCAATGAAGCAAATAGGTGTTGAGCAAGAAAATCTAGCAGTCTTGTGATGCACGATCGTAACCGCAACAACCAATGAAGGCAACAAATAGCAGATGTGGCAGACATTAATGGTTCAACCAGTGATGTTGATAGCAGATATTTGTTACCGGCAATCTTTGTTGCATCAGGGGAATTTCACATAAAGCCATGGCGAGATTTGCCTGTGTAACATTTCACAGAGATAATGCTGATAGCTCAGATAAAAGACTTCAATGGAAAACAATGGAGTCCAAAAACACTATCAAGTTTTCAGAAGTAAAATGAAGGACTATTCCCCAAGGAAAATGCTACAGCAAGAGGCGAAAATCCCAGAGTATGGCAAATTTTGGGCTTCATTGGTACGAAGGCTCCTGTGGATGTTTCTATCTTTTTCTTCACTTAAACATGCCGATCCTCTAAAATTTTAGTGGATGCTGATTACGCCACTAATTCCACATAAATTTAGTAGATTCACTAAAGTTTTAGTTGGTGCCGAAATCGCCACTAATTGTGAAACAGTAATAGTGGATTTTTACTAATGGGTGAGCTGATTTATCGACCAAACTTGTTTACTTAAAGATATTTACCATAATATTGGGCCTCCACCTCATGTAATTTTAATGCATCAATGAGGATTTTGCCAACTTCTGCTACAGTAATATAAACATCAGGACTGGGTGGAAAATACCGTAAATAAATGTAGTTTAAGTATCTCTTAAAGGCTTATACTTATTTTGCAGCAGTTAAAAAGAAGATATGGTGTATTACTTGGAAAGCATAGCCATCACCCTAAAAGAGTGAGTGCAATGATGTCACTTCAGCTGCTCTTGTCCAATCACTGCCCTGAATACCCTTCTCCCTGGAATGTGCTGCGACTCACCTGAGACTTGCAAAAGTGATTTAAATCTTTTTTTCTAGGCTGAATAATATATTAGTCTGAGAATGGTATCAATGATATGATAAGTCAGAACATAATGGATTAGTTTGCAAGAAGTTACCACACTAGTCATAATGGAATAACTCACATGAGGTATATCAAATGGGCAGTGGTAAGCATACATCAAATGTAAAATGGAATATAAACTTTGTATAATGCTTTAGTTTTTGGCATCCAATACTTTAGTTTTTGGATATCCCTAAGCATTCACTTAAAATTGTGGACACCCACATTTTGTGCATGTAGATCCACTAATTCTTAGTTGTTATCCACTAAACTTTTAGTGGACTTTCACCCATGGGCACTGGCAGTGAAAGGTGTGAACTGGACTCTTGTGCTATTGAATAACAATAAACCAATTACACAATCGTAATCATTTTGGTTTATTTACTCATGAGAGTTTTTCTTTCCCACATAAGTTAATGGAGTGTCTGTTTTCTTCATAATTTTCTCAGGGATGATGAACTCCTTGCAGTAGGCCTACTGGACATCTTTGGCTTTGAAAATTTTCCAAGGAACTCCTTTGAGCAGTTGTGTATCAACATTGCGAATGAGCAAATGCAATTCTTCTTCAATCAACACATCTTCACTTGGGAGCAGCAGGTATGCCATTATGTGTCTTAGATAGCCCATTCATTTGTCGCCACTTTATACATCTAGTTGTAGTTTCTTGCAGGTGTGAGGCAGGGTAGGGGTTATATTGTATGGTAAGGGACAGTGTCGGAATATGTGGATTCTGTTATTGTGAATGATTGGGACAGAATTAACCTTTAAAGGACAGCATTAAATCCCAATTGTAACTCTGAATGGCCGGGGATTTAAATGGCCAAGGTTTGAAATTTAAGAAGCTCCCCAGTTAATGTTAAATAACCCGAAAACTATTAGTGCAGGTCTAATGGAACAAAATGTATTTTAAAGGTAACACTATCAAATGGCACTATCACTCTCAACAATCAATATGTTTCTTGTTTATAACAATATTATATATCCACAGTACAGGAACTGAGTTTATTGCAAAGAGTTATAAGAACTTTTTATAAAAGCAATCTTTTCCACACATAATCATAAATATTACTTAAAATAATTAAAGTGCTTGGTTATTTTTAATCAATTTACAAGTTGATTAATTTATTTTGCAACTTTTAATCTTCCTTTTTCATGTGATTCTCCCAAAAACAGGGATCAATGCACAGTATACAATGCCACACCTCATACAGCAAGTTTTCGTGCGCCTGATGCTCTTCTTCGTTGAATACACGCGACCTCGCATCCTTCGCATCTTGCTCAATTTTCGAGGCCAGTGCTCTTATCTCTTTCGCGTCTTCTCTAATGATGTTCGTGACGCATGGGTTTGGTCTCCCTCGAAGCGTAGCCTCTGACCGATTCCCTACTTTTTCCAGAAGATGCTGCACTAACACCAGTCTAAATATACAATGGGATACTTCTTTACTCGAAGATTTAGACAAGAGTTCAATATGGTGACGTCCATCAAATTGAAAACACTTTTTTTGTCCACTTTCCGGTCCTTTTACCAATAGAAAAACTGTTTGCAATTCTGTCTCCCTTGTCTACGGAACCCATATTTTGGTTGTAGTCCAGAATGATTTCGGGTTTTACTCCTTTCCCGAGTTCATCACAGAAATTGCCAATTGTCGGTGGATTGTGCATATTTGTGAGTACATGTACTCGCAAACCTACATGCCTCGTTTGTCCCTCCACGTAATGGCCGTCAAATCGTCACATACTCGTAACGTAACATATACAACATACGAAACACACAAGTCGCCTCTTTTCACCTTTTCTTTTCCTTTGACATTCTTTGGCATTCCCTTTCGTTAGATCTAACTGTCCCACAACAAAGGATATTTCTAGTAGTTAGGTCATAAAACAAGCCAGGACAAAAGAAGACTGTCCATATAAAGTCTTTGCCCAACGCCTTCAACTCTCCTTGTCAGATGCTTCTCAGTCGCATGGGTCGCGGGCTTTGTTGTGGTAGTCTTTTGTTTGTCCCTTGATCCTAAGTATTCTACCATGTCATTAGTATATTCGGTGGAATCCCAAATTTGATAAATTTTCACTCCAAACCTTTTGTCCTTTTTTGGAATGTATTGTTTGAAAATGACCTTTTTATAAAACAATTATTTCATCCACTGCCGAATTTTCACCCTCTTTATAAAATTTTGCAAAGGAATCATTTAGTTATTAAAAAATAAGTCTCAATTTCCCTAATCAGTCATAGTCGTCATCTTTGACAGGCCGATTATGACTATCACTAAAATGGAGAAATTCGAGTATAGGCATGAATCTGTCGCGATGCATTATATTTCTGTAAACTGGCATATGAAATTGTTCCAGCGTCGAACAGTAATCTTTCAGAGTTTCGTGCAAGTGATACTCCATTTGAATGATGAGTGCAAAAAAGAAAACATTTTGTGAGTGGTCATGTCAGGACTGGGTGAAGGTCCCTCATCTTCACCGAAAAAATTCACGTGCTGACAATAGTACCTGTTAGTCTTCTCCACCAGCAAATGAGTAATTTCTGTGAAGAACAGTAGTAATAATCTCCCATGAAATGAATCTCTTTGTACGCGGAGGGCCTCCTCTCTGCAGAATCCACTCTGCTCGCCCGAGAAGGGAGAAGTCCTGTTCCGTGTGTGAGAAAAGATTTTTAGTAGGGATGGGTCGGTTCCACTTTTTTTCGGTTCCAGTTCCGGTTCGGTTCTTAACTTCGGTTCTCGGTTCCGATTCTCGGTTCCGGTTCTTAATTTACCACTTACTTTGCATTGTTCAATGGTAAGATAAGGCAATCAATAATCATTTTCAGAGACTGAATTAGAATAATTCGCGACTTTGAAGCATCTAAGTACACTATTTCACCAGGTTTTAATGTGAAGCCTCCACTTTTGGAGTGTGAGTAGGTTTCAAACTGGTTTTCGCACGAATTATTTCGGTACCGATTATTTTTGGCCTCGGTTCCGGTTCCGGTTCTAAGCTCAAGAACCGGTGGAACCGAGAACCGAAGAACCGAACCGACCCATCCCTAATTTTTAGCTATTTTTTTTCTAAGTACCAGATGGATCCATCAAATTCGAGGCATCGTAAGATCAAGATATCAAACTTTCCTCTTCATATGTTATAGCTAAGGGCTTTGTTAATAGTCATATGTAGGGACACCAAAAAATGGTAAATAAAAATCATCAAAAGCAATGTTTAAAAATGACAAATATGGTAAATAAAATTGTTTTAAAAAGGTGAAAGCTGTGTTTAATGTTGGGAAAAAGGTGTCTTAAAGGAAGGGCATTTTTAAATATTAATAATAAAGACTTCATACCAATGTGAACAAACAGTTAATAGTACATACATTTGGGATCCAATACAGAAGTTATGGCTACCCTACGCAACATAAAAAACACAGTAGGCAAAATTAAGTTAAAGGCGAATTGTTGAGATAATGGTAATAACAATTGCAGAGTGGAGTAGTGGACTGCAGGTAATGAAGTTCGATTCTTACGCTGTTTAAAATTTTTGTTTCAACCATTGAATAAAAAACTTTATCATCCTTCATTTCCAACCTTCGTGTGTGGATACTGACTTTTTTGTACTTCTATCGCTTCAACTAGATTTACAAATGCGTCACTCAAAAATACACTGTAAAGTTAATGTAATGATTCCACAATTTAATTCTGTAATATAAATTTTTTCCAATCATTTCCTTTCGCCTAATTTTATTATTTTTTTTTACTTATAATTTGGCATGAAATTTCTGATAATATACTTTTTTTAACTGCCTACTAGCATTACCCAGGTAGAAAAATCTGTGCTGGAACTGTACTGTAACTGTACTGTAACTGTGCTAAACTCAGTGTTTAGCACAGTTACAGTACACTCAACTGCACTGGACTGTGCTGTGGCAGCAATAACTAGGCGAGATCTGTACTGTAACAGTGCTGCATTACTATGCTGGAAGTGTACTGTGGCACCAACTGCACTGTAACAGTGCTATGCAACAGGGTTGGAACTGTACTGCAGCTCAAACTGTACTGTAACAGAGCTGTGAATCAGGGCTGGAACTGTACTGTAGCTCTAACTGTACTGTAACTGAGCTCTGAAACATGACTGGAACTGTACTGTACCTCTAACTGTACTGGAGCTGAGCTCTGAAACATGACTGGAACTGTACTGTAGCTCTAACTGTACTGTAACTGAGCTCTGAAACATGACTGGAACTGCACTGTAGCTCAAACTGTGCTGTAACAGAGCTGTGAATCAACCGTTTTCTGCTTTTGAAATTCGAAGTACGTAGTTTAATGTTGAATGCTGGGAAACAACGGAACATCAATTGACGCATGTTTCACATTGAACGGCAGAAATGGCGTGAGACCGTCAAAGAATTGGCGATTATTGATTAATTATAGTAGTATAATTAGTCTTTTACTGTGATGGAAGGCATCGGTTGAATCGTCAATCAGTGATATTCACACCGATATTCTCGAAGCATCAATTGGTGAGGTAAGTTTAATTCATTCTCTTATTAATTAATGTGCTTGCGGAATAATGTTGACGACCACTCATTTCACACTGAAAATGTATTTCAAGCATTCGCGATGTGCTGCATTTGGTAGCCACACTTGTAAAAACAGTGCATGATATTAAGTTACTTTACTATCGTAATCGATTCTAGAGTTATTATTTAATTAGTCAACTGCTTAAGTTTGCAACATTTATTCTTTACATGAATGTTATTTTGATCTACTTATAAACATAACTTTTATGCTTTGCAGTGCGAAATAAAACAACATTGTGCAGTGAAGTCAGTGATACTACAAAAATAAAGTATTGTAATCGTACTAAAGAGGATATTTAGGGATGAACCTGTACCTATCACTTCTTGGTGGGAGTGAAGTAGAAATAATTACTAATGGGAAATCAGGATATCATTGTGGGTAAGTTGTTATTCCTCAAATCTTAGTAGTTTTGGACTTGTTGTCCTAATTTTATGATTCATGATTCTTACAATACTAAGTAAAGTCTTAAGATTACTTATGAAATGCAATGTTTTTGTGGATTCCTGGACTTTATAACTTGTATCTAAGTAATACACATTACTATTAAGGTAATATAACCCAGGCAAAAGCATGGCAAAAGTCTATAATTGCCATAAATGCTTATACCCCAAGATAAAAAGAATTAATAGGTTTTACCTAAGTACTTTCTATATTATGGTAATCAGATACTTTTTCTATTCCTACAGATGTTCTTGGGCATTATCAGTGGGAAGGCATGCCTTTTAAAGACTTGGAAAATATAAAATGGAGCAGCGGTTCCATATGTGGGCAAGAAAAGGACTTTCAATGGAATGTGCGATTGTAAATTGATGTATATTATATTTTCGTAATTGCTCTTTTTTTGAAGTATTTTAGTGGCAAATAAAATGTTATCTTTAACATCAAAGAGGTATTATTCATTTCACCATCAGTATAATGTTTTTGAAGTATTTATTGACCTAAAATTGACATAAGCAATTCAATTGAAATGGCCTAATTTTAAGTGTTTTAATTTCAAGTTGAGATTTATATTGATCCTCCCTTGAATAATTGCCCCTTTATTCCAGTTAGTCGATTTTTGTGCCTGCGTGGAATCCACCAACTTGTTCTCGCTGGGTCCAGATCAAACCTGATCTGGCATTTCCAGATCAGACCTGATCTGAAATTTCCATAAGGGATATTTAATATTGTGGTATGGGTGTGCTGTTTCCAAAGCACTCTGGCTATAGTGTGAAAGATGCATTGGGGACTAATCAAGAAAAGAATTTGAAGGGGTGGGCCTGGCTGACTTCAAATTGTGTAATTTTAAGACCCCTTGGAACAAATGTAGAAAATTCTAGCCAAAGCAGGCGACGGTGGGCCAATCCCTGGATCTACACTTAAATGCACTCTAACTGAGCTGTGGTGAATGCACTGTGACTGTACTGTAGCATGTCCACTGCAACTGTACTGTGGTATGTCCACTGTGACTGTACTGTGGCATGTCCACTGCAACTGTACTGTGGCATGTCCACTGCAACTGTACTGTGGAATGTCCACTGCAACTGTACTGTGGAAAATCTACTGTGACTGTACTGTGGGAACTGTACTGGATTTGAAACATTCCAGTACAGTTCATAGCACAGTTACAGTCCACCTACCTAGCACACTTACAGTACAGTTACAGTACAGTTCCAGCCCAGATTTTTCTACCTGGGTACCCTAGGAATACAGCACGGCTGTATTCTTAGGTAGTGTTAAGGATCGAACTTGCAACTGGCAGTACACTAGCCCTCATTTTTAACAACTACACTCTCATAGGATCACGGGAAATATGGCGAATGTAGGCGACCCGCATGACATTCGGCTTAATTTTTTTCTCGCTCATCCGGGCTTATGGAGAAAAATGTCAAGACAAGTATTTTCTATTTTGTTTTCCTCGTTTGTGGCATGGAAAAAATCTTCTTCTCATTTCGTGACCCGAGTTACTTAACCTCTCCTTGTTGGTATCTATCATACGTACATTCCATTGACCCTTTCCAAAGACCCTTGGTTCTTTGGATCCGACCCGACCATCCTTAATTTATGAGTGGTACATTTCTAAATCTAATTTAAACAACAAAAGTATAATAAAGTGAGTACTCAGATGTAATGCTTTGAAATTGAATATGATAACATTTTCGATGCAGTGACTGAAAGAAAAAATTAAACTCCGATTGGGATCGAAATTCGCACAGTACACTAGCTCTCGTTGTACGCCTGATCCCGGCGAATGTAGGCTACCCGTGTGACATCCTACGTATTTTTTTTCCTGCGATACCGGGGTAATGGGGGAAAAAAGTCATATATCTTTATTTTGCTTCTAGTTGCACGGGAACGTTTTCATCTAATTACGTGACCTTAGTTACACATCCTCTTCTTGTCAATATCTACCACACCTACATTCCATTCACGGGGCACTTCGATCGCTAAGCCACGAAAATTTAAAATCTACGATCCGGATCCGATTTTACTCCGTGTCTTTGGATCCGAATCCGGAACCGAGAAAAATGCAAGATCTGATCCGGCCATCACTAAAGAAAATATTTCATGCTACAAAAATTCGGCATTTGCAAAATATCTCAAATTTCATTAAAAAAATCGCGTTTCAAAGAAGACACGGTTAATTTCGCGATTAAACCCTAAAGTCGCATATTTCGTGAATCCTGTCGCAAAAAACGTTACGCGAAAATGTCATGTCCCTAGTCATACGAAGTTTCATACTATTATGTTCAAAATTTTTTGTCATTGACGAAGTTGTCAGACTGCGTTATTTTCCATTCCACACGCTTTGCGTTTTGAATATCACCATTTCGACCTTTATCTTGCTCGAGTCATTAATATGAATCCACTTATGAAATCTCAATAGAATTTGTTGGTTATTTGATATCGAAACATATATATTTTTACCTATAAAAGCACGCTCAACTTTCCAGAGCATGCTTGAAAGAGAAAGGTAGGGCACACCTGGAATCTTCTGCTGCAAGCAGTTCACCTATGGCTGTGATTGAGTCATGAGGACTCGACAATAGTGGAAAAAAGGAATCCAAGTCAGTGTCAGTTTAAGAACTGAGGGTATGTTTGGAAACATACCGTCATTATGCCTCGTTGCGCAAAGTTTTTGGAGACTTAGTTGAGGATAATTTAAAGTGCAATTTGTTTCTTTCGTTGAGAAGCCGAGAAATGTAGGGACAAAAGCTATCTCACTTATTGCTGATTTTATTTTGGTGAATACTGCAACTTTTTTTATTTAAGCATAAGCAAGGATGTTTTTCCTGTGCATACTAGAGAAATTTTCTTGCATGGTGTTTGGTGCACGTGGTACCGATGGTGGCAAACAACTTGGCAACCTCGAGCAGCTTATCTCGTCTGGCCGAAAGTCCTGTTGTGTGGAGCTCACTTTCAGAAATGAATGTATACAAGTTAAAAGCATATCTAATTCTCTTTATTTGTTAAGTCATTTACACGTGCTTAGTTTTCAAAGACAAAAAATACCATCAAAACAAAATGTATTTCCAACTTCCGCTAGCTGAGATAGCTTATGTTTTTAAAATTTATCATAACGTAACTGTTAATTGAGTAATCTATTTTAAACTCTGTTTGGTCAAAGATAAATATATGTTCCATAATTCGTGCGAAGAAAAGAGAAGTGGCTTTTCTTGTTTTTCTTCAAGTGGGTGTCAAAGTTGAACTTACTTCCCGAGACTTGAAAAAAATCCGGCCTTTTTAGCTGTCTCGGTTGAAAAATCAATTAATATAACCGACTTCAAAATATATTTTATACATTAAAAAACATATAGATAAACAAGCTTTGGTTTGATAAACTATTTTTCAATCAGAATAGCCATATTTGAAATACTGGCCTTCAAACTCAGGGGATGGAATTTTACGATGGAAATTAGATGCCTTGAGATCGAATATAGTCCCCCCCCCAGACTTATTCCGCAAAGATTTCGGCCAAAAATGGGGGTACTATGTTCAGAGGAATATGGTAATTGTGGACCATTGAATACATTAACTGTCATAAGTGTTAATAAGTGAGCAGAAAGTGTTAATACTCCTAAAACTTCTCTCGTGTTATAAATTAACCACAAATTATTGATAAAGTTCAAGTACATTGAAAATTTCAGAAAAGATTAAAGTAGGAAATATTAACCTCAGATCTGATAGATTGAACTATGGCAGCAGTTCCCAAACTTTATCCATCTATGGCACAAGTAGTTGAGTATTTTCTCCCGGCACGCTTATCAAAATGTGTGTATAATGGCATAAATCAGGCACAGAGTTGAAAACAGCTCTTTAAAATAAACCTCACTATGTAAAACTTTCATTTATTAAAATTAAAACACAAACACAACCATCAAACTAAATATGGAAATGCAAAAAAATATTAAATAAATGGTGAAATGACAAGTAAGATAATGTGATGGGTGAGCTTGCTTATTGCCACACATTTTTCCAAATTCAGTTACACTGAATAAGGTTTCAGTGGCAAACGGTTTGACACTGGCACTCTTTAATTTCTCTCTCCACATCAATTTTTGAACAATGTTATCTTTTCATTGTAGCTATGGTTGAAAATCCAGCTTTGCAAAAATAGTTTGTTTCTAAAGGAATGAGGATTGTAACAGCTGTTGAACTCAAGAGTTGGATATTCATTTTTGATTGATATCCAAAACTCCACTAAATCTGTAGAAGCCAATTTTGTTTTCAGGCTGTTGTCCCAAGAGAGTTCAATTATACTCTCTTCTTCCTGCAAAGTAAATTCTGGTGGAGCCCAGAAAGGATCTTGGATCCATGCCAATATCTCGACATCATCTTCCTCAAAGTATTTTGCAAACCTGTCAGAGGCCTTTCTGAGGTGTTCCTTGAAAAGGAACAGCAGGTTTTGTGAAATGACTTTATTACAGACCATGTATTTGTGCAATCCAGGGAAATAATATTGCTACCATCCTCATTGATGTTTCTTATCCACAACTAGAGCTTTTTCCTAAACGCTGCAACCTTCCCCAAAAGTTTCAAAATTTTCATATTATTGCCTTGCAGAGACAGATTGAAGGCATTCATCTTGTCAAATATGTCACACAAATACACTACTTTCAGCAAAATCTCAGGTTCGGCAAAGTACGTGGAGTTTTCATGACCTTCCTTTTGACAAAAAGTGTGTTTCTTAACGTAGTGTGAATGTACGGGAGAAGACTGGATTGCCAGTGGCGTGCAGTTGAATTAAGGTGAACTTCTTATTGGGTTAAGAGGAAATGTCCAAAGACCGGACTGCCAGCCTGGTTCTCTCCCCCATAGATGATTGCATTATACTCAATCGAAAAACTGGTTTCTCTTATTTGATTGTTTTTCCCTACTTTCATTGGCATTTGGATATACCAGTCTGCGGATATTTTCAGTGGCGTGAAGTGACCATTAGCCTCAGATAAGAACTTACACATCAGGTATGGTATTGCATCCCGCATGTCAGACGCTAAGCCTCAATTAAAAACTGGATAGTAGGGCGGATCGGAAAAATCGATTTTTCGCGGAGAAACTTGGCCCTCTGGAAAAAGTTGTCAAAGTGACTCAAAACGAGGCCAGAAAAATTTGGGGCCTCTAGGTCCAACCTAGACACTCGCTCCATGGCCATTTATGGGGAGGGGGGCTGAAAATGGAAAAAGTCATGTTTTCATAGTGGTTCCTCATGGATTTTTCCGAGTTGTGTCCCTTTACCTTTAGGACAAAAATTTCGTCCATTTGTATGCATCTACAGCCATTAAGCCACAAATTGTCTATTTTGAGTGCGCAGCCATGTGTAATTATGCACCGCCCACGCAGCGTCGCGGTGCAATGGTCAGAAGGCCACTCGTGCGTCCAGCCAGCTCTCGCCCTCTGCCCGGTAGCCGCGAACGCAGCAAAATTCATCACGGATGCATCTTCCGTCATTGTTCTCATTAATATTAGATAATTAAACAATTTCCAGGGAATAACAATTACGGAAGAATTGTATGAAAGTAATATAACACACGTTATCATTCAGGGAGTAAAGAAAAACTTAGGGTGGGTCTAGGGGGCCCAGTTCCTTTCCCTGGGCCACCTGTGATTTCCTGCTAAGTTCTGACACTCAGAAAATTGAATCGCGAGGATTTTAGGTAGGGGTGTCCAGAAAGCTTTTTGCCCAGGATTTGAACCCAGGGCCCTCTGGTGAGCAGCTCAGCACTCTACTTACTAAGCTACTACGACCCTGCTGTGCAATAAATGTAGGTCAAACTGAGTGACAAGACATACTTTGCTTTTTAAGGGCATATTTTAAAAATTGTAGGTAACTTCTTAGTAAGGATAAACTAATTCTAGAGTTTCTATTTGAGTTTTTAAAAGTCTACAATTTCTTTCGATTTAAGAGCTACATATTGCTGTTGGTGCTTAATTTTCATTAATCTTCCAGGAAAAAAAATTATTGTTTTACCTTTTAATAAAACAGTTTCTTTAGTAAATTCGTGGAATTTTTCCAATTTGAATACCAAAGATAAAACAATAAAAAAAACACAAACAAAGTAAAAGAAATGCATGACCCAGGTTCCAGTGCTTCAGCATCATCATCAGTGAAGACACTGCCCTGTTTATAAACATTGTGTTGTGTTGTTTTACAATAATTTTAACTTTGTTATTGATCGATGTTGCTTAAAATTGTGCAATTGTAATATTGATTCCCTATGTGCATGTGATGTTCTAGTTCATTCCCGGGATTGAGGAAATCACAATCCCATAATCCTGGGATTGAAAAATCTCTCTAGGATTTCAATCCTTAGGTGAGAGCATGCACATTTTTTTTCTTCCGGCACTATTTACCTTTTGAAACATGGAAAGAGCTTTGTCAGAGATATGCTTCTCAAATTGATAATTTTGGTTTTTAAGGATTTTACTTAATATTTTTCCTGTCCAGTCAGAAACAGAATGATACCCATTTTAGTTTTTCCTTATTGAATGATGAGAATGAAACCTTAGAGCTACGATAGCTACAAGATGCACAAATTCCTCTCGATTTAACTGAGGAGAGATTGGTAGTCCTATTTTGGTTAACAAAGGGAATGGTTGGCTACATGTGTGACTCTCTCAGAGGGCTGCTACACTCCAGTCGTTCACATGACTTGGCTGCAGAAGTGCAGGGCCTCGATCGTGGATCTTCGATATAAGGCGTGCGCCAGCGTTATCGTTATATTTTGATTTAACTTACGCCAGAGAGAACGTGATCTCTGTTCTTCATTTTTTGCACAGCCCTTCAAATCGCCTATCACAATCAGTGGAGCGAATTTTATAGATGGTTATTGTTAGCCCTGCGCTACTCTAGGGGGTGAGCGTTAACGATAAAAATTGTGATACTGCGAAAGATGCATCTGTGATTCCACGCCAGGTCTGGAAACCAGAGTTCCTCACTTATGGAATGTGTTTGAAACTTACCATGAAATACATATGTCACTAACTTAAGGTGATGGCTGCTGTGAGGTTTTTTGCTGTGGGATCTTGCCAGTGTAGTATTGTTGAGGAGCATTTTGTGTGTGCATATCGTAGCCAGCTGTCGGAGCAGGTCAGTGAAGGATGTAGCGTGAAGGGGAGTGAGAGGCTGTGGAGGAGAGGGTGAAGTTCCCACAGACCATGAAACAACGGCAGGTATTGAGGAGAAGGGTAGGTCATTTCAATGAGTGTGTAGTTTAGGTAGCAAAGCAAACTAATAGCTTTTGAAGAATTGTACAGCAATTTTCAACTTGGATATGTCCCCTGACAACAGGGATCTACATGACTTTGTTTGCCTCCTTAAGTCTTATAATCAAGTTCTTCTCAATGAGCAGCCCACCCATGTGAAAGACCATTCATCTTCTCTCCTGGATAACATTATTACCAATTTTGACTGTAAATCAGTTGTTTCAAAGTTTCTTATATCTCACCTGTCTGACCATTATACTATTGTGTCAACTTCTTCAATAAAATCTAGTTCTCAAGCAGTATTTTGACTGTTAGATCAGTTCTCTAACTTGTAATCCATGGATCACCAATAAAATTCATTAATTTTCTGGCCTCCTGAAGTAACTGAAGTAACTCATACTTGTTGAGTACATGAATAATTCAGAAATTAAATCTCAGTTCAAAGATCTTAAAAAAATATAGCAAAATCATATCTGAAGCCTAACATAATTTTAATTACCTAGGAATCAACCTGAAAACAACATCATTTACTTTCAAAGCCTTTGACCCCCCCCTCTTTATTTTCATTAGATACGGCTTATTTTCCTCCATATTCCTCAAATCTTTTTTTTTTATAGCTCTGTGCTGTGGAAGTATGTTTTGTGTTTTTAATTCCAAAGAGTAGTTGTTGTTTCTAGAAAATGTTGCATCAAAGACTTGGAGTAATGAATAGTTCTAATCAATAGGTTTGATGTGTAGCTGTGATTTTGACAGCTATTCATGTGCATGGTGCATTGAGTTTAGTTTAAATATTTTCAGGGCTTTCTACTTTGGACAATTTTGTTTGCCTTGCAGAATTAGGCTTTAAGCATGGAAGAACGTGATGAGTTTAGCATGGGTAATTAGAAAAATAAAGGTGAAAAAGAATGAGTAGAAGTAATTGGGAAAATCTTTGCCTCAGATTTTGTACTTAACGTAGCAATTTGCAGGCATTAGTTAATATACAGTTTCCATGTATTTATTTTCTCACTTACCAAAGAGGATGGCAGGGATGGAACTTCTCTTCTACCAAACTATGAATTGAAGAGGATGTGATAGATATATACTTAATGGCTTCTGATTGCAGTTTGTCTCCTCCCCATCCAGTTTTCTCCTTCTGCAGATCCTATTTTTGTAAGTAAAAAAAGTTAAACGATAATTTCTGCCACGTTTTTAGTTGCGTGAATGTTTCAGATGATATGTTTTCAGTATTTCCACCATGTATAGTCCTTATAATGAGACATCAAAGGCACGGATGCTATTTTGAGTATACTCTGTGGCACACACAAGGCTCTGCATGACTCTGTGATAGACAGAGTAAACCTCATAGATACCAGCAGCTTCCAACTTCTGTCCATCTGTAAATGCGGGGATGAGTTCAGATTGGTTGGTAATGAATGTGTTGAAAAGATACTGATAGTCACAAGCAGTGGTGTGACTCTTCCAGCTGGAATTAAACATTTGTAAAGATTAAAGATATTTTGTGTGTGTGGTCTGGATCCACAAGGCTGGATCTGGATCCACACTTTCCTCCACCTCTTAGATTCTTTGGACAATTGCGTAAAATTCACGATGGAAAAAGAAAATAATGGATCACTTAATTTTCTGGATTTGACAGTGTCTAAAGGATTAGATAAATATGTATTTTCCATTCTCAGAAAAGACACATACACCGACCAAGTGATTCATGCTAAATCCAGGCATCATTTTGCTCAAAAACTGTCAGCGTTCCACTCCATGCTCCACCATCTGCTCTCTATCCCCTTGTCCAAAGATAATTTTCAAAAAGAGTTCAAAATTATAAAACAAATAGCATTAAGTAATGGATACCAAGCAAGCCTCATCGATATGTTATACAGGAAAAAAGTGGAAAAGATTGCTGTCCAAACCATTTATAGAACCCCCTCCCAGTGTGGCATTGTTGATGAGTGGAGGAAAATTCTTTACTTGGGTAATTTTGTCCCTCCAAGCAACCAAAGTTTTCCCAAGAAGTTGTATCAGACCTGCCTTTTACAATAACTGTAACCTTAAAAATCTATTTTCAAAATCTAAAGACTTTATTCCGAAGTTGGAAAGGAGTGGTGTGTACCAACTTACGTGTGAGTGCTCAGCGATTTATATCGGCCAAATGGGAAGGAAGTTCCAGGAGAGAAGGGTGAAAGAGCACATTGCATGCTTTAAACACCAAAATTTAAACTCAAACTTTGCCAAGCATCTTTTGGACAACGGTCATAAAAGTGATTTTTCCCCGGACTTGTTACATTTTGAAAGGAAAGGCCCCCGGCTAGATGCTCTAGAACAAGCGGAAATCCTAAAATGTGTGCACGCTGATTGCAACATTGTAAACGACCTTTCATATGCCTCCCGCTTCCCCCTCCTCAACCTCTCTCTGTTCCATTAGCCCCCCACCTCCATACCTCTGTGTTCCACTATCTTCAACTTAATCTGAATCCTTTCCCACCACCCACTGGCAATTGCATTGAAGGCTCTACTTCCACCCCCCCTCATCTCTCTCCCCTCTTCCTCCCCCACCCCACCATCTTCCTTTCCACCTCCCCTCCACTAACCTCCTCTACTGTATATAAACGACAACTCTTCTGTAATTTGTACACGAGGATGACGTTAATCATGGAAACCATGGTAGTAGTGTGAGAGAATAAATTGTGGAAATACAAAGGTTATTTTGTCATTCATAATGAATACATATAAAACACTTCAGGGGATGAGACCACCCAAAGTAGGTCATAGAGTACCCAATAGGGTATAGATCATCATTCCACTGTGCTGCATGCTTTCTCTAGAACAGCTTTCAAACAAGCCTATTGCGCTCACCAGTTGCAAGCTGCAAGGTTATGGCAGGGATGGTGAATTGGAGGCTTGTTTGGGGTTTAGAGCATCAAAACCTTCTTTCCTGTATCCAGTGTGGATTTTGACGGGGCTGCTTGACAATCGATCACTTGGTCATAGTCGTAAGTTTCATCCAGGAGGCCTTTCTCGATTGCCAGTGTCTCGTAGGCATGTTCTTAGATCTGGAGATTGCCTAAAATTTGGCTTGGTTGAAAGTTAATGGATCGGCACTAGTGGGATGTCAGGGGAGTTTTATCTATTTTTATCAAGATTTTTTTAACGGACCACGTTTTGGAAACGAAGACTCGGCAGCATCTATTGTAATTGTATAGACAGGACAATAGAGTACTGTGGGGCTCCATTCCTCCTTTTGCTGTTGCAGTGAATGACATGTCAGATTGCAGAGATGAGATGTGTGAGATGCAGTAAATGACGTGTGAATTGCAGAGACAGATGCTTTGATAATAATTTCACTGTTTTTGGACTACCTAGCAATTTTTCTGGTCATCCACTGTAGTCAACACAACCAGATTGAACCAGCTGGACTTAAATGAGTTTGAAAACTGGCCTTGGGTGCATGGATTCAATTTTTCTTTTGAGAAATTAAAATGAATTCATTTTCACCCACTTGATGGGAAATCATGCCCCACCAGCCTTGAGACTAGGGAACAGACCTCTCCCAATAGTCCTTTCTCACCCAGATCTTTGCTATGACAGTGAACCATTGATTTAAGTGATGGGAGCATATGGGGGTTTTAACAAATAAAAGTCTAAGGAATATAAACAATCTTAAATATTTTTGAGTCTCTCCTCATGAGGAGCTGACCCCAGGTCACTGTTTTTATTGTATTGTTCCCTGGTTAGATCTAAGATGTATATTTTTTCTTCTTCTCATGATTCATAATTGAGATGGTTAACAACAGTACTCAATATAGGGTTTTGGCTATCAACTGTGGTGCACAAATGCTGAGTGCTGAGCTAGTCTTTCCAGACTAGCCCAGTGCTCCGCATTTGTGATGCAGGGTGCTGTTGTCGTACCACAGAAAGTTTTCAATACACAGCTATGCCTCCAAAATTTTAGCAGTAAAATGTCATCCCTATTTTTAAACTCAGGTTGTTACAACATTTTAATAGGTGGACAAAAGCCAACAAGCCACTGCTTAGTATAAAATATTCCCAATGACTGCTTTTCATTGCAGCTGGATACTTTACAGATTTTCCTTTTTGAGAAAAAGAATTGTTCATTCTGTTAAGTGGAACATGTCTTTCATTAAACAATTTTATAGCTGTAGAAAAATACCCAAATTTCTCATTTTTTGCCTATTTTGTAGGGTTGGGGCAGGGATTCGAAGATTCAGTCGAATACTATTGAATCCATGGATTCGAGATTCAATCAAATAGACGGATTGAAGATTTGAATACCAGTCGTGCTGATTCTATGTACCAGTGGCAGAGAACTACAGTAAGTCCTTGAATTACGTGGATCCGTAGTTACGCAGATGTTCAAATAGGCCGGTGACATGCTTGCGATTCTCTGCGTTTCTGTTGCCGCGACAGATTCAACTGCATGATGACCCACGACTCATTGCCAAGCGTGCAAGAGTTATTGCCTAACTACGGGTGTTTGGAACGCCAACTCTAGTTCAATACATTGCATAGTTCAATAGGTGATAATTGATAATCGTGATGGTGAAAAAGTCTGATGTGATCAGGCACCAACGTCTTTTTTCGACGTAGTTTGACCTTCCCACGTAAGTCGACGTGTACTTAATTATCTACTCCTTAAATTATGCGTTGTCCATTACAACAAAAAAAGAAGCATTGGGTAATTATACCTATTTTAGATTTAAATATCCATTGAAAGAAAGATTGGATTTGTGTTACTCTCAGCTTTGTCATGTTATGTTAACTATGTAATCGTCACCAATTGCCACCGTGAAAGCGGCACCGCTAATGGTTCAAAAATCGATCAGTATGTTGTAGTGTTTTGACTTAAGCTGATTTCTACTTCTTTTTTGCTGTAATGGACAACAGGCATCATCTACGGAGTAGATACTTTAGTGCACGTCAACTTACGTGGGAAGGTCAAACTATGTCGAAAAAAGACGTTGATGCCTGATCAGATCAGTCTTTTTCACCATCACGATGGTCAAATATCATCTATCAAACAGTGTTATGTATTGAACTAGAGTTGGCATTCCGAACACCCGTAGTTAGGCAATAACTTTTGCAAGTTTGGCAATGAGTCGTGGGTCATCATGTGGTTGAATCTGGCGCGGCAGCAGAAATGCGGAGAAACGTAAGCATGTCTCCAGCCTTACTGAACATCTGCGTAACTCTGGATCCATGTAACTGGGGTCCGCGTAAGTGGAGGACTTTCTGTAATTGCTCATTTTTAGCATTTAAATCGTAAACATCATGGTAAGAAATGTTTATGCAGCATATATTAAACTAATAATTCTCATCCACATATGAATTCTTTGAAATTCCAAAATTTGAAAATTCTAACAAAAAAGTTCCCCTGCATTCTTCCAGCAACAGTATTTGCAGAAAGAGCCTTCAGTACTGCTGGAAATTTACTTTGTAAAAAAAGAAATTGATTAGATCCTGACAGAGTGAAATTGCTGAATTTTCTAAACAAAAACTTGCAATCTGCTTTAATTGAATTTTCAATTTCATTTAAGAAAAATAAAACTTGGATCTCCTTTTGAAATTGCCCATTCTTTATATTTGCCCCTGAACATGTCCTTAATTTCAGTGAGTGGGGACTATATGTCCATTATTCATTTATTAGGTATTTACATTAAGAAATAAGATTCAGCTTCGATTGGTTTTAATTAGGGAATTCACGAGAAAGGAAGCATTTTTTAACGATTTACAGATAAAAGGAAGATTTGAATTTAATGAAATTGAGGAGGATTAGGATTTAAGATTAGGATTCGAGATTCGGATTCGAGATTTGGATTCAATAAAAAAAAAATTCGGATTCGATCAAATTTTGGATTCGCCCCATCACTACTATTTTTTGTGGTGTACCCCCACTCTAGCAAAAAGTCCTCCAAATCCCCTTGTTTGCGACCCATTTGAGGGGACAAAACTCATCTGTCAGAACGTCTGCGGCCGACATGAAAGAATCCACAGACAAGTGTCAGGTTTTATCTTTACTTCCCATTCCGAGGAGAGTCTTTCCTTTACTTCCGAGAGGAAGATTTTTCTCATGCACTTATGTGTCCTATATGCTTTAAAAATATTATAAATTTTATCGTTATTGCTAGCTTTCATACCAGCTTATGATGTGGTATTGGTGACAACATTTTCCTATTTCTTTATGAAGCCTTAGATTTTCCTCATTTACCGATGTCTTGTTACAGATTCTCATTAGTTCATCCTATCATCTTGTCACTGTGATGCATAGCACTGGGTGACACACAAAATTTATGTTGGTTACAATGAGCGAATTTGCTTCTTTTGTCAGCGCTCATTATGGCAAACATTTACTGAACATCATACCTAAAGTGCCTAAATTACTTTGACGTATGTTTTTGTATCGTGCTTTTAAAAGTGTTAATTAATCTTTATAGAATTCCCAAAAGAACTTAAGACTGAGTTATAGTAAAGATTGACAGTTCTTTCCTCTTACTGATCAATTGTCAGCTGCAGCATATACATATCATACTTCAGGCCATTGAAATAAATGAAACTCCAATGATGTGCCAAAAAATGAGCAGAACGCGCAACTTATAGCTGCCTAGAAATGTTTTGTGCCTACTTTAAAACAATGATGTGGGATCAGTTTACTTTGTGTCGGGAAGGGTATTTTCTGTTCCTTAACATTCTTGGATCTGTTATCATATGCATAAATAGTGAATGCAGCCAAAAATAACAGCGAATTAAGCACAACAAATTAGGTGTCTTAAAGATTGGCTAGGGAACTGAACAGAATAATGCTCATTTTTAATTGTTTGTTATAGTTTAGTTGTTTAGACAGAATGATTTCCCTCTTTTTTAATTAAATTTTCTGTAGAGCTTTGGTTTAGCTTCAATGTGAAAAGTTCAAAATTTGCTGCAGTAAATATTTCTTCTTCCCCAAAAAAAACATTTTCATGCATGGTGAAGTTTGCATTTAATTCAAATGACATGCATAACATTACCAATTAGCATAGTATTAACCCTGATTACAAACAGTGGGACCTCATATATATTCCTTAATGTTTAATAACATGCATTTCTGTCCAGGAATACATGTCAGAGGGCATCCCAGTTGACCTGGTGGAGTTTTTGGACAACCGTCCTGTTTTGGACCTTCTGTTGTCACGCCCTGTTGGACTGCTTGGCCTTCTTGACGAGGAATCCCGCTTCCCGAGGGCCACTGACCGTTCACTTGTTGGTAGGGCTCAGTGACTGCTGTATCAAGCCTTTGCATTCTTCCCTTTCCCTTCTAAAGCCAGCTTTAAACGCTAGTAAGTACCATGCTGCTGATTCCTCTCTTAACTGTGGGTTCATGTAATTATGGAGTCATTCCTCCAACTGACTGTTATGAATATCACCACTCACTGTGAGTTCATGCATCTCTCAGAATTCCTCACAGGCCCGGAGGAGGTTTAAATGGATTTTAACCCAGTCGCGAGAGGATATTTAAATGTTTTGATGCTTTATGAAGACGTGTGATCAATGAGTTATATTTCCGTAACTATTAGTTCTATAACCCGGGGAGTTTTAGTGATGGTTACAACATCTTATTTATTTTATATACAGCTTAAAAGCATTAAAAACTTAATTAATTAGACAATTTTAAATTCATTCAAATTAAAACAAATATTAGGACCGCATAGAAAACATTCTCGAAAGAAATTACAGTAGAAGCCCAGTATAGTGAGTACGGCTTATTGCGAGAATCGCGTTATAGCGAGTGATTATCTTTGTACCGCCAAAAGGCCTATGTTTTACATGTAAAATAAAGCGGATATAGCGAGGCCAAAAAGTTCCTTCCACGGTATACGCTCGGTATTACGACAGATTCTCTCGAGGGCGATGCACCGCCTAGCAAAAATAAACTATTGTGTTTTGTATTATCTGCTAATTAAAGTAAAAATACAAGATGTGTGCCATATCTACAACACCTAAAGCCAGTTATGTCCAAACATTAGCGATTTACGGCCTTCAGTACGCTCTGCGCACTCCCATTTTACGTTCTTCTTTTGTTAGGCCCAGTAATCAGTGGGAGGGGAGTGGGTGGACGACGAGCAAGATGAGAGTAGGAGAGGGAGTTAGGTCTAGGCATGGGCGATATTGATAATTCAATATCGGGATACGATAATTTTAGCATATCGTAAGGTGGCAATTACGATAACTCTTATCGTGACGATAAATATCGTCTTATCGTGTCCCGATATGTTATCGGGGCATGATAAGATATCCGGGCACGATAAGATATCGGGGCACGATAAGGTATCGAGGCACGATAAGATATCGGGGTACGATAAATATTGTGATAAATATCACGATAAACATCATGATAAATATCGTGACCACGATAAATATCATGATATCTCGTCCCGTTAAAATATCACGACATCGCGCCCCGATAAAATATCACGATAAAGGATCGTGACATTGCGCTCGTTCAAATGTAGCGTTATTGTGCCCGATGAATTATCGTGATATTTCGCTGGTTAATCGTGTCGGAAAAAGACAGCCGTTGAGTTAGCCTTTGCTTAAGCTGGAGCAAGTATGTTTGAAAAGTTACTATTCTGCTATCTGCTAATTCAAATTCTCAGCAGTTCTCTCACACTCTTTCTTTCAATTTCAGTGGGCAGATAGGTGACGTACTTGCTCCAACTTATGCAAAGGCCAACCCAACTGCTGTCTCTTTCCAACACGATTAACTGGCGCAATATCACGATAATTCATCGGGTGCGATTACGCGATATTTGAACGAGCGTAATATCACGTTCTTTTATCGTGATATTTATCGTGATAATATATCGTGATATTTTATCGGGGCGCGATATCATGGTATTTTATCTCGATATTTATCGTTTCCCGATATCTTATCAAGCAACGATATATCGTCAATTTTAAAAACTCAAAATCAACTGATGAATGTACCGGTTAACATTCGAAAACTCGACAAAGCTGATATTATCGTCATGACATATTCGCAAAATTATCCAAAAACTTCCACAGTATACCTAATATTTTAATTCCGACTAGTTACGCTGTCTTTACAGCTTTCTTCGGCGATCGAAAAATAGAACTGGAAGAAAAACACCGAAACTAGGGGAATTAATGTTTTATATAACGGAAAATGTCCTGTTTCTTTCATGAAATATGTTGATATTCTACCAGATTGTGCCTGAAATGACGTTATTGCTGTTTACCTTCATCAAATACCATAGAAAAAAAAAGAACTGTAAATACGAACGACTATGGGAATTAGGTGGGGTTTTTCAACACCTTCGGATATAACGAGCGCTCGATTTAGCGAGTGATTTCCGAGAGATTATGAGCACTCGTTATACCGGGATTACACTGTATATGCGAGAATTACATTTTTGAAGAATACGGACTAATGTCAACAAAGATACTTCATTTACAATAAAACTACTATTATCGAATGATTTGATGATGCAGAACGTCAATGTAACCTTCTCCGCGGCAGATGTTGGTTTGATTCATTTCCAATTTTCATTCATTTCCATTTACATGAACTGTTCTTTCCACCATAATATGTACACTTTCTTGTCTCATCCCCTTCCCCTACCCTTTCACTACCCTTCCCTTACCCACCACGGATGCACGTGTTACCCTACCAACGCTCCACACCTCATGGAGTGCATGACATACCGCCGCCCTACCCTTCCCCTACCCACCACAGGCACAAGTGCTACCCACGCCCTACACCTTCTCTACCCTTCCTCTACCCTGGAATGTTCTAAATTACCCTGCCTCTACCACCGCTTGGGGGTAAGGTGTGGGTACACCACCTCCTTCCACCTACTGCCCATCTTGTCGTTTTCCTACCCTCCGCCTACCGTTTATTTTTGCCAGGGGATCACCCTAGATTTGAAAAAAGGTGTTTTAAAATATATATAAGCATGTATTGAATAGTGATGGATGGATCCAAGTTTTTTTTTGGATCTGGATCCAAAACTGGATCCTTAACTTGGTTTCGGATCTTTGTCTCGGTTTCGGATACTGGATTCTGAATTTCATTCTTTTTCTAATCCCAGATTTTTAATATATACAGAAAACAGATGCAATAATATTTCCTAATAAAAACAAGTAATTTTATCATAGATAAAATCAACTTCCTATCACGTGTGGAAAATATTTTCCTAGATCAAGATCTGCAAGTGCAATACATGTTATTACTTCTAATACAAAGTTTACATTCCTTATCACATGCTCATCGAACAATACATTTTTTAAACCTTATAACTTTTCTTTAGAGTTCAGTTAAAAGAAACATTATAAGTTCATTTTCATTAATAAAGGAATCATTTTGCAAAATATGAGATCCTAGTGATGCCATATGTGCCTAGTGATCACCCTTTGTCCAGAAAGGTTTAAATTTAATTTTAGAAAAAAGCCAATACATGCCAGGAATTAAATAATGTAGAATATTAATTAATAAAAAAAATCAAAAACCTGAAAATAATTCAGTGCACAATGGGTTTGCATTAACAAGGTTTGCCGTTGTTAATCAAATCCTTGAATGCTTTCAAATTCTTTTTTAAAAACCAAAAGATTTTAAATACAGTCAGGAGATTCTATTTTATGAAATATCTGGGGATTCCATTGTTAAGATGAAAAAAATTTTATAGAATATTTCAAGCTGCTAATGTGTAATTTTGCAATGCCTTATTAATAGTAACCTTTAAAATTAAATTTGTGAGTTTATACTCGTATGGAAGGTTGTGTAACTCAGATCATGAAATGAGATGAGCCTTTTTTCATGCTACTATAAGCAAAATAGGGGGTCATGGTGGCTAGTGGGTTGAGCTGCTGACCGGAGGGTCCTGGGTTCAAATCCCAGGCAGGAGCCTTTCTGGACACCCCCATCTAAAACCCTTGCGATTCGATTTTCTGTGTGTCAGAACTTCGTAGGAAATTACAGGTGGCCCAGGGAAAGGAACAGGCCTTCCTTCCCTGAATGTGTAAATTTCACCTGCCAATGGCTTAGTATGTTGTGAGCTCTACTCTCACCTATCAAAAACCAATCTGAGTGAGAAGCAAAATAAAGAAATATGTATGTCTCTTGGCTTTTTTCTCCCTTGGGTTTGCATGAAAAAAAGTGGAATGATGTGCGGGAAGCCTGCATTCTCTGAACTCGGGTAAGCTGACAATTGCAGAGTGGGGTAGTGTACTTAAGCTAATGAGGTTCGATTCTTATTGCTGTTTAAAATTTTTCTTTCAGCCATTGAATAAAAAATTTTATTATCCTTAATTTCTAACCCTTATATGTGGATACTGACTTTTTTTGTACTTTTATCATTTAAACTAGATTTACAAATGCATCACTTAAAAATACGTTGTAAGGGTAACATTATGTTTCCACAATTTTAATTCTGTAATAAAATATTTTTCCAATCAATTTCACTCTTGCCAACTTTTATAATTTTTGTTTAATTTGCTGACTTACTAATTTACATGAAATTTATGAATATTTACTTTTTTTAACTGCCTCTTTGCCTTACCCCAGGAATACGTGGACTGTATTCCTAGTCAGTGTTTAGGATTGAATTTGCGAGTGGTAGCACACTAGCTCTCATTTTTAACTTATATTCTATCATAGGTTCATGAGAGTCTTGCAAATGTATGCGACCCGTGTGACATTCTGCTTTATTTTTGTCCCGCGCCTGTGGAGGAGAAAAAAAAGCCAAAACATGTATTTCTTTATTTTGCTCCAATAGCATGGAAAAATTTTCATCTCATTTCGTGACCCAAGTTACAAATCCTCTTCTTGTCAGTATCTACCATACCTACATTCCTGTCATGGGGCACATCAATCACTAAGCTGCAAAAGTTAAAAATTTACGATCCGGATATGATATTATAGTATTCGGATATGATTTCAGCAGTGAATGAAATGAAAGATCCATGGGTCTTTGGATCCAACCCAACCATCCCTAACTTTTGAGTGATGCATTCTTAAATCTAATTGAAACAATAAAGGTATAAAAAAGTGAGTATTCAGGTGTAAGGGTTTGAAATTGAAGATGATGAAATTTTCAAATCAGTGACTGAAAGAAAAAACTTAACTGCGATGGGGATTGAACTTCCTTTAGTGCACTGTAAGCTGTCGATGTCCGCCTGATCACGGGGAATGTGGCCTACCCCCGTGGCACTCTACGTATTATTTTTTTTCGCGATACTGGGGAAATGGGGAAAAAAATCATATTTCTTTATTTTGCTTGTAGTTGCAAGGAAGAATGTTGATCTAATTTCGTGACCTGAGATACAAAACCTCTCTTTGTCAATATTTACCGCACCTAAATTAATGGGGTGCTTCAATCGCTAAGCTGCGAAAATTTAAAATCTATGATCCCAATCCAATTTTTCTCTGTGTCTTTGGATCCGGATCCAAGTGGAATGAAAGATCCGTGGATCTTAGGATCCGTTGGATGAGATCTGACCATCCTTAGTGCTATCCAAAATGTAATTTATTGCTTTTTTGTCACTCATCCAATCACAGAGAAGTTCCATGGGAATCTAAAGAGCAAGTTCTATGTTCGTCCAAAATCAGATGCCCTCTGCTTTGCAGTCCACCACTATGCTGGCAGGTAAGATATACATATATGAATTAATGGCTAGTAAGGTAAACATTTGGATCATTAAAACTGCAGCTGAAAGAATATTTTTCATAACCATAAATACACCCAAGTGAATGTACTGTCAGCTGTGTGCCTGAGTGAATTGATGAGAGTACTTTTGTCCATAAGTTAGTTGGCCTCACAGTTGACCGTTTACATGAATTCTCAGGTTTTTCCTGATATGGATCCTATTTGCCTTCGCACGTATCAAATTCCCTGTTAATGCATGAATTAGATTACAAAAGGAAGCAAAAGGTGTATTCAGGTTCTAAGGCCTCCTGTTTTTTTCTCAGCCTGGGAGAAGATAGGAAGATATGATTGAACTCAAAATACCTGGGTATTATAGTGAATGCAAGACATATGACAGCACCATACAGTTCAGGGTTCTTGTATCTGTCCCTAGAGTGAGAAGCATTTTCAGTAATTATAAAGGCTTGGTTTAGTGTTGAAAACATCATACTATATAAACATTGCTTTTTCCAATTGCATTTGGTTTAATGCTGGAGATATGCAAGTACTGAAATACTGCAAATAATAGAAAGTTTTCAAGGTCTCGAATATTTTGTGAAAGATTAAAGAAGTTCAAATACCTCTAATATTGTGCAGTTCTGCACTATAATTGGCATGTTGAACATGGCGAAGGTAGTCTCCGCTAGTCTAGATATTCCAGCTGAAATTTAAATTTAATATTATGACAGCCAACAGAATGACAATAACACAATTCTTGGTTATCTTATTTTAAGTCATGAAAACTTTTTTCCCAAATAAAATTTAGTGTAAGTTTATCTAACGGACAATCATTTTTTTTGTACATAAATAAACGTACAAATTAACATTCTACATGATACATTTTACTGCATAAAAATTGGTTTTCTCTTTTGGAATATATATAGCTTATCAAACACTGGGGTCTCGGCATATTCTTAATGATGTCCAATGGAAAATAGCTCATTGTAAGATAGCCCAGAGTGGAGGCGTGAGTTCTTAGTCTCATTGATGAAAAATTCACTAGCCATTTGCAATTCATTGCAAGTACAATATGGAAGAAGAGAGACATTGTGTGACCTGTTAAAATTAATTATGTAGCAGAGTGATTGCGAGGCTGGTATTGAGCAGCAACAGTAGACAATGTTTACGAACTTTCTACGATTTTGAATTTTCCGATACCAAACCAGGGGCCGAAACCGATGGTATTATTTGCCGATACCTTAAACTTATTTTTCCCAAAAAATTTGATAAGATCTTTCCTTCTTGTGGACTGAACTCAGTAATCTAAAGTTTCATAAAATAGTAATTAATGAGAGAAATGACATTGTGACTACTCTTTTATTTTGCTACTCTTACGATTTATCACTGGAATTAGATTTCAGACTCTAAGCTCTTTTGCATTTGTAAATATTTAAAATATTTTTAAGAAATATGAGCTGCTGAACATGCTCAGCAGCAGAGGGTCCTACAGAAACCATAGTACCAGTCTGAAAAAATATGCTCAGAAAATTCCAAACCCGCAGGTACACCCAAGTGTAGTGGACTCTCGTTAGCACGTTTGTGTAGGGATCCGAAATACTGAATGTGGTAATGAAGAATACATGCTATACAGGTTAGGCCTTCCTGGGTAAGTTATGTGTGGGTTACGTTGATCGTCTCTAGTTACGTTGAAATACGCTGATCGTCTCTAGTTGGTGTTGATGTTAATGTTGGTGTTCATTTACTGTAACAAAGTCACAAAGGGCAACGTCACTTTGGTGGATGTCATAAAAATATGGAATGCACAAATGAAGGGGAATTTAGAAAGGAAATGAATTGTACTTTTGTCATGATGTCCATGATTTACTTATATTCATTTAAGCTAATCTAGTCAATTTACAAAACTGAGTTATTTCCCAGAGTATGTAACATTGGAGGCATACGAACACCTTCTTCGTCAATTTAAAATTTCTAATGGGAATCCATTAACGTCATAACCCTTGACCATGCCACATTATTTGAATTTTGTATTTTTTAAACGAGTTTGGAACGCAAGCGGAAACACCGAACAACATATGCATTGAGCAGAGCAAACTTGAGTTGATGGCAGAAGTTTAATTTTTGCCGCTATTTCAATACGATTTATGTGTGGACTTTCGTCTACTTTTCGGAGGAGGTTGAACTTTTCAATTGATATTTTTCTTTTCACCTCAGACCTTCCCTTGGCTAATTCTAAGCACTTCTCTCACTTTTATTGTCATGAGGTTTTGGTGCTCTCATAGTTTTGATGTCCATTCAACACTTTTAAAACATACGAACATCACGATTAAATGTGGGGCTTTCGAGTGCCCTTTAATTAATTCTTAACATTTTTTTTACCACATTATACCTGATCTCGTTCTTTCTCGGCGAATGTTATTTAAAAAACATTCTCGGGTTTCTAGCCGAGTAAGATGTTTTGTTGCTAACATTTCGATGGAATACTCCTCCATCGTCCTCAGAGCAATAAAGCTTGCAGGGCATTCCGCCCGCGCTTATATAGCTTTAAACACATTATACCTATTTAAATATTTTTGTAAGCAATAAAAATCTTAAGCAAATAAAACAAATACACAATGCATTGCTAAGTCAGTTGAAAAAGGCAGGATTTTAAAATTAGATGTTTTTTTAATGCTTTTCACCAAATGAATACTTTCAAATAAAAGTGTTTGAAAAAAACGAATGCTAGTAAGTATTGGAATATCGGGAAAATGGCCAATACCCGATATTACCTATCGGTATTGGCCCTGGTCTAATTTTGAACCTTGACTAGTGGTGACTAGCTTCACCACGTAATTTAATGTGAAAAGGCAGCAGTTTTGCCTGAATTCCATTTGCTGAAACTGTTGTCTTTCTATCATGAATTATGCATTGGAACCCACCGACAGACTTGTATCTCCTCCATCCTCTCACGGCACATATGATGTAGTTCATAAACTTGCACATTATAGCACAGTATTGTGTGATATTCGAGGTACATATTTGAACTTTATCTTTTAGCATAATTATTCAAGATCTTGAATATTTAATACTTTCTAGCATCCGTGGATTTTGAGTATTCATGGATAGTATTCACACATCTCTACTTGTCATCATCTGTGATCCAATATAGCATCAGTATGTATGCAGTATGTTGTTTCTCTGCAACAATATGGCAGAATCGCATGAAAAGCAGTTAAGTGCTGCTCATATCCACTTAATTTCCATTATAAATGCTCCAAGTTAAGCAAGTTAGAATTAAAAGCTTTAAGTGAATACAGGAAAATATTCTGGAAGTGTCTTTCCTGCAGTTCGGTAGAGTTGCTCGTTTTTAAATGGCAGTGGACATTGAATTACTTAAAATAGAAGTGAACAAACTAAAACAAGAAACTGTAACTGCAATGCTTCAGCTAGAACCTGGATTATCTTCCAGTGAATCTCAGTCTCATAATGACGTACTGGACCCATCTAGCGAATACAAATGTAGGCCCGGTGGTACATCACAAAGCAGCAACAGAGAAGAGTGTACTCCATTCCTGATATCCAAGAAGAAAAGTCACCATTAATTTTAGAGATTATCCAAGGCTCTTTCTTTATTTTAAGAAAGTCAACAATGCTGGTCCCTTTCACTTGCATTATGTGAATTCAGTATGCATTTTATGACCACCACTTGTCCTATGCCTTGGAAATTTGGGGGCACGCACAAATATGAAAAAATACTTATTTTTCAATAAAGACCACTAGTAAGAGTAATAGTGTAATCCTCACCTATGGAGCACTGTAGACCACTGATTATTAGATTGAAAATTTAAACTGTATGTAGAATTTTAATTTCTGTAAAAGAAAATCTGAATCTCTTTCCAACAAGATATGAAACTTTTAATTATAGTATGAGGCTTAATAATCTCCTTTATAATAATAATAATAATATTTTTTATTACACCGTTAGCAAGTACATGCATGGTTTCGTCAAGAAATTTGGACAGGACATATACACACAAGAACTACAATGTCATCATATCAATATTAATGAACATATATGTACAAAGTTGTTCAAAATTTCAATGTCATCATTACAAAAATAATGGACATATCTATACAAAGTTATTCACAAGCAATCACTTTGAAATTCTCTTACATCATAATAGCATTTCTTAATTAAGAATTCTTTGACTCTCCTTTTGAAAATCATTGGAGAGGTAATGGTTTTAAAGTCATTTGGCAACTTATTGTATTATTGTATTGTATTGTAAGTATTGAGGATGAGTGATAGGCGCCTTTAGCAAAAAGGGAGTATGAATGCTGACTGGCATGTATGTTATTGTTTGAGCGGGTGGAGTAGTCATGATATATGGAGTTCATTGGGAATTTATCAGGATTTTCTTTAACAAAGCAAACACAAGACAAAATGTAAATAGAGGGCAATGTTAGTATATTTGCATTTGTGAAGAGTGGTTTTCCAGGGGTACGTATAGGGACTTGGAACATGGCTTTAACTGCCTGTTTCTGGGCAGAGAAGGCTTTACTAGCTATGCTTGAATTTCCCCAGAACATAATGCCGTACGAAATATATGAATGCACTTTAGCATAATATACCATTTTTAGAATGTCAATGGAAACAACAGGAGCTAACTTTCTAATCATGAAGATACCAGCAAATATTTTCTTCACTATTCCAAGAACATGGGGAGACCAATCCAAGTTATCTGTTATTTGGAGTCCCAAGAACTTAATGGCAGTTGCCTTGTTTAAGCAAGTGACATTGTTATCTGTTAGAATGTTACTTTTTTTGTAGTTTTTACTTATAAACTGGATGAGCTGTGTTTTTTCTTTGTTTAAAACTAGATTGTTACTATTGCACCACTGCTGCATTTCACGAATGGTGTTGTTAGTGTATTCAGTTAACCTATCTAGGGAGTCAGCTGTAACAATGGCAGATGTATCATCTGCATAAAGGGTGATTTTACAGTGTGATAGGTGATTTGGGAGGTCATTAACAAAAAGGAGGAAAAACAGAGGTCCTAATATGGATCCTTGGGGAACACCAGAGTTCTTGCTTAGAGGATAAGATTTAGCAGTTTGTGTCATATAGGTGTCCCTGTAGGAATAGCTCACAATTTGTTTTCTGTCACTTAGATATGACGAAATCCATTCCAGTGCTCTACCAGAAATTCCTAGATTTTGAAGTTTGTATTTTAATATGTTATGATCAATAAGATCAAAAGCTTTGCTTAAATCAAAGAATATGCCTGCTGTGAGAAGTTTTTCGTCTAAACCATGCAGAATATTGTTTAGGAGGTCAAAAGTTGCAGAGTTGGTTGATTTTCCGATTTGGAAACCATGCTGATTTTCAGCTATGAGCTTATGCAGCTTCAAGTAATTGAATACCCGAATATGAAATAGTTTCTCAAATATTTTGGAGAAGACAGATATGACAGATATTGGTCTATAGTTGTCTGCATTATCACATGTCCCTTTTTTAGGAACAGGAGTCACACGAGAGTATTTGAGGATTGCTGGGAACTGTCCACTTAGGAAAGAGGAATTTACCACGTCAGCCAAAGGTATTGCAATAGAGTGAGCGACTGCTTTTACAACAGGCATTGGGATGCCATCGATCCCTGAGGAAAATTTGTTTTGAAAGGAATTGATTATTTTTACAATTTCAGCTGGGCAGGTTGGGAATAGAAACATTGAGTGAGGTGAATGAGCATAGTTTATGTTTGGGGGTGCACTAGTGCACTTTCTCTTAACCAGTGCAGGGTAACAAAAACACAGCAGGCAATGTCAAATTTAAGTATTAGGTTATTTTAACCATCTATCTTTATCTATGAGAAAGCTATCCTGGCTAAATTTAAGTCTGCACTTCACTCGTGGCTTATCACTGATCCACTCTACTCTGAGGATGAATTCTTCATGCATTCTATCTCTCATATTGTTTTTTGATTGTGTCTTGTGTCTACTTGATCTTGTTGTCCTTATTTTATTGTTTTTCCTTTACATGTTCAACTCATTGATATATGTCTGGGTACTTCACCCTCATGATGAGGTCTATGTATTTTCTAAATCCGACTGACCAATGAAGATTTATTATAATTTTATTCCTTACAGAGGTATCTGAAACATCTTTCCTGTGAGAATAATGGTTGGTGATATTTTCCATTGCCCATCATCCCCTTGAAATCGTCTTTCTTCTGTCATCCTTACTAAATTGTACAAAGACTCGTGCTCATCCACTTAATCAGAGTCTCTTACCCATTCCCCAAGGGCTAATGCTGGCTCGCCAACCAAATACAGTTACTACAGTTTTTAAAGTTTTGGGTCTTGAGTTTTTGGGTCAATAGGCAAACAACTGTTCCATTCATAGCCTAGGTGCATCAGATGTGAGAATACGAAGCCGCTCCCCACATTCTGATGTCTGCCATCCCTATTGAGGAATAATAGTTATGATTGGCCGTGGTTCAAATGTGCCGTGGCTTGATCCATCAGGCATCTCATTTCCAGCTATGCCCACATGGCCTGGCACCCAGAGAAGTTAAAAGCTTCCTGACTCAGGGCATATATGCAGAATAGTTTGTTAAACATCTGGACCTTTCGGATGATACACGTGCAGGTCAGAAGCACATATAAACACACAGCCTGGAGCAAATTTATCTTCATAATTGGACAGATCCTATACCTTCCGTTGGTACCCTGTAATCTCTCTGGAAAATATAAAGATGATCCACTTGCTTCATAACATTTAAAGAGACATCACCTCCTTATTATTTAACACTCCTTTCTTTCAGCCTTTCTCTGTTGTCATGCTGTGTGAATTACACCATACCTATTAGGTGCGTCTGTGTTAATGATTTAGCAGTTGATTCTGATTGAGGCAGGATTGGAGAATTCACACCCTCAATTCTTTCAGCCTTACAAAAGAAACGCAACCCACCATACCCTCATGTCTACATTGTTGCATAATGGGTGATGAAATATATTTTTCCTGTTGGATTTTGTTGGGGTGTTATAGTCAAATAGCTTATCTCTTCTTTCATCTGACTTTGAGTTATTTCTCGTGGATGGCTCAGCAGCTGTTCCTTTTGTCATCTCTTGATTGTTTTGGCAGGGTGGTGTACCATGGAGAGGGGCTGCTGGAGAAGAACCGCAGCTTCCTGTCGCCCACCGTCGTGTCTCTCCTGCGTGGCTCTTCCAGTGACATTGTTCGCTTCCTGTTCCATTGCCCACTCACGAGGACTGGCAACTTGTATTCGGCAGACGCTCATGACCGACTCTACAATGCCCAACTGCGGGCTGCTCCACCCTACTCCTCAGACAAGGTGTGTGCGTGCATGCCTGTGGCTCATTTCTCTGCATCGCTCATTCATGGTTTTGGAGTGAAATCTGGCATTAGTGAACTTTTGGGGATGCTTTTAAATCATTTCCCATAAAATCAGTCAGGCTATATAAAAGAAGTAGTAATTCTGCCAAAAAAGCTTTAAACATCTCAAGTGCAATTAAAAATAAAATTCAATTTGAGTTGTCATTCAGGATTTGATATCATAATCTAACAAATGATTTCAGGCTTCACTTATTGGAACATATTGGAAAAGAAAGAAAAACTTCAGATAGATTTCTTTTGGATTATATTTCTCCATCGGCTCCACCAATAAGGAGACATTTGACCATTTTCCACCCTCTCATCCCACAACCTCTCCCTCCCACACTGATAATGTTCGGCCATCCATCCGAAAAATTTGAAAAACTTCACTATCCGTTTGGATTGTGACAGCATAAGAGAGAGGGTTGTTATTCCATGGAATGGATTACTTGTCATGCACACCTCCCCTTCACTCTCCCTTTATTCCAAAACGTTGCTTTGTTGCAGAGGGGAGGTCGTCCATTTGGGTCCACGGGTGGCTCTGGCCTTGGCTCACAGTCTCGATCCCAGCAGACCGCTGCCACCGTGTTCAGGAACTCCCTCTCAGACCTTCTGCGAAGGACGGTGAGTGTGTACAGTAATGTTAGTCATCATGAGTTTATTGTCTGTAGGCTATGTTTGGTTTTGGTATATGGTTTACTTTTTAATTTCATTCACTTTTCATCTGATGTATGAAAATTTAACTTTACATATTAAAAAGTAGAAATGGGACTAATAGAAGATTCTCGAATGTGAATATAAATCATAATTTGAATATTCATGCACCTCAAATACTAGGTTTGCAATCAGTGCATAAATGTTATCAGGCTAATTTATTTTATGCCTGTTGAAGTAAAAAGCAACAACTCGATTAAATTAAAACATTTAATTCAGTTTTTAAGATTTCAGTAATATAATAAAATAACTTGACTATCAATTATGAAATAGGTTAACTTCAAGAAATGAGAATAGAGGAAAGGAACTGCCCCCTCCTACCCAGAACGTGCGAATTTTACATACCAGTGGCTTAGTATGAGGTGTGCCCTACACGCACCTATCAAAATCCAACCTTCAGGTTGAACACTTATAAAATAATATTCATAAAAAGAGGTTAGTGTTATGAAAATCCTAAGAAGAAGATGGGGCAACTTAATTGGCCACATCATGAACATGATAGCCTGATGAAGGCAATAGTTGAAGGACAGGAAGAATGGCAGAGAAAGGCCTCATGTGAGATACATAGAACAAGTGTGAAAGAGAAGAAATATGTGAGCATGAAGAGATTATCTGATGTGAATTGAGTGGAGAGCTGCGTGAAAACAATCTCAGGAGTGCTGGCTAAGGAAGATGATGAAGAACAGGAGGTTGTGTAACCTGAATGTTTTTTCTGTTCTACTAGAAGCAAAATAAGGAAATACATACGTGCCTCGACATTTTCTCTATAGGCCCCAGATCATGAACAAAAAAAGTAAAATGTCATGCCCGTAGCCTGCATTCACTGAACTCTGGTGAGCTGACAACAGTGGAGTGGGCTAGTGTACTGCAGGTCACGATTCTTATTGTGGTGTAAATTTTTATTGCGTAAACTATATTTACAAAAGCAGTACTCAAAAATATTTTGTAAAGTTATTGAAATATTTAAGCAATGTTAGTTCTGTAATAAAATATTTTTCCAATCACTTTCACTAATGCAGGCATTTATTATTTTGTTTAATTTATTGCCATGAAAATTATGACAATCTGTGTTTTTAAGTGCCTACTTAAGTACCTTACCCTAGGAATATAGCATGGAGTGTATTCATAGGTTCATTCTGATGCACAGTGGGCTGAAATCGAAGAAACTGACCACAATGTGAAAAAGATTTTTTTTTCAGCTCGGCCTTCGTAAAGGTGATTCCTAATAGGTTGGTTCATTTGGTTCCACATGCCGTTTGTCCTGGGTCTCACACATTAGCAATTTACATGGGTCAAAGTTGATCAATTTTTGCAAAAGTTGGTCAACCTCAGTTTTCCCTGAAAATCTAAAAATATCATGTGTTGCTGAACCTTGGGAACAGGCTCCATTCTGGGGACATTGTTGTTTCTACTGTACATTATAATGATCTACCATTATCACGGAACAGTGATATTTCCATGTATGTGGATGATACTAATAATCTGCTGAAGCAGAAGGGTTATATTGCTGTGCCAGCTCAGGAGGCAGTCATCGGCATGGGGAGTTGGTGCATTCAAAATAAGGTCTTGATAAGTAAGTGTAAATCTTCATATATGTTGTTTCACCCAATGCAGAAAAAATTGACCACAATCTGTACGTAAAATTCACAGATTGCAGCTTGAGACATACCACAGATGCAAAGTTCCTTGGCTTGTATATAAATGAATCTCTAAGTTGGGACACTCACACCAATTATCTTGCCTCATCAATAGTCTTTGGATGGTGCCTGATCCGAAGAATGATCAACGCAACAAATATGGACACAGCCATTAGATTGCACTATGCACACATATATAGCAGGGTAAAATATGGCATTGTGGCATGGGGAAATTCACTTAAATCAGAACGAACTTTTAAACTACAGAAGTGGGTAATCAGAATAATGTCCAAAGCAAGTCAGTTGTCAAAATATGTTGAAAAATTACAGATTATATCCCCTATCCTGTATTTACATGTATAATGGCATTATGTAAGCGAAAAATATTGAATGCAAACTAAACCTGAGGACCAATCGAGATGGGTCACACACAAAATGAATTTCATTATGCAGCAATTGCTCATAATCTTGCATTGTACAGCAAAGGGCCAACCTTCATGAGTTGTAAATTATTTAATAATTTGACTTGGAAGTAAAAAATGAGCATAAACTTGTCTGTTTTAAATTAAAGTTGAAAAAATATTTTATAGATAATTGTTTTTATACAGCAAGTGAATTCTTGTCAAATGACAAATGATGTGTGTATGTGTATAAATGACAAATGATTGTATCTCACTTTTTTGATGGGTCTTATATACGTATTTAACATATATCTCCTGGACCAATAAAACTATTATCATTATTATTATGTGTTTGTGTGAAGATGTGCACTTAGGTGTGGTGGCGTTGCTTGTTGGCCCGTAGGTGGAGAGTGGCGACCCTCACTTTGTCCGTTGCTTCCGTCCATGTGAGGTGAGTGCCCTGGCTGCTGTGCCGATGGGCCAGGGGAAGGCCAGGGTGCCCAGAGTGCCCTTTGACACCAGAAAGGTCACTTCGCAGCTGCGGTATGCTGGAATACTCGAGACTGTGAGGATAAGGAGGGACGGGTTCTCACACCGAATACCATTCCGGGACTTCCTTAAAAGGTAATGAAGAACCTGCCTTTCATAATGTTTCCCTAGAATTGCTTTGCCAGCCATATCAGGCTTATGTTGGATCCAGCAGCATCCATTCTTTTAGCCAGAAATGTCAGGTTGTAGGTTAATAAATCAAATTCCAGATATCTAATGAACTATAATAGAATTCTTACTATAAAACTCTACAGCTTTGGTTGCTTTTGTGTTGCCTCGAGAATTTTCATTTGTTGTTGAGTAGGGGAGGACCTTAAGGTGGAAGGGGGTTTATGTTGAGGTTGCCTGGTTGCTGCAGGCCTGGAAAACATAGAAAACCTGGAAGAGTCAGGGAAATGGAGAACTCGGCCTGGAAATTTACTTCCTCTAGTAAAAATCTTTTTGTTTTCAAGTAGTAACCAGAACCATTTTTGACACTTACTATTGATGTGTTGACTTAGTACTTTTGGTAGGGCAAGGGCCTAGCCACGTTGATATACCGCTTCCCATCAGATCACCGAAGTTAAGCAACGTTGGGCCTGGACAGAGATTGGATGGGTTGCCCCCCTCCATACCTCTACCGCGGTGCTCTTGTCCCCTGTCTGCAAGTGGTGGGCGGTTAAATGTGGGTAGGTACATACAATGGATCTAGAGAGGTCTAAGTGCCAGGGGGGCTCCAGAAGGCCCCCGCCCACCCCCTCCAATTTACATTTTAGCACTTTTGGTTCTTGCCTAATTGAGTCATTGGAGCTCTTATTTGGCTTTAACAATCAATTATATGCATGCAAAATAAATGTTCAGGTACTATTCTTTACACTCATGCTTCAGAAGATGGAATATATGTTTATCCTCAGATTGGGTACAGGTAATAAATAGCTTGCAAACCACAATGTCGTAATACCTTCCAGCATGAGTCAGTAAAATCAAAACGAATGTGCATCAGAATCTCTCTGGTCTATTGAGTGCCTTTATTTCTCTTTTTGTGGAAGTGTTAGGTCTCAAATTTCTGAGGAAATGTGATCATTTTACAAAACGAAACAAGAATTTTATTTATTCTCAAGGATATACATACACACGTACAAAAGCAAAGATATGAAAATATTTTCACGCAAACACTTACTTTAAAAATATATATACCTTTTAAGTCCTCCTGAGCTGTAATTGCTCATCAGGAGGTGCTTACATACATGTGGTGCATAGTGTCAGACACCTTAATTGAAAACAAAAACAACAGTTTGAACCCTGTTGCATTCAAAATTCATTTCTCACAGATAACTTCTTGCCCTTTCTTTTCATATCACTTATACTATTTACCTGTGCCCAACCCAACAATTTGGCGTAGTAAGCATGCCAAATGTTATGTAGCCAAATGTTGTTACAGTAGAAACTTGGAATAAAGTCAACAGGAATGGAAAAATCTACACTTCGTAATATCAAATGTCACATGAACAAGTATTCTTCTTCAACATCTTTTTTGTTTCCTGAAATATGTATATGCACTCCTGCAACATTCTTGCATGATTTACTAAGTTATAATTAGAGACCCAATCTTTTCGCAATAATGAAAAAAACGACGATAAATGCAAAATACCATATTTACTCGTGTATGCCGCACCCTTGTGTATCCCGCGCGCCCCTATTTTCGGGCAGGCTAGTGAGGAAAAAGTCAAATCTGAAGTCTGAAGTCAATGAGTGGAATTCTTTGAGTACCCAGCTCTCTACGATATTACCAATGTCCCACCTTCCTGTTATTCAGATTCCACAGTTCAGTGGCTAATTTTCTGAGTGGGAAGCTTTCTGCAACTTGTTCAAGGCTGTCATTCATATAAGCGCTATGAGGCTGTGCTCGGGATATCTTAAATGTGTTCCATTTGAATCTCACTGCTTGGGGAATTGTCAGATCATTATGATGATCCAAAATTATTAGGGTTTAATCATATCGTAAGATGTTGAGTTTCCCCCTTTAACTCAGGCTTCTCTGGCCAATTTGAGTAATTTTGTAACTGCGTTTGTGGAATGTGCAAAGCAGCATTAAAAGCATTCAGCATTCCGGATATGGGTGACTCTGTTATGTATTTTTTGGAGGCCCACGTGGTGGATGTTGGGAGATCAGCAGAGCGTAACCTACGTGAGGGAGTGAATTATGGATGGCAACACGTTCAGAAAATGAATTCCAAGTCTCCCTACTCGTGATAAACAGGCCACTTGCCCTGATTATGCAGAATGCTACAAGAACCAAAATAGGGCCCCTCGCCTAAGTTTGAATGGGCCCAGAAAGGAGAGGCTTTGCTGTCATTTTCTCAGCTTATTTCCTTTCCTTAGGGACACCCCAATGAGTCAACAAGATTTTCAAGGAGTGGACCCATCTAGGCGTGCAACATGATGAGGGTCACGATGTCAATCTCAGGTACAGCACTCATGACTGCCAGGGAGAGTGCGAGGAATTGCGAGGGAGGTGCGAAGTGGGCTAATCAAATTCATGCTGGCATTGAATTTGATTTGCCCACTGAGTTCTGGATCAAATAATGCCCTAAGTACCTAAGAATGTCTGATATGCAGTGCTTAATTCATGCTATCCATGAAGTTATATCGTAGTTGCCTAACACAAGGCCAAATCTGTACCCTTCCAGAAATAATATCCCTGGATTAAATTATGTTAGTACTATCACAGTATTCTATAGTAAACTCTGCATTTTACTAGCCTTTCCTTTGTCTTGGTTACACTATATATGTTCACTATAGTGAACAATGCCCTGCTCAGAGTTGCTTAAAGGCAGTGTCAGAGTGAAATTTTGAATAAATTGTTGATTTTAACCTTATAGTCTGGAATGTTACTGGCACAGAATTCAAAATATTCTCATAAGTTGTGTATTAACAATTCTTTTGCCATGGGATCAGTATCACAATACTAATTTCAAATGGCCATTCATAGAAAGTGGTAAGTAACAAAAGGTGTCAGCATACAAAAAGTGAATAGCTTGAAATTTTCACAGCCTCTATGATGCAGCTGTTTACTTGTGCTATCATCAATATAGAATTATTATCACACTCTGGTAATTTTTCCATGTGGGTTTTCTATGCTGGAAAGCCTTAATCTGATTTTATTGGGTCCACCTCCAGTTGGTTAGATTGTGGATACCAGTTAGCTTCGGTAAAGAGAAAACCTGATTCCTTTGTATGCATAGCCAAAATAAATCCAAGTAAAAAGTTTGTGGCATGAGCACAGCCTAAAGCGCTGCACAGTGGACAATTAGCAAACTAAAAACCTTGTATGTATTCAAAATGTTGCGGATAATAGAGTTGCTGGATAATAGGATGCTGGAGTAAAGAGATCCAACTGTAAATGCAAATTGACTCAGAATCAAAATTAGCATCATTTGACATTAAACAAATTTGGCATTAAGTTTTGTTACATAATGATCACCATATAATTAATGACCTGAAATTATTCTCAGTCTGTACAAAAACCAAGTAGGTAGCTGTGATTAAATCTGGACCCAGCAGTGAAGAAGCAAGAATAAGGAAAGGAGTGAGACAAGACTTTGCACTGTCCTGTAATGTTTAATATTTACATCGAGAAAGCCATCAAAGAAATCAAAGAGAAGGCTTCAGGAGTGAATATCCACGGAGAAAAAATTAGCATGCTGTGATTCACCGATGATATAGCAGTCACAGTAGAGACAAGGAGGGATTTAAAGAAAATTCTAGTAACCATGGAAAGGACAATGGCCAGATATCAGCTGAAAATCAATAAAAGAAACTAAGATATTGGTATGCATCAGGAGAGAAGAGGCCAAGACCAACATTAAAATAGGAAAACACAAACTTGAAGTGAAGGAGTATTGCTACCTGGGAAGCCAATTAACCAGTGATGGACAAAGCAAGAAAGAAATAGTGAGTAGACTAGCCCAGGTGAAGAGGGCTCTCTATCAAAAGAAGAATCTGGTCACAGCTGGGAATACAAGCCTAGAAGTAAGGAGACAGAACATCAGAACCTATATCTAGACCATGTTTCTCTATGGCAGTGAGGCATGGACAATGACAACAGCAGAGAAGACGAGTGTGGAAGCATTTGAAATGTGGTGCTACAGAAGAATGACGTAGATTAAATGGATCGACCGAATGAGTCAACAAAGAAGTCCTCAGAAGAGTGGGAGAAAAGAAATGTCTTCTCAAACCCTAAGAAAGAGATGGGAAATCTTAATTGGCCACATCATGAGACATGGTGATCTAATGCAGACAATCATCAAAGGACAAGTGAACAGGAAGAATGGCAAAGGCAGGCCTCGTATAAGAATCATGGAACAAGTTGTGAATGAAAAGAAATACGCAAATACATATGAAGAGGTTAGCTGATAGCAGAATTGAGTGGAGAGCTGTGTCAAAGAATCTCCGGATTGCCGACTAACGATGATGATGACGTATTACAGCTGTGATCAAATAAATTTATGCCTATGAATACCCAAAAGTGTGTTGTAGGGGATATTTCGTCACACTACATTATGCTTATGTGGTTTGCACTTACGTTTCTTTTCAGGTATTGCTTTCTTGCATTTGGGTACGAGGAGCGTGTGACTGCAACCAGGGATAATTGCCGCCTGTTGCTGCTGAGGCTCAAGATGGATGGATGGGCCCTGGGGAAGACCAAAGTGTTCCTCAAGTACTACCACATCGAGTTCCTGTCCAAGCTATATGAGGAACAGGTGAGATAAGGAAGGTGAAATTTACAGTTTCTCACTTCTTCATTCAAAGGATTGGTTCTTTGCATTGTTACAGTCTGTGTTTTTTTAGCACTATTAAAAGCATACATATTGGTAAACTAATGAAAAACATGTGAAGTTAATTGCATATAGGAGGAGTGAAAGCAGTGGATTGCGAGAGTGATGTTTGTGCCTCTTTCTGGCTGGGTGTATGAGGGGATTGATGGGATGCCAGTGCATGCAAGAGGAAAAGGAATGCTTCCGCCTGCACTAGGCATTATTGTCGAGTGATTCTCTTTGAATGGTTCAGCATTAATGACCATGTTCTGGCTAAAATTACATGTCTTCATGAAATACAAAGTATAGGATAGCTAATAAAAAGATTTTTTGGTACTGAACACTAACTTCAAGTGTTTTATGTTAACTGCTATCAAATGGCCCCCGTAAACTTCTTTCTGAAAAATATGGTTTTGATTTCTTTTTTAAAGTTCAGTGAATGAAGCTTGAGCCAATTAATTCTGGAGTGAATGAATGACTTTTGTGTTACACTGAAGTAATTTTCAGCACAATTTGAATATTTGAGTGTAAAATTCAATGTGGAATTGTCATTCGGGTTAATATTTATTTAACATTAGGCCTTTAAAGGTTTTGCGATAAAGCTGTGACGTGGTAAGCTGTGGGTACCTACCGGCCATCATGTCATTTTCCTACCCTCAGCCTACCCTTTATTTTTTCCTGGGTAAGAATAATGAAGCCTTGAATATTAAACAAAACAAATGCAATCACTTTTTTATTTAGGGTATGGCATGATGCTATACTACCAAAGCCGATCTTCTTTGATATTGGAAGCATTACATATTAGTAACAGTATCTTCTCAAAAGCGACATGTCAATTGATGAATCACTGATATGTAAAGGCTGTTTGTCTTTCAAGCAGTACTTATGATTGGAATTGTCCAAATTCTTCGAATTTCGAATACCTCGAATACTAGAACTGCAACAAATCATACGGTCTCAGCAGTAACTGTGTGAAATTTCTCCATGGTGGAAAAGAAAATAAACCCTGCAAATTTCAAAAGAAAGGTTTTTATTTATGACCCAGAGACCCTCGGATCAGCATATAATGGTGACGACACCAAGGAGACAATGAACGAGGGTTGACGGACATGGACATAGAAAATGCTGGCGATACAACTATTCCACCTCCCCCCTCCTCTCCACCCAACCCATGACCTTTCTCCTCCCAACCAATCCACCCCTGCCTTGACCACCACATCCACCCCGTGAGTATAAAATGGACTGTGCCTCATGTTTTTTCACCTGAAGATGACATAAACTGTCAAAACCCAGGTTGTAAATAAAAACCTTTCTAGTGAAATTTGCATAAATGTTCCCTTTTCCACTAGAACTGCAAATCATTACTTAAATTTTATTCTGCTGTAATTAATTAATTTTTTTCCTGGTGAAGGAAAAAGCTAAAACTTGATTAACCCTTAAAAGTCGAGCAATGTAGTGAGTACGTCAGGCCTGGGCTTCACATGCTGTTGAGTGACGTAGCCACTACGTTGCGGTGACCATCTGCGTATTTCAATTTTTTAATCCATTATATTATTTTACGATCCTTACATATTTGGTATTATTCGAAAGCTGAATAATATGTCTTTTTATTAATCATATCTTTTATAATATATTAATTTCTGATATTTTATTGAGAGTGTTTTAATTATATGGAATTTTCGAAATTTTCTTTCACACTCTCTGAACTCTTGTTGCTCAACACTTATTCCTAAAAAAATATTTTTATGTGACTCTCCTCTCACGGTGCCAGAGTTTTTACTGGACCACACTATCTTACAATGTCCTTTAACGGTTTGTTTCTCTCTTCCACCTCTCCTCTTGACCTTCCATATGCGTCGTAGAAAGAGTGGCCAGCCACCAAGCCGTCCCCTCTCAATACTAGCCCATCTTATCTCAGGCATTCATCTGCTTTTCATCTCTATCAACACTTCGTAAACAATGAAGAGAGCCTTTAGGTCTGCATCTTGTTTGGTTTGAGTACAATATTTTTTTCAATGAAGTTGCTTTCATGGCCGAGAAGGTTGGCTGAGGCGGAGTCAGAGTTCATGGCTTAGGGGAAGTATTCTTTTCAAAACGCCAAATGCTTAAGTCCGAGTGAAACCTTTCTTGAGTGTGGTATCTCCTGTGGAAGTTTTTCTTTTCTGTCACTGCATCAACTTATTGAACCTTGAATATATCCCTTATTTTACGCCATGGCATCGACAAGCAGAAAAAGACTTTTGGCACCAGAAAAAGAAATTGAGGAGGAACTCCTAGTGGAATACAATTCGGAAGAGAGTGGGAGCTCTGAAAGTGATAGTGACGAGGCAATCGAAGATCATTTCGAATTGGATTTGAAAAAGGAGTATAGTGACCATTCGGAGGAGGAACCAGAGGAAAGCTTTTTCTGGGAGGACATGAAAAATTATGAGGGAGAAAGAGAAAATTTCGTCGGTGGCTGTGGACCACAAGAGAAAGCGTCATTGGTGACTGATATTTTAGGTGCCTTAGAACTTTTCTTTGATGAAGAATTTGTAAGTACATTTTTAAAGGAAACTAATCATTATGCAGATCAGTACATGACCTTGGGCCATCCCTTTCCAAAAACTCCAGAATTTTCACTTGGAAAATAGTGTCAGTTGATGAAATTTATACAGTTTTGGGATTATTCATGTTGATGGGAATAATACAGAAGCCATCACTTCATTCATATTTTTCTGCCAAAAGAGTTCTGCCCACACCTGGGTTTGGAGACATAATTACAAGAGCTCTTTTTAAGCTCATATGTAAATTTTTCTCTTCACAAACAGCGAAGACACGCTTAGTGGACCACCAAAGTTGAAAAAAGTATTTCCAGTCATTTCACATCTCGATAAAGCATTCAAGGAATACCATCTTCCTAATAGTAATATCTCAATTGATGAGTCCTTGACTTTATGGAAAGGTCGCTTGTCCTTCAAACAGTACTTGCCGTTGAAATCATCAAAGTTTGGTGTAAAGACATTCGAGCTCTGTGATGCAACGAACTGTTACTTATGGTCTTTCCTTATCTACACCGGGAGAGATACAGTCTTTAGATCAACAATTTGCACCGAAAACTCAAGTAAAACAACTGCAATAGTATTGAATCTTGTGTTTCCTTTACTCAATCAAGGCAGAACACTTTGGATGGACAATTTTTACAACTCACTGAATTTAGCAAAACTGTGAAAGTTTCTTACGGTACTAACCTTATCGGAACTTTGAGGATCAATAGAAAAAATGTCCCTCAAAAGTTAAAAGATAAACAACTGAAAAAAGGAGAGGTATCCAGTCAACACTGCGGTCCAGTTTCAGTAGTAAAGTGGAAAGATAAAAAAGTAATCACCATGATTTCTACATTCCATGGCATAGAAACAAAGACCGTCTTAAAAAGAGGGAATGAAATCATAAAACCAATAAGAATTATTGAGTATAATAAATATATGGGTGGGGTGGATCTAAAAGATCAGTTACTTCAAACCTACTTGATTGAAAAAAATCGTCTCAACTAGTGGTACATGAAGCTATTTAGAAGACTCCTGAATTCGGATGTACTAAATTCTCTAGTAATATATACCGGGAAAACACAAATAAAAATGTTGACCATTTCACTCTCCAGCTAGTATAGAAACTGTTTCATAAATATGCCAAAAGGGATGCCTGAGTGCCTGGGTGACATTCTGCCGATAGTTTAGTGCCTCGCTTAAAGGCATTTCATTAGAAGGATCCCTCCCTCAGGAAAAAAAACAACGTCCGCAAAGGTGGTGTGTCATCTGCACAAAACATTCCCGGAGAAGAGATTCTGTGTACTGGTGTGAAAAATGTGACGTGGGACTTTGCTTTAACTGTTTTGAGATCTACCACACCAAGCAGAATTACTGAGACAGGCCATTTTTATAACTGGTATAATCATCGCCGAATGTGTAATGCCTGCATCCCGATTTGCAGATAGGGGGCCTTTCGTGCATGTGCAACTATAATATATTTAACGCTTAGTACTTTATATTATTTAGTGTATTTTTAAATATTTAGTACTAGCTACATGCAAATAATTCACAAGAATTTTTTTGCATTAAAAAAATGAAGGAAATCCAATTTTTGTTAGTGGTAGAAGAGAAAAAAAATGTCACCAAAGAATATAAGATAAAACTTATTAGGTAATACAAGTATTACCACAAAATATTAAAGACACTACATTATTTTATACACACACAAAATCTGAAATTAATTCAATGATTAGTTTTAAAGTTATACATTTTTTTATCAGCCATATGTGATTTCATTTAAATCTCCTCCAACCTACAAGATGGGATTCCTTTAAATCTCATCTGTGCTTGAAGGGTTAAATTAAAAAAATTTAATTCTGGTTTTAAAATGTCAAATATGTAATAACATAACTTTGCTACTAATTATGGACTATTGAATACATTAACTTTTTTAAGCGTTAATAAGTAGGCAGAAAGCTTTAAGACACCTTCAAGTACTGGCCAGTTAAGAATTAACTGCAAACTATAGTGTCTAAGTCGAAGCAAATTGAAAACTTATAAAAATAGCCAAGTTGGAAATATTAACCACAGATCTGATAAAAGGAACAATGGTATTACTATGACCCGGTAAACATTTTGCATGTAATTGATGCACAATTCTGTAAGGGTGTGTCAGTAAAGTATATTGGTGTCCCTGGTTTGAGAAGCTCTCTCTTCCAAAAGAGAAAACCAACTTTAATGCAGTTTAGTAATATGGGTAATTATTATTTCTCTCCTTCTCTATATTCTTCATGTGGAAAACTTGTGAATGCGATAGTCCCACTCAAGTTTCAGTCAAGTATCCAGTTTCATAGTAAGGTTTTATGTATTTCATAATAACTTGAATATCTTAAATTCATAAAAATTTGTCATTTGGTCTTTGTCATCAGATTTTAAGTACCAAAAAGAATTCTAATCCAAATAAAATTTTGTATGAGTTTAACTAAGGTGGCAAAAAAAATAGTTGCATAAATAAATGAACATTGTATAAAATACATTTCACTGCATTAAAATTTGTTTCCTCTGCCGGAAGGTGTAACTTCTTGAACTCGGGCATCTCGGTGCATTCACGATGATGTCTCAATGGAAGATAGCATCAATGGCTCATAGTGATAGTGGAGCAGAGGCATGAGTTCTCAGAGTAACTCTTACATAAAATTCATAAGCTACTTGCACATTGTATAACCTCTTATAAATTAATGATGAATATCTAATGGGAGTAAGCATAGCTCATATCAAGTGGGAACCTTCCACAATGTTTACGAACTTTCTTCGATTTTGAATCGTGACTAGCGGTGACTAATTTCATTGTGTTATTTGTCATGAAAAGATGAGCATTTTGCTGGAATTCCATTTGTTTAAACTGTTGTCCTTCTACCATAAATTACGTGGCGAAACCTATCAACAGACTTGTTTCTCTGACGTTTGTTTTTTCCGAAAAAACGTCATGTCATGTTTGGTTTAATAGACTTACAAAATTTTTAACTCGTATATTTTGTAATTTTGTAAAAGTTTTGAAATAAAGGAAAAATACCCTATGGTGTAATAAATATGAATCTTGCTTGAATGTGAAAACATTGACATAATTCCTTGATGAGAATAAGAGTTGAAAATTTCCAAGCCAAGCCATTATTTCATTTCAGTATTTTGTTTTCTTTGAGATGAGAGTTATTTAAATTTCCTTAAGGATTGAAGGATCAACAGACGTTTCTCTTCATTCCTTGCTCCTTTAAAATCCTATGGAAATTGGTACTAGAATCAGTATTTCTTAGTACAGCTACTTACAAAAAATTCGTACCACTTCCCGACACAACCCGGCCAACAGACTTTTAAATTCAGCGATGAGACAACACTGTCGCTGTATTCGACTGACGGGTGTTGGCCGAACGCAGTTACGTCGGACTGGAGATCTCGGTTTGAGACGCGCCCGAGCGAAACATGAGCTGGCCTCGTCATACTTGATACTGGAAGCTCACAGGCGAGGAGGGTTTCCTTACATCGAAACAAAAGCAGAGCATATGATGTTGCAATGTGTATAAAATGCTCTGTTCCGATTTGAGCGAGAACCTGCCTTGCCATTTATTAATCTCGTTCCCAATTCAGCATGTGGTGTTAGCGGCGAAGTGTGTGTTTCTGGGAGGAAAAGTAAGCCGATAATTCACATTGACGGTGCACGCTAGTTACGCTAGAGGAATGCTGCAGTTGACACCTACTGTCGACCAAAATATTATGTGCACTCGAGTTTGAAGGGTGTTTACGAGTAACCAAAATAACTAAAGAAAATTTAATCATATCGTATTTTTTGACATTTAATTCTACATTAATTGTGCACTTTAATTTTCTTTCTTATATTTTTGTATTTCTTATTAAAGTTTGATTGGAAAAAGTGACGGTTTTTTACGTGTTCAACTATTACACCGAACATAAAAGCTTATACATATCTCAAAAACAGTTCAAATTATTTGATACAAATTTTCCATATAAACAAGAATGTTTTATTCGTTTTCTATTACTTTCAGAATTTTATCTATCAAAAAATGATACTGAAATAATTTTTATCATAAACGTTTTTCTCGGCTCTGGGTGGTCGAAAAAATGCTATTTTAATTGCGTTTCAATCCTTAGATATCCTAATGTTATAATACATCGTTGTTAAGAACGTAATTTAATCAACTAATTTTATAACCGTTTATATTTTTATGGGCCAGAGTGAGACATGTCTGCGGCTATTTGTTGCAGCAACGTCGCACGGCTTTCCCAGCAACAAATAAACGCTGAACCGTCTATTTCTAAGCCATAAGTTTAAACTAAAAAATTAGTTGATTAAATTACGTTATTAACATCGATGTATTATAACATTAGGATATCTAAGGATTGTGACGCAATTACAATTGTATTTTTTCGATCACCTAGAGCGGAGAAAAGCCCTTCTGATTAAATATGATTACAGTATCATTTCTTTGTCAGCTAAAATTTTAAACTTTATAGAAAATGCATAAAACATTCTTGTTTGTATGGAGTTATAATTTGGGTTAAATAATCTAAAGGGTTTTTGAGAATTGCATTTTTACATTCATTAGCGCAGAATTGAACGACAAAAATTAATATTTTAAAATTTTCTGTTATTAGGTAACTTTGTAAACACCCTTCAAACTCGAGTGCACATAATATTTTGGTTGACGGTAGGTGGAGAAACCGAATGGCAGGAATACTAACGGCAAATATGCCAGTTCAGGAGATTGCAGGTAAATTAAATGCGGGTTCAGGGAAACCTAAAGTCACCTCTCAGGAGGACGCGCCCATAGTGGACCAAGGAAGGGAAAATACTTTTTCGACTGCCGAAGAGACTGGGGATGCTGTTCGTGTTTGGACATGTCCACAGACCGTGCGTCGGAGGATACAATGCGTAGGACTTGGGGTAAGGCGTGAAGGAATTTCTTACAAATGCACACAAGGTTGCACGCCTGGATTTCTCTCATTTTTTATGTTTTCATTGGTATTTTATATTTTTAATTTTTCATCGTCTTTCATGTCGTTAATATCACGAAGTGATTACGAATATATCTTCCTTGCCTAATGCAACAATGAAAAATAGGTTAAAATGATACGCATTCACTTTCTTTCGGGAATTGGTGAGTTGTAGCCCAGAAAAAAGCTCCATGGTTTTATGCCCATGTTCTACTACATGTCTGAAAAAAGATAAATGTTCTCCGCAGTGTCAATGAAAGCTCCTTAAGGGAAATGTGTATGATTCAGATCTAGGAATGTAAATTTCTCGATGTGTGGCATTGCATGTGGCTTCCATACAAAAAAATTATTTTTTATTCTCGATAGACAATTTTTGTTTTTATGAATTTGAAAAACATAATCATATTATTCAGGTAGAATAGAAAAGTATCGCTGATGTGTTGAGATTACTTTCATTGCAACTGTTTCGAGGACTCTTCGCCGCCTTCAAACTAAGTGAATTTTAGCTAATAATAGTATTTAATACTAAAGCATAATTTTCCAATAACGGCAAGTAGCATTACTTAAGTGAGAAAATGTCAGTTTTCACTGCTGGAAGGCAATGGAAACTTATCTTAGGAATAAAAAAACCGTCCCCTCTCTCTCCTCGCCCGTGAGATTCCACTCCTCAGCAACACCTCCTGCCACGCACCCTCGCGGTGGCTTGCATGGTAGATCTATGAGGCTTGGTTTAGTCGACACATTAATCCGCGGGGTTTCCCGACTTCCGTGAACGACAGTGCGATGAGGCCGAATCGGAAATGGATGGTCCACGAGTGTTCCTTGAAAAGCAGTTCAGCCATATAAACTCTTAGTAATTTGGAAAACTGGGGTCCCTAAATTCTATGCTTGCATGGTCAGCGAGCGAGATGGAGAGGCACGACGGTGGTCCGCATTGTGAGAGGCATTCATCAGTTGTTTCGGGAAAGAAAACCTTACTAGCCGCCGGTGAACTTCCAACCCCCTGTATCGCGGGGCCTTTGCTTTGCCAGGTCATGTTTCATTCGGGTGCTCCTGCTTCTGAGATCGTCAACCAGACGCGATAGGTGTTCGGCAGTCGAATCGGTGACAGTGTTGTCACATCGAGGAATTAAAGAGCCTGTTGAGCGGGTTGCATAGGGAAGTGGTACGAATTTTTTGTAAGTAGCTGTACCTTGGCCAATGGAAACAGTGCATTTTTTGAGGATTTGTTTGAGACTGTGATTACATTGAAATGATCCTTATTACTGAGAAGGAATGAAATTCCAATCCGAAGTAATAAGAATGGCCCAATGAAGATTTCTGATTAATTCCATGGCTAAATAGGGCGGAGGCTGGCCCATCTCATCACAAATATCCCGCCCTGTATAGCCCACGTTTATCATTGACGGCCTTCCGTCCCATTGCGTTCGTATTCGTAAACTATCTTTGTCCGTTCTTCTTGCAGATCTCTAAAGTGGTGCGTGCCCAGGCGTGTGTGAGGCGCTGGCTGGCCAGGGCACGGTACCAGCGCGACCGGTGGCGAATTGTGAGAGCCACCATGACCCTCCAGAGATACGTGCGGGGGTGGTTGGTGAGACAGCGCATGCGCAAGATGCAGGATGGAAAGAAGGAGGGGAAGAAGGCTCGACCGAAGCGGAGGGTGCAGAAGGGAAAAGGTCGCAGGGGAAGTCAAGGTGATATTCCTCAGCGTCTCCTTCATGTTGGCACCTATGTCTCCTGTTGGCCAGAAATTGGAGGCGTTTAATTTGTATTATTTGTTCATTGGTATATATTTGATTATGACATACCACTGACCATAACAATGTGTTTAATAATTATTTTATTTTGTCCTGGAGACATTACAAGAATGTATTGAACAGGTCAGGTACATGAAGCAGATTAACACTGCATAAAGTACTCTTGCACACTGTAAAAACACTCAGACATCAAGAACTTCCTTAGCTGGCATTTGAATGCAGACATTGTTGGAGTGTTTTTAAATGCACAGGAAGGGCATTGTACAATTTAATACACATAACTGTGGGACCTAAAGAAGACACCATTAAGTTTTGTTGAATCACATGTAGATTAAGCCAAATTTAATTTAATTTAAAAGCCAAATGAAAGCAAACAGCATTAGCTGGCATGCAGTCTCAGAAAGTCAATGAATAGGATAAGGATTAATTTTGATGCTGACCCGTAGAACCAGATACTAGCCGTATCCGAAAACCAAGAATGCTTCGGCAAAGTATTCTTGGTGATGATGTATTGTTGAGGTACAATGAAGCATGCTTGGGAAAGAATACTTCATATTCAGACGGTCTACGGTAAGGAGCGACGTAAAGCAGTAGTGGCAACAAAAAAAACCACTAGGTATAATGAAACACGATAGAGTGCAACATCTATCAAGTATTTGGATCGGAAGAAAAAGAGCGATTAAATGTATATTAATCTTATTATTAACATGTATATCAATAATTATGCAAATGTAACATACTGAGTTAAAAAATAGATATTACTCATTTATAAGTAGCCAACGTCTCCACCATATTTTGTTATTCTCGTCAACAATGCTTTGAAGCCTACATGGAAGCGTGCTTCTAGGGGAAGCATGCTTCCCCCAGAGTGCTTCGCGTTCGGACATACTTCGGGTGTTTCCGACGATACCCCCCTCTCCATCTGGAAGCAAGCTTTGTAGCATGCTTAGCGCTAGAAGCACACGTTTCAGACAGGGCTACTGAGTCTTGAGAATACAATTTCAGGACCTGCATTCATAAAAAATAAACACAAAAAATATTAATAGTCCAACACGGACTACAAGGGACCGTAGAAATAAAGTTGAAATCCATTACCTTGCCGATCTATCTTCTCGAAGTCCATGATTCACACCCTCATTGATGAGAACTCACTGTGAAGAGAATGTCGCACATGCTGTGGATTGGAGATGAGTGTGGGTTGCACATGCTTGAGGGATGCTATCCGTGAGTGATGTCTAATTTCCTTGGGTATTTCTTTTTTGTGGCATGCGTTGCTTCCTCATGGATATCAGCCATTGTGGAGTCCTTTGTGGCCGGCGCAACTGATGACCTGGCCGAGCGGGAGAAGGCAGCAAGTCTCATCCAGCGTTGCTTCCGACGCCACGCCCATAAGAACCACGAGAAGGAAGCAGGGAGACCACGCAGGGGCGGCAGGCAGGGCCCACGGGGCAAGCCCCTCTCCTGCATTCCCGAACTCATTTCGTTTTCTCAACATGTGAGTGTGTCTGTCGGTGGTGACTTTCTACCTATCATTGTTGTTCCAATAGGGCAGTAGTTTCCCCTTCATCAAAGAAAACACACTTCATTAACAGCGATCCGTGCCCAGCCATAAATGTATTTAATTCACGAAGAAAGCTAGGACTTAGAAATCTCGATTTACAAGAGAATTAAATGTTTATTTTAAGATCATTTGAAAAAGCTCTGAAATGGCGGGGTGTGGTGCCTTCATGCTGACGTAACAGGCATGTAGTTTACATTGCGGAGCATAGGAAAATTGTCTCCTGAACTTACCATTGTATTTCAGGGCCCCTCAGCTCTAGTGAATATGCATTAATAATAGCCTATGAAAACTATCAAAGTTCGAAGTGTCTCCTCTGTTAAACATGGTATTATTAGTCGTTTTATAGGATCCAGGGCATCCTGCTCGTGGTGTCTTCTGCTACAGCAAAGGTCATGCGGAGATGGGCGAACTTCACAGTATGCTTGTAAAAGGAATACTAACTGATTTTAAAATGAATCAACTGCATAAGTAATATTAAATAAAAAAATAAAAGTTAATTATAATAAATAAACTGAATAAATATACCTCCGATACTAGTTAATAAGCTTTAACGGAGTGCAGTGTCTACTTGGAAGCGTCCGCAGCACTACCTGGTGGCAGGTAGAGGAAATAGTTTGACGTCACACGTAGGATTAACCGGCATGCAATAGTTTCCTGTCATGTTTTCGCACCATTGATTTTATTCACTCTTTAATTAATGAGGAAAAATACATAACGTCATTTTAAAATCGAACGGCTCAGAATACGTACTCCAGAGGTTATAGACTTTTGATCGAGGCAATAAAAAAATAATAGGTAACTACCCTATTATCCAGAGTTGCCATTGCTAAGGTCACTTGTGCAACTATGAAAATTATTCCTTGTGTCCTTAAAGAAATGTAAATTGGAGGGGTGGGCCTTGTGGAGCCCCCTTCTGGCACTTGGACCTCTTTAGATCCATTGTGGGCCAACCCACCCTGCCCTCCACTTGCAGACAAGAGCACTGTGGCAGAATTATGGTGGAGGGTCACCCATTCAACCTTCGTCCCAGTCCAACATTGCTTAACTTTGATGATCTGATGGGAACTGGTGGTTCAACGTGGCCCTTGCCCAAATACTCACTAAACATTCCCTAAATATATTTTTTCTCCCCCACATGTATATGCAGTAAAACCCCATAGTTGCATTATAGAAATTTACGTTTTCCCGTGATTTACAGCATTTTTATCGGGTCCCATGCAATTTCCTATATCTCCAACATTAGTAGAATGCTATATTTACACCATGACTTTTCCGTTTTCCCGCTGTTTGCATTAGATGCGGGTTAGAATGCGATAGATTAAAAAAAACAAAATTCCCCTCGATGACATATATCCATGCATACCAGTCCGTATAAAGCACTGTTTTACCTCATTACATGCACGTACACTTCAAAAACACGAGAGAGAGAGAGCAGTAATGTGCTCCGTTTTACGGGAGAATTTGAACTTAGCAGCGTAGAGGGGCAGTTCACAGTGCCAATAGTGACGGAAGGATGAAATGATTACACTCTCAATCTATTTGCCGGGAAAATATTTGTACTATGCAATGAATGCGTATGGGAAGCCATTTGTAATTTAGGAACACCTGCAGGAGTATATTTAAACTGTACCGAAGTTCATGTTGTGAAGAATGAAACAGAATTTTTACCCAGATATATAATATGAAATGTTAAAAATACATGAACTGAACTGGTTGACGATAACAGGGGATCTTTTTTCAGACTATTGCACAGCATTGATTCAACAGTTTTACTAAGGGTTACTTCAAAACAAAACCTATTGAAACTTGTTTATCGCGTAAAACCCTCATTAAATAAAAAAAATAATTTGTTATGAAAATTTTGAAGCTGGATAACTGCTTGCGCTGGCCGGCCAGCAAGGAGCTCAATTACATTGTCATGTGTTTTTTATACTATCCTTAATTACTCCGGAACATAAATTTTATTTTACTCGGAAATGGGAAATGGATGTGAATTACAATATTTTCAAATGACTGGAGAGTTTTGAGGTTTCTTACCTCTTGGTTGGTTCATCCCTCAAGACGACAGTTTCATCGGCATTCCAGATGCCATTTTCAGTTCGGAAGATGGCATCCCATCAAATTTACTTTATCTTCGTTCTATGTATTTCCTAAGTCAAATTTCCTATACATCAGACCTGAAGATGCCATCTGGAATGCCGGCGAAACTGTCTGAACTGGTAAGATGAACCACCGTGGAAAAAAAACAGAAACCCTTAAGTAATCTTCTAATAACTGCAGACACCTTCGCAGACACTAGAATATTTTACAATTTAAGCGTAAATCAAAATTGTGGATTCTCATGATGCAACTCGCACTGATATAGCGAAGAATCTAAGATTACCGGTCTCTACAATGGATGCAATTATGAAAAATCTCGATGTGATTCAGAAACATGCTATAGCTAGTGCAGACATCCATTGAAAAAAAGAAAAAGTCAAGAAATTATGGTATGAAGGAATACCAATTTAAAGTTGTTTTTAAGTTCTAGATTATCAAATATCGCCGTGAATGGCTTTGTCATATGAGAAAAGGCATTGCATGATGCATAAGTTTGGGAATGATGGACTTGACAACATCCAATGGTTGGTTGAAACATTGGTAGAAATATACTGTACAAAAATAAATCTGGACAGCTCTATACTTTAAGAAATAATTAATAATATTGATATAATTCAGTTTAGTAGTGATTTTTATTTATATATGCATGTAAAACTGAAAATTATCCTTTTCCTGTTATTTGCATTTTCCGGCAATTTACAGTTTTTTCTAGTGGTCCCTAGAAAAGTGTAAATGACGGGTTTTACTGTAGTCATATCCTGAGCTCTTCAAACTGAATTCTGAATACCATCACCCTGGCATAAGTTTAGAGAGGTAATAAACGTATCTGATAGCAGATATTATGTGATGCCAGGGTACAGAATGTGACTGGTGTTCCTTCATTTTGTTCAAATACATTTCAACTGGTACATCATTTAGTAAAAATATGTCTTCCTCCATTGTAGGAGTATATGCAATAATAATACTAATAAGTTTATTTATCCAGCAGGAACAATGCACTGCATTAAAAATACATAGGGTAGGGTGTGCATAGTGGACACGTGAAATACAAAAGGCAGAGTCTGTGTCAAAGTGTGAGCACAAGAAAACAGAGATGGGTACTTCAGAAAACCTTTGCACTCAAAATCCATCATGGCAAAATCAGATAAAAATCTGAATTTAAGACAATGCTGTTGAAAAAAATCAGCATAATTTAGCAAACCCTAATGGTTGGGTAATTGGAGCCATCTGAAAGTGGTTTGGGGTCGTGATATAAAAAATTTTTGCAGTGGACGAAGAGCTGCAAATATGTAGTCTCATCAGTATGCATAAAGTCACTTACGTGAACAAATTGCTATGGAAGATTGCCTTTTGTAATTTAAAATACCAAAATGCATCTTTTTGTAAAAAGATAAAAACCCAAAATTTTCACGAAATTTCGTAAATTTTATCCCTAATACACAAACTCAAAATGGGGTGAATAGTCTTAAAATATAATTTTTCTATGATCAGTCAGCTCAAATGAAGTACATAGATGCTATTAAAAGCTGTAGTACTGTATAATTTGAAGGTAACGGTAAAATTTGGTGCTTTAGTCATATTTTTTACAAACTTTAGGCCATTTACACGAAATGAAGGTCCAAAAATTTTTTCAATATTTTTCCATTGATAAGCATGCAAATATGCAACTTCTGAGCAATGATTCCTTACTCAAAAAATCGATTTTTTTAACCCACCCCATTGAATATCAAATTGAAGCTTTTTAAAACTCAGTGTGTAAACAGCTAAGAAATGGCGACGAAGTCACCCCATGGATGCTGTAGCAAGTTATACAGATTTTGCCCTTTGTAGTTCATAAATAAATGCTTTTTTCCTAGCTGGTGTTGTCATTTTATTCATATCTTTATAAGCTGCTTCTCCTCCTCTTAAGGCCTTTGTACACGGCACAATTTCTTGTACAAGAACTTGTACAATGCGCGAATTGTATCGTGTACGAAGTGTTTGTTCAATTTCTTGTACAAGAAATTAGATCATGCTCTATATTATTGGATGAAACCGTCCAAGATCCACTCCGTAGCTTCTGCTCATGACATGTGACGGTAGTGATGCATTTGTTTAGTATTCGTAAGGTTGGTGTTCTGTGTGCAATCACTTTTATTCCTATTAGCGTGGCCAAACTTCCATTTTTGTTGTGCATATCGTGATATTCTTTGTTGCTTCCATATTATGGTATTCTTTGTTGCTTCCATATTATGATATTCTTTGTTGCTTCCATATTGTGATATTCGTCTGTCGCGTCGGAAGTGTTTTATTTCTCAAAAGATGAGTTGGACACACTGGCAAACATTAAACCTCAATGAAATTAAGATGACGTTATTGAACCAAAAATAAATATATGCAACAAGCAAAAACATGATGTTTGGAGGATAAATGATGGGTTTCATGAGCCGATGAAAGAGTGCAAGTAACCAATCGTATAATTTCATTTTATTAATGTTAAGGTTAATGGTAGCAAATCATTGTAACCCAGTAACTATGGCAGTAATTTCAAAATACTATCGTCATCGGATATCGCGATTCAGCTGTTTGACAGAAAACGATATCTGCACATGTTATTGGCGCACAAATTGCATGAAAATCTTTGATCGTGTATGGCCGTGAACCAACTTCTTGTATAATATATTGGTCAAATCTCACCGTTCAATTTATGGTACAAGATCTTGTACAAGAAATTGTACCGTGTACAATGGCCTTTAAATTCTTGTAGTGATACGTCTCCAGATTTTTAATCTTTGAAGCCATTGGTTTTATCGAGAATGTTGCATTGGGTGGTCGTGTTGTTGCAGGTGCATATGCTGAACCAGGAGGCCCACAAGTACTTGAGGCAGAACAAGCAAGGGGTGCGTCTCACGTCTGTTGGGCAAGTGCCGCAAGGATACTCTCGACCTGATGGCTTTGACCTCCTGCCCCACATTCTTGAGGCTGAAAAAACTGCTACCGAGAAGTTATCATCAGATAGCAGCAGAATGGATGGAAATACTTTATTTAGCAAGGTTAGTATTTATTTCTGGGATCGTGGATAGAGATATCAGCGTTATTCATCTTATAGCCATATGTTGTACCCGTTGGTATCATGATACCCTCCAGTTGTTATTTGTGAACAATTCAGGCTGGTGTATTGGAGTAATACAATCGGCAACTGAACCTTGGTAAGGGCATGCGTCAGGCGGAGGTGAGATCAGCCATTCTATCGTTTGGCCTCTGACTTGGGCATTTGGTTCCTCTCTTCATTTGAGGGTCCAACGTAAGTACTCCAGCTGGTGAAGAAAAGAAGTAGTCAAGCGTGTTGGATTTGAACTAATGTTTTAAATGATGAAATCCCCTTAGGGTAATACAAAAGTTATGAAGCATATTAATATTTAAATGCATTCCCTTACACTACCCTTCCCTCAGCCCGTGAGGAAGATCCTACCAAGAACGATAACAATAATGTACCATTCTTACTAGCAAGTAATGTAGAATGTGTCGGACCGTCCACTGTCTGTATACAAACTCTAGATGCGATCGTAACCTTTAATTTTCATAAGGAATGGACTGATGTACTAAAAGTAAAGGTACAAATCAACAAGGCAGATAAAGAATAGGGTACAACAGTCGAAATAAAACCAGTCAGCGTTCTTAGTATCAGAAGTGAGTGAGCGGCGTGGTTCGGCATTATCTCAATGTTTTCGCAATTCTCGTGGCTTCCGTATTTCGTTTAGTTTCCTCTGAAGAAGGGAACATCGGGGACCATCCGTCCGTTCCTCGATTATCCTTAAGTACCTGCTTCACGTGCAAGAGGTCATGCGATACATGTGTAAGAAATAAGTAAGCGACTTACATTGTAAGCTGCTTACCTATTTATCCTCCATGAATTAAATTGTGCCAGTTGGGTTAAGACAATATTGCATGTATAGCATATTGTCAAAGAATAACAAAAAAAGTTACAGTTATAAAACTACTTACAATCTTATTTCAAAAGAGTTATTAATCTTGTAAATGCAATTTATTATTAATATATTAAGGGCCGGTTTCAACGACAACGATCAACGCTTGATCGGCGATCAAGTCTTGATTTGATCAGCGATTTTGTTGATTCCGTTTCACCAACAATAATCAGCAGTGATCGGGGATCAAATCTCCCGTCAAGTTGACCGCAGATTTTGGACGATCAAATCGAGAATCAACTGATATGGCTGATTTCGAAGTGTCTTCAGGCGAATACGTAGAAATAATTATTGGCTACTCCCACTTAAGGAATCACAACGGGCCCCACAGAATAAGATATGTTTGCATGCAGAGGAAGATGATTTCAAATTGTGGTTTTGATTATCTAAGCCGGCAGTGGAATTTATTTTACAAACATGTACATGTACATGTAAAATTAATAAAATGTCATAATGTCTTAAATAGAGAGAGAAAATTACCTCAAAAATAGTTTCCCTGTTGTTGCTAGCTGAAATAAAGTGATGTAATAACGAATGCATCTATAAATGGAATGTGCATAAAAGCATGACTAAAAACAGAGCATACCTTTGCAATTGCTCTATATTGCATATTGTCTTTTGAGTTTCTCAGGGGATGAAAGTGATCCTTGCTGATTTCAATGATGCAATGCCCTTGATCATTCATTTTTGGGGAATATGACTTCCAATAAATTTGTATAATGACACCGATGGTGCGGAGGCATTGGCAATAAATGAAATAAATCGGTTGAAAATCGTATCTAAGATTGTTTAAAATGCGAAGCAGTAATACCACAAGCCGTGTCATTCGCGGCATTCTTCTTAGGGCGTCGCTTCATATTTTCGTAGCAGGTTTTAAGCTGTTGTTCCAGCCTTACAACGTTCATTTCTTGGGCAATAAAAGGCAATGCTAAATCATCCCATGCCTCTAACTTTTGCTTTATCGTAAATTTTGTCAGTTTTTTTGTTTATTTATATTCCTTGCCGAGATTTTTGTCTTTCCGCAACATTTTCTGATCAATTTTGAGCCATTTTTTTAAATACCCCCGGTGCTATGTCTTTTAATAAGCGTACGCGTATCACGTGATAGCTACAGCCAATAGAACGGCTCCTTTTATTTCTATGATACATTTACGTTCCAAGATTACCCATCATATGATCGGCAATCATGATCTGCGATCAAGTGTTGGTGAAACAGGAGAGGGATTTGATCGTCAATCAACAATTGATTGACGGTCACTTGATCGTCGATCAGCAAATGGTTGGTGAAACCGGGCCTAAAAATATTAAAAATTTTAACCTTCACAATGGTAAACATGAATGAGGTCCCATTGCTGTTCATCATATGTACCTTCAAAGTAAATGCAGTTGATTCCTAAAGATTCCAATATGCTATTGTGATGTGAGAAAATACATTACCCATTCACGTTGTCTAGATGTGCTGAAGGAACCAATCTATTGCCTCTTATTTTATTTTCAGAAAACTTTGCTCCATGAAGTATGTAGAAAAATGTAGAGAATGATCTTTCTTCTTACAAAATGTCCATGTGGTGTGGTATAAAAGTAATGGCAATTTTCATTTTTCTCAAAGAGTATTTATTTATTAGTGAGCATCAGTTTTGTCTCCTTCAGAGTAGTCCCCCTCAAATATATTAATACACTTGTGCCAGCGTTTGTTCCAAGCACTTCTGGAACTCACTTTTCGGTATAGAGGTCAGCTCCTTCTGCAATTCTGTTTTTATCCCATCATTGGTGGCAAAATGTTGTCCTTTGATGGTTTTCTTTTGCCTCAGGATTAGAAAGAAGAAATTGAAATAAGGTGAACATAGCCTGTCAATGATAGCTCGGACACTATTGTCAGCGTTGGTCGCAGATCCTGTGTAAAGTTGAATATTCCGTGTGTACCCTGTAGCAGCGTCACGTAAAGCATAAAATTTAAGACCATATCTGTTTGGTTTGTTCTTCATATAGACTCTAAATTGGACCCGCGTCCATGGAAAGGGCACATGCCCTCATCAACTGTTAGGTTTTCCTCCTGGATAGAAAGAGTTCTGGCAGGTTCTAATAGCACGGTCATAGAAAGGTCTCAATTGAAAATTGGGTCATGACCTGGTTCATTTCTTGGGATATACAAAATGTTGTAATTTAGAAGCAGTGTAGAAAAAATGGAGGAAAATCTGTCTCGTGACATGCCAATACATGTAGCAAAACCCATATGATAGAAGGAGCTTGTACACTAGTAGTCTTATATTTTGGGCAAGCTTACCACACACACATATACAAAGTAATTGCAAAATATTAATACATATCTGAAAAAGGATAACCGTTTTCCAACAATTCCACATGGAGGCTAGGATCCACTTCATGATGAATTTAATGAATGGAATCCTGTGAAAATGTGACCCCAAGTCCCACTTGAGGAAACTCATTCAGAATTGTTGCAGAAAACTAAACAAAAGAGAATCTAAAGAGTCGCAAATGAATGGCTCATGCTCTTGAATGTGTGAGTTCTGTGAGAGAATATCCATTGGCTCACACAAAGTGGTGGATGACTTCCACTACCATCTGTTGATGTGGGGCCTCACCACTCTCTATGTTAAGCTTGACATCTTATCATTCTTGATTTTCTTTACTTTTATCACAAATAGAAAGGTTGTATTAATGCATTGTTTACTACTAATATTTTTGTCAGTTTCTATAAATAAACCCTTTTTACCTGGTTTCCAGCTCTTTCAAGCTCCAGATTTTCATTAGATCTTGGGATTTTAGTTTAGAGCTTCTACTCCATAAAAATCAGTTTGGTCATAGATGAACTACACAATAACCTGCATTAAATAGCAATGGGTGCTGGATTTTACCATTAAGTAACCAGTAATACTTTTTCATGAAACATATTATACCAGGGTGTCCACTGACCGGGAAAACCTGGAAAATCGGGAATTATTCGTGAATTTTCAATGCAGGGAATTGTTCGTGGATTATTCGTGATTTTCTGGTCTGAGCCGGGAATTTTAAAAATTCTTAATTCAAGAAAAAAATCCTTATTTTATAAATAGGATAAATAAAGATGACTTTAAGATATGGATTTGCCGTTGGTATGAATGAATAAATAAACGACGGAAAAGTAGTTAGGCTCAATGTATCGTCGGCGCTGTGTGGATCGGAGACGTTCCACTGTTCCACTGTCGAACGGATGCCTTCAGTGGCACGTCAAGTGCCCTTTGTTTTCATTCATTGCACATCGGACTAAGCCCATGATACGCAAACATATGCCTAACGTGTAGTGATGGCCGGATCGGATCCGTCGGATTCAAAGATCCACGGATCTTTCATTTTACTCTGTTCCGGATTCGGATCGAAAGACACGGTATAAAATCGGATCCGGATCGTAGATTTTAAATTTTCGCGGCTTAGCGATCGAAGTGTCCCGTGAATGGAATGTAGGTATGGTAGATATTGACAAGAAGAGGATGTGTAACTCAGGTCACGAAATTAGATGAAAATGTTCCCGTGCAACTAGAAGCAAAATAAAGAAATATGATTTTTCCCCATTACCCCGGTATCGCGGGAAAAATTACGTGGGATGTCACGCGGGTAGCCTACATTCGCCGGGATCAGGCGGACAACGAGAGCTAGTTTACTGTGCGAAGTTCGATCCGTATCGCAGTTTAATTTTTCTTTCAGTCATTGCATCGAAAATGTTGTCTTCAATTTCAAACCATTACATCTAAATCTCACTTTATAATACTTTTGTTGTTTAAATTAGATTTACAAATGTACCATTAATAAATTAAGGAAGGTCGGGTTGGATCCACGGGTCTTTCATTTCATTCGCTACTGAAATCATATCCGAAGACAGTAAAAATTCAGATCCGGATCGGAGATTTTAAATTTCTCGGCTTGGTGATCGATGCGCCCCGCGAATGGAATGTACGTACGTGTGGTAGATACTGACAAGGAGAGGTTGTGTAACTTGGTCACGAAATGAGAAGATTTTTTCCGTGCCACAAAAACAAAATAAAAAAATACTCGTCGTTACTTTTTTCTCCATAGGCCCGGATGCGCGAGAAAAAAATAAACCCGAATGTCACGCGGGTCGCCTACATTCGCCAGATTCCCGTGAACCTATGATAGCGTAGTTGTTAAAAATGAGGACTAGTGTACTGCTGGTCGCGAGTTCGATCCTTAACACTGCCTAGGAATACAGGCTATCCCGTATTCCTAGGGTAATGCAATTAGGCAGTTAAAAAAAGTAGATTATCAGAAATTTCATGTGAATTTATAATTAAAAAAATAATAAAATTTGGCGTTAGTGAAAGGATTGGAAAAATTTTTAATTGTAGAATTAAATCGTGTAATCATTATGTTAACTTTACAATCTATTTTTGAGTGACGCATTTGTAAATGTAGGTAGTTTAAACGATAGAAGTACAAAAAAGTCAGTATCCACACAAAAAGGTTGGAAATGAAGGATGATAAACTTTTTGATTCAATGGCTGAAAGAAAAATTTTAAACTGGGATAAGAATCGAACTTCATTACCTGCAGTCCACTACCACTTCTGCTAGTGTCGGCCTACCTGATTTAGGAGAATACACATGTCATTATACTTTTTTCTTGCAAACCCAGGCCAATTTGGAGAGAAAATCCGAGACTTTTTAAAAAAATTTTTTTATTGTAGCATGAAGAAAGGCTAATTTCATTTGAAGATCAGAGTTACACAACCTCTTCTTAGGAGTAGAAAATTCTCAAATTTCATTTCAAAGGTTATTGTAAATAAGACATTGCAAATTACCAGTTTAGCTGGTTGAAAAATTCTATGATAATTTTTTCGTCTTAAAAATGGAATCCCCGGATATTCCATAAATGGGATCTCTTGGCCGCATTAATTTTATTTGTTTCTAAAAAAGAATTTGAAAGCATTCAAGGATTTGATTAATAATTGGAAAATAATTCCTTTATTAATGAAAATGAACTTATAATGTTTCTTTGAACTGCACATTTTATGTGATCGGATACTTTACTGTAAGTACTATGTAAGTTGGTTTTCTGGTAGGCTTTGCAATATATTTTTTACAAACCTTTCTATAATTTTTTGAGAAATCTAATTGCTGATGTTTGTTAGATATATTCAGGATGCGCTTACTTGAATAAGGATTTTTATTACATTATTTTTTGTTAGAAAAAGATGGTGTAGGATACTAAAGACTGTTATGATTTCACTTTTTTCTATATAGTCTACCGGTAAAAAAATGTTACATTCTGATTCTGAGTGAACCGAAAATTTAGGCTTTTAGACTTAAAATAGAAAAGCATGGCAAAAAATATAAACGTAGAAAGAAAACCATCATTCTAAGAACAGTGGTTGAATGCTGAAGACTTAAGCCTGTGGGTTCTTTAAGTTCCTCTTGTAGAAGAATTTGTAATTTCTCATTGAAATGCTAATTTAGAAAGAGGGTGTTCAATCAAAAAGTAGTTTATCTTTCCCAACCAACAAAGAGAGTCTCTTACTACCAATAAAACTACATATTTAATTACTTTAATTTATCAATTATTTCTTATTTAATTACTTTATCTATATTATGCTATGGGTTGAACTACAAAAAATCCATATTCTACATAGAACTTGAAAAATATCACTTTTGACTCATACAAGAACCACGATATATTAGCCTGGAAATTTTTATAAATTTAGCCTTGAAAACCTTGAATTATGCTTGAATTTTATATTTTGACTTTTGTGGACACCCTGTATACTTCTGGCCAAATGTGTGCAATTTGGACATTGCAGTGGGGTCACAGATTAAGTGAACAGTGATGATTTGGTTTCATATGCTTTAATGGTAAACGTCAAATGTTGGATCATTTGTTCCATAGATTTTTTTTAAGAAGCAGAAAGTGATGGATATAATGTTAGTATTATTAAAAAATAACTCTTCTTTTAATAGGAAATTGAAGTATGTATAACTCAATTATTTCAGGTTCCCAATGGAGAAAATGATAGTTTTTACAAAAAGTTGGATTCATTTTACAAGAGACTCCAGGAAAGATTAACAAGGTTTGTGATGTTATCTTATTCCCTAGTAATATAATGTATGCCCAAGTTAACCCTTGAACCATGATGTTAAAAAAGTTGTGAGAACTGTGATGCCTGTTCCACGTACCAGTATTTTTAAAAACTAATTTTTTTCTTGAATAGATATTTTTAGTTCTTTCTGGAATCAGAAAGAAAATAAAAATATCTATTCAATTGATTTGGTCAAATTTATTTGTAATCCGTTACTTTAAGTCCATTCAGCCATAGATTGGATGGCTTCACGACTGAGGTTAATTAGCCCTTCTAGGTTTTTGTGTGAAAGTGAGTGGCTTGTGTCACCTGCGAACAGAGTGACAAAACCCTCTTTCAAGTGACTAGGTAGATCATTGATTGCAACAAGGAACAGAATAGGTTCCAGTAGGGAACCCTGTGGCACACCTCGGTTCCAGATTTTCATATCCGACATGTGTGCTCTACTCAACCCGTCGTCATTAATATATTTTAATTCCACACACAGTTTCCTATTTAAAAGGTGAGATTTGATGAAGTTAAGGGCAATATAACTCCAAGATCAGACAGCGTCTTTAATAATATTGAATGGTCAAGGAGATTGAAAGCTTTGGTAAAATCATAAAAGATTCCCATTGTACTTTCCTATCTATTTAAAGAGTCGTAGACATAGTTTAAAAAATTTAATATTGCTAGCTGTACTGATCTACCTTTTATATATGCAATTTGATTTTCATAGAGCAATTTATGAGTGTATAGGAAATGAATTAATGAATCCTCTTAACAAATATTTTTTTCAATTATTTTTGAGAAAGACGATACTAAGGTGATAGGTCTGTAGTTTTTAGGATCGTTTTTTGCTCCTATTTTGTGCACTGGTATAATTTTCCCAATTTTTAAGGATTCAGGAAAGACACCTGAAGAAAAGGAACCATTTATGATATCACAAAGTGGTCAGATGTGCAACAGATTTAAGTACTTCTGCTGGTGTGTATTGGATTGGATAGGGGAGGCAAGTTTCCCAGTTCACCAGTGCGAGGAGACAGGAGTTGTGCAAGCATGCACGCATGAATATAGTCAACTTTAGAGATTTTTAAAAGTTTTGATATGCAGATGACGTTTTAAAAATATTTATATCAACTTAAGAGTATGATAAGGAAGAAGTTGAATAAAATTTGATCAACAGTTTTGCAAATAACTTTGTGAAAAGTGGACCCCGTAAAATAATCATTCATTATAAGTGTGATTTTCAGCACGGTAGAATAACCATTTTAATAGCAGAACTTCCGTAAAAACAGATTGCTGTGAGTGTGGGCTTGAGTGTGGTATAATGTAGTGCTGTGGAAAAGTGGCTGAAGAAGGCTTTATGAGATAAAGGTAGTAGTTTCAGGCTTTATGAGAGACCAGTTCTGCTTACTTGCCATTGTTTGTGTGACTGCTGTGTACTAGATGGTAACCTCATGAATGTGTCGTTCGATTGTGAGAGTGTAATGAGTCTAATTGTGTGTCCATAGCATGCAGGCAGGCGGTAAGGGTGGCCGCCAGGAGCGGAGGAGGGAGGATGTGGACGAGAGTGGGGAAGAGGGCAGCAGCAGTGGGGGGGAGGAGGAGAGGGAAGTGAAGCCAGAGGAGGAGCAGACCAACGAAGACTCATGGGACCTACCCTTTCTTCTCCTTGAGAAGTCATTCCGACCACACAGGTAACCAAAGGATCGTGACGGTATTTCTTACGATTGCAACGTTGAGTGCAAAATTCTTCCTCTGATTCTGCCTAGCATTTAACTGAGCTGCAGTTGGGTTCTTCAAAGCCATATATTTATGACTTGTTAGTCCTAATTAAAATTATTGAACGTTTTTTCTTTTATGTGCAATGCTCCTCCTTCAGTTTGAGTTCTTCTTTAGAATTATGATATCATAATTGCATTATCTTTCCTTTAATATGGAACATTTCCACCACATCTCGCCTGAATCGATATTGTGAATCGATATTGTTTCTTCTTTAGAAGTTTAAATGTGATTTCTTGATGCTCTGTGAACACAGATCAGCATAAAAAACTCCTTGTATTAAGCCTTAATGATTCCGAACTAGTATTTAGTTCTCCAGCTGCTATATCAAGGAAGGTGGTGTCTCTATGGACATGGAAGGGGAAGTAGACAACAGGTATTTGGAAGTCGTTGTCGGTCTTGAAAAAGACTTCAGATGTTAGGCTGTAACTCTAAACCTCAACAGCTTAAAGTGTAGCATTTTTCATGTGTGTACTGATTCCCTTTAGGGAATTTTGAATGTGTACTTGATATCCAATCTTGGTGATACTTTATCTCTGGACAGAAACATGGAAAAGTTCATTCTGTGCAGTGATTTAAACATAAATATCATTGAGGACTCTGTTTAAATACTCCAAGTGATGAATTTACTGCAGAGTTATGGACTCAACATTATCAATAAGGAGCCAATGAGAGTTACACTATTCTCATCCACTCTTATGAACCTACTAATGTAAGATGTTCCAAGCACAGATTTCACTTGCAGCCCTTATGGCCCAGGTCTCGATGACCACTCAGCATACTCTACACAGAATAATTTGTGTCTAAATGTAATAAGTGTATACCTTTTCAAATAGTTTTATATCTGTACTTTCTTTTATTATTATATCTCTACTTTCTAAAATTATTATAAATCTTAAAATTTTTTGCTTCGTATGCTGGTCATGACTTCTGTTTTTCCATATCCCAAGAATCAAGGGTTCAGTGGCGAAGCGTCAATAGAAGCACTGGAATCCCCTGATATTTAACGTGAACTAAACAAAAAATTTTTTCACATTTAGTCACATAAATGAAAAATTTTATTGACGCATAAATTTTGGAAGGGCCATCTCTTAGTGAATCCCTTGAATGAGAAGTATTATCTGTCATCCACAAGTGCGTTTATTTACAGTGGACTTACTTATATGCGTAATTTTCAGTGAATTTCAATCGTGATTTGTTCTGCAGGGGTTTCCACAGTCTGGAAAACATAGTTTTGGCAGTGTGATCGTTCAAAGTATCTGAGACTGATTCGTTTTTATGCAAATCTACTTTTCCACTGAAATACCATACCTAGGCCTAATTCATTTTCTGTACAAAAAGCAATAATTGCCAATGAAGAAAAATTTTTTTTCTAATGGAGCATTGCAACATTAGAACTTACATTGAAGTGTTTCCTCATTTAAAAAGGAAAATTCAATGAGATAAAAGTCGCTATTCAAATAAAGTATTTGACCATAAATATGTTGCATGTTTAGAAATCATTAAAAATATGAATAATGATTTTCAAAGTACTAAATGAATGACCTCCTGCAATAGTTAATATTTTGGTCAATTTTGCTCATAATGTTTCATAAATGTTAAGTACCTTATTAATATTTGTTCCTTTGATGTGACAAAATAAATAGGAATTGAACATTTTACTATACTATATATTTATTTTTATATCAAAATTAAACCACCTGGTGGTTATACATGAAATTTGGTTTAAATCTTGGCATGCGGCGAGAAAAGAGGGGGGTTGAGGGCGGCCATCTGGTGGCGGGGGGTTGAGGGTCGAGAAATCTGGCAACACTGGTGGAAGTTGCTTCGAACAGCATCCGTTGGAGTATTTTGGCCAGGACTGTGCAATTGTTTTGAGCATACAAAATCCGTTCACTGCTTAATGTCCGTCAACAGTTATTTGCAACATTGAAAAAGAGGGTGAGATAAGGGGCACAAAGGTGATAAGATCCAGTGTGATATGAATTATCCTCAATATGAGGATGAGCATTGCAAATAGAAAGAGGCACCAAACGAGTGTTCCTGGTGCCATGCAGAGCAGAATCAGCACCAACGGCAGAAGTCAAAATGGCCTCAGTGTGCTTTTTGGCCAAGTTGAGGAATTGATGGATAGAAGGGAATGGATGGCACACAATGACTCTTCAAAATGGGTGATGATTTCTGGGTCACCTAGGCAAGCAGCCAGCCTAAACAGAATGCATTCACTTAATTGGGAATATTGAGCATATTTATGGTCGCATAAATTTCCAAAAACACATCAAAAAATTGCTACAGACATGATTTGAGAAAACTCTATGAATCTTATCCAAACAATAAATCCCGAGATTCTTGGATTTTATTGTAATGGGCATGAAGTTCTTTCTAATGTGACACATAATGAGCCTCACCTAACGGAACTGCAGCAATTAATGATTTACCATAAAGTGCGGTCTTAAATAAGAAAACTTCTCCAATCTCTTCTCTGTCATGGACAACAGATTGAAAAATGTCACCAAAAGATTCCCACTGAGGATTATCCCAGAAAACATGGAACTTCAATTATGGGAAGCCGTGATAGCCAACATGTAACCGGAGGAATAGACTTCACAGCAGGATTATTCGATGTGGATAGAGGTTATGATTAGGGATGTGTCGATTCTCGATACGACCAATTCTTGAGGATTGGTATCGAGAATCGATTGCCTAAAGTCGATACTGACACCATCGGTACTAGGGATGGTCGGATCGGATCCTTCGGGTCCAAGGATCCACGGAGATATCATTTTACTAGGATCCGGATTTGGAACCAAAGACACAGTAAAATCGGATATGGATCGTGGATTTTTAATTTTTGCGGCTTAGCGATCGAAGCATTCCCCTGCGTTACCTGGTGTGGTAGATATTGATAAGGAGAGTTTGTGTAATTCAGATCCCAACTCCCAAGTGCAAAACATATGAAATTGGCAAATGAAAGGGAAACTCCTCTGTTGGTTTCACTTCAGTGTCTTCGAGGCCTGTTCATGGTATCTGTGGTCTGGCTGGTGCTTTGTGGCTAATTCTTCTTTAACGTTCCCAGGTCGGATGTTGTGAATGTGAAGTCGGTCATGGACCAGCTGACGAGTGACCAGAGGCCAGCGTGGCAGGCAGGGTGGATCAAGCGGACTTCAGATGACCGGTGCAAGGCCAGTGAGTGGAAGCAGCACAGCCACGGCGCGTAGGTATTCCTCATTATTCTACACCAAGCCATGCTCATTTCATTCTAGCAAGTATATCAGGAAACATTTTGAACCCCATTTCAATTAAAAAGTTAAGGAAATGGGTCTTCTGGTAAGAGAACGGCTAAAGAACTGTATTTTATTTTCTCTGGTAATTTTTCTAATGCTGCTGGGACTACACTACTGAACGCGATCCCAATGGTTGAGTCCCTGGCAATACCCTGTGCAGTGTATACATGCGAGCAAGCAATATGGCCAGTGCACAGACATTATGTGGTTGCGGCCCATGAAGGCTCGTTGGCTGGATTGCGCTTGGTTGGGCATTGAGCCACTGTGCTTGAGATGACACACAAAGTGGCATTTCGTTCGAGTCATGTGACACACTCCGTACAGCAAGTGACTTTGGTATGCTTGAGCTGTCAGGAGGAGTCGTATGTTTGAAATTCTACTCACTCACTTTACCCCATTGGAGATCCCCTCCTAGCATACAAAATTTGAACAACCATTTCTGCACGCACAACACCTCGCAAATTTAGAATACGGAGAAATGGTGGAAGAGAAGGTACCACTGTTGATGCATGCACATATTTGCATATTCCACTTGGCAGATGCCAAATTCTAAATGTTATACTGCGTGATCAAGGAATTAATTGATATTGAGACTCAATTACGAAAAGTCACATTGAGATTATTTGCATTAAATACTAAGCCAAGTTATATGATTTCATGTTTTCTGCAAGAAGGATAATTTAAACCATCAGTACAGTTATTGCATGTACGCATCTGTCACTGATACACAAAATATCAAGCTGCCATTGTAAACAAGGTACACTTATGAGGTGTTACCACCAGTCTTAGCGAATCAATAGTCACTAAAGAAAAAATAAACCTAAAATAAAACTGGATCTTTTACACTTCCAACACCAAGCAGGTGAGTTTGCCATATTATACTGCACTTATTTTTATTTTTCTGATAGTGAAATGGGAATTGGGCTGAACTTTTTCCAGCATTACCCTCTTTCCAGAATTTAGAAGCTAACTGCCATTCTCTTCTGCTGTATTGTACATGACTCGCAGCTTTCTGCTTCCAGCACAAAAGTCCTGCTCTTGGCATTGGACACCGTACAAGAATGCAGTCAGGATATAGGGTGGAGTTCAGGTTAGTCAAGTGAGCGACCATCCTAGTGGTGAAAGGATTACAAGGAAGACACGCAGCTCGTTGATGGGAACACCACCTTGATGACAACGAGGTGTATGGCTATCTCAGCATTCCCCAGCACCAGATGCAAGAAGTCAGAGGAAAGACTCACCGCCAAATACAGGCAGACTCTCAGGCACATCTGGGAGTTCTGACCTATCTGGAAAGAACAAGGTCCTTGCGACAGTTGTTTGTGTTTCTGACACTGCACATTAGGATGCATCAATTGGAATGTCAAGTAGCTGCAAAACTCAACAGAGGTACTAAGAAGATGTTGACAATCCATTGTAGTCTTCATCCAGAGTGTTTCGTCGCCAGATTATATCTCCCAAGAAAGTGAGATATTAGATAACTAATGAATCTGGAGTGCCTTCATGACAGAGTAAATATGGAATGTTGCATGCTCCACAGCAGGGACCCCGTGATGCTTCTTGTGCAGGAACACAAGAGTGTTTGCACAGGGCTATTCCAGGTTGCGAAAATGGCAGCAGATGCCCTTGGTTTCAACTTGGACTTTACCTTCAGCAGAGACCCAAGCAACCCTTATATCTTATTGCTGAAGGCAGTTGCATTAAAGCTAGAATTCAACCCATTCACATTCTGTCTCTGAGATTTAAAGTGACCACAAGCACCCCTGACCTTTAAGGTATTTAATTATGACTGACCAAAAAGTTTTAAAAAATATGTAAGATGGCAGCAGCATCAACCTACAAGTAACGAAATACGTTATGCGTACCAGTATGCTTGTGGTGTTTGAGGCCACATCCAGAGCACGTACCAGTACACTTATGGATGCAAATGGGTTAAGAAAGCAGAGCAAAACACCCAGCTCCACAAACACAGTGAAAAGCCAATGCATGGAAGTTTCTTCCTAAACTTGAAAACACCTGGATTTTGCAAAGGAGCTCATACTTGCCTTCCTGCATTCTGCTGGCCTGAAGCCGAGGGACTTGTGTTTGCGTGCCAAGATGGTGTCCTCAACACTCTCATGTACCATCACCTCATCTTCAGGGAAAACATGATGGACATCAGATGCAGAGGGTGCCAAGGACAGCCAGAGACGTTGGGTCATCTACTCTCCAGCTGAAGCTTTTATGCCAAAAATATGTATATAAATCGGGGCACAGCTCAGTTCTGTGGTTCTTGTATTACCACCTCAGGCATCATTACGGCATCAACAGGAATCCAGTGCTGCCTCATACCCCTGTAGACATCAAGCTCATCGTGGTGGTGGATAAGTCCAAGATCTGGTGGAACTATTTCTTCCCCACCACCAGGCAGTTGACGACAACAAAGCCTGATATCTTTATCCTCCACGATCCGTCGCATGACATGTTCGTAATCGAGTTTTTGGCACCGGCTGAAATAAACATGGCAGCGAAGGAGGTAGATAAAAGAACCAAGTATCAAGATCTGCTATGCAAACTCCAGAAAATGTACGTGGGCTACTCTGTGAAACTGGTAGTCCTCATCGTGGGTGTGCTTGGTGGTGTCAAGAGCTCTCACTGGCAGGCAATCTCAAGTGCAGGGCGGATATGTACTTGCAGGAGCAATGTAGAAGGCCATCCTCTTTCCAGGGTCCCTCCACCTTCTTCATTGGCATGCAGGGTGGCCACCTATCTGATAGACATGCCTCTACTAGTAGCCCCTCTCAAGTCTCTGGCCATTTTGATGGCTATGAAACCCGATGCTAGCCAGAAAGTCAGGGGTGGAAGTTACATAGAAGTAACTTTAATAATAAATTTTACTGACAGATGTGAAGCATAACTGCTTCTCATCCATAATTATGAAGATAAGATTCTTTTGGTATTGTGTATATATATTATATGTACAAACATATAATTTACATTTACAATACCAAAATAATATTAAGAAGTTCTCTGTATATATAATACACATTGCTTAGATTGATAGTAGAAAGCTGTAGAACTGCAACTTATTGGTTGCAGGTTTGAATCTTGCCTTGGTCAATGATATTTTGGTGCTCTAAGAATTAAGCTCAATTAAGTTATGCATTTCAATATGATCTTAAGCAGTCGTAACATGTTAAAACTTAGATATACATACTATTATTGATGAAATTATGGTATACACTGGATTCTTATACATCTAAGATTTTACATCAATGTTTTTGTGTATATAAATGTCAGTACTACCATTTTTGTAATGTTTTCTGTCATGCATATTTGCCATATCAAATCCATGTTTGTACATTCCCTAATACATAATGATTCACATTTACTAAGTGAAATGTCATGGTCCACAGTATCAAAGGCTCTGCTCATATCAAAGAATATTCCCATTATCCTATTTTTATCGTTCAGTTCCTGTACAGTGAAGTCGACTGCATTAAAGAGTGCTTGCTCAGTTGACTTTCCAGGTTGAAAACCATATTGATGGCGCGATATAATTCTGAATAAAATCAGCTTCTTGGCCAATGTTGGTGAGGCACTGGATATCATATTCGCTAAAGAAAGAATTCAAGCTCACAAATGTTGTTTCATATCGGCTGAGGCTATTCGAGCAGCTCAGTCAGAGTGGCTTGCTTTTCCTTTTTTGACCTCTCAAGATTATTCTATCAGTCGATGGTAATGTGTTCTGTGTGTATGGCTATTAAGTGCCACACATTGTATGAAAGTGTGCCAGCCCCCCCCCCCTCCTTTTAATTGGGAGACGACCACAAAAATGCTTGAATGTCTGCACAGCAGGGCGGAAGGGAACCTGCGAGGGTTGCTTCCTCCCGAGCACATCATGGTGTCATCTCAGGAGGACACCAACAGGGTGCTGTGGAGCCAGTCGGAGAGCGAGCTGCGTGACCACCGGCGCCGCCTCCGCCCCACCTCCAACCCACCCACGGAGAGCCTGCGCAAGCGCAGAAGTGACGGCAACTAGTTCAACAGACACGCAATGCCGAGTCAGTGTGATTTGTGCGCGGAATCAAGAGCCTCATTGCCTCTGTGGTCATATTTTCTCATGGTTTTCAATTCACTTGTGCCCTTTGATGATCTCTTGATTGTTAATGAGCAACACGTGCTCCATCGATGGATGAGCAATTACTTTTTGTAATGAAGGGAAAGACAGTTGCAATCTGAAGAATTAAAAATCGTTTCATGCTTTTGTCAGGCAAGTCAAGTCCATTTGTATTGCGTCAAGCATTTTTAACAACTGGGCACATCTTCATGGAAATGAATTTGGGCAAGATGCAATAAAAATTATCAGCATATCTTTATGGAATCAGTTTCTTCTTTCACGGTGAAGTGTTTAAATTAGTGGGACCACAAAGCATTTTTTTCATTTCGTGTTACATGTTCTTGCATTATTTCTCCATCTACTTTTGATTAATGAATCACTTATCATACGTAATTCAAAAAGACAGTTGGATTGCATATCATTTCTGCGATTCATCTCACTTTTTCATTAGTTGTTGTCTTGAAATGTTTTGAAAACGAATTAGTCTCTTTGTTACTTTCATTGCATTTTTGATGTTGGAATGTTAAAATACAGATATGTATCAGCACAGTTTGATGTTGTAATATAATAACTTCTATCGGCACTAATCATAAGGGATTTTTCAATTACAAGTTGGCTAAATCACTTATTCATAGTCAGTCATCGACTTATGTACTATTTGATGTACTGCACTTCAACCCCTGCCATATTGAAATGTGTATGTAGAAATTTTTCTGTGCATTTCAACCAAAAAATAATGATTATTTGACTCACTGAACTTATCTAGATCAACTTATGACTGGACTGTTGGGACCAGACTGTGTTCATTAGTTGACGGCTGATGGTATTTAGTCTTAGTTTGTTGAAATATGCATCACATTCAATATTCACCCTTCAATTACTTTCAGCATGGTTTTGCCATTGGTTTCCATATTCTGGTGGAGGAGATAAGTTTGTATCAGATGTTCCTCAAAATGCACTTTTATTACAGAAAATCTCAATGGAATCTCATTGATCCAATTATGATCTTTGTAGTGAAGAATAGGATGGGAATGGAGTCATTAAGCATTCCTCATGAAAAGTTATATTATTGTTGACAATCACCTGTAATGAAAAATTGGTTGCTTGTTAAGTGAACAGTGTTGTACATGAGAAGCAAAAATGTAGAAATACAGCAAACCTATATCTAAAATGTTGTTATTGTTTGTGGAAAATGATGAGTTCAACCCAGTATTCACGTAATGCCATTTCCCATAGCTTAGCCTTGAACACAAAATTATTATCTTTTATAATCTAATTATAAAGTTTATATCTTCATGCGCAGACTTAAATGAATTCTTTGAAGCCCTTTCACAGCTCCCTAAGTCACTGGTATGCAATCACTCTTATATCATGTGTGTGCGGTATTTAAGCATAAATTTCTCAGCAGTTACATAAACAGTAACTGCCCAAGGGTTAAGTCATTGCTATACCTCTTTAATTCCTAAAATTTTATTCCAACTATAACATTTGAAACCAGGATGTTATAATATAATGCAAAAACCATGGATCAGCTGGTGACAAATGTACCCATTGACGATGTTAACCCTCACAGTGTGGCAGGCCGATATAGCTGCTCCTACATAGTCCATTGTTGCAATCACTGTAACTTGTTACATTTTTCTTGTTTGGTGTATGGTTTTTGTCCTATCAAAAACGTGAATTCTCTGCTTTATATAACACTTTTTGAAATTTTTTATCTTCAATTTTAAATAATTTTCATAAAACATAATTAGGGACCCTGAAAATTTCGCAAATGGGTTTTGTCGTGAATTTCTTTTGAAGAGCATAAAAGTTGTTATTTTGATGTTTAAAGCCCTAATAAGTTAAAATTTGTCATATTAACACTAGCGAAATCCATGGAAATTTCACGATTAGCTTTTCATTCGTGAACTTTAGCAGTGTTTGGCTCTTAGTGTGATATTTTGGGCAAAATTTCGCATTTTTTAAACCTATCATATGATATTTTGCGGAAAAAAAATTAAATGTTTTAAGTTTTATTTTGATATGTATGTAAAGACGAGTAATGAAAGACATCCCATTCGGTGAAAAAATGTTTGTAAACTCATTGTGTGAAATTAATACATAATTATTATTTACGTGACCATGCCACTATCATCAGTCTGATGAAGCGCGTGACCATGATATCTGCGTATGCCCCGATCTAGATTGCATTTATGGTGGTGGGATCGGGGTGCATTGTTTTCGTCGTCCCGCCGAAATGACTTGTGTAGTATTTATCCCAAAAGATTCTTCAGAAAAGTTGCCATTAAAGCAATTGCACTTGTGAAAGATGATTTCAGTAAGCCTGCACATAGCATTAATGGGACCAATAATTATGCTGGACAAGAGTATCTTAAATGTCTTAGCTGTTGGGCGAAAAGGCAAAGTTGTCAAATGGACGTAATAATTTCATTCAAAGAGCGCTCCTCCTAAGCTGTGACTGACGGGTTGCAATTACTCCTCGGGTACACAAAAAGATTTATTTAAGGACAAATTATTGAATTCACTGACTGATGTTGAGTATATGTTGCCAACTTTATGATATGACTCCGGTGCTACAGCATTCCCGCCGCAGCAAACTTATTCAGCACCCATAGCGGAGAGATGCCAGCATGGCGGAGTGGTAAAAAGTACGAGATAGGGACACAGTAATATTTCCGTATGATGCGGCGCATTATTTGTCCGGAAAGTAATTTTAGAAAAATTACCTAAGCATTTTGAATAAGCCGCGGCGGGTAGGTAGTTACAACGTAATGTGTACCTTCAAAAGACAAGTCTGGGCAGGCATATATTTCCAATTCTCAGTATCTCTGGTTAAACTGAAGTCACCACACGTTTATAGTTCGTATATTAGTATACTGCTGATCAGAAAAAGTATCTCTGTAGACCATAATGCTGAAAATTTTCAGCATATTTGATCGCCAAAAGGAGTTTGAAAGCGATATTTATATATATTTGATGCAACAAGGTTTATATATGACATGAATTAATAATACTTTGTAGGAGTCAACCCAGGAGTCAACATGTTTCACTGCACTGCAGCATCATCAGGACTAACATAGTTAAACATGCCAGAATATATAGTCACGTAAGGAGGGTGGGGGTGAATATTGTCCTCTTCCTGGGTTAGAAGGGCGGGGGGGAGAGTTGAAGGCAGGACCTCCCCTTCCTCACCACAGACCAACGCTCAGCTCAAAATTCCCAGACCTCCCCTCACCCTGGGACTACTAGTAGGAGGATGATTCCAACAACTTTTAGTCAGCTGTTTTCTGAGGTGAATTTTTTGCAGTTGAATGTGGAATCTTTTATTCCTGCCTCTATTCTGGAGTGGGTTACATGCACGGAGCTTGTACGGAACTAATGGGGGCGTTTACTCGGAACCGAAGTCGCCATTTCGTACACAAAATTGTTAGATGGAAACGAAAAATGTATTTTAGTGAAAAAATTAATCTTCTAACCACAACTATTCACTAATAAATCAAAAATTAAAAGAAGCAAAAGGTGACGCCCACTGAAAAAGCAGCTTTGATAATATTGATGTCATTTTCCTCCCGTCCTTGACTGCCTTTCGGGGAAGGGAAGGGGGTTCTCGGAAGGTCTGCTCGCACAGATCCTGTTGCAATCGATCCTGTTGTCAGTGTCAGCTGTGTCCCTCCCATTGCAATAAGGCGAAATAGCTTCGCGGGCTTAGTTGTGATTGGATGAAGTCAATGACATCAGAGGTTGCACCACGCCCACTTTTCTGGAAGGGTTAAAAACATCAGTTTTTCGCTGCTTATAACTCGGGAAAAAATTGATGGAACGAAAAACTCAAAAAATTTATTGAAAGTCTTTTTATTTTATAAACTCTATCAGATCCGGCAAAAAAATATGGTAAACGACCCCATTCCTGAAGGGATACATCAGGAAAGCTTGGTCACCTGCCTAGTGGTGTGGAAGGAATATCTCCAACAGATCTTACATCTATTGTTCTCCACAATGGACTTGATATCTCTATGGGGCATAAAGCAGCGACACACCTTGATCCCATAATGAAAATATGAGGTGGTAATACAGCACCTGTAAAGCAGAGTTGTGCCATTTTCAATAAGCGTTCTTCGCATAAAAGCTGGAGCCGGAGAGTAGATTACCTAATATCTCCCGCTGGCCTGGGCACTCTCAGCATCTCGTGCATTATCCAAATTGCTTTTTTTTCAAAACCCACTGTCATGTATGGAATTTCTTTGATAGCACAACAGGTCAACCGCAAAATCCATCTTTATAATGCCAAGCACTATCAAATTATGTAAATCCATGCAAATATGAAATCTTACTTGATACTGTAATTATACACAGTTAAACAACTAAAATAACACTTAAACACAAAATCCCATGATTATGTGAAACAGCCAACCATCTGGATGTTCCATTCCCGTTCAGAGTCGGGTCAGGCCACAACAATCATTGAGAAGCAATGTCACTCAGTTTTTGCATACCTTCACTCAATGACTAGATCATATTTTCTTCAATATTGGCTAATTTTTTCCACGACTATCCAGCACTAAATGTAAGTTCATGGGACCAGCAATGAATGCTCAGAACATCATCAAATTTGCATACGCATCAAAACATTTTGTCATGTGAGGAGCAGAGTCAGACACTAAAGCTGTGGTATGACATATTTCGTTAGTGTCTCTAAAATTGCTCTTGAGCAGGTTTTTGAATCAGCAATCTCCAAACCACACACATCACCAATCATTGATATTCATACAGTAATTACTCAGTTCACTCTTTGGTACAAAACTGATTAAATACATTGTCCGAGTAGCAAAATAAATACAATAAACTTTAACAATACTTACAATGGGAAAATTCAAAATAATGCGGGCATTTCATGAAATAAAATTTTTTAATAGTTCCCTTTTGTATGGTACGAGTGACAACATGGTGTTACACAAAGAACCACATGGCAGCAGGGGCAAAAGTACTTGCTTTACCTGCAGTGAAACCTGTCTTAAGCGGAACCAGAGGTAAGCGGAATCCTGTCTTATCCAGAAAAAAAGTTGGTCCCGGCATGGGCTGTAATGCATTATAACCTCGTGTTAAATAGAAACTGCCGACTGCGGAAATGGAATCAATTCCCATACACGTGAACATTGGTTGAGTGGAATCCCAAAACAAAATTCTATGCAAACCTTTCATCTTAAGATCTCTTTCACTCCCCCTTTCCTCCTGAACAACCCTCGAAAAGGGGCTTCGACTAAGCTGCCAGTGGGCGGGTCTCTGGTGACCATTCATCACTTCTAATAGAGATTTATCTAATGTTACTCTCTACGAACAGAGGTGGGAATGATAACCTTTGCTGCCAGTGTACAAAAGCGACCATTGCGTGGCTCTGCCATGACATTTTGAGAGTCTCGTACTATAGGTGAGGTCCCGGTTACAATTCCAGGAACTTTGGTCATATATATAAATGGACGTTTTAGTTAACACAAGCCAAGATTCTGTAAATGAAGAATTGAATAAATTTGTTTGGGAATGGTTTGTACAGACTGTTTGAAAGATTTTCCTTCGTCTAGTCCAATGGTGCAAAACAGAGCAAAAGAATTCAGAAGTTGTTCTAGGAAATACTGTGATGAACTCTTCTCGGGCTCTACACTGGGTGAGTGAATGTAATGCTGCCTTACTAATACTAATAATGCTTACTAATACAGTAGGAAATACTGATTTTAAGGCATAAAATGGTTGCTTGGAGAGTTCCAAAGTAAGAGACAATATTATGTGGAGTGTCATAGTCAGTGCGTGAAACAGCGTGGGGGCATGGCCATTATGAAGGAGTAGAAAGATGTCACCTGAAGAAAAATCTAAGACATCAACAGGGTTCATACCAGTCAGGGAAATAATAATTGGGACAGGAAGTCAGGGAAAAAATCCAGAGGCCACGCGAGTGGCTCTCAGAGCGTTTGTTTGGCTCAATCTTGAGGCTGTGGCAAAATAGTGAACTACGTGGCACTAGTAGTCATTATACGTCCAAAGAACTCCATCTGCTAGGGGAATATAATGTTATTTTTGAAGTGAATGAATTTGTATTGTTATCTTAATATCGTGTGGAAGTAATTTTCTATTGCTTTATTACTATTAAGTGATGTCAGTCTCTCCAATGCCTTTTATTGATCGTAATACTCGCATACAAAAGCTTTCGTTGTCTCTTTGTAATCAGACAGTGTTTACAAGACGAAGAATTGTTCCCAGACATAATAAAAGCATCTATATGTACGTTACGTCTCTGAACAGAACATGCGAATAAATCCTGCTCCCGATATTTATTGGCTGCCCCATTGACATTACTGGCCTTTCGGGATTTTTCAGTGCCAACCGCAAGTGAAATAAGTCATTTCCATGTCATTAAACTGAAATATCTTTACACTTCATCTTATTCCGTTACCATTACCAAAGCACCCTAAATAGGAACCGTGCCACCTAAACTAATGCACAATTCTGTATGCTGTGAGAAACTCAAAAAAATAATTACCAAGTTACAAAGATAATACAGTAAAACCTCTCTAAGGCGGCCACTGCCGGTTCCAGAAAAAAGTGGCCGTTTGGAGGGGTGACCGCTAAATAGGGGCTTTCAGGATAAATTACATAAAATACTTACATATGTTCATTTCTAAAATTATTGCATTAAAGTTTATTTTTAATAAAATTTTATTTCATATTCAGCTAACAAATAGGGTTTATAATTACTTTTTGAAAAAACCTGTCAAAGTACTTTGTTTCAATTGGCTACATTTTCTTTTAATTAATACATTTTCTAAACAATTTTGGAGATTTTCATAGGACTCCATTGAATTTTCATTGAAATCCTTGTCAATTTTTTGGAAGAATGATTTTAATTTTAATAGTGAATCTAATCCTTCCTTTACGCTCATCTCAGTGATATTTTCATTTTCCACTTCTTCCTCTTCACTATCGCATATGTCTGCATCTAATAAAGAAAAAAACAGCTTGTTATGAATGATCTCTTGGTTTGATGAGATTCGTAAGACTTCGAAAGAAAAATGTACAACCCTTACCTTTGCCACCAATGCGAGACTCCCAATTTCCATCCAAGTCATCGTAGCACTCTACATTCGCCTCTTCTGTGGTATCGTATGATATTCGTGCAGTCGACGCCAACATTTGGAGCTCCTGGTGCAGCGCATTGTTGCCATCAGAGCTGCAGGGAAATTCCTCTTCACAGTTTTCACCTGCTATTATTCCACAAGAAACAAAGCACTTCCTGATGGTTTCCTTCTCGACTTCTTTCCATGCCGATTTTGACCATGACACAGCCTCTCCCACATTGATTTTTTTGGTGAGATCACTAACACATGAAGCGTCGTCCATCATTGCCAGTAGGCTGCGTAGAACCTTTCGCCGGTATCTCAGTTTAAAAGATTGAATAATCCCCTGATCTAGGGGTTGAAGGCGAGCTGTTGTGTTTGGCGGTAAAAACTGAAGTTTCACATTCGAAAGATGTATTTTTGGATGACAAGGGGAGTTATCTAAAAATAAAATAACCTTGCTTCCTTGTTGGATCATCTTTTTATTAAATGCACGTAACCATTCTTCATAAATTGCAGAAGTCATCCACGATTTACTATTTGCACACCACTTCACGCCAAGAAGATCCATGTTAATGTTTTTAAAGCACCGTGGCCTAAGTGCTCTTCCAATCACTAATAGGGGCTCCTTTTCTCCAACTGAATTACAACAAAACATAATTGTTATTCTTTCTTTGCTTAGTTTTCCACTTTTGCATTCGACATGTTTCAAAGAAAGTGTCTTGTTCGGAATGGCTCTGTAAAAAAGACCAGTTTCGTCCATATTAAAAATGCCTCTGGCCTCATAGCCCTCCACAACAGACGACACTCTCAATTTCCATTCCTTAACAGTCTCTGGAGAAACATCTCCTCCTTCACCACTAATTGATCTAAAAACAATATTGTTCCTGGTCCGGAAACGTTCCAACCAACCATTACTAGCTGCAAATCCCTCAATCTGAAGTTGATTTGCAATGTCCAAAGCTTTCTGTTGCAGTATTGGACCACTAACCGGCAAATATTTTGCTCTGGCACACTTAAACCATTCATATAACCTATCATTAACTTCACTAAACTTCTGATCTCTCGTCCTTTTTATCCCTCGATTCTTGTTGTCCTCCCACTCTTGTAGAATAGTGTCCCTGTTTTTAATGATAACGTTTATCTGTGTCCTTCCGCACTTAAATTTTTCGGCAATTTTCCTTGCTGACATCCCATTATCACTGTCAAAAATAACACCACTTTGCTTCTGCTGCTCATTTCGCAATCCACTGCCAAATCTTCCGTAAGCCCCAACCGCCCAACACACCGTGCCAATCGCGAATACGTTTGATATTTTGCCTCCTTTGCTTGAGGTGTGGGACCGGAAGCAGAAATAGGAAGCAGCTTACAATGTAAGTCGCTTATAAGTAAGCTCGTAAGTATAATCGAGGAACGGACGGATGGTCCCCGATATTCCCTTCGTCAGAGGGAACTAAACAATGTAATGCCTTGTCAATGTAAGTGTATCAAGTGTACATGTGAGCATGGGCAATAAAGCTCCTCTAAGGCCAATCAGAGAGAGATTTGAATTTGAGATTTCATGGAAGTGGCCGTATCTTGTTGTTACGCTCTGGCCGCTGGTCGGGAAGAGAGGTGACCGCTGAATAGGGGGTCATTTTTCAAGGGGAAGATAGGGTAAACCATTCCGTTCTGGGGAAAAATGGCCGTTTACAGGGGTGACCGCTGAATAGAGGTGGCCGTTTGGAGAGGTTTCACTGTACAAGATAATTGTACAAAAATGCTAATAGGACTATAAAAGGAAAACAAATTCAAGAATCAACATTCATTTCTTGAACAAATATTATAAACATTAAGTCATGATACAATGTCACAATAAGATTGTTGAAGAGCAAGATACAACTTATTTGGTCTAGCAACATTTGTAAAATTAACACTGCACCAGTGACTCGAAAATACCAAATATATCTAAAAGCTGATGTGATTCACTAGGATTTGATTCAGAAACTGCCACTCCTTATTCTAGAATACAGGAAATTAAATGACAAATGGTTTCCAGAAATAGCTTTGAATAAGAACCAAGAACCTTGCAAGTATCCCCTAAAAAAATATTAGAAAAACACGTTCGGTGTTACATACATTCAGTGTTACATACATTTTCAGCAACCTGGGTATGCAATAGGGTGAATGAAACAAAATAAAATAAGAATGTTATAACAAATCATCAAAGAATCTAACCATATAAAAAATAATTCTTTGGGGCCTCATTAAATACCTTAATCTTCAATATAATTATGGAAAAATGAAGTTTGTGTACTTGGCATGCATGATGGATAAATTGTACACACATGAAGCATTGATCACATCAATAGCTGAACACACGTGCAGAAGAGCCACACACAAGGCACATACTTCACCGGTGATCCAAAATGTAGAACAAAATTTGTCTACAATCAATATTAAATGGAGTGATAAAATAGACATTGCAGATGGAGCAGCTGCTCATTTCATAAAAAAAGATAAGAGATTTTGCCTTAAATCAGATTAAAGTTATCAGTGGTGGTTCAGTGCAACTGGGCATGGAAAGGGATAATGTGAAGGAGTTCATTGTTAAGCATTATGCCACCAACTACAACTTACTGAATTTCAATTCTGGCAGAAACCGATAGATCTGTCGCCTTCATAGATAATGCCAGTACATATACTATGCCATATATCAATCTAAAGACTTGCGTAGCTTGCTCTTCAAATCAAAAGTGTTTACGAGCTGCAACCATTGGGAATTCAAAAAAGCATACAACTCTAAGAATCTGTCTTTGAATGATCTTACTGCACGCACTCATGAAAACAGCCGGTGAGTTGTAAAAATACAGTACTAGTGTTTTCTAAGAGAATAATAATGCTGCCACAGTCATACATCCACATGGACGACCCAATGGCTTCAGGCACCCCAAATTAGAAGATTTAAGTGTACTGCCATTGGAAAACTTTCTGCGCAAATTGTCTCATCCCCATTTCCAGTCAGTTGCAGTGGATATTTGCTGACATTTGAAACCACTGACCTATGCAAAACTTAATGGTTATTCAGTTACTTGATGTGAGCAATGATTCATGCATGTACACTTTATGTATAATGCCTGCCAAGTACACAAACTTTACTTTGGCCACCATATTCATGTTGCAACTTTGATGTACAATGGTTGGTACAATACTTGGTTTAACAAAATCAAGTAGAAAACATGCCTGTTTGACCTTTTATAAAATAAAACCCTAAAAATACTGCCCTTGTATTTTTTGTTACCACAACATTTATTTTAGCTACTTTAACATTTTCATGAAAATCAAAGGGTGTCTTTCTCGGTTATTAATTTTACATGATTGTTATTTTTATAGTTAAAATAAGTCCTACTTGATCATTATAGAACCAAATTGCACAAACGTGGTGTTAAAAGAGACAGAAACATATTATTGCTATAATAAAATAAAAATATTTTCTCTAAGAGCAACATTTAAACAGCTATGCGTTTATGTAATTTATTTTGTGCGCAGAGCCTTGACACAGCAGTGTTCTAATGTTCATAACTTAATTTTCATTGAGTCCTCTGCTTAGATAAAAGCATCAAAATTCATCATAGGAATACTACTTTCACATATGTAATCTTTAGGAAAATTACTGATGGTGACCTGACATGGTTTCACAGTATCTGCCCAATTAAGCTGAAAAGGCTCATAAGGAATTGGAATACTTGCCATTGTTTCTCAGGTTTTCACTAATGATATCACTATCTTTAACATGAAAATGATAGTAGGGGCTCAAATTATAATTAAAACTATGAAACACTTACCTCTCCAATGATATTTCTATTGCCATTTTTAAGAAATCATTTCCCTATAATGTCGTGAGGGGCAAAGTGCTTCTCGCAGACAACCTGTCTTGCCCTCAATACAAAATCCTTCCTTGGAAGAGCAGCTTGCCATTTGGCACGCTTCTCGGGATCTTCAGGAATGGAATAAAAGACAATGAATACTTTTTCGAACTGTATCCTTCCTTCCAACCCGAAGCCACGCAACGGCTCGGCATTGTTAACTCCTGTGTGATAAATGGCCTTTTAGGCTCAGTACATTCAAAAGTAATCCACGTACCGGTATAAAATCAACACCTATACTCACAGATGAATCAGTTACAATCTAAGGAAAACTGAAAGCCACTGATGAACAAAGATTTTCTCACTTTTCTGCTTGAATGCAGTGTAACTCACCTCTCTCACCATATAATCCTGGCGGAAAACGTGGGCAGAACGACTACCAGCGCCATTCAGCGGGAACTACTCTTATAGCCTCTAGGGTCTGCTAGCTCAGCGTGTAGGGTAGTATAGGAAACCCTACCGGTTTTGACACTCCCGTGTCATTGTAAAGTGTGTTCTGATATTTAGATGGTGGCAAGCCCTGTGTGAAAAATACCAAGTTAAATATTTCTTACACTATGTCAATTTTTCATTAAGTATCACTTTATTCTATTCAATTTGTAGTATAGGAAGTTACGAGACCTGTATATACGACCGTGTCAGAGGCGTAGCAAAGAGATGAAAATTGTGGTTGAACACGAATAGCATTGCTGCATTCTCAATCAACAAGAACCTTACTGTAGAAAACCAGCTGGAAGAGTCTCTTGTTGCCGAGCATCATGTTTACCATGCTGTCAAGTCAGTAGGGTCATCAAGTCGCTTGAAATCAACAAGAAACTTATCGCTGCTTGCCACTTGGCCAGGAGAAATCACAAGGATGTCCTGCAAAGGAAAAATCAAGAAGTCTAGAAAGAGAGAGAGGAGGGGAAGAAGAGGTCACTGGTGCAAACTTTGGCTGACCGGAAGGCCAAGAGGGTGGAGTTAGCATCTGAGAAGGAAATAAGTGCAACGGATAACCAGATTGCTGCAATAATGGCAAGCTTAGGATAAGTTTTGTTTTTTTTTGTGATGATTTGTGTGATTTTTAATAATCTCAGATTTTTAAGCAGAGACTGGTTAGATTTAGCATTTTGTTTTCTTTTTGAATTTTGACTGGAATATGCTACTTTCCAGGAATAAATAAATTTTATTTCACTATATATCTTGCTGGAAGAATCTACTTACAGCTCGAAATACAAGTGTAGAGGTAAGGAAACAGTTCATCAGAACATACATCTGGAGCATGTTTCTTTACGGCAGTGAGGTGTGGACAATGACAGCAGCGGAGAAGAAAAGGGTGGAAGAATTCGAAATGTGGCACTACAAAATAATGATGAAGATAAAATGGATCGACCGAGTAAGTAACGGGGAAGTGCTGAGAAGAGTATGAGAAAAGTCTGAAGTCTGCTGATACCTCTAAAAAGAAGACGGGACAACTTAATCTACCAAATCTTGAGACACGATGGCCTGATGAATATTATCGCCGAGGGGAAAGTGAACAGGAAGATTGGAAAAAAAGCAGGCCTCGTATGAGATACATGGAACAGGTTGTGAAGGATGTAAAAGAGAAGAATTACGTCACAATGAAAAGGTTGGCCGATATAAGAATCGAGTGCAAAGCTGCGTCAAACCAATCCTAGGATTGTTGACTATTGATGATGATACCTTGCTGCATTTTTCCATAAATCCCCTATATACGATTACTTTGCCATTGATGTAAAGTCAGGAAAATTTCAAATTTTGGGACTGGAAAATAGGGAATTTAAAAATGGAAAGTTTGTATGGACCCTGATCAACGATGTGATGTGTACAATGGCAGAACAAAATGGGAATGTTTATAAGTGGACTGCCAAGAAAAAATATTTTGCAAAGAGGAAATAATTGCATGGTTTTATATGCATCTTCAAGTTATGTCCATGAAAATTAGTGTAATTTTGGACACAGATATTTTAAGTAAAGATTTGTTCCCTTAATTTTTCAGGAAGAAGGCACTCCTAGAAGCCTTCTTTTTAGTTGGGGAAATATGGTAGGGAACAAATAGGGCCAGAGGGTATTGTAATATCAACTCAACTTTGATGTTTTTAAAGATGTCGACAAGCTTCCAGCACCCAGGAGGCACAGAAAAAAGCATGGAACACAGCATCAATGAAGGAGATTTGGCTGAAAAGTTTCAACATGAAAATGAAGGAAAAAGAAAGTTATCATTTTCCGTAACAACAATACCTGCCGTCCAAAAAAACACAATGAATGTGGAACTATCCTGATACTAGTAAACGCAACTAGTGTTCCTCATCCAAAGAAAAAGGGAGTAATTAGATTGCCTAACACACAGAGGAAGCAGGGGATGCAATCTTTACTGGCTGCAATGCATACTGCTTAATACAGTCTCAAAGGATATCAGTGTTGAATGGGATAAATCTGGCTCTAAAAGGTAAAAAAATATCAAAAGAGAAATCATATTTTGCTAATGGTGGATTTCTGCAATTGCAAAACCCAGAAATGGATGGGGAAAAAAATGCTTTTCTTTCAAATTACTTGTCTTTTGAATATTTATGCACATATATAAACATGAACATTCCTATATTAAAGAACCATTTGAAGGATCTTAAAGGAGTTACGAGACATCACAGGCAATGGTTCCTGTTAAGTTTGTCACTTCTGATGAAGATCTGCTGAGGCTTGATGAATGAGACATTGCAGTGGACCACTTATAATGTGTTCCTGAGAGTGAGTCGGATGATGAGGGACACTTTGAATTGAATTGGGACGGTAGCAATAAATCATACTGAGAAACACAAATTAATATAAAAGATTTGAGGGATTCCAGTATGCCTAAAGGTAATTTTGCTCATTTTTAACGTATTATGTGGGACAATGGAGAATAACTTGATACTGGAATAGGAGGAAAATCAATAAAAATTTAAGGAATGCGAACACATTTTGTAAAAATCTTTCCATGTTCAAAATTGAAAATATGTACAATTTTTTGAGCAAGCATAATGCATATTTGTGATTTTAACTTCCACATATCCATTGAATATCAGAAAAACATGATTCAGGCAGTGCGTCTTATGGATATGTCTTAACACATTCAACCCGGAATATTTCTAGTATGCAATTGTGAAAAACGGAAAGCGTTTTCTGCCACATTAATTTGGCCAGTCACGCAAATGTGATTTAAAATTAATTAAAACTTTTTTTGAATAACAAAACTCGATAATTTATTAAAGACGCGGATTCGCGTCCTTCAGGGAGGTCTTCCGAGAGGTCGTAAAGAGACGTGAATGTGCGTCCTTCGGTATCCTGGCAACGCACCTCGGACGTGCATTCGCGTCCATCGGGTTGAACGTGTTAATGGACCAATGTAATTTTGTAACTTTCATCTTAACTGGAAAAAAATCATGGTACCAAGAGAATCTGTGGAAGGCAGGTTTCACTCTATGCATCAATCATTTTTCCCCATGCATACCTTGTGACAAACAACACACTTCCTCATTGGAATTTATTTCTTGGAGTTATTGTTTCCAGGAAATGCCTCTCTGTGAGCCAGCGGAGGTGATCCATTGTGGGGGAAATGTTAATCAGAGGGTTGGGTGGGCAGGGTCCTTCAGGAGCTGCAAAAGTAATCACTTTAACATCAAATTTATTTCCAATTAAATCAGGGTGTCTACCAATCTTGAAATCTTATACTATAACTGGATAAAAGAATTTCATTTGGGCCTTGAACACCACGAATTTATAATTCTGAAATTCTAGCGATATGGAGTTGAAGCAAAACATGATTACATAGAAAGAAAACACGAGCCAAATCCACAAAAATAATAAACTCAACTACGACCTGGGCTACACTGTATGACAGCAACAATAGAGAGAGTATATCTTAGATGCACCAACATATGTATGAGAAAGACAAAAGGGGTGGGTAGGAGGGGAGAGAGAAGGGGAGGAAGGAGCGTGGGAGTGGACGGGGTTCTCATTGACGGTCCTCAGAAGGGTGAGAGGGGAGAAGGAGTGTGGGAGGGAGTAGGGGTGAGGGGGTCACAAATGAGTGTCAAATATTATAAAACAATGGTTTCGAATGGTTCTTTTGAAGACAAGACTCCCTGTCCCTGGATTGCAGCACAGTGCCTTGTCCATTGTTTGCCCCATGGAGAAGGTAGGAAATGTGGGAGGGGCAGAACCCTGGGTGACCCTTCGAACACTTTGCAACAGTCCCTGTTGCAAAGGGTGCGAAGTGCAACTGCGAGTGCAGTGCTTCATACAGACTGGACGTTGGAAACACCACTTTCTCTTGCCTTGTCTGGATAGAGTCCTTGTTCTTACAGAGGTGCTTAGTAAGCAAAGTAGGCATATAAAAGGCAAGCTTGAACTTGTATTTTAGGATTATGTTTATTATTATGCGGATAAGAAAAAGTGGTGTTTACAAGGTAAGAAAAAGTGGTGTTTACAAGGTAAGAAAAAGTGGTGTTTACAAGGTAAGAAAAAGTGGTGTTTACAAGGTAAGAAAAAGTGGTGTTTACAAGGTAAGAAAAAGTGGTGTTTACAAGGTAAGAAAAAGTGGTGTTTACAAGGTAAGAAAAAGTGGTGTTTACAAGGTAACCTACAAGTAAGGTGCTTCATATATCGGACAGACTGGATGTGAATTAATAAATGACTCTCGGGTTTTAAGACGAGTAAGATTTTAGGTTGCTGACGTGTCGATGGAACATTCCTTCGCCCTCGGAGCAATAATTATTGCTCTGTGGACAATGGAGGAGTGTTTCATTGAAATGTCAGCAACCCAAAATCTTACCTTGAAACCCGAGAGTCATTTATCAATATAATTTGCCGAGAAAGAACGAAAACCTATATTAGACTGGATGCAGTTTTTCCTCAAGGATGAAGGAGCTCCAAAAATGCACGGAGATAGGAAACATAACCTCCACAGTGGCCAAGCACTTAATAGAGACTAGGCACAGGTGCAATTTTGAAGCTAAAGTTCTCCATCTTAAGAAGAAAGGAAGAAGATTAGATGCTTTGGAGCAGATTGAAATAATTGAGGGAGCCAAGAAAAATATCCCTCTCCTCAACGAATGTTTATATGATCTAAATTCTCCCTTTCATTCCATCAACTTAAACAAAAACCACGTGCAGACCACGTCAAGCTAACCAACCCTCCCACCTCTCATTCCCTCCCCCATCATCATCGCCTCCTCCTCCCCGTGTATGCTCTCGAGGCTCCAACGTCACACTCTTCTTCGGACCTTCACCAATGGAGATTTCCCATCATCACTCCCACGTGCTCTACCAGCAGGAAGGGAGTTACGGCACTGCACTGCAACCTTTGCAAAAAGGCATCACCGTGCTGCCCAACTTTTCCGACCTTCTCCACGGTTTCACCCAAGGCGCTGCACTGCAATCCACCACACCAGGGATGGGGATCTCCACTCGGATGTCACTCCTTCCGCCAAAGGGGCAAACGGAGGCTTCCACCACCAGGAAGGGAGTCACCGCACTTCACACCCTTGGCAACAGGGCATCACCCAGGGTTCTGCCCCTCTCGCATATTTCCGACCTTCTCCACACGGGGCACCCAATGCACAAGGCGCTCTGCTGCAATCCACTAACCCAGGGTGTAGTAAAGTGTTTTCTTTCTATGTTGTTTAATACTTACCTTGAATTTTGAAGAATCCCATGGAATTCTCTTTCCTGCACAGGAATAATTTTTTGTCATAATTTAATACAAGACTTGGGTTCATTGCCTGAAACGCATTTGTTCTTGCTGAAGAGTAAGAAATGACATCATCATAATCCATAAGGAAGTCTAGTTTGTGTGTTGAGAGAGAGAGCAAATTGGTTGAAAAGCAGCACCATCATTGGGGTCCTTAGCTGGACCCATTGTGCCGACACACATTTTACCTGCCCATCACTTGCAGACAAGAGCACCGTGGTAGAGGTGTATGGCAGGCCATCTGGGCCCAATGTTGCTTCTAAGGTGACCAAAGTGTGAACGTGGTTAGGCCCTTGCCCTGGTAGGGGTCACACCTGCCCTGGAGGAGAAAACACTTGGGAAATAGAGCTAATGATTAATTCGGTCAGCTCCAGCATGGTGGGATTCAATACCAACAGATTTCACATGCAAAACAATTCCACAAACATATTTTTTTAAAATCTATTTGCAATCCAATTCAGATGTGACGTCATCAATTCTAGTGGATTGGATAGTCCAAAACTATGTGAAATCCCGAAACCTTTTTTTCTTCTCCATCAAAATCAAATCCAGAATCCTCAGGTTTGTATACAAAATCCAGTCACCTTCGTGAGTTCAATCACACACACAAGCAGGATTTCTCCAACGTCAGTGACCCTTCATACACACATTCACAAGAAAAAAATAATAAAAGTGGGAGGAAAAAGGAAAACAAATAACTAAAGTAAATAAAATAAAATTGATAATAACTTTCAAGCACTCATTCACGTGGGTTTGCATACGATACACAGTCACCCTCGTGATTCTCATTCACACGCACACACTATATAAAGGGTTCAGGGACTTTTTCCACTATCACGCACTCGGGTTTGTACATTCACAGAGTACAGTCACCCTCGTGAATCACATTCACATGCGCAATCAGGGTTTACGAGGAAACTCCTTCACCAGTGACTTGTCACACTCACAAAGGGGAAAGGAGTAATGATGGGGAAAGGATGCCCAACGTCAAAAACTGACACAGAGTGTGTTTCGCCCGCCAAGCAGGCCTCGTCAGAGGAGAATGTCAATCTGGGAGAGGAATAGGAAGTACGCAGAGTCAAGAGGGGAAGATAGAAGGAGGGGGCAGTACGCTGTGATTGGTTGGGTGATCAGGGGGCAGATGATAGAGGGGTGTGGGGGGATTAGGTGAGGGAAGGGGGGGCACTTGGTTACTTTGTGCACAATGAGAAATTAAGCAGGAGGTAATTGGTCCTCGGTTGCTACTCATGCCATTGCTGCAACTCTTCTGTTTATGAATACTTTTGTATGGGTCTAACAAAAGACGCATACGGAAAGTATTCATTTTTTTATATTTCATTTTTTATTTACTTTGTTAACTTACATGTATAGACAAGAAATTATTGATAATCTGGTGGATGTAGGAGTGACATTCTGCTTAGTTTTTTTCCCACGCATCCGGGCCTGTGGAGGAGGGAAAAAAAACAAAGCAGAATGTCACGTGGGTCGCCTACATCCACCAGACTCACGTGAACCGATGAGAATGAAATTTTAAAAAATGCAGTGAGCTAGTGTTCTGCCATTGATCCTCCACACTGCCTAGTGACACAGTCATGCTGTATTCCTAGAGTAAGGCAAGTGGGCAGTTAAAAAAAGTAGATAATATAAAATTATCGTAATTTCGAGTTTCTACTGTATTAAAATTGATATTTTGGCTCACTTCATCGACCCTTTATTGCGTTTACTCTCCATTAAATTAAATTTTATGTCATATGTAATTTGGAATACAAAACGTTAATTTTGAACGCTTACCCCCGCGTATTACCATACTTTTCCAGAGCTCCAAATGCATCGCGGCAACAAGTAGGTATTGTAGCAACATGTCGGGAAATAAGTTGGAAACCAGAAAATTGTCATACCTCCCGTGGAATGTTCTTGTGATATTCAATCACGTCAACAATTATGCTTCTCATCACCCAGAGGAGAGGGCAGCAGTTTCTTCATATGAATGAAGGTGGAGACCACAGTGGTCAGTGTAAACAACACTCATATCACTACAGGCGTGGTAACATTTACTTTTACGGCTGTAGTACTGCGATGTGGAAGGCAAGGGGAAACTAACGCATTATTATCCCGAGGAGTCGCAGCTACTCCACTCTTTTCTTTCTTATAAAAAGATGAAATGAAAAAAACATCGAGAAAGCCATCCAAGAAGTCACAGAAAAGTATCTGGGAGTGAATATCCATGGGGAGAAAATCAGCATGCAGTGATTCGCCAATGACATAGCAGTTCTGGCAGAAATGGAAGGAGATTTAAAGAAGAGACTAGGGAATATGGAAAGGATATTGGCCAGATATCACTTGAAGATCAATAAAAAGAAGACAACAGTGTTGGTATGCAGTAGGAGACAAGAAGCCAGGACGAATGTTAAACCAGGAAAATGAAAATTCGAGGAGGTGGAAGAGTTTTGTTACCTAGGATGCCGAGGAACCAGCGATGGATGAAGTAAAAGGGAAATTGCCAGTAGAATTGCCCAGGCGAAAAGGGCATTTAACCAAAAGAAGATTCTACTTACAGCAGAAAACACAAGCATGGAAGCGAGGAACCATTTCATAAGAACATACATCTGGAGCATTTTACTATATGGCAGCAAAGCATGGACAATAACGGCAGCAGAGACGTCAAGGCTGGAAGCATTTGAAATGTGGTGCTACCGAAGAACCATGAAGATAAAATGGATTGACCGAGTGACAAATGAAGTCTTAAGAGGAGTGGGAGAAAAGAGAAGTCTGCTGAAAACTATAAAAAGAAGACGGGACAACTTAATCGGGCACATCTTAAGACACAATGGCCTAATGAAGACAATTGTTGAGGGAAAAGTGAACAAGAAGATTGGAAAAGACAGCCCTCGTATGAGATACATAGAACTGGTTGTGAAGGATGTAAAAGAGAGGAACTACATCAATATGAAGAGGATGGCCAATAGAAGAATCGAGTCGAGGGCTGAGTCAAACCAATCCTAGGATTGTTGACCCATGATGACGATTCAATCGAAATCATTATTGTTGCATGCAAGGCCACACACAAACAGTAAAGTTCCTAATTGAATTTCATCGAGGTTATCCATCATATCTTCTACCGTAATGACTTCTAGTGCTAGCTGCCTGATCTTTTCTAAATAATGCCCTTCCCTCTCGCTACTTTTGTATTCATTAATCAAATGAAGTCTGGTTTCAGATTTAATGACTTAATTTTCCCAGCCATGAAATTGACTCTCGAAGTAACAGAAGCAGGAGAAAAACAAAAAAGCAACAGAAAGTGGACAAACTAAGTGAAATCTATAAGCCCACTTACAGATATGCCCAGAATGTTGAAAATGTATACTTGATGCATTAGGTGGAAATTTTTTTTCATTGCAATGCAAAAAATAACAGACATCATGAAGCACAAGCTTCTGCACACACAGTGTGCTGCATACATTTCCAGTTTGCCTCTTTCAGGAGCTGCTGCGTGTGGAGATTGGTTATCCAAAGTTTCGCGTCCAACATGGACCACATCATCAGGGTTAAAAGAACAAAGAGGAAGTCTCGAATATTTAGGCTAGACATGCCTTACCGTTCTTGGCCTTATTTGGTATTGTTTCTTGTTGACAATTTCCCCGCTCACGTCAGAAGGCGATAAGTCAGCCTGGGTCACGGAGGACATTCCCTCGGGTGGTGGATGAAAGAATCTATTTCGTGCAGAGATGTTTTTAATGCTGTTGTCACGATTGAAGGCTCATCCGTATTTCGACCACCTCCTGTATCAATCGTGGGTAGAAGTGAGGGTCTTTCACTACAGTAGAAACTCGAAAATACGAACTTCGAAATTACCAAATTTTGATTTTACGAAGCAAAATCTTCGGTCCCGACCAAAAGGGTATCTAAGTGTATGTAACCGTACGCGATATTACGAAATAACAAAGTTTTAAAATTACGAACCTCGGATCTTGGTCCCGACGTGAAAAAGTTACTCGTTTATACGAATAGTGGTGATCACAGTAACGTTTTCCGGTGGCCCTTGTCAGAGTTAAACATCTAATTAATCATCGTCGCCGAATGCATTGTGCACTGAATGTATTACCTGAACGATATCTCATTTTTCAATGCTATAACAGTAAAGGTGTGGTTTCGCTGGGGCATCCCGCGGCCGCGTGCGGCGTCCGCGTCCAGCAGCCGGAAGTCACTGCCATACTCATCCAATCTATATCAAATGGGTTCGGTTTCACTGATACGTCTCGGCCGTCGTGTTCGACGGCTGATGCCCGACGTCTGCGTCTCGACTGTTTCGAGAGCAGTCGAGCCGCAGATGCCTAGTCGGGCAGTCCCAATTTTCGGTGATTTTTCTGGTCTCCTCTCTCCGCATTTTATATTATGCGTCCTTTCCAGCTCTTTTTTGTAAAACTACTTGCAACATTGGTCATCCTTTTCTTCGTCTTCCAACAAAACTAAATCGTCACCATCAATTTCAGCGTAAAACCAACTCACTCTCAGGAAACACAAACCGATAATAAATTTGTAATTAAACTAAATACGCATTCTCCCACATCGCCCAGCCTCGGAAACAGGATGTAGACGCCTGAATGAAACCACCCCGCCACGTCATCCAGCCGCGACGTCAAGACACAGCAGTTGGACGTGGCCGCTGGACGCCCCAGTGAAACCAAACCTTAAGGACGACTTTGAATTGTAGGCATCGTAGCTCATAAAATATGAAACCAATCTGACATAAAATGCGTTCGGCCTTGTAACCACGAGTCCACAGAGTTGCCAACGAGTAAAGAAAACGTAAAATTGTAATTTAACTAAATACGCATTCTCCCACATCGCCCATCCGCGGAAACAGGATGTAGACGCTAGACGCCTGAATGAAACCACCCGGACGCGTCGTCTAGCCGCGACGTCCAGACGCGACAGTTGGACGTGGCCGCCCCAGTGAAACCAAACCTTAAGGACGACTTTGAATCGTAGGCATCGTAGCTCATAAAATATGGAACCGATCGGACAAAAAATGCGTTTTGCTTTGTTACCACGAGTCCACAGAGTTGCCAACGGGTAAAAAAATGTAAAGTAGTCGTGTACGGATATACTCGCCGGCGAGAGACTAATTGCTACAACCAGCATTTTCCTCTCATTCCCTGGCATTTTTTGTTACCAGTTTTCCCAAATAAATCCATGATGAATATTCCTGGTATAGAAATCGTTTGCTGCGCGTTTGCAATAACTATGACATGTATCGGAGATGGTGCTATGTTGTTCGAGCGGTAGATTCAGTCGTGAATATTACCCAAGGAAGCTTTTTTTTCTCACTATTTCAGACTGATTACACTCAACCTTGCTCGACGGCATAATTATTCCGGCTGGCAATAGTTATCATCGAAGGACTCATGTTTAATTTACCGTCCTCATTGAGCGTTTTGATGTAGTCATCGAGCAAGGCTCTTCATACGCATTTCCCTTCCCTTCTTCCACCGCCAACAGCAAAGAAAATCAGAGAAAGTATGAGTTCGCATGGTTCATAGGGCCACTTAGTTTAACGCACATTAATTCTAAAGGAAGACTAGTTCTGGGCGCATGCATAATCATTGGGAAAAAACGCTCAAGCACCCATATATATATTTATATCGGAAAATGGTGTACCCTCCTCCCCTTTCACTCCAAAATAGCGATCGAAGAAATATCCTGAAAGAGAGATGCGTTCCTGCAGATCGATAAAGAAACTTTTAAGTGTTTTGTAGCTTAATCCTTATTAGAGATATAAACAAGAAGAGGATAAGGAGAACCATCCTATGAGATGCCGAAAGTCACGCCGTCGGAGAAGGAGCAGAAAGCCTCGTCAGCATCCTAGCCCATTTGGAGGCGCTTTCATCTCTTCCTTGTGCTATCGGATGACACCCCCCCGGAGGACATCGGGGGTGGGAGTTAGTTGGTACCTAGCCAGTGCGGAAGCAAGAAACGAATCGGCCAGGATCTTTGGGTAGGGGCATTGAGGAAAGGAGTTCCGAGTGTTTTAACGGTCATGGAACCATCACAACCAAAGAGAAAGAGAAGGGGAATATCGTTGGAGGAGAAGGTGAAAATGATTCAAGAAGTTGAATCAAATAAGTAAAGGTGCTTTTTCTCTCTCAATAGCGGCTAACCTATCCCTCCAACACTGGCTATATTTCCCCTTCAAGTGACCCTCCGTGTCCCCCCTTCCCGCTCTATGAGTGGGCAAGAGCCATCCCCCTCACACCCAAGCCCCCCGTGCCCGCCCTCCGGGATATCGCCCTTTCGAGTGCCCCTCCGTCCCACCCCCTCAACACTAGGCTAGCATGAGATGCCCCACGCTGACTTTGCAGGCCCCCCATAAGGGCCCTTTAAGAAGTTCCTTTCCCAATCTCAAGGAATCTGTGCACGCTGATGGGTCTAACTCAGCGTAAATATTGTTTTGCGGGCATATCTTGATTCCTGGTAAAAGCTCCACTCGCCAGAGTCATGTCTTCCCTCTCCGCCGACGCATCAAATTGAGGTAAGGGAGGAGGAAGATAAGATGCGACTATTCGGCGTAAAGCTGATGATTCATTCGAGGTTTAGTCTTCACGCGCAGCCCTTGGCCTTGAATCCCAGGTGGATCACCCTCACAACAGACGTAAGATTCTACGAGACCATGGGCCTCGCAGCTGTTTTTGTGAGCGGGCGAATGGAGTAACCCCCACCCACAGCGATGGGGAAAGGAGGGAAAGAAGGCAGCTGCCAGCTTGATGCGTGGCCTGACCTGGAGCTGCAATGCTTGGACGCAAGTCTCCTTGCTTGATCGTAAGCAAAGGAAAAACGATTAGCAAAAATATCCCACATTTCAATTCAATAGCGAATGTTTAAAAGAATTCTGAGATATAATGATTGAAGAGCAGGCAGGCAGACCTAATCTGAATAGAACCACAACTGAAGCTTTCGTGCAGTAGAGTGAAAAATGAAAATTATTGATTTGTAATGTTAGCATCGTTAGTAGCCGATGAAGTGTAAAAGGAACTATCAACCTTCACCGTTGAAGTGCGTGGCTTGTTCACCCTACTTCTGAAAGGAGGTACACAGCTGGACTCTTCTATAAGCTTTTCTTTCAGCTCTATTATCTCGGAAATAACCACGCACAAATAAGCTGAATCCAAGGGAGAAAAACGATTGTTATTTCGGGAAATTAATGGGCTTATCATTATTTATACAAAATACATAATGTGTATCCATCACATAGCATCCGCGAGAGAATCTTATTTTCACTGTCTTAGCTTAACGTAGGTAGATACATATATTATGCCTGACGCGGAGAAAGGATCATCTGCTAACGAAATTTTATTCCTCTAATTTCAATATCGGGTGCCAATGATCGCGCAAGCCGCACACTTCCTTATTGTATGCATCAATCACTGATGATTAAACATCGCTCATGCTTCAGTTAAAGAGTTTTCCAGTTAGGAAATTATATAGAAAAATGCGCTATGAAGCTTCATAGGCTTATTCCAAACTGCACAAAAAATTTTGCAAAGACGTTTCATTGCCTAATCATTCATTGGAAAAAAGAACGGCAAGTTAGTTGTCGCAATGTAAATTTCCGCGGGGCTTAGATGGGAGTTTAATTCTTCCGAGTTTCGGGATTTCCACCGTGAAAAGATGGAACGATGTGGGTGAAATCCCGAAAATCGGAAGAATCAAACTCCAACAAATAAGTTGCGTTAAACTGTTTGCACCTTGTGGGCATGAACACTCATTTAAGTATACTTTTATGAATTATAACTTCGTAAATCATGCAAGTACGTCGCGAGAGTTCATCTTAATTTAAGTAAACGAAAAAGAGCTTCATCGCGATGTTTTTGAAAGATACTCGTTGATACGAAATTTGATATTACGAAGTGTCGATTATTCCGGTCCCGTCGACTTCGTAATTTCGAGTTTCTACTGTATTACCCTTGTCTTTTCCTGGAAAAGTATTTTGTTCCCTGCCTGCACCTCTGGAGGATACGTGTTCTGCGGACTCCTTCAAACTCCCGTGGACGATTGATCTCCAAGAGCACTTTCAGCGTGCATGACACACCGAGTGCCCCATCATGCCACAGAGCACCATCGGGCTTTTGAATCCATGCTTTCAATTATTAATCATGGGTGATAGAATATTGATAGAATATAATAATTGAAAGGAACGAAAGAATTTTCATCTGCTGCGGATGTAGGTGTCTCTAATTTTTAAGCATTCGGATTTGAGGTGAAACTTCAATGGATTCGAGGAAAAGGGCATTATTCAATGATTCAAATGTCCCATCCCTAGTTATTATTTACCTAAGTATTTAACAATACTATACTCATCATTTTATCTTATCAAGGATTTCTAACAAGGTTGGGTTTGATGGATACAACCACCGCGTGAAATAACCCCTCCTCCCCCCCATGTGGGTGGGATAATAGCAGGACTCATACTGTATGTTTTACATTTGATTAAGGTTTATGTATAGATTGTTTGGTGACATTCCACTTGAAGCATAAGCCCAGTATCAGGCTTAATTAGGCTTTTCTTCATTGGCACTTTGTTGTCAAACTAAAATTACTACTATTTTTAATGCATTGTTATTACTAAAAAGTTTGTATCCTTTTAAATTTTACTCAACTATATGTAACTTGAAAGTTTAAATATCGATTTACAAATTCAATTGATAAAAATAGGAATTTTTAAGGTATGTATGACATTATTCCATTCTGATTTTTAAACATTTATTTATACCCAAGCAATGGTATCTGTGGTACCATATGGTATCAGGCAGTATTTCTGTAATGGCTGATAAAAAGTCTGAGTTCATGAAATGATACCAACAAACTTGTCAAAATGTCAAAAACTTCTCTTAATTTTCTTCCTAGACAGGTGAATCACTATAAATACTGAACCAATTTCAAACTTGGCACTCAGTTTTTGTCGTGAGGAAAATGAGCCACTAGGTCCTCAAAACCTCATGCATAGAAAACTCCAACTCAGTGCAAAGCCTGGCAAGACTACATGCAGGTAGTAACTACTACATGCGATGGAAAAAATACATTCTCAAATACACAACAATGATATATGAAAATATTTGAATTACATTAAACGCTTTGTGGTCATAACTGAGGTGGTGTCAAGTGTCACTCAAAGCCTGAGTGGAAAGGGTTAATAAAAGACACCCACGAGTTGAAAAATGGAAATCAATGACTAGAAATTTACATTTCGTTGACTAAACGTAGAGATTCTATAAATCAGTCTCCAATGAGTAAACTGTGGAATGAAAGGCATTTCCGATTTCGTTTCTATAATTCATGATTATTATACATTTTATAGACAGTAATTTGAAGAGAAATACCAGGTCAGATCAAGGGGAGCTATTTTCTACCAATAAAGGTTAATATTATTTTACACATTTACAGAGGGAAGCATAGCAATCATAGAACTTTTACAGTAAAATAACTGCTTATGTTATGAGTAGTAACAATTACACACCTACGCTACCATTAAAACTCCAGCCAGCTTTATGGAAAATATACAGGTGAAACCAAAACTTTTTCACTTCACAGTAATAGCTATGTACATTTCTGGTATTACTTTCCTTCCTCATAAATTAATTCCTTGCTACAATAAACCAAGTTAGGACAGCAAGTAGTGCTGAGAATGGTTACACGTTAAAGCAGATTTCTGACTCTCATTAATTTCCACATTTTCTTTTTGCTCTGCTGATAATACGAGGTCTCCGACGAAAGTCCTCCTGGAGACCATGCTCCCCACCCACCTACGCTACGCACACGCACCAGCACGTATGCGCAACCATGAAGCCACCTTTGCAGAGTGTTTTACTTTTTGTAAGTCTATACAAAACTCTTCTTAGAGATTCACAGGCCTGTAAACTACAACAAAATAATGTAGAGTCTCAACTTATGACCCCATTTTTGCCATAAAGAGACAAATAAAGGTTTGGGATATATACATACGTAAATACATGTGAGTGTATGTGTGTGTACAGACACACCAAGTCAATGTAGTTTGTGTGAATGCATGTATATGTGGGAGTGTAATCATAAGATGTTTAACGTTATGTACATATACATAAATAAGTCACTGGTGAGATACATGCCCCACTGCCAATTCAAGAAGTATTTGGTGAGAGTCCTCTTTGAGGATTCCTCGCTTTGCGTGCCGGCACGCATGTGGCACACGAATACAATCAAGGTCTCTCACAGCAGAGCCATTGGCCAGGCGTCACGAGAGAGAGGACACTTGCCAAAGAAGCCTCGACACATCACCTGTCCACCCGTCTTCAGTTCCCCTCCTCAACAATGCATGTTCAACAAGACTGACTGCTCAGATGAGGGAGGAGAACCTCATTCAACAACGCACACATGCACCAGACAGGCATAAAGAACTCGCCGCCAGCTAGAACACACCATGGTGCCCACGGTGCACCTTCACCCCTCCAGGTAACCTGAGCCGGCCACACCAGCACCACCTCCACCGCTGCCGCTGCTTGCCGCACTGGCACCCGAGGCACTTGCGGCCCCCTTGGTGGCCTGTTGGTTGTACTGCTGGCAGTGCTCCATCACCATGGCGGCCAACTCCTTGATTCGAGGGTATGGCTCCCTGTGCACCATCACTTCCTCCAGCAGCGCCAGCCCTCCCTCGGCCTCCACCAGAGGGCAATACTTGGTGGCTGCAAAGTGGCGGTGAGAGGAATTTTCTCCATTAACCAAGGAATGGAGTTACAACGGAGAGCAATGCGGGTAAATATAAGAAGGAAGGCCATGATGTTAATTTCATTTCTACATTAATTTACACCTTGATATCAGTGATAAAAACGAGGAAATTTGGAGGAAAAAAAGGATGCACCCTGGTGTAATAAGCATGGTGCCTGTCCGGTGTAATAAGGGTAACTTTTCAGATGCATTTTGGTGAGGGTAAAAAACCGGGAAAACAAAAACTTGAGAAGGTGAAAGAGTATTGTTACCTGAGAAGCCAAGTAACCAACGATGGACCAAGTAAGAAAGAAATAGTCCGTAGAATAGCCCAAGCAAAGACAACATTCTATCAAAAGAAGAATCTACTTATTGCTGGAAATGCAAGCGTAGAAATAGGGACACAATTCATCAGAACGTACATGTTTCTTTATGGCAGTGAGGCAAGGACAAATGACAGCAGCAGAGAAAAAAGGATTGGAGGCATTCAAAATGTGATGCCACAGAAGAATGAGGAAGATTAAATGGATCGACCGAGTGACAAACGAAGTAGTATTGGGAATAGTGGGAGAAAAGAGAAGTCTGCTGGATACCCTAAGAAAAAGATGGGACAACTTAATCAGCCACATCATGAGACATGATGGCTTGATGAAGACAATCGTTGAAGAACAAATGAATGGGAAGAATGGCAGAGAAAGGCCTCGTGTGAGATATATGGAGCAAGTGATGAAGGATGTGAAAGAGAAGAATTAAGTAAATATGAAGAGATGATAGAAGATTTCAGTGGAGAGCTGCGTCAGACCAATCTCAGAATTGCTGACTAATGATGATGATGACATTTTTATTCTCCTGAGCTGAAAATTAAAAATAACGGCGACACGAAAATCCATTATCTGGCCACAGAAATTACAAAATGTACACCACTTAATTACGACACAAGGAACAGAAATGCAGTACGGATTATGATGCACTCTGCTCTGAGGAATAAGGGGGCAATAATAGACACTGTCACTGTTAAAATGAGAAAATACATATGAACATAGCTCGCGGTTGAGCTTAAAGCCACCAAGTGCATCCACTGGATTGCGGATGATGTGTCGACCTCTAGATATAGAGGTTAGCTGCGAGATAAGCGAGTTTAACTCATCAAATAAGCAGTCGTGGACAAAAAGTGATGACATTCCAAGGGGGTATTGGTCTATCCCTGGGCAAGATAGGCCTTCAAATAGTAAAGAACCTGTGAAGATGCCGTGACTTGGCGACGGGAGGGCGCCAATAATTACGCTTCTCATCACCTGGAGGAGAGGGCAGCAGCTCTTCTTCACATGAGTAAAGGTGGAGACCACAGTGGTCGGTACAGCGACACTCATTTCACTACAGGCGTGGTAACATTTACTTTAACGGCTGTAGTACTGCGATGTGGAAGGCAAGAGGAAACCACCACATTATTATCCCAAGGAGTTGCAGCTACTCCACTCTTTTCTTTCTTATCAAGATGTCATGGAACCCTCTCGAGTAAAATATTCCAGAGGTAAAATAGTCCCCTATATGAATCTCCGGATGGGGACTACCCGAGAGAGTACATCAGTCAAGTGTGATAAACATTTTAGGGTAGGAACATGGAATGTGAGATCACTACGGGCCTGCGGAAAACTGGAAAACCTAAAGATGGCAATGAGAAGAATAGACCCCGACTTAGCAACTTAAATATCCTCTGAAACGAGCGACCGATATATCGGCTGCTTGAGAGTATAAGGGTTAATTGTTTCTGACATGTGAATGAAAATTTCATCAGAGAATATGAATATATGATAACATATATGACTTGCAGATGATTAAGCTAAATGTGAGTCAATTGTTTTGCCACCGAGGGGCATCTATCTGTTGTGCACAGTGAAACATTCACATTATCTTCACATGAATTGGCTCTCATCCCAGATTATGGCATATTACACATTTCTCAATGCACACTGGGTGGAAGTACCTGGAGGGCTGCTTCGGTCTGCATTTTCCTCGTGCTCTTCATGAAAATTGACATTATTTCCCAATTACTGGACGAGTCCCGAGACCTCAGGGGATCACGAGGGGTTGGCTTTAAGTGAGAGGTGAACGAGAGGGGAGGAGTGGCCAATGGCAGAGGGTGCCATGAACAGGGGCAGTGCGACAAGGAAAGGGAATAGCTTACAAGTTTCAACCTTAATCATAGTTATCCTCGACACAATGAAGGCTTTAATCTTTAGCTTTATCATCACTGCAACTTAGAAATTTGGGATTATGAATCAATTAAACCCTTCAGAAACATTAATTGATTCTATGAAACTTTGGATGCAGGCATAATTAATGCACATAAGGTAATCAGATCCCAAGACTGATGGTCTCACCAATAGTAACCACTTGACACCATTATAGTATTTAATTTCCAAATAGGTGTACATTAGAATGTACTTTTGGAGGATATTTAGGCGATTCCACTGAATTCTTCATGCAATTAGCAATCCATCACCCTAATCGTATGTAACCCTGAACTGGGGAAGATAAAACTAGTACTACTGTTTTATCTCCGCTGCAATCTTTTACAATTTCTTTAGTGAAAATAATCACACAAAAGAATCTTTGATTGCTGAAGAACAAATTAACTAACTAAACTCCATAGAGCATCCACAAAAAGTGCATAAATTTTGCCCTGTAGCAATGAGCAAAGACTTAGTCATACTTGAAATATCCCATGGTCTTGACCACTTTCCTTTTTGAAATATGTCCTCAATCCAAACATTTACAGCAGAGACACAGCACCACAGATAGTTGCATAACAGCAATAACAGATTGAGTCACACCAGAAAAAGAGTACTTCAGTAGCAGTGATAGCATTGAGAAACATGGAGTAGGAGGAAAGCAAATGGTGGGGGATGATATACTTACGATAAACTCGTGTTAAATTAGCTAGAGCCCAAACGGCCCAGTGCTGACACTCCGGGGTGTGATACACCTGCACCAAGTACATGATGGGCTCAAATGACCTGCAACAGAGCAAGAGAGGTGAAAGGCAAAACTTCCCTTAAAAAAGAGAGAGACGCAAACTAAGCTTGCATTAGCTGATGTTCTCATATTCCCTAAATAATATTTCTCAGATATGCAACACCCAGAAAAGTCTATGTAAGGAAGAAGAGCAAATACAAATTTATGGAAGAGAAAAGTACCAATCAAACATAAACATGCAAGGTACAACATTGAAACTGTTGAAATGTTTGCTCAATGTTGCTATGTATCAAATGCAATACAGGATACTCAAAATCACCGAACAATAATGAGGAACTGGGGGAAGCAATATATCACAGCTGAAACTCAAAACCATGCAGAAGATAATACAGGCAATATACAGTAAAACCCCGTATTTCCATTACTGGAATTAACATTTTCCCGCAATTTACAACATTTTTATTGGGTCACATCCTAATTCCTATGCCTCCAACATACATAGAACTCCATAATTACATCACCATTTTCCTACTATTTGCGTTAGATGAAGGTTAGAATGTGATGGATTAAAAAAACAAAATTCACTTCAAAGACATTTAGCCATACATACCAGTCTGTATAAAAACTTTTTTAACTTGTTCCATGCATATACACTTTAAAAACATAAGAGGAAACAGTAATGTACTCCAGTTCATGGAAGAATTCGAACGTAGCGGGGCAGTACATAGCGCCACCAGTGATGGAAAGATGAAATATTTACACTTGTGATCTCTTTGCCGGGATATGAATCGTGCTATGAAATGAATGCTATTAGGATGCAATTTAGGAACACCTGCTGGAGTATATTTAAACTGCACCGAAGTGCATATTGTGAAGATTTTATTGTGAAGAAAAGAAGTATCACTTGCTTCCTAAAAAGTTACGCTGCATTATAAGAAGTTGTTGCTTCCAATCCATCATCCAAACAAAGTAACACCTGTTCTTACTGATTTATAAAAAAACGTGGAAGATACCCTCTGTCATGATTTGAACGAAGTATCACTTGCTCTTACTGGTTTGTAAAATTTATACGCTGCGTCATGGCTTAAGATGATGTTGCTCGTGAGCTATCAGTGGACAGTCTTTGCATGCAATATAATCTAGCGTCTGTAAAATTTGGGATCGCTACGACCGAGCATCGGGGTCGAATACTCAGTATGATTTCAAGTGTGGCGAAGGAATGTTCTCTTATGATTGTGTCTAGCATTTCGCCTAGATAGAAAATTGATGTTTGTGCACCCCAAAGTATATACTGAGAGATCTATGGAATATCACGGAAGCCAACTCCCATGGAGTAATTTATCGCTCTCCTGTATCTCAGAGGAACTATTGCAAGTCCGTCAGTGTTCACGATGGGTCGACAAAAAATGGGAGCCACCAATTTTTGGCCAGACCAAGGAAAGGGACCGCTTCTGCACTACAATGAAATGTTTAAGGATTGACTTAACATTAACGAGGAAACAAAGATAAATATAATATAATGATATATTATAAATAAATATAATAAGCATAAATAATAAAAGCTGATGAGTTTGCTTTGGCCTCAGAAGTTGGGATGAGTTCTGATGAGACGAGGGATGATATTCGCTGATATGAGAAGAGATGAGCTGTTGTGTTTGTTATGTGCCTGGTCCCTATTTGACCATAGACGAGCAGCTTCTTCTTTCGAAAGCAAGATGTCCCTTTACTCAATACATGTCGAACAAGGCTGATAAGTTTGGTGTCAAATTTTGGATACTTGCTGATGTCGACTCAAAGTATGTGTGTAATGTAGCACCGTCCCTCGGGAAAATGAATTGCGCCCAGATAACTTCCCCCTTGGTGAGCACGTGGTCATGAAACTAGTCTTATCTAAAAAAAGGCAGGAATATCATCATAGACAATTTTTTCACTTCTAAGAATGTCGCCGAAAAATTAAAATCTGCAGATACAAGCTTGTTGGTACTCTGAACAACCAACGCAGCGAAATTATTGACTTTGTCTCCAGCTTGAAGGCTCCACTTTTTGATACACAATTTATGAAAAGATATTCTACGTCAATAACATATTATCAAGGAAAAGTCAAGAAAAATGTGTTGGTTCTGAGCACCCTTCACCACTCAATTGAAATTTTCATTGGCGGAAAAAAGTTCCCGAATTAGCGAAATTTTACATCTCAACGAAATATGGTGTGGACTTGTCGACCAAATGGCCCGGAAGTATAAAATTCGGAAGTCCAAAAAGACTTCGGGTTGTAAACTTCCGGGCATAAAAAAGCCTGTTCGTGTTTTTCAAAATATCCTGGACCTTTGTGCAATCAATTCGTGGGACCTACACGAAGAAGTCACAGGAAAGAAGATCTCACGTCGCAACTTTATTTTACGCCTAACTGTTGAACTTCTATGTGAACAGACCTCTAATTCCAATTCCAATGCTGAAAGTGATGATTCAGACTCTAATAATACTGTGATCGATGAGAAAATCAACTTGTTGCGTTCCCAAACGTCGTAATAAGACCCAGATAAGTTGTAAGAAGTACAATAAACCTGTTTGCATTAGACATAATCAAAAAATAACAATTATTTGTGGAAAATGCACATCAAGACTTGAAGTGATTATTTTTCTGTATTTTGTGAAAAAATTATAGGTTATAAACACACGTACCTATTCTTGAGACTATAAATCCACCAATTGTAGCCTTTTCTAGGCAAGCGTAATTTTCAGATATGTTAAATAATGATATTACTAGGGACACCGAAAAATGGTAAATAAAAATCATCAAAAGCGGTGTTTAAAAATGACAAATATGGCAAATAAAATCGTTTAAAAGGTGAAAGCTGTGTTTAATGCTGGGAAAAAGGAGTCTTAAAGGAAGGTTTTTTTAAAAATACTATTAATAAAGACTTCATACCAACGTGAACAAACAGTTAATAGTCCATACATTTGAGATCCAATGCAGAAGTTATGGCTACCCTATGCAACATAAAAAACACAGTAGGCAAAATTAAGTTAAAGGCAAATTAATGAGATAATGGTAACAACAATAACAGAGTGGAGTAGTGGACTGCAGGTAATGAAGTTCGATTCTTACGCTGTTTAAAATTTTTCTTTCAACCATTGAATAAAAAACTTTATCATCCTTCATTTCCAACTTTTGTGTGTGGATACGGACTTTTTTGTACTTCTATCGCTTCAACTAGATTTACAAATGCGTCACTCAAAAATACACTGTAAAGTTAACGTAATGATTCCACGATTTAATTCTGTAATATAAATTTTTTCCAATCATTTCCTTTCGCCAAATTTAATTATTTTTTTTACTTATAATTTGGCATGAAATTTCTGATAATCTACTTTTTTTAACTGCCTACTAGCATTACCCTAGGAATACAGCAAGGCTGTATTCTTAGGTAGTGTTAAGGATCGAACTCACGACTGGCAGTACACTAGCCCTCATTTTTAACAACTACGCTCTCATAGGTTCACGGGAATCTGGCGAATGTAGGCGACCCGCATGACATTCGGCTTAATTTTTTTCTCGCATATCCGGGCCTATGGAGAAAAATGTCAATATGAGTATTTTTTTATTTTGTTTTCCTCGTTTGTGGCACGGAAAACATCTTCTTCTCATTTTGTGACCCGAGTTACTTAACCTCTCCTTGTTGGTATCTACTATACGTGCATTCCATTCGTGGGGCGCATCGATCACGAGGCCGCGAGATGTTAAAATCTCCGATCCGGATCTGAATTTTTACTGTCTCTGGATATGATTTCAGTAGCGAATGAAATGAAAGACCCGTGGTTCTTTGGATCCGACCTGACCATCCTTAATTTATGAGTGGTTCATTTGTAAATCTAATTTAAACAACAAAATCTAATAAAGTGAGTATTCAGATGAAATGGTTTGAAATTGAATATGATAACATTTTCGATGCAGTGACTGAAAGAAAAAATTAAACTGCGATTGGGATCGAACTTCGCACAGTACACCAGCTCTTGTTCATGGCTCTCGTTGTATGCCTGATCCCGGCGAATGTAGGCTACCCGCGTGACATCCTACGTATTTTGTTTTCCGCGATACCGGGGTAATGGGGGAAAAAAGTCATATATCTTTATTTTGCTTCTAGTTGCACAGGAACGTTTTCATCTAATTACGTGACCTTAGTTACATATCTTCTTCTTGTCAATATCTACCGCACCTACATTCCATTCACGGGGCACTTCGATCGCTAAACCGCGAAAATTTAAAATCTACGATCCGGATCCGATTTTACTCCGTGTCTTTGGATCCGAATCCGGAACCGAGAAAAATGAAAGATCCAATCTGGCCATCACTAAAGAAAATATTTCATGCTACAAAAATTCGGCATTTGCAAAATATCTCAAATTTCGTTAAAAAAATCGCGTTTCAAAGAAGACACGGTTAATTTCGCAATTAAACCCTAAAGTCGCTTATTTCGCGAATCCTGTCGCAAAAAACGTTTCGCGAAAATGTCATGTCCCTAGATATTACTAACTTCAAAATCTGATAATACATTTTTATTCCAGACATGTAATTAAAAATCCGAAACACACTTTGTTAAATTGACTGTTTTAACATCTATAGACCTTTGATATTGTTTAAGGAAGAGTTCATTAAAAATTACCATTCCATTAATTCAAAAAATAGTTAAATTATAATAATTTTTTCTCCAATAAATGCAACCCACCCTTCTCCCCTCCAACGACCAGAAATATGTACACTATAGTACAGTGCCACCCTATTCACATTAAATGTTCCATTCCCTCCTCATTAGATGGCACTGAATTTGCAACAACGCCCCCACCTTTTGCGAATACCTTTGACAAGTGTCAAACGTCACCTCTCACCTGTAGTTGATGTTCCTCTCTGTGGTGAGGTCCCACCTCTCAATGGCTGTCACCATTCTCCTGAGGACATCCTCCCGACGAGGACTGGTGATGCTCCAAACGCCTGGACCATCCGACGCCATGTGCGAGAGCACACCAGCGGCGTTGTAACTGACCTGGGGGCGCACAGGTGAAACATTTGCACGTCAGCGACGAGCACCACAAAGGGATTGGGACAAGAGGGGACCCTCGGAATGCCCACTTGCCACCTTATGTATTGGCATCGAAGACGTGGTTTCTCACTGGAAATATATATCTCAAATATCCAGTGCATCTTCAAGGCCAAAGATTACATTTTCCATATGTCTATGGTAATTCTGGAGGAATTTATCTCCATTACAATAATTTACCCTTACTTTATTCCCCATAATTTATAGCACCACATAAGCAGGAAGGTATTATTTAAGTATCGATCCCAGAAATCCTATCAACCACCATTTGAAATATATTGGAAAACTATGCTTTTTCAACATCCCAATATCAGCGGTACCTCAAAGACATTCTGCCCAACAATAATCTAAGTTTGCATGCAAATGCTGCACATCTGGAATAGGTTACACCAGTGATTTAATTAATGCACCGTTTATTTCATCACTGGGCATGTGATTTCATCACTGGGTGAGTGATTTCATTCATGGGCGTGTGATTTCATTCATGGGAAATTACTAAGCATGTTCAGCAGCCGTGTCAATAATATGTCAATGAGCCATACATCCAAATATGAGCATGTTCAGCAGCTCTTATTTCTTATAAAGAATTTTCAGTATTTACAAATGCAAGAAGGCTTAGTGCATTAAATCTATTTCCAGTGATACTTGTAAGAGTAGCAACATAAAAGAGTTGTCACAATGTCATTTCTCTCAATAATTAAGTGCTCTTTTAAAACAATTTTGATTACTGAGTTGATTTCACGAGAAGGAAAGCACTATTGGTATTGGCCACTGGTATCGAGGTATCAGTTTGGTATCGTATCGAGGTATCGGTTTGGTATCGGAAAAAGTTGTATCAGTACAAGTCTAGTAAAAACCTTGAAACAACATCATGCCACACATCAGAGCATTAGCATTAAATTTTGTCAGCTCTAAAAACAAGGGGTTCCAGAAGATTCAGGTTCACCTTACATTTGGGTGGGAGGAGGTGTGATTAAGTGGTTGAGTTGCTTCATATTCAACGAAGGAGAGGAAGACCAACTCACTTACCTCTATGCCATCACTACAGGAGTCCAGCAGATCAGAAAACACAGATACAAAATGACTAGTCATTAAACGTGATCGTAGGTTTTTCACTTCTGCAACATTTCCCAGGAGGCCCATCATGTTACGCAACAGCTCTTCCTTTTGAGGGAATGTCTGCAAAATCACAAAAGAGAACATTTTCGTCCATTAGTCCCACAACATCCAATTTTTTTAATACTCTGATGGATTTCGATTACTATGACTCTCTGACAATGGCCTGCACAATCACAAAATTAATCAAGAGGTATTTGTTCCTCAGTCACCCATGTGCATAATACCTTTTTCTGTACCTAAGAATTCAACTCGTTCAGACCGTAAAGGCCACAAGCTTACACTACGTCATTTTACAAGTGGGTGAAACAAAAACTATTACACATTCTGGATCCCTTTGGACTGTTCAGGTATTAGTCATGCACATAAGAATATGATTAACAGGAAGAGAGCAACAACAACACAATTAATAAGAAAGAAGCACATACAATTAAAGATATGTTTAAATTATTTTTGATTGTGAGACAAGGATCACAGAAATTGAGAAGTTGCTTCTCCATGTTTCCCTTTCTTTCAAAGTTTCCACAAAATAATATTAAAGTTTCCATGATTACAATTTCACACCCAAGATAACTACGTACAAGACTGATTGACTTACACTGAGGCAGCCCAGGAAAAACTCCATTCCCCGGCCATCTAAAAACCTCTCGCAGTTGATGGGTGTCTCATCGGTGACATTCCACATTGTGGACCACGCAACCTCCAGGACATCATCACAGGTTTTCCTCTCCAGTCTGTCCTCAATTAGAGCCAGCATTTTCTAATAACGTTCACAGGTGAAATGCAAAATTAGTTCTCAAGTGCAGGCTAAACATCAATAAATGCAACAACTGAGGCTCTGATGCCCTTTCCTCATTACGTCCACTTCATTGTCATACCCAGGCTGACTGTAGCCATTAGAAAAGTTTTCTTTATTCATGGGACCACTGCATTTTTGAGAAATAAAATACCAGTGACTTGGTAAAGTTCAACCATATTTAATAAAACTGTACTTACCACTGGTTTCAGCACAAATGGCATCATCAAGTTACCTGACTAACCCAATGGTATTTCTTTTTCTAATATCCAAAATGGGAAGTAAGAAAGCTATTTCACCAAAGTAGAATATATCTTCTTTCATTCAGGATATCACTGAGCATTTTCTCCCACAAAGTCACAGAAAGTGACTCAAAGCTAAAATGTACTAAATGGCCAAAATATACTGAAGAGTAGTCAAGTAATAGATCTATAGTCTTCCAACATCAGACTCAAGTGAAGTAAAAACAATACTTGTCACATGACACATGCATTAATAATACATGGGCCGTATTCACAACCTCGTATGGAGTGAAGCTTCTACTCCTTATGACGTAAATCAACACTACATGGTATTCAGAAGCTCTATGGAGTGGCGGTCTCACTGCTGTTGTAGTAACAGCTGGCCTAAAGTGGCAGGGTACTCCTACCCACCCTAAAATCACCACTACATAGAATATCAACATGGCCGACGGCGTATAATGGTCGACGCTTGGCAGATATAAACGCTGTTTTCATGCGAAGTAAGATTTCACGCAGCGAATTGCATTGATGAACTCTTCTCGGGCTCTACACCGGGTGAGTGAATGTAATGCTGCCGACGTTTCGGGTAGCGACTCGTTACCCATCCTCAAGGCAAATGTCACGTAACTAAACCGTCCGTTGGTTTTATACAGATGCTGGGGTTGGGGGATTGGTCGAGCCCCGATTGTTGAGCTGGAGGACCGTTGACCGTTGAACTTTGGCCGTTGACCGTTGGCCTCGCTCTGTCAACCTGTATTCTCTTCAGGATTCTATTTCACGAGCTGCTGATGGTATAGCCCGAATCCCGATTTACGTTCCTCTTCTCCATTCTTATTTCTATCGCTTCCTTTGTCAAGCGATCCCAAAATTTGTCCGAGCGCCAGATAACCCTCGTATCGTCCCATTTAATGCGATGGTCTAGACTGAGGCTATGTTCAACTACCGCTGATTTCTCCGGCTGTCCGAGTCGAAAATGTCTTCGATGTTCCTTCAGTCGAGTGGAAACCGTTCGACCTGTCTCTCCCACATAGACCTCGCCACATTCACAGGGTATTTTATAGACCCCCGGAGTCATGAGGCCGACTGGGTCCTTCGCTCTCACGAGACGATCCCTTAAATTGGGCAATGGTCTGTGAATGGTGTCGATGTTAAACCTCTTCAAAACCCTTGAAATTTTTCCAGATATCGTAGAAACATATGGCAAAACGGCTCTGGCTGTCGGTTTGGTGTGTTCATTCTCTGGAACTGAAACCCTTGAAAAGTTAGAGGACATCTTGAAAGCCAAGGAAATTTACTGCACACCATATCCATTCTGTCGGAAGGTTTTTCTGAGGTGGTCTAATTCCATAGGAAGATATTCTTCGTCGGAAATAGCCTTTGCGCGATGTATTAGTGTGGAGAGGACCGCGCTGCGTTGAGAGGGGTGATGATGACTAAGGCCGTTCAGGTAGAGATCCGTATGCGTCGGTTTACGGTAAACGCCTTGAGGATGGGTAACGAGTCGCTACCCGAAACGTCGGCAGCATTACATTCACTCACCCGGTGCAGAGCCCGAGAAGAGTTCTTCAATGTTTTCATGCGATATATGGTTATTAAGCATCATTGTTACGTTTTGTAATATCTAGCAACATAGCAAGAGTACTCTGATATCAACTTGTATGCGATCAATGACATTGTTTGGCAGGAATATCTTGATTACGGATTCTGGGTAATGTACCAATATTTGTAGGTTGGACACGAAAGAGTTGAACAAAATTTGTACGTTGGCTAACCTGAAGTAAACAAATACTCAAGAATACACTTCGACAATATTATATGATTTATTCAAGATGCATCAGCAATAGCTAGACAATGATCTCAACGAGTTCATGCAATGCGCTTTAGATAACCCGCGTGAGAATATACCAAGGAGAATACCAAGGTAGTGGATAGGGAAAATCCAATGGAAATAATAATAATAATGCCACCTATTTGGAGGCTGCTTACATGCCTCAGATTTTATTCTACTGGGAGTTTCCAAGTAAGTACTATGACGACCGTATCTTAAATTATTGAATAATGTCAATGCTATGTTTAATGGCAGGTAATATGGTAACAGATTGTGGTGTTATTAATCAAAACCACGGGGAAAATACGATGTTTTGATCGAAGTATTTGCAATGTTTTTGTCAGCATTCAACAGTTAACTCTAATTGCTTATTGGTATTTTAGGTGGTGTGTGGGGACCTACTCAATATTTCGCAGGCATCTGTCTCCCGGATCATCAAGGTTTGTTTTGATTCTCACTAAGATGTCCCGAATATATATACAGCAGTCTTACGATGAATTTTATTCACAGCCTGTATCATGGGAGATTCCCAGCAAGCTAGCGGACTGGATGAAAATGCCATCAGTTGAGTAGGAGGTCCGTGAGTTTAACACAGAGTTTCAAGCCATAAGGCAATTCCCTGGTGTTATAGGCTGCATAGATTGCATTCATGTTCCTATCCTGGAGGACAATTCCCAGAGCTATACAGGAAGGGTTGGTTCTCAATGGACGTTCAGGTTTGTCTTTTATAAAAGTTTTATTATACATTTACGTCGGTATTAACAAATGATCAGAATTAAACGCTTCAAAAAGGTTTTTGATGCATACGATAAAATATCACAGTAATGTGGAGTGTATGTACATAAGAATATGGATTGTTAATAAAAACCAATGTTATTCAATATTATAACTGTGTGAAAAATATGTGCCATCCTTATTTTTATTGCATACATTTTGTACTGAGAATAGCTATTTTACGAATAAGAGACTGATATTCTAATAATATTTAAATTATTGATCATGGATATCAGAATAATATTATAATATTTATACAATCCCATGGAGACCATGATATTGATATTCAAAACTCCCTCTATTTTACACCTAGTTCCGTATATAACCATAACCAGGATGACGTAAATGTCGCTGCTTACACTTGAGTCGAGTTGGCAACATAGCGACCATCAACACTCCAGAAGAAGGAGTGGAAGTAGTGGCGCTGAATGCCAATTTGCAGGAGAAGGAGCACTAATCTTCATGGAGTGAAGCTGCAACTTGGCGATGTAGTTGAGACATGCGGCCCAATGTCTTTGTTCGAGGCAAGATTGGGAGGGAACAGTATCTTTTCCACATAATCGTGATTCAGAAAGTTAGGGGCACACCATATATTTTTTTCAATCAAGGATTATGCTTAAGTTGGAGCGTAGGCTTTTTCAGCATGATGAATTCTCATTCTGCCTCGAAGTTCCAGGTTACAGCTGCGTAGTTAGACTCTTATCTCTAGGTTTCACCACCATTGCAAGGAATATGTGCAGGAGTTATGACTTGATTAGCAGCAGAACTGAATATATATCTCCGATTCCCATCGCAGTGGGTCACACCTATTGCTCATGGCCCCCTCCTCGGCCCTCGACCTAAGTGCCTGGTCAGCATTATCACCTCGTGAGTCACCAATATTCGAGTGGAACCTTCAAGACGGAGACGTTTGGAAGACCCTCTCCCATGTGGCACCCTTTTTCATTCCGTTGAAATTCAATAGCTGCGTCACAGAAAGTTATTCCTTGACAAAGACGATATTTCATGAGATTTTTCTAAAATCTTTGTTGTGACACGTTTTAAAATAACGACACAATTCTCTCTAAATTCCTAAATTAAGAGAGACCAGCTCCAGTGGCGGCAGAGGGTAAATCCATCACCTGTCGATCCCAGGGTCCTGGGTTCGAATCCTACCCGGGGAGGATTTTCACTTTCCGGGGCATGGATATTATGCCATTGGAAGAGAGGACTTTGTGTCCTAAATTTGCAGATAAAAATAATACCGTATTTACTCGTGTAAGCCGCGCACCTTTTTTCCCGAAACACCGGTGAAAAAATAGGGGTGCGCGGCTTAAATGAATCCTCCAGATTTTTGTGTAAGCCGCGCACTATTTTTCCTCAAATTCCTGTTTGCTTTTTCTCCTAAGTTTTGCATTTTGAGAACATATCAACGTTAATTGGCAAGTAGACGTCGTAAGCGGAGTGTGTTTCAGTATCACGTATCTGTAGAAACATTTTTACGCAATAGATAGCTCCTTTTGTGTACACATTAAAGCTACATTGCAAAGACACGACAAAGAATTTGTTACATAGTGGCAAGAGTCGTATGCTCAGAGATTATACCTTCTTACTATCCGTGCGTGAGTGTAGTAAACGAGTTTGAATCGATCATTTAGCATTTTAAAATAATTTGCAATTATCACCCTAAAAATGAATTCTGATGTAAAATTGCGATCATTTCCCGTGAGTAAAAAACTACATATTATAAGAGATGCCGAAAAAGTAGAAAATCGAGCTGCAGGAAGGAAATATGGTGTAACTGAATCTAGCAGTGACGAAAACTAAAAATGAGAACTATTGTGATATGAATACTCATTAGTGATTTACGATTCTATTTCCGCGAATGTGTTTTTCTTTAGCTTTATAAGATTTATAATTGTTATTAAATTGAGCTAAGTTGTTTCCGTGTGTTCTCAAGACTTTCCGGTGTTGTTAAATCATCCCAGTCCACAGCTACTGCGCAGTGAGCAGACGAGACCACCACTATCAGGTTCGGATGGCATTCTGCTTTTATTTGTTGATATGCCAATGGATTTCCGTAATAATAAAGTAATCACGGGTTGAAATTGTATATATTTCTGCAATTATTCCAGTTGAATGTTATTTTGAAAAGATGCCATTTTTATAGTTGGATGATGTGATCGTATGTAATTATGATTACTGTGAGATGCTACGAGAAACAGATGCACAGTAAAAGAGGCCGTGCATCGATGCACGACGCGATGATGATCGTGACGATATTAACACGTAATTAAATCAATTAATGAGAAAGATGTACACTTAATATTGGCACAGCATTTCTCTTAAAGAACGTGCATTCACGTTATGACAAAATGATGCAGACTCAAGGGCAAAAAAAATAATTTTCTGACGGAAATAATTTTTTTCCTCTCGAGCCTTCCCGAAAATAGGGGTGCGCAGGATACACGAGGGCGCGGCTTACACGAGTAAATACGGTACAATAAATAAATTTCGTCTGGTGACACTTTCACCATCCTGAGTTGCACGTCCCAAGTTCACATATTTTGACAAAATTAAGTTACTGTCATTATTTCGGTCAATATTGTCAATAGTGCATTTTTCAAACACTTCAGGCTTCACAATTAGGTGAATTAAATCAGATAAAAGGACCGCAAGGTCTGTGTGTAGGAATGGTGGTAGTGGATTATTAGTTTGATAGGTAGCTAGAAATGGCTCTAAAAACTTTGCAACACATGAGAAAAAGGCCAGCTTCGGTGGTCGCATGAGCCTGTCCTCTGTCCCCTTAGCTATGATTCTGAAACAATGGAATTCAATCTTAAGTTAGTCCATATCGCAACTTCGAAGAAACTCCTCAACATTTTAATAAGTCATCATCGCTCTGTCAGCCAGAGGAGAATTGTTCACTCACCTAATACGGCAAAACTTTTGTGGAGATAAGTCAGATCCTGAATATACAATGTGGTCACTGTGCCGGGCAGGTACACCCTTGAATAAATTATACTCTGCTCCCAAAAACTGTACAACTAGCCAGCCAGAACCCCTGAAGCGTGTCTTAAATGCATTGTGCAGTGTTATTTGCTACTAATAGATAAACTAATAGATATAAGATTTCCTCCTGCCTAGAGCCATTTTGGTGGAAAGTCTACCTCAGGTGGCATATCTCCTTTGGGAGGCTCTCTGAGTCCGCTATGACTTTGGCTCAATGGAAAAGGGTTGATAAAACGGCCCTCCTCTGGGAGGGGTGGTGATGGCTGCGACCATTTAAGTAGAGGTCTGTATTCAGGAAATTAATTTGGCCCTGAAAAGGACCTTCAGACCACGACCCGCCCACAGTAAGGAGGAACGGCCTGAACCCATTGCCAGAGCTGGACTGCCATACATCTCGACGGTCTCCGGCAAGATATCAAGGATAAACATGGCATTGAAACCTTCTTCAAACCATGCACCAAACTAAGGGATCAACTGGTGAAGGCAAAGGACCCTATAGACTCCCGGTGTCTATCAAGTGTCGTGCGAGTGTGGACAGGTGTACGTGGGAGAGACGGGAATTGCGACCCAAATGAAAGAGCACTCGAGGAACTACAGACTCTGCCAAATATATTGAAAGTGGCCACTCAGAGCACTAGTTGTCCCCGTGCATGAAGCCTATAGCATACATATGCTTCCAAGACTAATTGAAAGGCATGTCATAAAAACAATACCTCCTAAAGGCACTAAGGCCAGACCTCAAAGATGCTGTGCAGTCTGTACCAAACATGGGAAGAGGCAAGAGTGTGTCTACTGGTGCGAACCTTGTGACACCGGACTATACTTTGATTGATTGGAGGATTACCACATCAAGTAGAACATTTAAGGTGAAGTAAATTTATTACATTTTTTATCACTCTATTTCTGCACTAATTTTTCGTTTTGAATTACTTTTGGAATGGACATTATTATAACAATAGAATCTTTTAGTATTTTACATTTGATGACAACAGCAATATGGTGGCCTTTGAAATGACTCAAACCAACATCTACTGCAGAGGTGTTTACATTGACGTTCTGCGACTATCAAACCATTTGATAATAGTGACTACCATTGTATGAAGAAGTATCTGCATTGGTGCCAGTCTGTATTCTTCAACAATGAAATTCTGGCACATAATTTCTTTAGAGAAAATTTTCTACTTGATCATAATATTTGCTTTAATTTAAACAAATTTTTTACGTGTCCAACTGTAGTTCCAATAACAACACTTCTAACACTATGCCATTTAACTTCCCAAAGGAATGAACAGTCGCAATGAAAGTTCAACTGACTTACTCAACCTTGGAAAAAAGTGGTTGTTAATTATTTTCTCAGTTAATACTGATGGAAGAAATGTTTTGTTATTCCTAATATCTATCTCGTTACTATGTATTTTTATTTCATGTGAATATCATGTTTTGTTGATCTGCAGGGGCGAAAGCATTTTTCCTCAAGTGGTAACAGCACATTTCCTGGTTTAAAAAAATATAAATTATATTTAGCAATATCTTGATTGCTTACGATGTTCATGCTACAGTGTGTCTAATGTAACTCCTTTGTTTCCATGGGACTCCGTGGAAATTCAGATCACTAAATTAAGAGAACATGATAAAAGCACAAAAGACCAAAATTTGGTTTTCGAATCAACAAATTTCTGAAAAAATAAAAAACATTTTCAAACACCTCTACTTGCAAATAATACCCAAAGAGAAATTCACTATCATCAACATTTCTTTTTACATGTAATGAGGAGAGAACAAAATGCCTGTACTTTGATATTCAATTATAATATTAGAGATAAGGTTAGATATTGTAGCTACATATTCAAACTTGAAAAAAGAAAGGCATTACTAGACAGCTGTCATTATAGAGGAGTTATACTCCATATGGAGCTAGGGCAGTTACATTGAAGGATTCTGTTGGATCAGTAAACCAGTCTCGACTGTAAAAAATATACTTCTATCCAAACGGATATAATATATTATGACTCCTCTTAGATTCATTATGCCTCGCTTTCTTACTTGTGAGATACATCATTAAAATGATTGACCAAAGTAAATGATTAGTGACTAACGAAATGGATAAGAAATCATCTTTTTTGTAAGTTACTGACATATCCCTATTAAAATGATTCATTCATATCCATAACAGGAGATGAATTAAAATGATGAAGGGCATTTTGCTGTGCATCGAATTAATATATGTAAATACAACAACACTTCGCAATTAAAAGATCATGACTAGAGCTGAAAGGGCAGCAGTTCTAAAATTGTGTAATAATATTGTACACTCCCTTAAAATTTTCACTGGGTCCAGGCCTTTAAGCACAGTGGAGTATATTTATTGCCATGAAGAGAATCAACCAATTTCATTTTGAGATGCCATTGTTCTAAAATGACAGATTAGTCTATAAATAGAGGAATTGCAGACGTACATTAATTGCACCTAGATCTCCCAGCAACTGCTTCTGGTAGCCATCGACTTGACAAGCCAAAGAGTTGAGAAGGTATATACCAATCCGCTGTACAAATCCCTCTTGCTCCATTTCCCACACAATATGCAACAGTATGAGGATGAGTCGCTTGTAATCAAACAGCTGTCGAGAAAATCAGATGAGTAACATGAAATACCTTGTATCATTATGTGCATTAAATTCATTGGCAATACATGGGGTAGCAAGAAAAGGAATGGTTGTATGATGGGGAAAGGTGACACACACTTGATTCAATGGAGAAAGATTTTTGACTCTGCTACATATATCTGACCAAGAACTCCCCAAGTAGTTACACAGAAGACTGAATAAGGAGAAAATGAATATCAACTGGTGACCAGCCTTGTATTATAAAGGAACAATTATTCACCAATTCATCTAGTTTGCCATTCAGAAGTGGTATCTCACACCCTTCAAAAGAATTTTTGAAATGTTTCGCTTCTCTCACATTTGACTTTTAGTAATATTCACTGCCACAGACTAGTATTGGCAAGAAATTTATTGCAATCAAAATTGCATCAAAAGGTGAAAAAACAACTCATTAACGAGAATAAATGAATCAAAGCAAGACGGCTTACCACATCCTGAGGTATTTTAAACTGACAAAGCGTTAGGCAGCCATTTCTCATCATGGTGTCATCGTCTCGGTGGGTGCTCATGCCGTTCAGGAGAGTGCAAATGATTTTCCTCTTCATCCTCATGGCAAACGAATGCTTGTCTTTCCCCTTCACTATGTAGAACAAAGTGGCACTAAAGGGAATGGGAGTTGTTTTAGAGATGGGATCAATAGCAGATTTCTTGAATTCTAATATAAATTAGAGCTGAAATACCTCAAATATTAGAATTGCATTTAATACATTAACCCTTTGCACTTGGATTTTTTCACCCTCTACACCAGTAGGCCACTCGGAATTTAACTTTAAATGCCCCTGGATTTAAGTATTTGACTATTAGATTGAGTAATAAGCTACATATATACATTAATCTCTATATTTTTTAAACAATGACATTTTTGAAAACATTCTCCAACATGAAGTCCTGGTTTGCTACCACAAGTTTCACAAAAGTAAATAGTCTCTCTTCTTCCTCCGGCTACTCTCTGAATCTCACCGCTACCACGTACCCTCCTTTCCACCAGCTCCGTATCAGAAGTGTCCCATGCGCTAAGTATTGCACCTACTCTTTTGTCCTTCCAAGCCAAGAGCAAAGTGTCCCTGTAGGCCACCAAGTCTCCTTTTTTCAGCCTGGGATTTTTTATAACAGCTGGGTTGTCTTTTCTGTTGGGCCTGTCCCTGTCAAATGACACTTATATTTTAGCAACTCCTTAGCACGTGTTGCACTTCTAATGACCAATAATCCTGAATATTTGGATGGTGAATTATACCCATATTCAAAATTAAGCTGAAAAATGCCCTCATTTCCTTCACGGTGACGTCAGTCCAATTATTCCACATTGATCGCTTAGCTAGTATCCTATTTCGAAGTTTACTCTGTGTGTAGATATTTGTCTCATTGGTGATACATGCCATCAAAGCTTCAGTAAAAAACCACTGAAAAAAATCAATGGGTTTCACACAGTCACCAGGAACCTGTGGACCAATGCACACTTTTCCTGTGGAGAAAGAATACCTTTTCGGGGGTTGATCACTCACACTGACATCATCATTCCACGTTTGTTTTTTGACTTCGTTTTTTTTTCACTTTGGATGTCATCATAATCGCTTTCATACTTATCAACATTGTCACTAGAGTAAACAATTTTTTGTCGTTTTTTACATTTGTGTTGTTCAACTTGGATATCACTATCACTGTCACAATTTTCCAGCACCTTCTGAGGAAAAAGGCGATTCTTCCGTTTCCTATGTTGACTAGGACCGGCGACAGGTTCAGCTTGTGCACACTCTTGATTATCGCAGACTCCACCTTCGTCACTAGTACTACTTACTATAGAGCTCATCATCACTGCTTTCATTTAGAATTTCCTCAACAGCTCTGGTAAAATTTTCCATGACCAAGAGGGTAAGGAGTTCTGGGAGTAGAGCTATGCACGACTGTGACCATGGTGGAAACAGCTCCCATTTATAATGCGTCACATCAAGGGAGCGTAGTAAAGTTGCAAAGAAGCAAATAATGCACAATCTAATCAACAAATAATCGAGAAAGATACCACCATAAGATAACAGTAACAATAACATTGAAAAATATTCTATAAATGAAATAACATCCCTACTTCCAAGTATCGTATTGCGATTTGGCAAATAAAGAATATGATCAACATGGGTTCCACTATTAGCAGCGAAATGCCGTCATGACCTAGATTTATCATAGGTAAAACTCTAAATAAAATATAATACGTAAAATATATTATATACGCACATAGCACCAAATCAAGTTGTAGATCATCAAAAAATAATTATAAATATTTATACAAAAAAAACAATAACGGAAAACCTTAATTAACGGAAAATTGTGCGTGTCGAGTAACACTCAACACGCTAGTTGGTAGTGAGCTATGCTGTGTCGAGTATCACTGGACACCTGAGTGGAAACGGTTAAGTGTTATTCAGCTAATTTACTTGTTGCTCTACTTCTGCTAATTCAATTGCCTGTGGAAGTAGAAAGCCACAACCTAATTTGAAATGCAAATTTTAAGCCTAAGCCTTGGATGATTCTTCTTTCATTCCCTTTTTTGATATCCCTTATGAAAATTCGGCTTGGGTTCCCTGGTGTTCACCTCCTGCACAGCTTTGAGAGGGGACATGATCTCCCATGTCCAGGGAGAGGAAAAGGAACACAAAAATAAATCCGTAAACAGCAAAATAGAGTCAAGCTGCAACTACCAGAAAGTCATTCAGCGGTGCAAAATCAAGCAGATTCCGTGATGTAGAACATGAAGTGGTGAAGTTTGTGCATAGCTACTCAGTGGCTGTTTACCATGGCCATTTACCATGGAGTGGCATGACCCAGAAGGCTCGTAGATGATGTAATGTATCAATACATGAATTTAAATCTAGCTAAGATTGATACAAAAACCTGATGCAGAAAAATAATTCTTCCATAGGGATTGCCGTGGGCTCACTACAGCAACGAACTTCACTATGTAAGAAACTGTATGATAACCACAGAAAAAAACAAATCACTTCAGCGATCACTTAAACAAAAAGTAGAATTACATATTTGTGGTAAGTACCATAAACATATGAATGGAAATAATAGTAATTGGAATATTAATTGGAAAAGTAATGATTAAAGTTTTAAAATGCTTAATTTAAGTCTGGCATTTTCTTTTCAAAAGTATCCAAAAATGAGGGGTCAACTTGGACTTCAGTGCATACGGTCATGAGAAAACTTGGATTAACATTTCATTCTGGACTGGCTCAACATGCCAATCTTTGACACGGCCAAATATAGGCTTCAGGCCTCTAAATTCTTCCTTAGAATTACTAGTTGGGACTATCTGAACTAGTTGGAAAATCTGTTCCTCTTCCTTCTTACCTTCCAGATATCTGTATGTGTTTCTCGTGGATGTGGCGGTCCATTGCTTCCAGGACAACAGTGAGGGCGTCACAAACATTTTGGCAAGTCTCGTACCGAAATAAGTGATACAGATCGTTTAGTACCTTCTGGAGAACTTCAGGGCGGTCAATATAAGCAGCTGCTGCAGTCAGGATCTGGTCTTCATTGGCATCACCTGAAATCTAGACAGCACAGTCAATGCTTCATTCACAAATTGCATATGAAGCCAATAATAAAGACACAGGTTATATTTTTGGATACGATACCAACTTCTTGCCAAAATTTATACATGAAACAAATGAAATATTCATCATATACAAAAAACTGGAGGTGTACCAATGGGTACCACAGGGAGAACTAACTCCTTTAAGATTTTTTCCATCTTCAATGTTAAGTGATAATTTCATAATTCTGTAACTATGATTGATTTGGTGTTGTAATAATTTAACATGTTAACACATTTATCCCTACCTCCCTTAACAAAAAATTTAATTTTGGTTGAATGAAACACTAGACAGTAGGGAAATGTCAAATTTCCACGTGAAGAAATTGGGGAGCAATGTATAGACGTGTGTGTACAGAAGATGGAATTTCAACAAGGTAAATATGTGCAAGATACATTAACTACATGGTGCCTACTTTCTTGGCTGGGATGTGGTGACGATGGCAAGCCCCGTGGTGAGTGGCGTAGAGACCAAGGAAGTCCAACGGGTTGTTCACACGACAGCTGAGGCCAGGGATGTCCGTCTGAGGAGCAGTCACTTCACACCCATTCTTGGGTTGGCCCTTGTGAGCAGGGCTGTGCTCTGCCACCCCTGCATCGTCGTACAGTGACAAAGAAATTTAAAAGTTTAATTGCTGATAACTTTTATTTGTACAAGAATCCCTATTAATGATAAGGATACACATTTAAGCACAATTAAACACAAATACAGCCATTAAGTCTAATAATCGAGGTATTTGTGGATGGAGTAATACAGTTTTGACTATGACAGTTTTACATTTTAAAATGTTGCTTTTCTCATTTGCTTTTGCTTCGCTATACAGGTGCATCTTCATAGCTCTATGACCAAGGGAAGCACTGCATCTCCGTACATATGGAACATGTGAATTATTCCTCAGTCCCATTGAATACAGTAGATCGCCAATTATCCATGGCAATGGAGGGGAAGCCCAATTGGATAATCAAAAGTACTAATGGATAATCCATTCATATTCATTTTCCTAGCATTTTTGACCCTAGTTTCAGAGACATGCTTTCTCAGCATCTTGTGAAGCTGTTCCAATGAAATACTCATTGTTTTCATTCAATTTCGTTTATCAGCTAATCGCTCATTAAATTTATTCCTCCACAACATTTCACCAACTTTAACTATTATAATAATGAGTGTCAATTACGTGCTTGAAATATGCTCCATCAATACGCTGAACATAAAATGATTAATCTTACCCCTTTCGCAATAGGGCCACATGTCAGAAAATGCTACTTCCCTCACGAATGCGGTATTCGTGACGGAAGTAGCATTTATTCCGTGCTCCATACTGGCAATGCTGCAAAATATTCTTTGCATTGCCAGTACGGAGCTTTCACTAGCCTAGGATCCTCTCAGGTACCTGTTTCCCAAACTTGGGTTGGGGCCAAGAGGGGCGTCGAACCTTTTTCTCGGTCACCGAGAGGAGATTATCTTCACCCTTTTCGGCTTAGGGTGCCCATTACGGCATGTCGTGGCGTACAACTATTTGTTTATGCAATCGTTTAGCTAAAAACATTGTTTGCTGCTGCCTCGATATTGCTTTTGTTGGAAACGAATTGTTTTAGTTTTACTGTGCCTTTACAGCTTTTAAACGAAATTCTACCATAAATATTAAGCTCTCTAGCAAACAAAATCATATGAATGTTAAACAAATAATTTTGTCATTTTATTTTGCACTCACCAATGAATTTGACCATAATTTGGACGTGATGTTAGTACTACTTAGAAGACTAATAAGTTGGAGAATAAATAAAAAAGTAGCTACTCCAGCTATCAAAAACTCTTAATAATTTGTTAAAAAAGCCTAAATATACATTCCCCATTATTGTTAATGTGGTCTTTTATTGTTATCTGTCCGTTTCACGGCCTATTATATTAATTTTGTGTAGTACATGCTCTAATCTACCGTAGCACGATAAATCGGGTTTCGTACATTTTTTATCTAGATCTACGTTAATATAGTACCCTGCAAGTAGGAACTGTTATTTTCAATCACAAATCACCCAATTTTAGGAATAAGAAATTCTTCGAAACGAATGTTATACCTTCAACATTTGTGTACCTCAATTTTCGAAGGACTGCCAGGAACCACTGTATTCTTTAGGTGGAAACCAATGACCAACGAAAACAGAACTGAAATAGTCAGCTGTCATAATTAAATGAGAATTGGTAATAATTAAATTTAATTATGAAATAAATAAACATTGAAACTCACGAAAAGTATAGCCAACAACTCATATGAAAAAATAACATTCAGTTGTTGAACCTAAAAAAATAATAACTCCCTAACTAAATAAAACCATGAAAAAAACACTCACTAACCAACTAAATAACTAACAAATATTACTTCTGAGATTCCTATACACACAAACTACGTTGAAAATAATGGTACAGCTCCGTTTAAAATTTGTAGTTGTAGAGCTAAGGAATGTACTTAAAATGCCCAATTTGCCAATTACACAAAAAATTCTAAGTTGGTTATTCCACTGCACCAACAAGCAACTGACCCCTGCTGTGAGTGGGGCGCGCACTGTGACTCGAAGGGTCGAGATATTATTCTCCCGTGGACCGAGAAAGGTTACCTACGGCATCCCGAGAAAGTCCTTTTAAACACACACCTTTTAGGGCTAGCTTAGCGGCAATGCCATTTTAACACGTCGTTCATTCGTTTGCATAGAAAAATTTATACCATTTTAAAACATCGTTCGTTTGCTTGCGTAGAAAAATTTACGCATCGTAATTCGTAGCGAAAGAATTAATCTTGGACGTGCAATGTATCTCTCTTTTATATGCCTACTTATATTTGCATAGCAGCAAGGGTTTAAGTCATGATGGCAACGTATTATGCTCATCGAGAGTAATCTGGGGATATGTTGATCAGAAAAATTTGCATCACATGTTTTAACCTCCGAGTCTCATATCAAGGTAGCTGACACACGACTACCATTCCCAGTGTGAGTCCATTGCCTCCACCCCAAGTTATAGCTGACCCAAGCACACGTCTCTTTGGTAGCCATAAGAGGTCGCTTCTTGGGAGTCCTGAGTTCCCTAGCCCTTAGTGATCACTCAGCCCACTCTCCAAGTAAACAAATCAAGGTTGCAGAGCAGCCCAATTCCCAGAGTTCATTTTCCGTTTCTATCCGATATTGGGTGGAAATTAGCAATTTCAGATCCAGGTAGACTCCCCATTACATCACTGACTTCCATGAGAGTGGAAGGAAATAGAAATATTGAGAAGTTTGGAGGAAAAGGCTGCGGATAACTATCAAAATATGACCTTCATTGAAGATTACAGAAAAGTGTTTATTGAAATTTTCTGCAAACACGATGAGATTGGTGTTTCACGGGCATACCACTGATATGATATTTGTTCCTTAGTGATGAGTCATACCCTGAACCTTCACCACTGCTTGATCGGTTTGCAAATTTCTGACCTTTTGATGGAAGTTAGCAGTGGGATGGGAGGTTTCTATTGGGAGGGCCAAAAACATCATGCTGTGAATTTCAGGAAAAGGAGTCTCATGGAGGAAAAGGAATGAAGCGTGCAAAGGTCAAGGCATGCAACTTAAGGTGTGACCTGAGGTGTGAGCCCCCCTGCTTCCTGACCCTGAGTGCCATTCGGTTTTAGAATGAAATTCAGAGAGAAAGCATAATGATTTCCAAGAACTTCCACTTTTTGCCATTGGGGAGATGTAATTTTTTTGTCTGGAACTGTGCTTCAAAATTTGAAAATGCAAATTGTTTAAGGTTAACATTAAGTTGATGTCCCACAGTCAAGTTTTCATCAAATATTTCGGCCCAACCCGTTCCAACTAATTTTTTGGATCTATCAGAAATGGGATGTCCCACCGTGCAGTGTTTTGCTCCAAAATAGACAAACCAAAGAATTACCATCTAAATAGTATGCAACGAAAATGGCTGCCACAATCGAATGTAATTGAGCCGCGACAATTGTAATTTTACTTACATAGTTGTGCATAAATTGAACTAAAATATATAAACAAGTCACGCATTAGGCACCTTATGTAAAATTCATGTTTTCCACGCACTCAATGAGTATGACAACTGCCTCAGGGCTTCGTAAATACGTCAGTTCCATCTGTTCCGTGATCACAACACTCCAACCTAGAGAGCTCCAATCAAACCACTCTCAAAGACACAGAGTATGATGGTCACTTTTTTGAAAGTCTGTGATTGTTAGGTTTCATGTATTTGGATGGAAATTCAGAACAGGTTCTGTTTGGTCAATAAGTTTGGACCAAAAAGCCTTTAAAACACTTCAATAGGCAATGAGAAATATCAAGGGAAGTAAAAACACAACTAAAGAACTGACCTACTCAACAATGGTCTAACCTATAATGGAATACAAAGCTGCAGTCAGGGATCTACATGAAACAATTAATGCATAAAAGCTAGAGCAAAGTAATCTGGTCTATATTTAAGCACGCATACGAGGATTAACAATGTCATTTCAATGATGTGGACCCCAACAATGGTTGGAATCCCAAAAACTGAGGTAAAAGATTAACCCATTCGCCTCTTAATTTTCCATGGAATTTCTGCCCTTTACGCTCTATTTAATTTTCTGAAAAATTTCATGGAATTTTTTAATTTTTTTTTTCGAAATTAAAATTATTTACTAATTAAATATTTCACAATTCATTTTCACCGAATAAAAAAAAAAGACTTGTGGTACATAAAATCGGGAAAAAAGAATAGCATTAGAACATTGAATTCCATCACGTGACCGGGAGAATCACCGGCTCTTTACCTTAAGGCAAAATAAGGTAGACCGGCGAATCACCCCGGCGCTTTACCCCAATGGGTTAACTAACATATTATGTGGGATATACACATTGAAAAAATAAGAAGAGGCCTGGTAAGAATTAAATAAACAGTTGGACGGCCTCTAATATCCATGCAGGGAAAACCACAAACATAAAATTTAATGTGGGAAAAAACAAACTCAACATTTTCTTCCTCGAAAAAGAATTCAAAGAATGAATTGCCCAAAGACATAAAATCAAGTTCCACCTTTGGAATATAAATAATGTTTCGAAGTAGGCGCACATGAACATTAAGATGAGCACAGGCAGTATTGATTCAGTAAAAGACTAGAAAATCACTTTTTATATGTTACCACCAGGCTAAATGCATCAGTGTGACATAATCTCAAATAAATAAATAATAGATGCCTCGTTGGCAGTAACTTAAGCATCAAAATGTGACAAGCAAAATATCATTAGAAAATAAGCAGGAAGTTACATGGAAAAAGAAGAAAGAGACAAGAGTACTAGATGTGTACCTATATCCTCTGAATAAGTAAATTGTGAATTATGTATTTACAGTTACATAAAGTGTATAAAATTAACACTGAATAGGGCAGAATGGAGGGCTACAGTAAACATATCCTAGGATTGAAATACTGATGAAGATGAAAGTGCACAATTAGGAAATAACCCTTACCAAGTCCAATGATAACATTTAACTATTTACAAGTAGGTATTATTAGCATGCTCATTTATGGCTGTGTTCAGTTAAGAACTCCTTTGACTAACATTAATTAGGTAGCATTACCTTAGCCCAACAAAAACATAGATCTTCAGTCAATCGCAAGAATGCTTTTTGTAGAATTATCACTCCTACCAAATACTCTCTTTCTTCATTATTTCTCACAAATACCCATTAGCACCTTATATACCTATACTAATGATTAGGACAGTAATTACTATTGTACTCCAAAACCCATCATGTTTTCTTTGAAGTGACACTTCTTCACTCTAACAACATTCGTTTTCCTTGTTTATCCCTTATACTAATACTCTTAAGGCCGCTTTACACGATACAATTTTTCGTACAATTTCTTGTACAAACTCTTGCATGAGGAAATTGTACCGTGTAAAAGCGGCAAATTGTACGAAAACTTGTGCGATTGTCTGAATGACTGAACGGGAAATAGAACGTGTTCTAATTCCATTCAGACAAACATACAATTTCGTTCAGTCTATACAAGAATTTGTACAAGAAATTGTGCAAAAAATTGTATCGTGTAAAGCGGCCTTTAGTAGTATGGAGTAGATGAAAATAATACCTAGATCTATGTCCTTGGCTCAGTCTATGATCATTGATCTTTTTTAGTCTGATTTGAGGTAATATTTCATGTAGTACATAATACTAAGAGTATTTTAAGGGCTAAAAGGGAGAAGTGAATGTTATTGCAGTGAAGCAGTGTCACTTCAAAGAAAAACATGGTGGGCTTTGGAGTAATTACCGTCCTAATTATTAGTATACGTTTTTAACTTGCTAATGGTGCTTTTTTGTGGAGGTTATGAAAGAAGACGATATTTAGAAGGAGTTATGATTGTTCAAAATCACCTTTCGATCGGCTGAAGAAATGTTTAGGTTGGGAAAGTAACGCTACTTATGAATTACATGTAGGTAATTGCATTATCTAGTGTCTGTAGAAAGGATATTAGAATCATTAAAATAATGAATGCACTGAGTTCCAATGCCTCTTACAACTCCATTCCCATCTATTAATATGGTACTTCTCTTTCCCATCAAATCCCAGTTGGAATGAATAGTAAACAGCAAACAATTACCAGTTCCAGCCAGGTTGGTACCGGAGATATCCAGTGAAGACAGCATGGGCAAGCTTTCCACCAGGAGGGCCAGTGTTTGATTCTCGTTCATAAAAGTCCCATGTTTCTCATTAGATTGAGAAATATCGAGATGCCTTCAAGAATGAGGATTACGCCAGTTATTACTGACAATACACAATACACTATAAGGCTATTTGCGAAATACTGTGCTTACCTTAGCTTTAGCAACAGGCATATAGATCCAATGGTTTCTTGCAATCGGCGCACATTATACAATACTAATGAAGTTAAGTTGTTCAATTTACATAGATAAGACAAATCACCCAAGTCGTAACAACCAGACAAATCAAGATGAGTTAAATTGTGCAGGGATTGAACCAATAGACGAAAGAACCACACTTCCACTTGGGTATTTAAATTTCTCACGGCCAGTCGACGAAGATTTGGCGCTCTGATTATGTATCCCCTCTTGAAATAAGGCGACGAAGACGATTCACCCACCTCCTCAGGTGAATCCGGGTGGAGAGTACCATGAAGGATATTTACTGAAGGTCCAATGACTAAGGACAATAAACTGTCACCAAATTCATTAATAAACGAAAGAGAACGTTGAGTTATAAAGACACAATTGCATAAATCTAGCTCAATCAGCTTATGGTGCAGCAATATACTCAGTCCAATGTCTGTTATGTTTGCGTTTCTTAATCGAACTCTCCTAAGCCTGGTAGTTTGTCTATTCTCAAAGATTTTCACAAATTTGTCTCCCAAACTGCGGCCTGACTGTTGATAAACCTCTAAAAGTTTTTCACATATTTCACTTGGTAGAGCCAAGCCATCTTTTAGTCTTTTGCTTTTTGTATCGGGTTCCTCTGAACATATTGTGTCTAAGTGACTTACAACATACTTAGAACACAAATCCAACAAAGACTCGGGAGCACTGTCTTGGCTCACAGACTGCAAGGACAACATTGTCGCAGGAACTGAAGATTACCTCCAGAACACCTAAAAAGTTAATCACTTCCATTAAAGAACGATTTAAAAGAGCATATCATTTGTCAAAGGATTAAGTATATATACTGATGGCGTGCAATCATTAAATGAAGGTTGGACGATGATGGAACGTAAGATTATAATTGTTACCTACCCTAACGTCATTAGGAGTAGGTTCAACAACTAATACGAGGGGGTATTGAAAGTTATAGAGGGATTATGAACACATATAATCAATGAAATAATCGTCTACGAATATCGTAGGCCAAGTGCGTATTTCCGAGTGATAAATATAATTTCTAATATAGCGACAGCACTTCATGGATGATTGTCATACCTACTGGGTTTTTTCGACATTTAAAGATCAAAGTGGAATTACATTGGAATGGAGAAAATACAAATAAGTCATTTCGATTGTAATAATACTCCGATTTGAAACTTACCAGGAAATGAAATCCCCTCAGCAGATGTTCTGCCATTTACTGAAGTTTCGTTACCTTAGCCCACATTTCACAGAGAGAAAGCGCCATGCCAACATCCCCCGTTGATTCCCGTTAACCCTTTATGCCTTCGGCAGAAAATCGTTAAAGTAATACTTCGTCTTTCACAATTCACCCACTTTAATAAAGTTCTTAAGCGAAATAACTGCAGAACTGTATAATACTTTCTCCTATGAGCGATATATTAGTTTTTCGGCGTAATGTCTGGAGCAGGAATTCTCGGGTGTTCTACCGAGTCTCAGTGTAGTTTGGCCCCAACGTTCCGAAGGCTATACCAAGTCAACCATCGTCTTCCGGGTAAATGCTAGAGCCATGGTTTACATTTTGACAATTTCAGGTGGGTCCTGATTGGTTGATAATGCTCGAGTACTATAGCGGTTTTAAAAACTACAGTCATTGACGTGACAAAAACGATTAAACAAAAAGATATGCACTCACATTTCATGTGACTGCACATATTTCCTTTTGTAATATCGATTACGGAGCCAGACTTTCTAAGGGAGAGAAGTATACTTCCTCCTAAAACCTTAAGGTATCAGGTAAGGTACAACCTCAGGTAAGATAATTATCTTACCTGAGGGGATACCTCTTCCTCATAAGAGGAATTAAGAATGCCTATAATGTTATTCAGTAATCCATGGCCATAACATCAAAGCCCTAAACTAAATTACCTCCTAAAACGAAAGAGGCCCCAAGAAGGGTCTCACCAGCCATAGATCTCTCTCCTCACCCCTCGAGGAGGGATCCGCAAACCCCCACTCCTCATTTCCACTTACTCCTCAAAATTTACTTAACCAACAACCCTGGCTATCCCAACGTCTCATCTTATCACACACCCACCATATAGGTACTTATCTCCTTTTGCAGCTTTCTACATTCAGCCTCTAGGGCACAGCCTACCATGTCATTTTAGCGAGACACAATAAGAAAAAACGAATTTCGTCGCCGATTATGCGCTCGCCCAAGGCAAAATTATTTATATGTACAACACTTTTTCTGCTTTGAACTATTTGCAGATCTCAAGAAATAACACCGTATTGGAAATTAATGAATTTGCAAGGGGTGAAAAACCTGGGAATGGGTTAGAAGCTCGAAAAAAAATGTATCCTTGAGAACTATCGCGAGAGCGCTAAAAAGGCGCAGCTGTTTCCCAAATATACTTAATATTTCTATCTTTGATACAGCATAATAAAATTATCTGTATTTAATAGTTTTTTGGTACCTATTTGAATAACAAATAAACAGTGTCATAACATAACATGGCAGTAAGGTAAATTAATCGGGGATATAGAAGGGAATATTTAGTTTGTTTGTGCCTCAAGCGCTCATAGGGGATAAGTCCTATATGATGCATCCGTGTTTATCCCTGCGGTTCCCTGTTGATCCCCTGCAGTTCCGCGTAGAATGCCCTGTATACAGGGCATAGGAATCCCTATAGCTCAAATCCCCAGTAGGGGAACGAAATTCCCCGCAGGAAAAAGAAATTCCCTGCAGAGTGAAGGCAATCCCTGCAGGGGTCTAAAATTGATATCAATAGTTCGTTATCGGTTCGAGAATTGAATGTATTAATGGATGCTTTAACTTGATAAGAAAAGCTGGAAGTTTGATGTCCTTTCGTATGCCCTCTTTCCCAGACAGTGGAGTCCATGGAGGAAAAGTGATGGATGTATGCTGATCTCCCTCGTTCCCGCTCGGACTGTTTACTGGGAGAGGGAGCGTGAATGTCGAAGTGCAGCGGAAATAACTCACGCAACGTTATTAAGTGAAAGCACTTTGATTGGGCCACAAAAGGCGACACAAGCCAAAAATACAGCGACCTGCCTCCAAGTCGTGATTGCCGAGCGAGCGCTGTCCGAGAACCGAACCGGTAGGCTGGTTAGGCGCGAACTCGGTGAGTAATTAATTATCTCGCCGGCGACACGGCCTGGCGACGTAGGTAGTCTCTCGGAGGCGAAGACATGGCAGGGAATCAACCTCTACTTCCTCCGACAGCGTGGCGCGCCGGCTGCCGACGACGGAGGTGCCACAGCCAATCCCCCCTCAAAGACATTCGCGGGTTGAGAAGGGAGAGAAAAGCTGACTTTCTTGTCGGGTCTAGTACTGATGAGCAGAAAGTGTTGCTGTGCCGGCGAGTGCTAGGCAGCCGCCACCTCATCCGGTGGCGGTGCCTTCTGGAGCAGCTTCGGGGGCGGTGGGTGCTGGGGAGTCGGCTGTGGGGGGGGGGCTCCTGAGGCGCCTGGAGCGGCGCCTGCTGGCGCAGCTGCGGGGGCGGTGGCTTCCGGGGCGGCTGCGTGAGTACTGCTGGGGAGGCGCCTGGGCATGCGGCGGATGCAGATCTGCAGCTTCGATTCGCGGCTCGATCGCGATCGATCTGAGGCTTCAGGTGGTCGGCCGACAAGGTCTTGTGGAGTCTGTTGACGCCTATGACGTACGAGCGGTCGTCGATCCTGCGGACTACCCAATGCGGGCCAGTATAGGGCGGATATAAGGGCTTGCGGATAGCGTCTATGCGTACTAGTAGACGTACGAAGACGTACTAGTAGATTCCTAGGTATTTGAAGACGAGCGGGTGGTGTTCGACCTGCCTTGCTGCTGGAACTGGGCGGATGGTCCTGAAGAGGTCAGCGACGAACTCTAAGGGTTGAGCTGGCCGGAGCATCTTGGGGAGCGATGAACTCGCCAGGAATGTGCAGAGTGAAGCCTGCAAGTTCTGCTTGAACATGGTTCGCAGGCCCAATAGAACCGCGGGAGTGCTTCTGTCCAAGCGTTTCAGGCCTGGAGAGTACGGTGCATGCGCTCCCCCATACCATTGGCTTGAGGATGGCAGTTCGCGGTGTGGGTCTTCTGAGCACCAAGAGAGGCCGCTAAGCCGTACAAAGAGGTTGGCTGCGAACGGTCGCCCCTGATCCGAGGTTATGGTGCGAGGTGTGCCAAAGAAAGCGATCCAGCCGTCAAAGAGGGCGCGGGCGACTGCAGGAGCCTTGGTGACCGAAAAGGGGATCGCCTCGGGCCACCGGGTGTAGCGATCGACGATAGTTGGGTAATTATCGAACCTCTGGGATTCAGGCAGCATGATGAGGTCCACGTGTATGTGGTCGAAGCGGATGTCCGGGATGGAGAGGTTGCCGAACTCAGCGCGGTTATGACGGTGGACCTTAAAAAGCTGGCATGGAACGTACTGCTTAGCCTAACGGAGAACGTCCTTGCGGAGGCTGGACCAGATAAACTTTAGCGCTACGCGCTTGGCATTGACTCTTCGACTTGGGTGTGAAAGTTGGTGGACCGTGTCGAAGGCGGATGAGCGCGACTGGGAGTTATGGCTTGATAGCGCCATTTTATTCGGTATAGTACACCGAGTGGCCATCGATGTCCAGCTGGTGTAGCTTTAGGCGAGGGCTGGAAAGCAAGTACAGCAGGTGGTCGTCGGAGGATCGAGCCGTGCTGATGAGCGCGGCGTCTAAGGCGGCAGGTATTGAGACCGTTTCCACCCGAGAGAGCTCCTCTGCTACGGAGTACTCGGTGGCAGGCGTGTGGACCAGACGTGTGGCGAACTGCGCGATAGGGTCAATGCTCTGGCTTGCCGTGGTGAGGCCTTGTCAGAGCGTTGAATGAGGGCAAAGTTGAGCGGCCGGTGGTCGTTGTAGATGGTGAAATTTCTTACCTCCAGGATGCGCTGGGAGTACTTGATGGCCGCGAATATGGCGAGGAGCTCTCGATCATAGGTTGAGTAGCGTTGCTCAGTCTCTACCGGCTCTCTGGAGAAGAAACCAAGCGGAACCCAGATGCCATCGGCCCGCTGCTGATCCAAGACTGCTCAGAAGGCCGTGCTAGAGGCGTCTGTGCGTAGAGCGTGCGGTGCGGAGGATGAGAGGAATGCTGACGATGCGGCAGATGCAATGTTCTACTTGCAGCGCTCGAATGCGATGTCGGCTCCAGCGGTCCATAAAAAAATATCCTTCTTGGCTGGAGAGCCTTTGCGTAGCTCCGTTACCGAAGTCTGCAGGGCGGAGGCGCGCGGGATGCAGCGGCGGTAGAAATTTAACACGCCGAGGAATCTCCCCAATTGAGTGGGATGCTTGGGCCTTGGGAACTCGAGGATGGCCTGAGTCTTTGGAGCGGGCGGGGGTAAATCCTCACGGGAGATGAGGAAGCCTGCGAAAACTACCTACGGCTGACGCATTCGGCACATTCCCCAATTGATGTGCAATCTTGCGTGTCGCAAAACAGTGAAAAGCTGATCCAGGTGCCGCTGAAGCTGCTCGTGGTTGTCCGAGGCCACGATAACGTCATCCTGATAGCACCTTACGAATCTCATTTTCCTGAGGACATGGTTCATGTAGCGCTGCATAGTCTGCGAAAAGTTTCGGAGGCCCATAGGTCTGCCGACGAACTCAAAAATACCGAAGGGTCGTGACTGTCGTACTCTGGACGTCCGCGGGGTCTGGTGGAAGGCCCGGTGTAGGTCTATGACCGAGAAAACTTTGAGCGTCCTGGAGGAGGTCTTCTATGACAAGCAGTGGGTAGTGGTCTTGGCGGCTGCAGGTGTTGAGCTGACGGTAGTCGCCTGTGGCTCAAAACTTACCTCCCGACTTGGGGACCGTATGCAGAAGACAAGCCCACTGGCTCGAGGACGGACGGATGATGCCCCTTTCGAGCAGTAAGTCGAACTCCTGCTTGGCTACGCGGAGGCACTCTCCTGCAAGACGTCTTGGCCGCGCAAAGACTGGCGGGCCATCGGTGACAATTTGATGGTGAACAGGCAAGTCGGGCAGTGCTGCCATCTCGCCGGGTGGCACGGCAGCACGCGAGAACCTGTCTACCAACTCCTTCCCCCTCCCCTCCCCTAAAGGTCGCCGAGAGAACCTTCCGGGAAGGAGCAGGTGAGGCGACATTGACGGAGTGGACGTCCGGCCGCGAGTGGTACATACAGTCGAGAGGCTGGTGAGGTCGTCAATGAGGTGGCTGTTAAGGTGTTCGATGAGCAGGTCATGGTGTCTAAGGGCGTCGGCCTCGAAGATGGCCGTAAGTACATCGGCGATGACGAAACGCGATTGGAAAGGGCGCCGCAGATCCAGGTCCAGAGCTGGAAGTTGAAAAGGGTGTGGCATTCGCAGCCTAGAGAACGAGGTCCGGCTTTTGGAGCGGCCGGGCGATGGTTCACTTGCGAAGGATGGAGAGGACGGAGCCGGACTCGACCAAGAAACGGGTGTGTAGCGCGGTTCGTCACGTACAGGCGGCGACCGCCGAGGACAGCACCGGTTTTCTTAGTTTCCCGACGCAGGTAAAGCGCGCGTTGATGTACGGAGAGAAATATCAGGGTTGCCTGCAGTGCACGGCTAAAGCGCCATATTTGGCGTGTTACCTGCGGAGGCCTCTACTCACGTTCGGGGCTGGCGATGACGAGCGGTCGCGGGCCATAATGATTGCTGCTAGCAGCTGAGAGACTCGTTGTCTGGCCGGCAGGGCCTCGCGGGTGAGACCATTCAGCTGGACGATGGCCTGGCGAAGTGCGGCTAGCTCGTGGGCAACTTGATCAGAAGGATAGGGTGGCAGGGCGTAACCAGGAGATGACGTGGAGGCTCGCTAGGGCTGGAACGAGGTGGCCACGATAAAAGGGCCGATATCGTGGGCCTCATCGGCCAGGGCGGGGAACTCCTCGAGCGTTTGACCCTTGATGAGTAGAAGCAATCGGCGGCAGGAGGTCTAGCCATTTCACTCTAAGCACGTCGTCCCCGGCGCGCGTGCCGGCTAGGGTTCTCATGTGGCGCAGAAGCTGAGATGGACGTTGGTCGCCTGGCTCTGCGCCCGTCAGTAGCGCATGCAGCGTCCGGCGAGTCGGTGGGGAGAAAGAAAGTAGCCGCTGTGGTGGCGGCTTTCTTCCCGACGGCTAGAAGCGCGCGAATTCTGTCCGACAAGTCCGCGATGGTGTCGTGGTCCAAGGTCGCCACCACCAGGTGATGTCGAGAGGGGTAACTCGTGATATGGTGCAACTGGAATTGTGTCTCGATCTAGATAAACCAGAGCTCGAGGTAGCACCCCAGAAATTGGTGAGCTTGCTCTGATATGCTTATGAGGGGAGACAGTCTTGGGACGGAGGGGAATTTAGCAATGAGTGGGAGGATTTTCCTTTGGAGCTGTTTTGCGGGGTCCCCGCGTTTCCTGAGGGAGGCTGTCGGTACATTGTTGTAGGGAAGATGAAGGGCGATGTTGCATATCCGGTGTCCTCGGGTTGAGAGGGAGATGGGACCGAGCGTTAAATTCGAGGCGGGTAGCAAATCGTAAAGTGAAGGCATTGCTCGTAATTTGAGTTTTTTTTACATAGAGGTAATGAATTTTGGATTTTAGAAAATGATACTGTCTAGAACTGTGATCGAGGAGTCGGAGATGGATTAGGTGAAAGAAACTGAGAAAGAAATATTTGAGGAAGTACGCCCTGCGACACACACTGAATGACACTTTTTGTTTCTATAGTTTTAGATCAATTTTTGTGTCAATCTTTCAGCTCTTCGGCTCTTGTGCTATAATGTTATTAATTTACCTTTGTTAGTTCTGATATACGGTTTATTTCCGTAAACTAATCTGTTGGGTTGGTACGTCCGCTCAGTGGGCTAAGGTAACGGAACTATTTACTATATTAAGCCCCAGTTTCCCCACGGGGGAGCCTGACGTTCTGGGCTAATCGCAATCTTTGGCCCGTTTCGCTATCGCCAGATGCGCATGCGTTGGCAACGATGGCGGCCTACAGGACTAGGTAAGTTGTTTAACTTCCAACTAGTTATGTTTTACGTCTACGAGTAATTCTCTCTTGGTGAAAGATTAAGGCGTGTAATTATTGTTCTTAGATTGAGAGAGTTAGATGAAGCCTTGGAATCGGATGAAATTGATACGAAGAGACTCAAGCAGCTGTGCTTTAACGGTACGTCAGAAACGCCTCCTTTTCTTTTAAGTTTTCCGTTAATACTTCACGAACCCTTAGTGTTTAGGTCTAAGTGAATTTAGTTAAGCAGTTTGGGAATCCTGTTCATTGTAAGCTTTCATCACTGTTTTCGGGGTGCATGGAATGCAGTATGCCCTCAAGTGATAGAATGAATGTATATTTCTATTAACTTAGGTATTCCAGATGAACAAGGTCGGAGAGCGCTCTGTTGGAAATTACTTTTGAATTATCTGCCCACCACACGAAAAACTTGGAGTGAAACTCTGGCAAGGAAACGAATGTTATACAAGCAGTTTATAGGTAAGTAAACCCATTATTTAGTTCCGCAATGTAGAACAAGCTCGGCATTCATCACCTCAAGTTAAGAAGTTATTTTTTATTAATGTGAAATAGGAAAACTCTAGCGTATGACATCAGGTACTAAATTGGGACAGTTCACCATTGAAGAGTGTGTCAGTCCCTGCTGAAAATAAAGCGTGAAGAAAGTGTGCAAAATGTGCGCCTATTCTTTGCACACTCTTTCACTTTTTGCACACTGTCTTCGCACATTAGGTGTACTAAATTACACTTTTATCACACTCCTTCACATTTTCTGCTCATTTCACACTTTATTTTCATCTGGGAGTGCCTTACTTCATGTCAGTGGTTAGTCTTTACATCACATTGTTCTGGAATTGCCTATAATGTGTTGTATAAAGGTATTACGTTATGAGAGATCTGGCTTATCATCTATTTGACTTTTTCGAATTTTACCTGACATCCTTAAATAACATTCGACATGATACTTTGACTACAAGGTGATAATTGTGTTGCCGAATTAACTATTTATTTATTTATGATATTTTTTTTGAAATTCGGATCACCAACATCCTCGTACATATAAGTGACATGTTATTTGCCCTTGTACCTCCCAATGGTGAACAGGTTAGGACTGGAAAAATTGCCCGCTTTTTAGAGGAGTCTGTAATTGGATAGGTTTTTATGTGCAGTATCTACGAAGTATTAAAATATTAAGGAATATAGTGTTTTGCATTTAACTTTGATCTTTTATATCATTGAAAAATAAATCCCTGTAGCAAAAATTATGGAATGAAACAATTATTCATTTTGTGCCGATAGAGCAATCGTATAGCGTCATCGTGATCAGTACACGAATAGTAAACGTTGCCCATAGAAATGAGGTAAATGTGGTTGGCAGTGAAGTGGAAGGAAACTGGCAGGAGCACAGAGTCATAGTAAGCCCATTTCACAAGATTCCTACTTGATCCAAGACAAGGTTGAGCATGCTCGCTAGTATGCTAACTTTCCAGTATCGTGTGAATAGAACCAGTATACTGGCTGGCAGACATGACCGCTAGCATACTCGCTGAGCTAATTGATTTCTAACTTGATGTGGTACAGTAGTGCCTTGAGGTACGAGTGCCCTGATGTACGTGTTTTTTGAGATACGAGCCGTCACTAGCGTCCAGTTTTTGCCTGAGATAACGAGCCAGCCTCTGTGATGTCACAGCCAGTTGGCATAGCGAGCCACTGCTTAGATTTGCCCGTTCAATTCACGTGTTCACTTTGCTGCAGAAGCATCTCTGTCGAGTTGTTGTATTTTGTGTTTTTTTGGAACTTAAGTAGTTATCTAGTTGATTTTTTTCATATAGGTAACCATGAGTCCTGAGAAGATGAGTGTAAAGAACGATTGTGAGAAAAGGAAAAAGGTGATATCTGTGGAATTAAAGCGTGGGATAATAGACAAACATGAGTAAGGTGTAAGAATCATAGATTTGGCAATTCAGTATGATCGCCCAACTTCTAACATATTTACTTTTCTGAAGCAGAAGGACTTGATAAAGGCTATAACTCCTGCTAAGAGTGTTAAAATAATTTCAAAGCTACTCAACTCTGTCCATGAAAAGATGGAGAATCTGCTGCTTTTATGGTTGACAGAGATGCAGCTTGCTGGTGACACTGTGACTGAGAGTATAATTTGTGTGAAGGCACGAGTCATTTACACAGATTTGCTGCAACAAGGCCAGGTACTTCAGTAGTTCAAAGCCAATAGCAAGATATTCCACAGAGAAAAAAATCATTCGCCTTGACGAATCACGGCCAGGTGATCTACCAGTTGAGCTACCAAGACGTCCTCTATCTCTGTGGAAATTCTAGAGACTTTAAAGGAATAAGATGTTGCTGGACTGCTGGACATATTATGTCACAAAGCAGCTGAAGTCGCATGCATGTTGCCACCATCCGACTCCAATGAAAATATTCACTTATTCCACAGCGGTTACCCAGGTACCCCAATAGGAAATGACATAAAGAGAATGCCAAAAATAATAGTACTCACGTATTTCACATCCCTGTCATGGGTAACTCAACACAAAATCGACGTAAGGGGAAAATCAAGGGAAAAGCACTCACTAATGCCACAGCACCATGTAACTCAATACCAGAGAGGGGAGAGCTGAGTGCGGAGCGCAGAGAGGAGAGAGCCTCCTTCCTCGTGCAAGCCTTTTATACTCCTTCCCCCAGGTTCGAGTATGTAGCGCCTAGTGGATTTCGCAGACTTGACACAGTTGACTGTTGCAATGGGCAATGGTATTCCCCGGGAGTTTAAATACCTCCTGGAGGGAGGACATTTAAGTTACCTGGCGTTTCCTCATAGAGGAGATAATGACAGGTTCGTCGAGCAGTGAAAAGTCTAATATGGAGCTCTACTGGCACTGTATGGCATGGGATTATGCACTAGTAGACCAAGGGCTTTTGACTCAGTGGATTGTAGAGGCCAAGACTTCGTGGAATTACCATAATGTAGGATCATTCACTCACTCAGTGATTCAACCTGAAGGTTGGTTTTGATAGGTGAGAGTAGAGCTCATCTGGCCGAGTCAGCTGTGTGATCCCCATTGCAATGTGGGGAAGTAGCTTCGTGGGCTCTGTTGTGATTGGACGAAGTCGATGATGTCAGAGGTTGCACCCACTTTTCCGAAAGGGTTAAAAACATCATAACTCGAGAAATAATTGATGGATCAAAAAACAGAACAGCCAACGGCAAATACATCGAATGGAATCAGGCGATACTTGCGATAAAGTGACATACTGACAGAAAAACTTGAATGGTGTATTTTTCACACTTTATTGAGTAAATAAAGAGTACCCTTGATAATGACACAAGGGTGACGAAACCAGTAGGGTTTTATTTACTCAGTAAAGTGTGAAAAATACATTGTTCAAGTTTTCTCTCAGCAAATACATCAATATCACATGACATGACAAGAGAATCAAGAAATTTTAAATGCATTTCATACATTGCGTGATGCCTGTTGTGGGAATCCTATTCAGTTGAGAAGGTCCTATACAACATGTTTTGGAGGACAGAACCTTCAATCTTGTATCAAACTGTACATGAAGTAGGCCTTAAGGTCACATGATGGTATTGTGAAATTTAATGAGTATGGCATATAACTAGGAGCTCGGTATGGCAAGAGATGGCCTAGGGACCATTTATTACCCCATATGGATTGTAAGAAAATAAATTGGCAGTAATGAGAGCAATAAGTTGCTTTCACAGGGGTCGTTCGATGTTACGAATAATAAACAGCACCTTGTGAGTTCACAAGCTTGTGCTCATGATGTCCATCCTTTGCATTCAAATGAAAACAAATTTTTCCTTCAAACTGTCGACACAGTGGTCAACTGTACATTTACAACAAAATGGGTGTACGCATATGGCATAGTTGGGATTAACGATTAAAAAAATTAATGATTAAAATTAACTGTTAAAATAGTGGTTAACTATTTAATTTAGTCATTACTTTTTAAAAGAGTTAACTTTTAATCATTAAAATTATGCATTAGCTGATACAAAACTAACTTCAGTTAATTTTTTCATTAATTTTTGGTGAATGTCGACCTGTCCAAATTTGGGTGCAAAGGTTGCGCAACAGACAAATGGGAAAATAAAACGGTACCTAAAAAGGCAAGGTTAGTTGTGCAAGAATGCAATGAATAGGCCCAGATGAATACATCCAAAAAAAATGGGACTGAGGGGAGTGACCACCAAAGGTTAGGAACGACGAGAAAACACGAAACCACACGAAGGCAATGTCCTGGAGGGCTTGTATGCCTTACTCGGTGACATCACGTCGTCAATATTACATAGTTGAAGCCGAGAAAGAAGGCTCACCTAAAAACCTAGGATGGATTATGAGGTGGAGGGGTTAATTCAAACTAATGTGTCTGTTACTATGTGCCGGTATACGCATGCCTTTCTCGGCGACATTGCTTCGTCAGTACATCAGCACCCAGTGAATCGAGAGAAAAGGTGCACAGGCACATCCTCAGCATCTACTGTAATTCTATGCAACTAAGCCGTTTCCACTAAAAATTTTATAATTGTGAAGGGATTCATCACATCGCAATTAGGGGACTGATTTCTAAAACTAACCTTAAAGCACTTTCTATCACTCAGAACAATCGTTGATGGAAAATTACAGATGCACCATGGTTTGTCATAAAGTTTTACATTCACGACAACTTAAAAATTCCAGCATCGGAGTTCCACCTCAGAAAAACCACCGAATCCTCTCAGCAGACACTAGGAAACCTGACCAACAACACTCTGGACACTTAAATGGAATTACAACGAAAATCCCCAATTATAACATTTTGAACAAATGTATTCAAATGGAAGGAAGTGACAGTATTCAGTGTTTGTCAAAGCAAAAAAAACCACCAAGGCCTCTATCACCACAGCATCCAATTCGCCAAAGTAACTGGAAAAGTTACTTTAATGTAAAAGTTACTTTTTTAACTTTAACACATTCAACCCGGAATATTTCTAGTGTGCAATCATGAAAAACGGAAAGTTTTTTCCTCCACATTAATTTGGCCAGTCAATTTAATGTAATTATAAAATTAGTTAAAAAATTTTTGATTAACAAAACTTGATAATTTATTAAAGACATGAGTTCACGTCCTTCAGAGAAATCTTCAGAGAGGTCTTCATAGAGGTCATTAACAGACGCGAATGTGTGTCCTTCGGTGTCTTGGCAACGCACCTCGGATGCGCATTCGCGTCCGTCGGGTTGAACGTGTTAACTTTAATCAGTTAATTTTTCGAAAAAGTATCTTTTAACTTTAACTTGTTACTTTTTACAGAGATTAACTTCTTTAATCAGTTAATTTTTTTGGTACTTTCCCAACTATGGCATAGGGGCACGTGTGGTTTCTCGATAGTTCCTGTGGTTTTAGTCTCTTTTTTGCTATTCTCCCACTTCTGCAACCAGTTCACTCCGAGAGCAAACTTCATGGCTGGGTAACGAAAGTCATTAGATCTGAAAACAAAACTTCATTTAATCAATGAAAACGTAAGTGGTGAGGCAGGAGGGCATTATTATAAAAAAGATCACGCAACTGGCGTTATAAATCATTGCAGCAGAAGATATTATGAGTAACTCATTGGAATTCAATGTGGAACTTCTGTTTGTGTGTGGCCTTGCTTGCCACAATTATGATTTCATTTGAATATCAGGAGAATGTTCCAGAAGAAGTATGGCAATTTTTCTTGTATCCAAAGTTTTTGCTGATAATTGTCCATAGTGTTGCAATATTGCTTATTTTTGTGATGTATTTGGAACTCAAGAAAGTACGTTAATGTGTAGTGTCCTAATGTCAAAAGTCGATGTTTGATATTCCTAATGATTACATATAAAATGAAATTCAATGTCATTTGCCATCAGCAAACACTACTGTACATATGTGTTGCAGATGAGATGATAATCACCCCTGGTGGTTGCCTGGAGAACGAGGGCTGTCGGGTGGACGTGACCTTTGCTGACCATCCGCTGAACCTAAACCCCGATAGCCAGTGGCAAACATTTTTCAAAGACAATGAGGTCTTACTGCAGATAGACAAGGATGTGAGGTTTGTATTGTCAGTTGTCATACATTTGTCTTGTGATGATGGTGATCTCCTGGGAGAACGGCCAGTTTTGTAATTATAGTATTATTCAATTGCAGGCGCCTTTGTCCAGATATTTCATTTTTCCAGCAAGCCACTGACTTTCCTTGCCAGGAGGTAGTGCAAAGCAGTGGGGTCAAGAGACTGCATAAGCGCGTCCAGCACACAATACTTAAGTCGGCAAATGTGGAACGCAAAGGGATAGGTGTGACTAAGGCAAGTTCTTATTGCTCACTACTGTGAAATGGTTGCATACAAATACCATTTGAATTTTCTGTGTACATGTTGGTAATTTTAACACCCTTGCATTGATGATTATTTATAAATTTTCATTCTTTTCTTGCTATTGTTCATCTAGTAGCAGGTATGTATTGGCATGCATTGTTTTACTTAATTGCCTTTTGGCTTTTTATAACTTTTTCTTGTTTGTGATAAATATATATATTAATGTCTTAATTTTTTAAATTTGAGTAATGGTCTAGGTAGATTAAATTAGTGTGACAAACAACCTTTTGTTAGACATTTCTGAATTAATATTTTTCAACTGTGAATTAAATGAAACTAGGTTATGTGGTCACAAGAAAAATGTGAGGTCAACAATATTAATATGTATAACAGTCGTCAATAAGTTTATCTGTGTATAGTCTTAACTTCTACAGCTTGAAGAGTCACTAGAGATGGGCAACTTGGTAAATTACCATGGTATTTTTCGTAAATTACCAACATCCCTGAAAATTACCATAATAAACGGTAATTTTCAGAAAAGTTCTTTTTCAGAAAATTTCTTCCTCACGAAGAAACCATTGGAATGGGTAATATCATAAATTAAGAAGGTAAAACGATTTTGTTTACACTGTGTCCATGATTAATTCCAATTAATTCAGAGTAAAATAACAAATGCACATTGCGCAGATGTATGTCTTTGGAAGGAAAATTTCTCATAGTGTAATAATAGAGAGGCAAATTGCATGTTACTGCCAACTTTGTTTTAATTTTTTAATGAGTTATTATTGATAAACGTCGTGATATGTTTGATATAAGGGTCGGCATTTATATCTCTATGCTATTTGATTTCTTTTGGAGTCCTCTGATAAGGATTTGCTGATCAAAACTTAAAATTGCCGGAAAATTACGGTAATTTCGAAAAATACCGTAATGTACCACAGTAATTTACCTCAAATGAAAATTACGGCAATTTACCCATCTCTAAGAGTCACAGGAAGTAAAAAAAAAGCTTTGAGTTGCAGAAATTTCAAAAGAGGGATGATACCTTGAAAATTTTATTGAGAATTTCTCAACCAAGATATTGGATTATTTATGATGAAACTGATGATAAAAAATTTGCAGATATTAATATTGTTTATGTAAATATATTATATGGGTCATTCCACCTCAATTCAACAAACGTTTGTCCCTTAGGGTCTCAGATTTTGATAAAAATTGGTGTATGGGAACAAAATCAACTCAAACTGAATACTCTCAAACAGTTTCGTGAAAAAAAATTTTTTGAGCGAATTATGCATGTTTTAATTTTTTCGCATTTTTAGCAAAAATCCGAGCCTTAAATCATATTATCACTTATATCTCCGCTTGCAATTGTCATACAGCAATGATTAGCAGCTCTTTTTAAAGCTAAATCTTTATTGAATGCAAACATATCAAGAAAAATTATTTTCTTCTAAACCCTATTGTTGTTAATTACTAATGATCAAAAAATTGTTAATAAACTTTTCTCAAATACTCCATCTCAGAATTGGCCGAAATTCTTTTTCCGTTATCTAAATATATCCAGCTAACTATTCCAAAAATAAAATTTAGTGGCAATTCATAAATGCGTTTTTTATAAATATTTAAACATTTACAATCTTCTCTCGCGCGGCCCGTCGGCTCCCCCCCTTGAAATACATGCAGCGGACACGCGATGCAAGCCTAAAAATTTCCTGATTGCTCATGGTCGTGGCTATATGAGATAAAAATATATTATAAACTATAAATGCTAACAACAATTGCTATTTGTTCTTTCACTTTTCGAGCTAAATATTGAGTTGATCCAAATTTCTCTTGAATTTTTGCTACACTCCAGCTTTTAGGCAGTTTAGACAGGACTAAAATTTTTTCACCGTAGGAATTAGCTTCAGCAAATTTTTCCTTGAGTTGTCTTAGCATTTCACACCCTACTAACCATTATGGGCCGAAGGAAGTTTTTCCTTTTCCCCATACTTTCCCGATTGCTCTTCGATAAACAGAAGTAATTTTATGAATTTTTTTTTTAGAGTTTTTTCTACTTCTCAATTTTTTCTATTTACTGGTGATGTACCGATTTCGGATAAACTCAAGTAGATTTTTTCTAGCACAGATTGATGAGGTGAATAAGGTGCACCATCCTATCCCACCATAAGGTGCCCTCTCCTTGTGAATCACTGTCATTGCTGGAGTTGTTTGTAGGTAGGGATAATGAGCCTCCGCAAATTGCAAACCAGAAGGTCCCGGTTGTGACAGTACTGCTTCTGCAGCCACAAGCTGCTCAGGAGCGTCTTCTTGATGACTGATGGGAGACCTTGGTGTGTCACCTTTTGCGACTCCCTTATTCAGAAGCACTCTGCACTGACGACACATTTTTCTGCCCTCGACCAAAGACATCAATCTAGTGCTGAAAATTTCCAGCTAGATGGTCTTCCTTCAAGCTTTAAGGCACATACCGCAGTGGGCAGAATAGGCTACCAACGGCGTCATAAAAATAGGGTTCTGAAAGGAAGTGGAAAGGTTTTTACCCTCTTCCCCTAATCCGTAGGTGCCATTAAATATTTCTTTTTAGAGAGAGCTACGTTTACAGAAAATGTCTCAATGCACGAAAAGCCACAGCTGCAGGCTCTCGACTCGAATTGAAAATGAAATGTTTTTGCATGGATAAAAAAAATTTAACACTAAAATCGGAGTTTGCAGTAAATTTGTCTATAGAGATAAAAAGAATGGGATAGCAAAAACGAAGAAACTTTTTTGCTAGAACAAATGACGCAAAAATTCCATTATTTTAATTTATTTTCATTTCATCTCATCAATGAATTATATTTGAAGATTCTTAAAAAGTTTTTTCATGTTAATTGTCACAGATTTTTAGCTCAAATAAAAGTAAATCCGCCTCGAAACTTAAATGGGGCTCAATGGTAAATTTCTCTGCATTGTGCTGACAATGCTAATGCTATTTTCCTTTAGTTTCTTTGCCACATTCAGTGACGCGAAAAACATATCTGTTGTGACATTTCATCCTGAATTTAGATACGGACCTTATAAGCATAAAGCAACATTTTCTGGGAGATTTTCATTGGGTGCATGCAACTCATCTTTCCCCAGATACGGAAACCCATTGCAGAAATATTTGGAATTTACATCTGCTAACATCTAGAACTTGATTCCTAAGTTGTCTGGTTTATTTGCCATGCACTGCGTGAATCTATGGCTAGCATTAGTGGGAAAAAGCTGCTCATCCAAGGATAGGTATTCACTAGGACTATAGTGGGCGATATAGTGTCCCACAAAACTGTGCCATATTTCGGACATCAATGCAAATTCATCTATTTTGAGATGCTGAGATCTCCTAACATGAAAATGTAGGTACTGCATGAGCTTGCGAAATGTTTCGTGGCATTGTCTGAGGCGATTATTTACACCAACCTTGGTGGTAAGACGATACTTCACTATAACGAGGGATTTCTTGGGCACCGTGAGGTCTCGTTTTTAAAGAGGTTGCATTGTAATTGGTGTCTCTCCACTACCCTTCACTTACCCCTTTTGCTTCTAGATCAAGACAGATTACACCCTTCATTTTTTTGCTTAGGCTGAAAGATGTAGATTTGGGATGGTATCATAAGGTTATTTTCCTGGTATCACACAATGATAAGTTGCATGAAGATCTAGGGAAAAAAGTGACAAATGTGTGCATATCATTACGTATCTATTACCCTATCGACAGGATCAAAAAGCATGTTGGAAAATTTGTTTCATGATAAAGTTTTTAGCCAAGAGTCATTTTGTTCATCACAATGAGAAGCTTTCTTTCGCCACGTGATGATGGCGATCATTCGCTGAAACCCGGGTCATGTTTCCTTGAAATCTGTGGTATTGTAAAAGTTTTTAATAAACCTAAGCTTTCTTTTAATATTACTTGCATGAGAGTAGATGTACAAAGAAGTCTAACAGTAATTCAAGGCACAACCTACAAAATCATGGAAGTTGAAAGTTACGTGAAGCTATGAAAATGATTGTGCCAGTGAATGTTTTAAACATCAAAAGCAAACCTAAAAAAAGACGTAAGCGAGTGGAGGGACATCCAAAGATGGCATCCAGGGCCTGAGTTGAACTTCTGTGAAGGGCATGAGATTTCTCATCTGAAGCAGAAGGAATTTTGGCAGTGGATGAGTTCATTTGTCCGTGCTGTGGTTTGACCTGACTAGGTAGAACTGCAGAATTTCCACAAGGAAAAAATCCACCTCGACTGGGACTCAAACCCAGACACCTTGATTTCTGACCAGGTACTCTACCAGTTGAGCTACCGTAGCTTCCTTCTTCGCCTTGGAACTCCAGAGGCTTTAAAGAGTAAGACGTTATCGGCCTGCCGTACATAGTCTCAAGCAGTCCGAGTCGTGTGCACAGTGCCACTGTCTAGGGGTTAAGGCCGACTTGCAACACTAAGGTGCTTACTTAAACCTATTCAAGGATTTCTAACTAGCCATTAACTCTGCTAAGGTATTCGTGGCCAGTTCGCAATCCTTCAATAACTAGGCAGGTTGAATTAGCTCATCCATGTCAGGGAAGGGGTTAAGGGGACAACCAAAATTTTTAACGTAGAGTGAAAGTCTAGGTTAAACTAGCTGATAGCTTAATTTGGTACCCCGTACAGAGCTGTAATATACTGTGAAAGAATCTCTATATGTATATGTTGTATGCATGTAGCACCCTCTTTAAAGACCAATTCCTAATGGCCATGCAGCTAAGTCTTCTTGTGTTGGTGGAGATTGTGACAGTTACCACTGCACCTTATGCAAAGCATTTGCTAGTTATGTGCTGATGCAACCAGTGCACATTCTGTGTATATTTATCTGTGAACATGCATGTGTGTGTTTTGGAATTAAAGATCTGCATGCATGGTTGACGTTGATTGTGAGAGCATTATTTATTATGTGGAAGCTTCAATGCTTTTTCTCCACTCCTGTTCCCAGATTGCTCTCTCGGTGAAGAAAGCTCCGGAGGATTATGCGCCCATGCCGGATGGAAGCGAAGCGCACTGGGAAGTGGTTGAAAGAATCCTCTTCCTCTATGCCAAACTGAACCCTGGCCAGGGCTATGTGCAGGGGATGAACGAGATAATTGGACCAATTTACTACACCTTTGCCCGAGATCCAGATCAGGCGTGGAGGGGTAAGAATGGCATTTACTCTGGATTAATGGATTTTAATTGTCTTCATATCCTTATCTCTATCTCATCAATCCATGAACAGTGGCTCATCACTGAAATAAGGTTAATTGCTGTGGTTTACATAAGAACATGGTTTAGTTACAGTATTTGATGGCCTTAGTGAGGTATCTTTCCCATAGTTTGACTGAAGAGGATACCTATTTCTATCTTAACCCTTTTACTGGCAGCCCCTTAACGCTTTCGCTGCTGCACACATTTCGGAAACCTACTTGTCACATGCGGTGGAAAAGTGAAAGCGCTACAGTGAGAACGAAAAAGTACGTTCACAGCAGCGAAAGGGTTAAAGGTAGACTGTGTGAAAACTGCCAAGCCCATTTCCCTGAATATTGTAAGATTATGAAATGTAGGTGTATTTGAAGCACTTAATTATAATTTATAAATTATGTATTTTTCTCAATGTTGAAGATATATTTCAGTTTTTATGTGAATGAAATAATCATTCTTGCTACCTCTGATTTGAGGGAAATATATAATATTACAAATGCAGTAAAACCCCTAATTTATGCTTTTCTAGGGACCGCTAGAAAAGAGTGTAATTTGCGGGAAAATGCAAAAAGTGGGGAAAGGACAATTTTCAGTTCCACATTCATACTTTAACAATGTAAAGTAAATATATAAACAAGAAACATCGATAAACTGAATTAGAGCAATATTATTAATCATTTCTTTAAGTATTGAACTGGCCTGATTTATTTTTGTACCATATATATTTCTACCAATTTTTCAACCGACCCAACCAACCTTTGGAGGGTGTCAAATCCATAATTGCCAAACTTATACATTATGCAATGCCTTTTTTCTGATGACGATCTAGAACTTAGAAACAGCTTTTTAAGTGGTATTCCTTCTTACCATGATTTCTTGACATTTGGTCTTTTTCGGCAGCTGTCTGCACTAGCTAGCATGTTTCTGAATCACATCACGATTTTTCACGATAACATCCATTGTACAGACTGGTAATCTTAGATATTTTGCTCTATCGGTGTGAGTTGCATCATGAGAATCCACAATTTTTATTTTGGCCAAAATGGAAAATATTCTAGTTGCTGCGAAGATTTCCGTGGTGAGTAGAAGATTACTGGAGTGTTTTCGTTTTTTTTCCGTGTTGGTTCATCTCACTGCACAACAGTTTTGCCCACATTCTAGACAGGATCTTCAGGTCCTAAGTATAGGAAATATATAGTATGAAGATTGAAATATTTAGAGTGAAGATATAGGAAATTTGATGGGACACTTCGGGCCTTAAAATGTGTCTAGAATGCCGATGAAACTGTCATCCAGAGGGAAGAGCCAATGCAGGAGAAACCCGAAAACCCTCGAGTCATCTGGAAATATTGTAATTCGCATCCATTTCCCATTTCCAAGCAAAATAAAATTTATGTTCCAGAGTAATTAAGGATAGTATAAAAAACACATGACAATATAATTGAGCTCCTTGCTGGCCGGCCAGCGCAAGCAGTTATCCAACGGCCAAATTCTCAGCAAAATAATTTTCTCTATTGAATGCTGTTTTCACGTGATAAAACTAGTTTCAATAAGTTATATTTTGCAGTAACGTGTAGTAAAATTGTTGAATTAATGCAGCGCAATGGTCGGACGAATGGTCCCCTGTTATCGTCCACCAGTTCAGTTAATGTATTTTTAACATTTCATGATGTCTTGGTAAAAATTCATTTTCATTCTTCACAATATGAACTTCGGTACATCTTAAATATTCTCCCGCATGTGTTCCTAAATTATAAATTGCATCCTATATGCATTCATTTCATAGTAGGAATCTTTTCCCAGCAAAAGGATAGCGAGTGTCTATCGCGATCGAAACTTGTGATTGTTTCAGCAATCGCGAGTGATGTTTCATCTTTCCTTCACTAGTGGCGCTGTGTACTGCCCCGATATGCCGCTAAGTTCAAATTCTTCCATAAAACGGAGCACATTACCGCCCTCTCTCTTGTTTTTGAAGTGCATATGCACAGAACGAGGGGCAGTATTAAGATTGATCCCATAGTTTCAAAGGTATAGTTAAGGGCACAGAGGACAGGCTCATGCAACCAAAGCTGGCATTTTTCTCATATGTTGCAAAGTATTTGGAGCCATTTCTTGCTAACTATTAAACTAATAATCCACTGGCACCATTCCTACAAACGGACCGTTCTGCCTTTAAATCTTATTTTATGCACTTAATTGTGAAGCCTGAAGTGTTTTAAAAATGCACTATTCACAAGATGGACCTGAATAGTAACAGTAACTTAATTTTGTCAAAATATGTGAACTTGGGACGTGCTGTCAAAGCTGAACTCAGGATGGTGGAAGTGTCACCAAACCAAATTTAGGAAGAGGAGGAAATTAGAGAAGATTGTGTCGGCATTCTAAAACGTGTCATAACAAATATTTTAGAAAAATATCCTATAAATATCATATTTGTCAAGGAATAACTTTCTGTGACCCAGCTATTGGCATAGCTTATCCAAGGACAGCTAAACGCAGGTTGACCATTACTCTTCAGATTTTTTCTAAAAGAAACTGGATTTCTCCCTCAGAATGTGATGTTGTTGAAAGGGAATTCATTCAGATGTGTGATTCACAGTTTATGATAAATATCTTATAACATTTCAAGAGGTTGGGAACCCTTATCAACCATTGGTGCGAAATTGTTTACCTAGTGAATATAAGTTTGCAAAGCTGAAGAAGTTCCTCCAAAAAGTGCTAATTCTAAGTCATGGAAATGCTCATGTAGAGAAAGGTTTCTCTATCAACAAGGAAATAGGAAATGAAAATCTATTGGGCTCTTCTCTGATTACCCATAGGCAAGTTTATGACAGAATTACGGCTGCTGGTTGTTTACTAAATTTGAAGATCACAAAGTCAATGGTTAGTCAAAAGTTAGAAGTGCAAGGGAGCGGTACCATGAAGAGTTGGAGGTAGTGTGATAGGAAAAGGTCTGTGGTCCAAAAAACGTTCTATTTTAGTTGAAATGAAACAATTGAGAGACATGAAGATGAAAGTTTTAGCAGAAAAACTGTCTGAATCACAGGTCATTCTCAAAGAACTTGCCCGCATGCAGAGCATGATTCAATGAGCTGTTTTGTTTTGAAGTGTGGATCACAAGCCCACTGTATGTGGTCTTGTTTTTTGTGGTTTATATTTGATGTGTTATTTTATGTACAAGAGTTGCATTTACCATCAAGATAAATCAAGATAAAGTGACGCTTTATTTAGGCTGGATTTTATGTAGAAGAACAGATGTACCTGTATGAGGTCTGTTCAAAAAATACGCGGACTGTTTGAATTGCCCGGCTCCAGTTGGTTCCAGGGAAATCCACTTTGTGTCACTAGATTTGTACAGATCAGCTGATAATAATACCGTTTCTCAATTGGAGATATCTTCATTTGTTGATTAGCAATGTGGTATTTAGTGAAGTGCAATTGTTTCGTTTGTTGGATTTCAGAATGAATGACCTGAAGGAGCAAAGACTTGCTGTGAAATTTTGTGTTATACTTGGAAAATCTGTGACTAAAACATTTACTATGCTCAACATGGCTTACAGTGATGTCGCCTTGAAGCGTATGGCATGTTTCAACTGGCATGAACGTTTAAAGGGTGGTCGACAGTCGATCGAAGACGATGAGTGTCCTGGACGTCCTTCCAAGTGAAATGACGACCCACATGTCGACAAATTCAACACCTTGGTGCGGACAAGTAAACGTCTGACCATCAGGGAGCTTGCTGAAGAGTGAGGGATATCAGTTGGATCTAGTTATGAAATTTTGGCCGCAACATTGAAGGTACAATGCGAAATTTTTACCACGCATGATAACGGACGACCAAAAAGCCAATCGTGTCCAGGTTTGTCAGGAACTGCTTGATCATTCAGAAGAAGATGAAAACTTCTTGTAAAAGATCATAACAGGCTTCTCCACCCCCCTACTGAACTGACCTTATTCCTTGTGAATTTTTCTTGTCCCCCAAACTCTAGAGACCCTTGAAAGGAAGAAAATTTGGGACCATTCCCGAGATTACGGCAAATGCGACGAAGGAGCTGAAGGACATTACAAAAGAAACATACCAGTAGTATTTCTACAAGTGGTAATACCATTGGAATAAGTGTGTGCGTTGGGGAAGAGAGTACTTTGAAGGGAACTCAGACATGTAACTTCTAAATAAAGTACATTTTGTTTTATGACGTCAGTCCGCGTATTTTTTGAACAGACCTCGTATTTCGAAGTAATCTTTTAAAAGAAGCTTATAAAAGAAGCTGTCTTTTGACATAATTTTAATTATTTCTTTAGTTTTCAAATGAGGTGATTTTTAAAAGTCAGGGAAAAATCTGTTTTGGTCTGGAAAAAGTCAGGGAAAATCAAAACTGGCAATGTGTATCAACTCTGGGTCAGTTCCACTCTCACCAACTAGACCAGTATAAGGGTTAAACATGGCAGTGGTGGTTGGGTGATTAGGATATTGGATTGATTAGAAACTGAAAATGTACATTTTAAAATTTATTTTCTTATATGATTTGAGAAATCTTTGGTGACTTTCTGGAAACAATGTTGGCAAACGTGTGATTTAAATGCGCATGAATTTTCCAGAGCATGCCGAAGCAGATTGTTTCTTCTGTTTCACAAATCTCATGGGTGAGATCCGGGACTTTTTCATCAAGTCCCTGGACGAGGCCGAGTGCGGAATAAGCGGCATGATGAGCCGCCTGGGCGAGACACTCAAGGCCAACGACCACCAAGTGTGGCACCGACTGCAGCAACAGGAGCTGAGACCCCAGTACTACAGCTTCAGGTGAGTCGTGGGAAGTGCTGGGAGGAGGAAGGATCACCTAGTGCTTTGATTGTGTGCCAGAACAGGATTCAGAGGGGTCCGATTCCCGATGAAAGGGGAACTTGTTTACTTGGAACCAAAATTGCTATTTTAGATGTCAAATCATTAGATGGGAAATGAACTTTGGTGGGATAATTAATCTTCTAACCAGAGCCTTTCACTAGTACCAAATGAGCTGTACCAAAGACATCCACCTCCCCTCCTTGACTGTTGAACCGAGGACTAGCTAATAACAGATGGACAAATTACGCCAACTGTTGCCCACGGCCCAATTTTGCATTGCTGGCACCCTTGTAGTTCTCCAATGCCAAGGTGTAGTGAGTGCCGACTGGGCACCCTGTCTGGTCTCACCGTTAGGCCTCCCTGAGTTCCCTCACCAGAAGCTGTCTGGTCTGATGTATGGGTTGGGGCGGGAGGAGCTGGTGGGGCATCGTGGCCACTCGGCGCAAGACTCGTGGTCAAGCCGTGCACATGGCAGTTCCCTGGAATGAGCCGATTGAATCTGAAGCATTTTCTCACAACTACACTGCCCCTTCCCTCTGCATTCTGGGGAATGCACCCTACTTCAAAGTGAGCCGGCCGACGGGAGCTGCTGATTGGTGAATCATTCTTTTGGGTGAATTCAGGGCAGCTATGTCAGGTTGGGTGGTGGCTGTGAGAGAACCAAGGTCCTTACAAGGTCCAAGGGTGTCTCACTCACGAATCGGGCTCCCATTGGCTTGATGTCACCAACAACTCTTATTCCCACGGTCTTTGAATTCCTCTAATCTGTTGCTCACGATCCCACGGATCTGAGAAGGAAGCTGCGTATCCAGAAGAGATGACATTTTTTTGAACAAAATGCGAAGTGAGCCTTCCAGCACTTCTTGATCATACTGCCTCTCGCCTAATTTCTTCTGTTGGAATTATTTGAGAAGACCATCACAACCTTCATCTTACTCTTATGTGGGAATTGTGTTGCGATGTAAGCTCTGGGTATTCTCCTTATAAACTGATTTGGGAGGATAAAGATGTGAGTGATGAAAGCCTACTGGCCACTTCTTTCATTCCGCTTCGTCTGTCGGATGATGTAACAGGTTAGTGAGCTACGGTTTGGAACACTCAATTTATTTATAGCCTAAAAATACCTTTGCATGAGAGTGATACAACATTTCTTTCATTTCAAGGAAGAGAATCCCTTTGGTCCAATCCTCGGCCATCCTCCACCCGACATTGCCACCCCATACGGCTTCAGTGGACGCGAGAGACAATAGAGGTGGCTATAAAAGAAGAGCGGTACATAAATAGCCAAATAAAGAAGCTCCAGACTTATGAGTTTGGTAACATCGCCGTGAATTATAAAATGCTCCTCACCATGGTAGATGGAAAGGTAGGCTTTCCCTGTAAATGCAATAAAATTTATGGCGTTCATTTAAAACATAAATGTTCATTCATGTTCCTGTTTTAGGTATGCAGTGCACTAACAAACACAAGCTCCATGAAATGGCTACGTTCGGGGTTGTTAAAGTATCAGAAATGAGTCAGTTGGAATGGATGAGTGAGAAGCATGTAGATGAAACAAAATATTCTTTTGGATTGTCCCCTCTTCACTGCTAAAATCATTTTTTTTGAGTGCCTATTACGAATTGCTTACCAGATAAACATCAAGAAATGGAAGGTACGTTTTTTGACTGTATATTGCATCATCCATAACCCAGAAAAACAGTATCAAAAACTTTTTACCATAAGATAATATCGTTTTTTGTGTAAAAGACGAAACGAAAGATGGCAGTAAAGATGAAGCTGAAAGGAGGAAGAAAGAATTGCAACAGTCTTTCAGGACAAGTATGGGACTTCTAGCAGACATTCCTAAATGGGTAGCAGAACGACGAATGATGGAAATACCGCAAGATGCTTCTTCTCCAATCCAAAGTTGTCAGCGGAAATTCTGGTGCGTTATTAACCAATTACTTGTGGTATTTTGTGTTTCATAATCTTTGATTCAAATCAGCATGCTCGATGAAAATTACGTAGAAATAATATTTGGTCGGCATATTTTTCCATGTAGGTATTAATGAGGAGCTAATTGAGAGGTTTTCGACCATTCTGAAAGCCCTATCTAGTGGACTTCCAATTAACGTTGAGCGTTTCCGCGATTATTGCTCTTCCACTGCTGTCCTTTATGTGGAGGACTATTCGTGGTATTTTATGCCCCCTATTATTCATAAAATTCTTATACATGGAGCGTCTATTGTAAAAGCAGCAGAGCCTTCTATTGGACAATTGTCGGAGGAGGCCCTTGTATCGAGGCAAAAGGATATTCAGTTTTTCCGGGAGCAGCATTCCAGAAAATTTTCCAGAATAGTATCATTCTAGGATATTTTTCAAAGACTTCTTCTATCTTCGGACCTGATAATATCATCGTCAACAGAGTCAAATCAGGGAAATGTGAAAGTATCCAAAGATGCTAGGAACCTCCACCTGATTGATGAGAACACTAAGTCGGATGGAGACAGTAACGAGATTGATTCATATGACCTTAACTTTTAACTGTATTTCATGTATGTATTTGATGATAACTTTTAACTCATGTATGTATTATTTCCATGTAATTAGTCATTCATTGCAGACACAGAAATATGTTTTAATCCCTAATGAAAATAAAAAAATACTTGCATTAATTTCTGTGAAATATTTTGATAAAATTCCTATCCTTATTATGTGGTATATTTTATTGATACCGCGTATCGATACATCATGAAAAAGTTGTTCAGGGTTATGTATCGTTGTTGCTAACTCATTGATAGTACTTGTAGGAATATAATAAGTATTTTACATGCAAACATCAATGTTAGTTGAACGCCATTTAAATATTTAAAGAAGAACAATTTACTGTTTCTGCCATATTGTTTCAAAGAGGCCCCTGATTGGTCTACAGAAAAACAAACATTAGATTTGGATTTAGGAGGTAAAAATCGTGGGTCTACGTTAAATAATAATGAAGATAATTAGTTTTGGTAAGCTTTTTTCGATTTCCGCCCACTGTGAACTGTAGCGTGGGTGGAGTGATTTTTTTCTCTTTGATTGGTGCATGGTGATAAGCATACGGAGTTTCGCATACTATAACAAGTACATAGTTATTTCCATCATACGGCTAAGGCGAGTCGATGTTTCCGAGATGGTCTCTCGGTTGCTTAACTCGCAGGACTCCGGCCCACGAAAGAAATATATGCAAGCTTACTACTGATGCAGTAAGTTATTGCAGTGAAAGATGAATAAAATTTGGTGAGTCACATATCCAGGTATCGTCTTTCTCATCTTTTACGTCATAGTGCCTCGAGGGATTATAATTTGTCGCTTTGCCGTGATTGTCGCCACGCTTGCATAATTTGCTATCTCACATGTTGCATTTGTGATGAAATTTTTATTATTACTTTATGAAGTACAGTTGAGCACCCTTAATCCGGGAATCCCTAATCCAGGAACACCCATAATCCGGCAATTTTGCCATGACCAACAGCCTGGTCCTTCATGGAAAATGCCGAAACATTGCTTCATAACCTGCCGAGATATCCCATTCTTAGCGTTAATTTTCCCATTACGAGAATCAGAATAATTTAAACATATTAATTTCTGGTACTTCGTGTACACTGGAATTATTCTGCAACTTTAAGTAAACATGAATCTGAAGACATCGCCAAGACGGACTACGACTAATTTACAGATCGGCCACTTTCCATGGCACGCACATTTTTGCGCCCGATTGACCACTAGACGTAATTTGATAAAATTATTTGTTATCTGCTTATGTTTCTCCCAAATCATGTCTCATCTATACAGTTATGGCAACAGCAGAGAAGAGAGAAATCAGTACAAAACGTTAACGATCGCAGAAAGAGTGCAAGTTGTGAAAAAGCTTGATGACGTTGCATCAGTAGAGCGTTTGTCTGGAACATACTGCGTGGGGTCTTCAACAATATAGCTCATTAAGAAGCTGAAAGAGAAAATCCCCAAAATTTTACTGTTAAAGTGACACAAAGAAATGGATGACAAGGAGAAAACTATAAAAACTATAAAAGAAGATTTAAGTGCTGATTTAGATCGTGTGGTTTCGATTGCATCGATGTGAAGGTCTTAGTATTTCTGGCCAAATGCTAATGGAGCAGGATAAACTATTTCAGAAACAGACTTCAATCTAGAAGACGTGATGTGGGAAATTTCGCATGCATGGAATAGTATTTCGCAGTCAGTTTTAAAACACGCCTGGTTTAAATTGTGGCCTGCTTTAAGGTTTGATGTGGACGAAATAAGTGGGGATTTAAAAAATTTCGTGTTTCTGAGAATAAAAATATGACGATGGAGTTTGCAAACACCATCCGTAAGCCTGAATTAAAGGAAATGGAATTGGTAAATTTAGAGGAAAGGATAGTCAGCGGCAACGATGTTCTCACCACACAACATAATAGATGATGAAATCATCGAAATGGTAATTAATAACAGTAAATCCGAGTGGGGATGAAGATGATGAGCCTGAAATTGTTGAAGGAAGACTATCATTGATGGTTGTCTTTGAACAATGATCCAGTCCGATCGCCCGCGAGGTAGTGATGGGCGGCCGTGTAGACGACACACACGCGTTGACACCGCGCTGAATCAGCTGATAACAAACCAAGCACGATAGGAAGTATGTAGCACGAGGCAATGCATAAGAAATATCAAATTCTATTTACCCTTTTCCAATAATAATATTATACTTTTAAATGTGCATAAAAATGATGCACATGATGCGTAGTTTGCGTTATTCTCACTCGATCTCTGCGCAACTTCAATACTTTTAAGTAATAACTTTGTGAATTAAGAAACAATTTCTTTCTGATTATTCTCAGTGACTTTTTAAAATAATGTTCAGTAAATGGCAAACGAATATATTTTGTCACAAATAACTGACTCCTTTCAATGAAAAAACCCGGATGTCAAAAATACACCAGTTGCCATGCATGACCCATAGTCCGGCAAAATCCCTAATCCGGCATCACCTCGGTCCCGACTGTGCCGGATTAAAGATGCTCAACTGTATGTCATTTTCACCATATTTACCGATGGATTCTCAATAGTTCAACTTCACCCCATCTAGTCATCGTGATACAAGGTGATAGGGAGGTATAAAAAATTCACGTTGGTCATAACAGGTGCGCGTTACAATGAGCGAATTTGCGACTCTTATAAGCACTCGTTATTGCAGACTTCCACTGTAGTTGGATGTAGAGCTCTCGGGATCTCCACTGGGTCAGGGCTTACATAGTCGCCGATGTTTCGATGAACGACTTGTTCATAGTCCTCAGGGCTAAGGATCATCCTAAGCCATGAGGATGATGAACGAGTTGCTCGTTGAAACGTCGGTGACAATGGAAGCCCTGGACCCTGTGGAGATGCTGAGAGCTCTACATCTAGTCCATGTGCTGGGAAAGCACCAGATCCTTTTCCACTGCAGTTGCTAAGACTTCGACCTTTGGGGCAGTTTGTACCTTTCATGGGAGAGAATGAGTATTCTCTCTGTTTTGGGTTTCAAGCTGTTGAGTTAGGACTTGGCATAGGTTCACTTGTAGTTTATTGGTTTCAGCATAAATATGAAGGAGATTTTGCTTCTAAAGTTGCTATTTTCCTGTATTTTAAGCTGAAATCATAGTATTCACCAATCTGGTTATGAACTTCATTCAAGAAAAGGTCTCAAGATAGGCACTTCATTTTGGCGTGGTAATAGTTTTGGAAAAGCAAATACACAGGAACTAATAGTAGTCTTCAGTGGCTGTTGTGCATATTTTAGTAAGTTTTGCAGTGAACTAAATATTTATTTAAATTGCTAGCATGTATGTTGCACAAATTGTTCTTGTGGAGGTGAATGTTTTAATTAAGTGAGGCAATTTAAAAAAGTATGAACCAAAACTGACATGTATCCCAGTAATGAAATGTACATTTTTACATGTCAATGTACTGAGGAATGGTTCTGCATCCGCTATGTAAGCGAATGGTTTAACTCGTAAATTCTAGTTTCATGCCCTCTCTCTATGGTTATATAATGTAGCGGTTTAAAAAAATTGTATATTGTGCTGTGCAGAGATAAGGATATTTCTAAATTATACGTAACCCGCTAAAGAATATTCATTTGCATCCTTTTCTGCTGGTTTAGTTTTTGCTATTCTAGTTTGGTTTTGAGTCGCTAAATGCTCAATTTTCCCTTGAATAGGTGGTTGACGTTGTTGCTGTCTCAGGAGTTCCATCTTCCTGACGTATTGCGCATCTGGGATTCCTTGTTTGCGGATGAAAAGCGCTTTGGATTCCTCATCCACATTTGTTGCTCAATGATAATGTAAGTATCCAAAAGGTAGCACTGCCAATAATATGAGGACACACACTATTCTAAATGGAACCACCACAAGATAACTTTGTATGTCTTTTGTTTGTTAGATGAACTGTGTAATTGGTGTAAAGTGAAACACAAAAAAAGGTTTAATGCAGTCAGGATATTCCATTTATGGAATATCTGGGTATTCCATTTTTAAGGTGAAAAACTTATTATAGAATATTCCAAGATGCTAAAATATAATTTTGTAATAAATATAAAATAATAATATAAAATAGTAATTTTGCAATGTCTTATTAATAATAACCCTCAAAATGTTATTTGTGAGTTTTATACTCATAAGGAGAGATGGTGTGGCTCGGATCATGAAATGAGATGACAGGGTTTATAGGATCCTGGAAATCCTGGAAAACCTGGAAAAGTCGGGGAAAATGAAAACGGTCATGGAAATCCTGGAAAAGTCAGGGAATTTAACGTGTGGTCAGGAAAAAATCACAGAATGTTTAAATTTATCACCTGAAAATGCCAAGAGATCAAAAATTGCACATAGGAGTGAAGGAGGAGGGTGAAGGGGAGGTGAAGGCTGGCCTCAGACCAGTAAAAAAGTAGAATGACATGTAGGGGGCCTGCATTCTCTGAACTGGGGTAAGCTGACAATAGTAGAGTGGGGTAGTGTACTGCAGGTAATTAAGTTCGATTCTTATCGATGTTTAAAAGTTTTCTTTCAGCCATTGAATCAAAACTTTTATCATCCTTAATTTCCGACCCTTGTATGCAATTACTGATTTTTTGTACTTTTATTGCTTAACACATTGGACCGTGGGCCTATTTCATCTCGCATCCTACTGTGAACTGGCCATTTTTAATGTTTTCACAATTTTTGCCATCGTCTTATATACAAAATTATTTGATGTTATATACTGTTGGAAAGATATTTTTTTGGACTTTAAATACATTTAAATATTTATTTCAATACCAACATAAATAGTATCATTATATTGTTTAAATTAACATTCGCCGAAATACAGCATTTTTCAGAGGTCGAAAATATTTCTTGCATTATTACTTATTCCTAGCCATTTCTAATATTATTATTCAGTTATCTCTTGAAAATTAGTTGCAACGAGTATTTATTTACACAAGCAAATGCCCCTGTCGGTTGCGCTGAACATCATGTGTCGTACTTGTGCTGTCATCTGGAGGATCTAGAGCGAATGGATGTCACTCCTGTGAAATACTATTGCCGAGAATTATCGATGCATTCAGCCAAAATTGTATGTATCAGTGACTTCAGGAATCATAAAATAAAATAAAAAATTGTTGAACTGGATAAATTTTAATTCTTCGTATAACATTGGACCTGGCAATATTTACGAAAACATCGTAAAATATGCACAAATTAACAAATGCACCAGAAAACATAAGTATTCCGTTATTTTTGCTAATAGGAAAAATTAATCAAAACCAGGATATATGAATCATAAAATTATAAGGAAATAAATAATTTTTTGTGAACGAAAAACTTTGATGACTTTGTTGCGAGAATAAAAAGCATAGCAAAAAAAACGTCGTAACTTTAGTATCATACATACACATGCTTCACATTAACAGCACAGTACTTTCAATTTTTATTCCCGGCTGAAAAATGATTCAAGCATCGTCTGCTTCAGTCTAGGGGCAGGAACAAGGGGAGGGATGGGAACTAGCGGGCGGGCGGATTGACGGGAATGAGCGGGTGGAGGCGGGAGGGCGAAGAAAGGCGGGCTGAACTACATCCCTTACCCACACCACTGCCGTGTGCTACTCCACATGTCACGTTTTTCACTTACGACCAGGTATTCAGAATGTAACCTGTTCGTAAGTTTGGGAGTGTTGTTCTCTCTGAAGTTATGTATTAACCGTCATAACTTGCATTGAGATCTATTGCAATAAAATCTCAAAACTTACATTCATAGAAAGCAGTAGGTTACAACATAACCATGGAGGGTGTTTGTGAATTAATTGAAATTTGCACAGTTTATATGATGCAGTGAAAAGAATTATTTTTACGTTCTGTTGGTTTTGCTGGCACGATTAGGCAATTGATTTTGTCTGCGCTGGAAAGCCTGAATCTGACTTAATCATGTCCACCTCCATTCAGTAACATGGTTGCCTTGTGGATGTTTGTCGGTGCTGACTGGGGTGTGTAAACAGAAACCTGTGCTCGCTTTGTGCTTTGTGAATGTGATGTGCAGGTAATGCAATGTCAGGTGGTGTGGCGGGGTGAAGCATTGGGCTCCTAACAATGTGTCCCAGGAGAGGTCTCTGTCAGCACGCCTAGCTATCAATCCCCGAAGTTATCTGTGATTGTTTGGACAATAGATCTTCATGGAAAACCGTGGGCAGTTGAACTCCTTTTCAAATGCAACTGCATAATATTCATTCTTTTTTCTGCTCCTTTACTTCCCAGTTTGCTGAGAGATCAGCTGCTGAAAGGGGACTTCCCTGCTAATGTCAAACTACTTCAAGTAAGTGAAACATCCTTCGTTTCCCACTTTACCTGGTGTATTTTCTTGTAATTTTTACTTGTACTTAGTCCCAGCTTGTTAAATATACCTTCTATGATCAGGGTGACCAACCGTTTATAATTCAGTGGTCATTTGCTTATTTTTTAGGCAAGAAGTGCCATAAAATCTTATATCCATCCCATCTCAGGCTTTTTAAAAATATGGAGACAGTTAACAGATAAGCATAAATTGATTCATTTTATCTATATGTTGTAATATACTATTTAAGCAATTTTGAATAAGAGAATTACTGGCTAAAAGACAGGTTAAACCGTAATTACTTTAATGAGATGTTTAGTAAGTGAGAAGGGAGTTATGTATACAAAGTCTTATTCTTGAGAAAAATCGTTAAATTGACCAGTGCACAGACCTTGTGCTCAGACCTGAGTTTCTAGGCATATTTTATAAAGTAGCCATTACCTTCAACAGATTCACTGTGCTATTTTCTGTTTTGAATATAAACTCAAAACATTCTTATGCTGGGAGAGAAGTGACACCAATTGGCTAGAGATACGTCGAAGATCGGATTTCTGGAATTCAAATATCGAATCCGAATATTAAATCATGACTCGAATATCTCGAATATGGAATATCTGGAATACTAGAATTACAATTGATACGCTAAACGTTATTCTACAGTTAATTTGTTGCCTGCTGCAGTAAAAAGTTACAAGTTGATTGAATTTTTGTAAAATAAATTCCTGTTTTAAAATGTCAAATATATAATAAAATATTTTTCCTCCAACTATGGACTATTGAATACATTATGTTTTATAAGTCTTAATAAGTGAGCAGAAAGTGTTAATACATCATGTTCTGTCCAGTCTGGAATTAATATGATGTAGTTCACCAACACGCCAAATGCAGTGGACGCTCGTTAGCACGTTTTTGTACGGATCCATATTTCTGTACGTGGTAATGAGGAAAACGTACCAAACGGGTTAGGCCTTATCGGGCAATTCGAAGACGTGTGAGTACATTCATGACTCCCAGGGGGGAGCAATATGCTTGCCGTCAAGTTTGTTCATTCCGTACAACGCTGTTGTTCATTTATTGTAACAAAGTTTGATTTGCAATTGTTACGCCTCTCTAGAAAATATGTGCGATATCTTACGTTGGTGTACACTCGATAATCAATCACGACGATAATGACGAAAGAGCACGTTTTGTATGTACGGTTCACGTAATAACACTCAAGTGAGCTTTCTATCTCAAAAATGGAAGAAGCGATATTCATGCAGAGCATATCAGCGTGGAGATAATTCAGTTTTTGTTTAATGCAACGCAACTGACTTTTTTTAAAAATTACTTTTGTGGCATCATTTTGCGGAGAGGATGAAAAATTGGAAAAAAAAATTCAAGTGGTAAGTGTAAAAATATAAGGGAGGCGCTGTCACTTTGACGGATGTCATAACAAAATGAAATGCACAAATGTAAAAGGATTTCAATAGCATTCGAATTGTACTTTTTTCATGTCCTTTGAGATTCAAATGACTTACTTATATGTGTTTAAGTTATTTCTAGCAAATTTATGAAACCGGGAGTTTTACCCGTAAGTATGCAACATACGAAGCACACAAACATCTTCGTCTTCAATTAAAAATTTCTTATGAGAGTCCATTAACGTCATAAGACTTGTCCATGCCGTAATAATTTATTTGAGTTTTAGATTTTTTGGAAACGAGTTAGGAGCAAAGGCGGAAACACCGAACAAAGTATGCATTGAGTAGAACGAGATTGAGTTTAGTGTTGATGGCAGAACTTTAATTTTTTCCGCTATTTCAACATGCTTCGTACGTGGATTTTTGTCTACTATTCTACTATTCGAAGAAGAAAGAACTTTTCAATTAATCATTTTCTATTCACCTCAGGCCTTCCCAAGGTTAATGCTAAGCACTTGTCTCTCTTTTTTTCTCACAAAGTATTTTTGCTTGCGTAGTATTGATGTCTAGTCGACACTGATCTACTGTGAAATCATCTCAAAAATGTAACATGCTTTACAATAAAGGATGAGTATGATGACTGTATTTGATATCTAAGAGTTCACAATATTCTTTGAATTCCATTCTGTTTAACAGTCTGTTTATCCTCTTGCTCTAATTTTATGCACACATTATAAATTGGGTTATAACATGCTTGTATATGTGAAAAAAGTGGATAAATTTGATAAAATGAATGAAAATTTAGTAAATAAGTGGATGTGTCCATATGCATTAGTACCTACCAAGTTTTGGTAGCTCTATTGTGTTATTTTTGGAGGAAATAACCATGGCGCTATCATGATTATGAGGGGATTTATGAATCTTAAATGTAATGAGATCTTTTCCCATGCAGTAAATCGGCTGCATAGCACTCTTGCATTGTCCATAGCTTGAAACCACACCGGAGGAAGATTCTTTCCAGAGAATTGTGCTTGAAGAAGAGGTGGAGCTAAGGTAACTTTTTGTGGATTGTGTATAGTGCATACAAAAATAGTGCAAATGAAATTCATCGATTTTGAGAACTGCCGACGAAAGTGGAAAATCAGTGAAGCGTTCAGAAATGTGTCCCAAAAGCCAATTCGGAAGAGATAACCTGCAATCTGGAAAATAAGGAAAAATGTGTGTTCCCATTTCTCTGAGGCATGGGCATTGCCAGGGTGTGACTTTCAATAGATGAAAGCGTAGGGTATTTTGGTAAGTTCCATCAGGGAGGAGCCATTAAAACATTTGCATGAAAAATACGACCCTTCATCGTAGAGTATGAAAAAAGTGGGGCAGGCTGTGCTTAGTTAGTCGTAAGATTTCCCAGAGTGAACCAGTGGTTTTGCAATCGGTGCATTTAGAAAGAGTTTAACATTGTTTTGGAATCCTTTCCTAATCCTTATCTGTGTGTTGCAATAATGGTGCGATTATGTCTGAAGAGAAGAGGAGGAGAAAAGGGGAGAATTCGAAGAGCTGTGAGAGGCAGCTGGCTTGCTTTAATTGTCTTAGCTTATTTTAAGAAATCACTTAGTAATACTGAAGCCTGCAAAGAAGCTTCAAAAGTCACTGGATGCTTGCAATTTACTGTTCATATGGTGAGAAAGGAAGTGTCATGTGGTGCATTAGTGACTACATCGAAAAGAAAAAATTAGCCAGCCATGCAAAAATGTGAGATTTTTAATTTACAATAATCTTTAGAATGGATGTTAGAAGGAAAGTGCATGAAGTGTTTATGAGAAATTTCATGGCATCTTTGAAAACTATCCATTCAAAAAGTTCCGTGAATATGGAATAATAACTAAAATGACAACCTACTCAATTTCAAAAGGACCACGCTCTGCCGTCTCCTGACTGACATTGGTTTTGTGTATGAGTGATAGGGTGTACTCATCGAAAGAGCCGACGTTACACAGATTTCCAAAAGTTAATTTTGTGCAAGTAACAATTAGGGACAGTAGTGTATCACAGTGACGATACGGGGGAAGGGAAATTAGAAAAGGTAGAAAGTGGATTTTGATGGAGAAGAGCATTCTGTGGTAATTTTTTAAAACATGCTTATGTTTTAGCACTACTAACTCATGTACACTTTGGGAAATATTAATTAATCAATGTAAGTAAAGAAATACCTGACTGATTAATAATTATTTGGTACATAATCTTGGAGACTTACAATTTATTCCTGCATCTCAGTTACTTGCAACTAATCATTTCAGGCTTAACTATATGGAACCTCTTCATATTGAAAATTAAATAAATAAACTTTATACGGTCCACTAGAATGATTTTGAGTACGACCCAGGTTTCGTTGCCTGATGATGTTTAACATGGTAAACAAACTGTGTACTTTCCACACAGCTTTATATATTCCCCGATTGATTTCAACGACTAAGCGTCATTTTCAAGGGGGCCAGCCTTGGCCCCCTTGAAAAAGACACTTAGTCATTACAAAGTTTGTTTCATTTACAGTGGTTAACGTTCGTAATTTCCATAAAGTATTGCCTTCATCCATTAATTTAACCTGATGACATTATTATCTCATGTAACCTGGGATGTAATCGATTAATCTCTCTAGTGGAGTGTACAAAGTTTATTTATTTAATTTCCAATCTGTTACTTGCTGGTGGTGGACAAACGGAGCAGTATTTTTGCATTCCTGCATGGTGTTGACGTTCAGTTTGATTTCGTATGCTCACGTGGGTGTCGACGACGGTGCACCCACTGCCACACGCCCTTGCGGTGGCTGGCAGTGGATGACAACGCTCCTCTGTCTCCTCCCTTTCAAACAGAACTTTCCGTCGAGCGACATCCAAGGGGTGCTGTCGAAGGCGACCGAGCTGGCAGGCCGTGGAGTGGCGGCCGACTGAAGGCTCGCCAGGTTTCCCTCCTGCACCCCTCCACTCGGGCGCCTCTTGCTCACCCTCCCGCGGCGGTTCGTGTGCCGACCTCTGCATCCGGCAGCCTCAACTCGAGGCAGTTCTTCCTGCCGCCCCCACGTCAATGTCGACCGTCCTGTCGAGGCACCCTGTGTGGCTCTTCTCGGTAGTCACCGAGTGGTGCTGTCCCCATATCCCCTGCGCTTATGTTTGTTGGCAACGCACATGGAGCCACATATCGAATTTCCTTGGCCCCTCCAAAGTATTTATTTCCGCTCACGCCTCTGTGACACCTTTCGTGTCTTTCCCCCCCCCCCCCCCCCCCCCCCCCCCAACCCTGAGGAGAGAGGCCCCCAGAGTCGGATCGAGCACCATTCCTGGAGGTATCGCCTCTGCCACGCTGACCGATTCGTTGCTGTTGGTGCCTTTTCCTCCTCACGTTTTCCATTTGCATCGCGAAAACGTGATTCATATTCATAACTTGCCGTAGTGTGTGTGTGTGCGTATGTGTGTGAAGGTGATAATTTTTCATCTGACCAAGCGTTTTGTGAATTTCAACTCTCGTGAAAGTTTGCGCGCATTGCACCCACGTTGCCTTTGATGATTGTGGATGGTTCTCTGTGCACACGCAGTTTTTTTTAATCGTGGAGTTGGCCGCCACTCCACCCTGTTCGAGAAATGAATCGTGTATCTTCGAATCTCTGTTATTTTGGTATTGCGTGTAATGTCAGAGGCCTTGTTTATTTCGGTCAAGGGGATGTTTTGGTCTTTTTTTTTTATTCACGGTGGACGTAAATGCCAAGTGCCTGTTGATCGTGAGTGCATCGAGCATCGCAAGGAGGCGTCACCACCGTGGTATCTTCGCCTCGGCAAGGCCACTCCTTCCACCGGATGCTGGGTGCGTGGCGCCACAGTTGCGCTTGGTATTGCTGACACCCCAAGACCTTGTTACTAATCATCAATTTAATCGTTAAGTTTGAGAGGATATAAATATATATATACATATATATGTGATGACAAATAAAGAAGTGATATGCTCATATATTTTGCTGCCAATTCCGAGTTAGCCCACTTTTATTTTCAAACCTGTTCACCCTCGTCGCAAAGGATGGGTCCTATGTGGGTTGCCGGCATCAGCGTTGGGAGCGGGAAAACATGAAGTGATTGAAAAGTGAAGCTGCATTGAATAGTGGTTAGTGTGTTTGTTTTAGGGAAGTTTCCTGTTATTTTTTATTATCTTGATTGAATGTTTACAACCTCTGGCCGTTAATATTTTAAGCCGTTGGATTTTAAAATGGCGTTAAGTTTTTTTCCTCATTAATTAACATCCTAAGGACATCTTCTACAAAATTTTGCAGACTTACACCTATTTGTCTTCAATTTGTGAAGAAAACTGCAGAGAAAATAAGAAAAGAAATCCACTACATTGAGAAGCGAATAAACTTGATGCCTGCTAAATTAACAATTGCAAATAAAGTAATTCTTAATCAGCATTTGCTCTTACTTGGTCATCTACCATTGCTAAATACAATGGTAGATGGCAACTCTTTGAAGAATATTTCATCAGCGCAAGTGTCCTATATTTGTGGGGCTTTTCCTGAAGACACAAACAATTTAGGAACTGTTTAAAAATAACCTGTTAATATGACAGCATTTTACTTTGGTTTATCTACACTACATGCTAGTATTTGATGTTTCATGTGTACGTACCTTGCATATATCTTGGTAGTCTATATAGACTTGATGATCCTATTATTAGCAAAATCTGACCCATTAATTTCGAGTCTCAGAAAATTACCAATTAAAGAATGCAGTCAACTGCGTAGTGCTGTGATAAGTTTATGAACACTCCTGAACATGAGGGAAATGGTGACTCAATGGATATGGAGAGTGAATGAATATTTTTAATGTGATAAAATTGATTAAAATATTGTATGCAAAAACAATTTTCAAGAAAACATGTTAATGTTACAAAAATAGAATGGAACACTTGTATTCATATTTGTTTAATGTATATTGTTAAAGAAATTATTCTCTTCTATTTGAAAGTAAAACAAAATCTGTTAAAACTCCAATTTTTAGAAGATAACACAAATTACGAAACTTAGGTTACAATGCATAATTACTCATGGAGCCCACTTTTAATGCTATATTTTCATGTTCCATTGCTATTTCTGTTCACAATTCCATAAATTTCCACCAAAATAAGGCTTTTCGATCGCTTACATTGAAAAAATAATTTAGCCCCTCTAATACTTGAAAATCAACCACTGTGCATCGTAATTAGCCCTGCCAAATAAGTACCTATACCCTCCTCCTTGATTTATAATGTCCTCCTGGAATAAATTTCCCCTGCACTATTCTGTGATCACTAACTCCTGTGTCTGTAAGTATATTTAGAGCTTCTTTGGGTTTATTAGTTGCTATTAACTTTAAAACTTTCAATGAGGTGGTGAAATTTGGCTACTTTATTTATTAAACTATGGTAATTCACTACTATAACGGGAATTCTTTCTTCTAATCTATCAGTCACTTGGTACTTCTTATCTGCTAAAAATTTCCTCGAAAATACGATATCCTTTTTTAGCGATGGATTTAGAGCGATTGATAAGCGGTGTTTTAGTTGGCAGCTAGAATTAAATTGGACTATGAGGGTTGGCAAAGGAGAATTCTGTGAAAAAAGATGATTCCTCACAAGTCGTTTTTTCCCGATAGCAGCTTCTACTTTTTTCTTTGCCTGGAAACGGTAGGAGGGAAGTGAAAGTCACCATTGAGCGACCAAACCATTGTTTTGCATGGTTCTCCGCATTCTTTACATTCAGCACTCATCTCAGTAATTTCTTGTCCCCCCTCAATGATGCTCGTTATCCTTAACTTAGCTGAGAAGGTGGTAACATCAAAGTAAAGACATGATTATAGGGATTTATATCCGTAAGTTGTGCCTTCTTAGAACTGGAGGATATTTGAACGCGATGAGTTGCATATGCTCCTGGTCAGTTGCGTTAGTGTAAGTTACACCTCCGTGCCACTACCTAACCGAGCTAAAATATCGTGAGAAAAGAGTGCAAGTTGAGTTTCACTTGATCTGCTCTTCCGGGAACTAGTCAATAACTCCTGGCTTTCTAGGTGACCCATGGCTGAACAGATAATTATACGTTCCTGGACCTTGCATGAAATGGAAGTGAGGGAAATCGGTCGGTAGTTAGCTGCTTGCTCCTTGCCGCCACTTTTAAATGTGTGTGTTACATTGACAGTTTTCCAATCCTTTGGTATGACGTGTGTGCTCTGATATTTATTATTAAATATTGTTTCCAGGTTTCCAGGGGGATATTTCGCAGGGTTGCTACAGGTCAGTAAAGTCAGGAAATTTAAAACGTCTAAAAAATCAGGAAAAAGTCAGGAAATCGTGGGAAATTTGTTGTGGAGTCAGTAAATTTGAAAATACTGGCTTCCAGTGCCCCTTAGGTACTCAAATGTTGCAACAAAACTTTGCTGGGTGTCGGCAGCACTGCATTAGTTCCTAATTGTGCTGTTTTGAATTGAGGCCAACCACATTAGTTCCTAATTCCGCCGCTCACTGCTTGTGTGTCTGCCAAGGAGTCTATATATACAATCTAGTATTCCTGATGTCTGCAAAGATTAAGATGCATAGTATCTATGGCCTTGGCATTCGAATTTCGCTCAACTCTATGCTATCCCCTCCTCGCTGAAATCTTTGACAGGCTCTGGTAAAATTAGAAATTATTTTTACATTAATTCATTTTATTATATTGACTTTAGCAGTGTTATGATTTTTGGCTGTCGTAAAGGACATTTTATTCTGATTAAGGTAATAGTAGCATGGATTGACCTCTTAGGGAAAGAGGAGGACAGTGTGTGGATGAAAAATTACTTTTTATGCTTACCAAATTCCTAGCATGAAGTATAAAGACATAGATTGAAAGACACGTAAGGAACTTGCAAATTCAATTCAGCCATGGTTGAAGTGTCTCTTAATTTGTGGAAGAAAACTTAGAAAAGAAGACAGCAGTAATGCATGTCAACACTGACTGTCACTCTTCTTTTTTCAGCATGGTGCCAATGCATATTGCATTTTATTTTTATAGTTAACCTACCTCGATGGTAGGAATGTAATTTCCCACTACTTTACAATATTTGTATCGGAGAAAGGCTTATTTTATTGGTTATCCCCTAAAGGTTCAACTAATGGTACATGGTCAATTACTCCATTTACGTCTACCTTAGTTTAATTACTGTTCATTTTATTATGCCATAATATGTTACCGAGGTCAACCAAATTTTTTCAAGTCTTTGTTTTTCAGAAGTCCTATGGGCCATTTAGGAAATTTTATTAGGGTTATTTTTGTTAATGTGCATTTTCTTGTGCAGAATATTATCCTGTAATGAATTATCCGCTTTAATTGTTGATCTACAGTATTGGTATGTGCTATTTATGGCATTTTATTCAAGTTTTAATTTAATTTTTACTTGAACTCCTGTACGTTGGAGAAATAGTACCTGAATATTTGTTTACAAGATTATAATAAATACTTGCCTAGTCATGCAGATATGTCAATATTTTCTCCCATTCTCATGTAAAACTTAGGGTCTTTGTTATGTTTCTATAAGTCTGTAAACATCTAAATGTCTGTCAGGAAATTTGAAAACCTGTATCTTGTAGCAACCCTGTTTCGGAAGCTAATTCTCTATATAAGAGGGAGGGAATGTGATTTGTTGAGGCTTATTTCTTTTAGTAACTTCTCTGTACCATTACCATGCTACTCTAGTTATTCCCGGATGTATCTCCCCCACAGTGGCGGATCTATGGGGGGGCTAATTGGGTCGAAACATATACTAGATAAAATCGAAATTTTTGGAGGTTACCACTTTGTACAAAAGTATTTATTTATATTTTCCACTAAATATACCTACTATAACAAAGTAACGTACTAATTATAGTTTTAAACTTGGGGCCTATTTTACACGCTTTTGGTATGTTACGATCGGAATCGATACTTGCGAAACCGGACAAATAATCACGAATTCGTGCAATAGCACAGCGGGAGCCTCTGTATTTATTTGGCTGTACACGTGGACATTATAAAAACTCTCAACACAGAGAAAACGATATAACAAAAAGAATAAAGGATATATATATTTTACTATTTTATTGCACCCATGAAAAATTCCCCCTTTTATTGTTTCGTATCTCCAGTTCAAAGATCAACAAGCAGTCAAATTTAAATTACGTGTAATTACATTTTGAATTTTTTTCCCTATTTAAACTTCCTGACACTTGTTTAACGTAAAAAATTTAATAATAAAAACAAATGAACTTATCTAATCATAAAAGTGATTTGACTACATTTGTGTTCCTTATCATTAAGTCATACTTTAAAAACTAGGTAAAGCATCATCATAAGTTTTTATTATTAATATTACCGGTATTTCAATCTAGGCCCATAATGACCACCATAAAACTTTTACTAATAAAACGACCTACTACATGTGCATAGTAGTGTCTTTTTGATCTAAGAATTAGCCTAAAACCGCCGTTTTTGAGTCTTGAAAATCCCAAATTTCCAAAATCCCCGAACCCCCCTTTGGCTGGGGGGAATTCCCCAGACACCCCCGGTTTGCCCCCCCCCTCCCCTTGCTCCAAACCTAGATCCGCCACTGCTCCCCCATGATATATTTCTTCACATATGGTGACGCTTACATCTATGCAATACCCTGTAGGCCATCAAAAAGGTGTGAAGCAGGGGGTGAAGGATTAGTATTTAATAGATTCTACGTTAAATATTTTCTTTTCTTTGATGTAATAATTATTCCAGGGAAAGCTAATCTTTTTCCAAAAGTTCATTACCGTGCATTTTTTCCAATTCAGTTCTAGCTCCAACTAATACGCCAATCGTCAATCACATCTAAATCCTTTGCTGAGGAAGGAAACAGTGAATTGAAGGCATTGCTTTTACTTTATGAGTGCGGTGTAGACTAGGGGTAATATACTCGACTAGATGAGTAAATATGTGAAGGGTCTGGATCAAGTGTTGCCGTATGCCTATCAGTGGCGAAGCTAGGTATTCGAAGTGGGTATTCTAGCTTATCGGTCCCTTAATTCAGAGACTGCTTCAGAGACTTAAATATTCCAGTAGGTAAAAATCAGACGACTTAACAAGTTGTGTACCGGGGTATTCCTCCACTACTCGCGTCAGTCAATATTATTTTGTGTTTTTTCGGCAAATACGGGTGTATAATAGTTTCTCCTTCTAAGTACCGTACTCATTTCGACTTTTCTACCATTTAGTTAACTCATATCAGATAAATTTATAGCAGGGGGCCGAGCGAAGTTTTTTTTAAATGTTCATGAGTCTGACGTGCCAAGCGATTAGATGCGTTACATTTAAAAAAATATATTTTTTTCAAATATATATTTCAATCAATGCTCATTTGTCATAATCTATTATTGTTATTTAATTCTATTACAAGTTAGGATTATCTGTGCTTTGTTGTTTTAAAAATGCAATTTTTCTTTCTATTTCATTTACGTGGTTTAAAACTTGAATTTTTTTTGTTTACTCGGAAATATATAAAAAAAATTACTGCTCTCGATTTCACCGGAGATCTTCATTCGAAGCTCTTATTTCAGCCACCCATTTTCATGTGCAACTTAGTTTCATAGCAATTGATTGCAACCTGGGAACACGCCGCGGCGCGCCGTTTCGGCATTTGCCCTTCTACTTTGTTTTTTTATCAGCGTAGGTGCAAGGTGCTGGTGACTTCATCGATCACAACTGATCTTATCCACGGCAATTTGGCTCAGCCGGATAGACGCCTCGTCGGGAAACCATATCGGCGACTATTTTGCCATTATTCATGGGTTTTAACCCTCCGTTCCGGCGGATTAAAAAAAACTAGTTTTTGAACATGCATTGCATACGAAGAGAACTCGAGATGCTTCAAGAAAGCTCTCTCACTTCTTTACCTCTCACCCCACTTAATTTGAAATAAATTTTCCGGTATCCAACCATCAGTGGCGTAACCAGGTATTTCGTTCGGGGGGGGGGAGGGGGGGGGGGGGTCCAAAACCAGGGGGGTCCGTGGGAAAATTTTTGAAAAACAGGGTACTAATTGCAAGTAGAGGGTTTTTAACCAATTTTAAAACTTTTCATAATCGAAAAAATTTCATTTTTCAATGTGGCTGGAGTGCGAACTAGGCAGTAGACAGTCCACAGTCGAAACTCGGCCAGCTATACAAACACCGCCATTACAGTACCCGAACGGCCGAGCCCTAACGTATCGTTTGATAATTTATTATTTAAACAAAAGGACAAACCTTTTTTAACAATGGTATGACAATTTATTTTTTGTAGACTTTCCCCTGCTCCATGCTTAATTAACTTTTTTATATGTCTTAATATTTCAGGGGGGGGGTCCGGACCCCCCGGACCTCCCCCCTCGCTACGCCACTGCCAACCATGCAAATAGATCAGCACTGAGGGGCTATATAACTTACCTTAATGTTGCTTGTAGATCAACTCGATACTGCGGGTTTTCCTTTGGGCAAAGGTGTCGATGACGCGTTCCTTGAAATTTTCGTCTCTCGAAAGGTTGTTGAGCCTTTTCAACCGCCAGGGTGCTCAAATTGCTTAGCCTCTAGTCCGTCATGGAGTTTGTTAAAAATGTCTTCTCTCTCTTCAACGTACTCATACTTCTTTCGGACGATGCAGTTGATACAGGAAATGTCAGAATCAGTCTTATGATTCCCACGGTTTCTTGGTACACTCTATCCAGGCCATTGTCCACAAAATATTTCAGTAACAAATGCGCAGGCAAGTGTTTACTCATGTCGGAATAGTCATTAATTAGTTCATTTTTTAGCCGTTCACTATTAAAGAATGGGTACACTTTTCCCTGCGGAAAATTCCAGTTGAAACGAGTTGAATTCAACTCGCATGTTTTCATCAGTTTTCAACTCGCTCCATCTCGTCATTCCAACTCGTTTGAACTCGGTTATGGCTCATTTACCCTGGATTTAACTTGTTAAATCAAGTCGTCGTAATTGGTTCTACCTTGTTTGAACTTGCAGTTCGTAAGTAGAACCTTGTCGTTTTAACTCTTTTCAACTTGTCCGTTTCACATCGTATTAACTTGGTTCATCTTGAAGAGAGGCAACTGGTTTCATATCGTATTAAGTGGATGCATCTTGAAGAGCGGCAACTCGTTTCATATCGTAATAACTTGATCGATCTTGAAGAGAGGCAACTCGTTTCATATCGTATTAAGTCGATGCATCTTGAAGAGAGGCAACTCGTTTTTTATCGTATTAATTGGATTAAAGAGAAGAAAGTAGTGTCATATCTTAACTGGACCGAAAGTCACGTCGACTTATTACACCGCGTATTAAACCGTAGGTTCAACCATGCTAATTATTTAGCTCCACATTTCAAAGAGATCAGGAAAATACGTTAGCCATCTTTACAAAATGAACCGCGATTCTAATCAATCACAGCAATCTTTGCGACAAGGTCACTACAGATAAAAGCTAGACTATAGTATTTACACAAAATTAGGATCGAAACATTTACCTTTGTTTTCACTTCATTCTGGAAATCGTTCTGGATAATTTTAAAATACACTCGTTCCTAATATAACTCCGAATAACATGTATTACGACAGTCACACAACAAGAAGAGGGTGAATAATTTAAACACTTTTGAATCTATTTACCTCTACATTTATTATCAGTCATTAATTACACATTTCCAATAGGAATCAACGTTTATCTTGCATTCACTGGTGACACTGTTACTCAGAAATACATTCTTTGGCTTTTAATCTTCTCCTTAGCTCCTACACAAAAAGGCACCTGAAAGCAGCACGATAAGAAGACATAAATATTGCAATAACAACAAACTTTCTATTTGTTATTAAAAGCAGGAAAGAACTATTAATAGTTAATTTCAATTAATTTACAGCCACTCTTTTCAATTCAACGACCTTCCGTCAGGACATGGCACAAAAAGCATAAATGTGTATAAATATACAAAGCACACCTATGAAAGTTAACTAAAGAAATAAACTCACCCTTGTCTTCTGTACTACGATGCACGATGATAACAACGCCATAAAAACTCGTCCGTAGTCCCGGAACCTTGCGAGAAGTATTAGTGACAATACTCTCTTCTACAAAAAACAACAGAACTATTAAGCAAACAATTCCCAAGAGAAATATGTATATTTTCAGTGATGCCGTGAGCGAACACCCTGGTCAAAAATCCATGTGGCCGTCCACATGGAAATTCCATGTGGCCAATGTGGAACATGGCCATATGGAACCGATGTGGACGGCCATAAGGCGTTTGACACAGTCCATAAGGACGATGTGGAACGAAATTCCCATGCGGACGTCCATATGGAACCACAGATTTTTCCTTATGGCATGTCCACATCAACCATTTATCACAGATTTTTACCATTACTACCAGATTACCATTCACTTTAAGTGAATATACATCAGAAAAAATAGTTATTTCAATAAAAAATGAATGATATTAAGGAATTAAAAATAATTCCATGCACATAATTCGCCTTACCTCAACCTAATAAAAGTGGTGAGAAATCTCTGAGGGTTTGTAGCCTAGCATGAATCCAGCTTCAATCCTAAATACTCTAATCCTGAATACTCCATACAACACCATAATGACACATGACAATTGGACCCCATATCAAACACCGCATCCTCCAAAAGGATGCTTAGAAGGGAGGGAATTTCCTTTTTAGGAAAGCCAAAGCCTCAGTCGGTGGATGCTCCTCCTAAAATCCCCGATGGCTATGCATACCATCGAATGTATAAGGATGGGCTGCTTTTCACCAGTGATCAGGTAAAGAATGAAAAAACAGACTGCTCTTTTGCTGTTCTTGATTCTGGTCAGCTTGTTAGAATAAGATGGTATGTTCTGACAGCTGACAATGAAGAAAAACTACCATTCTATCCTGCAGGTTGTTAAGGCCTGGTTACATGATACGTTAACACGTACGGGTTCATGTACATTTGTGTGAATGGTTTCTGCTCAACTTGTGCGAATGCATGAACCAAATAGAACAGGTTCTATTTTCTGTTCACGCATTCATTCATTTGTACATTTTGGTGTGGTTACTCGGCGCATTTTTGCGTTCATGCATTTACACATTAACTCGTACGTGTTAATGTATCGTGTAACCAGGCCTTTAGCCGTGCTATAAGGTTCCCCCCGGGGTAGGTAATGGTTCCGGGGTGATTTTGGGAGGGGAACCACCCATGAACCATTCCAGGAGGATCGGTTCCCTGCTGTTCTCTTAAGAGAATTACAAAAATTAATTGTATTTACAAAAAACCCTATAAGCTGTTCCCGGAGATACGTCATGGAACTCCCACCTTCTCCTACTCCAAAAAAGCTGACGAACTAGAGATAGCTGTAATAACACATAGTACGACCTCGGATCGGATATAGCATATCACATATAATTTCATTCGGCATAATTTGGCACACGCACACTATAAACATAACTACCGACCTAAATCCGTGAACGTCTAGCGCTTCTTGATGTCACATAACGAATTCACAATTTTAATAACACACTTATGCGAGTTAAAATTTTAAACTAACAGGACAGTTTATAAATAAAATATATTATATTTATTGACGATACTTCCATTTTCAATCATTGCATTCACTTGCCTTTGTAACATCTAAGATTCCAAATCTAAGGCGTAATGTCAAAAATAACCAATGTGACAATAACAATATTAAATATACCACATGGAACGAGAATCAAAAGCTGTGATCGAGCTTTGTTAATGCATAAGATTTTAATGGTTGATCAAGGTGTTCAACAACCCAGAAGTCTTTTTTAAAAAATAACGTTCCTCTTAAAAGTGAAACTATGTACGGGGAGTTCGTATAAAATATCACCGAAAGTCATCACTTCACTGTCACAACACACACAAATTTTCACGTTTATCATGTAACTGAATGATGATCTGAATTGTCCTTGGATCATTCCAAATGTTCCAATTTTTTTATGACTTTAATGTGCCTGAAAAATGAAAAATACCGTTAATGCGTGTCATCAATTCAGAAATCCTGCATGGGAGGCAGATGAAAACATTGACAAATTCGTTCAACACAATCGCTTGTCATTACAATCATTTACTCACCGTAACGTAGTTGTCTATTAGAATTTTAAAGTAAGCTTCCATGATCACTAATTACAAGAAAACGTAATTATTTGAGGAGATAATTCTTTCTCACTTTTCTCGCCAGGATGACAGCCATTTTGAATTTCGAAGTGGTCTTGCAATTAATCGATAGTAGTCGATTCGATATGGGTCGATACGTCGATACAACTTTCCACTAACCGCGAACTATAAAAATGTGAATATTCACGTTAAAATTACTCGTGGGCACGAAAGTTGTTATTTATAGTTTATGATACTGTTCTTTTTAAGAAAGATGTTTCCTAAACTTTATTTGAACAGAACGGACTTGGAATTTCATCATTGAAAATTAAAACTCAACTAAGGGCACACTAATTGTAAGACTACTACTACACGAATTTTATTTCCCATTTTCATACTATTAGCGAAAGATTGGTTTTAATTTTAATACAGCTAAATCGTCAGTGCAACCTAACTTTTTAAATGATTATCAGCCAGCCAAAAAGTATAGCGTTTCTCCACGTTTTCAGCTAGTTCTTGACTATAATTATACTTATCAGTGTTTACAATGAAGGTAATTATGGTGGAATAACTATGAGATTTATAGAAAATTTCGAAGTATTAACGTAATGACACTTTCGGATGTAATTCCATCGGGATTCTGTACTAAGTTTTTGCCACATTTCACAGGAACCTGCTAGATTCCAGCTACGTTTAGCGGAACCCTGTGAAGTTCCTGCAGGTTTCCTGACAATAGTCTTGCAGGAACTTCATCCAACCTACTGAAACACTGAAAGCTTTTACATAGTTGCATCCATGCATATTCTGCTACAAATTTCAGTATCTGTTGAACATAAAAGCAAGGTAACCAGCTCTTGATTGAGTTTGAATGTGAGATGGAATTGAATTATGGAAAGTATGAGAGATCTCTCATCTCAGTTACATTTTTTTGTTTAAATTTTGAATAATTTTGCACAAAATGTTATCTTTATAAATGCTCTCCCCTGGTCAAAACGATCCATATCAAAAGTCCATATGGACGATGTGGAACAATGTGGACGATGGGGAACTGAGGGGTGCTAAGAGGGGTTTTCCACATCGTCCACATCATTGTTCCACATCGTCCACATTGCCCACATCATTTTTCCACATCGTCCACATCGCCCATATGGACTTTTGATATGGAACGTTTTGACCAGGGCATTCTCTGCTCAACATTATATAAACACATATTTTCAGTTCAAAACATACCTCCTAGAATGAGGATTTTCACATCACAAAATTTATCCGTTCCTTTCACTTCGTCGTAGTTTTCTTTCTGATTTAATCCTGGAACGAAGGCCAACAAACTTCCTTTTCACGGTCCACACAAGGCATGGTAATGAATATCTTCAACGTGACCACAGTTCACTGGCCTTTTATAAATTAACTATTTTAACCATATGAGATTGCTTTCCGCTCTACATGCAGTAGCAACCAATACTTCACGATATGATGCTCAACGGAAAGGAAACACTTCAGTGATAGCGAAATAACCTTAACACAATATTATAATCCAAGATGGAGCGTTTTCACGCACTGCATTCGGAGTGAAGTTAGCATCTTAATTCGAAAGAGGGTTGTTAAGTACTCAAAATTAGAACTTTTTAACCGTTTATTCTCATTTTGAAATTATATCAATACTTATTTTCTGCTTTATTTCCATATTTATTTACTCGTACGATATGAATGAATTTCAAGCTATCAAATGCTTAAGTAGTAGGTGGTGGGAGGACTTAGTTTTTGTAAACATCCGGTTTCATGTTGTTGATTTGCGAAAACCTGGAGCCAAGCAAACAAAAAAACTAGATAATAAACATCATTAATATTCATGAATTATTTAAACCAATAATGTAATGATGAATTACAGAATGGCCATATTTCATTTTCTTGGTGTATTAACAGGAGGAAGTTTCAATTTCTACATGGGACTACAAATTATCAGAACCTGTATATATGTCGACAAAGTCAGCAACAAGCTTTGGTCAAGTTTAATGCCGATTGGCTTGTAGATATGAACTATTATCAATATATTGACGTACAAATCATAAATGAAAAAACTGGACAATAAGAATTAAGTAATTTGCTATGCTCTGCCGGTACCTATAGGTACTTATACCGGTATACCAGTCTGTATGTCCCGAGTAAGCCAAATTTCGCCGATCATACCAAAACTTCGTGTGCTGTAGGGGTGGTCTGCCTTTTGACCATATTTGCTCAATATCAAACAAATGAACTCATTAACGCTGAAAATATTTCATTTAAAGTTATCAACCTATGGTCCAATTAAAACGAGTTACCTCCCCGAAAAGATGAAAGCAGATGAAACGAGTAAGAGAAGGAACGAGTTGAAACAAGTTAACACGAATTACCTCGCTGACGAGACGAAAGAAGATGAAAACGAGTACGAGAAGGAACGAGTTGATTCAAGTTAACACGAGTACCTGGCCGACGAGATAAAAGCAGATGAAACGAGTACGGGAAGGAACGAGTTGAATAAAGTTGGTACAACTTTCCTCGCCGACGAGAGGAAACGAGTATGAGAAGAAACGAGTTGAGTCAAGTTTACACGACTAACCTCGCCGACGAGATGAAAGCAGATGAAACGAGTACGAGAAGGAACAAGTTGAATCAAGTTAACACAAGTTACCTCGCCGACGAGATGAAACGAGTACGAGAAGGAACGAGTTGAATCCACTTAATTGAAGTTCGTTGGAGGTGTCATTGAGCTGCGGGTAGTGTACGTTCACGGGGTAACCGAGTTGGAAACAGTTGTTACGAGTTCAGAACTCGTAAATGCAAGTTGATCCGATATAAAGTCCAACTTGATTCATCTCGTTTTAACTGGAAATTTTCCGCAGGGTTATCAGGCTACTCAATTTCGCCGAGGGAAATGATGTATTGTATGCAGGAAACTTTTTCATCTAGTAATTCTGAAAAATGGAAGTTTTTGAAGTCTTCAAAACGAGATTCCATTTGAACCACTAAAGTGTCAATAATTTCAAAAGCGAGCATTCTGAGTGAATCAAACGTGTCTAGTCGACCCTGGTTGTTGCCGTTCAGTCCTTTAGCCGTATTGATGCATTCCTCGACAATGTCATCATTCCGGAGACATTTTATATTTTTAGTAGTCAGTTTTATTTCATGGTTACAAACATTGACATTAGATGGGGATTTTTCCTGAAGTACACTAAACAAATGATCTGAGAATGTAAAGATCTTTTGGTAAAAAACAAGTAGAAACAAATGTTGGATTTCCTAACGTCCTTAATAGACCAAGAGCACCATTGTAGGACTCCCCATCCCAGCAGTCAACATTCTCTACAATGTGAGAAAGAGCTCTTTTCAGTTCATTAAAGTGTGATGTAATATTTGCTGTTGCCCTCGAATGATAATTCCAGCGTGTGGTGCTTGCTTGGGGGAGTTTGAAACCTAATTCTTTCAGAAGATGAGATCTTTTGGATGATTTGCTGAAGTACGTGTGAAAGGCTGTTAAGTTGTACACGAAAAGACGCACTTTCTTGATTGTTTTTGCACAGTTCAGAAGTACTAAATTAAGCCTGTGGGCGTAGCAGTGAATGAAAAGAGTGCGAGGACATTTTGTTGTTTTACTATGGTCTGAACACCGCCGTGATGACCTGCCATTACTGAAGCGCCGTCATATGTTTGACAGACCAACTTTGTATCTATTTTTCTAATTTTTATCGCGTTAAGAATTACATCGGCTAAACCTTTCGCGGTTTTGTCTTTTGATACATCAAAGAACCCTATAAAACGTTCTTGGACAGAATCATTCACGCAGTAGCGAATTATTATACTTAGTTGCGACTGACAGGATACGTCGAGTGTTTCGTCTGCCTGTACTGACACAAATGGGCATGAATATAATTCTTTTTGAATAGCTTCATTAATCACTAATGTTACACATTCAATTAGTTCATTTTGAATGTCACTCGAGGTTCCTTTAAACCCCGAAGTGGACTCCAACTGTTCTCTCACGAACTGTTCTTCTAGTGCAAGAATGTCTAACATTTCCAGGTAATTTCCTTTATTTATTGAATCCTCACCCTCATGATGCCCGCGAAACGCGAGCTCCTGTTTTCCTAAGAAGCATATCACCTGAATTAACCTACCAACATATCGTCTATTACGACTCACCATTTCGTCATGTTTCACGCTTGAAAGCCTAGCCGCTTCAGATAATGCATGCTCGATTCTGTGTTTCCACAGAAGATGGTAACGTTCCCAATTCAGGATATGTTTCTTTGATATCTGATGTTTTCGTGCCCTGCGTTGGAAATTTTTGACACAATCGATGCCTGATTCACGCCACTCTTTGCTGTCACCACCGAACAGAAGATATACGTAACAATACATTCTTCCTGTCGTAGCACTTGCTGTAAGCCACTCGTACAACTCATACCAGTGCAACTGAAACTTATGAGACTAATGGCCATCATTCTGCACAATGTTGAGATGAGGTGTTGGTCTTTTAGCTTTAACAGCTCGCTTTTCTTCATAACTCAACGATGAAAATGGTGTTTTCACAAAAAAATAGTAAGAGATCACTACACTGTTCCATCATGAAGTAGACTTGTTATTGTGCGACCACTAAACAAAGAAAACATGCACACGATACGTACGAAATTGTTTCTTCCAGAATCAACCTATCCTCATTTCCCTCCGTCTCGCCATCTCTTGCTCATTCGTTGAGACTCGGAAGGACTCGCGAGAACTAGGCGCGAGTGTCTAGGCTCTCAGCGCGCAAGAATCACGCGGCTTTAGATTTAAATGCGAGGCGGTGAATAAGCGTATGCGCATGCGTCATCCGGCCATTTGGAGTCTACCAGCAGCCAGACTCCCAAGCCTCCAAAATATCCAAAACACTTCAACGCAACGCAATGTGCGGAAACATGGGCCAAATTTCTTTTTCCCTTGCTTTCTCGGCAACATAAAATGCATCACAGAGCTGAAAAAATAGTAAATGTTTTACTGTAATTATTTTGGGTATTCTCAGGCTCCCAGATTACCCTTAAGCTTCGCCACTGATGCCTATTATCTTTTACTACATAAGTGATAATAAATTAAGAAACATTTAATCCATGAAATAACTTGAAATAAGACTTCGCATGAGCTTCCTTGGGGTTAATAGTTCAGTCGTGGACAGTAAAAATATGGTATTACCGTATAACTTTTTTAACCAACACCGATTTTCATGAAAATTTGGTTTTAGGCTCTATTTACCATCTTCTTCAAAATCTATCCTGTGCCGGAGGGGGCTTTTTATTTTTTAGGGGTGGAAACCACCCATTATGGCAAAAAATTGTAAAACTGTAGATTCTAGCGTCTAATTGATTGAAATAATGTTTAAATGAGTTATTTGTAGATACCTTGATATTCTCGAATATCATTTATGATGCATCACAAAATTTCAACCCTCATAAATCATCCCCTGGAGGTAGTAATAATTAAAAAATTATTTAAAAAAGGTTTCTACAACTTGAAATTATTTAGATGTGCATTCATACTGAATTAAGATTACTAATAGAATATAATTTATTATTTGTTGAAACGCTTCAACCGTTATAAAAGCCACCCCTTACGACAAAAAATATAAGAATTGTGGTTATAATTATATATATATATACACACACACAGAGACATCACGATTAATCATAAGGTCAATGGGGGCGTTTACTCGGAACCGAAATCGCAGTTTTGTACACGAAATCGTTCGATGGAAACGAAAAAAGAATTTTAGTGAAAAAAATTAATCTCCTAACCACAACCATTCACTCATAAATCAAAAATTAAAATAAGCAAAAGGTGACGCCCACCGAAAAAGCTGCTGTGATAACATTGACGTCATTTTCCTCCCGTTCTTGACTGCTTTTATGGGAAGGGAAGGGAGTGGAGCGGGGTTCTCGGAAGGTCTGCTCGCACAGATCCTGTCGCAATCACTCCTATTGGCAGAGTCAGCTGTGTCCCCCCATAGCGATAAGGCGAAGTAGCTTCGCGGGCTCAGTTGTGATTGGACGAAGTCGATATACGTCAGAGGTGGCACCACGCCCACTTTTCCGAAAGGGTTAAAAACATCAGTTTTTCGCCGCTTATAACTCGAGAAATAATTGACGGATCAAAAAACGGAAAATACGGGTCTTTTTATTTTACAAAATCTATCAGTTTCGGCAATAAAAAAAATATGGTAAACGGCCGCATTCTACATACTTTCACCTGTGCCAATGACTGTGCTCTGATTTTTCTGGCTTTATACGTACACTATAAATTGCGTGAATATGATATGTGTACATATCCTTCATATGTATGTAAACATTTGCATGTATGTATGTAATTAGTGTATATTATATATGTTTGGTTTGGCACGTAGGTATCCTCTCTGCTCCATAATGCCTGCTCCGGAATTTTCATAAAAATGCGATTGATATTTCAACGATAATTCCCTGAATTTTTAAGCTATAAACTTCATAAAAAAACTATTTTGTAGAGAAACTATTTTTGAAAAGGGTTGATTTTAAACCGCTTGGCTAGGCTACTACCCAAGCAGCATAATGATATCGCCCAATGTCATTTTTACACCGTCACATATAACTTATTCGTGAATACGATATTGGCTACCGATATCGGCAAATGCCAAAAGTGATAACATTTGCCATTATAAAAATGACATTTGCTGACGATATTGGGCTGATATAAATTTGATGATAAAAAGTCATCTTTCACCGCTATACAGTGTCATAAAAATGATATTGGGCAGGCGTATGATTGATATTACCATGGACTGATTTTTCATTAACATGATATTTGGATGATTTATTAAGTAAGATAGTCAAAATGTATCATGAGGAAACATTTTAAAAATATTTATGATCAGGGACGGTCGTTTAGTAAATCTGCGATGGTAAAAGGGAAGGCGAGAGGTTTCGATGTAAGAATGTTCACGTTTAGAACCCTGAAATTAACCCCTGATCCAACTCTCCTTGTTGAGGAATGGGTAATTTTAAGCGTTTATGATAGTGATGAGATACCTACTTTACTCCTGACCCAACTTCCCCTGTAGTGAAAGATGCGTAACTTTAAGCGTTATCGTTGCAATAAAATATTTCAAACTGAAAACGTTCTGTTGAAGTTATTGGAGTTATAACCCAATAAGGAGGGTTCACATTAACTGCCATGCGAAAAAATTTACCTGGACCGGGAGTCGAACCACGGACCTTTGGCTTTCCATTGCGCAGACCACTACGCTACCCAGGATCCCTAATTTGCATGGCAATTTTACCGAGCTTCAAGGTACTGGATGTTGAGCCCTCGCGGTCCATCAAGGATGGCAACGCAAGGAAGAAAGGGCTTCATAGACGCCACGACCAAAGGTGAAACCCTTCCAGCTCTAAAGCCGCGGTTGGTGGTAACTGTAGGATATTCCAAGCCTGCCGCGTGAACAATTTGTAAGCAAACATCGAATCCTTAAATAATCATATTTCTTATTTTATATGTAGGCTTCCAAATGGTTTCTGATGTTCTGACCAATCACGAATTTTTGACTTTCTTCTCTCTGACGTCGGAGGAAAAAATGTCAATACTCAAAATTATAAAATCCAGCGACCAGAAAAATGGGATCATTTTTATGTCCTTAATTAGTCAGCTCAGGTGACATCATTTTTGCATCAGTAAATCGGTATCACTTTAAGATACGATTGGCGATATCAATTTTACAGCAGAAAAAGGTATCATTTGTATGTCATTTTTATATCGGCACTATCAGCCGATGTTAAAACGGCATTGGTGACGTCAAAATGACGTTGGGCCGACGTATAACTGCCATACGATGCTGCTTAGGTAGTGACACGCAAATGCAAACTTTGAACGGCCATATCTCATTCAATTTTAATGCTACAGAAACAAAAAAATTTTTCAGTAAAAAACCTATATTTTTGCACTCGTGCATTTTTTTCGTATCATGATTAGTTTTTGGTTTATTTTGAAAAAAGACAATTTTTCGCAAAATTGCTAAGGTGCCATTTTGATTTAAATCAAAAATTTATTCTAAAATAACCATCGAAACCGGTCAAATCCCCTGAATCATATTACTAGTAACCGAATATAGTAAACTGTAAGTGGGTTCAATATATTTCAATTAGGGTGGTAATGCCGTTCCTTTTTTCCCGAAAAAAAATGCCTTTTGTCATAAGTCTCTTAATTTTTGTGCCAAAGACTTTTAACAGTGCTCATTTTAAAGTTTTTTTCAAGTGCTTTAAAAAAGATCACATGAGTTTTCTCCGAAAATTTTACCGTTTTTCAGCTATTTAACTTTGAAGGTTTCAAATTTTGCGTTTCACGAACTAAAGCCTCCCTTCAACGAATAGTAACGAGTTACTATTGGGTCTACAGTAGCTTAGCAAAAACCAATGTTTTTTTTATAAGCTGCATTTAAGCTCAGAATGGTTTTTTGGTAAAATTTAAGCTTTTTGAGTTATTCGTGAAAAACCGTTTAAAACATTCGTTTTTTTCGATTAAAAATGTAGTTTCAACCGTGAATAGCTCGAAAAGTATCAACTTTACAAAAAACTTAACACAATAAAAATTGCTTAGAATTGGTCAATCTAACGATTTCCGAACTTAATTTGAACGAAACATTTTTAACCCCCTAGAAGGGGTGGATTCCACCTCCAGGGTGAAAGCCACCCCCGGAACATTGTAGATTTTGAAGTAGATGGTAAATAGAACCTAAATCCAAATTTTCATGAACATCGGTGTTGCTTAAAAAATTATACGCAGAAAACCGTCCACGACTGGACTTTAATATATATGTGAAATAATGGACCAGTTGATACTGAAGAGTATGAAATATATATTAGACGTTAAATATATATTAAGAACCCCTGCGTATTATACTAGGTTTGATCAGAATAACGAGATCAGGGAGATAGATTGTCGTACCGATAGATCTAAAATGCCATTTTTCCCGCGTACCATAAGACAGAACAATAGGTAGTCTAGCAAAGGGATAAGTAGGTGAAATATTTTTAGAATAGTCCTTGGTGTATGATGCATGTATTAACAACCAATAATCCCTTTATTATTATGTTGATATTAACCATTTAGCTGAATGTGACCATATTATCTAGCATGTATCTGTGTAGTACATCTACATCTACATAATACCCTACAAGACACCATAAAGGTGTGTGGCAGGGGTTGAATTCACACCTACCATGCACCACATATCATGCATAAAAAGTATTAGTAATAATATGCTAGTTAGTACTTCACAATTTAAAAAAGATAAAAATAGCAAAGCAAGCATGTAATATGATGCTGTTAGTTGGGCTAGCTTAAGGTCCTTATACCAGCATGCAACTACCTATGCTATCCATTTCTACACTCGTATTTGATATATTTACAGTTATTCGTATCCCTAATTGTACAAGGAGAAAAGATCAATTTAAATCTGTCAGTTCGGCAATCAATTTCTATAATTTAGAGATTATGGTCCTGTCTACCATAGTAAGTTGGGGTTCGCAAAATATTTTTAACCTAATCACCGAAAATATTATCTTGGAAAATATTTAGGAGATTTAAGTCAGAATTTCAACGATGATCTGGCAATGATTCCCATTTTAATTCATTTAATAGACTGGTTACGCTAGTAAGGTTATCGTTTCATGCCTTCACAAATCTTGCCGATCTTCGCTGCACACGTTCAAGTTCATTATTCAGACCGATTTCGTAGGGATCCCATACACTGGCAGCATATTCCAAATGAGGTCTAAAGAGGAAAAAGTAGCTGATTTCTCGTACATGATCGTCACATTTACCCAGTACTCTTTTGATGAATCCCAGTTCACGTTCAGTTCATTAGCTTGACCCATGTCACGTCATTTCACGTGTGTTTACCCCAGAAAAGATCATGTGCCAGTCTTATTCCAAGATATCAAACGGATTCCAGATTTTTAAATTTATTATTACTTATTATGTAAGTGTTAGGAGGAGATCTATTCTTTTCCAAAAATTCATAACTACACATTTAAAAAAAATTTATTCTGCCATGTATGCCACCATTTACCAATTCCTTGTAGGTCATCGTTTAAATAATATTTATCACTGGAAACCCACCTAAAATCCTCGCTATTCAATTTCCTGTGCTTCAGAACTCCGTTGGAAATCGCAGGTGGCCCAGCGGAAGGAATGGTGTCGTTTACCATATTTTTATCGCCGAATCTGATAGAGTTTGTGAAATAAAAAGACCCGTATTTTTCCGTTTATTGATCCGTCAAGTAGTTCTCGAGTTATAAGCGGATGTTTCTAACCCTTCATGAAAAGTGGGCGTGCATCGACCTCCTACGTCATCCACTTCTTCCAATCACAGCTGAGACCGCGAAGCTACTTCGCCTTATCGCAATGGGGGACACACAGCTGACTCTGCCAATGGAAGTGGTTGCGACAGGATCTGTGCGAGCAGACCTTCTTATAACCCCCCTCCACTCCATTCCCTTCCCCTAAAAGCAGTCGAGGACGGGAGGTGGATGACGTCAATGGTCTCAAAGCAGCTTTTTCGGTGGGCGTCACCTTTTGCTTGTTTTAATTTTTGATTTATGAGGGAATGGTTGTGGTTCGAAGATTAATTTTCTCACTAAAATTCATTTTTCGTTTCCATCTAACGATTTCGTGTACAAAATTGCGATTTCGGTTCCGAGTAAACGCCCCCCCTACCGTATGTGTGAATTCCACACGCCAATGGCTTATTACGGGGTGAACTCTACCCTCACCTATCAAAAACCAACCTTCAAGTGTAACACTAATTTTAAAATTTTTTTAAGGTTATATACGAATTTGATATCCAATGCATACGAATTTGAACGAAGATTATTTACATGACAGGTACCGAGTGGCAGTGCATCGTGGAATGGCAGTTCTGGAGGGGAGACCAGCACAGTGCAGAAGCCAGTAGGAGACCCTGCATCTATTTATGCCTGACGTTAGCAGTTGCTATCTGCTAGTGAATAATAACAGTTGAAAAATAGCACGTTGCACATTAGCAACCCATCCCTACTTGGAACAGTTATATTGACGCCTCCCGGTGAGTTTTTCATCATTAATCGAATGATAATTATAAATTAGTACTTGAATATTGCGTTTCAGTTGTCACAGTTGTATTCGTTTGGTTTGGAGCCGTTGCTATAACTGGAGTCCTACATCCGTCCCGAGGACGATTTAGGACCCCCAAAATGTATTTCTCCTTTATTATAGTTTCTCTGACCGCTTACTCTACTTTTGATTGATGTACGATCACTTGTCGGCTGCAGAAAGCAGAATATTTTATATTTTCATTCATCCAGTGGCCTTAGCAACCTAAAACTTTTTGTAACGCAGACGATTTTGATATTTAAATGGTCAGGGTGTCCGGCGACCTGGAATACTCAGGGAATGGGGTCGTTTACTATATTTTTTTGTTGCCGAATATGACAGAGTTTGTAAAATAAAAAAACCGGTATTTTTCCGTTTTTCGATCCGTCAATTATTTCTCGAGTTATAGGTGTCGAAAAACTGATGTTTTTAACCCTTTCGGAAAAGTAGGCGTGGTGCAACCTCTGACGTATATCGACTTCGTCCAATCACAACAGCCCGCGAAGCTACTTCGCCTTATCACAAAGGGGGGGGACAAAGCTGACTCTGCCAATCGGAGAAGTTACGAAAGCATCTGTGCGAGCAGGTCTTCCGAGAACCCCCCTCCACTCCCTTCCCTTCCCCTAAAAGCAGTCAAGGACGGGAGGAAAATGACGTCAATGTTATCACAGTAGCTTTTTAGGTGGGCGTCACCTTTTGCTTATTTTAATATTTGATTTATGAGTGAATGGTTGTGGTTAGAACATTAAATTTTCACTAAATTTCTTTTTTCGTTTCCATCTAACAATTTCGTGTACAAAATTACGATTTCGGTTCCGAGTAAACGCTCCCATTCTTGTAGTTTTAAGAAAAACCCTGGAAATATGTATATGGCAGCCGACTTCCATTACGACACGGAGAGGAGTTAAAACTGCACCTTGGCTTGCCCTCTGCTCGGGTCAACGCAACGCTGTTCATTTCATACCGTGCACCCTCTCGCGCTGTTCACCCACACCACCCTCCCTCCGTGCAGTCCAGTGCTACTCACGCTGCTGCCGTCGAATTCGGCCAGCCGTTCGAGTCACTTACAACCTCGTCGAGCGCTTGGTGAATGCTCGAAAAACACGACATCATCGCATGACGTCACGGCACGGTGTCACTATGGGTGTTGTTTATCTGTTTATGCGTGGAGGTAAGTTATTTTATGAATACTTGGCGATAACGTAAGTATTTATCTCAGTTGTTTAATGCAATAGACGATTGTACTTCGATTTTTTATTCACGTAGCATGGATGGTAACGAGTAAATCGTCCTACTAAGAAACATAATGCCTGTTTAGTGCCCAAGAACTTCTACTGCGTCTATGCAATCGCTGTTTTTTTTTAAGAACGCCGCCATAAGGGAGTCAACCAAGGAAATTGTCGGAATGTGCTTTTTTAAGTATTTTTCCAGTCATCGTTTCGTTCGAGAAACGGCTAAAAACCTCTAAACAATATATTCACTTCGTTTTATTTTAAAAATAAATGTCTGTCTCCGTAGCAATATGGAACCTATACCGTGCAGTGACGTCAGAAGGCTTTTCAGGTCACGTGACTTTCGTCAATATCCGGGATCATTTCAATATCATTCAATAAATTTTGTGGTGGGCGCAGAAAAATTTGGCTTATATATTTAAATTGGTGAGAAAATTTTGCATCAAGTAGTACATCATTAATCTTCGAGAAACAAATTTTATGCATATCCCCCGAGTGGTGTTCACCATCTTCACCGCCTACTTTGTATTCGTCAATTTATGTTATTCCTGCACATTTTCGGGCACGAAAATGGCACCCTCCTGTGGTGACCGGCTCTTGAAGAGGTCTTCGAAGTGGAGGAGCGTGTCCCCGCTGAATTCATAACTGACTGTAGTCATGGAAGGAGCCGGAGAAGTGCTCTCCACGGAGCACACCAGCCAATGCTCTACTAGTTACCATTTTTCGACATTCAATTTTTCATAAGCGACTGCATATTGCTAACGATGTTTATGCTGTTCTAATGTATCCCTTTGTCCCTCGAGAGTTTTGTTTCTCTAGTGCATTCATTTGCTTTCCTTTCTCGGCGGCCGGTTACAGTTCAAAAGGCCTCCAATGGTTCCCAAGGATCTTTGACGTCACGCGTCACCCCAACTCTTCCTCAAGACCTGCTGAATCCTGTGCCTCCATCATGGATCTTCATAAGGCGTGCGCCAGCGTTATCGTTATTTATTCATTAAAGTTATCTCAGATAGAACGTGACATCCGTTCTTCATTTTTCGTACAGCACGTCAAATCGCTTATTACAATCAGTGGAGCGAATTTTATTGACGATTATTGTTAACCCTGCGCTACTCTAGGGGGTAAGCGTTAACGATAAAGATTGCGATAACGCGAAAGATAGATCCGTGATTCCACACCTGGAGTTTACTCTCCGAAAGGAGAGGGTGGGGTCGGAAGTCTCACCGCCCTCAAACCAATACTTGCGAGCATCCCTTCTGCTTCGTTAGTCCGCTCCTCTTCCACGCTTTCTGATGCCTTTCCATTTCACCTCTTTAATGGCGCTCTCGAGCAGTGGAATCGCTTGTAAATCATCTGCCATCTCCTTATCTTCCTGGAAACTCCTTCGCTGATGAGTCGCGCAGAGGGCGTGGTAGACCTGCAGAGCGTGGGATCTCTGCTTCTCCGGCAAATCGGAAACCATTCGTCCCCCTCTCCCCCAGGGGCAATCACCCGTCCGTCGCTCGCCTCTCCTTCCGGCCATCCAAACTGCCGCCTTGCCATTCCCAGCTTCTCCCCTCACCCCCCCCTTGCCCCCTCCATTGCCCCGGGCGTTCAAGTCTCTGGGGGCGGGCGTTCAAGTCTCCGCAAAGCGATCGCTTTCGGGGGATGGAGCGAGACCGTCATTACGTGGGGAGTTGTCGCGGGCAGGTGGGGGTTGGGCCGACGATTGCCAGTTACGACCTCTCCGCTCGACAAAGCACCGCGTGCGGCTGAAGCAAGAGCTTCATTTCCGTGGGTCGCGGGGGCCCAAAGGAGAGGGGCCCCGTAGATTTAGGACCCCAGCCCCGCCCCGGCGCCTTGCCCCCCTCCTCATCATCGGCGCACTCGGCTCCGTGGCGTGTGCGTGCTCGGGGAACACCCCCTCTCTGGCAGCAGAGAGGTGGCAGCGGATATGCAGCTGTGGAAGAGCAGCGGAGGAGGAGGAGATGGGAGGGAACTGATTCGCCCTTTATTGCGGACCAAACTGCGTATAGGTGGGCCCTCTGTCGGACACATCGAGAGTCCTTCGATTTTATAGCGGTGCGGAGTTCTCATCTCCCAAGATTAATCTCGGTTCATTCTCGAATAAAGCCTTCTCAAATAAGAATGTGGATTAACCTCTATTTTCTGGTAATATTTCTTGCCCCTTATTGCGCACTGAGTTTATCTCTATTTGTATTGTTGTTTATAAAGGAGGTCTCTTGAACCATTTAATTTTCAGCAATAAAACTGAAGAAGGTAGCTTCAGGCGAGATGTGGTGGAATTGGTCCATATTGACGGGCTAAATTGCTTATTAAACCATGCAATACTCTAGTTTTGATGGCAAGATGAGGGAAATGCTACAACTCTGGATTAATTTGGGTAGAAAGGTGAAGAAATGCAAAAAGCATAATCCATGGCTTTTTCCTCGTCTATTTTCTTAGATAAGCGTTTTAAAGAGACGAGATAGCTTCTAAAGCGCTCGTAAAGGGTTGGTTAGAACCAGAGGGTTTTTTTTTAGATTTGTCCTCTTTTCACTTAAAGATTATAGCGTAAAACGTGAATGAATGGGAAGTTGGAATATGTGAAAGGTTTATGACGTGCACATATACACTCGAGGTGTGATACAGTCCCTTGGCGAGTCAAGTTTCGTCTCTGAAATGAATGCAATCATTTTCGCCCATTTTATTCCGTCAGTTGCGCGCTGATTGAGCTCGAGAAAGTTGACGAGATATTTTGGCTGAAAATAAATCAAAAAATTAGGGTGTTCATAGGAAACCAACAGCAAGTCATCACGAAATATCGTGCTCGAAAATGTTTCATAATCAGTGAATGTCAGGTACGTAATGTGATGGGATCGTAAATATAGATAAGAAGCATATAACGTGGTAACTGCTAAAGTTCTTAGTAAAATAACCAGAATTAGATGGTGGAATTTTACCACCGGATTCCAATACAATTAAAGGAAAAGGAAATTGTATTTGAAGCGAATTCGCTCTTCGATACGTTTTTATGCAATACTTCTCAATGAATGGGAATAATTGAGAATCGAACCTAGTGATGGAGAGCCAGAGATAGCCATGGGATTGCGTTGGGTTCGCGGCTTGAGGGCAGGATTTCCCCCCTTAGCGTGTGGGCGGCAAAGGATTAAGAGTGCCATTCTTGTCCCTATTCAAGTGTTCTGCCCTTTAGTTCAGTATCCAGTCCGTAGGGCTGGAAGTACTCGGTTCCTTTCGTTAGGAGATCGCTAATGCCCGTCCTGGCTTTCTCTCCACCCATCCTCTACTCCCCTGTCTACCTCTCCCTAGATACCAAACCGTCTCAATGGCTCAAATGACCGTATTTGTCGCTCACCTCCTCACTATTAACAGCGTAGCGAAATGAACGTCAAAGTAGACATCTAATCCGATTCGGGCATATAATTATAGGTGAGGTATTAACATAAAGTAGTAATGCAAGACCGCCTGCCCCACTGCAGCTGTTCAACGTCACTTGTCTTTCCAGCTGTAAGCCGATTCTCATCTTCGTAAAACGCCCTCTTCGCCTGGGCTATTGCAATCATTATTTCCGTTTTCCTTAGACCATATCTAGGCGCTCGGTTCCCCAGATAAAAATACCCGTTCACCGCTTCTACATTTTGGTTCCCGAGTTTAACGTCATCTCTTTTCTCCTACTGGTCTCCTTCAGGTGATATCTAGTCAGCATCTTTTCGACGTCTTTTTCAATCCTTTTTCTGTCTCTGCGGCGACCGCTGTGTGCTCGGCAAAACGCAGTCTTCTAATTTATTCCCCGCAGATATTCACTCCTGATGCCTTCTCTTTGACTTCATTGATGGTTTTCTTGGTGGGCACATAAAAATAACAGGAGACAGTGCACCACCTAGTCAAATTCCTTTCTCTATTCTTATTTCTTCACTGATGCGCCTGCATGTAATCACTGCTTCTCAGGTATTTATAGAGACTGTGGATAAGTTTTTAATCATTGTACATATGTGATATTCCATTTTCTTTGAGAATTCTCAGCCTCAAATGCCAACCAACACTGTCGATTGCTTTCTCCAAATCCACAAACGCTAAGAATGTCGGTTTGTTATTCATTAGTTGGCCCAAGAGGCTAAATTACTTCTCTTTTATACTTGTTTTACCTGAATCCAATTTAGTTTCCATCCAGGGACTCCTCAGGTTATCTTTTTATTCTTCTCTAGATGATTCTTGTCAATATTTTCGAGGTTTGTGTCTTAAGGGTAAAGTTTTCGCATTTCTCCTCCATCTTATATCTGGAACTAGGTACAATAATGTTCTTCTCTGCCTCCACCGGTTTCTTTCCTATTGATAACGCTTCAAAGATGGTCATGTACAGCCGAATGTCTTATATACAGCATTTTTGATCTCAGGAGGAACATCGTTAATTCCAGAAGCCATATTCACATGCGGATTCCTTACTGCTGCGTCGAAATCTGAATTTAGTTCTCTCGTGTCATCCCTCTCGACTTCCTCTCCAATTTCCTCTCCCGTTTACCATATATTTTATTGCCGAATCTGATAGAGTTTGTAAAATAAAAGGACCCGTATTTTTCCGTTTTTTAATCCGACAATTATTTCCCGAGTTATAAGCGGCCAAAAACTGATGTTTTTAACCCTTTCAGAAAAGTGGGCGTGGTGAAACCTCTGACGTATACCGACTTCGTCCAATCACAACTGGGCCCGCGAAGCTACTTTGCCTCATCGCAATGGGGGGGACACAGCTGACTCTGCCAATAGGACAGTTGCGACAGGATCTGTGCGAGCAGACCTTCCGAGAAACCCCCTCCACTCCCTTCCCTTCGTCGAAAAGCAGTCAAGGACGGGAGGAAAGTTACGTCAGTGATATCAAAGCAGCTGTTTCGGTGGGCGCCGCCTTTTGCTTATTTTAGTTTTTGATTTATGAGTGAATGATTGTGGTTAGAAGACAAATTTTTTCACTAAAATTCTTTTTTCGTTTCCATCTAACGATTTCGTGCAAAAAATTGCGATTTCGGTTCCGAGTAAACGCCCCCATTAACCTGGTGCTGAGATTACTTCCATTGAATCGTTGTTCCAGATATTCCTTCACTTTAACTTTATGCTCAGTGAAAAGTTCTCCACCCTTGTCTCCTATCTGTCGCTCCGTTACTTGGTTCCTTATCTTCCTGTAGGCATCCTTGCCACTTGCGAAATCACTCTGTATGTATTCGCTCATAGATCTTACGTCAGCAGTTCTCAGGCATTGTTGCTTATTTCGTTTTCTATTCATTTAACACAGTTTTTCTTCTTCGGTTATCACATTCTTGTATTTTATTATCTATTCAAGTAGTTCTATGACTTCTACCATATGCCAAGGCTTCTTCTTGGTTACATTGCTTCCCCCAACAGCTTCGTTATTTCACCCATATTAAATACTTTTCGATTAAGGCTATAGTCGCGTATTATGCCATATTGGTTTCTGATGAACTCCGATGCTGGTGTTGTGTCTCCTTACATTTTTCTACATGCCATACTTGCATCAGAGTTCTCCTCAGTTTCTTGAATTTCAAATGGTACTAATTTACATTAATTATTTTATACTGCACTGTTATACTTACAGCTCGCTGAATACTGTATTTACTTAATGCTGTTTCTCCACATCGCGAATTGTGTCAGGTTGTGAGATTTGAGTGGCCTTTAGCCTAAAAAAATCGTTGATCCTCTGAAAATAATATTTCGTTTCACGCAGCTGTAGTAGGTACACTATTTTCCTATTGGCTCACCTCTTCATAATTTTGCTCGTGATCCTTCTCTTTCACTTCCTTCATTATTTACTTCTTACATCTCGTCCGAAGTCTTCGTTTTTGAAGCTTCCCATTCGCTCTTCATCAGGGCATAATGTCTCAAAATATGGCCGATTAGGTTGTTCCGTTTTCTTTTAGGAGAATTCTTCCCTTTTCTCTCACTTCTTCTCTGCATTTATTATTCGATCTATCCATTTTATCTTCATTATTATTCTGCAACGCCACATTTCAAGCTTCTCCAGTCTTGAGTTTATACGTATTTTGTCGTCAATTCCTTAATTAATAATAGGTTATTAATAGGCGTTGACCAGATGTATGTTCTGATGCATTATTTCCCTCAAAGCTTGTAAATCGAGCTGGGGTGTCCCAGTGTAGGGGGACCTCAGGGGATTGGGTCGTCCCAGCAAAATAGTTGAAAATAGCGTCCACAGGTACTATACATGCCGGTGTTTTCCTCACCATTGTAGGACCTGACGTCACTTTCAGCCGGCCTATCAAAATACGTTTCAACGTGTTCTTTGGGCGTTTATTTTCCTTATTTCTCGAAAAATACGTTTCGTACTTACATGGTTTTCATCGCTAAGATTTAAAAAGTTTTCCAGAGACCTAATATTTAAAGTCCTCGATTTTCGTGATGGAATTTTAATTCATTCATTGTCAACTAACCCATCAGCGGGATTGAAAGACAAATGAAGACGTAAGGGATCGGGTTGGTGCGGGGTCTAATGGGGGTGTTCAGTGGGAACCGAAATCTCTACTTTGTACCCGAAATTGTTAGACGGAAGCAAAAAATGAACTTTGGTGGAAAATGATCTCTTCTAAGCAGCAATCGTAAATAACAAAATTGAAATACGCAACACGTGCCGAACACCCAACGAGCTGCACTCTACGTCATCCACCTCCCCTCCTCGCCTGTTTTGGCGCGAACACTGGAGGGGAATATCTGCGCACACAGCTACTGCGCATCCTGCAAATAACCCAAAATGCCCGAACAACGAAATTGACTGAGTAAGTACTTTCCGTGGGCATTTGGGCGTGAATAAAAGTGTACTGAAGTCTACGTACTTTTCCACACGTTACGACGTAGTCCAATATGCAATGCCTTTTTAAATACCCCGCATGTAGTCTAACAACCACTTCCGTTGGTAGGGTCAGCTGTGTGTGTCCCCCCCAATATGTGTGACAGGGCCAAGAGACAGACGCCGTCTCAGTTGGACGAAGGAATGACGTGCGAGTCTTCCGTACGGCCACTTTTCCGAAAGGGTTAAACACAATAATTTTTCGCTGCTTATAAATCGAGAACGACTCGACGGATCGACGAACCAAAAAATACGGGTCTATTTATTTTGAAAACTATATCAGATTCTGTATTCTGGTCTATTTATTTTGAAAACTATATCAGCAGCAATGCTAAGGATCGGGACATGGAACGTTAGGACTATGTTAAGGGCAGGAAAACTAGAGAATATTAAGCGTGAAATGGAGAGGGGAAAGATCGATTTGTTGGGATTAAGCGAAGTAAGATGGAGAGACCAGGGGGACTTCTGGAATGAAAAGTACAGGGTTATATACAGTGGAGGGGAAGAGAGCCAGCGGGGAGTGGCAGTTGTATTGAATGCAACATTAGGAAAAAGGGTGTTGAATGTGGAACAGGTAAGCGATAGAATACTAGCTATCGAAATCAAAGCGATACCGGCAAATATAGTCGTAGTACAGGTGTACATGCCAACAGGGGGGCATAGAGAAGAGGAAGTGGACGAAGTATATGACCAGTTGGAAGAATTAATCGGGAAAGTAAAGGGCAGGAAGAACCTAATGATTATGGGAGATTGGAACGCTGTAGTAGGGGAAGGGAGGGACGGAAGTGAAGTAGGGGAGTATGGTCTGGGTGTAAGGAATGACCGGGGCGAGAAAGTAGTGGAGTTCTGTAGAAGGAATAATTTAGTGATTACAAACACGTGGTTTAAACACCACCCTAGGCGTAGGTACACGTGGAAAATGCCGGGGGATACTGGAAGGTACCAACTAGACTACATCATGATTAGGCAAAGATTCAGGAACGGCGTAAAGAATTCGCAAAGTTTCCCAGGTGCAGATGCCGACTCCGACCATAACTTGGTGGTGATGAAATGCGAGATGAGACTAAAAAGGTTAAACGTAGGAAGGAAAATAAAAAAGTGGGATGTAGGAGCACTGATTGGAGGGAAGAGGAGGGAATACCAGGAGATTGTGGATAGATGCATGAGGGAAGAGGAGGCAAGAGGAACAATAGATGAAGGATGGGAGATGATTAAGACGGGCATAAAAGAAGCAGCTGAGAAAACAATAGGAACAGTAGACGCTAGGAGGATCAAGAAACCATGGGTAACAGCAGAAATGATGGATAGGATCGAGGAAAGAAGGAAATGGGAAAATGTGCATACAGAGCTAGGCAAAAGGCGTTATAAGGAGATTAACAACAGGCTTAGGAGAGAAACAAAGAGAGTAAGAGAAAAGTGGTGGAGCCGGCAATGCGAGGAGCTTGAGAGACTCCAGAAAGAAGGAGAAATAGGCAGTCTGTACTCAAAGGTTAGAATGCTATCGGGAATCAAGAAATGGAAAACGGTCCCGTGCATCAAAGACAGAAGGGGAAATTTAGCAATGGAGCCAGAGGAGATCCAGCGTCGTTGGAGGGAATATGTTGAGGAACTATATGATAGCGAAAATAGGCCTAGAAACTTGGACATAGGAGAGGAAAAGGACGTTGATGAGGATGACGTGGGCCCCGGAATACTGGATAGTGAGATAGAGAAGGCACTGCGAGAAATGAAGGCAGGTAAAGCGGTGGGGGTAGATAACATCCCAGCCGAGCTTCTGAAAAACCTAGGAAGAGGGGGAAGGGACAGATTTTATGAACTTGTTCGTAGAATATACGAGGAGGGGGCTTGGCCGGAGGATTTTGTAAAAACCGTGCTAATACCAATACCGAAAAAGAGAGTGACAAAGGAATGTGAAGACTATAGAACGATAAGTTTGATTTCTCATGCGGCAAAGGTAGTGCTTAGAATCATCAATAGGAGAATGGAAAAGAGAGCAAACGAATTCCTAGGCGAGGATCAGTTTGGATTTCGGAAGGGGAGGGCCACTCGGGATGCGATTGCAGTGATGAGAATACTAGTGGAAAGGAATCTAGAATACAATCAGGACGTATTCGCGTGCTTTGTTGATTTCGAAAAGGCGTTCGACAGAGTGAGGTGGGACAAGTTAATGGAAATATTGCGGAAGATAGGAGTAGACTGGAGAGACAGGAGACTGATCCGGAATTTATGCATGGCGCAGAAGGCGCAAGTGAGAGTAGCCGATGGAGAATCGGATTGGGCTACGATAGGGAGGGGAGTTAGGCAGGGCTGTCCGTTATCGCCGGTACTTTTCAACATCTATTCGCAGGAAATGGTGAGAGAGGCTTGGGATGAGCTGGAGGCTGGAGTAAAGGTCGGGGGGAAATTGATAAAATCAGTGAGGTTTGCGGATGACCAAGCGCTAGTCAGCCAGTCAGCCCGTGGCTTGCAATAAAAGCTGGATGCGTTGCAGGGACAGTGCGAAAGATACGGGATGAAGATAAACCAGAAGAAAACGAAAGTAATGCAATTTTCAAGAACAAAAAGGGCCAGTATAACGATAAAAGTGGGAGGTCAGAAGCTAGAGCAGGTAGAGCAATTTAGCTATCTGGGTAGTGTGTTGGAAGAAAAAGGGTATAGCAGTATTGAAGTGAGAAGGAGAATTGCATTGGCAAAAGAAGCTTTTACTCGTAGGCGTGAACTAATGACTGGGGCGTTGAGTAGGGAAGTGAAGAAAAGACTAGTGAAAAGTTTAATATGGAGCGTTGCACTATATGGGGCGGAAACGTGGGCTTTGCGAAAAGAAGATGAAAATAGACTGAGGGCTTTTGAAATGTGGGTGTGGAGAAGAATGGAGAAAATAAAGTGGGTCGAAAAGAAAACGAACGACGAAGTGTTAGAATTGGTAGGAGAGGAAAGAAATTTGATAGATGAAATTAGGAGAAGGCAGAAGGTGTGGATGGAAAAGGTAATAAAAGGGGATGGTGTTTTGAAGGAGGTGATTGAGGGAAGATCGTTGGGTAAGCGGGGAAGAGGGAGAAGAAGAACGGGTAGCTTGGATGGAATAATAGGTGGCAGGAGGTATGTGGGGCTGAAGAGGGACATCGTGTGAAATTTAGGGGGTGGGAAGAATTAAATGTCCATTTAAACCTACCTTCACCGGTAGAATACTTATAGTAGTAGTAGTATATCAGATTCTGCAATAAAAATATGGTAAACGACCCCATTTAAAAATGCCCTTTATTTCTTACTTCTCCTTTTTCCTGGAGAATTTCGGGCGTTGGTGGAAGGGTATGGGGAATTGCGGAGGATAGAGAAATAGCGAATAAAATAAAGAGTTCGATTCCGAAAACACGCCCACATTATAGCTCTCATACCTGGGACCTAAAACCTATTGGTTAATTAATACGATTATTGATTAAACAACAAGGTTAAATGTTGGTTTAACGTCACTTCACGTCCTATGTCCTAAAGGCAGTGGAACTATTTATTTATATCACTAGTAAAATCGTATGGCTGCAAAATATGTCATGTTTAAAATCACAATAAGTAAATCAACATTTGTAAACGATTGTAAAGCATTGTAACTACATGCGGAATAGAGCAGCAGTTAAAAAGCATTAGTAAAAACAAATCACCAGGTCCGATCAAATTCCTTCCCGGGTATATAAAACATAAGCTTCTGAAACAGCCCCCTATCTAGAAATAATATTCAATAAAACACTAAAGAACCACACAGTACCCAAGGATTGGAAAGTAGCTGACATTACACCTATATTTAAAAGCGGTGATAGGGAATAACCTAGAACTACAGACCCATTTCACTCACGTCAATCTCTTGTAAGATATTTGAGCACATTGTAGTCAGTTCGATCATGGGGCATTTGGATAGTCAGGGATTACTCATAAACAGCCAACATGGGTTCTTGAAAGGTAGATCTTGCGAGACACAATTAGCTTTGTTAACGTACAAAGGACTGAAATTTCCTAAAAATCGATTAACTTTGGCGTCGTTTTGAAATAGGCATGAATTTAAGATTACCGGAAAATCTAATGAAAGTAGTGAGCATCCATGAAACCTGTTCTGATACTCGGTACCCGAAGATAAGAGGGGAATGGGGGCGTTTACTCGGAACCGAAATCGCAATTTTGTACACGAAATTGTTGGATGCAAACGAAAAATGAATTTTAGTGAAAAAATTAATCTTCTAACCACAACCATTCACTCATAAATTAAAAATTATAATAAGCAAAAGGTGACGCCCACCGAAAAAGCCGCTGTGATAACATTGACGTCATTTTCCTCCCGTCCTTGACTGCTTTTAGGGGAATGGAAGGGAGTGGAGGGGGGATTCTCGGAAGGTCTACTCGCACAGATGCTGTCGCAACTACTCCTATTGGCAGAGTCAGCCTTGTCCCCCCCATTGCGATGAGGCGAAGTAGCCTCGCGGGCTCAGTTGTGATTGGACGAAGTCGATACATGTCAGAGGTTACACCACGCCCACATTTCCGGAAGGGTTAAAAACGTCAGTTTTTCGCCGCTTATAACTCGAGAATTGATGGATTAAAAAACGGAAAAATACAGGTCTTTTTATTTTACAAACTCTATCATATTCGGCAGTACAAAAAATATGGTAAACGACCCCATTATCATTTGGCTGAAATAAGCACCTTATTTTATACCCAAAACTATAGTTTCTGAAAACTCACGTGAGCCGCAAGCTGAAATCCCAGCTATCTTCTTCCCTCTGCCAATGGGGGCGTTTACTCGGAACCGAAATCGCAATTTTGTACACGAAATCGTTCGATGGAAACAAAAAACGAATTTTAGTGAAAAAATTAATCTTCTAACCACAGCCATACACTCAGTAATCAGAAATTAATCAAAAGGTGACGCCCACCGAAAATGCTGCTGTGATAACATTGACATCATTTTCCTCCCGTCCTTGACTGCTTTTCGTGGAAGCGAAGGGAGTGGAGGGGGGGTTCTCGGAAGGTCTGCTCGCACAGATGCTTTCGATCCTGTCCTATTGGCAGAGTCAGCTGTTTCCCCCCCCCCCATTGCGATAAGACAAAGTAGCCTCGAGGGCTCAGTTGTGATTGGACGAAGTCGATATACGTCAGAGGTTGCACGACGCCCATTTTTCCGAAAGGGTTAAAAATATCAGTTTTACGCCGCTTATAACTCAAGAAATAATTGACGGATCACAAAACGGAAAATACGGGTCTTTTTGTTTGACAAACTCTATCAGATTCGGCAATAAAAAAATCATGGTAAACGACCCCATTGTGCGACCACTTAAATATCCACCTTGAACCTATGTCGCCAGAGGAAGGGAGGGGATGTGAGCAGTGGAAGGGGGACGATAGACATGGTAGGGGAGGGGAAATTCATGCTCTATGCTTGTTAGCCTGAGATAACCTCAGGGGGGCGCGCTCAAGGCTTGCGCTCGTAGCCCCATAGAGTGAGGGAGATTCACACCAACTCCCAGTCGTACTTAGCCTTTAAGATTAAAGCGCGTTCATTCGTTTCATGACTGCACGCTGTAAGGCCAAAGCAACGCACAAACACTCCTTGTACCTGAACGTATCAAGGACTGAAATTTCCTGAAATCGATTAATTCTGGCGTCGTTTTGAAACTGGCATGAATTTAAGATTACCGGAAAATCTAATGAAAGTAGTGGGCATCCATGACACCTACTCTGATACTCGATACTCGGTACTTGAAGATAAGCGGGTAATTCTGGATTTCTCTTCTCACAGAGGAGCAGGAGGGTGAGCATTCGAGGAAATTGATCGTTCCCCACGACAATGTCCTGCCGATCAACTCGAACTTTACCAACAGGTCCCCGGATAAATATTCACCTCCACATGAGGTAGATAGGGCGAGGATATATTTCGAGAAGAGGAATATTCAAGTTACGGGCATCGAGATTCAAGAACAGCTTTGTCACGTTAAACGTACAGAAATCCTGCATTTTCCTCGACTTCCAAAAAATCGACTCGTCGAAGATCGAGTTATGAAAGTTTGATTGAAGAGAAGAAATGGATGGAGAGCCAAAAACTAAATAAGCCGCGCAAAAGCTATAGGGTAGCCGTGAAGGAAGAGGGAGACGAAAATGTCGCTGCTAGTAGTCGAGAGAATATCATCTTATTGAGGATGATGCTGTGAGATGGTTGATTATGAATGTGCAATGCAAAATGAAGGTCTTTGAAAATACTTCCAGGGAAGACATGCACCAGGTACCAGCAACAAAAAAGATTTTGAAATGCCGGGGAAAAATAACGTATCTGCACTATACACACCACAAAATGGCATTGAAACAGTATTTATAACAGAACATCTACATCTACATGATACCCAGCAAGCCACCTCGAGGGTGTGTGGCAGGGGGTGAAGATCACCAAGCATACACTACCGACATGCAAACAAGTAACTATAGGGTCTCATACAACTAGATTGCAAGTATCAATAGTAGTTAAGGGATTAATACATGCATCATGCACTACAGACTATGCTAAAATATTTCCCTTGCCGATCCCTTTGCTATGCTGCCTATTCTGTTCTCTTAGAATACGGGGGAAAAATGCCATTTTGATTCTATCGGTACGTCAATCTATCTCTCTAATATTATTTATCTGATCGAATCTAGCATAATACGCTGGTGTTTCTAATATGTGCCTAACATCTTCAGTAAAGCTATCCGATTGAAATTTCTCTAATAGATTTAATCTGTACTTCCACCTATGCTCTGATAATGATTCCCACCCTAATTCTTGTATTTATTCTGATACACTATTCAACCTATCGTAACACCTAATAACGAACCTAGCTGCTCTACGTTGCACACTGTCTAGTTCTCTGATCAAACCTAATCCATTCGGATCCCATACACTAGCTGCATACTCAAGGTGGGGCCTAACTAGTGAAAAGTAACATCGCTCTTTTGTCTTCTCATCACATTTCCCAAGTACTCTTTTTATAAATCCTAGCTTTCTCTTCGCTCGGCCGCATATTTCCCTTATGTGTCTTCCCCACGATAAATCTTTAGTGATTGTTACACCTAAATATCTTATGGTTTCAACGTTTTCGATCTTCGTGTTACTAATTTTATGGGATCGCTCTATCGAATTATTCCTCCTCCAAAAGTTGATAGCTACACACTTTTTAAGATTAAGTTCTAACTGCCATTTGTCGCACCACTCTTGAATTGCATCTAAATCCTTACAAAGCGATTTCGTGTCCTCTTCTTTAGATATACCCCTATACACTACCGCATCGTCTGCAAAAAGTTGAAGCTTACTACTAACTACGTTACCCAAATCGTTTATGCATAAAAGAAATAGAAGCGGACCTACTACGCTACCCCGGGAAACTCTCGACGTGACTTCGATTGTGTCCGACATGATACCATCTGTGACAACCCTCTGCTCTCGCCCATTTAAGAATTCTTTTACCCAACACACAACGTCATTATTTATACCAAAACTCTATAATTTCAAGATTAATTTATCATGTGGAACTTTATCGAATGCCTTTTTAAAATCTTAAATCTATTGCATGAACTTCAGTACTGTTTTCGCCGCAGACTAAAATATCTATCAAGTACGAACAAAGCTAATTGTGTCTCGCAAGATCTACCTTTCAAGAACCCATGTTGGCTGTTTATGATCAATCCCTGACTATCCAAATGCCCCATGATCGAACTGACTACAATGTGCTCAAATACCGCACAGGAGATTGATGTGAGTCTAATGTGTTGGTAGTTACTAGGTTCTTCCCTATCACCGCTTTTAAAAATTGGTGTAAGGTTAGCTACTTTCCAATCCTTGGGTACTGTGTGGTTCTTTAGTGTTTTATTGAATATTATTTCTAGATAGGGGGCTATTTCAGAACCTAATGTTTTACATACTCTGGAAGGAATTTGATCGGGACCTGGTGATTTGTTTTTACTAATGCTTTTTAACTGCTGCTCTATTCCGCGACATGAAATTTGTATTTCGGGCATTTGCTTACTGAAAGTGTTCTGCGGTGGTTCCACTGCGTTGTGTGACGATGAGTTGAATACGCTTTGGAAGAAGGTGTTTAAAGTATTGGCATTTTCTACACTGCTGGTGACTCTAATTCCTCGATCGTTTTTAAGTGTGTGCACTGTGGACCTACTTCCCTGAAGCTCTCTCACATATGATCAAAACGCTTTAGGATTGCTATCTAAATATTGTCTTAACATCTTGCTCTTGAAATGTGATAACGCTTGCCGACACGATTTCCTTGCTAATGCTCTCGATTTTTTATAATTTTGAACTTACTCATTTTTTTCCTCTACCGATAGACCCCGTCCTGCATTTTTCATCCAAGCGTGGCATACCCTTTGTCGCGTAGCGTATATGTAACGGAAGACATGGTTTACTACATAATGTAACGCAAGAAAAATAATAATAATACGGCGACAGTGATAATTTTACGCCTCCCTGCTCACGCCCAACACGTGTATCATGTTCGGCTGGCCAAACCAATCCAGTTTGTGGCCATATTAAGTTTAAAGTTTGGTCGTCCACATTCATCTTCAGATTCTTCAAATGTTATTTGATTAGGTTTGAAACTGATTTCCACTACATTCCAGCTGAGAGAAATTTAATTTACTTAAGGAAGTAATTTGAATTTGTTTTCCCTTGGTTTCCAAAGGCAGCTCTACTGTCTCTGAAACTTTTCTGAATTTTCCAAAATTTATCTTTCAAGTTTTTTTTGGTTAAAAATTCGTAGCATTTCTCCTGTGATGATTTTACAGCACATCATTTGAAACTAGCGGTGGCTAGCAGGGTATCGTGTAGATGTAGATGTATATATTCGCCTTAAATTTTACTATAGCTCTACTAAATAACTAATTAAGCTTTTCTGAACCGCGCACTATTAAGCTTTGAGGTACCTGTTTTTGAGTGATACCGCATGACGTGAGTGACATTCATTTCAATTTAATTTGTTAATTATGGGATGGTTCTTGCTTTTGTGACTACCGATAAACGAAGTTTATATCCTTCATTTTTGTATTTTACAGGAAGTGGCCTGTGTATTGTTAAAGAAATCCTTCGTTTTAGTACAAACGTGTGTTTTACAGGGTTGTGACCACTAAATAAATAACTCATATTTCCCCGCAGATTTAAGCTTCCCTTTTCCATAACTATTAGGAAACTTTTACATTTAGAATCATTTAGCAATAAAGGAAAGGGAATCAACTTAAAAAGAGGAATAAGGAAAGCGCGTTTTAATACTATCAGCAATCAGTAACGGTAGTGAGTTTTCACAGTTGATGTCCTGTTGGTGCCTAACTGGAGTGGATGCATCTTCATGTGGAGGAAGGTCCAATTACTCAACTGCTGTCGTAGTTGATGCGCTGGCATTGGAAACAGTGCTAAGTAGTCCTATCACCATCCTCTTCGTAAGAACAGGCCTCTCAGTCAAAGGCACATTTGAAGGCCTAGACTAGCACTCAAACACATGAGGCACAGCACTTTTTTTAATTCGGAGTAGGCCACCCATTATTTTCCATCTCATATAACTGTCAGTATCCTCTTCCAACTGAAAATGGAATAATATATATTTAAGAAACGAAATGTAACTACTTTTCCCCAAGTCTAACCCCTTGTCACTAGTCTTAATATAAATTATATTAATAGGCAAATATCGCTCATCTGTATCAAATAAATACAGATATTATCGTTATGTTTAGAAAAACTACTACTTTAAATATGAGAATAGTGTAGTAATAAAATATTGTGATCCGCTTAAACATGACATAATGAACCATTTGAATACGACATTAATTGCAATGATATCATACGGACAGTAATACGATATTTTGAACCACTTAAAAAGGAAAAGATATAATGCAAACCGTTCCAAAATGACAAGTAAATGATATACGACCTAATTGTCGTAATAGAACATAATAAGCCGTTTGAATACGGCATAGGAAACCAAAATAAAACCATCGGTCCAAACGATACTGATCAGTTTAATCAGCCACAATAATTTTCATGAACGATTAATATGCCTTAAATGTTCCGCAATTTCAATTAAAACAGCAATAGTACAGCACAAAAAGTTTAAAATTACAGTTTAAGCAAAGTATCGCCTTACAACGAATTTTGTTATACTAATTATGCCTATAAAACTAATAACAACTTATTCCTTAAGTAAATTTGCTACACTTACGTTGAAGTGATCAGCACAACAGATGAGATGATCCAGAAATGACATGGTTTTCAGGTCTTTTTGAGCGGAAATTAACCAGTATCTTCTTCATGCAGGATTATCTGGAGTGTTTAGGAAAATCTTTTCCCGTGTTGTCACTGTCGAACTCCTAACACAGCAGAACAAAGCCTCATCGCCCCTCATCTTTCTAGCTGCAATTTCATTGTTAGAATAACTACCTTCTTCCATCGCAATGTATTTCACACAGCAACAGAAATCGTCCCACTAACGTTAGCAGGATTAATATCGAAACAGTCGCACGCCAAGGCTACAAAGTATATTAGTGGTGGTGCTGGAAAATTTCGTGAATAAACGACAACTAGAAAGCAAAAAGCAGGCAAATATTTACTGTTATTTAAAACTATAAAAATCGGTGAGTTCAATTATGCTCATTTCGCTCAAATGTGTCATGACTTATGGAACGATTTACATTTTATTTTCCGAGCACTATTAAGTCAGTTATGCACGTCACAGTTCCCAGAGGTTTTCTTAGGTTTATTGTGCCATTTTGGTCCAGTTCACTTGAGGCGACGGAAACAAGCAACGCATCACTACGACCATTATTATTCACCGTAAAACATTTTTGTTGAGTTTATAATTAAATAATAAAAAACCTGATTAAAAGCCTATAATACTGTCGATAAATTCCTTAACATAAGCTCTCTACTAGTTTATTTCCCTAAATCGAAATTTCTGTGACGCAAAGCCTTTTTTACTTCCCGAGACCTACTGAAGTTCGACTGTATTGTCAGTTTCGTATTTCTTTCTATTGGGGACAACGGACATATATTCCTCGTAATCCGCTACTTCCAGAACGCAGTCAATTCGGGTTGTCCCCAGCTCTTATTTCTCGATGGTTGACGAAAAGCCCGTGTAATTTCCCTTTGAACCTCATGAAATCTTGTGAGTGTATTGCTTTCTACATTCCCAAGTGACGCTCAGTCGATGTTGTCGTTGGAAAGGAGAATGAAAGAATATTTGGAATGCTTTCCAGCGGCAGGAAGTGAAGGCGAGTGTACTTGCTTACACGATGCACTCACCAGTTTCTCTCCATTTGATCAGAGTACGCATTTTGGAGACTATTGAATGATAGAGTCGATAAACAACGAGGATATTCAAGGAGGTTGATCCGAAAAGTGAAAGTCGTGTCATTGTTTTTATATTTTCAGCACTTAAAGAACTAAAGTTCCTCTGTCTAATAAAGTAAAGATAATTATACCAACCCATACTCCTTTTTGCACAAATTGCATTTGAAATTACATACGATTAACGGCGAGAATGGGCATTACATGGGAATGTAACGTTTAAAAATACCATAGTGACATGTCATTTTTGCAAAAAAAAAACTGATATTTTATGCGTAATTTCACAAGAAATAAAATTACACGAAAAAAAGGCATCAACCCACAGTATTTTTCGCTAAATCCACCAATTTCTGCTCTTATAGCAGACGAAATGCGTTAGTTGACTTCAAGTTGTGTTGCGGTCGCTCTAGCCAAAATGTATGGCGTATGAATAATATCATTACTAATGATATTAAAGCATATTTCAGAAAACTATTGTAACATGACTTTTGATAGTAATATTCTGGTGTTATAAATTAGTAAATTCATTGAGTACATGAATTTATTTCTTTAAAGTAAATGCTGAATTGACTCCATAGTCGAGCTGATTAAAATTATCATAAAAAAGAAATCCTTCCACTTTACATCGCATTTCTTGTGATGCTTATGACTTCCAATAGCTTAGGTAATTTTCTTTTTGAAGTATGGATCACTTAGCAAGCATATACTCGTACTTAAATTAATAAGATTCCTCAGACAACTTGACTCAAGCAGTCGCGAGCCAAAGCATGTCAAATAATTACTATGAGGTGCCATTGAGTCTTAACGACTTGCGACGGGAGATGAGAACGCGGTATTTTGTCGCTATAAATGCATCTTGGCCATAAAATAAGTTTTCCGCCAACAATTTGCTGAATTCAGTCTTTATGGAGGTTAGTATTATGAGGATTGCATCGCGTGCAACAGCCTTCATCATTTGGGAAGGGCATTGAATTCACGAGGAGGACAGATTACTGCGAGGTAGTTAAACTGCAAAGCTTAGCTTGAAGCAAGACCAGATATTAAATTGCGTCAAATGAGACCATTTTGCTGAAAGTGGCACGTACTTTTCAGTTGAGAGAGAGATAAAAAATATACAAAAAACCTGCAGAAGTGCAGATTTCACCTTGAGTGCCACAATAGTTTTCGATTAAATCCATCCGAAGTGAGCGCAGCCGGTAAGTCGCGTGTTGAGTTTGGATAATGTCGACGCCATTTAAACCTCGCGCAGCCAATCATCTGCACGTGAAAAATATTAATTTGTCATACCAGATGGTAACATTTCATGGACGGCATAATACTTAGGTATTGTATGTTCAATTTAAATAGCCAGAACGCTTTAGAAAAAGGGATCACCTCACCGATGATGTCGGGAACATTTCTTAAATCGCCTTTCCCATGTAACGCGGTGTGCGCACACACAAGTGATCGCTTGGACACCGATGTGTATCACATTCCGTTAGGTTTCGCTCACATCGTGGTGGTGTCCTGGTTCCGGTGTGAACGAGGGGGGGGACGGGTATTCACCTATATCCTCAGGCGACCGACTTCTTCCCTCCGACTACATCCTAAGGAAGACGCCGGTTTTTAACGTGGGATGCAATTCTGCACAATCCACCGTGTCTAAAGCCAACAAAAAACGATTTATTTTTTCCCCAAGGCGTTCTGGCGATGGCGTGAGAGAAAATATCATCGAGCGGAAGACTCAAGCTGAGGGTCGATCCGATAAACGACTTGTCGTCGAGCGGAGGCGGGAGTCGTATTGGAAATCGAAGGGATTATCTCGAATACGTAACCAAGGAGTCACGTGGTACAAACACAAATGGTTCGCGAATCGGGTGCGCTTGAATCGCTAGTTACTATCTCACTCGAGTGAAAACAGTGAGTGAGATTGTAAAAATGAGTTTACACGTAGCAGTTGACTTCTATGACAGTCAACTGCAAAGCACGAATAAACAGCAACTGCCACCAGAGAGCTCCGTTTTCCGCATTGCACGCTTCCTGAAACAGGCATCGCCGTGAATGGTTGTCGCAAAGGAGGCGTCGATCACACTCTGGGGTGACACCAATCCAGAAAGGAAGCACTCTCTAGATTTCTAATCACAGTTTCGGATCATCAGCTTAACTCTTATTTAGGGTGATTCCAGAAAGGCATGGATTAATATCTGTACAGAATGTGATTTGGTGGATCTATTTGGATTACTGGCTAGATTACCTAGTTTTGACCTCAATTTGAATACGCTGCCAGTACCTCTATGTGATCCTTACGAAATGGGTCTAAACAATGAACTTGATCGCGTGCAGCGGAGATTGGTAAGCATTTTAAAGGAACGGCATGATAGCTATGTTAGTGTAACCAGTCTATTAGATGATATAAAATGGGAATCATTATCAGACCTTAGGTTGAAATTTAGACTTAATCTCTTAAACAAATTCCATGATAATATTTTCGCTGATGACGTTAAAAATATTTTGCGAACCCCAACTTACTATGGTAGACTGGACCATAATTACAAAATTAGAGAAATTGCTTGCCGAACCTACAGATTCAAAATGTCCTTCTTCTCTGGTACAATAAGGGATATGAATAGCTGGAAACATGTTCAATAATGTTTATTCATGCAAGTGTATCAATGGATAGCATATTAAATGTTGGTATGAGGACATTAAGCTAACCCAACTAACAGCATGTTTAATATACTATTTTAATCTTTATTTTTAGATTGCTAAGTTTAGATTAGAATATAGTTAGTAATCCTTTTCAAGCATGGCATATAATGCATGTTATGTTTACCCTCACCCCCTGCCACACATCTTTATGGTGGTTTCCAGGGTAATATTTATCGTAATATTTATACCGTAGAAGGTCGGCCACGAGTTGAAATCCCCGCAGAGGTAGAGCGTCGTCGGCATACCGGTCCACACTTAAGAGTTTCTATTGGGGACTTCGAGTGCAGTAGATTGTGATTTAGATTTTTAAAGGGACGGTACGACAACCTTATTAGCGTAACCAGTCCCCAAGACGTACGCCGTGAGATCTCGCGAAACAGATATACAGCTAACCAACTCTTTGGGAGGAACTAGCATTAAGATATCATAATTTTCATGAGAACTATTAAGTTTTCCCTCGAGAAACTATTTTATTCTCCTGGAGAATGCTTGTGTAGTTGATCAGTGAGCAGGTTTGGAAAATTGTATTACCAAACATATTAGTGCCTATTAACAGTACGCATCGAGCCTAGTTTCAAATTCCCACAACCATATTATTGACTTATATTCTCAATTTAACTTATTTGATGAAATATATTATGTGGGTGATAATAAAAGCGTATTGAAAACAGTTTCATTTAGTGCTAGCTGAAAACGATGACTTCATATTACAAAATATACATTAAAATATTGAAAATATTCTTTCGAAGAACATATAGACCATCGTGAGTAGCAATAAAGAAGCTATTTTACCGCGTAAACAGTGTTATGTCTACTATTTTCAGGGATCTATGATATTCCGCGTATGACGACTGACAATTGTAAAATATTTTAGCGCTCTTAGGCATTCTTCAAGTAACCAGTACTAACAGGGAATACATTACAGATGGTACTAATCAATCACACACTTCATAGCATAAATCGTCTGCAATCGTGACGTAAGGAATAAATGACGGAGTAACTGGGCCAGTTTGTTTTCATTACTCCCCTAACATCGTTGCCAGACTCTGTCACTATGGTGGCTAAGGAACGGAAGTTAGACTGTTCATCGTTTTTAAATCATAAATAATAACCTTAAATGGCCGATGACGCAACCTGAAAAAAATAAATATTATCCGTTGATTATTCAGTCACAATATACTAGTTTTTAAGATGGTGTTGTCGGGAGAAATTTCGAGAAATAAAATTTTTAAGGGAGGGACGTCACCATTCTTCCATAAGAGCAATGTAATTTGAGGCTGAAAATGACGTTTTCAAATCCTGTAATCAGAGTTAAATGGCCGATGACCCACAAATATTTTTTCATGGATTGACGAAGGAATGATTTCTCTACAATATATCAAAATATCAAGGCATGTTATCGGAGGTACTTGCAGTAGAGGTTCTACCTTAAATGAATTAAATTGGGAAACATTATAAGATCGCAGTTTCAAATTTAGACTTAATCTCTTAAACAAATTCCAAGACCATAATTTCAGTGATGACGTTAAAAATATTTTGCGAACGCCAACTTACTATGGTAGACTGGACCATAATCACAAAATTAGAGAAATTGATTGCCGAACCTACAGATGCAAAATGTCTTTCTTTCCTCGTGCAATTGGAAATATGAATAACGGTAAATATATCCAATACGAGTTTAGCAATGGGTAATATTGGTAGCTGCATGTTGGTATAAGGACTTGAATCTAACCCAACTAACAGCATGTTTTTGCATGTTTGCTTTGCTATTTTTACCTTTTTTTTAAATGGTGAGGTTTTGGACAGTATATAAACACTAATCCTTTTTTATGCATGATATATAGTGCATGTTTGGTGAGAATTCACTCCCTGCCACACACCTTTATGGTGGCTTGCAGGGTGTTATGTAGATGCAGCACTCCGTCCATCGGATGGGATGTTGAACCGTGGATGCCTCGGCGTCTTTCGTGAAGAGCAGGCTAATGCCGACGCCGGGTTTCTCCCTCCACCCCTCTTCTTCTGCTCCCTAACAAAATCCCACCCCGACGCGATCATCGTAAAGGCGCAAGTGACCGGTCGCCTCTCAGCAAAAGAAGACGACATGGCATGTGCGTGGCATCTTTTCACCACCGTTTTTGAAGTTGTTCGTAGGGGAACTGCCATCCTCCAGCGAAGAATCGTTGAGATCCGTGGGGCATTGTGGGAGAGGGAACGCACTGGATTGTGCCCGCGAGTGCATGGCGTTGTTGCTTGGCGCCGCCGGAGACTTCAACGCTCGGGATGGTCGTTGATTGCGACCGCCCTCCCCCTCCCTCCCTCTTCCTCCCGCACCAATCCCGCCCTGTCTCGCAGAGTTATATTTACGAGCGGGAAGCCGAAAGGGTCGTCTGCCTGCCCCCCCCCCCCCATCTACAACCTCCCCCTCCCTCTCTCTCTCGTGAGAAATGAGAAGCCGTCGGAGGCGGGCAGTCCGGCGGCAGGTTTTTGTCGGTCGCCCCTTTCGCGGCGTGCAAATAAAGAGACCAAAAAAACGAATGAGAAACGCCGGCCCGGCGATGTGAGCGGAGTCGAGTTCAATGCGCGAGAGTGCTCGGGGGATGTGTGAGGGCGACGATGATTTGCCGACGCTAAAGGCACGATAAAAGGGAAGAAGCAATGGGTGCGCACTCGACGTCTATAAGCGCCCAGAGTTTACGGCGCAGCGACGGAAGAGAGGGAGGGAGAGTGGCCCACGCCTCTTGTTGTCCACCGCTGGATTAAGCTCACTCGCCAATATATGGGGGCCCTCGCCCGGGGGGAGTGCTCCTATTCCCATCAAGCCCCTTGGCCAACACTCGCCCAAGTGCCTGTTATATGAATGCGATCAATGCTTCCTCCATCATCGCTACAGCATCGTATGCTCTATGTCTCGAGGTGCAATGAAACCAAAATTCTCATTTCTCCGTCCAACTTCAGGTTGAGGCTCTTGCGGTTTTAGCCTAAAACGGGGAAAAAAACAACGTCTCCCTTGAAAGAGCTCTGTGAAGAGAGGAGAAGACCAACGTCCGAGAGCGTAATTCTTCCCGTAGTTTACCCAATATCGAATTCACAGTAAGCCATCCTCAGTAAGCGAGTATTATTCCCTTCAGTGGTATGTATAAATAGTACAGTTGTGGTCTAGTACTTTTCCATCCGGTATTCCTGCTTGATAGTAATTGGAAATTTAATTCTCTTTTTATTTGAAATGCTTTCCTAGTGATTGTTCTTCTCTCCGCACACCCCTGGCAGACCCTGTACCCTCACGAGGAGAGATTCATTCCCTTCACCGTAATCTAAGGAATGCACGTTCGACATCTTGACATGAAAATCCGCTGGGTTTCGTATGCGTGCTTTGCCCATCAAGAAATCAAGCGTTCGCCATTGAGTGTACGAAGTCAGAGGAGGAAAACAAAGACGAAAGTATGTAAAAAGGTGTGCTGCACTTATTTCAGGTCGCACTCTCGAACTGCTACGGCTTGGATTATTCGCAATTTTACCCCGGGGGAATTATTTATTATGGCTTCAGCGATGAAAAGCAGGATTGGAATTCCTTCCGGGGTATCTTCCTCGTAAGTGGGTGGAGACAAAGTGTTTGAACTCGTGACCCTGAAGAGCCGACCGCAGCGCCAGCGAAACTGTCATCCGACCAATATTGCTCGCGAGATATTCCGGAAGAAACTACAGGTTTTCCACGAGTTGTTTAGGAAGAAAAGTTAGCGATGGAGGTACTCCACGAAATAACCCAATTTGGTACCTCACTTATGGAAATTATAGCTATGGTAAAGATGTGTAGCGACTAGTTACAATCAATTCCTATTACTATATATGTATGCATTATTATGCTTGCAGTCATGAATGCATGAATACTATATATTATAAGACTTCGAAAATCCCTGATAACATGAGCAAGTTAGTCAAAATGAAGAAGAGTAGATGTTTATTGTGGATTGCTTTGAGAGGGCTCCCTACTGTTTGAATTATCTGATTGAACGGCTGCCCTGGCTTCTAGTTCCAAAACGCTCCATCCTAGGGCGAGGGCTGAGTGTCTTTGACAGGGGCAAGGTAGTACCTGTTTTATAATCCTTGTATAGCACGAAGAAGCGAGTGTTCAAGAGATAAGCGATAGCTGGGAGGACGATGCAGAGTTTTGATTTCTTAAGGAGGTTGGCTCGCGACTGCTTGAGTCAAGTTGTCTGAGGAATCTTATTTATTTAAGTATGAGTATATGCCTGTTAAGTGATCCTTACTTCACAAAGAAAATTACCTAAGCTATTGAAAGTCATAAGTATCACAAGAAATACGATGTAAAGTCGAAGGATTTCTTTTTTATGATAATTTTAATCAGCTCGACTATGGAGTCAATTCATCATTTACTTTACAGAAATAAATTCATGTACTCAATGAATTTACTAATTTATAACACCAGAATATTACCATCAAACATTATGTTATAACATTTTTCTGAATTATGCTTTAATATCTCATTAGTAATGATATTATTCATACGCTAACCATTTTGGCTAGAGTGACCGCAGCGCCACTTGAAGTCAACTAACGCATTTCGTCTGCTTTAAGCGTAGAAATTGGTAGATTTAGCGAAAAATACGGTGGGTTGATGCCTTTATTTTCGTGTCATTTTATTTCTTGTGAAATTACGCATAAAATATCAGTTTTTTTTGCAAAAATAGCATGTCACTATGGTATTTTTAAACGTTATATTCCCATGTGATGGCCATTCTCGCCGTTAATCGTATGTAATTTCAAATACAATTTGTGCAAAGAGGGGTATGGGTTGGTATAATTATCTTTACTTTATTAGACAGAGGAACTTTAGTTCTATAAGTGCTGAAAATATAAAAAAAATGACATGACTTTCACTTTTCGGATCAACCTCCTTAAAGGAATGAGTGGAGTGAGGCGAAATCTAGACGCGGCTGGCCACGCATGGGACACGAAGGCTATTTTGCGCGCTATATTGGTGAGAGAGAGAGGCCTGCGGTTCTTCCTTGTCTCCGCTTTCAAACATAGGTGTGCTGTCAGCTACTCTCCGTTATTTGGGTACACTGTGATCCCAACGATTTAATTTCTAAGGGCTGTTTCTGATGCTTAATGTTTATTCACTCCGGCAGGAATTTGATCGGGACCAGAGTGTTTGAAACCGTCAGGATTATCTCGAACAGGTAACCAAGGAGTCACGTGGTATAAACACGAATGGTTCTCAAATTTGGCGAGCTAAAACCACTGATTTCAACCTCATTCTTTGTTTACACTTGTGTTATATCTCATCTTGGGGCTCTTTAGTTGGAATAGATGAGAGTGAAAACAATTAATGAAGTTGTAAAGAACGATTCAGACTATTTAAATTTTGAAACCACTCGTGTTTGTGTCATGTGACTCCTTGGTTACCTATTAGAGATAATTCAGACGGTTTCAAACACCTACCCCCTGGTGATTTGTTTGGACGGATGCTTTTTAATTGGATGCTCTATGTCGCGACATGAAATTACAAGTTCTGGCTGTTGTAGACTAAAAGTGTCCGGTGGAGATTCGATTGTATTGTGTGAGCAAGTGGTGAAAATGCTTTCAATGAAGGTGAACGATTAATTGGCTTTTTATAAACTCCTGGTGAACGTAATTCCTCCATCGTCTTTGAGTGTGTGTATTGCGGACAGATTTCTTTGAACGTCCGTCACGCATGAACTAAACGCTTTAAGTTTGACATCTAAAAATTCACCCAGTATCTTGCTCTTGAAAACTTCTAACGCTTCCCGGCATGCTTTTCTTGCTGATGGTTTAGATTGTTTTATAATTTTGAGCTAACTTATTTCTTTCCTTAACTAATTTATCCTGCCCTGTATTCTTTATCATAGCGTGAAATACTCTTTATCGCTTTAATGATTTCATCTAAATCTGCAGAATTTCCAGCGAGGCACCGCGAGGGTGTGCAGTAGGGGTTGAAATGCACTACTTACCGGCAGTTAAAAGGGGTGCATTACTATTATTTCATGGAAACATCGCAGATGGACATTCACGAGAATGGGGGCGTTTACTCGGAACCGAAATCGCAATTTTGTACACCAAATCGTTAGATGGAAACAAATAAAGAATTTTAGTGGAAAAATTAATCTTCTAACCACAACCATTCACTCATAAATCGAAAATTAAAACAAGAAAAGGTGACGCCCACCGAAAAAGCTGGTGTGATAACATTGACGTCATTTCCCTCCCGTCCTTGACTGATTTTCGTGGAAGGGAAGGGAGTGGAGGGGGGCTCTCACAAGGTCTGCTCACACAGATCATGTCGCAACTGCTCCTATTGTCAGAGTCAGCTGTGTCCCCCCCCCCCCCATTGCGATAAGGAAAAGTAGCTTCGCGGGCTCAGTTGTGATTGGACGAAGTGGATATACGTCAGAGGTTGCACCACGCCCACTTTTCCGAAAGGGTTAAAAACATCAGTTTTTCGCCTCTTATAACTCGAGAAATAATTGACGGATCAAGAAACGGAAAAATACGGGTTATTTTACAAACTCTATCAGATTCGGCAATAAAAAATATGGTAAACGACCCCATTGTGAAACTATAGTTACCTGTTATCTACAAAGTAATTTAATAATTACTAATTGGCTAGTATTTATTGAAACACATCAATTCAAATGTTAGTATATACGTGTCAGCATCAATGATTCAGTATTGGTAAACGTGTTTTATTCACTGCAGACTAATTTAGCGGTATATATCCTACCTATACCTTTACTAAGCGGCCTATTGTGTATTATGACACGTGGGATAAATTACATTAGATCAATCGGCACGACATCTTATCTCTCTGATTTTGTCTTTATGGTCAAATCTAGAGTAATACGCTAGCGTTCATACTACATTTCTAATGTCATCGGCAAAGATGTCAGGTTAAACACATGTGAAGGCGTGGTAGCACTGACAGCTTCAAGACAAGATTGAAACATCGGACGAATGCGGCAGGGCACCCGGAAGACGAACATCTTCAAGATTTTAGGCAAAAAGTTACCTGGAAGATTTAGTCCGAATGTTAATCTGCGTTCTTATAGTTAAAGATAGAGCAAGGAGACAGTGATTCCCATTCCAGTTCTTCCATTAAGCTCGTGACTGGTAGATTCGTCGTGACGACCTTTCACAAACACTGCAGATATCGGTTGGGCACACTCTGATTCCTTGATCATACCTTCCGGGTCTGTACCACCAGAGGCGTATTCTAAACGAGACCTAAAAGGCGCGTTTACACGTAGCAGTTGACTGCTGTGACAGTCAACTGCTAACAACTATTAAGCCCCACTCGCTTGTGTAAATAGGTACTGCGATGCGAGTTCAGGTCGATACTGGCCACTAACACAATCGATACTAGTTCGAGCTATTAGCAAAGTTGAAGTTTGTCTACTTTCCAGCGGAAATGTATCCAACACAATCGCAACAATCGTCAACGTAGAGCAATACATGGCGGAATTGGGATATAATAACAAGGATATCCCTCCCCAAAAGGGGAGATTCTACTCTTTAAAGACTTGGAACAAAAGATAATCGTCAATGGAATTTATTCCATTCATTAAAGAATGGGAACAAAAAATAAATGAAAATGAAATTTATTGCTTGAAGAACTTAATGAAAATTTAAGCATCAGTCACAATTGAAATGAAACTTTTTATTTGTTGTGGCAACGCGTAAATAGCGGCTTTAAGCTGCATAGAAGTTGGTGCAGACGCATCATAGCAGTAGCGATATGGATACATCGCGCATCTCGCGACTGTCATAGCAGTCAACTGCTACGTGCAAACGCTGCTTAATTTACACATTCTAGGCAACGATACAAACAAACAATATTTTACGAACGAAAAACTTGACCAAGAACACTATCTTTTCCTTTTTGCAGCTTTCGGTGAATTTATTTATGCCTTCCTCCGACATATACCAATCTTCTGAATGCATCTCCCTGCCCCGATAGTTCCTCGTATTTCTCGTAATCAGGCCGGATGTTGTGCGATACAATACGATTTATCGAAGACTCCACTTCCAAAAAGCAAAACAGCCATTCGCGTTATTATTTCCCCGGAAGCTGGAATTATTGGCCGACACATCGATCGATTATAGCACCTTCCGACCCCCAACTGCCATAGAAGTCGATGCTCACACACGGAAGAGCTACTTTTCAGCGACTGCCACGTGTAAAGGGGTCTTAAAGTAATTAAATGTCGGCGAAGAAATTGCATTTTTCAGTAAATCTTCTTCGCTTCGAGAAGCACCGAAATGGGACGGCACGGCGTCTTAAAGCGAAGAAGAGGGGGTGCGTGTCTTCCTCATTCCCCCCCTCGCGATGCGTCGTTGTTTCGAAATTGGGAAATGCGACAGAAGGGCGCCCTCTGCCTAATATATGTATATACGTACACCCTTGTGTGCGTATATATATATATCTCTCTTAAAAACGAAAACAAAGCACCAAGAAGCACGCAGCCGGAGAACCTCCGTCGGAAATGGGCGGAAAAATTAAAAAAGAAAAAATCGAAATATATGGCGGCAGGTATAATATACGGTCGCACTCCCATACGGTCTGCAGCGCGAGCGCCTCCCACGACGAACTATCGAAGCAGCTCCCGTCGCCACCATTTGGCCGACCCGACACGCGCAATAAATACGCCTTCCGTGGCATTCTAATTGTTTTTGCCTGAAAACATCATTGTCTCGGTCGTAAAGAAGGGCAATATAGGGAGCCATTAGCGAGGAGGGGGGGCATGCGAATGCATAAATGAGAAGGAGCAGGAGTCCCTTTCCCGGAGCAGTTGAAAAGGGTTCTCTCTTTCGTTTATTTATCGGGCGGCTGAACAGAAGCGGGTGGGGGGAGGGAGCTCGGTCGCTTTCTTGAGATGGAGCCCGAGACGACGGTCTTCTTCTCCCTTCTTCGGCCACGCTTCGGCCAGGGAGCAGTGCGAATCGAGATCGCTCGATCTTCACCGCCTTATTCAGCACTGCAGTCTCGCTTCTACTGCAGTTTCTGGGGAAAATAATGTTCCAGTGGATCCTATAGTTCTCGATTTCAAGAAAGATTTTGACCAGGTGTCTCATAGCAAACTAATTCTGATATTAAAATCTTATGGGTTAGACAGTAACATTATATCATGGATTAATGATTTTCTGCATGATCGGGTTCAAAGGGTTGTTTTGGACGGTGTTACCTCACCGGCAACTAAAGTCACTTGGGGTGTCCCACAAGGTAGTGTGATAGGTCCAATCCTATTCCTTTTGTACATAAATGATATCAATAAGGTGGTGAAAAATAAGCTTCGTCTATTTGCCGATAACGCAGTAGTGTACAGGGAAATTCTAAGCGCAAACGATAAAGAATTGTAACGTAAGACATGTATTTTCGTTTCAAAACTCTTTATTCTTTCCAATACAATGTTTCTTGAAGCACCCAGCATCCTTCCCCAAATCCTCTCTCCTCAACAATCCCCCCTTTCTCCCATCAACAACTCCCCAGCAACCCAGCATCCACAACACAATTCAAATCAAACGTTACAGTCTTCCTCCACCGTTTAAAGAATTTTGTCCAGGGATGTTTAAATACTTACATCACTGGACAAAATTTTACTGAGATCCCGTTTTAGTACCCCCTTTGCCAAATGGCGCCACACCCGAACACGGTACCCGACTTCCAAACTATTTGCTGTCGTCTATTGCCCTGCTTAGCGCATCCGCGTTTTTATGGGCTGACCCCGGCCGGTGTACGATCTCAAAATCGTATTGTTGAAGCATCAATGACCATCTCAACAGCCTTGGATTAGTTCCTGACGTTCTATCTAGCCACCGTAAAGGATTGTGCTCTGACACTACTTTAAATGGTCTGTGGCCATCTAGATAAACGTGAAGCTTTTGCTGTTGCTCTGATTGACATTTTTCAATTAGTCCTGCGGTAGTATTTCCCAAAATGTAAACACCGCGATCCAAATCATTCTGTTCTACCACAGCTTTCCCAAATACTCGACCGAACTCTCCAATTACTTCTACTTCTGCTATAGGAAGATAACGATCGCGTACCTCTAAAGCTTGCTGTATCCACACCGTTTCTCCCGTATACATGTGTGGGGCAACGTATTTCTGGGCCACTACATCGATTGTTGCACCAGTATCTCGTAATATCTTCATTGGATATCCATTTACCATTCCCTCTGACAAGTATTTACCGAGCATCTTTTCATTATTTTCATATTTTAAAGAACCAACGAATTCTCTTTCTTCCTTGTCCTTCGGTTTTTTCTTTGGGCAATTTGCAAGGAAATGTTGAGTGGAACCACATTCGTAGCACTTGGGTTGAAACCTCCTTTCAAAATTTAGTCCCGAAGGTGAAAATTTAGACATCTTTTCCCAAGTGCCGTCTTTCTTCATCAGAATTTACAGAAGCAGTCTTCGGCTTTGTGAACTGGACCCTTTTATTCTGTTGATCCTTAATGTATTGATCCGTGGTTTTCCATCCCATGCTTTCTCGAATAGCATCGAAACTATCTAGCTTCTCTGCCAACACATTTGGGTCCTTAAAATTTTGCCATTCGTCTATTAGATGATCTCGCACCTCTATGGGCACTTTTCTTTTCATCTGATCAGTCACCATCAGTCTTTTTAACTCCTCGAATGAATTCACATTCATGCCTTCAACCCATCATTGGAAATAATTAGTCAATTTATATACCACATCGCTCCACGCTGTACCATTCGATTTTGACTGCTTGTAAAATAACTGTCTGAACAATTCTGAGCTCAATTTGTATTTCTTAAGCAGTAAATTTTTCACGAATTCATAACTATCAGCTTTTTCTGTAGGTTCTCGAGAAATTATATCATTGATTTCGCTTGGTAGTAACCCCGTCAAGTAAAATACTAATTGGTGTTCCGGGCTACCCATTCTATCCGCCTGCCTTTCAAAACGCTCAAGGTATAAGCTAATGTTTTCCCCACGAGGGTCAAATTTATCCATATGCCGAGTTATATCTATTTTCGGCAAAATCCTCTGAGCGGTCTCCGTTTCCAATCCATCACACTCGTGGTTTAAGTAGGTTTGTGAAAATTTTAGTTTCTTCATTTCTAACTGAAAACTTCACTGTCTTTCAGCGTCTTCTCGTTCTGCCTCCCGTTCCAATCTTTTCTCTCCTGCCTCCCGTTCCCGCTCCAAACGTTTCTCTTCCGTAAAAAACTTCAGCATCTCCTTCACAAATTCCTCATCATATTCTTTACTGGTTATTATCGCTCGTGTATACTCTGCTACTCTTGCATCCCTCCCCACATCAGCTCCTACTTCATATGCGATTTTGCACAAAATGTCTTTAGGGACTCTGGCCAAATACGACATTATTAAAGTTTTTTCTCTACAACTCTATCACCTAAACAACTCACTAATACGTGGAAGTCAGAAACGGCACCCAGAATGCTCAAACCATCCGGCAAAAACGGTAGGTACTCACCTATCCCACAGCAGAAAACGCCACACCAACACGATCAACTGCAGCGAGCACCGCAACTTCGTAACTCAATGTTGCGTCCTTCCCGCGTCGGCACCAGATGCCGTGGCGATTGTTGAGTGGAGTTTCTGCAGTAGAGACCCGTTCTCACCGACAACACCCCCTCCCCCCGACCGGAGAACGCTAGTATCTCGTTAGAAAGATGACACTTCGTAATGCACGACACAAACCACACTTTTGGGCAAAATCACACTCGTCAACAATAAAGAAAAGGGTATTTAAGGAATGCCCCCGCCCCCTCCCGCCCAAACCCAACACGTAAACCACACTCTTGCCACAAACCACACTTTTGGGTAAAATCACACTCGTCAACATCAAAGAAAAGGGTATTTAAAGAATGCCCCCGGCCCCCTCCCGCCCAAACCCAACACGTAAACCACACTTTTGGGCAAAATCACACTCGTCAACAATAAGGAAAAGGGTATTTAAAGAATGCCCCCGCCCCCTCCCGCCCAAACCCAACACGTAAACCACACTTTTGGGTAAAATCACACGCCTCAACAACGGAAAAAGGGTATTTAAGGAATGCCCCCGCCCCCTCCCGCCCAAACCCAACACGTAAACCACACTTTTGCCACAAACTACACTTTTGGGTAAAATCACACTCGTCAACAACAAAGAAAAAGCTTGCGGAAAGCACTCCGAAAGAACACGTACGACAAGCCATGGCGCGTCTGTACGGTGCAGTGGTATCAGAGCGACAATGACTCGATAAACAATCCAACAATGACACAGCAATATCGCGCCAAAACGCAGTTGTCGGCAAACAATAACACATTCCTATATCGCGCGAAAACTCAGTTGTCGGCGTAATATATGAAAGAGGTGAAATATGGCGGAACCCCTCTAGCGGTGGGCTCGGAAAGAACCCAAGATGGCGTTGAAAAACATCCATTTTGAGGTGAAAAACGATGATTTTCTTACTGTTATATCTGAGAAAATAATGGTATTGGAGAAGTGAAAGTGATATGAAGATAAATCTCCAACCTTCCTCTACAATACACAGTTGGAATGAAATCGGTAGTGTACACCGTTCGAGCAGAATAAATGTTTGAAGTTCGTGACTGTTAAGCTCACATCTACCCAAATACCGACTCCAGTCAGCTTCCTCCAACCGGTAACCGTAGATCCAATTAATCCGTTCCCAAAAGGATGTAGCTCTCCGATTCCGATTCACGCGTTCAATCCGGCCGCTGCGTTTTTTCACGTTCCACGGGCTATTTTTTTTAAACCCGTGACGAATATCCCATCCTCGTCGCCAGAAAAGTGGGTTCTTACCTCCGTCTGTAACGTCAGATGTTTATTTTCGTTTCAAAACTCTTTATTCGTTCCAATACAATGTTTCTTGATTGCTACCAGCATTCTTCCCCCAAAATCCTATCCTCAACAATCCCCCCTTTCTCCCATCAACAACTCCCCAGCAACCCAGCATCCACAACACAATTCAAATCAGACGTTAAAGAATATTTTTAAATAATGACCTACAAGCAATTGAAAATTAGTGTGATAAATGGCAGTTAGAGTTAAATTTTAAAAATTGTCTAGTAATGAATTTTTGGAAAAAGAATAGCTCTCCTCCTAGCACTTGCAAAATAAGTAATAATGAATTAACAAACGTGGAACCCATTAAATATCTTGGAATAAGACTAACACATGATCTTTCCTGGGGTAAACACATACGTGAAATAATGGGTCAAGTGAATCGTAAACTGGGATTCATCAAAAGAATACTGGGTAAATGTGACGATCATGTACGAGAAATCAGCTACATTTCCCTTCTTAGACCTCATTTGGAATATGCTGCCAGTGTATGGGATTCCTACGAAATCGGTCCAAATAACGAACTTGAACGTGTGCAGCGAAGATCGGCAAGATTTGTAAAGGGACGGTACGATAACCTTATTAGCGTAACCAGTCTATTAAAAGAATGAAAATGGGAATCATTGTCAGATCGCAGGTTGAAATTTAGACTTATTCTCTTAAATAAATTACAAGATAATATTTTCAGTGATGGCGTTATAAATATTTTGTAAACCCCAACATACAATGGTAGACTGGATCATAATTACAAAATTAGAGAAATTGATTGCCGAACTGACAGATTCAAAATGACCATTTTTCCTCGTACAATTAGAGATATGAATAGCGGTAAATATGTCCAATACGAGTGAATCAATCCATAGCATAGGTAGCTGCATGTTGGCATAAGGACTTGAAAGTTACCCTACTAACGGCATGTTTTTGCATGCTTACTTTGCTATAGTGAAGTTTTTTAAATAGTGAAGTTTAGAACAGTATATTAATACTAGTCCTTTTTTATGCATGATATGTAGTGCATGTTTGGTGAGAATTCACCCCCTGCCACACACCTTTATGGTGGCTTTCAGGCCAAATTTCCAGTGAAATTGGTATGCATATCCACCCTGAAAAATAGTTATTACAGCTTCAAAAGATATCGAGGAGAATCTGCACTTACCCTTTTGAACTCGCAAAAGAGATTTCACGACGTAAACAGCGGGAGTGAGACTTGAAGTTGAGATACTGATATGTGTCGCCATGATCGGGGAACATCAACTCAGCGCTTCGCGGCACGCTGGGAAGTAATGCTTCCTTTGGCCGACAGAATCTGTTTTGTCAGAAGCACTTTTGGGTGATGTGGAGCCGCGTGAAGGCCGCGAGCTCTAATTTTCTCAGTAACGGCAACCTCACGAGGTTTTCCTCTTCCCCCACTCAACCCGAAAGGAATACTTCACTTATGCCCCGCTTCCACTACACGCTCTAGAACGAAAAAAAATGTCGGCAATGATTAACTCAAGACAGATCGCCCTGCTGATGAGGAAAAATATGTACGTACTTTTGGGTTATCAACGCTGTTTTCCTACTATATAAGATTGGTGCTTGAGATACATTGCTGCTTGAGATGTATGCTTCACTACATTTCTAACATTCACAAATTGGATTTTATTTAGGTGCTTTTAATATAACTTTATACCTTTTTTCAAACATTTCATTAGAACATACGTTTGAAGTATTGTATTATATGGCAGCAAAGCATGGACATTGACAATAGCGGAGAGGAAATGGGTGGAAGCATTTGAAATGTGGTGCTACCGAAGAATGATGAAGATAAAATGGATCGACCAAGTGGCAAACAAAGAAGTCTTAAGAAGAGTGGGAGAGAAGAGATGTCTGCTGAAAACATTAAAAAGAAGACGGGACAACTTAATCGGTCAAATCTTAAGACACGATGGCCTGATGAAGACAGTCGTCGAGGGAAAAGTGAGCGGAGAGAATGGAAAAGGCAGACCTCATATGAGATATATAGTCAGGTCGTGAGGCTCACAGGTCGTGAGTGATGTGAAAGAGAGGAGTTTCGTTGATGTATGTTACATTGAACCTATTCAAGGTTGGCCGATAGAAGAATCGAGTGGAGGGCTGCGTGTAACCAATCCTAGGAATTTCGACCGATGATGATGATGATGAAGGTATACCTTGTGCATCTGCAGTCATTGTTTAATTTTTTATTTGATTTCTGAATATATATTTCAAATGACGTTACTGCAATAGTTGATGCACCTAAACATGACGACAGACAGAGAAATAATGAAGCTATTGCCGACAGGAGATGCTTCGCTGGATATTCCCGTTCAATTCCCGTCATAGACTCTGCGCTGTCTCTTTTCGCACGACCCTCTTGGAAGCTTGATGACTCGCACTCTTAAGGAGGCTCCACCGAATTAAGAAGTAGATGTCATTTTTGTGTAAATTTCAGGACACATTTTTTGGCCCTTCTATCGATTGGCAATAAAAAAATGAGGCCTTTCCATCGTATATTTGAAGAACGAAGACGTTGAAAATCAGATATTTTATGCGTGGTTATACGGCAGAGCACGGCTCTTGCAGTAAAATTTGCAGATTAATAAAGAGAAATTTCGTTTTGACGAAAAACTAATATAAGATGCGCAATTTTATGTAGAATTGCCATCCCCATTGAAAAATTGTAAAATTGAAAAAGAGACCATTGAGAAAAAGTGCTCGCCTTACCACACTCGTTTACTTGATATTAGGAAGTGTTTGCTCTAGCAGAAAAGCCTTAGTAACTTGAAAGTGGCGCTACAGTATTTTGTTATCATTGACAACGGTACTTGTGACAGAACGTGCTTACAAGCCTATTTAGTAACTTAATTTAGGAATATACATTACCAAGGTCCTTATATTTTTTATGTAATTTAAATATTTTATAGTTTATTGACATGGTACAGGTAATTAATACCAATGCTTCCAAATGGTAGCGGCGTCATTGTTGCCAAACAATTTTCGTAAATATGAAATTAATAAAATTCAAAACAAAGAGTTTTATTTTCAAGGGAATAGGTTAAAACTAAGTAAGAAAATATTTAACCCATTTTAGAATACGTAGTAGCGTGGTTGAGCATGTATTCTTACTTTGTAAATGAAACATGGCAACAATCCGTCAGTCATGTTACGAAATGAAAGCGAGTTAAAAGACCTTGTAAAAAATAGAATGCAACTACAGCACGATATACAATAGCATAATCATACAATTATTGTGTATGTCATCACCCTATAGACGATTTTCCATTTAGTTGTTTTTATGGATCGGTATTTATTCATTAAATAACACAGCTCTTTTACGGGATTTTGAATCGCGGAGTCACGGTGGAACCTCTTTAAGGAGGAAGGAATGCAAAATAGTCCCAGCTGCGGTCTTTCTGGAAGTTTGCATGGCCCCTGGGGGGCTGTGTTTGAAACAGTCGAGATTATTTCGAATAGGTAACCAAGGAGTCACGTGGTATAAACAAGAATGGCTCGCAAATTTGATGTGTTAAAACTGCTGATTACAACCTCAATCATTGTTTACAATTGTGTTTTATCTCATTTGTGGGATCTAAAGTCGAGAGAGATGAGAAAAACTCAATTGAAAACAATTTTTGATAATGAAACGAGCGAATCAGAGAAATAAAATTTGTAAACCATTCGTGTTTGTACCACGTGACTCCTTGGTTACCTATTCGAGATAATTCTGAAGGTTTCAAACACAACCCCCCTGGGGAGACTCCCCCCCAACTTATTCAATGGGCGTGAATGAGAAGCATGTTTCCGTAACGTATGCAGAGAAAAATAAGTAGAACGCGACTACGCGTAAACTTAATCCTCTCGCACGATTCAATATTGTCGCGATAAATAATATTTCGTCAATATAAAGTCTGTGGAGATAAGTGACTGTGCGTAAAGCTGGAAAACGGAAAATTCTTATCATTAGGGCCCATGTCACTTGAACAATGTAAGTGAGGTGCGGCAATTTCCGACGCGCGGAGCGGGAACCACGATCGGGAAATCGTATGTATTTTTCGGTGTTGCAAATGAATTTTGGATTTATCTTCGCTTCTAAGGCTTTATAGAAACTAAGGCATAGTAAAAGAAAAGCACCTTGTTCATAGATCTTGTCATGTTTTCTTCCATGAAATTCCTCCCACAACGTCACCATGAACTTTGCTTCAAAGCTATTCGGAGAAAAATAAGGACTGGAATTTTTTGTGAAAATTCGTCATTTTTGAGCCCCTGTAACCAACCAACGAGTTGGATGTACCGTTCCTCAATCCCCAATCTTTCATGTCTATGTGAAGTTTCACGTTTATATCTAAAAAAAAGCTTTTTTGGACTTAGGTCTGCCTTTTCTCAATTTCCGACCGCTGGGCTCCGACGTAAGGCGAAGACGGCGGGAACAGAGCAAGAGATCGTCTTATGGCGTGGGAAAAGTCCAGTCATAGAGTGATAAGGGTGCTAAGGCATGATAACGACGTGCGCTTATCTGTTCGTCTCGATTCGTTAGCGTAAACGATTGAAGTCTGTGGCCATTGGAGCAGTCAAAGGAGGCGTTCGTCACCACGCATCTCATCAACATAATACCCTTCAAGCCACCTCAAAGGTGTGTGGCAGGGAGTGAATTCTCACCGAACATGCACTACATATCGTGCATTTAAAAGGATTAGTATTAATATATTAGTCTAAACTGCAATATTTAAAAAAGATGAAAATATCAAAGTAAGCATGCAAAAACGTGCTGTTAGTTGGGTTACCTTCAAGTCCTTACACCAACATGCAACTGTCTCTGCTATAGATTCAATCACTCGTATTGGACATATTTACCGCTATTCATATCCCTAATTGTACGAGGAAAAAGGACATTTTGAATCTGTCAATTCGGCAATTAATCAATCAATCAATCATGGTCCAGTCTACCATTGTATGTCGGGAGTTTACAAAATATTTTTAACGCCACAACTGAAAATATTATTTTGTAATTTATTCAAGAGAATAAGTCTAAATTCCGACCAGCGATCTGACAATGATTCCCAATTTAATTCATGTAATAGACTGGTTACGCTAATATAGTTATCGTACCGTCCCTTTACAAATCTTGCCGATCTTCGCTGCACAATTTCAAGTTCGTTATTTAGACCGATTTCGTAGGGATCCCATAGTATAATGGCAGCAGTTTTTTAAATGAGGTCCAACAAGGGAAAAGTAGCTGATTACTCGTACATGATCGTCAAATTTACCCAGTACTACTTTGACGAATCCCAGTTTACGATTCGGTTGACTCATTATTTCACGTATGTGTTTACCCCACGAAAGATCATGTGTCAGTCTTATTCCAAGATATAAAATGGATTACACGTTTGTTAATTCATTATTACTTATTTTGTAAGTGCTATAGGAGGAGAAAAATCCTTTTTCCAAAAATTCATTTCCAAACATTGTTAAAACTTTAATTCTAACTGGCAAGTATGACACCATTTTTCAATTGCTTGTAGGTCATCATTTAAATATTCTTTATCATTTCGGCCTGGAATTTCCCTGTACACTATTGCGTCATGGGGAAATAGACGAAGCTTACTTTTGACCACCTTATTGATATCATTTATGGACAGAAGGATCGGGATTGAACCAATCACACTACCTTGTGGGACACCCGATGTGACTTAAATTGTCGGGGAGGTGACACCGTCCAAGACAACCCTTTGCACCCGATCATGCAGAAAATCATTAATCCATGATATAATGTTACTGTCTAGCCCATAAGATTTTAATTTCAAAATTAGTTTGCTATGAGACACATTGTCAAAAGCTTTCTTGAAATCGATAAATATAGCATGCACTGGAATTCAATCGGAAAATGCGTCAGGTCGCATAGGATAAGATGATAGGATAGACAAACGTTTGGTGCAGGTTTTTAGGTAGGCATATCTGTAGTATGCGAGGTACAACTAGTAATCATTAATTCGGTGAGAATCTCGATTGTTTACCTTTATTTTTTTATCAACAAGTACAGTTGGGTCAGGGGTAAAGTTTAGAGTTCTCAATGTGAACATTCTAAGTTCAAAGTTACCTCTCGCCACTTTTATTGGTAGCTGCATGTTGGTATAAGGAGTTAAAGCTAACTCAACTAACAGCATGTTTTTGCATGGGTGCTTTGCTAATTTAATTTTTAATTACAAATTTTATGCATGATATGTAGTGCATGTTTGGTGAGAGTTCAACCCCTGCCACACACCTTTATGGTGGCTTGCAGGGTATTATGTAGATGTAGATGAATAATATTTTCGCCATAAATATAAATATCTTCGGAAAAAAGAGCAAGTCGAGTTTCACATGATCTACCTTTCCGGAAACCTTGCTGAACATTGGACAATAAATTCTGGCTATCTCGGTGCCCCGTGCCAACTTCAATATCATGTTCCGGCATAATTTATTTGTCTTGTGCAAGTAGTACTTCGAAGCGCAGTCTTAACGTCTGCCCCCGTCCGTTCCCTCCTACGAGGGCCGACGCTTCTTTCACCAAACGGCGATTCTCCTTCGAGACAGTCCCCTCACTTCACTCCAGCATGCCACCCGGCTAGCGTCTTTCTCCCACCTCTACGCTTCAGCCCGTAGGGCCCTCTTCGCCTTGATTTGATCGGTGATAGAAGCAGCACACTGGCCCACGGTCGGAGGAAGGATGACGACGCAGCTTCCTCGCATGGCTGAGCGATGGGCCCTGCAAGGTGTGTCCGACATCCCACCGCGGAGGCATTTCGCTGCGTCTCGAACGCATCCAGAAAGGTCGAAATAATATCGTGAGGCACTCATTCCTTCCATCCGAGGACGACGCGTCGTCATCACAGGGAATGACGCTCGGCTGGGAATGGAATGACGCGTGTTCTGCGATGACGCCGGTGCCACTGCGGGCGAGAATGTGATGCGATCGATGCATGGTGCTCACTTGGTGGTCATTGGCTTCTCTGCAGCTTTGCTTCCAAAGGTATTGCTTTTGATTATTCACCCATTGCGCACGGGAGGGGGGGGGCTTACATTTACATACATCTACATCTACACGATACCCTGATAGCCACCTAGCTAGGTGAAGATCACCAAGCATGCACTACTAATATGCAAACAAGCAACTATAGGGTCTCATGCAACTACATTGTTAGTATCTATAGTACCTATTTAAGGGATTAATACATGCATCATTCACTACAGACTACTCTAAAATATTTCCTCTAAATATCCGTTTGCTATGCTGCCTATTCTGTTCTCTTATAGTACCGGGAAAAAATGCCATTTTGAATCCATCGGTACGACAATCTATCTCTCCAATCTTATTTATCTTGTCGAATCTAGCATAATACGCTGGTGTTCTTAATATGTGCCTAACATCTTCAGTAAAGCTATCCGATTGAAATTTCTCTAATCTAATACATTTAATCTGTATCTACTTTAACCTACGCTCTGATAATGATTCCCACCCTAATTCTTTTATTAATTCTGAAATGCTACTCAACCTATCGTAACACCTTTTAACGAACCTAGCTGCTCTACGCTGCACACTGTCTAGTTCTCTAATCAAACCTAATTCATTCGGATCCCATACACTTGCTGTATATTCAATGAGGGGCCTAACTAGTGAAAAGTAACATCGCTCTTTTGTCTTCTCATCACATTTCCCAAGTACTCTTTTTATAAATCCTAGCTTTCTCTTCGCTCGGCCGCATATTTCCCTTATGTGTCTTCCCCACGATAAATATTTAGTGATCGTTACACCTAAATGTCTTATGGTTTCCACGTTTTCGATCTTCGTGTTACTAATTTTATAGGTACGCTCCATCGAATTATTCCTCGTCCAAAAATTGATAGCTACACAGTTTTTAAGGTTAAGTTCTAACTGCCATTTTTCTCACCACTCTTGAATTGCATCTAAATCCTTGCTAAGCGATTTCCTGTCCTCTTATTTTGATATACCCCTGTACACTACGGCATCGTCTGCAAAAAGTCTAAGCTTACTGCTAACTATGGTACCCAAATAGTTTATGTATAAGAAATAGAAGCGGACCTACTACGCTACCCTGGGGAACTCCCGACGTGACTTTGATTGTGTCCGACATGATACCATCTATTACAACCCTCTGATCTCGCCCACTTAATACTTATTTTACCCAACATACAACGTCATTATTTATACCAAAACTCTCTAACTTCAAGATTAATTTATAATTTGGAACTTTATCGAATGCCTTTTTAAAATCTAAAAATATCGCATCAACTTCAGTACTCTTTTCGCCGTAGACTAAACCCAGCGTTTGGGCATTTGGAGCTCACTGGCTTCTGTGCAGCTTTGCTCCCAAAGGCATTGCTTTCCCTTATTCACTCCTTGCGCGCGCGGGAGGTGGGGGCTTAGTCCTTATCCTCCCCACGGGGCTGTTGCGTTGCACAACTCCAAACGCCACTTTCCATCTCGAGACGTCCACCGCCGCAGCGTCTTGCGAAGAGTTTTCCCAAAGCAGCGTTTACACGTAGCAGTTGACTGCTATGTTAGTCGCGAGATGCGCGATATGTCTATATCCCTATACTTCATGATGTGTCTGCACCAACTTCTATGCAGCTTAAAGCCCCTATTTAGGCGTTGTCATAACAAATAAAAAAAGTTTAATTTCGATAGTTAATTTTGCTTAAATTTTCATGAAATTCTTCTAGCAATAAATTCCATCGACGATTATTTTTTGTTCCCATTCTTTAAAGAGTAGAATCTCCCCTTTTGGGGAGGGATATCCTTGTTATTATATCCTAATTCCGTCGTGTATTGCTTTCCGTTGGCGAATGCTGCGATTGTGTTGGATACATTTCCGCTGGAAAGTAGACGGGCTTCAACTTTGCTAATAGCTCGAACTAGGATCGATAGTGTTCGACATGTGTCCAGTATCGACCTGAACTCGCATCGCAGTTGCTATTTACACATGCGAGTGGGGCTTAATAGTTGTTAGCAGTTGACTGTCATAGCAGTCAACTGCTACCTGTAAACGCGCCTTAAGGAGAGAACCCTTGCCTCTTGCTCTTCGTCTCGGCACTGCAGTATTTTCGTGTCAACGACTGGACTGCCACGAAGAGTGAAAAGACGGAAATTGAAGTGGGAAAAGGGGGGGGGGGGGGGCACGACGTTCTTGGTGGTGGCGAAGGAGAATGGGCGATGGAGGCCTCTTCTACATCTACATAATACCCTGCAAGTAACCATAAATGTGTGTGGCAGGGGGTGAATTCTCACCAAACATGCACTACATGTCATACATAAAATAGGATTAGTTTTATTATACTGTACTAAACCTCACTATTTAAAAAAAGGTAAAAATAGCAAAGAAAACATGCAAAAACATGCTGTTAGTTGGGTTAGCTTCAAGTCCTTATACTAACATGCAGCTACTCGTATTTGATATATTTACCACTTCGCATATCCCGAGTAGTACGAGGAAAAAAGGACATTTTGAATTTATCAGTTCAGCAATCAATTTCTCTAATTTTGTGATTATGGTCCAGTCTACTATAGTAAGTTGGGGGTAGGAAAATATTTCTAACCATATCAGTGACAATATCTTGGATTTCTTTAATAGAGATTAAGCCTAAATTTCAACCTGCGATCTGACAATGATTCCCATTTTAATTCATTTAATAGACTGGTTACGCTAATATAGTTTCGTATCGTCCCTTTACAAATCTTGCCGTACTTTGCTGCACACGTTCAAGTTAATTATTTAGACCGATATCGTAGGGATCCCATATACTACATAATCCATTGTAACTATTGCATCAGTTAAGGGAATCAGTCAAGTCATGAAATATTTTAATGCATCCATTTATTGTGAAGCTCATGTTTGAGGTTGAAATTATCATAACATCATAACTTGAAGTTCATTCATCACTAAACATAACATCATAACTTGAAGTTCATTCACACCATCATCTGCTGATCGGTTGAAGTACAGTCACACGTAATTGGACAATCTGTTCTTTTAGCACAGTAGGTTTTGACATAATTGAGTCAAGACTAGAAATTACATAATTGAATAGGGGGTTGGAATTATTAGAATGATTCAATGAATTCTTAGAATTAGAATATTTTCAGTGATGGCGTTAAAAATTAGAATGATTCAATGAATTCTTAGAATTAGAATATTTTCAGTGATGGCGTTAAAAATTAGAATGATTCAATGAATTCTTAGAATTAGAATATTTTCAGTGATGGCGTTAAAACTATTTTGCGAATCCGAACTTACTATGGTAGACTGGACCATGATTGCAAAATTAGAGAAATTGATTGTCGAACTGACAGATTCAAAATGTCCTTTTTTCCTCGTAAAATTAGGAATATGAATTACGGTAAATATATCCAATACGAGTGAATCAATTCATAGCATAGGTAGTTGCATGTTGGTATAAGGACCTGAAGGTAACCCAACTAACAGCACGCTTTTGCATGTGTAGTTTGCTATTTTTATCCTTTTAAATGCAGACGCATTCATTACATGATTTATGCTCCATTGCATGAATAATTAAATAATGTCACTGATACACAAAAAAGATGTCTTACCCGCTACGTGGATTCCATTTCACTATCCACTAATCCTCAACAACGGCAAGTTTACTAATCCTTTTTTTATGCATTATATGTAGTGCATATTTGGTGAGAATTTACCCCCTGCCACACACCTTTATGGATGCTTGCAGGGTATTATGTAGATGTAGGTACAAGTAATTATGCGGTACCGTACAATGAAAATAATAAAAGAATTTTATGCTGTATTTTTACCTTAATATAGCAATTTATTGCTTAGCAACGAATGTCATGGTTACGATTGATATTTTACTAGTTGCGGTATTATTTGAAATTCAGGCGAAAGGTATATATTTAAATATGCTTTGTTTGTGTCTTTATAATTAGTGTGACTCCTTGATATTTCTCTGTAGTCATTATAATAACATGTTGTTTATTATTGTTTTACCATGAGAAGAATATCTGTTCACGTGTTATCGAATTTTTACGAAATGCATCTCATGTACAGTCATTTGCAAAAGTCTGTGGGTTACCTCCTCCGCGCCACTTGCGGCCAAGATTTGAATCCACAAGCTACGAGTTTGGCACTAACTGTGTGGTACATAAAATTTGTGCTAAGGTAACGGTAATACACGATATGATATGTAAAAATGGCGGATTTTAATGCCAGGGTCCTAAAAAAAATGATCCGTAACGAATAATAATGGCGCATATCCTCAAGGTTGCGCTGTAATTAGGGCCTTACCACTTTTTTTGCAAAATAAATCTCGACAAATTCGTGTGATTGCTTAATACTCTGATTACTCCTGTGCTATTGCCACGAATTGTCGTGCCGTAACATGTTAGAAGATTCATTGTTCTCACTTACCATTTTATTTTCAGTCTATTTCTCTTTGTCATGCGATACATGTTCAACGGTAAGCTTACAGAATGAAACTCCGAGCGTGCGCAGTAGGAAATAAAGACATTTGTCGTCGTTGAAAGTTACTTGACCTAGTCAAGGCAGGCGCATTCATTGCGTAATTTATGCTCCATTGCATGAATTATTAAATGATGTCACTGCTACACAAAAAAGATGCCTTACCCGCTACGTGGATTCCATTTCACTATCCAAAACAACTCGCGCTACTAATTTGATGCAGTCCAATCAGTTCACCAATATAAATTAACACGTATTTATTTATGTTTTTATACATAAGTTTATCAGAGTCTTATGTTGCAACGGTTATTTCAAGTAGCAGTCGAAACAACACTCTTTGAATACGTATATTCAATACGTATCGTCATCTCGTGAGAACGAAATTATGATTACTTACCGAAAGTATTTCCACCGGAATGAACACAATTCCATCAAAAAGTCAGGGGAACGTTCTCTTCCGAGATTCGTTGCTCTCGGAGGGCATCTTGAATAATTCCTTTCTTCTGCCGTCTGCACGTCTTCAGCGCGGAGCAAGTTGATCAGGATACGAATGAAGGCTTCTATGGGGGCTATCGTGCAACTTAACTCCGCGTTGGATTTATCCCTAACTCCTGGCCGGATTTGTTTAACTTTGCGACTCCACCCACGTGCTACGGAACGGTATGAATCACTCGGTAACTTCGGAAGAAAGCGGAGTTAGGAAGCACAGGGGAGTACGAGAAACACGAATAGCACGTCGGCAACAGCCAATACGGAACGAGATATTTTCTGAATTGTCGTCACTCTTCATGCGAAAGATCAAACAATTGAGAGGCGATTAGGAAACAATTGAAGGCAATTAGGGACACTCAATAATGTTGCCTTATGTACATTGTCAACACTTCACAATTTATATCAATAAAACCATTATTACAACGAATAGCCATGGACGCATGTTATTTGCAATTCTTAAGCCGCGTTTACACTATGTAGCAAAATCTGCTATATAGCAAATTTTTATAACATATAGCAAGTATATATGACATTTGCTAAAAGTAGAAAAAGTCACTTCTGAAAAGTGCCTTATAACATTGCTAGATGTAGCAGATTCTGTTATATATTGTGCTTTCCATTGTGAGTCGGTAAAGATCAAAAGAAATCCGTGCTATATCTAACTTCGCTATATGTAGCAAAAGTTACATAACAATGTTACATAGCAAAAGTTATATAACAATGTTGTATAACTTTTAAATAATAATGTAATTTTATAATAGTAAAAGTTATAAGGCAGGTTTTGCTACATAGTGTAAACGCGGCTTTATGCTTGCAAAATCTCTAATTCTAAAGGCCGCTTTACAGCATACAATTTCTGTACAATTTCTTGTACAGACGCTTGTATGAAATGAACGAAATAGTATGTTAGTCTGAATGGAATTAGAACAGGTTCTATTTCCCGTTCAGTCATTCAGACAATCTCACAAGCGTTCGTACAATTTTCCGCTTTACACACGGTACAATTTCCTCATACAAGAGTTTGTACAAGAAATTGTACAAAAAATTGTATCGTGTAAAGCGGCCTTGAGGATTGATTTCAACAGTCCTGTAGATATGCAGACATTTTCTGCACCCACAACATTGGAATGCAGCAAAACTGTTTAGTTCAGAGTTTCCGCTGGCAATTCATATTTGTAATTCTTTTGCTTGCAAAACCACTGATTCTAAGAATTAATTTCAACAGTTCTGTAGATAGATTACGTTCGCCTAGCAGATGCATTTGTTGTAGTGACAAACGCAGGGGAACAAATGCCATTCGCTCCAGCCACCATTGGACGTTTGTTATTACAACGATTGGTTTGCTAGAGGGACAGATTGTTTTTAGGACCCCCAGTTCTGTTTTCACCCCCTGCCACACACCCTCGCGGTGGCTTGCAGGGTATCGTGTAGATGTAGATGTAGGACAAAGTCCGAGTCAGCAAATGGGTTTTGTACGGAGGACAAAAATATTTTATTCCTTGTTCCGTCAGCAAATTGGGCAAAATCGTAAATATGTCTACATACAAAAGGCACTCTGATGAAAGTTAACAGAAGATATAAACTCACCCTTGTCTCCTGCACTATAGGTCCAAATATATCAAAGCATCAAAATCTATTGGTCGTATTTAGTCCCAGAACTTTGCTTGAAGGAGGAGGGAGAAGAGTCTCACCTGAGTCGAAAGCGGGACTATTACGCATGCAGAAATCCTATGAGGAATAGGTGCGTACATTCTCAACCGTGCCATGAGTGAACATTTCCTGCTCCATGATATTGCTTGTACCCAAAATATCCGTATTTAGTTAAACTTACCTCCGTATAAAACTTACCTCCGGGTATGAGGATTTTCAAATCACCAATACTTTCGTTTGACAGTAGTGATTTTCTTCTAGAGCCAAGGCTAAAAGTAGTCCTTTATTGCACAGGGACAACCCGAACTTCTGTGGTCGAGGTTGTCAGTATCTCCAACGTGGCCACGGACCACTTTCCCTGTTAGCATATTTTAACTAATGACGAAATGGCACTCAACATGCAATAACAAACGAAGCTGTCCACATATTACCAATATTAAGCCTCCGCAGATTGCCCAAAAGAAGCTTATTAGAGTGATATTCAAACAGCCAAATACTCAGCACTCGTTATCTTTATTCCAAACGTTTGATGTGCTACCTCTAAGGTATCTTTTTGGTATCAAGGTGCTCAAGATATTTTATATTCGTGGTGGAAACAGAACAAAGCCAACCGAATACTCTGGTAAATTGAGGTCAGAAAAAGATATATCGATGTGGGGTTTAGGTACTGTAATAATTAAGCCCAGCTTTTAAACGAACATATTTTGCACCAAAGTTGTTCTGTTCCCTTCCATTCGAACTGTGGAAACAGAAGTCCACGGCTATATTTTTGGGCAAATTTAAAGAATGGTTTTTATCCAAGGAGAGAGATGAAGTGAAAAAGCTATTAAAAGTTGTTGTGTGATCTCGGTGGTTTAAAATATGTACTTTTTTTGTATATAGATTGTAAATTTTTAAAATTTTTATGCTGTCAGTACTGTTATATTGTTCATGCTTCATTCATTTCTTTCATTTATTATTTTTTATATTTCAATGTTTTGAACACAGTGTTTGAATATATAAAGTGTTTATTAGCCACTAGGTTTAATACTTGTATAGATAAGCACCAGCCGCTGCTTTCAATTGTTGATGATGGTAACCCCAGCACAGGTCATCCTCTGGGGTACCTATATTCCCATCTAAATTGATGTTTTTTGTATTTGTATGTTTTACTTTTTTCTCTGAGGCGGAATGAAAATTATTATTGTTTCATGTGCAGCATCCAGATTCAATTGCAGTCAGAATCAAATAGAATCTCAAGTCAAATAAGACTATGTATTTAGGTATTTAAACATTCTTTTTTATAACTTATGTATTCTCATTTTAAAAATACGTTGATGCTTATTTTTTGGTTTTATTTCCACATTTCACTAGACCTACCCTTTTATAAAAAAATTTCAAGTGCTTTAGGGCAGGTGGGGGGAATCGTATTCTGTAAACATTCCGTTTAATATGATTGTTGAAGGTCGAAAACCTTGTTCCAAAAATAAGACTGATTTCAAACATTCAAAATCAACAGCCTTAGGCGTGATATGGTGGAACAGCATTTTAAAATAAAAATGCGGTAATAGTACTGTCCACTTGAATTTTTAATGTAAGAATTCCCCTTCATTGGTCAAGAATTGCCCCTCCTGTTTCCTTGGGTCACGTGTAAATATTCCCATTGGTGACATAACTTGTGTAGACCTGATGATGGCGTCCTAAGGAACGTTGAAACACGTGTTGTGTACCATTTACATTAAAAATTCAAGTGGACAGTACTATTAACGCATTTTTATTTCACAACGAATAGCAATGTGGCCATTTAACCTATATCGATGTATTCATAGGAGTTATTTAATGTTTTCTGCAAGATAATAAACGATAGTTTTTCAGTAGGTCTTGTTTCATAACATCTCAAAATCATGCCTGTTTTCAACCAATTTGTGAATATGCCAGCTTGCTTGTATCAGAATTGCAGCTAGAGGTTGTCGGCAAAATGTTTAAAGCCTTGATGGAAAGATTGAGAGGGTCTAATCAGTTTTTCGAGTCGCCATTAGCCACTGAACCTAATTTCAATTTTGGTTGATCTCAGGGACTTTGAAACAATGGGAGTATCAACAACTACAGACCTGTGTCAGGTACACGGGAAATTTGTTTACTGTCACTGCATTCTCGACATGCTCAATAGTTCGAGCATGCATTTGAAGGAATTGTAAAGCCATGATATATATTTAAGTCTGAGACCATTCAGTCGACAGGGGAATGGTGGTGGGGATAATGCACTGCAACTTCTTTCACAATTGAAACATTGAAATTCAAACATGAACTGGATTTTGATGCATTATAATATCCAATGCTGAAGGTAGCGAACAAGCATGATGCAAAGTAAAACCTACATTTCCTGCCAATGTAGTCGCATACTTGAATATTTGAAATTATATTTTATTTCACTGAGTTCAGTTTTTGGTGATTCGACCTTTTTTTTAACACGTATCCTAATCGTAAATGAGATACATTTTGTCCTAACGTGATGATAGTACATGTACAGATTTTCTTATTAACATAAAATAATAAACATTATGTTATTATAATGACCAGAGACAAATATCACGGATTCACACCGACTATAAAGACAAAAACAAAGCATATTTAATAATATAACTTTCAACTGAATTTCGAATAATACCACGCCTAAAACCACTAATAGTAGGTAACCATGACATTATTTGTTTTGCTAAACAATAAATTGCTTTAATTGAGGAGGTTACACAGTGACTCCGCGATTCAATATCCGTAAATGAACTATGTTGTTCAATGAATAAATACCGACACGGAAAAACACCTATATGGAAAATCATGCATAGGTCGATAATGCATACACAATAATTTTATGAGTATGCTATAGCACGTTGTAGTTGTATTCTCTTTTTTACAAGCTCTTTTCACTCATTTCACTTCGGAACATGACTGTTGTGTTGTTGCCACGTTTAATTTACAAAGTGAGAATTCATGCTCAATCCCGCTAATACGTATTCTAAAATAGGTTACATATTTTCTTACGTAGTTATAAACTATTCCATTGCAAACACAACTCTTTGTTTTGAATTTTATTAATATTCATATTTTTGCAAATTGTTTGGCAATAATGACGCTGCTAACATTTGGAAGAATTGGCATTTTTTACACCATATCAATAACCAATGAAATATTTAAATTACATAAAAATATAGGAAGGACCTTGGTAAGGAATATTCCTTAATTAAGTTAGTAAATAAGCTTGTAAGCACGTTCCGTCACAAGTACCGTTGCCAATGTTAACAACATACTGTAGCGCCACTTTCAAGTAACTAAGCCTTTTGTGCTTTTTTGAGCAAACATTTATTAACATCAATTAATAAACAAGTGTGGTAAGTCGAGCTCTTTTTTGCAATACTAAATTCTACATGAAATTGCGCATGTTATATTAGTTTTTCGTCAAATCGACATTTCTCTTTACATTATTAATCTGCAAATTTTACTGCAAGAGCCGTATAGCCACGTATAAAATATCTGATTTTAAACGTCTTTTTTCATCAAATACATTATGGTAAGGTTTCAATATTTTGTTGCCAATCGGTAGTAGGGCCAAAAATGATGTGTCCTGAAAATTTCACAAAAATGACATCTCCTTCATAATTCGGTGGAGCCACCTTAAGGTAAAAACACAGTATAAAATTCTGGATTTTTAATTCCATGTTGGCATAGCACGGTACCGCATAATTATTCATACATTAATGAAATGTGGCCTTATTAATTTTTCGACGTAGGAACAATAGTTACAATGTAGGTACAGTCAAGTAGAAAGGGCCTACTTCAAGGGCGAGGGCGCAAGGCTACAGGACGAAATGCTCTCATCAGCGACGGAACCTCAATCTAATAGTATGTTGCTCCTCCCCTAATCCCCCCCCCCTCCCTCTTCCTCAGGTGAGCGGAGAGGGGAGGAGGGGCCCCTCCACGCCGTCGTCGCATTTGACGGGGTAGGATGCGGTGCGGCGTTGCCAGACCTCCGTTCGCCGAGACAAGTCAATAAATCAGCGGCGAAGTGAAGGGGAGGTTGTGGGGGGGGGGGGGGGGGGGAGGGGGATGGCATCACCTTCATTCAGCGCCCATCGACTGGGAATTCTAATTCTGATGAAACCCCGTTGACAAATATACGGATCGCTTAAGGAGGTTGATACGAAAACTGTAAGTGATGTCATTTTTTTATATTTTCAGCACTTACAGAATTAAAGTTACTCTACCTTATAAAGTAAATATAATTATATCAACCCATACTCATTTTTGCACAAATTGCATTTGAAATTACATGCGATTAACGGCGAGAATGGTCATCACAAGGGAATATAACGTTTAAAAATACCATAGTGACATGTCATTATTTGCAAAAAAAACTGATGTTTCATGCATAATTTCACAAGGAATAAAATGACACGAAAAAAGGGCATCAACCTACCGTACTTTTCGCTAAATCAACCAATTTCTGCGCTTATAGCAGACGAAATGCGTTAGTTGGCTTCAAGTGGCGCTGCGGTCGCTCTAGCCAAAATGGTTGGCGTATTAATAATATAATTACTAAAGAGATGTTAAAGAATACCTATTTCAAGAAATATTATAACATAATGTTTGATAGTAATATTCTGGTGTTATAAATTAGTAAATTCATTGAGTACATGAATTTATTTCTGTAAAGTAAACGCTGAATTGACTCCATCGTCGAGCTGATTAAAATTATCACAAAAAATAAATCCTTCGACTTTCCATCGTATTTGTTGTGATACTTATGACTTTCAATATCTTAGGTAATTTTCTTTGTGAAGTAAGGATCACTTAGCAGGCATATACTCTTACTTAAATTAATAAGATACCATAGACAACTTGACTCAAGCAGTCGCGAGCCAACCTCCTTAATTTGTCTCCCTTCGCTCTACAAGAATAACTAAGCCGGAGCCGCTGAAGGCGAATTAGGAGCGGCTGCCTTGGTGTCCGCTATAAAACTGCGGACACCTTTACCACATGGAACAGCATTTCAGGAATATGGCCAAACTGTAGCCAAACGCTGGATTTCTCATGTCGAAATTCTCTGTGTTATAGCGACTTGTGTAATGTGACTCTTGCCTATACATGTTCGAGTACCAAAAATCACATTGCAATTTGCGAAATATATTTTTCGAGCTGCAATACGCGATCTGTTCTTCCTTCACCGAGGGAATTGAAATCAAGCTATCGACAGAACAAATGCAGATATTCTAACACGGGCATACATATCAGAGTAATGTTTTGCCCTATAGGTAAATAAATTTTTGCTATATTCATTCAGTTGATGGAGGAAGTTCTACTTTAATTGGAATAAGAATCGCCGATGACCAAGTCCTTGGTGAATACACACACCTAAAGTTCATTTCCAAAATTTCAACCAAAATGCTCTCATCGACACCGTAAAATTTCGGCATATTTATCCGATATGTCCTAAAAATTAAATCAGAGAAGTCGACAACCAGTCAATCATTGTGACGACTCGTTTAACAATGTAGAATGGGCAAATAAACATTCCCAAACTAACACTATTAAAAGAGCAATCTGTGCATACAGGTCCTTTTTGTTTCGGAGATGGCTGAACGATTTCTGCGAACATTCATATATTTAGGGTGCCTGAAATTGATCCTGCTAGGTCTCATATCCGTAAATATTCGAATTTGAGCTGCAAAGGTAACGGAATTGACTCAAGATGGCGTCCATAAAAAATGCATGGAGGGTTCGTTTTTATTCCTTGCAAGCATTATTTCTTCGACAAAAGTAAATTAGAAATAATGCCCTTATATGAGGTTCCTATGACCATGAAGTACCTTAAGAAGGGAGAATACGTAAAGATGCTTATAATGGTCAAAGATTAATGTTTTTTTTAATTAAAATTACCAGATAATTTGTAAATGTTTCGCGTTTTAAACAATCCGTCCCCTTGACGACCGACGCATTTTTTGAAACCGAGTTATTGTATTTTCCGACAACAGTATATGAGGATTTCAGTTCCATTTGTAAGTAATAGTTGGCCAGTAATAAGCGTAAATATAAAAGAAAATATTTATGGCTCTGAATTCTCTTTTGCTCTCTTCGACCAATGGTTATATTTCAGCTCATATACGAGAAAACTGAAAAGAACCTCTATTATCTAAAGATGCGTTTACACGTAGCAGTTGACTGCTATGACAGTCAAACTACTAACAACTGTTAAGCCCCACTCGCATGTGTAAATAGCAACTGCGATGCGGGTTATGGTCGATACTGCACACATGTCGAACACTATCGATCCACGTTCGAGCTATTAGCGAAGTTGGAGCCCGTCTACTTTCCAGCGGAAATGTATCCAACACAATCGCAACAATCGCCAACGCAAAGATAAACACGACGGAATTTGGATATAATAAGAAGGATATCCCTCCCCAAAAGGGGAGATTCTACTCTTTAAGGAATGGGAACAAAAGATAATCGTCAACGGAATTTATTACTTGAAGAATTTAATGGAAATTTAAGCATCAATCACTATTGAAATGAAACGCTTTTTATTTGTTGTGGCAACGCCTAAATAGCGGCTTTAAGCTGCATAGAAGTTGGTGCAGACGCATCATAGCAGTAGTGATATATCGCGCATCTCGCGACTGTCATAGCAGTCAACTGCTACGTGTAAACGCTGCTTAATAGTATATGCTCTTTTGCCTTAAGTATTATATTATAAGTCGATATCCCGTTATGTCGATATCCCGATCTGTCAAAATCACGATATTTCCTATTTATATCGCGATACCAATATATCGGCGAATCCGCGATATCAGAATGACATCGTCGTGCGATATTCAAAACAGCAGCACATCGCACAGCCCATTAATTGAACACCTTTACCACGTAGAGTAGTAATTCCTTTTTCTCTGCGCGCGAGTGAATCCCACGTGACGTCAGAGTCGATAGCAACGGCAGATTGGTATTGGCATGGAAACGGTAGCGTTGGTGAATAATATTCCCTGGAGCCCACTGCTAAGTGCATTACCGTTTCGAGGAGAGGGTGGGCCATTCCCTTTGATGTGCTGATTTCGCGTTCGCTCAAAAGGCGCCCGCAAACAAGGGGGGGGGTCTCTGATTCCCCCCCACCCCCTCAAAGGGGGGGCACCCTTTGCGAGGGAGGCGATAGGGAGGGGCCAAAGGGGCGGGGGCCCTCAAATATCGGAGATATCCGAAGTTGTATCCCCCAGTTTTCTGGGGTTGAACTGAGTTTGTTGGGAAGGAGGAGGAGTGGGGGGGGGGGCGATTCCACCGCTCGTGGGCCCTCGGAGAAGGAACGACCCTGGGAGAGTGGGCCCTGGGTTCGTATCTCATCCGTGCTTTCAAGTCTATATCCGTAATAATATGCATCGCTTCAGACCGGGAGGTAAGGCACAAGGATGGGAGGGAAGGGAAAGGAGAGGGAAACCTGGCGTCGGCATTAGCCTGCTCTTAACAAAAAGGCGCCAAGGGGAACCCGGCTTATCGTCCCATCCGACGGACGGAGTACTGAACGCGAATGCTCTTCAGAAAACGTTCAAGTAGGCCGGTTTACTGATGAAAAATATCTTTCGTTTGAGGGAATCGAACCCGAGCCCTCCTGGTGAGAAGCCTGTCCACTGCACCAACCTGACTCCCACTAAATTAGTATCTAGGCAACATCTACATCTACGCGATACCCTGCAAGCCACCGCGAGGGTGTGTGGCAGGGGGTGAAGATCACCAAGCATGCACTACTAACATGTGAACAAGCAACATCAGGGTCTCATGCAACTAGATTGTTACTATCTATTGTATTTAAGGGGTTAATACATGCATCATGCACTACAGAATATTCTAAAATATTTCCCCTACCTATCCCTAAAGTCCGTGGTTGACTAAAGAGCTGAAACAGCATATGAAAGAAAGGGATATGGAATTCTGTTACACTTGGAGTTCCCCAGGGTTCAGTTCCCGGGCCACTTCTCTTTTCAATTTACATTTTATATTTGCCTCAGCAACTGAAATATTGTAGATACATGCTCTATGCAGACGATTTACAGATTTACTATAACTGTAAACCCCAAGATATAGCAGAGGCCGTAAGCAAAGTGAACTATGACGTGCAGAAATTGTATTCATGGGCTGCATCAAACAACTTAATCTTAAATGGTGCCAAAACTAAAGCTCTAATTATGGGAGGCACACGCATGCTTCAGCGTATTGATCTAGACCTAATACCAAAAATAAAGGTTGATCAACACGAAATCCTCTATTCCAATTATGCTCGTAATCTAGGTGTCACTATTAGTAACTATATTTCCTGGGCAGATAATGTATCTCAAATTTCAAACAGAATAAATTCCACTCTATATCAGTTGAAAATTCATAAACATTTACTTCCTATAGACACCAGAAAGAAACTTATTTCCACGTTGATTTTTCCACATCTGGATTACTACTGCCTAGTTTATTATGACATTACTGAAGAGCTAAACTTAAAACTCCAACGGCTAATGAACTCATGTGCCAGATTCATTTATAACAAAAGAAAATCTGAACATATCAGTCCCTACCTACGAGAACTTGGGTGCCCAACAGTCACTCTTAGGAGAAAATATTTCTTGGGATTGTTTATTTTTAGATTATTCCGTAATCATAAGCCAGCCTATCTGCTTGATATGTTTCCTAAAAGACGAACAACTGCATGTTCCTTAAAAGTTAGACAACAAACATATTTTTACTACCCACCACACAAGAGCAATGTATATGAAAAATCTTTTGTTGTTAATGCCATAAAATTATGGAATTCCCTACCCACGAAATAACCTGTACTCATCCATACTTTCTTTTAAAGATACATACTGGGAATATCTATTTAAAACATTGTATAACTAAGTCTTTTCCGCCTTTGCATATAATTGTAAAATATAATATGTAATACAGAACATTGTCACTTATGTATATATAAGACTTCACATAATTGCTTATTGTCATGTTAAATGCCGACTGGTGTACATGTTTAATTTGTATTGTTTTTCTAAGGTGGCATTGCCACAGAAAATATATAGAATGTATTATTATTATTATCCCTTTGCTATGCTGCCCATTCTGTTCACTTATAGTGCGGGGGAAAAATGCCATTTTGAATCTATCAGTACGACGTACTATCTCTCTAATCTTGTTTATCTGGTCGAATCTAGCATCTAGCAGTTTTGAATATGTGCCTAACATCTTCAGTAAAGCTATCCGATTGAAATTTCTCTGATAGATTTAATCAGTACTGTACATCTACATCTACATCTACACGATACCCTGCAAGCCACCGCGAGGGTGTGTGGCAGGGGGTGAAGGTCACCAAGCATTCACTACTAGCATGCAAGCAAGCAACTAAAGGGTCTCATGCAACTAGATTGTTAGTATCTATAGTATTTGAGGGGTTAATACATGCATCATGCACTACAGAATACTCTAAAATATTTCCCCTACCTATCCCTTTCCTATGCTGCCTATTCTGTTCTCTTATAGTACGGGGGAAAAATGCCATTTTGAATCTATCTGTACGACAATCTATCTCTCTAATCTTATTTATCTGGTCGAATCTAGCATAATACGCTGGTGTTTTCAATATGTGCCTAACATCTTCAGTAAAGCTATCCGATTGAAATTTCTGCAATAGATTAAATCTTAACTTTAATCTACGCTCTGATAATGATTCCCACCCTAATTCTTGTATTAATTCTGATACACTACTCAACCTATCGTAACACCTTTTGACGAACCTAGCTGCTCTACGCTGCACACTGTCTAGTTCTCTCATCAAACCTAATTCATTAGGATCCCATACACTGGCTGCATACTCAAGGTGGGGCCTAACTAGTGAAAAGTAGCATCGCTCTTTTGTCTTCTCATCACATTTCCCAAGTACTCTTTTTATAAATCCTAGCTTTCTCTTCGCTCGGCCGCATATTTCCCTTATGTGTCTTCCCCACGATAAATCTTTAGTGATTGTTACACCTAAATATCTTACGGTTTCAACGTTTTCGATCTTCGTGTTATTAATTCTATAGGATCGCTCTATCGAATTATTCCTCCTCCAAAAATTGATAGCTACACACTTTTTAAGGTTGAGTTCTAACTGCCATTTGTCGCACCACTCTTGAATTGCATCTAAATCCTTGCTAAGTGATTTCGTGTCCTCTTCGTTTGATATACCCCTGTACACCACCGCATCGTCTGCAAAAAGTCTAAGGTTACTACTAACTACGGTACCCAAATCGTTTATGTATAAAAGAAATAGAAGCGGACCTACTACGCTACCCTGGGGAACTCCCGATGTGACTTCGATTGTGTCCGACATGATACCATCTATGACAACCCTCTGCTCTCGCCCACTTAAGAATTCTTTTACCCAACATACAACGTCTTTATTTATACCAAAACTCTCTAACTTTAAGATTAATTTGTCATGAGGAACTTTATCGAAAGCCTTTTTAAAATCTAAAAATATCGCATCAACTTCAGTACTGCTTTCGCCGTGGACTAAAATATCGTGTACGAATAAAGCTAATTGTGTCTCGCAAGATCTACCTTTCCGGAACCCATGCTGGCTGTTTATGAGTAATCCCTGACTATCCAAATGCCCCATGATCGAACTGACTACTATGTGCTCAAATATCTTACAAGAGATTGACGTGAGTGAAATGGGTCTGTAGTTACTAGGTTCTTCCCTATCACCGCTTTTAAATATAGGTGTAATGTTAGCTACTTTCCAATCCTTGGGTACTGTGTGGTTCTTTAGTGTTTTATTGAATATTATTTCTAGATAGGGGGCTATTTCAGAAGCTAATGTATTATAAACTCTGGAAGGAATTTGATCGGAACCTGGTGCTTTGTTTTTACTTATGCTTTTTAACTGCTGCTCTATTCCGCGACATGAAATGTTTATTTCGGGCATTTGCTCACTGAAAGTGTTCGGCGGTGGTTCCACTGCGTTTTGTGACGATGAGTTGAATACACTTTGGAAGAAGGTGTTTAAAGTGTTGGCTTTTTCTACACTGCTGGTGACTCTGATTCCTTTATCATTTTTAAGTGTGTGCACTGTGGACTTATTTCCCTGAAGCTCTCTCACATATGACCAAAACGCTTTAGGATTGCTATCTAAATATTCTCCTAACATGTTGCTCCTGAAATGTGATAACGCTTGCCGACATGATTTCCTTGCTAATGCTCTCGATTTTTTATAGTTTTGAACTAGCTCATTTTTTTCCTCTACCGATAGACCCCGTCTGGCATTTTTCATCTTAGCGTGGCATACCCTTTGTCGCTTTAGTGATTTCCTAACCTCCGCGTTATACCACCTTGGCTCTGTATTATCACTAATATATTTACTTGGTATGTATTTATGAACTGCGTTACGGGTGACCTCAAGAAATTCTCTCCACGAATCCTCTGTATTTAATCCTTTGCTTTGTTCGCTGAATACATTAAACGCTTCCCTTAATTCCTCTTTCATACCGTCGTAATTTGCCTTGCCAAATAAGTACACCCTCCTCCTTGGTTTATAATGTCTTTCAACGCCTACAATAAATTTCGCATGCACTATTTTATGGTCACTAATTCCTGTGTCTGTAACTGTATTTAGAACTCTCTCGGGTATATTTGTTGCTAATAAGTCTAGAATGTTGTTTCTCCTGGTCGGCTCTGTTACTAGCTGTTGTAAAGAATGTGTCGTAAAGGTGTTCAACAGTGATTCGCAATGTTCCTTATCCTTACCTCCTGCAATGAAACTACACGTATTCCAGTCTATCGAGGGGAGATTGAAATCTCCGCCTACTATTATTCCTCTATCATTCTTCCCAGAAAGTAATGTGCGTATCTCTGACTCTAGCTCTATTATAGAATTGACGTCTGCGTCCGGTGGCCTGTAATATGCACCTACATATATCTTTTTTGTGTTACTACTTTTACTTTTAACGGAACACCAAATACTTTCTACATTTCGCTCTGAAATAAGTTCTCTTCTACTGACATACGGGTCCTTCACAGCTATGAAAACTCCTCCTCCGTTTCTGCTTACTCTATCCTTTCTGTATACTGTAAAACACTTCGGAAATACTTCATGATCTGATATGTCCTTCGAAAGCCAGCTTTCTGTACCTACGATTATATCTGCATTAGTACTCTTAATGAGGTGGTGAAATTCTGCTACTTTATTTCTTATACTACGACAATTCACTACTATCACTGAAATTTTTTCTTCCAATCTGTTTCTCTCTTGGTGCTCCTTTCCAACTAAAATTTTCCTCGATAATTTTTTGACGGACAAACTATTTGGTCTACCTCTTACCTTTGATGAATTATCATGTTCGTTCTCTCCATGTGTTTTTCTCTGACCTTCTAAAACTACTCTGCATGTTCTGTCAAATTCTTGCACGATTTTTCCCCCGCGGATTGACCTGCACTCTGGGCTACCACCTGAGCTAAACCCTACGTGTATGCTCCAGTATCCTACTCGCTACCTTAGACGATGCCTCGTCCGTGTAGTGGACACCCGAGCGATTCAGGGGCACCCGACACGTTTCCAGCTCCGGCCCGAGGTCCAAAAACTCAGCTCCCTCGCTCCCACAGACTTCACGGAGTCTCCGGTTTATGCCTAAAACTCGGCTCCAAACCATCGACCCCCGATCCGTCCTAGGTACCAAGCTACATATAGTCAGCCTCATATCGATACCCAGACCTCCACGAACACGGTGGAACTCGGTGCATAGATCCCTTACGGAATCCATTACATCCTCGGACCCCCGTTTCGCGGCGTCGTTAGTGCCGACATGGGCGACTACGTGCAGCTTGGAGCAGTTAGTGGCACTGACCGTTGCTTTCAACGCCTTCGTCACCTGGGGCACCGTACCTCCTGGTATACACCAGGAACGTACCCGTTCTTCGTCACCTTTCCCTCGGGATTCACCACCTCCTTCCCGACGGGCCCTGGCACGCATCGAGTCTGCTACTCGGCGGACATTGGAGCTACCTATCACTAATAACTGTAACTTACGATCTGATAATGATTCCCACCCTAATTCGTTTATTAATTCTGAAACGCTACTCAACCTATCTTAACACCTTTTCACGAACTTAGCTGCTCTACGCTTCACACTGTCTAGTTCTCTCATCAAACCTAATTCATTCGGATCCCATAGACTGGTGGGGCCTAACCAGTGAAAAGCAGCAGCGCTCTTTTGTCTTCTCATCACATTTCCCAAGTACTCTTTTTATAAATCCTAGCTTTCTCTTCGCTCGGCCGCATATTTCCCGGATGTGTCTTCCCCACGATAAATCTTTAGTGATTGCTACGCCTAAATAACTCATAGTTTCAACGCTCTCGATCTTCGTGTTATTAATTTTATAGGATCGCTCTATCGAATTATTCCTCCCCCAAAAATTGATAGCTACACACTTTTTAAGGTTAACATCTACGTCTACATCTACACGGTACCCTGCAAGACACCGCGAGGGTGTTTGGCAGGGGGTGAAGATCACCAAGCATGCACTACTAACATGCAAACAAGCAACCAAAGTGACTCATGCAACTAGAGTCTAAAGTTGAACTTAAGTTATAACTGCCATTAGTAGTACAAGTAATATATTTATAAATCGGAGAAGATTTGGCATTGGAATCTGCGTGCCTTGTGGGGGAGAATTTCGAGTTCAGGAACTTCGTTCCTTCGGATGGTAAACCGAGGGCGCCTTTCTGCCTGAGAGGGAGGGAGCCTTTCCCATTCCTTCCCCCATCCCGCCGTAGTCTCTCGCCCGCCCGCTCTCGGCTTGGGTCAGCTGATTTCCCCCTTGCGACCCCTCTATGCGCCCGATCCTTGTTAGCATTACCTATGGGTCGACCGTCGCGAAACGGACCGTGCGGCTGTATGCGACGCGCCACGCTGCTTATGAGCAGTTTGCGAGCCAACTTGATTTGGGGAAATTATCCTCTCGGTAGTATTCACTTGGATTGCGCTCAAAATCTAAACGCAGATTCAACGCGGATATCGTCGATTTCTTTTCACGTAGCAGGTCCGCTTCTATTTATTTTATACCTAAACGATTTGGGTACCGTAGTTAGTAGTAAGCTTAGAGTTTTAGGAGACGATACGGTAGTATATAGGGGTATATCAAAAGAAGAGGACAGGAAATCACTTAGTAAGGATTTAGATGCAATTCAAGAGTGGTGCGACAAATGGCAGTTAGAACTTTACCTTAAAAAGTGTGCAGCTATCAATTTTTGGAGGAGGAATAATTCGATAGAGCGATCCTATAAAATTAATACCACGAAGATCGAAAGCGTTGAAACCGTAAGATATTTAGGTGTAACAATCACTAAAGATTTATCGTGGGGAAGACACATCCGGGAAATATGCGGCCGAGCGAAGAGAAAGCTTGGATTTATAAAAAGAGTACTTGGGAAATGTGATGAGAAGACAAAAGAGCGCTGCTGCTTTTCACTGGTTAGGCCCCACCAGTCTATGGGATCCGAATGAATTAGGTTTGATGAGAGAACTAGACAGTGTGAAGCGTAGAGCAGCTAAGTTCGTGAAAAGGTGTTAAGATAGGTTGAGTAGCGTTTCAGAATTAATACAAGAATTAGGGTGGGAATCATTATCAGAGCGTAGGTTAAAGAAGATACAGATTAAATTTATTAGAGAAATGTCAATCGGATAGCTTTACTGAAGATGTTAGGCACATATTAAAAACATCAGCGTATTATGCTAGATTCGACTAGATAAACAAGATTAGAGAGATAGATTGTCGTACCGATAGATTCAAAATGGCATTTTTCCCCCGTACTATAAGAGAACAGAATAGGCAGCAAACAAAGGGATAGGTAGGGGAACTATTTTAGAGTATTCTGTAGTGCATGATGCATGTTTAAATACCATAGATAGTAACAATCTAGTTGCATGAGACCCCATGGTTGCTAGTTTGCATGTCGGTAGTACATGCTTGGTGATCTTCACCCACTGCCACACACCCTCGCGGTGGCTTGCTGGGTATCGTGTAGATGTATGTAGATGTAGATAGTGCCGACAGTTGCGGAGGAACGCAAGACGCCATCTAAGAGCCGAGACAAGTCATGAATTCGGTCTAGTTTTCCGAAATCTGGTCTCATCTCGTGCGGTCCAGTTATTGTCTCTTTGAAAATATTGCTGCAATGGAACCAATATCTTCCCATTGATTATCCCTCTTTTCAACGAAAAATATAATATGGGTTTTGGGGATCTATTGACGTATTGAACTTGTACAGTGCGCATATTGCATCGTGTACGAGGTGTTCGTACAATTTCTTGTACAACAAATTAGATCATGCTCTATATTATTGGATGAAACCGTCCAAGATCCACTCCGTAGCTTCTGCGCATGACATGCGACGGTAGTGATGCGTTCGTTTAGTATTCGTAAGGTTGGTGTTCTGTATTTGTGGTCACTTTTATTCCTATTAGCGTGGCAAAACTTCCATTTTTGTGGTACATATCGTGATATTCTTTGTTGATTCCATATTATGATATTCTTTGGTGCTTCAATATCGTGATTATTGTCGGTTGCGTTGGAAGTGTTCTCTTTCTCAAAAGATGGTTTCGGCGCACTGACAAACATTAAACCTCAATGAAATTAAGATGACGTTATTGAACCAATAAGGAAATATTGAAATAAAACAAGCATAAACATGTTATTTGGAGCATAAATACTGGGTTTCATGAGCCGATGAAAGAGTGCAAGTAGGCAATCGTATAAATTCATTTTATTAATGCTAGGATTAATGGTAGCAAATCATTGTAACCCAGTAACTATGGCAGTATTTTCAAAATACTGTCCTCTTCGGATATCGCAATTCAGCTGTTCGACAGAAAACGATATCTGTGCATGTTATTGGCGCACAAATTGCATGAAAATCTTTGATCATGTACGACCGTGAACCAACTTCTTGTACAATTTCTTGGTCAAATGTCGCCGTTCAATTTATGGTACAAGATCTTGCACAAGAAATTGTACCGTGTACAGCGGCCTTTAGTAAGCTTTATGAAGTAGTCGCTATGGTGATGTGAATGTTTACTCGTCGGCGATGCATCAATTCTGGCGCAAAATAAATAAAATTCTGTCCATGTGCACTTGGCGGTATTCCATCGTCAACCTGTTTATTGCGTAAACTGTTACACACGCCACAAAATACGAAAGCAGCTACACTCGACGATTGAGCGTCATAATCGGGTGCTGGTGGTGGTCTTCTCTCCTTTCATTTGTCTACAGCCAGAGTGGGGTGGGGGTTGGTAAAACAAGGCGACTGCTGGGGGAGGAAGCAGGGAACGGGTATTCGGTGAGCGCGGTGGCTTCAGGGTCATTCATGCCTTTTTAAAATGACCAACTGCTCGCGAGCATTAAGCTCTAGTTAGGTGCTGCAAGTAGATACATACAACATTAACATTAAAATCACTCATGTGGTCACACTGCGATAGATGTTTAGCAGAATTACTTTTGTCTTAATTGTTTATTGTTAGAATTCATAGACTTTTTCTTTTATATAAAAGGTGTATTCACATCTTAAAGGCATTGCATGGAACTTTTTCACAAAAGAAGAGTCACATTATTAAAGAAATTGTTAGTTACCTATCAACAGAACAACAACAACAGCAGAGCAGCGATATATGTCAAACAAGAAGTAAACAAACACAACTGGAATTACAAATATCAACGTTTATATATGATTTAAAATGCTCCTTTGTCCGAGTGTTCATATTTCTTGATTTTGATATTTCTTGATATTCCTTGGGTCGTGAAGTGTCTTTCTTATTTTGTTGGATTTGTAACAGTTTACGCAATGCACAAGTTGGCGCAAAATGCCCGGCAATCGTGGCCATCGAATGAAAATAATGCAATTGATTAGAAAATCGGCATTCGCATATTTCAGAGAACGGTGACTCAGAATTCATCATCAGCATTCAAGATAAACAATTTTTTCGCCAAATTTTCTGATATTATTTTACAAACGTCCTAAAACATTCGACATTCTTGATATTGGGCATACATAGGTACATACATGATGGGAGACTCGTCTTCACAACGAATTGGACTTCCTTGAGTAGGCTTCCGCAGGTTAATTGAAGTGAAGATGCCGTTCTTGCGGGTTTTACTCCGCGTTGGTTGGTTCATTTACTACATTTCTTGCATATAAAAGGATAAGTATTAATATATTAGTCTAAACTTCACTATTTAAAAATATAAAAATACCAAACTACGCATGCAAAAACATGCTGTTAGTTGGGTTACCTTCAAGTCCTTACACCAACATGCAGCTACCTGTGCTATGCATTGATTCACTCGTATTAGACATATTTACCGTAATTCATATCCCTAATTGTACGAGGAAAAAATAACATTTTGAATCTGTCAGTTCGGCAATCAATTTCTCTAATTTTATGATCATAAATTCTCAAGAGATACGACATAGATACGGTCCATATACCAATTAGTAAACTGAGAGACCAACTAGTTAAGGTGAGGGACCCCGTAGGCCTAATGACCCCTGGCGTCTACGTGGGGGAGACTGGTAGAACGATAGCTACCAGGTTTAAGGAGCATCGGAGGCATTTTAGGCTTGGACAACCTGATTAGTCTGCTGTGGCTGAACATAGTATCACTCGGGACCACAGGATAAAGTGGGACAGCGCAAAATTAATCTGCCGTTCCAACAACGTCTGGGACAGGCTTGCTAAGGAGGCCACTGACATCCGGGTAAACAAAAATAATTTTAATCGAGACACGGGTTTATAAACTTAGCAATTCGTGGAATCCCATTTTAAATAAAATAACAAACGATAGAACTCCTCCTTTTTATCCAAATTTCGAAGATACTTCCGGCCAATCATGAGTAACCTGATTGTTGCAACAGTTCATAGATACGTCTCGACGGATTTAATTTACTCACTCACCCTGAAGACGATGGACGCGTCGTCCGTTGAAACGTTGGTGTTATATAATAATTTAACCTGGTGGAAAGCCCGAAAAGGCTTTACGAAAATAATGATTGTCACACCTCACAGTGGGCGGAAATCGAAAAAATCTACCCAAAACCCTAATTTCGAATTTTTTCTATTGATCCAAAAGTGCCGTATTATTTTTCTGCAATATTCTAATACTTATTTTGAAACAGTAACTTTTTTTTAAATACATTGCGTTCGTAATGTGGATATTGTAACGTAACAATTAGGCTCCCATGTGAGCTCACGTCGGCGGATTAACAATGCTGTAAATAAACAAGGGAGTTAAGAGCAAGGAGGCGAGCGAGAGAGAGACGCGTCGGGGAGAGGTAGGCCCGAGAACCCACGAGAAAGAAGGACGCGTCGGCGTATAAGATCGGGACTAATAAGACGCTCGGGAGTAGGACACGTCGGGAAGATTGAGGAGCAGAGGCGAGGAAAGGTGATCGACGGAGAGGTGCAGGCGAAGTATCACGGGGAAGGTGTCGGCGGGAGTTTGGCACGGCCCTCCGGCCCGATCTCACAGAGGGAGGTCCAGACCCACCAATCACGATAAGTGCAAAAGGGATCGGAACAATTAATATTTCATTCAAAGAGCTTACGCCCATCTCATAAGATTGTTGAGAAATTGCTAATTGGTTAATATAAATGTGTTTTGTATCAAATATGTAAATTGGGCCCAATTCTTGATTTCAAAGGAATTAAATGTATCAATTGAGTGCATGAGTAATATGAGTGGTATTCTTTAATCAATTGAAAATCTTGTTGCCTGTATTTTATGTGCATGTATTGTAAGTGTGTGTGTGTGAGATAAGGAGAGTTGAGATAACCGGCGGAAGAAAAAGAGAGTAAGGTGAGAGGGCTACAATATGATCCTTTAAAAAGTTACGAGAAAACACGTAACATGAAATAGACGTTTTTAACGAAAAATCTCAATGTTTGCTTTACTGGTATGGGGATATAAGAGAAAGATAATTCTTTAGGAGCATATGCAATGATTATGTATGCCTACACAATGTGTCCTAGTTCCGTTAAGACTGCTTGTTTGAAATTCCACACAGTAACGATATCTCATGGCGAGTTGCGTTGTTACGATCCTTGAAGTTTCTGTAACAGCCGTGTAGAAGTTCAAAGTGCTAGTATCGCTGCAGCATGAGTTCTGGCCGCCAATGTAACAGTGTGTGTGTGACACTCGTCGGAAAATAGGGATGGAGCAGGACGCAACTTTAGGATTTGTGTTAAGTTAGGCAGATCTGATACTGATTTGTAATAGAATGACACTGATTTCATGAAATTGATTGCAACTGTCGTCGAGACTTGGTGTTTCCAGTATGAGCCTCCAACAAAACCGCAGTGTGCAGCGTGGTTGAGCCCGAACAGAAACCGAACCCGAAGAATGTGGCGAGAAGACCTATGTGCGATCTATGCGAGCAGTCCTTCTTATAACCCCCCTCCACTCCCTTTCCTTCCCCTAAAAGCAGTCAAGGACGGGAGGAAAATGACGTCAATGTTATCAAAGCAGCTTTTTCGGTGGGCGTCACCTTTTGCTTATTTAAATGTTTGATATATGAGGGAATGGTTGTAGTTGAAGATTAATTTTTTCACTACAATTCATTTTTCGTTTCCATCTAACGATTTCGTGTACAAAATTGCGATTTTGGTTCCGAGTAAACGCCCCCATTATGTATTTTTGGCGGACGTAGGAAAGGATCCTTATCGCGAGAGACATGAAAGCAAATGGAGCGAACACACCGACACAAGTTGCCGACTTCAAGGAGGCATTGCAGGCGTCAATGGCAACAAGTTCCGAACAAGTAAGTTCCATCGAGGGAAGATATCTCCCTCGGCTCCTCAGGGAAACCAATCCGAATTGGAACACGTGAACGTGGAGGAAATATGGAAACTGAAATGAACAATGATACCAGCCAAAGGTGATAAATGTATGTACAGTCACTTCCAAAAAAAAGTTAACACTTCATAGGCGAAATCTCTGTCCCGAGTTGACGGTGACTTGACAACGCTGCGTCACGGCTTCCCTCTGGCGGAGCCTCGCGAAGTTCTAACCGAAAACAAACCCCCTTCCCTCCGCCCCCGTCCTGACGCAGCGTTGTCAAATCACCGTCAACTCGGGACTTAGAGAAATTTCGGCTCTGAAGTGAAAACATTTTTTTTTGAAAGTGACTGTACATTGCCAGCGATGGATGGAAAACGAACGAAAATTTGGAAACATGCAAAGAGGTCCGTTTCACAGGTGATCTCATAATCTCGGAAATTGATCGGGAAGACGTCTCGGAATGTAATGAAGACATACATAAATGTGGAAGTCAACAGGAGGTAACCAGAATATGATAAAGAGAAAAACGAAAGGAAAGCACAGCAATAACAGGGACTTGTAAATCAAATTGTAGAGGCAACGCAGTCTGTTAATAGCTAGTTTAACACGTCCCCCGTGAGTGACCGCAGTTAAGGTCATCATCAGACTCTTCCATTCAGAAAATTCGGCGACTGCAGAACGCAGCCTCAAAAAATACCACGATATTCGCTCCGACAAAACGCGGTAAATCTGTAAAAGATCAGGATAGACCCATCAAAGGAGGCAATTCAAGCCTTGGAAGCCTGTCTTCCGAATACTTACGAAGACAAGGCATAAGGAGTTCGATTAGCCGACTCGAGAATAACCGAAGGCCAATCAATTATCGGGAATTATGAACAAACCCAAACTAACCAGATTCAAGGCAGAAGACGCCCTGAGAATGGTGGCTGAGTAAGACTCCGAAACGTTAACAGCAAATGATCTCACCTGGTGGGGAAACCGAGAAAAGTTTACCCGAATGAAGACGCATTCCAAAGTCTTGGGAGTCATGGGACCTGCATTAGAACTAGGGTTTGAAGTTCGTCGGATTTGTGTCGAGGACACGGACCTGTCGGATCTGGACTGAAGATTGTTCGAATAGAAAATTGTGCTTTGAGATATTTCCCCCGCGTTGGGAGAAACGGATTGGCTGGGAATGAACTTCGCGGAACTGCCGAAAAAGAGCAGGATCAGCTGGAAAAGAGCATTCCCCGGTACGTGCGTTGCAATGGGAGCCTTCCCTCTTCCGCGCTCCTCAAGAAGTCCGTCGCCTCTCTGGAAGGCGTTTCAGGCGGGGAAGCAGGAAGGGAGTTGAAGAGTCGGGTCGAAAGGTGCCGAGGGGAAGACTATACGTCACATCCGACGCCCCCCCCTTCCCCCACCACTCCATTCCTATGTGCGCCTGCGCGAGCGTCCCGGCGCCGGCGTCCGCCCCCTCCAGGGATGATGGGGCGACGCCAACTAGCGGCGATTTCGCCTCAAATTGCGCCCCGTCCAATGGACTTGCAAATTGATTGCACTTGTTGTTTGCGGGGGGAGGGGGAGGGAGAGGGGGTGGTGCCAGATCAGACAGGGAGGGTGGGGGGGTGCTAGAGCACCAAATCCCGGGAGCGAAACAAAGGCGCTGGATGCTGCGTGGAACCATGGAAATGCGAACGACTCCTCCCTCCCATCAATTCAACCAGGGCCAATTTCGGAATCTCGACTACTTCAGTCTCACTTTTACTGATTACGTCTTTTGCGACTTCAAAAAGGGCATTAGGATTTTCTCCTCCTCTATATGGTTGGAAGCGGTACAGCGTGTCGATAAGAAGTAATGCCAACTCTTCAGAGGGAATCGGCACACCAATTTGACTGTCGTTCAGGCGACACTGCAGTTGAGATTTTGAGAATACGGCACTCAAGTCTGATGTGGCGCGAACCTCAGTAAGTCACCGTCTACCGTGGTTAGCCAATGAAATCGCTCCTTCCTCGCGGTCGCCGGAGTGCAATGCGTCCATCTTCTGTGACCCATACACCCTTCTTAGTCAGTTTCTTATCCTAAATAATTATTACTCTACGACAACACACAACAAATGCTCTCAGGATTGTATTTTTCGATGAGACAGCTCGTTTTCTACGACCGAATAAAAATTTCTCATTTATCTGCATATATGTATATCGAGCCTACGAAGTGGACTTTGAATTTATTATTGATGCCAATGGGCGCCTTCCATTCATCGCGAACGTTTATCGCAGATCAGCGCACTCTAGCGCACACGAATGGAATGATGTGCGCTAGAATATTCTGGAAACTAACGCTATAAAAGTACTCTGTGGTAAAAAATAATTGAACACGGTGGGGATACAAAAGAAAATCGATATGCTCTGATAAATTGGGACGTCAATTATAAGTTTTTGGCCACTTGTGTAATGACCTTTTAATACATATTTTTTCGCACTGTTGCAGTTTATATTATTAGGTAAACAGGGGTGAACTTTCAGATAACGAGTGTTTTACTTTTTGTGGTTGCAGTGGAAATTTAAATTTTGCATAGTATTATTGTGCAATTTGAAAACGTGTGAAGTAATGATATGAAGAAATGGTATTCCCGAATCTCATGCGAATCAGCTTTGTTTACGTAAATAATAAGTTTACAATTTTTAAATATAGTATTTTGAAGTGGAAAAAGGGAAAGTAAGTAAACGTCTCAAGAGATTATAACAAGCGAAACAAAATGACAAAGAATGGCATTCTATATTGCACACAATTTTAGTATAACTAGGGTTGAAGAAACTTGTAAAGGATCCATGTGTGTATGTAAACATTTAAAGGAACCTCATCATATTGATTTATGTCGAAGACTTGGCTGTTTGGGGTGAAAAAGATCGGGTTGAAAGGTTCAAGGGAGAAGTGGAAGTAAAGGTTGAAGTTAGACTCTTAGGAAATTTGACATATTTTATTTCAGTGAATGTAGATTTTACAGGTGGAAAAATGTTGATTAACCAAACAGACTAAGTATATCAAACGAATTCTCGAGGAATTTAATCTAATCGATGGTAATGGTAGATCCTCCCAGTTTCAATTTTTGCTGCAGCACTCATAACCTGGAATGTAAAATTGCCGAAAAGAAGAGATCCTTTTGCAGGATTAACGTGTGAAGCCGAATACATATCTAATGTTTGAGGCAGGTTAAGAGGCTTTGTGGTTTAAGTATATTTTTACCGAATTGAGCCAAGTGACAAAAAATTAACAAATCCTTTCATTATCAATTCAATTCAATGTTTTAACTGTCCAACGATTTGCAAAACAAATGTAAGACGTCAAAATAGACTAGTTGTAGTAAGTTATACCAAATTACATAAGATGTAACAAATAAAAACGGAGAAGTATACAAATATAAACAGTAGGAACAGAGTGGAACACTATTTGCACTCTCTAGTAAACTCATTAACACTATACAACACATTTGCAAAGGGCGGGATGGGGTTAATAAACGGGTACCGAACTTCTCTTTTTTGCTTCCGAGTTGTTTTGAAGTGCGCTACCTAGTGCGCTGACTCTGGAACGAATGGAAGGCGGGTGCGCTGTTGTGATGCGTAGCGCAATGAGGACGAATGGAAGGCGCCCAATATGTATTTGATATTCCAAACTGTAATTTGCGACCATTATTTTAGGTATTTTTTTATAAACTGTGCGCAACATATCATTGTTGAGTGATGATTTTTCGTGGACGATGAAGTTCCGTGCCACGGGAAAAGACTGAGAGGGGAGGGGTGGTTGCAGGAAGAGCGATGGTTGGCTGTTGATAAGGGGCGGGGGATTTGCCCATCAGGAAGAACGCCGGGAAGTGTTCACATTGCGACACACTGCTGGAGGGGAGGGGAGTAAGTTGTTTTGAGGACCGGACAGATTGTGCATGTCTCGGTGTGCTGAATGGCACACCGAGGCCCTATAGGTTGAGACACTATAGTTGCTTGTTTGCATGTCGGTAGTGCATGCTTGGTGATCTTCACCCACTGCCACACACCCTCGCGGTGGCTTGCAGGGTATCGTGTAGATGAATGGCGCAGAGTTTACTTGTTTGCGGTCCATTTCATTAGATAGGATGATGGACGTCTAAAAGTCTGTCAAAAATTTCGTCGGCTAATTAAAAAAAATATGAAGTTCACATTTACGGTATTTAATACGCGACAACTCTCTGAATCTAACGCTGATGCACTTTTATGGACGAAGGATTCTATGAGATTTATGTTGTTACAATCGCGGCTTCACTTTTTTACATTAATTTATGCCTTCCGTTTGTAGAAATGGGAAAATAATTCATTGGCATAATCGCCCACACAGCTTTCGTCACAGCGTTTACGCAACTTTTTAAAGGAAATGTGTATTGGCGGTGGATTGGTGACTAACTAGGTTGTAGTCTTTCAGCTTCTTGGGTTTAAGAGACTCGGCACCTGGACAACAGGTGGTGGGACATAGAGATAGGGTAATAATCCCTTCGTAGAGGGAGAGTGGGGGGATGAGGAGTGTGCAACTGTTATTTTTTTACATGGAGCAGGTTATCCGGGCAGCCTAGCTGGAGGAGGGGCTGGTGAGGGTTAGTGAGGAGTCTGTTGAGGAGGTTGATCCGAAAAGTGAAAGTCATGTCATTGTTTTATATTTTCAGCACTTATAGAACTAAAGTTCCTCTATCTAATAAAGTAAAGATAATTACACCGACCCGTACTCCTTTTGCCACAAATTGCATTTGAAATTACATACGATTAACGGCGCGAATGGCGATCACATGGGAATATAACGTTTAAAAATACCATAGTGTCATGTCACTTTTGCAAAAAACTGATATTTTATGCATAATTTCACAAGAAATAAAATGACACGAAAAAAAAGGCATCAACATACCGTATTTTTCGCTAAATCCACCATTTTCTGCTCTTATAGCAGACGAAATGCGTTAGTTGACTTCAAGTGGCGCTGCGGTCGCTCTAGCCAAAATGTATGGCGTATGAATAATATCATTACTAATGAGATATTAAAGCATATTTCAGAAAAATATTATAACATAACGTTTGATAGTAATATTCTGGTGTTATACATTAGTAAATTCATTGAGTACATGAATTTATTTCTTTAAAGTAAATGCTGAATTGACTCCATCGTCGAGCTGATTAAAATTATCATGAAAAAGAAATCCTTCGACTTTACATCGTATTTCTTGTGATACTTATGACTTTCAATATCTTAGGTAATTTTCTTTGTGAAGTAAGGATCACTTAGCAGGCTACTTACCACTCGTACTTAAATTAATAAGATTCCTCAGACAACTTGACTCAAGCAGTCGCGAGCCAACCTCCTGAAGGAATCCGAGATTATTGCAGATACACGGGTGGAAAGGGAATGGAGGAGGGGAGCTTGTGAAGGGTGGCAGCTGCTGTAATGGACAGATATAAGCGTCTTTGAGAAAAGCGAAATTGAGACCAAAAGTCCCCTCATCCATCTAACCCCTTGTCAAGTTGTACAAGACATTGTACCGTGTACAACGGCCTTAAGCCATCTAAGAATAAAACAAGAGAAAAAGTAAGACAAGGGGGCCATCCAGCAACTTACTCCCTTGTTATCCAGCCAACACAGCCCCACTAAAGATTGTAAATTGCCATTCAATGGACATCTGCCTTAAGATACTTCACACGCGATCCCGAAAGACTCCTTACAAAATCTGTTTTTACATCCCGAAAAGAATTTGAAGTACTTTGACCAACGCCAAAGTTATTTTTTACACCAATCGGAAGAGTGGAGTGTACATACAATCAAGTGCGACGACTGATCCAGCTACTACATCGGACAGACGGGAAGAAGCTTCTCCAAAAGAATAAGAACTGCTTCCGAAATGTGGTGACCTGACCTCCAGCTTCGCACAACTTCTATAAATTGAAGAGGGTCAACGCAGCTGCTTTGAACCCCAAATCCTACATTTGGCCCCCAAGGGCCCAAAACTGGATGCCTGGGAGCAACGAGAGATTGGCCTCCATTGGCAAGGACCCTGGACTGTTGAACGACATCACCTTTTTTAACCTCCCACCCCCACTTTCAGTTGTTTTACCCACGGAGAGTCCACGACACGACCTCTTCAACCTGCCCCTAATCCCATTCCCACAATGGGGGCGTTCACTCGGAACCAAAATCGCAGTTTTGTGCACGAAATCGTTAGATGGAAACGAAAAAATGTATTTTAGTGAAAAAATTAATCTTCTAACCACAACCATTCCTTCAAAAAACATTTAAATAAGCAAAAGGTGACGCCCACCGAAAAAGCTGCTGTGATAACATTGACGTCATTATCCTCCCGTCCTTGACTGACCTTATGGGAAGGGAAGGGAGTGGAGGGGGTTTCTCGGAAGGTCTGGTCGCACAGATGCTGTTGTAACTGCTCCGATTGGCAGAGTCAGCTGTATCCCCCCCTTTGCGATAAGGCGAAGTAGCTCCGCGGGCTCAGTTGTGATTGGACGAAGTCGATATACGTCAGAGGTTGCACCACGCCCACTTTTCCGAAAGGGTTAAAAACATCAGTTTTTCGCCGCTTATAACTCAAGAAATAATTGACGGATCAGAAAACGGAAAATACGGGTCTTTTAATTTTACAAACTCTATCAGATTCGGCGATAAAAAACATGGTAAACGACCCAATTCATCCCCTGCCACACACCTTTGAGGTGGCTTGCAGGGTATTATGCATAGCCTCCTACTTCCAACAACCAGTGTTCGACGACATCCTGCGCTGCCGAAACAAGAGAGCTGCTGCCGCGCGAATCCTCACCCTTTCGCTACACCCTCCCCCCCCTTCCGGCCGACACATTGCTGTTTACCCTGACACCCGGGAGATGCCCCCTCAGCACACTTCCCTGCCAATTTGGGCGCCTAAGACAAACAACGTCTCCTCCTCCTCTTGCCACTTGATTTCGCTTCGTCCCCGGGGCCCGAATCGATTCCCTCGCCCGGGGCGGTAGTGGGGCGGATCGCCCCCTTCCCTTTGGCGCGCGCCTGCCCCGCTCGGCGCCCTGGGGAGAGTGGGGGGGCAATTGAGGCTCTCGGGGGGGTCCCCTGCCCCATCCTCTGGACGGCATCGCTTGGGACGGCGCGCGCGCGCACCACTGCGTGCATCATCCGAAGTTCGCATTCCGTGTCGCCTCTCTCCATCGCCATATTGTTATTTCCATCGTTGTAGGACATACCCGATTTCCTTTGACATCCTTCCTCCAAACACGTATTTCCTTACCCAAACCGAACCTGACGTTATTCAAACGATGTTTCTTGTACATAGGACCTAAAGTGTATAATTCATTACCTGTTCCATGTCTTAATTCAAAAACCCTGAATTCAACAATGAAAAATATACGATCTTGGTTGTTTTCTAAAGAAAGTCTAGAGGATGCTTTTTGTAACTATAATTATTTTAATTTATATATTTTGTAACTACTTATTCATATATGTACTGTTAAATTGAATGCTGTATTTTCATTTTAACAAAGCATAACCTATTCTGTTCACATATTCAGGTTTACCTTAATGGATACCTAAAGTTACTTCCTTGATTTACCTTTGATGTTAGGATGTAAGCTTCTGCGTTAGAGTAATAAACAATTTATCTATTTATTATTATTATTTATAACATACCTAAGCATGCCTACGTTGACTAATAATATTTTTCACGCATGTCTGTGGTATTTCTTAACTTTTCTTTGCATTTTGGATAAGTGTAGAACATGTACTTTCCCCCGCACTATAAGGGAACAGAATAGACAGCATAGCAAAGGGATAGGTAGGTGAAATATTTTAGAGTAGTCTGTAGTGCATGATGCATGTATTAACCCCTTAAATACTATAGATACTAACAATCTAGTTGCATGAGACCCTATAGTTGCTTGTTTGCATGTCGGTAGTGCATGCTTGGTGATTTTCACCCCCTGCCACACACCCTCGTGGTGGCTTTCAGGGTATCGTGTAGATGTAGATGAATGGGCCTCAGAGTTATTTTCATGTTTAGAAAAACGACAGTGTGGGAATTCAGCCGAGGTTCAGGAGGGGAAAAGGGACGCTGGGTCCGACTCGAAGAATCGAGAAATTTGAGGTCAGCATTGGCGACTGGGACATCTTTGATTGACGTAGCTGATGTTGGAATCGCCACTCCTCCATTAAAAGGAGGTTGATCCGAAAAGTGAAAGTCATGCCATTTTTTTATATTTTCAGCACTTATAGAACTAAAGTTCCTCTGTCTAATAAAGTAAAGATAATTATACCAACCCATACCCCTCTTTGCACAAATTGCATTTGAAATTACATACGATTAACGGCGAGAATGGCCGTCGCATGGGAATATAACGTTTAATACCATAGTGACATTTCATTTTTGCAAAAAACTGATATTTTATGCGTAATTTCACAAGAAATAAAATGACACGAAAAAAAAGGAATCAACCCACCGTATTTTTCGCTAAATCCACCAAAATCTGCGCTTATAGCACACGAAATGCGTTAGTTGACTTCAAGTGGCGCTGCGGTCGCTGTGGCCAAAATTGTTGGCGTCTGAATAATATCATTACTAATGAGATATTAACGAATATTTCAAAAAATATTATAACATGACGTTTGATAGTAATATTCTGGTGTTATACATTAGTAAATTCATTGAGTACCTACATGCATTTATTTCTGTAAAGTAAATGCTGAATTGACTCCATCGTCGAGCTGATTAAAATTATCATAAAAAATAAATCCTTCGACTTTCCACTTTCGTATTTCTTTCGATACTTATGACTTTCAATAGCTTAGGTAATTTTCTTTGTGAAGTAAGGATCACTTAGCAGGCATATACTCGTACTTGAATTAATAAGATTCCTTAGACAACTTGACTCAAGCAGTCGCGAGCCAATCTCTTTAGGGTGATCCACGAAGCAGTTCCGCCTCGTCCGAAGGTTAACTTTCGCCTCAAAGAAACGCATGTTAACACGAACTTACGTCGATCAGTCGTAACCCAATCTTCCCCTTCGCCACCAAAAACGATCCCACACAAATATATATATATATGTTTAAGCCAAACTGCGATTGGACACGCCGCCGCCTCTGCCTCCATAACAAATGTATCAAGAAATTCAAAGTTTCTCAAAAAAACTACTTCGAAAATTAGCCAAAATCATCGATTCCTTGTGTGTATGTGCCTGCGTCCGCGACTACTTAAGAATCCTCCAATGATAACCCATCACCAATCAAGACTTTCCAATCCACTCAATTTGACAAGGAGAGTTAAATCAGGGGTTAAGGGCAGGATTCTCAATGTCAACATTCTTAGATCGAAACCACCTCTCGCCTTTTCTTCAACCAGTCTATTAAATGAATTAAATTGGGAATCATTGTCAGATCGCAGGTTGAAATTTATACTTAATCTCCTAAATAAATTCCAAGAACATATTTTCAGTGATGATGTTAAAAATATTTTGCGAACCCCAACTTACTCCGGTAGACTGGACCATAATCACAAAATAAGAGAAATTGATTGCCGAACTGACAGATTCAGAATGTCCTTTTTTCCTCGTATAATTAGGGATATGAATAACGGTAAATATATCCAATACGAGTGTAGCAATGGATAATATTGGTAGCTGCATGTTGGTGTAAGGACTTGAAGCTAACAGAAATGTTTTTGCATGTTTTCTTTGCTATTTTAATCTTTTTTTTAAATAGTGTAGTTTAGAACAGTATATAAATACTAATCCTTTTTTATGCATGATATGTAGTGCATGTTTGGTGAGAATTCACCCCCTGCCACACAACTTTATGGCGGCTTGCAGGGTATTATGTAGATGTAGATTGATGAACTGACTGACGTCAACATTCCCGCAAATCCAGGGGATGTTACTCTCCAGCCAAGGAGGCTGGAATGTACGTACCTACTGGAGGAGGATTAGGGTGCTAACCTTGGGGTGAAGTCAGAATGGGGGTGTTTGGGAACGATTTGGTCCCGCGTCCTCTGTACAGAACATTGCGTCTTACACCGCCTCCTAAGGAGATTGCATTTGTTTATTCGAACATAAATAACAATGAGGTCGTATCCAGATTTAATCCCCAGAGCATCAATTAATTTTCGTAAAGGCCGTTTTACACCACGGTCATTGAAACTGCGCAAGTTGACGTTTATTCCGTTTGAGCAGTCGTCTGCGAAAGTCCGTGACGTAGAAAATTGCGAGGACGCTTGTTTTTGACAGCTTTACACGGTGCAACCGTCGGTGCATTATGTCAGTGACAATATTCCATTCAGTAGCGATAATACCGTCAATATATCGCATAACGTCAATATCTGTTAAGTAGCAATTAATTGGACGTGAAAGATGCGATAAATTAAAACCACTTTGAAATATGTTTTAAGCCATAATAGTCTAGACATAATATCTGGTGGAGACCCTAGACCCGTATACTTAGCCCAAGGGAGCACTTTCGATATCACAAGGACTCCTCCTCCGACTTAACGATCGCCACGAATCAATCTGGACCACCCTCCCCGTATTTGTTCCTTCATGCGTTCCTTCCCTTTCTCCAATTTCTATCTCATGTGGATTTTATTTAGTTTGTTGTTATTGTTAGTCGCCATAGCGCGTGTTTCAATGAAACATTGGTAGGTACTCATTTCTACCCAAACATTCACTTTAAGGAAAGACGATGAAGATGTTAATTTTGTCATCCTATGATATGAATTCATTTTTTTTCGCCCAAAATGAGGTACAGTAACAACGAAGAGACATGGGGAAATCAGGATAGTTACTTCAGATTTTGGCAAAGAAATTATAATGCATCGATTTTTTTAATGACGTGTACATTTTTCAACACTACAAACTCATGCATGCCTAAGGGACTATAAGTTCATAATCTAATGCATTTATAGAAACTACTTCCTAATTGAAATCTATTGTATGAATTTGTACAAATAAATGCTTGATAATCGTTCACCACCTGCCACACACTTTCAGTGGCTTTCAGATTGAATTATGTAGATATGTGGACGAGGAGTGCGCGGAGAGATTCCGGTGCGGGGAAGGCAAGGAGGAGGCGGGAGGAGAAGATGAAGTGGCAGGGGGTGGAGTGGAGAGGGGGATGAATGTTCGCGGAAAAGGCAGTTTGAATACAGGTGCGGACGTAATGCGAAAGATGCCGGGCGCGAAGGATTTTAAACCTACATAAACCGGTATAGCACTAATCATAAATTAAGTCACAAATAGATGGAATAAAAAATAAATGTCATGCCATTCTACCTTACACATTCTTCTCAACGCATGAAGCAACGAGGAAAGCTTCGAGGAGAGACTTCCTCTTGGCTCCAAAGGCGCTGTGACGACGAAATCGCTGTTGGTACTTGAAAGAAACTATTGTGGAAGCTTTCCTTCTTTTTATCGACAGAATTTTGTAAGATGGCATTTTAATCTTTTTTAAAACAGTGCTCACGTGCATTCCTCAATAAACCCAACGTGTAGTGGTCGTCTAAGCATACCGGATAGTAGCCATAGCTCTTCTCAATAGATCTTATCACTAGATTTTGACCTCTGGAGGTACGAACTAGGGTGATGCGTTCAATGCTGACCTCACGACGTGACGATACATGTCAGCGGCAGATGTCGTAACAGAAAGAAGTAATAGTAGGGTTGTTTATATAGGGAGGAATGTAGCAATCTCGTGAATGAGAGATGCTAGTTATTTTATCAAATTTTGTGATGCAATTAGGTGTAATTTTGTTTAATGCGAGAAGAGCGTATTCCGAATAGCAGAATAAATTGTAAAGGTCTTATTGGAATTGTAAAGGAAATATTTATTTAATTTTTTTATGTATTTCCCATTACCAGCTGAAACAGCACTTGTGGCCTTCAAATCGGGGTATGAACAACAATTAAATACTGAAGAGCACACACAACCATGTCCTGAGTGCTGAAAAAAACCACTCAGGCGGGACTCGAACCCGCGACCCTCAGGTTAGCAGGCAAGGACTTAACCACGCCGCCACCGATTGACCCTTTAATTTACCTTTTTTACGTCGCATCTTTATTTCCGAGAGGTGAAGGAGAATGTGGGCGTTTACTCGGAACCTAAATCGCATGATTTTTGCACGAAAATGTTAGATGGAAAGGAAAAAAGAATTTTAGTGAAAAAATTAATCTTCTAACCACAACCATTCACTCATAAATCAAAAATTAAAATAAGCAAAAGGTGACGCCCACCGAAAAAGCTGCTGTGATAACTCTGACGTCATATTCCTTCCGTCCTTGATTGCTTTTAGAGGAAGGGAAGGGAGTGGAGAGGGTTTCTCGGAAGGTCTGCTCGCACAGATCCTGTCGCAATCTCTCCTATTGGGAGAGCCAGCCGTGACCCCCTCATTGCGATAAGGCAAAGTAGCTTCGTGAGGTCAGTTGTGATTGGACGAAGTCGTTATACGTCAAAGGTTGCACCACACCCACTTTTCCGAAAGGGTTAAGAACATCAGTTTTTCGCCGCTTATAACTATAGAAATAATTGACGGATCAGGAAACAGAAAAATACGGGTCTTTTTATTCTACAAACTCTATCAGATCCGGCAATAAAAAAGATATGGTAAATGACCCCATTCACCTTTCTTCCGTCGCATCTTTATTTCCTAGAGGTGAAAGGGAATTGAACCCATAACCCCACAACTATTTGCTTTCTGAATTATTTCTCGTTGAAGCGATAGGGAAGAGAGTCTCCACGCGTCCCCTCTGCATTCAGGATACAATCGCCGCCGGGTCGGACCTCACTCCGCCCGGCACGTGAGAGAGGGCGCTGCAAGGGAGTCACGGACGTGGGCGTGGCTCACCGCTGTTCGCAGAAGAACCTCCTCCTGGATGCACGTTTCGCTCTCAGTTCCCTTGGACTTCTCTCGGAAGAACTCTTCTCCAGCGTCAGAACTTGGTAAGCTCCTTGCGGACGCACGCCCGACGACGAATGTGTCGCTATTGTTCTCAGAGCGTTAAGGCCGCTTTAAATGATACAATTTTTTGTACAATGTATTGTACAAACGCTTGTTTAAACTGAACGAAATTGTATGTTTGTCTGAATGGAATTAGAACGGGTTCTATTTCCCGTTCAGTCATTCAGACAATCGCACAAGCGTTCGTACAATTTGCCGCTTTACACACGGTACAATTTCCTCATACAAGCGTTTGTAAAGCGGCCTTTAAGAACGTTTTACGCGGTCATTGATACTGCGCAGGCTGTTGCGAGAACACTTGCGCAAGAAATATTGCGCCGTGTAAAGCGACGACTTGCGAGGACAGGCAGCGCCACTGCGCGAACGCTTGCGAGCAAATTAGAACATGTTCTAATCTGATATGTACATGTGTTCGAGAAGTTTGAAGTTTATTTCTCTCACTAGATGGTGCAGATGTAGAGCAAAGATCAGATGCCAAGAACTGCCAGGGGAATTCTAGCAATTAAATAGGGCATTGACGATTCAGTTGGGTGTTTATGTTTGCACTCAACTCTTTAGGTAGTGAATAAAGTTCAATAATGATGAGCTGGACGATTACGATCACGTGGAAGCTTAAATTTCGTGCGTAAAGGAAGAACTAGTTCCCTTGGCCCACATCCGTTCGTTTGCAGTGTAAATTTTTCGGCTAAGTGTACGGGACTAGGGTCTCCACTAATATGTTTAGACCATGGCTTAAAACATATTTTAAAGTGGCGGTAATTTATCGCATCTTTCACGTCCAATTTATTGCTACTCAACAGATCTTGACGTTATGCGATATATTGACGGTATTACCGCTACTGAATGGTATATTTTGTAATACTGACATAATGCACCGACGATTGCACCGTGTAAAGCTGTCAAGCAAGCGTCCTCGCAATTCTCTACGTCACGGACTTTCGTAGACGTCTGCTCAAACGGAATCAACATCAACTTGCGCAGTTTCAATGACCGTTGTGTAAAACGGCCTTTAAAGTGTTTAGCGTGCAAGTGTTCCCACCAGAGGCAGCTGACGCCGGCGCCCGGTGCAGCAGCGAGGCGCCGTTGCAGCGGGGCGAATCGATACCGTGGGGAAGCAGCTCCCTTCCCTCCCTCTTCGGTGGCGAACGACGGTAATCCAATTGATGCTGTGCCCACACATCCTATCCTCCTCCCCCCCCCACCGAGAAATAAATCCTTTTACACGCATCTGGCGCGAAAAAGGAACGGGGGGGGGATCATGACGGAGCAAAGGGGCCGCCGACCACCGAAAGGGGTCGACGCGAGAAAGGACGTGCCCCTCCCCGGGGCCAAGTGACGCCCCTGCGGTACTCTCGTTTGCATCTGCGATGCTTCCCACCGCGCGCCTCGCTGCAAGCGAGGATTGGCGGTCGAGTCAGTGAAGCGGAGGTCGAACATCTCATCGGCAAGCGGACTGTTCAAACCCTCCGTGTCACCCACCAGCTTACAGTCAGCGATCCGAAGAACCAGGCGCTGGTGGACTATCCCGTCAATTTCGCACGTCAGTGCGCAACGCAAAAAAAATAAAACTATGGAGCGAGTGCGCACCCATGATGATTTATCTCATCATGTCTAGAGAAATTCTTTTTCGAAACGTTCACATGACACCATTTTCCACAAAATTAGAAATAAGTTGTGCCAATCGATGAAATGGAATGAATACACATTTTCGTACCCCCTGCAAGTTGAGATATCACTCGATAACCTGAGATCTCAAATGCTCAAATGATATTGCTCTTAAATAAGGACCAGTTTCTTTTTTAGCATTTGTATACCATGGCTCGAAAAGTCGATGAATAGGTACCTTGTCCTTTGAGGGGACATCTTTGCCTGCAATCACCTTGTGTAATGTCTTGGTTGAAACGGATTATCTTTTACCTCGCAAAAGTAATACGAGAGAGTACATGTTTACTACGTGATAAGACTACGTTTTTTCCTCGTACAATTAGGGATATGAATAACGGTAAATATATCCAGTACGAGTGTAGCAATGGATAAAATTGGTAGCTGCACGTTGGCATAAGGACTTGAAGCTAACCCAACTAACAGCATGTTTTTACATGTTTGCTTTGCTATTTTTATCTTTTCTTAAATAGTGTAGTTTAGAGCAGTATATAACTACTAATTCTTTTTTACGCATGATATGTAGTGCATGATTGGTGAGAATCCACCCTCTGCCTCACACCTTTACGGTGGCTTGCAGGGTATTATGTAGACGTAGAAAACAAAGAACCTGAGCGCGCTGTCTAATGTATTTACATTTACATGCTGACCACAATGAAGGAAAAGTAAAAATGGGATCAAAAATTTAATTTTTTTGTTGGCTGTGCGTCAACATCATAAGGAACTTATTTAAAAACTGCATAAGAAGGAAGCAACATTTAGAAAGCCAACCCGAAGGAATCAATAATATTTTAAATCTTTCATTGATGGCTGGTTCATGGTTCTGGAGAGCCATGTGCAATTATTTACAACTGGTCGTTGTGAAAAATGATCCCTGCTGATTTGGTGCCGCTTGCAGGTCAATGATCCCGGAAATTACCATTAAAATTCCGGAGCAAGGGTGACACGTGATGAGTTCAACGCGAGATCGATATCGGTATCGCATACTCGAACATTTCAATCGCGAAGCGGTGTAGTGAATGTTGAGTCAATGGCCATTTGAGTCAAATGTATGCCACACACAGTAATGATTTTTTGATCAGATATTTGAAGATCTATCAAATGCATACGAATACATTTTGAAATGAATGATACGTCTCTTTATTTCGTTATGCGATTGTTACCACGAAATAAAGAACAGGGAGTCCAAATACGAGTAATTAGAGCCTTTTGAATAAGAGCTATAAGAAGCTATGTGTTTCAAGTATCACGTCGAAATTCGATCTTGTTTTTTTTTCATATTAAGCCTAAAATTATTTTCTGTTTAGATGGAGCGATTTAGCATTAATGGTTGCAACGCCTTAGTGCATGCGTTATACTACTACTACATCTGCGGTTAGATGAAGGAACTCTTGAATAGAATACGGCTAGACATTCCAAATCCACGAGATGAGCTTCAATTGCGCAGAAGCGTTTTCCAGGAAGTGAAAGTAGGTAAGTTCCTCCAACTCTTGCTGGTATTAAGAAAGAGGATTTTCTTGCATTCGAGGTGAAGATGACTCAACTTGAAATAGAATACCACAAACGGAGATGCACTGTCACCCAAGGTCTCTCTCTTCACTTGCTGAAATATGTGATTCTCCTCGATCATGTGTGCGCTTGCTGTACGAAATAAGTTTATTTGATTTATTCAGCTAGTGTGCTTTTTTGGCATCTATATTCATTTTCTAATTGCATGAAAGATAAGTAATGTTTTCTTTCCTCATCTGGGGTTTTCAAGTTTGTTTCCTCACCTTTTCAAGGTTTCCAAGCGCATTCACACCTGGAGGAAAATTACAAGGATGGGAATGGAAGGGTGGAGAGAGGAACCCGGCGTCGGCAGTCACCTGCTCTTTACAAAAAGGCGCCAAGGGGACCACGGCTTAACGTCCCATCCGGCGGACGGAGTACTGAACACGAATGCTCTTCAGAAAACATTCGAATAGGGGCCGGATTTCCAATGAAAAAAATATCTGCCGGGATGCAAACCCGGGCCCCCCTGGTGAGAAGTCAGTACTGTAATCAATAATAATAATAATTTTTATTCCACTTCTGATAAAAAAATAAAACATACAAATACAAAGAATACAAAGAACATTAAATGTAGAGGGGAATATAAGTACCCCATAAAAATTCATGGGGGCATTAGTTTTCAGCACACCTTTCTTTTCTCCCACTCTTCTTAAAACTTCTTCAATTGTCACTCGGTCGATCCATTTCATCTTCATCATTCTTCTGTAGCAACTATTGAAAGCAGCGGCTGGTGCTAATCTATACAAGTATAAACCTAGTAGCTAATAAACACTTTATATATTCAAACATTGTGCTCAAAATAATGAAATGTGGAAAATAACAAATGAAAGAAATTAATGAAGAATGAACAATATAACAGTACTGACAGTATAAAAATTAAAAAATTTAACAATCTCATTACAAAAAGAAATTCCTATCTATGTTTCCTTTGAGCATCATTTTCTTCTCTTAAAACAAACGTTAACACACCTCATCTTCATCAAGGGTCAACAATCCTAGGATTGGTTTGACGCAGCCCTCCACACGATTCTTCTATCGGAGATAACCTCTTCATATTGACGTAGCTCCTCTCTTTCACGTCCTTTACGACCTGTTCTATGTAACTCACACGAGGCCTGCCTTTTCCAATCTTCCCGTTCACTCTTCCCTCGACGATTGTCTTTATCAGGCCATCGTGTCTCAAGATGTGGCCAATTAAGTTGTCCCGTCTTCTTTTTAGAGTTTTCAGCAGACTTCAGACTTTTCACCTACTCTTCTTAGGACTTCCTCGTTACTTACTCCGTCGATCCATTTTATCTTCATCATTCTTCTGTAGCACCACATTTCGAATGCTTCCACCCTTTTCTTCTCCGCTGCTGTCATAATCCATGCCTCACTGCCGTAAAGAAACATGCTCCAGATGTATGTTCTCATGAACTGTTTCCTTACTTCTACGCTTGTATTTCCAGCTGTGAGTAGAAACTTCTTTTGATAGAATGCCCTCTTTGCCTGGGCTATTCTACTCACTATTTCTTTCTATTAACACGTCTATCTGACGAAAATACGATTCATCCCAAAAGGGCCTCTCCTCCTTCTTTTCCACGGCGGGGCCGATGTTCATTCCCCTCCTTTTTTCTGAAGGCCCGCACGCCCCTAGGGCCCTCGGAAGGGGGCGCTGGTGGGCGTGTCGTGTACGGGAGACCGCCAAACACCCCCTCTTCGCATCTCTGCAATTTGCATCGCAGATTCGCTCCGAGCGGCGTCTCAGGCTCCCCTCTTCGGGAGCCCGAATTCATGGACGCATCCTTTGAGTCAACGATAATTCTGGGTTACTTGGATTACCTAGCTACTGCGGAAAGAACGTGTTTTTTTTTGGGAGGAATTGAAAAGAGTGTAGCAACCGAATCGAGCTTTTTCTGTCCGAACTTGTCTTCTGAATGTGGTGGACCGCTCTCGTAACTCTACATGCTGTCACCAGAGCACTATTCCCTGTGGTTAAAATATTTCACCGGAATAATAATTACATGCGATAAAAAGTTCTTAAGGGAAATGAATTATGCCGTCTAGTTTGGGCGTAGACAATAAGTTACCCAATTAATTTTCACGGTCATTTGAACCGTATTGAGCATATACCACGCTGCCATGGCCTTCAGATCCTCACTTCATTATTATGTGCTGTAATTTATTTCATATATGATTTCAATTTTTGGTGAGAATTCACCGCCTGCCACACACCTTTATGGTGGTTTGCAGGGTATTATGTAGATGTATGAGGCCTGCATTCTTCGTTTGCATCATGCAGTTTCTCATGATGAATGCAACCGCTGCCTCACACCCCACAAGGTTTGCATTGCTACGGTGCATCAAGTGTAATGCCCAGTTCACACGGTGCCTACGGTTTGGGGCGATAAAGCAGTCAATGAAATACCCCTTGAGGTCATCTCCTGTAGAGACTTGTAGTCGTGGACACGTGTCGTATTAAGGGCAGCATTGTCCTCTGTGATCAACGCGATCCTTAAGTTACGGTAAATTATTCCATGACAGTTCGTTCCCACTTTATATGGTTAATTGTAAACAAGGAGAGTTGGATCAGAGGTACAGGGTTCTCTATGCAATCATTCTTAGGTCGAAACTACCTCTCGCCTCTTTTTCCTCGTACAATTAGGGATATGAATAACGGTAAATATGTCGAATACGAGTGTAGCAATGGATAACATAGGTAGTTGATTGTCGGTGTAAGGAGTTGAAGGTAACCCAACTAACAGCACGTTTTTGCATGCGTAGTTTGCTATTTTTATATTTTAAAATAAAAAAATAACGAATAAGTTTTACCGTAACAATTAACCCGCCAAGATCAATAATGCATTGTGCAAAAATGGAAGTAAACATATGTTTCTTGGTGATGCCGGAGACAATAGCCATAAGTGTTGGATAATTAATGAAACAATAGGGGAGAGCGAGAATTGGGAGTTGTGTGATAGACGCGGTGGTGTGAAGACGCAAAAGTGACGCGTGCTTAAGAAAAAGGGCATTATTTGTGAGCTAGTTGGTGTCTGTGTGGGTGAATAACCATTCGTGAGGGAAAAGAAGTGTATATTTGTGTTGGGTCTGATTTGATTTAAGAAGTGGCTCGAAAGAAAAGAAAGTGTAAAAGTGCATGGCCTGTTAAGTGCGAGCCTGAAGAGAAGTGTATGGTGTTTGATTAATTTTAAAGCGCATTATGTGGCAATTTCTTATGTTGTGCATGTTTTGGGTAATAAATGTTTGAGATATAATACATAAAAGGTTATATTACACAGTCTAGAGTAAAATATAAATACTAATCCTTTTTTATGCATGATATGTAGTGCATGTTTGGTGAGAATTCACCCCCTGCCACACATACCTTTATGGTGGCTTGCAGGGTATTATGTAGATGTAGATGCAAGAAGTAGTCAGAGCGGCAACACGCCGACTTGGCAATCTGAGGGTCGCTGTTTCGAATGTGACAACGGGGAACGAATGACTCGAGATGAAGTCAGTGTTGTCCTGAGCTGGTCGAGCACCTGTGTAGATTGGCTCCAAATGAACAGCACCACTGTGTGGTCAATACGACGCACCCCTTCGCAGTCGGCTCCCCTACGAGCGGGGAGGGATGAATGCGTTCATTGGTCTCCCCCCTTCCCCATTGGGGGGCGGCCCCTGCTCTTCGCCCCACAACGGCAGGGGGAGCTCGTTATCGTTATTCGTCTTCGCCGAAATCAAGCGGAGGATGAACCGAAAGGGACCTACCTCTACCGTCGGAAGGAGGGTGAGGGAACGTGGGTGCCTCCCAACCGTCGGGCTCCGCTTCGAACACCGGCGGTTATTTCTGCGTCATCCTAACCAGCATGAGAGAGTGTGGAGAGCATATCAAGTTCAGCATTGACTCCGTACCTGTGGAAGTAAAGTGACGAGAAGCCTTCGCGGCGCTTACGTTGTGTCCTAGTCAATACCTAAGCCAAGTTTCCCTCCACCCTTCATCGTAACCTATTTCTTTTATACATAAACGATTTGGGTACCGTAGTAAGTAGTAAGCTGAGACTTTTTGCAGACGATGCGGTGGTGTGTAGGGTTATATCAAAAGAAGAGGACAGGAAATCGCTCAGCAAGGATTTAGATGCAATTCAAGAGCGGTGCGAAAAATGGCAGTTAGAGCCTAACCTTCAAAAGTGTGTAGCTATCAATTTTTGGAGGAAGAATAATTCGATAGAGCGATCCCATAAAATTAATAACACGAAGATCGAGAGCGTTGAAACTATGAGATATTTAGGTGTAACGATCACTAAGGATTTATCGTGGGGAAGACACATCCGGGAAATATGCGGCCGAGCGAAGAGAATGCTAGGATTTATAAAAAGAGTACTAGGGAAATGTGATGAGAAGACATAAGAGCGATGTTACTTTTCACTAGTAAGGCCCCACCTTGAGTATGCAGCCAGTGTATGGGATCCGAATGAATTATGTTTGATCAGAGAACTAGACAGTGTGCAGCGTAGAGCAGCTAGGTTGGTTAAAAGGTGTTACGATAGGTTAAGTAGCGTTTCAGAATTAATACAAGAATTAGGGTGGGAATCATTATCAAATCTTAGGTTAAAGTAGATACATATTAAATCTATTAGAGAAATTTCAATCAGATAGCTTTACTGAAGATGTTAGGCTCATATTAAAAAAACCAGCTTATTATGCAAGATTCGACCAGATTAACAAGATTAGAGAGATAAATTGTCGTACTGGTAGATTCAAAATGGCATTTTTCCCCCGAACTATAAGAGAACAGAATAGGCAGCATAGCAAAGGGATTGGTAGGGGAAGTATTTTAGAAGTGTCTGTATTGCATGATGCATGTATTAATCCCTTAAATACTATAGATAATAACAATCTAGATGTAGAGACCCTACAGTTGTTTGTTTGCATTCGGTAGTGCATTCTTAGTGATCTTCACCCCCTGCCACACACCCTAGCGGTGGCTTGCAGGGTATCGTGTAGATGTAGAAATAGGGCTTGGGCAAAATATACATGGTTGTAGTTCTTAGGTTGATTGGTCCTCTCGTGTTCTGAATGCGATCCTGGAACACAAGTCACGTGCCAGAAGTCGTGACGCCGTGCGTCCTGCGCCTGTCCATTCCGAGGCTGTTCTCGGGAGAGCGGATTCATCCCGAGAACTGAAGCCGAGGTTGCGATCGCTGCGTATTCCTATTGTCCGTGATCCCGGTCGTGATAAGCTTCGGGCGACGATGACGACATGCCCGATACGTCATCAATTTCCACCAGTAGGGATCCGCTCCGAGCTCCGGGAGAAGCAGACAAGTGCAGTGAGGAAAACGTGATTGACCCTCTCTCCACCAACCTAATGCGTCGCTTCTCACCAACAGCTGCAGCCAGCGATAAAATTTCCTCCTCCATTGATGCTGCTGTCGTCAAAGTAGATATTTGCAAATATTGCCAAGTTATGTATACCTATATCAATGATACTGTAGGTACACATAATGAATAGCTTTACAATCCTCAACGATTCTTATCTAGAGAGCTGTGTAACTCTCACGAGACCCTATTGTAACCAAACCACCATAAATAAAATGCGAAAATAAAATCGCAATTCAAATTAATAGTAGATAATTAATAATAAAATAGCATATAACAATAGATAACTAGGGACGCCTAAAATAAATCAATATTTACATCGGGGGAGTTCAGGACGACGATAAATAATAAACAAGTAACAATAAGTAACGGGGGACGCGGAGACAGAGTTAACAGTGGGGAGTCAGGGGAGATAAGTGGAGGAGTAAAAAGATCAAAAGGCGCGCGAAGGAGGAAAGAAGAAGGACAAAAGTCGGGGAATAAAGACGGCAGGAAGCGGAGACTAAGTAGGCGGTATCCAGGAAAGACGAAAGAGGAACCAGAAATTCATAGAGAGGCCAGGAAGGAATCGGGCAGGAGATAAACCATACAGCCCAGAAATCTGAAGATAAGGAAGGAGGCAGACCGCGAACCCATGATACTTACAACCGTAGGGGTGAAGGCAGAAATCCCCAGCGACCGATAAGTTTAAGGATAATAAAAGAAAGAAATACAATAACCTCCATAAATGAAATTGTCGCTGTCTGAAAAATAACGTAAATGTATTGAGATTGGTGCATGAAGATTAACATTGTAAATTGGGCCCAATATATCTTTACAAAGCTCTAAATATTGGTGTTGCTAATACAAAGGCTAATATCTCATTAAAAGAAAGTGTTACTGTTTAAATGATTGAACAAAGTGTTCTTATTTATGTGTTGTATAATAATAACCATTAATCCCTTCAGCAAGGAGGCAAGCTCTTTAAGTGCTTGTGTAATAGCGAAGGTTTATTGAATTTGTTTTAAATAAGAAAGAAAAAGGTAACCGGGAGAAGGTTACACTATATTATAAACTCAGCCGTAAGTCGCCATTGTTTTACGGCCAGTTGCATGAATAATTAGGCGTGAAAAATGCAGTTAGAACATCCGCCAAAGTATCTGAGTAACTAAAAGCAAAACAACCTTAATTGGTTTCAAGTTAACAAAATATGTACATTTACGATAAAAGGGCGATGGAGGGAAACAAGGGCAATGACATTCATCACTTTATAAGTACCTACTAAATCACTGCAACTTAAGTAATCAACATCCCATCTACGCATGAATTAAGTACCTACTATCGGTGAACGAACATAAAGGAGCCAATGCAAAGAACCGTACATTTGATAAAACATTTCATTTATTTAAGTGAAATGAGAACAATCATGACGTGTTTTTTCGAGGCAGATGATGCATCGTAAAAGAGCATAAAAGTTTCACTCTCCCAATGAACATTACCAACTTTTTCAGTATACTATTTCAACTAAGGTGATTCCATTTATTGTGTCAGCTGTCGATGTGGATATTTGACGAATGGTAGGTACTACGTGCCAACCCACCAATGCTGAAAACCAAAGGCAGAAGAACAAGCATAACTTCGCACACGAAAGAAACGTTTTACACTATGCGTTCAACTCATTCATGTGCCAACAAAAGTCACTGACAAACAACTTATAATATAAAATTAAAACTTTATCGTTTTATCCTGAAGATTTTAGTTCAATTGTGCCGAATACAGCTAGAAACCGAGCCAGTGCATGGGATCCCAATGAACTAGGTTTGATCAGAGAACTAGACAGTGTTCAACGTAAAGCAGCTAGGTTCGTCAAAAGGTGTTACGATAGGTTGAGTAGTGTTTCAGAATTAATAAAAGAATTAGGGTGGGAATCATTACCAGAGCGTAGGTTAAAGTACAGATTAAATCTATTGGAGCAATTTCAATCGGATAGCTTTACTGAAGATGTTAGGCACATATTAAAAATACCAGCGTATTATGCTAGATTCGACCAGATAAACAAGATTAGAGAGATAGATTGTCGTACTGATAGATTCAAAATGGCATTTTTTCCCCTGTAGTATAAGAGAACAGAATTAGGCAGCATAGCAAAGGGATTGGTAGGGGAAATATTATAGAGTAGTCTGTAGTGCATGATGCATGTATTAATCCCTTAAATACTATATATACTAACAATCTAGTTGCATGAGACCCCATAGTTGCTTGCTTGCATATTAGTAGTGCATGCTTGGTGATCTTCACCCCCTGCCACACACCCTCGCGGTGGCTTGCAGGGTATCGCGTACATGTAGATGTGAAGAAACACCACGAAAGAAGGTCCTTCAACAAAAGTATCGTCATGTGCTAGCTGATTGTATTAGTTTAGTTTTTATTAGTCCAATTTGGCACATGTCGTGCTTCATAAGTACTTATACTTTTCCACAGAAAACAAAATTACAGCGTAAGAAACTGCACAAAAAGCAATCATATTACGAATTTTTGTCATTATTTTATCATTCAATACATGAAACACTTACATCGGTAAACAATAAGCGACACTAATCTTATTTTTATCCATACAAGAGTCTTAGATTCGATCACTTATATTGTGCACAGAAAAAACAATTATCACGAGACTATTGAACAAGTGCCAACTTTTGGTGCAATGTAAACAATCTTATTTTTAGGTTGAACCTTCGCTTTCTTCGTGAAATTCACTGATTTGAGTATGAAATTGAATCCACAGCAAAATAAGAGGTTATTTCAGAAGCACTGTACAGTTGAGGAAATGCTATATGAATACAAACTTGTATCTGAATGAGGGTTCACTTTCTCAGAGTGATTCACTCACACGCAAACATTCCAACAAAATTAGAGGGTAGAGGTGCTTAGAGTAATAAATTAAATTTTAAGGATAGATGGTACAGTAATGAATTGGATGGGTCTGAATTAAATTTATGACTCCGATACAGACTTTGACATAAAGACAGTTTAGAACTCTAGTTTCTTTTCGACCATTTACGAAAAATATTAACACACGTTGAGTTTTTATGAATTTCTCCCCCCCCCCCCCCCCCCCAATATCTCTCTGCAAGATCGTATGCACAGAATTCACGAAGGGTCCGTCACCCTCTGCCACCCGCCGCCGTCTCGCAAAGAGATGGGGTACCATTTATTGTGTTTTTTAACAACCTGAAAGGCTCGGAACACTATTTCGATTTCTTATTGATTTGGTTTTCGTACCCAAAAGCAGTTATCCTTATACATTCCTTTAAATTAGAAGTTTGGAAGTAGAGGATCCAATCTTCTTCTCCTCAGCACGTTGCACAAACACTAATTGATTTCCTTCATTGAGTTTGAATTTATGGAAAAAATGTTTATTTTCTATAACCTTTTCAATAGCTTCACGTTTGGCAATCCTCGCTTCTCTCAAAGTGTTATTTATGTCGTAATTTATTTTTTTCGATTTTTTCCTGGTATGTCTTGCGAATTTCGCTAGGAATGAAGACGTCGATGATGCTTGAACAGTTTTTTGAAACTGATAAAAGGATAAAGGATAAGCATTCCCCCCCAAAAAAAAAACATCAGGGTGAAAATTTAATCGTTCCGAAAAACTGCGTTGAAGGTGCGCAGGGACCGAAACAAACGCCAAGTATAGTATAGCTTTAATGGGGTAAATTTGTATGCGCTTTTATAAATAGAATTAACTTTAAATGTAATGAAATGCGTTGTTGCTTCCCTAAAATATGCTAAAGAAGCTTAATGACGCCACTGCGATGAATTATCCGGCACAAATACACATGGAGTATCCATACGAGGAATTGGAAAATGCAGTGTTTTTTACGCAGAGTGGGTGGGATCTATTCGTTCCCAAGAACCCCCGTTCTGGCTTCATTTCCTCTAGTCGGTTAGGATGCGTAGGCCCCTCCCTGTTCCTGGATTTCTTCTCCTCAGCTCCTTGGTTTCACACAGGCTGAAATGCCCAAAAACTAATTTCCATTTCAGCCGGGGTCGATTCCTGGCTTTAGATATGAGATTACATTGGTTCAGGTCACCTTTGGAATTTCGATATACTTAGAATTAGGTAGCCGCGGAATTCAAGTTCAGTTACTGTCAGAGAATATCAAAATAACGAGTTTATTTATGATTACTATTCTTCCCGTTGAATGTCAATCGTCTCCACTGCTAAGAGATGGGAAAAATTACCATAATTTTCAATTGAGGTAAATTACCGTGTTAAAATACGGAAAGTTTTCGAAAATTACCGTAATGTTCCGGTAATTTTAAGTTTTGAGCTGCAAATCCTTATCAGAGGACTCAAAACGAAATCAAATAGCATTGAGACACGAATGCCGAATCTTATATAAAACATATCACGACGTTTCTCTATTATAACTCATTAAAAAAATTATAACGAAGTAACACGCATATTGCCTCTCTTTTGTCACACTATGAGAAATTTTCCTCCCTTCCCTGCGCAATGTGCAGTTGTTATTTTACTCTGAAATAATCACGGACACAATGTGAACAAAATCGTTTTAGCTTCTTAATTTATAATATCAGAAGAAATTTTCTGAAAAAGAACTTTTCTGAAAATTACCGTTTATTACGGTAATTTTGAGGGGATGTTGGTAATTTACGAAAATTACCGCGGTAATTTACCGAGTTGTCCATCTCTACCACCGCTGGTTACATTTTCAATACGCTAGATAAAAATAGCGCGCTTCTGCGAGCTTAACCGTTGTGCGGATACGTGGCAACGCTGCCGCAAGGAGGCATTCGACGTTCAAATAGTCCCCCCTGACGTCGTCACCCTATGGCGTCGCTCTGAGCCTCTCTCGCATTCCTGGGAGCAGCCCCCGGAATCTTTGTCGATGCAACTGTTCGCATTACTCTCGATTCGTTTGACGCGGCAAGGGCGGCCCACATCCAATTAGGAGAGAGGCAGCCTCCGCCCCCCTCGTCAATCGCTTCGCTGACCATCCCCCCACAGGGGTTCCCTCCGCTTGCAGAACATCGGACAGCGGTTCCACAAGGAATCGTGCTTGTATCGGCCGTGTCGCCCCTGGGGAACGCGCGGCCGCCTCGGGGGCCGCCTCGAGCGGCAGGTATCGGAATTTCGGTGTCGATTGCAGAGTATCAGAAATGAGGGCTCACCGAGGCCATGAAGACTCCATAAGCAACGCAGCAGGATGCTATCTTCACTCTTCGGCAAACTACTTTGAATTGGAAATCATTGTCAGATCGCAGGTTGAAATTCAGACTTAATCTCTTGAACAAATTCCAAGACAATATTTTCAGTGATGATGTTAAACATATTTTGCGAACCCCAACTTACTATGGTAGGCTGGACCATAATCGCAAAATTAGAGAAATTTATTGCCGAACTGACAGATTCAAAATGTCCTTTTTTCCTCGTACTATTAGGGATATGAATAACAGTAAATATATCAATACGAGTGTAGCAATGGATAACAATGGTAGCTGCATGTTGGTAGAAGAACTTGAAGCTAACCCTACTAACGGCATGTTTTTGCATGTATGCCTTGCTATTTTTCTTTAATGCTTTTTTTATTAATTAATTTTGCTTTTCTTTCTTGCTATCTTTTTTTAAGTAGTGAAGTTTAGAAGAGTATATAAATACTAATCCTTTTTTATCCATAATGTGTAGTGCATGTTTGGTGAGAATTCATCCCCTGCCACACAGCTTCAGGTGGCTTTCAGGGTATTATGTATGTAGATCTGCGAGTAATGTATCTACATATGTAGATGTAGATACATTACTCGCAGAGGCCAACCATTTAAGCAATATCTCTCTCAGCCGAGGATATTATTTATATCTTACTTAAAATCGACAATGCTTGTCGTACAATCCATTAAGCCGTATCATCACTTCCCTTTCGGGTACTTTTATTACAGCGAAATCCAGTTTGGATCTTTAACGTAACAAATGGAGACTTTTTAATAAATTATACAAAATATTTGCTTTTCTTGCAATGCTAGTAGGTATCTCAATGCATTCCCCTATACTCCTTCGTCGCTTGTCCACGAAAAAATATGTTTGCTCTCCATTTCGCATTTCGTAATACAATTCTTGAGTTTCTTCGTGATTGCGAAGACGTGACGTTTGGCAACGCCGAATACTAATATTTTTGTCCAATAATTTAACATGTTAAAATGGTTAAATGGGACGTGTAACAATCTCCAGAAACTACTGACACCATGAGAGAAGATGGGAAATAGTTGTCAATATTTATTAAACACGACTTTTGCAACATTCAAAATGAATTGTTGCTCGCAAACACATTGTCGTGAGAGACTCGTTGAGTTCCGATTCTCGATGCGTCGGGGCATCGCATCGATTCCCTCCCCACCCTCCCCACCCTCCACCCCTCCCTCACCCCCTAAACCCACCCCTGGGATACAGCGCACGCTCCAATCGTCGCTAACTCGATTTGCACCCCCCACCCCCACCCTCTGCATCCCCCAGACTCACGCTCCCTTTCAACAAACACACGCCCTGCCCCCCTCGCTACACTCGCCCCCGGGGGGCGGGCCCCGGGCGAGGTGGGGGCGATGTGCCCCAAGGTTTGCCACAGCCTGGGATCACAGTCGAATCCTCTGCATTAAGCACTCGCTACTCTGTTTGAGATATAACTTTTGAGAAGTGCTGCCAAATGTCGAAGTTTAATTATTTATCCTTCTACTTATAATATGTGAAAATCCTCTTTATCATTTCCGCGAGAAACTTAGCGGAGAGATGCATATTAGAAACGTGGACAGATTTGGCACATTAACGCAGTTCCTTGGGCAAAACCGTTCGCGAATACACTTCATCTACATCTACATATTACCCTGCAAGCCGCCATAAAAGTGTGTGGCAGGGGGTGAATTCTCACCAAACATGCGCTACACATCATGCATAAAAAAGGATTAGTATTTATATACTGTTCTAAATTTCAATATTTAAAAAAAAGGTAATAAAGGATTAGTACTTGTATAGGTACTGTTCAAAACTACGCTATTTAAAAAAAGAAAAAATTGCAAAGCAAACATGCAAAAACATGCTGTTCGTTGGGTTAGCTTCAAGTCCTTATACCAAGATGCAGCTACCAATGTTATCCATTGCTACACTCGTACTGGATACATTTACCGTTATTCATATCCCTACGAGGAAGAAAGGACATTCTGAGTCTGTCAGTTCGGCAATCTATTTCTCTAATTTTGTGATTATGGTCCAGTCTACCATAGTAAGTTGGGGTTCGCAAAATATTTTTAACGTCATCACTGAAAATATGGTCTTCGAATTTGTTTAAGAGATTAAGTCTAAATTTCAGCCTGCGATCTCACAATGATTCCCAATTTAATTCATTTGCTAGACTGGTTACTCTAATAATGTTATCGTACCGTCCCTTTACAAATTTTGCCTATCTTCGCTGCACACGTTCAAGTTCATCACTTATAGACCGATTTCGTAGGGATCCCATGCACTGGCAGCACACTACCGCACTTGTGCGGTAAATATGAATTTCGGAGGTTTGTCTATGGCATTCAAGCAATTCGAGGCTTCTTTGGCTCGGATAGCCACCACTCGGGGTGACAGTTTGGTCTAGACGTAGTCAGGGTCCAAAACCAAGGTTTTTCTTCAAGTTTTCCGTAATTTCTACAATATTCCTTCGGGCACGACTTTGGAAATCATTTTCTCGGAATGATAATTCTTTCGCCATCGACCCATGTCCGATGGAGTTAGTGTCTTACGTTTTCCGATCTGACACGCAAACACACTCATTGAAAATCGTGATTTTTATTCCGCGCTTCTTGGGCTAATGGCTGCGAAAGACGTCCGGGTAAGAGGGTGACTTTGACCTCCTGATTGACGAGGCCCTGCCACACACCCTAGGCTGCATTGATGGTGCCCTCAATGGTGCGGGGGTGCCTTTGCTATCGATTTTCCCGCTGACATAATGCATGAAAATATTATGTAAATTGTGACTCCATAGTCATAGCAGAAAGAGTCACCATACTATGAACATGTGAACGGACCTGGAAGGAACTAAGTTAATAAATCACAATTAGACCTACGAAGGAATAATGTTTTGTGCTCAGAGCAGTTTTTTCCATAATTAGAAAGTTAATGATTTATTGTCGCTAATTTTGACAAAATAGGTAGTACAATCAACAAGTAGGCCTCGGAAATAATGTAATAGTTAAGAACCAGAGATGAATCAGCTACAAAATATTTCTTTCTAGTTTTTCTCCTTTAGCAACTTCCTCAACAAAGCGACAGCAGATTCTCTAGTAGCTACAAAATGGAAAGTAACAGCTCCACGTAAAAAAGTAGCTGTCAGGTACTTTTTATTTGCACTCTCAAAATAGTAGAGTTGCCCTACTTCCTACTGTATTAAGTTGTACTGTTTTAAAATTGAGGAGAGCACTTCTTAAGGACAACACGTTTCATCTACATCTACATAATACCCTACAAGCCACCATAAAGGTGTGTGGCAGGGGGTGAACTCTCACCAAGCATGCACTACATATCATGCATAAAAAAGGATTAGTACTTGTATAGGTACTGTTCAAAACTAAGCTATTTAAAGAAAGATGAAAATAGGAAAACATACATGAAAAAACATGTTGTTAGTTGGGTTAGCTTTAAGTCCTTATACCAACATGCAGCTACCAATGTACTGTACCATTGCTACTGGATATATTTACCGTTATTCATATCCCTAATAGTACGAGGAAAAAATGAATCTGTCAGTTCGGCAATCAATTTCTCTAATTTTTTATCATGGTCCAGTCTACCATAGTAAGTTGGGGTTCGCAAAATATATTTAGGTAACATCATCACTGAAAATATGGTCTTGGATTTGTTTAAGGGATTAAGCTATCACTTGATACAGTTGTATATAAATTATAGTTATATATGAATATATATATGAATTATATATGAATATTATATGAATATACAGTTATATATGAATCCCAATTTAATTCATTTAGTAGACTGGTTAAAAAAGGAATCGTTCTAACACCATTGCCATTCCCTTCTGAGTCGCTTCACCTTATCCTCCAGGCTAAGCCGGTTCTTAAAATAGTATTAGCATTTAGTTTATAATAGTATTCGTTTAATAGTATTAGCATTATAAATGCGATTGCGTAACTATTATTTTAGATTTTTTACGCAAGTTTACCATCTCACATAACAGTGAACAGACTCGCTCAGACACTTTGGTGCCTGAACAACAACAGTAGCCATGCCATCTGATAGCAAATCACTAAAAAAGGTAAGCCAGCCAATCAATCAATCAATCGTCCCGGGTTGGACGGGTCAGTCCCCGATTTCGAAGCTTTGCTCCGTCCCGGAAAATATTCCGCATTTGCAAAATTCGTGTCGTGTGCTCAAGTCAGCATTAAGGAAGCTTATTGGCGAATCCGAACACGGCTGACTGCCACGACAATAAGTAGGTTTGAAGACATTCAATGCATCGGAAAATCGATGTTTTTTTCAATGCGAATTGGCACCCCTACCCCGGATAAAATTCCAATCCAGCTTTCACCTCGATTTCCTTCAAAAATAAAACAAACCCATGAGAAAGAACGCTGTTTATTCTAGAAGATGGTTTCTGGCCTCACTTGGTGGCATGCACTTATGTCCGGGATGGAAGAATTAACTCTTCTATTCCGCATGGTAAAATATTATTGTAATGTACTAATAATATTTTACTAAAAATGTGTAATGCAGTGTTAATTCTTCCATCCCGCTGTTTATTCATTGAAAGGGTAATTTTAAGATTTACTAAATTAGTATAAGGGTGTAATTATTTTCCGAAAGTTTTTAACTCCCACCCCTCAATTGCGCTAGACTGACATGCCTAAGCATGCCGTTGGAATACCTCATTTGGAATATGCTGCCAGTGTATGGGATCCTTACGAAATCGGTCTAAGCAATGAACTTGAACGTGTGCAGCGAAGATCGGCAAAATTTCTAAAGGGACGATACGATAATTATATTAGCGTAACCAGTCTATTAAATGAATTGAAATGGGAATCATTGTCAGATCGCAGGTCGAAATTTAGACTTAATCTCTTAAATAAATTCCAAGACCATATTTTCACTGATGCATCATTTTGTAATTATGATCCAGTCTACCATAGTAAGTTGGGGTTCGCAAAATATTTTTAACGTCATTGCATTAAAAATATTTTGCGAATCCCAACTTACTATGGTAGACTGGATCATAATTACAAAATTAGAGAGATTGATAGCCGAACTGACACATTCAAAATGTCCTTTTTTCCTCGTACAATTAGAGATATGAATAGTGGTAAATATATCCAATACGAGTGTAGCTAAGGATAACATAGGTAGTTGCATGTTGGTGTAAGGACTTGAAGGTAACCCAAATAACAGCACGTTTTTGCATGCGTAGTTTGCTATTTTCATATTTTTAAATATTGCAGTCTAGACTAATTTATTAATTTTAATCCTTTTAAATGCATGATATATAGTGCATGTTTGGTGAGAATTCACCCTCTGCCACACACATTTGAGGTGGATTGCTGGGTATTATGTACATGTAGATGCATAAGGGGCATTCTTATATCAGTGAACGGGTGTGTGTACTCACCGGTATACTTCCCCGACATACCGGTTTGGCCGGTACATACATTCCCGGATTCACGACAAAAGAACGGTGTCCCGAGAATACCCGTCCCTTGTGTGCAGTATGCCCGACGCCCCGGAATGTTTCCAAGGAAATTATTTAAAAAAACTACCAAAAAGCCTGAACTCCAGAGTTCTTGCTCAAATTGTGTTGTTAAATAAAAGAGCAGCGTAATTCTACTGCGACGCCTGCGTAGCAATGGGGCCGTTTACCATATATTTTTTTATTGCCGGAACTGGTAGAGTTTGCAAAATAAAAAGACCCGTATCTTTCCGCTTTTTGATCCGTCAATTATTTCTCGAGTTATAAGCGGCGAAAAACTAAGGTTTGTTTAACCCAATCGGTGCAACCTCTAACGTCATTGACTTCGTCCAATCGCAGCTGAGCCCGCGAAGCTACTTCGCCTTATCGCAAAGGGGGGGGGTCATAGCTGACTCTGCCAATAGGAGTGATTGCGACAGGATCTGTGCGAGCAGACCTTCCGAGAATCCCCCTCCACTCCCTTCCCTTCCCCTAAGAGCAGACAAGGACGGGAGAAAAATGACGTAAACGATATCAAAACAGCTTTTTCGGTGGGCGTCACCTTTTGCTTATTTTGATTTTTGATTTACGAATGAATGGTTGTGGTTAAAAGATTAATTTTTTCACTAAAAATCCTTTTTTTATTTCTATCTAACAATTTCGTGTACAAAATTTCGATTTCGGTTTCCAGCAAGCTGCCCCATCGCTTTATTGTTTGTGTGACTGTGTTTTTAAGTATTCCTGTAGTTATTCTGTATCTCCTGATTGTAAAGGTACACTCTTCGCCATCATCATTGAGCATTGTTTTAAAATTTTTTCAGTTGGCACTGTGGAAATTGTGAGTTTTTGGTGATAACTTATTCACGAGTGTTTTTAGAAATATCCCGCTTAATTTTTTATTTCTGCGAGTAATAACTCATAATTATATCCCTCGTAGTTAATATAAAGAACTTGTATCTCACGTAGTTATTTCGCAAAATTACAGTTCTGCTACTTATCATTAAAAAGTAAAATAAATTTTTCCAGATTTTTTTTTATCTTCGGTCATCATCATTGGTCAACAATCCTAGGATTGGTTTGACACAGTTTTCCACTCGATTCATCTATCGGCCAACCTTTCCATTGTGAAGTAATTCTTCTCTTTTACATCCTTTACGACCTGTCCCATGTAACTCATACGAGGCCTGCCTTTTCTCCAATCTTCCCGTTCACTTTTCCCTCGACGATTGTCTTCATCAGGCCATCGTGTCTCAAGATACGGCCGATTAAGTTGTACCTTCTTCTTTTTAGAGTTGTCAGCAGACTTCAGACTTTTCTCCTACTCTTCTTAGGACTTTCTCGTTACTTACTCGGTCGATCCATTTTATCTTCATCATTCTTCTGTAGCACCACATTTCAAATGCTTCTACCCTTTTCTTCTCCGCTGCTGTCATCGTCCATGCCTCACTGCCGTAACGATACATGCTCCAGATGTATGTTCTAATGAACTGTTTCCTTACTTGCATGCTTGTATGTCCTGCTGTAAGTAGATTCTTCTATTCTTCTTATGAAAGTATGCCCTAATCTTCGGTAAATGTGTAAATTATGTCCCGGTTTTTTCCCAAAAAAGTGTGGGAAGTCTCACTCACAAATCCACCTCACATAATTTCCATTTTCATCTTAAATTGTTGGGCGACTGTGAAATTACATCTTCACAATGGCCCCCAAAGCACTTTCTACGTTTCACCTTCCTACTCCGAGGCCACATCTCAGCAGCCGATGTTCCACTCTCATTCTGTTTCCTCAGAGTGCCCGAGCTTCGGCTCATCGCCATAATGCCACATCACGCCTTTTGTTTGGCATCAATGGCCCGGCCACAACCACACATTTAAACTCTTCATGGGCCCAAGTGACACATCCTCTAATGCTGCGAATGTTCCCTACTTTTAAACGTATTCTAGCAATCTTTCTTCTTGGGAATATTATTGCTGTAATTATTTCAATCAGTATCTCGCGGAATTGATTGTGTAAATTGTCTAGTGCATCTAGTGAAATCCTGTAGGGTCGTTTACATAATTTTTATTGCCGAATCTGATAGTATTCGTGAAATAAAAATAACCGTATTTTTCCGTTTTTTGATCCGTCAATAATTTCTCGAGCGAAATAAAGAGGCATAATGCTGATGTTTTTAACCATTTCGGAAAAGTGGGCGTGGTGCTACCTCTTGCGTCATAAACTTCGTCCAATCACAACTGAGCACGCGAAGCTACTTCGATTCATCGCAAAGGTGGGAGGCACAACTGACTCTGCCAATAGGAGCGATTGCGACAGGATCTGTGCGAGCAGACCTTCCGAGAACCCCCTCCACTCCCTTCCCCTCCCTTAAAAGCAGTCAAGGACGGGAGGAAAATGACGTCAATGTTATCACAGCAGCTTTTTCGGTGGGCGTCACCTTTTGCATGTTTTAATTTTCGTTTTATGAGTGAATGGTTGTGATTAGAAGATTAATTTTTTCACTAAAATCCCTTTTTCGTTTCCATCTTACGATTTCACGTACGAAACTGCGATTTCGGTGCTAAGAAGCAGCGGCAATAACGGACAGCTCAATCCAAGCATTTCCTCCTGTTCGAACTCCCTTTTTCTTACCATTCCTTACCTTCTGGGTCACATTCAGACTCATATAAACTCTCCCTGTCTCTCCAATTCACTCATATCTCCCGAAAATACGTCAATTCCCAACTTTCCCTACCTGACCGTAAGGAATGCCTTCTCTAAATCAATAAAACATGCAATCCAGGCGTAATAAACTCCTCTAGTTCAGGTCGTAAAATTTCGAGTCATTTGCGCTTTAAGGTGACCGGAGGGGTAATCGTGAGTCATTTATTGTTCGTACATTGTAATACCTTTTTTTAAGTGCGTCGAAATAATATTAGGACCACATTTAATTTGAATGCAAATAATTATTCGATGCCATACGTGCCATTATACATACCTAATAAGTATACAAGAATTTTATATTTGTCTTATTACAGCATGTTATGACTCAGAAAAACAAAGAATGTTATGGTTACCCACTATTGACAATTCTCGGCCCGGTTTTCGGTATTAAGGTGATAGTTATATATTTAAATATTCTTTTCTGTATCTTTTAGTCGGTGTCACGCCATGATATTTGTCTGTAGTCATTGTATTAATATTCTGTTTATTATTTTATGTTAATACGAAAATCTGTACACGTGTTATCATCACATTAGAATACAATGTATCTCATGTACGATAAGGATACGAGTTAAAAAAATCAGTCGAATTAACAAAAAATAAAATCGATAAAGTGCAATGTTTTACACTTTTATACCGGTATAGTTGAAACGTATACCTATATATTTCCTCGCAGATCAATGCGTAGTCAAAAGTCGCTGCAGCCACCTCGAAGGCGTCTCACTTTCGTGTCGTGGCTAGCACAAAAATCGATTCACGCTGGCGACGAAGAAGCATCGGATTCGGAGCCCTTTGAGCCTTTTGCGGGATAATCCGATCGGAGTCAGGGCGTTTGCATTTCATTGAATGGCAGGGAGGTGCCCTCATTGCTCCCTTTGTCCTTCGACCCCCCTTTCCCCCCTGCCTGCTGCCACCCCCGTATTCATCCCTCTCGCTCACACCACCCCCCCCCCCCCTCGTCATCCGAAAGAACGTAAATACTTTTGGGAAGCAACCCCTTCGCCGCCGCAAATCCCAGCCTCCCTCCCCACCCCCTCCCCCCGTCCCGATGCGGCGTTGCCAAGTGCACGAAAGTGCGACCCTCAGGCCTTGATCCTTCTTCACGTAGGTGCACGCGTGATCATCCCAAGTGGCCACGGAAACAATTGCCTGGGCGCCTGCGAACTGCGCATCTTTCGAGCGCTCTCCGCACGCGAGGAATGCGAGCTGCGGCAGTCTTTCACGAAGTAAACGGTAAATATTTCCTTGGAAGAAGGGGCCCTCAAGCAGGACTATAAGATGTTGATGACCGCCACAAGCTGGTCGTTCCGAAAAGTTAATGTGGAAGCTCTCGCCAAGTCGATTGACCGTGATTCGTAGTAAGCTTTCATGGTTCTTTAGATGGTTTCATATCGGACACAATCAAAGTCACAGCGGGAGTTCCACAGGGTAGCGTCGCAGGTCCGCTTCTATTTCAAAAACGATTTGGGCACCGTAGTAAGTAGTAACCTTAGACCTTTTGCAGACGATGCGGTAGTGTACGGGGGTATATCAAAAGAAGAAGACAGGAAATCGCTTAGCAAGGATTTAGATGCAATTCAAGAGTGGTGCGACAAATGGCAATTAGAGCTTAACCATAAAGAGTGTGTAGCTATCAATTTTTGGAGGAGGAATAATTCGATAGAGCGTACCTATAGAATTAATAACACGAAGATCGAAAACGTTGAAACCATAAGGTATTTAGGTGTAAAGAATAAGCTCGAAGATAAAGCTAGGATTTATAATTTTATATGATATTTTATTGGCAACTGTGACGAGAAGACAAAAGAGCGATGTTACTTTTCATTAGTTAGGCCCCACCTTGAGTATGCAGCCAGTGTATGGGATCCGAATGAATTAAGTTTGATCAGAGACCTAGACAGTGTGCAGCTTAGAGCAGCTAGGTTCGTTAAAAGGTGTTACGATAGGTTGAGTAGTGTTTCAGAATTAATACAAGAATTAGGGTGGGAGTAATTATCACAGCGTAGGTCAGAGTACAGATAAAATCTATTAGAGGAATTTCAATCGGATTTCTCTTCTGAAGATGTTAGATATGTATTCATAACCCCTTCGAGTTATGCTAGATTCGACCAGATAAATAAGATTAGAGAGATAAATTGTCGTACGGATAGATTCAAAATGGCATTTTACCGCCGGACTATAAGAGAACTGAATAGGCAGCATAGCAAAGGGATAGGTAGGGGAAATATTTTATATTACTCTGCATGCATGTATTTATCCCCAAAATACTATAGGTGCTAACAATCTAGTTGCATGAGACCCTGTAGTTGCTTGTTTGCATGCCAATAGTGTATGCTTGGTGATTTTCACCCGCTGCCACACACCCTCGCGGTGGCTTGCAGGGTATCGTGTAGATGTCGATGTAGATTCGTGCTCCGGAGAAGGGAAGTTATGGGGTCTCGTCATTTGGAGAACTCAGGTTAAACATTTAGGTGTCAATATTTGCGTATTATATTACAATATGTCACTTGCCCTTTGTAGATCATTATTGATACGCCTTGCTTTGTCATCTGAGATGATTTCATCCACGTGGCCCGTACACGAGTCAGCGGATGGTAGATACCCTTGTATTAATCGCTTAGCTTTCCTGTCGCCCGCTAAACAAGGGGAGTGCACTTTCGGCCTTCTTCTCTCTCAGTCAACACTCGTGATGAACAAGAGGGCCTTTAAGGCCAAGGGGCTGCAATGAGACACTAATGGCTCTTAAGAGTTTGATTAGGCAGCCCAGTGTATTTCGTGTGCCTTGGGGATTTGGTGCCAAACTTGTCTTGCTGGATCGAGTTCGCTCTGATCCGTCCTTTCTTTCGATGCTCAAGGTAATATTAAATGGTACTGCTTCAGAAATGCGGTGTTTTATGTGCAGAAGAAATGCTGATAACAAGTGCGAACGGCAGTTTAAGCTGATGATGATGATGTTTCCGATGTGCCATAACTGTGTTAATAAGAACCTCTCTACTTTCAAGCCTCATTACATTCTTTATCATCATGTACAGCAAGATAATTACTTCAGGAGAGAAACAGAATTGCTAATGAGTAATGTAATAAGAGTTTGTGAAGTAATTAATACCAAGAGGAGGATTTTATGGGTCATGGAATGTTGAGGGGAAGACGTTGGTGAGGGCACTTTCTCGAAGGCGATCTACATCTACACGATACCCTGCAAGCCACCGCGCGGGTGTGTGGCAGGGGGTGAAGATCACCAATCATGCACTACCGACATGCAAACAAACAACTATAGGGTCTCTTGCAACTAGTATGTTAGTATCTATAGTATTTAAGGGATTAATACATACATCTACATCTACATAATACCCTTCAAGCCACTACAAGGGTGTGTGGCAGGGGGTGATTGCTCACCAAACATGCACTACATATCATGCATAAAAAAGGAATAGTATTAATATAGTAGTCAGAACTACACTATTTAAAAAAAGATAGAAATTGCAAAGAAAACATGCAAAAACATTTTGTTAGTAGGGTTAGCTTTAAGTACTCATACCAACATGCAGCTACCAATGCTATTCATTGCTACTCTCCGATAGGACATATTTACCGTTATTCGTATCTCTTATTGTGCGAGGGAAAAAGGACATTTTGAATCGGTCAGTTCAGCACATCATGCACTACAGACTACTCTAAAATATTTCCCCTACCTATCCCTTTGCTATGCTGCCTATTCTGTTCTCTTATAGTACGGGGGAAAAGTGGAATAGGGTGAAGACTCCGCAGACAAAAAACGGAAAAATACGGGTCTTTTTGTTTTACAATCTCTATCAGATTCAGTAATAAAAAATATGGTAAACGACCCCATTCTACGACGAACGAAGCAGCAGCAGATACGTTCGGTGATGGCCTTCCCAATTGATCGAGAACTTCGCGATTTCTAAGTACAAATCTTCAGTGTAATCGGAGACATTGAAAATGGTAAGTGACAGCAGCAGTCAAGAAACACGCTGTCTGGCATGAGCAACGTTAATAGCATTGCGTGTGTTCTCGTACGTTCAACAGACTGCGCTGCCATTGCGGTCAAAAATACCATTTTAAAAAAAAACCTGTTTTTGCCTGTCACAGATGTGACATAGGTATATAAAAACATGCGAGTAAATATATACAACGTTGTGCCCAAATTTCAAAGCAATCGGCGTAGAACTATCGAAGATTTAAGATTTTGAGCGAGCGAACAATTATATAGATTTATGTATTCTTACAGTTTTTATTAATATGGAACAATGTATTTCTACATTAATGCATTGTGGTGCTTTCAGAGCTCTTATAACCACTACAATTTGTCTCCGCTTCAAGAAAAATTATGAAAACGTAAATCAATGCCTAAAAGCAAAGCGTCGTAGAAATGCAATGGAAGTTGCAAACTCCAACGCTGATAGACATTTTATGGCGTCACCGATCTAACCTCAGGTTTCGATCTCGGGGCGTAGGGCTAATCGGGGATAAACACTCTTTGCTCATGGGTTGGTTTTCGCGCTCAGTGTATAAACCTATCTACATCTACATAATACACTGCAAGCCACCATAAAGGTGTGTGGCAGGGGGTGAATCCTCACCAAACAGCACTACATTTCATGCATAAAAAAGGGATTAGTACTTTTATAGGTACTGTTCTAAACTACAATATTTAAAAAAAGATAAAAATAGCAAAGCAAACATGAAAAATATGCTGTTAGTTGGGTTAACTTCAAGTCCTTATACCAACATGCAGCTACCAATGTTATCCATTGCTACACTCGTACTGGATATATTTACCGTTATTCATATCCCTAATAGTACGAGGAAAAAAGGACATTTTGAATCTGTCAGTTCGTCAATCAATCTCTATAATTTTGTGATTATGGTCCAGTCTACCATAGTAAGGTGGGCTCCCAAAATATTTTTAACATCATCACTGAAAATATGGTCTTGGAATTTATTTAAGATTAAGTCTTAATTTCAACCTGCCACCTGACAATGATTCCCATTTGAATTCATTTTATATATTGGTTACGCTAATAAAGTTATCGTACCGTCCCTTTACAAATCTTGCGATCTTCGCTGCACACGTTCAAGCTCATTATTTAGACCGATTTCGCAGGGATCCCATAAAATTGCAGAATATTCCAAATGAGGTCTTACAAGGGAAAAGTAGCTGATTTCTCGTACATGATCGTCACATTTACCCAATACTCTTTTGACGAATCCCAGTTTATGATTCGCTTGACCCATTATTTCACGTATGTGTTTACCCCAGGAAAGATCATGTGCCAGTCTTATTCCAAGATATTTAATAGATTCCACGTTTGTTAATGCAATATTAGTTATTTTGAAAGCCCTAGGAGGAGAACAATTCTTTTTTCAAAAATTGATTACAAGATGTTTTTTAAAGTTTAATTCTAACTGCCATGTATCACACCAATTTCAATTGCTTGTAGGTCATCATTTAAATATTCTTTATCATTTGGGCATAGAATTTCCCTGTACACTACTGCGTCATCGGCAAATAGACGAAGCTTACTTTTGACCAGCTTATTGATATCATTTATGGACAGAAGGAACAGGAGTGGACCTATCACACTACCGTGTGGGACACCCGAAGTGGAAACTGTGTAGTGGAAACCTATGACTGCATAGGAGCTACAACCTGTGGCCAAGTGAGATTTTTCTTACCTTATGCATTTCAGCCTACTGATAAATGGGCAGAAGTGACGCTGAAATTAAGAAAAACATCGCAATCGCTGCTATGGATGGCGATTAAAGAGAACAGACTTGGTCCAGCGGTCGCTTTGGAATGGTTTGGGTGGGAAGAGAGTTGTGTTGGTGGGAGATGGAGAAGAGGCAGCCGGGGGGAAACGGATGATTGCCGTCCTGCGCAACTACTGTCGACCAAAATATTGAGTGCCATCTCTAGTTTGAAGGGTGTTTATGAAGTAACCAAAAGAACCACGGAACATTTTGATGCACCATGTCATATTTTCTGTCGTTTCATTGTAGGTGCGTTAATTGTTGTGTGCTTTAATTTTTAAAAATTAAATGTTTGTATATTTTAGTAAAGTTCGAATTGAAAAAGGGAATGTTGTTTTACGTGTTCAAAAATTACTCCGAAATTAATGATTTATTCCTAAAAAGCATTTCAGCCGATATAATTTAAATTTTAAGATAATATATATGTGGGTTATTCCACGTCAATTTGGCCAGAAAATTGGCAAAAATGATCCTTAAAAATGATCGGGGTCACCGATTTTGTCCAAATAACAACTCCATTTTACAAGAAGATGAAAACCCCAACGCTGCTTGCAAAAAACGTAACCGTTTACGAGAAATTGCAACCTTGCAAAATTCGAATTTTTCAATTGCTACTACACATTTTACGATATATCTCCGAAACATTTAAAGCTACAGGCATGCTTATTTTCTTACATCTACACGATACCCTGCAAGCCACTGCGAAGGTGTGTGGCAGGGTTCATATTTTCAAGGTCTTGAATTGTACATATAAAATAAGGGATTATATTGTGAAATATAAACAATTTTATAAAGTTTATAGCAACTTTAAAGTTTCAAATCGATTTTTGACGATGTACCTATGCTTCGATGCTGCTTATTTTTGTATATGTTGTAGGCAAAACCCTCATCTACAAATTACAAAGTTTTCCGTAGGTCATATTTCATTTAAGAAAGGAAAATACTTTTGAGCGAACGCGTGACGCCTACCAGTGGCCGTGGCGTCAGGCTAACGCCCGACTGTATGGTACTCTGCTCTCTTCACATCTCTGTAACTTTGTCTTTCATCTTCTTCTCACCAATTTTTAACCGTTATACTAACTCTTTGCCCGTGCGTATCGCTATTTGCTTCGCCCAGGTGTGACCACAGCTTTAGAACATACGGAGAGCGGCCTTATAGCGGCCGGCCTCTGAGAACAGTAGAAAAACTTTGTCTCGTCTTCGGCTTTCAATGCTACTGATTATTTTTAAGTTTTTTAAATTGATATTTACTTGATCTAAAGAATTTTTAGCAATGGCAGATTTTTAATCCAGCGAAGTCTTGTTCAAACCGCTCCCATTCAAACCCCTTAAGCACGTCTGTTGCTTTAGTATTCTCGGAGATAGGTATATCGTAAAATTTGTAGTAACTTGTGCAAAATTCGAATTTTGCCCCGTTGCAATTTATCGTAAAAGGTTACTTTTTTTTGCAAAACGGTTTTGGGGTTTTCATTTTCTTATCCAATGGAGCCGTGATGCCAAATTAGGTCTAAATCGGTGACCCTAAGGGTAATCACGTAGGGGTCGACTAGACATGGATAAGTAAGTATCCCATGCATAAGAAGCGTTGTTCTCGTCTGTAGGGGGTCAAAAAAATTGACTTTAAGGTAACCCAACTAACAGCACGTTTTGCATGCGTAGTAATCCTTTTGAATGTCTGATATGTAGTGCATGTTCGGTGAGAATTCACCCCCTGCACCACACCTTTGAGGTGGCTTGCAGGGTATCATGTAAATGCTACATAAATTTCGTTGTAATCCTTAGCTATTCTAATACGTCGTTAAGGTGAAAACGGAGGAAGGGGCGAAGGGACAAAGCACTCGAGGAATCAATATCAGACGAGGTCTAGGAAGAGAGCCATAACGATAGCAGAAGTTCCACTGAGAAAAAATCATTCGCCTTGACCGGAAACCGGCTCTCATAATTTCCGGCCAAGTGCTCCAAACCAGTTAACCAGCTACCGAGGCGTCACCTTTCCCTGTGAAATATTGGAGGCCTTAAAAGGAACTAGATGTTCTCGAACCCATCGATGTCAAAGCCCCCATTGATCAATTCCTATTTTGAGTAGGAATCCTACTTCGTTGATGTATGATGAACAGGAGATTAGTTTCGAGGGCTTGATTTTAATTGCAAGGGCAGATACAATTATGATTGTCTCACATCTTGAAGTACTTCGTACCAAGTACTCAACTGAAAACTCTCATTACCATAACCTCAACTCCCTCCCTGATTTTCAACCCTCTCTAGCAACTTTTTCTTTGAATTCTATGTTAGTAATGCCTCTGTTTCTCTACTCAAATGGTTTTGCATGCGATGAGGGGTGGGAGAGAGTGAATTCATTCTGGGTATCTTACTCAAGTGAAATAGAAGCTACCTCACACGACTGTGTTCACAACATAAGTGTAGATACGTTTACATTTACATACTTCTCTCTGAAAATTAGATCATCAACAGATAGAAGTGTGCAGTATTAGCGATGCAGTAGAAATAAAAATAATTCATGGAACTTCGATTCAGCTGCGAACAAATTATGAGCCTGCTTGCTGCTTAGAACCTGCTTAGAACTGCTAAATCCGAACAAATTCTCTTCCTACCATTTTCTCCGTATTAAATTAGCATTTAAGTTGGATCTTCGTTATTGCAGAGGGGTTTTTCTGAGGAAGATGACGTCATAGTTATCACTGCAGCTATTTCGGTGGGCGTGACCTTTTTCTTATTTAAATTAATGATTTATGAGTGAATGGTTGTGGTTAGAATATTAATTTTTTCACTAAAATTCTTTTTTCGTTTCCATCTAACAATTTCGTGCAAAAAATGGCGATTTAGGTTCCGAGTAAACGCCCCCATTCTATGTCCATTAAATACGAAAGTATTTTGTGGAATTGCATGAAACAGAAACGCAAATCGTGGAACTGAAATAAATCCCAGTTGACACGGGAAGGATGGCAAAAATGTTGCGGAAAATAAGACACACATGACAAAGGAAGTTTTGGGAACGGAAACCAATACTTTTCTTTCGTCGCATGTAAAGCGAACTTTGGAGTCGTAGACGCGGAGACGTTAGTCGGGAGCTGATAAGGGGGGGAAGGGGGGTGTGATTACGAGGCATTATGATTGCCATTAGGAGAGGGTCGACAGCACCGCCCCCTGCACGCCCCTCGGTGGGGGGCAAAGCACGGCCAATTGCCCCCAATCGCGGCCCCGGGGGCAGCGGAGTGGAAGGGTGATCGCATTAAAGAGGACGGCGTCGTCCCCGCACCCCGGGGGGACGGAAGCTGCCTCGGGTGTGGAGCGCGGCAGTGGGGCTGGATGCGGTCAGCGTGCACCATTGATTTAAAATGGACCTTGGTGCGCACCCCCCCCTTTGCGGTGTCTTGCTTGTGGCAGATCTGACGAGCGCGATGGGAAGAGTCCCTGCTCCTTAAGAATGTTGGCTCGCGACTGCTTGAGTCAAGTTGTCCAAGGAATCTTATTAATTCAAGTACGAGTATATGCCAGCTGAGTGATCCTTGCTTCACAAAGAAAATTACCTAAGCTATTGAAAGTCATAAGTATCGCAAGAAATACGAAGGAAAGTCGGAGGATTTATTTTTATGGTAATTCTAATCAGCTCGACGATGGAGTCAATTCAGCATTTAAGTTACAGAAATAAATCCATGTACTCAATGAATTTACTAATGTATAACACCAGAATATTACTGTCAAACGTTATGTTATAACACTTCTTGAAATATTCTTTAACATCTCATTAGTGATGATATTTTTCGTACCATTTCGGCAACAGCGACCGAAGCGCCACTTTAAGCCAACTAACGCATTTCGTCTGCTCTAAGCGCTATAATTGGTGGATTTAGCGAAAAATACTGTAGGTTGATGCCTTTATTTTTCGTTTCATTTCATTCCTAGTGAAATTACGCATGAAATATCAGTTTTTTGCAAAAATGACATGTCACTATGGTATTTTTAAACGTTATATTCCCATGTGACGGTCATTTTAGGCGTTAATCGCATGTAATTTCAAATGCAAACTGTGCAAAAAGGTGTATGGGTTGGTGTAATTATCTTTACTTTATTAGGTAGAGGAACTTTAGTTCTAGAAGCGCTGAAAATATAAAAAAGATGACATGACTTTCACTTCTCGATCAACCTCCTTAAAAGGTGTTACGATAGGTACGATAGCAGTGGATCGAAAGAAATAGAACATTCAGGTTGGGAATCGTTATCAGATCTTAGGTTAAAATTTCGATATAATCTCCAGCAGAATTTTAAAACGGATAGGTTCAAAGAAGATGATAGATAACATCCTCATCACAAGAGCAGATTTTCTGTGTGCCACATTGAGAACTTCTAGGACTATGATAGACGCGATGAGATTAAAAAGGATACGAGAGAGAGATTGTCGTGCCGTCGCCGTTAATCGTATGTAATTTCAAATGCAATTTGTGAAAAAAGGGGTATGGAATGGTATAATTATCTTTACTTTATTAGATAGAGGAACTTGAGTTGTATAAGTGCTGAAAATATAAGAAAAATGACATGACTTTCACTTTTCGGATCGACCTTCTTAAGATGCTACTCGGGTGCATCACGCAAGTTGCTGGAGAGGGGACAAAAGAAGGAACGCCTATCTCGTCCAGGAGTCGGTGTGTGCAGCGTGAGCCTTCATCGTAGATGAGGGTAGTTCGAATGAAAAGCCACCGATACATCATCCTGCTGTTCACTTGAAAGTTGTGCTCCAGGATACGTCCCGACGTGAGAAAACATTTCGTGGAGAGATGGCATTAGAGTTGGGTAGATCAATGGGGGCGTTCACACTCGGAACCGAAATCGCAATTTTATGCACGAAATCGTTAGATGGAAACGAAAAAAGAATTTTAGTGAAAAATATAATCTTCTAACCTCAACCATTCACTCATAAATCAAAAATTAAAATAAGCAAAAGGTGACGCCCACCGAAAATGCTGCTTTGATAACATTGACGTCATTTTCCTCCCGTCCTTGACTGCTTTTAGGGGAAAGGAAGGAAGTGGAGGGAGATTCTAGGAAGGTCTGCTCGCACAGATGCTATCGCAATCGCTCCTATTGGCAGATTCAGCTGTGTCCCCCCATTGCGACAAGGTAAAGTTGCTTCGCGGACTCAGTTGTGATTGGACGAAGTCGTTATACGTCAGAGGTTGCACCAGGCCCACTTTTCCGAAAGGGTTAAAAACAACAGTTTTTCGCTGTGTATAACTCGAAAAATAATTTACTGATCAAAAAACGGAAAAATACGGGTCTTTTTATTTTACAAACTCTATCAGATTCGGCAATACAAAAAATATGGTAAATGATCCCATTCCGGCTTCCCTTGTGGTCTCCTGCGCGGAAAAAGGATTTCTCCAATCTCTCCCCCCCCCCCTCTTGTCGAATCACCCCTCTCTCTCTCCCCCTCCCGTTGTGGTCGTATGTTTCTCGGCCATCGTTGTCAATAGAGGGCAGCTGATATCCCGTGATGCTCCACTCGCTTCAGACTCATCTCGGAGGTGTTGTGAGACTGATAGCGGCGGAGAGGTGATTTTTTTGGATCCGTGGACCACTCTACGCGCTGCCGGAGGGTTGAGGATGGGGCTGTTGTAGGGTGGGGGAGTGCAACCCCCTTTCGATGACAGCGAGGGTGAATGGCAGCAATTTGCCGGCTCGTGCCCCCACCCCCCATGGGGAGGGGTCCATTGTCGCCGCTCTCCCCCCCCGACGTAGCGGTCCCTCATAATAATTAGCAAATTGACTCCGGCAAACAGAATAGCGCAAGGGGGCGCATCTCCCTGATATCTCCATCGGAGGCACCAGACATATCATTAACCACCTGAGTTTGTTCGAGGAGTCAGCCGTTCGATAATCGCATCCCCTCCGACCTGGGTCGCATCCGATGCGAGGGCACCACTCCGCACCACCACAGTCACCAAAACGAGTGGTGCTCCCTCACGTCCCTCCGCGGCTGAGAGCGATATAAATATTAATAACAACAAATAATAAATGACAAATAATAAAATCTATTAATAACATCATATAACTTGAGTAATAGCTTTTTACAACAGCCTTCTTCCTCGGATCACGGTTTATCCTGACTTGTTGGTTGTGTTTGAGCTCCTTCCTTTTTTCCATTCATTCGAGTTGATTTTGGTTAGCAGTAGTTCATTAAAGTTGGGAATAGTTTCGTTAATTTCTATCCAAAAAGAAACTAGGACCTTCGGAAATATAATTATTATTTGTTGTCTGTTATTTGCTAAACTTGAAGATCGGCACGTCTACTTCAATTAACCGGCAGTGAGAAACTACACCAAGTGCGTACGCGTAAATAAATAGTAAATTTTTCGCTGAAGTCTTATATCTTTGAGTGCAAAGGTTTTCCTTCTTCAATAATAATTTCAAACCCTTCTTAACTACAGGCTATGGAATGAAATCGCATTGGTTCACCCGAAAGTCAATTGCGAGGCGGAGGATGAACGATACCATAATACCAGTGCGTGCCACAGTACATACCAGTGCCATCCAACTCCTTCTTTCATTTCTCTCTTTCTCGCTCTTTTTCCCCGAATTACACATCTCATCCTAAATCTACATCTACACGATCCTTCAAGCCACCGCGAGAGTGTGTGGCAGGGGGTGAAGATCACCATGCATGAACTATTGACATGCAAACAAGCAACTATATGGTCTCATGCAACTAGATTGTTAGAATCTACAGTATTTAAGGGATTAATACATGCATCATGCACTACAGACTACTCTAAAATATTTCCCCTACCTATCCCTTTGCTATGCTGCTTATTCTGTTCTCTTATAGTATGGGGGAAACTTGCCATTTTAAATATATCGGTACGACAATCTAGCTCTATAATCTAATTTATCTGGTCGAATCTAGCATAATACGCTGGTGTTTTTAATATGTGCCTAACATCTTCAGTAAAGCTATCCGATTGAAATTTCTCAAATAGATTTAATCTGTACTTTAACCTACGCTCTGATAATGATTCCCACCCTAATTCTTGTATTAATTCTGAAACGCTACTCAACCTATCGTAACACCTTCTAACGAACCTAGCTGCTCTACGCTGCACACGTCTAGTTCTCTGATCAAACCTGATTCATTCGGATCCCATACACTGGCTGCATACTCAAGGTGGGGCCTAACTAGTGAAAAGTAACATCGCTCTTTTGTCTTCTCATCACATTTCCCTAGTACTCTTTTTATAAATTCTAGCTTTCTCTTCGCTCGGCCGCATATTTCCCTTATGTGTCTTCCCCACGATAAATCTTTAGTGATTGTTACACCTAAATACCTTATGGTTTCAACGCTCTCGATCTTCGTGTTATTAATTCTATAGGTACGCTCTATCGAATTATTCCTCCTCCAAAAATTGATAGCTGCATACTTTTTAAGGTTAAGTTCTAACTGCCATTTGTCGCACCATTCTTGAATTGCATCAAAATACTTGTTAAGCGATTTCCGGTCTTCTTCGTTTGATATACCCCTGTACACCACCGCATCGTCTGCAAAAAGTCTAAGGTTACTACTAACTACGGTACCCAAATCGTTTATGTATAAAAGAAATAGAAGTGGACCTACTACGCTACCCTGGGGAACTCTCGATGTGACTTCGATTGTGTCCGACATGATACCATCTATGATAACCCTCTGCTCTCGCCCACTTAAGAATTCTTTTACCCAACATACAACGTCTTTATTTATACCAAAACTCTCTAACTTCAAGATTAATTTATAATGAGGAACTTTATCGGATGCCTTTTTAAAGCCTAAAAATATCGTAACAACTTCAGTACTGTTTTCGCCGTAGACTAAAATATCGTGCACGAATAAAGCTATTTGTGTCTCGCGAGATCTACCTTTCTGGAATCCATGTTGGCTGTTTATGAGTAATCCATGAGTAATCCTGTTGGTGGATCGCTCATTTGACGTAGAGACTCATTCCGTAAAGGGCGCATTTCCATTGTTCATCTTAGTCACAGATTCAACGTTTATTTGCATTCGCCATGCTAACCCAAGGTTGCATAAGTTATTCCTTTAAGTTTATTCCACCTCAGCCTCCCGCCCGCAACAACCAGCCGATTGCTCTATTCTCAAGTTTCAGTTCTTGCGAGTTAAGAATTGTTGGATGTCCACCCCCCCCCTCTTTGATTCCACTCTGCGCTTGAATGGGACCCCCCCCCCCTTCCCATAATCCCCTTCGAGTCGCCCGTCCCTCCTCGCTTGTTAGGCACATTGTCCCCCACGAGCGAACGTGCCCCCCCCCCCCTCTCCTTCCTTCCCCCCCCCTCCCCCCGCCCCTCCTCAAGTGCGTCATTTCAATCCGCAGTGCTGACACGTTGGCATGGTGACAGGGATTTCCGTTGCTGGTTGATACGCTCTCGTTGGAAAAACGTTTTCCTGGATTTTTGCACCCGTAATTCAGGGTTTCTGCAAGCAGTAGGTACTCCGAAAAGCAAAAGGCACAGTAAATATATGTGCTTTGAAGTGTTTTTGTTGATGCTAAGTATAGCTTTTAAAATGGAAAGCGACAGAAATGAAGATATATACCGGCATGTTCGGCCAATAGCAATAAAAATAATTACATTCATGCGCAGGGGAGCTCGGTCATTTCTCTGTAAGGGAACAACTTTGCAGTTCTTCCATTTGTAAGCGTAGCAGTAGCAGCGGATTCGAGTTTCAAGTGTTTACATCTACATAATACCCTGCAGGCCACCATGAAGGCGTGTGGCAGGAGGTGAATTCAAACCAAAAATGCATTACATATCATGCATACAAAGGATTAGTTATAATATTATAGTCTAAACTTCACATTTTAAAAAAGATAAAAATATAGCAAAACAAGCCTATGCAAAAACACGCTCTCAGTTGGGTTAGCTCACACTCCGTATACCAACATGCAACTACCTTTATAGCATACATTGATACACTCCTATTTATGCTATTGGATATATTTAAGCTATTCATATCCCTAATTGATCGAGGAAAAAAGGACATTTTGAATCTGTCAGTTCGGCAATCAATTTCTCTAATTTTGTGATTATGGTCCAGTCTACCATAGTAAGTTGAAGTTCGCAAAATATTTTTAACCTCATCAGTGAAAATACTGTCTTGGAATTCAATTAATAGATAAAGTCTAAATTTCATCCTACGTTCTGACAATGATTCCAACATCTTACTCGGAAAAAATTAGTTTGCCAGATACAACCGAACAAGCTTGATAGGAAGCTTTTCGTTTAAAATCATTGCATTTTCAATGAAAATAACCATGCGATAGATAAAATTTATTGAACGAATTGGTACCCGATTGTTAAAAATTTCGGTAGTTAAGAGTTGACTTGAAAACAGGAATCATTTCGGCTGAAGTTGTACTGAATTGGCTAAATAGTCGTAAAGAGTTTGATAATCTTCACCAAGCTCTCGGTAAATTCCAAAACCCAACCTTTAGCGTTTTCTTAAAAACATCTGACTCGTCGAGAATCTGATCGATAGATTTTACTATCTTGCATGATAGCCGCGCTGTTTACAGAAATTTGTCCATTGTTGCATTGTTTATAGAAACGGAGCCATGCGCTTCGGAAATACTGCTCTGCAGAACGTGTTAACAATATCAGTGGCTACCAAATCCCTTTAGTTGGAACTAGACTCTTTGCGATAGCATGAAATTAAATTGGTATCATATCCGTTGCAATTGATATTCGGGCCAACTATTTCTTATCCAATCGAAATTGGATGCCTCATTCAACCTCCTTTTTTGAGTTCCTACTCTGTGGACCACGTGAATTTCCTGAAGTGTTGTGTGTTTGTTCGGAGTCTGCGAAATTGTGAACGATGGAAGAAGAGATGCGAAGCCTGCTGAAGTCCTGGCGTTCCCTGGACTTGAAAGAATCTTTCTTTGGTTTTTAATGTTTGGTATCTTATATTATAATAATATCATAGAAATTAATTTCCATTCAATGCTTCAAATATGATAATGTGTGAACATTAAATATGTTTGATTAGTTTCGACATTAATTAGGTGTGATAAATCACGATTGCTATTCTGTTCTATAAATTTAACCGTATCACCTTTCTTGACTATCAAATAGTTCAGTAAAATAAAGGACAGAGGCTAATTGTTGTTCGATAAATTAATCATAACATCCAGAATACCGAACAAGTTTGGTAAAACCGAGAAGGCTACTTTTTCTTGATAAATTTCACCAATTTTTTTTACCGAACATCCTTGATAGAAATAACTGTGCAATTCAATGCTCCATATGAACTGAACTTTTTGAAAAAAATTACCAGAATATGATGAATTCTATCAAAACTTTTTTCCAGTTTGGGGTGAGGTTGATGTTCAAGCGGCTTAGGCTGTTGATATGTACTTACGGCAACGTCCGATGGGAGATTAGAACATGCAGCCTCCGAGCTTCTACTTGACTAACCCCGCGATTCAGTTGCAAGTTGCGATCTGGAGCTGAGAAGGCTCTTGTGGAGTCGAGGACAAAGGACTCCTTCCTCGAATCGGACTGAAGCCTCAATTACGCTCGGATTTCGTGTCGTCATCGCTCACTTGTTCTCGCGACGGCGGCGCCCGGGACGGCCCGGCATGCACCGCGGCTCGAGATGGTAGGGGGGAGAGGACTCATGCCTCGATGCGGGGTCGGCGATTGTATCGAAAGCTATGCGAGAATTGTCGCGCCACTTGTGACCCAGATCGTACCATGAAGTGGTTTGCGCCCCCCCCCCCAATTGAAGCAGGGTAGAGGGGCCTCTCCCCAGAGCTAGGACGATTCGCGACTGAACCCCGCATTCAGTTTAGAGGGCTCTAAAATTGCTCCTTCAGCGGAGATGATCCCGTGTTCGATCTTCGATCGCGACACACTCTCGCCAGTCACTCGACACATCATCGAGGAGTTCGCTTCGAGGGAGGCGACAGGAAACATTCCGCTTTCCCCCTTGGCGAGAATCTAGGGAAATGTTGCTCCCCGCCCTTTGATTCAATATTCTGTCGCCCGGCAAAGGGGCCGTGTAATGCAATTGTCGGCGACCATTGTTGGCACGCGTCGGCAAGGGCGGAGGGCCGAAATGATTTAGGTTTCCTGCTCGAGTGTCTTAAGGGGAGGGGGAGGGCCCTCGGAAGGCTGGGGGTCTATGGGCGTGGACCCCCAATGGTCTAAGACGACAGTGGCTCATCCAAGTGGCCATCCGGACCTTAGTGGCAGCACTCTGGATCTCAGAGCATGTAACAGGGCGGTAAACATGCATGGCAGTTAGAATTGAACTTTAAAATATGTCTAGTAATGACATTTTGGAAAAGGAATAGCTCTCCTCCCAGCACTTACAAAATAAGTAAAGATGAACTAACAAACGTGGAATCTATTAAATATCCTGGAATAAGACTGGCACATGATCTTTCCTGGGGTAAACACATACGTGAAATAATGGGTCAAGCTAATCGTAAACTGGGATTCATCAAAAGAGTACTGGGTAAATGTGACGATCATGTTTGAGAAATCAGCTACTTTTCCCTTGTTAGACCTCATTTGGAATATGCTGCTAGTGTATGGGATCCCTACGAAATCGGTATAAATAATGAACTTGAACGTGTGCAGCGAAGATCGGCGAGATTTGTGAAGGGACGGTATGATAACCTTATTAGCGTAACCAGTCTATTAAATGAATTAATTTGAGAATCATTGTCAAATCGCAGGTTGAAATTTAGACTTAATCTCTTAAATAAATTCCAAGACCATATTTTCAGTGATGATGCTAAAAATATTTTGCGAACCCCAACTTACTATGGTAGACTGGACCATGATCACAAAATTAGAGACATTGATTGCTGAACTGACAGATTCAAAATGTCCTTTTTTCCTCGTACTATTAGGGATATGAATAGCGGTAAATACGCATGTCCAATACGAGTGTAGCAATGGATAACTTTGGTAGCTGCATGTTGGTGTAAGGACTTGAAGCTAACCCGACTAACAGCAAGTTTGCTTTGCTATTTTTATCTTTTCTTAAATAGTGAAGTTTAGACTATTATATTAATACTAATCGTTTTAAATACATGACATGTAAGTAGTGCATGTTTGGTGAGAATTCACCCCCTGCCACACACTTTTGTGGTGGCTTGCAGGGTATTACGTAGTTGTAGATGTTTGTCGATCGCGAACTCCCTCGGCGCGGCGAGATGCGTTCGTTAAATCAATCCCGTCCCTTCCGACTCCAGGAACCTCTGGACCGAAGGACACCTCGCCAGGGAAGCCGGCGTCGCTCCCACTCCCACGCAAACCACTCGAGAGTTAAAGCAAGCGCGGCACGTGTCACTGCACCCTCTGAATGAACGACTGCACGCGCGTGCGGCACATCCCCCCGACCGCAGGCGTGCGACCGACGGGAGGGCGTGCCGCGATGCTTAGCCATGCGCGCAAGGAAAGGAAGATGGCGCAATTAAATGCGAATGCATTTACGCTTAGAGAATTGCACCTGCTTAGCGCACCTTACAGCTGTAGTAGTCTTCGTTGATATGAAAAGGGGAGTGTTGACGGCTAGGCAACTGAGGCACTAACGCCAGAGGAGATACATCTAAGCAACAACCTGCGAGCTACCGTAAAGGTGTGTGGCAAGGGTTGAATCCACAACAATCATGCATGTTTAAAAAGGAATTAGTAACTTATTCTTGCCTGAAATTAGCAAATTAAAAGAATATTGAAATAGCAAAGTAAGTATTCAATATCGTGCTGTTCATTTCGTTAGCTTAAAGTCCTTATGCCAACATGCAACTACCTATGCTATCCGTTGATACAGTTGAGTGTATTTATATATGTACATTTATGTACTATTCAGTATGTTATATAGTATATATAACAGTATATAGTAGTAATAACAATAGTGTGTGCATATATTAGGTTGGCAACTAAGTTCCCGCCGTTTTTTTACATTGTTACATTCATTCTATCGGCGGGAACATTGTTTCCAACCTAATATATACTATTGAACATGCTTACGGGTATTCGTATCCTTTTTTAACATCATCACTGAAAATATGGTCTTGGAATTTGTTTAAGGGATTAAGTCTAAATTTCAAACTGCCATCTGACAATGATACCCAATTTAATTCATTTAATAGACTGATTACGCTAATATAGTTATCGTACCGTCACTTTACAAATCTTTCCGATCTTCACTGCACACGTTCAAGTTCATTACTTAGACCGATTTCGTAGGGATCCCATACACTGGCAACATATTCCAAATGAGGTCTAACAAGGGAAAAGTAGCTGATTTCTCGTAGTACATGATCGTCACATTTACCCAGTACTCTTTTGGCGAATCCCAGTTTACGATTCGCTTGACCCATTATTTCACGAATGTGTTTACCCCAGATCATGGAGGTAGCTGAGATAAGATAGCTGGGTTAATTGGGTAGCGGTAAAAGTTTTCATGGAACGGAGGAACGGTGGAGAGAAACCTGGCGTCGCCATCAGCCTGCTTTTAAATAATCGCATATTTTTTTGCAGGCAATATTTTTTTTTAAAATATGACATAAAACATAGGTCACTCTTTGCTCGCCTGCGACCAGTAGATTGGGCTCTATAATGTTCCGTCAGACAGCAGGCGGGAATAGGTAGGTATGCCATTCGCCCATCCCTCGCTTATGCCACAATAGAGTTAGCGATGCATTAAAGCCAGGGTTAAAGAATAAAGTGAACATGGAAAGCTCACACTTTTCTCCGGACTTAATCCTCAAGACGCCTCATACCTACTAGAATAGAGTGTGGTTCACCTATCCAAGGTGTTGCGAGATAGATTATCAGCCCTTGTCCCCCCGGACCGGCAAACTGCCACAAAGTCAATAGAAATAACGTCCAAACAACAAAGAAATGATCATGTTTACTGAGTTAAACAAAAGAATGGTTGCTAACGTATTATAATCAACGAATATGACTGTAAATATAACAATTTTTTAATCACTTTATGATTTAAAACACACGCAAGGGGGTCGTTTCCCGTATTTTTATTATAGCCGAATATGATAGAGTTTGTAAAATAAAAGGACCCGTATTTTTCCGTTTTTTGATCCGTCAATTATTTCTCGAGTTATAGGCGTCGAAAAACTGTTGATGTTTTTAACCCTATCGGAAAAGTGGGTGTGGTGCAACCTCTGACGTATATCGACTTCGTCCAATCACAACTGAGCCCGCGAAGCTACTTCGCCTTATCGCAAGGGGGGGGACACAGCTGACTCGGCCAATGGGAGCGATTTCGACAGCATCTGTGCGAGCAGACCTTCCGAGAACCCCGCTCCACTCCCTTCCCTTCCCATAAAAGCAGTCAAGGACGGGAGGAGAATGACGTCAATGTTATCAAAGCAGCATTTTCGGTGGGCGTCACCTTTTGCTTATTTTAATTTTTGATTTATGAGTGAATGGTTGTGGTTAGAGGATTAATTTTTTCACTAAAACCCGTTTTTCGTTTCCATCTAAAGATTTCGTGCAAAAAAATTGCGTTTTCGGTTCCGAGTAAACGCCGCCATTTTTTCAACCACCGCAACACCCATACACGAGGCAGGATTCAAACTCACAAACATAGTCGATGCTACTGTGCCCTCTCTCCACGAGGTTAATGTCGATATTAAAATAAAAGGCGCTTGCTTTTAACAAAGGCAAAGATTGCGAACTCGTCGCGAAAAACCTTAACCAAGTTTTCCGCTGATGTGACCGGAAAGAAGATTCCCAGGGAGAAGAATACTTTTCTTCTGTAGCACCAAAAAAGACCAACGCCATATATGTCGGCACAGAACAAGGAATGGGAGCGTTTACTCGGAACCGAAATCACAATTTTGTACACGAAATTGTTAGATGGAAATGAAAAAGGAATATTAGTTAAATAAATAATCTTCAAAACAGAGCCATTCATTCATTAATCAAAAATTAAAATAAGCAAAAGGTGACGCCCACCGAAGAAGCTGCTGTGATAACATTGACGTCATTTTCCTCCCGTCCTTGACTGCTCTTATGGGAAGGGAAGGCAGTGGAGGGGGTTTCTCGGAAGGTCTGTTCGCACAGATGCTGTTGCAACTGCTCGTATTGGCAGAGTCAGCTGTGTCCCCCCCATTGCGATAAGACAAAGTAGCTTCGCGGGCTCAGTTCTGATTCGACGAAGTCGATGTACGTCAGAGGTTGCACCACGCCTACTTTTCCGATAGGGTTAAAAACATCAGTTTTTCGCCGCTTATATCTCGATATTGACGGATCAAAAAACGGAAAAATACGGGTCTTTTTATTTTACAAACTCTATCAGATCCGGCGATAAAAATATCTTAAACGACCCCGTTGTTCTTCCCACTCGTATCAAACTTTCTTGCTTTATTTATCATATCCTCCTTGAATGCACTTAATATTTATCAATTACACCATTTCCTTTTCTACCGCTGACCAAGGTACATTAATTCCATCGGCAATGAAAGCCAATATCATGCTTGCTGGATAGAATTGGAGCAGTTTTATCCTTAGATGAGATCATATTACCTCCGTAAGTACGGGTGGCAAGGGAGTAGGTTCTTCGATACTTATTTTAACTCTTTTATTACCCTAGGGCCAGTACGTTTCGTGAAAAAGTAAGGAATTACATTCCCAACTAAGCAGCGAACATATACTCTTCTCAAAACACACGCAACTACGCATCTCACACTACTCGGACGCTGTGGCGTACTTTTGGAAGCTGGGGAATACCACGCCTATAATGGTCCATCTCTCCTATTTGTCCCTGCCTTACGAATCCTCGCCACTGCCGCTAGCCAGTGTATTCGAGCCGTGCTGTCGTGCCGTGAAAGAAGAATCACTGCCGAGCCGTGATTCTTCTTTCATTTTCACACTAACAGGTATTTATGACAAAGCTTAATGGACATACATACCTACGTAAGTAATTTTGATATTTTGACCCGAAATATCTCTTTAAAAACGAATTGGATACGGAATCTCTTCGCCAGTTATTTCATATTCACTAGACCAGATTTAAAACAAACATCAATTCTGTTTAATTCTGCTATTAGAATCACAACCGTACTAAATTAGCACAACCAGTCCCCGTAACATGGATCACATAATGTATACCTAAACTAAAACATCACGTGTATCCTCTCATCATCTCTTTGTCGAAATGGCTACCATCCTGGATACTACCGATACTCATCGACTCATGAGAGAGGGAAGCAATTGTTTTTCCGACCCTCCAAGCACATTAAGGACTCCGATCTCTCCGTAGCCGTTAAAATAACAAGAAATCAGAATATTCAATGAAAAGTAAAGATGGTATGATTGTCTTCTTTGGTGAAGTTCGTCATAACCTGCTGATTGCATTAGAGTGTCATACAAGTTACCTTAAGGACGACAGACGATTATAACAGACGCTACAGACGTATATGTAAGATGGAGACCGGAACAGTGCTATTTATAAGTTGATTACGTATTCATGTGGTGGGACGGGTAAGCCATTATTTCGCATCTCTGCAATCAAAAACTTCGAGCTCTGTGCCATATTTCGTTTGAAGACTGTTCTGAAAGATGAGCGCTATCAAACCGTGGTTAGGCGATATAGAAAGTCATGCGTGAAACTATTTCCTACACTTGATATTTACATCTTAGTGCCCTGCGAGCCACCGCGAGGATGTGTGGCGGGGTGGAGATAACCAAACATGCACCACTGATACATGTAACCAATAGTTACAGAGCCATACGGCTATGCAATGCTCACCATGAAACTAAGAGCTACCATGCGATGCTAGCCGTGTTACTAGCCACCACTAACTAACAGCCACCTCCGCAGATTACTCTAACTATATTTCACCCGTCAATCCCTTTGCTATCTATCCGGCCAATCTTATTTATCTGATCGAATTTAGCATAATGCGCAGGGTTTTTTTTAATATAAAAATGTCTAACATCCTCGGTAAAAGTATCCGCTTTAGATTTCTGAAGATTTATTCTGTACTTTCAGCTACGATCTGTTAATGATACCTAACCTAGTTCTTTTATTAAATCTGATAAACTACTAAACCTATCGTAACATCGTACCGTATGAGTTGGTACTCATCTATCGTGTCGTATTTAACAAACCTAGCCACTCAACGATGACCAGGATCATCTACAGGAGAATACAATGAAAAGCAGAGGAGTTCCTGGACGAAGATCAATTCTGATTCAGAAAATAAGGGTACGAGGGAAGCAATATTGGCCCTTAGGTTGCTCATAGAGAAGAGAGTGGAGAAGAACAAGCCGACGTTCATTGCATTTGTGGATTTAGAGAAGGCTCTTGACAACGTGGATTGGAATTTAATGCTTGGAATTCTGAAGAGAATTGGAGTGTCCTACAATGATCGAAGAATTATACACAGTCTGTACAAAAACCAAGTAGCTGTGATTAAATATGGACCCAGCTGTGAAGAAGCAAGAATAAAAAAAGGAGTGAGACAAGGCTGCCCACTGTCTCCCGTAATTTGTAATGTTTACATCGAGAGAGAAAACATCAAGAGAGCCATCAACAAAATCAAAGAAAAGTCTTTGATAGAAATAGTGAGTAGAAAGAAATAGTGAGTAGAATAGCCCAAGCATAGAGGGCACTCTATCAAAAGAAGAATATACTAACAGCTGGAAATACAAGCTTGGAAGCAGTGGCGGATTCAGGGGGGGGGGGGGGGGGTCACAGGGGTCATGACCCCCCCCCCAAATTTTATCAAAAATTTTTCATTTTTATTAGTTTACTAGTTTTTGTATCCTTGTAAAGGATTAAAGGGAGTGTCTAATCAAATGAATGGCTACAAGTCCCAACCGTGAGAGAAGTTTGAGTTGCATTTATCGTAGAGCGTAGCACTTCCTACTGTAAAAAACAAGCTCAAAAATAAAATAAGCTGTGTCCCAACTCGTTAAGCATTAGGGAGCATGGATTTGGGTGCCTAAAATTTAGCTGGCTAACCCAAAAGGGCGCATGAATTTGGACATCCTTACGCAGGTATTGCCATCTGCTGGGATCGAAACCGATGAAAAACAAGAGAATATGAAAGGGATGACAAATGATGTACAAAATCTTATACAATCCATATTGTTAACTTTCTCATGCCGTAGTGTAAAGACAGAATTGAATTTGAGTTTAGGGTACCGTAGATTAGCATCTTGTCATATTTTCCGTAATTTAGGTAATACATTTATTTTAATGTGGAACAATTCGGCCTTCTCCTACTTCTGAATGAATCTCCCCGTCATGTCACTACTCCCTATAACGATATTTTATTGTGATAAACGAATCAACATGACTAATTATAAAAATATCAACAAAATTTCAGCCAAAATACTTTCACTCGTTGGTAGCCATCTTCATCGAGTCCACTGCTCTCGCTTTGAATCATGGGAAAAGGATGCACTCGTCGATGCCCAAATCTGGCGGCTGAAAAAGGTACCTAATTCCGCTCCCTTATGATGCCTAACGAGTTGGGACACCCTCCAAGATGGTGTCCTCCCTAAATTCTGGGATGGTACCTATCTGGTGAATTGAGACACAGCTATAGAGCCCGCATAGTCGGAAGTGCCTCAGTGCTTTCGGCAATGTTTGGCAGTTTCCGATGTCTCGTGATAAGGTCGTGGAGCTCGACTGACAGACAAGTGAGTCTTCACCTACCCTTGAATAGTAGCAATAGCCAATATCTGATATAATATGGAATAGCAGGGTCACACCAGAAGCGTAACCAGGAGGGTTAAACCCCTCCCCCCCCCTGAAATTTTTCATCGACGAGGAAAAAGAGAAAAAAAGGGAGGATAAGAGGAAGGCTATACGACCCAAGCAGCATCGTATGGCAGTTATACGTCGGCCCAATGTCATTTTGACGTCACCAATGTCGTTTTAACATCGGCTGATAATTACGATATAAAAATGACACAAATGATACCTTGCTCCGATGTAAAATTGATATCGTTGATCGTATCTTAAATTAATATTTAATAGATATCGTTTTCCGATGCAAAGATGATGTCAGCTGAGTTGAGTATTAAAGGGCATAAAAATGATCATATTTTTCTGGTCGCTGGATTTTATAATTTTGAGTAGTCACATTTTTCCCCCCGACGTCAGAGAAAAGAAAGCCAAAAATTTGTGATTGTCAGAACATCAGAAACCATTTGGAGGCCTACTTATAGAATAATAAATATGGCTTTTTAAGGATTCGATAACACAGAAAGAAAAAAACACGAGCCTGCGTTATCATGTTTCGCTTCCACTCCATATCGCTTGAATCATCAGAATTAGTAAGGATTCGATGTTTGCTTACAAATTGCCGTTCACGCGGCAGGCTCGCCAACCGCCAAGCGCGGCTTTAGCGCCGGATGGGGTTCACCTTTGGTCGTGACTTCTTTGACGCCCTTTCTCCCTTGCATTGCCATCCTTGATGGACCGCGAGGGCTCAATATCTAGTTCCTTGAACCTCAGTAAAATTGCCATGCGAATTAGGGATCCTGGGTAGCGTAATGGTCTGAGCAGCCAAAGGTCCGTGGTTCCATTCCCGGTCCAGGTGAATTTTTTCGCATGGCAATTAATGTGAACCCCCCACATTGGGTTATAACTCCAATAACTTCAACAGAAAACGAGTTTGAAATATTTTATTACAATGAAAACGCTTAAAGTTACGTATCTTTCAGTAAGGGAAGTTCGGTTACGAGTAAAGTAAGTGGCTTATTACTATCATAAACGCTTAAAATTACCCATTTCTTAATAAGGAGAGTTGGGTCAGGGTTAAATTGCGGTGTTCACAATGTGAACGATCTTAGATCGAAAATACCTCTCGCAATTTCTTTTTCCATTGCAGTTTTATTGTACGACCATCCCTTATTATAAATATTTGTAACATGTTTATCCAGGATGCATTTTAGCTATTTTACTTATTAAATCATCCCAATATCATGTTAATGAAAAATCAGTCCATGGTAATATCAAACATACGTCGGCCCAATATCGTCAGCAAATGTCATTTTTATAATGGCAAATGTTATCACTTTTGACATTTGCCGATGTCGGTAGCCAATATCAGATTGACCAATAAGTGATATTATGTGACGGTGTAAAAATTATATTGGGTCGATATCATGATGCTGCGTGGGGAAGGCTACGTTGTTGCAGAAACCGTGGACTCCTCCTTTAGACGACCAGTTCCCTCATAACGAAGTAATAAAGAAAGGAAAGTCTACAAAAAAATATGCACAGAGATCACATCTTGACAAGTTCCACTGGCTTGTGCTGTCTCGTAAAGACAGGGGGCTGTACTGTAAATATTGTGTACTTTTTTCATCTGGCTTAGGAAAAGTCCACCACAACGTGACTCCACTTAGGAAATGAGTTAAGGAACCCCTTAAAAAGTTTGATAATCTCTTAGGAGAAAAAGGTGACCTCACCACTCACGAGGAAAACCGATTCCATGTATCTGCAGTTGACAATGGAAAAGACTTTTAACTAACATACAATGAACCATCTTTAGAAATAAAAAACCGACAAAGGGGATCGGGTTGGTGTGGTGGCTAGAATACTGGCCTCCCATCTCGAGGGCCCGGGTTCGATTCCTGGCAGTGGCAGATTTTTCAGTGGAAAACCGGTCCCCACTTGAGTGCCTAGTGGAGGGCATTTAAAGTCCAGCACTCCGTCCGTCGGATGGGACGTTAAACCGTGGTCCCCATGGTGCCTTTCGTTAAGAGTATGCTAATGCCGACACCGGGTTTCTCTCCACCCTTCCTCCGTCTCCTGAATAAATGGAGCAAATGATCTCAGCTGTCGGTTTTTATTAACATTTTTGTATGCAATTATTTTTTAGATTTTTCCCACTTTCGTAATTTGAAAAAAACTGATCATGCGTTGGCTTTCTATAAATTCTTTTGTTTCATGATACTGATGATACCGTATAGCAATATTAGCAACCAAATCAAACTTTTTAGTAAGCCCCTAATTAAACAGATAGTTTTTAACTTTTATGTATGTGCTTATCATGACTGTATGCCTTTTCCAATGAAATTTTTTCACATTTTCTGTTGTATGAAACATTAATATTTCATAATTATTTTAAACTTCAAGTTGGCTTTAATTTCTTTTCCATTGATAACTTCTTAAATGTCTAAAATTGTTCAATTTCATCAGGGGGGGGGGGTACTCCATACTCCCCGGACCCAGGTCATGACCCCCCCCCAAATTTGATGCTGAATCCGCCCCTGCTTGGAAGTAAGGAAGCAATTCATCAGAACGCATATCTGGAGCATGTTTCTTTACGGCAGTGAAACATGGACGATGCCAGCGGCGGAGAAGAAAAGGGTGGAAGCATTCGAAATGTGATGCTACAGAAGAATGATGAAGATTAAACGGATCGATCGAGTAAGTGCTAAGAAGAGTAGGAGAAAAGACAAGTCTGCTGACAACTCTAAAAAGAAGGGACAACTTAATCGGCCACATCTTAAGACACGATGGTCTGATGAAGACAATCGCCGAAGGAAAAGTGAACGGGAAGAATGGAAAAGGCAGGCCTCGTAAGAGTTACATAGAACAGGTCGTAAAGGACGTGAAAGAGAGGAACCACGTTAATAGGAGGAACACGTTGGAGGAGCTACGTCAATATGAAGAGGTTGGCCGATAGAAGAATCGAGTGGAGGGCTGCGTCAAACCAATCCTAGGATTGTTGACCCTTGATGACGATGAGCCGCTCAACGCTGCACACTGTCTACTAGTGGATATCGAGGCATTTGATTGCACATCGCTTGCCCTGGTTGCGGCGAAATGCACAAATTAAGTTCACATTTCGTGGCTGGCCTTCAGGAACCTACGTTTTCGTTTTCAGGGTAATGAGGGTTTCATATTTCGAAGAAAAATAAAATAGGATCCCCTCCCTCTCCACTGGCGGAAGGTATCGCGAGTAAAATGTCTCGGTTTTCCACTGAACTCGCCGGAAGGAAGTCGTTCGGAGTCTCCCCCCTTCCAAGCAGCGAAAGAGGCGCCGCCCCATCATGCCGCGCGCGTAAATCACTCCCCTGTGGAGAGGGGGAAGGCCCCGCCCAGCACGTAGAGCAGCAGCCAATGGCGGCGAGTGGGCGGGGTCGACGTTCGAGGGCCCGCCCTTCCGGGGCTCTTCGGGACCCCTCTCGCCGGGGCCACCGCAGTCTCCGGCAGCGACCCTGCGGACGAGGAAGGTCACTGCCGACAGCAGCGAGGGTGGAGAGGCTGGACCGCGTCTTCGCCGCCTCGGACGATGAAGGTGAGGACAAGTGCATGACCCTTTGGGGGGTCCCAGGGATCGGGGCCCCTGCCGAGGTAGGCCCACTGGCACCACGGAGTATTGAGTGGAAGGCGTTCTAGTGCGAAAGTAGCGAGAAAAGGACGTCTCCAAAGAAGGCCATTCTCGTGCAAAGGCCCCCGAGAAGCGTGCACCAGCGGATGTGCGTGCGGAAGGCTGTGCACCACCGCCTATTGTCGCCTCGCGCATCATAGTGCACAGCGCCTTGTCTGCGGCCTTTCGCCTCCAGGTTGTTGTTTTTGGTTTTCACTTGCCTTCGCCCGGTTGGGGGCGGGGGAGCCCCAAGCATCACCTACAGCATCCTGCAGCGTGGCCCCGCAGCTGGCTGACTCGGTGTGCGCAGGCGCTGGTGCGCGGGACGTCGTCACTAGCGCACTGCCCTCACCTGGCCCAGAGTTGTGGGGGATGATGATGGGCGATTGCAAAACAATCTCACCCCAATCCGGCTTGCTTGAATGGTTAAAGTTACCGTCCATTGTGCCATGAAGTGGTTCATTTGTTTATTAATGATTGGATTCCGGTTTTATGCGTTGTCCCGTTGCTGTTTTGGTGCCGTTTTAACGAGTGCAATGTGTGTTTCGCGATCAGCCTGCATAAATAGTGTTGTCATGCTCGGAATCTAGCCTCAAACTAAACGGCGTTTCGTTCTCGCTGCAATCTGGAGACTTACCGCATCCAACTTACCTGAAATTTGTTTTTTGTGATGCGCCATTGCATCGATTCAACTCAGAGCATAGGCACTCCTTCATTGGGAACGGGACTCCAGTGTTATCCACTTTATGCCATTTCATTACACTCGGCACGATCGTTTATGCAAATGCGATCCTTTGCATCTATATCTACACCTACACGATACCCTGCAAGTCACCGTGAGGGTGTGGGGCAGGGGGTGAAGATCACCCAGCATGCACTACCAACATGCAAACAAGCAACTATAGGGTCTCATGCAACTAGATTCTTAGTATCTATAGTATTTAAGGGATTTATACATTCATCATGCACTACAGACTACTCCAAAATATTTCCCCTACCTATCCCTTTGCTCTGCTGCCTATTCATTTCTCTTATAGTCCGGGGGAAAAATGCCATTTTGAATCTATCGGTACGACAATCTATCTCTCTAATCTTATTTATCTGGTCGAATTTAGCATAATACGCTGGTGTTTTTAATATGTTCCTAACAACTTCAGTAAAACAATCCGATTCAAATTTCTCTAATAGATTTAATCTGAACTTTAACCTACGCTCTGATAATGATTCCCACCCTAATTCTTGTATTAATTCTGAAACACTACTAAACCTATCGTAACACCTTTTAACAATACCTAGTTGCTCTACGCTGCACACTGTCTAGTTCTCTGACCAAACCTAATTCATTAGGATCCCATACACTGGCTGCATACTCAATTTGTGGGGCCTAACTAGTGAAAAGTAACATCGCTGCTCTTTTGTCTTCTTATCACATTTCCCAAGTACTCTTTTTTTAAATCCTAGCTTTCTCTTCGTTCGGCCGCATATTTCCCGGATGTGTCTTCCCCACGGTAAATCTTTAGTGATTGTTACACCTAAATACCTTATGGTTTCAACGCTTAAAACGCTTTACTGTCGGTATGAAGTAGTTTAACCGCACGTGGAAACAATTCATTCCGTCTAAAACTACGGCATAGGCGGGTACTTATAGCCTCACTTTTGTTTTACCTCTTGGTACTCTTCATTTATTGCTGCAAGCAATTTGATGGCAGATGTATCATTTTCCTGTTGGTGGTTTATTTATCGATATTTTAGAAATATTCGGACTCTGGAAAAAGTATCAAGTGTCGCTTTTTAAATTGCTGCTTCCATCACCGCTATTGGATATAAAATTTCCCTCTATACCATGCACTCCTGCACCTACATCTTCTATGCATGTTTTTCATATTGGCGTTGAAAATGAAACTGTCCAAATCTACTACGGAAGTGCAAAATAGTAAATGTCGTTCTTTTGCGGACTGCAAGTCCTCTGAGCATCAGTTACCTAAGTGCGGTTAAAGAGGAAATTTATGAAAATCGCTAATATTTCGTCTCATCTCACAAGATGAATGCCGCAAAGATTGAGAATCCCGGCATGTTTTTACTGAATTGTTGGAATGGCTGTGAGGGGTGAGAGGAATTTTTTTATTTAAATACTTTGTGTAACAGATTGTTTTATAGTACGGTGATTGGGGCTCTTGAAAACTATCTGCAAATCGAGGTTTTTTTAGATCTTCGCGGCGTTTGCATGCAGAAAAACTTTGATACCGAAATTACAAGCTGATAAAATCCAAAGAATAAGTGGCAGCCGTTCTTCGCAGTGCAGGGCCAGGCCGAATTCCAACATCACAGGCGGCTGAGAGACCGGCATTAAGGAGACCGAGAGCGTCCTCTTATTAGCTGGAGACAAAAGCAACGCATCAGTCATTACCAGCAAAATGGCATCACCATCATCATCAAGGGTCAACAATCCTAGGATGGGTTTGACGCAGCCCTCCACTCGATTCTTCTATCGGCCAACCTCTTCATATTGACGTAGCTCCTCTCTTTCACGTCCTTCACAACTTGCTCCATATTAATTCATACGAGGCCTGCCTTTTCCATTCTTCCCGTTCACTTTTCCCTCGACGATTGTCTTCATCAGACCATCGCGTCTCAAGATGTGGCCGTTGAAGTTCTCCCATCTTCTTTGTATAGTTTTCAGCAGACTTCTCTTTTCTCCCACTCTTCTTGGGACTTCTTCGTTTGTCACTCGGTCGATCCATTTTATCTTCATCATTCTTCGGTAGCACGACAATCCGATAGCTTCCACCCTTTTCTTCTCCGCTTCTGTCAAGAAGAAAATTTCAGAACACTGCCAAGATCCGACGTACAAAGGCCTAGAGGCTGGAACATTTGCCAAGGTGGCACCAAGGAAAGAGCAGCTGCCTCCGCGTCCGACCCAAACTCACCACCCAAAATGCACAAGTTCCTTTATGGAGTATAGTGCGGGCAAAATTGACACCCTGCGGTCCATCTTGCAAATATCCCGGGCAACATCGCCCACCTCATGAAAACGACTGGCTTCGTGGAGACCTCCGTCCATTTATCGTGGGGAAGACACATCCGGGAAATATGCGGCCGAGCGAAGAGAAAGCTAGGATTTATAAAAAGAGTACTTGGGAAATGTGATGAGAAGACAAAAGAGCGATGTTACTTTTCACTAGTTAGGCCCCACCTTGAATATGCAGCCAGTGTATGGGATCCGAATGAATTAGGTTTTATCAGAGAACTAGACAGTGCGCAGCGTAGAGCAGCTAGGTACGTTAAAAGGTGTTACGATAGGTTGAGTGGTGTTTCAGAATTAATACAAGAATACAAGGTGGGAATCATTATCAGAGCGTAGTTTAAGGCACAGATTAAATCTATTAGAGAAATTTCAATCGGATAGCTTTACTGAAGATGTTACGCACATATTAAAAAACCAGCGTATTATGCTAGATTCGACCAGATAAATTAGATTAGAGAGATAGATTCTCGTACTGATAGATTGAAAACGTCATTTTTCCCCCGTACTATAAGAGAACAGAATAGGCAGCATAGCAAAGGGATAGGTAGGGGAAATATTTTAGAGTAGTCTGTAGTGCATGATGCATATATTAATTCCTTAAATACTGTAGATACTAACAATCTAGTTGTATGAGACCCTATGGTTGCCTGTTTGCATGTCGGCAGTGCATGCTTGGTGACCTTCACCCCCTGCCACACACCCTAGCGGTGGCTTGCAGGGTATCGTGTAGATGTAGATCCATTTTGTCGAAGAGGGCACCACCCATTGCAAAGACGTTAGTTCAATGGTGGGAATCTCTTCTCGCGAGCGACCGAATGCATGATGCGACGGAGATCGTGGAGCCACTAGACGCTGAGGGGATCCTGCGAAATTTTCCCAATTTAGTTGAGTTCGGCCTTCTAAAATCCTATTTCCTTATCTAAGGGAAGCATTACTAACAGACAGAGGGAGCAACAATGGGTGTGGAATCACGGATGAATCTTTCGCGTTATCGCAATCTTTATCATTAAAGCTTACCCCTAGAATAGCGCAGGGTGGAGATCACGTTCTCTCTGACGTAAGTTAAATCAAAAAATAACAATAACGCTGGCGCACGCCTTATGAAGATCCATGATCGAGGCCCCGCACTGTTTCCAGCGCCGGATAACTCATTCATTGAGCAATTCGAAGTGGAATCCTTATGATTCTACGACGCAGAATATTGCGGCTGAGATATCTAAAGGACATATAAGACCGAAGAACTGCAGGGCTTGCCACAACTTATCTCAACTATCGGCACCGTGCCTTAAAGTCTCTTACCGTGGATTGGTAATCATCCTAGTATTCCGAAAACGAGCATATAATAGAAGTTCTGTGACGAAACGGCTGCGGAGCTCCGTACGGAGAAGGGGAAACCTTATTCCACGTTCGTCTCCAGAGAAAATCGCCAGCATTCTCGGAAAACATGACGTCTTCGCCAGATTCAACTTGGAGACGAAGACGGGTGGTACCTACCGGGACAAGATTTGCTGGACCTCCACGAAGGCATTCACCGAGTGCGGTGGCCATCCGGCAGATCATGCCGGAGAGGAGGAGACACGGAGGGGGTTGAAAATCCACCCTCTGGACCCACTAATAAAAAGAAACAGTTGTTGTCGATCATGGAGGGGACCATTTCTGAGGGCGAACACATCGGGGAGGCCAAGGGTAGCAGATAAGTGAATCACTTTATTGCGTAAGAGAGGTTGCTATCGAAACCATTAAAAAAACTCTCAGCACCAATAGAGGAGAAGGCGGATACCAACTCCTCGGTTCATGAAAGAGAGTGCTTCGGGTAATTAGAATAGCGATCAATCAGAGAGCTGCAATCAGAAATGCCAGCCAATCGACCTGAAGGCGTCGGTGAAATTACGAGCGAAACCGTGAAGAACTTACTGAAAGATGTTATAACAACAGCCTTGTATATCACCCATAGCTCATTCTTAACTTATTTCTGTCGAATTGAATGACGGTCCGTTTTAAAAATAAATATCTCTTTTCTATCGCATTTTAGCTCTTCGCTGGGATAAATGTCAGTTTTCTCGGTTAAGTCGGTGATTTATAGAGTCATTTTTTTATTTTGAAGTCCTTATCTAGTATTATTACACATACCATAGCATGTTCTATGATAGTAAAACTGAAATGCCTACGCTGTACGAAATACCAAAGAGGTTTGAATTTTCTGGATGTAAATCATTTTAATGCGATGGCGATGCAAGTAAAAGGAGTGAATGATGCTTTAGTTCTGGACATCGATATGAACGCACGAAAAGACCTTCTTTGGCTGCAGCAAGCAACAGGACGTCGGCAGGGAGGCCATTTCTGTTGAATGAACAAGGAATCAAAGGGTTCCGACGGGTGACAAATGCGTGCGACCCTTTGACCCTGGAGGCCCTCTCTCGGTCTCCGACCCTCTCGCCTTCTCTCTCAAGGGACCACGTCCGACTCCTGAAGATAGGTGCGGTATGGGAATGGCCTGGGATGAGAATCACACCGTAGGTGGAAATTTAGACTTTATCTATTAACTAAATTCCAAGACAGTATTTTCACTGATGACGTTAAAAACATTTTGAGAACAACAACTTACTATGCTAGTCGATCATGAAATTAGTGAAATTGATTGCCAAACGACGGATTCGAAATGTTCTTCTTCCCCCGTGCGATTATGGAGATGAATATGTTGAATAGTATGTGTACAAGTGTATCAACGGATAGCATAGGTAGTTTGCATGTTGGTATAAGGACATAAACTAACCCAACTAACAGCATGTTGTAAGATTTGGTGTCTTCCCGGCGTATTAGATGAGTGAAAGTTTCTCGGGTCTTCCACCGGATCAATGGCTCCATCTCTGCCGACGTTTCGAAAAACGACTCATTTTCCATCTTCAGCGCTGTGTGCCAGGGCCATCTTCGTTGCCCTGAAGTTGGAAAACGAGTCGTTTTTCGAAACGTCGGAAGAGATGGAGCCTTTGACCCGGTGGAAGACCCGAGAAACTTTCCCTAAACAGCATGTTTTTGCAATTTAATCTTTTTTTTAATTGCTCTATTTAGACTAGACTGTAGTTACTACTCCTATGTAAGCATGATGTGTAATGCATGATTGGTGTGAATTCACCACCTGCCACACACCTTTATGGTGGCTCGCAGGTTATTAAGTAGACGTATCATTTCCTGGTTTTCCTTCGGTGATGTTGATATTTCGAATCCTCTTCCTGCAGTGGAGGGTTAACCCCTCCAAACGATTCCATTTGCGCAATTCATGGGAATGCGTGCAGTTCTGTACCTCTCCACATCCACATAAAGTTCTAAAACAAAGAACGTAATAGATTCGTAACGAGTATTATAAACTGTGAGACCACGAAATGACACGGCAGAAGTTGCAATTACATTTCTGCAGGAAGAAGAGTGAAAAAAGCTCAGTGAAATGATGAAACTCATTTGATATTGAACCAGTACCGCAATGAGTGCGAATAGGTAGTAAGGAGCGAGTGCGAAGTGTAGGGAAGTAGGCCTAAGTATTCTATTAAAAGTATTCTATTATTCTATTAAATTATTCTATATAAAGTATTCTATAAAGTATTCACATGTCTACGTAATACCATGCGATCGCCCGCGAGGATGTCTGGCAGGGGGTGAAGATCACCAAACATCCACTGTTGGAATGCAACTAAAAGCTACAATGCTAGTGCTACATAGAAATATGTTAGATATAATAATCACAAGCAACCAGTTGGTTAGTATCTACATTTTAATGGAGTCATTACTGGCTATAAAGGCATTTCGCTATATACATGTATCTGTATTTCCCTAGCATCCATAGATTAGTAATATTAAAACATGCTTCATGCACTACAGTCTGCTGCAACAATTTTTACCTACATATCCCTTTGCTACGCTGCCTATTGTGCTCTCTTTTGGTAAGCGGGAGAATGACGTTTTAAACCTATCGGTACGACAATCTATCTATCTAACCTTGTTTATCCGATCAACCCTAGTGTAATACGTGGGTGTTCTAAATATATATCTAACGTCAACTGTTAACAAATCAGCTTCGAAGTTACTTTAAAGTTTTAGCCTAAATTTTAACCTGCGTTCTGATAGTAATTCCCATCCTAGTTCTTCTATTAAACTCGTAACACTTACACAATTATTATAACGGCCTTTAACAAAGCGGATCTCCTTTGCACACGCTCTAATTCTTTTATCATACCTTCTTCGTACGGATCCCATATACTAGCGGCATATTCTAAATGAGGCCTGACAAGTGTAAAATAACTTCTTTCTCCTACTCTCTCATTGCATTTTCGTAGAACACTTTCTACAAATCCTAAACTACGGTTTGCTAGTTATTTCCCTGACGTGTTTCTCCCATGACATGACTGATGGTTACGCTTAAGTATTTGATAGATTCTACGTTAGATATTTTATTTTCTTTGACGATAAGTACTCCGGGGAAGGCTATTCTTTTTCCAAAAGTTCATTATTGTGCATTTCTTCAAATTTAATTCTAGCTGCCAACTAACACACCAATGATCAGTCGTATCAAAAATCCTTTGCTAAAGACTGACTTTCATTTTCATTCCTGATTTCCTTATATACTGCATCATCGGCAAAAAGACGGAGCTTGCTATTTTTAATTATTGTATTCAAGTCATTTACGTAAGAAAGAAATAAAATGGGGCCTATCACACTTCCCCGAGGAACACCCGATGCAACTTTTACTTCGCCTGACCTAAAGCCCTGGTTACACGATACAATTTCTTATACAATCGCTTGTATAATTGTATGAACGAGAGAATGAATGCGAAATTGTACCGTGTAACCAGTCCAAATTGTATGATTGTATGAACGACAGCACAGAAAATAGAACCTGTTCTAATTCCGTTCAGACAATCATACAATTTTTGACGTTTTAGGAGCATTTGGTGGTAGGCATGGAAAACTACGTGTGTTTATATTTTTGCCTTCGCTATTCGGTGTGTTTACGTGCGACTGCTGTGATTTTATTAGTTAATATTGCTGTAACTAGCAAGATTTAGGTCTATTTTTGTGATTTACTTTTATCATGACCTCTGCTACGCTTGAATTTCGCTCTGGTGTTTGACTCCTGCAACGTCTGCGTAACTTCCTCGGAATAAATATATTAACCTACCACTTGCCTTAATTGGCCCCAACTCTCCCATTATCGTCATCATTCACGTCCTGTACAACCCGCACGGAACATTTTTCACCAACTGATTAATTCTTCCGCTGTCACTGACGTAGAAATTAATTTACATGCGGTATCTACGATAACAAGCAGCATAAAGGAGTGACACACTTTGTAGTCATATTAATTGGATCCGAGACGAACGATGGGCTGGAAACTATGTAGTTCGCTTCCTATTCTTCGCTCCAATATATGTACAGTAGTGTGTGTATACTGGAGCAGCTGCAAAGTTCCGCAAGGTGTCAAGCTTCAGTGCAATGATCATCCCACTCCGTACGTGATCGTTGTCCTCAAGGAATTTTTGCATCGTCGTTGTCGTTTTTCGCCGCTTATAACTCGAAAAATAATTGACGGATCAAAAAACGGAAAAATACGTGTCTTTTCATTTTACAAACTCTATGAGATCCGACAATAAAAAAATATGGTAAACGACCCCATTCTCGCTGGGCTTTATACGAGTCTTTCGAAGAATACTGTGGGAAGGGAATTTCTGAGGGACGGAAAACCTAATTTTCCCTGAAGGTTCTGGCAATCATAGCTCTTACAATTAGTGGTGGAGCCTAATACCAATATTAGCGTGTGACTCTAAGCTTTATTGAGCGTATGATGGCAAATTCTCTTCAAGTGAAATGTTTTACGGAAGGGAGGGTTTCAACCTTGTTTAAATACTTGTTCATGCCGCAATGCGTTGGTAGTAGTTGAGAGAGCCTCTTTCAGAAATAATAGCTATTTTCATTTCGTGGAACTACTCTGTGAAGAACACAAGGCCCCAACCCAACCTGTGGGGTTGTGTTTGAAACAGTCGAGATTATCTCTAATAGGTAACCAAGGAGTCACGTGGTACAAACAAGAATGGCTCGCAAATTTGATGTGTTAAAACCGCTGATTACAAACTCATTCATTGTTTACACTTGTGTTTTATCTCATTTGTGGGATAAAACACAAGTGTAAACAAATAGTCGAGAGTGATGAGAAAAACTGAAGTGAAAACAATTTTTGATATAGGTAGTAACGAGCGATTCAGAGAAACAAAATTTTCAAACCATTCTTGTTTGTACCACGTGACTCCTTGGTTACCTATTCGAGATAGTTCCGAAGATTTCAAACACAACCCCCTAGGTCTCTATTTATAAAGTTTACAGGCGTCTTACTGGAACCATAAGTTTCCTTGAAATTGAACCCACCTGATATCGAGATACGTTCTGTCGCTCACAACTGCGTTCTCCCCGAATGTGGTAAAATAGCATCCATTATGAAAGGAAATGCTTAACTTTGAAGTTGCGGGTCACTAAATTGCAAACAAGGAGTTATCACCTCTCAAAAATCAAGAAATAATCTTTTTCCATTCATTGTATCTGTCAGTTCGGCAATCAATTTCACTAATTTTGTGATTATGGTCCAGTCTACCATAGTAAGTTGGGGCTCGCAATATATTTTTGACTTCATCACTGAAAATATTATCTTGGAATTTATTTAGGAGATTAAGTCTAAATTTCAACCTGCGATCTGACAATGATTCCCATTTCAATTCATTTGATAGACTGGTTACGCTAATAAGATTATCGTACCGTAGGTACCTTTACAAATCAAATCTTGCCGATCTTCGCTGCACACGTTTAAGTTCAACCGATTTCGTAGGGATTCCATACACTGGCAGCATATTCCAAATGAGGTCTAACATGGGTATTAAGTAGCTGATTTCTCGTACATGTTCGTCACATTTACCCAATACTCTTTTGATGAATCCCAGTTTACGATTCGTTTGACCCATTATTTCACGTATGTGTTTACCCCAGGAAAGATCATGTACTGAAAGTAAACGCGGATGATATCGTAAAAGTGATCTGAAATTTCAAAACTGTTGTTAAAAAATTTGATCATAACTTCGGGTGGTCGTAAATAGGGTAGTATCTGTATTTAAGGAATCCTATTTGAAACGCTCTCAATGTTTAATACAACTTATAATTAGTCCTACATTTTTCTTTAAAATAAAAGATGATGTTAGTCTTAGAACCGAACGAATACATACGAGTACTTGAGTGTCTCGCAAATTTCGTTATCCTTATCCCCCAGACTATGGCCATACCAATGGTTACTCCAATCCGTAGAAGGAGAGTTGAAATCTCCGCTGGTGTTTCGGGAATTAAAAGCGCTTTCCTGCTTATCAAGTGCTAGTGTTCAATTGGATCAGTGTGCAGGGCTTCGTGTACGAGGGAAGGTCGCACCGTTTCGAATTCCCTGGAGTCCCCGTCGAAGGCTCTCATCGTCCGTGCGCTTCGCCTTTCTCCCGCTGCTGTGAGGCCGGGTCCGCTCGGCCGACGACGGGGCACGGATAGAAATATGCGATGGCGTTTCGCGTGCAAAGCGGCGACCAATGGGGGCTCAAGCTCCATCCACGGGGAGTCCTCGGATTGCGAGCGACTGCCTCCTGCACTGCGGTGTCAACATCTACATCTACATAATACCCCGCAAGCCACCTCAAAGGTGTGTGGCAGGGGGTGAATTCTCACCAAACATGCACCATTATATCATGCATTTAAAAGGATTAGTATTAATATACTGTTCTAAACTTAACTATTTAAAAAAATAAGAATGGCAAAGCAAAAATGCAAAAACATGCTGTTAGTTGGGTTACCTTCAAGTCCTTATACCAACATGCAGCTACCAATGTTATCCATTGCTACACTCGTATTAGATATATTTACCGTAATTCATATCCCTAATAGTACGAGGAAAAAAGGACATTTTGAATCTGTCAGTTCGGCAATCTATTTCTCTAATTTTATGATTATGGTCCAGTCTACCATAGTAAGCTTGGGTTCGCAAAATATTTTTAACATCATCACTGAAAATTTTATGTTGGAATTTATTTAGGAGATTAAGTGTAAATTTCAATCAGCGATCAGACAATGATTCCCATTTTAATTCATTTAATAGACAGGTATAGTTATCGTAATAGCTAATATAGTTATCGTATCGTCCCTTTACAAATCTTGCCGATCTTCGCTGCACACGTTCAAGTTCGTTATTTAGACCGATTTCGTAGGGATCCCATACACTGGCAGCATATTCCAAATGAGGTCTAACAAGGGAAAATTAGCTGATTTCTTGTACATGTTCGTGTCATTTTCCCAATACACTTTTGATGAATTATATGAAGTATTCGCTCGGAAGAAAATGAAGTATTCGCTCGGAAGCGCCGGTGTATTGATTTCAGGCGTGATTCGACTCTTGCAGCATGACCTCGGATACCGCAGGGATGGCAGTTGGAAATGATTGGCCGTCTCATGCGATGGACTTCAATGTGATATTGATGACTCGTAGGAGGGACGGCGTTTCTTTGATCGGTGGAGCGGAGAGCGTTGAAGAGAGGCATTGCCTTGATTGTACGCCTCCCATTGCTATTCATCGAATGGATTGTCCTGCGTTCCCAAATTCCGAGCCCGTTCCTTAAGATTTGCCATCGGCCTCGCGAGCGATCACAACGCCGGCAGCCAAGTGATGTCACAAGGATTCGACAAGGATTCACCGCGTCACCAGAGTTCCTTGGTGTCGTCGGTGTTGCCTCCTTTTCCGAACACCACTCTCGTCACCGTCTCCCCGACTTCCGTGTTGGATACCTGAGCGTAGACGCCTTTGTTTTATTAAATATACTTTCGTTAATGCGCAGCGTATGTCCAGCGATAGCAATAGTTTACTACGCGAAGCATAACAGTAATCGGGGCCTTCTGAGTCATTCATTTATCTTAATAGTTGGTTTAAATACGAAGAGAGTATCTGTAGGGGTTTTCAATCACGATCCATACGAAGGCTTTTTAACGTTTTTTTTGTCGAGTACCTAAGCATGCAAAGTCGTGGCTCTACATAGAAGAACCTTCAATGTCTAATTCATGTCTTTATTTTCTCACGTGAACGTGAAAGTCACTCAGTCATAGGCAGAAAATTCGGCTAATCAGCGAATAGGAGCGAAAAAAAGGCAAAATTATCACAAATTTAACCACGGAATACAAAGTGGTGTTACAGATCCGCCAACAATTCATTATTTTCGTTTGACTGAATGCCTTTCAATGACTGCATGGAAAATATCACCTGTGATATAATCATGGATTAAACCATGTACTAAAAACACCCTTATAAACCCCCCCCTGCCACACACCCTCGTGGTGGCTCGCAGGGTATATCGTAGATATAGATGTAGATAATGAAAACGCAAACAATCTCCATTGACGATTTAGTAGTTTTCACCCAATAGGAAATAAACTAAAATATATTTGAAGAGTTCAAATTTATCTAGTTAAACAAAAAGTTGTGTCCGTCCCATCCCCATCTCGAACAGAACACGAATCGGCTGGATGGTATCAATTAGACCTCATTTGGAATATGCTGCCAGTGTATGGGATCCCTGCGAAATCGGTTGAACTTGAACGTGTGCCGGGTAGATCGGCAAGATTTGATTTGTAAAGGGACGGTACGATAACCTTATTGGCGTAAATGAATTAAATTGGGAATCATTGTCAGATGGCAGGTTGAAATTTAGACTTAATCTCTTAAACAAATTCGAAGACCATATTTTCAGTGATGATGTTAAAAATATTTTGCGAAGCCCAACTTAATATGGTATACTGGACCATGATTGCAAAATTAGAGAAATTGATTGCCGAACTGACAGATTCAATTTGTCCTTTTTTCCTCGTGCAATTAGAGAAATAAATAACGGTAAATATATCCAGTACGAGTGCAGCAATGGATAACATTGGTAGCGTCATGTTGGTATGAGGACTTGAAGTTAACCCAACTAACAGCATTTTTTTGCATGTTTGCTTTGCTATTTTTATCTTTTTTTAAATAGCGTAGTTTAGAACAGTATATAAATATTAATCCTATTTTATGCATGAAATGTAATGCATGTTAGGTGAGAATTCACCCCCTGCCACACACCTTTATGGTGGCTTGCAGGGTATTATGTAGATGAAGTAGAGCGACCACTCGGAAGCTAGATTCGAGTATGGAATCGATAGAGTTTGTATCGGGAGGATCGGTTCGATCGGTTCCAAGTCGGGCCAAAGAGAGGCCAGTCGGAATGAGACGCAGTCCACCCCTCCTCCTTCGTGATCCTCCGCCTTAATATTCTCAAGGCCTGAGCAATCCACATATTCAAGCGTAAGCCGTGACGGAGCAGAAGCACTCTCCTTGCATTTTGGCCGCGCAGTGGTCCGCGGGAGTATGACCGCGCTGATAAGGCGATGTCTTTTCCGCCTGGGGACGATGTGGCCGGCGGCGGTGGCATTGATACCGGGAGGAGGGATTCCTTGGCGCGGTCCAGCACAAAGCGACCCCCTCACGGGCCTTCGATCGATTTATCACCGTCAGGAGGCAATCAAGGGCCTCCCTCCCACCTCCCGGGCCGCCGCCGGGCCCGGGCCGGCATCGGACCTCCGGCGAGAGCGAGGCGTGAGTTCTCGCGGCCAAGCGACGCCTGTGTGCCGAGAAAGAAACATGCCTTCTTCTTCACTCGCCTCTCTCTCTCTTCCCGGAGCTTAGCACATGAGGCCAGACACACTCGATTTTTGTGGATCGGATCTTCACCTTAAGAACGAATCGCCATTTTTCTGACATGAGGATTCGGTTTCATTTGTAAGAAATGAACGGTTTTAGTTTAAAGGCACCGATTCATAAATCGTCTTCACAGTTGATATCCGAAAAATGCAATTATTTCCGGGATTTAATTCCATTAATATAATGGCTGTATTCTTATACCTACTCACAGAGAATAATAACAGAAAGCGAATTCGTTTACAGGAAAACGCTTAGCAAGGATTTAGATGCAATTCAAGAGTGGTGCGACAAATGACAGTTAAAACTAAAACTTAAAAAGTGTGTAGCTATTAATTTTTGGGGGAGGAATAATTCGATTGAGCGATCTTATAAAATTAATAACACGAAGATCGAAAGCGTTGAAACCATAAGGTATTTAGGTGTAACAATCACTAAAGATTTATCGTGGGGAAGACATATCAGGGAAATAAGCGGCCTAGCGAAGAGAAAGCTAGGATATATAAAAAGAGTACAAGAGAAATGTGATGAGAAGACAAAAGAGCGATGTTACTTTTCACTAGTTAGGCCCCACCTTGAATATGCAGCCAGTGTATGGGATCGGAATGAATTTGGTTTGATCAGAGAACTAGACAGTGTGCAGCGTAGAGCAGCTAGGTTCGTTAAAAGGTGTTACGATAGGTTGAGTAGTGTTTCAGAATTACTACAAGTATTAAGGTGGGAATCATTATCAGAGCGTAGGTTAAAGTGCAGATAAATCTATTAGAGAAATTTCAATCGGATAACTTTACTGAAGATGTTAGGCACATATTAAAAATACCAGCCTATTATGCTAGATTCCACCAGATAAATAAGATTAAAGAGATAGATTGTCGTGCTGATAGATTCAAAATGGCATTTTCCCCACGTATTATAGGAGAACAGAATAGGCAGCATAGCAAAGGTAGGGGAAATATTTTAGAGTAGTCTGCAGTGCCTGATGCATGTATTAATCCTTTAAATACTATTCATCTACATCTACACGATATCCTACAAGCCACCGTGAGGGTGTGTGGCAGGGGGTGAAGATCACCAAGCATGCACCCCCGACATGCAAACAATCAACTATAGTGTCTAATGCAACAAGATTGTTAGAATCTAAAGTATTGAAGGGGTTAATACACGCATCATGCACCACAGAGTACTCTATAAAATATTTCCCCTACCTATCCCTTTGCTATGCTGCCTATTCTGTTCTCATATAGTATAGTATAGTTCGGGGGGGAGAACTATAGATACTAACAATCTAGTTGCATGAGACCCCAGTGTTCATTAACAATGTTTATTTGGATATCAGACAGGACTGAAGGCGTCACTTTGTGGAATTTCGTACTATTCATAGTATCGAGTGAAATAAAACCTTCAGTCAATTCCACACAGCTTTTAATAAAGCGACAATTTTCGAAACCTAGGTTGATTTATAAAAAGTTGTGTGGAATTGACCAAAAGGTTTTATTTTACTCGTTACTATGAATGTTTATTTGATTTCCTCCCCTTAGCTTACCTGCAGTAGGAGAAAAGAGGCCAATGTGAAACTAGGGAAACAAAGACTTGATAATGTGAATGAGTGCTGTTACCTGGGAAGCCGAGTGGCCAGCGATGGACAAGGCAAAAGAGAAATTGACAGTAGAATGTCTCAGACGACAAGGATATTTTAACAAGAGAAGAATCTGCTTGCATCTGCAAATAAAAGCGTGAAATTGAGCGTGGATATAATTTTTTCTGCGATGATTCCCTTTAGAAATTCATGATTCAGTTCTAATCACGGCCAAGGTTTCGGGACTTTGGCATCATCAGATCTTCAGTGGTCATTTTCAATATCACCTCACGTTTCTCATATCTATTTGAAACTACGGACGTTGAGCAATGCTGACCAATCATTCAGATATGAACTGCTCAAGCAGGAATTTCACATTGAATTCGTTGAATCAATCAAGTTAAAATTATGATCATTTCTCCATTGAGACGCTATACTCTTTGGAAGTTGTAGTTTCTTAGTTGAAAGCGAGATATTGGTGACAAGACGAAAGAAAAATTGGAATTGAGGAAACATTTCATTGAAACGTATATCTGGAGCATGTTTCTTGGCGGCAGTGAGGCATGGGCGATGACAGCAGCGGAGAAGAAAAGGGTAGAAGCATTCGAAATATGGTGCTACCGAAGAATGATGAGGATAAAATGGATCGACCGAGTGACAAAGGAAGAAGCGTTAAGAAGAGTGGGAGAAAAGAGAAGTCTACTGAAACCCTATAAAAAGAAGACGGGACAACTTAATCGGCCACATCTTAAGACGCGATGGCCTGGTGAAGATAATCGTCGAGGGAAAAGTGAACGTGAAGAATGGAAAAGGTGATATATGCATGTATAGATATATGGAACTAGTGGTGAAGGACGTGAAAGAGAGGAACTACGTTAATATGAAGAGGTTGGCCGATAAGAGAATCGAGTGGAGGGCTGCGTCAAACCAATCTCAGGATTGTTGACCGATGATGACATTTTCCTCTTCACATCTTAGGTACATTTCGAGTGACAGTAGTACTTCCGAACTGCGGACATTGGCTCGTAGAATCGCTCATTCATTTTTTGCAGTATTTGCTGCTGCGGGAGGTCGATTATTCTCCAGCGTTCGATATCTCCCTCCGCGCTCTTATCCTCCACTGGTCACGTGGCACCAATTCGCGACGGATTCCCGGGAGCGTGTCCTAGATCAAGATTACGGCCTGTGCAAAAGTTTATCTGGACAAACTTCAGCATATTGTGCTTCTCGTCCATCATTCCTGGCTCCCCTCCATGTTTTATTTCCATTTTTCGCTTCCATTTCCTCCGTATTAATTAAGAAAGTCACGCAGTTAATCTAAGCTATCTTTGCTCTTGCAATCCATGCAACTTGGAGGAAATCGACGAGTGAGATGATACAGGCGTCTTTATTTGCCATAATTCAACCAGTTTAGGAGCAAATATGTAATTCGGTCCCATTTTTAGGGGAAAATTTAAAGCAGAGTTCGCGGTCGCTTACAGCTTGTCGTTATTTCCTTCATCCGCGTTTGTAAGAAGCGAAGATCGGTAATCTAGCTGTGGGAAAATAAGCGTTTGCACGAGGAAGGCGCGAAATTCAGGGACTGCAATACTCTTGATTCTATGTAATTGGTGTAATACACTTGGGATTTTCTATTTAATAATTTTTACATGTTGCTTCCAATTAAGATGTTTATCACGTGTTATAGCAAGTATTTTTTTTATCATTTCGTTAAATGGTATAGTATAATTTCCTCTTTGGTTTTTCAATAAATACGAATATCTATTTCAGCAAATAGGTGATAGTACCCAATTATTATTTAATTGGTTTTAATCTCATTTAGTCAAATATGATTATTAATCGGCAATAATGCGAATATTTCGATGTATTGAATTGATCAGCGCGATTGTGGATGTCAAATCAGATACCGACAAATGGAAATATATATCCGTAAGTCAACAGCATATTTGCAGTATAATACGACATCAGGATTGATGAACAGCGAGGGAAGAATAGGGCTAATGTTTGAACCCTGAAGTACGCCTCTGGAATTATTTATCCAGTTACGAGGGCGGTGCAAACTTTAGGGGGTACAATATTCTTGAACCTATTGAATTGGTGTAATATGCTTCTTCATTTTCTTTTAAGTATTTTGTGCTTGGTGATTCCGAGATGTTTATCACGTTTTATGCCCAGGATTTTATCATTTCATTACATGGTATGGCATAACTTCATATTTGAATTTTGGGCAAAATATGGACAACATTTAGGGTATTACCAGGCCCAACCACAGACTGGGTGCGGTTATGAGCAGAGAGCTATGATCGGAACCACTCTACTGAACTCCGTGACAGGTTGTATTTGGTCAGTTTATGAAGGAACAGCTCACGATCGGGCAAAGGATTTTGAGAAAACAAATAATACCGTAACTGCGACCTCTCGTTTTCCTATTGCTCCTCGTACATAATCTTTGGTTAAATTCTAAAAGACAGTTTGGTTGCTGTGTTACATTAGGAAGCCAGATTGCCTGGTATTTGATACCTGGATATCCAGTACCAATTAATTCAGTTGCTCGAAGACCACTCGTTCGAGAATCTTAGCACAGGGGCGCAGGGGACTCATTTTGGTCTGCTAGTCCGAGTGATTGGAAGTCTCAAAGTATTTCGGGAGTGAGCGCATTAGAGAATGCTTCCACATTGTGGAATATTGCGCCGTTTCAAAGGAGCGCACCAATAATTTTTAAAAGAACTGGAAGTCTGACCGGAAGAACCTTATCTTCGCTTCATCATTACGCTTTATTTCAGGTGATATTTATTTTGTCATTGCCTTTTTGAATTTTGCCTAGCATGCCCTCAAGATTTAAGATATGGAGAGCATGGTGAGGAAAATAAAACTGGCGATCATTCACGGAATCGGAAATGGAACATTTTCTAATTTTGATGGAATGATAATGCGCATGATCATTCCATCAGTCTACTAAATGAATTGAAATGGGAATCATTGTCAGATCGCAGGTTGAAAGTTAGACTTAATCTCCTAAATAAATTCCAAGATAATATTTTCAGTGATGAAGTTAAAAATATTTTGCGAACCCCAAGTTACTATTGTAGACTGGACCATAATTACAAAATGAGAGAAATTGATTGCCGAACTGACAGATTCAAAATGTCCTTTTTTCCTCGTACTATTAGGAATATGAATAACGGTAAATATGTCCAAATGTAAGTTGTATAGATGTTGTAAGTTGCATAGATAACTTGCATGTTGGTGTAAGGACTTGAAGGTAACCCAACTAACAGCACGTTTTTGCATGCTTACTTTGATATTTTCATCTTTTTTAAATAGTGAAGTTTAGACTAATATATTAATACTAATCCTTTTAAATCCATGATATGTAGTGCATGTTTGGTGAGAATTCACCCCCTGCCACACACCTTTGAGGTGGCTTGCAGGGTATTATGTAGATGATTTTTTATGCGATGAATTTTCCGTTTTGCACGTTGCGTGAACGTGATGCGGGTGACCCTTCGATGTTCATCCGTCGTTTATTAAAGCGGCCTACTAAATCTAGGAGAGAAACTTAGAAAAGAGCTGTACCTACAGTAATGGCGCGGATGGATTCAACACCGAGTGCGGTAAACGTGCCTTCTTTCAGGATGATATGCTGTTCGGACGCTGTTGCCCGAGACGGGAAGTCTCCCGAGGGCCCGGGGCACGTCTTGCGCCCGGGGCCCACCTTTGATTTATGGCCCTTGTCCGTTTGGGGCCTTTCATCCCCGTGGGGGCCTCCCCCCCCCTCTCTCTCAAAGGTGGCCGGCCGTGTCCACCCGCGTCGAAGGAGGTGACGTCAGTCGTGGATTTCAATCTCCATCTCAAGGTTGTTGGCCCTTTGATACTCGCGTAAGAAACATTCGAAATTAAGAGAGTCTCCCATCAAAGCCAAGCGACGCTCTGTGGATTCCGTTTGGCCGTAACATCAGCCGTTAAGGTGCGTTCACACGTAGCTAACAACTATTAAGCCCCACTCGCATGTGTAAATAGCAACTGCGATGCGAGTTCAGGTCGATTCTGGGCACATGTCGAACACTATCGATCCTACTTCGAGCTATTAGCAAAGTTGAAGACCGTCTACTTTCCAGCGGAAATGTATCCAACACAATCGCAACAATCGTCAACGTAAAGCAATACACGACGGAATTTGGATATAATAACAAGGATATCCCTCCCCAAAGGCGAGATTATTCTCTTTAAAGAATAGGAACAAAAGATAACCGTCAATATACGTTATTGCTTGATGAATTTCATGAAAATTTAAGCGAAATTTACTATTGTAATAAAACGCTTTTTATTTGTTGTGGCAACGCGTAAATAGGGGCTTTAAGCTGCATAGAAGTTAACGCAGACGCATCATAGCAGTAGCGATATAGATGCATAGCAGTCAACTGCTACGCGTAAACTCTGCTTTATGTTCTAACAATTCACGACACACATTACGAGCAGGGATCGATGTAAATCTAACAGTCAGCCCGCTCGACAGATTGTCAGCTTCCACGGAGCAATAGACGGGCGCCACCAGCCCTTGGTGCTCGACTGGAGGATATCGCCTCGCCACCATGGTCTCCCCCCCCCGCGTCTCTCCCTTCCACCGTCGCAGCATTCCACAGTGGTTGGGGGTGTTCGCGAATTGGGGGCTCCCCTAATCCGCCCTCAGGAATTCACAGTGTCAGTCGCCCTAGTGGCTAAAGCACTCGGTTGGATATCTACATCTACATAATACCCTGCAAGCCACCATAAAGGTGTACGGCAGGGGGTGAATTCTCACCAAACACGCACTACATATCATGCATAAAATTAGATTAATATTAATATACTGTTCTATATTTAAAAAAAGATACTGATAGCAAAGCAAACATGGAAAAACATGCTGTTATTTGGGTTAGCTTCAATTCCTTATTCCAACATGCATTTTATCTATGTTATCCATTGCTACACTCTTATTGGATATATTTACCGTTATTCATATCCCTAATTGTACGAGGAAAAAAGGACATTCTGAATCTGTCAGTTCGGCTATCAATTTCTCTAATTTTGTGATTATGGTCCAGTCTACCATAGTAGGTTGGGGTTCGCAAAATACTTTTAACGTCATCACTGAAAATATTATCTTGGAATTTCTTTAAGAGATTTAGCCAAATTTTCAGAAAAACGATCTGACAATGATTCCCAATTTAATTCATTTAATAGACTGGTTACGCTAATAAGGGTAATATACCGTCCCTTTACAAATCTTGCCGATCTTCGCTGCACACGTTCAAGTTCATTCTTTAGACCGATTTCGTAAGGATCCCATACACTGGCATCATATTCCAAATGACAGGAGGGAAATGAGAGGATTCCGGGTTTGAATCCCGGGCAAGGTGGACGATTTTTTCCCTTTGCTGAAATCTTTCCATTGTGCATTTAAGCGGTTCACTCCGTGAAGTTCTTTCGCGACTAGTTCGCAATCCTGGAATTAATTCCAAGGAGATGATACAGTTTCGATAATGTCACGAAAGCCATAACTGCTCCTATCCATATTCTTTTGTACCGCCGAAGCTAACTCATCCACCCTCTTCCTCAAAAGCCGAAATGGGGGCGTTTATCATATTTTTTATTGCCGAATATGATAGAGTTTGTAATATAAAAAGGACCCGTATTTTACCAATTTTTTGATCCGTCAATTATTTCTCGAGCTATAAGCGGCGAAAAACTGATGTTTTTAACCCTTTCGGAAAAGTGGGCGTGGTGCAACCTCTGACGCATATCGACTTCGTCCAATCACAACTGAGCCCGCGAGGCTACTTTGCCTTATCGCAATTGGGAGGGACACAGCTGACTCGGCCAATCGAAGCTGTTACGACAGGATCTGTATGAGCACCCCTTCCGAGAACCCCCCTCCACTCCCTTCCCTTCCCATAAGAGAAGTCAAGGACGGGAGGAAAGTGACGTCAATGTTATCACAGCAGCTTTTTCGGTGGGCGTCACCTTTTGCTTCTTTTAATTTTTGATTTATTAGTGAATAGTTGTGGTTAGAAGATTAATTTTTTCTCTAAAATTCATTTTTCGTTTCCATCAAACAATTTCGTGTACAAAATTGCGATTTTAGTTCCGAGTAAACGCCCCCATTTTAGAGGCTTATTCTTATTCAGTTGTGGCAGATATTTATATTGTTTACTATTTATGTGATGTTTCATTGGTTCATACTTTTTGCACCAAAGAACTGCTCCGCGGAACTCCTGTTTCATCAAAAAAATTGGAGGACACGGTTCGGACAACATTTTGGGCCAAAACATTTGACGGTGGACCGTGGGCTTCAGACCCGTGGCACGTGATTGGGTCTGGATGGATGCCAAAAGCAGTCTGTTCTCTAGAATTGGCACGGGATCGTTGCCTGCATCTACATAATACCCTGCAAGCCACCACAAGGGTGTGTGGCAGGGGGTGATTGCTCACCAAACATGCACTACATATCATGCATAAAAAAGGAATAGTATTAATATAGTAGTCAGAACTACACTATTTAAAAAAGATAGAAATTGCAAAGAAAACATGCAAAAACATTCTGTTAGTAGGGTTAGCTTTAAGTACTCATACCAACATGCAGCTACCAATGCTATTCATTGCTACTCTCCGATAGGACATATTTACCGTTATTCGCATCTCTAATTGTGCGTGGGAAAAAGGACATTTTGAATCTATCAGTTCGGCAATCAATTTCTCTAACTTTATGATTATGGTCCAGTCTGCCATAGTAAGTTGGGGTTCGTAAAATATTTTTAACATCATCACTGAAAATATTGCCTTGGAATTTGTGGAAGAGATTAAGTCTAAATTTCAACCTGCGATCTGACAATGATTCCCATTTCAATTCATTTAATAGACTGGTTACGCTAATATAATTATCATATCGTCCCTTTACAAATCTTGCCGATCTTCGCTGCACACGTTCAAGTTCATTACTTAGACCGATTTCGTAGGGATCCCATACACTGGCAGCATATTCCAAATGACTTCTAACAAGGGAAAAGTAGCTGGTTTCTCGTACATGATCGTCACATTTACCCAATACTCTTTTAATGAAACCCAGTTTGCGATTCGCTTGACCCATTATTTCACGAATGTGTTTACCCCAGGAAAGATCATTTGTCAGTCTTATTCCAAGATAGTTAATGGATTCAACGTTTGTTAATTCATTATTACTTATTTTGTAAGTGGTAGGAGGAGAGCTATTCTTTTTCCAAAAATTCATTACAAGACATTTCTTAAAGTTTAATTCTAACTGCCATGTATCACACCAAGTTTCAATTGCTTGTAGGTCAATATTTAAATATTCTTTATCGTTTGGGCATAGAATTTCCCTGTACCTTACTGCGTCATCGGCAAATAGACGAAGCTTACTTTTTACCACCTTTTGGATATCATTAATGTACAAAAGGAATAGGAGTGGACCTATCACACTACCTTGTGGGACACCCGAAGTGACTTTAATTGCCGGTGAGGAAACACCGTCCAAAACAACCCTTTGAACCCGATCATGCAGAAAATCATTAATCCATGATATAATGTTACTGTCTAACCCATAAGATTTTAATTTCAAAATTAGTTTCCTATGAGAAACCTTGTCAAAAGCCTTCTTGAAGTCGAGAAATATAGCATCCACTGGAATATTATTTTCGCCAGAAACTAAAATATCGTGGGAAAAGAGAGCAAGTTGAGTTTCACACGATCTGCTCTTTCGGAAGCCATGCTGGACATTGGACAATAAATTCTGGCTATCTAGGTGTCCCATGACTGAACTGACAATTATATGTTCTAGGGCCTTGCATGAAATGGATGTGAGGGATATAGGTCTGTAGTTAGATGGCTGCTCCCTATCACCACTTTAAAAAATGGGTGTTACATCGGCTGCTTTCCAGTCCATCGGTACGACGTGTTCGGTCAGGGATTTATTAAATACTATTTCAAGGTAGGGGGAAATTTCGGATGCTAACTCTCTATATACGCGGGAGGGAATTTGATGAGGGCCAGGAGATTTGTTGGGGCTTATATCTTTAAGTAACTTTTCAATACCATTACAGGAAATGTCAATTGGTTGCATCAACCGCTGAAAGAGGTCAGGTAACACGACAGTTGGATCCCCGGAAGGTGGGTTAAAAACGGTTTGGAAGAAGGAATTTAGCAAGTTAACTTTGACGTGTGTGTTTGTGGTCATTTCACCCCTATCATTTTTAAGTGAATGGGCGGCAGACTTATGGCCTTGCACTTCCCTTACGTACGACCAGAAGACTTTTGGATTTTCTTTCAATTGTTCCCCAAGTGTTTTTCTTTTGAATTCTGCAAATGCATTACTAAGGGCTGTCTTTGCAGTGGATTTTGAAATTTTATAATTTTCAATAATTACATTACGCTCATCAGTGGGCATATGTTTACTAATTCTTTTCATTTTAGCATAACATATTCGCTGCCGTCTCAGGGATTTTCTCACTTCGGCATTGTACCACCTAGGTTCAGTGCTTTCTTTTTTGAATTTACTAGGGATAAATCTGTTGATCCCAGAGCGCATGATATTAATGAACGACTTCCATGAATCGTTGGTACATACCTTTATGGAAGACTTTTTGAAATCCGATAAGGAATCTCTTAAATAAATTTTAAAGTTAGCAAAGTCTGCTCTTTTAAAAATGTAAATCTTTCTTTTTTGTTTAAAATTTTTATCTAAAGATAGCGAGAGTTTTGCAGTTATAACTCTGTGGTCACTGATTCCATCAACCGTGTCAATCATTGTCACATGTTGTGGGATATTGGTTGCCAGTAAATCAAGAGTGTTGTCCCCTCTATTAGGTGCTGTAGCTAATTGTGTCAGGGAGTTATTGGAGAAAACATCTAATAGAGTCTCACAGATGTCTTTGTCCCTTCCTCCAGCTTTGAAGCAGTATGTTCTCCAGTCTATTGATGGTGCATTGAAATCTCCACCTATTATTATATTACGTTCACTGTTACGGGACGTTATAGTATTTATCTGGTTTCCCAGTTCTAATAATGACTCAACATCAGTGTTTGGGGGCCTATAGAATGCGCAGACAGATATTGATCTGGATTTAGGGCATGTTAATGAACACCAAACACATTCTAAGGGGTTGTCGGGAAATATTACTGCTTTGCTAATGATTGAGTTCTTGACTGCAATGAAAACACCACCACCTGCTCTGTTATGTCTATCTTTTCTATATATTTTAAAAGATTTGGGGAATATTTCTGAGTCAGGAATGTCATCCGTCAGCCAACTTTCAGTTCCTATAATTACATCTGCATCAGTAGTATGAATAAGGTGATGGAACTCAGGTATCTTGTTTTTAAGACTTCAAGAGGCCTTCAATCACGTTGTAGATCTCTTCATATGGAACCAGGCGATTAAGTTGACACAGAAAATAGCGTGAATCCTTTTGAACACCTTTTCGCAGTGGGCTGTAACATCTCTCACAATCTGGGGGAATCTCGTGTTTTATGGCACTCTTCGAAAAGGAGAGAATGAGATTATATCCTGAAGTTGGGCGGGGTGTCCATAGATGAAGCTATTGAGCCTGACGACGGGAAACACTTGGAGGTGGACAGTGACGAGGGTAAAAGGCCTTGGTCTTGATCATTCGAAGCGTACGTGCAGCCCATGAAGGCAGGAAAACAACACCAGGCTCTGCTAGTATGCGATTTTGACAGGCAAGTCCTTCGACTGCTTTTAATTTCACATCAGTGATCACCCTGGTTTTTGCTAGTCCATTGAGTCTTTGCCCTTGAAGATGAATGTATAGTAAGTCCACTATGGAATGACTGCATCACGCTAATAACTCCGTGAAGGAACATTTTTGCATCCAGTGGATTAAATCTCACATTAATAAGGATGTTATACATGACCTGAGGGAAATCATCAGTAATTATTTGGCGTTTTATATTCCCGCTGAATATTAAAGATGGATGGATTCCATTAACCCTCCTAGCAACCCATGGAGAAACCTGCCAGGGTATTCAAATTATCATTAGTGTTTTACCACTTAAATTTGACTATTTGGGCATTACTATCTTCCCACATCCTCTTTATAGTCTTAAGAAGAGTGGGATTCGCTTCCTTTCACTTGTGCCTTCTGGACTACACTACATGTACATGTAGGACTACATGTAATTAATTCTTTCTCAAGACTCTACTCCGATTTTCCACAATAGTTCCATTAACTTTTCCTTTTCCTCGCTCTACCAAACGCCTTTCCGAAACACGCTAAAATATCCAGATTAACAACCTGAGAAATGTTTCTGATGATGTTCTGAGTTCCTTGCCACTAATATTACCATCACGCAGTTGCACACCGGGTCGCCCATCCCTTCCTTACCTCTCCTCTCCACCTCCTCCGAAAAAATCTTGAGAAAGTATGTCTGATTGGGCATTATAAATCCCCACCAATTCCCTGAATTACCCTTTATTTTCCGCAGTGCCATCCATCGTTCGCTGGGCATCTGCTCCCTCCTCCTCGCGAATGCCCTACCTGCTACGCCTATTCCCACCACCATGTAGTCCTACCACGTATTTCTCCCACTTACCCTTAATAATGCACCACGAATCCTTTTTCAAATCTTTAATCCCGAATAACATTCTTAACCCATGAGAACATGGCGTGTCTTTCTCACTCTTTCGGGAGACTCTCCAAATCCTCACATCTCAGCGAATGGATAGTCTCTGGTTTCACTGAGTGATGTTCATCCGGTACGGAAAGAGAAGAAACGTGCAGGTTTATAAATTTCACTCTGTAATTAATTGAATCGTGGATGTCTAAAAAGGTTCATCTCAGATTCGTGAACAATTTCAGGAATCTTAAAAAACACTGAATATCTTTCAAGCCATTTTAAAGAAGAGTGCAGTTTATATCCGAAACGCCATGAATTACTTCAATATCTCGCTCATAAAACATTCGTCTATTGACGTCCAAAAAATAGAAAAAAATCCATTAAAATTTTTCTTGCGATGATTTCCTTTAGAAATCCATGGTTCAGTTCTGATCACGGCCAAGGTTTTGACACTTTGACATCATCAGATCTTCAGTGGTCATTTTCAATATCACCTCACGTTTCTCAAATCTATTTGAAACTACGGACGTTGAGCAATGCCGGCCAATCATTCAGATAGGAACTGCTCAAGCATGAATTTCACATTGAATTCGTTGAATCAATCAAGTTAAAATTATGATCATTTCTCCATTAAGACGCTATACTCTTTGGAAGTTGTAGTTTCTTAGTTGAAAGCGAGATATTGGTGACAAGACGAAAGTAAAGTGTGAATTCCTATGATTTTTATGGCGGTGAAAGTAATTTGGGGAACGGAGCTCCATAGCTGAGCCATGCCAGTGTAGAGAACAAACGAAATTGAGATGAATCATTCAGCATTTTGCGTGTAACGTAATTCTCGGGGATATGAGTAGAGCGAGAGATATGCTAAAATCATTTTCATGCATATAATGATAAGTATAATATAATAAGTAAGCTTAGAAACATGAAAAGTAGCAATATCAGCAGCCCAAGATCGTAGACTTACTGGGGCATGACGTGAGATGATGATGGGTAGTAGATCTGAAATCGTGAGGCTTTCTGTTACTAGGGATGCTATAAATAAATCTATGGATGTGAGGCTGAATATCCTTGTTTATTGGCGATCGGATCACGGTTAAGTTTTTCTGCAGAGAAATCAGTTAAACATCAAACATCGATTCCTTGGTCAATATCTCTGTCAAAACAAAGACATTCTTTTGAGAATGATGCAATGGGGTCGTTTACCATATTTTTTTATTGCCGAATATGATAGAGTTTGTAAAATAAAAATACCCGTATTTTACAGTTTTTTGATCCGTCAATTATTTCTCGAGTTATAAGCGGCGAAAAACTGATGTTTTTTAACCCATTTGGAAAAGTGGGCGTGGTGCCACCTCTGACGTGTAACGACTTCGTCCAATCACAACTGAGCCCCACGAAGCTACTTCGCCTTATCGCAATGGGGGGGGGGGGACACACAGCTGACTCTGCCATTGGGAGCAGTTGCGACAGCATCTGTGCGAACAGATCTTTCGAGAACCCCCACCCACTCCCTTCCCTTCCCCGAAAAGCAGTCAAGGACGGGAGAAAAATGACGTCAATGATATCAAAGCAGCTTTTTCGGTGGGCGTCACCATTTGCTTATTTTAATTTTTTTATATATGAGTGAATGGTTGTGGTTAGAAGACTAATTTTTTCACTAAATTTCTATTTTCGTTTCCATCTAACGATTTCGTGTATAAAATTGCGATTTCGGTTCCGAGTAAACGCCCCCATTGGTTATGGAGAACTAATCACAACGTGGTTACTATGGTAACCACCGTTGCCTTCAGAAGAGGACTTGGATGTTCATTTCGGGGTGGCGCTTGCTTCTTGTCGTCGACGACGCCGAGACAACGACGACGACGCCCACCGGCGTCGCGGCGTCGAGGGGGATCGCCGTTCTGATTGGTCCCCTCCTTGGAGAGGGGGGGGGGGGAAAGGACCGGGGGAGGGGAGACTGTCGCCACACAAGGCGCCGGCGCTACACCCGGGCGTCCAATAATCGGCGCCGCGAGATCGATTGGCGCTCCGTGGGGGCGCGGCCCTCCGTCGCGAAGTGGGGAGCAGCCCGTGTTTACGTGTCGTCGCCTGGCAACCGATGCCGGCCCCTCCCCCGACAAGAATCACCGCTCGTCGCTCTGACAACAGCATGGAGACCTCCCTCGGTCGCGTCGCTTTTCACTTTAGGAGGTTCCACCGTGACCCCGCGATTCAAAATCCCGTCAAAGAGCGATGTTATTCAATGAATAAATACCGATCCAGAAAAACACCTATATGGAAAATCATCTATAGGGTGATAACGCATACACAATAATTGTATGAGTATGTTATTATATGGCGCGTTGTAGTTGCATTCTATTTTTTACGAGCTCTTTTAACTCATTTTGACTTCGGGACATGACTGAGGTGTTGTTGCCACGCTTAATTTACAAAGTGAGAATACATGCTCAATCCCGCTAATACCTATTCTAAAATAGGTTAAATATTTTTTTACTTAGTATTAAACTATTCCCTTGAAAATACCTACAACTTTTTGTTTTGAATTTTATTAATATTCTTATTTTTGAAAATTGTTGGCAACAATGACGCTGATATTATTTGGAAGCATTGGTATTGATTACATCATGTCAATAACCATTGAAATATTTAAATTGCATAAAAAATATAAGAATGACCTTGGTAGGTATATTCCTTAATTAAGTCGTTAAATAAGCTTGTAAGCACGTTCCGTCACAAGTATCTACCGTTGTCGATGATAACAACATACTGTAGCGCTACTTTCATGTAACTAAGGCTTTTCTGCTTTTTTCCAGCAAACATTTATTAATATCAATTAAACAAGTGTGGTAAGGCGAGCACTTGATTACAATGCTAAACTCTACATAAAATTGCGCATCTTATATTAGTTTTTCGACAAAACGACATTTCTCTTTACATTATTAATCTGCAAATTTTACTGCAAGAGCCACGCTCTGCCGTATAATCACCTATAAAAAAGCTGATTTTCAACGTCTTTTTTCTTCGAATATATGATGGAAAGGTCTCATTATTTTATTGCCGATCGATAGAGGGGCCAAAAAATGATGTGTCCTGAAATTTTCACAAAAATGACATCTGCTTCATAATTCGGTGGAGCCACCTTAACCAGAGAGGTCTTCCTGCTCCAGTGAGAGGATTATGGTATGCGGTACCGAAATACGCTCTCTGTGCATTCCAAGTCAGTTACTGGAATTTGCGCAGATCTGCTGGGCGGACCACGAGCATTTTTTTTAAAAGCATTTCAGTGTTATTTTCCATTTGAAGCTTTGGTTGATGGTTTCTGGGGTCACTTTATAGAACTTGCTAGTATTCATCATGAATGGGAGGATCGTCAAATAATATTTTTAGATTTTTGTGGAATTACAAAATTTAACCTCTCATCCGTTTGAAGCTCGTTCTGCTCTTCGGTGACACTGATGTAACTGTAATTAAGCGCGCGCTTTCGCCAACCCTTCAGCCTGCCTCCTCAAGCAACAATCAATTTCTCAGTGCATACATCGATGTTTTGCGGCTGCAACGGTGGAGATCGTAAACCGTACCCATTTGAATTGTCATTAACCTTTTCCATACGTGTCCACCATCTTTGTTGAAATTTCTCAATCTTTTCAATACCTTAACTAGCAGGCCTGCTGCCTGCTTTGCAATCACGTTTCATAAGCACTCCGTATGCAGAGAGAAGGAAATGGTTATTTTATAAATAGAGAAATGATTCTAATTATCCTATATGTTTTCGTACTTTTTTCTACACCATATTTTCATTATATGATGTCTCACACTCTCAAAAACCACGTTTCTTGTATTTTTCTCTGCACCACAAACTGCTGGAAATCCAAAACTACTACCAAATCATGCAGACAGAGAATCCCCACACTCAACGCACCAAACATCACTCTTTAACTCAAAACTTGATAGAGAACAAAACGGATACAGAACGACTTACTGGCTGATTGACACGCTACAAAATTAATATATATTCGAATTAACCTGCTGATTTAGCAACAGACAATAGTACATAATAAGCGTTTTATAGCATTCTTTCAACTGTAGAAAAGTTCTTCAAAACGCCTAGCGTTGAAATTCACAATTCATACACATGATCGGAGCCGGTAGGCAATAATTATTTTATTTCACTATCTGCACATCGAAAACGTCAATTAATATTTTCGTACTTACAAAATTGATTGAGGAAACTAAATCCACTTTCTTCAACTTCTTCAATCCAATTTTCCCGTTCCATCCAGTGGATCCTAACTTCTTGAAGCAACTCCCGCTGCCATTTCTAAAACACATCTTCCTTTCCACCCTCCTTACCTCCTCCAATCACCCACGTCTCAAAAGCCGACAAAAGTCTTTCTCCGTGCTCTCTCCGTGACCTTCACGTTTCTGAGCCGCATGAGTCCTCTTATGTTCCACACCTTGGGGGGTTATTTTGTAATCTCACTTTAGTGAGAATTCGTCATAAAATGTCACTTTTTCGTAGTTAAACTCCGCCACCCAGGCGTCGTGACCATATTCGGAATTCAAGCGGTGAACTGCCGGTCATGTGCTGGTCTTTTAGACGACTCATCCGCTCTGATCCGTATCTTTCGACTCTTGATCCGTTTCATTATCTCCGCCTGCCTTTAGTTCCCATCTCATCTTCATAAAGAACGTGAAATGGAGCCACCATCGTTTCCACTTGAAGCTTGAGTTGGAAAAAAAGCAAGAGCGAGAAAGATGCAAACGATTTTAATTTGTATTTTTGGAATGTGCACAACGCGAAGAACTTAAACGTTCTTAAATCACGAATTGTATATTATCAACAAATGATTTCTAAAAACACTATTAACGTAAAATGTAGCGAGAAACAAATGCAAATTCCAATATTGGTATAACGGAAATTATCGGACATGAATTATCTTGACAGGTCATCCGAATAATTAAAATGATAGGGTTAAACAATTTTTCACTCACCTTCACCGTATTCCTCCATATTTGAAGAAAGCGGTCGCCGTTGCCAGGGACTCGTTTGTTTATTCAAAGTAGACAAGATCGGCAACAGATAGCGCTACCGACGGAAGCTTCGACAATCACGAACCATTCTTGAGCCGATCATTAAGAGAGCGAAACGGATCTCCCGCCTTCCCGCAAAGAGTCATTAAAAAGGTGAGATTACAAAATTGCCCCCTTGAAGACTTTTTCAGTCAGGAGAATCTCAATGCTTCAGTTTTTTTCATAATAAATATTCTGTTTTTTTCGTATTGTTTTTGTAACTCTTCGATTATTTTCATTCGCATGCGTGAACAGACAGGCTTATCAGCGCTTCAGTTCATCCGAAAACTTTCCCAACTTCGTCAGCTTTCCTCCTTCCTTTGTATCAATGCTGGACTTGCCCTGGGTGGGCGTTGAACGTCGGCGATAGCGGACGGAGCCCCCGTCTAGCAGGTAACATTCGGAATGAAGGCCCTCGCCATTCATTCCCTCCCACGCCACGCAATAATGAGGCCCGCAATGGCGCTGAAAAGGCCCGTGGCCCACCTCATGAATCTCCCCTTTATATCCCGCCCTTTTGGTGTCATTATGTCTCCTTTCTCATCTCCCCCCCCTCCCCCCACAAAGGGAGGGAGGTCGCGACCCATGACTATCCTCCAGGGGGGGGGGGGGGGGCGGGGGGGGGACATTCTCAGCACTCGTCTTCTTCACACCCCTTCCCTTTCCCCCCCCTTGGTCACTCGACCCATCCCCCTGGGCCCTGATCGCACCCGCCCCTCCCTGGTGGGACGGCACCACCCGTGCCCGGGATTTCGGCCTACCACCAACACCACCACCAGCCTCCTCCACGCTCTCTCGGGAACCGCCGCCTCTCGGCGCTGAAGACATGCCAAGGGGGAAACACGTCAGGGAAATATCAGCGAGCCGTAGTTTAGGATTCCTGAAAAGGATCCTACGAAAATGCAATGAGAAAGTTCGAGAAAGATGCTAATTTACACTTCTAAGGCCTCATTTAGAATATGCCACTAGTATATATGGGATAATATAATATACATCTACATCTATACATCTACACAGTACCCTTCAAGCCACCATAAAGGTGTGTGGCAGGGGGTGAATTCTCACCAAACATGCACTACACATCATGCATAAAAAAGGATTAGTATTAATAAACCATTTGCTCACGCTGACAATGGAATAGTAAAATTTTACATCAACACTAAGGCGACAGCATCAATGGGAAAGCATCTTTTCTCGTATTATAAGGCATCAGAATAGCCGTGATTATATTCAATATTATTTGCAGAAGTTTATCAATTGGTAACCTTCATTCTGCATAACGTTATAAAGACTTTTATGTAACTCGACTAAAAGCACGATTATGCATGCAATACATAATATGGGATAATATATTATATGATATGGGATCCGTACGAATAAGGTATGATAAAGGAATTGATTCGTAAAAAGGATTCTACGAAAATGCGATGAAAAAGTTCGAGAGAGATGGTATTTTACACTTCTAAGGCCTCATTTAGAATATGCCACTAGTATATATGGGATCCGTGCGAAGAGGGTATGATAAAAGAATTACAGCCTGGGCGAAGCAGATCAGCAAGGTTAGTTGAAAGCCGTGATGGTGATTGCATTTGTGTCACGAGTTTAATAGAAGAACTTGGATGGGAAATAAATACCAGAACGCAGTTTAAAATAAAGGTTAAAGCTTTTGAATAAATTCGAAGCTCATTCTTTTCACAGATGACGTTAGAAATGCATATATTAAGAACCCCTTCCTATTATGCTAGGGTCGATCAGATTAACAAGATTAGAGAGATAGATTTTCTCGCCGATATATTGAAAATGTAATTTTTCTCGGTTACCATAAGATACCTCAAAAGGTAGCGTGGCAAAGGGATACTCGGGTGAAATATTGTAAAAGTAGTCTGTAGTGTATGAAAAGCATGTTTTAATATTACTGATCTATGGATGCTAGGGAAATACAGATACATATATTTAGTGAAAATCTTTTTCCCAAATCGGCAAAGCGGCAGTCAAGGGTAACGCATGAGTTAGCAGAGTTGAGCTCTTGCACTACAGATATTGAACCTACATTTCGCTTAACAGTCAATTATTACCATGCTGCCTATTTTGGTCTGTTATCGCTCGAGGGACTAATGGCATCTAAAAGCCATCCGTGCGACACACGTATCACTCAAATCACGTCCTTCTGATAAAATATAACGTAGTACGCGGATGCTCTTCATGTGTTTCCAACGTCATCGCAAAACAGATCTGTTTAGAATTCAACGACAAGATATATCCGTGATTTTCATATCCAGCCTGATAGCCATTGAATATCTCCCTTGGTGACCAACTCTGCTGCCTGCCCAGCAGGTCTGCGCTGCCAGGGTGTGTGACAGGTCCCTAAGGCTCGGCTGTGTCTGTGGCGGGTCTGTTTAAACCGATCCTCACTTGAGTCGTGTGTGGAGAGAAAGCCCGAGTCTGCCCTGCCCTCGCATCGAACCCTTTGTCGCTTTCCGTTAGGAGCAGGATAATGCAGAGGGTTCCTTCCCGCCCTTCCACCGTTCCCTGACAAATCCCAACCCCTATCTCTGGTCAATCACGCGAATGACCTTAGTCGTGCGCAGTCTTCCCCGATTTACTTCCACATATCTTAAACCGACATACCCCCGTGCAATCTTGCAATGCTAACATAATGATCACGTCCTTCGCAATATCTCGGCCATCTTACAACGAGTTCTTCGAACCCTCCTCACGCGGATCCGAATAGACTAAGTGGCATATTTACTTGAACCCTGACAAAGGATAACATCTCCCTCTTCCTTTATTATCTCAGAATACCTAGCAATAATACTAATTGATGGATTTCAAGACCCTTTATTTCCCACGCATATTTTCCCCACAGCAAGTCCTCTGTGACTTTTCACTAGTTAGGCCCCACCTTGAGTATGCAGCCAGTGTATGGGATCCGAATGAATTAGGTTTGATCAGAGAACTAGACAGTGTGCAGCGTAGAGCAGCTAGGTATTGTTAAAAGGTGTTACGATAGGTTGAGTAGTGTTTCAGAATTAATACAAGAATTAGGGTGGGGATCATTATCAGAGCGTAGGTTAAAGTTCAGATTAAATCTATTGGAGAAATTTCAATCGGATTGCTTTACTGAAGATGTTAGGCACATATTAAAAACACCAGCGTATTATGCTAGATTCGTCCAGACAAATAAGATTAGAGAGATGGATTATCGTACCGATAGATTCAAAATGGCATTTGTCCCCCGCACTACAAGAGAACAGAATAGACAGCATAGCAAAGGGATAGTTAGGTGAAATATTTTAGAGTAGTCAGTAGTGCATGATGCATGTATTAATCCCTGAATTACTATATAAACTAACAATTTAGTTGCATGAGACCCTATAGTTGCTTGTTTGGATGTCGGTAGTGCATGCTTGGTGATCTTCACCCCCTGCCACGCACCCACGCAGTGGCTTGCAGGGTATCGTGTAGATGTAGATGTAGGAGTTGAGGACGAGTTGGGCAACATTTTGACGTCAGTATCATTCTTAAAAAGGTATTCCGTCCATTTTTTTCTGAAAATATACCCCAGTAAATTATTTACCATTCGTAGTCTTGTATTGCTAAGATAAAAATCTTGGTTTTTGGCCAAATATACATGCGTTATTATAGAAAAGGATTAAAGAATTAAGCGAGAGAAATGAGATTTCTTCTGTCACATCGTAAATGAAAGGGATAAACCAAGGGAGATGCAAACATTCTGAGACAAAACTTCATAAAGAGATCATTACGTTGCATCACACAACTGGGACTCCTATTCCGGCCAAGGGTCAAGTAATGTCTCAAGTGAGGTTTCATTTGATTTAAACTACAGCATGCAACCTGCCTGTATCAAAAAAGATTTCTCTGGACTCATGCGTACCTCTGCTTTAAGTGTACCTACCTGAAGAGAGGACTTTCAAAGCGATCTGAACCTCCGAGTGATATGGCTAGGAGCTCACATCTTGCTTGTCAAGCCTACAACCTACGTCACAAGGAACACCTTTCCAGAGTAAGAATTCGCTTTAGTGCTGGAGAAATCATTTCTTGGGCGGTTCACGGTAAGGAAAAGTCCTACTAAGGATTTGAATCAGGTTAGGTTGTCGAGATGAATGAGTTGTTTCGGTGCAACATTTGCACCTTTTTGCGAGCAGTGGGTCTATTCCCTCCGATGAGTATTACAACGCCCTGCTGATTGGCTGGTGGAAAGACAGGCTCAAATGGTTTTCATTTGGCAAAAATGAGCTTATTGGGGTCGAATCTGATAGAGTTTATAGAATAAAAAGACCCGTATTTTTCCGTTTTTTGATCCGTCAATTATTTCTCGAGTTATAAGCGGCGAAAAACTGATGTTTTTAACCATTTCGGAAAAGTGGGCGTGGTGCAACCTCTGACGTACATCGACTTCGTCCAATCACAACTGAGCCCGCGAAGCCACTTTGCCTTATCGCAATAAGGGGGTGGACAAAGCTGACTATGCCAATGGGAGCGATTGCGACAGCATCTGTGCGAGCAGACCTTCCGAGATCCCCCCTCCACTCCCTTCCCTTCCACGAAAAGCAGTCTAGGACGGGAGGTGAATGACGTCAATGTTATCAGAGCAGCTTTTTCGGTGGGCGTCACCTTTTGCTTATTTTGATTTTTTTTGTTGTGAGTGAATGGTTGTGGTTAGGAGATTAATATTTTCTCTAAAATTCATTTTTTGTTTCCATCTAACGATTTCGTGCACAAAATTGCGATTTCGGTTCCGAGTTAACGCCTCTTTTGCAATAAAACTGTGAGTAATACCTAATCGGAAACATTGGACAACGGCATATTAGGTCATACGATGTGTTGGGCTAAGCTGGGGCACCTGAAAATCTAATTCCTCTTCTTTGAAAAGACTCGAGTAAGAGAGAGAGAGAGAGGTGGTGGGGAAGAGACGAAACTTCCTTTCGCTGGATGCAGCGACGGCGTTCGCGAGTGGCGACTCCGGTTTCCACAGTAGAAGGGGCAATCGCGGTAGGGGGGAGGGGGTTGTGTGTCTGAATTCCAGCCCCCCCCCCCCGCCCCTCCGCCCCCCCGCCATATACAACCCCCGACTCGAGAAACTCGGAAGGAAGTGGCGGCAGCTCTTCGTGAAAATTCCCGTGTCAACCACGGCGACGAATGTTAAATGCGGGTTTTTAATGTCTGTTTACGAATTTATGATGCCCTCTCCCATATATAACTCCCTGCTCGCTCTTTCATCTCGCCTCTCCCTTTGTGTGGCCTTCCCAATGGTTCCGTTCCCTCTGCCCTTCGTTTCATAAGGCCGAACCAGCAGCGCATGCGTCCGTCCTTGGCGCGTCGCGCGCACCCTCCGAGTAGAGGATGAAGGGGAACGGAGCGCAAGGGTTGCTCTCGACTCCACATCCCGCTGTATTGCCTTCAACTGTTGCGCGTGCGCTTTCCTACGTTGCATACGCACAGGAACGACCCCTCAAGGAGGCTCCAACGAATTATGAAGTAGATGTCATTTTTGCGAAAATTTCAGGACACATTTTTCGGCCCTTCTATCGATTGGCAATAAAATAATGAGGCCTTTCCATCATGTACTTGAAGAAAAAAGACGCTGAAAATCAGCTATTTTATACATGCTTATACGGCAGAGATATTGTGCGCAATTTTAGGTTGAATTTAGCATTGTGAAAAAGTGCTCGCCTTACCGCACTTGTTTAATTGATATTAATAAATGTTTGCTCGAAAAAAAGCAGAAAAGCCTTAGTTACATGAAAGTGGCGCCACAGTATGTTGTGATCATTGGCAACGGTACCTCCTTGTGACGGAACGTGCTTACAAGAATATTTACTAACTTGATTTAGGATTATACCTAACCAAGGTCCTTCTTATATTTTTTTTGTAATTTAAACATTTCATTGGTTATTGAAATGGTGTAATTAATACCAGTGTTTCCAAATGGTAGCAGCGTCATTGTTGCATAACAGTTTTCAAAAATACGAATGTTAATAAAATTCAAAACAAGGAGTTGTATTTGCAAGGGAATAGTTTAAAACTACTTAAGAAAATATTTAACCTATTTTAGAATACGTATTAGCGGGATTGAGCATGTATTCTCATTTTGTAAATTAAACGTGGCAACAACACTTCAGCCATGTTTCGAAGTCAAAATGAGTTAAAAGAGATTGTAAAAAATAGAATGCAACTACAACGCGCTATATAATAGCATAATCATACAATTATTGTGTATACGTTCTCACCCTATAGATGATTTTCCATATAGTTATTTTTCTGGATCGGTATTTATTCATTAAATAAATTAGCTCTTTTACGGAATATTGAATCGCGCCCTATTGGAAATTTCTCATAGTTCTCATAGGTATTTCTCATAATATCTAATGAGAAGTTATGAGATCTAATGAGAAGCTATGAGACCTTATGAGAAGTTCATGAGATCTTATGAGAAGCTATGAGATCTTATGAGAAGTTCATGAGATCTTATGAGAAGCTATGAGATCTTATGAGAAGTTCATGAGATCTTATGAGAAGCTATGAGATCTTATGAGAAGTTCATGAGATCTTATGAGAAGCTATGAGATCTTGTGAGAAGTTCATGAGATCTTGAGAAGTTAATGCATTAACTCATGAGATCTTATGGGAAGCTTTGAGAACTTATGAAACTCCTCATTAGAACTTAAAAGATTTCTTGTAAGTGCTATGAGAAGCCATATATGGATTAAACTCTTGATTGTGGAACATTTTTATCGGTTCCTACCCAGATGATTTTCGGACTTAGTTTTTGGCGCCTTCGTTGAAAATATTTTAAGTTGCATTGAATGACGAACGAAGATGCATCTCCAAAAATGTTGTTTAAAACGCGATTCATGAACTTTGGAAGCGTTTAAACTCTTGATTGTGGAACATTTTTATCGGTTCCTACCCAGATGATTTTCGGACTTAGTTTTTGGCGCCTTCGTTGAAAATATTTCAAGTTGCATTGAATGACGAACGAAGATGCATCTCCAAAAATGTTGTTTAAAACGCGATTCATGAACTTTGGAAGCGTTTAAACTCTTGATTGTGGAACATTTTTATCGGTTCCTACCCAGATGATTTTCGGACTTAGTTTTTGGCGCCTTCGTTGAAAATATTTCAAGTTGCATTGAATGACGAACGAAGATGCATCTCCAAAAATGTTGTTTAAAACGCGATTCATGAACTTTGGAAGCGTTTAAACTCTTGATTGTGGAACATTTTTATCGGTTCCTACCCAGATGATTTTCGGACTTAGTTTTTGGCGCCTTCGTTGAAAATATTTCAAGTTGCATTGAATGACGAACGAAGATGCATCTCCAAAAATGTTGTTTAAAACGCGATTCGTGAATATTACAAGTCCCAAAATCGTCTTGATAAGGGACCCAAAAAAGTTCTAAAATCAAGAGAGTCTCATAAACCAGAAATAACAACTGTCGTGCCCACGAGTAATTTTAACGTGAATATTCACATTTTTATAGTTCGCGGGTTGTGGACAGTTGTATCGACCAATATCGAATAGACTATTATCGATTAATTGCAAGACCACTTCGAAATTCAAAATGGCTACCACATAGCGAGAAACGTGAGAAAGAATCAAGAACATTATATAGTGTTCTTGGAAAGAATTATCTCCTCAAGTAATTACGTTTTATTTTAATTAGTGTTCATGGAAGATTATTTTTTAATTGTAATGGACACTAAAGTTACGGTGAGTGAATGATTGTTATGACAAGCGATTGTGTTGAACGAATTTGTCGTTTTAATCTGCCTTCCATGTGCAGGCTTTTTGAATTGCTGACTCGAAAGAATTGAATGTATTTATCATTTTTCAGGCATATTAAAGTCATAAACAAATTGGAACATTCGGAATGATCCAATGAGAATTCAGATCATCATTCAGCTACATGATAAACGTGAATATTTTGTGTGTGTTGTGACAGTGCAGTGATGACTTTCGGTGATATTTAAAGGAATTCCCCGTTGGAAAAATATAGTTTCTGTTTTTAGAGGAGCGTTATTAAAAAAAAAGACTTCTGGTTGTTGAACACCTAGACCAACCATTAAAATAAAATCTTATGCATTAAGCAAGCTCGATCGCAGCTTTTAATTCTCATGTCATGTGGTTTATTTAATATTTTTATTGTCACATTGGTTATTTTGGAGATTATGCCTCATATATTTGGAATCTTGTGTGTTAAAAAGGCAAGTGAATGCAATAATTGAACCTGGAAGTAGTGTCAATAAATATAATAAATTTATAAACTGTCCTCTTTGTTTAAAATTCTAACTCGCATAAGTGTGTTAATAAAATTGTGAATTCGTTATGTGACATCAAGAAACGCTAAACGTTCACGGATTTAGTTCGGTTGAGTTACGTGTATAGTGGGCGTATGCCAAATAATGCCTAATCATTGCTAGATCTCATTGCCAATTTATTATGAGAAAATTTCTTATGAGACTTATGAGACAATTTCTCATAAGATCTTATGAGAAAATTTCTCATTAGATCTCATTGCCAATTTATTATGAGAAAATTTCTCATAAGTTCTAATGAGAAATTTTCTCATAAGATCTAATGAGAAAATTTCTCATAAGATCTCATTGCCAATTTATAATGAGAAAATTTCTCATAAGATCTAATGAGAAAATTTCTCATAAGATCTAATGAGAAAATTTCTCATAAGATCTCATTGCCAATTTATTATGAGAAAATTTCTTATGAGACTTATGAGAAATTTCCAATAGGGCGGAGTCACGGTGGAGCCTCCTTAAGGGGATCAGGTTGGTGTCCCATCCCGAGGCACCGGATTCGAACCCCGGCAGTGGCGCATTTTTTTCATCGGCCTACTTGAGTTCTTTTTGAAGAGCTTTCGAGTCTACTGTTTCGACCGTCGGGCGCCCTTGCCGACATTCATTGCATTTGTGGATTTAGAGAAGGCTTTTGACGACGTGGATTGGGATTCAATGGAATTGGAATTCCTAAAGGAACTGGAGAGTCATACGTGCGCATACAGTCCGATCGGTCACTGGAGTGTTGATTCCTGCGATCATTAGCCTGTACGGTGGTTAACTCAGGGATAATGCCCTTGATTTCGAAAGTTCCCTCCTAGGAAATTACAAATTGCGGTGCTATTTTGGGAGTCACTTCCTCCTCCTGAATCCTTCCTCAGAGTTAAGTCTTGCTGGGAGAGTCGATCATGCATGCATGCAACGTGATGTTCGAGGGTGAAGAGGCTGCTCTGATCACATCGAACGGATAATGTTGGGACAAGGCCTTGCGAAGCCGGACGTGGAGAGATCTTCCATAAGAAGAAGGAGAGGAAGGCAGTGGTGGGAGGGCGCCAAGGGAGGCGCCTCCGCCGCCGGGGAGAAGGACTCTATGCGCGCAAGGTTTACTCTTCTCTCTCTCTCTGAGGTCCTTCTGCGTTCTTTTCACGTGCGATCATAATGGGGGCGTTTACTCGGAACCGAAATAGCAATTTTGTGCACGAAATCGTTAGATGGAAACGAAATAAGAATTTTAGCGAAAAAATTAATTTTATAAACACAACCATTCACTCATAAATCAAAAATTAAAATAAGCAAAAGGTGACGCCCACCGAAAAAGTTGCCTTGATACCATCGACGTCATTTTCCTCCCGTCCTTGACTGCTTTTCGGGGAAGGGAAGGGTGTGGAGGAAGGTCTGCTCGCACAGATGCTGTGGCAAGTGCTCCCATTGGGACAGCCAGCTGTCCCCCCCCCCCCCCCATTGAGATGAGGCGAAGTAGCTTCACGGGTATAGTTGTGATTGGACGAAGTCGTTGTACGTTAGAGGTGGCACCACGCCCACTTTTCCGAAAGGGTTAAAAACATCAGTTTTTCGTCGCTTATAACGCGAGAAATAATTGACGGAACAAAAAACGGAAAAATACGGGTCTTTTTATTTTACAAACTCTAACAGATTCGGCGATAAAAAAATACGGTAAACGACACCATTGCATGGTGGGTCAATATTGGAGTTTAACTTGGACCAGTGCGCTGCAGTGGAGCTGTGGAAAACTGGCATTTTTCAGAGTGAAACCTCTATCATCAGTAGCATTTGTAAAAAATCGTCTCAATCCTACAGATTAATTATCACCCAATAGTACAGCAAGACGCGATGAGGACTGAGTCGTTGCTAAGTACTTGGATTTAAACGTGGGATGTTATGCATTCGAAGCACGTTTGTTCCCTCCAAGTAGCTGAAGCGTAACACTAAAAGTCGTAAAAAAGTAAAGAAACTATTGACAAGGATTTGTAATCCTCTTCAAAAGACTCCCTGCAGTGACATCTCCCAGTGTTTCGCCGCAACTTTCCGATTGCCGATTTTCGGTGAAGTCATCTTATACGTCTTATATCTTCCGGTATTGGCACCGTGGTCGGATTTCTAAACTTCACAGTGCTAAAACCCACAGGATACTCAATCCACACAAGTCCTGGGACAAATTCTAGTATGCTAGCCGTCACTTGACATTGAGGACGGAATATAGCATGATGGGAAGGGTCGTATGAGGTTTCACACGATAATATAACTTATAAATGCGATCCTTGCGATGAATTTGTATTACGTAGTGATTTAAAAAAGGTAAGTTCGCAGACCAACTGCAAACTCTTAACGTAATAATTCGGCGGTTACTAGGGCCTACTGGCAGCTATTAGCTAACAAGTACATCATAAAATATGAAATTATGTCGCTCAGAGAGAGTATGATAAGAAAAGTATCTTACTTATTAACAGATTACTAGTTCTGTATTACACGATACTGTAAAGCTATCGTTATAGCGAGTATCATCTAGTATCTGTTACGACTGTCGAGTACCCAAGAGAAGCTAGGATTTACAAAAAGAGTACTTGGGAAATGAGATGAGAAGACAAAAGAGCGATGTTACTTTTCACTAGTTAGGCCCAACCTTGAGTATGCAGCCAGTACATGGGATCCTAATGAATTAGGTTTGATCAGAGAACTAGACAGTGTGCAGCGTAGAGCAGCTAGGTTCGTTAAAAGGTGTTACGATAGGTTTAGCAGTGTTTCAGAATAAATACAAGAATTAGGGTGGGAATCATTATCAGAGCGTAGGTTAAAGTACAGATTAAATCTATTAGAGAAATAAAGGTAGTTGTTTCAGGCTTGATTTGGTGGAATATCATAGCGAAAGAAAAAACTGGCAATTTTCCACAAGAATAAAGATTTTTACTTGATCTGTTTCGGTGTACAATACCATCTTCAGGTGAATCTGTGAACTGCCAGTTTTTTCTTTCTCTATTACAGAAATTTAAAACAGAGCGCTTTGCTGAAGATGTTAGGCACATATTAAAAACACCAGCGAATTTTGCTAGATTCAACCAGATAAATAAGATCAGAGAGATATATTGTCGTACAGATAGATTCAAAATGGCATTTTTGCCCCGTACTATAAGACAACAGAATAGGCAGCATAGCAAAGGGATAGGTAGGGGAAATATTTTAGAGTAGTCTGAAGAGCATGATGCATGTATTAACAACAATTTCCTTTATTGCTGCGTAGATATCAACCATCTAGCTGCATACGACTGTATTATCTAGCATGTTTCAATGTAGTAACCTAGTTGCATCTAAGTAGTGCATGTTTGGTGTTCTTGACCCCCTGCCACACGCCCTCGCGGTGGCCATTGCATAGATGCAGATGTATATCCGTCGAGTAGCTGGGTCAGGTATCGAGTAAAACGGGTTGGGCGAACGAGGGCATTCTTCCATCGAGGTGTACCGTGGTATGTTGCGAAGGAGAGGCCGGGATGGGTTTCCTTGCGTTCGCCGAGGTTGGAAGTGGAGAAGACGGGGGTTGAGGTTTATTTTGTTGGGTAGACGGACGTTTTCCGAAGGCCAGGAGTTAAAAAAAGGGAGGCTCGATATTTACCGTTGCATGTGGCAAAGAGAAAATCTGCTCTTGTGATGAGGACCAGTCACAACGTTAAATATCTATACATCAATGTAATACCCTCCAAGTCACCGCGAGGGCGTGTGGCAGGGGGTGAACATCACCAAACATGCACAATTGACGTGCAAATAAAGCCCGTTTCACGCGATCCAGCACAAGACCTAGAAGTGTGCTAGCCGCTACTTGATATATTGAGGACAGAATCTAGTATGATTGGAACCATCCTGGGAGGTTTCACACGATCATCGACCTTGTGCTTGCTATGAATCGATTATTCCTTATGATTCCATACTAATTTAAAAAAAAGAGAAGTACGCACAGCGTTTGTAACGTGACTTGATTGGTCGATGGCTACTGGGTCCTACTAGGTCCTACTAGTAATCTAGTACCGCATCAAGTACGGAATCCAGTAGCTCAGCGAGTATACTAGCTAGCATGCTTGCAAGCCAGTATACTGGTTCTGCTCACAAGATACTGGAAAGCTAGCATACTAGCAAGTATACTAGACCTGTACTTGATCAAGTGTCGTGTGAAACGCGCTTAAGAACTACAATGATACTACTTCATGAAATCAAGTTAGGTATAGGAGTCACGTGCAACTAGATGGCAAGTGTCAACAAAGTTTGGAAGTGATTACTGGTAGCAATGGATATCTCTAAATATATTTCTCTATATTTACCCACTATATGCATGGGTTAGAAATGTTAACACATGCATCGTGCACTACAGACTACTTGAGCAATCTTTCACCTACCTATACCTTTGCCATGCTGCCTAATATTCTTCTGATAGTTCGCCCAAAAAATTACTCTTAAATCTATCGGCACGACAATCTATCTCTCGTATCTTATTTATCTCATCACGTCTTATCACAGTCCTAGAAGTTCTTAATGTGGCACACAGAAAATCTGCTCTTGTGATGAGGAGGTATTTCTTTTCGTTATACCTGGTGTTATACATTAGTAAATTCATTGAGTACATGAATTTATTTCTGTAAAGTAAACGCTTAATTGACTCCATCTTCTTTTAACCTATCCGTTATAAAATTCTGCTGGATTTCAGGTTAAAATCGATATTTTAACCTAAGATCTGATAACGATTCCCAACCTGAATGTTCCATTTCTTTCGATCCACTGCCATCGTACCTATCATAACACCTTTTAAGGAGGTCGATCCGAAAAGTGAAAGTCATGTCATTTTTTTATACTTTCAGCGCTTATAGAACTAAAGTTCCTCTATCTAATAAAGTAAAGGTAATTATACCAACACATACTCCTTTTTGCACAAATTGAATTTGAAATTACAAATTATATACGATTAACGGCGAGAATGGCCATCGCATGGGAATATAACGTTTAAAAATACCATAGTGACATGTCATTTTTGCAAAAAACTGATATTTTATGCTTAATTTCACGAGGAATAAAATGACACGAAATAAAGGTATAAACTCACCGTATTTTTCGCTAAATCCACCAATTTCTGCGCTTATAGCGGACGAAATGCGTTAGTTGACTTCAAGTGGCGATGCGGTCGCTGTAGCCATAATGGTTGGCGTATGAATAATATCATTACTAATGAGATGTTAAAGAATACCTATTTCAAGAAATAGTATAGCATAACGTTTGATAGTAATATCCTGGTGTTATACATTAGTAAATTCATTGAGTACATGAATTTATTTCTGTAAAGTAAACGCTTAATTGACTCCATCGTCGAGCTGATTAAAATTATCACAAAAAATAAATCCTTCGACTTTCCATCGTATTTTCTTGTGATACTTATGACTTTCAATAGCTTAGGCAATTTTCTTTTTGAAGTAAGGATCACATAGCAGGCATATACTCGCACTTTAATTAATAAGATTCCGTAAACCACTTGACTCAAGCAGTCGCGAGCCAACCTCCTTGAGAAACCTAGCTGGTTAACGCTCCAGGAAAGGACGTAGGGGCTCGTATCCCAGCATGGCATCGCCCTGATCTCATCTCAACGGACACCGAGCACCAAAGTGACGCCGAACCGTGCCTCCGCTGGACTCGGTGGGTTCCCGCACCAAGTGGTGCGGGGGCCGGGTGTGGCGACCACCGTCCGCGTGGGCCCGGCCCCCGCAAAGGAGCCCGCTCTCTCTCGGCATAAAAATGGGCCGTGACAGCAGTGAGTGTGAATATAAGGGAGGGAAGGGGGGAGGGAGGGGCTTGGGGGTTGAATGGCGAAGGAGTGATATATGTTCTCACCCTCCACACACACACACATACATATACATACCTGTGGGGAGGAGGGTGGTTTTGAGGCCCCCCTCGTGACAAGGGTGTGAATAGTGGGGTCCATTGTGGTGGGGAGGGCGCGTGGGCCCTTCGGACGCTCATTGTGACGCTCTCGTAAATCCTCTCGAGGGCCCTCGTCCGACTCAAGCGGACGGGGAAGTGCGTTTCTCAGTGTGCGCGGCTCGGTCTTCATTATCTTCTGAGCTCTCGTGATGATGATGGCGATGGGTTGGGAAGGGCATTTAAAAAGTGACCGGAAATCTCGTCAGAGTGCCGTGAGCGCAATGCGACCCGATGTTCGATGCTCGATTGCAGCAAACGCCAAATCGATTTGAATTCGTCTTATCGCGTGATATAACAGGAACGGGTGCGTGGCGATGGAGAATTGCCCGGAGTGCCCTTCATTGGCTCCGCTGGACTTCTCTCGGCGCTGTTTCCCACACATCTACATTTACATAATACCCTGCAAGCCACCATAAAGGCGTGGGGCAGGGGGTGAATTCTAACCAAACATGCACTATATACATGCATTTAAAAGGATTAGTATTAATATACTGTTCTAAACTTCACTATTTAAAAAAATTGAAAATAGCAAGGCAAACATGCAAAAACATACTGTTAGTTGGGTTAGCTATAAGTCTTTGTACCAACATGCAGCTACCAATGTTATCCATTGCTACACTCGTATTGGACATATTTACCGCTATTCATATCCCTAATTGTACGAGGAAAAAAAGGCAATTTGACCCTTGGACAGATTCAGGCGAATAGATACTGAAAAATTCGGTGCTGAAAAATTCGGTGATGTTCCCTAAATGGAGTTCTTTTACTCCTTTGATCAATGACCTTGCATCTACATCTACGTAATACTCTGCTAAGCACCGCGAGGGTGTGTGGCAGGGAGTGAAAATCCTCAAACTTGCTCCATTTACATGTAACTAGGCTGCTACATGGAAACATGTTAGGTAATAGATGCAGCTGGATTGTTAGTATCTACATAGTAATAAGGCTATTGTTGGTTATAATGGCATTTCTTTAAATACATTTATGCACAACTACCTATCGTGCTTGGGTTAGTAATGTTATTACACGCACCACAGACTACTCTTATAATATTTCACCTCCGATCCCTTTGCTATACTGCCTACACGGAAAAAAAATTCTAGTTAGAATAACTAGAATCCTGGTTATTTTTCTACACTGTGTAGTAAAATATGAACCAACCCGATTCCTGGTTACAACTACTACACTGTTTATTAAACCAGTCTGGTTAGAGTTACTACACTTTCTGGTTATTTTAACATCCCTGTCCAGTAAGAAACATTAAACCCGCAGGTAAAATACACCTTCTTATTAAAGCAGCAGGGTTGTCTCGTAAGAAATACTTCGCAGTCAGTTGAAATTAGTACAATGTTTGGTAACTGGCCGATCAGGAATAATATTTTTTTAAAGAATACTATAGTTTGTCGTCAGTATACCTGTACTTTATAAGTGGTCTACCGAGTTATAAATTATAAGAGATTCAGTGGATGTAGTAATACAAAATAATACGGTGGTATTGTAATAGACATTTACTATTTTTCAGATTTTCATACAATATATGGACAAAGTAAATGAGGTGTGACTTATAGTTCTTAATATTTACAATTCACACTAGCAAAAATGAAAAGTATACATGCATGTTTTTATGATATCAACCATGCCAAAGTACACAGTTGGTTAATATCCGTCACTGATTGAAATTCCACACCTTTTTGGTGATAGGCAATTGACTACCTCCTGTAGAATTCTACAACTCACAGTTGACGCCCACCCTGCCTTGTTCAATAAATGTACACTTACAGTCAGATCACTTTTTGAGGCGAGCTCATCAAATGTAGCGCATGGGGTGTCCGTATCTTCAGTCTCCAATTTCTTCCTCGCGTCATCAGTGTATTATGAATCGCCCTTACTCCCCTCTCTATCGTCGATATCATCACGGAACGTGAAAAATTTAGAATTCTGTTTGACATAAATATTTTCAGAGGAAACAAATATTCGATACAGAAAAGGCAGAGTGCAGGTTGGCTGGTAATTATATAGAAAATCACTTCGGCGCCCGCGCGTGAGAGTAATACGTACTTTTAAAAACATCTTTGAAGGCAGAATGATTCTAGAGCTCCAGCAGTCGATCGACTTAAGAGTACATGAGTATAACATCTACGGGAGCAGTCATAGTGGACTCACTATATAACGTCCTCACACTTCAACCGGCAAGGTACTACTGAGTCCAACGACCGTTGGGCTGTCACGGCTAATCAAGAATGCATCATGTGTAACACAATTTTCGTCCTCGCGTCGCACGGACCAAGGGTTCAGACACAGCTTGACACGGCGGCACTCGCGTCGTTGGGGAAACTATGTAAGCGGTTGTCTGGTAAAATCAACCTGGCAGCCGCTACCCAACTTCTGGCTCATATTACCGGACAGTGTTTGGTAACACGAGCTAGGATTCTGGTAATTTTAACCAGGATTCTCGTTATTCTACCTAAGAGGGGTTCAACCAGGATCAGCGTAGTAGTTTTAACGACACTTTTTTCTCCGTGTATTGTGTTCTCTTATAGTATGCGCGAAAAAATTACATTTTAAATCCATCGGTGCGACAATGTGTCCCTCTGATCTTCTTTATCTGGTCAAATATAGCATAATACGCAGGAGTTTTTAATAGTTATCTTCAGTAAAGCTATCCGTCTTTAATTTCAGCAGGAGATAATCTGATTTTATTTTTGAGAGATGCGCAGCGGTATGCGACGATTGATCCCTGCGCTGCCCCACTGTTCGGCGGTGGGAGGGGAAGGGGGAGTGTTGGGGGGGGGGGAGGAGGGGGGTCGCTGTAGCCAATGCCAGGGCTCTGCAACACACACACGTATGCTAAAGGAATCAACCCATGCCTAATTACTCGCGTAATGATTCCAAAACGACGCAAAGAGAGACCAGGGAACTTAAATTTTGGCTCCGTAGATTACGGTACCACTCTAACCACGATTTGGGACGAGAAAAAAAAATCATCCCAGACACGAAGAATTTGCTGGGACGGAACAGGAAGAAAACTTTGGGACCGAGAGATGTGTTGGGACGTGCCTGGACGAAAATATTGCGACGGAGGAAAATGTTGGGACGAGACGAAGTGAAATTTTCAGGATGAAAAAAATGTGTGGACGTGCCTGGATGAAAATTTTGGGACGGAGAAAATTTTGCAGAGGAAACTAGATTAATTTTTAATTTCGTCAATTCGTGATATGCATATTTTTATATCCTAAAATAAGTCTTAACTAAAGTACTAGTCAGAAAAGAGAATGATTACTTGCTAAAAATTATCATAGCAATAAAACTTGTTACACTGATACCGGGAATTCGATCGAGTGTTTCTACCTAAATACACCGAATGGAAGGTGTAAACGGAATAATTTTAATTAAAGAACGTAAACGAACAAACCTCGATTATCTGTGGGTTGGGTGCCTCTAAAACGGGATACTTTACTAATGTAATATCAGCTAAGCTAATCTAAACTGAACAAATCAGCTAAGGGAAGTGCTACCTCTAAAAGGACGCTTTGAAACTCAAAGGAAATGCATGATGCTTCAAAAATGCACGCGGTTGTCCACAACTATGGCCTTACAATGTGTTTATCGTAAAATGTAAAACAGTGAGGGTAAAAAATATTGGCCCTTAGGCTGCTCATAGAGAAGAGAACGGAGAAGAACAAGCCGACGTACATTGCATTTGTGGATTTAGAGGTTTTTGACAACGTGGATTGGGATTCAATGCTTGGAATTCTGAAGGGAGTTGGGGTGTCATACATGACCGAAGAATTATCCAGTTTGTATAAAAATCAAGTAGCTGTGATTGAATATGGCCCCAACTGTGAAGAAGCAAGGATAAGGAAAGGAGTGAGACAAGGCTGTGCACTGTCTCCCGTAATTTTTAATGTTTACATCGAGAGAGCAATAAATGAAATCAAAGAGAAGACTTCTGGAGTGACTATCCATGGAGGAAAAATAAGCATGCTGCGATTCGCTGATGATATAGCATTCATAGCAGAGACAGAGAGGGATCTGAACAAGACTCTAGTAGCCATAGAAAGGACAATGGCCAGATATCAGCTGAAGATAAATAAGAAGAAGACTAAGATATTGGTGTGCAGCAAGAAATAAGAGGCCAAAACCAATGTCAAACTAGGAAAACAAAAACTTGAGGAGGTGAAAGAGTTCTGTTACCTAGGAGGCCGAGTAACCAACGATGGATGAATCAAGAAAGAAATAGTGAATAGAATAACCAAGGCAAAGAGGGCATTCTACCAAAAGAAGAATCTACTTACAGCTGGAAATACAACCTTGGAAGCAATTCATCAAAACGTATATCTCGAGAATGTTTCTTTACGGTAGTGAGGCATGGACGATGACAACAGCGGAGAAGAAAAGTGTGGAAGCATTAGAAATGTGGTGCTACAGAAGAATGCTGAAGATTAAATGGATCGACCGAGTGACAAATGAAGAAGTCCTAAAAAGAGTGGGAGAAAAGAAAAGTCTGCTGAAAACTATAAAAAGAAGAAGGGACAACTAAATCGGCCACATCTTGAGACACGATGGCCAGTTGAAGACTATGTGGGAAAAGTGAACGGGAAGATTGGAAAAGGCAGGCCTCGTATGAGATACATAGAACAGGTCGTAAAGGACGTGAAAAAGAGAGGAGTTAGGTCAATATGAACAGGTTGGCCGATAGAAGCATCGAGTGGAGGGCTGCGTCAAACCAATCCTAGGATTGTAGACCAATGATGATTATAAGGGTAAAAAAGATGATAAATACCGAAATGAACGCCAGAATAGAAAGAAAACCGAGATGAAAAAAATTGGTCTAGACGTGAGGAAACGAAAGGCGAGACGAATAACGTTTTGGGACGAGGCGACACGAAAAATTCGAAACGGAGGTTTGTTCACTTCCGTTCACCAAGCCCTGAGTCTAACTATGAACTTTAATACTATTATACGCATGCAATGAACAGGGTTAAATACAACAACACAGGATGGTATGTTTGATGTTCGATTAAAATCAAGGGAAACATTCAAAACGTTTTACAGCCACTCATCGTCTTCCTCCATACGAAGTCCAAGGTTTATTTAACAACCTTGGTTAGTAGATTTTCAATATCACGTAATGGTAATATTTTATTGTTAATTCTCATTTTTATTGTTATCTTCTAATCTAATCGTAGACATATACCCGTACTCAACCGGAAGTTCACCAGTCATATTTCATCCCCTGTGACCACGACATTGACCATATTCACTCCACCTTTAGAATTTAAAATTGAATTTTAGTTCTCTTTTAGGTTTTGTCTTCGTTTAATACATCCACTTCTCCTCGTGTCCTGTTCTGAACTAAAGATCTACTCAATGTATTTGTATTAAACAAATAAATTTAGTTTAATTGTAGTGAACAAATAAATTGAGCTTCCATCATCTGCCATCATCTGCCATCATCTATTACCATCTTTCCTAAAGAATTCTTCAGCCTTTCACTCTCTGATTGCCATCTAATTTCCGTTCAGTTAATTTCAAAGCTACTGCTTTTGCGAAACACTTTCCCGGCACCTTCGAAAACCGTGAATGGTTTTCACCGAGGAGGATATTTGCTCTGACATGTTTCTACTCGTTTTCGTAAAGTTTCGCAATATAATTTTGGTGCTTGCTTTCATTTCAACATAAAGTTCTTGAAGTATTCCAGCGATATTTATGGCACGAGGATTTAAAGTGTCTTTGAGCTACTTTTCGGTCTCATTTGTTGGTATGAAGACCTAGAAAACTAAATTTTCATTTTGTGCTAAGCCTTTAAGGAAACTGAGATTTTTCTTCTTTGCCATAATTCTTTCATTCTTTCAGAGTATTCTTTAATTTAAAAATGAATAGCAATTACTCATAGTCCTAAAAAATCACAGTTTCTTTTCTATAAAACCTTTTAAGAAGCTTTTAAAAAAATCAACTTTGTGCATCTTAATGGGTTGGATAAACCTTATGCAGGGACATCCTGTGTTTCGAAAACACCTGTAATTTTTGATAAATCCAAATCATCTCTCATTTATAAATTTAAATGAATGGTGGTTCTAAATCATTAGCCTACGAGTCTGAACTATCGTTGCTCACACATATTTGGGGGTCCAAAGCATTATTTGAATACTCGATGGCAAAAATTACTGTTTCTGCCAAAATTGGCGCTTAATTTAATGTAATTTACTTTCATTGATGCCACGCAATAATTTTATTTAATGGGCAGCTTTGCAAGTACCAAAGAAGAGCCGAAGAACATACACCGTAGTACACGATCTTACTTGTTCCACAAAACTCGTAGATTTGCTTTTGAGCGGTCCCTGCCGGCCACTCCTCACACACCAGTTCGCAGTCCTTACATCAAACCTCTCTTTCCATCTTCTTGCCTACTGTCTGCCTTGGAGCATATCTAGTGATGATTTACCTTTCCACAAATCCTTGAGGTGCCACGATAGGTACTCTGCAGATGAAAGGTACTAAGCTCATAGCTAAGCTAAGAAATAATTAACCACTGTCTTCAGAATCATATGTTAGTTTTGGAGAGATATTTTGTATGAATGTTACCCTTGATGCCTACCTACCCTTGATTTAGAATTCCAGTAGCTGGGGACCGAGCTATGCTCGGTGATGTTTTAATATAATTCTATTAGTGAATTAAATATAAATAACAACGCAGTTTTGCAGCAAATTCAAAATTATATTTCATTAGGATAAACATATCTCAAAGATTAAAATTTATTAATATATAATGTATTAGAAAGTAATATTAAAATTAATTATTTCCTTTGGAACATACAAAAAGTTGTCTATGCCAGAATCTATTTTTATTGTATTACTATTAACGACTATTGTATTTAAAATCACTTTCCATAAAAATAGGGACTCTTTATTACGGAAGAGTTTGATTCACTGTTGGTTTTCTCGATGGAAACTTTCGACAGCAATCTCTTTCCTTATCACATAATGGATAATCCAAGTGTTTTCTGGATTAAAAGCACCTTTACACTGTTTTATTTTTTAGTCGAGAAAAAAACACCTTGTAATATTATCTGCATGAAAACGTTTATACGGATGTCAAGGCCAACGCATTCATATGTTTCACCATGGGCATTACATGCCATCATATCAAACGCTTGTCTTACGAGAGAGATGCTGCATGATATAGCCAAGCTGACCAAAGTAATTATTGGAATATGTTGGTGCTTCTCGGAGCAATTTGCCCCAGTTATTATTGCTACATTTATGATATGTTTACTCAGTCAGTAACCCTTAATCTGGTCCCATTAAGCAGCCCTTCTCATGCACTTAAGTTCTGCAAGAGCATCTTCATAAGTCTACAGCCCTTTAGATTTCCAAGGCAGTAGCGAGGTCCCGCTGGAGCGGACGTTGACGTCTCCCGGAGACTTCAACGGCCGACGCCGTCTCTTTTCCCCAGCCGACCTCGCGTCCCCCCGTGCCTCAATGACGCAGCGCCGCTGTCGCCAATAGAATGGTTGCCATGTTTATGAAACTCATAACTTTAATATTCACGAAATGACTTTTGGATTATATTTTGTCGTTATTTTTATCGGTGGTAAATGGTGAAATCCGTTGTTTTTTTATTTTTATCGTTGCCAAGAATGTGCAAATAAGTAATGAAATAAAATTTCCTCAACATTTATTAATCACGGACCTTCAATTTGGGGGGTTGTTATGCAAGGCGAGAGATTCTCGTGGCCGTGATCGGAGCAGGAGTAGAAATGAAGAGCGAAGAGCGCCAACACATTAATCGCTTGACGCATCAGCAATAACATCCTCATCGCAGTGACATGGCCCCCCATCCAGCTGCGATGCGGGCGAGAAATATTTGAATGAATTCCAATATGCTTAGTATTTACTGCTCTCCACCCTTTTAAGAGTTCAGATATTCCTTTCTTTGGCATCGTTAGATGATCACCACGTTCTAACCCCAAATCCGTTTTAGCAGATGGTCGGATTTAGTCTTCACTAGCCATTGATAAAGATAATTGGTTGATTAAGAGAGGTACGGTGAGTCTACCAATTACAAATGAAAAACCAATGAGAAATTGTGCACAATGGCCGGATATATGACCCTCATTGCAACCGTTGTTTTGAAACTGAAAAATATATTTTCCTCCAAATCAATGAAAACGAATTCTTACCCCATCCTTCCATCAGAGGTATTCACATTGATATTAGAGGCTGCTTTAAATTCTATCTATTCAAAATTTATACGAAACCGCTTCATACAATTATCTTTTCCATTTCTTATTCTTCGATGTTTAGTAGGATTTTCTGTTTAGGTGTTTTTCCCCATGCGTAATCTTTAATTCTTTTCAGCAGTTTTTGGGTCTGTATGCTTTGCATTTTTTTGTTCGAATGAATTTCAACTCTGTGAGACCAGAAAGTATTTGCAAAGAGATAAGAACTTCCATTTCCAGACTCTGCACTGTTGTCATTATTCAAGAGTGTTTTTTTCGTTATTTACCATGCCTTAGTCATCTCCTAAACAGAAAATTTCCGAAGACCAGAATATCCAAATGTCAAATTAAATTATGGAAAACAATATTATTTCATTTAATCAGTTAAAAAGAGAGCAAAATTTTACCTAGGGAATTACAATTCATTGCTATTCTTAGGATATGGATCTCTTTGAACCTATGCTATAGTCATATCCATATTGCAGAATATACTTACTCAATGGTTTGGAGCGTAATACTGCGGAAATTTTGGTCTCATAAAGGAACAAACTAAGTACCACAAGTACCTGAAGATGACCCCTACGCGTTCAAATATTTGCACCGAAATAAATTTGAGTGCAAGTATCCTTAGTTTGTTTCTTTACATGATTGTGGAATGGGTCATATATCTGTCGCCTGCTCTAAGATAACGAATCTGTAATTAATAATTAATAATGACGAGCATATTAATTCCATCTCCTTAAACTACCTCACTTTTTCGGGCACAAAACGATAGAATTTTGAAACAGATGATATTAAGCAATCGGATAGCTTTCAATCGGATAGCTTTACTTAAGATGTTAGGCACATATTAAAAAAAACCAGCGTATTATGCTACATTCGACCAGATAAATAAGATTAGAGAGATAGATTGTCGTACTGATAGATTCAAAATGGCATTTTTCCCCGTACTATAAGAGAACAGAATAGGCAGCATAGCAAAGGGATAGGTAGGTGAAATATTTTAGAGTAGTCTGTAGTGCATGATGCATGTATTAATCCCACAAATACTATAGATTCTAACAATCTAGTTGCATGAGACAATATAGTTGCTTGTTTGCAGGTCGGTAGTGCATGCTTGGTGATCTTCACCCCCTGCCACACACCCTCGCGGTGGCTTGCATGGGAATCGTGTAGATGTAAGCACAAAACACCACTATTCAAAGTGGGACACATTTTGCACTGCATCAAACATCCCAGAAGTATCCAGTGAACGGACTGATGGGAGTAAAAAGTGTCAGGTCGAGAATTGAGAAGGAAATGCTTCAAAGGGGTTCAAAGCATTAAGTACAAACGTAAGTGAGCAGAGTAAGGGGAGGTCAAATAGATTCCTTCAGGTACACCTAAAGGCAAAGAATTCAGCTGTTTGAATTTCAAATTTAAAAAAAGAGTTAATTGAGGAACTCGGTGAACGGTTCTGAAATTATCAGTCGAATAACCTTCTTCACTCTTGCAGTGCGTGATTGGGTGAGAATTGGCTGCCCTCAAATTGGATGATCACGTGAGTGTGTCATCATTATGGTGAGCAGCAGCAATAAGCCTTGTTTAGGTTTTAAGCAAGTGAGTCGTGTTGACAATAACGTAATTTTTAAATGATATAACCTGCTCTTTGCGCGGCGTCGCCGGAAGCGTGCAAGAATGGATATAAGTCGCATTCAAAATACAACAGAGTGAATAGTAATTATTATGGAAGCACACCTTTAAGTTCTCTCATTTTTTGTTTGTCACGCATGGTGAGACGTTCTTCTGCAGTGTATTGCCAAAGTGTTTTTTTCAATTATCACGGAGGTTGAAGATTGTTTACGATCCTCAGTGTTGATTAATCATGCATCATCAGTATAATTTTTTTTGTTTTCATAACCATGGTGTTATATACTCTCCCATCGATATTGTTTACATTGGCTCTCGATGCTCCACCAATAAAATAACGCAATACACTTCTCCTCCGCTATTCTTTTTGTTATCAATTTTCCGCCAATTTCCTTTCACTTCTTTTAATGCTACTTAATTACACAAAAATTGATTTTCCTGCTTTCTTGATTACTTCTTTATGTTTCCTTCACTAAGCCCGTAACGTCTCCCCTTACCGTCGGTTGTATCATGCCGCACGTTGCAATATGGTAGCGTCGTATATTTATGGTACGCCCTCAATATGAAATTTTAAATATAAGCAAAAATGTGGATGCTCCTTCAATTGTTATTGTAAATGTGATTGCTAAATCAATTTTCTACATCTACACGATACCCTGCAAGCCACTGCGAGGGTGTGTGGCAGTGGGTGAATATCACCAAGCATGCACTACCGACATGCAAACAAGCAACTATAGGGTATCATGCGACTAGATTGTTAGTATCTATAGTATTTGAGGGATAATTATATGCATCATGCACTACAGACTACTCAAAAATATTTCCTCTACCTATCCCTTTACTATGCTGCCTATTCTGTTCTCTTATAGTACGGGGGAAAAATGACGTTTTGAATCTATCAGTACGACAATCTATCTCTCTAATCTAATTTATCTGGTCGAATCTAGCATAATACGCTGGTTTTTTTAATACGTGCCTAACATCTTCAGTAAAGCTATCCGATTGAAATTTCTATAATACATTTAATCTGTTCCTTAACCTACGCTCTGATAATGATTCCCACCCTAATTCTTGCATTAATTCTGAAACGCTACTCAACCTATCGTAACACCTTTTAACGAACCTAGCTGCTCTACGCTGAACGCGAGTATTGCCTCAATAGAGTCACCATCATGATTAATGGTCATCAGTCCTTTGATTCGACGCTGCTCTTCACACCAATGGTCAAAAATGATTCCGCAAACTCTTTTACACATCGTTTTACATTTATCTCATGCCACACCTTACTTTTTCATTCTTCCCATTTAAAAATTGATTTCCAGGATTTTCATATTTTATGTCGTAAGGATGCTACGCTATTCCCTTAAAATAACTCCAAAATTGGAAAACGCTATTCACAAAAAAATAATGTGTTCACAAGGAATTATTAAAGGGTTGCCCTATCTTTGCGGGCCTCATAAAGGTAAATCAAAAATCTGCATTCGAACAGATTACCCAACTTCAAGTGAATCATCTTATGCTGTGTAGGTCGGCAATTCAGGGACTGCTATCTTTTATCTCCTTTCTGCATTTTTCCCATAATTTCTAAGGACATCAATTTCTTCAACCAACTTACTCGCATACTTCTTAACGCTAACTGAATCAAACTGTAATTCCAAAACGTGTTCTTTCCTTTGAATGCGGCATCATTGACGGTCAGTACTTAACGGGAACTTCGGCATCAACAGTCGTTCTTGAACGTAACCTATTCCGATATCTTCAGTTCACGCACGGGTTACAGGAGGATCATAACGCGCTCTTTGGTTTCACCAGCATCTGGAGAACTGGTCTAATAATTCATCACTTATCTTTTTCTTGTCTATTTAAAGTGACGGCTGCAATAGTAATGTAAAATGACTTTCACTCGCATGAAGTATTTTTAATCCTCTTATATGTCCGTCGAGGAGTTCCCCAAAGCCCTCGTCTCTTCGAAGGCGGTGTTATCCCTCAGCTGGCGGATTGTCCCAAAAAGGGCCTCTGTCGACGGCCTCCGAAGAATCGGTCCCTGCGATCCTGCGAATGCCCGCAGAATGATCGATTAACTTGTCTCGCGGAGTTTCCGAGTCGACCTCGGGCTAAGTCGATTGCAGCTCTAGGATATTCGCGCAGAGATATTGGAGTCGGATTTATTCGGAGCCTCGTCAACGTAATAAGATCGTTTACCGTATTTTTTATTGCCGAATCTGTGGGGGTTGGTAAAATGAAAAGACACGTATTTTTCCGTTTTTTGATCCGTCAAATATTTCTCAAGTTATAAGCGGTGAAAAACTGATGTTTTTAACCCTTTCGGAAAAGTGGGTGTGGTGCAACCTCTGACGTATATCGACTTCGTCCAATCACAACTGAACCCGCGAAGCTACTTTGCCTTATCATTATAAAGGGAGGACACAGCTAACTCTGCCAATAGGACCAGTTGCGACAGTATCTGTGCAAGCAGACCTTCCGAGAACCCCCCTCCACTCCCTTCCCCTAAAAGCAGTCGAGGACGGGAGGAAAATGACGTCAATGATATCAAAGCAGGTTATTCGGTGGGCGTCACCTTTTTCTTTTTTAATTTTTGATTTATGAGTGAATGGTTGTGGTTATAAGATTAATTTTTTCACTAAAATTCTTTTATTTGTTTCTATCTAACGATTTTGTGCACAAAATTGCGATTTCGGTTCCGAGTAAAGGCCCCCATTGATATTACCACCGTGCGTTACGGAATCGCGCACTTTTGGAGCGCTCGTGTGAAACGTACAAGAAATGAGTGTGTGTCGTATGCATTCCGTATCCGTGCTATCATCCGCCGCGCATCCGTTTCAGAAACAGCGTCTAGCCACTTCAGAGGCGAAAATCGTCAACCTTGTACGTACGTTCGTTCTCGACATTCACTAGTGGGCCGAACACTGCTTTGGACAGACTCTCGATGAGCAGAATGGATTGTGATTGTGCCGTACCCCTCTCTCACCTTTCCCCCCCCCCCCGCCCTGGTGGATACCTTGCCCGACCGACAAAGAGCTGCTGTCCGGACGAAAGGCAACAAATCGGCCTCGACTCCCAGAGCAGCGGCTCTTCTCTCTCCTCACAAAAGGAGTACATTGCGGTGTCCCACTACACCACAGGGTCCCCCCCCCCTCAAGTGCGGAACCCCTTCCGTGAACCCTGGCTGGGAGTCACGCCTCCGTGCGCACCCTCAACACTTCGGGGGCCCTTCGCACCTTTCAGCCCCAACCAAACCTCCTCCTCCCCACACCTATCTCCCGCTCCATCTTTCTGCCATTTACAAGCGTCACTCCCCGCCTCCCTCGTTATTCTGGCCCCTCCGCTGCAAAGGGACAGACCCTGGGATTGCCACCTGCTCTTCCCCCTCCGCATATGTTTCACCGAATAATAACATCTCCCGGGGACCACTTCCCATCCCTCCCCTGTTGGCTTTTGCCCCGGTGACTCCACACCATCGCCTCTCCGGCACACGACGGCTCCAAAAACCACGGAGTCCTCCCGTGTGACTTCTCGTGGGGTGTGACACCCTTTCGAGAAGGAGGCCTCCTCCAGTAAGTGCCTTCGTCCGATGCCGACGTAAGCTCTCGACTGCTTGCTTTGCCGTGATTCCTCTCGAAACTTTATCTGCATCTACACGATACTCTGCAAGCCACCGCGAGGGTGTGTGGCAGGGGGTGAAGATCACAAAACATGCACTACCGTCATGCAAAAAAGCAACTATAGGGACTCATGCATACTAGATTGTTGGTATCTATAGTATTTAAGGGATTAATACATGCATCATGCACTACAGAATACTCGAAAACATTTCCCCTACCTATCCCCTTGCTATGCTGCCTATTCTGTTCTCTTATAGTACGGGGGAAAAATGCCATTTTGAATCTATCGGTACGACAATCTATCTCTCTAATCTTGTTTATCTGGTCGAATCCAGCATTATACGCTGGTGTTTTTAATATGTGCCTAACATCTTCAGTAAAGCTATCCGATTGAAATTTCTCAGATAGATTTAATCTGTACTTTAACGTACGCTCTGATAATGATTCCCACCCTAATTCTTGTATTAATTCTGAAACGCTACTCAACCTACCGATTTCGAAAAGGCGTTAAGAATTTTTCCTCACTAATAGAAAGTGAAAATTATCAGTGGCGCACAAAACGCGGTCATAATCCGCGTTAACAATACAGACCACGAGGGCTAAGAATGAGGTAAGATAAGTTACGACGAGTGTAGAAAATTCATAAGGGTGATATTACAAGCTTATATCAATGGAATCGTCTGGCACTTGGTGGTAGCGATGCATTGTCTATTAACAGATGTGTATAGAGCATATTGTGTAGGGTAAAAAGGTGTCTATAGACTTTTTTTCACGTCACACAATGTCTTATTGCACACTTATTCTGGAAAAACAAGGTGTTCGTTCGATGACAATGATGCAAATATGAAAACATGCTTTAATCATCCGTCATTATAAAAGAGAAAAAACTTAGTTCTTTTCCACAAATATATTTAAAACAATTCTACCTGTTTCGGCCTTCTCAGGCCATTCTCAAGACTACAGTGTGAAAAAATCCATGAATAACACAGCTTATATATGTGGAGAAGTCAGTTAAAAAGAGGGGAGATGAGGGAGGTGAGTAGTTTTGAGGTGAAAACTGCAAGGAAGGAACAAAAATATTAATCATCCAGGCTCAAAAACTATGGGGACCATTTCTTTCCCTTGAGACGGGAAAATGAGGTTAACTTGCGTGGCATTTCCGTGCAAAATGTCGATAAAATTTGCAGCGTCGTGAAAGGTCGTACCTTTTTTGCTCGAAACACGCGCAATGGCATTTTTAATTATCACCAAGAATTTTTAGGATTAATGAAAGGAAATTCGTTGACATTTATGTTTAGGATACTTTTACGCCATCTTAATTTCGTAATTTGAAATAATTCTCCAGGATATAGACCAGTCAGTTGGCTGCTCACTTTACATTCGCCATACTTGGTCATCATTTTGTATTTGAACGAACGCATTGACCCGTGAACACTCTTATTTTCCTCGGCGTTCTGCAATCTTCCCTTAAAAGGCCAATTTTGAAATTTCAGTTCAGATATTAGGCTGAGTTATTCATTTATATTTATAGAATGCACGTTGAGCCATCTCATTGCCAGCCCCTTTACTCTCCCTCTTCATTCGCGCGGATGCGCGCATGTTCTAAACTTTACTACTAAATTAAAAAATCCTTTATATTCCAAACATTAAAATCGTGATATGACATTTAAGAAACTGGGGAACCTTCTTGTATTTTCAGTAAAGCCGTTAATTTTAATATCATCATCATCAAGGGTCAACAATCCCAGGATTGGTTTGACGCAGCCCTCCACTCGATTCTTCTATCGGCCAACCTCTTCATATTGTCGTAGTTTCTCTCTTTTACATCCTTCACAACTTGCTCCATATATCTCATACTAGGACTGCCTTTTCCATTCTTCCCGTTCACTTTTCCCTTCAATCAGGCCATTGTGTCTTAAGATGTGGCCGATTAGGTTGTCCCGTCTTCTTTTTATAGTTTTCAGCAGACTTCTCTTTTCTCCTACACTTATTAGGACTTCTTCGTTTGTCACTCGGTCGATCCATTTTATCTTCATTATTCTTCCATAGCACCATATTTCGAATGCTCCACCCTTTTCTTCTCCGCTGTCGTTATTGTCCATGCTTCGCTGCCATATAGTAGAATGCTGCAGATGTATGTTCTTATGAATTGTTTCCTTATTTCTAAGCTTCTATTTCCAGCTGTAAGTAGATTCTTCTTTTGATAGAATGACCTCTTTGCCTGGGCTATTCTACTCACTATTTCTTTCTTGCTCACTATTTCATTCCGAAGGGAGTCCATCGATCTTAGGCATCAGAAAGATCGCGATGGACGCCTGTCTGGAAGAGGCTTCCGGAAAGATCACCCGGGATTCGCGGCGCGACTGGAAAGAGGGAGTATTTATGGCGCGAATGATTCGGTACTCACTGCTGTCGCTCCTGTTCCCCGTCAGCGCCCCTGGTGCCCTGACGGCGAAACTCGCTCTCGGTCGCACTCTCGACCTATCGAGTCGAACTACGGAGTGATATCTCCATCGATTGATCCCAAGTTACTCCACCGTAAAGGCGCGTTTACACGTAGCAGTTGACTACTTTGATAGTCAACTGCTAACAACTGTTAAGCCCCACTCGCATGTGTAAATAGCAACTGCGATGCGAGTCCAGGTCGATACTGGACACATGTCGAACACTAATGATCCACGTTCGAGCTATTAGCAAAGTTGAAGTTTGTCTACTTTCCAGCGGAAATGTATCCAACACAATCGCAACAATCGTCAACGGAAAGCAATACACGACGGAATTTGGACATTATAACAAGGATATCCCTCCCCCAAAGGGAGGATTCTTATCTTTAAAGAATGGGAACAAAAGATAATCGTCAATGGACTTTATTTCTTGATGAATCTAATGAAAATTTAAGCATCAATCACTATTGAAATGAAACTCTTTTTATTTGTTGTGGCAACGCCTAAATAGCGGCTTTAAGCTACATAGAAGTTGGTGCAAACGCATTAGAGCAGTAGCGATATAGATTTATCGTGCATCTCGCAACTGTCACAGCAGTCAACTGCTACGTGTAAACGCTGCTTAATATCGGACATTTTCAGCAGATTTTCACTCAAGGGTCCACAAAGTGTTTTAACCGTCTGAATCCGAAGGACCAATACCTGGTCAGTATAGAAAACATCACCCTGCACGCATGGACTTCGTGCAATTAGGTGCACAACTGGATCAATCCTGTGCTGAACGGGGAACCTGAAGGTCGTGGGATCGCTTCCCACCCAGGCATGGATGCCATTTAGATATTCCCTTGATTCAAATCTTAGATTTATTTTGATGGAATATATTGTCGGAAAGGGCAACGCCCACGAAATCCAATTCAGCATCTCATCAACAGCGAGTGAGAGTCCGGGCACTAAATAATGTTGAAGATTTTCTTTCACCTCGACCCAGACTTTTTCTCTTCTATTGGCGCGCGTGGTTTTATCGTCAAAGCTTAGGTATGTATCGAAGCAATGGGGAATATACATGAAAAATTTGTTTCTCGAAGATTAATGATGTACTAGATGCGAAATTTTCTCACCAATTCAAATATATAAGCCAAACTTTTCTATGCCTACTACAAAGATTATTAAATTATATTAAAATGTTCCCGAAAATTGACGAAAGTCACGTGATCTGAAAAGCCTCCTGACGTCACTGCACGGTATAGGTTCCATATTGCTACGAGGATGGACATTTATTTTTAAAGAAAAACGAAGTAAATATATTGTTTTGAGGTTTTTAGCCGTTTCTCGAACGAAACGATAACTGAAAAAATACTTAAAAAAGCACATTCCGACAATTTCCTTTGGTTCACTTCCTTACGGCGGCGTTCTCCTTATAAAAACCAGCGATTGCATAGACGCAGTAGAAATTCTTGGGTATTATACAAGAATTATATAATTTATGGACGATTTTCTCGTTACCATCCATGCTACGTAAATAAAAAATCGAAATACAATCGTTTGTTGTATTAAAAAATGAGATAAATACATACGTTAGCGCCAAGTATTCATTTAGCAACTTACCTCCACGCATAAACAGATAAACAACGCCCATAGTGATACCGTGCCGTGACGTCATGCGATGACATGGTGTTTTTAAGCTGCCGAAAAGGTACAATTTTCAAAGGGTAATATCTTTGTAACACAAATTAATTCTTTAATCAGAAAAACACTTGGTTATAATTCCACACTTTATTTCAGGAAGACTACCCGGGTTTCAGCATGTCATACCATCTTCAGGTGACATGCTGAAACCCGGGTAGTCTTCCTGAAATAAAGTGTGGAATTATAACCAAGTGTTTTTCTGATTAAATATGAAGCAGTTCCACCGAGTAACGCCGGAGACAGTGTCTCATACAAATTAATTCTTCAGCAAAATGTTCGCCAAGCAGGTTTTAGCTAATAAACATCACATTCAAAGAGTCATAAAAAATAGTGCATGTTACCCATTGCTTGAAGCAATTTTCAGACATGGTTGCACGAAAAATCATGGCACCATGCAATTTATTACACAGGTGACTGACATTTCCTTTTGACGATTTCAGGTGTCCAGTTGCCAACAAAAGTCCAAAAAAAGCTTTACATTTCTATATCATCCGTAGGTTTCCAAGTTGTTTTAAAATTTCTCCCCCCAAATGCACTCATACTGCTTCCTGATTTGTGCCAGTAACAATTTCAACAATAATGTTTTTTCCAATATGCAAACGGAATGCATCAATTGGGTCCTCAATAATGAGACATTTTTTCTTCATCTACGTCTACGTAATACCCTGCAAGCCACCATAAAGGTGTGTGGCAGGGGGTGGATTCTCACCAAACATGCGCTACATATCATGCATAAAAAAGGATTAGTACTTGTATAGGTACTGTTCATAACTACGCTATTTAAAATAAAAATAGCAAAGCATACATGCAAAAACATGTTGTTAATTGGGTTAGCATTGAGTCCTTATACCAACATGCAGCTACTAATGTTATCCATTGCTACAATCGTACTGGATATATTTACCGTTATTCATATCCCTAATAGTACGAGGAGAAAAGGACATTTTGAATCTGTCAGTTCGGCAATCAATTTCTCTAATTTTGTGATTATGGTCCAGTCTGCCATAGTAAGTTGAGGTCCGCAAAATATTTTTAACATCATCACTGAAAATATGGTCTTGGAATTTGTTTAAGAGATTAAGTCTAAATTTCAACCTGCGATCTGACAATGATTCCCAATTTAATTCATTTAATAGACTGGAATTTTTCTTGGGATTGCTGGTGTAATTCTATGCCTGGTAACTCTGGAATGTCCCCATCCAAAGGTGACCATCACCACAGAAGGTACGCGGGGAGAAGGTACTCATACGAAGTAAATCCAAGAGGCCATGGAAAAAACAACCTTAGGCTAGCCATGAGTTTATAAGAATTAATCTTGCAAATAGATGAAGTTTCGTCAATGACTATTATAAACAGGTAAAAATTATGATTATTAGATAAAAGACGAAGAAAAATTGGCATAGTATAAAATTCCCTTTGTCAAACAATTTAATTTTGTTTACCAAGTTTACACATTTATATATTATGATTATAAATAGAATATGCCATTTCGTACGAAACATAATGTAACTTTTAAATTAGTAGGTATTGAGAGTGCAGTCACTGACATTGCGACGAGGACACTCGGTGCCGTAAATCCAACGACGTAACGTTCTACATCTACATCTACACGATATGCTGCAAGCAACCGCGAGGGTGTGTGGCAGGGGGTGAAGAACACCAAGCATGCACTACCGACATGCAAACAAGCCACTTATTTCGTTAGAGGCCAATAAAATGAAAAATATGCAAACTATACATGCAAAAATATATCTGTAGCCTAAGAAAGCAGAAAAAAATAATTATAAAACGTTTCAGAAAGATTCATGGGTGTGGAAAATTTTAAAATCATTTTTAAGATCACGTGCGCCGCTAAGACGCAAAGAATCCATATGAGGGTTAAGGCGGACTCGCGCAATTTTGGCACAAATACATCGGCCACGTTTGTGTGTGACAAGTTAGTCAAGCGTGTCATAAACTATGTTGTGTACGATTGCTCCATGCTCAGCTTGGCAAACATCATCATCAAGGGTCAACAATCCTAGGATTGGTTTGACGGAGCCCTCCACTCGATTCTTCTATCGGCCAACCTCATCATATTAACGTAGTTCCTCTCTTTCACGTCCTTTACGATCTGCTCCATATACCTCATACGAAGCCTGCCTTTTCCATTCTTCCCGTTCACTTTTCCTTCGGCGATTGTCTTCATAAGGCCATCGTGTCTTAAGATATGGCCGACTAAGTTGTCCCGTCTTCTTTTCATAGTTTTCAGCAGACTTCTCTTTTCTCCCACTTTTCTTAAAACTTCATTGATCACTCGGTCGGTCCATTTTATCTTCATCATTTTTCTGTAGCACCATATTTCGAATGCTTCCACCCTTTTCTTCTCCGCTGCTGTCATCGTCCATGCGTCACTGCTGTAAAAAAACATGCTCCAGATGTATGTTCTGATGAACTGTTTCCTTACTTCTACGCTTGTATTTCCAGCTGTAAGCAGATTCTTCTTTTGATAGAATGCCCTCTTTGCCTGGGCTATTCTACTCACTATTTCTTTCTTGCTTTGTCCATCGCTGGTTACTCTGCTTCCCAGGTAACAGAACTCTGTTCCCTCTTTCAGTTTCTGTTTTCCTAGATTAACGTTGGTTTTGGCTTCTTCTCTCTTGCTGCACACCAATATCTTAATTTCTTCTTATCGATCGTCAGCTGATGTATGGCCATTGTACTGTCCATGGTTGTTAGCATCTTATTCAGCTCCCTCTTGTCTTTTTCAGATCCCTCTCTATCTCTACAATGAGAGCTATGTCATCAGCGAATCGTAGCATACTGATTGTTTCTCCGTGGATGTTCACTCCAGAACACTTCTCCTTGACTTCATTGATGGCTCTCTCGATGTAAACATTAAAAATTACGGGAGACAGTGGACAGCCTTGTCTCACTACTTTCCTTATTCTTGCTTCTTCACAGCTGGTTCCAGATTTAATCACCGCTGCTTGGTTTTTGTACAGACTGTGTATAATTCTTTGGTCATTGTACGACATTGGTAAACATATTAATCTTAAAAACCCCTCCCCTGGGCGATGGCTCTACCTGATGGCGTGGATTGTTGGCCATTGGGTCCAGAAGACCCCAGGTTGACACCCGGCTGGGGTGGAGATTGTTTACTGATACACTGGAGTGAGTTTTGGAGAGCACTCCTCCCCCGGATGGCGCCAATAGCGCCGGCGCCATTCACTGTGATCGTCTACGATTAGCTTGACCCATTATTTCTATTCTATCGATACTTCAGACACTTAATTTTCATTTTGACGTACGAAAGGCTTATCGTTAATTTTTTATCAGCTAACAATATCTAATAAGTTATTATTGCGCCGAAACACTTAGGTCCGCCATGTTTAGTAGGCTCTGACGTCATCTCCCATTTGTCGATTAGGAGATAGTGTGACTTTGTAGCCCTGGCGTGCGACTGTTTTGCTATTAATCCTGCCAACGTTATTGGGACGATTTTTGTTCTGTCTGAAATGCATTGCAATGGAAAAGGACAGTTATTCTAGCAATGAAATTACATCTAGAAAGATGAGGAACGATGAGGCTTGAGAATGAGGCTTTGTTCTGCTGTGAAGGAGCACGAGAGTGACAACATCCGAAAATATTTTCGTAAACAAGTTAATCCTGTATTAAGAAGAAACTGGTTAATTTCCCCTTAAAGACACCTGAAAACCATGCCATTTTTGGAGCATCTCATCCACGCTGATATTTTGATCATTTTAAAGTAAGTGTAGCAAATGTAGGTACTTCAGAAATAATCTGTAAGTAGTTTTTGCTTAAACTGTAATTATAAACTTTATGTGCTTTACTTTCGCTGTTCTAATTGAAATTGGGGAACATTTAAGGCAATTTAATCGTTCGTGAATATAGTATTGCCGCTGATGAAACTGATCAGTATCGTTTGGAGCGATGGTTTTATTTGGGTTTCCTACGCCATATTAAAACGGTTTATTATGTTGTATTACGATAATTAGGTCGTATATATTTTACTTGTTAGTTTTGAGCTGTTTACGTTGCATCTTTTCCTTTTTATGTGGTACAAAATATCGTATTACTACCCTTATGATATCATTGCAATTAATGTTGTATTCAAATGGTTAATTATGTCACATTTAAACGGATCATAATATTTTATTACTAAATTATTCTCATATTTAAAGTACTAAATTTGTTTTTCTAAACATAACGATAACATCTGTTAATTTCGAATCAAACAAAGTGTTAAAAGTGTTTGTGCCTCATGTGTTTGAGTGCTAGTCTCCGGCCTTCAAATGTGCCTTTGACTGAGAGGCCTGTTCTTAAGAAGAGGAAGGTGATAGGACTACTTAGCACTGTTTCCAATGCCAGCGCATCAACTACGACAGCTGTAGAGTATTTGGACCTTCCTCCAAATGAAGAGGCATCCACTCAGTTTTATGTGAAATAACGAAATAACTTCAAAAAGGCAAGACTATTTTTACCCTCAATGCAAAGTTAGGTTATTTCGCTACTGCTAATATGGGAGATGACGTCATACTACGAAGAACCAATGGTTGGGCGTTAAAATCTAGGCATTTTCGATGCTAAAAAAATGCATATTAAAAGTTATTCCTTAAATTAATTATTTGGAATTATACCTTGGTATTTCGAACATGGCATTTCGGAACCAAACATCACTCGCTACAAATAATTTCAACAAAATACCTCACTTCCGCAAATACTCCCTCAAAGTAATCTCGCCGGCTTTTTTTCTGAGACACCTTTCAACTGTCTGCGTCGCAAGAATCCACTAATTTCATGTCTCCCCGCCAACTTAACTGTGAAGGGATCAGATTTGTGTGTCGGCTCGAGTGCTGTCTCCCCATTCCGAGGGCCCGGGTTTGAATGGAGGCCATTGGTATTCCGGTCCACTCTCTCCTTCACTGCTGTGCAGGGACGGGTGCATTCTTTCTTCCCCCGCTGCACTGCTCCAGGGCGACTTCTAAGACTTGCTTCCCCGGAGATTGCGGTGGGCGTTCCTCCGGAAGGAGTCAGTCACGGCTGTCTGGACCACTCTGAAGGAGGCTCGCTTTCTCGGACTCAAGACAACTGTCTCAGTCGAGAGCCCGACTCCTGATATTTCATTTTCTTGGGTCCACTCCTAATTTTAATCGATTTTCTTTCTTTTGACAACTCTGTTTCTCTGTTTTTATTTGTCTTTCCGCGTGAAATCTTACAATTCAATTTTCACCCACTTACTGTTGTTCAATTGACTTGAAATGCTGCACAATGGGGTCGATTACCATATTTTTTATCGCCAAATGTGATAAGAGTTTGTAAAACAAAAAGATCCATATTTTTCCGTTTTTTGATCCGTCAATTATTTCTCGAGTTATAGGCGGCGAAAAACTGTTTTTTAACCCTTTCGGAAAAGTGGGCGTGGTGCCACCTCTGACGCATGACGACTTCGTCCAATTACAACTGAGCCCGCGAAGCTACTTTACCTTATCGCAAAGGGTGGGGGGGGACACAGCTGACTCTGGCAATAGGAGCGATTGCGACAGCATCTGTGCGAGCAGACCTTCTTAGAACCCCCTTCCACTCCCTTCCCTTCCCCCAAAAGGAGTCAAGGACGGGAGGAAAATGACGTCAATGATATCAAAGCAGCTTTTCCGGTTGGCGTCACATTTTGCTTATTTTAATTTATGATTTATGAGTGAATGGTTGTGGTTAGAAGATTAATTTTTTCACTAAATTTCTTTTTTCGTTTCCATCTAACGATTTCGTGTACAAAACTGTGATTTCGGTTCCGAGTAAACGCCCCCATTCTACAGGCCCGACTGTTTTGCTGTTACACAGGCGAACAATACAGGCTCATTCTACAATAATATGATGTAATGAAGAAATAATAGCATTTTAATGAAATTGATTTCTAATGGAGAAAAAATTATGACCAAACTTATGATAAATTGCTAACTTTATTCATATTTTTACTGTCGCATTTGGTCTGGTGGGTGTGTGATTGGCTCTCGTTCGTAGCGAATGGAATTAGAGATCCATGCGAACCATTTTATATTTTTTAGACTACAACTTATTTCATTCAGGGTTTAAGACATTTTCTGTCATAAGCTTCTAGGCCAGTCTTACCGAGAAATTTTTCTTTATCTATGGTTTTCGAGTTACTTAAGGTGAAATTTGTATCAGCGACCCCACGCGTATACTTTTATGAAATATCTACTTTTCATAGTATTTTTCGCGTTAAAGATCATTGGCTTGTATTGAAAATTAATCATAATGCAACTATTAAGAGGAAAAAATATTTAAATTGAAGTTTGCTCAAATTTCAGTAGTTTTCTAAAGTTCTTGTGAGACCAAAAAGTCAATGTATAAAAAAAATACTCTTTAAAATCCTCGATGTTATTTCAGAAGTGCCCTAAATGAAAATCGAGAATTTTAAAAACTATTTTTTATACATTTTTATCTATAGATAAAATTTTCAACGCCTCAAGAAATGCAAATGAACTCAAACGTTTATAAATTCTTTGGATGTGTGAGGTTTGAGGTGGAGCGGGAATATCACAAAAAAGTCAATCATCTGCATTCCAGAGTGGTGGTTCAGAAGAACAATGTGCCTTCAGGGTTCCGGGGAAACCGATGCCGCTCCCCTTCTTGAGCTGATTCGAACACAAATGATCCGAAACAAAAGGCTCGGTACTCGTGTTGACGTCGTAGGCACTCAAATGCAGCGACGTTAAAATGGACGAGTAGACATCCATAGGTCGACACGTGATGTAAACGAACCAGGCGGATTATGGGCTAGAGCTGCTGGACTATCGTTCTGAACACAGCTTTTGGTTTGCTTACATGCAATTGATTTGTAAGATTTTCATAAAATATTTCTTTAAATTGTGCGCTATTGCGTCGTGCCATATTGCACAAGCTCTGGGAGGGGGGATTTTGTTTGAAACGGTCGGGATTATCTCGATTAGGTAACCAAGGTGTATAAACACGTGGTATAAACACGAATGGTTTGCAAATTTGGAGTGTCTGAATCGCCCGTTACAAGTTCATTAATTGTTTTCGCTTGAGTTTTGCTCCTCCGTCTCAACTATAGATCCCCCAGATGACATAAAACACAAGTGTAAACAATGAATGAGGTGATAATCAGCGGGACCAATTTTGCGATACATTCGTACTTACACCACAGCTACATCTACGCGATACCTTGCAAGCCACTGCCAGGGTGTGTGGCAGGGGGTGAAGATCACTAAGCATGCACTATAAACATGCAAACAAGTCACTATAGGGTCGTATGCAACTAGATTGTTAGTATTTTCATAGCCCGTGGCTCTACCATACCACGTTACGCCTTGGTTAGCTATTCCAGATCATCCCGACGGTTTCAAACACAAACCGTGCTGGCACAAGTCCGGGAGCGTCGATCCACAAGGTGCCCAAGGGCTAGGGACACTTTTTGCAGTGGGCGATTTAAATTTGTCCAGAAGGAAGGAAGTTTAAAATTTCTCCAAGCACGCGATTGTTCTCACTCTTCGGCCACTTTTTTCCGAACAATAATGTCTGGTTGGTGTTTCTTAAGGAATCAGAGGCTCCAACCGGCGGCGTTCCCGTCTATCGGAATTCAAAGTTTTTCATCGAGAAGAAAAGCTGACATTTTCAAGCAGAAATATAAGCATCCTTGAAAGTTTTTGGTTACCAGAATTCCGAAGATTCTTTAAACTACTGATTGTCCATTACATCTCAAAATTTCACCTGAACTTTCCACACGGTCCACACACGATAACAATTTTAACGGAGACTTCAAAAAATGCATACACGAAAATATGGGTTAAATGACCTACCCAGCTTTGAAAATTTTTAACGGACACGAACATTCACTGGCATTAACCGATATTTTAAACGTATTTCCCTTGTTTTCTCTAACAAGGTACAGTGGTCATGCAGCTTCCCTCTTTTGACGAAGAATGCAGCTCGCTTTCACGTAAATTCTTCCATCTGCTTCAGCTACCCATTACAACTACATCTACGTAATACCCGGAAAGCCACCATAAAGGTGTGTGGCAGGGGGTTAATTCTCACCAAACATGCACCACAAAGCATGCATTTAAAAGGATTGGTATTTATATACTTTTCTAAACTTCACAATTTAAAAAAATATCAAAATAGCAAAGCAAACATGCAAAAACATGCTGTTTCTTGGGTTAGCTTCAAGTCCTTATACCAACATGCAGCCACCAATGTTATCCATTGCTACACTCGTACTGGATATATTTACCGTTAATTCATATCCCTAATTGTACAAGGAAAAAGTCACATGGGTCAAATTTGATCAATTTCTGCAAACATCGACCTCCTTCAATTTCCCTGAAAATCGAGAAAATCAAGCTATTGCTGAACCTTGAAAGATAAAACTTCGGTATAATACATCCTTTAATTACGTTTGAGACACATATTTCAATTGTTATATATGTACTAAAGATATAGAACAAAATGGCGGGCCTCAATTTTCAGTCAATTTTTTGTCTCCACGCAGGAAAAAAGTCGGAAGCTACATTGATCTACAAAAAGATACTATTATCACGTGATTTTACAAAATAACTCGAGTTAGAATCCGTTAAGAACATTCTCGACGCCGAGAGTAAAATCGGCTAGTATTCTGATGTGATATGGTGTCGCAAGTTTCGTTTTTGTTGTTTTCGAGGACTTACCAATTGAAATGATCCTCCATTGATGTGTTAATGATGATACTACAGGGGTATCGATTCCTTTGATACGATATAGTCCGCGATATCGGATGACAATGTTAGGTAGCCAAAATACCGCTTTTTCCTGGAGCATTTCGGGATCGAACGCATATATTTCGTGCACATATAATACTACGCCTTTGAGATGTAGCGTTCAGAGATTGCATGAATTACTTATCAGGCTAGAGAACTTTTTTGAGGACATCCAGCTGATAGATGGTGTCTCGTTGCTGTTCACCTTTCTCCCTCCAGTGGTGCTATGCTTGGTGAAAAGGGCCACAGGTATTATGACATTTTTGGGTGGTCAGATGGGATAACTTTTGAAAGCCTCGGGAGAAAGTCTATTACCTATCTGTTGATCCCAGAGCGCATGATATTAATGAGGGACTTCCATGAACCGTTGGTACACACGTTTATGGAAGACTTTTTGAAATCCGATAAGGAATCTCTTAAATATATTTTAAATTTAGCAAAGTCTGCTCTTTTAAAAATTTGAATCTTTCTTTTTTGTTTAAACTTTTTATCTAAAGATAGTAAGAATTTTGCAGTTGAATGAAAAAAAACACTGCGATTCCACATAAAATATTTATTACTAACGACCTAGGTTTCGCTACGTCGTTAGTAATAAATATTTTATGTGGAATCGCAGTGTTTTTTTTTCATTCAACCTTATGGAGAAGTTCCACAAAGTTACGCCCGAGACCGTTTTGTTTATTTTGCAGTTATAACTTTGTGGTCACTGATTCCATCAACCGTGTCAATTATTGTCACATGTTGTGGGATGTTGGTTGCCAGTAAATCAAGAGTGTTATCCCCTCTATTAGGTGCTGTAGGTAATTGTTGTAGGGAGTTATTGGAGAACACATCTAACAGAGTCTCACAGATGTCCTTGTCCCTTCCTCCAGCTTTGAAGCAATGAGTTCTCCAGTCTATCGATGGTGCATTGAAATCTCCACCTATTATTATGTTACGCTCGCTGTTACGGTACGTGATAGAATTTTTCTGCTTTCCCAGTTCTGATAGTTAATCAATATTAGTGTTTGGAGCAATGAGTTCTCCAGTCTATCGATGGTGCATTGAAATCTCCACCTATTATTATGTTACGCTCGCTGTTACGGTACGTGATAGAATTTTTCTGCTTTCCCAGTTCTGATAGTTAATCAATATTAGTGTTTGGGGGACATCTGTGAGACTCTGTTAGATGTGTTCTCCAATAACTCCCTACAACAATTACCTACAGCACCTAATAGAGGGGATAACACTCTTGATTTACTGGCAACCAACATCCCGCAGACAGATATTGATTTGGATTTAGGGTATGTTAACGAACACCAAACACATTCCAAGGGGTTGTCGGGAAATATTATTGCTTTGCTATTGATTGAGTTCTTGACTGCAATGAAAACACCACCACCTGCTCTGTTATGTCTATCTTTTCTATATATTTTAAAAGATTTGGGAAATATTTCTGAGTCGGGAATGTCATCCGTCAGCCAACTTTCAGTTCCTATAATTACATCTGCATCAAAATCATATCATATTTAATCATATGGGGCCTATACTTGACTACCTGAATCTCGAGTGGAAACAGTGAGTGAGATTTGACTCGTGCGATCCGAGAGCCCATAAAGGCCGTTGTAAACGGTACAATTTCTTGTACAAGAACTTGTACAATGCGCAAATTGTATCGTGTACGAGGTGTTCGTACAATTTCTTGTATGTACAAGAAATTAGATCATACTCTATATTATTGGATGAAACCGTCCAAGATCCACTCCGTAGCTTCTGCGCATGACATGTGACGGTAGTGATGCGTTCGTTTAGTATTCGTAAGGTTGGTGTTCTGTTTGCGATCAATTTTATTCCTCTAAGCATGGCGAAACTTCCATTTTTGTTGTACATATCGTGATATTCTTTGTTGCTTCCATATCGTGATATTCGTCTGTCGCGTCGGAAGTGTTCTATTTCTCAAAAGATGAGTTGGACACACTGGAAAACATTAAACCTCAATGAAATTAAGATGACGTTATTTAACCAAAAATAAATATATGCAACAAGCAAAAACATGATGTCTGGACGATAAATGATGGGTTTCATGAGCCGATGAAAGAGTGCAAGTAACCTATCGTAAAATTTCATTTTATTAATGCTAGGATTAATGGTAGCAAATCATTTTAACCCAGTAACTATACCTAGTATAGTATTTTCAAAATACTATCGTCATCGGATATCGCGATTCAGCTGTTCGACAGAAAACGATATCTGCGCATGTTATTGGCGCACAAATTGCATGAAAATCTTTGATCGTGTACGACCGTGAACCAATTTCTTGTACAATATCTTGGTCCAATCTCGCCGTTCAATTCATGGTACAAGATCTTGTAAAAGAAATTGTACCGTGTGCAACGGCTATTAGAGCGATCCATTCGCTTTGTTCGTGCCACGCCCATTCGAGATAATCTCGACTGTTTCCGTTCTCCCAGCAGACGGAGGACTGCGGCTCGGCGTCGTGCTCGGCGTGCAAGGAGACCATCACGGACAAGTACCTGCTTCAGGTGAGCGGGCGCGCCTGGCACGCCGGGTGCCTGCGGTGCTGCGTGTGCAGGCTCTCCCTGGACCGGCAGCCCTCCTGCTTCATCCGGGAGGACAGCGTCTACTGTAAGCTGGACTACGCCAAGTGAGTTCCCTTCTCTCCAGCATTCTATTAAGCCCGGTGCACGCGGTGTGTTTTTCCGGGATGGATCTATGCGTGAAGTGCTGGTGCTGTGCGTTCTCACTTGCTGAAAACGCTGACCGCTGTCCGGCTGCCCTGACGGCTAGAGCTTGCTTGATTTTGAGGTTTAAGTCCGTTGCTATTTCCCTTGCGTGTTTTGATGATGGCTATTGTTACCGGCCAATCATCGTTCAGCTTTGCATCACGTGATCAAAATAAATGTTTTGCCTTTGATAGCATTGTATGGTCGATATTTTGTTTTAAATGAGTGCAAATCTATAGACTAGGGATCAAGTTGCGGTGCTTATCGAAGCATATAGAGACGAAACTTGTTATATATATGCAGTTCGTAATCGGAACTATCACAATAAACATCTTCGTACTGAGGCTCTTTAAGAAGAGTGAGCAAGGAGGATAGCTCCTGCTACGTGTGAACCATCAGCGAAGCCAGCTTAGCGGCCACCATCGTCGCCCTCTTGGTAAGCACGCACGAAATCCAGCAAGCTATAGCACTCAAGGATAAACGCACCGTGTGAACTGGGCATAACTTATGCCTGTGGTTTAACTGTACGCGACAAAAAGGCTTGCTTCCTTGCGTCGCTCGAGTCCTGAGGAAAAATTGTACGGTTAAAATCCTAATAGTTGTGAGTGAAACATTTATTTAATCGATGGCTATCACAGTGGGACGTCTATAATCCGGATTAACTGGTACCGGACCCCTTTCCGGACTGTCGAGTTTCGAAATGAACCAACAACGAAAGGGCCGAATGATCCCTTCACGGGGGGAAGGGAATCAGGGAGTCCGGTTTCGAGTCCCGGTCAAGGTGAATTTTTCCTTGTGGAAATTCATCTATTGTGTTGCATTTCAGCTAAGGGTGACTGCAAATTAAGGTATGCGCGGCTAGTTGGCAATCCTTGAACGTCTTCAATGTAAAGCAGACTTACGAAAATCGTTCATAATTCTCTCTGATGGTTACAAAAGTGGAGCGCATGAATAAAAACGTTAATGTGATGAAATTTGTCGTGGTATAATTGCAGAAAAAAATTACTCAACTCCGTATCTACATTATTGTTCGTGCGATTGTTTTCGTCAGAATCGATTTCCGGCCTATCTACGGTCCAAAATTTTTGACGTCCCTAATAATTGACACTGCTGTATCTCAATGTGGACCAATCGAAGTAAATTATACTTTGTAAGAGGGTCTGGTGTTAAAGGAAAGAAACCTCTTCGTGTGTTGCGTTGAAAGGATTCTTAAATGAGCTCCATTCCGGTGGGAATCATGGGCTCATCAGAGTTTTCAGTATTAGTTTAAAACTATAAACTCAAATGAATTAACAATAGAGGCTGAATAGGTACATGAACGATGAGGAAACAGTGTTCCCATTTTTAACGTGGAAGTGAATGTTTCCATGGTGCATATAATTATATATGACAACAAAAAATACGACTTCGCATACTGAGCATCCGACGAGTCAGAATATGTTGTCGGTAATAAAAGGGAAAAATGAAAACTTGTTCGTTTTGGAAACCTCGATTTCGGAATAAAATGAAGGAGAGGAAAGAAATGGAATGCTTGCTACCATGGCCATTTCCAATTTCGTTGGCACACATTAAATGAAATTATTTATTGCTTGCATTGGTTTGTAATGTGTTCGTGTGCTCACGATATGCTGTAGTGCTAACTGTGCTTCTCATCTTCCTTTTCTAAGAAGGGTTGGTTCTATTATAATGGCAATAATTTCATTTACTGTTTATGCTGTAGATGTAGATTATTTATCTTGTCCATTATCTTAGATATTATTTATCATTGTCCAACTTCAATTTCGTTTCATGTAATAGTAGCACAGATGGTGGTGCATTTCCGTGATGAACTTGGCATTGCCGTAATAAAAGGCATTTAAGGACCCAGAGTCAAAAGGTGCTATCCCTGGCTGAAATTTTGCGCCGATGTTGGTCAAACCTTTCCCTTCCCACCAAATGTTGTCTCCCTTGCTCAATCCTCTTTTACTGCCACCGGCTTTCGTTGGCCTGCTCCATTTGATGATTGTATCTGCTTCCAAGACAATATACATGACAAATCACCACCCTTACGATGTAAGTTTACGGTTGATGCGAAGATGACGCAACATGAGATCAAATGCAAATATTTAATCATATCTGTACATGGAGAAGATACGAGACAACATGTACAACGAAAGTAACACAATGGCTGCACGTATCAACGATTTAGTATGGAAAAAGAGTTTGCCTGCGGTTGTAAGTAAAATTGGGAGCGAACCAAGAGCTGAAATCCCCGAGGACTCTAATGATTGCACTTGTAGTCCCAAACAGAAAAAGAATATCAGAAAGAAGACAAAATTTGCAATTTACCACATAAAAACTTTATTTCTACCCGGGTTTCGTTGGATACTGCAACATCGTCAGGTCACCCTAAAGTTTTTATGTGGTAAATTGCTAATTTTGTCTTCTTTCTGACATGTTCGAATACCACGCAATATCGCCAGAATCTATGGTGGTTTTCACGACAAGTTCCTCCAATAAAATCTAAGGAGAGCCTGCTGGAGAAAAGATGAGTGATAAAGGATTACTCCACGTATGCACATACACCATACTCGTTCCGCAAGCGGAATAAAGACTTCACATCAATAAGTCCTGATCTCCTCGACGGAAAGAATGATCAACGCAGTGAGAAAAGTCAAGAAAGCTGGTGAGTATGACATTTGTGGGTGCGTAATGGCAATATATTCGTAAGAAAGGCGGAGAACTGCCAGATATTTATCTATTTAACTCATCATCATCATCATCAGTCAACAATCCTTGTATTGCTTTCTCGCAGCTCCCATCTCCACTAATCTCTCCATTTCTACGTCTTCCTTCTCTGTTCTCACAACCTGCTATCATCTATGTCTACGCTTCACGCGAGGTCTTTTTTTTTGCTCTTCTTCCCGTTCACTTGTCCCTGGACGATTGTCTTCGTAAGACCATCATGTCTCATGATATAGCCGATTAAATTGTTACGCCTGCTTCCTAAAGTTTTCATGTGAGTTCTCTTTTTTTCCACTTTTCTCAGGACTTCTTCGTTTGTCACTCGGTCGATCCATTTCGTCTGTCGCACTCTGAGGTACGCAGTTGTCCCTCTTCACCTTCGAGGCTACTTCTACCTCTCCAAATGTGACTTTAATTTTTTGCGTCTTCGCATAGATCATTCTTGCTAAGTAGCAGTAAAAAATGAAGAAATTTAAACTTTGTGCTTCCACATGAAATATTTATTTCACACGACCACGGTTTCGACGTAATACGTCATCATCAGGTAAACTCTACAGAAGTCCAACACATTTATATATATACAACGCTGGGTAGGGGAGGGAGGAGCAGGGGAGGGGGGGGGGGAAAGGGGACATGAAAGATGAGGAAACAGTATTCCCATTTTTAATGTGGAAGTGAATGTTTCCATGGTGAATATAATTATACATGACAACAAAAAATACGACTTCGCACTGAGCATCCGACGAGTCAGAATATGTTTATCGATAATAAAAGGGAAAAATGAAAACTTGTTCCACTTCAATCAACCTGGCTAGCCTCTCCCCCCCTCCCCCCCCCCCTTCCCCTCCCCTATCCAGCGTTGTATATATATATATGTATGTGTTGGACCTCCCAGCGTTGTACATATAAATGTGTTGGATTTCTGTAGAGTATACCTGATAATGACGTCTAAGGTCAAAACCATGGTCGTGTGAAATAAATATTTCATGTGGAAGTACAAAGTTTAAATTTCTTCATTTTTCATAATGAATCGATTTCACCAAGCCTCAAACCATCAGTTTTAGCAGAAAAAATTCAGGGGGATCCTGGTTCAGAATTCTGGCCAAAGTGAATGACTTTCTTGCTCTTTGTGGACGATTTTTTTCTCTATTAAATATTTCTAGAGGAAAAATTAGGAGTTTGAGAAGCCGTCTCGGATTCCTTCTACTCCACTTAGCCATACTCGCGTTTAAATTGACTGAATCTAAAAACGGATCCATGACGACGAAGCAAACTTCTAAACTATTAATGGTAACATGTCCTTCGCTAAATTCGATAACACTAGCCGATATTGAGGCATCGATATATTTGTCGAAGAGAATATATTTTTAAAGTTAAATCTATTTATGTGCCCTATAGAATACGAATACCGGGTCATTACTTTTAAATTCGATCCCATAGAATTTAACTTATGAAGATTACAGGAAAATTTACATAGGTGCCGAAATATTTCTGCACCTAAATTATAGCATTCTGAATCCGCACTCATAAATTAAAGAGAAAACTTGTTGTAATGGTTGACATAAAAATTAAAATTCTTGCTTTAGGTATTTAAGGTTAGGCTAAATTAAGTTGTTTTACACTCGTAGGCTCCACTGCGTAGCAAATGTAGGAATAGAAACGAAAGATTTAGTAAACTACTGGCCAATTTCGTTTCTGTTGACAGTGCGTAAAATCGTAGGAACACTTGTGGAAAACAGACTATGGAATTATTTTCATAAAATAAAATTCTGAATTTAGAATCAATTTGACTTCCTTAGAAATAAAAGCACAAATGATGATTAGGTAAACATGTGGCCGAATGGTATAATTTCAATTAAACATGTTACAAAGTTTTATTACTTAAACAAATATTTACTTAGGAGGCTCCAGCGAATTATGAAGTAGGTGTCATTTTCGTGAAAATTTCAGGAGACACAATGTTTGGGCCCTTCTATCGATTGGCAATAAAATAATGAGGCCTTTCCATCATGTATTTGAAGAAAAAAGACGTTGAAAATAAGATACTTTATACGTGGTTATACGGCAGAGCATGGCTCTTGCAGTAAAATTTGCAGAATGTTAGGAGAAATGTCATTTTGGCGAAAAACTAATATAAGATGCGCAATGTTACGTAGAATTTAGCATTTTTAAAAAGTCCTCGCCTTACCACACTTGTTTAATTGATATTAATAAATGTTTGCTCGAAAAAATAGCAGAAATGTCTTAGTTACATGAAAGTGGCGCTACAGTATGTTGTTATCACTGGCAACGGTAATTGGGACGGAACGTTCTTACAAGCCTATTTACTAAATTAATTTAGGACAATGCCTTACCAAGGTCCTAATTATATTTTTAATGTATTTTCAATATTTCATTGGTTATTGATATGGTGTAATTAATGCCAATGCTTCCAAATGGCAGCAGCGTCATTGTTGCCAAACAGTTTTCAAAAATATCAATATTAATAAAATTCAAAACAAAGAGTTATATTTGCAAGGGAATAGTTTAAAACTAAGTAATAAAATATTTAACCTATTTTAGAATATGTATAAGCCGGATTGAGCATGTATTCTCACTTTGTAAATTAAACGTGGCAACAACACGTCTGCCATGTTTCGAAGTCAAAATGAGTTAAAAGAGCTTGTAAGAAATAGAATGCAACTACAACGCGCTATATAATAGCACACTCATAGAATTGTTGTGTATGGATTATCACCCTATAGATGATTTTCCATATAGATGTTTTTCTGGATCTGTATTTATTCATTAAATAACATAGCTTTTTTACGGGGTTTTGAATCGCGGAATCACGGTGGAACCTCCTTAAAGAAGACTCATAATCATAGCATTTTCCTACAAAAGATAGGAGAAGCCGATGTGCATGGTATAGTTTACAACTTGTTCCATTGCTGTTCGTGTAATGGGATTCAGTATGTGAGAGTAAAAGTTTGCCTTATAACTTCAGCAATGGTGTTCCACAATTCTCAAATTTTGGATCATTACTATTATCATCATTATTAGTAACTTATGTACGGATACACACTGACTATTTGGCTCTAAACTATGATAGTCATGCTTGGGACGCGGCCGAAAGAAGCAGAATATAGCTGCCCAGCCATGCAAGAGGAAAAGGAGAATATTTGGGAGTATTTTAAGACCACCTAGGCAGTTTTGGAGTAACGCCTCGTAAAGCTTTATTCTCGTAATCAAAAATGTCAACTCGAATCGATGGAATTCGAGGATGAGATGTCAGGCGTACTTATCCCCCACACTGCATCTACATATACATAATACCCTACAAGTCACCATAAAGGTGGTTGGCAGGGGTGAACTCTCACCAAACATGCACTACATATCATGCATAAAAAAAGGATCAGTACTTTTATAGGTACTGTTCAAAACTACGCTATTTAAAAAAAGATAAAAATAGCAAAATATGCCGTTAGTTAGGTTAGCTATAAGTCCTTATACCAACATGCAGCTACCAATGTTATCCATTGCTACACTCGTACTGGATATATTTACCGTTATTCATATCCCTAATAGTACGAGGAAAAAAGGACATTTTGAATCTGTCAGTTCGGCAATCAATGTCTCTAATTTTGCGATTATGGTCCAGCCTACCGTAGTAAGTTGGGGTTCGCAAAATATGTTTAACATCATCACTGAAAATATGGTCTCGGAATTTGTTTAGGAAATTAAGTCTGAATTTCAACCTGCGATCTGACAATGATTCCCAATGTAATTCATTTAATAGACTGGCTACGCTAATATAATTATCGTATCGTCCCTTCACAAATCTTGCCGGTCTTCGCTGCACACGTTCAAGTTCGTTATTTAGACCGGTTTCGTAGGGATCCCATACACTGTCAGCATATTCCAAATGAGGTCTTAAAGGGAAAAGTAGCTGATTTCACGTACATGATCGTCACATTTACCCAGTACTCTTTTGACGAATCCCAGTTTACGATTCGCTTGGCCCATTATTTCACGTATATGTTTACCCCAAAAAAAAAATCATATGTCAGTCTTATTCCAAGATATTTAATGGATTCCACGTTTGTTAATTCATTATTACTTATTTTGTAAGTGCTAGGAGGAGAGCTATTCTTTTTCCAAAAATTCATTTCGACACATTTTTTAAAGTTTAATTCGAACTGCCATGTATCACACCAATTTTCAATTTCTTGAAGGTCAATATTTAAATATTCTTTATCATTTGGGCGTAGAATTTCCCTGTACACTACTGCGTCATCGGCAAATAGACGAAGCTTACTTTTTACCACCTTATGGATATCATTTATGTGCAAAAGGAATAGGAGTGGACCTATCACACTATCTTGTGGGACACCCGAAGTGACTTTAATTGCCGTCGAAATATCAGATATGAACGACAAAATAAATTTCGAATTTGAACGAATCGTTGTCAGAATTCATTTTTCCCGCAGGCAATTCGTGATCTCACCTCAAATACGTCAGAATAATCATTATTATTTCCAGCTATCCCGAATCCTATTCCCTTTCCCGTTAACCCTATGGCTGGTGACCTAACACCCCCTGCCTTGTACCCCTGCAGAGGCTCGAAGGGTATTGCGTAGGTGTAGATGAAATGTATAATTTTCGTAGGTATAATGATATATTGATCTCCCTGGTTCACTCCCAGTAAAATATTATGGATTATTGTGTTTGGGCGGGATCGATTAGAAAGACGTTTAGCCCTGCTTTTATTTTACAGAAAAGAATTATCAGAATAATCCTTGAAAAATCCACATAAAAATTGTGTTACTATTGTGAAACTAATGATACTCCCATTCATAAACTTCTATGATGTCAGGCATTTTCTAAGTGAGGAGACGCTGTTCGCCAAAATTATTGGCTATCATAATCTATTTCGTCTTCAACAGAGGTTGTCCCGGTGTCGAAACTAAATCTAAAATATTTATGACGCATTTTCTTAGCATGGAGCCAAAGCTGTTCAAAAAATTGCAAACAATATAAAAAATATTTATAATACTTGTACGTTCATACACTCCTTAAGTTTTTTTTAAATTTTATTTTAAAGAAATAAAACCACATACAGCGATGATGCCATTTTATAGTGGCCAACAACAGTACATAAATTTTATAACATTTTCAAGAAAAAAATAAATAAAATAAAAGTAACAGGAAACAAATAGAAAGGGAAAGGCTATTCTGGGGACAGATGCGAAATAGAAAGGCTAATGAACGATTTAATTGGGAGTGCAAAGGGATCAGTGTGTTGTGGGAGGGAGTTCAACAGAGAGAGGAGAGACGGAAGAAAACGCGTTTGAATGTTCTTGAAAAGTTTGCAGTCATCGAAGGTAAGAAATTAAGTTAATTAAGAAATGGCTTGACGTCGTACACGTTTTTTATTCTTATAACTTAAATTATTTAATTAATACTTAAGCCGCCCATTTAGCATTCCTTTCTATTAATGCCCTTCTCATGTTTGTGTCAAAACTTTGGGAAAGAGTTCATCATTTAACGATTCTATTTTAAAATTCTCTCATTGTTTTTATTTTATCCGGAATTCTAGATAAAGTTCGTCTGGGCTATCGAGGTCATTGATCTTTCCTATATAATAATTGACCAAAGAGCGTACATATGGTGGAATAACATTATTAGTATCAAGATAATCATAGGTATATGGAAGGAGGCCACATCGAGGATAAGAATAAGACAGCAGTAAGGACACATACCGCTGAGACTAGATTAGACGCAGCAAAGACAAGAAGATCAGTGGAACCAAGGAGAATTTTTATTTATAAACGAGAATATTGTAAGAAAACTCTACTAGACATGTGTGACTGCAAGACTATCTTTCAACGAGGACAATATCAACGAGAGTGTGTAAAGGAAGTTGGCTCGCGACTGCTTGAGTCAAGTTGTCTAAGGAATCTTATTAATTTAAGTATGAGTATATACATGCCTGCTAAGTGATCCTTACTTCACAAAGAAAATTACCCAAGCTATTGAAAGTCATAAGTATCACAAGAAATACGATGGAAAGTCGAAGTATTTATTTTTTATGATAATTTTAATCCGCTCGATGATGGAGTCAATTCAACATTAACTTTACAGAAATAAATTCATGTACGCAATGAATTTACTAATGTATAACACCATAATATTACTATCAAACTTTATGCTATAATACTTCTTGAAATATTCTTTAACATCTCATTAGTAATGATATTATTCATAAGCCAACCATTTTGGCTACAGCGACCGTGGCGCCAGTTGCACTTAACTAACGCATTTCGTGTGCTATAAGCGCAGATTTTGGTGGATTTAGCGAAAATTACGGTGGGTTGATGCCTTTTTTTCGTGTCATTTTATTTCTTGTGAAATTACGCATAAAATATCAGTTTTTTGCAAAAATGACATGACACTATGGTATTTTTAAACGTTATATTCCCATGCGACGGCCATTCTCGCCGTTAATCGCATGTAATTTCAAATGCAATAGGTGCAAAAAGGAGTACGGGTTGGTGTAATTACCTTTACTTTATTAGATAGAGGAACTTTAGTTTTATAAGTGCTGAAAATATAAAAAAAATTACATGACTTTCACTTTTCGGATCAACCTCCTTAAACAGAAAAAAAATGAACGACACAACAGTCGCGTGTCGTCACATCGAGTGACCAATCACCAATTGGTGGAGAGGAAGCGTGGGAAAGTCCAAGGAAGATTTGGAGTGCTGTTGACTGAAACGGGAACATCTACATGTACACGATACCCTGCAAGCCACCGTGAGGGTGTGTGGCAGGGGGTGAAGATCACCAAGCATGCACAACCGACGTGCAAACAAGCAGCTATAGTGTCTCATGCAATTAGATTGTTAGAATCTATAGTATTTAAGGGATATATACATGCATCATGCACTACAGACTACTCTAAATTATTTCCCCTACCTATCCCTTTGCTATGCTGCCTATTCTGTTCTCTTATAGTATGGGGGGAAATTCCATTTTGAATCTATCAGTACGACAATCTATCTCTCTAATCTTATTTATCTGGTACTAAACTAAAGAAGAAATAAGTTCATCGCTTTTTGAGAGTGTCTGTTGCGTTTCTATATCTGGAAAGTCTGCGAAAGCGAACGTGCGCCCTACTAAACGCAAAACTAACCAACGAATGAATGGAAGAATTAATGTATGCATGTACTTTACTCCGTCGAGGGATCGGAAACTCTCGCGGGAGTATGTCTAACAAGTCGTGTCTCCCTTCCGTGCCATTTGGTCCCGCCGCCGGCTAGCGAGAAACTTTCGATAAAAAGAAATTCCACCCCCCCCCCCCTCCACCCACCCAATAATCCCTCTCCCTCCGTGGTCGGGAGGGGCAACAAACAAACAAACTCACGTGACATTTATCCTCCTCCCCTGGGCGCCTCGAATCTTCACCCTTCTCACTTTTACTCTCCCCGTCCGTCTTCCCACAGACGTCCGTAGATGACTCTGCAACAACGGAACGTTTTCCCCTTTTCATTCGTCACTCCCTCAACAATGGCATCTCTGACAGTGACATCTGACCTCGGCGACAGGAGGGCCTCCGAGCCAGAGCGCAGTCGCTGTCCGCATAGGACGACATTCTTCCGTCCCTCGGAATATTGTTAATCTCCCGGAATATCGGCCCTCTCCCGCCAGCCGTGAATGGTATAGCTCCTCTGACTTGCACTTGGAACCCGGGATGACACCACACAAAACTGCAATGCCGTCCGATCGCCAGTGAACGTCCGTTCGCTCTTGACAACATCGTCCCAGCCCGCTCCTCAGGACTATTTCCGGCGTCCAGAACGATGATCAAAAGTGAGTTGAGTCTAAAGGAAACAGAAAAAGGATCTCATTCGTAATTTCAAGGGAATACATGCCACGTTGAGACTACTTACTGCGTGTGTAATGAGCGTTTACACAGGGGGGGGGGGCAATGTGGAAAAGCATGAACACACACATGCGCACTCAGAGGCCGACGGCTCGCGAAGAATGCAGTGACCTCCAGTGTAGCGCGAATGATGGCCAACGGAAGTGTCCGGCCGAAAAAAATGAATCTTCAGTGCGCTCATTCACTCTGTGTGGAAGTACAGTCGATGTCTTTTGTCAGTTGCGTCCTTTCTGAGAATTCGTTGTTGACTCGGTAAGTAAAGCATCACTTACCAATTAATTTTGCCTCAAAAGGAAGTTCTCTTAAAATTGGAATAATTTGTCCTGTCTTAATTTCCTCAGTAACCTTCCATTAAGCTCTAACGTCTGAAAGGGTGTCTAAATACCAGACCTTTTAGGTCTGAAAAGGCCTACGACAATAAATGTTTATTATTATTGTTAAATAATCCCCACTGCCATCGTTACTCAGATCAATACATAGCAACGCTTAGTACGTATCTAAAAATAAGCGACATTCACTGCGCAGAATCATCACAAATCAAATTCTTAAAACTGCATTAAAAATGCCATTAAGGTAATCAAGACTCAAACGTACGTGAGATAACATAAGAATGAAAATGAAAACAAGGAAGGCTTCTCAGAAATTGTTAGGGACGGGAAGAGAGAAAAAACCAACGTCGATGTCGCCTCCAATCGGCCTTCTCGTTTCGATTGCCGTCAACGATCGATGAAGTCAGTCGATTTAAGGTCCGATTGAACGTAAATGAGTGTGCGATATTAGATTCATAGACAAAACGATGGGAATTTGAAGACATAATCAGTCAGGGGCAACCCAGGTCATTCCACGCAGGAATGGACAAAAAGAGACAGTTGAAATGCGGGTCGCGAAACTTCCGAAAGTCAGCAAAGTCACACCAGGTCCAATGCAGAACCAATTGCATTATGAAATCGATCGCAACGATATTAATGAGACGGCTATTCAATATCACTAATTATGTCAGCGGGCCAATTACTCGGCAAAAAAATAAGCAATTGGATGATCAGCTAGTGAAAATTATAGCGAAGGAATACCACCCTCTTTCATTAGTTGAGGACAAAGAGTTTAAAAAACTTTTAAATATGTTAAACCCAAATTACCTCGTTCCCAGCAGGAAAACAATATCTTCAACCTTACAGCTTTACCATAGTACAAGGGAAAAGGTCAAGAACAGTTTAAGATCAGCAAGCACTGTGTCAATCACAACTGATGCATGGACATCCATCAATAATGACAGTTTTCTTGCAATCACTGTACATTTTACAGCTGAGTCTGATTTGAAATCATACTTGCTGGACTGTTTCCAATTTACTGGGAAGCACTCTGGTGAAAATCTGGATGCTGAGATCAGAGGAATCCTTACCGAGTGGGAGGTTATTGGAAAAATGTCTGCAGTGACAATGCTGCAAATATTAAGGCTGCGATAAAAAAATGTCAGTGGAGACATATTCCCTGCTTTGCTCACAACATCAATTTGATTGTCAAGGCAGGAATACAGAAAATCAATGACATTCAAGCGAAATTGAAACAGATAGTGGAGTTCTTCAAGCGTAGACCAGAATCTGCTGCAAAATTAAAAGCTCTCCAGAAACAATTAGGTTTAAATGAACTGAAGTTGAAGCAGGAAGTTCCAACAAGGTGGAACTCAACATATGATATGTTCCGGCGCATCATTAGACTCAGGGAGCCTGTCCTGTAAACACTGGCCTTATTTAGTTCTGAACTGGATCCAATTACCCAAAAGAGAATGGGTAAAAGCTTGTGAGCTACTAAGAGTTTTTAATGAAGTGACAGAGAATGGGTAAAAGCTTGTGAGCTACTATAAAAAAGAGTTTTTTATGAAGTGACAGTAGAACTCAACAGTGAAAGCAAGGTCACAATATCTAAAGTGATGCTAGTAAGTAAGGCACTTCTCAGTCACGTAGGCAGGATTTCCCTAGAAAATAATTTGCCAGGGGAAATTGAAAAAATGGCAAAAGAAATGATCCTGCAGCTAAATACGAGATTTACTGATATTGAGGCAAATCCAATTCTAGCGGAGAGTACACTTCTGGATCCACGCTTCAAGAGGCATGGATTCTGTTGTGGTTATAATCCCACCTACATGTATTTTTGTCTCATTTCTGCACTCGCATGTAGAGCCTTTTTTGTTTTTCGTTGCTATGATGTTCTGTTGAATAAAAGTACATTGTTCTGTTCTTTATGTGAAACGTAAATGGGATGTTATTATTTCGCGCATGCTTTCCCGAATAACCTGAACGCTGACACCTGCTTTAACAGATTCTCAAGTGAGACTGCCCATAAAAATACTTGCCGTTCAATTCAGAGGAGGCTGTCCATGGTGAAAGCTCACAATAACACCCCACAAGAGGATCAAGTCAACCCATGCTGCTCCTTGGAACCGTCCATCACATCTATTTGGGAGGATTTTGACAGCCCCATGGAAAAAGTTTTCCAAAATAGAAGCAGTACAACAGCAGGAATAATTGAATTGGATCGATACTTGCAGGAGGATAATATCAATAGACATATCGCATATGGCTTTGTTCAGCTGAGTAACCGTCTTCTCTCCGGCGTTTTTTATTAGTTCGGCAGAAATATCATCTATTCCCGAAGCCTTATTTATCTTCAGATCCCTTACAGCTGTATCAAATTCCGATCTTAAGATTGGGGCTCCCAATTCATCCTTATCGACTTCATTTTCCTCTTCGATTACTTCCGATCTAAGATAGCTTCCATTGTACAACTCTCCCAAGTATTTCTTCCATCTCTTCAATTTATCTTCATGTTCAATTAAGAGTTCTTCATTCTTGTTCATGATGCTGTTACATCTTGCAGCCCGTTCCTTGAAGTGATTTGTCACCATCCTGTAGGCAACTTCAGAAACAATCTCAGCACGAAAGTGATTGAAGAGGAAAGCGAAGTCGAAAAGGATGATATGCGAGCATCAATATTAAGATCGGAATTCGACGCTGCAGTAAGGGACCTTCGGATGAATAAGGCTTCTGGAATTGATGATATCCCAGCAAAATTGATAAAAAATGCAGGAGAGAAGTAATTAACCCATCTATACAAAACCATCTGCGACATCTACTCAACAGGACAAATACCCAGGGACTTTGAGAAAAACATCATAATTCCTATTCCCGAAAAGAAGAGAGCGGAGAAATGCGAAAATTTTAGGACTATAAACCTGACGACACATGTATCGAAGATATTGACAAGGATCATCTACAGAAGAATAGAACGAAAAGCAGAGGAGTTCCTGGATGAAGATCAATTCGGATTCAGGAAAATTAAGGGTACAAGAGATGCAATATTGGCCCTTAGGCTACTCATAGAGAAGAGAATGGAGAAGAACAAACCTATCTTCATTACATTTATGGATTTAGAGAAGGCTTTTGTCAACGTGGATTGGAATTTAATGCTTGGAATTCTGAAAGGAATTGGAGGTTCATAAAATGACCGAAGAATTATCCACAGTTTGTATAAAAACCGATTAGCAGTAATTAAATCTGAACCCAGCTGTGAAGAAGCAAGAATAAGGAAAGAAGTGAGTCAAGGCTGTGCACTGTCTCCTGTAATTTTTAATGCTTACATCGAGAGAGCCATCAATGAATTCAAAGAGAAGTGTTCTGGAGTGACTATCCACGGCGGAAAATAAGCATGCTACCTTTCGCTAATGACATAGCTCTCACAGCAGAGACAGAGAAGGAACTGAATAAGATGCTAACAACCATGGAAAGGACAATGGCCAATTATCATCTGAAGATCAATAAAAAGAAGACTAAGATATTGGTGTGCAGCAAGAAAGAAGAGGCCAAAACCAATGTCAAGCTAAGAAAACAAAAACTGGAAGAGGTGAAGGAGTTCTGTTACCAACGATGGGCGAAGCAAGAAAGAAATAGTGAGTAGAATATCCCAGGCAAAGAGGGCATTCTATCAAAAGAAGAATCTACTAACAGCTGGAAATACAAGCTTGGAAGCAATTCATCAAAACGTATATCTGGAGCATGTTCCTTTACGGCAGTGAGGCATGGACGATGACAGAAGCGGAGAAGAAAAGGGTGGAAGCATTTGAAATGTGGTGCTACCGAAGAATGATGAAGATAACATGGATCGACCGAGTAAGTAACGAGGAAGTGCTGAGAAGAGTATGAGAAAAGTCTGAAGTCTGCTGAAAACTATAAAAAGAAGACGGGACAACCTAATCGGCCATATCTTGAGACACGATGGGCTGATGAAGACTATCGCCGAGGGAAAAGTGAACGGGAAGAATGGAAAAGGCAGGCCTCGTATGAGATATATGGAGCAAGTTGTGAAGGATGTAAAAGAGAGAAACTACGTCAATATGAAGAGGATGGCCGATAGAAGAATCGAGTGGAGGGCTGCGTCAAACCAATCCTAGGATTGTTGACCCATGATGACGATGATGAATGTGCTATGAGACACCTTGTCAAAAGCTTTTTTTGAAATCGAGAAATGTTGCATCTACTGGAATATTATTTTCGCGAGAAGCTAAAATATCGCGGGAAAAGAGTGCAAGTTAAGTTTCACTTGAGCTACTTTTCCGGAAGCCATGCTGAACATTGCTCAATGATTCCTGGGTTTCTAGGTGTCCCATGACTGAACTGACAATTTTATGTTCCAGAACCTTGCATGAAATGGATGTTGAGGATATAGGTGTGTAGTTATACGGTGTTCCTTATCGCCACTTTTACGTATTGGTGTTACCTTGGCGGTTTTCCTAATTCTTCGTTACGACGTGTTCGGTCAGGTTATTAAGGAGGTTCCACCGTGACTCCGCGATTCAATATCCCGTAAAAGAGCGATGTTATTTAATGAATTAATACCGATCCAGAAAAACACTTATATGAAAAATCATCCATAGGGTGATAACGCATACACAATAATTGTATGAGTATGTTATTATATGACGCGTTGTAGTTGCATTCTATTTTTTACAAGCTCTTTTAACTCATTTTCACTTCAAAATATAGCTGAAGTGTTGTTGCCACCTTTAATTTACAAAGTGAGAATACATGCTCAATTCCGCTAATCCGTATTCTAAAATAGGTTAAATATTTTCTTACTTAGTTTTAAACTATTCCCTTGAAAATACAACTCTTTGTTTTGAATTTTATTAATATTGATATTTTTTAAACTGTTTGGCAACAATGACGCTGCTACCATTTGGAAGCATTGGTATTGATTACATCATGTCAATAACCATTGAAATATTTGAATTACACAAGAAATATAAGGAAGGCCTTGGTAAGGCATATTCCTTAATTAAGTTAGTAAATAGGCTTGTAAACACGTTCCGTCACAAGTACCGTTGCCAATGATAACAACATACTCTAGCGCCACTTTCATGTAACTAAGGCTTTTCTGCTTTTTTTTCGAGCAAACATTTATCAATATCAATTAAGGAGGTTGGTCCGAAAAGTGAAAGTCATGTCATATTTTTTATATTTTCAGCACTTATAGAACTTAAGTTCCTCTTTCTAATAAAGTAAAGATAATTATACCAACCCAAACTCCTTTTTGCACAAATTGCATTTGAAATTTCATACGATTAACGGCGAGAATGGCCGTCGCATGGGAATATAACGTTTAAAAATACCATAGTGTCATGTCATTTTTGCAAAAAACTGATATTTTATGCGTAATTTCACAAGAAATAAAATGACACGAAAAAAAGGCATCAACCCACCGTAATTTTCGCTAAATCCACCAATTTCTGCGCTTATAGCAGACGAAATGCGTTAATTGTCTTCAACTGGCGCTGCGGTCGCTCTATGTAAAATGTATGGCGTATGAATAATATCATTACTAATGAGATATTAAAACATATTTCAGAAAAATATTATAACATAATGTTTGATAGTAATATTCTGGTGTTATAAATTAGTAAATTCATTGAGTACATGAATTTATTTCCTTAAAGTAAATGTTGAATTGACTCCATAGTCGAGCTCATTAAAATTATCATAAAAAAGAAATCCTTCGACTTTACATCGTATTTCTTGTGATACTTATGACTTTCAATAGCTTAGGTAATTTTCTTTGTGAAGTAAGGATCACTTAGCAGGCATATACTCGTACTTAAATTAATAAGATTCCTCAGACAACTTGACTCACGCAGTCGCGAGCCAACCTTCTTAAATAAGTGTGGTAAGGCGAGCACTTTTTTACAATGCTAAATTCTACATAAAATGGTGCATCTTATATTAGTTTTTCGTCAAAACTACATTTCCCTTTATGCTCTGCCGTATAACCACGTATAAAATAGCTAATTTTCAACGTCTTTTTTCTTCAAATATAATATAGAAAGGCCTCATTATTTCATTTCCAATCGATAGAAGGGCCAAAAAATGATGTCTCATGAACTTTTCACAAAAACGACATCTACTTCGTAATTCGGTGGAGCCCCCTTAAAAGCGCCTGCTATCACCTCATTCGTTGTTTACACTTGTGTTTTATCTCATCTGGGGGATCTATAGTTGAGACGGAGGAGAAAAACTCAAGCGAAAAAAAATTAATGAACTTGTGACGGGCGATTCAGACACAACAAATTTGCAAACCATTCGTGTTTATACCACGTGACTCCTTGGTTACCTAATCGAGATAATCTCGACCGTTTTAAACAAACCCCCCCACCCCCTCCCAGAACTTGTGCAATATGGCACGACTCAAAAGCGCACAATTTAAAGGAACATTTTATGAAAATCTTACATATCAATCGCATGTAAGCAAACCAAAAGCTGTCATCTGACAGCTGTCAAATGACATCTACTTCATAATTCGGTGGAGCCACCTTAAATATCATTTCCACGTCCGGACATATTTCGGATGCTAACTCTCCATGAACGCGGATGTTAACTGCTATGTGGGAGTACAAGTTTAACTGTTGCCTGAAGAGAAATTTAACCTTGTTTGAATCCGAAAGCGGTGCGCGAAAGCACCATGCACCGAGTATAAATTTAACTGTTGCCCGAAGAATAAGTTAACCTTGTTTGAATCCGAAAGCGCGAAAGCACCATGCACCACGGCTCCTTTGGTCATCCCCCCCCCATTCTTTGTTGCACCCAGCAGGAGTTTCGGCGCCAAGTGCTCCAAGTGCTGCCGCAGCATCAGCGCCACTGACTGGGTGCGGAAGGCGCGGGAGCGGGTCTACCACCTGGCGTGCTTCGCCTGTGACGCCTGCAAGCGCCAGCTGAGCACCGGCGAGGAGTTCGCGCTGCACGACGGCCGTCTGCTGTGCAAGGCGCACTACCTGGAGACGCTGGACGGCGGAAGCACCTCCTCGGACGGTGAGCCAGGGCCGGCGACAAGGGGGGGCAAAGGGGGCATGTGCCCAGGGGCCATCAGGGGGCACCTCCACGGACGGTGAGAGCCCTCCTTCGAAAGGCGTTGCCAGTCATCTCCGACTCTTGTTCTTTTGTTTTTAGTTGGCGGCACACTATCGGACCGAGGATATTGCATTGGGGCACCCCTCTCAGATTTTTAAAAATTTATTTACGAAGGAGCTAGATGGATGATCGTATTTATTAGGGCAAGATTGAGACTAGAAATCCCCTCTTTCATCTAACCCCACGGCTAAACAAGGAAAATATATGTATATAAAAAAATTGCTCTAGATACTCGAAAAATATATAGAATTACAAAACGAAAAAAGTAAAATTACAATAAGAAAATGTGAAAATAAGATGACAATGCGAAAAATAAATGAATATAGTTTTACAATAAGAAAAATATAGATATAAGGTTCCGACATGTGTTTTGTTTAGTTGGCGGAACACTTCAGACCGAGGTTATTGCCTTGGGGCACCGCTCTCAGATTTTTAAAATTTATTTACGGAGGAGCTAGATGGATGAGTGTACTCATTGGGGCAAGATTAAGAATAAATTGCCAGATCTGATAGAATTTGTAAAATAAAAACATTATATTTTTTCGATTTTTGATCCGTCAACTATTTTTCGAGTTAAAAGCGGAGAAATACTGATGTTTTTATCCCTTTCGGAAAAGGGGCGTGCATGTGACCTCTTACGTCATCCACTTCGTCCAATCACAACTGAGCTCGCGAAGTTACTTCCCCTTATCGCAATGGGGGACACACAACTGATGCTGCCAATGAGATCGGTTGCGACAGGATCTGTTGCGTGCAGCCCTTCTTATAACCCCCCTCCAATTCCATCCCTTTCCCTTAAAGGAGTCAAGGACGGGAGGAAAATGACGTCAATGATATCAAAGCAGGTTATTCGGTGGGCGTCACCTTTTGCTTATTAAAATTTTTGTTTTCTGAGTGAATGGTTGTGGTTAGACGATTAATTTTTTCACCAAATTTCTTTTTTCGTTTCCATCTAACAATTTCGTGTACAGAATTGCGATTTCGGTTCCGAGTAAACGCCCACACATTGGGCGTTCAGTTCGGTGTACCAATAATGGGGTCGTTTGCGATACTTTTAATTGCCGAATCTGATAGAGTTTGTAAAATAAAAAGACACGTACATTTCCATTCTTCGATCCGTCAATTAGTTCTAGAGTTACAAGCGGCAAAAAAAAAAATGATTTCTTTTAACCATTTCGGAAAAGGGGGCGCGTGCAAAGAGGACTCTTACGTCATACACTTCGTCCAATCACAACTGAGACCGCGAAGCTCCTTCGCCCAATCACAACGGGGGACACTAACAGCTGATACTGCCAATGGAAGTGGTTGTTACACTCCATTCGGAATATTTCGAAAGGCATTGAATATTCGACTACGTCGTAATTTGTGAATAAGCAAATAAACACTCTTAGTCACAACAAGGCGTATAAGAAAATATTTTGTTGTTCAGTTGTTTTATGTTAGCTGCAGGATCTCTTCAGGCAGACCTCCCCTCCCCACCTCCCGTTCTTCCTCAAGACAGTCAAGGAGGGGAGGTGAATGTCGTAGGTATCCTTAAAGCGGCTCGTTCGGTGGGCGTCTCCTTCTGCTTATTTGCTTGTGAATGGCTCTGGTTAGAAGATCATTTTTGCCCTAAATTTCATTTCTCGTTTCCATCTAACAGTTTCATGCACGAAACAATGATTTCGGTTCCGAGTAAACGCCCCCGTTCATTCAATCACATATGATGCCGGTCAAGGCTTTGGATGACCTTGGTGAACTTGGAGGGATGGCTGGCTTTCTTGGCCGGAACGCTCAATCTACATCTACATAATACCCTGCAAACCACCATAAAGGTGTGTGGCAGGGGGTGAATTCTCACCAAACATGCACTACATATCATGCATAAAAAAGCATTAGTATTTATATTCTGTTCTAAACTACACTATTTAAGAAAAGATAAAAATAGCAAAGCAAACATGCATAAACATGCTGTTAGTTGGATTAGCTTTAAGTCCTTACACCAACATGCAGCTACCAATGTTATCCATTGCTACACTCGAACTGGATACATTTACCGTTATTCATATCCCTAATAGTACGAGGAAAAAAGGACATTTTGAATCTGTCAGTTTGGCAATCCATTTCTCTAATTTTGAGATTATGGTTCAGTCTACCATATTAAGTTGGGGTTCGCAAAATATTTTTTAACGTCATCACTGAAAATGTGGTCTTGGAATTTATTTAAGAGGTTAAGTCTAAATTTCAACCTGCGATCTGAAAATGATTCCCAATTTAATTCATTTAATAGACTGGTTTAATAGACTGGTCTATCTGTTCGGCGATCGGATGTGAAAGCCCTTCTTGAACCTCTGTCCTTCTCTCCCTCCTCCTCCTCTTTAATTTCGCGGCGTCTGCGGCCACGCCAGAGGGCGGAGAATCTGAGAGTTACCAGAAGAACAAGGCGAAGAGGGTGAGGACGACGTTCACGGAGGAGCAGTTGCAGGTGCTGCAGGCCAACTTCCAGCTGGACTCGAACCCGGACGGCCAGGACCTCGAGAGGATCGCGCAGATCACCGGCCTCAGCAAGAGGGTCACCCAGGTGTGGTTCCAGAACTCGAGGGCGCGGCAGAAGAAACACCTGCACACCGGCAAGCTCAAGAGTCAGAGTGAGTGTGATCGGCCATGATGTTGTTGCTTTAATATTGCTGGATCTGAGATAGAGTTTGTGAAATAAAAATGAGAGCAGGCATGATTAATACTCAGTAGCCCAGGCAACGTAGTGATTACTTGCTGTACCCACCACAGTTGGATGTGTTCAGCCAGCTTCTCGCGGACTACGGATCTAAGAAAGTTGGTTGGTGCTGACAACATCGATGCATCACTCTATAATGTCTGCCTCGACCAACTTATTGGATGGCTCCCCAGTTTTCAATAAAGCTGGATGTCATTTCCTATTCAGAGTTGCTGAATGGGGTCGTTTACTATAATTTTTTTAATTGCCGGATCTGATAGAGTATGTAGAATAAAAAGACCTGTATTTTTCCGTTTTTTTTAACCGTCAATTGTTTCTCGACTTATAAGCGGCGAAAAACTGATGTTTTAACACTTTCGGAAAAATGACGTAAATGACGAAAAATGCCTCTGATGTATATCGACTTCGTCCAATCACAACTGAGCCCGCGAAGCTACTTCGCCTCGTCGCAATGAGGGGACACAGCTGGCTCTGCCAATGGGGGCTATTGCGACAGGATCTGTGCGAGCAGACCTTCCGAGAACCTCCCTCCACTCCCTCCCCTTCCCATAAGAGCAGTCAAGGACGGGAGGAAAATGACGTCAATGATATCAAAGCAGCGTTCTCGGTGGCCGTCACCTTTTGCTTATTTTAATTTTTGATTTATGAGTGAATGGCTCTGGTTAGAAGATTAATTTTTTCACTAAAATTATTTTTTCGTTTCCATCTTACGATTTCGAGCACAACATTGCGATTTCGGTTCAAAGTAAACGCCCCCATTATAATCTTTTTTCAAGTGATACAGCGAATAAATTCCGTAAATGTACCCCTCGTATTGTGCTGTACGATAACTTGTTGTCGAAGTCGCTGCATATCGGTCATTCCAACGCCAAGAACATCGTTGATATCCGCAATGTTTAGCTCATAAGTATACACAGTCGTCCACGATTTACAAGTTCAAGTGTTTTTAGATTGGTGTTGAAAGGATTGAATGATTGCACGATGGTCTTGCAATTGATCGGTGGAATGAGGGTCGAGTCCGGGAAGGCCTGATCGTCTGGCGATGTCTTAATATCTGACGTGGAGGATGAAGCTGAGAGCACCATACTTATGCTGTGGTCTGCTTGTGTGTTTCCGCAGTCCACCACGCGACGGCGCCTATCCCGAGGGGGGGGGACACGGACTCGTCGCCGTTCGGGAGGCACATCAACCTGCACCTCACCTACTCCTTCCAGCCTCCCTCCCAGCAGCAGCAGCAGCCCACCCTGCCCGGCCTCAACAACAACAACAACAACAGCAAGGTCATGCCAGCCATGGCAGCCGCGTCGCCCGCCGGCAACTTCCCGTCGCACGCGCATGGTTGGTATTCTGCACTCCCCGGTTGGTACCCCCTCTTATGGCATCACAATCCCTCCCAGATCTGTGTACCCTGATTCTCTGTACTACGGGTACAACTTCCGTACTACGGATGTTCGGAACGCCACCTATAGTTTAATACATTGAACAGTTCGATAGGTGATATTTGATCATCGTGATGGTGAAAAACTCTATTGTGATCTGGCATCAACGTCTTTTTGCGGCGTATTTTGATCTTCCCGCGTAAATCGACTCGTAGTTAAATATCTACTCCACAGATGACGCCTGTTGTCGATCACAGCGAACAAGGTCCGTAAATATCCGTAAAAGATATACACGGACCTTGACAGCGAATAAGGAGCCCTATAAGAGGGCTCCTTATAAAAAATAAGTTTTGGGTAATTATTCTTATTTTAGATTTAAATATCCAGTGAAAGAAAGATTGGATTTGTGTTATCACACTGAAGCCTATATATGGGAAATATGTAACATATATGGTCTTCAGTGTGGGAATTACTGTCGGCTTTTTCGTATTATGTTAACTTAACGGCCTATCAAAAGATAGCGTTTTTTCTAATCGTCGCCGATTGCCGCCGTTAAAGTGACACCACTTATGGTTAAAAAATGACAAGGTAAATTGTAGTGTTTCGACTTACTTTCGATTTCCACTTATTTTTTGCTGTAATGGACAACAGGCGTCATCTGTGGAGTAGATGATTAACTACGAGTCGACTTACGCGGGAAGGTCAAACCGCGCCGCAAAAAGACGTTGATGGCAGATCACATCAGACTTTTTCACCATCACGATGATCAAATATCACCTATCGAACTGTGCAATGTCTTAAACTAAAGATGGTGTTCCGAACACCCGTAGTTTGGCATCAGTTCTTGCGCCCTAGGCAATGAGTCGAAGTTGAATCTGTCGCGGCAACAGAAACGCGGAGAAACGCAAGCATGTCATCGGCCTAACTCCGCGTAACTCCGGATCCATGTACATACCTCGAATCCGCGCAAGTCGAGAACTTACTCTAATTGCTCTTTTTTAGCATTTAAATCGTAAGTACCACGGTTGGAAATGTTGAAGAAGCATATTGTAATATAGTTATTCTTGTCCACATATGAATTCTTTGAAATTCCCCAATTTGAAAATTCTAACGAAAAGTTCCTCTGCATTCTGCCAACAAGGGTATTTTCAGAAAGATCCTTCAGTACTGCTGGAAATTTGGTTGATAAAAAAATAGATTAGATCCTTACAGAGTGAAAATTCTGCATTTTCTGCCCTAAAACTCGTAATCTGTTTTCATTGAAATTTCAATTTTATTTAAGAAAAATTAAATTTTGATTTACTTTTAAAATTACCCAATATTAATATTTGCCCTTGGGCATATCCTTAATTTCAGTGAGTGATGACTCTATGACCATTATTCGCTTATTATTTACTTTAAGAAATAAGATTTTGCATCGATTGGATTTAAGTAGAGAATTCATGAGAAATTAAACATTATTCAACAATTTACAGTTAAAAGAAAGATTTGAATTCAATGAAATTAAGGAGGATTAAGACTTGGGATTCGGATTCGAGATTTGGATTCGATTAAAAAACAGGATTCGGATTCGGGATTCGATCAAATTATGGATTCGTTCCATCACTACCATAAATCCAATATTTTTCAGGGTGACACGTGATTGAGTGTGTTCAGGCAACAGGATGAGCTAGTCCCAAAACGGCGTGGGATACTCGAACATCTCAAGGGACCTTATCTTTTGTTTAGCATAAGTGTCGGCAATAAGCATACGAAGGCGAGAGATAAGGTGTCAGGGTGATGAAAAATGGCTGAGCTATAAGCGCCCGGAAGGACTAAATTTACGACAAGAGTCTGTGGAATTGAAAATGTCATATTGATAATCTTACGACTATTCTCATTATGAATGCAAAGATTATCAATATCTTATAACCTTCTGCTATTCTTTCTAGACAGGATCTTCCCATTAAGGAGGTTGATCCGAAAAGTGAAAGTCATGTCATTTTTTTATATTTTCAGCACGTATACAACTAAAGTTCCTCTATCTAATAAAGTAAATATAATTATACCAACCCATACTCCTTTTTGCACAAATTGCATTTGAAATTTCATACTATTAACGGCGATAAATGCCACAAATGGGAATCTAACGTTTAAAAATACCATAGTGACAAGTCATTTTAGCAAAAAACTGATATTTTATGCGTAATTTCACAAGAAATAAAATGACACGAAATAAAGGCATAAACCCACCGTATTTTTCGCTAAATCCACCAATTTCTGCGCTTATAGCGGACGAAATGCGTTAGTTGACTTCAAGTGGCAATGCGGTTGCTGTAGCCATAATGGTTGGCGTATGAATAATATCATTACTAATGAGATGTTAAAGAATACCTATTTCAAGAAATATTATAGCATAACGTTTGATAGTAATATTCTGGTGTTATGCATTAGTAAATTCATTGAGTACATGAATTTATTTCTTTAAAGTAAATGCTGAATTGACTCCATCGCCGAGCTGATTGAAATTATCATAAAAATAAAATCCTTCGAGTTTCCATTGAATTTATTGTGATGCTTATGACTTTCAATAGCTTAGGTAATTTTCTTTGTGAAGTAAGGATCACTCAGCAGGCATTACTTGAATTAATAAGATTCCCAAGACAACTTGACTCAATCAGTCACGAGCCAACCTCCTTTGCCTCCTCAATCCAAAGCCCGTGGTAGAGGATGTGGTGTTGTCGGACACTTGGGTGTAGCTCCCAACGGCAACATTTAATTGGCATCCGAACAACTTTTGAAACGCATGAGGGATCGTGCCTTTAGAACGAGCGCGAGGTGGCCATGGATACATGTAACACGCAGAGAATCGGCCATGAGTACAGGCCCTCGCGAACAAGTCTTTCGTACTGTCCGCGCCGAAGTATTTAGGTTAGAGAGGCTTAACATTCCTCAAAAACGGAAGGAACTACTTTTGTACAGAGTATATCAGCGTGTCGATAATTAAATTCTGCATCAAATAAATGTCAAATCGTAATACTCTCAAACGGGGACTCGATTCACCATAATAGAACACCAGAATATTACTATCAAACGCTATGCTATAATATTTCTTGAAATATTCTTTAATTTCTCATTAGTAATGATATTACTCATATGCCAACCATTTTGGCTCCAGCCAAGACGGGGAGTCGATTTCATAAGTAGCAGTACCGTTTCAATCACACTATCCCCTGTACGTTATCAATAGGTTCTAAATGATAGCAATAAAAGCCTAATTTATCTCGCCTAGCATGAAAAGACTATCAATCATATATGTATATCGGCCATACTTATTTTTTTCCGTGAAACGATATCGGGGAAACGTTACAGGAGCAGAAATCACCGCAGCATTAGCCTTTTGAAGTTACTAATCGCAAGTACATACAATGATGCCAACGAAGAGTCCCATATAAGCAGCCATCCTACGGCTTCATCCCCAATAAGGTGGCGTCAATCAGTAGGTTCACTGACGTAAAGTGGCGTCTCAAGATTACTTGGCGCCCGGGGCTAACTAGATGGTAGCCGCCCCCGGTAGAAGAAAATTATATTTTCTCTTCCTAAAAAAGATGTTTTTTAGGCCGTCCCGTTCGCCCCCCCCCCCCCCCCCCCCCAGGAACGCTAGACGTAGGCAGGATTTACAGTATATTCGTGAAATGGGAAGGCGAAATTATTTAGAATGAGATACTGGATAATGTTAAGGTGGTACGAATCTCTATGGTAGCACTAATATTACCTGAATCATCTGTTCATTTTTGTTACTGTATACACTGTGCACTAATTATATAGGTTCACAGTGTACAAATTGTATACACTGTGTATAAATTGTATACATTGTGTATAACTGTATACATTTTGTGTATATTGTTTAAATTTGTACACAACAAAATTTGTACACATTCTGCACGTGCAAATTTTGTATACAGGCTGCCCCTATACAATGTGTACAATTTGTATACAATTTTTTTCACTGGGGATGTTAGGCGTTTGGGAAAAATATCTTGCTGTAGGCTCATCCCAAGCATTGTTTCCAATCCTCTTGGCGCTGTAAAATGTAAATACGAGGGGCGCTTTCTGGATCCCCCCTTTGGATCCACATTTTCCCTGTCCTCCATTTGCAGGCAGGGGGGGCAAGAGCATTTCAGTAGATGTATCGAGGAGGGTCACCGCCATAAAAACCCCATCCGGGCCCAACATTGTTTAACTTAAGTGGCCTGATGGGAACCAGTGTTTCAACATGACTATAGACCCTTGCCCTAAGACATTTGGTGACGATTGATTCATGAACTATCCATTGTTCTTCTTCCCATTTACTATTTGAGACATTTGTCCGTAAAAGTCGACATTCCTTGTCCTCTGATTTTGCTTTCCTTTTAGAATTCCAGTCCACTCCCAGAGACACGTGGATCAACTTGGGAACCATTGAATCTGTACCGTGAACATCGTACATCCCCATCCGTTACATGATGGACCGAAACAAAATCGTATGTCCTTTTAAAACATTACTTTTCACGAGAGATACACATATAGCCCACAAAAGATTATAATTATTAACAATAACTATCTTAATTCTGACAAAGTTGCATTATTACACAAAGTACTTTACAGATAACAATCAGTACGATAATGAATCATTACACTAATGCAGCAGTGGTGGCGAGGTTACTGAATCCTGTAAGTAAACTTGTACATATGAATTTGTGGCTTATGATGGCCATGACTGAGATATGACGGAGAATGAGATCGTTTACTATATTTTATTATTGCCGAATATGATAGAGTTTGTAAAATAAAAAGACCTGTATTTTTCCGTTTTTTGATCCGTCAATTACTTCTCGAGTTATAGGCGGCGAAAAACTGATGTTTTTAACCCTTTCGGAAAAGTGGGCGTGGTGCAACCTCTGACGTAAATCGACTTCGTCCAATCACAACTGAGCCCGCGAAGCTACTTCGCCTTATCGCAAATGGGGGGGACACAGCTGACTCTGCCAATCGGAGCAGTTGCGACAGCATCTGTGCGAGCAGACCTTCCGAGAACCCCCTCCGCTCCCTTCCCTTCCCCTAAAAGCAGTCAAGGACGGGGGGAATACGACGTCAATGTTATCACAGCAGCTTTTTCGGTGGGCGCCACCTTTTGCTTATTTTAATTTATTGATCTATGGGTGAATGATTGTGGTTAGAAGATTAATTTTTTCACTAAAATTCTTTTTTCGTTTCATCTAACGATTTCGTGCAAAAAATTGCAATTTCGGTTCCGAGTTCCATTTTCACCGTCATACGCTATGACGGCGACGACGAAGTTATGACGCCTATGACATCTATAGAAACGCTTCTTATGACGGACCGTCATAAGAACAATGGTTATGACGACTATGGCATTTACAGAATGCAGACCCGTAGATGCAGGTAATATGTATAGTATGACTCCCATCAACTTAGTGGATTCAGCTTAATGGAATCATTGTCATTTCCACCACAGTAAAATTATTTCAGAGTCTGTCAGCGACGTCGGAAGTGGGATGGCAGGGGGGGTCGAAGCCCCCCCCCCCTTCCCAGAATTTGCCCCGGGCCCTTGAGGAATGAGTAGTCTTCATTAATGAAAATTAAATTTCACTTGTTTCCAGCTTGCCTTTTCCTTTCTGACGCATATTCTACCACCTTCATTTGCTCTTTTAGCGGAATCCTAGTCTCTACCCCCTCCTATCCGCAAAGAAATACGGGCCCTTTTCTTAAGAGCTGGGCCCTTTTCAAGGTTGGCCCCTCTCAGCGGAAATAGTTCTGACGCCCCTGGAGTCCGTTTGAAAATAGTTTAAAAAAATTCTGGAGTCCAGTTAAAACAATTTCTCAGTCAATTAAGTACCCATCTCAATCAATTTGAGGGAATGCATCGAGAGTTTATCATAAAATATTTTGTGCTTCGCCCAGTGCTAGGAAAAATAGCAAGTTATTGGAGAATTTAGCTGGCTGCAGTACAATGAAGGCAGTTGAAAAAAAAGAAAGGGGTACATGAGTAAGTGTCAGCTAAACCACAGCTTAGAAGCAAAACATATTCAAGTTCAAAGATTTCCTCTAAAATAATACTAATTGTAAGACGAGAGGGTAACACATCAGTCATCAATCTAAATACAAGTTTCTTGAAATATGTGTGAAGGAAACAAAGCAGAACGTTTTATAATGCCAAGAAACGTGAAATTAAATACCTCCTCAAATGCAGAATGGTTCTCAAGAGCTTTGTGAAATTCGGAAATTAGTGGATATCTTACATAAATATATAACTATTGTTGATGCCTTTTAACTCGAAAAACACATAATTGATATATCAATATATACTTATAAGTATCAGGACAAAGGAGGAAGATAATTTTCGCTCAGATAAAGAGTCTTGAAGTCTTGAGGAATTCTAGTTAAAATACCAAGCCTTGTTCCTTACAGAATGGTTACAAAGTATTGGAACCATTGACTAGAAAATTACATGGGTGATGTAAAACGATTAACTGCACATTTGGTGCTTGTTGCGATAGTTATTTCTAAATTGGCACAAAGGGAATTTGTGATATTGTAAGCTCTCAGTAAAAATTTAGGCATTTTCGGACATTTGCAGATAAAATTAAAAATCTCCAATGGCCGTAAAAATTGGAGACCCTCGTCAAGGTACAAAACAACAAAATTGCTGTGTTGTATGAGGGGGGGGGGGGGTCAATTCCACAGCAGTGACCAACCACAGCCTCTCAACCAGAAAACCCTCCTGCGGTGGTTTACAGTTTAACGTATGATTGTTGTTTTGTTTGTTTGAGAGATGTTGGTGGGCTGCTGGGAGAGTGAAGCAGGGGATTGTTGGGTTGTTGATATTGTGCGGAGAGATGAAGAATGAAGGAGACATGATGAGTAGCAAAGATTATAATACACATGAGTAGCGTCTTCTTTACTGAAATGATTGTTCTCCCGTAATATTTGTCCGACGTTACAACGTTACTTCCTCGTCAGTGACAATGATGAAATAAGAAATAAAAGTAGCATTTGAAGGTCAATAATTGAAGTTTGGCGGATAAACCACCATATCCACCGGTGATACGAGACACTTTTCCCCGAGTTCCTTGTCTTCATCAGACTGTAGGTGCATGTTGCCACAGTACACCGGGCTCCCAGCAATTCCTTCGATTTTCTGAAAATAAAAGTTTTCTGTTTCAAGAAAAAGAGTCTAGGATTTGCAAAATATTGGTGACGTACGTACTTAATGCAACACCAGAAGTTGCACCCTAGAGTTTTTTCTCGGATCCCGAACCGGATCCTTGCCTGGGTTTCGGATCCTTAGTTTCAGATACTCGATTCTGAATTTCATTCCTTTTCCAATCCAAGATTTTTAATATAGGTATATATAAAAAAGCAACAATTGTATTGCTAAAAAAACAAGAAAATTTATTGTAGAAAAAAAAACTTCCTTTCATCTACGTGGATTATATTTTCCTGGATCAAGATTTACGGATGCAATACCTATAGCTTATTACTTCTAATATAAAGATCACTTCCCTTATCGCATACTCATCAGGCAATGCATTTTTGAAACCCGAATACCTAACTATTCTTTTGAGTGCAGTTAAAAGAAACATTATAAGTTCATTTTCATTCATATAGAAATTATTTTCCAATTATTAATCAAATCCTTGAACGCTTTCAAATTCTTGTTTAGAAACCAAAATTTTTTTAATGTGACCAAGAGATCCCATTTATGGAATATCTGTGGATTCCATTTTTAAGATGAAAAAATTATTATAGAATATTGCTAAACTAGTAATTTTGCAATGTCTTATTAATAATAACCTTTAAAATGAAATTTGAGAATTTTATACTCCTAAGAAGAGGTTGTGTAACTCTGATCTTGAAATGAGATTAGCCTTTTTTCATGCTAATAGAAGCAAAATTTAAAAAATGTCTCGGATTTATTTACTATTGGGCACGGGTTTGCAGGAAACAAAGACTGAGGTTGAGTAATGTGAAAGTGAGTATTGTAGAGGTTGTATTTTAATTTTCCACTAAACAGATAATTTTTTGTACCCTTTAGTGTAGTGCATTGGTGTTGTTGTTGGCGGTCTCAAATCAAAGGAAATTTGAACAATTCAAATTTCCTTTGATTTGAGGATAATTAATAAATAGCTCACTGACTCCCCTTTTCTTCTTTTCCATTGCACACCAGTGTCCATGGATTCATCTATAGATCAGACGCCTCAGGATTCACTAATGTCGTGCATGCAGGGAGAAGTGTGATGGAGCCCTCGCTGCAAGTGAAATCAGTTTCTGGTGCAATGGAGTGTTGAGAAGATGGGGACTATAGTGCACGGGAATAGTGTTGGAAGTTTTTCTGAGACTTCTCTGCCAAAATGGGGAAAGTGACGTGAGGATGTTGCAAGAGGGTAGGTTGTCCTGAAGAGTTAGTGAATGGAGTGTTTGTTTGGTGAAAATGACCACTGTCAGACTGAAAACGAAAGTGGAAATTTAAGTTTCAACAGCATTCTATAAGCACACCATTTTCGTGATACTTTTGGGATTCTGGGGTGAATATTGTTTGCAATATTAGTATTTAATTTAGCTTAAATTATTTCATGAATACTGTTGCAGATTTCCTTTGTACATATTGAATTGATTTGTTTTTATCGTAGTTGTGAGTTAGGAGCATTCTGTGTTAACAATGTCTAGCCAATAAAGTTAAGGCACTATTTAAAGCTATTGTACCCATTAACTGAACGTCCTTCTTTGAGAAATTATATATATTTACTTGTAATAGGAGTTTTTATGTTAATCCTCCTCTTCTATGCCTGCCTATTCTGCTCTTTAAATTTTTGCCTGAGTCACTAGATTTATTGTGACAATGTGACACAATGAAATAGCAAAAAAATGTTTATTTCAAACTCATTGATCAGAATTATAACTTGAGATACACACATCCTCATACCACAGTCTGTTCCCATAAACAAAAACATGTTCACCTGCCTCTCACACTCCTGGTCACCAGCCCTGGCGAAAATGTTCTGCTTCCTTGAGCGGTCATGAAAGGGTATACCAAGTGTCGATTCGCTTAAGGAAGCAAATCAACATTTGGTGTACACTTCTTTTACTGTTAAAATAGTGTACACGAAAGTGTACACTAGTGTAGTGGTGCTTTCTGCTTCATGCCGCTTGGTGCACGCTTCTTCGACTGTTGAAATAGTGTACACGAAACGAACCGAAGCAGTGCTCTCCACTTCATGCCGCTGATTGCATGCTCCTTTGATTATTGAAAAAGTGTACGGAAGCGGTGCTCGCTTCACTTCCACTGCATGACAGCTTTTCTTTTTAAACATTTATTATTATTTACTTAAAAGATGAAAGCTAAAATTTTTGGAATATCAGATTTATCAACTTGCAGAGTTATTTCCATACTTAGAAGCACATTTTCGGTCACTGTATTCTGCTTTATTGCAATTGATTCTCAGCGATTGGCACGTTAATTAGGAAATTCTTATTTATCTCTCCTGAAGTTGAAATAATATCATTAATTTATATTCATGACGGCCATACTTATTTTTATCCACAAAATAGTAATCTGGAAAATGTTGTAAGAGCACTAAATACCCTGTGTCTATCTTTTAGTAAAGTTAATTACCACATTCAAATTAATGCTGGCCAGGAGCTGTATATATGTATGGTCTCCCAAGATTCCCGTAATCACTTGAAATATTTACTCAGTCGTTGGGAAAAGTATTCAGTGGATACGTTGTAGAGGAAATAGGTGGATAGGTAAGATAGGACTAGGGTGTAGATAGTTGGGTACCAGAAATATGAATAGTTCAGATCTATTTTAAGTACCTAAATTGTTAACAGCCACTGTTTGCAGTTATTTTTTTTCAATTTAGTATTAGCTGCACCAATGCAATGTATCTAGAGTGCTTGTTTTGTAATACCCAATCAATTGGCTACATGTTTATCAGCTCATCTGTAAAAGTGCATGCTCTGGTCAAATATTTTGTATGACTCATGAACGCTTCCATCTGCTATGTTTCCGGCTCATGAACGCTTCCGTCTGCTATGTTTCTAGCTCATGAACGCTTCAGTCTGCTTCGTTTCCGGCTTGTGAACACTTCTGTATGCTTCCTTGTCTCTTTTTATGTCTTATTTTTCTTCGGAGACAGTTAGTTATGGTTTGTTCACATTCCGATTCGCTTCGTGTACGGTTAAATCTCCGCTTTGTTACGGCTCGTATATGCTTCCATCTACAATATTTTCACCATGGAGGCTGCCCATCCATCGATACTTTGTTGATCGACATTGATACTGTGGAGGATCGTAGTGGCCACTCCAGTTCTTCTCATCCTTTACTCCACCATCTGTGCCACGTTCTGATATAAGAACTCATCTACAAGCAACAACGTTCGGCAATTTTGGTTTCTTGACTAAAGTCCAAGTTTGGTTTCTTCCACCATCGTCCTAGGGGATCTCTCCACCATTTTGAAGGTCATGAAACAAACGCTATCTGCCATCACTGTTGTGAGCACTACAAAGCAGTGTGTCACACGCAACCTTTTGCTGCCGAGGAGACTGACTTGGTGCCTCCATGGTGGTAGCACCTCATGAAGAAGGTTTGTGGGCAGCACCGAGAGCATCACGGCACCACAACTAGGACACCTGTGGGTGGCATCTCTCTATGGGTTGCTTGTTGCATCTAGTGAGAAAACAACATTCAATTAAACTGGAACAAGCCATAGAATCATACGGAATGTGAATCATGATGTCTTAAGTTTAGATGATGCATTCATCACATCTATATTACACTAGAACAGCCGTAGGAGACATTTTGGCTCCTTTCAGATTTTCAAGAGCTGTATTTTTGTTCTTTATGCCTTGAAATTCATAATTTTTTCTGACTTTTAATTAATTTTGATAACAATTCCATTTTAAAAATATCTACGGCTCATTGCGAGTACTTCGTCAGAAAAAAGGAAATTTACCTCGGACAGCCACGGGAGCCAATTTGGCTCCATTGGTTCTGCCAAAAGGACACAGAAACGCGGTCACATATTACAACAGCACTAAGTATGGGGTGGATACTGTCGATCAAATGGCCAGAAAACTCTCTCAGTATGATGAGTATGCACACGCTGATTCACAGATTCTACAATTAGCTTGACTTAGCAGCAATAAATTCTTGGGTAATTTTTAAGTCAGTCAGAGGAAGTAAGATTCATTGACGTGAATATCTGCAACAACTTGCAGAAGAACTGGGAATGGAGAATGTCAACTCTCGTAGTACCAACTTGTGCCATTCCCATGTAACGAGAATGCTATAGAAAAGGTAGAAGGCAAGTGAATGTAATGTCAGGTCTGGAAGAACTGCAAAAAAATCACGGAATAGGGAAATGTCAGGTGTGCAAAAAATACATCTACAGCAGCAAAATAATTTTTATATTTATGCAGAGTTGGTTGCCAACTTTAAAACTCTAAACATTATACACTACGATAATCTGTAATTCTTGGAATTTGACCAGTTTAGACATAAAAGTACAGCCAAAATTCATGTTCACAAAAATATTTATACATATTTTCAAATTTGGTAAAGTTCCTTTTTTAATGTGGCTGGTCTGGAATTGTAAAGTAGCTGATATTAGAGTGCATTATTATGTATAGTATAATGTATTGCTGTTATAGTGTTAAGTGTGCATCTAGTTTATGCTAACTAAGTATACTTGGTTAGTATATATTACTATAAATATATATACAAAATAATATATATATATTATATATTATTTTGGTTAGTATATATTACTATATATCATTTTGCACAGCTGCAAGTCGCAAAACTTCCTCTTCCCCTTTCCTCCCTTCCATGAAAACAATTGTGCCACTTCATTCTGGCGAATAATAGGCATCAGCCTGTAAATATAATTTCTAGAATTGTGGCCCCCAACAGTCTTTAGATGATCCATCTGAAAACAAAAATCCCAAGTCAAATCAGCAGAAACTTAAGATTATCTTCTCCATAGGCAGAGAAAATAACCTACAACAGACATTCACAATACATGCCAAGAAGCATTCCATTAATTGTTCCATATGTGACATTATCTAACACATATACCTATAAAGCACAAGGGTCATTATCTTTGATTCTGGCAGTTCTTTTAAGGGACTAAGTGTGTAATGTTTTTAATTGTATAAAGATATACAATTCTTACAAATTCATTCATTCGAGTCATCAGCATTGATTCACTTGTAAAATGAAATGGTAAAGACAGCTTAATTCTTTTCATTGAAATACTTAAAAAATAGGAACTTACAATTATTTGGCCATGCTTCTTGTCTCTGTTTAGCTGTTCTTCAAGATCAAGAAGCTCTCTCAGAGACATAATTGGTAGTGACATTGCTACTACTTCACCCTCATTTCCTTCCACTTATTTGTCTGTCCCTTCCCCACCTATCCTCTCCAGACAACCTACTCGTTTACGTACTTCTTTTTGAGTTGACATGATGGCATTCATTTCGATGTTTAGTTTCATCACCTCTTTCAATATGTCAGCGTTGCCTAAAAAAAGTTATGTATATATTTCTCTCTTCACAGATATGAACAATTAAAATGGATTTCTTACACTATTTCATTCTATTGATAAATTACAAAAGCACACGTTATTAACTAGTTCCCATTATAAAGGGAACAAAACCAGAGAAAATGCATTGCTATAGCATCTCAAATTACAAGTTTACTGAGAGAAGGGCATTCTGTCCTTTACAAAGTCCACTCCTTATTCTTTGCAAAGGTAAAGGCTAACATTACACTAACTAATTCGTTCACTTTCCTTCTCCTGGAGGGTCTCATCAAAATCACCATCTGAGAAGATCAAAACAAGAGACATTTTTAAAACTACTCTACTCAAAAACTGTTTATTAAAAAATGTAAAGCTTACTCTTAACAGTTCTAAGATTATCCCTTTAATTATATGCAATCAAAAGATTATTGACAGTGATAGAGTTGTCATATCTCCAGAAAATGCTGCACTGAGGTAGTTAACTACCACTTCCTGGCACATCACACCCTATATTACAGATGAACATGAAAAAAGAAATAAGGGGCATTATAACTTTTTTCTGACCAACTATTGCACTCCTGCTTCCTTGAATTAGGAGCCTGAGACAATTGATCCATTGCTTAAGATGAGACAAAAAGTAAATATTTTTAAAAAATATAAAAGTTGGACTACATATGTGTGCACGAAATGCAAGCTTATGTTCCTTTACACCCAGAGCGTTTTATTTCTTTTCAGTGATGAATCCTGATCTTCATGATGTGTATCTTACATAACTGATTACATGTATTTCAAGCTCAAAACTTGTATACATTGTGTTCTGGAGAATGCCGAAAAAGTACTTTCATTTCATTTTTACCATATATTTACTAATAATGCAGTGTAATTGCAAGAAATTTACATCCTAGGGTGTGCAGTTAACTGCATAAAAATTTGAGGAATTAATCTGTGGGAGGGAGAGAGGAAAGAATAGACGCTGCAAGCTTGTCATTGCAATATAGCAAGGTTGGATTGGCAAGATTAAAGCTTGCAGCAATCCAAATACTGCAGTTGCTACAAGCTTGCTGCAAAGATGCACTGCAAGTTGCACGCAAGTCCTATGCAAGGTTCAACCCTGGCAAACATAAAGGGTCGGCTGAGTGTAGGGGAGAGTTCACGAGCCACACACAAAAGCGTTGACTAAAGCCATCAATTGTACAGAGGATCCTCTGTACAATTGATGTACAGCTCGAGCTGTACTCATGTAGTGAAGCAAATTAACTATCACAAAAAAATCACTCTACTTGCATGGTTGCACCTAGCACCAAAATTGAAAAAGAAAATGATTATGACAAGCCCATGTTGATTTATAAATAGGCAAGACAAATTTCTTGTTCATACAGTTACATCGCAAACCTATATCCTTATCCTAGGATAAGGATATAGGTTACACGTAGCTACGTGCCTACAATGAACAACCTGACAACCAATTACCTTCGACGATGGCATTTTAACACTTTTACTTAAATTTAGGAGGCCATATATATATATACAGCTGCTGGCTGGCATCAATTCGTTTGTGATAATTAAGTTTTCCAAAATATTGATAATTTGGGTAATTTCTGTCCTTAAAACATTTCTCCAAGTTCCATTTTGTGGATAAAAATAAGTAATAAGATAATAGTGGGTACAGGGCGGGTATAGATATACTCCACGGGGTGTAGGTACTACCATCCCTCGACACTCCACCTACCCACCATGGAGGAGATTATTTTTGTCCGGGAAGCAAGACTGAAACCTGCTCAGGGTTTATAGGGGTTTTCATTTTCATTTTCCCTGACTTTTCCAGACCATTATTAGTGATTTTCCCTGACTTTTGAGCACCTGAAAACTCCAAGATTTCGGTCATTTATAGATATAAAAGTGGTAGTGAGGAAGCAGAGAAGTCTAAACTTATGAAAAATTGTACGTTTATTTTCACATTAATCATATGAACTTCCAATAATGAGAGATCAACAACTTTAAGTCAACAAAATAAAAATGATCATTCCTTACATTGATATATGCCTTCAGAAAGGGTTTTAATTGCAGGAAAATAAATGCAAAGAAGGCTAACCTGACTTTTCCTTCAAACCTAATGTCATTGTTAAAGTAGCTCTTTGAATCAATCTTGATTATTTCTTTTTCACATCCTTCTACAAATTTGGTTAAGTGAAATCAAATTTGACTGAGAATAACTTTTTCCTCACCAGAGGGACAAAGCGAAGCATTCCTGGCAAAATCGCTTGCAAATGAAAATATGAATGCGGACACCTTTCGCCAATCTTTTCCCCAAATTGTGCAGGCTATAGCCAGAAAGAACCAGAATAGGACCCCTGGGCTGCCTCCTCCACAGCGAAGCCAGCCTGAGGCCAGTCGTCCCCTCCCCTTCACCCTCCTCCTCCACTCCCATGTGCAGTTTTTGATCTCTTGCCATTTTCAGGTGATAAATTTAAACATTTTGCGATTTTTCCCTGACCACACGTTAAATTCCCTGACTTTTCCAGGATTTCCATGACCGTTTTCATTTTCCCTGACTTTTCCAGGTTCTTATAAACCCTGCTGCTGTAATGTTGCAGCACCAATAGCTGTATAATAGAATTTAGCCGATGCAGGTACATACATACATTGGAGGATTAAAAATGTAGGAATTAAATGAGGGCGGTAATACAGTTAAAGAAATTTTTTAGCATTCACATACCAAAATGTTCACCAAAATCCACATATTTTGCTGTCACCCTGGATATTTTCATTGAGAACAGTGGCTACCTTGAGAATTCTCGGTTGAAATTTAGTGCAAATGCAAGAAACCCTGGAAATACTTAGACTTGCCTTGGGCCTTGCACTATTGCTACCAATATTACCAAGTTGCCAGAGTCCTGAAGCAAAGTTGGCACACTCCATGCAGGTCGAGTGCTACAATTGTACAGAACGTGACAATAATGGCAAACTTGCAGCAGGCTTGGATCTAGATTGCCAATCTTGACAAGCTGTACGCTAACCTCAAGCAAACTTATAAGTTTTAACCTTGCATGCTATGTGGGTATATACCTACATATTTAATTGATATTACCTCAATGCTAGGGAATACCAAACATTTTCTTGTTAAAGTGGCTAATGATGAGAACCTTATAATGAAATCCGCAACAATAAAGAGTGATTGAAACAGGGCAGCTACACATTAAATGAACCCGACGAGAAAATTAAATTTTTGATTTATCCAACAAAGATCCCTGGAGATTACGATCCCCTTGCACCAACGTGTCTGTCTCTCTTCACCTGGTTATCACCCTGCTGGAAGGCTTCACAAACTCACATTAGCAGTGCCAGCAGTCCTCAGTGGAATGATGCAAACATGCCACTGTGGGGCACTACAGAAACATGTTTCAACATCACTCTGGAATAGTGCTGCACACACTCAATGCTCGATTCACTGCAAGTTGCACTAACAACCTTGCCTCAGCTTTTTGTGTTAACTGGGTACCAAGAAACAAATTAATATTTGAAATTGTCGTGGTCCCTCACTCTATCGCTATTAATAGGACAAAAAATTACGCCTTAAATGTTTTTTTTCAAGTCATGAGGCCCTGAGCATATACATAAAATGAGTATGAGTAGAGGTAAAAGCTTATTTATCATTTTGGGGAAACATAACATGCTTACTACTACTTTGTGTTTTCAATGGCAGTACTATTTACATGAATTTGGTTTCCAATTTCATGACTTTTTACTACCGTGAATTTTTCGAACTTCCAAGGAACCATATCAATGGTAGGTATTATTCTCGATCTTGGCGGCACGCAATCTACAGGTGATAGGAAGTAACTTTTGATATTAAAAAATACTTGATACCCGCCTGAAAGACGCTATCAATGCAAGAATGCTCACATATTGTCTACTTCCTAAATAATTGATGTTTTTATATGGACTATTTCGAGTCGTCTTCCGCTGATTCTCGGCATAATTTAGTTATACTCGCGGCCGAACAGATGGCGCCACATTGCCGAGAGCTTCACATCTTGGAGGAGACAGCCGGAAAAGACGATTTTAGAGCCTTCGGCACCGGGTTTCCCTCATTGACATCCCGATTTCAGTGGTTTTAGCACTCGTTTCCCTCAAAATAAATCGAAATTTTCGCCCTTTTCTGCGAGCGCGCCGCGCGCGCTCGCAGAAAAGGGCGAAATGGTAGAATGAATGGCAGTTTAGTCATAAATGGTAACAGCATTACAGTTCGCTGCAATTCTTCACGTTAACTAATAACTTATCAGCTATTATTGGCAATGAGCGGTAATAAGGAAGGAACAAGATTTGAAACGGGTTTTAAAAACAAAAGCATGATAACAAAAGCGAAGCGTTGAGATGTTGAGATGGTGTGCGGTGGTTCTTGATTGGCCAATACGGATCCTCAGTAGAATTTGAAAAGGTTAACGTTTCGTGGTGCAGGGGATTTAACGATCATCGGTGACCGCCGTCAGCTGGGGGAATATCAGGGCAGTATTCTAATCCCTGGTTGTCTCTGTCAATGTCGTGGTCACTTTTGTGATTGTTTTAGGTGAAGAAGTGTTGCCCTCGTTGAATTAATTTCAACACATTACGTGATTACAGCTCTAATCCTTTTTGGTGTAAAGAAGATATTAGCTTTGTTCAGTATTCAGCAATGGCCACTTTCGAGGTATGTTTTCCTCAGATGTTTTTTCTCTTTTTTATACTGTCGCGATTCATCTTCATTCGTCAACTTTATTCAAGGTATCTGTGACGCCGAAATGGAAGAAGAAGGTAGCTGTAGATCCTTCGCCGGTACTTTCGTTGGAGAGATTTAAGGGAACGCCATCTCTTGTTTTCCAAGATCTTAAAGTGGGTCAATTATGCACGAAAGGCTTGTGGATACGAAATTCAAATGAATGTGCTGTTACGGTGAGTGAACGTGTAATCTTTGACCATGTTCAGAATCATCAATGAAAGTATAATATGAATTGAATGGTCGTGGGCGTAACTTAGTGGAAACATGTCATTGTGTTATAACGAGAGATGACTTGGTTTTTCTAAGTAGAATTTATAATCATCGACCTAGGTGTCGTTTTCGAACGACTTCGTCGTGCACATGACGTTGTTGTTCTACAGTGAAACTTCTGTTGTGGGTAATAAATTCCAAGTCAAAGAGCAAAGGCACCTCTCGCTATTGTATAGAAAGTATAAAAGTTATTGTCAGTGAAAGAATAAAATATGTCATGTACACCTTGAAAACTACTCAGAAATTTTCTTATTGATGAAACATTTTTAAATGTTATAAATAGGTACCTGGGGAACAGAAGCATTTAACCCAGAGTAAACTTAGTTCATTATGTGTTACGAGTAATTATCGATAAGAATTCACAAAGTATGGTATTAGATGGTTGATTTTCTCCTTAACTTATCAGCATATGTATGTGCATGCGAGGGTATCGCACTTCACTCATGTAATAGACCGTACAAGAGTATTGTGTTTTGACCGAAAATCATCCACCCAGTATTCTGCATTTTTCGTATGCACAAAGAAAATGTTAAATCTCTAGTATTGGTGATAGTAGCATCTCAAATTTGGTTCCACTATTTATGACTAATGATACTTTTCATTTCTAGAGTTGAAATTGCAAAGTAGGAGAATCTAAACGATGCCATCTCTGGAGTGTATATCTTTATAAGCATGTTTATTTAAAAATTTTTTATCTTGTGGCAAGAAATATTGGTAAATAGGCGTTAGTGTACTCCATTTAATTATTAATGCCTAACTAGGCTATGTGCTAGTACTAGTAGCCATACTAGTATGGCTATGAGCTACCATTTCTTTAAGACATTCCCTGTTAATGAGGAGGTTCCTTTGGATTTTTCTGCGTGTTTAGTTAGAAAACGGCTATTGGCAGGAACAACTGCCCATTCCCAAGTAACACAAAAAAGTCACCATTACCTCATGATGACATCATAAGTAACTCACAGACCCCAAGGTCAAAATTAGCTTTTTTTTGTCAAATTTTAGACCAAAATAGTGATGTGATTTTGACGTCATAGTGACATCACCATGACCTGACAACCATCTGCACTCCTAGTCACAGTGTAGTCATATGATTTTGTCCAATTCGAGACTAAAAAGGGTCACAATGAAGTACAATTTAGCTTTTTGTGTTGATGGGGCTGAGCCTCCCCACTTCCCTCTCACTCCCAGCTGATACTGCAAGTATTAGTGCAAGGACTAAAGTAAAGAAAATTAAAGGCTAAATTCTTGATTAGTTCTTTTATACATGATCCATGAACAAAGATGCACACTTAACAAATTTGTATCAAATATTCAACGTGTGTACCACAGTCCATGTATCATGTAATATAAAAGAACAGAATTTAGCAAGCATTGTGAAGAACTCAATAACGAATATATTTTGCATATTTATTTTCCAAAAAAATGAAAAGTAAAAAGGAACACTGTGTGAAATATTCTTCTTAATCAAAACACTAATGTTTTTTTTAATAACAAATCAGAGGAATAAAATCCGTGAGGTCAAATGGACGTCATTTTGAGGTCTCACTGGATCAACGCCTGCTCACTTAGTCACGTAGTGACCAAAATTTGGTCATGGTGATGTCATCGTGAGGTAATGGTGACTATTTTGTGTTACTTGGGTTCATTAATATGTCTTTATGTTTTTTGTAGGAAAAATTGTTGAGAATTCAGCACTCACTGCATGAATACTATAGATAACATATGTGAATCACTAAGAATTTCCATTTGGCAGTTTACTGCTAAAAGGTAGTGTTTAGTGCTATATTGTGGGAATAATGCTGTTTCCATAATTTTGCTGTATTGGGCAAAGTACTGACTCCTACCCTTTCAGTAAATTAAGAGAAATGACATACTTTGTAATGAGCTTCATGTTCAGTAATTGCCAAAATATGTACCTGTCAAAGATTATGTTCTTGAATGCTGGTAAACATCTGTTATCTCAGCCCATATAATTATACCAAATGAAGCTGAAACTGAGGCTGTTGGTATTCTGAGTGGCATCTCTCAGTTATATAAAGGCCTGGTTACACGTACGACTTAATGTGTAAATGCATGAATGCGAAAATGCACCGTGTAACCACACCAAAATGTACAAATGAATGAATGCATGAACAGAAAATAGAACTGTTCTATTTGGTTCATGCATTCGCACAAGTTGCGCTGAAACCATTCACGAAAATGTACATGAACCCGTATGTGTTAATGTATCATGTAACCAGGCCTTAAGAGTGACAGTAATAACAGACCCCTGTGTCGTCTTCTTGTTCCCTCAGGTATCCATTACAAAACTTCCACCACCAGAGAGGGGTGTAACGTTCAGTGAAATTGAATTCAACCTTGATAGCCTGGAGAGCAAGCGCGTGGAAGTGACGTGGGCGCCGCTGAGTCCTGGGACGTGGAGGGATGTGGTCCAGGTGCAGGTGTGGGGCCTTCCTCCCCCCCACCTCAACTACAGAGTTGTGCTGCACTTCACGTCCGTGGAGCCAAAGCCCAAGCATGTAGGTTGCTTCCCAGTGGTGTGTAACACGCTCTCTCGTCAATGGAGAGGACCACTTTCTGGAGAAATTTGAAATATTATCTGCTCTTTCCTTCTTGTGCTGCATGCCACTCTGATAACATGGACCTAAAACGTGTCTGTAGACGAGGGAGTGAGCTAAAGCCTGGTTCACACGGTGCGTTTTTACGGGATGGATTTCTTGCGTGGAGTGCTAATGGGTGCTGTGCGTGCTCGCTTGCTGGGAATGCTGACTGCTGCCCTGACGGCTAGCTTGCTTGATTTCGAGGTTAGGTCCGGTGCTATTTTCCTTGCGTGTTTTGGTGGTGGTTATTGTTGCCGGCCAATCATCGTTCAGCTTTGCATCAGGTGATCAAAATAAAGGTTCTGCCTTTGATAGCATTGCATGGTCGATATTTTGTTTAAAAATGAGTGCAAATCTATAGACTACGAATCAAGTTGTGGTGCTTATCGAAGCGTATAGAGACGAAACTTGTTTATATGCCGTTCGTAATCGGAACTATCACAGTAAACATCTTCGTGCTGAGGCTCTAAGAAGAGTGAGCAATGAGGATAGCTCGCTACGTGACAACCATCAGCGAAGCCAGCTTACCGGCCACCTTCGTCGCCCACTTGGTAGCATGCACGAAATCCAGCAAGATAGCACTCGAGGAAAAATGCACTGTGTGAACTGGGCATAAGTTATGGGTCATTCCATGTCAGTCCAACCACATCATGACTCCCAATCACGATCGGGTTTGAGGGATCTTGGTGCACATCATCTCTTCACTAATTTAAGTGCAATTATGAGTTTTATTTATCTGGCTCTACATAGTTTTTTTTTAAGTTGCAGCCACTCAAACTTTGTGTGAGTTCTCAATGTCTCCCATTGATGAGGCTGGCTTCTCAAGGTGTTCTGTTTTATGAACAGATTTTTTATCTCTCTTTTATGAATCAATTCTGAAGTAAGTTTTCTGCCACGACCACAGGACTCGTGAGTTTCTGAGAAAACAATTGCAGAAACCCTATTACTTTTTTTTAGTAGGTATTTAAAAATTTAAAGTGGAAGCTCCATATAACGAGTAGCATGCAGTTGCAAGGGATGGCCTTGGGACCATTTATTACCCTATGATTTGTATGTAAAATAAATCCACAGTTAAATATATTTTAATGAAAACATATTTTTCCACCAAATGTTCCACCCAATGATCAGAAATAACCTTTGTAACATTCCGGGCATACCCATTGTGTAAATGTGGATTTCTCGATAGTTTGTGTGAATTTCATTGCCTTTTGTAATTCTCCCACTTCTGTCACCAGTTTTTGCCAATAATAGTCCATCGTATTGCTACATTACTTGCTGCTGCTACTTATTTGAACTCAATAAAGTATGGTAATACATGGGGTCCTAAGTGTCAGAGGTTGAAATTTTATATTCCTTATAATTACATGTAACATGAAATTTAACCTTTAAATACCAAAAAGGAGACTTTCACTGCTGAATTCATTTAATTTGGGGCCTTTAAATTTTCCCTGTAATAACGTTAATAATCACTTGTATTTCGTGAACCACAAGAGATGAATTCACCAAGTAAGTATTTTTTGGTAAATACTTTGGGCAGTAATATTAAAGTTCTCTAATCACGTTTGCTGGTGATATACTAACGCAAATCATCGTTGAAATCTTGCAGCATAGATGGGTTGAGTGAGGGTGGGTGATGTCGTTGGGAAATTTTTGTGGGTTGTGTTGTTGGGGGTAAGGATTATGATGGCTGGGGAGTTTGGGTTTATGGTGCATGGGGGGAAAGGTCCCAGTTGCATGTGTATCTTTAAAGAGGCCTGCAAACGGGCTCCAAATCCGGGAGACCCTCGCCCGTCTGTGCCGGGCGCCCTCACCCGTGTTCGTCTTAGCCCGTGTAAAAGAGTGAGGGAAAAATATTGCCGACGCCCAGCCCAGCCGACGGGTGACCACCTACCTATACTCGTGAACTTCTCCATTAGGGCACATTCGTACTACTTGAGAAAAGTCCGTTGTATGTCTTCGGGCTGATTCTCTCTCTTTATTGCTCGCACACAGGCGGGCACCCTTGCCCTTATCTTGCGCCTGTGTGCAGGCCTTTAGTATCTTTATCTCTTGCCGAGCTTCACGGAGGGGAGGATGGGTGGATGGCTTCATGGAACGTCTGTGAGGTTCCTTCCTCTTCTTCTGGGCAACCCTGGGGGGCACGTGGCGGTGGCTGATTGGAACCGCTCCGTGTGTTGAGTGGAATGGGGAGGGTCAGCAGGATGGCTTTTTGGGTTTGGAAATCTGGAAAAGTCGGGGAATAGTCAGGGAATTCTCGTAACAGTCAGGGAGAAACTGTGATAGGAAATTCTTGTCATTTTTCTGTTTACCGGGCAGTCTTTCCCGCCCTTTATTTCACCAAAACATTTCACCAACTAAAGCTAATGTCCGTTGCCGAAGGGCATAGAATAAGCCCCATCAATTTGTTGAATATCCAGTTGTGAATCTTAGTTATTTAGTTGTGAATCAGTTGTACAATGTATCCCTTTTGTATATCCTTAATGCGATATTTGCCTAGTAGTGTTAAAATTCATGATCACCATGTATTCTGCTCATCACAAGGAATCCGAGGCTATGTTTTTTGGAAGATTATACCTCGTGTTTTTTTTAACTTCTGAGACTCAGGTCAAGAGGTTGGACCACACTAGCTTGTAGTAAATACATGCTTCCAGTTCTAAAAATACGAGACGATGATTATTAAAATGGCAATACAAGTACAATCACACGTGTAAACAAAATCTTACGTAAAGTCATCTTCGATTTCCATTACCCCTTCGCGAGACCATTAGAAGAGTCCTCTTCCACTCCCCACCTTTTACACTCAACATAATAATTGAATGGCCCACTTTTCTCCCTCTCGAAGCAGTTTAGTCAGGTCACAAACCACCTCAAATATGATATTCCGAAATATGACGCTGCCATTGCTTTTTGCTTCCTGTTTTTGCTTGCAGTGGTGCGATTACGTTTTGTTTGTTTATACAAATATTTTACATTTTTTGTTCCCTCTGACAATCAAGGGGTTAATACCACGTTAATCAAATTGTTATTCGCTTCTAAAAGTCACTCGTGACATCCGATTTTGATCCAGTCCAAGAACTTGGCTTTGATTTGTATTTTTCGCGCAGCTTAGTGATGCATGTGATGGAGTCTGCCAGTAAATAGGCCATTAACTTTCACTTTGATGCCTTTCCAGTAATCTTCAACTTCCCAGAACTACCACAACTTGCCACCTTTTCCTTGAAGAATTAGACATTGTCAATTTGTAATTTTATGGAAGGAAATACAATACGCGGCTGTGGATACATAACCGCGAAAAATGTATTTAAAGTGTGTACAATTTGTGTGAGGGCTTAACTTGTGAAGGTTTAATATATTTTTTCATTTGGGTGGAGGTTCAATATATTTTTTCATTCTTAAAGCTTTTAATGTATTGATTTCAGCTTTTAACATTTTCTGAGTTTCGACAAAAATTTCAGCAGAAATAAAATATTCCGATAATAGCTTTTGGTGACCGGTCAGGGAAATTGGTAAAGTCGTCAGGGAAAAGTCAGGGAATTTGAAAATTGTTTATCAGTAGCCACCCTGGTCAGGGATGTGGCATCCTTTGTTATAAGGAGGGTCTTCGACCCCTCCTCTCGCACTCGGACACATCTAGACCATCCTCTAAGCTTCCCTGCCTTCCCACCCATATCCCTCAAAGATCCACCCGTGACCACCTGCTTGTGCCCCTCAGGGATGCCCAGAAGAAGAGAACGGAACATCACAGACATTCCGCAACACTATTCCCCCGTCCCCTTCCCACTTCAAGCTCAGGAAGCTCAGGACACACTGTAAACCCAAACTTCCGGCCGTTGTATAATCCTTGATTAGACGATGCGGAAAATATGCCGAATCATGCCCCATTTGTGATCATGGTCTTAGTAGTAGAAAAGAAACAAGATTACCTCCCAAGATCATCTATGCCGCTGACGATAGACGGAAGACACTACAAGTAATAACCTGTGAATGATTTCTTTTCTGGAAATGGGCTTAGTTGCGTGCTTTTGTATAGCCCTGATCGGGCGATAGAAGACAACTAAAGTGCGGTTGGGCCAGCTGGCATCATAGCAGCGTTGATGTTTAGAGCAGATGTCTATTTTTAGCATCCATACTAGATTTCCGTCTCTACTGACTATTCTGAAAATAAAAATGTTCAACTTTTGTTTTGTGTAAGTTTTCGATACTGGGACGAAATTTCACCAACACTACGATCGCTGACTTAAAAGCATTGACATAGTAGGTACTTATTTTACGATCTATTCAGGCATGCGTCTTTTGAGAATGCTTTCATGAATGACCACAAAAGTTATGCAATGTTGCTGAAGAGAATAATAGAGAAAACAATGAAAAAAAAATAATTTTTTTTTCACAACATTTTTAAAAGGTACGAAATTTGAAATTACGAAGTGCCAATTTTCCAGTTCCGCTGCCTTCGTATTATCGAGAGTTTACTGTAGCACTGTGTTGTCAAGTTTATTCATATGATTAATGGATGCTGCTGTCTGCACAATGGATACTTCAGTGTTTTGGATAATGTTCTTCACATCAAATAATTTTCCCATGCTTGAGGTTAAGTTCTAGGCAGTATCTGGTGTTAAAAGCCTTAGTTAGCCATATAGTTAACTTAACCTCTCTCAAACTCCCTAGATTTATAAACAGTTATATTAATCCCTAGATTTGTAAACAGTTGTATTGATTCGCCCCTCCTTACCACTGACTTAAGGTTATTAATGGCAGACGTTGTCTGACTGCCTAATAAACCTTTACAAACTATCTTAAAAATTTCAAGTAGGCCATCAATTCTACTTTGCAACTTATGTATGAAAGGAAATGATGATCCTTCTAAGTTGACAATGGAGTCAGTTATCAGCTGCCCACATTCTCTGAGAAAAGTTGCACTGGCTTTGATTATTTGAATGTTTTGCTCTTCTAATTCAGCAAAGGATTTCACTGCAGCACCTCCCTCATCCACAGTCTTGCTAAAGTCTGCCTTGCCCTGAATATGTTCCCCAATATAAATTGCTCTTATTGAACCAAGAATTCCATCTTGTCATGACTGGAGATGGAAAAGCAGTTGTCTTTGAGTCATCTTCTAGATAGTGCTCTTTTAAGAAAGATGTTTCATCTTTCTAGTGTTGAGAAAGAATGTTCGGCATGGTCACGTAAATAATAATTATGTATGTATTGATTTTACTCCATGAGTTTGAAAACATTTTTTTACTATATGGAACGATGACTTTCATTATGCATCTTCACATACATATCAATGAAAATGAAAAAAAAACTTACAGAATTTCATGTTTAGGTTTTGCAAAATATGGTACGATATGTTTAAAAAATGTGAAATTTCATGCAAAATATCGCACTAACAGTCAAATACCGTAAAATTTCACTAATAAAGAATTTATTGGCAAAATTTCGGTGAATTTTGCTAATACTAAAATGGCAAATTTTAACTTATTAAGGCTATAACATCAAAATGACATTTTTAATGCTCGTAAAAAAATTCGTGAAAAAACCCATTTGTGGAATTTCAAGGACCCTAGTGATAAGTTATTGACATTGTGGATATAATCCTCATAGGGCATTTTGCGTTCACATTCACACATCTCTTGGTAATGATGCAAAGGTGTTGATAACAATAATAATTTTGATTAACCCCATAGAAATATAAATATCCATGGATTTCGTCACATAGTTTAGGTTACAAAGTTGCATTAACAATGACAAAGCAACTCTAATTACAAAGCGTCATTAAAAAATACCTCAACACTATATTAACATTTGCTGAGTAGCATATTTTTTAATTCATTCTTAAAACCCATAGGAGTGGCGACCGGTAGAGGTGTAATAATGGAGTTTGGAAAACTACAATGTTTTGAAGTTCTTGGAGGATTAAAGTAATAGGACCAGTAATCCGGTGTATTTGTTTTGCGGGAAGACCCATGCACACGCATCTATTTGTAACCAAATACAGTCAAACTCGGATATAACGAAGGGACCAAATGCTTTTGTTCTTTATATCCTTTACGAGTAGCAACATGCACTGTCACTCACTGTCTTTCCCTCTCTCACGCACTCGCACACACAATATTCATATGCATAGGTGATAAAATAACAAAGATTATTATAAGATGATTGAAATTACAAAATGAACAATTTATTCACTAAACTATCCACATACATGCTACATTTACAAGAAAAAGTCCTTGGACCGACAGTACAGCCACTGCTCGTTCATTTGGACTAAAGATTTGCTCGCTATAACCATAACGCTCTCTAATACAGTCTCGTTTTAACCGTTATAATATATTGCTCATAAAATGCATTATTTCCAAACATCCCTTCTCTCTTTCCTCGCAATAGGCGAGATCTCATTTTAACCGTGCTCGTTATAAATGGGTTTGACTGTAACATGTGATTATGTATTCCTTGATTCCTCTTTTCTAGAAATGTTGCTGTGTGAACCCTCCATTGCGAGCTCGCAATGCCCGCCCGAGTGCAGCCAGGGGGGGCAAAGCAGCAGCGGCGGTGCCTGGGGCGTGCACCAGCTGCTGCAAGAGGAATGTGAAGAGCATTCCTCTTAAGAGTGGTGCTCCGAAGAGTGGTGCTGCTCCCAGCACCGTGGTGGCGAAAGGGGCAGGCAAAGAGAATGCCTCGAGGGGTCCCGCGAGAGGTGCAAGGTTGCTCATCAAGGCACCGAGGTTATCAAAGGCGTGCACCACTCAGCAGCATTCATGCGCCCCTCAGCAGAAGCTGTCTGCGATGGATGAGGACTCCCTTGAGGAGGATAGGGCGGCCGAGACGACGACTCCTCCACCGCTGGAGCCGTTTGTGCCCATGGAAGAGGGGGGCTTGCTTCCGCCTTGCAGCATTCCATCCACGCCCATCCGGAGGGTCACCTACAGCGTTCGGGGCGGTTGCCACAGCCTTGGGTCACCAGGGACTCCAGTGAATGCTGCTAATTTCATGGTAGGACGTCCTTTGGTGTTGAATCAGAGTAATTTAAGAATGTCTGTATTTGTTGTGTTGCTTCTTTCGTGTCTCATCCTTTCAGCGAGTGGACCCTGTGGACATGGTAGGGATTACCACGCTGGGATTGACCATTCAAGGCACATTTTCAATGATTGCCTGGACAGTTATTACAGGCACTTGGATCCCCTTGGGCCTTGGTGTTTAAGGTTGGATGTAGAAGTAGGAGTTAATGCAGGTTTTGCCTTTATTAGTATATGCAGTTGCGCAAAAGGAGCTAACTATTGCGCAAAAATGTTGCTACAAATACGTGACACCGAAGCAAACTCTGCTTACGATTTTGTAAAGACATAAAGACCCCTTGCGGCAGCTTACAGGATAAATACATATCAGTGCCACAATGTGTTGTCCTACTTATGATCTATACACGATAAATCTATTGCTTTGTCAATTGGTGTTTCTGTTCTAGCGTTCTTCAAGTACCGTTTTACACTCAGACTTTGTTAAACGTGGATTTTTATTACTAATTACTTACTGTTTTGATATTATAAATACCTGGGTAATCGGAATGTTTAGAGCGTCATGGTATGTGGCCTATGGAATTCTGTTCTTCGTCAATGAAGGCAATTTTGCTCCTTCGATCATTATTTTTCAAATCAGGTGAACTGTACATATACAAACTGCATGGTTACCCGATGTGCCGGGGAGAATGCAATTTTTGGGTCGCATTTCAGCAAACTTAGAGAATCAAATTTTAATATCGGGTCATTCCATGTCAAATCAACCAGTGAATTTACCTCACCCTTTGCGATTTTGATGAAAATTGGTAAAGTTGTTGGTCTCACAGAGAAACTAAATAATACCAAGTATTACACTCCTGGGCCAAATACTTTGTTAGAAAATTGGGTCTAAATATTGAACAAAAATCAAATTTTAGGTCTGCGGTGCTCTTTTTGAATTGTCGTAACTCCGATACCAACACACTTAGAGCGTTGTGTGTGGTGTCATTTTAAAGCTCTTAATAATGCCTTCCAGTCGATATGTCACATGCCGAGGTTAAAAATAATTATAGGTCAAAGGTCAAGGTCAACATAGTTTGACCTTGAATTATGAAAAATGGGATATTTTATTTTGCTTAATTTTTTTTTCCTTAACAACATACACATTTCAATAATATATGTACCAACTTTCAAAGTGGGACTCCTAGTACAACCGGAGATATGAATTTTTTTGTATGCCTAGGACACTGGAAAAAATGTTTAAGCTTGTTCTATTGGTCATTCCACCTCAATTCAACAAACGTTTGTCCCTTAGGGTCTCAGATTTTGATTAAAATTGGTGTATGGGTACAAAATCTACTCAAACTGAACAACCTCAAACCGTTTTGTGAAAAAAAAATGTTTTGAGCGAATTGTAAACATTTTAATTTTTCCGCATTTTTAGCAAAAATCCGAGCCTGAAATCATATTATCACTTATATCTCCATTTGTAATCGTCATTCAGCAATGATTAATAGCTCTTATTAAAGCTAAATTCTTATTGAATGCAAATATATCAATAAAAAATTATTTTCTTCTATGCCCTATTGTTGTTAATTACTAATTTTTAAAAAATTGTTAATAAATTTTTCTCAAATACTCAATCTCAGAATTGGCTGAAACTTTTTTCGGTAATCTAAATATACCCAGCTAACTATTCCAGAAATAAAATTTAGTGGCAATTCATAAATGCGTTTTTTATAAATATTTAAACATTTACAATTTTCTCTCACGCGGCCCGTCGGCTCCCCCATTTGGAATACTTGCAGCAGACACGATGCAAGTCTAAAATTTTCCTAATTGATCAAGGTTGTGACTATATGAGATAAAAATATATTATAAACTATAAATGTTAACAAAAATTGTTATTTGTTCTGTTAAATGGACATTTGCAGAGAAATTTACCATTGAGCCCCAATTTCGCTGCGTGAAAAATTTTGCTAACTACTCCGAAACAATCTATTGAAAACTAATGAAAAAGCAAAATCCTTGTATTCAAAACAAATGTAAAATGGCTAAGTTAGCATGCTTTCTGTAAGCATATGGTGTCCTTCCTTGTGGGAAGGTGTCCTCTCGGAAATATTTTTTTTGGGGATACTGTTACTCCTGCCTGCAACTACAGCTGAATCCTGGTCCCTTGCTTGGACGAAGAGAGTCTCTTCATCAAAACCACCTCATTTGGTTTGGGTATTGCTTGATGAAACTCCCTAATGCCTAGTATACTAACTGCCTGACGAAATCTTTTTTGAAAATACATCGGAATGTTTTCCAATTTCTTCTTTGTTTGCATAGCCAAAATTCACTCCTAAAATATGATCTTTTGCCCAGTTGAAGAGTTCTATAGGTGTACTTATTTGTTTTTCGTATGGAAGCTGAAGACTTGCTCTTGCTGCTAGTCTTTTCAAAGTTCCTCCCAGTCCGTCACTTGGCCTTTTACCATGCAATGTAACAAAGAAATGCCATTCTGCAGAGACTGTAAAATCTTTCCTGTGAAGAGATAAGTTCTGAATGTTATGCTTGTTTTTATAATGAGCAGCTGCTCCATCTGAATAATATATCACTTTTTTAAGTTTCGGAACTTTCAATTTCAAGATTTTAAGGAGAAATTTTTGAAAAAAATGTACAGTTGATGCCATATGCTTCAGTCTGTCTGTTGTGATAACGTAGTTCAATGGGAATTCATTATCCTGGACTTAAAGGTGGTAATAGCAAGCGAAGGGGTGAACTGTTGCTTGGTCGTTATTCTACTGCATACCTTGCACTCTGTCCTGTAAAATGAAAGTGTAATTTTCTGAAAAATCTGCAATGACGAGAACCTGCCCCACTTGGATATTATGCTTAGCATTTCTAAGATATTCAGATTGATTTTTAGCAATGTAGTCATGAGACTGAAGTTTCTGTAACTGAACAATAAAAGTTTCAAGAAAGTTATCGGTAGATTTTGTAAAAATTTCTAGTGAGCAACGATCAACTTGCACTCATTGGTGGTAAGTAATGCAATCAATTAAATTTTTTTCAAAGTGTTCTTCTACTGTTTTCCGAATTTTGCTCGGCCCAGGGCAGTTTTTACATTCGTTCAGATGAAATGCGTGAGTGAGAAATGCAAGTGTTGCAATGCAGAGGAAAATTATAATTGTGACAATGGGGGCAGAGATATTGTATGGGATTAATGCAATACATTGATTCCGGATATAATTGAACAGGTAACATTTTTTTATTGTTGACATTTGTTGTATACCAATACTAAAAATTTGTAGGATATATCTGCTGAAGTCTAAAATGATCCCTGCATGTATATAGGCCAAACAGTATATGATGAAGTGATAACTTTCCAGTGTCGTAGGTGTACAAAAAAATTCATATCTCCGGTTGTACTTGGAGTCCCACTTTGAAAGTTGGTACATATATTATTGAAATGTGTATGTTGTTAAGGAAAAAAAATTAAGCAAAATAAAATATCCCATTTTTCATAATTCAAGGTCAAACTATGTTGACCTTGACCTTTGACCTATAATTATTTTTAACCTCGGCAAGTGACATATCGACTGGAAGGCATTATTAAGAGCTTTAAAATGACACCACACACAACGCTCTAAGTGTGTTGGTATCGGAGTCACGACAATTCAAAAAGAGCACCGCAGACCTAAAATTTGATTTTTGTTCAATATTTAGACCCAATTTTCTAACAAAGTGTTTGGCCCAGGAGTGTAATACTTGGTATTATTTAGTTTCTCTGTGAGACCAACAACTTTACCAATTTTCATCAAAATCGCAAAGGGTGAGGTAAATTTTGCCATTTTTTTTGGTTGATTTGACATGGAATGACCCTATCTGGGTTCTTCTTCTTGAAGAGTGCATAGATATCTTTTAAGTTTGACAACACCAATCGCTTTTGTTCGTGTATTTTCTTACCATTTTTCTGACTGACACATAGTCTTTCTTTCCTGGGCATACACCGACTGACGTTATCATTTTTGTAGAAAGCAAAGACTTTTTTAGCTGTCTCTACAGGCAACAATGGTTTAGGTTTGGGAGGAGTAAGAATTCCTATCTTTTCTACAACCTTCTTAACATTTCTAATCCTGTAGTTGGAAATATTGGGGGAACTCCTCCCTCACTCTCCTCGAGCTCCATTTCTTTGGTAGCATGGACAAAAACAGAAATCATTCCTGTCTCGCACAGTCTGGGTGGTTATAATTAATTCTCTTTCAGCTGGGTCATCATGGTCTGTAGGGATGTGCGAGCAGGGAATTTTTTAAGTCGAGTGAGATCGAGTGAGAATTTGAAAATAATGTAGACTCTCAAGCGAGATCGAGTGAGATTCAAGCGCACTGATATAGCAGTACAGACTTTAATCTATGTAGGTACTAATTTTGTACTTACACAAATATTAGTTTAAACTTAGGCATTAGTAACCAAACTCTGTTGAGCGTAACTTTAACATTTACTTTTTGAGATCAACATCTACTTGGAATCATTAGGATGAAGGTATCCTGTATTTATGCGATGATAGGCCTCCATCCAATTATGTATGCATCCCTGCTTTAATACCATCACCCAATACCTAAGCATAATGGCCGAACCCCATGTTGGTATCTTTTTATATGCATGGCCTATATTCACATAAATACATTTCAAATAAAATGACATAACAGGATTTCAAACTTGAGCTTGGTCTTTATTAAATTATTACAAAAATGAAAGATATATTACACAGCCTGGATTTACAGGTTTTTATTTAAGAAACATAAGCCAACTGTTTCACCATCAATGATCAAGGCAAAACAAATGTTCACTACCTGAGATCATGAATTATCTATCCACGGCATGTAACGATCAAGATTAGAAGAAAAACTGTGTCTAGATCTTATTAAATTATAGAAGGGCCTTGCTGCCTACTGAAAACAAACACACGACCCATATGTTCAGGTTTTTTAAGAAACATAGGAAAACTGTTTCACCCTCCAATCATTAAGAAAAAATGTATGTTCACTGCCTCAGATCTTTCCATGAATTGTAATTGTTGGGGTCAGTGACAAAAAAGGTGTTGAGTTCATACATTTAATGTTAATACATGAAACTAGGCCTGCCTACAGGCCAAAATGATTGAAGTGATTTTGTGCCCCCCTGATGCTGCCATCTAGCACATAGTAGATGAACTTAGTAAAACCAGCTCCAGATTTGGTTTGTATTTTGTAGTGTTTCACTAATACGATTCTCAGTAGGGAACCGAACTTTTCAAGGTGGGAAGCAAAATGGCTCTTTCTGGTCTCCGAGTGCATAGGAATTTACATGTTGACAGAAATGTAACACATAGTATCTTTTGATTCACGCAAAAGTTATGAAAACAAATTACATGACAATGTGTGATAGTTCACATAGCTCAATATGATGCATCAGTTGGTTACTGAACACATGGAAATTGTGACTGGCTAGGCCTAAATTAAAACTTAGGTAGATAGAGTAAACTCCTGTTATAATGTGCCCTACTACACCGCGGGTCTCACCATGTCCCCCAAAATGATTACATTGATTTTTCTAGTTCAAGAAGTAGTTAACTCTTTTGCAAATTTTATCCTGACGTCCCGGTCGATGCATCTCAACAGTGCAACTTCAAGAGATCTACGCCGTCGACGATGTGTCTAATACAGTAGCACCTCTTCTCACCATGTCCTCCTAAATGATTCCTTTGACTATTTTCATTGTAAGTGGAAGGTTACTCTTTAGTAGATTTTATCCCGACGCTTCGCAACGGTGATACTTCAGGTGCTCATACCAAGGTACACTATCATCAAGATCAGACCAACGTGATTGGCTACATCTAATATGTAATTTGATACGAAAGAAAGACAGCCGCGAGAATGTAAGCACATACATTGTTTCATAACAAAATTAACAACCCAGCAAATTGAAATTGGTCATATCTTGTGAACTCGAGCTTACAATCAGTGGAGTGAATTATATTCAGATTACTCCCACGCTAGTGGATTTCCACATTCCTACCACGACACTGAAACCATTACATTTCTACAGTCTTAGAGCATTTTTGTGATGAATCTGCTGTTTCACCTCTATCTTCGGCATAATTCGTATGAATATGTAAATTATGTCCTTGATTTTAGGGGTAACGATGTCTGCCAAAAGGAAATTAACCTATGCAATTAAAGAAAAGTTGGGCATAATTGACAAGGTGAAACGTAGTGATATAAAATCAAGTTCATTCCGGGAGTTTGGTGAGATGCCTAAAATAGAAAAAGTACTCGATCACATCGGTGAACTGATAAATTGGCTAGAGAGACAGAGCGATTGTGATCATCTTCATCTGTTTCACTTGCAAAAAATTAAGACTTACGTGACAAAGAAACGCTCTCAAGTACCGCAGCAAAAGAAAATATCAAAATATTTTAGTAACTCACCTTAAAGTACACTTTTGCATTTAAACAATAAAACATCATTCTAAATTGTATTCTGCAAATAAATTAGTTATAAAATTTAGTTTTATAGGTTTTTTTACTGTTTCTCATGAAGTTTCCGTTAATAATGCGAGTTGCCGATAATGCGGGAGTAAACTCCATCCCCCTTGATCCACGTTATAACTGAATTTTTCTGTATCTTGTTTTAACTTATTGGGTATATGCTAGTGCTAGAAGTAGCCTACGTTCTTAACTGCCTATTTTATGCATCATTTGTTAGTAGGCACTAGGCCTCTGATCACGAAATGGAGCAGGGACTTGGTTAGGCCCAACGCCAAGTCTAGGCTAAGAGATTTCTCGACATTTTGTGGCATGACATCATGAAATTATCATGAAAAAGTAAGGGAATAAATATTAATTTACTACGTCACATTATAACGCAAGGCCCCGTTAAATTACGTCCACCGTGACGGAGATCTTGAGACAAGCTGGAGACTCATTTTTCGAACGTATTAAGATCGAAATCGAGTAAGATTCGAGCCGTACTTTTGTCTCGCTCAAATCTCGAAAAGTGAAGGCCCTAAGGTAGTCATTTGACACATTGTTGTGCACATTGCTTTCATCAGATGAAGATGAAAAATCTTAAATTACTGATTCTCCAGGAGAAATAATCTTAATTTTTTACATTATGTTGGTCTTTATTTTGTATAACTTCCTTTTTGGGTAATTCTTTCCCCGTAACTTCATACAGTGATTGGAGATTGACCTAGAAAAAAAGCGATTTGTTTTAAGTGGTCATATGTGTCTTTGGACTGAACAACACTAGGCTAGATATCACTCTCTCAGTGATTCAACCCGAAGGTTGGTTTTGATAGGTGTGAGTAGAGCTCACAACATACTAAGCCAATGGCGTGTGAAATTCACACGTTCAGGGTAGGGGGTCCAGTTCCTTTCCCTGGGCCACCTGTGATTTCCTAAGAAGTTCTGACATGCAGAAAATCAATTGCGAGGATTTTAGATGGGGGTGTCCAGAAAGGCTCTTGCCCAGGATTTGAACCCGGGACCCTCCGGTCAGTAGCTCTACCCACTAGACCACCACGACTCAGGATAGATATAAAAAAACAGAAAATAGAACCAATTTTGTTTCTCAGTTCCAGAATTCATTCCTTCCTGAGGGGTCATATAAAATAGCATGCTACAATAGAGCTAGTTAAACTGTGAAACAATTAGCATAAAAAGTTACATATCTAAAACACTAACAAAAAAACCATCTCCAAATCTTGTGTACTTGTATGTACCTACATATGTATGTAGACTGATAATACCAAGTTTTAAAAAAACGAAGATGGTGTATTTGACCTTTTCACCCTTGACGAAACATAGATGTAGGTCCATGCTGAGATGCCATTTGAAATGATGAGTATTTGAAAGTAAATCCTTTTCATAGAAAATTTAATTATCTTTTCAATGAGTCCAACCCCAAATCTGTAGCTCTAATAGGAGCAGACTAAATGGTAGTGAACTAAAGTAATGCTCGAAAAGACCACCGAAAGGTCAAATTTTGACCCCCTCATAAATCCATATCCGTTAATCCCAAAAATGCAAAAAAGATCATATTTGTTACTTACTATTGCATGAACAGCTGTACCAAATGTAATTGAAGGTGGTCACCAAAAATATATATTTAATTTTGTTGATTTTATATGGAATGGCCCCCGTATTTTTCTCTTCTTCGATCCGTCATGTAGTTCTCGAGTTATAAGTGGCAAAAAACTGATGTTTTCAACCCTTTTGGAAAAGTAGGTTGTGCGTGCAACCTCTTACTTATATCAACTTTGTCCAATCACAACTGAGCTCGTGAAGCTACTTCGCATTATCACAATGGGGGGGGACACTGCTTACTCAGCCAATGGGAGCGATTGTGACAGGATCTGTATGAGCAGACCTTCCGACATCCCCCCCCCTCCACTCCCTTCCCTCTCCCTTAAAGCAGTCATTGGTGGGAGGTGGATGACGTAATAAGTCTCAAAGCAGCTTCTTCTGTGGGCGTCACCTTTTGCTTATTTTAATTTTTGTTTTATGACTGAATGGCTGTGGTTTGAATATTAATTTTTTCACTAAAATTCATTATTCATTTCCATGTAATGATTTTGTGTACAAAATTGCAATTTTGGTTCCGAGTAAACATTTCAACAGGAATGTCATCATTCCATCATCTAATTTGCTTCTTGGAAATTAAAAGAGAGGTATGCTAATACTTTGTTCGGTGACTGCTGATTTTTCCATCTGCCCCAACCTGAAAAAGGGAGCTCCCTCTCAAGATTACCAGGGTAGCATTGTGAAGCATAAAATCAACTAGAAAATAGGAAATGTCGTTGAGATGTAGGCTATTCCCTAAGCAGGTCATGGAGAAACCCATTTTGACAAGACTGCCCATTTTCACATTCAATTGACTTTGTTCTGACCAATCAGGGATCTCAAACAATGATGACTGTTTATGTCGCCTGGGTAGGTATGTTAGAGAGCCAAAATGAAGACACTGCATCATTTGCCTTGAAGATAGATGTTGAGTCGTGCTTCGAAATGTTGGCCACTCTGTATATTTAACCCTTTGAGTGCCACCGATTTTTAGGTGGGTATTCCCAGAAGTGCCACGGGTATTTTGCTAATTTTGTAGGCCTTTATTCAAAAAATCATTATTTGTTTATTTGTTGATATTTTTACATGATTTCTTCTGCATTCGAAAGTGAATACTTTCTTTCAAATTAATATTAAAAAAATGGGCTGATTTTTTTCAATGATACGCAATTGTTATAGTTTAATTTGGAATGTACAGATTTGAATTATTGTATTTCTCAATTTTGAATAATAAATCGAGATATAATATCAACTTAAAAGAAATAAACCATCGATAAATATAAAAGATTATTATTTTTCTAGGAATTGATCATATAATATCTAAGGAATTTGCACGTATTTTCAATATATATTCGATTGAGTAACACAATGCAAATTGCATAAAATTCAGGGGAAATTATCAAAATGATTGGAGGTATATAATGTGAATACTTTCGCAGACAAGAGAATATTTGGATGTGAAAACGTTACGAAACATGGTATCTGAATAATAATAACAAGAATTTAAGTCCGTTATTGCTTACAAAATGATAACAATTGCATTACAAATTATTGAAAATATATACTCATACATACTTAGAAAACGATGACAACATTACAAACCCTATTCCAAATCAAATAACTAATTTTTATATTATTCATAAATGTGTTGAGAGACACAAATTCCATGTAGACCTTATTTACAATTCATACAGTTCTAGATCTGTGGACAGGACCACGGCCTTTCCTACTGCATACAGCACACACTTTTTCCCTCCGCCCTGAAAGTTTCCTTATCCCATATATTTCTGGCGATACTGTCCTAGGAGTTGACTGACTGGGATTATTCCATCTGAGTAACCATTCACTCACAATGCTATCTATTATTTCTGAAAAAACTGCACTCTTGATATTTTTTTCAGGATTGTTTGATTTGTAAGTATTATAAGCATGTTTAGCACCATTTTAGAAATTACATTGCAGACCATTTTCTTCCAGTATGTCAAATAATCTTCTCTAATCTAAATACACGTACAACATAATATCCGAAGAATAAATGCCTCCCATGTATCATTGTACTCATTGTACTGCTCAATGATTTGTGGACTTTCCTTTGGAAATTCTTGACCCTTGCGAATGACTGAATTGCTTTTGGCTATCGAGTTGGTGGAAAGTAATAAAACTGGATTTTTTTGTGATTTCTTTTCTCGATACCCAAGAATAAGAAGCTCTTCACTTCTAAAACACTTTTTCTTACCAACACTAAAGTTTTATTTGAGACGTTGAGGTACCATGGTCCAGAATGCGTTGGTAAAAAGAGGTTGAAGTACAGGATTGGAGAAGATTTTGGTGGCGGAAAATGATTGGAACCAGGAGTTTTCAGGAATTCAAAATGTGGAGGAGGGAGTGAATCACAATTGTCCTGAACCTCAATGAATTCTGCAGAATGATCGCGGCTTCCACTTTCACGTTCATGAGAACTGACGCTATCATTGCTATACCCAATAATTGCCGGTCTCTTCTTAGGAAGGATTATCACGCTTTCATCTGAGTCTGATAACACTTCCCCTTCACTAGTGTCTCGACGAAAATGGGCGATGTCTTCACTTTCCACAGATTCGTCGTCATTACTTAGTGAATTTATGTATTCAGCTAATCTGTCATCGTCAACACCAGGTGAAAAATCATTTCTAGAAGTTGACGCCTTTTATTAGGTAAAAGATTTCACTTTCAAAAAGCCACTAGTGAAATTTCAATGTGTAAACAACAACAAGAGATGCACACATTGAATTTTTTATGCACAGCATCATCTTTGTATTACTACTGCTGCATCTACTATGATAACGAGGTTGACAATCGGAGCCACATTGCTGACTCAACACCCCAGCTGACTCAACGGGAGAGATAGCATGATAGGAGTTACGTAGTATCTTTTCGTCTGCCTTTCATAGCTAAAAATCAACGACTTGATCGCAGTGAAACAGCAACAAATTATCTCATCAGAAGCGACATAGCAGAGATGTTTGAAGCCTAAAGTCTTTTTGCTATGTCATGAATCGTTCGCAAAACGAAAGAGAATGCGATGTACTTCGCAGAGAATAAAATGTTTCTAAGCATATAAAAAAAATAAGAGCACACCAAACATAATATCTCCGACATAAATACAAAGTTCAAAATATTAGAAGAAAGTCAACTGGTTTTAGGCTAACAAACAATGCAGTTTCGTAAGAACCAAATGTGGCGCTCGGAAAATTCAATCCGACATACAGTTATTTAAATTACCAAAGCTGTTGATCATTTCCATTAACAATCAAAATTATTGTTCCACGTAGTTATTAAAAGATCATTCTTGTATTATGTACAATTTACAAGAGTTAAAGATTGAGAAAAACATTGTTTTAACAGGTCTCCTCATAGACGACGATATATCGTCGTTGGCACTTCTGGCACATTCTGCAAACGACGATATATCGTCGTGTGGCACTCAAAGGGTTAAATCTGGTGGAACACCTAAGAAGATTTCCTTCACTTCATTCACGAGGGAAGCACCCAGTCTTACGTCAATAGAATTAAGTGTTTGATGAAGAATGTATCAGGGGAAGCATTGTAGATTTTTTTGGCACCATGAATTATTTTCAGGATTTCTTTGTTGTTGTTTATGGTCTTAGCAGTGCCTGTGTGATCTTTCTGTACCTTCTGAAAATTATCTTGTGTACATCTAATGTAATTGCTACTGTGTCCTTCTGATTCTGCTTTCCTTATTTATGATGGTTGCCATAATTGTCCTTGTGTTCATTACTTCTTTTCTTCATCGCATCACAAGCATAATATTTTTGTTCTTTGTCTTGTATTTACTGTCGTGATGCTGTTAGATGATATTTTGACGATGATGCAATGAAATCGTTCACCAATGAAAATCTGTCATTATGCCTGAACAGTTGGTAAACGTGTTCATGGAATGCATTGTTGCTGCAGGTATCTGAAGAAGAGCAGCCTGGACGACTTAAAGAGCATGACTTGAGGTTCATGCAGATCATAGAAGAGATCCAGTTCTCTCCGCTGACAAAGGTCTTTGATGAACCAGATTTGACCGTGCCGAAGTGCAGTTTTGGTGAGGTGCCATCCAGATCAAATTCCGAGTGGTCTCTCCTGCCTTCTCCTGTGCACTCATCCACAAGAGTTGAAGAGAAGTGTTTTTTGAATGGAGCCATGCAGGTGAGGCCTTCCTTTTAGGTGTTGGTGGCTGCGCAAGCTCTTAAAGGGTAACGTCGAAAAGAGTGGAGGGCGTGGAAGTCCTTGGTGAACCCGTGTGCTGCAGGCAATTATTATTATGTTGAGATATTTTGAGGGACTGAACCATGACACTTGGGTATCTTGAACTCATATTCTTTGAAAAGCCTTGGCATTCACGTTTCACCTCTGTCGGATATATTTTAGGATGGGGTTAGGGTCATAAAATGCAATAGGGTACCACAAATTTTCTCTTATCTTGCCAATGCGAGGATTTTTAGTAATTTGAAGTGTGAAAAACAGGCGAATAAATACAATATGTGTTGACTCTGTGGCCAGAGACTGGAAAAACTGGGAAGTTAGGGAAAGTTGAAGGATTTGGTGGAAAATTGAGGAGAGTTTTTCTGGATGTTTTTTTTGATGACCACAAATTATGTATGTAATGCTGAATGGGGTGGGACTGTTACTATGCACTATCCGTAGCAGTTCTTTACTTGATTCCTAAATCTGTAGTCTATTTGAAATCTTCTTCTGTCTCCTGGCATTCTCAGCATTTATGTTCTTCAGTTGTGATTCTTACACAGTGTGTTGGCTACCACTAACTTATTTTGTATGCAGAATTATAGTATTCTTTCTCTTTTCAGTTTCCCTAGCCATATTTTCCAGTTACTCTTCCATCTTCATCTTCTCCAACACCAGTGTTCCAACCTCCCAAAAAATTAGGTTTTCTTCTCCTCTTACGTATTTTATTGTCACCTTGATGCCATAATCACTGTCTTCCACTTTTTCATCTTCACAGTCAGTCATAGGCTTGTTAACCTGCACCACTTCAGTATCTACAGGTCTCGGTGTCGATCTTCACCATTACTATCCTTTTGCTATGCTGTGGGAAGCTCTTCGCTCTCTTTCTGGCTCTCTTTTCTGAGCCTTATCCCTTCTCCATCATTCCCATTTAAATATCCCCTGTAGCTTCTACTCCAAATGTCTCCTTCTTTGGGCCACTTAAGGGATTCCTAGTATGCCTACACCCATTCCTTATATTTCCACCTTTAGGTTCTCCAATCTTCCACGGGTCCAAAGTAATCTCATAATCCATGTTCTTACCCTGAAATGTTGATCGCACTTGACTTAATACTCTCTCGGGTAGTCCCCAACCGGAAATCTGAATGTGGGACTCTTTACCTCTGGATTACAGTAGACTCTCGTTTTCACAATGTTATTATCAAAGAAGTGTCCAAATCAGGGTGGTGATCGTCAGGGAAAACCTGCAATTGTCAGGGAATTTTGGAAATCTGGAAAAGTCAGGGAATTCTTGTAACAGTCGGGGAGAAACTGGGATAGGAAATTCTCGTCATTTTTCTACCATTATGTTTACCAGGCAGTCTTTCCCACCCTTTATTTTACCAAAACATTTCACCAAATAAAACTAATTTCCATCGCCAAAGTGCATAGAATAAGTCATGTCAATTCAATGAACATTCAGTTGTGAATCTTAGTTATTTAGTAGTAAATCAGTTGTACAATGTATCCCTTTTGTATATCCTTAATGCGATATTTGCCTAGTAGTGTTAAAATTCATGATCACCATGTATTCTGCTCATCACAAGGAATTCGAGGCTATGTTTTTCGGAAGATTTTACCTCGTGTTTTTTTTTTTAACTTCCGAGACTCAGGTCGAGAGGTAGTTGTAGCACACTAGCTTGTAGTAAATACGTGCTTGCATTTCTAAAAATACAAGACTATGATTATTAAAATGGTAATACAAGTATGATCACATATGTAAACAAAATCTTACGTGAGATCGTCTTAGATTTCCATACCCCCCCTCACGAGACCATAAGAAGAGTTCTCCTCCCCTCCCCACCTTTCACGCTCGACGCAATTATTGAATGGCCCCCTTAGCTCCCTCTCGAAGCAATTTAGTCAGGTCACAAACCACCTCCAATATGATATTCCTAAATATGACACTGCCGTTGCAACAATTTTTTGTAATTGCCTCCTATTTTCGCATGCAGTGGCAGATTACGTTTTGTTTGCTTAAACAAATATTTTTACATTTTTGGTTCCCTCTTGCAATCAAGGGGTTATGACCACGTTAATCAAATTGTTGTTATTCGCTTCTAAAACTCGTGCCATCCGATTTTGGTCCAGTCTAAGAACTTGGCTTTGGTTTGTTATTTTCGCATAGCTTAGTGATACCTGTGCCGGAGTCCACCAGTAATTTAGCCATTAAATTTCCCTTTGATGCCTTTTCAGTAATCTTCAACTTCCCAGAACTACCACGACATGCCACCTTTTCCTTGAAGAATTAGACATTGTCAATTTGTAATTTTACCGAAGGAAACATACACGGCCGTGAAAAATATATTAAAACTGTGTACAATTTGTGTGAGGGCTTAACTTGTGAAGGTTTAATATATTTTTCATTCTTATAGCTGTTAATGTATTGATTTCAGCTTTCAACATTTTCTGCATTTTGACGAAAATTTAATTCAGCAGAAATAAAACATTCCGATAATAGGAGACCTTTTGGCGATCGGTCAGGGAAATTAGTAAAGCCATCAGGGAATTTGAAAATTGGTCATCAGTAGCCACCCTGCAAATGTACAGTGAAAGAAGCGATAATATAAATCGCAGTCCTGGTCTCATCAGAAGTAAAAGAAACTATGTTACGAACTTTGACGCATAAATTGCATCATATATGCAGGCATCCCCAACACTGCATTATAAATCATGAAGCTTCGCCACATGTGAGTTGTGCCTAAGAAGTTGAGAATTATGACGTAAACAATGAAAAATTCAGATGGAGGTCCTAAAACATAAGCCAAAATAACACCAGTCTCATTCACTCGTATTCATGATCTTTAGATTAGAACACACATCCATCAACCACTTTCATAGGAAATTACTTTGCAGTAAGTGTTTGTTATATCTGCAGTTTAATAAACAGCATAACACTTCAAAAAATCTAAATCGAATCTGACCATATTATTAATATTTATTGCTGAAAAACCAAAACAAATTAACTCATTCAGGATAAACTAATGTGATGCTGACAAAATTATGCATTTTTCATTTCGTTCCAATGAACACACAGAACGAAAGAAATTTCACTAGGTATACGATCACTCAGTAGTTGACGAGGAAATTAACAAATAATAGAATGTGTCTTAGTAAATGCATATTGACTGAAAGCAAACTTTCACATATCAGAACATACATAAAAACCCTTGATAATTTACGGAGAATTATTTAACACAGGTTAGCATAATCAACCATGGAACACCAAAATCTTGTATCACATATTCAGTCACAAACTGCCACACTCAAAAATAATAGTTAATGGCAATATTTTAATATGATTCATAAAATGATGATAAACACAAGTAAATGTAAACATTACACATTCAGAAAGTTTTACACATCATCATCATCGGTCACCAATCCTAGGATTGGTTTGACGCTGCCCTCCACTCGATTCTTCTATCGGCCAATCTCTTCATATTGACGTAGCTCTTCTCTTTTATATCCTTCACAACTTGTTCTATGTATCTCATATGAGGCCTGCCTTTTCCATTCTTCCCGTTCACTTTTCCTTCGACGATTGTCTTCATCGGGAAATCGAGTCTTAAGATGTGGCCGGTTAAGTTGTCCCGTCTTCTTTTTAAGATTTTCAGTAGACATCTCTTCTCTCCCACTCTTCTTAAGACTTTTTCGTTTGTCACTCAATCAATCCATTTAATCTTCATCATTTTTTCGGTAGCACCACATTTCAAATGCTTCCAGCCTGGACTTCTCTGCTGCTGTTATTGCCCATGCTTCGCTACCATATATGTAGTAGAATGCTCCAGATGTATGTTCTAATGAAATGTTTCCTCACTTCAACGCTTGTATTTGCAGCTGTAAGCAGAATCTTCTTCTGGTAAAATTCCCTTTTTGCTTGGGCAATTCTACTGGCAATTTCTCTTTTACTTCGTCCATCGCTGGTAGTTTTATACAATGACATCTAAATTTTTATTTGGAAATATTAGCATTCGCACTTGTTCTGGATCTAATCTGCTATGCTTGTGATCACATATCAGACCAGCACTGCTAAATAGTCTTTCAGATGCAACTGTTGCAGCAGGAGTGCAAAGAAATTGCCTGCTTAACACTTTTAAGCTAGGGTAGTCCGTTGTATTCTTCCAGTATGCCAAAGGCTCAATCTGAGGAGAAAGAAGTCCCTCTCTCAAGTATGCATTTAATTCTTCCTCTTCTTTCAAGCATGTTGATATAGATGCATGTTTCATAATTTTAGAGTAATGAGCCCACCCACAATGCTTACTAGCTCAATCATTGGGCTCTCTCTCATCCATTCTCTGCTGAAAAAATAGCTCGATGAAATTTTTCAAGGAAAATAATAATTTACTTCACTAATGAACAATACCTGACTACAGACTTTAAAAAATATGCATTTTTGAGGATATGCAAGATTAAAATTAATTTTTAGAACAGAAGTTTGATAAAGAAATAAATTTAAAGAGCTATGATAAAATTCCTTCCAACAATGAAGTATTTAGTTTTTAGAATACCCACCTTATTTTCTTTAGTTGTTAGTTGCTTCATTCTCCGCAGAAGTTTGGATTTGGCTTGGTTGAAATTATCAGTAGATTTGAAGCAGCTTCCCTTCAACCGAGGATCAATAAGAGTAGTAGTAGTATATACCTCATTGGTTTCCAGATCGCTGTGTCTTACTTTCAGAGAAGACAGGAGTTCGTTTTTTAACCCTGATGCTTGCATGTAGTTCCCATTTACTTCAACTGTGCTGTTCACTTTAGGAATGATTTCCGAGGCTGTGACATGTTCACAACTCACAGTGTTTGTGGCCTGCTGCCACAGCTGTGCTACTTCATTCATTAAATCCCACAGGGACTTTGTAAGCTCAGATTTAAATTTAGTTTCAGCTGCAGCAAGCGTCACTGCATTCCTTTGCTCCAGTAATCGATTGAACATGAAATAAGTGGAATTCCACCTTGTAGGTTCATCTTGTATGACTCGGTGAACTTTTATGCTCTATTTTTCCTGGCATTTTTTAAGTGCATGAGTTGCTTGACAAGAGTGCTTGAAATGGCCTTCAATCTGTCAATCAGAACTTGCAAGATTATTTACTGCCTTTTGATTTAAAAGCCTGTCTTTTATTGTCATCTGGAAGGTATGAGCTAAACATGGCACGCCCTTATAAGGGTAGTTATTGACAGCCGCAACAATGTTTCTTCCATTGTCGCGAACTACAAAAGACACTTTTTCAGCAATGCCCCATTCTTCTAGGGTTTCGATCAAAAAGTCCCTTATGTTATCTGCATTATTGGAAACTTCTGGGAAAGGAACAACATCAACAACAACATAAAGTTCATACATGTCACTCACGAAATGTGCAGTTATGCTCAAATAACTGTCGTTAGCAGTGGAAGTCCATAAGTCAGTAGTGACGTGCTATTGGCAAAGTTCAAAAGAACCTCACGCCTTGCTTCCTCATACAAGGTAGGAATCACTGAAGTGGATAGACACTTTCTAGAAGGAATAGTATACCGAGGCTCAAGATAATCCTTTGTTCTCCACTATACTGAATGGCTGATTGTCCACACATACTGTATCAACTGTGCAATAAGTTTGGTAATCATTTCACCCTTGTGGTTCCCGGGTTTAAATTTTTCTTCGATGGGGTAATCATTTCACCCCATAAAAGAAGGGAAGAATGGGAATTATATCTTTTTTAAAAGATAAAGGATCTTTAGAAGAAGCCAATTGCCGATTTTGAATGCAATCCGATCACTGTAACTCATAAAGAGAAAATCCTGAAAAATGTCATATTTTTTATGATTTTTCGATAATTTGAACACGATGAGCGACTCCCCCTCCCACTAAAAGAAGGGGGCTAGGGGTATTATATTTTGTTTGAGTCAAAAGACCTTTAGAAGAGGCCGTGTATGGATCTTGAGCGCAATCCAATCACCATAACTAATTTTTAAAAATTCCGAAAAAAGTCTTATTTTTTAAGATTTTTCGAAACTTTGAACAAGATGAGCGACAGGAATATATGGTCTGATTTCAAAACTTTTTCTTTATGATCAGGGTGATGAGTAGTAACTTTACTGCACAATAACGATTCGATTCCCACACTTTAGTGTATTTCGGCCCACCCTACTGTGCAGTCTTGGGAACATGCAAACCCTTCCTGCGATTTTGCTCTTGTTGCCTACGGGAAGGACATCAGTAGATTGTGAATGTAATATTTAGTTTCAGGTGATGATCTCTGTTCATGAATTAATTCTTTTTTTGGCATTAGCACCAGGGTAATGTGGTGACGGGAGTGAAGGCGGTGTCGTCGTCTCCGATCCTCAGCAGCATGACTAAGACTTCAGCCCCCGCACCCCAGTGCTCGCCCATCCCCCTCAACCCAGTGGCGAATACGAGCGTTGGTGGTGCGTGGTGCGCCTCAGCTGGTAATGCCTGCACAGAATTTGGTGAGTGACATCTCCAGCCAGTTGATATTTTTAAATTATTTTTGAACTTTCTTCATATGCATTCTTCCTTCTATTTGGTATGAAGCATATGCATCCTTCTATTTGGTATGAAGGTTTCTGTGGCGTTGTTCAGATGTTCTCTGCATATCGGGTTCTGCGTCCGCATATGTTGACTGGGGGTGACAACAGTTTCGCTAGCAGGACGGCTAGCGAAACTGTTGTCACCCCCAGTCAACATACGCGGACGCAGAACCCGATATGCAGAGAACATACCTTCTATTTTTTATCGCATTGAGAATTAAAAAGTACCGGTTTTGTTATGTTTTTTAGCCAAGCCACCACTTTGAAAATTCTTAAGTTATAAACTTGTCCTCTGATCAGATCTAAACCTTTTAACCTCAACACATTCAACCCGGAATATTTCTAGTGTGCAATCATGAAAAACGGAAAGGTTTTTCCTCCACATTAATTTGGCCAGTAAATTAAATGTAATTATAAAATTAGGTAAAACATTTTTTTAATAACAAAATTCGATAATTTATTAAAGACATGAGTTCGCGTCCTTCAGAGAAGTCTTCAGAGAGGTCTTCAGTAAGGTCATCATAGAGGTCATTAACAGACGCGAATGCGCGTCCTTCGGTGTCTTGGCAAAGCACCTCGGTTGAACGTGTTAATACAAGTTAGTCACTAAAGTGTCAGAGATAAATCTATGACTAAAAAAGTTATGGATTAACTAAATGTACTTTTTTTCTCGACTGCAAAGTTGTATGATATGATATTTGTCTCTTTGTGAAGCATAAAATATAAAGTACTCGGATGCTATATTATTGTCTTATTTTATAGTGAACATCAATAATTTTATATTGACAGTTATTTCAAAAGCATTTTTGTCAACTCTCTCTGGTGAAACTTTGTTGAAACTTTGTGAACTTTAAACAATGCGACACTAATCTCGGAAGATGCGAGGAATGGACAAAAGACAGTTGTGTAGCGAGGATTTTTCTGATGCTTTTTCGCTGATGCCATTATCTCACGGAAAAATGGCACCGGCGGCAGTTACGGAACAACTACTGATTTCATTTCGAGTAGCTGATGCCAAAATAGCATCTCCTGTCAGATAGCATTGGGTGCCTTAGTTATGGAATAACAACCGATGCCATTTCGAGTAGCTGATGCCAAAAAAGAATCTTTTTTCAGATGGCATCGGGCGCCTTCATTACGGAATAACTGACCAGAAGTAGGAAACATTGCCTTCCCATCTAATTTCTGCAATGTAATTAATTCAAAAGAAGAATTAGCAGACAAGGTTTTCCAAAACATCGTAACAAATTATCGAAATCATGCATGGTTGAGAGGAAGAGCCATTCTAGTGGCTAAAAATGTTGACGTGCATGTATAAGCAATATTATTCTAAACAGAATCACAGGTCCAGCAGTGACATACAAATCCATTGGTGAACCATTGTGAAGTAGTGTATTTTCCAAAGTTATTTCTGAATTCTGTCGATGTTAGGATGACTGTCACACATTTGGAATTTGAAAATTGAGTACCAATTATATTACTCCTAAACATCAACCAGCCAAAGTTATGCAATGGCACATGATTAGTGTTACAAAATTGATGAACAATCTAATTGAAGCAACAATTCTGGTTGGACCTCAGAAAAGACGTACTACTTTCACGAATACCACTCATTCCGACCGGCATGGCATTTGAGTTCAATTGATCGCAATTTCCAATTCACCTTGCTTTCACTGTGACTATAAATAAAGCGCAAGGCAATCTTTGCAAGTGTGCGGTTTGAGTTCAGAAAGCGATTGATTCTCTCAATTTTACATGGCATGCTTCAAAAAATGTAGTCAATCCACTAGCTTTACAATGAAAAATGATTTTTTGTGAAAAACATCTTTTTTCTTCTTTTCCTGTCATTCCACAGCATTGCAAGGCAAGGATATTGAATTGAATGATTTGTTTTCTCGGTGAATCTATCTTCTCTAGAGTACTTTTATATTTACTTTCTCATCCATTTCATATCTTACCGAGGCACAGTGAAGCGTGGCAGGTTTTAGGTAGTTATTTAATATTTTCTTGATTTATATCCTGTTTTGTATTTTATAGGGGAGCATGTTACACATTCACTTAAATTGAGGATTGCATTTGTCTCCTGAGTATGTCACTCTCTACCACCATTATCATCAGTCAACTATCCTGAGATTGGTTTGATACGGCTCTCCACTCAAATCTCCTACCTGCTAATGTCTTCATAATTACATATTTCTTCTCTTCCTCATCCTTCATCACTTATTCTACATATCTTTCCAGTTCTGTATATTCTCCAAGCATGACAAGAATTCCTACCGGCCTATCTCTCTATATTAAAGCAAGTCAGGAATTTATTTGAAAAAGTTTTCTATATCCAGCCGACCTCATATCTTGAAAACAACAACCTGCTGCTTACCTCCCAAAACGGGTTCAGAAAATCAAGATCTGTGGCCACGTATAACATGGTGAACCAAATTCTGTCAATCCTAGACAATAGAACAGACACATTAGACTTATTTTTTGATTTCTCAAGGGCATTTGACCTTGTAAACCACCAGATACTATTCACATTAATTGCCATGTGAAAAAATTTGAATGTGAATTTCACCGCCGTTCACGCTGCAGGATTGAAATATCCTACACCAGATACTATTGATTGAACTGAGAAGATGTGGGATAAGAGACATTCCTTACTTTAGGATAAAATCCTTCCGAGTGGATGACGCCAACATGTTATTCTGTCTAAAAAAAGGTTTGCAATTCATCCCCCCTAGAAAAGCAGTCACCATTGGTGTACCCCAGGGTTCCATTTTAGGCCCTATTTTGTTTTTAATTTACCTGGAATCGTGAAATCTGTGCCTGGTGTTGAGCCTTTATTATATGCAGATGACACCAACATTATTGTGTCTGTCCCTTCAGTTAATATTTTATCCCAAAGGGCTCAACGTGTCACAAACATAGGTACTGTCCGAATGGTGCCTCCACAATCTTCTAAAACTGAACACCGAGTCTGGTCTCGTATACTTCACCGCCAAAAATTCCCTGCCCCAGCTTCCATGAACGTAGTTGGTACCTGTATCCCGCAAATCTGCAGCACACATTTTCTCGGAATATTGCTGACCCACACCATTTCATGTGATGAACACTCCTACAAACTCCAAAGTTAGCTAAGCTCTTCATTATTAGAACCACAAGGCGATCAGTCAGTGTCGACGTGCTGCTAGCCATTTATTATGGTGAATTTTACTCACAAGTGGTTTTTAGCATTCTGTATTGGGGTTCCCCCCCATGCTAGCATTATCTTTGAAGGCCGTTTTACACGGTCATTGATACTGCGCAGGCTCTTGCAAGAACACTTGCGCAAGAATTATTGCACTGTGTAAATCGACGACTTGCGAGGACAGGCGCGAACGCTTGCGAGCAAATTAGAACATGTTTTAATCTACTACATGCGTTCGCGCAAGTTTGAAGTTAATTTCTCTCACTAGATGGTGCAGATGTTGCGGAAACGGATGGCCTGGGGAATTTTAGCAATTAAATAGGTTGTTGACGATTGAGTTGGGTGTTTTTGTTTGCACTCAACTCCTTAGATAGTGAATAAAGTGCAAAAATGATGAGCTGGACAATTACGATCACGTGGAAGCTTAAATTTCGTGCGTAAAGGAAGAACTCGTTACCTTGGCCCACATCCGTTCGTTTGTGGTGCAAATTTTGGGCTAAGTATACGGGACTAGGGTCTCCACTATTATGTTTAGACTATGGCTCAAAACATATTTAACGTGGTGGTAATTTATCGCATCTTTCACGTCCAATTAATTGCTACTTCATAGATCTTGACGTTATGCGATATATTGACAGTATTACCACTACTGAATGGTATACTCTCACTGACATAATGCACCGACGATTGCACCGTGTAAAGCTGTCAAGCAAGCATCCTCGCAATTCTCTACGTCATGGTCTTTCGCAGACGACTGCTCAAACGCAATCAACATCAACTTGCGCAGTTTCAATTACCGTGTAAAACAGCCTTAAGATTCGGAAACATGTGGTAAGGCTAATATGCAATGCTGTGGCTGATGCACCCTGTCTTCCTTTGTGTAAGAAGCTTTGTTTGCTACCGATTCTTTGTGTTTGCATGTATGCTGTTTGTGTGTCTGCCAAGAACAACTTATCAAATTCTGTAACTAATGACAGTATTCATGGTCACAATCCCAGAAGGCACGTGGACCTCCATCAAACTTTGGTAAGGACCACCATTGCTATGCATTGACCAATGTCCACGGGCTTAATGATTTATAACTCTCTACCATCTGAGCTCAAATCCAAAAATAAGATTGAAGTATTCAGAAAAAATGTATTAAAGTTGTTTCACTCCCAAAATTTTTGTTTCTCTAAAATAATTTTTGAACTCAAATTTTTTAACCCAATATTTGAGTGCATACTGTGTAATGCAGAATATTCGTGTAATGTGTTGTGCCTATTTACAATTCTGTGACGTGCCTTATATCTTGCACATATCAAATATACCATGATCATCGGGCAAATAAATGATAATTATTATCATTATTTCATACAAGGCCTTCCGTTGCCATTCTTCCTGTTCACTTGTCCTTCAGCAATTGTATTTTTAGGCCACCATGACTCATAATGTGGCTGATTAACTTTTTCTGTCTTCTTCTTATGGTTTTCATAAGACTTCTGTTTTCTTCCACTCTTCTTAGGACTTCCTTGTTACTCACTCAGTCGATCCATGTAATCTTTATCATTCTTCTGTAGCACCACATTTTGAATCCATCCGTACGATTTGTTTGAAAAAAGGAGGCTTGGGAGACTGATGAGTACAGTAGATGTCTGCTTTAGTGAGTATGTGTTATAGTGAAATTTTCACTGTAGCGAGTGATTTTGCTGCAGTCATTAATTGATTGCTAAAAGCACACAGAGTTTGGCCCATTACCATGAGTGGTCATTTATCATACAGCTTTAACGAGTTAATTTTGCCATGGAATAAGTCATAGCCATGCATAAGTCATAGACCATAACTTCCCATGAAAGACTGAGTTAATCAAACTTAGGCAGCAAGTTATCACTATGTGAGAGAACTAAAATATACTGAGATGCACTACCAATTAACAACTCTTGCTCAACTGCTACATGGTTTTGTATCCAGAGGTTGTACATATTTAGTTAATTTTCACACTATATTCATCCCGGTGGCATAGCTTGTGAACCTGCTGATGATAAATGTATGTTTTTCACCATTTACTGATGGATCATTTACTCAACCGTCCATCTTCATTCTAATGTGTCGCTAAAATACGTGGCAATAGGGAAGCAAAAATATTCATGTTGGTTTTAATAAGTGTGCCTTGTGACGAAAAATTTGTAACATTTGTCAGTACTCGTTATATTGGACTTCAGCTGAACTTGACTGCTTGCAGCTCTGAGCTCACATTGCCTTGCAAAATCAAATAACCCCCTAATTCCATAATGAATATTACTTATTTTTGCTAATGATTATGTATTACTTATTCCATAATCCATATTCCTTAATAAATATTGCATATATGAATATTTACAAGTAGCTGTGTTAATTATTCCATTAGAAAGTTATCACAGTTTTTAGATTATAAAAGTCATGTGACAGTTGTTGCACCAATCTATATATATAAAAATGAATGTATGTGTGTGTGTGTGTGTGTGTGTGTGTGTGTGTGTATGTCCTTTATGCATTACTACACCATTCATCGGATCGCCATGAAACTTTGGGAAGTTGTTGAGTACATTCCCGAAAAGAGGACTACGGAATCGATATTTCAGTATCGATACTTTATCGATATAATATCGTTAAAGTATCAATAAATCGGGACATTATTGATACAAAATTGAGGTTAAATTATTTAAATTTTTAAAAGGAATGTATCGTTGTAATATCGATACTGTATCGAATGTATATACTGTGTTTGTCCTTTATGCATTACTACACCATTCATCGGATCGCCATGAAACTTTGGGAAGTTGTTGAGTACATTCCCGAAAAGAGGACTACGGAATCGATATTTCAGTATCGATACTTTATCGATATAATATCGTTAAAGTATCAATAAATCGGGACATTATTGATACAAAATTGAGGTTAAATTATTTAAATTTTTAAAAGGAATGTATCGTTGTAATATCGATACTGTATCGAATGTATATACTGTGTTTGTCCTTTATGCATTACTACACCATTCATCGGATCGCCATGAAACTTTGGAAAGTTATTGAGTACGCTCCGCGAAGGTTTCTACAAAATCGATAATTGGCGATACTGTATCGATATAATATCGATAAAATATGGATACATCGATACATTGTTGATACAAAATTGAGGTTAAAATATTTAGATGTTTTTTATCAAAGTTTTATAAAGTATCATTACAATATCGATACTGTATCGATACAATATTTTGAATACTTCATGCATTACCACGACATTCATCCAATTTCCATGAACCTTTGGTTAGTTGTTTTGTTCACTCCATGAAAGTTTGTACAATATCGAGAATACAATATTACACTAGAGACGGGATGTGCATCCCATTGAACTTGCAATTCATTGAAACACTCACGTGCAACATACCCAAATCATCCGGCATGGGACAAATATTTCAGAAATGCCAACTTATTGCTTGGGATGAATGTACAATGGTGCACAAAGCATCGCTCGAGGCTCTGGATCGATCATTGCAAGATTTCCGTTGAATCCTGAGACCATTTGAGAACGCATTAATATTGCTTGCACGACATTTCAGGCAAACATTACCTGTAATTCCTCGATTGACACTAGCGGATGAAATAAATGTTTGCCTGAAATATTCTACTTTGTGACGACATGTAAAGACGTTAAAATTATATACAAATATGCGTGTCCAGCTGCAAAAGAATCGATCAGCTGAGATATATTGTATACCCATAAGAATTGAGAAATTAAACATACTATAAACGTGCGCTTTCCATTTAACCAGATTGAGCCACAGCAACGCGTGGCCGGGTCAGCTTGTGTTATTATACAATCAAGTGACAAGATGTTTCATGATTCAGCATTCATTTAGTTTTTATTTGGTGTATTGGTGAAATAAAGGTATGTGATGTAAATACATGTAAAAGATTAGTCACAATTGACCATCTGAGCAAACTATAGTTTTTTCATCATGGGATGGAGGTCCATACTCATCAGGATACTAGAATGAAGTTGCCCAGCTCATCAATTTAAGATTTTAATCCTGAAACAGTTTAGCAAATAAGTATTAAGTGTAGTGTATGTTTTGCTTCATGAAAATTGGGTTTATTTTCTTTCAGATCCAAAATTTGACCTGGCTGCTGTAAACGATACGTACACCATGGCACAAGCAATGTACTTGCATGAATACCACGATGAGAGTGCTGTCACTACTGTAAAGTCAAATGATCCGAATGCCATCATTCAGCAAGTAAGGGTTGAGGAGTTAGCGAGAGGGAAGGCTAAAGAGGAAGGGTTTGAGAAATTTGAGGCTATGAACAGAGCTGCGTGCACCTTTCAGAAGCATTGGAGGCGCATTCAGGCTAAGAGGGAAACTGAGAAATTGAGATTGGATAGACTAGAATCAATGAGTAAGGCTGCCATTGTGATTCAGAAAAACTGGAGGTGCATTTTGGCAAAGAAGCGTGTGAGTAAATTGAGAGCTAATAAGTTTAATGCTGCATGCATCCTTCAGAAACATTGGAGGCGTCTACTAGCCATCAGGTTAGCCACCAAGTTAAAGGCAGAGAGGGAAATGATAGACGAGATTAACAGAGCCACAATATTACTTCAGAGGTGTTGGAGGCAAGCTATAGCTAAGAGGGAAGCCAGGATATTCAGGGTAGAGAGAATTCAAGAAATGAACAGGGCTGCCGTATTAATTCAGAGGTGCTGGAGACAAGTTATAGCTAAGAGGCAAGCCAGGATATTCAGGGCTGAGAGAATTCAAGAGATGAACAGGGCTGCCGTATTAATTCAGAGGTGCTGGAGACAAGTTATAGCTAAGAGGCAAGCCAGGATATTCAGGGCTGAGAGAATTCAGGAGATGAACAGGGCTGCCATATTACTTCAGAGGTGTTGGAGACAAGTTATAGCTAAGAGGCAAGCCAGGATATTCAGGGCTGAGAGAATTCAAGAGATGAACAGGGCTGCCATATTAATTCAGAGGTGCTGGAGACAAGTTATAGCCAAGAGGCAAGCCAGGATATTCAGGGCTGAGAGAATTCAAGAGATGAACAGGGCTGCCATATTAATTCAGAGGTGTTGGAGACAAGTTATAGCTAAGAGGCAAGCCAGGATATTCAGGGCTGAGAGAATTCAAGAGATGAACAGGGCTGCCATATTAATTCAGAGGTGCTGGAGACAAGTTATAGCCAAGAGGCAAGCCAGGATATTCAGGGCTGAGAGAATTCAAGAGATGAACAGGGCTGCCATATTAATTCAGAGGTGCTGGAGACAAGTTATAGCTAAGAGGCAAGCCAGGATATTCAGGGCTGAGAGAATTCAAGAGATGAACAGGGCTGCCATATTAATTCAGAGGTGCTGGAGAGAAGTTATAGCCAAGAGGCAAGCCAGGATATTCAGGGCTGAGAGAATTCAAGAGATGAACAGGGCTGCTTGCATCTTTCAGAAGAATTGGCGGTGTATTTTGGCTATTAGGTTAGCTGCCAAGTTAAAAGTGGAGAGGTTGGAGTCCATGAACAAAGCTGCTTGTCTAATTCAGAAGAACTGGAGGGTTGTATTAGCTAAGAGGAAGGCTAGTAAGCTAAGGGAAGAGAGGCTGAATGAAATGAACAAAGCTGCATGCATAATTCAGAAGAACTGGAGGCGTGTCTTGTCGCAGAGATTGGCTGCTGCGCTGAGAGCAGAGAAGGCGAATGACTATTCTACCTTGCGTCAAGAGTTTGCCTTAAAGGTAAGGTGGTCATTTCTTTTTTAAGTATCTTTTTATTTTTTTTTAAGGGTTCAGTTATCATCTATCAGCTAACATCTTCACCTCACATATTATTCAGAGCTGCTGGAGGATTTAAACTTCAACCTCAGCTCCTCATGTCTTCACACCTGTACTCCTTTGTTTGCTCTAATTTAGGCTATGTAGGAATTTGTGAGAAGACTTAACTCTTTCACATTGATCTTTCCCTACCTATATTGTAATTTGATGACAATTTATTGAACCAAGTTACTATTCAAGGTCCATGTTAGAAAGCACTGGATCATCTTTGCTAACAAAAGAAAAAGGCAGGGAATCTTAGTATGATATGTAATATGATTGGGAGGAAGGAATTTTGTTCTATTCTTGCAAACCAATGAGTACGATGCATATATGTATTTACTCGTGTAAGCCGCGCCCTCGTGTATCCCGCGCACCCCTATTTTCGGGAAGGTTCGTGAGGAAAAAAAATATTTGTCAGAAAATTATTTTTTTTTTGCTCTTGAATCTGCATCATTTTGTCATAACATGAATGCACGTTCTTTTAGAGAAATGCTGTGCTTATATTACATGTACGTCTTTCTCATGAATTAATTTAAATACGTGTTAATATCGTCACGATCGTCATCGCGTCGTGCATCGATGCACGGCCTCTTTTACTATGCATCTTTTTCTCGTAGCATCTCACAGTAATCACAGTTACATACGACACATCATCCAACTATAAAAATGGCATCTTTTCAAAATAACATCTAACTGGAATAATTGCAGAAATATGTACAATTTCAACCCGTGATTACTTTATTATTACGGAAAACCGTTGGCATATCAACAAATAAAAGCAGAACGCCATCCGTACCATAGCGGTGGTCTCGTCTGCTCTCTCCGCAGTAGCTGTGGACTTGGACGATTTAACAACACCGGAAAGTCTTGGGAACACATGGAAACAACTAAGCTCAATTTAATAACAATTATAATTCTTATAAAACTAAAGAAAAACATATTCACGGAAATAGAATCGTAAATCACTAATGAAAATTCATATCATAATAGTTCCCATTTTTAGTTTTCTTCACTGCTAGTTTCAGATACACCATATTTCCTTCCTGCAGATCGATTTTCTACTTTTTCGGCATCGCTTATAATATGTTGTCTTGTACTCACGGGAAACGATCGCAATTTCACATCAGAATTCATTTTTAGGGTAATAATTGCAAATTATTTTAAAATGCTAAATGATCGATTCGAACTCGTTTACTACACTCACACACAGATAGTAAGAAGGTATAATCTCTGAGCATACGACTCTTGCCACTATGATACAAATTCTGTCGTGTCTTTGTTATGTAGCTTTAATGTGTACACAAAAGGAGCTATCTATTGCTTAAAAATGCTGCTACAGATACGTGACCCTGTAACAAACTCCGCTTACGACTTTGAAAAGACATAAAGACGCCGACCCCTTGTGGCAGCTTACAGGATACAATGTAGATTTAAATACATATCAGTGCTGCAAAGTGTTGTCCTAAGTACGATCTATACACGATAAATCTATTAATTTGTCAACTGGTGTTTCGGATCTAGCGGTTCTTCGGATCTAGCATTTTCAAGTCCCGTCGTACTTTTGTATTTTTATTACAAAATACTTCGATATTTCAGAATACTTTACATTGTACGATTTACTACTAGAACATACTTACCAATTAACGTCGATATGTTTACAGAATGCGAAACTTAGGAGAAAAAAACAGGAATTTGAGGAAAAATAGTGCGCGGTTTACACGAAAATCTGGTGGATGCGTGTAAGCCGCGCACCCCTATTTTTTCACCGGTGTTTCGGGAAAAAAGGTGCGCGGCTTACACGAGTAAATACGGTATAGTGTAGTGACAACATTATCAGCAAGCCTGCTCAAAATACTGTGTGAAGTAACTACATACAGTATACTCTTGATAGTACGAATTTTTGATTATACGAAGCAAAACAGCCGGTCCCTACGAAAATCCTAAAGTAATAACACAGCAACATTCGAAAATACGAAGTTTCAAATATATGAATTTTTCAAAATTATGAACTTCGGGCTGATCCTCTGCAACAAATGGAATTCGTTTTTACAAACCTCAGCAAAAAACTGCTTCAGTAAAACTACTGTTGTCGGCGTAGACACCTAACAAATCAGTGTTACCGATTGTGGTTCATCAAAAGTGAAATGCAAGAATAGCGTTGCATTCACCTCCAACACATGCCAATCTATCCCCATCATTTTCCGCATGTACCTGCGTATCATTTAGACCTTGAGTAATGTGGAAATCGTAGTTAATGCCATTATTTATCATGGATATTTTACGTTTTACCTGTTACTAGCATTTTCATAATGTCGACGGTTCTCTTTTAATTAAAGCTTACGTGTGACGTCACATACCATGCTCGTTGCCGTGCGCCTGGAATTATGGCAGTCCAAATTTTCCATGAACCCTACCTCGTCCTTCAAGGCGAGCAATCCTAGCTCAGTTCTCCGTGAAGGGGTTGTCCGTACCAAAATCTTGTAGCATGGCTGGGGTGAGTGAGGGTGGGTGATGCTGTTAGGAAATCTGAGTGGGTTGTGTTGGTGGGGGTAAGGATTATGACGGCTGGGGAGTTTGAGTTTATGGTGTGTGGGGGGAAAGGGTACGGTTGTGGAGAGGGAAGGTCCCAGTTGCGGGCGTATCATTTAAGAGGACTTCAAACGGGCGCCAAATCCAGGAGACCCTCACCGGCCGGGCCTGGTGCCCTCACCCGTGTTCCCTTCTGCCCGTGTGACGTAGATGCCTGACCGTGTCCGTTCGTCCGGGGTGCCTGGGTTGCTTGCCCAAACTGAGGGGAGGGGTGGTAAATAAGTGAGCGAAAAATGCTGCAAACGGCAAAGACCCTTGTGAAAGACACGTGACTGTGATGATCTTAGGGTGGCCGCCCAGTCTCGAGACGGTCTCCCGCCCAGCCGACGGATGACCGCCTATGCTCGGCAAGTTCTCCATTTGGTCTCATTCGTGATGCTTCAGAAAAGTCCATCAAATGTCTTCGGGTTGTGCCTCTCTCTTTATCTTTCGCACACAGGTAGGCGACCAGCGCTCATATATTTCACCCGTGTGCAGGCCTCTAGTATCTGTATCTCTCTTGCTGAGCTTGAAGGAGGGGAGGGGGTGAGTGGATGGCATCATGGAATGTCTGTGAGGTTCCTTCTTCTTCTTCTGGGCAACCCTGGGGGGCACGTGCAGGTAGATGATATGGAACCACTCAGGTTGTTGAGTGGAATGGGGAGGGTCAGGGATGCGGCGTCCTTTGTTATCAGGAGGGTCCCTCCTCTCGCACTCTCACACCTCTAAACCGTCCCCTTCGCTTCCCTCCCTTCCCCCTCGATATCCCCCCGAAGATCCACCCGTAGCCACCTGCACGTACCCCCTAGGGTCGCCCAGAAGAAGAGGAACAAACGTCACAGACATTCCGTGACTATTCCCCCGTCCCCTTCCCACTTCAAGCTCAGCAAGACAGACATAGATACACCCGCAACTGGGATCTTTCCTCTCCACAATCCCTCACGCACCGTAAACCCAAACTCCCCGGCCGTCATATAAGCCTTGAGGAGACGATGCGAAAAATATGCCGAATCACGCCCCATTTGTCATCAAGGTCTTAGTTGTAGAAAAGAAACATCATTACCTCCCAAGATCAATTATTCTGCTGACGATAGGCGGAAGACTCTACAAGTAATAACCTGTGAATTATATTTTTTTCTGGAAACAGGCCTAGTTCCGTGCTTTTCTATAGCTATGAATTTGCGATAGAAGACAACTAAAGTGCGGTTGAGCCAGCTGCCATCATAACAGCATAGATGTTAGAAGCAAATGTCTATTTTTAGCATGCATACTAGATTACCATCTCTACTGACTATTCCGTAAATAAAATTCTTATTGCAAAATGTTCAACTTTTGTTTTACATAATTTTTGATCCTGGGATGAAATTTTTCCAACACTACGATCACCGACTTAAAAGCATTGACATAGGAAATACAAGTACTACTTATTTTACGACTTTTAAGACCTGAGTCTTTTAAGAATGCTTTCAGAACGACCACAAAAGTTATATGTACATTGTTGTCAAAGAGAACAAAAGTTAGAGAAGACAAAGATAACATTTTTCAAAAGTTTTTAAATTTTTTAAAATTCGAAATTACAAAGTGCTAATTTTCAGGTCCCGCTGACTTCGTATTATCAAGAGTTTACTGTATAAGCGTGGAAAATTTGCCACACGTGAGGGAAGAAGTCCAGTGTGAATTCAAGATTGTGATCCTAGTACAGAGTTTCTAAACACATTTTCAATTACAAGCACCAATTTCTTTTTGGCTTTCAACCAAACCCTATGCCAAATTTCAATTGAATTTGAACTACTTAAAACTTGTTTGATCAAAATTGTTAATTTTTTAATAGAATATACTAGAATATCAGTATTCAATTTTAATATTGGTAAACTGTAGTGTTGATTGGTAGTACAGAGGACTCTAGTTAGCAATCTTATGGATGGGCCTGATATTCTGAACATTGTAATGAGGAAAAGTTTTAAACAGGTTAGCCCTTCCTGGGTAGTTGAAGACAAATTTTGGGAGTGGATAAGGTTCAGGAGAACTACATGCTGGATGTATATTGCAGTTAATTTTGTAGATAACTGGTGTTAATTTATTGTAAGAAAGTTTCATTTACACTCATTACACCTTAGAAAATATATAAGATGCCTTACGTTAATGTGCACCATGTAATTATGTAATTATGACAATAATGACCAAACAGCACATTTTGTAGAATCTCGCTAATACGAAGTCAGCGGGACCGGAAAATTGGCACTTTGTAATTTCGAACTTTGTAATGTCGAACATTTTCAATAAATCTTGTAAAGAATTATATCTTTGTTTTCTCTTATTTTAGTTGTCATCTGCAACATTTTTTAACTTTTCGAATGAATATTTTTGATAAAATTAGACTATTTTTATTAGCCCTCAATAAATATGCGTGAAATTATAATTTTATGCTGAAAGAAATGAGTGGGAAGAAAGACCTCGATGATATTCCAAAGGAAGAGCATCTAGAAAATTTTGACCTTAAATAGGCCGAGCGATGCCATTTGGCATCACTCCGTGTCTCAGTAATTAATAATATGTTGTACATATAATTTCATGAGCACAGTTTTCAGATGCTCACAAAGCAAAATATGTAAGAAGTATAAAATAATTACAAAAAAATAATTCCGGCCTTGAGAAGGCATCAGGATCAGTTCTCAATTATGGAAATATAATTTTCAAGGACAATATTTGTTTTAATTTTTCACTTGCCTAGGGTTGCTTTGTCAATATTTAAAGTTCCTTCCACACGATGAGAAATCTTTTAAGTCTGTTAATTGTTCTTTCTTCCTTCTCCTTGCAAACAATGTCTAGGTGTGCAGTAAATTCCACGTGGAGATGTCGCAATTCGACCTCATGCATAAGCTGATCTCGTCACTGTCCCTGGACCAAGATGTCTCCCACGCTCTGAAGTACATGCAGAGTGGTCTCCGGAGCAGGATGCTGCCTCCTTTCCCTCTGCAACAATGCAGCAAGGCTACGCAGACGGTGGACACGAGAGCGGAGGAATTTGCCAAGCCCAAGGTGGTGAAGAGTTCCATGGCGTTGCGTCGTAGGACCATGCACGAAAAGGTGGAGGCGCCAAAGCCATCGCCAGCAGCGCGCAAGTGTTTGTGCATTGGAGCGCAGAGAGCGAGTTTTGGAGCGATGTCTCCGATACGGAGGAAGGTGGGACAGAAGGAGGTTCCCGAAGCAGTGAGGTGGTCGAGCGTAGCGGAAGCTGTGGGGTGCACTCCGAGGAAGTGATGCAGATGGCAGCAGCAGCAGGTCAGTAGTAGGTCGGCAGTGCTCTCGAGGGAGGCCACGTTTAAGGCACCTTAGACGACTCGTCCGCAACGTAGTTGCATCTAGGTGGAAATACAGTTGAGCATCTTTAATCAGGCACAGTTGGGACCGAAGTGATGCCAGATAAGGGATTTTGCCGGATTATGGGTCATGTTTTTGTTGAAAGGAGTCAATTATTTAGAACAAAATATATTCGTTTACGATTTACTGAACATTATTTTAAAGAGAGTCACTGAGAATATGTAATCAGAAAGAAATGCATTCTTAATTTACAAAGTTATTATTTAAAATTATGAAAGTTGCACAGTGAGTGAAAATAACAGATTCTAAGCATTATGCATATTGCTGCACATGTAAAAGTTTCATATTATGAATAGAAAAGGGTATAAAATTTTATATTTCTTATGCTGTGCTCTGCGTAACATATTTCCTACCGTGGTTGATTTGTTATCTGCTGATTCAGCAAGATCCCAATTCGTGGGTTTCATTTGTACGGCCGCCCATCACTACGTCGCGGGCGACCGGACTGGATGATTCTTTAAAGATCATCATCAATAGTAGTCTTCCTTCAAAAAATTCAGGCTCATCATCTTCATCCCCACTTGGATTTATTGTTATTAATTTCCATTTCAATGATTTCATCATCTGTGAAATGTTGTGTGGTGAGAGTATCGTGGCCGCTAACTGTTCTTTTGTCTATATTTACCAATTCCATTTCCTGTAATTCAGGTTTGTGGATACTGTTTGAAAACTCCATCATCTTATTTTTATCCTCAGAAACATGAAATTTTTTTAAATCCCTACTTATTTCATCCCCACTAAACCTTAAGGTTTGATGTTTTAATTAACTTTAGGCTTAACATTAAGGCTTTAATTAAAGCAGGTCACAATTAAACCACACATGTTTTAGAACTGACTTTGAAATGCTATTGCATGCAAGTGAAATTTCCCACATCACACCTTTTAGATTGATCATGTCTATTTCTGAAATAGTTTATCCTGCTCCATTAGCATTTGGCCAGAAATACTAAGCCCTTCACTTTGATGCAATGGAATCCACACGATCTCAATCGGCTTTTAAATCTTCTTTCATAGTTTTTCTCTCTCATCCATTTCTTCGTGTCACTTTAACAGTAAAATTTTGAGGATTTTCTCTTTCAGCTACTTAATGTGTTATATTGTTGAAGATCTCATGCAGTATGTTTCAGACAAATGCTTTACTGATGCAATGGCATCAAGCTTTTTCACAGCTTCCACAGCTTTTCTGCGATCGTTAACATTTTATACTGATACCTCACTCATCTTCTGTTGCCGCTACTGTATAGATTAGGCATGATTAGGGAGAAACATAAGCAGATAAATGATTTGATAAAATTACGCCTAGTGGTCAATTAAAAATGTGCGCACCATTGAAAGTGGCCGATCTGTAAATTAGTTGTAGTCCGTTCGGCAATGTCTTCAAATTTATAAGTTTACTTCAAGTTGCAGAAGTAATTCCAGTGTACACGAAGTACCAGAAATTAATATGTTTAAATTATTCTGATTCTTGAAGTGGGAAAATGATCATTAAAAATGTGATAATATCTTGGCGGGTTATGAAGAATGTTTCGATTAATTTTCATTAATTTTCATTTCAACCCGGCATTTTCCACAAAGTACCGGGTAGTTGTCCTTGGCAAAATTGCCGGATTATGGGTGGTCCCAGATCAAGGATTCACGGATTAAGGGTGCTCAACTGTACATAATATATTTGTGAAGTAAGACATATAGGTTTAGTAAACCCTCAAAAAGTATGTTTTCCTTGAAAGTAATGAGTGAGAGATCACCATACATCATTATATTTGCTGGTATCAAATTGCAGCATAATCTGATCATCATCATGATGCCAACAGCAGCTCAAATCCAAATCTATTTGAAATATATACATCCTTGTTCCAGTAACCTTGGATGCAAATGTATGGGTATGATGTAGGTACAAGGAAATATGCTTTTATGAGTGATGTCGGTGTTTGTGACCAATTGCAACCAAACCATAACAGTGAAATAGTAGTGGCAATTCTTTTCCTGGGCAGTCAATGATTCTGTGGTCCAAGGAAACTATGTAGTATTTTTTTATGTACAAAACTTTGGTGATGACGAAAATGTAGGGAAAGACCCTCGCATTGCAAGGACAATGCCAAGTCAAGAGACCGCGGATGCCGACCTGGATATTACTTAAAAGAAAAAAAAATACGTAAATGAGTTGAATGGATTCAAGCATGCAGGGACTGCAGCCATTAGGCTAGTACACACGTAGTGGAATGTAACCCCTCCATGCGAAACAAAGACGGTGTGGGCTTAGAGATTGACAGTCCAAAGGATAACGAATAGATGTGACAGGATAAGGGTGGCCAGCCATAGCTCACTCCCAAAACTCATAGATCTAAGAACATTGAAACTTATTTTACAAGGTAAAAATTGTGTTTTGTTAAGTTTGATTATTCAGTAATTGAGTCTAAAGGGTATTCCAAATCATGAATTACATTGCACAGAACTTTTTTATGCCTAAATTATCCAAAAAATGTAAAGATACATGTACTGTTATAGTAAAACTACGGTGATATACATAGTGTGAAATGCACAATAAGATTGCTTACTCGGTTGATTACGGAGCATAATTTTGTCCCAGTTCTCAAAATAATAACTGGCAATTTGAGAGGAGTTCTCATGATGATTCGAGGTAGGTGAAACTTCAATAACCAACCTGTAAACTAGAGTGGTAAAAATAAATATAAAGGAAATAAAATATGGCAAATGTTGGTGTAAAAATCGTCAATATATGAAGTTAATCAATTTACCATTGAGTGTGGGTAAAGTAAAAGTGAATGAATGTTTGTTGCATTTTGCGATTTCATTGCCACCAAAAAGCAGAGATGTATACATACAGTAGAACCTCGGTTATACGACCCTCGTTTATGCGACGACCTCATTTATACACCGTTTTTTTTCGGTCCGGTAAATAACCCCATAAGACCCCATGTATTTCCAACCTCGCTTATGAAACTTTTCATTTATACGACGAACTCGGTTATACACCGTTTTTTTCCAGTCCCTTGGTAGGAAAGTCCTCACTTATACGACTTTTCGTTGACTGACCGACGGAAAGACATCTACAGTAGAACCTCTGATATACGACCCTCTTTTATACGACGACCTAATTTATACACTTTTTGTTTTGGTCCGGTAAATAACTCCATAAGACCCCATGTATTTCAACCTCCTTTACGAAACTTTTCATTATGCGATGAATTCAATTATGAACTGTTTTCTTCCAGTCCTTAGGTAGGAAAGTCCTCACTTATATGACTTTTCAGTGTCTGACGTGCGGAAATGCGTCGAATTTCAGTTTTTGTCAACGCCTATCATAAGTCTCGTATTTTCATTTATGCACCATTTCAATTATTTATAAGAAAGACGACTTTTTTCCCATTATCCATGTATCGCGAGATAAAAAAAATACGTAAAATGTAACGCGGGTAGCCTACAATCGCCGGCATCAGGCGCACAACGAGAGATACGCGAAGTTCGATCCCTATCGCAGTTTAATTTTTTCTTTCAGTCATTGCATCGAAATTTTATCATCTTGAATTTCGAACCCTTACATCTGAATACTCACAGTTTTATACTTATATTGTTTAAATTAGATTTACGAATGTATTACTCAAAAATTAAGGAATGTCGGATCTTAAGATCCACGGATCTTTCATTTCATTCTCTACTTAAATCAAATCCGAAGACAGTATAAATTCGGATCCCGATCGGAGATTTTTGAGTTTTGCAGCTCAGCAATCAAAGCGCCTCATGAATGGAATGCAGGATACTGGATACTGACAAGGAGAGGATTTGTAACTCCGGCCACGAAATGAGATGAAATATTTTTCCGTTCACTAGAACAAAATAAAGAAATATATGTCTTGGCTTTTTTCTCCATAGGCCCGGAGAGGCGGGAAAAAATAAAGAGGAATGTCACGCGGGTCGCCTACATTCGCCAGACTCGCATGAACCTATGATAATGTAGTTGTTAAAAATAAGAGCTAGTGTACTGCCGGTCGCGAGTTTATTCCTTAACACTGCCTAGGAATACAGTCCATGCTGTATCCCTAGGGTAATGCAAGTAGGAATTAAAAGAAGTAAATTATCAGGAATTGCATATCAGTTTATGAGTCAATATATTAAACAAAATTAATAAAGTTTGGCATTAGTGAAAGTGATGGGAAAAATATTTTATTACAGAATTAAAATCGTGGAATCATTATGTTAGCTTTACAATGTATTTTTGAGTAATGTATTTGTAAATCTAGTTTAAGCAATAAAAGTACAAAAAGGGTGTATCCACATACAAGAATTGAAAATTAAGGATGATAAAATTTTTCATTCAACGGCTGAAAGAAAAATTTGAAACAGCGATAAGAATTGAACTTCATTATATGCAGTACACTACCTCACTCTGCTATTATCAGCTTACCTGAGTTCGGAGAATGCAGGCTCCCTGCATATAATTCTACCTTTTATCTTGCGATCAATGGAGAAAAATGCCAATACACATTTCTTTTCTTTTGCCTCTAGTAGCATGAAAAAAAGGCTCATCTCATTTCATGATCTGAGTTACACAACCTCTCCTTATGAGTACAGAACTCACAAATATCATTTAAAGGGTATCATTAATTAGATATTGCAAAGTTTCTAGTTTAGCAGCTTGAAATATTCTATAATAATTTTATCGGCTTCAAAATTGAATCCCCAGATACTCCATATTTCGAATCTCCTGACTGCATTAAAAATTTTTTGTTTCCAAAAAAGAATTTGAAAGCATTCAAGGATTTGATTAACAACATCAACCCAAGTTAATGTAAACTCATTAATGACAATTGTGTGCTGAATTAATTTAAGGTTTTTGATTTTGTTTATTATTTAATGTTCTATATTATATTATTCCTGGCATGTGATATGCTAGGAAACCTTTTTTCTATAATTGAATTTAAACCTTTCTGAATAGAGGGTGATACAATATGGCATCACTGGGATCTTATATTTTGGAAAATAATTCAAATATTAATTAAATGAATTATAATGTTTTCTCTAACAGCAATCTAAATAATAGTTGAACAGGTTTCGAAATGTATTGTTGGTGAGTATATGTAATAAGGAAAGTGAACTTTATATTAGAAGTTATAAGATGTTGTTATTGCATCCGTACCTTTTACCCAGGAAAATATTATCCATATAGATGATAGGAAGTAGATTTTTTTCTACAATGAATTTACTTGTTATTTTGGAAATACTATTGTTGCTATTTTTCTATATAGATATATTTAAAATGTAGCATTAGAAAAGGAATGAAATTCAGAATCCAGTATCTGAAACTAAGGAACAAAAACCAAGATAAAGATCCAAAACCCAGGCAAGGATCCAAATCCGGATCCAAAAAAGATCACGACAAGGTGAAAACACATGATGCTCATTCAAAAAAATCTTTTCTTTCGCCATCGAATCACTCGGGCCTACAATCCCGATGAAGTAATTAAATTATAATTTCAAAATGGCTGAATGAATAGCAATAACAAACTTCTAATACCAATTGCTTTCTGATATTTAATAGAAACTTAAAACTATATTCAGTTTGATCTTTGTTCTTACGTAGTGATATTTTGAAGAAAAATAGTTGGCAAAGGAAAAAAATTAACCTATTATTCACATCCGATTTTTAGTAATCAATTCTCCTGCATAATCTGGTTCTTGTATGTAGAAGATTAACTGACAATAAACACCATTACGAAATGTGCCAAGCATTAATTGAACCTAGACTGGTCTGTTGGTCAAAGTGTCAGGAATGCTAACTATTAGACCAAGAAATTCAACTTTGGGTACAGATCTTAGCATATTTCAGGGTTGCAAATGCTCACTGTTTCTGTCTAGGTGTCACGTACATACATTTATTTGCATAGTTGCTTGTAATACAGTAAATTATTAGGCTTCATTTGCCTGCATCTAAACATGCAACCTCAAACATGGAACAAAAAAGACTAAATTGGACATTTGAAAAGGGTTTCATGTTCCCTTACTATGAAACCTCAGTTATGAAACTTCCTCACTTATGAAACTTTTTTTTGGTGTCCGCTGAAAGTTTCATAAGTGAGGTTCTACTGTATTACAATCGAGTAAAATTTTAAAGAGCGGGAATGTAAAGCGGGTCAAACACATTCAATACAGTGAGTAAATAATCCAGGCGTAAATGCTGAAAATAAAAGTTTCATATGGATTACAAATGGGAAAACAAGCGTGAAATAGACAAAGCTCCACAACAATTTCCTATTGTTAAACAGAGGAAAAAAAGTGAGAGGAATGTCGATAGAATCATAAACAATACATTTAAAACAAAAAGAATTGTGGTAGATGACTATAGTCACAAAACCCATCATGAAATACAGAAACTTGCGGCACGCGGCTTTAGTTGCACTACCCACCTGGGGAGTTGATTTTCATCTGCGACTACAGTTGCTTATTGTAAAGTTATTGCTGCTTATTGTTGAAATTGAAACACTGCAATTTCAACCTTCATTCCTACGATGAAAGATATCCACAGTGTGCCTGAAACTATTAACTATAGTTAGGGACACCGAAAAATGGTAAATAAAAATCATCAAAAGCGGTGTTTAATATGACAAATGCGGTAAATAAAATCGTTTTAAAAAGGTGAAAGCTGTGTTTAATGTTGGGAAAGAGGAGTCTTAAAGGAAGGGTTTTTTTTTAATATTATTAATAAATACTTCATACCAATGTGAACAAACAGTTAATTACATACATTTGAGATCCAATACAGAAGTTATGGCTACCCTACGCAACATTAAAAACACAGTAGGCAAAATTAAGTTAAAGGCAAATTAATGAGATAATGGTAACAACAATAACAGAGTGGAGTAGTGGACTGCAGCTAATGAAGTTCGATTCTTACGCTGTTTAAAATTTTTCTTTCAACCATTGAATAAAAAACTTTATCATCCTTCATTTCCAACCTTTGTGTGTGGATACTGACTTTTTTGTACTTCTATCGCTTCAACTAGATTTACAAATGCGTCACTCAAAAATACACTGTAAAGTTAACGTAATGATTCCACGATTTAATTCTGTAATATAAATTTTTTCCCATCATTTACTTTCGCCTAATTTAATTATTTTTTTTACTTATAATTTGGCATGAAATTTCTGATAACTTACTTTTTTTAACTGCCTACTAGCATTTCCCTAGGAATACAGCACGGCTGTATTCTTAGGTAGTGTTAAGGATTGAACTCGCGACTGGCAGTACACTAGCCCTCATTTTTAACAACTACGCTCTCATAGGTTCACGGGAATCTGGCGAAGGTAGGCGACCCGCATGACATTCGGCTTAATTTTTTTCTCGCACATACGAGCCTATGGAGAAAAAGGTCAATACGAGTATTTTTTATTTTGTTTTCCTCGTTTGTGGCACGGAAAGAATCTTCTTCTCATTTCGCGACCCGAGTTACTTTACCTCTCCTTGTCGGTATCTACCATACGTGCATTCCATTTGCGGGGCGCATCGATCACGAGACCGTGAGATGTTAAAATCTCCGATCCGGATCTGAATTTTTACTGTCTCTGGATATGATTTCAGTAGCGAATGAAACGAAAGACCCGTGGTTCTTTGGATCCGACCCGACCATCCTTAATTTATGAGTGGTTCATTTGTAAATCTAATTTAAACATCAAAGTCTAATAAAGTGAGTATTCAGATGAAATGGTTTGAAATTGAATATGATAACATTTTCGATGCAGTGACTGAAAGAAAAAATTAAACTGCGATTGGGATCGAACTTCGCACAGTACACTAGCTCTCGTTATATGCCTGATCCCGGCGAATGTAGGCTACATGCATGGCATCCTACTTATTTTTTTCCCGCGATACCGGGGTAATGGGGGAAAAAAGTCATACATCTTTATTTTGCTTCTAGTTGCACGGGAACGTTTTCATCTAATTACGTGACCTTAGTTACACATCCTCTTCTTGTCAATATCTACCGCACCTACATTCCATTCACGGGGCACTTCGATCGCTAAACCGCGAAAATTTAAAATCTACGATCCGGATCCGATTTTACTCCGTGTTTTTGGATCCGAATCCAGAACCGAGAAAAATGAAAGATCCGATCCGGTCATCACTAAAGAAAATATTTCATGCTACAAAAATTCGGCATTTGCAAAATATCTCAAATTTCGTTAAAAAAATCGCGTTTCAAAGAAGACACGGTTATTTCGCGATTAAACCCAAAAAGTCGCTTATTTCGTGAATCCTATCGCAAAAAACGTTTCGCGAAAATGTCATGTCCCTAACTATAGTTGCTTACACCACTTAATATACATTAGGTTAATACAAGGGGTTAATATACATTATTTGGTAAAAACAGTTTTTTAGTCCTAAACCTGTCAGTTGCACACAATAGGGTAGTTTCCTATTATTTTTTTATTGTCTTGATCGAAAGTTTATAACCTCTGGAGTACGTGTTTTAAGCCGTTCGATTTTTAAATGACGTTAAGTATTTTTCCTCATTAATTAAAAAGTGAAAAAAATCAATGGCGCGAAAACGCGACGGCAAACTATTGCATGCCGGTTAATCCTACGTGTGACGTCAAACTATTTCCTCTACCTGCCACCAGGTGGTGCTGCGGACGCTTCCAAATAGACGCCGCACTCCGTTAAAGCTTATGAACAAGTATTGGAGGCATATTTATTCCGTTAATTAATTATAATTAACTTTTATTTATTTATTTAATATGACTTATGCAGTTGATTCATTTAAAATCAGTCAGTATTCCTTTCACAAGCATATCATGTAGTTCGCCTATCGCCGCACGACCTTCACGCCATGCTTCGTCGTAGCAGAAGACACAGCGAGCAGGACGTCCTTGAGCCTATAAAATGACTAATAATACCATGTTTAACTGAAAATTCTTTTCCAACATTGATAGTTTTTACAGGTTAATACTAATAAATATTCACTAGAGCTGAGGGGCCCTGAAATACAACGGTAAGTTCAGGAGACGAATTTTCCTATGCTTCGCAACGTAAACTACCTTCCTGTTACGTCAGCATGAAGGCCCGCCCCGCCATTTCAGAGCCTTTTCAAATGGCCTTAAAATTAACATTTAATTCTCTAGTAAACTGGGATTTCTCAATACAAACTTTTTGCGTAAATTAAATACATTTATGGCAGGGCACAAATCGCAATTAATGAAGTCCGTTTTCTTTGATGAAGGAAACTACCCTATTTAATATATAGTCACTTCAAAATAAAATGTTGTGATATCAACTAAAATCTTTAAAAAATTTAATTGGCACATGGCAGTATTTTGTCAGCGGTTTGGCCCATTTTGGCACGAGTTCTCGAAAAGGTTGTCCACCCCTGGCTCCCTAGGGAAACGGAGCCTGGCCTTTTGAAACTAAGAAAGTCGAGAGGCACCTATGCAGGGAAGTCCTGAGATTTTATCCAATGTTCATTATGCTTCGAAAGACAAGCACATCCATGATATGGGTGGAGAAGACCCCATCCGGGAAACAGCCTCAGTCTTGGCAGGTGAGGGATTCACCCTCTGACCTAAGAGCAGGGATCATACTGGCCAGGGAAGTCTTGATAGTGTCAGGGAAATAAAAATTCGGGACTGGAAGTCATGATAATGTCAGGGAAATCTCCAGAGGCGCAGCAAAAAGATGAAAATCCTAGTTGAACACACAGAGCGTTGCTGCCCTCGAACATCGATGTGCGCATTTTGTTGCAATCAGCTTGCCGTCATGGCTGGGTGGTATTTTTTAATTTGTTGAAAATATTTTTTTCACGAGATTATGCAGTTTGTACCAATTTAGGAATTCTCTAATTTGACTTACCATGGTAAAATCTTTTAACTTCACTATAAACCCATGTAGTAGTAAAAAAAAAGTTTAATTTTTCCTTATTCTGAAGATTCAGGCGATATGGAGTGGAAGCGAAACATGATAACACAGAAAGAAAAAACGTGAGCCAAATCCACAAAAATAAACTTTACTACGACCCGGGTTTCACTGTATTGCAGCATCGTCAGGCAGAGTATATATCTAAGATGCACCAGCATGTATGTACGAGGGTCGTTCAATAAGTCTATAGAAAATAGTGGGAAAAAACATTTTTTTGGGTAGATTTTTTTTTATTTTTCAACATAATCTACCTTTAGTTCTATACATTTTTCTAAGCGTTGTTCAAAATTTTTTAAGCCCTCCAAAAAGTAGAATTTTGGAAGCTCCTCAAAATAGGGTTAGGTTTGGGCGATGACCTCTTCGTTAGACATAAACCTTTGTCCGCCAAGCCATTTCTTCAAGTTAGGAAATGAGAAAAAGTCACTGGGGGCCAAATTTGGTGAATACGGTGGATGTTGTAATAATTGGAACTTTAATTCCGTAATTTTGACCATCGCAACTGCGCAGGTGTGCAACCGTGCATTGTCTTGATGAAAGAGGATCATTGTCCGTTTCAAATGAGGACGTTTTCCTTGATTTCTTCGCTCAGCCGGTCCAATAACAACACATAACACTCTCTCCTGTTATCGTTTTACCCTTTTCCAAGTAATTGATGTAGATGATTACGCGTGCATCCCAAAAGACCGTGGCCATAACCTTGCCGGCCAATTTCACTGTCTTTGCCCTCTTCGGAGCCCGTTCGCCATTGAAAATCCATTGTTTTGACTGTTGTTTTGTCCCTGGAGTGTATTAATGTATCCACGTTTCATCAACAGTTATGTATCGACGCAGAAACTCCTCAGGATTGTGACAGAAAAGCGCCAAAACAGCGTCAGAGTCGACCACACGATTCCGTTTATTCTCCACTGTGAGCAAATGTGGCACTCATCTTGCCGAGATTTTTTTCACACCTAATTTTTCGTGCAAAATTGAATCGACTATGCTTAGCGATATGCCTGTGGCCTCAACTATTTCTCGCAATTTGATTTGTCGATCACTTAAAACAATATCGTGGATTTTGTCAATCATTTATGGGGTAGACACTTCCACATAGACAACGTCCGGAATGATGTTCATATTTTGTGGATGTACGGACACGTTCAAACTCATTCACCCAATTGTAAACAGTTGCAAACACAGGAGCAAATGTGCCATGAACTTTGTCCAACTCAGCTTTGATTTATTTCGGCGTTAACCCTTTTAAATAAAAATGTTTTATCACCGCGCGAAACTCGCTTTTCTCCATTTTTATAAATAAGCAAACGTTGTTGACTACAATCAACAACAACAATGAAACTATGCGATGGACACAGCTTAAACACTAACACCTGACTAGTTAGGAGTGGTGCTTGCTGGGAAAAATTCATTTTCCAACCTATGAGCGCAATCTCTTGGATTTTCTAAGGACTTATTGAACGACCCTCGTATATGAAAAAACAAATTAGGGGTGGGGGGGAAGGGGGGAGGGAGAAAAGGGAAGGAGCGTGGGAGTGGACGGTTATTGGTGGTCATCAGAACAGTGTGGTGGGAAAAGAAGTGGATTGTGCTGGCTGGTGGATTGGTTAGGTAGCTGTGGTCTGAGCTTGGTTTTTGTTCAAGTTAATGGAGAGAAGGTAATAATTGGGGCATCGCCCAGGGGTCTGCCCCTCCCACATTCACGACTTCTCAACAGAGCACCCAACGGACGAGGTCCTGTGCTGCATCCAACTTCCAGCGACTGTCTTGTCTTCAAAGGAACCGTTCGAGACTTTTGTTTTATACTTGCCACTCATCTCACCCCCTGTTATCCTCCACTCCTTCCCACACTTCTTTTCTTTTCCCACCACACTGTTCTGATGACCACCAATAACCGTCCACTCCCACGCTCCTGCCCTTTCCTCCCTCCCCTTCCCCCCCACCCCTAATTTGTTTTTTCATGTGCATACATGCTGGTGCATCTTATATATATATTCTACCTGACGATGCTGCAATACAGTGAAACCTGGGTAATAGTTCCTGGGTAGTAGTTGAACGTGAAATGAAATGTATTTTGAATTATTTTCCACAGTGGAGGTTTATTAGGAGAAGAAATTAGTGTCACAAAAGAAGCAATGCATGGTATGTAGCTAGGCAAGACCAATGCATTGTAAAGGGGAACAATCGGGAATAAAATTTAGTCGTCTCCAGCATTTTCAGGAGCGTAATCCCCATGCTCGGTGAGGGTCTACTGTGAAGTTTTGTTGTATGGATCAATAAAAAAAAAAGAAAATGTGCAATATTATTTATAAATTTTTTTTGAGTATTTCGAACAAAAAACAGTATATAATGCATACCTTTGGACAAATTGTAAATTTTTGCATTAATATTTATGAAAATTTCAGAAACAAGGCTTATGGTAAAGGCCAGGCTCCCCTTCGCAATATAAACAATGATACTGTACATCTTTCCTGTGTCCTGTCTTAGAGCAAAGATGAGACATTTTAGCCCTTTTGCCTGCATGTCTGTCTCTGGATCATATATCCTGCTAGGCAGATGAAATTCAACATTTGATGGTGATGGAGTTTCTAGCTGTGGAGCTTCACATTGATATATTAGTTGTTGTATCACGGCCACTCGGAATTACTCCAGAGATATTGCATTACCACTATATTTTTTATGTGCAGCAAAAATGAGTTGTTTAACATTATATAGACACTATAAAATCCCAATCGAATATACCACCTTAAAGTTTTCCTGTCAAAACTATAGTAAGAGATAAGTTGATTAGCCTTATCTACTCCCCCCATATTTATGTTATACTGGGCCACCACACGCATCGCATGGCTTACTTGATCCCTTCCCCTTCCTATTCGTCACAGAAATAATGTCGCCACTAAACTCAGTGGAAACGGTGAGGACATGCCTCCTCTGTCTTTCCATTTGGTTACACAAAGTCCTTCATCTGTGAATTCCAAGTAAACTTCCCCTTTTTTAATTTCTTAGGCATTACATTTGGAGGGTTTCCTTTTCATGATTGTTGAAGGGCCCCGGAAGTAAAAAGTTTCTTATTCAATAAATTGCTAGACAAGGCCACGCTATTACGATAACTGTCCATATAAACAGCATGTACAACATTTATGTACAGGGTTTATAGGAACCTGGAAATCCTGGAAAACCTGGAAAAGTCAGGGAAAATGAAAACAGCCATGGAAAACCTGGAAAAGTCAGGGAATTTAACGTGTGGTCAGGGAAAAACCGCAAAACGTTCAAATTTCAGAATTTATCACTTGAAAATGCCAAGAGATCAAAAACTGCGCATAGGAGTGGAGGAGGAGGGTGAAGGAGGGGACGACTGGCCTCAGGCTGGCTTCGCTGTGGAGGAGTCAGCCCTATTCTGGTTCTTCCAGGGGCCCTATTCTGGTTCTTTCTGGCTATAGCCTGCACGATTCGGTGAAAAGATTGGCGAAAGTTGTGCGCATCTCATTTTCATTCGCTAGCTTTTTTGCCAGGCTTTGTCCCTCTGGTGACAAAAAAGTTATTCTCAGTCAAATTTGATTTCACTTAGCCAAATTTGTAGAAGGATGTGAGGAAGAAAAAATCAAGATTGATTCAAAAAGCTACTTTAACATGACATCAGGTTTGAAGGAAAAGCCAGGTTAGCCCTCTTTGCATTTATTTTTCTTCAATTAAAACCCTTTCTGAAAGAATATCAATGTAAGTAATCATAATTTTTATTTTTTGGACTTAAAGTTGTTGATCTCTTATTATATGAAAATAAACCTACTATTTTTCATAAGTTCAGACTTCTCTGCTTCCTCACTACCACTTTTGTCTCTATAAATGACCGAAATCTTGGAGTTTTCAGGTGCTCAAAAGTCAGGGAAAATCACTAATAATGGTCTGGAATTCCTGGAAAAGTCAGGGAAAATGAAAACCCCTATAAACCCTGATGTAGCTTTGGCGGGGTCCGGTGTGAATGGGGTAAGGAAGAGCTGGTATGTCATTGCTCATAGAACATACATTTCCTGCTCCCATACAGTGGAACAGGAAGCGTAAAAGGGTTAACAATGCACACTTGAAGGAAGTGGTTATCAAATAATCCCGCGAAGAATCACTAGTACCCATGGTTGTCTTGCAATTCTGAAGCAATCGCCTGTAGTTTGGCTTCAGTAGTGGAAATCCTCCAGGGTGATGCGACCGATACAGTTGATGTCAGTAAACGCATTTAATTTTCTCCCATTTAAGTGCATTTACTACTTCCCAAATCATCTGACATAATTAACGAGGAGTACGGATTCATAGTTTCCGAGTCCTATTGCAGACACTGGCAAAGACCATTGACCACTGCAGTCTTTCCAGACCTGAGTAGGATTTCAAGACAGTTGTTTTCCCTGCAGACCCATTACTGGAATACGAAGTGCCTATGCATATTTTTCGTATGAATTCAAATTGTTTTGATCAAGCTTTAGGAGCTATTATAGCAAATCTTCCACAGAGAAAAAATCAGAGTACATGATCTTTGAATTCATTAGGAGCTATGTTGGACTGACTTGTGTACAGCCCATGATAGGAGAAGTTGACCATCCAATGCTGCACTAACGTTGATGTGTGAACCGTTGCAGTGTTGTTGTATTGGTGCTGGCACGTGCGTGCCACACAGCATACAACTCCTTTAAAGTACTTTTCATTGGTTTTAGCTCATTCAATATGGTTTTTTTTATTAATTTGCATGAGATCGTTTACACTTTCCAACTAGTTACTTGTAGAGTGTATACTTGTTCCAGATCATATTCATTCTCTTCGACAGGGATCCAAATTTGGTTGATGGGACAGACCCTCATCAGGCTGTGGGTGTGAATTCTTCAACTCCAGTGTGTATTGTAATTATTTATTAGATGCTCGTGGACCGCTTCCTTTGAATTATCTGAAATTCATCTTTGTACACTTTTAGAAATGATGCTGTACTCTCCACGGTCTTTTATTGATTGTATTAATGTTTAAATAATTTTAATATCTATAATTATGTACCTGTATTTCTCTTAAAAAAACAATGTATTGCTTTTTATTATGTGAACCATGTTTTGTTGTTTTTTTGTAAATCTCTAAAATTTGAATGACAAATAAATAGCTTAATTTTTATAAATGAATGAAAAATTAACTCCGAAGACAACACAGCTCAACAAGTCAATCCGGCATAAGCTTTTCTGATGTATGACGTAGAGGCGCCACGTGTCACTGTAGAAATACTCACTTCGAAATATGAACAAGATAGGTATTAAGAGATTTATTTAAATGCCTTAAGTGCACTTGTTATGGTATGATATAACCATGGTTATACTGAAGACAATCATGCTTATTGTAAAATATGCTCACCTGCACTGTGAAGCTGAAAGTAGTTCATGAAATGCGTGCGTTACATCTGAAGTGAAGAAAGGAAGTCTTATATCATCTGAGCAGAAACTCTTAAAGATAGGAAGAAAGTTAACCTCATTAGTGGATCCTTAATGCTCCATAATGATGCTTCTCAAGGGCTTACAATTATGATCTTAGTTCATATGATGCTATATAACCTTAGCCCTTGGAGCACTGAAGTACCCCTAGACTACGACAACTATAAAGTTTTACTATTCCATTTTTTATTCTAGAAATGGCCCAGAATTAAGAACTTTTCAAAATTTACTTTCGAGTTGTCAGATTGTTGAGGTGAATCATACGATAACTTTCGTGTTCATGCTAAAATAACGTCGAAGTAGCCGTGAGTTTAGATTTTGTAAAGCACATCGGTCGCTTAGCAATTGCTGGGTATGAGAAGTAACAGCATGAGTAATTATCAGTGACTGCTTTCATAACGAGAAAATGTTAGAAAAGAAACTTATGAAATCGGGCCTAAATGCGTACAATTCCGTTGTTCACCCTGACCTTTACCGAATGAAAACAATTCTTCTTCAATCGGTCAATTTGCCTGGCTACTGACATTCCACGGAGTGCGCTCAGTCGATTTGTATTTTTATATGCGTCGAAATTTGGAATGTAGAGCCTGAAAGCAACCAAAATTGTGTCTTATGCGAACAAAATTAACTACATGCTCAAAAAAGCTCAATACGCAGAAGAAATTAATGATCCCCTTCAATCAAATTGAAAGCAACGCCATCTTGGCTGTATTTGTTGTTGTTGACCTAGGCTTACGGTCGTTATATCTTATCTCGTTTATAAAATTGCGTAATTCCTATATTTATGTCTAAGGAATATGAACGGAAGTTCTTCTTAATGCTAACAACCTTGCTTTAATTCGTAATTTTCATTTTAAGTCTGGAAGAACGAACTCTCTCTCCAATGGAGGAAGATTCAAATTACCACCGTAGCGCTCACCATCCAGGGGGAGTTCAGCAGCTGAGATACAGGGGAAAGTTCGCTCAGTGAGCGCTACTCCCCCTGGATGCACCCATTGATGTACCATCAGTACGCTGGTACTTTCTTAGTTAGGGATTTTGGGAATTTGGGATTTTTAAGACTCAAAAACGGTGGTTTTAGGCTAATTATTTGATGAAAAAAGACTGCTATACACAAGTAGTAGGTCGTTTGATTAGTAAAAGGTTTATGGTAGTCATTATGGGCCTAGATTGAAATACCGGTAATATTAATAATAAAAACTTATGATGATGCTTTATCTAGTTTTTAAAGTATGACTTAATGATAAGGAACGCAGATATAGTCAAATCACTTTTATGATTTGATAAGTTCATTTGTTTTTATTATTAAATTTTTTACGGTAAACAAGAGTCAGGAAGTTTAAATAGGAAAAAAATTCAAAATGTAATTACACTTAATTTAAATTTGTCTGCTTGTTGATCTTTGAACTATAGATACGAAACAATAAAAGGGGGAATTTGTAATGGGTGCAATAAATTAGTAAAATATATATATCCTTTATTCTTTTTGTTATATCGTTTTGTCTGCGTTGGGAGTTTTTATAATGTCCACGTGTACAGCCAAATAAATACAGAGGCTGCCGCTGCGCTATTGCGCGAATTCGTGATTATTTGTCCGGTTTCGCAAGTATCGCTTCCGCTTGTAACATACCAAAAGAGTGTAAAATAGGCCCTAAGTTCAATTATGTCGGGAACTTGATTTAGTTCTAAGCGAGAAGCACTGCATAATAAAATAAGATATATGTTCAATTATGTCGGGAACTTTATTTAGTTCTAAGCGAGAAGCACTGCATAATAAAAAAGCTACTGAGGTTTTCTGCATTCATAATGTTCTCGGCAGCCATTTAACCACGAATACAATGTGAATGACAAAGGTGGTAAGAAACTAAAAGAAATTTAGCTGTCAAGCTTACCCCAAGATCCGCCACTGGTAACAACTATGTTGACAAACTCGCGAGAATGTTGAATTTGTGCAATTTGGTAGGTTTACGCGTAATTGCGTTCTAGTTGTTTCTCTCTGAATTCGTTCCGGAAAAATGCTTCGCATTATCACCCTTGAACTTGCACTTGAAAAAGTGCAAGTTCATTTTAAAATATGCATCTTGCACTACAGACTTCTCCAATAATTTTTTTACCCACTTATCCCTTGGCTATGATGCCAATTATGTTCATTTATGGTACTCGGGAAGATAGACATTTTATATCAATCGATAAGACAATCTATCTCTCTAATCTTATTTATATCATATATGTATAATCTTATTTTTATCATAATGCGCGGGTTTTTTTTAAATAAATATGTTACATAAAGCTTTAGTAAATCTATTCATTCATTCAGTAAAGATTCTGTGAGGGATTATGGCTGTATTTCAACCTACGATCTGGCAATAATTCCCAACCTAATTCTTCCATTAATTCTGATACACTATTCAACCTATCGTAACACCTTTTAACGAACCTAGCTGCTCTACGCTGCACACTGTCTAGTTCTCTCATCAAACCTAATTCAATCGGATCCCATGCACTGGCTGCATACTCAAGGTGGGGCCTAACTAGTGAAAAGTAACGTCGCTCTTTTGTCTTCTCGTCACATTTCCCGATTACCCTTTTGATAAACCTTAGCTTTCTGTTCGTCATTTGAAAGTTTGCAGTTCCAACAACTAAGAAGGCATTATGTTAGGTTGGGAACAATTATCAAACGTAGGTTAAAATGCAGAATAAATATCGTGTAGAAATATAAAGCAAACAGATTTCCCGACGATGTTAGAATTATAACAGAAGCACCAGCGTGCTATGGCGGGAATGGAGAGAGTTTGATGTAAATGTTCTAAAAAAATATAGAGCTTCAAAGGAACAAGAATTTGTATATCATAATTTCCACAGAGAAAACGGACGCCTTGATAGCTCAACTGGTAGAGCATCTGGTCGGAAATCAGGGTGTTCGGGTTCGAGTCCCGCTCAAGGCGAATGATTTTCTTCTCTGTGGAAAATTTGCTTTTGTGCAATTTCAGCGGGTAACGCCGCTAAAGTTTTCACGGCCAGCACGTCATCTTTGAATTTCGACTCGCTCCGGCGGCCGCAAGGTCTGACCTCTGCTCACGTGCGAGACTCCTCTCTGCGCATGCGCGCCTTTTGTGTAACTGCGGTGGGAGGGATCCCTGAATGAGGTAGGTTTTTAATTGTCGTCTTTCCATTCAAAGGGCCTGTGTTTCCGAATTTCCGTCAGTGGCGGCCATTTTCCAAAAGTTCACCCGTCCCCTCTTCAGTGCGAAGGCGTGTCGGACCCAAGAAGAAGGTGACAATACCTCCCCTCCCCTCCCCGTACACGTGACTACCTGGACCTTGCACCCGGAAGTAGGCTTGTGCGACGAGTCGATTAATCGGAAGTCATCGACGGTGATTTCAGTCATCGCGGTGCGATAACTGAAATCGATGACGATGAATGTCATCGACCATCGACAGCGATGATTCGATGAGAATCATTGATGTCGGTGGGTCATGATGTGCTTCTGACGACAGGAGAAACGCTACCTCTGCTGACGACCCCTTCCTGGCGGAGCTCCACAAGTACGAGGAGGTCCCAGATTTATCCAAATCTACGGACGTCTTACATTGGTACAGCGACAGGAAGGATGTGTATCCCCGCCTTCAGAAGTACGCGAGGAAATACCTCTGTTATCCTGCCACTTCAACGTCATCAGAGCGGTTCTTCAGCGATGCAGGAAACGTTGTGTTGGACGACCGACATCTACTCATCGATGAAAATGCGGAAATGAGAATTATATTACACCACAACAAAGAGTTGTTGCTTCATTTGTAACTTGGTGCTTGTTTCGCTCTTTAATAAATAGGCCTTGTCCTTCTCAATTAAGTTTGACCCAATTCAATCTTCACTTATTAGCCACAATAAACTTCCAACCGAGACATCCGCACCGATCATCGAGAGTCATAGATCATCGTAATTCATCGATTATCGATAGTCATCGATCATCCTATACACTCTATTCGATAATCGATGACAGCCATCGTCATCGAACCATTCCGATGAAATTTTTTCATCGAAAATCTGTGACCAAAATCGGTCATCACACAAGGTATTCATAATCACCTCTTCGACTGTATCCTAGAGTATATACTTTCCTCATTTCTGAACGACATTGCGGGGTCGTCGCCAGTTTGCCTGCTGTGATGGGTATCAATGCTTCTCAACCATTTCGGCCTCGCGGACTCTTTTCGACGTTCTCCTATTGTAGTGTACAACTAGGTTGGAATATATAAGAGGAGGAATTGACATGATAGTCTATGGGTGACGATAATTAGCCATTGAAGCGTCGCACAGTGGTCGGAAATCGAAAAAAGGTGGACAACAGTCTAAAATTGCTTTTCTTAACATTTAAACCTGACACTTAACGTAAATAGTCACAAAATATTGCTGATTAAATAACAGTACGGCATTTGTCGTGATTCTCACCCGTAAGTTAGATACAGGGGCTCGAATTGACCAACTTTCCATAAATAAACTCGTCAAAACAAGTCAAAAAAAATCATAGGAAACTACTCTATTGTGATCTACTAGATCTTGCAGAACCTAATAATATTTTTTGATCGCGTGTTTTAAGTTCTTAGAGCTGGGGTACCTTTGGCAGCTCTTCGCGTTCGCCGGACAGCAGTGATTTTCATTTATGTGTGCTGTCTACTCATCTACAAAGCTGTGCGGATCATTTATGTCCGTTTGGTTTTCATGAATATTTGCATTATCGAAACCGCTGTCTTATATTATTGGTTATTGAAATGTCGTAAAGTGTATTGAAATGTTTTCATTGGGATACCCTTTTCGGAGCATCTCTCACCGCGTGCACTAACTCAAGGTGGTCAAAATCGGAGGTTTTATATCACTTCCGTACCCTTCTCGGCCCCTTTCACAGGACACTTGAGGTATTCTTACATATTCTGGCTTGTTGTTAATTATCTCGTTTCGAGCGCGATGAAAAAGTGATATGAGCGATAGTCAGTGACTGAGAAGAGACGGAATTATGTGGGATTAAAAACAATATTAAATACCACAAGTGCAAGACATGCTACTCTCCGTTAACTGCGGGACACACGTTACACACAGAGTGTGACGAATACAGTCTTTTTTGTGGAGACTTAATGGGAGGCTTAAAAGTCATCATTGGTGACAATAGCGAAAATAAGTCTCGCGTTTTAGAATTTCTAAAATTAACAGCGCTTTTAAAAAAGTATAAACCAAATTTGAGAACAGTGTAATCAGAATATATATATATCAAATGAATAGAAGAAATTAAATACTTTTGATGACTGAATGACAGGAATACGTTAAAATTTCGCAAACTTGCAGTGAATACTGTGACGGCGTTTGCCGTTGACATTGCACAACAACTGCATTGAATTTTTATCAACTTTTACGATGACGATTCTGGTTCTTCTGAAGTCAGTCACTGAGAGCGTAATTTCCGCAAATGCCGACTTCGATGTTTGTCGGTATTTTTACAGTCGAGATTTGATGAATCGTCCTGTCTCACCAATATATTTTTTCCGCACGTTCCGCTGTTTTCTTTCGCTTTTACCGATACTCAGTCGCCTGCATTTTGCACCCTTAAAGGCGGCTTTACACGATACAATTTTTTGTACAATTTCTTGTACAATATCTTGTACAAACGCTTGTACAAACTGGAGGAAATTGTATACTTGTCTGAATGGAATTAGAACAGGTTCTATTTTACGTATTGTCATTCAGACATTCGAACAGGCGTTCACAAAATTTACCGCTTTACACGGTACAATTTTCTCATACAAGCAATTGTACAAGAAATTGTACAAAAAATTGTATCGTGTAAAGTGGCCTCAATACATTTAGCACAGCACATTTATTGTGCATTCCGGGTTTTCGTCCGCGTTCGTCATTTAGTAGACGTCAATTTCGCCAGCTATCCTCCTTCAGTCATCAGGTCTAAAATTTGGGATGGAGCCATGGAAATAGTGTTGGCTCAAATAAAGTAAATAATTATTATTTGTATTCTACCGGTGAAGGTAGGTTAAAAATGGACGTTCAATTCTTCCCACCCGCTAAATTTCACACGATGTCCCTCTTCAGCCCCTCACACCTGCTGCCACCCATCATTCCATCCAAGCTACCCGTTCTTCTCCTCCCTCTTCCCCTCTTACCCAACGTTCTTCCCTCAATCACCCCCTTCAAAACACCATCCCCTTTTATTACCTTTTCAATCCACACCTTCTGCCTTCTCCTAATTTCATCTATCAAATTTCTTTCCTCTCTTGCCAATTCTAGCACTTCATCGTTCGTCTTCCTTTCGACCCACTTTACTTTCTCCATCCTTCTCCTCACCCACATATCAAAAGCCCTAAGTCTATTTTTATCTTCTTTTCGTAAAGTCCACGTTTCCGCCCCATATTAAATTTTTCACTAGTCTTTTCTTCACTTCCCTACTCAACGCCCCTGTCATTAGCTCACGCCTACGAGCAAAAGCTTCTTTTGCCAATGCAATTCTCCTTCTCACTTCAATGCTGCTATACCCTTTTTCTTCCAGCACACTAGATAGCTAGATCCTAGATAGCTAAATTGCTCTACTTGCTCTAGCCTCTGATGCTACTTTTATCCTTACACCTACTTTTATCGTTACACTGGCCCTTTTTGTTCTTGAAAATTGCATTACTTTCGTTTTCTTCTGGTTTATCTTCATCCCGTATCTTTCGCACAATCCCTGCAACGCATCCAGCGTTTTTTGCAAGCCACGGGCTGACTGGCTGACTAGCGCTTGGTCATCCGCAAACCTCACTGATTTTATCAATTTCCCCCCGACTTTGACTCCAGCCTATCCCAAGCCTCTCTCACCATTTCCTCCGAGTATATTTGGAAAAGTACCGGCGATAACGGACAGCCCTGCCTAACTCCCCTCCCTATTGTTGCCCAATCCGATTCTCCATCGGCTACTCTCACTTGCGCTTTCTGCGCCATGCATAAATTCAAGATCAGTCTCCTGTCTCTCCAGTCCACTCCTATCTTCCGCAATATTTCCATTAACTTGTCCCACCTCACTCTGTCGATCGCCTTTTCGAAATCAACAAAGCAGGCGAATATATCCTGATTGTATTCTAGATTCCTTTCCACTAGTATTCTCATCACTGCAATCGCATCCCGAGTGGCCCTCCCCTTCCGAAATCCAAACTGATCCTCGCCTAGAAATTCGTTTTCTCTCTTTTCCATTCTCCCATTGATGATTCTAAGCACTACCTTTGCCGCATGAGAAATCAAACTTATCGTTCTATAGTCTTCACATTCTTTTGTTACCCTCTTTTTCGGTATTGGTATTAGCACGGTTTTTACATAATCCTCCGGCCAAGCCCCCTCCTCGTATATTCTACGAACAAGTTCATAAAATCTCTCCCTTCCCCCTCTTCCTAGGTTGTTCAGAAGCTCAGCTGGGTTGTTCCATTCCAGATCAGTCTCCTATCCCTCCAGTCTACTCCTATCTTCCGCAATATTTCCATTTACTTGTCCCCTTTGGCCTAATCACGAAGCAACACTTCTTCTCAATTTTAATGTTAACCTTTCCCACTACCCATCTAATGGAAGTTAATTTAAAGGGAAGGACTAGCATATTTTCTGTGACCTCAGCCGTTGGAACACCTTAAACCCAAGTTCGAGTAATTAGTTTTTACGTTTTGTTTTGTGATCCGAGTTTCAGAAATAATTACGTTGCTCAGTATTTCATCTGCGGTTCATGTTTTAGCGTCTGTCTCACAGTTAGTGATATTTAAACAAAAGAGAAGTTTTAATATTTTTAAAAGAGCTGACTTTGATAGCTTTAAAATTTATTTAAGAGATTCCTTATCGAATTACAAAAGGTCTTCCATAAAAGTATGTACGGAGGGTTCGTGGAAGTCGTTCATTAATATCATGCGCTCTGGGATCAATAGATATATCCCTAGTAAATTCAAAAAAGAAAGAACTGAATCTAGGTGGTACAATGCCGAAGTGAGAAAATCCCTGTGACGGCAGCGAATATGTCATGCTAAAATGAAAAGAATTAGTAAATATATGCCCACTGATGAGCGTAATGTAATAATTGAAAACATAAAAATTTCAAAATCCATTGCAAAGACATATCTTTGCATGGGTGTTTTCAAGTCTGTTTCCGCACTAATAGGCGCTTCAGACCGGGAGGAGAGGTATAAGGATAGGAATGGAAGGGATTGTGGGGTAATACCTTATGCAAAGACATATTTTCATAATGCATTTGCAGAATTCAAATGAAAAAAACTTGGGGAACAATTGAAAGAAAATCTAAGTCTTCTGATCGTACGTAAGGGAAGTGCAAGGCCATAAGTCTGCCGTCCATTCATTTAAAAATGATAAAGGTGAAATTGCCACAACCACTCTTGACAAAGTTAACTTGCTAAATTCCTTCTTCCAAACCGTTTTTAACCCATCTTCCGGTGATTCAACTGTCATCTTACCTGACCTCTATCAGCGGCTGATGCAACCAATAGAAATTTCCTGTAATGGTATTGAAAAGTTACTTAAAGATATAAGCCCCAACAAATCTCCTGGCCCTCATCAAATTCCCTCCCGCGTATATAGAGAGTTAGCCTCCGAAATTTCCCCCTGCCTTGAAATAGTATTTAATAAATCCCTGACCGAACACGTCGTACCGATGGATTGGAAAGCAGCCGAAGCAACACCCATTTTTAAAAGTGGTGATAGGGAGCAGCCATATAACTACAGACCAATATCCCTCACATCCATTTCATTCACAGTCCTGGAACATATAATTGTCAGTTCAGTCACGGGGGACCTAGATAGCCAAAATTTACTGTCCAATGTTCAGCATGATTTTCGGAAGAGTATGTCATGTGAAACTCAAATTGCTCTCTTTTCTCACGATATTTTAGTTTCTGGCGAAAATAATATTCCAGTGGATGCTATATTTCTCGGTTTCAAGAAAGATTTTGACCAGGTGTCTCATAGCAAACTAATTTTGAAATTAAAATCTTATGGGTTAGACAGTAATATTATATAATGGATAAATGATTTCCTACATGATCGGGTGCAAAGGGTTGTTTTGGACGGTGTTAATTCCCTGGAAATTGAAGTCACTTCGGGTGTCCCACAAGGTAGTGTGATAGACCCACTTCAGTTCCTTCTGTAAATAAATGATATCAATAAGGTGGTCAAAAGTAAGCTTCGTCTATATGCCGATGACGAAGTAGTGTACATATAAATTCTTTGCCCAAATGATAAAGAATATTTAAATGATGACCTACAAGCAATTGAAAATGGTGTCATACATGGAAGTTAGGATTAGATTTAAAATAATGTATGGCAATGATTTTTTGGAAAAAGACTAGTCTCCTAATAGCAGATACAAAATAAATAATAATGAATTAACAAACGTGGAATCCATTAAATATCTTGGAATAAGACTGACGCATGATCTTTCCTGGAGTAAATACATACGTGAAATAATGAGTCAAGCGAACGTAAACTGGGATTCATTATAAGAGTACTGGGTAAATGTGACGATCACGTACGATAACTGAGCTACTTTTCCCTTGTTAGACCTCATTTGGAATATGCTGCCAGTGTATGGGATCCCTACGAAATCGGTCTAAATGACGAACTTGAACGTGTGCAGCGAAGATCGGCAGGAATTGTAAAGGGACGGTACGATAACTATATTAGAGTAGCCAGTCTATTAGATGAATTGAAATGGGAATCATTGTCAGATCGCAGGTTGAAATTTAGACTTAATCTCCTAAATAAATTGCAAGATAATAGTTTCGGTGATTACGTTAAAAATATTTTGCGAACCCCAACTTGCTATGGTAGATTGGACCATAATTACAAAATTAGAGAAATTGATTGCAGAACTGACAGTTTTAAAATGTCCTTTTCTCCTCGTACTATAAGGGATACGAATAGCGGTAAATATGTCCAATACGAGTGAATCAATCCATAGTATAGGCATAATGGTATAAGGACTTGAAGGTACTCCAACTAACAGCACGTTTTTGCATGCTAACTTTGCTATTTTTATCTTTTTAAATAGTGGAGTTTAGACTAATATATTAATACTAGTCCTTTTAAGTGCATGATATGTGGTGCATGTGTGGTGAGAATTCACCCCCTGCCACACACCTTTGTGGTTGCTTGCAGGGTATTATGTAGATGTAGATGTACTGTTCACAGCATAGCTTTTGATTTTAAGTGATGGTTCACCCCATGCTACACACCCTAGCGGTGACTTTCGGGGTATTATGTATATTAAGTACATGCATGCTGGAGTGATTGCACCGATCGAGTAGTTGAAGACCGGATTTATAATTACTGGCAAAACACATTACTTGATTAGATCTGTGTCGAATCCACACGAAGTTATAGTAGCGGTCTCTAAAAAGTCCAATTCCTCGCGCGTCAAAATCGTTTTTGTTTTGAACTCGAATACTCCACCTCGAGGCTCAATGGTGCCGTTTACAAATGACTAAGACCATGGTGTTATACTGTACTACCCATTCGATAATTCTCCTTTCCATCATACACCGTCGGCGGAATATTCAACTTCACCCCGTGATTATGAATCACTGCTGCTTTCGTTGTGGAAGGTCATGGAATCGGACACAACTCGTAAGAGTCACCATTTGTCCAGCAGTGTTGTCCAAGGACGCTGCCTCGTGATTAAGTCCCAGCAGGCTTTTTCGTGAATCTCTTGTGCTTCGAGGGAATGTGCATAGTCCCTCGTTTCTGCATCACTAACTTGAAAGGGAATTCATGTTATTGATTGTCTAAATAATGAACTTGAACGTGTTCAGCGAAGATAGGCAAGATTTGTAAAGGGACGGTACGATAACCATACTAGCGTAACCAGTCTATTAAATGAATTAAATTGGGAATCACTGTCAGATCTCAAGTTGAAATTTAGAGAATTTCTTAAACAAATTCCAAGACCATATTTTCAGTGATGATGTTAAAAATACTTTGCAAACCCCAACTAACTATGGTAGACTGTACCATTATCTCAAAATCAGAGAAATTGATTGCCGAACTGACAGATACAAAATGTCTTTTTTTCCTCGTACAATTATGGATATGGATAGCAGGAAATATATCCAATACGGGTGTAGCAATGGATATCATTGGTAGCTGCATGTTGGTATAAAGACTTGAAGCTAACCCAATTAACAGCATGTTTTTGCATGTTTGCTATGCTATTTTTATCTTTTTTTAAATAGTGAAGTTTAGAACAGTATATAAATACTATTCCTTTTTATGCATGATATGTAGTGCATGTTTGGTGAGCAATCAACCCCTGCCACACACCTTTGTGGTGGATTGCAGGGTATTATGTAGATTAGCGTTTTCCTCCCTCCTCCTTGTTCATCAGACATTCTCTCTTCTCTCCCACTTCCCCCAATTCTACATTTTCACTTCGTCCGATTCCTTTGTATTTCTTCCTCTTGTTTAAAAACCTTTTCGCCAACACTTCCTCACCCATCATATTTTTCTTCCAGCCAACCAATTCCGTTCCTCACGCAATTCACACCTAGTAAGCCACCAATGTTTCCTAGGTTTCGGGGACCAAGCAACGCAAACTACGTTTTACTTGGTAGCATTGCAACTGAACATCTGCCACATTCCTCCGGATGGTAACATTGTGTCTCTCAATCGCATGTGAGTGCAGATTAAATCTATTAGAGAAATTTCAATCGGATAGCTTTACTGAAGTTGTTAGGGATGCATTAATATCACCAGCCTATTATGCTAGATTCGACCAGATAAATAAGATTAGAGAGAGATTGTAGAATTGATAGATACAAAATGTCATTTTCCCCCCGTACCATAAGGGAACAGAATAGGCAGCATTGCATAGGGATAAGCAGGGGAAATATTTTATATTAGACCCCATGTCAATAGCGCATGCTTGGTGATTTCACCCCCTGCCACCCTCGCGGTGGCTTACGGGGTATCGCGTAGATGTACTCAGTAGACTGACGTATTTTCACTCAATAAATAGGTTACGTACTCATTATATTTCACTCGATGCATCGGTTTCATTGACGGAGCCCGAAATATTTCCGACGAGGTCCGTCTTTCCGGCATTCAATTACCGAAGTTATTTTTCTGAAGTGCTTCGCTTTCGACCCTGAGAGCGATAAGGAATCATTCCAGCGCTTGTGAAACCTACGGCTATCCGAATTTCAAGAACGAAGGAATTCCTTGATTCAGTCTCTTGTTTTCTCCGCACGAGGCAAGAACACAGTCCTGAACAGCTGATCAGCCGTGTGAAATCCGAGCGAGAATGCTTGGAGGCTCTTTCGTCTTGCAATGGGCTGCTTTTCGTTTAAAGTGTTTATAAGTAGTTACCGCTTGTGTTTCAGTGAGTGATTACGTCTAAGATATGCGATGTTTCATGTTGACAAGTGTCTAAAAGGTTATCTATTCCCGTGAAGATTTTATTGCTCAGCAAATCCTGCTCCAATAGAAAATCGAAACTCCTCAAGGTGCTAATGCGTCTCAATACGTTATGCAGGGCAAATTGTAAGAGTGTTAATCAAGAACCAAGGAGTGTTTCATCAGCTAACATAGCCTCGCGAGTGAGATACGAATAGCAGAGGTTTAGATTGTGAATCACGTGATATGACCAAGTTTTATTTTGAGAAGTTCGCATGCTTCGCGATTTTAAGTGCCTCGCCAAGAAGAGTTAACCGCAAACCGTAAACTGTGAAGCTATACCCTCGCTGTAACTACGGCATACAGTCTTTCTCAAGAGTTCCATTAAAGGTAAGTAATCGCTTGGTTTAACTTCCATTTCCCATGTTTTGTGTAGCTACCCACGTCCAAATGCGATATTCGTCGCTGAGGTATTCAGCGAAAGATGAAGACGAATTTCTCCATTGTTGCAGTAGGAAAGTTTCAATTAGCAAGCACTAAACTTTGTTTGGAATTCAATGTAGGTATGATGCACTCGATGCATCCAATATTATCCAAAATGCATCCACAAGGGTGTTTGGCAGAGGGTTCCAGTGGTTTCATTGAAGAATTTCATTCATATGATTGATAGGAGATGATATCGGAATTCCTGTTTGAAAATCGATGGAAAAGTTAATCTGAAAATATTTGTTATGAAACTTTTTCGAAAATGACATTAGTTCTGGTACGGGAAACGGAAGTCAAGAATCAGATTTCATTCAAATTTAAGAGTTGGTAGACCGGAAATAAAATTTTTGTACGATGCATTATGGAATCGTAGGTAGTTGTTAGAAAACAATTTATTTTTTTATTAATTAATTGTAGAATATTGTTCGGGGAGCTTAGAATTAAAATCGTCAAATGCGTATATTGTCGCTCTCTCCCGCCAAAACGAGGTTTTGGGTATTAATAGCAGATGGCGCTCTTAATTTTGGAGTAAACAATTTTCGAAAACTGACCCTATTTTATTATATAGAATTATTGATACCCAATATGAATATCCAGCAATAGAATCAGCAAGAGAAAATTTAAATCCGCGATATTTATCGAACGTTTTAGATGTTATTAATCACGACGATTTCTCATTGTTGTTTGGTGATTGGTCACGCCTGACCGGGACCTTCATACCCGTGATCAGAAATCTGGTCCTCAGTATTCGTCGGGACGCGTGGCGGATAGGAGGTCAGAGGTGAGTGTTGAGTCGTAATTTAAGAAAGTTGTACTTTAAGTCATTGTTCATTGTTAACGTCCATTCAGTTTTTAAGTGACTTTAATGCAAATCACGAAACTTATTTTACTGGATGTACGAAGAATAGAGATATATTCCGAGAGATATACCATGTACTACACAACGTTTAAAATTAATGCTTTACCAAGTAATTCACCGCTGCAAGTATCGCAAGTTAATTTTGTACCATTACTTGGCGGATGTTTCCAGCAGAAGTACAGCGAAATTCGTGGGAAAATATTGTTCCGTTTGCTGATGGTTTGAATTTGTTACTACAGGGAGGAGTTATTGAAGTGCTGGATCTTCATCATCATCGGTCGCGTCAGACATAGCGAGGGAAAACTGGGAGGTCCAGAAACTGACTTTGAGGAACTCTCTTCGTCGGTAAGTCCGCTGCTTTACGAATGTTTTTCATTTACGAGGGTTTTTGTTTTCATGTACAGTTATTCACGTCGTTTTTTTGTGATTCTGTTACTTCTGGTCCAACCCAGGTTGTTCTTGGGTATCTGTGATTTCCCGCCCAAAATCTCAAAAGATAGTTTCGAGTGTAAAGAGTTTTTTTTTGACTTTACTAGAGTTCATCTCGTAGCATTCCCGTTTATGCTTTGTTAGAGATCGAAGTCTGTTTCTCTTTTGTTCTGCTGGAAATTAATATGAATCAGAGATTAAAGGATTGCTGTAAATTGAAACTGAGCTTGAAAATTAATCAGCACTCCTACACGTTCTACCTTCTTGAAATGAATTTGTTTTTGCGGATGACTTTAGTTCGCGATCCGGTTTCTTAACCGCAGGCATTCGCCAATTCGAAAATTAATGGCCTCTTAGTCCCTCTTCTGATTCAAGTTCATTTTCAATTTCCAATCAATTGCCATTTTTCTGTGATGGGGTTCGCTTCATGTGCCCAACATGGTCGACTACTTAAACTAGTTAAAGTATTTCAGTTACTTTTACGGCTTCACTGCGTTAAATTGCGACATGAGACGTGAGGATGACAATTAAGTCACGATTCCTATGATATTTGTCAGCAATGGAAACTGATGGTTACTACAGCAATTCACCGCTGACGGAGATCCCTATAGAAGATAGAAAGGGATACAGCATTTCTGATATCCGTGAATCGTCATCGCTCTGGAGTAGCCGATACGATGATTGAAATACGGTGATCGCAAGAAAATGAAAAGTATTTAGTAGGGAGAGTCCGCTATTTACAAGACAGGCTTCCTTGAGATTTGATGTGTGTTTTGTGATTTCCATCCACATTCGTAATGTCTTACTATTTACAAGACAGGCTTCCTTGAGATTTGATGTGTGTTTTGTGATTTCCATCCACATTCGTAATGTCTTACTATTTACAAGACAGGCTTCCTTGAGATTTGATGTGTGTTTTGTGATTTCCATCCACATTCGTAATGTCTTACTATTTACAAGACAGGCTTCCTTGAGATTTGATGTGTGTTTTGTGATTTCCATCCACATTCGTAATGTCTTACTATTTACAAGACAGGCTTCCTTGAGATTTGATGTGAGTTTTGTGATTTCCATCCACATTCGTAATGTCTTACAATCCAATTACTATATTTTCAGGGTATATTCGATGGTATTGTACTACGTTTGAATTGTTGTTTTTCAGAGTATTTTTCTCTTTTTATTCATACTGATAATTTACTTATGATCCACGCCTTCATCTACATCTACACGATACCCTGCAATTCACCGCGAGGGCGTGTGGCAGGGGGTGAAGATCACCAACCACGCAACACCGTCATGCCAACAAGCAAATACAGGATCTCATGCAACTACATTGTTAGTATCTATAGTATTTAAGGGAATAATACATGCGTCATCCACTACAGACTATGTACTCTACAATATTTCCCCTACCTATCCCTTTGCTATGCTGCCTATTCTGTTCTCCTATAGTACGGGGGAAAATGCCATCTTGAATCTATCAGTACGACAATCCATCTCTCTAATCTTATTTACGTGGTCAAATCTAGCATAATACGCTGGTGTTTTTAATATGTGCCTAACATCTTCAGTAAAGCTATCCAATTGAAATTTCTATAATAGATTTAATATGTTCTTCAACCTACGATCTGATAATGATTCCCACCCTAATTCTTGTATTAATTCTGATACACTACCCAACCTAACGAAACACCTTTTAACGAATTTAGCTGCAGTACGCTGCACACTGTCTAGTTCTCTCATCAAACCTAATTCATTAGGATCCCATACATTGGCTGCATTCTCAAGGTGGGGCCTAACTAGTGAACAGTATCATCGCTCTTTTGTCTTCTCGTCACATTTCCCAAGCACTCTTTTTATAAATCCTCGCTTTCTCTTCGCTCGGCCGCATATTTCCCATTATGTGTCTTCCCCACGATAAATCCTTAGTGATTGTTCCACCTAAATGCCTTATGGTTTCAACGATCGTCGTGTTACTAATTTTATAGGATCGCTCCATCGAAACATTCCTCCTACAAAAGTTGATAGCTACACACTTTTTAAGATTAAGTTCTAACTGCCATTTGTCGTACCACTCTTGAATTGCATCTAAATCCTTGCTAAGCGATTTTCTTCTTTTGATATAGTGATTCCATTCATATCATCACTAAACTGGTTATTCCCAGGCAAGATTAACAAATGGTGTAAGCTCCCATTTTTAGGTACTATTACCAAAAAAATAGCCTGTCAGATACCAGATGACCGACTCAGAATTAGCTACTATGCTCCAGTAACCATAGAAAAACTTCATTAGAACTCTAAGGACAAGATTGATAGATCCGATAAATGTGGTGTGTATGTACAAGATAGTGATCATTGCAATTGTGCTTATGTTCATCTACATCTATATTTTCATAATTTCCTGCAAGCCACCATAAAGGTGTGTGGCAGGGGGGAATTCTTACCAAACATACACTATATATCATGCATAAAAAAATAGCAGTAATATATGCATTAATTTTTTTAAAAGATAAAAATAGGAATGTTAGCATGCAAAAACGTGCTGTTAGTTGGGTTATCGTCAAGTCATTATTTAAACATGCAACTACCTTTGATATGGATTCAATCACTAGTATTGGACATATTTACCGCTATTCATTATCCCTAAATGTACGAGGAAAAAAGGACATTTTGAATCTGTCAGTTCGGCAATCAATTTCTCTAATTTTGTGACTATGGTCCAGTCTACCATAGTAAGTTGGGGTCCGCAAAATTTTTTTAGCGTCATCAGTTAAAATATTCTCTTGGAATTTATTTTAGAGGTTAAGTCTAAATTTCAACCTGCGATCTGACAGTTATTCCCAATTTAATTCATTTAATAGACTGGTTACGCTAATAGAGTTATCGTACGTTCCCTTTACAAATCTTGCAGTATCATGTGAAGTTGGATAGAGTAATTTGTCGGGTACTTAAGTAATAGAGATTTCAAATTGCGTAAATTGGAGAGAAATCGAATCTAAGTTCAGGATAACAATTTAAGAACCGTTGTGACATTTGAGTTTTAATGCAATTCTACTTCTTATCACAGTTCATCATCTTCAGTGTCCTTTGTTCTTATCATTGACTTCATCAATCTTGCTGTTCTATGGGAGGTAGTTCTGGCTCGTCCAAATTTTTATCCAGCAGCTCCAATCCAAGTGCTGAACTAAGGCTCTTCAACATCTTTATAACACCCTTTTTTTTAATAGGAAACTTGATATTCCTGGGTGGTTGATTTTTTACCGTATTAAAATGAGATTTAATTTACTTCTTTACTTTTTTATCTATATACAGAGTCTTATCCTGAGCATTTAGGTTTATCGCTCTTTTTTGGGTCAAATTAACTTACCGAATTGGAGTACACCAAGTGCTTGTTCTTGTGTTTTCAGCTTTTACTTCGTTCCCAAATAATGTGTTCGTGCTTAATCATAGGTTTTCACTTCCTTTTATCTATGATCGCTTCGTAAATTTTAAAGTTATCTAACCCAAAATATTTCCTCATGGGCTAATAATGAATTGTTTTAAATAACTGCTACTTGAACTGGCCAACCATCGCAGACTAAGGTGTTAAAAAGAATGGAATGCAAAAAATTATGGATTAATTTTTGTTTTACTGTTAATATTTCCTTCTTTTTTGCAGTAGCATGCATTCAGAAAATACATAGTTAATAAAGTCATGCGTAGGTTATACACCACGGTGCAGTTTGTAAAATTGGACCACAATAGATTTATTTTATTAGTATTTCATATCCAATGCGATTAATCTCGAAACATGCTAATGGCACTAAACGAAAGAATATCGAAGTACAAGAGGAATTGCAACTCTTATACTACAACTACAATTGATGTTGAAATGAACAAATATAGTCTTCGAGATATTTTTGTCGATTTTTACGCTCAAAATACTAGGTAGATATTATTGTATCTGTGATGTGTGAGAAATATGCCCTTTGCAACCAGGTGATGATTTTTATTCCACTCAGCCTATAACGCAAGTGTTTCGATTTCCATTGAAATTAGGAAGTTATCGATGTCTTATTGACTAATCTTTCGTTATTTCCACTGGCCCAAAGCATCTGTAGAACTAGAAATATTGGCTTGCCAATTCTTATTTCCATCGGATTTCTTGTAACTGTCAATTGACCATTTTTTACCGTTCAAGATTAAATCATCCGATAGAATTTCCTGTTCCTTTCTCACCTTCTATTCGGAAAATAAAACAGTGCTTATATCGAGGTTCCTACCGTTAACTTTGTTGTAAAAAAACCCTCTTAGAATGTTATCGTGTGTGGTGGGAAAAGACAGCAGCCGATCACCGTGCTGCATTTCCGTTCCTTGTTTCGTAATTATGTGGTGCATACGTTTCGTAATTTCTGTGGCCGGATCATAGATTTGCGTGTCGCCGTTATTTTTAATTTTGAGCTCAGGAGAATAAAAATGTGGTCATGTTCATCATCAGCCATCAATCCTCAGATTGGTTTGACGCAACTCTCCACCAGAAGTCCTTCTATCGGCTTATCTCTTCATATTTACGTATTTCTTCTCTTTCACATCCTTTATCACTTGTTCCATATATCTCACTCGAGGCCTTCCTTTGCCATTCTTCCAGGACACTGTTCCCTCGACAATTGTCTTAATCAGGCCATCGTGTTTTAAGATATTGCCGATTAAGTTATCCCGTCTTCTTCTTAGAGTTTTCAGCAGGCTTCTCTAATTTTTTTCCCCACTCTTATTAATACTTTATGTTTGATACTCGGCCGATCCATTTTATCTTCAGCATTCTTCTGTAGCACCACATTTCGAATGCTTCCACCCTTTTCTTCTCCGCTTCTGTCATCGTCCATGCCTCACTGCCGCTAAGAAACATGCTCCTGATGTGTATGTTCTGATGAACTTTTTCCTTACTTCTACGCTTGTATTTCCAGATGTGAGTAGGTTCTCCTTTTGGTAGAATGCCCTCTTTGATTGGGCTATTCTAGGAACTATTTCTTTCTTGCTTCGTCCATCGTTGGTTACACGGCTTCCTAGGTAACAGAACTCTTTCACCTCTTCCAGTTTATGTTTTCCTAGTTTAACGTTGGTTTTGGCCTCTTCTCTTTTGCTGTTCACCAACATCTTAGTCTTCCTCTTATTGATCTTCAGCTGATGTCTGGCCATTGTCCTTTCCATGGTTGTTAGCGTCTTATTCAGAGCTATTATATCTATGTCATCTGCGAATCGTAGCATGCTGGTTGTTATCCCATGGATGTTCACTCCAGAACACTTTTCCTTGATTTTATTGATGGCTCTCTTGATGTAAATATTAAAAATTACGGGAGACAACGCACAGATTCGGCAATAAAAAAACATGGTAAACGACCCAATTACTAATGCCCTTAATTAAGTATATCCTAAAGCAGGCGCCGCGGAGATGAAATCTGCGCACATTCCATATTTCTAAATTTCTGTTTTTGTGCAAATGTAATCAGCGTGATGGGCCTTCGTACAAAATTCGATGTTCTGTACGGAGTAGGCGGGGCCTAATCCTTCCCATTCTGACGTCATATGTTAGCATGATAATTCCGAAATATTCCACCTCCTTCAGTAAACACCCTAACTGAACGGTTTATTGTTAGTTCACTGTGAATGTCTGAGGAAATACTCTTTTGCAACTAGAGTATGTCACCCAGTTTTAATGCTCTTGCTGTACTCATTAGTTCGCGTAAAGCTTTGAAATTATAAGCAAAACAATCTTTCAATCCACTTGAGTGAAAAAGTATGCGTAAGTGATGTACTACATACGTAAACTGATATTAATTTTCACCAAGAACGCTTCAGACTCGGTGATTAAAATACAAGGGCGCGTCTGATATGTACCCGTCCATTATTTCGAGTGTCTTAATGCGATCTCTTAATGTTCATCGAATAACGGAGCTGTATGATTTTGGAAAATTTCAGAAAAGATATATTGGACGAATATGTTCACTACTTGATTATGCAATTACAAATGGTCTGAGTGCTATGTCTTATTTTGTATCGTGTGAAGGGAGAGTAATATATTTTGGCAACATTTCAGCAAAGGGGATTTATAAATAACTGTGTGCGTGATCACTGGTGATATTTGGCAACAATTCTGAATTTGTGTATTAATATACCAATTTGATACAGAAAGTAACATAATCCAACGCAACCGAGGCTAGTTGTCGACCACTACATTGGGCATTGAGTATAAAAAAGGTTTTTTTTAGTAAGGTTCAGAAGATTAGATATTTCCGTGACGGAATTCGTGGTTCCGGTTTGAGTTAGATTTGGTTAACACGCTTGAAGAAAGAAGACGTTTGTATAATTGAATTTGGTGGCTGATTTTCTACTATTTTTTCGTTTGTTCTCCTTTTGACGATAATGCATGTTCATCTGTGACTCGCTCTTTTAGACCTTAAGCGGGAGAGGTCATTTCTAAGACCAGGGGGGCTGTGTTTGCAACCATCGTGTTATATCGAATAGGTAACCAGGGAGTTAAGTGGTATAAATACAAATCCTTCGCAAATTTGGTGTGTTAAAACCGGTGATTGCAACTTCAGTCTTTGTTTAAACTTGTGTCATATCCCAACTGGGGGCTGTTTAGTTGGAACAGATGAGAAAAACTGAAGTGAAAACAATAAATAATGTTGTAAAGAGCGATTCATACACATTGAATTCAAAAACCATTCGTGTTTGTATCACGTGACTCCTTGGTTACCTATTCGAGATAATCACGACGGTTTCAAACACAACCCCCCAGGTGAATAAACATAATTCTTCCGTTATAAAAACCTCTACCTGTTTGCATTGATTTCCAGTCGGCCTGGATAGGACAGATATTGTATGGTTACTATCATTTTTTTAAGCTCGGAAGCCGGAGATACCATGAGTATCCGTGCTTAGACAGAGATATTGGAAAGTATTTATTTCGCGATTTCGGAGTCCGCTTTTTGCACGGTTAGCTCTCGAGAGTAGTAGCGTTCATTGGAGTCACGAAAGGCTTTTGTCGGAGTTTAAAATTGAGTTTTTGGCATTTGAAAGTAATCCCTGAAACATCACAGCTCAGGAAGTTTCCTTGCAGCTTGGGAAAGAATCTATCGCTCGGAAATGCATGAATAATCTGGCCCGCTATCTAACCTTCCATAATCTTCGTATTTGTTAAAGAATAGTGATGCTGACAACAGATATAATATACGGAACTATATAAGTGTTTACTATTCTGTACATCGTCAGATTACTTTTGATGGCACGCTAAATGGAATTCAATTTTTTTCTGTCGTTGCAGGACTATGGGAAAGTCGCTCCTCAGATGGCGACGGGGTTGCGGTGAGGAATCTTCAATGGTGGCCTAAACAGATGAACGGGAAGTAGCGTCAACAGGAAGGACGGATATCAGTTAGCCCACGGCTTTGCAGTACTGTGGTAAAACTAACATTGTTTCAGGTTCTACGGTCCGAAAGGTAAAAAGTCATTGTGTAGATGTGGGTAAAAAGTGTGTTCATGAACATTTGGTTGTTGCATGTGTATTAGGAGCGAATCGCTCCATTTCCAGACAGGCTGGACGAATGTAGTGGTTGTTTTTGGTATATCAAGGTGATTGATAGTGTATATAGCCTGGTAAATGATGCCGGGGCCCCGGCATAATATGGTAATATGAACTACTACTCCTCCGTCCCCCGCCCCTCCCCTTATTACACAAGTGGCCACTTGTCTAGCGAGTCATGACTCTAGGCAGGTATTTTGTGTAATATTACGTATTGTACATGATATGTTTCCCAGAATGTTTTGTTTTGTGTTATTTCGTGTGTAGTCCATGTATTCCTATATTGTTTGGTACGATTTATTTTTTTGTTACGCAATTATTTAATTTTATGATGTTTTATGCATTTCTTTCACAGATAAGACCCCTTTCCAGAGGACTCCATGGGTATGAGTTACTTTTATATGTTATTGTTTTTTTTTTGGATGCGAAGGCTGCTCTAGAGTTAAATCTCAAAATTCAAGGATTTGGATCGCCAGTTACCAAGTGCATTCAGGTGTGCTTAGTTTCTGGTTGACGAATCCTCGCATTTGTAACCAAATGCATTTTCGGCTATTTGCATTAAATGCGAGCAACTTTTGCATTCAATGTGTATTGCTTGATTGGTTTTTATGTTCACTAACCCGCTCTCTCTTAGATAACTGCTCAACGCCCCGGCCTGCTAGAGGGTAGGGTATGTAGTCAGTTTCCAATACTTTGAAACCCAGGCCCTTCTGGCCCGTCGTAACGCCAGGATAGTTAGGAGTGTTATTGTTGATGTTATTGTTATTTTGTGGATGCGAAGGCTGCTCTAGAGTTAAATCTCAAAATTCAAGGATTTGGATCGCCAGTTACCAAGTGCATACACGTGTGCTTAGTTTCTGGTTGACGAATCCTCGCATTTGTAACCAAATGCATTTTCGGCTATTTGCATTAAATGCGAGCAACTTTTGCATTCAATGTGTATTGCTTGATTGTTTTTTATGTTCACTAACCCGCTCTCTCTTAGGTAACTGCTCAACGCCCCGGCCTGCTAGAGGGTAGGGTATGTAGTCAGTTTCCAATACTTTGAAACCCAGGCCCTTCTGGCCCGTCGTAACGCGAGGATAGTTAGGAGTGTTATTGTTGATGCTATTGTTATTTTGTGGATGCGAAGGCTGCTCTAGAGTTAAATCTCAAAATTCAAGGATTTGGATCGCCAGTTACCAAGTGCATTCACGTGTGCTTAGTTTCTGGTTGACGAATCCTCGCATTTGTAACCAAATGCATTTTCGGCTATTTGCATTAAATGCGAGCAACTTTTGCATTCAATGTGTATTGCTTGATTGTTTTTTATGTTCACTAACCCGCTCTCTCTTAGGTAACTGCTCAACGCCCCGGCCTGCTAGAGGGTAGGGTATGTAGTCAGTTTCCAATACTTTGAAACCCAGGCCCTTCTGGCCCGTCGTAACGCCAGGATAGTTAGGAGTGTTATTGTTGATGTTATTGTTATTTTGTGGATGCGAAGGCTGCTCTAGAGTTAAATCTCAAAATTAAAGGATTTGGATCGCCAGTTACCAAGTGCATACACGTGTGCTTAGTTTCTGGTTGACGAATCCTCGCATTTGTAACCAACTGCATTTTCGGCTATTTGCATTAAATGCGAGCAACTTTTGCATTCAATGTGTATTGCTTGATTGTTTTTTATGTTCACTAACCCGCTCTCTCTTAGGTAACTGCTCAACGCCCCGGCCTGCTAGAGGGTAGGGTATGTAGTCAGTTTCCAATACTTTGAAACCCAGGCCTTGTGGCCCGTCGTAACGCCAGGATAGTTAGGAGTGTTATTGTTGATGTTATTGTTATTTTGTGGATGCGAAGGCTGCTCTAGAGTTAAATCTCAAAATTCAAGGATTTGGATCGCCAGTTACCAAGTGCATTCACGTGTACTTAGTTTCTGGTTGACGAATCCTCGCATTTGTAACCAAATGCATTTTCGGCTATTTGCATTAAATGCGAGCAACTTTTGCATTCAATGTGTATTGCTTGATTGTTTTTTATGTTCACTAACCCGCTCTCTCTTAGGTAACTGCTCAACGCCCCGGCCTGCTAGAGGGTAGGGTATGTAGTCAGTTTCCAATACTTTGAAACCCAGGCCCTTCTGGCCCGTCGTAACGCGAGGATAGTTAGGAGTGTTATTGTTGATGCTATTGTTATTTTGTGGATGCGAAGGCTGCTCTAGAGTTAAATCTCAAAATTCAAGGATTTGGATCGCCAGTTACCAAGTGCATTCACGTGTACTTAGTTTCTGGTTGACGAATCCTCGCATTTGTAACCAAATGCATTTTCGGCTATTTGCATTAAATGCGAGCAACTTTTGCATTCAATGTGTATTGCTTGATTGTTTTTTATGTTCACTAACCCGCTCTCTCTTAGGTAACTGCTCAACGCCCCGGCCTGCTAGAGGGTAGGGTATGTAGTCAGTTTCCAATACTTTGAAACCCAGGCCCTTCTGGCCCGTCGTAACGCCAGGATAGTTAGGAGTGTTATTGTTGATGTTATTGTTATTTTGTGGATGCGAAGGCTGCTCTAGAGTTAAATCTCAAAATTCAAGGATTTGGATCGCCAGTTACCAAGTGCATACACGTGTGCTTAGTTTCTGGTTGACGAATCCTCGCATTTGTAACCAAATGCATTTTCGGCTATTTGCATTAAATGCGAGCAACTTTTTCATTCAATGTGTATTGCTTGATTGTTTTTTATGTTCACTAACCCGCTCTCTCTTAGGTAACTGCTCAACGCCCCGGCCTGCTAGAGAGTAGGGTATGTAGTCAGTTTCCAATACTTTGAAACCCAGGCCCTTCTGGCCCGTCGTAACGCCAGGATAGTTAGGAGTGTTATTGTTGATGTTATTGTTATTTTGTGGATGCGAAGGCTGCTCTAGAGTTAAATCTCAAAATTAAAGGATTTGGATCGCCAGTTACCAAGTGCATACACGTGTGCTTAGTTTCTGGTTGACGAATCCTCGCATTTGTAACCAAATGCATTTTCGGCTATTTGCATTAAATGCGAGCAACTTTTGCATTCAATGTGTATTGCTTGATTGTTTTTTATGTTCACTAACCCGCTCTCTCTTAGGTAACTGCTCAACGCCCCGGCCTGCTAGAGGGTAGGGTATGTAGTCAGTTTCCAATACTTTGAAACCCAGGCCCTTCTGGCCCGTCGTAACGCCAGGATAGTTAGGAGTGTTATTGTTGATGTTATTGTTATTTTGTGGATGCGAAGGCTGCTCTAGAGTTAAATCTCAAAATTCAAGGATTTGGATCGCCAGTTACCAAGTGCATTCACGTGTACTTAGTTTCTGGTTGACGAATCCTCGCATTTGTAACCAAATGCATTTTCGGCTATTTGCATTAAATGCGAGCAACTTTTGCATTCAATGTGTATTGCTTGATTGTTTTTTATGTTCACTAACCCGCTCTCTCTTAGGTAACTGCTCAACGCCCCGGCCTGCTAGAGGGTAGGGTATGTAGTCAGTTTCCAATACTTTGAAACCCAGGCCCTTCTGGCCCGTCGTAACGCGAGGATAGTTAGGAGTGTTATTGTTGATGTTATTGTTATTTTGTGGATGCGAAGGCTGCTCTAGAGTTAAATCTCAAAATTCAAGGATTTGGATCGCCAGTTACCAAGTGCATTCACGTGTACTTAGTTTCTGGTTGACGAATCCTCGCATTTGTAACCAAATGCATTTTCGGCTATTTGCATTAAATGCGAGCAACTTTTGCATTCAATGTGTATTGTTTGATTGTTTTTTATGTTCACTAACCCGCTCTCTCTTAGGTAACTGCTCAACGCCCCGGCCTGCTAGAGGGTAGGGTATGTAGTCAGTTTCCAATACTTTGAAACCCAGGCCCTTCTGGCCCGTCGTAACGCCAGGATAGTTAGGAGTGTTATTGTTGATGTTATTGTTATTTTGTGGATGCGAAGGCTGCTCTAGAGTTAAATCTCAAAATTCAAGGATTTGGATCGCCAGTTACCAAGTGCATTCACGTGTGCTTAGTTTCTGGTTGACGAATCCTCGCATTTGTAACCAAATGCATTTTCGCCTATTTGCATTAAATGCGAGCAACTTTTGCATTCAATGTGTATTGCTTGATTGTTTTTTATGTTCACTAACCCTCTCTCTCTTAGGTAACTGCTCAACGCCCCGGCCTGCTAGAGGGTAGGGTATGTAGTCAGTTTCCAATACTTTGAAACCCAGGCCCTTCTGGCCCGTCGTAACGCGAGGATAGTTAGGAGTGTTATTGTTGATGTTATTGTTATTTTGTGGATGCGAAGTCTGCTCTAGAGTTAAATCTCAAAATTAAAGGATTTGGATCGCCAGTTACCAAGTGCATACACGTGTGCTTAGTTTCTGGTTGACGAATCCTCGCATTTGTAACCAAATGCATTTTCGGCTATTTGCATTAAATGCGAGCAACTTTTGCATTCAATGTGTATTGCTTGATTGTTTTTTATGTTCACTAACCCGCTCTCTCTTAGGTAACTGCTCAACGCCCCGGCCTGCTAGAGGGTAGGGTATGTAGTCAGTTTCCAATACTTTGAAACCCAGGCCCTTCTGGCCCGTCGTAACGCGAGGATAGTTAGGAGTGTTATTGTTGATGCTATTGTTATTTTGTGGATGCGAAGGCTGCTCTAGAGTTAAATCTCAAAATTCAAGGATTTGGATCGCCAGTTACCAAGTGCATTCACGTGTGCTTAGTTTCTGGTTGACGAATCCTCGCATTTGTAACCAAATGCATTTTCGGCTATTTGCATTAAATGCGAGCAACTTTTGCATTCAATGTGTATTGCTTGATTGTTTTTTATGTTCACTAACCCGCTTTCTCTTAGGTAACTGCTCAACGCCCCGGCCTGCTAGAGGGTAGGGTATGTAGTCAGTTTCCAATACTTTGAAACCCAGGCCCTTCTGGCCCGTCGTAACGCGAGGATAGTTAGGAGTGTTATTGTTTATGTTATTGTTATTTTGTGGATGCGAAGGCTGCTCTAGAGTTAAATCTCAAAATTCAAGGATTTGGATGGCCAGTTACCAAGTGCATTCACGTGTGCTTAGTTTCTGGTTGACGAATCCTCGCATTTGTAACCAAATGCATTTTCGGCTGTTTGCATTAAATGCGACTAACTTTTGCATTCAATGTGTATTGCTTGATTGTTTCTTTTGTTCACTAACCCGCTCTCTCCTTAGGTAACTTCTCAACGCCTCGGCTTGCAAAGTGAAGAAAGTTTAGTGTGATGTAAGTGATGTCCGTTGTCAATAAATTGTGTGCATCAATATGTTTAAATTATTTTAAATAATGTTCTTTGTATAAATATAGCTCTGTTTGTTTTATTTATCTTTGTCCACCTAACCTACTCATAGCTTCGCGCACACTTCGGACAAGAAGAATGCGAGAGACATTCATGACTCCCAAGGATTTTATGTGAGTTTTTTCCAAGTCATATTTGGTTTTATCACCATTTATATCCCATACATTATTAGTAATTTATTTTTTCTTTAGCACTTAAAGTGTGTAAAGGTTTGCACTTCGGTCGTTGACCCGGGTCAATTCAGAATTCGGTTGTTGCTCTCCGGCTTGGCCTTCTGACGGCCTCTTAGTTTTTTACTTAGGCAGGAATCCAATTTTTAGCGCCACTATGCGCTCCCCCACCATTTATATGCATATATTATTCCCTTTTTTTATAATTTTGTCTCCGGATTTGCCTTTTAGCTTTTGACTTAGGCAGGAAATGCATTTATAGCGCCACTATGCGCTTACAAGCTATTTATAATTTTAATTATAGTATACTCCCTTTTTACATTTTTGTCTTCGGGCATTTATTTTATTTTGATGGTTTAATTAACTTTGTAACTGAATTTACCATTAATATGTTTCCTTTTACAGTTACATGTTTGAATGGTGCGTTTGAGTTTTTTTGATTGGTGGATGAATGATGATGAACAGGGTCAGCGCCGATAGGTATGCGAATGCATTAGGTAGGACTAGGGAATTTAAACAGTAGGTATAGTTTAGCGGGTGGGTGGATTTTAGATGGGGAAGCTAGGGCGTAATGTAGCAGGTTCTTAGTTCTTAGTCCGCTTGATCTCGTCGCGTCTCTTGCCCTGGCCCTGGGAGTGAATGCGTGGAATAGACCTCTGCGCAGCCCGGAGGGGAACGCAGGGGGAAACGCCACGTTAAATAAAGGTTAATGAGCCGTTGGGCGTAACCTCTTGGGTCGGCATGGAATAACGTCCGTGTGTGTATGTTGTGTGAATGCCCAGCGTGTGATTGGTCCAGTGTTTTTAAGAAGCCGTGAATATTTCACTGCAACCCAAATTTACGATTTTTGTTATGTTTTTTTCAACCCAATTTTAATATCGCACATGATAGTGACCGATTCGCACGTATAGATTTTGTGCAGAAATACTATGTGGTACATTCTGGCTACTGCGACCTTTTTATTATTTCTACATGTGGCTGCATTGTTACAGTGGGTTGAAAATATCGGACATTGGAACTCGATAAGATATTTTCAAAACATTATTTTTCTGCACAAGACAGCCCTCCATAGGATGAAAAAGATTGCCTGCTTCCCTATTACAAAAACGTTTTTTCTCGCAAAAAGTTTCCTTTCTCCATGATCGTGCTTTTCTCCGAAGTTCTCTTACACCCTAAGCGCCATTCTTGACTTTAATGTTCAGCGAAGCTGTCGGCTACTTTCTTTCTTTCGTGTTGAATGGGGTCGCTTGCCATATTCTTTTATTGCCGAATATGATAGAGTTTGTAGAATTAAAAGACCCGCATTTTTCCGTTTTTTGTTCCGTCAATTGTTTCTCGAGTTATAGGCGTCAAAAAACAAATGTTTTTAACCCTTTCGGAAAAGAGGGTGTGGTGCAACCTATATCGACTTGGTCCAATCACTACTGACCCCGCGAAGCTACTTCGCCTTATCGCAAAGGGGGGTACATAGCTGACTCTGCCAATCGGAGCAGTTGCGACAGCATCTGTGCGAGCAGACCTTCCGGGAACCCACCTCCACTCCCTTCCCTTCCCATAAGAGAAGTCGAGGACGGGAGTAAAATGACGTCAATGTTATCACAGCAGCTTTTTTGGTGGGCGTCACCTTTTGCTTATTTTAATTTTTGTTTTTTGAGTGAATGATTGTGTTTAGAAGATTTATTTTTTCACTGAATTTCTTTTTTCGTATCCATCTAACGATTTCGTGCAAAAAAATTGCGATTTCGGTTCCGAGTATACGCCCACATTGAGACGCATAGGTGTACCCTTTCCTCGAGTATTTAATATAGTTGTAAGCAGATTAATTAATATTTAAATATTAGTTTTAATATTCACGTTCGAATGTAAAATTAGAAAGAATGCATAAATTATTTAGGTTACTTATTGATGTGGATGTTTTGTAGTTGTTCTGAACATTGTTTCATAAAAATGATACATTAAAAAAAATATTTTTGTGAAGCTACAACGTACCCCGGGCCATTATGTGAAACAAATGTAAGATCCTGCGGTTCCTCTAGGTACTGACAAAGAAAAAGTTTAAGATATTGCCTGTAGAAAGAAAAAGTGGAATATTTATTTTTTAAACATCGTATAATATTCCATTTATAAATTTTTTCTCCCCTGTATTGTATCGTTTTCTTTATTGGCTTTGAATTTTTTGTTCTCTTCCTCATCACTATAATATTCTACGTATGTTTATAATAAAACGAGATAGCACTTTTTCCACGGGTTTTATGTCGGTACGACCCGTATCAGCCGTTAGGTCATCACCAGGTACATATATCGCCTCGCACCGACATAAAACCCGATGAAAGAGTGATATCTAGTTCTATTAGAAACATGTATACTTTCCACTACATCTCGCCTTCCTCAGGCGATTTTTATTCTACACATGTATTTGTGAGGCAGGAATGTCTTGAAACAGGTGTACCGGCAGTTCATTGAATACTGTATACTTAGTCGAGTTCTCCTACTACTACGCTATTTATTACACTATATTGTCGAGTGATCCTATCCTGTAAACCCAACTCAGGAAACGTATATTCCTCTATTGTGCTTTGTACAGACACGGACTTTGTATTAAATTAATAATACATGTACATAATAATGCATCATTAGGCATGAAATGAATATTTAATTAATTATCATTTGTGAATTGAAATGTCTATACCCAGGATGACCATATTACTCCTATCCAGTAAATTACTACTCTCCAGTATTGCGAAATTTCGTCACCAGCGGACTATGAGGAATTTTTAAATTGAGATTGAATCCCTAGTCTTTGAAATTACTCTCAACCAATCACGATTGAAATACTTCATTGATTTACTTTATAGTCTGCTGTGATCCAGCCAATGTACATATTGGGGCTTAATGTTGTCTACGATTGAAAGTGATTATTAATGGTTTGGACGTGAATTCCTTACGTGGACTTGTTTCAATCACTTTTTGCTTCGACACCTTACCTCATGAAACTTCATTTTGTTCATAAATGGCTCCACAATGTGAATATATGTTGAAACTCAAATCTGTGGACCGCAACTATAATTTGGTGGAAAGGATGTTATGATGAAGATTGAAAAAAGCGATAGCATGGCGTCACGTCGGGCAGTTACTGCGCTAAAATTAAACACAGGGAATGTTTTAGCAGTGGGTTATTTTTGAATTTTTATGTACGTTTCTTCATTACTGAACCTTGGTACTTAAGAGTCTTCATTTTTTTCAATTTTGACTCTGACCATTTTATTTGCGTTTATCGGTTGTTTGTTCATGTTTACTACTTGCATCGTATACCAATGTGTGTACGCAATGTTATTTTTTGTGTGCATAAACAATTGAAGATACTCACCGAGCGTTGTAATACGTTAATTGCGCTTCTTTAAATGTGACGTGTATTGAGGTTCCAACTTGATAACATGTATTTAATGATTCAAGTACGTGTTATGATAGGATTTCCCTATCCTGACATGAAGTGATTATTGAATATGATATTTTAATTATTAATAACATTTTTTACCAGAATTAATGAATTTTTCTCCAGTTTTAGGAATTTCAGTCGCCGTGATGCCGTGAATAAGAATAACATTTTATAATTTTAGCCTATATATTGGTTTAATGAATATATGCAAAATTGACGAACATTTGTGCTACTTTATATGCTTATTTTGTAACCTAAATATAACCTTGTAATATATATTTCACCCTCTATTTTTAATCCTCGTGGTTACCTACAGGGTTAATTTTAAAAGTGACGTACCTACTTTGTGTTTTCAATTTTTTTTCCCTTCGTTGGGGACTTGATGTTTTCACGCTAGCTTCGCTGTTATCTTGATTAGGCGGTATTAATTGTGTTGAAGAAATGCATCCTTCATCACAACACCTTAGCCAGGAACCATTCACGATTGGAAACCAAATTTTAGGTCAATGACGTTTGTTCTTTTTTACAGTGGCCATTTTCAGAAATGGTTTTCCTTTTTTCCTCTGATAAAGATTGCTGTGTGTTTTCTTTGCATTTAACCACTGTTATTATAATTATGTAATAGTGTTTTCCGTATTTGGATAAAATTTTAAAGAGCTGCTTCTTGCTTATTATAGTTGTAATCTTCGAATGTTGGTTCTGAAAACATATTCGCCGAATGATATTAATTACCATTGGATCAAATGCCTTCATGCTGTTACATGATTAATGAATGTGCATAATTAGCTTTATATTGGCAATAAAATATTTCAAAGTCGTTTTTTGACGAAGTTACTGGATATATAACCCTATATGTGGGGTGATTCGTAAATAACTAATCAAGGACTACCTGCCTGGCAAGTTTCGTCAAAATCCTAGACCCGAAACTCGGACACTCCCCTTGTTAGTGAGCCGAAACACGCATTGTGCAATTTTATTATTTTAAATATATTGTGGAAAAGTGCTCAAGTTTTTTAGTCATCTATTATGTCTCACTTCCACTACGTGATGCCTTAAAACAGTGAACAGTACAATCGAAATTCTAAATTATCAATGCATTGCTTTTCTATAATTGTTGTCGCCATGGTGACGTAAGTGACGATAAAAACTGTGTTGTCATTTCAACCCTGTATGTTATCCAATCGCATGCAGAGTAAGCTACCTCTTTATGCTTTCTTTTCTGAACCGCATGTGAGTAGTAGTGTAGATACAGTGATCGTTTACCCTAGGAGTGTTTGCCCAGGTTAATCTTTAATAAGTAGATGAAGTGTCGTTTTTTAATTACTCCGGTCTTAGAAGCAGACGAAGAATGATTTGACGAGGCATACGATAAGAGATCATGTCTTCAAATTGAGTCAAATTTTAATGCCATGCTTAACCCTTTCGCGCCGGAGTCCTACGCAGGAAAATGCTTTCCTTCTCACGGGTTCCTCTAGAATATTTTTCCACTCCGTGTACGGAGCTCTCTTGAAGCAAGGCATCGAGCAGGTATTTCTTTCCCCCGCTTTGGGACCGAACCCAGTGGGGTTCCCGACCCTTTCCTCGGCCACTGACTAGAGATTATCTTCGCCCTTTTCCAAATGAGAACCCACCTCGGCCTGTGTCCGCGGTCAACTATTTTTAATACAGTGATTTTTGTTAAATAAATAATAGTGGGGGTTAATACACAAATAAATCCCTGATGTTATAAATACCATTTAGAGATTTTAAACGAAATTCTAATGTTAATATTAAGATATTTAGCACAATAGACATAATAGCAATGGTTACAATAATAATTATTTCTGTTGTTTCGCAATAGAAGACGTCCGCGCTTAATCCAACCATACCCGTGCTTTATATAAAAGCACATGCACTTTTTTTGGTGCTATACCTTCATCAGGAAACATTTTTATGTAAATATATTCGCAATGGTAGCGCGAGATAGATTTTTCTGCATAGCAATTATTTATTGTACCTCCCAATATTCCATCACGCACGCATGCGGTTTTCTCCTAGTTTTAACATAAATGATTACAACATAATGATCACTCTTAGCCGCATTACACAGAACAAATTTGAATGCTTTTCAGCTTGAAAGATACTTTTTATAGCTGAATGGCAGTTACACCAAAAAGATTCAGTTACAAGAAAGTAAAGTTTATTGACTGCTTATGAATTAGCATAAACCACACCCTCTGCGGGATTTTCAACCTATAATGTAGATATAATAGATTTCGCGGTATGTTGCGTGGTATTACCATTACAGTTGTTTTCCAATATATGTTCATAAACAAGTAAAGCGGAGAGAAAAATATCGGTACTACCTTATCGTCAAATCATAAAAAAACATACGTCTTAGCTCCTCACTGCAATGAAAAATTCTCCCAAATCGGTTTGAATCTCATTGACAGGTGAACTCTGTTAATAATAACGTTAGAGTTCCGTTTAAAATTTCTAGAGATTCAAAAAAACATAAGGAATTAACTTCTGGAACTAAATAATGCGCATTAGAAACAAATATTATTTTGGTTTTCCCACTGCATAAACAAAAAAGTGACCGCGAAAAACTGCCGAGTGTGAGGCTCGCGCTGCGAAGAAGGGTCGAGATAATCCCCGCCTCTAAGCCGAGGAAGGGTCTTCAGACCCGCGAGGAAGGGTCATTTATGACATCTTGGACCTTTTCTGCTTACCTGGCCCTAGCGACGTTTTAAGACGCCCTTCGTTCTCTTGCGTAGAAAAATCTGCGGCGTTTATAAACGGCCTTCGTTCACAGGAGTGAAAAATCAGCGGCGTTTATAAACGGCGTTCGTAGCGAAAGGGTTAATGCGCATGGAGATTTAGTTTTTCATACTGGATATTTGAGTAAACCTTATCTCTGATCTGATGATAAGCGTCCCGTTTTTTGAAGATTTTTCTTGAGATTGTGTGAATTTACAGGTTTTGTATTGATAATTATTCTTTTCGAATTTTTTAAAATTTCGTATAAATGGTATCGTGTTTGTACCACAAATATTCTACGCCATTTGCGATAAAGTACGCTTTCGATCTTCCCCATTGCTCGTGTATTATCGTGAATATATATGTCTGATGTGATTTCCCATTTAATATTTTTACTGCTATACATATAACCATAGTGGATTAATATATAACATGCAAATATTTTTACGGTTGGATACGATATTGAAATCGCTTTTATTTACAAATTGTGAAAATTATTCTTCTTGCATTAGTTTTGTTCATTCACCTATGCTTATACATTTGTATCAAAAGCATTTGACGCTATTCACGTGAACGATCTCGCTCATTTCCTTTTATCGTGTATTAACTGATAATGTTTATGATGTGAGTCCACATATTTTATATTTCATAATGTTGTACTGACTTTATGCGGTTGCGATCACATTCAAGAAAATCGATTTTTGTTTCTTGAGCTCTTCTTTGGATACAGAAAATAACATTGCAGTGGACATTCCATGCGTTGGCAATTTAAAACATCCAATTCTTCTAAGGAATCCAATGAGATTAACAATTTTCTTCTTTTTTTGTATTTTTTGACGTATTTATATTGTTTGGGGAAATGACGTCTAAAATGGGGACGTTGACCATATTTTTTTATCGCCTGATATGATAGAGTTTGTATAATAAAAAGACACGCATTTTTCCGTTTTTTGATCCGGTAATTATTTCTCGAGTTATAAGCGGCGAAAAATGTTTTTTTTTCATCCTTTTCGGAAGAGTGGGCGTGGCGCAACCTCTGACGTGAATCGACTTCGTCCAAACACTACTGAGCCAGCGAAGCTACTTCGCCTTATCGCAAATTCGCCTTTTAAAAGAATATTTCTGTGAAGCTATGACTTACCCCGGGCCATTATGTGAAGCAAATGTACGATCCTGCGGTTCCTCTAGTTAATGACAAAGAAAAAGTTTAAGATATTGCCTGTAGGAAGGAAAAGATGAATATTTCTTTTTTAAATATCGCATAATGTTCCTTTTATAAATTTTTTCTCCGCTGTATTGTATCGTTTTATATATTGGCTCTGCATTTGTTGTTCTCTTTCTCATCACTATAATATTCTACATATGTTTATAATGAAACGTATTAGCACTTTTTCCACGTCGGTACGACCCGTTTCAGCCGTTAGGTCATCACCACGTACATATATCGCATCGTTCCGGCATAAAACCCGTGGAAAGAGTGATATCTTGTTCTATTATGAGCATGCATGCTTTCCACTACATCTCCCCTGACTCATTCGATTTTAATCTACACATGTGAGGCAGGAATGTCATGAAACAGGTGTACCGGCAGCTCATTGTATGTTGTTATTGTATACCGTATATTCGAGTTCAACTACTACGCTATTACACTATAATGTCGAGTGATCCAATTCTGTAAACCCAACTAAGGAAACGTATGATCCTCTATTGTCCTTTGTACTGACACGGACTTTGTATTAAATTAATAATAGACGCAATAATGTATCATTAGGTATGAAATAAATAATTAATTAATTATTATTTGTGAAATGAAATGTCCATACCCAGAATGCCCATATGGATTTGTTTCTGGTTTTCAATATCTCCTATATCTTGGATTATATATTCTCCATGAATTATGTAATAATGTACATAGTTTTCCATCAAAACTCCTCTCAGTGGGTTTTCTAATCACATTATGAATGGCAAAATGTGTTCCGGTATTAAATAGCAATAAAGCATTGGTTTAAAATAGTGATGTTTTCATGAATCTTTTTTTTTCTAATTCATTCTTTGTGGTCCCTTTGGTAACAATTTTGGATAATCTGTTGTTCGTTTTAATATTTTCTACTTTTTAAGTGTCCTTGCGTTTTGTTAATGATAGGATTACATGAGCTATTTTTCCTTAAATTATATTCAGAATTATTTTATTAACTCTCGTTTTTTCGGTTAATATCTGGTATATTGAGTTCTTCCTTCAAATAAAATATTTATGTTGTGGCCATCATGAAGCAGCTTCTTATTGTGTACTTGATTGCGTGTTAACATTAAATATTAGTGACTTATGCAGAAAATCACTCCTCACCAGGATAGTGAAATTTCGTCACCATTGGACTATGACAGAGGAATTTTAAAATCGAGATTGAATCCCGAGTCTTTGAAATTAGTCTCAACCAATCTCGATTGAAATACTTCATTAATTTACTTTGTAGTCTGCTGTGATCCAGCCAATGTACATATTGGGGCTTAATGTTGTCTACGATTGAAAGTGATTATTGATGGTTTGGACGTTAATTCGATTACTGGAATTGTTCCAATCACTTTTTGCTTCGACACTTCACCTTACCTCATGAAACTTCATTTTGTTCTTAAATGTCTCCACAACGTGAATATGTTGAAACTTTAATCGATCGACCGCAACTATAATTTGGTGGAAAGGATATTATGATGACGATTGAAAAAAAACGATAGTATGGCGGGTAGTTACTGCGCTAAAATTAAACATAGGGAATCTTTGATATTTTAGAATTTTTACGTACACTTTTTGATTTAGTCTTTTTTTCAATTTTGACTCTGACCATTTTATTTGCGTTTATCGGTTGTTTGTTCATGTTTACTACATGCGTCGTATACCAATGTGTGTACGCAATGTGTTTTTGTGTGCATAAACAATTGAAGATCCACGCCGTGCGTTGATCTACGTTAATTACGCTTCATTGAATGTGACGTTTATTGAGGTTCCGATTTTATATATTTAATGATTTAATTACTTGTTATGATAGGATTTCTCTATCCTGACATGAAGTAATTATTGAATATTATATTTTAACAATTAATAACAACATTTTTTCCCAAAATTCATGAACTTTTTCCAGTTTTATGAATTTCAGTCGCCACGATGACGTAAATAAGGATTAAATATTATGATTTTAGCCTATTAATTGATTTAATGATCATATGCTAAATTAACGAACATTTGTGCTACTTAATATACTTATTTTGTAACCTAAATATGCCCTTAGCATATATATTTCACCCTCTGTTGTTAATTCTTGTGGTTACCTACAGGGTTAGTTTTAAAAGTGACGCACCAATTTGGTGTTTTTAAATTTTTTTCCCTTTGTTATGGACTTGGTGTGTTCGCATCAGCTTAAATGATACCTTGATTACGTGGTATTAATTGTGTTGAAGAAATGCATTCTTCATCACAACTCCTTAGCAGGAACCATTCACGGTGAAAAATAATTTAAGTTCAACAATGTTTGATTTTTTTATAGTGGCCATTTGCAGAAATTGTTTACCTTTTTCTTCTGATAAAGATTGCTGTGTGTTTCCCTTGTATTTACCACTCTTATTATTATTTAATAGTATTTGCTGCATAAAATGGCGTTGGATAAAATTTTGAAGAGCTGCTTCTTGCTTACTATAGTTGCAATCCTCGAGTGTTGGTTCTGAAAACGTATTCGTCGAATGATATTAATTACCATTGGAATAAATGCTTTCATTCTGTTACGCGATTTGTGCATGTGCGATTGTGTCTATATGCAAATACGATTATTTGGCGATTTTATCGTCTCCAAAGGGACGAGCGTTTTTTTTGGGAATTGTCAACTTAATATATCTACTTCGGAAATCAGGTTTTTGAATGATTTTGTTGGGCTAACCATTTGTTCCTTTGGTTTAGCATTTAATTTAATGCATGTAACGTTATATTTTTAGGAAAGGTATATTTTGATCTTTTATTCCGCATAACTACAAATGGCATTTTTTACTGCTTTATGCATTTTATCGTAATAATCCAGTGGGCAAGGTACTTATATTTCTCGAACTGTGTCAAGTCGACACTCCCATTTTGATGATACATTAATTAGTGGCACGTTTTAATTTTTTATAATTGACATTGAGTGCTTATTTAATCAAAATAGACCTTACTGCGGCGTTTTACCAAATCCAGTTAAATTGCCATCATTGGCGCTTCTACGGCGTCCGTTACAAGGGCAGAAATTACGCCTTTACTCGGATCCCAATGGACCATCCCCTATCGCCTTATGTTCTTCAACGATGGGCAGAAGATGTCCTCCAAATCGTGTGTAAAAAGTTCAAATGTGCAAGTGTATGTTACCTGGACGACTGGCTAATTTATGCTAAACGCCGCCTTTGCGGTTATGAAATTTCCGATTACATTCAACGTGAATTCGGGATCCAAATCAATGTACCCAAATCAGTGCTGTTATGTCGCCAGAAATTGAAATATTTAGGGGTTATTATCAATACAGCGGAGCAAACAATTAGGTTAACTAGTGCTTCGATCCAAAAAGTGAAATCCTAAATCCCTATTCTCGCCCGACTGCGGCAAACGGACATCCCCAAGGCGGCCGGATATCTCGCCTGGATATGTTGGATACTACGCCTGCCAAACTTTTTAGTGTCACATGTGTTATCCCGACAAGATAAATGGTGGCGGCAATTATTACAGACCGAAGTGTTTCATAAAACAGTGTTTTTGTGTAGACCTACAGAAACGATAAATGTATACACTGATGCAACGCCCAGGCAGGGCGCTGTAGTGATACCCCAGTGGGAAATATCAAGACAATTTGACGTGCCACAAGACTGGCACATTAACGCTATTGAGTTATATGCAGCACTATGTGGTCTGCAAGAATGTATTTTGCTTCTTAATGATATTGGTCTAAGTAATATTCATGTAAATATGTTTTTGGACAACCAGACAGCTCTGTATAACCTAAAGAGGGGCAACGGCTTGTTATTCCGGACCCACGACATATTATGTGACATGTATTTACGAATAAATAAAGATGTACTGTCACAAACCGTGACCTGGTCCTACGTCCCGTCCGACCAAAACCCGGCCAACGAGCCCTCTCGGGCGGTGCCTCTCTGAATCTATGCGCGCGCGGCCATATTTGTGGTCGCCGGGTCCGGGGGGCGCCGACCGAACGGCGAGTCGTGAAAAGGTATTTGGGCGGATCGGGGCGTGGGGCCAGCAGCAGGACTAATAATTAGCAAACGAATAGGATACCCTACTTGGCTTAGGATATCTGAATATAATGGATACATGATGTTTATGGCCAGAAACTTGTCCATTCTCTAAAGTATTAATGATTCTTTGTTAGATTCAATGTGATATTCTGCTGTTGTAACATTGATATCATACGGTGGTGTTGGAGCTTAAATTGAAGACGAAGAAGTAATCTTATCAGTGCTTGCACGGTTGTCTGCCTTGCATATTTTCCGGACTAACTTCAAGCAAAAGTGTGTGTCATCATTTTGGTGTCGTCGAAATTCCTTGATTGCAGTTCAGACTGTCAGTTCGCGCGTGACTGCGAAGGGTTGAGTACGCGTCGAAAATATTCTATTTTTAAGCTGTTGGCAGCAGGTTTTTTGTGCTCTTATATAATAAATTTGTTTTCTGACCTATGTTTTTATGTAAATATATGATATACCTGTAAAAAACAAATGGAAAATATCTTTCTGCAATTATACATTGCAATCTATTACTATCATACAAAACTGTGCCTCGTGCAGTAATGAAATCATTAGTTTATTTTGGAAATGTAAATTTAGGCAGTTAAATTTTTAGTTATCTAAACTTTTAGTGCTAAAACAAGATATTAATACGTCCTTTACTACGACTTTTTACTTGATGTTTATAATATGTGTGCGAATGTATTATTGTCAATTTCAGTTGATGAAAATGTTCTCGGATATACAAACTTAAAAATCACACAATTTAAATTATGTATTAGTTGTAAGATGTCGTGTATCCAATCATATACCTACTATTCAGTATGTAGGTGGATTTTAGGAATATTTTCCGCTATTTTCAGCAATCAAGCTCTGCCTGGTTGCAGGTTAATTCTACGAAATTATTTTGGTTGAAGTTAGGATCATAACTCAGTCAGAATGTCACCAAGTTCTTCAAATCACACATGGAACCCTTTTCCGACGTCGAATTTTGTTTTCTCTCTTAAGGCTATACGACCTTATTGTCAGTACTCATTTAGCGTAGTGTCTGAAGACATTTGCTGACACTGTTGCTGTACAGTGTTTCTCTTTTCTTTGTAAGCTTTATCCAAATCTCTTTGTAATGAAGTAAGTTCCGTTGGATTGGTATGGATCCGGTTAACCGAAAAAGAAATAAGTATAATAATAAGTGTTTACACTTTGAATTGGCTTCTTTCCTGATCCCCTTAAACTTTTATAGTTACGGATTTCTTTCAGGAGATTCAGGAGAATCTTTAAGATACCTTATACACTTATCATAAAGATGAGACGCCATGTCCATTATTTTAAACATTTGCTGTGGTTTTTAGTGATTATAATTTTGAAAATCAGTAACCCAAATTTGCTGCCGGTATGATTTGCATTGTGATTTTGTTCGTTCAGTTTCTCATCGGAGTGGAATACACACTTGTCAGAGTTCAATTTAGTTGAAAATTTTTAACATTGAACCTTGCACCTGTCCTCAATTTTTCTAAATTTTTCTTCACATTCGGTATATTTGTTTTATTTCAAGGCTATTTCAAATTGTAATTTTTGGTTGCATGTGTTTATTTTGTATTCAAGGCTTAAAAGTCCGCTATACAGTATTATATTTATCGTTATTGATAACTTAATGTACGATGTTTTGATTTTTTATGATTGCTTGAATCAATAATGCTTCGATGCATTTTCCAAGGTTTCGTCATTACTCTGTGATTGATGATGTTAATTTCCTTGTGGGAAACTTTTTACTTTCAAGTACGGAACTTAAGTTTATCTTGGTTACTAAAGTATATTTACCTTTAAAATTTCATAAAATAAAAGTACTAGCAATTTTTTTCTATGCTCTCATTAAGTTTTCCTCGCATGTAAATCAATCATTAATGTAAATCATTTTCACAACAGCTCAACAAGACAAGAAGTTTTAACCTTTGCGCGATTTTTAGAGGTGTTCCCATACTTAACTCATTACTCAGCTCCTCAATGTTTTTGCAAGTATAAGGGTACGGCCCAAGTCACAAAATATTTTAGTGGAAAAAACCGATTTCCCAGCTGAGTTGTGTCCAGGGGTAATCTCCAGAAATTGCGCGCTCGGTGTGTCGGAGAAATAGTGTATACTTTTTGTGGAAATGTAGATGCATTCTTCAGTTCAGTGCATTTTTTGACGTAAAATGGCAATGTTGTGCTAATGGTTTGTACCATTTACACGCCGTGATTCCTAACTTTCTCTGATTTCCATATATATCCGTTTGGCTGGCCAATAGCCGATTAACGAATAATGTCGGCTGTTGTTCTTTTCGACTTAACCTGCGCGTAGACAACATTTCGAAATGCTCCTCAACAACTTTCGCAACTCTGTCCATTTTTCCTAAAAGGAGTTCTTAGACTAAATCCTTTCTTCTGCGCCTACGTAGATAAATTATGTAAACCTTACATAGAAATGACGATATACAATGATGTATATTCTACTCATTGAGGGAATCATTTCAATTTCAATGATTTTTTGATAAAGCTAGTCTTTTAAATTATTTTCATAATTTAACGATGCTAACTATAATGTGTAGTAAATTTAGACTATGTCACCAGTGAGAATGTAGCTGAACTAAAAATAAATGAGTACCTATATATAGTTCTCTCAGGGGCAATTATACATTTCTTGTTTCATGATATAATTTTTTGCATTGTATACATATATATGTACTATATAAATAGTACATATATATGTACTATTTATATTTAGTGTTTTTTTGGAAGAATGAAATTGATTATTGTAATTGTAAATAATTGTATTGTAAATCTGTTTCCTTTGTTTTATTGGGAAAACATTAAATAAATAAATAAATTCGGTATAACGTCTGACCTTTATATTTATGCAGAAAACGCACAAACAAAAAATGTAGTCAATCCACCAGCTCTAAAATGAAAAATGATTTTCCGTGAAAAACATCTGGGTCATACCATTTCAATTCGATCAGGGGATTGCCCTTAGGGTCACCGATTTTGACAAAGTTGGCAAAACGTCATCATTTGACAGGGAAAAAACCGTTTACGAAAAATTGCAATTGAGCAAAATTCGATTTTGCGAAAGGGACTATCGGTATACATTTTACGGTGATCTCTAAGACTATTACAGCTAAAGACGTGCTCAAGGGCTTTTTTTAAAGGGCCTGAATTGGACAGATGTAATTAAATATGATATTTCAAAATACAAACAATTTTACAAAGTTTTTAACAATTATGAAATTTTCAGATCGTATTTTCACGATGTACCTATATCCTCGATTTTGCTCATTTTTTGTATGTTGTGGATACAGCCGTCCTCTACAAGTAAAAAAAAGTTTATTGGAGGTAATATTTCATTTAGGAAAGAAAATATTTTTGAAAAGAGTCGTAAAGCCCGCCGGGGGCCCTTGGTGGTCCCCTCGGGGCCTTTTCGTCCAGAGTATAGGCCAATGCCGAAGCCGGGTTTCTCTCCAAGCCCTTCCTCTATTGCCTGAAATATTCTTTATAGCATTACCCACCTATCCTGCATGACGCAAATGACCTCAGCTGTATGTCAACTCCTCTGAACAACTAACTTACGAACCTTTGAAGTATCTCATTTACGTATTCAAGTTGTATTTTGTCCAAGCAATTTATTTATCGAAATATTTCCCACTTTATTTTCAATTTTTAAGGACCTTTTGATGTCTCTGAAACGGTCGAAACGTTGAATTCATCATGCAACCTCAGTTTCATATCCCTACGCGTCTTTCCTATCTTTGACAACTAGTTATACCAAGTACACTTTTCACTCTATTATTCAATTTGCTTTCGAGGGCTGCTTAGAAAATTTTTAAAATTGCTGAACCTTTGAATGAAACCATGAACTTCAGTTCCATATCCTAATTTTTTTCCAAGCCATCTCGGCCAATAATTATTCCGCATATAATGCTCAGCTTCAATCTACAGTTTTTTCGCTTCACCAAGGCATGGGTCGCCCTTACTCCCCTCTCTATCGTCGATATCATCACGAAAGGTGAACATTTTAGAATTCTGTTTGAAATAAATAATTTCGCAGGAAATAAATATTCGATACAGAAAATTCATTCAGGTTGGCTGGTAATTATGTAGAAAATCACTTTAGCACCCGTGCGTGAGTAATACGTACCTTTAAAGAACATCTTGGAAGGCAGAATGATTCCAGAGCTCCAGCAGTCGATCGACTTACGAGTTCATGAGCATAACATCTACGGGAGCAGTGGACTCACTATTAAACGTCCTCACGCTTCAACCGGCAAGGTAGGAACTACTGGGTCCAACGACCGTTGGTCCGTCACGGTTAATCAACAATGCATCATATGTGCAACAATGTGCGTCCTCGCGCCGCGCCGACCAATTGTTCGGGCACGGCGGCATCATTCAAGCTATAGCTTTCAGGGACCGCAAAATGATTGTTCAAGCTATAATTTCGCCGCTCACACTATCATTTTTACCGTCCCATCTCGTATCGTTTCTGTTCGCGAGATACGGTAAACAACTTCGTAACTATGGATTATTTACATCGTCGTCGACTGCTTTTAAACCTTTCTTTCAGTGCGTGCACTCTGATTGGCTAAATGACAGGCTCAAGGGACGGAAAAAAGGACGTGTTTAAATGACGAAAAAAGGGATAGCGATCCGAAATCATTGCAGCTATCCGTGAATCGATCAAGTCGGACGATCATTTTTTAGCTATCATTTGAGCTATCCCTGAAAAGGGACGTAAAATATGATCGTGTGATTCAGACTTCAGTTGTTAATATGCACGATGAAAAGCGAAATGAATGTCTCCTGTCCACAATAATATTTTATTCTTGATATATACCATTGCATTTTACTAGTAGCTAGCAAATGTTTCATATAAAGCTACGTAATACCATGAGCGACACCGCAAGAGTGTGTGGCAGGGGGTGAATATTACCAAACATGCACTATTTACATGCTACTTAGTATTGCAGTGGTACTCCTTCATGGAGGCAAGCTCGGTATGAGTCGGCTGCGGATAGATAGTTAGTATCTACGTAGTAATGAAGTGATTACTGGTTACATATGCAATTATCTACATATATTTATCTATATTTCCTTATCATGCATGGATTAGTAACGGTTAAACGTGATTCATGCACTGCAGTAACAATAGTTCACCCACTATGCTGACTACTTATGTTCTCTGGTGGTACGTGGGAAATATGACATTTTGAATCTATCGGTACGACAATCTATCTCTATAATCGTGTCAGTCTTGTTTCCTTCCATGTAGCATTGTAAACTTTGGATTAAATTTGTATCTTGCGTGCTATTAATGTCCTCTCTTTGAGTGGGTGGTATATGTGAAATATTAGTGCATGTCCGTAGTGCACTTTTGGTGATACTCACCCCCTTTCGCCCACCTTCGGGTTTGATTACAGGGTAGTCAGTAAATATAAGATGTATGGCCAATAATTGTTCGAGAGAAGAACTAATACTTATATAGAAGTAATTCTTGAGTGCAGTTTATTTCTTCAATTCGAACTGTGTTACCGTCTACCAATAGTATCGGAAGAAAATTCGTCAACAAGTCTGGCTTTGTGCCTTTGCACTCGAAGGATCTCTCATTTTAATGTCTCTCTGGAAAAACTGTTTCCACACTGCGATCTTATATCAGTTGCTTACGAATCTAAGAGATCTTTTCTTATTCCCATGTTAACTTCTTTTCCCACATGTCCCAGATATTAGAGGCATTCCGATTTTGGCCTAATCATGAAGCAACACTTCTTCTCTATTTCATTGTTAACCTTTCCAACTACCCATCTAATGGAGCCAAGTTCATTTAAAGAGAAGGACTAGCATATGTTATGAGACCTTTGCCGTTGACACACCTTAAACCCAAGTTCGAGTATTAAGTTTTTACGTTTTGTTTTTTGATCCGAGGTTCGGAAATAATTATGTCGCTCAGTATTTCATCTGTTGTTCGTGTTTTCTCGCCTGGTTCACAGTTATTGTTCACAGCATAGCTTTTGATTACAAGTGATGGTTCACCCCATGCTACACACCCTAGCGGTGACTTTCGGGGTATTATGTACATTAAGTACATGCATGCTGGAGTGATTGCACCAATCGAGGATTTGAAGACCGGATTTGTAATTGCTGGAAAAACACATTAATTGATTAGAGTTGTGTCGAATCCACACGAAGTTATAGCAGCGGTCTCTAAAAGATATAAAATTCCTCGCGCGTCAAAATCGTTTTTGTTTCGACCTCGAATACTCCACCTCGAGGCTCGATAGTGCCGTTTACTAATGACTAAGACCATGGTGTTATACTATACTACCCATTCGATAATTCTCCTTGTCATCAAACCACGTCGGTGGAATATTCAACTTGACCCCGCGATTATGCTTCACTGCTGCTTTGTTTTGTGGAAGGTCATGGGATCGGACACAACTCGTTTAGAGTCACTATTTGTCCAGCAGTGTTGTCCAAGGACGCTGCCTCGTGTTTAAGACACACAGGGCGCTCTTTCGTGAATCTGTTGTGCTTCGAGGGAATATGCTAAGTCCCTCGTTTCTGCATCACTCACTTGAAAGGGAATTCGTTCTAATGATGAATCGTGATGGTATTATTTTCTGAAATTGAAATTTAGATCGCTTTGGAATTGGAAATGTGCGTTGAAAGACTCGTGTTGAACAGTAGGTATTATTCACGAAAAACTCCTCTCAAGCCCGTCTGAGGGTAACTGAAAATCCTACACTTTGATTATAGTACAATGATGTGTGACTCGTATCGCTGAGTATTGTATACCAATGTTGGTAGGTCCATGCCTACCAACCATGTCATATTCGGTCGGTCTATCCAATCGAATCCACGACCGCAAGATTGACTATGATGGAGAGAATAGGTGCTCACGACAAACATTCTGCATGATCGGGTTCAAAGGGTTGTTTTGGACGGTGTTTCCTCACCGACAATTAAAGTCACTTCGGGTGTCCCACAAGGTAGTGTGATAGGTCCACTCCTGTTCATTCTGTACATTAATGATATCAGTAAGGTGGTAAAAAGTAAGCTTCGTCTATTTGCCGATGACGCAGTTGTGTACAGGGAAATTCTATGCCCGAACGATAAAGAATATTTAAATATTGACCTACAAGCAATTGAAACTTGGTGTGATACATGGCAGTTAGAATTAAACTTTAAGAAATGTCTTGTAATGAATTTTTGGAAAAAGAATAGCTCTCCTCCTACCACTTACAAAATAAGTAATAATGAATTAACAAACGTGGATTCCATTAAATATCTTGGAATAAGACTGACAAATGATCTTTCCTGGGGTAAACACATTCGTGAAATAATGGGTCAAGCGAATCGCAAACTGGGTTTCATTAAAAGAGTATTGGGTAAATGTGACGATCATGTACGAGAAATCAGCTACTTTTCTCTTGTTAGACCTCATTTGGAATATGCTGCCAGTGTATGGGATCCCTACGAAATCGGTCTAAGTAATGAACTTGAACGTGTGCAGCGAAGATCGGCAAGATTTGTAAAGGGACGATACGATAATTATATTAGCGTAACCAGTCTATTAAATGAATTGAAATGGGAATCATTGTCAGATCGCAGGTTGAAATTTAGACTAAATCTCTTCCACAAATTCCAAGGCAATATTTTCAGTGATGATGTTAAAAATATTTTACGAACCCCAACTTACTATGGCAGACTGGACCATAATCATAAAGTTAGAGAAATTGATTGCCGAACTGACCGATTCAAAATGTCCTTTTTCCCTCGCACAATAAGAGATACGAATAACGGTAAATATGTCCTATCGGAGAGTAGCAATGAATAGCATTGGTAGCTGCATGTTGGTATGAGTACTTAAAGCTAACCCTACTAACAGAATGTTTTTGCATGTTTTCTTTGCAATTTCTATCTTTTTCAAATAGTGTAGTTCTGACTACTATATTAATACTATTCCTTTTTTATGCATGATATGTAGTGCATGTTTGGTGAGCAATCACCCCCTGCCACACACCCTTGTGGTGGCTTGCAGGGTATTATGTAGATGTAGATGTAGATGTACTGTTCTTATTTTTTCATGCATGCCGTATGATAAAAATAAGAATTAGCTTGGGGGTCTTATCCCGAGGAACCGGGTTCAAATCCCAGACTGTCAGGTAATTTTTCGGATTTTGACAATTCCCTGTGTGTGAGTACTGTAGAGAAATCACTCCAATTTAAGTACCCTGTCGGTCGGATGTCAAGGCGTCAAACTGTGAAAATACCCCGTGACCCCTTTCGGCGTCTTTCATCAAGAGAAGGCTGAACCCTGGGTCTTTCTCTATTACCCTTTCTTCACTCCCTTAAAATACTAACCTCTTTCTCTAACCTACACTAAGTGGCGTATATGGTCTTAGTTTTTGGCAGCATCATGAAATTACAGCGGCAGCATTACCTTATTTAAACTTAAATGCCCTTGGCTGAATTAACGGGGAATGCATTGTAGTTGTAACCTTGTGTCTAGCTCAACACAGCAGTATTTCATTGCTGAAATCAGGATGAACACAAACTTAGAGAATTAATATTATTAACTAAAAAAGGTGATTGATAATAATCTTCTGACGTTCGTGAATACAATCTAATGTAGAGCCGTATATACAACGGGGGTTAAGGAACATTTGTATATTCAAATAATCTTTCTTATTTAATGTCTGCTAACGCTAGTTCACTCAGCACATACTCATAAACATTCACTCTGTATACCTACTTATCTCATTCAGATTACATTTAGATTACATTTCATTCAATACAGTAAGTAGTTATTACTGTGTAGATGTAGATGTAGAGCAGCTAGGTTCGTTAAAAGGGGTTACGATAGGTTTCGTAGTGTATCAGAATTGATACAAGAATTAGGGTGGGAGACTTTATCAGAGCGTAGGTTAAAGTACAGATTAAATCTCATAGAGAAATTCAAATCAGATAGCTGTACTGAAGATGTTAGGCACATATTAAAAACACCAGCGCATTATGCTAGGTTCAACCAGACAAATAAGATTAGAGAGATAGATTGTCGTTCTCATAGATTCAAAATGATGTCATTTTTCCCCGTACTATAAGCGAAAAGAATAGGCAGCATATCAATAGGATAGGTAGGGGAAATATTTTAGAGTAGTCTCTAGGGCATTATGCATGTACTAATCCCTTAAATACTATAGATGCTAGCAATCTAGTTGCCTGAGACCCTGTAGTAGCTTGTTTGCATGTCAGTAGCGCATGCTTGGTGATTTCACCCCCTGCCACACACCCTCGCGGGGGCGTACATGGTATCGCGTAGATGTACCCAGTAGGCTGATTTATTTTCACTCAATAAATAGGTTACGTGCTCATTACATTTCACTCGATGCATCGGTTTCATTGACGGAGCCCGAAATATTTCCGACGAGGTCCGGCATTCAATTGCCTAAGTTATTTGTCTGAAGTGCTTCGCTTTCGACCCTGAGAGCGATAAGGAATCATTCCAGCGCTTTTGAAACCTACGGCCTTCCGAATTTCAAGAACGAAGGAATTCCTTGTTTTCTCCGCACGAGGGAAGAACACAGTCCTGAACAGCTGATCAGCCGTGTGAAATCCGAGCGAGAATGCTTGGAGGCTCTTTCGTCTTGCAATGGGCTGCTTTTCGTTTAAAGTGTTTAGAAGTAGTGACCGCTTGTGTTTCAGTGAGTGGCAAAGTCTAAGATATGCAATGTTTCATGTTGAAAAGTGTCTAAAAGGTTAACTACTCCCGTGAAGATTTTATTGCTAAGCAAATCCTGCTCCGAAGCCAGAAGCCTGTTAGAAAATCGAAACTCCTCAAGGTGCTAATGCATCTCAATACGTTATCCAGGGCAAATTGTAAGAGTGTTAATTAAGAACCGAGCAGTGTTTCATCCGCTAACCTAGCCACGCGAGTGAGATACGAATAGCAGTGGATTATATTGTGAATAGCTGTGGATTAGATTGTGAATCACGTGATGTGACCAAGTTTTATTTTGACGCGTTCGCATACTTCGTGATTTTAAGTGCCTCGTCAAGAAGAGTTAACCGCAAACCGTAAACTGTGAAGCTATACCCTCGCTGTAATGAAGGCATACAGTCATTCTCAAGAGTTCCATTAAAGGTAAGTAATCACTTGGTTTAACTTCCATTTCCCATATTTTGTGTAGCTACCCACGTCCAAATGCGATTTGCTTTCCTGAAGTGTTCAGCGAACGATGAAGACGAATTTCTCCGTAGTCGCAGCAGGGAGGTTTCAATTAGCGAGCACTAAACTTTGTTTGGATGTCAATGAGGATATGATAGACTCGATACTTCCAATGTTATACAAAATGCAACCACAAGGGTGTTTGGCAGATGTTTCCAGTGGTTTCATTGAAGAATTTCATTCATATGATTGATAGGAGATGATATCGGAATTCCTGTAGGAATATCGATGGAAAAGTTAATCTGAAAATATCTGTTATGCGACTTTTTCGAAAATTGCAATAGTTCTGGTACGGGAAACGGAAGTCAAGAATCAGATTTCATTCAAATTTAAGAGTTGGTAGACCGGAAATAAAATATTTGTACGATGCATAATGGAATCGTAGGTAGTTGTTAGAAAACAATTTATTTTTTTATTAATTAATTGTAGAATATTGTTCGGGGAGTTCAGTATTAAAATCGTCAAATGCGTATATTGTCGCTTTCTCCCGCCAAAACGAGGTTTTCGGTATTAATAGCAGATGGCGCTCTTAATTTTGGAGTAAACAATTTTCGAAAACTGACCCTATTTTATTATATAGAATTATTGATACCCAATATGAATATCCAGCAATAGAATCAGCAAGAGAAAATTTAAATCCGCGATATATATCGAACATTTTTGATTTTATAAATCACGGCGATTTCTCATTGTTGTTTGGTGATTGGTCAGATGTCGTTGACGTCACGCCTGACCGTGATCAGAAATCTGGTCCTCAGTATTTGTCGGGACGCGGTGAGGATAGGAGGTCAGAGGTGAGTGTTCAGTCGTAATTTAAGAAAGTTATACTTTAAGACATTGTTAACGTCCATTCAGTTTTTAAGTGACTTTAATGCAAATATCGAAACTTATTTTACTAGATGTACGAAGAATAGAGATATATTCCGAGAGATATACCATATACTTCACAATATTTAAAATTCATGCTTTGCCAAGTAATTCACCGCTGCAAGTATCGCAAGTTAATTTTGTACCATTACTTGGCGGATGTTTCCTGCAGAAGTACAGCGAAATTCGTGGGAAAATATTGTTCCGTTTGCTTATGGTTTGAATTTGTTACCACAGGGAGGAGTTATTGAAGTGCTGGATCTTCATCATTATCGGTCGCGTCAGACATAGCGAGGGAAAACTGGGAGGTCCAGAAACTGACTTTGAGGAACTCTCTTCGTCGGTAAGTCCGCTGCTTTACGAATGTTTTTCATTTACGAGGGTTTTTGTTTTCATGTACAGTTATTCACGTCGTTTTTTTGTGATTCTGTTACTTCTGGTCCAACCCAGGTTGTTCTTGGGTATCTGTGATTTCCCGCCCAAAATCTCAAAATATAGTGTCGAGTGAAAAGTTTTTTTTTGATTTTACTAGAGTTCATCTCGTAGCATTCCCGTTTATGCTTTGTTAGAGATCGAAGTCTGTTTCTCTTTTGTTCTGCAGGAAATTAATATGAATCAGAGGTTAAAGGATTCCTGTTAATGAAACTTAACATGAGAATTAATCAGCGCTCCTTCACGTTCTACCTTCTTCAAATGAGTTAGTTTTCGTGGATGACTTTAGTTCGCGATCCGGTTTCTTAACCTCAGGCATTCGCCAATTCGAAATGTGATGGCCTCTTAGTCCCTCTTCTGATCCAAGTTCATTTTCAATTTCCAATCAATTGCCATTTTTCTGTGATGGGGTTCGCTTCATGTGCCCAACATTGTCGACTACTTCAACGAGTTAAAGTATTTCAGTTACTTTTACGGCTTCACTGCGTTAAATTGCGACATGAGACGTGAGGATGACAATTAAGTCACGATTTCCATGATATTTGTGAGCAATGGAAACTGATGGTTACTACAGCAATTCACCGCTGACGGAGATCCCTATAGAAGATAGAAAGGGATACAGCATTATTGAATTCCGTGAATCTTCATCGCTCTGGAGTAGCAGATACGATGATTGAAATACGGTGCTCGCAAGAAAATGAAAAGTATTTAGTAGGGAGAGTCCGCTATTTGCAAGACAGGCTTCCTTGAGATTTGATGTGAGTTTTGTGATTTCCATCCACATTCGTAATGTCTTACAATTGAAATACTGTATTTTCAGGGAATATTCGATGGTATGTACTACGTTTGAATTGTTGTTTTACCGAGTATTTTTCCTTTTTTATTCATACTGATAAGTTACTTATGATCCACGCCGTCATCTACATGTACGTGATACCATGCAAGCCACCGCGAGAGTGTGTGGCAGGTGGTGAAGATCACCAACCATGCAAGACCGTCGTGCAAACAAGCAAATACAGGATCTCATGCAACTACATTGTTAGTATCTATAGTATTTAAGGGAATAATACATGCAATATGCACTACAGACTACTCTAAAATATTTCATCTACCTATCCCTTTGATATGCTGCCTATTCTGTTCTCTTATAGTACGGGGGAAAAATGCCATTTTAAATCCATCAGCACGACATACTATCTCTCAGAACTTATTTATCTGATCGAATGAAGCATAGTACCCTGGTTTTTTTAATATGTGCCTAACATCTTCAGTAAAGCTATCCAATTGAAATTTCTCTAATAGATTTAATATGTACTTCAACCTACGATCTGATAATGATTCCCACCCTAATTTTTGAATTAATTCTGATACACTACCCAACCTATCGAAACACCTTTTCACGAACCTAGCTGATCTACGCTGCACACTGTCTAGTTCTCTGATCAAACCTAATTCATTAGGATCCTATACACTGGCTGCATACTCAAGGTGGGGCCTAACTAGTGAAAAGTAACATCGCTCTTTTGTCTTCTCATCACATTTCCCAAGCACTCTTTTTATAAATCCTAGCTTTCTCTTCGCTCGTCCCCGCATATTTCCCATTATGTGTCTTCCCCACGATAAATCCTTAGTGATTGTTCCACCTAAATATCTTATGGTTTCAACGTTTTCGAACTCCGTGTTGCTAATTTTATGGGATCGCTCTATCGAATTATTCCTCCTCCAAAAGTTGATAGCTACACACTTTTTAAGATTGAGTTCTAACTGCCATTTGTCGCACCACTCTTGAATTGCATCTAAATCCTTGCTAAGCGATTTTCTTCTTTTGATATAGTGAATCCACTCGTTTCATCACTAAACTGGTTAACCCCAGGCAAGATTAACAAATGGTGTAAGCTCCCATTTTTAGGTACTATTACCAAAAAAATAGCCTGGCACATACCCGATGACCGACTCAGAATTAGCTACTACGCTCAAGTAACCAAGGAAAAACTTCATTAGAACTCTAAGGACAAGATTGATAGATCCGATAAATGTGGTGTGTATGTACAAGATTGTGATCATTGCAATTGTGCTTATGTTCATCTAAATCTATATTTTCTTAATTTCCTGAAAGCCACCATAAAGGTGTGTGGCAGGGGGGAATTCTCACCAAACATGCACTATATATCATACATAAAAAAATAGCAGTAATATGTACATTAATTTTTTTAAAAGATAAAAATAGCAATGTTAGCATGCAAAAACGTGCTGTTAGTTGGGTTATCGTCAAGTCATTATTTCAACATGCAACTACCTATGATATAGATTTAATCACTAGTATTGGACATATTTACCGCTATTCATTATCCCTAATTGTAGGAGGAAAAAAGGACATTTTGAATCTGTCAGTTCGGCAATCTATTTCTCTAATTTCGTGACTATGGTCCAGTCTACCATAGTATGTTGGGGTTCGCAAAATATTTTTAACCTCATCAGTTAAAATATTCTCTTGGAATTTATTTGAGAGATTAAGTCTAAATTTCAACCTGCGAATTGACAGTGATTCCCAATTTAATTCATTTAATAGACTGGTTACGCTAATAGAATTATCGTACATTCCCTTTACAAATCTTGCAGTGTCATGTGAAGTTGGATAGAGTAATTTGTCGGGTACTTAAGTAATAGAGATTTCAAATTGCCTAAAATTAGAGAGAAATCGAATCTAAGTTCAGGATAACAATTTAAGAACCGTTGTGACATTTGAGTTATAAATGCAATTCTACTTCTTATCACAGTTCATCATCTTCAGTGTCCTTTGTTCTTATCATTGCCTTATCAATCTTGCTGTTCTATGGGGAGGTAGTTCTGGCTCGTCCAAATTTTTATCTTGCAGCTCCAATCCAAGTGCTGAGCTAAGGCTTTTCGACATCTTTATAACACGCTGTTTTTTAGTAGGAAACTTGATATTCCTGGGTGGTTGATTTTTTACCGTATTAAAATGAGATTTAATTTACTTCTTTACTTTTTTATCTATATACAGAGTCTTATCCTGAGTATTTGGGTTTATCGCTCTTTTTTGGGTCGATTTACTTAGCGAATTGGAGTACGCCAAGTGCTTGTTCTTGTGTTGTCAGCTTTTACTTCGTTCCCAAATAATGTGTTCCTGCTTAATCATAGGTTTTCACTCCCTTTAATCTATGATCGCTTCGTAAATTTTAAAGTTATCTAACGCAAAATATTTCCTCATGGACTAATAATGAATTGTTTTAAATAACTGCTACTTGAACTTGCCAACCATCACAGACTAAGGTGTTAAAAAGAATGGAATGCAAAGAATTATGGACTCATTTTTGTTTTACTGTTAATATTTCCTTCTTTTTTGCAGTAGCATGCATTCAGAAAATACATAGTTAATAAAGTCATGCGTAGGTTATACACCACGGTGCAGTTTGGAAAATTGGACCACAATAGATTTATTTTATTAGTATTTCATATCCAATGCGATTAATCTCGAAACATGCTAATGGCACTAAACGAAAGAATATCGAAGTACAAGAGGAATTGCAACTCTTATACTACAATACAAGGTGTTGAAATGGACAAAAATAGTCTTCGCAATATTTTAGTCGATTTTTACGCTCAAAATACTATGTAGATATTATTGTATCTGTGATGTGTGAGAAATATGCCCTTTGCAATCAGGTGATGATTTTTATTCCTCTCAGCCTATAACGCAAGTGTTTCGATTTCCATTGAAATTAGGAAGTTATCGATGTCTTATTGACTAATCTTTCGTTATTTCCACTGGCCCAAAGCATCTGTAGAACTAGAAATATTGGCTTGCCAATTCTTATTTCCATCGGATTTCTTGTAACGGTCAATTGACCATTTTTTACCGTTCAAGATTAAATCATTTGATAGAATTTCCTGTTCCTTTCTCACCTTCTATTCGGAAAATAAAACAGTACCTATATCGAGGTTCCCACACTTAACATTGTTGTAAAAAAACCCTCTTAGATTGTTATCGTGTATGGTGGGAAAAGACATTAGCCAATCACCGTGCTGCATTTCCGTTCCTTGTTTCGTAATTATGTGGTGCGTACGTTTTGTAATTTCTGTGGCCGGATAATGGATTTGCGTGTCGCCGTTATTTTTAATTTTGAGCTCTAGAGAATACAAATGTGGTCATGTTCATCATCAGCCATCAATCCTCAGATTGGTTTGACGCAACTCTCCACCATAAGTCCTTCTATCGGCTTATCTCTTCATATTTACGTATTTCTTCTCTTTCACAGCCTTCATCACTTGTTCCATATATCTCACACGAGGCCGTCCTTTGCCATTCTTCCCATCCACTTATCCTTCAACGGTAGTCTTCATCGGGCCATCGTGTCTCAAGATATGGCCGATTAAGTTATCCCGTCTTCTTCTTAGAGTTTTCAGCAGGCTTCTCTAATTTCTTTTCTCCCACTCTTCTTAATACTTTATGTTTGATACTCGGCCGATCCATTTTATCTTCATCATTCTTCTGTAGCACCACATTTCGAATGCTTCCACCCTTTTCTTCTCCGCTTCTGTCATCGTCCATGCCTCACTGCCGCTAAGAAACATGCTCCAGATGTGTATGTTCTGATGAACTTTTTCCTTACTTCTACGCTTGTATTTCCAGATGTGAGTAGGTTCTCCTTTTGGTAGAATGCCCTCTTTGATTGGGCTATTCTAGGAACTATTTCTTTCTTGCTTCGTCCATCGTTGGTTACACGGCTTCCTAGGTAACAGAACTCTTTCACCTCTTCCAGTTTATGTTTTCCTAGTTTAACGTTGGTTTTGGCCTCTTCTCTTTTGCTGTTCACCAATATCTTAGTCTTCCTCTTATTGATCTTCAGCTGATGTCTGGCCATTGTACTTTCCATGGTTGTTAGCGTCTTATTCAGAGCTTTTAGATCTATGTCATCTGCGAATCGTAGCATGCTGGTTGTTATCCCATGGATGTTCACTCCAGAACACTTTTCCTTGATTTCATTGATGGCTCTCTTGATGTAAATATTAAAAATTACGGTAGACAGTGCACAGATTCGGCTATAAAAAAACATGGTAAACGACCCAATTACTAATGCCCTTAATTAAGTATATCCTAAAGCAGGCGCCGCGGTGATGAAATCTGCGCACATTCCATATTTTTAAATTTCTGTTTTTGTGCAAATGCAATCAGCGTGATGGGCCTTCGTACAAAATTCGATGTTCTGTACGGAGTAGGCGGGGCCTAATCCTTCCCATTCTGACGTCATAGGTTAGCATACGCTAATTCCGAAATATTCCACCTCCTTCAGTAAACACCCTAACTGAACGGTTTATTGTTAGTTCATTGTGAATGTCTGAGGAAATACTCTTTTGCAACTAGAGTATGTCACCCAGTTTTAATGCTCTTGCTGTACTCATTAGTTCGCGTAAAGCTTTGAAATTATAAGCTAAACAATCTTTCAATCCACTTGAGTGAAAAAGTATGCGTAAGTGATGTACTACATACGTAAACTGATATTAATTTTCATCAAGAACGCTTCAGACCCGGTGATTAAAATACAAGAGCGCGTCTGATATGTACCCGTCCATTATTTCGAGTGTCTTGATGCGTTCTCTTAATTTTTATCGAATAACGGAGCTGTATCAATTTGGAAAATTTCAGAAAAGATATATTGGACGAATATGCTCACTACTTGATTATGCACTTGCAAATGGTCTGAGTGCTATGTCTTATTTTGTATCGTGTGAAGGGAGAGTAATATATTTTGGCAACATTTCAGCAAAGGGGCTTTATAAATAACTGTGTGCGTGATCACTGGTGATATTTGGCAACAATTCTGAATTTGTGTATTAATATACCAATTTGATACAGAAAGTAACATAATCCAACGCAAACGAGGCTAGTTGTCGACGACTACATTGGGCATTGAGCATAAAAAAGGTTTTTTTTAGTAAGGTTCAGAAGATTAGATATTTCCGTGACGGAATTCGTGGTTCCGGTTTGAGTCAGACTTGGTTAACACGCTTGAAGAAACAAGACGTATGTATAAATGAATTTGGTGGCTGATTTTCTACTATTTTTTCGTTTGTTCTCCTTTTGACGATAATGCATGTTCATCTGTGACTCGCTCTTTTAGACCTTAAGCGGGAGAGGTCATTTCTAAGACCAGGGGAGCTGTGTTTGAAACCATCGGGACTATATCGAATAGGTAACCAGGGAGTTAAGTCGTATAAATACAAATCCTTCGCAAATTTGGTGTGTTAAAACCGGTGATTGCAACCTCAGTCTTTCTTTACACTTGTGTCATATCCCAACTGGGGGCTGTTTAGTTGGAACAGATGAGAAAAACTGAAGTGAAAACAATAAATAATGTTGTAAAGAGCGATTCATACACATTGAATTCAAAAACCATTCGTGTTTGTATCACGTGACTCCTTGGTTACCTATTCGAGATAATCACGACGGTTTCAAACACAACCCCCCAGGTGAATAAACATAATTCTTCCGTTATAAAAACCTCTGCCTCTTTGCATTGATTTCCAGTCGGCCTGGATATGACAGATATTGTATGGTTACTATCATTTTTTTAAGCTCGGTAGCCCGAGATACCATGAGTATCCGTGCTTAGACAGAGATATTGGAAAGTATTTATTTCGCGATTTCGGAGTCCGCTTTTTGCACGGTTCGCTCTCGAGAGTAGTAGCGTTCATTGGAGTCACGAAAGGCTTTTGTCGGAGTTTCAAATTGAGTTTTTGGCATTTGAAAGTAATCCCTGAAACATCACAGCTCAGGAAGTTTCCATGTACCTGGGAAAAGAATCTATCGCTCGCAAATGCATGAATAATCTGGCCCGCTATCCAACCTTCCATTATCTTCGTATTTGTTAAAGAATAGTGATGCTGACAACAGATATAATATACGGAACTATATAAGTGTTTACTACTCTGTACATTGTCAGATTACTTTTGATGGCACGCTAAATGGAATTCAATTTTTTTTCTGTCGTTGCAGGACTATGGGAAAGTCGCTCCTCAGATGGCGACGGGGTTGCGGTGAGGAATCTTCAATGGTGGCCTAAACAGATGAACGGGAAGTAGCGTCAACAAGAAGGACGGATATCAGTTAGCCCACGGCTTTGCAGTACTATGGTAAAACTAACATTGTTTCAGGTTCTACGGTCCGAAAGGTAAAAAAACATTGTGTGGATGTGGGTAAAAAGTGTGTTCATGAGCATTTGGTTTTTGCATGTGTATTAGGAGCAAATCGCTCCATTTCCAGACAGGCTGGACGAATGTAGTGGTTGTTTTTGGTATATCAAGGTGATTGATAGGTGTATATAGCCTGGTAAAAGATGCCGGGGCCCCGGCATAATATGGTAATAGCAACTTTTACTCCTCCATCCCCCGCCCCTCCCCTTATAACACAAGTGGCCACTTGTCTAGCGAGTCATGACTCTAGGCAGGAATATTGTGTAATATTACATATTGTACATGATATGTTTCCCAGAATGTTTTGTTTTGTGTTATTTCGTGTGTAGTCCATGTATTCCTATATTGTTTGGTACGATTTATTTTTTTGTTACGCAATTATTTAATTTTATGATATTTTATTCATTTCTTTCACAGATAAGACCCCTTTCCAGAGGACTCCATGGGTATGAGTTACTTTTATATGTTATTGTTATTTTGTGGATGCAAAGGCTGCTCTAGAGTTAAATCTAAAAATTCAAGGATTTGGATCGCCAGTTACCAAGTGCATTCACGTGTGCTTAGTTTCTGGTTGACCAATCCTCGCATTTGTAACCAAATGCATTTTCGGCTATTTGCATTAAATGCGAGCAACTTTTGCATTCAATGTGTATTGCTTGATTGTTTTTTATGTTCACTAACCCGCTCTCTCTTAGGTAACTGCTCAACGCCCCGGCCTGCTAGAGGGTAGGGTATGTAGTCAGTTTCCAATACTTTCAAACCCAGGCCCTTCTGGCCCGTCGTAACGCCAGGATAGTTAGGAGTGTTATTGTTGATGTTATTGTTATTTTGTATATGCGAAGGCTGCTCTAGAGTTAAATCTAAAAATTCAAGGATTTGGATCGCCAGTTACCAAGTGCATTCACGTGTGCTTAGTTTCTGGTTGACCAATCCTCGCATTTGTAACCAAATGCATTTTCGGCTATTTGAATTAAATGCGAGCAACTTTTGCATTCAATGTGTATTGCTTGATTGTTTTTTATGTTCACTAACCCGCTCTCTCTTAGGTAACTGCTCAACGCCCCGGCCTGCTAGAGGGTAGGGTATGTAGTCAGTTTCCAATACTTTGAAACCCAGGCCCTTCTGGCCCGTCGTAACGCCAGGATAGTTAGGAGTGTTATTGTTGATGTTATTGTTATTTTGTGGATGCGAAGGCTGCTCTAGAGTTAAATCTCAAAATTCAAGGATTTGGATCGCCAGTTACCAAGTGCATTCACGTGTGCTTAGTTTCTGGTTGACGAATCCTCGCATTTGTAACCAAATGCATTTTCGGCTATTTGCATTAAATGCGAGCAACTTTTGCATTCAATGTGTAATGCTTGATTGTTTTTTATGTTCACTAACCCGCTCTCTCTTAGGTAACTGCTCAACGCCCCGGCCTGCTAGAGGGTAGGGTATGTAGTCAGTTTCCAATACTTTCAAACCCAGGCCCTTCTGGCCCGTCGTAACGCCAGGATAGTTAGGAGTGTTATTGTTGATGTCATTGTTATTTTGTGGATGCGAAGGCTGCTCTAGAGTTAAATCTCAAAATTCAAGGATTTGGATCGCCAGTTAACAAGTGCATTCACGTGTGCTTAGTTTCTGGTTGACGAATCCTCGCATTTGTAACCAAATGCATTTTCGGCTATTTGCATTAAATGCGAGCAACTTTTGCATTCAATGTGTATTGCTTGATTGTTTTTTATGTTCACTAACCCGCTCTCTCTTAGGTAACTGCTCAACGCCCCGGCCTGCTAGAGGGTAGGGTATGTAGTCAGTTTCCAATACTTTCAAACCCAGGCCCTTCTGGCCCGTCGTAACGCCAGGATAGTTAGGAGTAATATTGTTGATGTTATTGTTATTTTGTGGATGCGAAGGCTGCTCTAGAGTTAAATCACAAAATTCAAGGATTTGGATCGCCAGTTACCAAGTGCATTCACGTCTGCTTAGTTTCTGGTTGACTAATCCTCGCATTTGTAACCAAATGCATTTTCGGCTATTTGCATTAAATGCGAGCAACTTTTGCATTCAATGTGTATTGCTTGACTGTTTTTTATGTTCACTAACCCGCTCTCTCTTAGGTAACTGCTCAACGCCCCGGCCTGCTAGAGGGTAGGGTATGTAGTCAGTTTCCAATACTTTGAAACCCAGGCCCTTCTGGCCCGTCGTAACGCCAGGATAGTTAGGAGTGATATTGTTGATGTTATTGCTATTTTGTGGATGCGAAGGCTGCTCTAGAGTTAAATCTCAAAATTCAAGGATTTCGATCGCCAGTTACCAAGTGCATTCACGTGTGCTTAGTTTCTGGTTGACCAATCCTCGCATTTGTAACCAAATGCATTTTCGGCTATTTGCATTAAATGCGAGCAACTTTTGCATTCAATGTGTATTGCTTGATTGTTTTTTATGTTCACTAACCCGCTCTCTCTTAGGTAACTGCTCAACGCCCCGGCCTGCTAGAGGGTAGGGTATGTAGTCAGTTTCCAATACTTTGAAACCCAGGCCCTTCTAGCCCGTCGTAACGCCAGGATAGTTAGGAGTGATATTGTTGATGTTATTGTTATTTTGTGGATGCGAAGGCTGCTCTAGAGTTAAATCTCAAAACTCAAGGATTTCGATCGCCAGTTACCAAGTGCATTCACGTGTGCTTAGTTTCTGGTTGACCAATCCTCGCATTTGTAACCAAATGCATTTTCGGCTATTTGCATTAAATGCGAGCAACTTTTGCATTCAATGTGTATTGCTTGATTGTTTTTTATGTTCACTAACCCGCTCTCTCTTAGGTAACTGCTCAACGCCCCGGCCTGCTAGAGGGTAGATTATGTAGTCAGTTTCCAATACTTTGAAACCCAGGCCCTTCTGGCCCGTCGTAACGCCAGGATAGTTAGGAGTGATATTGTTGATGTTATTGTTATTTTGTGGATGCGAAGGCTGCTCTAGAGTTAAATCTCAAAATTCAAGGATTTGGATGGCCAGGTACCAAGTGCATTCACGTGTGCTTAGTTTCTGGTTGACGAATCCTCGCATTTGTAACCAAATGCATTTTCAGCTATTTGCATTAAATGCGAGCAACTTTTGCATTCAATGTGTATTGCTTGATTGTTTTTTATGTTCACTAACCCGCTCTCTCTTAGGTAACTGCTCAACGCCCCGGCCTGCTAGAGGGTAGGGTATGTAGTCAGTTTCCAATACTTTAAACCCAGGCCCTTCTGGCCCGTCGTAACGCCAGGATAGTTAGGAGTGTTATTGTTGATGTTATTGTTATTTTGTGGATGCGAAGGCTGCTCTAGAGTTAAATCTCAAAATTCAAGGATTTCGATCGCCAGTTACCAAGTGCATTCACGTGTGCTTAGTTTCTGGTTGACGAATCCTCGCATTTGTAACCAAATGCATTTTCGGCTATTTGCATTAAATGCGAGCAACTTTTGCATTCAATGTGTATTGCTTGATTGTTTTTTATGTTCACTAACCCGCTCTCTCTTAGGTAACTGCTCAACGCCCCGGCCTGCTAGAGGGTAGGTTATGTAGTCAGTTTCCAATACTTTGAAACCCAGGCCCTTCTGGCCCGTCGTAACGCCAGGATAGTTAGGAGTGTTATTGTTGATGTTATTGTTATTTTGTGGATGCGAAGGCTGCTCTAGAGTTAAAACTCAAAATTCAAGGATTTGGATCGCCAGTTACCAAGTGCATTCACGTGTGCTTAGTTTCTGGTTGACGAATCCTCGCATTTGTAACCAAATGCATTTTCGGCTATTTGCATTAAATGCGAGCAACTTTTGCATTCAATTTGTATTGCTTGATTGTTTCTTTTGTTCACTAACCCGCTTTCTCGTTAGGTAACTTCTCAACGCCCCGGCCTGCAAAGTGAGGAAAGTTTAGTGTGATGTAAGTGATGTCCGTTGTCAATAAATTGTGTGCATCAATATGTTTAAGTTATTTTAAATAATGTCATTTGTATAAATGTAGCTCTGTTTGTTTTATTTATCTTTGTCCACCTAACCTACTCATAGCTTCGCGCACACTTCGGACAAGAAGAATTCGAGAGACATTCACGACTCCCAAGGATTTTATGTGAGTTTTTTAAGTCATATTTGGTTTTATCACCATTTATATTCCATACATTATTAGTAAATTATTTTTTCTGTAGTACTTAAAGTTTGTAGAGGTTTGCACTGCGGTCGTTGACCCGGGTCAATTCAGAATTCGGTTGTTGCTCTCCGGCTTGGCCTTCTAACGGCCTCTTAGTTTTTTACTTAGGCATGAATCCCATTTTTAGCGCCACTATGCGCTCCCCCACCATTTATATGCATATATTATTCCCTTTTTTTATAATTTTGTCTCCTGTTTTGCCTTTTAGCTTTTGACTTAGGCAGGAAATGCATTTATAGCGCCACTATGCGCTTACAAGCTATTTATATTTTTAATTATAGTATACTCCCTTTTTACATTTTTGTCTTCGGGTATTTATTTTATTTTGATGGTTTAATTAACTTTGTAACTGAATTTACCATTAATATGCTTCCTTTTACAGGCACATGTTTGAATGGTGCGTTTGAGTTTTTATGATTGGTGGATGAATGATGATGAACAGGGTCAGCGCCGATAGGTATGCGAATGCATTAGGTAGGACTAGGGAATTCAAACAGTAGGTATAGTTTAGCGGGTGGGTGGATTTTAGATGGGGAAGCTAGGGCTTAATGTAGCAGGTTCTTAGTTCTTAGTGCGCTTGATCTCGTCGCGTCTCTTGCCCTGGCCCTGGGAGTGAATGCGTGGAATAGACCTCTGCGCAGCCCGGAGGGGAACGCATGGGGAAACGCCACGTTAAATAAAGGTTAATGAGCCGTTGGGCGTAACCTCTTGGGTCGGCATGGAATAACGCCCGTGTGTGTATGTTGTGTGAATGCCCAGCGTGTGATTGGTCCAGTGTTTTTAAGAAGTCGTTAATATTTCACTGCAACCCAAATTTACGATTTTTGTTATGTTTTTTTCAACCCAATTTTAATATCGCACATGATAGTGACCGATGCGCACGTATAGATTTTGTGCAGAAATACTATGTGGTACATTCTGGCTACTGCGACCTTTTTATTATTTCTACATGTGGCTGCATTGTTACAGTGGGTTGAAAATATCGGACATTGGAACTCGATAAGATATTTTCAAAACATTATTTTTCTGCACAAGACAGCCCTCCATAGGATGAAAAAGATTGCCCGCTCTCCTACTACAAGAACATTTTTTCACGCAAAAAGTTTCCTTTCTCCATGATCGTGCTTTTCTCCGAAGTTCTCTTACCCCCTAGGCGCCATTCTCGACTTTAATGTTCAGCGAAGCTGTCGGCTACTTTCTTTGTTTCGTGTTGAATGGGGTCGCTTGCCATATTCTTTTATTGCCGATTATGATAGAGTTTGTAGAATTAAAAGACCCGTATTTTTCCGTTTTTTTTCCGTCAATTGTTTCTCGAGTTATAGGCGTCGAAAAACAAATGTTTTTAACCCTTTCGGAAAAGTGGGTGTGGTGCAACCTATGACCTATATCGACTTGGTCCAATCACTACTGAGCCCGCGAAGCTACCTCGCCTTATCGCAAAGGGGGGTACTTAGCTGACTCTGCCAATCGGAGCAGTTACGACAGCATCTGTGCGAGCAGACCTTCCGAGAACCCATCTCCATTCCCTTCCTTCCCATAAGGGAAATCAAGGACGGGAGTAAAGTGACGTCAATGTTATCACATAGCTTTTTCGGTGGGCGTCACCTTTTGCTTATTTTAATTTTTGATTTTATGTGAATAGTTGTGGTTAGAAGATTTATTTTTTCACTAAATTTTCTTTTTTCGTATCCATCTAACGGTTTCGTGCAAAAAAATTGCGATTTCGGTTGGTAGTGTACGCCCATATTGAGACGCCTCGGTGTACCCTAATATAGTTGTAAGTAGATTAATTAATATTTAAATATTAGTTTTAATATTCACGTTTGAATGTAATGTTTGAAGGAATGCATAAACTATTTAGGTTACTTATTGATGTGGATGTATTGTAGTTGTTCTGTACATGATTTCGTAAAAGTGAAAAATTAAAAAAAAATATTTTCGTGAAGCAATGACGTACCCCGGGCCATTAGATGTACGATCCTGCGGTTCCTCTAGGTACTGACAAAGAAAAAGTTTAAGATATTGCCTGTAGAAAGAAAAAGTGGAATATTTATTTTTTAAACATCGTATGATATTCCATTTATAAATTTTTTCTCCCCTGTATTTTATTTACCTATCGTTTTCCTTATTGGCTCTGCATTTGTTGTTCTCTTCCTCATCACTATAATATTCTACGTATGTTTATAATAAAACGAGATAGCACTTTTTCCACTTATTTCATGTCGGTACGACCCGTTTCAGCCGTGAGGTCATCACCAGGTACATACTTCGCCTCGTACCGACATAAAACCCGTGGAAAGACTGATATCTAGTTCTTTTAGAAACATGTATACTTTCCACTACATATCGCCTTCCTCAGGCGATTTTTATTCTACACATGTGAGGCAGGAATGTCTTGAAACAGGTGTACCGGCAGTTCATTGTATATTATTACTTTACACTTAGTCGAGTTCTACTACTACGCTCTTACACTATATTGTCGAGCGATCCAATTCTGTAAACCCAACTCAGGAAACGTATGATCCTCTATTGTCCTTTGTACAGACACGGACATTGTATTAAATTAATAATAGACGTAATAATGTATCATTAGGTACGAAATAAATAATTAATTAATTATCATTTGTGAAATGAAATGTCCATACCCAGAATGCCCATATGGATTTGTTTCTGGTTTTCAATATCTCCTATATCTAGAATTATATATTCTCCATGAATTATGTAATAATGCACATAGTTTTCCTTCAAAACTCCTCTCAGTGGGTTTTCTAATCACATTATGAATGGCAAAATGTGTTCTGGTAATATAGCGTAGTATAGAATTGGTTTAAATTAACGATGTTTTCATGAATCTTTTTTTTTCTAATTCATTCTTTATGGTGCCTTTGGTAACAATTTTGGATAATCTGTTGTTCGTTTTAATATTTTCTACTTTTTAAGTGTCCTTGCGTTTTGTTAATGATAGGATTACATGAGCTATTTTTCCTTAAATTATATTCAGAATTATTTTATTAACTCTCGTTTTTTCGGTTATGATCTGGTATATTGAGTTCTTCCTTCAAATAAAATATTTATGGTGTGGCCATTATGAAGCAGCTTCTTATTGTGTACTTGATTGCGTGTTAACATTAAATATTAGTGACTTATGCAATAAAATTACTCCTCACCAGGGTAGTGAAATTTCGTCACCATTGGACTAAGACAGAGGAATTTTAAAATGGAGATTGAATCCCGAGTCTTTGAAATTAGTCTCAACCAATCTCGATTGAAATACTTCATTAATTTACTTTGTAGTCTGCTGTGATCCAGCCAATGTACATATTGGGGCTTAATGTTGTCTACGATTGAAAGTGATTATTGGTAATGGTTTGGACGTGAATTCCATTACTGGACTTGTTTCAATCACTTTTTGCTTCGACACCTTACCTCATGAAACTTCATTTTGTTCATAAATGGCTCCACAATGTGAATATATGTTGAAACTTAAATCGATCGACCACAACTATAATTTGGTGGAAAGGATGTTATGATGAAGATTGAATAAAGCGATAACATGGCGCCGCGTCGGGCAGTTGGTTGGTTGGTTATTTAGGGGAGGCGACCGACAGCTGAGGTCATTTGCGCCATATAGGATAGGTGGGTAATGGTAGGAGTTTTTAGGGAACGGAGGAAGGGTGGAGAGAAACCCGGCGTCGGCATTAGCCTACTCTTAACGAAAGGCGCCAAGGGGACCACGGCTTAACGTCCCATCAACCGGACGGAGTACTGTACTTGAAATGCCCTCCACTAGGCACTCAAGTGGGGACCGGTTTTCCACTGAAAAATCCGCCACTGCCGGGAATCGAACCCGGGCCCTCGGGATGGGAGGCCAGTACTCTAGCCACCACACCAAGTCGGGCAGTTACTACGCTAAAATTAAACATATGGAATCTTTTAGTAGTGGGTTATTTTAGAATTTTTTTGTACGTTTCTTCACTACTGAAATTTGGTATTTAGTCTTGCTTTTTTCAATTTTGACTCTGACCATTTTATTTGCGTTTATTGGTTGTTTGTTCATGTTTACTACATGCGTCGTATACCAATGTGTGTACGCAATGTGTTTTTGTGTGCATAAACAATTGAAGATACTCACCGAGCGTTGATCTACGTTAATTGCGCTTCTTTGAATATGACGTGTATTGAGGTTCCAACTTGATAACATGTATTTAATGATTCAAGTACGTGTTATTATAGGATTTACCTATCCTGACATGAAGAGATTATTGAATATGATATTTTAATTATTAATAATATTTTTAACCAAAATTAATGAATTTTTCTCCAGTTTTAGGAATTTCAGACGGCGTGATGACGTGAATAAGAATAACATTTTATAATTGTAAACCTTTATATTGGTTTAATGAATATATGCAAAATTAACGAACATTTGTGCTACTTTATATACTTATTATGTAATCTAAATATACCCTTGTAATATATATTTCACCCTCTGTTGTTAATCCTCGTGGTTACCTACAGGGTTAATCTTATAAAAGTGACGTACCTACTTTGAGTTTTCAATTTTTTTTCCCTTCGTTGCGGACTTGATGTGTCCCCGCCAGCTTCGACGATATCTTGATTAGGCGGTTGAAGAAATGAGTGTTGAAGAAATGCATCCTTCATCACAACACCTTAGAGGAACCATTCACGATTAGAAAACAAATTTTAGGTCAATGACGTTTGTTCTTTTTTACAGTGGCCATTTTCAGAAATTGTTTTCCTTTTTTCCTCTGATAAAGATTGCTGTGTGTTTTCTTTGCATTTAACCACTGTTATTATTATTATGTAATAGTGTTTTCCGTATTTGGATAAAATTTTAAAGAGCTGCTTCTTGCTTATTATAGTTGTAATCTTCGAATGTTGGTTCTGAAAACGTATTCGCCGAATGATATTAATTACCATTGGATCAAATGCCTTCATGCTGTTACATGATTTATGAATGTGCAGTAATTAGCTTTATATTGGCAATAAAATATTTCAAAGTCGTTTTTTGACGAAGTTACTGGATATATAACCCTATATGTGGGGTGATTCGTAAATAACTAATCAAGGACTACCTGCCTTGCAAGTTTCGTCAAAATCCTAGACCAGAAACTCGGACACTCCCCTTGTTAGTGAGCCGAAACACGTATTGTGCAATTTTATTATTTTAAATATATTGTGGAAAAGTGCTAAAGTTTTTACTCATCTATTATGTCTCACTTCCACTACGTGATGCCTTAAACAGTGAGCAGTACCGATCGAAATTCTAAATTATTAATGCATTGCTTTTCTATAATTTTTGTCGCCATGGTGACGTAAGTGACGATAAAAACTTCATTGTCATTTCAACCCTGTATGTTATCCAATCGTATGCAGAGTAAGCTAACTCTTTATTTTTGTTTTATGAATTGTATGTGAGTAGTAGTGTAGATACAGTGATCGTTTACCCTCGGAGTGTTTGCCCAGGTTAATCTTTAATAAGTAGATGAAGTGTCGTTTTTTTAATTACTCCGGTCTTCGCAGCAGACGATGAACGATTTGACGAGGCATACGATAAGAGATCATGTCTTCAAATTGAGTCAAATTTTAATGCCATGCTTAATGCGCATGGAGATTTAGTTTTTCATACTGGATATTTGAGTAAACCTTATCTCTGATCTGATGATAAGCGTCCCGTTTTCCGAAGATTTTTCTTGAGATTGTGTGAATTTACAGGTTTTGTATTGATAATTATTCTTTTCGAATTTTTTAAAAATTCGCATACATGGTATCGCGTTTGTACCACAAATATTCTACGCCATTTGCAATAAAGTACGCTTTCGATCTTCTCCATTGCACGTGTGTTATCTGAATATATATGTCTGATGTGACTTCCCGTATAATATTTTTACTGCTATACATGTATATGTGACATGTATTTACGAATAAATAAAGATGTACTGTCACAAACCGTGACCTGGTCCGACCAAAACCCGGCCGACGAGCCCTCTCGGGCGGTGCCTCTCTGAATCTATGCGCGCGCGGCCATATTTGTGGTCGCCGGGTCCGGGGGGCGCCGACCGAACGGCGAGTCGTGAAAAGGTATTTGGGCGGATCGGGGCGTGGGGCCAGCAGCAGGACTAATAATTAGCAAACGAATAGGATACCCTACTTGGCTTAGGATATCTGAATATAATGGATACATGATGTTTATGGCCAGAAACTTGTCCATTCTCTAAAGTATTAATGATTCTTTGTTAGATTCAATGTGATATTCTGCTGTTGTAACATTGATATCATACGGTGGTGTTGGAGCTTAAATTGAAGACGAAGAAGTAATCTTATCAGTGCTTGCACGGTTGTCTGCCTTGCATATTTTCCGGACTAACTTCAAGCAAAAGTGTGTGTCATCATTTTGGTGTCGTCGAAATTCCTTGATTGCAGTTCAGACTGTCAGTTCGCGCGTGACTGCGAAGGGTTGAGTACGCGTCGAAAATATTCTATTTTTAAGCTGTTGGCAGCAGGTTTTTTGTGCTCTTATATAATAAATTTGTTTTCTGACCTATGTTTTTATGTAAATATATGATATACCTGTAAAAAACAAATGGAAAATATCTTTCTGCAATTATACATTGCAATCTATTACTATCATACAAAACTGTGCGTCGTGCAGTAATGAAATCATTAGTTTATTTTGGAAATGTAAATTTAGGCAGTTAAATTTTTAGTTATCTAAACTTTTAGTGCTAAAATAAGATATTTATACGTCCTTTACTACGACTTTTTACTTGATGTTTATAATATGTGTACGAATGTATTATTGTCAATTTCAGTTGATGAAAATGTTCTCGGATATACAAACTTAAAAATCACACAATTTAAATTATGTATTAGTTGTAAGATGTCGTGTATCCAATCATATACCTACTATTCAGTATGTCGGTGGATTTTAGGAATACTTTCCGCTATTTTCAGCAATCAAGCTCTGCCTGGTTGCAGGTTAATTCTACGAAATTATTTTGGTTGAAGTTAGGATCATAACTCAATCAGAATGTCACCAAGTTCTTCAAATCACACATGGAACCCTTTTCCGACGTCGAATTTTGTTTTCTCTCTTAAGGCTATACGACCTTATTGTCAGTACTCAGTTAGCGTAGTGTCTGAAGACATTTGCTGACACTGTTGCTGTACAGTGTTTCTCTTTTCTTTGTAAGCTTTATCCAAATCTCTTTGTAATGAAGTAAGTTCCGTTGGATTGGTATGGATCCGGTTAACCGAAAAAGAAATAAGTATAATGATAAGTGTTTACACTTTGAATTGACTTCTTTCCTGATCCCCTTAAACTTTTATAGTTACGGATTTCTTTCTGGAGATCTTTAAGATACCTTATACACTTATCATAAAGATGAGACGCCATGTCCATGAGGTTAAACATTTGCTGTGGTTTATAGTGATTATAATTTGAAAATCAGTAACCCAAATTTGCTACCGGCATGATTTGCGTTGTGATTTTGTTCGTTCAGTTTCTCATCGGAGTGGAATACACACTTGTCAGAGGTTAATTAAGTTTGAAATTTATAACATTGAACCTTGTACCTGTCCTCTATTTTTCTAATTTTTTCTTCATATGCGGTATAATTTTTTATTTCAAGGATATTTTAATTTGTAATTTTTGGTTGCATGTATTTATTTTGTATTTAAGGCTTAAAAGTCCGCTATACAGTTTTTATTTGACTTTATTAAAATATTTATGTGTGTACGATGTTTTGATTTTTTATGATTGCTGTAATTAATCATACTTCGACGCATTTTCTAAGGGTTCATTATTACTCTGTGATTGGTGATGTTAATTTCCTTGTAAGAAACTTTATACTTTCAAGTACGGAACTTAAGTTTATCTTGGTTACTAAAGTATATTTACCTTTAAAATTTCATAAAATAAAAGTACTAGCAATTTTTTTCTATGCTCTCATTAATTTTTCCTCGCATGTAAAGAAACATTAATGTAAATCATTTTCACAACAGCTCAACAAGACAAGAAGTTTTAACCTTTGCGCGATTTTTAGAGGTGTTCCCATACTTAACTCATTACTCAGCTCCTCAATGTTTTTGCAAGTGAAGGTACGGCCCAAGTCACAAAATATTTTAGTGGAAAAGACCGATTTCCCAGCTTAGTTGTGTCCAGGGGTAATCTCCAGAAATTGCGCGCTCGGTGTGTCGGAGAAGTAGTGTATACTTTTTGTGGAAATGTAGATGCATTCTTCAGTTCAGTGCATTTTTTGAGCAAAATGGCAATGTTTCCAATGGTTTGTACCATTTACACGCCGTGATTCCTAACTTTCTCTGATTTCCATATATATCCGTTTGGCTGGCGAATAGTCGATTAACGATTAATGTCGGCTGCTGTTCATTTCGACTTCACCTGCACGTAGACAACATTTCGAAATGTTCCTCTACAACTTTCGCAACTCTGTCCATTTTTCCTTATAGGAGTTCTTAGACTAAATCCTTTCTTCTGCACCTACGTAGATAAATTATGTAAACCTTACATAGAAATGACGATATACAATGATGTGTATTCTACGTATTGAGAGAATCATATCAATTTAAATGATTTTTTGATAATGCTAGTCTTTTAAATTATTTTCATAATTTAACGATGCTAACTATAATGTGTAATTAATTTAGACTATGTCACCCGTGAGAATAAAGGGGAACTAAAAATAAATGAGTACCTATATATAGTTCTGGGCAATTATACGTTTCATACTTCATGGTATGATTTTTTTGCATTGTATACATATATGTACTATTTACATTTAGTGTTTTTTGGAAGGATGAAATCGATTATTGTAATTGTAAATAATTGTATTGTAAATTTGTTTTCCTCTGTATTATTGGGAAAACATTAAATAAATAAATAAATATATTCGGTATAACGTCTGACCTTTATATTTATGCAGAAAACTGACAAACAAAAAATGTAGTCAATCCACCAGCTCTAAAATAAAAAATGATTTTCCGTGAAAAACATCTGGGTCATTCCATGTCAATTCGATCAGGGGATTGCCCTTAGGATCACCGATTAAGACAAAGTTGGCGAAACGTCATCATTTGATAGGGAAATGAAAACCCCAAAGCTGTTTTGCAAAACACGCAACCGTTTACGAGAAATTGCAATTGAGCAAAATTCGATTTTGCGAAAGGGACTATGGGTATACATTTTACGGTGATCTCTAAGACTATTACAGCTAAATACGTGCTTAAAGGCTTTTTTTAAAGGTCCTGAATTGGACAGATGTAATTAAATATGATATTTCAAAATACAAACAATTTTATAAAGTTTATAACAATTTTAAAATTTTAGATAATGTTTTGCCGATGTACCTATATCCTCGATCTTGCTCATTTTTTGTATGTTGTAGATACAACCGTCCTCTACAAGTAAAAAAAAGTTTGTTAGACGTAATATTTCATTTAAGAAAGAAAAATATTTCTGAGAGTAGTCGTAACGTCCTCCGGGGGCCCTTGGTGGTCCCTTTGGGGCCTTTTCGTCCAGAGTAAATTTTAGTGAAAAAATTAACCTTCTAACCACAACCATTCGCTCATAAATCAAAAATTAAAAAAAGGAAAAGGTGACGCCCAACGAAGGAGCTGCTTTGATATCATTGACGTCATTTTCCTCCCGTCTTTGACTGCTGTTCGAGGAAGGGAAGGGAGTGGTGGGGGATTCACGGAAGGCCTACCCGCACAGATCCTGTCGCAGTCGCTCCCATTGTCATAGCCAGCTGTGAGTCCCCCCCATTGCGATAAGGCAATGTAGCTTCGTTCAGTTGTGATTGGACGAAGTCGATGTACATACGTCAGAGATTGCACCACGCCCACTTTTCCGAAAGGGTTGAAAACATCAGTTTCTCGCCACTTATAACTCGAGAAATAATTGACGGTTCAAAAAACGGAAAAATATAGGTCTTTTCATTTTACAAACTCTATCAGATTCGGCAATAAAAAATATGCTAAACAAGTATACATTCCACTCTATTATTCAATTTGATATTGAGGGCTATTTAGAAAATTTTTAAAATTGCTAAACCTTTTAATTGAACCATGAACTTCAGTTCCATATCCTAATTTTTTCCAAGGTATCTCGGCAAATAGTTATTCCGCATATTTTGTTCAGCTTCAATGTACAGTTTTTCCGACGAAATTTCTTTTATGTTTTAAAACTTGGCGTACCTTGAAAAATTGGGCCAATCGACCTCAGTTCAGCATTCCAGGCTTTTTTTTTGCAAGATTACATTTAAAATAATTAATCAGCAAGTCAATCTTACATTGTTCCCCTGTTAAAAATTCCCCATTGCATGTCCTTATAAGGAATTGGCAATGGGGAAACATAAATTCCCTATAGAGAATTCCATTTCCCTATAGGGAATGTCATTTCCCCATAGGTGTCCTTATAGGGAATGCCAATTCCCTATAAGGAATTCCATGTCCCTATTAAGATTTTCTATGGGGAATTTTTAACAGGGTCTGCCGTTTTCTAAGACTAATTTTAGATATTTTAAAATTGCCGAACTTCTGAATTAAACCTGATAACCACATTTGGTGTACATTTTATCTCGTCCATTTCTTTATCCCGCAGATATTTTCCACTTCTTTTACAGGATATTTTTTACTATTTAAATATTACTTACTTCGAAATAAAAGGGAAAAATAAAGTTCTTAAATCAATATATGCGTAATATTTAGTGGACGGGATGGCTGCATAGGATACTGAATTGAGGTTCTCAGGTTCAATTGCATGGTCCACCAATTTGAAACTTTCTAAAAACTGTTTTCGAGCAGAATTTGAAGCGTATATCTAGCGCTCACCGAGGGTCCAGGGGGCAGTCAACAGTTGAGATGTAGCGGAAAGTTAGCCTTCCCCGCTCAGTGAGCGCTACTCTCCCTGAATGCAGCCGTTGTCATGGCGACGAAAAAGTCGGTTACGCAATCAACAGTTTTTCATCATATTCTTGTAACCTAGAATGAATGTTTGATGGCCTCACAGTGTTAAGAATATTTAATTAAAAAAAGCAGTTTCATACAGCACATACGGCACCTACTGACGGCTCATTCACTCGGGCGAGAGGATTCCGGCGAGCCTTTCCCCCCGCCAGGTTATCAAACCCTTAGTAGCGCACATTCAATACTTGAATGTAAAAGTAAAAATTTAGAAGTGATAAAAGTGGTAAATTAGCTAGTTAGGCCAAAAGGAATTTTTCAAACCCCGAATGAAAAAAAGATTTTTCCATTCCCACGGTGGTCGCCCGGGCCTGCCTACAACACATTATTGGCTTTAGTTATTGGTTGGTATCTCTGCGTCGAGTCATTCGACCAATTAGGCTTCGACTGGGACAGCGGGTAGGATTGGGAACTTACCGCGGTTCAGGCGGATTTGGTTGTGTTTTAGGTTGATGGTGTTTGGTTATCGTTAAGGCCGTGACGACTGATCCCGACCATGCGAAGCTGGAGAATGTAAGTCTGAACAGAATTTTGGAAATATTTGGTAATGACGTGAAGTTACCTTAAATTTCACTGGAACACTAACGAATGGCGTCTACTAATCAGACCAAATGTTGCACGGTATCGCGGCGATGATGGTGTGGACGCTTTATGTGCGTGTTGGTGTTTGTACTCTATCCTGTGGTTGTTCATTGTTTTCTCTGTATAGCATGCACTAAGATATCGAAATCGATAATTATGAAGCGATATTTTAGTATCTGCTACTAACTGAGAGTATTTTTGGAAATTTTGGCACTTTTGAAAAGTGGTTTCATTCTCTACAGTAAGGAGCCAACATATTGTGGTGTTTCCACGGCCACTGCCTGTTTTTCAGTTTGTACATTAGATTTATGGCTATCCTTTCAGTTGGTGATAAGATACCGTATGGTTGCCATTACAATCGTAATTGAAATATGTTATTCTTTCAGCTTCAAATGGCCAATGTAAAGTAGTTGCACTGAAGCCCGAATAACTAATCAGAAAGTTCCAAAAATGAGTACTCAGACGTCTGACACTTATTAATAATATTGTTCCTTTTCATATTTTCATGCGACTGTGTTGTTTTCATTTGCTGTGTGTTGACACTGCACGACTTTCGAAGTGTTGGCTCATGTGATCTGAACTGTGTCGTAGCTGATTTAAGGTATTTTTGAAACTATTGACTGGTGTTGATATTTCACTGGGTTGACACTCTTGCTATGAATTGTGTTGATATTGTTTTGAGCTTTCGTAGCACATTTCATGCTAGTGAAGAACACTAGCATTTGATCTTAAGTGTTTACCACAGCTTACGTAAGCAATACCTACTGCTCAACTGAAATACGGTAGTGAATTTTCTGTTGTGTACAGTATGTGGCCATGTATCATTCCTATAACTACCATGAGAGATCCAGTGGTGTGGCTGCAATTTGCTTCTCATTGCTCATTGATTCACTTAGTTGATCTTACTTTGTGCTGTGAAATGTGTGGTGTCCAAAGGATTGGCGTTAAGTTGCAATTACTTTCAGCCCTTGCATATGTAATTCTCCAAATTGGCCATTCTCCATATTCTCCTTTTATAATATTAGGAATTGATCACTTAATAGAATATGAAGATTAGGGAATTGCCAATGAAGTCATGATTGTTGGTTTTTAATCAGTCAGGGTAGGTGTTCATGTAATATTCGCAATTAGCTCCAAATTTATGAATGGTTTCTTGTTGATACTAATTCTCTCATTTGATAAGTAAACTTGTTTCTTAGGTATATACTATTCCTATTAGATTTCTCATATTTTTCCTCTTCCTCACCTACTGAGCACACTTCCTTTAGTTATGGCCTTCACTATCGCATTGCCCCAGAGTAGCCACTTGCTCAATATGCAACTACTCTGCTCCATCCTAATTTCTCCAAACTTTTCCACTCTAACAATCAGGATTACTAGAAGAATTAATTATTTTTTCAATTAATGAAGACTTATTACCCCTGACTAGTGATGTAAAATACCCAGGTATTTGTCAATTGAAGTAATTACCCAGAACTCATTAATTCCAGGGTGTTTAATTTACACAATAAACATAATTCACTATAACACGTCATCAGACTTTTATTTTTGTAGTTTTTGCCTATTGTATTATCATAATCATTGGTCATCAATCCTAGGATTGGTTAGATGCAGCCCTCCGCTCGATTCTTCTATCAGCCAACCACTTCACATTGATGTAACTCTTCTCTTTTAAATCCTTCACAACCTGTTCCATGCATCTCTTACGAGGTCTGCCTTTTCCATTCTTCCCGTTCACTTCCCTCGACGATTGTCTTCATCAGGCCATTGTGTCTTAAGATGTGGCCAGTGAAGTTCTCCCATCTTCTTTTTAGAGTTTTCAGCAGGCTTCTCTTTTCTCCCACTCTTATTAGGACTTCTTCATTACTTAATTGGTTGATCCATTTAATGTTCATCATTCTTCTGTAACACCACAATTTGACCCTTCCACCTTTTTCGTCTCCTCGGCTGTCATTGTCCATGCCTCACTGTCGTAAAGAAACATACACCTGATGTATCTTCTTGTGAATTGTTTCCTTATTTGTGCGCTTGTATTTCCTACTGTAAGTGGATTCCTTTTTTGATAGAATACCTTTTCCAGTTTTTTTTTCATAGTTTAATGTTGGTTTTGGCCTCTTTTTTTCTTGCTGCACACCAATATCTTAGTCGTCTTCTTATTGATCTTCAGCTGATATCTGGCCATTGTCCTTTCCATGGTTGTTAGCATCTTTTTCGGATACTTCTCTGTCTCTGCTATAAGAGCTATGAAATCAGTGAATCGCAGCATGCTTATTTTTCTCCATGGATAGTCACTCCAGAAGACTTCTCTTTGATTTCGTTGATGGCTCTCTTGATTTAAACATTAAAAATTACGGGAGACAGTGCACAGCCTTGTCTCACTCCTTTCCTTATCCTTGCTTCTTCACAGCTGGGTCCAGATTTAATCACAGCAACTTGGTTTTTATACAAACTTGATAAGTCCTCAGTCATTGTATGACAATTCAATTCCTTTTAGAATTCCTAGTATTAAATTCCATACTACGTTGCCAAAAGCCTTCTCTAAATCCGTAAATGTAATGAAGGTTGGTTTGTTCTTCTCCATTCTCTTCTCTATTTGCAGCCTAAGGGCCAATATTGCTTCTCTTGTACCCTTACTTTTCCTGAATCCAAATTGATCTTCATCCATGAACTGCTTTTTGTTATTATATTATATAAAAAGTATTTTCCAAGAACAAAAATGTAGACAATTGTGCCTATATTGAGTTTTTTAAATCTAAGGTTTCCAATTTGAGAGGAACTTGTCTGAATTGAATTTCTATCAACGCTTTTGCATTTTACCATATTTTTTGCCAAAAATAATTGCGTTTGGAAAATAAAAAGACCTGTATTTTTCCATTCTTTGATCTGTCAATTAGTTCTCGAGTTATAAGTGGCAAGAAACTGGTGTGTTTAACTCAAATATTTGGAAAAGTGGGCGTGCAAAGAGGGCTCGTACATTCCACATCGCCCAATCACAACTGAGATCGCGAAGCTCTTTTGCCTTATCGCAATGGGGGACACTAACAGCTGACTCTGCCAATGGAAGTGGTTGCGACAGGATCTCTTCAGGCAGCCCAGCACCCTTTCCCCTCCCCTGCCTGCTTACCATTCTTCCTCAGAACAATGAAAGGCGGGAGGTGGATGATGTAGGAATCCTCAACTCAGCTTGTCTGGTGGGTGTCACCATTGGCTTATTTTAAATTTTCATTTATGAGTGAATGGCTGTGGTTAGAACATCAATTTTTTCATTAAATTTCATTTTTCGTTTCCATCTAACGATTTCTTTTACAAAATAGCAATTTTGGTTCTCATTAAATGCCCCTATTTCAGGAGTGAACTATTCAGTTTAACAATCCTATTTTGAGTCATTTTCTTGAGCTCCTAGATCACTCTGAAATACAGTCAAGCCTGTTTATAACAAAGTTGAGGGGGCCGAAGTTTTTCTTCATAATAACCGAACTTTGCTATATGGGGACCAGTTTTTTCCAACCTCTCTTTGACGGTGAATAGCCTTTACTTCTTTATAACTGGGACTTTATTATAAATAATTTTGTTATAAGTGGGTTTGACTGTAGTTCTTTCATTGCGCTCATTCTCGCTGTTGCTAGTCATAGAGTTATGTGACATTTCCAACTGATCCTCTTCTTGTTCTTTGAATGGACTGTCCACGTTATTGACTTCCTATTGTTATGATGGGTTTATGTTTCTCCTTTACTTCAGATTTTTCATGCTATCAAGCAATCTCCAGCTGTGTGCTAAAAAAGTAATTTTTGCAGCTCTTTGTGCATTCCATCTCCCCTTATTTTGGATCAAGCCTTACGTACTGAACGTCCTTTCCATGGCGGCAGACAAGACACAGGCCCCTAAAACCACTCCACCTTAATATTGGGAATATTCTTCCTTTGCCTCTGATACCCTCTCTCATATGAAAGATTGTCACCAAAGGCCCTCTCTATCGCTTTAATCTGCTATATCTTTGCGAAGATCAACAGCATTCAAACCCATGTGGTTACCAAGTTCACAAATTAAAGTCATCGCATCAAGTAGTTCTCCAGGCCTCTAGTCGCAACTTTGTGCAGCAGGGTTTAACAGATAAACAGCAAAATGAATTTGGCCTGCACCAAATTTTTTTCTTCTTCTCAAATTCAGTAAGCACCAGTTTTTCTTCAACCTATTGAAGTGGAAACTCAGGAGTCTCTTTAGTTAAAGTTTTCTGTAGGCTGTTAAGTTTGGCATACACTTTAGGATGACCAGAGTATTTGACTCTATAATCAACTCTATGATGCGATCTTTTCAACCCTAGCCTAAAACATAAAGTCATCAAGAGGTCTTCTTTTCATATCAGAGGAAATATCGCCTTCCTCACTAACATCTAGTTTCTGGAGGACCAATTTATTTGATAACAAACTCTGTAACAGAACAGCTGGTTCCCCCTCCTGGAATTCCCAGGCTATTTCAAAGAATGGCTCTCTTTGACCTTCTAATCCAATGGGGGCGTTTACTCGGAACCGAAATCGCAATTTAGAACACAAAATCGTTAGATGGGAACAAAAAAAGAATTTTAGTGAAAAAATTAATCTTCTAACCACAACAATTCGCTCATATATTAAAAATTAAAATAGGCAAATGGTGACGCCCACCGAAAAAGCTGCTGTGATAACATTGACGTCATTTTCCTCCCGTCCTGACTGCTTTCAGGGGAAGGGAAGGGAGTGGAGGGGGGTTCTTGGAAGGTCTGCTTGCACAGATGCTGTCACAACTGCTCCTATTGGCAGAGTCAGCTGTGTCCCCCCATTGCGATAAGGAAAAGTAGCTTCGTGGGCTCAGTTGTGATTGGACGAAGTAGATATACGTCAGAGGTTGCACCACACCCACTTTTCCGAAAGGGTTTAAAACATCAGTTTTTCGCCGCTTATAACTCGGGAAATAATTGGCAGATCAAAAAACGGAAAAATACGGCTCCTTTTATTTTCCAAACTCTATCAGATTCGGCAATAAAAAAAATATTGTAAATGCCAGTCATTGAAAAAAATTGAAGCCAGTCATAGAGTGGTGCCCTTTAAATTGCCTTTTTAAGACAATCTATGGCCTATTTAATGTCCTTTTGTGATCAGTGTATCTTCTTAATATCATCTTAATTTAAAAAAAAACACTGCTAAGTGGTAGAACTAATAAAATCGTAAATACCCTCATTTTGGGTATTTACCCAAGCCACGAGTAAAAACACCCATTTATAAATGCCCTACCCTCAGGGCATATCACATCACTACTTGTCACCAAGCCAGAATGTCAGAGAAGTACTTGAATGCAATAGTGAAGAAAGTATGTACTGGCACTTCACAAGAACAGACCTGACAATGTGCTTAATACAAAGGAAATCTTCACCGTGGCTGGAATAGCTCATGAGAGGTACAGTGACCATGTTGAGAGTGAAGCAGAAGTGGAGGTCAGAGGAAAGCTGGAGGAAGAAGAGAAAAGAACAGGAGAAGTAAAGAGAAGAGAAGAATGGGAGAAGGAAAAGAGGTGATTTTGACGGATGATGTTAAACTGAAGCATTTGAAAAGGAGTGAGTCCATCGAAAAGAAAAAATTGTACGCTCTTCTAAATGGAATAAGCAATAGACTGTAGTCAGGTGCGTTAACAAATAGTCCGGAGGATGCTAGGCTTACTCAGAGAGTTAGCTCGTAGGCTTTCGCAGATGTAGTGTTGACTGTTTATTTTTCCGGGATTCATTCCACGGTTTAAAATTGTAAAAAACAATATTTCGCTGGTCCTCCTGCCAGCTCCATCGGGTTAACTGAACTTATTCTTTAGTCTTGCTCGTCTTTATTTATATTAGTGAGGACTCCCATTGTTGCCGGAATTTTTAAATTTGAAAAATTCATTTGAGTTTTTTACTCAATGTGTAACCGTCTTCTCGGTTGACGTTCTCCGGTCTCTTCGCAATTTCTGTAGCTTCCCTGATTAATCTTGGGTAATAGCGTACCTCCTTAGATATTAATTTTGTCTCCTCAAAATTGAAATTATGAGTGGGACCGCTGAGATGGTACTCAAACGAATTTTTCTAATTTAAAAATCAAAAAAACGATTTTTTCAAATTTAAGCAACAATGGGAGTCCTCACACATATAAATAAAGACGAGGAAGAATCGGTTCAGTTAACCTGATGAAGCTGGCAAGAGGACCAGCGAAATATTGTTTTTTACAATTTTAAACATCGCGGAATGAATCCCGAAAAAATAAACAGTTTACTCAGGGAGTGTTTGAAGGTGTGAAAGAAGGCAAGTTGCCCACGCAGAGGAGAGGAGGAAGGTTGATGCATAACTTTAAGGTCAAATGACAAATGCAAGAGCCAATGGATTAATGATTATTGCAGTGAAAAGCTAAGCATTTTGTAAGAGAAAAATCAATGCAATAGGTTTTACTTTACTCAAGTCATTTATCAAGCAACAGAGATTTTTTTCAGTAAAAATATTCTTTGTCAATATTTGCTTTGTTAACATTTCTCATACAAGTTTTAACTCAGTCCAAATTTGTGATATATTGGTATATGACATTTTTTAAAGAATATTCAGCTAATAGTGAATCCGTGAAACAAAATGAATACAAGTAAAATCATCCAATCAGTTTCCTAAGATTATTGTAATGTATTGCTTGATTAAGTGGTACCCATTCAGCCTGCCCAGCCCAAATTCAGCATCATGAGAACTGTTTTGAAAGCATAATTTATTATACTTGGCAGTAATAAATACTCTCTTGACTCCTTTTTAAGTATTTGGAATTGTTCTTAGCATTTTTATACGATATCATATGCACAGGAAGGAGTTAATTATCTGAACTGAATGGAGTCTAAATGTATTTTTTTAATATTTGCTAATTTATGTGAAGAGGTTATATGAATCGAGAATTAGAGCACCTTTTCCTTAAAATGTTTGTTTTGCATTATCCATTTGGTTTGTTGGTGTTCAGGCACTATTTTTTTTATAAAGTAAGAGGTTACTTTTTTACTGTTTTCGCATATACTAGGTGTTCATATCCCTGCATTATATCATCTAGAAATGCTGCAGCTTCATTTTTCTGGATATCAAGATTTTCTTTTGACTCATCTCTTTGAATTAATATATCAGATAGCATTTTCATAATAACATGTATGTATCTGTTATCATATCCAAAATTACTTAGGACCAACTTAACCAACAAAGATTAACTTTCCCACTAATACTGTTATTATAATAACACCATTAAAAGCTGTTATCTTGATAATCTTGACTGTGAAGGGGGAGTGGTGGCCTAGTGAGTAGAGTGCTGGGTTATAGACTGCCGAGTTCTGGATTCAAAATTCTGGGCAGAAGCCTCTTTGGACACCCCCACCTAAAAATCCTCATGATTCTATTTTCTGTGTGTCAGAACTTTGTATGAAATTGCAGGAGGCCCCAGGTAAAGGAACTCCTGCCCTCAATATGTGTGAATTTCACATGACAATGGGGGCGTTTACTCGGAACCGAAATCGCAATTTTGTACACGAAATCGTTAGATGGGAACAAAAAAAGAATTTTAGTGAAAAAATTAATCTTCTAACCACAACAATTCGCTCATATATTAAAAATTAAAATAGGCAAATGGTGACGCCCACCGAAAAAGCTGCTGTGATAACATTGACGTCATTTTCCTCCCGTCCTGACTGCTTTCAGGGGAAGGGAAGGGAGTGGAGGGGGGTTCTTGGAAGGTCTGCTTGCACAGATGCTGTCACAACTGCTCCTATTGGCAGAGTCAGCTGTGTCCCCCCATTGCGATAAGGAAAAGTAGCTTCGTGGGCTCAGTTGTGATTGGACGAAGTAGATATACGTCAGAGGTTGCACCACACCCACTTTTCCGAAAGGGTTTAAAACATCAGTTTTTCGCCGCTTATAACTCGGGAAATAATTGGCAGATCAAAAAACGGAAAAATACGGCTCCTTTTATTTTCCAAACTCTATCAGATTCGGCAATAAAAAAAATATTGTAAATGCCAGTCATTGAAAAAAATTGAAGCCAGTCATAGAGTGGTGCCCTTTAAATTGCCTTTTTAAGACAATCTATGGCCTATTTAATGTCCTTTTGTGATCAGTGTATCTTCTTAATATCATCTTAATTTAAAAAAAAACACTGCTAAGTGGTAGAACTAATAAAATCGTAAATACCCTCATTTTGGGTATTTACCCAAGCCACGAGTAAAAACACCCATTTATAAATGCCCTACCCTCAGGGCATATCACATCACTACTTGTCACCAAGCCAGAATGTCAGAGAAGTACTTGAATGCAATAGTGAAGAAAGTATGTACTGGCACTTCACAAGAACAGACCTGACAATGTGCTTAATACAAAGGAAATCTTCACCGTGGCTGGAATAGCTCATGAGAGGTACAGTGACCATGTTGAGAGTGAAGCAGAAGTGGAGGTCAGAGGAAAGCTGGAGGAAGAAGAGAAAAGAACAGGAGAAGTAAAGAGAAGAGAAGAATGGGAGAAGGAAAAGAGGTGATTTTGACGGATGATGTTAAACTGAAGCATTTGAAAAGGAGTGAGTCCATCGAAAAGAAAAAATTGTACGCTCTTCTAAATGGAATAAGCAATAGACTGTAGTCAGGTGCGTTAACAAATAGTCCGGAGGATGCTAGGCTTACTCAGAGAGTTAGCTCGTAGGCTTTCGCAGATGTAGTGTTGACTGTTTATTTTTCCGGGATTCATTCCACGGTTTAAAATTGTAAAAAACAATATTTCGCTGGTCCTCCTGCCAGCTCCATCGGGTTAACTGAACTTATTCTTTAGTCTTGCTCGTCTTTATTTATATTAGTGAGGACTCCCATTGTTGCCGGAATTTTTAAATTTGAAAAATTCATTTGAGTTTTTTACTCAATGTGTAACCGTCTTCTCGGTTGACGTTCTCCGGTCTCTTCGCAATTTCTGTAGCTTCCCTGATTAATCTTGGGTAATAGCGTACCTCCTTAGATATTAATTTTGTCTCCTCAAAATTGAAATTATGAGTGGGACCGCTGAGATGGTACTCAAACGAATTTTTCTAATTTAAAAATCAAAAAAACGATTTTTTCAAATTTAAGCAACAATGGGAGTCCTCACACATATAAATAAAGACGAGGAAGAATCGGTTCAGTTAACCTGATGAAGCTGGCAAGAGGACCAGCGAAATATTGTTTTTTACAATTTTAAACATCGCGGAATGAATCCCGAAAAAATAAACAGTTTACTCAGGGAGTGTTTGAAGGTGTGAAAGAAGGCAAGTTGCCCACGCAGAGGAGAGGAGGAAGGTTGATGCATAACTTTAAGGTCAAATGACAAATGCAAGAGCCAATGGATTAATGATTATTGCAGTGAAAAGCTAAGCATTTTGTAAGAGAAAAATCAATGCAATAGGTTTTACTTTACTCAAGTCATTTATCAAGCAACAGAGATTTTTTTCAGTAAAAATATTCTTTGTCAATATTTGCTTTGTTAACATTTCTCATACAAGTTTTAACTCAGTCCAAATTTGTGATATATTGGTATATGACATTTTTTAAAGAATATTCAGCTAATAGTGAATCCGTGAAACAAAATGAATACAAGTAAAATCATCCAATCAGTTTCCTAAGATTATTGTAATGTATTGCTTGATTAAGTGGTACCCATTCAGCCTGCCCAGCCCAAATTCAGCATCATGAGAACTGTTTTGAAAGCATAATTTATTATACTTGGCAGTAATAAATACTCTCTTGACTCCTTTTTAAGTATTTGGAATTGTTCTTAGCATTTTTATACGATATCATATGCACAGGAAGGAGTTAATTATCTGAACTGAATGGAGTCTAAATGTATTTTTTTAATATTTGCTAATTTATGTGAAGAGGTTATATGAATCGAGAATTAGAGCACCTTTTCCTTAAAATGTTTGTTTTGCATTATCCATTTGGTTTGTTGGTGTTCAGGCACTATTTTTTTTATAAAGTAAGAGGTTACTTTTTTACTGTTTTCGCATATACTAGGTGTTCATATCCCTGCATTATATCATCTAGAAATGCTGCAGCTTCATTTTTCTGGATATCAAGATTTTCTTTTGACTCATCTCTTTGAATTAATATATCAGATAGCATTTTCATAATAACATGTATGTATCTGTTATCATATCCAAAATTACTTAGGACCAACTTAACCAACAAAGATTAACTTTCCCACTAATACTGTTATTATAATAACACCATTAAAAGCTGTTATCTTGATAATCTTGACTGTGAAGGGGGAGTGGTGGCCTAGTGAGTAGAGTGCTGGGTTATAGACTGCCGAGTTCTGGATTCAAAATTCTGGGCAGAAGCCTCTTTGGACACCCCCACCTAAAAATCCTCATGATTCTATTTTCTGTGTGTCAGAACTTTGTATGAAATTGCAGGAGGCCCCAGGTAAAGGAACTCCTGCCCTCAATATGTGTGAATTTCACATGACAATGGGGGCGTTTACTCGGAACCGAAATCGCAATTTTGTACACGAAATCGTTAGATGGGAACAAAAAAAGAATTTTAGTGAAAAAATTAATCTTCTAACCACAACAATTCGCTCATATATTAAAAATTAAAATAGGCAAATGGTGACGCCCACCGAAAAAGCTGCTGTGATAACATTGACGTCATTTTCCTCCCGTCCTGACTGCTTTCAGGGGAAGGGAAGGGAGTGGAGGGGGGTTCTTGGAAGGTCTGCTTGCACAGATGCTGTCACAACTGCTCCTATTGGCAGAGTCAGCTGTGTCCCCCCATTGCGATAAGGAAAAGTAGCTTCGTGGGCTCAGTTGTGATTGGACGAAGTAGATATACGTCAGAGGTTGCACCACACCCACTTTTCCGAAAGGGTTTAAAACATCAGTTTTTCGCCGCTTATAACTCGGGAAATAATTGGCAGATCAAAAAACGGAAAAATACGGCTCCTTTTATTTTCCAAACTCTATCATATTCGGCAATTAAAAAAATTATGGTAAACGACCCCATTGCTTAGTATGGGGTGAGCTCTATAAGCAAATATTACTGTGATCTATGTTGTGTACACTCATCTGTACTAAATAAAATTCTACCTGTTGGTTTTAAATTAGCTCTTTCTTTAACCCACTTACAACGTCTAAATGGAACTTTGAGTTCTAATTCATCATCACTATTGCTAACATTTGAAACAAGTTCTTGAAGATGCCTCAGAACTATTAATACTGCAGTGAACTACAGCGTTAGTACCAGGGTTGATTGATTTAAATCACTTGATTTTTACTAAAAAATCATGTGATCTTTTGAATGAAATCTGAATGACATAATTCATTTTTGACAGTAAAATATTAGGAAGCCATGCAAGTATTATTTTGAAACTTATATTTCATTCTAAATAAATTGAGTAGAAATTTTAAAGGAAAAAGCAAACATTTGAAAAAAGTTGCAGGATGACATTTTAAATCAAAATACATGGACACATTTAAATGTCTGTCTTTTAAAACAGCACACACATTTTGTTTTATGAAAAAAATCAATTCACAGTAATGGACGTAGTTTTATTTGAAGGCAGTAGTTGATAAGTGCATGCAACACACCACCAGGGATAATTAAGTGAACAAAAATTGTAAATTACTGATAACAAGGCAATTTCTAGTTTAAGTGTAAACAATATTTTGTGATATAGAAAACCCGAGAAGATTTTCTACATCTAGTTTGCCGGGAAAACCTTTGATAATATTTTGTGATGTCACATGCATTAACACACAATCAGTGAATGAAGAAAACGTTAACTGATTTGTGTACAGATAGAATATTATATCAGTCATGTGTACAAAACTACAAAATAAATATTAATAAATATTTATTTTGTAGTTTTGAGCCCACCACTTAAAACCAAAAAAACTTGCCTCCAGCTGATGATGCTAAGCCAATCATTTTTATAATGGTGTTTCCTCAGCCTTATTCAGGATATTATCCTGAGTTCTCCACTACTGCAAGACAGGGGTGATGATTTATAGAATAGTGCGCAAGTTAATCTCTAGGGTAATTTACACCCTTCCTTCCTGGTCTTAAGGGGGCAGCTGTTTTCATAGAATGTGATGATGCTTCTATGTAGATAGTCAACAGCAGCATCTATGTCATCCAGGTTTCTAAACTTGCACTGGGGTGCCCCCTCTAGGGCAGCTCCCAGCCTTTTTCAATATAGTCCCCAGTTGGTAGTCCTGGGGTTCCTATATGTTATTTCCCAGTAATTGGATTCTAAAAGAGTGAAGAGTATATGTCTGTGGTCTGTGGAAGTTACCTCCCCTGTCACTCTCCACCCATCAATCCTGAGCAGCAGAGAACTGGTGCACAGTGTAATATCTATCACATCCTGCCTAATGCTGTTTGCAAAGGTAGGTTGTGATCCTTTGTTGAGTATATGTAACTCTGTAGCCATCAGATACTCCAACAGGGCCTCTCCCCACCTGTTGGTGCTTCCACTCCGCCACACACCATGTGGTGCGAGTTAGCATCACAACTGATAAGCAGATCCCACTTGTAGGTCTTACAGTGACTCACCAGCCTCTCCATCTCATTCGATGGTGGAGGAGCCGGTGCATCGTATGGCAGGTAGGAGGAGCAGATGACCACCCTCCTCCTGTTCTCACCTTCTCCCAGGGTCGGCAGAACTACTGTCTAATCCCTAGTGATAAATTCTGATAGATGCAAAGAACTTATCCCATTAACATAGATACAAGATCTTAGCTTATCAACAGTGGTACAGTAATATATTTTTCTCCTTGTCATGCTTAGGCCCATGACTCTTCTCTGGAAAGCCCAGAATTCCTGAATCAGAGCTATTTTGACCATACCTTCAGAGAGTATACTTTGCAGGACCCTGAGGCAGCCTTACTGTGTCGTAGGTTGGCCTGAAGCACGGCTATGCCAGCCATGGTTCGGCCCCGCCCACATCTCCTTCCTCCCTTGTCTCCTTCTATTCGAGGGGATGTGGAGCCTTCCCTTAGGCCCCCACCCGCAGGGGCTCCCGAGTCAGACTCTACCCCCATGGGGGAGACCAGGCTCGGTGCCTCCATGAAGTCGGGCCCAGAGAGGTTGGAAAGGATGTCATCCTCCTCTCCCTACAAAGGGTATGAGGGGCAACTGGGATGTGTGAGTCTCCCAGAAGGAACCCCCACAGGCAAGGTTAACCCTCTCCCTCCTAACTCGGCCGAAACCGGCCGTATGGCGTTCTCTGCCTTCTCGCCGAATTTAAATGCCCAGTATCCCCAGAATTCAGACTATTAATTCCCGAGTGGCACCAGCAGTGCTCCTAAGTGAACATCTCTAAATATAATCTATACATTCTGAAACCCTTTCGTCAAATTTATAACAGATTTTTATTAAAAATAGATTATTAAAACTAATGGACATACCTCCAGGTTCATAGCTTATGGTTTACGGCTGGCCTCCATTTCTTAAACGACTTATCTGTAGTACTCGAAGCAACATCCTACTTTACACAATGGCAAATCACATTGAAGACATTTCCAAGAGGTCTCTACACTCCTTCCAGCTCTTGTCTTCCTTTTTTGGGCACTACAGCAATCACACACTCTTTTTCTTCCGTCAATTTTCACAAGTTGGTGGGGAGGCACCGGAAAACTAGCGGCACGAGCTTAGGTTCTTTTGCGGCCTAAAATCATACGAGAGGAGTAGTTCCCTATCATCTGTCTGTATAGAGCTAGCCGAAAATCCTTTTGTGTTGTTCCATGCCTTAAGATTGCGGGAGCATTTGTTTCTTTATAAAGTTTGTAACTCGTTACAATGGCTGTGTTTATTACATACGCCAAAATATATTTCCGCCACTTCGTCTTCCTTCCAAAATCATAATAAGACCTTTTTTCATCGGATCTATCAACTCCACCCATTAAGGTGTTATACCTTACTATGGGTTCTGAATAAGAATATATTTACATATTTCCCAACCCATCACACTCAGGTTGGTAACGTCACATCAGTAACGTCAACCCAATGCCTATCTATTTTTCCAGCCTTTCGTTGGCGATATTCTGCCTATTTATTAACATTTCCTACTATTCTGTGAAAACACTCTTCACCTCCTAACATACATTTCAAATAATCTAATTCATTCCATCTTACGGGTAAGTCGTGCTTTGGCCCCCTCCCTCCAACAAAACCGCGTGGAACTTCGTAATGCAATGAATATATTCCCATTTAGGGCGGAGTGCATTATCACCTGTCGCATCACTGATACTGGGGGTATTATCCTCTTCTATATCACAATCACCAGAACTGACTCGTTCAAGCAATTCCTCCTCTTCGTCTGAAGATCCTCCGCACTGTATCACTAAGGGAAACATCTCTCACCACTTCTCTCGCTATATCACCTGCACTCAAAGAAGCCATGGTCAGAACTGAGGGGCATTTGGAAGAAGTTTCTTGCTCTGAAACTATTCTGCATTTTCCACGAACACCAGATAAGGAAAACGCATGTTTAGCGATGGCAAATCCTCGGGGCCAGACATCTTTAAGAAATTCTAAGGTCAACTTGGGTCTGTTTCTTTTCAGTATAACATTTAAGTCTCTTTTCCCTGCAATAACGCTCCCTCGCATAGACCTCACAGGTCAAGGGAACTGGTCTTATGACCTAAGGAGCCATCACTCAGCGCTTCACTCGAAAGGGGCCTGAGAATGCGTCCGGCGTACCAAAAGATTTTTTTTCTTTTTTTGCGCCACATGTCTCTTTGAGCGTGATGTAGGAATGGGCGTTTAGTTAGAAAAACAAATACTCCCTAGAGGCGGCGGAAGCGTGGAAGGACCGAAAGAAAGCTCTTCTCAAGCCAATGCTGGTCACCCATTTTCGGCTATCTTACAGGAGAGAGAGAGAGAGAGAGAGATGACGCCTGGGCCGCCTAAGCAAGCCATAGCAGCCGTGGTGTTTTCATCTTCTATTCTCTCATCACAAAGTGTCCCATTCATTCATTCAAGAAACCATGGCTCATCACGTCTCAGCGAACAAGCCCTCCTCTACAATGGCTCCAGAACCTTCTTTCGTTTCTTCGCTGGTGATAATATGCTATCACAAAGACTCATTAGGTCTTCGGGATCTTGTGGGTGTTGTGACAGATATTATGAGGTTCTGTTTCATCTCAGAGGAACTACTGTCGTGGAAAAAAGTCATGACACTCGAGTTTACAAGTCAATGACAGTTGTACGCGTAGTCCCACATGAAAACAAGTTATATCAAAATTTAGCAAATTTAATTCTGCGTTTAACTATGGAAAGTGAAAATTTTTATTTTAACTTGTTAAAAGTTTATTGTCTGCGAAACTAAAAAAGTGCCGGTTTTTTCACCGTTTTAAACGGAATGCTCACTTTAAAAATTCATAACTTTAAAAGTATTCATTGGATCGTAACCAAACTTTAATACGTCATAGGGGAACCTGTTTTTAAGGTATGTACAAAGTTTTAAGATAATCGAGGTTGAAATAAAATTGTTCTTGTAAATTTTGTGAAACAACTTTTTCTCAGTACTGCGTGGTCATATCGATACGAATCTTGTCCTGTCATGGAGCTTATGGTAATACAAGGCTAATCGGTTCTCGATATTTAGAATTTATGTATTTGTTTATTTTATGTGCGCTTACATTTAATTCGGTGTTTCCAACAAGGAGAGGAATGGAGCGAGCGAGAGGAGACGGGCGCATGGCCATGGAATCCCGTGCGACGTTGCCGCGTTCGGCACCATCCCCGCGTTCCATGTGTAGAATCAATACATTTTTAAGCTTTTGTTAAGTGTAAGTTTTGTTAAGGTTAAGCTCACAATGAGCAACTGGCATCCAGACGAGTTCGACGTCAGGACGAACACGCTTGACGATCTGCTCCAACTTCTTTTCAGGTGTTTTGAAGTATGCCCTGGCGTGAACAATTAGCTCTGCTTTGGTCATGGCTTCATACCTTAGGATACCGTCAGGGAGAGAAATACCTCTGGATGTTAGCCACGTTATAATTTGATCCTTCCTATAAGACATTGATGGATTTTCAGTCTCAGGATCCACCATTCTATGGTATGGTGCCTGATCGATGACAATTGCTGACTTTTCAGGTAAAACTGTTAACACTCTTTCAAACCATTCTTGATAATGTGAAGAGTTCATTTCATGGTGATAGTCACCGGTATTTTTCTTCCCAATGAAACAAAGTTCTCCTCAAGGCAAACATCCGTCCACACTGCCGATATGGAGGATTATCACACGTTTTCTTGCTCCTGACGGTGTCTTAAAACCTCCCCACCACCCGTAAATCTGCTGAATGTATCATCTATATCGGTCATAGTTATCAAAGCTGTTGTTGAGTCCATCTATAACATTTTCTTGCCATCCGTATTTCATTGTGTGATTCTGACCGCACCAAGTTTCATCGGTTACAAAAATCTTGTATCCATCGGCACGCAGTTTATTAAGGGTCCTTAAATATGTATGACGTGAAGCAGCGCTAATTTTGATCGCATAATATTGCGAATGAATTTCATGCGAGGAGATTTCCGTATTACACGACTCATGAACTTCATGCGCATGATTTCATTTGCATGATCATTCGCCGAGTAAAACGGCCTTCATATCCAACTCTGACTCCATAAAGGTTGGAAAGAACAATCCGCTTTTCGGCCGCTGTTCCTCCATCCAACTGGGGTGGAGGGGGGTGTTATCTCCGAGATGTAACCTAACACTGCTGTGGGAACCCACACGATCGCTCAGAGACAGAACCGATGTGGCGTTTTGTAAACAAGAGGGGTGGAACGCCTTAGAGCAGGAGTGGGGGTAGACCGCCAAAGGAAGAAATCTTTGCTAGGAACTAGGATTTTACGGAGCGCGGGGATGGTGCCGAACGCGGCAACGTCGCACGGAATTCCATGGCCATGCGCCCGTCTCCTCTCGCTCGCTCCATTCCTCTCCTTGTTGGAAACACCGAATTAAATGTAAGCGCACATAAAATAAACAAATACATAAATTCTAAATATCGAGAACCGATTAGCCTTGTATTACCATAAGCTCCATGACAGGACAAGATTCGTATCGATATGACCACGCAGTACTGAGAAAAAGTTGTTTCACAAAATTTACAAGAACAATTTTATTTCAACCTCGATTATCTTAAAACTTTGTACATACCTTAAAAACAGGTTCCCCTATGACGTATTAAAGTTTGGTTACGATCCAATGAATACCTTTAAAGTTATGAATTTTTAAAGTGAGCATTCCGTTTAAAACGGTGAAAAAACCGGCACTTTTTTAGTTTCGCAGACAATAAACTTTTAACAAGTTAAAATAAAAATTTCCACTTTCCATAGTTAAACGCAGAATTAAATTTGCTAAATTTTGATATAACTTGTTTTCATGTGGGACTACGCGTACAACTGTCATTGACTTGTAAACTCGAGTGTCATGACTTTTTTCCACGACAGTAAGGATAAGAGAGATGCGTGCATTAGCGACGATAAACACTTTCAAGCTGAAATGGAATCATATAAGGCTCAAAAGATTGCCCTTAGTACAGCAGGGGAAGACGGCCGGTTTCGTCCGACTTAGGAGGGAGAGGATTAAAAACCACCGGCCGGTTTCGGCCGGGTTAGGAGGGAGAGCGAATTGAGGCATTTAAACTTTGATAGGGAGAGGGTTAAGGTAGTAGAGGGTGCGTCCCGACTGGGATCCCCATCAGGGCTCTCCAATGGTATCGTATCCCCCAAGGAAGAAGACAGACTACGAGAGTCCATGTGAAGAGTCCACCTCTCAGCGCCCTCCATAGTTTTGATTGAGGGTTCCAAGTTTGGTCCCACGAGTAGCTAGGGAAATATGGTGTCCGCCCATGCAGAGCCCCGCATGCATGGGTAAGACTGAATAAAACCGGAGGTCGCCCAGTATCCGGAGTCTCTCTCTTAGCAACTTCTTGCAACCCTCTGCCCCGCAGATGCGGTCAACCTTGGCACAAGGACACATCGTGGTGATGGGAGCTTTTTATTGACCGCCAAGTCTATGTCATATCCATCTGTCATGTTCAGTGAAACCAGGGGCACCTCGAAGAGGTGGCTCTTCACCACGCATTACAGTCTTGGTGGTCCATGGGCATGTTCTGCCCGTGTCCCACCCTGGCGTCATTGACACCTAACCCCTAAGAGTAAATTTATTAGTTACAACTGTGATCATCCAGGCTATTCAAAATATCGATCCTCTAAAATACTCCATGACTCAGATACCTAGCCTTTTGAGTGTAAAGTCTTGTGTAAGTGAGGGCTTGTCCATCGTGCGGATCTTAATAACATCTGGTGATGAGAATGCCAAGTCTCCTATATTTTTACTTATTCTTAATTCAAAATAATGCTAGGACTTACTTCTATTTAATGCTGTTAGGCATTCCTCACATTTCAGAATCTTAATTTAGATCGAGACAGTATGAGTTGCTTCTGGAACTCTGTCGCTGTTCAAGCTGGCAAGTAGACCCTTCGAGTTCTGTTTTTCTACTGTAAACTCATTGAATGGCAAAAAGGTAGCATTTTGAGAAATAAAGAGAGTGACAGTCATATGAAGATGATGCCATGTCTAATGAAAATGTAACTATCCCCAAGTGGTGTTTAGGTTAGTTAGATACAAAATTCAGATGTACTCAATGTATATGTATAATCAAAGTCATAGTGGGTTATTTAAGAGAAAAAAATTTTAAAAAAGTAGCCACGACCTGTAAACATTAAGGTTATGTGCTGTTTTAGTTTCATTTTATTTCAGGTGATGTGTGTGTTTTAAATGGAGTCAGAGTTGAGAGGCAGGCAAAGAGAAATACCTTTTTTCAGTACACTGCATTAATTTAAAAAGAAAAAAGTATACAAGGTCTGTTCAAAAAGGACGTTGACTGTCGTCATAAAACTAGAAGGAACTGTATTTAGTAGTTACGTGCCTGGGTTGCCTGCCTGGCCAATGCACACACTTACCCCAATGGTGTAACCACTTGTAGAAACAGTCCTGGTACGCTTCTTTTGTAATGTCCTTCAGCTCCTTCGTCGCATTTTCCTTAGTCTCGGGAATCGTCTCAAATCTTCCTCCTTTCAAGGGTCTTTTGAGTTTGGGGAACAAGAAAAAGTCACAAGGAGCAAGGTCACTTGAGTAGGGGGGTGGGGAAGCCTGTTATGATCCTTGCCAAGAAGTTTTCATCTTCTTCTGTACGATCAAGCTATTCCTGACAAACCTGGATGCCATTGGCTTTTTGGTCGTCCGTCGTCATTCGTGGCACAAATTTCGCAGCAACACAGTGCACCTTCAATGTTTCGGTCAAAATCTTGTAGTAAGATCCGACTAATATCCCACACTCTTCAGCAACCTTCCTGACGGTCAGAGGTTGACTTGTCTGCCTCAAGGTGTTGATTTTGTGAAAGTGTGGGTCGTCAGTTGCATTGGAAGGACTACGTCCAGGACACTCTTCATCTTCGATCAACTGCCGACCACCCTTTAAACGTTCATGCCATTTGAAACATGCCATATGCTTCATGGCAAATCACTGTAAGCCATGTTGAGCATAGTAAATGTTTTAGTTGCAGATTCTCCAAGTTTAGCACAAAATTTCACAGCAAGTCTTTGCTCCTTCAGGTCATTCATTCTGAAATCCAACAAACAAAACACTCTCACTTCACTAAAAACTGCATTGCTAATCAACAAATGAAGATATCTTCAATTGAGAAACTGTATTATTATCAGCTGATCTGTACAAATCTAGTGACACAAAGTGGATTTCCCTGGAACGAACTGGAGCCGGGCAATTCAAACAGTCCGCATATTTTTTGAACAGACCTCTTATTTCTATTTAAACAGCTTTATTTTTATTAGACTTGGGCGGATAACGATAGCGAGTATTGGGTATCGGCCATTGTCCATGTCTGCTCCAGGCATTAAACAAAAGGCTAAATTATCTACATGCTGATATGCTCTATGAATTTCGCTTCTTCCTATTTTGGGATATCAAGCATCAAAAGGCGAGTCTTATTATATACTTTTTGCGTGAATAGTATACACAAAACATGCTATTTGGTTATGTAGTCATCATTAATTATTGAGTGTACATCAACGCAAGGTATCGTATGAATTTTTTTGGGAGGCATAATAATTAAAAATGAAACTTTGTTACGATAAATTACAGCAGGCAATGAACTAAGTTGATGGCACTGGCCTGCCAGGTGGAAGGAAAGAAGCGGTTGCAGGTGTGGGGGTTGTTTTTCGGAAACCAGAGAAGTATTTAAGGGAGGATTTGAGGGGGAAGAGAGAAATAATGAGTACATAGTTATTGATGATTGAAAGAAATGGATACGTGGACTCAAATCAGACATCAAACGATTAGTTCTTCAATCAAAGGAAGATAAAGAGTGGGCAGTGTGGAAGCAATTATTATCAATAGTGAGGTTGGTCCACCTTAATTGTGCTTCTTTTGACTTTATCTTAATATCCAGAGCAGTACATCCAGGAGCATAGTGTGAAGGTATTTCTCCTTAGCGTCTATTATTTAAGTGCAAGTCAGTGCATAAGTTCTGTGAGTGAAGAGACCTTTAGCAAGCAGTAAAAGCAGGTGAAAGAAGTTCAATGTTATCTTTGTTAAAATTTCAACTCTACTATTTATAATCTGGAATAATGTGGAAGAGCTTTATTGTGACTGGAAGTGTAATCAATGGAGGCAATACATAGAGGATGTCTTTAGGTAGGTTATTGTGTTCTAAAGATAGGTAACATATCTTCCATTACTAAATACGTATGTGACTGGCTAGAAACTCTATTAAAAGCTCTCCCCTCTTAGTTAAAATCATCACAATTGCAATATTTATTTTATAATCTTTCGTAATCTATGCCTTTAATACAGCTCTGAATTCTTGATATAAAAATGATTTTTTTGGTAAAGCCTTTGGACATCTTTTGATTTTATGTTTTCTCCCTCCATGTAGGTGTGCTGAGAGGCCTCTTTGATGATTTCCACCAGCCCTATTAAGAAGCTTTAAAAGTTTTACGAGGGAAACATTATGTGTGCATGATATTCTAGTGTCCCCGAAAGTGAAGTTTACTAAATTCCTACAATTGCCATTTGTGTTTCTTTTGAATCCAAGGAAGCTTTGAAGTGAAAGTTGATTCACTAATCTGTGTACACCATTTTGAGAGAGGCCTTATTGTTGGGAAGTGACTTGACGATGGAAATATTCGAAAAAGTTGTGTGGAGAATCACAAAGGATAAAATAAAGGAAGCCCAGAATGTGGTGTCTGCCATGCAGGAGGAATTGCTGAGGCTGTTGTTGCCTGCTTCTGCTGGCAGTGGAGCGGGAGCGGCAATGGCAGTGGGGACCACGGCACATCGGGGTACACCCGTGGCGGTTCACCCACGTCCCAGAATGGAGCAATGTGGAGGTGCTGCACGAGTGAGGTAAGGGTCATCATGAGTGGACAGGGTGGCGAGCGTCAGGGAAAACTGGGAAAACCAGGAATTGCCAGGGAATTTTGGAAATCTGGAAAAGTCAGGGAATTCTCGTAACAGTCAGGGAGAAACTGGGATAGGAAATTCTCGTCATTTTTCTACCATTACGTTTACCAGGCAGTCTTTCCCGCCCTTTATTTCACCAAAACATTTCACCAACGAAAACTAATGTCCGTCGCCGAAGTTCATAGAATAAGCCCCGTCAATTTGTTGAACATTCAGTTGTGAATCTTAGTTATTTAGTTGTGAATCAGTCGTACAATGTATCCCTTTTGTATATCCTTAATGCGATATTTGCCTAGTAGTGTTAAAATTCATGATCACCGTGTGTTCCGCTCATCACATGGAATCCGAGGCTTATGTTTTCGGAAGATTTTACCTCACATTTTTTTATTAACTTCCCAGACTCAGGTCGAGAGGTAGTTGTAGCACACTAGCTTGTAGTAAATACGTGCTTACATTTCTAAAAATACCAGACGTTGATTATTAAATCGGCAATACAAGTACGATCACACGTGTAAATAAAATTTTACGTGAGATCGTCTTCGATTTCCATGGCCCCCTTTGCGAGACCATAACAAGAGTGTTCTCCTCCCCTCCCCACATTTCACGCTCGACGCAATTATTGAATGGCCCCCTTAGCTCCTTCTCGAAGCAATCTAGTCAAGTCACAAACCACCTCAAATATGATATTCCTAAATATGACACTGTCGTTGCTAATTGCCTCCTGTTTTCGCTCGCTGTGGCGCAATTACGTTTTGTTTGTTTAAGCAAATATTTTTACATTTTTCGTTCCCTATTACAATCAAGGGGTTATAACCCCTTCCTCATAACCCATATCATATATGACCTCGTTAATCAAATTGTTATTCGCTTCTAAAACTCGTGCCATCCGATTTTGATCCTGTTCAAGAAATTGGCTTTGTTTTGTGTTTGTCGCGCAGCTTAGTGATACCTGTGAACTACCACGACCCGCCACCTCTTCCTTGAGGAATTACACATTATCAATTTGTAATTTTACCGAAAGAAACATACACGGCCGCGAAAAATGTATTAAAAGTGTGTTGGTAAGTTGAAATCCAGACCTCTTTATTATTAATACATATATGGATGGTTTTCCGTGAGTTTAGGTTTTTTATTAAAAATGAAAACTATTCAACTTATGGCCGACGTTTCGGAAATTTTATTTTTCCTTCTTCAAGGCTATAAATGGGATGAACCACCAATAACATAAAAATAATAAACATGGTCTAAAGGATATTTACAGTACCAAAAATGCTTCACAATATAATTTTTTACAAATTTTAATGTCAAAAGTTTACATGGAATAAATTTTACATACTTACCTTAAGTTCAATAATTGAAATTGTTTACAAATTGGCTGCTAAGGTTAATGTTATAAATTTTAATTTCGATGTATTGAATTGTTATATATTTTAGTTAAATTACACATGTCAGTCCTTTTATTACATGAATTTTGATCTTTACTAATATGATACATTGTCCTGAATAACCTTTTTGATAAATTTGTGCTGAAAAGGGTTTTTGGTTTTGATGGTGAAAATATGATTCTGTTGATCACGAAACCCTGCTGAGGAAACTCAAAATTTATGGGATCTCAGGTATTGCCAATCAGTGGTTAAAATCGTTCCTAACTGGTAGATCTCAAGTCGTTAAGATCTACTCAGCTGAAACTAGAACTTACACTACTTCCACCCCCTTAACAATCTCTAGAGGTGTTCCTCAAGGATCTATACTGGGTCCTCTTCTTTTCATTATCTACATTAATAACCTTCCTAACTATTTCAGCAGTGGCTCAGTTTACATGTATGCAGACGACACAACCCACCTTACTTCCTCTAAAGACTTGGACCATGCAGTAGTTCAAAGGAACATTAATTGCATGAGTGAATGGTGCAAGGACAACATGGTATTTATCAACAGTGATAAATCCACTTTTATTCAATTTCATACTCACCAAAGAAAAATTATTTCCTCTCCTCTTTTAAAGTTAAATGGATCCTCTATTACTTCCTCCTCAGTGACTAAATTTCTGGGCTTATATATTCACGAGTCACTATCCTGGGAATTTCATCTAGACAAACTCTGCTCAAAAGTAGCTAGTGGATGCTACCTCCTTCGAAGAATTGTGTCCCTTGTAGATACTGCCACTGCTCTTGCAGTATACTATGCCTTTATTCATAGTCGTTTGGCTTTTGGAATTGCAGCGTGGGGTCATTCTTACCACTCGTTTCGTCTTTTTAGACTACAAAAATGGGCCATTAGAATTATTAAAAAAATTCCAAAGGAAAGCAGTTGTAGATCACATTTTAAATCCCTCAGAGTTCTTACTTTACCTTGCTTATACATTTTTCATGCTATTATCTTTGTGCACAAAAATAAACTTTCTTATAACATTAGAGCTAATTATGATGTCCATAATTATAACACAAGGGGGTGTGATGATCTTAGGGTTATAACTCACAACACCACACTGTTCAGCAAGAACCCCATTTATGCTGGTATAAAATTTCTTAATCACTTACCCAGGAGGTTAAGGCTTATGGAAAAATTTCCTCAATTTAAATGTCATCTTTATCAATATCTTTGTGACCACCCATTTTACTCAATAGATGAGTTTATGTCTGTATGCCATGTATTCTGATTATATTATGTATTTCCTATAGGTATTTATGTGAGGGTGGATGATGTTGGACTGTTTCTCTTCTTATATTTTTTCTTCTTATTTTATTCTGATAATATGATGTTGGTATTTGTATGGTGATTTGATTGTTTATATTTTTTCGATTCTTTGAATTGTTTTTTGTGACCTGTTCCATACATGGATAAGACATGTCTTTTGGGAACCAATAAATATATTATTATTATTATTATTATATTATTATTATATGAGCTGCTGAAAGTAAGCATGGTTGTACATGAACACAATGTTCTGGATGGCCGAAAACTGGTGCAACCTATGAACATGTCAGTAAAATTCACAAAATTGTACTACATGACTGCCAGGATAAAGTGCGGGAGCTTGCTGAAATAGAAAACATCTCAATAGACCACTTCCACTATGTTTTACATGATGTTCTATGAATGAAAAAGCTTTCTGCGTGGTGAATGTAAATGTTTGGTAACAGCCAACAAAAAACGCATTGGAATAAACACTTTGCAAGAGTGTTTAAACTTATTGAAGTGCAATTCCTGTTCATTTGTTTGACGTTTTGTGACAGCAGATGGCTTCACCATTATGCGAAGCAGCAGAGAAAATAGTGAATGGGGACCAGTGAAAGTGCACCAACAAAAGCAAACAATGGTTCCTTCTGCAGGAAGTGTTATAGTTTTTGGGGTTTACGTGGAGTGGTGCATATAGACTATGTGGAACAATGAAGGATCCTCACGGGAGCGTATTATGCTTCACCAATTGAAGGATGCGGTTGTGGCCACACGTAGCCAAAACGAAAGTGTTCCTTCACCACGATAACACATCTGTATGGGGTTGTGGCCGCAATACTCCATGGCCTACACTTTGAAGTGTGTCCACTTGTTCACTGCTTTTAGCTCACAGCCATCATATCCTCTCCCCAAACTTGAAGAAGTGGCTGATATAGATATTTTCAAATAATGAGTTCAAAGCAGAGGCAAATGCTTATTTTGCAGAGTTGGTTCAATCTTGTTATACTAAGGGAATGAAAATGTTTGGAAGTGATTGATCAAAGTCCTTTGAATCGCAAGGAGAAACAATGTTGAAAAATACATTGGTGCAAAAGTCTGGTTTTCTTAGTCAGCCCAAGAACTCATATGTGCAGGCAAAGGTGAATAGCAGCGTGTATTCAAAGTTAGAACTGAGTGCTGTTTTTCTACTTCATGTCATACCTTCGTATCACGGTATTGCAGGGGTTTGATTCCTGAGTTTTGTTTCCTTACTCCATCTTTTTTTTACCTTTAAAGGTTTTTGTGAACTCCTATATTGATGCACATGTTTTTCTTTGTGATTCAATATGCGTATGTGATTGGTTGTTTTATTCGTGTAACCTTAGGCGTGAAGTCAGTGGTACCAGAGGCCAGGGGTTGGATCGTGGTGAAGATGAGCGTGCTTTGCACAGGAGAGCGTTGAGGAAAGCGAAGCAGAAGAGGAGAGAGAAGAAGAGAGCGAGGAAACGGTTGGAGGCGATGATGGAGGGAGCGACGCAGAGCAATGCGGTTGCACCAGCAGCGGGAATGACGGCTGAAGGGTCACGGCCCTCTTGAACGGGTCACCAATGTGGTGCCTGACTGGTGAAAGGTACTGTCTAGAAGAAAACACTTGTGTTGCTCAAGGGATTATTGTTCCTAAGGCGGAATGTTTCCCAGGGGAAATTTTATTTATTTTCAAATCTTAAATGGATGGATCCTTTGGATCATCAGTCAATAAAGGCATAAATCAAGGAAGATCTTTATTAAAAAAAGGTACCCTTTTTGTTTACTCACCTATTGTTCTTATTCATGTTCTCCTAAGGGATATCATTTTGGAAGAACATGTATAAAAGTTTATGTAGTGCAAATAAATTGAAAAATTCCAAATTATCTTTCCTCGTTTGCTTAATTGCGGATTCGATTTTGGCTGGAGAAATACCCCCTGCCACCACACACAAAGAAGTATCATGGCTTTTCAGGAAAGTGGCTGAAAATAGTACTGATGTATACAGGTGGATGGATGGTCATTGATGATTTCAGCGATGACATTGTCATACACAAGGTATGAAATTTAAAGTGTTGTTGGTTGTGAAAGAGGATGTTAGGGTTTTGGTGAAAGGAATAAACTCAGAGGAACCAGTGGAATGAGAATTTCAATCAAAGGTATTCTCGTTGAGTAGCTGTCCACGTAGCAATGAATGGTAATTGATCCTTTTTAAGAATGATAGATTAAGCATTTTTGGTGAAAATCAACACATGCTTTGCCCCTTTATAAATATACAGGTAGTCCCCGACTTACGACCAGGTTTCGTTCCGAAGACTTGGACGTAAGTTGAATTGGTTGTAAGCCGGGAATAATATAGTACATACGTTGTGCCTGTAGGTATTACACTGCCTAAAACCACTAATGTACCAAGCGATGTAGCTTTATGTTGTAAGTACATACATGCTAATTTAATACAATGCTAAATTACATACAATCATTGAAATAACACACAAATCAAAATAGTAATATAATTCGTAAATTAAAAATCCTTACTAATTTGTAACGCCGGTGCGCGGTAAACATAGAATGGACGCGCTGAACATTTTACGATCTTATAGACGTTGAACCTCCGATACAGTTAAACTGCAACCATAACGAATAATAACCAGAACTGAAAGATATTTATAACTAATTTTCATAAATGCTGATTACGTCGTTATGGCACACTTAATGAAGAAAAGAAGAAACGAACCCGAATGACTTTCCATGCTCTTTCCTGGATGACCTGAAGAACGATTTTACTCTGGTTCCCTTCGATTCAGAACGGCGATAGATGGCAATCACCATATTGGTATTTATTTCTTTGGTTCGCCTCGTATAGGAGATATAGCCGGCGATAGATGGCTATTCTATTTTTTTATTTTTGTAATAGACGAAAGTACCACGGCGTGGCGATTGCCGTATATCGCCATAAATCGAAGGCACCCTCCATCGAATTTAGATCGAAATGAACCACTTGGTTGAAGTGATTTCGATACGATTCAGTAATATGCCAGATGAGTTGTCATAAAATCACGCGTTTCATTTGATGCTGATGCGCAGAGATTTCTTACCTTCATCGGTTCACTCAGGATCACACACCTTATCTCAATATCTGAGTGTCTCATTATCAACTCTTTCTTGCCATTATAACATACCCTTAATAAATATTAAAAATCGCAAAGGAGATGGATAATAGCGCGACAATCAGTTGAGCTCACAGTCGCTCAAAGGTAACTATTGGCGTAAATTTAGGATCTTTAATGAAAACTATCAAAAATTATTTATGGTTAATATATTTAAAAAGTTAGCATAAAATGAAATTTACCTTAGGTCCTCTTCATACATCCTTTGGACGCACGAAAGTTGTTCGTGAAAGTCTAATCTGAAGAAGAACAGTCGGGGGAACGCAATGGGATATCACAAATACATATCTCCATTCTCGATTTCACCAGATTTACTCGTGGAAGGCAATGGCGATGTAGGTTGTGTTGGAGAAACAGACTTGTTGGAACTCTTTTTCAAAAAACGTCAAATCGAGGTTGCACTGTGCATTTTTCTTCTCATTACAATTTTTTTTTAACTTGCTAGAGATCCCTGGATCAATCTCTCCACTTTCGAAAATCGTTCCGTGTTTGCATCCATACTTACGAGCAACTGCAGACCTTCGTTGAATTTGCTAAATGCTTGGGCCAAAGTTTTTCCTGAGAATGTCTTAGAAAGCAAAATTTTACTCTCTTCGTCAATGATTAGCCTTTCTTGCTCTGCTATCTTCGCTGATTAAAAAACCCTTTAAGTCCTCATTTGATAATTCTTCATTGGAAGCTTCCAGAAGCTCATCTACGTCTTCATTATCCACTGCTAAGTCCAGCGCTATTGTCATCATTATAATTTCTTTACTGGCGGTTGTCACAGCATTTTCTTCCTTAAAACCCTTAAAACCATCGGCATTCCTTTCAAGCATCACCTTTCTATATACCACGCATGAAATTTTCACTCACTTTGTCCCATGCCCCATCTAAGTTTTGTATGACATGAAGAATAAAGCCTTTCAATGATCAATCTCCTTTTTCCGTAGCTTCTATAGCCATTGCAACTGTGTTTCTTTCTAAGTTGCGATTGCTCCTTGATCCATTGGTTGGATGACAGATATTGTATTATGAGGTATGAAAACAACTTTTACATCGGGGTGCAGATCATTTAAATACTGGGAATGTCCAGACGCATTATCTAAAACAAACAAAATTATAAATGGAATATTCTTCACCAAACAGTACGCCTGTTCTTCTGGAATGAAACTGTAAAAACCAGTCTTCGAACAACGCAAGCATCATCCATGATCTCTTATTGGACCGGAAATATGTATACCGGCAAATCTTTCTTGTCCACACTCTTGAAGGCTCTTGGGTTTTCACAATGGTGTATCAGCAGTGGCTTCTAATTTTGGTCGGCAACATTTTCCCCAGCAAAAGCGTTAATCTGTCTTTGTGCGCTTTAAATCCAGGTAAACTCTTGGTTTCCTTGTGGATATAGGTACGATCTGCCACCTCCTTCCACAGGAGGCCTCTCTCATCTACGTTACATATTTGTTCAGGCAAAAAATTACCCCTCGCTACCAACTCATCAAACTTCTCCCGAAACAACTCAGCGGCACTGACAGCCTCCGCACTTACTTTTACACTATGCAAAAGCACACGTTGTTTAAACCGATTAAACCAACCACGGCTGGTATTAAATGTTAGGTCACAGTCCTCCTCTTTTTTTTGAGGTCCTCAAACTAACTACGTGCCTTTGCTTGGATTGTTGGTAAACTCAACGGGATCCGTTTTTTAATTTGATATTCAATCCAAATCACGAGTAACTTCTCCATTTCGTGGATGGGCCCTTTTTTTTAAGCCAAAATTGTTGTCTTCTACGTACAGTACCTTTGATAGCATCCAGAATATGGAGTCGGTCTTTTATGATGGCTCTAATGGTGGATTTCGTCTGGCCAAAACTGGTTGATATAGACGTCACAGTTTGTCCCGCATAAGAATGTTTCACAATGGCTAGCTTTTTTCCAAATCAATAGCCTCTCTCTATCTCTTTTCACCGACGCTAACACAACCAATTCTTATATGGGTGGCATTTTGCATCATACGGTTATCACACACAATAAGATACTTATGGTGGCCGGGCGTACTTGATAACTACCACAGCGGTCCTCTTGACTGCCTTCTGGCAATATCCCAACGGTGCTGATCGCTCGACCGTTTGTCGAACACACTGTAGACACCCTCGAACTCATTATAGCGAACCCGAGTACATCGTAGCAGCTTTAATTTTCCGCGACGCCATCTCTTGTTACGTACATATTAATTTTACAGAGTCAAGACTGCGTGGAGCAGCTTTCCCGTAACTCTACGTACCATAATTCCTTTGTTTGTACATTCCATGAGACGTAAAACTTTGTTAGTGAAATAATTACCTTTGTTATAGCGGCCCTTTACTTTATAATACCGCTGCTAAATATATGTTTCTCGGCGGTAACGCATTGCGATACTTTGAACGCGCTTTCCGTAACATTTTCAGAATAAATTTCGAAGCGGTTAAAATTTTATGTTTTGAAATAATATTGGTCGTAACTTCGGATGGTCGTAAGTCGGACGGTCGTAAGTCGGGGACTACCTGTATATATATATATATATATATATATATATATATATATATATATATATATATATAATATATATATAACATATATATATATATATATATTTGTTCTAGGACAATTGTTTCTTGAAACATTTACATAAAGCACTTTATAATTGTTCATAGTCTCATTACGACATCAATATGGTAATATTAATATTAGAAATGATTAGCTGACAAAACATCGACAATCTTAGCAATCAATACAAGGTGTCGATGTTTGAACTATAATTTTACATAACCAATTTAACAACAAATATTGTTTTAACAAAAACTTAATGGCATCCCAGCCGGCACAAGACAGGGCATATCCCTAATTAAACAGATAGCATCCATGGAATAGAAGGATACAGAATCTCTGTTAAGTATAGGTTATCTCACGGCAAAAGTACGCAACACAGATGCCCGGTATGGAGTATCCATGGATCATCTAGATAGATTTCCGCTATTATGGATGGAGCCCAGCTTCTCATGTACTGCAGCGCCATTTTTTCTCTCCATACGCGAGCGTGTGGGGAACTATGTCAGTCATGTGGAGCCATCTAACGAGCACATTTTAAACTAAATACCGCCACCTAACGGCAATTCAACTAACTAATATAAGGCGGATTTCGGGTCCACTTGCACTTTATAAATAAGTAACTGATAATATAACCAGTTACAAATGCAGCGCGAAGAAAACCGATCTTACCGAGTGGTTTTCGCAACCATTTTCAGATGTAGTCAGCAGATGCTGCAATTTATGCAAAATAATTCACCATTTCACAAATAAAATTAACAATAGGTAAAGGAAAAGGCAGGAACAATTACATCTAAAACATTTCCAAATCAAATGAAGTTTTATTCACGGCACGTTCACAGAACAGCAGATATACCGAACCAGTTAGGTCACCAGTAAGCGTACTCCAAAGATTAGCGTACTCCCAGTCGACACAGAAAATGCGGCCAAACTGTGGCCAAGCTATGGCTAAGCATTGTGGCCATAGTGTATGGCCATTATGGGTCCATAATGGTTTTGACCCCCTGGCCAAAGTGTGGCCACAATCAATGTGGCCACACTTGGAATTTTATTTGCTGGCCATAATTGTGCCAAAATAAAATGCGTTATTAATATTAGAAGAAATTATAGAATTTCCATATGTTAGGAAGTTATTCTATCCCTAAAGGAGGGATTTCTAACTGTCAAATAAGGGATATTAATTCTACATAGCCAGCAAACTTTCTCATTTTATTTCTTTAGTACAATTGCCACTGAAAGAGAGGTATATGACTTTGCAAGATTATTTTGAACTTTTTTTCGTCAAATAGTGAATTTCACACTACAGGCAGTTTATGCAATTCCTTCAGGCTGATTTCTTGAAAACAGGTATGAGAAGTAGATCACTATTGGGTCTCCTCGTCGCCGGGAAAACGTTCCATGGCTCTTCCTGATATCCACTTCACCACAGTCTACAACACTGAAATCACCAGCTTTACCGCAGCAAATATAAACGTATATATTTCTAATACTCGCGTTTTCGGGATCTATACAATTGTATGGTTGAACCTCAAGTTTGCGCTAATTCCACAAACCCACATGTGCATCACAAACGAACGTAAACGGAAGCCAAACCAATACGCAACTCAATGATACAACATCGATGAATATTTTTGCCGATTTTAAATATATTTTTTTTCCAAAATAATCAATGAATAGAAAATATTTTATCTCTGGTATTTATACATATGTATAGCAAATTATAATTATCATCCATATCATATTGTGGTATGCATTTGATGTACACAGTATACCCATTATGGCCAACCTTGTTATGTGGAAGTGTGGCCGTAGCTCGCAGGTGCTTAGGCCAGCTGCATTGTGGCAAACCGGACATGGGCCACAACAAGGCCACAATGCGGCGAGCCATAGCCATAACTGCCACAAGCGAACCAAACCTCAGCCATTTATTGGCCGTATTTTTTGTGCCGACTGGGCTCTTTCCCATGGTACTAAATGCTCCTTCCTTTCCAGTCTCCTTTCCGACGCGTTCTGCACATGTGCTTACAATACAAAGATGGCATTCACGACGAGGCAGTTCAGTTCAGTGTGTCCATCTACTTAATTTAACTCATATCTCCTCGTACATCCTTGAAACCCTTTATATTTTAATTAATATTTTTTCTATGCAAAATTACTTGTATCTAACTTCTTGATGAGTATTATTCATTTTACGGATTTTGTGTTGTTTCGTCCCTCACAGAGAAGCTAGGCTATTCAGCTGATATACGTCGCTCATCCTTTAACTACGTTATGCATAATTTGGTTAAGTTAATAATGGTTGTCTTTGGTCGTTATTTGTCACGTCCACCTTCAATTAACCCTGCAAATATTATATAATATAGGTTTAGATAGGAAATACGTGCTAATAATTCTTTTGGAGCATTACGTTTTCACCTAAAAGGCGTTGTTTTGTATTCTTACTTCGCTCAAGTTGAGATAAGTTGGGTATATGGAGTATGGAAGATATTCTATACCCACTTTGGAGCCACCTTATATTAGATAGTATAGCCCTTGTGCCGGCTGGGATATACATTTACTTATTATATTTGTGTCCTGTCCTCACTGTCAACAATAGACAGACGTTCTTATGCCACTCCCCTTCTAACCTCCTTCGTTTCTCCTGGCCTGAAAGTTCTAAATTATATTCTTACTAGCGGAAGGATCCCGTTGAAATTCAACGGGTGTGAGAAAAGTCAAATGTATGAATAATATTAAGATTTATTGCAAAGCACGAGTCCCAACTTGGAATATGGAGCTATCTCTCGCTCCAAAACAAAATAAGCCAACAGTAATACATAAATGCTATCAGTTATCAAACATCACCGTTACAAAAATGGGAATACTGTTTCCATTTTCTAGGTGAAGGTGCCCATTGATATGCAGCTGGAGGGATAATATAATCATTACCCATTGTATTTAGGCATTTTAAGATTTTTCATGAAGGGACGGAAAAGACTTAGTTTTATGAAGTTGGGTATGGCTCCAAGTCAGTATCAGAAACATAAAGATGATTTAAACCATTGTAAACTTATCATTACTGCCAGGATTTATATTGAGCCCTATTATAAAAATACGAGACGATGATTATTAAAACGGCAATACAAGTACGGTCACACGTGTAAACAAAATCTGACGTTAGATCGTCTTCGATTTCCATGGCCCCCTTCGCGAGACCATAAGAAGAGTGTTCTCCTCCCCTCCCCACATTTCACGCTCGACGCAATTATTGAATGGCCTTAGCTCCTTCTCGAAGCAATTTAGTCAAGTCACAAACCACCTCAAATATGATATTCCTAAATGTGACACTGTCATTGCTAATTGCCTCCTGTTTTCGCTCGCTGTGGTGCAATTACGTTTTGTTTGTTTAAGCAAATATTTTTACATTTTTCGTTCCCTATTACAATCAAGGGGTTATAACCCCTTCCTCATAACCCATATCATATATGACCGCGTTAATCAAATTGTTATTCGCTTCTAAAACTCGTGCCATCCAATTTTGATCCTGTCCAAGAAATTGGCTTTGGTTTGTGTTTGTCGCGCAGCTTAGTGATACCTGTGCCCGAGTCCGCCAGTAAATTCGCCATTAACTTTCCCTTCGATGGCTTTTCGTATTCTTCAACTTCCCAGAACTACCATGACACGCCACCTCTTCCTTGAAGAATTAGACATTATCAATTTGTAATTTTACCGAAAGAAACATACACAGCCGCGAAAAATGTATTAAATGTGTGTTGGTAAGTTGAAATCCAGACCTCTTTATTATTAATATATGGATGGTTTTTTGTGAGTTTAGGTCTTCTATTAAAATGAAAACTATTTAACTTCTGGTCGACGTTCCGGAAATTTTATTTTTCCTTATTCAAGGCTATAAATGGGATGAACCACCAATAACGTAAAAATAATAAACATGGTCTAAAGGATATTTACAACCCAACCTAAAATTCTCACGTTGCGATTTTCTGATTTTCAGAACTTGTGGGAAATCACAGGCGGAAATATAAAGCATTGAAGAAAATCCTTGTGACCGTTGCTATTTGGATCAAAAAAGATTCCCTGAAGTTCAGCAACTCAACCATAATTTTGATTTTATTCATTTTAACAGCAACAAATTCTCTTTGCTTAGGTTTGTCGAAGAAGAATTGGGTAAAAGTGCGAGAAGGAAAAAAGAAAACATCTCATGCAACTCCTGTCATTTGTTTTCAACAGTTCTCATTCCATCGCACTTGCACCTATGAAATCCCAAAAAAAGAGCTAATTGATTCTGGAATTCCACGCCCTTTGTGCTAGGCCAGCGGCTTCATCCGTACGATTCTCATTGCAAGTACGCCAACACAAATACTTATTCCCAGTCACAGGTAAAACTGATGCTCTGCTTCTCAAAATCCATGGGACACTGCACATTAATGAATTGAATTGAATTTATTTCATGCTCTGGGTTTCCCCATAAGAGCAGTACATAAAGAAAACATTGGTAAAGTTTGCAACAAAAACAACACAACAGAAACAGCTAGCAAACAAGTCATCAAATAATAAGTCAAAACTATAAACAATAACAATATTGTCAGAAAAGACTGAGTTACAATAATGTCATAAATTTTATATAAATTAATACAATAGTTAGGTTACATTTAAAGTCCTCATTGAAACACTAATTGTTGACAATTTATGCACAGGTTTAATTACATTTATGATTTATAAGTCTTCATTGAAACAATATTCGAAAAGTTTTCCCTTAAAGATTGGTAGAGAGGCAGAGTTTTTTATGGGCAAAGGCAATGAATTCCAAAGGGCTTTTACTGTGAAAAGGGGCATAAAGAAAAGAGCAGGGGAGAAGAGTTTATATTCTTACGAATGAACTCGAACCTCACTATTTTAAATGTTCCTCAATTCATTTAAAATGCTGATTCCTTTCGCTTTTTCCTGTAAAATCTGTCAAAGTTCTTGACAATGCCACAATGCGGAAGACCTTTTTTCTTCAGATGCGAATATGGTCCGAAACACTCATACTGACACTATATAATCAAAAGATGCGTTTGATCAATCATGAGTACATACGTGAATCAGCTGTTTTAATTAAGCTAACTAAATATCTCAAACTTAGGCATTTTAGCATATTTCCGTTTCAATATTATAATAAATGTCTAAAAATCACAGCAACCAAATTTTACCGATTAGTTATAAAAACAATGTAGTGATGTATGATGCATGGTAATCCAGTCACTGAAATAAGTACGATTGTTGATATTCGAGTCACTCAGCTAAAAATATTGCGTCGCGGTGAACACAGTGATATATATTTTTCCTCTTAAGTTTGCCTACTGATTTGTGTATTCGACTCTTCTCATACTTCTTTCTTGTGTGGTCAGACAGGGAAGGAATCACATTTTACACTTCCATCTATCTTCCCTGATATGTTGCTGCACCTGACCTCAACAATTGCGGGTCGTCAATACTCACAATCTCCTTAAAACTAATGTTTTTGAATGCACAAAGCTTACATATTATCGTAAATGCACTTCTACCCTTAGGAAAATTTACTAAAGGAAACTATTTACTTAAAGTGAATTGAAACATTTAAAGTTAACTTTTCAATTGAAAAGGTTTTCTAAAGTCATGAGTTCATTTTAATGTTTTCTTTATTTTCTATATATATTTCTTTCATTTTTTTCTAAAGTTTTGAGCCAGTCCTAAAGTTTTCCTATAGTTTTTTCAAAATTTATTGATGAATTCGAAAGTTTTTTAAGTTTACTTTAGGATGATGTTTCAATTCTCTTTAAGTAAACTTAAAGTTTTCTTTAGTAAAATTCACCTGAGGGTAATGTCGATAATTTGCTTGGATCTGGACTTGTGGATCTGGAATTTTCCAGTGAATGTGATCAGCCTCATTATAGTCGTATGCCTTTTACATCTACATCTACACAAGGCCTTGCAAGCCACCATAAAGGTGTGTGGCAGGGGGTGAATTCACATCAAACATGCACTTCATATCATGCCTAAGAAAAGTAATAATTTACTAGTCTAAACTTCATAATTTGAAAAAGGATTTGTTTGTAGTGAAGCAAGCATGCAAAAACATGCTGTGAGTCAGGTTAGTTTAAAGTCTTCATACCAACATGCAACTACCTATGCTATCCATTGATGCACTCATATTTGTACTCTTGGATATATTTACAGCTACAGCTAGATACATTTTACACTTGACATAAGTGCTAGAACCAGGTTTTCCTTACCCTTCACTGGTGCAAGGCCTATGAGGCACACACTGTGTGAGCTGGTCAGCAGTGCATGACCAGGTTTCTGGATCACGGTAAAGGGGGCATATCAGACAAGCTATGGGGCTGTACTCATTGAAGACTTCCTGACAGAGTACAAGAGTTTGACTGTCGTGGAGTCGTTTACCATATTTCTTTTATTCCCGAATCTGATAGATTGTTCGTTGAAGCTTTCGCGGCTCATGATGAATACATATGTTGTTCGGGTGTGCCGCGTGAATTTCAGGTATTGCCCCGACGTTTCGTGACCTATGCTGGTCACTTTTTCAGAGGGATATGAGGTCCTCGTTGCGGGTGAGGGTATTATATATCTTAGTTATCCCTATAAAAAGGGACCAGCATAGGTCACGAAACGTCGGGGCAATACCTGAACATCACGCGGCACACCCGAATCTGATAGAGTTTGCAAAATAAAAAGACCTGTCTTTTTCTATTTTTGGATCCGTCAATTATTTCTCGAGTTAGATGAGTCGAAAAACTGATGTTTTTTAACCCTTTCGGAAAAGTGGGCGTGGTGCAACCTCTGACGTATATCGACTTCGTCCAATCACAACTGAGCCCGCGAAGCTACTTCGCCTTATCGCAAAGGAGGGGGGCGGGGGCGGCATAGCTGACTCTGCCAATAGGAGCGATTGCGACAGCATCTGTGCAAGCAGACCTTCCGAGAACCCCCCTCTACTCCCTTCCCTTCCCCTAAAAGCAGTCAAGGACGGGAGGAAAATGACGTCAGTGTTATCAAAGCAACTTATTCGGTGGGCGTCACCTTTTGCCTATTTTAATTTTTAATATATGAGTGAATGGTTGTGGTTAGAACATTAATTTTTTCACTAAAATTCTTTTTTTGTTTCCATCTAACGGTTTCGTGTACAAAATTGCGATTTCTGTTCCGAGTAAATGCCCACATTCTTTGACGATTTGTTGCAGTCGTATTTTGCTTCTGATTGTTTCACTCGCACCTATTTGCAAGAAAACAGTATGGATATTAACATTTAGCTGGAAGATGGATTTTTGTTGATTCACGTGGGTGTTCTCGAGTCTGTTTCCGCACTTAATAGGCGCTTCAGACCGGGAAGAAAGGCATAGCGATGGGGAAGGGAAAGGAAAATCTGTTATTGATTGGGGTGAGCTATTGACGACTGAGGCTATTTGCGCCGTTAATGATGGATAGGGGTGATGTGAGAAAATGGGGTGTGGGAAGATCAAGTTCTTGCATATTAAAGATTGAGGGTATGGAAGGAAACCCGGTGTCGGAATTAGTCTGGATTGGAAGGAAGGCGCCAACGGTTTACCATCACACGCAGGCAGAGGCGACGTACCAGAAGAACTCAACATTTTTTTGTTTATATTTAGTCGGGGCCGGCTTAAGACAGAATGAATACCCAGGCGATGTGTCGTAATTTCATAGCCCAAGAGAGAAATATAAAGAGTAGCAGTTTTAGAAAGAAAATCCTGTCGAAATATTCGCACACTTCCGTTTTGCACTTCTTTGGAACCAAATGCAGTTGAGCACCCTTAATCCGGGAACCCCTAATCCTGGGAATACCCTTAATCCGGAAATTTTTCCATGACCTGGTAGGTACTTTGTGGAAAATGCCGAAACATTTTTAACCGGAACATTGCCTCCCTGCCAAGATATTATTCTTATATGAATACCGAGATACCATTCTTAACATTAATTTTCCCATTTCGAGAATCAGAATAATTTAAACATATACTGGTACTTTGCGTTTACTCTAATTATTCTTGAACTTGAAGTAAACATATACATTTGAAGACATCGCCGAGACGGTCTACGACTAATTTACAGATCGGCCACTTTCAATGACGCGCGCATTTTTGATATACCACTAGCCGTAATTTGATAAAAATTATTTGTTATCTGCTTATGTTTCTCCCAAAACATGTCTCATCCATACAGTAGTTGCAACTGGACAAAACGTTAACGATCGCAGAAAAAGTGCAAGTTGTGAAAAAGCTTGACGCCGTTGCATCAGTAAAACCAGGTTTTATAGGAACCTGGAAATCATGGAAAACCTGGAAAAGTCAGGGAATTTAACGTGTGGTCAGTGAAAAAACGCAAAACGTTCAAATTTAGGAATTTATTACTTGAAAATGCCAAGAGATCAAAAACTGCGCATAGGAGCGGAGGGCAGGGTGAAGGGGAGGGGACGACTGGCCTCAGGCTGGCTTCGCTGTGGAGGAGTCAGCCCTATTCTGGTTCTTTCTGGCTATAGCCTGCACGATTCGGTGAAAAGATTGGCGAAAGTTGTGTGCATCTCATTTTCATTCGCTAGCTTTTTTGCCAGGCTTTGTCCCTCTGGTGACGAAAAAGTTATTCTCAGTCAAATTTGATTTCACTTAGCCAAATTTGTAGAAGGATGTGAGGAAGAAAAAATTAAGATTGATTCAAAAAGCTACTTTAACATAACATCAGGTTTGAAGGAAAAGCCAGGTTAGCCCTCTTTGCATTTATTTTTCTGCAATTAAAACCCTTTCTGAAAGCATATCAATGTAAGTAATTATAATTTTTATTTTGTGGACTTAAAGTTGTTGATCTCTTATTACTGGAAGTTCATATGATTAATATGAAAATAAACCTATAATTTTTCATAAGTTCTCTGCTTCTTTACTACCACTTTTGTCGCTGTAAATGACCGAAATCTTGGAGTTTTCAGGTGCTCAAAAGTCAGGGAACATCACTAATAATGGTCTGGAATTCCTGGAAAAGTCACGGTAAATGAAAATGAAAACCCCTATAAACCCTGATGTAGCTTTGGCGGGGTCCGGTGTGAATGGGGTAAGGAAGAGCTGGTATGTCATTGCTCATAGAACATACATTTCCTGCTCCCATACGGTGGAACAGGAAGCGTAAAAGGGTTAACAATGCACACTTGAAGGAAGTGGTTATCAAATAATCCCGTGAAGAATCACTAGTACCCATGGTTGTCTTGCAATTCTGAAGCAATCGCCTGTAGTTTGGCTTCAGTAGTGGAAATCCTCCAGGGTGATTCGACCGATGCAGTTGATGTCAGTAAATGCATTTAATTTTCTCCCATTTAAGTGCATTTACTACTTCCCAAATCATCTGACACAATTAACGAGGAGTACGGATTCATAGTTTCCAAGTCCTATTGCAGACACTGGCAAAGACCATTGACCACTGCAGTCTTTCCAGACCTGAGTAGGATTTCAAGACAGTTGTTTTCCCTGCAGACCCATTACTGGAATACGAAGTGCCTACGCATATTTTTCATATGAATTCAAATTGTTTTGATCAAGCTTTAGGAGCTATTATAGCAAATCTTCCACAGAGAAAAAATCAGAGTACATGATCTTTGAATTCATTAGGAGCTATGTTGGACTGACTTGTGTACAGCCCATGATAGGAGAAGTTGACCATCCAATGCTGCACTAACGTTGATGTGTGAACCGTTGCAGTGTTGTTGTATTGGTGCTGGCACGTGCGTGCCACACAGCATACAACTCCTTTAAAGTACTTTTCATTGGTTTTAGCTCATTCAATATGGTTTTTTTTATTAATTTGCATGAGATCGTTTACACTTTCCAACTAGTTACTTGTAGAGTGTATACTTGATCCAAATCATATTCATTCTCTTCGACAGGGATCCAAATTTGGTTGATGGGACAGACCCTCATCAGGCTGTGGGTGCGAATTCTTCAACTCCAGTGTGTATTGTAATTATTTATTAGCTCATGGACCGCTTCCTTGAATTATCTGAAATTCATTTTTGTACACTTTTAGAAATGATGCTGTACTCTCCACGGTCTTTTATTGAATGTATTAATGTTTCAATAATTTTAATATCTATACTTATGTACCTGTATTTCTCTTAAAAAAACAATGTATTGCTTTTTATTATGTGAACCATGTTTTGTTGTTTTTTTGTAAATCTCTAAAATTTGAATGACAAATAAATAGCTTAATTTTTATAAATGAATGAAAAATTAACTCCGAAGACAACACAGCTCAACAAGTCAATTCGGCATAAGCTTTTCTGATGTATGACGTAGAGGCGCCACGTGTCAGTGTAGAAATACTCTCTTCAAACTATGAACAAGAAAGATGGGTATTAAAAGAGATTTATTTAAATGCCTTAAGTGCACTTGTTATGGTATGATATAACCATGGTTATACTGAAGACAATCATGCTTATTGCAAAAAATTTTATGCTCATCTGCACTGTGAAGCTGAAAGTAGATCATGAAATGCGTGCGTTACATCTGCAGTGAAGAAAGGAAGTCTTATATCATCTGAGCAGAAACTCTCAAAGATAGGAAGAAAGTTAACCTCATTAGTGGATCCTGAATGCTCCATAATAATGCTTCTCAAGGTCTTACAATTATGATCTTACCAACTGTAACCAGCGGATCGCGATCAAACTTCGTAGGGTGGTAGAAAACGAAAATTCATTAGATACGTGTCTTCGGAAAGGCGTCCAATAGACCTTAGTTTTCGAGATATTTGCATTTGAAAATCTTTAAAAACGCATAAAATGAAGCATGACGCAACCCGCAATACACGCACGCAGCCCCTGCTGCTTCCTCGGCGTAATCTTCAAGGCCAGCGACGGAGTGGAGATGGGACTCTTCTGTGACTCATAACTCAAGCTAATGCTCTGCGTGCGGCAATACCTGCATTCACCACTCGTCAGAACATTTACCACGACTTTAGTATCGGTACACGCGTTCGTATGCTGAATGGACCTTTGCCTTGATGCTTTCAGTTACAGACGAAGCTCGTTGAATAAAAGCTGTAATATATAATTATTGCATGAAATGGGCATCCATCGACGTTAGATGGAAAGGGTTCTTCACTTTTTTCCTTAATTGGTAAAAGACCTTCCTGAAAAATTTATATTCCCGATAACGACAAGTTATCTGGGATTTTATACGACGAAGACCACACAAGAAAAATTTCTTTTCCCAGTGCTTTTGCAGGGAGAGAGACATTTTTACTGGCTTGCATTTGTAGTAAAGCTATACTGTCGTAGAGGTTCATCACAATAATGTAACGCATTTGTTAACTCCTGCTTCTCACTATTTTTCTTAAAAATCGGGATGTTAAATGGGTTTCGGTCTTCGTCATATGAAATCTCGGATAACATATCGCTAGTTTGTGGTGTGCTTGCGGTCTCCATGTCACTCGAGTGACGCCGATCGGCGTCTGCACTCAAAAAAGAGGTTGGATGCGGCATCCAATTTTAGTTAGAGAAGGAATTGTTAGTCCAAAAGCAATCGTAATCGATACGATGGTTGGGTGAACCGTCCAATTTCATTTAATGCTCTCGCAAAGAGTCTAGCTCCAACTAGTTGGATTGGACAACCATTGCAATTGTTACTCCGTTCGGCTGAGTAATAGTTTCAAAGTGCATTGTTTTTTCTATAATCAATGCATCAACACACACATTCGGCTGTGCAATATTTTCAAAGTGCATTGTTGTTTCTATAACCAATGCAACATTAGACACATTTCTGTAAATAGTGCGACAATGCAGTTGCTTACATCTTTCAACTGCGTGAAAATATAACATTGTACTTGAGAGAAAGGAGTTTCCGGCGTGAAATATTTTGCTGTCATCCTTACACTGTAAATGATTATTGTTTACGATTTAAACGATTATTGTAATGTTTATTACGTAACATTGCAAACAGTTTCAGAGAAGTTTAAGGATAGTATAGCAGCGGAAACAGCACTAATGATAAAAGTATTGAACGTTATTTAAATTTCAATGCCTGTGCTTATGGTTCTTTTAAATATTGTAGTTGATTGCTTTAGAATGAATTTAATATATTAATGGAAAATATGATAGGGTGGCAGTGACTATACTAGCAGCGAGGTGTCAAAAACAATGTTGACGTTGATAGCGTATTTAGCAATGGAAGTGTTAAAGCGTGTTTTGATTGTGACGAGTTGTATATATTGTGTGCATAATGAAACTCAATGGTAATACTCCACACTAATACTCCACACATAAATTAGTGTGGAGTATTACCATTGAGTTCCATTATGCATATTAAAAACTTCCACAAAGTTACGCCTGAAACGACTTCGTATATATTGTGTTTAGAAATTAATCATTGTTATTTGAGAAGACGATCTTTGTAAATAGTGGTAACTTACAAACTTTCCAGCCGGTCATCTACGAGAGGATGCTGGACAATAATTCGTGTGTGGTCTTCAGGCTTGCATTTCGTTAGCATACTAGCGGATAATATATGAATCAGTGTGCCCTTTTGTAGAAACGAATACATCCGTGTTTCATTAATAAAAATATGCGAAAATAATGACTTGGTTAACTTGCAATTTCTGTATGATAATAAAACTTCCTCATATTCAATAATGGGATTCCAAGAGCAGGCATGAAAACGTAGTCAAGACAACAGAACAATTACTTGCGGAATTCACTACAGTAGGTTGTGAGGCACCGACTATAGTATACTCGCAAACTGTGGGTCCAAGGAAGTTAGACCTTTGAGTGAAGATTTGACGACACGAAATGATGCCATTAAAATCCACTCGATAGTGCATCACCGGCTGCAGGCTTCAGTTTATCAAAAAATGGTTCGGTATGTTTGGTACACCTGAAAGTTGACCGAAGATCATGAAGTGTTTGTTAACGTAAATGATGTTTCATTTCCTGAAGAACTGGTAAAAAAATATGTGGCAATGGAGCATTTATTAAGTGTTCTAGGTGCAAAAAGTATTTTCGTTTTTCCTGTTTTTATGATAATTATCACCCAAGTAACTGTTCTGGGGAATGAAAATACGAAATGTTTACGCATAATTTCTTACAGTGAACATTTATACATTCGCAAAATAAAGTAAATCTTTAAAAAATTTTAATTTGCTTATGTAAAACATTTTGTGCCAAGTAAAAATGTGTAGGATATATTTTTCCTGACCGAATTTTTTAGGTAATGTGATTATGTTCTCTAATATGCATTTCTACTACGACCCTGTTTCTTAATGCTAATGTCAAATACTGGGGCAGAGGGAAGGTTCTGCATAAGATAGAGCCAACTTCTACCCAGAATTTACCCAAGAAATTCAAGCTGCGCATTCCAAGACAGCGGATTGATAATGGTTTATGGGAAAAAGAGGTAAAGTTGCTGAGGTTTACCTAAAAAATTAGGAAAATTAAGGAACGAAATTCGGGGACTATAAATTTTTCAGGAAGGTCTTTTACCAATTAAGGAAAAAAGTGAAGAACCCTTTCCATCTAACGTCGATGGATGCCCATTTCATGCAATAATTATATATTACAGCTTTTATTCAACGAGCTTCGTCTGCAACTGAAAGCATCAAGGCAAAGGTCCATTCAGCATACGAACGCGTGTACCGATACTAAAGTCGTGGTAAATGTTCTGACGAGTGGTGAATGCAGGTATTGCCGCACGCAGAGCATTAGCTTGAGTTATGAGTCACAGAAGAGTCCCATCCCCACTCCGTCGCTGGCCTTGAAGATTACGCCGAGGAAGCAGCAGGGGCTGCGTGCGTGTATTGCGGGTTGCGTCATGCTTCATTTTATGCGTTTTTAAAGATTTTCAAATGCAAATATCTCGAAAACTAAGGTCTATTGGACGCCTTTCCGAAGACACGTATCTAATGAATTTTCGTTTTCTACCACCCTACGAAGTTTGATCGCGATCCGCTGGTTACAGTTGGGAACCTTCCCTTGTTAGTTTATATGGTGCTATATAACCTTAGCCCCTGGAATACTGAAGTACCCCTAGACTACGACAACTATAAAGTTTTACTATTCCATTTTTTATTCTAGAAATGGCCCAGAATTAAGAACTTTTCAAAATTTACTTTCGAGTTGTCAGATTGTTGAGGTGAATCATGCGATAACTTTCGTGTTCATGCTAAAATAACGTCTAAGTAGCCGTGAGTTTAGATTTTGTAAAGCACACCGGTCGCTTAGCAATTGCCTGGTATGAGAAGTGACAGCATAAGTAAGTATCAGTGACTGCTTTCATAACGAGAAAATGTTAGAGAAGAAACTTATGAAATCGGGCCTAAATGCGTGCAATTCCGTTGTTCACCCTGACCTTTACCGAATGAAAACAATTCTTTTTCAATCGGGCAATTTGAATGGCTACTGACATTCCACGGAGTGCGCTCAGTCCATTTGTATTTTCATATGCGTCTAAATTTGGAAAGTATAGCCTGAAAGTAACCAAAATTGTGTCTTATGCGAACAAAATTAACTACATGCTCAAAAAAGCTCAATACGCAGAAGAAATTAATGATCCCCTTCAATCAAATTGAAAGCAACGCCATCTTGGCTGTATTTGTTGTTGTTGACCTATGCTTACGGTCGTTATATCTTATCTCGTTTATAAAATTGCGTAATTCCTATATTTATGTCTAAGGAATATGAACGGAAGTTCTTCTTAATGCCAACAACCTTGCTTTAATTCGTAATTTTCATTTTAAGTCTGGAAGAACGAACTCTCTCTCCAATGGAGGAAGCAATGTATTAGTACCATGGGAGGAAGATTCAAATTACCACCGTAGCGCTCACCATCCAGGGGGAGTTCAGCAGCTGAGATACAGGGGAAAGTTCGCTCAGTGAGCGCTACTCCCCCTGGATGCACCCATTGATGTACCATCAGTACGCTGGTACTTTCTTAGTTAGGGATTTTGGGAATTTGGGATTTTTAAGACTCAAAAACGGTGGTTTTAGGCTAATTATTTGATGAAAAAAGACTGCTATACACAAGTAGTAGGTCGTTTTATTAGTAAAAGGTTTATGGTAGTCATTATGGGCCTAGATTGAAATACCGGTAATATTAATAATAAAAACTTATGATGATGCTTTATCTAGTTTTTAAAGTATGACTTAATGATAAGGAACGCAGATATAGTCAAATCACTTTTATGATTTGATAAGTTCATTTGTTTTTATTATTAAATTTTTTTACGGTAAACAAGAGTCAGGAAGTTTAAATAGGAAAAAAATTCAAAATGTAATTACACTTAATTTAAATTTGTCTGCTTGTTGATCTTTGAACTAGAGATACGAAACAATAAAAGGGGGAATTTGTAATGGGTGCAATAAATTAGTAAAATATATATATCCTTTATTCTTTTTGTTATATCGTTTTGTCTGCGTTGGGAGTTTTTATAATGTCCACGTGTACAGCCAAATAAATACAGAGGCTGCCGCTGCGCTATTGCGCGAATTCGTGATTATTTGTCCGGTTTCGCAAGTATCGCTTCCGCTTGTAACATACCAAAAGAGTGTAAAATAGGCCCTAAGTTCAATTATGTCGGGAACTTGATTTAGTTCTAAGCGAGAAGCACTGCATAATAAAATAAGATATATGTTCAATTATGTCGGGAACTTTATTTAGTTCTAAGCGAGAAGCACTGCATAATAAAAAAGCTACTGAGGTTTTCTGCATTCATAATGTTCTCGGCAGCCATTTAACCACGAATACAATGTGAATGACAAAGGTGGTAAGAAACTAAAAGAAATTTAGCTGTCAAGCTTACCCCAAGATCCGCCACTGGTAACAACCATGTTGACAAACTCGCGAGAATGTTGAATTTGTGCAATTTGGTAGGTTTACGCGTAATTGCGTTCTAGTTGTTTCTCTCTGAATTCGTTCCGGAAAAATGCTTCGCATTATCACCCTTGAACTTGCACTTGAAAAAGTGCAAGTTCATTTTAAAATATGCATCTTGCACTACAGACTTCTCCAATAATTTTTTTACCCACTTATCCCTTGGCTATGATGCCAATTATGTTCATTTATGGTACTCGGGAAGATAGACATTTTATATCAATCGATAAGACAATCTATCTCTCTAATCTTATTTATATCATATATGTATAATCTTATTTTTATCACAATGCGCGGGGTTTTTTTTAAATAAATATGTTACATAAAGCTTTAGTAAATCTATTCATTCATTCAGTAAAGATTCTGTGAGGGATTATGGCTGTATTTCAACCTACGATCTGGCAATAATTCCCAACCTAATTCTTCCATTAATTCTGATACACTATTCAACCTATCGTAACACCTTTTAACGAACCTAGCTGCTCTACGCTGCACACTGTCTAGTTCTCTCATCAAACCTAATTCATTCGGATCCCATACACTGGCTGCATACTCAAGGTGGGGCCTAACAAGTGAAAAGTAACGTCGCTCTTTTGTCTTCTCGTCACATTTCCCGATTACCCTTTTGATAAACCTTAGCTTTCTGTTCGTCATTTGAAAGTTTGCAGTTCCAACAACTAAGAAGGCATTATGTTAGGTTGGGAACAATTATCAAACGTAGGTTAAAATACAGAATAAATATCGTGTAGAAATATAAAGCAAACAGATTTCCCGACGATGTTAGAATTATAACAAGCACCAGCGTGCTATGGCGGGAATGGAGAGAGTTTGATGTAAATGTTCTAAAAAAATATAGAGCTTCAAAGGAACAAGAATTTGTGTATCATAATTTCCACAGAGAAAACGGACGCCTTGATAGCTCAACTGGTAGAGCATCTGGTCGGAAATCAGGGGGTCCGGGTTCGAGTCCCGCTCAAGGCGAATGATTTTCTTCTCTGTGGAAAATTTGCATTTGTGCAATTTCAGCGGGTAACGCCGCTAAAGTTTTCACGGCCAGCACGTCATCTTTGAATTTCGACTCGCTCCGGCGGCCGCAAGGTCTGACCTCTGCTCACGTGCGAGACTCTTCTCTGCGCATGCGCGCCTTTTGTGTAACTGCGGTGGGAGGGATCCCTGAATGAGGTAGGTTTTTAATTGTCGTCTTTCCATTCAAAGGGCCTGTGTTTCCGAATTTCCGTCAGTGGCGGCCATTTTCCAAAAGTTCACCCGTCCCCACTTCAGTGCGAAGGCGTGTCGGACCCAAGAAGAAGGTGACAATACCTCCCCTCCCCACCCCGTACACGTGACTACCTGGACCTTGCACCCGGAAGTAGGCTTGTGCGACGAGTCGATTAATCGGAAGTCATCGACGGTGATTTCAGTCATCGCGGTGCGATAACTGAAATCGATGACGATGAATGTCATTGACCATCGACAGCGATGATTCGATGAGAATCATTGATGTCGGTGGGTCATGATGTGCTTCTGACGACAGGAGAAACGCTACCTCTGCTGACGACCCCTTCCTGGCGGAGCTCCACAAGTACGAGGAGGTCCCAGATTTATCCAAATCTACGGACGTCTTACATTGGTACAGCGACAGGAAGGATGTGTATCCCCGCCTTCAGAAGTACGCGAGGAAATACCTCTGTTATCCTGCCACTTCAACGTCGTCAGAGCGGTTCTTCAGCGATGCAGGAAACGTTGTGTTGGACGACCGACATCTACTCATCGATGAAAATGCGGAAATGAGAATTATATTACACCACAACAAAGAGTTGTTGCTTCATTTGTAACTTGGTGCTTGTTTCGCTCTTTAATAAATAGTCCTCGTCCTTCTCAATTAAGTTTGACCCAATTCAATCTTCACTTATTAGCCACAATAAACTGCCAACCGAGACATCCGCACCGATCATCGAGAGTCATAGATCATCGTAATTCATCGATTATCGATAGTCATCGATCATCCTATACACTCTATTCGATAATCGATGACAGCCATCGTCATCGAACCATTCCGATGAAATTTTTTCATCGAAAATCTGTGACCAAAATCGGTCATCACACAAGGTATTCATAATCACCTCTTCGACTGTATCCTAGAGTATATACTTTCCTCATTTCTGAACGACATTGCGGGGTCGTCGCCAGTTTGCCTGCTGTGATGGGTATCAATGCTTCTCAACCATTTCGGCCTCGCGGACTCTTTTCGACGTTCTCCTATTGTAGTGTACAACTAGGTTGGAATATATAAGAGGAGGAATTGACATGATAGTCTATGGGTGACGATAATTAGCCATTGAAGCGTCGCACAGTGGTCGGAAATCGAAAAAAGGTGGACAACAGTCTAAAATTGCTTTTCTTAACATTTAAACCTGACACTTAACGTAAATAGTCACAAAATATTGCTGATTAAATAACAGTACGGCATTTGTCGTGATTCTCACCCGTAAGTTAGATACAGGGGCTCGAATTGACCAACTTTCCATAAATAAACTCGTCAAAACAAGTCAAAAAAAAATCATAGGAAACTACTCTATTGTGATCTACTAGATCTTGCAGAACCTAATAATATTTTTTGATCGCGTGTTTTAAGTTCTTAGAGCTGGGGTACCTTTGGCAGCTCTTCGCGTTCGCCGGACAGCAGTGATTTTCATTTATGTGTGCTGTCTACTCATCTACAAAGCTGTGCGGATCATTTATGTCCGTTTGGTTTTCATGAATATTTGCATTATCGAAACCGCTGTCTTATATTATTGGTTATTGAAATGTCGTAAAGTGTATTGAAATGTTTTCATTGGGATACCCTTTTCGGAGCATCTCTCACCGCGTGCACTAACTCAAGGTGGTCAAAATCGGAGGTTTTATATCACTTCCGTACCCTTCTCGGCCCCTTTCACAGGACACTTGAGGTATTCTTACATATTCTGGCTTGTTGTTAATTATCTCGTTTCGAGCGCGATGAAAAAGTGATATGAGCGATAGTCAGTGACTGAGAAGAGACGGAATTATGTGGGATTAAAAACAATATTAAATACCACAAGTGCAAGACATGCTACTCTCCGTTAACTGCGGGACACACATTACACACAGAGTGTGACGAATACAGTCTTTTTTGTGGAGACTTAATGGGAGGCTTAAAAGTCATCATTGGTGACAATAGCGAAAATAAGTCTCGCGTTTTAGAATTTCTAAAATTAACAGCGCTTTTAAAAAAGTATAAACCAAATTTGAGAACAGTGTAATCAGAATATATATATATCAAATGAATAGAAGAAAATAAATACTTTTGATGACTGAATGACAGGAATACGTTAAAATTTCGCAAACTTGCAGTGAATACTGTGACGGCGTTTGCCGTTGACATTGCACAACAACTGCATTGAATTTTTATCAACTTTTACGATGACGATTCTGGTTCTTCTGAAGTCAGTCACTGAGAGCGTAATTTCCGCAAATGCCGACTTCGATGTTTGTCGGTATTTTTACAGTCGAGATTTGATGAATCGTCCTGTCTCACCAATATATTTTTTCCGCACGTTCCGCTGTTTTCTTTCGCTTTTACCGATACTCAGTCGCCTGCATTTTGCACCCTTAAAGGCGGCTTTACACGATACAATGTTTTGTACAATTTCTTGTACAATATCTTGTACAAACGCTTGTACAAACTGGAGGAAATTGTATACTTGTCTGAATGGAATTAGAACAGGTTCTATTTTACGTATTGTCATTCAGACATTCGAACAGGCGTTCACAAAATTTACCGCTTTACACGGTACAATTTTCTCATACAAGCAATTGTACAAAAAATTGTATCGTGTAAAGTGGCCTCAATACATTTAGCACAGCACATTTATTGTGCATTCCGGGTTTTCGTCCGCGTTCGTCATTTAGTAGACGTCAATTTCGCCAGCTATCCTCCTTCAGTCATCAGGTCTAAAATTTGGGATGGAGCCATGGAAATAGTGTTGGCTCAAATAAAGTAAATAATTATTATTTGTATTCTACCGGTGAAGGTAGGTTAAAAATGGACGTTCAATTCTTCCCACCCGCTAAATTTCACACGATGTCCCTCTTCAGCCCCTCACACCTGCTGCCACCCATCATTCCATCCAAGCTACCCGTTCTTCTCCTCCCTCTTCCCCTCTTACCCAACGTTCTTCCCTCAATCACCCCCTTCAAAACACCATCCCCTTTTATTACCTTTTCAATCCACACCTTCTGCCTTCTCCTAATTTCATCTATCAAATTTCTTTCCTCTCTTGCCAATTCTAGCACTTCATCGTTCGTCTTCCTTTCGACCCACTTTACTTTCTCCATCCTTCTCCTCACCCACATATCAAAAGCCCTAAGTCTATTTTTATCTTCTTTTCGTAAAGTCCACGTTTCCGCCCCATATTAAATTTTTCACTAGTCTTTTCTTCACTTCCCTACTCAACGCCCCTGTCATTAGCTCACGCCTACGAGCAAAAGCTTCTTTTGCCAATGCAATTCTCCTTCTCACTTCAATGCTGCTATACCCTTTTTCTTCCAGCACACTAGATAGCTAGATCCTAGATAGCTAAATTGCTCTACTTGCTCTAGCCTCTGATGCTACTTTTATCCTTACACCTACTTTTATCGTTACACTGGCCCTTTTTGTTCTTGAAAATTGCATTACTTTCGTTTTCTGCTGGTTTATCTTCATCCCGTATCTTTCGCACAATCCCTGCAACGCATCCAGCGTTTTTTGCAAGCCACGGGTTGACTAGCGCTGACTAGCGCTTGGTCATCCGCAAACCTCACTGATTTTATCAATTTCCCCCCGACTTTGACTCCAGCCTATCCCAAGCCTCTCTCACCATTTCCTCCGAGTATATTTGGAAAAGTACCGGCGATAACGGACAGCCCTGCCTAACTCCCCTTCCTATTGTTGCCCAATCCGATTCTCCATCGGCTACTCTCACTTGCGCTTTCTGCGCCATGCATAAATTCAAGATCAGTCTCCTGTCTCTCCAGTCCACTCCTATCTTCCGCAATATTTCCATTAACTTGTCCCACCTCACTCTGTCGATCGCCTTTTCGAAATCAACAAAGCAGGCGAATATATCCTGATTGTATTCTAGATTCCTTTCCACTAGTATTCTCATCACTGCAATCGCATTCTGAGTGGCCCTCCCCTTCCGAAATCCAAACTGATCCTCGCCTAGGAATTCATTTGCTCTCTTTTCCGTTCTCCCATTGATGATTCTAAGCACTACCTTTGCCGCATGAGAAATCAAACTTATCGTTCTATAGTCTTCACATTCTTTTGTTACCCTCTTTTTCGGTATTGGTATTAGCACGGTTTTTACATAATCCTCCGGCCAAGCCCCCTCCTCGTATATTCTACGAACAAGTTCATAAAATCTCTCCCTTCCCCCTCTTCCTAGGTTGTTCAGAAGCTCAGCTGGGTTGTTCCATTCCAGATCAGTCTCCTGTCCCTCCAGTCTACTCCTATCTTCCGCAATATTTCCATTTACTTGTCCCCTTTGGCCTAATCACGAAGCAACACTTCTTCTCAATTTTAATGTTAACCTTTCCCACTACCCATCTAATGGAAGTTAATTTAAAGGGAAGGACTAGCATATTTTCTGTGACCTCAGCCGTTGGAACACCTTAAACCCAAGTTCGAGTAATTAGTTTTTACGTTTTGTTTTGTGATCCGAGTTTCAGAAATAATTACGTTGCTCAGTATTTCATCTGCGGTTCATGTTTTAGCGTCTGTCTCACAGTTAGTGATATTTAAACAAAAGAGAAGTTTTAATATTTTTAAAAGAGCTGACTTTGATAGCTTTAAAATTTATTTAAGAGATTCCTTATCGAATTACAAAAAGTCTTCCATAAAAGTATGTACGGAGGGTTCGTGGAAGTCGTTCATTAATATCATGCGCTCTGGGATCAATAGATATATCCCTAGTAAATTCAAAAAAGAAAGAACTGAATCTAGGTGGTACAATGCCGAAGTGAGAAAATCCCTGAGACGGCAGCGAATATGTCATGCTAAAATGAAAAGAATTAGTAAATATATGCCCACTGATGAGCGTAATGTAATAATTGAAAACATTAAAATTTCAAAATCCATTGCAAAGACATATCTTTGCATGGGTGTTTTCAAGTCTGTTTCCGCACTAATAGGCGCTTCAGACCGGGAGGAGAGGTATAAGGATAGGAATGGAAGGGATTGGGGGGTAATACCTTATGCAAAGACATATCTTCATAATGCTTGCTTCATAATGCATTTGCAGAATTCAAATGAAAAAAACTTGGGGAACAATTGAAAGAAAATCTAAGTCTTCTGGTCGTACGTAAGGGAAGTGCAAGGCCATAAGTCTGCCGTCCATTCATTTAAAAATGATAAAGGTGAAATTGCGACAAACACTCTTGACAAAGTTAACTTGCTAAATTCCTTCTTCCAAACCCTTTTTAACCCATCTTCCAGTGATTCAACTGTCGTCTTACCTGACCTCTATCTGCGGCTGCTGCAACCAATAGAAATTTCCTGTAATGGTATTGAAAAGTTACTTAAAGATATAAGCCCCAACAAATCTCCTGGCCCTCATCAAATTCCCTCCCGCGTGTATAGAGAGTTAGCCTCCGAAATTTCCCCCTGCCTTGAAATAGTATTTAATAAATCCCTGACCGAACACGTCGTACCGATGCAATGAATTTTTGGAAAAAGACTAGTTCTCCTCCTAGCAGATACAAAATAAATAATAATGAATTAACAAACGTGGAATCCATTAAATATCTTGGAATAAGACTGACACATGATCTTTCCTGGGGTAAATACATACGTGAAATAATGGGTCAAGCGAATCGTAGACTGGGATTCATCAAAAGAGTATTGGATAAATGTGACGATCACGTACGATAACTGAGCTACTTTTACCTTACTAGACCTCATTTGGAATATGCTGCCAGTGTATGGGATCCCTACGAAATCGGTCTAAATAACGAACTTGAACGTGTGCAGCGAAGATCGGCAGGAATTGTAAAGGGACGGTACGATAACTATATTAGAGTAGCCAGTCTATTAGATGAATTGAAATGGGAATCATTGTCAGATCGCAGGTTGAAATTTAGACTTAATCTCCTAAATAAATTGCAAGATAATATTTTCGGTGATTACGTTAAAAATATTTTGCGAACCCGAACTTGCTATGATAGATTGGACCATAATTACAAAATTAGATAAATTGATTGCAGAACTGACAGTTTCAAAATGTCCTTTTCTCCTCGTACTATAAGGGATACGAATAGCGGTAAATATGTCCAATACGAGTGAATCAATCCATAGTATAGGCATAATGGTATAAGGACTTGAAGGTACTCCAACTAACAGCACGTTTTTGCATGCTAACTTTGCTATTTTTATCTTTTTAAATAGTGAAGTTTAGACTAATATATTAATACTAGTCCTTTTAAGTGCATGATATATAGTGCATGTTTGGTGAGAATTCACCCCCTGCCACAAATCTTAGTGGTGGCTTGCAGGGTATTATGTAGATGTAGATGTGCTGTTCACAGCATAGCTTTTGATTTTAAGTGATGGTTCACCCCATGCTACACACCCTAGCTGTGAATTGCGGGGTATTATGTATATTAAGTAGATGCTTGCTGGAGCGAATGAAGTAATGACCGTTCGAGGAGTTGACGACCGGATTTATAATTGCTGGAAAACACATTACTTGATTACAGTTGTGTCGAATCCACACGAAGTTGTTAAAGTGGCAGTCTCTAAAAATCCAATTCTTCTCGCCTCAAAATCGTTTTAGTTTTGAACTCGAATACTCCACCTCGAGGCTCAATACTGCGTTAACAAATGACTAAGACCATGGTGTTATACTATACAACCCATTCGATAATTCTCCTTGCCATCAAACCATGTCGGCGGAATATTTGACTTCACCCCGTGATTATGCCTCACTGCTGCTTTGGTTGTGGAAGGTCATGGAATCGGACACAACTCGTAAGAGTCACCATTTGTCCAGCAGTGTTGTCCAAGGACGCTGCCTCGTGATTAAGTCCCAGAAGGCTTTTTCGTGAATCTCTTGTGCTTCGAGGGAATGTGCATAGTCCCTCGTTTCTGCATCACTAACTTGAAAGGGAATTCATGTTATTGATTGTCTAAATAATGAACTTGAACGTGTTCAGCGAAGATAGGCAAGATTTGTAAAGGGACGGTACGATAACCATACTAGCGTAACCAGTCTATTAAATGAATTAAATTGGGAATCACTGTCAGATCTCAAGTTGAAATTTAGAGAATCTCTTAAACAAATTCCAAGACCATATTTTCAGTGATGATGTTAAAAATACTTTGCGAACCCCAACTAACTATGGTAGACTGGACCATAATCTCAAAATCAGAGAAATTGATTGCCGAACTGACAGATACAAAATGTCTTTTTTTCCTCGTACTATTAGGGATATGAAAAACGGTAAATATATCCAATACGGGTGTAGCAATGGATAACGTTGGTAGCTGCATGTTGGTATAAGGACTTGAAGCTAAGCAACTTACAGCATGTTTTTGCATGTTTGCTATGCTATTTTTATCTTTTTTTAAATAGTGAAGTTTAGAACAGTATATAAATACTAATCCTTTTTTATGCATGTTATGTAGTGCATGTTTGGTGAGAATTCACCCCCTGCCACACACCTTTGTGGTGGCTTGCAGGGTATTATGTAGATGTAGATTAGCGTTTTCCTCCCTCCTCCTTGTTCATCAGACATTCTCTCTTCTCTCCCACTTCCCCCAATTCTTCATTTTCACTTCGTCCGATTCCTTTGTATTTCTTCCTCTTGTTTAAAAACCTTTTCGCCAACGCTTCCTCACCCATCATATTTTTCTTCCAGCCAACCAATTCCGTTCCTCACGCAATTCACACCTAGTATGTCGCCAATGTTTCCAAGGTTTCGGGGACCAAGCAACGCGAACTACGTATTACTTGGTAGCATTGCAACTGAACATCTGCCACATTCCTCCGGATGGTAACATTGTGCTTCTCAATTGCATGTGAGTACAGATTAAATCTATTGTAGAAATTTCAATCGGATAGCTTTACTGAATATGTTAGGGATACATTAAAAACACCAGCCTATTATGCTAGATTCGACCAGATAAATAAGATTAGAGAGAGATTGTAGAACTGATAGATGCCTACAAAATGTCATTTTCCCCCCGTACTATAAGCGAACAGAATAGGCAGCATTTCATAGGGATAAATAGGGGAAATATTTTATATTAGACCCCATGTCAATAGCGGATGCTTGGTGATTTCACCCCCTGCCACCCTCGCGGTGGCTTACAGGGTATTGCGTAGATGTACTCAGTAGGCTGACTTATTTTCACTCAATAAATAGGTTACGTGCTCATTATATTTCACTCGATGCATCGGTTTCATTGACGGAGCCCGAAATATTTCCGACGAGGTCCGTCTTTCCGGCATTCAATTGCCTAAGTTATTTTTCTGAAGTGCTTCGCTTTCGACCCTGAGAGCGATAAGGAATCATTCGAGCGCTTGTGAAACCTACGGCTATCCGAATTTCAAGAACGAAGGAATTCCTTGCCTCAGTCCCTTGTTTTCTCCGTACGAGGCAAGAACACAGTCCCGAACAGCTGATCAGCCGTGTGAAATCCGAGCGAGATTGCTTGGAGGCTCTTTCGTCTTGCAATGGGCTGCTTTTCGTTTAAAGTGTTTATAAGTAGTTACCGCTTGTGTTTCAGTGAGTGATTACGTCTAAGATATGCGATGTTTCATGTTGACGAGTGTCTAAAAGGTTATCTATTCCCGTGAAGATTTTTTGCACAGCAAATCCTGCTCCAATAGAAAATCGAAACTCCTCAAGGTGCTAATGCGTCTCAATACGTTATGCAGGGCAAATTGTAAGAGTGTTAATCAAGAACCAAGGAGTGTTTCATCAGCTAACATAGCCTCGCGAGTGAGATACGAATAGCAGAGGTTTAGATTGTGAATCACGTGATATGACCAAGTTTTATTTTGAGAAGTTCGCATGCTTCGCGATTTTAAGTGCCTCGCCAAGAAGAGTTAACCGCAAACCGTAAACTGTGAAGCTATACCCTCGCTGTAACTACGGCATACAGTCTTTCTCAAGAGTTCCATTAAAGGTAAGTAATCACTTGATTTAACTTCCATTTCCCATGTTTTGTGTAGCTACCCACGTCCAAATGCGATTTGCGTCGCTGAAGTGTTCAGCGAACGATGAAGACGAATTTCTCCGTTGTTGCAGCAGGGAGGTTTCAATTAGCGAGCACTAAACTTTGTTTGGATGTCAATGTTGATATGATACACTCGATACTTCCAACATTATCCAAAATGCATCCACAATGGTGTTTGGCAGAGGTTTCCAGTGGTTTTATTGAAGAATTTCATTCATAGGAGATGATATCGGGATTCCTGTTTGAAAATCGATGGAAAAGTTAATCTGAAAATATTTGTTATGCGACTTTTTCGAAAATTGCAATAGTTCTGGTACGGGAAACGGAAGTCAAGAATCAGATTTCATTCAAATTTAAGAGTTGGTAGACCCGAAATAAAATTTTTGTACGTTGCATCATGGGATCGTACGTAGTTGCTGGAAAACAATTTATTTATTTTTATTAATTAATTGTAGAATATTGTTCGGGGAGCTTAGAATTAAAATCGTCAAATGCGTATATTGTCGCTCTCTCCCGCCAAAACGAGGTTTTGGGTATTAATAGCAGATGGCGCTCTTAATTTTGGAGTAAACAATTTTCGAAAACTGACCCTATTTTATTATATAGAATTATTGATACCCAATATAAATATCCAGCAATAGAATCAGCAAGAGAAAATTTAAATCCGCGATATTTATCGAACGTTTTAGATGTTATTAATCACGACGATTTCTCATTGTTGTTTGGTGATTGGTCACGCCTGACCGGGACCTTCATACCCGTGCTCAGAAATCTGGTCCTCAGTATTCGTCGGGACGCATGGCGGATAGGAGGTCAGAGGTGAGTGTTGAGTCGTAATTTAAGAAAGTTGTACTTTAAGTCATTGTTCATTGTTAACGTCCATTCAGTTTTTAAGTGACTTTAATGCAAATCACGAAACTTATTTTACTGGATGTACGAAGAATAGAGATATATTCCGAGAGATATACCATGTACTACACAACGTTTAAAATTAATGCTTTACCAAGTAATTCACCGCTGCAAGTATTACAAGTTAATTTTGTACCATTACTTGGCGGATGTTTCCAGCAGAAGTACAGCGAAATTCGTGGGAAAATATTGTTCCGTTTGCTGATGGTTTGAATTTGTTACTACAGGGAGGAGTTATTGAAGTGCTGGATCTTCATCATCATCGGTCGCGTCAGACATAGCGAGGGAAAACTGGGAGGTCCAGAAACTGACTTTGAGGAACTCTCTTCGTCGGTAAGTCCGCTGCATTACGAATGTTTTTCATTTACGAGGGTTTTTGTTTTCATGTACAGTTATTCACGTCGTTTTTTTGTGATTCTGTTACTTCTGGTCTGAGCCAGGTTGTTCTTGGGTATCTGTGATTTCCCGCCCAAAATCTCAAAAGATAGTTTCGAGCGTAAAGAGTTTTTTTTTGACTTTACTAGAGTTCATCTCGTAGCATTCCCGTTTATGCTTTGTTAGAGATCGAAGTCTGTTTCTCTTTTGTTCTGCTGGAAATTAATATGAATCTTAAATTGAAGGATTGCTGTTAATTGAAACTGAGCTTGAAAATTAATCAGCACTCCTACACGTTCTACCTTCTTGAAATGAATTTGTTTTTGCGGATGACTTTAGTTCGCGATCCGGTTTCTTAACCGCAGGCATTCGCCAATTAGAAAATTAATGGCCTCTTATCCCTCTTCTGATTCAAGTTCATTTTCAATTTCCAATCAATTGCCATTTTTCTGTGATGGGGTTCGCTTCATGTGCCCAACATTGTCGACTTCTACAACGAGTTAAAGTATTTCAGTTACTTCTACGGCTTCACTGCGTTAAATTGCGACATGAGACGTGAGGATGATTTTAAGTCACGATTACTATGATATTTGTGAGCAATGGAAACTGATGGTTACTACAGATTTTCACCGCTGACGGAGATCTCTATAAGATGGGAAGAGATACAGCATTTCTGAATTCCGTGAATCTTCATCGCTCTGGAGTAGCAGATACGATGATTGAAATACGGCGTTCGCAAGAAAATGAAAAGTATTTAGTAGGGAGAGTCCGCTATTTACAAGACAGGCTTCCTTGAGATTTGATGTGAGTTTTATGATTTACATCCACATTCGTAATGTCTTACAATCCAATTACTATATTTTCAGGGTATATTCGATGGTATGTACTGAGTTTGAATTGTTGTTTTTCAGAGTATTTTTCCTTTTTTATTCATACTGATAATTCACTTGTGATCCACGCCTTCATCTACATCTACACGATACCCTGCAATTCACCGCGAGGGCGTGTGGCAGGGGGTGAAGATCACCAACCATGCAACACCGTCATGCAAACAAGCAAATACAGGATCTCATGCAACTATATTGTTAGTATCTATAGTATTTAAGGGAATAATACATGCATCATCCACTACAGACTATGTACTCTAAAATATTTCCCCTACCTATCCCTTTGCTATGCTGCCTATTCTGTTCTCTTATCGTACGGGGAAAAATGCCATTTTGAATCCATCAGTACGACAATCCATCTCTCTAATCTTATTTATGTAGTCGAATCTAGCATAATTCGCTGGTGTTTTTAATATGTGCCTAACATCTTCAGTAAAGCTATCCAATTGAAATTTCTCTAATAGATTTAATATGTACTTCAACCTACGATCTGATAATGATTCCCACCCTAATTTTTGAATTAATTCTGATACACTACCCAACCTATCGAAACACCTTTTCACGAACTTCGCTGCTCTACGCTGCACACTGTCTAGTTCTCTGATCAAACCTAATTCATTAGGATCCCATACACTGGCTGGTACTACAAAAGTTGATAGCTACACACTTTTTAAGATTAAGTTCTAACTGCCATTTGTCGTACCACTCTTGAATTGCATCTAAATCCTTGCTAAGCGATTTTCTTCTTTTGATATAGTGATTCCATTCATATCATCACTAAACTGGTTATTCCCAGGCAAGATTAACAAATGGTGTAAGCTCCCATTTTTAGGTACTATTACCAAACAAATAGCCTGGCAGATACCCGATGACCGACTCAGAATTAGCTACTACGCTCCAGTAACCATAGAAAAACTTCATTAGAACTCTAAGGACAAGATTGATAGATCCGATAAATGTGGTGTGTATGAACAAGATAGTGATCATTGCAATTGTGCTTATGTTCATCTACATCTATATTTTCATAATTTCCTGCAAGCCACCATAAAGGTGTGTGGCAGGGGGGAATTCTTACCAAACATACACTATATATCATGCATAAAAAAATAGCAGTAATATATGCATTAATTTTTTTAAAAGATAAAAATAGGAATGTTAGCATGCAAAAACGTGCTGTTAGTTGGGTTATCGTCAAGTAATTATTTCAACATGCAACTACCTTTGATATGGATTCAATCACTAGTATTGGACATATTTACCGCTATTCATTATCCCTAAATGTACGAGGAAAAAAGGACATTTTGAATCTGTCAGTTCGGCAATCAATTTCTCTAATTTTGTGACTATGGTCCAGTCTGCCATAGTAAGTTGGGGTTAGCAAAATATTTTTAGCGTCATCAGTTAAAATATTCTCTTGGAATTTATTTTAGAGGTTAAGTCTAAATTTCAACCTGCGATCTGACAGTGATTCCCAATTTAATTCATTTAATAGACTGGTTACGCTACTAGAGTTATCGTACGTTCCCTTTACAAATCTTGCAGTGTCATGTGAAGTTGGATAGAGTATTTCGTCGGGTACTTAAGTAATAGAGATTTCAAATTGCGTAAAATTGGAGAGAAATCGAATCTAAGTTCAGGATAACAATTTAAGAACAGTTGTGACATTTGAGTTATAAATGCAATTCTACTTCTTATCACAGTTCATCATCTTCAGTGTCCTTTGTTCTTATCATTGACTTCATCAATCTTGGTGTTCTATGGGGAGGTAGTTCTGGCTCGTCCAAATTTTTATCTTGCAGCTCCAATCCAAGTGCTTAGCTAAGGCTCTTCTACATCTTTATAACACTCTGTTTTTTAGTAGGTAACTTGATAATCCTGGGTGGTTGATTTTTCACCGTATTAAAATGAGATTTAATTTACTTCTTTACTTTTTTATCTATATACAGAGTCTTATCCTGAGCATTTAGGTTTATCGCTCTTTTTTGGGTCGATTTACTTAGCGAATTGGAGTACACCAAGTGCTTGTTCTTATGTTGTCAGCTTTTACTTCGTTCCCAATTAACGTGTTCCTGCTTAATCATAGGTTTTCACTTCCTTTTCTCTATGATCGCTTCGTAAATTTTAAAGTTATCTAACGCAAAATATTTCCTCATGGGCTAATAATGAATTGTTTTAAATAACTGCTACTTGAACTTGCCAACCATCACAGACTAAGGTGTTAAAAAGAATGGAATGCAAAAAATTATGGACTCATTTTTGTTTTACTGTTAATATTTCCTTCTTTTTTGCAGTAGCATGCATTCAGAAAATACATAGTTAATAAAGTCATGCGTAGGTTATACACCATGGTGTAGTTTGTGAAATTGGACCACAATAGATTTATTTTATTAGGATTTCATATCCAATGCGATTAATCTCGAAACATGCTAATGGCACTAAACGAAAGAATATCGAAGTACAAGAGGAATTGCAACTCTTATACAACAACTACAAGGTGTTGAAATGAACAAAAATAGTCTTCTCGATACTTTTGTCGATTTTTACGCTCCAAATACTTTATAGATATTATTGTATCTGTGATGTGTGAGAAATATGCCCTTTGCAACCAGGTGATGATTTTTATTCCACTCGGTCTATAACGCAGTTGACCAAGTGTTTCGATTTCCATTGACATTAGGAAGTTATCGATGTCTTATTGACTAATCTTTCGTTATTTCCACTGGCCCAAAGCATATGTAGAACTAGAAATATTGGCTTGCCAATTCTTATTTCCATCGGATTTCTTGTAACTGTCAATTGACCATTTTTTACCGCTCAAGATTAAATCATTCGATAGAATTTCCTGTTTTTTTCACCTTCTATTCGGAAAATAAAACAGTACCTATATCGAGGTTCCCACACTTAACATTGTTGTCAAAAAACCCTCTTAGAATGTTATCGTGTATGGTGGGAAAAGACAGCAGCCGATCACCGTGCTGCATTTCCGTTCCTTGTTTCGTAATTATGTGGTGCGTACGTTTTGTAATTTCTGTGGCCGGATAATGGATTTGCGTGTCGCCGTTATTTTTATTATTGAGCTCAGGAGAATAGAAATGTGGTCATGTTCATCATCAGCCATCACTCCTCAGATTGGTTTGACAGAGCTATCCACCATAAGTCCTTCTATCGGCTAATCTCTTCATATTTACGTATTTCTTCTCTTTCACATCCTTCATCACTTGTTCCATATATCTCACTCGAGGCCTTCCTTTGCCATTCTTCCCATCCACTTATCCTTCAACGATAGTCTTCATCGGGCCATCGTGTCTCAAGATATGGCCGATTAAGTTATCCCGTCTTCTTCTTAGAGTTTTCAGCAGGCTTCTCTAATTTCTTTTCTCCCACTCTTCTTAATACCTTATGTTTGACACTCGGCCGATCCATTTTATCTTCATCATTCTTCTGTTGCACCACATTTCGAATGCTTCCACCCTTTTCTTCTCCGCTGCTGTCATCGTCCATGCCTCACTGCCGCTAAGAAACATGCTCCAGATGTGTATGTTCTGATGAACTTTTTCCTTACTTCTACGCTTGTATTTCCAGATGTGAGTAGGTTCTCCTTTTGGTAGAATGCCCTCTTTGATTGGGCTATTCTAGGAACTATTTCTTTCTTGCTTCGTCCATCGTTGGTTACACGGCTTCCTAGGTAACAGAACTCTTTCACCTCTTCCAGTTTATGTTTTCCTAGTTTAACGTTGGTTTTGGCCTCTTCTCTTTTGCTGTTCACCAATATCTTAGTCTTCTTCTTATTGATCTTCAGCTGATGTCTGGCCATTGTCCTTTCCATGGTTGTTAGCGTCTTATTCAGAGCTATGAGAGCTATGTCATCAGCGAATCGTAGCTTGCTGATAGTTATCCCATGGATGTTCACTCCAGAACACTTTTCCTTGATTTCATTGATGGCTCTCTTGATGTAAATAAGTGCACTGATTCGGCAATAAGAAAACATGGTAAACGACCCCATTACTAATGCCCTTAATTAAGTATATCCTAAAGCAGGCGCCGCGGAGATGAAATCTGCGCACATTCCATATTTTTAAATTTCTGTTTTTGTGCAAATGCAATCAGCGTGATAGGCCTTCGTACAAAATTCGATGTTCTGTACGGAGTAGGCGGGGCCTAATCCTTCCCATTCTGACGTCATAGGTTAGCATGATAATTCCGAAATATTCCACCTCCTTCAGTAAACACCCTAACTGAACGGTTTATTGTTAGTTCACTGTGAATGTCTGAGGAAATACTCTTTTGCAACTATAGTATGTCACCCAGTTTTAATGCTCTTGCTGTGCTCATTAGTTGGCGTAAAGCTTTGAAATTATAAGCAAAGCAATCTTTCAATCCACTTGAGTGAAAAGTATGCGTAAGTGATGTACTACATACGTAAACTATTATTAATTTTCATCAAGAACGCTTCAGACTCGGTGATTAAAATACAAGGGCGCGTCTGATATGTTATATCGAATAGGTAACCAGGGAGTTAAGTGGTATAAATACAAATCCTTCGCAAATTTGGTGTGTTAAAACCGGTGATTGCAACTTCAGTCTTTGTTTACACTTGTGTCATATCCCAACTGGGGGCTGTTTAGTTGGAACAGATGAGAAAAACTGAAGTGAAAACAATAAATAATGTTGTAAAGAGCGATTCATACACATTGAATTCAAAAACCATTCGCGTTTGTATCACGTGACTCCTTGGTTACCTATTCGAGATAATCACGATGGTTTCAAACACAACCCCCCGAGGTGAATAAACATAATTCTTCCGTTATAAAAACCTCTGCCTCTTTGCATTGATTTCCAGTCGGCCTGGATAGGACAGATATTGTATGGTTACTATCATTTTTTTAAGCTCGGTAGCCCGAGATAACATGAGTATCCGTGCTTAGACAGAGATATTGGAAAGTATTTATTTCGCGATTTCGGTGTCCGCTTTTTGCACGGTTAGCTCTCGAGAGTAGTAGCGTTCATTGGAGTCACGAAAGGCTTTTGTCGGAGTTTAAAATTGAGTTTTTGGCATTTGAAAGTAATCCCTGAAACATCACAGCTCAGGAAGTTTCCTTGCAGCTTGGGAAAGAATCTATCGCTCGGAAATGCATGAAGAATCTGGCCCGCTATCTAACCTTCCATAATCTTCGTATTTGTGAAAGAATAGTGATGCTGACAACAGATATAATATACGGAACTATACAAGTGTTTACTACTCTGTACATCGTCAGATTACTTTTGATGGCACGCTAAATGGAATTCAATTTTTTTTCTGTCGTTGCAGGACCTTGGGAAAGTCGCTCCTCAGATGGCGACGGGGTTGCGGTGAGGAATCTTCAATGGTGGCCTAAACAGATGAACGGGAAGTAGCGTCAACAGGAAGGACGGATATCAGTTAGCCCACGGCTTTGCAGTACTATGGTAAAACTAACATTGTTTCAGGTTCTACGGTCCGAAAGGTTAAAAAAACATTGTGTAGATGTGGGTAAAAAGTGTGTTCATGAGCATTTAGTTTTGGCATGTGTATTAGGAGCGAATCGCTCCATTTCCAGACAGGCTGGACGAATGTAGTGGTTGTTTTTGGTATATCAAGGTGATTGATAGTGTATATAGCCTGGTAAATGATGCCGGGGCCCCGGCATAATATGGTAATAGGAACTACTACTCCTCCATCCCCCGCCCCTCCCCTTATAACACAAGTGGCCACTTGTCTAGCGAGACATGACTCTAGGCAGGAATATTGTGTAATATTACATATTATACATGAAATGTTTCCCAGAATGTTTTGTTTTGTGTTATTTCGTGTGTAGTCCATGTATTCCTTTATTTTTTGGTACGATTTATTTTTTTGTTACACAATTATTTAATTTTATGATGTTTTATTCATTTCTTTCACAGATAAGACCCCTTTCCAGAGGACTCCATGGGTATGAGTTACTTTTATATGTTATTGTTATTTTGTGGATGCGAAGGCTGCTCTAGAGTTAAATCTCGAACATAAAGGATTTGGATCGCCAGTTACCAAGTGCATTCACGTGTGCTTAGTTTCTGGTTGACGAATCCTCGCATTTGTAACCAAATGCAATTTCGGCTATTTGCATTAAATGCGAGCAACTATTGCATTCAATGTGTATTGCTTGATTGTTTTTTATGTTCACTAACCCGCTCTCTCTTAGGTAACTGCTCAACGCCCCGGCCTGCTAGAGGGTAGGGTATATAGTCAGTTTCCAATACTTTGAAACCCAGGCCCTTCTGGCCCGTCGTAACGTCAGGATAGTTAGGAGTGTTATTGTTGATGTTATTGTTACTTTGTGGATGCGAAGGCTGCTCTAGAGTTAAATCTCAAAATTGAAGGATTTGGATCGCCAGTTACCAAGTGCATTCACGTGTGCTTAGTTTCTGGTTGACGAATCCTCGCATTTGTAACCAAATGCATTTTCGGCTATTTGCATTAAATGCGAGCAACTTTTGCATTCAATGTGTATTGCTTGATTGTTTTTTATGTTCACTAACCCGCTCTCTCTTAGGTAACTGCTCAACGCCCCGGCCTGCTAGAGGGTAGGGTATGTAGTCAGTTTCCAATACTTTGAAACCCAGGCCCTTCTGGCCCGTCGTAACGCCAGGATAGTTAGGAGTGTTATTGTTGATGTTATTGTTATTTTGTGGATGCGAAGGCTGCTCTAGAGTTAAATCTCAAAAGTCAAGGATTTGGATGCCAGTTACCAAGTGCATTCACGTGTGCTTAGTTTCTGGTTGACGAATGCTCGCATTTGTAACCAAATGCATTTTCGGCTATTTGCATTAAATGCGAGCAACTTTTGCATTCAATGTGTTTTGCTTGATTGTTTTTTATGTTCACTAACCCGCTCTCTCTTAGGTAACTGCTCAACGCCCCGGCCTGCTAGAGGGTAGGGTATGTAGTCAGTTTCCAATACTTTGAAACCCAGGCCCTTCTGGCCCGTCGTAACGCCAGGATAGTTAGGAGTGTTATTGTTGATGTTATTGTTATTTTGTGGATGCGAAGGCTGCTCTAGAGTTAAATCTCAAAAGTCAAGGATTTGGATCGCCAGTTACCAAGTGCATTCACGTGTGCTTAGTTTCTGGTTGACGAATCCTCGCATTTGTAACCAAATGCATTTTCGGCTATTTGCATTAAATGCGAGCAACTTTTGCATTCAATGTGTTTTGCTTGATTGTTTTTTATGTTCACTAACCCGCTCTCTCTTAGGTAACTGCTCAACGCCCCGGCCTGCTAGAGGGTAGGGTATGTAGTCAGTTTCCAATACTTTGAAACCCAGGCCCTTCTGGCCCGTCGTAACGCCAGGATAGTTAGGAGTGTTATTGTTGATGTTATTGTTATTTTGTGGATGCGAAGGCTGCTCTAGAGTTAAATCTCAAAAGTCAAGGATTTGGATCGCCAGTTACCAAGTGCATTCACGTGTGCTTAGTTTCTGGTTGACGAATCCTCGCATTTGTAACCAAATGCATTTTCGGCTATTTGCATTAAATGCGAGCAACTTTTGCATTCAATGTGTTTTGCTTGATTGTTTTTTATGTTCACTAACCCGCTCTCTCTTAGGTAACTGCTCAAACACCCGGCCTGCTAGAGGGTAGGGTATGTAGTCAGTTTCCAATACTTTGAAACCCAGGCCCTTCTGGCCCGTCGTAACGCCAGGATAGTTAGGAGTGTTATTGTTGATGTTATTGTTATTTTGTGGATGCGAAGGCTGCTCTAGAGTTAAATCTCAAAAGTCAAGGATTTGGATCGCCAGTTACCAAGTGCATTCACGTGTGCTTAGTTTCTGGTTGACGAATCCTCGCATTTGTAACCAAATGCATTTTCGGCTATTTGCATTAAATGCGAGCAACTTTTGCATTCAATGTGTTTTGCTTGATTGTTTTTTATGTTCACTAACCTGCTCTCTCTTAGGTAACTGCTCAACGCCCCGGCCTGCTAGAGGGTAGGGTATGTAGTCAGTTTCCAATACTTTGAAACCCAGGCCCTTCTGGCCCGTCGTAACGCCAGGATAGTTAGGAGTGTTATTGTTGATGTTATTGTTATTTTGTGGATGCGAAGGCTGCTCTAGAGTTAAATCTCAAAAGTCAAGGATTTGGATCGCCAGTTAACAAGTGCATTCACGTGTGCTTAGTTTCTGGTTGACGAATCCTCGCATTTGTAACCAAATGCATTTTCGGCTATTTGCATTAAATGCGAGCAACTTTTGCATTCAATGTGTTTTGCTTGATTGTTTTTTATGTTCACTAACCCGCTCTCTCTTAGGTAACTGCTCAAACACCCGGCCTGCTAGTGGGTAGGGTATGTAGTCAGTTTCCAATACTTTGAAACCCAGGCCCTTCTGGCCCGTCGTAACGCCAGGATAGTTAGTAGTGTTATTGTTGATGTTATTGTTATTTTGTGGATGCGAAGGCTGCTCTAGAGTTAAATCTCAAAATTGAAGGATTTGGATCGCCAGTTACCAAGTGCATTCACGTGTGCTTAGTTTCTGGTTGACGAATCCTCGCATTTGTAACCAAATGCATTTTCGGCTATTTGCATTAAATGCGAGCAACTTTTGCATTCAATGTGTATTGCTTGATTGTTTTTTATGTTCACTAACCCGCTCTCTCTTAGGTAACTGCTCAACGCCCCGGCCTGCTAGAGGGTAGGGTATATAGTCAGTTTCCAATACTTTGAAACCCAGGCCCTTCTGGCCCGTCGTAACGCCAGGATAGTTAGGAGTTTTATTGTTGATGTTATTGTTATTTTGTGGATGCGAAGGCTGCTCTAGAGTTAAATCTCAAAATTGAAGGATTTGGATCGCCAGTTACCAAGTGCATTTACGTGTGCTTAGTTTCTGGTTGACGAATCCTCGCATTTGTAACCAAATGCATTTTCGGCTATTTGCATTAAATGCGAGCAACTTTTGCATTCAATGTGTATTGCTTGATTGTTTTTTATGTTCACTAACCCGCTCTCTCTTAGGAAACTGCTCAACGCCCGGGCCTGCTAGAGGGTAGGGTATGTAGTCAGTTTTCAATACTTTGAAACCCAGGCCCTTCTGGCCCGTCGTAACGCCAGGATAGTTAGGAGTGTTATAGTTGATGTTGTTGTTATTTTGTGGATGCGAAGGCTGCTCTAGAGTTAAATCTCAAAATTGAAGGATTTGGATGCCAGTTACCAAGTGCATTCACGTGTGCTTAGTTTCTGGTTGACGAATCCTCGCATTTGTAACCAAATGCATTTTTGGCTATTTGCATTAAATGCGAGCAACTTTTGCATTCAATGTGTATTGCTTGATTGTTTTTTATGTTCACTAACCCGCTCTCTCTTAGGTAACTGCTCAACGCCCCGGCCTGCTAGAGGGTAGGGTATGTAGTCAGTTTCCAATACTTTGAAACCCAGGCCCTTCTGGCCCGTCGTAACGCCAGGATAGTTAGGAGTGTTATTGTTGATGTTATTGTTATTTTGTGGATGCGAAGGCTGCTCTAGAGTTAAATCTCAAAATTCAAGGATTTGGATCGCCAGTTACCAAGTGCATTCACGTGTGCTTAGTTTCTGGTTGACGAATCCTCGCATTTGTAACGAAATGCATCTTCGGCTATTTGCATTAAATGCGAGCAACTTTTGCATTCAATGTGTATTGCTTGATTGTTTCTTTTGTTCACTAACCCGCTTTCTCGTTAGGTAACTTCTCAACGCCCCGGCCTGCAAAGTGAAGAAAGTTTAATGTGATTTAATGATGTCCGTTGTCAATAAATTGTGTACATCAATATGTTTAAGTTATTTTAAATAATGTCATTTGTATAAATGTAGCTCTGTTTGTTTTATTTATCTTTGTCCACCTAACCTTCTCATAGCTTCGCGCACCCTTCGGACAAGAAGAATGCGAGAGACATTCACGCCTCCCAAGGATTTTATGTGAGTTTTTAAAGTCATATTTGGTTTTATCACCATTTATATCCCAAACATTATTAGTAAATTATTTTTTCTTTAGCACTTAAAGTTTGTAAAGGTTTGCACTTCGGTCGTTGACCCGGGTCAATTCAGAATTCGGTTGTTGCTCTCCGGCTTGGCCTTCTAACGGCCTCTTAGTTTTTTACTTAGGCAGGAATCCCATTTTTAGCGCCACTATGCGCTCCCCCACCATTTATATGCATATATTATTCCCTTTTTTTATAATTTTGTCTCCGGATTTGCCTTTTAGCTTTTGACTTAGGCAGGAAATGCATTTATAGCGCCACTATGCGCTTACAAGCTATTTATAATTTTAATTATAGTATACTCCCTTTTTACATTTTTGTCTTCGGGTATTTATTTTATTTTGATGGTTTAATTAACTTTGTAACTGAATTTACCATTAATATGTTTCCTTTTACAGGCACATGTTTGAATGGTGCGTTTGAGTTTTTTTGATTGGTGGATGAATGATGATGAACAGGGTCAGCGCCGATAGGTATGCGAATGCATTAGGTAGGACTAGGGAATTTAAACAGTAGGTATAGTTTAGCGGGTGGGTGGATTTTAGATGGGGAAGCTAGGGCTTAATGTAGCAGGTTCTTAGTTCTTAGTCCGCTTGATCTCGTCGCGTCTTGCCCTGGCCCTGGGAGTGAATGCGTGGAATAGACCTCTGCGCAGCCCGGAGGGGAACGCAGGGGGAAACGCCACGTTAAATAAAGGTTAATGAGCCGTTGGGCGTAACCTCTTGGGTCGGCATGGAATAACGCCCGTGTGTGTATGTTGTGTGAAAATCCAGCGTGTGATTGGTCCAGTGTTTTTAAGAAGTCGTTAATATTTCACTGCAACCCAAATTTACGATTTTTGTTATGTTTTTTTCAACCCAATTTTAATATGGCACATGATAGTGACCGATGCGCACGTAAGATTTTGTGCAGAAATACTATGTGGTATATACTGGCTACTGCGACCTTTTTATTATTTCTACATGTGGCTGCATTGTTACAGTGGGTTGAAAATATCGGACATTGGAACTCGATAAGATATTTTCAAAACATTATTTTTCTGCACAAGACAGCCCTCCATAGGATGCAAAAGATTGCCCGTTTTCCTATTACAAGAACATTTTCTCTCGCAAAAAGTTTTCTTTCTCCATGATCGTGCTTTTCTCCAAAGTTCTCTTACACCCTAAGCGCCATTCTTGACTTTAATGTTCAGCGAAGCTGTCGGCTACTTTCTTTCTTTCGTGTTGAATGGGGTCGCTTGCCATATTCTAATATTGCCGAATATGATAGAGTTTGTAGAATTAAAAGACCCGCATTTTTCCTTTTTTCGTTCCGTCAATTGTTTCTCGAGTTATAGGCGTCGAAAAACAAATGTTTTTAACCCTTTCGGAAAAGTGGGTGTGTTGCAACCTATGACCTATATCGACTTGGTCCAATCACTACTGAGCCCGCGAAGCTACTTCGCCTAATCGCAAAGGGGGGTACATAGCTGACTCTGCCAATCGGAGCAGTTACGACAGCATCTGTGCGAGCAGACCTTCCGGGAACCCACCTCCACTCCCTTCCTTTCCCATAAGAGAAGTCAAGGACGGGAGTAAAATGACGTCAATGTTATCACAGCAGCTTTTTCGGTGGGCGTCACCTTTTGCTTATTTTAATTTTTGATTTTTGAGTGAATGATTGTGGTTAGAAGATTTATTTTTTCACTGAATTTCTTTTTTCGTATCCATCTAACGATTTCGTGCAAAAAAATTGCGATTTCGGTTCTGAGTAAATGCCCACATTGAGACCCATAGGTGTACCCTTTCCTCGAGTATTCAATATAGTTGTAAGCAGATAAATTAATATTTAAATATTAGTTTTAATATTCACGTTCGAATGTAAAGTTTGAAAGAATGCATAAATTATTTAGATTACTTATTGATGTGGATGTTTTGTAGTTGTTCTGAACATTGTTTCATAAAAGTTATAAATTAAAAAAAAATATTTTTGTGAAGCTACAACATACCCCGGGCCATTATGTGAAACAAATGTACGATCCTGCGGTTCCTCTAGGTACTGACAAAGAAAAAGGTTAAGATATTGCCTGTAGAAAGAAAAAGTGGAATATTTATTTTTTAAACATCGTATAAATTTCCACTTATAAATTTTTTCTCCCCTGTATTTTATTTATCTATTGTTTTCCTTATTGCCTCTGCATTTGTTGTTCTCTTCCTCATCACTAAAATATTCTACGTACGTCGGTACGACCCTTTTCAGTTGTTAGGTCATCGCCAGGTACATACTTCGCCTCGCACCAACATAAAACCCGTGGAAAGACTGATATCTAGTTCTATTAGAAACATGTATACTTTCCACTACATCTCGCCTGACTCATTCGATTTTAATCTACACATGTGAGGCAGGAATGTCTTGATACAGGTGTACCGGCAGTTCATTGTATGTTGTTATTGTATACCGTATATTCGAGTTCAACTACTACGCTATTTATTACACTATATTGTCGAGTGATCCTATCCTGTAAACCCAACTCAGGAAACGTATATTCATGTATTGTGCTTTGTACAGACACGGACTTTGTATTAAATTAATAATACATGTACATAATAATGCATCATGAGGCATGAAATGAATATTAATTAATTATCATTTGTGAATTAAAATGTCTATACCCAGGATGACCATATTACTCCTATCCAGTAAATTACTACTCTCCAGTATTGCGAAATTTCGTCACCAGCGGACTATGAGGAATTTTTAAATCGAGATTGAATCCCTAGTCTTTGAAATTACTCTCAACCAATCACGATTGAAATACTTCATTGATTTACTTTATAGTCTGCTGTGATCCAGCCAATGTACATATTGGGGCTTAATGTTGTCTACGATTGAAAGTGATTATTAATGGATTGGACGTGAATTCCTTACGTGGACTTGTTTCAATCACTTTTTGCTTCGACACCTTACCTCATGAAACTTCATTTTGTTCATAAATGGCTCCACAATGTGAATATATGTTGAAACTTAAATCTGTGGACCGCAACTATAATTTGGTGGAAAGGATGTTATGATGAAGATTGAAAAAAGCGATAGCATGGCGCCGCGTCGGGCAGTTACTGCGCTAAAATTAAACACAAGGAATATTTTAGCAGTGGGTTATTTTTGAATTTTTATGCACGTTTCTTCATTACTGAACCTTGGTACTTAAGAGTCTTGATTTTTTTCAATTTTGACTCTGACCATTTCATTTGCGTTTATCGGTTGTTTGTTCATGTTTACTACTTGCATCGTATACCAATGTGTGTACGCAATGTGTTTTTTTGTGTGCATAAACAATTGAAGATACTCACCGAGCGTTGTAATACGTTAATTGCGCTTCTTTGAATGTGACGTGTATTGAGGTTCCAACTTGATAACATGTATTTAATGATTCAAGTACGTGTTATGATAGGATTTACCTATCCTGACATGAAGTGATTATTGAATATGATATTTTAATTATTAATAACATTTTTTACCAAAATTAAAGAATTTTTCTCCAGTTTTAGGAATGTCGGTCTCCGTGATGACGTGAATAAGAATAAAAGTTTATAATTTTAGCCTATATATTGGTTTTATGATCATATGCAAAATGGACGAACATTTGTGCTACTTTATATACTTATTATGTAACCTAAATATAACCTTGTAATATATATTTCACCCTCTGTTGTTAATCCTCGTGGTTACCTACAGGGTTAATCTTATAAAAATGACGCACCTACTTTGTGTTTTCAATTTTTTTCCCTTCGTTGCGGACTTGATGTGTCCCCGCGAGATTCGATGCTATCTTGATTAGGCGGTATTAATTGTGTTGAAGAAATGCATCCTTCATCACAACACCTTAGCCAGGAACCATTCACGATTGGAAACCAAATTTTAGGTCAATGACGTTTGTTTTTTTTTACAGTGGCCATTTTCAGAAATTGTTTTCCTTTTTTCTTCAGATAAAGATTGCTGTGTGTTTTCTTTGCAATTAACCACTGTTATTATTATTATGTTATTATGTAATAGTGTTTTCTGTATTTGGATAAAATTTTAAAGAGCTGCTTCTTGCTTATTATAGTTGTAATCTTCGAATGTTGGTTCTGAAAACGTATTCGCCGAATGATATTAATTATCATTGGATCAAATACCTTCATGCTGTTACATGATTTATGAATGTGCAATTGTGTCTGTATGCAATTACGATTATTTGGCGATTTTATCGTCTCCAATGGGATAAGCTATTTTTTGGAATCGTTAATTTATTATACCTACTTCGGAAATCAAGTTTTTGAAAGATTTTGCTGGGTTATCCATTTGTTCCTTTGGTTTTGCATTTAATTTTATGCATGTAACGTTATATTTTTAGAAAAGTTATATTTTGATATTTTATTTATTTATTATAATTACAATTTGCATTTCTACTGCTTTGTGCATTTTATCGTAATAATCCAGAGGCATACTTATATTTCTCGAACTGTGTCAAGTCGACACTCCCATTTTGATAATGCATTAATTGTTGGCACGTTTTAATTTTTTCTAATCGACACTGTCACAGCAACATTCACCATATGGCGAATAGGATATTCTACTTGGCTTGGGATATCTGAGTACATATCTAAATAGATACATGCTGTTTATGGCCGGAAACTTGGCCATTCTCTGAAGTATTAATAATTCTTTGTTACATTCATTATGATAATCCTCTGTTATAATATTAATATCATACAGTGGTGTTGGAGCTTTAAGTCATGACGAAGAAGAAATCCTATCGGTGATTGCACGGTAGTTTTCCTTGTATATATTCTGCACTAACCCTAAGCAAAAGTGTGTGTCATTATTTTGGTGTCATCGAAATTTCTTGATTGAAGCTGAGACTGTCAGCTCGCGTGTGACTGCGAACGGTTGAGTTGAGAATATTCGATTTTTAAAATGTTGGCAGCAGGTTAATTGTGTTCTTAACTAATAAAATTGATTTCTGACCTCAATTCTTATGTATGTTTATGATAGACCCGTGGAAATAAATGGATAATACCTTTCTGCAATTATACACTGCACTATATTACAATCATACAATAATATGTGTACTAATCGATGTTGTTATCAATTTCAGTTGATGAAAATGTTCTCGGAAAACTTAAAAATCACACAATTTGTAAGATATCATGTATTCATGTATTTTGAGGTATACAGCTGGAATAAAAATGTACTATTCGGTAAGCGGTAAAAGTTTTTCTCTTACGAGACAGTATCTTGTTTTGACGCGGCATATACCTACAACTCAGTATTTAGGTGGATTTTAGGAATATTTTCCCCTATTATATGCAATCAAACCTGTTCGCAGGGGAATTCTACGAAATTATTTTGGCTGAAGTAGGGATTATAACTCAATCAGAATGTCACCAAGTTCTTCAAATAAGCTATGGAACCCTTTTCCGACGTCAAATTTTGTTTTGCTTCTCAAGACTTTACGACCTTATTTTCAGTACTCAGTTAACGTAGTGCCTGAAGGCATTTGCTGTGACTGTTGCTGTACATTGTTTATGGGGTGGTTTCAAAACCAACTCTTTTATTAACTTTTTTCGAATCTCTTTGTAATGAAGTAAGTTCCGTTGGATTGGTATGGATCCGGTTAACAGAAAAAGAAAAAAGGAAAATACTAAGTGTTTAGACTTTGAACTTACTCCTTTCCTGATCCCCTTAAAATTTTGCAGTACCGGATTTCTTTCTGGAGCTCTTTAAATACCTTATAAAGTTATCATAAAGATGAGACGCCATGTCCATGATGTTAAACATTTGCTGTGGTTTTTGATCGCTCAGTTTCTCATCGGAGTGGAATACACACTTGTCAGAGGTTAACTTAGTTTGAAATTTATAACATTGTACCTTGCACCTGTCCTCCATTTTTCTAATTTATTCTTAATATGCGGTTTAACTTTTTATTTCAAGGCTACTTTAAATTGCAATTTTTGGTTGCATGTGTTTAATATGGTATTAATGTCTTTAGAGTCCAAAATACAGTTTTCTATATGGATTTATTAAAACATTAATTTACTCTGTGATTGATGATGTTAATTTCCATGTGCGAAAGTCTTTCTTTCAAGTACGGCACTTAAGTTTATCTTGGTTAATAAATTTATTTACCTTTAAAATTTCAACAAATAAAAGTACTATTATTAAAAGTATTAATTTTTCTTCGCCTATAAAGAAACATTAATGTAAATCATTTTCACAACAGTTCAACAAGAGAAGAAGTTTTAACCTTTGCGCGATTTTTTAGAGGTGTTCCCATACTTAACTCATTCAGTTACTGAATGTTTTTGCAAGTGAAGGTACGGCCCAAGTCGCCGAATATTTTAGTGGAAAAAAATAGTCCAGAAATTGCGCGCTCGGTGTGTCGGAAAAGAAGTGTATACATTTTGTGGAAATGTAGATGCATTCTTCAGTTCAGTGCATTTTTTGACGTAAAATGGCTATGTTGTGCTAATGGTTTGTACCATTTACGCGCCGTGATTCCTAACTTTCTTTGATTTCCATATATATCCGTTTGGATGGCGAATAGTCGATAAACGAATGTCGACTGTTCATTTCGACTTCACCTGCTTGTCGATAACATTTCGAAATGCTCCTCAACAACTTTCGCAACTCTGCCCATTTTTCCTTAAAGGAGTTCTTAGACTAAATCCTTTCTTCCGCGCCTACGTGGGTTAATTATGCAAATCTTACGCAGCAATGACGATATACAATAATGTTTATTCTACGTATTGAGGGAATCATTTCAATTTCAATGATTTTTTGATAAAGCTAGTCTTTTAAATTATTTTCATAATTTAACGATGCTAACTATAATGTGTAATTAATTTAGACTATGTCGCCTGTGAGAATATAGGTGAACTAAAAATAAATGAGTACTTATATATATAGTTCTCTCATGGGCAATTATACGTTTCATGCTTCATGATATGATTTTTTTTTGCGTTGTATTGCACTATTAACATTTAGTGTTTTTTGGAAGAATTAAATTGATTATTGTAATTGTAAATAAATGTATTGTAAATTTGTTTTCCTTTGTTTTATTGGGAAAACATTAAATAAGTAAATAAATTCGGTATAACGTCTGATTATTATATTTATGCAGAAAACGGACCAACAAAAAATGTAGTCAATCCACCAGCTCTAAAATAAAAAATGATTTTCCGTGAAAAACATCTGGGTCATACCATTTCAATTCGATCAGGGGATTGCCCTTAGGGTGACCGATTATGACAAACTTGGCGAAACGTCGTCATTTGACAGGGAAATGAAAATCCCAAAGCTGTTTTGCAAAACACGCAACCGTTTACGAGAAATTGCAATAGAGCAAAATTCGATTTTGCGAAAGGGATTATGGGTATACATTTTACGGTAACCTCTAAGACTATTACAGCTAAAGATGTGCTCAAGGGCTTTCTTTAAAGGTCCTGAATTGGACAGATGTAATTAAATATGATTTTTCAAAATACAAACAATTTTACAAAGTTTTTAACAATTATGAAATTTTCAGATCCTGTTTTACGATGTGCCTATATCCTCGATTTTGCTCATTTTTTGTATGTTGTAGATACAACCGTCCTCTACAAGTAAAAAAAGTTTATTGGAGGTAATATTTCATTTAAGAAAGAAAAATATTTTTGAGAGTAGTCGTAACGCCCGCTGGGGGCCCTTGGTGGTCCCCTTGGGGCCTTTTCGTCCAGAGTATAGGTCAATGCCGAAGCCGGGTTTTTCTCCATCCCCTTCCTCTATTGCCTGAAATATTCTTTATAGTATTACCCACCTATCCTGCATGCCCCAAATGACCTCAGCTTTATGTCAACTCCTCCGAACAACTAACTTACGAACCTTTGAAGTATCTCATTTACGTATTCAAGTTGTATTTTGTCCAAGCTATTTATTTATCGAAATATTTCCCACTTTATTTTCAATTTTTAAGGACCTTTTGATGTCTCTGAAACGGTCGAAACGTTGAATTCATCATGCAACCTCAGTTTCATATCCCTACACGTCTTTCCTATCTTTGACAACTAGTTATACCAAGTACACTTTTCACTGTATTATTCAATTTGCTTTCGAGGGCTGCTTAGAAAAGTTTTTAAATTGCTGAACCTTTGAATGAAACCATGAACTTCAGTTCCATATCCTAATTTTTTTCCAAGCCATCTCGGCCAATAATTATTCCGCATATAATGTTCTGATTTCAATTTACAATCTACAGTTTTTTCGCTTCACCAATTTCAATCTACAGCTTTTTCGCTTCAAACAATTTCAATCTACAGTTTTTTCGCTTCACCAAGGCATGGGTCGCCCTTACTCCCCTCTCTATCGTCGATATCATCACGAAAGGTGAACACTTTAGATTTCTGTTTGAAATAAATAATTTCGCAGGAAATAAATATTCGATACAGAAAATTCATTCAGGTTGGCTGGTAATTATGTAGAAAATCACTTTAGCGCCCGTGCGTGAGTAATACGTACCTTTAATGAACATCTTGGAAGGCAGAATGATTCCAGAGCTCCAGCAGTCGATCGACTTACGAGTTCATGAGCATAACATCTACGGGAGCAGTGGACTCACTAGTTAACGTCCTCACGCTTCGACCGGCAAGGTAGGAACTACTGGGTCCAACCGTAACCACCGAGAGTTAAGGCCGGCGCGATGAGTCGTGACGTCATCCTGAGTGGTGCTATGGTCGTACGTTCAGCCGTAACCACCGAAGCAAAATTCCACCCGGCTCTGTCAGCACGTATACTTTACTTATACACAACCGTACGTATGACCGATGGTTAACTTTAAGCCATTAGTACTGGTATTGATAAAGGTCTATCTTTGAAATTCGTAAGCTTATTGCCTCTTAAAATTAAAGTCAACGGAGAATTGATTCTAGGGTAAACGAAACTACCAACGTTATACCACGGAAGTTATGGGAAATGCGAAAAATCAATCGTTACTTGCTGAACGATCTAATGACTTGGAATAATTAGGCTTAACCATAAAATCAGCAATTGGAGGCTTTTGAAGATAGTATTTTAAAGAGTTCACAAACAGCTAAAGAGACAAGAAATCCAAAACTTTGAGTTCAGCAGATAGATCCGGAAAAATGAAAGACATGAGAAAAAATTGATCTACGCAATGCTTAGCTGAGTTTAGTTGACAAACGCAACTTACATAATCCAAGGCATAAATACTTTTAGTAAAGGGGAACAAAATATTCAATTTCACACTCACATACTCTGTTTTAAGCACATCTCAGCCAACAGCCAAGCAGATATCATGTTCCTACTTAAGCTATTTAAGGTCTAGGTTGATAGAAAAGAGATACTCGAAACATTGTAATGCAAATAAATTTATTACAACAAATATGTGACAAGAATATACACAACATTTTTTAAAAATATTCAAACATCTTGCCGTCATTGTCTTTTCCTCAGCCACCAAATCATTCTTTTTTGCAATAATTATTTAAAAAATATTAGTAGCTGCACATAACAGAATTTTAGCTGTATCTATTGATACAAGTTGTCCGTCTAGTATTTTCCAGGGATAACGTAGGACACACCTAGCTCTTCATTGCAGTACGACGCTATGTCTACAAGTGCATACTTTGGGCAGTTCGGGGACAGGGGTGGGACAGTTCCTGATCTCAGCCTTGGCCATTTCAGTGGAGAACACAGTATTTTTCTTGCCTTCTCTTCGTATTCCTCCACAACTCGCAAGATATCATGTGGGTCAAAATGATCTTCACAGACCTAAAAGAGGAAAGTTTCAGTGATATTAATACAGAATACCAATACAAATTATCTATTATTCCCCCTATTTATGATACCTGAATATGAATTATTCTCTTTCAATTCAGTGAATTAAATTCAAACTAATATCAGAGCTGGGTGAAATGTTTGGCTAGTCTTCAAAGTCTAGAGATGGTTTCCTTCCAACTCTTGGTCATGAAATTTACACGGTCTACATAGTTCGCAAGGGTTTACTGCTAAAACTTATCTAAATCAAAGTGGAGATAATAGTCCGCAAGCCATCTAAAAGGTGTGTGACATCGCAACGTCGTCGATTCGCACTAACCTAGAACCCTTTTAACAAATCCCAATTTACGATTTGCTCGACCAATTATTTCGCGAATGTTTTCTCCACGTGAGATCATGAGTCGACTTATCTTTTTGGGTGGGCAGTCTTCAGCAGAAAGATGTATTTTAATTCACCATTTCATAATTATAAAGAAACTGTTGATTGCATTAGAGAACAAGTATTTTTGTGAGCAAGCATATTTACAAAGAGATATCCTCAATCCCACTCAAAATTTAAGCCAGCGAAGGTGAGCTACGCGTATTTTATTTTCCATGGGAAATTACTTCATAATCAGTCTGTTCATCTAAAATGGAATGCCTACGTTTGATCTAATCTACATTTACTTAATACCCTGCGAGCCACCGCGAGGGTGCGTGGCAGGGGGTGAAGCTCACCAAATGTGCGCTACTTTCATGCTACTAAGAGCTACAGTGATACCTACTATTGCATGGAAAAATGCTAGGTATAAGATCCACGAGCAACTAGATGGTTACTGTCAACTTAACGACGAAGTGGTTACTTGCCAGAAAAGTTTTCTCAAAATATAGGTATTTTTCTTCCTTTCCCCAGCAAACTAAATGATTAAACATTCTTCATGCACTACAGACTACTCCAACAATTTTTCACCTACCTATCCCTTTGCTATGCTACCTATTGTGTTCTCTAATCTACTTGGGAAAAATTACATTTTGAATCTATCGGTACGGCATTCTATCTCTCTAATCTTGTTTATCTCATCAAACCTAGCATAATATGCAGGGGTCCTTAAAATATATCTAACGTCGTCACTAAACATAACCCCTGCCACACCCTCGCGATGGCTTGCAGGGTATCGCGTAGATGTAGATGTAAACAAATTGGCTTTGAGTTTACTCAAAAGGTTAAGCCAAAAAATTAACCTGCGTTATGATAGCAATGCTTCTTCGGGGAGAAAAAATATTCGGAAGATTTCAAAATGACAATAGTAGCCATTAATTGCATAATATTAGTGGGCATATGCCTTTTAGACCCTTCTTACTAAATTAATTAGCTTGTCTGAAAGTATCCCATGACTTTAATATCCCACCGCGTAAATAGCCATACTTTTTACCGCGACAAATTACGGTTTATAATAAGCATAGAATAAACAGGAGAGTTTAATCGGCATCAACACTTATGAACTCAAGTATTGCTACCAATACGCAGCCAATTTTCAGAATAATTAAGCCAATTTCTAGTTACTAATACAAAAAATAGGAATAATAACTTAAATGATAATACGTTAGTGGGGATAATAACTCAAGCACATACCTTGCTTCTCTTGGAGGGCCCAAATTTCTCCCTTGTGATGGAGCGTATCCATTTTGCTCGGAGGTCCTCTTCCGTTGGAATGTTAAAAACGGACACTTTAGACCCGTTCCTGTAATTTCCCCGGCACCGTGGAACACAACAGGATGTAGGCATGACACAACACCACTTAATATTCACCAATACAGTGAAAAACAACTTATCAAGCGCGCACAAAGACTGTAAAAACCAGCGTTCCAAACGCGACTTTTGTGTTTACCAGTTTCAATCAACAGTCAACAACAATCGGCTCTAGCAATTCCGTAGACCCTCTATGGAATATTGTAGCACCACTCACAATGACGTCACTCCGTAAACCTCATGCTTTGCGCAGGCCTTAACTCTCGGTGGTTACGGTCCAACGACCGTTGGTCCGTCACGGTTAATCAACAATGCATCATATGTGCAACAATGTGCGTCCTCGCGCCGCGCCGACCAATTGTTCGGGCACGGCGGCATCATTCAAGCTATCAGCTTTCAGGGGCCGCAAAAAGATAGTTCAAGCTATAATTTCGCCGCTCACACTATCATTTTTACCGTCCCTTCTCGTATCATTTCTGTTCGCGAGATACGGTAAACAACTTCGTAACTATGGATTATTTACATCGTCGTCGACTGCTTTTAAACTTTTCTTTCAGTGCGTGCACTCTGATTGGCTAAATGGCAGGCTCGAGGGACGGAAAAAAGCACGTGTTTAAATGACGAAAAAAGGGATAGCGATCCGAAATCATTGCAGCTATCCGTGAATCGATCAAGTCGGACGATCATTTTTTAGCTATCATTTGAGCTATCCCTGAAAAGGGACGTAAAATATGATCGTGTGATTCAGACTTCAGTTGTTAATATGCACGATGAAAATCAAAATGAATGTCTCCTGTCCACAATAATATTTTATTCTTCATTCTTGATATATACCATTGCATTTTACTAGTAGCTAGCAAATGTTTCATATAAAGCTACGTAATACCATGAGAGACACCGCAAGAGTGTGAGGCAGGGGGTGAATATAACCAAACATGCACTATTTACATGCTATTTAGTATTGCAGTGGTACTCTTTCATGGAGGCATGCTCGGTATGAGTCGGCTGCGCCTAGATAGTTAGTATCTACGTAGTAATGAAGTGATTACTGGTTACATATGCAATTATCTACATATATTTATCTATATTTCCTTATCATGCATGGATTTGTAACGCTTAAACTTACTTCATGAACTGCAGTAACAATATTTCACCCACTATGCTGACTACTTATGTTCTCTCGTGGTACGTGGGAAATATGACATTTTGAATCTATCGGTACGACAATCTATCTCTATAATCTTGTCAGCCTTGTTTCCTTCCATGTAGCATTCTAAACTTTGGATTTTTAATTTGTGCCTTGCGTGCTATTAATGTCCTCTCTTTGAGTGGTTAGTATATGTAAAATATTAGTGCATGTCCGTAGTGCACTTTTGGTGATACTCACCCCTTTTCGCCCACCATCGGGTTTGATTACAGGGTAGTCAGTAAATATAAGATGTATGGTCAATAATTGTTCGAGAGAAGAACTAATATGTAGTTATATAGAAGTAATTCTTGAGTGCAGTTTATTTCTCCAATGCTAACTGTGTTACCGTCTACCAATAGTATCGGAAGAAAATTCTTCAACTAGTCTGGCTTGGTGTCTTGGCACTCGAAGGATCTCTCACTCCAATGTCTCTCTGGAAAAATGTTTCCACACTGCCATCTTATATCAGTTGCTTACGAATCTAAGAGATCTTTTCTTATTCCCATGTTAACTTCTTTTCCCACATGTCCCAAATATTAGAGGTATTCCACTTTTGGCCTAATCATGAAGCTGCACTTCTTCTCAATTTTAATGTTAACCTTTCCCACTACCCATCTAATGGAGCCAATTTCATTTAAAGAGAAGGACTAGCATATGTTATGAGACCTTTGCCGTTGACACACCTTAAACCCAAGTTCGAGTATTAAGTTTTTACGTTTTGTTTTTTGATCCGAGGTTCGGAAATAATGATGTCGCTCAGTATTTCATCTGTTGTTCGTGCATTCTCGTCTAGTTCACAGTTATTGTTCACAGCGTAGCTTTTTATTTTAAGTGATGGTTCACCCCATGCTACACACCATAGCGGTGACTTTCGGGGTATTATGTACCATTAAGTGGATGCATGCTGGAGAGATTGCACTAATGACCGATCGAGGAGTTGAAGACCGGATTTGTAATTGCTGGAAAAACACATTAATTGATTAGAGTTGTGTCGAATCCACACGAAGTTATAGCAGCGGTCTCTAAAAATTATAAAATTCCTCGCGCGTCTTAATCGTTTTTGTTTCGACCTCGAATACTCCACCTCGAGGCTCAATAGTGCCGTTTACTAATGACTAAGACCATGGTGTTATACTATACTACCCATTCGATAATTCTCCTTGTCATCAAACCACGTCGGCGGAATATTCAACTTGACCCCGCGATTATGCTTCACTGCTGCTTTGTTTTGCGGAAGGTCATGGGATCGGACACAACTCGTTTAGAGTCACTATTTGTTCAGCAGTGTTGTCCAAGGACGCTGCCCCGTGTTTAAGTCACACAGGGCCCTCTTTCGTGAATCCCTTGTGCTTCGAGGGAATATGCAAAGTCCGTCGTTTCTGCATCACTCACTTGAAAGGGAATTCGTGCTATTGATGAATCGGTACAGTTATTATTATTTTCTGAAATTGAAATTTAGATCGCTTTGGAATTGGAAATGTGCGTTGAATGACTCGTGTAAACGGTAGGTATTATTGGCGATAAACTCCTGACAAGCCCGTCTGAAGGTTAACTGAAAATCCTACACTTTGATTATAGTACAATGATGTGCGACTCGTATCGCTGAGTATTGTATACCAATGTTGGTAGGTCCATGCCTACCAACCATGTCATATTCGGTCGGTCTATCCAATCCACGACCGCAAGATTGACTATGATGGAGAGAATAGGTGCTCACGACAAACATTACTGTTCTTATTTTTTCATCCATGCCGTATGATAAAAATTAGAATTAGCTTGGGGGTCTTATCCCGAGGAACCGGGTTCAAATCCCAGACTGGCAGGTAATTTTTCGGATTTTGACAATTCCCTGTGTGTTAGTACTGTAGAGAAATCACTCCAATTTAAGTGCCCCATCGGTCGGATGTCAAGGCGTCAAACTGTGAAAATACCCTGTGACCCCTTTCGGCGTCTTTCATCAAGAGAAGGCTGAACCCTGGGTCTTAAAATCCTAACCTCTTTCCCTTACCTGCACTAAGTGGCGTAAATGGTCTTAGTTTTCGGCCGCATCATGAAATTACAGTGATACACCTTACTTTAACTTAAGTGCCCTTGGTTATATTACTGGGGAATGCATTGTAGTTGTAACCTTGTGTCTAGCTCAACACAGCAGTCAGTATTTCATTGCTGAAATCAGGATGAAGACAACCTTAGAGAATAAATCTTATTAACTAAAAATGGTGTTTGATAATAATCTTCTGACGTTCGTGAATACAGTCTAATGTATAGCCGTACATAAATCGGAGGTAAGGGGACATTTTTTTATTCCAGAAATCTTTCTTTTTTAATGTCTTCTAACGCTAGTTCACTCATCATATACTCATAAACATTCACTCTGTATACCTACTTGTCTCATTCACATTTCATTTAGATTACATTTCATTCAATACAGTAAGTAGTTATTACTGTGTGGATGTAGATGTAGAGCAGCTAGGTTCGTTAAAAGGGGTTAGGATAGGTTTCGTAGTGTATCAGAATTGATACAAGAATTAGGGTGGGAATCATTATCAGAGCGTAGGTTAATGTACAGATTAAATCTCATAGAGAAATTCAATTCGGATAGCTGTACTGAAGATGTTAGGCACATATTAAAAACACCAGCGCATTATGCTAGGTTCAACCAGACAAATAAGATTAGAGAGATAGATTGTCGTTCTCATAGATTCAAAATGATGTCATTTTTCCCCCGTACTATAAGCGAAAAGAATAGGTAGCATATCAAAGGGATAGGTAAGGGAAATATTTTAGAGTAGTCTCTAGGGCAATATGCATGTACTTATCCCTTAAATACTATCTATGCTAACAATCTAGTTGCCTGAGACCCTGTAGTAGCTTGTTTGCATGTCAGTAGCGCATGCTTGGTGATTTCACCCCCTGCCACACACCCTCGCTGGGGCGTATATGGTATCGCGTAGATTTACCCAGTAGGCTGATTTAATTTCACCTAATAAATAGGTTACGTGCTCATTATATTTCACTCGATGCATCGGTTTCACTGACGGAGCCCGAAATATTTCCGACGAGGTCCGGCATTCAATTGCCTAAGTTATTTTTCTGAAGTGCTTCGCTTTCGACCCTGAGAGCGATAAGGAATCATTCCAGCGCTTGTGAAACCTACGGCTATCCGAATTTCAAGAACGAAGGAATTCCTTGTTTTCTCCGCACGAGGGAAGAACACAGTCCTGAACAGCTGATCAGCCGTGTGAAATCCGAGCGAGAATGCTTGGAGGCTCTTTCGTCTTGCAATGGGCTGCTTTTCGTTTAAAGTGTTTAGAAGTAGTGACCGCTTGTGTTTCAGTGAGTGATAAAGTCTAAGATATGCAATGTTTCATGTTGAAAAGTGTCTAAAAGGTTAACTATTCCCGTGAAGATTTTTTGCACAGTAAATCCTGCTCCAAAGCCAGAAGCCTGGTAGAAAATCGAAACTCCTCAAGGTGCTAATGCGTCTCAATACGTTATCCAGGGCAAATTGTAAAAGTGTTAATTAAGAAGTTCCATCAAAGTTCCTTCCTAAGTTCATTACTAAGTTCCATCCGGTAACTTAGCCTCGCGAGTGAGATACGAATAGCAGTGGATTAGATTGTGAATCACGTGATGTGACCAATTTATATTTTCACGTGTTCGCATGCTTCGTGATTTTAAGTGCCTCGTCAAGAAGAGTTAACCGTAAACAGTGAAGCTATACCCTCGCTGTAATTACGGCATACAGTCTTTCTCAAGAGTTCCATTAAAGGTAAGTAATTGCTTGGTTTAACTTCCATTTCCCATGTTTGTGTAGCTACCCACGTCCAAATGCGATTTGCTTTCCTGAAGTGTTCAGCGAACGATGAAGACGAATTTCTCCGTTGTTGCAGTAGGAAGGTTTCAATTAGCGAGCACTAAACTTTGTTTGGATGTCAATGAGGATATGATAGACTCGACACTTCCAATATTATCCAAAATGCAACCACAAGGGTGTTTGGCAGAGGGTTCCAGTGGTTTCATTGAAGAATTTCATTCATAGGAGATGATATCGGAATTCCTGTTTGAAAATCGATGGAAAAGTTAATCTGAAAATATTTGTTATGCGACTTTTTAGAAAATTACATTAGTTCTGGTACGGGAAACGGAAGTCAACAATCAGATTTCATTCAAATTTAAGAGTTGGTAGACCCGAAATAAAATTTTTGTACGATGCATTATGGAATCGTAGGTAGTTGTTAGAAAACAATTTATTTTTTATTAATTAATTGTAGAATATTGTTCGGGGAGCTTAGAATTAAAATCGTCAAATGCGTATATTGTCGCTCTCTCCCGCCAAAACGAGGTTTTGGGTATTAATAGCAGATGGCGCTCTTAATTTTGGAGTAAACAATTTTCGAAAACTGACCCTATTTTATTATATAGAATTATTGATACCCAATATAAATATCCAGCAATAGAATCAGCAAGAGAAAATTTAAATCCGCGATATTTATCGAAAATTTTAGATTTTATTGATCACGACGATTTCTCATTGTTGTTTGGTCATTGGTCACGCCTGATCGTGACCTTCATACCCGTGATCAGAAATCTGGTCCTCAGTATTCGTCGGGACGCGGTGAGGATAGGAGGTCAGAGGTGAGTGTTCAGTCGTAATTTAAGAAAGTTATACTTTAAGACATTGTTAACGTCCATTCAGTTTTTAAGTGACTTTAATGCAAATCACGAAACTTATTTTACTAGATGTACGAAGAATAGAGATATATTCCGAGAGATATACCATGTACTACACAACGTTTAAAATTAATGCTTTGCCAAGTAATTCACCGCTGCAAGTATCGCAAGTTAATTTTGTACCATTACTTGGCGGATGTTTCCTGCAGAAGTACAGCGAAATTCGTGGGAAAATATTGTTCCGTTTGCTGATGGTTTGAATTTGTTACTACAGGGAGGAGTTATTGAAGTGCTGGATCTTCATCATCATCGGTCGCGTCAGACATAGCGAGGGAAAACTGGGAGGTCCAGAAACTGACTTTGAGGAACTCTCTTCGTCGGTAAGTCCGCTGCATTACGAATGTTTTTCATTTACGAGGGTTTTTGTTTTCATGTACAGTTATTCAGGTCGTTTTTTTGTGATTCTGTTACTTCTGGTCCAACCCAAATTGTTCTTGGGTATCTGTGATTTCCCGCCCAAAATCTCAAAAGATAGTTTCGAGTGTAAAGAGTTTTTTTTTGACTTTACTAGAGTTCATCTCGTAGCATTCCCGTTTATGCTTTGTTAGAGATCGAAGTCTGTTTCTCTTTTGTTCTGCTGGAAATTAATATGAATCAGAAATTGAAGGATTGCTGTTAATGAAACTGAACTTGAGAAATAGTCCGCGCTCCTTCACGTTCTACCTTCTTCAAATGAATTTGTTTCTGCAGATGACTTTAGTTCGCGATCCGGTTTCTTAACCGCAGGATTTCGCCAATTCGAAATGTAATGGCCTCTTAGTCCCTTTTCTGATCCAAGTTCATTTTAAATTTCCAATCAATACTCATTTTTCTGTGGTGGGGTTCGCTTGATGTGCAAAACATTGTCGAGTATTCCAATGATTTAAACTATTTCAGTTACTTTTACGGCTTCACTGCATTAACTAAACTGCGAAATTGGGACGTAAGGATGACAATTAAGTCACGATTTCCATGATATTCGTGAGCGATGAAAAATGATTGTTATTACAGCAATTCACCGCTGACGGAGATCTCTATAAGATGGGAAGAGATACAGCATTTCTGATTTCCGTGTATCTTCATCGCTCTGGAGTAGCAGATACGATGATTGAAATACGGCGTTCGCAAGAAAATGAAAAGTATTTAGTAGGGAGAGTCCGCTATTTACAAGACAGGCTTCCTTGAGATTTGATGTGTGTTTTGTGATTTCCATCCACATTCGTAATGTCTTACAATCCAATTACTATATATTCAGGGTATATTCGATGGTATGTACTGCGTTTGAATTGTTGTTTTTCAGAGTATTTATCCTTTTTTATTCATACTGATAATTTACTTGTGATCCACGCCTTCATCTACATCTACACGATATCCTGCATTCCACCGCGAGGGCGTGTGGCAGGGGGTGAAGATCACCAACCATGCAACACCGTCATGCAAACAAGCAAATACAGGATCTCATGCAACTACATTGTTAGTATCTATAGTATTTAAGGGAATAATACATGCATCATCCACTACAGACTATGTACTCTAAAATATTTCCCCTACCTATCCCTTTGCTATGCTGCCTATTCTGTTCTCTTATAGTACGGGGAAAAATGCCATTTTGAATCTATCAGTACGACAATCCATCTCTCTAATCTTATTTATGTGGTCGAATCTAGCATAATACGCTAGTGTTTTTAATATGTGCCTAACATCTTCAGTATAGCTATCCAATTGAAATTTCTCTAATAGATTTAATATGTACTTCAACCTACGATCTGATAATGATTCCCACTCTAATTTTTGAATTAATTCTGATACACTACCCAACCTATCAAAACAACTTTTCACGAACCAAGCTTTTCTACGCTGCACACAGTCTAGTTCTCTCATCAAACCTAATTGATTAGGATCCCATACAATGGCCGCATTCTCAAGGTGGGGCCTAACTAGTGAAAAGTAACATCGCTCTTTTGTCTTCTCATCACATTTCCCAAGCACTCTTTTTATAAATCCTAGCTTTCTCTTCGCTCGCCCGCATATTTCCCATTATGTGTCTTCCCCACGATAAATCCTTAGTGATTGTTCCAGCTAAATATCTTATGGTTTCAATGGTTTCGAACTCCGTGTTGCTAATTTTATGGGATCGCTCTGCCTCTGGGACTGCCATTTGTCGCACCACTCCTGAATTGCAGCTAAATCCTTGCTAAGCGATTTTCTTCTCTTGTTATAGTGATTCCACTCGTTTCATCACTAAACTGGTTATTCCCAGGCAAGATTAACAAATGGTGTAAGCTCCCATTTTTAGGTACTATTACCAAAAAAATAGCCTGGCACATACCCGATGACCGACTCAGAATTAGCTACTACGCTCAAGTAACCATAGAAAAACTTCATTAGAACTCTAAGGACAAGATTGATAGATCCGTTAAATGTGGTGTGTATGTACAAGATTGTGATCATTGCAATTGTGCTTATGTTCATCTACATCTATATTTTCATAATTTCCTGCAAGCCACCATAAAGGTGTGTGGCAGGGGGGAATTCTTACCAAACATGCACTATATATCATGCATAAAAAAATAGCAGTAATATGTTCATTAATTTTTTTAAAAGATAAAAATAGCAATGTTAGCATGCAAAAACGTGCTGTTAGTTGGGTTATCGTCAAGTCATTACTTCAACATCCAACTACCGTTGATATGGATTCAATCACTAGTATTGGACATATTTACCGCTATTCATTATCCCTAATTGTACGAGGAAAAAAGGACATTTTGAATCTGTCAGTTCGGCAATCAATTTCTCTAATTTTGTGACTATGGTCCAGTCTACCATAGTAAGTTGGGGTTCGCAAAATATTTTTAGCATCATCACTTAAAATATTCTCTTGGAATTTATTTTAGAGATTAAGTCTAAATTTCAACCTGCGATCTGACAGTGATTCCCAATTTAATTCATTTAATAGACTGGTTACGCTAATAGAGTTATCGTACATTCCCTTTACAAATCTTGCAGTGTCATGTGAAGTTGGATAGAGTATATTGTCGGGTACTTAAGTAATAGAGATTTCAAGTTGCGTAAAATTGGAGAGAAATCGAATCTAAGTTCAGGATAACAATTTAAGAACCGTTGTGACATTTGAGTTATAAATGCAATTCTACTTCTTATCACAGTTCATCATCTTCAGTGTCCTTTGTTCTTATCATTGACTTCATCAATCTTGCTGTTCTATGGGGAGGTAGTTATGGCTCGTCCAAATTTTTATCTTGCAGCTCCAATCCGAGTGCTGAGATAAGGCTCTTTTCCATCTTTATAACACCCTGTTTTTTAGTAGGAAACTTGATATTCCTGGGTGGTTGATTTTTTACCGTATTAAAATGAGATATAATTTACTTCTTTACTTTTTTATCTATATACAGAGTCTTATCCTGAGTATTTAGGTTTATCGCACTTTTTTGGGTCGATTTACTTAGCGAATTGGAGTACGCCAAGTGCTTGTTCTTGTGTTGTCAGCTTTTACTTCGTTCCCAAATAATGTGTTCCTGCTTAATCATAGGTTTTCACTTCCTTTTATCTATGATCGCTTCGTAAATTTTAAAGTTATCTAACGCAAAATATTTCCTCATGGGCTAATAATGAATTATTTTAAATAACTGCTACTTGAACTTGCCAACCATCACAGACTAAGGTGTTAAAAAGAATGGAATGCTAAAAATTATGGACTCATTTTTGTTTTACTGTTAACATTTCCTTCTTTTTTGCAGTAGCATGCATTCAGAAAATACATAGTTAATAAAGTCATGCGTAGGTTATACACCACGGTGCAGTTTGTAAAATTGGACCACAATAGATTTATTTTATTAGTATTTCATATCCAATGCGATTAATCTCGAAACATACTGATGGCACTAAACGAAAGAATATCGAAGTACAAGAGGAATTGCAACTCTTATACTACAATACAAGATGTTGAAATGGACAAAAATAGTCTTCTCGATACTTTTGTCGATTTTTACGCTCAAAATACTAGGTAGATATCATTGTATCTGTGATGTGTGAGAAATATGCCCTTTGCAACCAGGTGATGATTTTTATTCCACTCAGCCTATAACGCAGTTGACCAAGTGTTTCGATTTCCATTGAAATTAGGAAGTTATCGATGTCTTATTGACTAATCTTTCGTTGTTTCCACTGGCTCAAAGCATCTGTAGAACTAGAAATATTGGCTTGCCAATTCTTATTTCCATCGGATTTCTTGTAACTGTCAATTGACCATTTTTTACCGTTCAAGATTAAATCATTCGATAGAATTTCCTGTTTTTTTTCACCTTCTATTCGGAAAATAAAACAGTACCTATATCGAGGTTCCCACACTTAACATTGATGTAAAAAAACCCTCTTAGAATGTTATCGTGTATGGTGGGAAAAGATGTTAGCCGATCACCGTGCTGCATTTTCGTTCCTTGCTTCGTAATTATGTGGTGCGTACGTTTTGTAATTTCTGTGGCCGGATAATGGATTTGCGTGTCGCCGTTATTTTTAGTTTTGAGCTCAGGAGAATACAAATGTGGTCATGTTCATCATCAGCCATCAATCCTCAGATTGGTTTGACGCAACTCTCCACCATAAGTCCTTCTATCGGCTTATCTCTTCATATTTACGTATTTCTTCTCTTTCACATCCTTTATCACTTGTTCCATACATCTCACTCGAGGCCTTCCTTTGCCATTCTTCCAGTACACTTTTCCCTCGACAATTGTCTTAATCAAGCCATCGTGTCTTAAGATATGGCCGATTAAGTTATCCCGTCTCCTTCTTAGAGTTTTCAGCAGGCTTTTCTAATTTCTTTTCTCCCACTCTTCTTAATACTTTATGTTTGATACTCGGCCGATTAATTTTATCTTCATCATTATTCTTTAGCACCACATTTCGAATGCTTCCACCCTTTGCTTCTCCGCTGCTGTCATCGTCCATGCCTCACTGCCGCTAAGAAACATGCTCCAGATGTGTATGTTCTGATGAACTTTTTCCTTACTTCTACGCTTGTATTTCCAGATGTGAGTAGGTTCTCCTTTTGGTAGAATGCCCTCTTTGATTGGGCTATTCTAGGAACTATTTCTTTCTTGCTTCGTCCATCGTTGGTTACACGGCTTCCTAGGTAACAGAACTCTTTCACCTCTTCTAGTTTATGTTTTCCTAGTTTAACGTTGGTTTTAGCCTCTTCTCTTCTGCTGTTCACCAATATCTTAGTCTTTCTCTTATTGATCTTCAGCTGATGTCTGGCCATTGTACTTTCCATGGTTGTTAGCGTGTTATTCAGAGCTATTAGATCTATGTCATCTGCGAATCGTAGCATGCTGGTTGTTATCCCATGGATGTTCACTCCAGAACACTTTTCCTTGATTTAATTGATGGCTCTCTTGATGTAAATATTAAAAATTACGGGAGACAGTGCACAGATTCGGCAATAAAAAGAACATGGTAAACGACCCCATCACTAATGCTCTTAATTAAGTATATCCTAAAGCAGGCGCCGCGGAGATGAAATCTGCGCACATTCCATATTTTTAAATTTCTGTTTTTGTGCAAATGCAATCAGCGTGATGGGCCTTCGTACAAAATTCGATGTTCTGGACGGAGTAGGCGGGGCCTAATCCTTCCCATTCTGACGTCATAGGTTAGCATGATAATTCCGAAATATTCCACCTCCTTCAGTAAACACCCTAACTGAACGGTTCACTGTGAATATATGAGGAAATACTCTTTTGCAACTAGAGTATGTCACCCAGTTTTAATGCTCTTGCTGTACTCATTAGTTCGCGTAAAGCTTTGAAATTATAAGCAAAACAATCTTTCAATCCACTTGAGTGAAAAGTATGCGTAAGTTATGTACTACATACGTAAACTGATATTAATTTTCATCAAGAACGCTTCAGACTCGGTGATTAAAATACAAGTGCGCGTCTGATATGTACCCGTCCATTATTTCGAGTGTCTTGATACGTTCTCTTAATTTTTATCGAATAACGGAGCTGTATCAATTTGGAAAATTTCAGAAAAGATATATTGGACGAATATGCTCACTACTTGATTATGCACTTGCAAATGGTCTGAGTGCTATGTCTTATTTTGTATCGTGTGAAAGGAGAGTAATATATTTTGGCAACATTTCAGCAAAGGGGCTTTATAAATAACTGTGTGCGTGATCACTGGTGTTATTTGGCAACAATTCTGAATTTGTGTATTAATATACCAATTTGATACAGAAAGTAACATAATCCTACGCAACCGAGGCTAGTTGTCGACGACTACATTGGGCATTGATCATAAAAAAGGTTTTTTTTTAGTAAGGTTCAGAAGATTAGATATTTCCGTGACGGAATTCGTGGTTCCGGTTTGAGTTAGATTTGGTTAACACGCTTGAAGAAACAAGACGTTTGTATAATTGAATTTGGTGGCTGATTTTCTACTATTTTTTCGTTTGTTCTCCTTTTGACGATAATGCATGTTCATCTGTGACTCGCTCTTTTAGACCTTAAGCGGGAGAGGTCATTTCTAAGACCAGGGGGGCTGTGTTTGAAACCATCGGGACAATATCGAATAGGTAACCAGGGAGTTAAGTGGTATAAATACAAATCCTTCGCAAATTTAGTGTGTTAAAACCGGTGATTGCAAATTCAGTCTTTGTTTACACTTGTGTCATATCCCAACTGGGGGCTGTTTAGTTGGAACAGATGAGAAAAACTGAAGTGAAAACAATAAATAATGTTGTAAAGAGCGATTCATACACATTGAATTCAAAAACCATTCGTGTTTGTATCACGTGACTCCTTGGTTACCTATTCGAGATAATCACGACGGTTTCAAACACAACCCCCCAGGTGAATAAACATAATTCTTCCGTTATAAAAACCTCTGCCTCTTTGCTTTGATTTCCAGTCGGGCTGGATAGGACAGATATTGTACGGTTACTATCATTATTTTAAGCTCGGTAGCCGGAGATACCATGAGTATCCGTGCTTAGACAGAGATATTGGAAAGTATTTATTTCGCGATTTCGGAGTCCGCTTTTTGCACGGTTCGCTCTCGAGAGTAGTAGCGTTCATTGGAGTCACGAAAGGCTTTTGTCGGAGTTTAAAATTGAGTTTTTGGCATTTGAAAGTAATCCCTGAAACATCACAGCTCAGGAAGTTTCCTTGCAGCTTGGGAAAGAATCTATCGCTCGGAAATGCATGAATAATCTGGCCCGCTATCTAACCTACCATAATCTTCGTATTTGTTAAAGAATAGTGATGCTGACAACAGATATAATATACGGAACTATATAAGTGTTTACTACTCTGTACATTGTCAGATTACTTTTGATGGCACGCTAAATGGAATTCAATTTTTTTTCTGTCGTTGCAGGACTATGGGAAAGTCGTTCCTCAGATGGCGACGGGGTTGCGGTGAGGAATCTTCAATGGTGGCCTAAACAGATGAACGGGAAGTTGTGTCAACAGGAAGGACGGATATCAGCTAGCCCACGGCTTTGCAGTACTATGGTAAAACTAACATTGTTTCAGGTTCTACGGTCCGAAAGGTAAAAAAACATTGTGTGGATGTGGGTAAAAAGTGTGTTCATGAGCATTTGGTTTTTGCATGTGTATTAGGAGCGAATCTCTCCATTTCCAGACAGGCTGGACGAATGTAGTGGTTGTTTTTGGTATATCAAGGTGATTGATAGTGTATATAGCCTGGTAAAAGATGCCGGGGCCCCGGCATAATATGGTAATAGGAACTACTACTCCTCCATCCCCCGCCCCTCCCCTTATAACACAAGTGGCCACTTGTCTAGCCAGTCATGACTCTAGGCAGGAATATTGTGTAATATTACATATTGTACATGACATGTTTCCCAGAATGTTTTGTTTTGTGTTATTTCGTGTGTAGTCCATATATTCCTATATTGTTTGGTACGATTTATTTTTTTTACGCAATTATTTAATTTTATGATGTTTTATTCATTTCTTTCACAGATAAGACCCCTTTCCAGAGGACTCCATGGGTATGAGTTACTTTTATATGTTATTGTTATTTTGTGGATGCGAAGGCTGCTCTAGAGTTAAATCTCAAAATTCAAGGATTTGGATCGCCAGTTACCAAGTGCATTCACGTGTGCTTAGTTTCTGGTTGACGAATCCTCGCATTTGTAACCAAATGCATTTTCGGCTATTTGCATTAAATGCGAGCAACTTTTGCATTCAATGTGTATTGCTTGATTGTTTTTTATGTTCACTAACCCGCTCTCTCTTAGGTAACTGCTCAACGCCCCGGCCTGCTAGAGGGTAGGGTATGTAGTCAGTTTCCAATACTTTGAAACCCAGGCCCTTCTGGCCCGTCGTAACGCGAGGATAGTTAGGAGTGTTATTGTTGATGTTATTGTTATTTTGTGGATGCGAAGGCTGCTCTAGAGTTAAATCTCAAAATTCAAGGATTTGGATCGCCAGTTACCAAGAGTATTCACGTGTGCTTAGTTTCTGGTTGACGAATCCTCGCATTTGTAACCAAATGCATTTTCGGCTATTTGCATTAAATGCGAGCAACTTTTGCATTCAATGTGTATTGCTTGATTGTTTTTTATGTTCACTAACCCGCTCTCTCTTAGGTAACTGCTCAACGCCCCGGCCTGCTAGAGGGTAGGGTATGTAGTCAGTTTCCAATACTTTGAAACCCAGGCCCTTCTGGCCCGTCGTAACGCGAAGATAGTTAGGAGTGTTATTGTTGATGTTATTGTTATTTTGTGGATGCGAAGGCTGCTCTAGAGTTAAATCTCAAAATTCAAGGATTTGGATCGCCAGTTACCAAGTGCATTCACGTGTGCTTAGTTTCTGGTTGACCAATCCTCGCATTTGTAACCAAATGCATTTTCGGCTATTTGCATTAAATGCGAGCAACTTTTGCATTCAATGTGTATTGCTTGATTGTTTTCTATGTTCACTAACCCGCTCTCTCTTAGGTAACTGCTCAACGCCCCGGCCTGCTAGAGGGTAGGGTATGTAGTCAGTTTCCAATACTTTGACACCCAGGCCCTTCTGGCCCGTCGTAAAGCCAGGATAGTTAGGAGTGTTATTGTTGATGTTATTGTTATTTTGTGGATGCGAAGGCTGCTCTAGAGTTAAATCTCAAAATTCAAGGATTTGGATCGCCAGTTACCAAGTGCATTCACGTGTGCTTAGTTTCTGGTTGACGGATCCTCGCATTTGTAACCAAATTGCATTTTCGGCTATTTGCATTAAATGCGAGCAACTTTTGCATTCAAAGTGTATTGCTTGATTGTTTTTTATGTTCACTAACCCGCTCTCTCTTAGGTAACTGATCAACGCCCCGGCCTGCTAGAGGGTAGGGTATGTAGTCAGTTTCCAATACTTTGAACCCCAGGTCCTTCTGGCCCATCGTAACGCCAGGATAGTTAGGAGTGTTATTGTTGATGTTATTGTTATTTTGTGGATGCGAAGGCTGCTGTAGAGTTAAATCTCAAAATTCAAGGATTTGGATCGCCAGTTACCAAGTGCATTCACGTGTGCTTAGTTTCTGGTTGACCAATCCTCGCATTTGTAACCAAATGCATTTTCGGCTATTTGCATTAAATGCGAGCAACTTTTGCATTCAATGTGTATTGCTTGATTGTTTTTTATGTTCACTAACCCGCTCTCTCTTAGGTAACTGCTCAACGCCCCGGCCTGCTAGAGGGTAGGGTATGTAGTCAGTTTCCAATACTTTGACACCCAGGCCCTTCTGGCCCGTCGTAAAGCCAGGATAGTTAGGAGTGTTATTGTTGATGTTATAGTTATTTTGCGGATGCGAAGGCTGCTCTAGAGTTAAATCTCAAAATTCAAGGATTTGGATCGCCAGTTACCAAGTGCATTCACGTGTGCTTAGTTTCTGGTTGACCAATCCTCGCATTTGTAACCAAATGCATTTTCGGCTAGTAGGGGAGGCATGGGGTTTTCAAGACAGCCATGACCCCAAAGATGACCTCTTATCTTATCAATGGAACCCCCCCACCCCGACCCCAACGCTCCAACCCAACCCATTTGTCATCTGTCATTAAAATCCAATTTTTCACTCACACGTAATTATTCTCCAGCGATAGACGTACATGGAAACCAAGCTAACAATGATAATGAACTGATACAACAATTCCTGGCACAATAACCCATTTGTCATATGTCATTAAAATCCAATTTTTCACTCACACGTAATTATTCTCCAGCGATAGACGTACATGGAAACCAAGCTAACAATGATAATGAACTGATACAACAATTCCTGGCACAATAACCCATTTGTCATATGTCATTAAAATCCAATTTTTCACTCACACGTAATTATTCTCCAGCGATAGACGTACATGGAACCCGAGATAACCAAACAATGGTAATGCAAAGCAGTGCCGACGTGTCATGTCACCGGATGTACCCCCACCTCCAGGATTGCTGATTAGCTCTTTTTTCGTAATATAAGCGATTAGTGGTACTCAAGGTAAAATCAGTTGCTAGCAAATATTCAGCACGCGAGGATGTCTCCCCTACTCTCCGTGGAAGCTGAGCTTGGTGGGAAGCATCAACTCGTCGTTCGCAAATTCAAGGATAAAGTGAGCAACATATATGAAGTGCTCCTTCCATTACCGCTACTGGGCAACAACGAAGAGAACGATCTTATTCTCAGCATAGAATTCCAGGAAAAATGCTATACAGTGTTCAAACATATGAACAAAGCCATACATATCGTGGGAAAATGTGCAGTATTCTCAGGGTTTAAAAATCCTGAAACAAAGGAAGTGGAGCGTTTCAACGTCTCCACGATCAAGCAGCTGAAACTCGAGGGGAATGAGCTGCAGAAGGCCGAGAGACAAGATCCATCCATCACGTGTTACGTCTACGATATAAAGAAGGAGAACACGGCCTATTCGGGTGTATTCGTAAAGGGAGGATCCGAGTTTATTGCAAAAGGTGGGCGAACCTCAACAGATGGTGCTCAATTCGATTTCGCCCCACCTGTGACATTCACCACTGGAGAAAAGTCGCGAATCGGCTACCATAGAGTTTACGATGAACGAGGGAAGCATTTGGAAACATATACTTTTATACTGAATGTTGTACCAAATGAATATACTTTGTTCTAAATAAAAAAAATCAAACCTGCTCATCTAGTTATCATTTCTAAATACCCTGTCCTTAATATTAAGAGGTTTCTCAATAAATAAAACACAGCATATAGGTTTCACAAATTTATTTCATTTTTAACATATTTTATTTTTTGTACACCAATCTGACAGCTTGTGACAATTTTTTCTCGCACATTGCATATTATTTTGAGAATGTGAATGGATTAAACAACCCTCATTTGTCACTAGTTTTTTTAATGAAGGACAGCCATACATTTCCAAATTACCCACACAGATTCCTTTGGGAAGAAGTCCAGTCAAGAATGACGCCTTTTGAGCACCTTTGGTGAATAAAAACTGATATTCCTTTGTGTATTTAAACAATGTGCTCTCCAATTCCAAGTAATCTAAATCCCCAGAGTATTCATTCAGACCGTGATAGTTGTTTCTTAGCCAAGACGAGTCTCTCGCGTACAACAATCTTGCTGGTGATTTGAAAAGCCACGTATTACAACATTTCGTTTGCACGTTAATTATTGCCAATTCCTTGACTACGTATCCACCATCATTTTTGGTGAATCCTTGAAATTCGATAATGGCGCTCATGGTGTAATCTCTCAAACTTACAAGGTTTTACACCCAATGCCAGAGGTTCAAGAGATTACAAGGGTTTCTGACTTGCAGAATTTTACCTCGTGCCAGAGGTCAGAAACCCTTTGCACACACGTACGCGTAATCAAAGTACAACCAAGTTATACCTTTTGATTACCAAACACATCATTCGACATGAGTATCATCTCAAATTCCAACCTTTCTAGATCATATTCAGTAATATCGTTAGGTAACCTGGTAGCGAGAAATTGTCTAACCTTATCACGACTACCTGAAAGTCTCCGGAGAAATAGATTTATCAGATTGGAGAGTTTTAACAGAGCTTCCCATTCATCAACATTCAGGTTAAATAAGCTCTTTGATAAAATGTTTTTAATAGACAAATGACGCTTCCCAAAGTAATTTGCATAGGACAGGCAATTTGAAGAGAGGTGATCTTTTAAACCAGTATATAAATAATTACTCACTGACTTTTCCAAATTTATAACATTAGTCCATTCACTGTATGAAACAATGACACTTTTTTTATTTGACTGATTGAATTGCACTACTGGTTCAAAGTCTCTGCTAGGATCATAACCTACACAAACACTTTTCGATTTTACACCATTCAGATAGTACACTGTTTGAAGCAGTAAATTATTGTTGTAACAAGATGACAGGGGGGTGTGAGGATGACCAGCAGGTCTCTTCCTCTTGATGGGTGGAGACTCCTTCCTCGATGACGATAGCATAACGACTGATGTATGCTGTTTTTGTCACATACTTAAGAGGGATTAGTTGGAGGAGGGGAAGGAATGCAATCGTTGGAGAGACAAGGTTCGACTTCGGCTTTGAGACGGTTAAACTGCAACCACTGAGCCAAGGAATGAGCATCCCTCAAGGCACAGGTACTATTACGCAATTTGTGGCAGGGATTGAGACAGGAAAATGAGGGGAATGAGCAATTTTCAGGTGAGGGACAGTGAAGTTCTTTTTTCAAGGAGATGAAGGTACGATCTGTAAGATCGGACAGGAATTCACACTCGGCCTCGCTAAATGCGTACAAGGCGGTTGCATCTTCAATTATAGCTTCCAAGGCTGGAAGTAGCTCCACATGGGCGATGAATCCATTGTCGAAGGAGGTTTCATCGCAGTGAAATGGGTCTTGGAACTGAAGCTTCTTTCCACCGGTGAGAAGTTTCCCATGCTTCTTAAAGCTTCCCCAGTACAATCGATTGGAGTCAACATCAACAGCTGCTAGCTCCGTCACTCCACCCTTGGAGAAACATACAGATATTACGATCTGCATTTTGCAAAGTCTCTCTCATCAATGATGATTCTTCCTCCAGAACATTGTATTTATTCTCGAACAACACCGCTGGGCACGGGGATGACACCTCCTTCTCCGTCTCACCTCGTTGAAGGTTAGGTGAAACAGCTTCAGGGTGCGACAATCGTTGTGGTGTGGGATGGTATGATTGAATTGTGTGAGGAATTTGTGTAGGGTGTATCCTAACGATTTACTTACTACGTAAAGACAACAATATTCACCGCAAATGTCTGAATGAAAACTTTGAATCTGAACACGGTTGTAAGTGAATATGAAAGGTGATAAAAAATCTAAAATATTTGAAACAAAAGGTTTCAATCCATAGGAATCAAAATATTCAGCAAAATTGTTATTAATGTATATTGCAATCCAGTGTGATCCAGGTAAGCTCGCAGGGTCTAAATTAACTACATACACCCCATTTTTTGGCGAGTGAGGTAGCTTATCAGATGCATAAACTCCGCGATATACTGTATAGGAATTTAATAACCTATCTATCCGCACACTATCCATTGTTTTACTAAAAATTTGTGATAATATTTCTGTTTTTATCGATTTCGAGGGTGGTATCATATTCAGAAAACACTAGACAAGTCATTGTCTTACTCAGCTCGTTTTCAAATCTTGCCTCTATTCTTACTACACCTCTATCTCCTAAACTAATATAGTCTTGGTTTCCTGAATCATCTGGTGTGAGATCGAATATTAACATGAAATAACCATGTCCAAACATTTTATACGTAATTTGATTACCTCTATCATGATGTTTAATCCCACTACCGGAGAAAATTGTATCGTATGCTCTAGCCCAATATTTTTTGCTTGAGAAATTACATTGCAACCCCTCCGAAGGAATCTGAACACCGTTTACAAAGAGTGAAAAATTCTCGAGTGATGAGTGATATAGGGCAAATGGATTCTTAGTCAAACTTCCTGCATACGACTCATTATCCACCAAGGTAAAAATAATTGTGTTTGGAATGCGTCCCACAATTGCGTTGTCAATACTCAAAGTTCGTCCACCTGAGGGTACGGTAAATGTTTTCAGTTCGGTACGCTTATAATGATATCTTGCATTGGTGCGCTCTAACATTTTATTGTGTGCTATCAAAATAGATGGATTAATGTCATAATGCTGGACATATAGAGTTGCATCTAAAATTTTTAAAATTCCACCAACATCTTCCATTAGATAAAATGCCGGATTAGTAAGCATCAGTCTGATACCAATATCCACACGATCCATCAACAACTGCACTTGATTAAAAACATCAACATGTAATTTCCCGTATAACTCTACCTCTGCACTATCCTTAAACCACTTCTTACGCTCGACGTAACCACCATTACTAGCGTCAGTTTTGTTGATATCCTCTCCAGTATCCAATTCCCATCCAACGTTCCGTAAATGTGTTCTGCTTGCGTCTCCACCATAGTTTAACAAATTTTCCAGATAGCTTCTATAATGATAATTATCTTCAGAGGGGGTGACTAACGTTCCATTGAAATAAACGTTACACTGCTCAAATAGAGAGTGTAAAATATTGTTCACAACACCTGGTTGATTGGTTTCTGTGAAATCACCTGTACTTTTCTGTAACTTTACTTTAAGTCTAAGATATATACTATTTAAGTCCTTGTATGCATCACCAGAATCCTTGATTAGAAATTCGATTACTGACCTATTATCCAACGAAGATATGGGTTTATAGGATACTAATCGTTTTGATAAAATGTTGGTCTGTATGGGTGGGTTAGGTTGAAAAATATCCAATGAACTCAACATATGCTCACCCATTATCGTGAAAAAATATCTTTACCAACAATCTTTTTCCCTTTTCGTCTTCTCGATGATTGTCGCTTTTTTCTAGTACCAACGATCTTCTTCCCTCCTCGCCTTCTCGATAACTGTGGTTTTTTTCTAGCATCGCTAGTTTTTATTTTATTCAACTGTACTCTCTTCTCAATCCTTAATCGTCCGCCTGACATGCTATGTAATTTATCCTCAGCTTTGCGCTTTAGATTTTGCCCCACCTCATTTAATCGAGTGCGTAATATCTCCTTAACCGGTTTGGTCCCAAGGTCAGCGAGAGCAGCAACTCCTGCTTTGCTTGCTTCTTTACCTACAGTCTTCAGACCGCTAAATAGTAAAGGTTTTGCAAAACGCCACAGACCAGCGAGAAAACTCCCAATACCACGCCCTTTTTGCACACGATACGTTGCTCTATAAATGGGACCAATTTCTCCTCCAACCTGTCTCGCATAGTAATTATAATATTGATCTACCACCGGTGCCATCTCGTTGCATAATGAATTAAAAACTAAATTACTTCTTTTTTATAAAATGTAACACTACTATTGAGGATTGTTCACCGCTGCGAAAAGGTATGGACTCACCGAGTTTGTTAGTCAATAGGATTTCAATGCTCTCAATGTTGTTCTTTTCGACTGGGTGATAGAAAATGGGATTGAATGTTTGATATCCACCAGTTTTCATATTCAATATACGTAAACAACGACTCAAAGAATCACCCACCAGTTGTGGCTTAATTATGTCAGTATAAACGTAAATATTAACGGGAGAATTATCCACACTCCTTCTACCCCTCGAAAATCTTCTAAAATTCTCATTTTTTACTTTCCAAAATATTTTGTTTACCTCTTCCGCAGTTGCTACTCCAACTTTATCTAATTCATTTAAAAATCTAGATAAAAATTCTAAATCTTTTGCTATGCTTATTTGTTTCGCGCGCTTGAAAGGTCTTATAACTGCATTGAATAAATCTTTAAAAGAATCATAGGTCCCTGGTAGTAAAACATAAGTAACATCCCTAGTTTTAATTTGTACTCTACCAGTTCGCGCTTGCAGACCTTCACTATCATTCCTAAAGGTTGCTTCAAAAATGGATATGCTACTAGCAACTTTCCGCCTCTGAGCACGATTGAGGTTAAGAAATGGATCTATAAATGCACGTGCAATGCTTTCGTACTCACCCTTCGGGAAGGTAAAAAGATATCCATCGTCTAACCTTACAACCACCTCACCCTCTGATACCTGCGGTGGTTCAAATTGGTGGAGGGAACGGGGTGAGGTTGGGGGCGGCTGGGATGTTTCGTCCATTGTAGAAACCGATTGCGGGGACGCTTGGTTTGAATGTGCAGTTGGTGGTAAAGCCACCGGTCCTGGAGTTAATGTTATTGGTTTATCTTCCTCTCCTTCATCTATCATGTCTGTACCCTCTCCTCCATCATCGTCTGCTGCATCTTGTCTCACACCTCTAGCAAGAGAATCCTTTGAAACGTTCTCTAACGAGGGAATGGAAATCTCGGCTAAATCTTTTCTCTCGAATCGCGGTGTAAGGTTTTACACAACAAACAATCCAGACATAAAGGCTAGCCTCGTTGAACGTTTTAATCGTACTCTAAAATCCAAAATGTATAAGTACTTCACAAGATATTCAACGTACAATTACGTGGATATATTACCCAAATTGGTGAATAGTTATAATAATAGCGTACACTCCAGCTTAGGTGTTAAACCTGTCGAAGTGAATGAGAAAAATGTATTCTCAATTGCTAGTCGCTCAAGGAAACCTCTTGTTAGCAAAAAGGCTAAATTTAAAGGGGGCGATCATGTCAGAGTCAGTAAGGAACGACTCCCATTTGCAAAAGGATATACACCTAATTACACTAACGAAATATTCCAAGTCGCGGGTGTGAATCAATCGAGAGAGATACCCACGTACGAGTTGAAAGATCTAAACGGTGAGCATATAAAGGGTAGTTTCTATGAGCAAGAGTTAGTGAGGTTTAACCTTCCCCCCGATACGGAATATAAGATTGAAAAAATTTTAAAACGTAGGGGGCAGGCTGGTGATTTAGAGTATTTTGTAAAGTGGCAAGGTTATCCAAAATCATTTAATTCTTGGATTCCTGCTTCTTCGGTACGTAAAATATGAACGAGTTTTACATTACTTTACCTAGTGATAGTTCCAAAGCATATTTTCCTCACAACACAATATCACATTTCCGTACGAGATTATCGCACCGACTCGATTTGGAAATTGATGAATGGATGGTGGGTTTAGCCGAGATTTCCATTCCCTCGTTAGAGAACGTTTCAAAGGATTCTCTTGCTAGAGGTGTGAGACAAGATGCAGCAGACGATGATGGAGGAGAGGGTACAGACATGATAGATGAAGGAGAGGAAGATAAACCAATAACATTAACTCCAGGACCGGTGGCTTTACCACCAACTGCACATTCAAACCAAGCGTCCCCGCAATCGGTTTCTACAATGGACGAAACATCCCAGCCGCCCCCAACCTCACCCCGTTCCCTCCACCAATTTGAACCACCGCAGGTATCAGAGGGTGAGGTGGTTGTAAGGTTAGACGATGGATATCTTTTTACCTTCCCGAAGGGTGAGTACGAAAGCATTGCACGTGCATTTATAGATCCATTTCTTAACCTCAATCGTGCTCAGAGGCGGAAAGTTGCTAGTAGCATATCCATTTTTGAAGCAACCTTTAGGAATGATAGTGAAGGTCTGCAAGCGCGAACTGGTAGAGTACAAATTAAAACTAGGGATGTTACTTATGTTTTACTACCAGGGACCTATGATTCTTTTAAAGATTTATTCAATGCAGTTATAAGACCTTTCAAGCGCGCGAAACAAATAAGCATAGCAAAAGATTTAGAATTTTTATCTAGATTTTTAAATGAATTAGATAAAGTTGGAGTAGCAACTGCGGAAGAGGTAAACAAAATATTTTGGAAAGTAAAAAATGAGAATTTTAGAAGATTTTCGAGGGGTAGAAGGAGTGTGGATAATTCTCCCGTTAATATTTACGTTTATACTGACATAATTAAGCCACAACTGGTGGGTGATTCTTTGAGTCGTTGTTTACGTATATTGAATATGAAAACTGGTGGATATCAAACATTCAATCCCATTTTCTATCACCCAGTCGAAAAGAACAACATTGAGAGCATTGAAATCCTATTGACTAACAAACTCGGTGAGTCCATACCTTTTCGCAGCGGTGAACAATCCTCAATAGTAGTGTTACATTTTATAAAAAAGAAGTAATTTAGTTTTTAATTCATTATGCAACGAGATGGCACCGGTGGTAGATCAATATTATAATTACTATGCGAGACAGGTTGGAGGAGAAATTGGTCCCATTTATAGAGCAACGTATCGTGTGCAAAAAGGGCGTGGTATTGGGAGTTTTCTCGCTGGTCTGTGGCGTTTTGCAAAACCTTTACTATTTAGCGGTCTGAAGACTGTAGGTAAAGAAGCAAGCAAAGCAGGAGTTGCTGCTCTCGCTGACCTTGGGACCAAACCGGTTAAGGAGATATTACGCACTCGATTAAATGAGGTGGGGCAAAATCTAAAGCGCAAAGCTGAGGATAAATTACATAGCATGTCAGGCGGACGATTAAGGATTGAGAAGAGAGTACAGTTGAATAAAATAAAAACTAGCGATGCTAGAAAAAAACCACAGTTATCGAGAAGGCGAGGAGGGAAGAAGATCGTTGGTACTAGAAAAAAGCGACAATCATCGAGAAGACGAAAAGGGAAAAAGATTGTTGGTAAAGATATTTTTTCACGATAATGGGTGAGCATATGTTGAGTTCATTGGATATTTTTCAACCTAACCCACCCATACAGACCAACATTTTATCAAAACGATTAGTATCCTATAAACCCATATCTTCGTTGGATAATAGGTCAGTAATCGAATTTCTAATCAAGGATTCTGGTGATGCATACAAGGACTTAAATAGTATATATCTTAGACTTAAAGTAAAGTTACAGAAAAGTACAGGTGATTTCACAGAAACCAATCAACCAGGTGTTGTGAACAATATTTTACACTCTCTATTTGAGCAGTGTAACGTTTATTTCAATGGAACGTTAGTCACCCCCTCTGAAGATAATTATCATTATAGAAGCTATCTGGAAAATTTGTTAAACTATGGTGGAGACGCAAGCAGAACACATTTACGGAACGTTGGATGGGAATTGGATACTGGAGAGGATATCAACAAAACTGACGCTAGTAATGGTGGTTACGTCGAGCGTAAGAAGTGGTTTAAGGATAGTGCAGAGGTAGAGTTATACGGGAAATTACATGTTGATGTTTTTAATCAAGTGCAGTTGTTGATGGATCGTGTGGATATTGGTATCAGACTGATGCTTACTAATCCGGCATTTTATCTAATGGAAGATGTTGGTGGAATTTTAAAAATTTTAGATGCAACTCTATATGTCCAGCATTATGACATTAATCCATCTATTTTGATAGCACACAATAAAATGTTAGAGCGCACCAATGCAAGATATCATTATAAGCGTACCGAACTGAAAACATTTACCGTACCCTCAGGTGGACGAACTTTGAGTATTGACAACGCAATTGTGGGACGCATTCCAAACACAATTATTTTTACCTTGGTGGATAATGAGTCGTATGCAGGAAGTTTGACTAAGAATCCATTTGCCCTATATCACTCATCACTCGAGAATTTTTCACTCTTTGTAAACGGTGTTCAGATTCCTTCGGAGGGGTTGCAATGTAATTTCTCAAGCAAAAAATATTGGGCTAGAGCATACGATACAATTTTCTCCGGTAGTGGGATTAAACATCATGATAGAGGTAATCAAATTACGTATAAAATGTTTGGACATGGTTATTTCATGTTAATATTCGATCTCACACCAGATGATTCAGGAAACCAAGACTATATTAGTTTAGGAGATAGAGGTGTAGTAAGAATAGAGGCAAGATTTGAAAACGAGCTGAGTAAGACAATGACTTGTCTAGTGTTTTCTGAATATGATACCACCCTCGAAATCGATAAAAACAGAAATATTATCACAAATTTTTAGTAAAACAATGGATAGTGTGCGGATAGATAGGTTATTAAATTCCTATACAGTATATCGCGGAGTTTATGCATCTGATAAGCTACCTCACTCGCCAAAAAATGGGGTGTATGTAGTTAATTTAGACCCTGCGAGCTTACCTGGATCACACTGGATTGCAATATACATTAATAACAATTTTGCTGAATATTTTGATTCCTATGGATTGAAACCTTTTGTTTCAAATATTTTAGATTTTTTATCACCTTTCATATTCACTTACAACCGTGTTCAGATTCAAAGTTTTCATTCAGACATTTGCGGTGAATATTGTTGTCTTTACGTAGTAAGTAAATCGTTAGGATACACCCTACACAAATTCCTCACACAATTCAATCATACCATCCCACACCACAACGATTGTCGCACCCTGAAGCTGTTTCACCTAACCTTCAACGAGGTGAGACGGAGAAGGAGGTGTCATCCCCGTGCCCAGCGGTGTTGTTCGAGAATAAATACAATGTTCTGGAGGAAGAATCATCATTGATGAGAGAGACTTTGCAAAATGCAGATCGTAATATCTGTATGTTTCTCCAAGGGTGGAGTGACGGAGCTAGCAGCTGTTGATGTTGACTCCAATCGATTGTACTGGGGAAGCTTTAAGAAGCATGGGAAACTTCTCACCGGTGGAAAGAAGCTTCAGTTCCAAGACCCATTTCACTGCGATGAAACCTCCTTCGACAATGGATTCATCGCCCATGTGGAGCTACTTCCAGCCTTGGAAGCTATAATTGAAGATGCAACCGCCTTGTACGCATTTAGCGAGGCCGAGTGTGAATTCCTGTCCGATCTTACAGATCGTACCTTCATCTCCTTGAAAAAAGAACTTCACTGTCCCTCACCTGAAAATTGCTCATTCCCCTCATTTTCCTGTCTCAATCCCTGCCACAAATTGCGTAATAGTACCTGTGCCTTGAGGGATGCTCATTCCTTGGCTCAGTGGTTGCAGTTTAACCGTCTCAAAGCCGAAGTCGAACCTTGTCTCTCCAACGATTGCATTCCTTCCCCTCCTCCAACTAATCCCTCTTAAGTATGTGACAAAAACAGCATACATCAGTCGTTATGCTATCGTCATCGAGGAAGGAGTCTCCACCCATCAAGAGGAAGAGACCTGCTGGTCATCCTCACACCCCCCTGTCATCTTGTTACAACAATAATTTACTGCTTCAAACAGTGTACTATCTGAATGGTGTAAAATCGAAAAGTGTTTGTGTAGGTTATGATCCTAGCAGAGACTTTGAACCAGTAGTGCAATTCAATCAGTCAAATAAAAAAAGTGTCATTGTTTCATACAGTGAATGGACTAATGTTATAAATTTGGAAAAGTCAGTGAGTAATTATTTATATACTGGTTTAAAAGATCACCTCTCTTCAAATTGCCTGTCCTATGCAAATTACTTTGGGAAGCGTCATTTGTCTATTAAAAACATTTTATCAAAGAGCTTATTTAACCTGAATGTTGATGAATGGGAAGCTCTGTTAAAACTCTCCAATCTGATAAATCTATTTCTCCGGAGACTTTCAGGTAGTCGTGATAAGGTTAGACAATTTCTCGCTACCAGGTTACCTAACGATATTACTGAATATGATCTAGAAAGGTTGGAATTTGAGATGATACTCATGTCGAATGATGTGTTTGGTAATCAAAAGGTATAACTTGGTTGTACTTTGATTACGCGTACGTGTGTGCAAAGGGTTTCTGACCTCTGGCACGAGGTAAAATTCTGCAAGTCAGAAACCCTTGTAATCTCTTGAACCTCTGGCATTGGGTGTAAAACCTTGTAAGTTTGAGAGATTACACCATGAGCGCCATTATCGAATTTCAAGGATTCACCAAAAATGATGGTGGATACGTAGTCAAGGAATTGGCAATAATTAACGTGCAAACGAAATGTTGTAATACGTGGCTTTTCAAATCACCAGCAAGATTGTTGTACGCGAGAGACTCGTCTTGGCTAAGAAACAACTATCACGGTCTGAATGAATACTCTGGGGATTTAGATTACTTGGAATTGGAGAGCACATTGTTTAAATACACAAAGGAATATCAGTTTTTATTCACCAAAGGTGCTCAAAAGGCGTCATTCTTGACTGGACTTCTTCCCAAAGGAATCTGTGTGGGTAATTTGGAAATGTATGGCTGTCCTTCATTAAAAAAACTAGTGACAAATGAGGGTTGTTTAATCCATTCACATTCTCAAAATAATATGCAATGTGCGAGAAAAAATTGTCACAAGCTGTCAGATTGGTGTACAAAAAATAAAATATGTTAAAAATGAAATAAATTTGTGAAACCTATATGCTGTGTTTTATTTATTGAGAAACCTCTTAATATTAAGGACAGGGTATTTAGAAATGATAACTAGATGAGCAGGTTTGATTTTTTTTATTTAGAACAAAGTATATTCATTTGGTACAACATTCAGTATAAAAGTATATGTTTCCAAATGCTTCCCTCGTTCATCGTAAACTCTATGGTAGCCGATTCGCGACTTTTCTCCAGTGGTGAATGTCACAGGTGGGGCGAAATCGAATTGAGCACCATCTGTTGAGGTTCGCCCACCTTTTGCAATAAACTCGGATCCTCCCTTTACGAATACACCCGAATAGGCCGTGTTCTCCTTCTTTATATCGTAGACGTAACACGTGATGGATGGATCTTGTCTCTCGGCCTTCTGCAGCTCATTCCCCTCGAGTTTCAGCTGCTTGATCGTGGAGACGTTGAAACGCTCCACTTCCTTTGTTTCAGGATTTTTAAACCCTGAGAATACTGCACATTTTCCCACGATATGTATGGCTTTGTTCATATGTTTGAACACTGTATAGCATTTTTCCTGGAATTCTATGCTGAGAATAAGATCGTTCTCTTCGTTGTTGCCCAGTAGCGGTAATGGAAGGAGCACTTCATATATGTTGCTCACTTTATCCTTGAATTTGCGAACGACGAGTTGATGCTTCCCACCAAGCTCAGCTTCCACGGAGAGTAGGGGAGACATCCTCGCGTGCTGAATATTTGCTAGCAACTGATTTTACCTTGAGTACCACTAATCGCTTATATTACGAAAAAAGAGCTAATCAGCAATCCTGGAGGTGGGGGTACATCCGGTGACATGACACGTCGGCACTGCTTTGCATTACCATTGTTTGGTTATCTCGGGTTCCATGTACGTCTATCGCTGGAGAATAATTACGTGTGAGTGAAAAATTGGATTTTAATGACATATGACAAATGGGTTATTGTGCCAGGAATTGTTGTATCAGTTCATTATCATTGTTAGCTTGGTTTCCATGTACGTCTATCGCTGGAGAATAATTACGTGTGAGTGAAAAATTGGATTTTAATGACATATGACAAATGGGTTATTGTGCCAGGAATTGTTGTATCAGTTCATTATCATTGTTAGCTTGGTTTCCATGTACGTCTATCGCTGGAGAATAATTACGTGTGAGTGAAAAATTGGATTTTAATGACAGATGACAAATGGGTTGGGTTGGAGCGTTGGGGTCGGGGTGGGGGGGTTCCATTGATAAGATAAGAGGTCATCTTTGGGGTCATGGCTGTCTTGAAAACCCCATGCCTCCCCTACTTCGGCTATTTGCATTAAATGCGAGCAACTTTTGCATTCAATGTGTATTGCTTGACTGTTTTTTTATGTTCACTAACCCGCTCTCTCTTAGGTAACTGCTCAACGCCCCGGCCTGCTAGAGGGTAGGGTATGTAGTCAGTTTCCAATACTTTGAAACCCAGGCCCTTCTGGCCCGTCGTAACGCCAGGATAGTTAGGAGTGTTATTGTTGATGTTATTGTTATTTTGTGGATGCGAAGGCTGCTCTAGAGTTAAATCTCAAAATTCAAGGATTTGGATCGCCAGTTACCAAGTGCATTCACGTGTGCTTAGTTTCTGGTTGACCAATCCTCGCATTTGTAACCAAATGCATTTTCGGCTATTTGCATTAAATGCGAGCAACTTTTGCATTCAATGTGTATTGCTTGATTGTTTTTTTATGTTGACTAACCCGCACTCTCTTAGGTAACTGCTCAACGCCCCGGCCTGCTAGATGGTAGGGTATGTAGTCAGTTTCCAATACTTTCAAACCCAGGCCCTTCTGGCCCGTCGTAACGCGAGGATAGTTAGGAGTGTTATTGTTGATGTTATTGTTATTTTGTGGATGCGAAGGCTGCTCTAGAGTTAAATCTCAAAATTCAAGGATTTGGATCGCCAGTTACCAAGTGCATTCACGTGTGCTTAGTTTCTGGTTGACGAATCCTCGCATTTGTAACCAAATGCATTTTCGGCTATTTGCATTAAATGCGAGCAACTTTTGCATTCAATGTGTATTGCTTGATTGTTTTTTATGTTGACTAACCCGCTCTCTCTTAGGTAACTGCTCAACGCCCCGGCCTGCTAGATGGTAGGGTATGTAGTCAGTTTCCAATACTTTCAAACCCAGGCCCTTCTGGCCCGTCGTAACGCGAGGATAGTTAGGAGTGTTATTGTTGATGTTATTGTTATTTTGTGGATGCGAAGGCTGCTCTAGAGTTAAATCTCAAAATTCAAGGATTTGGATGGCCATATACCAAGTGCATTCACGTGTGCTTAGTTTCTGGTTGATGAATCCTCGCATTTGTAACCAAATGCATTTTCGGCTATTTGCATTAAATGCGAGCAACTTTTGCATTCAATGTGTATTGCTTGATTGTTTTTTATGTTCACTAACCCGCTCTCTCTTAGGTAACTGCTCAACGCCCCGGCCTGCTAGAGGGTAGGGTATGTAGTCAGTTTCCAATACTTTGAAACCCAGGCCCTTCTGGCCCGTCGTAACGCCAGTATAGTTAGGAGTGTTATTGTTGACGTTATTGTTATTTTGTGGATGCGAAGGCTGCTCTAGAGTTAAATCTCAAAATTCAAGGATTTGGATCGCCAGTTACCAAGTGCATTCACGTGTGCTTAGTTTCTGGTTGACGAATCCTCGCATTTGTAACCAAATGCATTTTCGGCTATTTGCATTAAATGCGAGCAACTTTTGCATTCAATGTGTATTGCTTGATTGTTTTTTATGTTCACTAACCCGCTCTCTCTTAGGTAACTGCTCAACGCCCCGGCCTGCTAGAGGGTAGGGTATGTAGTCAGTTTCCAATACTTTGAAACCCAGGCCCTTCTGGCCCGTCGTAACGCCAGGATAGTTAGGAGTGTTATTGTTGATGTTATTGTTATTTTGTGGATGCGAAGGCTGCTCTAGAGTTAAATCCCAAAATTCAAGGATTTGGATCGCCAGTTACCAAGTGCATTCACGTGTGCTTAGTTTCTGGTTGACGAATCCTCGCATTTGTAACCAAATGCATTTTCGGCTATTTGCATTAAATGCGAGCAACTTTTGCATTCAATGTGTATTGCTTGATTGTTTCTTTTGTTCACTAACCCGCTTTCTCGTTAGGTAACTTCTCAACGCCCCGGCCTGCAAAGTGAAGAAAGTTTAGTGTGATGTAAGTGATGTCCGTTGTCAATAAATTGTGTGCATCAATATGTTTAAGTTATTTTAAATAATGTCATTTGTATAAATGTAGCTCTGTTTGTTTTATTTATCTTTGTCCACCTAACCTACTCATTGCTTCGCGCACACTTCGGACAAGAAGAATGCGAGAGACATTCACGACTCCCAAGGATTTTATGTGAGTTTTTAAAGTCATATTTGGTTTTATCACCATTTATATCCCATATATTATTAGTAAATTACTTTTTCTTTAGCACTTAAAGTTTGTAAAGGTTTGCACTTCGGTCGTTGACCCGGGTCAATTCAGAATTCGGTTTTTGCTCTCCGGCTTGGCCTTCTAACGGCCTCTTAGTTTTTTACATAGGCAGGAATCCCATTTTTAGCGCCACTATGCGCTCCCCCACCATTTATATGCATATATTATTCCCTTTTTTTATAATTTTGTCTCCGGTTTTGCCTTTTAGCTTTTGACTTAGGCAGGAAATGCATTTCTAGCGCCACTATGCGCTTACAAGCTATTTATATTTTTAATTATAGTATACTCCCTTTTTACATTTTTGTCTTCGGGTATTTATTTTATTTTGATGGTTTAATTAACTTTGGAACTGAATTTACCATTAATATGCTTCCTTTTACAGGCACATGTTTGAATGGTGCGTTTGAGTATTTTTGATTGGTGGATGAATGATGATGAACAGGGTCAGCGCCGATAGGTATGCGAATGCATTAGGTAGGACTAGGGAATTTAAACAGTAGGTATAGTTTAGCGGGTGGGTGGATTTTAGATGGGGAAGCTAGGGCTTAATGTAGCAGGTTCTTAGTTCTTAGTCCGCTTGATCTCGTCGCGTCTCTTGCCCTGGCCCTGGGAGTGAATGCGTGGAATAGGCCTCTGCGCAGCCCGGAGGGGAACGCAGGGGGAAACGCCACGTTAAATAAAGGTTAATGAGCCGTTGGGCGTAACCTCTTGGGTCGGCATGGAATAACGCCCGTGTGTGTATGTTGTGTGAATGCCCAGCGTGTGATTGGTCCAGTGTTTTTAAGAAGTCGTTAATATTTCACTGCAACCCAAATTTACGATTTTTGTTATGTTTTTTTCAACCCAATTTTAATATCGCACATGATAGTGACCGATGCGCACGTATAGATTTTGTGCAGAAATACTATGTGGTACATTCTGGCTACTGCGACCTTTTTATTATTTCTACATGTGGCTGCATTGTTACAGTGGGTTGAAAATATCGGACATTGGAACTCGATAAGATATTTTCAAAACATTATTTTTCTGCACAAGACAGCCCTCCATAGGATGAAAAAGATTGCCCGCTTCCCTATTACAAAAACGTTTTTTCTCGCAAAAAGTTTCCTTTCTCCATGATCGTGCTTTTCTCCGAAGTTCTCTTGCACCCTAAGCGCCATTCTTGACTTTAATGTTTAGCGAAGCTGTCGGCTACTTTCTTTGTTTCGTGTTGAATGGGGTGTCTCGCCATATTCTTTTATTGCCGAATATGATAGAGTTTGTAGAATTAAAAGACCCGTATTTTTCCGTTTTTTGTTCCGTCAATTGTTTCTCGAGTTATAGGCGTCGAAAAACAAATGTTTTTAACCCTTTCGGAAAAGTGGGTGTGGTGCAACCTATGACCTATATCGACTTGGTCCAATCACTACTGAGCCCGCGAAGCTACTTCGCCTTATCGCAAAGGGGGGTACATAGCTGACTCTGCCAATCGGAGCAGTTACGACAGCATCTGTGCGAGCAGACCTTCCGAGAACACACCTCCACTCCCTTCCCTTCCCATAAGAGAAGTAAAGGACGGGAGTAAAATGACGTCAATGTTATCACAGCAGCTTTTTCGGTGGGCGTCACCTTTTGCTTATTTTAATTTTTGATTTTTGAGTGAATGATTGTGGTTAGAAGATTTATTTTTTCACTGAATTTCTTTTTTCGTATCCATCTAACGATTTCGTGCAAAAAATTGCGATTTCGGTTCGGAGTAAACGCCCACATTGAGACGCATAGGTGTACCCTTTCCTCGAGTATTCAATATAGTTGTAAGCAGATTAATTAATATTTAAATATTAGTTTTAATATTAACGTTCGAATGTAAAGTTTCAAAGAATTCTTAAATTATTTAGGTTACTTATTGATGAGGATGTTTTGTAGTTGTTCTGAACATTGTTTCATAAAAATGATAAATTAAAAAAAATATTTTTGTGAAGCTACAACGTACCCCGGGCCATTATGTGAAACAAATGTAAGATCCTGCGGTTCCTCTAGGTACTGACAAAGAAAAAGTTTAAGATATTGCCTGTAGGAAGAAAAAGTGGAATATTTATTTTTTAAATATCGTATAATATTCCATTTATAAATTTTTTCTCCCCTGTATTGTATCGTTTTCCTTATTGGCTCTGCATTTGTTGTTCTCTTCCTCATCACTATAATATTCTACGTATGTATATAATAAACGAGATTGCACTTTTTCCACGGGTTTTATTTCGGTACGACCCTTTTCAGCCGTTAGGTCATCACCAGGTACATACATCGCCTCGCACCGACATAAAATCGTGGAAAGAGTGATATCTCGTTTTATTATAAACATGTATACTTTCCACAACATCTCGCCTTCCTCAGGCGATTTTTATTCTACACATGTATTTGTGAGGCAGGAATGTCTTGAAACAGGTGTACCGGCAGTTCATTATTACTTTACACTTATTCGAGTTCTACTGCTACGCTATTTATTGCACTATATTGTCGAGTGATCCTATCCTGTAACCCCAACTCAGGAAACGTTTATTCCTGTATTGTGCTTTGTACAGGCACGGACTTTGTATTAAATTAATAATACATGTACATAATAATGCATCATGAGGCATGAAATGAATATTTAATTAATTATCATTTGTGAATTGAAATGTCTATACCCAGGATGACCATATTACTCCTATCCAGTAAATTACTACTCTCCAGTATTGCGAAATTTCGTCACCAGCGGACTATGAGGAATTTTTAAATTGAGATTGAATCCCTAGTCTTTGAAATTACTCTCAACCAATCACGATTGAAATACTTCATTGATTTACTTTATAGTCTGCTGTGATCCAGCCAATGTACATATTGGGGCTTAATGTTTCTACGATTGAAAGTGATTATTAATGGTTTGGACGTGAATTCCATTACTGGACTTGTTTCAATCACTTTTTGCTTCGACACCTTACCTCATGAAACTTCATTTTGTTCATAAATGGCTCCACAATGTGAATATATGTTGAAACTCAAATCTGTGGACCGCAACTATAATTTGGTGGAAAGGATGTTATGATGAAGATTGAAAAAAGCGATAGCATGGCGTCACGTCGGGCAGTTACTGCGCTAAAATTAAACACAGGGAATGTTTTAGAAGTGGGTTATTTTAGAATTTTTATGTACGTTTCTTCATTACTGAACCTTGGTACTTAAGAGTCTTGATTTTTTTCAATTTTGACTCTGACCATATTATTTGCGTTTATCGGTTGTTTGTTCATGTTTACTACTTGCATCGTATACCAATGTGTGTACGCAATGTGTTTTTATGTGTGCATAAACAATTGAAGATACTCACCGAGCGTTGTAATACGTTAATTGCGCTTCTTTGAATGTGGCGTGTATTGAGGTTCTAATTTCATATATTTAATGATTTAAGTACTTGTTATGATGGGATTTCACTATCCTGACATGAAGTGATTATTGAATATGATATTTTAATTATTAATAACATTTTTTACCAGAATTAATGAATTTTTCTCCAGTTTTAGGAATTTCAGTCGCCGTGATGCCGTGAATAAGAATAACATTTTATAATTTTAGCCTATATATTGGTTTAATGAATATATGCAAAATTGACGAACATTTGTGCTACTTTATATACTTATTTTGTAACCTAAATATAACATTGTAATATATATTTCACCCTCTATTTTTAATCCTCGTGGTTACCTACAGGGTTAATTTTAAAAGTGACGTACCTACTTTGTGTTTTCAATTTTTTTTCCCTTCGTTGGGGACTTGATGTTTTCACGCTAGCTTCGCTGTTATCTTGATTAGGCGGTATTAATTGTGTTGAAGAAATGCATCCTTCATCACAACACCTTAGCCAGGAACCATTCACGATTGGAAACCAAATTTTAGGTCAATGACGTTTGTTCTTTTTTACAGTGGCCATTTTCAGAAATGGTTTTCCTTTTTTCCTCTGATAAAGATTGCTGTGTGTTTTCTTTGCATTTAACCACTGTTATTATAATTATGTAATAGTGTTTTCCGTATTTGGATAAAATTTTAAAGAGCTGCTTCTTGCTTATTATAGTTGTAATCTTCGAATGTTGGTTCTGAAAACATATTCGCCGAATGATATTAATTACCATTGGATCAAATGCCTTCATGCTGTTACATGATTAATGAATGTGCATAATTAGCTTTATATTGGCAATAAAATATTTCAAAGTCGTTTTTTGACGAAGTTACTGGATATATAACCCTATATGTGGGGTGATTCGTAAATAACTAATCAAGGACTACCTGCCTGGCAAGTTTCGTCAAAATCCTAGACCCGAAACTCGGACACTCCCCTTGTTAGTGAGCCGAAACACGTATTGTGCAATTTTATTATTTTAAATATATTGTGGAAAAGTGATCAAGGTTTTTACTCATCTATTATGTGCCACTTCCACTACGTGATGACTTAAACAGTGAACAGTACCAATCGAAATTATAAATTATTAATGCATTGCTTTTCTATAATTTTTGTTGCCATGGTGACGTAAGTGACGATAAAAACTGTGTTGTCATTTCAACCCTGTATGTTATCCAATCGCATGCAGAGTAAGCTACCTCTTTATGCTTTCTTTTCTGAACCGCATGTGAGTAGTAGTGTAGATACAGTGATCGTTTACCCTAGGAGTGTTTGCCCAGGTTAATCTTTAATAAGTAGATGAAGTGTCGTTTTTTAATTACTCCGGTCTTAGAAGCAGACGAAGAATGATTTGACGAGGCATACGATAAGAGATCATGTCTTCAAATTGAGTCAAATTTTAATGCCATGCTTAATGCGCATGGAGATTTAGTTTTTCATACTGGATATTTGAGTAAACCTTATCTTTGATCTGATGATAAGCGTCCCGTTTTTTGAAGATTTTTCTTGAGATTGTGTGAATTTACAGGTTTTGTATTGATAATTATTCTTTTCGAATTTTTTAAAAATTCGTATAAATGGTATCGTGTTTGTACCACAAATATTCTTCGCCATTTGCAATAAAGCACGCTTTCGATCTTCCCCATTGCTCGTGTATTATCGTGAATATATATGTCTGATGTGATTTCCCATTTAATATTTTTACTGCTATACATATAACCATAGTGGATTAATATATAACATGCAAATATTTTTACGGTTGGATACGATATTGAAATCGCTTTTATTTACAAATTGTGAAAATTATTCTTCTTGCATTAGTTTTGTTCATTCACCTATGCTTATACATTTGTATCAAAAGCATTTGACGCTATTCACGTGAACGATCTCGCTCATTTCCTTTTATCGTGTATTAACTGATAATGTTTATGATGTGAGTCCACATATTTTATATTTCATAATGTTGTACTGACTTTATGCGGTTGCGATCACATTCAAGAAAATCGATTTTTGTTTCTTGAGCTCTTCTTTGGATACAGAAAATAACATTTCAGTGGACATTCCATGCGTTGGCAGTGTAAAACATCCAATTCCTCTAAGGAATCCAATGAGATTAACAATTTTCTTCTTTTTTTTGTATTTTTTGACGTATTTATATTGTTTGGGGAAATGACGTCTAAAATGGGGACGTTGACCATATTTTTTTATCGCCTGATATGATAGAGTTTGTAAAATAAAAAGACACGTATTTTTCCGTTTTTTGATCCGGTAATTATTTCTCGAGTTATAAGCGGCGAAAAATGTTTTTTTTTCATCCTTTTCGGAAGAGTGGGCGTGGCGCAACCTCTGACGTGAATCGACTTCGTCCAAACACTACTGAGCCAGCGAAGCTACTTCGCCTTATCGCAAATTCGCCTTTTAAAAGAATATTTCTGTGAAGCTATGACTTACCCCGGGCCATTATGTGAAGCAAATGTACGATCCTGCGGTTCCTCTAGTTAATGACAGAGAAAAAGTTTAAGATATTGCCTGTAGAAAGGAAAAGTTGAATATTTATTTTTTAAATATCGCATAATGTTCCTTTTATAAATTTTTTCTCCGCTGTATTGTATCGTTTTATATATTGGCTCTGCATTTGTTGTTCTCTTCCTCATCATTATAATATTCTACATATGTTTATAATGAAACGAGATAGCACTTTTTCCACGTCGGTACGACCCGTTTCAGCCGTTAGGTCATCACCAGGTACATATATCGCATCATTCCGGCATAAAACCCGTGGAAAGAGTGATATCTTGTTCTATTATGAGCATGTATGCTTTCCACTACCTCTCGCCTGCCTCAGTCGATTTTAATCTACACATGTGAGGCAGGAATGTCCAGAAACAGGTGTACCGGCAGCTCATTGTATGTTGTTATTGTATACCGTATATTCGAGTTCAACTATTACGCTATTACACTATATTGTCGAGCGATCCAATTCTGTAAACCCAACTAAGGAAACGTATGATCCTCTATTGTGCTTTGTACAGACACGGACTTTGTATTAAATTAATAATAGACGCAATAATGTATCATTAGGTATGAAATAAATAATTAATTTATTATTATTTGTGAAAGAAATATCCATACCCAGGATGCCCATATGGATTTGTTTCTGGTTTTCAATTTATATCTTGAATTATATATTCTCCATGAATTGTGTAATAATGCACATAGTTTTCCTTCAAAACTCCTCTCAGTGGGTTTTCTAATCACATTATGAATGGCAAAATGTGTTCCGGTAATATAGCGTAGTATAGCATTGGTTCAAATTAGCGATGTTTTCATGAATCTTTTTTTTTGTAATTCATTCTTTATGGTGCCTTTGGTAACAATTTTGGATAATCTGTTGTTCATTTTAATATTTTCTACTTTTTAAGTGTCCTTGCGTTTTGTTAATGACAGGATTACATGAGCTATTTTTCCTTAAATTATATTCAGAATTATTTTATTAACTCTCGTTTTTTCGGTAATGATCTGGTATATTGAGTTCTTCCTTCAAATAAAATATTTATGTTGTGGCCATTATGAAGCAGCTTCTTATTGTGTACTTGGTTGCGTGTTAACATTAAATATTAGTGACTTATGCAGAAAATCACTCCTCACCAGGATAGTGAAATTTCGTCACCATTGGACTATGACAGAAGAATTTTAAAATGGAGATTGAATCCCGAGTCTTTGAAATTAGTCTCAACCAATCACGATTGAAATACTTCATTGATTTACTTGATAGTCTGCTGTGATCCAGCCAATGTACATATTGGGGCTTAATTTTGTGTACGCTTCAAAGTAATTATTAATGGTTTGGACGTGAATTCCATTACTGGACTTGTTCCAATCACTTTTTGGCTTCGACACTCCACCTTACCTAATGAAACTTCATTTTGTTCATAAATGGCTCCACAATGTGAATATATTGAAACTTTAATCTATCGACCGCAACTATAATTTGGTGGAATGGATGTTATGATGACGATTGAAAAAAAAACGATAGTATGGCGGGCAGTTACCGCGCTAAAATTAAAGATAGGGAATCTTTTAGCAGTGGGTTATTTTAGAATTTTTATGTACACTTTTTCATTTACACTTTTTCCTTTTTTTCAATTTTACTCTGACCATTTTATTTGCGTTTATCGGTTGTTTGTTCATGTTTACTACATGCGTCGTATACCAATGTGTGTACGCAATGTGTTTTTGTGTGCATAAACAATTGACGTTCGTCACCGAGCGTTGATCTACGTTAATTGCGCTTCATTGAATGTGATGTGTTGTATTGAGGTTCCGATATCATAAAATGTATTTAATGATTCAAGTACGTGTTACGATAGGATTTCCCTATCCTGACATGAAGTGATTATTGAATATGATATTTTAATTATTAATAACATTTTTTACCAAAATTAATGAATTTTTCTCCAGTTTTAGGAATTTCAGTCGCCTTGATGACGTGAATAAGAATAACATTTTATAATTTTAGCCTACATATTGGTTTTATGATCATATGCAAAATTAACGAACATTTGTTCTACTTAATATACTTATTATGTAACCTAAATATACCCTTATAATATATATTTCACCCTCTGTTGTTAATCCTCGTGGTTACCTACAGGGTTAATTTTAAAAGTGACGTACCTACTTTGAGTTTTCAATTTTTTTCCCCTTCGTTGCGGACTTGATGTTTCACCGCGAGCTTCGCTGATATCTTGATTAGGCGGTATTAATTGCGTTGAAGAGATGAATCCTTCATCACAACACCTTAGCTAGGAACCATTCACGATTGGAAACCAAATTTTAGGTCAATGACGTTTGTTCTATTTTACAGTGGCCATTTTCAGAAATGGTTTTCCTTTTTTCTTCTGATAAAGATTGCTGTGTGTTTTCTTTGCATTTAACCACTGTTATTATTATTATTATGTAATAGAGTTTTCTGTATTTGGATAAAATTTAAAAGAGCTGCTTCTTGCTTATTATAGTTGTAATCTTCGAATGTTGGTTCTGAAAACATATTCGCCGAATTTTATTAATTACCATTGGATCAAATACCTTCATGCTGTTACATGATTAATGAATGTGCAATTGTGTCTATATGCAATTACAATTATTTGGCGACTTTATCGTCTCCAATGGGACACGCTTTTTTTTGGGTATCGTTAACTTATTATAACTACTTCGGAAATCAGGTTTTTGAAAGATTTTGTTGGGCAAACCATTTGTTCCTTTGGTTTTGCATTTATTTTATGCATGTAACGTTATATTTTTAGAAAAGGTATATTTTGATATATTATTCCGCATAACTACAAAAGTTCATTTCTACTGCTTTGTGCATTTTATCGTAATAATCCAGAGGCATACTTATATTTCTCGAACTGTGTCAAGTTGACACTCCCATTTTGATAATGCATTAATTGTTGGCACGTTTTAATTTTTTCTAATCGACATTGTCACGGCAACATTCACCATATGGCGAATAGGATACTCTACTTGGCTTGGGATATCTGAGTACATATCTGAATAGAATCATGCTGTTTATGGTCAGAAACTTGGCCATTCTCTGAAGTATTAATAATTCTTTGTTAGATTCATTGTGATATTCTGCTGTTATAATATTAATATCATACAGTGGTGTTGGAGCTTTAAGTCATGACGAAGAAGAAATCCTATCGGTGATTGCACGGTAGTTTTCCTTGTATATATTCTGCACTAACCCTAAGCAAAAGTGTGTGTCATTATTTCGGTGTCATCGAAATTCCTCGATTGCAGCTCAGACTGTCAGCTCGCGTGTGACTGCGAACGGTTGAGTTGAGAATATTCGATTTTTAAGCTGTTGGCAGTAGGTTAATTGTGTTCTTGACTAATAAAATTGATTTCTCACATCAGTTTTGATGTAAATGAATGATAGGCCCATAAAAGTAGATGGAAAATATCATTCTGCAATTATACACTGCAATATATTAAGTTATAATTCAAAACTATGCCCTGTGGAGCAAGGAAACCATTGGTTGATTTTGGAAATTTAATTTTAAGCAATTTAACTATGTAGTTTTATAAACTTATATCTTATGCGTCTTATGCGTTATAAGGATATTTATGCGTCCTTCACTATGATTTTTTATTTGATGTTATGTAATATGAGTACGAATCGATGTTGTTTACAATTTCAGTGATGAAAATATGCTCGGATTTACAAACCTCTAACGAGTTAGTATCTTATTTTTACGCGGCATATACCTACAACTCAGTATTTAGGTGGATTTTAGGAATATTTTCCCCTATCATATCCATTCAAACCTGTTCGCAGGGGAATTCTACGAAATTATTTTGGCTGAAGTAGGGATTATAACTCAATCAGAATGTCACCAAGTTCTTCAAATCACATATGGAACCCTTTTCCGACGTCGAATTTTGTTTTGCTTCTCAAGACTTTACGACCTTATTTTCAGTACTCAGTTAACGGTCAGTGTCTGAAGGTATTTGCTTTGACTGTTGCTGTACAGTGATTATGGGGTGGTTTCGAAACCAACTCCTTTATTAAGTTTATTCGAATCTCTTTGTAATGAAGTAAGTTCCGTTGGATTGGTATGGATCCGGTTAACAGAAAAAGAAAAATACTAAGTGTTTAGATTTTGAACTTATTTCTTTCCTAACTTTTACAGTTTCGGATTTCTTTTTGGAGATCTTTAAGATAGGGGGATGCACTTACCATAAAGATGAGACCATTATGTTAAACATTTGCTGTGGTTTTTAGTGATTTTAATTTTGAAAACCAGTAACGTAACGTAAATTTGTTACCGGTATGATTTACGTATGACGACCGTTGGGCTGTCACGGTTAATCAACAATGCATCATATGTGTAACAATGTTCGTCCTCGCGCCGCGCCGACCAAATGTTCGGGCACGGCGGCACTCGCGTTGTTGGGGAGACTTGTGTAAGCGGTTGTCTGGTCTCCATACAGTAAGAAATATATTGAAGCTATTGAAAAGGTGCAAAAACGTTTTTTGAAAGCCGTATATATGAAAGAATATGGGATTTACCCTGTAATGGACAATCATGTGCCATCCAATAACTTGTTACTAATGTATGACATACAGAGACTTGAAAATAGGAGACACATGAATGATCTCATGTGTTTGTATAAAATTGTAAATTGTGTGAGTGACTCTCAAATGTTAGAGATGATAGACTTTTATGTTCCCAAAGTATGTTGCAGGAATAATAGACTGTTTCAGATAAAGGGATTCAACACCATGTATGGTGAGAACTCACCTCTGAGCAGAATGTGCAAGAGATATAATAGACATGCCAGAGAACTAGACATATTTGGACCGAGGCCAAAATATATCAACTATGTAAAGGCCTGCTGTGAATAATTGTTTTTGAAATTTTTATCTGTAGTAATAGAGGGTGCATTTATGGTTTGTCCCGTTATTGATATTCATTGTTGGATAAACTAAAATTAAATAAATAAATAAAATCAACCAGGCAGCCGCTACCCAACTTCTGGCTCATATTACCGGACAGGGTCTGGTAACACGAGATTGGATTCTGGTACCTAATTTTAACCATGATTCTCTGCATTCTGCCTTAGAGGGATTCAACCAGGATCAGTGTGGTAGGATTAACTACCTACACTTTTTTCTCCGTGTGCGAAATTTTTTTAAAATACCTTTCCCCTCCAACAATTCACCATTGTTGATGAATAAAATGGGAAACGAGATTAGTGTCTTGAATTGAATAAGATGTGGAGTTTAAGTTTAGACAAGAAAGACAATTAGTATAATGTAACTAGAGTAGTATTGAAAACTGAACCCGATTGCTAATCACGAATGACCTTTCGGCACAGTCTGAGGTTCTCCTGGAAGAGAAATTCTCGCCCAACTTCTCCAGAACAATATTTTACCTGCCTTTAAGATGCTTTACAATTGCTTTCATCATTGAAAAAAGAATATTTTGGACACTTGACCATTACAGTTATACCTTAGTTTACGAGTGCTCTAACTTACGAGTTTTTCGAGGGAAGAGCAGTCACTAGGTCGTTCTTTTTTTAAAAATAGAGTTGCGAGCAATAATTCGATTGACAAGTGAGTTTCGTGCGCAGTAGTAGTTACAGGAGCAAACTGAGCATCATCTGCCAAGCATCGTTAGTTCAGTGCGCGTCTTCGTCTACCTTTGACGTATCTTCATTTTGTGCTGTGCTTGAGTTTTGTGCAGTTCTTTTTCCGAGTTTATTTGTTTTCATCATAGTTCCTGATGAGGTAGGGGCAAACTATAGTGGTAAGAAAAATAAGAAAATGATGGTGTTTATTTAAATAAGGAATAAAATGATTGAAAAATACGGGAATAGTGTGCGTGTAGTTGACATGGCTAGAGAGTACTTACGTAGCTGCTTCATTTTCATTTTTTTTCCTTTTTCACAATCCCAAGTAATGAAACAGTGGAAAGGATTTTCGCGACTGGAAAGAAGTATTGACTTATATGAGAAAAACATCATTTTGCATACGAGGAATTTGAATTACGAGTGCGTAAAACTCGTAGTTTAAAGTATGACTGAATGTTGTGGGATTCTATGGCATTCTATTTGATACCATAAAACCTATGCGAAAATGTTTGCAAATTGAACTTTTACCAAAACTGATGTAGTCTTTTGTCAGGTTTATGAAATGGCAGGGATGTATATATACAAAATAGCCAGGACTATTTCATTGATACCAACGCATTCACAATTTATTACATCTTTTGTTAAGCCCGAATCAAACGATCATTTTTCTCGTCCCTTTAAAGGGATCATTTAATAGCTATAACTTTCAGGGACCCCAAAAATGATATAGCTCAAGCTATCATTTCGCCGCTCACACGATCATTTTTACCGGCCCCTCTCGTATCATTTCTGTTCGCGAGATACGGTAAACAGCTCCGTAACTATGGATTATTTACATCGTCGTCGACAGCTTTTAAACGTTTCTTTCAGAACGTGCGCTCTGATTGGCTAAATGACGGAAGACCCGAGGGACGGAAAAAAAGACGTGCTCAAATTACGAAAAAAGGGATAACGATCCCTATCATTGCCGCTATTCGTGAAGTGATCAAGTCAGACGATCATTTTCAAGCTACCATTTTAGATATCCCTGAAAAGGGACGTAAAAAATGATCGTGTGATTAAGGCTTTAGTTATTAATATGCACGATGAAAAGCAAAATGAATGTCTCCTGTCCACAATAACATACAATACATTTTCGTGAAATAATGGATCAAGCTAATCGTAAACTGGGTTTCATCAAAAGAGTATAGGGTAAATGTGACGATCATGTACTAGAAATCAGCTACTTTTCCTTGTTAGACCTCATTTGGAATATGCTGCCAGTGTATGGGATCCCTACGAAATTGGTCTAACTAACGAACTTGAACGTGTGCAGCGAAGATCGGCAAGATTTGTAAAGGGACGATACGATAATTATATTAGCGTAACCAGTCTATTAAATGAATTGAAATGGAAATCATTGTCAGATGGCAGGTTGAAATTTAGACTTAATCTCTTCCACAAATTCCAAGGCAATATTTTCAGTGATGATGTTAAAAATATTTTACGAACCCAACTTACTATGGCAGACTGGACCATAACCATAAAATTAGAGAAATTGTTTGCTGAACTGACCGATTCAAAATGTCCTTTTTCCCTCGCACAGTTAGAGATACGAATAACGGTAAATATGTCCTATCAGAGAGTAGCAATGAATAGCATTGGTAGCTGCATGTTGGTATGAGTACTTAAAGCTAACCCTACTAACACAATGTTTTTGCATGTTTGCTTTGCAATTTCTATATTTTTTAAATAGTGGAGTTCTGACTCCTATATTAATACTATTCCTTTTTTATGCATGCTATGTTGTGCATGTTTGGTGAGAAATCACCCCCTGCCACACACCCTTGTGGTGGCTTACAGGGTATTATGTAGATGTAGATGTGTATATGCAATGTTACCTATACAATTATCTACATATATTTATCTATATTTCCTTAGCATGCATGGATTAGTAACGCTTAAACGTGATTGATGCACTGCAGTAACAATAGTTCACCCACTATGCTGACTACTTATGTTCTCTGGTGGTACGTGGGAAAAATGACATTTTAAATCTATCGGTACAACAATCTATCTCTATAATCGTGTCAGCCTTGTTTCCTTACATGTTGCATTGTAAACTTTGGATTTTTAATTTGTATCTTGCGTGCTATTAATGTCCTCTCTTTGAGTGGTTAGTATATGTAAAATATTAGTGCATGTCCGTAGTGCACTTTTGGTGATACTCACCCCCTTTTTCTCACCATCAGGGCTGCTTACAGGGTAGCCAGTAAATATAAGATGTATGGTCAATAATTGTTCGAAAGAAGAACTAATACTTATATAGAAGTAAATCCTGAAGTGCAGTTAAAGTGCTGTTTATTTCTTCAATGCTAACTGCGTCACTGTCTACCAATAGTATCAGAGGAAAATTCGTCAACCTCCTTAAGTCTGGCTTGGTGTCTTTGCACTCGAAGGATCTCTCATTTTAATGTCTCTCTTGCAAAACAGTTTCCACACTGCCATCTTATAACAGTTGTTCACAAATCTAAGAGATATTTTCTTATTTACATGTTAATTTCTTTTCCCACGTGTCCCAGATATTAGGTGCATTCCGATTTTGGCCTAATCATGAAGCAACACTTCTTCTCTATTTCAATGCTAACCTTTCCCAAAACCCATGTAATGGAGCCAATTTCAGTTAAGGTGAAGAACTAGCGTATGTTCTGAGACCTTATTCGTTGGAACACCTCAAACCTAAGTCCGAGTGGTTAGTTTCTACGTTCTGTTTTGTGATCCGAGTTTCAGAAATAATTATGTCGCTCAGTATTTCATCTGTTGTTCGTGCTTTCTCGTCTGGTTCACAGTTATTGTTCACAGCGTAGCTTTTGATTTTAAGTGATGGTTCGACCCATGCTACACACCCTAGCGGTGACTTTCGGGGTATTATGTACATTAAGTAGATGCATGCTGGAAGTGATTGCACCGATCGAGGAGTTGAAGACCGGATTTGTAATTAATGGTGAAACACATTACTTGATTTATAGAGCTTTGTCGAATCCACACGAAGTTGTTATAGTAGCAGTCTCTAAAAATCCAATTCCTCGCGCGTCAAAATCGTTTTCGTTTTGACCTCGAATACTCCACCTAGAGGCTCGATAGTCCTGTTTACAAATAACTAAGACCATGGTGTTATACTATACTACCCATTCGATCATTCTCCTTTCCATCAAACCACGTCGGCGGAATATTCGACTTGACCCCGCGATTATGCTTCACTGCTGCTTTGTTTGTGGAAGGTCATGGGATCGAACACAATTCGTTTAGAGTCACTATTTGTCCAGCAGTGTTGCCCAAGGACGCTGCCTCGTGTTTTAGTCACACAGGGCGCTCTTTCGTGAATCCCTTGTGCTTCGAGGGAATATGCAAAGTCACTCGTTTCTGCAACACTCACTTGAAAGGGAATTCGTGCTATTGATGAATCGTGTCGGTTATTATTTTCTGAAATTGAAATTTAGACCGCTTTTAAATTGGAAATTAGCGATGAAGGACTCGTGTAAACGGTAGGTATTATTGGCGAAAAACTCCTGTCAAGCCCGTCTGAAGGTTAACTGAAAATCCTACACTTTGATTATAGTACAATGATGTGTGACTCGTATCGCTGAGTATTGTATACCAATGTTGGTAGGTCCATGCCTACCAACCTTGTCATATTCGGTCGGTCTATCCAATCGAATCCACGACCGCAAGATTGACTATGATGGAGAGAATAGGTGCTCACGACAAACATTACTGTTCTTATTTTTTCATCCATGCCGTATGATAAAAATTAAAATTAGCTTAGGGGTCTTATCTCGAGGAACCGGGTTAAATCCCAGACTGGCAGGTAATTTTTCGGATTTTGACAATTCCCTGTGTCTGAGTGATGTAGAGAAATCACTGCAATTTAAGTACCCTGTCGGTCGCATGTCAAGGCATCCCCTTTCGGCGTGTTTCATCAAGACAAGGCTGAACCCTGGGTCTTTCTCTATTACCCTTTCTCCACTCCCTTAAAATCCTAACCTCTTTCTCTAACCTACACTAAGTGGCGTATATGGTCTTAGTTTTTGGCCGCATCATGAAATTACAGCGGCAGCATTACCTTACTTAAACTTAAATGCCCTTGGCTGAATTAGCGGGGAATGCATGATAGTTGTAACCTTGTGTCTAGCGCAACACAGCAGTATTTCATTGCTGGAATCAGAATGAACACAAGCTTAGAGTATTGATATTATTAACTAAAAAAGGTGATTGATAATAACCTTCTGACGTTCGTGAATACCTACAGTCTAATGTAGAGCCGTATATACAACGGGGGTTAAGGAACATTTGTATATTCAAATAATCTTTCTTTTTTAATATCTTCTAGCGCTAGTTCACTCAGCACATACTCATAAACATTCACTCTGTATACCTACTTATCTCATTCAGATTACATTTAGATTACATTTCATTCAATACAGTAAGTAGTTATTACCATGTAGATGTAGATGTAGAGCAGCTAGGTTCGTTAAAAGGGGTTACGATACGTTTCGTAGTGTATCAGAATTGATACAAGAATAAGGGTGGGAGTCATTATCAGAGCGTAGGTTAATGTACAGATTTAATCTATTACAGAAATTCAAATCGGATAGCTGTACTGAAGATGTTAGGCACATATTAAAAACACCAGCGCATTATGCTAGGTTCAACCAGACAAATAAGATTAGAGAGATAGATTGTCGTTCTCATAGATTCAAAATGATGTCATTTTTCCCCCGTACTATAAGCGAAAAGAATAGGCAGCATATCAAAGGGATAGGTAGGGGAAATATTTTAGAGTAGTCTCTAGGTCATTATGCATGTATTAATCCCTTAACTACTATAGATGCTAACAATCTAGTTGCCTGAGACCCTGTAGTAGCTTGTTTGCATGTCAGTAGCGCATGCTTGGTGATTTCACCCCCTGCCACACACCCTAGCGGGGGCGTACATGGTATCGCGTAGATGTACCCAGTAATGCTGATTTATTTTCACTCAATAAATAGGTTACGTGCTCATTATATTTCACTCGATGCATCGGTTTCACTGACGGAGCCCGAAATATTTCCGACGAGGTCCGGCATTCAATTGCCTAAGTTATTTCTCTGAAGTGCTTCGCTTTCGACCCTGAGAGCGATAAGGAATCATTACAGCGCTTGTGAAACCTACGGCTATCCGAATTTCAAGAACGAAGGAATTCCTTGTTTTCTCCGCACGAGGGAAGAACACAGTCCTGAACAGCTGATCAGCCGTGTGAAATCCGAGCGAGAATGCTTGGAGGCTCTTTCGTCTTGCAATGGGCTGCTTTTTGTTTAAAGTGTTTAGAAGTAGTGACCGCTTGTGTTTCAGTGAGTGATAAAGTCTAAGATATGCAATGTTTCATGTTGACAAGTGTCTAAAAGGTTAACTATTCCCGTGAAGATTTTTTGCACCGCAAATCCTGCTCCAATAGAAAATCGAAACTCCTCAAGGTGTTAATGCATCTCAATACGTAATCCAGGGAAAATTGAAAGAGTGTTAATCAAGAACCAAGCAGTGTTTCATCCCCCAAGATAACCTCGTGAGTGAGATACGAATAGCAGAGGTTTAGATTGTGAATCACGTGATATGACCAAGTTTTATTTTGAGAAGTTCGGTTGCTTCGTGATTTTAAGTGCCTCGCCAAGAAGAGTTAACCGTAAACCGTAAACTGTGAAGCTATACCCTCGCTGTAACTACGGCATACAGTCTTTCTCAAGAGTTCCATTAAAGGTAAGTAATCACTTGATTTAACTTCCATTTCCCATGTTTGTGTAGCTACCCACGTCCAAATGCGATTTGCTTTCCTGAAGTGTTCAGCGAACGATGAAGACGAATTTCTCCGTTGTCGCAGCAGGGAGGTTTCAATTAGCAATCACCAACCTTTGTTTGGATGTCAATGAGGATATGATACACTCGATACTGGGTCAATCCATACCAAGTGGTCCAAGTTGGTAGCTCGACCATTTTAGAAAAAATTCATTTTTTGAGGGCCGATAGCCTTATGTTTCGATAGCTCAAAACAAGTTTTATTTTTTTTCTATTTTCCATGGCAACCGAATGGCGGCCATTTTTCCATCTCCGTGCAGAGCTTTTTTAGCATTTTCAAGGCTTGAAATTAACTTCTGTTACTCTTATACCGTCGCTTATAGGAAAATGAAATACATTTTTATGCATTACGCATACTTGGAACTACAACTTTGTGTATGTCATAACGTGGAATTATTATTTCTTCGTGACTAATTTTACAGCCAAACTTTGAAGTAAAAAACTCTAGTTTTAGTATATTTTGGATTTTTTTTGGGGAAGAAGAAATTTTCTGCTATCCTTAAAAATTACTCATAATATACGGTGACATCAGATCTCTGTACTCAAATAATTTGAAGTCGGAAGCTCGCATATTTTTATTTTTACAGAGCCGGCAAATTGTAACTTTTTCAAATATTGCAATATTTCAAGTCTAATATCTCTGATGGGCAGTTGTTTAAAATTTTGAAAATTATAGAAAATAAAGATCTGTACAAAATATAACTATGGTATTAAACTGGACTTGCAGACTTTTCTAGTTACGCAGATACAGGTGTGTGAAAAACGCAAAAATTCAGCATTTGCGAAATGATGTAAATGCATTTATCATGCCCATTATTACATATCTAAAGCTTTAAATAATATATTTTTTAAAATTTAAATGCTACTAGTGTTTTTTAATCAAGCATATGTTTATCTAGTATATAAATTAAAATGTGAAAATATTAAAAAATCTTTGTCATTGCTGGATCCTCAGGCAGCCACATTGTTTGGGCCTTCATGTACCACGAAAATGTTAAGCTTATGGTTGATGGAGCAAAACTTAATACGAATTATAAAGATCGACTCTCCATGCTTGTTTGTGACATGACTGCCTATGACTGTATGATGAATAAATGTAAGAAATGTCCTAGAAAGAAAGAGATTCAGCATATAATCAATAATTTGAAGAGGGTGATTCACTGATGGAAAATAAAATTTTTTAACAATGGACCAATGTAGACCAAGCCCAATTGATTAATGTCATTTTACCCAAAGAAGAATATTTTGAAAAGCTTTTTGAAAAAGTGGAATCCCTCAAGACTCATCATTACATATCCAAAATACAAATGAAGTTCCTTAGAGAAAAGAAAGAAAACCTTTGCGGAGAAGAATGTGTCGTTCTTGCAGATTTGGCAGGAAAATTTCTTTTGTTATGCAAGATGAAATCCAGAGCTATCACTGGGCTAGCAATCAGGCATCTCTTCACCCGTTTGTGTACTAATACAGAAAAGATGGAGCTTCTATGCCGGTGTGTCTGCATAATAAGTATAATTTAGAACATAGCACAGTAGCAGTTCACACATTTAAAACTCACCTACTGAAGCACCTAAAAGAAACTGTTCCCGAGATCAAAAAAATATTTTATTTCTCAGATGGTGAATCGAGCCAATAGAAAAACAAGTAAAATTTTATCAACATCTGCCATCACGCAAAGGACTTTAGTTTGGAAGCAGAATGGAATTTTCCTCTCATCTTTTCTTCCATCTTTTCATCTCATGGCAAAAATACTTGTGACGGTGTTGGAGGGACCAAAAAACGCGAGGTCGCAAAAGCAAGCATACAAAGAACTATCAAGGATCATATCCTTACCTCTTACGATATGTTTTTATTTTGTGAAAAAAAAAGAAAAGGGATAAAATACATTCATGTTAATAAAGAGGAAATAATTAAACGCAAAGAGAAACTTGAAAAAAGTTTAAAAACTGCGTAAGAGTTACCGGGACTCAGGGATTTCATCGATTTGTTCCCATTTCGAAAAGGAGAATTAGATGTTTCTTGGGATCCAAATCGGAAGAGTATGAGGACCTTCCAGTCAGCAAAACTGCTTCGTAGACACCAAGCACTAGTAAGATTATTTTTAGTGGATATGATCATTGCTCTTGACATTGAGACTTAAACAGTTCCCATTCCTATTTAAATACAACCACCTGCCCAGAATGAGAATATAATTCAGAAGATAAAGTGACCACAGGTCACAAATCACAGTCACAGGACTGCAGGTCACAGATCCCGATAACGAACGTGCTGAGAAAACCGAGACCCACAGAAATATCAAAGGAAACTAAGTGTTATATTTTCATATTCATTTCAATGTAGCGATAAATTACAACGCTGTATAACAAGAGAGGTCATGATTAGTATTATAGTATCAATTACTGATGTAATATATCTTTCAATTTTCTTCGACATATTTAGTGAATGATTTTTAAGTGCCATACAATAGGTAGCCAAGTGTCAACAATTTTGTGGAGAGGTTTACTATGGACTATTTTTCTATACAACAATTATTATGATAAATTTATTTTTTTTAATCATCTAAATTAAAAACATATTATTTCAAGCCTTAAGATGTGTAATAATGGGCATGATAAATGCATTTACATCATTTCGCAAATGCTGAATTTTTGCATTTTTCACACACCTGTATCTGCGTAACTAGAAAAGTCTGCAAGTCCAGTTTAATACCATAGTTATATTTTGTACAGATCTTTATTTTCTATAATTTTCAAAATTTTAAACAACTGCCCATCAGAGATATTAGACTTGAAATATTGCAATATTTGAAAAAGTTACAATTTGCCGGCTCTGTAAAAATAAAAATATGCGAGCTTCCGACTTCAAATTATTTGAGTACAGAGATCTGATGTCACCGTATATTATGAGTAATTTTTAAGGATAGCAGAAAATTTCTTCTTCCCCAAAAAAAATCCAAAATATACTAAAACTAGAGTTTTTTACTTCAAAGTTTGGCTGTAAAATTAGTCACGAAGAAATAATAATTCCACGTTATGACATACACAAAGTTGTAGTTCCAAGTATGCGTAATGCATAAAAATGTATTTCATTTTCCTATAAGCGACGGTATAAGAGTAACAGAAGTTAATTTCAAGCCTTGAAAATGCTAAAAAAGCTCTGCACGGAGATGGAAAAATGGCCGCCATTCGGTTGCCATGGAAAATAGAAAAAAAATAAAACTTGTTTTGAGCTATCGAAACATAAGGCTATCGGCCCTCAAAAAATGAATTTTTTCTAAAATGGTCGAGCTACCAACTTGGACCACTTGGTATGGATTGACCCTACTTCCAACGTTATCCAAAATGCATCCACAAGGGTGTTTGGCAGAGGTTTCCAGTGGTTTCATTGAAGAATTTCATTCATATGATTGATAGGAGATGATATCGGAATTCCTGTTTGAAAATCGATGGAAAAGTTAATCTGAAAATATTTGTTATGAAACTTTTTCGAAAATGACATTAGTTCTGGTACGGGAAACGGAAGTCAAGAATCAGATTTGATTCAAATTTAAGAGTTGGTAGACCCGAAATAAAATTTTTGTACGTTGCATTATGGAATCGTAGGTAGTTGTTAGAAAACAATTAATTTTTTTATTAATTAATTGTAGAATATTGTTCGGGGAGTTCAGTATTAAAATCGTCAAATGCGTATATTGTCGCTCTCTCCCGCCAAAACGAGGTTTTGGGTATTAATTGCAGATGGCGCTCTTAATTTTGGAGTAAACAATTTTCGAAAACTGACCCTATTTTATTATATAGAATTATTGATACCCAATATAAATATCCAGCAATAGAATCAGCAAGAGAAAATTTAAATCCGCGATATTTATCGAACAATTTTAGATTTTATTGATCACGACGATTTCTCATTGTTGTTTGGTGATTGGTCACGCCTGATCGTGACCTTCATACCCGTGATCAGAAATCTGGTCCTCAGTATTCGTCGGGACGCGGTGAGGATAGGAGGTCAGAGGTGAGTGTTGAGTCGTAATTTAAGAAAGTTATACTTTAAGACATTGTGCATTGTTAACGTCCATTCAGTTTTTAAGTGACTTTAATGCAAATCACGAAACTTATTTTACTAGATGTACGAAGAATGATATATATTCCGAGAGATATACCATATACTTCACAATATTTAAAATTCATGCTTTTCCAAGTAATTCACCGCTGCAAGTATCGCAAGTTAATTTTGTACCATTACTTGGCGGATGTTTCCTGCAGAAGTACAGCGAAATTCGTTGGAAAATATTGCTCGATTTGCTGATGGTTTGAATTTGTTACTACAGGGAGGAGTCATTGAAGTGCTGGATCTTCATCATTATCGGTCGCGTCAGACATAGCGAGGGAAAACTGGGAGGTCCAGAAACTGACTTTGAGGAACTGTCTTCGTCGGTAAGTCCGCTGCATTACGAATGTTTTTCATTTACGAGGGTTTTCGTTTTCATGTACAGTTATTCACGTCGTTTTTTTGTGATTCTGTTACTTCTGGTCCAAGCCAGGTTGTTCTTGGTTATACGTGATTTCCCGCCCAAAATCTCAAAAGATAGTTTCGAGTTTTTGGACTTTACTAGAGTTCGTCTTGTCACATTCCCGTTTATGCTTTGCTGGAGATCGAAGTCTGCTTCTCTTTTGTTCTGCTGGAAATTAATATGAATCAGAGATTAAAGGATTGCTGTAAATTGAAGCTGAAGTTGAGAATTAGTCCGTGCTCCTTCACGTTCTACCTTCTTCAAATCAATATGTTTTTACGGATGACTTTAGTTCGCGATCCGGTTTCTTAACCTCAGGCATTCGCCAATTCGAAATGTGATGGCCTCTTAGTCCCTCTTCTGATCCAAGTTCATTTTCAATTTCCAATCAATTGCCTATTTTCTGTGATGGGGTTCGCTTCATGTGCCCAACATGGTCGACTACTTAAACTAGTTAAAGTATTTCAGTTACTTTTACGGCTTCACTGCGTTAAATTGCGACATGAGACGTGAGGATGGCAATTAAGTCACGATTTCCATGATATCTGTGAGCAATGGAAACTGATGGTTACTACAGCAATTCACCGCTGACGGAGATCCCTATAGAAGAGAAAGGGATACAGCATTTCTGATTTCCGTGAATCTTCATCGCTCTGGAGTAGCCGATACGATGATTGAAATACGGTGATCGCAAGAAAATGAAAAGTATTTATTAGGGAGAGTCCACTATTTACAAGACAGGCTTCCTTAAGATTTTATGTGTGTTTTGTGATTTCCATCCACATTCGTAATGTCTTACAATCCATTTACTATATTTTCAGGGAATATTCGATGGTATGTACTGCGTTTGAATTGTTGTTTTTCAGAGTATTTATCCTTTTTTATTCATACTGATAATTTACTTGTGATCCAATTCACCGCGAGGGCGTGTGGCAGGTGGTGAAGATCACCAACCACGCAACACCGTCATGCTAACAAGCAAATACAGGATCTCATGCAACTACATTGTTAGTATCTATAGTATTTAAGGGAATAATACATGCATCATCCACTACAGACTATGTACTCCAAAATATTTCCCCTACCTATCCCTTTGCTATGCTGCCTATTCTGTTCTCCTATAGTACGGGGGAAAATGCCATCTTGAATCTATCAGTACGACGATCCATCTCTCTAATCTTATTTACGTGGTCAAATCTAGCATAATACGCTGGTGTTTTTAATATGTGCCTAACATCTTCAGTAAAGCTAATAAATTGAAATTTCTCTAATAGATTTAATATGTACTTCAACCTACGATCTGATAATGATTCCCACCCTAATTTTTGAATTAATTCTGATACACTACCCAACCTATCGAAACACCTTTTAACGAATTTAGCTGCAGTACGCTGCACACTGTCTAGTTCTCTCATCAAACCTAATTCATTAGGATCCCATACACTGGCTGCATTCTCAAGGTGGGGCCTAACTAATGAAAAGTAACGTCGCTCTTTTGTCTTCTCATCACATTTCCCAAGCACTCTTTTTATAAATCCTAGCTTTCTCTTTGCTCGCCCGCATATTTCCCATTATGTGTCTTCCCCACGATAAATCCTTAGTGATTGTTCCACCTAAATATCTTATGGTTTCAACGTTTTCGAACTCCGTGTTGCTAATTTTATGGGATCGCTCTATCGAATTATTCCTCCTCCAAAAGTTGATAGCTACACACTTTTTAATATTAAGTTCTAACTGCCATTTGTCGCACCACTCTTGAATTGCATCTAAATCCTTGCTAAGCGATTTTCTTCTTTTGATATAGTGATTCCACTCGTTTCATCACTAAACTGGTTATTCCCAGGCAAGATTAACAAATGGTGTAAGCTCCCATTTTTAGGTACTATTACCAAAAAAATAGGCTGGCACATACCCGATGACCGACTCAGAATTAGCTACTACGCTCAAGTAACCATAGAAAAACTTCATTAGAACTCTAAGGACAAGATTGATAGATCCGATAAATGTGGTGTGTATGTACAGGATTGTGATCATTAATTTTTTTAAAAGATAAAAATAGCAATGTTAGCATGCAAAAACGTGCTGTTAGTTGGGTTATCGTCAAGTCATTATTTCAACATGCAATTACCTTTGATATGGATTCAATCACTAGTATTGGACATATTTACCGCTATTCATTATCCCTAATTGTAGGAGGAAAAAAGGACATTTTGATTCTGTCAGTTCGGCAATCAATTTCTCTAATTTTATGACTATGGTCCAGTCTACCATAGTAAGTTGGGGTTTGCAAAAATATTTTTAGCGTAATCACTTAAAATATTCTCTTGGAATTTATTTTAGAGATTAAGTCTAAAGTTCAACCTGTGATCTGTTAGTGAATCCCAATTTAATTCATTTAATAGACTAGTTACGCTAATAGAGTTATCGTACGTTCCCTTTACAAATCTTGCAGTGTCATGTGAAGTTGGATAGAGTATTTTGTCGGGTACTTAAGTAATAGAGATTTCAAAATGCGTAAAATTGGAGAGAAATCGAATCTAAGTTCAGGATATCGATTTAAGAACCGTTGTGACATTTGAGTTATAAATGCAATTCTAGTTCTTATCACAGTTCATCATCTTCAGTGTCCTTTGTTCTTATCATTGACTTCATCAATCTTGCTGTTCTATGGGGAGGTAGTTCTGGCTCGTCCAAATTTTTATCTTGCAGCTCCAATCCAAATGCTGAACTAAGGCTCTTCTACATCTTTATAAGACGCTGTTTTTTTAGTAGGTAACTTGATATTCCTGGGTGGTTGATTTTTTACCGTATTAAAAAGAGATTTAATTTACTTCTTTACCTTTATCTATATACAGGGTCTTATCCTGAGTATTTAGGTTTATCGCTCTTTTTAGGGTCGATTTACTTCGCGAATTGGAGTACGCCAAGTGCTTGTTCTTGTGTTGTCAGCTTTTACTTCGTTCCCAAATAATGTGTTCCTGCTTAATCATAGGTTTTTACTCCCTTTTATCTATGATCGCTTCGTAAATTTTAAAGTTATCTAACGCAAAATATTTCCTCATGGGCTAATAATGAATTGTTTTAAATAACTTCTACTTGAACTGGCCAACCATCGCAGACTAAGGCGTTAAAAAGAATGGAATGCAAAAAATTATGGACTCATTTTTGTTTTACTGTTAATATTTCCATCTTTTATGCAGTAGCATGCATTCAGAAAATACATAGTCAATAAAGTCATGCGTAGGTTATACACCACAGTGCAGTTTGGAAAATTGGACCACAATAGATTTATTTTATTAGTATTTCATATCCAATGCGATTAATCTCGAAACATGCTAATGGCACTAAACGAAAGAATATCGAAGTACAAGAGGAATTGCAACTCATATACTACAACTACAATTGATGTTGAAATGGACAAAAATAGTCTTTGCGATACTTTTGTCGATATTTACGCTCAAAATACTATGTAGATATTATTGTATCTGTGATGTGTGAGAAATATGCCCTTTGCAACCAGGTGATGATTTTTATTCCACTCAGCCTATAACGCAGTTGACCAAGTGTTTCGATTTCCATTGAAATTAGGAAGTTATCGATGTCTTATTGACTAATCTTTCGTTATTTCCACTGGCCCAAAGCCTCTGTAGAACTAGAAATATTGGCTTGCCAATTCTTATTTCCATCGGATTTCTTGTAACTGTCAATTGACCATTTTTTACCGTTCAAGATAAAATCATTTGATAGAATTTCCTGTTCCTTTCTCACCTTCTATTCGGAAAATGAAACAGTGCTTATATCGAGGTTCCTACCGTTAACTTTGTTGTAAAAAAACCCTCTTAGAATGTTATCGTGTGTGGTGGGAAAAGACAGCAGCCGATCACCGTGCTGCATTTCCGTTCCTTGTTTCGTAATTATGTGGTGCGTACGTTTTGTAATTTCTGTGGCCGGATCATAGATTTGCGTGTCGCCGTTATTTTTAATTTTGAGCTCAGGAGAATAAAAATGTGGTCATGTTCATCATCAGCCATCAATCCTCAGATTGGTTTGACGCAACTCTCCACCAGAAGTCCTTCTATCGGCTTATCTCTTCATATTTACGTATTTCTTCTCTTTCACATCCTTTATCACTTGTTCCATATATCTCACTCGAGGCCTTCCTTTGCCATTCTTCCAGTACACTGTTCCCTCGACAATCGTCTTAATCAGGCCATCGTGTCTTAAGATATTGCCGATTAAGTTATCCCGTCTTCTTCTTAGAGTTTTCAGCAGGCTTCTCTAATTTTTTTCCCACTCTTATTAATACCATATGTTTGATACTCGGCCGATCCATTTTATCTTCAGCATTCAACTGTAGCACCACATTTCGAATGCTTCCACCCTTTTCTTCTCCGCTTCTGTCATCGTCCATGCCTCACTGCCGCTAAGAAACATGCTCCAGATGTGTATGTTCTGATGAACTTTTTCCTTACTTCTACGCTTGTATTTCCAGATGTGAGTAGGTTCTCCTTTTGGTAGAATGCCCTCTTTGATTGGGCTATTCTAGGAACTATTTCTTTCTTGCTTCGTCCATCGTTGGTTACACGGCTTCCTAGGTAACAGAACTCTTTCACCTCTTCCAGTTTATGTTTTCCTAGTTTAACGTTGGTTTTGGCCTCTTCTCTTTTGCTGTTCACCAATATCTTAGTGTTCCTCTTATTGATCTTCAGCTGATGTCTGGCCATTGTACTTTCCATGGTTGTTAGCGTCTTATTCAGAGCTATTAGATCTATGTCATCTGCGAATCGTAGCATGCTGGTTGTTATCCCATGGATGTTCACTCCAGAACACTTTTCCTTGATTTTATTGATGGCTCTCTTGATGTAAATATTAAAAATTACGGGAGACAGTGCACAGATTCGGTGATAAAGAAATATGGTAAACGACCCCATTACTAATGCCCTTAATTAAGTATATCCTAAAGCAGGCGCCGCGGAGATGAAATCTGCGCACATTCCATATTTTTAAATTTCTGTTTTTGTGCAAATGCAATCAGCGTGATGGGCCTTCGTACAAAATTCGATGTTCTGTACGGAGTAGGCGGGGCCTAATCCTTCCCATTCTGACGTCATATGTTAGCTTGATAATTCCGAAATATTCCACCTCCTTCAGTAAACACCCTAACTGAACGGTTTATTGTTAGTTCACTGTGAATGTCTGAGGAAATACTCTTATGCAACTAGAGTATGTCACCCAGTTTTAATGCTCTTGCTGTACTCATTAGTTCGCGTAAAGCTTTGAAATTATAAGCAAAACAATCTTTCAATCCACTTGAGTGAAAAGTATGCGTAAGAGATGTACTACATACGTAAACTGATATTAATTTTCCCCAAGACCGCTTCAGACTCGGTGATTAAAATACAAGTGCGCGTCTGATATGTACCCGTCCATTATTTCGAGTGTCTTGATACGGTCTCTTAATGTTTATCGAATAACGGAGCTGTATCAATTTGGAAAATTTCAGAAAAGATATATTGGACGAATATGTTCACTACTTGATTATGCACTTGCAAATGGTCTGAGTGCTATGTCTTATTTTGTATCGTGTGAAGGGAGAGTAATATATTTTGGCAACATTTCAGCAAAGGGGCTTTATAAATAACTGTGTGCGTGATCACTGGTGATATTCGGCAACAATTCTGAATTTGTGTATTAATATACCAATTTGATACAGAAAGTAACATAATCCAACGCAACCGAGGCTAGTTGTCGACGACTACATTGGGCATTGAGCATAAAAAAGGTTTTTTTTAGTAAGGTTCAGAAGATTAGATATTTCCGTGACGGAATTCATGGTTCCGGTTTGAGTTAGACATGGTTAACTCGCTTGAAGAAACAAGACGCATGTATACTTGAATTTGGTGGCTGATTTTCTACTATTTTTTCGTTTGTTCTCCTTTTGACGATAATGCATGTTCATCTGTGACTCGCTCTTTTAGACCTTAAGCGGGAGAGGTCATTTCTAAGACCAAGGGAGCTGTGTTTGCAACCATCGTGTTATATCGAATAGGTAACCAGGGAGTTAAGTGGTATAAATACAAATCCTTCGCAAATTTGGTGTGTTAAAACCGGTGATTGCAACTTCAGTCTTTGTTTACACTTGTGTCATATCCCAACTGGGGGCTGTTTAGTTGGAACAGATGAAAAAAACTGAAGTGAAAACAATAAATAATGTTGTAAAGAGCGATTCATACACATTGAATTCAAAAACCATTCGTGTTTGTATCACGTGACTCCTTGTTTACCTATTCGAGATAATCACGACGGTTTCAAACACAACCCCCCAGGTGAATAAACATAATTCTTCCGTTATAAAAACCTCTGCCTCTTTGCATTGATTTCCAGTCGGCCTGGATAGGACAGATATTGTATGGTTACTATCATTTTTTTAAGCTCGGTAGCCGGAGATACCATGAGTATCCGTGCTTAGACAGAGATATTGGAAAGTATTTATTTCGCGATTTCGGAGTCCGCTTTTTGCACGGTTCGCTCTCGAGAGTAGTAGCGTTCATTGGAGTCACGAAAGGCTTTTGTCGGAGTTTAAAATTGAGTTTTTGGCATTTGAAAGTAATCCCTGAAACATCACAGCTCAGGAAGTTTCCTTTCAGCTTGGGAAAGAATCTATCGCTCAGAAATGCATGAATAATCTGGCCCGCTATCTAACCTTCCATAATCTTCGTATTTGTTAAAGAATAGTGATGCTGACAACAGATATAATATACGGAACTATATAAGTGTTTACTACTCTGTACATTGTCAGATTACTTTTGATGGCACGCTAAATGGAATTCAATTTTTTTTCTGTCGTTGCAGGACTATGGGAAAGTAGCTCCTCAGATGGCGACGGGGTTGCGGTGAGGAATCTTCAATGGTAGCCTAAACGGATGAACGGGAAGTAGCGTCAGCAGGAAGGACGGATATCAGTTAGCCCACGGCTTTGCAGTACTGTGGTAAAACTAACATTGTTTCAGGTTCTACGGTCCGAAAGGTAAAAAAACATTGTGTGGATGTGGGTAAAAAGTGTGTTCATGAGCATTTAGTTTTGGCATGTGTATTAGGAGCGAATCGCTCCATTTCCAGACAGGCTGGACGAATGTAGTGGTTGTTTTTGGTATATCAAGGTGATTGATACTGTATATAGCCTGGTAAATGATGCCGGGGCCCCGGCATAATATGGTAATAGGAACTACTACTCCTCCATCCCCCGCCCCTCCCCTTATAACACAAGTGGCCACTTGTCTAGCGAGTCATGACTCTAGGCAGGAATATTGTGTAATATTACATATTGTATATGATATGTTTCCCAGAATGTTTTGTTTTGTGTTATTTCGTGTGTAGTCCATGTATTTCTATATTGTTTGGTACGATTTATTTTTTTTACGCAATTATTTAATTTTATGATGTTTTATTCATTTCTTTCACAGATAAGACCCCTTTCCAGAGGACTCCATGGGTATGAGTTACTTTTATATGTTATTGTTATTTTGTGGATGCGAAGGCTGCTCTAGAGTTAAATCTCAAAATTCAAGGATTTGGATGGCCATATACCAAGTGCATTCACGTGTGCTTAGTTTCTGGTTGACGAATCCTCGCATTTGTAACCAAATGCATTTTCGGCTATTTGCATTAAATGCGAGCAACTTTTGCATTCAATGTGTATTGCTTGATTGTTTTTTATGTTCACTAACCCGCTCTCTCTTAGGTAACTGCTCAACGCCCCGGCCTGCTAGAGGGTAGGGTATGTAGTCAGTTTCCAATACTTTGAAACCCAGGCCCTTCTGGCCCGTCGTAACGCCAGGATAGTTAGGAGTGTTATTGTTGATGTTATTGTTATTTTGTGGATGCGAAGGCTGCTCTAGAGTTAAATCTCAAAATTCAAGGATTTGGATCGCCAGTTACCAAGTGCATTCACGTGTGCTCAGTTTCTGGTTGACCAATCCTCGCATTTGTAACCAAATGCATTTTCGGCTATTTGCATTAAATGCGAGCAACTTTTGCATTCAAAGTGTATTGCTTGATTGTTTTTTATGTTCACTAACCCGCTCTCTCTTAGGTAACTGCTCAACGCCCCGGCCTGCTAGAGGGTAGGGTATGTAGTCAGTTTCCAATACTTTGAAACCCAGGTCCTTCTGGCCCATCGTAACGCCAGGATAGTTAGGAGTGTTATTGTTGATGTTATTGTTATTTTGTGGATGCGAAGGCTGCTCTAGAGTTAAATTTCAAAATTCAAGGATTTGGATCGCCAGTTACCAAGTGCATTCACGTGTGCTTAGTTTCTGGTTGACCAATCCTCGCATTTGTAACCAAATGCATTTTCGGCTATTTGCATTAAATGCGAGCAACTTTTGCATTCAATGTGTATTGCTTGATTGTTTTTTATGTTCACTAACCCGCTCTCTCTTAGGTAACTGCTCAACGCCCCGGCCTGCTAGAGGGTAGGGTATGTAGTCAGTTTCCAATACTTTGAAACCCAGGCCCTTCTGGCCCGTCGTAACGCGAGGATAGTTAGGAGTGTTATTGTTGATGTTATTGTTATTTTGTGGATGCGAAGGCTGCTCTAGAGTTAAATCTCAAAATTCAAGGATTTGGATCGCCAGTTACCAAGTGCATTCACGTGTGCTTAGTTTCTGGTTGACCAATCCTTGCATTTGTAACCAAATGCATTTTCGGCTATTTGCATTAAATGCGAGCAACTTTTGCATTCAATGTGTATTGCTTGATTGTTTTTTTATGTTGACTAACCCGCACTCTCTTAGGTAACTGCTCAACGCCCCGGCCTGCTAGATGGTAGGGTATGTAGTCAGTTTCCAATACTTTCAAACCCAGGCCCTTCTGGCCCGTCGTAACGCGAGGATAGTTAGGAGTGTTATTGTTGATGTTATTGTTATTTTGTGGATGCGAAGGCTGCTCTAGAGTTAAATCTCAAAATTCAAGGATTTGGATCGCCAGTTACCAAGTGCATTCACGTGTGCTTAGTTTCTGGTTGACGAATCCTCGCATTTGTAACCAAATGCATTTTCGGCTATTTGCATTAAATGCGAGCAACTTTTGCATTCAATGTGTATTGCTTGATTGTTTTTTATGTTCACTAACCCGCTCTCTCTTAGGTAACTGCTCAACGCCCCGGCCTGCTAGAGGGTAGGGTATGTAGTCAGTTTCCAATACTTTGAAACCCAGGCCCTTCTGGCCCGTCGTAACGCCAGGATAGTTAGGAGTGTTATTGTTGATCTTATTGTTATTTTGTGGATGCGAAGGCTGCTCTAGAGTTAAATCTCAAAATTCAAGGATTTGGATCGCCAGTTACCAAGTGCATTCACGTGTGCTTAGTTTCTGGTTGACCAATCCTCGCATTTGTAACCAAATGCATTTTCGGCTATTTGCATTAAATGCGAGCAACTTTTGCATTCAATGTGTATTGCTTGATTGTTTTTATATGTTGACTAACCCGCTCTCTCTTAAGTAACTGCTCAACGCCCCGGCCTGCTAGATGGTAGGGTATGTAGTCAGTTCCAATACTTTCAAACCCAGGCCCTTCTGGCCCGTCGTAACGCGAGGATAGTTAGGAGTGTTATTGTTTATGTTATTGTTATTTTGTGGATGCGAAGGCTGCTCTAGAGTTAAATCTCAAAATTCAAGGATTTGGATGGCCATATACCAAGTGCATTCACGTGTGCTTAGTTTCTGGTTGACGAATCCTCGCATTTGTAACCAAATGCATTTTCGGCTATTTGCATTAAATGCGAGCAACTTTTGCATTCAATGTGTATTGCTTGATTGTTTTTTATGTTCACTAACCCGCTCTCTCTTAGGTAACTGCTCAACGCCCCGGCCTGCTAGAGGGTAGGGTATGTAGTCAGTTTCCAATACTTTGAAACCCAGGCCCTTCTGGCCCGTCGTAACGCCAGGATAGTTAGGAGTGTTATTGTTGATGTTATTGTTATTTTGTGGATGCGAAGGCTGCCTTAGAGTTAAATCCCAAAATTCAAGGATTTGGATCGCCAGTTACCAAGTGCATTCACGTGTGCTTAGTTTCTGGTTGACGAATCCTCGCATTTGTAACCAAATGCATTTTCGGCTATTTGCATTAAATGCGAGCAACTTTTGCATTCAATGTGTCTTGCTTGATTGTTTCTTTTGTTCACTAACCCGCTTTCTCGTTAGGTAACTTCTCAACGCCCCGGCCTGCGAAGTGAAGAAAGTTTAGTGTGATGTAAGTGATGTCCGTTGTCAATAAATTGTGTGCATCAATATGTTTAAGTTATTTTAAATAATGTCATTTGTATAAATGTAGCTCTGTTTGTTTTATTTATCTTTGTCCACCTAACCTACTCATTGCTTCGCGCACACTTCGGACAAGAAGAATGCGAGAGACATTCACGACTCCCAAGGATTTTATGTGAGTTTTTAAAGTCATATTTGGTTTTATCACCATTTATATCCCATATATTATTAGTAAATTACTTTTTCTTTAGCACTTAAAGTTTGTAAAGGTTTGCACTTCGGTCGTTGACCCGGGTCAATTCAGAATTCGGCTTTTGCTCTCCGGCTTGGCCTTCTAACGGCCTCTTAGTTTTTTACATAGGCAGGAATTCCATTTTTAGCGCCACTATGCGCTCCCCCACCATTTATATGCATATATTATTCCCTTTTTTTATAATTTTGTCTCCGGTTTTGCCTTTTAGCTTTTGACTTAGGCAGGAAATGCATTTATAGCGCCACTATGCGCTTACAAGCTATTTATATTTTTAATTATAGTATACTCCCTTTTTACATTTTTGTCTTCGGGTATTTATTTTATTTTGATGGTTTAATTAACTTTGGAACTGAATTTACCATTAATATGCTTCCTTTTACAGGCACATGTTTGAATGGTGCGTTTGAGTATTTTTGATTGGTGGATGAATGATGATGAACAGGGTCAGCGCCGATAGGTATGCGAATGCATTAGGTAGGACTAGGGAATTTAAACAGTAGGTATAGTTTAGCGGGTGGGTGGATTTTAGATGGGGAAGCTAGGGCTTAATGTAGCAGGTTCTTAGTTCTTAGTCCGCTTGATCTCGTCGCGTCTCTTGCCCTGGCCCTGGGAGTGAATGCGTGGAATAGACCTCTGCGCAGCCCGGAGGGGAACGCAGGGGGAAACGCCACGTTAAATAAAGGTTAATGAGCCGTTGGGCGTAACCTCTTGGGTCGGCATGGAATAACGCCCGTGTGTGTATGTTGTGTGAATGCCCAGCGTGTGATTGGTCCAGTGTTTTTAAGAAGTCGTTAATATTTCACTGCAACCCAAATTTACGATTTTTGTTATGTTTTTTTCAACCCAATTTTAATATCGCACATGATAGTGACCGATGCGCACGTATAGATTTTGTGCAGAAATACTATGTGGTACATTCTGGCTACAGCGACCTTTTTATTATTTCTACATGTGGCTGCATTGTTACAGTGGGTTGAAAATATCGGACATTGGAACTCGATAAGATATTTTCAAAACATTATTTTTCTGCACAAGACAGCCCTCCATAGGATGAAAAAGATTGCCCGCTTCCCTATTACAAAAACGTTTTTTCTCGCAAAAAGTTTCCTTTCTCCATGATCGTGCTTTTCTCCGAAGTTCTCTTGCACCCTAAGCGCCATTCTTGACTTTAATGTTTAGCGAAGCTGTCGGCTACTTTCTTTGTTTCGTGTTGAATGGGGTCGCTCGCCATATTCTTTTATTGCCGAATATGATAGAGTTTGTAGAATTTAAAGACCCGTATTTTTCCGTTTTTTGTTCCGTCAATTGTTTCTCGAGTTATAGGCGTCGAAAAACAAATGTTTTTAACCCTTTCGGAAAAGTGGGTGTGGTGCAACCTATGACCTATATCGACTTGGTCCAATCACTACTGAGCCCGCGAAGCTACTTCGCCTTATCGCAAAGGGGGGTACATAGCTGACTCTGCCAATCGGAGCAGTTACGACAGCATCTGTGCGAGCAGACCTTCCGAGAACACACCTCCACTCCCTTCCCTTCCCATAAGAGAAGTAAAGGACGGGAGTAAAATGACGTCAATGTTATCACAGCAGCTTTTTCGGTGGGCGTCACCTTTTGCTTATTTTAATTTTTGATTTTTGAGTGAATGATTGTGGTTAGAAGATTTATTTTTTCACTGAATTTCTTTTTTCGTATCCATCTAACGATTTCGTGCAAAAAATTGCGATTTCGGTTCGGAGTAAACGCCCACATTGAGACGCATAGGTGTACCCTTTCCTCGAGTATTCAATATAGTTGTAAGCAGATTAATTAATATTTAAATATTAGTTTTAATATTAACGTTCGAATGTAAAGTTTCAAAGAATTCTTAAATTATTTAGGTTACTTATTGATGAGGATGTTTTGTAGTTGTTCTGAACATTGTTTCATAAAAATGATAAATTAAAAAAAATATTTTTGTGAAGCTACAACGTACCCCGGGCCATTATGTGAAACAAATGTAAGATCCTGCGGTTCCTCTAGGTACTGACAAAGAAAAAGTTTAAGATATTGCCTGTAGGAAGAAAAAGTGGAATATTTATTTTTTAAATATCGTATAATATTCCATTTATAAATTTTTTCTCCCCTGTATTGTATCGTTTTCCTTATTGGCTCTGCATTTGTTGTTCTCTTCCTCATCACTATAATATTCTACGTATGTATATAATAAACGAGATTGCACTTTTTCCACGGGTTTTATTTCGGTACGACCCTTTTCAGCCGTTAGGTCATCACCAGGTACATACATCGCCTCGCACCGACATAAAATCGTGGAAAGAGTGATATCTCGTTTTATTATAAACATGTATACTTTCCACAACATCTCGCCTTCCTCAGGCGATTTTTATTCTACACATGTATTTGTGAGGCAGGAATGTCTTGAAACAGGTGTACCGGCAGTTCATTATTACTTTACACTTATTCGAGTTCTACTGCTACGCTATTTATTGCACTATATTGTCGAGTGATCCTATCCTGTAACCCCAACTCAGGAAACGTTTATTCCTGTATTGTGCTTTGTACAGGCACGGACTTTGTATTAAATTAATAATACATGTACATAATAATGCATCATGAGGCATGAAATGAATATTTAATTAATTATCATTTGTGAATTGAAATGTCTATACCCAGGATGACCATATTACTCCTATCCAGTAAATTACTACTCTCCAGTATTGCGAAATTTCGTCACCAGCGGACTATGAGGAATTTTTAAATTGAGATTGAATCCCTAGTCTTTGAAATTACTCTCAACCAATCACGATTGAAATACTTCATTGATTTACTTTATAGTCTGCTGTGATCCAGCCAATGTACATATTGGGGCTTAATGTTTCTACGATTGAAAGTGATTATTAATGGTTTGGACGTGAATTCCATTACTGGACTTGTTTCAATCACTTTTTGCTTCGACACCTTACCTCATGAAACTTCATTTTGTTCATAAATGGCTCCACAATGTGAATATATGTTGAAACTCAAATCTGTGGACCGCAACTATAATTTGGTGGAAAGGATGTTATGATGAAGATTGAAAAAAGCGATAGCATGGCGTCACGTCGGGCAGTTACTGCGCTAAAATTAAACACAGGGAATGTTTTAGAAGTGGGTTATTTTAGAATTTTTATGTACGTTTCTTCATTACTGAACCTTGGTACTTAAGAGTCTTGATTTTTTTCAATTTTGACTCTGACCATATTATTTGCGTTTATCGGTTGTTTGTTCATGTTTACTACTTGCATCGTATACCAATGTGTGTACGCAATGTGTTTTTTTGTGTGCATAAACAATTGAAGATACTCACCGAGCGTTGTAATACGTTAATTGCGCTTCTTTGAATGTGGCGTGTATTGAGGTTCTAATTTCATATATTTAATGATTTAAGTACTTGTTATGATGGGATTTCACTATCCTGACATGAAGTGATTATTGAATATGATATTTTAATTATTAATAACATTTTTTACCAGAATTAATGAATTTTTCTCCAGTTTTAGGAATTTCAGTCGCCGTGATGCCGTGAATAAGAATAACATTTTATAATTTTAGCCTATATATTGGTTTAATGAATATATGCAAAATTGACGAACATTTGTGCTACTTTATATACTTATTTTGTAACCTAAATATAACATTGTAATATATATTTCACCCTCTATTTTTAATCCTCGTGGTTACCTACAGGGTTAATTTTAAAAGTGACGTACCTACTTTGTGTTTTCAATTTTTTTTCCCTTCGTTGGGGACTTGATGTTTTCACGCTAGCTTCGCTGTTATCTTGATTAGGCGGTATTAATTGTGTTGAAGAAATGCATCCTTCATCACAACACCTTAGCCAGGAACCATTCACGATTGGAAACCAAATTTTAGGTCAATGACGTTTGTTCTTTTTTACAGTGGCCATTTTCAGAAATGGTTTTCCTTTTTTCCTCTGATAAAGATTGCTGTGTGTTTTCTTTGCATTTAACCACTGTTATTATAATTATGTAATAGTGTTTTCCGTATTTGGATAAAATTTTAAAGAGCTGCTTCTTGCTTATTATAGTTGTAATCTTCGAATGTTGGTTCTGAAAACATATTCGCCGAATGATATTAATTACCATTGGATCAAATGCCTTCATGCTGTTACATGATTAATGAATGTGCATAATTAGCTTTATATTGGCAATAAAATATTTCAAAGTCGTTTTTTGACGAAGTTACTGGATATATAACCCTATATGTGGGGTGATTCGTAAATAACTAATCAAGGACTACCTGCCTGGCAAGTTTCGTCAAAATCCTAGACCCGAAACTCGGACACTCCCCTTGTTAGTGAGCCGAAACACGTATTGTGCAATTTTATTATTTTAAATATATTGTGGAAAAGTGATCAAGGTTTTTACTCATCTATTATGTGCCACTTCCACTACGTGATGACTTAAACAGTGAACAGTACCAATCGAAATTATAAATTATTAATGCATTGCTTTTCTATAATTTTTGTTGCCATGGTGACGTAAGTGACGATAAAAACTGTGTTGTCATTTCAACCCTGTATGTTATCCAATCGCATGCAGAGTAAGCTACCTCTTTATGCTTTCTTTTCTGAACCGCATGTGAGTAGTAGTGTAGATACAGTGATCGTTTACCCTAGGAGTGTTTGCCCAGGTTAATCTTTAATAAGTAGATGAAGTGTCGTTTTTTAATTACTCCGGTCTTAGAAGCAGACGAAGAATGATTTGACGAGGCATACGATAAGAGATCATGTCTTCAAATTGAGTCAAATTTTAATGCCATGCTTAATGCGCATGGAGATTTAGTTTTTCATACTGGATATTTGAGTAAACCTTATCTTTGATCTGATGATAAGCGTCCCGTTTTTTGAAGATTTTTCTTGAGATTGTGTGAATTTACAGGTTTTGTATTGATAATTATTCTTTTCGAATTTTTTAAAAATTCGTATAAATGGTATCGTGTTTGTACCACAAATATTCTTCGCCATTTGCAATAAAGCACGCTTTCGATCTTCCCCATTGCTCGTGTATTATCGTGAATATATATGTCTGATGTGATTTCCCATTTAATATTTTTACTGCTATACATATAACCATAGTGGATTAATATATAACATGCAAATATTTTTACGGTTGGATACGATATTGAAATCGCTTTTATTTACAAATTGTGAAAATTATTCTTCTTGCATTAGTTTTGTTCATTCACCTATGCTTATACATTTGTATCAAAAGCATTTGACGCTATTCACGTGAACGATCTCGCTCATTTCCTTTTATCGTGTATTAACTGATAATGTTTATGATGTGAGTCCACATATTTTATATTTCATAATGTTGTACTGACTTTATGCGGTTGCGATCACATTCAAGAAAATCGATTTTTGTTTCTTGAGCTCTTCTTTGGATACAGAAAATAACATTTCAGTGGACATTCCATGCGTTGGCAGTGTAAAACATCCAATTCCTCTAAGGAATCCAATGAGATTAACAATTTTCTTCTTTTTTTTGTATTTTTTGACGTATTTATATTGTTTGGGGAAATGACGTCTAAAATGGGGACGTTGACCATATTTTTTTATCGCCTGATATGATAGAGTTTGTAAAATAAAAAGACACGTATTTTTCCGTTTTTTGATCCGGTAATTATTTCTCGAGTTATAAGCGGCGAAAAATGTTTTTTTTTCATCATTTTCGGAAGAGTGGGCGTGGCGCAACCTCTGACGTGAATCGACTTCGTCCAAACACTACTGAGCCAGCGAAGCTACTTCGCCTTATCGCAAATTCGCCTTTTAAAAGAATATTTCTGTGAAGCTATGACTTACCCCGGGCCATTATGTGAAGCAAATGTACGATCCTGCGGTTCCTCTAGTTAATGACAAAGAAAAAGTTTAAGATATTGCCTGTAGAAAGGAAAAGTTGAATATTTATTTTTTAAATATCGCATAATGTTCCTTTTATAAATTTTTTCTCCGCTGTATTGTATCGTTTTATATATTGGCTCTGCATTTGTTGTTCTCTTCCTCATCATTATAATATTCTACATATGTTTATAATGAAACGAGATAGCACTTTTTCCACGTCGGTACGACCCGTTTCAGCCGTTAGGTCATCACCAGGTACATATATCGCATCATTCCGGCATAAAACCCGTGGAAAGAGTGATATCTTGTTCTATTATGAGCATGTATGCTTTCCACTACCTCTCGCCTGCCTCAGTCGATTTTAATCTACACATGTGAGGCAGGAATGTCCAGAAACAGGTGTACCGGCAGCTCATTGTATGTTGTTATTGTATACCGTATATTCGAGTTCAACTATTACGCTATTACACTATATTGTCGAGCGATCCAATTCTGTAAACCCAACTAAGGAAACGTATGATCCTCTATTGTGCTTTGTACAGACACGGACTTTGTATTAAATTAATAATAGACGCAATAATGTATCATTAGGTATGAAATAAATAATTAATTTATTATTATTTGTGAAAGAAATATCCATACCCAGGATGCCCATATGGATTTGTTTCTGGTTTTCAATTTATATCTTGAATTATATATTCTCCATGAATTGTGTAATAATGCACATAGTTTTCCTTCAAAACTCCTCTCAGTGGGTTTTCTAATCACATTATGAATGGCAAAATGTGTTCCGGTAATATAGCGTAGTATAGCATTGGTTCAAATTAGCGATGTTTTCATGAATCTTTTTTTTTGTAATTCATTCTTTATGGTGCCTTTGGTAACAATTTTGGATAATCTGTTGTTCATTTTAATATTTTCTACTTTTTAAGTGTCCTTGCGTTTTGTTAATGACAGGATTACATGAGCTATTTTTCCTTAAATTATATTCAGAATTATTTTATTAACTCTCGTTTTTTCGGTAATGATCTGGTATATTGAGTTCTTCCTTCAAATAAAATATTTATGTTGTGGCCATTATGAAGCAGCTTCTTATTGTGTACTTGGTTGCGTGTTAACATTAAATATTAGTGACTTATGCAGAAAATCACTCCTCACCAGGATAGTGAAATTTCGTCACCATTGGACTATGACAGAAGAATTTTAAAATGGAGATTGAATCCCGAGTCTTTGAAATTAGTCTCAACCAATCACGATTGAAATACTTCATTGATTTACTTGATAGTCTGCTGTGATCCAGCCAATGTACATATTGGGGCTTAATTTTGTGTACGCTTCAAAGTAATTATTAATGGTTTGGACGTGAATTCCATTACTGGACTTGTTCCAATCACTTTTTGGCTTCGACACTCCACCTTACCTAATGAAACTTCATTTTGTTCATAAATGGCTCCACAATGTGAATATATTGAAACTTTAATCTATCGACCGCAACTATAATTTGGTGGAATGGATGTTATGATGACGATTGAAAAAAAAACGATAGTATGGCGGGCAGTTACCGCGCTAAAATTAAAGATAGGGAATCTTTTAGCAGTGGGTTATTTTAGAATTTTTATGTACACTTTTTCATTTACACTTTTTCCTTTTTTTCAATTTTACTCTGACCATTTTATTTGCGTTTATCGGTTGTTTGTTCATGTTTACTACATGCGTCGTATACCAATGTGTGTACGCAATGTGTTTTTGTGTGCATAAACAATTGACGTTCGTCACCGAGCGTTGATCTACGTTAATTGCGCTTCATTGAATGTGATGTGTTGTATTGAGGTTCCGATATCATAAAATGTATTTAATGATTCAAGTACGTGTTACGATAGGATTTCCCTATCCTGACATGAAGTGATTATTGAATATGATATTTTAATTATTAATAACATTTTTTACCAAAATTAATGAATTTTTCTCCAGTTTTAGGAATTTCAGTCGCCTTGATGACGTGAATAAGAATAACATTTTATAATTTTAGCCTACATATTGGTTTTATGATCATATGCAAAATTAACGAACATTTGTTCTACTTAATATACTTATTATGTAACCTAAATATACCCTTATAATATATATTTCACCCTCTGTTGTTAATCCTCGTGGTTACCTACAGGGTTAATTTTAAAAGTGACGTACCTACTTTGAGTTTTCAATTTTTTTCCCCTTCGTTGCGGACTTGATGTTTCACCGCGAGCTTCGCTGATATCTTGATTAGGCGGTATTAATTGCGTTGAAGAGATGAATCCTTCATCACAACACCTTAGCTAGGAACCATTCACGATTGGAAACCAAATTTTAGGTCAATGACGTTTGTTCTATTTTACAGTGGCCATTTTCAGAAATGGTTTTCCTTTTTTCTTCTGATAAAGATTGCTGTGTGTTTTCTTTGCATTTAACCACTGTTATTATTATTATTATGTAATAGAGTTTTCTGTATTTGGATAAAATTTAAAAGAGCTGCTTCTTGCTTATTATAGTTGTAATCTTCGAATGTTGGTTCTGAAAACATATTCGCCGAATTTTATTAATTACCATTGGATCAAATACCTTCATGCTGTTACATGATTAATGAATGTGCAATTGTGTCTATATGCAATTACAATTATTTGGCGACTTTATCGTCTCCAATGGGACACGCTTTTTTTTGGGTATCGTTAACTTATTATAACTACTTCGGAAATCAGGTTTTTGAAAGATTTTGTTGGGCAAACCATTTGTTCCTTTGGTTTTGCATTTATTTTATGCATGTAACGTTATATTTTTAGAAAAGGTATATTTTGATATATTATTCCGCATAACTACAAAAGTTCATTTCTACTGCTTTGTGCATTTTATCGTAATAATCCAGAGGCATACTTATATTTCTCGAACTGTGTCAAGTTGACACTCCCATTTTGATAATGCATTAATTGTTGGCACGTTTTAATTTTTTCTAATCGACATTGTCACGGCAACATTCACCATATGGCGAATAGGATACTCTACTTGGCTTGGGATATCTGAGTACATATCTGAATAGAATCATGCTGTTTATGGTCAGAAACTTGGCCATTCTCTGAAGTATTAATAATTCTTTGTTAGATTCATTGTGATATTCTGCTGTTATAATATTAATATCATACAGTGGTGTTGGAGCTTTAAGTCATGACGAAGAAGAAATCCTATCGGTGATTGCACGGTAGTTTTCCTTGTATATATTCTGCACTAACCCTAAGCAAAAGTGTGTGTCATTATTTCGGTGTCATCGAAATTCCTCGATTGCAGCTCAGACTGTCAGCTCGCGTGTGACTGCGAACGGTTGAGTTGAGAATATTCGATTTTTAAGCTGTTGGCAGTAGGTTAATTGTGTTCTTGACTAATAAAATTGATTTCTCACATCAGTTTTGATGTAAATGAATGATAGGCCCATAAAAGTAGATGGAAAATATCATTCTGCAATTATACACTGCAATATATTAAGTTATAATTCAAAACTATGCCCTGTGGAGCAAGGAAACCATTGGTTGATTTTGGAAATTTAATTTTAAGCAATTTAACTATGTAGTTTTATAAACTTATATCTTATGCGTCTTATGCGTTATAAGGATATTTATGCGTCCTTCACTATGATTTTTTATTTGATGTTATGTAATATGAGTACGAATCGATGTTGTTTACAATTTCAGTGATGAAAATATGCTCGGATTTACAAACCTCTAACGAGTTAGTATCTTATTTTTACGCGGCATATACCTACAACTCAGTATTTAGGTGGATTTTAGGAATATTTTCCCCTATCATATCCATTCAAACCTGTTCGCAGGGGAATTCTACGAAATTATTTTGGCTGAAGTAGGGATTATAACTCAATCAGAATGTCACCAAGTTCTTCAAATCACATATGGAACCCTTTTCCGACGTCGAATTTTGTTTTGCTTCTCAAGACTTTACGACCTTATTTTCAGTACTCAGTTAACGGTCAGTGTCTGAAGGTATTTGCTTTGACTGTTGCTGTACAGTGATTATGGGGTGGTTTCGAAACCAACTCCTTTATTAAGTTTATTCGAATCTCTTTGTAATGAAGTAAGTTCCGTTGGATTGGTATGGATCCGGTTAACAGAAAAAGAAAAATACTAAGTGTTTAGATTTTGAACTTATTTCTTTCCTAACTTTTACAGTTTCGGATTTCTTTTTGGAGATCTTTAAGATAGGGGGATGCACTTACCATAAAGATGAGACCATTATGTTAAACATTTGCTGTGGTTTTTAGTGATTTTAATTTTGAAAACCAGTAACGTAACGTAAATTTGTTACCGGTATGATTTACGTATGACGACCGTTGGGCTGTCACGGTTAATCAACAATGCATCATATGTGTAACAATGTTCGTCCTCGCGCCGCGCCGACCAAATGTTCGGGCACGGCGGCACTCGCGTTGTTGGGGAGACTTGTGTAAGCGGTTGTCTGGTCTCCATACAGTAAGAAATATATTGAAGCTATTGAAAAGGTGCAAAAACGTTTTTTGAAAGCCGTATATATGAAAGAATATGGGATTTACCCTGTAATGGACAATCATGTGCCATCCAATAACTTGTTACTAATGTATGACATACAGAGACTTGAAAATAGGAGACACATGAATGATCTCATGTGTTTGTATAAAATTGTAAATTGTGTGAGTGACTCTCAAATGTTAGAGATGAAAGACTTTTATGTTCCCAAAGTATGTTGCAGGAATAATAGACTGTTTCAGATAAAGGGATTCAACACCATGTATGGTGAGAACTCACCTCTGAGCAGAATGTGCAAGAGATATAATAGACATGCCAGAGAACTAGACATATTTGGACCGAGGCCAAAATATATCAACTATGTAAAGGCCTGCTGTGAATAATTGTTTTTGAAATTTTTATCTGTAGTAATAGAGGGTGCATTTATGGTTTGTCCCGTTATTGATATTCATTGTTGGATAAACTAAAATTAAATAAATAAATAAAATCAACCAGGCAGCCGCTACCCAACTTCTGGCTCATATTACCGGACAGGGTCTGGTAACACGAGCTTGGATTCTGGTACCTAATTTTAACCATGATTCTCTGCATTCTGCCTTAGAGGGATTCAACCAGGATCAGTGTGGTAGGATTAACTACCTACACTTTTTTCTCCGTGTGCGAAATTTTTTTAAAATACCTTTCCCCTCCAACAATTCACCATTGTTGATGAATAAAATGGGAAACGAGATTAGTGTCTTGAATTGAATAAGATGTGGAGTTTAAGTTTAGACAAGAAAGACAATTAGTATAATGTAACTAGAGTAGTATTGAAAACTGAACCCGATTGCTAATCACGAATGACCTTTCGGCACAGTCTGAGGTTCTCCTGGAAGAGAAATTCTCGCCCAACTTCTCCAGAACAATATTTTACCTGCCTTTAAGATGCTTTACAATTGCTTTCATCATTGAAAAAAGAATATTTTGGACACTTGACCATTACAGTTATACCTTAGTTTACGAGTGCTCTAACTTACGAGTTTTTCGAGGGAAGAGCAGTCACTAGGTCGTTCTTTTTTTAAAAATAGAGTTGCGAGCAATAATTCGATTGACAAGTGAGTTTCGTGCGCAGTAGTAGTTACAGGAGCAAACTGAGCATCATCTGCCAAGCATCGTTAGTTCAGTGCGCGTCTTCGTCTACCTTTGACGTATCTTCATTTTGTGCTGTGCTTGAGTTTTGTGCAGTTCTTTTTCCGAGTTTATTTGTTTTCATCATAGTTCCTGATGAGGTAGGGGCAAACTATAGTGGTAAGAAAAATAAGAAAATGATGGTGTTTATTTAAATAAGGAATAAAATGATTGAAAAATACGGGAATAGTGTGCGTGTAGTTGACATGGCTAGAGAGTACTTACGTAGCTGCTTCATTTTCATTTTTTTTCCTTTTTCACAATCCCAAGTAATGAAACAGTGGAAAGGATTTTCGCGACTGGAAAGAAGTATTGACTTATATGAGAAAAACATCATTTTGCATACGAGGAATTTGAATTACGAGTGCGTAAAACTCGTAGTTTAAAGTATGACTGAATGTTGTGGGATTCTATGGCATTCTATTTGATACCATAAAACCTATGCGAAAATGTTTGCAAATTGAACTTTTACCAAAACTGATGTAGTCTTTTGTCAGGTTTATGAAATGGCAGGGATGTATATATACAAAATAGCCAGGACTATTTCATTGATACCAACGCATTCACAATTTATTACATCTTTTGTTAAGCCCGAATCAAACGATCATTTTTCTCGTCCCTTTAAAGGGATCATTTAATAGCTATAACTTTCAGGGACCCCAAAAATGATATAGCTCAAGCTATCATTTCGCCGCTCACACGATCATTTTTACCGGCCCCTCTCGTATCATTTCTGTTCGCGAGATACGGTAAACAACTCCGTAACTATGGATTATTTACATCGTCGTCGACAGCTTTTAAACGTTTCTTTCAGAACGTGCGCTCTGATTGGCTAAATGACGGAAGACCCGAGGGTCGGAAAAAAAGACGTGCTCAAATGACGAAAAAAGGGATAACGATCCCTATCATTGCCGCTATTCGTGAAGTGATCAAGTCAGACGATCATTTTCAAGCTACCATTTTAGATATCCCTGAAAAGGGACGTAAAAAATGATCGTGTGATTAAGGCTTTAGTTATTAATATGCACGATGAAAAGCAAAATGAATGTCTCCTGTCCACAATAACATACAATACATTTTCGTGAAATAATGGATCAAGCTAATCGTAAACTGGGTTTCATCAAAAGAGTATAGGGTAAATGTGACGATCATGTACTAGAAATCAGCTACTTTTCCTTGTTAGACCTCATTTGGAATATGCAGCCAGTGTATGGGATCCCTACGAAATTGGTCTAACTAACGAACTTGAACGTGTGCAGCGAAGATCGGCAAGATTTGTAAAGGGACGATACGATAATTATATTAGCGTAACCAGTCTATTAAATGAATTGAAATGGAAATCATTGTCAGATGGCAGGTTGAAATTTAGACTTAATCTCTTCCACAAATTCCAAGGCAATATTTTCAGTGATGATGTTAAAAATATTTTACGAACCCAACTTACTATGGCAGACTGGACCATAACCATAAAATTAGAGAAATTGTTTGCTGAACTGACCGATTCAAAATGTCCTTTTTCCCTGGTACAATAAGAGATACGAATAACGGCAAATATGCCAAATCGGAGAGTAGCAATGGATAACATTGGTAGCTGCATGTTGGCATGAGTACATAAAGCTAACCCTACTAACACAATGTTTTTGCATGTTTGCTTTGCAATTTCTATATTTTTTAAATAGTGGAGTTCTGACTACTATATTAATACTATTCCTTTTTTATGCATGCTATGTTGTGCATGTTTGGTGAGAAATCACCCCCTGCCACACACCCTTGTGTTGGCTTACAGGGTATTATGTAGATGTAGATGTGTATATGCAATGTTACATATACAATTATCTACAATTATTTATCTATATTTCCTTAGCATGCATGGATTAGTAACGCTTAAACGTGATTGATGCACTGCAGTAACAATAGTTCACCCACTATGCTGACTACTTATGTTCTCTCGTGGTACGTGGGAAAAATGACATTTTAAATCTATCGGTACAACAATCTATCTCTATAATCGTGTCATAAACCTCCTTAAGTCCGACTTGGTGTCTTCGCACTCGAAGGATCTCTCATTCCAATGTCTCTCTGGCAAAACAGTTTCCACACTGCCATCTTATAACAGTTGTTTACGAATCTAAGAGATCTATTTCTTATTCCCATGTTAATCACTATTCCCACGTGTCCCAGATATTAGAGGCATTCCGATTTTGGCCTAATCATGAAGCAACACTTCTTCTCTATTTCAATGCTAACCTTTCCCAAAACCCATGTAATGGAGCCAATTTCAGTTAAGGTGAAGAACTAGCGTATGTTCTGAGACCTTATTCGTTGGAACACCTCAAACCTAAGTCCGAGTGGTTAGTTTCTACGTTCTGTTTTGTGATCCGAGTTTCAGAAATAATTATGTCGCTCAGTATTTCATCTGTTGTTCGTGCATTCTCGTCTGGTTCACAGTTATTGTTCACAGCGTAGCTTTTTATTTTAAGTGATGGTTCACCCCATGCTACACACCCTAGCGGTGACTTTCGGGGTATTATGTACATTAAGTAGATGCATGCTGGAAGTGATTGCACCGATCGAGGAGTTGAAGACCGGATTTATAATTAATGGCGAAACACATTACATGATTTATAGAGCTGTGTCGAATCCACACGAAGTTGTTGTAGTAGCGGTCTCTAAAAATCCAATTAGTCGCGCGTCAAAATCGTTTTCGTTTTGACCTCGAATACTCCACCTAGAGGCTCGATAGTCCTGTTTACTAATGACTAAGACCATGGTGTTATACTATGCTACCCATTCGATAATTCTTCTTTCCATCATACACCGTCGGCGGAATATTCAATTTGACCCCGCGAATATGCTTCACTGCTGCCTGCCTTGTTTGTGGAAGGTCATGGGATCGGACACAACTCGTTGAAAGTCACGATTTGTTCAGCGGTGCTTCCAAGGACCCTGTCTCGTGTTTGTCACACAGGGCGCTCTTTCGTGAATCCCTTGTGCTTCGAGGGAATATGCAAAGTCACTCGTTTCTGCAACACTCACTTGAAAGGGAATTCGTGCTATTGATGAATCGGTACAGTTATTATTATTTTCTGAAATTGAAATTTAGATCGCTTTGGAATTGGAAATGTGCGTTGAAAGACTCGTGTAAACGGTAGGTATTATTGGCGAAAAACTCCTGACAAGCCCGTCTGAAGGTTAAGTGAAAATCCTACACTTTGATTATAGTACAATGATGTGTGACTCGTATCGCTGAGTATTGTATACCAATGTTGGTAGGTCCATGCCTACCAACCTTGTCATATTCGGTCGGTCTATCCAATCGAATCCACGACCGCAAGATTGACTATGATGGAGAGAATAGGTGCTCACGACAAACATTACTGTTCTTATTTTTTCATCCATGCCGTATGATAAAAATTAAAATTAGCTTAGGGGTCTTATCTCGAGGAACCGGGTTAAATCCCAGACTGGCAGGTAATTTTTCGGATTTTGACAATTCCCTGTGTCTGAGTGATGTAGAGAAATCACTGCAATTTAAGTACCCTGTCGGTCGCATGTCAAGGCATCCCCTTTCGGCGTGTTTCATCAAGACAAGGCTGAACCCTGGGTCTTTCTCTATTACCCTTTCTCCACTCCCTTAAAATCCTAACCTCTTTCTCTAACCTACACTAAGTGGCGTATATGGTCTCAGTTTTTGGCCGCATCATGAAATTATAGCGACAGCATTACCTTACTTAAACTTAAATGCCCTTGGCTGAATTAGCGGGGAATGCATGATGGTTGTAACCTTGTGTCTAGCTCAACACAGCAGTATTTCATTGCTGAAATCAGGATGAACACAAGCTTAGAGTATTAATATTATTAACTAAAAATAGTGATTGATAATAATCTTCTGACGTTCGTGAATACAGTCTAATGTAGAGCCGTATATACAACGGAGGTTAAGGAACATTTGTATATTCAAATAATCTTTCTTTTTTAATGTCCTCTAATGCTAGTTCACTCAGCACATACTCATAAACATTCACTCTGTATACCTACTTATTTCATTCAGATTACATTTAGATTACATTTCATTATATACAGTAAGTAGTTATTACTGTGTAGATGTAGAGAAGCTAGGTTTGTTAAAAGGGGTTACGATTGGTTTCGTAGTGTATCAGAATTGATACAAGAATTAGGGTGGGAGTCATTATCAGAGTGTAGGCTTAAGTACAGATTAAATCTCATAGAGAAATTCAAATCGGATAGCTGTACTGAAGATGTTAGGCACATATTAAAAACACCAGCGCATTATGCTAGGTTCAACCAGACAAATAAGATTAGAGAGATAGATTGTCGTTCTCATAGATTCAAAATGATGTCATTTTTCCCCCGTATTATAAGAGAACAGAATAGGCAGCATATCAAAGGGATAGGTAGGGGAATTATTTTAGAGTAGTCTCTAGGGCATTATGCATGTATTAATCCATTAAATACTATAGATGCTAACAACCTAGTTGCCTGAGACCCTGTAGTAGCTTGTTTGCATGTCAGTAGCGCATGCTTGGTGATTTCACCCCCTGCCACACACCCTCGCGGGGTCGTACATGGTATCGCGTAGATGTACCCAGTAGGCTGATTTATTTTCACTCAATAAATAGGTTACGTGCTCATTACATTTCACTCGATGCATCGGTTTCACTGACGGAGCCCGAAATATTTCCGACGAGGTCCGGCATTCAATTGCCTAAGTTATTTTTCTGAAGTGCTTCGCTTTCGACCCTGAGAGCATTAAGGAATCATTCCAGCGCTTGTGAAACCTACGGCCTTCCGAATTTCAAGAACGAAGGAATTCCTTGTTTTCTCCGCACGAGGGAAGAACTCAGTCCTGAACAGCTGATCAGCCGTGTGAAATCCGAGCGAGAATGCTTGGAGGCTCTTTCGTCTTGCAATGGGCTGCTTTTCGTTTAACGTGTTTAGAAGTAGTGACCGCTTGTGTTTCAGTGAGTGATAAAGTCTAAGATATGCAATGTTTCATGTTGAAAAGTGTCTAAAAGGTTAACAATTCCCGTGAAGATTTTATTGCTCAGCAAATCCTGCTCCAATAGAAAATCGAAACTCCTAAAGGTGCTAATGCGTCTCAATACGTTATCCAGGGCAAATTGTAAGAGTGTTAATCAAGAACCGAGCAGTGTTTCATCCTCTAACCTAGCCACGCGAGTGAGATACGAATAGCAGTGGATTAGATTGTGAATCACGTGATGTGACTAAGTTTTATTTTGACGCGTTCGCATACTTCGTGATTTTAAGTGCCTCGTCAAGAAGAGTTAACCGTAAACAGTGAAGCTATACCCTCGCTGTAACTACGGCATGCAGTCTTTCTCAAGAGTTCCCTTAAAGGTAAGTAATCGCTTGGTTTAACCTCCATTTCCCATGTTTGTGTAGCTACCCACGTTTAAATGCGATTTGCTTTCCTGAAGTGTTCAGCGAACGATGAAGACGAATTTCTCCGTTGTTGCAGTAGGAAGGTTTCAATTAGCGAGCACTAAACTTTGTTTGGATGTCAATGTGGATATGATACACTCGATACATCCAATATTATCCAAAATGCATCCACAAGGGTGTTTGGCAGAGGGTTCCAGTGGTTTCATTGAAGAATTTCATTCATATGATTGATAGGAGATGATATCGGAATTCTTGTTTGAAAATCGATTGAAAAGTTAATCTGAAAATATTTGTTATGAAACTTTTTCGAAAATTGCAATAGTTCTGGTACGGGAAACGGAAGTCAAGAATCAGATTTCATTCAAATTTAAGAGTTGGTAGACCCGAAATAAAATTTTTGTACGTTGCATCATGGGATCGTACGTAGTTGCTGGAAAACAATTTATTTATTTTTATTAATTAATTGTAGAATATTGTTCGGGGAGCTTAGAATTAAAATCGTCAAATGCGTATATTGTCGCTCTCTCCCGCCAAAACGAGGTTTTGGGTATTAATAGCAGATGGCGCTCTTAATTTTGGAGTAAACAATTTTCGAAAACTGACCCTATTTTATTATATAGAATTATTGATACCCAATATAAATATCCAGCAATAGAATCAGCAAGAGAAAATTTAAATCCGCGATATTTATCGAACGTTTTAGATGTTATTAATCACGACGATTTCTCATTGTTGTTTGGTGATTGGTCACGCCTGACCGGGACCTTCATACCCGTGCTCAGAAATCTGGTCCTCAGTATTCGTCGGGACGCGTGGCGGATAGGAGGTCAGAGGTGAGTGTTGAGTCGTAATTTAAGAAAGTTGTACTTTAAGTCATTGTTCATTGTTAACGTCCATTCAGTTTTTAAGTGACTTTAATGCAAATCACGAAACTTATTTTACTAGATGTACGAAGAATAGAGATATATTCCGAGAGATATACCATGTACTACACAACGTTTAAAATTAATGCTTTACCAAGTAATTCACCGCTGCAAGTATTACAAGTTAATTTTGTACCATTACTTGGCGGATGTTTCCAGCAGAAGTACAGCGAAATTCGTGGGAAAATATTGTTCCGTTTGCTGATGGTTTGAATTTGTTACTACAGGGAGGAGTTATTGAAGTGCTGGATCTTCATCATCATCGGTCGCGTCAGACATAGCGAGGGAAAACTGGGAGGTCCAGAAACTGACTTTGAGGAACTCTCTTCGTCGGTAAGTCCGCTGCATTACGAATGTTTTTCATTTACGAGGGTTTTTGTTTTCATTTACAGTTATTCACGTCGTTTTTTTGTGATTCTGTTACTTCTGGTCCAACCCAGGTTGTTCTTGGGTATCTGTGATTTCCCGCCCAAAATCTCAAAAGATAGTTTCGAGTGTAAAGAGTTTTTTTTTGACTTTACTAGAGTTCATCTCGTAGCATTCCCGTTTATGCTTTGTTAGAGATCGAAGTCTGTTTCTCTTTTGTTCTGCTGGAAATTAATATGAATCAGAGATTAAAGGATTGCTGTTAATTGAAACTGAGCTTGAAAATTAATCAGCACTCCTACACGTTCTACCTTCTTGAAATGAATTTGTTTTTGCGGATGACTTTAGTTCGCGATCCGGTTTCTTAACCGCAGGCATTCGCCAATTAGAAAATTAATGGCCTCTTATCCCTCTTCTGATTCAAGTTCATTTTCAATTTCCAATCAATTGCCATTTTTCTGTGATGGGGTTCGCTTCATGTGCCCAACATGGTTGACTACTTAAACTAGTTAAAGTATTTCAGTTACTTTTACGGCTTCACTGCGTTAAATTGCGACATGAGACGTGAGGATGACAATTAAGACACGATTTCCATGATATCTGTGAGCAATGGAAACTGATGGTTACTACAGCAATTCACCGCTGACGGAGATCTCTATAAGATGGGAAGAGATACAGCATTTCTGAATTCCGTGAATCTTCATCGCTCTGGAGTAGCAGATACGATGATTGAAATACGGCGTTCGCAAGAAAATGAAAAGTATTTTGTAGGGAGAGTCCACTATTTACAAGACAGGCTTCCTTGAGATTTGACGTGTGTTTTGTGATATCCATCCACATTCGTAATGTCTTACACTCCAATTACTATATTTTCAGGGTATATTCGATGGTATGTACTGCGTTTGAATTGTTGTTTTTCAGAGTATTTTTCCTTTTTTATTCATACTGATAATTCACTTGTGATCCACGCCTTCATCTACATCTACACGATACCCTGCAATTCACCGCGAGGGCGTGTGGCAGGGGGTGAAGATCACCAACCATGCAACACCGTCATGCAAACAAGCAAATACAGGATCTCATGCAACTATATTGTTAGTATCTATAGTATTTAAGGGAATAATACATGCATCATCCACTACAGACTATGTACTCTAAAATATTTCCCCTACCTATCCCTTTGCTATGCTGCCTATTCTGTTCTCTTATCGTACGGGGAAAAATGCCATTTTGAATCTATCAGTACGACAATCCATCTCTCTAATCTTATTTATGTAGTCGAATCTAGCATAATTCGCTGGTGTTTTTAATATGTGCCTAACATCTTCAGTAAAGCTATCCAATTGAAATTTCTCTAATAGATTTAATATGTACTTCAACCTACGATCTGATAATGATTCCCACCCTAATTTTTGAATTAATTCTGATACACTACCCAACCTATCGAAACACCTTTTAACGAACTTAGCTGCTCTACGCTGCACACTGTCTAGTTCTCTGATCAAACCTAATTCATTAGGATCCCATACACTGGCTGGTACTACAAAAGTTGATAGCTACACACTTTTTAAGATTAAGTTCTAACTGCCATTTGTCGTACCACTCTTGAATTGCATCTAAATCCTTGCTAAGCGATTTTCTTCTTTTGATATAGTGATTCCATTCATATCATCACTAAACTGGTTATTCCCAGGCAAGATTAACAAATGGTGTAAGCTCCCATTTTTAGGTACTATTACCAAACAAATAGCCTGGCAGATACCCGATGACCGACTCAGAATTAGCTACTACGCTCCAGTAACCATAGAAAAACTTCATTAGAACTCTAAGGACAAGATTGATAGATCCGATAAATGTGGTGTGTATGTACAAGATAGTGATCATTGCAATTGTGCTTATGTTCATCTACATCTATATTTTCATAATTTCCTGCAAGCCACCATAAAGGTGTGTGGCAGGGGGGAATTCTTACCAAACATACACTATATATCATGCATAAAAAAATAGCAGTAATATATGCATTAATTTTTTTAAAAGATAAAAATAGGAATGTTAGCATGCAAAAACGTGCTGTTAGTTGGGTTATCGTCAAGTAATTATTTCAACATGCAACTACCTCTGATATGGATTCAATCACTAGTATTGGACATATTTACCGCTATTCATTATCCCTAAATGTACGAGGAAAAAAGGACATTTTGAATCTGTCAGTTCGGCAATCAATTTCTCTAATTTTGTGACTATGGTCCAGTCTGCCATAGTAAGTTGGGGTTAGCAAAATATTTTTAGCGTCATCAGTTAAAATATTCTCTTGGAATTTATTTTAGAGGTTAAGTCTAAATTTCAACCTGCGATCTGACAGTGATTCCCAATTTAATTCATTTAATAGACAGGTTACGCTAATAGAGTTATCGTACGTTCCCTTTACAAATCTTGCAGTGTCATGTGAAGTTGGATAGAGTATTTTGTCGGGTACGTAAGTAATAGAGATTTCAAATTGCGTAAAATTGGAGAGAAATTGAATCTAAGTTCAGGATAACAATTTAAGAACCGTTGTGACATTTGAGTTATAAATGCAATTCTACTTCTTATCACAGTTCATCATCTTCAGTGTCCTTTGTTCTTATCATTGACTTCATCAATCTTGGTGTTCTATGGGGAGGTAGTTCTGGCTCGTCCAAATTTTTATCTTGCAGCTCCAATCCAAGTGCTTAGCTAAGGCTCTTCTACATCTTTATAACACTCTGTTTTTTAGTAGGTAACTTGATAATCCTGGGTGGTTGATTTTTTACCGTATTAAAATGAGATTTAAGTTACTTCTTTACTTTTTTATCTATATACAGAGTCTTATCCTGAGCATTTAGGTTTATCGCTCTTTTTTGGGTCGATTTACTTAGCGAATTGGAGTACACCAAGTGCTTGTTCTTATGTTGTCAGCTTTTACTTCGTTCCCAATTAACGTGTTCCTGCTTAATCATAGGTTTTCACTTCCTTTTCTCTATGATCGCTTCGTAAATTTTAAAGTTATCTAACGCAAAATATTTCCTCATGGGCTAATAATGAATTGTTTTAAATAACTGCTACTTGAACTTGCCAACCATCACAGACTAAGGTGTTAAAAAGAATGGAATGCTAAAAATTATGGACTCATTTTTGTTTTACTGTTAATATTTCCTTCTTTTTTGCAGTAGCATGCATTCAGAAAATACATAGTCAATAAAGTCATGCGTAGGTTATACACCATGGTGTAGTTTGTAAAATCGGACCACAATAGATTTATTTTATTAGGATTTCATATCCAATGCGATTAATCTCGAAACATGCTAATGGCACTAAACGAAAGAATATCGAAGTACAAGAGGAATTGCAACTCTTATACAACAACTACAAGGTGTTGAAATGAACAAAAATAGTCTTCTCGATACTTTTGTCGATTTTTACGCTCCAAATACTATGTAGATATTATTGTATCTGTGATGTGTGAGAAATATGCCCTTTGCAACCAGGTGATGATTTTTATTCCACTCTGTCTATAACGCAGTTGACCAAGTGTTTCGATTTCCATTGACATTAGGAAGTTATCGATGTCTTATTGACTAATCTTTCGTTATTTCCACTGGCCCAAAGCATATGTAGAACTAGAAATATTGGCTTGCCAATTCTTATTTCCATCGGATTTCTTGTAACTGTCAATTGACCATTTTTTACCGCTCAAGATTAAATCATTCGATAGAATTTCCTGTTTTTTTTCACCTTCTATTCGGAAAATAAAACAGTACCTATATCGAGGTTCCCACACTTAACATTGTTGTCAAAAAACCCTCTTAGAATGTTATCGTGTATGGTGGGAAAAGACAGCAGCCGATCACCGTGCTGCATTTCCGTTCCTTGTTTCGTAATTATGTGGTGCGTACGTTTTGTAATTTCTGTGGCCGGATAATGGATTTGCGTGTCGCCGTTATTTTTATTATTGAGCTCAGGAGAATAGAAATGTGGTCATGTTCATCATCAGCCATCACTCCTCAGATTGGTTTGACAGAGCTATCCACCATAAGTCCTTCTATCGGCTAATCTCTTCATATTTACGTATTTCTTCTCTTTCACATCCTTCATCACTCATTCCATATATCTCACTCGAGGCCTTCCTTTGCCATTCTTCCCATCCACTTATCCTTCAACGATAGTCTTCATCGGGCCATCGTGTCTCAAGATATGGCCGATTAAGTTATCCCGTCTTCTTCTTAGAGTTTTCAGCAGGCTTCTCTAATTTCTTTTCTCCCACTCTTCTTAATACCTTATGTTTGACACTCGGCCGATCCATTTTATCTTCATCATTCTTCTGTTGCACCACATTTCGAATGCTTCCACCCTTTTCTTCTCCGCTGCTGTCATCGTCCATGCCTCACTGCCGCTAAGAAACATGCTCCAGATGTGTATGTTCTGATGAACTTTTTCCTTACTTCTACGCTTGTATTTCCAGATGTGAGTAGGTTCTCCTTTTGGTAGAATGCCCTCTTTGATTGGGCTATTCTAGGAACTATTTCTTTCTTGCTTCGTCCATCGTTGGTTACACGGCTTCCTAGGTAACAGAACTCTTTCACCTCTTCTAGTTTCTGTTTTCCTAGTTTAACGTTGGTTTTGGCCTCTTCTCTTTTGCTGTTCACCAATATCTTAGTGTTCCTCTTATTGATCTTCAGCTGATGTCTGGCCATTGTACTTTCCATGGTTGTTAGCGTCTTATTCAGAGCTATGAGAGCTATGTCTTCAGCGAATCGTAGCATGCTGATAGTTATCCCATGGATGTTCACTCCAGAACACTTTTCCTTGATTTCATTGATGGCTCTCTTGATGTAAATAAGTGCACTGATTCGGCAATAAGAAAACATGGTAAACGACCCCATTACTAATGCCCTTAATTAAGTATATCCTAAAGCAGGCGCCGCGGAGATGAAATCTGCGCACATTCCATATTTCTAAATTTCTGTTTTTGTGCAAATGCAATCAGCGTGATGGGCCTTCGTACAAAATTCGATGTTCTGTACGGAGTAGGCGGGGCCTAATCCTTCCCATTCTGACGTCATAGGTTAGCATGATAATTCCGAAATATTCCACCTCCTTCAGTAAACACCCTAACTGAACGGCTTATTGTTAGTTCACTGTGAATGTCTGAGGAAATACTCTTTTGCAACTATAGTATGTCACCCAGTTTTAATGCTCTTGCTGTGCTCATTAGTTGGCGTAAAGCTTTGAAATTATAAGCAAAGCAATCTTTCAATCCACTTGAGTGAATAGTATGCGTAAGTGATGTACTACATACGTAAACTATTATTAATTTTCATCAAGAACGCTTCAGACTCGGTGATTAAAATACAAGGGCGCGTCTGATATGTTATATCGAATAGGTAACCAGGGAGTTAAGTGGTATAAATACAAATCCTTCGCAAATTTGGTGTGTTAAAACCGGTGATTGCAACTTCAGTCTTTGTTTACACTTGTGTCATATCCCAACTGGTGGCTGTTTAGTTGGAACAGATGAGAAAAACTGAAGTGAAAACAATAAAATATGTTGTAAAGAGCGATTCATACACATTGAATTCAAAAACCATTCGTGTTTGTATCACGTGACTCCTTGGTTACCTATTCGAGATAATCACGATGGTTTCAAACACAACCCCCGAGGTGAATAAACATAATTCTTCCGTTATAAAAACCTCTGCCTCTTTGCATTGATTTCCAGTCGGCCTGGATAGGACAGATATTGTATGGTTACTATCATTTTTTTAAGCTCGGTAGCCCGAGATACCATGAGTATCTGTGCTTAGACAGAGATATTGGAAAGTATTTATTTCGCGATTTCGGTGTCCGCTTTTTGCACGGTTAGCTCTCGAGAGTAGTAGCGTTCATTGGAGTCACGAAAGGCTTTTGTCGGAGTTTAAAATTGAGTTTTTGGCATTTGAAAGTAATCCCTGAAACATCACAGCTCAGGAAGTTTTCTTGCAGCTTGGGAAAGAATCTATCGCTCGGAAATGCATGAATAATCTGGCCCGCTATCTAACCTTCCATAATCTTCGTATTTTTTAAAGAATAGTGATGCTGACAACAGATATAATATACGGAACTATATAAGTGTTTACTACTCTGTACATTGTCAGATTACTTTTGATGGCACGCTAAATGGAATTCAATTTTTTTTCTGTCGTTGCAGGACTATGGGAAAGTCGCTCCTCAGATGGCGACGGGGTTGCGGTGAGGAATCTTCAATGGTGGCCTAAACAGATGAACGGGATGTAGCGTCAACAGGAAGGACGGATATCAGTTAGCCCACGGCTTTGCAGTACTGTGGTAAAACTAACATTGTTTCAGGTTCTACGGTCCGAAAGGTAAAAAAACATTGTGTGGATGTGGGTAAAAAGTGTGTTCATGAGCATTTGGTTTTTGCATGTGTATTAGGAGCGAATCGCTCCATTTCCAGACAGGCTGGACGAATGTAATGGTTGCTTTTGGTATATCAAGGTGATTGATGGTGTATATAGCCTGGTAAATGATGCCGGGGCCCCGGCATAATATGGTAATAGGAACTACAACTCCTCCATCCCCCGCCCCTCCCCTTATAACACAAGTGGCCACTTGTCTAGCGAGTCATGACTCTAGGCAGGAATATTGTGTAATATTACATATTATACATGAAATGTTTCCCAGAATGTTTTGTTTTGTGTTATTTCGTGTGTAGTCCATGTATTCCTAGATTTTTTGGTACGATTTATTTTTTGTTACAGAATTATTTAATTTTATGATGTTTTATTCATTTCTTTCACAGATAAGACCCCTTTCCAGAGGACTCCATGGGTATGAGTTACTTTTATATGTTATTGTTATTTTGTGGATGCGAAGGCTGCTCTAGAGTTAAATCTCGAAATTAAAGGATTTGGATCGCCAGTTACCAAGTGCATTCACGTGTGCTTAGTTTCTGGTTGACGAATCCTCGCATTTGTAACCAAATGCATTTTCGGCTATTTGCATTAAATGCGAGCAACTTTTGCATTCAATGTGTATTGCTTGATTGTTTTTTATGTTCACTAACCCGCTCTCTCTTAGGTAACTGCTCAACGCCCCGGCCTGCTAGAGGGTAGGGTATGTAGTCAGTTTCCAATACTTTGAAACCCAGGCCCTTCTGGCCCGTCGTAACGCCAGGATAGTTAGGAGTGTTATTGTTGATGTTATTGTTATTTTGTGGATGCGAAGGCTGCTCTAGAGTTAAATCTCAAAATTGAAGGATTTGGATCGCCAGTTACCAAGTGCATTCACGTGTGCTTAGTTTCTGGTTGACGAATCCTCGCATTTGTAACCAAATGCAATTTCGGCTATTTGCATTAAATGCGAGAACTTTTGCATTCAATGTGTATTGCTTGATTGTTTTTTATGTTCACTAACCCGCTCTCTCTTAGGTAACTGCTCAACGCCCCGGCCTGCTAGAGGGTAGGGTATGTAGTCAGTTTCCAATACTTTGAAACCCAGGCCCTTCTGGCCCGTCGTAACGCCAGGATAGTTAGGAGTGTTATTGTTGATGTTATTGTTATTTTGTGGATGCGAAGGCTGCTCTAGAGTTAAATCTCAAAATTGAAGGATTTGGATGCCAGTTACCAAGTGCATTCACGTGTGCTTAGTTTCTGGTTGACGAATCCTCGCATTTGTAACCAAATGCATTTTCGGCTATTTGCATTAAATGCGAGCAACTTTTGCATTCAATGTGTATTGCTTGATTGTTTTTTATGTTCACTAACCCGCTCTCTCTTAGGTAACTGCTCAACGCCCCGGCCTGCTAGAGGGTAGGGTAGGTAGTCAGTTTCCAATACTTTGAAACCCAGGCCCTTCTGGCCCGTCGTAACGCCAGGATAGTTAGGAGTGTTATAGTTGATGTTGTTGTTATTTTGTGGATGCGAAGGCTGCTCTAGAGTTAAATCTCAAAATTGAAGGATTTGGATCGCTAGTTACCAAGTGCATTCACGTGTGCTTAGTTTCTGGTTGACGAATCCTCGCATTTGTAACCAAATGCAATTTCGGCTATTTGCATTAAATGCGAGCAACTTTTGCATTCAATGTGTATTGCTTGATTGTTTTTTATGCTCACTAACCCGCTCTCTCTTAGGTAACTGCTCAACGCCCCGGCCTGCTAGAGGGTAGGGTATGTAGTCAGTTTCCAATACTTTGAAACCCAGGCCCTTCTGGCCCGTCGTAACGCCAGGATAGTTAGGAGTGTTATTGTTGATGTTATTGTTATTTTGTGGATGCGAAGGCTGCTCTAGAGTTAAATCTCAAAAGTCAAGGATTTGGATCGCCAGTTACCAAGTGCATTCACGTGTGCTTAGTTTCTGGTTGACGAATCCTCGCATTTGTAACCAAATGCATTTTCGGCTATTTGCATTAAATGCGAGCAACTTTTGCATTCAATGTGTTTTGCTTGATTGTTTTTTATGTTCACTAACCCGCTCTCTCTTAGGTAACTGTTCAACGCCCCGGCCTGCTAGAGGGTAGGGTATGTAGTCAGTTTCCAATACTTTGAAACCCAGGCCCTTCTGGCCCGTCGTAACGCCAGGATAGTTAGTAGTGTTATTGTTGATGTTATTGTTATTTTGTGGATGCGAAGGCTGCTCTAGAGTTAAATCTCAAAATTGAAGGATTTGGACCGCCAGTTACCAAGTGCATTCACGTGTGCTTAGTTTCTGGTTGACGAATCCTCGCATTTGTAACCAAATGCATTTTCGGCTATTTGCATTAAATGCGAGCAACTTTTGCATTCAATGTGTATTGCTTGATTGTTTTTTATGTTCACTAACCCGCTCTCTCTTAGGTAACTGCTCAACGCCCCGGCCTGCTAGAGGGTAGGGTATATAGTCAGTTTCCAATACTTTGAAACCCAGGCCCTTCTGGCCCGTCGTAACGCCAGGATAGTTAGGAGTGTTATTGTTGATGTTATTGTTATTTTGTGGATGCGAAGGCTGCTCTAGAGTTAAATCTCAAAATTGAAGGATTTGGACCGCCAGTTACCAAGTGCATTCACGTGTGCTTAGTTTCTGGTTGACGAATCCTCGCATTTGTAACCAAATGCATTTTCGGCTATTTGCATTAAATGCGAGCAACTTTTGCATTCAATGTGTATTGCTTGATTGTTTTTTATGTTCACTAACCCGCTCTCTCTTAGGTAACTGCTCAACGCCCCGGCCTGCTAGAGGGTAGGGTATATAGTCAGTTTCCAATACTTTGAAACCCAGGCCCTTCTGGCCCGTCGTAACGCCAGGATAGTTAGGAGTGTTATTGTTGATGTTATTGTTATTTTGTGGATGCGAAGGCTGCTCTAGAGTTAAATCTCAAAATTGAAGGATTTGGATGCCAGTTACCAAGTGCATTCACGTGTGCTTAGTTTCTGGTTGACGAATCCTCGCATTTGTAACCAAATGCATTTTCGGCTATTTGCATTAAATGCGAGCAACTTTTGCATTCAATGTGTATTGCTTGATTGTTTTTTATGTTCACTAACCCGCTCTCTCTTAGGTAACTGCTCAACGCCCCGGCCTGCTAGAGGGTAGGGTATGTAGTCAGTTTCCAATACTTTGAAACCCAGGCCCTTCTGGCCCGTCGTAACGCCAGGATAGTTAGGAGTGTTATTGTTGATGTTATTGTTATTTTGTGGATGCGAAGGCTGCTCTAGAGTTAAATCTCAAAATTCAAGGATTTGGATCGCCAGTTACCAAGTGCATTCACGTGTGCTTAGTTTCTGGTTGACGAATCCTCGCATTTGTAACGAAATGCATCTTCGGCTATTTGCATTAAATGCGAGCAACTTTTGCATTCAATGTGTATTGCTTGATTGTTTCTTTTGTTCACTAACCCGCTTTCTTGTTAGGTAACTTCTCAACGCCCCGGCCTGCAAAGTGAAGAAAGTTTAATGTGATTTAAGTGATGTCCGTTGTCAATAAATTGTGTACATCAATATGTTTAAGTTATTTTAAATAATGTCATTTGTATAAATGTAGCTCTGTTTGTTTTATTTATCTTTGTCCACCTAACCTTCTCATAGCTTCGCGCACACTTCGGACAAGAAGAATGCGAGAGACATTCACGCCTCCCAAGGATTTTATGTGAGTTTTTAAAGTCATATTTGGTTTTATCACCATTTATATCCCAAACATTATTAGTAAATTATTTTTTCTTTAGCACTTAAAGTTTGTAAAGGTTTGCACTTCGGTCGTTGACCCGGGTCAATTCAGAATTCGGTTGTTGCTCTCCGGCTTGGCCTTCTAACGGCCTCTTAGTTTTTTACTTAGGCAGGAATCCTATTTTTAGCGCCACTATGCGCTCCCCCACCATTTATATGCATATATTATTCCCTTTTTTTATAATTTTGTCTCCGGATTTGCCTTTTAGCTTTTGACTTAGGCAGGAAATGCATTTATAGCGCCACTATGCGCTTACAAGCTATTTATAATTTTAATTATAGTATACTCCCTTTTTACATTTTTGTCTTCGGGTATTTATTTTATTTTGATGGTTTAATTAACTTTGTAACTGAATTTACCATTAATATGTTTCCTTTTACAGGCACATGTTTGAATGGTGCGTTTGAGTTTTTTTGATTGGTGGATGAATGATGATGAACAGGGTCAGCGCCGATAGGTATGCGAATGCATTAGGTAGGACTAGGGAATTTAAACAGTAGGTATAGTTTAGCGGGTGGGTGGATTTTAGATGGGGAAGCTAGGGCTTAATGTAGCAGGTTCTTAGTTCTTAGTCCGCTTGATCTCGTCGCGTCTTGCCCTGGCCCTGGGAGTGAATGCGTGGAATAGACCTCTGCGCAGCCCGGAGGGGAACGCAGGGGGAAACGCCACGTTAAATAAAGGTTAATGAGCCGTTGGGCGTAACCTCTTGGGTCGGCATGGAATAACGCCCGTGTGTGTATGTTGTGTGAATGCCCAGCGTGTGATTGGTCCAGTGTTTTTAAGAAGCCGTTAATATTTCACTGCAACCCAAATTTACGATTTTTGTTATGTTTTTTTCAACCCAATTGTAATATCGCACATGATAGTGACCGATGCGCACGTATAGATTTTGTGCAGAAATACTATGTGGTACATTCTGGCTACTGCGACCTTTTTATTATTTCTACATGTGGCTGCATTGTTACAGTGGGTTGAAAATATCGGACATTGGAACTCGATAAGATATTTTCAAAACATTATTTTTCTGCACAAGACAGCCCTCCATAGGATGCAAAAGATTGCCCGTTTTCCTATTACAAGAACATTTTCTCTCGCAAAAAGTTTTCTTTCTCCATGATCGTGCTTTTCTCCAAAGTTCTCTTACACCCTAAGCGCCATTCTTGACTTTAATGTTCAGCGAAGCTGTCGGCTACTTTCTTTCTTTCGTGTTGAATGGGGTCGCTTGCCATATTCTAATATTGCCGAATATGATAGAGTTTGTAGAATTAAAAGACCCGCATTTTTCCGTTTTTTATTCCGTCAATTGTTTCTCGAGTTATAGGCGTCGAAAGACAAATGTTTTTAACCCTTTCGGAAAAGTGGGTGTGTTGCAACCTATGACCTATATCGACTTGGTCCAATCACTACTGAGCCCGCGAAGCTACTTCGCCTAATCGCAAAGGGGGGTACATAGCTGACTCTGCCAATCGGAGCAGTTACGACAGCATCTGTGCGAGCAGACGTTCCGGGAACCCACCTCCACTCCCTTCCTTTCCCATAAGAGAAGTCAAGGACGGGAGTAAAATGACGTCAATGTTATCACAGCAGCTTTTTCGGTGGGCGTCACCTTTTGCTTATTTTAATTTTTGATTTTTGAGTGAATGATTGTGGTTAGAAGATTTATTTTTTCACTGAATTTCTTTTTTCGTATCCATCTAACGATTTCGTGCAAAAAAATTGCGATTTCGGTTCTGAGTAAATGCCCACATTGAGACCCATAGGTGTACCCTTTCCTCGAGTATTTAATATAGTTGTAAGCAGATTAATTAATATTTAAATATTAGTTTTAATATTCACGTTCGAATGTAAAGTTTGAAAGAATGCATAAATTATTTAGGTTACTTATTGATGTGGATGTTTTGTAGTTGTTCTGAACATTGTTTCATAAAAGTGATAAATTTAAAAAAAAATATTTTTGTTAAGCTACAACGTACCCCGGGCCATTATGTGAAACAAATGTACGATCCTGCGGTTCCTCTAGGTACTGACAAAGAAAAGGTTAAGATATTGCCTGTAGAAAGAAAAAGTGGAATATTTATTTTTTAAACATCGTATAATATTCCACTTATAAATTTTTTCTCCCCTGTATTTTATTTATCTATCGTTTTCCTTATTGCCTCTGCATTTGTTGTTCTCTTCCTCATCACTAAAATATTCTACGTACGTCGGTACGACCCTTTTCAGCCGTTAGGTCATCACCAGGTACATACTTCGCCTCGCACCAACATAAAACCCGTGGAAAGACTGATATCTAGTTCTATTAGAAACATGTATACTTTCCACTACATCTCGCCTTCCTCAGGCGATTTTTATTCTACACATGTATTTCTGAGGCAGGAATGTCTTGAAACAGGTGTACCGGCAGTTCATTGTATGTTGTTATTGTATACCGTATATTCGAGTTCAACTACTACGCTATTTATTACACTATATTGTCGAGTGATCCTATCCTGTAAACCCAACTCAGGAAACGTATATTCCTGTATTGTGCTTTGTACAGACACGGACTTTGTATTAAATTAATAATACATGTACATAATAATGCATCATGAGGCATGAAATGAATATTAATTAATTATCATTTGTGAATTAAAATGTCTATACCCAGGATGACCATATTACTCCTATCCAGTAAATTACTACTCTCCAGTATTGCGAAATTTCGTCACCAGCGGACTATGAGGAATTTTTAAATCGAGATTGAATCCCTAGTCTTTGAAATTACTCTCAACCAATCACGATTGAAATACTTCATTGATTTACTTTATAGTCTGCTGTGATCCAGCCAATGTACATATTGGGGCTTAATGCTGTCTACGATTGAAAGTGATTATTAATGGTTTGGACGTGAATTCCATTACTGGACTTGTTCCAATCACTTTTTGCTTCGACACCTTACCTCATGAAACTTCATTTTGTTCATAAATGGCTCCACAATGTGAATATATGTTGAAACTTAAATCTGTGGACCGCAACTATAATTTGGTGGAAAGGATGTTATGATGAAGATTGAAAAAAGCGATAGCATGGCGCCGCGTCGGGCAGTTACTGCGCTAAAATTAAACACAGGGAATGTTTTAGCAGTGGGTTATTTTTGAATTTTTATGCACGTTTCTTCATTACTGAACCTTGGTACTTAAGAGTCTTGATTTTTTTCAATTTTGACTCTGACCATTTTATTTGCGTTTATCGGTTGTTTGTTCATGTTTACTACTTGCATCGTATACCAATGTGTGTACGCAATGTGTTTTTTTGTGTGCATAAACAATTGAAGATACTCACCGAGCGTTGTAATACGTTAATTGCGCTTCTTTGAATGTGACGTGTATTGAGGTTCCAACTTGATAACATGTATTTAATGATTCAAGTACGTGTTATGATAGGATTTACCTATCCTGACATGAAGTGATTATTGAATATGATATTTTAATTATTAATAACATTTTTTACCAAAATTAAAGAATTTTTCTCCAGTTTTAGGAATGTCGGTCTCCGTGATGACGTGAATAAGAATAAAAGTTTATAATTTTAGCCTATATATTGGTTTTATGATCATATGCAAAATGGACGAACATTTGTGCTACTTTATATACTTATTATGTAACCTAAATATAACCTTGTAATATATATTTCACCCTCTGTTGTTAATCCTCGTGGTTACCTACAGGGTTAATCTTATAAAAATGACGCACCTACTTTGTGTTTTCAATTTTTTTCCCTTCGTTGCGGACTTGATGTGTCCCCGCGAGATTCGATGCTATCTTGATTAGGCGGTATTAATTGTGTTGAAGAAATGCATCCTTCATCACAACACCTTAGCCAGGAACCATTCACGATAGGAAACCAAATTTTAGGTCAATGACGTTTGTTTTTTTTTACAGTGGCCATTTTCAGAAATTGTTTTCCTTTTTTCTTCAGATAAAGATTGCTGTGTGTTTTCTTTGCAATTAACCACTGTTATTATTATTATGTTATTATGTAATAGTGTTTTCTGTATTTGGATAAAATTTTAAAGAGCTGCTTCTTGCTTATTATAGTTGTAATCTTCGAATGTTGGTTCTGAAAACGTATTCGCCGAATGATATTAATTATCATTGGATCAAATACCTTCATGCTGTTACATGATTTATGAATGTGCAATTGTGTCTGTATGCAATTACGATTATTTGGCGATTTTATCGTCTCCAATGGGATAAGCTATTTTTTGGGAATCGTTAATTTATTATACCTACTTCGGAAATCAAGTTTTTGAAGGATTTTGCTGGGTTATCCATTTGTTCCTTTGGTTTTGCATTTAATTTTATGCATGTAACGTTATATTTTTAGAAAAGTTATATTTTGATATTTTATTTATTTATTATAATTACAATTTGCATTTCTACTGCTTTGTGCATTTTATCGTAATAATCCAGAGGCATACTTATATTTCTCGAACTGTGTCAAGTCGACACTCCCATTTTGATAATGCATTAATTGTTGGCACGTTTTAATTTTTTCTAATCGACATTGTCACGGCAACATTCACCATATGGCGAATAGGATACTCTACTTGGCTTGGGATATCTGAGTACATATCTGAATAGATACATGCTGTTTATGGCCGGAAACTTGGCCATTCTCTGAAGTATTAATAATTCTTTGTTACATTCATTATGATAATCCTCTGTTATAATATTAATATCATACAGTGGTGTTGGAGCTTTAAGTCATGACGAAGAAGAAATCCTATCGGTGATTGCACGGTAGTTTTCCTTGTATATATTCTGCACTAACCCTAAGCAAAAGTGTGTGTCATTATTTTGGTGTCATCGAAATTTCTTGATTGAAGCTGAGACTGTCAGCTCGCGTGTGACTGCGAACGGTTGAGTTGAGAATATTCGATTTTTAAAATGTTGGCAGCAGGTTAATTGTGTTCTTAACTAATAAAATTGATTTCTGACCTCAATTCTTATGTATGTTTATGATAGACCCGTGGAAATAAATGGATAATACCTTTCTGCAATTATACACTGCACTATATTACAATCATACAATAATATGTGTACTAATCGATGTTGCTATCAATTTCAGTTGATGAAAATGTTCTCGGAAAACTTAAAAATCACACAATTTGTAAGATATCATGTATTCATGTATTTTGAGGTATACAGCTGGAATAAAAATGTACTATTCGGTAAGCGGTAAAAGTTTTTCTCTTACGAGACAGTTTCTTGTTTTGACGCGGCATATACCTACAACTCAGTATTTAGGTGGATTTTAGGAATATTTTCCCCTATTATATGCAATCAAACCTGTTCGCAGGGGAATTCTACGAAATTATTTTGGCTGAAGTAGGGATTATAACTCAATCAGAATGTCACCAAGTTCTTCAAATCACATATGGAACCCTTTTCCGACGTCGAATTTTGTTTTGCTACTTACGACTTTACGACCTTATTTTCAGTACCCAGTTAACGTAGTGTCTTAAGACATTTGCTGTGACTGTTGCTGTACAGTGATTATGGGGTGGTTTCGAAATCAACTCTTTTATTAACTTTATTCGAATCTCTTTGTAATGAAGTAAGTTCCGTTGGATTGGCATGGAACCGGTTAACCGAAAAAGAAAAAAGGAAAGTACTAAGTGTTTAGACTTTGAACTTACTCCTTTCCTGATCCCCTTAAAATTTTGCAGTTCCGGATTTCTTTCTGGAGCTCTTTAAATACCTTATAAAGTTATCATAAAGATGAGACGCCATGTCCATGATGTTAAACATTTGCTGTGGTTTTTGTTCGTTCAGTTTCTCATCGGAGTGGAATACACACTTGTCAGAGGTTAATTTAGTTTGAAATTTATAACATTGTACCTTGCACCTGTCCTCCATTTTTCTAATTTATTCTTAATATGCGGTTTAACTTTTTATTTCAAGGCTACTTTAAATTGCAATTTTTGGTTGCATGTGTTTAATATGGTATTAATGTCTTTAGAGTCCAAAATACAGTTTTCTATATGGATTTATTAAAACATTAATTTACTCTGTGATTGATGATGTTAATTTCCTTGTGCGAAAGTCTTTCTTTCAAGTACGGCACTTAAGTTTATCTTGGTTAATAAATTTATTTACCTTTAAAATTTCAACAAATAAAAGTACTATTATTAAAAGTATTAATTTTTCTTCGCCTATAAAGAAACATTAATGTAAATCATTTTCACAACAGTTCAACAAGAGAAGAAGTTTTAACCTTTGCGCGATTTTTTAGAGGTGTTCCCATACTTAACTCATTCAGTTACTGAATGTTTTTGCAAGTGAAGGTACGGCCCAAGTCGCCGAATATTTTAGTGGAAAAAAATAGTCCAGAAATTGCGCGCTCGGTGTGTCGGAAAAGAAGTGTATACATTTTGTGGAAATGTAGATGCATTCTTCAGTTCAGTGCATTTTTTGACGTAAAATGGCTATGTTGTGCTAATGGTTTGTACCATTTACGCGCCGTGATTCCTAACTTTCTTTGATTTCCATATATATCCGTTTGGATGGCGAATAGTCGATAAACGAATGTCGACTGTTCATTTCGACTTCACCTGCTTGTCGATAACATTTCGAAATGCTCCTCAACAACTTTCGCAACTCTGCCCATTTTTCCTTAAAGGAGTTCTTAGACTAAATCCTTTCTTCCGCGCCTACGTGGGTTAATTATGCAAATCTTACGCAGCAATGACGATATACAATAATGTTTATTCTACGTATTGAGGGAATCATTTCAATTTCAATGATTTTTTGATAAAGCTAGTCTTTTAAATTATTTTCATAATTTAACGATGCTAACTATAATGTGTAATTAATTTAGACTATGTCGCCTGTGAGAATATAGGTGAACTAAAAATAAATGAGTACTTATATATATAGTTCTCTCATGGGCAATTATACGTTTCATGCTTCATGATATGATTTTTTTTTTGCGTTGTATTGCACTATTAACATTTAGTGTTTTTTGGAAGAATTAAATTGATTATTGTAATTGTAAATAAATGTATTGTAAATTTGTTTTCCTTTGTTTTATTGGGAAAACATTAAATAAGTAAATAAATTCGGTATAACGTCTGATTATTATATTTATGCAGAAAACGGACCAACAAAAAATGTAGTCAATCCACCAGCTCTAAAATAAAAAATGATTTTCCGTGAAAAACATCTGGGTCATACCATTTCAATTCGATCAGGGGATTGCCCTTAGGGTGACCGATTATGACAAACTTGGCGAAACGTCATCATTTGACAGGGAAATGAAAATCCCAAAGCTGTTTTGCAAAACACGCAACCGTTTACGAGAAATTGCAATTGAGCAAAATTCGATTTTGCGAAAGGGATTATGGGTATACATTTTACGGTAACCTCTAAGACTATTACAGCTAAAGATGTGCTCAAGGGCTTTCTTTAAAGGTCCTGAATTGGACAGATGTAATTAAATATGATATTTCAAAATACAAACAATTTTACAAAGTTTTTAACAATTATGAAATTTTCAGATCCTGTTTTACGATGTGCCTATATCCTCGATTTTGCTCATTTTTTGTATGTTGTAGATACAACCGTCCACTACGAATTAAAAAAGTTTATTGGAGGTAATATTTCATTTAAGAAAGAAAAATATTTTTGAGAGTAGTCGTAACGCCCGCTGGGGGCCCTTGGTGGTCCCCTTGGGGCCTTTTCGTCCAGAGTATAGGCCAATGCCGAAGCCGGGTTTTTCTCCATCCCCTTCCTCTATTGCCTGAAATATTCTTTATAGTATTACCCACCTATCCTGCATGCCGCAAATTACCTCAGCTTTATGTCAACTCCTCTGAACAACTAACTTACGAACCTTTAAGTATCTCATTTACGTATTCAAGTTGTATTTTGTCCAAGCTATTTATTTATCGAAATATTTCCCACTTTATTTTCAATTTTTAAGGACCTTTTGATGTCTCTGAAACGGTCGAAACGTTGAATTCATCATGCAACCTCAGTTTCATATCCCTACACGTCTTTCCTATCTTTGACAACAAGTTATACCAAGTACACTTTTCACTCTATTATTCAATTTGCTTTCGAGGGCTGCTTAGAAAATTTTTAAAATTGCTGAACCTTTGAATGAAACTATGAACTTCAGTTCCATATCCTAATTTTTTTCCAAGCCATCTCGGCCAATAATTATTCCGCATATAATGTTCAGATTCAATCTACAGTTTTTTCGCTTCACCAAGGCATGGGTCGCCCTTACTCCCCTCTCTATCGTCGATATCATCACGAAAGGTGAACACTTTAGATTTCTGTTTGAAATAAATAATTTCGCAGGAAATAAATATTCGATACAGAAAATTCATTCAGGTTGGCTGGTAATTATGTAGAAAATCACTTTAGCGCCCGTGCGTGAGTAATACGTACCTTTAATGAACATCTTGGAAGGCAGAATGATTCCAGAGCTCCAGCAGTCGATCGACTTACGAGTTCATGAGCATAACATCTACGGGAGCAGTGGACTCACTAGTTAACGTCCTCACGCTTCGACCGGCAAGGTAGGAACTACTGGGTCCAACCGTAACCACCGAGAGTTAAGGCCGGCGCGATGAGTCGTGACGTCATCCTGAGTGGTGCTATGGTCGTACGTTCAGCCGTAACCACCGAAGCAAAATTCCACCCGGCTCTGTCAGCACGTATACTTTACTTATACACAACCGTACGTATGACCGATGGTTAACTTTAAGCCATTAGTACTGGTATTGATAAAGGTCTATCTTTGAAATTCGTAAGCTTATTGCCTCTTAAAATTAAAGTCAACGGAGAATTGATTCTAGGGTAAACGAAACTACCAACGTTATACCACGGAAGTTATGGGAAATGCGAAAAATCAATCGTTACTTGCTGAACGATCTAATGACTTGGAATAATTAGGCTTAACCATAAAATCAGCAATTGGAGGCTTTTGAAGATAGTATTTTAAAGAGTTCACAAACAGCTAAAGAGACAAGAAATCCAAAACTTTGAGTTCAGCAGATAGATCCGGAAAAATGAAAGACATGAGAAAAAATTGATCTACGCAATGCTTAGCTGAGTTTAGTTGACAAACGCAACTTACATAATCCAAGGCATAAATACTTTTAGTAAAGGGGAACAAAATATTCAATTTCACACTCACATACTCTGTTTTAAGCACATCTCAGCCAACATCCAAGCAGATATCATGTTCCTACTTAAGCTATTTAAGGTCTAGGTTGATAGAAAAGAGATACTCGAAACATTGTAATGCAAATAAATTTATTACAACAAATATGTGACAAGAATATACCAAACAATTTTTAAAAATATTCAAACATCTTGCCGTCATTGTCTTTTCCTCAGCCACCAAATCATTCTTTTTTGCAATAATTATTTAAAAAATATTAGTAGCTGCACATAACAGAATTTTAGCTGTATCTATTGATCCAAGTTGTCCGTCTAGTATTTTCCAGGGATAACGTAGGACACACCTAGCTCTTCATTGCAGTACGACGCTATGTCTACAAGTGCATACTTTGGGCAGTTCGGGAACAGGGATGGGACAGTTCCTGATCTCAGCCTTGGCCATTTCAGTGGAGAACACAGTATTTTTCTTGCCTTCTCTTCGTATTCCTCCACAACTCGCAAGATATCATGTGGGTCAAAATGATCTTCACAGACCTAAAAGAGGAAAGTTTCAGTGATATTAATACAGAATACCAATACAAATTATCTATTATTCCCCCTATTTATGATACCTGAATATGAATTATTCTCTTTCAATTCAGTGAATTAAATTCAAACTAATATCAGAGCTGGGTGAAATGTTTGGCTAGTCTTCAAAGTCTAGAGATGGTTTCCTTCCAACTCTTGGTCATGAAATTTACACGGTCTACATAGTTCGCAAGGGTTTACTGCTAAAACTTATCTAAATCAAAGTGGAGATAATAGTCCGCAAGCCATCTAAAAGGTGTGTGACATCGCAACGTCGTCGATTCGCACTAACCTAGAACCCTTTTAACAAATCCCAATTTACGATTTGCTCGACCAATTATTTCGCGAATGTTTTCTCCACGTGAGATCATGAGTCGACTTATCTTTTTGGGTGGGCAGTCTTCAGCAGAAAGATGTATTTTAATTCACCATTTCATAATTATAAAGAAACTGTTGATTGCATTAGAGAACAAGTATTTTTGTGAGCAAGCATATTTACAAAGAGATATCCTCAATCCCACTCAAAATTTAAGCCAGCGAAGGTGAGCTACGCGTATTTTATTTTCCATGGGAAATTACTTCATAATCAGTCTGTTCATCTAAAATGGAATGCCTACGTTTGATCTAATCTACATTTACTTAATACCCTGCGAGCCACCGCGAGGGTGCGTGGCAGGGGGTGAAGCTCACCAAATGTGCGCTACTTTCATGCTACTAAGAGCTACAGTGATACCTACTATTGCATGGAAAAATGCTAGGTATAAGATCCACGAGCAACTAGATGGTTACTGTCAACTTAACGACGAAGTGGTTACTTGCCAGAAAAGTTTTCTCAAAATATAGGTATTTTTCTTCCTTTCCCCAGCAAACTAAATGATTAAACATTCTTCATGCACTACAGACTACTCCAACAATTTTTCACCTACCTATCCCTTTGCTATGCTACCTATTGTGTTCTCTAATCTACTTGGGAAAAATTACATTTTGAATCTATCGGTACGGCATTCTATCTCTCTAATCTTATCTCATCAAACCTAGCATAATATGCAGGGGTCCTTAAAATATATCTAACGTCGTCACTAAACATAACCCCTGCCACACCCTCGCGATGGCTTGCAGGGTATCGCGTAGATGTAGATGTAAACAAATTGGCTTTGAGTTTACTCAAAAGGTTAAGCCAAAAAATTAACCTGCGTTATGATAGCAATGCTTCTTCGGGGAGAAAAAATATTCGGAAGATTTCAAAATGACAATAGTAGCCATTAATTGCATAATATTAGTGGGCATATGCCTTTTAGACCCTTCTTACTAAATTAATTAGCTTGTCTGAAAGTATCCCATGACTTTAATATCCCACCGCGTAAATAGCCATACTTTTTACCGCGACAAATTACGGTTTATAATAAGCATAGAATAAACAGGAGAGTTTAATCGGCATCAACACTTATGAACTCAAGTATTGCTACCAATACGCAGCCAATTTTCAGAATAATTAAGCCAATTTCTAGTTACTAATACAAAAAATAGGAATAATAACTTAAATGATAATACGTTAGTGGGGATAATAACTCAAGCACATACCTTGCTTCTCTTGGAGGGCCCAAATTTCTCCCTTGTGATGGAGCGTATCCATTTTGCTCGGAGGTCCTCTTCCGTTGGAATGTTAAAAACGGACACTTTAGACCCGTTCCTGTAATTTCCGCGGCACCGTGGAACACAACAGGATGTAGGCATGACACAACACCACTTAATATTCACCAATACAGTGAAAAACAACTTATCAAGCGCGCACAAAGACTGTAAAAACCAGCGTTCCAAACGCGACTTTTGTGTTTACCAGTTTCAATCAACAGTCAACAACAATCGGCTCTAGCAATTCCGTAGACCCTCTATGGAATATTGTAGCACCACTCACAATGACGTCACTCCGTAAACCTCATGCTTTGCGCAGGCCTTAACTCTCGGTGGTTACGGTCCCACGACCGTTGGTCCGTCACGGTTAATCAACAATGCATCATATGTGCAACAATGTGCGTCCTCGCGCCGCGCCGACCAATTGTTCGGGCACGGCGGCATCATTCAAGCTATCAGCTTTCAGGGGCCGCAAAAAGATAGTTCAAGCTATAATTTCGCCGCTCACACTATCATTTTTACCGTCCCTTCTCGTATCATTTCTGTTCGCGAGATACGGTAAACAACTTCGTAACTATGGATTATTTACATCGTCGTCGACTGCTTTTAAACTTTTCTTTCAGTGCGTGCACTCTGATTGGCTAAATGACAGGCTCGAGGGACGGAAAAAAGCACGTGTTTAAATGACGAAAAAAGGGATAGCGATCCGAAATCATTGCAGCTATCCGTGAATCGATCAAGTCGGACGATCATTTTTTAGCTATCATTTGAGCTATCCCTGAAAAGGGACGTAAAATATGATCGTGTGATTCAGACTTCAGTTGTTAATATGCACGATGAAAATCAAAATGAATGTCTCCTGTCCACAATAATATTTTATTCTTCATTCTTGATATATACCATTGCATTTTACTAGTAGCTAGCAAATGTTTCATATAAAGCTACGTAATACCATGAGAGACACCGCAAGAGTGTGAGGCAGGGGGTGAATATAACCAAACATGCACTATTTACATGCTATTTAGTATTGCAGTGGTACTCTTTCATGGAGGCATGCTCGGTATGAGTCGGCTGCGCCTAGATAGTTAGTATCTACGTAGTAATGAAGTGATTACTGGTTACATATGCAATTATCTACATATATTTATCTATATTTCCTTATCATGCATGGATTTGTAACGCTTAAACTTACTTCATGAACTGCAGTAACAATATTTCACCCACTATGCTGACTACTTATGTTCTCTCGTGGTACGTGGGAAATATGACATTTTGAATCTATCGGTACGACAATCTATCTCTATAATCTTGTCAGCCTTGTTTCCTTCCATGTAGCATTCTAAACTTTGGATTTTTAATTTGTGCCTTGCGTGCTATTAATGTCCTCTCTTTGAGTGGTTAGTATATGTAAAATATTAGTGCATGTCTGTAGTGCACTTTTGGTGATACTCACCCCCTTTCGCCCACCTTCGGGTTTGATTACAGGGTAGTCAGTAAATATAAGATTTATGGCCAATAATTGTTCGAGAGAAGAACTAATATGTAGTTATATAGAAGTAATTCTTGAGTGCAGTTTATTTCTCCAATGCTAACTGTGTTACCGTCTACCAATAGTATCAGAGGAAAATTCTTCAACTAGTCTGGCTTGGTGTCTTGGCACTCGAAGGATCTCTCACTCCAATGTCTCTCTGGCAAAATGTTTCCACACTGCCATCTTATATCAGTTGCTTACGAATCTAAGAGATCTTTTCTTATTCCCATGTTAATCACTTTTCCCACATGTCCCAAATATTAGAGGTATTCCACTTTTGGCCTTATCATGAAGGTACACTTCTTCTTGATTTTAATGTTTACCTTTCCCACTACCCATCTAATGGAGCCAATTTCATTTAAAGAGAAGGACTAGCATATGTTATGAGACCTTTGCCGTTGACACACTCTAAACCCAAGTTCGAGTATTAAGTTTTTACGTTTAGTTTTTTGATCCGAGGTTCGGAAATAATGATGTCGCTCAGTATTTCATCTGTTGTTCGTGTTTGCTCGTCTAGTTCACAGTTATTGTTCACAGCGTAGCTTTTTATTTTAAGTGATGGTTCACCCCATGCTACACACCCTAGCGGTGACTTTCGGGGTATTATGTATATTAAGTAGATGCATGCTGGAAGTGATTGCACCGATCGAGGAGTTGAAGACCGGATTTGTAATTACTGGCAAAACACATTACGTGATTAGAGTTGTGTCGAATCCACACGAAGTTATAGCAGCGGTCTCTAAAAATTATAAAATTCCTCGCGCGTCTTAATCGTTTTTGTTTCGACCTCGAATACTCCACCTCGAGGCTCGATAGTGCCGTTTGCTAATGACTAAGACCATGGTGTTATACTATACTACCCATTCGATAATTCTCCTTGTCATCAAACCACGTCGGCGGAATATTCAACTTGACCCCGCGATTATGCTTCACTGCTGCTTTGTTTTGTGGAAGGTCATGGGATCGGACACAACTCGTTTAGAGTCACTATTTGTTCAGCAGTGTTGTCCAAGGACGCTGCCCCGTGTTTAAGTCACACAGGGCCCTCTTTCGTGAATCCTTTGTGCTTCGAGGGAATATGCAAAGTCCGTCGTTTCTGCATCACTCACTTGAAAGGGAATTTGTGCTATTGATGAATCGGTACAGTTATTATTATTTTCTGAAATTGAAATTTAGACCGCTTTTAAATTGGAAATGTGCGTTGAATGACTCGTGTAAACGGTAGGTATTATTGGCGAAAAACTCCTGTCAAGCCCGTCTGAAGGTTAACTGAAAATCCTACACTTTGATTATAGTACAATGATGTGCGACTCGTATCGCTGAGTATTGTATACCAATGTTGGTAGGTCCATGCCTACCAACCCTGTCATATTCGGTCGGTCTATCCAATCGAATCCACGACCGCAAGATTGACTATGATGGAGAGAATAGGTGCTCACGACAAACATTACTGTTCTTAGTTTTTCATGCATGCCGTATGATAGAAATTAGAATTAGCTTGGGGGTCTTATCCCGAGGAACCGGGTTCAAATCCCAGACTGGCAGGTAATTTTTCGGATTTTGACAATTCCCTGTGTGTTAGTACTGTAGAGAAATCACTCCAATTTAAGTGCCCCGTCGGTCGGATGTCAAGGCGTCAAACTGTGAAAATACCCTGTGACCCCTTTCGGCGTCTTTCATCAAGAGAAGGCTGAACCCTGGGTCTTAAAATCCTAACCTCTTTCCCTTACCTGCACTAAGTGGCGTAAATGGTCTTAGTTTTCGGCCGCATCATGAAATTACAGTGATACACCTTACTTTAACTTAAGTGCCCTTGGTTATATTACTGGGGAATGCATTGTAGTTGTAACCTTGTGTCTAGCTCAACACAGCAGTCAGTATTTCATTGCTGAAATCAGGATGAAGACAACCTTAGAGAATAAATCTTATTAACTAAAAATGGTGTTTGATAATAATCTTCTGACGTTCGTGAATACAGTCTAATGTATAGCCGTACATAAATCGGAGGTAAGGGGACATTTTTTTATTCCAGAAATCTTTCTTTTTTAATGTCTTCTAACGCTAGTTCACTCATCATATACTCATAAACATTCACTCTGTATACCTACTTGTCTCATTCACATTTCATTTAGATTACATTTCATTCAATACAGTAAGTAGTTATTACTGTGTGGATGTAGATGTAGAGCAGCTAGGTTCGTTAAAAGGGGTTAGGATAGGTTTCGTAGTGTATCAGAATTGATACAAGAATTAGGGTGGGAATCATTATCAGAGCGTAGGTTAATGTACAGATTAAATCTCATAGAGAAATTCAATTCGGATAGCTGTACTGAAGATGTTAGGCACATATTAAAAACACCAGCGCATTATGCTAGGTTCAACCAGACAAATAAGATTAGAGAGATAGATTGTCGTTCTCATAGATTCAAAATGATGTCATTTTTCCCCCGTACTATAAGCGAAAAGAATAGGCAGCATATCAAAGGGATAGGTAGGGGAAATATTTTAGAGTAGTCTCTAGGGCAATATGCATGTACTTATCCCTTAAATACTATCTATGCTAACAATCTAGTTGCCTGAGACCCTGTAGTAGCTTGTTTGCATGTCAGTAGCGCATGCTTGGTGATTTCACCCCCTGCCACACACCCTCGCTGGGGCGTATATGGTATCGCGTAGATTTACCCAGTAGGCTGATTTATTTTCACCTAATAAATAGGTTACGTGCTCATTATATTTCACTCGATGCATCGGTTTCACTGACGGAGCCCGAAATATTTCCGACGAGGTCCGGCATTCAATTGCCTAAGTTATTTCTCTGAAGTGCTTCGCTTTCGACCCTGAGAGCGATAAGGAATCATTCCAGCGCTTGTGAAACCTACGGCTATCCGAATTTCAAGAACGAAGGATTGCTTTCTCCGCACGAGGGAAGAACACAGTCCTGAACAGCTGATCAGCCGTGTGAAATCCGAGCGAGAATGCTCTTTCGTCTTGCAATGGGCTGCTTTTCGTTTATAGTGTTTAGAAGTAGTGACCGCTTGTGTTTCAGTGAGTGATAAAGTCTAAGATATGCAATGTTTCATGTTGAAAAGTGTCTAAAAGGTTAACTATTCCCGTGAAGATTTTTTGCACAGCAAATCCTGCTCCAAAGCCAGAAGCCTGGTAGAAAATCGAAACTCCTCAAGGTGCTAATGCGTCTCAATACGTTATCCAGGGCAAATTGTAAGAGTGTTAATTAAGAAGTTCCATCAAAGTTCCTTCCTAAGTTCATTACTAAGTTCCATCCGGTAACTTAGCCTCGCGAGTGAGATACGAATAGCAGTGGATTAGATTGTGAATCACGTGATGTGACCAATTTATATTTTCACGTGTTCGCATGCTTCGTGATTTTAAGTGCCTCGTCAAGAAGAGTTAACCGTAAACAGTGAAGCTATACCCTCGCTGTAATTACGGCATACAGTCTTTCTCAAGAGTTCCATTAAAGGTAAGTAATTGCTTGGTTTAACTTCCATTTCCCATGTTTGTGTAGCTACCCACGTCCAAATGCGATTTGCTTTCCTGAAGTGTTCAGCGAACGATGAAGACGAATTTCTCCGTTGTTGCAGCAGGGAGGTTTCAATTAGCGAGCACTAAACTTTGTTTGGATGTCAATGAGGATATGATACACTCGACACTTCCAATATTATCCAAAATGCAACCACAAGGGTGTTTGGCAGAGGGTTCCAGTGGTTTCATTGAAGAATTTCATTCATAGGAGATGATATCGGAATTCCTGTTTGAAAATCGATGGAAAAGTTAATCTGAAAATATTTGTTATGCGACTTTTTAGAAAATTACATTAGTTCTGGTACGGGAAACGGAAGTCAAGAATCAGATTTCATTCAAATTTAAGAGTTGGTAGACCGGAAATGAAATTTTTGTACGTTGCATAATGGGATCGTACGTAGTTGTTAGAAAACAATTTATTTTTTATAATAATTCACTGTAGAATATTGTACGGGGAGCTTAGAATTAAAACCGTCAAATGCGTATATTGTCGCTCTCTCCCGCCAAAACGAGGTTTTCGGTATTAATAGCAGATGGCGCTCTTAATTTTGGAGTAAATAATTTTCGAAAACTGACCCTATTTTATTATATAGAATTATTGATACCCAATATGAATATCCAGCAATAGAATCAGCAAGAGAAAATTTAAATCCGCGAGATTTATCGAAAATTTTAGATTTTATTAATCACGACGATTTCTCATTGTAATTTGGTGATTGGTCACGCCTGACCGTGACCTTCATACCCGTGATCAGAAATCTGGTCCTCAGTATTCGTCGGGACGCGGTGAGGATAGGAGGTCAGAGGTGAGTGTTGAGTCGTAATTTAAGAAAGTTATACTTTAAGACATTGTTAACGTCCATTCAGTTTTTAAGTGACTTTAATGCAAATATCGAAACTTATTTTACTAGATGTACGAAGAATGATATATATTCCGAGAGATATGCCATATACTTCACAATATTTAAAATTCTTGCTTTGCGAAGTAATTCACCGCTGCAAGTATTGCAAGTTAATTTTGTACCATTACTTGGCGGATGTTTCCTGCAGAAGTACAGCGAAATTCGTGGGAAAATATTGCTCGATTTGCTGATGGTTTGAATTTGTTACTACAGGGAGGAGTTATTGAAGTGCTGGATCTTCATCATCATCGGTCGCGTCAGACATAGCGAGGGAAAACTGGGAGGTCCAGAAACTGACTTTGAGGCACTCTCTTCGTCGGTAAGTCCGCTGCATTACGAATGTTTTTCATTTACGAGGGTTTTCGTTTTCATGTACAGTTATTCAGGTTGTTTTTTTGTGATTCTGTTACTTCTGGTCCAACCCAGGTTGTTCTTGGGTATCTGTGATTTCCCGCCCAAAATCTCAAAAGATAGTTTCGAGCGTAAAGAGTTTTTTTTTGACTTTACTAGAGTTCATCTCGTAGCATTCCCGTTTATGCTTTGTTAGAGATCGAAGTCTGTTTCTCTTTTGTTCTGCTGGAAATTAATATGAATCAGAGATTAAAGGATTGCTGTTAATTGAAACTGAGCTTGAAAATTAATCAGCACTCCTACACGTTCTACCTTCTTGAAATGAATTTGTTGTTGCGGATGACTTTAGTTCGCGATCCGGTTTCTTAACCGCAGGCATTCGCCAATTAGAAAATTAATGGCCTCTTATCCCTCTTCTGATTCAAGTTCATTTTCAATTTCCAATCAATTGCCATTTTTCTGTGATGGGGTTCGCTTCATGTGCCCAACATTGTCGACTATTACAACGAGTTAAAGTATTTCAGTTACTTCTACGGCTTCACTGCGTTAAATTGCGACATGAGACGTGAGGATGATTTTAAGTCACGATTACTATGATATTTGTGAGCAATGGAAACTGATGGTTACTACAGCAATTCACCGCTGACGGAGATCCCATAGAATATAGGAAGGGATACAGCATTTCTGAATTCCGTGAATCTTCATCGCTCTGGAGTAGCAGATACGATGATTGAAATACGGTGCTCGCAAGAAAATGAAAAGTATTTAGTAGGGAGAGTCTGCTATTTACAAGACAGGCTTCCTTGAGATTTGATGTGAGTTTTGTGATTTCCATCCATATTCGTAATGTCTTACAATAGAATTATTATATTTTCAGGGTATATTCGATGGTATGTACTGCGTTTGAATTGTTGTTTTTCAGAGTATTTTTCCTTTTTTATTCATACTGATAATTCACTTGTGATCCACGCCTTCATCTACATCTACACGATACCCTGCAATTCACCGCGAGGGCGTGTGGCAGGGGGTGAAGATCACCAACCATGCAACACCGTCATGCAAACAAGCAAATACAGGATCTCATGCAACTATATTGTTAGTATCTATAGTATTTAAGGGAATAATACATGCATCATCCACTACAGACTATGTACTCTAAAATATTTCCCCTACCTATCCCTTTGCTATGCTGCCTATTCTGTTCTCTTATCGTACGGGGAAAAATGCCATTTTGAATCTATCAGTACGACAATCCATCTCTCTAATCTTATTTATGTAGTCGAATCTAGCATAATTCGCTGGTGTTTTTAATATGTGCCTAACATCTTCAGTAAAGCTATCCAATTGAAATTTCTCTAATAGATTTAATATGTACTTCAACCTACGATCTGATAATGATTCCCACCCTAATTTTTGAATTAAATCTGATACACTACCCAACCTATCGAAACACCTTTTCACGAACTTGGCTGCTCTACGCTGCACACTGTCCAGTTGTCTGATCAAACCTAATTCATTAGGATCCCATACACTGGCTGGTACTACAAAAGTTGATAGCTACACACTTTTTAAGATTAAGTTCTAACTGCCATTTGTCGTACCACTCTGGAATTGCATCTAAATCCTTGCTAAGCGATTTTCTTCTTTTGATATAGTGATTCCATTCATATCATCACTAAACTGGTTATTCCCAGGCAAGATTAACAAATGGTGTAAGCTCCCATTTTTAGGTACTATTACCAAACAAATAGCCTGGCAGATACCCGATGACCGACTCAGAATTAGCTACTACGCTCCAGTAACCATAGAAAAACTTCATTAGAACTCTAAGGAAAAGATTGATAGATCCGATAAATGTGGTGTGTATGTACAAGATAGTGATCATTGCAATTGTGCTTATGTTCATCTACATCTATATTTTCATAATTTCCTGCAAGCCACCATAAAGGTGTGTGGCAGGGGGGAATTCTTACCAAACATGCACTATATATCATGCATAAAAAATAGCAGTAATATACACATTAATTTTTTTAAAAGATAAAAATAGCAATGTTAGCATGCAAAAACGTGCTGTTCGTTGGGTTATCGTAAAGTCATTACTTCAACATCCAACTACCGTTGATATGGATTCAATCACTAGTATTGGACATATTTACCGCTATTCATTATCCCTAATTGTACGAGGAAAAAAGGACATTTTGAATCTGTCAGTTCGGCAATCAATTTCTCTAATTTTGTGACTATGGTCCAGTCTACCATAGTAAGTTGGGGTTCGCAAAATATTTTTAGCATCATCACTTAAAATATTCTCTTGGAATTTATTTTAGAGATTAAGTCTAAATTTCAACCTGCGATCTGACAGTGATTCCCAATTTAATTCATTTAATAGACTGGTTACGCTAATAGAGTTATCGTACATTCCCTTTACAAATCTTGCAGTGTCATGTGAAGTTGGATAGAGTATATTGTCGGGTACTTAAGTAATAGAGATTTCAAGTTGCGTAAAATTGGAGAGAAATCGAATCTAAGTTCAGGATAACAATTTAAGAACCGTTGTGACATTTGAGTTATAAATGCAATTCTACTTCTTATCACAGTTCATCATCTTCAGTGTCCTTTGTTCTTATCATTGACTTCATCAATCTTGCTGTTCTATGGGGAGGTAGTTATGGCTCGTCCAAATTTTTATCTTGCAGCTCCAATCCGAGTGCTGAGATAAGGCTCTTTTCCATCTTTATAACACCCTGTTTTTTAGTAGGAAACTTGATATTCCTGGGTGGTTGATTTTTTACCGTATTAAAATGAGATTTAATTTACTTCTTTACTTTTTTATCTATATACAGAGTCTTATCCTGAGTATTTAGGTTTATCGCACTTTTTTGGGTCGATTTACTTAGCGAATTGGAGTACGCCAAGTGCTTGTTCTTGTGTTGTCAGCTTTTACTTCGTTCCCAAATAATGTGTTCCTGCTTAATCATAGGTTTTCACTTCCTTTTATCTATGATCGCTTCGTAAATTTTAAAGTTATCTAACGCAAAATATTTCCTCATGGGCTAATAATGAATTATTTTAAATAACTGCTACTTGAACTTGCCAACCATCACAGACTAAGGTGTTAAAAAGAATGGAATGCTAAAAATTATGGACTCATTTTTGTTTTACTGTTAACATTTCCTTCTTTTTTGCAGTAGCATGCATTCAGAAAATACATAGTTAATAAAGTCATGCGTAGGTTATACACCACGGTGCAGTTTGTAAAATTGGACCACAATAGATTTATTTTATTAGTATTTCATATCCAATGCGATTAATCTCGAAACATGCTGATGGCACTAAACGAAAGAATATCGAAGTACAAGAGGAATTGCAACTCTTATACTACAATACAAGATGTTGAAATGGACAAAAATAGTCTTCTCGATACTTTTGTCGATTTTTACGCTCAAAATACTAGGTAGATATCATTGTATCTGTGATGTGTGAGAAATATGCCCTTTGCAACCAGGTGATGATTTTTATTCCACTCAGCCTATAACGCAGTTGACCAAGTGTTTCGATTTCCATTGAAATTAGGAAGTTATCGATGTCTTATTGACTAATCTTTCGTTGTTTCCACTGGCTCAAAGCATCTGTAGAACTAGAAATATTGGCTTGCCAATTCTTATTTCCATCGGATTTCTTGTAACTGTCAATTGACCATTTTTTACCGTTCAAGATTAAATCATTCGATAGAATTTCCTGTTTATTTTCACCTTCTATTCGGAAAATAAAACAGTACCTATATCGAGGTTCCCACACTTAACATTGATGTAAAAAAACCCTCTTAGAATGTTATCGTGTATGGTGGGAAAAGATGTTAGCCGATCACCGTGCTGCATTTTCGTTCCTTGCTTCGTAATTATGTGGTGCGTACGTTTTGTAATTTCTGTGGCCGGATAATGGATTTGCGTGTCGCCGTTATTTTTAGTTTTGAGCTCAGGAGAATACAAATGTGGTCATGTTCATCATCAGCCATCAATCCTCAGATTGGTTTGACGCAACTCTCCACCATAAGTCCTTCTATCGGCTTATCTCTTCATATTTACGTATTTCTTCTCTTTCACATCCTTTATCACTTGTTCCATACATCTCACTCGAGGCCTTCCTTTGCCATTCTTCCAGTACACTTTTCCCTCGACAATTGTCTTAATCAAGCCATCGTGTCTTAAGATATGGCCGATTAAGTTATCCCGTCTCCTTCTTAGAGTTTTCAGCAGGCTTTTCTAATTTCTTTTCTCCCACTCTTCTTAATACTTTATGTTTGATACTCGGCCGATTAATTTTATCTTCATCATTATTCTTTAGCACCACATTTCGAATGCTTCCACCCTTTGCTTCTCCGCTGCTGTCATCGTCCATGCCTCACTGCCGCTAAGAAACATGCTCCAGATGTGTATGTTCTGATGAACTTTTTCCTTACTTCTACGCTTGTATTTCCAGATGTGAGTAGGTTCTCCTTTTGGTAGAATGCCCTCTTTGATTGGGCTATTCTAGGAACTATTTCTTTCTTGCTTCGTCCATCGTTGGTTACACGGCTTCCTAGGTAACAGAACTCTTTCACCTCTTCTAGTTTATGTTTTCCTAGTTTAACGTTGGTTTTAGCCTCTTCTCTTCTGCTGTTCACCAATATCTTAGTCTTTCTCTTATTGATCTTCAGCTGATGTCTGGCCATTGTACTTTCCATGGTTGTTAGCGTGTTATTCAGAGCTATTAGATCTATGTCATCTGCGAATCGTAGCATGCTGGTTGTTATCCCATGGATGTTCACTCCAGAACACTTTTCCTTGATTTAATTGATGGCTCTCTTGATGTAAATATTAAAAATTACGGGAGACAGTGCACAGATTCGGCAATAAAAAGAACATGGTAAACGACCCCATCACTAATGCTCTTAATTAAGTATATCCTAAAGCAGGCGCCGCGGAGATGAAATCTGCGCACATTCCATATTTTTAAATTTCTGTTTTTGTGCAAATGCAATCAGCGTGATGGGCCTTCGTACAAAATTCGATGTTCTGGACGGAGTAGGCGGGGCCTAATCCTTCCCATTCTGACGTCATAGGTTAGCATGATAATTCCGAAATATTCCACCTCCTTCAGTAAACACCCTAACTGAACGGTTCACTGTGAATATATGAGGAAATACTCTTTTGCAACTAGAGTATGTCACCCAGTTTTAATGCTCTTGCTGTACTCATTAGTTCGCGTAAAGCTTTGAAATTATAAGCAAAACAATCTTTCAATCCACTTGAGTGAAAAGTATGCGTAAGTTATGTACTACATACGTAAACTGATATTAATTTTCATCAAGAACGCTTCAGACTCGGTGATTAAAATACAAGTGCGCGTCTGATATGTACCCGTCCATTATTTCGAGTGTCTTGATACGTTCTCTTAATTTTTATCGAATAACGGAGCTGTATCAATTTGGAAAATTTCAGAAAAGATATATTGGACGAATATGCTCACTACTTGATTATGCACTTGCAAATGGTCTGAGTGCTATGTCTTATTTTGTATCGTGTGAAGGGAGAGTAATATATTTTGGCAACATTTCAGCAAAGGGGCTTTATAAATAACTGTGTGCGTGATCACTGGTGTTATTTGGCAACAATTCTGAATTTGTGTATTAATATACCAATTTGATACAGAAAGTAACATAATCCTACGCAACCGAGGCTAGTTGTCGACGACTACATTGGGCATTGATCATAAAAAAGGTTTTTTTTTAGTAAGGTTCAGAAGATTAGATATTTCCGTGACGGAATTCGTGGTTCCGGTTTGAGTTAGATTTGGTTAACACGCTTGAAGAAACAAGACGTTTGTATAATTGAATTTGGTGGCTGATTTTCTACTATTTTTTCGTTTGTTCTCCTTTTGACGATAATGCATGTTCATCTGTGACTCGCTCTTTTAGACCTTAAGCGGGAGAGGTCATTTCTAAGACCAGGGGGGCTGTGTTTGAAACCATCGGGACAATATCGAATAGGTAACCAGGGAGTTAAGTGGTATAAATACAAATCCTTCGCAAATTTAGTGTGTTAAAACCGGTGATTGCAAATTCAGTCTTTGTTTACACTTGTGTCATATCCCAACTGGGGGCTGTTTAGTTGGAACAGATGAGAAAAACTGAAGTGAAAACAATAAATAATGTTGTAAAGAGCGATTCATACACATTGAATTCAAAAACCATTCGTGTTTGTATCACGTGACTCCTTGGTTACCTATTCGAGATAATCACGACGGTTTCAAACACAACCCCCCAGGTGAATAAACATAATTCTTCCGTTATAAAAACCTCTGCCTCTTTGCTTTGATTTCCAGTCGGGCTGGATAGGACAGATATTGTATGGTTACTATCATTATTTTAAGCTCGGTAGCCGGAGATACCATGAGTATCCGTGCTTAGACAGAGATATTGGAAAGTATTTATTTCGCGATTTCGGAGTCCGCTTTTTGCACGGTTCGCTCTCGAGAGTAGTAGCGTTCATTGGAGTCACGAAAGGCTTTTGTCGGAGTTTAAAATTGAGTTTTTGGCATTTGAAAGTAATCCCTGAAACATCACAGCTCAGGAAGTTTCCTTGCAGCTTGGGAAAGAATCTATCGCTCGGAAATGCATGAATAATCTGGCCCGCTATCTAACCTTCCATAATCTTCGTATTTGTTAAAGAATAGTGATGCTGACAACAGATATAATATACGGAACTATATAAGTGTTTACTACTCTGTACATTGTCAGATTACTTTTGATGGCACGCTAAATGGAATTCAATTTTTTTTCTGTCGTTGCAGGACTATGGGAAAGTCGCTCCTCAGATGGCGACGGGGTTGCGGTGAGGAATCTTCAATGGTGGCCTAAACAGATGAACGGGAAGTAGCGTCAAAAGGAAGGAAGGATATCAGCTAGCCCACGGCTTTGCAGTACTATGGTAAAACTAACATTGTTTCAGGTTCTACGGTCCGAAAGGTAAAAAAACATTGTGTGGATGTGGGTAAAAAGTGTGTTCATGAGCATTTGGTTTTTGCATGTGTATTAGGAGCGAATCGCTCCATTTCCAGACAGGCTGGACGAATGTAGTGGTTGTTTTTGGTATATCAAGGTGATTGATAGTGTATATAGCCTGGTAAAAGATGCCGGGGCCCCGGCATAATATGGTAATAGGAACTACTACTCCTCCATCCCCCGCCCCTCCCCTTATAACACAAGTGGCCACTTGTCTAGCCAGTCATGACTCTAGGCAGGAATATTGTGTAATATTACATATTGTACATGATATGTTTCACAGAATGTTTTGTTTTGTGTTATTTTGTGTGTAGTCCATGTATTCCTATATTGTTTGGTACGATTTATTTTTTTGTTACGCAATTATTTAATTTTATGATGTTTTATTCATTTCTTTCACAGATAAGACCCCTTTCCAGAGGACTCCATGGGTATGAGTTACTTTTATATGTTATTGTTATTTTGTGGATGCGAAGGCTGCTCTAGAGTTAAATCTCAAAATTCAAGGATTTGGATCGCCAGTTACCAAGTGCATTCACGTGTGCTTAGTTTCTGGTTGACGAATCCTCGCATTTGTAACCAAATGCATTTTCGGCTATTTGCATTAAATGCGAGCAACTTTTGCATTCAATGTGTGTAGCTTGATTGTTTTTTATGTTCACTAACCCGCTCTCTCTTAGGTAACTGCTCAACGCCCCGGCCTGCTAGAGGGTAGGGTATGTAGTCAGTTTCCAATACTTTGAAACCCAGGCCCTTCTGGCCCGTCGTAACGCGAGGATAGTTAGGAGTGTTATTGTTGATGTTATTGTTATTTTGTGGATGCGAAGGCTGCTCTAGAGTTAAATCTCAAAATTCAAGGATTTGGATCGCCAGTTACCAAGAGTATTCACGTGTGCTTAGTTTCTGGTTGACGAATCCTCGCATTTGTAACCAAATGCATTTTCGGCTATTTGCATTAAATGCGAGCAACTTTTGCATTCAATGTGTATTGCTTGATTGTTTTTTATGTTCACTAACCCGCTCTCTCTTAGGTAACTGCTCAACGCCCCGGCCTGCTAGAGGGTAGGGTATGTAGTCAGTTTCCAATACTTTGAAACCCAGGCCCTTCTGGCCCGTCGTAACGCGAGGATAGTTAGGAGTGTTATTGTTGATGTTATTGTTATTTTGTGGATGCGAAGGCTGCTCTAGAGTTAAATCTCAAAATTCAAGGATTTGGATCGCCAGTTACCAAGTGCATTCACGTGTGCTTAGTTTCTGGTTGACCAATCCTCGCATTTGTAACCAAATGCATTTTCGGCTATTTGCATTAAATGCGAGCAACTTTTGCATTCAATGTGTATTGCTTGATTGTTTTTTATGTTCACTAACCCGCTCTCTCTTAGGTAACTGCTCAACGCCCCGGCCTGCTAGAGGGTAGGGTATGTAGTCAGTTTCCAATACTTTGCAACCCAGGCCCTTCTGGCCCGTCGTAACGCCAGGATAGTTAGGAGTGTAATTATTGATGTTATTGTTATTTTGTGGATGCGAAGGCTGCTCTAGAGTTAAATCTCAAAATTCAAGGATTTGGATCGCCAGTTACCAAGTGCATTCACGTGTGCTTAGTTTCTGGTTGACCAATCCTCGCATTTGTAACCAAATGCATTTTCGGCTATTTGCATTAAATGCGAGCAACTTTTGCATTCAATGTGTATTGCTTGATTGTTTTTTATGTTCACTAACCCGCTCTCTCTTAGGTAACTTCTCAACGCCCCGGCCTGCAAAGTGAAGAAAGTTTAGTGTGATGTAAGTGATGTCCGTTGTCAATAAATTGTGTGCATCAATATGTTTAAGTTATTTTAAATAGTGTCATTTGTATAAATGTAGCTCTGTTTGTTTTATTAATCTTTGTCCACCTAACCTACTCATAGCTTCGCGCACACTTCGGACAAGAAGAATGCGAGAGACATTCACGACTCCCAAGGATTTTATGTGAGTTTTTTAAGTCATATTTGGTTTTATCACTATTTATATCCCATACATTGTTAGTAAATTATTTTTTCTTTAGCACTTAAAGTTTGTAAAGGTTTGCACTTCGGTCGTTGACCCGGGTCAATTCAGAATTCGGTTTTTGCTCTCCGGCTTGGCCTTCTAACGGCCTCTTAGTTTTTTACTTAGGCAGGAATCCCATTTTTAGCGCCACTATGCGCTCCCCCACCATTTATATGCATATATTATTCCCTTTTTTTATAATTTTGTCTCCGGTTTTGCCTTTTAGCTTTTGACTTAGGCAGGAAATGCATTTATAGCGCCACTATGCGCTTACAAGCTATTTATATTTTTAATTATAGTATACTCCCTTTTTACATTTTTGTCTTCGGGTATTTATTTTATTTTGATGGTTTAATTAACTTTGTAACTGAATTTACCATTAATATGCTTCCTTTTACAGGCACATGTTTGAATGGTGCGTTTGAGTATTTTTGATTGGTGGATGAATGATGATGTACAGGGTCAGCGCCGATAGGTATGCGAATGCATTAGGTAGGACTAGGGAATTTAAGCAGTAGGTATAGTTTAGCGGGTGGGTGGATTTTAGATGGGGAGCTAGGGCTTAATGTAGCAGGTTCTTAGTTCTTAGTCCGCTTGATCTCGTCGCGTCTTGCCCTGGCCCTGGGAGTGAATGCGTGGAATAGACCTCTGCGCAGCCCGGAGGGGAACGCAGGGGGAAACGCCACGTTAAATAAAGGTTAATGAGCCGTTGGGCGTAACCTCTTGGGTCGGCATGGAATAACGCCCGTGTGTGTATGTTGTGTGAATGCCCAGCTTGTGATTGGTCCAGTGTTTTTAAGAAGCCGTGAATATTTCACTGCAACCCAAATTTACGATTTTTTATGTTTTTTACAACCCAATTTTAATATGGCACATGATAGTGACCGATGCGCACGTAAGATTTTGTGCGGAAATACTATGTGGTGTATGCTGGCTACTGCGAACTTTTTATTATTTCTACATACGGCTGCATTGTTACGGTGGGTTGAAAATATCGGACATTGGAACTCGATAAGATATTTTCAAAACATTATTTTTCTGCACAAGACAGCCCTCCATAGGATGAAAAAGATTGCCCGCTCTCCTATTACAAGAACATTTTTTCTCGCAAAAAGTTTCCTTTCTCCATGATCGTGCTTTTCTCCGAAGTTCTCTTACACCCTAAGCGCCATAATGGACTTTAATGTTCAGCGAAGCTGTCGGTAATATCTTTCTTTCGTGTTGAATGGGGTCGCTTGCCATATTCTTTTATTGCCGAATATGATAGAGTTTGTAGAATTAAAAGACACGTATTTTCCGTTTTTTGTTCCGTCAATTGTTTCTCGAGTTATAGGCGTCGAAAGACAAATGTTTTTAACCCTTTCGGAAAAGTGGGTGTGGTGCAACCTATGACCTATATCGACTTGGTCCAATCACTGCTGAGCCCGCGAAGCTACTTCGCCTTATCGCAAAGGGGGGTACATAGCTGACTCTGCCAATCGGAGCAGTTACGACAGCATCTGTGCGAGCAGACCTTCCGGGAACCCACCTCCACTCCCTTCCCTTCCCATAAGAGAAGTCAAGGACGGGAGTAAAATGACGTCAATGTTATCACAGCAGCTTTTTCGGTGGGCGTCACCTTTTGCTTATTTTAATTTTTGATTTTTGAGTGAATGATTGTGGTTAAAGATTTTTTTTTTCACTGAATTTCTTTTTTCGTATCCATCTAACGATTTCGTGCAAAAAAATTGCGATTTCGGTTCCGAGTATACGCCCACATTGAGACGCATAGGTGTACCCTTTCCTCGAGTATTTAATATAGTTGTAAGTAGATTTAATGTAGTTGTCGGTACGACCCGTTTCAGCCGTTAGGTCATCACCAGGTACATACATCGCCTCGCACCCGTGGAAAGAGTGCTATCTAGTTCTATTAGAAACATGTATACTTTCCACTACATCTCGCCTTCCTCAGGCGATTTTTATTCTACACATGTATTGGTGAGGCAGGAATGTCTTGAAACAGGTGTACCGGCAGCTCATTGAATATTATTACTGTATACTTAGTCGAGTTCAACTACTACTACGCTATTTATTACACTATATGGTCGAGTGATCCTATCCTGTAACCCCAACTCAGGAAACGTATATATTCCTCTATTGTGCTTTGTACAGACACGGACTTTGTATTAAATTAATAATACATGTACATAATAATGCATCATGAGGCATGAAATGAATATTTAATTAATTATCATTTGTGAATTGAAATGTCTATACCCAGGATGACCATATTACTCCTATCCAGTAAATTACTACTCTCCAGTATTGCGAAATTTCGTCACCAGCGGACTATGAGGAATTTTTAAATCGAGATTGAATCCCTAGTCTTTCAAATTACTCTCAACCAATCTCGATTGAAATACTTGATTGATTTACTTTATAGTCTGCTGTGATCCAGCAAATGTACATATTGGGGCTTAATGATGTGTACACTTCAAAGTGATTATTAATGGTTTGGACGTGAATTCCTTACGTGGACTTGTTTCAATCATTTTTTGCTTCGACACCTTACCTCATGAAACTTCATTTTGTTCATAAATGGCTCCACAATGTGAATATATGTTGAAACTTAAATCTGTGGACCGCAACTATAATTTGGTGGAAAGGATGTTATGATGAAGATTGAAAAAAGCGATAGCATGGCGCCGCGTCGGGCATTACTACGCTAAAATTAAACACAGGGAATGTTTTAGTAGTGGGTTACTTTTGAATTTTTATGCACGTTTCTTCATTACTGAACTTTGGTACTTAAGAGTCTTGATTTTTTTCAATTTTGACTCTGACCATTTTATTTGCGTTTATCGGTTGTTTGTTCATGTTTACTACTTGCATCGTATACGAATGTGTGTACGCAATGTGTTTTTTTGTGTGTATAAACAATTGAAGATACTCACCGAGCGTTGATCTACGTTAATTGCGCTTCATTGAATGTGGCGTGTATTGAGGTTCCAATTTCATATATTTAATGATTTAAGTACTTGTTATGATGGGATTTCACTATCCTGACATGAAGTGATTATTGAATAGAAAATATTTTAATTATTAATAACATTTTTTACCAAAACTAATGAATTTTTCTCCAGTTTTAGGAATTTCAGTCGCCGTGATGCCGTGAATAGGAATAACATTTTATAATTTTAGCCTATATATTGGTTTAATGAATATATGCAAAATTGACGAACATTAGTGCTACTTTATATACTTATTTTGTAACCTAAATATACCCTTATAATATATATTTCACCCTCTGTTGTTAATCCTCGTGGTTACCTACAGGGTTAATCTTATAAAAGTGACGTTCCCTGCTTTGAGTTTTCAATTTTTTTAACCTTCGTTGCGGACTTGATGTGTCCCCGCCAGCTTCGCTGATATCTTGATTAGGCGGTATTAATTGTATTGAAGAAATGAATCCTTCATCACAACACCTTAGCCAGGAACCATTCACGATTAGAAACCAAATTTTAGGTCAATGACGTTTGTTCTTTTTTACAGTGGCCATTTTCAGAAATTGTTTTCCTTTTTTCCTCTGATAAGATTGCTGTGTGTTTTCTTTGCATTTAACCACTGTTATTATTATTATTTAAAAGAGTTTTCTGTATTTGGATAAAATTTTAAAGAGCTGCTTCTTGCTTATTATAGTTGTAATCTTCGAATGTTGGTTCTGAAAACATATTCGCCGAATGATATTAATTACCATTGGATCAAATGCCTTCATGCTGTTACATGATTTATGAATGTGCAGTAATTAGCTTTATATTGGCAATAAAATATTTCAAAGTCGTTTTTTGACGAAGTTACTGGATATATAACCCTATATGTGGGGTGATTCGTAAATAACTAGTCAAGGACTACCTGCCTGGCAAGTTTCGTCAAAATCCTAGACCCGAAACTCGGACACTTCCCTTGTTAGTGAGCCGAAACACGTATTGTGCAATTTTATTATTTTAAATATATTGTGGAAAAGTGCTCAAGTTTTTTACTCATCTATTATGTCTCACTTCCACTGCGTGATGACTTAAACAGTGAACAGTACCGAACGAAATTCTAAATTATCAATGCATTGCTTTTCTATAATTTTTGTCGCCATGGTGACGTAAGTGACGATAAAAACTGTATTGTCATTTCAACCCTGCATGTTATCCAATCGCATGCAGAGAAAGCTACCTCTTTATGCTTTCTTTTCTGAACCGCATGTGAGTAGTAGTGTAGATACAGTGATCGTTTACCCTCGGAGTGCTTGCCCAGGTTAATCTTTAATTAGTAGACGAAGTGTCGTTTTTTTAATTACTCCGGTCATCGAAGCAGACGAAGAATGATTTGACGAGGCATACGATAAGAAATGATGTCTTCAAATCGAGTCAAATTTTAATGCCATGCTTAATGCGCATGGAGATTTAGTTTTTCATACTCGATATTTGAGCAAACCTTATCTCTGATCTGATGATAAGCGTCCCGTTTTCCGAAGATTTTTCTTGAGATTGTGTGAATTCACAGGTTTTGTATTGATAATTATTCTTTTCGAATTTTTTAAAAATTCGTATAAATGGTATCGCGTTTGTACCACAAATATTCTACGCCATTTGCGACAAAGTACAAGTGTTGTACTGACTTTATGCGGCTGCGATCACATTCAAGAAAATCGATTTTTGTTTCTTGAGCTCTTCTTTGGATACAGAAAATAACATTGCAGTGGACATTCCATGCGTTGGCAATTTAAAACATCCAATTCCTCTAAGGAAGCCAATGAGATTAACAATTTTCTTCTTTTTTTTTTGTATTTTTTGACATATTTATATTGTTTGGGGAAATGACGTCTAAAATGGGGACGTTGACCATATTTTTTTTATCGCCTGATATGATAGAGTTTGTAAAATAAAAAGACACGTATTTTTCCGTTATATGATCCGGTAATTATTTCTCGAGTTATAAGCGGCGAAAAATGTTTTCTTAATCCTTTTCGGAAAAGTGGGCGTGGCGCAACCTCTGACGTGAATCGACTTCGTCCAAACACTACTGAGCCAGCGAAGCTACTCCGCCTTATCGCAAATTCGCCTTTTAAAAGAATATTTCTGTGAAGCTATGACTTACCCCGGGCCATTATGTGAAGCAAATGTACGATCCTGCGGTTCCTCTAGTTAATGACAAAGAAAAAGTTTAAGATATTGCCTGTAGAAAGGAAAAGTTGAATATTTATTTTTTAAATATCGCATAATGTTCCTTTTATAAATTTTTTCTCCGCTGTATTGTATCGTTTTATATATTGGCTCTGCATTTGTTGTTCTCTTCCTCATCATTATAATATTCTACATATGTTTATAATGAAACGAGATAGCACTTTTTCCACGTCGGTACGACCCGTTTCAGCCGTGAGGTCATCACCAGGTACATATATCGCATCGTTCCGGCATAAAACCCGTGGAAAGAGTAATATCCTGTTCTATTATGAGCATGTATGCTTTCCACTACCTCTCGCCTGCCTCAGTCGATTTTAATCTACACATGTGAGGCAGGAATGTCTAGAAACAGGTGTACCAGCAGCTCATTGTATGTTGTTATTGTATACCGTATATTCGAGTTCAACTATTACGCTATTACACTATATTGTCGAGCGATCCAATTCTGTAAACCCAACTAAGGAAACGTATGATCCTCTATTGTCCTTTGTACAGACACGGACTTTGTATTAAATTAATAATAGACGCAATAATGTATCATTAGGTATGAAATAAATAATTAATTAATTATTATTTGTGAAAGAAATATCTATACCCAGGATGCCCATATGGATTTGTTTCTGGTTTTCAATATCTCCTATATCTAGAATTATATATTCTCCATGAATTATGTAATAATGCACATAGTTTTCCTTCAAAACTCCTCTCAGTGGGTTTTTTAATCACATTATGAATGGCAAAATGTGTTCCGGTAATATAGCGTAGTATAGCATTGGTTCAAATTAGCGATGTTTTCATGAATCTTTTTTTTTTCTACTTCATTCTTTATGGTGCCTTTGGTAACAATTTTGGATAATCTGTTGTTCGTTTTAATATTTTCTACTTTTTAAGTGATCTTGCGTTTTGTTAATGATAGGACAACATCAGCTATTTTTCCTTAAATTATATTCAGAATTATTTTATTAACTCTCGTTTTTTCGGTAATGATCTGGTATATTGAGTTCTTCCTTCAAATAAAATATTTATGTTGTGGCCATCATGAAGCAGCTTCTTATTGTGTACTTGGTTGCGTGTTAACATTAAATATTACTGACATATGCAGAAAATGACTCCTCTCCAGTATTGTGAAATTTCGTCACCAGCGGACTATGAGGAATTTTTAAATCGAGATTTAATCACGAGTCTTTGAAATTAGTCTCAACCAATCTCGATTGAAATACTTTATTAATTTATGTTGTAGTCTGCTGTATTCCGGCCAATGTACATATTGGGGCTTAATTTTGTGTACGCTTCAAAGTGATTATTAATAGTTAGGACGTGAATTACATTACTGGACTTGTTTCAATCACTTTTTGCTTCGACACCTTACCTAATGAAACTTCATTTTGTTCATAAATGGCTCCACAATGTGAATATATTGAAACTTTAATCAATCGACCGCAACTATAATTTGGTGGAATGGATGTTATGATGACGATTGAAAAAAAAACGATAGTGTGGCGGGCAGTTACCGCGCTAAAATTAAAGATAGGGAATCTTTTAGCAGTGGGTTATTTTAGAATTTTTATGTACACTTTTTCATTTACAATTTTTCCTTTCTTTCAATTTTACTCTGACCATTTTATTTGCGTTTATCGGTTGTTTGTTCATGTTTACTACTTGCATCGTATACCAATGTGTGTACACAATGTGTTTTTGTGTGCATAAACAATTGACGTTCGTCACCGAGCGTTGATCTACGTTAATTGCGCTTCATTGAATGTGATGTGATGTATTGAGGTTCCGATATCATAAAATGTGTTTAATGATTCAAGTACGTGTTATGATAGGATTTCCCTATCCGGACATGAAGTGATTATTGAATAGAAAATATTTTAATTATTAATAACATTTTTTACCAAAATTAATGAATTTTTCTCCAGTTTTAGGAATTTCAGTCGCCTTGATGACGTGAATAAGAATAACATTTTATAATTTTAGCCTATATATTGGTTTAATGAATATATGCAAAATTAACGAACATTTGTTCTATTTAATATACTTATTTTGTAACCTAAATATACCCTTATAATATATATTTCACCCTCTGTTGTTAATCCTCGTGATTACCTACAGTGTTAATTTTAAAAGTGACGTACCTACTTTGAGTTTTCAATTTTTTCCCCTTCGTTGCGGACTTGATGTGTCACCGCGAGCTTCGCTGATATCTTGATTAGGCGGTATTAATTGCGTTGAAGAGATGAATCCTTCATCACAACACCTTAGCCAGGAACCATTCACGATTGGAAACCAAATTTTAGGTCAATGACGTTTGTTCTTTTTTACAGTGGCCATTTTCAGAAATGGTTTTCCTTTTTTCTTCTGATAAAGATTGCTGTGTGTTTTCTTTGCATTTAACCACTGTTATTATTATTATTATTATTAAATAGTGTTTTCCTTATTTGGATAAAATTTTAAAGAGCTGCTTCTTGCTTATTATAGTTGTAATCTTCGAATGTTGGTTCTGAAAACATATTCGCCGAATGATATTAATGACCATTGGATCAAATGCCTTCATGCTGTTACATGATTAATGAATGTGCAATTGTGTCTGTATGCAATTACGATTATTTGGCGATTTTATCGTCTCCAATGGGATAAGCTTTTTTTTTGGGAATCGTTAACTTATTATACCTACTTCGGAAATCAGGTTTTTGAAAGATTTTGTTGGGCTAACCATTTGTTCCTTTGGTTTTGCATTTTATTTTATGCATGTAACGTTATATTTTTAGGAAAGTTATATTTTTCTCTTTTCTTCCGCATAACCACAAAGTGCACTTCTACTGCTTTATGCATTTTATCGTAATAATCCAGAGGCATACTTATATTTCTCGAACTGTGTCAAGTCGACACTCCCATTTTGATAATGCATTATAATTTTTGGCACGTTTTAATTTTTTCTAATCGACATTGTCACGGCAACATTCAACATATTTGTCAAATAGGATATTCTACTTGGCTTGGGATATCTGAATACATATCTGAATAGATACATGCTGTTTATGGTCAGAAACTTGGCCATTCTCTGAAGTAATAATTATTCTTTGTTAGATTCATTATGATAATCCTATGTTATAATATTAATATCATACAGTGGTGTTGGAGCTTTAAGTCATGACGAAGAAGAAATCCCATCGGTGATTACACGGTAGTTTTCCTTGTATATATTCTGCACTAACCCTAAGCAAAAGTCTGAGTCATCTTTTTGGTGTCATCGAAATTCCTCGATTGCAGCTGAGACTGTCAGCTCGCGTGTGACTGCGAACGGTTGAGTTGAGAATAATCGATTTTTAAAATGTTGGCAGCAGGTTAATTGTGTTCTTAACTAATAAAATTGATTTCTGACCTCAATTTTTATGTATGTTTATGATAGACCCGTGGAAATAAATGGATAATATCCTTCTGCAATTATAGACTGCACCATATTACAATCATACAATAATATGTGTATTAATCGATGTTGGTTTTCAATTTCAGTTGATGAAAATATTCTCAGAAAACTTAAAAATCACTCAATTTGTAAGATATCATGTATTAATGTATTTTGAGGTATACAGCTGAAATAAAAATGTCCTATTAGGTAAGCGGTAAAAGTTTTTCTCTTACGAGACAGTATCTTGTTTTGACGAGGCATATACCTACGATTCAGTATTTAGGTGGATTTTAGGAATATTTTCCCTTATTATATGCTATCAAACCTGTTCGCAGGGGAATTCTACGAAATTATTATGGCTGAAGTAGGGATTATAACTCAATCAGAATGTCACCAAGTTCTTCAAATAAGCTATGGAACCCTTTTCCGACGTCAAATTTTGTTTTGCTTCTCAAGACTTTACGACCTTATTTTCAGTACTCAGTTAACGTAGTGCCTGAAGGCATTTGCTGTGACTGTTGCTGTACAGTGATTATGGGGTGGTTTCAAAACCAACTCTTTTATTAACTTTTTTCGAATCTCTTTGTAATGAAGTAAGTTCCGTTGGATTGGTATGGATCCGGTTAACAGAAAAAGAAAAAAGGAAAATACTAAGTGTTTAGACTTTGAACTTACTCCTTTCCTGATCCCCTTACAATTTTGCAGTTCCGGATTTCTTTCTGGAGCTCTTTAAATACCTTATAAAGTTATCATAAAGATGAGACGCCATGTCCATGATGTTAAACATTTGCTGTGGTTTTTGATCGCTCAGTTTCTCATCGGAGTGGAATACACACTTGTCAGAGGTTAATTTAGTTTGAAATTTATAACATTGTACCTTGCACCTGTCCTCCATTTTTCTAATTTATTCTTAATATGCGGTTTAATTTTTTATTTCAAGGCTATTTTAATTTTTGGTTGCATGTGATTAATTTGGTTATTAAGTCTTTAGAGTCCAATTCACACTTTTATATATGAATTTATTAAAACATTAATGTACGGTGTTTTGATTTTTTATGATTGCTTGAATTAATAATGCTTCGATGCATTTTCCAAGGTTTAATCATTACTCTGCGATTGATGATGTAAATTTCCTTGTGCGAAAGTCTTTCTTTCGAGTACGGCACTTAAGTTTATCTTGGTTAATTAAATTTATTTACCTTTATAATTTCAACAAATAAAAGTACTATTATTAAAAGTATTAATTTTTCTTCGCCTATAAAGAAACATTAATGTAAATCAATTTCACAACAGTTCAACAAGAGAAGAAGTTTTAACCTTTGCGCGATTTTTTAGAGGTGTTCCCATACTTAACTCATTCAGTTACTGAATGTTTTTGCAAGTGAAGGTACGGCCCAAGTCACAGAATATTTTAGTGGAAAAAAATAGACAGAAATTGCGCGCACGGTGTGTCGGAAAAGAAGTGTATATTTTTTGTGAAAATGTAGATGCATTCTTCAGTTCAGTGCATTTTTTGATGTAAAATGGCAATGTTGCTAATGGTTTGTACCATTTACGCGCCGTGATTCCTAACTTTCTCTGATTTCCATATATATCCGTTTGGATGGCGAATAGTCGATAAACGAATGTCGACTGTTCATTTCGACTTCACCTGCTCGTCGATAACATTTCGAAATGCTCCTCAACAACTTTCGCAACTCTGCCCATTTTTCCTTAAAGGAGTTCTTAGACTAAATCCTTTCTTCCGCGGCAACGTGGGTTAATTATGCAAATCTTACGTAGCAATGACGATATACAATGATGTTTATTCTACGTATTGAGGGAATCATTTCAATTTCAATGATTTTTTGATAAAGCTAGTCTTTTAAATTATTTTCATAATTTAACGATGCTAACTATAATGTGTAATTAATTTAGACTATGTCGCCTGTGAGAATATAGGTGAACTAAAAATAAATGAGTACTTATATATATAGTTCTCTCATGGGCAATTATACGTTTCATTCTTCACGATATGATTTTTTTTGCGTTGTATTGCACTATTAACATTTAGTGCTTTTTGGAAGAATTAAATTGATTATTGTAATTGTAAATAAATGTATTGTAAATTTGTTTTCCTTTGTTTTATTGGGAAAACATTAAATAAATAAATAAATTCGGTATAATGTCTGACCTTTATATTTATGCAGAAAACGGACAAACAAAAAATGTAGTCAATCCACCAGCTCTAAAATAAAAAATGATTTTTCCGTGAAAAACATCTAGGTCATTCCATGTCAATTCGATCAGGGGATTACCCTTAGGGTCACCGATTATGACAAACTTGGCAAAACGTCATCATTTGACAGGGAAATGAAAACCCCAAAGCTGTTTTGCAAAACACGCAACCGTTTACGATAAATTGCAATTGAGCAAAATTAGATTTTGCAAAAGGGACTATGGGTATACATTTTACGGCAATCTCTAAGACTATTACAGCTAAAGACGTGCTCAAGGGCTTTTTTTAAAGGTCCTGAATTGGACAGATATAATTAAATATGATATTTCAAAATACAAAAAAAATTTATAAAGTTTATAACAATTATGAAATTTTCAGATCGTGTTTTACGATGTACCTATATCCTCGATTTTGCTCATTTTTTGTATTTTGTAGATACAATCGTCCTCTACAAGTAAAAAAAAGTTTATTGGAGGTAATATTTCATTTAGGAAAGAAAAATATTTTTGAGAGTGGTCGTAACGCCCGCTGGGGGCCCTTGGTGGTCCCCTTGGGGCCTTTTCGTCCAGAGTATAGGCCAATGCCGACGCCGGGTTTCTCTCCAAGCCCTTCCTCTATTGCCTGAAATATTCTTTATAGCATTACCCACCTATCCTGCATGACGCAAATGACCTCAGCTGTATGTCAACTCCTCTGAACAACTAACTTACGAACCTTTGAAGTATCTCATTTACGTATTCAAGTTGTATTTTGTACAAGCTATTTATTTATCGAAATATTTCCCACTTTATTTTCAATTTTTAAGGACCTTTTGATGTCTCTGAAACGGTCGAAACGTTGAATTCATCATGCAACCTCAGTTTCATATCCCTACACGTCTTTCCTATCTTTGACAATGGGGGCGTTTACTCGGAACCCAAATAGAATTTTTGTACACGAACTCGTTAGATGGAAACGAAAAATAAATTTTAGTGAAAAAATTAACCTTCTAACCACAACCATTCGCTCATAAATCAAAAATTAAAATTAGTAAAAGGCGACGCCTTCCGAAGGAGCTGCTTTGATAACATTGACGTCATTTTCCTCCCATCCTTGACTGCTTTTCGAGGAAGGGAAGGGAGTGGAGGGGGATTCTCGGAAGGCCTACCCGCACAGATCCTGTCGCAATCGCTCCCATTATCATAGCCAGCTGTGAGTCCCCCCCATTGCGATAAGGCAAAGTAGCTTCGTTCAGTTGTGATTGGACGAAGTCGATATACGTCAGAGGGTGCACCACGCCCACTTTTCCGAAAGGGTTAAAAACATCAGTTTCTCGCCACTTATAACTCGAGAAATAATTGACGGTTCAAAAAACGGAAAAATGTAGGTCTTTTCATTTTACAAACTCTATCAGATTCGGCAATAAAAAATATGCTAAACAAGTATACATTCCACTCTATTATTCAATTTGATATTGAGGGCTATTTAGAAAATTTTTAAAATTGCTAAACCTTTGAATTGAACCATGAACTTCAGTTCCATATCCTAATTTTTTCCAAGGTATCTCGGCAAATAGTTATTCCGTATATTTTGTTCAGCTTCAATGTACAGTTTTTCCATCGAAATTTCTTTTATGTTTTAAAACTTGGCGTACCTTGAAAAATTGGGTCAATCGACCTCAGTTCAGCATTCCAGGCTTTTCTTTTGCAAGATTACATTTAAAATAATTAATCAGCAAGTCAATCTTACATTGTTCTGCCGTTTTCTAAGACTAATTTTAGATATTTTAAAATTGCCGAACTTCTGAACTAAAACTGATAACCACATTTGGTGTACATTTTATCTCGTCCATTTCGTTATTCCGCAGATATTTTCCACTTCTTTTACAGGATATTTTTTACTATTTAAATATTACTTACTTCGAAATAAAAGGGAAAAATAAAGTTCTTAAATCAATATATGCGTAATATTTAGTGGACGGGATGGCTGCATAGGATACTGAATTGAGGTTCTCAGGTTCAATTGCATGGTCCAGCAATTTGAAATTTTCTAAAAACTGTTTTCGAGCAGAATTTGAAGCGTATATCTAGCGCTCACCGAGGGTCCAGGGGGCAGTCAACAGTTGAGATGTAGCGGAAAGTTAGCCTTCCCCGCTCAGTGAGCGCTACTCTCCCTGAATGCAGCCGTTATCATGATGACGAAAAAGTCGGTTACGCAATCAACAGTTTATCATCATATTCTTGTAAACTAGAATGAATGTTTGATGCCCTCACAGTGTTAAGAATGTTTAATTAAAAAAAGCTGTTTTATACAGCACATACGGCACCTACTGACGGCTCATTCACTCGGGCGAGAGGATTCCGGCGACCCTTTCCCCCCGCCAGGTTATCAAACCCTTAGTAGCGCACATTCAATACTTAAATGTAATAGTAAAAATTTAGTAGTGATAAAAGTGGTAAATTAGCTAGTTAGACAAAAAGGAAGTTTTCAAACCCCGAATGAAAAAAAGATTTTTCCATTCCCACGGTGGTCGCCCGAGCCTGCCTACAACACATTATTGGCTTTAGTTATTGGTTGGTATCTCTGCGTCGAGTCATTCGACCAATTAGGCTTCGACGGGGACAACGGGTAGGATTGGGAATCTACCGCGGTTCGGGCGGCTTTGGTTGTGTTTTATGTTGATGGTGTTCTGCTTATCGTTAAGGCCGTGACGACTGATCCCGACCATGCGAAGCTGGAGAATGTAAGTCTGAATAGAATTTTGGAAATATTTGGTAATGACGTGAAGTTACCTAAAATTTCACTGGAACACTAACGAATGGCGTTTACTAATCAGACCAAATGTTGCACGGTATCGCGGCGATGATGGTGTGGACGCTTTATGTACGTGTTGGTGTTTGTACTCTATCCTGTGGTTGTTCACTGTTTTCTCTGTATAGCATGCACTAAGATATCGAAATCGATTATTATGAAGCGATATTTTAGTATCTGCTACTAAATATGCCTGAGAGTATTTTTGGAAATTTTGGCACTTTTGAAAAGTGGTTTCATTCTCTACAGAAGGAGCCAACATTTTGTGGTGTTTCCACGGCCACTGCCTGTTTTTTCAGTTTCTACATAAGATTTATGGCTATCCTTTCAGTTGGTGATAAGATACCGTATGATTGCAATTACAATCGTAATTGAAATATGTTATTCTTTCAGCTTCAAATGGCCAATGTAAAGTAGTTGCACTGAAGCCCGAATAACTAATCAGAAAGTTCCAAAAATGAGTACTCAGACGTCTGACACTTTTTAATAATATTGTTCCTTTTCATATTTTCATGCGACTGTGTTGTTTTCATTTGCTGTGTGTTGACACTGCACGACTTTCGAAGTGTTGGCTCATGTGATCTGAACTGTGTCGTTGCTGATTTAAGGTATTTTTGAAACTATTGACTAGTGTTGATATTTCACTGGGTTGACACTCTTGCTATGAATTGTGTTGATATTGTTTTGAGCTTTCGTAGCACATTTCATGCTAGTGAAGAACACTAGCATTTGATCTTTTTTTTCATTTGCTGTGTGTTGACACTGCACGACTTTCGAAGTGTTGGCTCATGTGATCTGAACTGTGTCATTGCTGATTTAAGGTATTTTTGAAACTATTGACTAGTGTTGATATTTCACTGGGTTGACACTGTTGCTATGAATTTTGTTGATATTGTTTTGAGCTTTCATAGCACATTTCATGCTAGTGAAGAACACTAGCATTTGATCTTAAATGTTTACCACAGCTTACGTAAGCAATACTGCTCAACTGAAATACGGTAGTGAATTTTCTGTTGTGTACAGTATGTGGCCATGTATCATTCCTATAACTACCATGAGAGATCCAGTGGTGTGGCTGCAATTTGCTTCTCATTGCTCATTGATTCACTTAGTTGATCTTACTTTGTGCTGTGAAATGTGTTGTGTCCAAAGGATTGGCGTTAAGTTGCAATTACTTTCAGCCCTTGCATATGTAATTCTCCAAATTGGCCATTCTCCATATTCTCCTTTTATAATATTAGGAATTGATCACTTAATAGAATATGAAGATTAGGGAATTGCCAATGAAGTCATGATTGTTGGTTTTTAATCGGTCAGGGTAGGTGTTCATGTAATATTCCCAATTAGCTCCAAATTTATGAATGGTTTCTTGTTGATACTAATTCTCTCATTTGATAAGTAAACTTGTTTCTTAGGTATATATACTATTCCTATTAGATTTCTCATCTTTTTCCTCTTCCTCACCTACTGAGCACACTTACTTTAGTTATGGCCTTCACTATCGCATTGCCCCCGAGTAGCCACTTGCTCAATATGCAACTACTCTGCTTCATCCTAATTTCTCCAAACTTTTCCACTCTAACAATCAGGATTACTAGAAGAATTAATTATTTTTTCAATTAATGAAGACTTATTACCCCTGACTAGTGATGTAAAATACCCAGGTATTTGTCAGCTGAAGTAATTACCCTGAATTCATTAATTCCAGGGTGTTTAATTTACACAATAAACATAGGTAATTCACTATAACACCTCATCAGACTTTTATTTTGGTAGTTTTTGCCTATTGTATTATCATAATCATTGGTCATCGATCCTAGGATTGGTTAGATGCAGCCCTCCGCCCGATTCTTCTATCAGCCAACCTCTTCACATTGATGTAACTCTTCTCTTTTAAATCCTTCACAACCTGTTCCATGCATCTCTTACGAGGTCTGCCTTTTCCATTCTTCCTGTTCACTTCCCTCGACGATTGTCTTCATCAGGCCATTGTGTCTTAAGATGTGGCCGGTGAAGTTCTCCCATCCTCTTTTTAGAGTTTTCAGCAGACTTCTCTTTTCTCCCACTCTTATTAGGACTTCTTCATTACTTAATTGGTTGATCCATTTAATGTTCATCATTCTTCTGTAACACCACAATTTGACCCTTCCACCTTTTTCGTGTCCTCGGCTGTCATTGCCCATGCCTCACTGCCGTAAAGAAACATACACCAGATGTATGTTCTTGTGAATTGTTTCCTTATTTGTGCGCTTGTATTTCCTACTGTAAGTGGATTCCTTTTTTGATAAAATACCTTTTCCAGTTTTTTTCTCATAGTTTAATGTTGGTTTTGGCCTCTTTTTTTCTTGCTGCACACCAATATCTTAGTCTTCTTCTTATTGATCTTCAGCTGATATCTGGCCATTGTCCTTTCCATGGTTGTTAGCATCTTTTTCAGATACTTCTCTGTCTCTGCTATAAGAGCTATGAAATCAGTGAATCGCAGCATGCTTATTTTTCTCCATGGATAGTCACTCCAGAAGACTTCTCTTTGATTTTGTTGATGGCTCTCTTGATGTAAACATTAAAAATTACGGGAGACAGTGCACAGCCTTGTCTCACTCCTTTCCTTATCCTTGCTTCTTCACAGCTGGGTCCAGATTTTAACAAAGCTGCTTGGTTTTTATACAAACTTGATAAGTCCTCAGTCATTGTATGACAATTCAATTCCTTTTAGAATTCCTAGTATTAAATTCCAATCTACGTTGCCAAAAGCCTTCTCTAAATCCATAAATGTAATGAAGGTTGGTTTGTTCTTCTCCATTCTCTTCTCTATTTGAAGCCTAAGGGCCAATATTGCTTCTCTTGTACCCTTACTTTTCCTGAATCCGAATTGATCTTCATCCATGAACTGCTTTTGGTTATTATATGATATAAAAAGTATTTTCCAAGAACAAAAATCCCAGATAGCAAGCTAAACTTGCAGCAAAGTTGCTGAAGGTTTGTAATGACAAAGTTACAACTTTGCAAAAAGTTTGTCGTAACAAGCCTGCATACCTGATGCAAGCTTGAATCAAACCTCCTAGTTACGTGTCTTCAAATTTGCTGCAGACTAGTCGTATCAAACCTGCTGCAAACGTTAAATGAAATGTAAAAATTAAATAATAGAACAATAATACTTGTAGAAATTTATTAACTTTAATGTTCTACATGTTTATCAATCATGATATCCTCAATATTATCAACTCCAGTGAATTTGTTCATCCTTTCATTCCTAGAAAAAAAACATGAAAAATTACTACAAATGATATGAAAGATCATGCCTATATAATATTTAATTTGATAGTATATAAAGTTTTTACTTAATTCTCCTTTGATTTGAAATTTGCGCACAGCAGGCATGGAAATTTGTACATTACAAATGAACAAAATGTCAAGTTCCCTTTAAAACTGAAGTAAATTTCTATTACAATGGAGTAAATCAGCCACTTTAACCATACAACCTCTAGATGCAGGATAAGCCAAGAATTGAGGCTTCTGTAATGCTTCAGTTAGGATGCCTCCCAATAATTATTTTGGAAGAAGTGGTTAAGTGGCCTTCCAATCTTTTTACATTGAGGCCTTTGCATCAAACTGGAAGCCAGTCCACCAAAAATATAGCCAATTGACACAAGGAAAAACAATATTAAAATTAGAAAAACTTACTTTCAGAGGGGTTTAACAGAGACTGCAGAAGTATAATGATGCTGTTGAGTTGCTCTATTTCCTGTTTGTTTTTTAGGCGACCGGTGGCAGACTATTTAGGAACCACGCAATTGAAGAGTTCAGATTGTACCAATGAGGAAGCTTTAGAGGAAGGTGTGGAGAGAAACCATATAGCCTACTTCTTAAAAGTCTTGCGCCATAAATTAGTACCTGGAATGTTAACAAAAATTTACTGCTATAGGGATCTGATGAGAACATAATACATATTGACTCTATTTCATTCCAGATAAGTAACCACCTTAAAAATACCTCATCAATGAAGACATCCATTTTAACACCAGCATCAACAGGGTTACAGGTTTCCTGCATCCATAACTCGAATTATACCTAGAAAATTAATAGCAACTGTAAACATCAAACGAGCTTATACCTGTAAATAGTTTCATTATTCCAACTGAAAACAAACTTACCTTCCATTGTGGAATGAGTATGCCTCTTATCAAATTCAATTAGGATATAATGAGAACTTAATACTGACATCATTTGATTCCAAAGAAATAATCAGCATACACAATTCTCATCACTGAACAAATCCATACCACACATCAGATTCACCAGTGTTTTTACAGTTTTCTGCATCCATAACTGGAAAAAATACCAGGAAAATTCATTACATCTGTGAATATCAAACATGGTTACACCTGGTAAATAAGTTTCACGACTTCAAGGAAAACCAAACAAAGGAATACGCAACTTATAGAATAGAAGCTATAGAAGGAATAAGAACTAGTTATTTATGGGAATTAAAGCACTCTTTCCTTCATAAGAAGGTAACAACACTTGGAAAATTCACCACTTCAAAATTTACAAAGAAATACTGTTCACTATCTCAGGTATCATTGAGGAAGTAATGCACCCTGGGTAGGTACAAAAATTAGCTTTACCATGAAACAAGTTCCACCTCAAAATATCACTGGCACAGAAGAATTCATGCAATTTTTCGTTAGACTTTGTTAGGCTTGATTAGTTCAAGAGGGGTTCTAACAACATATAAACAACACACATCAAATACAAAATCCATTCAGGAATGAGCATTCGAGGCATTCATGCCATACCATTAGCCATTCGAGAGGAAATCACATTTATCTCCAATCAATATACCTTACATCATATAACATTTATCTATCATGCATTCGTCCATGACGTATGAAACAGGCTAGATAAAGTTCGTCAGTGTTACTTCACAACAAAATTTAATTTTTAAAGTAGGTAACAATAATGCACAACACGTATTTTCTAATTCACTTTCACGCACAATACAATAACTTACTCATAATTAAAAGACACTCCACTCAACAGAACTTACTATATGGGATAAATAAAAAGCAAGAAGGAAAGTGTGTTCATTCATTTAAGCTATATCCTCGCCTAATTCAAAAAGCATAGGCCCGAGGTTGTTAATTGACCATCTAACATAAAAGTTAATCTTTGATATCGGTTTACACTTCACTACTTTCATCTATGCAACAATAACACATATTCCACAAACATAATTACTACCTTGCATAAAACTTTGATTTCGCTAATCAGTCCATCGAGGACTGACGATGTCTTCCCATAAAGGTATGCAATAGTCACAATTTCTTACATACTTGTTACTGAAATAAAATAACTCAATTACTGCTGTTGGTTAACATAATATAACCAACCATTCACTTTAGCATGCATCCGATACAGGTGTAACCTACCCTAGTACGAAATAAATACGATATTAATAAGATTGTGGTTAGCATGCATTTCAAGAAATACTGAAGCAATAACACCATTTCATGCAATTTTACAACTTACCGGTGGAAGGTAGGGCCATTTCTGTCCATTTTGGCGATTACTGTTCCCATTGAGCAAACCCGTATCGAGCAGGAATACACCTGCAAGTGAAAAATAAACATTGCATTTTCCCGCCAGACAGTAAGTCTGTGGATAAAGATAATAATTTTCAGAAGAATAAAAACACTTTAAAGTATTTACGAACCTTCAGAATACCTCGCCAGTCACATGCTTCATTTAAACTTGATATTTTCTAAGCACGTCGCTCACGGTAAATTCACGAAATCGTAGCACGACATGGCTAAATGCGCAAGGCGGCGCAAGCGCTCAAGGATACCGATGTTAGTTATGTACGCTTCACCGCAGAGTTTATAATAATAATAAATTAATTGTTCGGCTCGGTTCGGTTGGTCTTGTGACATAGAACTCGTCAATAAGATTAAAACAATAGTAGCACAAGGGAGCTAGAATAATATACAATTAATAATATTATACGCAGAGCGGGCATAAACACATACGATGATGCTGTATACAAAGCAAGCTTATAAAAGTATAAACATTGTGCGAGCATAAAAACATATACGATTAACATGTAAAAAAAAATAATTAGAATTAAAAGACACATTTAGAGATTCTCATCAAAATACTTATTCAAGCTGTAATGCAATTTGCTTAGTAGAATTTTACATAATCTACCCTTGAAAGTGCCCCCTCCAGTAACCTCAACGAGAGAAACGATGAGATTATGTGGAGTATTAGGCGGTACTGGGTGAAAAAACTACAGTATGTCAGCGTTCGCTTTCCTCTTCGAGAGAATCTCCGAAATACAGCCTTTAGTTATGGTAAAAGTATGCCACAGCAAGTTTGATGCAAACTTGCCATAACAACTTTGTCATAACAAGCCTATGACAACCCTATGACAAGTTTGTCGTAAGCTTGCATGCTATCTGGGATGTAGAAAATTGTGCCAATATTGAATTTTTTAATTGAAGGTTTCCAATTTGAAGGAACTTCCACATTTTTTTGCCAAAAATGATTGAGTTTGTAAAATAAAAAGACCTGTATTTTTCCATTCTTTGATCTGTCAATTAGTTCTCGAGTTATAAGTGGCAAGAAACTGGTGTGTTTAACTCAAATATTCGGAAAAGTGGGCGTGCAAAGAGGGCTCGTACATTCGACATCGCCCAAGCACAACTGACACCAGGAAGCTCCTTCACCTTATCACAACAATGGGGGACACTGACAGCTGACTCTGCACATGGAAGTGCTTGGAGTGAAAGGCGGGAGGTGGATGATGTAGGAATCCTCAACTCAGCTTGTCTGGTGGGTGTCGCCATTGGCTTATTTTAAATTTTCATTTATGAGTGAATGGCTGTGGTTAGAAGATCAATTTTTTCACTAAATTTTATTTTTCGTTTACATCTAACGATTTCTTGTACAAAATAGCAATTTTGGTTCTCAGTAAATGCCCCCATTTCAGGAGTGAACTATTCAATGTAACAATCCTATTTTGAGTCATTTTCTTGAGTACCTCGATCTCTCTGAAATAGTTCTTTCTTTGCGCTCATTCCCGCTGTTGCTAGTCATAGAGTTATGTGACATTTCCAACTTATCCTCTTCTTGTTCTTTGAATGGACTGTCCACGTTATTGACTTCCTATTGTTATGATGGGTTTATGTTTCTCCTTTACTTTAGATTTTTCTCTCTATCAAGCTATCTCCAGCTGTGTGGTAAAAAATTAATTTTTGCAGCTCGTTGTGCATTCCATCTTTCTCCCCTTATTTTGGATCCAGCCTCACGTACAGAACGCCCTTTCCATGGCAGCAGACAAGACACGGGCCCCTAAAACCACTCCACCGTAATATTGGGCGTATATCTTCCTTTGCCTCTGATACACCTACTCATATGAAAGATTGTCACCAAAGGCCCTCTTTATCTCTTTAATCTGCTATATCTTTGCGAAGATCAACAGCATTCAAACCCATGTGGTTACCGAGTTCACAACTTAAAGTCATCGCAACAAGTAGTTCTTCAGGCCTCTAGTTGCAACTTTGTGCAGCAGGGTTTAACAGATAAATGGCAAAATGAGTTTGGCCTACACCAAATTTTTTCTTCTTCTCAAATTCAGTAAGCACCAGTTTCTCTTCAGCCTTTTGAAGAGGAAACTCTGGAGTCTCTTTAGTTAAAGTTTTCTGTAGGCTGTTAAGTTTGGCATACACTTTAGGATGACCAGAGTATTTGACTCTATAATCAACTCTATGATGCGATCTTTTCAACCCTAACCTAAAACATAAAGTCTTCAAGAGGTCTTCTTTTCATATCAGAGGAGGTATCTCCTTCCACACTAACAACTAGTTTCTGGAGGACAAATTTATTTGATAACAAACTCTGTAACAGAACAGCTGGAATTCCCAGGCCATTTCAAAGAATGGCTCTCTTTGAACTTCTAATCCAATTGAAGCCAGTCATAGAGTGATGACCTTTAAATTGCCTTTTTAAGACAATCTGTGGCCTATTTAATGTCCTTTTGTGATCAGTATATCATCTTAATATCATCTTAATTTTAAAAAAACACTGCTAAGTGGTAGGTAGAGCTCATAAAATCGTAAATACCCTCATTTTGGGTATTTACCCAGGCCATGAGTAAAAACACCCATTTATAAATGCCCTACCCTCAGGGCATATCACATCACTACCCGTCACCAAGCCAGAATGTCAGAGAAGTACTTGAATGCAACAATGATAGTGAAGAAAGTATACTGGCACTTCACAAGAACAGACCTGACAATGTGCTTAATACAAAGGAACTCTTCACCGTGGCTGGAATAGCTCATGAGACGTACAGTGAACATGTTGAGAGTGAAGCAGAAGTGGAGGTCAGAGGAAAGCTGGAGGAAGAAGAGAAAAGAACAGGAGAAGTAAAGAGAAAAGAAGAATGGGAGAAGGAAAAGAGGTGATTTTGACGGATGATGTTAAACTGAAGCATTTGAAAAGGAGTGAGTCCATCGAAAAGAAAAAATTAAATACGCTCTTCTAAATGGAATAAGCAATAGACTGTAGTCAGGTGCTTTAACAAATAGTCCGGAGGATGCTAGGCTTACTCAGAGAGTTAGCTCGTAGGCTTCCGCGGATGTAGTGTTGACTGTTTATTTTTCTGGGATTCATTCCGCGATGTTTAAAATTGTAAAAAACAATATTTCGCTGGTCCTCCTGTCAGCTTCATCAGGTTAACTGAACTTATTCTTTAGTCTTGCTCGTCTTTATTTATATTAGTGAGGACTCCCATTGTTGCTCTACTTTTTTTAAATTTGAAAAATTCATTTGAGTTTTTTACTCAATGTGTAACCATCTTCTCAGCTGACGTTCTCGGGTCTATTCGCAATTTATATAGCTTCCTTGATTAATCTTGGGTAATAGCGTACCTCCTTTGATATTAATTTTGTCCCCACAAAATTGATATTATGAGTGGGGCCGCTGAGATGGTGCTCAAACGAATTTTTCAAATTTAAAAATTCCAGCAACAATGGGAGTCCTCACACACATAAATAAAGACGAGCAAGATTCAGTTAACCTGATGAAGCTGGCAAGAGGACCAGCGAAATATTGTTTTTTACAATTTTAAACATCGCGGAATGAATCCCGAAAAAATAAACAGTTTACTCAGGGAGTGTTTGAAGGTGTTAAAGAAGGCAAGTTGCCCACGCAGAGGAGAGGAGGAAGGTTGATGCATAACTTTAAGGTCAATTGACAAATGCAAGAGCCAATGGATTTATGATTATTGCAGTGAAAAGCTAAGCATTTTGTAAGAGAAAATCAATGCAATAGGTTTTCCTTTACTCAAGTCATTTATCAAGCAACAGAGATTTTTTTCAGTAAAAATATTCTTTGTCAATAATTGCTTTGTTAACATTTCTCGCACAAGTTTTAACTCGGCCCTAATTTGTGATGCATTGTTATATACCATTTTAAAAGAATATTCAGCTCATAGTGAATCCGTGAAACAAAATGAATACATGTAAAATAATCCAATCAGTTTCGAAAGAATATTGTAATACATATATTGCTTGACCCAGCCCTAACTCAGCATCATGAGAACTGTTTTAAAAGCATAATTTATTATACTTAGCAGTAATAAATACTCTCTTGACTCCTTTTTAAGTATTTGGAATTGTTCTTAGCATTTTATACGATATCATATGCACAGGAAGGAGTTAATTATCTGAACTGAATGGAGTCTAAATGTATTTTTTTAATATTTGCTAATTTATGTTAAGAGGTTATATGAATCGAGAATTAGAGCACCTTTTCCTTAAAATGTTTGTTTTGCATTATCCATTTGGTTTGTTGGTGTTCAGGCACTATTTTTTTTATAAAATAAGTGGTTACTTTTTTTACTGTTTTCGCATATACTAGGTGTTCATATCCCTGCATTATATCATCTAGAAATGCTGCAGCTTCATTTTTCTGGACATCAAGATTTTCTTTTGACTTATCTCTTTGAATTAATATATCAGATAGCATTTTCATAATAACATCCCTGCAGGCACGCTCATATTCGTTTATATAAACCTTGTATCAACAGCAGGGAAAAGGTTGATGCGCTGGCGTTGATTATGAGTTGAGCTCAATGTTATGTATGCCGTTGAGTCTGGGTTGACTGTCATGAAAATCCTTTTCATATCGCCCTATTTGTGTGGTTTTGAGCACTCAGTCTTTTGCTAAAAGTTGGTGTTAAGGTATTCTCATAGTGAAGATGTAATAAATGTATGTGTGTCAGCGTTATTACCAACAGTTTTTTCTGAAATTGATTAAATTTCTCAGAATTAATGGATACATCAAATTGAATGGCATATACCAATGCTTGCCTCTATAAAATATGAATATTCTCTACGCAATTTGTCATGTTGATAGCATGTTTCTTAAGTATGCGGAATTCAGGGCTAAAAGAACGATTAATTGTGTTCGGCCAATCATTCCCGAGGGATATTTATAATTCCGAGATTGGATCCAATTGGATACTCATATCGCGATATAGTATACGCGTATGCTATAGTAAATTCGTATACGATAAATAGCAATGTGAATAATGAACGTATTTACTCATTAATTTACTAATTTATTTAAGCATCTCTTTGAGAAATTCGTATGCTTTTATAGTATTTATTGTCGAGGATACGGAGGACAGAAGTGAAACAAATTTTTATTAGATAGTCGATCGTCTGCATATTCATAAAACCGCGCATTACACGAGCTGAATGCGTGTTGGAATATTATAAAATGCAAACGTCAGCATAGGAAAATGAATCCTATAATATTATATACATTAATGCATTCGTTAAAGTGCGTTATTTATAAACTGCAATATAAATATTTACTTTTGGGTCCTTCGTTTCCATGGATGTCCAAGGTTTGCGGCAAGATTGTTGAGTCTATCAATAGGTCCATATTTTGGTCATTGATCTTTACCTTAATTAAAAGATAACAACTAATAATTTTAAAATAGCTGAGAACATTTGTGGAAAAACGTGTGTCATTTGGAGTGGACATTGAAGACGCATTCATGAAGTACTTGGATATTGAAGACCATTTAAAGAGTCTTTAACCCTTTAAATTTATTGCTTTCTTGTTTCCGGCATTGACGAAAGAGAATTTGTGTATACCTCTTCATGCCGAATTCAAATTTCTTCGGGAAGATTGAAGGTAAGTTCATGCATTTCCTCAGCTTCCCGATCTATTTCTAGCAGAATAAGTAGCATGCTTTGGAGAAAAATTTGGCATATAATAGGAGTTGTAATAAAAACGACTAATGTACTAGTGCATGAGGGTTACGGGTGTTACTTAATTAGTTTCTTGGCATATATTACAGCTTCGTAAGAATCCCGAAAGGTAGTTATAAGCTGTGACAAGGACCCAACGGTGGAGGCTTCTACAAAGGGAGGCGCGGGAACATGTAATCGGCCGTAATAACGTCGGAGAGGAGGATAGGAAGTATAATGAGCCAATACTGCCAGTCAAAAGAAGCTTGGGGGAATGGTTCCGTGTCTCAAAATCAAGGACTGCTGAAAGGAAAAGACGGAAAAGTGGCAACATGAACCAATTGAGGAAGATAACATAGAATACATAATTGATTTGTGATACTCCTTATTTCATAAATAAATGTATTACATTGAATAAGTGATTTATTTCATGGAGTTCCCTCTGAAATTCCCTTAGTATGTATGCAATAGCGAAAATTGCAATGAACAAAGATTCTTCCTTCAAAAATATAATTAAAATTTTTAAAATACGGGTATTAAATTACGTATTAGTACGAAGTTCTGCCACTAGACGGAGCCACAGTCTGAATTTGGTGGATCTTACTGCCTGGATTTGCCGATAGATGACTCTGTTGCTTGTTTAGATCAATGGTTTACATGAAATTGGTTAAATTTGATGCCATGATTTATATAGAGTTTATATGGAGTTTATATAAAGTTGATATCGACGGTTGTGCACGTTTCCCTGCTGTTGATGTGATTTTTACATGAACGATGTATCAACGGAGGATTATGTGCTTGCTGGGATATATGTATCTGTTATCAAAATATCCAAAATTACTTAGGACCAACTTAACCAACAAAGATTAACTTTCCCACTAATACTGTTATTATAATAACACCATTAAAAGCTGTTATCTTGATAATCTTGACTGTGAAGGGGTTGTGGTGGCCTAGTGGGTAGAGTGCTGGGTTATAGACTGCAGGGTCCTGGATTCAAATCCTGGGCACAAGGCTTTCTGGACACCCTCACCTAAAAATCCTCATGATTCTATTTTCTGTGTGTCAGAACTTTGTATGAAATCGCAGGATGCCCCAGGTAATAGAACTGGACCCCTCATCCTGCCCACAATATGTGTTAATTTCACATGGCAATTGCTTAGTATGTGGTGAGCTCTACAAAACAAGTATTACTGTGATCTATGATGTGTACAGTCGTCTGTACTAAATGAAATTCTACCTGTTGGTTTTAAATTAGCTCTTTCTTTAATCCACTTACAACGTCTAAATGGAACTTTGAGTTCTAATTCATCATCACTATTACTAACATTTGAAACAAGTTCTTGAAGATGCCTCAGAACTATTAATACTGCAGTGAACTACAGCGTTAGTACCAGGGTTGATTGATTTAAATCACTTGATTTTTACTAAAAAATCATATGATCTTTTGAATGAAATCTGAATGACATAATTCATTTTTGAGAGTAAAATATTAGGAAACCATGCAAGTGATATTTTGAAACTTATATTTAATTCCGAATAAATTGAGTAGGAATTTTAAAGAAAAATGCAAGCATTTTTGACGAAAAAAGTTTCAGGATGACATTTTAAATCAAAATCCATGGACACATTTAAATGTCTGTCTTTTAAAACAGCAAACATATTTTGTTTTATGAAAAAAATCAATCCACAGTAATGGACGTAGTATTATTTTAAGGCAGTAGTTGATAAGTGCATGCAGCATACCACCAGAGATAATTAATTGAACAAAAATTGTTAAACAATGATAACAAGGCAATTTTTACCCGATAAAAATAAGTTTATACAAGCTGTCAGTAAGGGTATAATTTATCTTTTAGAACATTTGAAAATTGTGCTATTTTTGTGGGTTTTTAATTGAAGTGTAAACAATATTTTGTGATGTAGAAAACCCGAGAAGATTTTCTACAGCTAGATCACTGGGAAAACCTTCGATAATATTTTGTGATGTCACATACATGAACGCAGAATCTGTGAATGAAGAAAACGTTAACTGATTTATGTACAGATAGAATATTATATCAGTCCTGTGTATAATGTAGATTCAAGAGCAATTTAGGAAAACAAATGATGAAATGAATAACATATGAAACAAGTAATTCTGTAATTTTTACTTCGGTAACTGTGTGTAAATATGGTAATATGTGTACCTCTATTTCTAGAAGTATATTAAAGAAGGCATTGCATGCATTGTATTGGATTGCTATAATTTAAATGTGTGCTTAAAAGTAATAACTAGGCAGTTATATTGTTTATTAATATTAATTAATAATAATATTAAAATACTCACTCAATATTTAAAAAACCAACAAAATAAATATTAATAAATATTTATTTTGTAGTTTTGAGCCCACCACTTAAAGCCAAAAAAACTTCCCTCCAGCTGATGATGCTAAGCCAATCATTTTTATAATGGTGTTTCCTCAGCCTTATTCAGGATATTATCCTGAGTTCTCCACTACTGCAGGACAGGGGTGATGATTTATAGAATAGTGCGCAAGTTAATCTCTAGGGTAATTTACACCCTTCCTTCCTGGTCTTAAGGGGGCAGCTGTTTTCGTGATGATGCTTCTATGTAGATAGTCAACAGCAGCATCTATCTCATCCAGGTTTCTAAACTTGCACTGGGGTGCCCCCTCTAGGGCAGCTCCAAGCCTTTTTCGATATAGTCCCCAGTTGGTAGTCCTGGGGTTCCTATATGTTATTTCCCAGTAATTGGATTCTAAAAGAGTGAAGAGTATATGTCTGTGGTCAGTGGTCTGTGAAAGTTACCTCCCCTGACACTCTTCACCCATCAATCCTGTGCTATAGAGAACTGGTGCACAGTGTAATATCTATCACATCCTGCCTAATGCTGTTTGCAAAGGTAGGTTGTGATCCTTTGTTGAGTATATGTAACTCCGTAGCCATCAGATACTCCAACAGGGCCTCTCCCCAACCGTTGGTGCTTCCACTCCGCCACACACCATGTAGTACGAGTTAGCATCACAACTGATAAGCAGATCCCACTTGTAGGTCTTAAGGCCGCTTTACACGATACAATTTTTTGCACAATTTCTTGTACAAACTCTTGTATAGACTGAACGAGATTGTATGTTCGTCTGAATGGAATTAGAACACGTTCTATTTCCCGTTCAGTCATTCAGACAATCGCACAAGTTTTCGTACAATTTGCCGCTTTACACGGTACAATTTCCTCATGCAAGGGTTTGTACAAGAAATTGTACAAAAAATTGTATCGTGTAAAGCGGCCTTTACAGTGACTCACCAGCCTCACCATCTCATTTGATGGTGGAGGAGCTGGTGCATCGGATGGCAGGTAGGAGGAGCAGATGACCACCCACCTGTTCTTACCTTCCCCCAGGGTCGGCAGAACTGCTGTCTGATCCCTACTGGTAAATTCCGATAGATGCAAAGCACTTATCCCATTAACATAGATACAAGATCTAGGCCTATCAACAGTGGTACAGTAATATATTTTTCTCCTTGTCATGCTCAGGCCCCTGACTCTTCCCTGGCAAGCCCAGGATACCTGAATCAGCTATTTTGATCATACCTTCAGAGAGTATCCTTTGCAGGACCCTGAGGCTGCCTTACTATGTCGCAGGTTGGCTTGAAGCACGACTATGCCAGCCATGGTTTGGCCCCGCCCACATCTTCTTCCTCCCTTGTCTCCTCTTCGAGGGGATATGGAGCCTTCCCTTAGGCCCCCACCCACAGGGGCTTCCGAGTCAGCCTCTCAGCGCCCTCCATTGTTTTGTTTAAGGGTTCCAAGTTTGGTCTCAGGAGTAGCTAGGGAAATACGGTGTCCGCCCGTGCAGAGCCCTGCTTGCAGGGTAAGGCTAAAGAAAACCGGAGGTCGCCCAGTATCTGGAGTCTCTCTGTTAGTGACTTCTTACCCTCCCCCCCGCAGATGCAGTCAACCTTGGCACCGAGATGCACCGTGGTGATGGGAGCTTTTTATTGACCGCCAGGTCTAGATCCGTCATGTTCAGCGAAACCAGGGGCACTGTGGTGAAGAGCCACCTCAAAGAGGTCTTGGTGGTCAATGGGCATGTTCTGCCCCTGTGTCCCACCCTGGAGTCACTGACCCCTAACCCCTAAGAGTAAATTTATTAGTTACAACTGTGATAATCCAGGCTATTCAAAATATCGATCCTCTAAAATACTCCATGACTCAGATACTTAGCCTTTTGAGTGAAAAATCTTGTGTAAGTTTCTCTGTGACGGCTTGTCCATCGTGCGGATCTTAATAACATCTGGTGATGACAATGCCAAGCCTCCTATATTTTTACTTATTCTTAATTCAAAATAATGCTAGGACTGCTGTTAGGCATTCCTCACATTTCAGAATCTTAATTTAGATCGAGACAGTGTGAGTTGCTGCAGGAGCTCTGTCGCTGGTCAAGCTGGCAAGTAGACCCTTCGAGTTCTCTGTTTCTATTGTAAACTCGTTGAATGGCAAATAGGTAGCATTTTGAGAAATAAAGAGAGCGAGAGTCATATGAAGATGATGCCATGTCTAATGAAAATATAATTATCCCCAAGTTGTGTGCAGGTTAATTAGAGACAAAATTCAGATGCACTCAATGTATACGTATAATCAAAGTCCTAGCGTATGATTTAAGAGGAAAAAAATTAACAAAAGTAGCCACGACCTGTAATCATAAAAGTTATGTACTGATTTAGTTTCATTTTATTTAAGGTGATTTGTGTGTTTTAAAAGGAGTCAGAATTGATAGGCAGACAAAGGGAAATACCTTTTTTCAGTACACTGCATTAATTTAAAGAGAAAAAAGTGTACAAGGTCTGTTCAAAAAATACGTTGACTGTAGTCATAAAACTAGAAGAAACGGTATTTAGTAGTTGCGTGCCTGGGTTGCCTGCCAGGCCAACGCACACACTTACCCCAATGGTGTATCCACTTGTAGAAAAACAGTCCTGTTATGCTTCTTTTGTAATGTCCTTCAGCTCCTTCGTCGCATTTGCCTTAATCTCAGGAATCGTCTCAAATCTTCCTCCTTTCAAGGGTCTTTTGAGTTCGAAGATCAAGAAAAAGTCACAAGGAGCAAGGTCACTTGAGTAGGTGGGGGGTGGGGAAGCCTCTTATAATCCTTTACAAGGAGTTCTCATCTTCTTTGGAATGATCAAGCGATTCCTGACAAACCTGAACGCCATTGGCTTTTTGGCCGTCCATCATCAGGCGTTGCACAAATTTTGCAGCAACGTGGTGCACCTTCAATGTTTCGGTCTAAATCTTGTAATAAGATCCGACTGATATCCCACACTCATCAGCACTCATCACACTCATCATCTTCCTGACGGTCAGAGGTTGACTTGTCTGCTCCAATGTGTTGATTTTGTCGACGTGTGGGTCGTCAGTTGCATTGGAAGGACTACGTCCAGGACACTCATCATCTTCGATCAACTGTCAACCACCATTTAAACGTTCATGCCACCAGAAGCATGCCTTACACTTCAAGGCAACATCACTGTAAGCCATGTTGAGCATAGCAAATGTTTTAGTTGCAGATTCTCCAGGTTTAGCACAAAATTTCACAGCAAGCCTTTGCTCCTTCAGGTCATTCATTCTGAAATCCATCAAACGAAACAATAGCACTTCACTAAAAACCGCATTGCTAATCAAAAAATGAAGATATCTCCAACAGGGAAACGGCGTTATTATCAGCTGATCTGTACAAATCTAGTGACACAAAGTGGATTTCCCTGGAACAACTGGAGCCGGGCAATTCAAACAGTCCCCGTATTTTTTGAACCGACCTCTTATTTCTACTTAAACAGCGATAGTGAGTATTGGGTATCGGCCACTGTCCCTGTCTGCTCCAGCCATTAAACAAAAGGCTAAATTATCTACACGCTGATATGCTGTCTATGAATTATGCTTCTTCCTATTTTGGGATATCAAGCATCAAAGGCGAGTCTTATTATATACTTTTTGCGTGAATAGTATACACAAAACATGCTTTTTGGTTATGTAGTCATTAATTATTGAGTGTACATCAACGCAAGGTATCGTATGAATTTTTTTGGGAGGCATAATAATTAAAAATGAAACTTTGTTACGATAAATTACCGCAGGCAATGAACTAAATTGATGGCACTGGCCTGCCAGGTGGAAGGAAAGAAGCAGTTGCAGGCGTGAGGGTTGCTTTTCGGAAACCGAAGAAGTATTTAAGGGAGGATTTGAGGGGGAAGAGAGAAATAATGAGTACATAGTTATTGATGATTGAAAGAAATGGATACGTGGACTCAAATCAGACTTCAAACGATTAGTTCTTCAATCAAAGGAAGATAAAGAGTGGGCAGTGTGGAAGCAATTATTATCAATAGTGAGGTTGGTCCACCTTAATAGGGTGGTTTCCTATTATTTTTTTATTGTCTTGATCGAAAGTTTATAACCTCTGGAGTACGTGTTTTAAGTCGTTCGATTTTTAAATGACGTTAAGTATTTTTCCTCATTAATTAAAAAGTGAAAAAAATCAATGGCGCGAAAACGCGACGGCAAACTATTGCATGCCGGTTAATCCTACGCGTGACGTCAAACTATTTCCTTTACCTGCCACCAGGTGGTGCTGCGGGCGCTTCCAAATAGACGCCGCACTCCGTTAAAGCTTATGAACAAGTATTGGAGGCATATTTATTCCGTTAATTAATTATAATTAACTTTTATTTATTTATTTGACATTACTTATGCAGTTGATTCATTTAAAATCAGTTAGTATTCCTTTCACAAGCATATCATGTAGTTCGCCTATCGCCGCACGACCTTCACGCCATGCTTCGTCGTAGCAGAAGACACAGCGAGCAGGACGTCCTTGAGCCTATAAAATGACTAATAATACCATGTTTAACTGAGAATTCTTTTCCAACATTGATAGTTTTTACAGGTTAATACTAATAAATATTCACTAGAGCTAAGGGGCCCTGGAATACAACGGTAAGTTCAGGAGACGAATTTTCCTATGCTTCGCAACGTAAACTACATACCTGTTACGTCAGCATGAAGGCAGCGCACCCCGCCATTTCAGAGCCTTTTCAAATGGCCTTAAAATTAACATTTAATTCTCTAGTAAACTGGGATTTCTCAATACAAACTTTTTGCGTAAATTAAATACATTTATGGCAGGGCACAAATCGCAATTAATGAAGTCTGTTTTCTTTGATGAAGGAAACTACCCTATTGTGCTTCTTTTGACTTTATCTTAATATCCAGAGCAGTACATCCAGGAGCATAGTGTGAAGGTATTTATCCTTAGCGTCTATTATTTAAGTGCAAGTCAGTGCATAAGTTCTGTGAGTGAAGAGACCTTTAGCAAGCAGTAAAAGCAGGTGAAAGAAGTTCAATGTTATCTTTGTTAAAATTTCAACTTTACTATTTATAATCTGGAATAATGTAGAAGAGCTTTATTGTGACTGGAAATGTAATCAATGGAGGCAATACATAGAGGATGTCTTTAGGTAGGTTATTGTGTTCTAATGATAGGTAACATATCTTCCATTACTAAATACGTATGTGACTGGCTAGAAACTCTATCAAAAGCTCTCCCCTCTTAGTTAAAATCAGCACAATTGCAGTATTTATTTTATAATCTTTCGTAATCTATGCCTTTAATACAGCTCTTAATTCTTGATATAAAAATGATTTTTTTGGTAAAGCCTGTGGACATCTTTTGATTTTATGTTTTCTCCCTCCATGCAGGTGTGCTGAGAGGCCTCTTTGATGATTTCCACCAGCCCTATTAAGAAGCTTTAAAAGTTTTACGAGGGAAACATTATGTGTGCATGATATTCTAGTGTCCCCGAAAGTGAAGTTTACTAAATTCCTACAATTGCCATTTGTGTTTCATTGAAATCTAACAAATCTTTGAAGTGAAAGTTGATTCACTAATCCCTGTACACCATTTTGAGAGAGGCCTTATTGTTGGGAAGTGACTTGACGATGGAAATATTCGAAAAAGTTGTGTGGAGAATCACAAAGGATAAAATAAAGGAAGCCCAGAATGTGGTGTCTGCCATGCAGGAGGAATTGCTGAGGCTGTTGTCGCCTGCTTCTGCTGGCAGTGGAGCGGGAGCGGCAATGGCAGTGGGGACCATGGCACATCGCGGTACACCCATGGCGGTTCACCCACGTCCCAGAGTGGAGCAATGTGGAGGTGCTGCTCGAGTGAGGTAAGGGTCATCATGAGAGGACAGGGTGGCGATCGTCAGGGAAAACTGGGAAAACCTGGAATTGCCAGGGAATTTTGGAAATCTGGAAAAGTCAGGGAATTCTCGTAACAGTCAGGGAGAAATGGGGATAGGAAATTCTCATCATTTTTCTACCATTACGTTTACCAGGCAGTCTTTCCCGCCCTTTATTTCACCAAAACATTTCACCAACTAAAACTAATATCCGTCGCCGAAGTTCATAGAATAAGCCCCGTCAATTTGTTGAATATCCAGTTGTGAATCTTAGTTATTTAGTTGTGAATCAGTCGTACAATTTATCCCTTTTGAATATCCTTAATGCGATATTTGCCTAGTAGTGTTAAAATTCATGATCACCGTTTGTTCTGCTCATCACAAGGAATCCGAGGCTTTGTTTTCGGAAGATTTTACCTCACATTTTTTTATTAACTTCCCAGACTCAGGTCGAGAGGTAGTTGTAGCACACTAGCTTGTAGTAAATACGTGCTTACATTTCTAAAAATACCAGACGATGATTATTAAATCGGCAATACAAGTACGATCACACGTGTAAATAAAATTTTACGTGAGATCGTCTTCGATTTCCATGGCCCCCTTCGCGAGACCATAAGAAGAGTGTTCTCCTCCCCTCCCCACATTTCACGCTCGACGCAATTATTGAATGGCCTTAGCTCCTTCTCGAAGCAATTTAGTCAAGTCACAAACCACTTCAAATATGATATTCCTAAATATGACACTGTCGTTGCTAATTGCCTCCTGTTTTCGCTCGCTGTGGCATAATTACGTTTTGTTTGTTTAAGCAAATATTTTTACATTTTTCATTCCCTATTACAATCAAGGGGTTATAACCCCTTCCCCATAACCCATATCATATATGACCTCGTTAATCAAATTGTTATTCGCTTCTAAAACTTGTGCCATCTGATTTTGATCCTGTTCAAGAAATTGGCTTTGGTTTGTGTTTGTTGCGCAGCTTAGTGATACCTGTGAACTACCACGACCCGCCACCTCTTCCTTGAAGAATTACACATTATCAATTTGTAATTTTACCGAAAGAAACATACACGGCCGCGAAAAATGTATTAAAAGTGTGTTGGTAAGTTGAAATCCAGACCTCTTTGTTATTAATACATATATGGATGGTTTTCCGTGAGTTTAGGTTTTTTATTAAAAATGAAAACTATTCAACTTATGGCCGACGTTTCGGAAATTTTATTTTTCCTTTTTCAAGGCTGTAAATGGGATGAACCAGCAATAACATGAAAATAATAAACATGATCTAAAGGATATTTACAGTGCCAAAAATGCTTTACAATATATATATTTCTTTTTGTTAATTGGTTAATTTGGTTAAACACATAATAACAGATAATTGGGAACTTATAGCAAAAAACACAATCCTTAACAGAGAAGATTTTTTTGAACTATTTGATATATGTGTAAACCAAGGATATTTGCAATACAAAGATTGTCAATATCGTATGAAAAATGGAGTTCCAATGGGATCCCCAGTGGCAACCATTTTAGCAGATCTCACAATGAACAACCTCCTAGACTCAGTAATTCCAAAGTTACCTTTTAACCCATAGTGCTGGGGAGTGCGATCGCGCTCCTCTGAATTCTAGTGAAAAGTGCCGGGGAGCGCTATCGTGCTCCTTCTGTATTGTCATTAAAAATTGTTGTTTGTTCACTGATTGTTGACTAATGGCATTTTAATGCAGAGAACTTTAGACACCGAACCTTTGTAATTCCAAAATTGACAACTAGCGTTCATTTTCCTTCGTTTTTACATGAGCTATGTTAAATAATATTTTTACCTGAAGATCTACAAAATCGGCCTAAATGCTCCGGCAATTTTAGCATAGCTCCTTGGATATTCGTTGGCACTCAAAGGGTTAATATACCTTTCATCCACAAATTTGTGGATGATTTATATCTAACATTGCCAAACAAAATCCCGGAATACACTATTTTAGATCATTTTAAAAATTTCCATCTTAAATTACAATTTACCATAGAATATGAAAAGAATAACAAACTCCCTTTCCTGGACATGATGATTAAAAGAAATTTCGACGGTTCATTCACAATAGATTGGTGGAAAAAACCACACAAAACCGATAGATACCTAAATTTCCATTCCCACCACCCTCTGAACCAAAAATTAAATACAGCTCACGCACTGAAATTCAGAGCACTCAATTTAAGTGATAGCATTTTCCACGAAAAAAATTTAAAAATTGTTGAAGGAATTTTAGAAAAAAAAACATTTTCCAAAACAACTTATCCATTCAATAATACACTCGAAAAGAATTTCATTTTCACCCATAAAATACCACACAAATTCAAGTAACACGTCAAACAACAAAAACCCAATACAGGGGAATTATTTATATAAATGGATTATAGGAACAAGTAAGTAGAGTCTTCAAAAAAACAGATTACAAAATAGCACATAAAAATCACAAAACTCAACATAAACTTTTATATTCAAAACTAAAATCTGGGGCCGTATTCTGTAAATATCACTTTCCGTTTCCGATTCCTCGACGTTTCAGATTCCGTTTCCATGATCTGGCAACGGAGACTCGAAAACGCTAGTCTGTAAGGACTTCGACGACTTTTCCGTTTCCTCCCCTCGACCTCGGAGAGAGGAGGCTAAGATAGCCGAAGTATTGGTGAACTACGTCAGGACTGTTATGACGTAACATCGACGAGCCAATGAGAAAAATCAGCAGTGATTTGTTTTTCAAACAAAAACAACACAAAAAACATTGTGGATGGTTAGCAAATTTGGTGAGTACCTATAAGTATATTTTCGTGAAACTAATTATCTTTATTTAATGGAAAATTGAATTACAAGTGTCATATTATGTGATTTTTATATATTTAAGAAATGAATCTATATAATTTAATGTGACTGTGAAACTTTAAAAGAATATGTGCATATCTGAACGCCAAACTCCTAAATCGACGTGATGATAGTCAAAAAGTAATATTAAGAGCAGATGCCATTTGCGGACATAAAATAAGTAAATTTGTGTATTGTTAAAGGTAATCAATTAGCATTTACTTGTCATGGAAGGGAGTTTTGGAATTGTGCTATGGTGGGAACTAGTGATCGTATTGATGTCGTGTTTGCAAGAACGGTGACGGTGGGTGATTAAGTATGTAATGTAGGTAGAGGGGCACTTATAATTTTGAAAAACGCACAAATAGACATTAGCCAGTTGCTCGTGAAACTGAGTAAAAAATTTCCTAGAATTCGTTTCCGAACATTTAAGTGACACATTTGCGAGTAGCGAATTGGAAGGTACCAAAGAATTCAATGTAAGCACTTAAAAGTATATGCATTATCCTTCGACATTAATTACTTTCTGCAGGGAAATCGCTCTGTAGTTAATTTATTGCAGCAGAATTCTAATGACAATTGTATGTGTATATTCATTTTGGTGAAACGATTAGTTTGCACCCCAAGGATGCTTGTAATGTAAATTTATTTAAAATTGTAACTATATTAATTAAAACTGTATATTATGAAGGACGATATTAATGTCTAAAGCCTATAAATCTCTTTTTTACAGATACCTCAGAAGGCAGAGAATCATTGTCTTAAAATTGGATGATACCTATTTGTTTTTGCTATTTCCATTTTGCATTATTTCATAAACTTGTTCTTTTTAATTCTAGTTTTATTCCACAATTTGTTCTCTTACTATCATTTTATATCACAATTCTTGTCACTTAAAAATATGTAGAAACACTTAGTTTCTTGTATGTTTAAAGTTAAGAATAAAATACTTCATAATTTAAAAAACTTGTTATATCAAGGAACAGTAAAAATAACAACATATTTAACAAATAGGCAAATGCTACCACTGAGAAAGATCATGCATTCTTGCATAGATATAGTAAGTGTGAAAAGGTGGTTTAGGTAATTCAATTATTATATAGCACCACCAACCTATTGCTCTTGCGTCAGTGATGAGGAAATTTCTACATAAATACGTACTTCAATGTGGAGTGTAAGTTAGTTGCTGTCATTTTGAGATCATTCCAAGAGTGAGATATGAGTTAGCTGTGCATGATATGAGAAGGGTGACATTCAATCATTGATGACTGTCATTGATCATTCAATCAATGACAGTCATCAATTAAAAAGTAATATCGTTTATTCAATACCATGTAACAATTGTAATAGTAACTATATAGGCCAAACATCACAATATTTAAAAAACAGACTATCACAACATAGAACATCCATAAAAAATAAAATACAATCCTGTGCATTAACAAATCATGCAATCGAAAATAGCCATACTTTTAATTTCGACCAAACAAAAATTTTAGACACAGAACAAAATTTATCAAAAAGGTTATTCAAAGAAATGTATCATATTAGTAAAGATCAAAATTCATGTAATAAAAGAACTGACATTTGTAATTTAAGTAAAATATATAACAATTCAATACATCGAAATTAAAAATTATAACACAGACCTTAGCAGCCAATTTGTAAACAAATTCAATTATTGAACTTAAGGTAAGTATGTAAAATTTATTCCATGTAATCTTTTGACATTAAAATTTGTGAAAAAATATATATTGTAAAGCATTTTTGGCACTGTAAATATCCTTTAGATCATGTTTATTATTTTTATGTTGTTGGTGGTTCATCCCATTTATAGCCTTCAAGGAGGAAAAATAAAATTTCCGAAACGTCCGCCATAAGTTGAATAGTTTTCATTTTTAATAAAAAACCTAAACTCACGGAAAACCATCCATATATTAAAAGTGTGTACAATTTGTGTGAGGGCTTCACTTGTGAAGGTTTAATATATTTTTTCATTAGGGCGGAGGTGCGGTGTATTTATTCATTCTTATAGTTTTTAATGTATTGATTTCAGCTTTTAACATTTTCTGTATTTTGACGAAAATGTAATTCAGCAGAAATAAAATATTCTGATAATAGGAGACCTTTTGCGACCGGTAGGGGAAATTGGTAAAGCCATCAGGGAAAAATCAGGGAATTTGAAAATTGATTATCAGTAGCCACCCTGGAGGAAGATGTGCTTACGTTTCACTGAATTATTCTAGTTCCAAATCTGGTACATGAGAGTATTCCAATCATTTCAGCTTCAAGACATCGCGAAGGAAGTGGACTAAGGAAACTACATAGATCATTTTGATAGTATCTCTAGGGTCATTCCGTGTGAAATCAACCAGTGAATTTACCTGACCCTTTGCGATTTTGATGAAAATTGGTAAAGTTGTTGGTCCTAGAGAGAAACTAAATAATACCAAGTATTACACTCCTGGGCCAAATACTTTGTTAGAAAATTGAGTCTAAATATTGCCCAAAAATCAAATTTTAGGTCTGCACTTTTTGAATTGTCGTAACTCCGATACCAACACACTTAGAGAGTTGTGTGTGGTGTCATTTTGAAGCTCTTAATATTGCCTTTCATTTGATAATTCACATGCCGAGGTTAAAAATAATTATAGTTCAAAGGTCAAGGTCAACATAGTTTGACCTTGAATTATAAAAAATGGGATATTTTATTTTGCTTAATTTTTTTCCTTAACAACATACGGCCCAGTCCATATCGATTCAGCCAGGGGCCTTACCTTCATAGTCTCAGATGTTATTGAATTTAACATATGTCAAACTTCAGGACAAACTAAGTAATACGTATATTTTAGTTTTGTCCAAAAAAATTTTTGGCCAGAGATACAGTCCACCGAACACGGGCCCGCGAGCGCTTTTTTTCAAATGCGATTTTTGACAAAATACTAAAATGCTCATATCTCAGGAACGGTTCAAGATATTTTGCTCCTTTTTGTTTTATTTGAAAGATAATAATTTTGTGAGAAAAATGATATCCTAGATTTGAAAATATGTGTCCACATTCTCTTGCTGCAATTTTTTTATTTTATTTTTTTTATAAAAAAAATTGTTTTTCTTAAAAACGCCAATCCTAAAAATTTTTATTTTTTTACTGTTTGTCAGTACCATAGAGTACTACAATCCCTGAAAAGGAGGCCTTCTACTTTTCAGTTTAACAGGTTTTATAAATTAATGTAATTTTTTACCTTCCATGGTGAATTTCTTGATTGCAAGTTTTTATAATTTTGTTATTTTAAAACACCAATCTCAAAAAAATTGTACTGTTTGTGTTTAACTAAAAACAACAAATGAAACAAAGTTAGGAACTAGTTAGATGTTGATAATTTTTTTAGAATTTCTTTATTAATAACCTTCCAAATCATTAATAATCTTCTGGAATAATGTGGAAGATTCTAGATGATTCCAAAACGTAACGGAACCTTCTAGAACAATTTGGAAGCTTCCAGATAATTTCAGATCATAATAGAACACACTTCAACAATCTACAAACTTGCAAATAATTCCAGAATCTAACAAAATACTCTAGGACAATGTGGAAGCTTCCAGATAACTTCCGAAAACCTCTGAGGACAATGTGGAACCTTCCACATAATTAAAGAATGTAACAGAACTTTCTAGAACAATCTGAAACTAACCGGAAAATTCTAAATGTTTGACCTAGCATATAAAAGGGAGGACACATGAACTGGCAGTTCAGTTGTCAACAGGCAAACAAAGAGAGTAGTTAAAAGTTTTTTTTGTTAACAGTATCTGTGAAGGTTTATGAGAATTCTGCTGACAGACTGGGTTGTGGTGTTTGTGGAAAAGTCTATTTGAAATGTCTTCTGACTGGGGCCATAGGAGAGTGAAGTGTGCTGACTATTTTCATATCCATAAAAGAGTGATACATAAGACTAGCAAAAAGATTTCAGGTTGGAAATAAGAGTGCTCATTTAAGGACTCTGTATGACATGAAGTAGAAAAACAGCACTCAGTTCTACCTTTGAATACACGCTGCTATTCACCTTTGCCTGCACATATGAGTTCTTGGGCTGACTAAGAAAACAAGATTTTTGCACCAATTATCATGTATTTTTCAACATTGTTTCTCCTTGCGATTCAAAGGACTTTGATCAATCACTTCCAAACATTTTTAATTCCCTTAGTTTAATAAGATTGAACCAACTCTGCAAAATAAGCATTTGCCTCTGCTTTGAACTCATTATTTGAAAATATCTATATCAGCCACTTCTTCAAGTTTGGGGAGAGGATATGATGGCTGTGAGCTAAAAGCAGTGAACATGTGGACACACTTCAAAGTGTATCACGGTATTGCAGGGGTTCGATTCCTGAGTTTTCTTTCCTTACTCCATCCTTTTTTTACCGTTAAATGTTTTTGTGAACTCCTATATTGATGCGCATGTTTTTCTTTGTGATTCAATATGCGTATGTGATTGGTTGTTTTATTCGTGTAACCTTAGGCGTGAAGTCAGTGGTACCAGAGGCCAGGGGTTGGATCGTGGTGAAGATGAGCGTGCTTTGCACAGGAAAAAAATGGCATTGAGGAAAGCGAAGCAGAAGAGGAGAGAGAAGAAGAGAGCGAGGAAACGGTTGGAGGCGATGATGGAGGGAGCGACGCAGAGCAATATGGTTGCACCAGCAGCAGTGGGAATGACGGCTGAATGGTCACAGCCCTCTTGAACGGGTCACCAATGTGGTGCCTGACTAGTGAAAGGTACTGTCTAGAAGAAAACACTTGTGTTACTCAAGGGATTTTGTTCCTAAGGCGGAATGTTTCCCAGGGGAAATTTTATTTATTTTCAAACCTTAAATGGATGGATGCTTTGGATCATCAGTCAATAAAGGCAAAAATCAAGGAAGATGTTTATTAAAAAAAAGGTACCCTTTTTTGTTTACTCACCTATTGTTCTAATTCATGCTCTCCTAAGGGATATAATTTTGGAAGAACATGTATAAAAGTTAATGTAGTGCAAATAAATTGAAAAAAATCCAAATTATCTTTCGTCATTTGCTTAATTGCGGAGTCGATTTTGGCTGGAGAAATACCCCCTGCCACCACACACAACGAAGTATCATGGCTTTTCAGGAAAGTGGCTGAAAATAGTACTGATGTTTACAGGTGGATGGTCATTGATGATTTCAGTGATGGCATTGTCATACACAAGGTATGAAATTTAAAGTGTTGTTGGTGGTGAAAGAGGATTTAAGGGTTTTGGTGAAAGGAATGAACTCAGAGGAACCAGCGGAATGAGAAATTGCATTAAAGGTATTCTTGTTGAGTAGCTGTCCACGTAGCAATGAATGGTAATTGATCCTTTTTAAGAATGATAGATTGAGCATTTTTGGTGAAAATCAACACATGCTTCGCCCCTTTATAAATATATATTGTGACGGAACGGGCTTGATTCACCTTTGCCCGTTGACTCGCCGCAGTCCTTACGCCTTCGAGTACTGGAACCCTTACCTTTGCCTCGACACCTCGTCTCCTTCGGACTTTCCCGGGTGGGAAATGGTTTTGAGAAAAAGGGATATCGCGACCATTGTCGCGTGTTTGAGAAGGGCGCCACCTCAAAACCGCGGCATCGGACCAGCTCAGCCAGCAAAGCAAGGACGATCCAAATTGTTCGAGGGTCGGGGGGACTTTATGCCAGGGCGGACGGTAAAACAGTGAGGGTCGTATGACGTGAGCACGGGAGAAATTACACGAAGCGTAAGAATGAACCTCTGCCTTTTTTTTACAATTAACACAAGCAACATTTATTCACTGAAATGAGCATGAAAATGAACACGAAGGCACTCTACAGCTAAATAACACAGGTCTTAATGACTAATGAGGGATGAAGAGGTGAATGAATGGCGAGACATAAATGGAACAAAATTAACAACAATGAAATAATCACCCTGTAACACTTTAAACAAATAAATGACCAAACATGATAAAAATAGAATAAAATAAACTACTAAATGGAAAGAATTACACGCTCCTCGTCCTTTTATGAATACTAATGATGAGGACGGGAGTAAGTGATACAGAAATATGGTCCCGTAGGACTATGATTGTCCACTCTTGGGATCAGTTTGACTCTTCTCTTGACCTGAAGGGACTTTAACTCTGTTTGGATATCTCGTACACCACTTATTCTGGCGCACACGGGTTTCACAGTGGGGAAGCGTGAATAAGAGGGTTGAAACCACTTAGGATTGGGGAAATACGGGTGTGGCGATACTTATGTGTGAGCTGGTGTGGAGCTTGACGGCGAAATCCAGCGCGGAGAGACTGCACCGTTGAGTTTTCGGTAGGGTGGCGTGGAGAACGGAATTCAACAACTCCTGTTGAAATAATGCACCTTCCGACTGAAAGGAACTCGTCCAACCTTTGGTTGCGGGGATGCGGCGACCCGCTATCTTTTGCGGTCTGTCACCCTTATCTACCCGAAACCGCACCTCCTCTCTGGGGTGCCGGGATCGAGGTCCGCTGCGTCTCGTTCCTCCTCTGGGGCAGAACGCAGGAAAAACCGCTAGGGAACGACTTTGTCAATTCCTCGCGGAAGTCGTGGTGATCTCCGTCTCCGATTATCGCCTCTCTCTCTCCGTCCACACTCTCGCCTGGCTTCACCAGCACACCTTGAGCTTCTCTGCTCGACTTCCAATCACCAACTGCCAACTTATATCTCACCCGACTCAACCGTCGGCGTCCTCCTTGTAACGCTCATCCCCATCACACGTGACTTCAATTCAAAAATCACCAATAGATTCACGGCTTACACTGCCCAATGACCTGGGTAGACACAAAAGTGGCGTGATCCTCACTCTTAAAGAATCCAATGCACAAGACAAAGGAACATTTTACCAGATATCCACGCAGAAAAAGGCAGGCGTTCATCTCGCTTACGCAACGGGGACCTGGCTTGGGACGCAAATGACCGGCGCGGGAGGCGCGACCAGGGAAAAACAAAGATAAGACAGCCAATCCGTCACAATATATATAATTCACACAAAAAGACACTTAACGCAAAACATAGATACATGAAAAAAGGAGACACTCACAAAGTAGACTAGGAGACGTTTCGGTGCCATTCTTGATCCGGAGAGAGTGATGTTCTCCGTTGAGAGTGAGGGGGTGGAAAGGGAAAAGGGTGGGGGGAAGAGGTGACCAATAGGGACTCTCAATGTTGCTGATTGAGGCCTGGAAACTCCCATGCCTTAGAAACGAATATGTGGGCGGATTCTCTGGTTCTTGCCTCTATGGGAGAGTCCCTATTGGTCACCTTTTCCTCCCCACCACCAGCCCCTCTTCCCCCCACCCTTTTCCTTTCCACCCCCTCACTCTCCGCGGAGAATCATATAGCCACGAACTTGAGCATTTAGGAAATTAATAGGCTTGCATCACGTGTCTGCTGCATGTATTCCAAATGGGGGAGCCGACGGGCCGAGCTAGAGAAAATTGTAAATGTTTAAATATTTATAAAAAACGCATATATGAATTGCCACTAAATTATATTTTTGGAATAGTTAGCTGGGTATGTTTAATATACGGAAAAAAAGTTTCGGCCGATTCTGAGATGGAGTATTTGAGAAAAGTTTATTAATAATTATTTAAACATTAGTGATTACCAACAATAGGGTTTAGAAGAAAATCATTTTTTCTTGACATATTTGCATCCAATAAAGATTTAGCTTTAAAAAGAGCTATTAGTCATTGCTGTATGACAATTACAAGCGGAGATATGAGTGATAATATGATTTAAGGCTCGGATTTTTGCTAAAAATGCGAAAAAATTAAAACATGCATAATTCGCTCAAAAAATTTTTTTTCACAAAACTGTTTGAGGGTATTTAGTTTGAGTTGATTTCGTTCCCATACACCAATTTTTATCAAAATCTGAGACCCTAGGGGACAAACGTTTGTTGAATTGAGGTGGAATGACCCATATATAGATTTTTATAAAGGCCCAGGTATGAGTCCAGGCAGTAATTGTATGTTTGCATAGGTTTAAATCATATTTGTGGTTCCGACAGTGACTTGGAGCCATAGCTAGCTCCGTAGCACAAGTTTGTTTTCGTCCCTTCGAGAAAAATGTTGAAATTTCTTATTACAATTTGTAATTATTATATCTCTCCCTGCTGTTGAACGGGCACCTTCAGCTAGTACTCATTATGTGTGATTGTGGTGGTCTGGTGGGTTGAGCACTGAAGGGTCCTGGCGTCATATCCGCGTGAAGCGTCCCTGGACACTCCAACCTAAAATTCTCACGGTGCGATTTTCTGATTTTCAGAACTTGTGGGAAATCACAGGCGGAAATATAAAGCATTGAAGGAAATCCTTGTGACCATTGCTATTTGGATCAAAAAAGATTCCCTGAAGTTCAGCAATTCAACCATAATTTTAATTTTATTCATTTTAACAGCAACAAATTCTCTTTGCTTAGGTTTGTCGAAGAAGAATTGGGTAAAAGTGCGAGAAGGAAAAAAGAAAACATCTCATGCAACTCCTGTCATTTGTTTTCAACAGTTCTCATTCCATCGCACTTGCACCTATGAAATTCCAAAAAAAGAGCTAATTGATTCTGGAATTCCACGCCCTTTGTGCTAGGCCAGCGGCTTCATCCGTACGATTCTCATCGCAAGTACGCCAATACAAATACTTATTCCCAGCCACAGGTAAAATTGATGCCCTGCTTCTCAAAATCCATGGGACTCTGCACATGAATGAATTGAATTGAATTTATTTCATGCTCTGGGTTTCCCCATAAGAGCAGTACATACAGAAAACATTGGTAAAGTTTGCAACAAAAACAACACAACAGAAAGCAAAGCAAACAAGTCATCAAATAATAAGTCAAAACTATAAACAATAACAATATTGTCAGAAAAGACTGAGTTACAATAATGTCATAAATTTTATATAAATTAATACAATAGTTAGGTTACATTTAAAGTCCTCATTGAAACAATAATTGTTGACAATTTATGCACAGGTTTAATTACATTTATGATTTATAAGTCTTCATTGAAACAATATTCGAAAAGTTTTCCCTTAAAGATTGGTAGAGAGGCAGAGTTTTTTATGGGCAAAGGCAATGAATTCCAAAGGGCTTTTACTGTGAAAAGGGGCATAAAGAAAAGAGCAGGGGAGAAGAGTTTATATTCTTACGAATGAACTCGAACCTCACTATTTTAAATGTTCCCCAATTCATTTAAAATGCTGATTCCCTTCGCTTTTTCCTATAAAATCTGTCAAATTTCTTGACAATGCCACAATGCGGAAGACCTTTTTTCTTCAGATGCGAATATGGTCCGAAACACTCATACTGACACTATATAATCAAAAGATGCGTTTGATCAATCATGAGTACATACGTGAATCAGCTGTTTTAATTAAGCTAACTAAATTTCTCAAACTTAGGCATTTTAGCATATTTCAGTTTCAATATTATAATAAATGACTAAAAATCACAGCAACCAAATTTTACCGATTAGTTATAAAAACAATGTAGTGATGTATGATGCATGGTAATCCAGTCACTGAAATAAGTACGATTGTTGATATTCGAGTCACTCAGATCAGCTAAAAATATTGCGTCACGGTGAACACAGTGATATATTTTTCCTCTTAAGTTTGCGCACTGATTTGTGTATTCGACTCTTCTCATACTTCTTTCTTGTGTGGTCAGTCAGGGAAGGAATCACATTTTACACTTCCATCTATCTTCCCTGATATGTTGCTGCACCTGACCTCGACAATTGCGGGTCGTCATCACTCACAATCTCCTTAAAACTAATGTTTTTGAATGCACAAAGCTTACATATTATCGTAAATGCACTTCTACCCTTAGGAAAATTTACTAAAGGAAACTATTTACTTAAAGTGAATTGAAACATTTAAAGTTAACTTTTGAATTGAAAAGTTTTTCTAAAGTCATGAGTTCATTTTAATGTTTTCTTTATTTTCTATATATATTTCTTTCATTTTTTTCTAAAGTTTTGAGCCAGTCATAAAGTTTTCCTATAGTTTTTTCAAAATTTATTGATGAATTCTAAAGTTTTTTAAGTTTACTTTAGGATGATGTTTCAATTCACTTTAAGTAAACTTAAAGTTTTCTTTAGTAAATTTTCCTGAGGGTAATGTCGATATTTTGCTGTGCACAGTTGAAAAAAAACCACTATTTCTTTCCACTATTTTGCTGGTACCTTACAGGCCTTACCAGACGACTCCTCACATGTATGTCGAAGGTGGCCACTCATGGTGCTAGTTGTCCCCGTGCCTACGGAGTCTATAGTCTCGAATATCTCAAAGACTGTCTCTTGAGGTGTGATTGTGAGATATTTTGAACATTAATCTCTCTTTCAAGTCCCCTCTCCCTTCTGCTCACCCCCCTGAACGCTGGCGTCGAGGCAGGTGCTTAAATATGCTGGTGTGTGAGCCATTTAACCCCACTGGGGGGGGATGGAGGGAGGGGGTGGGATGCGAAAATGTCATCGGGTGGTGAGAGGATTGATTGGTTAAGGGGGTTGCATGTGTGGCCAGTTGGGATTGGTCTGTGATTGAATGGACTGATTGTTTAAGAGTGTGATCATTCCTGCATCATTTTCACCATCCTTTGTTCCCTTCATGCTTCTCAGTCGAAACAAAAAGGCTGACTAGGGTCCTTAGTCTTGCATGAGAATGGTAGAATAGAACTGGTATCAGGAGTGGGGGATTCTCGTAGCTCATCACCATCATCTAAATCAGTATGTGAGGAAGATTGATGGCGAAATGCTGGGACGAGTTAACATGGGTGGGCACGAGTTTGAACAGCATCAGGTGAAATCAGTAAGCAATGGCGCCGTTTACCGTATTTTTTAATTGCCGAATCTGATAGAGTTTGTAAAATAAAAAAAACCGTATCTTTCCATTTTTTGATCCGTCAATTATTTCTCGAGTTATAAGGGGCGAAAAACTGATGTTTTTAACCCTTTTGGAAAAGTGGGCGTGGTGCAACCTCTGACGTATATCGACTTCGTCCAATCATAACTGACCCCACGAAGCTGCTTTGCCTTATTGCAAAGGGGGGACACAGCTGACTCTGCCAAAGGAAACTGTTGCGACAGGATCTGTGTGAGCAAACATTCCGAGAACCCCCCCTTCCTCTTCCATCCCCTCCCTTAAAAGCAGTCGAGGACGGGAGGAATATGACGTCAATGGTATCAAAGTAAGCTTTTTCGGTGGGCGTCACCTTTTGCCTGTTTTAATTTTTGATTTATGAGTGAATGGTTGTGGTTAGAAGATTAATTTTTTCACTAGAATTCTTTTTTTGTTTCCATCTAATGATTTCATACACAAAATTGCGATTTCGGTTCCGAGTAAACGCCCCCATTAGCATTCTTCAAAATGAGGCTGGAACATGTATTACGTACACCCAATAAAGTACAATAACAAATGTGTTCTGCCCAGAGGTTGGTCCAGCATATGAGGTTGAGCTCATCGAATGCCAAGCCCAAAACCACGAAAAATTCAATCCGTGGGCTCAGAGGTCAGTTCCATCCCCTTCACAGGCTGCTCAGAAAAATGTGCTGAAAATATCACAAATTTGGGGAAATGTCCAAATGTCTCGGTTAGTATTCGAACGCGGGATCTCCGGTGTAGGAACACAGTTCTACTCACATTTTCAGTAAAGGTCACAAGCTCTGAATTTACCTGTGAACTTCTTTGCAGGCACTACTGTACTCATCGAACAGCGTTCTGTTCTCACACTGGTAGATAAAAATGGGGCGTTTTATACCCCATGCAAACGACCAATTGTGACACCCATTGCTAATGACGTAGAAGCGTGCATCGTGTGGGCATGGAAACATCTTCCCTGGCAGGTGGCGGTGATGCAATCCGAAACGTCCGTCATGGCTATGCAACTCCCATTGAGCTCGTAACTTTTGTGCACTTGATATTCGCTGCAAACTCCAATGGTAAGTTCCAATTACACCATTTCTAAATTGCGCTTTGAGTACTTTGTGCACTCTTGTGGATCTGGAAATTTCCAGTGAATGTGATCAGCCTCATTATAGTCGTCTGCCTTTTACATCTACATAATGCCCTGCAAGCCAACATAAAGGTGTGTGGCAGGGGGTGAATTCACATCAAACATGCATTACATATCATGCTTAAGAAAGGATTAGTAATAATTTAGGAGCCTAAACTTCACAATTAAACAAAAAAGGATTTGATTGTAGTAAAGCAAGCATGCAAAAACATGCTGTGAGTCAGGTTAGCTTTGAAGTCCTTATACCGACATGCAACTACCTATGCTATGGATTGATTCACTCATATTTATTCTCTTGGATATATTTACAGCTACAGCTAGATATATTTTAACTTGACATAAGCGCTAGAACCAGGTTTTCCTTACCCTTCACTGGCCTATGAGGCACACACTGTGTGGGCTGGTCAGCAGTGCATGAACTGGTTTCTGGATCACGGTAAAGTGGGCATTTCAGACAAGCTATGGGGCTGAACTCATTGAAGACTTCCTGACAGAGAACAAGAGTTTGACTGACGTGGGGTCGTTCACCATATTTTTTTCTTATCGCCGAATCTAATAGAATTTGTGAAATAAAAAGACCCGTATTTTTCCGTGTTTTGATCCGTCAATTATTTCTCGAGCTATAAGCGGCGAAAAACTGATGTTTTTAACTCTTTCGGAAAAGTGGGCGTGTGCAACCTCTGACGTATATCGACTTCGTCCAATCACAACTGAGCCCGCGAAGCTACTTCGCCTTATCGCAAAGGAGGGGGGGGACACAGCTGACTCTGCCAATGGAAACTGTTGCGTCAGCATCTGTTCGAGCAGACCTTCCGAGAACCCCCCTCCACTCCCTTCCCTTCCCCTAAAAGCAGTCAAGGACGTGAGGAAAATGACGTCAATGTTATCACAGCAGCTTTTTCGGTGGGCGTCACCTGTTGCCTATTTTAATTTTTAATATATGAGTGAATGGTTGTGGTTAGAAGATTAATTTTTTCACTAAAATTCTTTTTTTGTTTCCATTAACGGTTTCGTGTACAAAATTGCTCCGAGTTTTCTGTTCCGAGTAAACGCCTCCATTCCTTGACGATTTGGCATATTAAGAGACACGCAAGGTGAGCGATTTTCTAAGTCTTTCCTGGGACCCACTGGCAGAGGATGTGTGGATATCACATGGCGTTCGACATCTACTTAATACCCTGCAAGCCACCATAAAGGCGTGTGGCAGGGGTGAATTACCAATCATGCATAAAAAGCATTAGTAAGTGTATTCTAGACTAAACTTCATGATTTAAAAATATAAAAATAGCAAAGCAAGCATGCAATACAAATGCTGTTAGTGGGTTACCTTAAAGTTCTTATACCAACATGCAACTATCTATGGTATCCATTGATACACTTGTATATTAATACTATTGGATGCATTTACAGCTATTCATATCCCTATTAGTCCAAGGAACGAAGGACATTTTGAATCTGTCAGTTCAGCAATCAATTTCACTAATTTTGAGATTATGGTCCAGCCTACCATAGTAACTTGGGGAAGTGAAGGCTGGGAAAGCCTGCGATCTTTTTTCATAGTCAGTTGGGGTTCGCAAAATATTTTTAACGCCATCACTGAAAATACTATCTCGGAGTTTATATAAGAGGATAAGTCAAAATTTCAACCTGCGATCTGACATTGATTCCAATTTTAATTCATTTAATAGACTGGTTACGCTAATAAGGTTATCGTACCGTCCCTTTACAAATCTTGCCGATCTTCGCTGCACACGTTCAAGTTCATTATTTAGGCCTGATTGTTAAGGATCTCATACTAGCAGCGAATTCTAAATGAAGTACAATTGTAGAATGGAGAAATTGTAGAAGGTACAATTGTTTTCATTCTTAAGAATGATGAAGTAGCTAATTTCTTGTTCGTCTGTAAGGGAATAATTTTTTATTATTCTTGAATCCTTTAGTGAGAAAATTCGGTTTTGATTTATTGAAATCCGTTTACACTCGCTAAAGAACAAGAAATTACGCATTTTTATGGTGATTTTGTCGAGTTTTCGAATTTATAACACCAGAATATTACTATCAAACATTATTATTCATACGTCATGCATTTTGGCTGGAGCGACCGCAGCGCCAGTTGAAGACAACTAACGCATTTCGTCTGCTATAAGCGCAGAAATTGGTGGATTTAGCGAGAAATACGGTGGGTTGATGCCTTTTTTTACGTGTCATTTTATTTCTTGTGAAATTACGCATACAATCAGTTTTTTTGCAAAAATGACATGCCACTATGGTATTTTTAAACGTTATATTACCATGCGATGGCCATTCTCGCCGTTAATCGTATGTAATTTCAAATACAATTTGTGCAAAAAGGAGTATGGGTTGGTATGATTATCTTCACTTTATTAGACAGAGGAACTTTAGTTCTTTAAGTGCTGAAAATATAAAAAAAATTACATGACTTTCACTTTTCGGATCAACCTCCTTAATTTTTTTAACTTCATAGGCGTTGAAATAGGAATATGTCACTCCAAATTGCATCACATATTTCCGCGTAACGCTAACAAAACTTGTGTCGCCTTACTTTAATAACCTTAAACTGTTGTCAAGAATCATCATAGAGATCAAAAAGTTTCTGGGCATTTACAAATATGGTGAAAAAAAGAGATAAATCAATGATAGTGGTAAGTCATCCCGAGTTCCGTCACATTTTTCACAATCGCAAAATTAGGGGCAGAATCACGTATCCTTTCATGGTGTGGGTAACGTCATCGCAAATCGCACGAATTTATTTTGAAGCGCATTTAGCGCAGTCGTCACAGTAACCGTCCAAATGTTTTTCCATTTCAGATTGGTTACTTAAAACGCATTGTAATTTATAGCAATGAAGGATTGGCAACACGTTCGCTTTCTTAAGCGAAATTAAAAAGCTAATTAATATTCACTTGAATTTCGAGATCAATGATAAAAAGTAAATGTTCTCTTAAACATTGAACGGTGGTATTTTGCATTCCATTATTGTTTAAAATTAGGTAAGTTGTGTGACTTACGTAATTACTACCAGCAGAAATTGGTCATGCAAGATTATTAAATGTTAATTTTTTACATGTGAATGAAGTACCAAATTATCCTTACCAAGGCTCGGTAATCCAGGATAGTCCACTTCTATGAAATGGCGCGTCCACACTCCGCTGTCCATACCAGAGATAAGATTCAGGATTTCCGTTGGGAACTTTTCGATCACCCACCATAAAGTCCCTACAGGGACTTTAGGTGGGTGATCGACAGGTCCCTCTTCTTGCACTCGAAGCAAGGATTAGTGGACAATGATTTGAAAATGGCGAAGATCTCGAGACTGCCGTTTTCAACCAGCTCAATTCTCAGGCGGAGAACTTCTACGCATCCGTTTCATACATGATATGTATTGCAAATTTGGTGTGAACTCACCCCCTGCCATATACCTTATGATAGCTTGCAGGGTATTATGTAGGTGTAGATGTGTGTAGAGGGGTTGAAGAAGCTAGTGCAACGTTACGAAAAGGGCTTAGAAGCGAACGGTGAATAAGTGAGAAAGTTAAGTAGGTTTGTAGAATACGCTTCGTATATTCTTGATGAGATAATGAATTATCTGGATGAGTTTTTTGTCAGAAAAGACAAATATTTGCTTAGTTTTGATGGAATTTATCGTTAAGCACAAGTAAATTGGAAAATAATATAGTTTTACCTCAAAATGTGGAACGTATGACACGTTTGAAACCCTTAAATAGTGTGGCAGCGAATTACCTGAACAGAAAACGTACCTATTAATTTCGCAGATATAAATCAAAAGTGAGTATTTGAAATGAAAATATTCTTCCAGCTTTGACAAAAAACAAGCCACACTAGTTATTTTCACCCGCCATACGTCTCTCAAGTTGATTTATAAATCCGAATTTATTTCAAATGAAAAAAATATGCGATTGAGGGTACAACTTCACAAAAATCCTGCGCCTTACGAAATACACCAATTTTAGGTTTTATTGATACATTTGACACATAAAAGTTAATACTTTCAATGGCATATGTGAAGCAAGCGCATCGTTTCCAGCAAACCTAACAACCGGTTGTGTAATAAACACGCATGAAAATGCCATTTCCTTCATCTATCCATTAATATCAAAGGTGAGAATGATGTATGCCTTTTATAAGGTAATCTGCCTCGTAACACTCAAAAGGAATTTTGGAATTTTTTTATTAATCGGCAAGATTTATTAAGGGACGATACGATAACTATATTAGCGTAACCAGTCTATTAAATGAATTTAAATGGGAATCATTGTCAGATCGCAGGTTGAAATTTAGCCTTAATCTCTTAAATAAATTCCAAGATAATATTTTCAGTGATGACGTCAAAAATATTTTGCAAACCCCGACTTACTATGGTAGACTGGACCATAATCACAAAATTAGAGAAATTGATTGCCGAACTGACAGATTCAAAATGTCCTTTTTCTCTCGTACAATTAGGGATATGAATAGCGGTAAATATGTCTAATATGAGCGAATGAATCTAGCTTAGGTAGTTTCATGTTGTTATAAGGACTTGAAGGTAACCCAACTAACAGCGCGTTTTTGCATGCGTAGTGCATTTTAGCACTACGCATGTAAAAAACGTTTTAGCATTTTGTCTTTTTAAATATATATAATTTTTATACTGCTCTAAACTTCACTATTTAAAAAAAGATAAAAAAAAGCAAAGCAAACATACAAAAACATGCTGTACGTTGGGTTAGCTTCCAGTCCTTATACCAACATGCAGCTACCAATGTTATCCATTGCTACACTCGTACTGAATATATTTACCGTTATTCATCTCCCTAATAGTACGAGGAAAAAAGGACATTTTGAATCTGTCAGTTCGGCAATCAATCTCTCTAATTTTGTGATTATGGTCCAGTCTGCCATAGTAAGTTGGGGTCCGCAAAATATTTTTAACATCATCACTGAAAATATTATCTTGGAATTTATTTAGGAGATTAAGTCTAAATTTCAACCTGCGATCTGACAAAGATTCCCAATTTAATTCACTTAATAGACTGGTTACGCTAATAAGGTTATCGTACCGTCCCTTTACAAATCTTGCCGATCTTCGCTGCACACGTTCAAGTTCATTATTTAGACCGATTTCGTAGGGATCCCATACACTGGCAGCATATTGCAAATGAGGTCTAACATCGGTACAAAAGTAGCTGATTTCTCGTACATGATCGTCACATTTTAAATTTTTGGTCAGTGTGGGAACCGATACCTCGTCGAAAAAACTGTTATGATGCCTTAACCCACTCAGCCTCAGCCGTCGTTTATCGAAGAGTAAATATCATCTCGAGATGCACAATGTAAACGGCGAAACAAATGAATCATCACACTACGATCATTCACTTAGTTAACTAGTGCAAGCACAAATAGGCCAAAAATTTAACAAGAATCGTTTCTTAGAACACGCCATCGGCCCCAATTATGTTATAAATCACCCAAAACTCTCTTTATCTCACCGTACTCAAAGTTTTACACCACTCAGAAACTGAAATGAACTGTATCACGCAACTGAATAAAGTGATAGATCTTGCGATAGGTAACCTAGGCTGTAAACCGGCCAACAGCAGAACCGGCATAAGAATGTGCTCCCTTGATTGGCGGAGCGTAACCGGTGAGCGGGATGTAGGATCTAGTTTTTTTCCCGGCGTATAATGCTGCTGAAGTCTTCACGGGTTCTCCACCGGGTCAGGGAAACGGCTAAGGCCGACGTTTCGACGGCTAACACTGCCATCGTCCTCAGGGCGTTGAGTGTCAGGTCCAAGAAAAATGCCGGTATATATACTCTTTCCCTTGGCTCAGGTCACTCCTGATTGGCTCAAGTCACACGTGAATTGCTCCGCAAATGGATACCAGGAGAGGGAAATAGAACTGGCCCTTAAAAGGACCTTGGGCTCCCACCATCCAGAAAAAAGACAGGCCCCCGAAGAAGGACATTTGGCCCCGGAGAAGACCGACGAAGAGAGGGAAAACCCTTAGCCAGAGCATGTCTCCCGTATGTCTCAACCATTGCGGGGAAAATTTCACGTATTCTCAAAAAGAGAAATATTGAGACTATCCACAAACCTCCGGGAAAGCTCAGGAACCAACTCGTCAGGGTCAAAGACGGATTGGGCCTCAAAACTCCCGGAATTTATCATATTCCCTGCGAGTGTGGTGAGGTCTACATTGGAGAAACCGGCCGCACCATTGAAACCCGCATCAAGGAGCACCGGAGGTGCATCAGATTGGGATACCCTGAGAAGTCCGCCGTCGCCGAGCATAGCCTCAACAAGGACCATCTGATTGCTTTCGACGACGCTAAATTACTTAGCAGATCCTATGGTTATTGGGACCGTTTAACCAAGGAGGCAATTGAAATTAGGTTAGAGGCGAAGAATTTCAACCGCGACACAGGATACGCCCTCAGTTACGTGTGGAAGCCGGTGATCCGGAACATACGAGAAGAGAGAGAGGGAGGATTGGAAAGAGCCAATCAGGAGCGACCTGAGCCAAGGCGAAGAGTATATATACCGGCATTTTTCTTGGACCTGACACTCAGGACATTGGGGCTTCGGACCTTATCCTATCCCCATCCCTTCCATTCCTATCCTTATACCTTTCCTCCCGGTCTGAAGCGCCTATTAGTGCGGAAACTGACTTGAAAACACCCATGAATTCTGTCACTCAACGCCCTGAGGACGATGGCAGTGTTAGCCGTCGAAAGTCGGCCTTTGCCGTTTACCTGACCCGGTGGAGAACCCGTGAAGACTTCACCTGTGAGCGGGAGTTTAAGACAGACTGCGATGCGTTAAGAAAGAGAATTCAACGTCTCATTTTCTGTGCTAAACAGGCGAGTCGCCCTGGCTACGGGGCAGGTTAAGAGAACCAGAATTGGTCCCCATGTTCAGCCGAGGAGATTTTCCGAGCTATGATAATTTTCATGGACGATCATCAATACATGATTAAATATACATGCAGTGCTCAGGGACTCTGAAATATAATGATAAGTTCAGGAGACAAATATGCATGGCTACGTAATTCATGTGTACCTTTTAGGAGATTTTTCAGATTAAAATTAACATTTTTCTTTTCACGTAAACTGGGATTTCTCATTTCAAACTATGGAGGAATAAATTTGAAGATAATGAACAAATCATTTATTTGAATTATGAACATTTCTTTTGGTATCTATATTGGAGGAAGCGAGCTCCCTCAGCAAGCGACAGGCGTGGTTTAAGCCGTGCAGTGTTGCCTTGCCGAGGGAGCTCGCTTTCGCCAGTATAAATACCAATCGATTTAAATTAAACGAATCTGTTGAAATATTAGACAATTACATATTGGATACGTTCAGGGCATGTGGATTATAACGCGACCAAGAACGAAATTCTACGACACCCCAGTTTTTAAATGCTAACTTTTTATGAAATTGATCACAACATTTCTTCTATTAAAGTTATACACTGGAAACTTACAGAGTGCATGGAAAACATATATATCTATCGTTATTCGTACTTTGGTTGTAATTGAACGTCTTATTATTGATTTACGAGTCATCAAAGTCGGCGGTTGGTTCGAGCACCGTCTAAAACCGGCACTTTTAACGTTACAACCGTTGTAAAAAATATAAAAAATGCGTTTTAAAAATTTAAGTCTGCTATCCAATAACGCAGAATGAAATTAGGAAAATTACGGCGTGATTAGTTTTTCTGTAGGCCTAGGTATTAGTTTGTTATTCGTATTCAAACTCGAGTGCACATAATTTCTGCGCCGACAGTAAATGTATTAATGGTATATAATGTGTTTTGCGTCTCTTCTTGCGCCGAGATCGCTTGGTTTTCTGACGCTCAAATCTCGGGGGTGTAGATTCCTGCGATGGGGCGAACATCCCACCCTCCTCCAGGGGGATGAGGCGGCATAATGGAAACTGTTCATCCCCCCGTTGTGAGGGGGGGGGAACCACCCCCCCGGGCGCTCTTCCCCCCAGCACAACAATCCCTTCCCAGCACCAAGCAGCGGCTCTCTCAGCAGGGGTTCGCCAGGGGCGGGACTGAGCCTCGCCCTGCGAGCACAGGGGGAGGGGGTGGATGTGGCGCCGGATTCACGTCGTTACGAGGCACGCGCGCACCCTCCACCCCCCCCCCTACTCCACCCCCTCCCTCCCCACGACACGCACGGCGGGAACACGATCGAAGAGCCCGCACACTCCCCCTTCAGAGAGAGAGATAAAAAAATCACCCCCCCACCGCCTTCCCAGGGGCCCCAACCTTTTAATTCTCCTCATCTTTCCACCCTCTTACAAGAGCACCTGAAAGGAATATTGGGTTTTCCCTGTAAGTACCTGCACTCCAAGAATTTCCTCCCCCTCCGGCTGTGTGTCTCGGATGCAGTGGAGCGAAGTCTCGTTTTCTTTTCAGCGCAACGGATAGCGTGGTCTCTTTTTACCGACCCACCCTTCTTGGCCTGTGAGAATCTTGGAGAGGAAGGTTTTTTTTTTAATCAGGATTGTGCAAAGACCAAATAATTGCGATGATTTTGAACGCGTCGATAATTTCCCGCGCGGTAAATAGGGAACTCTTCGGCCGATGTGTATCGCATCACATGGAGTCCGTTTGGGACCAAATCACAAATCAGTGAAAACATATGTGTTGGAATATGAGTCAGAAGTGGATCGATAACATTTGATTGTTGCATTGTTACGCGATAATTCCGAAGTCATCGCCTAAAACCGTTTCGTTGTTGGTTACTAGATCTTATATATTAAGACGTTTCATCTACATATGCGTAATGCCCCGCGGGCCACCTCGAGGGTGTGTGGCAGGGGATGGTCTCACCAAACGCGCCTACGTGCAAGTGTGAGATACTATAATATTTACTTTGTGAACTATAATGGGCATTTCCGTTTATAAAACTGAGAAACACTTTTGATGTCCGAATAACATATTATCATTTTACAGAAAACTAAAGCCCAACTTACTATGGAACACTGGACCATAATCACAAGATTAGATAAAATGATTGATGAAATGACAGATTCAAAATGTCCTTTTTTCCTTGTACATTTAGGGATATGAATAACGGTAAATATATCCAATACGAGCGTAGCAATGGATAACATTGATAGCTGCATGTTGGTATAAAGACCTGAAGGTAACCCAACTAACAGCATGTTTTTGCATGCTTACTTTGCTATTTTCATCTTTTTTAAATAGTGAAGTTTGGACAAATATATTTATACTAATCCTATTTTATGCATGATATATAGTTCATGTTTGGTGAGAATTCACCCCCTGCCACGCACCTTTCTCTTTGAAAATGCTTTATCATGGTCAGCTCCAGCTATTTCGTGTGCAGGAGGAAAGTCACATTTCCTTCCTAAGCGCGGATCAGAATCAGTTCCACTCTTTAATCTGATTTGCAGTGTGCTAAAAGGTATTTTGAAATTTTTCAACAGTCTTTCTCATCGATATACCTTCAGCAACAGCTTGTTTTGCTTTTTACAAATCTCCTTCTGTCCATTTTGCTTTGCTGTCTTCCTTATACTCTTTCTAACCACCTGAAACATAAAAAATTGGATACCTTTGGGGTAATGAGGGTCCGTTGACTTGGTGACTGCCATAGCCCCGAACGCATGATTTTACTCAAAGATTAAAAAAATATGCTGTGCTTTAAATCCTTAATAAATAACTATGTGATGCAAATGTAGGGCTTACCTTGATACTGTGCAATCATTAGTATGTCAGTAGAAGCAGTGAAACGCGATTAATTGTAATCTGGCTTTGCTTACAAAAAAACGGAATAACACTTTATCTCCCTGAACATCCAAAAAAGAACTGCCGAAATGGAGAGCTCTCTTGTAGTAGTTCCAGGGAGAGGTGCGCAGTCTCAGCACCGATTACATCTACATCTGCATAATACCCTGCAAGCCACCATAAAGGTGTGTGGCAGGGGGTGAATTCTCACCAAACATGCGCTACATATCATGCATAAAAAAGGATTAGTATTGATATACTGTTCTAAACTTAACTATTTAAAAAAGATAAAAATAGCAAAACAAACATGCAAAAACGTGCTGTTAGTTGGGTTACCTTCAACTCCTTATTAAACATGCAACTATCTATGCTATGGATTGATTCACTCGTATTGGACATATTTACCGCTATTCATATCCCTAATTGTACGAGGAAAAAAGGACATTTTGAATCTATCAGTTTGGCAATCTATTTCTCTAATTTTGTTATTATGGTCCAGTTCTACCACAGTAAGTTGGGGTTCGCAAAATTTTTTTAATATCGTCACTGAAAATATGGTCTTGGAATTTGTTTAAGAGATTAAGTCTAAATTTCAACCTGCGATCTGACAATGATTCCCAATTTAATTCATTTAATAGACTGGTTACGCTAATAAGGTTATCGTACCGTCCCTTTACAAATCTTGCCGATCTTCGCTGCACACGTTCAAGTTCATTATTTAGACCGATTTCGTAGGGATCCCATACACTGGCAGCATATTCCAAATTAGTTGCAACCTGCGTTACCAACTTTACGAGAAATCATAGAGACCACAATTACTCCTCGACTACCATTTGCCCGTTCTCCCCTAAGCCTATTGTAGCGCCGAAATCGCATTTCGCATTTACGGACGTGTGGACACATTGTTCTCATGTTGATTTTCATATCTCCAGAGGCGGGAAAGTGGAGGCGATAAAAAATCGAGAAAATAGAAGTAATTTCCGCTATCGCTGAAAAGGACAGCATCACAAATTCATCGTAAAATTGCTTCCTATATCTTAGGCTCTCGTATGATTAGAGAACGAGTGGAATGGTACGTCTATGTTAATGCCCTGATTAGCCACCGTGAGGGTGTGTGGCAGGGGACGAAGATCACCAAACATGTGATCTACTTACTTGCGACTATGAGATGCATTGCTACTACTTCATACACACATGTCACATATCAGGGTCACCAGGGCAACCAGGTGGTTATAGTATCTACATATTAATGAATAAATTTCTAGTTACGAAAACATTTTCCTAAATAAATCCATCTGTATTTCCCTATCATGCTCAGTAGTTAGTAATGCTTATTGTTAGTAGTAGTTTATAATGCTTAAACATGCAACATACACTACAGACTACTCTAACAATATTTCACCTACCTATCCCTTTTCTACGCTGCCTATTCTGTTCTCTTTATGGCACGCAGGAAAAATGACATTTTAAATCTATTGGTTCCACAATCTTCTCTCTAATCTTGTTAATCTGATCAAACTTAGCATAATACGCAGGGGTTCTTAATATTTATCTAACGTCATCTGTGAACAAATCGATTTCGAATTTATTTAAAAGGTTTAACCTAAATTTCAACCTGCGTTCTTATAGTAATTCCAATCGTAGTTTTTCTATTAAACTCGTAACACTTATACAATTATCGTAACAGCCCTTAAACAAATCTAGCGGATCTCCTTTGCACACGCTCTAAATATTTTATCAAACCTTCCTCGTACGGATCCCATATACTAGCGGCATATTCTAAATGAGGCCCGACAAGTGTAAAGTAGCTTCTTTCTCGTACTCTCTCATCGTATTTGCCTAGAATCCAATTTACAAATCCTAAACTACAGTTTGCTACACTAGTTATTTCCCTGATGTGTTTCCCCCATGAAATGTCCGGTAGAGGAGGAGGTAGAGATAAGAGAAACTTTCTTTTTCTGAGACCGAAAAAAATCATGGAAAACATTGCGGGATCTTACCTCGCGAGGATATTTTAGAGGAATATAAAAAAACGCCATTCCCTCGTAAACATACAATAACTGACAAAGCAAATAAGTTAACTTTGTATAATTCCACAGATCTATTAAAACCGATCTAGGTTTCGACTTTCGCAGTCATTATCAAGATCTTGATAAATAAGTACACTTTGTAACGTAAATTTCGAACGTAAATAAGTTAACTTTGTCGAAATCTAGGTCGGTTTTAATAAATTGTGGAATTTTACAAAGTTAACTTATTTACGTTATCAATATGTTGTTCCACGAAGTCAAGCGTAGCAATTTGTTATATGTACAATGACCGGTTTATAGCTTTTAATAATTTGAGATATTATTGTCGCCATCGCTGAACTTAGTCGTTAGAAACGTTCAGTACCTTCCCTCCTCTTCTAGGATTTAGGGTTCCCTCAGTCAGTTTGCCGTTGAAGGGGGAGCCAAGGGGGGGTTGCAAACGGAGAAACCTCCCCTCCCACGAAGTTGTGAAATGAAAAAACACACACATCAGATGGAATGGAGGAGTGGTAGAAAAGGGTGGACTCAAAGGTTTTTAGCGGAGGTCGGAGCGGGCTCCATTGTGCGGTGACGACGCGCGCCTGCGCGGAACAAAGGACTGGAAAGTTGAATGGGAGCGTGCGGGAAAAGGAGGATCGAATGGGACCCAAAGATAAAAGGGGCTTGGCGGGGGCGTGATCCGGAGTGTGCCTGGAGGGGAACGTGTGCACGACGGAGGGGGAGGTTTTCTTTCGTTTTCGCGTGGAGGGCAGGGTCGCGTGCTGGTAATGGACACCCCCATCCCCTGAAAAAGAAAAATCTCTGGCTGCCGGAGGGGGCCACGTGACCACGGAAAGACTCCGGCTACACGCAGTTCCGGACTGCAGAGCGACGGGCGGCCCAACGGGCCCCTTTGTGCGCGCGCTGCGAGGCTCAGAATGTCGGGAGGGATAATGAGCACGTTAAGAGAGAGTGCGCGCAGGAATATATCCGGAAGTATTAGGGGGGGGGGGGGGGAACTTGGAAATTTCACTACAAAATTTCCCTACATCTTTACCTAGAAAAGTGTAAGGTTATCCCTAGAAAATTGAACCCCCTTTTTCCCTAGAAAATATTTCTAGGGAATAATTTTCCCTGGAAAATATTTCCCTTGAAAATATTTCCCTAGAAAATTGAACCCCCATTTACCCTAGTAAATATTTCTAGGGAAAATGTTTTCTTAAAAATTAGGCACCGGGGAAAATTTTCCTTAGGTAATTATTCCACTCAATAAACAACATGATTACCCAAAAAACATCTTAGCTAAGTATAAATATAGGGAAGACTTGATGAAAATCAGTATAATAGAGGGCATGTATCACAATGAATGATTGAAAATAACTCAAATTTACCAATGTTTATTCCTTTTTTAGCAGTTCATGTTTACATTTTTCATTAGCATGCACGTTTATTCTTTTTGCCTCCTGCTGGATGAAATCCTCGGATGGCAGTCTCTTCTTTAATGAAAGCACCTGAAAATATAAAGGAGGTCAAGGATGATGGTTATAAAATTGAAGAAATTGTGTTCATAATTACCCTGATAGAAATTTCCCTCCAAAAGTTTCCCTATAAAAGTGTAAGGTTAGAAAATTGAACCCCAATTTTCCCTAGAAAACATTTCTAGGGAATAATTTTCCTTAGAAAATATTTCCTTAGAAAATATTTCCCTAGAAAATATTTCCCTAGAAAATTGAACTGAATTGATTCCCTAGAAATTAGGTACCGTGGAAAAATTTCCTTGGGTAAATATTCCACTCTACAAACAATAGTGCACATGATTATCCAAAAAACATAAAACCTAAATATAGGGAAGACTCGATGAAAATCAGTGGGATAGAGGGCATATATCACATTGAATGATTGAAAAGATCTCAAATTTACCAATGTTTATTCCTCTTTTACCCTGTTGGAAATTTCCCTACAACTTTTCCCTAGAAAAGAGTAAGGCTTTCCCGAGAAAATTGAACCCATTTTCCATAGAAATTATTTCTAGGGAATAATTTTTTCTAGAAGATATTTCCCTAGACAATTGAATCTCCAATTTTCGTAGAAAATATTTCTAGGGAAAATTTTTTCCTAGAAATTAGGTACTGTAGAAAATTTTCATTTCATTCCACTCAATGAACAACATGATTACCCAAAAAACATCAAACCTAAGCATAAATATAGGGAAGACTTGATAAAAGTCAGTGGGATAGAGGGCATATATCACAATGAATGATTGAAAAGAACTCAAATTTACCAATGTTTTTCCTTTTTTACATTTTTACATATGTTTACATTTATCATTATCATACACGTTTATTCTTTTTGCCTCCTGCTGGATGAAATCCTCGGATTGCATTCTCTTCTTGAGTTCATTGATGAATGCATATTAGTATACGGTTAAAATTTTGTGAGAAGAAGATGAAAGACAAAGTTACAGAGATGTGAAGAGAGCAGAGTACCATACAGTCGGCCGTTAGCCTGACGCCACGGCCACTGGTAGGCGTCACGCCTTCACTCAAAAGTATTTTTCTTTCTTAAATGAAATATTACCTATGGAAAACTTTTTTAATTTGCAGTGGAGGGTTTTGCCCACAACATATAAAAACATGAGCAGCATCGAAGCTTAAGTACATCGTCAAAAAACGATTTGAAACTTTAAAAAATTGTTTATATTTCACAATATAATCAATTATTCTATTTTTACAATTCAAGGCCTATTAACCCCTTTAGCACGTCTGTAGATCAAATAGTCTCTGATATATATCGTCAAATGTGTAGTAACTTTTGCAAAATTCGAATTTTTCAACGTTGCAATTTCTCGTGAATGGTTGTGTTTTTTTTGCAAAACGGCTTGGAATTTACAATTTCTAATCAAATGGAACCTTTCTGCCTAATTTGGTCAAAATCTGTGACCCTAAGGTCGATCGATTTTTTATTTAAGTAGTGCGGATAGTAACGTGGAAATTGTATAACACATGAATGTATGTATGTTTCCACTTCAGGAATCTGCATTGACAATGCAGTCGCTGTTTTTTTCTGGAGAATGCCACGATGAAGGAGTCAACCGTAGGCAAATTGTTGGATTGTGCTTTCTTAAATCCATTTTCAGCCATGCTTTCTTGTCTTCTCTGTCTTTCGACGAAGAAACGGCAAAAAACCCCAAAACAACATATTTCTTCTACCTTATTTTTCTGCTTATACAATCGTGTTTCCGTAGCAATATGGAACCGTGCACCCTGTTGGAAATTTCCCTACAAATTTTCCCTAGGAAAGTACAAGGGTTTCCCTAGAAAATTGAACCCCCATTTCCCTAGAAAATATTTGTGTGAAAAAATTTTCGCAACCTAGAAAAAAAACGTGTTCTTCCGAAAATATCACTGTTGATGCTGCTGATTCGCTTGGCTTCAAACGATGCAACGATGCGGTGCAGTGGGTTAGCATATATTTGTTTGGTACCAAATGTTATTAAATGTGAGTTGTAACTGTTAACTCTGTGATAAATGTATACATAACATGGTAGTAACCTTGAAATGGTGAAATTTAATCACTAAATTGAAAACGTGGAAGGGAATTATTCAAATAATATGGGAAATTTCTCCTTGAAAACGTTTTTCCCAAGCCTGAAGATTTTCCCTAGAGCAGCGTCTTTTTTAGGGAAATAATTTCCCAGGGCTTAAATTTTCAAAGGAAAAAAGTTCTAGGGAAAAAAATTCCTTAGACTATGAGGGAATTCCCTAGAAAAACACATTTTTTCTTGGGAAATTTCAATTTTTCCCTTGCTTTTCCTAGGGAAATCTTGTAGGGAAATTTCCAACAGGGCAGTGACGTCAGAAGGCGTTTCAGGTCACGTCAATTTTCGGGAACATTTTAAAAGCATTCGATGATCGGCACAGAAAAGTTTGGCTCATGTATCTTATATTTGAATCTGTGAGAAAGTTCCGCATCTGGTCCGTCATTAACGCAAGGGAACCAAATTTCGTTCTCGTGTTCCCCATTGCCTGCCCCGAAATATCGCCTGTCCCGTTCCGCAGGAAATTTCCGCAAATATTAGCGTAATATTTTTCCAAGTGTCGCTAATATTCAAACACATAAACGAATTAACTGAAAAAAATCGCGTAAACCATAATTCTCTTACTCGTGGAAGTTTTTGGGGAAAAAAACAAATCACGAAAGTCCGCGGGAGACTTGGTCAGAATGGCGGAGGCGCCCGAGGAGTCATCAGGAATCAGGCGTCACAAAGAGTGACTGCCAACAGATTCCAAACGGAAAGACGAATTAGTTTTTCCTCACCTTCCTTCAAGGTTATTAGGTCGCGATGGATTACGCTGGTAGGCAGTGGTCTTATGCCAAAGTCCCACAATTAATTAAAGGGTATGGAAATGCAACATTATTTTTATTTATTTTATTTTTATTTTAAAGAAAGAAAACCACATACAGCAATGATGCCATTTTATAGTGGCCAATAACAGCATATAAATTTTATAACATATTCAAGAAAAAAATAAATAAAATAATAGTAACAGGAAACAAATAGAAGGGAAAGGCAGAATTCTGGTGACAGATGTGAAATAGAAAGGCTAATGAACGATTTAATTGGGAGTGCAAAGGGATCAATGTGTTGCGGGAGGGAGTTCAATAGAGAGGAGAGACGGAAGGAAAGAGAAGGTTTGGTAATCGAAAGTCTGGGAATGGGCACATGGAGTGAAAGGATGAGAACGAAAGGTGGGGCGGGAAGGAAGTTTGAGTTTGACGAAGGAGAGCAGATCGATTGCAGTCGATGGTGGAATTGAGAATCTTAGAAATTAATATTAAGTCTGCTGTGAGTCTAAGGGTGCTAAGATTAGGGAGGGAGGAGAGAATGGTATTGGTTGACAGGTTACGAAAATGCTGTTATCTATTTTTAACTATATTAGCAAAGAAATTGCAGACACAGTCCAGAGATGAGAGATTAGTTTGAGGGGAGATAGACCAGATGGGGCTGGAATAGGTAAGGATTGTAAGAACGATAGAAGAAAAGAAGGTTCGAAGGGCCTGTGGGTCATTAACTTCAGTGAAACGATAGAGCTTTTGAACAAAATGGATCAACCTTTTTTGTACAAATGGAAGAGGTGGAGGGGTTAGTTAAAGATTGGTTAGGGGAACGAGAAAATGCGCTTTAGCGGTTTGGCTGGCTAAGTCATTAGTAAGACCCGCTATTGACGGAAAAAAGCTTCAACCACGGAAGAGGGAACGACAACTACATTGAAGGAAGGTAATACTTACTCCATATTTAGATATCCATTTGTAACAAAAAAAAGACGGGACAACTTAATCGGCCATATCTTAAGACACGATGGCCTGATGAAGAAAATCGTTGAAGATCAAATGGATGCGAAGAATGACAAAGGAAGGCCTCGAGTGAGATATATGAAACAAGCGATGAAGGATGTGAAAGAGAAGAAATACGAAAACATGAAGATATTAGCCGATAGAAGAACTCAGTGGAGAGCTGCGTCAAACCAATCTGAGGATTGATGACTAATGATGATTATGAACAAAATATCCCGTGGAAAATATTACAGATTTTAACCATCGAAGATTTTAAAAATTATAGCAATAGAAACACTGCCAGAGAAATTAGAAAACCCAAGAAATTTCGATGATAATATAATTTTGCTTTAGATTTAAGCGAAGGGATTGAGAGGAGAAAACTCAGCATTTTCGTCAACTTTTCCTAGCAAGGTTTTTCACGGACAGAATGTAACAATAGCAGAAAAATTTCGCAAATTTTCTAGTAGTATAATTAATTCCGCTTAATACATCAAGCAAGAATAGTTTTAAGGAGAATACTTGCCATTCATGACGCATTTGTAGCTAAGTCCCCAATAGTTTTGGGTAAATAATAACCCAAATCACATTTCAATCCGAAGACACAGGAGGGTTGAAATTGTTGCCAAGGAAACAACCACCGCAAAGGAGTTTCCCGAGCTGATAATATGACGCCATTCATTAGCTATTATAAGTTACGGAAGTCTTAAAAGTAAGTTTGAGAAATGTATTTCCATGAACTTTAGGAACAGTGATGAGTAAAGATATCATTGCAAATGAGGCATGAGGAAGTTTACGGACAAAACTATAGTAATTGATCAAAATGGAATAATCGTAATTCCCTCCTGAAAACCAGTAATGTTGACGGACATAAAAAAAATCAAATTTAGCTTGAAATAATGAATAAGTGGTCAACTGGAAAAGAAAATGTCGTTTAAAATACAATTGCTATTACAGAACTTCTTTTTCTTCATATATTTTTATGAATTTGGCATTTTCTATTTTTTCACCGCATTTTCCTCTTACGATTTTCCCTGCCCAGAGCAGGACATTTCGCCGGCAACGCTGCGCTTATTCAGCGCTGGGGTTTTTCAGGAAACATAAAATTCGATATAAAATTAGGTGCTAACTTCAGCTAAATGATAATATCTGATTCGCTCTGGAAATTTAAAGAGGAAGATGACCGTTTTAGTCTCGTGGCGCCATGATGCATAGTTGCGGAGAAAAAGTGCGATTATGAATGGAATAGCATACCAAAAAGTAACCCATAACTAAAGTTGAAACATTGAAACTTCGCAGACGTAATAATAATACTAATAATTCACCTTGTATTAAAAATTTATTTTAGCCAAACGCTTTTCCTGGAAGTTATTAGACGTCAAAGTGACGCATGGCGCCGTAGCGCTAAAAAAATTGGCCCTTTTTTACTCTAACGAGTGAAACAGGTCCAAAATTTGTTTTTATAAATTGTTCTAACAGTATAGTCAGTCACCAACAAAATTATCTAAATTACTATCTAAATAACGAGAAAATCCATTGAATGGTTTCGGATTTATTTAGGCTTAAACTCGAGTCTACAAGATTTTGGCGCGGACAGTAAGAACCTCCTCCGTCCGTAACCCCACCGGACCAAATCTCCGATCGCCTGTTCTAGATTCTGGACATTTATGCCTCGCTCAAATGATTATGAATGGTTGTGCGTTTGAAAGTAAACATTCCACTAGCTCGCTCTGTGGAAATGACCCGCGCACTGGCGCTGGTGTTCGCGAGGAGCAAGTTCTACAAGATCCACTTTCACAACGAGGCCTCGTGTTGTCGGCGGAGTTGCTTGATCTCATGAGAAGAGGAGGGGTGGATAGGCATGGCGCCAGTCAGGGGTCAATCCCCCTCACCCCCGCCTAAGGGATGCGCCTTCCCTCCTCCCATGGAGGCCTCCCGCGGGGGCGGGCATGTCTGGGGGGGCGGGAAGGGTGTTGAGAGGCGACCCGTTGATCCTTCGGGGGCGGTCGTGCCAATCGCCCTGGCGACGGGGGGCTGGAGCAGTCGCCAGGGAGGAGTATCATGAGCCTCGGATGGTTCCAGAGGGGGGGGCGCCCGCCCCGGGCGAAACCCTCTTCCTACGGGTGTTAGTGGGATGTCAAGACTGAAACGCATTGACGTGCCGACGAAGAGATCCAACCGCATGCAGGCATGATCTAAGGAGATAGGGATCGATGTCCTCTGATTTAACGGCTTTGGGCTGGGCAGAGTTCAGATCCCGAGTGGGAAACCTGGGAGGCGACTCCGTTAATTAGAATTCGAGATTTCAGTTTCACTTCTATGCCCATGCGAATAATGAACGTCATAGTTCGTAGTACAATCCGTTCCCCCTAGATGGCGCGACGGTATTACCGGGTCACGGCGACGGAGTCGGCTCATTTCGTTCACAATCGGTCGCCACTCATTTGCTATGATCGAGAGGCCGTCGTATCTGCGATTGCAGCTGATTCGATGTGTTGATCTTTTAAGCAGCGTTTACACGTAGCAGTTGACTGCTATGACATTCGCGAGATGCGCGATGTATCTATATCGCTACTGCTATGATGCGTCTGCACCAACTTCTATGCAGCTTGAAGCCGCTATTTATGCGTTGCCACAACAAATAATAAGATTTTTATTGCAATAGTGATTGATGTTTAAATTTTCATGAAATTCTTCAAGCAATAAATTCCATTGACGATCATCTTTTGTTTCAATTCTTTAAAGAGTAGAATCTCCCCTTTTGGGGAAGGATATCCTTGTTATTATATCCAAATTCCGTCGTGTATTGCTTTCCGTTTGCGGTTGTTGCGATTGTGTTGGATACATTTCCGCTGGAAAGTAGACGGGCTTCAACTTTGCTAATAGCTCGAACTAGGATCGATAGTGTTCGACATGTGTCCAGTATCGACCTGAACTCGCAACGCAGTAGTTATTTACACATGCGAGTGGGGCTTAATGTTAGCAGTTGACTGTCATAGCAGTCAACTGTTACGTGTAAACGCGCCTTTAAGCCCCACTCGCATGTGTAAACGCACCTTTACGCGCGGAATGCGAGGTGAGGAGGCATGTAAATCTAACTAATGTTTAAGGTGGCTCCACCGAATTATGAAGTAGATGACATTTTTGTGAAGATTTCAGGACACTTAGTTTTTTGGCCCTTCTATCGATTGGCAATAAAATAATTTAGCATTTACATAATATGTTTGAAGAAAAAAGACGTTAAAAATAAGATATTTTATACGTGGCTATACGGCAGAGAATGGCTCTTGCAATAAAATTTGCAGATTAATAATGTAAGGAGAACTGTCGTTTTGACGAAAAACTAATAGTGTAATGTGCGCAATTTTATGTAGAAGTTAGCATTGTAAGAAAGTGCTCGCCTTACCACACTTGTTTAATTGAAATTAATAAATGTTTGCTCGAAAGAAAGCAGAAAAGCCTTAGTTGCATGGAAGGGGCGCTACAGTTTGTTGTTATCATTGACAACGGTACTTGTGACGGAACGTGCTTACAAGCCTATTTACTCACTTAATTTAGGAATATACCTTTCCAAGGTCCTTCTTATATATTTTATATAATTTAAATATTTCATTGGCTATTGACATGGTGTAATTAATACCAATGCTTCTAAATGGTAGCAGCGTCATTGTTGAAAAATAAATTTTCAAAAATACGAAGATTAATAAAATTCAAAACAAAGAATTGTATTTGCAAGGGAATAGTTTAAAACTAAGTAAGAAATTATTTAACCTATTTTAGAATACGTATTAGCGGTATTGAGCATGTATTCTCACTTTGTAAATTATACATGGCCACAACACGTCAGTCATGTTTCGAAGTCAAAATGAGTAAAAAGAGCTTGTAAAAAAAAGAATGCAACTACAACGCGCCATATAATAGCATAATCATACAACTATTGTGTATGCGTTATCTCCCTATGGATGATTTTCCATATAGTTGTTTTTCTGTGCCGGTATTAATTCATTGAATAACATAGCTCTCTTACGGGATATTGAATCGCGGATGAATTGCTTTCGACTTCACAGAATCGCTCCCCTGACCGGCAATGTGTCGGACATCCCACTCTCGCAATATATAATGAAGGACAATCCAAGCTCAGCTCTTCGAGGCATTCACTTTGGAGGGCCATTTGTTGAATTCCGTTTAAGGCACATCTACATCTACGCGATACCCTGCAAGCCACCGCGAGGGTGTGTGGCAGGGGGTGAAGAATACCAAACATACACTATTAACATGCAAACAAGGAACTATAGGGTTTCATGCAACTATATTGCTAGTATCTATAGTATTTAAGGGATTAATGCATGTATCTTGCAGTACAGACTATTCTAAAATATTTCCCCTACCTTTGCTATGCTGCCTATTCTGATCTCCTATAATACGTGGGGAAAATGCCATTTTGAATCTATCAGTACGACAATCTATCTCTCTAATCTTATTTATCTGATCGAATTTAGCATAATACGCTGGCATTTCTAATATCTATCTTACATCTTCAGCAAAGCTATCCGTTTGAAATTTCTGTATTAGATGTAATATGTATTGTAACCTACGATCTGATAATGATTGCCAGCCTAATTTTTATATTAATTCTGATACAAAACTAAACCTATCGTAACTCTACTGACTCTGCCAATAGGATCGATTGCGACAGCATCTGTGCGAGCAGACCTTCCGAGAACCCCCTCCACTCCCATCCCTTCCCCGAAAAGCAGTCAAGGACGGGAGGAAAATGACGTCAATGTTATCACAGCAGCGGCGTCGGAAGTGAGGGGCAGGGGGGGCATTTGGCCCCACCAGAATTTGCCCCGGACCCTTGAGAAATGAGTCTTCATTAATAAAAATTAAATTGCACTTGTTTCCAGCTTGCCTTTTCCCTTCTGACGCATGTTCTACCACCTTCATATGCACTTTTAGCGGAATTCTAGTCTCTACCCCCTCCTATCCGCAAAAAAATACGTGCCCTTTTCATAGGAGCCGGGCCCTTTTCAAGGTTGGCCCCTCCCAGTGAAAATAGTTCCGACGCCCCTGTATCACAGCAGCTTTTTCGGTGGGCGTCACCCCTTGCATATTTTTTTGATTGATGAGTGAATGGTTGTGGTTAGAAGATTAATTCTTTCACTAAAATTCTTTTTTCCTTTCCATATAACAATTTCAAGATGCTAACAACCATGGAAAGGACTATGGCCAGATATCAGCTGAAGATAAATAAGATGAAGATTAAGATATTTGTGTGCAGCAAGAAAGAAGAGGCCAAAAAGCAATGTCAAATTAGGAAAACAAAAACTTGAAGAGGTTAAAGAGTTCTGTTATCTAGGAAGCCGAGTAACCAACCATGGACGAAGCAAGAAAGAAATAGTGAGTAGAATAGCCCAGGCAAAGAGGGCATTCTATCAAAAGAAGAATCGCAGATGACATAGATCTAATAGCTCTGAATAAGACGCTAACAACAATGGAAAGGACAATGGCCAGACATCAGCTGAAGATCAATAAGAGGAAGACTAAGATATTGGTGAACAGCAAAAGAGAAGAGGCCAAAACCAACGTTAAACTAGGAAAACAAAAACTTGAAGAGGTGAAAGAGTTCTGTTACCTAGGAAGCCGTTTAACCAACGATGGACGAAGCAAGAAAGAAATAGTGAGTAGAATAGCCCAGGCAAAGAGGGCATTCTATCAAAAGAAGTATCTGCTTACAGCCGGAAATACAAGCATAGAAGTAAGGAAACAGTTCATCAGAACATACATCTGGAGCATGTATCTTTACGGCAGTGAATCATGGACGATTACAGCAGCGGGGAAGAAAAGGGTGGAAGCATTCGAAATGTGGTGCTACAGAAGAATGCTGATGATTAAATGGATCGACTGAGTAAGTAACGAGGAAGTGCTAAGAAGAGTAGGAGAAAAGAGAAGTCTGCTGACAACTATAAAAAGAAGAAGGGAAAACGTAATCAGCCACATCTTGAGACACGATGGCCTGATGAAGACAATCGTCGAGGGAAAAGTGAACGGGAAGATTGGAAATGGCAGGCCTCGTATGAGATATATGGAGCAAGTTGTGAAGGATGTAAAAGAGAGAAACTACGTTAATATGAAGAGGATGGCCGATAGAAGAATGGAGTGGAAAGCTGCGTCAAACCAATCCTAGGATTGTTGACCAATGATGATGATGATAACAATTTGGTGAAAAAAATTGCGATTTCGGTTCCGAGTAAACGCCCCCATTAAGAAGTACATATTTTGAAAAAGAGATGGCCTCTTTTCAATCACCAATCCTCTCCAATCATTCACCTTCCTGCCGACTGCTGATTCACCGAGATTCATCTCAGTTTTCCACAGTTCTTACCTCTGGCGAGCGAATTTCTCGACCTGAATTGATCGCGTCCTTTTTAAAGGGACGATAAAAAGTTATATGAATATATTTTCCACATTTTATCGTCGTTGCTGCTGCACGAGGCCCGCTTTCGCTCCGAACTTTTGGGAACTTTTTCCGTCGCGGCGATTGAGCGTCAACCGATGCGGCGAATGAAGCGAGGAGAACGTTTCGATGCTGAGGGCTAATCATCGCTCCGAGAGACGAGGAGTAGGAGGGATAAGGAGGACGAGGAAGAGAGGTTCCTTGGACCTCGCCTCTCCTCCCAAGTTGTCAAGGCGACGACGGGGAGATGTCCCGCGAGAGATAAGCGGGGCGAGGAGGAACTGGCCCGGAGGCGTCGGGCGAAACGTCGTCGTGGCGGACGAGAGAAACAGAGAGGGGGTGGGGGTTTTGGGAGCGCCGGCGTCGTGTTATGCGCCGCCCACTCGCTGCCTTTAGTCGAGAGGTGGCTGCAAGGCAGGCAAAGAATCCCCAGGCGAAGGCTACGGGAAGTCAATGGTTGAGACTCCACATGTGCCGTGTTTTGGACGTAAGGGGCGGTTAGGAAGCGTAAGGTAGGCGTAAGAATGCGGGTGGCCAATTCGGTAAAGTAAACAGGAGAAAAAAGTGAAGACAATCGCCGAGGGAAAAGCGAACAGAATGAATTGAAAAGCAGGAAATGGGTTCTCAACTCTACCAACTCATTTTAACTGCACCCTCGCATGTGAAGAATAACTGGGCAATGGGGAACATGAACTATTTTTTGTAACTCTTTTAATGTGAAGTTACTGGCAATTTTCTTTCGCTATGATATTCCACCAAATCAAGCCTGAAACAACTACCTTTATTTATTAGCTAAAATGTGCTTGGCGAAAATGTTGCTGAAGAATTAAGTTGCGTTACAAAGATATTACTCTTTGAAAATTGTATCTTTTCGGCAGCTTAAAAACACGACGTCATCGCATGACGTCACGGCACGGTATCACTAAGGGCGTTGTTTATCTGTTTATGCTTGGAGTTAAGTTGTTAAATATATACTTGGCCGTAACGTTATATATTTATCTCATTTGTTTAATGCGATAAACGATTTTATTTCGATTTTTTATTTACGTAGTATGGATGGTAACGAGCAAATCGTCCATTAATTATATAATGTCTGTTTAGTGCTCAAGAACTTCTACTACGCCAATGAAATCGCTGGTTTTGTTTAAGAAGAACGCCGCCATAAGGGAGTCAATCAAAGGGAATTGTCGGAATGTGCTTTTTAAAGTATTTTTTCAGTCATCGTTTCGTTCGAGAAACGGCTAAAAACCTCAAAACAATACATTCACTTCGTTTTCTGTTAAAAATAAATGTCTATCTCCGTAGCAATATGGTCACGTGACTTTCGTCAATTTCCGGGAGCATTTAACATTCATTTAATAATCTTTGTGGTGGGCTTAGAAAAATTTGGCTTATATATTTAAATTGCTGAAAAAATTTCGCATCAAGTACATCATTGATCTTCGAGAAACAAATTTCATGCATATTTCCCATTGTACGCCATTCACTTAGACGCTCTAATATTAGACGCTCTCGAGGCTCGAGGTTCTAGATTTTGACTTTGTCCCTTTGCCATCCTCGATGGACCGCGAGGGCTCAAAATCTATAACCCTGAACCTCGGTAAAATTTGCATGCGAATTAAGGATCCTGGGTAGCGTAGTGGTCTGCGCAGTGGCCCGGAAAGCCAGAGATCTGTGGTTCGGGTCCCGGTCCAGGGTAATTTTTTTCTCATGGCAATTACTGTGAATTACGGACCAGGATTGAATCCCGGGAGATATTTAAACGGAACCACTACTTGGAGAACAATCCAAGTCGGTTCGTCCTAAGGAGCATAAAACTCCGAATATTCACATACGATTCTACAATACGATTGATTTTTGTTTATCCATGGATCAATGCATTTAAAATTTAAATGCTTACAGGGTAAGAGAGAATAGTAAAGTTACTTTAATTTCAATTTTCAAACGCCTCACAAACTTCCTGCTTCTCCGATCTCAACCGTCCCTAACCGAGTCTCGCAATAAAACCGTTGACGCACGAAACAATGAAAAATATATATTAGCGTTTTAGGTACACCATTATCAGAGTCGAGGCATATTCACGATAAATAAATTCTAACAATTGGTAATGAATTAATCAGTAATGAATCAAAATGTATGGCGATGGGAAACCCAATAAATGGAGCGAAAACGTTGACTTTTTTATTCGAACAATTATTTGTGTAGGTAGTTTGAACTGACACTAATATCTATGTGTATACATTTTGTAGCGAGTCATTCAGTCCGTCATTCTGCATCCATTTTGTTTCGTTCTGTCTTAAATTTTGTGCAAAAAGAGTGAAGTGTGGTGCGTTGAGTGTGGATTCTCTGTCCGTATGATTTGGTAGTAGTTATGGATTTTAAGCAGTCCGTGGCGCAGAAAAAAATGCAAGGGAAACATGTTTTATTTCCTATCTTTTAAGGAGGTTGGATCGCGAATGCTTGAGTCAAGTTGTCTGAGGAATGTTATTAATTTAAGTACGAGTATATACCTGCTAAGTGATCCTTACTTCACAAAGATAATTACCTAAGCTATTGCAAGTCATAGGTATCTCAAGAAATACGAAAGTGGAAAGTCGAAGGATTTATTTTTTATGATCATTTTAATCAGCTCGACGATGGAGTCAATTCGGCATTTACGTAACAAAAATTAATTAATGTACTCAATGAATTTACTAATTTATAACACCAGAATATTACTATCAAACATTATGTTATAATATTTAACTGAAATATGCTTTAATATCTCATTAGTAATGGTATTATTCATACGCCATACATTTTGGCTAGAGCGACCGCAGCGCCAGTTGAAGACAACTAACGCATTTCGCAGCTATAAGCGCAGAAATTGGTGGATTTAGCGAAAATTACGGTGGGTTGATGCCTTTCTTTTCATGTCATTTTATTTGCTGGTGAAATTACGCATAAAATATCAGTTTTTTGCAAAAATGACATGTCACTGTGGTATTTTTAAACGTTATATTCCCATGTGATGGCCATTCTCGCCGTTAATCGTATGTAATTTCAAATGCAATTTGTGCTAAGAGGGGTATGGGTTGGTATAATTATCTTTACTTTATTATACAGAGGAACTTTAGTTCTATAAGTGCTGAAAATATAAAAAAATGACATAACTTTCACTTTTCGGATCAACCTCCTTAACATGGTAAACCAGTTTCTATGCAAATTTGTTTTCGTTGCTACGTATATGTATTTACGTTTTCGGTAAAGAGACAAAAATTGGATTGACGAAGTTGAAGAAAGTGGAGTTAGTTTCATCAATAAATCTTGTAAAAATGAAAATATCAATTGACGTTTTCGATGTGCAGATAGTGAAATAAAATAATTTTTGTCTACCGGCCCCGATCTTGTGCATGAATTGTGAATTTCAAAGCTGGGCGTTTTGAAGCACTTTTATAATAGTTGAAAGAAGGCTATAAAACGCTTATTATGTACTATTGTCTGTTGCTAAATCAGCAGGTTAATTCGAATATATATTAATTTTGTAGCGTGTCAGTCGGTCAGTCTGTCATTCTGTATCCGTTTTGTTCTCTAATAAGTGTTGAGTTAAAGAGTGATGTTTGGTGCGTTGAGTGTGGGGATTCTCTGTCTGCCTGATTTGGTAGTGGTTTTGGATTTTTAACAGTCCGTGGCGCAGAGAAAAATGCAAAAGAAACGTGGTTTTTGAGAGTGTGAGACATCATATAATGACAATATGGCGTAGAAAAAAGTACGAAAACATATAGGATAATTAGACACATTTCTCTATTTATAAAATAACCATTTCCTTCTCTCTGCATACGGAGTGCTTATTAAAAATGCCTGCAAAATAAATTCCGCAATTGCATTGTGGTTATTGCCCTCTCATTTTACAATTTATATTGAGTATAACAATATTAATAATATGTTAACGCTACACTAGTTTAAATTTGGTGCTGGTCGTTCTTGAACCTATCCATGCAAAGAGTGGAATGGAGTGAAAGTTAATACTACAACTCTCAATTTAGTCATTTAACCTAAAATTTAAGTATAATCATGGCGTAATTATCCATTAAAAACAATTGAAATCGGATTGAAATAAATTTTCACGCCTGGCTACTAAGAAAATTTTGATTGTTGAAAAGAAAGAAGGGTTGAAGAATTCTGAGTTGAAAACGCAATTCTTAGCAATAAAAAACCGTAGTCGAAAATGCAATTAAATTTTATAAAATATAAATATTATTTCATCCGCTGAGCGATAAAAATTTCCAATCAATACCTTGAGTGCCACTGATTCAAAAACTTAAATGAAAACATATCTGCTTCTCAGTGAATTCTTTTCTAATGGGATTAGAAGTTAACGACAGAGGGGTAAAAACAACCCTTAAAATGTTTTGTGCAAAAATACTTACTTAGCGTGTGGTCTTACACCACAAACGGCGTATTTTCTGAAAACTTTACGTTTTTATTGATAAGTGAATGAATCAGTCAGTCAGAACATTACATTTTGTACATGTACAAGTAAAGATTTGAGCATAGAGAAGACTGTACAATTGCACTGCTGTCAAAGTAAAGTCTCCCTTTCGATTACAAGGAGGCATAAATTTAATTTTTGTAAAGTTTATAGCATGTCATAGATTTTCATTATTTCCTTACGGAGCTGGCCGAAGGGTCTGCGAAAGCTCGTGATTTATTGAACGCAATAAAATATTATATCCAAAAGCAAAGAAAGAACCTAAACAGCAACACTGAAAAGATTAAATCTATAACTAGCCTTCTACTTATACACGATACCCTGCCAGCCACCGCGAGGGTGATTGGCAGGGGGTGAAGATCACCAAGCATGCACTACCGATATGCAAACAAGCAACTATAGGGTCTCATGCAACTACATTGTTAGTATCTATAATATTTAAGGGGTTAATACATGCATCATGCACTACAGAATACTCTAAAATATTTCCCCTACCTATCCCTTTGCTATGCTGCCTATTCTGTTCTCTTATAGTACGGGGAAAAATGCCATTTTAAATCTATCAGTACGACAATCTATCTCTCTAATCTTATTTATCTGGTCGAATCTAGCATAATACGCTGGTGTTTTTAATATGGGCCTAACGTCTTTAGAGAAGCTACCCGATTGAAATTTCTCTAATAGATTTAATCTGTACTTTAACCTACGCTCTGATAATGATTCCCACCCTAATTCTTGTACTAATTCTGAAACGCTACTCAACCTATCGAAACATCCTTTTCACGAACTTAGCTGCTCTACGCTGCACACTGTCTAGTTCTCTCATCAAACCTAATTCATTAGGATCCCATACACTGGCTGCATTCTCAAGGTGGGGCCTAACTAGTGAAAAGTAACATCGCTCTTTTGTCTTCTCATCACATTTCTCAAGTACTCTTTTTATAAATCCTAGCGTTCTCTTCACTCGGCCGCATATTTCCCGGATGTGTCTTCGCCACGATAAATCCTTAGTGATTGTTACTAAATATCTTGTGGTTTCAACGTTTTCGATCTTCGTGTTACTAATATTATAAGTACGCTCTATCGAATTATTCCTCCTCCAAAAATGGATAGCTACAAACTTTTTAATTTTAAGTTCTAACTGCCATTTGTCGCACCACTCTTGAATTGCATTTAAATCCTTGCTAAGCGATTGATTTCCTGTCTTCTTCTTTTGATATACCCCTTTGCACCATAGCATCGTCTGCAAAAAGTCTAAGCTTACCTCTAACTACGGGACCCAAATCGTTCATGTACGTTGCCTTCTCCGGAAACCAGAATATCATGAACAAAAAGACCTAATTGAGTTTCGCATTATCGTCCTTTCTGAACCCATGTTGATTTGTTATCAATAAATCCTGGCTATTGAGGTGTCCCATTATTGATGTAACTATGACTATACATTATTGATATAGATGTTGATGTTATGTAGGGTTCTCGTTTTGTAACTGTCTTCTCTTTTCAGCGAGCATAGCGTTTTCTCATGAAAAGTGGGGATCTCTAGTGGAGATATCACTCACATTGAAATATTAACAGTAATTTGAATTCGGGTTGAGTTGGCGTGGTACATAGAGTAGTAATGACCCTTTCACCCCAAGGGGCCAGAGTTCGATTCTCGGCTGTAGCAGAGAATTTCAGTGGTTAACCAGTCCCTACTAGAGTGCCTAGTGGAGGGAATTCATGTTCAGTAGCTCGTCCGTCGGATGGGACGTTAAGGCGTGCTCCCCTTGGCGCCTGTCGCTAAGAGTAGGCTAATGCCCAAACCAGGTTTATGATTGTTCCTGATTTCCCCGTAACATTTTTATCTCTACGCGATGGCCTATCTTACCCAACCATTCCTAAATGACAAAATATCGGTCATCTCCCCCGAATAATAACACAAGCCTGCGATGAATAAAATGCAAGGGAAATGATAACTGCACTTTAAGTATTTTTTGGTACTGATTTAAAAAAATAATGAAAAATTTCTACCACATCACGTTTTCTTGAAAATTTCGATTTTACTTGGATTTTAATGAACATTTACCATACGTTTTTTTTTTCGAGTTCGAGATATTGTGAAAATTTGTTTTTCGAGATATTGTGAAAAGCAGCTTTTTCGGTGGGCGTCACCTTTTGATTATTTTAATTCTAATTTTTATGAGTGAATGGTTGTGGTTAAAAGATTAATTCTTTCACTAAAATTCTTTTTTCGTTTCCATCTAACAATTTTCTGCACAAAATTGCGATTTCGGTTCCGAGTAATCGCCCCCATTACAAGGATCCTGACTATAAAGCAATTGTTATGAATATGCTGTACAAATTTCAAGCGTTGGGTCGCTCCATGACAGTAAGATACATTTTTTCACACAAATGTGGACTTTTTCCCCGAAAATTTAGGATCAGTCAGCGAAGAACAGGGAGAAAGGTTCCACCAAGACATCAAAGATATGGAGCGCAAATATCAAGGAAGATGGACCAAAAACATGATCGCCGACTACTCTTGGAGACGCGAGATAGGCCTGAGACTGAACCTAAAAGAAGAACGTAAAAAAGTAGTTTCAAACGAAAAAGATTGCGAACATAAATAGAAACTTTTTGTCTTGTTATTTTCCTCAGTTTAAAATATGCTTCAAACTTTTACGTAATATTTGCTCCTCTTGGTGAACTGTCTATTTTATGTAAATTACCTTAATACAAACAAATAAAAATAGTCTTTTGGTGATTTTATTCTAGAAACTGTACCGTAATTTGATGTAAAAAGTTTAAAATTAAGGGAGGTTTTTGTTTTTCTCTAGACCAGAGGCGACTCGTGCGATCTGGCAACAGTGGTTTCCATCCATTTAAACCTATAAAAAATAATCGATTGCTGATAAATCGATTTCCCTCAACACGAATCGATTATTTTACGTAGATGTAAATGGATAAAAACCACTGTTGCCAGACAGTTCATGCAAAATCGTTCGAGAGATTTCCTTTTCATATATAGGATTTCAGCTTAAATATCGATATCGATTTTGCAAAAAATCCTGGCGTGATGGAAAGAAATGGAGGCCATTTACAAAATCAGCACACCCAATAACATAAAACTGAGCGAAAACTTCTCTTGGATTTTTCAAAAACTTCAACTTCGCAGGCGTGATGTAATTACTTATAATACCCGACTGTAGTATTCGTTCTCGAAATTCATCGTAGCAACGTCAGTTGATCCTCATAAGGGTATCTCAAGAGAAGGTTATGCATTTTAATCCAGTGAGAGTTCTGTTCCTAACAGCTCCCAGTAAACACAATGTGTTGCGGAAACGTCGCAGAAAGGTTGCATGAGGTTGCAGGATGCCACGTCGTTTGGCAACGTTTCTGCAACGTCATAATTACGTCGCTGATGCACTTGTTTGGTCAGAAAAATTTAATTACAAAATATTTGAGCCAGAGGATACATATATTAAAATTCCATTCTTCCTCTTTATGAGACACTGATTGTATATGGGAGTGGAATATTCACTAGGTTGCAGAAAGGTTGCAGGTCGCTTTGCGAAGTATTATTTGGACCCAAACATTTATTCAAATATGGGGTTTTTATAGTTTTTTCATCTTCTGAAGCAAATTAGCCCTTTCCAGTGAAATATTTTTTTTTTGGTCGCGAGACAATTTTTCGCACTTAGAAAAATTGCATATGAGATAGCGAAAGGGTAGACGGCCCGAGATCGATATACATATTCGATACATCGAACGCTATGCTATCCCGTCAATCCCATCTGTTTACTCTCTGTCTAGCGCTTGCCTTTTTCGGTTTTGTGTTCTCTGGGAATCTCGTAGGATATTCTACAATTATTTGACCCCTGCCTGTTTGGATATCGATTTTTGGAAGTCATATACTGTTTTATTGCCTCTCATTTGTTTTTGACCCGTCTCGTTTGGATTGCGATTATTGGAAACTGTATTGGTACTCTCTCGTTAGCATTGACCCACGCCTGTCTGGAATAATGAATAAATATTTTTTCTGCAAAGGCATACCTCGAGTGATATTTTAAAGGGTTGCATAAATGTTGCAAGTACGTTGCAGGAGTTGCATATGTGTTGCAAATATGTTTCACCAGAGTTACGTTGCCATCACGTTGCAGGAACGTGGTAGAGAGGACTTATGTCTGCTTTTGCGACGTTGTCAGTACGTTGCAGCAACTCCAATTTAGTTGCAGTGCAACGTTTCCACAACGTTTTCACAACACATTTGGTTTATAGGGCTGATACAAATTTAACCTATACCTATTTAAATAGCATTTTTTCGTTTTCTTGCCTGATTGTACACTTTTCACTGTTCATTTTATGAAATTTCACAATGCATTCCATTAATTTGATGACCAATTGACTCCATCCGTGATTAACGAGAGTACATGCTAATTCCGTAATGGGGTCGTTTACCACATTTTTCATTGCCGGATCTGATATAGTTTGTAAAATAAAAACACCCGTATTTTTCCGTTTTTTGATCCGTCAATTATTTCTCGAGTTATAATCGGAAAAAAACTGATGTTTTTAACACTTTCGAAAAGTGGGGGTGGCGAAAAACTGATGTTTTTAACCCTTTCGGAAAAGTGGGCGTGGTGCAACCTATGACCTATATCGACTTTGTCCAATCACAACTGAGCCTGCGAAGCTACTTTGCCTTATCGCAATGGGGGGAGGGGGGACACAGCTGACTCTGCCAATAGGAGCAGTTGCGACAGCATCTGTGCTAGCAGACCTTCCGAGAACCCCCCTCCACTCCCTTCCCTTCCCATAAGAGCAGTCAAGGACGGGAGGAAAATGACGTCAATGTTATCACAGCAGCTTTTTCGGTGGGCGTCACCTTTTGCTTATTTTAATTTTTGATTTATGAGTGAATGGTTGTGGTTGGAATATTAATTCTTTCACTAAAACACTTTTTTCGTTTTCATCTAACGATTTCGTGTACAAAACTGCGATTTCGGTTCCGAGCCCCCAATCCTAGCTCCTCCCAAACACCCAACTATCTTCAGCGACGCAAATTTACACTGTTCCATTAAAAGGTTACGGGCAATTGTGGCCCATTGTAGCACTCAACGTAGGAGGAACACTTATCGAGGTTTTCATTTGTACTCGGCGGGGGTCGAATAGTTTTTGAGCGACGATGAGGAATAGATGGCGCTGAAGGTGGCGCCAATAGTGGGGGGAGGGTGGGGGGGGAGGCGTGTCCGGGGACGAGCGTGAAGGAAGTGACGTTGCGGACGGGAGAGCGGACGGCGGAAGTAGGCGTCCCGGGGCTAACTATGACGATGATGACCGTCAACAAGTCATCAAGCCAGAGGCTCTACACGAAAGGCTTGTCTTGCTGTGGGCGAGTTCGTCCGTCCGACCGCACGTGAAAAGGGTAAGATCTTCACTAATGAGGATACGCAGGATAACCATCAGCAAACGATTCCAAGATTACCGCTAGGCTACGAAGATGTGTTGCCATGGATTTCGAATGTCTTGCCAATCGAAAAAAAAAATGTTTCCTAAAATCAAAGATTAAAGTTACAGAATTATTAAAACATGCCGTATAAAGGCCGTTGTACACGGTACAATTTCTTGTACAATGAACTTGTACAATGCGCAAATTGTATCGTGTACGCGGTGTTCGTACAATTTCTTGCACGATAAAATAGATCATGCTCTATATTATTGGATGAAACCGTCCAAGATCCACTCCGTAGCTTCTGCGCATGACATGTGACGGTAGTGATGCGTTCGTTTAGTATTCGTAAGGTTGGTGTTCTGTTTGCGATCACTTTTATTCCTGTAAACGTGGAAAAACTTCCATTTTTGTTGTACATATTGTGATATTCTTTGTTGCTTCCATATTGTGATATTCGTCTGTCGCGTCGGAAGTGTTTTATTTCTCAAAAGATGAGTTGGACACACTGACAAACATTATACCTCAATGAAATTAAAGATGACGTTATTGAACCAAAAATAAATATATGCAACAAGAGAAACATGATGTTTGGACTATAAATGATGGGTTTCATGAGCCGATGAAAGAGTGCAAGTAACCAATCGTATAATTTCATTTTATTAATGCTAGGATTAATGGTAGCAAATCATTGTAACCCATGGCAGTATTTTCAAAATACTATCGTCATCGGATATCGCGATTCAGCTGTTGGACAGAAAACGATATCTGCGCATGTTATTGGCGCACAAATAGCATGAAAATCTTTGATCGTGTACGACCGTGAACCAATTTCTTGTACAATTTATTTGTAAAATTTTTCCGTCCGATGTATGGTACAAGATCTTGTACAAGAAATTGTACCGTGTACAACGGCCTTAAGGCAAAATGGAAATCTATGAGAAAGATTATTCCATAAACTGTCTGGCGAGAGTGCAGCGCTTGATTATATAGAGCAAGAATCGGAAAACGTAAGTTGGACGAACGGGAAACTTGGTGAGGCATTAAACTTCTGCTACACGCAGAGATCAGGATCATTTTTATTCACCTCGTAGTCCCGGGTTCGACTTTCCACACTTCTGCATGGTCAGAAAAGAATAAGCGGCAAAATCGTTTTTTTTTTCATCGTGCAAGCAGTATTTCTTTCCGAAAATTTACTTATCATTTAATATTTTAAAAACAAAGGATACGAACCACAAGGAAGGATAAACCATAAAGAATGCAATTGTTACCATGAAGAATAGTTCGCATCATTAAGAAAACTTCCGTAAAATATACGGATACTATCTAGTTAAATTTCGCAGTTTTGGGTATCCTTCTCCTTGACAACCAAAGGACTTGTTGAAGTTGTCGTTAAACAAACTAGAAAAGATAGGCCTCTTAACACAAGGTGGTTAGAATGAACTACAGGAGGCGGCATCGCAGCTGATTACTGTAGCAAGGTCGGCAATTTCGGCAGACACACAATGTCCTCAGAACAGGAATCGCAATTTTGTACACGAAATTGTTAGATGGAAACGCAAAAGGAATAATTGTGAAAACATTAATTTTCTAACCACAAGAATTCACTCATAAATCAAAAATTAAAATTAGCAAAAGGTGACGCCCACCGAAAAAGCTGCTTGGATACCATTTACGACATTATCCTCTCGTCCTTGACTGCTTTTAGGGGAAGGGAAGGGAGTGGAGGGGGGTTCTTGGAATGTCTGCTCGCACAGATGCTGTCGCAATAAATCCTATTGGCAGATTCAGCTGTGTCTCTCCCATTGCGATAAGGCGAAGTAGCTTCGCGGACTCAGCTGTGATTGGACGAAGTCGATGTACGTCAGAGGTTGCACCACGCCCACTTTTCCGAAAGGGTTAAAAACATTTGTTTTTCGCCACTTATAACTCGAGAATTAATTCACGGATCAAAAAACGGAAAAATACGGGTCTTTTTATTTTACAAACTCTATCAGATTTGGCAATAAAAAGAACATGGTAAACGACCCCATTAAAAGATTTATCGGAATGGAGCTTTTATTTCCCTCCCCCTGCAGATAGAAGAAATTCACTTGTTAAATTAAGTTCGATACGCTTATCTTACAAAGTGAAATGCCTTTTTACTTTCCACAGTATTCAGTGGACGCAAAAGCCAGAATTTAAGAATTTCAATTTATTTAACAAGCCTTCTTTATTATATTTACGCTGCCCTAATTTAATATTCCCTTTAACTTCGGCGAATAATTCGCAAGCTACATCACTGTAAAAATAATGTATATAGTATACACAAATAAAGGATTTCGAGACAGTTTAGGAAAAGCCAATTCGTTGAATTCCTTCTTCCGTATTCAAAACATATTGCCGCCTTCAACTTCCGCCGAACGCTTTCAGCGATGGAATTATCGAAATTGAAATTTCGTGTCGCGGAATGGAGCACCATTTAAAAAAGCGTCAGTCCAACCAAACCACGTGGTGCCGATCAAACAGCAGCGGAGCAGAATGCACAAATCGCTGCGTGTCACCTATAGGTTTTAGCACCATGTTAAACGCCTGCAGCACAATAGGTTAATAATTGTATGTGAGGATGTAAAGTGCCAATAAGACCGAAGGAACCAAGTAGAGTCTATGTGACTAACTTAATAAAACGAACCACTACTTTCTCACCGCTATAACTTCAGGGAATTTAATTCAAGGTTCATCTACATCTACATCTACACGATAACCTGCAAGCCACCGCGAGGGTGAGTGGCAGTGGGTGAAGATCACCAAGCATGCACTACCGACATGCAAACAAGCAACTATGGGGTCTCATGCAACTAGAATGTTAGTATCTATAGTATTTAAGGGGTTAATACATGCATCATGCACTACAGAATACTCTATAATATTTCCCCTACCAATCCCTTTGCTATGCTGCCTAATTATGTTCTCTTATACTACAGGGGAAAACATGCCATTTTGAATCTATCAGTACGACAATCTATGTCTATAATCTTGTTTATCTGGTCGAATCTAGCATAATACGCTGGTGTTTTTAATATGTGCCTAACATCTTCAGTAAAGCTATCCGATTGAAATTTCTCTGATAGATTAAATCTGTACTTTAACCTACGTTCTGATAATGAATCTGAAACGCTACTCAACCTATCGTAACACCTTTTAACGAACCTAGCTGCTCTACGCTGCACATATCTAATAATTCTCTAATCAAAACTAAGGTTATCGTGGCACGCGATGCTTTACGGGAAAAACAAATTGAACGAAATAGTAGTAAGACTCAATGCAGTACATTAAATGGGATGCTATGCTCACATGAATCCCAAGATAATATCTTCGTAAGGCTTACGCGAAAATTTTTTCTGATTCACTTCCAAATCATTGTTTCACTTTCACCACTAAGGTGTTAAATAGGAGCAAAGGATCTAAAAAAATAGGCTTTTTCTTCAAAAACTGTAAAAATAACTATGTATAACTGTCGATAGCTGTGGAAATAATCACATATTGATAATGGAATCCCAATGCAACAAATACCAGCCGATGATTATTCAGATGATTTAATCAGAGGACTGCAATAGCGCAGCCATGTGATTTAAGAAGGTTCCACCGTGACTTCGCGGTTCAAATTCCCGTAAAAGAGCTATGTTATTCAATGAACAAATACCAATCCTGAAAAACACCCATATGGAAAATCATCTATAGGGTGATAACGCATACACAATAATTCTATGAGTATGCTGCTATATAGCGCCTTGTAGTTGCATTCTATTTTTTACTAGCTATTTTAAGGAGGTTGGCTCGCGACTGCGTGAGTCAAGTTGTCTGAGGAATCTTATTAATTTAAGTACGAGTATATGCCTGATAAGTGATCCTTACTTCACAAAGAAAATTACCTAAGCTATTGAAAGTCATAAGTATCACAAGAAATACGATGTAAAGTCGAAGGATTTATTTTTTATGATAATTTTAATGAGCTCGACTATGGAGTCAATTCAGCATTTACTTTAAAGAAATAAATTCATGTACTCAATGACTTTACTAATTTATAACACCAGAATATTACTATCAAACATTATGTTATAATATTTTTCTGAAATATGCTTTAATATCTCATTACTAATGCTATTATTCATACGCCATACATTTTACATAGAGCGACCGCAGCGCCACTTGAAGACAACTAACGCATTTCGTCCGCTATAAGCGCAGAAATTGGTGGATTTTTGCGAAAAATACGGTGGGTTGATGCCTTTTTTTCGTGTCATTTTATTTCTTGTGAAATTATGCATGAAACATCAGTTTTTTGCAAAAGTGACATGTCACTATGGTATTTTTAAACGTTATATTCCCATGTGACGGTCATTCTCGCCGTTAATCGTATGTAATTTCAAATGCAATTTGTGCAAAAAGGAGTATGGGTTGGCATAATTATCCTTGCTTTATTAGATAGAGGAACTTACGTTCTATACGTGCTGAAAATATAAAAAAAATGACATGACTTTCACTTTTCGGACCAACCTCCTTAACTCATTTTCACTTCGAAACATGACTGACGTGTTGTTGCCACGTTTAATTTATGAAGTGAGATTTCATTCTCAATCCCACTAATACGTATTCTAAAATAAATTAAGTATTTTCTTACTTAGTTTTAAACTATTCCCTTGCAAATACTACTCTTTGTTTTGAATTTTATTAATATTGATATTTTTGAAAACTGTTTGGCAACAATGACGCTCCTACCATTTGGAAACAGTGGTATTAATTACACTGTATCAATAACCAATAATATATATAAATTACATAAAAAATATATGAAGGACCTTTGTTAGGAATATTTTCCTTAATTAAGTTAGTAAATTGGGTTCTAAGCACGTTCCGTCACAAGTAACGTTGCCAGTAATAACAACATACTCTAGCGCCACTTTAATGAAACTAAGGCTTTTCTGCTTTTTTGAGCAAATATTTATTAATATCAATTAAATTAGTGTGGTAATGCCAGCACTTATTCACAATACTAAATTATGAATACAATTGCGCATCTTATATTAGTTTTTCGTCAAAACGGTATTTCTCTTTACATTATTAATCTACAAATTTTACTGCTAAAACCATGGTCTGCTATATAACCACATATAAAATTTCGGATTTTCAACGCCTTTTTTCTGAAAATATATTATGGAAAGACTTCATTATTTTAATGCCAATCGACAGAAGGGCCAAAAAATGATGTGTCCTGAACTTTTCACAAAAATGACATGTACTTCGTAATTCGGTGAAGCCTCCTTAAATGGAAAATATGTAGGACCGTGAGTGTGATTTCTATTAGAGAAATCGTTCATCCGGTGATCTTTGAGTAGCACACTTAGATTTTCGAAAAGCTGCGATTTGCAGCTAAGAAAGAGATCACCATGGTCTCACATTCAAAAAGCAAATAAATTGAGGACTTTTCTGTTGGTGTAGCACTTGAGTGCTCAATGTTCTGATTTTTCCTTGCGTTTCATTCCTGTTTACCTTGCCTGCATCGAGATCACCGATAATGACCACCCCTGAATGCTTCTTAATGATTCAGTACCGATTGAAATGAGTTGAACATTCCACTATTCATTTTATTGTTGCACAGATTTTATCGGGCCGATTGGCAATTGGTGCCATGCACACCCCAATTGGTGCCATGCACACCCCAATTGGTGCTATTTTCTCCTCTATCATTCAAAATAGTGACACGACCACAGATCTCGATAACGAGTACATTTGTCACTGTTTTTTTTTTAAGGTCAGGAGCGAAAGTGCGGTCACAGCTTTAACATTGTCCGCTGATTCGAAAGCCTACTAGTAGTTGCAAACGTCAATGTGTATATGAACACGAAGGCAGTGAATTCGTGCATAGCGGTTCTGGATGGATTCGCGGCACGGATAATCATCGCGACAACTCCAAAGCAGGACCCATTTGTTAATATTTGGACATGATATCGCAATAAACTTCCCCCAAAAACGAAATTCCGCAACCATAAGATACCGCATACAATGGGGGCGTTTACTCGGAACCAAAATCGCAATTTTGTACACGAAATCGTTAGATGGAAACGAAAAAAGAATTTTAGTGAAAAAATTAATCTTCTAACCACAACCATTCACTCATAAATCAAAAATTAAAATAAGCAAAAGGTGATGCCCACCGAAAAGTCTACTGTGATAAATTGACGTCACTTTCTTCCCGTCCTTGACTGCTTTTCGAGGAAGGGAGGGGAGTAGAGGGGGGTTCTCGGAAGGTCTGCTCGCACAGATGCTGACGCAACAGTTTCCATTGGCAGAGTCAGCTATGTCCCCCCCCCCTCCTTTGCGATAAGGCGAAGTAGCTTCGCGGGCTCAGTTGTGATTGGACGAAGTCGATATACGTCAGAGGTTGCACCACGCCCACTTTTCCGAAAGGGTTAAAAACATCAGTTTTTCGTCGCTTATAATTCGAGAAATAATTGACTGATCGAGAAATGGAAAAATACGGGTCTTTTTATTTTACAAACTCTTTCAGAATCGGCGATAAAAAAGATATGGTAAACGACCCCAAACTCGTAGATTGGGCACCTGACTAGCTACTCGAAACTTTACACGACTGTGCTTTAAATTGGTAACTTTGAAAGTCTTTTATAAAAGAAGCATCCACTGTAATGATACCATCGTCTTCATGTTTCCGAAAAAGAAAAGATTCCATTTTTCGGAGTAAACTAATGAAATAACGCCTCGCAATCAACACGAGACTAAAACAGTAGTTATATAGTAGAGTTAAAGTTTTACTCTTACCATTCAAAATTTTGTAGGAAGTATTCATTTACGCGAATGGTCGGTAAGGCAAGTGAAGTTAGTTCGTTTTTAAGGTCGGGTTGAGGAGGTTGATCCGAAAGGTGAAAGTCGTGTCATTTTTTGATATTTTCAGCACTTATAGTTAAAGTAAAGTTCTTCTGTCTAATAAAGTAAAGATAATTATGCCAACCCATGCTCCTTTTTACACGAATTGCATTTGAAATTAGGTACATACGATTAACGGCGATAATGGCCATCACATGGGAATATAACGTTTAAAAATACCATAGTGACATGCCATTTTTGCAAAAACTGATGTTTAATGCGTAATTTTACAAGGAATAAAATGACACGAAAAAAAGACATCAACCGACAGTATTTTTCGATAAATCCACCAATTTCTGCGCTTATAGCGGACGAAATGCGTTAGTCGACTTCTAGTGGCGCTGCGGTCGCCCTAGCCAAAATGCTTGGCGTATGAATAATATCATTACTAATGAGATATTAAAGAATGCCTATTTCAAGAAATATTGTAGCATAACGTTTGGTAGTAATATTCCGGTGTAATACATTAGTAAATTCATTGAGTACATGAATTTATTTCTTTAAAGTAAATGCTGAATTGACTCCATCATCGAGCTCATTATAATTATCATAAGAAATAAATCCTTCGGCTTTCCATCGTATTTCCTGTGATACTTATGACTTTCAATAGCTTAGGTAATTTTCTCTTTGAACTAAGGATCACTTAGCAGGCATATACTCGTACTTAAATTGATAAGATTCCTTAGACAACTTGACTCAAGCAGTCGCGAGCCAACCTCCTTAAGAGAGGTATTGAAAGGGTATTGAAAATGCAGGTGGGAGTCGAATCCCCGGCCCCCGAGGAGGAGGGACTCTCGAGGGGTGGCCACACCGGTAAGGAGGCGTCCCTCTGTCGCCCCCCCTTTGCCCCTCCCCCCCCAACTCAGGCTGCCGGAGGGACGGCAAGGCAGAATGAGGAGACGACGACAGATAACATCGCCCCCCGTCCCCCGAGAACAGAAGACGGAGGAAATAACGAGAGGAGGCGCTAGCTCTGCCCCAACGTTTTGATCGTTAAATGTTTCCGTCTCCATTCTTTCTCCCTCTCGGCACCTCGGAGGCGGTTGCCAGGGGGTGGTCGGGGGGGGGGTTGGGAGGAGGGAGGAGGGAGGAGGGTGGTTGGGCCGACCGTGGACGACTTCTCCTCAATTCTCTCTTTTTTTGTCGCAGCGCCCGATGACCCGAAACGAAAGCATTTCCTTCGCTCGGATTCCCTTTCAATCGAGTGGGTGACAAGCGGGAGCTACAGGTGAAGGGGGGGGGGGGGGATGGGGGGCTCCGGATGGGATTCCGACCTTATCTGCCAGCTGCCCGGAACATCTTGTGTGTGGGGAGGGGAGAAAGGGTGCGGCCTCCTTGGAGAGATGTCCACGGGGTAAAAGGAAGGGGGGTGGGTCGCGCGGACGACCCTGGGGGACCCCTCGAAATGCCTTCCCCTCCGCGACACATGACGACTTTCGGGGGAAATTACATTGATGGAATGAAAATCGAAAGAACCGAAAATATATTGGGAAGGGGTCTTGTAGATTTGCAGCGAGGAAAAGTCGGGTGAGGAATGAATGACGGTGTTCTCAACTCGAAGGTCTGGTTGGTGGATCATGACGAGTACGAAGTGAGTGAGGAACTCACTGTTTTAAGGAGGCTCCACCGCATTATGAAGTACACGTCATTTTTTTGTGAAAATTTCAGGAGACATAATATTTTGGCCCACCTATCCATTGGCAATAAAATAATGAAGCCTTTCCATCATATATTCGAAGAAAAAAGAGGTTGAAAATCAGTTATTTTATACGTGGTTATACGGCAGACTTATACGGCTCTTGCACTAAAATTCACAGATTATTAATGTAAAGAGAAATGTCGTTTTGACGAAAAACTAATATAAGTTGCGATCTTTTATGTAGAATTTAGCATTGTAAAAAGTGCTCGCCTTACCGAACCTGTTTAATTGATAATAATAAATGTTTGCTCGAAAAAAAGGCAGAAAAGCCTTAGTTACATGAAAGTGGCGCTACAGTATGCTGTTATCATTGACAACGGCACTTGTGAAAGAACTTGCTTACAAGCCTTTTTACTAACTAAATTTAGGAATATACCGAACCAAGGTCCTTCATATATTTTTTATGTAATTTAAATATTTCATTGGATACTGGTAATCAATACCAATGCTTCCAAATGGTAGCAGCGTCAATGTTGCCAAACGGTTTAAAAAAATATGAATGTTAATAAAATTCAAAACAAAGATTGGTATTTGCGAGGGAAAAGTTTAAAACTACGCAAGAAAATATTTAACCTATTTTAGAATACGTATTTGCGGGATTGAACATGTATTTCCGCTTTATAAATCAAACGTGGCAACACGTCAGTCATGTTTTGAAGTCAAAATGAGTTAAAGGAACTTATAACAGCATACTCATAGAATTACTGTGTGTGAGTTATCCTCCTATAGATGATTTTCCATATAGGTGTTTTTCTGGATCGGTATTTATTCATTAAATAACAAAATCAAGGAATAATATTGTTGAGAAGAAATACTACGAATACCGATTTTTCAGCGAATGATCTTACGATGCTGGAAATTGTTGAATTAAATCTGCCGATGAATGATGCATTCCGATTGCATCACCGTCAGACTTCCGGCGACCAAACTTTCGATCCAGTTCCGTCGATGATCACTAAATGCTTACGATCAGATAAGAAGCGGGCGTTTCCAATTCACTGCTCTTCATTGACTGAGTGCGGCTGTCGTTTGCGTGCTTGTTTGGCGGAAATATGTTGAACGTCTTTTTTGAAATTCTAGAAATAATACATCATCTCCCTCATTTCCTCTTATCGAATGGAATGGATAATCCTTAACCGAACCTGGTGTTCGCATTCTCATTTTTTGCTGGCGTCACGATAATTTACATTAAATGCATCGGTAAGTTGAATTCCAGACCTCTTTATTATTAAATATATGGATGATTGTTCGGAATTTTAGGTCCTTTTTTTAAATGAAAAATATTTAACTTTTTGCCGACGTTTCTGAAAATTATTTTTTCCTTCTTCAGGGCTAAAAATGGGATAAACCACCAATAACATAACAATAATAAGTAACATGATTTACAGGATGTTTACAGTGCCAAATGCTTTACAATATAATTTTTTACAAATTTTAACGCCAAAAACTTACACGGAATAAATTTTACAAACCTTAAGTTCTATAAGATGAATTTGTGTACAAATTGGTTGCTAAGGTCTATATGTTATAATTTTTTAATTTGAATGTTTTTAATTGTAATATATTTTATTTAAATCACAAATGTCAGTTGTTTTATCACATGAATTTTGATCTTTAATAATATGATATATTTCTTTAAATAACTTTTTATGATAAGTTTTCTTGTGTCTAAAATTTTTGTTTGGTTGAAATTAAAAGTATGGTTAGTTTCGATTGCATAATTTGTCAATGCACATAATTGTATTTTATTTTTTATGGATGTTCTGTGTTGCCACAGTTTGTTTTTGAAATATTGTGATATTTGGCCTATATAGTTATAATTACAATTGTTGCATGGTATTGAATAAACGAAATTAATTTATTCAACACTATGTAGGCAACAATTTGCATAATAACTATTCTGTTATTATTACAATTTACAAGTAATTCTGTTACTTCGTGGATATTATTTTACTTCAAAAGATATGAGAATTCGTTTTTTTCTAATCCATTTAATTTTACATTTACGATTATTATTACTCCGTTCGTTGGTTCAATCGTAAGAGGATAATCCATGTAGGCATTCATATACCCATTTGGGAAACCCTCTAAAAGTAATCTTAATGACAAGGCGAAGGTGTTAAAAGATTCAGGGGGGTTTTTCGAAGCATGTTGGGTACGAAGTGAAGATTAGTGGATGGAAGCACTTCATAAGGTGAGGAGTGAAAATAACTCAATACTCGGGAATTAGTTTCGAGTGCGTCATGGAACTGGGAAGCACGTCGCAGCCAACGCTTCCGATCACGGAGGAATCCGCTGTTTGGAAAGGACCGACGCACGGAGCAAAGATCGCTCGGGGAGGTCCAGGGATCCGAGGGATGCTTGCGGAGCGAAAGTTGTTCTGTCCACAAGGTCCGTGACAACCCTCCGAAGTTGCCCCCCTCCAATCACGTCCGGGCCATCTTTCCCAGGATCAGGGTGGGCTCCTCGGCACCCCATCCCCCCAAAAAAACACGGGGGAGCGGCCTTTGGGGGCGGGGTGGGGGAAGAAGACATTAGGGAGACGGGAGGAGAAGGATTCTCTTGTCCTCCATTAATTATCGTTGCCCACGGTTACCCCTCCCCTCCACCCCTCCCTACCCTTTGAGGCATTTACCCTCGCCCTGCCGCCCCGTAATAACCGCCCGTGTCGCATGCCCCTGTCTGTCCACTCGCGGCATCCTCCGTTACGTGCGGCCGACAAGTGCGTTGATTTACGCGCGGGGCGGTAGTGTAAAGGGGTGGGTAGGGGGTAAGGGGTGGGTAGGAGGGGGTAGGTCGATTCCGGTGCTAACTCTCTCAACATCTCCGGCACCAAAGTTAAGACACGAATGGCCCCTTCCCCCCCTCAACAGGTTCCTCTCGAGAAGGGACCTCGTCAATTGCTCCGGGATATCTCCGGGAAATCTCGGCGGACCTCTCTCTCCGAATTATCTATCGTTTATGGACTCCATAACAAAACACTCCCGACGAAGAAGGGTGGGAGAGCTGGGAATTATAAACAAAACAAACTCGACGATCGAATCTCAGCAACCAGATCCCTCGGAATGAAATGCCCACTGCCCAAACGCCCAAATGCCCACAGTCAATTCCATTTTCGGAAAAAAAAGATTGGAACATTTGAGGAGGAGTATTTTTATCAATTATTTATCAGTCATGCGATAGATGTGCGAATTAAAATTTGTGGAGGGAGGTTTGATGCGTTGTGGTAACAAAGATGGATGCCCTGAAGACGCATCCAAAGATTGTATTCAATTGAGACACGAACAACAAGTCACGCGGTTCACCCTGATATCATTTCATGGCAACGGGAAACTCGCTTTAGACGAGCGGGTATTGAACCCGTGGTATTCTGCGTGGCGGGCATACACGTGTCTCCATCATAACCTAACCCGACTATAAGAGCTCCCAGTATTCCAAAGAGATCCACCTCGTCTTCTCCGGGGAAATGGAGCTGTTTTCATAAAAGGACAGAGAGAGAGAGCAAATATTTCTCACCTCCGCGAATGGAAATGATTCCAATAGGCCTGAAGAATACAAACATTGAAAACTGAGAGATAAGTGGCCAAGCTAGGATTATTCTAAAGGGTCAAGTGCAGTTGGCAAGCACGTGTATTTGGGAAAGTACCGTGGATTGGGCTCAAAATCAGTTATCGTCCGGATTAACCGCGAAATAAATTAAAAAACATTAATCCGCAATAAATTATTTCGCTCAAATAATGTCCTTTATTTGGTCTTAATACAATGTAATTGATTCGTTCAGCAGACAAATAAAGAATCTCGAATTTGCAACACACTTTCCTTCATCATCATCATCATTGGTCAACAATCCTAGGATTGGTTTGACGCAGCTTTCCATTCGATTCTTCTATCGGCCAACCATTTTATATTAACGTAGCTCCTCTCTTTTACATCATTCATAACCTGTTACATGTATCACATACGAGACCTGCCTTTTCCAATCCTCCCGTTCACTTTTCCCTCGACGATTGTCTTCATCAGGCCATCATGTCTCAAGATATGGCCGATTACGTTGTCCCTTCTTCTTTTTAGAGTTGTCAGCAGACTTCTCTTTTCTCCTACTCTTCTTAGCACTTCCTCGTTACTTACTCGGTCGATCCATTTAATCTTCAGCATTCTTCTGTAACACCACATTTCAAATGCTTCTACCCTCTTCTTCTCCACTGCTCTCATCGTCCATGCCTCACTGCCGTAAAGCAACATGCTCCTGATGTATGTCCTTATGAACTGTTTCCTTACTTCTACGCTTATATTTCCAGCTGTAAGTACTCTTCTTTTGATAGGATGCCCTCTTTGCCTGGGCAATTCTTCTCACAATTTCTTTCTTGCTTCGTCCATCGTTGGTTACTCGGCTTCCTTTGTAACAGAACTCTTTCACCTCTTCAAGTTTTTGTTTTCCCACTTTCCTTAGTAATTCTAATAGATAAAGTAAACAATTATTCATAACCTCGTTAAAATTTTTATTTAAATTTATTTAGTAACCAGTTTTGAAGATAAAAGATAAATACCCCTGCCTGCCACAATAACTGTTGTTCTACTACTAGTACCAGTAATTGATGTTTTGTTTTGATCATCCATAAACCTAAAAATGTATTCCAATAAGCAAAATACAGTAGAACCTCGCTTACACGACCTTCAATAACACGACAACCTCAATTACAAGTGCAATTTTGAAATCCCCTTGAGATTTCCATAACACATAATGTTAAATCAACCTCTATAACGGTACTATTATTAACCAAACAACCTCAATGGCATGGATTTTTTCCAATTCACTACGTAACTCAGAACCTCTATAACAAGTCGTTTTGAGAAGGCAACCTCGATAACGCGACTCTATATAATGGGTCAACCTTTAAAGCTGTCGGATACCGCTGCCAAAAACTTTTCTGCAGACGTCTACGCCTCTTGACTTGAAGACTCTGCTTCGCTACTTAAATAAAAGTTTTCTGCGCAGACTTCGAGATTAAGGAATGATCTAGTAAATAAGTTTAGTAATTTTTCACTCGTTGCTTTTCTCATAATTCTGTTGACCTCAGAAAAACGCAAATGTTGACGAAAATAAGCTGACTTCCTACTAGTAGGCGTGTATGAAGTTAAATTCCGAACATAATGACTAATTATGACACTCTTTAAAAGCGGGAATCCTTCATCTCCATGTGGGACCAAGAATTCGTACATATTTCTTACTTTGAATTTTAAACGAAAAGTTGAAATAAAACAATTCCATTGCAAGAATTCTGTATTCTTGGCGATATGAGAATTGATAATAAATAGACTTCGAAAAGGGACGCTCTAATATTCACTCGTTATGAAGGGATTTAGTGATTCCATTAACCCCGATAGCCAAAATAACCTCGATAACACGACCCTCAACGAAAAGAGCTCCTCGATAACAAGGCTGTTTCCATAATCCCCTTGAGACACTTCTTATCGAGGTTCTACTGTACGTTTTTCAGGGTCAAATAATAATAATAAGACCACCATTTAACTAAGCAAACTGTCATTTTTTTGGTGACATTTTGTTCAGATGTAGCGACTTACATCTGTTAGAAACGCTTAATGATGTCTGTATTCACTTCGAATTGTTGACGCGCGGAAATGCGAATTCCGCACGAGATGGGATCGTACCATGAAAGTATGAAATATGTCCTTTACTTCCTCGCGCGTGTCGGGCCCGGCGGCTGAGTCTAGGTGGTCACTGTATCTGGGTTTCAACTCGGTTGTTAAATGGTTGTGAAGGCCCAGCGGGGGTCGCGCTCCAGGAACGACACTGAGACTCGACATAACACGGGCTAAAGGAAAAGAAAGGGATATTTTGATTTGTTCCCCGTCGCCGACGCGGGACATTATTACGCAATAGGCATGACAGTTATGGCGCGACTGTTTTCCCCGTCCCATAAAGGCACCGAGGAGTGAGAGGAATGCACTCGGACATGGACGGTGACTGCCGTGCCAGGGTGCCGATCATTGGCGTGATGATTTTGACTGGTCATCGCTGAAGCAAAGGGCAGTTCGGCCGATGCGCAACTTGGTTTCCGAAAAACACAGATACTGCAATGATTTTGTAGTGCCTGATAAGGAGGCTCTACCGAATTATGAATTATGTGTCATTTTCGTGAAAATTTCAGGACACATCATTTCTGGCCCTTCTATCGATTGGCAATAAAATAATGAGACCTTTCCATAATATATTCGAAGAAAAAACGCGTTGAAAATCAGCAATTTTATACGTGGTTATACGGCAGAGCATGGATCTTGCAGTAAAATTTGCAGATTAATAATGTAAAGATGTATTTCGTTTTGACAAAAAAGAACTACTTTGATGTAAGCATAATAATCCTCACGTTTTTCCCACACTGTAAATTCTTTCACACACTATTAGATATGTTATATTGGTATATTGTGTATATATATTTCTTTTGTATTAATTTATCATTCTTTAATTCCTATAAATGTATTCTTTACTGATTTTTTTAACCTCAGATTGTAATTGTTTTTGGTATTGAGCACTATTTGATTTATATATTTATTTTGACGAGGGGTTAGATGGGTTCTGACGATCATGTACGAGAAATCAGCTACTTTTCCCTTGTTAGACCTCATTTGGAATATGCTGCCAGTGTATGGGGATCCCTACGAAATCGGTCTAAGTAATGAACTTGAACGTGTGCAGCGAAGATCGGCAAGATTTGTAAAGGGACGATACGATAATTATATTAGCGTAACCAGTCTATTAAATGAATTGAAATGGGAATCATTGTCAGATCGCAGGTTGAAACTTAGACTTAATCTCTTAAATAAATTCCAAGGCAATATTTTCAGTGATGATGTTAAAAATATTTTACGAACCCCAGCTTACTATGGCAGACTGGACCATAATCATGAAGTTGGAGAATGAGATTGCCGAACTGACCGATTCAAAATGTCCTTTTTTCCTCGCACAATTAGAGATACGAATAACGGTAAATATGTCCTATCGGAGAGTAGCAATGAATAGTATTGGTAGCTGCATGATTGTATGAGTACTTAAAGCTAACCCTACTAACAGAATGTTTTTGCATGTTTTCTTTGCAATTTCTATCTTTTTTAAATAGTGTAGTTCTGACTACTATATTAATACTATTCCTTTTTTATGCATGATATGTAGTGCATGTTTGGTGAGCAATCACCCCCTGCCACACACCCTTGTGGTGGCTTGCAGGGTATTATGTAGATGTAGATGTAGATGAACTAATATAAGATGCGCAATTCTATATAGAATTTAGTATTGTAAAAATGTGCTTGCCTTGCCACACTTGTTTAATTGATATTAATAAATGTTTGCTCGAAAAAAAGCAGAAAAGCCTTAGTTACATGAAAGTGGCGCTACAGTATGTTGTTATCATTGGCAACAGTACCCGTGACGGAACGCGCTTACAGCCTATTTACAAACTTAATTAAGAAATATACCTTACCAAGGTCCTTCTTATATATTTTATGTAATTTAAATTACTGATGGACGGATCCAGGTTTTTTGTCGGATCCGGATCCGGAACCGGATCCTTGCCTGGGTTTCGGATCTTTATCTCGGTTTCGGATCCTTAGTTTCAGATACTCAATTCTGAATTTCGTTCATTTTCTAATCCTAGATTTTTGATAAATATATAAATACCGCAACAATAGAATTACCAAAAAAAACAAGTAAATTTATTGTAGAAAAAATCAACTACCTATCATCTATTTGGATAATATATTCCTGGATCAAGATTTACGGATGCAATAACTACATCTTATTACTTCTAATATAAAGATCAACTTCTTTATCACATACTCATTAAGGTATACATTTTTGAAACCTGTACAAATATTCTTCAGAGTGCATTTAAAAGAAACATTATAAGTTAATTTTCACTAATAAAGGAATTATTTTCCAATTATTAATGAAATCCTTGAATGCTTTCAAATCCTTTTTTAGAAACACAAAAAATTTTTAATGCAGCCAAGAGATCCCATTTATGGAATATCCGGGGATTGCATTTTTAATACGAAAAAATTATTATAGAATATTTCAAGCTGCAAAACTAGTAATTTTGCAATGTCTTATTGATAATAACCTTTAAAATGAAATTTGAGAATTTTATACTCCAAAGGAGAGGTTGTGTAACTCTGATCTTAGCCTTTCTTCATACTACTATAAGGAACATTTAAAAAAGTCTCGGATTTTTTCTCCATTGGCCCGGATTTGCAAGAAAAAAGTAGAATGACATGTGGGGAGCATGTATTCTCCTAAATCAGGTAAGCCGACAATAGCAGAGTGGGTAGTGGACTGCAGGTAATGAAGTTCGATTCTTATCGCTGTTTAAAATTTTCCTTTCAGCCATTGAATCAAAAACTTTATCATCCTTCATTTCCAAACTTTTTGTGTAGATACTGACTTTTTTGTACTTCTTTCGTTTAAACTAGATTTACAAATGCGTCACTCAAAAATACATTGTAAAGTTAACGTAATGATTCCACCATTTAATTCTGTAAAAAAAAACTTTCTAATCATTTCACTTACGCCAAATTTTATTATTTTTTTGAATTATAAATTGACATGAAATTTCTGATAATCTACTTTTTTTTAACTGCCTACTTGCATTATCCTAGGAATACAGCTTGACTGTATTCCTAGGTAGTGTTAAGGATCGAACTCGCGACCGGCAGTACACTAGCCCTCATTTTTAACAACTACGCTCTCATAGGTTCACGGGAATCTGGCGAATGTAGGCGACCCGCGTGACATTCGGCTTATTTTTTTTCTCGCGCATCCGGGCCCACGGAGAAAAAAGTCACGACGAGTATTTGTTTATTTTGTTTTTGTGGCACGGAAAAAAATCTTCTCATTTCGTGACCAAGTTACACAACCTCTCCTTTCAGTATCTATTACATGTACATTCCTTTCGAATTCGCATGGGGTGTATCGATGACTAAGCCGCGAAATTTTAAAATCTCCGATCCGGATCTGAATTTTTACTGTCTTCGGATATGATTTCAGTAGCGAATGAAATGAAAGACCCGTGGATCCGACCCAACCATCCTTAATTTATTAATGGTATATTTGTAAATCTAATTTAAACAACAAAAGTATAATAAAATAAGTATTCATATGTAATGGTTTGAAATTGAAGATGCTAACATTTTCGATGCAATGACTGAAAGAAAAAATTAAGCTGCGATAGGGATCGAACTTCGCACAGTACACTTGCTCTCGTTGTCCACCTGATCGCGGTGAATTTACGCTATCCGCGTAACATCGTACGTAATTTTTTTCCCGCAATACCGGGGTAGTGGGGGAAAAGGTCATATTTCTTTCTTTTGCTTCTAGTTGCACGGGAACATTTTCATATAATTTCGTGACCTGAGTTACACATCCTCTTCTTGTCAATATCTACCGCACCTACATTCCATTCACGGGGGGCACTTCGATCGCTAAGCCGCGAAAATTTAAAATCTACGATCCGGATCCGATTTTACTCCGTGTCTTTGGATCCGAATCCGGAACCGAGTGAAATGAAAGATCCGCGGATCTTTGGATCCGACGGATCCGATCCGGCGATCACTGATTTAAATATTTCATTGGTTATTGACGTAGTGTAATTAATACCAATGCTTCCAAATGGTAGCAGCGTCATTGTTGCCAAACAAATTTAAAAAATGCGAGTATTTTTAAAATTCAAAACAAAGGGTTGTATTCGCAAGGGAATAGTTCAAACTAAGCAAGAAAATATTTAACCTATTTTAGAATACGTATTAGCGGGATTGAGCATGTATTCTCACTTTATAAATTAAACGTGGCAACAACACTTCAGCCATGTTCCGACGTCAAAATGAGTTAAAAAAGCTTGTAAAAAATAGAATGCAACTACAAGCTAAGAAGGCGTGCCACTGTCAGTAAGAGAGGTCCAGCCATTTCACAAACTAAACAACTTCCAAGAAAAGATATCGTATCCCAAAAACTCTTGCAGTATAACCGTGGTTTCCGATTGACTTGAATTAATATAAGCACTCCATTGAGTGTTTTTCATTATCGCTTTATACACTGACACATAGGAAATCGCAGTTAAAAATCGTGAGGATTTTAGGTGCTGTACAACACCTAAAATTCTAGCATGCTCATAGAATTACTGTGCATGCGCTTTCACCCTATAGATGATTTTCCATATAGGCGTTTTTCTGGATCGGTATTTATTCATTATTTAACATAGATCTTTTATGGGAGTTTGAATCGCGGAGTCACGGTTGAATCTACTTAAAATAAAGGGTATTTTTAAGAGTAACCTACATTGCTTATTGTATGCATTTTATGAATGTATTATAGATCCAATAGTAGAGCGTACACAATTGTAAGAACATTCATTATCGAGGCATCGCAAATTTTACATCAAATGCCGGAGCCAATAAAACGATTTATAAATATTTCGACAGCTAAGAAAAATAATAGTTTCTTTTTCGTATGATAATACCGAAAACGCAGTCCGAAGTCAGCTTTTTTGCAACTATAATCCTCTTTCTTCTGTAAACCAACTCGACAGTTGTTAAAAGTAGCGTTAAAAAATAATGTGTTCGCAATACGGTGTGAAATTCAATACAGTACCGTTCAATTAAGTTGTTTCCCCGGAAAATTATCCTCTCATTTCTCTCGCTAAAATGTTCATTGCATACAAATATCCAGTTAGACTTCTGGAAACTGGCATAAAGATCTTAAATTTTGCTAAATGCAGAGAGGGAATCCCGGATTCCACTCACACTTGTATCTTTGAATTAAGTTTGTTCATAAATTCCTCATTTTGAGAACGGTTGACGCTTCGTAAATGTTAACCATGGTCTCGATGATTCACGGGAATGTAGAAATTATCTACGCACGGCGAAAAATACCTTTTGCACGTTACTTACCTATCGACGGATTTTCCTGTTGTCAATAGAAATATTTGATCGTGAATGGCGGTCATTATAAGCCATGCTCGGCCTAAAAATACCTTTCTTTATATAACACAGTTTATAACCCATCATTGTACGCCCTACAGGACCGTAAACAAGGGCAAAGACGGAACTGAGAAAAGACACGAACATTGGGTGCAAAGCGGATCACGCTGTGTCGAGTGAGGGAGGAAGGGCAGGTTCGGAAGTGCCGAACGTGACCGACAGAAGCCGAACGAGCAACGGAATTGCCAGTTTCAGAGATTACTTGGCTAGCTTTAAGGAGATTGATCCGAAAAGTGAAAGTCATGTCATTTTTTTTATATTTTCAGCACAGAAAGAGAATAAGGACCCTGGTCTTAAATTCAGCATGGGCCTAACTTAAAATAAGTCCCACCTGGTCTGATTTTCAGTCCTGCACCTGCCTTAAAATAAGACCCCCTCAAAGTGGTCTTGAATTTCAGAAGCAACCCGCATTATTACCAGACCAGGACTGTCTTAAATTCAACATGGGCCTATCTTAAAATAAGTCCAACCTGGTCTGATTTTAAGTGATTCACCTGCCTTATTTTTAGACAAGATAATACTACTGAATTTCAGCATACACCGCCTTAAAAATGTTGCATCTCTAATTCAGATCGCTTTTGTAAAACGTTAAAATCAGATAAAATCTTTACAGTGTGATATCAGTGATAATTTATGAAATGCCAAATTATGCACCAAACAACGAGAACGTGGAATGGAGCAAGGAATGGATGAATGAAAATCGCATTCGCCCTTCAGATGTCTGAGAGAGAGAGAGAAGTGAACGCCATCTACAACGAGGCGCCGCCGCCGAGTCTTCTTCGGCGAAAAGCATTTCGGGAGAGAAGTCCAAAGGCTGTCGCTCGCTGCTCACGACGACACTTCACGTCGCCCCATCGCTCACGGATTCGGCATGCACGGAATGCACCGTGACCCGTGTCTACTTCCTTCCTCCCTGATATGGGCCGACACGTAACTCTGGCGATCGAATTCGCAGGCTTGGAATATCATCTCTCAATATCGTACGATCATGTACGAGAAATCAGCAATTTACCATTGCTACACCTCGTTTAAAACACGCTACTAGTATATGGGATCCCTACGAAATCGGTCTAAATAATGAACTTGAACGTGTGCAGCGAAGATCGGCAAGATTTGTAAAGGGACGGTACGATAACCTCATTAGCGTAACCAGTCTATTAAATGAATTAAATTGGGAATCATTGTCAAATCGCGGGTTTAAATTTAGACTTAATCTCCTAAATAAATTCCAAGAGCATATTTTCAGTGATGATGTTAAAAATATTTTGCTAACCCCAACTTATTATGGTAGAATGGACCATAATAACAAAATTAGAGAAATTGATTGCCGAACTGACAGATTCAAAATGTCCTTTTTTCCTCGTACAATTAGGGATATGAATAACGGTAAATATATCCAGTACGAGTGTAGCAATGGATAACATTGGTAGCTGCATTTTGGTGTAAGGATTTGAAGGTAACCCAACTAACAGCACGTTTTTCCATGCTTGCTTTGCTGTTTTTATCTTTTTTTAAATAGTGAAGTTTGGAACAGTATATAAATGCTAATCCTTTTTTATGCATGCGTGTTTGGTGAGAATTCACCCCCTGCCACACACCATTATGGTGGCTTGCAGGGTATCATGTAGATGTAGATGAAGAAGGCTCTGCGGTAGGATTGAACGAAGGGAGGGGGGAACTAAGATTATATTTTGAGTTAACGATTCGGATTCCTACTTTTTTAGTAGGAATTTAGTAGTGCTTATGCATAGCCAAGACGCATGAATCTGTTTCCAGTAAGCTTAATTTGCCTGCTTACTTAACAACTCTAATGTCTGCGCATCAACAGTAGTTATCAAATTGATATTACATCTCCAACGGTTTTTAACACCTAGGTATCTGATGTTCACATCACGTTCTCTTGTGTTGCCCCATTTCAGCATTAAAACCTCATTTCTGTTCATAACGGGCCAATTGATTTTTGCACTTCGTGGCAATGATTTTTAAATCACAGAATGGAGGAAAGAAACTAGTTTTGGGAATGTTGTTCACTGTTTTGTTTGTATTCTTTTCAAAGGATAAAATGCCCTTTCCCTTTTTCGGCCTGTTTATTATTTTCTTCTGAGCGTATTTTTCTTGAAGCCATTTAAATTTTTTCTTGTCGCTATTATTAAAAAATATTATTTTAGCGGATTTTGATCAAATGAAAGGGCATTGGGTCACTTCGGAAGTGAGTAAGAATGGTTTAATCTTCAAATGATTTCATAGATTTTTACTCCGTGTAAACCTTTTCGATAGAATATCATGTAACCCAACCACCATAAATAAAATCCGAAAATAAAATCGCAATTCAAATTAATAGTAGATCAATCATAATAAAATAGCATATAACAATAGGTAACTAGGGACACCTAAAATAAATCAATATTTACATCGGGGGAGTTCCAGGACGACGAAAAATAATAAACAAGTAACAATAAGTAACGGGGGGAGAGAGTTAACAGTGGAGGAGTTAAGATTAAAAGGTACGCGAAGGAGGAAAGAAGAAGGACAAAAGTCGGGGAATAAAGACGGCAGGAAGCGGAGACTAAGTAGGCGGTATCCAGGAAAGACGAAAGAGGAACCAGAAATTTATAGAGAGACCAGGAAGGAATCGGCAGGAGATAAACCATACGGCCTGGAAATCTGAAGATAAGGAAGGAGACCCATGCTTGACCCAGAATGCGAACCCATACTTGCAGTCGTAGGAGTGAAGGCAGAAAACCCCAGCGACCGATAAGTGTAGCCTTTAAGGATAATAAAAGAAAGAAATACAATAACCTCCATAAATTAAATTGTCGCTGTCTGAAAAACAACGTAAACGTATTGAGATTGGTGCATGAAGACTAACATTGTAAATTGGGCCCAATATATCTTAACAAAGCTCTAAATATTGGTGCTGCTTATACAAAAGTTGATTTCTCATTAAAAGAAAGTGTAAAACTAATTAAATGATTGAACTAAGTGTTTTTATCTATGTGTGTGTTGTATAATAATAACCATTAATCCCTTCAGCAAGGAGGTAAGCTCTTTAAGTGCTTGTGCAATAGCGAAGGTTTATTTGTTTTAAAATAAGAAAGAAAAACGTGACCGGGAGAAGGCTACAAGTAAAAAGGATATTTTGTATTTAAATTAAATACACTACCATTCATCTGCATCTACATAATACCCTGCAAGCCACCGCGAGGGTGTGTGGCAGGGGTTTAGACCATTAGATTGCCCTTGAAAATCTTTGCACCAGTATCAAATAGATTTCATTGGCCCGTTTTACATTTTTGTTGAATATCTCGTATTTTTAAAGGGCGGCAGTTAAAATACGCCGGGTACGTGAGTGAAAAACCCTTTAATTTTTGTGAGTAATGGAGAGTACCTGTAATCGGTGTTGGTTGGTTACGTGATACACTCGCCGGGTTCCGAGTAAAGACTTTAAAGTTCGGTTTATATTTACCTCAAGCATTAATGCAGTTTGATGATGAAAAATAATAAGGTGCATTGTAAACGATCCTCCTTCCATATCATTGTAGGTGCCGTTCTAGAGGAGTAAGATGATATCCATGCACTAGAATCAGTAATGGCAGTAATTCAAAAGACTGAAGAGGAAATTACGAGTGAGAGGTCTGCATAAACTTTGGCGAGTAATGGCGAAATTAGTGTGTCCATTGCAATGTAATTAGTCTGTAGCCGATGATCAACATAGGGTAAAAAAAGTGTTGAGGTAGTGGTAGAAGTAAAACTGTACTCAACTGTTTATTTAAATAACCAGGATTCCGTTAATTGTCAATAGTTTTTCCATCATCATCATCAAGGGTCAACAATCCTAGGGTTGGTTTGACGCAGCCCTCCACTCGATTCTTCTATCGGCCAACCTCGTCATATTGACGTAATTCTTCTTTTTTAAATCCTTCACAACTTGCTCCATGTATACCTCCTACGAGGCCTGCCTTTTCCAATCTTCTCGTTCACTTTTCCCTCGACGATTGTCTTCATAGACCATCATGTCTTAAGATGTGGCCCATTCAGTTCTCCCATCTTATTTTTAATGTTTTCAGTAGACTTCTCTTCCTTCCCACTCTTCTTAACACTTCTTCGTTACTTACTCGATCGATCCATTTTATCTTCATCATTCTTCGGTAGCACCACATTTCAAATGCTTCCTGCCTGGACTTCTCTGCTGCTGTTATTGTCCATGCTTCGCTGACATATAGTAGAATGCTCCAGATGTATATTCTAATGAAATGTTTCCTCACTCCCACTCCTGTATTTGCAGCTGTAAGCAGAATCTTCCCCTCTTATTGGGATCCATAGCGTCAAAATGCACTAATCTTGATTTTTGGGGATGAGTAAAATGTTTTATCTTTGATATCAATTTCAGGTTCGGGGAATGCTTTAGTTGCGTTGTTTGGTTGGAGAGCCGAGTACGTTGTATCGAGGGCAGGGCCTTTCCTTTTGCGCATGCGCCGACTCCAGCCGAGATCCAACTCTAGAGACACGACTGGTCGAACAGGTGCTTTCAGATCCATCGCGTTTGAATTCAATCCGTGCGTTTCAATTCAATTTGTGATTTTTTAATGAATACATTTTTGGCCAATAAAAAGCAGAGACCCCTGTCGCCCCTCCAGGGTAAAAAAAAAAAACCCCGTGGACGTCATCGCCGGCCGTAAATTAAGTATCTAACGCGAAGAGGACGCCGTCCTGGATTGTTGAGAGAAACAAAAAAAAGTCCTTGAAACCTGAAATCATTGGGAGGGAGAGGGGGGAGGGGTGGGTTTGGAAATTCGGGGACTGAGAGCGTGAGAAGGGGGTAGGGGCTGATAATGGCGGGGGAAGGGGGCGAAGGGGTGGGAAGCTCTTAGATTTCCACGGGACACTCTTGAGATCCGAAAGGACCCGCGAACAGCTGCCGAGTTGAACCAGAACTTCACGTCGGCACACCATTCGCGTCCATGGATCGCTTGAACCAAATGGAATTCAGCGTTTTTGTTGAACACGATAGCATAACTGGAAGGGAACAAGTGGCCGGAAAAGAGACAAAATGCATCGACTTTTGGCACAAAAAAAAGTGGAGTTCCCTCACGTGTACCTAGCGAAGAAAATTTGGGCTCTAATGTGCTGCGGAAATTGAAAATAACTTGGTGAATGCTACAAGAATTGTTTTCGGAAGATCCCGGCTTTGGACACTTTGATGGAGACCGCACAAAGTACCAAAACTCGGGTCGTCCGAATGCAATTCTTGTGGCGTTCATCAAGTTATTTTCATTTTCCGTGATGGATAGCTTACACCATACACGCCTGAAAACATTTCCTCAGTTCTAGTGTTTTCACTGAATCTCCGCGAGGGTGTGTGGCAGGGGGTGAAGATCACCAAGCATGCACTACCGACATGCAAACAAGCAACTAAAGTGTCTCATGCAACTAGATTGTTAGTATCTATAGTATTTAAGGGGATAATACATGCATCATGCACTACAGACTACTCTAAAATATTTCCCCTACCTATCCCTTTGCTATGCTGCCAATTCTGTTCTATTATAGTACGGGGGAAAAATGCCATTTTGAATCTATCTGTACGACAATCTATCTCTCTAATCTTATTTATCTGGTCGAATCTAGCATAATACGCTGGTGTTTTTAATATATGCCTAACATCTTTAGTAAGCTATCCGATGGAAATTTCTCTAATAGATTTAATCTGTACTTTAACCTACGCCCTGATAATGATTCCCACCCTAACTCTTGTATTAATTCTGAAACACTACTCAATCTAACGTAACATCTTTTAACGAACCTAGCTGCTCTACGCTGCACACTGTCTACTTCTCTGATCAAACCTAATTCATTCGGATCCCATACACTGTCTGCACACTCAAGGTGGGACCTAACTAGTGAAAAGTAACATCGCTCTTTTGTCTTCTCATCACTTTTCATAAATCCTTGCTTTCTCTTCGCTCGGACGGATATTTTCCGGGTAAATAAATGATAAAATGGAAGTAACTCATATTTGAACACACTGCACTTGTACTTTTCCACAAGATTCTTCAATGTATGTACATACATCGCGTTTCGACTCACGGAGTCATCTTCAGGTACATTCAACGTCTGTTTTGAACTGTTGGACTAATCAGTTGAGGGATTTCTTGAATGAAATTTTCTCCAAAATCCAACTTTTTCCACTCCGTGAGAAAAAGAGGTACTTGCCGCCGACGCAGGCCACCTCACGGCCGTTCCGTGGCACCACAGGAAGATGTCACCGATCCTCCGATGGCCGTAGCCTCAGCGGGCGTCCCTCCCTTCCGTCGCTCTGCCTTCGGTCTCTCCGTATCTCCGCGTCCCATCTCCCGTTGTCACTTTCTAAATGAGAACTGCATTTAGACCGGAGCGGGTTTCCTTGGCGCGGAACTGGAGGAGAGACGAAAGGAAAAAGGTCGGAAAAACGATGGAGCCATCATGCGTGGATTTGACCGTGCCACGTGGCAACGGATGCTATTTCAACGCTCAATCACATCCTCAGCGGCAGAGGGCAATAGCAAGGTGTTGATGGACTTACTAATACTAATAATACGTGAAGTATTTTTATTCTGAGTGTAAGGAGACCATTAACCCTAAGGCTGTATCGATGCATGAAGAACATTGGGGTTTTCGCTGACGGCCAGCATTGAGAGAAGGAATCATTAGGTCATGATTATTCTCCGTGGGATTCATTGGATAGCGGAAAAGAAGACCATGCTTGTCGATAATGCACGTGGGTGCCAAAAATATGCTACAGAATCTACATTTCTCGAAAATGTTTGCGCTCCTACATACCCTCCCCAACATTTTTAAATATCCTGGAATAAAACTTTTTAATTAGTGAAGTTTAGACTAGTAATTTAACACGAATCCTTTTTTATACACTATATGTAGTGCATTTTTGGTGAGAATTTACCCCTACCACACACCTTTATGATGGCTTGCAGGGTATTATGTAGGTATAGATGTAGATTCTGGGACCCAAACACAACGCCTATTAGCGGATTACGCAGTAGTGTACAGGGAAATTCTACGCCCAAACGATAAAGAGTATTTAAATGATGACCTACAAGCAATTTAAAATTGGTGTGATACATGGCAGTTAGAATTAAACTTTAAAAAAATGCCAAGTAATGAATTTTTGGAAAAAGAATAGCTCTCCTTCTAGAACTTACAAAAGAAGTAGGTAACAATGAATTAACAAACGTTGAATCCATTACATATCTTTGAATAAGACTGACACATGATCTTTCCTGGGGTAAACACATACGTGAAATAATGGGTCAAGCGATTCGTAAACTGGGTTTCATTAAAAGAGTATTGGGTAAATGTGACGATCATGTACGAGAAATCAGCTACTTTTCCCTTATTAGACCTCATTTGGAATATGCTGCCAGTGTATGGAATCCCTACGAAATCGGTCTAAATAATGAACTTGAACGTGTGCAGCGAAGATCGGCGAGATTTGTAAAGGGACGGTAGGATAACATTATTAGCGTAAGCAGTCTATTAAATGAATTAAATTGGGAATCATTGTCAGAATGCAGGTTGAAATTTAGACTTAATCTCTTCCACAAATTCCAAGATAATATTTTCAGTGATAACGTTAAAAATATTTGCGAACCCCAACTTACTATGGTAGACTGGACCATAATCACAAAATTAGAGAAATTGGTTGCCGAAATGACAGATTCAAAATGTTCTTTTTTCCTCGTACAATAAGGGATATGAATAGCGGTAAATATATCCAATACGAGTGTAGCAATGGATAACATTGATAGTTGCATGTTGGTATAAGGACTCGAAGCTAACCCAACTAACAGCATGTTATTCATGGTAGCGAATAAAAAACAACTTTTAGTCAATCCCACACTTTTTTAATAACCAGGTTATTAAAAAAAGTATGGAATTGACTCAAAGTTTTATGTTATTCGTTACCATGAATACCGTTACAAAATTCCAAAAGTGACGCCTTCAGTCCTGTCTGATATAACATCATGTTTTGCATGCTTACTTTGCTATTTTTATCTTTTTAAATGGTGAGGTTTAGACTAATACATTAATAAGAATCCTATTTTATGCATGATATGTAGTGCATGTTTGGTGAGAATTTATCCCCTTCAAACCCCCACGCCCTTCGGGGAAAGGGACCTTAACCAAGGTCCCTTTCCCCGTTAAACCACAAACGAAAGGATCACCTACTGCGGCTTGTGGTAACAGGTCATTTCAACAGGTGCTATACAGCACCTAAAATCCTCGCGATTCGATTTAATGCTCGTCAGAGCTTCATAGGCAATCGCAGGTGGCCCCAGGGAAAGGAACTGGACCCCCTTCCTACCCTCAATACGTGTGAATTTCCCACACGCCAATGACTTTGTACGGGGTGAGCTGTATCCTCACCTATCAAAGACCAACCTTCGGGTTGAACACATATTTTTTTATACACCAAACCTCTTGATGATAGGAGCTTATAGGAACAATGAAGCGGGCATTGCTGAGTTTATAAACAATGGGATCGTTCACCATACTTTTTTATTGCCAGAGTTTGTCAAATAAAAAGGCCCGTATTTTTCCGTTTTTTGATCCGTCAATTATTTCTCGAGTTATAAGCGGCGAAAAACTGATGTTTTTAACCCTTTCGGAAAAGTGGGCGTGGTGCAACCTCTGACGTATATCGACTTCGTCCAATCACATATGAGCCCGAGAAGCTACTTCGCCTTATCGCAATAGGGGGGACACAGCTGACTCTGCCAATAGGAGCGATTTCGACAGCATCTGTGCGAGCAGACCTTCCGAAAACCCCTCCCTCCACTCCCTTCCCTTCCCCTAAAAGGACGGGAGGAAAATGACGTCAATGTTATCACAGCAGCTTGTTCGGTGGGCGTCACCTTTTGCTTATTTTAATTTTCGATTTATGAGTGAATGGTTGTGGTTAGAAGATTAATTTTTTCGCTAAAATTCTTTTTTCGTTTCCATCTAACAATTTCGTGCACAAAATTGCGATTTCGGTTCCGAGTGAACCATTGGATGAGGCTGGAGTCCATGGATGCGTCGGGCAGCTGTGTGAGAGATTCGACCCCCGGTCCCCCCTTCGGAAGGAGGGCTTGCCCCTCCCCCTCATCATTAATTTCAGTCGTCAAATTTCCTCCTGAATTCAAAGTGGCATGAAGAAAATATTTCATCATCGTTGGTGCCACAAAAAACCAATCGGTCCATGAACGATTACTTCCGCAGCTAACAGGCGAAAATTTGTTCAACGCCGCTTCCTTGGGTCAACGACAGAACGTGTTTTTTGAGTTTGTAGGTGAATTTTTTCTTTACTTAACAAGGCATTCAATCATTATTATTTTCAGGTGAAGCAATATCTAGTTGTTTTTTAGTTACCATAGGGGAGGCTTTCAGAATGCTCTTTAGAATTCAGACTCACATGTGCGGGGAAATGGGGAAAGTAGGGGAAGGTGGGGAGGAAAGCTCTATTTTAATCCAAATGTTAATATTTAACGATTCCGGCTTTTTTTTGCTGAAAACTAGTGTTTAATAAAAGGAATTATTGTGATTTTAAGTAATTTTATACCTGTTAACAAACGAAGAACTGTGAGCAGAATAGTAGATGTCATACGTATTATCAAATTATCTCCATATATTGAATCAAATAAAGAACTGTAGCGGGTGAGTGGAATTCATATTTCACGCATCACGTTAGGTGATTAATTACCTGACTCTGAAATACAGATAGTACTTCTTAAAAATTACTTGTCAAGATGTCGCATACACCTCTTGAAACGGTCGAAAGCAAACATAATGTCTATACGGCTTAAATTCCTTAACTTCTTCAACTCCATTAAGATGGCTTGAGTTGGGAGGAATTATGTATGATTCAGAAATATTAGCATTATGAATTCCGATGTCAATAATCAAAAGCAACTAATTTTCCGATCTCTAAAATGTACCCTTTTTCGGGTCAAATGTGAAGCTCGTAAATATTCTGCAAAATCCAACAGTACCAAAGCGTTGACATTACAGTGCCATCGGATTCATGGGTGTTTTCAAGTCTGTTTCCGCACTAATAGGCGCTTCAGACCGGGAGGAAAGGTGTAAGGATAGGGTTGGAAGGGATAGAGTTTAGGTCCGAAGCTGGGATAATGTTAAGGTCGGAGCGATATCAACACCAATGGACATCCGGATTTTTGATTGTACTTTGTACACACTGTTGTAGTTTGTACCTATATGGTGAACTCTGTCCTTCACCAAACAGCCGAACACTGAAAAAAAAGTATTCTCAAATTAAGAGGAAAATATTCTTACAGCTGACATCTAAGATGAGATTCTAGATTTTAGAGGATTTTCTTACCTGAGTGAGTCGGAACTAATTCCATCTAGCGATCACGATCTGAAACTTACAGGGCTTAAGAAAATATTCTCAATGTTAGAATATATTCGTTATAACTAGGGTTACTAAGGGACACACATGCGCGGGGAAATGGAGAAAGTAGGGGAAGGTGGGGAGGAAAGGGTAACCGGAAGGGTATTGCGGGGAGTAGGGTAAAGGGGGGTGAATCGGGCCACAAAATGAAAATCGTCGATTTCCTCGTTTGTGTAAACAGTTACATTCTGAAAGCATTATCAGCAAAGGACTTGATGTTTTTCCAGTTTAAAACGCAATTTTCAGCGTGGTTGCTCTGAATAGAACGGTCCTGGAGCAATTTCTTCAAGAGACTGCATGGTCCTATTCGCCCGACGACTTGGAGGGCGAATCGGACCAGATTAGAGGCTGAATCGGACCAGTAAAATAACGTTATAAATTTTAGTTTTCTTGAGTTTTATTCCATAAAATTTTGAAATTTTGCATCATTGCTTTTAACAATGTAGTGCAGTCTGGAGATATTTCTACGACACCTTCTTAGAGTCAAACATAACTTTACAAATAGACATACATCACCAAATCTGAACATATAGAACAAAGTAGAACAAATTTACCAAAACAATTAAGCACATTTACCACAAGTAAATTTATCTCGCCCCTTAGCACCTACACACAGCTCATGGTACCAACAATTACACTTCATGCACTTAATCCAGTCTCTAAACTTTGACGAATTCGCACAATTATAAGACTTGGAGCAGAAGCCACAAAGCGTATCATCAGCTGAGTTTTCCCCATTCTCAGTATTGCCGTCCCTATCTGAAGATGATTCATATAAGTTTCTGCAAGTTCCCTTCGCGTTCCTAATATTTTGTTTCTTCAGTCGTTGCTTTGTTTCTTCTATTACAGCTGGAGAAGTAAGTATTTGAGCAATTTGCTTTCTTGACCTTTTCACATTGACTTTCATTCTTTTTTCTGGTGTAGGTAGTAAATTATGGAAAGACCTACCCAAAGTATTTGACGATTCCTCAGATGTTGATGTCGAGGATTGGCTTTCTTCATAGGGACTGGCAGTTAATTTTTGATCGGAAGATGAATTTGTCGAAAAAGGAGTTGATGCTTCTTCTGGGGCGTGTGAGCTTCCGAGATTAGAAGGATGAAGATCTAACTCCGTCAGGATACCCGGATTCAGAGGGAATATTCCTGTTGATCGGAATCCATTTTCAGCGTTGCCGATTGTTGCGGCTTTGCTCCATGCATTTCGAAAAAGCCGACCAAAATTAAATTTAGTCATCTTTCTATCCCCCTTACAAACTGTCATATACGCATTTGTTTCAATATCGTAGTATGTCTTGAATGGTTTATAAAAAGACCTGTCCAGAGGTTGCAACCTTTGTGTAGTGTGGCTGGGCAGTGATAAGAGAGTGATCTCATTCCTTTCACAGAACAGTAGAACAGGAAGAGTCTTGTGTGATGCGTGGCCATCGAGGACTAAAATGCATCGGCCAGGAATCCTGTTTGCTTGAAAGTGCTTTAGCCACTCCAAAAAAAGATCCTCATTTATCCACCCTGAATCGGACATAAAAATTTTAGATCCCAACGGAAATCCATCCTCCCATTCCTTATGGAACTTTTTCCCCTTAAAAATTACAAAAGGTGGTATGTAATGTCCACTTGCATTGCAGCACGCAACAACTGTCACCAATTCCCCCTTTTCCACTGACGTCTGTTTTATGACTACCTTAGATCCTGTTCTTGCAACATTCTTTTGGGTTTGGCGATTATTTAATACACATCCCGTTTCGTCAACGTTGTATATAAGGTGGGGCCTATCCATAACTCCAGCCTCAGCCATCGAAATAGTTAACTTTGAAAAAAAATCGTCTACATCTTCCTTATTTAAACCCTCAGCTCGAGCCACTGACAAACCTTCGGGTTTTCGAAGACTTAAAGGATGTCTAGATATAAAATTCAAGAACCAATCCTTGCCTGCTCGTTTTTTTAACGCACAGAAATTGTTTTTTATGTTGTTTTCAATGGAAAATTCATATGCCACCTTCATGACATCATCTCTTGTCAATCCGAACCCAATTTCACATAACCTAAGAATTATTCTAATTAATGCTTCCTCTTCTTCCACTGAGAAGACATTTTGCCCCCCTCTTGTCTTCAATTTTTCCGTATCCGCTACTATCCTACGATAGAGGCAAGTACGGGGAACATGGAAAAGTTCGGCAGAATGCCTCATGCTTCTTCCCTCTCTGAAAGCTTTCAGCGCCATTCTCATATCCTCCTCTGTCCATGTCTGTTCCGTTTTTCGCCGGTACTTCCCCATCTTAATCCAAAAGGAAAAACATTAACGGTAAGCGAAAATTATCACTTTCATAAATACGTTTTAAATGAAATTTTGCTAATGTTACGCTATCAAAAGGAGGTTGTAAGGCGTTCCACAACTAATTCTGTTGCCATATATAATATTTAATACTCTGGCAATCCCTCTATCACGTACATTATATCACCTCCTTTTCTTTCAGATTGGAAAATATAGACCACTGAGTAATGTAGAATGTATAGGTATGGAACTCAATGTGAATTCATAACAATAAATTTCCATCACGAAATGCGTATGTTTTATGATATTGTTTCAGCGAATAATTGGTTAATATATATGGAACAGTACACAACATATGTTACATCAAACGAAGGTAGCTTACCTCTCGCTCAGCCTGTAAATCGTGCTCGTCGCCGTAATAATTCACCTCTATGACGGGGAAAATCTCTTTCCTCCTCCTCGTTATACGTAGTAAATATCTATAACGTGATATAGAATAGCATTAAAATAGGTTTATTCCATTAAACTTCTTATAATACTTAAATAAAAGAGTATGGCCTAAAAACAAATTTTTAGCCACTTTCGCTCAAACATTCTTATAAACATTTGATGTTTTTAATGTAAAACATTAAGTGTAAGTAAGCAATTTATCAATATTAGTTGTATATCTACTTACTTTTCAGTAGCAGAAGGAATTTTTCCAAGTGTCAGTTGAGTATAACTGGTTCAATGCTTCACCCTCGACCAGCGGCTTGGAACTGAACTCCTGCACGTGCTGGTCCTTTTCACCCGACTAAGTAATATGATTTTGTATCATGTTTGGTAACTCCGATATTCATACAAGGCTCAAAAAAGTAACCTAATGTGGCAGCTATGGTATTAGATTTCCTTTCAGGAAAGAAAAACTTGAAATCTGAGTAAGCGCTACAATGTCACCTTACTTTGAACCTATACGAGGTTTTCTAAATACCCAATTTCACACCTCTCTCGTATGGTAGGCTTCCATTCGACAGAGTATCATTTGCTTAAATTCAGTCGTCGAGTTCTCGTTTTCACTCTACTAGAAGGACAAGATTACAAAAAAGCAATTCCTAAAACGTAGTCAGTCTCAAGTGATACCGTTTCGGGTCTGAGCGCACTTTTTGAAAAGCGTTCCTATTCACCCGCTGGTCCGATTCACCCCCCTTTACCCTAGTGGGCTACGGTCAGCAGAGGTACAGAAACAACTTTTAGATTAAGCCTTCTAGCGTGTATCTCTTCAATTGGGCACCAAATAAATATTTTGAGAGAAAGCGACATATTAAGCCGAATATTAGGCGATTTATCTTGCAGTCCAATTCAAACTAGATGTTAAAAACTTGGCAAACGTTTGCGAACTTCAAATTTCACTGCTCAAGGCAACATGCAACGCAGTTATGTTGGCCACCGAGGGGTCCCTTTTCCAGCGCGTTGTATGTACATTACTAGTGGAAACGGGGCATTACAAAGTTGATTTACATTCTTCAACACATTGTTGCTAGCGCTCACTGTCCACAGTCGTGGAGCGAAAGGCAGACTTCACAGTCCGCGAGCCACGGGGTTCCAATCATCATCATCTTTCTTGTTCAGACGCTCGGCCTGCGACAATATTCACCATTCTTGACCGTGCTTCGTTTATCGCATGTTTCCAGCCATCGCCTTGGAATCATCTAGATCTCTTGTATACAGCCATCGTCATGGAATTGGACGCTGAAGAGGAAGACTGCCTGAAGAAGGACGACTTTTTGGTACTTTTGGAAGAAGAATGACGTTTTGGTACTTGTTGAAAAGGAGAGTTTTTAAGGTGAGTTTGCCTCCTCGTTGTAACTGCAATGAATACTGTTTGTTTCAATGCTCATTTACAATGCTGTGAAATGAAGTCGACTGAACAATGGCTTCTTGTGTCATCAAAAAACTTAATAAGTTTTCCGGCATTCCCTAGAGTTGGTGGTGATGGGAAGATGTATATGTTACTTTAAATGTGTATGTTACACATTGATGCACCATTGCCATTTCAATCATGTGCTAAAATTGTATTGTTTTTATACAATAAACGCATTTTACTCGATTAAAAATTGCGGAGCTTACTTTACCATACCTAGAGATTCTTAGTTAAGAGTAGAAAATTTTTAAGATAGAGAGAAATTATTCTCAATATAAGCATAAATTATACTTATCTCCCAAGAGGGCATTCTTAATTAAAGAATACAGGACGCTATTCTATGTTAAGAGAATATTCTTAATGTAAGAATATTTTTCTTATGGCTACCACTATAGTGGGATCCCCTCTTAAATTAAGAAAATTTCCTGGGCACCTATTTAGGTGAGACCTACTCTTAAGTAAAGAGGGCGCCTCTCGATTTAAGAAAATCTTTTTTCAGTGAACCATCGGGATGAGCAAGGTGGGATTAGAATGTTTGCAAGTTACTCAATAAATAAATATGGATTTAAGCAATTCAAACGTGAACATCGAGAAATGGTGAAGCGGGAAATTGCTGAGTTTATAAACAGTTGGACGAGGTCCATGGATAAGCTGTGGAGAGATTCGACCCCCGGTCCCCCATTCGGAAGGATGGCTGGTCCTCCTCCCCAAGACAGCCATGTTCTCCAGTGGAGGTGGTCCCCACCCCCACCCTCATTTCGCGGCGGGCCCTCCGCTATCGACCCCGACAATCGCCTCCCCCCTGTCCGACAAGCAATGCGCCGTCCCCCCCCCCTCGCCGTCCCGGCTACCTGAACTGAACCCAGCGCTCCTGAATTTATGCCTTCACTCCCCCCAAACCACCCCCTCCCTCGCCACCCCCGACGCCCACACTTTATTCCCGCCTCTCCAACCCCCTCCCGCCCCCACCCCCACGTCCTTACATCTCGTCCAACCCTCTGAGCGGAAGAGCCAAACACCCACCGTTGCTGTGCTGGAAATTTCCACAGGAAAAAAGGTTTCTGCTAGTCCGGGATTCGAACCGCAGACCTATAGCTCGACGGATCAATGCTCACACCACAACGCTTCCAGCCCACGAAGACATTTTCTCTTAGGAGGAGCTACAGGATGTACAAAACGCCTACGAATTTATTTGCGGTACACCAAGGAAGGCATCACGTAAGACACACTCCTTGCTGTTGCAGGACGTCAGCACGGAATCGTAAAGTGGTAGACCATCGTCTTTGGTGATAATGTAGGTATATCCACATCTACATAATACCCTGCAAGCCAACATAATGGGGTGTGGCAGGGGGTGAATTCTCACCAAACATGCACGGCATATCATGCGTAAAAAATATTAGTATTTATATACTGTTCTAAACTTCACTATTTAAAAAAAGATAAAAAATATCGAATCAAACATGAAAAAACATGCTGTTAGTTGGGTTAGCTTCAAGTCCTTATACCAACATGCAGCTACCAATGTTATCCATTGCTACACTCGTATTGGATATATTTACCGCTATTCATACCACTAATTGTACGAGGAAAAAAGGACATTTTGAATTTGTGAGTTCCGCAATCAATTTTTCTAATTTTGTGTTTATGGTCCAGTCTACCATAGTAAGTAGAGGTTCGCAAAATATTTTTAACATTATCACTGAAAATATTGCCTTGGAATTTATTTAGGAGATTAGGTCTAAATTTCAACCTGCAATCCTACAATGATTCCCAATTAATTCATTTAATAGACTGGTTACGCTAATAAGGTTATCGTACCGTCCCTTTACAAATCTTGCCGATGTTCGCTGCACACGTTCAAGTTCATTATTTAGACCGATTTCGTAGTGATCCCATACACTGGCAACGTATTCCAAATGAGGTATAACAAGGGGAAAGTAGCTGATTTCTCGTACATGATCGTCACATTTACCCAGTACTCTTTTGACGAATCCCAGTTTACGATTCGCTTGACCCATTATTTCACGTCATATAGGGTCAGATCGATCCTCGTGGTCAGTGCCTGTTTTCATGGGAGCACAGTTTATCCTCGCGTGTGCCGTACGTTGTTGGACCGTAATTAAGAAGGGGAGTGAGAAAACAAGCTCCTTCAGCTCCTCCTGAAAATACTGCCTTACAGATCGGAATCCTGAGTAGGCTGGCTGATGGTCTGTGCATTTAACCGGCAAGCTGTGGTTCGATTCCCGCAATAACCTTTTTCCTCAGGCAATTTCTAACCCACATGTTTGCTGTGCAATAGGGCAGCACAAAATCTTACACGCGCACTGCTATTGCTGCCGGCTGTGGTTCGACTGGCATTCCCATGCACCTCTCCCTCTCTCTCCACTGCTCTCTCCAAAATTCTCCCCCCCCCTCTCTCTCCGTCTCCCCATCGCCTTTGCCCCGATCACCGAACACACTCTCCCTGACCATTCAAAACAGCAACATCTGTTCGTCGGCGAGGCGACTGCATGAAGGCGGGTGGCCCCTTTAATGGATGGCGTCTGGAAACACTATTGAGACCCAAGCTGCAAGAAATATCCTCATCAAATGTCTCTCAAGACAAAAACGTTGGCACCACAAACGAAGTAGAATATGAACAATCTAAGTTCTACCATGAAACGCAAATGCTATGCGTTAAATGCAGTAATAGGAAACCATGAAATTAATGGAAAAAACTCGGCCCGGCAAGCGAAATGTAAAAGGCATCCAAAAAAAAATGATCCATGGTTGCAAAATTTCACTGTCGTCACCCTTACTATAGCTTTGACCGCACAGAGGAGTATTGGAGCAGTGAATTAGCTTTATTTTCATTTAACATAATATTATTCAATCACTTACTATTCTGAGCATTAAGACGTGTCACGAGCTAGGAAACGTGTTGTCTCCGTCTTACGGCAGTAACTGAAATAATTATTTTACCTCTCTTTACTCATGATCATCATTTCAACCGCATTACTAATTGGCTTCGTTCTTTAGTGCTCATCATCATCATAACTTCTGATCACCAAAATTAAGTTTATTTTGAGGCAGCTTTCCTTCCAAGTCTTCGACTGACTTGCCTATTTGCACCGATATGTATTTTTTATTATTATTTTCGGCCCTTCGTCGCCTGCTCCACATACCTCACCCCTTTGATGTCCTTCGCAGTTCTTTCCATTCACACTTTTTCCTTATTGTCTGTCTTCGTGAGGGTACCTACTGTCTCAAGATTTGCCCAATAAGGTGGTTCCATCTCCTCTTCTAAATATTCAGTGGATTTGATTTTTCTCCTCCTTTCTTCAGGTCTTCACTCGTTACTGGGTCCATCCATTTGATCTTCATCATTCGGCTGCGGTATCTCACTTCAAAGGCTTGTCTCATCTGCATTGTCATCAACTTTCTCTGAAAGAGGAGCGGGTTCACTTCCCTTTGAAGCGCTTCCTTACCTCCACGCCTGAGCTCTCAGACATTTGCAGGTTAATAATATCCAGGCAGGGCGTCATTTCAGCCATTCTGCTGATATTGTTCCTCTGGCTCCTTCAGTAGCCGGAAATTCTGCATCCCAAACGAGAAGGCACTTCAACTTCTTCAAACTTGTATTTCCCTGATTTTATTTCTCTTTGCTGCTCTTCCGCTTATTTTCTAAAGGCCGCTTTACACGATACAATTTTTTGTACAATTTCTTGCGCAAACGCTTGTATAAACTTGAACGAAATGTGGAACATGCACTATTTTTTATAACTCTTTGAATGTGAAGTTTATTAGCTGAAATGTGCTTGCTGAAAATTTAGCGGAACTATTAAGTTGTGTTACAAATGTATTACTCTTTCAAAATTGTACTTTTTCGGCAGCTTAAAAACACGACGTCATCGCATGACGTCACAACACGGTATCACTATGGGCGTTGTTTATCTTTTTATATGTGGAGGTAAGTTTTAAAATAAATATTTGGCAATAACGTATGTATTTATCTCATTTGTTTAATGCAATAAACGATTGTATTTGGAGTTTTTAATACGCAGTATGGATTGTATTGAAGTTGCATGAGAAAATATGGTTGCTAGTTTGCATGTTAGTAGTGCATGCCTGGTGATCTTCACCCCCTGCCACACACCTTCGCGGTGGCTTGCAGGGTATCGTATAGATGTAGATGTAGATGTAGATTGTAACGGGAAAATCCGCCATTAATTATATAATGCCTGTATAGTGCCCATGAATTTCTATTACGCCTATGCAATCGCTGTTTTTTTTAAGAAGAACGCCGCCATAAGGGAGTCAACCAAAGGAAAATGTCGGAATGTGCTTTTTTAAGTATTTTTTCAGTCATCGTTTCGTTCGAGAAACGGCTAAAAACCTCTAAACAATATATTCACCTCGTTTTCTGTTAAAAATAAATGTCTATCTCCGTAGCAATATAGAACCTATACAGTGCAGTGACGTCAGACGGCGTTTTAGGTCACGTGACTTTCGTCGATTTCCAGGAACATTTTAAATTCATTTAATAATCTTTGTGGTGGGCGTAGAAAAATTTGGCTTGTGTATTTAAATTGGTGAGAAAATTTCCCATCGTGTACATCTTCGAGAAACAAATTTCATGCATATTCCTCATTGTATGTTTGTCTGAATGGAATTAGAACAGGTTCTATTTCCCGTTCAGTCATTCAGACAATCGCACAAGCGTTCGTACAATTTGCCGCTTTACACACGGTACAATTTCCTCACACAAGAGTTTGTACAAGAAATTGTACATAAAATTGTATCGGGTAAAGCGGCCATAACAGTAATTGTCCATCCACTCTTCTATAAATTGCCATTATACTCATGTTTCTCTTAGCCTTAAAAAAATATTATGTTCCAAGATGATTTAAACATATATATATCTACATCTACGCGACACCCTGCAAGCCACCGCGAGAGTGTGTGGCAGGGGGTGAAGATCACCAAGCATGCACTCCTTATGGTCGTTAACTTCTTAGCGTTGCATAAAATTTCGTATTTTATCCTCTTCCATCAATGTTGATGGTCATTATCTGCTCATTGTTCTACGATCAGCATATTTTTCGTTGCATGGTTTGTGGTGTCCAATAATAGGCGTTTTTACGTCCCATTTGCACTTCTATTTACGGAACTGAACTTTTCTACCCCTAATACTTCCACAGTTCAGTACATGGACCGCCGCCCACTACACTGGCCAACAAACATATCCTTCTTCCTCTTTGCTGCAGCATTCTACCAATTAAAATAGTACGCGCCATACCGACCTTCAGTGAGCCATCGTTTCTAGTTGCGTCACCGCAAGGCAATGATGGGCCCGCCAAGAAAAATTCACTCAACCTCCCATAATGCTGTTCAAATTCTCTGTTGTGGTCCATCGAATTCGGTTTCCAGGTCGACCCACCCCCTCCTGCCTTCTCCCACCCCCTCCTGCCTCCCCCCCCCCTCCTGCCTTCTCCCACCCCCTCCTGCTTTCACCCACCCCCTATTATCTTCCCCGCAACCCCTCCACACTGCGAGTATTCCCGAGCGCGACTGAGTGGACTGAATCGAAGAAGAGGAACGGGGGAGTCTGGGGCGAATTGGACCCTCCCCCCGCTGTTTGCCCAACCCAACGAAGAGCAGCCTCCCCCTCTCCAATCCGCTGAGAACCCCAATTCATTGGACGCATTCCTCAAAAAGGGAACCGGGGGTGACTTTTGTCTTTCCCTATAAGCGTTGGGATTCTGAACCAAGGAATGTTTCCCTACGTAGACCCTCATTCCGACAAAAAGACCCCTTTCACCCCCCCGAATCACATCTTTAACTGTATTGTTGTTTGCATTAGTTCGTAGGAAGTCGAGGTTTTTCGCCGGGCTCTTAAAGTAGCTTCCTTCGTTTTTCGACAACTCCCAGTCGTCTTTTTTAATATTGTAAGGAAACAAAAGCTTTCCAGGTGACTCTCACTCTGTAATTAGTCTCCTTTTGCAAGGACGCACGTTTAACAGCTGTTTCGAATTCCGTATCTCTCCATTTGTGGCATAGAATGAAAATTGATACGCTCATTTCTCGTGGTTTTCTTGGATTCTTCTATTTATAGCTAACATCAGTTTCAACGGCTGCAAGTGCTTAGTATCTCATATCATAATGGCTAGCGGTAAGATCAAACAATTCTTAAACCACTGGTCCAAGGCATCAAATTTGTGATGGTTTTTCGTTTTGTTTCCAATATTTCGGATTTCGTAATCATTACTCTATGTGTCTCTGCATTTTTCTATTCTGGCCCGCAGAATGAGGTCAACGGTACGTTTTACAGGACCCTGAAGGCTGGTGTTTGTCATTGCCATGATAAAGGAGAAATTTATTTTTAGTATCTGTCTTGTTAACTGTGGAATATGTTGATGAAATTACTGAAAATAGTTGGCATGAAATGGCCTTGAAAACCAGCATAGATTCACATTGGATGTCCATGTGGTTGTCATGCGACGCGATAATGATAAAGAATGACGATGATCCCAAATGATAAAGAATATTTAAATGATGACCTTCAAGCAATTGAGAAATGGTGTCACACATGGAAATTAGAATTAAATATTTTTTAAATGTATGTAGCAATGAATTTTTGGAAAAAGAATTGCTCTCCTTCTAGCACGTACAAAATAAGTAATGTTGAAATAACAAACGTGGAATCCAGTAAATATCTTGGAACAAGACTGGCACATGATCTTTCCTGGGGTAAACACATACGTGAAATAATGGGTCAAGCTAATCGTAGACTGGGATTCATCAAAAGTGTACTGGGTAAATGTGACGATCATGTACGAGAAATCAGCTACTTTTCCCTTGTTAAACCTCATTTGGAATATGCTGCCAGTGTATAGGATCCCTACGAAATCGGTCAAAATAACGAACTTGAACGTAGGCAGATCGGCAATATTGATAAAGGGACGGTACGATAATCTTATTAACATACCCGGTCTATTAAATGAATTAAATTGGGTATCATTGTCAGTTTGTAGGTTAAAATTTAGACTTGATCTCTTAAATAAATTCCAAGATAATATTTTCAGTGATGATGTTAAAAATATTTTGTAAACTCCAACTTACTATGGTAGACTGGACCATGATTACAAAATTAGGGAAATTGAGTGCCGAACTGACAGATTCAAAATGTTCATTTTTCTTCGTACAATTAGGGATATGAATAGCGGTAAATATGCCGAATACGAGTGATTGAATCCATAGTATAGGTAGTTGCACGTTGGTGTAAGGATTTGAAGCTAACCCAACTAACAGCACGTTTTTGCATGCGTAGTTGGCTATTTTTATCTTTTCTTAAACAGTGAAGTTTATACTAATATATTAATACTAATCCTTTTGAATGCATAGTGTGTAGTGCTTGTTTGGTGAGAATTCACCCCCTGCCACACACCTTTATGGTGGCTTGCAGGGTATTACGTAGATGTAGGAAGATAACCTGTGGTCACATTGGGCGCGCCAAACATGTTCGCATTTTCGCCTGGCGAGAGACAAGGCTCTTGAGTGTTGTCCGGGCGTTGTGTGTGACGTGGGTGGCGTTGACGTGTGAGGAGGGGGGGGGGGGGAGCAAGCAATCTTCGGTGTCAAGCGATAAGCGGGAGTATTAGGAGGGGCGAATGACGAGTGGGGGTGACGCAATGGCCGAGGAGGGGAAGGGGTTGGGGGGGGACACCCACGCCGGATGGACGGACACCACTCCGTGTGGTGCGTGCGGAAGGTGGTGGTACTCAAGAGCACCCACTTCCTTAGTGGGGCGGAGAGAAATTGATTATTCGGTCTATTTGGAGAGGATCTTTTATCGGGCACGTCATCGGCCCAGTGATCTTACGCTAACCATTCTCTGAAGCCTGCATGAAGGCTGAAAATGTATGGAAAGGTCATTACCAAAGACAGCATTGCCCAAACCTGTCAACGAAATCCTGGGCGAAATGACAAACAACAACTTGGATTGAGTTCCCTTTATGCTCTGAAATGGGGCGTTTACTCGGAACCGAAATCGCAATTTCGTGCCCGAAATCGTTAGATGGAAACCAAAAAAGAATTTCAGTAAAAAAATTAATCTTCTAACCACAACCATTCATTCATTTATTAAAAATTAAAATAAGGAAAAGGTGACGCCCCCGAAAAAGCTGCTGTGATATCATTGACGTCATTTCCTCCCGTCTTTGACTGCTTTTAGGGGAAGGGAAGAGAGTGGAGGGGGATTCTCGGAAGGTATGCTTGCACAGATGCTGTCGCAACTGCTCCTATTGGCAGAGTCAGCTGTGTCCCCCCCCATTGCGACAAGGCAACGTTGCTTAGCGGGCTCAGTTGTGATTGTACGAAGTCGATATACGTCAAAGGTTGCACCACGCCCACTTTTCCGATGGGGTTAAAAACATCAATTTTTCGCCGCTAATAACTCAATAAATAATTGACGGACCAGAAAACGGAAAAATACGGGTCTTTTTAATTTACAAGCTCTATCAGATTCGGCAATAAAAAAATATGGTAAACGACCCTATTGCCAGGTAGGCACTCCACGTGTGTGGCATGAAGTACAAATTCTGTGCTTTGCACGCATGAGATGAGAATTCTTTCTTCTTTAAAAATATATATCTTATACGTTTGTATGCTTATAAGCAATAATTATTTACCATTGTCTCATTAATAATCATGTGTTTAATATTTATAGTTACCATTAAATAATGAAGTGCTGATCAAAAGTTATTGGTTAGCGTCAAGTGTTTAAAGATGTATTTAACGCAAATTGAGTAATATATCAATCCATGGAATAAGATCTTATTTAAATTAAACTTTAAATTTAACCTAAGTTAGAAAATATTTGAATCAAAATGCCCATACAAGATCGTTTTTACAAGGATGCCTTTACATGAACAATGAAATCATTTTTTTGAGAAGTTGTAGTATGGAAACTCGGCACTTAGTTATTGTGCTACATTTCTTTGGCTAAAATAAGGAATTCTGGAAATCAATTAATGCAGCTCAAAATGAAGATAAAATACTTTTTAAACCACGGCCGCTGAACACTCGCGAGTGGGAGGAAAGCGGGAGGGAGCCTTCCTTCTGCATGGACCCGAGGACAACTTCTTAATTTTCAGTTTCTTATATGAGAAATCCTATACTATATTATTTACGAACGACCGTCATGAGCGATGGCAAATATTACTAACAAATTCTCCATTTCCATTCAGTAATTCCCGTCAAACCAGAATAATGCAGTCCTTTTTCACGTAGAGCTCACGGATATCGGCTAAGATAAGGGTTTCCCATCCCTACCTCCGTAATTTGAGCACATCCCTTTTTCCTTACCTGAAGACGCATGGGATCCAGAATTCTAGTCACTCAAAGAACAAAGCTGATAGTTTAGAATATGGTGCCACTATCATGACTGCCACTGTCATGTGCCACTGACAAAACTCCTTTAATTTAATAAAATTAAAGGAGTTTTGTCTACACACAATATTGGGTGTGGAAATGCCACATAAACATCTCTTTCCGCGATGCCTTCCTCGATCTGTCTCGCGTTGTCGATTCTTGAAAATATCGATGTAGTATCCTACATCTACATCTACATAATAACCTGCAAGCCACCATAAAGGTGCATTCACACCAACATGCATTGCATATTATTCACAAAAAGGGATTAGTTTAATGTAAAGGTCTAAACTTCACTATTTAAAAAAAGATAAAATAGTAAAACAAAAATGCAAAAACATGCCGTTAGTTGGGTTAGCTTCAAGTTCTTATACCAACATGCAGCTACCAAAGTTATCAATTGCAACACTCACAATGGATATATTTACCGCTATTCATATCCCTAATTGTACGAGGAAAAATGGACATTTTGAATCTGTCAGTTCGGCAATCAATTTCTCTAATTTTGTGATCATGATCCAGTCTGCCATAGTAAGTTGGGGTTCGCAAAATATGCTCAACGTCATCACGGAATATATTACCTTTTAATTATTTAAGAGATTAAGTCTAAATTTCTACCTGCGATCTGACAATGATTCCCAATTTAATTCATTTAATAGACTAATATAATTATCGTACCGTCCCTTTACAAATCTTGCCGATCTTCGCTGCACACGTTCAAGTTCGTTATTTAGACCGATTTCGTAGGGATTCCATACACTGGCAGAATATTCCAAATGAGTTCTAACAAGGGAAAAGTAGCTGATTTCTCGTACATGATCGTCACATTTACCCAGTACTCTTTTGACGAATCCCAGTTTACGATTAGCTTGACCCATTATTTCACATATGTGTTTACCCCAGGAAAGATCATGGGTCAGTCTTATTCCAAGACATTTAATGGATTCCTCGTATGTTAATTCATTTTTACTTATTTTGTAAGTGCTAGGAGGAGAATAAATCTTTTTCCAAAAATTCATGACTACACATTCTTTAAAATTTAATTCTAACTGCCATGTATCACACCAGTTTTCAATTGCTTGTAGGTCAGCATTCAAAGTTTCTTTAGCGTTTGGGCTTAGAATTTCCCTGTACACTACTGCGTCATCGGCAAATAGACTAAGCTTACTTTTGACCACCTTATTGATATCATTTATGTACAGGAAGAACAAGAATGGACCTATCACACTACCTTGTGGCACACCCGAAGTGACTTCAATTTACCGGGGAGGTAACACCGTGCAAAAGAACGCTTTGCACGCGATCAGATAGAAAATCATTTATCTTTGATATGGTATTACTTGTCTGACCCATAATATTTCAATTTCCAAATTAGTTAATTAAAAGCGTCCAAAAGAACCCTTTGTACCCGATCATGTTGGAAATCATTTATCCATGATGTAATGTTACTGTCTAACCCATTATATTTTAATTTCAAAATTAGTTTGCTATGAGAATACTTGTCAAAAGCTTACTTGAAATCGAGGAATATAGCATCCACTGGACTATTATTTTCGCCAGAAGCAAAAGTGTCGTGAGAAAAGCGTGCAAGTTGATTTTCACATGATCTGCCCTTCCGGAAGCCATTGGTCCAAAGAAGTGGTCTACGGTGGTGAATATTCCAGAGAGAATTGACCAATGCATTTTCAACTTAAAAACCTGAGTCAACCCGACGATGTTAGAATTATAGTATCCAATGCGTAAAATAGAATTATCCTTTCTCCCGAAGGTCCTCCAGTTGCTTGAATGATCCCGAATTCCGTGCCAGCTAAAATCGGCCGGGTGAGTTTGGGTTGAAGACCACGAGGAAGCTGAAATGGATCGTCCTGCCCTTCGAACGGCAGCCAGCGACAATTCTGTGATATCGACGGCTCTCCGAACTCAGTCGCTGCGATGGCGAGTTGCCATTGGCAACCAGTTCCGGCTGTCGACTGCGGACTTCCAATTTTTGTAGCGTCACCAGCCGACGGGATCCTTTTTTACGTACGATATGTAATGCATGTTTGGTGTGAATTCGCCCCCTGCCACACACCTTTATGGTGGCTTGCAAGATATTATGTAAAGGTAGATGATTGTGAGTCATTAATAGTGCGTGCTTGGCAACCATTGTCCCGATTGCTGCTTCAATCCTTGCCTTGGCATGGTAACTCTCAAATAAGGGATTTGGACGAGGTAGACAATGCCCTGAGTGAATGGAGAAATAACAGAGAACGGCGCGGCGGTGAAAATGCGCCACAGATGTGAGGGAGCGTACGTCGGCGTCGGAAAATAGGTTCTTGTGTTGTTCTCTGATACGTGTTCACACGTTTTCTATGATTATTTTTCACTAGCCCCACCATGAGTTTGCAGCCACTGTATGGGATCCGAATGAATTAGGTTTTATCAGAGAACTAGAGAGTGTGCAACGTAGAGCAGCTAGGTTCGTTAAAAGGTGTTACGATAGGTTGAGTAGTCCAACAGAATTAATACAACAATTAGGGTGGGAATCATTATCAGAGCGTAGGTTAAAGTACAGATTAAATCTGTTAGAGAAATTTCAATCGGTTAGCTTCACTGAAGATGCTAGGCACATATTAAAAACAAGGCGCATTATGCTAGATTGGACCAGATAAATAAGATTAGAGAGATAGATCGTCGTACTGATAGATTCAAAATGGCATTTTTCCCCCGTGCTATAGGAGAACAGAATAGGCAGCATAGCAAAAGACTATATCTATATCTACGACATACCCTGCAAGCCACCTCGAGGGTGTGTGGCAGGGGGTGCATCCACACCAGGAACAATGACACAACAAACAAAAATGAACACTACACCTTTAAAAGTAATTGGGGAATAAAAAGAAGAAAAACTACCAAATCCCAATCATGCAGGACACACCCATGAATACCATGCATGCCTTGAAACCCGATACCAATTTCATAGATACTCATGCATGCAAAAAAAGGCATTGCATGCAAGTCACACGTTGATTTGAACATGCAGGTAATTTAAAAAAAATAGGAAGGGGAAATATTGTAGAGTAGTCTGTATTGCATGATGCAAGTATTAACCCCTCAAATACTGTATATACTAACAATCTAGTTGCATGAGACCCTATAGTTGCTTGTTTGCATGTTAGTAGTGCATGCCTGGTCATCTTCACCCCCTGCCACACACCCTCGCGATGGCTTGCGGGGTATCGTGTGGATGTAGATACGGTGTCATGAGTTTCACTCGGACGCACTCTGAATCACGAGGTTGCGCAGTAGCGCTGTCCGACGCTTCCAATATATATAAGATTCGGTTGCCAGGAGGCGGCGGTGGTGTTAATCCGTGAATTGCGAAGGGTGTGTTGTATGGGATCGGCCCAGAGAGGGAGGGGGGGAGGGCGAACAAGTAGTAGTGAGTGGGCTCGGCATAAGGGAGTCGTGGGCGGTGACCTTCGGGAGTGCCCATGAGAGGGGGGGGGAAGAAATGGGGGAGGGAGGGGGAATAATTCTTTTCCGGCTGAATGGCAGGAGCAGTACAGGCGGCTGTGGATTATCCAGCGCTCGAATCGAAAGTGGGGGGTGTGGGGGTTGGGGGGGGGGTGGGGGAGGCGGCGTGTGGTTGGCTGGCGATCCCCCCGGCGCCATGGAATTTCCACCCCATCCCCCGTCGGTGGAGAGACATCTGGGGCCGGCGTCGGCATCCGATAGTTCGGGGGCGGAGGGGGGGGGGAGAATCGGAAGGATGGACCAATGGAGAGACACACTCTCATTCCGAAACGAAGCATCCTCGGAGGGACAGCGAGTAAATGGCGAGACGAGACTGTCGAGGGCGAAAACAACTCGTGCGTTGCCTGGAGACCAAACCAGTTCGGTCCACTCGGGACACGAACGAGGGGCGAGTAAGCGACGCCGAGCAGAGATTTATCCTCCCTAAACAAACGACTTTTCTGAGTTAAAGTTAGGTATTAGGCAGGGTTTATTTATACCATTCCAGGAATTATAGAGTCTCCAGTAGCCGTAAATTAAGAATCCTTTCTACATCTACGTCTACATCTACATAATACCCTGCAAGCCACCTCAAAGGTGTGAGGCAGGGAGTGAATTCTCACCAAACATGAACTACATATCATGCATTTAAAAGGATTAGTGTTAATATATTAGTCTAACATGCTATATTTAAAAAGAGAAAAAATAGCAAACTACGCATGCAAAAACATTAGTTGTGTCACCTTCAAGTCCATACACCAACATGCAACTACCTATGCTATGGATTGATTCACTCGTATTGGACATATTTACCGCTATTCATATCCCTAATTGTACGAGAAAAAAGGACATTTTGAATCCGTCAGTTCTGCAATCAATTTCTCTTTTTTGTGATTATGGTCAGTAAGTTGGGGTTCGTAAAATATTTTTAACGTCATCACTGAAAATATTATCTTCGAATTTATTTAGGAGACTAAGTCTTTATGTCGACCTGCGATCTGACAATGATTCCCAATTTAATTCATTTAATAGACTGGTTACGCTAGTATGGTTATCCCTTTACAAATCTTCGCTGTATACGCTGAAACTCATTATTTAGACCGATTTCGTAGGGATCCCATACACTGGCAGCATATTCCAAATGATGTGTAACAAGGGAAATGTAACTGATTTCTCGTACATGATCTTCACAGTTACCCAGTACTCTTTTGATGAATCCCAGTCTACGATCAGACACATTAGATGGTGTGTGGCAGGGGGTGAATATCACCAAACATGCACTATTGACATACAACTAGGATATCTAATGGAGACATGCTAGATAATAGGGTCACATGCAGCTAGATGATTTGTATCTGCATAATGAGAAAGGGATTATTGATTGTTATTACATGCATCATGCACTGCAGACTACTCTGACTATATTTCACCTACCTATCCCTTTGCTTAGCTGCCTATTGTTCTCCCTTATGGTACGCGGGTAAGATGACATTTTAAATCTATCGGTACGACAATCTATCTCTCTAATCTTGTTAATCTGATCAAACCTAGCATAATACGCAGGGGTTCTTAATATATATCTAACGTCATCTGTGAAGAAATCGGTTTCGAATTTACTTAAAAGGTTTATCCTAAATTTAAACCTGCGTTCTGATAGTAATTCCCATCCTAGTTCTTCCATTAAACTCGTAACACTTATACAATTATCATAATGGCCTTTAACAAATCCAGCGGATCTGCTATATTTTTTTATCATACCTTCCTCGTGTGAATCCCATATACTAGCGATCATTTCTTTCTTTCAAAGGTAAAAGTGGAAGGTCTAATGCCAAAATAAAAAAGTTCACAGTATCTGTACTGAACGCAGAATTTTTTTATTAGACATTTTTCTTCCACTTTTTACTTTGACAGAAAGGTTTCTTAATTTGCCGATTCTGGAGACTTCATAATTCCTGGATACTTCAAGCCTTAAGAGCTCACTATTTTCATTTGATATATTACCTAGCTATATCTGTCTCGTTTTTAATAAGTTTCGGGGAAATTCCCTGCTCTTCATCTTCATGGTACCTGAATATGATGAACGATTTGTAACAAATTGTGTCCGCAAAAGGACAAATGACATAAAAGCATGTTTATCAATATATTATTAACATTAAAAAACATTTAACAACCTGATTCAATGTTTCTTTTTTTGTGCTCATGAGCAAGTGAAGTGAGAACGCGTCTAAATGCCATCATCAATAAATCGATATTTGATGGATTCACATGAATAACTATAACCTCGCTGTAACAAGTGCTAGCATATTGCTTTACTGTGTGTTGCAGTTAGAAACGTTAGAATCAGTTTGTCTGACTTGGATGAATGATGAGAATAGCTCTAACACACAGCGGTACTGCATGCATAAACATTGAGTCAAGAAATTGAAGAATAAGTGCAAAAAAGAAACATTGCTAACATCGTGGAAATTTGGATGCATTGGTGTGCAGGCGTGAACTTGAAAGCCATAAAGGAGGCAGTTTTTTATTTGAAAGAAACAAAATCTTGGAAGATAATATTTTGCATCTCCATTTTTCCTTCTCAATTTTACACATAAAAGATGTAAGTTGTAAATTCAAGAAAGAAAACAATTTATTACTAGTCTTTGAGCTTCTATCAATCTATGAAATTACTTTTTCGTTGGCTTATTCAGTTCTATTTTTTTGTTTTGCGTTTTAAAGTTCAAATGATATTTTGTGTAAGCTTTCGAAAGAATCTGTGGAAAATTAATTAAATGAATTTTTCAAGCTATCTATTACACCTTTTTATACAAATGCCTCATCTCACGTGCATTCCACTTGACGTATAATTTCATTTTTACGTACCAGCTATTCAAGGAATGTCTGGTCAATTTTTTGCTGAAATTCAATGCGATGAGAGATGACATGAATTTTTAAACCTTTCAAAGCATGGAATTCGAAGCAAAGCCCAGGATTCGTCTGTTCACAACTCTTTGTCCAGGCACTCTAGGCAATGCGGTGAGAAGAATAGTTTTTTTTAGATACGTTTAGATTATATTTTAAGGGTGTTTTACTCAGGTATATAACTCTAGGTATTTAAATGAGTAAATCTTGAAAAATAGTAGGTAGTATCTTTTGTTGAATTAAAAATATTAATAAAAGCGCGTAACTTTTGGTGCTTCAATTTTCAGAAAATCACCATATTTATTTTTTATTGTCCAAGGTTCAATAGTTTGGTTACTTTTATTCCGGAATACATGAACAAAGTAAAACATTTTAAATTGTATTATGGTGGGTAGTTGCACACTTGAAAACTACTGAATGCGATTGAATATTTGTTGTTTACACGACATCGATGAAGATCACGAAAAATGCAAAAACATTCAACCAAAACCCATAATTTTATCTCTGTAGGATTCATACTGAGGGTCATTTTCTCTATGATGAGCTTCCGAACATTCTTGAGAATTGAAATTAATGCTCTTTCCTTAACAGAAATAATATACACAAATATTAATTTGCTAACTATGTGAATCACATTTGCAATGAACTTCTTTACCAGAATAATATTTTGGGATGATAAACCCAACAAAGTCGTTGATTGCGAGGCTCTTATCGTCACAGGTTTCTTTTTAATGCGGTTCATTGCTGAGGGACTAGAGTCCCACCGAAACACGCGAATGCGAGGAAGGTGGTCTACCAAGATTCAAACATGACCACCATGTATACGCAATAATATAGAAGAAAGAGAGATAGTGACCTTCATAGAGAGCACAGAAAATGAGGTTGGCTCCACGAAAAAATTATTTTCCCGCGATTGTCGAGCAACTAAAATATTTTTCAATTCTCGCCACGCTGTGGATATTCCCCGAATGATAAACATACATTTGGTTGCTAGAATGGGAAATGAAATAACAAATGGAAGCGTAGTCCATAATCACAAAATTGGAGAAAGTGATTGCCGAACTGACAGATTCAAAATGTCCTTTTTTCCTCGTACAATTGGGGATATGAATAACGGTAAATATAACCAATACGAGTGTAGCAATGTATAGCATAGGTAGTTGCATGCTGGTGTAAGGACTTGAAGCTTCCCCTACTAACAGCATTATATTGCATGCTTTCCTTGCTATTTTTATCTTTCATAAAATTACGAAGTTTCGGCTAGTACATTATTACTTTATTATTATTCTAACCCATAAGGTTTTAATTTCAAAATTAGTTTGCTATGAGACACCTTATCGAAAGCTTTCTCGAAATCGAGAAATATAGCATCCACTGGAATATCATTTTCGCCAGAAACTAAAATATCATGTTAGTAGTGCATGCCTGGTGATCTTCACCCCCTGCCACGCACCCTCGCGGTGGCTTGCAGGTTATCGTGTAGATGTAGATTACTAATCCTTTTTTATGCATGATATGTAATTCATGTTTGGTGAGAATTTACCCCCGCCACACACCTTTATGGTGGCTTTCAGGGTATTATGTATATGTAGGTTGTATGAATGCAGGCTGAGAGATACTAATAAAACTCGTGTTCCACAAATTTATTCATGCATATCATGTACGAGAGAGTACCAGAGAGAGAAGGCAGATATTTATATAGGAAGGAATGAGGGTGGAAGTTAAGGATTTAATTCATAAGAGGAGAGACGGTGTTTTAGTAGTGCAGACGAACTGTTGGTGAGGGAGTTAAGCCCTGAATGGCGACACTTATGTTGCCTACACAAGGGCAAATGATGAACCAGCGGGGCAGAATCAGACTTTGCTCCCGTAAGATAATATCGTCCATACGAAAATAGATTAGGGATGCACTTGTAAGGAGGTGGATTTAAACAATGTATTTCCGAAAATTTTGTTTTCGAGGTGGTTGAATTACACTGTAAAAAGTGTATCCGATTTTAAGGAACAAAAGCGATCTGAATTACAGATGCAACATTTTTAAGACAGTGTGTGTTGAATTTAAGCACTAATATCTTATCTAAAAATAAGACAGGACTGAAAATCAGATTAGGTGGACGTATTTTAAGATAGGCCCATGCTGAATTTAAGACCAGGGCTATCTTAAATTCATCTTAAAATAAGTCCCACGTAATAATGCGGGTTGCTATTGAAAGTAAAGCCTACTTTTAGGAGTTGTCTAATTATGAATACAACATATTTAAACACTTCACACGAACACGAACCAAAACACTAACTTTACCTATTTTTACTCGAAGATACTGTTTTACTGACTAAATTCTTCAATAGAGCAAACGTAAGTTATAGAATTTCCGTGATGAACTTGAAAAACATTTCAGGACTGCAATGGGAACACATTAGCAATATCTTCAAAGATAATATGAAAATTTGTACTTTTATTGGAAACAAAGTAATCCATACAAAGTCTTCGATACAACAGATGTGTACCAGTATCTACAAACCGAGGCACGAACTGCCACTTGGTGAGGGCGACTATTTTTTAGTTCTTATAACCCTGCCACGTAGACAAAATAAGGAAGTTTAGTCTCAGGATACATCACTCGGATACAACTGGCTTTCTTCTGCAAATAAAAGAAGTATCATCGCCTCATTCTCATACCATTAATTCATAGCACGAAACTTATTTCTCCTACTTACTATGAAATTTGACTAAAATTTGAATTAAATTTAAAGACAGTGCATGTTGAATTTCACCACTAATATCTTGTCTAAAGCTAAGGCAGGTTAAGGACTGAAAATCAGACCAGGTGGGACTTATTTTAAGATAGGCCCATGCTAAATTTAAGACCAGGCAATTAAAGCAATAAAAGTCACTTCGGGTGTCCCACAAGGTAGTGTAATAGGTCCACTCCTATTCCTTTTGTACATAAATGATATATGGGAATGATACAGTGTCAATAGTCGAATATGCTCAATGGCGGTATCCGAGGAAATGTTAAGATGACTCACTCTCGGATTGGATTGAGTAGAAAAGCATCGAAGAGAGAGATGGTCTACTTTCGCTTGGAGATGACACGCAAACGACGGCCGGAGAAACAATGATTGGAGACGTTCGTGGTCGAAGTCTTCGACAATTATGCTCGAAGGTCGAAGTCGCAGCTGTGGGAAAAACAGAAGCGCGGCGGGTGCGCCTGGCCAGGCAAGTGGCCGGGAGAGAGAGGGCAGGCGCGTCAGTCCCAGGGGGGGCGGGGTAGTCCGTCTGCTCTAGGAGAGATGGTGGCGATGAATGGTGGCGTGTCCTCGTGACTCCCATCCACAAAACAACCGTTTATTCCGTCCCCCGCGTTGCATTTCGGGAAGGCGTCAATGGAGGACTGACAGGAGGGACGAGTGGGGGAGCCGGTCCGTCCGGAGGCCGGACTCTCCACTAATCACCCGTATTCCCGGCTGGAGGAAGACAATAAAGAATTGAATAACGGAATGCGCATGCGATGGCGGGGACTGGATCGAGACGATGAGGGCGGAGAAACAGGGGCGGCGAGGGAGAGAAAGAAAGGAAGGAGGCGTCTTCTCTTTTCTGGGAGTGGCGCGGGAGATTTATAGTGGGGGGGGGGGGGTCGCAGCGGCGGCGATGGCATGTCGCTCAATAAAGGGGGGAGGGCTTGCGGTCGTAAAGATGCTCTCCTCTTCTTCTTTCGGAGGGGAGGGGGGGTAAAGGCAAGAACCGGTAGCCGGCAACCATCTCCACGGGGGAGGCAGTCACTCGCCCCCCCCCCCCCCCCAAAGGTATGCATTCGCTTCTCGCCGTCAACGTGAGGCTGTCCCATTCGGTCCTCGCAGACGCCTCCCGTCGGGCCTTTGGGGCCGGAGTGGGGGCCTTCCTTCCTCTCGAGGACCCTTCCGAAGACTCCCGGCGCTACGGTCGCTTTCTCTATGCCTCGATTCGCCGGTTGCGCGAGATTGAAAGAGATGAAACCATTCCAGAGTGCACTCTGTGGAGAGCTTCAAGACTGTACGCAAATGAATGTGCCACCTAACGTGAAAAGATGCTGTGGTTGCCAAGGCTCGAATCAGGTTGATGTTTTTGGATGCACAGCTTGAACTGGAGTCGTTTGATCTTCTGATCACCAGCTATTATTGATAGCGAAAAGCTACAGAGAGAATGGAAAAAGTTGCCATCATCATCATCATCGGTCAACAATCCTAGGATTGGATGAGTAAAAAAATTTAGCAATTTTCCACAATGTAATTTAAAATAATAAAATTACATTGTGGAAAATTGCTAAAGTTTTTTACTCATCCAATATGTCTAAATTCCACTACGTGACGCCTGATACTGTGATCTGTAATCCTAGGATTGGTTTGACGCAGCCCTCCACTCGATTCTTCTATCCGCCAACCTCTTCATATTGACGTAGATCCTCTCTTTCACATCCTTCACAACTTGCTCCATATACCTCATACGAGGCCTGCCTTTTCCATTCTTCCCGTTCACTTTTTAACTCGACGATTGACTTCATCAGGCCATCGTGTCTCAAGATATGTCCCATTAAGTTGTCCCGTCTTCTTTTTAATCTTTTCAGTAGACATCTCTTCTCTCCCACTCTTCTTACGACTTCTTCGTTCGTCACTCGATCGATCCATTTTATCTTCATTATTCTTCGTTAGCACCACATTTCAAATGCTTCCAGTCTGGACTTCCGTGCTGCTGTTATTGTCCATGCTTCGCTGCCATTAGAATGCTCCAGATGTATGTTCTAATGAAATGTTTCCTCACTTTCACGCTTGTATTTACAGCTGTAAGCAGAATCTTCTTCTGGTAAAATGCCCTTTTTGCTTGTGCAATTCTACTGGAAATTTCTCTTTTGCTTCGTCCATCGCTGGTTACTCGGCTTCCCAAATAGCAGAACTCTTCCACCTCCTCGATTTTTTGTTTCCCTAGTTCAACATTGATCCTGGCTTCCTTTCTCCTAATGCATACCAGTACCTTAGTTTTCTTTTTGTTGATCTTCTGATGATATCTGGTCATTGATTGGTTTCCAGTCTTTGTCCATTCTTTCAATTCAAGTCCATGTTCTTTGAATATTTCCTAGTGGTTGGTTGGTTGGTTATTTAGGGGAGGCGACCGACAGCTGAGGTCATTTGCGCCATATAGGATAGGTGGGTAATTGGGTAATGGTAGGATTTTTCCGACAACGGAGGAAGGGTGGAGAGAAACCCTGCGTCGGCATTAGCCTACTCTTAACGAAAGGCGCCAAGGGGACCACGGCTTAACGTCCCATCCGACGGACGGAATACTGAACTTGAAATGCCCTCCACTAGGCACTCAAGTGGGGACCGGTTTTCCACTGAAAAATCCGCGACTGCCGGGAATCGAACCCGGGCCCTCGGGATGGGAGGCCAGTACTCAAGCCACATATTTCCTAGTGTCTTCTTTAAATCTCCTTCTGTTTCTGCCATGACTGCTATGTCATTGGAGAATCGTAGCATGCTGATTTTCTCCCCGTGGATATTCACTCCCGGTTACTTTTCTATGACTTCTTGGATGGCTTTCTCGATGTAGACATTGAATGATACGGGAGACAGTGCACATCCTTGCCTCACTCCTTTCTTTATGCTTGCTTCTGTACTGCTGGGTACTGATTTGATTATGGCACCTAGTTTTTATACAAGCTGTGATTTGTGTGAAATTCTCGCATTTAGCATTATGTGATACGTACCCTCAATGACCTTAACCCCGTTTCACACGATACTTGATCCAGTACAATGTCTAGTATACTCGCTAGTATACTAGCTTTCCAGTATCACGTGAACAGAACCAGTATACTGGCTGACAAGCATGCTAGCTAGTATACTCGCTGAGCTACTGGATTTCACACTTGATGCGGTACTAGATTTCTCGTAGGACCTAGTAGCCCAGTAGCTATCGACCAATCAAGTCACGTTACAGACGCTGTGCGAACTTCTCTTTTTTTAATTACTATGGAATCATGTGGAATAACCAATTCATAGCAAGCACAAGGTCGATGATGGTGTGAAACCTCCCAGGACGGTTCCAATCATGATAGATTCCGTCCTTAGTAACAAGTAGCGGCTAGCACACTACTAGGTCTTGTGCTGGATCAAGTATCGTGTGAAACGGGCTTTAGGCTGACCTTTAGGCTTGGTTGATCAGGGGTTTTGTGCCGAGGCGAAAATATGATAAGGGATATGTCCGTGGTCGTACCCAACCGGGAAGGAACTAGGTTTCATGCCAACCAGATTCATCGTTAACTTTCGTGCACCAGAGTAACTTGCTCAAGCGTGTAGTAGTGGCCTGCGGATGAAGGTGGGACAAATTCGTTCGAATCAGTAGAGTCTGAGTTTTCTATGCAGGAAGTACTGAACTATGCTTTGCCCGTTCTCGATGTGATGAACCTGGACAATGAGCTGTTCATCTCCTTCCATATTCCTCTTAGCTTTCCCGTCGTTCTTTCTCATCTCGATTTTCCTCTAAATTGCTTTTGGGATCCCCGTTTTTTTCGAGAATGATGATAAGCTCCATATCCCTTAATTGAAGCAAATGTTGATGCATTAATGTTCTCAGTTTTTTAACAGTTCCCGGGTTTCTGCTTTCAACCTTCAATGTTTTCGATCAACTATTTCGCAAAACATCTGCAAGGTCTTTTGTTGATTTAAAATCCCTAAATTTTTCTCCTAGGTTATTTTAGGAGGAAATTTTAGAGACCAATTTTTCCTAGATTTTAGGTAAATAGCGTTAGGTGTGTCCCCTACAACCAATGTTCTTCGCTTTTATTTTTCAAGTCATCGTTCTCATTTCGGAATGCACTTCGTCACATAGCTAAAACTATACTGCTCATAATCAATTTTTTATCACGTAGGCCAGTACTTACTCTTTTTTCGCAGCTCCTCACGTAACCCTAAAGATGAATATCATCATCTACATCTACACGATACCCTGCAAGCCACAGCGAGGGTGTGTGGCAGGGGTTGAAGATCACCAAGCATGCACTATTGGCATGCAAACAAGCAACTATAGGGTCTCATGAAACTAGATTGTTAGTATCTATAGTATTTGTGGGGTTAATACATGCATCATGCACTACAGAATGCTCTAAAATATTTCACCTACCTATCCCTTTGCTATGCTGCCTATTCTGTTCTCTTATAGTACGGGGGAAAAATGACATTTTGTATCTATCGGTACGACAATCTATCTCTCTAATCTTATCTGGTCGAATCTAGCATAATACGCTGGTGTTTTTAATATGTGCCTAACATCTTCAGTAAAGCTATCCGATTGAAATGTCTCTAATAGATTTAATCTGTACTTTATCCTACGATCTGGTAATGATTCCCACCCTAATTCTTTTATTAATTCTGAAACGCTACTCAACCTATCGTAACACCTTTTAACGAACCTAGCTGCCCTACGCTGTGCATCTACATCATCTACATCTACATAATACCCTGCAAGCCACCACGAGGGTGTGTGGCAGGGGGTGATTTCTCACCAAACATGCACTACATATCATGCATTAAAAAGGAATAGTATTAATATAGTAGTCAGAACAACACTATTTTAAAAAAAGATACAAATTGCTAAGCAAACATGAAAAACATTCTGTTAGAAGGGTTAGCTTTAAGTACTCATACCAACATGCAGCTACCAATGCTATTCATTGCTACTCTCTGATAGGACATATTTACCGTTATTCGTTTCTCTAATTGTTCGAGGGTAAAAGGACATTTTGAATCTATCAGTTCGGCAATCAATTTCTCTAATTTTATGAATATGGTCTAGTCTACCATAATAAGTTGGGGCTCGAAAAATATTTTTTAAGTCATCACTGAAAATATTATCTTGGAATTTATTTAGTAGATTAAGTCTAAATTTCAACCTGCGATCTGACAATGATTCCCAATGATTTTCAATTCATTTAATAGACTGGTTACGCTAACATAATTATCGTATCGTCCCTTTACAAATCTTGCCGATCTTCGCTGCACACGCTCAAGTTCATTACTTAGACCGATTTCGTAGGGATCCCATACACTGGCAGCATATTCCAAATGAGGTCCAACATGGGTATTAAGTAGCTGATTTCTCGTACATGATCGTCACATTTACCCAATACTCTTTTGATGAAACCCAGTTTACGATTAGCTTGACCCATTATTTCACGTATATGCATGCTGTTTATATCTATACTATAGTTCACATGACATGTTATCAACACGAACTTAGTAACCCAAAGAGAAACATTTTGTTTTAGAATTTTGAATGAAACGACCAAATATCCAGCTTATGGCTACAGTAGGGTCTGTTTTCTTCCTGGATTCACTGGAGTATTTGGATTGCCAAAACGAAGGCATTGCACTAACACTTCGAATCTTTTGCTCGACTTTGCTGACCGAAAAATCGGTCGTCAGGTACGACCTGCGGAAAAAAGTCTAGGGTATTCCCCCAATTAGATTTCAAGAGTGAGGAAAGCAAAAATTTGCATATGAAAGCCTTAATTCAACAACATTAACATTGGAATACACCGGACGATCCCTTCGGCTTGCAAGATTTCTTGCACTTTCAATTATATGGTTCGTAAACTTTACTATGAAACAAAGCATTTCGTTGTTAAAAATCAAATTGAAAACTTGGAGCACACCTTCGAGATTGACACCAATTGATAATGTCAACTTTTTCAGTCCTGGCTTTTGCGCAATAATATTTTGCTGAGCAAATCTTCGGCTCTTTTTTTACTTCAGGCATAACCTTTTTTTCCCGTAAAAATCATTGTCACTTCTATCCCGAAAAGTACCACTAACTGATCTGTATCCTCAGAATCAAATTCAATTGAAGAGTCCCTGATCTACTCACTAAGAATTTCACCATCATCTTCTTTGCTGCTATCGGAATCCGCTAATTCACTTGCTGCACCTGATTCATTGCTGAACTTCTGAAGACATTTCCTGATTTTTTCAGCAATGTCTGTTCGGAGAGTTTTAGTAGGTCAACTTACGACATTCTTGAAGGTCCAGGCTTCGAGTGCTCGAACTAAATTAGGAAGTAAAGTCGTCAAAACAGTAGTGCAAATAATAAAAATAAATATGTTAACATAGTTTACAATAGAATCATTGCTACAGGGAAATATTTTTCACCTTGCCTTGGAAGAGGTAGGCGTTTAAAACAAAGTACGTTCACGGTGACGGATGTCTGTCAGACCGGGATTTCTGGACAAGTTGAAAATAAAATGTTTCTTCGCAACGCAGGTTCTCTTTGCATTGGACAAATATTCACTGGTAATAATTGGGAGCTACTGAAATGTACAAGGCCGCACGCTAAAGGACAAAGGGGAAAAAAATAATAGCTTTCAAGAGTATTGATACTAACATTCTAGTTGTATGGGACCCTATAGTTCTTGTTTGCATGTCGGTAGTGGTGATCTTCACCCCTTGCCACTCACCCTCGCGGAGACTTGCAGGGTATCGTGTAGATGTGGATAGATTTTTTCTTGTTAGAACTCATTTAAAACATGCTGCCAGTGTATGGGATCCCTACGAAATCGGTCTAAATAACGAACTTGAACGTGTGCAGCGAAGATCGGCAATATTTGCAAAGGGACCGTACGATAACCTTATTAGCGTAACCAGCCTATTAAATGAATTAAATTGAGAACCATTGTCAAATCGCAGGTTGAACTTTAGACTTCATCTCTTAAAGAAATTCCAAGACCATATTTTCAGTGGTGATGTTAAAAATATTTCGTGAACCCCAACTTACTATGGTAGACTGGACCATGATCACAAAATTAAAGAAATTGATTGCCGAACTGACAGATTCAAAATGTCCTTTTTTCCTCGTACAATTACGGATATGAATGTATCCAGTACGAGTGTAGCAATGGATAACATTGGTAGCATGCATGTTGGTATAAGGACTTGAAGCTTACCCAACTAACAGCACGTTTTTGTATGCGTAGTTTGCTATATTTATCTTTTTTGAAATGTTGCAGTCTAGACTAATATATTAATACTAATCGTTATAAATGGATGATGTGTAGTTCATGTTCGGTGAGAATTCACCCCCTGCCACACACCTTTATGGTGGCTTGCTGGGTATTATGTAGATGTAGATGTGGAAGAGTAGCGGTCTGAGAGACCGACGTCACGGTTTGAGGGTTAGGATAAGGCTAATGACGGGTTCACCCTTATTCCTCTCCACCCTTCCAGTATACAGTATTACAGTACATTCAGCAGCGTGATCTATTCAAAACGTTGCACACATTTTCCGACTGAGTAGGTAGCCAATTTAAGAACCCAGGGTGCCAATTACGGTTCTTTCGTCGCTAAGTGATATCGTACGATACCACTGCTCCCAGATATCGTACGATACGTTGCTAGGAAATTATGGTTTCGCCGTTGATATCGTACGATAGGGTTCGGCTATCTTCGGCAATATATCGCCTCAAGTGACGTCATGTATGAATTGGATCAAAAACAACCAAAAAAGAAACACTACTGCAGCAACAAATGACTGACGTAAAGAATAATGCGTAGGAAACTAGCCTTTTAAAATTGAGCGCAAGGATGGAAACTTATTTTTCGTACTATTTCGTAATATTATTTTCAATGATAACAATAGTAAACAATTTTTGTGACAAACTCTCTGGTTAATTACTATTAATCTAACATTGATTTAATAAATTAATTAATTGTAATACAGTTATAATTCTTCGCAATTCAGTTCTCTGGGATATCTTTGGAGGGGATTTCTGATACGAAGAAACGTAATACAACCTGAATAATTATGACGAAATTGTCAAATCCTTTAATTATTTATTATTATTTCATATTTATAATAGTATTTCAGAATAATTATATTTTTTAACTTTTTACGTCGCAATAAAAGGTTAAATAATATATCTAATAAGGTATCAAGAGGTGTGAGTTTAAATCAGGAAGTGAAAATAAGTTTAATTTCGCTAATGTAATGTGATGAAAATACTTAAATTAAAGTGATTATGGGAAACCTATTGGTGATATAAGAACTCATATTCCAAATTGAAAGGCACAAAACTTTATTTGTCATACTCTTGCACTATTCTTCCATTTCATAACAATTATATTTTATTTGCATTTTGCTATATATCATCATAAATTTGTTTCAATATTTTAATCTGTATTACCATAGCCGGAATGTCCAAATATCGCTGTAGTGCTCAACCAACATTAACGAAATAGTTGAATATTGTGAGGGATCATTTCTCAGCTCAACTGACTTTGCATCTGACCGTTTGACACAAACATATGGTAAGTAGGCAAACATAGTCCAATGTCCAATCAATTTTATATGGCTGAAACATAAAAATATAGTGGATGAGTAAAAACTACTTTTTATTCATTGTCAGGGATAATAGGTATTACAAAGTCCCTTAAAATTTCGTATATCTCCTTAGATGAATGGACTCAGGGTAGCAGAAAATTTCTGCTATTTTATATGGTCTTAGAAATTAGCACTGTTTGAAAATGAATTTTAATAGTGCACTGAAAATAAATGCTAATGCCACCCTATACCTATAGGTCACCTGGAACCCTTATACCCTCATATTATTTAAACTTTTATTCCCCAGAACTAGCTGTTCTTGTGCATCACCATCTTCTCGTTCCATATTTGTCAGGTGGCTATTTATTATCATATTGTGAAGCAAAACGCATGATGATACAATTGCAGATGCATTTAATTTTAGCTATTTCAAAAGCAATTAACATTAAATATAGACTTTTTTAATTAATACTTTTTGCTTTCATTTAATTTACCTCTCAAGATTCATGAAAATCGTGATCATTTAATTTTACACTTGCAACTATATCTTTCCATGATACTCTATATACTTCTACATCTGTATTTTACATAAAGAGGAGCATTTTACTCAAGGGAAAACGGCGGGAGGATACCAAGATATATCAACTTTTTCCACTTCTAATGAAAGGCTTAACCTGGCAATGAAAGTAGCTATCACAGGGATGGCCAATGGAAGTATATTTTGAAGATATCATTTGAACTGAAATGCCGGTAGATTACTGTCGTCAATTAATAAAAAATTATTCGCCGTTGAAAACATATCCCAAAGAACCGTGAAATGTTGCTGTGTGTCCCCATTGTCCAAGTATCAATTCCGAGAATAAGATTTCAGAGCAAAACATACGAATAGGACGTGCAAATAAATATCTTTAGCTCAGTAATGAGTAACTGCAACTGAACAACCGCTCAGCGAAGAAAAACTAAGAAATGGCAAAGGCAAAAAAAAAAGACAACGAGGAGGCGCGAACATGCGATCTTTAGAGTGAGAAGCGAACACGCTACCCACAGCGCTAAAAGTATCTATAACAACAGTTTATAACAACAATTTATTGGGAATAAATGGTGAAAAATAAAATGCTAAAATCAACGAATGAAAATGTAAACAAGACTTAAAAGTTGATAAATCACATAATTACGAATTAGTAGAACACTTTCCACTGCTCAAAAGTTATTAATGCAATATTATAAAGTGGAGTTACTTGAGTAGAATCTCCTATTCAGTTAAATATTAATAATGTACTCATAAAGTAAACTCATTGCATACCGTACCCCAACGCACACATCAAGCACAATCTGTATGTCAAGGAATTAAAGCACAGATATACAGTAGAATTAACCTCTAATTAAGGAATTTTATTTCATTCATAATTAACTGTTTTCATGATTGAGATTATGCAGTGGATCCTAGACTATAAACGCACAAATGCTGCAAACGCATCTGGCTTAATTCTGAAGAAATAAAATTATAATAGTGAATTAAACGTACAGTACCACATGATGACTTCATAACATAAAGAAAACTTACGTTTTGTTCTAAGCCAAGAAAATCTCAAACCTTGGATATCGCTTATATTATAAATTGGTGCAAGTATAAATCAAAAGTATGCATCATTCGCTAGCCCGGAAATTGATAAACGCTATTATTTAATTAAATCACTTAATTTTGCACATTTTTCACTCCCTAGCGTCTGCTGCACATTTATATTAGTCATTAAACCCAAAATCTCTATTTATAGTGTAAACATACCTGAAAATTATTCCATTGGAAATGGGAAGTGAGACTCACGATACGGGCTACAGCGAGATCAAAGTCGCCTATAGGATAACAGACGATACATCCATAGCTACCGGCTGATACTGCGAACCGTAATAGCATATGTCGCCAAAACAAGGGATATCGTACGATATCAAGCTTACTATCGTACGTTGAGGTATTGTGCGGTAGCTAACTGAAAACGTAATAGCATTTCAGGTACCGTACGATAGGAATTTCGTTTCAAAGGCGTATCGTACGCTATCTCCGTACGACAGAGAACCGTCATTGGCACCCAGGTACTCTTTGTAAATTATTCTTTCACCAGAAAGGCTGCACAAAGAGCTGAAGAATATTGATTGGAGCTTCCTTGCTGCTCCCCACGGTAAAGGGCCGATGGATGTCATTGGCGGTACCGTAAAGAGTGCAGTATTGAGAAGAGTAGTTCAAGGATCTGCAGTTGTGACAAATGCAGCAGATTTTTCCTCTGTAGCTAAGGAAGCTTGTCCAATAATTGTAGTACTGTATCTGGCAGCAGCTGATATGGAAAGTGATCGAACAGCTTTACAGGCAAGGTGAATTGAAAACCAACCACGACGAATTCTCGGCTCGCATAAAGTGCACTATACCAGGAAAGCAGGCGATAGATCAATTGAGACTAGTTTTGTTAGCCCCTTTTATTCTGATTTTGCTTTGGCCTTTACAGAAATTGAGATTTTTGCATTCTGAATAAATACTCACAAATTTTGCGTCATGTTCTTTTTTTGTGTTGCGTCAGTTACGCTTACTTTTGTGTATTTTAAGCAATTTCAAGAACAGAAATGAATAATGAAATATGAATCTTTTTATCATATATGTACTATTTTTACTATTGGCATACAGGTTTCTAAGTGGATCTAAGGTTCATAACTCACAGACTTTTCAGTCTGCATAGACAATCCCAATAGGTATGTCCATTTTTTGTTGCATCAGATACGCCAACATTTTTCTTTTTTTTAGCAACAGCAGCGAAAACCCCAGATTTTAAGTCGATGCATTAATTTTTATGCCGGTCTATCTGTATGAGGTATTTAAAAAAAAACTTTATACGTTATTTTACTTAATTTTAATTAAGTTAAAAGGAAATGTTTTTCTTCCCAACGTTGCATCAGTTACCATGAAATTCACCTCCATTACCATCCTTCCTCCAGGTCAGAGGCACCCCCGATAGTACGGGGGAAAAATGCCATTTTGAATCTATCGGTACGACAATCTATCTCTCTAATATTATTTATCTGGTCGAATCTAGCATAATACGCTGGTGTTTTTCATATGTGCCTAACATCTTCAGTAAAGCTATCCGATTGAAATTTCTCTAATATTTTAATCTATACCTTAACCTACGCGCTGATAAATGTCCCACCCTAATTCTTTTATTAATTCTGAAACACAACTCAACCTATCCTAACACCTTTTAACGAACCCAGCTGCTCTACGCTGCACACTGACTAGTTCTCTGATCAAACCTAATTCATTCGGATCCCATACAGTGGCTGCATACTCAAGGTTAGGCATAACTAGCGAAAAATAGCATCACTCTTTTGTCTTCTCATCACATTTCTCAAGCACTCTTTTTACAATTCCAAATTCTTTTTACAAATTTACTTTCTCTTCACTCGGCCGCATAATTCGTCAAACATTGAATGGCTCCTGGAATCCTGGAAGTGGTCAGTAACATTTCCGAGTGAGTAGTAGAAGTGAGATTTGCTTCGGGGAAAGATGTCTTCACAGGAATTTCAACGCCCGGAGCCTCAAGGGTTCGAAAATTCTGGTCTGTTGTGAAGTTACCCAGACGGAGGAAGGTGAAGCCAAAATATCACACCTCTGACGTTTCACAGGGCTGCAATATACACGCAGAGTAGCCCCAGATCAATATACTCTAGTGCCACAGGCGTAATACTCTGAAATGACTTTGATTACAGTATCCCAGGCATGGGCTACATATCTCGTGACAAGATGGTATAAAAATTTAGACTTAAAATCTTAAACAAATTCCAAGACCATATATTCAGTGATGACACTAAAAATATTTTGCGAACCCCAACTTACTATGGTAGACTGGACCATAATCACCAAATTAGATAAATTGATTGCCGAACTGAAAGATTCGAAATGTCCTTTTTTCCTCGTACAATCAGGGATATGAATAACGGTAAATGTATCCAGTACGAGTGTAACAATGGATAACATTGGTAGCTGCATGTTGGAATAAGGACTTGAAGCTAACCCAACTAACAGCTTGTTTTTGCATGTATGCTTTGCTTTTTTTATCTTCTTTTAAATATCGTAGTTTTGAACAGTACCTATATAAATACTAATCCTTTTTTATGCATGATATGTGCATGTTTGGTGAGATTTCACCCCCTGCCACACACCCTCTTGGAGGCTTGCAGGGTAAGGCGTAGTTGCAGATAAAAGATGAAATTTCCTTGAGCGAGATATCTTTCTTGTCTTGTCTTTTGTTAATTTCCTGGTGATTGACCACGAAAGAACATCCGCATGTGAACCAAAAAAAGGTTGATGCTGTAAACTTGGGATGATTTGGAACGAGCGTGGCCTTCCCCTGCCACACACCTTTATGTGTCTTGCAGGGTATTATGTAGATGTATATGAGCGTCATCTACATTTCCAGGCGTGGCTGTGTTTCTGCCGACGTCGTCTTGATTGTTCTTACCTTTTCTGCAAAGAAAGAAGGCAGGGAAGTGAAGAAAGAATCCTGTAGGCTGTCATTCATTCAAGCACGGCTTTTATTAGCAACAAAATAGGATTGAAAGACAAAAAAGTACAAAAACATTCGATACAATAATTTAATCAACTTCCCTATCCGAACGCATGTAATAGGTACCTGACTAGATATATTTTTGTATATAGGTATTTATATATATATATTTTTCACTGCATCCGTTTCAACAGTTATTTCTTCTTTCTAAACTAACGAAAATAAAAAGAAGAAAAGAGATCATATTTTCTTATAACCCGTCGATACAATATTGGCAACACATTTCTCATGGACAACGACACTGGAAATGATGCGACTATCACAATAGTTCATGCAAATTCAGGAGACACACACTTGTATGCTAATGAACATCGCTGTTCCCGATAAAAAAACACCAAATGACTCGACAGACCAAATCGACGATCCAACGATGAAGGAGTGGAGCCTGGCGTTGGGGAAACAGGGTGCCTGCAGAGGAAAAGCGGTGTTAGGGATCCTGAGGGCAAGAGGTATGGGTGACCGAGGGTCAAATTGGGGACAGGACTAGAAAAGGAAGCGCCGCCATGCGGGTCGCCGACGAAACAGTTTGGCGACGTTCGTTTGTTCACCGGGAGAAATGGAATGTGAGGAAGAGGGAAATCAACGTGGTCATAAAAATTGGCTCAGTCGAGTAAACCAAAACTATTGCATCGCCATTGCATCCGCAACTGTAGAAGGCTGCTTGCCTCGCACATCAATGAAGCGAAGAGGCCCACTTACACCGTCCATTATTCCCAGGAACACCACATCCACAATTCACAGCCGCTCTGCTCACGTCTATCTGGTCACGAGATGAATACTGACATCTCGCCAACCAAAGCCTGAATCGTTAGAATGAAACATCGAATGTGGAATGACGACTTCCCGGCAGTTGATGGCATCTTCGTGCGCTGAGGAAGACAGGGAGGTTGTCACTCTGAAATAATACTGATCGTTCCCTCACAGTTGAGAGTGAAATTGAGTTGAAGGGAATACGGCTGGCCCATTTTTCTCAAAGAAGGATTATGCTTCAACATTCACACGCAGACCTACCATTTATGTACTTCTGCCCACCCGACTTCGATGACCGAATCACCGAATTCAATAACCGAATCGTCGAGTGACTCTTGGTGTAGTTTTTAAGAGCAGCATGATGTCTCTTGGGACGAAGGCGTTGCCTAGGCCTGGGCGATATATCGTAAAATATCGCGATATTTTAATATATCTCGAATCTGATGTTGAGTTTTTAAAAGTGACAATATATCGTTGCTCGATAAATATCGCGATTACGATAAATATCGCGATAAAAATCATGATATCGCGCAATATCACGATAATTCATCGGGCGCGATACACGATAGTTCATCGCGATACACGAACGAGCGCAATATCACTATATTTTATCGTGATATTTATCGTGATAATATATCGTGATATTTTATCGGGACACGATAACATGATATTTTATCACGGTACTTATCGTGATCATGATATTTATCGTGATATTTGTGCCCCGATATCTTATCGAGCAACGATATGAGTTATCGTTATCGCCACGTTAAGATATCCTAAAATTATCGCATCCCGATATTATCAATATCGCCCATGCCTAGCGTTGCCCCCTCTCTCGGCCACACAGTCTCTAGGAACGTCACTTGATTCAACCCTCGACCCTTCGAGGGGTTCAAAGGGCGAACACTCTCTCCTCGGCCGTGCGAAGGGTTTGCCGCCCTATCGAGGCGGGGGCCATCGCGGAGGCCCCTCGGTGCGAGGCGTCCCGTGGACGTCGAGGGCCGCCGGGGGCGTGGAGGGGCCCTCGGGGGCCGACGCGGCCCACGGGTGCAGGGGTCAGTAGAGGTCCCCGAAGTGCAGGGCCTGCGAGGCGAGGTCCTCGTGGTGGGAGGAGGAGGGGCAGAGGCCCTCGGGGGGCCCCAGGTGCTGAGGGGTCGTCGGCTGCAGGAGTGGGGGCGCGGAGGAGTGGTCGGAGGGCGGGGGCGGGGAGGGGCCGAGGGGGGCCACCGCCCCCCCGCCCGACTGCCCCCCCTGGCTCTCCTGCCTCATGATGTTCCTCCTCCACTTGGCGCGGGCGTTCTGGAACCACACCTGCGGACAGAGGATCCGGATACAGAATACTGTAGGATGCAGAATATCCCCGTCTAAGACATGCAGAAATATTCTCACTGTGCACGGCATTCCTTTCCTCTAATGTTGTCGTCAGTGAAATGCTGTCACAAGTTAGAATCATTTCCCTTAATTCAAGCTTATCCAATTCTTATTTCTCTCAATCTCAGTGTTTCATCTTACACTATAGTCTTCAGCAATTATGATAGGAAAGTGGTTGTCTCTCTGGACTGTTATCGGTTTCTAATTCTCTAATCTTAACATCCTGAACGTTTAACGCACTTAAATGAAATATAACTGACGGAGGATTTTGTTATCTTTTACAAATTGCTTGTCAACTTCAAACCGTCTGGGTCTTGCTAATGTCCGGTTCCTCATTTTATGCTTTCCACCTTGACCAAGACGCCGACATCTCTCCCTACTTTGTCCTTAAAGAAACAACATTTTTTTCCCTTCCCACATTTCCAGAGTTCAAATTACATCTACATCTACATCTACACGATACCCCACAAGCCACCGCGAGGGTGTGTGGCAGGGGGTGAAGATCACCAAGCATGCACTACTAACATGCAAGCAAGCAACTAAAGAGTGTCTCATGCAACTAGATTGTTAGTATCTATAGTATTTGAGGGGTTAATACATGCATCATGCACTACAGAATACTCTAAAATATTTCCTCTACCCATCCCTTTCCTATGCTGCCTATTCTGTTCTCTTATAGTACGGGGGAAAAATGCCATTTTGAATCTATCTGTACGACAATCTATCTCTCTAATCTTATGTATCTGGTCGAATGTAGCATAATATGCTGGTGTTTTTAATATGTGCCTAACATCTTCAGTAAAGCTATCCGATTGAAATTTCTCCAATAGATTTAATCTGAACTTTAACCATACGCTCTGATAATGATTCCCACCCTAATTCTTGTATTAATTCTGATACACTACTCAACCTATCGTAACACCTTTTGACGAACCTAGCTGCTCTACGCTGCACACTGTCTAGTTCTCTGCTCAAACCTAATTCATTAGGATCCCATACTCTGGCTGCATACTCAAGGTGGGGCCTAACTAGTGAAAAGTAGCATCGCTCTTTTGTCTTCTCATCACATTTCCCAAGTACTCTTTTTTATAAATCCCAGCTTTCTCTTCGCTCGGCCGCATATTTCCCTTATGTGTCTTCCCCACGATAAATCTTTAGTGATTGTATAGTGATTACACCGGGAGGGCGTCTATTCCTCTATCTTTGTCCTTTTTTCCACCGCTCTTCTTCCACGATCCCTTTTCTCCATTTGTCTATCACCGAAGTTCAATGCAGTTCGTCCGTGAAACTTAAAATCTTAAAGATGCAAAGGACAGCAAGCAAGCGTGTTGAAGATTGCAAGAGGAAAAAGGTATCCTGATAAGGGAATCGAACCACGGTCCTTTGGATTGCCTGTTAAATGCGCAGACCATCAGCCTACTCAGGATTCCGATCCCTAAGGCAGTATTTTCAGGAGGAGCCGCAGGAGCTTGTTTTCTCATTGCCCTCCTTAATTACGGTCCATCAACGCACGGCACACGCGAGGCTAAACTGTGCTCCCATGAAATCAGGCACTGACCACGAGGATCGATCCAATGCCTACATTATTTACGAAGTCACATCGGGAGTTCCCCAGGGTAGCATAATCCGCTTCTATTTCTTTTATACATTAACGATTTGGGTACCGTAGTTAGTAGTAAGCTTTAACTTTTTGCACACGATGCTGTAGTGTAGAAGACAGGAAATCAATCATGCAATGTACGAAGAAGACAGGAAATCAATCGCTTTGTAAGGATTTAGATGCAATTCAAGTGTGGTGTGACAAATGACAGTTAGAACTTAACTTTAAAAAGTTTGTAGCTATCAATTTTCGGAGGAGGAATAATTCGATAGAGCGTACCTATAAAATTAGTAACACGAAGATCGAGAGCGTTGAAACCATAAGATATTTAGGTGTAACAATCACTAAGGATTTATCGTGGGGAAGACACATCCGGGAAATATGATGCCGAGCGAAGAGAAAGCTGGGATTTATAAAAAGAGTACTTGGGAAATGTGATGAGAAGACAAAAGGGCGATGTTACTTTTCACTAGTTAGGCCCCACTTTGAGTATGCAGCCAGTGTATGGGATCCTAATGAATTAGGTTTGATCAGAGAACTAGACAGTGTGCAGCGTAGAGCAGCTAGGTTCGTCAAAAGGTGTTACGATAGGTTGAGTAGCGTTTCAGAATTAATAAAAGAATTAGGGTGGGAATCATTATCAGAGCGTAGGTTAAAGTACAGATTAAATCTATTAGAGACATTTCAATCGGATAACTTTACTGAAGATGTTAGGCAAATATTAAAAACACAAGCGTATTATGCTAGATTCGACCAGATAAATAAGATTAGAGAGATAGATTGTCGTACAGATAGATTCAAAACGGCTTTTTCCCCCGTACTATAAGGGAACAGAATAGGCAGCATAGCAAAGGGATAGGTAGAGGAAATATTTTAGAGTATTCTGTAGTGCATGATGCATGTATTAACCCCTCAAATACTATAGATACTAACAATGTAGTTGCATGAGACCCTATGGTGGCTTGTTTGCATGTCGGTAGTGGAAATTTTCAACAATATTCCCTCTACTGTTACCTGTGCATTTACTAAATTTCCACTTTCTTTTCTCCTCAGTCTTTGCAATCGAAAGCTGGAAGACGTAAAAACCACTGCTTCATTATTGTCGCGAGTGAAATAGAGTAAAATAGACAAATTCAACAGAGATAGGTACATGTTGATCACGTTTCCCGACGTTGACGCCTATCCGAGACGGGCTTGCAATTAAAAGATCTGGTCACAATGGACACAAATGCCCTTTATTTTCGACTTTAAGTCCCCATGTACTCGTTTGGTAGCTGAAATACCGGCAAGCAGCGGTATCCAAGCCATAATTACTGTCTCTTTGAGTGATGCATATCAATTATTCCCAGTCGAATTATTCCTCACATCACGTGTCCGTGTCTGTTCCTCGAAAAAATATTCATCTTTTCAACTCGAATAATGTTGCATCATCTCCTGGAAAGTGAGAAGGACGGGGCATCCTAATAGATTAATAGAGATTCAACTGTAGAATATGCTGTCTGGCGGAACTGTTTTCACGCAAGGAATACGTCGCCAGAAATAACGGAAACGACATTTACGACTGCTATAGATTTATAGCCTTCCCGCTGGTGAGTAATACGAGGTCATAATAGACGCAATAACCGGAGAGATAAGTATAATGAACCTCATTTGTAGTTCACCTGAAAAAGTCGTAGCTTAACGCATTCTCAAAAAGAGATTAAATATATTGTGGCGAATTCAAACAACATAGTGATGAAAATTATTTTATCTTGTAGTTTCCTATCATATCATTGTACGCGTCTGGTTCATACCCACTAAAGATTAAGTTTTTTATTGATCTTACAAAGCACCAAAGCAAGTAATAGTTCTTGCATGTGACTGGTGAATGTTCGGAGACGCCCTCCCTATAGGCCGTTTTGCACCACGGTCATTGAAACTGCGCAAGTTGATGTTGATCCCGTTTGAGCAGTCGTCCGCGAAAGACCGTGACGTAGAAAATTGCGAGGACGCTTGCTTGACAGCTTTACACGGTGCAAGCGTCGGTGCATTATGTCAATGACAATATACCATTCAGTAGCGGTAATACCGTCAATATATATCACATAACGTCAAGATCTGTTAAGTAGCAATTAATTGGACATAAAAGATGCGATAAATTACGACCACTTTAAAATATGTTTTAAGCCATAGTATAAACATAATAGTGGAGACCATAGTCCCGTATAATTAGCCCAAAATTTGCACCACGAACGAACGGAAGTGGGCCAAGGTAATGAGTTCTTCCTTTACGCACGAAATTTAAGCTTACAGGTGATTAATCGCCCAGCTCATCATTATTGCACTTAATTCACTAAGGAGTTGAGTGCAAACAAAAACATCCAACTCAATCGTCAACACCCTATTTAATTGCTGGAATTACCCAGGCAGTTCGTCGCCGCTACATCTGCACCATCTATTAAGAGAAATAAACTTCAAACTTGCGCGAACGCATGTATCACATGTTCTAATTTGCTAGCAAGCGTTTGCGCAGTGGCGCTGCCTGTCCTCGCAAGTCGTCGCTTTACACGGCGCAGTATTTCTTGCGCAAGTGTTCTCGCAACAGCCTGCGCAGTGTATCGATGACCGTGGTGTAAAACGGCCTTCAACACCCTGCCAATTTCTAATGGCCCACCTGGAGGACCCTCTTGGAGAGGCCGGTCTTCTGCGCCAGTTGCTTGAGGTCCTTGGCATCCGGGTTCTGGTTGATGGCAAAGTACGACTTCATGGTCCTGAGCTGGTGGTGCTTGAAGGAGGTCCTCATCCGCTTGGTGCGCTGCTGACCTCCGCCTCCGTGACCCATGCTGCTCCCTGGCGACGACACGGACGAGTCGAAGGCCGCCAGCTGCTCGATGGCCGCAGGAGGGAGGTCTCCGGGGTGCAGCATCTCTGGACCACGAAAAGAGGAGAAACTGTGGAACCTACTATGGATAGGGCCACGGTTGCAGACAACTGAACTAAAGATGTGCGGTTGAGTTCGAGATCGGGTAAGACAGGTAACCTCAGATGGTGTTTTTCTTTCTTAAAGTTACGAAAAGAATAAATAGCATGCAGAACTGCACATTGTTAGTTCGCAAAGCGTTTGCATCCTCTTCCAATGATCGCGCATAGAATGTTTTTGAAACTCAAGGAGTTAAACGAGATATTTAGGTGTTAGTGAGAAATGGGGTCGTTTACCATATTTTTTCATTGCCGGATCTGATAGAATTTGTAAAATGAAAAGACCCGTATTTTTCCGTTTTTTGATCCATCAATTATTTCTCAAGTTATGTGCGGCGAAAAACTGATGTTTTTTTAACCCTTTCGGAAAAGTGGGTGTTGTGCAACCTCTGACGTAAAACGACTTCGTCCAATCATAACTGAGCCCGCAAAACTACTTATCTTATCGCAATAGGGGGGGACACAGCTGACTCTGCCAATCGGAGCAGTTGCGACAGCATCTGTGGGAGCAGACCTTCCGTGAACCTCCCTCCGATCCCTTCCCTTCCCCTAAAAGCAGTCAAGGACGGGAGGAAAATGACGTCAGTGTTATCAAAGCAGCTTTTTCGGTGGGCTTCACCTTTTGCTTATTTTAATTTTTGATTTATGAGTGAATAGTTGTGGTTAGGAGAGTAATGTTTTCACGAAATTTTTTTTGCTTCCATCTAACGATTGCGTGCACGAAATTACGATTTCGGTTCCGAGTAAACGCCCCCAATACGTGAGCACTGGTGATTAATTGCATGAAATAATGCATCTACAAATTAAATCAGGGAATCATGAGCGCTGTAATGAAACGATTCTCCCGATAATCCTCCGAATATCAACAACATCAACAAATCCACTCTTGATTTGTTATCTATATTAATAATAATGGCATGGAAATCTTATTCATTGCGTGGACATTAGTGCAAGATGAGAATATCGTCAAAGATAAGTGAAGATAAAGTTATAACTGCGCTTACAGCTGAATGTGTGAATTTATTGGGTTGAAGAGTGTAATGGATGGATGAAAGAATGAGCGTGGAATATAGGATAAGGAAGTCCTAATGTGAGTTTCGCCGTCTGATTGAGAATTTTTCAAGGAATCTATCATACTTAAAGAAAGAAGAGGATAAGAAATGCACATGTAAATATTCACGATTTACGAATTATGATCTCAAGGGCGCAGTGTTGAATAGTTAAAACTCACACCATAACTCCAAGTTGAGTAAATGCTCCTAAACGCAGTGGAAACTGCTACCATAATAAGGGAAAATAATGTGGTCCGCCATCTCAATCGCTGTGTTTTCGGACAATTGCTATCGGAATGGGCGACCAGGAAAGAGAATTGGCCCTGGTAACTCATTTCCCCGTCTGCCCTGCGTCGCTGGTGGGTGGCGTGATAATCAGAAGAAGAGTGTGTTTTTAGCGTGTGTTTCCTATCTCGTTTTATATTTTTTTTTATTGCCGAATATGAAAGAGTTTGTCAAATTAAAAGACCCGTTTTTCGATCCGTCAATTATTTCTCGAGTTATAAGCGGCGAAAAACTGATGTTTTTTAATCCTTTCGGAAAAGTGGGCGAGGTGCAACCTCTGACGTATGTCGACTTCGTCCAATCACAACTGAGCCCGCGAAGCTACTTCGCCTTATCGCAAAGGGGGGACACGGCTGGCTTTCCCAATCGGAGCATTTATGACAGCATCTGTGCGAGCAGACCTTCCGAGAACCTCCCTCCACTCCCTCCCCTTCCCATAAGAGCAGTCAAGGACGGGAGGAAAATGACGTCAATTCTATCACAGCAGCACTTTCGGTGGGCGTCACCTTTTGCTTATTTTAATTATTGATTTATGAGTGAATGGTTGTGGTTTGAAGATTAATTTTTTTCATTAAAATTCATTTTTCGTTTCCATCTACCCATTTCGTGCAAAAAATTGCGATTTCGGTTCCGAGTAAACGCCCCCATTGGATTTTATCCTGGGTATTCTCCGTTATTGAATGGTTTTTTTATATATTTCTTCCGTCAATCCCTGTGTTCGTTTTTTATCTCAACTTCTCCGCGCATTGCGCCATCCTCAGAATAATGCCTATTCAGGTATTACATACCTGAATCGGCAATATCCTGAAGATAAGAGCTGGTGGCCGACATTCCTGCGTTCTAACTGGTCATGGTCGCTGGCCGACGGATTAGTGAGATATTTCCCTTTTCGCTTCTTGCACTAAGGAGGAAAGAAATGAATTAGCTACAACCGGTTGCTTAACGACACTAACCTTACACTACTATAATGATAACCCTCGCGCACCAAACTACCAAAAACGTTAGCGCTACCCCTCGAATACTTCAAACAGTATTTTATTTCCATCTCGGTGCGAATTTTAATCTATATCTTTTAATGATTTTTTTTTTCATTTCACAACCTTCGTGGTAGAAATTTGCTTCCCAACTCCTTTTTGCAATTGTCTTCAATCCACCATCGGGATTGGATCCCAAAGCAATGATATCATGAGTCAAAATCATGAACACTCATGAAACCCAAAATTCTTTTTGGTGCAAGAGGCTACAAGCTAAACAGCGTTGTTAGTATTGAGAGCATAAAACGACGATAGTATAAAAAGGAGTTAGGTAAATATTAGTAACTTATAATATTGTATAATGCATAGGAGATAATGGAAAAAATATAACATTAGTACTTTTTTTTAACCTCAAGGGGAGAAGTTACCTAGCATTGGAAATGCTTTTAACGAAAAGTGATTTTTTTAATGCACCCTGAAATCCACAAATCGTGACTAAAAGCCGTCTGATTTCATAAATAAACTTCATGGAAAGGTAAATATCCTGTGTTTGCCTTTAAGAAGAAAATGTGAGTGCGAATGGGATACCGCCGTCCAATTTGTGATGGAATGTTTTTTCAATGCAAGGGTTAAAGTACGAAAATATTTGAAAATGTCGCGGTCATGTCAACTTTAATAGACGTGGATTAGACCCAAGACGATGCGTTACTGCGATGGGAGGGGTCGCTAAGAGTGCTAAGCACGGAGTCATAGCAACAAGAAGGAGGTTTGTTTAATATCTGATTTTCGCTCCCCTTCTCCTTCTACCGACTGGAAAGATCTCCCCTTTCTCCACTTGTTAGGGGGCTGGTGTGCACACTCTGAAGGGAGTTCTATCTCTGGCGTTGGACCTAATGGTGGTAGCAGGTTGGTGTTTTCAATTCAATTCAAAAGTGTCTTTATTGTGACCAACCATAACAAGAAATAAAAGATTCACAAAACTTAACAAAAACATAACTAAATAAATAATAACAAAAAGTTGGTCTCGGCCCTGTTTGGGATTTCTCCCCTTCAGGGCTCTGTGAATTTTACTCGATGTTAACGTTCTTGCACCTTGCAGAAATATTGTTCAATCTTTTTCAATGTATTGGCCTGGCATTCGCCCGCGCACGAAGGGAAACCCGCAAAAGCAGGTTGGTGTTCTACTCCTCGCTTTATATATACTCGGACTTCATCCTGTTTTTTCTCCGAAGACGGCGCTGGCGTTGCTCTCGCCAGCCGCACTATCAGAACCCACAACTTCCGGTGAGAAACGCGGAAACCGGCGATTTACGCGCCAATTCTCCGAGCGGAGGTCCCTGCTACTAAGAATGTCAAAGTGCCGCGGACTGATAAACCTCGGTGAATCGTAAAAGAACCCGACTCTCTTTCCTTCAAAGTTCTTCAAAAACTCCACTGGGCTCTTCGGCAGATAATCTGGCCAAAACACTCGTCAAGAGTTCAAAGGCTACAAACCCGGTTAGTTCCATGATTCTGTGGGATTCCCGTCTCAAATCTGTCACCGAGGGTAATAGCAGCACTTCTTAGGAATTGTATCCTCTAGTCCGGCAGCACGTTAAAACTGAACAGAAACGTTGCACGAACTCCGAGAATCACAACATTCTTTCGAGCATTGGGATTAAGGTGGCTCCACCGAATTATGAACTACATGTCATATTTGTGAACATTTCAGGACACCCTTCTATCGATTGTCAATAAAATACTGATGCCTTTTCATCGTATATTTAAAGAAAAAAGACGTTGAAAATCAGTTATTTTGTACGTGGTTATACCTACGGCAGAGTTTTTACCTCAAAAAAGTTCATAGCTCAGAGTTTTTACCTCAATTTTTTTCTGCAGTAAAAATTGCAGATAAAGTATGTAAAGGGAAATGTCGTTTTGACGAAAAACTAATAGAAGATGCGCAATTTTATACAGAATTTAGCATTGTAAAAAAAGTGCTCGCCTTACCACACTTCTTTAATTGATATTAGTAAATGTTTGCTAGAAAAAAAAGCAGAAAGCTAGTTACAAGGAAGTGACGCTACAGTATGTTGTTATCATTGGCAACGGTACTTGTGACGGAACGTGCTTACAAGCCTATTTTACTAACTAAATTTAGAAATATGCCTTACCAAGTTCCTTCTTATATTTTTAATGTAATTGAAATATTTCATTGGTTATTGACATGTACACCATTAATACCAATGATTCCGAATGGTAGCAGCGTCATGTTGCCAAACAGTTTTCAAAAATAGGTATCAACATTATTAAAATTCAAAACAAAGTGTTGTATTTGAAAGGGAATATATAACTATAGTTTAAAACTAAGTAAGAAAATATTTACCCTGTTTTAGATAACGTATTAACGGGATTGAGCATGTATTCCCACTTTGTAAATTAAACGTGGCAACAACACGTCAGTCATGTTCCGAAGCCAAAATGAGTTAAAAGAGCTTGTAAAAAATAGTATACAACCACAACGCGCTATGTAATACTATACTCATAGAATTACTGTGCATGCGTTATCACCCTATAGATGATTTTCCATAATGGTGTTTTTCTGGATCGGTATTTAGTCATAAAATAACATTGCTCTTTTACGGGATTTTGAATCTTGGAGTCACGGTGGACCCTCCTTAAGAACAGGGAAATAAGGACAAACAACATTGAGGCATTTACATGGCAACGGCGAGGGCAAAACACCCTTGCTAGGGGTACTAGCCACATCCAAACCGTAGAGCATGGGCCTGATGTAGTTTTAATTAATGAAAGCCTTACGTCAGGCAAAGCGGCTGTTGGATTCATCGCTAGGTATTACGACCCAGCCAAAGCATTTGATCTCACCAGTATTAAGATCGACTTGAGGTGAAGAAACTGTTACTGTCTCCTGGGTGGAGTTGGATATGTCACTATTCCGCAAAGCTATTATTTCTTGCCCGGCCAAGTGAATTGGCATGTGATTTCTAAACTAAATAATGGAACGATTTAATTCAAGAGTTAGGCTTTTAAGAGTAGCGATCATCACTTTCTTATTTAAATTATAAGAGCCACCATGGTTTTGACTCAAAAGCCTATTGATGAAGATGGGGTAGACTTAACTAGGCCCAGGGTCGTATAAAATTCACACGACAGGGTAAGAAGAGCCCTTGCTGTTTAACAGAAAGGTGTACAGTACCACTATTATTAAATCAACCACTATTACGCGACTATTATTAGCCAAACAAACTCAATAACACGGATTTTTTCCAATTCACAACGTATACTCAGAACCTCTATAACAAGTCGTTTTGAGAAGTCAACCTCGATAACGTGACTTTATGCATGAACCTTTAAGGCTGTCGGATACCACTGCCAAAAACGCTTCTGCAGACCTCTACGCCTCTTCACTAGAAGTCTCTAATTCGCTACTTAAACAAAAGTTTTCTGCGCAAACTTCGAGGATTGATCCAGTAAATAAGTTTAGTAATTTTTCACTCGTTGCTTTTCTCATAATTCTGTTGACCTCTAAAAAAAACGCAAATTTTGACGAAAATAAGCTGATTTCCATGGCGTGTATGAAGTTAAATTCCGAACATAATGACTAAATATGACACTCTTTAAAAGCCGGAATCCTTCATGTCCATGTGGGACCAAGAATTCGTACATATTTCTTACTTTTGAATTTTAAACGAAAAGTTGAAATAAAACAATTCCATTGCATGAATTTAGTATTCTTGGCGATATGAGAATTGATAATACATATCTTTTAGATTTTTGATAATCATTCAACTATGACAAAGTACTGTAATTTTATTACTGTATCATAATTGTATCATAATATCAGAATTGATAAAACATATCTTTTAGATTTCATTTGATAAAACATATCTTTTAGATTTCATTTGATAAAACATATCTTTTAGATTTCATTTGATAAAACATATCTTTTTAGATAATCATTCAAGTATGACAAAGTACTGTTTTTTTATGACTGTATCATAACGCTAAAATTTAATTGTGTTTTTGTTTAAACGTGAATTTTATTTACTAACCTATTGCAAACTTTGTTACACAATATAACAATACTATAAATTATACTTTAAAACCAACCGTGTTAGCAAGGGTCGCTCTAAAATTCACTCGTTATGAAGGGACTTATTGATTCCATTAACCTCGATAACACGACTGAAACGAAAAGTGATGCGGTTTTCAAGAACAAAAAGGGCCAGTATAACGATAAAAGTAGGAGTTCAGAAGCTAGAGCTGGTAGATCAATTTAGCTATCTAGGCAGTGTGTTGGAAGAAAAAGGGTATAGCGGAATTGAAGTGAGAAGGAGAATTGCATTGGCAAAAGAAGCTTTTACTCGTAGACGTGAGCTAATGACAGGGGCGTTGAGCAGGGAAGTGAAGAAAAGACTAGTGAAAAGTTTAATATGGAGCGTTGCACTTTATAGCGCGGAAACGTGGGATTTGCGAAATGAAGATGAAAATAGACTTAGGGCTTTTGAGATGTGGGCGTGTAGAAGGATGGAGAAAGTAAAGTGGGTCGAATGGAAGACGAACGATGAAGTGCTAGAATTGGTAGCAGAGGAAAGAAATTTGATAGATGAAATTAGGAGAAGGCAGAAGGTGTGGATGGAGAAGGTAATAAAAGGGGATGGTGTTTTGAAGGATGTGATTGAGGGAAGAGTGTTGGGTAAGCGGGGAAGAGGGAGGAGAAGAACGGGTAGCTTCGATGGAATGATGGGAGGTAAGGAGGGGGTGAAGAGGGACATCGTGTGAAATTTAGGGGGTGGGAAGATGTCCATCTAAACCTACCTTCATTGGTAGAATACTAATAATAATGGCGAACATACACTATTTTTTATAACTCCTTGAATATGAAGTTCATTAGCTAAAATGTGCTTGGCGAAAATTTTGATGAAGAATTTAGTTGTGCTGCAAAGATATTACTCTTTGAAAATTGTACCTTTTCGGAAGCTTAAAAACACGTCATCGCATGACGTCACGGCACGGTATTCACTATGGGCGTTGTTTATCTGTCCATGCGTGGAGGTAAGTTGTTAAATGAATACTTTGGGAAAAATTATGTGTTTATCTCATTTGTTTAATGCAATACACGATTGTATTTCGATTTTTTATGTACGTAGCATGGATGACAACGAGCAAATCGTCAATAGATTACATAATGCCTGTATAGTGCCCAAGAATTTCAACGTCTAAGCAATTTATGGATTTTTTTAACGCCGCCATAAGGGAGTGTACCAAAGTAAATTGTCGGAATGTATTTTTTAAGTATTTTTTTCAGTCATCATTTCGTTCGAGTACCGGCTACAAACCTCAAAGCAATATGTATTCGCTTCGTTTTCTTTTAAAAATAAGTGTCTCCGTAGCAATACGAAACCTATACCGTGCAGTGATGTCAGGAGGAGTTTCAAGTCACCTGACTTTCGTCAATTTTCGGGAACATTTTGATAATGCATAATAATATTCGTGGATGGCATAGAAAATTTTGGCTTATACATTTAAATTTGTGAGAAAATTTCGCATCAAGTGCATCATTAATCTTCGATAAATATATTTCATGCATATTCCCCATTCCGTTAGCGACAGTTTCGGAACGGACAGTTAGCAGGGAAGAACCACCCACTTAACAGCCCGGTGGAAGGGGGTGCTTTTTCCCCTGCGGGAATCTTAAGGGAGTTGACTTCCGCGGCTGCCTTGGACTCACCGAGGGCTCCCGATGGCGCCAGTCGCATGGGCACCATCTCCGCCGCCTCGGCCACGGAGGCCTTCCGCTTGCGGGGGCGGCCCTTGCCCCCGAAGAAGGAGGCGGCGCCCGGGGCCCGCCCCTCCTCCGCCGCCCCCTCGCCGCCCCCCTCGCGCCCGAACAGCAGCAGCCCCATCCCCTCCGCCCTCTGCACCACGCCGCCCCCGTCGGGGCCCGCCCCTGGCCCCGGGGCCAGCCCCGACCCGCCCTCGCCGCCCCCCCCGAGGTACGGCGGCGGGAAGAGCAGCGCGTAGTGCGGCCGGCAGTAGACGAGGCCGTCGCGCATGCCGAAGTGCTCCCCTTTGGTGAGGGGCCGCTCGCACGTGGCGCACGTGAAGCACTGCAGGTGGTAGACCGCCTCCCGGGCGCGCATCACCAGCTCGGAGGCCGATATGCCGGCCCTGCACCGCCCGCACCTCTTCACCGCGAACAGCCTGCAAGCGAAGGGCGCGCCGTTAAAGAGACTCCGGGTTCCTCCGTGAAGGACCGACTCCACGGAGATTAGGGCGGGATCGCGACGAACATTTTCAGACGTGACGGAAAAAGGACGGTGGCGGTGAACGCCAACGTAGCGGCTCAATTGTTGGTGGCATATCACGATCGACGACGGTTCAATATGGCGGCGCGGCGAACACTCACCTCTCGGGTTCGAATTGCTGTAAAACCGTAAGTTTTTACTTTTTTCCGAAGATTTTCTAGCGTGAGTGAAGTGTGAACACAGCAGGCTGTGCTGTGAAAGTTTCATCGAAAAAGAACTGTTTTCAGTGGTCGAAAAAGTTTTTTGAAAATTCCTCATCTCCTCCCTCATCCGTACATTTACCCTCACTTGATTTTGAAGTCACTCGTAATTGGCTGACGGAAACCAACGCGACGGCAAAGCTAGACCTTGACGGCATTGTTGAAGTTAAGAGAATGGGAACACAATGAAGCTAATCACGACTGACGGACGATGACGGAGCCACCGTGGAAGTTGAGGAAAGCTTGTCAAGGTCTAGCTTTGAGGGTGACACTTTTCAAAAATTTTTTGACCACTGAAAATAGTTCTTTTTCGATGAAATTTTCTCAGCACAACCTGATGCGTTCACACTTCACTCACGCTGGAAAATCTTTGGAAAGAAGTAAAAATACGGTTTTACAGCAATTCGAACTCAAGAGGTGAGTGTTCGCCGCGCCGCCATGTTGGACCACCATCGATCGTGATATACCACCAACAGTTGAGCCGCTACGTTAGCGTTCACCGCCACCGTCTGTTTCCGTCACGTCAGAAAACGTTCATAGTAATCCCGGTATTACACCATAATCAGGGTCGAGTCGAGCCCGAATGTCGCCTGGAGAATGTTTTCGGATGACATAGGAAATAGGGAAGTGTGTTCGATAATATTTAAGCCGGCACACGGTGGAAAGTGATTCGAAGTTTCAAGCAATTTGTTACGAATTCAAGATAAATTTATTACGAATTCAAGATTGAAAATTTATGGAAAAAATACCAGTCATTTAAATTACGGGATATTTCGACAGCCAAGGATTTCGAATGAAAAACAGCAAGGATTCAGAAAACCCAGGCCATAATAAACATACTTTATATTCCTAAATTTTGTTTCGGATGATGCTAATGAGTATCATCGTCACCATTATTGGTCAATAATCCTAGGATTGGTTTAACGCAGCTATCCACTCCATTCTTCTGTCAGCCAACCATTTCATTGTGACGTAATTCTTCTCTTTTACATCCCTCACAACCTGTTCCATGTATCTCATACGAGGCCTGCCTTTTCCAATCTTCCCGTTCACATTTCCCTCGACGATTGTCTTCATCAGGCCATCGTGTCTCAAGATAAGGCCAATTAAGTTGTCCCTTCTTCTTTTTAGAGTTGTCAGCAGACTTCTCTTTTCTCCCACTCTTCTCAGGACTTCCTCGTTACTTACTCGGTCGATTCATTTAATCTTCATCATTCTTCTGTAACACCACATTTCGAATGCTTCCACCCTTTTCTTTCCCGCTGCTCTCATCCTCACTGCCGTAAAGAAACATGCTCCAAGTGTATGTTCTGATGAACTGTTTCCTTACTTCTACGCTTGTATTTCCAGCTGTTAGTAGGTTCTTCTTTTGATAGAATGCCCTCTTTGCCTGGGCTATTCTACTATTTCTTTCTTGCTTCGTCCATCGCTGGTTACTCGGCCTCCAAGGTTACAGAACTCTTTCACCTCTTCCAGTTTTTGTTTTCCTAGTTTGACATTGGTTTTGGCCTCTTCTTTCTTGCTGCACACCAATATCTTTGTCTACTTCTTATTTATCTTCAGCTTATATCCGGCCATTGTCATTTCCATGGTTACTAGAATCTTTACCGTTGCCATCCGGTATCCATTACCGGATGTAATGATAGGATTCTGATGGCGATCACATCATTTTAAGCCTATTCAGCATTTTCAGAAAATGAAATCCTGGCGCTTCATCTTACCCATGCAGTCATCGATTTCCGTTCTGTTGTCCTCGCTCTGTTGCTGAGATTTAAAGTCCCGCCAGTCAATTTCACTCGATATCTCCTTGCCCAGAACCGTCGCTCAGTGGTCGGAAACCGAAAAAAATCCAGAAAAACAGTCCAAAATTGCTGTTTTTAAGGTGAGCACTTTAAACTTCGCACATATACACACAAATAATTGATAATCATGAAATGGTAGTAAGTTTCTACCATATGTGCTACCCGTTACTTAGATACGGAGGCTCAAACATGACGAACTTTCCCAAAAAAAAGCCCTATTTCATTTATCTTCGACGATCTTATAAGTTATGTAAGTGAAATGATTAAAATGAAATAAAATATATTACCAATTGTCAACATGGTGCTTTTCCCACATTATGTATAGGCTTAAGAGACATTTGTCGATATCTGAGTGCTATTACTTCACTAATTGATGGCCGTTTTTTCCAGGAAAAATTTTACACAGGGTAGTGAATAGATTTGGTTTTACGAAAATAGCCACTGAATCACTTCACCAGAGTATCAATTGCAGAAATTTTAAGGCGAATCCGAATCAGTCTTCGAAAAATGTTTGCGACGCCGAAAATAAATTAGATTTTTCGATCGCGGTCCGGCTTCGTGCAGCTCTGGAAACACAATGTGACTCCATTTTGCATTGTTCAAGTTGTCTTCACTCCTCGAATTCGCCGCTTTCAAGCTATGTATGTTGTCATTGATTTCCGAAGACCACGTATTAAAGATGTTTTGAGAATATTGGATCGAGCGCATGGATCAGTAAGTGTGGTAAGTTTGTTTTCCTTTGCTAACTTCACGGAATCATGTTGCAAATTATGAACGTCTTTCAACTATTGAGAAAGAATGCGGGTTTTCGGGTTCTTCAATAATAATTCATTAATTTTTTTCTAACTGCTCCATCATACTTATATCACTGATGTGTTCAATACTGTGTTAAGTTTGTTTCAAAATATACGTTCTAATGTTTACTGGATTGAAAGAAGTTCGTTATCGTTGTGTAAATACCGTACAGTTGTGAACTTACTTCAATTACGGTAATCTTCAACATTTCTTCAAACACATAGAATAAATTGATTGGTTTTTTCTGGTATTATTATCCTGCAGCCGATCAAAATTAGTTCACTTGCAACTCTGCAATTTGACTCTATATTGGTGATCATTATAAAAAAGAAAAAAACTTAATTCTTTTCCACAAATATGTTTAAAACAAATCTTCCGGTTTCGGCCTTCTCAGGCCATTCTCAAGACTACAGTGTCTTATGGTCAAAATAAAACGGGTAAATTTGTTTGAATATATCTCTGGAAGTTTTTTCTTTTTTATGATGTAAAATAACTTCCGCAACGCAAACTCGCCAACCATTTCTTTTATCTATATTGGTGAACTGAAACTCCAAGAATATTCCACGGAAAATGAAATGTGCCATCTATGTCCTGAGACGTGGACAGAGAATCATAGCTCCAAGTGAAAAGCCAATGTTGGCTCCAATAACTCTGAAATCCAACACTGTGTATGAGAACAAAGAAGTATCAAGGGATTTATTTATTAAATGTGCGCTAGAGGATTGCTACATGGAATTACGGGCAATTCTCCGACCACGCCGAAGCATTTCTTTCTGCAAGAGAACTACAGACTACTCTAAAATATTCCACCTACCTACCCTTTGCTATGCTGCCTATTCTGTTCTCTTATAATACGGGGTAAAAACGCCATTTTGAATGTATCAGTACGACAATCTATCTCTCTAATCTTATTTATCTGGTCGAATCAAGCATAATACGCTGGTGTTTTTATTATGTTCCTAACATCTTCAGTGAAGTTATTCGATTTAAATTTTCTAATAGATTTAATCTTTACGTTAACCTATGCAAGAAATTTAAATTAGTAGTTAGATATTTAAAAAAAAATTATTCTATAAGTGTTACTGAATACTTGGAACATAATTGTATGTAATTGATATATGTACTTTGCTTTTTATATTGTACTGAATGCTATGTTTTGTAATGTTTTCCTTTGTGACGACTCCATGCAAATGTATTTTGCCTACGGAGAATAAATTATTACTACTACTGCTAGCACACTGCAACACCATATATTAACGCGGTTATAATTCGCACATCCTGTACTTGGGTGCCTAATTCCTTTTCCCCGGTCAACCAAAAGTTTTCGAACTGATTTCCATATCATGACTGTTGTTGCAGTTGGCTACCGTGCTTTGCCCGGTTCACGTTGAAATTCGGCCGACTCCGCCGCCTTGAAAGCGACATCTACATCTACACGATACCCTGCAACCCACCGCGAGGGTGTGTGGCAGGGGGTGAAGATCACCAAGCATGCACTACTAACATGCAAGCAAGCAACTAAAGGGTCTCATGCAACTAGATTGTTAGTATCTATAGTATTTGAGGGGTCAATACATGCATCATGCACTACAGAATACTCTAAAATATTTCCCCTACCTATCCCTTTCCTATGCTGCCTATTCTGTTCTCTTATAGTACGGGGGAAAATGCCATTTTGAATCTATCAGTACGACAATCTATCTCTCTTATCTTATTTGGACCAGGCATCGGGCTAACTGGTTGGCGTTCGAGAAGAGTGAGGTGTCGAATGGTGCAGGGATGCAGGCGGGAGATAGAGAGATAGAGAGAGAGAGCGAGGGGGAGGGGGGAGAGGAGGGATGGGGGCGCTGCCATGGCGACGCGAGCCGTAAACACTCTCGCACCTGCCCACTTGCAAACACGCGGCCGACAAGTGCTTCGGCGAAAGCGCACGCCGCGCCGCCGGGATGAACGCGCGCTGTTTTGTTTGGATTCCCCTCCCGCCATTACAGCTGTCACACCACTCCTGTATTTATGGATCAAATTAGAGCCGTGACTCGTGGAATGAGCAACGCGCCAGACCTCATTATGACAGGACAAGGATTCTCGCTGATCTCTACGAATTTATAGACCACGAAAGTATTGTCTTAAGAGCGTTGAAACATAATTAATAAACACCTCTATAAACACTCATCTATGCAACAAATAGTTAATTCTGCCTTAAAATATCTACATCAATACAAAACCTTGAAAGCCACCATAAAAGTGTGTGGCAGGGGGTAAATTCACACCAAACATGCATTATTTATCATGTATAAAAATGATTAGTAATTATATTCTAGTCAAAACTGCGCCTTTATGAAAAGATAAAAGTATCAAAACAAAAATGCAAAAACATGCTGTTAATGGGGGCGTTTACTCGGAACCGAAATCGCATTTTTATGCACGAAATCGTTAGATGGAAACGAAAAAAGAATTTTAGTGAAAAAATTAATTTTCTAACCACAACCATTCACTCATAAATCAAAAATTAAAATAAGCAAAAGGTGACGCCCACCGAAAATGCAGCTGTGATAACATTGACGTCATTTTTCTCCCGTCCTTGACTGCTTTCAGGGGAAGGAAAGGGAGTGGAGGGGGGTTCTCGAAAGGTCTGCTCGCACAGATGCTGTCGCAACTGTCCGATTGGCAGAGTCAGCTATGTGTTCTCCATTGTGATAAGGCAAAGTAGCTTCGCGGGCTCAGTTGTGATTGGACGAAGTCGATATACGTCAGAGGTTGCACCATGCCCACTTTTCCGAAAGGGTTAAAAACATCAGTTTTTCGCCGCTTATAACTCGGGAAATAATTGTCAGATCAAAAAACAGAAAAAAACGGGTCTTTTTATTTTACAAACTCTATCAGATTCGGCAATAAAAGTACATGGTAAACTACCCCATTGGGGTAGCTTAAAGTCCTTATACCAACATACAGCTACCAATGTTATCCATTGCTACACTCGTACTAGTTTACCGTTACTCATATCCCTAATTGTACGAGGAAAAAGGGACATTTTGCATCTGTCATTTCGGCAATCAATTTCTCTAATTTTGTAATCATGGTTCAGTCTACCATAGTAAGTTGGGGTTCGCAAAATATTTTTGACGGTAGTTCAATTCAAAATACGGACGTACAAATCTTTCCGATCTTCGCTGCACACGTTCAAGTTCATTACTTAGACCAATTTCATAGGGATCCCATATACTGGCAGCATATTCAAAATAAGTTCTAACAAGGGAAAAGTAGCTGATTTCTCGTACATGATCGTCACATTTACCCAGGACTCTTTTGATGAATCCCAGTTTACGATTAGCTTGACCTATTATTTCACGCATGTGTTAACCCCTGGAAAGATCTTGTGTCAGTCTTATTCCAAGACAAAAACGAATTGATATTAATGCAATAGATTTTTTTGTAGCTGCATCCACTGGGATACATGGGAGAAAGATCGTGTGGAGAGGAAGCCCTACGTTTCTCCTCAGTGCATCATTTGTGGAACACTTTCTCTTCGTAATAGTACTACAGTAATGAAAAAAAAGATGACTTTTATGACCCTAAAAATATTATCACTCTGCGTTAGAAGATATTGTTGACAGTTAAAGTTTTTCTTCGCTGTCTTAGCTCCAGAAATGAGCATGAAGCCTTGAACACCTATCTTTCTGTACTGAACCGTAATTCGCCGAGCACTTTCAAAACAATCGAAAGGGAAAAAAAGGCGATTCAGTAAGAGTCGCATCCATTTAAATTGGTATGTGACTAAGGGTCGACACGTGCGAATCGAATTCCGATGCCAGGCATTTGAAGAATTTTATCTCGTTAAAATAGACCCGTGTAATTCAAAAACCCTGAGGGGTGATTATCCTTCTCCCCTGTCTGTTCTGTTTGCTATCACCTTCCGAGACGTCCATTCCTTCGGAAAGCGCACTGCCTAAAATAAGTGCTCTTGCGGCTTTCTCTGTATTTTTTTCATAATAAACGATTTGAAGTGCGTCGACACACTTGGGGTACGCCCAAACGGCAGCAGGGTCGATGAAGCGCAGGCCCGCCAATGCAAAGGCTTCGGGTTCGATTCACGTTTGCGCAGCTTTTCATTCTCTGCTAACCTCGATAGTTGAACCGCCTAACCTTCCGCTCCATTAATATTCGTCCTCTTCTTCCTCAGAAAGCTTCGCAAATTCGCACTGCAGCCATAATGATCTCCGAACTCGTAACTATCGTTCGCATTTGATAGCGCAGGAGCCACATTTATTTCTCTCTCATCTACATCATCTACATCTACACGATACCCTACAAGCCACCGCGAGGGTGTGTGGCAGGGGGTGAAGATCACCAAGCATGCACTACTAACATGTGAACAAGCAACTCTAGGGTCTCATGCAACTAGATTGTTAGTATCTATAGTATTTAAGGGATTAATACATGCATCATGCACTAAAGACTACTCTAAAATATTTCCCCTACCTATCCCTTTGCTATGATGCCTATTCTGTCTTCTTATAGTACGGGAGAAAAAAGGCCATTTTGAATCTATCAGTACGACAATCTATCTCTCTGATCTTATTTGTCTGGTCGAATCCAGCATAATATGCTGGTGTTTTTAATTGGTGCCTAACATCTTCATTAAAGTTATCAGATTGTAATTTCTGTAATAGATTTATTCTATACTTTAAGCTACGCTCTGATTTTGATTACCACCCTAATTCTTGTATTAATTCTGAAACGCAACTCAACCTATCGTAACACCTTTTAACGAACTTATCTGCTCTACGCTGCACACTGTCTAGTTCTCTGATAAAACCTAATTCATTCGGATCCCATACACTGGCTTCATACTCAAGGTGGGGCCTAACTAGTGAAAAGTAACATCGCTCTTTTGTCTTCTCGTCACATTTCCCAAGTACTCTTTTTATAAATCCTAGCTTTCTCTTCACTTGGCCGCATATTTCCCTTATGTGCCTACCCCACGATAAACCTTTAGTCATAGTTACACGTAAATACCTTATGGTTTCATCGCTTTTGATCTTCGTGTTACTAATTTTATAGGAACGCACTATCGAATTATTTAGCTTAGCATGGATCTGCATACAATTCCAGTTTGGTGCGACAAATGGAAGGTAGGACTAAACCTAAACCTCACCTGTCGATCGTATGGTCGCGGGTTCAAATCTTGCCAGGTGAGGATTTACACTGTCCGGAGCATTGATGTTTGTTACGTCCAATTCTAAGAGAAGACTTGGAGTCCTAAATTCACAGATTAAATTAAGGCAAGTTAATTTAAAATTGTGTATAGCTATACATTTTTGGAAGAGGAATAATGTTCTGCAGCATCAGTAGAACCTAAAATGATAGCGTTGAATCCATTAAGTACGAAGGTGTTACTGTTTCAAAAGATTTATCGTGGGTAAGAAATATCTGGGGGATATCAGGAAGAATGGGGGCGTTCACTCGGAACCGAAATCGCAATTTTGTACGCGAAATCGTTAGACGGAAACAAAAAAAGAATTTTAGAGAAAGAAACAATCTTCTAACCACAACCATTCACTCATAAATCAAAAATTAAAATAAGCAAAATGTGACGCCCACCGAAAAAGCTGCTGTGGTAACATTGACGTCATTTTCCTTCCGACCTTGACTGCTTTTAGGGGAAGGGAAGGGAGTGGAGGGAGGTACTCGGAAGGTCTGCTCGCACAGATCCTGTCGCAATAAATCCTATTGGCAGAGTCAGCTGTGTCCCCCCCTTTGCGATGAGGCGAAGTAGCTTCGTGGGCTCAGTTGTGATTGGACGAAGTCGAATTACGTCAGAGGTTGCACCACGCCCACTTTTCCGAAAAGGCTAAAAGCATCAGTTTTTCGCCGCTTATAACTCGATAAATAATTGACGGATCAAAAAACGGAAAAATACGGGTCTTTTTATTTTAAAAACTACCAGATTCGGCAATAAAAGAATATGGTAAACGACCTCATTGTGATGATCAAATGAATGACTGAGCAATGAGTGTATATGGGAAGACTAGGATTAAAAAGAATCCTTTGTTTTGAGCTGGTCGTGTACATTCTGAGGCACCAAGAACCATATGGATAGGGAAGTAGAGGAAATTTTAATTGAGATGGATGACTTTGGAGATTGAACGTGTGAGATACGTGGAGCAAGTAGTCAAAGGTATTGAAGAAAGGAATTACTTTCATGTAGACTCGGTTTTTTGATGATCCAACGACCAAGATAATATCGCTTCGTCTAACATAAGCACATAATTCTGATATAAACACAACTACTACGCCTAGGCTAGGTTTTAAACCGCAACCTCACGGACACCGGATCTCCGTGCCAATAATCACTACCGCGTCTGGTAGAATGGTGCCAATATTAATCGCTGGCAGGCGGAATAATTGAGGGGCGTGCCAACCTTGGGTTTGTTGGCCATTGACGACGTGGAATAGATTGAGAATCGGAAAGATTGACTCATTCCGAGAACTTTGGCAAAGGTGTCCGATAAATGTCGCTCACAATGAATACATAAGTAATATTCAGGAAGGTCTCAAACATCTCAAGCGGGCTTTTTGTTGTCGCTCTCCGGGGGCGGCCCCCTTCGCCCCGGGCGGCTTCTGGCGATCGGATTGGGGGGGCGGAGGAGGAGGGAGAATACCTTCCCCACCCCCACTCGCCGAGAAAACGTAATGCCCTAACTAATTCATACACGCCCTCGCTTCGCAGGGGAAGAATAATCCCTTGCGCTATTGTCACGGTGGCCGAGTGTGGGAAAAAACCCTCCCTTGCGCAAACACCCCCCACCCCCCGGAACAACAACAACAACAACGACAGCACTACAGCTCGAGAGCTTGGAGTGGACTGCATGGGGGTTGAGGGCCTTCTGGAGGGTGTCGTCGAGTGAGGCCCACCCCCCAGGGCCCTCCCAGGGCCCCCCTAGGGCACCACCCCCCCTAGCCGTTCGATATTCCAAAGCGTCCTTCGAAGCCGAGGTACGTGCATCAAGAAGGGGGTTAAGCGGAAGGAGCACGCGTGTCTGTCGACGAGAGAAACAAATGCCTCGATATTAGGCGACATTCGGAAATACTAGGACATCAGACGCGAAAGTCGGGTTGGAGAAGGTCCTTACTCCGAGGCTCTTCTGAAACATCCCAGACCATATTTTCATAGATGATGTTCAAAATATTTTGCGGACCCCAACTTACTTTGGTAGACTGAACCATAATCATAAAATTAGAGAAATTGATTGCCGAACTGACAGATTCAAAATGTCCTTTTTTCCTCGTACAATTAGGGATATGAATAGCGGTAAATATGTCCAACACGAGTGTAGCAATGGATAACATTGGTAGTTGCATGTTAGGTATAAGGACTTGAAGCTAACCCAATTAACAGCATGTTTTTGCATGTATGTGTAGCTATTTTTATCTTTTTTTTAAATAGTGTAGTTTTGAACAGTAAATATATAAATACTAATCCTTTTTTATGCATGATATGTAGTGCATGCTTGGTGAGAATTCACCCCCTGCCTCACACCTTTGTGGTGGCTTGCAGGGTGTTATGTAGGTGAAGATCGGTTAGCCAGAAAGCTTTGGTTCAACTGGTCGTATGCACAGCCTTCTTCCGGAATCGAACCCAGGGATTCTGTTTTACAGCCCAATGCTCCACCCACCATCACCTCGGTTTCATCATCATCATTGGTCAACAATCCAATATTTCTGGAAAAGAACTAAGTTTTTTCTTTTTTTATAATGAAAAATAACTCCCACAGCATAACTCGCCAACCATTTCTTTTTTTTACAATCCTAGGATTGGCTTGACGCAGCTTTCCACTCGATTCTTCGCGTCGGCAAACCTTTTCATTGTGACGTATTCCTTCTCTTTCACATCCCTCACAACCTGTTCTATGCAATTCATACGAGGCCTGCCTTTTCCATTCTTCCCGTTCACTTTTCCCTCGACAATAGTCTTCATCAGGCCATCGTGTCTCAAGATATGGCCGATTAAGTTTTCCCTTCTTCTTTTTGAGTTTCCATCAGACTTCTCTTTTCTCCCACTCTTCTTACGACTTCCTCGTTTACTTACTCGGTCGATCCATTTAATCTTCAGCATTCTTCTGTAGCACCACGTTACGAATGCTTCCACCCTTTTCTTCTCCGCTGCTCTCATCGTCCATGCCTCACTGCTGTAAAGAAGCATGCTCCAGATATACGTTCTGATGAATTCGGGAATTCAAATTTTCACCGTTCTTCGACCAAGGAAAAATGGTTATATTTCAGGTCATATTAAAAAATTGAAAAGAACCTCTATTATCTAAAATTATATACTCTTTCTTAAGCAGTGCTTACACGTAGAAGTTGACTGCTATGACAGTCGCGAGATGCGCGATGTATCTATATCGCTACTGCTATGATGCGTCTGCGTTAACTTCTATTCAGCTTAAAGATGCTATTTAGGCGTTGGCACAACAAATAAAAAGCGCTTTATTTCAATAGTGAATTTCGCTTAAATTTTCATTAAATTCATCAAGCAATAAAGTCCATTGACGATTATCTTTTGTTCCAATTCTTTAAAGATCAGAATCTCCCCTTTTGGGGAGGGATATCCTTGTTATTATATCCAAATTCCGTCGTGTATTGCTTTCCGTTGGCGATTGTTGCGAATGTGTTTGATGCATTTCCGCTGGAAAGTAGACGGGCTTCAACTTTGCTAATCGCTCGAACGTGGATCGATAGTGTTCGATATGTGACCAGTATCGACCTGAACTCGCATCGCAGTTGCTATTTTACACATGCGAGTGGGGCTTAATAGTTGTTAGCAGTTGACTGTCATGGCAGTCAACTGCTACGTGTAAATGCACCTTTATATTATAAGTCGATATCTGATATCCCGTTATCTCGATATCCATATTCTCGATATCCCGATGTGTCGATATCCCGATTGTCGATATCCCGATATGTCCATATCGCTCATAAGTAATAATGAATTAACAACCGTGGAATCCATTAAATATCTGGGATTAAGACTGACACATGATCTTTCCTGGGGTAAACACATACGTGAAATCATGGGTCAAGCGAATCGTAAACTGGGATCTGTCAAAAAAAGTAGGTATTGGGTAAATGTGATCATGATCATGTACGAGAAATCGGCTACTTTTCCCTTGTTAGACCTCATTTGGAATATGTTGCCTGTGTATGGGATCCCTACGAAATCGGTCTAAATAACGAACTTGAACGTGTGCATCGAAGATCCGCACGATTTGTAAAGGGACGGTACGATAATTATATTACCGTAACAATTCTATTAAATGAATTAAAATGGGAATCATTGTCAGAACGTCGGTTGATATTTGGACTTAAATCTCCTAAATAAATTCCAAGACAATATTTTCAGTGATGACGTTAAAAATATTTTGCGAACCCCAACTTACTATGGTAGACTGGACCATAATCACAAAATTAGAGAAATAGATTGCCGAACTGACAGATTCAAAATGTCCTTTTTTCCTCGAACAATTAGGGATATGAATAACGGTAAATATATCTAGTACGAGTGTAGCAATGGATAACATTGGTAGCAGCATGTTGGTATAAGGACTTATAGCTAACCCAACTAACGGCATGTTTTTGCATGCATTCTCTGCTATTTTTATCTTTTTTTAAATAGTGTAGTTTTGAACAGTACCTGTAAAAGTACTGATCCTTTTTTTCTGCATGATATGTAGTGCCTGTTTGGTGAGAGTTCACCCCCTGCCACACACCTTTATGGTGGCTTGCAGGGTATTATGTAGCTGTAGATGTATCGCGATATCTCATATTTATATCGCGAAACCGATATATCGGCGAGTCCGCGATATCAGAACGATATCGTCGTGTGATATTCAAAACAGCATATCGCACACCCGAGAGCATTGTGGAGGGGGGAGAGGGAAATGAGTTCCCACGACCGATGCACGTTCTACTCCTCTTCTCTCGCTGCTGAAATGGGGCGGGGGGGGGAGGGTTAGGGATGGGGTAGTGAGAAGAGCACTCTTTGCTTTCGAGAGGGGGGGAGGGTGTAGAGGGGGGCAGGGCGGGGGGAGGGGGGGGCGGATGTTTGCTTTGTGGAGATCGGCTTAAGGGGTGTGCGCGAGGGAGGCCCCTTTTTAGTGGGATGAGCGGGAGTGGGGGGTTGGGGGGGCGGACTGAGATAATTAACGACGGGGTGGAAATAAAGAACTGGACTTTTATAGGCGTCATGATTAAAAAAAGGAACTGATATGATCGACATAATCTCCTGTTGGCCAACTAAAAACACGACTGCTAATGCTCGAAATTATTGAAAACTAGCAGGGCGTGCTTGTACCTGCACATTTCGGAAGATAAAGGCTGGGATGATGAATGGGGAGAAACGAACATATCTCAATGTATAAGCGGATTATGTCAATAGCCAGTTACCTTTAAGAGGACACACGCATTACCATACCATTACCATAAACCCATAAATAGTGTGGGTTGTCGTCAAAAGAAAAATAGTATGAATATTCATAATGCGAAGAGCATCTTGCACAGTCCAACAGAGTAAGAGGAGGGAAATACGAAGCACATTTAATTCAATTGCATCTATTCATCTACATAATACCCCGAAAGTCACCATAAAGGTGTGTGGCAGGGAGTGAATTCTCACCAAATATGCACTACATGTCATGCATAAAAAAGTATTAGTATTTATATACCGTTCTAAACCTAACTAATTAAAAAAAGATAGAAATGGCAAAGCAAACATGCAAAAACATGCTGTTAGTTGGGTTAGCTTCAAGTCCATATACCAACATGCAGATACCAAAATTGCTACACTCGTATTGGATATATTTACCGTTATTCATATTCCTAATTGCACGAGGAATATCCCTAATGGTACGAGGAAAGGGATGGTGAGATGTACGAGTTTCGATCTATATCTAAGGATATTCCTAAATTGAACCCTGCTCTTTACCCCTGATCCAACTCTCCTTAAAATTAGTGCGATGTGTAACCGCCAGAAGACGTCATGCCGTACATCGAGGTGTGCTGCATTGGCTAATGGTGATAATGGATGATGGTGATCTTTCACCCCCTGCCACACACCCTCGTGGTGGCTTGTCGGGGTATCGCGTAGATATAGATGGCCGAAATAAGTAATTTATGGGATGAACCTCATTTCCTGCTGAAATGATAATGCGTGTAGAGCTCGCGATTCGGACTATAAGTATTTCTACGAATGTAACATAGATAACATTTCTCCAAAATACAATTTCAGTAGTGCTAGAAAGAGGTGAGACAAATGTTTGCCATGGGCCAGGTATATCTCAAGATATATATTTTGAAGGTGCGTTGTTTCCTTACCGTCATCTTCACTGTTATAATTTTTTTTTTAGTTCTAATGCCGAATTATTTCGGCGCGAACAAAAGTATAAATTAGTCGTTCTTCTTAAGTCGTTGATTTTCTATTCCATTGCGTTCGATGTCATTCATTACGCTTTATACCTAGGATTAACAACCGAGAAAATTATTTTCAAAATCCATTTGATTCAATTCGATACAGCCACAAAATATTGACCCACTAGAGCGGATTATCTACATCTACATCTACACGATACCCTGCATGCCACCGCGAGGGTGTGTGGCAGGGGGTGAAGATCACCAAGCATGCACTACTAACATGCAAGCAAGCAACTAAAGGGTCTCATGCAACTAGATTGTTAGTATCTATAGTATTCGAGGGGTTAATACATGCATCATGCACTACAGAATACTTTAAAATATTTCCCCTACCTATCCCTTTCCTATGCTGCCTATTCTGTTCTCTTATAGTGCGGGGGAAAAATGCCATTTTGAATCTATCGGTACGACAATATATCTCTCTAATCTTATCTGGTCGAATCTAGCATAATACGCTGGTGTTTTTAATATGTGCCTAACATCTTCAGTAAAGCTATCGGATTGAAATTTCTCTAATAGATTTAATCTGTACTTTAAACTACGCTCTGGTAATGATTCCCACCCTAAGCCTTGTATTAATTCTGAAACGCTACTCAACCTATCGTAACATCTTTTAACGAACCTAGCTGCTCTACGCTGCACACTGTCTAGTTCTCTGATCAAACCTAATTCATTAGGATCCCATACACTGGCTGCATACTCAAGGTGGGGCAAGATCCTTAAAAATAATCTCAGCCACGGCCGACGTTAGGCATACTTATTAGTTATTGCAGGGTATCGTGTAGATGCAGATAAATGTAGGTTTAAATGATGTACCCTTACTCCGACACTAATTCGAAGTGATACCGCTCTTGTTCTAAAGATCTAATTCTGCATAATTTTCTGAGACCAATCAGCCTAGATACCCGTCAATAGTGCATATTTGGTGATTTTCAACCCCTGCCACAATCCCTCGTGGTGACTTGCAGGATATTACGTAGATGTAGATAAAGGTAGGGGGGCAATTCTCCACCAAACACGATTTATCAATCATGCTTTACCTCCTGCTGAAATTTATATCGAATAGGCTTACTGACATTGTTATATATAAATGTAGTGAAAATCCCTACGCATTATGCTAGAGTTGACCAGATAAATATGATAAGAACGACAGATTGCCGTACCGATACCGATGTTAGATCAAATGTCATTTTTCCGTTGTACCATATGAGAACATAATATGCAGCATAGCAAGGAGAGGTAAAATATTGTTAGAGAAGTCTGTAGATTAGCCCCCTGCCACACACCCTCGCGAGACTCGAACGTTACTATCAGAACGCGGGTTAAAATTTAGTTCAAAACTTTTAAGAAAATTCGAAACCGATTTGTTCACAGATGACGTTAAATATATATTAAGAACCCCTGCATATTATGTTATGTTTGATCAGATTAACACTAGGACGCCCGGACTTCTCGACATCATTCAACGCCCAAATGGGGTCATTTTGACCCCCGGTAATTAATAAGTTAATTTTTCACAAGGCATTTATATGTTTACATTTTTAGTGTTTTTTCATTAAATAATGACCGAGTTCTTCACATTTATCGATTTTATCAGTTCATTACAGAAATGTTTTTCTCAATATTACTATTTATTGAAATATCATTTTTGAGAGTTGGAATAATTTTCTCGTTTTTCTTCAATTTAATTTTTTATTGCCTAAAATGTTGACACTCAGTAAACAACAAATGTCACGTACTTTATTTAAACGTATTTATTTGTTGTTTTTGCAATGTGCACTGTTTTATGATGAATGATTTGTCCTGCCAAAATTAAAAATACCATCTGAAAAAATGTAAAAAAAATTGAGTAGCCTAATGAAAATAGTTTTCATCATCGTCAGTATTTCAATCCTATGATTGGTTTACTGCAGCCCTCCATTACGCCCTATTTAGTGTTAATTGCCTAACGCCCTGGTATGTTTTCTCTTTCACGTCCTGCTTTATTTGCTCTAGATACTTGCCCCTTGGTATTCCTTGTGGGACCTTCCCTCCAATCTTCCCCTCTATTATATTTCTAACTAATTCATTGTGCCTCAAGGTATGTCCATCTTCATTTGCTCTTTTGCACACCTCTTCATTCCTCACTATATCAGTCAATTTAATCTTCAACATTCTCCTCGAGCACAATGTTTCGAAGGCTTCAATTCTTCGCTGGCCTGCTTTCCCGATTTTCCATGTCTCTGATCCATAGAGTACTACGCTCCATGATAAAGTGCTTCCTTGTTTGCAGCCGTAAGTTCTTTGTGCACAGTAGCTGTCTCTTCTTCATAAACGCATCCTTATCTTGTGCTATTCTGCGCTTGATGTCCGCTGAGCTTCTTCCATCCCAAGTGATAGTGCTACCGAGGTACGTGAAGTACTCCACTTGTTTCAAAGTCACTCCTCCAATTGTGGTATTTGCCCTAAGCTTCTCTCTTCCGCACACTAGGGTTTTAGTTTACTATTAGTATTGCTCTTATTATATTCTTGAAGTACTTAGTCATGGATGCTTGCAAGTTCCCTCGACTTTCTGCTACAACTGCGATGTCATCAGCGAACCAGAGCATGTTTATTTCTTCGCCATTCACCTTGATGCCCTTGATACCAATTTCCTCTGCGTCTCTTATTGCTTCTCCCAGGTATAATTATATTGAATAACACAGGGGAGAGGTTTGAATCATTCTCTGACTCCTTCATTTATTTTGGCTTCTATCTTCCTTCCGACTTTTATTTGCATTGTGGTGACCTGGTTCTTGTAGAGCCAGTAGATGTTTCTTCTATCCTTGTAATCCATTCCAATGGCTTCCAGTATCTTGAATATCTTGTTCTATTCCACGTTGTCAAAGGCCTATTCCAAGCCCACGAATGCCACATACAACAGCTTGTTTACGTGTATCATTTTCTCGGCCAGTATCCTTCAGCTGAGTATTGCCTCCCTAGCTCCTTGGTTTTTCCTGAATCCGAATTGATTTTCCGAAAGATTCCCTTCCATTCTTCTGCTAATAATCTTAGTAAGTATTTTCGATGCGTGTAACACCAGGCTAAAGGTTCTGTGTTCTTCGCATTTCCTGCTAATTTCACTCTTCTGGAAATTCTCTGGTGGCCTTCCACTGTCGCAGCTATCTCTGATTATTCCAAGGAGGGTATCTTTTGCTTTGACCCCGAGTGCCTTGAAAATAGTAAATGAATATTATATCAAATAGTGAGCTTACGTTTAGATTCCACCCTTCCTAGTGTCTCTACTGAGTTCATCAAATGGGTACTTATCGTCACATTCTGAGGATTCTGTTTATTCTTCACAAGTTTCAAATGTCAGCTTGCCGTCGGATTTGTCAAATGAACACTCTCCACCATTGACTCATCTTATTGAATCTTATGCAGCTCAACAAGAATGTCAGCAGAACATTGTGCTGTTCTTTGAGAAATTTTTGATCACAGCTATCTTCAAAATACCGATCACACCGCAAATTCGTACCGCGAAGCCACGAACAATGGACAACAAATACACGAACTACACTTGCTGTCACTGTGAGAACGAGTTCAAAGTTTGAGGCTTTACTTTGTGGAACCACTCGATTGGAAAAGAAAAACCACTTTGCACATTCCACACGAGGGTTTTATTGGTTTCTACCATAGTTTAGACAATATATGTCATAATCAAAATCGATAGTGACATATATTGTAGAAACTAATAAAACCTTTGTGTGTAATGTAAAAAGTACGTGAATCGTGAATAAAAGAACGAGTTTTATTCTCCACTCGTCATCCGAAGAGAAATAATTAGATTTGGAGTCAACTAAGTTGATAAATTCGTGCGAAACGGGTAAACAAAATTGCATTCTCCTCACACCACAGAGATTGACGATGTATGATGATATCAACAAAGTAATTACTAAATAATTCACATGTAAGCAAAAGGAAATGTGAGGACGTGTAGGGGAAAGGAAACAAAACTTTTTTTGTAAATTGATACGAACTTAGAAGATAAGTAACCGAATGAAAAAGATAAGACGACAGAGCAGTGAGCATATATGCAGCAGAATGATACAAAAATGCAAATAAAAAAGGACCTTTAGCAGAGATAAAGCGCGCAAATGAACGCTTGGGTCAAAATGACCCCACTTGGGCGTTCAAGGTAAAATATGATTTAACTCCTCAATTCATTATTTTAGGAAGGTAAAAATTTATGCAAGTGAACACCTATTAAAAATATTAAAAGTCACGAGAAGAAATTCTGTTCTCTTAAAAAATGAGTTCAAAAAATAAATTTAAAAACACGAGGGGGTCAAAATGACCCCTCTGGGCGTTCTAGTGTTAACAAGATTAGAGAGATAGATTGTCGTACCGATAGATTAAAAATGTAATTTTTCCCGCGTGCCATAAGAGAGAACAATCTGCAGCGTAGCAAAGGGATAGGTAATTGGTGAAATATAGTCAGAGTAGTCTGCAGTGCATGATGCATGTAATAACAATCAATAATTCCTTTCTTATTTCGTAGATACAAACCATCTGGCTGCATGTGACCCAATTACCTAGCATGCCTCCATTAATATTTAATGGAGGCATGCTAGGTAATTGGGTCACATGCTAGTGGCATGTCAATAGTGCATGTTTGGTGATCTTCACCCCCTGCCACACACCCTCTGGTGGCTCGCAGGGTATTACGTAGAAGTAGACGTGGTAATGTGTAATATGAACTCATGCATATTTTATAGCCTTCCAAATAAATGTGCTACCTACTGAGCATCAAGAAATAGTCGTTATGTTTCCTTCGCTGTACATCTACATCTACATCTACATAATACCCTGCAAGCCACCACAAGGGTGTGTGGCAGGGGGTGATTGCTCACCAAACATGCACTACATATCATGCATAAAAAAGGAATAGTATACACATATAGGATCGCAGCTTTTTAGGTGATGGCACCCCCCTCCCACCACCATAGAGAAAACGATGATTAACGGGGGGAACTCAACAGCCGAATAATCTGACCAAATTCCCGGATGTCCGGAAACACGCTTAAACCCCACGGACACATTCGCTGCGTGCCCCTCCCGGATGTCCCCGGATGAGTGACAACGTCGTCCTGGGCATCAATGCAATTACCATTTCAGGTCACGGAAAATACCCTTCCTTCACGCTTCGAATATACGGCCGTGAAGGCTATGGTGTGGCGATATCGACCAGGGGGGTTATTTTGTAATCTCACCTTTTTAATGACTCTTGTTTCGCTCTCTTAATGAACGGCTCAAGAACGGTTCGTGTGAATTCATCTACATCTACATAATACCCTGCAAACCACCATAAAGGTGTGTGGCAGGGGATGAACTCTCACCAAACATGCTCTACATATTATGCATAAAAAAAGGATTAGTACTTGTATAGGTAGTGTTCAGAACTACGCTATTTAAAAAAAGATAAAAATAGCAAAGCATACATGCAAAAACATGCCGTTAGTTGGGTTAGCTTTAAGTCCACCAACATGCAGCTACCAATGTTATCCATTGCTACACTCGTATTGGATATATTTACTGTTATTCATATTCCTAATAGTACGAGGAAAAAAAGGACATTTTGAATCTGTCAGTTCGGCATCAATTTCTCTAATTTTGTGATTATTGTCCAGTCTGCCATAGTAAGTTGGGGTCCGCAAAATATTTTTAACATCATCACTGAAAATATGGTCTTGGAATTTATTTACGAGTTTAAGTCTAAATTTCTACCTGCGATCTGACAATGATTCCCATTTCAATTCATTTAATGGACTGGTTACGCTAATACAGTTATCGTACCGTCCCTTACAAATCTTGATGATCCTGTATGTATGTATAAGTATGACCTTAAAGTATTTGTGGGCAAAAACGGACTTGCCTAAAATATTCTCAGCGTCTTGCAAAATCTCCTCCTAAAATGGTCAACCATCAGAAATGTTTTGAGGCCAATGAATCCTTCTTGTAAATGTACATATGTTTCTTTGTGCATAATAAAAATACTCCAACTAAGTATGAAACGGAAATAAAGAGAAACATAAAAATACCATACTTTGTGAAATGTACGTGTAGCTAAAGACTAGGTGGGTTTTCTTCACACTTGATGACATGGCGACTTCACTGTGACTGTTTTCACGCATAAAATTGAATGAATAATTGTCATACACACCCCGACTTCAGCAGAAACCAAGTCAAGAAAAGGACAATCCAAAGAAGTGAAAACGTGAAAAAAATATCTCCGATATCTCTGGGACGCAGTTCGGTAGGCAACGCTCACACTCTTAAGGATTTGCAGAAGACGCTTGGGATCCATTGAGAGCTGCTGAGACCAGATTCTAATTAGGAGTCGGAGCACGCATCAGACATGGGATGGAGGGGTATACACATTCACTTGAGAGTTTTTTCGGACGCAGTGAATCTCGAAGGAAGCAAAGACGAGCTTTTTGCTTGAGTCGAGCTTTGCCTCCGAAAATACGTGCGGTGTGGATGGATTTGAGATGGGAAAATTATGGTGAGGCAGAAAATATTCCTCCTGCGAGATGTCGCCCCTCTAATTATGCACTTGGTGGAGATAAATTTGACCTTAGAGAGAAGGCTGCTGAGAAATTGACAGAAAAGGCAAGGAAATGCATGGCACCACCCCTACGAAGTAATAAAATCATTGCAGCCACTTTGACGCATGTAGGTTATAAGAGGCTGATTCCAGTTTCAGGATAAACGACTGACTCAGGAATTAAATTGATGTATTACCGAAGAAGATAGGCATTGATTGTTGCCGAATAAAAATGCCGTCATGTAGCTTCCGAATAAGAGTAAGAGAAAAAATAGGTGCTTTTCTTCTAGGATAGCAAACTTTAGCGGCTTCTTAATCAAATCACTATATGATGAAACACAAGCATTGTTGGGAAAAGGATCAAAAATTTGTGGTATGAAATGTTTAAATCGAGAAATCAATGAGCAACCAGTAAACAAAAGTATGGACGATATTCTCGAAGGAATTATCAATCTGTTATGCAACGTGTAGATAAAATTAATTATCTTAATTTCACCTTTCTTATTAATAAATATCTCCCTACTTTTTCTTCCAAATGTAAATTTTTGGATTTTTTTTCGGGTACGTTTTTTTTATTAAATTTCCCATTCGTAAAAAAATACAAAAATTTCTTGCCGGAAAGAAGATTAAAAAAATGAAAAAAAATTCGTAAAAATGGAATATTTTTTCACCATTTCTAAAGCAAAAAGAGAGGAGTGAAAAAAAACGTAGCCATCTGTAAAAGGCCAGGTGTGCAATTTATTCACTCCTACTCTGAAAAATGCGCTCAGTCGAAATAAATTGCTAAGAGCTGAATGCATTCTGGCATCCCTTCTAGATTTATTGGAGTGTAAGTAAGGAATGCATCAGCTGGGTACCAGCAAATTTTCTGGCTGTGTACACTAAGCCTTAGCAGATGGAAGGAATGCCGTGAGCCGCTGTGAGAAGGGTAATAAATTGCGAATGGCCAACATACTCTGAAACAAATACGTACTCAATAGTTGAAACATTGAAACTCCCTTAAAACCCACATACTTTGAAATCATTAACCAGCCCACTTCGATGCATGATTTTGACACGTGATCTTTCCTGGGGTTCACGCATACGTGAAATAATGGGTCAAGGTAATCGTAAACTGGGATTCATCAAAAGAGTAAATTCACACGAAATTTTGCTCTAATTTGCTCCAATTTGCTTCAAGTTGATTTCGAGACAATATTTGATTCCGATGCTTTTTCAAGGTGATGCATTTTTGTAATGAAATTTTTACTCGCAAGAGCGATTAAATTCATTCATTTGATTCATTTTTCAAGTTCTCTCAACTATTATTTCAAATCCTGAATCGTGCCACAAAATATTTTTTCGTCGATTCATTTGCGTCAACATTTTTCGCGTGAATTTCGATAAGTAGCTGGAATTAGAAACAATCAGAGAAATATTCACAAGGAAAGTAAAACCTTGTATTTCCACACAATGTATGTATGTACAATGTACCTGATGATGACATAGCGGGTGAAACCGGTATTGCCAGTGAATAAACCGTTTGTGTGGAAATTGAAAGAATTTTTACTTTACTTGAGAACATGTCGAACTTCCAAAAAGTTACGCCTGAAACAGTTACTTTTATTAATTAGAGTGATAATTTAACAGAGTTTAAGTTGTTTCATTGTTTCATTGAATGAAGAGAGTGTTGAGACACGTGACGTGAAAAAATCGACGATGATTGCGCATCAAGGAGAACAACAGAATGCGCATCTCCTCCAGATGGTCGCAATTACAGAGCACTTCCTGCCCAGAGAATTTGGGACTCACGCTTTGTGGCGTAGTTATCGATTCGAAAACAATTCACGTAATTCTCTGAATTTGAGTGAGTTAGGTGAACAAGAAACAGATAAGGGCGCAATGACAACAAACCCATCAGCGTCACTAAAAAACTTTAAGATCAGCATTCTCGCCTTGAAACTTATTCATCCAAGCCAAAAGGAGAATGAGGTCTTAAGATGAGACGCCGCTATTTGCTAAGCGACGTAAAGAAAACTGATAATGTACGTTTAAGATAGTGTTTTTATTGTCAGTTATCGCAATAATCGTGATATTCATTACTTCTTGTGCAACCGCAAAATTAAGTTATCGTGCGAAAGCAATTATAAATTTAATTCCTTGTCTCCCTTTGAACTTTTTTTAATTTTTGTCCCTCCAATATCAAATTCTATAGGTACTTCAACTCATAGGTATCCACCTTCAACAAGATTTCTTCTTCTCTAACAATCCCTTATTTATTATTCTGTAACTATCACAATCCAAAAAACAATTGAAAAACAAAATAAAAACACTAATTGACAAATGAACTCATGACAAAAGAAATACATAACAGTTATTGATGGGAATCTCATAAACATGTGTCAAAGTTCACTTTAAAATATTCATGACTGCCAAGACTTTGAACAGAAAATAGCTACGATGGAGATGGTTCTATAAAAGAGCAATTTCTGGAAATGTTGGAAAAATTTTTCAGCGAATTCCTAAATTTCGGGAATTTTGGAGGAGACATATTCTATTTTATTGAATTGAGCACAAGTATTTTCTTATGCAGGATGTATTTTTTTACCCTTCTTGCGCTGTCATTTCCTTGAGTTGCTTCCTCGCCTATAATTTACAACTCACCCGAGAAAATAGCCGTTCAGCACGTATTTATTATTAAATTAATAATTACTTGATTCTTATACTTTCTTCTTGTTTTTTATGACAATAATATGCGAGGACTTCTAGAAATGACATCGCTACGGGATGAACGCATAACGTTGAAGCACACAAGGCCTTCGATGGGAGGGATTTAAGCAGATCCAACTTCTCCTCTACTCCAGTGTGACTCTTGGCAGTGGTCTCTTTCAGCTGACGAAGCGTTGGTTAACCTTAAACTTTAAAAACAGTTGACTCTGTTGTTTTAAACTGTCACTGTGACATATCCACCACCCAACGTCCTGTCCGTTTGCTAGAATTTATATGTTCGCATAATATACACTACGGTTACATGTTTGTCGACTATACATAGAAAGCAAAAAGAAAGTAACGTTCCTAACTTACTGGGAATATTTCGGCGGTCACAGCCAACTTCTTCAGCAGGAAGGAAGGGACTACGACGGAAAAGAGGAAATTTCCTTCGGAATTATGAATCATAGTGACCTTGGTGTTATGTACAACGACCAGGTAAGGTCTACATCTACATCTACACGATACCCTGCAAGCCACCCCGAGGGTGTGTGGCAGGGGGCGAAGATCACCAAGCATGCACTACCGTCATGCAAACAAGAAACTAAAGTGTCTCATGCAACTAGATTGTTAATATCTATAGTATTTGACATAGCATACAAATAGTCTACGATTTAGGAGTCTGCTCACGTGCGTCATACTTTTTTCTTTTACTGTTACTATGCTTCTGAGAAAATATTGGATAAACGCTTCATGAAACTAACTCGCTCATTGGAGGTAGTCATGGTAAATAGGTCTGTAAAGTTCCGGACTGATAACCCAAACGTTGCAGGTTTGAATCCCAGGTAGAGCTTGAATATTGTATACAATCGTGTCAGAAGTCTACATCTACATCTACACGATACCCTGCAAGCCACCGCGAGGGTGTGTGGCAGGGGGTGAAGATCACCAAGCATGCACTATTGACATGCAAACAAGCTACTATAGGGTCTCATACAACTAGATTGTTAGTATCCATAGTATTTAAGGGGTTAATACATACATCATGCACTATAGAAAACCTACTCTAAAATATTTCCACTACCTATCCCTTTGCTATGCTGCCTATTCTGTTCTCTTATAGTACGGGGGGATATGCCATTTTGAATCTATCAGTACGACAATCTTTCTCTCTAATCTTATTTATCTGGTCGAATCTAGCATAATACGCTGGTTTTTATTAATATGTGCCTAACATCTTCAGTAAAGCTATCCAATTGAAATGTCTCTAATACATTTAATGTGTACTTTAACCTACGCTCTGATAATGATTCCCGCCCTAATTCTTGTATTAATTCTGAAACACTACTCAACCTATCGCAACACCTTTTAACGAACAATGCAACGAAGTGGTGCAGTGGAATCAAACACAGCGAAAGGAGAATGAATTCTTTGCATTTTTCCACATATATCCACTTCCACCTGCTAACAAGAGGACAACTTGATGTGTAATGGGTTCGTGTTAGGAATAGATTTATATCATATTGCGTGACACAATTTAAACATTTGAAGCATCTTTGAAAAAGTAGGAAATGGAATCGTTACACCTCGACTGGAAAGGTAATATCACATAGCTAATTAGAAGACCATTGCATTGCAGCACAGCATCCATCATCAACTCTTGCGGCTGAGCAAAGCGAGGCTGAGCTACCATCTTCCTCGGCGATCCGGATGAAATGAGGATGTGACACATCTGTCTACATCTACATAATACACTACAAACTACCTCAAAGTTGCGTGGCAGGGGGTGAATTATCACCAAGCATGCACTACATATCGTGCATAAAATAGGATTAACATAAATATATTTGTCTAAACTGCAATATTTAAAAGATAAAAATAGCAAACTACACATGCAAAAACATTAGTTGGGTTACCATCAAGTCCTTACACAAACATGCAACTACTTATGCTATGGATTGAATCACTCGAATTGGACATATTTACCGTTATTCGTATCTATAATTGTTCGAGGGAAAAATGACATTTTGAATCTGTCAATTCGGCAATCAATTTCTATAATTTTTATATCATGGTCCAGTCTGCCATAGTAATTTGGGGTTCGCAAAATATTTTTAACGTCATCACTTAAAATATTATCTTTTAATATATTTAGGAGATTTCTATAGAGAAGTATAAATTTCAACCTACGATCTGACAATGATTCCCATTTTAATTCATTTAATAGACTGGTTACGCTAATATAATTATCGTATCGTCCCATTACAAATCTTGCCGATCTTCGCTGCACACGTTCAAGTTCATTATTTAGACCGATTTCGTAGGGATCACATGCACTGGCAGCATGTTCCAAATGAGGTCTAACAAGGGAAAAGTAGCTGATTTCTCGAACATGTTCGCCACATTTACCCAGTACTCTTTTGATGAATCCCAGTCTACGAATCGCTTGACCCATTATTTCACGCATGTGTTTACCCCAGGAAAGATCATGTGTCAACCTCATACTTCAAACCGATGACGTTGTATTTGGAATATTTGCCTTAATTCCCGAAATTTCCCGCTAACAAAAGGCACGTTGGATTGGGGTTACCCTCAAGTGACGCACTGCAATGCTGAGTTCGTGGTGCACGGTCACCAAATGACCCGCGATTCCCTTCACCTAAGGTCACCCAACTACTGTCGGAATAAAAATTATGGATGCCCGAGTTTGCAGCCTGATAGTTAACGAACGAATTTACGTATATTAACAATAGTCACACCAAATTTTGGCTTATTTATTTTGGCGTTAACTTAGTAGAAAAAAAATTATTTTATTATTTAAATTATTTTTTATGGCACCGAGAATAAAAAAGTACCGGTTTTATGACGCCTTTCAACCATGCTTCCACTTTGAAAATGCGTAACAAAAAAACTTTTCATTAGATCAAAACCAAACTTTAATACAAGTTGGTTACAACTATTTTCTAATGTACTTTTAAGTTTAAGATTTTTATATTTAACCAAAATAAACTTCACTATATCCACTGTGAAAATGCGTAACAGAAAAACTTTTCATTATATCAAAACCAAATTTTAACATAAGTTGGTTACAACTGTTTTCTATTGTACGTTTAAGTTTCAGATTTTCATGTTTAACCAAAATAAAGTTATAATCCGATAACTACATGCACTTTTATTCTTGGCTGAAATGTCGCACGAACGTGAGATTGGGTGCGTTGTGGAGCGTAAAAGATGGAATACCTACTCACTGAAATCATTCTCTGTGTTATAGTAAAAATCAAAAAGTTATAAAGTATTCGAAAGTGGCCGCGCTGCGACTTACCAGCTCAATAGAACTAGCGACGTTAGCGGTAGCCATAACTTTTCAGAAAATGATTTCAATGGAAACTCCCTAGCCGGAACGAGAGCGAACTGCGAATTTGTTATCTGGTGAGTAATTTTTACGAATCACGATTGAAACAATCACACCTGTGTCCACGATTGGAAAAAATAACGGGTGGAATTAAGGATCGCCCAATCCCGATCGAACTTCACATCACACTGACAGCATTTCCCTCAAGCGACCTGCATCTGCATGACCACATTCTTTGATTAGATGCAATTCAAGAGTGGTGCGACAAATGCCAGTTAGAACTTTACCTTAAAAAGTGTGTAGCTATCAATTTTTGGAGGAGGAATAATTCGATAGAGCGATCCTATAGAATTAATAACACAAATATCGAAAACGTTAAAACCGTAAGATATTTAGGTGTAACAATCACTAAAGACTTATCGTGGGAAATATGCGGCCGAGCGAAGAGAACGGATTTATAAAAAGGGTACTTGGAAAATTTGATGAGAAGACAAAAGAGCGATGCTATTTTTTACTAGTTAGGCCCCACCTTGAGTATGCAGCCAGTGTATGGGATCCGAATGAATTAGGTTTAATCAGAGAACTAGACAGCGTGCAGCGTAGAACAGCTAGGTCCGTTAAAAGGTGTTACGATAGGTTGAGTAGCGTTTCAGAATTAATACAAGAATTAGGGTGGGAATCATCATCAGAGCGTAGGTTAAATAAACAGAGTAAAACTATTGCCTAATTTAAAACGGATAGCTTTACTAAAGATGTCAGGCACATATTAAAAACACCAGCGTATTATGCTAGATTCGACCAGATAAATAAGATTAGAGAGATAGATTGTCGTTCTGATAGATTCCAAATGGCATTTTTTCCCCGTACTATAAGAGAACAGAATAGGCAGCATAGCAAAGGGATAGGTAGGGGAAATATTTTAGTCTGTAGTGTATGATGCATGTATTAATCCCTTAAATACTGTAGATACTAGCAATCTAGTTGCATGAGACCCTTTAGTTGCTTGTTAGTATGTCGGTAGTGCATGCTTGGTGATCTTCACCCCCTGCCTTACACCCTCGCAGTGGCTTGCAGGGTATCATGTAGATATAGATGTAGATTCTTGCACTACTGAGACACTCCCTATTCCTCCAAACTAGTAATGAATGAAAAGAGGGCCTAGTTTTTAATTATGCGCTAAAAAAATGCCAACAGGTTTCCCACCAAATTAATCACCTCAGGCAATGTCTCATCTTCGTGTAAACATGGATTACGTACCGGATGTAACACTAACAGTGCCTGTATCACATTTTTGACGCACCATCCACCAATTCTGAAGTCGGCAATATTTGGTCACATCTGATTTGACGGACTCTTTGTATTAAAGTTAATTTACTACAACTCTCCAGGGTGGAAAATTGCAGTTCGATAAAATTACATTGTAGGTATACTCAAGGCTACTGAATAGGTACATAGACAGCTAATATTCCCGGTTGTGAAACAGCAGCAAGAAAACAAAAAGTAAACATGAGAAAATTATTCATGATTGACTGCGTGTTATGCATAATATGAACATCAAACTTAAAAAAATGAAGACGAATACAAACATGATAATTTCTTTTAATTGAGTGTTGAACAATTTAGTAGCTCAAGGAGAACTATCGCCAATGGTCTTTGTTTATAATGGCAAAAAAGGACGACAAATACTCTGTTGCCCTAAAATAATATATTTCACGCAAAGAACATTTATTGTGCCTTAATGTCTACGACGGTCATCTTCACGTGCATTAATTTACGTTCTTTTCCTTAAACAATTTAGTTTTGCTGAGCAATGTCACGTGCAATCACAACCCTGTCAGAGCTCTGTGGCGCCTAATCTCAAGGCATTATCGTAAACCCCTTTTTATCAGACTAATAAAAAGGTCAGCTCTCACCTAAAGAGGGAATTTTAAGATATCTGTAAAAATAGTGAATGATAGATGTGGAAGTGAATGTTTTGTTAATTTGGTGTACACTGCGTATGGATTCAAAGAAAAAGCGTTAACTCTTATACCACGACTTACGCACCACATTAGAAGAACACAAATATTTTCAAGTAATGTCTTTAAAGAAAGATAGCGAATTTTGCTCCAGCTTGACTGTATGTGACTAATCATCGCTTATTCTTCAATTAAATTGCAAAACAACCGAATCCACACCTATTGCGTATTCCTGCGTACCTCACCAATCGAAAGAATTTACTCTTTGGACGTACATTTCATTGCAGAAATTTAAACTTAAAATGGCCGCGACAATGGAAACACACACTGCTTCGATGCAAGATTCACGGTTGACGTCCACAGAAAGGTTCTCACCTGTCCTCTCACACACACACATCTATTTTTGAGCTATTCAATACACATCATTGATCAGCACTTGATGGAGGGGACCTAACTTCATAGCTTCCAGCTTCCGCGATCTCGCGTTTATCGTTCACTTGGACACCCAAGACGAATGGCACGCAAGGTGGACCATATATATATATCGCAAGCAGACTCGAAAAATCTCGTCGAAAAACCTGGACGCCGATCCAAGATCCTCGTCAACACATTCCTCAAGAAAGAGAGGAGAGACTCCTAACGTATGTGTATGTACAGTTCGCGACGTGGAATGGATGAGGGTGGAGTGGATTGGTCCAGCAGACACGGGATGAGTGTGGATGAGAGCGGAGAAGACACGAGGATTTGTCGACGGGACTGAAAAAGGAATTCACTTCTTCGAGCTGTGAGGGATGATTGCAAGAAGCCGTTCCCGAGGGAGGCGCAAGACATTGAGCAGAAGAAGAAGAGAGATAAGATGGTGTGACAAGCATTCGAAGGAGCACAGCACGTGTCCGCGGAGTGACTGACCTGTAGTAGTCCTCCTTGCAGTAGATGTTGCCTCCTCGGGCGAAGCACGTGAGCTCCGAGTGGAGCGGCAGCTTGCACTCGCAGCACTTGAGGCACCCGGAGTGCCATTGGCGGTCCACGGCCAGCAGGTAGAAGCGGTCGCAGATGCGGCTGCCGCAGCCGAAGCAGCACGCGGCACCCGGCCCCCCGTCGCCGTCGTCGCCCATGGTGGAGGAGGAGGCGGCCTCCGGCACCACCGCGGCGGGGCGGCCCCCGAGGGGCGGCGGCCCCCTGCACGCCTGCCCGCCGCCCCCTCCGCCCCGGCCCGGGCACGGCCCCGAGCACGCCGCCGCCGAAGCAGGAGCTCCGTCCGTGGGCCCCATGCCCCCATTGGGGCGCCGTTCGTCGAGCATCCCCACGGAGGCCGCGGGAGGGGCGAGGGCCCCCCCTTTGACGATTCGACCCGCAGTGCTCACGCCCCCTCCCTCCCTCCGATGGGGCCCGGCCCCCGCGCCGGGGGCGACCCTGGCGGCCGAGCCGCGAAGCAGAGAGAGGCGGGGAGGGCGTCGGTCGGCGTCGTCTCCCTCCCACCGACGCCCTTTGATTCCCACGCCACCCGCACGAGGACGCTCCGCTCCAACCAACCCCCCGGTCCGCAGAATCTCGCTCCCGGGGGAGAGGGGGGCATATTCACTAGTGGGAGGGGGTAGTCGGCGTGATTGAAAGGGATGCTCGCGAGTGACAATCGCGAGAGAAGTGCATCCGATGGTCTCTCTCTCTCCTGAATAAATCCTTCGAGGTCGTGCACTGATTTTGTAGTGCACCGCTCCGATCAAAAGGAACGCCAGTGCTCTTCTCGAGGTCAGAGGGCGATTGGACAAATGGCGGATAGGCAAGTGAGAGACGCGGTTGAACACCAACACCGTCAACATGTAGTGCATATTGAAGTAGCACAACACTGTACTATTTTTTCCAATGATAAGCAAATCCTCTCTCTTTCCGTCCATAACACATCGTTTTCATTCATCAAATCATATTTTTTCGTATTCCATATCCAGCGAGAGTTCTCTTCGGATGAGCATACGAGATACAAGACGAGATTGAGGAGGAAAAGGGCTCTATCAAGGATCAGGCCGGTATTTCGTTGGTTTTCTCTTGTAATATATTCCCCTATGCATTAATCTCACACACATTTATTGCATAAAACATGCAAAACATAAGAAAGTGCCCTCACGAAATGCACTTTAAAATTAATCGAACACCAACAAACAACATACACTTCTCTTCAGGCTCGCACTTAACAGGCCATACACTTTTACACTTTCTTTTCTTTCGAGCCAATTCTTGAATCAAATCAGACACTACACAACAACACCAATAATCTCTCTCTTCCCTATCGAATGCTTATTCACCCACACAGACACCAACTGGCGCACAAATAATGCCCTTTCTTACGCAAGCGTCACTTTTCCGTCTCCACACCACCGCGTCTCACACACAACTCCCCGATTCTCCCTCTCTCCTATTGTTTCCTTAGTTACAAACGCTTGTTTACTTACATTATTACGCCTTGCATTGTTTATCTCGGCGGCTCAATTGTTATGTCTCACGTCATTTTTTGGCCCCCCTTTGCACTGGATAATCATAATCAAAATTTTAGAGTAGTCTGTAGAGCATGATGCATGTATTAATCCCTTAAATTCTATAGAAACTAAGAATCAAGTTGCATGAGACACTTTAGTTGCTTGTTTGCATGTCGGTAGTGCATGCTTGGTGATCTTCACCCCCTGCCACACACCCTCGCGGTGGCTTGCAGGGTATCGCGTAGATGTGGATGTAGATAACTGCACAGCAACATAATTTCAACTTAATATACTGCTTGGAAAGGAATCCATTATTGGAAAGAACGAGAAGATATATTCCTGGAAATCACAAAATCGTCGCTAAGCCCCAAACTTTCCGATTGTGTAGATAGTCGGAAATATGTCACATATTTTCTTCCGATAATTGATTAGGAACCACTGAGCTCCCGTTCCGTTGGAGGTTCTCGGAATCCGTCACAGCCCAATTCCGAAAATTAATGATTGTCCCTCGTGGGGGACTTTCGACCTGTGACATGCCCGCTGGCGACTCAAACATGCCTCCAGAGCGTCCTCCGTCCTCCCTCCCAGCCAGTGTCGAGGCAAGGCGTCCTCCTCTCGAGACGTATAGGAACGCCGCCGAGGGTCTGGGCGGGAGCGAACAACGGCGAAGCACAGCGCCCACTCACTTCCGTTTGTTTTCAAGTCAGTGTCCGCAGCTGTAGAGCGCTCCAGGGCGGGAGGAAAATTACAAGGATATGGGAATGGAAGGGTGGAGAGGGAAACCCGGCGTCGGCAGTAATCTGCTCTTGACAAAAAGGCGCCGAGGGGAACAGGGCTTTACGTCCCATCCGACGGACGGAGTGCCGTGATAGAATCCTCTCCATAAAGCACTCGAATAGGGCCCGGATTACCAATGAAAAATACTCTAGCTAATTTTCTCTTGTTAGACCTCATTTGGAATATGCTGCCAGTGTATGGGATCCCTACGAAATCGGTCTAAATAATGAACTTGAACGTGTGCAGCGAAGATCGGCAAGATTTGTAAAAGGACGACACGATAATTACATTAGCGTAACCAGTCTATTAAATGAATTAAATTGGGAATCATTGTCAGATCGCAGGTTGAAATTTAGACTTAATCTCTTAAACAAATTCCAAGACCATATTTTCAGTGATGATGTTAAAAATATTTTGCGGACCCCAACTTACTATGGTAGAGTGGACCATAATCTCAAAATTAGAGAAATTGATTGCCGAACTGACAGATTCGAAATGTCCTTTTTTCCTCGAACAATTAGGGATATGAATAACGGTAAATATCCAATACGAATGTAGCAATGGATAACACTGGTAGCTGCATGTTGGTATAAGGACTTCAAGCTAACCCAACTAACAGCATGTTTGCTTTGATATTTTTTTAAATAGTGAAATTTAGAACAGTACATTAATGCTATTAATCCTTTTTTATGCATGATATGTAGTGCATGCTTGGTGAGAAGTCACCTCCTGCCACACATCTTTATGGTGGCTTGCAGGGTATTACGTAGGTGTAGATGAAAAAATATTATAGGTGTCGCTATGCGTCGATTAGTGAATAAAATGCTGGTTATCCTGGAAGGGTTCCAGATTGAATTCGATTAGACCTGGGAATGGGACATCATTGATCCGATGCCTGCGTGGGGCCGAAGTCATCGGATCAATGATGATAGCTAGCTAGATTCTTCTCTAGGCCTTCCTCTCCACAATCGCATCCTTCGCCGTTGACTACATTTCTCACATCCCAGAACTTTCTCCGCAATTCAACATTTCCCTGTACGAATGCCTCTTTCGGACAATCACGACATGGCCGATCAGGTTGTCTTGTATTCTTTTTTAACATTTATCATTTCTCCTACTCCTCTCGAAAGTTTTCCGTTCGTCACTCTGCCAATCAATTTCTGCGGCTGTTATCATAGAATATTCAGGTCTGTGTAAGAAGTAGCCGTGTCCAAATGGTCCGAAAACTTCACATGGGAATCACTACCATCAGAGAGTAGTATTTGCCTCGTGCAGACTTTTTCTGGGAATGTTAAAAATCGATTCTTTCAAGCTATGGTAGATAATGGTACCTATCAGGATGAAATTAGAGAGGTAGATGTGGAGACGCAGAATATAAGATGCCAAATCATTCCAAGAAATATAAAGGGGCAGTTAGAGATGATATCGAAGTTAGTTTCTGGAGACATTGACATCTACACGATACACTGCAAGCCACCACGAGGGTGTGTGGCAGGGGATGAAGATCACCAAGCATGCACTACTAGCAAACCAGCAACAATAGGGACTCATGCAACTACATTCTTAGTATATATATAGTATTTAAGGGATTAATACATGCATCATGCACTACAGACACTCTCAAATATTTCCCCTACCTATCCCTTTGCAATGCTGCCTATACTGTACTCTTATAGTGCGGGGGAAAATGCCATTTTGAATCTATCAGTACGCCAATCTAACTCTCTAATCTTACTTATCTGATCGAATTTAGCATAATGCGCCTTGTTTTTAATATGTGCATAGTATCTTCAGTGAAGTTAACCGATTGAAATTTCTCTAATAGATTTAATCTGTACTTTAACCTACGATCTGATAATGACTCCCACCCTAATTCTTGTACTAATTCTGAACCACTACTCAACCTATCGTAACACCTTGTAACGAACCTTGCTGCTCTACGCTGCACACTGTCTAGTTCTCTGATCAAACCTAATTCATTCAGATCCCGTACACTGGCTGCATACTCAAGGTGGGGCCTAACTAGTGAAAAGTAACTTATCGCTCTTTTGTCTTCTCATCACATTTCCCAAGTACTCTTTTTATAAATCCTAGCTTTCCCTTCGCTCGACCGCATAGGTAGTGTAGATTTAGTTTTATATATATTTCAATTTTTCATGAGACTATTTAAAACGAATTCCCGTCGCCGTGGAGAGCTAGTCTCTCCGAAAGTCATCACGGATTCGGAATTTGTCTCCAACTCATATCTTTTCAGTGAACTACAAAGTATATATTTCTACTTTAAGGTATTTTGTTGACGCGAGCGGTTTTCTTATGCATTGCAGATGTGTGTAAATACGGTTTTATCCACATATTCTTAAAAATACGGTTTATATGATTTGTTTGTCCTACTATCCCCTGTAGATTACAATTTCCGTGAACATGGCTGTGTATAATCACGGTTCATATGCCGAACGCATTTGGCGAGTGCTAAATGCTTGGCGTCCGATGATCCTCTTACTTCTTCCGGGAGAGGCCTTCAGGAGGCGTTGATTCCTCGCGGGAGAAATGCTGGGAGACTCATGACGAAGGAGCGGTCGCCGGAGGCCAAGACGGAACGCCAAGTGAGCGTCTTGCGAATGTGCGTGCGAACCTCTTGTCTTGAGAAAGTGCGAAGGGAAGGGACTCCGAGCACGCATCGCTCGCTTCTGCGCTGGAAACAAATGCTTGTCGAACCCGCTCGCGTCACAGCGCACTTTGGGGGGGGGCAACTCCGTTCGCCCCTCCCTCGCCCCTATGGCCCTCCCCTCCCCCACCCCTCCCTCATCCCCCTCCCTCCCTCTAGTCTCCTCAACCGCTATCATTAAAATTCTTCGCTTCCCTTCTCTTTCGATGATTTCCCGAATTCCCCGAATTTCGAGTGACGAGGAATTTTGAAGGGATAGGCACGGTGGCTCCTTATTAACATACCAGCCTTTAAAAGGGGATAAACCGATTGTAATCGCCGTTATTTATCGGGGGACGTCACATCATCAGGAGAGGGTCGAAGAGTCCTTAACTCCCCCGCCTACCCTCTGCGGCAGAGGCACTCTGGGGCCTCTGGGTATAGGGCCCTGGATCTAGGCGCATCCTATGCTATTTCACACATGATCTTTCCTGGGGTAAACACATACGTGAAATAATGGGTCAAGCGATTCGTAGACTGGGATTCATCAAAAGAATATTGGGTAAATGTGGCGAACATGTTCGAGAAATCAGCGACTTTTCCCTTGTAAGACCTCATTTGGAATATGCTGCCAGTGTATGGGATCCCTACGAAATCGGTCTAAATAACGAACTTGAACGTGTGCAGCGAAGATCGGCAAGATTTGTAAAGGGACGGTATGATAACCTTACTAGCGTAACCAGTGTATTAAAAGAATGAAAATGGGAATCATTGCCAGATCGCAGGTTGAAATTTAAACTTAATCTCTTAAACAAATTCCAAGACCATATTTTCAATGATTATGTTGAAAATATTTTGGGAACCCCAACTTACTATGGTAGACTGGACCATAACCACGAAAATAGAGAAATTGACTGCCGAACTGACAGATTTAAAATGTCCTTTTCCCCTGTACAATTAGGGATATGAATAGCTGTAAATATATAAATCCGTGTGTAGCAATGGATAGCATAGGTAGTTTCATGTTGGTATGAGGACATGAAGCTTACCGAACTAACAGCACCTTTTTCCATGCTATTTTTATCTTTTTAAATATTGCAGTTTAGACTAATATATTAATGCTAATCCTTTTTTATGCATGTTATGTAGTGCATGTTTGGTGAGAATTCACCTCCTGCCACACACCTTTGAGGTGGCTTGCAGAGTATTATGTAGATGCATATGCATGCGGGCTGCTGGGGTTGGACCGTAGTCGCGCGGAGCGAACAGGGGACTAAGTGAGGTTAGGCCGGCGCAGCATCCCAGAGAAAAATGTGCTCGTCGTACGGAGCTCAAAAATTGTCTCCTTTGCCCTGGCTAACACGTTTCTATCCACGGGATATGGAAAGGGGCACTTTTGTCTTCAACGTGCTTACTTAGCCTCTTAAATGTAAACGAAAACTTTTTCCCAAATACAGCCCCAACTTTAATACCAATCGTAACTTTTGGCAAAAAAATGTCACTTAAGATCCCTCAGGACCGCTCCAATTTTGCCATTATTTTAGTTTCTTTGGTTATTAAATGGGGGCGTTTACTAGGAACCGAAATCGCAATTTTGTACACGAAATCGTTAGATGGAAACAAAATGAATTTTAGTGAAAAATTAATCTTCTATCCACAACCATTCACTCACAAATCAAAACTTAAAACAAGCAAATGTTGGCGCCCACCGAAAATTCTGCTTTGATAACATTGACGTCATTTTCCTTCCGTCCTAGACTGCTTATAGGGGAAGGGAAAGGAGTGGAGGGGGGTTCTCGGAAGGTCTGCTCGCACAGATGTTGTCGCAACCGTCCTATTGGCACAGTCAGCTGTGTCCCCCCATTGCGATAAGGCAAAGTAGCTTCGCGTTCTCAGTTGTGATTGGACGAAGTCGATATACGTCAGAGGTTGCACCACGCCCACTTTTCCGAAATGGTTAAAAACATCAGTTTCTCGCCACTTATAACTCGAGAAATAATTGACGGATCAAAAAACGGAAAAATACGGGTCTTTTTATTTTACAAACTCAATCATATTCGGCAATAAAAAATATGGTAAACGACCCCATTTACCCCCTGCCACACACCTTTATGGTGGCTTGCAGGGTATTATGTAGATGTAGAAGCGACGCATCCTTTCGCCGTCTAGCCATCGGGATGCCGCCTCATCTGTGTCTTGGCGAACCGTCTTGGGGAAGGAAAGGAAAAAGACGGCTTCCGTGGACGAGGGTGAATGCAAACGAGGAGATGTTGGTCGAGGGAAGTGAGGGAGCTGTGTGTCCATGCGAGAGGGCCGAAGAGTGTGGAGTCACTAAGGGTCAGATGGAAGGGGGGGAAGGAGGTGGGGGGGAAGGGGTGTCAGGGGATGACGAACAAGCAGTGGAAGGGGGGAAGGCAAAATGTCATTTACTAGGACTTGCTTCAAAAAGACTTCCTCTCTTTTGATAATTTTTAGAGAACGTGTTTTAATGAGATCGAGACAGGAACACATTGGCAATGTCATCTACATCTACGTAATACCCTGCAAGCCACCATGAAGGTGTGTGGCAGGGGATGAATTCTCACCAAGCGTGCACTACATATCATGCATAAAAAAGGATTAGTATTTATATACTATTCTAAACTTCGCTGTTGAAAAAAAGATAAAAATAGCAAAGTAAGCATACAGAAACATGCTGTTAGTTGGGTTAGCTTCAAGTCCTTATACCAACATGCAGCTACCAATGCTATCCATAGCTTCACTCATATTGGATATATTGGCTATACTCAGATTGGATATTGGATACCGTTTTTCATATCCCTAATTGTACGAGGAAAAAAGGACATTTTGAATCTGTCAGTTTGGCAATCAATTTGTCTAATTTTGTGATTATGCTCCAGTCTAACATAGTAAGCTGGGGTTCGCAAAATATTTTTAATGCCAACACTGAAAATAATGTCTTAGAATTTATTTAAGAGATTAAGTCTAAATTTCAACCTGCGATCTGACGATGATTCCCAATTTAATTCGTTTTTTAGACTTTCTATGCTAGTATGGTTATCGTACCGTCCCTTTACATGGACGTACTGTCATACTTCGGTCAAGATTTTACGCAAGGCATTCTTCACTCATTTAGCTATGCATATCTCTCCGAATATTGGATATCAATAGAAGGTCACATCGCGTAATCATTAATCAGAGCCTGACTGATGACTTCTTCACTAGAGGTCGTCCACAAATAGCCAAATACGCTCCTGACCTTGTATTTCTCTTTAAATGACTGAATCAACGTCACCGTATAACTTCCCAGCAGTTCTCTTCCAGTTCATAACGTAGTTTATCGGTCGAACACAGAAGGTACATCTTAGTGGCCTCTCCTGTATTGTTATAAGACGTTCACTTTCCACGTGAACAAGTAACATAGACCTATCCTGTTTCTTTCTACTGTTTCCATCCAGCTTGTCTGATTGTGATGCCATTGTTTCGTTGTACGACAATGCATCAGCCCTTATTCCGAAAACCACAGATTGACCCATGAGCTGACCACTTGCTTGTGAGCAACGGCTGACGGGCCTTTCCTCACATGACTCATAATGGCGATGGCAACAATACACACAACACTAATGCATAGTAATAATAAGGATACACAAACCAAGGAGACGAGAGCGCGTGGAACCGAAGAGAAAGGAGTACCGAAGGAGGGTGAGGAGGAGGGAAAAGGAACAACGTCTCCAAAGGAAGAGCCCGATAAACTAAGCTAATCATATACAAATGAGACCACCGCTATGCGCTACTACGAAGTGTCATACCGAGAGATTGAATATGTTTTTTTTCCACGTACCTACCATAAGAGAGAGTATGGGCAGAATGGCAAGGGGTTAGGTAAATAAAAAATTGCCAGAGTAGTCAGTAGTGCACTATGCAGGTTTAAGCTTTGCAAGCACATGCATGGCATGCTGTAACATAACAATTGAGCCTCCGAGATAAACAATGCAAGTTGCAATAATGTAAGTAAACAAGCGTTGGTAATTAAGGAAACAATAGGAGAGAGGGAGAATCGGGGAGTTGTGTGTGAGACGTGGTGGTGTAGAGATGCAAAAGTGACGCTTGCGTAAGAAAGGGCATTTTTGTGAGCTAGTTGGTGTCTGTGTGGGTGAATAAGTATTCGTTAGGGAAGAGTATATTTGTGAAGAGTATATAGGGAAGTGTATATTTGTGTTGTGTCTGAATTGATTCAAGAATTGGCTCGAAAGAAATGAAAGTGTAAAAGTGTATGGCCTGTTAAGTGCGAGCCTGAAGAGAAGTGTATGGTGTTTATTGGTGTTTGATTGATTTTAAGTGCATTTCGTGAGGAAAAATTTATTGTCTGTGCATGTTTTATGCAATAAATGTGTGTGATATTAACCTACATAAGGAATATATTACAATGTATTTAGGAAAATATTTTTCTAACTTTAATCGATTCATTAATTTGAGGTTAGTAACAACGTAGTTGCACATGGCCTTTACATGTAACATGTGTCCACGAAGTAGTACCAATAAATCTCATAATTGCTGGTAAATGGTGCATTTTTGGTGATCTTCACACCCTCGCGGTGGCTCGCAGGGTATTACGTAGACGCACTAATAGCTTACGGTTATCCCGCATGGGATTCTGTAGCCTAAACTCATGTCAGTAAATAATCAGGAATACAGAATCTTGAGGAAACTAACGGAAGCGCCGCGGTACGCACCAAATGCACACCCACAAAACAACCGTGGACCATTCCTGCTCTAGAAGCACATTTTTTGTACCTCGCCGATTCCTACCGAAATTCCCTTGGCCACTTAAACAACTCCTTGACCTCCTCTGGAATCATATATAAAGTCACACTTCGAAATGAAATGCCCAAAGGCCGTCCTAACCCATTAATATTATAAAATAGACTAGACAGTGTGCAGCGTAGAGCAGCTAGGTTCGTTAAAAGGTGTTACGATAGGTTGTGTAGCGTTTCAGAATTAATAAAAGAATTAGGGTGTGTATCATTATCAGAGCATAGGTTAAAGTGCAGATAAAATATATCAGAGACATTTCAATCGGATAGCTTTACTGAAGATGTTAGGCAAATATTAGAAACACAAGCGTATTATGCTAGATTCGACCAGATAAATAAGATTAGAGAGATAGATTGTCGTGCCGATAGATTCAAAATGGCATTTTCCCCCGTACTATAAGAGAACAGAATAGGCAGCATAACAAAGGGGAAATATTTTCGAGTAGTCTGTAGTGCATGATGCATGTATTAACCCCTTAAATACTATAGATACTAACAATCTAGTTGCATGAGACCCTATAGTAGCTTGTTTGCATGTTAGTAGTGCATGCTTGGTGATATTAACCCCCTGCCAGTAGTGGAAGTAGCGCTGGAAGTGATCGAGGTTGTTGTAGGACATTGTAGGGGTATGCAAAAAGGGAGGATGAAAGGGGTAGTAAGGTGCGAGGGTGTCTTGAAGGACGTGAAAGAGAGAAGAAAGTGTGGTGAGTGGGGAAGAGGGAGTTTGAAGAGCAGATGACGGGAAAATCTTGCTGCACGGGAATGCCATAAATATGTCTCGCCCATTTAAACCTATCGAAACAGAGAACGCAGAGTAACGATAAACTCTCCCGCACAGTCCGAGGGGTTGCCAACTGGTTGGTGCACACCGACTGTCAGTCGGTCATCCCGTTTCGTGTCCGGGCCTTCGCCGACGGTCTCAGAGAGACGGCGGGCCCGCCGCACCCGAGGGCCCGGGACGAGCGGCCCGCCAACCCTCCGTGGACCACAGCCTCCCTCCCCCACCGCAAAACAGACTCCCTCCGGAACACCCTTACAGCACACGCACACCCTCTCGAACGCAAGCACACTCAAGCACGACCCCCCCCCCCCTCCCACGGAGTCAGCACGAGGGGAAGGGAGAGATGGGAGGAGCCGGCGTCCGCCAATGGCGTGCGCCCCCGGCCCCCGAGCGGGCTTCCCATTGGCCGGCGCCCTCCCCTCCCGTCTCGGCGCAGAGATGAGCCCTCCCCCTCCCCCTAAGAGAGGGGGGATGAGGAATCCTTCGGGGGAGGGGTGGAAGGAACTGCGGGGGATGGGTGTCACTCCTCGTAGCCAAGGAACTGAAAGGGGGTTTACCCACCCACCCACTCCTTCCTTGAGTTCCCTGTAGCACCCTCCCGAACAAACACGCCGAGAGCACCTCTTCTCTCTCTCCCTCCCTTCGATCGCAGGGGCAGATACGCGTGCGACCCTCCTCCCACCCTCCTGCCCCCGGGGGCGGAGAGACAAGCCACCTCCTCAGGGGGAGCGTCCGACGTTGCCGCCTCACGAATAAGGGCTCGCGAATTCCACCCTTCGCGTGGATATATCGACGAGAAGATGCGGTGGATGCGAGCGAGTGTTCGGAAATCCTTCCAAACAAACGCCTCTCGCAATGCGCGCCAGGGTCTCTTCACTCCTGGACTGATTGCTCATTAAGTCGTGGCGAGGGAAAGGGGGTTGCCGCGGTCAGCCGAGAGCATGATTTGGATGCCGCCAGTGCATGCAACAAGAGAGTCGTACGGAGCGCAAGGTTTAACTCCGAGCTCACTCGCTGCGAATGACCAAGAAGGAATGGGGGCGTTCACTCGGAACCGAAATCGCAATTTTGTACACGAAATCGTTTGATGGAAACGAAAAATGGATTTTAGTGAAAAAATTAATCTTCTAACCACAACCATTCACTCATAAATCAAAAATTAAAATAAACAAAAGGTGACTCCCACCGAAAATGCAGCTGTGATAACATTGACGTCATTTTCCTCCCGTCCTTGACTGCTTTCAGGGGAGGGGGAAGGGAGTGGAGGGGGGTTCTCGGAAGGTCTGCTCGCACAGATGCTGTCGCAACTGTCCGATTGGCAGAGTCAGCTGTGTGTCCTCCATTGCTATAAGGCAAAGTAGCTTCGCGGGCTCAGTTGTGATTGGACGAAGTCGATATACGTCAGAGGTTGCACCACACCCACTTTTCCGAAAGGGTTAAAAATATCAGTTTTTCGACTCCTATAACTAAAGAAATAATTGACGGATCAAAAAACGGAAAAACACTTGTCTTTTTATTTTACAAACTCAATCATATTCGGCAATAAATAATATGGTAAACGACCCCAATGTGGCTGGGGAACCGACCGGGTACTACCTCTTGGTACACGCGTATTGCAGATGGTTGGAGACGGCTAGAGGAAGACTAAGAAGGCACTCGTGCAAGGAGTGATATAAGCCCGATTAAAGACGGGACGGAAGTCGAACTAACAAGTGGATACAGCCGGGCTTAGGAAGGGGATTCCACCGCGAGGGATCATGGGCCAGTCTTTAAACCCCTTTCGAGGGGTACAGCGGTTGACATATCGTTATGGAGGCCAGGTAATCATGCACTGAGGGATGAGGACGCGAGCAGTCATTATCGACTCATCTCCCGAGGTTACTCCCCTCTCCATCTCGATGATCAGTCGTCATGTTAGCATAGGGAGCCTTGCTTGCCAATGGGCCAGAAAGGGGATAGGCCATTGGAGGCATATCCAATGCCACTCAAGGGGAGTGGATTTCTGCGTGCCTACCAGAACCGAATCCACAGGGAAAGTGCGTGCCCTGAAACTGCCCTGGTTCCACTCGCACCCTAGGTAATCCACAGATTACATCTATTAGAGAAATTTCAATCGGATAGCTTTACTGAAGATGTTAGGCACATATTAAAAACACCAGCGTATTACGCTAGATTCGACCAGATAAAGAAGATTAGAGAGATGGATTGTCGTACCGATAGATTCAAAATGGCATTTTTCCCACGAACTATAAGAGAACTGAATAGGCAGCATAGCAACGGTTTAGGTAGGGGAAATATTTTAGAGTATTCTGTAGAGCATGATGCATGTATTAATCCCTTAAATACTATAGATACGAACAAACTAGTTTCATGAGACCCTATAGTTGCTTGTTTGCATATCAATAGTGCATGCTTGGTGATCTTCACCCCCTGCCACACACCCTCGCGGTGGCTTGCAGGGTATCGTGTAGATGTAGATGATCCAAATGTGTGTTTACCTTTAGAGCAACAAATTCGACCTTCACTGAGTACCCTTTTCTACCTCTCGTGTAGAGGTCAGTAACATTTGTTCATTAACTTGGTCGATAACATTTGGTTAATCGAGACTCCTCCTTTTCATTTTAATAATATATAATATAATTAAAATGAAAAGTAATATAAGAGAACAGAATAAGCAGCATAACAAAAGGTAGGTGAAATATTTTACAGTAGTCTGTAGTGCATGATGCCTGTATTAATCCCTTAAATACTATAGATACTAACAATCTAGTTGCATGAGACCCTATAGTAGCTTGTAGTGCATTCTTCACACCCTGCCTTACACCCTCGCGGTGGCTTGCAGGGTATCGTGTAGATGTAGGTCTTCGTACCAGGCAGGTTCCGTTCCGACGGACCGCACCTCCATCCAAAATGAACACTGTTTTCTTTGCTCGTGTCTCGCGAATACTGTCATTCGTGGCCGGCGCAGAATGGATTGGATACACTCAGCGTGGGATAGAACTTTAATAAACGGAACAGTAAGGATACTGCCGAAAATTTGCCAATGCTGAGTTATCCTGAAACTTTTAATGAGACAAAGCAGGCCTCATTGACACAATGGGCATACAACGGGCCCGAAATATCGTTCACTTGATTCCAGATAAGCCTTTAAGTGGGCATGGGGGCGTATGGCAATATGATTCCCGTGGGTGTCACAACATTTGTCAATGCCACCCGAGGGATGCTGACTGTGCCAGCTCGCCTTCAACGCCAATAACAAATGTAGACGCGTTGACTCCATAATCCACCGCCATCCTCTCCATCGGTACCCAATCCTATTGTGATTGGTGTGGCTGTTGATGTCCACCCCTCAACGCCCTCGCTTACTTGCTTATCTCGCACGAGACCCAGAGGCACCCCACCTCCGCGACGACTGCACCCTTTATGGAATCCTCACGAAATAGACTTACTTAGATAACGAACTGGAGCGTGTTCAGCGAAGATTTGTACAGGGAAGGTACGATACCCATATTAGCGTAACCAGTCTATTAAATGAATTAAATTGGGATTCCTTGTCACACCGTAGGTTGAAATTTAGACTTGGTCTCTTAAGTAAATTCCAAAGCAATGTTTTCACTGATGACATTAAAAATGTTTTGCAAACTCCAACTCACTACGGTAGACTGGACCAGCAGTAGCACTGTAGCACTACATTTCTACTTCTCTATTGCAAACTCCAACTCACTACGGTAGACTGGACCAGCAGTAGCACTGTAGCACTACATTTCTACTTCTCTATAGCACACTCTATGAACGGCTCAGTGTATGGGATCCCTACGAAATCGGTCTAATTAATGAACTTGAAAGTGTGCAGCGGAGATCGGCAAGATTTGTAAAGGTACGATAACCTTATTAGCGTAATCAGTCTATTACATGAATTAAATTGGGAATCATTGTCATATCGCAGGTTGAAATTTAGACTTAATCTCTTAAACAAATTCCAAGACCATATTTTCAGTGACGATGTTAAAAATATTTTGCGAACCCCAACTTACTATGGTAGACTGGTTCATGATCACAAAATTAGAGAAATTTATTTCCGAACTGACAGATTCAAAATGTCCTTTTTTCCTCGTACTATTAGGGATATGAAGAGCGGTAAATATATTCAATACGAGTGTAGCAATGGATAACATTGGTAGCTGCATGTTGGTATAAGGACTTGAAGCTAACCCAACTAACAGCATGTTTTTGCATGTTTGCTTTGCTATTTTTATCTTTTTTAATTGGTGAAGTTTAGAACAGTACCTTTATAAGTACTAATCCTTTTTTATGCATGATATATAGTGCATGTTTGGTGAGAATTCACCCCGTGCCACTCACCTTTATGATGGCTTGTAGGGTATTATGTTTATGTAGATGTAAAAAATTATTGATGCCAATTGATGTCAAACCAACGACATTTCCCTGTTAATCGCTCACTCAGATCTGATATCGATGATTTGAATGTGCTTCTCGATGATGCGTAACCGGAAGAGCAGAAGAAGTAGGTGCCTTATTCCTCAGTGCAATGAATACTCCAATTGAACGGGAAGCACACTTTACTGGTGCCTCACCATTCAGTCAAAATGATCATCACACGTATATTCCACCGGTATACCCCACCAAGTTCCTTCGGTGTCATTTCAATGTAAAAATAAACCAGCACAATTGATTCTCGAATTGCCGAACTTGGAAAAATTCAATTCCATCCGACGCTGTTTCCTCGATTTCAAACTGTAGTGAGATAACAGGTGGAGTACGGCACTAAATTGAAATCCATACATTTTATTTATTACGGTAAATACCAGGAACCACTTCGTTATTTCATCGCAAATGCGGAGAGATTAATTATTTTCGTTGAAATGACGTAAAACTTGCAGTGATAACATTTATTTGTAGGAGATAATAAGCCTATTTCTTTATTTATTCAAGAATTCAAAATACATCTACCCACATTAGCCCACGCTAGGAAGTTTCGATTTATCGACGTTCATTGCATGAGTACATTGTAGAACTAAAGTTCTTGTTGTTAATCATGCTAGCTTCCGTCAATCTTGTTAAAAGCGGCGAAAAACTGATTTTTTTTAAACCTTTCGGATAAGTGGGCGTGGTGCAACCTCTGACGTATGTCGACTTCGTCCAATCACAACTGAGCCCATGAAGCTACTTCGCCTTATCGCAATGGGGGAGGGGGACACAGCTGATTTTGCCAATAGGAGCAGTTACGACAGGATCTGTGCGAGCAGACCTTCCGAGAACCCCCATTCACTCCCTTCCCTTCCCATAAGACCAGCCAAGGACGGGAGGAAAATGACGTCAATTTTATCACAGCAGCATTTTCGGTGGGACTCACCTTTTGCTCTCATTTTAATTTTTGAATTATTAGTGAATGGTTGTGGTTAGAAATTTAATTTTTCAATAAATTTCCTTTTTCGTTTCCATCTAACGATTTCGTGTACAAAATTGCGATTTCGGTTCCGAGTAAACGCCCCCATTGCAACGCATCCACAGAGGTCATACAGAATAAAAATAATTTCAGTGGCTTTTTTCATCAGAATGGCCGAGTTGAGCCATTTAATTTGAATCGGAGCGTATACTATCTTGCATATAGAAAGGGAGACTGCCACGCCTCTTGACAGCACATGGATGGCACCTTAGAGGCACGCAATCTCCTGGTGGAAGCACACGCTCCGAAAACTCCAGGAAAAGTGTGTGCGCCATCAGATTGATCGGAAGAGGGAGCGGCAACACTGCAGACACCCCCACCCTCCCTTTACTCTCCACCCACCCTCCCTCTACTCTCCCTTTACTCTCCACCCATCCTCCACCCTCCACTCCCACCCTCCCCCCACCATCCCTCCGAACCAGATCTGCGGGGCGACGGCCCCCCTGAGCACATTCCGTCGTCCGCCCCCACGCGAAATCCTGCCCCCTTCCGAACATCCCTGTTCCTGCCTCATTAGCGACCCTCCAGCCCCCGGGAGCCGCCGACTGAGAGAGAGGGCATAGTAGACATGTGCGCCCATGTATATCACACGGCTGCGCTCTTTGACCAATGGCAGAGGGTGCGACGGCGGCGTGATCTCCCGTTTCATTGCGCGCAGTCGGGAGCAGGATCACGCGTCGAGAAAGCAGAGAGGTGGACGGGAGGGAGAGAGGAGCGATCGTCGACAGAATATGCGAAAGGCTAATGCTGCTGAACTGAGCGGCCAACTTGCAGAATCGAAATGATTGAATTTCGTCCAAGCCCTTGAATGTTGCTTTAAGATGCAGCACAGCTCACACTGGTGGACAACATCTACATAATACCCTGCAAGCCACCATAAAGGTGTGTGGCAGGGGGTGAACTCTCACCAAACATGCACTACATATCATGCATACAAAAGATTAGAACAGTACTTGTATAGGTACTGTTCAAAACTACGCTATATAAAAAAAGATAAAAATGGCAAAGCAAACATGCTGTTAGTTGGGTTCGCTTTAAGTCCTTATACCAACATCCAGCTACCAATGTTATCCATTGCTACACTCGTACTAAATACATTTACCGTAATTCATATCCCTAATAGTACGAGGAAAAAAGGACATTTCGAATCTGTCAGTTCGGCAATCAATTTCTCTAATTTTGAGATTATGGTCCAGTATTTCATAGTAAGTTGGGGTCCGCAAAATATTTTTAACATCATCACTGAAAATATGGTCTTGGAGTTTGTTTAAGAGATTAAGTCTAAATTTCAACTTGCGATCTGACAATGATTCCCGTTTTAATTCATTTAATAGACTGGTTACGCTAATATAATTATCGTACCGTCCCTTTACAAATCTTGCCGATCTGCGCTGCACACGTTCAAGTTCGTTATTTAGACCGATTTCGTAGGGATCCCATACACTGGCAACATATTCCAAATGAGGTCTTACAAGGGAAAAGTGGCTGATTTCTCGTACATGATCGTCACATTTACCCAGTACTCTTTTGACGAATCCCAGCTTCACCCTTTATTTCACGAATGTGTTTACCCCAGGAAAGATCATTTGTCAGTCTTATTCCAAGAGACAACAATGAGAGGGGAAAAAAAGAATCATTTGATAATGGGGAACATGCACTATTTTTTATTACTCTTTGAATGTGAATTTTATTACCTATAATGTGCTTTGCGAAAATTTGGCTGAAGAATTAAGTTGTGTAGCAAAGATATTACACTTTGAAAATTGTGCCTTTTTGACAGCTTAAAAACGGACGTCATCGCATGACGTCACGGCACGGTATCACTATGGGCGTTGTTTATTTGTTTATGCGCCGAGGTACGTTTTTAACTTGGCGAAAACGTATGTATTTTTCTCATTTGTTTAATGCAATAAACGATTGTTTTTCGATTTATTATATAAGTAGTATGGATGGTAACCAGCAAATCGTCCATAAATTATTTATTGCCTGCATAGTCCCCAAGAATTTCAGCTACGTTTATGCAATCGTTATTTTTTTTAAGAAGAACGCCGCCATAAGGGAATCAACCAAAGGAAATTGTCGGAATGTGCTTTTTTCCATATTTTTTCTGTCATCGTTTTGTTCGGGAAACGGCTATAAACCATAAAAAAATATATTCACTTCGTTTTATTTTAAAAGTAAATGTCTGTCTCCGTAGCAATATGGAACCTATACCTAGCAGCGACGGCAAAAGGCGTTTCAGGTCACGTACTTTCGTCAATTTTCGGGAACAATTTAATTGCATTTCATAATCTTTGTGTCTGGCATAGAAAACTTTGGCTTATATATTTGAATTCGTGAGAACATTTCGCATCAAGTACATCCTTAATCTTCGAGAAACAAATTTCATGCATATTCCCCATTGTTGCTTGTATATATTAATAGCTTGTATTTGCGTCTGCTTTATGCCAAATTCCATCGTGAATTCTTAGCGTGACTGTCTTTGAATTAAATCAAAACTGTTTCAGAGATGGCTTTTTCCTCTGAGAAAGTTGGCATATTTTCGCCATTGAATCCGCGTGTATCGCCACAGAATCAGAACAAAAGTTTCAGCCTCTGCCAGAGGATAATATCTTCATGAAATATAATTAAATGTAAATACCACCGAGGATGAATTACATAGAGAGTGCACATTTAGTTGACATTCAAAAGTCAACAACAGTATTTTACAAATCGACTGCGAGGAAGAAGCAGTGGACTAGACAAGGAGCTCTGGACAGTAATCAGCGTAAGTGCATAGCTGATGGGGTATGTCCCTGGCGTGCTATGATGGCCACATTGTTAAAAAACACACACAATTGTGAGTAGCTGATCACCGCACAACTCACTTGTACAAAACGTGTAGGATTTTACCCTCCAACCCCCAATAACGACCCAACAATAAAGTTGTGTCGCAGGGGGGGAATCTTCGCCGTACACAGAATAGTTATTATTTATATTTGACAAGCTGACCCGGCCACGCGTTGCTGTGGCTCAATCTGGTTAAATGGAAAGCGCACGTTTATAGTATGTTTAATTTCACAATTCTTATGGGTATACAATATATCTCAGCTGATCAATTGTTTTGCAGCTGGACACGCATATTTGTATATAATTTTAACGTCTTCACATGTCGTAACAAAGTAGAATATTTCAGGCAAGCATTTATTTCATCCGCTAGTGTCAATCGAGGAATTACAGGTAATGTTTGCCTGAAATGTCGTGCAAGCAATATTAATGCGTTCTCAAGTGGTCTCAGGATTCAACGGAAATCTTGCAATGATCGATCCAGAGCCTCGAGCGATGCTTTGTGCACCATTGTGCATTCATCCCAAGCAATAAGTTGGCATTTCTGAAATATTTGTCCCATGCCGGATGATTTGAATATGTTGCACGTGAGTGTTTCAATGAATTGCAAGTTCAATAGGATGCACATCCCGTCTCCAGTGTCGATATTGTATTCTCGATATTGTGCAAACCATCATGGAGTGAACAAAACAACTAACCAAAGCTTCATGGAAATTGGATGAATGTTGTGGTAATGCATGAAGTTATCAATATTGTATCGATACAGTATCGATATTGTAATGATACTTTATAAAACTTTGATAAAAAACACCTAAATAATTTCACCTCAATTTTGTATCAACAATGTATCGATGTATCCATATTTTATCGATATCGATATTTTATCGATACAGTATCGACATTGAATTATCGATTTTGTAGAAACCTTCGCAGAGCGTACTCAATAACTTTCCAAAGTTTCATCGCGATCCGATGAATGGTGTACCTAGTAATGCATAAAGGACAAACACATTATATACATTCGATACAGTATCGATATTGCAACGATACATTCCTTTTAAAAAACTAAATAATTTCACCTCAATTTTGTATCAATTATGTATCGATTTATCGATACTTTTGCGATATTATATCGATAAAGTATCGATATTGAAATATCGATTCCGTAGTCCTTTTTCGGGAATGTGCTCAACAACTTCCCAAAGTTTCATGGTGATCCGATGAATGGTGTAGTAATGCATAAAGGACATACAGACACACACACACACACACACACATACATTCATTTTTATATATATAGATAAGGAAATTAGACAGAATTTAATTTTTTCAAAATAATGTGTACATAAAATAAGATCTAGTATTTTCCCGGCAAATGCTATGAAGAAATGTTTCTCAGGCTTGCCACAGGTTAATAGGCTCCATTACTGCAAACGCTTCAAAAAGTGACTCGCTTTTCATCTTCAGGACTTCTGAGTGCCGGATTTCATTATTGCCGGTAATTATCTTTCGTCGGGAGTCCCCTGATTGGTCGAGACGTTGGTTTAAATTTAACGGGTCAGATTGTTGGTCTCGTTGAATATTCGCCGCCCTTCCCCATCTCTCATTGTCAGATGCAATTTATTACTGGCCTCCAGGTGTTACTGAGGTTGAAACCAGTGTCTCTATTTATGTTATTATTTTCCAGACGGATCTCGATGGCCTCCTTGGTGAGTCTATCCCAATAGAAATTTGATAGGCAAAGTAATTTTGCCTTATCCCTAATAACGTTAAAACTATTTAGGGAACCCCAACTTGCTATGGTAGACTGGACCATAATCACAAAATTAGATAAATTGATTGCCGAACTGACAGATTTAAAATGTCCTTTTTTCCTCTTACAATTAGGGATATGAATAGCGGTAAATATGGCCAGTACGAGTGAATCAGTCCATGGCATAAGTAGTTATAATAATAATAATACATTTTATATATTTTCTGTGGCAATGCCACCTTAGTTGTATGTTGATAAAATGAATTTGGACTAACCCAACTAACAGCGTGATATTGCATGCTTGCTTTGCTCTTATTATCTTTTTTAAAAATTGAAGTTTAGACTGGTATATTATTACTAATCCTTTTTTATACAAAATATGCAGTGCATGTTTGGTGATAATTCACCTCCTGCCACACACCTTTACAGTGGCTTGCAGGGTATTATGTAAATGTAGAGGAATACCGGCCGTATTTGTTAATTTAATCCGTAGTGCATGATTCATGTAATAGCATTACTAGCCCATGCATGACAGGTAAATACAGATCGAAATATTTACATAAATGCCATTACAACCAATAATCCCTTTCTTAATACGAGTATGTAGATACTAACCTTCATGTGACCCTATTATGTAACATATTCCCATGCAGTAGCCTATTTGCATGTCAATAAGGCACGTTTGCTGTGCTCCACCCCCTCGCGGTGAGTTGCAAGGTATGCGTAGATGTATGTAAATCTACTTCGAGGGTGTGTGGCAGGGGGTGAAGATCAGCAAAGATGCACTTTTGACATGAAACTAGGATATTTAATAGAGACATGCTAGATAATAGGGTCACATGCAGCTATATGGTTAATGTCTACGAAATAAGAAAGGGATTATTAGTTGTTATAACATGCATCATGCACTACCGACTACTCTGACTATATTTCACCTATCTTCGCCACGCTGCCTATTGTCCTCTCTTATGGTACGCGGAAAAAAGAAATTTTAAATCTATCGGTACGACAATCTATCTCTCTAATCTTGTTAATCAGATCAATCCTAGCATAATACGCAGGGGTTCTTAATATATATCTAACGTCATCTGTGAACAAATCGATTTCGAATTTACTTAAAAGCTTTAACCTCAATTTTAACCTTCGTTCTGATAGTAATTCCCATCCTAGTTCTTCTATTAAACTCGTGACACTTATACAATTATCGTAACGGCCTTTAAACAAATCTAGCGGATCTCCTTTGCACACGCTCTTATTCTTTTATCATACCTTCCTCGTACGGATCCCATATACTAGCGGTATATTCTAAATTAGGCCTGACAAGTGTAAAATAACTTCTTTCTCCTACTCTCTCATCGCATTTTCGTAGAACACTTTCTACAAATCCTAATCTACGGCTTGCTTCACTAGTTAATTTATTAGTTTCACTAGTTATTTCCCTGATGTGTTTCCCCCACGACATGTCTTCAGTGATGGTGACGTATATAATAGATTCTACGTTATTTATTTTCTTCTCAGGTGAAACACCTGCTTGTCGACTGGGTAAAATATCGGATGCAACGGATGTAAGTGAATTTTTATACTTACGCAATTGATTGATAAAACTAATTCTTATATCTTGGACTTCGTCAATGCACATATTTTCCCTATGTCAAAAACGTAAAGATCAACGGATTTGTCTGGGAGATTTTATTATATTCGGTCAAATGGTTTTTGTGTAATGTTTGGTAAATATTACACCCAAAACGATGTAAAGGTGGCTGTGATATTTTTCAGTGATCGCTTGGGTGGTTTAAAATTAGAAATGGTCCTTGCAGCCTTTTCAAATATTTTATGTGGGTATGTAAGTGAATGTATTACTTGAAATTGATAAAAAAATGGTAAGGTCTGGGAGGTTTTAGTATGGTGATCGAATGGTTTTGAAGTAATATTTGGTAAATATTATACCCAAAGCGATGTAAAGGTTGGTGTAGTACATTTCTGGAATCGTCTGGGTAGATTTAAATCAGAATCGGTTCTTTGAGGTTTTGGAAATATTTTAAGTGAAACACCTGCTTTTCGACTGTGTAAAATATCGGATGCAACGCGAACGCCACAAAATATTTGGGTCTCTGAGCAAGGTGTTCGGTGACAATCGTAATCGTATCGCTTGCCTTCTTAAATTTCTTCACGGAGTATATTTACTACCTAAAAATTTGGGCCCTGTAAGACGCATCGTAATCTGCCTAATAGCTCTAAATGCAACTCTTTCGCCATATGACGAATACAGAGTTGAGCCTATCGTGTCGTTTACACTATTTCTAAATAATCTATATAGGTACTTATCACATTATAAATTATAGACGTTGCTCACTTGATGTTAAATCGCTATTTACAAATATCCCCCGTGATTTGGTAAATAACATAGCAACAGATAATTGGAACTTATAACAAAAAACACAATTATTAACAGAGAAGAAATTTTTGAACTATTTGATATATGTGTAAAGCATGGATATTTGCAATACAAAGATTGTCAATATTGTATGAAAAATTGAGTTCCAATGGGATCCCCCGTGGCGACCATTTTAGCAGATCTCACAATGAACAACCTCCTAGACTCAGTAATTCCAAAGTTACTTTTTAACATACCTTTCATCTACAAATTTGACGATGATTTATATCTAAATATGCCAAACGAAATCCCGGAATACACTATTTTAGATCATTTTAAAAATTTCCATCTTAAATTACAATTTACCATAGAATATGAAAAGAATAACAAACTCCCTTTCCTGGACATGATGATTAAAAGAAATTTCGACGGTTCATTCACAATAGATTGGTGGAAAAAACCACACAAAACCGACAGATACCTAAATTTCCATTCCCACCACCCTCTGAACCAAAAATTAAATACAGCTCACGCACTGAAATTCAGAGCACTCAATTTAAGTGATAGCATTTTCCACGAAAAAAAATTAAAAATTGTTGAAGGAATTTTAGAAAAAAAAACATTTTCCAAAACAACTTATCCATTCAATAATACACTCGAAAAGAATTTCATTTTCACCCACAAAACACTACACAAATTCAAGTAACACGTCAAACACAACAAAAACCCAATATCGGGGAATTATTTATGTATATAAATGGATTATCGGAACAAATAAGTAGAGTCTTCAAAAAAACAGATTACAAAATAGCACATAAAAATCACAAGACTCAGCATAAACCTTTATATTCAAAACTAAAATCTGAAACCCCTGATCAGTTAAAAAGTAATGTCGTTTATTCAATACCATGTAACAATTGTAATAATAACTATATAGGCCAAACATCAAAATATTTAACCAGACGTTCACAACACAGAACATCCATAAAAAAGAAAATACAATTCTGTGCTTTGACAAATCATGTAATAGAAAACAACCATACTTTCAATTTCGACCAAACAAAAATTTTAGAAAGAGAAGAAAATAATTTATCAAAAAGGTTATTTAAAGAAATGTATCATATTAGTAAAGATCAAGATTCATGTAATAAAATAACAGACATTTCTAATTTAAGCAAAATATAGAGCAATTTAATGCATCAAAATTAAAAAAATTAGAACTTATAGTCCTTAGCAACCAAATTGTTAACAAATTCACCTTAGAGTAAATAAAGGTATGTAAAATTTATTCCGTGTAATTTTTTGGCGTTAAAATTTGTAAAAAATTATATGGTAAAGCATTTGGCACTGTAAACCTCCTGTATGCTCTATTTTACCTATTTCCATTGGTGGTTCATCCCATTTTTAGCCCTGAAGAAGGAAAAAATATATTTTCCGAAACGTCGGCCAAAAGTGAATTTTTTCTTTCATTTCAAAAGAAAGGAGCTAAGCTCCCGAAAAACCATCCATACACGTATCAAGTACTGTTTCTGTAACACTTACTTTCAATTTAGTTTATTACACAGCAACTTAAGATAATTCTATCAATCTTTTAGGTGGGGATATAAGTGATTGTTTTATTTGAAATTGATAAAAAACGGAACGGTTTGGGTGTAGGACAGCTATAGATAATTTTATAATGGTGGGTTTATTTTCGAAATAACGTGCTGATTTAGCAACAAACATTAATAAATTACCGAAAATAAATTAATATCTAAATAGTTTACAATTAAAAACAAATTAAATTACAATGCACAGTACGTATTAAACATTACAAAAAACATTATATTGGATAATAAATGTTTTTTGTAATAAACCTTGTTTCAACTGTTAACATAGATCTTCAAAACCCCTGGCTTTGGAATTCACAATGCGCACAATACAAATGATCGGGGCCGTAAGGCAAAAATTGTTTCATTTCACTATCAATGCATCGAAACTGTCAATTAATATTTTCATACTTACACAATTGTTTGATGAAACTAATTCCACTTTCTTCAACTTCGTCAATTCTCCTTTTGTCACTTTACCAAAAACGTAAACACATTTACTTGGCAACGTAAACAAATTTGCGTAGCAACTCGTTTCCCATGTTAAAAGATAGGGAAAACACGAGTTTTTCATGCTTAAATTTTCACACTTTCCGGTCAAGCAACGAAAATAAGAATGCGCCCAAGAAATGCAACCATCTCTCCTCTTTCGAAAGACATCACTCCTGCTTCGATCCGACCGGCATCTTCGAAGAACACCTCAAATTAATGGACCCACCTCGAGCGCTGCAAACACACATAGGTACACACAACAGCCTACCGCGAATTAATATATGGAATACAGATAGATAGATATTGCATGTTCTCATTGTTACCAATGAGTGTGAGTGCTGAGTATACTTTTTCTACTAGCGTTTCCACATGTCCGATTTGTAACTGGTCGTTATTAATTTAAAGCACATTTTCAAATTAGCATTAAATTTACCTAAAGTATCATGGTATTGTTTTCATTTTCATCAATTTTATTTCAGAGCCAGTGCGTTCCCAAAGAGTCGTACGTATCTCGCGAGCAGAAGTTTGCCGAACCCTATAGTCCAGAAACTCGGTCGTGTATTGAGCGTGACAAAGCTGATTCAGAGCGCGATCGTTATTTTATGTCCCACATTAGATGAGGCTCTCCGAAATAAAATGTACCGAGCTTCCGGTCTGGGATGCCTCGAACAGCCTGGTTTTTAGTCATTCATCTCCACGCAGCGAGTAGAGAACAACCTCGACAGGAAAATACAAGAGCCGAAACCCGTTCAAGTGAGTTGGTTCCGCGGGTGAGGTCCGCCTTTGTGTGCAAACCTCTGCGCTCCCCCCCCGGAATACGTGACTCACATGGCTAAGGAGTCGTGGAAAATCACGCTGCAGGAGCAGGTCCTTTTCTTGTTTGGACTAAGAAGATATCCACCAATAGATTAACGCAGACAAAGTTGAATCGAAAGCTGACAGTCGCTCGAAAAGAACTCCTTTACAAAGACCCATGGTTAAAGGGCGACTTTTCTAAGAAAATTGAGCGAGTGAGATTTTTCAAAATCAATATGGCATGAAAGTAGGAGATCCAGAACTTGAGACGTTGGAACAATTTAGCGACGTGAGCATAATCTTGGAGGAAAATGAGCGGAGCGCCTGGAATGCTGGGCCTTCGGGTTGATTTAGCGAGTTGATGCGATATTTTTAGATTTTAAAAGGGCATTCGATAAGGGCCCTCATAACAAATTAATCTTGAAGTTAGGGAGTTTTGGTATAAATAAAGACTTTGTGTTTTGGATAAAAGAGTTCTTAAGTGGGAGAGAGCAGAGGTTTTTTATAGATGGTATCATGCCGGACACAATCAAAGTCTCGTCGGGAGTTCCCCAGGATAGTGTAGTAGGTCCGCTTCTATTTCTTTTGTATATAAACGATTTGAGTACCGCAGTTAATAGTAAGTTTAGATGTTTTGCAGACGATGCGGTAGTCTGCAGTGGTATATCAAAAGATGAAGATAGGGAATCACTTTGCAAGGATTTAGGTGCAATTCAAGAGTGTGTAGGTATTACTTTTTGGAAGAAGAATAATTCGATAGAGCGATCTTATAGCATTAGGAACACGAAGATCGAAAGCGTTGAAACCATAAGGTACTTGCGTGTAACAATCAATAAGATTTATCGTGGGGAAGACACATTAGGGAAATATGCGTCCGAGCCAAGAGAAAGCTAGGATTTATAAAAAGAGTACCTGGGAAATGTGATGAGAAGACAAAAGAGCGATGTTACTTTTCACTAGTTAGGCCCCACCTTGACTATGCTGCCAGTGAATGGGATCCGAATGAATTAGGTTTGATCAGAGAGCTAGACAGTGTGCAGCGTAGAGCAGCTAAGTTTCATAAAAGGTGTTACGATAGCTTTAGTATTGTATCAAAATTAACAGAAGAATCAGTTTGGGAATCATTATCAGGTCGGAGACTAAAGCACACATTAAATCTCCAGCAGAATTTTAAAACTGATAGTTTAACTGTATGTGTTATATATATTACCAAAATTTCTTCGTATTATGCTACATTTTACCAGATAAATAACATTAGAGACATTGATTGTCGTACCGATAGGTTTAAATGTCATTTTTCCCCCGTACTACATAGAGAAAACAATAGGCAGAATAGTAAAGGTATAGGCAGGCGAAATAGTCTGTGGCGCATGATGGATGTTTTAACAACAGATTCCTTTATTGCTCTGTAGGCACCTACCATCTACCTGCATGTGGCCCTATTATCCAGCATGTTTCCATGTAGTGGTCTAGTTGCATGTCAATTGTGCATGTTTGGTGATCTTCACACTCTGCCACACACCCTCGCGGTGGCTCGCAGGGTATTACGTAGATGTAGATGAAGTTCTCAAGTTGGGGCCTAAGTAGTGAAAGCTAACGAGTACTTACAAACGCAGGAGTGATACGATGACAGTGGTGTCTGATTTTAGAGAGTTGAAGTGAATGTCGTTTAAGCGTGTGAAGGGACGAAAAGATGCCGGGTTGTGAGCAGAGAGTTTGGAGTCGGAGAAGTCGGTTGGGCAGGAAAGTTATTCTTGGAGAGAGTGGCTAAAAGTCTCAGGTGAGAGGTCAAGGGAACTAGCAGAGAGAGGATGAAGCAAGGGGTGATAAAGGAGGTGGGACAAGGAGAACTGATAAAGTAAGAGGCTGAGGGCGGATTCGATGGAACATCTACATAATACCCTGCAAGCCACCATAAAGGCGTGTGGCAGGGGGTGAATTCTCAAGAAAACATACTATATATCATGCATAAAAAAAGATTAGTATTTATATACTGTTCTAAACTTTACTATATAAAAATAGATAAAAATAGCAAACTAAGCATACAAAAACATCTGTTAGTTGGGTTAGATTCAAGTCCTTATACCAACATGCAGCTACCAATGTCATCCATTGCTACACTCGTATTGGATACATTTACCATTATTCATATCCCTAATAGTACGAGGAAAAAAGGACATTTTGAATCAGTTTTCGGCAATCAATTTCTATAATTTTGTAATCATAGTCCAGTCTACCATAGTAAGTTAGGCTTCGCAAAATATTTTCAACGTAATCAATGAAAATATTAGGTATCTTGGAATTTATTCAAGAGATTACGTCTAAATTTCAACTACGATCTCACGATGATTCCCATTTTAATTCATTTAATGGACTGGTTACGCTAATAAGTTCGTTATTTAGACCGATTTCGTAGGGATCGCATATACTGGCAGCGTATTCCAAATGAGGTCTAACAAGGGAAAAGTAGCTGATTTCTCGTACGTGATCGTCACATTTAGCCAATACTCTTTTGATGGATCCCAGTTTTCCAAAAATTCACTACCAGACATTTTTAAAAATTTCATTCTAACGGCCATGTTTCACACCATTTTTCAATTGCTTGTAGGTCATCATTTAAACATTCTTTATCGTTTGGGCATAGAATTTCCCTGTACTCAACTGCGTCATCGGCAAATAGACGAAGCTATCCACAACCGCAACGGTCATCCTATGATTTCTCTGGATGACGCCACTGGCGCTGAAAGCGGTGGGACCGTAATACATTTGGTGATAATAACAAAGTTTGCATTAATTTAGTGAGTATGAATTTTCAAAATTAGAGCCAGAAACAGATGAGTTATTGAATCATGTTGTAATTTGTAATAGTAAAAATTATAATGTCGTCTCACATTAGGTGCTCGGCGAGTCCGGAGCGGGAGAAAAAATCAGGGAGAAACTGAAACCAAGTGCATTTTGGTGATCGTGATAGTCACAGAGGCTGACGGAAGGAGGGGATATGGTTTGGAAAAGTTCGAGGATATATTTCGTGCCATATTTTCCCGCCGTATCGTATTCAAAATGCCCCTTTTTCCTCGTACAATTAGGAATATGAATAGAATAAATAAGTAAAATACAAGTGAATCAAGGCATGACATTGGTAGCTGCATGTTGGTATAAGGATTAGAAGCTGACCCAAATAATAGCATGTTTTTGCATGCTTGATTTGCTATTTTGATCTTTTTTTAATGGTGAAGTTTAGACTAGTATACTAATACTTTTAATCATTTTTTATGCATGATATGTAGTGGTGTTTGGTGAGAATTCACCCCCTGCCACACACCTTTATGGTGGTTTGCAGGGTATTATGTAGATGTAGTGGTGCCGCATTTCCCGAGGGGCACTGCGGCTGGTTCCGAGCGTGGCGTTCGCCCGTGCACGATCACGCACTCATAGAGGCACGCACACGCATGCACGGATGGGAATGCACTCAAGGTAGAAATCCCATTCAGTGCACGGGGCGAGAATTCGGGGAAGGCCGCCGCCCTGTGACTGGGGCGGCGGCCCCTCCCGCCCCCCCCCCCCCCCCCCCCAAGAAGAGGGGCGGTTGCCCCACCCTACTCCCTTGCCCCCCTCCCCCCGGGCAGGCGGCGATGACCGTTCATTTGAATACTCCGCTCTCGCCCCACGGTCAACAGGTTAACTGCCCCCCCCCCCAACCCCTCCCCCCTCCCTCCAGTTAATCCAATCTCCTTGTTGCCGGACGCTCCTTTTTCTCTCTTTTAGGGAAAGGCCGGCCGAGGGTGCCGATGGGAAGACGCCAGCCAGGGGGAGGGAGAGTCTTCGGATATATTTACGACGTTGCCGGCCGGCCCTGATTATTCATGAGAGGGAGAGTGTGTGAGATTGCTTGGCCCACGCCGTGAGTGCGGTGAGACAATGGGAGAGGAGTATGGAAGGGGGTGCGTTACTATCGCCTCAGTCATTCCCATTTCCAATCCTGACGCAACTCCTGGCGTCGTGTGCTGCGACGAAGGTCGGACACTATTCAAAAAATAAACACTCGCATCCATTAAAGGTGCGGTTACACGTGGCAGTTGACTGCTATGACAGTCAAACTGCTAACAACTACATATTAAGCCCCACTCGCATGTGTAAATAGCAACTGCGATGCGAGTTCAGGTCGATACTGGACGCTAGTCGAACTGTATCGATCATAGTTCGAGCTGTTAGCAAAATTGAAGCCCGCCTACTTTCCAGCGGAAATGTATCCAACACAATCGCAACAATCGCCAACGGAAAGCAATACACGACGGCTGATACCGGGAATTTGGATATAATAACAAGAATATCCCTCCCCAAAGGCGAGATTCTTCTCTTTAAAGAATAGGAACAAAAGATAATCGTCAATGGAATTTATTGCTTGAAGAATACCACGAAAATTTAAGCATCAATCGCTATTGAAATAAAACGCTTTTTATTGGTATGACAACGCCTAAATAGCGGCTTTAAGCTGCATAGAAGTTGGTGCAGATGCATCATAGCAGTAGCGATATAGATATATCGCGCATCTCGCGACTGTCACAGCAGTCAACGGCTTCGTGTAAACGCTGCTTTACACATGTATCGTGTATTAATGGTTTTTGAGGTCACGAACTTCAACAGGGATGGTTAGAAGTGGTTCGCGGGGCAATTGATGGACAAATATTTAAAGGCCGCTTCACACGATGCAATTTTTTCTACAATTTCTTGTACAAACTCTTGTATGGGAAAATTGTACCGTGTAAAGCGGCAAATTGTACGAACGCTTGTGCGATTGTCTGAATGACTGAACGGGAAATAGAACCTGTTCTAATTCCATTCAGACAAACGTACAATATCGTACAGTTTATACAAGCATTTTGTACAAGAAATTGTACAAAAAATTGTGTCGTGTGAAGCGGCCTTAAGAAGTACGTTGGAAAATATAGGCTACGTTTTTTGTGCAAATGTAATGTATTCATTCTCGGAATGCCGTCGTAGAAGCACGCCCTAATGAAAGTAGCAAACTAAATAACAGAGCATCGCCGACAGAAACATTGCTCACTTTTATAATTAATTACGTCAGGAGGCGTTTACCGAAGGCTGTACGTGTACGAGTTCAATGACACAGGCGTGGTCTTCATTGAGAGATTCTTCAACCCAGCTGTGCAAAACCAGATATTGACAAGGATTACCTATAAAAATAGAACGATAAGCAGAGGATTTCCTGGATGAAGACCATTTTGGATTCCAGAAAACGAGGGTAAAAGAGAAGCTATTTCTGCCCTTAAACGGCCTATAGAGAATATAATAGAAAAGCAACCGTAGTTAATTGCATGTGTGAATTTGGAAAAAGCTTTGACAGCGTGGATTGGAAATCAATGCTTAGAATTCAGAAAGGTATTGGAGTGTGTTACAGTAACGGATAAAATGTCCACAGTTTACATAAATACCAAGTAGCTGTAAGTTGATCTGGACTCAACAGTGGAAATTTAATACTAAGGAAAGTAATCAGACAAGACTATGCACTGCCTCCCGTAATTTTTTAATGTCTACATCGAGAAAGCCATCAAGAATAAAGAAATAAAGGCTTCGGGAATGAATATACACGGGGAGAAAGTCATCATATTGCCATTCGCCGATGACACGGTAGTCATGGAAGATACAGAAAGACACTTAAAGTAGGCTATAGGAAACATTCTTCTATTCTTCCTTCTTCTTCTTGCCTCTTCACAGCTGGGTCCAGATTGTCCAGCTACACTGTCTCCCGTAATGTTTAACGTTTACATCGAGAGAGCCATCAATGAAATCAAAGATAAGTCTTCTGGAGTGACTATCCACGGAGAAAAAATAAACATGCTGCGATTCGCCGATGACATAGCAGAGACAGAGAGGGATCTGAACAAGATTCTAGTAACCATATAAAGGACAATGGCCGGATATCAGCTGAAGATAAATAAGAAAAAGACTAAGATATTGGTGTTCGGCAAGAGAGAAGAGGCACAAACCAGCTTTAAATTAGGAACACAAAAACTGGAAGAGGTGAAACAGCTCTGTTACCTAGGAAGCCGAGTAACCAACGATGGACGAAGCAAGAAAGTTAGTAGAATAGCACAGGCAAAGAGGGCATTCTATCGAAAGAAGAATCTACTAACAGCTGGAAATACAAGCGTAGAAATAAGGAAACAGTTCATCAGAACATACATCTGGAGCATGTTTCTTTACGGCAGTGAAGCATGGACGATGAGAGCAGCGGAGAAGGAAAGGGTGGAAGCATTCGAAATGTGGTGCTACAGAAGAATGATGAAAATTAAATGGATCGACCGAGTAAGTAACGAGGAAGTCCTAAGAAGAGTGGGAGAAAAGAGAAGTCTGCTGACAACTCTAAAAAGAAGAAGGGACAACTTAATCGGCCATATCTTGAGACACAATGGCCTGATGAAGACAATCGTCGAGGGAAAAGTGAACGGGAAAAATGGAAGAGGCAGGCCTCGTGTGAGATACATGGAACAAGTGATGAAGGATGTGAAAGAGAAGAAATACGTCACAATGAAAAGGTTGGCCGATAGAAGAATTGAGTGGAGGGCTGCGTCAAACCAATCCTAGGATTGTTGACCAATGATGATGATGATGACGATAGGAAAAATGGAAAATACAATGATCTGAGGAGCAGGAAAAATAAAATAGAGGCAATGGTGTGCAGTAGAAAAGAAGAGACCAAGTCCAGCATTAACTAGAAAAAAAAACTTGAGGGGATGAAATGGTAACATTATCAGGGAAGCAGAACAAACAGCTAAGAAAAGGTTTGTCATTAGAATAGCCGAGGCAAAGAGGGCATTCTACACAAAGAAGAACTCACTTACAGATAGAATTATAAACGTGGAAGTAAGGAAAAAATTCAACAGAATTACATCATGAGCATGTTCCTTTATGGCAATGAGGCGAGGACGATAACAGCCGTAGATAGAGTCTGCAACAGAGAAGTTGAAATGTGGTTACATACAGGAAAATGAAGATAAATGCTTCGGCAGAGTGACTAACGAATAATAAATGACAAATAATAAAATCTATTAATAACATCTAATAACCTGAGTAATTGCTTTTTCCAACCGTTTCAAGTGACCAAATGTTTTCTTACAAGTTTGCTGATCTAACTTTCTTCTCTCGGGTTCGCACCATGAGAGGTGTTCGACTGGAACAACACGGACAAACAGCGATCTGGAAGAAAGCGGTCCCTCCATTCCAGAAGCCATTGGGGCCCTCCCGGAGGGGCCCTTGCTCGGGCCTCGTTCCGTTGGGACTGATTACTCCGCGGACATCAAAGGAAAGACTTCCCCTAAACGATGACAGTCCCCTAATTTCAAACCAGAGCAGAGTCACCGGTGTTCCTCGGTGTTCAACGGAGGCCAATGTGACCCAGCTCTTAGACCTTAGAAAAATAAACATGCAGTCCAAATGCCACCATATGTAGCTTTGATGTTACCCCGTCATCATCATCAGCATTGGTCAACAATCCTAGGATTGGTTTGACGCAGTTTTCCACTCGATTCTTCTATATCGGCCAAACTTTTCAATACGTAATTCTTCTCTTATACATTCTTCATAACCTGTTCCATGTATCTCATACGAGGCCTGCCTTTTCCATTCTTCCCTTTCACTTTTCCCTCGACGATTGTCTTCATCAGGCCATCGTGTCTCAAGATATGGCCGATTAAGTTGTCCCTTCTTCATTTTAGAGTTGTCAGCAGACTTCTCTTTTCTCCCACTCTTCTTAGGACTTCCTCGTTACTTACTCGGTCGATCCATTTAATCTTCAGCATCCTTCGGTAGCACCACATTTCGAATGCTTCTGCCCTTTTCTTCTCTGCTGCTGTCATCGTCCATGCCTCACTGCTGTAAAGAAACATGTTCCAGGGTACTTATTCTCTTTCTGAAACTCTCGTGGTATCCAAGGGATACCATAGGTTTTTCGGAACTCGCGTTAACTTTTTGTAAACATTCTAATGACGAAATCAATGAAACGCAACCTCGGTTTCGTTGCTGGGGAGATAACCGAGGTTGCGTTTCAAACAAGAATACGGGCCCAGATGTAAGTTCTGATGAATTACTTCCTTACTTCTACGCTTGTATTTCCTGCTATAAGTAGATTCTTCTTTTGAAAGAAAGCCCTCTTTGCTAGGCTATTCTACTAACTTTCTTGCTTCGTCCATCGTTGGTTACTCGGCTTCCTAGGTAACTGAACTCTTTCACCTCTTCCAGTTTTTGTTTTCCTAGTTTAACTTTGGTTTTAGCCTCTTCCTTCTTGCTGCACACCAATATCTTAGTCTTCTTCTTATTTATCTTCGGTTGATATCTGGCCATTGTCCTTTCCATGTTTACTATAAACTTGTTCAGATCCCTCTCTGTCTCTGCTATGGGTGCTATGCCATCAGCGAATCGCAGCATGCTTATTTTTTCTCCGTGGATACTCCCGTATCTTATAATAATCCTAACAAAAATAAATACCTGGCCTGAAACGGTGGAAATATTTTTTTTTCATTGATTTCAATGGCCAAGCTTGCTGCGACCAGGCACGTTAAAAAACAATGGAATGTAATTAATTCTGCTCCTCGTCGGGGCGCTATGTTCGTCTGGACTGGATCGCGGTATCTCGGATCTGAATTGGCGAATGCGTGAGAAAACATGAAATCCGCGACCGACCGTCTCACAACCAGGTCACACAACAATTGCCATGTATTTAGTCACGAATAGCATTGGACTGGTCCATTGTGCTTACTTCAACATGACGGCAAAGTCTAAAAAATTGTAGACGCGAGATTCTGCGAAAAAGAATCATTGAGTTTTTTTTCATAGAAATGCGAATTTTTCGCGATTTTTTTTACCTTAAGTATCACGAAGATTTGCACGCATATTGTGATTATGCTATCGTGGAGAAAAGTTTCCCGGGTTTTCCTGATCGCCCATTCCAGCCAAAGATTCTATGTTCGAAGATCGTCCTCAAGTGTTTCACTCAAAGTCCCCTGAAGTTTAGGCCTGAGCTAATAAACGTGCGTCGGCCAGTAATCTGGCTCCGTGGAAAACCGGAGACGTTTTCCTTCGAAGGGCACGAGCTGCAAGAGCTCAGCAGCAGCAACTTCGCCGTGAAAGTATGCGTTCTTATTCATTATGCCTCGGCAGGGCAGGCAATAAGCCGTCGAACTTCTACACCACGCTCTGAACTAGGAAGTTTTTCCAAAAAATTAATTGATAGCGTTTCCCATCACGAATAAATAATTGTATGCATTTCACTGCAGCAAAATTCATAAAAAATGTATTATTATAAAATGATCAATTTGTAATGCAATATTTATCAAAATAATTCGCATGTGGTATGTATATTTCCTACAGTTTATTCAATAAAAGGCAAATAATGTTCATTTTTCCATTTTCCCAAATTGGAGTGGTAAAATAAATCTGAGACAATGCATCAAACACAGTGGAATCAAAAATTTCGTTGAAGATAATTCCTAGAAAATGTCGTTTAATATTTCATTCAGTTATTCATTGTTCGTGTATTTGGCTCACATTAAAAAATTCAAATTGCACAAATATGCTACTCTGTGATCCTCACGTACTTTCCAAATATTAATGAATACTTTAGTAGGTTGGTACTCATGTACACACATGTATATAGCAAGAGATTAAAAACAACCTACTTTCAAGGATAAAATAATTCTATTTGAGTTCAAATTATTTTCTTTAATTTTATAACTCCAAATATTTAAGGTTTAATGCATCATATTACAGATATTGAACTGCAATTTTTGTTCACTTGTTAAACGATTTATACATTCTAGCAGTGAAGTAAATTTCCCAGAAAGTTATTTTCCGCTGCCGATGAAAGTTTGGCGATTACATGGTCAGTAACGTCTAAGCATCGTGATCATTTTGCTGCATTTTATAATACTCTACGGTTCTTATCAGGAGTGTAGCCATGGACGTTTCAAATTTATATCTTGCAGATTGAATTTGGTCTTTTTGTATTCTTTAAATAACTCAAATCTATAGACTATAGTTACATGTGTCGAGGCTTTTTTGGCTGCAGCATTGAATGTCCTCTAAAGTTCGTTACCGATAAGTAGACACAAAATATTTCTTCTGTATCACTTTTTGATTCTCGTAATGAGAATATCTGTTAGGTGGTGATAGTATACGAGATTTGAGCAGACAGGAGTAACATTAAGTTCTCAATATCTGTCTACATTTATAACGTTAAGTTTTTCCATGCGATTTACATGATAAATATAATAATATAAATCATTAACACTAGAGCGCCCAGAGGGGTCATTTTGACCCCATCGTGTTTTTAAATTTATTTTTTGATCTCATTTTTTAAGAGAACAGAATTTCTTCTCGTGACTTTTAATATTTTTAATAGGTGTTCACTTGCATAAAATTTTACCTTCCTAAAATAATCCATTGAGGAGTTAAATCATATTTTACCTTGAACGCCCAAATGGGGTCATTTTGACCCAAGCGTTCATTTGCGCGCTTTATCTCTGCTAAAGGTCCTTTTTTATTTGCATTTTTGTATCATTCTGCTGCATATGTGTTCACTGCTCTCTCGTCTTATCTTTTTCATTCGGTTACTTATCTTCCAGGTTCGTATCAGTTTACAAAAAAGTTTTGTTTCCTTTCACCATCACGTCCTCACTTTTCGTTTTGCTTACATGTGGATTATTTAGTAATTACTTTGTTGATATCATCATACATCGTCAATCCATGTGGTGTGAGGAGAATGCAATTTTGTTTAACCGTTTCGCACGAATTTATCAACTTAGTTGACTCCAAATCTAATTATTTCTCTTCGGATGACGAGTGGAGAATAAAATTCGTTCTTTTATTGGAAAAGAAAAACCACTTTGCCCATTCCACACAAAGGTTTTATTGGTTTCTATCACAGTTTAGACAATATATGTCATTATCAAAATCGATAATGGCATATATTGTAGAAACTAATAAAACCTTTATGTGGAATGTAAAAAGTGGTTTTTCTTTTCCAATCGAGTGGTTCCACAAAGTAAAGCCTGAAACTTTGAACTCGTGCTCACAGTGACAGCAAGTGAAGTTCGTGTATTTCTTGTCCATTGTTTGTGGCTTCGCGGGACGAATTTGCGGTGTGATCGGTATTTTGAAGATAGCTGTGATCAAAAATTTCTCAAAGAACAGCATAATGTTCTGCTGACATTCTTGTTGAGCTGCATATGATTCAATAAGATGAGTCAATGGTAGAGAGTGTTCATTTGACAAATCCAACGGCAAGCTGACATTTGAAACTTGTGAAGAATAAACAGAATTCTCAGAATGTGACGATAAGTACCCATTTGATGAAGTCAGTAGAGACACTAGAAAGGGTGGATCTAAAAGTAAGCTCACTATTTGATATAATATTCATTCACTATTTTCAAGGCACTCGGGGTCAAAGCAAAAGATACCCTCCTTGGAATAATCAGAGATAGCTATGACAGTGGAAGGCCACCAGAGAATTTCCAGAAGAGTGAAGTTAGCAGGAAATGCGAAGAACACAGAACCTTTAGCCTGGTGTTACACACATCGAAAATACTTACTAAGATTATTAGCAGAAGAATGGAAGGGAATATCGAAGGGAATCTTTCGGAAAATCAATTCGGATTCAAGTAAAACCAAGGAGCTAGGGAGACAATACTCAGCTGAAGGATACTGGCCGAGAAAATGATACACGTAAACAAGCTGTTGTATGTGGCATTCGTGGACTTGGAATAGGCCTTTGACAACGTGGAATAGAACATTATATTCAAGATACTGGAAGCCATTGGAATGGATTACAAGGATAGAAGAAAAATCTACTGGCTCTACAAGAACCAGGTCACCACAATGCAAATAAAAGGCGGAAGGAAGATAGAAGCCAAAATAAATGAAGATATGTACCTGGGAGAAGCAATAAGAGACGCAGAGGAAATTGGTATCAAGGGCATCAAGGTGAATGGCGAAGAAATAAACATGCTCTGGTTTGCTGATGACATCGCAGTTGTAGCAGAAAGTCGAGGGAACTTGCAAGCATCCCTGACTAAGTACTTCAATGATATAATAAGAGCAATGCTAATAGGAAACTAAAACCCTAGTGTGCGGAAGAGAGAATCAGGGGCAAGTACCACAGTTGAAGGAGTGACTTTGGAACAAGTGAAGTACTTCACGTACCTCGGTAGCACTATCACTTGGGATGGAAAAAGCTCAACGGAGATCAAGCGCAGAATAGCACAAGATAAGGAGGCGTTTATGAAGAAGAGACAGCTACTGTGCTCAAAGAACCTACGGCTGCAAACAAGGAAGCACTTTATCGTATGGAGCGTAGTACTCTATGGATCAGAGACATGGAAAATCGGGAAAGCAAGCCAGCGAAGAATTGAAGCCTTCGAAACATGGTGCTCGAGGAGAATGTTGAAGATTAAATTGACTGATATAGTGAGGAATGAAGAGGTGTGCAGAAGAGCAGATGAAGATGGACATACCTTGAGACACAATGAATTAGTTAGAAATATAATTGAGGGGAAGATTGAAGGGAAGGTCCCACAAGGAAGACCAAGGGGCAAGTGTCTAGAGCAAATAAAGCAGGACGTGAAAGAGAAAACATACCAGGGCGTTAGGCAATTAACACTAAATAGGGCGTAATGGAGGGCTGCAGTAAACTAATCATAGGATTGAAATACTGACGATGATGAAAACTATTTTCATTAGGCTACTCAATTTTTTTTACATTTTTTCAGATGGTATTTTAATTTTGGCAGGACAAATCACTCATCATAAAACAGCGTACATTGCAAAAACAACAAATAAATACGTTTAAATAAAGTAAGTGACATTTGTTGTTTACTGAGTGTCAACATTTTAGGCAAGAAAAAATGAAATTGAAGAAAAACGAGAAAATGATTCTAAATCTTATAGTTGATATTTCAATAAATAGTTATATTGAGAAAAACATTGCTGTAATGAACTGATAAAATCGATAAATGTGAAGAACTAGGGCATTATTTAATGAAAAAACACTAAAAATGTAAACATATAAATGCCTTGTGAAAAATTAACTTATTAATTACCGGGGGTCAAAATGACCCCATTTGGGCGTTGAATGATGTCGAGAAGTCCGGGCGTCCTAGTGTTAAACACATGGAGTAGAATCAGCACCTTTAGGTAGATTAAATATTATAATGAAGTATCATAATTCACATCCCACGATATTTTAGTTTCTGGTGAAAATAATATTCCAGTTGATTCAATATTTCTCGATTTCAAAAAGCTTTTGACAAGGTGTCTCATAGCAAATTAAATTTTGAAATTAAAATATTATGGGCTGTACTAGTCATATTATATCATGGATAAATGATTTTCCACATGATCGGATGCAAAGGGTTGTTTTGGATGGTGTTACATCCCCGGAGATTGAAGTCACTTCAGGTGTCCTACAAGGTAGTGTGATAGGTTCACTCCTGATCCTTCTGTACATAAATGATATCAATAAGGTGGTAAAAAGTAAGCTTCGTCTATTTGCCGATGACGCAGTAGTGTCCAGGGAAATTCTATGTCCAAACTATAAAAATTTTTTAAATGATGATCTACAAGCTACTGAAAAATGGTGTGATACATGGAAGTTAGAATTAAATTTTTTAAAATGTGTAGTTATGAATATTTGGAAAAGAATTGTTCTCCTAGCTCTTACAAAATAAGTAATAATGAATTAACAAACGTGGAATCCATTAAATATCTTGGAATAAGCCTAACACATGATCTTTCCTGGGGTAAACATATACGTGAAATAATGGGTCAAGCCAATCTTAAACTGGGATTCATCAAAAGAGTACTGGGTAAATGTGACGATCATGTACGAGAAATCAGCTACTTTTCGCTTGTTAGACCTCATTAGGAATATGCTGCCACTGTATGGGATCCCTACGAAATCGGTTTAAATAACGAACTCGAACGTGTGCAGCAAAGATCGGCAAGATTTGTAAAGGGACGGTACGGCAACTATATTAGCGTAAACAGTCTATTAAATGAATTAAAACGGGAATCATTGTCAGATCGCAGGTTGAAATTTAGACTTAATCCTATAAATAAATTCCAAGACAATATTTTCAATGTTGACATTAAAAATATTTTGCGAACCCCAGCTTACTATGGTAGACTGGACCATAATAACAAAATTAGAGAAATTGATTGCCGAACGGACAGATTCAAAATGTTCTTATTTCCTCGTACAATTAGAGATATGAATAGCGGTAAATATATCCAATACGAGTGTAGCAATTGATAACATAGGTAGCTGCTTGTTGGTATGCGGTCTTGAAGCTAACCCAACTAACAGCATGTTTTTGCAAGGTAGTTTTGCTATTTTTATCTTTTTTCAAATAGCGAAGTTTTGAACAGTACCTATATAAGTACTGATCCTTTTTTATGCATGATATGTAGTGCATATTTGGTGAGAGTTCACCCCCTTCCATACACCTTTATGGTGGCTTGCAGGGTATTGTGTAGATCTAGATATAGATAACATAAACCGAAAAATGAATCTTCGACATTGATTTTAAGCATCGTGTTTTGAGAGATGGATGGCAATTATAATTCGCTTCTTAACTCCTTAATTACGCGTAAAGACGAATTATTCGACCCTTTAGTGCTATTCTTCTTTCCGTTCCCTTATCTATTTTCATATTTTCACGCGTCTATTTTCTACCACCAACAGTCATCCTATTAAATAGTTATCAATTTTCAAAATTCAGTCATTTCTGGGATATATTATTAAGGTATTCACTCTGAAAGTGCATGCTTTGAGCGTGAATAATATGTAATGTAATGTGATGCAAAATTAAGGCTTAAAAACTTCGAAGCCGTCGTCGAATCATTTAGAGATGGAAAAGTAACCGAAGAAAAGTAAGAGATTAGGTGAAAGCATTAAGTCAGCATAATTGGGAATATAACGAAAGTTAAATGCTAACGTTGCATCTCGTGCATTACCTCGTGTTTTGCTGTGAAACGTGGAATGAATGAAGTCATGTGTTCTATTGTATGTAGTTATATCCACACGATGATAGCATAGAATTTCCTACTTACAGCCACCTTTCAGGATAATACGCCAGGAATAGGAAACGAATGCTTAATTAATTGACTAAAGTACCATTTTTTTTAAATCTAGACCAAGCAAATTGGAATAGGAGGAAAAATTACGCTTCACGCTAATGGAACGCTATTCTGAATGTTCCTCTTTAATCATTAGATTCCCTCATTAATCGTCCCAGGTGGATTGCAAGGGAACCAAATATATACCAAATAAATACCTAATCAGAGGACTGTGATAATGATAGTGGTACATATGTAAAATGACGTATGAAAATGAAGGCTTTTCATATTCATTAGGGCTATCACTTTGGGATTTTCCTAACTCTAACCTATCCCTTATAACTTCTACAATTCCTGAACTTGGTGTAGGAAAATTTATGTGTGAGTCAAGTCTTAGCCGAGAGTGTTGTCTTATGATACTCTTTGTATCGAAAAATATTGATTTTGAGGATGGGTGCAGATTTTCAGGTGAATTTTCAGACAGGTGCAGGCATGACATAAGGCCGAAATCATTAATGAGTTCAACGCTAAGGTCGGTCTGTTGGTGGAGATCCCACTTTCCTACATCTACATCTACATGATACCCTGCAAGCCACCATAAAGGTAGTTGGCAGGGGGTGAACTCTCACCCAACATGCACTACATATCATGCATAAAAAAGGATTAGTACTTATAAAGGTACTGTTCTAAACTTCACTATTTAAAAAAAGATAAAAATAGCAAAACATACTTGCAAAAATATGCCGTTAGTTGGGTTAGCTATAAGTCCTTATACCAATAAACAGCTACCAATGTTATCCATTGCTACACTCGTACTGGATGTATTTACCGTTTTTCATATCCCTAATAATACGAGGAAAAAAGGACATTTTGAATCTGTCACTTCGGCAATCAATTTCTCTAATTTTATGATTATGGTCCAGTATACCATAGTAAGTTGGGGTCCGCAAAATATTTTTAACATCACTGAAAATATGGTCTTGGAATTTGTTTAAGAGATTAATTCTAAATTTCAACCTGCGATCTGACAATGATTCCCTTTTTAATTCATTCAATAGACTGGTTACGCTAATATAGATATCGTACCGTCCCTTCAAAAATCTTGCCGATCTTCGCTGCACACGTTCAAGTTCGTTATTTAGACCGATTTCGTAGGGATCCCATACACTGGCAGCATATTCCAAATGAGGTCTAATAAGGGAAAAGTAGCTGATTTCTCGTACATGATCGTGACATTTACCCAGTACTCTTTTGACGAATCTCAGTTTACGATTCGTTTAACCCATTATTTCACGTATGTTTACCCCAGGAAAGATCATATGTCAGTCTTATTCCAAGATATTTAATGGATTCCACGTTTGTTAATTCATTATTACTTATTTTGTAAGTGCTAGGAGGAGAGCTATTCTTTTTCCAAAACTTCATTACAAGACATTTTTAAAGTTTAATTCTAACTGCCCTTTTTAAAGTTTAATCCTAGTACCTGTGAGAAATGTACCCTTCAGAGGGCAATTGGGTGCAGTTTTGCCCACTGCGAATCCCCAGACTGGTCTGGTAGCCACTAAGTAATTCAGCGGCGGTTCGTCTGGATGTGCCCAAACGCCTCTCTCGAATTTCCCGAGAGGAGTTAGCAGTGCAAAGCCCTGTCCACTGGATCAGGTTCATCTACATATACATCTACACGATACGCTGTAAGCCACCGCGAGGGTGTGTGGCAGGGGGTGAAGATCACCAACCATGCACTACCGACATGCAAGCAAGCAACTATAGGGTCTCATGCAACTAGATTGTTAGTATCTATAGTATTTAAGGGATTAATACATGCATCATGCATTACAGACTACTCTAAAATATTTCCACTACCTATCCCTTTGCTACGCTGCCTATTCTGTTCTCTTATAGTACGGGGGAAAAAAACGAAATGAGGTTGGTGCGGTGGCTAGTGTGATAGTCACCCATCCCTAGGGACCGGGTTCGAATCCCGGCAGTGGTGGATATTTTTCGTTGGTGAAACTGGCCCTTGCTTCAGTGTTATGAGGAGAGCACTCCACTCCTTCGGATTGTGCGATAAGCCGTTGGCCCCTTTCGGAATCAGACGTGTCGCCGGGTTTCCCCCTTCCATCCCCTACTCCATCCTTTCCACCTTCGCCCTGCAGGGGGGTTATTTTGTAATCTCACCTTTTTAATGACTCTTTGCGGGAAGGCGGGAGATCCGTTTCGCTCTCTCAATGATCGGATCACGAACGGTTCGTGAACTGTCAGCAACATTGTTTGGGAAATAGTGATACAAAACTTATACACAGATAATTCAAGCTGATAATAAAATAAGCATTTCAAACAAAGAATACCTTCAAGTGCCCAATATATTGCAGTTGAAAGTGCTGAAGTTCTTCACGTTGTGCAAATTCCAAAAATACAATTTAAAATCGTTTGTATCTTTCTCGCTCTTGCTTTTTTTCCAACTCAAGCTTCAAGTGGAAACGACGGTGGCTCCATTTCACGTTGTTTATGAAGATGAGATGGGAACTAAAGGCAGGCGGAGATAATAAAACGGATGAAGAGTCGAAAGATACGGATCAGAGCGGATGAATCGTCTAAAAGACCAGCACATGACCGGCAGTTCACCGCTTGAGATCCGAAGATGGTCACGCCGCCTGGGTGGCGGAGTTTAACTACAAAAAAGTGACATTTTATGACGTATTCTCACTAAAGTGAGATTACAAAATAACCACCCTGTTTCCCCCCACCAGTCTCGTCTCGTCTGACGTTGTCGGTCGCCTAGCAACAACCGCACCACAACTCCCTCTATCAGACTGCAAACGAATTGAAAATGCACATGTAGTTTTCCTGCATTGAAAGTGATGCGCTCGCAAGGAAATTGACTACATAGAGCGGAGCACTTGCAGGGCAACTTCGGGCGTGGTGCACACCATCCCACGGAGGAGTGTTGTGGTGCGCAGGACCGATGGATAGGAGACGATGTGTGGCAGGGGGTGCACGAACTCACTCCGCATTCTGACGAGAGAACTCGACGAAAGGGGGGAGAGAGAGATGGGGGTGGAGGGGGGGGTTGAGGGCCTCCCCCCCCTCCTCCCACCCCCACTTCCGGCGGCGAGGAGGGCGGGAGGGAGGGAGGGGAGGGTGTTGCCAAGGGGATGCGGAGGAGGGGGATGAATATAATGAGGCCCCATCCAAGCAGAACGCCCGCCCTCGAAGAGAGGGGGCGCCTCGAGTAACAGAAAAAGAAGCGCAGAGAGGAGCGCGCCTCTTTCTCTCGCTTCGCAACTGCGCGAGAGAGGGAAGCAGTAATTGCTCGCAGCCTACGTTTCGCTGGTCCGCCAGAGGTCCGTTTCCCGACGTCGCTAGGAATGTTTGGACAACTTCCGCACATTACAGTCGTCGCGATCACGATAACAAGATAAGAAAACTGCCGTTTGGTGTAATTTTAAACGCCGTTCTTTTCCTCGAACCGTAGGAGATGTAATTTGGCGTCAAATTAAGGATGATGGCTCGCGACTGCTTGAGTCAAGTTGTCTAAGGAATCTTATTAATTAAAGTACGAGTATATGCCTGCTCAGTGATCCTTACTTCACAAAGAAAATTACCTTCGCTATTGAAAGTCATAAGTATCACAAGAAATGCGATGGAAAGTCGAAGGATTTATTTTTTATGATGATTATAATCAGCTCGACGATGGAGTCAATTCAGCATTTACTTTACAGAAATAAATTCAGGTACTCAATGAATATTACTATCAAAATTTTTGTTATAATATTTCTTGAAATATTCTTTAATATCTCAATAGTAATGATATCATTCATACGCCAACCATTTTGGCTAGAGCGACCGCAGCGCCACTTGAAGACATCTAACGCATTTAGTCTGCTATAAGCGCAGAAATTGGTGGATTTAGTTAAACATACGGTGGGTTGCCGTTTTTTCGTGTCATTGTATTCCTTGTGAAATTACGCATACAATATCAGTTTTTAGCAAAAATGACATGTTACTATGGTATTTTTAAACATTATATTCCCATGTGATGGCCTTTCTCGCCGTTGATCGTATGTGATTTCAAATGCAATTTGTGCAAAAATGAGGATGGGTTGGTATAATTATCTTCACTTTATTAGATAGAGGAACTTTAGTTCTTTAAGTGCTGAAAATATAAAAAAATGACATGACTTTCACTTTTGGGATCAACCTTTTTAAAGGGATAGATAGGGATTCCTTGCTTTAGCTGCATGGCAAAAATTTCGCATGACGAAATTCAACTTCTGCATGCTTGATGCCATAAATATCGTAGTGTATGCTGACAAATAAAACAATAAAAATTCTATTCCTAAGAGTTCTTAAACGTCAGTTGTCCGTATACGGTGGATATAGAAGTAACACCAGTTTTTATTTCGACGTTCCTTTTACGCAACGACTTAATTGCACGCATTACATGCGATGATTGTTCACTCACTGTACACACCTCTCCAGGCAACGTGCAGGCAGAAATATTAGACGAAGATGAAACATAGGCTCACTCGATGTGAAAATCTGCACCCGTCTCTCCTCCTCAAAATCAATACTTTTCGATACTGAGAATAATCAGAAGGATACCCAAGAAGACAACACTCACGGCTAAGGCTTGACTCACACATACATTCTTCGATAACAAGTTCAGGGATAGTAGAAATGATAAGGGATAGGATATAGATAGGAATATCCCAAAGAGTTAGCCCAAATGATTATGAAATACCTTAATTTGCATATGCCATTTTACACATGGACCACTATCATTATCACAGTCATCTCATTCAAGGTCCTTCAGTCCATCAGTGCAGACGAACGTGAAATTGACATCTGCATATGCATCTACATAATACCCTGCAAGCCAACATAAAGGTGCGTGGCAGGGGGGGAATTCTCACCAAACATGAACTACATATCATGCATAAAAAAGGATTAGTATTTGTACACTGTTCTAAACTTCACTGTTTAAAAAAAGATAATAACAGCAAAGCAAACATGCAAAAACATGCTGTTAGTTGGGTTAGCTTCAAGTTGTCATACCAGCAGGCAGCTACCAATGTTACCTATCCATTGCTACACTCGTATTGGATATATTTACCGTTATTCATATGCCTAATTGTACGGGGAAAAAAGGACATTTTGAATCTGTCGGTTCGGCAATCAACTTCTCTAATTTTGTAATCATGTGGACCATGATTACAAAATTAGAGGTAAGGCGATATGTATATGTAGGTATGTGGTAGTAAGTTGTGCCTCGCAAAATATTTTTAACGCCAACACTGAAAATATTGTCTAAAATTTATTTGAGAGATTAAGTCTAAATTTCAACCCGCGATCTGGCAATGATTCCAAATTTAATTCATTTAATAGACTTGTTACGCTAATATAGTTATCATACCGTCCCTTTACAAATCTTGCCGATCTCCGCTGCACACGTTCAAGTTCATTACTTAGACCGATATCGTAATGATCCCATAATACACTGGCAGCATATTCTGAATGAGGTCGAACAACTTACTGTCGTAAAAAAACCGTATAAAATTGGGTTGTCACCCAAACTGCACTTCCACTGAGGTGCATTTATGATCCTGTTTTCAAGACAGCTTCAACAAGTTATTAACACTGCCAAGTCAACACAGTTTCTGTTTCCGTTAAAAAACAGTTTCGAAAAGAGTAAAAGAAAAGTTCGAGCGCATGAATATGAATGTAGCTTTAGATTAGGCATTTTAATTATTCTTGTTGGTTTATGGCTTGACTGACACCTGGATTCTTTCGTGAAGAAGAACGCACGATGGAGACAGACTAACAAACTTGTATATCAATTATAAGTAAACAAAGAATAATAGGGATAGTAATTAATAATAATAGGAAAGAACCTGTTGAAACCAGGAAACTTAATATCCTCTATAATTTTTCCGCATTTCCATTACTGTTGTTTATTTTATAATGATATCCCAGATGAACTTGATTTTAAACTTCAGCGCCTACTAAATTCTTGTGTAAGATTTGTGTTCAACCCACGAAGAGATGTATCGCCTTACCTCAACGAAATCGGATGGCTTTCCACTACAAAAATGTCGGAAATATTACCTAGCTGCTTTCCTTTACGCATTGTTTCTTTATAAAAAGCCTGAATATTTACTTAACTTACTCTATGCGAAATTAGACTACCACTGTTACTACAAGAGCAGGTGTACACTTCATCTACTATCCCGCTCATCGTACAACTTCTTTCCAGAAATCATTCCAGGTTGTAGTATCCAATCTCTGGAATAACCTACCAGATAATGTAAAAAATATTCGGACTTTGAAATTGTTAAGGCAAATGTTTATAGTTTATTGTTAACCGCCTCAATATAACTCATTGGTGATACGAACAAAAATGTACATTTTTTATATTTCTTTAATTGTTTTTTCTTATCTTTATGTAACTTCAAGCTGTTCCAATAACTTTCTTCTTCATTGGTTCAGCTCTGCATGATTCATCGCTAGGTAACTGATGGGCTGTAATGTTACCTATAGCTACTATGATGGAACTTATTATAATATTAGGAATATTGTGTATGTTATGTTTTTCCTTTTTTTTCTTTGCATAATGGAACTCTTTTGTTGTATTGGTTTATCGCTCACAACGAGTAAGTGAGTTTATTTAACGATTCCATTTTTTCTACTGCAAATTGTGTTTTTTCTTAGAGTACAAATGTCCTGGAACGATAAATACATTTCTAATTCTAAAAATCTAATTCTAAGGAGCCGCAGGCAGAACATGTCTCGCAGGTTATCGGGCGATCGACGGCGTCACATCGTCTGCGCTTCCGTCTGGAGGAGCCGCACACTCCTGTTGCCGCACCCCATCTCGATATTCCCCCTCCCGCGCTCATAAATTCATCTCGCGCGGATGTTTATGTTGGGCGGAAAAATATTTGTCTGGGCCTCTCGGGCAATTATCATTTTCGGAATAATTTTTGTGTCCCCATAGAAGATTAACAGATCCCAAAGACTGCCCTCCCCTCGATAATATATCACTCTCAAATTTTTCATGCTCGCGTTTAAATATTCCCCGTCCCCCAAAGCAATTTCTATCAATTGTTTGTGGATCGTACGGCACGAAAAGTATTAAGGACAAACTGCAGTCCACTGTCGCCATCTTATATTTATGGCTCTTAAGCAAACAATGAATATCTTCCTAGTATGACCGTTTGGGAATCTATCTTAATTCCTTCAACCTGCGTAGTTCCGTAGTGTTATTAATATTTCTGAAATTTATGCAATCCATCAACTCTACATATAGTGGCTACCCTAGGCTATGGACTATAGGATTAGGACTATAGGTTATGCCAGTTAGATTAAATTTTTAAAAATGTGTAGTAATGAATTTTTGGAAAAAGAATTGTTCTCCTCCTAGCACGTACAAATTAAGTAATAATGAAATAACAAACGTGAAATCCGTTAAATATCTTGGAATAAGACTGACACATGATCCTTCCTGGGGTAAACACATACTTACGTGAATTAATGGGTCAAGACGGGGATTCATCAAAAGAGCACTGGGTAAATGTGACGATCATGTACGAGAAATCAGCTACTTTTCCCTTGTTAGACCTCATTTGGAATATGCTGCCAGTGTATGGGATCCCTGAAATCGGTCTAAATAACGAACTTGAACGTGTGCAGCGAAGATCGGCAAGATTTGTAAAGGGACGGTACGATAACTTTATTAGCGTAACCAGTCTATTGAATGAATTAAAATGGGAATCATTGTCGGATCGCAGGTTGAAATTTAGACTTAATCTCTTAAACAAATTCCAAGACCATATTTTCAGTGATGATGTTAAAAATATTTTGCGGACCCCAAGTTATTATGGTAGACTGGACCATAATTGCAAAATTAGAGAAATTGATTGCCGAACTGACAGATTCAAAATGTCCTTTTTTCCTCGTACAATTAGGGATATTAATAGCGGTAAATATATCCAATACGAGTGTAGCAATGGATGTAGCCCTCTTTCGAATCAAAAACAGTGAAAAATTTGTTGACCCTTAGCTTTTCAGAGATCTCATTTATGGTTGGGACAGAACTTTACGCTTTACTGGTAAATTACAAAAACATTCAATACAATGAATTTGATTTAAAACTAATTTAACAATATTGGGGAGCCCTGCTCTAGGATTTAAACATCCTCTTCAGGGTTTAGTGTTATCTGACGGTCGTAAGTCTTTTTGTTTCCATAGGCGTCTAGTGTATATTCACTAAATATACTTAAGTATATTTCCGTCCATTCATTAAAAAATGATGAGGGGGAAATGGCGACAAACACTCTTAAATTAGACTGCTTACTTTACTCTCATTAGACTGGTTACGCTAATAAGATACCGTCCCTTTACGAAATTATTATGTATTACCACTAAGAACAATAGCACTGGGTAAATGTGACGATCATGTACGAGAAATCAGCTACTTTTCCCTTGTTAGACCTCATTTGGAATATGCTGCCAGTGTATGGGATCCCTGAAATCGGTCTAAATAACGAACTTGAACGTGTGCAGCGAAGATCGGCAAGATTTGTAAAGGGACGGTACGATAACTTTATTAGCGTAACCAGTCTATTGAATGAATTAAAATGGGAATCATTGTCAGATCGTAGGTTGAAATTTAGACTTAATCTCTTAAACAAATTCCAAGACCATATTTTCAGTGATGATGTTAAAAATATTTTGCGGACCCCAAGTTATTATGGTAGACTGGACCATAATTGCAAAATTAGAGAAATTGATTGCCGAACTGACAGATTCAAAATGTCCTTTTTTCCTCGTACAATTAGGGATATTAATAGTGGTAAATATATCCAATACGAGTGTAGCAATGGATGTAGCCCTCTTTCGAATCAAAAACAGTGAAAAATTTGTTGACCCTTAGCTTTTCAGAGATCTCATTTATGGTTGGGACAGAACTTTACGCTTTACTGGTAAATTACAAAAACATTCAATACAATGAATTTGATTTAAAACTAATTTAACAATATTGGGGAGCCCTGCTCTAGGATTTAAACATCCTCTTCAGGGTTTAGTGTTATCTGACGGTCGTAAGTCTTTTTGTTTCCATAGGCGTCTAGTGTATATTCACTAAATATACTTAAGTATATTTCCGTCCATTCATTAAAAAATGATGAGGGGGAAATGGCGACAAACACTCTTAAATTAGACTGCTTACTTTACTCTCATTAGACTGGTTACGCTAATAAGATACCGTCCCTTTACGAAATTATTATGTATTACCACTAAGAACAATAAGTCAAACGACAAAAATACCGTATCGCAACTACCATGGTATGCACACATTACCAGTCTTTTTTTATTTTTATTTAATTCCATCTCAGACTAATTTTTCGTTCATCTCGCTAACGTCACCCACCTCATCTCGTACCGTTATTCGTATCTCTAATTGTACGAGGAATAAAAGGACATTTTGAATCTGTCAGTTCGGCAATCAATTTCTATAATTTTGTAAGTATGGTCAAGTCTACCATAGTAAGTTGGGGTTCGCAAAATATTTTGAACGTCATCATTGAAAATATCATCTTGGAATTAATTTAAGAGGGTGAGTCTAAATTTCCACCTGCGACCTGACAATGATTCCCATTTCAATTCATTTAATAGACTGGTTACGCTGATATAATTATCGTATCGTCCCTTTACAAATCTTGCCGATCTTCGCTGCACACGTTCAAGTTCGTTACTTAGACCGATTTCGTAGGGATCCCATACACTGGCAGCATATTCCAAATGAGGTCTAACAAGGGAAAAGTAGCTGATTTCTCGTACATGATCGTCACATTTACGTAAACACTATGATATGCAATAATAATAGGACCTGCCAGCCGTTCATGGTCACCCCCCTCCGCTCACCCTGTAAGCGGCGTTCCTTAGAACCCCAGCCAATAGAACCACGGCTCTCCCGGGGCGACGGTGTCGCTACGGCGCACTATGGGGTATAGAGGTAGCGCTCACTTTCAAAATCGTAGAACTTTTGAATGAATTGAGATATGAACATAAATTTTATTTTATTTGAAAGCTAAAACTCTAAGGAATAGAGGAAAAATATGTTTCAAATGAAAAATAGCAATAAAAGTCTGCAGAAAGTGTGCGAATGCCGTAATTTTTTCCAATTATTTGTATAGACTAAAATAAATCAGCGAAAAATAAATGTTTAAAAACAAAAATATACATATTATTATATTTTCTCATACTCATTGATAATAAGATTAAACTAAGACGAAATAATAAGTAATATTTATGTTATAAACAATTTTTTATTAATAAATTAAATAAATGAAGTAGTACTCACGTTAGAAAAATTTTAAAAGCAGATTTGTAATTTTCAAGAGAAATATAACAAAAAAGCATTGGTGTGTTTTTTACATGCAGTTAATAGTTTAGCCACAAATCGATTTTGAATGTATCGAGTCGCGCAACATGCTAATTGTGACCCAAGGCGCGCTGCACAATGTCAACCGCAAGCTGAAATGAATTACGTTGTATAACTTGCAAAATCATTAATCTAGATCCAGTTTCAACATATGTTTGAAAATAATATGTAGTTACAAAGCTAAGAATTTTATTCGCTGTCGATGTATGCATTCTCCCTGTAAATTATAATTCTGGTTATAATATGGTGAATAATAAGATTATTAATTTTGTTAAGTTTAATGCTGGAAATTGTCTCACCCTTCTTTCATAAATGCGCCTGCTTCCAAGGACATTGATTTTCTTTTCACTCTCTGCACTCGAACAGCAATATTCACTGTTTAGTTTATCAATAGATTTAAGCATTTTTATCAGTAGATAAAATTCTTAGCTTTGTAACTACATATTATTTTCAAACATATGTTGAAACTGGATCTAGATTAATGATTTTGCAAGTTATACAACGTAATTCATTTCAGCTTGCGGTTGACATTGTGCAGCGCGCCTTGGGTCACAATTAGCATGTTGCGCGACTCGATACATTCAAAATCGATTTGTGGCTAAACTATTAACTGCATGTAAAAAACACACCAATGCTTTTTTGTTATATTTCTCTTGAAAATTACAAATCTGCTTTTAAAATTTTTCTAACGTGAGTACTACTTCATTTATTTAATTTATTAATAAAAAATTGTTTATAACATAAATATTACTTATTATTTCGTCTTAGTTTAATCTTATTATCAATGAGTATGAGAAAATATAATAATATGTATATTTTTGTTTTTAAACATTTATTTTTCGCTGATTTATTTTAGTCTATACAAATAATTGGAAAAAATTACGGCATTCGCACACTTTCTGCAGACTTTTATTGCTATTTTTCATTTGAAACAAATTTTTCCTCTATTCCTTAGAGTTTTAGCTTTCAAATAAAAAAAAATTTGTGTTCATATCTCAATTCATTCAAAAGTTCTACGATTTTGAAAGTTAGCGCTACCTCTGTACCCCATAGTGCGGCGGTCGCGGAGGGCATCGCCGGATGGTTCCACTTTAAAACGGAGCCAAATTTATAGCTAGATCTCCGAGTGTCGAGGACTCAATAAACGTAAACCAAAGTGTTCGCACATGGATGCGCGGATGCGGCGGGGGATGTTTTCCCCTAAGGGCCCTGGGGGCGAACCGGACCACGCCCGGGAAAAAAAGGGCCCTCCAATCCCCCCTTCTTCGTTCATTCAATTCATTAAAAAAACAAAAAAGAGTAACGGCGCGCAGGGAGTCTTCCCGACTTCTCGGTCCGTGGGAAGGAGGGAGGAACGCGCCATGAATCAAAGCGAAGCGAAGGAGAGTAATCGAGAAAGTAAAATATTTGTTTTCGCGTCGGACAGCGCCGTGACAAACGCACGCATCGAAATCGGTGTGTTTGCGCCCTCGGTGGGCGGGAGGGGAGGGAGCGGGGCATGACGGGAAGGGAGGGGGCGGAGGGGAGGGGACGACGGAAAGAGAGAGAGAGAGGGGGGCGAAAATAATAATTAACAACGACACGGGGGATCGCGCATGGCGCGCAACTAACGCACGATTACACGAACTAATTCGTGTCCATGCGATGCGATGCGTAGTAACATCTTGGACTATAATCGGAGACTCGAGTAACTGTACCGAGGAATAGAGGAGTTCACTTCTATGCAGCAGTGGACAAGGAGAGATAATCGTGAATACATCACCCACTCAAATATTGAATTTTGTTGTTGATAAAACAAATTAAAGGCAGGCCTCGTATGAGTTACATATAACAGGTCGTAACGGACGTGAAAGAGAGGAACTACGTTAATATGAAGAGGTTGGCCGATGTAGAAGAATCGAGTGGAGGGCTGCGTCAAACCAATCCCAAGATTGCCGACCGATGATGATACTGAAATCAAATTCCTGTATTTCTATTGCTATTTCCCGCGTGTGTTTATTTCTGTACTGATTACGAACCGATGCCGTAGAGGCCCAATGAGTTGACCTTTAGGCTGGAGATTCCGGGTTCGAATCCAGCAGAGTTCTTTGGACACGGACAGTTAAAGGGAGGAAGCATGGGTAACAAAATATTTCTGGGAGCCCTCGCGCAGCACAGGAAAGGAATTGGCCGTTCTATAATACTATTTTAATATCCTACGCCATTGGGATTCATACTAGGAGGAGCCTTCATCTACATCTGCATCTACGCGATACCCTGCAAGCCACCGCGAGGGTGTGTGGCAGGGGGTTAATATCACCAAGAATGCACTACTGGCATGGATTAAAGCAACTATGGGGTCTCATGTAACTAGATTGTTAGTATCTATAGTATTTAAGGGGTTAATACAAGCATCATGCACTACAGACTACTCTAGAATATTTCACCTAACCATCCCTTTGCTATCCTGCCTATTCTGTTCTCTAATAGTACGGTGGAAAAATGACATTTTCAATCTATCAGTACGGCAATTATCTCTTTAATCTTATTTATCTGGTCGAATCTAGCATAATACGCTGGTGTTTTTAATACTTGCCTAACATCTTCAGCAAAGCTATCCGATTGAAATATCTCTAATAGATTTAATCTGTACTTTAACTAACACTCTGATAATGATTCCCACCCTAATTCTTTTATTAATTCTGATACACTACTCAACCTATCGTAACACCTTTTAACGAAACTAGCTGCTCTACGCTGCACACTGTCTAGTTCTCTCATCAAACCTAATTCATTCGGATCCCATACACTGGCTGCATACTCAAGGTGGAGCCTAACCAATGAAAAGTAGCATCGCTCTTTTGTCTTCTCATCACATTTCCCAAGTACTCTTTTTATGAATCCTAGCTTTCTCTTCGCTCGGCCGCATGTTTCCCGGATGTGTCTCCCCACGATAAATCTTTAGTGATTGTCACACCTACATACCTTATGATTTCAACGCTTTCGATCTTCGTGTTACTAATTTTATAGGATCGCTCTATCGAATTACTACAAAAATTTATAGCTACACACATTTTATAAGATTAAGTTCTAACTGCCATTTATCGCTTTTAGGCTATTACCGGTGTGGTTTCTTCTTCCATTTTTCATATTTGGTGAATAGGGACTTTGAAAACACTTTGATGCGTTTGCCATCCGCGATCTAATTAAGTAATCATGCACACCACCATTGGTAACACTGACGAAATGCTCAATTAAACTATTTCCAGGCTATAAACATCACATCCATTATAGGCATAATATACTCTTCGAGAAAGTTAGCGGAAAGGCAACCAGTAAGATAAATCTGTTTTGGATTACTGTTCCTATTATTTCACTACCTATAAGAAACTACGTGTTTTTGCATGCTCTTACATAAAAAATCAGTATTTTATTTCCTACATAAATCGGATATTGTACTTAATAGTTTTAGGGAATCATCCACGAGACCTCCAGTATTTAATCGAAATGCCAATCTTGTTAGTGAGGGTACAATTTACGTGGTGCGAAGCCCCATGGTCATACATCAGTTTGCAGTTTCTTTCCTGTGTCGGCTGTGTTTGTATGTACAAAAAGACCTATCACCGAAAAAGTATACAGCTTGTGTCTAAGTGGCAGTGTTATAGACCTCTCCCTGAGTCGAACCAGAGACTCCGGTGAGGAGCTCAACAAAGTCACTGATCTATTACATCTGCATCTACATAATACTCTGCAAGGAACAACACGGTTACTTAATGAAGGTTTGTGGCAGGGGGCGAATTGACACCGAAAATGCATTACATATCAAGCATAAAAAAGGATTAGTATAGATGTACTGACTACTAGTCAGTAAGTACTCCACACCTAAAAAAAAGATAAAAATAGCAAAGCAAGCATGCGATATGATGCAGTTAGTTGGGTTAGCTTCAAGCCCTCATTCCAACATTCAACTACCTATGCTATCCATTGATACAATCGTATTTATGATATTGGATGTGTTCACAGTTCTTCATATCCCTAATTGTACGAGGTGAAAGGACATTTTGAATCTGTCAGTTCGGAAATCTATTTCTTTAATTTTATGATTATGGTTGGATAAGTTGGAGTTCGCCAATTTTTTTTTAACGTCATCAGTGAAAATAATATCTTGAATTTATTTAAGGGGTTAAGTCTACATTTCAACCTACTATCTGACAATGATACCCATTTTAGTCCATTTAATATATTTCTACAGGTTGGAACTATGGTGTGAACCGGACAGCTACACATTTATATCTAAATCGACGTTGACCCTATAATGCTGAAAAGAGTAATCAAAGCGGCCATTGTGCAAGCAGTGTTTCCCCCGTCACACTCCAGCATCGGTGTGCCCGGGCGCACACCTGAGGTGCTCAATGGTGGGGGGGGAGGAGGGAGAGAGAGGGAGAGGTTGAAGAAGGGTCGGTTGTCAGCCCCCGCGGGAACGGCGCGTAAATATAAACCCAATCGCCCACGGCTGTTGGTTTTTATGGTTTCGGGAGTTGGGCAGGCAGAGAGACTCGGCCGGGATGGGCAAATGGGATGAGATAAATCACGGAGCGTGGATTGGAAACGTGACGTGCAGCGTGAATTGTGCGCGCGGCGCGTGAGAGGAGGGGAGGGGTTGCGTAGGAGGAGTGGGGGAGGGAGGGAGGGAGGGGAGGGAGGGAGTACCCTTTGGTTGGCGCTGCGGCGAAGGATATGTATTTGGAGAGGAACACGACCATCCGGATATTTGTGCCGTGGTAATTAACCCTTATAGAACCTGTAACACACTGAAGGATTCCTTTTAGTGGCACGGTTACTTTATGAAGGCAACTCTATCGGTATTTACCTGCGGGGAGCCTCTTGTCGTTAGCGATGGTCCGACAGGCCTATGCCATGCAGGGATACAGCGGTAACAGTCCATGGCGAGAAAAGACAGCGTGAAGGGTCTGATCTAATGTTCTCATCACAATCCAATCGTGATAAGACCTTTTGGCTAACAACGGACCACATTAAATAAAAAGACTCCATAGTATTTAATATGAGTGACAGTGAGCTACTTGAGCGATGTGTAGCGGAAATAATTTAAGAAGTCGCAATTCCTTACCTTGTCTTCCTCTCATTGTTGAATGACAGAATAAACTCCTTGGCATAGAAAATGGAAGGGAAGCTTATATTATTATGTATTCTTTTTTATATATGCATATAAAAATATGTATGCATATATTTATATATATATATGCATAGAGAAAGGAAGGGAAGCTCATATTATTATATATTCTTTTTTATGGCTTCTAAATACCATCACTTCTTTCATATGAACGGATAAAGTGTAATTAAAGTCAATCGGCTAAATCTAATAATTTTATCGTAAGCAAATTTTATACTTGGGATTTTTGATCGATTTTAATACTAAACTGAAGTTTTCCCTCGATGAAATATGTTACAAGATTAACGTAAAACTCAGTGACAAGTGCCTGAGCCCGGATGACAAATTGGAAAAAATCTGTCGCAGGTGACGTAAGGGTGGATTAGCAATTATCGCTATTCTCTTCACATTAATTTAATAACAAATTTCCTTTTTTTAGCTCATTTATTCAATGCTGTTCAATGAAATGCCAAATTAAGGTTCTGAAACGCTATCTTAATTCATATATTCTCCATATTCCGTGCATTTCAATGCCTCCAATATCTCCGTCGTAATTGTCTATTATTCGCACTTTCAGGGAATATTCTGCCACGGATGATTTATCTTCTAACTATTCTATATCTACATGGATGCTAGGTGAATTTAAAGTTCAACTAGACTCAAGTCACAACGTACAAGAAATGGCTCTCTCAAACACACGTATTGGGATGCAAGGGGAAAATATAGATCCATTGTTGGGGGCGTACATCAGAGCTTATTTTTTTCAGGCATCTCTCGATTAACATTCGAAGTTCATTTTAAATGGATCTTAGCCCTAGCACTACTTATAATATGAATTCTGAAGAAAATCCAAAAGTGTACACATGAAATATCTTTGAATAAATAATTGATCCGTATCCCTTGCAACTCAAAGAATTGGATCTAAATACATGATCATAATCGGTCAACAATCCTAGGAATGCTTTCACGCAGCCCTCCACTCGATTATTCTATCGGCCAACCTCTTCATATTGACGTAGCTCCTCTCTTTCACATCCTTCACAACTTGCTCCTTATAACTCATACGAGGCCTGCCTTTTCCATTCTTCCCGTTCACTTTTCCCTCGGCGATAGTCTTCATCAGGCCATCGTGTCTCATGAGATGGCCGACTGAGTTGTCCCTTTTTCTTTTTAGAGTTTTCAGCAGACTTCTCTCTTCTCCTACTCTTCTTAGCACTTCCTCGTTACTTACTTGGTCGATCCATTTTATCTTCATCATTCTTCGGTAGCACCACATTTCAAATGCTTCCAGCCTGGACTTCTCTGCTGCTGTTATTTCCATGCTTCACTGCCATATTCTATAATGCTCCAGATGAAGGTTCTAATGAAATGTTTCCTCACTTCAACACTTGTATTTGCAGCTGTAAGCAGAATCTTCTTCTGGTAAAATGCCCTTTTCTCTTGGGCAATTCTACTGGCAATTTCTCTTTTACTCAGTCCATCGCTGGCTACTCGGCTTCCCAAATAGCAGAACTCTTCCACCTCCTTGATTTTTTCTTTTCCTAGTTTAACATTGGTCCTGGATTCCTTTCTCCCACTGCATACAAATACCTTAGTTTTCTTTTTTATTTATCTTCAGATGATATCTGGTCATTGTTCTTTCCATATTTCCTATTTCTTTAAATCTCCTTCTGTTTCTGCCATGACTGCTATGGCATCGGCGAATCGTAGCATTCTGATTTTCTTCCCGTGGATATTCACTCCCGTAGACTTTTCTTTGGCTTCTTGGATGGCTTTCTCGATGTAGACCTTGAATGATATGGGAGACAGTGCACAGCCTTCCCTCACTCCTTTCTTTATGCTTGCCTCAGTACTGCTGGGTCCTGATTTGATTATGGACACCTGATTTTTATACAACCTGTAGATAACTCTTCGGTCATTGTATGATACTCCAATTTCTTTCAGAATTTTTAGCATCATGTTCCAATCCACGTTGTCAAATGCCTTCTCCAAATCTACAAATGCAACAAACGTCGGTAGATTCTTCTCTATAAGTAGCCCGAGGGCCAAAATCGCTTCTCTTGTGCCCTTGTTTCTTCTGAACCCGAATTGGTCCTCATCCAGGAACTCCTCAGCTTTTCGCTATATTCTTCACATATGTTTCTCGTCAATATCTTCGAGGCATATGTCGCCAGACTTATGGTCCTAAAATCATACATAGATGTCTAAAATGATATGCAAATGCCGGCAGTACATCGATGCCGGAAGATGATATGCAACGTATGGTTTTATCTATGGTTTTTCAAGTCTATACCAGCACTTGTAGGTGCATCAAATGTGGAGAGGGAAATCTTCAGATTTCCACTGAACATGGAAGGGGAAGGAGGAGGGGTTGGAGGGAAACCCGGCGTCGACTTAAGCTTGCTCTTTACGAAAATACGTCAAGGGGACCACGGCTTAACGTCCCATCCAACGGACTAAGTACTGAATTGGAATACTAGCTAAAGCGCTGAAGCACAAAGCACTCAACTACTGTCCGTTGCAAAATTCCGTCACCCGAATTTGAAGACAAATATCTAGAAGACGGCTCAATGTATTAAAAAATAAAATACTTGATATTAAAGCGTGTTTATTTTTGCGTTTAGTGATTGTATACAAATTTTATAACCGTTTATAAAAATTTCAGTATGTGCTTAGAAACGGAATTTTAGCGCATTTTTCCGCCTTCCGACCGGTTGCTTCGAATTTACGGCTTCGTAATAACAACAAGGATGGAGATATTAAAATACTCTTTTCACAGATTGTAGCAAAGATCTTTCTTAGTAGTCACTCGAAGTTTCATATTATTCAGTGCATTAGTATTTTCGTTGTTGTTGAAAAAGTAAGACTGCGTTATTTTCCGTTCCGCGCATCCCTGAAAATCGCCGATTGGACCTTATTTTTGCTCTTGAGCTCATCACCACTAATCCGCTAATTAAACCTTAAAGGAATTCGTTGGTTAATCAGTATTCATTAACATTTATTTTGGAAAAAGAGTAAAGAAGTAGGACCCGGGTTACCAATGAAAAATATCTGCGGTTGCCATGATTCGAAGACGGGTCACCCGGGTGAGAGGCCAGTACACTAACCACTGCAATATCTCTGAGTGTTGACTGTGAAAGCGAAAGCTGAAAATACAAAACAACAGAAAGAAGGTGCAATTATGCGGGAATCATGCAAAACTATATCCTATACATAATACCATGCAGGCCATCACTAGGGTGTGTGGCAGGGGGTGAATTCTCACCAACATGCACTACCTATCATGCATTTAATAGGATTAGTATAAATATATTAGTCTAAACTGCACCATTTAAAAAGATAAAAATAGCAAACTACGCATGAAAAAACGTGCTGTTAGTTGGGATACCTTCAAGTCCTTATATCAACATGCTGCTACCTATGCTATGGATTGATTTACTCGTATTGAACATATTTATCTTCGCTCTATAGAATTATTCCTTCTCCAACTCATATCCCTAATTGTAGGAGGAAAAAAGGACATTTTGAATCAGTCAGTTCGGCAGTTCACTGAAAATATGGTATTGGAATATATTTAAGAGATTAAGTCTAAATTTCAACCTGCGATTCGACAATGATTCCCAATTTAATTCATTTAATAGACTGGTTACGCTAATATAGTTACCGTACCGTCCCTTTACAAATCTTGCCGATCTTCTCTGCACACGTTCAAGTTCGTTATTTAGATCGATTTAGTAGGGATCCCATACACTGGCAGCATATTCCAAATGAGGTCTAAGAAGGGAAAAGTAGCTGATTTCTCGTACATGATCGTCACATTTACCCAATACTCTTTTGATGAATCCCAGTCTACGATTAGCTTGACCCATTATTTCACATAGTAGTATGTGTTTACCCCAGGAAAGATAAAGGAGACATCATATGAGTAAAGGAGACTCATATTCTCGGGAGTTCCTTATCCCTTCCTGCATGACGAAAGGAAAATAGGAACATTATTTCAGTGTGTATACCGAAACTGAATGGTTGGTATTGCATAGCGTATGATGGTGAGATGTTTAGTACCTTACTCGAGAATTACGGGCGCAAAAAAATCCTAAACGAAATAAAAATGTGCTGTTTCAACCGCTACAACACCATATGCCACGATTATTATTAGATACGAGTATTACTCCTCGATCCATCATCTTTTACTTTGCATCACATCTCTTGTGTGTGGCAGACCACATGACTGAGAATATTCATCAAAATAAAAATTGCTCGAATCGCGAGGAGATATACACCTCTCTGTTTTATTTAAATTCGGGTCCAAGATTTTTGCCTCGGTGACTGCCACCAGAGCCATAAATTTCCCTCGGGTCACGAGGTGAAAGCTTCGGTGAGGGAGACCTCAGAGAGGGGGAGGGAGGTGACACGTGACAAGCCACGTGACAAGACACGTGACCCCACGACGAGGGCGGATCACGGTGACTCCGGGCCGGAACAATAACACCTGCCGCCCCTCTTTCAGAATTCGTACTCACGTTTCGATTTCGTTGGCATGCAAAGCCGTAACATGAAGAAGGGAACGATTGCTGTAAATCATTGAAAATGGGGGTGTGTTTCATAAGATGCACCACCTCAAAGTTTCACATAAAAATTGGTGTGGTTATTTCCACTACAGTGGGATAGGTAAGTTTAGGCACCGCCATTTCTGTACGGAGACTTTCTCAAATTGCATTTTAAATTTATAAAAAATATATAAAGCTCAAATTCCTCGAAATAGGACGAAATAAATTTGAAATACCGCTGATAGGCGCTGATACGTTGCCACTGGAAGAGGGTGATAAAAACTTAATTGAGCAACTTCTAATACAAACACGAAAAAATTTCCGACTGCCCTGCCATGGGCGTGAAATACCCTAAGTCGGGGGTGGCGAACCTATGGCACGCGTGCCAGAGGTGGCACGCAAAGCAATTATTTTGGCACGCGGAGCTGGGAGGGCACTCGATCGATAGGAACCTCCATCTCACTCGATGGGTTGGCACGCGAGTCGAGCGAGTATACTCTAATTTCATACACTTTGACGCTCAATCGACAAAAGGTTCGCCACCCCTGCCCTAGGTATATCCTCCTGTTACCAAAAAGAACCAATCTAAGGAAACAAGTTCTCGTGGAGATTATGTGCCCGACTTGTGCCACGAAAAAATTAGCAATAACTTTCTATACCAAACATCTGCAGTTCCCCTACATCTCACAACCATTCTCCACGCACATACACCTTCAACTGTCGCTTTTTCTTGGGTTTTCTTTTCACAGTAGCAATATAAAAGATTCTGAAATTTAAAAAAAAGGTGCAGTGAAAAATATGGTATTTATGAATGGAGATCATTATATTGCAATCCGTCTATTGCATGTATGTTATGTCTGATCCTTTTCTCTTCTTTTCTTTTCGTAAATTCTCTTTTCCTTTTTCTATGCTCAACAATAAATTTAATTCAGAATTAAATTGAAATCAAAAAAATTCCAATTTTAAACATGACTTAAATAAGCTCTAACTCCCGTATTAACCTCAAAGCTTCCACAAAATCAACTATTTTATTCTAGGTGACCTTTATCTGCACCAGGCGGCCACCAAAAAGAGCTACATTTAATGAAAAATATCCCAAGTTGGCAGCATTGCTCCCAATCCATTCTGGTACAGCTATTTGGTGCTAGGGGATATTTTCCGTTTCCATTCTTTATTTATAAGTGTTAAAGTATTTTTATTAAATTAATTAGTTGTGAAAATATGTCCTTGAAAGTATTTTGTGTGTACAATTTGAGCATTAAAAGACGTATTGAACCTCTCAGAAGTGGCTATACGATATATTTGGATGGACAATCAGTTGTGGGAGATTTGAAGCAACAACATTCTCCATATAGAACAAGTAGACCCTTTTAGAAGACTAGTTAATCCAGTTTTACTCTTCATGGTACGGAGCAGGAATATAAATGGGAGTTGCTGCTAAATTCACAGCCAAACCAGATAATAATGAGGATAGCCAGGTTATTTGAACGCCTGCGTGAATGAACTTATATGAATGAGAATTGTTTAAGCGTTCAAAAAGCGTCAGCGAGAGTTACATCAGGTAATCAAATGCAATGTAGCAAGTCTTGGCAATGCACTGATCATCAAATATTCAACGCCTCTTAACCCAAGTGGAATACCTCATCAAACGAGTCCTTTTATGGTCATACGCATCGGTTTAATAAATCAGTGCATGGCTGACAGTGACATCCCTCTGCATGAAAAATTCGAAATGTTCTTTGTTAGTCTTCTACGCTTCGATTCCTCTAGTTAGGAGGCATGGCCGTAGCATGCATGTGTCGATACCACACCAGGGGGGTTATTTTGTAATCTCACTTTAGTGAGAATACGTCATAAAATGTCACTTTTTCGTAGTTAAACTCCGCCACCCAGGCGGCGTGACCATCTTCGGATCTCAAGCGGTGAATTGCCGGTCATGTGCTGGTCTTTTAGATGATTCATCCTCTCTGAACCGTATCTTTCGACTCTTGATCCGTTTCATTATCTCCGCCTGCCGTTAGTTCCCAATTCATCTTCATAAAGAACGTGAAATGGAGCCAGCGTAGTTTTGAAGCTTTAGTTGGAAAAAATCAAGAGCGAGAAAGATACAAACGATTTTAAAGTGTATTTTTGGAATTTGCACAACGCGAAGAACTTCAGCACTTTCAACTGCAATATATTGGGCACTTGAAGGCATGCTTTGTTTGAAATACTTATTTTATTATTAGCTTGAATTATCTGTGTATATATTTTGTATCACTATTTCCCAAACAATGTTGCTGACAATTCACGAACCGTTCGTGAGCCGATCATTGAGAGAGCGAATCGGATTTCCCGCCTTCCTGCAAAGAGTCATTAAAAAGGTGAGATTACAAAATAACCCCCCAGGATTAAATTGTGTTCCGTGGGAATGTTGGTGTAGAACCAAGGAGTACAGATAGGCAAAGAACAAGGAAAAAAACGAGGTTGACGACCGTGGGCATAAGTAACAGGCATTCAGGGAATCAGCGGGATTTTACTCAGCTGGCGATTAATAGGCATAAGAATGGAGGACTGCAAGTAATATTGAAGCCTTAAGACTGAAATTTAATATTAGAGTTGTAGAATACCCAAATTGGGCTTTTACCTGAGCGTCTTGAATTGTACGAAATGTCAGAACACGAATGATGGCCCATACATTTAGCCTGAGCACGCAAAGAGAGAGTATTTTTAGATAAAAATAAGATAAAAAATGTAATTAAAAAAAATTAGAAATAGTTTTCATCGCGGATTCATACTATGCAGGACGAATGTCACAATTCAATCCCCCTCTGGATAATCATCTACATCTACATCTACACGATACCCTCCAAGCCACCGCGAGGGTGTGTGGCAGGTGGAGAAGATCACCAAGCATGCACTAATAACATGCAAACTAGCAACTATATTGTCTCATGCAACTTGATTGTTAGTATCTATGATAATGTATCAAATGAGCCTAGAAGGAGAATAATTCATTAAGCAAGACTTTAAGTACCTAATCAAAGAATCCATTAATATATTATATGTAACCCTGTAAAAATAATAATATCGATAATGGAACTTCCGATCCTAATGGGGCAAAACAAATAATGGAAGGGAAATGTTTCATTAACTCCGCCTCGCCACCTAATAACCTTTGTATGCACTGCCTGCCTGCGCATGTTTATGCTCGCAAAATCTTGAACAATAGTCGGTCGATTGCCTTGACATTTTGACACTACGTTAACAAACGTGGAATCCATTAAATATCTTGGAATAAGACTGACACATGATCTTTCCTGGGGTAAACACATACGTGAAATAATGGGTCAAGCGAATCGTAAACTGGGATTCATCAAAAGAGTACTGGGTAAATGTGACGATCATGTACGAGAAATCAGCTACTTTTCCCTTGTTAGGCCACATTTGGAATATGATGCCAGTGTATGGGATCCCTACGAAATCGGTCTGAATAACGAACTTGAACGCGCTCAGCGAAGATCGGCAAGATTTGTAAAGGTACGATAACCTTATTAGCGTAATCAGTCTATTAAATGAATTAAATTGGGAATCATTGTCAGATCGCAGGTTTAAATTCAGACTTAATCACCTAAACAAATTCCAAGACCATATTTTCAGTGATGATGTTAAAAATATTTTGCGAACCCCAACTTACTATGGTAGATTGGACCATAATCACAAAATTACATAAATTGATTACCGAAATGATAGATTCAAAATGTCATTTTTTCCACGTGCAATTAGGGATATGAACGACGGTAAATATATCCAATACGAGTAGCTGCATGTTGGTATAAGGACTTGAAGGTAACCCAACTAACAGCATGTTTGCTATGCTATTTTTATCTTTTTTAAATATTGAAGTTTAGAACAGTATAAAAATACTAATCCTTATGTAGTGCATTTTTGGTGAGAATTCATCCCCTGCCACACACCTTTATGGTGGCTTGCAGTGTATTGTGTAGATGCAGATGTACGTCGAATTTGAATACGCGAGTGAATTTTTAGTAAAAACTTTTTGGACGCTCCAGGTGGAACTGGAAAGACGCTCTTCATTTCCTTGATCCTGGCTAAAATCCGTTCAAGCGGCCGACAATTGTGTTAGCTCTTTGCTGCCACGTTTATTGTAAGAAGGGAGAACAGAGAGCATTCAGCTCTTCAACTGTCACTAAACATATGCAATTCACAGAAAACGCTAAAGGTAACATTTCAAAATCATCAGGAGTTGGAAAGGTTCTTCAGGCGTGCAAAATCAGTGCATGGGATGATTGTGTAATGGCTCACAAGAAGTCATTGGAGGCATTGGAGGATTCATTGAAAGACTTGCAAAATAATCAGGTTCCACTTGGTGGAGCGTTGGTGTCAGTATCCGGTGACTTCGGTCAAACGCTTCCAGTTATACCTCACTGAACACCAGCTGATGAATTGCATGCCTGCTTGAAATATTCAACTTTATGCAGCTCAGACAAAAAAGTGTGTTTCCATTAAAAATGAGAATTCAGCTTCATACCAAACCAACAGCTGGCGTATTTTCTAGACAATTACTCGAGTTCGGTGACGGCAAACACCTTCCAAATGTACCTACAAATCCTTAAACAGCAAACATCACCTTCTCATATAATTTTCGCAACATCATTAATTCAAAAGAAGAATTATCAGGCAAGGTTTCCCCAAAGCATCGAAATAAATTATCGAAATCACGCGTGGTTGAGTGGAATAGCCATTCTAGCGGCTAAAAATGTCGACGTACACGATATGAACAACATTATTCAAAACAGAATCGCAGGTTAAACAGTGACATACGACTCCGTTGACTACGTGATGAACCAAAGTGAAGTAGTGAATTTTCCAACGGAATTTCTCAATTCTCTCGATGTACCCGGATTACCGTCACACATTCTGAATTTGAAATTTAGAGTATCAATTTTATTACTTTGAAGCAATAAAAGTTTTCCAATGGCACAAGATCAGTAGTTACCAAATTGATGAGCAATCTAATTGAAGTAACAATTCCTATTGGACCCCATAAAAGTAAATCTATAATATAAACCATTGCTTACATGAAGTGTTTTCCGATGGCTGCATGGCCATTAAACAAAATGCATGCCTAATAATTTCTAAGATTGTTCAAAAATGTTATGGTAATTATTAAACCACAAGTTTAGTTCTTGGATTGTCAATGAAAAATTGTAGTTTGCTACGAATTTTACTGTAAAATAGCTTAATTGACTTGATTCAGACCTTTGAATTCGTAATATTTATCGAATAAGACGTCTGCAAAAATATATGAAAAAATATGATTTTTCCCAGGGAATTTGGAATAAAAATCCGTTGCGTTGACGCATGTAATATATTTCTTTATCGCATAAAAAGTGCCTGTTTATGATATGAATGAAATGCTCAATGAAACGAATAACGTAACGTTATATAAATTTATAAGATGGGGAAGCAAAAAATAAATAATTCAATTTTATTTCAATTTATTCAATTCAATTTGGGAATCAATATTCCGGCATCAAAATATTGTATTTTTGTTCTCTTGGTTGGATTTCGATGACATCAGAAATGATATTTTTGTAGAAAATGGGTATAAAACAAATGCAATTACTCAGGATCATTCTATTACGACTATTAACATCTGGTTCAGCCTAGTACACTCGAACCACGCAAGAAATCCACAGGGAACAAGGAAGGCCTGGTAGCTTAACATCGATGAGGCACCTTGCCGAAAAATTAGAGTTAACGGGGTTCGAGTTCCGGTTGAAGAAGGTGATCTTATCTCTGTGAAGACAGGACTTGTAATTTCAAGACTAGCATTGTGTGTTTGAGAAAAATTCACTTTTTAAAATATTTTAGAAAAAGCGCACCTATCATGACCACAGTACACCGCATAAGTCCATGAGTAAATTCTTAAAAACTGAGGCTAATTGCCTTATCTCCCATCCGAAATTTATCGACCGAAATATCTTGAAGAAGAATTTAGAAGATTTTTAGAATCTGAAAGAAGAGTCAATAGCCAGAGAGAGGAGGAAAATATTTGTTACAAGCAGTATTTTGCGCCAGTATAGTTTCTTATTTTCCTTGGAAACATCAAGGTCAGCTCTAAAAGAAATTGACAGAAGTCCGTTCCTAAAGTTTATACTGCGCAGGCTGCTGTAGGACATTGTAGGGGTATGCAAAAAGGGAGGATGGAAGGGGTAAAGGCCGTTTTACACTGTCATTCGATACTGCGCAGGCTGTTGCGAGAACACTTGCGGAAGAAATATTTCGCCGTGTAAAGCGACGACTTGCGAGGACAGGCAGCGCCACTGCGCGAACGCTTGCGAGCAAATGAGAACATGTTCTAATCTGATACATGCGTTCGCGCAAGTTTGAAGTTTATTTCTCTCACTAGATGGTGCAGATGTAACGGTAACGAACTGTCTGGGGAATTCTAGCAATTAAATAGGTTGTTGACGATTGAATTGGGCGTTTTTGTATGCACTCAAATTCTTAGGTAGAGAATAAAGTGCATTAATGATGAGCTGGGCGATCAATCACGTGGAAGCTTAAATTTCGTGCGTAAAGGAAGAACTCGTTACCTTGGCACAGATTCGTTCGTTCGTGGTGCAACTTTTGGGCTAAGTATACGGGACTAGGGTCTCCACTATTATGTTTAGACTATGGCTTCAAACATATTTTAAAGTGGTAGTAATTTATCGCATCTTTCACGTCCAATTAATTGCTACTTAACAGATCTTGACGTTATGCGGCATATTGACGGTATTACCACTACTGAATAGTATATATTGTAATACTGACATAATGCACCGTGTAAAGCTTTCAAAAGCTAACGTCCTCGCCATTTTCTACGCCACGGACTTTCGCACACGACTGCTCAAACGGAAGCAGCATCAACTTGCGCAGTTTCAATGACCGAATGTAAAACGGCCTTAACGCTCAATTCGGATTTGAATAATCTCCGTGTTCGTACGCTGAACAACGAAAATGTTTCCACTGCGTGATCTGGCGAGCATTGATCGAATGAGCCGTGGTTGATGAGAACGCAGCATTCGTTTTCATCCTGAGGCGCCTCAGTGGGGAGGTGGCGCTTGCGGGCGCCATTGCTCTCGGCAGTCGGAGCCACGGGCTCTAATTAATGCCGCGGCGTGATACGGATTTTCGCCCCCCGCCCCTCTCGCCCCGGGCGACTGACTGCCCCGGGGGCGACGCGGCTCCCCAATGATTTCGCGGCCGACGATGCGGCGACAAATTTCACGCGGCCTCACCCCAACCCCTTTATGAAAAAATAAAACAAAGAAGCCAGAGCTGCACCCCCACCCTGCGTCGCTAGCCTCCCCACACCCTTCCCGCTCCCTTGCCGCAGCCAACTCCTTTGTGCCGCTCGCTAATGATGAGAGCCTCCCTCGCCCTCCGTCGAGCGCTCAGAGCGAAACATGGCGAGGGAAGAAGACTCCTCGTTTTTCGCGGCATTCGTTGTCGTGGGGCGGTCAGGAAAGCATTCGAACGAACTCTGCAGGCGAGGCCTAGGGAAGAACGGGACGGTACGATAATAATATTAGCGTAACCAGTCTATTAAATGAATTAAATTGTCAGAATCATTGCCAGATCGCAGGTTGAAATTTAGACTTAATCTCTTACACAAATTTCAAGACCATATTTTAAGTGATGATGTTAAAAATATTTTGCGATCCCCAACTTACTGACTGGACCATAATCTCAAAATTAGAGAAATTGATTGCCGAACTGACAGATTCAAATTTTCCTTTTTTCCTCGTAAAATTAGGAATATGAATAACGGTAAATATATCCAATACGAGTGTAACAATGGATAACATTGGTAGCTGCATGTTGGTATAAGGACTTGAAGCCAACCCAACTAACGGCATATTTTTGCATGTTTGTTTTGCTACTTTATCTTTTTTTAAATAGTGAAGTTTAGAACAGTGTTTGAATACTAATACTGATCCTTTTAAATGCATGATATGTAGTGCATGTTTGGTGATATTTTTCGCGGCAGAAGAATTTGCATTCACCAGCTGCCACACACCTTGCAGGGTATTATGTAGAAGTAGATGAAGAACGACGGCTGAGGGAGCGCTATCATTGCGGAGAGACTGACCGGTATTCCCCATGGAGTGAATCCCTAAAGTTGATGCTCTTAGAATCCTATGCTAACGCCTGAACGACGCGGCGTTGAATTCATGGAGACTGGTGGTTGGTGGCGATGAATATTCAAAATAATATTGAATTGGATAGAAAAGATGGATGAAATTTGTTGGACGACGTTGGAAGAAAGATACAAGGGAAGTTGGTGTGAGGTTTTTTTAAATTTGATGCTCTTGGGATGCATTTTTTGGTGGGGGTAGAAGAATTTGCATTCGAACGAATCGGCGATAGGAAGATTTCAGGCGAGCTTGGATGGGAGTGCAAATGTTTTTATGTTCAAGAGGTCACTTTTGAAATTTCCGCAGTTATGGAATATGATATCCGTTAATTCGTTCATGTGCGTGCGAAATTTAAGAATATTCGAATTTTCGATTCAATATTTTGAACGAATCTCTTGAAGAGTGATAATTATTTATAGAAATTCAATGCCAATGGCAAAAACGACCGTTAATGGCACGGATTTTTAAAATTTTAGTAGAAAATATTTACAAGGCGTTTGGACTTGACGCAGCTTTAGTTTTCAGTGTAGACCTTGAGTTACTTTTCACAGAGAGGAATAACATTTTCTTCAAAAGGATCGCTTACCATATTTTTTTTTACTGGCGAATCTGATAGAGTTTGTAAAATGTATTTATCCGTTTTTAGATCCGTCAGTTATTTCTCGAGTTATAAGCGGCGAAAAATTGATGTTTTTAACCCTTTCGGAAAAGTGGGCGTGGTGCAACCTCTGACGTATATCGACTTCGTCCAATCACAACTGAGCCCGCGAAACTACTTCGCCTTATCGCAATGGGGGGGAACACAGCTGACTCTGCCAATAGTAGCAGTTACGACAGCATCTGTGCGAGCAGACATTCCGAGGACCCCCTCCACTCCTTTCCCTTCCTCGAAAAGCAGCCAAGGACGGGAGGAAAATGACGTCAATGTTATCACAGCAGTTTTTTCGGTGGGCGTCACCTTTTCCTTTTTTTAATTTTTGATTTATGAGTGAATGGTTGTGGTTAGAAGATTAATTCTTTCACTAAAATTCTTTTTTCGTTTCCATCTAACGATTTCGTGTACAAAATTGCGATTTCGGTTCCGAGTAAGCACCCCCATTTTTCTTAAATGATATTAGATGATCGAAGGGGTGAATCACGCAGATGCGTCACTCATAAAGAAGGGTTTGTTGGTCTGAGCCAAGCAATAATGCTGGGAGATGCCAGGATTTGAAGGTTGTGAAGCACTGGATGGAGCCCACGTGAAAAATTCAGAATTACGCGCACAGAGGCGAAGAACGTGTCTCAGCGAGGGAAGTCGACGAGGAGGGGAGGGATGGGAAGGGGGGGTGGAAAAAAAAATGGCAGAGGGTCGTCCAATTAGCGGCGGCGAGGGATGGAGCAGACGTCACGGCTCTCCAGCCACCCCTGCCGCCTCAGGGGAGGCCTCCTCTTCCGTAGGAGGGGCAGGGGGGGGCGTCTGTAATTGTTGCTTTTGGAAAGAGTCCAAACGAGTCCTCTGGGGGAGAGAGGCGGGCCACCCACACTCTCCAGCTCTCCCCTCACGGGGTGGAAAGGGGCGAGCGGGAGGGGAGGCTAATTCTGGATCCAAACACTGCTACCCCCCCCTCTGTCACCTCACCCCGTCCGTAAATCCTTCCTCGACCCTTTGATCCCCTTCATCGGAACAAAATCCGCGCGATCCCTCTCCCCTCGCGGGTGACCGAATGTGAAACGTTATCCGACAGCGGAGACCGATTCTTCAAACCATACGTCATGCATTCAAAACGTTACGGTCCTCCGATGACCGAGACAAAATGATGGCTCACTATACCCCTCTGAAAAATTGAGTGACTCACAACGTCATACTCGTCGATATCGATGTCGGAGGCTGAGATATAATCGGGAAGAGGAAACCCGCGTCCACTTCGTTCCTGGGGGTTGCGCCCGAATGAAGAGCTAGCTTAAATTTTGCAGCAAAACGGCATGCAAACCAATATATTCTGCCAGTTAATTTTGCTTATGACGAATTCAAAGATCACTAACTAGCGGTGAAAACTTTAGCGGCGTTTCCCCTAATTTTGCCTTGGGTGAAAGCATTTATGCAAAATATTTACCGTTACTTCACTCTTCCTCACTTTGCACATCTGCACTCTAAACTTTTGTTCAATATGGCTCAAAAGTTACCTAACAAAGAGATCACAATGTGTATTCATTAATAATCATTACAGTGCTTTTATATATATTACCTCTCGTGTACCTCAGGGTTCAGTCTTAGGCCCTGGATTGTTTTGGTGTATATTCTTTGTTGCCACGACTATCGTGGTCAGGTTAGCCTTTGCGGATGATTTTGCACTATGCTGCAGTAATTTTACATGGGAACGTCTAAGATACGATATGCAAAACGACTTAAATTACCTAAGACTATGGTTTTTTCATAACATATTATCTATGAATGTGCAGAAAACTATATCTACAGAAAACTATATCAATCTTCAATATTATTTGCCAATCTTGCTATGTCAAATTATACATATTTTTTGGTTACATTTTGTTAATTTTTATATTTTTATTACGCCTTGCTTTTGAATGTTCAGTATTTGAATTCCAACACTATTGTTTCTGATGGTAGCTTTATTCAGGTTTTCCCCTTGTAAGCTACCTAAAGCTCAAGTTTTTTCATTCATTGTATAATTATATGTATGAGTTTGAGGATTATAAAATATCTATCTATATCTATTTAAAAAGATCGCCACTTCTCAGGTAGGCAAACATAACGTGTCGCAGGAGGTCAAGCAGGTTTGAATTCAAAATCAGAAAATGAATTTCCGGCAGCTGTTTACTGTAACAAAGGCACAAGGCTAATTAATACGGCTCACGATCAAATAAAATGCAAGAGAAACGTTTCATGTGGCTGACATGAAATGAATTTTAGGGTACAGCAGATCAGTCCCAGCGTCCTTTTTTCGTCACTATCGAGTGAAATGTATCGCTGGATGAATAATCTTTCTCTTTTTGCTCCATCCAATGCTTGAAGAAAAGTGGAAGTTGGAAGGGCTGTTTTGGATTTCGGTTTAATGCATATTTCTGGTAACCGTTAATTTTAGCGAGCACTCACTCTCATGACACAAACAAAATGGTGCCGGGATCGTACACCAATTAATGTCTTATGCGGTAGGTATGACTTGATGTAACTCGAATAGCATCAATAAAAAATTAACAATTACAAATTTAACTCTAAATATATCATAGATTGGTGAATGTTAATTCCCTTAGAGGTACCTACACTTTCCGAGGCGCGTAGGAATGCAAATGGAAAAGATATTCTGGACGAACGAAAGTGTCCAAGCTTAGGATGAAAGTGAATAAATAGAAAAAAAATCAGTGATGGAGGATAGTTGCACACCGCAATTATAGCAACAGCTTCATTGAATGCTTCGCTATGAACTGTAAATGGAACGCCAGCTCACGCCTCGGCATTTGTAACGAAGGGTTGTCCAAAACGGGAGAGAGACGTGCCTCTCCCAGTGCAATCGTAGACACGGCTGTGCCCCCCCACCCTGAATGATCTCCCCCCTGCCCCCGCGACTGCACAGCAACCCCCCCCTACCCCCTAATCCCCCCCGGAAGGAGAACCTGTTTCCGGGGGGAGGGGAAGAAGTGCTCTTCCAGGGAGGGGTGAGTTCCATCCGAGTGGCGCTGACGGAGAACACCTTGCTGAAACCCACTAGAGGGCGTAGCAACGATAATCACGACAATAATAACATCTCCCGCTCTCAAAGCGAAGGAGTAGTAGGAGGGGGGGGGTGTGTGACAGTTGACGAGCTAAATAAGCACCGGCGGTGGGGGCGTTTCTAAGGCGAAAGAAGACGAAAGGGCATCATTAAAATTTCCCAAGTTCGTTAAGAGGCGATGATTTTTCGGGATGGTGTCGCGGCGATGGGGGCGGGAGGGGGCGAGGGAGAGGGGGGCGGTCGCCCCGTCGCGGGGCCGAGGTGGCGCCCTCCCTGAACAGCCACTAGGTGAGTCAACTTTTAAAAATATATGCGACCCAGGACTATCGCATTAGTGCAGTAGCTCTGAATGATTTAACATAGATGCAGAGGATTAATTGTTATATGCAAGTTTATTGCATTTTACAGTTATAGTAGAGTAGTTACAGTAGATACTATGATTCTTCTGTCGAAAAGTTTTGTTTTGTCGAAATTAAAAGTATGGCTGTTTTCGATTGCATGATTCCATACTTTTAATTTCGACCAAACAAAAATTTTAGACAGAAAAAAATATCAAAAAGGTTATTTAAAGAAATGTATCATATTAGTAAAGATCAAAATTCATGTAATACAATAACTGGCATTTTGTAATTTAAGTAAAATATATAACAATTTGACACATCGAAATCAAAAAAATTGTAACATATAGACCTTAGCAACCAATTTGTAAACAGACCAAACAAAAATTTTACACAGAAAAATTATCAAAAAGGTGATTTAAAGAAATGTATCATATTAGTAGGGATCAAAATTCATGTAATAAAAGAACTGACAATTGTAATTTAAGTAAAATATATAACAATTTAATACATCGAAATTAAAAAATTATAACATATAGACCTTAGCAACCAAATTGTAAACAAATTCACCTTATAGAACTTAAGGTATGTAAAATTTATTCCATGTAATTTTTTGGCGTTAAAATTTGTAAAACATTATTATACTGTAAAGCATTTGGCACTGTAAACATCCTTTAAATCATGTTTCTTATTATTATTATGTTATTGGTGGTTCATCCCATTTTTAGCCCAGAAGAAGGAAAAATACAATTGCCGAAACGTCGGTCAAAAGTTAAATATTTTTCATTTTTAAAAAAGGACATAAACTCCCGAAAAATCATCCATATATTTAATAAAAAAGAGGTCTGGAATTCAACTTACCGGTAGATACTATATTAGAAGTAGTTACAGTAGATACTATATTACAGGTTTACTACATGTAACCTAGTCCTGTTAAAGCTGAACGTCGGCTGGAATGGAAACCACCAACATGCTTGGTAAGACCTCAGAGACTCAGAGATTCACTGATAAAAATATTATATTAGAGGTTTACTACATGTAACAGGAGCGTATTTATATCACGAACAAAGAGGACAGCATTTTTTTATAATTTTATAGGTATGATATCAACGGCTGGAATCTTAAAGGGCGTGAAAGGTGGAAAAAGAAGAGGAGGCGATAAAAATTACAATAACTCTCGAACATTTTAGCAATCAGGAGGTGATGTGGGCTGAGAAGGAGACGAGAAACAATATGGTGGAGGAAACAAAAGTAAAGCCAAACATATTCGCCGACCCAGAATGCAGGGATCCTTCGTCTTAACCACGCTCTGACATGGACATAAATATGAGGGCGTAAACTAAAATAGATACACTAGTCATTGTTTCTGCGTCACTCAAATTATAAAGTTTGGCGAACTGATTCTTCGCCGCAAATAATTAAAACAAATTTTAATTCTTAATTTCATATTATGGATAGCAACATTTCGGTTTTATGGATAGTTGAAGGAAAAATGGAGCAATTTCCAATTGGCGATTCACATCCAAATAAAATTGCAAGCTTACAAAATTATAATTCAAGTTATCTAATCATTGAATATACTGATAAGTACCGAAAATAAATATAGTAAGGAAAAATCAGTTCTGTTAAGTGGGAAGCAGAGTAACCAACGATGGACGAAGCAAAAAAGAAATAGTGAGTAGAATAGCCCAGGCAAAGAGGGCGTTCTATAAAAAGAAGAATCTACTTACAGCAGGAAATACAAGCGTAGAAGTAAGGAAAAAGTTTATGAGAACATACATCTGGAGTATGTTCCTCTACGGCAATGAGACATGGACGATGAGAGCTGCGGAGAAGAAAAGGGTGGAAGCATTCGAAATGTGGTGCTACAGAAGAATGCTGAAGATAAAATGGATCGACCGAGTAAGTAACGAGGAAGTGCTAAGAAGAGTAGGAGAAAAGAGAAGTCTGCTGAAAACTCTAAAAAGAAGAAGGGAAAACTTAATCGGCCACATCTTGAGACACGACGGCCTGATGAAGACTATCGTCGAGGGAAAAGTGAACGGGAAGATTGGAAAAGGCAGGCCTCGTATGAGATACATGGAACAGGTCGTGAAGAATGTAAAAGAGAAGAATTACGTCACAATGAAAAGGTTGGCCGATAGAAGAATCGAGTGGAAGGCAGCGTCAAACCAATCCTAGGATTGTTGACCAATGATGATGATGAAGGAAAAATCGTGGATGGTAATCACTAAATATTGGCAGTTAGCCATTTCATTCTTGTTCCTTCCCATGAACCCATTTTGGTTAAACTTACGGGAACTTTGAAGATTTCTGTGTAACCTTATGACATTTTACAGTTTAAACAGCTAATTCCCATGGCGATCGAAGACTGAGACGTTCATTTGTGCTTTTCTCTACACTTATTCTTTTCAATCATTTGTGCTAATTTACCGCTACCGCAATTCGTATGCATACCTGAATTTGATTTTTCGCTGTTGGTATTAGTCTGTATTGGTGCGTATTTATTTATTTCATTATGTATATTACCAGTGTTAACACATAGTTTTCTATATTTGCCCGCTGAAATTTGAAAAGTACGTTTACTTGGAACATGACTTCAGCCATGTAATACGACGAAGGCGTCAATGGACGATTGGTAAAAAACTTAGATGACAGGATGAAAAAATGAAGGTACGCTACGGATAAATTCAACTTTAAGAGATAAATGAAAGTAAGGCGTAAGATGATAGTTTCTCTCTTTCTTGTAAAATCACAACTGGCCTTCTATTTCCTACTTTTATGCCTCCCGTAGAGAATCAATTCAGCTAGTAGGTACTAAAAAAACAATGCGATGATAAAAATAGGAGATGCACGCGAAGAACGAAAATAATTTTGAATTAGTTTTTTCCGGATGGATTGACAATTATCTCAGTCACTCCCCCGTAATCTTCAGAAATGGAATGGCGCCGGTGATCCTGGGTCCGGTTGTAGTGGTAACAAGTGCCATTGTAAAAAGGAGAAACATTTTCAGCACTGAGGTTTGGTCCTGACTTTGGTCCAGCCCTGGCCGCCCTTCCCTCGCAGTGGATGCCCGCCCCCCCTGGGGCGCCCCAGGTCTTCGGGGGCGGCCCCGTTTCCGTGCAAACGCCGCCGACGCCGGCGCATGTCGCCCGGTCCGTACCCGTGGGGAGGCTGCGCCAAAGAAGAGCCATCCTTCTCTTTGGGGCCCCCACTTTGCAGGGGAGGGGCCCGCAATTAGTGGTGGCGTCCAATCCGTGCGAGAGCACTCTCTCGAACGACGATTCAGCGTTCGGTGCCCGACGCCGAACACCTGGGCCCTCCCTTCCTTTCCTTCTTCGCATGGCAACTGCAACCGGCAGCAATGATCATGAAGAGGGTGTGCTTCCATGCGTGGAATCCAATCCATTTAAGAGACTGCGTTCACGATCGCAGCGTTCATCCATGAAATTCTCCTGTTAATTAGTAGATAGATGGTGCATACAATTAACATTGTATAGAGGCGTGAGAGTAAATTTATTGCAAGACATGCAATGGGGTCGTTTACCATTGTTTTTTTTATTTCCGAATCTGATAGAGTTTGTAAAATAAAAAGACCCGTATTTTTCTATTTTTTGATCCGTCAGTTATTTCTCGATTTAAAGCGGCGAAAAAATGATGTTTTTAACCCTTTCGGAAAAGTGGGTGTGGTGCAACCTCTGACGTATATCGACTTCGTCCAATCACAACTGAGCCCACGAAGCTACTTCGCCTCAACACAATGGGGGGGGGGGGACAGCTGACTCTGCCAACAGGAACAGTTGCGACAGCATCTGTGCGAGCAGACCTTCCGAGTACCCCTCCCCTACTCCTTTCCCTTCCCCGAAAAGTAGTCAAGGACGGGAGGAAAAATGACGTCAATGTTATCACAGCAGCTGTTTCGGTGGGTGTCACCTTTTGCTTATTTTAATTTTTGATTTATGAGTGAATGGTTGTGGTTGGAAGATTGATCCTTTCACTAAAATTCTTTTTTCGTTTCCATTTAACGATTTCGTGTACAAAATTGAGATTTCGGTTCCGAGTAAACGCCCCCATTATCGGACATCAGGTATCGTCAACTTGGCTGTCATAATTGTTTCCATGCGAAGCGCTAAACACGAAAAACTTTCGAGGAAATATTTGAGGGGATCAAAGTTATTGGAATATAGGCATCAATTACCTCCGTATGAACACATGAAAAGCGTCAATGCTTTACATCGAAAATGTTGTGATACAGTCAGAGGATCAAGGATTATATCAAGCGTTCTGGAATATCAAAAATGATATATTGGAATGCGTTGAAAGAAGAACTGAATTGATAAGAGTCTAAAATCGTGGAGTTGAGGGTGAAGGCGGTAGTGAAATGTTATACATTAGAATAGTGAAAATGAAATGGCGGATGGTGTGAGAGATGACGATGCCTTCTGGCGGCAGTAGTTGGAAAGCAATGAAAAGAGCGAAATAGGCGCCTAGATCCTCTTTCCATGTACTACATTCCTCCGATATAGGTACTTTACACAGTGCTCTTGTGAGAATATCGTCAATATTACTGGCCAAAAGTCGAAGGTTATAACCCTGAAGTCCTTGCAGAGCAATCCGTTGTCGGCAGTAGCCCTCTAAGTTACAGGCATTAAGTCTCATCCGACGGACGGAAATCTGAAGTGTTATTAGTGTTTTTCCTGTTTCAATTATGTCGGGGCCGATGTAACACTGAAAAAATATGCCATTGCCGGGATTCAAACCCGGACTGGCTTCATTGGCTTCCCCGGTTGGGAAGCTAATGAAGTTCTATCCAGCTCACCAACCCGATCCTCACAATTTTTGGTGAGCACTACTTTTACCTACCCGAAAAATGTACCGACGATAGTTAATCAGCATGCTTGCCTTCCAAACGGTTGATCCTGCTTCGATGCACGGCGAACGCCCAGAAAGTTATAGCAAATGACTCATACTTATTGTGGGCAGAATTGTATATTGAGGAGTACCACAAGGCTCTACCCTCGATCCTCTAATATTCTCTCTTTATATTAATGATTGCCCATTATCACTCAAAAGTAGCAAATATCATCTATATTACGATGAGTCTCAATAATATCTGGACTCAAATGCAAACAACGTGCATATAATTTGCCAAATATAAGTAATGAATTTGCTGGAATCAATAATTGCAGCAAAGCCAACTACTTAACAATAAATACTAACATATTACAAGCCATCATCATTGGGTACCCGATAATTCCAGCATCAATATAAAAAGATAAACTTACGCCCTTAAGAATAAATGGTGAAGAATAAATGGTAAAGAATAAAGATTCCTTATTGCGAGCCACTTAGACATTTGCGAATGTTGGTAGGTGAAAACCTTTCATGATCGTACCATGAGACCTGTAAAACCATCCATCACCTCCAAACCATTATTCAACCTGTACAGATTGAAAAGGGATCACCACATCTCTAAAAGAACATCGGCGGTTAATTTACCGCATTTAGATTAAGCCGATGTAGGCTATCAAGACCCATCACAATAACTACGATTAAAATTGATGCGCTCTCTGAATGCTTGCTTCAGGTTCATTCTCAATACACAATCTGATACGATCATATCACCCACTGCATAAATAATCTATATAGATTGAAACGTAGTTACAGACGTCAACTCCGCTCACTTCTTCTTTATCGAGTTCCGAGCAAATAAACGCCCCAATTCCTCTTTTGCGATTTTAGGGGGCTGAAAAATGTCCATAATTCTAATACGCGGGGGAATCAAAATCTGCACCTGACGACCATTTCCTACAAATCATCGAGTAACAATCAGTAGAGCGGCTAGGTTCGTTAAAAGGTGTTACGATAGGTTGAGTAGTGTTTCAGAATTAATACAAGAATTAGGGTGGGAATCATTATCAGAGCGTAGGTTAAAGTACAGATTAAATCTATTAGAGAAATTTCAATCGGATAGCTTTACTGAAGATGTTAGGCACATATTAAAAACACCAGCGTATTATGCAAGATTGGACCAGATAAATAAGATTAGAGAGATAGATTATCGTACTGATAGATTCAAAATGGCATTTTTTCCCCGTACTATAAGAGAACAGAATAGGCATCATAGCAAAGAGATAGGTAGGGGAAATATTTTAGAGTAGTCTGTAATGCATGATGCATGTATTAATCCCTTAGATACTAACAATCTAGTTGCATGAGACCCTATAGTTGCTTGTTTGCATGTCGGTAGTGCATGCTTGGTGATCTTCACCCCCTGCCACACACCCTCGCGGTGGCTTACAGGGTATCGTGTAGATGTAGATGTAGATCCATTTCTAATTGATTTAGGGTTAAACTCGCGATTGGAATAAACTCCCCGGATCTTTAGAAAATACCCGTCACTTCAGTCTCAAGGGCGCTACGTAAAAATCTTCTCAAAATTCAACATGAGCATCACTGGTCACGAATATTTCCATTGATATGTTTGCGCCAATGAAAGGATATCTTAAAGAAAGCCGGTCTCTCTCTCCTCTGTAGGATAGCATAGCTATCTTGATCTTAACAATATGAACATATTTCGTACCCCGTTGTCTTATTTGAGGCAGTGCTCAACCGACAATGGGGTGCATTTCTGCCACCAGTTCAGAAATCACTCCACGCCAGCGCAGTCCTCTCTTGTTATGGAAATCGGTGTGACTTGGGAAAAATGCGCTAGATTGCAGTATCCAAGAGAAAGAGCGTAACCATAGGGATGTGACCTCCCCACGGGCGTCAAGCACATAAACACAGGCACAAGCGCATACAGAAGCCAAAGATATATACCAATAAACGAGTCAAGCACGTGCACAAACGCAAACGAAATAATATCACCCCTCATTTGTCAACATTTCTGGCGTCGTCCGTAGAGCGCTCAAACACTCCCTCCGCTCAACCCCCCCCCCCCCCCCAAATACCCTCCCCAACCCCTCCCCAACCCGCTCTCCCCCCTCCTGCTACCCCACACCCCGATTTGCAGCGGAAAATCTCTCGATGAATCGGACGATTGCCTTTGTTAAGGGGGGGCGCAGGGTAAGGGCGCGCCCGGGCGATCCCTTTCCGCTCCCTTCCCTCCCTCATAATCCCCTCCGACTCCCCTTGCCACCGAAAGTCTCTTGGGGGGCCCTTAAAATCCACGCTACGCCACTAACACCCCCCTTCCCCAACAAAAACCTCCCCATCATTATATCCAGCAGCAGCGCGCACTGCTGTATCTGCCCACCTAGCCACCCGCCCCCATACAAATCCGACCAGGTCCTGGATCCCACCCCCTCGACCCTATTATGCGTCGTCCCACGTCCTCCTCCCCTCCATCCCCCCACAACGCCGACGACCCCTTCACCAGCAACAATGGGCGGACGACAATGGTGCAGAGGGGTCCTTTTAGGAAAACCCACTGTTACCAGTGGCATATCGAGATCTCTTGTTACACCTGCTCGTGCGCCTCACAGATTCCGAAAGGGTGTCCCGAAGGGGGCGAAGGGGGCGAGGGGGCAGGTCTCCGCTGCCCCCTCCCGGGGCCGCCGAGGAGGGGCGGGGCGCGAACAGCTCGCCCCCGCGGCGGTCCGTGGAAGGATTCGCCGCCTCGATTCTCATCTCGGAACCTCCAATCTCGTTATCATCTACAACTTGCCCCTTAAGGCCTGACCCTTTGATGTCCCCGTATCACATGACAACCCTTATTATTTTGCGTACCATACTTGTGGACCAGCCAGTACAGCGCTGGACCAGACTTATTTGCGACCATTTTTCCTCCCTCGGAGACAAAGAAACGGAGGATGCTGGTCTCAAATCAAGGGATCATGTCTTAGCATTCTAGAAAGTATGTCTGAGATGTGTAAAATCTCTACGAGACAATCACGCCCTTGTAGCTAACATGATAATTCCCAAAGTTCTATGTGACGTACCTACAAGTATTTGGTCAAAATTCTGATTATTTGAAATATCTTAACATATGCCTTTCCCCAAGTTGTAGTTCATATTCACACTCATTGAATGATATTTCGGAATTAAGATCAATAAAGGCTAAATCGGCAAAATAGGCAAAATGTCTAAATCCTTGTCGCTCATTCTTGACCCGCAAAGCATACCCGCTCATGAAAAATTCATATCGGACTCAACACTAGCGAGAGGATTACCTGGTATGTGCTCGTAAATGATTTTCTAATTTTCTCCACTTCGTCCACTTTCACGTAAATTGTCTAGATCTTGAACCATTGATAATTTAAGTTCATTTATCCTGCAGCTAGGATGATATTTTTTTGGGAGGAATCAAGCATTGGGCAGTGACTGAATCAAGTTCCTTCTTTAGCTCATCCAAACATAGTGTACCACTCTCTGAACATTTATCAGCTGACTATGTCTCACTATGCAAGTCATTAATATATCGGCTTTTTGATGCTCAAGATTCTTGTTTTTCTTACATGCTCACAGATTCAAATGTTTTGGCATTGTAATTACGAAATCCAAGCAAGTTTTCTTTGACAATTGTTTTAGGCTGGCTAGCTTTGGCACAGAAAATAATTTCCCCAAATCATGACCACTTACCCGTGAACCGAAGTTTAGGTACCTACCGCAAAACCCCTGATAAATCAATTCGTCTTTTAACTATTTGATTCTGCAAGGAATTTTTCATATTATTCCACAACTCTATATTCACATTATTTAGTTTCCGCAACGCAGTCTCACATTTTAAAAGATTCGTATCTCTTCGGCGGAGCGCCTCCACAGTAATTTTCACTGGCTGCAGTGTCGCAAGAATAGAAGAAGCAAGTTCATATTCACACTCATTGAATGATATTTCGGAATTAAGAATCAATTAAGGTCTTCAATAGGCAAATTTTTAGCATTATAAAACGTTTGATCATGTCGACTAAGTGCTCCGTCGAGTTTTAACGTCAATAACAAGAGCTTTTTCCTCACCAAATTTTTCAGTCACATATTTTTGAAGGAATCTGCCATTTTTGTAGGGTGATTTTCTAAAGAGAAGAACAGTTTTCTTCATTTTTTTAATCAAAACCTTGATGTATTGCTCAGATTGTTTTACACGCACCTGCGTCTTCAAATAGATCAGTCCCGTCTGTTTCATCGCTCGAAGGAAAGTCTTCATCGGCGAATCAACTTTATTCAGATTCTACTTCAAATTTATTCTTTATTATGATTACTCTAACCTAAGAATTGAATAAAAATTAATTTCTACGAGGTGGATACCATGAGCAAAACAAAGTTGATAATTTCCGGTATCAACCGACCAACATTTGCCGTAACACTTGTACCGTCAGTGGTGATTGTGAAAATATCTTTTTCCAAAGAAATTTCATTATCTCTCAATCATTATTTCTTTTTTATAAGTTCAATACACCATTCTGAGGGCAGATTTCCATTAATTCAGATAATCCCCAAGTTCTAGACCTTTGTTTCTCTTTCAGAGGAGGGAACGTTAATGTTAATGTATTTTCTATTGCGTGGCTAAGTCAATTAATGGAAAGTTAGTCAAAATATTCTGGAATTTTTCACCTTTTTCAATACTGGCAAACACTATGTCTCTAACACGCGCGCCGTAAGGTTATACTACAGTCACTTGCAGTATTGGGAGATTTGTGGATATCTGAATGACCCGGACATTTCACAGCTTCGCGTAAATCGGCAGACGTACAGAAACGGCTGAATATAAAAAGCAATCATTATAGCCTGAACTGCACTGCATCTATTATCAGTGCAGTGCAGTGGATCTATTACCACCTTACAAGGCCCGAATGAGTCTTCCCTTTCTTCTCTCCTGATTTTACTTTGAGGACTTTCATTAATTAATTTATCTCTTGCCAGAAATAACTAACAACTACTAAACGTATTTCTTTCTGTTAATCAACATAATTGTGATTAATATTTGTGCTCTCAAAATATATTATTTCATATATCTCAATTTCTTAACAATACAACTTATTATTGATAAATAAAAGAATAATGAAAACTCATTTTCGTTTTTCTTATGTATCACAAATGATGGCTATTTACTCAGTACCATAAAATGAATTACTCAATGAACTCAGACATCTAACGAGCTGCATATCATGTCCAAGAAAACTTACTTGCTAACGCCGCCAAACTTTGGCCTGACTTTTAAAAAGAGCTCCACTCGTCAGTTTTGAACGAATTCATCATATTAATGGGATTAATTGCGCGCCATCAACTGATTAGACGATTACATCTTCTTAGCCTTTCTTTGAAGTTCGGGAGTTCCCCAGGGTATCGCAGTAGGTCCGCTTCTATTTCTTTCATACATAAACGATTTGGGCACCGTAGTTAGTAGTGAGCTTACACTTTTTGCAGACGATGCGGTAGTGTATAGGGGTATATCAAAAGAAGAAGACAGGAAATCGCTTAGCAAGGATTTAGATGCAATTCAAGAGTGGTGCGACAAATGGCAGTTAGAACTTAACCTTAAAAACTGTGTAACTATCAATTTTTGGAGGAGAAAAAATTCGATAGAGCGAACTTATAAAATTAATAACACGAAGATCGAAAGCGTTGAAACCATAGGGTTTCAATAATTAATTATAAAAATAATTAACATTGTGACGAATGAAAATTATTAGTCACACACTTTGTAAGGTTAAGTTCTAACTGCCATTTAGGTGTAACAATCACTAAATATTTATTGTGGGGAAGACACATTAGGGAAATATAAGGCCGAGCGAAGAGAGAGCTAGGATTTATAAAAAGAGTACTTGGGAAACGTGATGAGAAGACAAAAGAGCGATGTTACTTTTCACTAGTAAGGCCCCACCTTGAGTATACAGCCAGTGTATGGGATCCTAATGAATTAGGTTTGATCAGAGAACTAGACAGTGGTCAGCGTAGAGCAGCTAGGTTCGTTAAAATGTGTTACGATAGGTTGAGTAGTGTATCAGAATTAATACAAGAATTAGGGTGGGAATAATTATCAGCGCGTAGGTTAAGGTACAGATTAAATCTATCAGAGATATTACAATCGGATAGCTTTACTGAAGATGTTAGGCACAAAAAAAAACCAGCGTATTATGCTAGATTCGAGCAGACAAATAGGATTAGAGAGATAGATTGTCGTACCGATAGATTCAAAATGGCATTTTTTCCCCCTTACTATAAGAGAACAGAATAGGCAGCATAGCAAAGGGATAGGTAGAAGAAATATTTTAGAGTAATCTGCAGTGCATGATACGTGTATTAATCCCTTAAATACTATAGATACTAACAATCTAGTTGCATGAGACCCTATGGTGACTTTTTCTTTTTTTCCCCTAATTACTTTTAATGGTGCGGTGTTTGTTTTGTGTTGTTCATTTTTGTTTGTTGTGTCATTGTGCCTGGTGTGGATGCACCCCCTGCCACACACCCTCGAGGTGTGGGTATGTGCGTATGTCGAGGCAGGGTATGTCGTAGATATCATATTATTGGTCAGCGTAGAGCTGCTAGGTTCGTTAAAATGTGTTACGATAGGTTGAGTATTATGCTAAATTCGAGCAGACAAATAAGATTAGAGAGATAGATTGTCGTACCGATAGATTCAAAATGGCATTTTTTCCCCCGTTTTCCCCCGATCCTTTGCGGAAAATGGGGTGAAATATCCTCGCAGATAATTGGAGACGACATGACATTTTAGCTTGAATTAAGAAGTTATTGAAAGGAAACTCTAGCTTTGATTGATTGAACTATAAGCTGATTGAGAGGAGGCGCGGCACCAAAACTTGATGTATTTTGGATAGCAGACCAAGGGCAGGCGAAGAGCCAAGAAATTAAGGATTATAGCGGCAATTCTCGTAAGTAGGATAAGTAACGACGATCTGAGTTGATACTTCTCTGGAAACGGAATCTTTTAAAGCGGAGTTATTTTAATAAAATGAAAAAGATCACTCAAATGTTTGATCGAATATTCGTATCGAATGGAATTTGCTATCACTCCCGAAATCAAGCCACGAATGAGCAAAAACCAATTTAGCATTGAAATTTTGATGGTTCCCTTCGACCCATGCCTTATTTTCTAACTCTAGGCTAGAAACATGTGGAACAACAATTACGGTGACAGACGTAACTATGCAAAATTTCTATTTGATGCAAAAGGAACACACTATGCGAATTCCACTCTAAATTTTCTCAGTCACGTAGATGGAACTGGACCTGAAAATGACATAAAACTGTTGAAATCCGTGCTGTGAATAATAAACATATACAGTGAGATTCGCATAATTAAGGGAGAAAAGGAGGCTCATGGAATATTCTTCATCTTTTACGCCAAATATTTTTGGCAATATTTAATAGATTCAAATGCGAGGAGGCCTCACTACCACGACTCGATGGTACCAACACAATCAGTCTCCTTTTCGCCATTAATTGTGTTGTGGCGAAATTTCAGGTTTTGATCAATCTTCTTGTTTTTATGATAGACAAAGAATTAACTGTGCGAATCTCACTGCACATGTTTATTATTCACAACACGGATTTCAACAGTTTTATCTCATTTTCAGGTCCAGTTCCATCTCCGTGAATGAGAAAATTAGAGTGGAATTCGCATTGTGTGTTCCTTTTCCATCAAGGAGACAGATGAGGAAACTGACATCATTGCACATTCACGCTGAAGTAACAGCATGTTTGCACCGCACACACAAACGAATGGTGATAAAATCTCGGAGCGGATTAAGTGCGGCAAAATGTGCTCAAATTTCACCGTTAGACAGATCTATCGAGGGAATTGACATCGTTCGAAAGGTTTTAGCATCGATATGGTCGACGACAGCTTAGAGGGCGCATTCGTCTAAAACTCTGTCACTTTTATGCTGCGTTCTGCGCTGTCCCCACCAACACTCCAGCCTCTCGCAGACGAGTTTATTGAACCAATTAGCGATATGTGGGTTTCGCTACACCCGCCCGGCACACTCCAAATCCCCTCCACCCCCAATGTCTCGCGCTAAAACTTCGATAACGACCCCTCCCGCCCCAACTTGTGCCCCCACCCTCCCCTCCTCCCCCTCGGAATCCGCCCCCTGCTGGAGGCCCTGGGGCGCCATTATGCCCTGCATCCGCCGCCGCTGCGTTTGCGGAGTGCCGGTGAACGGAGCGGGAAGCCCCCCTTCGTACGTGAGTTCGCCTGTCCCCCTTCGTGCGTGCGTTCGCAGTGCGTTCGCGCACCGGCGCCAATTAATACTCTCGCGAATGGCCCTCCACGCCGACGAAATCCAAACAACGGATTTGTGTGACTCACGCGGCCACCCTTTACCAACCCCCTTGAAGCGGCGTACGCACCCCGTCTCCTCACCTCTCCACCCCACTCTGCATTCATAATCCAAAGCCTCCACCCCTTCGGCGAATAAAAGAGAAACCCCGTCCTCCACCCCTTCCCACCCCCACTTTAGAAAAAAAACAAACCCCTTCCCCGCGTTCCGAGCAAGAGTCCTCGGGTTGGATCGACATCGAGGGAAGTTTGGAAAAGGGGCGACTCCCAAGTAAATCAAAAGAGGCGCCCTCCCCGCACCCCCTCACGTCTTCTCTCCACCCCCCCAACTGGGGGATGTGGTCGCAGGGAACGGACGGTCTCGGAGTGGAACGCGTGAAGAGACGTTGGCTACAGCCAGCACTCGGACAAGCCATTATTTCACATCACATGACATATCGCTTGTCGCAAATATACACTTGGATATCATTTTCCAACTAGCAAATGCTGAAGTGTCTCTGTAGCGTTTTGATAATATTTTCTACAGGGCATCATTCATAACATATTTTCGTTTTTGATGCTCAATTGAAAAGAAGAATCTACTTACAGCTGGAAATACAAGCGTAGAAGTAAGGAAACAGTACATCAGAGTATACATCTGGAGCATGTTTCTTTACGGCAGTGAGGCATGGACGACAAGAGCAGCGGAGAAGAAAACGGTGGAAGCATTCGAAATGTGGTGCTACAGAAGAATGCTGAAGATTAAATGGATCGACCGAGTAAGTAACGAGGAAGTGCTAAGAAGAGTAGGAGAAAAGAGAAGTCTGCTGACAACTCTAAAAAGAAGAAGGGACAACTTAATCGGCCATATCTTGAGACATGATGGCCTGATGAAGACTATCGTCGAGGGAAAAGTGAACGGGAAGATTGGAAAAGGCAGGCCTCGTATGAGACACATGGAACAGGTTGTGAAGGATGTAAAAGAGAAGAATTACGTCACAATGAAAAGGTTGGCAGATAGAAGAATCGAGTGGAAAGCTGGGTCAAACCAATACTAGGATTATTGACCAATGATGATGATGCTCAATTGAAGATGGCGAATCGTTCCCTTTTGATTTTCAATTGAGGAGGATTCATCATATATTTTCATGTGGATGTTCAGCTGAAGATAGCGAGATAAAGACGATTCAATATGATCAACATGACTAGCCAATGTTTATGACAGCTCAATTTCCAGATACGGAACACCGGCTAGTCGCCCACTACCTTTCATTTTTCAATGGGGGCATTTACTCGGAACCGAAATCGCATTTTTGTACACGAAATCGTTGTACGGAAACGAAAAAAGAATTTGAGTCAAAAAGTTAATCTTCTAACCACAATCATTCACTCAAAAAAATCAAAAGTTAAAATAAGCAAAAGGTGACGCCCACCGAAAAAGCTGTTGTGATAACGTTGACGTCATTTTCCTCCCGTCCTTGACTGCTCTTATGGGAAGAGAAGAGAGTGGAGGGGGGTTCTCGGAAGGCCTAACCGCACAGATCCTGACGCAATCGTTCCTTTTGGCAGAGTCAGCTGTGTGCCCCCCATTGCGATAAGGCGGAGTAGCTTTCCGGAATCAGTTGTGATTGGACGAAGTCGATATACGTCAGAGGTTGCACCACGCCCACTTTTCCGAAATGGTTAAAATCATCAAGTTTTTCGCCGCTTATAACTCGAGAAATAATTGACGGATCAAAAAACGGAAAGATACGGGTCTTTTTATTTTGCAAACTCTATCATATTCGGCAATTAAAAAAACATGGTAAACGACCCCATTGTGGACGAACGACATTATACTCGCTCAGCATTCTGCGACGCACAGCCGAAATGCTTTATATGATCGATATGGCATTCATTATCGATATTCATTATCTCTCAGATCTAAGACATTCGTCGGGATCGATAGCAAGTTCCTTTGAGTGCCGCAACCGTATCAAATGATCCCAATTTCGACGCTCTAACTCAAGTTTTTAAGCGTGTACTATCTGTAATAATGTATTGCTTGCATTTAATGCTGATTGTATCTAGTCTTCCCTATCATATCACTAAAAATGCTATGATCATCATCATTATTGGTCATCAATCCAAAGAATGGTTTGACGCAGCTCTCCACTAAGTTCTTTTTTCGGCTAACCTCTTCATATTTACGTATTTCCTCTCTTTCACATCCTTCATCACTTGTTCCATATATCCTTCCTTACTTCCTTCGCCTTTCTTTCCGTCCACTCGTCCCTCGACGGCTGTCTTCATCAGGCCATCACGTCTCATGATGTGGCCGATTAGGTTGTCCCGTCTTCTTTTTATAGTTTTCAGCAGACTTCTGTTTACTCCCACTCTTCTTAGGACTTCTGCATTTGTCACTCGGTCGATCCATTTTATCTTCATCTTTCTTCGGTATCACCACATTTCGAAAGCTTCCACCCTTTTCTTCTCCACTGCTGTCATCGTCCATGCCTCACTGCCGTAAAGAAGCATGATACTTTATCTATGCGTTCTGATGAATTGCTACCTTACTTCTACGCTTGTCTTTCCAGCTGTAAGAAGATTCTTGCTTTGATAGAATGCCCTCTTTGTCTTGGCTATTCTACTGACTATTTCTTTCTTGCTTCGTCCTTTGGTTACTCGCCTTCCAAGATAACAGGACTACTTAACCTCTTCAAGTTTTTGTTTTCCTAGTTTAACGTTGGTTTTGGCCTCTTCTTTCTTGCTGCTCGCCAATATCTTAGTCTTCTTCTTATTGATCTTCAGATGGTATCTGACCATGTCATTTCCACGGTTACTAGAATCTTGTTCGGATCCTCTTCTATGAGTGCTATGCCATCAGTGAATCGCAGCATGCTAATTTTTTCCCCGTGGGCATTCACTCCAGAAGACTTCTCCTTGATATGTAAACATTAAAAATTGCGGGAGGCAGTACAGAAATTATTCATAAAACAGGTGAATACACTACAAAAGATGTCGTTTTAAAATGAAATTGCTCGCACGTAACAAAATCTTTTTCAAAGCAAATGCAAATTATCAGCTATCACCGTCGATTATATGTACTCCCACCTTTAAAAAATCTTGTCCAACAAAGATGCAAATTAATATCCAAAAACATTGATTTAAAGAGGTTGTTCCCACTAACGAAATTAATCCAAAAATGCAAATTCACTGCAAACCTAGGCGATTTAAATTAACTCCTCCAATCTAGTAAAATATTATTTAAAAGAGTAGCTTTTGCTATGCTAAAAACTTTTTAAAACAGATCTATCACCTAAAAAAATTCATCTAATAAAAAATTATTCAAAAGTGGTGCAAAGCCAGTGCTAAAAAGGTCTTATTGTAAATTGCCCTTCCAAAACACAAAATCTTATTCCATGGAGATGCAATCCCCTACAAATAAAGATGATTTTGAAGTCCTACCACCTACCACAATCCTTTTCAAGAGACTTCAATTTGCTGCTAAAAATATTGTAAAAAAAAAATCCACCCACATAACTGACACTTATTCAGAAGATTAAAATACACCGCCAAGACGTTAAAAGAAATTACTTGCACCGCACAAACTCTTTTTCTAAATCACCGGTTTTAAAACAGTGTAACCACCTAAAAAAACAAATCTAACAAAATCTTATTCAAAAGTAGTGGAAATCCACTTCTTTAGCATTCAATTTGTATTAATTAGTGGTTATTAGCAGTGGATTAGATTTTCTGTGGCATTAGATTTTAGTGCTTTAATGGTTTTGTGAAATCGACGTTATTTGCAGTGTATCTGTATTTCCGTCTAACTATGAGTAATTTTTACAGTGGACAGTTTCTACAGTGCTATTGTATCTCTCTTGAATAAGGTTTATTTGTTTTAAATCAACGTAATCGACAGTAAAATTTTCAATCAGACCTATTTTTAATAAGGCATTGTTTGTTGGCCGGGTTTTTTTAATTGACATGTTCAGTTGTGAATTTGCATCTGTTTTGAATTATATTTTATTAATTCAGAGAACGTTTTTAAGACAATATTTTTATCCATAAACTTGCATCTCTCTTTATAACATGAATTAGGTGAGAGAATTCTTTTGTGATCGAGGTTCTTAGTATATCTATATCTATATCTACGACATACCCTGCAAGCCACCTCGAGGGTGTGTGGCAGGGGGTGCATCCACACCAGTAGCGGATTGGTATAACATTAAAATTAGATTTTAATGACAGAGAGGGTTTTTTTTTAAATGGAAGGTTTTTACGGTGGATTGACATCTCCATGAAACCATAATTTTTTTGTCGGGTAGTACTTTTTACAAATGTTAATTTTTAGAAGAGCATTCGCATCTAAATAGAATAAGAACTAGTAAGCCGAATGACTTATATCGAATATCAAGGTTATTAACAGAGGATTACATTGTTTTAGAAAAGGCTTTTTAGGTGGGAGAAATTTCTTTTTAAACCAACGTTTTAGCATTTTACTTGCATCTCTTTTGATAAGGTTCAATTACGTGGCTAGAGTTTTTTAAATAACGTTATTAGCAGCATATTTCAATCTCTTGTGAAAAAGTTTTGCTACGTTGTAGGACTTTTTTAATCAACAAAAATAGCACGCGATTGCATCTCTTTCGAATAACATTTTGTGCTTTCGGCGCGAAATTAGACGATTTTAGAAGTAGATTTGCACTACTTTTGAACAGGACGGGATTTAGATTAGAGTTAGAAAGTATTTGAGGAGATAATTTTCCCTTATTTTGAAAAGATTTTGTTAGGTGCGAGCAGTTACTTTTAAAATCGACGTTTTTTACAGTGTATTTGCGAGTTTTTTATAAAAAAAAACTGTTCGGTTACGGTCCTTTTTTTAATTGCTGTATTTATCAGTGTTTTGTAATCTCGGTTGTATAAGATTTCGTTAGTTGAGAGGACGTTTTTTACACGGACTTTATTATGAGTGCAACAGCATCTTTAGAATATAATTTATTTCGGGAGCTGGACTTTTTTAAATTTGACGATCATAGCTTGTATTTACTTGAGGAGTTTGTTACTTTGTTGGAGGACTTTGTTTTATAAATTTCCGTAGTTAATGGAGAATTTCTTGAATAAGATTTTTTTATGTGGAACAGTTTTAAGTCGACATAATCAGCAGTAAAATTGCACCTCCTTTGAATAAGATATTGTTAGTTGGCCGGATTTTTTAAAAATTGAGTGTTGAATTTGTATCTCTTTTGAATTATATTATAATAATAAAGTGAACATTTATAATAAATGATATTTGCATTCGATTTGTATCTCAATCCAACTATGATTTTTTTGCCGGGAAGTACTTTATTACAATGGACATACTTTACAGTGCATTTACATCTTGAATAAGATTTTGCAAATCGCATGAATTTTCTAAATCGGCGTTATTAACTGTGGATTTTCTTTTCTTTGGAAAAATATTTTGTAGGCTGCGAGAAATTTCTTTTTAAAATGACGTTCATCAGTGCACATGAATAAATTTTGAATTAGATTCAATTTGGTAAGTTGTGTTTTTTTAATCAAAAATTTAACAAGCTATATTAATTTCTTGTGAATAAAATTTTGCTATGTTATAGGACTTTTCTAAAATCGATCTAATTTGCAGGTAATTCGAGTAAGATTTTGTGTTTGGAGATAAAATCGCATTTAAAAAAATCCTGTTCAAAATTGGTGCAAGTTCAATCCTAAGAGGGTCTGATTTAAAATTGCCTTCCCAACACACAATATATAATTGGTAAGAGATGCAATCCCCTGATAATTACGGCAATTTTAGAAAGGTCCCAAGCAGCATCATGATATCGGCCCAACATCATTTTTACACCGTCTCAAATTTTTGGTCAATCCGATATTGACTACCGATATCGGCAAATGTCAAAAGTGATAACATTTGCTATTATAAAAATGATATTTGCTTACGATATTGGGCCGATATTAATTTGATGATAAAAATACATCTTTCACCACTAACACAGTGGCATAAATGATATTGGGCCGAAGTATGTTTGATGTTATCATTGACTGATTTTTCATTAACATGATATTGGGATGATTTAATAAGTGAGATGGTTAAAACGCATCCTGGATAAACATGATAAAAATATTTATAATGAGGGACGGTGGTACAATAAAACTGCGATGGAAAAAGAAATGTCGAGATGTAGTCTCGAACTTAAAATATTCGCATTGAGAACCTTGAACTTTACCCCTGACCCAACTCTCCTCTTTGAAATAAACGTTGATTTCGACGACCAACGATCATGTCTTCATAAAATTCCTTCATCATAAAAAAACTACAAAACAGGTATAAAGTCGCTTGCATGATGGCCAATTCCTTCAAAAAGGTGCTGCTGCACTTATTATTATTGCACTTATTATGTGATAAAAAAACTCAACAAAAAACTCTTCTTTGTTGGAGATTAAAGTACACTGAAAAAAACAATGATTATTAAAAAGCAGTCGGACCGAACAAAATCTTACTTGAAAAAAAAGTGCACAGCAGAAGACGTCGTTTAAAATAAATTGCTCCCACGTCACAAAATCATGTTCAACGTACTTCAAAATGCATTCAAAACAGATGTATTGCTTTGATCGTCAGATTTAAAAAAATCCACCGCCCGAAATAAATACTATTCTAAAGATGCACGTTCACTTCCGAAAGAGATTCAATCCACTGCTAATCACGTAGCGTTTATAAAAATCCTATAACCTAGAAAAACGTTATCGCGAGAGTTACAAAATTGATACTAAAACCTTGTTTAAAAAAATCTACCCACATAACTGAATCTTACTCAAAAAAAGATTAAAAAGCACTAATACAAAGTAGGTTAAAAAGAAAATTCTGTGACCTTACAAAGCTATCTAACGAAATGAAAATCCACAGTTAATAACGTCGAATATAAAGTTATGAACTACTTAGTTACCTAAATGACCTAAAAAAATCTTATTCAACAGAGGTGAAAGTTTAAATCTAAAAAAGGAGAATTAAATATGTCATCCAATTACCAATACCTTAATCAAAAAAAATGCAATTTCACTACCAAACGAGGTAATTTAAATTAATTCCTCTCATCTAGCAACATGTAAAAAAGTTGGCTTACAAAATTTCATTCAAGAGAGTCGCAAATGCGCTGTAATGCACGACTATTGTTCAAACGTAGGTACTCCACACTAAAGAAATTATTGTTAGATGGAGATACAAATTTACTGCAGATAAAGTTGTTTTTATGAAATTCACTAGCCTCAAAAATCGCTCTTACCTAAAAAACTCTTATTCAACAGAGGTGAAAGTTTAAATCTAAAAAAATAGAATTAAATATTTCATTCAATTACTAATACCTTAAGCAAAAAATATGCAATTTCACTACCAAACGAGGTAATTTAAATTAATTCCTCCAATATAGCAACTTGTTATTCAAAAGTTGTACCAAATCACTAATAAAAACGGAAAATATGAAATTGCCCACCAACAAACAAAATATAATTCGAAAAATTTGCAATCCCCAAATTATTTTAGAAAAGTCCTACAACCTAAAAAAATGTTATTAACAAGAGATAAAAATTTGCTGCTAAAAACTTTGTTTAAGGAAACTCCACCCACCTAACTGAATCTTAATCTTAAGATATTTAAATACACTGTTATAGCGTCGATTACCAAGATATTCCTCGCACCTTTTAAAATCTTTTTCTAAAGAAAGGAATATCAGCTGCTAACAACGTCAAGTGCAAAAACATTGATGCGATTTGCAATATTTATTCTAAAGTGATAGAAATGCACTGGAAAGACTGTCCACTGTAGAAAACTTGTCCCCGGAAGCAAAATAATAATTATATGGAATGAATCTCCACTGCTGAAACGTCAATTTAAAAAAAAACCTCTCTATATTATCAAAATCTAATTCAAAAGAAATTCCTATTCACTGCTTTAAACATTGGTCACAAAAAAATCTCTCACCTAAAACTTCCTATTAAGCAGATGCAAATTCGCGAATAAAACATTGATTTAAAATAATTTTCTTAAGATATAAAATGTCATTCAAAGGAAATGCTAATGCTTACTAAAAATATAAATTAGAAAAAATTACTGCCAACTAACAATATCTTATTCAAAGGAAGTGCAATTTTACTGTTAAATATGTCGAGATTAATAACAAACTTCTAGCTACAAAATTTTTTTCCATTGAAAAACATGAACTGCTTTCCAGGATAATTTTAAAAAGTCCTACCACCTTGTAAAATCTCCTTTAAACGAATGACTCAGCACTTACAAATGTCCACTGGCCTTAATACATGTTATTCGAAAAAATGTTGGTGCAATTATAATAATGTAGGAGTAAAAAAGTCCTGTCAACTAAATAAAATCTTATTTAATAGAGGTTTGAAATACACTGATAAAAACTAAAATTGTAAAAAACCACTCAGATAGAACAAAATATTATTCAAAGAATATGTAAATACACACAAAACACATAATTTTAAAAAGAAATTGCTGGAACGTAGTGAACACATTTTCAAATCAAATGAAATTGATCTGCTAATACCGTCGATTAATGAAAAGCACTCCCAACCTAGAAAATACTTTTTCAACATAGATATCTAAAAACTTTGATTTTGGGCGGTAATTCGAAGTAACAAAGTTTGAACCTAAAAGGATACAAATGCGCTGCAAACCGAGGCTGAATGAATTCCAATGAAATCCTAGATTCCCCCCAACAAACAGAATCTTACTAGAAAGAGATGCAATCCGCTGCTAAGTATATCGATTTTAGAATCTTCTTACAACCTTGCTAAATCTTGTTCACAAGAGATTCAAATTTGCTGCTAAAAACGTTGAATAAAAGTACTTCACCCACATAGCTGAACTTAAACAAATGAGATTTCAATTCACTGATAAAACGTCGGTATAAAGAGTAAATTAATATCACCGTACAAAATGTTTGTAAAGAAATGAATATCCTTTGCTAATAACTTCGATTTTAAAAAAATTCAATTGGCTTTCAAAATCATATTCAAGAAAGATTCAAATCCACCGTAAAGAATGTATGCTGTAAAAAAATATTACATCGATCGTATGAAAATCCATTGTAAATAATATCGAATTTAAAAAATCCTCTGTATATTATACACCTCTCTATACTCATTTAAATACCATGCTTGTCTATTGCTAGTAACCTCGGTCACAAAAAAATTCTTCTACCGAAAACACATACACACCTCATCTTATCTTATGCGAAAGAAGAGCATTTTTACTGCTAATTCGGTCAATGTTACAAATAGTTTTCCACCAACAGAATTTTATTCAATAGAAAAAATTTCACTAGTATCTTCTGGGATTTCTTTTGGTAAATTCCTGGGAAAGTCATCCCATCTTAAATATATCATTCAAAATAAATGTAAATACAATGCTCTGATCATCAGATTTTTAAAAGTCAACACCCCCAATTAAAAATAATTGAAAAGATGTTGATGCACACTTTATAACGTCGGTGTAAAAATAATTCCTCTAAACTAACAAAATATTCTACAATTCAGATTAAAATACATGGTAAAAAACTACAATTGTAAAAAGGAATCCGTTGGAACAAAATCTTTTCCTAAATACATCCAATATGCACCGCAAAAAAATGTCAATTTGAAACGAAATTGCTCGAACGTAACAAAACATTTTTCAAAGTAAATGAGCATGATCTGTTAATAGCGTACTTTATAGAAAAACACTCCCAACTTCAAAAAATCTTGGTCAACAGATGTTCTATTTTATATCAGAAAACGACATCCCAACAAAATAAATGTTATAAAAATAAGAAGAAAATGCACTGCAAACCATGGCGATTTAAATTATTTAATTCAATCTATCGATATTTATTTAAATTAGCAGCAACTGCACTAATATCGACTTCGGATTTTAAACAGTCCAACCACCAAAGAGAATTCAATACAATAATATCACATTCAAAATTTATGCAATTTCTCTGCTAATGACTTGTAATTTAAAGTTGCCCTCACAGCACATTATATCTTATTCGATAGAGATGCGATCTCCTTTCAAAAACGCCAATTTATCAAAATTACTATAACTGGGATAAATCTTATTCACAAAGGATTAAAGTCAATTTTGCTGCTAAATACGTAGTTAAAAAGAACTCCACTCGCTTAACTGAGTCTAATTTAAAAGGTATTAAAAATACTGCTATAACTATGATTACAAAGAATTTCCTCGAACTTTACAAAATCTATTTTCTTATTGAATGAAATTTCACAGCTAATATCGTCGATTTAAAAAAAATCATTCGGCTTGCAAAATCTTATTCAAGAGAGATATACATTGCACTGTAATGATTGACTATTGAACAAACGTCGTTACTCCACACCAAAGAAATTATTCTTGGATGGAGATACAAATTTACTGCAGATAAGTTGATTCAAAGAAATTCTCTAACTTAAATATCACTTTTACCTAAGAATAAATATTTTTTCAACAGAGGCGCAAATTTAAATATAAAAATTTCATTTAAAGATGTCATCGAATTACCAATTCCTAATCATAAAGGTTCGCACTCGCTACTTAACGAGGCAATTATAATTATATCCACCAATCTAGCAATATGTAATTAAAAAGTGGTACCATTTCACTATTAAAAACGACTAATTTAAAATTGCCCACCACCACAAAAATCGTATTCGAAAGACTTACGATCAGTTAGTAATTACGTCTATTTTAGAAAATTCCTACAACCTAAAAAAGTGTTATTAACAGAAGATGCAAATTTTCTGCATAAATCTTTGTTTAAGAAGACTCCACCCACCTAATTGAATCTTATTCGAAAGAGATTTGAATACACTGATCAAGCGTCGATTACGAATAAATTCCTTGTAATTTTTTTCTAATGCAAAGAAAATATACTGCCAATAACGTCAATTTAAAAAAAACCATGCGGCTGGCAAAATCTCATTCAAAAGGGAAGCAAATGCACTGTAAAAAATGTCCACTGTAAAGAAGTAGTCCCCGCAAGAGAAATATTAGTTAGACGGAATGAATCTCCTTAGCAAAAAAAGTCGATTTATAAAAAAGCCTCTCAATATTATTAAAGTATTATTCGAAAAAAAATTCCTATCCACTGATTAAAAAAAATGGGTTTTGTCACAAAAAAATCTTCTCGCCGAAAACATCTTATCAAAGCAGATGTAAATTCATGGATTTATTAAACGGTTTGCAAAGAAATAAAATGTCATTCAAAACAAATGCAAATGGTTACATAAAATATCAATTTGAAAAAAAACCTGCGAGCTAATATTTTAATGAGAAATTTAATTAAGATTTTAATAAGAAATTTCAAATTAAAAAATTTTATTCCAAAGGAAAAATGTCACTGCTAACTACGAGAATTTCTTTAAAAGGGTCCTACCACATTTACATATCTCTTTTAAGAAAATGTATTAACACTACTATGGCCGTCAAAAGGACACTGGCCGATTTATATGTCATTCGAAAAATTGTTGGTGCGAATCTAATAATGTCGGTATAAAAAAGCCCTGGCAACGAAATATAATCTTTTCCAATAGACATTAAATTAAAATGATAAAAACTAGAATTGTATAAAATGACTCGACATATTGATTATAGAATCTTCATAAAACCTAGCTAAATCTTGTTCACAAGAAATATAAATTTGCTGCTAAAAACGTTGATTAAAAACACTTCAGCCACCTAACTTAAACTTATTCAAATGAGATTCACTAATAAAACGTTGGTTTAAAGAATCCTTCCTTTACTAATAACTTCACTTTTAAAAACATTCAATCGGCTTTCAAAATCATATTCAAGAAAGTTGCAAATACACCGTAAAGAATGTACACTGTAAAAAAAAATATCCATCGATTGAGTACAAATCCAATGCAAATAACATCGATTTTTATAAAATCCTATTTAAAAATCATTCTTGTCCATTGCTATAAGCATCGGTTACAAAAAACATTTCTCCCCGAAATTACACACACACCTGATCTTATCTAATGCGAAAGACTTGCAATTTTACTGCTATTTCTGCTGATGTTCAATCAATTTTGATGATTGAAAACCCCAAAGTTATTTTCCGTCAAAAACATCAAAACATCCAAATTCAAGAACCGCCAAAAAGAATTGACAAAACTTAATGCAAAAAACAGGAAAATACACTGCAAAAAACGTCGATTTAAAAAGAAATTGCTCCAGCGTAACAAACTATTTTTCAAATTAAATGAAAATGATCTATTAATAGCGTCCTTTATAGAAAAACACTCCCAACTTCAAAAAATCTTATTCAGCAGGGATACGAATTTACATCTGCAAACGGCAAATCAACTATATAAATCTTCACTATAGCAAGGAGTTCTACAGAGAAAAAATCATTCGCCTTGACCGGGACTCGAACCCGGACCCCCTGATTTCCGGCCAGGTGCTCTACCAGTTGAGCTACCAAGACATCCTCTTTCTCTGCGGAAATCAACGAGGCTTAAAGGAACTAGGTGTTAACGGACTGCGGGACATATCATGTCACAATGCAGCCGTAGTCGTGCGCAAGGCGCCACTGTCCACGAGGTTAAGCATAATTTTGAACACTAAGGTGCTTACTTAAACGACACCGAGTCCCGGTCAAGGCGAATGATTTTTTCTCTGTGGAACTCCTTGCTATAGTGCAATTTTCAGCGGGTGACGCCGCTAAAGTTCCCGCGGCCAGTTCGCGGTCTTTGAATTTTATAAAAATCTTTAAAATAAGATTCAAATGTACTGCAATCCATGGCGATTAAATTATTTAATTCAATCAAGCATTTTTTTATTTAAATTGGCACCTATTGTACAGCAAAAAGTTTGGGTTTTAAAATAGACGAACCACCAAAAAGAATTCAATACAGTAATATCAAATTGAAAAAGATGCATTTTCAATGCTAATAACGTGTAATTTAAAATTGCCCTCACAGCACATAATATCTTATTTGATAGAGAGGCAATCCCCTAATAAAAACGTCAATTTGTCAAAATTCCTACAACTGGGATAAATCTTATTCACAAGAGATTAAATTCAATTTTACTGCTAAATACGTTGTTAAAAAGAACTCCAGCCACTTACCTGAATCTTATTCAAATGGTATTAATATACGCTGCTGTAACGTTGATTACCTAGAAATTCCTAGCACCTTACAAAATACAGAAGTGAAAATTCACATCTAATAACGTCGATTTAAAAATATTCATGCTGTTTGCAAAATCTTATTCAGGTTACTCAATCTTATGCAGTGCAAATGCACTGTAAAGAACGTCCATTGCACACAAGTAATAGCCACCAAAAATATTAATGTTAGAAGAAGATACAAATCGAAAAATCTTATCAAAAGAGATGCAAATTCACCCATTAAAATTGATATAAAAAATTATTTTAAACAATAAAATCTCAGTTATGACAGATTCAAATGCATTGCTAAGCATGTGAATTCAAAAAAACTTTCAGTCTAACAGTATCTTATAAAAATAATTGCAATTTTACTGCTGATTTTTCGGCTTTAAAAATTCCAACAATAAATATTCAAGAAAAAAAAATATTCACTGCTAACTAACTGCAATGTCTTAATAAAATTAATTTACGATAAATAAAAACATGCAAAACAAATGAGAAGGTTTTATTGCATGAAGGCCAATTTTAAAAATACCAACGGCTCTAAATAAATATTATTCAAAAAGATATTGGTGGACTATTTTTACGTTTGTGAAAATATTTCTCAACTCCCTAGAAACAAAATATTAATTGATGAAGACAAAAATACACTGAGAAAAACTACGATTATTAAATAGCAATACAACCGAAGGAAATCTTATCTAAAAAACGAGTAAATACACTGCAGAGGACGTGGTTTAAAAATAAATTGCTTAACCTTAACAAAATCATGACCGAATCATTTCAAAATATATTCAAAAGGGATGCATTGCTTTGATCGTCTGCTTAAAAAAAATCCACCGTCCGAAATAAATATTAATATAAAGATGCGCGTACACTTCCGAAAGAGATGTACTCCACTGCTAAACACGTTTAGAAAATTCCTATAATCTAGAAAAACGTATTCACAGGAGATTCAAATTTGATACTAAAAACGTTGTTTGAAAAAGCTCTACCCAACTAACTGAATCTTATTCAAAAGAAATAATAATCTATTGATACAACGTAGGTTTTAAAAAAATCGTTTCACCTTGCAAAATAATTTTCTAAGGTAGTGAAAATCAACAGCTAATGAAGTCGAATTTAAAACAGCCAATTGATTACAAAATCTTATTCAAGATTAATGAAAATATGTAAAGTGCGACTATTGTACAAACGTAGGTACTGCACATCAAAGGAATTATTGTTAGATGGAGATAATAATCTATTGCAGATACCATTGACTTGAAAAAAATTCTCCTATCTAAAAAAATCATATTCAACAGAGATGCAAATCTAAATGTAAAAAAATCGATTTAAAGAGATCATCCAGTTACCAACACCTTAAACAAAAAAGTTGCAACTTCGTAACTACACGAGGCAAAGTAAATTAATTCCTCCAATCTAGTAACGTATAATTCAAAAGTGGTAAAAAATCAGTATGAAAACGGTTAATTTGAAATTGTCCACCAACACACAAAATATTATTCGAAACATTTGCGATCAACAAATTATTCAGTCCATTTAAGAAAAGTACTACAGCCAAGAAAAATGTTATTCACAGGAGATTAAAATTTGCTGCTAAAAACGTTTATTAAAAATACTTCACCAACCTCACTGAAACTGATTCAAATGAGATTCTAATTCACTGATAAAACGTCGGTTACAAGAATAACTTAATAGAACCGCACCAAATTTTTGTAAAAAAATGAATATCCTTTGCTAATAACTTCGATTTAAAAAAATCAATCGGCTTTCAAAATCAATTTATAAAGAGATGTAAATACACAATAAAGAATATACACTGCATAAAAATGGTCCCCGAAAAAATATAGTTCGATTGAATGGAAAACCAATGCAATTACATTCGACTTAAAAGATATCCTCTCTATTAATAATACCATTTTAAAATACATGCTTATCCATTGCTAGTAATAGCGCTCAAAAACAAAATTCTTTTACCGAAAATACATACACATTTGATCTCATCTTATTCAAAAAAAGAGTAATTTAACTACTAATTGTGTAATTGTTACAAATGATATTCCATCTACAAAAGTTTTTTCAAAAGAATATACAAAACTCGTAATTTCAGGGATTTCTTATAAAAAGTTTTCCCAGCTTAAGTAATTTCATTCAATAAAGCTGTAAATACTATAATACAATAAAATGATGAGACTTTTAAAAGTCCACCACCCTGAATTAAGTTATTCAAAAGTTGATGCAATTTTTATAACGTCTAAGTACAAATGTCCTAAAAATAAAATCTTATACAATCAAGATTAAAATACATTGACAAAATCTACGATCACAAAAAAGACTCCAGTAGAAACAAAATCTTAATCATAGCAAATACACTGCAAACTCGTCGATTTAAAAAGAAATTGCTTGAACGTAACAACATATTTTTGAAGTATTTGAACATAATCTGCTAACAGCGTCGATTTATAGAAAGTACTCCTTCCTAAAAAAATCAAATTCAACAAAGTTGTTGATTTAAATCTTTAACCGTCATCCCAACCAAATAAATCTTATTAAAATAAGATGCAAATGCACTGCAAACCATGGCGATTTAAATTAGTTAATCTAATTTAGGAATTTTTTTAAATAGCCAGGTTTTAAACTGCTAAAATCTTCGGTTTTATAACAATCCACACACCCAAAGGAATTAATATAGCAATATTCAATTATATTAAAAAATGATGCAATTTCCCTGTTTATAACGTCTAATTTAAAATTGACCTAAAAGTACATAAACTCTTTTCGATACAGAGGCAATCCCCTGCATCAAAATTCCTACAACTGAGATAAATATCACAAGAGATAAAATTCAAATTTGCTCCTAAAGAGGTTGTTACAAAAAAAATCCACCAAGCTAATTGAATTTTATTCAAATGGTATGAAAATAAACAGCTATAACGTTGATTACAATTGTGTAAAAAACAGTCCATATCTGTTTTATAAAAAAGTAATTCTTTTTTCTATTACAAAAAGCACTCCCTCCTAAAATAAGATTTAAAAAATCATGCGATTTGCAAAATCTTACTCGAGAGAGATGCTGCTAAGCATGTGGATTTTAGAATACTCTTACAACCTTGCCTAATCTTGTTCACAAGAGATTCAAATTTGCTGCTGAAACGTTGTTTAAAAGTATTTCACCCACGCAACTGAAACTTATACAAATGAGATTCCAATTAACTGATAAAACGTCGGTTTAAAAATTACTTAAAAGAACCGTACAAAATGTTTTTAAAGAAATGAATATCCTTTGCTAATGACTTCGATTTCAAAAACATTCACTCGGTTTTCAAAATCATATTCAAATTTGATGCAATTTCTCTTCTAATAACGTCTAATTTAAAATTGACCTCAAAGCACATACACTCTTGTTCGATAGAGATGCAATCCCCTGCTTAAAATTCTTACAACTGGGATAAATATTATACACAAGATATTAAATTCAAATTTGCTGTTAAATAAGTTGTTAAAAAAATCCACCCACCAAATTAAATCTTATTCAAATGGTATTAAAATACTCCGCTTTAAATTTGTACACAAAGTAATACATAGCACCTTACAAAACATTTTTCTTAAGAAATAAAACACACCGGTTCTAACGTCAATTTTTAAAAATTCATGCGATTGGCAAAATCCTTTTCAAGAGAGATGCATATGCACTGTAAAGAACGACTATTGTACAAACGCAGGCACTCCACATCAAAGAAATTATTGTTGGATGAATATACAGATTACGTTGATTTAAAAACATCTATTACCAAATAAATCACTCTTACCCAAAAAACATATTCAACAGAGATGTAAATTTAACTCCAAATTAATTGATTTAAATATATCAGTACTTTAATCAAAAAGCTACAATTTCGCTAAAACTCGAGGCAATTCAAATTTATACCTCCAATCTGGCAATATGTAATTCAAAATTGGTACCAAGTTGCTACTACAAACGTCTAATTCATAATTTAAAAAACAACTAATCCACTGGAAAGACTGTCCACTGTAAAAAAAAGTAGTCCTCGCAAGAAAAATTAGAGTTAGATGGAATTGAAACTCCATTGCAAAAACGTCGATTAAAAAACCTTGTGCTAATTCAAAAGAAATTCCTATGAAATGCTAACCTTGATACCAAGAAAATCCTCTAACCTAAAATATCTTATCATAAAAGATGCAAGTTCACGGATAAAATATTGAATTAATAAAAAGGTTTTATAAAGAAATAAAATGTCATTCAAAACAAATACCAATAGCTAAAATACTAAAAATATTAATTAGAAAAAATAACCTGCCACATAACAATATCTTATTTTAAGCAGTGCAATTTTACTGCTAATTATTTCGATTTTAATAACGAACATCCACCTACAATATTTTATTCCAGAGAAAAAATTTCCCTGCTTACAACGAGATTTCTATAAAATAAGTCCTAACACCTTGAAAATCTCCTTTAAAGAAATGAATTAACACTACAATGATCGTCAAAATAAAAAATGTGTCCTGGCCGACAAATGTCTTTCGAAAACATTTAGGTGCAATTCTAATGCTGTCGACGTAAAAAAAAGTCCCCGCAAATAAATAAAATCATGTTCAATAGAGATTAAAAAACACTAATAAAAACTAAGATTGTAAAAAACCAATCAGATAGAACAAAATCTTATTCAAAGAACACGTAAATACACTGCAAAACATATCGATTTAGAAATAAATTGCTGGAACGTAACAATCACATTTTCACAGCAAATGAAATTGATCTGCCTAAACCGTCGACAATTGAACAGCACAACTAACTTTAAAAAATTTTTATCAAGCGAGATATCGAAAAACACAAAAAAAATAAAAAAATCTCATTCTAAAAGGATGCAAATGCGTTGCAAACCGAGGCTATTTAAATTTATTCCTTATTTTCAACCAACAGACAAAATCTTACTCGAAAGAGATGTAATCCACTGCTAAGCATATCGATTTTAGAATCTTTCTAAAACCTAGCTAAATCTTGTTCACAAGACATTCATATTTGCTGCTAAAAGCCTTGATTAAAGGTACGTCACCCACGTAACCGAAACAAAACATATTATTCGAAACAATGGCGATGCCATACAAATTACGTCCATTTTAGAAAATTCCTACGACCGGGAAAATGTGTTTCTGTAGACACTCAAATTTGCTTTTTAAAAGTATTTTTTTTAAATCCACCCACGTAACTGAATCTCATTCAAAAGGTATTGAACTACCCTGATATAACGTTTATTACAGAAAAATTCCTCGCACATTACAAAATCATTTTCAAAAGAAATGAATATAATCTGCTATAACTGCTGATAACGTTGATTTTAAAAAATGCATATGACTGGCAAACCCTTATTCAAAGGTGATGCAAAATTACTGTGAAGAACGTCCTTTTCACAAAGTACTACTAGTGTTAATTACAGTGTTACTACTAGTAGTGTTAATCATTGTAGAAGGAGATACATATCCACCGATAATGACGTCATTTTAAAAATAGCCTATCTATTATAATAATCTAATTGTAGAGATTTGTCAATTCACTGCTTATAACTTCGATCACAAATATATTCACTCACCTAACATATTTTATTTATAATATGCAAATTCACGCATAAAAACATTGATATGAAAAAGTTTTTTAAACAATAAAATTTCATTGAAGATTTCATTCACCACTAAACATGAGAATATATAAAAATACTTTCACACTCGCAAAATCTCATTCAAAAGAGATGCAATTTTACTGCTCACTATTTCGTCTATTAAAAAGTCCCACAGCAAGGAAATGTTATTCAAGAGAAAAAATATTCACTGACTACCTACGATAATGTCTTAATTCAAGATTTCCACCATCAAAAAAAACCTATAAAATAAATATGAAGGCTGATGGCCAATTTCTACTAATCTAAATGAATATTAATCGAAAAATATTTCTTTACTTATTTTAATGTTCGTGAAAAAAAATGTCAACTCTCAACGAACAAAATCTTTTTGGTGCACATCAAAGCACAGTATTAAAAACTACGATTATGAAAAAGTAGCCGAACAAAATCTTATCTAAAAAATCAAATAAATACACTGCAGAACACGTCGTTTTAATACGAAATTTTAAAAAATTCCACGCAACAAAAGCATCGTCGAAGTTTTCATGCTTTGATCGACTGAATTTTTAAAAAATCACCGCCAGAAATAAATATTGTTATGAAGATGCGCGTTCACTTCCGATAGAGATGCAATCCGCTGCAAATCACGTAGCGTTTAGAAAATTCCTATAACCTAGAAACACGTATTCACAGGAGATTCACATTTGATACTAAAAATGTTGTTTAAAAAAATTTACCCACGTCTGAATCTTACTCAAAAAACAAAAAAAAAAACACCGATACAACGTAGGTTAAAAATAAAATTTTGTGACCTTACCAAATCTTTCTAACGTAATGAAAATCCACAGTTAATAACGCAAATATAAAATTATGAATTAAATTACCCAAAAAAATCTTATTCAACAGAGGTGAAAGTTTAAATCTAAAAAAGTTGAATTAAATATGTCATCCAAATACCAATACCTTAATCAAAAAAATGCAATTTCACCACCAAACTAGGTAATTTAAATTAATTCCTCCAATCTAGCAACATGTAAAAAATTTGGCTTACAAAATTTCATTCAAGTGAGACTCGTGGATCCTAAAACGTGATCATAGGAGATTCAAATCTGATAACCTATAAAAGCTTGTTTGAAATAACTCTACCCCACAAACTGATTCTTTCTCGGAAGAGATTAAAATTCATTGATATAACGTCGGTTTAGCAAGAAAATCGTTCGACATCAGAAATTCCTTTCCAAGGTAGTGAAAATCCACAGCTAATGAAGTCGAATTTAAAACAGTCATTTGGTTTACAAAATATTATTCAAAAGTGATTAAAATGAACTGTAAAGAACGATTATTGTACAAACATAGATACCCCTTGGAAAAAGAAATTATTGTTTGATGGAGATACAAATCTATTGAAGATGACGTTGATTTAAAAAATTCTCTTTATCTAAAAAATCACTCATACCTAAGAAAATTTTATTCATCAGAGGTAATAATTTAAATCTAAGAAAGGTATTTAAAGATGTCATGCTATTACGAATACCATAATCAAAAGAGATGCAATTTCATTATCAAACGAGGTAATTTAAATTTATTCCTCCAATCTAGCAGCATGTAATTCAAAGTTGTACCAATTCACTACTAAAAACGCTTTCTTTAAAATTGCCCACAAACACCCTAAAGACTTGAGAGATTCGAAAGATTTGAGATCCCCCAATAAATGAGTCCATTTTAGAAAAGTCCTACAACCAAGAAAAATCTTATTGACAAGTATCGACAAATTTTCTGCAATAAACTTTGTTTAAGGAAACCTCACCCAACTAAATAATCTTATTCAAACGACTTTTAAATACACTGTTAAAGCGTCGATCACAAAGAAATTCCGAAGAGCTTTCAAAATCTATTCCTGAAAATCAAATACAATTATCGTAATTAAAAAAATTGATTCTATTTGCTAAATCTTCTTCGAGAGGGATGGAAATGTAAGACTGTCCACTGTAGACAAGTACTCCCCGCAAACAAAATTACAGTTGGTGGAATAAATCTCCACTCCAAAAAATTCGATGAAAAAAACTGTATATTATTAAAATCTTATTCAAAAGAAATTCCTATCCACTGCTTTACACCGTTGTTCGCAAAATATCCTCTAACCTAAAACACATAATCAAAAAAGATGCAAATTCACAGATTAAACGTTGATTATTAAAAAAATTTTCTAAATAAATAAAATGTCATCCAAATAAAATGCTAATGCATACTAACATATTATTCAAAGAAGGTGGAATTTTACTGCTAATTATTTCCATTTTAATAACGAACTTCCACCTACAAAATTTTATTCCAGAGAAATGATTTCACTGCTTACTACGAGATTTCTATAAAATAAGTCCTACCACCTTGAAAATCTCCTTTAAAGAAATGAATTAACACTACAATGATCGTCAAAATATAAATTGTCCACTGGCCGACAGATATGTCTTTCGAAAAAATGTTGGCGCAATTATAATGATGTCGGCGTAAAAAAAGTCCCCTCAAATAAATAAAATCATGTTCAATAGAGATAAAAAAAAACACTGCTAAAAACTTAGATTGTAAAAAACCACTCAGATAGAACAAAATCTTATTCAAAGAAGACGTATAGAACACTGCAAAACATATCGATTTAGAAAGAAATTGCTGGAATGTAACAATCACATTTTCACAGCAAATGAAATTGATCTGCCTAAACCGTCGATCATTGCACAGCACACCCAACGTTTTTCAAGCGAGATATCTAAATACATTAATTTAAGCGGTTGTTCCAAATAACAAAATCTCATTCAAAAAGGATGCAATACGTTGCAAACCAAGGTGATTTAAATTAATTCCTTATTTCCTCCCAACAAACAGAATCTTACTCGAAAGAGATGTAATTCACTGCTAAGCATAACGATTTTAGAATCTTCCAAAAACCTAGCTAAATCTTGTTCACAAGACATTCAAATTTGCAGCTTAAACCGTTGATTAAAAGTACGTCACTCACGTAACTGAAACTTATTCAATCAGGATTCAAATCCACCGACAAAGAGTCTGTTTAAAAGTAACTTAATCACCCGTACAAAGAAATGAATATCCTTTGCTTATACCGTCGATTTAAAAAAATTCAAATGACTTCTAATTCATATTCAAGAAAGATGCAAATGCATCGTAAAGATGGTAAAAAATAGTCCCTGAAAAAATTATAGATCGATTGAATGCAACACCAAGCAAACAATATGAATTTTTAAAAAATCATCTCCATCATTGATACCATTTCAAAAGACATGTTAGTTACCAAGGTCACAAATAGATTTTCTCACCGTAAAACACATACACATCTGTTTATATCTTATTCAGAAGAAGAGCAATTTCACTGCTAATTGTGTCGATGTAACTAATTATATTCCATCTACAAGGTTTTTTTCCAGGGAAAAAATTCACTCTTTACTTCAAGAATTTCTTAAAAAAATCCACCCGTCTTAAAAAATCTAATTCAAAACGTGTAAATAAACGTGTTGATAAAATCAATATATTTTTAAAAGTACACCACTCTTAAATGAAATTAATTAAAACTAGTTGATGTACATTTTATAACGTGTGTAAAAAAAGTCATCTCAAATAAAAAATTCTTATGTAATGAAGATTATAATACATCTATAAAAATTACGATGATAAAAAGGACAAATTCTTGAAAAAATTCCTAGCCGAAAAAACAAGCAAATACACTGAAAAATTCGAATTGAAAAGAAATAGCTAGAATGTAAAAAAATATTTTTCTAAGTAAATGAACATGATCTGCTAACAAAGTCGATTTATAAAAAATCACTACCTCCAAAGAAAATATTATTGAACAGAGATGGTATTTTATATCTGAAAACGTCATCTCAACTAAATATTTCTTTTTAAAAGAACATGCAAATTCCTTTCAAACCATGGCGATTTAAATAAGTTAATCCAATCCAGCAATTTTGTCTGCAAATTATCAGCTTTTACACTGCTATAAACTTCAGCTTTAAAAGAGCCCAATCGGCAAAAGGAATTCAATATTGTAATATCATATTCAAAAATGATGCAATGATGCTAATAACCTCTAATTTAAAATTGACCTCAAAGCACATAAACTCTTATTCGATAGAAATGCAATCCCCTGCTTCAAAATTCCTGCAACCGGGATAAATATCATACACAAGACATCAAATTCAAATTTGCTGCTAAAAACGTTGTTTAAAAAAATCCACCCACCAAATTGAATCCTATTCAAATGGTATTAAAATACACCGCTTTAAAGTTGAACAAAAAGTAATTCATAGCAACTTACAAAATGTTTTCTTAAGAAATGAAAATATACTGCTTATAACGTCCATTTCTTTTAATTCATGCGATTTGCAAAATCTCATTCAAGAGAAATGCACATGAACTTTAAAGAACGACTGTTGTACAAACGCATGTACTCCACGTGCAAGAAAATAATTGTTAGATGGAGATGCAAATCTATTACAGATAACGTTGATTTTAAAAAAATCTGTTACCAAATAAATCACTCTTTCCTAGAAAAAACCTTATTCAACAGAGATGCAAATTTAAATCTAAATTAGTTGATATAAAGATGTCATTCAAATACCAGTATCTTTATAAGAATGATGCAATTTCACTACTACACGAGGGAAGTTTTCATTAATTTTTCCAATCTGGCAATATTTAATTCAAAATTGGTACCAAATGACTACTGAAAACGTCTAATTCATAATTTAACAAAAACACAAAATCTTATTCGAAACAATGGCGATCCTATAATAGTAACGACCATTTTAGATAAGTCCTACAACCGCGAAAATGTTATTCATAAGAGATTCAAATTTGCTGCTGAAAAGTATGTTTAAAAAAATCCACCCAGGTAACTGAATCTTAATCAGAAGATATTAAAATACACTGACATAACGTTGGTTACAAATAAATTCCTCGCACATTACAAAATCTTTTTCTAAAGAAAGAATATTCACTGCTGAGAATGTCGATTTTAAAAAATTCATGTGACTTGCAAATCCTTATTCATAAGTGATGCAAAATTACTGTAAAGATCGCCTTTTCACAAAAGTACTAGTGTTAACTATTTTAAAAGGAGATGCATATCCACAGAAATCAACGTCTATTTTAAAAAAATGCCTCTCTATTATAATAATCTAAAAGTTTTTTTGTCTAATTCTTTTTGTGCAGATTAAAGTCCACAGATTAAAACTACAGTTATTATAAAGGAGTCGACCGAAGGTAATCTTATCTAAAAAAACAAATAAATACACTGCAGAAAACGTCGTTTTATAAGAAATTTAAAAAGAAATACACGCAACAAAATCATCGTCGAAACACTTAAAAAGCATCCAAAAAGGATGCATTTCTATGATTGACTGAATTTAAAAAAAAATCACCGCCCGAAATAAACAGTATTCCAAATATTCGAGTTCACTTTCGAAAAAGATGCTATCCACTGCTAATTACGTAGTGTTTAGTTATTTCTTGGAACAAGTAAAGTGTATTTACAGGAGATTGAAATTTGCTGCACAACGGGTTGTTTAAAATAATTCTACACAACTAACTGCTTCCTATTGGAAAGAGATTAAAATTCAGTGATATAACGTCGGTTTAAGAATAAAATCGTTTGACCTTGCAAATCTTTTTCTAAGGTAGTGAATATCCACACCTAATTAAGTCTAATTCAAAATAGTCATTTGGTTTACGAAATCTTATTCAAGAGTATTGCAAATGCACTGTAAAGAACGACTATTGTACAAACGAAGAACTCTTACGAAAAGAAATTTTCGTTTGATGGAGACACAAATCTATTGAAGATAGCGTAGATGTAAAAAATTCTATTTATATAAAAAATCACTCTTACCTAAAAAATCTTATTAAACAGAGGTGCAAATATAATCTAAAAGAGTCAGATTTAAAGATGTCATCCAATTACCAATACCTTAATCAAAAAACATGCAATTTCATTACCAAACGAGGTAATTTATATTAATTCCTCCAATCTAGCAACATGTAATTCAAAAGTTGTACCAGATGACTACTAAAAACGGTTAATTTTAAATTTCCCCCCAACACACAAAATCTTATTCGAAAGATTTACGATCCCCAAATTATTCAGTCCATTTTAGAAAAGTCCTACAAACTGGAAAAATGTTCTTAAAAACAGATACAAATTTGTTGCTAAAAACTTTGTTCAAGGAAACTCCACCAACCTAAATGATCTTATTCTATAGAGATAGAAATACACAGTTAAAGCGTCGATTACTAAGAAATTCCAAGCACCTTTCCAAATACCTTTCTAAAAATCGACTGCTAAAAACGTCAATTTCATCAAAATTGATGCGATTTGCAAAATATTATTCTAGACAGGTACAAATGCACTGGAACCCCCACTGCAGAAAAGTAGTCCCCGCCAACAAAATTACAGTTGGTGGAATAAATCTCCACTGCAAGAAAGTCGATTAAAAAAACCTCTGTATATTATTAAAATCTTATTCAAAAGAAGTTGCTCTCCACTGCTATACACCCTTGTTCACAAAATATCCTCTAACCTAATACGTCTATTGAAAAAAGGCGCAAATTCACAGGTAAAATATTGATTTAAAAAAAAAGTTTTCTAAAGAAATAAAATGCCATCCTTATCAAATGCTAATGCATACCAATAATATTATTTAAAGAAAGTGCTATTTTACAGGTAATTATTTCCATTTTAATAACTCACTCTTTTCTACAATTATTTCTTTGAAAATGTCCTACCACCTAAAAAACTCTCATTAGAAACTGATGAAAAATCAATTGCTATCATTATCAGATTTTTAAATTTCCAACGCCCAGAAGTAAAAAATATTCAAAGGTTTTAATGAACATATTATAGTATCTGTGTAAAAAATCCTCCCCTTACCAACAAAATAGTATACAAATAACCTAAAATACACTTATAAAATTTACGATCATAAAAAGGACTACAGTCAAACAAAATCTTACCCAAAATACAGGCAAATACATAGCAAAAAACGTTGATTTAAAAAGTAATTTCTCGAACGTCTTATTATATCGTCTATAAAAATGTCCTACTAAAAGAAAATGTCATTCAACCCAAAAAATAATTACCTTACCCACGACAATGTATTAATTACAGTCCTCCACCAAAAAAACATACAAAACATATGTAAAGGCGCTTGCATGATGTCCTATTTTAAGAATATCTACTGCTCCAAACAAATTTAATTTAAAAAATGCAGCTGCACTTACTATTATTGTACTTATTCGTAAAAAAAATTCGTGAAAAAAAGAAAAAAAAACTCTCAACAAAAAAAACTTATTTGATGAAGATTGAAATACACTGATAAAAAAATACGACTATTAAAAAGCATTCCGACTGAGAAAAATATTATCTAAAAATTAAATACACTCCAGAAGACGTGTTTATAAAATAAATTGCTCCCACGTAACAAAATCATGATCGAAACACTTCAAAATATATTCAAAACAGATATATCCGAAAACAAAATGGTTGGATTGAAGCAAATCGATCGATTTAAAAGAAATCCTTCCTATTAGTAATGCCATTGCTAGTAAACTCTTACATAAATATATTCTCTCCCCGAAACACGATAAAATTGATAAAATAAAAAAACATTGATGAAAATCTACGATTATAAAAACGACTCCAGTAAAAATAAAATCTTATGAAAGAAAAGAGACATACACTCTGCGAAAGCCGTCGATTAAAAAAAATTGCTCGAACGTAACAAAGTACTTTTCAAAGTAAATGAACAAAATATGCTAACAGCGTCGGTTTATAAAAAAGCACTCCCTCCAAAAAATATTGCATTCAACGAGGATGTTAATTTAAATCTCAAAAAGTCATCCCAACCAAATAAATGTTCTTAAAATAAGATGCAAATGCACTGCTAACCATGGAGATTTAAAATAGTTAATCTAATTTAGGAATTTTCATTAAATAGCCTGTACGGCTAAAATCATCGATTTTATAACAGTCCACCCACCAAAATGATGGAATATTGTAATATCATATTAAAAATTGATGCCATTTCTCTGCTAATAACGTCTAATTAAAAATTAACGTCAAATGCGTAAACTTTTATTCGATATAGATGCAATCCCCTGCTTCAAAATTCCTACAACTGGGATAAATGTTATTCACTAAAGATTAAATTCAAATTTGCTGCTAAATAGGTTGTTACAAAAGAAATCCACCAACCTCATTGAATCTTATTCAAAAGGTATAAAAATAACAACTATAATGTTGAACACAATTGAGCAAAAAATATAAATCTAAATTATTTTATTAAAAAATGTCATCCAATTACCAGTAGGTACCTAAACAAAATAGATGAAATTTCGCTACTAGACAAAACAATCGAAATTAATTCCTCTAATCTGGCAATATATAATTCAAAATTGGTACCAAATCACTCATAAAAACGTCTAATTCATAACATTAAAAAAACACAAAATCTTATTCGAAAATTTGTGATCCCATAATAAATACATCCATTTTAGAGGAGTCCTACTACTGGGAAAATGTTATTAACAAGAGATACAAATTTGCTGCTAAAAACGTTGTTTTTATGAAACTACACTCACCTGAATAATCTTATTCTAAACCGATTTGAATACACAGCTTCGATTACAAAGATATTCCTAGAACCGTTCAAAATGTCTTTCTAAAAATCAACTTCTTATAACGTCAATTTCAACAAAATTGATGCGATTTGAAAAACATTATCGAGAGAGGTAGAAATGCATTGGAAAGATTGTACACTGCAGAAAAGTAATCCCCGCAAGCAAAATTATATTTGTTGGAATAAATCTCCACTGCAAGAAATTCGATTAAAAAATCTCTGTATATTATTAAAATCTTATTCAAAAGAAATTGCTCTCCACTGCCCTACACCCTTGTTCACAAAATATCCTCTAACCTAAAATGTCTTTTGAAAAAAGATGCAAATTTACAGATAAAATATTGATTGATAAAAAACGTTTTCTAAAGAAATAAAATTTCATTCAAATAAAATGCTTAGGCAATAAAAATTATTATTCATAGGAAGTGCAATTTTGCTGCGAATTGTTACGATTTTATTAAGAAACTTCCACCAACAAAATTTTATTCCAAATAAAAAAATTAGAAATATGTTAAAACTACTATTATTGTCAAAATTTAAAATGTCCACCGGCCGAAAGATTTGTCTATTAAAATATTGTTGGTGGAATTGTAATGATGTTGATGTAAAAAAATCCTGCGAAATAAAAAAAAATCTCTTTCCATAGAGAATGCAATACACTGAAAAAAACCTCGATTATAAAAAAACCACCAGGACAGCACAAAATCTTATTCATAGAACACGTAAATATACTGCGAAAAAACATCGTTTTTAAAAGAAATTGCTGGAACAACAAAAACATTTTCAAAGCAAATGAAATTGATCTGCCAAAACCGTCCATAATTGAAAAACACTTCCAACCAAAACATTTTTTTTTCAAGCGAGATAACTAGAAAATTTATTAAAGCGGTATACTAGATTACAAAAACTCACTGTAAAAGAGTGCAAATGCGTTGCAAACCGAGTCGATTTAAATGAATTTTTTAGTTCCACCAAATAGATAAAAATCTTACTTGAAAGAGATGTAATCCACTGCTAAGTTCATCGATATTAGAATCTTCCTAATACCTAGGTATTAAAAAAATCATTCAAAAAAATGCAGCTGCACTTATTATAACATTTGTGAAAAAAGTCTCAGCTCGCACCAAACAAAATCTTATTTCATAGAGATGAAAATACACTGATAAAAAATACCATGATTAAAAAGCAGTCCGACCAAACAAAATCTTAACTAAAAAAAATAAATACACTGCAGAAGACCTCATTTTAAAATAAATTTCTCCTACGTAACAAAATTATGATCGAAACACTTCAAAATAAATTTAAAACAGTAGTATTGCTTTCATAGTCTGAATTTTAAAAAAAACACCGCCCGAAATAAATATTATTTCAAATGTGCGCGTTCATTTCCGAAAGAATAGCAATCCCCTGCTAGCTATATATAACTCTATATGCCTACCATAACTTATTCATGAGAGATTTAAATTTGGTATTAAAAAAGTTGTTTAAAAAAGCTCTACCCACCAAATTGAATCTTATTCAAAAGAGATAAAAATGCATTAATACACTTTCGGTTTAAAAACAAAATCATTTGACCTTACGTAATTTTTTTCTAAGGTTGTGAAAATCAACAGATAATAAAGTTTAATTTAAAGCAGTAACTTGATTACAAAATCTTACAGTTATGCAAAGGCACTGTAAAGGGCGACTATTGTACAAACGTAGGTACTCCACACCAAAGAAATTATAGTTAGATGGAGATAATAATCTATTGCAGATAAAGTTGATTTGAAAACAATTCTCTTACCTAAAAAAAATCATATTCCACAGAAATGCAAATCTAAATGTAAAAAAGTCGATTTAAAGAGGTCACCCAGTTACCAACTCCTTAATAAAAAAATGCAAATTCGCTACTACAAGAGGCAATTTAAATTAATTCCTCCAATCTAGCTATGTGTAATTCAAAAGTCGTACAAAATCACTACTAAAAACGTCTAATTTAAAATTGCCCACCAACACAACATATCATGCGAAAAACATTCGATCCCCTAAAAATTACCTCCATTTCAGAAAAGCAAACAACCTCGAAAAATTTATTCACATGAGGTACATATTGCTGCTAAAAACATTGTTTAAAAATACCTCCCTAACCTTACTGAAACATCATACATATGAGATTCCAATTCACTGGTAAAACGTCGGTTTAAAGAATAACTTAATAGCACCGTAAAAAATATTTTTAAAGAAAATTAGATCCTTTGCTATTACGTCCATTTAAAACAATTCTAATTTCTTCTTCTAAATCACATTCAAGATAGATGCAAACGCACCGTAAAGAACGTAAACTGTAAAAAAAATGGTCCCCGAAAATAAAATATAGTTCGATTGAAAGAAAATATAATATGCAATTTCGAACGATTTAAAAAAATCCTCTCTATTATTAATACCATTTCAAAAGACTTACATTACTCCCTCCTAAAATAAGATTTAAAAAATTCATGCGATATGCATAATCTTATTCAAGAGAGATACATATGCACTGTGAAGGTCGACTATTGTACAAAATTATCTATTGCTAGTAACCTCGGTCATAAGGAAATTCGCTCGCCGAAAACATATACAAACATAATATCTTATGCAAAATAAGAGCAATTTTACTGCTAATTGTGTCGATGTAAGTAATGATATTCCATCTACAAAATATTTTTCAAGAGAAAAAAAAACCCTCGTAATTACAGGGATTCCTTAAAAAAGTCCTCCCACCTTAAAAATTCTCATTCATCATGAGCTATGATCATCAGATTTTTAATTGTCCTCCGCCCTAAATACAACTTATTGCAAAGATGTTGATCCACTTTTTACGCGTTTGTGTAAAAAGTGGTGCACGAAAATAACAAATTTCTATACAATTAGGATTAAAATACATTGATTATAAAAACGACTCCAGCAGAAACAGAATCTTATCAAAGAAAGCAGACAAATACACTGCAAAAATCGTACCGTAACCGTAAAAAGAAATTTCCCGAATATAACAAAATACTTTCCAAAGTAAACGAACATGATCTGCTAACAGCGTCGATTTATAAAAAAGCACTCCCTCGTAAAAATATCAAATTCAACAAAGATGTTAATTTAAATCTCAAAAAGTCATCCCTACCAAATAAATATTATTAAAATAAGATGCAAATGCACTGCTAACCATGGCGATTAAAATTAGTTAATCTAATTTCGGAATTCTTAGTAATTAGCCAGGTTTTACACTGCTAAAATCTTCGGTTTTATAACTGTCCAACCACCAAAAGGAATGAATATGGTAATATCATATTCAAAAATGATGCCATTTCTCTTCTAATTACGCCTTATTTTAAATTAACTTCAAAGCACATAAACTTTTATTCGATAGAGATGCAATCCCCTGCTTCAAAATTCCTACAACTGGGATACATATTACTCACAAGAGATTAAATTCAAATATGCTGCTAAATAGGTTGCTACAAGAAAGTCCACCCACCTAATTGAATCTTATTCAAAAGGTATTAAAAACACTGCTAGAACGTTGATTACAATTGTGTAAAAATATTCCATATCTGTTTTATAAAAAAGTGCTTCTTTTTACCATTATAAAAAGCACTCTTTTCTAAAATAAGTTTAAAAAATTCATGCGATTTGCATAATGTCATTCAAAAGAGATGCATATGCACTATTGTACAAAAGCAGGAACTCCACACCAAAGAAATTATTGTTATATCGAGATACAAATCTATTACAGATAATGTTGATTTAAAAAAATCTACTACCAAATAAGTCACTTATGCCTAAAAAAAAACCTAATTCAACAGGGATGCAAATTTATATCTAAATTAGCTGATTTAAAGATGTCATCTAATTACCAATACGTGAACCTAAAAAGATGCAATTTCGCTACTACACGAGGAAATGGAAATTAATTCCTCCAATCTGGCCATATATAATTCGAAATTGGTACCAAATCACTACTAAAATCTTCCATTTTTAAATAAAAAAATGCACAATATTATTTGAAACAATGGCGATCCCTTATTATTAACGTCCATTTTAGAAAATTCCTACAACCTAGAACAATGTTATTCAGAAGAGACTAATTGACTGCCTCAAGCTGTTTCAAAAACTCCACCCACATCACTGAATCTTATTCAAAAGAGGTTTAATTCACACTCATATAGCGTCAAATACAAAGTTATTCCTCGCACCTTGCAAAATCTTTTTCTAAAGAAAAGAAAATCAACGGCTAATAACGTCAATTCGAAAACAATCATGCGATTTGTAAAACATTATTCGAGAGAGATACAAATGCACTGGAAACACTGTCCACTTTAAAAAAAAGTAGTCCACGTAAGAAAAATTATAGTTAGATGGAATGAAACACCAAGGCAAAAACGTCGATTGAAATACCTCTTGTTTATTATTGAAATCTAATTTTAAAAAAAATTCCTTCCACCTACAACTGGGGAATATCTTATTCACAAAGGATAAAATTCAAATTTGTTGCTACATACGTTGCTAAAAAAACCAACCACTTAACGGAATCTTATTCAAAAGGTATTAAAATACCCTGTTATAACGTTGATTACAGAAAAATTCCTCGCACCTTGCAAAATCTTTTTCTAAAGAAATGAATTAACACTGCTGATAACGTCGATTGAAGAAAATGCATGCGGCCTACGAACGCTGATTCAAAAGTGCTAAATAACATCCATCGCACAAAATTGCTAGTGTTAATTAATGTTAGAAGGAGATCCACTGAAAATAACGTCGATTTTAAAAAAGTCCTCTCTCTTATGATAATCTATCTGAAAAGAGATGTCAATTCACTGCTTATAACTTCAGATGTTGATTACAGAAAAATTCCTCGCACCTTGCAAAATCTTTTTCTAAAGAAATGAATTAACACTGCTGATAACGTCGATTGAAGAAAATGCATGCGGCCTACGAACGCTGATTCAAAAGTGCTAAATAACATCCATCGCACAAAATTGCTAGTGTTAATTAATGTTAGAAGGAGATCCACTGAAAATAACGTCGATTTTAAAAAAGTCCTCTCTCTTATGATAATCTATCTGAAAAGAGATGTCAATTCACTGCTTATAACTTCGATCACAAATATTTTCTGTCACCTAACATATCGTATCGAAAGAGATGCAAATTCACGCATAAAAACAATGATATGAATAAGTGTTTTAAAAAAATGCAATCTCATTAAAGACATGTATATGGGAATACAAAAAAAACTTTCACGCTAACGATATCTCATTCAAAAGAGGTGCAATTTTACTGCTCACTATTTCATCTATTAAAATGTCCCAGAACAAAGATATGTTATTCAAGAGAAAAAATATTCACTGCTCCCTACAATAGTGTCTTACATCAAGTCCTCCACCATTAAAAAAAACATATATAAAGGCTCTTGACTGATGGCCTTTTTTTTAAAATATCTTCTGCTCTAAATAAATATCATTCTAAATATATTACTGCACTTCTAATAATGTTCGAGAAAAAAGTCTCAACTCTCAGCTAAAAATGTCTTATTTGACGGAGATTAAAGCAAACAGATAAAAGCTACGAATATTAAAAAGGAGTCGACGGAACAAATCTTATCTAGTAAAACAAGCAAAACAAATGGTTTAAAAGAAGTTTTAAAAGAAATCCAAGCAACAAAATCATGGTCGAAACACTTCAAAATAAATTTAAATCAGATGCATTTCTTTGATCGTCTTAATTTAAACAAACCATTTAAATAAATATTATTCTAAAGACGCGCGTTCACTTCCGTTGGAGATGCAATCACGTAGCGATTAGAAAAATTCTATGGCCTTATAAATTTTTTATAAAGATGTATATTATTGACCACTATATTTTTATGTAGACTTGGTTTCTGGAGTAGTTTGGTCGATATATGAGAAAACACCAATTTAGCCGACGTTTCGCCTCTTTATTGCGGCATCATCAGGGCTATTTGATACATAATTGAAGTTTTTACATTTTCATTAATTTTTACAGTCTAGGATCAAAATTTAAAGAGAGGAAAAAAAAATGATTACAGAGAAAATCTTGTACATACCTTTTGGTGACAATTTTTTATAAACAACAACAACAATGTTATGTTTCTTGGTTACAAAAACGAAAACAAACAAAATTTTTTAAAAAAATTATTACATAAAGAATATTTATTTGTGTATGTATAATTTACTTAAAAAATATATATATATATATATATATATTTTTTAACAAAATTGAATATAAAATGAATATGAATTTATAAGTTGATGGTGTTGTTGAGTAAGATATATTTATAACGTTGATATAATGTTATGGTATATTTTACTTAAATTTTGAATATCGGTTCTATTATTGCATGCAGTGGGTTTTTTTGCTATATAAACCATTTCTTTAAAAAGCCTCTTTTGAAGGTTGGATTCAGAGTCGATCGATTTTGCATCTTCAAATATAAAGGAATGGTTGTTTTCCAAAGAATGTTTAGCCAATGCACAGGTTCCAGTATTTGTTTTAATTGAAGACTTATGGCCATTGATTCTATTTTTTAAGTATTGTGCAGTTTGCCCAATATAAATTTTATTACAATCTTGGCAAGGTATGCTATAAACAATGTTACTCTTGTAATATTTAGGAATTTGACTCTTTTATTTCGAATAAATACTTATAATGAATGCTTATAAATTTTATTCACAAGAGATTCAAATTTGATACTAAAAACGTTGTTTAAAGAAACTATCCACCTAAATGAATCTTATTCAAAAGAGATAAAAATCCATTGATACAACGCTGGTTTAAAAAGAAAATCGTTTGAGCTTTGAGTGGGTTAATATATATTGAGTTTGAGCTACAAAATCTTTTTCTAAGGTGGTGAAAATCAACAGATAATGAAGTCTAATTTAAAGTAGTCAATTGATTACAAAATCATATTCAAGAGAAATGCAAATGCACTGTAAACAGCGATTATTATACAAACACAGGTATTCCACACCAAAGAAATTATTGTTAGATACTTATCTATTGCAGATAACATTGATTTGAAAAAAACTCTCTTGCCTAAAAAAATCATATTTAAAATAGATGCAAATCTAAATCTAAAAAAGTCGATTTAAAGAGGTCATCCAGTTACCAACACCTTAAACAAAAAAGATGCAAATTTGCTACTACACGAGGCAATTTAAATTAATTCCTCCAGTCTAGCAATGTGTAAATCAAAAGTGGTACTAAATCACTACTGAAAACGTCTAATTTAAAATTGCCCACCAACACGCAAAATATTACACGAAAGACATTCGATCCCCTAACAATTACGTAGATTTTAGAAAAGTCCGACAACCTAGAAAAATGTTATTAACAAGAGATATAAATTTCTTGCTAAAAACGTCCACCTACTTAATTGACTATCGTTCAAAAGAGATTTAAAAGCACTTCTAAGCTTCGATTACAAAGTAAATTCTCGCACCTTACAAAATCTTTTTCTAAAGAAACGAAAATAATATATTATTAATAATAAATTTAATTGCTTCCAAAGTAAATCATTACATATGTATAACATTAGAAAAAAGAAGCATTTTGATAGGCCCTAAGGTGCACTTGTTGTGGGGCTACTATCTGTTCGACCATGTTACATCAGAGTGTATACAATTATAAACAATATTAATACATATCAACTGCTATTAACGCAAATTTCAAAAAAATGCATGCGATTTGCAAAATCTTATTCAAGAGAGATGCAATGCACTGGTACCAAACAGGACTGGTACCAAAACGTTGTCCCCGGAAGTAAAATTATAGTTAGATGGAATCTCCACTGCAAAAACGTCGATTATAAATCAACGTCTCAATAATATTAAAATCTATTTCAAAATAAATTTAGATCCACTGCTAAAACCTTGGTCACAAAATATCCTCTCACCCATTACATCTTATCAATACCGAATACTTAATTCACGATATTGATCAACAAAAAAGTTTTCTAAAGAATAAAATGTCATTCAACACAAATGCTAATGCTGACTAAAAGTATCAATTAGGAAAAAACCTGCCAAATAACAATATCTTATTCAAAGGAAGAGTAATTTTACTGCTAATTATTTCGATTATAATAATAAACTTCCACCTACAAAATTTTATTCCTGAGAAAAAATTTCACTGCTTACTACGAGAATTTTTATGAAAAAGTCCTACCACCTTGAAAAATCTCCTTTTAAGAAGGGTATTAAAACAACTATGACTGTCGCAATTTAAAATGTCCACTGGCCGTAAGATATACCATTGGAGAATATATTGGACCAATTGTAATGATGCCAGTGTTTATAAAAGTCCTCTCAACAAAACATAATTCTATCCAATCGAGATTGAAATACACTAATATAAACTAAGATTATAAAAAAGCACTCTAACCGAACTAAATCTATTCAAAGAACAATTAATTACTCTGCAAAATACATGGCATCTAAAACAAATTACTGGAGAGTAAAAAACACATTTTCAAAGCAAATGAAACTGATCTTTTAAAACCGTCAATTATTGAAAAGAACTCCCAGCTTAAAAAATTATTTTTCAACAGACCCATCTAAAAACGTTAATTGAAAGCGATTGTTCCAAATAACAAAAACTCACTCTAAAAGTGTGCGAATGGTTTGCAAACCGAGTCGATTTAAATTAATCCCTTACTTAATCCCAACAGACTAACTCCTACTTGAAAGAGAATGTAATCCGCTGCTGAGAATATCGCTTGTAGAATCTTCCTAAAACCTAGCTAAATCTTGTTCACAATTGAATTGAGGGATGACCAAGTTGCTGTCCGTTTCTGGGTGCAGGAGATTGCCCGGTGGGTAATGGAAGGATGAATTTTGGCATTTTCCATGCCAAAATGAGGAAGTATCTAATAGTATATTAGGATGTTGATAGGTGTTTTACATTGGTAAAAATTTTTTTGAGTGTATTTATGTAAATAAGATGCAGAAGAAAGGAATGCGTAATGCGATGCATAAATTTTAACAAATGAAAATAACTGTAAATATCAATTTTGGTATTGGTGATGTTAATATTTGATATTAACATCTCGATGTTAATATCAAATTTTTTGTGTTAATATCAAAATTAATGTGTTGTGTAAATCTAGCATAATTCTATTTAGGCCCGTATCTTCAAATCCGGGTGCCGTTGGAATTTTTTTTTCGCGTTCATCGAGAAGGACGTCTTTCTGGCTTCATTGTGGACTTTTTATTTTAATTTCCTTCCTTTTTGGCCGTAATAGTGCGAGATGTGCAATCGCACACTTCATCAGTGCATGTACGCATTACAACATAGAAAATTAATATACCAATGCATTGGTATTATTTGTAATAATAAAATTACTACAAATAAATGAAAATAACAAAGCCACAAAATAGCTTTTACATTCATAAAACAATCGTTTCAATATTCAAACACTTTAAATCTAATCCCCAGGGATTAGAAGACGGAGATCGCAAAATAGCTCCCGGAGAGTGGAGAGAGTGTAGAGAGAGATTGTGGTTCGCTCGATGGATTGAATGAAACCCCAGAGACATCGCATCGATCCGTCTCTCCTTCTCCCGCGGAGAACTTGATTTGTGGCCGCGCGGGTGCGCATTACTCTGCGCGCGCAAAAAAATATGACGTCTCGGCTCCATCATCTCGGCGCTCCCCTCCCCCCCCCCCTCATCCCCCTCACCCCCCCGGACAGAGAGAGAGAGAGAGATGAAGCCTCCCTCCCTCCCCTTTCTCACAACTCCTCCCCAGGCATCGTCGAGACAAGTCGTAATAGACCCTCTGATTTGTGGCCGGCGCTCGCTGAGTGATTGCATCTCCACGCTTATCTATCTCTCCCCTCTCTCTCTCATTTTCTCTCTCTCTCTCTCCTACAGTTCCCAACCCCCCCTCCCTAACTCCCCCTTCCCCCCCACCCACCCTCGCATTCTTCACGCGGCGAGGAGAGAAGCTGCAAGCTCACATTGCCTGAAATTCAGTCGGCCGAGCAACTTTCGTCGCCTTTAGCCACTCTCTGCCCAAACTGTTATCTCTCAATTGCGTTATCACTCTAATGCCAGTCCTCCGCCCCACTCGTCTACTCCCGACGCAACTTCACACGCCTCCTCCCACGGAGCAAGGAAGCCCGAATGAATGATTGCAAGACACCTTGGCTCGGCAACTGAATAAACTAAGAGGGTTAGCAGTGTTACATGCTGCATTTTGGAGGCCACCATTTCTTAAGACCGCACTCAACCAAATTCCTCTAATTCATTCAACCAAATTGTTGGAATGTTTCTCAAGGAAATTGAGCAACGTGCACAAAGAAAAATTTAATCTTCATGATTAGCTGTCCTTTACTTTCTAGAATGGCGTCTCCCCTGTTCAATCTCGGTACATATGGTGCAAATCTCCTGGAAAATTAAGAATATATCAGCCTTTGCAGCTACAAATATCAAATCTGAAATCACTATTTTTGTACGTTTATTAATGGCATTTCGAACTAATAGAGGAATTCCTTTATTTAGTAATTACTCTTAATACTTAGGTACGTATTTCATTTTATAGATTCAATAATATGGTAGTTGCTAAGATTTGATATAGGAACAAAATTTTCAGTCCAAAACTTAAAAAAAAACTTCAATTTTCCAATCCAAAAGTTCCAAAATATTCTTTTTTTTCAATTATTTATCTTTCCAAAACATTCTATTTTTCAATTGTATACGATCTCCTTTCTACACCTAATTTATTTCTCTTTATTTATCACAAGTTAACTTCATGTAAATAAATAAACAAAAAGTGTCAGCCGTCTCGTAACATCCTTCCCCGTGGCATAGTAAAAAAACACCGACTTCTGAATAAATAACTTCAATCAGAAGCCCTGAAACCGATGGCCTAGTCGGGAATCGAAACGTCGGCGAACACGGACGCAATAACCTGAGAAACCTTCATTGTACTGTGCCGTGAGTGATGGAGATAGTCAAGTGTCGGGTGCGCTGTGGAAGTATGCTAATAATGATGAGCATAGCTAGGTGAGTTGCGGAAGAGGCTTTAACTAGAATTCTCCTGTTGTTACTCAGGAAGGAGTAAAGGCCGTTGTACACGGTACAATTTCTTGTACAAGATCTTGTACCATAACTTTAACGGCGAGATTTGACCAAGAATTGGTACTGGAAGTTGGTTGACAGTCGTACACGATCAAAGATTTTCATGCAATTTGTGCGCCAATAACATGCGCACATATCGTTTTCTGTCGAACAGCTGAATCGCGATATCCGATGACGATAGTATTTTGAAGATACTGCCATAGTTACTGGGTTACAATGATTTGCCACCATTAATCCTAGCATAAATAAAATGAAATACGATTGGTTACTTGCACTCTTTCATCGGCTCATGAAATCCATCATTTATCTTCCAAACATAATGTTTTTGCTTGTTACATAATGTATTTTTGGTTCAATAGCGTCATCTTAATTTCAGTGAGGTTTTGTTTGTCAGTGTGTCATCTTTTGAGAAAGACTGGTGAAAAATAGAACACTTCCAACGCGACCGACGAATATCACAATATGGAAGCAACAAAGAATATCACGATATGTACAACAAAAATGGAAGTTTTTCCACGCTAATAGGAATCAAAGTTATCAAAAACACAGAACAGCAACCTTACGAATACCAAACGAACGCATCAATACCGTCACTTGTCATGCGCAGAAGCTACGGAGTGGATCTTGGACGGTTTCATCCAATAGTATAGAGCATGACCTAATTTTTTGTCCAAGAAATTGTACGAGCACCTCGTACACGATACAATTTGCGCATTGTACAACTTCTTGTACAAGAAATTGTACCGTGTACAACGGCCCTAAGAGGTTAGCCAGAAGATATTTCGGTGGTTAATACCGTGATCATAGGTATGAATGTTGTGGTTCTGATCTGTTTAATATTTATCTTCGCCCTGTAACACCACATTTTGTTGACTTCTGTGAGGTCCTAACCTTCGCTTCTCAATAATCAATTTATTTTCTACGGTTTCAGAGCCTCTTTATTCAAGAATGTCAAAGCTTTATAAGCTCTGATCCTCTCCTTACAGCATCTTACACAACAATCACCCCTTCTCTCCTCAATAAACAACCGCTTAACAACCTTTTTCATAAAATAAACATTCAACAAAAAACATAAAGAAAAATATTTTCACATATAAAAGAAACCAAAAATACCAAGAATTCAAACAAAATAGAAAAGAAACCCTCGAACATTAACCAAAGCAAATGAAATCACCCTTCTATTTAGGGTTTGACATGTTACCTACACTTCTATGCATTACATTCTGTGGAAGTTTTTGTTTTGAAGGAGCAGCAAGTTCCGGATGAACTGTCCGAAGAATTTCTTCTATTCATCCAAGCGTGCATTTCTAGCTGTTGTTAGCCGGTCGTGATAGCCAGGCAGTTAAGTGGAAAACTAAGAATCGCTGCGTGAAAACTTCTCGAATTATCTACCGTGTCAGTGCCGCCATGGCCGCCGAAGCTGCCGAAAGTCCGAAAAATATTCACACTACAGATGCGCCAGGAAAGCATCAGATCTTCCTTTCAGGATCACAGGTTCGACGCCCGCCATTGGCTTGGACTCGTGATCGTACTAGTGTTAAGAACTTAGGTAATATTTTACGATATAACGTCATCAGTTGAAAAACCTAAATCCTACACAAGTCTTCAACTACTTGTGTAGTAGGTACTTCTGTTGGTTGGACAGTTCCTTTGGCCAGACACTTTTACAGATTATTTCCTGTTTGCTCCGTCATTTGTATGCAACCTGCTTCTTAAAAACTACTTTCGCAATATATAATATTTTGAACGCATTTCATCCCTGATTAAATATTGGTCTTACCAGCTGTTACTGCACTACTTACCATTTCTGTCTTTGGTTTCTATCCTCCTTTGGGTGATATCTCGTAAATATTTCTAACCATGTCTGTCTTTAATACATATCATAATCAGAGTCTGTCTTTAATACAACATCATTGGTCAACAATCCTAGGATTGGTTTGACGCAGCTTTCCACTCGATTCTTCTATCGGCCAACCTTTTCATTGTGACGTAATTCTTCTCTTTTACATCCTTCACAACCTGTTCCATGTATCTCATACGAGGCCTGTCTTTTTCAATCCTCCCGTTCACTTTTCCCTCGACGATAGTCTTCATCAGGCCATCGTGTCTCAAGATATGGCCGATTAAGTTGTACCTTCTTCTTCTTAGAGTTGTCAGCAGACTTCTCTTTTCTCCTACTATTCTTAGGGCTTCCTCGTTCCTTATTCGGTCGTTCCATTTAATCTTCAGCATTCTTCTGTAGCACCACATTTCAAATGCTTCCACCCATTTCTTCTCCGCTGCTGACATCGTCCATGCCTCACTGCCGTAAAGAAACGTGCTCCAGATGTATATTTTGATGAACTGTTTCCTTACTTCTACGCTTGTAAGTAGATTCTTTTGACTGAATATCCTCTTTTCCTGGGCTAGTCGACTAACTATTTCTTTCTTGCTTCGTCCATCGTTGGTCACTCGGCTTCCGAGGTAACAGAACTCTTTCACCTCTTCAAGTTTTTGTTTTCCTAGTTTGACATTGGTTTTGGCCTCCTCTCTCTTGCTGCACACCAATACTTTACTCTTCTTCTTATTTATCTTCAACTGATATCTGGCCATTGTCCTTTCCATGCTTACTAGAATCTTGTTCAGATCCCTCTCTGTCTCTGCTATGAGTGCTATGTCATCAGCGAATCGCAGCATGCTTACTTTTTCTCCGTGGATTTTTTACTCCAGAAGACTTCTCTTTGACTCCATTGATTGCTCTCTCGACGTAAACATTGAAAATTACGGGAGAGAGTGCACAGCCTTGTCTCACTCCTTTCCTTATTCTTGCCTCTTCACAGCTGGGTGCAGATTTAATCACAGCTACTTGGTTTTTGTACAGACTTTGTATAAATCTTCGGTCATTGTAGGACACTCCAATTCCCTTTAGAATTCCAAGCTTTAAATTTCAATTCATGTTGTCAAAAGCCTTCTCTAAATCCATAAATGCAATGAACGTCGGTTTGTTCTTCTCCATTCTCTTCTCTATGAGCAGTATAAGGGCCAATATTGCTTCCCTTGTACCCTTACTTTTCCTGAATACGAATTGATCTTCATGTATACATATATATATTTTTCTGTCTCTACCGAGACGTCCTTAATTGAAAATGGAACTTATTCCTTATCAGCCTTGAGTGCTGCGTCTCACTTCTGCATAAAGTAATGAGTATCGTGCATCGATAAAAGGATTCCCAATTTGCGAGAATCGATGATTCAACCCGTTCTCTAAACCAGCGTTTACACGTAGCAGTTGACTGCTATGACATTCGCGAGATGCGCGATATATCTATATCGCTACTGTTATGATGCCTCTGCACCTACTTCTATGCAGCTTAAAGCCGCTATTTAGGCGTTGCCATAACAAATGGAAAGCGTTTTATTTCAATAGTGATTGATGCTTAAATTATCGTGATATTCTTCAAGTAATTAATTCCGTTGACGATTATCTTTGGTTCCAATTCTTTAAAGAGTAGAATTTCCCCTTTTTGGGAGGGATATCCTTGTTATTGTATCCAAATTCCCGGTATCAGTACTCGTGTATTGCTTTCCGTTGGCGATTTTTGCGATTGTGTTGGATACATTTCCGCTGGAAATTAGACGGACTTCAACTTGGTGGGGTGAGTGGGGCTTAAAGGCGCGTTTACACGTAGCAGTTGACTGCTATGACAGTCAACTGCAATCAACTATTAACTCCCCTCGCTTGTGTAAATAGCAACTGCGATGCAAGTTCAGGTCGATACGGGACACATGTCGAACACTATCGATCCTAGCTCGAGCTATTCGCAAAGTTGGAGCCCGTCTACTTTCCAGCGGAGATGTATCCAAAACAATCGCAACAACCGCCAACGTAAAGCAATACACGCGACGGAATTTGGATATAATAACAGGGATATCCCTCCCCAAAAGCGGAAATTTCACTCTTTAAAGAATGGGAACAAAAGATAATCGTCAATGGACTTTATTGCTTGTTAAATTTAATGAAAATTTAAGCGAAATTCAGTAGGTATTAAAACGAAACTCTTTTTATTTGTTGTGGCAACGCCTAAATAGCGGCTTTAAGCTGCAAAGAAGTTAACGCAGACGCATCATAGCAGTAGCGATATAGATACATCGCGCTTCTCACAACTGTCATAGCAGTGAACTGCTACGTGTAAACGCACCGTAATTCAGTCCTCAGCGCATTGCTCCGAACCTTGGGTGTGCGACGGTGACCCCACACTCGCCCGTGATCAGGAATAAAAGTGCTCGCGTTGCCGACCCCTCGGCAACCGGAGCGCTCAAAAGGGTCCACGGCAAATCGCCCGTTTCGGCAAAGGACCCTGGGAAACAATCCGAGCGTGTCTCCGCACCGCCTCGAGGCAGGGGCATTCATCATCCCTCTCTTTCCCTCCCCCCCCCCCCCCCCCCCTCAACCCCCACCCTCATACCTCCCAGCATCTCCCTCCATACGCCCAGGCAACGGGGGCCAGGACCATACGGCACGATGCTCCGTGCTCCTCGCCCGCCAACCATAAGGTGGCGGGTTCGATCCCTGCCTGGGTCGGTTTTCCTCATCCACCCAGGGCATGGATATGCGGGTACTGCCAATCGTACAATATACTGTACAAGCATAAAATCGTTCCCATCCCATCTTTTCCATCTTCCTAGCATCCTTCCTCCTGCAACCTGCTTTGAGTAAATTTCCTAGTAACTCTTCCCTCATTGCCAAAAAATAAAAAAGAATGTCTTCGGTGAGCACAGGCACGTAGCCAGAAATTTGCTTCGGGAAGGAGGGGGGGGCTAAGTCTTGCGTAACTTGAAACAAAGCAGCCTTGCCCGTTCGGTGCCGACATGCTACAAATCTCTTCCTTAATATTTTCAGTGCTTGGCATTTACTTTTACAGTACCCATACTTAACTCTTCTCACTGGTAAAGTTCGCTGCTAAAATCAGAACAACAGAATTATTGGGAAAAAAATTTCGGGGGGGGCTGAAGCACCAGAAGCACCTGGCTACGTGCCTGTGGGTGGGTACTTGATGCTTATAACTAACCGCTTTTTCAGGTGCATAACTATTCAAGTATAGTCCTCTGGAGCAACATTTACTGACCCATCCTCACTTGCCACGGAAGGGGCCGACATTCAAAAGATTTTAAAAAAATACGTCAATCCATTGCTGGAATTATTTTTTTTCCAAACGAAATCAATTCCCACCATCACATTTTATCGACACATTAATCATTCTTCGAATATTAGTGGGAGAGGAATACGGCGGTTAGGTACTTGCTTGTTCAATTCATCAGGCCCAGGATATGAACTCAGGCAGGGGTGGAGATTTTCAGCGATTTAAGGGTCGCTGTGTCGAGGGCCGCCCGCCGCACGGGACAGGGTTTCTTGTCATCTTTCCTTGAGAGTGGACTGGCCGCAGCTGCAGCCGCGTTCCTTCCCGCCCTCCCTCAGTTTCTTGAGAAATGCCTTCCTCTTCTCGATCACCCACGTAACGGCGCAAGTGAACTATTCTGCCCGCCGACTCTCTAAATCACAACTCCCAACTCAAATGCACCATCCCGTGACAAACCTCGGGTTATTGATAGATTAACTTGTCATTATTAGATGTATTCCACCAAAATCGATACATTTCTGATATTTCCCCGTCTGACATTTCACCATCATGTCTCTCCACCAAATTAAACGACTGAATCTATATCCAATTACTGTGTACGAAATCGGTCTAAATAACGAACTTGAACGTGTGCAGCGAAGAACGGCAAGATTTGTAAAGGGACAGTACGATAACCTTATTAGCGTAACCAGTCTATTAAATGAATTAAATTGGGAATCATTGTCGGATCGCAGGTTGAAATTTAGACTTAATCTCTTAAAAAAATTCCAAGACTATATTTTCAGTGATGATGTTAAAAATATTTTGCGGACCTCAACTTACTATGGCAGACTGGACCATAATTACAAAATTAGAGAAATTGATTGCCGAACTGACAGATTCAAAACGTCCTTTTTTCCTCGTACTATTAGGGATATGAATAACGGTAAATGTATCCAGTACAAGTGTAGCAATGGATAACATTGGTAGCTGCATGGTATAAGGACTTAAATGGTATAAGGACTTAAAGCTAACCCAACTAACAGCATGATTTTGCATGTATGCTTTGCTATTTTAATTTTTAATTACAAATTTGATGCATGATATGTAGTGCATGTTTGGTGAGAGTTCACCCCCTGCCACACACCTTTGTGGTGGCTTGCAGGGTATTATGTAGATGTAGATGTAGATTACTACCCTGCGAGCCACCGCGAGGGTGTATGGCAAGTGGTAGCATGTCATCGTAAGTGCGCTACTTATAAGCCATAAAGAGGTACAGTAATACTAATTAATATCCTTCCTAATGAATCCATATCTCCAATAATGAAACACCGATTTAGATAGCCATTCGTCCTTGAGGCTAAGAAGAAGTCGATTTCTTCCTCTCCCTCTCCCGGGCTGAACTAGAAGGCCCCACCTGGGATTATCCTCCACCCACTTGAGCCTTCTGCTTCTTCTTCCAATGTCTACGACCAAGTCCCTTCCAGCCGCCGCATCCTTTCTGCTTCCTTCACCCTCCCTCCTCCACACCCGCACCTCAATGCCACCGATGAGCGCTCCTTGTCTCCCGGAAACAACCACATGCAACACAATACTCACATTAGGGCATCCAAGAACCTTTCCTCAATCATTGCACTCTAAGAGACCTCACTAAATTCCCTCCTCTTAGCCAACACCTCCTATCCAGGTAAGTGAACTGTTCCACGGGTTTACACCTACCCACCTACCCACCCACCTACCTTTTTCACTCTTTGAGAATGCCGTCACGTTGGTCTTCCTGGCCCTAATCTCCTCCCAAATCTTTCATACGCCACCTCGAAGTAAAATTAATTCTGAACAAGTGGTGCCGTTATTATTTTTTGTAGGGATGGGTCGGTTCCACTTTTTTTCGGTTCCGTTTCGATTCTTAGCTTCGGTTCTCGGTTCCGAAACTCGGTTCCGGTTTTTAATTTACCACTTACGTTGCATTGCTCAATGGTAAGATAAGTTAATCAATAATCATTTTCAGAGACATACTGCTTGAAAAAGAATACTCCATTATATTTTTGTGTTTATGTGTTTTTAATCCATTTTTGCCCTTTATGTGAAAATATTTATAGAACTCAAGCACTTTTGGTTCTGTACTCGTTGCCATTAACTTTTCCTGTACGCAAAAATAAAAACACCTCATAATTTTTTGGGAATAAATTCCATTAAATAAATCTTTTGTTTAAATATTTCATAAAATAATAAATTCATACTTAAATATTATGGGAAAAGTGGCACTTATTTCAAATTTTTGTTCAAAAACACCAGCATTTTCACTATTTCCGGATCAAGTCTGTTTTTTTTCGCCACGTATATTGCCAGCTGTACTAAACAGTCTGTCAATAAAAACAGTAGCAGCAGGAACACAGAGATACTTCATTGCTAAGCGTTCGTTTTGGTCTTTTGAAGTTAGTAGAGAACCAGTACTGATTGGTAATGACTGCATCGCTGTCAGGACTAATGGTTTTCTCTGAGAGGTACAAATTTAGCTGACCTTCAGCACTGATATTGTCTTGTGAGCACAGCACAGTCTTGTGAGGGTCCTACCAAAGGAATCGAAAAATCATTTTTATATTTCACCCAGATATTATGTGACGTAGATGGAACACGTGATGTTACTCTACATTCCCCATTGGCAGGGCCCTGACAAGAAAAATTGGCCATTAGATAAAAAAAGATTTTGTCTAGATGAGGTTAAATTCAGTCAGAATATCCTCATTACGGCGGTATTTCATCACTTAATAGAATTGGATGCAATAAAATAAATCATATAGCCATTTTAACGACTGAATTAGAATGATTTGCGGCAACTCTGAAGCATCTAAGTACACTATTTCACCAGGTTTTAATGTGAAGCTCCTTGTTTCAGAGCGTGAGCAGGTTTCAAACTGGTTTTCGCGCCAATTATTTCGGTACCGATTATTTTTGGCCTCGGTTCCGGTTCTAAGCTAAAGAACCGGTGGAACCGAGAACCGAAAAACGACCCATCCCTAATTTTTTGTCAATGCACCATTTGTGGAGGGCACTGATGGTGCACACAATCAATCAGATTGCACATCAATTCGCCGAGAAATGCACGAATTGAGCGGAATTTTCTTCCAGCGGAGAAGGACCGTCGCCTGATTCCCCCCGGGTCCTTTTACATCCTGCGCGCTCGTGAAGAGATGCAGGGGCGATGGCGGCCAGGGCCCCACCCCCAAACCCCCCTCCCCCCCCCACCTCTCACCCACCCCCCATCTCTCCATCCAATCCGCCCGCCTTTCTTTTGCTTCCGAGAAATCAATACATCTTTAAGATGGCGCCTGCTCTTTACTGCACCAACTGGGACACCATTGCAAACTTTTCAGATTTATTGTGCTGGAGCGATCAGGATGTTTTCCCATGAACCACTCACCTCTTCTAAGCAATCTTTTAAGGCTTATTTATCTGATGCATTTACTTCTCCAGCACAAGATAATTCCACATCCCCGTCATCCCACCAATATCTCCTCTTCCTCCCTTCTCTAACATGCTACCGTCTAGCTGGCCGTACCTACAGTCCTCCCTATATACAGACCAACCGCCAACCCTGACCACCTCAGCTCTCACATTTTCGCTTCTACTTAGAATACCTCACCACTTCCTCATTTGTTTTTCGCTTTAGTCTGATAAGTACCCAAGTGGGGGATGTGACTACAGGTAGTAGTAGTCCATAATAGTGGAGAGTCTAACGTGTTTTCCATGGGGTAGTTATTTTTTATCGATAACGCACGTAAAAAGTAGAGATTATAGAGAGTAGGAATTATATATATATCGAATACATATCAAATTAAAATATTACTGAGTAGCATTGGACATAGTTTAGTTCCAAAAATTAGGATTTAATTTTTGTCATCAACCCCTGCCGTACACCCTTGCGATGTTGGATATATCGGGTGCTGTGTAGATGTCCCCGTGTTCACCCATAAATCGCTCCGTCTACCCCTTCTCACACCATTCCTTCATCCTACATCTGTTTGGCCGCTTTAATCTCGCCACACGACCAAAACAAAAGCACAGCGCATTCCTCACGCGCCTACCCGTTTTTTGGAACATCTGATCTTCAACTCATTCAAATCCTTTCGTTTTTCACAGCAATGCTCTGATTTTCGCAGCGAGGAAACAAACTCAGCTACCTCATGCCGGATGCAAATGAATACTTGCGATGCTAATCCTGGTACTCGCTGTTTATCAACCTGCGTAGGTCGATTAACACAATTTCTCTCTTACACGCTACGGCGTTATTTCGTCGAACTAAAAGGAACAATCATTCTTTAGTATAATACTCCTTCGGTTTGTGACTATTAATGAAAAGGAATTTCTTGCACAAACTGCGATTCAGTGGTGAAGGAAAAATTCGGCAAACCTTCAGAGATGTGTGTGTTTTATCTCATCATTAACAAACGTGAACATTTTATTTAAGACAAATAATTGGCATTTTGATTGAGAATACACATTTCACAAATGCAATACAACTTGAGAGTGATACCTACTCAATACATGAAGGCTGAATGCTGCATCAGTTTCACCGAGTCAATTAATATGTTTTACAATTCTCATACATTTTACTCCGTCATTCAGCGATTAATATGCTGCCACAACACCAATTTCACACTCTGTCGCTGAAATACTTCTTCCGATACGATCATTCATGAAAAAAGATTAACGTATCTATCAGCACATTCACAGCTTGTCATGGCTCAAGACTTCTGCTAGGAGCAATATAGCCAACTTGGCTCTTTTCTCTTTACCCTTTTTTTACGATAAAAAGCCAGACTACTTATTTTGCGTATTCAAACTCAGGTCGGTCTATATTTTTAGACCTCTATGATTTCTCTCTCTCTAGTCTCACGCACCTCCGACTAATACTTACTTTAAATCTTTTCTTATATCTGGCTCAAATCTTAAGAATCCGTTGCCTTTGTCAACAACAAACTCTGCCTTAGCCAATTTTATTATTTAAATGAGGACATATGTATGCAGCCTCACTTTGTATGACTGTATTTATTGTGTATCATTCTTTTTTATAGTATTCTGACAAATATTGTCATAGTTGTTGCTTGATTGTTTTTTGATGACATGCTTTTGCCGCCTATGTCTTTTTACACGAATGTTGACAGCAAATCTATGTATTTTTTATTGCTTTTATGGGAAAAACCAGTGCACAATAAATATCCACTCAATCATTCGTCATTTTAATGCCAATTAAGTCGAGAATTAACCGAAAGGTGAGTGGTGATTTTAAAACATATCAGAAAAAAGACAAAAATTTGCAATTTGCCACATAAGAAAACTTTATTCCGACCCGGATTAATTCTAGATTGATTCTAGATTAATTCTAGATTAAATCTGATTAATTAATCTGGGTCGGAATAAAGTTTTCTTATGTGGCAAATTGCAAATTTTTGTCTTCTTTCTGCAGTAAGAAGATCATGATATGTTCGAATACCACGCAATATCGCAAGAATCTACTGAATCCATTTAAAACATCGTTTACGTGTATAACGGAGAAATGGATATTATTACTTGATGCGAGACATGTGCTCACAGGGAAGGCATCTAATCTTTAAGTTTTCTAAGACGCTCGGGCAGACACTCTCAAAGCGCCCGAATTTTAGGTACAAACATAGCCTCGCATCTTCTCGACATTGAAACAATACCCCTAGGGTGTCCATGACGATTCCCTTTGGTGCAAAATGCAGCATTGAAGTGGGCAGGTAAGGTACTTGGTGCACTCCGGCCAAATATCTGCGCGCTCGGCTCCTCTCTTTCTCCTCCCAACCCCCTTCCACCCCCTCCCAACCCCCTTCCACCCCCCTTCTCCCCTCGAGTTCTGCACATCATTAGGGCGTCGGCCCAATTACTACGCCCCCGCCGCCCCTTCCGTGCTCAAAGCTCCCCTTGGGGGTGGGGGGCCGAGGTCAAAGGTCGGGGGCGGAGGGGAGGGTTTCCGCTTGGGAGGGGGGGCACCATGTGGGGCGCATGTGCTGCGCCCACAATTCCGCATTCCGACGGAGGGTGACGGGTGCGCAGAATCCAGAGCATCGGGTCCATCGCCGCCGCCTGGCGGAAGGCCGGCGAAACATGGGGCGTCGCGACGCGGCGCCTCGAGTAGTTGCAGAGGGCGCCGCCGCCGCCGCCTTCGCTTCCCTACCCGCGAACGATTCGTATCCACGTCTGTCTTCAGAAAATCACTCTCAGGACGTATCTGCTGAGGTTGCACAGTCTCTTTTTCCTGGGCCAACTGGGATATTTCAAATCATTTGAACTAAACTTGAAGAGGTGAAAGAGTTCTGTTAACAGGGAAGCTGAGTAACCAACGATGGACGAAGCAAGAAAGAAATAGTTAGTAGACTAGCCCAGGCAAAGAGGGCATTGTATCAAAAGAAGAATCTACTTACAGCTGAAAATACAAGCCTAGAAGTAAGGAAACAGTTTCTCAGAACATACATCTGGAGCATGTTTCTTTACGGCAGTGAGGCATGGACGATGAGAGCAGCGGAGAAGAAAAGGGTGGACGCATTCTAAATATGATGCTACAGGAGAATGCTGAAGATTAAATGGATCGACCGAGTAAGTAACGAGGAAGTCCTAAGAAGGGTAGGAGAAAAGAGAAGTCTACTGGAAACATAAAAAAGAAGAAGGGACAACTTAATCGGCCATATCTTGAGACACGATGGCCTGATGAAGACTACCGCCGAGGGAAAAGTGAACGGGAAGAAGGGAAAAGGCAGGCCTCGTATGAGGTATATGGAGCAAGTTGAGAAGGATGTAAAATGAGAATTAAGTCACAATGAAAAGGTTGGCCGACAGAAGAATCGAGTGGAAAATTGTGACAAACCAATCCTAGAATTGTTGACCAATGATAATGAAAGGGTAGCTCTTAGGTATGGCATCCGATTGCATTTTTGACGGTGTCTTTTTATCGGCTTCCGAACAGCTATTGGCACACGGGTAAAGTATCGTACTTCAGGCTTGAACGAGCCAGTTTCTAGTGATTCTTCCTATTACTCACTGCTGAAAGTATGCCATAATGTGCAGACTGAAGTATTAGAGCTATTGATTGTTTAGTCATCGGTTCCAAATATGTGACTTGTGATTGAATTCTATTTTGAGAAGGTATTTCTCTCCGCGACAACTTGGAAACCAAATTTACGCCAAAATAGAAATATAAAGCGATGGTCAAATCGTACAAAAGATCATTTAAATGATATTAAAATTATTTTTTGTATCTATTAGCTTATTAATGTTGTACATTGCATTATGTACCTTACTTACCATGTTAACTATATTTTAGATGTTTTTACCACCTTACCTTGATTTTACATGTAGTTGCACCAATTATTGAGACTGATTTTTTTGCGGGAAGACTTCCAAAACAAGGGAATATGTTCGTATCGTTCAATTTCGGTCCTCCGACTTTCTGTGCACATGATTTAATATGTTACATTTGTTCACCGACATTGTCCTTAAAAAGTAAATGAAGCAAAAATAAAATTCTCAGATCGTTTTCTTCTTGCTCTAAAAGATTTATGCGTAGACTTAAGGCTTTCAAAGTAAGCATGTATGTATTATACTATTACTTCATAACATAATTATAAACTTTGAGCGAATTATAATTAAGAATGAACTCCGATTCCATGGAATTATGTTTGATGACTTGTCGGTGAGAAAGAAAAAGTATCAAGAAAAGACTGAAAATTAGTATTTCCCCTATATTCCTAGATTAATATTTGGCAACACATAGGTCGAACACTACGCAAGAGTATGGACGGGAATATTTTTAAAGAGTGAGTGTCTGAAGTTATTTTGCAAGTAACAGTCATTTTAGGGCATTTGTGCGGTCATGGAATAATTAAGTCTTTTATTTAACATATCTTTCATTAAAATTCCTGTTTGACATTTATGAATTGTGGTATCCATTCGGATGGTTTTAACGGATGATGAAAAGCCCTGCATGTGTTAGTTGAACATTGATGGCATTTCTGCAGTATTCTGAGAAGCGGATCGGGTGCCAGATGATAGATGAATCAATTTTCTTGCTAACTAAAAATTACATTTCTCTGTCCCAACTGTGTCATAATGAATACCATAATTCCCACCGCGTTTGTGCGAATTGATTCTAACGCCATCAGAACTAATCTTGATAATCTTATCATGTTCGGAAAATAGAAAAAGGAACATTTTCATGACAACTTATATAGTCCCATCAGTTCTCTCAAGAGAATTGGCTCTAACTTGACGAAACTATGGGTGTAAATTATGTTACTTGTTTTTTATACGAAAATCTTCAGTTTCAAGCCATAGAAATCTTAATAAAATCGACTTATTAGCATCAACAGAGCTTATTTCTTAAAAAATTCACTTGCTTCCCGCAGTTTTTGCGTATACAAAAAATACATTGAAATAGATTATGCAATAAGTTCCAAGGGATATTTAACCCGCATTTAAGAATCGCAATATAAGAACAGGGTTCTCAGACCGAACAAGGAAAAATAGATAAACTAGTTTTAGAGGAATTATCTGCCGGAAATATTAAATATGAAGTTCTCAAAGAACATGCGTGGAAAATAGCAGAAGTGCACGAGATGTGCGATCTTTCCATTACTTTACCAAACTCATTACTTTTTTTTATAAAATGTAGTGTGTTACAAAGAAAGTTATATGAAAAACGGGTTCAATGTTCACTACTTTCCCAACTTTTGCATAAGAAGTTTGCGTTACATTTGAAGTACATTGATTGCTCTCGGTACTGTAGGCATCATTTTCCTTCGCTCCTCTTTTGAGAGCCAAGTCACTCCGAGCAGGGGAACTTTTCCCTCTCTTAATGTACGCTTTGATTCTTCCCTGGGAATAACTCCGACCCTAATTCGGCAAAGCCTGCGGGCCGCAATTAAGGATTTCTGTGGATGCACTTGGTTAAACGTTGGCAGCCTTCCCATGTCTGTCTAAAGAACCCTTCTTCCCACGGGGGAGTTGACGCCTTTGGAGGCCCTTCCGAATGCCCCGTTATTTATTAACCGAGGAGGAGGAGGCGTGTGTTCGCCACATGGCCTTGATCCCCACTTTTCCACGGCATTTCCGACCATTTCGACTCGACCAGCGGACCCCGCGCTGTCGCTTGCAACCACCAACATTTTTTCTCCGAAGTCGCGTTGTTTCGATGCATCGGCCGCGTCTAAGTGGAGCGGAGTTTTTTCCTGTAGAAATCAGAGTTTCAACACAGAGGACGAGAAAAAAAAGAAAAGGAAGAGTTAAAAAGCCATGAAGTTCGCAAATCCGCATGAGGAATATTTTTTTGAAAAAAATTATTCAAGGTAAAGTAGGAGTCATAAACGGATTATTAATTTTCCCTTTGTTTCGATTTTATTTAAAATCCAAAGTGATAAAATCAAATCCCAACTTTCAAAATCAAATCCCAATTTCCAAGCCTATTACAGATTCAATCTCGGAGTGATGCGAATAACTGTTCCTAGATAACGTCACTTAACGAATTTGTACGGGAAGTACAAGTAACAATCCCAATATTCCAGCTATGAAAAAATGTAACGGTTGCTTTTGGCTAATATTATATTAAGTTGTGTTTGATTTCTATATTTTCGACAGTGAGTGAGACTAGGTTAAATGAGAAATCCCTACGATACATGGGAGCATCAGTCCTCGCAAAACTATTTTTACTTCATTGCTAATTTCCGATGCCTGGTCTCAAAACCCGAGCGCGTGTGGCTCAACGCGGCTCAGTCTGTGCACACCTGCCAGCCACGTGCTCAGAGATGCTCATCATTCACCTAATTTGGGATTCGATTGCAGTAGTATTCGTATAGGCATTTAGGTTAATTTTTTTCCTTTATCTGTTTAGGTCAGTGCAAAGGTTTCTGTTTGTCCATTTGCCATCGCTTTCCACAATTTTAGACTTGAACATTCGATTAATTGTTATTATTAGTGTTCTAGAGGTTAAGGTAGGTTTAGATGGACATTTAATTCTTCCCAGCCCCTAAATTTCACGCGATGTCCCTCTTCAGCCCCTAATACCCCCTCCTTACCTCCCATCATTCCATCCAAGCTACCCGTTTTTCTCCTCCCTGGTTGGCTATTTAGGGGAGGCGACCGACAGCTGAGGTCATTTACGCCTTATAGGATATGTGGATAATTGGGTAATGGTAGGAGTTTTCAGGGTACGGAGGACGGGTGGAGAGAAACCCGGCGTCGGTATTAGCCTACTCTTGACGAAAGGCGCCAAGGGGACCACGGCTTAACGTCCCATCCGACATACGAAGTACTGTACTTGAAATGCCCTCCACTAGGCACTCAAGTGGGGACCGGTTTTCCAATGAAAAATCCGCCACGGGAATCGATCCCGGGCCCTCGGGATGGGAGGTCAGTACTCTAGCCACCACACCAACCCGATCCCCTCTTCTCCTCCCTCTTCCCCACTTACCCAACGCTCTTCCCTCAATCACCTCCTTCAAAACACCATCCCCTTTTATTACCTTTTCCATCCACACCTTCTGCCTTCTCCTAATTTCATCTATCAAATTTCTTTCCTCTCCTGCCAATTCTAGCACTTCATCGTTCGTCTTCCTTTCGACCCACTTTGCTTTCTCCATCCTTCTCCACACCCACATCTCAAAAGCCCTTTAAGACTATTCACTCGATAAGTGCTCAAGTCCAAAATGATGGAACGAAATCCAAATTGTCATTTCTCGGACCGGAGCATGAAACGGTTATCTCCATATTTGAAGTGCCCACAGGTTCCCAACCCTCGATTATGAAAAACGACGAAAGGATACACACTCTATACGGCTCTGTCGAAAGGGTATATCAACTTCGACCAACAACAACATTCCTTCACCTTCGCCCTGCCCAAAGCCGCTCCCCGAACACTTCGGTGGGCGATAAGGGCCTTATGGGAGAGTGTGAGGGCGCTGCCCCAGGGCCCCAAGCACCGCAACAATCTGCGGCTGGGGGTGTGGGGGGGGGGGGGGGACTGCCCAACACTTCTCAAAACACGCAGGGCGGCGAAGGTCCTCTCCGCACTTGATACCGAAAACATGGGCCAGGAACAACACAAACACGCTCTCTGTCTCTCTCCCTCTCACGCCGCGGGTGCGGGGAGCGGCAGGAGGTGCTGCTGGCGGCGGCGTCGGCGCGATAATTCAAGGGACGACGCCTCATCCCCCCCCCCCCCTCCTAGCCGTGGCGCTAAAGCCACCCTCCAATCACCCGCTCACCGTCCCGTGACGCCACCAGCATCCCCCCGAGGGCGACGGAAGACGGATAGCAAAGACAGCTGCCGAGGCGGCGGCACCGACACAGAGGCCCTGAGCAGGGGGGGGGGGGGAGAAAGAAGGGCCAAAGGGACCCTTAATTAGGCACACTCCCCCTCCCCCCCTCATAACTCCCGTCCTTTTCCCTTCCGCCCCACCCCCCCCCCAACCCTCTCATTTATATCACGACACCGGTGCGGGAACGAAATTGCCGAGGCTATGTTTAAAAGCGCCCGTCTCCGCACGTAATCATGCCCCGTACCGTGCATCACGCATCCGAACGGTGAAATAGTGTCTTTGGGGACTTTTCAATTTCCCAACTTCACGAATATATAACAAATTGCTAGGCTTGACTTCGTGGAACCACATATTGATTACGTAAATAAATTCACTTTGTAAAATTCCACAGATTTATTGAAACCGACCTAGGTTTCGAATTACACAGTCATTATCAAGAACTGTGAATTCAATTCCACAGAATAAAATTATAAAATAAAAATTCCACAGAATAAAACTGTAGAATTTACAAAGTGAACTTATTTACATTACCCCAATTTCACGTTTTGTTGTTTTATTTTAACTCGATTGGGACGATGTGAGAATAAATCGTAATGAAATTTCAAACAGCTGCGACGGAAAACGCATTAAAAAAATTAAACTTTCATTTGCATTTTTCGCCTATCATTCTCTCGTGTTCAGAAGCATATCCGCTGGAAGGGCTTAAATGCTCTCTTTGCAATATTATTCTCGTGTATCGACTACACTGCAAATTACGATGCATAACATGCTGTCGAATACATATCAGCCATTTTGTCACCACATTGAGAAACTATTTGAACGAGACATTTGAAAATCGGTCTATAACAGATAAATTTGAGCAGAATTCTACATTCGTTTGTTGCAATGCGATGTCACCTTGTGGAATTTGAACAAAATTGTATTTGTACTGAATGACATCTGATCATCTCATAAGAAAATATGTATGCATATTGTGGTGCATATAGCATAATGGTGAAAAATCCCATTGGACGTACAATCAAAAAAAATTCACAGGGAAGACAGATGAGGCGACACAAAAAGAAAACACACGAAAGTAAACATACTTGTTAAATTATCGGAGGCATGGACCTCCTTCCTCAGAAGATTAGAACGAATATGTATATTCGCATGTATATTTAACATGATTCCACCCACCAATTTAGTCGGTATGCCGCCTAAACTCTTACCGTTTGTGTATTGACGAGACTTCAGGCGAATGAAAACATCCAAATTCTTAAACAAGTGTCAGATACGAAGTGAAAGTAATCAATTAAGTGTGATCCATGATCTGTTTTGATCGAAACAGGAGTTATACAGAATACAAAAATGATCCCTCATTCCTGAAATGTGCTGAATATAAAAAAATCCCTGCCCGCGCGCAAATTTTAAATTGCGTCCATTAAATGGATTGCCTTTCCTGTGGCTGTCAGCTTTCATTCATTACCTCTCGGCAGAGTTGGTGTTCATCAAAATTACACGCCACATTAAACCGACCGCTTCGTGCCCTTCCTATATTCTTATCCGAGGCTTCCTGCCAAAGATATAAGAGCTCTAAGGCGTAGAGCCAACTCCAATAAAATATACAGAGCTGCATCTTTTTCACTTTCCCCCCATCAGCATTCCCACCAGCCACATTTTAAGCACTTTAAAGGACCCTTCCCTTACCCGGCATGCTTCCGATATATCTTTAACCTGGTAATTGCCTTATTGGATAAAAAAACACTTTAAATGGGAAACGGAACCGTTAGCCTGATTGACCTTACAGCCTCACCTTCCAGTTTAAGTTGTGTATTGATTCAACAATGAGAGTAACACCGCTAATAAGTCATTCTGAATTTAAGTGGGAATACACGAACGAACAAACTTATTTTTTCAATTATTAAATAAATTGTATTTTTAAATGTAATGGTGGCTTAAGTACATTAAGTTGTACTTAATGTACTTAAGCCATCTAACATTTGAACACAGGTCAGGAACACGTTAATAGCTAAATAAACTGAAATTTACACTACCTCAAAACACGGAGGTGACCCAAATTTCCACGGAGGTGACAATCACATTTGAAATAAGCTTCTAGATGAAATTAATAGCGGGACATACCGATAAAATTTACTAAAATATGTAAGACGAACAACTAATAAATAAACAACAGAACAAACTTACAGAAAGGAAAGTATCTAACGGAAGGCTGCAATTGAGGCATTGAAAGCAAGTCTGAAATAAGCTATATCCTTATATTTCAGGTTAAAATGAGAAAAAGTTCTTGTTATATAGTAAAAAATTAGCCTTAACTGGATAAATAATGAACTATGCATCTCAATTATTCAATGAGATAGTTGTGAATTATATTCGGTCAACTCAATGGTTCCCTGATCACCTCCATGTCCAATGGGTCCCACGGAGGTGACATCCATGGAAGTGACAAAATCAAAAGTTTACCACAATTATACATCACATAAAAAACGTGTAGAAATGTACTTTGATTTTAAGACATTTCCTAATGACAACAAGCCATACAGCTAAAGAAATTCTTAAATAAGTAATCATTTTTAAAATTATGGACGACGTGGAGATGACCGGCATCAAAAGAACTCGATGTTTTTACACCTAAAAGCAGAAATAAATAGACCAAATGTACTTATTGTTCAGAAAAACACATAAAACAAGCTAAATGATTGCTAAGGCTTTCTTAAAGTTTACCATTCAAACTTGCGCTGCATCCTGATGGAGTTATATAGAACGTTTTCTACTTTCCCATGGAAGTGATGCAAACGTTAGGGACATAACTTTCAATCTTTAAATTTATCTCAAATAGAACTCAAATTTTCTATTTTCAGCCCAAAGCTTAAGGCAATGGTACTGGTTAATTATGCGATGGTTGAATACATTAATTTACTCAGTGCAAAATGTTTTACTCAAAGTTATTTAAGTAAAAACGCGGCGTGGGACACCCATGGAGGTGACATTTGGACGCTTAATAAAATTATTTTTGCTAAAAATATGTCAAATTCGGCTAATTAGGACACTTTGTTAGTTAATATTCCTATTTTACTATTACTTAAAATTTTATTAAATAAAGTCAATAATGAAATAAAGTAAAAAAAGTTAAGGATTCACATTCCACTTAATTTCAGAATGACCCTTATAATATTTGATCTACTTGTCACATTATGAATTAGATTTGGACCGTCGACTTTAGTTGGCAAGTCGCACGGTGTGGATAATGAGGCTCGCTTGTCTATACTCTGACGTAAGAAGGAGCTCTCGTAGCGAAGAGTTCAGCAGTAGGTACGTAACTCCATTGCCATCGTCCTGCTGGGTCAAGACCTGAATTGTGGCACGTTTTTGGAGGAGTATGAGATATTTTTGGCTCTTGATGAAGAGCCAGACAATTGTTCGTTGAAAAATATAAATATTGGAACCTTCGAGAAAAGGGACGGTGTTATCTTTTAGCACCAATGGATAGTGTTGCCGTATGGGAATCAGCTAAATGAATGGACGTCGTTGGATAATGAAACTCGTGACTAACGTTTACTGCCCGAATATTGTTGACACAAGGTCCATTATATGCGCGCAGCCAATGCATATCTTTCGGCAGAAACGGCTCTCCCCTAAATCTGCTGGCGCGGGCACTCACGTCCCTAAATCCATATTCGTGAAGGCGAGAGAATAGGTCTCGAGGCGGGCAGGGAAAGGCGCCGTGACCCCACGTGACGAGGCCGGGGGTAGGAGTAAGGGTCGGCGCGGCGGGGCGCCTCACAGAGGGGCCGCCGCCCCCCCGCACCCACGAAGGGGGCGAGTCGCCCCCTCCTAGCAGCAAAGCAAACAAACCGTCACGCACGCCGAGCCGGAGAAACTGGTTGCCTCTCGGGATGAGAGGAACTTGCTTTTTTTTCTGCGGCCAGCACACAGAGAGAGAGGGAGAAATATATCGGTGTGCGCGCCTCGGTGGCAGACAAAGTGAATGGGCGGTGTGATTTAAATAGTCGGCGGAAGGGGAGGAAATGTAGCGAGGACGGCGGGGGATGGAGGAGGGGGGAATGCGGGGGTGAGGGCAGCTCTCGTTTTATTGCACTCATTTACGGTCTCCCCCCCCTACCCTCCGATGCACCCCACCCTCTCCTCTCTCCCCGACCACCCCTTGCGGCGGAGCGCGATAGTCATTTTTTCCCCCGCCAGAAATTTCGCGTGGAGTGAAAGGAGATGGCACACCCGAGCATTCCTCCCGGCTCGTAAAAGGGGATGGGATGGCGGGGGTGGGGGGTGGATTAGAAGGCGCACGTCTGACCACACGCACGCACAGGGAAAGCAATAACACGGTGCGATGATGAAAGGGTGCCGGACAAAAGAGAAGGGTCGATAAACTGGCGATAGCTCATTCAGAAACGCGTTAAGGGATTACTCGTTCCACGGGCAAGTGTGAAGAGCAGGGATATTGCTCCACCGACCCATGGCCCGTTTAGGACTTATATAGTTACTGAGGCGGGAACTGGAGTCTTCACTAGATCCTAAGGTCGATGCAAGGAACAACGCATCCGTAAGATCAATACGGGACTAAGAAGATAAAAAAAAAGAAACGGAGTAAATTGAATCTTCAGGAAACACAAATCTGAATTTTCAGTGCATCTTTGACACAACATGGGAATTCCTCTACATTCTAGTGGGCAAGTACGGACTTCAGAGGAGCGGATGTCAGTGGAACATTGTCATAAATGTGGATATTATATCTATGCTCTACGCCAAACGACTCCAAGAACACAATTGGGTCGTTTACCATGATTTTTTTATTGCCGAATCTGATAGAGTTTGTAAAATAAAAAGACCGGTATTTTTCCGTTTTTTGATAAGTCAATTATTTCTCGAGTTATAAGCGGCGAAAAACTGATGTTTTTAACCCTTTCGGAGAAGTGGGCGTGGTGCAACCTCTCACGTATATCGATTTCGTCCAATCGCAAATTAGCCAGCGAAGCTACATTGTCTTATCGCAATGGGGGGGACACAGCTAAATCTGCCAATAGGAGCAGTTGCGACAGCATCTGTGCGATCAGACCTTCCAAGAACCCCCTTCCACTCCCTTCCCTTCCCCGAAAAGCAGTCAAGGACGGGAGGAAAATGACGTCAATGTTATCACAGCAGCGTTTTCGGTGGGCGTCACCTTTTGCTTATTTTAATTTTTGATTTATGAGTTAACGGTTATGGTTAGAAGATTAATTTTTCACTAAAATTCTTTTTTCGTTTCTATCTAACGATTTCGTGCACAAAATTGCGATTTCGGTTCCGATTAAATGCTCCCATTACAAATGCTTTATCTTGTATGGCTTATCGTGATTACTAGCCTAGAAAATTAACAAAAATAGATAACACATATGATCGATCACTTTTTGGTACTATCATAGTTGCGGAGTGCATGTCAATTATTTTGATTGAGCAGTTACAGAATATTAAAATAAAGTTATAGTTCTTTATATTACTGATATACACTGCTGACTTATACGGATAAGACACTATATTCTTATGTCAAATTCTTCTTCTCTGTTTTTACACATTTCATTTCATCTTCTCCCACAAGGTCAATCGTTATCAAATGCCATGACATTTCTGCTCCTTAAATCAATTCCTTCTTACCCTTAGTTTCAGCCATTTTAACCTCCTCTTTATAAACCTGTTCGCCACATGCTTTTTCTGTCTGATTCCCATCCAGAAAGTATCCGTGTGGTTCGATGAAGACTGCATTTGGTGCGAATGCACTCACGACCCGCGTTCCCTGGCAGGGGTATGAAACATTACATACCCTCCCCTTCTCCATTGCCTTCCATCTCTCCCACCATCAGGTCAGCCTACTCTGTGTAAGAACTGATGCTCTCGTCAGAATTCTCGTATAATCGTATAACACAATACCTAGAAATCGGTTCAATCATCGGCTGTTACGGTAATAATAAATGCTAACTGATCCATCAGCAAAATTACTCTTTCTGGTATCTAAATATTCCTGATCATCCCAATGCCTGATCTGACATTCCAATCATGGGGGTTATTTTGTAATCTCACTTTAGGGAGAATGCGTCATAAAATGTCACTTTTTCGTAGTTAAACTCCGCCACCCAGGCGGCGTGACCATCTTCGGATCTCAAGCGGTGAACTGCCGGTCATGTGCAGGTCTTTTAGACGATTCATCCGCTCTGATCCGTATCTTTCGACTCTTGATCCGTTTCATTATCACCGCCTGCCATTAGTTCCCATCTCATCTTCATAAACAACGTGAAATGGAGCCACCGTCGTTTCCACTTGAAGATTGAGTTGGATAAAAAAGCAAGAGCGAGAAAGATACAAACGATTTTAAATTGTATTTTTGGAATTTGCACAACGTGAAGAACTTCAGCACTTTCAACTGCAATATATTGGGCACTTGAAGGTATGCTTTGTTTGAAATGCTTATTTTATTATTAGTTTGAAATATCTGTGTATATACTTTGTATCACTATTTCCAAAACAAGGTTGCTGACAATTCACGAACAGTTCGTGAGCCGCTCATTAAGAGAGTGAAACGAATCTCCCGCCTTCCCGCAAAGAGTAATTAAAAAGGTGAGATTACAAAATAACCCCCTGGGGGCCGATTGTATAACTTTACGTTCGAACGTAAAGAGCCGTATTCCGTGGTGTTGTGGGTAATTCTTCGAAAACAATTGAAGGCGCGATAGTGTAACTTTACGTTCGAAGGTTTTTCGGCTCACGATCGAAGGAAACCCGTCGACTGCTAGGTACTTGACGTTACGGCCATTTTCAATCGTTATAAGGTTTGTTTTTGTTTGAATTTTAATGTATAAGTGAAAAATTATTATAAAGTTGTGAAGATCGTTGTTTGTACTATTAGGGGTTAAGAATGTAATTTAAAGTATCAAATTGCTTAAAAAGCAGTGTATGATGTGACAGAGTGAATTAATTAGAATAATCATAGCAACGTTGAGTGAGTCAATGTTTTCCATGTTATAGCAATGAATAGGGATGATATCAATGTGCTTTGTCAATTGCTATTCATTGCCTATTGAAATGAATTGCAATTTAAAACAAACTATCGGACTGTAACATGTAATTTTAACTTTTAATTTCAGCATTGGCATCAACAGTTTCACTTGAGCAATGCCACTTACGGTGAGAATAATACATAGTGAAGATATAGCGTGTGTTGTGACTACACATTGTGGCAATTCAGCGATTAACAATGTTTTTAATGAACTGTGATGGATTGCATGTCTGTTTATGATATCTATACAGAAGTCAGAGAAAATTGTTGTCGGCAATTATTTCGTTGTTTCACCTATTGCATTAAATTAAAATTTGCAATCTATGTGAATTGAAGTGAGGGGGATTTCTCTTGCCTTGTGTGTGATTGTTTACGTCCCGGTGAAAGGATAAAAAGTGTAGTGCTTTGTTATTCTTCATTCAGTGAAATTTCCCACCCCAAGTGTCATCTTTTTCTTTCATTGCATAGTGGTGTCCAATGTGATTGTGTTGAAATAATCATTCCGTCTACGCTTAAGGCAGGTAATGTCTAATTAGCAATAAGCATTATGATTTGCCCTCGTAAGGGATTACTGTGTTGTTTGAGAGTGTTTTAAATTATGACTGTTGTTGTTTACGTCCACGCGAAAGGGTGATGATTTTTGTCAACTTATGCAACATATGCTGTCTCGTTATGCTTTATTCAGTAAATTTTGCCAACTCAAAAGATAATCTTTTCATTCACTCGCCTTGATGTCATTAGCTATAGAATTGTGCCTTTATTTGTGTGACGCTGTGTACCTATGCCTGGAGAAATAGTGGAAATTTATTAATGCTGCCTTATATATCTCAAGGTAGGTTATCATGTACCTACGTACAAGAAATGGTATTCTACAAGAAATATGGTAATGGGAAAATAGGTATGCTACAAGAAAGACAGGCGGAACGGACTAATAAAAGTGAGTTTCATAGGCAATTATCTTTGATGTGATGGAGAAGGCTGTGAAAGTGTTTCAATAGTAATAAAGGTTGATTATTGCTTTAATGCCGGGGACTAGCTTGAGGATAGTATTTAATTGTGTATCTATAAATAACCTAATCAATTTATGTCTGAAGATGTATATATGTGCCAATACGGTGAGCGTAGTTTTGGTAAATGATATTTACAATGAACCGTAGAACATTAGTTAAATTAGATGACGAGAATATCCGGTGTGATATTGTAGAGTTTCAAAATGATGTAGCACTTTTTATGCACTATCAGCAATAGAGAACACGATTTGAGTGATAATGAAATATTATGAGTTGCAAATTAAGCAGACGTTTTTGATAATTATCTGTGAAAATCTTGGTATGACAAGTAATTATGAATTAATTTATGAATTGAGGACGCATTGAGGCCACTATTTAATACTCGTGAGGAAGTTATCTTAAATTTGCAGCCATTTTAATGTTTGTTATTAATTCTTAATATTTAAAATGATTCAAAACAAATGCAAGCACTTCTAATGAAAGGTCTTTGCGCATGCGTACAAGAGAAACAAGTGCGAAATATGCTGTAAATCTGACAACACCGTAACTTTCGATTGCCTGCTGACGATCGAGCTTATACAATCGCACTTTTCATCCTCGTTCGAAGACGGTGAGCTCGATCGAGAGTGAACGGGTCACTAACGATCGAACGTTAGCCGAGTTACACAATCGCCCCCCTGATCTCTTTATGGTCGTCACGGTATCTGGTGAGCGATCAAATTATAACTCCATTGAGGTATTCAATGTGTTGTAAATTAGGACATGTAGCCCAAAAAGAAATAAAAAGTTTACCTTGTTGCACGCCAGACAAAATATGAAAAAACTGAATTTGCCCAAGCAGCATCATGATATCGGCCCAATATCATTTTTACACCGTCACATATCACTTATTCGTCAATACGATATTGGCTACCGATATCGGCAAATGTCAAAAGTTATAACATTTGCCATTATAAAAATGACATTTTCTGACGATATTGGGCCGATATAAATTTGATGATAAAAAGTCATCTTTCACCACTATACAGAGGAATAAAAATGATATTGGGCCGACGTATGCTCGATATTACCATGTACTGATTTTTAACTCACATAATATTGGGATGATTTAATAAGTAAGATAGTCAAAATGTATCCTGGATAAGCATTAAAAATATTATAATCAGGGACGGTCGTAAAATAAAAATGCGATTTCAATGGAAAAAGAAATTTCGAGAGGTAGTTTTGATCTATGTTGTTTTCATTGAGTATCCTGCACTTAACCCCTGATCCAACTCTCCTTATTAATTAATGGGTAATTTTTAGCGCATATGACAGTAATGAGATACCTACTTTACTCCTGACCCAACTTCCCTCAGTGAAAGATGCGTAACTTTAAGCGTTATCATTGTAATAAAATATTTCAAACTCGTTTTCTGTCGAAGTTATTGGAATTATAACCCAATATGGGAGGTTCACAATAATTGCCACGCAAAAAAATTCACCTGGACCAGAAATCGAACCACGGACCTCTGGGTTTTTGCATGGAAATTTTACCGAGGTTCAAGGTACTAGATGTTGAGCCCTCGCGGTCCATCAAGGATGGCAACACAAGGGAGAAAGGGCTTCAAGGAAGCCGCGACCAATGGTGAACCCCAACCAGCGCTAAAGCCGCGCTTGGCGGTAAATGTATATTAATGTTTGATTTATTAGTGAATACTTCTAGTTAGAAGATTAATTTTTTCACTAAATTCGTTTTTCGTTTCCATCTAACAATTTCGTGTACAAAATTGCTATTTCGGTTCCGTGTAAACGCCCCATTAGTCTGAAAATTAGTAATGATAAAACGTGATAAAAGTAATGATAGTAATGTATTCACGTAGAAATTACAGATGGCATGTTGGCGATCGAGTGCAGGCGGTGAGCGTGGACCCAAGCGACTGGAGGATAAAGACCTGAACGCCATGGAGCGAAACGTCGACGTGAGAAAAGGACGCGAGTGTTGTTGGTTAGTTGGTAGACATTTAGAAGAATGGAATTGTAAAATGGTGAGATTGAAAGGCTAGAAGGCGATTTAAGTCAATTGTTGGTGCATGATTTCATGTTACGAGTAACATCTTTTGGAAAAAATTTCATGCCTACAGAATGTAAATTTTTGAAGGAAGAAGAACTGTAGGATGGAAAAGAAATATCTTCGGGTCACATGCAACATCTTCAGATAAAACGAATGAAGGATCTATGAAACCATAGTCGTGAGATATAAAGGTGAGTTTAGAAATTTAGAAATTACAGCCTTTCTTTTTCATCCTTTATACACTAAAAGATTTCCACAGCGTTTACCCCAACACTGTTAATAATGTAAAATTTTGCCAAAAAATGAAGGCATAATATAAAGAAAAGTTGAGCTCTTCAATTCTACAGAGGAAAATCCAATGAAACTATAAAAAAAGCGTCTACGATTTACGTCAGAAAAAAACAGAAAGAGATCATGAATTTGCCTATTTGTTGGAAATACTTCAACTGCCTTAATCGGCTTCGTCAACGCGGAGGAATGAATTACCAATTAAAGCTGTAGATGAATTAAAAATAGATGATGAAGAAGATCCCATTCATGATGATGGAATGAGAAGTTGACCGCGGACTTCGTCGACGAGCGGAGTTGTAGGATCCATAGGAATGGGTCGGATGAAGAGATCATGAAGAGATCGGTGATGTGACCTGTTTAGGGATTTGTGGCGTGGGCTTGGAGGCTTTGGTGCCAACATTGAACCCGGACCTTTGGATTATCCTCGTTCTTCAAACAAGGGCAATTCCCCGAGTCCTCACCTCCGTGCTGATCGCTGAAGAGGATTGGAAAAGAATAGAGGAAATGCCGATAGTGCACACACTTGGGGGAAGCAGGGTGATTGCAGAAGGAGGGGGGAGGGCAATGGGGTGGTTTACCATATTTTGTTATTGAAGAATCTGATAGAGTTTGAAAAATTAAAAGACGCGCATTTTTCCGTTTTTTGATCCGTCAATTATTTCTCGAGTTACAAGCGGCGAAAAACTTGATGTTTTTAACCCTTTCGGAAAAATGGGCGTGGTGCAACCTCTGACGTATATCGACTTCGTCCAATCACAACTGAGCCCGCGAAGCTACTTCGCCTCATCGCAATTGGGGGGGGGGGGGGCAGCTGGCTCTCCCAATGGGAACGATTGCGACAGGATCTGTGCGAGCAGACCTTTCGGGGACCCCCCTCCACTCCCTTCCCTTCCCCGAAAAGCAGTCCAGGACGGGAGGAAAATGACGTGAACGTTATCACAGCAGCGTTTTCGGTGGGCGTCACCTTTTGCTTATTTTAATTTTTGATTTATGAGTGAATGGTTGTGGTTAGATTATTAATTTTTTCACTAAAATTCTTTTTTCGTCTCCATCTAACGATTTCGTGCACAAAATTGCGATTTCGGTTCCGGGTGAACGCCCCCATTGGAGTTGGGGCTGGCTGTGGTTGGGGCATAAGTGGGACGATTCCTTCTTTGCCTTGCTTCACCGAGCCAGTGAAAATTATTGACAGCGAATCATCGAACAAATAGATGGTGAAAGGGAAGTGAATGAAGGATGAGGATTACCTCGGCTGAACCTAAAATCTTCGCTAAAATAAAATTATTTGGAACTTTTCCACCTTTTTGTAACTTGAATGTGTTGTAAAATAACACATAACAAAAACCGCACAAGTTGTAAATAAAATTGAGAAAAGTACCTCGTGCTTTTCTGTCAGTGTGGCTAAGAACTTCCATTACTAGTGGGTGAAAATATACTTTGCAATTTGACTGTTTAAAAAAAAATAATTTATTCGCAACTAGTTTCGCGGCAGTGAAGTGTGAACTGTTAAAACACCATCTGATGACGCTACAGTTTAGCGAAACTATTTGTAAATAAATTTATTTTTTTTAAACAGTGGATTAGCAAAATATATTTTCACTTACTAGCAATGGAGTTCCGCAAGGTATCGACCGCTTCCATCAACTGCAGAACTTCTATCACGTGACCAAACTTGCGATTTATTCAGATGATCCTAAATTGAATAAATTTAGTCAAAATCTATCTAAGCATGTAAAGGATACTGAAGACACACGCTCATAACGGGCATGGTGAAGGAAAGGCATCAAAACAGTGAGGGGATTTTTATTCAAATTCTTCGAAAAATTAATAACATCAATCATTTCGTTGATCCAATGGGGAATATGCATGAAATTTGTTTCTCGAAGATTAATGATGCACTTGATGCGAAATTTTCTCACAAATTTAAATATATAAGCCAAATTTTTCTACGCCCACCACAAAGATTTTTAAATGATATTAAAATGTTCCCGGAAATCGACGAAAGTCACGTGACCTGAAACGCCTTCTGACGTCACTGCACGGTATAGGTTTCATATTGCTATGGAGATAGACATTTATTTTTTAAAGAAAACGAAGTGAATATATTGTTTTGAGGTCTTTAGCCGTTTCTCGAAAGAAACGATGACTGAAAAAATACTTAAAAAAGCACATTCCGACAATTTCCTTAGGTTGACTCCCATATGGCGGCGTTCTTCTTAAAAAAAACCAGCGATTGCATAGACGCAGTAGAAATTCTTGGGCACTATACAGGCATTATATAATTAATGGACGATTTGCTCGTTACCATCCATACCTACTACGTAAATAAAAAATCGAAATACAATCGTTCATTGCCATAAACAAATGAGATAAATACATACGTTATCGCCAAGTATTCATTTAACAACTTACCTCCACACATAAACAGATAAATAACGCCCATAGTGATACCGTGCCGTGACGCCATGAGATGAGGTCGTGTTTCTAAGCTGCCGAAAAGGTACAATTTTCCAAGAGTAATATCTTTGTAACGCAACTTAATTCTTCAGCTAAATTTTCGCCAAGCACATTTCAGCTAACAAACTTCACATTCAAAGAGTTATAAAAAATAGTGCATGTTCCCCATTGCCGCTCTCTGTGCCCAAGATTGAGCGTAATCCTCAGCAAAGCGCGGTCCATCTCTCCGGCTGCAATCTGTCTCCGGACCACACGGCATGAGCCAAACACTCCCCCAACCACACTCTCCCCCGAGCTGTCTGTCACTCCGACCTATTTATGTTTCTTCTTTTTCTGCACCAAGTTTGTCAATGTGTCACGAGCTCCGTTTCCACGAGAAAAGAAATACCTTAGCCAAAATTACACCCAAAACATGTTGGTGCTCCAGCACAAAAGATGACAGATCATCGACAGTGACTCATGGTTCCTCTTAACGACCGACAGTAAAACAATGTCAAACGCCCCATTACTCGCGTTTTCGTACCGTTTCTTACTCAAAGAAATTATTTCTCGCTAGCTCAAAATCGTTCGAGCGATATACGTGACCGTATAACAGATGCAAAAATATAATTAATGAGCTTGAAGTATTTACCAACAGATAAGAAATACTTTCATGACAAAGTGTTCAATTCTTTCGATGTAGGCGTCTTAGTATTTTCTTAAAGCTGATTGTATTTGACAAATGGTAATGTGTTTGCGGACTAGGAGCACGTCGAACTGAAAATAGAGTGAGTTTCTAGAGCAACTAGGTTCCTTTTCTGACGATTACGTTTATAATATGGAGGGGTCAACTTCGTACAGTGATCAGCGTCTATTTTTGCTTCGGAGATGACAAGGAGCTTTATTTTAAATAAACCCGTATTATGCCTCTTCTTAAATTCCCTGAAAACTGAATATTGGTTGATTAAAGAAATACCTTCAGGCGTAACTTTGTGGAATTGAATCATCATGAAAAAATAAAAAAAGATGACTTTGTATATTGCACACTTTTATTAGCAAGAGTCTTGCTAATAAAAGTGTAGAATATACAAAGTCATTTTTATTTTAATTTTTTCATGATTGGTTGATTACATATTTAACTTTTTTCGCCCCACCCCAAATTGCATTGTTCTAGAGCTTGTATTTAATAAATGCACCCTATGATAAATCCGTCCTCTTGCTAAAACTACACGCATAAGACTTACTGTCTCCACTTACGAAATTGAAGAATGCATCATGAAAAATGCACAGCCAATTACTTATTTCAACGCGACTGGTATATAGAACGTGGCATTTATGCATACAATATCCTATCAAACGACGTTTCAGGATACAACTTACTCTTAAATACACTTCCTAATTCAGAAATAATTAAGAAATAAATATATTCCGTTGCCAGTCTACGATACTTTGATAGAATATCTGCTGCTCTTACTCAGCCAGGAGTTTTGGATGTTTGGACATGAACAAGAGAATTAAAAAAAAAACAGAATGGACTTTTATTATACGATCTCAGTTTCCCACTGGTTTGTAGGTCTTTGCTTTGCTTTCATTGCTGGATTTCCTTTGCAATGCTTGGCCTCAACACCCGTATTACGGCCAGGGGTTCAAAGAGGATTCATTAGGGAGGGAGACAGAGGGATTACTCGATTTGTGCATAACAAAAACTAGATCTAAAACACGATGGCGCAACAATACCATTCAAATGCCATTCTAACTGTAGGCAATCACGTTCACTGCAAGTACACAATCATTAAAAGGTCAGTCACAGGTTCTCTGAGATACTTCGATTTAATTTATCACATCTCCAGCTGAAACTTTCACGAGGTAGGTACAAGCATGCCACAGACATGGATAACACAAACTCCAAATGCAACCAACGCAACATCTGGCGAAGTACTGGTGACGCCGATCGAAATCGTAACCTCTAGAAGGGAAATGACATTACTTAGACAAAAGCTGTGGAGGTTGAAACCGGAAACTCATTTCAGAAGTTGGTTTCGATTAAAATGTTGGTCGAAACAGTGAAATCATAGCCTGCAGCTATTATATCCAAGTGACTTTTCACACATATGTCGGCCACCGCAAGGCTAAATGCAGAAGCAGCATTGGATCTTCATCGCACAAAACCATCCAGGAAACGGAAGGGTCAAGAAAAACATTGCAATATGAGCACATATATGACAGCATGACAACAAAATAAAACTCCCGTTTTAGGCAAATGTTTTAATAAAAACATCGTAGTTTATGGAACACATTATAATTTTTACATGCGGACCGCATGTGGACACAACCTGCATTACACTTGAGAGAGTCTTAGCATCGCCGCCCCCCTCTCCCTTCGCCCGGGGCGGGAGGGGGCGGGCCGGGGCGACCAATCGAAGCTCGCCGATCGGAGGGGCGTCACTCGGGGCCCCACCACCTGGGCGGCCCCACCTGGGCGGCGCCACCTGCTCGGAGGGCCTCCGGGGGCGGCGGGGGTCAGGGGCAATCGCCCCCTGAGGACAAGAACCGCTGCTGCTGCTGGTGCTGCCTCTGGTGCTCCTCCGGGGCACCCATGAGGTCGGGCGGCGAGGAGGAGGGGGGCGGCATGGGGCGGCCGCCCGGGGCGAACTGGGGCGGCGACGGCGGGGCCGAGTGCATGGAGGAGGGCGGGGCGAGAAGCAGGGAGGCCGAGGATGAGCCCTTGTCGGACTCGTGCGGGCCGCACTGCTTGGCGTCCTGCTTGAGCATCATGCGCCGCCACTTGGCCCTCGCGTTCTGGAACCACACCTGCGACAGACAGATAGACAGGGTGAGAAACCAACTATGCCAGCCCATGCCGCAAGTGCTTCACGAAAGAGGCCTTTTACTTGCGGGAGAGAACTTACATGCATTAGGGAAAATAAAAGAATGAAACTGTTAGGTTCACTTCATATTTAAATACGCACGACCCGGGATTATTAACGTAATGGGGGCGTTCACTCGGAACCGAAATCGCAATTTTGTACACGAAATCGTTAGATGGAAACGAAAAACGAATTTTAGTGAAAAAATTAATCTTCTAACCTCAACCATTCCCCAATAAATCATAAATTAAAATAAGCAAAAGGTGACGCCCACCGAAAAAGCTGCTGTGTTAACATTGACGTCATTTTCCTCCCGTCCTTGACTGCTTTTAGGGGAAGGGAAGAGAGTGGAGGGGGGTTCTCGGAAGATGTCTCGCACAGATGCTGTCGCAATCGCTCCTATTGGCAGAGTCCGCTGTGTACCCCTCATTACGATAAGGCAAAGTAGCTTATCGGGCTCAGTTGTGATAGGAGGAAGTCGATATACGTCAGAGGTTGCACCACGCCCACTTTTCCGAAATGGTTAAAATCATCAAGTTTTTCGTCGCTTATAACGCGAGAAATAATTGACGGATCAAAAAACGGAAAAATACGGGTCTTTTTATTTTACAGACTCTATCAGATTCGTCAATAAAAAATATGGTAAACGACCGTATAACATCCTCAGACGACTGATCATGGATACATCATCTTTACATATGTAACAGGTTGGGTGCCACAGTAAGGACATCTATCTTTCGGAAGGGAGTGGGGTGAGTTGGGATGAGCCAACACCCCACTCCCTTCCGACAGATAGATGTCCTTACTGTCGCACCCAACTTGTTATATAAAGATGATGTATGCGTGATCAGTCACCTGAAGATGTAACTACGTTATGACACCAGTGTTTTGCCCATTTAAATATAAAGTGAACCTAACAAAGTATCATTCTTTTATTCTCCAACGTGGAAAGGTATCACATAGTTAAGCCTGAAGTTATCAGCTATATTATATGTATTGGGTTGAGGCATGATCCGGTGCCTTCCATGCGGAAGGTATGAATAAAACTTCGCAGGCTGTTTCGAAACGTAAGCCACCTTCAAAGTTTCACCCCGCTCGGCGTAAGACACGAGAATATTTGATTCGTCTACATCTACATAATACCCTGTAAAGCCACCATAAAGGCAGAAGGTGAATTTACACCAAATATCCATCACATATAATGCATAAGAAAGTAATAGTAATAGTCTAAACTTCAAAATTTTAAATTGATAAAAGTAGCAAAGAAATCATGCAATATGATACATTTTGATCCAAAAGAGTTCCTTAAGATTCCTAATGTTAGGTTCGTTGAATATGCCATTGAGAAAAGGAAGAGTTTAAAATATCTCTCCGAGAAGGTGCGAGGCATTTCACGTGAAGGAGGGAAGGTGAAGATGGACTGGCGGATTCAAGCACATGTGGATGCGGAGAAGGGTGCAGGAGAAAAGGTGAGTGGAATGGAAGACGGGCGAGGGAAGTGTTGGGAAATGTTCGACGACGAGAGGATGTTGACGGGAGAAAGAGTAGGAGAGGGAGCGGGAGTGGGAAGGAACTGGTGATGCGGAGAGACAGCATTCGGAGTCTCTAAGAGAATGAGGAAGGGTGAGGGATGGAATTGCTTGTTTGGGCGGACTGATGAGAGATAAGGGGATGTATACAGGAATATAGGAGGACGCGAATGACAGAAGTATCGTAATGTTTGAGAGTCATTTCATGTCGATCGAAACATTCTCTACTGCTACGGTTCCAAACATTGGTAAAACACAAATAATAACACATAATGGTAACTAGCACAAGTTATTCTGACAAGTTAATTAGCACAAGCTGTTCTGACAATTCGCATAAGACATCATGAATGGGCAAAAGTTAATACTCAAACAAATGGTCAGTCAAGTTGCTGATAATTCGACGAGAGCGCTCTAAACTACAGCTCTCATGCCATAAAACTCGTAACATAACATGACAAACGTTATAAACAATCACAACATGAAAATAGTTTTACTCATAAAATATGATTAATGAATCATTGTTCTTCATTGACGGCAACACTTTATGAAGAGGGTATTGTAAAGCTTGTCCACAGGTACGACAAATCTCATTCGTCAAGGTGATTATGTCGAAAACATAAACATAAGTGTACATAACTTTTAGTAACAAAAGCATTTTTTTATATTCACTTTGACTTTTATGTATGTCCCATCGGAGATTTGAAAAAAAACTGCTCTCGTATGATTGCAAAACCATGGATTAATGAAGTTATTTCACACAAATTAAGAAATAGCCATGACATTATTTTTCTTGCTTGAGATAAAAAAAAAGGATACCAACCGGTTTATCTGCTTTTTAGTGCTGATTTTCGTACTCATCTACCCACTGTGATTTTCCTCACGTCTCCTTGATTCTTAGAATGTAAACAGCAACTTTATAATCACACAATATTATTAATATAATACAGGATCGTCGGCGCAGAAATTATGTGCACTCGAGTTTGAATACGAATAACAAATTAACAGCTGGGCCTACAGAAAAAATAATCACACCATAATTTTTCTTATTTAATTTTTCGTTATAAAATGGCAAACTTACATTTTCATATTTTTTACAACAGTTGTGACGTAAAAAGTGCCGGTTTTAACGATGTTCGAGCAAAGCGCCGACTTCGATGACTCGTAAATAAATTATAAGATATTCAATTGCATCCAAGGTTTAAGGAATGATAGCTATATATTTTTTCCATGTACTCTATAAGTTTCCAGTGTATAACTTTAATAGAAGAAAAGTTGTGATCAATTTTATAAAAAGTTAGCATTTCAAAACTGGGGTGTCGTAGAATTTCGTTCTTGGTCGCGTTATAATCCTTATGTCCTGAACGTGTCCAATATGTAACTGTCTAATATTTCAGCACATGGGTTTAATTTAAATTAATTGGTATTATTACTGGTGAAAGTTAGCTCCCTCGGCAAGGCAAAACTGCACGGCTTAAACCACGCCAGTTGCTAACAGTAGTTACAACGTTTCAAAAATACTAGAAATACCACCTGTCTCCTTAATTATTTTCGACTTTCGAAGTGATTGGCTGGTTTGAAGTACTCTGCCACTTGCACAACATTCCAACGTAAGCAGTCATATGTTAACGTGGAAAACCATCAACCGGAAATTTTACCTTAGTACTTTCCGGCTCCGCGTGCAGAAATATGAGGACAGCTCATCGGACGGGGGTTTTGACACTCTGTCTCCCACCTTGCGGACGGACCCCGAAAAAGAAGAGGCCTCCCTCCGACGCTGTAAATAGCCCTCTACTCTCCCCACCCTCCCCCGGCCACCCTCCCGTGCCAAATTCAATTATATCCCGCGCACGGCGAGGCGACCCGAGGCATGTCGTCACCACCTCCGCCGTCACCCCCTGCCACCTCCCCCAAACCGCAGCGCTCCCCAGCTGACGCAAAGATAAGAAATCACCGGAAAAGTAGATCAATTAGGAAGTAACTCACAGTCACCGTCAAGAATGAAAGATAGTTAATGGGATACGAACGGAAAATAAATTAAAAACCTATATAATTTTTACAGAAAATGTTTTTAAACGAATGATCATAGCTTGCGCAGGAAAACTTCTTGATGACATTTTACTACGATACGTGCTTTAACGTTTAAGCAGGAGGCTCTATTAAATATTCTCATTCCATTACATAGCATAGAATTAAAAGAATCTTCCTATTGATAACGTCAGTTGAAATCTTAAATGATTCCAGGTAATAAGGTCACACATTTAACAAGATCCAAGTGTTTAGATCAAATTGCCATGAATAAATATTATTTTCCACTCAACATTTTGGATTTAGATCCTTCTTATTTCATTCATTCCCTTGAAAGTCAAGATTAGAAAATGGTGAGGTGGATCCACATTTTATAGAATTCTGAACGCCAATGAACTAAGTCTGGTCAAGCATCGCGGCTGTGCAGCAGTGCAAGGCAATTCGCCGCCAGTCAAATGCGAGCCAGTTCATCGCAAATTGCTGCTTTTGGGGCGTCGAGTTATTTTTACCGTTATTCAAAGTTCACTTTTAAACTGGCAAGTGAACAGAAAATGTTCTTACAGTTTCATAATTACTCTATTTGCACCTTTTCTGCGAAAATTTCAATCTCAAAATATGCTAGTATAGTATATAAGTTAAGATGAAATTATAACATTAATAAATAAAGAAGGTAGAATTTTCCATCGCAGGAGAATTCACATAAATATCGAATGTTGACTGTGACTTTCATCATCATCATCGGTCAACAATCTTAGGATTAGTTTGACGCAGTCTTCATATCGGCATTCCTCCTCTTTCCCTTTTTCCTTCCATACTCTCCGTTCTCAGCCGTTCTCCTTCTTCACTCATCCTTCCCTCTACCTCGCCCCACAACACACCCCAATTATTTCATCCAGTTTCTCCACCTCCTCCTAATTTTCTCAGTCAACTTTCTTACATCTCCTCGTCTGCCCTTCTCTTCGCACTCCTGACGCCCCTACTCATCTTTCAACTTCTCTCGCGGTCGCGTATCGGCGCCATGCGATAACACGCTCTAAATTAAGCATTTCATCGGCCTTCTCTTTACGTACCTGCACACTGACCCTGACATGAGCTCTTTTCTTTGAGTTAACCCCTGTTTTCATACGCAATTATGCTTTTAACTTCGATGTGGCTCAACCCTTTTCCGTCCCGCATTCTACTCAGGTCACTAAATTGCTCCATTTGATATTGCATGAGATCTTCTACTTTTATATCCAATAGGCAATTTTTTTTCTCGAAATATTTTACTGTACATATTGGCAAGGGATTACGAAAATTTCTAGATGCGCTAAAAAGCAGCGCAAAAGGCACGGGATTAAAGTAAATCATGATAAAAAGAAAGTAAGGAGCATTAAATGAAGAACTTTTATTTTAAACTTAGAGCAGGAAATGGTTAAACCAGGCAAGATAAAAGTAAAGGAAATTATGAGCACTTCCTCTTATAGGTGCAGGTTTAATCAACACTTATCACATGAGGTATTTATCAAAATCAAATTTCATACCAAAGTAAATGCAAAATAGATTACGTCGTAGCGAAAGCACTAATAAACGAAGTAATATGAATCTCACAAACAAGCAGTGATTCGAAAGGAGGTAATTTGTTTTCCGGCGGTTGACATATGTATGACTTGAGTTAAATTTAGCCTTAGTTAAGCGAGAAAACTCTCTCTTCGAGAGCGATATTTTCGTCCTGATATTTTCTCATCCCATACCCATTGAAAAATTCATCCTTCCAATTTATGGGTCCAGAAATTTGTTTTCATCATAATCACTGTAAACACAAATAGCTTCCTTCATTCCTAACACATCTGATTTAATGATTTACGAAAAGAATTCCGTGCCAATAGTAAATCACCGTGTCGTGCACACAAGTTTCCTCCTGATAAATATGCAGCACCAAACGCAGATTACTCCTGCAGAGTAAGTAACCCGCACGACAAAATCCCCGAGGTCTTCCGAATGCATGAGGATGGGAGCGAAGCGACAACAGAATTCCAATTCACCATCTATGTCGACAGTTGCTTACGGCTGCATATCCACACGGTGGTCCAAGACCCTAATTCACAAAAAGGTCTTAATCGCACTTATTACAGAGTCTGAACGAATAACTTCTTCCCAAATCAGCAAATTAAAATTCTGTCTATACATTTAGGTCACTTCCAACTTTACGTTACCTTCATCTAATGTCTCGAGGGATTCAGGATGAATCAACGCGGGAGGAACCAGAAAACCCTCAAGACATTACCTGAGAACCGCGGAAGCCTTCGCAACTACCTTCATCTATACGATCTTTAAATGTAATTCAATGCAATAGTACATACATCATTTCGTAACCGAAGAAAAACCGAATTTTCGTTAATATTCCAGGCAGACATCAGTTAGAAAATATTTCTTATCATTGTGATGTGACACTCCACTTCCATGAGGTGCTTGAATAAAGAAGACACTAAAACTTCAAACATAACAATATCCACCGTATCATACCTCTAAGCTTTATTTGGATTAGAACGTGCAAAGGAAACCTCAAAGAAGGCAATTAAAATGGAGCCTAGTGTAAGAAAAACTTAACTTTGTATTTTTCACACTTTTATCGAGAAACCCAACCGGTTTCGACACTCCCGTGTCATTTTCAAGGTTGTTCTCCCCCCTGAACACCCTCGACAATGACACCGGAGTGTCGTACCGGTAGGGTTTCTCAATAAAAGTGTGAAAAATACAGAACTAAGTTTGTCTTACACTATGTCAATTTTTCTTAAAGTATCGCCTTATTCTATTCAATTTATAAAATGGAGCCACTCAAGATATTCCACTTTAGGGTCTTTACATTGTAAAAAGTTTATCTGATTTTCAGTGCGATCTGAATTTAAACGCTGTCTGATTTTACGGTAGTGGTCTAAATTTAAAGACTCAACATGTGAGAAAATCAGACAAACCTTTTAAGAACTTAACAACGGAATATTGAAAATAAGATGGTTGTGATCTGAAATTCAGATCACCCGGGCTGAAAATAAGCACGCCTTGGTTGGCTCCGCAATTGGAGCTAACCAGCCAATAGCAGAGACTGATGGGCGGAGCGTAACCAGGGAGATGGAATTCAACAAGGATTTGTTTTCATCATAATCAGAGTTAATTATTATAATAACATTAAAATCTATAATAATAACATTAAAATCTATTGTGAAAATATCATTTAATACTATGGACTGAAATTTTTCGTAAATACGATTTAAAAATATGCATGCGAGAATTTCAAATGTCGCGCGCGGCTATGTGGTGTAAAGTTAGCAACGTGGCACACGAAGGTACGGGACATGCTAATCAGACGAATTGTAAAGAGAAAATCTCTTGTAATTGTAAAATTACTTTATATGCAATATAAACCAAAGCACTTTTGATATCATGAAGTCAAATGCTGTTATCGCGGTTGTGAACATCCCCAATGGGTCAATGGTAAATATTTGCTCGTAATATGTTAGCATATTATCAGGAAGTAAAAAAAATACGAAGGTCGCATAAACTGAAAGTCCTATCTAAAGTTCTAGAAACAGTGGACTAATTAAGTATTTATGGGGAGTAAAACGTAATGATTTTAAGATCCTAATGCAGAAGTCGATATGGCGATGAGAAGAGCAATTGAGGATGTGATGAGTAGCATAGAAGATCGCTTATTTCTTGATCCTTTCCCTGATATTATTCAAGCATACTCTAGATACAATTTCCAGTGATGTCGATGGGCTTAGGTGCTTCTTCTGATTTAGGTAGAATATTTCAAACAAGTGAATTGAGTTGCCAATTATTGTAGAGCACTAATGACATTGCGATCTAACTAGAAAAATACTTCCCTAATAAAATTATTTCTATTTCATTTATTACTCCAAGATAATAAGATTTTGACAAGTATACCAATCCATGAGTACTAAGAATTTAACTTCCCTGGTTTGAGGTGACGTGACAGTTGATCGTGTTAGGTGCAAGAAGGCGATCCACTTTTATGGAAAATTTATAATAAAATGAGACATTACCAGTATGAAATGAACTTGTACCTATGATCTCAAAAAATGTACTTTCTTCTCTGAACTCCATCTTTCCTTTGCACTATTTGTGGGAATCATTCTCATGTCTCTCTCACTAATTCTTGAGGTCATTGTCATTATACTGACTCCAAAGAACATATTTAACGCCTTAAATATTCCTACAGTTGATAACTAAGAAAACCTTGCCACTCAATATGCACATATGGAAAGCTCCTCCTCACAGTACAACCTGTACGAGAGCAATGCTGAAAATTTGTTAGCTTACAATTGTATTTATTTTTCAAGTGAATTATGACGCATAGTGAATAATGGTGCCTATTCCTGATGCCCACTTGTGACAAAGGTCATGAATTTCATCTCCCATACCTCCTCGTTCGTCTTCCTATCCACCCACCTAACCTTTTCCATCCAAGCATATGTTTCCAAACCATAGAGTGCCACGCTCCACATTAGACTCTTCACCAGTCTTTTCTTAACATCCCTACTCAAGGCTCCTGTAATAAGCTCTCTACTAGGAGTAAATGCCTCTTTCGCCATTGCTTTTCTCCAATGAACCTCACACGTACTATACCCTATTTCCTACAACATGCTACCAAAGTATTGAAATTTCTCCTCCTGCGCTAACTTATGGCCTCCTACTCTTAAATTTAATCCTTTGAAAACCGCATCACTTTCATTTATTTTTGGTTTCCAGATTCATTCAGTGTACAACGTAAATTTTTAGTGATATTATCAAAAGCTTTGCTGAAATATGAAAATACCCCCGCTAATTTCATATTGGTACCTGTAGGTCTAGAGCAGTTTAGAGTTTAGCAGATTAGAGAAGCTGCATTGCAAATAGCGCACTCCATTTGCTCGCCAACAAATGTAATATCAATCAAACGGCTACCTTTGACGTTAAAAAGCTGCGTAGGCGAATTGTGTGCTCCAGATGAAGCTTTTTCTTCCCACTTTGCCTTCATGGAGAGCGACTGATTTACTCTCCTATTATATTTTTTTTGGGAAATGAGCTTTCCCGTTCTTCGAAAAGACGTAGACATGACGAACAGATCTAACTTGCGGAGACCCACGTGAAACCACCTAAATCTTACGAGTAATTCAGCGTTGCAAACCACAAGAAACCAACAAAGAAGCACATGGTCTCTAATGTAAATAACGACATAAGTGACTCCTGTCGTCACGACTACTGTAACAAACAACTGCCTACAGCGTGTTGCAGAATGGACGCTGTTGCCGGATTAAAAACGAAAGATTAAATAATTTATAGAAACATATTTTAATACTAGTTCACATTCGAGTGACAATGTATCTTCATTAAAATACTTATTTTGAATTCTATGGCCACGGGTGAGAACTGTTTTCGGAAAATTAATTTCGCGAGAATTACTTAAGAAATGAATCAAGTCTGCATTTAAGCAAATTTTACTGGCAATGTGTAAAGTTAAAGCAAAATATTTCGGATTGTACCTAAGACATTAGTCATTCTTACTAGAGTATAGTGTAACTGCGACCTATTATTGAAATTTTAAACGAGCATTAAAATTTAAGTAACTAAATTTCTCAATGACTAACGATTACCCGACCAGCCACCTTAACAATAGTTAATCAACATGACTTACTGTTGATGCTTGTAATCAATTTATTCGCTTTAAAATGTAACAATATATGATGGTATGGAATAACGGCAGACTAATTAAGAAAGTGAAACTTCTGAAAATTGAAAGTGATTACACCTTTGGAATTAAATCACGAAATGTTTTTGTTTTTAAAATTTATTGTGTCGAAAGCTACAGTATTGATATTGTTTTCTCGAGTGAATCATTGCATCTTCGTGCATATATTCCTCCGTCCGCTATTGTTTCTATTTATGTAGTACATTGATTTGGAATGGATGATATCACAGTAGCAATTACAAATATGCATCAACCGTTCAATATCCTGCGATAATTTACGCGTCCGAAGACCAAAGGACGTCTACATATACATATACCCTGCAAGCCACCACACAGCGGGGACGTCCATACAATATCAGAATTTGTCGGTAGAACACAACCACACAAAGAAAGGTACTCATACAAATCAAGGCAGCATAATGATATTTGCTCAAACAATGTGATTTCCAACATGATAACATCTCCTCTCAATAATATATATTGCCCCTGCAGTAGCATTAAAATCTTACGTAGAAGTTTTACACGAATAACAATCCTATATGTCTACTCTACCTGACAATTTATTAATCAAAATTAAACAAAAACATTCCATGGCGACAATTGAAAGTAAAACAAATAGTTTTATATACCTTTCACTGTATAAGCGGCAAGGAAACAAAGACATAAAAGATTTAATCATTAGCTAGAATTAGATGCATTCTCACCTTGTATCCCGCGCGATAAATATCAACAAGTCTTCTGCTACAATCAAAGCTTCTATCGGTGTCCACCGCGATAGCAGCGCCTGCTCGCCAGAAAATATTTGGCGACGGATTATGAACGAAATGATCCGCAAAATGATCCGACTCCGTCGCCTTGAGCCGGGGCGACCGTCGCGGCATCAAGGGAGCACGGTTTGTACTACAAACTATGACGTTTTTTCCATATATGGGTATTGTTGTGACGTCGGAATCTCGAATTCGACTTTACAGAATTAGGCCCCTGAAATCTTTTTCAATGGAAATTCTATGACTTACGCTTGCTCTATCAAAGAATTTAGTCAGTAAAATAGTATCAACGAGTGAAAATATGAAATGTTTTGGTTTTGGTTTCTGTTCTTGTGAAGTGTTTAAATATATAGTATTTATAATTAGACATCCCATAAAAGTAGGCTTTGATTTCAATAGCAACCCACATTGTTACGTGGGACTTATTTTAAGATGGGCCCATGCTGAATTTAAGACAGACCTGGTGTTAAATTCAGCTTGAGCATGTCTTAAAATAAGTCCCACCTGGTCTGATTTTCAGTCCTGCATCTGCCTTATTTTTAGACAAGATATTAGTGCTGAAATTCAACACACATTGTCTTAAAAGTGCTGCATCTAAAATTCAGATCAGTCTGTACCTTAAAATCATATGAACTTTTTAGAGTGTAGTTACGCCAACTAATGGGACAATCAGCATGGTCCAATGTTTTAATCAGCGATTATGGACAAGTACTAACAACGATAAGCTGCTCAAGTGGCTTCAGAAAAGTGGGCGTGGTGTAACCTCTGACGTATATCGACTTCCTCCTATCACAACTGAGCCCGCTAAGCTACTTTGCCTTATCGCAATGAGGGGTACACAGCGGACTCTGCCAATAGAAGCGATTGCGACAGCATCTGTGCGAGACATCTTCCGAGAACCCCCCTCCACTCCCTTCCCTTCCCCTAAAAGCAGTCAAGGACGGGAGGAAAAAGACGTCAATGATATCAAAGCAGCTTTTTCGGTGGGCTTCACCTTTTGCTAATTTTAATTTATGATTTCTGAGTGAATAGTTGTGATTAGAAAATTAATTTTTCACTAAAATTCATTTTTCGTTTCCATCTAACGATGTCGTGTACAAATTTGCAATTTCGGTTCCGAGTAAACGCCCCCATTACGTTACGAAACCCGTGTTGTGCCTATTTAAATATAAAGTGAACCTAACAAAGTTTCATTCTTTTATTTTTCCTAATAATTTGGCTGGACAAGCTTTACAATACCCTCTTCATAAAGTGTTGCCGCCAATGAAGAACAATGAGTCATTTATCTTATTTTATAAGTAAAGCTATTTTCATGTCGTGCTTGTTCATAACTTTTGTCATGTTATGTTACGAGTTTTATGGCATGAGAGCTGTAGTTGACACTCTCCTCGAATTATCAGTATCTTGACCGCCCTTGAGTATTAACTTTTGCTAAAAAACCAGAATTCAGAAGGATGAAGACAGCACGATAAACCCACCTGTAGTACGCGCTTCGGCAGGCCTGTCTTTTGCGAGAGCTGCTTCAGATCCTTGGCGTCTGGGTTGTGGTTGATGGCGAAGTAGGACTTCATGGTCCTCAGCTGGTGGTGCTTGAACGACGTCCTCATCCGCTTGGTGCGCTGCTGCTGGGGACCTCCAACGTGCTGGCCCATCACGGGCCCAGGGCTGAGGGCCTCTGGGCCCCGACCCACGTAGCCCACGTCCAGGTAGGGGTCCGTGTTGAGATCTGAACAGCGGAAGAAAAAATCTGAGCGATAATTCCGACTGCTATAGTCCGAGGTTGACGAGCGCTTAAAAATGGCTCTCAGCAGGCTTACAATTAGATTAAAGCAAGCACAAAACTTTTAAAAAATATATGTATATATCAAGGTGATCAGACCACGAGGAAATTGCAAACATTAAATGCGAAAAATAATAAAGAAAAACAATGGCAATAAGACATTAACGTATTGCGGAGTCTCATGAAAATCATACTCATATAAGGAATATTTTTCTGTTTGGCAGAATTGCCAGAGAAAAAAATTATGCGCCTAGACCAGAACTAACCCTTTCAAACCAAAACAGAAAACATGATCTAGGCGCCACGCCGTTTCTACACCATAGAATCAAAAGTCAGTTTCAGGTCTGCTTAACAAAAGCTTCTTAAAAAGTGCGAGAGGCAAATAAGGGGTACTTCTTGCATATCTTCCCGGTGGAAACTCTGAGGAGTTCTCCATGCCTCGTTTTTTAAGGCTACGCTAACATACTTCGTAATGGAATCCTTTCTTTATGCCTGAGACACCTACAAAATTCATAACTTTGTGCGTAGATGATAAATTTCATAGACGTTTGGTGCTTACATTTAGATGAAAGCAAGCATAAAACTTAAAAAAAAAAAACAGATCAAGGTGATTAAACATCACGTGGAAAGTAGCATAAAATGAAATGAGAAAAATGTCATTTAAAGTTTTCAGAATAACAATGGCAATAGGACATTGACATGTTGCGGAGTCTCATAAAAATCATACTCATACAAGGAATATTTTTCTGTTTGGCAGAATTGCCAGAGAAAAAAGCATGCGGAAGTTGAAATGTTAGCATTCTCACGATGCTTATCAAGCCTCTCAGTCATCTGACATTTTTAGATGGCGCTTAAGGGTTTTCATCACTCAGTATGTGCCGTCAATGAAACCTTTAATCCTTCATAGGTTTTATCTAGAACCCAATCAAATGCCAAACTTTTTCCCTCAATATGTTCACAGGACAGCGAATGTTACCGCCCGTCTCCATCATTTCTTCGAAAGAAGCTAACTTAAACCAACTCCACGTTTCTGTTCAAAATTGTATATTCTTCTACCATTCTGAAGGCAATACGTGAAATAGAGATGTCAAGAGGTTAATAAAAGGTTATATAAAAGCTAATAAAAAACTTTTAAATGCAATACTTATCGGGTTCACCCTTGGATAGACCTACTGTTTTCATGAAGGTAGTAATTGAGGGAATGTGAAGAACTGCAGTGTGAGGCAGAGGATACGAAATATATGAATAAGTGATTGAAGAAGTACAAGAGAATAACATGTCAACATGAATAGGGTAACGGAATAGAGTAGGAAGCCGAGTAAAAGCAATTCTGGAGCCATGAGCATCGATGAAGATTGCCTCGTTCGTACTTCAGGGGAGTAAAATGTTAGCATTCCCACGAAGCATATTTTCTTGCATTGATTTGTTTTCCCATTAGTTTTTTTGGCTTTCATTAACACCACTGAGAGTCCTTCAGATGAGACGTTAAACTGGAGACCCCTTGGCGCCTATTGTCAGGAGTAGACCAATGCCGACACCACCAATCCCTAATTCCTATTTTTGCCTTGTTACCCACTCTTATGTCATCCAAATTTCGTGGCGGATGTGACCGAAGTAGTCAATTATCCTCCCCAAGAACCGAAACTTTGAAACGATGTCACTATTGGAAATCTATTTTCGAATTAGTACTTTGTGTAAGAAAAAGTTACTTGAGAAATTTTGCAGGCAAACATTTTCCTGCAAAAGATTATTTGAAACAACGCAATGTGATATTGCCTCCTACGGGGATTATAGAGAGGCGTTTTTTGCGGTATTCATCGCACTAATCTCAATTCAGTACTGAAGGAAGGAAAGTAATGATATCACTCTTCAAACCTCTTCTTACCCAAGTATGGACTCATTTTTTCCGAGTGCCAATCCTTGTCTGCTTATCAACTCAAGCATCTCATGCCAAGCCGGGTCAAACGAATCGAGTGAGACGCGAGTAAATAGCTGGCAGCAATTCACAAATTCGCAATTTATTATATTTATCGGCGGAGATGTGCATGGATATGTTGAATTTTGTCTCAGGACTGATTATTATCACAATTATTCGGAACATGATTCGATGTAACCGACGCAATTGAAGGACCTTAAAAAATAATTGAGCTTCTACTCTAGTTTAACATCGATCCCAGATCCGAAACCAAGGAGAAAGTCTTGCCAGAGTTAGGGATAGAATCGAGACAGTCTGGATTCCTAATAGTCTCTATCTTATACAAAACGTAATGAAAAATCTGTTCTAAATTCACTCTCATTCTGATACTTTCATAGTTCAATGGACACAAATGTTTGTCATTGGCGAGAAAATCGTATGCTCTCCGTTTTTTGTGCACACCATAAAACAAATTGCCCATTCATGAATTCCAAACTCGCTCTAATAAGCTGTGAGCAGACGATTGAGGGGCCATACTGCATGCATAGTCAGAGAGAGAAGAGGAGACTTCAACGACGAGCACAAAACTATCTGGAGACTTCAATGCGAGAATCAAAGGAATCTACTAGCATATCTCCTAACTTTCGTTCTTAAATTTTTAGGAAAAAATTATGGCTTTTCCCATAAATATGCATAACCTGACGTTTGTATTCACATCATATTTGCACATGCATATAATTACATATACATGTGTATGATGATATGTTCTGCCCTGGTACGAAAAAGCATGTAGGGTACCTATTTCATTCAGTCCGGACAATTTGATTCCAAGTGAGAAACTTCTAACGAAAGCTACGGGAGGCGAGAGACAGAACGGAACCAATTCATCAGCGCTTCCCCGCACAACAGAGATTGCAGAGAAGTTTTTGTAAAGGCCCTAAGGAAATAAACTTGCTAGCTAAATAATAATTCCCCATAGTTGAAAAGTCAAAATTTGTATCTGTGAATAAATTAGAAATTAACGAATAAACCAAATGAGGGTTGCATCATCGACAAGAGATGAATATGGATAACTTGTTTCATATTGAACACATTTAAAAAACGTATAATAGAGTGGTTGACTAAGCCTAAGTATTCATAAAAATCCACTGCAGGACTTTGGAAACTGACGTTATTTTACAGCGGTTAAAAAAACCTCCAGGAATATTATAGTAACTAGTATCCCTTTAAATTTTTTGTTCACTTTCCTTCATGTACTCTCAAATATTAGTGCCCCAAAATCTATATCAAATAACTTTTAGCATTTTAAACCAACACTTAAGTGAATTTCACAATCTCAATACCACAGTTACAATATTGATGTTTCCTGAAGTGTAAATTTAACGAATACAGAAATACAAATGAAAGCTTTGAACAAATGAACCACGATTTTTTCCCCGCGTATCGGCGCGTGTGGTAAACTGGCGCCGCCTATGACAAAAACAGCGGTAACGACGCTCTTCGAGAGTCATTTTTATATATGAACTATTCTCACATCAACTCTCCGACCTCGGCGTAAGGACAGCGGAACATTTTGTCGCTATTCCGGGATTTCCGCAGAGCACGTGCACCGGCCCCCCAGGGTCCTTTTCACAAGCAGCCCCCTCCCCCCTTTCCGCTTCTCGTCAGCATTAGGGTTTGGGGACACCCTGCCGCCAGACATACGCTCGGACCGCTTTCAATCGGAGAGGGGAAGCATATGCCGATGAAGAGCTCACCCGCAAATCCACTCGCCGCCGTCTCCCACGTGACGAATCAATCCACAGACACGACCCCTCGCCCCTTTAAAAAGGGGGGCTAAAAGCTGGTGGGTAGGAGGGGGAGAGAGTGTATTCACCCTTCCACACAAGCCACCCGCTGTGCCCCCCCCGGCTCGACCGAGGCACACCCGTGGGAATAGCAGGGGGGGGCGGGGCCCCTCCCAGCCCTCTCGGAGGACGGGAGGCCCTTACTACGCCCTCGACGGCACAAGAGGGGTCGGCTGCTGCGTGAGGTCGATTCAATCGCGAGATATTCGCCCTCTAATCAGATACGGTCACTTGATCCCTTCAGCGACCGGAGGACACCCCTTCCCCCCCCCCCAGTCACTTGCACACGTGACCTCTTCCCCCCCCCCATCCCCCGCGCGAGAGAACAACCCCCGCGACTCCCCGGCGGGTCCACGGAGAGACACACAAGACTGCATCCGCCCAGAGACACGGCTTACACGGCCACAACGCCCACCCCCCCACTCCTGCGACGGCCATAAAAGCCCTTCCCCCCCCTCGCCAATGAACCCCAAAAACACTTCCGCCCATCATCCCCTCCCTCCCTCCCCCGAATTCACACGCCTCCCCGACCAATCCCCCTACCCCCTCTCTCCTTTCCCTCCCCTCCGTGTACTTCGCCGTCGGCGCTAGTTTCCCACCCGATCTTCACGGACGTACATATACATATAAATTGAGAGGCACGGTACTAGTTTTTTTGATGGTGATAGTAAAACGGTATTGAGAAGACGAAAGGCTTCAGAAGTTTTCATTGCCTCTGAAGATGTTTATTGAAGCCAATAAAAGACTACACTGAGAAAATACCCCAACCAAGAATAAAACGTGGCTTAATACAATCGCGAGGTAATTCAATGGATAGATTTTTATTATGATATGCTACTTCTACTGAGAGTATAAATACACTGATCGAAGTTGTGAGATAGGCGATTTGTGTCACTATTGCATAGAATTAAAAATAGGGCTCCGGCTCTAAAGAACACGGCTGATGAAATGAATATTAACACCCATTGACTAAATAAGAGCGTATGATTTCCCAGCGAATTTCTTCTTCATCCATTGGCTACTGACATTTGATATTGGTACAGGTTTCATATGCGCAACATAGCCACTCAACACTAAAATAATTTTAGGATCTCGTGGACTCTCAGTTTTAATAAACGTTTCCAAATTCATCTTAACATTCAAATAAATGTCTAATGTAAGCTATATGAGTGAAACAGGAACTATTGTTAAGGGTGCATTCAGGTTGTTTAGGTAGCTGACAAAAAATGGAAATTTCTAAATAAGCTAATCCAATTTTTTAGTAGTTGCGGATTGACTAAGGAACGAGGGAGGATGCTAAGGAGCAGCGTACAACGGCTTAAGATGCAGGAGCCTCTATCATCGTCACAACCCTCCAAAATGATCTTAAACGTGTGCAGCGAAGATCAGCAAGGTTTGTAAAGGGACGGTACGATAACCTTATTAGCATAACCAGTCTATTAAATGAATCAAAGCGGGAATCATTGTCAGATCGTAGGTTGAAATTTAGACTCAATCTCTTAAATAAATTCCAAGATAATATTTTAAGTGATGACGCTATAACTATTTTTGCGAACCCCAACTTACTATGGTACACTGGACCACAATCACAAAATTAGAGAGATTGATTGCCGAACTGACAGATTCAAAATGTCGTTTTTTCCTCGTACAATTAGGGATATGAATAACGGTAAATATATCCAATACGAGAGTAGCAATGGTTAGCATAGGTAGCTCCTTGTTGGCATAAGGACTTGAAGGTAACCCAACTTGTTAGTTGGGTTACCTTCATGCATGGGCATGTTTTTGCATGCTTCATTTGCTATTTTCATCTTTTTTAAATAGTGAAGTTTAGACTAGTATATTATTCTTAGTCCTTTTTTATGCTTGGTGAGTATTCACCCCCTGCCACACACCTTTATCGTAGCTTGCAGGCTATTATGCATATGTAAGTGTAGAACGCAATTACCGCCGCCTACCTTTGCGGGACTATCACAGGGAAATAGAACTGGTGCTTCAAAGCCACTGAGATCGTGCGCAGGAGTCGATTCCGAAACGAAGTTCCGATTACGCCAATACACACAACCTTGTCTCATCCAACACTGCAAGCTGCGAGCCAGCCGAGATTATTAAAGTCACGATTTTTGTCTTTGCAGTCATATTATTTACATCAACTATTCGCAACCTTTATGTTCCGAGGTAGTGGTAAATTTTGAGCGAGATGGAATTTCATTCATGTTTTGGACATTGCTTTCGTTTAAGTTAGCAAATTATTCGTCATTTGTACAATAGCATTAACTCTATGTTCTTCCTGCTACTGTTTTTAGTGAGAGGCTGTTTAGCACACCCTGCAATATATGTGACAAAAAAAGATACAGACTTGATCCAGAAATAGTGAAAATTCTGGTGTTTTTGAACAAAAATTGAAATGAGTGCCATTTTTCCCATATTATTCAAGTATCCATTTATTAATTTGTGCAATATTTGGCAAAAGATTTATTTAATGGAGTTTATTCCCTTAATATTATGAGGTGTTTTTATTTTTGTGTACAGGAGAAGTTAATGGCAACGAGTACAGAACCGAAAGTGCATGAGTTCTATAAATATTTTCACATAAAGGGTAAAAATGGATTAAAATTACATAAACACAAAAATATAATGGAGTATTCTTTTTCAAGCAGTATGTCTCTGAACATGATTATTGATTATCTTATCTTACCATTGAGCAATGCAACGTAAGTGGTAAATTAAGAACCGGAACCGAGAACCGAAAAAAAGTGGAACCGACCCATCCCTAATTAAAATACGAATAATTGATTTTCAAAGTACTAAATGGATGACCTCTTGCAATAGGTAAAATTTTGTTCAATTTTCCTCATAATGTTTCATAAATATTACCGTATTACTATTTGTTCCTTTGATTCAACAAAATAAATACGAATTGAACATTTTACCATACTATATGTCCATTTTTATATCGAAATTAAACCACCTGGTCGTTATGCATTAAATTTGGTTTAAATCTTAGCGAGAAAAGAGGGTGATTGGGCGGGTTTAGGGTGTTTTGGTGGCAGGTTGAGGGTCGAAATATTTGGCACCACTGGTAGGAATAACCTGAGAATTTATTCGACGGGGGGCTTGTGGAAACTTAAATTTAAGCAGCAGTGGAGACGATGTGATTCAGGGCCGCTAAGGGCCTGCCCCACTCTCTCTCTCTCTCTCGCCCACGCCCCCCCCCCCTCTCCTCGGGCAGGCCCGGAGACGTGTCGCCTAGTTAGCGGGGCCCGCATAGCGAGGCCCCAGCCGGGATAAGAGTCGCTCCCACGGTCCCTTCAATGCTGAGGAGGGTCCCTCCTCCCACGCCGCCCTCCTCCTATCCCTTCGCGACGTGTCGACGGCAATCGCAAGTCTCCCTCGAAACCACAATACCGAACCACGGCGACCAGACCACTTCCCGGTAGCTAACCTCGTGATCACCATCATGGTCAATAAGAGTTTTAACGGTTATAATAGCTATGGCAAATTTTTCTCACGTTTCAAACCTGGTGGTATTGTTAATGAGCACTAACGATAGCATCTGATGTGAAACCCGTGAATAAATTATTACATCATCATCACTGTTTGCCATTCCTACGGCTGAAAGAATATTTAAATGCACTGTACCCTTGTCTCCGGCAAAGCAACATAAGAGAAGCACTAAGGATTGCCAGAAGCTACGCTTTATATGATTTCACGCTTGCTCTGATGTGATCCTGCATCTTTTTTTCCCTTACTATATATCACGTTTTTCCTATTCCTTCGGGTGCAACTTTGTGGAAGTTCCGTGCAGAAAAATGAATAAGGTTCCAGTATTTTTTCACCAATAAGTATTAATAAGAACCCTAACCACAGTTTCAACCTCAGCGTGTCACTTTGAAGGACTCTCCGAGCCAACACCGTGAAATACTCCTTAAATACAATACAGGTAGGGGGCGGTGAGGGGAAAGTTAGAGGATGGGGGGAAAATGGGGTGGATAGTGGGGTGGGTACGGGTAAGGATACCTATTGGGGTGAGGTGGGAGGCAAAAGGTTACCTTTTATATTCTGTCAAATCAGTTAAAACGATGGTATTGGGTTCTTGTCTACATTTGATGTGTTAATTTTACAGGGAATTCTATGCCCAAATGATAAAGAGTATTTAAATGATGACCTACAAGCAATTGAAAATTCGTGTGATACATGGCAGTTAGAATTAAACTTTAAAAAATGTCTTGCAATGAATTTTGGAAAAAGAATAGCTCCCCTCCTAGAACTTACTAAATGAGTAATAATGAATTAACAAACGTGGAATCCATTAAATATCTTGAAATAAGACTTATGAAGACACATGATCTTTCTTGGGGTAAACACATACGTGAAATATTCGCTCAAGCGAATCGTAAACTGGGATTCATCAAAAGAGCATCGGGTAAGTGTAGCCATCGTGTACGAGAAATCAGCTACTTTTCCCTTGTTAGACCACATTTGGAATATGCTGCCAGTGTATGGGATACCTACGAAATCGGTCTCAATAATGAACTTGAACGTGTGCAGCGAAGATCGGCAAGATTTGTAAAGGGACGGTACGATAACTATATTAGCGTAACCAGTCTATTAAATGAATTAAATTGGGAATCATTGTCAGATCGCAGGTTGAAATTTAGACTTAATCTCTGAAACAAATTCCAAGACCATATTTTCAGTGATGACGTTAAAAATATTTTGCGAACCCCAACTTACTATGGTAGACTGGACCATAATCACAAAATTAGAGAAATTGATTCCCGAACTGACAGATTCAAAATGTCTTTTTTTCCTCGTACAATTAGGGATATGAATAACGATAAATGTATCCAATACGAGTGTAGCAATGGATAACACATTGGTAGCGGCATGTTGGTATAAGGACTTGAAGCTAACCCAACTAACAGCATGTTTTTGCATGTTTGCTTTGCAATTTTTATCTTTTTTAAATACTGTAGTTTAGAACAGTATACAAATACTAATCCTTTTTTATGCATGATATGTAGTGCATGTTTGGTGAGAATTCACCCCCTGCCACACACCTTTATGGTGGCTTGCAGGGTATTATGTAGATGTAGATGTAATGATTTCCAGTTTCCATAAGCAGCCAACTTTTGTCAAGTAGCACACGTGTAAAATCATAGGATCGAAACACCCTTTATGACCAGAGTCCAATAAACGCTGGCCGAAGCTGGATTGCTGATTGCTGTTAATTTGCTCGGATAGACAACTTTCACCCCGTACGTCTTCAATGGACACCATTACACTCTTTAAAATAAAACCTAGAGACACTACGTTATTTGTTATGTGCGACGTACTTTGCCTTTGGAGTTGAATGATAATACTTGCAAAGTTACAGGGTTACAAAAACAGACGCGGTTTTCTCTTGGAATTTCTCTGCTGCTACGGGCGTTGGGTTACTTCGGACTAGCAAATTGCTCCATTGTTTCTTTTCATCACAGTGTAGCTCCACGAGGCAAATTTCCTTGGTTGGAGTAACTTCTGGGGAATAATTTGTCCACTTCCTTGGCCCTGAAATCATTGCATTGACTAATCAGTCAAATACTGGTCAATTCATGAGAAAAATTCTAATCACTAAGTGCGAGGTTTATTAGCCTGTTTGGTGTTGTATGAATTCCTGCTATTAACGCCTGTAACTATTTCTTTCCAGTAGATTAATAAATAGTGTCCATAATTGTTGATGGAAATGGATAAATGCAGGTAGTTCAGTGTCTCATCTCCAATTTCCACGGTGAAATTCAGATTACTGAGGAGGGAATTCAAGACGTCCTATACCTATCGCACGTAGCAGACGACTTTTAAGAGTATGGTTTGAGGTAAAAAGTTTTCACCCAAAGAGTCCGTATAAACATGCCCGCTATAATTGGGTGGAGGGGGGGATCCTAGGGACAGGAAATGATTCTGACCAAAATATTCACCGTTAAAAAAAGTAATGGTGTTGTGTTCACAGATGTAGTTGTCTTTGGAAATCACTCATCATGTCCATGTAGATTCCGAATACTTTAAGCGTTCTAATGCCATACTCACTGCCTTTTGTCCTGGAACCGATGTGAAAAAATCGCGCACGTCGAAAGAAATGAGGGAAGTAATTACAAAACCATATAAATCTTTGGATTTAGTCTCATCTATGCAGAACTACCAAGATGTTGCCGTCGTCCGCTTTATTAAATATTAAAATATACTAAGATAGTCTCGAATGATTCCAATCAATTTACCAACATCATGGGTGGGAGAATGGGGTTGTTTTAACATATGTTTTTATTGCCGAATATGATAGAGTTTGTAAAATAAAAAGAACCGTATTTTTCCGTTTTTTGATCCGTCAATTATTTCTCGAGTTATAAGCGCCGAAAAACTGACGTTTTTAATCCTTTCGGAAAAGTGGGAGTGGTGCAACCTCTGACGCATATCGACTTCGTCCAATCACAACTGAGCCCGCGAAGCTACTTCGCCTCATCGCAATGGGGGGACACAGCTGACTGTGCCAATAGGAGCAGTTGCGACAGCATCTGTGCGAGCAGACCTTCCGAGAACCCCCCTCCACTCCCTTCCCTTTCCCGAAAAGCAGTCAAGGACGGGAGGAAAATGACGTCAATGTTATCACAGCAGCTTTTTCGGTGGGTGTCACCTTTTGCTTATTTAAATTTTTGATTTATGAGTGAATGGCTGCGGTTAGAAGATTAATTTTTTCACTAAAATTCTTTTTTCGTTTCCATCTAACGATTTCGTGTACAAAATTGCGATTTCGGTTCCGAGTAAACGCCCCCATTCCGGTTTCAGGAATCGTATTTTACTCTGGTATCCGCAATGTCTTCTTTGCATAGCGAATCCCAAAGAGAGGCTACGTAATGATCTGCTAAAAAAACCGGCCCCACAAAACTCAACAACCTTACTGAGGGATTAGCTTAACTTTCATCGGGCATAACAGACACCGATCTCGTGAGTTAAATATTGTCTTCGTGTGGTAGACAGACGGGTGAGAGCCGAAAAGCTGAACTCCCATCTACACCCCTACTCGAGAGGATGCACTGTACATGTCACAGGCCGTATTTTATTTGATGAAGTAACAACATGAAATACGTTCCATTCATGACGACCCAGGGAAAGGGTCGTTAATTTCTTTTCCCTGTGTGGAATCACGGATCTATCTTTCGCGTTATCGCAATCTTTATCGTTAACGCTTACCTCTGGAGTAGCGCAGGGTTAACAATAATACACAGTGCGTCCCAGTTCCGTTAAGACTGCTTGTTTGAAATTCCACACTGCAATGCTATCTGGTGGCGAGTAGTGGCGTTGCAATCCTTGAAGTTTCAGCTACAGCCGTGTAGAAGTTCAAAGCACTAGTATGGCTGCAGCATGTGTTCTGGCCACGAATGTAACAGTATGTGTCTGACACTCGTCAGAAAATGGCAGTGGGGAAACGAGGCAACATCAAGTTTTGTGTTAAGTTTCGCAAATCTGATATCAATTTCTACTAAAGAGATACTGATGTCACAAAATCGATTGTAACAGAAGACAAAACATGGTGTTTCCTGTGTGAGCCTCTTACAAAGCGACACAGTGCGGCGTGGTTGAGCCCACAGAAGCCGAACCAAAGAAAAGGCACACGCAGAAGAGTCATGTGAAGGCAATGATAACAGTTTTATTCGTCTCCAAAGGAAAAATTGACAAGGAGTTAGTACCAGAAGGGCAACCCGTCAATTCTGAGTATTGTCTCGGCATCCTCCAACGTTTGTGGGTGAGAGTTCATCGAATTCGACCCGAATATCGAAAGGCAGGTTCCTGGTCGCTCCTCCAAGACAACACCCCAGCCCACAAAGCGAAGATTGTACGCGAGTTCTCGGCCAGAAAAGGGATCAAAGTCCTGGATCACCCACCTTATTTGCCAGACTTGGCCCCAGTAGACTTCTCGTTGTTCCTCAAATCGAAGTTTGCAATCAAAGGACACCGTTTCAACGCCATCGAGGACATCCAAGACATTTGAACTGCAGTACTAAATACAATTCCAAAAAAGGACTAGAGTGACCATTTCAAGACACTTTCAAATCGATTTCAGCTGTGCATTCATTCAGAGGGAGACTATTTTGAATAAACACAGAGATTTCTTAACATAATCCATGACTTTTATTTTTCATAGCCACAGTCCAAACGGAACTGGGACACACTGTGTTGTCTATAAAATTCGCGCCACTGATTGTAATAAGCGATTTGAAGTGCTGTACGAAAAATGAAGAATGGATATCACGTTCTCTCTGACATAAGTTTAAACAATAAATAACGATAACGCTAGTGCAGGAGTTATGAAGATCCATGATCGAGGTCTCAATTCCTGAATCGTAGTCATTCGACAATAACACAGTGGTATTATAAAAAAAGGAAAAACTTAGTTCTTTTCCACAAATATATTTAAACAAATCTATCCGTTTCATTTTGACCGTAAGACACTGTAATCTTGAGAATTGCCTGAGAAGGCCGAAACTGGAAGATTTGTTTAAATATATTTGTGGCAAATAACTAAGTTTTTTCTTTTTTATAATGAAAAATAACGTAAACTCGCCAACAATTTCTTTTAACACAGTGGTATTCCACATTAACCTTTTCCAAATTGAAACTCGCGAATCCTGACATGATTGCTTCGGGACGTAGCCGCTCCAGAAGGAGCATTTGTTATCCGCTAACCAGGGGTCCCCCACCCCGCGCCGGGGGCCCCTCTCCCGCTTCCGATCCGGCCCCACACGCATCCAATTGCCTCCGCTCAGACACACGGGTCGGGTTCCATGGTGGAGGGATCACACTTGGGGTAGGGGTGAATGGAAGGCCAATTCGGGACATACGACCCTGCGACGGAGAGAATGGGCCCTGCCACGTCGATGACAAAGAATTGTGGGGGGAGAGAGATTGATGCCTTTACGCCAGTAGTCTACTAGAAGAGTGCGAGCGATGTCACCTCTGGAGCACAAAAGGCGGAATGGACGAACATCTCCTCATTACACGGCCCACGCGACTTCCGGAATCACTTAATCCATCCAAAGAGGTCGTATTGTTATGGAATACTCACTTAAGACTTTTTATTAAGTGATAATATCGCTTAGCATTGTCTGCATTGTTCTACCATTAACTGCGGATTGTTCCACTTCACCCTTATGTCCAAGCCATTTCAGTCACCTAACACCACCAATTTCCAATTCGATGTTCCTCTTGGTCTGTTCGTATTCTCTTCTTTTTCTTCGTCTACATCTTAATAATACCCTGCAGGCCACCATAGAGGTGTGTGGCAGAGGATGAATTCTCACCAAACATGCACTACACATCATGCATAAAAAGAATTAGTATTTATATACTGTTCTAAACTTCACTATTTAAAAAAAGATAAAAATATTAAAGCAAACATGCAAAAACATGCTGTTAGTTGGGTTAGCTTCAAGTCCTTATATCAACATGCAGCTACGAATGGTAACCATTGCTACACTCGTATTGGATATATTTACCGTTATTCATATCCCCAATAGTACGAGGAAAAATTGACATTTTGAATCTGTCAGTTTGGCTATCAATTTCCCTAATTTTGTGACTATGGTCCAGTCTACCATAGTAAGTTGGGGTCCGCAAAATACTTTTAACATAATCACTGAAAATATGGTCTTGGAATTTCTTTAAGAGATTAATTCTAAATTTCAACCTTCGATCTGACAATGATTCCCATTTAATTCATTTAATGGACTGGTTACGCTAATATAGTTATCGTACCGTCCCATTACAAGTCTTGCCGATCTTCGCTGAACACGTTCAAGTTCATTATTTAGACCGATTTCGTAGGGATCCCATACACTGGCAGCATATTCCAAATTAGGTCCAACTAGGGAAAAGTAGCTGATTTCTCGTACATGATCGTCACATTTACCCAGTATTCTTTTGATGAATCCAAAATTTTTCTCATCCTTTAGAATTTTTATTCCTTCCCACTTCCCTCTTGACCACCATTCTTCCCTCAACCGCTGGGAAGGATGCATGGATGAAGGATTAATTCAGTGCTCTAGCCACTTTTTCTCCATCTTTCTAAGCAAGCTAATTAATTCAAGCAAAGTCCTTTCCACAGCGCAATGCCCACGAACTTCTTCTTTCCTCATCCTCTCCCTCCAGCTCCGCTTTCTTCAAATTCATTCTTATCTCAACTTCATCCAATGTAAGTTCGTCTTCGAAGAAGAACAAGCTGCAAAACTATGTAACGAATTTATGTCTTCACCGAATTTTTTTCACAGGCGTACTTGAATTCCAAGACAATAATCCTGATCTTTTCTTTCTCATTTTCTTCTTAGATACAGTTATCTTCTTTATATTTTCTCTGCTATACCCGAAAGCTCTACCTGGATGCGAAAAAAAAGTCTGCCTTGCGTTTGCCCATCCAAGTATCGCCAAACCCTCTTTTTTGGTTAAAAATTAGTTAACAAACATAAAAAAATAAGTAACTGCTGCAGAATAAGTTCCTAGATGTTTTTATAAAACGATTATATAATTTTTTTAATGTTGTTCAAAATGAATGTAGGTCAGTAACAACTATAAGCAAATGTTTTAGTTAAATTCTTGTAGTCCCTATTTATAATGATTACGTAAATAACAGATTAATTGTTGCTAGGGTCTCAAAGTACTTATTTCTGATGAATTTTTAATAATTAAGTTCAAAAAACTATAATCATTGATAAATGTTTCACTATTCCTTTTATATTATATTGTATTCTGTTTGTTGTGTTAACTAACATGGAAGGGTAAAAAATATTAACTACTGCAGATGACGGACAAAGGTGTTTGTGTTAAAAATGCTTAAAATTCTCTGTTAGCGCAAACACAAGTCTTTAAACAAATGTATTATAATGCTTTGCTTTTGCTTCACATTTCAAACCATGGGTTAATTACTAAATTATCCAGCACCAATGATAGCATCTATGTGATTGTAGTTGCAACACAGTTATTCTATGTTCTTTTTTTTGTATTTCATCTGAGATGGTCGAGACGGTGACCCCAAAACGGAGATACTGTCCTATGGGGCACCTACATTCCAAACAAATCACTGTATAATTAATAATTGTATTTATCTAATCTGGAATAAAAATCATTATTGTTAGTAGTAGTAACTTCCACCTCCCGATTGTGATGCCTTGATGTATGTTCTTTGTGTTGAACATCAGATGACCTCGACTAGAAAAAATATATTATGTGCTTTAATATCTCGTGCTCGTTTCCTTAGTTTTTTAACGATTTTTTTTCGGGCCAAAATTGAAATAAACATTTTTATGTGAAGGAAGGTCATCATACTCCCATAAGGACAATGCATTTCAACGTGAAAAACGTCATTATTGTTATTATAATTGTATTATTATTATTAATCTTAATCTTAAATAAACTTCGTATTTGAAGGGTGTGCCTGCACCCTATTTGCTTATGCTTTCAGGAAAGTGTTTCATGCGGATTTATGCCAAAACAAAAGCCCGCGTGGATCTGTCGCTTTTCCAGTGGAGGGTCCGTCGGTACGGGCGGCCAACGCTCCTTGCAGGAGGCCCTGAGGAGCGAGAGGCTAAGGGAGGGCCCCTCGGGGGCCAATAATCAAACAGGCTCGGGTATAAAAAGCTGAGCATCGGAGGCCGCTCATTTTGCGGCCGCGTATCATTCACATCTCCGCTCTCTCCCCTCCCCTCTTCTTTTAACAACTTGAGTGTCTCTTTCCAGGAAAGGGGGCACCTCTCAGGCCACGAGTAAGAGCACAGGGGTACTTATCTCGGCGTCGCATCTTCTCCCCCTCAACGCAGCAGCCCTTAAAAGGGCTCTCCCCCCCCTAACCCGAGGAGGGAGATGTTATCTCTCTTCCCTCCCTTGACTCTGGTCTCTCTGTCTGTGTGTGTGTACCCACTCGCCTCGAACCGAGGGACAATAAACGAGATGGGGGGTGGATACACACCCTCTCCTCCCTCTCGTGAGCAATATAAAACCAACTCCCCCCTCCTCCCCCGCGCCCCTGAGCACCCAGCTCAACCTGCTCGCGGGCCCCCCCGAGGTCCTGAAATGCGACCTCCGACCGAAAACCACCGCTGAAAAGGCAATAATCAGGTTGTCGGCAGGGCTGTCGGTGACAGTAGAGGCTCCTCCTCGGAGGCTGTTTATTCGCCCAGCACAGTCCTCTCCACTGCGAGAGCAAGACGTCGGATACCCGTGTTCTACCGGGTTGGGAAGATTTCTCTAACGGCACGAATTAGAGAAGTGCGAATACTCGAACACTAAAACACGTTAATGCGCGCAATGTACGCCCTCGAAAAGTAAAATAGGCCTTCACACCACCTGCTAGTGACTTTCTATCCGGAAATTTCTCTCTATTCTTGGAGCGGGTCTCGCTAAAGTAAGTATGTACATTCACATCTTCATGATACCATGCAGGCTACGATAATGGTTCCATCTGAGCTACGATAATGGTTTCATCACAAATTTAACCTAAGGTGTAGTAAAATGATCCAGGCGCAAACCCTGATGTCTGTAAAAGAAAATCGTCTTATACCATTCCTACGAATAAACTCTGTGTATAAACTTTCCCGGCGAAACACTTGATTTTGGAACTGTGGAAGTCTCATTATTTAGTAACGATAAATTAAAAGGGTGATAAAAATAATAAAAGAAGCACGCAAAAACGTACTGTCAGTTGGGTTAGCTTTAAGTCCTGTAGCCAACATGCAACTACCTATGCTATCCATTGATACATTGGTATTTATGCTATTGGATGTATTCAAAGCTATTCATAACCCTAATTGTACGATGAAAGAAGGACAGTTTTGAATCTGTCAATTTGGCAATCAATTTCTCTGATTTTTATGATTATGGCCCAATGTACCATAGTAAGTTGGAGTTGGCCAAATATTTTTAACACAATCGGTGAAAATATTGTCTTGGAATTTAGTTAAGAGATTAAGTCTGAATTTCGACCTGAAATTTACGGTCTGATAATGATTCATATTTTATTTCATCTAATAGACTATTAGACAAAAGCAATTCAGGGATAATTAATCCCACTCTCCCACTCAACGGAGAGGTTTCAGGGCGAATTTCGGCCGGACGCCGAGGACCAACTTCGTGAAGGGTAGGTTACATAGGTAGTTGCCCTTCGCGAAGTTTGAGAGCCACTCAAACATTGAAACTGAATAAATGACAAACACCACAAAGAACGGGATAAACGAAGGTCATTGGGAGAAGGGTAGGTGAAAACGAATACGCTTGTTTCGTCTGTTTAGAAATTAAGCTGCTTGGCCATAAGTCACTTACCTAAATCTGACTTATCGATCCCTCCCTTGTTGAATAGAACTCCTACATGGATAGTTGCTAGTAGGTGGAGTGAATGCATTATTTTCATTGAATGCATTATTTTCATTGTGACTGTTTGCGTTGGTATGTTGGTTATTACTCGTATGTTGACAGCATGCGTGAGTTGATACACCGCAAATCACTACTCAACTTTCTTTTACCAACTTATTTACAAAAGGTACATTAGTTTACGTCTTTTGGGGAGACATTTTTATCAGTTATTTTCTTGTAAGCGTTCAATTTCATCTCCTATGTGACACATGAAGGATATTTCCGACAGACAACGCTTTACGTGAGGTCTCTTTGCGATCACACTCTCCCATCTTTTCCATCCTATGGGGAACAACATCCATTGCATACAAATTTAATTGTGATTACTTTTCTACGCTGGAATTTTAAAGATCTATATGTTAACCCAAATGGATAGTATATTTGGCACGTCGGATTGGAAATCACCTCGGTCTTGCCACAAACAGATCCGATCAACAACCAATTCACCCTCTATGTGATCCCACAACTGAATCTTTCTGCAATTTCCCTATAATTTTAAGGGTTTATTCTTTAACTTGTAGAGACTCTTATCTATACACAACTGTGCAATAAAATTACAAAAAAACTTGTTTCAATAAAATCATACTTTCTGCTGCACTACGTCAAATGTAGGTTTTTTTCCTTAAACTCTTCGTAAGTTGACTTTGGAAACCTACCTTTTACTTAAACATTATTTGGACGCTCACTTCAAGCGAAATCTCATAATTATCACAAGTTATCTTAACTCATCTGAGCTCATAAATTTAACCTAAGGTGTAGTAGCATGATCCAGGAGCAAACCCTGATGTCTGTAAAAGAAAATCGTCTTAGACCATTCCTTCGAATACACTCTGTGTATAAACGTTCTCGGTAAAGCACTTGATTTTGGAACTCTGAAATTCTCATTGTTTAGTAAGAAGAAATTAAGACAAGAAAAGAACTTATCGTGTGGGACGTAACACAAGGAAACTACCTTTTCGGAATCTTTATCATATAATCTTTTCAGCTGAAATATCATTATGTCAGTATATAAAATTTAGGACCAACTGCTGGGACTCACCCACTCGAGTAAAATTTGCAGTCTCATTCTCTAAATATCGACCAAAAGAAGGATTAGACAGAGGATCGACAAAGAGACTATTTGATTGATGAATACGATGGAGAAGAATGACTCTCTATCAATTTCATTCCAAGTACATTTCCATGCTCAGGCATAAAAAAGTAGTACAATGTAAATTTCATCAATAATTCTCCTTGGAGTACAGCAAATTGTAAAATTAATTATGGGAGAAAGTCAAAAGATAGGAACCAATATATGTTTTAAGAGTAATCTGATGTTGCCATTAGGGAGGTGTATCCCTAGAACAATGCGTATGTATTTATTTCTGCTGTTCTGCAGAATCTACCACCTCTCTTTATATCAAATCTTTAACGTTGTGTGATAAAGGAAGGAATTCCGAATTAATTTCTTTATAGGAGTATCTTGAGGTATGGATTTTAGAGTATAGACTATTTAAGACTAATTATTTTCGCATTGAAACATAAGTTGTCCATTCTTTGTGATTCGACTGATGATCGCGCCATGAAGTAACCTAAGTTCACGACCAAAAATTAGAGTCTCAGCAGCCGAAACGGGTGTGAATGACCCTGCAACCGTCCCCTCGAGCTGGGAACAGTGATTTGTCAAAAATGTACACGTCAAATTACCTTTAAAAAAACGGCCTACGTTTCGCTTATAGGCAAGGAAGCAATCTTTGAACGAGGTATTCATTGGAGGACGCGATGGAATCGACCTCCACGAGAGAGTGAGTTCCCGTCACCACTTTTACTCCTCCTCCTCCACCCCCTGCCACACTCCATCACAGGGAAGCCATCCGCGCCGATAGGTTGAGAGAAAGGCCGTCCGACCCCGGAAATGATTCGAGATCGGGCTTTCCTTTGTCGCCCCCCCCCCCCACCCCCTCCACCCTATCCCCCCCCCCCTTCCACTCACTTTGGACTTTTGACTGCTATTACAGTTGCGAGAAGCACTATATATCTATATCGCCACCGCTATGATGCTGCTGCACCAACTTCTATGCAGCTTAAAGCCGCTATAACAAATAATAACATAACAAATAAAAAGTTTTATTTCAATAGTGATTGATGATTAAATTGTCATTAAATTCATCAAGCAATAAAGTCCATTGACGATTAGTTTTTGTTCCCATTCCTTAAAGAGTAGAATCTCCCCTTTTGGGGAGGGATATCCTTGTTATTATATCCAAATTCCGTCGTGTATTGCTCTACGTTGGCGATTGTTGCGATTGGGTTGGATAGATTTCCGCTGGAAAGTAGACGGGCTTCGACTTTGCCAATAGCTCGAACTAGGATCGATAGTGTTCGACATGTGTGCAGTATCGACCTGAACTTGAATCGCAGTTGCTATTTACACATGCGAGTAGGAATTAACAGTTGTTAGCAGTTGACTGTCATAGCAGTCAACTGCTACGTGTAAACGCGCCTTTCCACACTTACGTCGTACATTCCGCGACGTCGTAAAGCGGTCGGACGGCGACGGACCACGAGCGACACGGACGCCGCCGCGACAAAGGGATCACCACACTTTTCCCATCCTGGTAACTACGAGACGGGACCCTAAAGGGTGGGGAAATCCAAGCTGGCAGGCTCACTTCTGAAGGACTGTATCCTTAAGGCGCGTTTACACGTAGCAGTTGACTGCTATGACAGTCGACTGCTAACAACTATTAAGCCCCAATCGCATGTGTAAATAGCAACTGCGATGCAAGTTCAGGTCGATACTGGACAAGAGTCGAACTCTATCGATCCTAGTTCGAGCTATTAGCAAAGTTGAAGTCTGTCTACTTTACAGCGGAAGTGTATCCAACACAATCGCAACAATCGCCAACGGATAGCAATATACAGCGTCTGATTACAGGGTATTTGGATGTAATAACAAGGATAACCCTCCTAGAAGGAAAAATTCTACTCTTTGAGGAATGAGAAAACAAAATAAATGAATATGGAATTTTTTTGTATTAAGAATTTCATGAACATTTAAGCATCAATCACTATCGAAATAAAACTCTTTTCATTTGTTGTGGCAACGCCTAAATAGCGGCTTTAAGCCGCATAGCAGTTAACGCAGACGCATCGTAGCAGTAGCGATATAGATACATCGCGCATCTCGCGACTGCCATAGCAGTCAACTGCTACGTGTAAACGCTGCTTTAACGTTCAAACTGTTCTCTGGTAGGCAGTGCGGTCCGAAGGAATGAGCAATCTATATCTATATCTACGACATACCCTGCAACCCACATCGAGGGTGTGTGGCAGGGGGTTCATCCACTCCAGAAATAATGACACAACAAGCAAAAATGAACAATACAAAACAAACACTACACCTTTAAATGTAATTGGGGAAAAAAATAAGAAAAACTACCAAATCCCAATCATGTAGGACACACCCATGAATACCATGCATGCCTTGAAACCCGACACCAATTTCATAGATACTCATGCATGCAAAAAAAAGCAATGCATGCGAGTCACACCTTGATTTGAACATGCAGGTAAAAAAAAAATACTATCGACCTACTCTGAACATTACCTCTATAATTATTACCAATTTACGCGAAGTCTAACGTTCTCATCTCGAATCGTACTCGGAAAAAATGACATTTTAAACATGTGCGTCCTGCAATCTATCTCCTTAATTTTATTAGAATTATCGAGCCTACCATAGTAAGTCGGAGCCAGCAATATATGATTAACGTCATTAATGAAATGCCCCTCCTTAAATTTTCCCAGAAGAATAAGTCTATAATTCAGCCTACGTTGTGACAGCGATTCCCATCCCAATTCGGCTAACATACCAGACACACTGCATTCCCTATTGTAACACCCTTTTACATATCTCGCCGCTCTTCGTTGTACTCGATCTTATTCATAAATTAAACCTGCTTCATAAGGGTCCCACATACTTGCAGCATATTCTAAATGTGGTGTAACAATGGAAAAATGGCAACGTTCCTTCACCCTCTCCTCACTTTTCCCTAATATTCTTTTAATAAACCCCAACTTTCTATTTGCTTGACTGCATATTTCCCTGATATGTTTCCCCCATGATAGATCCTGAGTAAGTGTTACACCTAAGTACTTAACTGATTCCACGTTTACTATTTCCGTTCCTTGAATCATATAGTTTCTTTCTATCGAGTTTTTCCTTTTCCAAAAATGTACTGTCACGCACTTTTTTATGTTCAGTTCTAGTTTCCATTTATCGCACCACGCCTGAATTGCTACGAGGTCCTTTTCTAACGATGCCTTGTCTCCCGGACTACTAACTTCTCTATACACTACTGCACCATCTGCGAAGAGCCGAATTCTACTGTTTACTACAACACTGCTGAGGTCATTGATATATAAAAGAAATAAAAGTGGTAAAAAATCAATCGCTATCATGGCCGGGGAGAGATGTCTTATGAACCGGAGTGTCCGGAGTCAAAGACGGCGAGACAAAGATGCTGCAAGATGTTTCCACGCAAAAAGCAGAAACCGCTCAAAACGAAAACTTTATTCGCACCAGGATCACACGAAAATGAACCAAGAACTAGTTTCCTCACCCTCCTACTGTTGGAGACAGGGGAAGAGGGAGCAAATTAGCCACACCTCACGCTCGGAAAATAGATTCGGAGGGTTTTTTACGTTCTTCGCTTTCAATGGTAACGCACGGAAGTCGGGACTTTGCCGACAACACTGGAAATTCAGATTTATATAAAATAGCTGCCATGAAATGAAGTCTGAACAAACGAATAATGGAATCGACAATTTCCTTAAAATAAATTTTCGATTTGTCTTAAATGTTGAATGAATTAAATAAAATGTTTCAATACCGTTTGTGCTTTGCCTCCTCCAAATTACACTTTCTGCACGCAAGGATTTATAAAACATTAATTTGAATATAACGTAAAAATCAATCACAGTGTTAATGGAAGAACTTTAAACTACGTTACACCGATTTTTATTATAGAACATTACCTTGTAATGTAAATTATATACATATAAATCATATAAATCGTGTAAATTGATACATAACAAAGAAAAGTAAAAAATTGATATGAATCGATAAGAATTCCGATGGTTGCCTGGAGGGTTGTGTTTGAAACCGTCGGGATTATCTCGAATACGTAATCAAGGAGTCACGTGGTATGGTTCGCGAACTTTGGTGTGTGAAAACCTCTGATTATGACCTTATTCATCGTTTACACTTGTATTTTATCTCATCTCGGGGCCCTACAGCTAAGGCAGGTGATAAAAACGCAGGTGAAAGCAATTAATGATGTTGTAACGAGCGATTCAGAAACACCGAATTTGCGAACCATTCGTGTTTATACCACGTAACTCCCTGGTTACCAACTCGAGATAATCCCGACGGTTTCAAACACAGCACCCCAGGTTATTAACACCAAGTCAGAACATTCCGGAGCAAGGGATTGTACAAAAATTTGCGATACTAAAGGTACTAATCGAAACCAAGAATTGTCGGCATTCAAATTCGTGATGTAACGCTCGTGAATCCGTTGGGCATCGAAAGTGAAGAGGAGGCTTCCTCAGGGCGGGGGATGTGCTCCCTCTCCCTCCCCACCCTCCTCCCCCCCCCCTTCACCCACCCCTTGAGAATGACTCGCCCCTTTCGCACGGAAGCCTGACGACGAAATGATGGCGATGCTCACCTCACCCCATCAATCCAAAGGGGGCGCACTTAACACGACCGAACCCACACAGTCCGGCCAAACGCGGAAATTGCCAATGGATTACTGATGATGACTGCGGATGAGTGAAAACCAACGTAGAATCAACGCTGGAACCGGTACGATAGCGATCGAAGGCAGGCCCTGTCAACCATCCGGCTGTTTCGCAGACTTTTGGTAAAGCAATGGAGAAGCAATTGATTTAATGAATACAACCTGTGAATACAATATTCAACAGCAACAGAAAGAAGATGGGATAATTGAAGTTGGTGAGACATGGAACAACTATCGTTTGGATCCAATATGTTATTATTATTATTATGGAGAGATAAACCACTTCCGTGTCGAGCGAACATAAAAATGGTTGAGGTGCACTCCACAACTCGGAAAGTACTTTTAATCATGATTCTGAAGAATTTCTACACCTTTATTGCATTCTTTAATCAATGAAAATAGGGATGGGTCGGTTCGGTTCTCGGTTCTCCCGGTTCTTGAGCTTATAACCGGAAAGGGAACCGAGGCCAAAAATAATCGGTACCGAAATAATTGGCGCGAAAACCAGTTTGAAACCTGCTCACACTCTCAAAGTGGAGGCTTCACATTGAAACCTGGTGAAATAGTGTACTTAGATGCTTCAAAGTTGCCGGCGAATTATTCTAATTCAGTCGTTAAAATGACTATACACAAAAATATAATGAAGTAGTATTCTTTTTCAAGCAGTATGTCTCTGAAAATGATTATTGATTACCTTATCTTACCATTGAGCAAAGCAAAGTAAACGGTAAATGAAGAATCGGAACCGAGAATCGGAACCGAGAACCGAACTTAAGAACCGAATCGGAACCGAAAAAAAGTGGAACCGACCCATCCCTAAATGAAAACATTTGTGTGGACGCAGCAACGGTAGCAACCGATGCCGAAGATGAGATGTATGAGATTAATTACGAGAGGAACACCGAGGTAATGACCAGGGTAGACTGCAAGAAAATGAGATGGGCAAGGCTGTATTCCGGTGGAATCATTATCCCAAATCATTAATGTTGGGTAAGTGAAGTCCAGTGAATCAGATCATCGACTGACAATGAGTGAAACCTCTTCGTTTCATAAATGTTGGTGAATCAAGATGGGCAGCAGCAACAAAAATGCAATATTTTTAAAAAATAAGCCACAAATCTATGTCCCAGGTAGCCAAAGGAAACCATTTGAAAATCTTCTTTCCAAACACCTAATTTAAGATATTTGCCAAATGAAAACGCGCAATTCGAGAGATTGAATTAGGGGATTAAACTCATAGTTCTGATCGTTCTGATCAACAGCCTCTTCTGCCGAAATGGCCAGGACATTTCCATTTGGCAACATACTTTCTCGTATTTATGAAATGAGGAATGCAGTTTTCACAAAAATAAAATTTACTCAGGACATATGTTTTAATGTAGCCGGGTCGTAGTAAAGTTTATTATTTTTGTGGATTGTCAAGAAAGAAATAGTTAGTAGAATAGCCCAGTCAAAGAGAGTATTCTATCATAAGAAGAATCTACTTACAACTGGAAATACAAGCGTAGAAGTAATGAAACAATTCATCAGAACGTACATCTGGAGCGTGTTTCTTTACGGCAGTGAGGCATGGACGATGAGAGCAGCGGAGAAGGAAAGGGTAGAAGCATTTGAAATGTGGTGCTACAGAAGAATGATGAAGATTAAATGGATCGACCGAGTAAGTAACGAGAAAGTCCTAAGAAGAGTGGGAGAAAAGAGAAGTCTGCTGACAACTCTAAGAAGAAAACGGGACAACTGGATCGGCCATATCTTGAGACACAATAGCCTGATGAAGACAGTCGTCGAGGGAAAAGTGAACGGGAAAAATGGAAGAGGCAGGCCTCGTATGAGTTACATGGAACAGGTCGTAAAGGACGTGAAAAAGAGAAGCTACGTTAATATGAAGAGGTTGGCCGATAGAAGAATCGAGTGGAGGGCTGCGTCAAACCAATTCTAGGATTGTTGACCCATGATGATGATGATGATGATACTACTATGTTTCGCTTCAACTCCATATCGCTTGAATCTTCAGAATTAACTCATCAGAGGACCTGAACTTAAGGAAAAACATTACAATTAAATCTAACGGTGTACTACAATGCATATTACCAAATCCAACCTGTTCTTAATATAGATTTGCAATACACAAATACATTTTTCTTCATTTTTATATTGTAATTCCTAAAATACCACTCCACTTCTTTCCATGCTGATTTTATGTACCCCAAAATAGAACAAAGAAAAAAACGTCTCTACGACTGTATGCAATAACAAATGAAGAAAAATATAAGTAAATAAATGAAGAAATAAAATAAAAAGTATATAAAAAATGAAGAATTTCTCCTCTGACGAGGTGTGCTTGGCGGGCGAAACGGGCACACACGAACTCGCCAACTTTTTCGACCGCGAGGAAGGGATGGGAAAAGGTCCGCTAATCCCTACACACGAACTGGACAACTTACCCTTTCAGGTAAAAACTAGAAAGGGGTGGTAGGATGCAAACCCCTCAAGCATCTGCTAAAGAATGAGTCAATAACTGGAAATTATCTTTGTCCAATATGCCATGATGTAGTAATTTTGGCAGTGGCCACTTGCTCGCCCTAAGTTCACCTGTCAGTAGTGGATCAGTGAGCCTTCCAGAGCACATATTGTTTGTGAGCTTTTTGGTGTTCAGTGCAGAAGTCAAGGAGAGTTGGCGGAAGTGTTGTTGTGTTAGTTCAGTCGTAATGGAGGAGATTAAATACATTCGCAAGGTGTACATTCAAAGAGGACAAACTCATTTGATATATATGTTTCGTAATGTATGAGAGAGAGGTCGCCAGGTGTCGTGGCCTACGAAAACAAAAGAAAAACGCCCTCGATTCGATGGATCGTTTTTCGATTCGGATTGTAGAGGCCAGGAGGTCCGGAGAGGCGAGTTGACAATGTGAGTTCATGACGAGCGGATTGGACGGCCGAAACAAGGACAGGAGGACGAGAGTAGAACTATTGCTGTGGCCTACGAGAAGGTAGGAGCGATACGGGGGCGTTCTCTCTCTATCAAAATACAGTCCACTTTCATTTTGGGGGCAATAATTAATTGCTGCGTAAAGGCAATATATTGCCTAGACATTATTTGGTCCTTCGGGCCGGATAAAGTAGTTTCTGGTACATACATCTCATGGTTGGATTTTGTGTCCTTATGCTTAGTGTCTTTATTGTTTGTGTGGTGAATATATTTGGTTATTGCCAAGTGTTACTGGATTTCGGCCGTTCGACCTCGTACGCGACCTAGTGATATTCTGCATTAGTTAGGTGAGTAATGGGTAACGAAAAAGGACAAGAAGCTGAGGCAATGAGTGATTCACGCGGTCATCGCCTCCTAAAGTTAAAGAAAGCTCGTCGAGACGCCATAATTAATACGTTAGAACGGCTTTATGCCCTCACACGGGAGGATCAGATAGATATCCCGATGCTTAAATGCAGGTATGCAGCTCTGGAGGAAAAATATAGTTCGTTTTTAACTCTTACTGATGAAATTCGTGAGGATATGATCGAGTTTAACTTGGATTTCGATGAGGAATTAAGCATTAGCGATCGTTTGGAAGAGCTGTATTATGAAATCAAAGCGGTGGCAAGTCAGATGCTACCCACGGAAGTTAGTAATGCTAGTATGGGGGTGCCTACTCTTTCGCAAACGGCCAGGTTGCCGAAGATAAATATTCCTGTATTTGACGGGGAATTGGCTAACTTCAAACCTTTTTACGATGTTTTCTGTAGCTTGATACACGAGAGTACTCAGTTGACGGATATTGAGAAGTTTCATTACTTAATTGGGAGTGTAAAGGGGAATGCGCGGAAAATAGTGACTGGTCTTCCATTGATCTCTGAAAATTACGCTATCATGTGGAAAAACTTGGTTCGTCAATATGAAAATAAGCGATTATTGGCTTTACAATACCTAGAGAAAATTATAAATGCTCCCGTTCTGAATAACGACTCGATGGAAGGTTTCCAGTCATTAATTGAAAATTTGTCTGAAAACGTGAATGCTTTGAAGGCCATGAATATCCCTCAGTTGGCCGATTTTATCTTATTCGTTCTTGCGGTAAGAACGTTAGATAAATACTCGCGCAAGCAGTTTGAAATGGAACATCATGAAATTGAATTTCCCCGCATTGATGACCTAGTCAAATTTGGACACAAGCATATCAATATACTTCGCTCATCAGGGTCGAGGTCAAGTACTTCGTCAAATGCGAGATTAATTCAAGCAAAACGGAGCCTCGCAAGTCCAAGAACTTCACTCTTGGCAGCCAGTGAGAATGTTAATTTATTTTCATGCCCGCTATGCACGGAACAGCACCGTTTATATCTATGTAACACATTTATTTTAATGTCGGTGGATAAAAGAAGGGACTTTGTTAAGTCTAAGAATATTTGTTACAATTGCTTAGGTGGAAAGCATAAAGCAAGTGCCTGTCGATCCCGTGTATCTTGTCGTAACTGTTCAAAGGGGCACCATACATTGTTGTGCACTACCAAAGTATCTGGAAGTTCTTCGCGGATAGCCTCGCAACCATTTAGCACGGCAAAAAGCGACCAGAGAGGGCGGGGAGAATTTAATGCGAATGACGTGACGGAACGGGCATTATCTAACGCTGAAAGCAATATGCAGGACGAATTAGCTTGTCCAACGAGTCATATTGTTTCTCAAAATTCCATTGTATTATTGGGAACGGCTATTGTTGCCGTGAAGTCGGCGTCTGGCATATTCAACAATGTACGTGTTTTGATTGACCCGGCGCACAGTGGTCGGAAATCGAAAATACCTGGCCAAAATACAAAAAGTGATTTTTTCAAGCCAGGAAGCTGAAACTTTGCATTAATATTCTCAAAAGACCTGGGCATGCAATGATGCAAAGCATTTTCCTTAGTACACAACACTTAACAATTAGCATGAGGTCAAAGTTGCACAAATTTCGCAAAAATTACCTACACTCGATTTTCTCACGAAATCTTCAAAATCAAGCCCTTACCTAAGCATTATGTGTAAAGAATTGGAATAAAAAGTCATTTATTTAGATGAAACAGATTTTTGTCTTTGTTTTCATGTAGTCTGCTTACATTTTTGTAATTATTTACCAAAGATATTAAACAAAATGGCAGACCTTAATTTTTGGTCATTTTTTTCATATAGGTAGAGAAATAGTTGATTGCATCACCGAGCATCACAAAGTAACTTATATGGGGAAACTCTACAAAGCTTCCACAGTGCGAATCCGATGAGTGATGCTGCGACCGTTTGCGACGCCGAATTTCACATCAGTTTTTCGATCGCGCGGTCGAGTCTGGTTGAACCCGCCTGCAGCGGGGAGTAATGTGGCGCGGCAAGTGTGTGGACTGGATTGTAGTCGCTTCCACTCCGCTTTGGAGATTTTCGAGATACAAACATTGACAAGATCCTCCATGCATTATATTTTGCAGAAATCGCGGAAAAAATAACGCATTTTAACACATGGGGTAAAGGTCTAGGAGGTACTGAAAAACTTCTTTCTTCGGGTGCACCGCGGGAGTTTCTCTTCTTACCAACTTGACATCGCCTACCAACGAATACGTACACTTTTAACGGAGACAGTATGCATATCACACAGGATTATTGTCTCTTCGAGGCCACCAACCCACAGCTAGTGATGCACGGCTGCAATTCCCCCGCCCCCTGCACTGAGGTTGGGCGTTCGGCGAAGGGTCCGTTTTATGACACCGCGGATCCCTTTACGCTTTTATTTGCGGATATTTTTGGGAAAACGTTTTTAATCTGCAATGAAATGCACCGGAGCGTTCAGTTTCATTTTGATAGTGGTACAAAGCATTAGATTTTGAAACTTCAGCTCGGATTTCACTCGTGTTGGTGTCAGAATTGGATCTCCCGAAATTCTCTCTACAACTCGTAATGGTGAGGATACATTGCTAACCACTTCAAGATTCCTCACTTTTTCAATGTATGTGTACTCTATTAGGACAAACTAATGTCTTTTTAAATATTTTATTTTTAATAACCTTTTTGGCGTTTTTTTAAATCTTTAATTTTAGAGGACTCATGTGAAGTTAAACTTCAAAGTCTCCTAGATCATACAGCATTGCGTATCTTGGAATGCATTTCCAGAGATTCAACAACCGCGCATAATATAAATTGTACATTAATTGGTAAATATGGTTTTGACGGAAACTCAGGCCATTCCTGGTATAAGCAAAGATGGCATCAAGAATCGATGTCGGATGAATTCTTGTTCATCAGCTCCCTGGTGCCACTGCGTTTAGTGAACGACGAGACAGGTAACAATGACAAAGAATTATAGGTGTTTTCCGCAATCTCTTGTAAAAACATTTAATTATTACTCATAATATTTTCTGATGTTTAAAGACATTTCCCTATACTTTAGGTGCAATTATTTGGATGAACCCTAGGCCATCGTAAACAAGATTCTGTCGCCCCATTCGCCTTCAATGGATCAAAGAGACGAAAGAAGTGGCGAAGGCAGAGGAAATTTATATAAAGAGGCAATGTGATATTTTAAATGCATTCAAATGGAAAAACTACTCCATTAATTTTTCTCTGCTTCTCACCATGATAAACGGAAAGGTAAAACGTTTAAAATTGTCAAAAAACGTCATAATTTAATTTTTATGTGTTAACTAAAAGAAAACGTCCAAATTAGGTTTGCAACGCATTGACGGAGAGTGGCAGCATGAAATGCTATATTTGTGGGGCAAAAATTTCAAGTATGAATAAATTTAATGAATTGGCCCAAAGATCAGTTAATAAGGGCACTAACAATTTTGGCATATCTACACTGCATTGTCATATAAGATTTTTTGAGCGCCTGTTGCATGTATCTTATCGCATGGATTTCAAACTCTGGCAGGTAGGTAAAAAAGTGAACGAAACATTACTTTCTCATTCAAAAATATTTTATTGCGAAACTCACCCTCAGAACCTTCCAATACGCACGTGGAGAATACAAAAAATGCTTAAAGACAGGAAGATTCACCTGCAAAAGTCATTCAAAGAGAATATGGGGCTAAATGTGGATGTACCTAGACCCAGGTATGGTACAACGAATGACGGAAATACTGCCAGACGATTCTTTGATAATCCCTCACTATCTTCAGAAATAACAGGTGTGAAAGACATCTAATTTTCTGAATTCTTCAATAGCACCTTATGATGCTTCATTGGAATTTCATTGTTTTAGGTTACCTTTGATTTCTTCCAACAAATTTCTAATTTCATTACAGGAATCGACATAAACTTGATTAACAGATTCTCTGTAATATTACAGGCAATATCAAGTGGCATGATTTGCATTATCGAGTGAAAAAGAAAAATACCTGATTTGTTCAGAGTGTGATGGCAGTGACTATTCGGATAGCGATTAGTAGAAATACAAGCAAAAACTGAATTTTGTAGTGCATATTTTGTTACATTTTAAGAAAAAGGATGTATACATAATCATGATGAAATAGGGTATTGCAAATTATTTCTCTTCACAGTATTTCTCCCTGGCACTGAATAAAAAATGACACTGACATTTAACATAACAAAAATAATTAAGCATCGGGATCTTAACCCCCCACAATCCCCGACAACGTTCCGCGGTGTCATAAAACGGACCCTTCGCCGAACGCCCAACCTCAGTGCAGGGGGCGGGGGAATTGCAGCCGTGCATCACTAGCTGTGGGTTGGTGGCCTCGAAGAGACAATAATCCTGTGTGATATGCATACTGTCTCCGTTAAAAGTGTACGTATTCGTTGGTAGGCGATGTCAAGTTGGTAAGAAGAGAAACTCCCGCGGTGCACCCGAAGGAAGAAGTTTTTCAGTACCTCCTAGACCTTTACCCCATGTGTTAAAATGCGTTATTTTTTCCGCGATTTCTGCAAAATATAATGCATGGAGGATCTTGTCAATGTTTGTATCTCGAAAATCTCCAAAGCGGAGTGGAAGCGACTACAATCCAGTCCACACACTTGCCGCGCCACATTACTCCCCGCTGCAGGCGGGTTCAACCAGACTCGACCGCGCGATCGAAAAACTGATGTGAAATTCGGCGTCGCAAACGGTCGCAGCATCACTCATCGGATTCGCACTGTGGAAGCTTTGTAGAGTTTCCCCATATAAGTTACTTTGTGATGCTCGGTGATGCAATCAACTATTTCTCTACCTATATGAAAAAAATGACCAAAAATTAAGGTCTGCCATTTTGTTTAATATCTTTGGTAAATAATTACAAAAATGTAAGCAGACTACATGAAAACAAAGACAAAAATCTGTTTCATCTAAATAAATGACTTTTTATTCCAATTCTTTACACATAATGCTTAGGTAAGGGCTTGATTTTGAAGATTTCGTGAGAAAATCGAGTGTAGGTAATTTTTGCGAAGTTTGTGCAACTTTGACCTCATGCTAATTGTTAAGTGTTGTGTACTAAGGAAAATGCTTTGCATCATTGCATGCCCAGGTCTTTTGAGAATATTAATGCTAAGTTTCAGCTTCCTGGCTTGAAAAAATCACTTTTTGTATTTTGGCCAGGTATTTTCGATTTCCGACCACTGTGCGGCGTCGCAAGCTAGTTTCATCACCACCGCTTGCCAGCAAAGGCTGGGTCTCTCGAGAAAGCAATCCATGGTCGCATGCAAGGGCCTTGCAGATAATCCCGTCACTACTACGAAAGGCATTACGTCTTTGGTAATTCGGCCTCGTCAAGGGGGCGAGGAACTAACCACTACTGCCATAGTCATTCAAAAAATTACCTCGAGGCAACCTAGCGCTCTAATGCCCGATAGTGTATGTGATCGTTTCCGCTATTTGATATTGGCGGATCCCGAGTTCCATAAGCCGGGGGATATTGATATTTTAATCGGCGCAGAATTATACTCGCAAATTATGGTTGATGGACCCACGATTCGCTACGAAGGTAATCCTACTGCGTGGCCTTCGATTTTTGGTTACATTCTAATAGGTCCTGTAAAAGCTACCTCCAATTCTTTGCATACTGGTGCAAACATTTCCTCGTGTATTGTCACGAACGAGGAAAGTGACTTGGGCTCGTTGCTAGAACATTTCTGGCAGGTCGAAGAGATTCCGAGCAATCCGCCTGCCTCCGAAAATGACGAAAGGGCGGAATCGCAGTTCACGTCACTTCATTATAGAGAGGACAATGGGCGGTATGTTGTACCCATTTTATTTAAGGACGAGTCCCCTGAGACTTCTCTCGGACAATCTCAGGCCCAGGCATTAAAGAGGTATTCTAATCTCGAGCGGAAATTAGCACATGACACCTATTTGCGAGCAGAATATAATAAATCCTTAAGTGAATATCTCACTATGGGGCATATGTCAAGGTCTCAATGGGGATCAGGGAAATATGTCATTCCACATCATGCGGTGATTAAGGAGTCTAGCTCAACCACGAAAGTGCGCGTAGTGTTTGACGCTTCAGCTCGCACCTCATCAGGGCATAGTTTGAATGAACTACTTTTAAAGGGTCCGAAATTGCATAAAGACATTGCTGATTTAATCTTAAGGTTTCGTCTACATGCTGTGGCATTTGTAGCCGATATTTCAAAAATGTATAGAAGGATTTTGATACGTCCGGAGCATAGGGCTTACCAACATATATTTTGGCGCGCTAACGAACATTCCGCTTTGCAAGAATTTGAATTAAACACAGTAACATTTGGTTTAACGTCCTCTCCATATTTGGCTATGAGAGTACTTCAGCAATTATCTCATGACGAAGCGGAACACTTTCCCCTCACAGCTTTAGTACTCCCAAACGATGTATTTGTGGACGATTTAATCTCGGGAAGCTCTACGAGCACCAGAGCTTATAGCACAATTGAATGGATTGTTAAAAGGCGGAGGTTTTCAACTTCATAAGTGGGCCACAAACTCCGTGGATGTTCTAAGGGCCATTTCACCGGAGCTTGTGCAACGCAAAGTGGAATTTAATAATGAGGAATACTCAAATTTAAAAATATTAGGTTTATGTTGGGATCCTAAGTTGGATTTCTTTTCTTACAACGTGAGGATAGCGTCAAAACCACCCTCAAAAAGAGGCGTTCTTTCAAATTTGGCACAACTATTTGATCCATTAGGATGGATTAGTCCGGTCGTCTTTTGGGCGAAACATTTTATGCAGGGTCTTTGGAAATTAAATATCGGATGGGACGAAGATTTGCCTTCCGATGTAATTGACTCGTGGAAGCATTTTGTAAACCAATTGCCTTGGTTGGAAAACATAAAATTACCTCGCGGTGCATTAGGTAGTGAAGTAAGCGACACACAACACCGCCAATTATTGGGTTTCTGCGATGCCTCCGAGCGGGGCTATTGCGCAGTGGTGTATTTGCGCTGTGGAGGACTCCATACAAAGGGACGAGTCCATTTAATGATGGCCAAGACAAAAGTCGCGCCTATTAAAACTTTAACGATCCCGAGGCTAGAACTTCTGGGAGCAGTTTTGCTGACGAAACTTATTAAGTTCGTATTCTCTTCTCTCTCGCAGAAAATAAATATTGAGTGTGTTTATGCCTGGACTGACTCCAAAACAGTCCTTTCTTGGATAAATACTCCAACACATTTATTAAGAACCTTTGTGGCGAATAGGGTAGCTCAAATATCAGAAAGTCATGTGGGTATAATGTGGAATCATATATCTGGTAAAGATAACCCTGCTGATTCTGGCAGTCGGGGATTGCTACCCCAACAAATAATTAACGATGATTTATGGTGGAACGCACCTCCCTGGGTATCTAATAGTGCTGATCAATGGGAAATTAGTGCATTAACAGGAGCAAATGATGTACTCCCTGAAATGAAATCTCTGAAATCGAATGTTGCTGTCGCAGATGAAGACACGCTAGACATTGCACTCCTGGAGCGTTTTTCCTCCTTGTCTAAACTTAAACGAGTTATTGCTTATTGTCTCCGATTCATTGCATTAGCAAAAAGGTCATCAGACTTATGCAAAGAAAGTAATTTAAGTGTTAAAGAGATCAATAACGCTTTCAAAGTATGCATAAGAGTAACTCAGTGTTCTTATTTTAAGCAAGATATTGAATATCTGAAAGGGGGACATATCTGTTCCAAAAGGCTTCAGAAATTGTCTCCATTTATCGATTCTGAGGGTTGTCTCAGAGTGGGTGGAAGGCTAAATAACGCTGATTTAGCCTACAATCGCAAGCACCCATTGCTGTTGCCCAAGGAAGCTTATCTAACCACATTGATCGTGGACCATTATCATAAAATGTATTTGCATGTGGGACCCATGACATTGCAATATTTATTAGGATTGAAATATTGGATTTTATCAGCGCGTTCCGTGGTTCGACAGCGAATTAGAAACTGCGTTACCTGCACTAAATTGAAGGCTTCGTGTAAGGTACCGAAAATGGGTGATTTACCATCCCCACGAGTGGTGGCAACACGTCCGTTTTTATACACAGGCGTAGATTTCGGTGGACATTTCCTTATAACGGAATCTTCAAGGAGATCATCCAAATCCTGGAAGGCATATCTGTGTTTGTTCGTATGCTTACCTATTAAGGCGACCCATTTGGAGCTAGTGTCGAACTTAACAACTGAGGCATTTATTGCCGCTCTAGATCGCTTTATATCTCGACGAGGTTTATGCACGGACATATATTCAGATTGTGGATCCAATTTTGTGGGAGCCAATCGATATATAACGGGAATTAATCGTCAATGGCGGGATTTGTTAAGTTCAGGTAACATGATGGATTCCCTTTCGCAAAGAAATATTAAGTGGCATTTCAATCCTCCAGCAGCCCCTCACTTTGGGGGACTTTGGGAGGCTAATATGAAATCAGCAAAGAGTTTGTTGAAAAGAATTATTGGGAATAGAATTCTAACCTTTGAGGAGCTATCCACAGTTTTCGCTAAAATCGAAGCGGTTTTAAATTCAAGGCCGCTCACGCCAATGTCGGACGACCCCTCTGAATATGAAGCTTTGACCCCGGGACATTTTTTAATTGGTGCTCCCTTGGTAGGCTTGCCGGAACCGCCCCTACTTGATTTGAGCTCAAATAGACTTTCAAGGTGGCAGTTGGTGAAGCAAATAACGCAACACTTTTGGAATAGATGGTCCACCGAATATTTGAACACGCTTCAAGTGAGGAATAAATGGGCGAAAGAAGAAGAAAATTTAGCAGTAGATGACCTTGTGGTATTGAAGGAGAAACATATGTTTCCTTTGCAATGGCCTTTGGCTAGAGTGGAAGAGGTCCACCCCGGCCCAGATAACAGAGTTCGGGTAGTAACACTACGGACAAAGGATGGGGTGTTCAAACGTCCCGTAGCAAAGGTTATGAAACTGCCAGTAGGAAATTAGTGGGAACTAATTTCCTAGTATAGTTATTTTTTTTCTCTCAACAATGTATTTAATTTAGCTGGAGGAGATCAGGTTACTCCTAAAGCATAAAGCATTAGATTTAATTCTTTAATTTAGTGTATTTGGTCTTTGGTGCTCCCACATACCTTTCCGAGGGCTTCCTTCCCAAACAAGTCTCTGGTGAATGCCCCCTCCAGAGTGAAAAAAGAACCTTTCTTTCCTTCACCCTAACAAAGACCAAATATTTAATGTATGATGCAATTGATCCAACCATGAGATTGGTATTTTTTTGTTGTTGTTAGTAGTTACTTAATTTTTTTAAATTTGATGCTCAAATTTTGGGGGGGAGTATGTTTCGTAATGTATGAGAGAGAGGTCGCCAGGTGTCGTGGCCTACGAAAACAAAAGAAAAACGCCCTCGATTCGATGGGTCGTTTTTCGATTCGGATTGTAGAGGCCAGGAGGTCCGGAGAGACGAGTTGACAATGTGAGTTCATGACGAGCGGATTGGACGGCCGTAACAAGGACAGGAGGACGAGAGCAGAACTATTGCTGTGGCCTACGAGAAGGTAGGAGCGATACTGGGGCGTTCTCTCTCTATCAAAATACAGTCCACTTTCATTTTGGGGGCAATAATTAATTGCTGCGTAAAGGCAATATATTGCCTAAACAATATAAAAACTTTAAGTTTTCGCCTTACCGTTCCGTGGAAACTACAAATGACGATGGCGCTGTTTATTCTCGTTTAGAGGGATGTCATAATCACGATGCAATACCAGAGGGAAGACTAAACAGGAAGTCTATTTCAAATGCAATAAAAAGAAAGGCTATTGATGATATTGATGAAAGGCCAAATAAACTCATTTTGAACGAAATAGAGGAACAAAGGGATGCAGTAGATACACTCACCAGGAGAGACGTAATGTACATAAAAAACAACATAGCTTTCTCTAGGTTGCAAAAATTGCCTAAACTTCCTAAGTCTGCTTCAGAAGTTCATCGAGTGCTTGAGGAAATGGAAGTGAAAACCATCAAAAATGAGCCCTTTTTAATGAAAAATGATGAAGAAAATGGAATGATAATTTTTTGCAGTGATATAAACCTCAAGAACTTGTGTGAAAAAGAAGTAATTTTAATGGACGGTACGTTTGAATGTTCGACCAAATTCTTCCTGCAGCTCTTCACCGTGCATGGGTACGCAAACGGCTCATATGTTCCGCTTGTTTTTTGTTTGCTTAGAGATAAAAAGAATCAAACATATGAGAAAATCTTAAGAACTGTGAAAGAAGAATGTGAAAGGAGGCAACTTTGTTTTCAACCGAAGACAGTTGTGATCGATTTTGAACAGGCTACACACCAGGGCGTAAAATCAGTGTTCCCGCAGATCAAGGTGATAGGATGCAGGTTTCATCTCGCTCAAGCATGGTAAGTAAATTAAAATAAATTATATATTTTGATGTTTAAAAACTTTCAAACCATATCCCCTTTATAAATTAGTCAGTTCGATTTATTATACATCGGTATTCTTGAAAGAAATGTTAAACAAAGTAATTTTGTCATGCATATTTCAGTTTGCTTATAAATTAAGGTTTAATTAATATACTAATAGCAAATATCTCTACGTAATTTTATACAAAATTGAAGCATTGTTTTTATTTTGAAATTAAGGTGGAGAAAGATTCAACAGCTCGGGTTATCCAAGGAGTACAAGGACAAAGATTCAGAGAAAGGAAATTGGTTACGCTATTGCTTCGGAATGACGTACCTTGGGCCAGAGGAGACTGTAGATGTTTTTTGTTTTGACTTGATGACTATCCTACCAACCGATGAAAGGCTAATTCTATTTTCGGACTATTTGACGGACAACTATTTGAACGAAGAAGCCATGTTTCCACCAAGTGTCTGGGCAGAAAACTCGGCAGCTCTGTGTCGAACGACAAATGCATGTGAGAGTTTTCATTCTCGATTTAATAAGTCTTTTGAATCTCCTCATCCTAATATTTTCACGTTTGTAAAAAAAATAAAATCCTTTCAAACAGACACTTATCTGCGAATGAATACTAAAGATGCTGTGAAAATAGACAAGAAAACGAGGCAGAAACAGGAGTTTATTACCAAAAAAATTGTCCAATTAAAAAATGAACAACTTGATAGAATGACTTATATAAAATGTGTGTCATCTATATCATGTGTCTAGGGTCATTTCTTAACATTTCTTAACATTTGTTTTTTTTTCTACCTTGATAGTCTCAACTGTGACAATCCTCAAAATCTGAATTGCATTTCTGTGATACCATTTGTTCCACTCTTTCTGTTTTTCCCTTATTTTGATCTGTGCTCTGTGATTTGAGTTCCTTTTGTATCGTTTTGATGTTATTTCTATTTATATTCCATTAGTAAACTTTTTTTCCTAAATTTCACTATCTATGTTCTCCGGATTGATTTCTTCATGCGAGTCGAAATTCAGGGCGGATTGCGGAAAATATTACATTGGTGACGAAAATCATGTAAGATAACTAATACCTTCATCTACATCTACGCGATACCCTGCAAGCCACCGCGAGGGTGTGTGGCAGGGGATGAAGATCACCAAGCATGCACTACTAACATGCAAACAAGCAACTACAGGGTCTCATGCAACTAGATTGTTAGTATCTATAGTATTTAAGGGATTAATACAGCAACATGCGCTACAGAATACTCTAAAATACTTCCCCTACCTATCCCTTTGTTATGCTACCTATTCTGTTCTCTTATAGTACGGGGGGAAAATGACATTTGGAATCTATCAGTACGACTATCTATCTCTCATATCTTATTTATCTGTTCCAATCTAGCATAATACGCTGGTGTTTTTAATATGTACCTAATATCTTCAAAGCTATCCGATATTTCTCTAATAGATTTAATCTGCACCTTAACCTACGCTCTGATAATGACTCCCACCCTAATTCTTGCATTAATTCTGAAACACTACTCAACCTATCGTAACACCTTTTAACGAACCTAGCTGCTCTACGCTGCACACTGTCTAGTTCTCTGATCAAACCTAATTCATTAGGATCCCATACACTGGCTGCATATTCAAGGTGGGGGCCTAACTAGTGAAAAAAAACCATCGCTCTTTTGTCTTCTCATCACATTTCCCAAGTACTCTTTTTATAAATCCTAGCTTTCTCTTCGCTCGACCGCATATTTCCCGGATGAATCTTCCCCACGATAAATCTTTAGAGATTGTTACTCCTAAACACCTTATGCTTTCATCGCTCTCGATCTTCGTGTTATTAATTTTATAGGATCGCTCTATCGATTTATTCCTCCCCCAAAAATTAATAGCTGCACACTTTTTAAGGTTAAGTTTTAACTGCCATTTGTCGCACCACTGTTAAATTGCATCTAAATCCTTATTAAGCAAGGGAACAACATTCTAGACACCTTAGCAACAAATATGCCCAAAAAAGCTGTAAATATAGTTATATACACCAAAACTAGTGATCATAAAATAGTGCATGCGAAATTTATTTTAGCCAGAGAAAGCGATTATAAACCAAGAAGGGTATAGTTTTTTGGCAGGGCTAATTACGACGGTATGAAAGAGGAGACGGTTCAACTTCGATCCACACCCCCTGCCATATACCCTCGTGAAAAATCTAGTTGCATGACACCCTATAGAAGCTTGTTTTCATGTCGTTTGTGCTTGCTTGCCGATCTGCACCCCCTGCCACATACCCTCGCGGTGGCTCGTCCACTCGAGTCGTCGTTGGCGAGTTCGTGGCTGTATACCTGGAGTATGAAGGGACCCTACCTATGGTCAGCAGTTGGCGAGTTCGTGTGCGACGGTATGGGGTCCATGATAAGAATGTTGGCGAGTTCGTGTGCGGCTGTATACCTGGAACAGGTAGAGTTGTCGAGTTCGTGTAGACCCGGCGAAACACCCTGTGAAACAATCCTAGGATTGTTGGCCAATGATGATGATTGAAATTTAACATTTAATTCTCTGGTAAACTGGGTTATTCATTCTATCCAAATTTATAGCGCGCGGTGAATGCATTCATGTCGAGATCTGCTCCCCGGCACCCGCCCATTAGGAGGAGCGGCCTCACTCACCCAGGTTGGCCGTCATCGACTCCAGGTCCGCCTTGGGCTTCCGCTTCCTCGGCCGCCCCTTCTGTCGGCTCACCGCGCCCCCGTTGAACAGCTGCACCTCCGTCGGCGGCGGCGGCGGGCCGCTCCCGGCATCCCCAGGGTGGTGCGGCTGCGGCGGCGGCAGGAGGGGCTGCTGGGGGCCGGGGGGCGGGGCTGGGACGAGCGGGGGCGGCGGGGGCGAGCCCCTGAACCGGAGGCGGCTGGCGAAGTCCGCGGAGGCGTCGGGTGTGGCGGTGGGGTGCTGGAGGTGTTGGAGGTGGTGGGCCGCGACGGGGCTGCCCCCCTGGGGCGGCGGGGGCAGGACGGGGGGCGGCCCGCCGCCCTCGGCCGGGGCGGGCCCCCCGTCGTCCGGTGAGCCGGGGGTCCTGCGGTGCGGCCCCGCCGCGTGGTGGTGGTGCACGGGCGGGTGGTCGAGCGGGGGTGCGGGGGAGGCGAAGTGCAGCCGGCAGAAGACGGAGGAGTGGCGCATGGCGAAGTGGTCGCCCTTGGAGAGCGCAGTGCCGCACGCCGAGCACGTGAAGCAGCGCAGGTGGAAGACGAGGTCGCGAGCGCGCATCACCAGCTCCGACGCCGTGATGGTGTCATGGCAGCGCGCGCAGCGCTTCACCCCGAACAACCTGCGGAAGATGAGGATAACAATAATGATAAATTTTATTGTTCTGGGACCTTGTCCTATTGAGCATAAATCATTTTACACAATTTGACTCTGCAGTGAAAACAGAATTAAGTACTTGCCTAACTAAATGCGTACAATCAGAAGAGAATGATACAGAAAAAGCAATGACATCACAATTAACCATTTCAGAGATCAACAACTGCGGAAGGATAAAGTAAATAAATAACAAAATAAATGGATAAAGTAACTCAATAAAATGAACCAGTGATGCGATTGTACAATTTTACAAAATTAAGGTTTACCTTATGTTAAATTTTACAAAACATTTGACAGTAATATACAGAAAAGGAAAAACCCGGATTTGAATAATATTATTACATAGTAAATATCATTTATAGATTACAATGTAACATTATAATGTTGTCTTATTATTATGTGATATTACAATAAATTTTAATCACAATTGTATTTTTCAAACAAGTATGAGAACATTTGGAATATGTAAAAAAATTCACGGTGAAATTTGGACTGATCGTGAGATTCGAGAACCCCACTCGCAAAATGGTGTTGTTCATAGAAATAATTAACATAAAAACGTATAAACAAACCAGATTCAGGTGAGATGTGGTGGAAACGTTCCATATTAAAGGAAAGATAATGCAATATCCACAAGTAAACAATTTTTGTACCACACCATTGTCAAGTCTTGACATGTTAGGTTACGGAAATGTAAACGTAAGGATTGTTCGAATTCGAATTAACGTCAAATTAACTTTAGAGTGCAATGTCGTAGTCGTTTGTTTAAGCACCTTCCTCCAGTATTTTATTGATATTTGCCGTTTATGATGGGTAGAAGACATCACGGGATGAAAAGTAATCAACACCGTTTTCCGCCACACTAATACGGAAGTTTCCCTGCATAGATGACAAGAGGTTTCCTGAAGCTCTCCGATAGTAAATACGGAAGAAAGTTATTCGCTTTCAGTTCCACAATGATTGGCACTCACTATGCCATCTTCACTTCACAGATACCTAGTTCACTCGTATTTTTTCATACGCCCTAGGAGTGCTTAATTAATTTTACGTTAAGTACTTGAGTTCATTTGTTTAGTACTTAACCTTTATTAAGTACTTAAGTTTATTTGTTACAATATTTAAGTTAACTTTGCGCTCCATTTTCCCGGCTTTTAGGATCCATAAGCGGGGGAACTTGTTTGGGGACAATCATACCACTCTGTACGAGGTATCTTGGCAGGGATACACAGATATTTAAATTAATGCAGTAAAGGGGCACAAAGAAAGATTCGCTGATAAAAAAGTTCTTATTTGTTCGTAAAATTTAAAATTAATTGGGTTTTCGAGAGTAACCACACATGATGAGATCACCTCAAAGAGAGATTTCGCAAAGCAATTATTCTCCAAATAAAATTAAGCACTGAATGCTAAATTGTCACTCTTCATATTACCTTCTTATAAAGGAGTTGCAAGCCCGGAGGTAAGGAAAGAACTCATCATAACAACTCATCTGGAGCACTCTGTTCTTATGGCAGTGAGATATAGACGATGAGAGCAGCAGAGAAGTTAAGGCTGGAAGCATTCGATATGTGGTGCTACAGAAGACTTAATCTCTTTAAAAAAAATTCCAAGACTATATTTTTAGTGATGATGATAAAAATATTTTGCGAACCCCAACTTATTGGACGATAATCACAAAATTAGAGAAATTGATTGCTGAACTGACGGATTAAAAAATTCCTTTTTTCCTCGTACAATTAGGGATATAAATGGTGGTAAATATATCCAATACGAGTATAGCTATGGATAGCATAGGTAGTTGCATGTTGGAGTAAGGACTTGAAGATAAGCCAACTAACAGCACGCTTTTGCATACATAGTTTGCTATTTTTATCTTTTCTGAAATAGTGTAGTTTAGAACAGTATATAAATACTAATCCTTTTTTAATGCATAATATGCAGTGCATGTTTGGTGAGAATTCACCTCCTGCCACACACCTTTATGGTGGCCTGCAGGGTATTATGTAGATGTAGATGTAAATCCAACAAGCCCTAGTCCAATTCTCATTCCAAAGCGCCCCGTAATCGCGCGAAATGCAAATCTCGTCCCATGCCCATCAGCCAGCCTCTCTATTAACTCCTTTCCTCCTCACTCCCTTTTACCACAAATAACATCACGTACCTTCTCCTTTGCCAACTCTGCCTCGGTTTCCATATCGACCTCCACACACACAACTACACCAAGCCCTACCGGCCACACAACTTGCAATGATTCCAATCATCATCCTCCCTTCCTGCATGCTCCCTCACACAATTTGACAAGGACTTCAGAGCGGGTTTCCCTCCCCACTTCAGCTTCAGACTTGAGAGCTGAACGCTCATTCTGATTTTTCCAACCCTTTCATCCTCCACTTCGCCTGATCAGAACCAAATAGATTGGCTTGCCCCTTAGACTACGGATGCAAAGCATGCATGCATAAATATTTCATCACGAACCACATGTATTCATTTAAATGGTCTAACACCTCTTCCCCCACATTCCCAACTTAATCCTTAAAACTGCCCTTCCATATCATCCTTCGGTTATCACCCTTGAGAAAGGTGGTCGGTCACCAATATTTCGGGGAAGCATTTCCTTTGTCTTTCTTTTCCTTTATTTGATTTTGTCATTGGTGACTTCAGTATTTTAGCTACCGCAATTTCATTCCAACTAAGAATATAAAGTTACGGTTTTCCCAAACGTAAAATAAAAACCCCGTTTCAATTCAGAGGAAATGCTGTTATCTTGGGAGTTTTAATCAAACCACGTTATGCTACTTTACTTATAGATTGAGCGCTAATTAGCATTTTTTATGTCCGGTGGTCACATCTTTAAAATCGCCCTAAACGGAAAATGGCTAGGAACTAATTTAATTACGTTTTGACCGTTCTTTTTCTTTCATTGCAATTTCCTTTACCCTCTCCACTACGATCGACTAAAAATCACCCTCCATTGAAAGGACAAGCGAGGAAGATTTAGTTAACGCTTGGTTTTCAAGCAGTGCACGTTAGTTTACTGCTGGAAAAGATTTGGGGAACAATGGCTCACTTCTACAGCTTCAACGAGCATGGCAGAAAGACAAGACATTTTTAAATAGCCGCATGCCCCATCAAATTACTGGCAGTTCGCCTTCAACGAATTGACAAGGTTTACGAGGTTCATTGTATAATAAGCGCCAAGTGAAATTAAACACATCCGACATGTAGGGGTATTAAAGCAGATGTGGCGACGTCTACTTTTAATACCTTGCGAGTCACCGCGAGTGTGTGGCAGGGGATGAAGATCACCGACAAAGTAAGTGCTACTTCCATACAACTAAGAGCTACAATGCCAGCACCAGAGAAGCTACAAGTCTTAGAACACAGGAAGTTTTAGTTTCTTGGAGGAAACTAAAGCAACTAAGCAAGAAAAAACTATTATAAGATAATGATGGATTTGAAGAACAGTGGTAAGGGAGGAGAGGAATAAAATTCTAGACAATAAAAGGCTTAAGGTGAATTGAAGAAATCTTGAGCAGCTGTTACAGGAGGAAAGATATCAGCACAGGCACATCCGGGTTAACATTCCTGGTAATAACAGGTTTAGGTGCGAACTAAGATATAGATGTACTTGTTTAATGTTTGCAGATCGAATTGGAGAAGCAACTCTTATGGAAAATGAGACTTCCACATCACGATCGTGATTGAAAAATGCGTTTGAAATTCGGTGTCCATTCCGATCCACATCCTTTGATGCACGTCACAATAAGCCCCGCAACGAGCATGGAGATGTGGGTCTAGGCGCTCATAGCTCTCCGCCTAGGTGCATTTGGTGCGATGTCAGGAAGTTGAGTTAATGGCAACCATGGTGGCCAGAATATCAATTGCCTCATCGTCCATATTATCGATGTTAATCCGTGCACAAGAGCCAGTTTTATCTCCATACCGATTCCTTATCGTATCATCGTTTTACAGCCCTGAAACATCGGACGCTTCCCCGTTGCCATTTGATGCTTCCGAAGCCGTTCCACTTTTGCGCACCGAACGCATCGATTCACCAAGGAGAGACGGACGGAGCGGAGGCTCATCAATAACGTGAATGGTGCTCGAGAATGGTGATCTCGTCCTTGGTGCTGGGAGGCGTGGTGCAGCGACTGCTCTGTCGCGATGGAGGGTGGTGTAACGTCGGACAAATATTACGGGAGAATTTCAAGAAATAAAACGCTACTTCTCACTCACAATCAGACTCTCCTTTATTCCTTATCTCCGCACAATATCAACGACAACCAATCAACAACACAACAATCCCCCCGCTTCACTCCCCCAGCAACCCACCAACATCCCTCATACAAACAAAACAAATATCAGACGTTAAGCAGCGTTTACACGTAGCAGTTGACTGCTATGACAGTCGCGAGATGCGCGATGTATCTATATCGCTACTGCTATGATGCGTCTGCACCAACTTCTATGCAGCTTAAAGCCGCTATTTAGGCGTTGCCACAACAAATAAAAAGAGTTTTATTTCAATAGTGATTGATGCTTAAATTTTCATGAAATTTTTCAAACAATAAATTCCATCGACGATTATCTTTTGTTCCCATTCTTTAAAGATCAGAATCTCCTCTTTGGGGAGGGATATCCTTGTTAGTATATTCAAATTCCGTCGTGTTTATCTTTACGTTGGCGATTGTTGCGATTGTTTTGGATACATCTCCGCTGGAAAGTAGACGGGTTTCAACTTTGCTAATAACTCGAACTAGGATCGATAGTGTTCGACATGTGTCCCGTATCGACCTGAACTCGCATTGCAGTTGCTATTTACACATGCGAGTGGGGCTTGATAGTTGTTAGCAGTTGACTATCATAGCAGTCAACTGCTACGTGTAAACGCGCCTTTACAGTGGGAAGACGGCAGTGGGTGTCAACGACGGTGTGTCCAGCTGCACCCGGTGGTGCAGGGTGGGGGGGGGGAGGTCTGAATAAAGCGGAGGGCCGCTTTATTTTACCGGTTTGAGACTGCGTGTCTGGCCGTGAGGCTCTCTGGGGTCTGGATTTATATATACGTGTGTGTGTTACGAGGAGGGGGGAGGGAGGGGGGAAGGGGTTGTTGGCGTCGGGAGGGGGTCGCTAGGAGCAGCAATTCTCACTCGCCCCGGACGAGGCGAGACAAGCATCTCGGCGGAAACCGCCAGCGGAGCACGCGGCGATAACACGCGAAACTACGACAAAAGAAAGCGCAAATGGCGCAGTCCGCGCTCCGTGGAAAGGATGGTCCGGCCGGTAGCCAGATGTGACTCCAGTGGCCGGGACACACGCTGAGTCCTCCGAATGGCTGGCCTCATACCTGCCCAGCAGTGAATGGCCGCAAAAGAGGGTAATACGCGGGGGTGACAGAAGCAAATTAACGAGCGAAAGGAGTTGGAACCCGCATTCCCAGTCGAAATATCAAAAAACACTCACTCGCTAGAGTAACAAACTATAGACGATGTGGTGAAGAACCATCCCTTAGCCATCGATCCTATGGTTGGTTGGTCGCAGACTCCTCAATTCTCCTATCATCTACATCTACACGATACTCTGCAAGCCACCGCGAGGGTGTGTGGCAGGGGGTTAAGATCACCAACCATGCACTACCGACATGCAAACAAGCAACTATAGGATCTCATGAAACTAGACTGTTAGTATCTATAGTATTTAAGTGATTAATACAATCATCATGCACTACAGACTACTCTAAAATATTTCACCTACCTATCCCTTTGCTATGCTGCCTATTCTGTTCTCTTATAGCACGGGGGAAAAATGCCATTTTGAATCTATCAGTACGACAATCCATCTCTCTAATCTTAATTATCTGATCGAATATAGCATAATACGCTGGTGTTTTTAATATGTGCCTAACTTCTTCAGTAAAGCTATCCGATTGAAATTTCTCTAATAAATTTAATCTGTACTTTAACCTACGCTCTGATAATGATTCCCACCCTAGTTCTTGTATTAATTCTGAAACACTACTCAACCTATCGTAACACTTTTTGACGAACCTAGCTGCTCTACGCTGCGCACTGTATAGTTCTCTGATCAAACCTAATTCATTCATCATCTTCGTGCTTACTTGAGTATTCTTTCGCGTCCTTCGCCACTTTTGTCATAAGAAGACTCCTCTTCCATTCTTCCCATTCACTCTACGGCCGTGTCCATCCATGCCTCGAGTAATGACCCATTAGGTTGTCCAATCTTCTTTTCAAAGTCGGCAAAGAATGTTTTCGTATTTAGTTAATGCACACTCGCCTGAATGCCTACTATGGGTGCTTTTCATTTAGGCACGGCGATTGCCGATTATCGAACGCAGGAGCAGTCGATCGCCAGGATGCAAATGAAATGAAACACAGCTGGCATCGGCTTTTCGCACTTGCGCAGTCAGTTCAGGGAATTGGAAGGTAAATTAGCAACGAAAGGAATCGTCCGTTCCAATCAGACAACCAATTCACCAATTTTTCCTGGTAAAATGTACTGTGATTAATTTCAGTGATTATTTTCGTATGTTAGTGGAATGCCATAACAGTATTTTTGGGGTTCTGATTGATAAATGCCGTAGAATACCTTTCCTGTGTCTGCGTGTTTCAAAAAAATATTGTTGATACTTTGTTGTTACATTGTTTGACGTGAAGTCATATTACGCCAATAGCTTTTCATCTGTTCGGCACCCCTCAGAGTAGAGAGTCACCGGCGATAGAAGGCGATCCAGCTAAATCGAAAGCACCGCGGTGGCGTGGCGATCGCCGTATATATCGCCGGCTGTAGCCGCAAATCGAAAGCACCCTTTAAGAACTAATACGTTGCAATAGCAAAAGTTAAAAATAGGTGAATTCAAATCAAATGGGAAGTATTTCATGTCGATCCTTTCCTAAATCAATCCCTGGACGCTGATTAAATACAATATTATTTGCAAATTTCATGCACTGATACAGTTTATACACGTATGTTTTCAGTTCATGAATCAATATTAAGTATTGTTTGTATGCGATAGCAATACTCAAGAAACCGAACTCTAGCTAACACAAAAACTATCAGAAAATTGCATAATCTTGAAATTATTAACAGATGATAGACAATTCAAGGAAAGAGAGTGGAAATAGAATTGCGACTATTACGACTATTGTGTGTGTGTGTTTGGGAATGTGGATGTAGTGGATGGAAAATGATTTTATTACCACTTTGATTACGTCGAATCTTTTCTGATACGTGTTCCGTTCACATGCCGTAATCAATTCGTAATGGATGCTCTCCTTTCTCAGGCCGGCTAATCAATCAACCCTTCGCCGTCCACTAATGCAAATGAATTTATGGTCTCCGCCCGTCTCTATTTCCACTTCCAAACTTCACCAAGGCCCACGAATCACCACTTCTGAGCAGAGGTCGAACCCAACACTGCAAACCCCGATTCGACAAACACGCTATTCTACAAGTGCGGCTTAAATTCAGGTAAGCGTCGGTCGAGTTCAGTTGCAGCGGAAATTTAAAAATGGAGCTTTTCATTCGATAAAGATGTTCAGAATGATTAAGTCATGTAGGTTTATTCGTTATCGTTCCGGAAAAATGCTTCGTTCCATGCGCTGTGGGCGATATCTCACTTCCGTCTCGGTCAACATCCGGTCACCTCATCCCTTCCTCAATGATCCTCAGAATAAGGCCAAAAAATGACCGACTTCCGTCGTTCCTCGAACAACTAAATCAGCTCTGCAGGGATGTTATCCGTTGCTACATCCTTACCCCCTCTCTATCACCCAATCAGATTATTTCGAATCCACAATCCTGGACCCATAACATATTTATCGATTGCACATTCCGAGTCTAAGGTTAAAGGTGCGTTCACACGATTAGCAGTTGACTGCTATAACAGTCTACTGCTAACAACTGTTAAGCCCCACTCGCATGTGTAAATAGCAACTGCGGCGCGAGTTCAGGTCGATACAGAACACATGTCGAACACTATCGGTCCTAGTTCGAGCTATTAGCAAAGTTGAAGTCCGTCTACTTTCCAGCGGAAATGTATCCCACACAATCGCAACAATCGCCAACGGAAAGCAATACACGACGGAATTAGGATATAAAACAAGAATATCCCTCCCCAAAAGGGGAGATTCTACTTTTTAAAGAATGGGAACAAAAGATAATCGTCAATGGAATTTATTGCTTGAAGAATGTCACGAAAATTTAAACATCAATCACTATAGTGATCAATATATTGAAACAAAACTTTTTATTTGTTGTGGCAACGCCTAAATGGCGGCTATAAGCTGCATAGAAGTTGGTGCAGACGCATCATAGCAGTAGCGATATAGATATATCGCGCATCTTGCAACTGTCATAGCAGTCAACTGCTACGTGTAAACGCTGCTTAACACCGTCTTGATCTGCCCAATTTTAAAGCCCTTTTAAAATATTTTCACTCCCGCCTTGTATCTCCCTCTATTAGTCACTATCCCGGCCTGTTTTTCCATCGTTTTGGACATCAGTTCCTCTGCTCCGGACCACCTTTCAAATCGACTGTCAACAATCGATAATGATAATTTTTAATCGTTAATTTAAGTAACGCCACCTTAGCTCTGCTATTAAAATTATTCCAGGTATCGAAATTCCAGGTATCCAGGTATCGAAAAGAGAAGTCTGCTGACAACTCTAAAAAGAAGAAGGGAAAACTTAATCGGTCATATCTTGAGACACGATGGCCTGATGAAGACTATCGTCGAGGGAAAAGTGAACGGGAAGATTGGAAAAGGCAGGCCTCGTATGAGATACATGGAACAGGTCGTGAAGAATGTAAAAGAGAAGAATTACGTCACAATGAAAAGGTTGGCCGATAGAAGAAACGAGTGGAAAGCTGCGTCAAACCAATCCTAGGATTGCTGACCAATGATGATGATCGAAATTCTCCTCTTACCTTTGTCCACAATTTAAAATATTCTCGCCTTATTTCACCTTTACCTCTAATAAGATCACTAACTTCCGATTCATTATCCTCTATGCCCTTAAAAAATAGTCTGAATTTAAGGAAACGATGAATCCTCACAAAGCCACTACCTGAATTAACATTCGCTTCTGAAAATATACCTAATTTTTTTCACCTCAATTATTTTCGGGTATTTTTTATGTGTACCTATGTATTTCAAGTTGTTTGAGCATTGTTTAACAGATTGATAGCTAATTCGTTGCCAAATCTCTTCCCAACCAGTCTCCCTACCCCAAACACTCCTTGTGCCCAAACTAATTGTCCTGCATCTCTCTCTTCCTAACCCTTTTCACCATATTTCAATCACTCATGACGATTAAGGCCTACCTCTAAGGAATCTGACGAAAAAGTAACCAATTCCTCTAGCCAACAGTAAATTCTGGCAACTTCTTCCTCGCTGTGATTTAAAGTCGGTATTGACACCTATGATTCGATTTCATTCCGCGAACCTGCCCCCATCCCTACTAGCAGATTCTTATGAATGACATATTCTATGTTGTACACCTTATTATGGATAATCTCTCCCTCCGTGCAATCTTGTATGGGAATAACTCTTAAGGTTACATACCTACCTCCCCAATGCTTATTAAATTCATACTAGCTCTCCCTCATTCACCGTGGTGGATTTAATTTTCCCTGCCTATTCTGGTGCGGTTATCTACTTAGCCACATGGCCTCCTCAACTAGGCGAGGATCCTGGTTTTCAAAGCTTGACCAAAATAAAAGCTTTGTAGATACAGTTAATTAAGATCTTAAAAATCAAATCGCCGCATGAAGTCGCAAGGAATAAATTTAGTGAATACTGAACCAGATTAAGGTTCAAGCAGCCGGTGCTTGAAATAGTTCCCTATAATTTATGAGAATGTATTTCTAACCTTATTCTCTAATGACTGGTTCCCTCATGCAGTGGTTCTGGCATCTTTGCAAGAAAAAGTACTCAAGAAAGGTTGGAAAAATTTTTTATCCCCCTTATTTTTTTATCCACCATGGACCAAAAACTAAACAGCAAAGTTGTCCCACTTTCGCTTGTCACAACAGCGAACTTGTAGTAGTAATCCTGTTACACCATCTCGAGCTATTCGCTCTTTCTGGCCGTGATTGGAGTATATAAATTGAAAAAATAGCCTGATGTGGTAGGGGAATCAAGGTTTTTGGGATGTATGCTGTTTTGTCGAACCATAGAGCAGGAATTTTGGTTCAGGGTTTGGAAGGTAAGGAGGGGTTATTTTGTTATGGTCATGCTAGGGTGTGGTATTTATCTTTGAGGTAGGATATTTATATAGGGTTGGATTTAATTGTAGAATGGTCAATCAGGGAAAGGGGGTAATAGATTTTTGAGGGTTGCCCCGCTTCTACCGTAACCGGGATGAGGAGTAGGGTATAATACTGACTGGAGAGTAGGATTTCAGGTGTATGCGGCAGTAGGAAATAGTGAAGGGAAAGGGGAGGGAGACGTCTTCTCATCTTCTTCTGTAGATTGGCATGGCAGGCTGGTAGGTTGCTGATTGCAGGTTACTGGAGTCTGGATAGATTTGGATGCGAATTTCCGGTGAAGTGGATGGATTTGTGGTAGGTGGGATAGATTTTTTGGAAATATTTTGATTTTACGTCGTAGTTTAGGGGTGATTTGAGGTATTTTATCTCTGGGGTAAAGGTATTTGCCAGTTGGGAGTTCAGGAGGCCAGAGGGTACAGATTAGAGAAATTGGTGGAGACTCATGGAGTGGCCGTAATATTTGGTGTTTTGAGTCCAGTAAAGCTTGGAGCTTCGGATTTGATTGCTGCATGATTCTTCCCTTGTTGGACCTCATTTGGAATATGCTGCCAGTGTATGGAATCCCTACGAGATTGGTCTAAATAATTAAATTGAACGTGTACAGCGAAGATCGGCAAGATTTGAAAAGGGGCGGTATGATAACTCTATTAGCGTAACCAGTCTATTAAATGAATTAAATTGGGAATCATGGTCAGATCGCAGGTTGAAATTTAGACTTAATCTCTTAAATAAATTCCAATACAATATTTTCAGTGATGATGTTAAAAATATTTTGCGAACCCCAACTTACTATGGTAGACTGGACCATGATCACAAAATTAGAGAACTTTATTTGCCGAACTGATAGATTTAAAATGTCCTTTTTCCCTCGTACTATTAGGGATATGAAAAACGGTAAATATATATGCAATACGAGTGAATCAATGGATAACATTGGTAGCTGCATGTTGGTATGAGTACTTAAAGCTAACCCTACTAACAGAATGTTTTTGCATGTTTACTCTGCAATTTCCATCTTGTTTAAATAGTGAAATTCTGACTAGTATATTAATACTATCCCTTTTAATGCATAATATGTAGTACATGTTTGGTGAGAAATCGCCCCCTGCCACACACCTTTGTGGTGGCTTGCAGGGTATTATGTAGATGATGCCTAGATCCGCTTGAATTTGGGAACTGGAAAGGAACCAGGGACCCTCTCGCTTGTTACAGGCAGGCAAGAGCCAACACGATTTCTTGTTTTCAAACCGACTTTGCATTTACAAAAAACAATTGATTCCTTCCCCCCCACACCTCAACATTTAGGTTTCACGCCGCACAACAACTATTCGCGCCCGCACGCTAAGCAATCCGAGCTGCGATCACGAGGACCGGGCCCCAAGAGGAAGGAGGGCCCTCAGATGACGGCGGTCCCCTCGGCTTTCATTCCGGCCCCGACCTACGCGCTGTGAGGGGGCCCCGGCCGTATATCTCTCTCTCTCTCGGGCCCCCGTGACTCGCGGGGCCCGACGGACCGCCGTAGATTTACGGCCGGGGTCTCCCGGCCCGGAGATTAGCTTTTCGCGGCGTTTAATTAAACGCTTATATCTTGCGCCATGACAGAGGGCCGTAAATGATTTTTTCCCGAGTCCTGTGCCCTGAGAGGGAGAGGATTTCGTGAAGCGAGCCCCCCGGAGGGGTAGTTTCTTTCAGTGGAGGCGTATATTGTGGGGCAAGAATGGGCGACGATGGCCCCGAAAGAATATCGCCGACTGGGCAGTCTCTCCGTAAAGGCGCGTTCACTGCCATGACAGTCAACTGCTAACAACTATTAAGCTCTACTCGCATGTGTAAATAGCAACTGCAATGCGAGTTCAGGTCGATACTGGACACATGTCGAACAGTATCGATCCTAGTTCAAGCTATTGGCAAAGTTGAAGCCCGTCTATTTTCCAGCGGAAATGTATCCAACACAATCGCAACAATCGCCAACGGAAAGCAATACACGACGTCTGGGGCCTTATTCTGTAAAGTCGAATTCGAGATTCCGACGTCACAACAATACCCATGCATGGAAAAAAATGTCATAGTTTGTAGTACAAACCGTGCTCCCTTGATGCCGCGACGGTCGTTCCGTCTCAAGGCGACGGAGTCGGATCATTCTGCGGATCATTTCGTTCATAATCCGACGCCAAATATTTTCTGGCGAGCAGGCGCTGCTATCGCGGTGGGCACCTATAGAAGCTGCGATTGTAGCAGACGACTTGTTTATATTTATCGCGCGGGATACAAGGTGAGAATGCTTCTAATTCTAGCTAATGATTAAATCTTTCATGTCTCCGTTTCCTTGCCGCTTATACAGTTAGAAGTATATAAAACTATTTGTTTTGTTTTCAAATGTCGCCATGCAATGTTTTTGTTTAATGTTGATTAATAAATTGTCAGGTTGACTAGACATATAGGATTGTTATTCGTGTAAAACTTCTACGTAAGATTTTAATGCTACTGCAGGGGCAATATATATTATTGAGAGGAGATTTTATCATGTTGGAAATCACATTGTTTGAGCAAATATCATTATGCTGAGCTGTTGGAAATCACATTGTTTGAGCAAATATCCTTGCTTTGTATGAGTACCTTTCTTTGTGTGGTTGTGTTCTACCGACAAATTCTGATATTGTATGGACGTCCCCCCTGTGTGGTGGCTTGCAGGGTATATGTAGATGTAGACGTCCTTTGGTCTTCGGACGCGTTAATTATCGCAGGATATTAAACGGTTGTTGCATATGCAAATATATATTTGTAATTGCTACTGTGATATCATCCATTCCAAATCAATGTACTGTATAAATAGAAACAATAGCGGACGGAGGAATATATGCACGAAGATGTAATGATTCACTCGAGAAAACAATATCGTTACAGAAGCTGTTGACACAATCAATTGATAAAACCAAAACATTTCGTGATTTAATTCCAAAGGTGTAATCACTTTCAATTATCAGAAGTTTCACTTTCTTAATAAGTCTGCCGTTATTCCATACCAGTATATATTGTTACATTTTAAAGCGAATAGATTGATTACAAACATCAACAGTAAGTCATGTTGATTTACTATTGTTAATTACCTCAGCTTGTTCCTTCCATTGTAATAATGGCGCGCTGGATAGACATAACGCTGGATAAACAGTCAACTGTTATACGTCATTTCGGCGGTGAACGATGTTCGCGAATCGTTCGTCGCGGTGACCCACGACTCTCCATATGAGCCGAAATTCTTTCGACTTTACAGAATAGGCCCCCAGATACCGGGAATTTGGATATAATAACAAGGATATCCCTTCCTAAAAAGGGAGATTCTACTCTTAAAAGAATGTGAACAAAAGATAATCGTCAATGGAATTTATTGCTTGAAGAATTTCATGAAAATTAAAGCGATATTCACTATTAAAATAAAACGGTTTTTATTTGTTTTAGCAACGCCTAAATGGCGGCTTTAAGCTGCATAGAAGTTGGTGCAGACGCATCATAGCAGTAGCGATATGGATACATCGCGCATCTCGCGACTGTCATAGCAGTCAACTGCTACGTGTAAACGCTGCTTAAGAAGGCAGAGGCGAGAGGCAACAAGTAGGCCTAGGCGATATATCGATATATCGTAAATATCGCGATATTTTAATATATCGCGAATCCGATATTGAGTTTTTAAAATTGACGATATATCGTTGCTCGATAAATATCGTCTTATCTCGCCACGATATTTTATCGGGGCACGATAAGATATCGGGGCACGATAATATATCGGGGCACGATAATATATCGGGGCACGATAAATATCATGATATCGCGTCCCGATAAAATATCACGATATCGCGCCCCGATAAAATATCACGATATATCATCACGATAAAGGATCGTGATATTGGAAACACACAGCCGTTGAGTTGGTCTTCGCTTAAGCTGGAGCAAGTACATTTGAAAACTTAATATTCTGCTATTTGCTAATTCAAATACTCAGCAGTTCTCTCACACTCTCTCTTTCAATTTCATTGGTCTGATAGTTTTATAGGTGATGTCATGTTCAAATTTTGGAAGGAACTGATAACAACTGTTTGTAAATTAGTGTATGTACTGTCCGCCGATCTAAATATATCGAAACAAACTATTCTGCTTGCTAGAATAATGTGATCTTACTTTAGATGATTACCAAAAGTAACTTTCAGTAACATGCATTGTTCTGATGCTTTACACGTAGTAATGCCCATATCGTGATATTTTATCGGGACGCGATATCATATTTTGTCCCGATATTTATAGCGATATTTATAGCGATATTTATCTATGTTATCGTGCCCCGATATCTTATCGTGCCCCGATATATTATCGTGCCCCGATATATTATCGTGCCCCGATATATTATCGTCACGATATGAGTTATCGTTATCGCCACCTTACGACATGCTAACATTATCGTATCCCGGTATTGAATTATCAATATCGCCCATGCCTAGCAACATGTGCTCCACACGTGTTCACGAGTTGATAAAAAAAGAGGCGTCACTAATCCGAAAATATGACTCAGGACACTAATTAGAGCCTCACAAGGCAGGAAAACAAGATTCGTTGCGTGAAACATGTAAGCATTTAGGCATTATCAGGGGAAACGTTTCAGTTAGAGAACAATTGGAACGCTTCATTAAATAGGTTAAAATTAAGGTTGAGATTAATTAGGATGAAATCAGATCATCAGTAAATACTCGGCCACAACCCTTAAGGGCTCTAAAAGGCACTGGCCAATCCTTTGCGTGGTCACGCCGCGCTGCGGGTAATTTATCAAAACTCGCTCTCGTCGGCGGGAATTTCCGAGTTGGCACACTGAATTGGAAGCAGAGTAAATGCAGCGATTTCATATATTATGTTTTAAGGAGGCGATATCATATATCATTCCGCCGACTCCCTGGGTATCTTATCCGTTAAAGAGAATGGAATATGCTCAAAACATGAAGGAGAAACGCAGTAAAACTCCTCCCTCGTTAGCTATCATCAATATACCGTCACGTTGAGCGTATACAGTGGGAATTTAAATTTCAAACATTCATCAAAATGACCAAAATCCCGCATCAACAAATACTTTTGTCGCTTCAAAGCATTTTCTTCGTGTTGTAATACGAAATTCAAGAGATTCCTGAAGGACCTGAGCCCGTTTCTCTTTATTTATTGAATACTTCCCGCAATTTTCCATTATTCCGCAGCTTGGAATGATTTTTTTAAATATATCACGCATTCAATTCTATTTTATAATGTAGGTATATTTTCCTGACAAACGCTCGCATTTGAGGACAAGTTTTCTGCATTATTACGTTTTACGCGACGATTGATTTTCTTCTGCCGCCTACCAATGAAGCTTTAATGAAGCTATTGTACCTCCGAGATAAATGTTCTCAGGGGTATATTCGTTTTACCGTGAGTTGAAGGAGAGAGATTGCGACATTTAAGTATTGATATTACTCCGCGATTCAAAATCCCGTAAAAGAGCTATGTCATTTAATGAATAAATACCGATCCAGAAAAACACCTATATGGAAAATAGGGTGATAACGCATGCACAGTAATTCTATGAGTATGCTATTATATAGCGTGTTGTAGTTGCATTCTTTACTTACCAGCTCTTTTAACTCATTTTGACTTTGGAACGTGACTGGCGTGTTGTGCCACGTTTGATTTACAAAATGAGAATACATGCTCATTCCTGCTATTACGTGTTTTAAATTAGGTTAATTATTATTTTACTTAGTTTTAAACTATTCCCTTGCAGATACAACCCTTTGTTTTGAATTTTATTAACATTCTTATTTTTGAAATTTGTTTGGCAACTAAGACGCTGCTATCATTTGGATGCATTGGTATTAATTACACCATGTCGATAACAAATGAAATATTTAAATTACAGAAAAAATATAATAAGGACCTCGGTAAGGTATATTCCTAAATTAATTAAGTGAATAGGCTTGTAAGCACGTTCCGTCACAAGTACCGTTGCCAATGATAGCAACATACTATAGCACCACTTTCTTTTAACTAAGGCTTTTCTGTTTTATTTAACCAAAGATTCAATATTATCAACAAAACAAGTGTAAAAAACCAACACTTTTTTACAATGCTAAGTTTTACATAAAATTGCGCATCTTATATTAGTTTTTCGTCAAAACGACATTTCTCTTTACATTATTAACACATTCGCATCCGTTAGCGTACTGGTACGCGCATTGAAACTGGCCTTGATCACCGCAAGCGTACTGGTGCGCATAATGTATAGCATTAGTTTTCAGTAGATCCTGCTGCTCTCTGGTGGTGTTTTTGTTAACTTTTTGGCCTGTTATCGGAGCCTCTTTGTAGCTGCCATCTTGATGGCTTTTTTGGCAAGTTCTTCCATACATAACCATAGACAGTAACTTTTATTTCTCATAAATAAAAGTCTGTGGTGTTTAGGGTTCATTTAAATACCAGGGGGGAAATGCGAATGGTCTGCAAATTTTACTGCAAGAGCAATGCTCTGCCGTATAGCCACGTATAAAATATCTGATTTTCAACTTCTTTTTTCTTCAAGTACATGATGGAAATCCTCATTATTTTATTGCCAATCGATAGGTAGGCCAAAAAATGATGTGTCCTGAAATGTTCCCAAAAAAGACACTTACTTCATAACTCGGTGGAGCCTCCTTAGTAAATGTCAACAGAATATAAGGATTTGAAACCGTGACTGTTAGGAAGTATTTGCTATGAATGTTTCCAGGGCTGCCAATGACTGGTCCAGATTAGATGTGGGAAATTCTGAAATACGGCGCAGGGAAGCAGCAGCCGAAACGTTTCCCCCGAGCGGAGAGCATTATGGAGAGAAAGGGAGGAGTGGGTAAGAGCACTTTGAGCAGCGAGGAACCACATCATTTGGGAACACCGCTGACAGAGTGCCATTCCATTCTCCGAGATATATAAGCCGCACACGCGCACACCACGAACGGCCCTGCCATCGCGTTCCCAGAGGAAATCAATCAGGGCCCCCCCACCACCTAATCCTCCCGCCCCCAACGGGCCCTCGTACGCGCTCCGGGGAGCCGCACGGAAAAGGGAGAGAAAAGGCCCGGCCCCTCTCTCACCCCCTAGGGCACACCCCCGACCCTCCCCCACCCTCTCGCACCCCCAAACCCCTCCCGCCCTCCATCCACGGCCGCGTGTGTGTGTTTTTCGTGGTTTGGAATTAAATCACAGCGAGGCAAATAGCGTCCGATTAGTTCAAAGGCTGGCGCGGTGCTTCCCATGGGATCGCCATTAGCGGCGTGCGAACGCGATGCACAAGCGCCGCTTTCGAAAGGGGAATCCTGCGCAGGCTAGGGTTCACCCTTGTTTACGCCCCCCCACCCTTAAAACACCCCTAGCAATCTTCGAAGCGAGCGTGCCATCCGAGCGGAGTTAATCGCTGAAGGAGGCCGAACGCCGCCCCATGCCACGAAGGCACCGTCCCGCATATTCGCTCGGCACAGCACGAATGGGGTCGTTTACCATATTTTTATTGCCGAATATGATAGAGTTTTTAAAATAAAAAGACTCGTATTTTTCCGTTTTTTGATCCGTCAATTATTTCTCGAGTTATAGGCGGCGAAAAACTAATGTTTTTTAACCCTTTCGGAAAGTGGGCGTGGTGTCACCTCTGACGAAAAACGACTTCGTCCAATCATAACTGAGCCCGCGAAACTACTTTGCCTTATCGCAATGGGGGGGGGGGGGGACAGCTGACTCTGCCAATAGGAGCACTTACGACAGCATCTGTGCGAGAAGACCTTCCGAGAACCCTCCTCCACTCCCTTCCCTTCCCATTCAAGCAGTCAAGGACGGGAGGAAAATGACGTCAATGTTATTACAGCAGCTTTTTCGGTGGGCTTACTTCTCATTTGCTTATTTTAATTTTTGATTTATGAGTGAATGGTTGTGGTTAGAAGATTAATTTTTTCACTTAAATTCTTTTTTCGTTTCCATCTAACAATTTCGTGTACAAAATTGCGATTTCGGTTCCGAGTAAGCATTGTTACAGTCCAAAATATATGCCATCATTTATCGCTTCGAACTCTGTGGTGCCGTAGGCTCTACTTTATGATGCTTCACGTTCAATGGACAGACCTCAATTTTGTGAATTTTTTTCAGTTTATCGAAACGCGACCGGTTTCGTCGAGTAGTCGATATCCCTAATGTGGCACCCTCCACACCCTTAAAAACAAGTGAGGGAGGGCTGGAAGGGGGTCAGGGTCTGAGGAGGGGGGAGGTGTAGATGGAGGAGGGAAGGTATGAGGCAAGGTAGGCAAACAAGGAGTGCATGGGATATAAGTGAGTCGACGAAAGGGTGAAGAATGTATGCACGGGGAAGTTCATAATCAATCTCGCGCGGAGAGGCTTACTTGTACATACATTTTAACTTGTGCACTCCACTCTTTTCCACTACGTCTATCTGGCCCTTATGTCTTCTTTCTTCTTCTTCTGGCTTCCAAAGTTTAGGCAATTTGCCTGTTCCGGCTTCACCATCGTAATCTCGGTCTCTCAACACTCCTTCTCCCTAAAGGCATCTACTCTAAGACCATTCTGGGAATCCTTTCTAATGTAATGCGCTAAACATGTTCTTTAAGAAGGATTTTAAGTTTCTCCAGTTGCGTTTGGTTAACTTGTACTGATGTTTACGAAATCCACTGGCCCCTTTTTTTCTCTAGTGAAATTGCAGTGAACGCAGTACGGCATGTGTTGGACAGAGGTCATTTAGAGTGCGAGCGAGTGAACGCGAAAGAAGCCAGGTCACTGGCAACACCCACTCATGGTGTTTTCAAGTCTGTTTCCGCACTAATAGGCGCTTCAGACCGGGAGGAAAGGTATAAGGATAGGGATGGAAGGGATAGAAGGGATAGGGATATGTGGTCTGGTCAGTGGCAACACCGCAATCCGTCGCTTTGGAGACCCCCTGTGGGAGGGTCACACTATATAGTGACTTTTTATACCATTTACCTGTGCCAGAAATACCTGGCACAGGTAAATGGTATAAGTGATGTAAAAAGATGTGCCAAAAATCTTATGTTAGAATTAAAATTTTAGTCCGACAGGGTTCAAATTGTTGCTTTTTGTGTCCACTCAAGGTGTACGACACCAAATATCACATCTATGCAAGCACCACCTGGCGAGCAATTTAAGCCCAGGAGGGCTTTAAAATTATAGGCATGTTTTTGCATGCTTACTTTGCTATGTTAATCTATTATTAATAGTGAAGTTTAGACTAGTGTACTAACACTAATCCTTTTTAGTGCATGATATGTAGTGTGCATGTTTGGTGAGAATTCACCCCCTGCCACACACCTTTATGGTGGCTTGCAGGGTATTGTGCATATGTAGATGTACATACTGTAATCTCTATTTCTCCCCGCGAATATCTTACATGGAATCTTAGCCATTTCTTCTTTAGATCCACATGCGTCTTTTTATGATTTCCTTCTTCCTCCCTTATCTGAGCAGTCTTGCTGACAAAACACACCTTAAGGAAGCTCCACCGAATTATGAAGTAGATGTCATTTTTGTGAAAATTTCAGCACACATCATATTTTGGCCCTTCTATCGACTGGCAATAATATAATGAGGCCTTTCCATCATATATTTGAAAAAAATGACGGTGAAAATCAGAGTTTTCATACGTGGTTATACGGCAGAGCATGGCTCTTGCAGTAAAATTTGCAGATTAATAATGTGAAGGGAAATGTCGTTTTGACGAAAAACTAATAGAAGATGCGCAATTTTATGCAGAATTTAGCATTGTAAGAAAGTGCTCGCCTTACCACACTAGTTTAATTGAAATTAATAAATGTTTGCTCGAAAAAAGGCAGAAAATCCTTAGTTATATGAAAGTGGCGCTACAGTATATTGTTATCATTGGCGACGGTATTTGTGACATAACGTGCTTACAAGCCTATTTACTAACTTAATTTTATAAATATACCTTACCAAAGCCCTTCTTTATTTATTTATTTAACATGAAATCCAAAAACAGCCAAAGAGACCTTTACATTTGATTTTTTTAACAAGGGATAAATAACACAATTATAAGACAGGACAAAAATAAATAAATAAAACAAGAAGAATCCAATTAGGAAGGAAGTCTGTTGATAGCGGTTGTGAATGTTGAAATGGATGATGTTATGTCAATGGAACAATGTTATGTCAATATGTTCTTATCTTTTTTATGTAATTTAAATATTTCATTGGCTATTGATATGGTGTAATTAATAGCAATGCTTCCAAATGGTAGCAGCCTCATTGTTGCTAAACAATTTTCAAAAATATCAATATTATTAAAATTCAAAACAAAGAGTTATATTTGGAAGCGAATAGTTTAAAACTAGGTAAAATAATATTTAACCTATTTTAGAATACGCATTAGCGGGATTGAGCATGTATTCTCACTCTGTAAATTAAACGTGGCAACAACACGTCAGCCAAGTTTCGAAGTCAAAATGAGTTAAAAGAGCTTGTAAAACATAGAATGCAACTACTACGCGCATTATAATAGCATACTCATACGATTATTGTGTATGCGTTATCATCCTATAGATGATTTTCCATATAGGTATTTTTCTGGATCGGTATTTATTCATAAAATAACACAGCTCTTTTACGGGATTTTGAATCGCGGAGTCACGGTGGAACCTCCTTAAGTTAACATAAGATATAATTATTTCACGGTGTATACCCTCTAACCCAATGCTCGGTGAATTATGGCTGAGTTAGCCACCGAAACGTCGACATTGAAATATCTTCAATGGTATAACACACGAGAAAACTTAATCTACACATTGGGGTAGTATAAATATGTACGCAACCCTTTAACATTTTTATTGCTGATTAATAAACTGTTAGTTGCTTCATAATAAAAATGGATCCTACCTTGACAACGTGTATGTTCCTCAAAGCTGTAACGAGAGTTGCTTGAAAATATGACTCGTCCATCCAGAATGGCTCTTGAATTCATTACACTTGCTGCGGTGCAGGTCATCCCTTAGGAGACGACGGGAACGTCCATTCATTCGCCAGAGCGGAATGGCATATCCATCAGATGGATTCAACCCCTTCTTCGGGTGGCTTACCGATGCCGGGCCGTAGGAAGGGGGGGAAGGGGGGGCGTGATGGAGAGTGATTAATTGCGCCGTGACTTCACAATATGGACGCGCTGAGAATCCCCCCCCATTCGTTCGGTTTCTTGAAAGGAAGGTGACTCGGCCTTTCTATACCTTCATTTTTATTAGAGAGAGAGAGCCTTCCATTCGAACGCTGTCGGCGCCTTTTGATTGCCGCATTCCTTTCTCATCCGTGCGATTACAGGACTCAAAAGAAATCTTTCCCGTCCAGAGACTGTTGTCCCTTTCTCCCGAGTTAGGCTTCACTCGGGGCGGCGGAATACGGGAAGTCGCCCCGCGAGCGTCTTTTGTTTGCTCAGCCTGGATCGCCGCCTTCCCTCAACAGAGGCGGCCTCCGCGTGGCATTAACCAACTGCGCTCTTTTTGCTGGTCGCTGGTTTTTTGTCGTAATTACGGCGCTTTCATGATGCTTGTTGCTCTCTGGGGCGCGACCGGAAAAAAGATCGGAATATCCTTCTGCCCGTTAAGTGCAGGAATGCATAATCATCAATTTCAAAATTCCGTGCCGTGATTTCTTCTCATTCCCCTGCTGAGTATTAAGCAGTTTCTGTCATGTGCATCAACTCTGAAGAAAAAATAACTGCACTTTTCAAGGTTGCTGAAAACGAAAGGCTTTCACTGAGTAAACCATTTTATATTCTCAAATATATACTCTAAGGCAACAAAAAGATCTATAAATGGACAGGCGGATGACATGATGCAGCCACGCTAATTGAAATATTTCCCATTTAATGTCGGTTATGGTGCTATTTTTAGCAATTAACTTACTACGGGAGTGGGATAATATCTCCCTTTGAAGCTTTTGAAGTGTCTGCAATAGTGCTGCTGACCAATTCGTGAGGAAGCGGACATTTTACAAACTCCTGAATCTCTGCAGATCATTCTAACAGATTACCAAGTTAGGAGCGAATTTTGATGGTTTTTACCTAATTTAGTGCAGTGCATTAAGTCTGTATTCACAGCTTCCAATCCCGTCAAAAACCGGCAAAGTATGTTATAGCTTAAGTATGCTTACTATTTTTATTTTTTACTTTATAGTCTCCTCGACTGTAATTTATACTTAATTTACGGATAGGAATAAATCTACATTTGGGAGGCTTTCGTCCTGCATCGAGCAGCCATGGGGTCATGCGACATATTGTTTTAACTGCCGAAACTGAGTTTGTAAAATAAAAATACCCGTATTTTTCCTTGTCTTTGATCCGTAGATGGGTTCTCGAGTGATAAGTGGCGAGAAACTGATTTTTTTTAACCCTTTCGGAAAAGTGGGCGTCCAAAGGACTCGTACGTCATCCACCTCGTCCAATCACAACTGAGACCGCGAAGCTCCTTCCCCCAATCACATGGGGGACACTAACAGCTGACCCTGCCGATGGAAGTGGTTGCGACAGGATCTCCCTATATCTCACAAGTAAGTAACCCTGTGGAACAAAGGAATATGGCATGCATACGGGAGGAAAACATCGTCTTGGAAAAAAAATGAGGTTCGTCCCGGCCGCGCAGGCGCAGTGCATGACGGTCGTGATCACTTACCGCCACTGTAAAAACTCCGCTCTCGCGCGAGCACGCGTGACTCGGAGGTGCCGTGCAGGGCGCTGGGGGGCGGTAAAGGAATGCAGCTCGCGGCCGGCACGCCCGACAAAACACTCTCGGGGATCGACACGCACTCATGAATAGAACGGCTAAGAAATTACGCATCAAACACAAGCCTTCCCTCGACCGCTCATCAACTGAAATTTTAAAGAGAATGCATGCAATGTTTCGCTTAAGATCTCATATTTATCGAGTCACAACGGAGAAGCTTCAGCTTGGATTACACAATAATTTTCGCTGGGAAAAAAAACTTTGATATGCATCCCTCGAGTAGATTATGATGTGCCGGGGTACTATCGACTCGCCAAGCGTATGGGACGCAAACTTTTCCCAGATTGCGTGAAGTAAGTTCGCTCGTGTGAATTGATGTACACGGAAAACCACCAAATTTACAAATTTTATTCCTCTCCAAATTTACAAAAACTCATATGGTTTCAACTCTTTAAAAGAAGATGAATTTAATAAATAATACTCAACCGTCATCCTCATTTCACGATATTATTCTTTAAGGTGAACATACCTCAATCATCATCATCATCAAGGGTCAACAATTTTTAGGATTGGTTATACGCAGCTTTCCACTCGATTCTTCTATCAGCTAATCTCTTCATATTTACGTGTTTCTTCTTTTTCACTTCCTTCATCACTTGTTCCATACGAGGCCTGCCTTTTACAATCTTCCCGTTCACTTTTCCCTCGATAATCTTCATCAGGCCATCGTGTCTCAAGATATGGCCGATTAAGTAGTCTTTTTTAGAGTATTAATCTTTTTTTTTTTTAGAGTTGTCGACAGACTTCTCTTTTCTCCTACTCTTCTTAGGGCTTCCTCGTTACTTACTCGGTCGATCCATTTAATCTTCTGCATTCTTCTGTAGCACCACATTTATAAATGCTTCCACCCTTTTCTTCTCCGCTGCTGTCATCGTCCATGCCTCACTGCCGTAAAGAAACATGCTCCAAATCCGCACTTCAATATCCGTATTACTATTTGTCTTTGCGGTGAGGCATTCATCAGGAAGATCATCATCGTTTTCTTTGTATTTCACCGCATACAAAAACCATCTATGCAAGACTGCAGCTCGAGAAATCAGCGGTTTATCCGAAGCGAGGAAACGACAATATTAATTTATCTTCCTTCCTTCCATTTATCGTACACTTTATATTTTTTATTACACCAATGCCTTTTTCGAGATGGCAGGAACTTGGTGAATTTAGCTTTCCAAGACTTCCGGGTTTAGAGATTTAAATCGTGTTGCGGACTAAAACTTTAAGGCTAATTAGTATACGGGGAGATATAGTCTAAAAATAATCTCGCCTTTGACCTTCGAGCCGGGGGGGCGGGGAAAGAAATGTTTGTAAACACACAACGAGCAAAAGAAACATTGCGCCAAGATGGGAATCTGTTTCACCCGGAAACCGCGATTTACCTTTTCTTGACCCACCTTAACGAAAAGCAAAAATGTGGCAACGTGCAATGGGGGCGTTTACTCGGAACCGATATCGCAATTTTTTACACTAAATCGTTAGATGGAAACGAAAAAAGAAATTTTGTGAAAAAATTAATATTTCCAACCACAACCATTCACTCATAAATAAAAAAATTACATAAGGAAATGGTGACGCCCACCGACAAAGCTGCTGTGATAACATTGACGTATTTTCCTCCCGTCCTTGACTGCTTTTCGCGGAAGGGAAGGGAGTGGAGGGGGGTTCTCGGAAGGTCTGCTCGCACAGATGCTGTCGCAACTGCACCTATTGGCAGAGTCATCTGTGACCCCCCCCCCCCCATTGCGATAAGGCAAAGTAACTTCGCGGGCTCAGTTGTGATTGGACGAAGTTGATATACGTCAGAGTTTGCACCACACCCACTTTTTCGAAAGGGTTAAAAACATCAGTTTTTCGCCGCTTATAACTCGAGAAATAATTAACGGATCAAAAAACGGAAAAATACGGGTCTTTTTATTTTACAAACTTATATTCGGCAATAAAAAAATATGGTAAACGACCCCATTTCAAAGCACTAAATTGCCAGCGTTCCCTCCGACTTCAAAAACGATGGATTGTGGATGGATATTCACCACCTTTGCTCGATATTTACTCATATTATGGCATAAAGTAATGTTTAGAGAGAGACGTAAAGAATGTGCTGGAGAGTATCGGAGGGTATCGTCAATGCAGAAGGCCCCTCGAGTGAGAAGGCAAGGCCGGATCAGGAACATCTGCGATAACGTCTGATGCAACATTGAGAGGGAATGCCGAGCTGTGCATTACGCTGGTGAGCCTGAGACCAAAAGGAAATTCAGACTTTAAATCCGTTGCGGGGGGGGGGGGGTGTAAATACTGTCCAGATAATATGAAATTAAATACCTGGCGTTTTAATGATCTGAGGATCAAATTTTATCGTTAACTCTTAATCGTCCATAGTAAGGAATGAAATAAAGCCTGTAGTCAATTCCACACAATTTTTAATAAACCGACCTAGTTCTTGACAATGGGGTCGTTTACAATATTTTTACTGCCGAATCTGATAGAGTTTGTAAAATAAAAAGACCCGTAATCAATAATAATCATTGAACAGAGTAAGAATTCCGGCGGCTCTTCTTCGACTCAACTTCCGCGACATGTCCTTCTCTTGTTTATAACAAAACACCCAAAAAAATTATTGCTTCAGAAAAATCCACAAGTAATTATAATTAGAAAATATCAAAGGCTATTGATTCTTTCAATTCTCCAAAGAAAAGTATTTTCGAGAATTTTATGATGAAAAAAATTTCGAGAGAACTTTCGAAATCAATATTGCTCACCGGAAAGACGGAGAGTAAAGAGTTGATTTTCTTGACCACCCTCGTTAAAAAAAACTGCCAAAACTTCTCCTTTTGATGATGAGTATTTCTTTTTTCATTCAAAATATTTCCATCCCCAGTCCAATTTCTTTTTGAGAGCAGGATCCATTGGGACCGCATTTTTCACAAAGGAAAAAACTGTAACGTACTTGTCATTTTAAATAACTGCTACCACAGACGACATGCCCAACCGTAAGAATAAGTAAACCAGAGTCTAAAACACGCATCCAAGATTACAAATTTATTTTCAAATATTCCTCTTCCCAGCCGGAAATACAAAATGCAATACCATTTCAATTAAAATAACGATCTTCTTATGGCATCAATTGCAATTTTTGCTTATCACTATGAAAATAAGGAGAATTCGTTCATTCATTTTTAAACCATTTTGATTCTTGGAAAATGAGCATTAAAACTAAGTTCATTATGCCAAGGTGTTATCATGTCAAGAAAGCTGCTTGTTGCCCAGTTTACAACGATCTTGGTCACTAATCCAAAGTATTTTTAACGATAATGTTTTCGATTGGACGCGTTAAAGTAAGACTCGATAACAACAACGTAAGTCCTGTGGAGACTTATTTGCAGAGAGCGTTACCAATTGGGATGCATTCTTCAAGGCTGTGCGAGGTTAATTAAGTTATATTCTCTTCCCTAAGTTACTCCCACTTTCACTAGCGAGACAATGTGATTTCAAGTACGATTTATAAAAAATACGCGGAAGAATAGGTTCATCTACATCTACATGATACCCTGCAAGCCACCGCGAGGGTGTGTGGCAGGGTGTGAAGATCACCAACCATGCACTACCGACATGCAAACAAGCTACTATAGGGTCTCATGCAACTATATTGTTAGAATCTATAGTATTTAAGGGGTTAATACATGCATATTACATGTAGATGTAGATGACATTCAGTATTAACACTTTTCCTTCATTTTCTAAGGCATCCACCCTTATTGTCTTATTTTAATTTACGCCCACAACTTTCTTTCTTTCCTCGTCCCCGACCATGTTCAGCACACCGTCCTCCAAACCGCCCGTCGCATACAGGTTTCGAATGCTTGGAATAGGCAGAGAATGTTTTTCTCCACAAGAACCAAGCGTTGCCCTCCGCGAATGACCCTTCTCCTTAAGACAGGATACAACGGGGAAAGGACATCGCACATCCGATGTGCAAAACATATTGTGATAGGTCCGCAAAAAGCCATCCCAAGTATCTTGTGGGTCAAATGGTCACGTTTCAAAAGACACCTAATTCCACTTTTGTCCCGGGAACAATCATTAAAGTAGGTCCCAGATCCTATGTTGTCCAGAGTGAGGAATTAGGAGAAGTATATAAAAGGAATGAAGTAAATGTTTCAGCTGGGGAAGAGCCATTTGCCTTTGAAAAGAGTATTCATTCACAGGATTATAGTGAAAAATGTTTATGCTAGGTCAGGCAGGCTGAGGAAAAGTCCTTTCGACCTTCTGTCTAAATTGTTGAATATCGAGTCCATTCGGTATTTGTACGCCACGCCCCTCTTTCTCCCGAAACCCTAGTGAAGTAAAGGGGTTGCTCGGCTTATATGGTACCGGATTTTCTTGTAAGCCGCGCACCCTTCAAATTCCTACTGAGGCATCGCACATTCACCCCAAAATCCCTAATTGTGTTAATGATCAGAAGCAGGTGTGAGGAAATGTGAGCAGTATGATGAACCTAACATGCCATTTCATGATCAGATGTCCCTTGTCTATGAATGTAATGCCCCTGACCCTCTACCAAAGTAGTACCTTCTCATTTGGAATATGCTGCCAGTGTATGGGATCCCTACGAAATCGGTCTAAATAATGAACTTGAACGTGTGCAGCGAAGATCGGCAAGATTTATAAAGGGACGGTACGATAATTATATTAGCGTAACCAGTATATTAAATGAACTAAAGGGATCGCTGGTTGAAATTTTGATCACACACCTTTATGATGGCTTGCAGGGTATTATGTAGACGCATACTTGCTTATTTGCATGTCAATAGTGCATGCTTGGTGATATTCACCCTCTTCCACACCCTCGCGGTGGCTTGCAGGGTATCGCGTAGATGTTGATGTACCTTCCGGGACTTAAAAGCTTTTGACCAAGAAAAATTCCTTGTCGACTTGAACAATAGAGATTGGGACGCTATAGCTACTCTCCGGACGACAAAGTCAAAATATTTAAGTATCATAAAATGGAAGCTTTCGACCTCAATGCTCCAATTCGGGCGATTCGGGTATCACACCCGCCAACTCCCTGGTTATCTCCCAAAATAAGGTAAACTATTAGCGGCGAAATATAACCCGTGCAATGCATGTATAGAAAGTATAAAGATCCTTCTGTTTTTTCTAAGCATAAAACATTGAGGAGAGCAGTGAAAAAAAATGATGCGTAAAGCAAAGAATATCTACTATCACATCACAAGTGCTAAATATTCATCCTAATATCATTAACCACTATTTCAATAAAAGAAGCAAAGCTGTGGGTGTATTACCCACATCCATCTTTAAGAAACGAGACAGTAAGAAGTGACAACCTGACTGATCAATTCTTATTTTCATATGTGGTAGAATCTGAAGTTATTAAAGCATGTAAAAACATAACTTCAAATGCTAGAGGCCTTGATCAAATCCCAGTCGATTTTATTAAATCGTCATTACCATCGGTGTAACCCATCCTTTAAAATACCTTTGACTGCTCTTTACAATTAGGTATCCAACCATTTGGAAGAGAGCCCTGATGCGTCCAATACCAAAGGGTGCCAATCCTACAAACCCGAGCGATTACAGGCCAACAGGAATAATATGCGCTTCTGGCAAGACACTTGAGCGGATAGTTAATGACAAAATTAATACCTTTATTATTAAACGAGATATGCTCAACGTAAGGCAATCTGGTTTTCGCAGGGGATATAGTACTCGAACTGCTTCGTCTCACTGAAGACATGAGCCAAGCGATGGATAACAAACAACTCACAATTCTTATTTTGTTTGCCTTTTCTAAAGCTTTTGATTCGGTCAATCATTCTCTCCGATTACAGAAGTTATGATCACTTCACTTTTCTAATAGTGTGATAAAATGGTTTAGTTCATATCTCATCGGGCGGAAACAGGCTGTAATGAGAAAAAATTGGAATGTATCTAGTTGGTTGAGTGCTGATTTAGGAATGATACAAGTGTCAATCCTAAGACAATTATTGATTTCGTTGTTCATCAAAATTCTACCAAGATCCCTTGAAGAGCCTCATTATCTCATGTATGCAGAAGATTTTCAAATCCATCAATACTCAAACCTTGAAAACTTGACCCAAACTATTGCCAGTGTAAATGATGACATTTCTCGCATAATTACATGGGTTGAGATGAATAGGCTACTACTAAATGAAAAAAAAACTACAGCAATTATATTTGGTAGCAATAATCTGAAAAATAAAGTAAACTTACATCAAATTTCCTCGATTATTTAACAAAAATAAGGTCGTCCCTTTGGAAAATCAAGTGAAAAGTCTTGGATTAACAACTGACAGAAACAGACTTGAAACCCCACTGTCTAAATATTTGGAGTAAGTGCTTTAAAACTCCCCACCAACTGTATGAATCTAAAAATTAGTTTTCTGAAAATGAAAAAAAAGAACCTAAACTCCCGAAAAATTAACCACATATTATCAATATTGAAATCATAAGATATTTAGGTGTAAAAATCACTAAAGATTTATCGTGAGGAAGACACATCCGGGAAACAAGCGGCCGAGCGAAGAGAAAGATAGGATTTATAAAAAGAGGACTTGGGTAATGTGATGAGAAGGGAGATGTTACTTATCACTAGTTAGGCCCCACCTTGAGTATGCAGCCAGTGTATGGGATCCGAATGAATTAGGGTTGATCAGGGCACTCGACAGTGTGCAGCGTAGAGCAGTTAGGTTCGTTAAAAGGTGTTACGATAGGTTGAGAAGTGTTTCAGAATTAATACAAGAACTAGGGTGGGAATCATTATCAGAACGTAGGTTAAGGTACAGATGAAATCTATTAGAGAAATTTCAATGGGATAGCTTACTGAAGATGTTATGCACATATTAAAAAAAACAGCGTATTATGCTAGGTTCGACCAGATAAATAAGATTACAGAGAAAGATTGTCGTACTGATAGATACAGAAAGGCATCTTTCCCCCGTACTATAAGAGAACAGAATAGGCAGCTTAGCAAAGGGATTGGTAGGGGAAATATTTTAGAGTAGTCTGTAGTGCATGATGCATGTATTAATCCCTTAAATACTATAGATACTAACAATCTAGTATCATGAGACACTATAGTTGCTGGTTTGCATGTCGGTAGTGCATGTAGATGAATATTAATTCCTGCTAATAAAATTATTCCAATTTATTTCGATTTTTATCAATGAAAGTTCTCTCAGGTCATGACGAAAAGTAGCGGACTCGAGGGAAAACAATATGCATATTATTTGAGGGAAATATTCCTTCCCTCGCGAGCCTGCTTGACAACAGAGGCGCGGGGCAAAGCTTTGCACCATATGACAGGGAGAGGGGGGTGGGTGCACTCACATGAAGTAGTCCCGCTTGCAGTAGATGCGCCCGTCCTTGGAATAGCACGTCACGTCCCCGTCCAGCGTCCTCCAGCAGAGGCTGCACTGGAGGCAGGAGGCGTGCCACCGCCGCTCCACCGCCATCAGGTAGAAGCGGTCCAGGATGCGGCGGCCGCACCCGGCGCACGCGTCCTCCTCCTCCGCCTTGGGCCCGCGGGGGCCCTCCTGCTTCACGCACCCTTCGCCGGGCGGCCCCGCGCTCCGCGCCAGCGGCTGCGCGGCCGGCGGCAGCGCGAACGGGAGCTGCTGGGTGCCGGGCGAGGCCGGGTGCCGCCTGGCGCCGTTCACGGCGTCCGGGCAGTGGAGGGGCGCGGCGGGGGGGTCGTGGTGGTGCGCGGTGATCCCGTGGGGGTGGTGGCGGTGCATGGGGTGCACGGGCGGGGTGCGGAAGCGAGAGAAGGGGTCGGCGACGCCCTGAGCGAAGGCCACGTCGTCTTGGTCGGAGGGCGGGGTGCTGGGAGGGTCGCCGCAAAAGTCGTTGGGGCCCCCGAGGTCCGAGTCGCCCATGGAGGAGGAGGGGGAGGGCGGGGGCAGGGAGGGCGAGGGGAGGGGGCGGAAGGAGGGGGGCGGCGGCCCCCGGCGGCACTCTTCGTCCTCCTGCTGCGCGGGGTTCCTGTTACCGCGGTGATGGTGCTGCTGCAAAGGAACAAAGAGCCAATTTAGAGCACCGCCCCAATGCACCCGAGCAATACAATGTTCTCGGAAGGCACGGTTAAATCATGCTTGGACAAATAAAGATTAATTTAGATGGTTTTAGAAAATATGGTGTAGCTTGAAATTATATTTTCCGCTGACAGTGAGGAGAAATGATAATATTTACATCGCTCGCAGTTATAGGGAAGATAATGGGGTCGTTTACCATATTTTTTATTGCCGAATATGATAGAGTTTGTAAAATAAAAAGACCCGTATTTTTCTGTTTTTTTGATCCGTCATTCATTTCTCTGAAGCGGAGAAAAACTGATGTTTTTAACCATTTTGGAAAAGTGGGCGTGGTGCAACCTCTGGCGTATTTCGACTTCGTCCAATCACAACTGAGCCCATAAAGCTACTTCGCCTCATCGAAATGGGGGATGCACAGTTGACTCGGCCAATAGGAGCAGTTGCGACAGGATCTGTGCGAGCAGACCTTCCGAGAATCCCCCCCACTCCCTCCCCTTCCCATACGAGCAGTCAAGGACGGAAAGAAAATGACGTCAATGTTATCAAAGCAGAATTTTCGGTGGGCGACACCTTTATACTTATTTTAACTTTTGATTTATGAGTGAATGGTTGTGGTTGTGAAGATTAATTTTTTCGCTAAAATTCTTTTTTCGTTTCCATCTAACGATTTTGTGTACAAAATTGCGATTTCGTAAGTAAACCAAGTAAACGCCCCCACTGCGTGGGATAGACAAGATACTTTTGAGCACTTTCTTGCATAGACATTAATGCACCTTCAATAAATAACCGAAATTATTTTAGCATGCGAGGCCAGATGCAGAAGTTACTCAGAGGATTCGAGGTTTTAGACACCACACACCGCACCGTAATTCGATACCCCGTGCATGTCGAGTAATCACAAAGAGTTGTGTAAAAATGGCGCAGCCCCTGTCTCGCATGGCGAGTTGGTGAAATCAGAAAGAGAATCGCATGTAAATCTGCTTTGTCATCTCGGTGATATCATTTAACTTAAGGAGGCTCCATCGAATTATGAACTAGATGTCATTTTTGTGAAAATTTCAGGACAACCAATGTTTTGGCCCTTCTGTCGATTGGCAATAAAATGATTAGGCCTTTCCATCACATATTCGAAGGAAAAAGACGTTGAAAATCAGCTATTTTATACGTGGTTATAGGGCAGAGCATAGCTCTTGCAGTAAAATTTGCAAATTATTAATGTTAAGAGAAATGTCGATTTGACGAAAAACTAATATAAGATGCGCTATTTTATGTGGAATTTAGCATTGTAAAAAAGTGCTCGCAATAAAGGAGAAAATCCTTACTTACAGGAAAGTGGAGCTACAGTATGTTGTTACCATTGGCGACGGTAATGATAACGGAACGTGCTTACAAGCCTATTAACTAACTTAATTTAGAAATATACCTTACCAAGGTCCTTCTTATATTTTTATGTAATTTAAATATTTCATTGGTTATTGACATGGTGTAATTAATACCAATGCTTCCAAATGATAGCAGCGTCATTGTCGCCAAACAATTTTCTAAAATATTAATATTAATAAAATTCAAAACAGTGTGTTGTATTTGCAAGGGAACAGTATAAACCTAAGTAAGAAAATATTTAACATATTTTAGAATATAAACCTATTACCAGAATTGAGCATGTATTCTCAATTTGTAAATTAAACGTCGCAACAACAGGTCAGTCATGTTCCGAAGTCAAAATGAGTTAAAAGAGTATGTAAAAAAATGCAACTACAACGCGCTATATAATAGCATACTCATACCATTATTGTGCATGCGTTATCCCCCTATAGATGAATTTCCATATCTGTGTTGTTCTCGATCGGTATTCATTCACCACATAACATAGCTCACATACAGGAGTTTGAATCGCGGAGTCACGGTGGAACCTCCTCCACTCGGTAGTGAAATACTAACTTGGTGACGGTTTTACAATTACTGACAATAGAATTCGATGCAGGATTCTGCTAATCTGTCCCTGGTCAGACGCCACCAAATGCCCTTACAATCCGTCGCACTTGAAGATGTCTTCAGTTTCATCTCTTCCAGGAGAGAAGTCCAGGAGTCCCGACACAATCGTAGAGTCGTCAGCAATGAAGTCTTTTCCCGTGAAACACCGGAAGCGGTCACGTGTGCGTGTGACTCTCAGTTCAGTGAAGGGATTAGCATTGGGAGATCATCCTTACGAAAGGGCAGAACGGTTGCTGTGAGCCTGTCACACCTCGCCGCGAATGTTTCGAGAAAATAGCACCGGTCACGAACACTCGTGACCTCCCATAACAAATTCACATATGGTAGCATTGCCAGCTTTAAGAGGTTTAGTATTCGAATTCCGATAACCAGGCAAGTACCATAAAAGCAACAGTTAATTATTTATAAATCAGCATGGATACTCCCGTAACTTTCAACATCCATATCATTTGAAATAATACGAGTGGCTAATAAGGAAATGATGCTCTCATTTCGTCCACCTTCATCATCATCATTGGTCAACAATCCTAGGATTGGTTTGACGCAGCTTTCCCCCCCATTCTTCTGTCCGCCAACCTTTTCATTGTGACGTAATTCTTCTCTTTTACATCCTTCACAACCTGTTCCATGTATCTCATACGAGGCCTGCCTTTTCCATTCTTCCCGTTCACTTTTCCCTCGACGATAGTCTTCATCAGGCCATCGTGTCTCAAGATATGGCCGATTAAGTTTTCCCTTCTTCTTTTTAGAGTTGTCAGCAGACTTCTCTTTTCTCCTACTCTTCTTAGTACTTCCTCGTTACTTAATCGGTCGATCCATTTAAACTTCAGCATTCTTCTGTAGCACCACATTTCGAATACTTCCACCCTTTTCTCCTCCCCTGCTCTCATCGTCCAAGGCTCACTGCCGTAAAGAAACATGCTCCACATGTATGTTCTGATAAACTGTTTCCTTACTTCTACGCTTGTATTTCCAGATGTAAGTAGATTCTTCTTATGATAGAATGCTCTCTTTGCCTGGGCTATTCTACTAACTATTTCTTTCTTGCTTCGTCCATCGTCGGTTACTCTGCTTCCCAGGTAACAGAACTCCTTCACCTCTTCAAGTTTTTGTTTTCCTAGTTTGAGATTGGTCTTGGCCTCTTCTTTCTTGCTGCACACCAATATCTTAGTTTTCTTTTTATTTATCTTCAGCTGATATCTGGCCATTGTCCTTTCCATCGTTACTAGAGTCTTGTTCAGATCCCTCTCTGTTTCTGCTATGAGTGCTATGTCATCAGCGAATCGCAGCATGCTTATTTTTTCTCCGTGGATAGTCACTCCAGAAGACTTCCCTTTGATTTCATTGATGGCTCTTTCGATGTAAACATTAAAAATTACGGGAGACAGTGCACAGCTTTGTTTCACTCCTTTCCTTATTCTTGCTTCTTCACAGCTGGATCCAGGTTTAATCACAGCTACTTGGTTTTTGTACAGACTGTGTATAATTCTTCGGTCATTGTATGACAATCCATTTCCCTTCATAATTCCAAGCATTGAATCCCAATCAATGTTGTCAAAAGCCTTCTCTAAATCCACAAATGCAATCAACGTCGGCTTGTCCACCTTACTGAACTAAAAGGTGCTCTTGACGGAAAGCAGCCTCCAAATACATTGAATTCATCCGTCGCAGTGTGTGTTCCGATTACTGTCCGTTGACACTGCCCACGGTTAGCTGAAGCGGGTGGAGGATCTACATATGATATGCTGGTCTAGATTTCCAAGGAATGTTTCTTCTCCTAAACCTCGTCGATTAACATCAGGGCAGCGGCGGGCCATAACTCTCGCTGGGCACAGAAGTGAAGCAGTGTCACCGTTGATCGAATTGTGGCTGGGCGTCGAAGGAAACCGGACTTGTAATAGCTTGAGAGTGTGTCCCAGTGAGCGAATAGCACCAACCATTAATATCAAGTTCTTGGTCTCAATCCTCGATTGCCGTTTCGTAACGTTTATTTGCTCGCGCGCATTCTGTCTTCGATGCAGTAATGGCCTCTACCTCCCCTTAATCCGGGCAAAAAACTGTTCTATTCATCCCCCTGCAATTCACCTTTCCCAGCACGGGTTCTGCCTCCACGAATGCCTCCTTTTTATACTCCTAGTATACATAATAAGGCCCCTGTATTATCCACCGCCCATTCTGTATTTTTTCAGGCACTTTTCTTCCCCCTCCCTGGAATGCCTGCACGCCATTCGTCAAGTCGTGTGGACAATACACAGAGCCCCAAATGGGTGACATATTAATTGCGCATGAATTAGCGAGAACACTGCGTTTAGAGACGAGACAGAATTTCATAAAATAGACATTATAAGTCTTTTCTCGCCGTGATTTTTAGGAATTTTTCTTAGGAATTACGTCTATATCTACGTAATACCCTGGGAGTCACCAAGAAGGCGTGTGGCAGGGGGTGAAGATCACCAAACATGCACTATTGACATGCAACTAGGATATTTAATGGAGACATGCTAGATAATAGGGTCACATGCAGCTAGATGGTTAATATATCTACGAAATAAGAAAGGTTGTTATTACATGCATCATGCACTACAGATTACTCTAAAATATTTCACCTACCTATCCCTTTGCTACACTGCCTATTTTTCTCTCTTATGGTACGCGGGAAGAATGACATTTTAAATCTATCGGTAGCACAATCTATCTCTCTAATCTTTTTAATCTGATGAAACCTAGCATAATACACAGGGGTTCTTAATATATATTTAACATCACCTGTGAACATATCCGTTTCGAATTAACTTAAAAGGTTTAACCTAAATTTTAACCTGCATTCTGATGGTAATTCCCATCCTAGTTCTTCTATTCAATTCATGACACATACAATTATCATCATCATCATCAAAGGTCGACAATCCTAGGATCGGTTTGACGCAGCCCTCCACTCGATTCTTCTAACGGCCAACCTCTTCGTGTTAACGTAGTTCCCCTCTTTCACGTCCTATACGACCTGCTCCATGTACCTCATACTAGGCCTGCCTATTCCATTTTTCCCGTTCACTTTTCCCTCGACGATTGTCTTCATCAGGCCATCGTGTCTTAAGATATGGCCGATTAGGTTTTACCGTCTTCTTTTTATAGTTTTCAGCAGACTTCTCTTTTCTCCCACTCCTCTTAGGACTTCCTCTTTACTCACTCGGACGATCCATTTAATCTTCTTCATTCTTCGAGCATTCTGTAGCACCATATTTCGAATGCTTCCACCCTTTTCTTCTCCGCTGCTCTCATCGTCCATGCCTCACTACAGTAAAGAAACATGCTCCAGATATACGCTTCTTTACTTCCAAACTTGTATTTCCAGCTGTTAGTAGATTCTTCTTTTGATAGAATGCCCTCTTTGCCTGGGCTATTCTACTCACTATTTCATTCTTGCTTCGTCCATCGCTGGTTACTCTGCTTCCCAGGTAACAGAACTCTTTCCCCTCTTCCAGTTTCTGTTTTCCTAGTTTAACGTTGGTTTTGGCCTCTTCTCTCTTGCTGCACACCAATATCTTAGTCTTCTTCTTATTTATCTTCAGTTGATATCTGGCCATTGTACTTTCCATGGTTGTTAGCATCTTATTCAGCTCCTTCTCTGTCTCTGCTATGACAGCTATGTCCTCAGCGAATCGTAGCATGCTGATTGTTTCTCCGTGGATGTTCACTCCAGAACACTTCTCCTTGACTTCATTGATGGCTCTCTCAATGTAAACATTAAAAATTACGGGAGACAGTGTGCACAGCATTGTCTCACTCCTTTCCTTATTCTTGCTTCTTCACAGCTAGGTCCAGATTTAATCACAGGTACTTGGTTTTTGTACAGACTGTGTATAATTCTTCGATCATTGTCGGAAACTCCAACTCCCTTCAGAATTCCAAGCATTGAATCCCAATCCACGTTGTCAAAGGCCTTCTCTACATCCACAAATGCAATGAACGTCGGTTTGTTCTTGTCCATTCTCTTCTCTATAAGCAGCCTAAGGGCCAATATTGCTTCTCTTGTACCCTTACTTTTCCTGAATCCGGATTGATCTTCATCCAGGAACTCCTCTGCTTTTCGTTCTATTCTTCTGTAGATGATCCTAGTCAATATATTCGATGCATGTGTCGTCAGGCTTATAGTTCTAAAATTTTCACATTTCTCTGCTCTCTTCTTTTTGGGAATAGGGATTATGATGTTACAATTATCGTAACGGCTTTTTAACAAATCTAGCGGATCTCCTTTGCACACGCTCTAATTCTTTTATCATACCTTCCTCGTACGAATCCCATATAGTAGCGGCATATTATAAAAGAGGCCTGACACGTGTAAAAGAGCTTCTTTCTCGTACTCTCTCATCGCATTTGCCTAGAACCCATTTTACGAATCCTAATCTATGGTTTGCTACACTAGTTATTTCCCTGGTGTGTTTCCCCCATGACATGTCTTCAGTGATGGTGACGCCTGAGTATTCAATCGATTCTACGCTAGATATTTTCTTTTCTTTGATGCAATAATTATTATGGGGAAAGCTATTTTTTTTCCAAAAGTTCTTTACGGCGCATTTATTCAAATTTAATTCTAGCTGCAAATTACTCTTCTTAGGAAGAGTAAAAAAAAGTTATTTCTTCAAGATGAAACTTTAAAGTTGATATAAAATACATCTCAAGACAATCGACTTTTCACCCACATAAGCCGGGGATTCAACTGTCGTGTTACCTGACCTCTTTCAGCGGTTGATGCAACCAATTGACATTTCCTGTAATGGTATTGAAAAATTACTTAAAGATATAAGCCCCAACAAATCTCCTGGCCCTGATCAAATTCCCTCCCGCGTATATAGAGAGTTAGCATCCGAAATTTCCCCCTACCTTGAAATAGTATTTAATAAATCCCTGACCGAACACGTCGTACCGATGGACTGGAAAGCAGCCGATGTAACACCCATTTTTAAAAGTGGCGATAGGGAGCAGCCATCTAACTACAGACCTATATCCCTCACATCCATTTCATGCAAGGTCCTAGAACATATAATTGTCAGTTCAGTCATGGGACACCTAGATAGCCAGAATTTATTGTCCAATGCCCAGCATGGCTTCCGAAAGAGCAGATCGTGTGAAACTCAACTTGCTCTCTTTTCCCACGATATTTTAGTTTCTGGCGAAAATAATATTCCAGTGGATGCTATATTTCTCGACTTCAAAAAGGCTTTTGACAAGGTTTCTCACAGCAAACTAATTTTGAAGTTAAAATCTTATGGGTTAGACAGTAACATTATATCATGGATTAATGATTTTCTGCATGATCGGGTTCAAAGGGTTGTTTTGGACGGTGTTTCCTCACCGGCAATTAAAGTCACTTCGGGTGTCCCACAAGGTAGTGTGATAGGTCCACTCCTATTCCTTTTGTATATTAATGATATCCAAAAGGTGGTAAAAAGTAAGCTTCGTCTATTTGCCGATGACGCAGTAGTGTACAGGGAAATTCTATGCCCGAACGATAAAGAATATTTAAATATTGACCTACAAGCAATTGAAACTTGGTGTGATACATGGCAGTTAGAATTAAACTTTAAGAAATGTCTTGTAATGAATTTTTGGAAAAAGAATAGCTCTCCTCCTAGCACTTACAAAATAAGTAATAATGAATTAACAAACGTGGAATCCATTAAATATCTTGGAAAAAGACTGACAAATGATCTTTCCTGGGCTAAACACATTCGTGAAATAATGGGTCAAGCGAATCGCAAACTGGGTTTCATTAAAAGAGTATTGGGTAAATGTGACGATCATGTACGAGAAATCAGCTACTTTTCCCTTGTTAGACCTCATTTGGAATATGCTGCCAGTGTATGGGATCCCTACGAAATCGGTCTAAGTAATGAACTTGAACGTGTGCAGCGAAGATCGGCAAGATTTGTAAAGGGACGATACGATAATTATATTAGCGTAACCAGTCTATTAAATGAATTGAAATGGGAATCATTGTCAGATCGCAGGTTGAAATTTAGACTTAATCTCTTCCACAAATTCCAAGGCAATATTTTCAGTGATGATGTTAAAAATATTTTACGAACCCCAACTTACTATGGCAGACTGGACCATAATCATAAAGTTAGAGAAATTGATTGCCGAACTGACCGATTCAAAATGTCCTTTTTCCCTCGCACAATAAGAGATACGAATAACGGTAAATATGTCCTATCGGAGAGTAGCAATGAATAGCATTGGTAGCTGCATGTTGGTATGAGTACTTAAAGCTAACCCTACTAACAGAATGTTTTTGCTTGTTTTCTTTGCAATTTCTATCTTTTTAAATAGTGTAGTTCTGACTACTATATTAATACTATTCCTTTTTTATGCATGATATGTAGTGCATGTTTGGTGAGCAATCACCCCCTGCCACACACCCTTGTGGTGGCTTGCAGGGTATTATGTAGATGTAGATGAAGCCATACGCGTTCACCCTATTGGTCGCTTGCAGGACAATCAGTAGATGTAAAACAATGCAGTGTTAGTTTTGCAAAATGACGGACGAATGAGGCAAACCATCATGACACACAAATCCACATATAATGCTATGGTAGCATTGCCAGCTTTAAGAGTTTTATTAGTGGAATTCCGATAACCAGGCAAGTACCATAGAAGCAACAGTTAATCTCAAAAAATCAGTATGGATACTCCCGTAAATTTCAACACATATCATTTGAAATCATACAAGTGGCTAATAAGGAATTGATGATGCTATTTCGTCCACCTTACTTAAAGGTGCTCCTGACGGAAAGAATCCTCCAAATACACTGAATTGGTGCAAATTGTTAAAAAAAGTCTTAAATTTCTGGGAAGTGTTTATGTCAAAGCTGAAAGAAGCAGAACGCTACAAATTAATAAAAATCCTGCCGTCAACTTTAGATATATAAATATCATTAATTTCTCATATCAATATATCAGTTAAGGCATTTTAAGATGGCACAACTATTTCCAAATTAGTGGGATACATCTATATTTCTCTTTGCAATAATATTTTCTGATACTCTTTGACGAAAACCCTTCCATTATTGCAATTGTCTCGATCTGAGTTGCCGCTAACTACCAGGACAGGACTATTGACAAAAATATGCTTCATTATTAGACACGCCTCTGGGTGAGGAAGGCTTCGAATCCCGCATAGGGAATGCATATTGTACTTAGTCCCAGGATCAAGATCTTATTCAAGACGGCACAACATAACCTTAGCCGTCGTATCCCATTAAAACCAGGACTACCATCCCTTTAGGACGTCAGATAAGATTTTTGGAGGCCTTATCTGCTTCGGTTCCGTCATAATGTCTAAAAAATTATCCAAAATTCTTGTAAAAATACGAAATACAAGTCGAGGGCAAGGATCGAACCCGTGTCCACGGTCTTTTCATTTTATTATATTATATATATTCTTCTTTATTTACTTTCCCGTGTATCACAACCAGCAAATATGGTGTTTCAATTGGATGCATTCTGTCTGAGATCAGTTGAGCAAATGAGGTTTCGGTTTGGCAATTTTTGGTGTTCGCCGCGTGTTGCCTGGTAACGGCCCAGCGTTCCGTATCCTGACGCTGGTCACGTCTTTCAGGGAATGGATGCTCGCAGCCGATGTTGCTCTGTATTTATATCCCGTTCATTAAGCGGGAAAGGTGTTAGGGGAAAAAGGGTACGGTTGGGAGTTTATGTTGATGACTGTGTCCCATGCGTGGCTGATTTTTAAAGAGCCCCCCCGGACAGAAATTTTCATTTTTATTCCCTCATCAAAATCCTTTTGCCTCACGATGGGTCACGAAGGTTTTGACGAAGAAATGATATCAGTTCGTTACCCAGTGTGCCCAGGTGTAGCCACGTTAACTAGCAGTGCGTCCTCATCGTTAATATTTCTCCGAAACCTAGAAGTTGATGTTCGGTTTTTCCTGCGAAAAATTACTTTGAGCTAAGAGTAGCTCTCCTACCCAATGGGGGCGTTTACTCGGAACCGGAATCGCAATTTTGTACACGATATCGTTAGATGGAAACGAAAAAAGAATTTTAGTGAAAAAATTAATCTTCTAACCACAACCATTAACTAACAAATCAAAAATTAAAATAAGCTAAAGGTGACGCCCACCGAAAAAGCTGCTTTGATAACATTTGACGTCAATTTCCTCCCGACCTTGACTGCTTTTAGGGGAAGGGAGGGGAGTGGAGGGGGATTCTCGGAAGGTCTGCTCGCACAGATCCTGTCGCAACTGCTCCTATTGGCAAGGCAAGCTGTGTCCCCCCAGACAAAGTAGCTTCGCGGGCTCAGTTGTGATTGGACGAAGTCGATATACGTCAGAAGTGGCACCACGCCCACTTTTCCGAAAGGGCTAAAAACATCAGTTTTTCGCCGCTTATAACTCGAGAAATAATTGACGGATCAAAAAACGGAAAAATGCGGGTTTTTTTTACAAACTATATCAGATTCGGCAATTAAAAAAACATGGTAATCGACCCCATTCCCACCGTAACGTCAAATACCATTAGGAAATCTGGAGGGCGATGGGAACCCTTTGCACTTGGTGCCCGCAGCGCAAAGTCGACCGGAGGTCCCTCGAGAAGTATTCGAGGATACGTAACCTGCGCTTGAATTGACATTCATATGCGATACCATTGGAACGAGCAGGTCGAGTTCCTTTGGAATAAGTGCGTCCGAGAGGACAAAGATCCGCTGAGGAGAACAGATTAGAAGGGATACTTCCATCGCCCCAAAGGGTTAGCGGCCAATTAAGGGCATTCCTCAGGGCATGCCGATGCAAGGATAATGGTGAATGGGAATCCCTTCACCCCCGACCCTCCGAACCCCTTATTCGCCAAACCCCTCGCCTTCCCGCCGACACCCTGAGCAGCCAACCAGCCAGTTTCCCCCGCACCCCAACAGACGGCGGAGCAGACAAAGGGAAGAGAGCCCGCACCCGGTCGGCGCGGAATAATTACAATAAACATGAGAGGGTCCGCTCTCGGAGGCAGCGGTGGACGGGGGAGGGTGGGGAGACCGGGGGTGAGGTGGGTAGGGGTGGTTGAGAGGGGGTGCAACCACACAGCCCCCCCCCCCCTTCAACTCCCCCCCCCCCCCCACCCCCCCCCCCCCGACCCTCTCCCGGCAATGTGCAGAAGGGGGAGGGATGCCCTTTCCCCATTGGTCGCCCCTGCAAGCCACGCCCCCTCCTCGCAGCATCCCCCTCCCTTCCCTTGCGGCGCCAGCGGTCGATGGAGGCGCGGCGCCCTCCCCCCCCTCCTCCCCTAAAGGCGCCACCCCCTCGTCTCAGCCGAGCCATCGGGGGAAATTGGCAAATACATATTTGGTGCACGAAGGGATGACAAAGTATGCCTCGGCGAAATTTTAATTTCATTGGGGATGGAAAATTTACTTCCAAAAGCGCTTCAGCGGCAGAAATTCGAGTAGTAACGACTAGTCGGACGTAGAGAATGACAATCCTCGCTATGATGAACGTCCGTTTTGGATGCAAGGGAGTTGGTGGTGCTAAAAGAAAAAAAAGATCAACGTCGGATAGACTTGAAGAAGGTAGGAAGATTTGATACCTGTTGTAACACATTCCTGGGTGCTGAAATGCGGTTGGTTCAGTACCGAATTCCCCAATACAGGAGCTGCTTATTGGACGCCCAAAATGGTCCACATCCACGGACCACGGTTCGATTTCAAGGACTTTTCTCCCCGCCTCTCTGACTTTAGATTTGTTTTCGTGCGCAATATTAGCATCGAAACGCGAAAATGTTGTCCGCAGTGAAGGGTCGATGTGTATGAATGAGGCAGTGAATGCCGGGAAAAAAAGTGTCAGGATATATATATACCCCGTCAAATATATCAGCCGCTAACTTCAAAGTTACTAATTTGAAAATATGATTCAGCTTAACAATGTCTTTTGCGCTCACGGATATTTATTTTGACATGAAAAACCGTCTGAATCAGGAACCACCATTTTGGCCAGCGTCAATTTTTCAATCCGTTCAGTGTCAACGGCGACAATGGGGGCGTTTAGTCGGAACCGAAATCGCAATTTTGTGTACGAAATCGTTAGAAGGAAACGAAAAAAGAATTTTAGTGAAAAAATTAATCTTCACAACCACAACCATTCATTTATAAATCAAAAATTAAAATAAGCAAAAGGTGACGCCCACCGAAAAAGCTGCTTTGATAACATTGACGTCATTTTCCTCCCGTCCTAGACTGCTCGTATGGGAAAGGAAGGGGTTCTCGGAAGGTCTGCTCCCACAGGTCATGCTGTCGCAACTGCTCCTATTCGGAGAGCTAGCTGTGCCCCTCCCCCCCCCCCCCCCATTGCGATAAGGCAAAGTAGCTTCTCGGGCTCAGTTGTGATTGGACGAAGTCGATATACGTCAGTGGTGCACTTTTCCGAAAGGGTTAAAAACTTCAGTTTTTCACCGCTTATAACTCGAGAAATAATTGGCGGATCAAAAAACGGAAAAATACGGGTCTTATTATTTTACAAACTCTATTAGATTCGGCAATAAATAAAATATGGTGAACGACCCCATTAACTCGACTAAGCTAGAATAACTTTTCCTCAGAAGGGAATAATCTTAATTAATTCAATGGTTGGGGGGCGCCTCTGTAGCATCCCCGGCTTAGGCAGTTTCGCCAACAAGGGATCCGGGTTCGCACCCCGGTCTAGACGCATGATCACTTCTAGAAATATCTATGGGAACATCTCACACCGGTGTGTTTATCTGCGAATGACACCGCCACTATTTCATCAGGAGGCTTCAAGGATAAAGGGTGCAGAGGGAGGACGAGTCGCATCAACTACGATAAGTGGATAGGAACTGGGACAATTTTCAAAACTTTATCCAAAGAAATTAAGCCCACTTCATAATACTATTCAAGAGTTTCTTTTTTATTATTGGTCAGTGACTTGTACAAATCTTGTAAATTGGGCCCAGTCTTTTATTTGAAAGAATTAAAATTTATCTGTTAAGCATGAATATGGTAAATAGTGTTTTCGCTTAATCTTTCCTCAACTGATCATTGTTTATTGCCAGTGACTTAAGTGTATTGATATATGTATGTGACTTATGTGTAAGAGTGTGTGTGGAAAGCAAGATATAATTGAACTAGCTGGGCGACGGACACAGTAAGGTAACCGGGGGATAGGGTTACAGAAGAAAACATTGAAAAATCATTTCAACAGAAGATTAAGCTGCATAATTGGCAAATGCAAGGGAAAGAGTACTTAAGGTACTAAATTTCTACATGATACTTCACCCTTAATAAGGTGATATAAACCTCTCTTCGCAGGATAATGCATCCGCACCAGATGGTGCTAAATCACAGAGAAGAAAAGCACAGAGCGCACATGCATTCTCGAGCAAACACAGCAGCGATGAGAAAACGTACAGCTCGTTCCACATCGCAATCTCAGCGCAAGTCAGCCGCGAATTTGATCGACCGCGCACGAAAAGAAAAAAACGACCTCTCGAGGGAAACAAGCGAGTTGACATTCGCCCCTTCCCCTCCGTCAGGGAAAAACAAGAGCGAGTCTGTCCCCACCCTGTTTATCTCCTTGCTCGCACTTGACAACCCCCCCTCCACCCCCTGCCACACCCCCCCCCCCCTCTTTCTCGGCGTCGCGGTGGACCGCATCCGTCGCTTCGAAAGTGCTTCCGCCCGGCGCCGGGGGCGGCGCTCGGACCATGGCGCCATCAGCATCCAGCCGTTTGAGGCGCCGGTGGAGAGGGAGCCCCCTTTGCAGCCAGCCACCGGCTCGCACAACATAGGGCGAGCGGGCGAAAACCTCTGCTGACCATTGGCGACGATGGTCAGCAATTGAAAGAAGGGAGTGTAGATGGAATGGGGGCGTTTACCATATTTTTTTATCGCCGAATCTGATAGTTTGTAAAATAAAAACACCCGTTGCCAAAAAAAACGGATGTGTTTAACTCTTTCGGAAAAGTGGGCGTGAAAAGAGGACTCGTACGTCATCCACTTAGTCCAATCACAACTGAGACCGCGAAGCTCCTTCCCTCAATCACAATGGGGGGCACTAACAGCTGACTCTGCCAATGTAAGTGGTTGCGACAGGATCTGTTCAGGCAGACCTCCCCTCCCTTGCCCCCAAAACAGTCAATGACGTAGGAATACTTAACGCAGCTCGTTCGGTGGGCGCAATCCTTTTGGTTATTTTAATTTTCGATTCATGTTTTCTCTAATAGTACGAGGAAAAAAGGACATTTTAAATCTGTCAGTTCGGCAATCAACTTCTCTAATTTTGTGATCATGGTCCAGTCTACCATAGTAAGTTGGGGTCCGCAAAATATTTTTGACGTCATCAGTGGAAATATTATCTTGGAATTCATTTAGGAGATTAAGTCTAAATTTCAACCTGCAATCCGACAATGATTCCCATTTTAATTCATTTAATTGACTGGTTACGTTAATATACATATCATACAAACGTATACTATGTCCGCCTAAATTCTGAGCTTTAAGACCCATTTCATGCACTGAAATGAAAGAACCCCCGTATTCAGCTAACCGATAAGATTGAGAATTAAATTTAAAGGTATCAGACGACAAAGAAGTGAAAAATAGGAAATTTGGTCTCCTTCACGCCACACTGTGAGCTGAAGGAACTCGTGCCATTGCTTTTAAGAAAGTTCTGTCCATGAAGTTGATGATGATAAAGGGAATAAGATACCGGGTGTTTCACCGAAATGCAAACCACGCAGGGAGTTCAACCCGATATTGCACTTCTTGTCTGGTTGGTAACGGATGAGCTAAGCAGATACATACTAGGGGGGAGTTCATATTGTATGTATTACTGAAGGCTGGACGGGAGGTCAAATACACTACTGACAGGGGATTCCGCTACCTTATATGTATTGTGATTACACTCCTTGTTCAAATAACGACAATTAATATGAGGAATGGCTTTTATGCCAATCACAGAAAAGAAAATGCTCAGAGGCAGTGTTGCGTAAATGCAGCTGGGATTCTAAGCAAATGTAACGGGGCGTTATAAGGCAGAAGGAATACTGGGAGTTCGAAAAAGTGGGAAATCAACATTTCATCGTATATAGATAGCCCTTGAGCCAAAGGTATATGACATAGGTACGCACATAAGGATGAGGGGGGTTTGCCGTCTTTTCGTCGTCTCTAGCTTCACAGCAAGATCTGGCGACCATAAAATCACACAGCTAGGATTTTAGGTGAGACATGTTCAAAGATGTCACTGCAGGAATAAAATCGTTACCTTTTGACTTCTGTCCAATTCTCCGATCACAACACTGTCACGTAGCCATCAATAAAGCAGTGTAACATAACATGTTAACATGTACTGTGAAAAAAATTGATTTATGTCAACAAAGAAGTCTCTTTTGTAAATTGATAAATGATATAGTTTCTTGATATTTTTCGAGATTTCTGTAAAATTCAATTGATTCCAATGTGTTTTGTATATTTTTTGTTTTGTTTGCCCTATAATTATTTTGTTGGGCAAACGTTATGCTCTATAAATAAATAACGTAACTGTTAACTACTTAAAAAATTTCGGCTTCATTGGGAAGTTTTTTCCCGATGAAGCCGAAAGAAACAACCGGGGCATCACTTCCTGTTGCAAGCGGAAAGAAAGGGACGAGCACCCATTTTCAGTTCCATGGATTTCCAGATGGCAGCAGCGATCTCTGAGATTCCAGCCATCGCGGCGACGAGGGAAGACAAAAGAGGAGCGCGCGGCGCGGCGGCGAGGCGGATGTTGTGGACCCGGATAAGCGCGGCGGCTGCGGCACCTCTCACTTCGCCGACTGCACCCGCGAGTCGGGAGCGGCACGGGGCGTCCAAGCGCCGCCTTTCCCTGCCTCACCCCCACACCCCCAAGGGACGCACGGAGAAGAGGGCCCTCTGGAACTAAGGGCCCTCCCGCGAGCGAAGGGCGGCGGCAGGCCCCAAGAGAGGGAGTGCGGTCTCGAGTTACGGGGGTGAGGGGAAGTGTGCTGCCCGGGGCGACACGAGCGCCCCTCGCCCCTCGTCGGGGCAATCTCCAGAGTGGGGCGAGCCGCGGACTCTGAGAAGGGGAGGGGGAGAAAGAAGAGCCTGGCTTCCCATCCAGGGAAACCCCAGCTTCGCTGAAAACGCTGAAAAATCGCCTCCTGTGCGTCGAGGGCAGGATCCAAGTGAGGGGGCACACTCCCCAAGAGTAAGGAGTGGAGGTGGCGGTCTCCTCTTCTTGCAGAGATTTCGAGACGTTGCTTGCTGGAGAGAACTTCTGAGACAAGGAACTTGAGCAAACAAGAGTGGAGAGAAGAGTGCGAAGAGCTTGAAAAGGAACGCGGTGCTTGGAAAAATTGAAATTTTTATTTTCAGTACTTTTCGCGTGTGATTTGCAACGAAACCGTGGCTGTGATGAATGAATGCAACTTGCGCCGTCATCATCGAAGCAAAAATCAGGAGAAATATGCAAAGTTGGCGGGTAAAGTCCGTGCCGAAAATTTTTCGAGTTTATAAATTCAACTCAAATCTCAGAGGAAATTTTTCAGTAAATCCTCAAATGACAATGAACCCTTAAATATGGCCAGTAATAAATTTCCCTACGGCATGGATGAAAGTGGAAAACCGTTTACAGATGGTGAAGAAGTGAAGGAATGTTTGTCGGAGGATGCTGAAATGTCTAAACAATTTAAAAATGTAACTTTGGGTACATAAAACATTTCCCGCCATGTTGCAGACATGGGTGAAAACATTGTGACTCAAATAGCGAAAAATGCTATCCATAAGTTTCGCCATTTTTCAATTGCAATGGATGATCGCTGAACAGCTGTTCCACCTCTCAACTGCTTGTGGCCATTAGAGGTGTGGATGAAACATGGACATAACCCTACATAGCATGTGGGGCAATGTTACCGGGGAGGAGAACAGAATAGGCAGCATAGCAAAGGGATAGGTAGGTGAAATATTTTAGAGTAGTATGTAATGCATGATGCATGTATTAACCCCTTATACACAATAGATACTAACAATCTAGTTGCATGAGAACCTATAGTTGCTTGTTTGCATGTTAGTAGTGCATGCTTGGTGATCTTGACCCCCTGCCACACACCATCGCGGTGGCTTGCAGGGTATCGTCTAGATGTAGATAGATGCAGATACGGATTCGAGAAGTGGACTCTAAAAATAAGAAGAGAGGACGGATTGGAGACTTATGAGGCTTGGGTGAGGAGATTGGAAACGGTGCGACGGGCGATATGGAGGACGGCGAGCTGAACATGGTTCGGGAGGAAAGAAAGAAAGTTGTGGGCGTAAATTGAAATAAGAAAATAAGGGTGGATGCCCTAGAAAATGAAGGAAAATGGTGAAGACTGAATGTCGTGCCTGGGTGATTTATTCTTGTGATTGGTTGCAACCACATTCAGCTATTATCAACTGAACTTAAGTATTGCCTTAGAAACGTCTTAGGGAGGATGTGGATGAAATGAAGAACGACAGTGAAAGCATAAGCAGGAGCATATGACTCTATATCGGAAGATATAAGACGACAGAAACAAAATATTGGCCAAGGAAATATTACCAGAAAATACATTTTCTACCAATATATATGTACAAACTATAATTGCCACGGAGTTTTCTCTGTTATTGATTTGGCTTTCGGAGATTTGGCCTCCGGTTGATGGAATAAGTCGCTTGACCTCACTCATTTCACATTTCAATCCACAACCACACCTCAAAAATCTCCACCTGGATGAAATATTTACAGCGGCCATTTACCAGGTGGCCGCTGTGAAAGATTTGATGTTCCGGAAGACAATCTGAATGGTTCAGAAGGGTTACAAGGGAAGGACTTTTGAGAAGAAAATCCAGAAGCCGCAGGGATCAATAGCATACAATGAGAGTTAAGGAAGGTGAGAATAAAGTGTGAATGGACAAGCAAAAGGAGGTTTCGGCAACAACCTCATTTTCTGATAACCGACAGATGATGAATCACCTACATTAATTCCTCCCGAAATATTATCCACCGCCATTTTTTCGCATCGCATATGACGTATTTTTAACAACTTATGACTCCAACCAACACGCTTTATTGCACGAAGGACGGTCTGGCTGGTCACACAGGAGATCGCCCAGTTAGGGTTTGATCAGAGAACTAGAAAGTGTGCAGCGTAAAGCAGCTGGGTCCGTTAAAAGGTGTTACGATAGGTAGAGTAGTTTAACAGAATTAATACAAGAATTAGGGTGGAATTCATTATCAGAGTGTAGGTTAAAGTACAGATTAAATCTATTGGAGAAATTTCAATCGGATAGCTTTACTGAAGATGTTAGGCACATATTAAAAACACCAGCGTATTATGCTAGATTCGACCAGATAAATAAGATTAGAGAGATAGATTGTCGTACTGATAGATTCAAAATGGCATTTTTTCCCTGTACTATAAGAGAACAGAATAAGCAGCATAGCAAAGGGATAGGTAGGGGAAATATTTTAGAGTAGTCTGTAGTGGCCTAAGAAATGGGTCTGAATAATGAACTTGAACGTGTGCAGCGAAGATCGGCAAGTTTTGTAAAGGGACGGTACGATAATTATATTAGCATAACCAGTCAATTAAATGAATTAAAATGGGAATCATTGTCAGATCGCAGGTTGAAATTTAGACTTAATCTCTCAAACAAATTCCAAGACCATATTTTCAGTGATGATTTTAACAATATTTTGCGAACCCCAACTTACAATGGTAGACTGGACCATAATTACAAAATTAGAGAAATTGATTTCCGAACTGACAGATTCAAAATGTACTTTTTTCCTCGTAAAATTAGGGATATGAATAACGGTAAATATGTCCAATACGAGTGAATCAATCCATAGCATAGGTAGCTGCATGTTGGTATATGGTCTTGAAGCCAACCCAACTAACAGTATGTTTTTGCATGTTTGCTTTGCTATTTTAATCTTTTTTAAATAGTGTAGTTTAGAACAGTATAGAAATACTAATCCTTTTTTATGCATGATATGTTATGCATGTTTGGTGAGAATTCACCCCCTGCCACATACCTTTATGGTGGCTTGCAGGGTATTATGTAGATGTAGTGCATGATGCATGTATTAATCCCTTATATACTATAGATACTAACAATCTAGTTGCACGAGACCCTATAGTTTCTTGTCTGCATGTCGGTAGTGCATGCTTGGTGATCTTAACCCCCTGCCACACACCCTCGCGGTGAGTTGCAGGGTATCGTGTAGATGTAGATGTGGATGTTAAAGTCAGGCAGCAAGTGAAATCCACACAGCAGGTTCCCTCGAGGGAAATTCTGGTGACATGACATCACACTGATGCTACGCAGTTTAACTAGACAACTCGAACCGGAGCCCTCAAAGTCAGCGGCTGTCCACTCTAGCAGCCCCGACCCCCGTGTCAGCGGAAGGACCACGCCTCCCCGGGCGGTCGACGAGAGAGGGGGGGCCCTTTGGTCCGTTGGGGGCCCGCCGGTTGCCACCAGTGCACGGCATAGAATGACATGATGCATGAGGAGGGCAGCGAGAGGGAGGGAGATAAATAAAGGCGGGGGGGGGGGAGTGGTCACCCGAAACTCCAACGCGCCGAAACACGCACATGCAAGCACGCCCTCTGGTGTGTGGGAGCAGCAGCGGTGCCCTCAAAGGGCACACTCCCTCGTGGACAACGCCCCGGGAGAGCCCGACGAAGATGACGGCGCGGCCCCGGTCGTAAATCAGGCCCGGGCCCTCTGAGGAAAACTTAACGCTGAGCAACACTGGTATGAATTCAAAACGGAAAGTATTATGAATGTTTGGACACCTTCAGGAATGGCTGCGTCGGCACAGCCGTGCATATCAGAATCCCAAGTGACGAGCCGGTTGTAGTAGGATTGGATGGAAACGAAATCTTCAACTGTCGGCGCAGAAATTATGTGCACTCGAGTTTGAATACGAATAACAAACTAATTTCCTAGGCCTGCAGAAAAATTAATCACACCTTTAATTTTCCTAATTCCATTCTGCGTTATTGGATAGCAGACTTAAATTTTTTAAACGAATTTTCATATTTTTTACAACAGTTGCAACGTAAAAAGTGCCCGTTTTAGAAGGTGTTCGAGCGAAGCGCAAACTTTGATGACTCGTAAATCATTAATAAGGTGTTCAATTGCAAGAAAAGTTTGAATAATGATAGATATATATGTTTTCCATGCACTCCGTACGTTTTCAGAGTATAACTTTAATAGAAGAAGAGTTGTGCTCAATTTTATAAAAAGTTAGCATTTCAAAACTGGGGTGTCGTAGAGTTTCATTCTTGGTCGCGTTATAATCCACATATGCTGAACGTATCCAATATGTAATTTTCTAATATGTCAACACATGCGTTTAATTTATATCGATTGATATTTATGCTAGCGAAAGCGATCTCCCTGGGCAAGCGATGGGCGTGGTTTAAACCATGCAGTGTTGCCTCGCCTTCGCCTTCGAACACCGTCTAAAACCGGCACTTTTAACGTTTCAACTGTTGTAAAAAATATGAAAATTCGTTTAAAAAATTTAAGTCTGCTATCCAATAACGCAGAATGGAATTAGGAAAATTAAAGGTGTGATTAATTTTTCTGTAGGCCTAGGAAATTAGTTTGTTATTCGTATTCAAACTCGAGTGCACATAATTTCTGCGCCGACAGTATGAGTACATAAGAATAGGTACTTGTAAACATTTCCACCAATCATTCTCTCGTCCTCTCACCTCTCGTCGTTCCAACCAAACTCCCATCTTTCCCCTTTCCGTCTGTCACGCCCCTCAGAAAATCCAATCCCTCCCTCTTCCCTTCATTCCCTCAATCTCAGTCCTCTCCTACCACACTATAACTACCGGAATATTTTTCGGGACAAATGAGTGACCGTTGGAAACAAATGCGTGATGAGTGGAAAGAATTAAAAGCTAAATATTTTCCTACTCATCATTTAACAGCAGCATTTAACTTGACGTGCATAGTAAACACCTTCAGAAAAATTTCAACCACGACGGGATCGATTCAAATACTGTTGTAAGTCCAGTCTTTTTCAGAGGAATCCGATTTCCAAAGTAAACAAAAATTCTATCCTATCTCAAAAGCTTGTTTATTAGTTTGTTATTCGTCCCTGATCACACTCTCCGGCTTAGGGAAGTGAAAATAAAACACATCACTATAAATCAGTGAGCCAGTTTTGTTAATCAATAAGGGCTTTGAAATAATAGACAACACATTCTTCTTTCTGATACATTTAAAAGCTACTTGTTATTAATTCCAACCATTGGTAACCATAAAAACGATTATACTTCTTAAAATATATCATCTCTCTTCCTTCTTTTCACACAAGTTAAGCTGTCTCCAAATATGTTCCTTTTAAAATTGGAAGCAGATGCAGAAACAAACTTTTAAGGACTTATATTAAATAAAAAAAACAAATGCAGCCCGTTTAATTTCTTCCATTTTGCTCGAAGATGACCAATCAATTCAACGCAGTTTCCTCCATTTTAATTCCATTGAATCGTGTGACCATAAACCACACTCAAATTAAATAACAAGGTCAAAACTTACGTACAGACTGAAAAATATTCACAAAATGTATTTAAATAAAGATTTCTCATCCATTGAAATATAACAGCGATCCTGGTCGCATTTTTCGTATCATTTAGTAATGGTTTAATATTCAAAATGAGAACCAGTGGAATTATATCGCTGAGAGTTCAACTGCCTCCTACTGAAACACGGCCAGTGTAAGCCGTTATTTTTCACACTCTCGCTGGAGATACGTTTGCAACACCAATAATAGTTTGCATTGAATAATTAAGGTGCGTCAAAGTCACCTTCAATGTAATTAAAAGGAAAATACCTATTAGGCATTACCTGAGCACGGCTGTATGTCTATTTCCAGGTAGGCCTCTAGATAGAACATCTCACACAACTAATAACATTTTCACTCTTACTCAACCAATATGTCGAGCGTAAGTATCACACTGACAGCCGCATATTTGCCTCAAAAATTCTTCACGACAGACAACTTCACAGGCGCAAGTACTTGCTGTAGATGACAAGAACACGATCGTCTTATATTTGTCTACTTAGTACACACCTACACAAAGGCATCAGCTTTACATGATCGCCGAACGCATTCTTTTCGTGCTATTCTTGGAGTTACGGAATGAGAAAATGATATCGCTGCTCGAATGATACGAATTCCGGCCGGCCCTGGGGATATCCGGGGCCAGGGTCGCAAGGGGTGGTGCTCAACGGTGCCCCCCCCACAGCAACACATCCAGCGAAACCATATCTCCCCCACCTTATCGCCACAAACGCACTGAAGACAGACGATTCCTTCCCCGGACTTTCAAAAGACAACTCGAGGACGTGTTGTCTCCACACTGTATGCCATAGAACACTGTATAGTGAAACACTCGAGAACACCCAGCATCCAAAGGGGAGTCCGCGATACCGCGTGAATGATTGCAGTGTGATCAAAGGAGCACCCCTATAATATAGGGTGAAGTGCATTCACCCTATGGTGCGCTCCGGGGGAAGCAAGGAAAATTCATAAGGGTTGATGGTTGGGAAGATGACAATCCGGCGAAACTTCGAACGTGCCAATGAAAACCAGACAGAGGAGTTTGAAAAAGTCATTTTCCATTTCCTCCGTGAGTTAAAAATTCGTCAAATGGATAAACAAAAGAACAGAAGAGCGATAAGATACTTTTCACTAGTTAGGCCCCACCTTGAGTGTGCAGCCAGTGTATGGGATCCGAATGAATTAGGTTTGATCAGAGAACTAGACAGTGTGCAGCGAAGAGCAGCTAGGTTCGTTAAAAAGTGATACGATAGGTTGAGTAGTGTTTCAGAATTAATACTAGAATTAGGGTGGGAGTCATTATCAGAGCGTAGGTTAAGTTACAGATTAAATCTATTGGAGAAATTTCAAACGGATAGCCTTACTGAAGATGTTAGGCACATATTAAAAACACCAGCGTATTATGCTAGATTCGACCAGATAAACAAGATTAGAGAGATAGATTGTCGTACTGATTGATACCAAATGGCCTTTTTCCCCCGTAGTACAAGAGAACAGAATAGGCAGCATAGCAAAGGGATAGGTAGGGGAAATATTTTCGAGTAGTCTGCGGAGCATGATGCACGTATTTAAACCCTTAAATACCATAGATACTAACAATCTAGTTGCATGATACCCTGTAGTTACTTGTTTGCATGTCGGTAGTGCATGCTTGGTGATCTTCACCCTCTGCCACACACCCTCGCGGCGGCTTGCAGGGTATTGCGTAGATGTAGATGTAACATTGATAAGCTCGCCGGTGTTTCTATGGAACTAAATTAAGTCCGAACCAAATTAAGACTTTACCAATTTTATTCAGAAATTAAATTGGTAAAGTCTTCATCCTCCCACCCTGATTCCAATTCCTCTTAACTCACTCGATGTAAAATATTGCCAGCCCCCGAATCGCATTTTGAAAGAGGTGATAGTTCAAGCTCTATAAGTGTACTCCTCGAAAATGCTCTTTCGTGAAAAACAGTTCGAGTTCATATTCCAAATGCAAAAGTGCACTCTCCTCTCAAGCAACTTACATCTCAGACACTTGACTTCATAAATAATGCTGTTTCCTCTAATCCACCAATATATACAGCCTACAACTTTTTAACTGATAACATTGAAAGAAAAAACTACCCAAAACAAAAAAATTAATTTTTGTGGATTTAGCTCGTGTGTTCTTTCCATGTTATCATTTTTCGCTTCCACTCCATATTGCCGGAATCTTCAGGATTACCTTTTTTTTAACTATTCTCCATTTCCAAATTATTTCCCAAGTCATTTCGAAATCAATTTCCCAAGAAGCGCGTCGAAATCAAACCAATTCCAATTAATAGTAACTCTCCAGAGGATAGTGATTTTCCTCCCATTTCCTTTCTTCTAATCCTTTGTCAAAGTTCTTTAAAAAAAACTTCTGCGTGAACAGATGACTGATTTTTAAACTGCAATAACATAAAGCAGACCAGCTTCGATTCAGTTTCCGACATTGATGCAGTACCACTTCGGCATCAGTGAAAATAACTACGGATTCCAGAGGATCCATGGATAAGAAAGAGGTGACAGTTTTTATTTTGCTAGAGTTTAAGAGCAGTAAGACATTCGATCTTTACACAGAGATATCCTTGCAGCAAAAATGAGTTGGTTTTTCTCTCCTTCAACAAATCACTAGATTACTTCATCCCTAACTGGTCGAAAATATAAAGTTATTACTTATGATTCATACTCATTAAACAAAAGAGGTGTCCCTCAACGCCCTCTTTTATGACCTCGGTTATTTTCTCTTTATAATACGATTCTCCATCTGTGCCTTGAAATTGCAAGCTTAAGCGGATTATTTCCAAATATATCTGCACACTATATATCTCCAAATATATCAATTGCAAGTTTTTGCATTTTTGTTTCACTATTTCTATCATTTTTTAGTTGTGAAGTTTAGACTAGTATAACCTTGCCTCACTAATCCTTTTATATGAATGATATGCAGTGCATGTTTGGCGTGAATTCACCCATATGCCACACACTTTTATGTTGGCTTGCAGGGCGTCATGTAGATGTAGAAAGGTCACAACTGGCTGATGTAGGAATGCAGTAAATAGAGGGAATCTATGTCCACTCCTGTCCCTCTTCCCCGGCCGTGGTTGGTCGCCATGCACTCTGGCAACCCCCGGAGCCTTATCTCCGCGCCCCTCCCCGCGACCACTGGCCGCCGGAAGTGAGAATCACGAGACTACATACAACCTGCTGCAGTCCCCCCCCAACCCAAGCTTCCTCCCCCCTCCTCTTCACTTCCTCCGACACCCTTTAGGGTGCCCAAGATATTGCCCCCTTCCACCGACGGCCCAAAGGGCCCTCCGCGTCGACGGATAACGCGTCCTTCATTTGTTTGAGGCATTAGCCATTCACTGAAAAACGGACACTTTGTGCCCTCGATGACGGTGACGTTAAAATTATTTTGCGAACCCCAACTTACTACGGTAGACTGGACCACGATTACAAGATTAGAGAAATTGATTGTCGAACTGACAGATTCAAAATGTCCTTTTTTCCTCGTACAATTAGGGATATGAATAACGGTAAACGTATCCAATACGAGTGTAGCAATGGATAACATTGGTAGCTGCATGTTGGTATAAGAACTTATAGCTAACCCAACTAACGGCACGTTTTTGCATGCGTAGTTTGCTATTTTTATCTTTTTAAAAATGGCAATTCAGACGAATATATTACTACTAATGCTTTTAAATGCATGATAAGTAGTGCATGTTTGGTGAGAATTCACCCCCTGCCACACACCTTCGTGGTGGCTTGCAGTGTATCATGTAGATGTCGATGTTATGTCGAGTGTCTTTCTTGCCTTGAGCAATCGTGAATGGGAAAGACATTTTTATCAGTATAAATGATTCGTGGCCGAAATACGATTGTTGGACGAGGCAAAAAGCCTGCATTCAGTCCCAAAACTGCATTCTGCAAGTGAAGGAACGGCAATAAAGTCCAACTCCATTCGCAGGTTACACAAAAGAGTCATTTGTTAAATCATTAAGTAGTCATCTAAGCAACACGAGCAGGTTCCTTCGAAGTGTCGTAATTTAATTTCCGAGACCGCGTAATCACTTGCGGCCGGCGATGGAACGATGGATAAACCACGAGGCATATAACACGGGAAGGCACATCCCCAAGGCCCAAATATTAAAGGGTGGGAAACCTTGCCGCGGCCTTGCTTGCTCCCATAATTCATTGCGGCGAGTGCGATTCGGAGCCCAAAGTGCGATGCGTATCTCAAATAAGCTCTCCGGAGCTTTGAATGCGTCCTTATCTCCGAAAAGGTCAGCGACAGCAAACAAAAGGCATGGGAAGAAGAGCCTCTCCGACCTCCACATCAAAATCGCATCCCCTCTGGGAGAATAAGGCGCTGAATGGTCTCCAGTGGCCAGACCGGAGAGTTAATTGCATCATAATTTCGATGGTTATCTTGGCCGTGGACAAATCACCCATTAAATGGCACTGATGAAGTTGAAGGGCATGAGTCCGGTCGCCGAGTCCAAGAAGAAGTGGGAAAACGTCCACCCTTCACTGCGGTGAAGGGCGCTCTTCACTCAGACATGTGATATGATCGCATTGGGGGAATACCCACACACCTACATCCACACGATATACTGCAAACGAGGGTGTGTGGCAGGGGATACAGCGAACAAGGATTCATGGAACGACTTTAACGCCTCCAACACCTGAACCACCGACTAATATTTTGAATATAATCAATGGTATTGTTTGACCTCATTTGGAATACGCTGCCAGTGTATGGGATCCCTACGAAATCGGTCTAAATAACGAAGTTGAACGTGTGCAGCGAAGATCGGCAATTATTATAAAGGGACGGTACGATAACTATATTAGCGTAAACAGTCTATTAAATGAATTAGAATGGGGATCATTGTCAGATCACAGGTTGAAATTTAGACTTAATCTCCTAAAGAAATTCCAAGATAATATTTTCAGTGACGATGTTTTAAATATTTTTGCGAACCTCAACTTATTATGCTAGACTGGACTATATTTAAAAAATTAGAGCAATTGATTGCCAAACTGACAGATTCAAAATGTCCTTTTATCCTCGTTCAATAAGAGATATGAATAACGGTAAATATATCCAATACGAGTGTAGCAATGAATAGCATAAGTAGTTGCATGTTGGTGTAAGGACTTGAAGTTAACCCAACTAACCGCACCTTTCTCCATGCGTAGTTTGCTATTTTTAACTTTTTAAATGCTGCAGTCTAGACTAATATACCTATTAATACTAATCCTTTTAAATGCTTGATATGCAGTGCATGTTTGGCGAGTAATCACCCCATGCCACAGACCTTTCAGGTGGCTTGAAGTGTATTATGTAGATGTAGATGTAGAATAGTATCAGGCGTCACCTTGTGACAATCAGTTACGTTCATGATGTGGATTGAACAAAGGCCAGTGACTATTTTCACACTATATTTAAAAACCAACCACAATTTCGAACTCGACAATCACACTTACTTTCCCCTGCCACACACCTTTATGGTGTCTTGCAGGCAATTATGTAGATGTACTTGTCGTCACCATGGTCATTTTTAAATATAGTGGGAAAATATTTACTCGTTTTATTCTGTCCTCGACATGAATAATACTTGAATAACCATGCTTCAACTGAGGTATAAATGTATTTTAATCAATTATAACAGCCCATTGAGGATTTAGCACACACTTAATAGTGCAGCGTAGAGCAGCTAGGTTCGTTACAAAGTGTTACGATAGGTTGAGTAGTGTTTCAGAATTAATACAAGAATTAGGGTGGGAGTCATTAACAGAGCGTAGGTTAAGGTGCAGATTAAATCTATTAGAGAAATTTCAATCGGATAGCTTCACATAAGATGTAGGGCACATATTAAAAACGCCAAAGTATTATGCTGGATTGGACCAGATAAATAAGATTAGAGAGATAGATTGTCCTACTGATAGGTTCAAAATGGCAGTTTTCCCCCGTAGTATAAGAGAACAGAATAGGCAGCATAGCAAAGGGGAAATATTTTAGAGTAGTCTGTAGTGCATGATTCATGTATTAATCCCTCAAATACTATAGATATTAACAATCTAGTTGAATGAGACACTATAGTTGCTTGTTTGCATGTCGGTAGTGCATGCTTGGCGATCTTCACCCCCTGCCACACACCCTCGCGATGGCTAGCAGGGTATCTCATAAATGTTGAATAGACATAATATCAACCTCCTGTGTACCTCATTTCCCTGCGCATAGTGCCAAATTCGTAAAATTCAAAATGAACAAAAAACAGTTGACTGAGGGGCAGTAGGTACTCAAATTTTAACAATTCACCATATGTCGATGTCCTCATCAAATGGCGTTGTTGATTCGTATCGCGATTGGTCGAGGCAACGGAGTCCGATGCGAAACAAAGGGCGAATGACAATGGGAGTCTTGGCAACAGGTGCGCGACCTGCAGAAGTTGGCGCCACTGTGCTCAAGGCATCCCCGGCGCCAATCCGAGATCCCCAAACCTCGGTTCCGTTTTCTAGAAGTGTTCCGAGAGAAATGGTACACCCCGAAGAGAAGATCCGTGTTTACCATTTCGATGGAAAGCATAACAAAAGATTCCGGTCAAGAGCACCTGACATCCTTGGTAAAATTTACAAATGCCTTAGCGGGTCGCGCGAAGCGAGGCTTTACCGTCACTAATTATGTGTCTATCTTTAGAGAATATCAATGGCGACGAAGATTAATCATGTCTGTAATACCTTAAAGTATCCTATAACTGTAACAGCATTGTCCTTTTAATTTCCCATAACACTCTAATTAATTTCTTGTGACAGTGTTATTCTGTGTTCAATTGGTGAAATTTGTTTTAAGAGAATGTAAGCCAGTATTGCTTTGTGTGTATTTTGAAGGTGAACCCAACGACAGGCAAAAGCCTTAGGGTTCACATAAAGCTCCAAAATTCTTATTATATTATTTTTTTTGTATTATTTATAACTTGCTGGAGAAATGAATATTATATTATATATTAGAAAAATGAAAAGGAAGAGTCTCGATTAAGCAAATGTTATCGACCAAGTTAATGAACAAATGTTACTGACCTCTACACGAGAGGTAGAAAAGGGTACTCAGCGATGGTGGAATTTGTTGCTCTAGAGGTAAACACACATTTGGATCATCTACATCTACACGATACCCTGCAAGCCACCTCGAGGGTGTGTGGCAAGGGGTGAAGATCACCAAGCATGCACTACCGACATGCAAACAAGCAACTATAGGGTCTCATGCAACTAGATTGTGAATATCTATAGTATTTAAGGGGTTAATACATGCATCATGCACTACAGACTACTCTAAAATATTTCCCCTACCTTTCCCTTTGCTATGCTGCCTATTCTGTTCTCTTATAGTACGGGGGAAAAATGCAATTTTGAATCTATTAGTACGACAATCCATATCTCTAATCTTATTTATCTGGTCGAATCTAGCATAATACGCTTGTGTTTTTAATATGTGTCTAGCACTTTAGAAAAGCTATCCGATCGATATTTCTCAAATAGATTTAATCTGTGCTTTAACCTCTGCTCTGATAATGATTACCACCTTTATTCTTGTATTAATTCTGAAACACTACTCAACCTATCGTAACACATTTTAGCGTACCTAGCTGCTCTACGCTGCAGACTGTCTGATCAAACCTAATTCATTCGGATCCCATACACTGGCTGCATACTCAAGGTGGGGCCTAACTAGTGAAGAGTAACATCGCTCTTTTGTATCCACAAGATTCAGCTTCATCTTCTTGTCTTGGTCCACCTCCCATATCTGGTTACCTGGTGACACTTCCATGATCAATCACAATAATGTTTCATGCCACGCAGTTATGTTCCTGTGCACGCAGTAGTATGTCCTTAGCATTGCCGACGGAACCTTTCCTCCGGAAATATAATTTAATCTTCTTTAGCAAATTATCATATTATACCTAATCACTAACAGGTCCCTTCTAACAAAATGATCCTCAAATTCGATGGGGTCAGATTCTATTTTGTGAAGTTTTCTCAAGTGTACATTATACAATTTCACAGAATTTATTCACCAAGTAAAGTACACCTTTACTTGGTGAGTAAATTCTTCGAAATTTCACGACAAAATCTTCTCAAACCATCCACAGAAAACTACAAAAGAAAATTATAGAGTGAACTCCTAATTGCTGCAGTGTATTTCCTTAAATGCCAGCTCATTTTCACGATGAATCGTGTACCGCCAATATGATATCCATCAAGATCACCAACAGTTAAAAGTACAGCCGCAGTGGTAACATCCAGAAGCATGTAGGTGTCCCTTGTCCTTGTCCCTAAGTGTCCCTTGACAAATCCGTAATTATGGAAGCAGTGTGTAGCTTTTCGAACTCTTAGAAACCAACGGACACAGATGCATTCACCCTGGATATGGTGTTGGTGCAGCGAGTTGAGCATTGGCTCTCCATCTCGAAGGCTCTGGTTCTGATCCCCACAGCGGGAGGTATTTTTTCTTCCGGAGGAATCTCTAATTGAATCCAGTGTGAACAAGCTACCCCAGATGGAACGGTGTCAACCCCTTGGGCGCCTTCCGTCCAGAGGGACCGCCCCTCCTCCTCCATTCTCTAAATAATCCTTTAACTAATTACCCCCTCCTGTCCTTAATGACCTCTCCGTCGCCCGGAGCCGCTTCGATACCGCGGTCGCGCCCTCTGCGTCGCAAATGACTCGAGGAGCGAATTCGGGCGAATGGCCGCAATGGGCGAAATTAGGCGCGATCGCTCATTAGCGCGCGCGAGCCGGCTCTCATACTGTCCCGCGGACGCAACGGCTCATTTACAGGGAGCTCCGCTTTTAATTGGCGTCATCGGGCGCCGGGCAGAGAGACGAGAAGGGGGAGGGAAGGAGGGGGTGGTTGCAATTAAGACGGAGGTCTCATAACAATAACAGAGCGGGGGGAGGCGTGGCCATCCCCTCCCACCGACACGCTTCCCAAGTGACACGTGCTCGAATCGGCGCGTGACTTCCCAGCTAATGGACGTGCATGGATGACGGAGAGGAATAACAGCACCGCGCGCGGCCATCCCTCACGTCTCGGCATGTGTGCGGAGGTCATTCTCCTGCCCATCATAATCGCCGCCGGTCGAAGAGCAGCGAAGTGTAGAGAAATTCATCGCGCTTTAAATCATCTGCTGCAGCTAGGTGTGCGATATGATGTTTTGAATATCGCACGACGATATCATTGTGATATCGCGGATTCGCCGATGTATCGGTTTCGCGATATAAATAGGAAATATCGGGATATCGGTATATCGACATATCGGGATATCGGATATCGACTTATAATAACTTAAGGTGATAGATCATATAATTTTAGATAATAGAGGTTCTTTTCAATTTTTTGATATGAACTGAAATATAACCATTTTTCCTTGGTCGATAAATGGTTATTTTTTTTAAATTCCAAATTATGGTTTAAAAACAATAATTTTATGAACAAATTTGAACTTTTCTTGTTGAATTCGAGTTTTCAGTGATGAAATCGCACCATGGCCATTCCATTCCCTACATCCAAATTCTATGATAAAAAAGTTATAGTAAATAACAATAACAAAGTAGACAATTTAAAATATATAATTGACGTTTGAGGAAGTGTAATGTTTTATAAGGAAGAGACCGTTTATAGCACTTCAATCCGATCAACCATTACCGAGAAATTGCTCTAAATAGAGACATTTTTAAGAGTGACAGAAGAAAACACCAGGATCAGGTATCGCATATCGTGATATGAACACATCGGGATATCGACATATCGGGATATCGACATATCGGTTATCGATATATCGGTTATCGACATATCGGGATATCGACATATCGGTTATCGATATATCGGTTATCGATATATCGTGATATCGCGTTTCGAAATATCGACTCCCGATATCAAGTGCATATCGAGTATCGTCTACGATATATCGTTGTATCGTACAACCCTATTGATGAGCCAAGGTGTGATGGTCCATATAAACACCTCATATAACGTTCCTTAAAGAAGCACGGAAATCGCCTTTCTGTTGACATACAGAAACCCGATAATACTTCACCGAGTGCAGTGAATCACTCTTTCTCAATGAATCAACACGGCGAAGAAGTTGACACCACTCCATCAGTCCGGAAATACTCCACAGTAATGTTCGTTCCAATCTTGCTAATTTTTAATCTAAATTTCGGTGTCAGCCTTAATAGAGCTCATTGCTGTGAAAGAAAATAGGGATCGCCTTACCAGACGAGTGGAGAACTTATTGCGAAGGTTTGATCTCAAATACCACCACCTTGAGAACCGGGTTATTCACCTGGAGCATGGATGTGACTGCGTTCATTATACCGCTATTGTACCCTAGCGTATAAGTCCTGACGCCGGGGAATTCATAAATAACAAAACTACAACGGCATTCCAATTAACCAAGCCCCTCCTCACTTTGTCAACCCCTGGGTGAATACGCAAGTTGCTCTTTAGCATTTCATATTTCTCTGGATATTCTAGCGTCCAATATTTTCCAATAAAAGTAATCCAACACTGTACCTAAAATCATGCCAAACTTTATCGACAGAATCAAATCCAAGTGAAAAATAACATAGTCCCATCTTGCGTTACATATATTTTTATAAACCCTGTGTATTATGCTAGATTCGACCAGATTAGGAAGATGGATTGTCGTACCGAAAGATTCAAAATGTCATTTTCCCCCGTACTATAAGAGAACACAATAGGTAGCATTGCAAAGGGATAGGTAGGTGAAATATTATTAGTGTGGTCTGTAGTGCATGATGCACGTATTAACAACCAATCCCTTTTCACTATGTAAATACTAACCACCTAGCTGCAAGTGACCCTATTATCTAGCACATCTCCATTAAATATCCTAGTTGCATGTCAATAGTGCATGTTTGGTGATCTTCACCCCCTGCCACACACCCTCGTATGTATCCTGTAAAATAGGCCGCTAGGTATTTTTTATGAGCCTCAAAGTTTCACCGCATACACAGCGTCTCTCGGGACATCATCGTAATTACAGTAATTCATTTTGGGACAGCAAGAACGATCTATGTAAATGTGGTGATTCCATTTTATGAAATACCTGTCGACTGATTATGCAATTTCCTCGATGATATCCTATCGCTAGACCCATACAAATTAAAATTAATTGGTTCCAAAGCATCAACTTATCTCCTGTGATATTATCGTAAACGCTTTATTTTTATCGCGCTAATTTACTCGGCTCGTGTTCCGACAGAATTATCCATTTCCAAGGAATCAGCGAGTCGCTTACGCAATCGGACACATTTCATTTGGTGGGCCTGCGACATTTTTGATTAGAGCTTCCTCGATTGCATCTTCCTTGCAGATAATGCAAGAATTCCAAAAAAAGAAACACCGCAATCGCAAAACATCCCTTCTAGGAAAATTATTCTTGTCGCACCCTCCGCATATTAAAATATCTTCGAATTTCCAGATATAGTCGAGAAAAAAGCATTCCCTCCCAAATAATCAAAATAGTTTTACCCCTTGAAAAAAAATACCATTGAGACAGCAATGATCATCATATTAATGAGCAAACTTCAGCGAGAAAAATTAATTGCCCCACCTTGAGTGTGCAGCCAGTGTATGGGATCCTAATGAATTAGGGTTGATCAGAGAACTAGACAGTGTGCAGCGTAGAGCAGCTAGGTTCGTTAAAAGGTGTTAGGATAGGTTGAGTAGCGTTTCAGAATTAATACAAGAATTAGGGTGGGAATCCTTATAAGAGCGTAGGTTAAAGTACAGATTGCTTCTACTAGAGAAATTTCAATCGGATAGCTTTACTGAAGATGTTAGGCACATATTAAAAACACCAGCGTATTATGCTAGATTCGACCAGATAAATAAGATTAGAGAGATAGATTGTCGTACTGATAGATTCAAAATGGCATTTTTCCCCCGTACTATAAGAGAACAGAATAGGCAGCATAGCAAAGGGATAGGTAGGGGAAATATTTTAGAGTATTCTGCAGTGCATGATGCATGTATTTACCCCTTAAATACTATAGATACTAACAATCAAGTTGCATAGCAATATAGTTAGTAGTGCATGCTTGGTTATCTTCACCCCCTGCCACACACCCTCGCGGTGGCTTGCAGGGTATTGTGTAGATGTAGATGAATTAATTCATTTTAACCTAAATTTGTGTTGATGAGGAACCGCAAGGTTGTTTTTAGAAAAGGACTAGAAACCGTTGATGGAATTATACGCCCAAAATTACCCGAAAACGTGGTCTTTCCGTGGGTGTCTGTTAGATTCCCTGGCTATAGAAGCTTCTGGGGTTCTGCTTTGCCTCCCATTGCGAAGTCAATGCCATGAGGTGTCCTTCAGAACAGACGAAAGGCCTATCCAGACTCAGTACGGTTCACTAGCAGTTGAGATCGGTTACGAAAACTCAAAGAGAGTCGAGTGCAACTGGAACAAGAATAAGTATACCAATTGTATTTTTGAAAGGCGATCGAGGAAAGAAAGTGGTTGAAGGAGATTCGAAGGAAAAGTGTTCGCGGGAAACCCTGATAGCTGCGACTGAGTGCAGAATGAAGGGGATGGGGTGTAGAGGGGGAAAATATGAAAATGATGAACAGAATTTAAAGTCTCTGAAGAGATTCATAAAAGAGTCTTGGCAATGAGTAATAGTATTGCGAGGTGGCATGGAATGGGACTGAGGTAAGGATGCACTGAATAGCTGATTAAAAACCTATCATCAACAGTAGAACAACGAGTGAATTGAACACGGCCTAACCTATTGAGCTCCATCATTTCTCACATTTATTTGTGTCGAGCCTCTCACTTTCCCGGGGACATAGCAGGACACAACTCCACTCTTCTCCAAGCTCAAATGCTCCGCCAGTTGTGATGAGCACTCTTGCACACCGCTCTCCATCTTCATTTCCTCTTATGTCTCCCTCGAGTTGCCTGTTAAACGCCTTCGCGAGAGACCGTGGGCAGGTGGCGATCATTTCAAAAGAGCATTAATGCCCTCGCATGTCGGTATAAGGACTTGAAGGTAACCCAACTAACAGCATGTTTTTGCATGCTTACTATGCTATTTTCATCTTTTTAAATAGTGAACTTTAGACTAATATATTAATACTAATACTTTTTATGCATGATATGTAGTGTATGTTTGGTGAGAACTCACCCGCTGCCAAACACCTTTATTATGGCTTGCAGAGTATTGTGTAGATGTGGTTGCCGATGACGCAGTATTTTACAGGGAAATTCTATGCCCAAATGATAAAGGTAAACCTGGTAAAACACTGGGGTAAACACATATATGAAATAATGGGTGAAGCTAATCGTAGACTGTTGTGATAAAATGATATGGCAATATTGAAAAAAATACGTGAAAAATAAATGTTCATTCCCATTCATTGTGAAATAAATGTCTGTTTCCTCTCTCAGCTTTATAAATTCATCCCTGCAATAACTATCCATCCATTGACATATTTTCCCTGGTGGAATATTTCGACATTGACTTTATCTTTTTTAAGTGGTACTAGGTTCGCCAGTCCTTCAATCATGAAATCATGATTGTTGTGTGATCGTAAAATCTTGGATGCCAGAGCCAGAGAGTAGAATACTCGGTAATGGAACTTTGGGTCCCAGGTTAAGATTCGATGGGTCTCGGAGAACTCTCGATTGAAATCGCAAGGCTTAAGGACGTTCGGGGCACCAGAAACCATAGTAGGAATAGTGGATATAACAGGCCCTCACTCGATCTTATGCGAATTTGACAAGCCTCTGGCCTTTATACGAGGTCGATGCAGCGAAGATCGGCAAGATTTGTAAAGGGCCGGTTTGATAACCTTATTAGCGTAAACAGTCTATTAAATGAATTAAATTGGGAATCATTGTCAGATCGCAGGTTGAAATTTAGAATTAATCTCTTAAATAAATTCCAAGACCATATTTTCAGTGATGATGTTAAAAATATTTGGCGGACCCCAACTTACTATGGTAGTCTGGTTCATAATCACAAAATTAGAGTAATTGATTGCCGAACTGACTCATTCAAAATGTCCTTTTTCCCTGGCACCATTAGGGATATTAATAACGGTAAATGTATCCAGTACGAGTGGATAACATTGGTAGCTGCATATTGCTATAAGGACTTAAAGCTAACCCAACTAACAGCATCTTTTTGCATGTATGCTCTGCTATTTCAATTTTTAATTACAAATGTTATGCATGATATGTAGTGCATGTTTGGTGAGAGTTCACCCCCTGCCACACACCTTTCTGGTGGCTTGTAGGGCATTATGTAGATGTTGATCTACCGTCAAATTACCAAACTTTGGGTGGATCACAGTGTGAACAAACAAAACAATAAATATATCAACGTTTATACTCCATTTATAAAGTAAATATACTTTGTTTGCTTACTTTAGATACAATGTTTTAATTAGTCTATAAAGTATATAAATTAAAAAATTTCCAATGACGTAGGATTAATAAATATTAGAAATTCTCTTAGATATTGGAATAAATATAATTAATATAGGGAATATATCATTTCCATCACAATACGGACAAATAAAACGGATGTGGGACCGATAATTAGGGACAAAAATTAAATAAACACCCATTTAACTTCCGGAAGTGGGTTTAATAATCACCCTAAATCACTTTTGACAGTGCCCTAACTACTTCTTCAATTTCCCAACTGTAATGTTGAAACAGGATGGTAACTCCTTTGAAATCAATTCTTATCACCTCTCTCCTCCTCCCTCGATATTCCCTTCCCACCTCCCAAACCTCTTCCCTCGCACACGTGAGCAAGCACCCCTTCTCTTTTCACTACCTTCTTACCTACAATTCACTCTTTTTCCTATTGCTCACGTTCCAAACTATTAGTTCTCTATATAAACGCGCATGTGTGCGAATCAACAACGTTATTGATGCACTGCCCTCTCTAAAATTATCGAAGCTGAGTAACAGGTAACACGACAGCAGACGGCCACGGTAACCAGATAGTTAACTAACTGGCCTGGCAAAACTGGCACAGAGGTCGCGGGATCCAATCAACCCATTTAGAGTTAAGTGTGAGTTATATAGCGTGATTATTTCAACATTTAGAGAGAACCTTGAGACTTCATTTGACTACAGAAGACAGTTATACATTGTTATCATTAAACTATAATAAAAACCTCTTTTTATTATTCTAGATCTGATCAAAGAAACACGATATTGTCATTCCGAGAGAATTAAAATGTCATTTTTTCCGCGTACTGTAGAAGAACGCAATAGGCAGCATAGCAAAGGGATCGGTGGGTGAAATATAGTTAGAGTAGTCTGTAGTGAACCTAGCACGTACAAAATAAGAAATAATGAATTAACCAAAGTGTAATCCATTAAATATCTTGGAATAAGACTGACACATGATCTTTCCTGGGGTAAACACATACGTGAAATAAGCTAATCGTAGACTGGGATTCATCAAAAGAGTATTGGATAAATGTGACGATCATGTACGAGAAATCAGCTACTTTTCCCTTGTTAGACCTCATTTGGAATATGCTGCCAGTGTATGGGATCCCTACGAAATCGGTCTAAATAATGAACTTGAACGTGTGCAGCGAAGATCGGCAAGATTTGTAAAGGGACGGTACGATAACCTTACTAGCGTAACCAGTCTATTAGACAGTAGACAGGACCATAATCACAACTTAGAGAAATTGATTGCCGAACTGACAGATTCATAATATCCATTTTCCCTCTTACAATTAGGGATATCAATAGCGGTAAATATGTCCAATACGAGTGAATCAATCCATAGCAAGGTATAGGTAGTTGAATGTTGGCATAAGGACTTGAAGGTAACACAACTAACAGCACGTTTTTGCATGCTTACTTTGCTATTTTTATCTTTTTAAATAGTGATGTTTAGACTAATATATAAAAAGTAATTCTTTTAAATGCATGATATGTAGTGCATGTTTGGTGAGAATTCACCCCCTACCACACACCTTAATGGTGGCTTTCAGGGTATTGTGTATATGTAGATGTAGTGCATGATGCATGTATTAACGTTACTAATCCATGAATGATAGGTACATAGAGATAAAAATATAAAGATAAACGCCTTGATAACCAGCATTCCTTTCATTATTGTGCAGATACTAAACATCTAGCTAAGGATGTGACTCTTGTATCTTAAAATTTCCATGATGTTGTAACATGGTAGCTCTTAGTTTCATGTAAGTTCAAGCACCCCCTGCCACTCATCCTCGCGGTGGCTCACAGGGTATCATATAAATGCAGGTGAGAAGACGCAAGGTAAAACCCTTCTGGCAGAGATATAAAGGTTCTGCACCCTTAGTCCAGTGTGTTACCCCCACCGAACCCTTGCAATGACTTCCCCGCAGACGAGGGGAGGTTCCGAAAATCTCGGCGTGGTAGCAGGCTGGCCGGACACCCGCCAAAAGGTTTCCACGTTGCTTCGGAAGGAAGGGGAGGGGGCATGTTCTCAACCGAAGACGCCCAGCGGAACGGAAAACCGCAGTCTTTCTTAAAATACTCCGCCGCCGATGCCACGGTATATTTCCCCGAGCGACCGCGGTTTCCACGCAATTCTCCAGTTGCCGCTCTAATCGTGGGAATCTCTGCTCCACGCAACCAGTGACGGAGCACTCATGTCATAAAGTCATAACTCTTACGTCTAACCGCCTTATAAAGCAAAGCATTCCTTCCCCAAGTACTCTGGTTAAGTATGCGAGGTCATTTTCGTGGTATTTTTGTGGCTCAATGCAATGAAACTCTGAAGAACATGATAAAAGCTTAGATCTTTGTTTTTTTACCTTGCTGGGTCGACCAAATAGACATTTGTTCATGGCAATGATCCGAAGGGAAGAAGTTATTATAACTCGTACTTCATTAAGTGTTCTTTTATTCTCGGATAATGGCACAATTTTAACTTTATTCACAATGGCAGGCAGAACTTAACCTTAAAAAGTGTGTAGCTATCAATTTTTGGGGGAGGAATAATTCGATAGAGCGATCCTATAAAATTAGTAACACGAAGATCGAAAACGTTGAAACCATGACGTATTTAGGTGTAACAATCACTAAAGATTTATCGTGGGGAGACACATCCGGGAAATGCGGCCGAAATCCACATGCGGCCGAGCGAAGAGAAAGCTAGGATTTATAAAAAGAGTACTAGGGAAATGTGATGAGAAGACAAAAGAGCGATGTTACTTTTCACTAGTTCACCTTGAGTATGCAGCCAGTGTATATGGGATCCGAATGAATTATGTTTGATCAGAGAACTAGACAGTGTGCAGCTAGGTTCGTTAAAAGGTGTTAGGATAGGTTGAGTAGCGTTTCAGAATTAATACAAGAATTAAGGTGGGAATCATTATCAGAGCGTAAAATAAAGTACAGACTTAATCTATTAGAGAAATTTCAATCGGATAGCTTTACTGAAGATGCTAGGCACATATTAAAAACACCAGCGTATTATGCTAGATTCGACCAGATAAATGAGATTAGAGAGATAGATTGTCGTACTGATAGATTCAAAATGGCATTTTCCCCCCGCACTATAAGAGAACGGAATAGGCAGCAAAGCAAAGGGATAGCTAGGGAAAACATTTTAGAGCAGTCTGTAGTGCATGATGCATGTATTAATCCCTTAAATACTATAGATACTAACAATCTAATTCTATAGTTGCTTGTTTGCATGTCGGTAGTGCATGCTTGGTGATCTTCACCCCCTGCCACACACCTTCACGGTGGCTTGCAGGGTATCGTATAGATGATAACGTTTTCCTTTTGTTCTTTGCAACGATCCAAACGGGACTTCTGAGTAGCACAATGGTCATACTGGGTACATTGGCTTAACCACCCGATCTGAAACCAATGCCCATCATCCATAGATCAGTTGCACCCCAGCTAATCTGGAATTAAATGAATTCGGTTCGAGGAGTAGAACAATTAAATCCACCTAGTCTGACCAAATTGTCGGCTTCTTCAAACTCTCATGCAAAAGTTAAAATTTAGCTCGAAGATGATTTCGGAAACGGAAGCATGAACTAATATTAAATTTATTTATGGAACGTCTTAAAGTAAAGAAAGAAAGGATGCCAGAGAGCAAAGGTATTGCAGAATAAAATAAGTCATAAAAACTGTTCATCCGGAATAAGCTCGCTACTTGTTTCTTCGATAGTAATATTACATGCCGCTCAATTTTCTCAGGCAACTTTTCGACAACTCAAGAGCTGCCCCGACCCCACTTCCCTGGCACCAAGGCACTAAGGACGTTGATCCGAAAAGTGAAAGTCTTGTCATTCTTTTTATATTTTCAGCACTTATACAACTAAAGTTCCTCTATCTAATAAAGTAAAGATAATTATACCAAACCATATTCCTTTTTGCACAAATTACATTTGAAATTACATACGATTAACGGCGAGAATGGCCATCACATGGGAATAAAACGTTTAAAAATACCATAGCGACATGTCGTTTTTGCAAAAAACTGATATTTTATGTGTAATTTCACCAGGAATAAAATGACACGGAAAAAAAAGTATCAACCTACCGTATTTTTCGCAAAATCCACCAATTTATGCACTTATAGCAGACTAAATGCGTTAGTTGACTTCAAGTGGCGCTTGCGGTCGCTGTAGCCAAAATGGTTGGCGTATGAATAATATAATTACTAATGAGATATTAAAGAATATTTCAAGGAATATTATAACATAACGTTTGATAGTAATATTCTGGTGTTATGCATGAGTAAATTCATTGAGTACATGAATTTATTTCTGTGACGTTAATGCTGAATTGACTCCATCGTTAAAATTAATGATGATTAAAATTATCATAAAAAATAAATACTTCGACTTTAAATCATATTTCTTGTGATACTTATGACTTTCAATAGCTTGGGTAATTTTCTTTGTGAACTAAGGATCACTTAGCAGGCATGTACTCGTACTTAAATTAATAAGATCCCTTAGACAACTTGACTCAAGAAGTCGCGAGCCAGCCTCCTTAAATAATCCGCTACGGTAGATCCGCTCTTCGGCCAAACTCTCAAACGTCGCGACCATGAAATCACAGGACGAAACAGGCTTTTGCTCATGAGCCCTGACTTGCCGGGCGATTCTCATCTCTCGAGAGCATCACTGGCATATCTACCCACGCCGTAGGCACCAAACCGTGGCACGGTGACCTCCGGTGGAACAGGATTGCAACCCGAGGGCTGAAGGTGTGGGGATTGACGCAATGAAAACCACTTCGTGGCATATGCATGCAAATGTTGGAATAGAGACCTCGATATGCTAGATAAAAATGCTCCGGTCATCCGCGGTGATCCCCTCAATTTTCACATGCGTTAAGGCGTTCAAATCCGCGTTTTTCACGACGCGTAACGGATTAGTGATTCGATAAGAACACGAGAGCTCCCATGTGGAACCAAAACTTTCGAAGAACGGACTAAGATTACTTAGAACAGCAAAGACCGACTGTTACAATTCTCCTGGACTAGCCGTGACGTAAGTGCGCGTCGAAAATCATTTCCGTCTTCATCTGATAAGTCTCGTGAGGATGTGTGGTTGGCAGCGTTCATAAACCACATATCATTTAAAATAAAATAAAAACAAATGAATAAGCGAACGGGAAGTGAACTTTAAATTTACATTACCATAAGATTAAACCGATTCAAGGAGGATTTCGACACTAAAGTAAGCCATCCAAGAAATTCACAAGAGCACTTAAAGTTGAAGAATGTGGACGATCCATTAAGAAAATGCGTGCATCAGGAGAGAGAGAGAAGCGGTACGAAAAAAAAGATACTCCTCAAATGTTGGCTGGAATAATTGCACCCTCAATGAATTGGTCAAGTTGAGTAGTGTTTCAGAATTAATAAAAGAATTAGGGTGGGAATTATTATCAGAGCGTAGGTTAAAGTACAGATCAAATCTATTAAAGAAATTTCAATCGGATAGCTCTACTGATGATGTTAGGTACATATTAAAAACACCAGCCTGTTATGCTAGATTCGACCAGATAAATAAGATTAGAGAGATAGATTGTCGTACTGATAGATTCAAATGGCATTTCTCACCCGTACCAGAAGAGAACAGAATAGACAGCATAGCAAAGGGATAGGTAGGGGAAATATTTTAGAGTAGTCTGTAGAGCATGATGCATGTATTAACCCCTTAAATACTATAGATATTAACAATCAAGTTGCATGAGACAATATAGTTGCTTGTTTGCATGTCGGTAGTGCATGCTTGGTGATCTTCACCCCCTGCCACACACCCTCGTGGTGGCTTGCAGGGTATCGTATGTAGATGTATCTCATCAACTACCTTTCACAGGTTGCCTTTCTCTCGCGGGAAAATAAACTGGCCTTGATGAAATGTGGATTAGGAAGAGAAGTAATCATAGGATCATAGGCTTGCACCGTAACTTCCTTTATATGGGTGCAAATGGGTGCGGGGAAGTTCCGAATCTGAAGGTATCCTCATGCACCAAACGGATTTCGGCACCAGGCACCAGAAGAGAAACGTTTCGCTCGACAGCGCACAACCATTAAAGATCCATCAGCCCATCTTTTGCGATTAAGCGCAAGGCTTCACGGTACCGGAGTTTAAATACAGATTCATCATCTCAGAAATATGTTTCAAAGTATTCACAAGACACAATCATGGAATAAATTATAATTTACAACCGTGAAATCAATTTTGTACACAATTATACAAGTCGTTTAAGAAATGAGAATTTTTATTTTAGAAATATCTCGGTTAATATTTGTCGCGAGTTGCCGATGAGGTTTACTTGGCGTCCCCACTGGAATTTAGCTCTCGCTTTATTCTTAACCACTGCAAATGTGTAGAGTACTCTTTATCCCCTGTAAACCGTATCGTACTTGAATTCGTCAGAAAATGAAGCTGTTTCGCCTCCTGGATACTAACTTTCGACGCATCGATAACGCAAAATGTGATATGTCTGGTCGGTAGCGAAGTAACTTGCGGTCAGTTGCGAAATGCCACAAAGAAGCACTATGCTCACACTCCCAAACTAATTTTTCGTTAAGTCAAAAACATCTGCTCTTTTCTCCCTTAACTCCTCTTTAACTCCTTCCCCAACGCTACTTAGCAACTCTTTCATTCTTATTTCATCTTCAATTTGACCACCACCGCAATTCTTCCAATCTCGATTTCCTCTTCCCTTAAACACACACACCCTCAATTCCCTTTTCCATCCTCGCATCATGTTTCTCGTACTCCTCACTTACTTCTTCAGCTATCGGTGTGGGAGCCCATACGAAATGGTAGGTCGGGTTCGTGTGGCAGCCAGAGAGATGCCCTCCCCGACCGAGGGCTCTCGTTCGAATCCCGGCAAAGGTAGATTTTTCGTAGATATACCGGTATCCTCCCCCAGAGTACCTGTGTAAGGAGAGCACATCTACTTAGTTCAGCACTCCGTCCGGCGAATGGGACGTTAAACCGTGGTTTTCGTTGGCGCCTTTCGTTCGGCAATGCAAACACCGGGTTTCCCTCTTGCACTTCCTCTGTTCCTCGCAGATTCCGAACAATATCCATTGACCCGCCAATCACAACATAAATCACCCCTCCAAACAAAATAACTACTACCACATGTCGCAAAGCGGAACATTGCCAGACTCAACGCCGACGAGAATGCACAGTCCCTTCATCCAGCGTATTACTATCACATCTTTCGGTTGAAAATGTGATTTCGCAGCCCGACATCGTTTTCATTCTCTACGTTTTAAAATATCATGGGTTAGACAGTAAAATTACCTATATCATGGATTAATGATTTTCTGCATGATCGGGTGCAAAGAGTTGTTTTTGACGGTGTTACCCCACGGGCAATTAAAGTCACTTCGGGTGTCCCACAAGGTAGTGTGATAGGTCCACACCTGTTCCTTTTGTAAATAAATGATATCAATAAGGTAATAACAAGTAAGCTTCGTCTATTTGCCGATGACGCAGTAGTATACAGGGAAATTTTATGCCCAAACGACAAAGAATATTTAAATGATGACCTACAAGAAATTCAAAATTGGTGTGATACATGGCAATTAGAATTAAACTTTAAAAATGTCTTGTAATGAATTTTTGGAAAAAGAATAGCTCTCCTCCTAGCACCTACAGAATTAGTAACAATGTGGAATCAATTAAATATCTTCGAATAAGACTGATACATGATATTTCCTATACCTATACGTAAAAACACATACGTGAAATAACGGGTCAAGCGAATCGTAAACTGGGATTAGTCAAAAGAATACTGGGTAAATGTGACGATCATGTACGAGAAATCAGCTACTTTTCCCTTGTAAGACCTCATTTGGAATATGCTGCCAGTGTATGGGATCCCTACGAAATCGGTCTAAATAATGAACTTGAACGTGTGCAGCGAAGATCGGCAAGATTTGTAAAGGGTCGGTACGATAACCTTATTAGCGTAACCAGTCTATTGAATGAATTAAATTGGGAATCATTATCAGATCGCAGGTTGAAATTAGACTTAATCTCTTAAACCAATTCCAAGACCGTATTTTCAGTGAGGATTTTAAAAATATTTTGCGGACCCCAACTTACTATAGTAGAGTGGACCATAATCACAAAATTAGAGAAATTGATTGCCGAACTGACAGATTCAAAATGTCCTTATTTCCTCGTACAATTAGGGATATGAATAACGGTACATATATCCAATACGAGTGTAGAATTGGATAACATTGCATGCATGTTGGTGTAAGGATTTGAAGCTAACCCATTTAACAGCATGTTTTTTTGCATGTATGCTTTGCTATTTTTATCTTTTTTTAAATAGTGTAGTTTAGAACAGTATATAAATACTAATCCTTTTATATGCATGATATGTAGTGCATGTTTGGTGAGAATTCACCCCCTGCCACACACATTTTTGGTGGCTGTCAGGGTTTTATGTAGACGCTCCACAGTATTTCCCGCATTACTCCCGACTCGTGTTGGCGAGCGAAGGACCCCTTCAAGAGGGAATAGCATCCCTAACCCTTGAGCTCCCTCCGCAAGAGCCCCTTCGCTTTCATGCCCTGGGGGCGCGCGCAGCGAAGCGACCGCCTCTTTCGTCGACGGCAAAGCGCCGACATTGGCCCGCGCAAAAACCCGGCTCCCCGCCGGCCGTGCGCGGTGTCGCGCTCCGGTAGATTGCCAACATACCGACACCGTAGGAAAATCATAAATTAGAAAAAAATTGAACGCCGAACTGACGGATTCAAAATATGTTCTATCCTCCTACAATTAGCGATATGACTAACTGTAAATATACCCAAGAGCATAAATACAAGTGTGTCAATGGACAGCCTAGGTAGTTGCATGCTGGTAGGTAAAGTATGTTTTTGCCTGCATCATATGCTATTTTAATATGGGTTTAATTGTGTTTAATTTTTAATCGTGAAGTTTATACCAGACTATCATAGAGAACATAGAAGAGAACAGAAAAGGCAGCATAGCAAAGGGATTGGTAGGGGAAATATTTTAGAGTAGTCTGTAGTGCATGATGCATGTATTAATCCCTTAAATACTATAGATATTAACAATCTAGTTGCATGAGACCCTATAGTTGCTTGTTTGCATTTCGGTAGTGCATGTTTGGTGATCTTCACCCCCTGCCACACACCCTCGCGGTGGCTTGCAGGGTATCGTGTAGATGTATATGTATCATCCTTTATACGAATGATATGTAATACATTTAAGGTGTGAATTCACACCCTGCCACACACCTTTATGGTGGCTTGCAGGGCATTATGTAGAAATATATGAAATCACGATATGTAACCGGTAGGATAATTTCTCCAACCGCGGAAAAGGAAATTAACTGGACAATTCCTTCGAAGAGCGGTTATAGCTCCAAATAATCCAGGAGATGAGTATGATGGAAATATTGACAGGGCATGGCGACTGCAGAAGTTATTCAAAGAGAATAGGAAAAATAAACAATGATAACTGCCCCTGAATAAAAGAAACTGATGACAGAGAACATGATTATTTGAGTGCAGCAAATATACGAAAGAAAAACTGCAGTCAAAAAAATAAACCATGTGGGCAATTCGCACTTATGGATAGGCCGAGAAATACAGGTGACAGCATATCTACTTCTACATTTCATTGAGGAATAACTGTAACTAAATTGACAGACATGTAGTGTTACTAAATGGGAAAACAAGAAGAAAAAGAAAAAATTAACCACAATCAGTGAAAATCAATGAACAGATAAGAAAACATCATTGTATAGCAAGAGACTAGGAGCCAGAAAAGAAGTGATTTTCAAGAAAGAAAAAAGACATTTATAATTGCATATATATAAGAATCAAGGAACCTGTTGAAAGATACCATGAATAGCTTTTTTTAACTGATTAAAATGTTTTTAATCGTCTTTTATTAAATGAGTACCTTAATGGGAGTTAAGAATAACTGGTATCCCCACGCATGCACCGTGCGTGCATTGAACGAATTAATCTGAGGCAGAGGTGAGAGGTGAATCCTACAATCACATTCCACCTTAGGTATGCTTGTACCTCAATATCGCATTGCGATATCACGAACATAGTGCAGCCGATATATCGCCACGATGCGCAACCATATACGCATTTGCTCATTGCTAACTACATCTACCTACATCTACATAATACCCTGCAAGCCACCATAAAGGTGCGTGGCAAGGGGTGAGTTCTCACCAAACATGCACTACACTTCATGCATAAAAAAGGATTAGTATTTACATACTGTTCTATACTTCACTATTTAAAAAAAGATAACAATAGCAAAGCAAACATGCTGTTAATTGGGTTACCTTCAAGTCCTTATATCAACATGCAGCTACCAATGTTATCCATTACTACACTAGTATTGGATATATTTACCGTTATTCAAATCCCTAATTATACGAGGAAAAAAGGGCATTTTGAATCTGTTTGTTCGGCAATCAATTTCTCTAATTTTGTGATTATGGTCCAGTCTACCATATTAAGGTGGGCTCCCAAAATATTTTTAACTACGTCACTGAAAATATGGTCATGGAATTTGTCTAAGAGATTAAGTCTACATTTTAACCTGCGATCTGATAATGATTCCCAATTTATTTCGTAGACTGGTTACGCTAATATAGTTATCGTACCGTCCCTTCACAAATCTAGCCGATCTTCGCTGCACACGTTCAAGTTCGTAATTAGACTGATTTCGTAGGGATCCCATACACTGGCAGCATATTCCAAATGAGGTCTTACAAGGGAAAAGTAGCTGATTTCTCGTACATGATCGTCACATTTACCAAGTATTCTTTTGAAGAAACCCAGTTTACGATTAGCTTGACCCATTATTTCACGTATGTGTTTAACTAACTAACGCTAGAAAGCGGCCGGCTGTTTCGGCACTTCTCACACGAGAGGACGGTTCACGGAGGACTTCCGGTTAGCAGGGTCGTCCAAAACAGGGATAGCAGGCAGTTTCAGATAATTTTGCCGCAAGTCAGCAGCCTTGCACTTCACCAACGAAGCTTCCCCGTAAACCACTTCAGGAGTTTGTTTCGTTGCGGCCGTTGGCATCGGCATTCGTATAGCTCTACGTTGTGTCGGTCGACTTTCGATGTAGACACGTGAAGGATCTAGCTATTGAAGCACTAAGATATCCTAAATACCGGCCGCGTCATGTGAGACATCCGTCTCAGATGTGATGTGATGAAATCGCTTCATGTTCTGTTGAGTAACAGTCCGGCCTAGGGTGAACGCTTGCAGTGAACAAGAGCATAAGTCCTCCATCTAATTGAATCACATGAAAATGTCCTACAAAATAAATAGCGCAGAAAAAACTTAACCTAGCGGAAATAATTACAAAATAAAAAACAACAACTCTACGGCAACTATAGCAGAAGGCATATCGACTTCGTTAACTGTCCGCGTGCCGTGATTGGTAAATATTTCATTCTTAATGGAAATAAGACGCTGCATTCTTTCACCCAGATTCATTAAATAAATGGTAAACTAGAACCGATTCCGATGGACACGTGTTTCACTGCCGCAAAGTCATTCCGTTCGGTGGGAGGCAAATAGCGTTTTGCAGACCAATCGGCCGATAAAGCATTTGGACGGAGCTTTCAGAAGTCTAATCCGGTTGAAGTATTTTGAACACGCCCAACCAAACTCACGCCATTCCATTGTACGAGCATCAGATCTTACTGCGAGAGGCAAATGTCCACAGTACGTCAAATTTCGCAGGGAAGATAGCAACCAACCATTCAATCCTGATGAGAAAATTACGTGCGACGTTGAGCTTCGAGCGCAAGTGCTCTATCCTCACCTATCTAGCCGACGACCTTCGGGATTAATTTTGTTGCTTCACGAAATTTTTCGCTTGATTTTCCATCCAACAAGTTTTCTTCCCGAACGATTGCATGTCTAATAATAAATAGATGACCTAACGGAAGACGGACCGAAAAGGTGAGGACCGCTTTGACGCGATTCTTGCTCAAAGGCATCGATGCAAAAAGTACGGGGTCAACTTAGATACGAGAGGAGCGAGTACCAAATTCATAATTTAATCCACGCGTACATCTTCAGAATCACCGAACAGATTAATCCTAGCATTTGTTTCGTTAAAATGAAATGGCATCATATTGTTTCCGTACATTTTACACCCAGGCATTTAGATAGATTCTCAAGTGTCCCACAAGGCCCCTAATTGTCCTTTTTTTCCTCGTACAATTAGGGATATTAATAATGGTAAATATGTCCAATACGAGTGAATCAATCCATGACATAGATAGTTGCATGTTGGCGTAAGGAGTTGAAGGTAACCCAACTAACAGGATGTTTTTGCAAGCTTACTTTGCTATTATTATCTTTTTCAAAAGTAAGTTTAGACTAATATATTAGTAGTAATCCTTTTTAATGCATGATAAGTAGTGCATGTTTGGTGAGAATTCACCTCCTGCCACACACATTTATGGTGGCTTGCAGAGTATTGTGTAGATGTAGATGTTAAGAGTTCCCATAACTAACTCCGTCGTTTGCGTCAAATCCACCTCACTTCGGCGAAACAAGATGCACAACCTGCTACGTTCCTCAGATGCCTTAACAACATGAAATTGTTGTCGTGGGAGGCGACCGGCGACTGAAGACATCTGCGCCAAGGAAGCGAGCTGGGTTGGAGTTTACGGAGGAGGGAAACCCGGTGTCGGTATTGGCCTTCTATTTCCAAAAGGTGCCTAGGGGGCCACGGCTTATTAACGTCCCATCTGACTGACAGTGTACGGAACTCAACAGATCTTCAGAAAAAACTAAATTAGAGATCGGTATACCAATATAAACTCCGCCCCTGCCGCGATCCGAACCCGGGCCCTCGGCATGGGAGATCCAGAGAACCGGGGAAACGCTCATAAGAGGCTTCCTTCGTTGTTGTCAACCGTTCAACTACAGCTTAATCCTGAGCCAAGACACAACAACCATGCGCTTGGGGAATGTGTTTGAAACCGTCGAGATTATCTCGAATGGGTAACCAAGGAGTCACTTGGTTCAAACATGAAAAGTTTGCGAATTTATTGTGTCTAACTCGCTCGTTACAGCATCATTAACTGTTTCCAGTTGAGTTCTTCTCATCAGCCTCGAATATAGAGCTCTCAAATGAGGTAAAACTCAAGTGTAAGCAATGGATAAGGTTATAATCACCTGTTTTAGCCAACCAAATTTGCGAACCATTCGTGTTGGTACCACGTGACACCTTGGTTACCCATTCGAGATAATGCCGACGACGGTTTCAAACGCAACCTCCCCTGTGCGGGTGAGTAGCATGGCCTTTGGGTCGCGTCCTCAGCCTCACACTGCCGTGGCCGGCACACCAAGGGTCGAACCCGGATCCCCGGCCTGAGAGAGCACGGGAGGACAGCTACGGAGGCAGAGGGAGCGAATCCCTCCCGTCGAGGGAGATGGACGAGGAACACACAGGATGCCGGGAAATCAGGTGACTACCGCGAATCAAGATCCTTGAGTATACAGCCAGTGCATATGGGATCCGAATGAATTAGGTTTGAATGGTCCCCTGATAGGAATTATGTAATGATCGGAATAACATATAGGGTCTAGCTAATAGTAAACTGGGATTCATCAAAACAGTATTGGGTAAATGTGACGATCATGTACGAGAAATCGGCTGCTTTTCCCTTGTAAGACTTCATTTGGAATATGCTGTCAGTGTATGGGATCCCTACGAAATCGGTCTAAATAATGGAACTTGAACGTGTGCAGCGAAGATCGGCAAGATTTGTAAAGGGACGATACGATACCCATAATAGCGTAACTAGTCTATTGTATGAATAAAAATGGGAATCATTGCAGATCGCAGGTTGAAATTTAGACTTGCTCTCTTAAACAAATTCCAAGACCATCTTTTCAGTGATGATTTAAAAATATTTTGCGAACCCCACCTTACTACGGTAAACTAGACCATTCACAAAATTAGAGAAATTGATTGCCGAACTGACAGATTCAAAATGTCCTTTTCTCCTCGTACTATTAGGGATATGAATAACGGTAAATGTATTTAGTACGAGTGTAGCAGTGGATAACATTGGTAGCTGCAGGTTGATATTATATAGCATGATGGACTTATAGCTAACCCAACTAACAGCATGATTTTGCATGTAAGTTTTGCTATTTTTATCTTTTTTTAAATGGTGTAGTTTTGAACAGTACCTATATAAATGCTAATCCTTTTTTATGCATGATATGTAGTGCATGTTTGGTGAGAATCCACCCCCTGCCACACACCTTTATGTCGGCTTGCAGGGTATGTAGATGTAGATGTAGGTTTGACCAGAGAACTAGACAGTGTGCAGCGTGGAGCAGCTAGGTTAGTTAAAAGGTGTTACGATAGGTTGAGTAGTGTATCAGAATTAATGGAATAATTAGGATGGGAATTATTATCAGAGCGTAGGTTAAAGTACAGATTAAATCTATTAGAGAAATTTCAATCGAATAGCTTTACTGAAGATGTTAGACACATATTAAAAAACCAGCGTATTATGCTAGATTCGATCAGATAAATAAGATTAGAGAGATAGATTGTCGTACTGATAGATTCAAAATGGCATTTTTCCCCCGTGCTATAAGAGAACAGAATAGGCAGCATAGCAAAGGGATAGGTAGGGGAAATATTTTAGAGTATTCTGTAGTGCATGATGCATGTATTAACCCCTCAAATACTATAGATACTAACAATCAAGTTTCATGAGATTGCTAGTTGCTAGTTTTCATGTCGGTAGTGCATGCTTGGTGATATTCACCCCCTGCCACACACCCTCGCGGTGGCTTGCAGGGTATCGTGTAGATGTAGATGGATCCTCTTCTCGAGGGACAGTCGCACACGACTTTGCGACGGCCAGAATCGAGAGAGGCCTCTTGCGGAGGATCAGTAATCGCTGGAAGGTCTGTTATAATGCTGTCTTTAGGAAAGAATCTAAAGACGCAAGTATACAACATGAAAATGATTAAACATCGTTGAAGGACGTAAAAATGTCATGTTAGACGCTTTTTATGCAGCCTGCATACGTGTGCCACGTTCGGTGTATATGGAATTTATACGACTACATAAGCAACTGGCGAGAAACAATCAGATTTTGTTTAAAATCCTAAGCTAATTCGGCATCTTTATACAATAGTCAAGGATACAAAAAGTTCAGCCTATATATTACTTCCGCATTCCCATCCGTTTAGTGCTTAAACATTTTTCGCGAATATGATATCCATGATAATAAAAAAGCCGCGTTTTCAGGAAAGCTAAAAAACTACGCCGCTAAATTTTTTTACGACCAGAGTTGATATGGATTTTCTTAAGAATAGTATTAATAGATTTGCTTCCTATGGGGACGAAGACGTGGAGTGGGAAAGTGGGAAAGAAGTGGGATGTCTGCCGGTCCATTTTCTTCACGAAGTGCGTTAATGCCAGCCGATGAGTTCATTCAAGAAATTAATATAGAGCGTAAAGACTCCTCTTTAAGAGCAATAAAAGTATAAAGTCACGTGATAAAATCGTGAGAGGAGACCTAACCTTTTATTGGCTACAAACGGAGCTCCATTAAGCATTATGAGGGCAGGAAATTATGCTTTCCGTACGCAGTCCTAATGAGGAAGTTGATTTTAAGAGGCAACGAAGAGTTCTTTAGCTGGAGACATTTCCTCCGAAGGCTTATTTGGATACTAGAACCAAGATTAATATATCTGTGATACACAATTCCTCGGCATTTTTTTCGTTTGCACTTACGCAGGTTTTAATTAAAGGTAGTATGTAAAATAATGAATTTTGCTCTTAAAAAGTGGTTCGAATTAAAAAAAATGGATGAAGAAACAATGAGAGTTAAAACTGTTTGAGCTAAGTTTGGATCACGGAATATTGGTCAAATCCAATGCAATTGCAAAATTCCTACAGTTTGAAGAATGGTAGATTTTAGTCAATAACCACTAATAACACAAAGCTAATCTTATGCAAACCATTCGCAATAAACGACGATTTCTGCCTTGGTCCTTGAGATCTTTCGGACATATAGAGGCACAATATTAATGCTCATCATTGCTTGAACAAATATGGACAGTCTTTGCATTGAACGGCATAGTTGAAATAATAGAAACATTTTAGCAGTAAAAGAATTTCTTGAGAATAAAAAGGATTATGAGTAGGGAAAAAGCCTGAAATCTGAGGTTACCTAGAGAGTGCACAATTTTGGCAAAGAAATGGAGTAATTCCATTCAAATCAGATTGATTCCGTCGTTAGAGACTAATCATGCACCAGATAATTCGATTACACTTCTCTTCCGACTCATCCAGTAAACATATATAGCTCTTAAATTTTCCATATTTACTTTTGATTCAAGTAACAGAGCAAAGTACTCCCAAGTAATTGCTTGAAGTGCCATATAATTTCCAGTGATTACTATAACCCAGCCCAATTACCATTTCGTACTTAATGCATATATATAATTTTCAACTTCACAGCAACCAAACAAATTTCTGAATTTTTCATGAGAAAGATAACATGTATGTGACAATTTTTCTAGTTTTAGATGTTTTCCAGCGAATTTAGGACATTGGTATAAAATGAGCTCAACTTGCATTAGATATGAGTAGGTACTAGTCCAAAGCTAAAAACTGACGGGTCGAAATACGCAAACACTAAAAAGACGAAATATAACATTAAAGAAACTTTGGAATCCTCGGAAGCCGGACACGCTCATTCCATTTCCAGATGTCAAGATGCTAAACGACAGAGTTTAATTTTTTTTAATTTTCAATCAATTCAGACTGAAAAATAAATGTTCATCTTAAAAAAAATGTCTTATTTTTGTATGCTTGCCGAGTGAATTTTTTCAACTGAATCATAGACTATTGTACTGCATCATCCTACTATTTCGTTCATGCCTACCAGTCCTGTAGCACACGGTAGGATTACTCATCTTATTAGCTGTATGCCAAAATGCACTCATAGGGATATGAGTAACGGTAAATATATATCCAGTACGAGTGTAGCAATGGATAACATTGGTAGATGCATGTTGGTATAAGGACCTGAAGCTAACCCAACTAACAGCATGTTTTTGCATGTTTGCTTTGCTATTTTTATCTTTTTTTAAACTGTGTAGTTTAGAACAGTGTATAAATACTAATCCTTTTTTATGCATGATATGTAGTGCATGTTTGGTGAGAATTCACCCCCTGCCACACACCTTTATGGTGGCTTGCAGGGTATTATGTAGATGTAGATGCACTCATTTTGAAAATTGTTCACACATAGCCTTCCTGCTAATTTACTGCGGAACATGCAACAAACCATGAATGAAAACATGCACATGCAAACAAAAAAAACTAGAGTGAAATCTCTACTAATGGAAGAGGATGAGGAAATGGGCGTTGATTGATATCAGAGAGAAATGAAATAGCGTTGTCGGGAAGTGAATTTAGCAAATAGAAGAAGGGGCGAAAGTAAAGGGAACGAACGTTTGATTAAAGATAATCAGGGGATAGACAAGATGAGTAAAAAGATTGCGTGAATGTTGCCTTTGGAGACCGACGGACCAATGGGAGACCGACGAGGAAAAGCAGTTCACGGTAAACGACGACGGGCGACGAAAAAGTACTTTTTTGGTGTTCATGGATCAAAATTATCGATTTTCCACCAAATATAATAGTTTTGCGAACGCTTTTATCGGTCGTTCCTATTTTAAACGCACTTGAAAAATCATCAGATAAGTCGGTTACAGGGTTACGAACGGCAAAGAAAATCGATTATTCTACATGTACATCTGCATAGTCTGATGCAAGTCACAGCAATGAGGCGCGGCTGTTTCAGAGTCCAATGTAGGAATTAACTATAGTAAAAATACCATATCGTTTGCTGGTAACTCGATTATCGGTATTAATGTCTAGTTACATAGCTTCAAATACCATATCATTTGTAACCGGTAATTGAATTATCAGTATTAATATCTAGTTACGTAAATCGGTTCACTAAAGAAGCAAAGATGCTACAAATGCAATATGGCTTCCTTTTTCGAACTATCATTCTACTCGTTCCGAATATGTACAGCGCTTGGTCTTATAGAGGTTTTATAATGGTTCATCTTAAAAATTATAGAAACAAGAAAGTGTCAAAAACAATCAAACTTATTCATTACAAAAACCAGTCCCAATCAAACATGCAGAAAAGCCTAAAAATACGAATACAATCTTGATTAATTATCTCCGCTGTAATTTATGATTTCCACTGTAAGCTAGGATTTATAAAAAGAGTACTTGAGACATGTGATGAGAAGACAAAAGAGCGATGTTACTTTTCACTAGTTAGGCCCCACCTTGAGTATGCAGCCAGTGTATGGGATCCTAATGAATTAGGTTTGATCAGAGAAGTAGACAGTGTGCAGCGTCAGGCAGCTACTTTCGTTAAAAGGTGTTACGATAGGTTGAGAAGTGTTTCAGAATTAATACAAGAATTAGGGTGGAATCATTATCAGAGCGTGGGTTAAGGTACAAATTAAATCTATTAGAGAAATTTCAATCGGATAGTTTTACTGAAGATGTTAGGCACATATTAAAGACACCAGCGTATTATGCTAGATTCGACCAGATAAATAAGATTAGAGAGATAGAATGTCGTACTGATAGATTCAAAATGGTTTCATTTAGAATCAAAGAAAAAATAGATTCATTTTTCCCCCGTACTATAGTAGTATGTAGTGCATGATGCATGTATTAACCCCTTAAATACTATAGGTACTAACAATCTAGTTGCATGAGACCCCATGGTTGCTTGTTTGCATGTCGGTAGTGCACGCCTGGTGAACTTCACCCCCTGCCACACACCCTCGTGGTGGCTCGCAGGGTATCTATTTGATGTAGATGTAATTTCAATGTATTTATGGTTTTTCATTAACATACGTGGATAACTATCATTTGGCAACTCTCCATCCCACTTAATTCATATTCTTGGACTGAACAACCGAAGTATGATGGTTCGTCGAGAAATTTGGTCTGCGCTTCGATCTATGCTCTGATTACGATTCTATTTCCTTCAGTTATTAGGAGAACCTATCATAGCACCTTTTCAAAACCTAGCTCTACGCCGACCACCAATAGAATTCCTAGATTTAATTCTCTGCTTCACCTGAATTCCATTTTCTACAGAAACTGCCGATTGTTTATCGGATCTTTCCCAAGAGGGAGAGGAGGTGCTGAGAACGGCAGTGATGAAATGGAAGGAAGCGCCCTCGGTTTCGCGAGAGACGCCCGCGGCGGAGTTCGGGGCGGCGGAGGCGTCGGTCCCGTGAAATCCGAGCCCGCGTCGCCCCCTTAGCAACGGACGCGATCCATTTCAACGCACGCTTCTGCCATCGCGCGAAAAGTTGAAGGGGACGAGGCGCTGCACTGCGAGATACTCTCCGTTACACGACTTTCATCAAGTTTGCGGACCCCAACTTACTTTGGTAGACTGAACCATAATCACAAAATTAGAGAAATTGATTACCGTACTGACAGATTCAAAATGTCCTTTTTTCCTCGTACAATTAGGGATATGGATAGCGGTAAATATTTCCAATACGAGTGAATCAATCCATAGCATAGGTAGTTGCATGTTGGTATACGGACTTGAAGCTAACCCAACAGCAAGTTTGTATTTTTGCAAGCAAATGTATTTTTATCTTTTTTTAAATAGCGTAGTTTTGAACAGTACCTATACAAGTACTAATCCTTTATTATGCATGATATGTAGTGAATGTTTGGTGAGAGTTCACCCCCTGCCACACACCTTTATGGTGGCTTGCAGGGTATTATGTAGATGTAGATAATGTAGATGAAGTTCACGAAGGCCCGAGGGCGTGGAGGGTGTGTTCAATGCGACATTCTCATCATTAATTCATCATCGCCTGCGCTGGGGGGTCCTGATTAATCACTGCCTCGCAAAGATAAGTGCGAGCATATAAGTACGTGTTCTTCGAAGGAGACGTGATAAGAAACGGCGGGATTGAGAAAATCATATGTGAGAGCTGAAATTCAATCGGAAGGGCACGAAGATGACTCCTCATTGAATGGTGAAAAAGTTAAATCGAAAGATTCACGACCCAGGGACGTAGAACACGGACAGGCATTGGTTAAAAGGAGGCATGTGTGCCTCTAACAGCCCTCTAAGTTTGGCGGCATTACCCTCTACAATATAGCTACACACGACAGAGTTTCTCTGATTCCCAGAAAATACTCCAAATCGTAAGCAATGAATACGTGAGCATGAGGTGGAAACCACCGAGTGAAGCGAAAAACCATAAAAGAGGTTCAGAAATCACTTGACAAAGCAAATTCCCGGTCATGAACGATTTTCAGCGCATGTTCTCAAAGGAGTTTTGTCAGATCTCAGGTTGAAATTTAGACTTATTCTCTTAAATAAATTCCAAGACCAAATTTTCAGTGATGATGTTAAAAATATTTTGCGATCCCCAACTTACTATGGTAGACTGGACCATAATCACTAAATTAGAGAAATTGATTGCCGAACTGACAGATTCAAAATGTCCTTTTTTCCTCGTACAATTAGGGATATGAATAACGGTAAATGTATCCAGTACGAGTGTAGCAATGATTAACATTGGTAGCTGCATGTTGGTATGAGCACTTAAAATAACCCAACTAACAGCATGTTTTGGCATGTTTGCTTTGCTATTGTTATCTATTTATTAAATAATGTAGTTTCGAACAGTATATAAAAACTAATCCTTTTTATGTATGATGTGTAGTGCATGTTTGGTGAGAATTCACCCCCTGCCACACACCCTTATGGTGGCTTGCAGGGTATTATGTAGATGAGTTATTGCTTTCCAAAGAGTTTTACATGTTCGGGGAGTTATAAATACTAATGTATTCACAGAATGCATTGAATCATCAGCCAAAATTTTTTATCAACGTTTATATTCGCAACCAATCGAATGATCAAATGAATTGATTGAATCATTGTGGATCACAGCATTCATGAATGCGTGTGTCACTTGTGCTACACGGTCAATGTATGTACATACATCCACGGTCAACGCATGTCCAATTACCGTCAGAGATAATATTAATACACAACAAAAATTCGAAGCGAAGCCAACAGACGAATGTTGGAACTAGTTGAAGCACTACATCAGATCCACTTTTCAGGACAAACAGGTTAGGGAGTGGTAAACACCGCCTATTTATCGAAGTGCATCAGTGCATGCGGCTTCACTCCCAGCATCCATCGGAGGACCAAAAGACGCGCGAGGAGCGGACGACACAGCGCTCCACGACTCACCCGGGGCAGAGTGACTCGACGTCGACGCGAGAAGGCGTCGGGGCGCAACTGTCGTGTCTCGCTTGCCCGCGCCTCAATTGTCTGCTGGTGGTCAGCAACTGTGCGTTTGGCAAATCTGAGCGAACAGCTTGACCAGGGTAGCGCAGTAGGTCTGCTTCCTTTTCTTGTATGCATAAAGGATATGGGTACCGTAGTTAGTAGTAAGCTTACACTTTTTGCAGACGATGCGGTAGTGTATAGGGGTATATCTAAAGAAGGAAACAGGAAATCGCTTAGCAAGGATTTAGATGCAATTCAAGAGTATTGCGACAAATGGCAGTTAGAACTTAACCTTACTAGACAGTGTGCAGCGTAGAGCAGCTAGAACCTAAAACCTTAAAAGGTGTTACGATAGGTTGAGTAGTGTTTCAGAATTAATACAAGAATTAGGGTGGGAATCATTATCAGAGCGTAGGTTAAATTACAGATTAAATCTATTAGAGAAATTTCAATCGATTTTAGGCACATACTAAAAACACCAGTGTGTTATGCTATATTCGACCAGATAAATAAGATTAGAGAGATAGATTGTCGTACTGATAGAATCAAAATGGCATTTTTCCCCCGTACCATAAGAGAACAGAATAGGCAGCATAGCAAAGCGATAGGTAGGGGAAATATTTTAGAGTAGTCTGTAGTGCATGATGCATATATTAATCCCTTAAACACTATATATACTAACAATCTAGTTGCATGAGACCCTATAGTTGCTTGTTTGCATATCGATAGTGCATGCTTGGTGATATTCACCCGCTGCCACACACCCTCGCGGTGGCTTGCAGGGTATCGTGTAGATGTAAATAAATTATAGAAATATAAACGTCAGTAAAAATATATTGGCCTTAAAAAATAGGCATTCGAGCTACAATATACCAATTAATAATTAACATCTTACTCGCGGAAACAGTCAGTAAATTACCTCGAGGAATTCTAAATATTCCAGTACGTGTATGTCATGTCAAGCTTGTATATTCTATGAGTATAAAGACCGTCCATGGAGGATTGAGATCTAAATCTTCTGGACGTCAAGAACTGTTCTCAATTATTTGCAGTCAATCATTGATGGTAACAACAATATCCAAAAAAAATTATGCGTTTGGAATAAAATTGCTGAAAATGACAAATATTTCAACATATATGCTCAAATACTTATGTCAGAAATATCGTTAATAAGTCTGAAGTAGCAATTTAATGTGAACACAATTCAATTTGCTAACAGAAAAACACAAAAGTTATTTACCTCCTGGCTCCAATTTTTCCCTCAAAGGAGAAAAACATTATATTTAGTTATTTTTAAGACAACCTATCTTCCCTTCCTTAAGATTACGGGGCTCACGATGAAAACATTTAGAGTAAAACATTACGGTAACATTAAATGTATATTATGTAGTCACTTTGAATATTAATTCAACTGAACCTAACAATGCATAAATCACCCAATCTGATTTTTACAGCACAGACTTCTGGAGCACTGGTTTCTTTTCACTTTCCTTTACTGCCGTTCAAATTGCATTCCCCGGTCTGGTCTTCCCTCTCTTCGAAGACTTAAAGGTACAAATGATGGATTGCACTGCAGTTGTTTTTATTAATAATACAAAGCTTTTTTTCATATCTCCTCTTTTCGCATTCCTCACCTTGCAATCATGTATGGGCGTAAAAGATAATATCCACTCGCATACGGCAAAACTACAGTTTCTTCCCCCGGCAGTGGATTAAACCACCCCCTCCGCAATTCGGAGGAAAGCGGAGAGCCGAGTATTCGCGGCTCGGTAGGAGGAAAGGCTTCGATGCCGCCGCTGCCTGTTCGGGAGGCCATGGCCGCCTGCAACGGAGAGACCTCTGCAGGGGGGTGGACAGAAATAATGGGGTAGGTGTGTGCCTACAAAGCGACCAGAAGTGTGCTTTGATGTCATCTCTCGTTCCATTTCGTCATCCGAAGTCAGCTCTTCATGGACCAGGGAGGAGAGAGGATATGGGATCCATTTAGAGATCATTCTTACCAATGACGCAGTAGTGTACAGGAAAATTCTATGCCCAAATGATAAAGAATATTTAAATGATGACCTACAAGCAATGAAAAAATGGCCTCATACATGGCAGTTAGAATTAAATTTTAAAAAAGTTTAGCAATGAATTTTTTGAAAAAGAATTGTTCTCCTAGTACGTACAAAATAAGTTCTAATCGACTGAAAAACGTGGAATCCATTAAATATCTTGGAATAAGACGGGCACATGATCTTTCCTGGGGTAAACACATTCGTGAAATAATGGGTCAACCGAATCGTAAACTGGGATTCGTCAAAAGAGTATTGGGTAAATGTGACGATCAATTACGAGAAATCAGCTACTTTTCCCTTGTTAGACCTCATTTGGAATATGCTGCCAGTGTATGGGATCCCTACGAAATTGGTCTAAATAACGAACTTGAACGTGTGCAGCGAAGATCGGCAAGATTTGTAAAGGGACAATACGATAACTATATTAGCGTAATCAGTCTATTAATGAACTAAAATGGGAATCATTGTCGGATCGCAGGTTTAAATTTAGACTTATTCTCTTAAACTAATTCGAAGATAATATTTTCAGTGATGACGTTAAAAATATTTTACGAACCCCAACTTACTATGGTAGACTGGACCATAATTACAAAATTAGAGAAATTGATTGCCGAACTGACAGATTCGAAATGCCCTTTTTTCCTCGTACAATTAGGGTTGTGAATAACGGTAAATTTATCGAATACGAGTGAATCAATCCATAGCATAGATAGTTGCATGTTGGTATAAGGACTTGAAGGTAACCCAACTAACACCACGTTTTTGCATGCTTAGTTTGCTATTTTTATATTTTAAAACATTGCAGTTTAGACTAATATACTCATACGAATCCTTTTAAATGCACGATATGTAGTGCATGTTTGGTGAGAATTTACCTCCTGCCACACACCTTTGAGGTGGCTTGCAGGGTATAATGTAGATGTACATCATAATAGGGGTCACAGAGACCAGATGAAACTGGTGTCATCGGCCTAACTTGTGATACGTCTGAAAAATGGTCCCACACCTACCAGAGCATGCTCACTTTACCAATGGATGCTGAAATCAAATAGCGGTGTACACAAACAAATGCTTAAAAGAATGAATATAAATTACCTACCTTCGTAGTTAAAGATTCACTTGACCGCCCAAACCTGTGGCATGCTAAGCTAACAAAGTTTTTCTCAATCTTCCATCTTCAAGCGTCTAAAACACGCTTAGTAATAGTAAACCCCCACAACAAACAACCCCAAGGCAATTTGCCAGGTGTGATCGATGGTAGGCCATAATTTTTAAAGATAAAATAGAATCAATCAATAGATTAGCGCTAATGATGACAGTCTATATCGAGTTCTGCGAAATGTCGTGCCTAAGTCAAATTGTTTTTCCTTTTGTTCTTCCGCTCCGTCTCTTTTTGGAAGTATGGTTCCCCGATCACATTTCTTTCACGTAAAAACAATCCATGTGCGTGAATTGAGCAAATGAGAATTGAGACAGTCCTCGCGGAAATATGTTGATCGGAGCCCAACTCATTACTGTATCAAAATAGAAATGGAGGAAAGAAGTATTTTACAAAAGATTTTTGCGAATAATATTCCACGAATTCCGAGGATAACGTTTTGGGATAAAGAAGCCACTACACGAGTGCAAGTTCTTTACGGAACCAAAACATTATACAGATATGCATCAAGACGGAAATAAATACCAGAAGTGAGATCCGAAACTATGGAATAAAAATATTACCCAACGCTCTCAAGTGAAGCAATTCTCGGAAGGTCACAGACCTCGATGCACGAATATAGTTAGTTGTGCCTATTGCTTATCAATCACAGTTACTAAGGATAATCATCTTTTAATGTGACTGATTTCATATTTTAATGAAAGATATGTGGTTTCACAAAAAGTTGAAAAAATGTAAAGTGACTGATTCTTTTGGGATTCATCATTTTTCTGCAATTGGCATTTATTAATTCACTCATGAAACCCGAAGGGCAATGCGATTATTTGGAGAAAGACTATGATCACTTCCTCTCGCAGAAGACAAAATATTTCATCGAAGAAAAAAAACACTGTATCTGATAAACATTAGTAAATGTATTTTAGATACATGTCAATTTTGAATGCTTGCTCAATCATGTCGAACGGTATGGGAGGGCGTTGGGTGCCAGAATACTATTCCATGAATCTTTCATTTTTATCCCTCTAAAATCATCGCCAGAATTCATCAACCCTATGATTAATCTACTCCATTATCCTGTCATATAACTTGATCATATTAACAAGATTAAACGTCCCGACCATGACATAGCATATATTTAATTTCTTAGATAATAGTGCTGAAATTTATAACCAACTGAAGGCAAAATAGTGATAATCGGAGAACGTCCGTAAGTTGGACAAAACTTAGATAAGGGGTAAAGTTATTTTACGGTAAGGAAAACGAGCATAATACACAGAAGAGCATCCAGAACAATAACAAAAGATTTACCAAGTTATTCCCAAGAAATTTATTTTTACCCAAATGCACGACACTGGTCCACCTTTACATCTACATAATACCCTGCAAGCGACCACAAAGGTGTGTGGCAGGGGGTGATTTCTCACCAAACATGCACTACATATCATGCATAAAAAAGGAATAGTATTAATATCCTAGCCAGAACTTCACCATTTAAAAAAGATAGAAATTTCAAAGCAAACATGCAAACACATTCTGTTAGTAGGGTTAGCTTTAAGTACTCATACCAACATGCAGCTACCAATGCTACTCTCCGATTGGACATATTTACCGTTATTCGTATCTCTAATTGTACGAGGGAAAAAGGACATTTTGAATCTATCAGTTCGGCATACAATTTCTCTAATTTTATGATTATGGTCCAGTCTGCCATAGTAAGTTGGGGTTCGCAAGATATTTTTAGCATGATCACTGAAAATATTGTCTTGGAATTTATTTGAGAGATTAAGTCTAAATTTCAGCCTGCGATATGACAATGATTCCCATTTTAATTCATTTAATAGACTGGTTACGTTAATATAATTATCGTATCGTCCCTAAACAAATCTTGCCGATCTTCGCTGCACACGATCAAGTTCATTATTTTGACCGATTTCGTAGGGATCCCAGACACTGGCAGCATATTCCAAATGCGGTCTAACAAGGGAAAAGTAGCTGATGTCTCGTACAAAATTACAATTTCTTCAAATTACAGTTCTTTACAATTGATGCACTCAACGAAAAGAGCGAATGAATGAGAATTTGTGTTATCGAGGAAAATTGAGAACGCAAGGACATTGATGAAAACTAAATCAATGAGGTGTCTTCATGCAATAACGAAATGAAAAATAGAACCTTAATCGCCCACCCGTATACGATGGACTTAGCGGTCCGTCGCCGAAACTAATCACTAGGCCTGCGTTCGGCCAAACCGAACTCCGGGGTTGATCACTGAGTGAGTGTCGCGGCTCCCAAGAGAGTGAAGCTCTCTCTCACCCCCAGCCAACGATGCCTTAAAGTGAGAGCGGCGTTCCCTCTCCGACTCAATTATGGAGCCTAGGAAGAGGCGAGAATGAAAACATTTGTGACATGCCGTCGCAGACTAGTTATGGTGATGAAAAGACTAGGCAGAGAAATTACCAGGAGTTCTAGGAGAACGGGAAATAAAAGACGAAATATATATGGCGATGACTTTGGAGGGACAAAAGTTAAAGACGCATGGAATAATTATTATGGCACTCAACGCTTTTCCATACTGATCGTCATACTTGAGCAAACATATTGAAAATTGACACAAATATCTGAAAATGAATCGATCTACATCTCCATAATACCCTGCAAGCCACCTCAAAGGTGTGTGGCAGGGAGTGAATTCTCAACAAACATGCACTACATATCATGCATTTAAAAGGATTAGTGATAATATATTAGTCTAGACTGCAATATTTAAAAAGATAAAAATAGCAAACTACACATGCAAAAACGTGCTATTAGTTGGGTTACCTTCAAGTCCTTACACCAACATGCAACTACGTATGTTATGAATTGATTCACTCGTATTAGACATATTTACCGTTATTCATATCCCTAATTGTACGAGGGAAAAAGGAAATTTTGAATCTGTCAGTTCGGCAATCAATTTCTCTAATTTTGTGATCATGGTCCAGTCTGCCATAGTAAGTTGATGTTCGCAAAATATTTTTAACATCATCACTGAAATTATTATCTTTGAATTTATTTAGTAGATTACGTCTAAATTTCAACCTGCGATCTGACAATGATTCCCGATTTAATTCATTTAATAGACTGGTTACGCTAATAAGGTTATCGTACCGTCCGTTTACGAATCTTGCCATGCTTCACATGCACACCTTCAAGTTAATAATTTAGACCGATTTCGTAGGGATCCCATACACTGGCAGCATATTCCAAATGAGTTCTAACAAGGGAAAAGTAGCTGATTTCTCGTACATGATCGTCACATTTACCCAGTTCTCTTTTGATGAATCACGGTTTACGATTAGCTTTACCCATTACTTCACGTATGTGTTTACCCCAGGAAAGATCATTGTCAGTCTTATTCCAAGATATTTAATGGATTCCACGTTTGTTAATTCATTTTTACTTATTGTTTACGTGCTAGGAGGAGAACAATTCTTTTTCCAAAAATTCATTACCACACATTTTTTAAAATTTAATTCTAGCTGCCGTGCATGACACTATTTTTCAATGGCTTGTAGGTCATCATTTAAATATTCTTTACCACTTGGGCATAGAATTTTCCTGTACACTACTGCGTCATCGGCAAATAGACGAAGCTTACTTTTCACCACCTTTTTGATATCATTTATGTACAAAAGGAACAGGAGAGGACCAATCACACAACCTTGTGGGACACCCGAAGTGACTTTAATTGCCGGTGAGGTATCACATATCCGAAAACGAATTGATGGTGCAGAAGTTCGGAAAAGAGCAGCAGCTTTGGCGCTCGGGTGAACGTTGTCGCAACGTTCGCAGATATTAAGCGCCTTTCGCTTCCCTCGATGCCCGTGAATTCGCTCCGCGCCTCTGGCCCGATTGACCCGAAGTGCCTCGCGTGCGAGAGGATGGACAGGAAAAATAACTGACCACGTGCTGACCGCGGAGGGACATGAGAATATTTTCTTTTCTGCGCGTCGGACTCTTCTCGCGCGCCGTGATCCGGAGAGATCCCGATAAACCTCCTCCTCCTCCTCTCTTATCGCCAAGAGTTTCGCCGGCGACCGAAGACGCGCGCAGTGAGGGCCGCCGATATGCGGAGAGGCTCGAATCATTGTGATGGAGACGGTTCTGCCGAACTTTGACGACGACGACGACAATGTCCGACGACGCTCCACTCATCACTGGGAGATCGGATTGGTTTAGTCGGAGAGGATAGACTGGCATCTTACTTCAAAGGTCCGAGTTCGAACCCAGGCAGGGTAAAATAGACGACACCAGCTCGATTTTTGGGATCCCTACGAAATCGGTATAAAAAATGAACTTGAACGTGTGCGACGAAGATCGGCAGGATTTGTAAAGGGACGGTACGATAACTATATTAGCGTAACCAGTCAATTCATGAATTAAAATGGGAATCGTCGTCAGATCGCAGGTTGAAATATAGACTTAATCTCTTGAACAAATTCCAAGATAATATTTTCAGTGACGATGTTACAAATATTTTGCGAACCCCAACTTACTATGGTAGACTGGTTCATGATCACAAAATTAGAGAAATTTATTTCCGAACTGACAGATTCAAAATGTCCTTTTTTCCTCGAACAATTAGGGATGTGAATAACGGTAAATATATCCAGTACGAGTGTAGCAATGGATAACATTGGTAGCTGCATGTTGGTATAAGGACTTGAAGCTAACCCAACTAACAGCATGTTTTTGCATGTTTGCTTTGCTATTTTTATCTTTTTATCTATTTTTATCAGTGCCTATACATGAACTAATCTTTTTTATGCATGATATGTAGTGCATGTTTGGTGAGAGTTCACCCCCTGCCACACACCTTTATGGTAGCTTGCAGGGTATTATGTAGATGTAGATTCGTCGGATTGGAATTTAAACCGAGACCCCTTTGGCGCTACCATCCTAAAAGTGTAGGATAGATGTATTGCAGAACCCGGCCTAGGTAGCAGGTCGATAACACTCCAGTTTGTCAATCCGAGTGGCGCAGGTCCATCCCGAAACATTAATGCCGCGTTCGCTTATGGTCCTAGTTTCGGTTTAAACGGTGCGATGTAAAATGTAAGCAGCAGGGAGAGCATAAAACCAAGTTATATTTATACAGGTGAGGCAGTAATTTCTGCATGACAGAGACGACTGCAAAAGTATTAGTGAACAGCGCAAGTGAGGTGCTTGAGTCAAATGAGAAACATCTGTCACCGATATTCAAATAATAGACTCGAAAAAAATACTCAAATTCACGAGATAAAGCATTTTGATGTATATTATGACCGATACTAAACGAAATCGGGCCGCAATTCGTACAGAATATTGTAAAAAAAAAAGCTCTCCTGCACGGAGAAGTGACTGAAGACTGACAGATGCCCATTGGCTCGAATCATTAAAAAGTGCTACTCTTCGCTCAGCATAACCTCCACTAATGACCCAGAACTCAATCACCGAGCATTAGTTTCCTAACAAATTTCTTTCTCATCCTATGCTTTCTATTGCGTCGTGAATAAAATAATATTTTCCGCCATGCAATCGAATATTTGATCCCTGATTACAGGCTCCACTCTCGTGTCGTAAATCATAAAAATTCAAGAGAGGGAGGAATCTACATCTACATAATACCCTGCAAGCCACCATAAAGGTGTGTGGCAGGGGGTGAACTCTCACCAAACATGCACTACATATCATGCATAAAAAAAGGATTAGTACTTGTACAGGTTCTGCTCAAAACTACGCTATTTAAAAAAAGATAAAAATAGCAAAACATACATGCAAAAACATGCCGTTAGTTGGGTTAGCTTCAATTCCTTATACCAACATGCAGCTATCAATGTTATCCATTGCTACACTCGTACTGAATATATTTACCGTTATTCATATCCCTAATTGTACGAGGAAAAAATAACATTTTGAATCTGTCAGTTCGGCAATCTATTTCTCTAATTTTGTGATTATGGTCCAGTCTACCATAGTAAGTTGGGGTCCGCAAAATATTTTTAACATCATCATTGAAAATATGGTCTTGGAATTTGTTTAAGAGATTGAGTCTAAATTTCGACCTGCGATCTGACAATGATTCACAATTTAATTCATTTAATAGACTGCTTACGCTAGTAAGGTTAGCGTACCGTCCCTTTACAAATCTTGCCGAGGAGGAATGATGAGGCGTTGATTGCCGTCATTGGAACCGGCGCCCTGCTTCGCATTTTATTTTCTGGATTGAATCTGGATTTTGGACACCAAATGTCCCCATGGATCGCGAGAACCCAATGCCAAGAGGACGGCCGAAGTGGCCGCGACTCAAGGCACGGCCGTCGTGTGCCTTTGAATTAGCCGGGCAGCGGTTAAGGAACCTGCCCCTTCTAGTAGTCGCACGCGACTCTTAATATCTAAACGCGTTTTCATGAAGTAATAGAGCACTGTTGATGTTTGTTGCACGTCTAGCAGTTCATGCTTCGTGATTTTTTTAACACCTGCCACACACCCTCGAGGTAGCTCACAGTTTAATATTGAAAAATGAGACCTCTTCTAACCGAGTTTATCACTGATTATACCACTTCGCAGCAACATGGATGAAACACACAAAAAAACACTAATGTTAAGGAATAATGATTCTCCCGTGAGTTGCAAGACATCGACTCACCGATCCTTTTCTGTTGTAAGAACGCAGCGAGATTGGATTCACGGGTATAAGGGCAATCGGGCATGGGACAAGGTAGAGAACGGACAATTGCACGGGCACTCACTAGAGAAGAGAGGGCGAGAGTGACACCAGTGAAAACAATTAGAGATAATGCGTATTGAGCGATTCAAACACACACCAACATTCGCGAGCCATTCTTGTTTGTGCCACGTGCCTCCTTGGTTACATATTTAAAACGGATGGCTTCACTGAAGATGTTAGATATATTTACATTAAGAGCACCTTGCGTATTACGTTTGATTTGACCAGACAAATAAGATTAGAGAGTAAAATTGCCACACCGATAGATTTAAAATGTCATCTTCCCCACGTGCTAGATGAGAACATAATAGGCAGCATGTCAAACGGTGCAGATAGATGAAATATCGTGAGAGTAGTCTGCAGTAACTAATATATACATCTACGTAATACCCTGCTTGCCACCATAATGGTGTGTAGGAGGGGGTGAATTCTCAATAAACATGAACTACACATCATGCATAATTAGTATCATATAATTAGCATAATCACTTATTAGTAATTATACACGTATCTAAACTTCACTATTTAAAAAATGTTGAAAATAAAAAAGCAAACATGCAAAAACATGCTGTTAGTTGGGTTACCTTCAAGTCCTTACACCAACATGCAACTACCTATGCTATACATTGCTTCACTCGTATTGGGTATATTTACCGTTATTCATATCTCTAATTGTACGAGGAAAAAAGGACATTTTCAATCTGTCAGTCGGCAATCAATTTCTCAATTTTTTTGATCATGGTCCAGTCTACCATAGTAAGTTGGGGTTCACGAAATATTTTTAACGTCATCACTGAAAATGTTATCTTGGAAATTTTTAAGTGATTAAGTCTAAATATCAACCTGCGATCTGACAATGATTCCCAATTTAATTAATTTAATATACTGGATACGCATATATATTTATCGTACCGTCCATTTACAAATCTGGCCGATATTCGCTGCGCACGTTCAATTTCATGATTTAGAACGATTTCGCAGGGATCCCATATCTGGGAGCATATTCCAAATTAAGGGTCTAACAAGGGAAAAGTAGGATATTTCTCGCACAAAAGCTGCACGTGACTCTATTACCTATTATATACCCCCTGCCACACACCCTCGCGGTGGCTTGCATGGTATCGTGTAGATGCAGATGTGTTTCCGTGTAGTGTCCTAGTTGCATGAGAAATGCAGGTTTGGTGATCTTCACCCCCTGCCACACGCCCTCGGTCAGGCAACTCACCCAATGCATCCCGCGGTGGCGGAGCGGAGCCTCCTGTTCGGTGCACACGCCCATCAGACACGCGCGGGGCGCCCTCAGGGACACGGCGGCCCCCCCCCCGCGCGCCAAACACCACAATACGCCTTACCCCCCCTCACCCGCACACCGTCCTGGCCCTCACTCACTCGGATCACCACTCACTGGCACTCTTTTAAGTCTCCCCGTGGTGCTCACCACTCGTCGCTCATCACCACTGGTGCGATGGGGCTTCAAGCCGCTTGCGGGCCCTCGGAGGGAGAGAAGGACTCTCCCGGCGGTCGACGGGTAGAGGGATGAAGGACGGTCGCTCGGCGACGGCCAGAGGGACACTAAGCGACTGAGAGGGAGAGGGATGGAAAGGGGGGGGATACAGTGGCGCTGCCGGCGGCGGTTCCTCGAAGCTCGCCCCAACAGACCGGCCGGCCGGCCCTCGGGCCCCTGGGCGCGAGTTGGAAGCCTGAAATGGGCACTGGCGCATGCGCACTGCATAGGCGAGCGGCCACAACAACCCTTCCATTCGTTCCTCGGGGCGGCGTTTGATTCGCGAGGGAATTTAAATCATTGCTTCGCATTCCGAGTCCTCGCGGCGCGGCGGCTCGCTCGATTTCACGCGTGGGAGGTTCTAGGTCTCGCAGTCTCGAGGGCGCGCGAAATCCGTGGTTTTACCGAGGGCCAGTTCCATTTCATCTACATGTACACGATACCCTGCTAGTCACCGCGAGGGTATGTGGCAGGCGGTGAAGATCACCAAACATGCACTGCTAACATGCAAACAAGCAACTATAGAGTTTCATTCAACCACATTGTTAGTACCGTATTTAAGGGATTTATACATGCATCATGCACTACAGACTACTCCAAAATATTTCCCCTCCCTATCCCTTTGCTATGCTGCCTATTCCGTTCTCTTATAGTACGGGGGAAAAAGGCCATTTTGAATCTATCGGTACGACAATCTATCTCTCTAATCGTATATATCTGGTCGAATCTAGCATAATACGCTGGTGATTTTAATATGTACCTAACATCTTCAGTAACGCTATCCGATTGAAATTTCTCTAATAAAATTAATCTGTACCTTAACCTACGCTCTGATAATGATTCCCACCCTAATTCTTGTATTAATTCTGAAACACTACTCAACCTATCGTAATACCTTCCAACCTAGCTGCTCTAAACTGCACACTGTCTGATCAAACATAATTTATTCGGATCCCATACACTGGCTGCATACTCAAGGTGGGGCCTAACTAGTGAAAAGTAACATCGCTCTTTTGTCTTCACATTTCCCAAGTACTCTTTTTATAAATCCTAGCTCTCTCTTCGCTCGGCCGCATATTCCCCTTATGTGTCTTCCCCACGATAAATCCTTAGTGATCGTTACACCTAAATGTCTTATGGTTTCAACGTTCTCGATCTTCTTTTTACTAATTTTATAGGTACGCTCTATCGAATTATTTCTCCTGCAAAAATTGATAGCTACACACTTTTTAATATCAAGTTCTAACTGCCATTTGTCGCTCCACTCTTGAATTGCATCTAAATCCTTGCTAAGCGATTTCCTGTCTTCTTCTTTTGATATACCCCTATACAATACCGCATCGTGTGATAAGAGTCTAAGCTCACTACTAACTACGGTATCCAAATCGTTTATGTATAAAAGAAATAGGAGCGGACCTACTACGCTACCCTGGGGAACTCACGATATGAGTTTGATTGAGTAGGACATGATAGCATCTATGACAACCCTCTGCTCTCGCGCACTAATAATTGTTTTAAACGTCTTTATTTATACCAAACGTAAACCAACATAAACGTCTTTATTTATACCAAAACTCTGTAACTTGACTGAGTGATAGGCTGCGGCAGTGTTATAGTAAACATTAGAATTCGGCTTTTTGCAGGTGAGGCAGTAGTGTATAGAGAAATTAGTAGTCCGGGAGACAAGGCATCGTTAGAAAAGGACCTCGTAGCAATTCAGGCGTGGTGCGATAAATGGAAACTAGAACTGAACATAAAAAAGTGCGTGACAGTAAATTTTTGGAAAAGGAAAATCTCGATAGAAAGAAACTATATGATTCAAGGAACGGAATTAGTAAACGTCGTATCAGTTAAGTACTTAAGGGTAACACTTACTCAGGATGAAAGCGTATCAGGGAAATATGCAGTCAAGCAAATAGAAAGTTGGGGTTTATTAAAAGAATATTAGAGATAAGTGAGGAGAGGGTGAAGGAACGTTGCTATTTTTCAATTGTTAGACCACACTTAGAATATGCTGCGAGTACATGGGACCCTTATGAAGCAGGCTTAATTTAAAAATTAGATCAAGTACAACGAAGAGCAGCGAGATTTGTAAAAGGGTGTTACGATTGGGAAAGCAGTGTGTCTGGTATGTTAGCCGAATTGGGATGGGAATCGCTGTCACAACGCAGGCTGAATCATAGACTTAATCTTCTGGGAAAATTTAAGGAGGGACATTTCATTAATGACGTTAATCATATATTGCTGGCTCCGACCTATTATGCTCCGACGTAAATTCGGCGGCCAACTCTGCTCGATAATTCTAATAAAATTAAGGAGAGAGATTGCAGGACGGACAGGTTTAAAATGTCATTTTTTCCACGTACGATTCGAGATCAGAACGTTAGACATCGCGTAAATCGGTACTAATTACAGAGGTAATATTCAGAGTAGGTCTATAGTATTTTTTTATTTCCTGCATGTTCAAATCAAGTCGTGACTCGCATGCATTGCTTTTTTTTACATGCATGAGTATCTATGAAATTGGTGTCGGGCATGGCATTCGTGGGTGTGTCCTACATGATTGTGATTTGGTAGTTTTTCCCCCTAATTACTTTTAAAGGTGTGGTGTTTATTTTGTGTTGTTCATTTTTGTTTGCTGTGTCACTGTTACTGGTGTGGATGCACCCCCTGCCACACACCGTCGAGATGGCTTGCAGGGTATGTCGTAGATACAGATAGATATACATCTACATCTACATAATACCCTGCAAGCCACCACAAGGGTGTGTGGCAGGGGGTGATTGCTCACCAAACATGCACTACATATCATGCATAAAAAAGGAATAGTATTAATATAGTAGTCAGAACTACACTATTTAAAAAAGATAGAAATTGCAAAGCAAACATGCAAAAACATTCTGTTAGTAGGGTTAGCTTTAAGTACTCATACCAACATGCAGCTACCAATGCTATTCATTGCTACTCTCCGATAGGACATATTTACCGTTATTCGTATCTCTTATTGTGCGAGGGAAAAAGGACATTTTGAATCGGTCAGTTCGGCAATCAATTTCTCTAACTTTATGATTATGGTCCAGTCTGCCATAGTAAGTTGGGGTCCGCAAAATATTTTTAACATCATCACTGAAAATATTGCCTTGGAATTTGTGGAACAGATTAAGTCTAAATTTCAACCTGCGATCTGACAATGATTCCCATTTCAATTCATTTAATAGACTGGTTACGCTAATATAATTATCGTATCGTCCCTTTACAAATCTTGCCGATCTTCGCTGCACACGTTCAAGTTCATTACTTAGACCGATTTCGTAGGGATCCCATACACTGGCAGCATATTCCAAATGAGGTCTAACAAGAAAAGTAGCTGATTTCTCGTACATGATCGTCACATTTACCCAATACTCTTTTAATGAAACCCAGTTTGCGATTCGCTTGACCCATTATTTCACGAATGTGTTTACCCCAGGAAAGATCATTTGTCAGTCTTATTCCAAGATATTTAATGGATTCCACGTTTGTTAATTCATTATTACTTATTTTGTAAGTGCTAGGGGGAGAGCTATTCTTTTTCCAAAAATTCATTACAAGACATTTCTTAAAGTTTAATTCTAACTGCCATGTATCACACCAAGTTTCAATTGCTTGTAGGTCAATATTTAAATATTCTTTATCATTCGGGCATAGAATTTCCCTGTACACTACTGCGTCATCGGCAAATAGACGAAGTTTACTTTTTACCACCTTTTGGATATCATTAATATACAAAAGGAATAGGAGTGGACCTATCACACTATAACTATATATTCGAAGCCGAGAGCATTTATCCGCTGAGCTACCGAACAGACAAGCGAACTTTGATTTGAGGGAATTTTTCGCAAAGGAGAGCGTCCCTTAAGTCTCTCGTTTGGCAGTAAAATGAAACCTCCACTTAACTACCATTTCATCCACCATTGAAGTGAAATATACGACAAGCCATTTCTCGACTTACCTGAATGGACAGCTGTATGATAATCTAAGAGAACTCACTCGCTCAGTGATTCAACCCGAAGGTTGGTTGGTGTTTGATAGGTGAGGGTAGAACTCACCCCGAACTAAACCACAGGCGTGTGAGTTTCACACATTCATGGTAGGGGGGCCAGTTCGTTTCCCTGGGCCACCTCGCACTCTGAGGATGTTTTTTCGTTCGGGGGCGTCCAAAGGCTTCACCCGGATTTGAACCCAGGACCCTTCGATCAGTAGCCAAGCGCTCTACCCACTAGGCTACCTCTCTCCTCTTAGTGAACATCATCTAGTAATTGTCAAAGTTTTTACTACTCTTCATTATTATGTACCAGTGTGATAAAATTATAATTAAAATTTTGGTTCCCCAAGTGATGTTTTCATTCCCTATCAGCAATATATTTTGGCGTAATGTTCAGATGGTAAACTAATTTTGTATCCAAGCATTAACTCTGGATGTCATTAGCCAACAATGCTCCAGGTCAGATACGTAAGGCCTGCCTAGGCTCAGTTAACCTGAGTTAGTAGAGTGTTTTCACATGCACTGCCAAGTGAGTTACGTACGTCACTTCAATATCTGGCTTTTTTAGTTTGCCTATTAAAGCCAGTTTCACACGTTACTTGATCCAGCACAAGATGTAGTAGTGTGCTAGCCGCTACTTGATATTGAGGACGGAATCTAGCATGATTGGAACCGTCCTGGGAGGTTTCACACGATCATCGACCTTTTGCTTGCTATGAATCGGTTATTCTATATGATTCCATACTAATTAAAAAAAGAGAAGATCGCACAGCGTCTGTAACGTGACTTGATTGGTCGATGGCTACTAGGTCCTACTAAAAATGTACCGCATCAAGTATAAAATCCAGTAGCTCAGCGAGTATACTAGCTAGCATGCTTGCCAGCCAGTATACTGGTTCTGTTTACACGATACTGGAAAGCTAGCATATTAGCGAGTATACTAGACCTTGTACTGGATCAAGTATCGTGTGAAACGGGCTTAAGTCTCTCATTTCTCGCTGGAAGAAATACATACACATTCTTGCGTGCGACACTGCTACTCTCCCTTTTAATGATATCCCGACTCGAGCGAATATGCGAGTGTTCTTAAAATTCGACTGACTTCACTGAGGATCAAATCTTCTTCGAATTCACTCTGTTGCTTCAGTCTGGATTTGAAAACCCCCTGCCAGAGATTTACAACCGAATTCTTTTTATCCGAATCACTTCGTGTTTTCACCTCAGGCAGGAGCTAATGGAACACATTTCAGACACGACAAAAGCTAGGCTAACCACATTACGCTTACGAACCTTTCCGCCTTCGTTGATTCCTAATCGCTCGCGGGAGGAAGGATGAATTAAGGAGGTTGGCTCGCGACTGCTTAAGTCAAGTTGTCTGAGGAATCTTATTAATTTAAGTACGAGTATATGCCTGCTAAGTGATCCTTACCTCACAAAGAAAATTACCTAAGCTATCAAAAGTCATAAGTAACACAAGAAATACGATGTAAAGTCGAAGGTTTTCTTTTTTATGATAATTTTTTAATCAGCTCGAATATGGAGTCAATTCCGCATTTACTTTAAAGAAATAAATTCATGTACTCAATGAATTTAATAATTTATAACACCAGAATATTACTATCAAACATTATGTTATAATATTTTTCTGAAATATGCTTTAATATCTCATTATTAATGATATTATTCATACGCCATCCATTTTGGCTAGAGCGACCGCAGCGCCACTTGAAGACAACTAACGCATTTCGTCTGCTATAAGCGCAGAAATTGGTGGATTTAGCGAAAAATACGTTGGGTTGATGCCTTTTTTTTCGTGTCATTTTATTCCTTGTGAAATTACGCATAAAATATCAGTTTTTGCAAAAATGACGGTCACTATGGTATTTTTAAACGTTATATTCCCATGTGATGGCCATTCTCGCTGTTAATCGTATGTAATTTCAAATGCAATTTGTGCAAAAAGGAGTATGGGTTGGTATAATTGTCTTTACTTTATTAGACAGAGCAACTTTAGTTCTATAAGTGCTGAAATAAAAAAAAATGACATGACTTTCACTTTTCGGATCAACCTCCTTAAATCCAAATTCGCAGGCAGTCTCCTCATTAGCGATGGGTGATGCATAAGGGGAACTTCTACCTCAGTTCCCTCCTCCCTGATAGTCACAGTCTAGGATACATGCAAATCATGGCCCTGGAGCATGCCACTCTTTAAGACCTTCTTCAACCGCAACCCGATCAAAGCTAACTTCTAAGGCAACCAAAAAAAAACATTTTAACTAAAGCAAAAGCTTCTTTGAGGATTTAATTAAAAATCACCTTACACTGTAAAGGCCGCTTTACACGATACAATTTTTTGTACAATTTCTTGTACAAACGCTTGTATAAACTGAACGAAATTGTATGTTTGTCTGAATGGAATTAGAGCAGGTTCTATTTCTCGTACAGTCATCAGACAATCGCACAAGCGTTCGTACAATTTGCCGCTTTACACGGTACAATTTCCTCATGCAAGAGTTTGTACAAGATATTGTACAAAAAATTGTATCGTATAAAGCGGAGTTAATAAACATGTCTGAGCATTGCCAAGATAAAGTACATAAAATGAAGGAAAGTGGAACTAGTGATATGACCTGTGGTATCCCTGATGGTGCGCGCATGCGTAGGACGGACTTCACGAAGTTTTGACACCAGGACAAAGGAAGATTCTAGTGCTTTCAGAAACAACCATGAAGGCAAGAGTAACCTCGCCAAACACCTTGTGAGCAACCAGAGTACCATATAATGCCAAAGCTTTGAATTCTACCAAATGACAGACGTGAGCTTCATATAGGTTCGAAATTTTAAAAAGAAATTGTGACCCTGAAGTTAATCCCCTGAATGAATGCCTGTTCCCCACCATTCCCTCGACCATAGTTAAGTAACCAGTCCCTCACACAACAAAAAATTATTTTTTTCCCTTTCCACTTACTGCCTTGGAGATAACAAGGTAATGTTTTACGTTTTTTGAATTACCTGAAGATGAGGCTAAAACAATTAGCCATTGAAACCCGGTTCGTAAAAGTTTGAAGTTTCCCTGTGCTTATAAAGGTCATTCAGTTTTATATGCCCCCAACTCATTGACTCTAATACGCGAACACACAAGATTCCTCGAGCACCTAAGTACTGCTACTTTCTCTGCTTTGACATCCCTACGCCTTCTCCCTTTCCACCTTGGAATTCCTCGTTCTTATCTTTCAATACATGAACACACCCCAAAGAGCTATCCAAAACATTAAGCAATTTACTCCATTGTGTGACTACAGCATTTAAATATGCGTTACAATAAAAGGTCAGACGACGAAATACACTAATTTGCATAATTTCTCTCATCTACATCTACATAATACCCATCAAGCCACAATAAAGGTGTGTGGCAGGGGGTGAACTCACACCAAACATGCACTACATACCATGCATAAAATTTGTAATTAAAAATTAAAATAGCAAAGCATACATGCAAAAACATGCTGTTAGTTGGGTTAGCTTCAAGTTCTTATACCAACATGCAGCTACCAATGCTATCCATTGCTACTCTCCGATTGAACATATTTACCGTTATTCGTATCTCTAGTTGTACGAGGGAAAAGGGACATTTTGAATCTGTCAGTTCGGAAATCAATTTCTCTAATTTTGTGTTTATGGTCCAGTCTACCATAGTAAGTTTGGGTCCGCGAAATATTTTTAACATCATCACGGAAAATATGGCCTTGGAATTTATTTAAGAGATTAAGTCTAAATTTCAACCTGCGATCTGACAATGATTATCAATTTAATTCATTTAATAGACTGGTTACGCTAATAAGGTTATCAACACGGCCCTTTACAAATCTAGCCGATCTTCGCTCCACACGTTCTAGTTCATTATTTAGACCGATTTCGTAGGGATCCCATACTCTGGCAGCATATTCCAAAATGAGGTCTAAAAGGAAAAAGTTGCTGATTTCTCGTACATGATCGTCACATTTACCCAGTACTCTTTTGACGAAAAATGGGAATATACGAAATGGGTATTGACGAAAATGCAGATATTTCGTCAATGATAAAAGTATAACAAAGTTTGTGGGACAGCGTTCACCAGGAGGCTTCTGTATTTAGCTGATTTGATAAAATATATATGCAGGATTTCTGTTAGCTTCGTAAATGTTTCGTTGAGCAAATTTTGGTTGGAATTCTATGATTCTTTTCTGAGTGATCTAAAATTTCTATTTTGATAGTATGATATAATTAGTTGGAGGATACCCATCTTAAATTATGTAACCGAGTGTATATTCCCTGTAAAAGTCAACGATTTGATATACTATGAAGAGGAACATTGCCCGATAAACAATTCTAGACGTCCATTCCTGCTGAACCCGACTTAAGGCAAGCCAATTCCTCAGAAAAGAGAGATAAAGCCTATTTTTAATTTGAGTAATTCATAATTTAAAATGTCTTTATTATAAACGTGGACAGCACAAGAATCTCAGGAGGGGTTAAAATATTTTTTTCATTATAGGAAAGTGAAAAGAGAAATTCTTACAGGTGATTGAAGATAAGAAAACACTGTTTAATATTATTTGCGCTGCTGTCATTCTTTAAGGAAATCGGCGAAAACTAAAGATTTTTGCAGAAAGGGTTATAGTGCTTAGATAAGGGTTTCAGGTGCTCCAGGCTCTGTTCATCTACATCTACATAATACCCTGCAAGCCACCACAAAGTAAAATTTTTCCGATGACACAGTGCTGTACAGGGAAGTCCTATGCCCAAGCGATAAAGAATATTTAAATATTGACCTACAAGCAATTGAAAATTGGTGTGATACATGGCAGTTAGAATTAAACTTTAAAACATGTATTGTAATGAATTTTTGGAAAAAGAATAGCTCTCCTCCTAGCACTTACAAAATAAGTAATAATGAATTAACAAAAGTGGAAACCATCAAATATCTTGGAATATGACTGACACGTGATCTTTCCTGGGGTACATTCGTGAAATAATGGGGCAAGCGAATTGTAAACTGGGATTCGTCAAAATTACACTGGGTAAATGTGACGATCATGTATGAGAAATCAGCTACTTTTCCCTTGTTAGACCTCATTTTGAATATGCTGCCAGTGTATGGGATCCCTACGAAATCGATCTAAATAATGAACTTGAACGTGTGCAGCGAAGATCGGCAAGATTTGTAAAGGGACGGTACGATAACTTTATTAGCGTAACCAGTCTATTAAATGAATTAAATTGGGAATGATTGTCAAATTGTAGGTTGAAATTTAGACTTAATCTCTTCAATAAATTCCAAGACCATATTTTCAGTGATGATGTTTAAAATATTTTGCGGACCCCAACTTACTATGGTAGACTGGACAATAATCACAAAATTAGAGGAATAGATTGCCGAACTGACAGATTCAAGATGTCCTTTTTTCCTCGTACAATTAGGGATATGAATAACGGTAAATATGTCCAATACGAGTGTAGCAATGGATAACATTGGTAACTGCATGTTGGTATGAGCACTAAAAGTTAACCCAACTTACAGCACGTTTTTGCTTGCGTAGTATGCTATTTTATATCTTTTTAAATATTGCAGTTTAGACTAATATATTAATACTAATCCTTTTTTATGCATGATATGTAGTGTATATTTGGTGGGAATTCTCCCCCCCTGCCACACACCTTTAAGGTGGCTTGCAGGCTATTATGTAGATGTAGATCCAGAGAAGCAGCAGGCAACTTTCGTCCTGCAAAATCGACGCTCGAAAGCGCCGAAGGCGGGAGACGGTCTGCGAGGCGGCGACGCTGGATAACCGAAAAACGGCTAGAGGAGGCGAGAGTGGCGTTTTCGAGCGATAAGGAGGGAAACGGAGGCGCGGTGATAAGGGCGCCAAGGAGATAGCGCCGCGGGTCGCTTCGGGGTCGAGGGCAGCGCCCTGGGGAGAGCGATTCCTCGACCATGGGCGCGAAACGATCGAATGTCGATGAATCGGTCTCGAATCCGTCGACAAGAGGGAATCCTCGAAGGTTGATGAGTAGGTCGCAGAACTAAGTTTCATAACCTAACTAATTGGCGCACCGAAAAAAAAGTATTCTGAGATGTAGAAATGTCAGAATTTCCTCTTACTTTTATTATATTTGTCTTCCCTTTGGAAAAACCTTTGTTTCCTTTTGAGATGACGGTCCTCTCCCAACATTCCGCTCAATCCAATGTTGGTACATCTAAATTTACATCTACATAATACCCTGTAAGCCGCCACAAAGGTGTGTGGCAGGGGGTGATTTCTCAGAAAACATGCAACACATATCATGCATAACAAAGGAATAGTATTAATATACTAGTCAGAACTTCACTTTTAAAAAAGATAAAAATAGCAAAGCAAACATGCAAAAATGCTGTTAGTTGCGTTAACTTCAAGAACTTAACCCAATATGCAGCAATAATATTTATGGATTAATACATGCATCATGCACTACAGACTACTCTAAAATATTTCCCCTGCCTATCCCTTTGCTATGCTGCCTATTCTGTTCTCATATAGTACGGGGGAAAATAACATTTACATCTAACAGTACGACATTCTAACTCTCAAATCTTATTTATCTGGTCGAATCTAGCATAATACGCTGGTGTTTTTAAAATGTGCCTAAAATCTTCAGTAAAGCTATCCGATTGAAATTTCTCTAATAGATTTAATCTGTACTTTAATCTACACTCCGATAATGATTCCCACCTTAACTCTTGTATTAATTCTGATACACTACTCACATACCATAATACCTTACAAGCCACCTCAAAGGTGAGTGGCAGGGGGTGATTTCTCACCAAAATTGCACTACATATCATGCATAAAAGGAATAGTATTAATATACTAGTCAGAACGTCACTATTTAAAAAATATTGCTAAGAAATTGTAAAGCAAATATGCGAAAACCATCTGTTAGTAGGGTTAGCTTTAAGTACTCATACCAACATGCAGCTACCAATGCTATCCATTGCTGCTCTCCGATTGGCCATATTTACCGTTATTCGTATCTCTAATTGTACGAGGGAAAAAGGACATTTTGAATTGAGAGAACATTGGTAATCTAAAAGCAAGATGTCGAGTATGAAGAATGGAATGAAAGAGGATTTTTGCTTGTGTAAAATGTGCGGCCAATCACCCTCAGGCCTGGACTTATCGCGAAATTCATCACTTTAATGTTTTACCCTTGACTGTTTGTCAAAAGAAGTGTATCCCAATACGCTGGTGCATAGTAAAAAGGATTAAATATGAGAATAATACAGCTCTTGTGCTTGGCTTCAGAAGACAAAGGTCATACTTTGGTGTTTTCTAATACATCGTGCCAACAGATTCTGATACTTTTTTCTTAATTCATGTTCTGAAAACAACATGCCTCAACCCTCATTTTCATGCGTACGAACCAGTTGAAACTGACAGTTGTGAACGTGTGTTGCAGGAAAAACTGGTTTTCCTTCAACGGGGACGTTTCCTCGGAACCGAAATCGCAATTTTGTGCACGAAATCGTTAGATGGAAACGAAAAAAGAATTTTAGTGGAAAAATTAATCTCCCAACCACAATCATTCACTCATAAACGAATATTTGAAATAAGCAAAAGGTGACGCCCACCGAAAAAACTGCTTTGATATCATTGATGTCATTTTCCTCCCGTCCTTGACTGCTTTTAGGGGAAGGGAAGTGAGTGGATGGGGGTTCTCGGAATGTCTACTTCATAGATGCCGTCGCAACTGCTCCTATTAGCAGAGTCAGCTACGTCCCCCCATTGCGATTTGGCGAAGTAGCTTCGCGGGCTCAGTTGTGATTAGACGAAGTCGATATACGTCAGAGGTTTCACCACACCCACTTATCCGAAAGGGTTAAAAACATCAGTTTTTCGTCGCTTATAACTGGAGAAATAATTGACGGATCAAAAAACGGAAAAATAAGGGTCTTTTTGATTTACAGACTCTAACAGGTTCGAGAATTGTAAAAATATGGTAAACGACCCCATTGTTTAAAATTGTAACGGCTCCTGGAAGTAGAATTAAAATGTTATCTTCCCCATTCAAGCTGTGGCATATTTTTTCTTCTGTGTTAGCGTAAACCATTTTTCTTCAAAATATTGACATTTTGCATGTTTAAATGTCTTGCATTTTTTCCTATAGTGACAAGACTTTATGTAATTTTAGGCAATGTGTTTTCGTTTTAATGTCGTTTTAATTACCTGAAATACGTTGAATGTTCTTTAGTTATCTTGAATTTTTAATTTCCTGTCTATTGATATTAGATGAACGTTATTTTAAAAAGAAGAATAATGTTAAAGATAACTCCTAGAATAAGAGAACTTTCTAAGAGGACTGTTCCTAAAATTAGAGGACATTTTGATGGGATTACCATTAAAATAAGAGTATTCTTTGAGAGTGAAACTATGCATTGTAGATGAAATGCTGAGAATAATCCTCATTAACATAGAGGGAGTCTACATTCTATACTGAATATGATCCTCTAAGCACGAGAGGATTCCTCTCCGGAGAGGACATCCATCTCACACATAGAGGAATAATTAGGTTACCAAATGGTGGCGGAAAAGCCGTTATTTGATAGAGGATTAAACTAATTTTTCGCCTATTTGCCGATGACGCAGTAGTGTACAGGGAAATTCTATGCCCAAACGACAAAGAATATTTAAATGATGACCTGCAAGCAATTGAAAATTGGTGTCATACATGGCAGTTAGAATTAAATTTTAAAAAAATGTCTTGTAATGAATTTTTTGAAAAAGAAAAGCTCTCCTCCTACCACTTAAAAAATGAGTAATAATGAATTAACAAACGTGGAATCCATTAAATATCTTGGAATAAAACTTACACATGATCTTTCCTGGGGTAAACACATACGTGAAATAATGAGTCAAGCTAATCGTAGACTGGGATTCATTACAAGAGTATTGGGCGAGTATGTGACGGTAATGTACGAGAAATCAGCTACTTTACAGTGGCAGCATATTCCAAATGAGGTCTAACACGGGAAAAGTAGCTGATTTCTCGTACATGATCGTCACATTTACCCAATACTACTTTAATGAAACCCAGTTTGCGATTAGCATGACTCATTATTTCACGTATGTGTTTACCCCAGGAAAGATCATGTGTCAGTCTTATTCCAAGATATGTATTGGATTCCACGTTTGCTATTTCATAAAAACTTATTTTGCATGTGCTAGGAGAACTAATCATTTTTCAAAAATTCATTACTATACATTTTTTTAAATGTAATTCTAACTGCCATGCTTCACACCATTTGTCATTGCTTGTACGGTATGTTGGGGGTATGTTGGTATAGAACTTAAAACTTACTCAACTATCAATGTAGCATGTTTTTGTATTTATTTATTTTTTTTTAATGGATTGCTCACATTGCTAATTTTCGCCAATTTACAGTGACGCAATAACAGACATGAAATATAAACGTAAACAATCAAAATAGAGAGTACAGGGTAAGAATAAACACAAATGTAAGATACGTGGAAAGGGAGGTTTATTTATTCACAAGGAAATGGGACATGGCGAGATTGATAAAAGAGTTTAAGGGCAGAAAAACGGATCAATATTATCCGGAAATTAATTCAGCAGGGAGGAAAGGCGGTGGTGGAGTGAGCGCCTGACAAGGGATAGTCTAGGGATAATGGCATATGGAGCAAGGAATGCTTACGTGTTGATCGACTAGGGACTCTGAAATTAATGCAGGAAAGCAATTCAGGACAATCATTGCGTGAGTTTAGAATATTGTAAAGAAATTTTAAATCTGTTTTAATTCCATAATGGCAGAGATCCGGGATTCCTTGTATACTTGCTTTGCTTTTTTTATCTTATTTAAACAGTGAATTTTAGACTATAATATCATTTACTGATGGAGTGAATTCACCCCCTGCCACACATCTTCATGGTGGCTTCCAGATTATTACGTAGATGAAGGTGAGTCCGTATGGCCTCTGTTCTGGTGGACGCATGAATTTGAGAGTTGGCATGGTAAAGGGTGGCTGAAACTGACCGCAAGCGCGGACCGTACCTACGGTGGTCGGCACAGACTGGACAAATCTGGCATTTTCTCGCGCAACCCCTGGTTGACGTGTGCCTGGAATAGGCGGCGGCATGGCGGCGCCGAGGGGATGGGGAAGTTTTTTTTCTTCCGGGATTCTTCTTCTTGACTTCTTGGCTCGCGTTTACCTGAGAATTCCCTCGGCCGCAGCGGGGCGCCGAGATGCCATCGGAAGGCCCTTCGGGGTCACCGGAGGGGGGCCGGGCGAAGGGGGGGGGGGGGGGGGGGGGGCCTCCAGCGACCCAGGCCACAAATGAGTTTGTCAACCCTCCGCACCCCCTCTCCCCTCCAATCCGCCCCAGGGGCAAGCGCCCGGCCGCTCTCGGTGGAGATAGCATTTCTCGCCCGCGAGGGTGGATTTCAGGACTCCTCAACCTCGCCCCCTCTCCTCCCGGGGTTTTGTCTTAGACGGCTCTGGAGGAATGCGACTCCCACACGGGCAGAACATCCTTCGCATTTGAGACGTCTTCTTCCCTTTTTGATCACACCACGACACCTTTATCCGCGGGACTGAACTTGGCAGTTGACAAATGACGGCGAAAAGAGCGTCTCTTGTGGATAATTACAGCATCTCTGGCACATTTTTGACGACACTGTTTAGGAAAACTTTGACGGGAATATTTCACGTCCCTAATCATCTAAATCCCCCCTGCCACACACCTTTATGGTGGCTTGCAGGGTATTATGTAGATGTAGATGTAATCCCTCAAGTAGCCCGGAAGCCACTTCGAGATATGAGGGTGTCGTAATGAACGAACGCCAAACATGAAGAGCGCACGCGCTGTGCCGAGGGACATATGATGCGCTACGCTGTTGAAACCTGTGCTGACACAAACGGACTATGTAAGAGCTCTTTAAAAAAAAGCACAAAACTACACCTGGGGTGTTTGAAATCGGCTTCCCTGCTTGCGCTCCCTGATCCATTTCCCTTTGATTATACATCTACATAATACCCTGCAAGCCACCATAAGGTGTTAGGCAGGGGATGAATTCTCACCAAACATGCACTACATATCATCATAAAAAAGGATTAGTATTTATATACTGTTCTAAACTTCACTATTTTAAAAAAAATAGCAAAAACATGCTGTTAGTTGGGTTAGCTTCAAGTCCTTATACCAACATGCAGCTAAGTATGCTATACATTGATTCACTCGTATTGGACATATTTACCGCTATTCATATCCCTAATTGTACGAGGAAAAAAGGTCATTTTGAATCCGTCAGTTCGGCAATCAATTTCTCTAATTTTGTGATTGTGTCTACCATATTTTAATTTGTTTAATTTTTGTAATTTTGTCTACCATAGTAAGTTGGGGTGCGCAAAATATTTTTAACATCATCACTGAAAATAAGGTCTTGAAATTTGTTTAAGAGATTGCGTCAAAATTTCAACCTGCGATCTTACAATTATTCCCAATTTAATTCATTTAATAGACTTGTTTGATTATATGCACGGAAGGAATCGACAGCGTTTATTTGTTAGTCAAAGGAACATTTAAAATGTTGTATATTGCCTAGTGTATGTCTCATAATGTATATTTATGTATTATTTCCATGTAATTCCCCCTGCCACACACCCATGTGGTGGCTCGCAGGGTTATTGGGTAAAATAGTAGCATTGCAGCATGTTTTTGCATGCTTGCTTTGCTATTTTTTTAAATTGTGAAGTTCAGATGGAATATTAATACTAAACATCTTTATGCATGACATGTAATTCATGTTTGGCGTGTATTCACCCCCTGCCACACACCTTTATTGTCGTCGGCAGGGTATTGTGTGGATGTAACTCTTACTTGCGCATGAGAAATCTACTTTTGGTAATCTTCACCACATTCCACAAAACTCTCGAGGTGGCTCGCAGGGCATTCCGTAGGTGCAGCTAGTTGTAGGCGTAGATGAATTTGAATACTATTGTAAACGTTTACTACCAGTTCCTCTGCGAATCTGAGTTTAAAGCCAGTCTAGCTGCAATACTGCCATTGTGTGTTCGGCAAGGGTCACTCTAGCTTCAAGCGAGTGAAGGGTATCTCATGACAACGCAGCATTCACCATCTTCGTGGCTTTTCTTGCTTCCCATATTTGGCTGGCGACTGCGAGCACGCAGTAAACGTAATGAGGATTTCCACAAGGTGATAGACCCTGACGTGGCGATGCTATCTTTCTTCCTCTAAGCTGACATTTGTTTTCGCCGACTCCCTGCTGCTCCGAGTAATTGAATCACTGACACATCCTTTGTCGAGATGTTTTGAATTTAATTTATTTTATATAAATATGGTAGCAGGTTTTAAATAAAAATGGTGTAGCAGGATGGTCCATCCGTACGTAATTAACGGGGTACTTTCAGTGAGATTATTACCACAGGCTTTGTAATAACTTTCGGCTTCTTTTTGCATGCCTGCATGACTATTTTTCTACATTTACGAAATACCCTACGAACCACCGCGAAGGTGTGTGGCAGGAAGTTAAGGTCACCAAACTTGCGTAATTTAGTGCACCATGCACGTGTGTATATTTTCGTGAATAATTCCCTGCATTTTAAGTGACAGGTAGTATTTATAGAGTCTTCGTCTTATGATAGGTAAATGGTGCACGTAGGCCCTAAAATTAAGTCCTCAGATTTGATGGTGCTACATAATATTTTTTCGTTGATCACCAAAGAAATCCATGACTACTCCTTTGCACACAGAGTGAAGGCCTCTCGCGTCTAGCGCCGTGGCGGCGGCTCATTTTGGCATGATTGAAGTCGGTGGAAGACGCGAGAGGCCCTCGATCACTTCACAGCTGATACGCCGGCAAAAGAGTACATATACGTCTTTTCCTCCACTCCAGAACACCATCCCACTATGTTCGATTCGATCGGTCGATCTAGGCTAGGGATACGGACTGCGTGCGGTTATATTTAAAATGCTTTACTTTGTACCAGCAATGACATATCATAATAGCCAATATAGTAACCATATTGGTTAGTAAAATAAATTTAAGTTATACAGAGTTGTAGGTAGATAATCCGAAACATGCCCTCAACAGTATTAACTTTAAAGAGCAGATCGTGTGAAACCCAACTTGCTCTCTTTTCCCACGATATTTTAGTTTCTGGCGAAAATAATATTCCAGTGGATGCTATATTTCTCGACTTCAAGAAGGCTTTTGACAAGGTTTCTCACAGCAAACTAATTTTGAAGTTAAAATCTTATGGGTTAGACAGTAACATTATATCATGGATTAATGATTTTCTGCATGATCGGGTTCAAAGGGTTGTTTTGGACGGTGTTTCCTCACCGGCAATTAAAGTCACTTCCGGTGTCCCACAAGGTAGTGTGATAGGTCCACTCCTATTCCTTTTGTATATTAATGATATCCAAAAGGTGGTAAAAAGTAAGCTTCGTCTATTTGCCGATGACGCAGTAGTGTACAGGGAAATTCTATGCCCGAACGATAAAGAATATTTAAATATTGACCTACAAGCAATTGAAACTTGGTGTGATACATGGCAGTTAGAATTAAACTTTAAGAAATGTCTTGTAATGAATTTTTGGAAAAAGAATAGCTCTCCTCCTACCACTTACAAAATAAGTAATAATGAATTAACTAACGTGGAATCCATTAAATATCTTGGAATAAGACTGACAAATGATTTTTCCTGGGGTAAACACATTCGTGAAATAATTGGTCAAGCGAATCGCAAACTGGGTTTCATTAAAAGAGTATTGGGTAAATGTGACGATCATGTACGAGAAATCAGCTACTTTTCCCTTGTTAGACCTCATTTGGAATATGCTGCCAGTGTATGGGATCCCTACGAAATCGGTCTAAGTAATGAACTTGAACGTGTGCAGCGAAGATCGGCAAGATTTGTAAAGGGACGATACGATAATTATATTAGCGTAACCAGTCTATTAAATGAATTGAAATGGGAATCATTGTCAGATCGCAGGTTGAAATTTAGACTTAATCTCTTCCACAAATTCCAAGGCAATATTTTCAGTGATGATGTTAAAAATATTTTACGAACCCCAACTTACTATGGCAGACTAGACCATGATCATAAAGTTAGAGAAATTGATTGCCGAACTGACCGATTCAAAATGTCCTTTTTCCCTCGCACAATAAGAGATACGAATAACGGTAAATGTGTCCTATCGGAGAGTAGCAATGAATAGCATTGGTAGCTGCATGTTGGTATGAGTACTTAAAGCTAACCCTACTAACAGAATGTTTTTGCATGTTTTATTTGCAATTTCTATCTTTTTTAAATAGTGTAGTTCTGACTACTATATTAATACTATTCCTTTTTTATGCATGATATGTAGTGCATGTTTGGTGAGCAGTCACCCCCTGCCACACACCCTTGTGGTGGCTTGCAGGGTATTATGTAGATGTAGATGTAGATGAACTCGTACAGAATGCTACCTTGCATGCTTGATGTGAAATATTATTAATTGATGCATTTATCGTAGATATTATTTCGCTGCTATCAAGAGATTGATGTCTATATTTACATTATGATCGGCAAGATTTGTAAAGGGACGATACGATAATTATATTAGCGTAACCAGTCTATTAAATGAATTGAAATGGGAATCATTGTCAGATCGCAGGTTGAAATTTAGACTTAATCTCTTCCACAAATTCCAAGGCAATATTTTTAGTGATGATGTTAAAAATATTTTACGAACCCCAACTTACTATGGCAGACTGGACCATAATCATAAAGTTAGAGAAATTGATTGCCGAACTGACCGATTCAAAATGTCCTTTTTCCCTCGCACAATAAGAGATACGAATAACGGTAAATATGTCCTATCGGAGAGTAGCAATGAATAGCATTGGTAGCTGCATGTTGGTATGAGTACTTAAAGCTAACCCTACTAACAGAATGTTTTTGTATGTTTGCTTTGCAATTTCTCTCTTTTTTAAATAGTGACGTTCTGACTAGTATATTAATACTATTCCTTTTTTATGCACGATATGTAGTGCATGTTTGGTGAGCAATCACCCCCTGCCACACACCCTTGTGGTGGCTTGCAGGGTATTATGTAGATGTAGATGTAGATGTATTTCAGTTAATTATTCTGTTATTGAATAATGTCAGTGAACTTCGCGTAACATCCAAAACATCGGATCTATTCTCCGCTCTCATGCCCTCATCTGTATTTTCAAGTCCGTTTCAAAGGGATAATTGTGACGATCATGTACGAGAAATCAGCTACTTTGCCCTTGTTAGACCTCATTTGGAATATGCTGCCAGTGTATGGGATCCTTACGAAATCGGTCGCAATAATGAACTTGAACGTTTGCAGCAAAGATTGGCAAGATTTGTCAAGGTATCTTACATATACATCTACGTAATACCCTGCGAGCCACCACGAGGGTGTGTGGCAGGGGGTTAAGATCACCAAACATGCACTATTGACATGCAACTAGGATATTAGGTATGGTATGATAACTATATTAGCTTAACCAGGCTATTAAATGAATTAAATCGGGAATCATTGTCAGGTCGCAATTTTGAAATTTAGACTCATTCTCTTAACTAAATTCCAAGATAATATTTTCAGTGATGACGTTTACAATATTTTGCGGACCCCAACTCACTACGGTAGACTGGACCATGATTAAAAAATTATAGAAATTGATTGCCGAATTGACAGATTCTAAATGTCCTTTTTTTCTAGTACTATTAGGGGTATGATTAGTGTTAAATATGTCCAATGCGAGTGAATCAATCCATAGCATAGGTAATTGCATGTTGGTATAAGGACTTGAAGGTAACACAACTAACCACATGTTTTTGCATGCGTAGTTTGCTATTCTTATCTTTATTAAATAGTGAAGTTTAGAACAGTATATAAATACTAATCCTTTTTTATGCATGATGTGTAGTGCATGTTTGGTGAGAATTCACCTCATGGCACACACCTTTATGGTGGCTTGCAGGGTATTATGTAGATGTAGATGTGATAGGCGCCACAGACAGGGAGGAAAAGGGATCCCCAGGGGATGGATTTCCAACGAAAAATGTCTTCTACTGCCGGAATTCGATTCAGTGAATTGCCGTCACTCTGTCCACTTCACCAACCCGGCCTCTCTACACTCCGCTACTGTGCGTGGTTGCCACCAGTTTAAAAAGAAAGCCGGAACGGCCCCTGTGAGTGTTTGGCGTTGTGCAAACCCCGCTTCGCATTCCTAGTTCCCTGGAAAAGGCTTAATCCCATCCACCAGCCCTTTTTTTCCGCGAACTCGAGAGTATTCTCCCAGAAGTCTTATCTCTACGGGCCCTTCTTCATTGCGACACACTCGTCCCAAGGCGCCCCGCGGGGAGGTCCCCTACGGACCATCCGTCGAGTGGCGACCCTATGAGGGCCCTGGAAAGAAGTCGCCTCGACCGTCTCCTCAACCCCTTCCAGTCCCCCCCGCCCAACGCCCCCCTCTCCCTCCAAAGGGTGAGAAGGAGGTACTTTCCCTCCACGCCTCCGTTGCCGCGATCTGAAACTTCCCGTAGTTCACTTCATTAGGCTGGGACCTCGCCTCTCTGCCCTCTGACGTCGAGAGGAACAAGATAGGGAACCAATCTTTCAGGAAATTATTCTGGTGCCATGGAGACTAGTAACTCACTTAGCCTAATCCCGGAAACAACTGAGGTAGCATTCCGTTGTTTAGGGTCCGTGGAAAAAGACTCTGGGTAAATGGGATGTAAGGATAAAGAAAGGTGTTACGTTTCTCTAGTCAGGAGTTATTTCGATAACGAAGCTAGTATTACCCCTGCCAAGCAACTTTATTGTGACTTCCATCTACATCTACACAATACACTGCAAGCCACCATAAAGGTGTGTGGCAGGGGGTGAATTCTCATCAAACATTTATACATATCATTCATAAAAATACATACATTCATTCATTAAAGTTGCTTATTTGCAGGTCGGTAGTGCATGCTTGGTGATTTTCACCCCCTGCCACACACCCTCGTGGTGGCTTGCAGGGTATCGTGTAGCTGTAGATAAAAAAGAGAAATAATATATTAGTATAAACTTCAATTTTTAAAGAGGATAAAAATAGCAAAGCAAGCATGCAATACAATGCTGTTTTATAGGTTAGCTTAAAGTCCATATAACAACATGAAACTAAATATGCTATCCATTGATACACTCGTATTGGACACATTTAACGCTATTCATATCCCTAATTGTACGAGGAAAAAAGGAGCTTTTTTAATTTGTCAGTTCGGTAATCAAATTTTCTAATTTTGTTATCATAGTCCAGTCTACCATAGTAAGTTGTGGTTCGCAAAATATTTTAAACGAAATCACTGAAAATATTATCTTGAAATTTATTTAAGAACAAACATTCCCGTAGAAATGTTAAAAAAAAATGTAACCCCACTCACCAGGTCCCGATCAAATTCATTCCAGAGAATATAAACGATTAACTTCTGAAATAGCCCCCTATCTAGAAATAATATTCAATAAAACACTAAAAAACCACACAGTACCCAAGGATTGGAAAGTAGCTAATATTACACCTATTTTTAAAAGCGATGACAGGAAAGAACCTGGTAACTACAGACCCATTTCACTCACGTCAATCTCTTGTAAGATATTTGAGCACACTGTTGTCAGTTCGATCATGGGGCATTTGGATAGTCAGGAATTGCTCATAAACAGCCAACATGGGTTCCGGAAAGGTAGATCATCTACATCTACATCTACATAATACCCTGCAAGCCACCACAAGGGTGTGTGGCAGGGGGTGATTGCTCACCAAACATGCACTACATATCATGCATAAAAAAGGAATAGTATTAATATAGTAGTCAGAACTACACTATTTAAAAAAGATAGAAATTGCAAAGAAAACATGCAAAAGCATTCTGTTAGTAGGGCTAGCTTCAAGTACTCACACCAACATGCAGTTACCAATGCTATTCATTGCTACTCTCCGAAAAAAATAAATTAGCGCTTTGACAAGCTCTCTGATATCTCCCTCATCCACTTCCAGGCCCATGGACCTTCCGAGTTACCCAATCTCTTCCAGTACTCCCTCTTCGGGCCCAAATCCCTCAATGTCCCTTTCAGTCTCAGTCTCGGGCCACAATTTTTTCCAGGCAGGGATCAAGGTCCTTTTTGTAACACCCTGCCATGCCATATCAATAATTCTGAGGCATATGACAATGTTGTAGTGGTCCTTCCAGAACTCTCGAAGGGTGAGGTTTGTGCTCTCCTCAACCTCAAAGCAGCGTTGAAACATTTGTTTGGTAAAAAGTTTCTTGAAAATGGAGATCACCTGATGGTCCATGGGCTGTAAAATAGGGTTCTACATCTACATAATACCCTGCAAGCCACCATAAAGGTGTGTGGCAGGGGGTGAATTCACGCCAAACGTGCACTACATATCATGCATAAAAAAGGATTAGTATTTATATACTGTTCTAAACTTCATTATGTAAAAAAAGATAAAAATACCAAAGCAAACATGCAAAAACATACTGTTTGTTGGGTTAGCTTTAAGTGCTCATACCAACATGCAGCTACCAATGTTATCCATTGCTACACTCGTATTGGATATATTTACCGTTATTCATACGAGGAAAAAAGGACATTTTAAATCTGTCAGTTCGGCAATCAATTTCTCTAATTTTGTGATTATGGTCCAGTCTACCATAGTAAGTTGGGTTGGGTTGGTGTTGGGTGGAAGGTAGAGAACCTTTATAAAGTTGAACTCTTCTAGGATGTCGTCCACAAGGTTTAGCGGGTGGCAAGTAGCATTATCGAGGACGAGTAGGGCTTGCTGGGATTCATTGACCTCGCGAGGTATTTCTTAACGGAAGGACCAAAGACCAAGTTGACCCATCACATAAAAAACTTCCTGTTGACCCACGCCTTTGGGTTTGCCCTCCACATTACCTGTAGCTTCTCTTTTATAACCTTATGTGCCTTGAAGACTGGGGTTTTCTGAGTGGTATACGAGCAGCGGCTTGACCTTGCAGGAGCCACTCGCATTTGCACACAGTGCGAGAGTCAACCTATCGTTCATGGGCTTGTGGCCTGGCATCTTCTTTTGTTCTGCCATTATGTAAGTTTTGCTTGGCATTTTCTTCCAGAAGAGTCCTGTCTCGTCACAGTTGAACCCTTGTTGGGGGATGTATCCATGGGCTTCGATCAATTCAGCAAAAGTTTTCACAAAATCCTCAGCCTCCATAGAATCAGAGCTCGCTGCCTCACCGTGCCTGACAACGGAGTGAATACCGGTCCTTTTTCGAAAATTTTCGAACCACCCCCGACTGGCTTTGAACTGCTCCTGTGCTGAAGTACCTGGACTCTGCTGCAGCAAATCTGCGTAAATGACTCGTGCCTTCTCGCAAATTATACTCTGTCACTGCGTCTCCAGCTAGCTGCTTCTTCATCTACATCTACATCTACACGATACCCTGCAAGCCACCGCGAGGGTGTGTGGCAGGGGGTGAAGATCACCAAGCATGCACTACTAACATGCAAGTAAGCAACTAAAGGGTCTCATGCAACTAGATTGTTAGTATCTATAGTATTTGAGGGGTTAGTACATGCATCTACATCATTCGAGACACAATTAGCTTTATTCGCACACGATATTTTAGTCTACGGCGAAAACAGTACTGAAGTCGATGCGATATTTTTAGATTTTTAAAAGGCATTAGATAACGTTCCTCATGATAAATTAATTTTGAAGTTAGAGAGTTTTGGCATAAATAAAGACGTTGGGTATGTTGGGTAAAAGAATTCTTAAGTGGACGAGAGCTGAGGGTTGTCATAGATGGTATCATGTCGGACACAATCAAAGTCACATCGGGAGTAGCCCAGGGTAGCTTAGTAGGTCCACCTACCTGAAAGGCCCACCTTACTAAGAGGCAGGCTTCCTCTTTGCCATCCTCCTGCATCCACTTCGGTACTGTGTCGCTTACCATCGAAGATGTTGAATTAATTAACGAGTAAACTCGCTTATTCCGCTTTTGTACTCGTAGAGGACGACTGCGTGAACTACGTCGTACATACGTCTTCTCTTATATGTCGACGTCGATATATCAGTCAGTTCGATCATAGGGGTATTTGGATAGTCAGGGATTGCTCATAAACAGCCAATATGGGTTCCGGAAGGGTAGATCTTGCGAGACACAATGAGCTTTATTCGTACATGATATTTTAGTCTACGGCGAAAACAGTACTGAAGTTGATGCGATATTTTTAGATTTTTAAAAGGCATTAGATAACGTTCCTCATGATAAATTAATGTTGAAGTTAGAGAGTTTTGGCATAAATAAAGACGTTGGGTATGTTGGGTAAAAGAATTCTTAAGTGGGCGAGAGCTGAGGGTTGTCATAGATGGTATCATGTCGGACACAATCAAAGTCACGTCGGGAGTAGCCCAGGGTAGCTTAGTAAGTCCGCTTCTATTTCTTTTATACATTAACGATTTGGGTACCGTAGTTAGTAGTAAGCTTAGACTTTTTGCAGACGATGCGGTAGTGTATAGGGGCATATCAAAAGAAGAAGACAGGAATCGCTTAGCAAGGTTTTAGATGCAATTTAAGAGTGGTGCGACAAATGGCAATTAGAGCTTAACCTTAAAAAGTGTGTAGCTATCAATTTTTGGAGGAGGAATAATTCGATAGAGCGTACCTATAAAATTAGTAACATGATGATCCAGAACCTTGAAACCATAAGGTATTTAGTTGTTTACAATCACTAAAGATTTATCGTGGGGAAGACACATAAGGGAAATATGCGGCCGAGCGAAGAGAAAGCTAGGATTTATAAAAAGAGTACTTGGGAAATGTGATGAGAAGACAAAAGAGCGATGATAATTTTCACTAGGTAGGCCCCACCTTGAGTATGTAGCCAGTGTATGGGACCTAATGAATTAGGTTTGATCAGAGAACTAGACAGTGTAGATGTAGATGTTAAGAGAATAAGTCTAAATTTCAACCGACGATGTGATAATGGTTCCCATTTTTATTCATTTAATAGACTGGTTATGCTAATATAGTTATCGCACCGTCCCTTTACAAATCTTGCCGATCTTTGCTGCAAACATTAAAGTTCAAATAGGCCTAAATCACTAACCAATTGACATACAATTGGTTAGTGATTTAGGCCTATTTCGTATGGATCACATATAATGGCAGTGTACTCCAAATGAGGTCTGACAAGTGAAACGTAGCTAATATATCGTACATGTTAGTCACATTTACCAGGTACTGTTATGATGAATCCCAGTTTACGTATGGCTTGACCCTTTATTTTTCACGTATGTGTACCCCCACGTACCCCCAGAAAGGTGATGTCCTTGTCTAATTCCAATATATTTAGTGGATTTCACTACTGTTAATTTATTATTTCTCATTTTGCAAGTGCTCGGAGGAGAACTATTCTTTTTCCAATAATTCATTTTTACACATTTTGCTACACCACTTTATGGTGGCTCTCAGAGTATTTTGTAAATGTATCTGTAGACGTTCAAGCATCGTAATAATCCATGGTTGTTCCTGGCTATTACCATTGTTGACCGTGGAGTTTTTCCCAAGGCTCTTGGAGGAGGAAAAGAGGGCTCACCATCCACGATTTCCATTTTCTCATGTCTCGCTCATCTCTGAAACTACGTGGCTAACGGCAGAGATGAAATCAGTTATGGGGCAGAGCGTAAAGGAGAATTGCTCGGAGCATCTAACTAGGGTGATACAGAATTGGCGAGATACATACATGTGAATGGGCTTAAAGGCACCTGAACAAGGAAAAGCATATATCTGATAAGTGCGAACGTTCACAATGCACCGCCGTAAACGCGGCAGGGTTGAAATATCCTACATTTACCGCCAAGCGAGGCTTTAGGGCTGGATGGGGTTCACCTTTGGTCGTGGCTTCTTTGAAGCCCTTTCTCCCTGGCGTTGCCATCCGTGATGAACCGCGAGGGCTCACCATCTAGTACCTTGAACCTCGGTAAAATTGCCATGAGGAGAAGGATCCTGGGTAGCGTAGCGGTCTGCGCAGTGGCCCGGAAAGCCAAAGGACCGTGGTTCGCTAGCGTAACCAGTCTATGAAATGAATTAAATTGGGAATCATTTTCAGATCGCAGGCTGAAATTTAGGCATAATCTCCTAAATAAAGCCCAAGATAATATTTTCAGTGATGACGTCAAAAACATTTTGCGAACCCCAACTTAATATATGGCAGACTGAACCATAATAATAAAATTAGAGAAATTGATTGCCGAACTGACAGATTCGAAATGTCCTTTTTTCCTCGTACAAGTACGGATATGAATAGCGGTAAATATACCCAATACGAGTGAATCAATCTATAGCATAGGTAGTTGCATGTTGGCACAAGGTAACACAACTAACAGCATGTTTTTGCATGTTTGCTTTGCTATATTTATCTCTTTTTAAATAGTGCAGTTTAGAAGAATACCATATTTTTTAACGTCATCAGTGAAAATATTAACCTTGTATTAATTTGAATGATTTAAGTCTAAAATTCAATCTATGATCTGACAATGATCTCGGTTTTAATTCATTTAATAGACTGGTTACGCTAATATGGTTATCGTACCATCAATTTACAATTTTTGTCGATCATCGCTGCACGCGTTCGAGTTCATTATTTAGGCCTATATCTACACCTACGCGATACCGTGCGAGCCACCACGAGGGTGTATGGCAGGGGGTTAAGATCACCAAACATGCATTATTGACATGCAACTAGGTTACTACATGGAAACATGCTACATTACAGGGCCATGTGCCACTAGATGGTTAGTATTTACACAGTAATAGAGGGATTGGTTATTAATAGAGGCACCATGTACTACTCTAAAATATTTCCCCTACCTATCCCTTTGCTATGCTGCCTATTGTGTTCTCTAATAGTACGGGGGAAAAATAACATTCTGAATTTATCAGTATCTAATCAAGTATCATGGAAACCCGCCAGATAATAGGGTCACATGCAATTGGTTATTGATTGGATCCGAGATTTAAAAATATTTACTTGTAGGACTTAGTTGCCCCAGCTAAAAATCTGAAGTTTATCGATAACCAAATTACATCTCCTCACGTGGACCGAGTTTCACTGCCATATTATGAATCACTCTTTGTCAAATTCAATGAAAAAACTGTTATTATTATACAAAATGTTAATTTTGCTATTTTTATGTACTTCACAAAGTTTATAATGGACGTATTAAAATGAAGTTCCACCAAGTAGTGCCTGAGATTATCCAGAGTATATTAATGTTTTTACGAGGTTTTTTTTCTGATATCAGAATTTCCACTCTACAAAAAGCATTCACCTTAACCGGGATTCGAATGTGGAATCCCTTAAGAGTCCTGATTGACACCTCGATAGCCAGGATTTATTGATAACAAACCAGCATGGGTTCAGAAAGGGACGGTCTTGCGAAACTCAATTAGGTCTTATTGTTCATGATATTTTAGTTTCCGGATAAGGACAGAGTGCAGCGTAGAGAAGCTAGTTTCGTTAAAAGGTGTTACGAAAGGTTGAGAAGCGTTTCAGATTTAATACAAGAATTAGGGTGGGAACCATTATCAGAGCGTAGGTTAAAGTACAGATTAAATCTATTAGACAAATTTCAATCTGATAGCTCTACTGAAGATGTCAGGCACATATTAAAAACACCAGCGTATTATGCTAGATTCGACCAGATAAATAAAATTAGAGAGATAGATTGTCGTACCGATAGATTCAAAATGGCATTCTACATCTACATCTACATCTAAATAATACCCTGCAAGCCACCACAAGGGTGTGTGGCAGGGGGTGATTGCTCACCAAACATGCACTACATATCACATAAAAAAGGAATAGTATTAATATAGTAGTCAGAACTACACTAATTAAAAAAGATAGAAATTGCAAAGCAAACATGCAAAATATTCTGTTAGTAGGGTTAGCTTTAAGTACTCATACCAACATGCAGCTACCAATGCTATTCATTGCTACTCTCCGATAGGACATATTTACCGTTATTCGTATCTCTTATTGTGCGAGGGAAAAAGGACATTTTGAATCGGTCAGTTCGGCAATCAATTTCTCTAACTTTATGATTATGGTCCAGTCTGCCATAGTAAGTTGGGGTTCGTAAAATATTTTTAACATCATCACTGAAAATATTGCCTTGGAATTTGTGGAAGAGATTAAGTCTAAATTTCAACCTGCGATCTGACAATGATTCCCATTTCAATTCATTTAATAGACTGGTTACGCTAATATAATTATCGTATCGTCCCTTTACAAATCTTGCCGATCTTCGCTGCACACGTTCAAGTTCATTACTTAGACCGATTTCGTAGGGATCCCATACACTGGCAGCATATTCCAAATGAGGTCATACAAGGGAAAAGTAGCTGATTTCTCGTACATGATCGTCACATTTACCCAATACTCTTTTAATGAAACCCAGTTTGCGATTCGCTTGACCAATTATTTCACGAATGTGTTTACCCCAGGAAATATCATGTGTCAGTCTTATTCCAAGATATTTAATGGATTCCACGTTAGTTAATTCATTATTACTTATTTTGTAAGTGGTAGGAGGAGAGCTATTCTTTTTCCAAAAATTCATTACAAGACATTTCTTAAAGTTTAATTCTAACTGCCATGTATCACACCAAGTTTCAATTGCTTGTAGGTCAATATTTAAATATTCTTTATCATTTGGGCATAGAATTTCCCTGTACACTACTGCGTCATCGGCAAATAGACAAAGCTTACTTTTTACCACCTTATGGATATCATTAATATACAAAAGGAATAGGAGTGGACCTATCACACTACCTTGTGGGACACCCGAAGTGTCTTTAATTGCCGGTGAGGAAACACCGTCCAAAACAACCCTTTGAACCCGATCATGCAGAAAATCATTAATCCATGATATAATGTTACTGTCTAACCCATAAGATTTTAACTTCAAAATTAGTTTGCTGTGAGAAACCTTGTCAAAAGCCTTCTTGAAGTCGAGAAATATAGCATCCACTGGAATATTATTTAGCTCAGGTGGTAGCCCAGAGTGCAGGTCAATCCGCGGGGGAAAAATCGTGCAAGAATTTGACAGAACATGCAGAGTAGTTTTAGAAGGTCAGAGAAAAACACATGGAGAGAACGAACATGATAATTCATCAAAGGTAAGAGGTAGACCAAATAGTTTGTCCGTCAAAAAATTATCGAGGAAAATTTTAGTTGGAAAGGAGCACCAAGAGAGAAACAGATTGGAAGAAAAAATTTCAGTGATAGTAGTGAATTGTCGTAGTATAAGAAATAAAGTAGCAGAATTTCACCACCTCATTAAGAGTACTAATGCAGATATAATCGTAGGTACAGAAAGCTGGCTTTCGAAGGACATATCAGATCACGAAGTATTTCCGAAGTGTTTTACAGTATACAGAAAGGATAGAGTAAGCAGAAACGGAGGAGGAGTTTTCATAGCTGTGAAGGACCCGTATGTCAGTAGAAGAGAACTTATTTCAGAGCGAAATGTAGAAAGTATTTGGTGTTCCGTTAAAAGTAAAAGTAGTAACGCAAAAAAGATATATGTAGGTGCATATTACAGGCCACCGGACACAGACGTCAATTCTATAATAGAGCTAGAGTCAGAGATACGCACATTACTTTCTGGGAAGAATGATAGAGGAATAATAGTAGGCGGAGATTTCAATCTCCCCTCGATAGACTGGAATACGTGTAGTTTCATTGCAGGAGGTAAGGATAAGGAACATTGCGAATCACTGTTGAACACCTTTACGACACATTCTCTACAACAGCTAGTAACAGAGCCGACCAGGGGTAACAACATTCTAGACTTATTAGCCACAAATATACCCGAGAGAGTTCTAAATACAGTTACAGACACAGGAATTAGTGACCATAAAATAGTGCATGCGAAATTTATTGTAGGCGTTGAAAGACATTATAAACCAAGGAGGAGGGTGTACTTATTTGGCAAGGCAAATTACGACGGTATGAAAGAGGAATTAAGGGAAGCGTTTAATGTATTCAGCGAACAAAGCAAAGGATTAAATACAGAGGATTCGTGGAGAGAATTTCTTGAGGTCACCCGTAACGCAGTTCATAAATACATACCAAGTAAATATATTAGTGATAATACAGAGCCAAGGTGGTATAACGCGGAGGTTAGGAAATCACTAAAGCGACAAAGGGTATGCCACGCTAAGATGAAAAATGCCAGACGGGGTCTATCGGTAGAGGAAAAAAATGAGCTAGTTCAAAACTATAAAAAATCGAGAGCATTAGCAAGGAAATCATGTCGGCAAGCGTTATCACATTTCAAGAGCAAGATGTTAGGAGAATATTTAGATAGCAATCCTAAAGCGTTTTGGTCATATGTGAGAGAGCTTCAGGGAAATAAGTCCACAGTGCACACACTTAAAAATGATAAAGGAATCAGAGTCACCAGCAGTGTAGAAAAAGCCAACACTTTAAACACCTTCTTCCAAAGTGTATTCAACTCATCGTCACAAAACGCAGTGGAACCACCGCCGAACACTTTCAGTGAGCAAATGCCCGAAATAAAAATTTCATGTCGCGGAATAGAGCAGCAGTTAAAAAGCATAAGTAAAAACAAAGCACCAGGTCCCGATCAAATTCCTTCCAGAGTTTATAAAACATTAGCTTCTGAAATAGCCCCCTATCTAGAAATAATATTCAATAAAACACTAAAGAACCACACAGTACCCAAGGATTGGAAAGTAGCTAACATTACACCTATATTTAAAAGCGGTGATAGGGAAGAACCTAGTAACTACAGACCCATTTCACTCACGTCAATCTCTTGTAAGATATTTGAGCACATAGTAGTCAGTTCGATCATGGGGCATTTGGATAGTCAGGGATTACTCATAAACAGCCAGCATGGGTTCCGGAAAGGTAGATCTTGCGAGACACAATTAGCTTTATTCGTACACGATATTTTAGTCCACGGCGAAAGCAGTACTGAAGTTGATGCGATATTTTTAGATTTTAAAAAGGCTTTCGATAAAGTTCCTCATGACAAATTAATCTTGAAGTTAGAGAGTTTTGGTATAAATAAAGACGTTGTATGTTGGGTAAAAGAATTCTTAAGTGGGCGAGAGCAGAGGGTTGTCATAGATGGTATCATGTCGGACACAATCGAAGTCACATCGGGAGTTCCCCAGGGTAGCGTAGTAGGTCCGCTTCTATTTCTTTTATACATAAACGATTTGGGTACCGTAGTTAGTAGTAACCTTAGACTTTTTGCAGACGATGCGGTGGTGTACAGGGGTATATCAAACGAAGAGGACATGAAATCACTTAGCAAGGATTTAGATGCAATTGAAGAGTGGTGCGACAAATGGCAGTTAGAACTCAACCTTAAAAAGTGTGTAGCTATCAATTTTTGGAGGAGGAATAATTCGATAGAGCGATCCTATAGAATTAATAACACGAAGATCGAAAACGTTGAAACCGTAAGATATTTAGGTGTAACAATCACTAAAGATTTATCGTGGGGAAGACACATAAGGGAAATATGCGGCCGAGCGAAGAGAAAGCTAGGATTTATAAAAAGAGTACTTGGGAAATGTGATGAGAAGACAAAAGAGCGATGCTACTTTTCACTAGTTAGGCCCCACCTTGAGTATGCAGCCAGTGTATGGGATCCTAATGAATTAGGTTTGATGAGAGAACTAGACAGTGTGCAGCGTAGAGCAGCTAGATTCGTCAAAAGGTGTTACGATAGGTTGAGTAGTGTATCAGAATTAATACAAGAATTAGGGTGGGAATCATTATCAGAGCGTAGATTAAAGTTCAGATTTAATCTATTGCAGAAATTTCAATCGGATAGCTTTACTGAAGATGTTAGGCACATATTGAAAACACCAGCGTATTATGCTAGATTCGACCAGATAAATAAGATTAGAGAGATAGATTGTCGTACAGATAGATTCAAAATGGCATTTTTCCCCCGTACTATAAGAGAACAGAATAGGCAGCATAGGAAAGGGATAGGTAGGGGAAATATTTTAGAGTATTCTGTAGTGCATGATGCATGTATTAACCCCTCAAATACTATAGATACTAACAATCTAGTTGCATGAGACCCTTTAGTTGCTTGCTTGCATGCTAGTAGTGAATGCTTGGTGACCTTCACCCCCTGCCACACACCCTCGCGGTGGCTTGCAGGGTATCGTGTAGATGTAGATGTAGATGTTATTTTCGCCAGAAACTAAAATATCGTGGGAAAAGAGAGCAAGTTGAGTTTCAAACGATCTGCTCTTTCGGAAGCCATGCTGGACATTGGACAATAAATTCTGGCTATCTAGGTGTCCCATGACTGAACTGACAATTATATGTTCTAGGACCTTGCATGAAATGGATGTGAGGGATATAGGTCTGTAGTTAGAAGGCTGCTCCCTATTGCCACTTTTAAAAATGGGTGTTACATCGGCTGCTTTCCAGTCCATCGGTCCGACGTGTTCGGTCAGGGATTTATTAAATACGATTTCAAGGTAGGGGGAAATTTCGGATGCTAACTCTCTATATACGCGGGAGGGAATTTGATCAGGGCCAGGAGATTTGTTGGGGCTTATATCTTTAAGTAATTTTTCAATACCATTACAGGAAATGTCAATTGGTTTCATCAACCGCTGAAAGAGGTCAGGTAACACGACAGTTGAATCCCCGGAAGGTGGGTTAAAAACGGTTTGGAAGAAGGAATTTAGCAAGCTAACTTTGTCGAGTGTGTTTGTGGTCATTTTACCTCTACCATTTTTAAGTGAATGGACGGCAGACCTATGGCCTTGCACTTCCCTTACGTACGACCAGAAGACTTTTGGATTTTCTTTCAATTGTTCCCCAAGTGTTTTTCTTTGGAATTCTGCAAATGCATTACTAAGGGCTATCTTTACAGTGGATTTTGAAATTTTATAATTTTCAATAATTACATTACGCTCATCAGTGGGCATATTTTTACTAATTCTTTTCATTTTAGCATGACATATTCGCTGCCGTCTCAGGGATTTTCTCACTTCGGCATTGTACCACCTTGGTTCAGTGCTTTCTTTTTTGAATTTACTAGGGATAAATCTGTTGATCCCAGAGCGCATGATATTAATGAACGACTTCCATGAATCGTTTGTACATACCTTATGGAAGACTTTTTGAAATCCGATAAGGAATCTCTTAAATAAATTTTAAAGTTAGCAAAGTCTGCTCTTATAAAAATGTAAATCTTTCTTTTTTGTTTAAAATTTTTATCTAAAGATAGCGAGAGTTTTGCAGTTATAACTCTGTGGTCACTGATTCCATCAACCGTGTCAATCATTGTCACATGTTGTGGGATATTGGTTGCCCAGTAAATCAAGAGTGTTGTCCCCTCTATTAGGTGCTGTAGCTAATTGTGTCAGGGAGTTATTGGAGAACACATCTAATAGAGTCTCACAGATGTCTTTGTCCCTTCCTCCAGCTTTGAAGCAGTATGTTCTCCAGTTTATTGATGGTGCATTGAAATCTCCACCTATTAATATATTACGTTCGCTGTTACGGGACGTTATTGTATTTATCTGGTTTCCCAGTTCTAATAATGACTCAACATCAGTGTTTGGGGGCCTATAGAATGCGCAGACAGATATTGATCTGGATTTAGGGCATTTTTCTGGCATAGATGGCAAAAGGCAGCATACAAAAGGGATAGGTAGGTGAAATATTTTAGAGTAGTCTGCAGTGCATGATGCATGTATTAATCCCATAAATACTATAGATACTAACAATCTAGTTGCATGAGACACTTAAGTTGCTTGTTTGCATGTTAGTAGTGCATGGTTGGTGATCATCACCCCCTGCCACACACCCTCTCGGTGGCTTGCAGGGTATCGTGTAGATGTAGATGCAAGAACAGAATAGGCAGCATAGCTAAGGGATAGGTAGGTGAAATATTTTAGAGTAGTCTGTAGTGCATGATGCATGCAATAAAAAGCAATAATCCCATTCTTATTTTGCAGACATTAACCATCTAGCTGCATGTGACCCTATTATCTAGCATGTTCCCATATAATATCCTAGATGCATGTCAAAAGTGCATGTTTGGTGATCTTCACCCCCTGCCACACACCCTCGTGGTGGCTCGCAGGGCATCGCGTAGATGTAGATGCTCGTGTCCCGGTAAAGGTGAAGGAGTTGTCGGGTGCGTGAGTTTCCTACTCCTAATTATCATTCCCCCTCCCCAAATCTTTTAAAATATATAGAAAAGATAGACATAACAGAGTAGGTGGTGGTGTTTTCATTGCAGTCAAGAACTCAATCATTAGCAAAGCAGTAATATTTCCCGACAACCCCTTAGAATGTGTTTGGTGTTCATTAACATGCCCCAAATCCAGATCAATATCTGTCTGCGCCTTCTATAGACCCCCAAACACTGATGTTGAGTCATTATTAGAACTGGGAAACCAGATAAATACTATAACGTCCCGTAACAGCGAACGTAATATAATAATAGGTGGAGATTTCAATGCACCATCAATAGACTGGAGAACATACTGCTTCAAAGCTGGAGGAAGGGACAAAGACATTTGTGAGACTCTATTAGATGTTTTCTCCAATAACTCCCTGACACAATTAGCTACAGCACCTAATAGAGGGGACAACACTCTTGATTTACTGGCAACCAATATCCCACAACATGTGACAATGATTGACACGGTTGATGGAATCAGTGACCACAGAGTTATAACTGCAAAACTCTCGCTATCTTTAGATAAAAATTTTAAACAAAAAAGAAAGTTTTACATTTTTAAAAGAGCAGACTTTGCTAACTTTAAAATTTATTTAAGAGATTCCTTATCGGATTTCAAAAAGTCTTCCATAAAGGTATGTACCAACGATTCATGGAAGTCGTTCATTAATATCATGCGCTCTGGGATCAACAGATTTATCCCTTGTAAATTCAAAAAAGAAAGCACTGAACCTAGGTGGTACAATGCCGAAGTGAGAAAATCCCTGAGACGGCAGCGAATATGTCATGCTAAAATGAAAAAAATTAGTAAACATATGCCCACTGATGAGCGTAATGTAATTATTGAAAATTATAAAATTTCAAAATCCACTGCAAAGTCAGCCCTTAGTAATGCATTTGCAGAATTCAAAAGAAAAACACTTGGGGAACAATTGAAAGAAAATCCAAAAGTCTTCTGGTCGTACGTAAGGGAAGTGCAAGGCCATAAGTCTGCCGTCCATTCACTTAAAAATGATAGAGGTGAAATGACCACAAACACACTCGACAAAGTTAACTTGCTAAATTCCTTCTTCCAAACCGTTTTTAACCCACCTTCCGGGGATTCAACTGTCGTGTTACCTGACCTCTTTCAGCGGTTGATGCAACCAATTGACATTTCCTGTAATGGTATTGAAAAATTACTTAAAGATATAAGCCCCAACAAATCTCCTGGCCCTGATCAAATTACCTCCCGCGTGTATAGAGATTTAGCATCCGAAATTTCCCCCTACCTTGAAATAGTATTTAATAAATCCCTGACCGAACACGTCGTACCGATGGACTGGAAAGCAGCCGATGTAACACCCATTTTTAAAAGTGGCGATAGGGAGCAGCCATCTAACTACAGACCTATATCCCTCACGTCCATTTCATGCAAGGTCCTAGAACATATAATTGTCAGTTCAGTCATGGGACACCTAGATAGCCAGAATTTATTGTCCAATGTCCAGCATGGCTTCCGAAAGAGCAGATCGTGTGAAACCCAACTTGCTCTCTTTTCCCACGATATTTTAGTTTCTGGCGAAAATAATATTCCAGTGGATGCTATATTTCTCGACTTCAAGAAGGCTTTTGACAAGGTTTCTCACAGCAAACTAATTTTGAAGTTAAAATCTTATGGGTTAGACAGTAACATTATATCATGGATTAATGATTTTCTGCATGATCGGGTTCAAAGGGTTGTTTTGGACGGTGTTTCCTCACCGGCAATTAAAGTCACTTCGGGTGTCCCACAAGGTAGTGTGATAGGTCCACTCCTATTCCTTTTGTATATTAATGATATCCAAAAGGTGGTAAAAAGTAAGCTTCGTCTATTTGCCGATGACGCAGTAGTGTACAGGGAAATTCTATGCCCGAACGATAAAGAATATTTAAATATTGACCTACAAGCAATTGAAACTTGGTGTGATACATGGCAGTTAGAATTAAACTTTAAGAAATGTCTTGTAATGAATTTTTGGAAAAAGAATAGCTCTCCTCCTACCACTTACAAAATAAGTAATAATGAATTAACTAACGTGGAATCCATTAAATATCTTGGAATAAGACTGACAAATGATCTTTCCTGGGGTAAACACATTCGTGAAATAATTGGTCAAGCGAATCGTAAACTGGGTTTCATTAAAAGAGTATTGGGTAAATGTGACGATCATGTACGAGAAATCAGCTACTTTTCCCTTGTTAGACCTCATTTGGAATATGCTGCCAGTGTATGGGATCCCTACGAAATCGGTCTAAGTAATGAACTTGAACGTGTGCAGCGAAGATCGGCAAGATTTGTAAAGGGACGATACGATAATTATATTAGCGTAACCAGTCTATTAAATGAATTGAAATGGGAATCATTGTCAGATCGCAGGTTGAAATTTAGACTTAATCTCTTCCACAAATTCCAAGGCAATATTTTCAGTGATGATGTTAAAAATATTTTGCGGACCCCAACTTACTATGGCAGACTGGACCATAATCATAAAGTTAGAGAAATTGATTGCCGAACTGACCGATTCAAAATGTCCTTTTTCCCTCGCACAATAAGAGATACGAACAACGGTAAATATGTCCTATCGGAGAGTAGCAATGAATAGCATTGGTAGCTGCATGTTGGTATGAGTACTTAAAGCTAACCCTACTAACAGAATGTTTTTGCATGTTTTCTTTGCAATTTCTATCTTTTTTAAATAGTGTAGTTCTGACTACTATATTAATACTATTCCTTTTTTATGCATGATATGTAGTGCATGTTTGGTGAGAAATCACCCCCTGCCACACACCCTTGTGGTGGCTTGCAGGGTATTATGTAGATGTAGATGTAGATATCATTCTTTGATTTTGAATAACTTTCTGGTAACATTACTTCGTGTATGCGGAGTTATTAAAAATTCATGTAAAACATCGATAAATCTGGGAAATTTTGAATGTCTATAAATATATAGAGTGCCTATTGTTCATCTAAATCTACCTTAACCGCAAGATCACAAAAAGAAATAATCTTCAACGCAGCAATCCTTCCATTGATGACACAAAAAAAGTACAACACTCCTCAAAAGTCTATATAGGCCTGGAGATATTCCTTTAAATCATAATTTAAAAAATGAGATTTTGATCTTCCATCAAGTTCTTCACAAATATAGGTTTCTATAGATACCGATCCATAAGGACCCATGAGGAGAGCACTTTAGCGAAGAAACTCGGATTGGTAGAGAAAATGTGACGTCGTCCGTGTTCAGACTTCGTCACACATCTACATCTACGTGATACTTTTCAGGCAACCATAAAGGTGTGTGGTAGGGGTTGAATTCTCACCAAACATGCACTACATATCATGCATAAAAAAGAATGAGTATTTATATACTTTTCTAAACTACACTATTTAAGAAAAGATAAAAATAGCAAAGCAAACATGCAAAAGCATGCTGTTAGTTGGGTTAGATTCAAGTCCTTATACCAACATGCAGCTACCAATTGCTACACTCGTACTGGATATATTTACCATTATTCATATCCCTAATAGTACGAGGAAAAAAGGACATTTTGAATTTGTCAGTTTGGCAATCAATTTCTCTAATTTTGTAATTATGGTCCAGTCTACCATAGTAAGTTGGGGTTCGCAAAATATTTTTAACGTGATCACTGAAAATATTATCTTGGAATTTATTTAGGAGATTCAGTCTTAATTTCAACCTGCCATCTGACAATGATTCCCAATTCAATTCATTTAATCGACTGGTTACGCTAATAAGGTTATCATACCTCCCTTTACAAATCTTGCCGATCCTTGCTGCACACGATTAAGTTCTTTATTTAGAGCGATTTCGTAGGGATCCCATACACTGGCAGCATATTCCAAGTGAGGTCTAACAAGGGAAAAGTAGCTGATTTCTCGCACATGATCGTCACATTTACCCAATACTCTTTTGACGAATCCCAGTTTACGATTCGCTTGACCCATTATTTCACGAATGTGTTTACCCCAGGAAAGATCATTTGTCAGTCTTATTCCAAGATATGTAATGGATTCCACGTCTGTTAATTCATCATTACTTATTTTGTATGTGCTAGCAGGAGAACAATTCTTCTTCCAAAAATTCATTACTAGAGATGTTTTAAAGTTTAATTCTAACTGCCATGTATCACAGCAATTTTGAAATGCTTGTAGGTCAATATTTAAATATTCTTTATCATTTGGGCATAGAATCTCCCTATAGACTACTGCGTCATCGACAAATAGACGAAGCTTACTTTTTACCACCTTATGGATATCATTTATGTACAAAAGGAATAGGAGTGGACCTATCACACTACCTTGTGGGACACCCAAACTTCAGCCTACAGCCTCCAGCCTTACACCCAGTTCTTCACAAATATGGGTTTCCATAGATACTATCTTTATGGGCCCATGGGGAGAGCACTTTAGCAAAGAAGATCGTATTGGTAGAGAAAATTTGACGTCATCCGTGTTCAGACTTCGTCACGCTGGTAGGAGGGAAATAAAGGATGCGCAGCAGAGTACAAACCTATCGGAAGGATGCCGAAGAAACTCCGGGATAAAGGACGAAAGGGAGGCAATCGGTGAGAAGGGACCGAGAGAACGGAGGCGCCACACATCCACCCCTATGGAGGGATGGGGGGGGGGGTGAGGAGAGGGTGTGCAGGGGTGCGTGTCGAAGGGGCGTATCACGGGCGGGCGGCCACTCGACGGGGCGACAGCATGAGCCCCGCCGAATCAAGAACGATCCATCAGTGTGAAATCGAGGCTGTCGATGTGTGTTTGGGGCCGGTTCGGAGGGGAACGCAGGCCTCACCGCGGCCGTGGTCGGGCACTTAACGTCCGCGGTCAGCCACCCCGAAGGAAGAAGAGAATGCTGCAGGCGATAAAAATCTCCCTGTTTTAGGGCTCTGTTGCGGGTGGCGAAGCAGAGGGGTGGGATAGGGAGAGTTGGAAGGGGTGTGCGAGCCATAAGGGCCCTGGGGTGCCCCGAGAACGACTGCATTTGGTCCGAGGCAGGACCCTGCATACTGGCCCAGGAGGCCCATCCACTCTTAGGGGGGCTTTATAGCTCGACGGCAGAGCTCCAGAGGCAGAAATCAGCCATTGAGAACACGCCTTTGGAAATCATTTAGAATTAAACCTTCAAAGAATTAAACTTTAAAAAATATCTTGTAATGAATTTTTGGAAGAAGAATAGGTCTCCTCCTAGCACTTACAAAATAAGTAATAATGAATTAACAAACGTGGAATACATTACATATCTTGGAATAAGACTGACACATGATCTTACCTGGGGTTAACACATGCGTGAAATAATATACTGTTCAAAACTACACTACCTATTTAAAAAAAGATAAAAATAGCAAAGCATACATGCAAAAACATGCTGTTAGTTGGGTTAGCTTTAAGTCCTTATACCAACATGCAGCTACCAATGTTATCTATTGCTACACTCGTACTGGATATATTTACCGTTATTCATATCCCTAATAGCACGAGGAAAAAAGGACATTTTGAATCTGTCAGTTCGACAATCAATTTCTCTAATTTTGTGATTTTGGCCTACTCCACCATAGTAAGTTGGGGTCCGCAATATATTTTTAACATCATCACTGAAAATATTATCTTGGAATTTATTTAGGAGATTATGTTTAAATTTCAACCTGCGATCTGACAATGATTCCCAATTTAATTCATTTAATAGACTGGTTACGCTGATATAGTCATCGTACCGTCCCTTTACAAATCTTCCTGATCTTCGCTGCACACGTTCAAGTTCGTTATTTAGACCGATTTCGTTGGGATCCCATACACTGGCATAATATTCCTAATAAGGTCTAACAAGGGAAGTTAGATGGGGGTGTCCAGAAAGTCTCCATCCCGGGATTTGAACCCGGGACCCTCCGGTCAGCAGCTCATTGCTCTACCCACTAGGCCACCACGACCCCCCCAAGAGGGTCAAATAAGCCAAGAGCAAAAGAAAGAGGGCGCGAGGTCAGCGATGCGTAGCTCTTCGAAGCCTTCTTCGGATTTTGCCTAGCAGTAGTTTCGAGGCGACAGGAACTAAATCTGGCCTTTGATAAATCGCGGCATTGAAGCAGCGACGAGCAAGCGGGTAAGCGGAGATGTCGGTCTGGGTGAGAGGGTGGAGGAGGAATGGAAATATAAACAGGGATCGGACACGGGTTGGCTGTGCAACGGAGAAATGGATCCGATTACGAGATTCGTTGGCTCAGGGGATATCAGGCTGCCATACTCCTCAGGGACGGCTCCGTTTCCTTCCCTGGATGAGGGAGGGGTAGGGCAACAGGGGCCTGGATGAATGGGGCGAGGTGCCCCAGGGGGGGTAGCGCGAACTCCCTCCTCCGTGCCTCAGGGGCTGGAGAATGACGGAGGGCGGAGAATCAAAGGCCCGACTCCATCGCCCGCACCCGCGCCTTCCTTCCCTAGGGCCCTCTGTCCTCCACATAAACTTGCTGAATTCCTTCTTCCAAACCGTTTTCAACCCACCTTCCGCGGATTTAGCTATCGTCTTACCTGACCTCTTTCAGCTGCTGATGCAACCCTTTGAGATTTCCTGGATTGGTATTGAAAAGTTACTAAAAGATATAAGCCCTAAAAAATCTCCTGGTCCTGATCAAGTTTCCTCCTGCGTATACAGGGAGTTAGCCTCCGAAATTTCCCCCTACCTTGAAATAGTATTTAATAAATCCCTGACCGAACACGACGTACCGATGGACTGGAAAGCAGCCGGTGTAACACCTTTTTTTAAAAGTGGTGATAGGGAGCAGCCATCTTACTACAGACCTATATCCCTCATATCCATTTCATGGTAGGTCCTGGAAATATAATTGTCAGTTTAGTCATGTGACACCTAGATAGCCAGAATTTATTGTCCAATGTTCATCATGGTTTCCGGAAGAGTAGATTATGTGAAACTCAACTTGCTCTCTTTTCCCACGATATTTTAGTTTATGGCGAAAATAATATTCCAGTGGATGCTATATTTTTCGATTAAAAAAAAAAAAGATTTCGATAAGGTGTCTCATAGCAAACTTATCTTGAAATTAAAATCTTATGGGTTAGACAGTAACATTATATAATGGATAAATGATTTTCTGCATGATCGGGTGCCAAGGGGTATTTTTGGAAAGTGTTACCTCACCGGCAATTAGAGTCACTTCGGGTGTAACACAAGGTAGTGTGATAGGTCTACTCCTGTTCCTTCTGTATAAAAATGATATCAATAAGGTGGATAAAATTAAGCTTCGTCTATTTGTCGATGACGTAGTAGTGTCAAGGGAAATTCTATGCCCAAACGATAAAGAATATTTAAATGATGACCTAAAAGCAATTGAAATTGGTGTGATACATGGCGGTTAGAATTAAATTTTAAAAAATGTTGAGTAAAGCCCGTTTCACACGATACTTGATGCAGCAGAAGATGTAGTAGTGTGCTAGCCACTACTTGATATTGAGGACGGAAACTAATATGATTGGAACCGTCCTGGGAGGTTTCACACGATCATCGACCGTGTGCTTGCTATGAATCGGTTATTCCATATGATTCCATACAAATTTAAGAAAAGAGAAGATCGCACAGCGCCAGTAACGTGTGGTAAGGTGACTTGATTGGTCGATGGCCACTGGGCTACTAGGTCCTACTAGAAGTCTAGTACCGCATCAAGTACGAAATACAGTAGCTCAGCGAGTATACTAGCTAGCATGCTTGCCAGCCAGTATACTGGTTCTGTTCACACGACACTGGAAAGCTAGCATACTAGCGAGTATACTAGACCTTGTACTGGATCAAGAATTGTGTGAAACGGGCTTAATGAATTTTGGGAAAAAGAATAATTCTCCTCCTAGCACTTACAAAATAAATAAGTAATAATGAAATAACAAACGTGGAATCCATTAAATATATTGGAATAAGATTGACACATGATCTTTCCTGGGGTAAACACATACGTGAAATAAGCTAATCGTAGACTGGGAATCATCAAAAGAATATCGGGTTAATGAGAGGATCATGTACGAGAAATCAGCTACTTTTCCCTTGTAAGACCTCATTTGGAATATGTTGCCAGTGTATGGGATTCCTACGAAATCGGTCTAAATAATGAACTTGAACGTGTGCAGCGAAGATCGGTAAGATTTGTAAAGGGATGATACGATAAACTAATTAGCGTAACCAGTCTATTAAATGAATTAAATTGGGAATCATTGTCAAATCGCAGGTGGAAATTTAAACTTAATCTCTTAATTAAAATACGAGATAATATTTTCATTGATGGCGTTAAAAATATTTTGCGAACCCCAACTTACTATGGTAGACTGGACCATGATTACAGAGTGAGATAAATTGATTGCCGAACTGACAGATTCAAATTGTCCTTTTTTCCTCGTACAATGAGGGATACGAATAAATATATCCGATACGAGTGATTGCATTCATTTATGGTCCTGTTCGACCAGGACTCTATTCTCTATTAAATATCACGTTATTTCCCATTTATATCGCGAAACCGATTTATCGGCGAATCCGCGATATCAGAATGATATCGTCGTGCGATATTCAAAACGGCATATCGCACAGCCCTCTCCTGGAGCCTATAATATAACTACTATTAATAACATATTTAACGGAGAAGACTTTTTGACATTTGATAGTTCTCTAGAATTATTATTAATACATATTTACTAGAGCCGAGGGGCCGTGAAATACATTGGCAATTTCAGATTAACGAATATTTCCTATGCCTCGCGACGTACACTATAATGTACCTGTTACGTCAGCAACAATGCAGCGCATCCCGCCATTTCAAATTACTTTAAATTTAACTTTTTATTCTCTATTAAACTGGGATTTCTGAATCCATAACTTTGGCATAAAATCATTTATGGTGGGGGACGAGTCGAAATAAATGAAATCTGTTTTCTTTGACGAATGAACCTACCCTATTGGCATCCTCCTAATTATTATTAAGTGGAGGCTTATAAAAAAGGAATTTTTTATCCGAGGTTGTGTTGAGTGCAATGCCTTGCTATTCTCGGCCTATGACTCTGATCCAGTCTTGAGCCGATCGTTGAAATCTCCGAGCTCCATGAGTTCGCGCAGCAAATTCCTCGTTTTCCGATCGGGATTCAAATGCAACAGCCTCTGATTCATTTCGTCAAGCGACTAAAACCGGGCATGTATCGCCTTTAATTTCGCCGAACTATGTTCCCCCACTAACAATAGCCCTTCTTATCTACATCTACATAATACACCGCAAGCCAACATAGGGTGTGTGGCAGGGGGTGAATTCTCACCAAACATGCACTACATATCATGATTTTAAAGGAATGGCATTAATATATTAGTCTAAACTGCACTATTTAAAAAGATAAAAATAGCAAAATAAGCATGCAAAAACAGTTCGGCAATCAATTTCACTAATTTTGTGATCATGTTCCAGTCTACCACAGTAATTTGTGGTTCGAAAAATATTTTTAACGGCATCACTGAAAATATTATCTTGGAATTTATTTAGGAGATTAAGCCTAAATTTCAACCTGCGATCTGATATATTCCCATTTTAACTCATTTAAAATACTGGTTAGGCTAATATACTTATCGCAGAGTCCCTTTACAAATCTTACCGATCTTCGCTGCACACGTTCAAGTTCATTATTTAGACTGATTGCGTAGAGATCCCATACACTGGCAGCATATTACAAATGAGGTCTAACAAGGGAAAATTCATACTCACCTCCTTGGGTAACGTTTTGAATACTTTCAATGCAGTTTTGCTCTTTTTGCATATAATAGGTTCCTGACACAAATCATTGTTCACTGAATCACAGAAATGTTCGCTGATAAATATAAAGAGGGCTTACAACAGCGGAAGAATTGAAAAGGAGGATCTTGCGAGAGATACAAGGATCAAGAAGTGAAGGATGTGAAGGATAATTCTAGTAAACATAATGGCCGAGCCTCAATAATTATAGGGGGTGATGAAGTAAGATCAGCTATTGAGGTGGTGATGTCGTATCAACATTTCTGTGTGAAGAACACCTCCCCACTTTACAGAATCGGAAGAGCGATGAGACTAGAAAGTGTGCAGCCTAGAGCAGCTAGGTTCATGAAAAGGTGTTACGATAGGTTGAGTAGTGTTTCAGAATTAATACAATACAAGAATTAGGGTTGGAATCATTATCAGAGCCTAGGTTAAAGTACAGATTAAATCTATTTGAGAATTTTCAATCGGATAGCTTTATTGAAGATGTTGGGCACATATAAAAAGCCAGCGAATTATGCTCGACTTGACCAGATAAATAAGATTAGAGAGATAGATTGTCGTACTGATAGATTCAAAATAGCATTTTACAAAATGGTATAGAACCCTTTCGGGTGTTTTTGTTGCTAATAAGTCTAGAATGTTGTTTCACCTGGTCGGTTCTGTTACTAGCTGTTGTAAAGAATGTGACGTAAAGGTGTTCAACAGTGATTCGCAGAGTTCCTTATCCTTACCTCCTGTTATGAAACTACACGTATTCCAGTCTATCGAAGGGAGATTTAAATCTCCGCCTACTATTATTCCTCTATCATTGTTCCGAGAAAGTAATGTACCTATCCCTGACTCTAGTTCCATTACAGAATTGACGTCTGCGTCCGGTGTCCTGTAATATGTACCTACATATTTCTTTTTTGCGTTGCCTCTTTTACTTTTAACGGAACACCAGGTCCTTCACAGCTATAAATATTACTCCGTTTCTGCTTACTCCACTTTCTGTATACGGTAAAACACTTCGGGGATACTTCACAATCTGATATGTCCTTCGAAAGCCAGCTTTCTGTGCCTACGATTATATCTGCATCAGTACTAACAATCAAGTTGCATGAGACAATATAGTTGCTAGGTTGCATGTTAGTAGTGCATGCTTGGTGATCTTCACCCCCTGCCACACACCCTCGTGGTGGCTTGCAGGGTATCGTGTAGATATCGTGTAGATGTAGTACTTTTTATGAGGTGGTGAAATTCTGATACTTTATTTCTTATACAACGAAAATTCACTACTATCACTGAAATTCTTTCTCCCAATCTGTTTCTCTCTTGGTGCTTTTTCTAACTAAAATTTTCCTCGACAATTTTTTAACGGGCACACTATTTGATCTTCCTATTTCCTTTGATGGTTTAGGTTGATGGATGGATGGTTAGTCCTTTTTATGCGTTTTTTTCTGGTCTTATAAAAATACTCTGCATGTTCTGACTATTTCTTCCAAGATTTATGGTTCTCTATGGTACGATAAAGCAAGAAAACTGGATCTTCACACTAACGTGTTACCTTTGGACTACAGTCTGCGGCGTCAGTCTGAAAGCATCCCTCCCTCTATTTCTCCATGGTTGCAGACAGACACGTGAAAGATGAGACACTCACACAGGGAGGATTATAGTTTTACGTGGCATGCATTACAACATTAAGAAGAGAAAATATTAGGTAAGAAGTATACGAAATGGTGAATTGATTTATGTTTGCTTTCGATAGCCATTTTTAAATTATGGAGTAATATTTTCTATTTTACAACTGTCCGAGACAAATTATTTGTCAAGGAAGCCACAGATTCATGGTCAAAGGACTTCCCTCAATGGTTTTTTGCGCAACACAGTGGTAATTCATGGTTACATAAGGAAACAAACTAAATCAGGTACCTGTCACCCTCCTCGAGGACGGCGGAAGCTAAAAGGACGGCGAGAATAGAGGACGGCGCTCATACGTTGAAACTAGTCGTGCCGAAATAAAACGGGGATCGGGTTGGTGTGGTGGCTACAGTATTTCCTTCCCTTCCCGAGGGCCCGGGTTCGATTTCCGGCAGTGACACATTTTTCATTGATATACTAGTTCCTACTTGATTGCCTAGCGGAGGGAATTTCAGGTTCAGTACTCTGTCCGTCGGATGGGACGTTAAACCGTGGCCCCCTTGGCGCCTGTCATTAACAGTTGGCTAATGACGTCGCCGAGTTCCTCTCTACCCTTCCTCCGTTCCCTGAAAACTCCTACCATTTCCTAGGGAACCAGGTATCCTTAAAAAAATGGCGCAAATGACCTCAGCTGTCCGTCGCCTCCCCTGAATTTCTAAATAAGCAAAATAAAATTTGGAGTGGAAATATACTTAACCAGTCTAGCAAATGAATTACATTGGGAATCATTGTCAGATCGCAGGTTGAAATTTAGACTTAATCTCTTAAACAAATTCCAATACCATATTTTCAGTGATTATGTTAAAAATATTTTGCGAACCCCAACTTACTATGGTAGAATGGACCATGATCACAAAATTGGAGAAATTGGTTGCCGATATGACAGATTGAAAATGTCCTTTTTTTCGTACAATTAAGGATATGAATAACGGTAAATATATCCTGTACGAGTGTAGCAATGGATAACATTGGCTGCATGTTGGTAAAAGGACTTGAAGCTAACCCAACTAACAGCATGTTTTCGCATGTTTGCTTTGCAATTTTTATCTTTTTTTTAAATAGTGTAGTTTAGAACAGTATATCAATACTGTTCTTTCAAATGCATGATATGTAGTGCATGTTTGGTGAGAATTCACCCCCTGCCACACACCTTTATTGTGGCTTGCAGGGTATTATGTAGATGTAGATGCATACTTAGGTTGTGTCTTTATGTGAAAGAACTTCTACCCCACTACTATACTTCTACCCTCTACCCCAATACGTGAATTCCACACGCCAATGCCCTTAGTACTTGGTGAGCTGAACCGTCTGAAAGCGGGGATCGGGTTGGTGTGGTGGCTAGAGTACTGGCCTCCCATCCCGAGGGTTCGATTCCCGGCAGTGGCGGATTTTTCAGTGGAAAACTGGTCCCCACTTGAGTGCCTAGTGGAGGGCATTTCAAGTACAGTACTCCGTCCGTCGGATGGGACGTTAAGCCGTGGTCCCCTTGGCGCCTTTCGTTAACAGTAGGCTAATGCCGACGCCGGGTTTCTCTCCACCCTTCCTCCGTTCCCTAAAAAAACTCCTACCATTACCCTATTACCCACCTATCCTATATGGCGCAAATGACCTCAGCTGTCGGTCGCCTCCCCTAAATAACCAACCGTCTGAATGCAAAGTTACCTTCTATCGAAACAAAACAAACTCAGTACTAAGGAGAATCACGAATCAAACATAGCATACACGTCAAAGGTGGGATTCTACCCCTTTGGATAGTTTGGCTGGCGAGTCGACTGTATCGCGGCTGGCGCCCGTTCGCCTACCGACGATGTGATTGGTTCGGTTCAATCGGTCGAGCGTTCAATCTCACGGCCCTTCGAGAGCCTCCTCCCCCGTCTTGTTCTTCCGCTCGAGGATCGATCCCTCCTTACAATCCAAGACGTCTCCTTCAGCCGGAAGGCGGAGCCGCCGAAGGCCTGCCATTCACCGAGACCACTCATCCTCTCTCTCCCTCTCCCCCAAGGGAAATCCCGAGGGAATCCTCACTCGAGAGAGAGAGTCGGTGGCAATAATGCCGGCTTTAATCATCAATCCTTTCCCTTTCTTCGCCCCTGACCCGCCGCAAATTACGCCTCATTTGCCCTTTTAAAGAACCCCGTCCTCGGCTCGAATACCCTGAGACCTCGATGCGGCTGCAGGCCTTCCGATTGTGTCTGGCGACGCACAGTCATCCCCTCCCCCCCCCCCTCAGTCCGTCCCCCCCCCCCTTCCCCGTTTTTTCCATCGGATGAGAGTGCTGTATACTTGAAAGAGCAAGCGAAAGACCGCCGCCGCCTTCGCGGGGCTTTGGGGCGAAATAATGACCTCGTTGGATCTTCGTTATACCTCAGATTATTTCCCCTTCCCCGTCGCTGCCCTGCCTCCGTTCCCCGGCCGACGAAACGAAGCAGATGCCACCTACGAGAACAAAAAAGAATATTTTCGCGCACGATGGAGGACCCGAATAGAAGAAGACGTACGCGTCATTTCTTTGAATTCTCGGCATCAAGCATCTTGTGTGTGCCCGCTTCAATCGCTTCCCCGGGTCAATGCCCCAATGAAACATCGGTACAGCAAGCAATGCCAAGGAGGGAAAGGGAATTCAGCGAAGGGGAAAACACCGTCCGCTCTTAGAGCACTCTTAGAGATGGTGCAGGGCACACGCCTTGGAGTTTTATAAGTTTTTAATCCTTTTAAAATTGATTTTCTTCCGCGTGCTTCCACTCACTCGATAAAACAAGCAAGGAATGAAGATGAAATAAGTTCACTTGTAACTTTGTGGAAATTCATCATGACAATTGATTTATTCCAAACTTTTACAAACCACAATAAATGTGGTTTGTAAAAGCTTGGGATAAATCAATTGTAAAGAATGAAGAGGCAATTTTTTAAATGTTTACGCTCAAAATATTTTGTAAGCAAATAATAATAAAAAAAACCTCAAACCTTTGTTAAAACTTTTCAAATCACGCAAGTAAATGAGACGAATAAATGTATTCGAAAAGGTTATTGGGCATTGTTATACAATCCGTTTCCCAAGTTCAGTGTTAATCAATCAATGATAGTGGTGCTATCACGGTAGTGAGGCATGAACGATGTCGTCAGCGGAGAAGAAAAGGCTGGAAGCATTGGAAATCTGCAGTGGAATGATGAAGATTGAATGGATCGACCGAGTAAGTAACGAAGAAGTCTTAAGAAGAGTGGGAGGGAAGAGAAGCCTACTGAAAACCCTAAATTGAAGACGGAAAAACGTAATCGTCCATACCTTAAGACGCGATGGCCTGATGAAGACTATCGTCGAGGGAGAAGTGAACGGGAAGAATGGAAAAGGCAGACCTCGTATGAGATACATGGAGCAAGTTGTGAAGGATGTAAAAGAGAGGAATTACGACAATATGAAGAGGATGGACGATAGAAGAATAGAGTGGGGGATAGCGTCGAACCAATCCTAGGATTATAGACCGATGGTGGACTGGGCCTATTCACTCCTTGCATAAGGCAGCTTAAACTCGGGACTGGAAGTGGCCGCGAAGGCAAAAGGCTAAGCAGGGAAACGTCTGTAGATCACGCCGGAGCGGAATTACGGTGGAATGCGATTTGGGGAGGGGAGGGAGAGGGGGTGGGGGTGTGACGTCAAAAGGGGAGGGGGACGAGGGAAGCGACCCGCGGACGGCAAGAGGGGCAATTAGATATAAATAAAATAAAAGAGGAGCGGCCGAAGAGAGTTCGCCCGAGAACATGTGAGCAGCGGCGAGCGGGTCTGAGTTAACGCGTCGCCGGATTCGGGGGACACCCCTGGGTAGCCACGGAACGGTCCGCCGGAGAAATTCATCCCCCTCGCCACCCCCTCGATCTCGCCTCCTTTATCCGAGGCGGAGACAATGGCACATAAATAATTCAAGTGCTCTCCAGGGAGAGGAGAGGAAGCGATGCTTAAGCGGAACGGGGGCTGGGGGGGCACCGCGGGAAGCGATATCCTAGAGAGGGTGAGGTGGAGACGTGGGAATCAAAAGTGGACGTCGGGGGGCGGCCCTGCGCGATGCCATCTCGATGGGGCGATAAATGCCCTCCGGACGAGCTCCTTGCCCCGGGCGGAAGGAGAGGGGGGCCCGGGGAACGGCGGGAGGAGCCCGCAAATGCGAACAGGAAGTTGAATAAACTGAATGAGAAAATCCGCCGCTCAAATTATATCATCTCAATCTGGTGCGCGAACCATCCTCTCCGCACCTCCGCACCCCCCCCACACCCCTTCCACACCCCTTCCACACCCCTTCCACGCACACACACACGCGGTCTCTCATTGGGCGGCACTGGTTGTAGCGAGCCCCTGCTTGCGAGGCCGTTAAGGACTCCCGGTCGAAAAAAATTCCTGCCGGTTTTAGTTGTAAGCACTGTTGCGGGGACGGTCAGCGATGGATCTCCCTCTCGCTGGAGGACTACTCTTGGCACTCATTCACGACAGAATCGAGTAACTTCATTCGCACCACCGTGGCTAAAACTACCCTTATTTTGACACTATAACGTAACGTTCTCTTTTCCAATCAACGGGTGACATAACGGAGCTTTTAAAGCCACTAGACTTAAACTGTATATAAAAGTTTGGCTGAATCTTCCACTCGAAATTACACCTGTATCTTCCAACTGCCCTGCAAGCCACCTCGCGGGAGTGTGGTAGGGGGAGGGAGTTATCACCAAACGTTAGTACATCTACATCTACACTATACCCTGCAAGCCACCGTGTGTGGCAGGGGGTGAAGATCACCAAACATACACTACCGACATGCAAACAAGCAACTATAGGGTCTCATGCAACTAGATTGTTAGTATCTATACTATTTAAGGGGTTAACAAATGCATCATTCACTACAGACTACTCTAAAATATTCCCCCTACCTATCCCTTTGCTATGCAAGTGTGTAAGTACACTGCGTACATGCATATTGGAGTTTTCTCATATTACGAACCTAAGGAGAGATCTATGAATATCACGTGGGGCACACATTACCAGTTCTACTTTTCATCCTACACGAAAAGAAACATTTAATAAGTGATGCAGACATGCATGACACATATAAGTATTCTATTCAGGCATGCTTAAGTCCTAAAATAAGCAAAAATGTTGAAATGAAAAAATCCTAAAACGAAAAAATCCAACACTTTAATTCCATCTCCTTAGCGTAAATAATCCATGCTATTATAATGTGTGGATTTTATTGTCATGTTTACGTAAATGTATTCCATGAAGGCATCATAGAATAAGAAATAATGAATCAATAAACTATATATTCTGGAACATGGTGATATTCCATAGCCAAGAAATGTATTGAAAGCCAAATTTTACAAAAAATATCTCTAATAATCACACTTTTCTCATGACCCGGGTTTCGAAAGTATTATCGTCCTCATCAGGTGAAAAGACATGGTGTGGACTCTATATCCTTATATACCTAGCCTATATATAGGTCTATAAATTCTCTATATATAAATTTCTTGAGAAGTATTGAAGTTATTATGGTAGAAAATTGTTTAGGGAAAGAATGAATATTTGAATGTCTGTGGCGCAATTTATTTCTCTGACCTTATCCTTTTGGTACTGTCGACCAAGGGGTTCTCATAATGATTAATGCCCTTGGGGATGTCTGCGCATCCCATCACAGGGCCAATGGACCGATTAAGTCACTCCTGACACCTCCGACTGAGGACGTCAAGGAAGCTAACAAACAGATGGCAATCAACTGATGTGAGGTTGATAACAGTTTTAATTATCTCAAGCGAAAGAATACAGCGTGCATACGCGTCATTTTAGCCTGCACGTTTTGAATAAGTGAAGACATTCTTGTTTCTTCCTCTGTCTTCACACCTTACTTGCGTTACCATCACAACATGCCCGTTCACGACCCGAGATATCCATCCCTTATAACTGACTCCTGGCTACAAATGTAAGGATTTGATTGAAAGCGCAATTATATTCAGGGAAATTCTATGCCCAAATGATAAAGAATATTTAAATGATGATCTACAAGCAATTGAAAAATGGTGTCATACATGGCAGTTAAAACTAAATTTTAAAAAATATGTATTAATGAATTTTTGGAAAAAGACTTGTTCCTTTTTCCTCATGCATACACTTAGAATAGAATAGAATACAATTTTATTATTATTGCGGGACGATTTCGTCCCTTAGGAACACAAATGATTGTACATAATTAATATATATATCCAGAGTCATGACATTAATTCCATAACAGGATGACAGCGCATCAATATAAACGAAAGGTAACAATATTAAATCCCATATTATAGTACAAGAATATTGGAATGCAATAAGCAGACTGCAAAAAGAAGAAAAAAAAGAAGCACTATAAATGTATATATAACTTAGGTGTTACACAATGTGGCATAATCATTGACGCAGATGAAACAACATTTTATAATATTCATTCTTAAATCTATTGACATTTTTACATTTTTTTATAGCTAAGGTAAGTGGTTACATATATCACAAGAAGTGGCATGGAAAGAACTAGCATAAACAGATGATCGATATAGGGGTACATAAAGTTCTTCCATGTGGCGCGTTGGGCGTTTAGTTGTCGCAGCATTGTACAACACATTCTGATACAAGTATGTGGGGAGTTTTGAGGTTATTATTTTGTGAATGAAAGTTGTCTTATTGAGTAGGCGCCTGTTTTGTATTTTTAACCACCCGAGTTTATCAAAATATGGAGTAACGTGTTCATGATATTTGATGTCAAAGACATACCTCACACAGGAGTTCTGGATCCTCTGAAGTTTTAAATTCAGTTCCTTTCTGAGGTCGGCGTATACCACACAGCAGTAATCGATATGCGGGAAAACAAGACTATCAACTAATTTCTGGCGAAGGGAAGTCGGGATAAGTTGTCTACCTTTTTTTAACTGATATATAGTCTTAAATACCTTATGTGAAATGGATTTTATATGTTCGTTCCAAGATAGGGTTTTATTTATAGTAACTCTCAGGATCCTTACACTCTCTGAAAATTCAATTGGGGATATGAATAGCGGTAAATATATCCAATATGAGTTAAACAATCCATAGCATTGGCAGTTGCATGTTGGCATAAGGACTTGAAGGTAACCCAACTAACATCACGTTTTTGCATGCTTAATTTAACTACTTTTATCTTTTTAAATATTGAAGTTTAGACTAATATATTTATACTAATCTCTGTTGTTTCAGGCGTAACTTTATGAAATTTGCTTAGCATATTGAATGAGAAGCAGTAACTTTGTAATTCCATATGTATTCTATTTTATACTTACATAATTAATATCAATCCATTTAAATGCATGATATGTAGTGCATGTTTGGTGAGAATTCACCCCCTCCCACACACCTTTATGGTGGCTTGCAGGGTATTATGTAGTTGTAGGCGCCGTAGGGATCAGAAAGGCATGTGTGTATGGAGGTCGCCTCGCTTTTAGCATACCTATTACTAAATAAGTGTATGAACTCGTAAGATCTACCTCAATACCTCAGTTAATGCAAAACAATGCTTTTTTAATTAATCGTGCTCATTAGCCATAGATCACCAATCATCTAGTAGCATGTACCTAGAGCATTCATGCACGGAAAATAGTATGTTACAATAGATTTAGGCGTCTTCAGGTCGCATTTATGCCTTGTGCACGCTTGCTGACGACTCTTCTACTGCTTCACGCCCCCGAGGCAGCTTGCAGGGAACTCTGGAAATGTATATGTAGATGAATCACGGCCCGTTGACTCGAGATCACAGATATACACACACCTCCCTCCCTCTCGCCTTTATCGCCGTGTTTCGTGACGCTAAGGGTAGCACCGATGCCACCGCCGTCCTTGAAGTGTCTCTAGCGCCTTTCAATCGCTATTCTTCCCTCGTCGGGGAAGAGGCCACACAAGGCATTTTTCAGCGAGCCCAGCGTCTGCGATATGGCCGGCTACGGCGAATACGCAGGAAATAAATACATATCTGCGATCGCTCTCCGAAGAAAAATGTTATCCTCGTGCAATGCGGCCAATTTATTTTCGCGAGGGAAAACCAAGTGCTCTGGTTTCTTCAGCTCATTGTGGCCGTGGATTGTAGCTGGCGCCACTATCCGCAGAAAGATTGGAAGCAAAGGGAATAGGTGTCATTACCCCGATGATAATCAATCAGTTGCTGAGTGATCAATCCGATGGTTGGAGTGATTGGTGAGGGTTTTAATTCAACTGGAACCGAGGGTGGACGCCGAGAAATTATTTCACCCACACTGAAGGTACCAAAGGCACTTTGGTGTCTTGAATGGGCACTTTTGGGTAAAATGTAAATTGGAGGGATGGGCCTACTGGAGCCCCCTGGCACTAAGAACCCTTTGGATCCATTGCACCGTCCCACACATTTAACCTGCTCGCCACTTGCAGTATTTCTCATTTGGAATATGCTGCCAGTGTATGGGATCCCTACGAAATAGGTGTAAACAACGAACTTGAACGTGCGCGAAGATCGGCAAGATTTGTAAAGGTACGGTACGATAATTATATTAGCGTAACCAGTCTATTAAATGAATTAAAATGGGAATCGTTTTCAGATCGCAGGTTGAAATTTAGACTTAATCGCCTAAACAAATTCCAAGACAACATTTTCAGTGATGATGTTAAAAATATTTTGCGAATCCCAACTTACTATGGCAGACTGGACCATAATCATAAAATTGGAGAAATTAATTGCCGAACTGATAGATTCAAAATGTCCTTTCTCTCTCGTAGAATTAGAGATACGAATTATGGTAAATATGTCCAATCGGAGAGTAGCAATGGATAGCATTGGTAGCTGCATGTTGGCATGAGCACTTAAAGCTAACCCTACTAACAGCATGTTTTTGCATGTTTTCTTTGCAATTTCTATCTTTTTTAAAAAGAGACGTTCTGACTAGTATATTAATACTATTCCTTTTTTATGTATGATATGTCGTGCATGTTTGGTGAGCAATCACCCCCTGCCAAACACCTTTGTGGTGGCTTGCAGGGTATTATGTAGATGTAGGTGAAAGACTGGAAGCAAAGGGAATAGGTGTAATTACCCCGATGATAATCAATCACTCGCTCAGTGATCAATCTAATGGTTGGAGTGATTGGTGAGGGTTTTAATTCAACTGGAACCGAGGGTGGACGCCGAGAAATTATTTCACCCACACTGAAGGCACCAAAGGCATTTAGGTGTCTTGAGTGAGTACTCTTGGGTAAATGTAAATTGGAGGGGTGGACCTTCTGGAGCCCCCCTGTCCCTTAGAACCCTTTGGGTCCATTGTGCCAACCCACATTTAACCTGCCCGCCACTTGCAGTCAGAAGACACGAGCACCGCGATAGAAATATGGAGGAGGGTCACCCATCCGACCTCAGTCCGGGCCCAACGTTGCTTAACTTCGGTGAACTGACGGGAACCGGTGTAACAACATGGCTAGGCCCTTGCCACACTCTTGGGTATGGTACCGTGATAAATTGTTGCATTAAATTTCGTGCCGGACTCTCCGTTGTAATTATATGACAAACAAGACTTCCAATGCGTCAATTCCGTTCTTCCCCTCTCACTCTATCACAATTGGCCATGAATTTATTTTGACGTCAATATCTAAACTTTGTCATGAAAAATGTTAATGTCAATGAAAATTTTTAACGTTATTGAAAAATGCTAATGTTAATGAAAAAAATATTAATGTTAATGAAAAATGTTAATCCCTTTCATAATCATTTTGATATTAAAATAGTTAGCCAGTGTCTGGGATCCTAATGAATTAGGGTTGATCAGAGAACTAGACAGTGTGCAGCGTAGAGAAGCTAGTTTCGCTAAAAGGTGTTACGATAGGTTGAGTAGCGTTTCAGAATTAATAAAAGAATTAGGGTGGGAATCATTATCAGAGCGTAGGCTAAAGTACAGATTAAATCTATTAGAGAAATTTCAATCGGATAGCTGTACTGAAGATGTTAGGCACATATTAAAAACACCAGCGTATTATGCTAGATTCGACCAGATAAACAAGATTAGAGAGATAGATTGTCGTACCGATAGATTCAAAATGGCATTTTCCCCCGTACTATAAGAGAACAGAATAGGCACCATAGCAAAGGAAAAGGCAGGGGAAATATTTTAGAGTAGTCTGTAGGGCATGACGCATGTTTTAATCCCTTAAATACTATAGATAGTAACAATCTAGTTGCCTGAGACCCTATAGTTGCTTGTTTTCATGTCGGAAGTGCATGCTTGGTGATCTTCGCCTCCTGCCACACACCCTCGCGGTGGCTTGCAGGGTATCGTGTGGATGTAGATGAGACAGTATATCTCCCTTCCTTTTTGAGGGTATTGTTTCCGGTTATCATTAAATAATGAATATTCATTATCAAATTGATTTCATTTTTAATAATTGCATCCCCACCTAACTTGAAGAAATGATCATTAGTTTTAGCCCCCACTCTACAAATAAAATTGAGTTGATGTTACTTAAATTCGTTCGCATTTGAGTATTTTCACATTCCAAAACGTATTAGTCATAAAAATTCAGGGCAATTGACATGACCACGGATGAAAGGCCTGCAGCTAGCACTTGGGATACGAGTAGTAAAGGCGTCAGGAACACGCAAAAGGAAAGCAGGGCGCTTCGTTAAAACTCCATCGTACGTAGTAAGACGATCACTCCGCTGATACGTGAACTTGGATGAAAAACTCAGGAATCCAGGAAGCAGATAAAAATACTTGATATATTCATAACGAGTTAGAAGTTATATGGTGCCACAACGGATATATTTCTCTATTCACACGTCCACAGTAGAGCAGAAAGGTGCGATTGAATGATAGAGATAGACTGTCGAGTAGAGAGCTTATTCCCACGAGACAACCGCAACCAAAATACAAACGTAAATGCTTAAACCTGAATCATACAATTTCCTCGTATAATTATGGAAATGAATAACAGTAAATACATCCAATATGAGTGTAGCAATGGATAACATTGGTAGCTGCATGTTGGTATAAGGACTTGAAGGTAACCGAACTAACAGCATTGTTTTAAATATTTGCTTTGCTATTTTTATCTTTTTTTAATAGTGAAGTTTAGAGTAGTATATAAATACTAATCCTTTTTTATGCATGATGTGTAGTGCATGTTTGGTGAGAATTCACCCCCTGCCACACACCTTTGGGGTGGCTTGCAGGGTATTATGTAGATGTAGGTGTAGATTCATATCTCCTTTGCCATCCGCATTTTCCTGAAGCCGCATATGTATTCCATTTAACCGCATAGACACGGCTGGTGGCATAATCTAACAGCCCTCGTCAAGCGCCCGTAATATTGAATCATGGCACGTATAATTAGCTGCAGATTCGCTCTAAGGCCACAAACATTTCATGTGGTAGACCAGAAATTATGCCATCCTATTACCATCAAAAACCTAGCAAGGGCCTCGTGTAACGTAAATTTCTCATCTAGTCCTGAGTGAATTAAGCTGGTGTCTCTAAGCCAGTGCATTTTCAAGTTTAGTTATCCCATTAAGTGCCGTTAAAATATTTAATTCTACTGCTGTAATTTTCTAGGGGTCTTTTTTCTAACGATCACAAGCATATATAATTTGGGACCGCAAAAAAGACAACTTCGTATTGCAGTTTAACGTCCCAAAGAGCAATCTAGGTAATATTTGCAATGTAATTATGGGCTTCATGACAGTGAGTCTGTAATTGGCCACTACGAGTAAAACAACCATTTGATGACTTGGCAATGAAGATAAAATGAAAAAGAAGTTTTTGCTCACCGTAAGCATTCTAATGAATGAATTAATACAAGACATCTACATCTACATCTACATAATACCCTGCAAGCCACCACAAGGGTGTGTGGCAGGGGGTGATTGCTCACCAAACATGCACTACATATCATGCTTAAAAAAGGAATAGTATTAATATAGTGGTCAGAACTACACTATTTAAAAAGATAGAAATTGCAAAGCAAACATGCAAAAACATTCTGTTAGTAAGGTTAGCTTTAAGTACTCATACCAACATGCAGCTACCAATGCTATTCATTGCTACTCTCCGATAGGACATATTTACCGTTATTTGTATCCCTAATAGTACGAGGAAAAAAGGACATTTTGAATCGGTCGGTTCGGCAATCAATTTCTCTAACTTTATGATTATGGTCCAGTCTGCCATAGTAAGTTGGGGTTCGTAAAATATTTTTAACTTCATCACGGAAAATATTGCCTTGGAATTTGTGTAAGAGATTAAGTCTAAATTCAACCTGCGATCTGACAATGATTCCCATTTCAATTCATTTAATAGACTGGTTACGCTAATATAATTATCGTATCGTCCCTTTACAAATCTTGCCGATCTTCGCTGCACACGTTCAAGTTCATTACTTAGACCGATTTCGTAGGGATCCCATACACTGGCAGCATATTCCAAATGAGGTCTTACAAGGGAAAAGTAGCTGATTTCTCGTACATGATCGTCACATTTACCCAATACTCTTTTAATGAAACCCAGTTTGCGATTCGCTTGACCCATTATTTCACGAATGTGTTTACCCCAGGAAAGATCATTTGTCAGTCTTATTCCAAGATATTTAATGGATTCCACGTTTGTTAATTCATTATTACTTATTTTGTAAGTGGTAGGAGGAGAGCTATTCTTTTTCCAAAAATTCATTACAAGACATTTCTTAAAGTTTAATTCTAACTGCTATGTATCACACCAAGTTTCAATTGCTTGTAGGTCAATATTTAAATATTCTTTATCGTTTGGGCATAGAATTTCCCTGTACACTACTGCGTCATCGGCAAATAGACGAAGCTTACTTTTTACCACCTTTTGGATATCATTAATGTACAAAATGAATAGGAGTAGACCTATCACACTACCTTGTGGGACACCCGAAGTGACTTTAATTGCCGGAGAAAAACACCGTCCAAAACAACCCTTTGAACCCGATCATGCAGAAAATCATTAATCCATGATATAATGTTACTGTCTAACCCATAAGATTTTAATTTCAAAATTAGTTTGCTATGAGAAACCTTGTCAAAAGCCTTCTTGAAGTCGAGAAATATAGCATCGACTGGAATATTATTTTCGCCAGAAACTAAAATATCGTGGGAAAAGAGAGCAAGTTGAGTTTCACACGATCTGCTCTTTCGGAAGACATGCTGGACATGAAAATAAAATCACGTGGGCATCACTAGCATCGCTAACGCCCTATGTGGCTCAAGGAATTGAACCCGTAACGATCGCTTCGTATCCCGGCACGCTACCACCAGGCTAACTTCATCGCTAAAAACTGCTTCGCAAGAATTGGGGTGGGAGTCATTATCAGAGCGTAGGTTGAAGTACAGATTAAATCTACGAGAGATTTCTATCGGATAGCTTTACTGAAGATGTTAGGCACATATTAAAAACACCAGCGTATTATGCTAGATTTGATCAGGTAAATAAGATTAAAGAGATATATTGTCGAACTGATAGATAAAAAAGACATTTTCCCCCGTACTATAAGAGAACAGAATATGCAGCGTAGCAAATGGATAGGTAGGGGAAATATTTTAGAGAAGTCTGTAGTGCATGATGCATGTATTAATCCCATAAATACAATATATACTAACAATTCAGTTGCATGAGACCATATAGTTGCTTGTTTGCATGTCGGTAGTGCATGCTTGGTGATCTTCACACCCTGCAACACACCCTCGCGGTGGCTTGCAGGTTATCGTGTAGATGTAGAGTTTGTGAAATAAAAAGACCCGTATTTTTCCGTTTTTTGATCCGTCACATATTTCGTCCAGTTGTAAGCGGCGAAAAACTGATGTTTTTAACCCATTCGGAAAAGTGGGCGTGGTGCAAACTCTGACTTCATAAATTTCGTCCAATCACAACTGAGCCCACGAAGCTACTTCGCCTTATCGCCAAGGGGGGGGGGGGACACAGCTGACTCCGCCAATATGAGCGATTGCGACAGGATCTGTGCGAGCAAACCTTCCGAGAACCCCCCTCCACACCCTTCCCTTCCCCTGATAGCACTCAAGGACGGGAGGAAAATGACGTCAATATTATCAAAGCAGCTTTCTCGGTGGGCGTCACCTTTTGCTTATTTTATTTTTGATTTATTAGTGAATGGTTTTCGCGGCTGAGTTTAAAGCCACCGAGTGCGTCCACCGGGTTGCGGATGGTGGGTCGACCTCTAGATATAGAGGTTAGCTGCGAGATAAGCGAGTTTACTCGTCGAATAAGCAGTCGTGGACAAAAAGCGACGGCATTCCGAGGGGGTATTGGTCTATCCCTGGGTAAGATAGGCCTCTAAATAATACAGAACCTGTGAAGATGCCGTGACTTGGCGACGGGAGGCCGCCAATAATTACGCTTCTCATCACCCGGAGGAGAGGGCAGCAGCTCTCCTTCACATGAGTGAAGGTGGAGACCACAGTGGTCCGTACAGCGACACTCATTTCACTACAGGCGTGGTAACATTTACTTTAACGCCTGTAATAATGCGATGTGGAAGGCAAGGGGAAACCACCACATTAATATCCCGAGGAGTCGCAGCTACTCCACTCTTTTCTTTCTTATCAAGACGTCATGGAACCCTCTCGAGTAAAATATTCCGGAGGTAAAATAGTCCCCCATTCGGATCTCCGGGCGGGGACTACCCGAGAGAGTATATCAGTCAAATGTGATACACGTTTTAGGGTAGGAACATGGAACGTGAGATCGCTTCGGACCTGTGGAAGACTGGAGAACCTGAAGGTAGAAATGCGAAGAATGGACCTCGACGTATTAGGAATCAGCGAAATGAAGTGGCCCGAAGAAGGAGACTTTTGGAGTGGAAGCTACAGGATTATACATACAGGATCATTAAATGGCAATGCTGGAGTAGGGATCATACTTAGAAAGAGTGCCGGAATGCGTGTGAAGAGCTTCCTGCAGTACAATGAAAGGATAATAATGGTGAAGATGGAGACCAAACCTGTAGATACCGTGGTGATGCAGGTTTACATGCCTACGACGGACTATGAAGATGAAGAAGTGGAAGACGTCTACGAAGATATCAGGGAAGTTATAAAACAAGTAAGAGGAGAAGAAAACCTAATTATTTTAGGAGACAGGAACGCTATCGTCGGCGAAGGTCAAGATGGAAGAATAACTGGAAAATACGGATTGGGAAACCGAAACGAAAGAGGAGAAAGGCTACTGGAGTTCTGCACTCAGCATAAGTTAGTGGTTGCCAACACATTGTTTAAAAATCACAACCGAAGAAGATACACATGGAAAATGCCAGGAGACAGAAGAAGATGCCAAATAGACTACATTTTAGTGAAGCGGAGATTTAGAAACCAAGTGAAGGACTGCAAAAGCTACCCCGGGGCAGACATCGATAGTGACCATAATTTAGTGATGATGAAATGCCATCTAAAATTCAAGAAATTGAAGAAAACAACGAAAAGTATATGGAAAGTAGAAAAACTAAAGGAGGCTCAACATCAGCTGGCATTTCAAAAAGCAGTGGGAAACAACATAGGAGAGAACCTGAATGAGAAATCAGTGGAAGAGCGTTGGGAAAACATTAAATGTGGACTACAGGAAGCCGCAAAAGAAGTTCTTGGAAGAAGAAAAGTTGCCAAGAAGAAGCCATGGATCACGGCGGAAGTCTTAGAATTGATTGAAGAAAGAAGAAAGTACAGGAATGCGAAAACTGAAGAAGGGCAGCTTTGCTACAAAAGAATAAGGAACGAAATAAGTCGCAAAGCAAGGAAAGCTAGAGAGATGATGTTGAAAAACCTATGCGAAGATGTACAAAGCAACCTTGCACTTGGAAAGGTGGAAGCGGCCCACAGCATAGTGAGGAACCACTTCAAGGAAAGGAGCGCAAGATGCAATGCCATAAGAGACAAGAATGGAGAAATTTTGATTGAAAACGAGGACAAAGTCAAGAGATGGAAAGAAAATCTGGAAGAGCTATATAATGGAATAAATCTCAGCACAAAAGCTTTTGAAGAGGAAAGCGAAGTGGAAATAGATGATATGGGGGCATCAATATTAAGATCGGAATTCGACGCTGCAGTAAGGGACCTTCGGATGAATAAGGCCTCAGGTATTGATGATGTCCCTGCAGAACTAATTAAAAATGCAGGAGAGAAGACATTAATTTATCTCTGCAAAACCATCTGCGACATGTATTCAACAGGAGAAATTCTAAGGGACTTCGAGAAAAACATCATCATTCCTATTCCCGAGAACAAGAGAGCGGAGAAATGCAAAAATTTTAGGACTCTAAGCCTGACGACACATGCATCGAAGATACTGACCAGGATCATCTACAGAAGAATAGAACGAAAAGCAGAGGAGTTCCTGGATGAAAATCAATTTGGATTCAGGAAAAGTAAGGGTACAAGGGAAGCAATATTAGCCCTTCGGCTACTCATAGAGAAGAGAATGGAGAAGAACAAACCGAAGTTCATTGCATTTGTGGATTTAGAGAAGGCCTTTGACAACATAGATTGGGATTCAATGCTTAGAATTCTGAAGGGAATTGGAGTGTCATACAATGACCGAAGAATTATACACAGTCTGTACAAAAACCAAGTTGCTGTGATTAAATCTGGACCTAGCTGTGAAGAGGCAAGAATAAGGAAAGGAGTGAGACAAGGCTGCGCACTGTCTCCCGTAATGTTTAATGTTTACATCGAAAGAGCCATAAATGAAGTCAAGGAGAAGTGTTCTGGAGTGAACATCCACGGAGAAACAATCAGTATGCAACGATTCGCTGACGACATAGCTCTCATAGCAGAGACAGAGAAGGAGCTGAATAAGATGCTAACAACCATGGAAAAGACAATGGCCAGATATCAGCTGAAGGTAAATAAGAAGAAGACTAAGATATTGGTGTGCAACAAGAAAGAAGAGGCGAAAACCAATGTCAAACTAGGAAAACAAAAGCTTGAAGAGGTTAAAGAGTTATGTTATCTAGGAAGCCGAGTAACCAACGATGGACGAAGCAAGAAATAAATAGTGAGTAGAATAGCCCAGGCAAAGAGGGCATTCTTTCAAAAGAAGAATCTACTTACAGCAGGAAATAGAAGCATAGAAGTAAGGAAACAGTTCATAAGAACATACATCTGGAGCATTTTTCTTTACGGCAGTGAATCATGGACGATGACAGCAGCGGAGAAGAGAAGGGTAGAAGCATTTGAAATGTGATGCTACAGAAGAATGCTGAAGATTAAATTGGTCGACCGAGTGACAAATGAAGAAGTCTTAAGAAGAGTGAGAGAACAGAGAAGTCTGCTGACAACTCTAAAAAGAAGAAGGGAAAACTTAATCGGCCACATCTTAAGACACGATGGCCTGATGAAGACTATCGTCGAGGGAAAAGTGAACGGGAAGATTGGAAAAGGCAGGCCTCGTATGAGATACATGGAACAGGTTGTGAAGAATGTAAAAGAGAAAAATTACGTCACAATGAAAAGATTGGCCGATAGAAGAATCGAGTGGAAAACTGCGTCAAACCAATCCTAGGATTGTTGACCAATGATGATGATGATGAGTGAATGGTTGTGGTTGGAAGTTTAATTCTTTCACTAAAATTCGGTTTTCGTTTCCATCTAACAATTTCGTGTACAAAATTGCGATTTCGGTTCCGAGTAAACGCCCCCATTTCAACACCCTCAACTCCGGGAAGGAACGGTGAAGACTCTGGACCACTATGAAAAGTTGCAGCTAAAAATGTTTCCCCCACAGAAAACAATCGCAGTAATCATTTCGCTCACGAGCGTCACCCTCATAGAAACTATACGCATGGGTCTTCTGCTCCGGTAAAACTGTTCTTTGATTAAATCACTCAATAAAGAACACTCTTCCGTTTTTCATAGTATATGGCCCATGGTCTTCCCATGGTCGTAAATGATGTAATGAAATGCAGAGGCGAAGGCCATAAAAGCAGCCAAGCGTACCTGAGTTGTGTGAGATGCAACCTGTATTGAAGATTAAAATGGATAAAATGATTGCCTGACATTATTACTTCGCAACTCATTGTAATACCTATGAGAAATATTCGAACCGCAAAAAAACTATTGTTTTCCTCTTTTTCCATTGTCATCCCATGATGCAGTGGGATTTTTTAGGCCGCACAGAGTATTTATTCAGTCTGGTTAGTTATATAGACGGCCATAGCATGCACAAACCCAAGCCAAAGCCATAGGTGGGAAAGAGTCATCGGACGAGATCTTTTTCCCGTGTCACCCGAAGTTTCCCAGAAAACAAAACAGCTTTGGTTTTGGATGGAGCCATCCTGAATCATTTAAGGGTTGTTTTGGACGAAGTTACCTCAGCGGCAATCAAAGTCACTTCGGGTGTCCCACAAGGTAGTGTGATAGGTCCACTCCTGTTCCTTTTGTACATAAATGATATAAATAAGGTAGTAAAAAGTAAGCTTCGTCTATTTGCCGATGACGCAGTAGTATACAGAGAAATTCTATGACCAAACGATAAAGAATATTTAAATGATGACATCCAATCAATTGAAAATTGGTGTCATATGTGGTCGTTAGAATTAAATTTTAAATAATGTAAAGTAATGAAATTATGGAAAAGAAATTGTTCGCCTCTTAGCACGTACAAAATAAGTAATAATGAAATAACAAACGTGGAATCCATTAAATATCTTGGAATAAGACTGACACATGATCTTTCCTGGGGTAAACACATACGTTAAATAATGGGTCAAGCGAATCGTTAACTGGGATTCATCAAAAGAGACCTGGGTAAATGTGACGATCATGTACGAGAAATCAGCTACTTTTCCCTTGTTAGACATAATTTGGAATATGCTGCCAGTGTATGGGATCCCTACGAAATTGGTCTAAATAATGAACTTGAACGTGTGCATCGAAGATCGGCAAGATTTGTAAAGGGACGATACGATAACCCTATTGGCGTAACCAGTCTGTTAATTGAATTAAAATTGGAATCATTGTCAGATCGCAGGTTGAAATTTAGACTTATTCTCTTAAACAAATTCCAAGACCATATTTTCGGTGATGATGTTAAATATATTTTGCGAATCCCAACTTACTGTGGTAGACTGGACCATAATCACAAAATTAGAGAAATTGATTGCCGAACTGACAGATTCAAAATGTTCTTTTTTCCTCGCACAATTTGGGATATGAATAAGGGTAGATAGTAAATCCAGCAAGATGGTAGCAAAGGAAAACATTGGTAGCTGCACGTAGGTATAAGGACTTGAAGCTGACCCAACTAACGGCATATTTTTAAATGTTTACTTTGCTATTTTTATCTTTATTTTGACAGTGAAGTTTTGAACGGTATATAAATGCTAATCCTTTTTTATGCATGATACGTAGTGCGTGTTTGGTGAGAATTCACCCCCTGCCACACACATTCATGGTGGCTTGCAGGGTATTATGTAGATGCCTATCCTGCATCGATCCCGGGACTTCTGGTCGACGATCCTCCTCTGCTGGTATACCACGCCACCCAGTTTAAACGCGCTCACGAATTAGAGCAACTTAGGCACGGAAATGATTTCGACTGCGGAAGGGCTGGGAATAGTGCCTGGCAGGCGTGTGTGTGTTTCGGCGAGGGTCGGCAGGAGAACTTCCGGCGCGCAGCGATGCGAGCACCCTCTCCAATCTGAAATCGCCGAATGGTTTCTCCCGTGAGCACCACTCACCATTTGCATTCCATTATCTCACGGGGCGCTCACAATGTTCCCTCCTCCGCGTTATTAATCACAGGGCTGCCCGCCAAGTCTCGCTCTGCGCGGGAGCAAACCGCTTCCTCCTCGGTCGGGAAAGAGACCACCTCCGGCGTGCTAAGGTCCTCTTGAGCCGCGGCGTCTCGAGACGTCCACCTTTGGCAGCGTCTCGACGGGAGCAATCGTAGGTTGGGAGGGGTCCATCATTGGCAGCAAGCCTTTCCATGTGCCCCAATTCTGGAAAACAAAACGCCTAGCTCTAGCACTACTTAAAGAAACTAGATTCCTCAACCGTTCATTATGAGATGAATAAGTGACAAAGTGTAGTCTAAAGCAGCGTTTACACGTTGCAGTTGACTGCTTATGACGGTAGCGAGACGCGCGATATATCTATATCGCTACCGCTCTGGGTGCTTTCGATTTGCGGCTAAGGCGGCGATATAGACGGCGATCGCCACGCCGCGGTGCTTTCGATTTAGCTGGATCGCCGTCTATCGTCGGCTGCCGTTAACTCTCTGCTCTGAAGAGAGCCGAACAGATGAAAAGCTATTGGCGTAATATGACGTCACGTCAACCAATGTAACAACCAAGTATCAACAATATTTTTTGTAAACACGCAACACAGGAAAGGTATTCTACGGGATTTATCAATCGGAACCCCAAAAATACTGCATTCCACTAGCATGCGAAAATAATTACTAAAATTAATCAAAGTAACTTTTACCGAGCAAAATTGGTGAATTGGTTGGCTAATTCGAACTTTATCGGACGATTCCCTTCGTTGCTACTTTCTCATTTACCCTCCAATTCACTAAACTGACTGCACTGCGCAAGCGCGAAAAGCCGGTGCCAGCTGTGTTACATTTCATTTGCATCTTGGCGATCGACTGATGCTGCGTTCGATAATCGGCTATCACCCTGCTGGAATGAAAAGCACCCTATGATGCGTCTGCACCAACTTCTATACAGCTTAAAGCCGCTATTTAGGCGTTGCCACAACAAATAAAAAGAGTTTCATTTCAATAGTGATTGATACTTAAATTTTCATGCAATTCTTCAAGCAATAAATTCCATTGACGATTATCTATCGTTCCCATTCTTTTAAAGAGGAGAATCTCTCCTTTGGGGAGGGATATCCTTGTTATTATATCCAAATTCCCGGCGATTGCTGCGATTTTGTTGGATACATTTCCGCTGGAAAGTAGGCGGGCTTCAACTTTGCTAATAGCTCGAACTACGTTCGATAGATTTCGACATGAGTCCAGTATCGACCAGAACTCGCATCGCAGTTGCTATTTACTACACATGCGAGTGGGACTTAATAGTTGTTAGCAGTTGACTGTCATAGCAGTCAACTGCTACGTGTTAACGCACCTTTAGCAAAGTTGAAGCCCGTTTACTTTCCACCGACCAGAGAACTATTCCTAGATTAGGGCTGACGAGGTAAATTTGTAATTGTCCTGCAATTGTACATTTATCGTCACAATGCCTAGAGCCCTTCTCAGGAATTCCCACCGTTGGTTTGCTACGGCAGTATGTGTCGCAAAGACATTTCTTCTTCGATGGCGATGCCCAGATATTATATCGCATTTGTAATTGCAATTTAATCATGTCATTGACGCAGAGGGGAAATGGCGGACGCATTCCATGGTGAGTGAAATGGCTCCTTCGCCTCTTCCTTGCACTCGCTCCCTATCCTGGTCGACCTGCTGAGGAACTCTCCGGAACCGTGTGCACCCATTACTCGGTCGGCGGTGTGCACTGTACTCGCTTCACAGCCGTGACCTGCAGTCTGCTCCCCCAGCTAGCTTCGCACTCGTTTCTCCAATTAAAAAAAAGGTGATTGTGGTGTTAGTACGACTGAATTCGACGCGGTCACCGGCCCAGCAATGCTCCCGGTGCGTACCGGTAATTATCCACTACCGCTGAGTGCCTTTTATGACTAGTTAACTGCAAACAGAAGCGCTTGGTCCAACAATTTTGGTCTCACGATTGACTGGACCACTTCCTTACCGCCGTTATCAACTGATTTTCAGCGCATAATATTTTTGGTTGGATCCAGTTGTCCCCTTAAGGAGGTTGGCTCGCGACTTCTTGAGTCAAGTTGTCTGAGGAATCTTATTAATTTAAGTACCAGTATATGCCTGCTAAGTGATCCTTACTTCACAAAGATAATTGCCTAAGCTATTGAAAGTCATAAGTATCACAAGAAATGTAATGGAAAGTCGAAGAATTTATTTTTTATGATAATTTTAATCAGCTCGACTATGGAGTCAATTCCGCATTTACTTTAAAGAAATAAATTCATGTACTCAATGAATTTAATAATTTATAACACCAAAGTATTACTATCAAACATTATGTTATAATATTTTTTGAAATATGCTTTAATATCTCATTAGTAATGATATTATTCATACGCCATACATTTTGGCTAGAGCGACCGCAGCGCCACTTGAAGAGAACTACCGCATTTCGTCTGCTATAAGCGCAGAAATTGGTGGATTTAGCGAAAAATACGGTGGGTTGATGCCTTTTTTTCGTGTCGTTTTATTTCTTGTGAAATTTCGCATAAAATATCAGTTTTTGCAAAAATGACATGTCACTTAGGTATTTTTAAACGTTTTATTCCCATGTGATGGCCATTCTCGCCGTCAATCGTATGTAATTTAAAATGCAATTTGTGCAAAAAGGAGTATGGGTTGGTATAATTATCTTTACTTTATTAGACAGAGGAACTTTAGTTCTATGAGTGCTGAAAATATAAAAAAATGGCATGACTTTCACCTTTCGGATCAACCTCCTTAAATATCACGCTGCGCACTCGTTTGGAAATGAAGAGCGCTTGCGCATTCCAGCAGTCAGGTGTCCGCAGTCTCCCTTCCCGTTATTTTTCTTCCCTGACCCTCGAAAGTGTCCTTGGAAACGAAAACAATCCAGCGCCATTGGGCGGCTAGCGACTCGACTGCTCAATTGTTATCTCTTCCGGTCAAGATGTAATAAGTGAACACCTTTCGGAGAGATAATTAACGAATACCTTGGGCGTAGCTTCCAAAAGCACTCTTGTTTGATTTCTCTTTAAGAAAATATATCAAGCCTAATAATAAACATAAAACCATGAATTCCAAATATTGAAGGCCACATACACCCACAAGGTAGTGTGATAGGTCCACTCCTATTCCTTTTGTACATTAATGATATCCAAAAGGTGGTAAAAAGTAAGCTTCGTCTATTTGCCGATGACGCAGTAGTGTACAGGGAAATTCTATGCCCAAACGATAAAGAATATTTAAATATTGACCTGCAAGCAATTGAAACTTGGTGTGATACATGGCAGTTAGAATTAAACTTTAAGAAATGTCTTGTAATGAATTTTTGGAAAAAGAATAGCTCTCCTCCTACCACTTACAAAATAAGTAATAATGAATTAACAAACGTGGAATCCATTAAATATCTTGGAATAAGACTGACAAATGATCTTTCCTGGGGTAAACACATTCGTGAAATAATTGGTCAAGCGAATCGCAAACTGGGTTTCATTAAAAGAGTATTGGGTAAATGTGACGATCATGTACGAGAAATCAGCTACTTTTCCCTTGTTAGATCTCATTTGGAATACGCTGCCAGTGTATGGGATCCCTACGAAATCGGTCTAAGTAATGAACTTGAACGTGTGCAGCGAAGATCGGCAAGATTTGTAAAGGGACGATACGATAATTATATTAGCGTAACCAGTCTATTAAATGAATTGAAATGGGAATCATTGTCAGATCGCAGGTTGAAATTTAGACTTAATCTCTTAAACAAATTCCAAGGCAATATTTTCAGTGATGATGTTAAAAATATTTTACGAACCCCAACTTACTATGGCAGACTGGACCATAATCATAAAGTTAGAGAAATTGATTGCCGAACTGACCGATTCAAAATGTCCTTTTTCCCTCGCACAATTAGAGATGCGAATAACGGTAAATATGTCCTATCGGAGAGTAGCAATGAATAGCATTGGTAGCTGCATGTTGGTATGAGTACTTAAAGCTAACCCTACTAACAGAATGTTTTTGCATGTTTTCTTTGCAATTTCTATCTTTTTTAAATTGTGTAGTTCTGACTACTATATTAATACTATTCCTTTTTTATGCATGATATGTAGTGCATGTTTGGTGAGCGATCACCCCCTGCCACACACCCTTGTGGTGGCTTGCAGGGTATTATGTAGATGTAGATACACAGCTATACGCCGAATTGCAGAGCTGGTCAATTTTGGTGCCGTTATAGTTTATGCATTAGATACTTAACCGGATGGCGCCTTTAAGCGTAAGTGAAATGAGACAAAAAAGCGTATTAATGATTAGATAACTTCTCTTAAGATTCAACACATCTTATTTTTTGTATAAATTAACTTCCCTCACGAAATTGCCGCTGCGTCAACAATTGCACGGAATATGGAAAAATAAGAGGCGATACGGCATGAAGTGAGAGAATAATTTTTCAAAACGTGTTCCCTAAAAACAATGACTTTCAGAGGAAAATAATCATTGCAAATTGAAATAAAACATATGTGAAGATATTGGATCAGACCAAAAAATGGCAGTCCCAACTGTTCATTGTTGTACTGGAAAAAAAGCTGGCTTTTGCCATGAACAATCTCTCACTTTCATTCTCCTTTACTCCTAGAGGCATTAACTATCCTTAGGTTACGTGGGATGATTATAGAAAACAAATAACACTAAGGGCATTCATCGGCCCAATGTTTATCATTTAAAATAGGATAATGACTGTAGATTAAACACTAAAAAAATCAGTAAAAGTCAAAACAGAGAGAATCATAAAAGGAGGAGAAACTTAAAACACAATATGAAAATTGTGGACATAAATCATGAAGGGAAGAATAATTATTAGTGCGTTGAATCTCAAATTATACCAGCTCCTAGATAATTAGTTCATTATCAAAAAAAGTGGTGAAACCAAGTTATGGTATGCGAATGGCATAATACCACAAAGAAGTTACTGTAAGCCGAAGACGGTGGGAACGATTGAAAATGACGGCATACTAAACTGATAAACCATGGCACCGAAGAAAAAAAATTGGGGTAATGAATTTTTGGAAAAAGAATTGTTCTCCTCCTAGCACGTACAAGATAAGTAATGATGAATTAACAAACTTGGAATCCATTAAATATCTTGGAATAAGACTGACACATGATCTTTCTTGTGATAAACACATACGTGAAATAATGGGGCAATCTAATCGTAAACTGGGATTCATCAAAAGAGTGCTGGGTAAATGTGACGATCATGTACGAGATATCAGCTACTTCTCCCTTGTTAGACCTCATTTGGAATATGCTGCCAGTGTATGGGATCCCTACGAAATCGGTCTAAATTACGAAATTGATCGTGTGCAGCGAAGATCGGCAAGATTTGTAAAGGGACGATACGATAGCATACTAGCATAACCAGTCTATCAAATGAATTAAAATGGGAATCATTGTCAGATCGCAGGTTTAAATTTAGGCTTAATGTCTTAAATAAATTTCTAGATAATATTTTTTGTGATGACGTTAAAAATATTTTTTCGAACCCCAACTTACAATGGTAGACATAATCATAAAATTAGAGAAATTGATTGCCGAACTGACATCTTTAAAATGTCATTTTTCCTCGTACAATTTGAGATATGAATAAGGGTAAATATGTCCAATACGAGTGAATCAATCCATAGCATAGGTAGTTGCGTGTTGGGTAAAGGACTTGAAGGTAACCCAACTAACAGCATGTTTTTGCATGCTTACTTTGCTATTTTTATATTTTTTAAATTGTGAAGTTTAGACTAATATATTAATATTAATCCTATTTTATGCATTATATGTAGTGCATGTTTCTTGAAAATTGACCACCTGCCACACACATTTATGGTGGCCTGCAGGGCATTACGTAGATGTAGATGTATATGAAATGAAAAGGCAGCTATCAAATACCTTGCTATCGATCGAGGATCCATAGATCATATGGAACAACCAAATATTTTAATTGACCTCCCACGGTCGTTTCATCACACATTGTGATGAGGATCCTTCAAGACAGCAGGTCAAACACAAAGTATAGGTACACGCCAGACGAGGATTCCATCCGTTAGGATTATTAAGTCCTCGCACTTCTTCGGCAGACTAGATAAGATTAAGGATAAGAATTAAGAAGTAGACTACACCAACCGGATGATTCAAATTTCGCTCTTTTGTCGCACAATTCGTGACTATTGCAACACCAAGACACATCACACCAAGATGCCTTCATAAAAATTAACTTCCCTGGCATAAAAATTTAACACCACGCATTTCATGCAACAGATTAAAACAGGTCATGAAAATTGACCGGAGATAAGATTGAAATGAGGATAGTCGACATTGGATGATAAAAAGTGTCTGCATGAACGAGTAATATGCCTGTCAGCAGTATATATACTGCGTGTTGGGCGAAGAAGTGTTTGTGACACATAATATCCAATGCAATCCCTCATTAGGCAATATGTTTAAGCGTTAGTGCATGCACCTATAAGTGATGTAGGTGTGGTGTTTGATTGGTTGACCACTCAACCCCTGCCACATACCCTCCAGGCAGAGTAGGGAGTAGATGTAGATAGCTGGCTAATTTCCTCTTCGTTCCGCTTGGAAGACCTTTCGCTTCATCTTACACCTGCGAGCCACCGCGAGGGTGTGTGGCAGGAGGTAAAAATGGAATTATGAAATCTCTGCCTTACTATCAATCTCGCTAATTTAATCTTCATTGTCCAGCGTGACAAAGCACGCACGTTTGTTACATACATTTGTAACACGATCGTATGTTCTAAATCTTGATTCGAAAATTTTCGAAGGGAAAATGTTTAGGTCCCACCGACACTTTTTGGATTCACTAGTAGATTTCAGAGTAGTAACCATGGAGCTGATAAAACAGCTAATGTCGCCCTCCTGTGTGTGTGGGAATGAAGTTAATTTGTTGATTGACCACTTTCTGACGGCCACGAAAGTTATGGTTGACTGGCAAAGAGTGATAGGGAAAAGAATAGCGAGGACGCAGGCAGGATGGCGGTCACCACCAAGCGACAATGCATCTACAACTACATAATACCCTGCAAGCCACCACAAAAGTGTGTGACAGGGGGTGATTTCTCACCAAACATGCACTACATATCATGCATAAAAAAGGAATAGTATTAAATTACTAGTCAAAACTTCGCTATTTAAATAAAGATAGAAATTGCATAGCAAACATGCAAAAACATTCTGTTAGTAGGGCTAGCTTTAAGTACTCATACCAACATGCAGCTACCAATGCTATCCATTGCTACTCTCCGATTGGACATATTTACCGTTATTCGTATCTCTAATTGTACGAGGGAAAAAGGACATTTTGAATCTGTCAGTTCGGCAATCAATTTCTCTAATTTTATGATCATGGTCCAGTCTACCATTGTAAGTTGGGGTTCGGTAAATATTTTTAACATCATCACTGAAAATATTGTCTTGGAATTTATTTAGGAGAATAAGTCTAAATTTCAACCTGTGATCTGACAATGATTTCCAATTTAATTCATCTAATAGACTGGTTACGCTAATAAGGTTATCGTACCGTCCCTTTACAAATCTTGCCGATCTTCGCTGCACACGTTCAAGTTCATTATTTAGACCAATTTCGTAGGGATCCCAATATACTGGCAGTTTATCCAAATGAGGTCTAACAAGGGAAAAGTAGCTGATTTATCGCACATGATGGTCACATTTACCCAGAATTCTTTTGATGAATCCCAGTTTACGACTACATCTGACACGTACCGCCAATGGTGTCCAATGGAAAGTGATATCAAGCCAGAGTTGCATGCTATTGTCCGATCGCTCCGATTCGGTGGAGGGCAGGGAGGGTGGGAGGGTAAGGCTCCCCACACCCTCTTTGTAGGGGGAAAAGTGGTGAGAAGAGGGTGGGGGGAAGCGGCCTAAAGCACCCTCTCGACCGGCGAGCGAAAAAACGCCGAAACCAACGGGTTCGTGAAATGGAGGAGTTTATTTAAAAGGCAAGCGGTCGAGTAAACGGCGTCGCGTGGGATGATGCACGCGATGGAAAGAGCACGCGATGACAGGACGCGTTTTGGCTTCCTGAAGGCAACAGGTCTCCTGCCCCCTCTGGGTCGGCACAAGGGGCGCCCTTCCGTGTGCAGACTCCGCCGCAACACACGACCGCTAGCGATTAACTCGCAATTCAAACATCTGCGGCCGCTCCAGAACTGAGTCCCCTTCACAAGCCACTTCAAGGGGGCGTGGAACCCTCGAGATGATGGGTGGATCGTCAGCAAACATTATTCACAAACATTTGCCATTCTAAGGCAAATTAACTGCTTTTGCGGACGACATAGCTTTTTGCTATGCTTCCTTGACGTGGGAGCAGCTAGAAAACAATTTGAACATGAACTTTTGTACCTTACGTATTTGGTCCGAATATAATGGACTAGAATTAAGTGAAAAGACTAAATTTATATGCTTTGATTTATCTAATAACTGTATGCACAATTGGAAGATAATTTATCACAACTCTTATTGTAATAAAATATGTTGTTTCTGTCCGAAAATTGAGAATGTAGAGGTATATAAATACCTTGGTGTGCACGTCTACCAATGCTTAAAATGGAAAAAGCACATTGAAGATGTTACTAAGGTGCTACTTATCCAAAATGTATTTTATTCACAATAAGTGCCCGTTAATCTTTCGCAAGGCGATTTACTGCGCCCTTGCTCAGTATAAATTGACATATGGGTTGATTTGCTGGGGAAGTGTATAACTTAAAAATAAAAAGAGTTGTTATCAATTGTATAAAAAGTTAGCATTTCAAAACTGGGGTGTCTTAGAATTTCGTTCTTGGTGCCGTTATAATCCGCATGTCCTGAACGTATACAATATGCAACTGTCTATTATTTCAACACGTGTTTAATTTATATCGATTGGTATTTATATTGGCGAAAGCGAGCTCCCTCGGCAAGCGATTGGCATTAGTATTACCGCGTACATCCTCTCCTGGCCTGGAATTGAGAAAAGCTACGGTGTGATTAGTATTTCTGTAAGCCTAGCTGTTAATTTGTTATTTTTATCCAAACTCGAGTGCACATAATTCCTGCGACGAGAGTATGCATAGAGAGTGTGTATGTACAACTAGATACCTAACTTTTACTATACATAAAAAGAGGCAGTATGCACACACAGTTAAAGAGATATTACTCCTGTCAGTTAAGCATGAACCGGTGATGTGCAAATGATTATTTTCAACTATATGGGAATATAATTTTATCAATGGGAAAGGCACTTATTTTAATTTACGGTAGCACTTTTTAAATCACGCATATTTGGATTCGGCAATAAAAATGAGTTAATAAATAATCTTTTTTCGTTTGCACGAGGCTACATGCATTACAAAAGCATATGAGGTTATTATATCGTCCATTTGTTATCAGTCAATCTTTACGATCGTAAATTGTGACCGTGAAGAGTGAATCTTCATCTTCAAATCAACATTTCCTGGTCGAATCGAGCGTGTTCACGCGTGCAGTTCACTCAGCGGGGGCTGATATTCATATTCAGCATCCACGGAGATGAGAACGGCTTCAAATGTCCTCCAATCCACAGTCTGCATTTTAAACTCGCGTTCTTACAGTGATTCCGATACGAGTTCTTCTTGTAAGTGTTAAACGCAAACAAAATTATCATAAATACCATTTGCCAGCCTCACCGATGTTTTGTGTAGTGACTCAGATTGACACACTGAATGATAATTACCCCTAACAAGTAATTACTGATCCTCAGGGACTGAAACCCTCAAATAGCCGAGAAGGAATTTGCTCACAACTTATTTTTATCTAGGTTTTATTAATCTACATCTACATCTACACGATACCCTGCTAGCAACTGCAAGGGTGTGAGGCAGGGGGTGAATATCACCAAGCATTCACTATTGACATGAAAACAAGCAACTATATAGGGTCTCATGCAACTAGATTGTGGGTATCTTTCGTATTTAAGGGGTTAATATATGCATCATGCACTGCAGACTACTCTAAAATATTTCCCCCACCTATCCTTTTGCTATGCTGCCTCTTCTGTTCTCTTATAGTACGGGAAGAAAATGCCAATTTGAATCTATCAGTACGACAATCTATCTCTCTAATCTTATTTGTCTGGTTGAATCTAGCATAATATGCTGGTGTTTTTAATATGTGCCTAACACCTTCAGTAAAGCAATCAGATTGAAATTTCTCTAATAGATTTAATCTACCTTACCTACGCTCTGATAATGACTCCCACCCTAATTCTTTTATTAATTCTGAACAACTACTCCACCTATCGTAACACCTTTTTACGAACGTAGCTGCTCTACGCTGCACACTGTCTAGTTCTCTGATCAAACCTAATTCATTCGGATCCCATACACTGGCTGCATACTCAAGGTGGGGCCTAACTAGTGAAAAGTAAAATCGCACTTTTGTCGTCTCATCACATTTCCCAAGTACTCTTTTTATAAATCCTAGCTTTCTCTTCGCTCGGCCGCATATTTCCTGGATCAAGCTTCTGATCTGTTCTGGTCAAACTTCTAGATATTTGAGTTTGCTGGAGTTGGTAGGACTCATGGTTACTAGATTTTAGCGACTATGTGCCGTTGTCAAGGTTTTGCATCATTCTCGCCTTGATAATTAATGATGCGAAATTGCTGGTCAGTTCATGAGAAATGCAGATGAGTTGGTAGAACTTTCGCAATGATAAATGTTTCTCATTTCCACAAGGTCACATTTGAGTGACCTGGGTGCCTCGGTGACCGCCCTGAAAAAGAAAAAATATCTCTACATTCGAAGCCTCGCGTTAAAAACATAACACGTGTACTCTGTATTCCTGAGGACAAATGCTGTCGAAAAAGAGCCTTGAGAAAACTTTTCCATTTTTTAAAATCCGACGTCGAAGTCTCGGCATAAGGTATCGTGATAATGATTCATATTTCAATTTGCTGATCTTTTTCCTGGGGTAAACACATACGTGAAATAGTGGGTCAAGCTAATCGTAGACTGGGATTCATCAAAAGAATATTGGGTAAGTGTGACGATCATGTACGAGAAATCAGCTACATTTCCCTTGCTAGACCTCATTCGGAATACGCTGCCAGTGTATGGGATCCCTGCGAAATCGGTCTAAGTAATGAACTTGAACGTGTGGAGCGAAGATCGGCAAGATTTGTAAAGGGACGGTACGATTACACCATTAGCGTATCCAGTCTATTAGATCAATTAAATTGGGAATCATTGTCAGATCGCAGGTGATATTTTGACTTAATCTCTTAAACAAATTTCAAGACCATATTTTTAGTAATGACGTTAAAAATATTTTGCTAACCCCAACTTACTATGGCAGACTGGACCATAGTCATAAAATTAGAGAAATTGATTGCCGAACTGACAGATTCAAAATGTCCTTTTTTCCTCGTACAATTTGGGATACGATTAACGGTAAATATGTCCAATACGAGTGTAGCAATGGATAGCATTGGTAGCTGCATGTTGGTATGAGTACTTAAAGCTTACCCTACTAACAGAATGTTTTTTGCATGTTGCTATTTCTGTCTTTTTTTAAATGGTGAAGTTTAGAACAGTATATAAATAGTATTCCTTTTTTATACATGATATATAGTGCATGTTTGGTGAGAAATCACCCCTTGCCACACACCTTTGTGGTGGCTTGCAGGGTATTATGTAGATGTAGATATATGTAGGCGTGCAGATTGACACACTGAATGGCAATAACCCTTAACATGTAATATCAAAACGTAATATTACACCGAGGGCCATGTTCAGAATCTAAACTACTCTCACTGCCACATCTTGCATCATAAAATCTATATTACGGGTTCAAAATAGTATACAGATTCACCTCTATATGGGGTTTGCTGTGGTATACACTTACATAATACCCTGCAAGCCACAACAAAGGTGTGCCGCAGGGAGTGAATTCACACCAAACATGCATTACATATCATGAATAGAAAAGGGTTAGTAATAGTATGAGGTGTCCGGTTACAAAAGCCATTAACTGCAATTTTTAAATATATTCAAATAATTATCAGGTTTTATTAAAAATGTGATTAGGCATACAAGAGACATATTTTTGTTTTTAAGAGTCAGCTTAAAGTCGTTAAATTATCAGCAGAAAATTTCATACGGTTGCAAAACCTGTTAAGCTCTCAGGCGTTACTACGTGGTTATTACGTGAAGCCCCTGTTACAGTCAAGAAGATTGAGATTTGGTTCCCTATCGTTGGACATTCGTTCATTCCCCAGATCCAGTTTTTGGAAAATTAGAAAAATTTCGGATAATCAGCGTAATAGAGAACCCTTCTGCCTACTTGAGAATATTGAAGAAACACGCCACGGGGAGAAGAAAGCCCAGCCTCGTTTGGGGTAAGAATGCCCAGTCAGCGATTGGAATAGGCAGGTAAAACACCATCGTATTATGCTAGATTCGACCAGATAAATAATGTTAGAGAGAGATAGATTGTCGTACTGATAGATTCAAAATGGCATTTTCCCCCGTACTATAAGGATCATTGCAGCCCTTTTTTAGGGTAGATGGTAGGGTAGAGAGTAGGTCATGTAGTGGGGTAAATAACTTCTCGTTGCCAGTCGCTTTATCGGCTAACTTTCATGAAAGCAGAATTGAACCTCAAAATACTTCAGACATGACTACAGCTCTCCCTTGTAGCCTTAATAATAGTCGAGGTGAAAATATTTCCGTTGCGGTAGTTAATTGCCGAAGTCTTAAAAACAAGATACCTGAGTTCCATCACCTTATTCATACTACAAATGCAGATGTAATTATAGGAACTGAAAGTTGGCTGACGGATGACATTCCTGACTCAGAAATATTCCCCAAATCTTTTAAAATATATAGAAAAGATAGACATAACAGAGCAGGTGGTGGTGTTTTCATTGCAGTCAAGAACTCAATCATTAGCAAAGCAGTAATATTTCCCGACAACCCCTTAGAATGTGTTTGGTGTTCATTAACATGCCCTAAATCCAGATCAATATCTGTCTGCGCATTCTATAGGCCCCCAAACACTGATGTTGAGTCATTATTTGAACTGGGAAACCAGATAAATACTATAACGTCCCGTAACAGCGAAAGTAATATAATAATAGGTGGAGATTTCAATGCACCATCAATAGACTGGAGAACATACTGCTTCAAAGCTGGAGGAAGGGACAAAGACATCTGTGCGACTCTATTAGATGTTTTCTCCAATAACTCCCTGACACAATTAGCTACAGCTATTAATAGAGGGGACAACACTCATGATTTACTGGCAACCAATATCCCACAACATGTGACAATGATTGACACGGTTGATGGAATCAGTGACCACAGAGTTATAACTGCAAAACTCTCGCTATCTTTAGATAAAAATTTTAAACAAAAAAGAAAGATTTACATTTTTAAAAGAGCAGACTTTGCTAACTTTAAAATTTATTTAAGAGATTCCTTATCGGATTTCAAAAGTCTTCCATAAAGGTATGTACCAATGATTCATGGAAGTCGTTCATTAATATCATGCGCTCTGGGATCAACAGATTTATCCCTAGTAAATTCAAAAAAGAAAGCACTGAACCTAGATGGTACAATGCCGAAGTGAGAAAATCCCTGAGACGGCAGCGAATATGTCATGCTAAAATGAAATGAATTAGTAAACATATGCCCACTGATGAGCGTAATGTAATTATTGAAAATTATAAAATTTCAAAATCCACTACAAAGACAGCCCTTAGTAATGCATTTGCAGAATTCAAAAGAAAAACACTTGGGGAACAATTGAAAGAAAATCCAAAAGTCTTCTGGTCGTACGTAAGGGAAGTGCAAGGCCATAGGTCTGCCGTCCATTCACTTAAAAATGATAGAGGTGAAATGACCACAAACACACTCGACAAAGTTAACTTGCTTAATTCCTTCTTCCAAACCGTTTTTAACCCACCTTCCGGGGATTCAACTGTCGTGTTACCTGACCTCTTTCAGCGGCTGATGCAACCAATTGACATTTCCTGTAATGGTATTGAAAAATTACTTAAAGATATAAGCCCCAACAAATCTCCTGGCCCTGATCAAATTCCCTCCCGCGTATATAGAGAGTTAGCATCCGAAATTTCTCCCTACCTTGAAATAGTATTTAATAAATCCCTGACCGAACACGTCGTACCGATGGACTGGAAAGCAGCCGATGTAACACCCATTTTTAAAAGTGGCGATAGGGAGCAGCCATCTAACTACAGACCTATATCCCTCACATCCATTTCATGCAAGGTCCTAGAACATATAATTGTCAGTTCAGTCATGGGACACCTAGATAGCCAGAATTTATTGTCCAATGTCCAGCATGGCTTCCGAAAGAGCAGATCGTGTGAAACTCAACTTGCTCTCTTTTCCCACGATATTTTAGTTTCTGGCGAAAATAATATTCCAGTCGATGCTATATTTCTCGACTTCAAGAAGGCTTTTGACAAGGTTTCTCATAGCAAACTAATTTTGAAATTAAAATCTTATGGGTTAGACAGTAACATTATATCATGGATTAATGATTTTCTGCATGATCGGGTTCAAAGGGTTGTTTTGGACGGTGTTTCCTCACCGGCAATTAAAGTCACTTCGGGTGTCCCACAAGGTAGTGTGATAGGTCCACTCCTATTCCTTTTGTATATTAATATTATGCAAAAGGTGGTAAAAAGTAAGCTTCGTCTATTTGCCGATGGCGCAGTAGTGTACAGGGAAATTCTATGCCCAAACGATAAAGAATATTTAAATATTGACCTACAAGCAATTGAAACTTGGTGTGATACATGGCAGTTAGAATTAAACTTTAAGAAATGTCTTGTAATGAATTTTTGGAAAAAGAATAACTCTCCTGCTACCACTTACAAAATAAGTAATAATGAATTAACAAACGTGGAATCCATTAAATATCTTGGAATAAGACTGACAAATGATCTTTCCTGGGGTAAACACATTCGTGAAATAATGGGTCAAGCGAATCGCAAACTGGGTTTCATTAAAAGAGTATTGGGTAAATGTGACGATCATGTACGAGAAATCGGCTACTTTTCCCTTGTTAGACCTCATTTGGAATATGCTGCCAGTGTATGGGATCCCTACGAAATCGGTCTAAGTAATGAACTTGAACGTGTGCAGCGAAGATCGGCAAGATTTGTAAAGGGACGATACGATAATTATATTAGCGTAACTAGTCTATTAAATGAATTGAAATGGGAATCATTGTCAGATCGCAGGTTGAAATTTAGACTTAATCTCTTCCACAAATTCCAAGGCAATATTTTCAGTGACGATGTTAAAAATATTTTACGAACCCCAACTTACTATGGCAGACTGGACCATAATCATAAAGTTAGAGAAATTGATTGCCGAACTGACAGATTCAAAATGTCCTTTTTCCCTCGCACAATAAGAGATACGAATAACGGTAAATATGTCCTATCGGAGAGTAGCAATGAATAGCATTGGTAGCTGCATGTTGGTATGAGTACTTAAAGCTAACCCTACTAACAGAATGTTTTTGCATGTTTTCTTTGCAATTTCTATCTTTTTTTAAATAGTGTAGTTCTGACTACTATATTAATACTATTCCTTTTTTATGCATGATATGTAGTGCATGTTTGGTGAGCAATCACCCCCTGCCACACACCCTCGTGGTGGCTCGCAGGGTATTATGTAGATGTAGATAAGAGAACATATATAGGCAGCATAGCAAAGGGATAGGTAGGGGAAATATTTTAGAGTAGTCTGTAGTGCATGATGCATGTATTAACCCCTCAAATACTATAGATACTAACAATCTAGTTGCATGAGACCCTATAGTAGCTTGTTTGCATGTCAATAGTGCATGCTTGGTGATCTTCACCCCCTGCCGCACACCCTCGCAATGGCTTGCAGGGTATCACGTAGATATTGAAATAAATGCTGAATAAATGCTCCTTTTTACCGTCTGTAACATTTTACGTGCTGTCATACCAATAAATTTGTATATTTTTTCTACATTTTTGCTAAAAATTTACGCTTGCATCGGTTGAAAATAAAATTCAGAACATTTTCTCACTTTTCCAAGTTTCACTTGCGATGCAGTTAACAGCTTTTGCAACCGGACTACTCCTATATCAGTATTTCATAAGTACTACTAAGTACTTCACAATTTAAAGTAGATAAAAAATGCAAAGCAAGCATGCAAAAACATGCTGTTATTTGGGTTATCTTAAAGTCCTTATACCGACATGCGGCTACCAATGCTATCTATTGATACACTCGTATTTCTGCTATGGGGTATATTTAAAGCTAGTCCTATCCCTATTTGTAAGTGGAAAGAATTACACTTTGAATCTGTCAGTTTGGCAATCAATTTCTCTCATTTTGTGATTATGTTCCAGTCTGCCATGGTAAGTTGGAGTTCGCAAAATATTTTTAACATCATCAGCAAGATATTCCATGGAGAAAAAAATCAATCGCCTTGACCGGGACACGAATCCGGACCCCCTGATTTCCCAGATGCTTCACCAGTTAACCTACCAAGACGTCCTCTTTCTCCGTGTCAAGACAAATGATATTTTTTGTGGAATATCTTGCTATTGTGCAGTTTTAGCGGGTAGCGCAGCTAAAGTTTTCGCGGCCAGTTAGCGAACTGTGAAATCGTCATTAGTGAAAATATTATCTTGGAATTTATTTAAATTTTAAGTCTAAATTTCGACCTGGGATCTGACAATGATTCCGATTTTAGTTCAATTAATAGACCGGTAACGCTAATATGGTTAACATACCGTCCTTTGACAAACCTATCCGATTACTTCTTAGATATTTCTTACGCTGCAAAATAATACCAGCTCTGCAGGTAGAATTTGTGCACAAATTTGACCCATAGTATAGATTTTATTAAGTGACCAGTAGAAGCTAGACTGTTGCTGTGATTCTCAACATGGTCGTGATACTAATCCTGGAGGTGGAATTGTTTTAAAACATGTACTTCCGACAAGATATTATCATTCTATTGTTTCCAAAACTACATCAAAACGTATCCCATCAAAAACATGGTCCATGAGTCATGAGGAATGAGGATATGTGGAGGATTTCAAAAATCATTAGACTGGAAATAAACTGTTATTATTCTTGAAACAGAGTCGCATACCACTAACGACACACCGATGAACAAAACTCATGGAGGCTTTACCATCAAGAGTGGCCTAGATCGGAGAGAAACACGAGATGAATTCCTTAAGTCTCAGGGGCGTAGGAGAATAGCTAATAGGTGGAGGCGAAGGAATTTCATAGGTTTGAAAAAATTAGTGTGGAAAACAACGCCGCAGGAGCATCTTGGGGGAGGAACCAACTCTTCAGATATTCGGCTCGGCCTGTCCCTGGAGGTAGGTGCGTTTCGAAGAGCAGTAGGTGCGCATGGACGAGAGGCCTTTATAGGACATTACAACAGAAGAGCAGTCAGCTGAGGTGTGGATGGAAAGCAGCGATTGAGAGTAGGATCAGGAGGACGTGCTCCCTCGTGCTGATGAACAGGAGAGACACGTGATCTTTCCTGGGGTAAACACATAATAATGGGTCAAGCGAATCGTAAACTGGGATTCGTCGAAAGAGTACTGAGTAAAGGTGACGATCGTGTACGAGAAATCAGCTACTTTTCCCTTGTTAGACCTCATTTGGAATATGCTGCCAGTGTATGGGATCCCTACGCAATCGATCTAAATAATGAACTTGAACGTGAGCAGCGAAGATCGGCAAGATTTGTAAAGGGACGATACGATAATTATATTAGCGTAACCAGTCTATTAAGTGCCCCCACCTTGAGCATGCAGCCAGTGTATGGGATCCTAATAAATTAGGTTTGATCAGGGGACTAGACAGTGTGCTGCGTAGAGCAGATACGTTCGTTAAAAGGTGTTACGATAGGATGAGTAGTGTTTCAGAATTAATACAAGAGTTAGGATGGGAATCATTATCAGAGCGTAGGTTAAATTACAGATTAAATCTATTTGAGAAATTTCAATCGGATAGCTTTACTGAAGATGTTAGGCACATATTAAAAACACCAGCGTATTATGCTAGATTCGATCAGATAAACAAGATTAGAGAGACAGATTGCCGTACTGCTAGATTCAAAATGGCCTTTTTCCCCCGTACTATAAGAGAACGCAATAGGCAACATAGCAAAGGGATAGGTAGGTGAAATATTTTAGAGTAGTCTGTAGTTCATGATGCATGTATTAATTCCTTATATACTATAGATACTAACAATCTAGTTGCATGAGACCCTGTAGTTGCTTTTTTCAATGTCAATAGTGCATTCTTGGTGATCTTCACCCCTGCCAGACACCCTCGCGGTGGCTTGCAGGGTATCGTGTGGATATAGACAGCGTCAAATGATTTCAGTATTCAACGTGACGATGGTCGGTTTGGTTATTGATTAGAGTTGCGACTAACATTGAGCAAAACTTTGTATCTCATATGAGGGAATAGCTTCTAGTTTCTTCCTTCGTGCCGTGTGCGATTTTCCGGTAAGATTTGACGCTCAGACAATCACGCACGCATGAGGATATGTTCCTGTACATGAGAGGAAATATTGAATGTGAATGCGTTGTGTTTCCAGATTAATGGGTTAGCATATTAAAGATGACAGTGGAACAGTCTCTCCATGAAGTAGTAGCAACGCATCTCATAGTTTCATGTCAATAGTGCATGTTTGGTGATCTTCATCTACATCTACATCTACATAATACCCTGCAAGCCACCACGAGGGTGTGTGGCAGGGGGTGATTTCTCACCAAACATGCACTACATATCATGCATTAAGAAGGAATAGTATTAATATAGTAGTCAGAACAACACTATTTAAAAAAAGATACAAATTGCTAAGCAAACATGCAAAAACATTATGTTAGTAGGGTTAGCTTTAAGTACTCATACCAATATGCAGCTACCAATGCTATTCATTGCTACTCTCTGAGAGGACATATTTACCGTTATTCGTCCCCTGCCACACACTCTCATTGTGGCTCGCAGGCTATAGCGTAGATGTAGATGAACATCTTGCAGATTTCCCAATGATTTGATTGAGTGCACGATGCAATTACAGTCATGATGCGTATGCACCAGGTAATGTGCATTTAGGGCGTGGACATACACATACAATAAACCCTAAATCCACATTACCTACGGGTCAATCCATACCAAGTGGTCCAAGTTGGTAGCTCGACCATTTTAGAAAAAATTCATTTTTTGAGAGTCGATAGCCTTATGTTTCGATAGCTCAAAACAAGTTTTACTTTTTTTCTATTTTCCATGGCAACCGAATGGTGGCCAATTTTCCATCTCCGTGCAGAGCTTTTTTAGGCATTTTGAAGGCTTGAAATTAACTTCTGTTACTCATATACCGGCGGTTATAAGAAAATGAAATAAATTTTTATGCATTGCGCATACTTGGAACTAAAATTTGTGTATGTCATAACGTGGAATTATTATTTCTTCGTGACTAATTTTACAGCCAAACTTTGAAGTAAAAAACTCAAGGTTTAGTATATTTCGGATTTTTTTTGGGAAGAAAAAATTTTCTTCGATCCTTAAAAATTACTCATAATATACAGTGACATCAGATCTCTATATTAAAATATTTTAAAGTCAGAATCTTGCATATTTTTATTTTTACAGAGTCCGCAAATTGTAACTTTTTAAAATAGGTACTGCAATATTCCAAGTCCAATATCTCTGGTGGGCAGTTGTTTAAAAATTTTAAATTACAGAAAATAAAGATCTGTACAAAATATAACTATGGTATAAAACTGGACTTGCAGACTTTTCTAGTTACGCAGATACAGGTGTGTGAAAAACGCAAAAATTCAGCATTTGCGAAATTATGTAAATGCATTTATCATGCCCATTATATGTTTACCGTTTACCTGGATATATTTACCATTGATCATATCCCTAATTTTACGAAGAAAAAATGACATTTTGAATCTGTCAGTTCGGCAATCAATATCTCTAATTCTGTGATTATGGTCCAGTCTACCATAGTAAGTTGGGGTTCGCAAAATATTTTTAACATCATCACTGAAAATATGGTCTAGGAATTTGTTTTACAGAGTAAGTCTAAATTTCAACCTGCGATCTGACAATGATTCCCAATTTAATTCATTTAATAGACTGGTTACGCTAATATGGTTATCGTACCGTTCCTTTACAAATCTTGCGGATCTTCGCTGAACACGTTCAAGTTCATTACTTAGACCGATTTTGTAGGTATCCCATACACTAGCAGCATATTCCAAATGAGGTCTAACAAAGGGAAAAGTAGCTGATTTCTCGTACATGATCGTCAAATTTACCCAGTACACTTTTGATGAATCCCAGTTTACGGTTAGCTTGACCCATTATTTCACGAATGTGTTTACCCCAGGAAAGATCATGTGTCAGTCTTATTCCAAGATATTTAATGGATTCCATGTTTGTCAATTCATTATTACTCATTTTGTAAGTTCTAGGAGGAGAGCTATTCTTTTTCCAATAATTCATTACTACACATTTTTTAAAGTTTAATTCTAACTGCCATGTATCATACCAATTTTCAATTGCTTTTAGGCCATCATTTAAATATTCTTTATCATTTGGGCATAGAATTTCTCTGTACACTACTGCGTCATCGGAAAATAGACGAAGCTTACTTTTTACCACCTTTTGCATAATATTAATATACAAAAGGAACAGGAGTGGGCCTATCACACTACCTTGTGGGACACCCGAAGCCGGTTAGGTAACACCGTCCAAAACAACCCTTTGAACCCAATCATGCAGAAAATCATTTATCCATGATATAATGTTACTGTGTAACCCATAAGATTTTAATTTCAATATTAGTTTGCTATGAGACACCTTGTCAAACGCAAAAGATGTTCACGCGAAAAGAATTAACCCCAAAACAAACATGCTTTGAATTTTCGGGGCCATGCATCCTCCTTTTTCGTAAAAGCAATGTTTTTGTCTCTATGTAAAAGCTATGTTTTTCGTTAAAGACGGGTATGTTTTTGTCTCTATTCCTTTTTTGCGAGAACATACCTACATATATTTGGCCGAAGGTATGCCCCGTGTAGCCGTTCTTCTTATCGGAGGGGATCTATGTATAATGATTGGTGTTGAGTCACCCCCTCGCCCATAAAACCTTGCGGCAACACCACGTACGTGAGTAAGAGGGAAGGACCTCGCGGTGAATGGATGGTGATGCGGCTGGCTAGAAGGGGAGTGCGCTGCGAGCCCCCGAGAAGACGCGGTCGAGTTCACGCGAAATTAATTAAGCAGCCTTCCCTTCGCCCTGCTCCTCTCACTGCCCTCCCCCCACAGCTGTCGCACGCCCCCCCTCTGCCTTTATCGGCCGCTCGCATCGCCACCCCTTCCCCGTTCCCCTGCTATCTCCTCCACATCTCAACCCACCACCCCCCCACGGTCATTCTCACGTGCAACCCGCGGCGAGGAGGGGAAACAGCGGCTCCTTGACCAGCGGACGGAGGGGGAATGAATATGGGAGACTTGGAAGTTCAACATCCCACGCGAAAAGAAATCTCGGGGCAGAAGAGAAGCGGCGGGGGGAGGGGGCGGTAACTTATTACGCGCGCGCGCGGGTGGCGTCCGGTTTTTGTCACCCGACCCGCGGATCTGCTTAGCCGTCGAGGGAGGGAGGCCCCCCCCCCAGGGGGGGGGGGGGACCTTTATGATTGGTCGCCGGATTCCGAAACGGTGCTTCTTCTTTATTTTTGTCGCATATATAAAATTAATTTTTTTCGGGGCAAAAAAATCGCTCGGAAAATATTATTTCGAATTACAAGGTTTAGGAACGCCAGGGCGCGTATGCTGTGACATTAATTCATGTGAAATACCTCTTCATCAAATCCGCAGACGGCAAGCGACTGCGTAAACCGCCAGGTAGGACGATTTTTTTCATTAACTATTCGAAGTATTTACGGTAGGACGAGTTTCTTTCTCAATAAAAAGGTAAATATACATACCGAGGAAGCAGATATGCATCAGAAGTCTTTTAAATGTGCACTGTGGTATGCACTTGTTATTGCTCTTTGAAGCTGCAATTATTCATCTACATCTACATAATACCCTGCAAGCCACCACAAAGGTGTGTGGCAGGGGGTGATTTCTCACCAAACATGCACTACATACCATGCATAAAAAAGGATTAGTATTTAAATACTGTTCTAAACTACACTATTTAAAAAAATAGCAAAGCAAACATGCAAAAACATGCTGTTAGTTGGGTTAGCTTCAAGCCCTTATACCAACATGCAGCTACCAATGTTATCCATTGCTACACTCGTACTGGATATATTTACCGTTATTCATATCCCTAATTGTACGAGGTAATTCCTGAAAATCCACACGTTCCAACAATCTCAATATGAATCCTATACCTCGCATGGATTCCGACATGGAGCGAGAAAATGATACGAAAGTAGATTCGAAACTCGACAATGTTAATTCTTTGTGCCACGACAAGAGTTTTTTTTCGCACGATTACAGCACTGATCGTCTGACTAAAAAGTTACGTCAACCTCGAATTCACAATGCTGTCGGAGTTAGCGGATCGAGCGATGTTAAAAAGACTGGCGTCATACCTGCCTCAATGGAGAGAAACACTTGTGAAACGCTTCGCGCATAACGTTGAAGAGACAGTGCACCATCAAACGAATTTCGGGAAGATGCCCCAAGTTTAAATGAAGAGAAATATCCTACGTGTTTCACTCTTCACCCGAACCCCAGCCAGAGCACCACTCCTAGATGTATAGTTTGAATGATTTTCTCTAAAGTAAGAGAAAAATATGGTGTGAAAGAGTACCGATGGAAAGTAAATCAAGAATATATCAGACAGATTCAAAATGTCCTTATTTCCTCGTACAATTAGGGATATGAATAGCGGCAAATAAGTCCAATACTAGTGATTGAATCCATAGCATAGATAAGTTGCATGTTGGTGTAAGGACTTGAAGGTAACCCAACTAACAGCACGTTTTTGCATGCGTATTTTGCTATTTTTATCTTTTTAAATATTGCAATTTAGACTAATATATCAATACTGATCCTTTTAAATGCATGATATGTACTGAATGTTTGGTGAGAATTCACCCCCTGCCACAAACCTTTGAGGTGGCTTGCAGGTTATTATGTAGATGTAAATAATTTCATATGAGATCATTAGACTATGTCTACTTTTGACAAATTATTTTCTTGTCCAAATCATAGGTTTTTTTCTTCAATATTACTCAATGCTAAGGAGCTGCTTTCTTAAGGTCGTCTTCAAATGCGAGCGGGCGCCGAATAACCTTCAAGGAACCACAGTCAGGGTGAGAAAATTTTCAAGACGGAAGCACGTTCAAAAGCACAATCCTAGTTTACGGAGCCACCTTGGGGTTGATCTTGCAACCCACAAGCACGGCGTTCGAAGCCTCACCTCGGATACGTGAGATATGAATCAACAATGGACGCGAACACAGAAATTCCGTCCAATGTGGGAATGAAAGAGGCAAGCTGCGGTGGAATCCTTGAGGAAGGGACGTCGTCGGCATTGAGACGACGTTTGGAGGATCAGCCCTCAAAGGGGAAGCCGAAAACGCAGCAAGAACACCTCCACCCGAATGGTTACCTTCACAGAAAGCTGGAGAGGTAACAATCCCATGGAGGTTCTTATTGTCCGCGCCAAAATCTTGTAGACTCGAGTTTAAACCTAAATAACTCCGAGACCTTTCATCAGAGTTTCACGTTATTTGCATAGTAATTAAGATAATTTTGTTGTTGACTGCCCATATTGTTAGAATAATTTTTAAAAATAAATTTTGGACCTGTTTTTTACGTTACAGTAAAAAAAGGGCCAATTTTTTTTTAGCTCTACGGCGCCGTGCGTCACTATGACGTCTAATAACTTCCAAGCAAAGCGTTTGGCTGAAACAAATTTTCAACAGGAGCTGAATTATATCTTTATTATTACGTCTGCGAAGTTTCAAGATTTTAACTTAAGTACTTATTGGTATGCTATTACATTTATAACCGCACTTTTTCTCGGCAACTATGCATCATGGCGCCACGAGACTAAAACTGTCATCTTCCTCTTTAAATTTCCAAAGCGAAACAGATATTATTATAATCATTTAGCTGACCTAAGGACCTTATTTTATATCGAATTTTATGTTTCCTGAAAAAACGCAGCGCAGGAAAAGCGCAGCGTTGCCGGCGGAGTGTTCTGGGCTTGCGCGAGCGGTACGAAAAGGTACGAGTGAGTCGGAGCAGTGTGGTCCACTCTAGTAAGTACCGCTATGACTGTTTCATCACTTCTGAGATGATGTTTTCCACACGGAGATTACTGGTATAATACCTCGCAGCTTGTTCAGCTCATCACATTTCCCAAGTACTCTTTTTATAAATCCGAGCTTTCTCTTCGCTTGGCCGCATATTTCCCGGATGTGTCTTCACCACGATAAATCTTTAGTGATTGTTACACCTAAATATCTTATGGTTTCAACGCTCTCGATCTTCGTGTTATTAATTCTATAGGATCGCTCTATCGAATTATTCCTCCTCCAAAAATTGATAGCTACATATTTTTTAAGGTTGAGTTCTAATTGCCATTTGTCGCACCACTCTTGAATTGCATCTAAATCCTTGCTAAGTGATTTCCTGTTTTCTTTTTTTGTTATACCCATATACGCTACCGCATCGTCTGCAAAAAGTCTGAGCTTACTACTAACTACGGTACCCAAATCGTTCATGTATAAAAGAAATAGAAGCGGACCTACTACGCTACCCTGGGGAACTCCCGATGTGACTTTGATTGTGTCCGACATGATACCATCTATGACAACCCTCTGCTCTCGCCCACTTAAGAATTATTTTACCCAACATACAACGTCTTTATTTATACCAAAACTCTCTAATTTCAAGATTAATTTATCATGAGGAACTTTATCGAATGCCTTTTTAAAGTCTAAAAATATCGCATCAACTTCAGTACTGTTTTCGCCGTTGACTAAAATATCATGTACGAAGAAAGCTAATTGTGTCTCGCAAGATCTACCCTTCCGGAACCCATGTTGGCTGTTTATGAGCGATCCCTGCCTATCCAAATACCCCTATGATCGAACTGACTGATATATCGACGTCGACATATAAGAGAAGACGTACTGTACGATGTAGTTCACGCAGTCGTCCTCTATGAGTACAAAAGCGGAATAAGCGAGTTTACTCGTTAATTAAGTCAACATATTCGATAATAAGCGACACAGTACCTAAGAGGATGCAGGAGGATGACAAAGAGGAAGCATGCCTCTTACAATTAGTAAGGTGGGCCTTTCAAATGATAAAGAGGCCTGTGAAAATGCCGTGACTTGGCAAACCGCCGATAAATATGCACTAAGAAAGGGGCAGAAAGTCTACTTCACGTGCGTGAAGGTGGGGATCACGGTGCTCGGTTCAGCGTCACTTATTTCACACGAAAGGCGTGAAACAATTGCAATGACATCTGTAGGTAAGGGGCACATACGGCTCCGTAGTAGTAGTACTGCGACACGGAAGCCACTCATTACGCTTCAGGCGAGGTAACATTTATTAAACGGCTGTAGTACTGCGATGTGAAAGGCAGGGGGAAACCACAGTATTATTATCTCGAGAAGTCGCAGCTACTCCACTCTATTCTTTCAATGAAGACGTGATGGAACCCTCTGTCGTCAAATATTTCCTCATTTGCAGTTAAATATTTCTCCATTTACATCACCAGGCCGGGGACTATACGAGAGACTACATCACACCAGGGTGATAAACATTTTAGAATAGGGAAATGGGACGAGAGATTGCATCGGGCAGTTAGTAGGTTGGGGAACCTGAAGGCGGAGGAATGGAATGAATGCTAGGACTCAGCGAAATGGAATTCTTTACTGAAAATGTTAGACATATTATAAACACCAGCGTATTATACTAGGTTCGACCAGATAAATAAGATTTGAGAGATAGATTGTCGTACTGATAGATTAAAAATGGCACTTTTCCCCGTACTATAAGAGAACAGAATAGGCAGTATAGCAAAGGGATGGGTAGGGGAATTATTTTAGAGTAGTCTGGAGTGCATGATTCATGTATTAACCCCTTAAATACTACAGATACTAACAATCTAGTTGCATGAGACCCTATAGTTGCTTGTTTGCATGTCAATAGAGCATGCTTAGTGATCTTCACCCCATGCCACACACCTTCGCGGTGGCTGGTAGGGTATCGTATGGATGTAGATGAAATGAATTGGCCCGAAGAAGGAGACTTCAGCAGTGGAAGATACCGGATTTTATACACAGGATTATTGTATGGTAATGCTGGAGAAGGGACAATGCTTACGAGTAAAACTGGAATGGGTGTTAATAGCTCCTGTCGATAGAAGATAGAGACAATGGCCACAGATCTATCTGTGGTTCAGGTTTACGTACCTACGACGGACTACGACTGTTAATAATCTCAATACGTAAGGTATTGGTAAAAGAAGCAGAAATGTATAGACTGGAAGCATTTTAAATGTGGTGCTACCGAATAATGATGAAGATTGAATGGATCGACCGAGTAAGTGACAAAGAAGTCTTAAGAAGAGTGGAAGGAAAGAGAAATCTGCTGAAAACTCTAAAAAGAAGACGGGACAATTTAATGCGCCATATCCTAAAGACCGCTTTACACGATACAATTTTTGTACAATTTCTTGCACAAACTGAACGAAATTGTATGCTTGTCTGAAAGAAATTAGAACAGTTTCTATTTCCCGTTCGGTCATTCAGACAATCGAACAAGCGTTCGTACAATTTTCCGCTTTACACGGTACAATTTCCTCATACAAGAGTTTGTACATTGTACAAAATTAAATTGTAAAGGGAAAAGGGAAGATTGAAAAATGCAGGCCTCGTATGAGATACATGGAACAGGTTGTGATCGATGTAAAAGAGAGTAGTTACGTCAGTACGAAGAGGTTGGCCGAAAGAAGAATCGAGTGGAGGGCTGCGTCAAACCAATCCTGGGATTGTGGACCCATGATATTAATTAAGGTAATGGTAAAACGAATGCTGTCATCACGAGCAATGATGTCGAGTGCTTGATGGCAGTGTCGATCAGGTGCGGCATTAAGGCCCGTCATACTTCCTCGCGGTGTTCCTCGGGCGAATCGGTTTGCACACCGTCTAAGTGAAATATCTTCACGCGCGATATCATCTCATTCCCCGGATGCAGACTCGTCAATCAAGAGGGTGAATTCGCTCCGACAATGCCACTGCCCCCATGCGATCGCCCACGTTATATGGTGGGAGAAATTAGCCGCATATAGCCGCTGGTGGGAGCATTCCCTTCGGGGCTCGTTAAGCACGGACTGCCGACGCCCGTCGCGACGCTGCGCAAGTCAGGCCAAGTCCAAGTGACGCAATCTCTAGGCACAGTGAACGGGGGGACTAACCGAAAAGGGTGCTGCTAGCACAGTACACTGGGATTCGTCAAAAGAGTACTGGGTAAATGTGACGATCACGTACGAGAAATCAGCTAATTTTCCCTTGTTAGACCTCATTTGGAATATGCTGCCAGTGTATGGGATCCCTACGAAATCGGTATATATAATGAACTTGAACGTGTGCAGCGATTATCGGCAAGGTTCGTGAAGGGACGTTACGATAACCTTATTAACGTAACCAGTCTATTAAATGAATTAAATTAGGAATCATTGTCAGATCGCAGGTTGAAATTAAGACTTAATCTCCGACATAAATTCCAAAATAATATTTTCAGCGATGACGTTAAAAATATTTTGCGGACCCCAACATACTATGGAAGACTGGACCATAATCACAAAATTAGAGAAATTGATTGTCGAACTGACAGATCCAAAATGTCCTTTTTTTCCTCGTACAATTAGGGATATGAATAACGGTAAATATATCCAATACGAGTGTAGCAATGGATAACATTGGTAGTTGCATGTTGGGTATAAGGACTTGAAGGTAACCCTACTAACAGTATGTTTTTGCATGTTTAATTTGCTATTTTTATCTTTTTTTTAAATAGCGTAGTTTTGAACAGTACCTATAAAAGTACTAATGCTTTTTTATGCACGATACGTAGTGCGTGTTTTGTGAGAGTTCACACCCTGCCACACACCTTTATTGTGGCTTGCAGCGTATTATGTGGACGTAGATGTATAACTGCACTCCATATATCAATTAATTCGGGACTAGTATATTGCTGAAAAATCTCTTTCATCGCCGGGATTCATACCGAAAGCCCTTCGGAAGACTCACACCAACCCGATCTCCCTATCGAAATACTTCGTCCGGTAAAACGTTTCCTAACGCTTTCGAATGATTCAGCGAATATTTAAGAATGCAAGTGGTATCATCACCGTCTGGGCATACATGTATGTTACAAAAATCCCACGACGGAAGAGGAAGGAAGACCTCATCAATCTTACGCCGACGCAATCGGAGAAACAGACGGTGGACTACCACGTAACCCAGCTTTCAAGTGCCGACAGGGGGGGACACATTTGGCCGTGGAACCTCGCCCCACTGCTGTAATGGAGAGTACTTCGAATCCAACGTCCGTCTGAGATGAGCTGAAACAAACCCCTTGTCTCGCTCCGTTAAGAGTTCCCTATTACCGATGCTGGGATCTATTCCACCCTTCCCTCATACCCTGGAAAATTTCCACCCCCTCCAAACTCATACGTCCATTTTATGGCGCAAATGGACCTAGCTGATGGGTCCGTACTATACTGCTGAAAGGAAAAGATACGGGTGAGGTACTCCTGATGAAATATTAGCAAAAGAACCAACACTGCAGTTTCCACGTGGTTTTTTATTTGGCATAACTATGGTGGGGCGGGGCTACATAATCAGATAAAATTAAGTATGTAAAAATATTAATGGGGACGTTTACTCGAAACTGATATCGCTATTTTGTACACGAAAGCGTTTGGTAAAAACGAGAAATGAATTTGGGTGAAAAAATTAATCTTCTTAGCAGAGCCATTCACTCACAAATAAAAACATGGGCAAAGATGCAAAACATAAGCAAAAAGTAACGCATACCGAACGGACTGAATTAAAGGATATCTACGTCATCAAATTCCTGTCCTTGACTGTGCTGTGAAAAATTTGGGGGAAGCGGAGGTCTGGCTGAAGGGCGGGGGAGAGGTGAACATTTATTAAGTTTTTTAATTTATAAATATAATCATACTCTTTTCGTTCAGTACTTTCCCAAAACCCTTTGGTTTGGTCACAGATGTAGACGAAATTAAATCCTAGAAGAACTCGTCAAAAACTGATACTGCATAAAATTCAAATACAGAGGAAGGTAGAGAATGATCCCGCATGTTTTGCGTGAAGGATATCTCTCTGAGAGTACAATGGGGTCGTTTACCATGTATTTTTATTGCCGAATCTGATAGAGTTTCTAAAATAAAAAGACCCGTAATTTTCCGTTTTTTGATCCGTCAATTATTTCTCGAGTTATAAGCGGCGAAAAACCGATGTTTTTAACCCTTTCGGAAAAGTGGGCGTGGTGCAACCTCTGACGTGTATCGACTTCGTCCAATCACAACTGAGCCCGCGAAGCTACTTCGCCTTATCGCAATGGGGGGGACACAGCTGACTCCGCCAACAGGAGCGATTGCGACAGCATCTGTGTGAGCAGACCTTCCGAGAACCCCCCCTCCACTCCCTTCCCTTCCACGAAAAACAGTCAAGGACGGGGGGAAAATGACGTCAATGTTATCAAAGCAGCTTTTTCGGTGGGCGTCACCCTTTGCATATTTTAATTTTTGATTTGAGTGAATGGTTGTGGTTAGAAGATTAATGTTGTCGCTAAATTCTTTTTTCGTTTCCATCTAACGATTTCGTGTACAAAATTGCGATTTCGGTTCCGAGTAAACGTCTTCATTGCGACTTGCTGTGATTCGGCGAAGCGATTCCCTTCGCGATGCTACGAACACCGTCCAACCTTGGACGCCCCTGGTGGCGTCGTCGCGTAGCGGAACCCTCGAGTTTCTCTTCCAGGGCGGAGCTTCGAACATTCGCGTTGGACGATGTTCCGGTTGTTCCGATGTTCTTTTTGACCCGAGTCGAAGGAAGTCTCGAACCATTGGAAAGGAACCCAATCGTTTCTTGGATGTGCATACGGCCACAGAGTTGAGAGAAGAGGGCGATTATACATTGTAATTTTTTTTAGGAATTAATGTGCCTTTACACGTAGCAGTTGACTGCTATGACAGTCAACTGCTAGACTGTCATAGCAGTCAACTGCTAACAACTATTAAGCCCCACTCGCATGTGTAAATAGCAACTGCGACGCGAGTTCAGGCCGATACTGGACACATGTCGAACTCTATCGATCCTAGTTCGAGCTATTAGCAAAGTTGGAGCCCGTCTACTTTCCATCGGAAGTGTATCCAACACAATCGCAACAACCGCAAACGGAAAGCAATACACGACGGAATTTGGATATAATAACAAGGATATCCCTCCCCAAAAGGGGAGATTCTACTCTTTAAGGAATGGGAATAAAGGTAATCGTCAATGGTATTTATTGCTTGAAGAATTTCACGAAAATTTAAGCATCAATCACTATTGAAATAAAACTCTTTTTATTTGTCATGACAACGCCTAAATAGCGGCTCGAAGTTGGTGCAGACGCATCATAGCAGTGGTGATATAGATATATCACGCTCTCGCAACTGTCATAGCAGTCAACTGCTACGTGTAAACGGTGCTTTAAAATGAAGCATTAACTTGATCGTGCAACAGAAAATTTTGCCACTATCGACTGTCGAGTCATTCGACTCAAACGTTACGTTCGATCCAACGATTGAGTCAAAGTGGGGTGTCTTCCGGACTAAGATTTGAAGCGATGAACGGTTTTCACTTGAAAAAAGTGGTTTCATTCGTTCCCAATTGCCGGCTCAAGGGAAGGAGATTCTCTTCGCCTCGCTCTCCATTCTTCCGCACCTGGCGTCTTATCTGCCCCTCCCCTCCCCTCAATCTTAATGGATGCACACGATGGATCCCACCACTTCATCCGGAGAATTAAGGAGAGAGATTACGCGACCACTCACTCAGATGACTGAAATCTGACTTCACTCGGCTGGTGCAAACAGATGATTAATCTAGCGGACATCGTTCCCTGCAGATCAGATAGGACGCGATTTACATTTAAGTAACGTATAAAAATCACAATTTCAAGGTTATCGTGAACGAAAGCGAGTAAATTGATCTTCTATCTCAGGCCAAACTATATTCACGCATCTCCTTAGTACCCTGGAATTACCGCAAGGGGGATGAAAGGGTCCACTCTGCCTCAATGCAAATACAATTCTTTTCGTGTCGCGTTTTGAACAGTACCTATACAAGTACTAATCCTTTTTTATGCATGATATGTAGTGCATGCTTGGTGAGAGTTCACCCCCTGCCACACACCTTTATGGTGGCTTGCAGGGTATTTTGTAGATGTAGAATTAGATGTAGATGAAGACTGACGCATGATCTTTCCTGGGGTGCACACATACGTGAAATAATGGGTAAAGCTAATCGTAAACCGGGATTCATCAAAAGAGTACTGGGTAAATGTGACGAACATGTACGAGAAATCAGCTACTTAATACCCATGTTAGACCTCATTTGGAATACGCTGCCAGAATATGGGATCCAGCGGCGTCGGAAGTGGGGGGAAAGAGGGGGCATTCGCCCCCCCCCTCCCCCAGAATTTGCCCCGGGCCCTTGAGAAATGAGTCTTCATTAATAAAAATTAAATTTCACTTGTTTCCAGCTTGCCTTTTCCCTTCGGACGCATATTCTACCACCTTCATATGAACTTGTAGCGGAATTCTAGTCTCTACCCCCTCCTATCCGCAAAAAAAATTCGGGCCCTTTTCTTTTCTTGAGAGCCGGGCCCTTTTCAAGGTTGGCCCCTCCCAGCGAAAATAGTTCCGACGCCCCTGATGGGATCCCTACGAAATCGGTCTAAATAGCGAACTTGAAAGTGTGCAGCGAAGATCGGCATGATTTGTAAAGGTAGTATGTAAAATAGTTAAAATACATCCCGGGTAAACATATTAAAAATATGTAAAACCAGGAACACCTATACGTAACTATATTAGTACGATAACTATATTAGCGTAACGAGTTTATTAAATGAATTAAAATGGGAATAATTGTCAGATCGGAGGTTGAAATTTAGACTTTATCTCTTAAATAAATGCCAAGATAACATTTTCATTGATGACGTTAAAAATATTTTGCGAATCCCAGCTTACTATGGTAGACTGGACCATGATTACAAAATTAGAGAAATTGATTGTCGAACTGACAGATTCAAAATGTCCTTTTTTCCTCGTACAATTAGGGATATGAATAGCGGTAGATTTAATCCAATACGAGTGAATCGATCCATAGCTTAGGTTGTTGCATTTTGGTATAAGAACTTTAAGCTAACCCAACTAACAGATAGTTATTGCATGCTTGCTTTGCTATTTTTATCTTTTTTTAAATATTAAGTTTCGACTAGAGTATAATCCCTAATATTTTTTTTATGCCTGATATATAGTGCATGTATGGTGAGAATTCACCCCCTGTCACACAGCTTTCTTGTGGCTTGCAGGGTATTTTGTAGATGTAGATATTCGATCAATACTCAAATTAATTTATTCTTAATATATGTTCCTCGTATAATTTCAATAAAATTCAACACACCACTTGTCAGGACCGGGATCCCGTGCCCCCGAAACAGCCGACAGCCATCCTTGAGCACTTTCCCCTTTTTCATGAATGTTTCACTCTGCACCCAATCTTCTCTTCCCTTTTGTTTCACGTAGGCTTCAGTACACCACACCGTCTCAAGTTTGTGGACCGTACGCTACAGCTTCCACACACACGTCCGTACACACCTTACTCCTCCAATATCCCCCTTGTTCTTGTTTACTTCTTGCCCCCTCGCGTCTCCACGGACGCTCTTCCCCCACTCCCTCTCCCTTCCCCATTGTCGACTTGTTTATATTTACCTCTCGTGTCGTGGGACGCTCAACCATCGAGCACGACAATAATGGACGCCAATCGTCAATATGACCGTGGCGAATGAAATGTTTTGCCACAGTACCGACACGCAGCGAGAGGGAGATTACCGCGGCAATCTTTCCAGCAAGGGAAGATCTAAACGCTCCCGTAAAATTGATTTGGTCGAGTCGTTCCCTTTCTCACAGGATCCGCCGCTCCGTTCATTAATGGCGAGGCACAAACCTCGCGCGAGAAAAGGAAATGACGTCGCGAATGCGAACTGACGAACGATTGGGCGCACGCATCCTTCGTCTCGGACGTGAGGGTCAGCGCGCGCGCTCGCGTTCCCATTCACACGCGTGATCGCGGCAGTGCGCGAGTTAGTAAGTGCGCGCGCATTGAAGAGAGAGCTCTCCCGAGAGGAACTATTTAAGATTAAAGTCGGGAAGGGGGCGAATGGCCAGCTCTATACAGTTAGGTGGAGGGGGCGTTACATATATCAAGCTCACCTGCCGTGTCGCTGCAATTAGCGGAGGAAATTGCTAAAACCTGAATGTTGGGGGGGAGGGAGGGGGGAGATTTAAAGGCGAGATATCGGTATGGAGGAAGGAGGGGGGACCTTCACAGGAAAAAGAGAGTGGCCATTATGGTGGTGCTTCTTCTTCGGTGCCGTACCACGGGTGTGGGGAGGTGTTCTCGCAAAGGTGACCGGAGGGAAACGGGGGACTAGCATGAAACCGAAACGTTTTTCGGATGGGTTACGGTTTCTTCGTCAGCTGATAACATATCAATTACGTTTATCCGTTTTCGAGGGATTAATTCCGCCGGTCGGATTTCCATCGGTCGCCTCTAACGTAGAGAGATCTTATCCACGTCCATTTCCTTTCAGCTCAATGTTTTTTTTACTCATTGCTTCACGAATTTTTCCAAGAATCGGATATTTCAACGGTAAATCTGGCGTGACGCCACCTGCGATCCTATGCGTTAACGTGAGTTAAGAAATGCAATCAACGAGAGTGCATGGCGAATTAAAGCGTCCATGATGGCAGTTTAAATAGAGGTTTTAAGACATTCAGTCAGCCTGGTGAAAATGTCAAAAAACTAGGGTTTGATGAACTTATAGCTAAAGCGTAAGGGTGCATAGTACTTTGATTACCGCCATACCATTGCGAGCTGAATCCTATAGCTATGGTTCCCGCCCAAGCCAAGAGTTACATCGGGAGGAAGAATTTAACTTAACGGTTGTTCCACCGTGACTCCGCGATTCAAAATCCCGTAAAACAGCTATGTTATTTATTGAACAAATGCCTAACCAGCAAAACTCCTACAAGGAAAGTCATCTGTAGAGCGATAACGCATGCACAATAATTTTATGAATATGCCAGCGCGTTGTAGTTGCATTCTATTTTTTACAAGATCTTTTAGCTCATTTTGACTTCGGAACATGACTGAAGTGTTGTTGCCACGTTTAATTTACAGAGTGAGAATACATGCTCAATCCCGCTAATACGTATTCTAAAATCGGTTAAATATTTTCTTACTTAGTTTTAAACTATTCCCTTGCAAATACAACCCTTTGTTTCAATTTTATTAATATCCGTATTATTGAAAATTGTTTGGCAACAATGGCGCTTTTGGAGGCTTTGGTATTAATTACGCCATATCAATAACCAATGAAATATTTTAATTACATAAAAAATATAAGAAGGAACTTGTTAAGGTGTATTTCTAAACGAAGTTAGTAAATAGGCTTGTAAGCATGTCCCGTCACTAGTACCGTTGCCAATGATAACAACATACAGTATATTACAATACAGTATACAGTATATTACGGTATACAGAATACAGCCTTTTTTTCGAGCAAAAATGTATTAATATCAATTAAACTAGTGTGGTAAGGTGAGCACTTTTTTTGCAATGCTAAATTCTACATAAAATTGCGCATCTTATGTAAGTTTTTCGTCAAAACGACATTTCTCTTTACATTATATTAATCTGCAAATTTTACTGCAAGAGCCATGCTCCGCCGTATAGCCACGTATAAAATATCTGATTTTCAACGTCTTTTTTCTTCAAATATATGATGGAAAGGCCAAATTATTTTAATTCGAATCGATAGACGGGCCAAAAAATGATGTCCCGAAATTTTCACAAAAAATGACATCCACTTCAAAATTCGGTGGAGCCTAATCAAAAGCAATACCGTGAACGACTCATGCACGACAGCTTCTACATTGTCCTTCCAGAAAATTGGAAAAATTATGTTTACCAAATTAAATTATTAAACAAGGCAAAAACCACGGCTATTGAAACGATAAGCGCGCAGGAGGGTGATCCAATCTGACGGGTTCCGGAACGGTCGGTGTTCTGCAATCCACCAACTTACTTCCCAAAACTCCAGAGCAACCACCAAGAGAGAGATCCAGCCAACGGTGAACCAAGTGGCACGCTGTGTAACCACCAGCACTTATCCAAAAAGAGCGACAGAGGCCTAGGTGAACAGCGACCTACAAAGGTATTAGTTTCTCTACGAAATCACCCGGCTAAACTCTCTCTTATAGGTACTCGATGAGGAAGTCCATGAATATTTAACTTCCATCTACATCTACATCTACACGATACCCTGCAAGCCACCGCGAGGGTGTGTGGTAGGGGGTGAAGACCACCAAGCATGCACTACCGACATGCAAACAAGCAACTATAGGGTCTCATGCAACTAGATTGTTAGTATCTATAGTGTTTAAGGGGTTAATACATGCATCATGCACTACAGACTACTCTAAAATATTTCACCTACCTATCCCTTTGCTATGCTGCCTAATTCTGTTCTCTTATACTACGGGGGAAAGATGTCATTTTGAATCTATCGGTACGACAAACTAGCTCTATAATCTTATTTATCTGGTCGAAACTAGCATAATACGCTGGTGTTTTTAATATGTGCCTAACGTCTTCAGTAAAGCTATCCGATTGAAATTTCTCTAATAGATTTAATCTGTACCTTAACCTACGCTCTGATAATGATTCCCACCCTAATTCTTGTATTAATTCTGAAACGCTACTCAACCTATCGTAACACCTTAACGAACCTAGCTGCCCTACGCTGCACACTGTCTAGTTCTCTGATCAAATGTAATTCATTCGGATCCCATATACTGGCTGCATACTCAAGGTTGGGCCTAAGTAGTGAAAAGTAACGTCGCTCTTCCAGCTCTTCCTAGGAAATTCAGTAGTTCATCAGGAATGTTATCAATCCCCACCACTTTCTTCACCTTCATTTTTAGCAGTGCCTTCTTCATCTAAAGATCTAATATTATTCTTAGTCCCACCTCAACCATATCTACGTCCTATCCCTTTCCTATGCTCAAGCTCCTAGGCCTACTGTTGTTACCGCACAGTTTTCTTTTACGTAATCCTTCTGCCTAAGTGAAATATTTTCTGGTTCCATCGGTAAAATTCCTGTCCTTGATACATGTTTCTTTTTTTCCGTTCCACGCTGCCGGGTAATATTCTAACTCTCGCGCCAAGGATAACTATTTCTCCCTCTCTCTGGAACCTAACATCTACATCTACATGTACATAATACCCTGCAAGTCTGAAATAAAGGTGTGTGGCAGGGGTGAATTCTCACCAAACATGCACTACATACCATGCATAAAAAAGGATTAGCATTTATACACTTTTCTAAGCTTCACCTTTTTAAAAAAGACAAAAATAGCAAAGCAAACATGCAAAAACATGCTGATAGTTGGGTTACCATCGAGTCCTTATGCCAACATGCAGCTACCAATGTTATCGTTTGCTACACTCGTATTGGATATATTTACCGTTAGTAAACCATACATAAAAGGGATTAGTAATAATATTATAGTCTAAACTTCACAATTTAAAAAGGATAAAAATTGCAAAGCAAGCATGCAATAACATGTTGTTAGTTGGGTTAGCTAAAAATCCTTTTACCAACATGCAACTACCTATGCTATCCATTGATTCGCTTGCATTGGATAAATTTACCGCTATTCATATCCCTAATTGTACGAGGAAAGAAGGACATTTTGAATATATTAGTTCGGCAATCATATTCTCCAATTTTGTGATTATGGTCCAGTCTATCTATGGTCCATGATAGATTCAAAATGGCATTTTCCCCCGTACTATAAGAGAACAGAATAGGCAGCATAGCAAAAGGATAGGTAGGGGAAATATTTTAGAGTAGGCTGTAGTGCATGATGCATGTATTAATCCCTTAAATACTATAGATACTAACAATCTAGTTGCATGAGACCCTATAGTTGATTGTTTGCATGTCGGTAGTGCATGCTTGGTGGTCTTCACCCCCTGCCACACACCCTCGCGGTGGCTTGCATGGGAATCGTGTAGATGTAGACGTAGATGTAGTAAGTTGGAGTTCGCAAAAATTTTTTACGTCATCAGCGAAAATATTAACCTGTAATTTATTTAAGAGATGAAGTCTAACTTTCAACCTATGATCTGACAATAATTCTCATTTCAGTTTATTTAATAGACAAGGTTTATCGATATTTATGTCTTCTACTTATACTGTTTTCAATGCTGATCTTCTTATTCCTGTCTTTACTTTCTCCGTTCCTTCATCAACTGTCCCTTTATACTAATAGTTCATTCATCGGTCCACCTAATAAATCCTCAGTTTCTCGCAAATCATAGCTCCTTGGCAACAAATCTTCAAAATCCCCTCTCACTTTAACCTATTCAGTCTCCCCTCAAAAATTCATTGACACTAACGTATAGTCCGAGTTCTCCCGGCTCTCCTCAAACTATTCCCCAACCAATTTTAATGTAATCTAACTGTTATCTCCCTGGGTCCCACGGACATTTCCCAAGTGCACCTACCCCTGGGATGGTGTGCTTGACCCACGTGTCGGTGATCACTAAATTATTCCCCCCGCTTCCTCTCCAGTCCTCTTCTACTGGAACCCCTCCCCGACTCCTGCTTTCCCACTGCTATTAGCTTCTTCCCTTCACTTTCCCGATTACTTCTTCCAGCGAAGGCCAGCCAATTATTTCTCCTGCTTACTATGTACTACTCCAGTCGACAAGCAAGCCTGGACAACAAATAGATTCGCTGGCATCGCTTTTATTTCAATCGCCAAAAATATTCCTTCGCTCACAAGCTCTACGTTCATATCTCTCATCTACATCTACATAATACCCTTCAAGCCACTATAAAGGTGTGTGTGTGTGTAAAGGAATTCTCACCAAACATGCACTACATACCATGCATAAAAAAAGGATTACCTAGTATTTATATACTCTTCTAAAGTTCACTATTTAAAAAAAGATAAAAATAGCAAAGCATACATGCAAAAACATGCTGATCGTGGGGTTAGCTTCAAGTCCTTATACTAACATGCATCTACCAATGCTATCAATTGCTACACTCGTACTGGATATATTTACCGTTATTCATATTCCTAATAGTACGAGGAATAAAGGACATTTTGAATCTGTCAGTTCGGCTATCTATTTCTCTAATTTTGTGATTATGGTCCAGTCTACCATAGTAAGTTGGGGTTCGTAAAATATTTTTAACATCATCACTGAAAATATTGCCTTGGAATTTGATTAAGAGATTAAGTCTAAATTTAAACCTGCGATCCGACAATGATTCCCATTTTAGTTCATTAATAGACTGATTACGCTAATATAGTTATCGTATTGTCCCTTTACAAATCTTGCCGATCTTCGCTGCACACGTTCAAGTTCGTTATTTAGACCGATTTCGTAGGGATCCCATACACTGGCAGCATATTCCAAATGAGGTCTAACAAGGGAAAAGTAGCTGATTTCTCGTACATGATCGTCACATTTACCCAGTACTCTTTTGATGAATCCCAGTCTACGATTAGATTGCCCCATTATTTCACGTATGTGTTTACCCCAGGAAAGATCATGTGTCTTCTCCCTAGCTCTACTCCCAAACTCCTTCACCGTAGTATAAAACTCGGTATTGATCACTGTAGAAGGCCCCATTGTCCTCCATCTTACCTCGCTAAATTCCAACAAATATATATTTCCCCCGATCTGCAGAGATTTCACCACCGTAGAGAGACACCTAGATCTTAAAAAGTGTTTGGATAGTGAATAGTCGTCGCCGCAGCTGGCTAAACACCCCTTGGAGGGATCACACCACTGCCTCTTTCACCCGGAAACTCAGCATATTGAGAGAAAATGCTTATGATTAGACACGTGGGAGCAGTAGGAAATGGTACATACATGGTGAAAATAATGTGCTGATGGGTGACCAACTCTTCCGGAACCATTCCTCACTGCCTGTTATTCCTTCTCCTGAGAACCCTTTTCCCTTTAACCTCCAATGAGTACCCCCACCTCTCCACCCTGCCCTCACTCCACCTTCCCTCCCCCTCACTCCCCTGCCCTGTCCCACCTCATTCCCCTCCTTTGCCCCAATACTTCTTCCGCGGACAAATGGCGTCGTTTACCATATTTATTTATTGCCGAATAGAGTTTGTAAAATAAAAAGACCCGCATTTTTCCGTTTTTTGATCCATCAATTATTTCTCGAGTTATATAGGCGGCGAAAAACTGATATTTTTAACCCATTCGGAAAAGTGGGCGTGGTGCAACCTCTGATGTCATTGATTTTGTCCAATCACAACTGAGGCCGCGAAGCTACTTTGTGTTATCGTAAAGGGGGGGGGGGGGACAACTGATTCTGCCAATAGGAGCGATTGCGACAGCATCTGTGCGAACAGACCTTCCGAGAACCCCCCTCCACTCCCTTCCCTTCCCATAAGAGCAGTCAAGGACGGGAGGAAAATGACGTCAACGTTATCACAGCAGCTTTTTCGGTGGGCGTCACCTTTTGCTTATTTTAATTTTTCATTTATGAGTGAATGGTTGTGGTCAGAAGATTAATTTTTTCACTAAATTCCTTTTTCCTTTCCATCTAACAATTTCGTGCACAAAATTGCGATTTCGGTTCCGAGTAAACTCCACCATTGTGACTGCACACCAGAAGATGACATCGTAAACCGAAACACGTGCTGTGCTATTTCAAGTACCAATATTTTGGAAAAGTGGTAATCTTAACTCACCCAGTGTGTCTCACTTCCACCACGTGACGCCTTAATCAGCAAACAATTGACGCACGGTATCGCACTGTTTCCCATAACTTTTCATTTTCACATCGAAAAAGCCAGCAAGAATATCAATGAGCCCAATTGGTGCAGTGGTTACGGTCGTAGACTCCCGTGCCGAAGGTCGTAGGATCGATCCCTACTGTCGGAAGTTTTTACTCTTGATTAACTGGCAACCAATATCCCACAACATGTGACAATGATTGACACGGTTGATGGAATCAGTGACCACAGAGTTATAACTGCAAAACTCTCGCTATCTTTAGATAAAAAGTTTAAACAAAAAAGAAAGTTTTACATTTTTAAAAGAGCAGACTTTGCTAACTTTAAAATTTATTTAAGAGATACCTTATCGGATTTCAAAAAGTCTTCCATAAAGGTATGTACCAACGATTCATGGAAGTCGTTCATTAATATCATGCGCTCTGGGATCAACAGATTTATCCCTAGTAAATTCAAAAAAGAAAGCACTGAACCTAGGTGGTACAATGCCGAAGTGAGAAAATCCCTGAGACGGCAGCGAATATGTCATGCTAAAATGAAAAGAATTAGTAAACATATGCCCACTGATGAGCGTAATGTAATTATTGAAAATTATAAAATTTCAAAATCCACTGCAAAGTCAGCCCTTAGTAATGCATTTGCAGAATTCAAAAGAAAAACACTTGGGGAACAATTGAAAGAAAATCCAAAAGTCTTCTGGTCGTACGTAAGGGAAGTGCAAGGCCAGAAGTCTGCCGTCCATTCACTTAAAAATGATAGAGGTGAAATGACCACAAACACACTCGACAAAGTTAACTTGCTAAATTCCTTCTTCCAAACCGTTTTTAACCCACCTTCCGGGGATTCAACTGTCGTGTTACCTGACCTCTTTCAGCGGTTGATGCAACCAATTGACATTTCCTGTAATGGTATTGAAAAATTACTTAAAGATATAAGCCCCAACAAATCTCCTGGCCCTGATCAAATTCCCTCCCGCGTATATAGAGAGTTAGCATCCGAAATTTCCCCCTACCTTGAAATAGTATTTAATAAATCCCTGACCGAACACGTCGTACCGATGGACTGGAAAGCAGCCGATGTAACACCCATTTTTAAAAGTGGCGATAGGGAGCAGCCATCTAACTACAGACCTATATCCCTCACATCCATTTCATGCAAGGTCCTAGAACATATAATTGTCAGTTCAGTCATGGGACACCTAGATAGCCAGAATTTATAGTCCAATGTCCAGCATGGCTTCCGAAAGAGCAGATCGTGTGAAACCCAACTTGCTCTCTTTTCCCACGATATTTTAGTTTCTGGCGAAAATAATATTCCAGTGGATGCTATATTTCTTGACTTCAAGAAGGCTTTTGACAAGGTTTCTCACAGCAAACTAATTTTGAAGTTAATATCTTATGGGTTAGACAGTAACATTATATCATGGATTAATGATTTTCTGCATGATCGGGTTCAAAGGGTTGTTTTGGACGGTGTTTCCTCACCGGCAATTAAAGTCACTTCGGGTGTCCCACAAGGTAGTGTGATAGGTCCACTCCTATTCCTTTTGTATATTAATGATATCCAAAAGGTGGTAAAAAGTAAGCTTCGTCCATTTGCCGATGACGCAGTAGTGTACAGGGAAATTCTATGCCCGAATGATAAAGAATATTTAAATACTGACTTACAAGCAATTGAAACTTGGTGTGATACATGGCAGTTAGAATTAAACTTTAAGAAATGTCTTGTAATGAATTTTTGGAAAAAGAATAGCTCTCCCCCTAGCACTTACAAAATAAGTAATAATGAATTAACAAACGTGGAATCCATTAAATATCTTGGAATAAGACTGACAAATGATCTTTCCTGGGGTAAACACATTCGTGAAATAATGGGTCAAGCGAATCGCAAACTGGGTTTCATTAAAAGAGTATTGGGTAAATGTGACGATCATGTACGAGAAATCAGCTACTTTTCCCTTGTTAGACCTCATTTGGAATATGCTGCCAGTGTATGGGATCCGTACGAAATCGGTCTAAGTAATGAACTTGAACGTGTGCAGCGAAGATCGGCAAGATTTGTAAAGGGACGATACGATAATTATATTAGCGTAACTAGTCTATTAAATGAATTGAAATGGGAATCATTGTCAGATCGCAGGTTGAAATTTAGACTTAATCTCTTCCACAAATTCCAAGGCAATATTTTCAGTGACGATGTTAAAAATATTTTACGAACCCCAACTTACTATGGCAGACTGGACCATAATCATAAAGTTAGAGAAATTGATTGCCGAACTGACCGATTCAAAATGTCCTTTTTCCCTCGCACAATAAGAGATACGAATAACGGTAAATATGTCCTATCGGAGAGTAGCAATGAATAGCATTGGTAGCTGCATGTTGGTATGAGTACTTAAAGCTAACCCTACTAACAGAATGTTTTTGCATGTTTTCTTTGCAATTTCTATCTTTTTAAATAGTGTAGTTCTGACTACTATATTAATACTATTCCTTTTTTATGCATGATATGTAGTGCATGTTTGGTGAGCAATCACCCTCTGCCACACACCCTTGTGGTGGCTTGCAGGGTATTATGTAGATGTAGATGTAGATGTAGATCAAAGAGAAGGCTTCGGGAGTTAATATCCACAGGGAAAAAATTAGCAAGCTGCGTTACGCCGTCCAAGCAAGAGACCGGAATGATTTTAAGGAAGACCCATGGAAAGGACACTGGTCATAGATTAACTGACAATAAATAAAAAGAAAACTTAGCTAAGTATGTATATGGAGAGATGAGAGCAAGATCAACGTTAACCCCTGAAAACCAAAGCTTGCGGAATGAAAGAGTAATGTTATCTGGGAAGCCGAGTAACCATCAATGGACGAAGCAAAAAGGAATGTGTCTGTAGGGTCAATCCAGGTAAAGAAGGCTCTCCACCAAAAGAAAAATTAACTTTTAGCAAGTGAGGACGTAATCCATCAGAGAGTATATCTGGAGCATGTTTCTTTACGGCAGTGAGACATGGACGATGAGAGCAGCGGAGAAGAAAAGGGTGGAATCGTTCGAAATGTGGTGCTACCGAGGAATGATGAAGATTAAATGGATCGACCGAGTGACACTCGAAGTAGTCTTACGAAGAGTGGGAAGAAGGAGAAGTCTTCTGAATACCCTAAAATGAAGACGGTACAACTTAATCGGCCACACCTTAAGACACGATGGCCTGATGAAGACTATCATCGAGGGAAAAGTAACGGGAAGATTGGAAAAGGCAGGCCTCGTATGAGATACATGGAACAGGTAGTGAAGGATGTAAAAAAGAGAAGAATTACGTTAATATTTAAGAGGTTGGCCGATAGAAGAATCGAGTGGAGGGCTGCGTCAAACCAATCCTAGGATTGTTGACTGATGATGATAATTCACGCGTGAATATAACGATCAAATTATTTAAATTATCTCCCGCTTTAAATAAAAACAACCTCATCTGGGGATCCCCACCCGGGTGTCATTAGAGGCAAATCGAGCTAAGATTTGCCTTCGTCGAGGTTATTGCATGCAGATACTTGCTGCATTATCTCCAGAGGATTGATTCACAGAGCAGATGCACGTCCAATTCAAAATTGACAGTTAACGGAGAAAATTAATACCGCGGCTTTAATCATATCTCAAGGTGAGGATTTTTTGGATCTTTAAATATTCGTGAGATGAAATGTAGATTCACCAACGATTTGTAGAGACAGTTCATTGAGGAAGTGAGATTTTATACTAGAGACAAAAATTATTGAAAATATAGAAGGTATATGAATTTACATCAGTATTCCAGCCACGTACCACATATTTTTAGTTTAATATTTCACTCGGTAAGAAATATATGGGGATTTTAACTTATTCCTCGTAGAATTTCATTACCCATTTTCATTTTGCAAAAGAAATTGAGGCAATAAATGAACAATGCGATAATGACAAGTAGACAGAAAAAATAGCAACATGCACCATTCCATATAATCTCTAAATTCGTAACTTTTCAAAAGAATGTCGGAACAGCATAAGAAAGATAAATAAATTTAATCGCAATCGCTCCACGATTCTTCAAAATTAGAGCAGTGGTATGGAGTGATAACGGGATAATTTATGCGAAGAATCGAATACAGAACACAGATCTTTCTCGGCTTTTGGGAAATCACTTGTGCCTCCAATTTTAGCAACCTATCTTGCATGTTGTGAGCGCATTACGCCTGAATACGAAATAGTGATTCCGGTCACACTTACGCCCGTTTCATGCGATACTTGATCCGGCACAGGGTCGAGGACATTCGCTAGCGTGATAGTTTTCTAGTATCGTGTGACACACCAACAGTATACTGTCTAGCGAGCGTCATACTCACTACCGTATTCACTCTGAACTACTTGAATTCAAACTTGATGCGGTACTGGTTTGTTGCTAGCTCCCAATAGGACTTGGTACAAGTACATCTACATCTACATAATACCCTGCAAGCCACCTCAAAGGTGTGTGGCAGGGGTTGAATTCCCACCAAACATGCACTACATATCATGCATTTAAAAGGATTAGTATTAATATATTAGTCTAAACTGCAATATTTAAAAAGATAGAAATAGCAAACTAATCATGCAAAAATGTGCTGTTAGTTGGGTGACCTTCAAGTCCTTACACCAACATGCAACTACCTATGCTATCCATTGCTACACTCGTACTGGATATATTTACCGCTATTAATATCCCTAATTGTACGAGGAAAAAAGTATATTTCGAATCTGTCAGTTTGGCAATCAATTTCTCTAATTTTGTGATTATGGTCTAGTCTGACAAAGCAAGTTGGGCTTCGTAAAATATTTTTAACGTCATCACTGAAAATATTATCTTGTAATTTATAAAAGAGATCAAATCTAAATTTCAACCTGCGATCTGACAATGATACCCATTTTAATTCATTTAATAGACTGGTTACGCTAATACAGTTATCGTACCGTCCCTTTACAAATCTTGCCGATCTTCGCTGAACACGTTCAAGTTCGTTCTTTAGACCGATTTCGTAGGGATCCCATACACTGGCAGCATATTCCAAATGAGGTCTAACAAGGGGTAGCAAGTAGACGTAGACTAGTACCTAGTCATAACTAGAATCCAGTCTTGTCCTCGGGCGTATTAGGGATATAAATAGCTGTGAATATACTCAATAGTATTATAGGGTAAGAATAGACACGATGACATTGTATATGTAAGTTTATCAATGGATGGCCTAAGTATTTCCATGTTCGTGCAAGGGCCAGCCCGTTCCAAACGATATTTAGTCCTGCACAAGGCCGTGGATACTCGCTAACATTATAGTTTTCCAGGATCGTGTGATAAAAAGCCAGTATGCTGGCTAACAAGCAAGATCGCTGTCAAACTCGCTCTTGGCTTCTTCATGCGGAACTAGTTTGCTAAGTAGCTCTTACATACAGCCAACCAAACACGTTAATCATCCAAAGTTTCTGTTGATCTTTTTTTTCAATCAGTATGTAATACCGCTTCACTGCAAGCTCAAATGCAATGATCGGGTGATACCTCCTAGGATGTTTCCAATCAATTCCGTCCCCAATATCAAGAAGCGCTGGCAGCCTAGGCCTTGCGCTGGATCCAACATCATGTTCATATTACTCAAAGAAAACTCGCCAACTTATATGACAAGGGTATGGAGGTCATGGCGGAAAAAAGAATGAGAAGTCAACCTTGAGAGGTTAAGTTTAATTTTTACATAATAGCATTAACCAATGGTTCGTTCTCTCGATGCCACGTAACAATACAAAACTTTCAAGTTTGTACTCACTATTTGTGAAGTAATCCTACACGTTGCGTAAGTAAATATATTGCATACACATTTTCTGGACAGGCTCACGGGAATCTTATATTTTTCTAGCTTATCCGAAAATAATTAGTTCCGGATTCTTTTGGACTAATTTTAAATGTTTATTTTCTCCCTAGTTCTTCAAGTATTTTGTAAAACTATCCATGCGTTTTAAAACTCTCGATTGGAGTAATTTGACGCCCAAGAAAGATCTTGCCAAAGTTTCACAATTTGTTTATAGTTAATAAGTTATCAGTCGGTAACACCAGCAATTGTGCAGCGATCTGCTCCAGGAATCATAGCAACAACGCAAACAAACTCTTCACTTTCCACCCACATGAACGAACATTTTTCGAAAAAAAGTTTTTTTTAACTTCCTTTGATCAATCTATTCGGAAGGAACTAATTTTTTAGAATATGTTTTTAATACTTGCCCGGAATGGGGTACATTCAAAGCACATTTTGAAAGGATGTTCTGGTAATGTATTCTCAGGCGAGGTAAACAAGAGAATACTGTACGACGGGAGCTGATTTTGCAAACCGAAAATAATAGCGGGGAAATAATAGTTTCCCCTACCACCTACACAATCATCACCCTTCCATAATAATAATAATTTAAGCCAGGGGTGGGCAAACTCGTCGACAATCGCTTAAAAGTGGTGAATCGGGAACAGAATGGTGGCGAATGTATAGTTTACATATTTCAGTTCCGGCCATGAAAAGTGACGGAAATTCCTCAGTCCCTGTGAGTTACTGCATATTCCGCGACTTATTTTCCATTCTTTTGGCACCCTTTACCCACCACCAGTGAATCATTTAGGACTTACTTCTCAGAGAGCACCTCATTGATGTCCATCCAAAATTTTCTCTCTGCGCTCCTACACCGCTGAACACTGACAACTGACCCCTTGTTGCTATCACCGCTAAAAACTTCAAATTGATTGCTATTAAAATTATCACGGAAAATTGTTTCCTACACCGAGAATCGAACCACGGACCTTTCGCCACCCGAGCTCCTAATGGCTAGATCCTAGAGCCCGTTCCACACGATGCTTGATCCAGCACAAGACCTAGTAGTGTGCTAGCCGCTACTTGATATTGAGGACGAAATCTAGAATGATTGGAACCGTCCTGGAAGAAGGTTTCACACGATCATCGACCTTGTGCTTCCTATGAACCGGTTATGAGGAGGAATAATTCGATAGAGCGATCCTATAAAATTAGTAACACGAAGATCGTTGAAACCATAAGGTATTTAGGTGTAACAATCACTAAAGATTTATCGTGGGGAAGTCACATCCGGGAAATATGCGGCCGAGCGAAGAGAAAGCTAGGATTTATAAAAAGACTACTTGGGAAATGTAATGAGAAGACAAAAGAGCGATGCTATTTTTCACTAGTTAGGCCCCACCTTGAGTATGCAGCCATTGTGTGGGATCCGAATGAATTAGGTTTCATCAGAGAACTAGACAGTGTGCAGCGTAGAGCAGCTAGGTTCGTTCAAAGGTGTTACGATAGGTTGAGTAGTGTTTCAGAATTAATAAAAGAATTAGGGTGGGAATCATTATCAGATCGTAAGTTACAGTATCGACTTAATCTCCTGCAGAAACTTAAAACGGATAGCTTTACTGAAGGTATTAGTTCTATATTCAGAGCAATTGTGTATTATGCTAGATTTGACCATGCAAAAAGGATTAGAGAGATAGAATGTCGTACCGATAGATCAAATGTCATTTTTCCCGCGTAGTATAAAACAACAATATACATAAAAACATAGGCAGCATAGCAAAGGGATAGGAAGGTGACGTATTGTTAGAATAGTCTGTAGTGCAAAGGTATTACCATCAGTAACTCATGCATGATAGGTAAATACAGATGAATATATGTTGATGAATAAAGGTAGTTGTTTCAGGCTTGATTTGGTGGAATATCATAGCGAAAGAAAAAATGGCAATTTTCCACAAGAATAGAAGTTTTATTCTTGTGGAAAATTGCCATTTTTTCTTTCGGTATGTTGATGAATGCCGCTATAACCAATAATCCTGTTATTACTGTGTAGAGACTAACCATCTGGCTGCAAGTGACTCTATTGTCTAACATTTTTCCATGTAGTAGCCTATTTGCATGTCAGTAGTGCATGATAGTTGATCTTCACCCCCTGCCACGCACCCTCGTTGTGGCTTGCAGGGTATTGCGTAAATGTAGATGAGCTCCTGCATTCGGATTGACCGCCGTACTAATGTGCGGTCATCGTTCCCATTAGAGCTTCACGGCACATTAGTGTTTTCATTTCCAATGTCAATGGCACCTCGGATTCACTTCGCCTATGGCTGCCTGTTCGGCTTCACCTTGTTCTCTCACTAATTGCCGTCTATCTCTACACTTGAGATCGGGAAAATGAGATTTGTCTGATTGTGGGATCATAAGCGAAGGTGTTTCCGACTAAAAGGTTCTTACGTTTCTCAGATGATGAGTGTTGTCAAGCACTACCAATGAGAATAATTTCTGGAATGATTCTCTTGTGACATTCGTTACCAAACGGTGGTCATCGAGTTTTAATGTTAAATGAGATTTCGGAGAAACATAATGGTCTTACCGAATTCCGGGAGAAATTCGAGAGTTGAGTTCAAGGACGCGGGTATCAGCGAAAATTCTGATTTATCTAGAGTCTTAAGGTGGCTCCACTGAATTATGAAGTAGATGTCATTTTTGTGAAAATTTCAGGACACATCATTTTTTGGCCCCTCTACCGATTGGCAATAAAATAATGAGGCCTTTCCATAATATATTCAAATATTTCCATAATATTTGAAGAAAAAAGACGTTGAAAATCAGATATTTTATACGCGGCCATGATACGGCAGAGCATGGCTCCTGCAGTAAAATTTGCAGATTAATAATGCAAATAGAAATGTTGATTTGACGAAAAACTAATATAAGATGCGCAATTTTATATAGAATTTAGCAAATTGTTATCAAGTGCTCGCCTTACCACACTTGTTTAATTGATATTAATAAATGTTTGCACGAAAAAAAAACTGAAAACCCTTAGTTACATGAAAGTGGCGCTACAGTAGGTATGTTATCATTGGCAACGGTACTTGCAACGGAACGTGGTTACAAGCTTATTTACTAACTTAATTTAGGAATATACCTTACCAAGGTCCTTATTATATTTTTTATATGATTTAAATATTTCATTGATTATTGACATGGTGTAATTAATACCAATTCTTCCAAATGATAGCAGCGTCATTGTTGCCAAACAATTTTCTAAAATATCAATATTAATAAAATTCAAAACAAAGAGTTGTATTTGCAAGGGAATAGTATAAAGCTAAATAAGAAAATATTGAACCTATTTTAGAATATGTATTAGCATAATTGAGCATGAACTCTCGCTTATTAAATTAGACGTGGCAAGAACACGGCAGTCAGGTTCCGAAGTCAAAAATGAGTTAAAAGAGCTTGTGAAAATATAATGCAACTACAATGCGCTATATAATAGCATACTCACACAATTATTGTGTATGTGTTATCGCCATATACATGATTTTCCATATAGAAGTTTTTCTGAATCTGTATTTATTCATTAAATAACATAGCTCTTTTACGGGATTTTGAATCGCGGAGTCACGGTGTAACCAGGCCCTTAAGGTGGGTTGGAATAAGTACCTCCATCCCTCTTCCCAGCGAACGGAACTGATTTCTCGTTCGCAGCTAGTATGGAGTGCTTTGCACTGTTAATGGAGTAGAAGTAGAATTAGTGTTTAAAGGGTGCCTCGACAGCGAGGGTCTTTCGCACCTCAACTTAAAATTGAATAAAACTCCTTAAATAACATAAATAGATAAATATCATATCTAAAATCAATAAATAGATAATTAAACATTATATATTCCGTGTTTTTCCACCAAATCGTCATCATCAATGGTCAACAATCCTAGGATTGGTTCGACGCAGCTTTCCACTCGATTCTTCCATCGGCCAACCTTTTCATTGTGACGTAATTCTTCTCTTTTACATCCTTCACAACCTGTTCCATGTATCTCATACGAGGCCTGCCTTTTCCAATCTTCCCGTTCACTTTTCCCTCGATGATAGTCTTCATCAGGCCATCGTGTCTCAATATATGGCCGATTAAGTTGTCTCTTCTTCTTTTTAGAGTTGTCAGCAGACTTCTCTTTTCTCCCACTCTTCTTAGGACTTCCTCGTTACTTACTCGGTCGATCCATTTAATCTTCAGCATTCTTCTGTAGCACCACATTTCAAATGCTTCTACCCTTTTCTTCTCCGCTGCTGTCATCGTCCAGGATTCACTGCCGTGAAGAAACATGCTCCAGATGTGTATGTTCTTATGAATTGTTTCCTTACTTCTTCGCTTGTATTTCCTGCTGTAAGTAGATTCTTCTTTTGATAGAATGCCCTCTTTGCCTGGGCTATTCTACTAACTATTTCTTTCCTAAATCGTCATATTTTACTATAAAGACCAATCTGTTTTAAGAACTGGATGGCGAGGCTGAGACGATCAGGGTCTATTTCCTACGACTTGTCCTAAGTCACCCCTGATTCCAGGCCTGTTCCGTGCAGCACGGTGCATATCACACTCGGTTAGGAGGTGCCTCACAGTGAATGGGAGATTGGCAGTTATCGCACCGGGGCGGAATCATTTCCCCTGTAAAGAGGAAGGAGTGTAATATGATTTAACTCTTTCCAGGCGAATTATTTCAGTAAAGTCTCTGGCTTTTCACCGGGTTAAATATTTATGTAACACCAACGTTTCAACGGATGACTCGTCCATCGTCTTCAGGGCGAGTGAGTAAATTAAAGCCGTCGAGACGTATCTATTAAATGTTGCAACAATCAGGTTACTCCTGATTGGCCGGAAGGACCTTCGAAATTTGGATAAAAAGGAGGAGTTCTATATTTTTTTATTTTATTTAAAATGGTATTCCACGAATTGCTAAGTTTGTAAACCCGTGTCTCGATTAAAATTATTTTTGTTTAACCGGATGTCAATGGCTTCCTTAGCAAGCCTGTCCCAGAAGTTGTTGGAACGCCAGATTAATTTTGCGCTGTGACAGTTTATCACGTGGTCCCGAGTGATACTATGTTCAGCCACAGCAGACTTATCAGGTTGTCCAAGCCTAAAATGCCTCCGATGTTCCTTAAGCCTGGTGGCTATCGTTCTACCAGTCTCCCCCACGTAGACTTGGCCACATTCGCATGAGATCTGGTAGATGTTAAAAACACGCAAAGCACGTTTCCGCTGACGGATAGCCACAGCGCACTCTTCGTTCCACCAAGGAACCGCTGGTCTTTGGACATTCCCCGACGAACGAGGGACGTTGCAATTTGCTGCATCGATCAAAAACCCTTAGTTAAAATTTCCACGTTCTGTGTGGCGTCACGATTTGCATCGTGTTTGAAATAAAAATCCTTTTTAAAATTATGGTAGTTCGCTTCACAGACAACCCGGTCTGATATGATCAGCATTAAAATTTCCTTCGGATCTGATTAAAATTGGGAAGTGGTCGCTCCCACAGAGATCTGTTTGTACCGTCAGGTTCAGCTTGCTAAAAAGACTACTTGACGATAAACAAAGGTCTATTGCAGAGTACTCTCCATTAAAAGCGATAAAACGTGTTTTCTCCCCATTATTGAGTATTAAATGGGTTAAAATCATGAATAAAATGGCTAAAATCCGTCCCCTCCTAGTGCATCGGCCTCTAGAGATTCCCCATAGGGGATCTTGGGCCGACAAAATAAAGGGACTTGGCAACTGTTGGACAAGTGATTCAAGGTTGCTGCGAGTCACCGGTGCACCCTCCGGTAGGTACACGTTGCATATTGTAATTTTCTGAGGGGCGTAGGTGGAAACGGCACCAGCCTGAAACGGAGTGGCGAGCTGCACTCGAGAGGTGTAAAGGGCCTCCCGGACAGCAATCGCCACTCCACCATGTGCCCTCTGAGGTCATCGAACCTTTCAACATTGTACCCTTTTAGAGCACCTTTTTCCGATGCTTTAAAATGCATCTCTTGGAGACATATAAACGAAAGGTTCAAGTCACGGATTAAACTGGCCAGCTCCTCCTTATGCCGATAAAAACCATTACTGCCCCACTGTAATATAAAAGCCATAATAATATTAAATAAATAAATAATATAAAAATTAGAAGAATCAGCACCGAATACGGTGCTTCTTCACCTTTTGTTTGGCGAGGAGGACTTCAGTCTCCGAGGGACTATCGTCGTCCTCCATCGACTCCTGTGGTTCTAGCTTGGCTGGTCCGAAGGAGTCGGGGGATGGCGTCTTTTCGCGCTTCTTCAGCACGACCCCGGCGGTGCATTTTGATTGGTTCTTCTTTGGAGAACCAATCGAATTGATAGTGAAATTTTGTTTATATGCCGGATTTGTTGCCATGGCCGGCTTGGCATTTCTTCCTTCAAATCGGCTGTCTTGGCATTTCTTCCTTCAAATCGGCCGTCTTGGCATTTCTTCCTTCAAATCGGCTGTCTTTTTGTCCTCATCCATGTCGGTCTGCGTTCCTTGCGTGGTTTTTTTCACTGTTGCCACGGAAGCGAAGGATTTGGAAAAGGTCGGTGCTACAAGGGCCCTGAACCTTTTCCGCGCCTCTAAATAAGGGACATTATCAAATGTCTTGATCTCCATGACCTTTCTTTCCTCGATCATCTTCGGACACTTAAGAGAATACGCTGGATGCGTACCCTCGCAGTTCACGCAACGCGGATATATTTGGTACACTCCGCACCCTCATGCTCTTCCAGGCCGCAGCGCGTGCAGGTGGCCTTGCCCTCACATCGCGGGGCGATGTGGCCGAAACGCTGGCACTGGAATCCGGTATGAATGGCCGCACTGGTACCGATTCATATCTACCCGACGAATATCTTGTCGGGGAGACTATCACGCACAAACGTTAAAACGACTGAGGAAGTCTTTACTACTTCACCATCACGCTTCGCTGTAAGCCGACGAGCATCTACAACTCCCTGAGAAGCCATCTCTCTCTTGATATTGTAGACTTAACCCTTTCGCGCCGGAGTCCTACGCAGGAAAATGCTTGCCTTCTCACGGGTTCCTCTAGAATATTTTTCCACTCCCTGTACGGAGCTCTCTTGAAGCAAGGCTTCGAGCAGGTATGTCTTTCCCCCGCTTTGGGACCGGACCCAGTGGGGTTCCCGACCCTTTCCTCGGCCACTGACCAGAGATTATCTTCGCCCTTCTCCAAATGAGAACCCACCTCGGCCTCTGTCCGCGGTCAACTATTTTTAATTCAGTGATTTTTGTTAAATAAATAATAGTAAGACTTTAACTGGGGGTTAATACACAAATAAATTCTTGTTGTTATAAATACCAATTAGAGATTTTAAACGAAATTCTAATGTTAATATTAAGATATTTAGCACAATAGACATAATATCAATGGTTACAATAATAATTATTTCTGTTGTTTCTCAATAGAAGACGTCCGCGCATAATCCAACCATACCCGTGTTTTATATAAAAGCACATGCACTTTTTTGGTGCTATACCTTCATCAGAAAATATTTTTATGTTAATATATTCGCAATGGTAGCGCGAGATAGATTTTTCAGCCTAGAAATTATTTATTGTATCTCCCAATATTCCATCACGCACGCATGCGGTTTTCTTCTAGTTTTAACATAAATGATTACAACATAATTATCACTCTTAGCCACATTACACAGAACAAATTTGAATGCTGAACACCAAAAAGATTCAGTTACAAGAAAGTAAAGTTTATTGACTGCTAATAAATTAGCATAAACCACACCCTTCAGCGGGATTTTCAACCTATAATGTAGATATAATAGATGCCGCGGTATGTTGTGTGGTATTACCATTACAGTTGTTTTCCAATATATGTTCATAAACAAGTAAAACGGAGAGAAAAATATCGGTACTACCTTATCGTCAAATCATAAAAAAACATACGTCTTTGTTCCTCATTGCAATGAAAAATTCTCCAAAATCGGTTTGAATCTCATTGACAGGTGAACTCCGTTAATAATAACGTTAGAGTTCCGTTTAAAATTTCTAGAGATTCAAAAAAACATAAGGAATTAACTTCTGGAACTCAATAATGCGATTTAGAAACAAATATGATTTTGGTTTTTCAAATGCATAAAAAAAAAGTGACCGCGAACAACTGCCGAGGGTGGGGCTCGCGCGGCGAAGAAGGGGTCGAGATAATCCCCGCCTCTAAGACGAGGAAGGGTCTTCAGACCCGCGAGCAAGGGTCCTTTATGACACCTTGGACCTTTTCTGCCTACCTGACCCCAGCGACGTTTTAAGACGCCCTTCGTTCTCTTGCGTAGAAAAATCTGCGGCGTTTATAAACGGCCTTCGTTCACAGGAGTGAAAAATCAGCGGCGTTTATAAACGGCGTTCGTAGCGAAAGGGTTAAACGTATAATAGGTCGTAATATGAAATTACTCCCTGACTGGTGTTGAGGGTGTGGTGTACCTCTACCTTGACTGGTATGTCATGGAGACTTTTCAATGACAGCAGCTTATCACTTTGCTGCGGTGTAACCGTTTCAATTAACAGACTTCCGCCACGCAGCTTTTTAGCAGACCTTTACTCCCCGGGCACTGCATTCGACAATACCTTTCGAATGAGAAAGGGGGACACTCGCTTAAGCGTCTACCCTTCTTTCTCGCACTTCATAACGACGAACCGCCAACAGGCGGACGAAACAATTTCTCCCTCACCCGTACCCGGGCGGGATCTCTTCATTAGTGGTTGGTTTTTAACCTCCATGCCAATAAATAGTTTCATCCCCCGAGCACCCCACCCACCACGGAGCCACACATTCGCGACGCCGCACCGCAAACCGGCGCGCCGGTGCCGCCGCGGCGGTGCGGTCGCCAGGGCGATATAGCACCCTAGAGGTGGTTGTCTGTTTCGGGTTAGAATCTTCGATGCACGGCCCCACCCAACCTGTACACCTCCGACCGCCCTACGCAGACCCCCACCTCCCTGGCACTCGCCACCGAACGTATCGGGAAGCCGATTGACAGGGGGTGGCTAGCCCCCGGCCGCCCGTTTACAGCGAATCCGGGGCCAAAGAGGGGTATAGGCACATAATCCATACCGTGCATCTGACACCCGGCTGGGTACCACGGACCTCACCCTCCAGGATCCCCTTCTCCTCCTTACGGGTCTCCGCACATGGCATACATGCGGGTGGATAGCAGGCCAGGTGTTGTGACCGCACACAGACAGTTGACCCACAAAGACTGCACAAACCCTGGCTGCACTGTGGGTTTGTTTTCGGGGTTGTTCTCCCCGCCCTTTTAGTCGCCTCTTACGACAAGCAGGGATACTGCGGGAGTATTCTCAATCCCCCTACCCGCAGGGGGGCACTGTGATTGGACGTTCGGCCGATACACATAGGCGAAGCGGAGACTCTTCAGTCGTCACTTTTTCGGTGCAGCTACACTCCATATTCCCAAAACAGATTTCTTATACCTCCATAATATTTCTCTCAATCCGACCAAGAAAAGAAACGGAGTATCAGAAAATGGGGGCGTTTACTTGGAACCGAAATCGCAATTTTGTACACGAAATCGTTGGAAACGAAAAACGAATTTTAGTGAAAAAAATAATTTTCTAACCACAACCGTTCACTCATGCATCAGCAATTGAAATAAGCAGAAGGTGGCGCCCACCGAAAAAGCTGCTTTGATATCATTGACGTCATTTTCCTCCCGTCCTAGGCTGCTTTTGGGGGAAGGGAATGAAGGGGAGGGGGGTTCTCGGAAGGTCTGCTCGCTCAGATCCTGTCGCAACCGCTTCCATTGGCAGAGTCAGATTAGTGTCCCCCATTGTGATAAGTTGAAGAAGATTCGCGGGCTCAGTTGTGATTGGACGAAGTGGATGACGCACGAGTCCTTCGCACGCCCACTTTTCCGAAAGGGTTAAAAAAAAAAAGTTCTTCGCCGCTTATAACTCGAGAAATAATTGACAGATCAAAAAACGGAAAAGTACGGGTGTTTTTATTTTACAAACTATCAGATTCGTCAATTAAAAAAATATGCTAAACCACCCATTGAGTCAAATATATATCAGTAAATTCAAGCATAAAATATTCCTTAACTGAAAATAAAGGAGTCTGCCACACATTTCCCTGGCACGGCCCTTAATTTTATACTAATAGTTGCATTTGCTGTCAGGGATATTGCAAAATGCATTATTGTAGGCAAACATTTCCAAACGCCTATGCTTCAGATACCTTAAGGCGCACGATAATTAATGTCAAATCATTTCTCTGTAATAACTCTTTTCATTTTTCTAATTTTCGGACTGTAAATCCGGTTTGGATATCAATACGATTTTATACACACAATAGGCTCACCATGTTTACCGAAAGAAAAATAATTTCTTCATAGTAAAATTAGATTATACTGTAGTATTTTTAGGGAGATACTCTGAATTTTTGGGATGACATTTGAAGATTTAAGGTAGTTGGATACGTCACAAGCATCTGATAGCTTGATGTGGGCAAATCTTCTGAGATAAATTTTGTGTACCGGTTGGTGGCGTTTGTGCAGATGACCGACCCTATCCCACCTCACGAAAACATTCTCAGTGAGAGAAATTGTGAACATTCCTGCACTGCCAAAGTTCGGAGTATTGACAAACTGAAAGAAGAAAGGATTTAACCCTGGATCGTCCCACTGACCAAATCTCTTTCCTTTCGAAGCACGCGCGCTGTCCCGCATATGAAGAGGACTAGTTTGTAGTTACCTAGTCTCTCTGTAGGGAACTCTGCCACCATCGTCAAAGGGAGGTTCTCTGCAGTCTAAAAGAGGAACTCCTAGCACGATTAGCGGCGGAATTTTCAAATTCTGTCTACGGAAATGCGAACTTAAGATTGAACAAAATCTGTTCACAACAAAAAAAATCCGTATCGATGCGCTTCAGAGAGTAAACCATACCTGGCTTGCACTACTCTCACGTACGGAATCTTATATTTTGTAACTATATCGCCGGTTTTAATGTTAAGTCAATAGAATACAGCTAGTAAAGAAAGAAACAGGGATAAGTTGTTGGATCTTTTGTACATACGCATTGAGGTTTAACATTGAGCTTCATTTTACCATGAAATCTTACAATTTCGTTCATAGAAGCATTCAAAGAGGATAGGTTGAATGAAATATTGCGGATATTTATGGAAATGTATTATTATTAACTTGGATTTTTATATTCTGAGTTTTTGTATAGGGATCGAAGCAAGAAAGAAATATTGAGTAGAATAGCCCAGGCGAAGAGGGCATTCTATCAAAAGAAGAATCTACTAACAGCTGGAAATACAAGCTTGGAAGTAAGGAAACAGTTCATCAGAACGTATATCTGGAGCATGTTCCTTTATGGCAGTGAGGCATGGACGATGACAGCAGCGGAGAAGAAAAGGGTGGAAGCATTCGAAATATGGTGCTATCGAAGAATGATGAAGATAAAATGGATCGACCGAGTAACAAATGTAGAAGTCCTAATAAGAGTGGGAGAAAAGAGAAACCTGCTGAAAACTATAAAAAGAAGACGGGGCAACTTAATCGGCCATATCTTAAGACACGATGGCCTGATGAAGACAATCGTCGAGGGAAGAGTGAACGGGAAGAATGGAAAAGTCAGGCCTCGTGTGAGTTACATAGAACAGGTTGTAAAGGACGTGAAAGAGAGGAGCTACGTCAATATGAAGAGGTTGGCTGTTAGAAGAATCGAGTGGAGGGCTGCGTCAAACCAATCCTAGGATTGTTGACCCTTGATGAAGATGTATAGGGATGAAAATTACACCATTTTTACAACAGAAGACCAACCATATATGAAAAATGTGAAAGGTGATGGGTAGTGACTTTGAACATATAATTCTTCAAGATCTTACAATAAGCAAAGTAGCAGCAAGATAGTTTCCAAGGTACAAATAGACAAAACTGCTAACTTATACAAATCATAAGATTGAAATTATCACACTGCTCACTCGCCTAACCTTTCAACTTGCAAATTTCATAGGTTGCCAACAGTGAAAGATAATGTTTAAGGCAGAAGAACCAGAGAATTACTATGTCTGTCAAGATTGAATGGAATTGAGTCTCTCTGAAGTCTCATGTGCCAGGCTCCTTGCCACCCTCCTTTGGGTCCATATACTTTCAGAATAGCACACCTCTAAACAAGGTTTTTCTTCAGCCCTTGCAGATTGAGAGGGTTTTGTTGAAAAGTGCCTGCATCAAAGTCTGCATGAGTTATTCCAGTAGAATGTGACTCTTCCCCTGCAAATCACTGATGTGAATTCTTCTTGAGCTTCCAACTGGGTCTAGTTCTTCATCTCCATTCCCACTGACATTTCGAAGGAATACTTTTTCACTATCTTCAGGCCACTGATCATCAAATGCACTTTGTAAATATCGCAAAGTCTTTGTTGATAAAGTCAACAAAATCAGTCACATAGAATAAAAAAATTGTGATATTTATAAAGTGAAACAGTTAAACCTTTGAGTAAGCATTCTTATAACTCTACGAAAGGATTTGAAGACAATATCACTGAAACGTTCCACAGATTTACTCCATTCCAACATTAAGTGAAAATTCAAATTCACATAAAGCCAACAATTTCATTGCCTGAAGTACCTACTTTTATCTCACTGAAGTACACAAAAATAGCCTTATTTTAACTACCATGAAGGAGCTCTGTCTCTACTTGCAAACATAATACTCTCCAACAAATAAAAATATTCAAAGTAAAGTAAAATGGTAAATAAGTGCTACAATTCCACAAGCTACAAGAACCGCTAATTAAATTATTAGACTTCAAACCATGGTACTACTGTTTAAACCTATAATGATTTGTAGTCATTCGCACTCATTCGATGCCTTAGCTTGTGCCTGGCCAGGAGCTAGTTTTCGTTCTGCATGAGTAAATGTAAATTGATATCTTAGAAACTAATTCACATAACAGGTTCATTTCATTTTAAAAAGCTCATTACAGTCCTTTTCATGTCATACATTTCCAAAACCCATGAAATCCTGATGCAATATAAGTAACCCAGACGCTGAAATTTTTGAAGGTAATTTTCTGTAACATGGGAAAGACAACTGGTAATGGGAAACCACACTATGTTCATATGGCAACACTAATCATGGAAAGTCTCATCTAAAACTTGCCCCTTCATCCACTGCTAAATGCGTGTTCATGAATGTAGGTTAAATCTTCCGAATCTTCCACCCCCAATTTCATTTTGAAAGAATGGGGGCGTTTACTCGGAACCAAAATCATCATTTTGTACACAAATTTGCTAGACGGAAACAAAAAATGAATTTTAGTGAAAAAGATAATCTTCTAACCACAACCATTCACTCATAAATCAAAAATTGAAATAAGCAAAAGGTGACACCCACCGAAAAAGCTGCTTTGATAACATTTACGTCATTTACCTCCCGTCCTTGATTGCTTTTAGGGGAAGGGAAGGGAGTGGAGGGGGGATGTCGGAAGGTCTGCTTGCACAGATCCTGTTGCAACTGCTTCCATTGGCAGAGCCAGCTGCGCCCTCCCCCCAATTGTGATAAGGCGAAGTAGCTTCGCGAGCTCAGTTATGATTGGACGAAGTGGATGACATAAGAGGTCCCATCATGCCCATTTTTCCGAAAGGGTTAAAAACATCGGTTATTCGCCGCTCAGAACTCAAGAACTAATTGACGGATCAAAGAATGGAAAAATACGGGTATTTATATTTTACAAACTCTTATCAGATTCGGGAATAGAAATATATGGTAAACGACCCCATCATACTTAGTTCCAATGGCACATATATTCAATGCACACATCCTTTCCCAATGCCTCCCATAATTTCCTGCAAAGATCTGGTGCCCACTTTGCAGTCACTCAGATGGGCTTCAGCTGGACGAGTGACTGGGCCACTTCAGGATTAGATCTGGAGACCTTAAGTGAGTATCCCAATGCTCTGTCCATGACCACAACACTGGTGGCAAAGGCAATAAGAGAGAGTGTTGCCCACTTGCCTTCTTTCAACAGAGAGCAGCCCTTTGTTCTCATCATATCCAGGGAGGGAGATACTCAAATCAACTCCTCCACAATATATAACAAATTGCTACGCTTGACTTCGTGGAACCATATATTGATAACGTAAATAAATTCACTTTGTACAATTCCATAGACTTTTATTAAAACCGACCTAGGTTTCGACTCACACGGTCATTATCAAGGTGACAATGGTACATCACGAGCCCCTTATATACAGAATTGAATGAGGGGGGGCGGAAGGTGGCAGGGGATGAGGAGGGAGTTAACGTACGGGAAGTGTATGCTTGGTCTAAGGTGGGAGTGGGGAAGCAGGGGCAATGTTAGGAATCTGAGCGAGCATTGTTAAGAATTGTAATACGGGAGGGGGAGGGAACGGTAAGGTTAGGAGAGGAGATTGTGAAGGGAGCATATCATTCAGCGCACATACATTAGATATTTTGGAATACAAACAAATTTCAAGGTTTTCCATATAGTCCCAACTTGTGGCCCTTACACTGCGAATGAAGGACTTTTGGGATGAAGTCACTTTGGTGGTCTTCTTCTATTGAATGCTTGGCGAACTGGGAACTTTCATTACCAGTTCGCAGTTCAGTTATTCAGTTCGCCAAGCATTCAATAGAAGAAGACCACCAAAGTGACTTCATCCCAAAAGTCCTTCATTCGCAGTGTAAGGGCCACAAGTTGGGACTATATGGAAAACCTTGAAATTTGTTTGTATTCCAAAATATCTAATGTATGTGCGCTGAATGATATGCTCCCTTCACAATCTCCTCTCCTAATCTTTCCCCCCCTCCCCCTCCCGTAATACAATTCCTAACAATGCTCGCTCAAATGCCCCTGCTTCCCCACTCCCACCTTAGACCAAGCATACACTTCCCTCACGTTGACTCCCTCACTCTCCCCTGCCACCTTCCGCCCCCTTCACTCAATTCTGTATATCCAAGGGCTCGTGATGAACCATTGTCACCTTGATAATGACTGTGTAAGTCGAAACCTAGGTCCGTTTTAATAAATCTGTGGAATTTTACAAAGTGAATTTACTTACGTTATCCTCCACAATAAACTAAGGGGAAGTTTCGGCATCCAAAAAATTCCTTCAGCTCTTTGTTAGCATGGGGACATGAAATGAAAGTTTCATCTTCTTATATTCTTGCAAGGTACACCTTAACCTCAGTTTTCTTCATTCCTCACAACTTCAGGAAGTTCTATTGATTCAACCATTCTAGACATTGAGTTCTGGAGCCATCAGGATGTTATCTGAGCCAGTAATTTTAAACTATGATTTACTTTTGATTCACAAAAGGTAATATGATAACCTGCCTAAAAATTTAAGTTCTATATTGGTCTACCAGCACAACATCACGTCTTTAGCCCATTCGGAGAAAAATTGAGATGGATACAGTCCCATGTCTTCAGTCTGGACTTGCAAGATACTCCACCTGTTGCTAATGTGGTACAGTGAGTTGTAAGGGTAGTTAGGAACAGAGCCAAAACTCAAGCAACACCTGGATATAACAATCAAGGCGTCAAAAGAAGCAGACGATTTTGCAGAGGTGAAAATGAGCCATCAATTCTTTGGTTGATAATGAAGAATACTACCATTGACTTTTAAATCAAAGATTGGGTTCCAAATTAAGAAGCAAACTACTACAAAGTATTAATTGAGGAAATAAGTTCGGCTTTGTTAATATCAACAGTAATTACAGCAAACACCGCATCAAAATTTACATCAGAAGCATGCTTCTTTGAAGCAGTGAAGGAGCCAAAACTATAGAAGTATTTGAACCTTGGTGCTGCAGTAGAATGACAACGACCAAGTGGATTGATTGAGTAACAAATGACAAAGTCATAAGAGCACAACGAAAACTCTCCGATATTTTATTCTCGACATTAAAATATCCTGGTCTAATTAAAGTACTTGCGTTTTAATTGATGTGGATTAATTTGGATAAATCCTAGGCTATCTCTTCTACATATTGAAAGTCCATTCGTTCCTAGTGGATCAGGGTGACCAAGGGTAATTAATGATGAAGGTGGAAGAAAATTACTTGAAAAAGGAAACAAATTGAAAATTTAAAGACAATGAATATGAGAAAATTAGCAATCAGTTTTAGCATGTTGCTCGCTATAATAAACGTGAAGTATAGAGGTACAGTTTCATTAGGAAGTGTTGTAAAACTTGAGAGAAAAAATGAAAAATATTTACTTGGGTATGAAATGCTTTGACTGACATTAGAAACTGAACTACTGAATATATTTAGTTTTGCTCTGATATTAACCCATTTACCACCAAGGTCAGTAATACACTGAAATTTTAATTTGTTCATTATATTTGTTCTCGATGTATACCAGAAAAAAATATAAAAAATTTGGTGTCCTAAAAAATTTGTTAATGCAAAAAAATAATGGTGCATTTTTTGCACTTGGGCAGTTAACTTTGGTGCTGACATACTAGTGGAATGAATTTTTTTTATCTATATAAGTTGCATTTTTAGTCATAATACAAAATATTAAAGGTTTTACAATATTTTTTAGAATAGTTATGAAAGTTGGCAATAGTTTTGAACCGCACCATGTTAACACGCATTCATGCAATTGGCCCTTTCATTTGTGAAATTCATGAAAACATTTTGGATGTAAGGGTACAAGACATTTTATAACATACAAATGTTGTGCGAGTTATTTCTTCCGGATACAGTTTTCTCAATTAGATGACATACTTTATATTTTTTAAGCCCAGTGGTAAGGACATATGCGATACCTTTTGTTGGTATGGATGATTGATATTCTTGCTCCTTGACAATCATTAATTACTCTATCACTTTTCATTAGGGCCAGCGATACATATGACCTGAACGCAACTTGGGACATTTTATTCCTTTAGCTTTCCAGCATATTTTTTCAGGACTTCGTACAGAACTTGTGCAACAAATTAATAAATAATGGCCACCACCACTTCTTTCCCCTGATTTTTATTCTGTAGTTCACACTTGCATTGTTGTGAAGGTCTACTCCACCCATGTACTAATTGTACATACCTCCACATTACATGTGGCAGGGGGATCAAAACCTCTTTGCTCTCCTATTGGCTAAATCTTTTTGCACCACCTGGTGGAAAAACTGGTAGTTTTGCTGTCAGCAATCTCAACTGTATTGTCATTCCAGTTAACAACAGACATGTCAGAATCTGCATCAAATGTATAATTAAAAGACCCGTGACGATTTTTCCCAATGGTCTTTGAATCTTCAAGCGAACATTTTCCAGTTCTATTTTCGCAACTTATGACAGCTGAAAAAAAAAAGTCTTTCCATGCACGAAATAAGGACATGAGGAAAAAAATCATCAAAAAATAACTGGTGATGTGAAAGGTCAGGAATTACTTTCAAGAAATCTAAAACAACCTGAGTTCCCAAACCTAACTGCGGCCCATCATGGGTTGCTCTTGCCCCTTCACGTAGAAATACTTGGAAAATATACCCTTCAGAAGAGCAGAGACATCATAACTTACATTCAAATCACAACAGTTTATTTTTTAATGAACAGTTAGGTAGAGTGGTGACCAAAATAGGAAACCATCTGCTCATCAACTGAAAGATTATGCGAAAAAAATCCAAATGCCAAACTTCGTATTCAACATAGTGTAAATGGGTCTCAACTTTACAAATCTTTCTTTTTAAGTAAAGAGCTGTCAGAAAGGTGAATATTTTTCTTTATGGCTCTAATATGTTTTTACTCATTGAGTGATGAACTTATTCTACACCTTTTTTTCCTTCTTTGGACCAGTATATATCCTGCTGTGGAAGTACATGATATTTGAAGAGGTTCAAAACACCAATAAACCCTTTAAAATTAGACATAGAGATATGAAAGCCATGCCTATAGTGGTCAATGGTATATTAGAATAAAATATAGGTGAACTTTTCCACAACTAATTTATTGATGCGTACGACGCGTTTCGGCTCACAGAGCCATCATCTGGTACAAGACACCAACGTACATGTTAACATCATATTTATACATAGGAGGAAGAGGTGGGGGGGGAGTAAGAGGCAGAGGGAGGGGAGCAAAGGCACGGTAATAGTAAGAGGCAAAGGAGGGGAAACACAACTGTTTACCCCAACCGTGCTCCCCTCCCTCTGCCTCTTACTCCCCCCCCACCTCTTCCTCCTATGTATAAATATGATGCTAACATGTACGTTGGTGTCTTGTACCAGATGATGGCTCTGTGAGCCGAAACGCATCGTACGCATCAATAAATTAGTTGTGGAAAAGTTCACCTATATTTTATTCTAATATGTCAAACTTCTACTACATCGCGCCTGAATCGGTTGATTTTATTCGTCAATGGTATACTTTTCTGAGAAAAATATCTTTTCTAACACCTCATTATCAAGAAACAAAGTAAAACTTGTCTGCTGAAGACATAACACCATCTTGTTTTTTTTATTTTTCTTCATATTCCTTTTCTTCATAAATTAAGACTAGATAAATTTTTTTCCATTTTGAAAGAAATTTATCTTACTAAATAATGTGGAACCTTTTCTAAAGCACTTTGACGACTTTGGTTCCTCTTCTGGTACAGTCATCCAGTTTTCCACTAAACCATCACCTCGATGTATTTCATATTTCTGGCAAAGTCATCATTATGTCCAACACTACTCTCATCGATGTCTTCTTCTTCTTGTCCATATCAAGTGGTCAGTACACAACACCAGTTGCTTCAGCCACAGAATCCAATTTTTCTTCTTAAGTGGCTAATATTTCTTGAACAGTCGAAGCTCTTCTACCTTGTCCCAAGTAAAAAATGTATTAATTCTACATCCTTCACCCATTTAGTCATCAAATTTTGCAGATATTTTAAAACACACTCACCTAGTCAGTAAGGATTCCCTTCACGAACACAATATCAGGTGCAACAAGAGAGCAAATATTTTTTTGAAGATCATTGCTTGCCCCTTGTAGAATACGAGTCCTCCACAGTAGAAGGAAAAATTGTACAGAAAATTATACACTCAGCATTTCGATCGCAATTTAAGTCAAAGATATTGAACGAGACATTTGCAGCGAATAAACTCGGGTGGGTATATTCTGGCACGTCTCCTGCTTAAAGAGGTCAGTAGGGGACACGTATTGCCCTTTCTTGAGAGCAGCGCATTGGGTGAAGGAGTCTTCAGCCAGCCCTGAGGTCTTCAACGGTTGGCAGCTTCAGGGTCTAGGATATATGGCCGGAAAAATGCGAGACAACTGCTTACGGTTTGATATTTGTGTGTTCATATGGTCACTACATATCATCTATCAAATAATCAATAATCTTAACTATTATTTGTTATTAATTTAATAATTTATTAACTAAAACAAAAATGGCTATTTTCTCACCTTTAGCTGAAAATGGGATAAAACAAAAATAGAAGGTCTGAATTTTGTTCCATTTCATTATATTATGAAATGCACTACGGGAGTTTATTTACACTTTGAACAAAACTTCATTCCCAAGAACAAAACAATACTTTTAGAAATGTTTTTGCTCCTAGTGAGAAATTGAAAATCATAACATTTTCGATATATTGACTGAAAGAAAAACTTAAAACAGCGTAAAGGATCAAACTCATGACCTGAAGTACACTAGCTCCCATTGTTAACAAATTCAACACCAAGGAAAAAAATCTCCCTTCCCTAATAAAACTAATTTCATTATTTAATATGTCAAATTTATTTTGAATTTAATAATAAAAACAATATAAAATGCAAGACAGTAAACATCTGCACCATATTGACACATCCTATATGGAATGATAAAATTTAACACACGAGAAGAATATATAATGGCAATAAAGGGTAAAATCAGCTATAAATTAAAATAATACTGACCTTACAGGCAGAAAAAACTTAAGTTATACATAATATATTTTATGCATATACTTATATTTATATAAAAGTATAAACCAGTGTGTAAATTTAAAAATGAAATACAATAATACCAGAATTAATAGGGTTACATAGTTGAAAGCAAAATGATATTCATTAAACAGATTTCATTTCATTGGGAATGGTATGAGAATAAAAAATGGCATCATCAAGAATTGGCGGCAAGTGAAGGGATGAGACAAAATGCGATGCCTCAATTCAGTAGACGACAGGGAAACATCACCTGAGACAAGGGACAAAATACGGATATCAGGAAATGTATTGATGTAATTATTGCACTCGAGTGAGCAACACCCAACAATCGGCAGCCATTTCAAACTTGGTATGGACTTCCCCAAATTCTGTTCACTACAGGCCGTTGGAGTCTCTTCCCTATCGTCTGCACATGGAAGCCTAGTTTGATCAGTTGATCATGATTCAATATCTTTCTTCCGTCGAAGATATACGCCGGTTTCATCATTCCATCATAAATTTTTCCATAATCCAAACTCTGAAAGCAGAAACGAAACATTGCATTGCAACAGAATTTTATACCTGAGGAAGACAGATTAGTATAATAAGTAAAGAAACACTGTGTATAATGGGAAACATGCACTATTTTTTATAAGTCATTGATGTGAAGTTCTATTAGCTAAAATGTGCTTGGCGAAAATTTTGCTGAAGAATTAAGTTGCATTGCAAAGATATTACTCTTTGAAAATTGTACCTTTTTGGCAGCTTAAAAACACGATGTAATCGCATGACCTCGCGGCACGGTATCACTATGGGCGTTGTTTATCTGTTTATGCTTGGAGTTAAGTTGTTAAGTGAATACTTGGCGATAACGTATGTATTTATGTATCTCATTTGTTTAATGCAATAAACGATTGTATTTCGATTTTTTATTTACGTAGTATGGATGGTAACGAGCAAATTCTCCATTAATTATATAATGCCTGTTCAGTGCCCAAGAATTTCTACTACGTCTATGCAATCGCTGGTTTTTTTTAAGAACAACGCCGCCATAAGGGAGTCAACCAAAGGAAATTGTCGAAATGTGATTTTTGAAGTATTTTTTCAGTCATAGTTTCTTTCGAGAAACGGCTAAAAACCTCAAAACAATATATTCACTTCGTTTTCTTTTAAATATAAATGTCTATCTCCATAGCAATATGGAACCTATGCCGTGCAGTGACGTCAGAAGGCATTTCTGGTCACGTGACTTTCATCAATTTCTGGGAACAATTTAATATCATTTAATAATCTTTGTGGTGGGTGTAGAAAAATTTGGCTTCTATATTTAAATTGGTGAGAAAATTTCGCTTCAAGTACATCATTCATCTTCGAGAAACAAATTTCATGCATATTCCCCATTGGTGCATGGCATCAGTATTGTAAATATATTCACAGCACAATGATAAAAAGATCTTCACTCATTAAAACATATTATAGAGAGACATTATAAAGATGGGCCTAACAGATTAGGTAATATATGATAGAACAGTTTAAGAATATGGCAATAAAAATATTCACCATTAAAATGTTTAATTGATGCACCAAAATGACTTACTTAATATGTTTAAGACCAAGTTTTATAATGCCTGGTTAATGTTAACTTCACGTGAGTTGCGGTAAGAGATGTTATGCCAATGCAGAATACTGACGCTACTGGCTTTAAGAAGTGCATGAGGACTTCAGTTGGTCGACTCAAAAGTTGCACAATTTTGAATAAGAGCATATGCAGAATAGTTTCAAAAATAACAAAAAGAACCAAACTTTATAAAAACAGGCCTCATCACTGCAAATCATTTACCCAACTTTTCCTCATTTGGCAATTAATTAGCTCCAAATCCCTCAAATAAACAATTAGGTATTTAATATCACACATGAAAAGGACATTGATATATGAGTGACTCTGCAATGGAGGTCCTAAAATACCACACCATTCCGAAATTCTGAATCATTTCAGGCAAAAATACGTGCTGAAATAAAATGCCTATGGGTAAAATCCCTGCAGAGTCATACAAGCCCCATGCACGTCCTCCAATACCCATGACAAGAATGCCAATATAAGTATAAAGAATACCATGCAAAATAACCACAATCGTCATGGTATTCGTGAACATTTTTAAAGCAATACAAAAGAAAGATTCAAAAAGTTCTGAAGGTTTAGTTAAGTGCCAAAATACCAAACCATAACAATGTGGCTCAATATAATATTGGCCGCTTCAATCTCACAATTTTAAATCTCATCTCCCAATATACCCTTAAAATGTAAACAAATGTAATACATTATGCATCCACCTTAACGTGCCATGGGATACAACCAGTGGATAAAGTGATGGAGTAAAAGATTTAGATTTGGAAATAGGATTGAGGTTCAGCGGCCACGTTGTAACAAAACAAACATCCAAACTTTACGAAAGATAGATAGATAAATAAATAAATACAAAAATTAACAACTGCTGCAATTTGAATAAGACAATAAAATTCCAGAGAAACAACAATAAATACACTGACAAAAAAGACTGAAGTCAGGGATGCCATAGAAAGAGGAGAGATCAAAAAGAATTATCAGAGAGAGATGAGGTAAAAAGATTCAGCACTAATTAATTTCCAGATAAAATAAACGTTGGGGATTGATCGGCTATCCATCAATGAGGGTCAACTAATTGATAAGTGGGAATAGAGTCTATTTAGGTTAAATGAAGTTAATATAAAGTGAATTCTAAAGGAACTATAAAGCCCTAGTTGTTAAAATCCCTTAATGAAAAAAAAGTAAATGATCTGTTTGGTTTATATACATTAATTTAACTTATTATGAAAGATAAGTGATCAACATTTGTGGTACGTCGTAAATTTAACATGTTCCAGCAAGTTTATTGGGAATTATGTACTCATAAAAGTATAATTTTTATAAATGAAGGTATTCATAGCAAATTTTCTTAAGTGTAAATTGGGTCCTATCATTAATTTGATCTGAATCTTAAATCCCAATACTTTTTAATGCATTTGTATATGTCTGTATACCCCAGAATTCTCTTTAAGCAACAAAGAAAGGAGAAGGTGAGTGCACTGGTAATCGTTTGTTTCGGAAACTTGAATGGATTTTAACCCTTTCGCTGCAGCACACTCTCCAGAAACCTACTCGTCACATGCGGTGGAAAAGTGAAAGCACTACAGTGAGAATGAAAAAGTACGTTCACAGCAGCCTACCATGCGATCGTACTAGGTATGTTCACAGCATCGAAAGGGTTAAATGATGAGGGAAAATACGTAATGGTTAGTTTCAAAACACGCAAAGATAAAATTTTGCCCGAAGGAAAATATTTCCTCATTATTATAATATGCAGGGCAGAGTAATCATCATCAAAGAACATAATTACAAAATCGATGCAGCCAATGTGGGCATAATTAAATATCATTAATAGAATAATTATAACGTGTAATACAGGAACTCTCTTACACAGGTTCAATTCAGAAGAAATATTGTGCAAAACTCAAAACTATTTGCTAACACATGGGAAATTGCAAACAACATGGCAATAAAAGCAACGAAAATAGAGCTTCCGCAAAGGAATTGCAATTTGATATGCTTGGACATTTCATTGTTGGGAACGACGATAAAAGAAGGCCAAAATGCATGTGAGATTTTTGTAAAACTATTTGTCAAACATCATGCCGAAAATGTGACATCAGATTGCGTGTTTATTGCTTTGAAAAATATCATGGAATTGCAGAAAGTTATTCAAGTATTCATAATTTTTTATACGTTTCCATTATCACTTGTATTTTTCTGAGGTTGATCATATTAAACTTCGAGAAATTGTGTTTTTATTTCTTACCCATACTGACTTTAATGTTCAATACCATAATCATTAAGCTAATATTATCAACACTAAGCAATTACTAGAAAATACGGAGAGAAAATCGCTGCCTAACATCATCAATCAGATCATTCGAGCTTTTTTCCGGATAAGAGACATGGGGAACGCTCACAGTTGCGTGCACACAACCGTTGTTGATAAAAAGGCATTGTAATTGCAAAGTAAATATTATACTATTTCGGACATCTTGGGTCATAATATTTTGATTTAAGACAAAATAACCAAATTCCTCGGAAACAATACTTTGAGTGTTCAAGGGTTAAGTGTGTGATAATGAATTAATGGGTATCTGTAATGATGCATCGTTAAATGCTGATGTCATTCCCTTCATAAGGAAATACTAAACTTTCATCATGAATGCAATACCATTAGCCCATCCATGAGTTATGCCATTGGGATGGCAACAATCATGGCAAAATCATCAAAACTAAGCCTCTCATGCCACTACAATGTGACAGACGGGCAAGGTTACAATAACAGGCAGTGTTTCTGGCAAAATTTTATTTCTTTCGTAGTGATAACTTGCTGCATATGTCGTAAGTTAGCCTGGTTTTTCAAGAGGTATTTAGTTCCACAAATTATGAAAATGTGATGACAATCTAGGCAAAATCAACTCATTTCAACCACATGACAGAAATTATCACTTGTTATAACCAACAGAACTCTTGTCTGCTTTTCACCGTGAGTCATCGATAGCAAAAAAATCACCTGCTTCAGCATGATTCTCGCAATATACTCATAATAGTGGACTACTGCTGTACCAACTCTCTGAAAATGCATCTTTTGCAAGAACAGTGCTCCGCCTAATTCCCAAACAACCGCACAACATTTCTCTTCCAAAATGCCAACAATGCCATTTGCTCAAAACCAATAATGCACTGTTTTCCACACTGCCAACTTCTTGCCTGTGATATGCACGTCTATTAAGATTCTTTGTGGTAAAACTAACACCACTGCAGGTCATGTAGTAGACGCGATGCAAATGATGGTGGCAATTTGGTGAGGATAGGAAAGTAGGATTCTGAGGCTGTGACTTGCCATTCACTCGACTTTTTGACTCATTTGTGATACATAACAAATTGTTAGAAAAAAAATAATCGGCCATCTTTCAGAGAATTACATACCGTAAATTCATCCCATTCAGTGCACAGAACAATGGCATGTGTGCCGCTAGTAGCCGAATAAGGATCACTATGAATAACGATAGAATTTTTCACGTTTTCTGGTTCATCAGTCACAGAAGGATGAGTCAAATCTTGAACTATTTGGTCAGGGTCAACCTAAAAAAGAAAATGAATAAGTTATTTAGGTCATTAAAAGAAAGATGAAGATGCTTATGAGATGAGAGATCAATTTAGCTATAAAGCTGAGTAGATGACAACACTAATTAAACTCATAAAATTGAACATAATGACATTTCAACAATAAGAAATTTTTTCCTGGCGTAGTTTGGCCCTAATTTATAGCCCATATCTACATTTGCCAGATGAAAGTAATGCTCACCTCATTTTGATTCTGGAGGTGCTAACAATTCTCATGCTCAGAGTATGAAGTAAGCTCAATCACCTAGAACTATATCATGTCAGCTAATCCCGCATCATCTACAGCTGGACCCATTAACTACCACTGACTATTGTGCCTTGTAAAACATAATGCACCCCCGCTAATCTTTCTTTCCTCCTCCATCACCCCCACCTTACCTCAACCCTCCATAGCCCCTCGTTTCCTCATTCATTCTACGAACTTGGTCGAAGACCCATCAACGCAGGGAAATCCCTCTTCTACCCAACCTAACACCACTCCTTCCCCCTCTTTCCCTTCTCATCCCACTCCCTTCCGACAGATAGATATCCTTACTGTAGCACCCAACTTATTTAAAGAAGATGTATGTGTGATCAGTCACCTGAAGATGTAGCTACGTTATGAAACCCGTGTTGTGCCTATTTAAATATAAAGTGAAACTAACAAAGTTTCATTCTTTTATTTTCCATTATATGTATCATGTTCCTTGTAATTTACCAGGAACTCAAGAAACTACAAGGTACTTCATGTTTCTAGCATGTATTTCATCTGTACGTATGTAAACGGAATGTATGTACTGTATAAATTAATGGTGTAGGGGGACAAAGCAAGGAAGTTAAGCCACCCACGTAGCCCCTACCCAAATGTCATGCCCAATTATATTATAACAGTTTTTAACAAATGTTTCGTATTTGTGGCCCATTTTCAACTAAGTTCTTTTTGTACATAGGGTAACCCCATTTCCATTTATAGCACTCCTCAGCTTTAAACGTTTTTAAGATTATCATTTGATTGCGAAAACTTAAATGAAGGTATAGACCTGAATATTTTGACGCATGCATCATTGACTCAAACCCCACTCCCCCCCCCCCCCCCCCCCTGCTATTCCCCCCTCCCCCAGCCTGGGTGCTCTACCGCCACTCCATTTCACCACTCCGTGATGCAAGCCCCCCTTCCACTTCTTCCTTGGTGCGAGATGACCTCTGCTGCCATCACACACCCTTGACACAAATCCCACCTGCCTCCACTTTTTCACCTTCAGCTCTTCCCATGGCACTGCCTTCATTCTAAACTCAATGATACTCAAAAAAAATGTGCTAAAAAGTTTTTCTAAAGCAGTTTTCTCCACCCATTGATAGAAACAATGTGTATAGCATTCAGAAAAACAGTTCCTTTAGGGACTATTTTATACATACTATACACAAATCCCATGCATTCTCCCCTTGAAAATTACTATTATGGGTTCTTTGATCCCAGCAGCATAGCACATAAAACAAGACACTTATCTTTAGCCTTCCACGACTGCTAGTCTCTTTTGCCAGATGGGCAACAACAGTCTGGCAATTTGGTTCCCACCCAATTGTCAACTGTCGCTGTCTTTGAATGGAGTGGGAATATTATTTTTTCTCTCAAATGATGCGACAATATCTTGTTTGAGCTCTCGATTTGCTAAAACCATACTTGCCATGAGCTTCTGCTAATATTTTTTTTCTTTGCTTGGGGGTTTAGAAAATTGTTAGTGACTTCTTCCCTCGCCATTGTTTAAGATGATCATACATATTTGGTAGCTCTTCATCAGCCAAATATTTAACCTGTATCCAACAATTTTGAGGTACTGAAGGAAATACAAGGTATCTACTTTCTTGTATGTTGTCCAATTGCATTTTTGAACACAACCTTGTATGATTTGGTAAACAATGTAGGGCAAAAGAAAAAATACCCGTTAAATGAAGAGGCTGAAGTAAACTTCAAAAACCACTGCAGAAAAAAATAAACACTCCATAGATACAAAAATGAATGATAAATTCACAATTGTACTTGCCCCAGGTGGCGTTTTAATGGCCCAAGAATAAACAAGCTGATAATTTAACTGTAGTAACACGTTTGAAAAAAAATAATTAGTATAAACAACAATAAGGAATAACAAGTTTTTCTTTTTTCCACTGGTACTGATGAAAAACGTAAACAACACATTCAAAATATGACACTTAAGTTTTTAGTAACATACCTACTGATAAACATTGGCAGCTACTTTTGTGGATAAAATTGGCAAGATTGCATCTACTCAACACAGCTCGCCTTATGTCTGCATCCCTGCAATGCTATACAAGCCAAAGCCACACTTACCACAAGGCTGCATTTGCCCCAACTCACCCTATTGCGTTTTCATTGCCTTTCCTACATAAAATCTAAATAATGAACTTCAAAAGAATAAAATTTATGCATGGGAAAGAGCAAGGTCAAATGTTTTTAATGCCCACACTTTTAACTTTCAGATTCCAAAATTATCGGAACGCAAACGTTAAACATACCAAGGACTATGAGCAAATGAAAAATTATCGATGGACTCTAAGCAAAATGTTCTCCCTTCAGCATGTGAAAATATGGGCGAGGAGAGGAAAAGTTACAGGAAGCTGAGGAATTTTGAAATAGTTGGCATTTGAGAGCTTATAGCCATGAAAGGCAGGCTTTATAAATTATTACCATAAAATTGGCTGCACTGTTTTAAAAAGGCACAAAGGATAACTGAATTGAAAAACATGGGCACATCAGCTATCCATTCCCAACACATTCCATTCTCATGAGGCTGCTGGAGGATAATGTATTTAGGATTCATTTGTCACTCCTAGATGAACCTAATATCAATTCCAAAGCACACCAGCATCAACTATTCTACAGTTCTGCTGTTTTCGTCTAACATGGTTCAAAAGCAAATTTCATGGGCATGACCCCATAATTTCCACATTCATATTTCCCCTTTGGAGTATAACTTAAAATGGACACTCAGAAATACCTTTGGATCGTAAATATGGAGCTTGGCCCCTTCGTCCAACAGGGTCTTGGCAACGTGAATTGCAGGGGATTCCCTCGTGTCACCTGTGTTCTTTTTGAATGCAAAACCAAGCAAGGCAATCTGCTTCCCAGACACTGTGTTGAAAAGTGACTCAATCACCTTTTCTGAAAACCTTGACTTCTGGTATTCATTCATGTCGATGACCTAGAGTTGGAAAAAGGCTTGAGTGAGAGAAATATCAAAGCATAGTATGATTTCAATACACATCTTATCTCCTCAAGGGCAGAAACCAGAATGCTGCCTGAGGCAGTACAAAATATTTAAGTTCTACAGCTGAAAAACTGAGACATTCCATAGCTCTTCAAAATATACAAGAGCACAATTAAGTGTTGAAGGTTTTCATTGAGTGCCTACTTCCTTATAGCAAGGAGAGAAGTGAAAATGATATTGATTTAACAATTCTAATACATTGAAGGAACAATGAACTGGCCGTGATTAACTTATTCAGAGTGACCTTCTGATATACACTGAAGAACTAGAATTCCACAGAAAAAAATCCTTCTTGACTGGATTGTTGAACTCAGAACCCTCAAATCACATTGAGTGTTTCAGCTGGTTAGCAACAAAGGTATCATCCTTCTGTCTTTCCGCTGTCTCTCTCTATGGGTTTTAAAGGAATTAAATTCTATTAGAGAACTGCAAAACATACCAGCTGTACCCTGTTAAGCTTTAAATTTTTCAATCTCATCAGGATAATTACTATTAAAATAATTTTAATTTTACTTGGTTCCCATGGCCTTCACATGATCACAATGTATCTGGTGTAAGGGGAAATATCAAGAATCCCACCCAGATTCAGTTCTTCCCAACAGAAAAAATAATTTCTTAAAAACAACCCCCATGTAAGCACTTTTACACATAATGGAGAAAAGAAAAGATGGGAGAGAAGTGTTTTTTTTCTATGGTTTACGCATCCAAAATGAATGAGCTTAAACAGGGTTTATAGGGGTTTTCATTTTCATTTTCCCCGACTTTTCCAAGATTTCCAGACCATTATTAGTGACTTTCTTTGACTTTTTAGCACCTGTAAACTCCAAGATTTCGATCATTTATAGAGATAAAAGTGGTATTGAGGAAGCAGAGAAGTCTAAACTTATAAAAAATTGTACGTTTATTTTCATATTAATCATATGAACTTCCAGTAATAAGAGAACAACAACTTTAAGTCAACAAAATAAAAATTATCATTCCTTACATTGATATGCCTTCAGAAAGGGTGAAAAATATATGCATTGCAGAAAAATATATGCAAAGAAGGCTAACCTGGCTTTTCCTTCCAACCTGATGTCATGTTAAAATAGCTCTTTGAATCAATCTCGATTTTTTCTTCCTCACATCATTCTACAAATTTGGCTAAGTGACTTCAAATTTGACTGAGAATAACTTTTTCCTCGCCAGAGGGACAAAGCGAAGCATTCCTGGCAAAATCGCTAGCGAATGAAAATGAAAATATGAATGGCACACCTTTCGCCAATCTATTCACCAAATCATGCAGGCTATAGCCAGAAAGAACCAGAAGAGGGCCCCTGGGCTGCCTCCTTAACGAAGCCGGCCTGAGGCCAGCCATCCCCTCCCCTTCACCCTCCTCCTCCTCCTCTGCTCCTATGTGCAGTTTTTCATCTCTTGGCATTTTCAGGGGATAAATTTAAACATTTTGTGATTTTTCCCTGACCACACGTTAAATTCCCTGACTTTTCCAGGATTTCCATGGCCGTTTTCATTTTCCCTGACTTTGCCAGGATTTCCAGGTTCCTATAAACCCTGTTAAATTAAAATCTTGGAATTGTAGCACCTTCCTGCACTAGCAAAGAAAACAGCACTAAGCAGCTGGTGTTGAGCTTACCTGTTGCCAATAAGCAGCCACTTCAGGCAAATTCAAACATTCGCATATGTACACCAAATTCAGTATGTCTTTTTGAAAGCAACTGCCACCAAAACCTAAAATACAAAATAAAAATATTTAAGAAACTCTTTTGATCAAATCAATGAGGAAGAATTTGTTTAAAACACCAATAAACTGTACATCACCCATCCATACCAACAGAGGCCTGCAAGAATTTTGAGCCAATCCTAGAATCCAAGCCCACTGCCTTTGCAACTTCAGACACATCAGCTCCAGTCACTTCACACACTGCTGACAAGGAATTGATGCTTGATATGCGCTGTGCCAAGAATGCATTGGCTGCCTACAAAAGGAGAGTTACGTGCATCAATGAGCAGAATGTGCAGAGCTTTTAATCTAACAACAGAGTCCACTCAAGAGCCGTTGAAAAGGAATAAGGGTCCAATCGGACCCTTGCCCCAAGAATTATTCCTTATTCAAACCAAATGGATAACCATGGAATATCTCAACCCCTTTAACGGAGATAAAGAGTTTCCTTTCCACTCCAATGTGGGAAACAACATAGTTTAAAAGGTAGAATTGTTGGATATATCCACACTTCCCGCAGTGAGAATGACTATGGTCGGCAGATATATCTGCTCTCCCCATCTAAGGGGTTAAACATCCTCAGCCTTCTGTGATTAAAGTGACACTTTAAGCTCCCACAAACTGTTTACAAATTCAAGGTCTCAGTTTTTACCATGATTAACACAACAGAATGTTATGTACCACATAAGTAATGCTGCTCCCTGTGCCTTGATAGCCATTATCCATAACATATATACCCCTTATTACTCATAGTGATGGCATACCTAAAATAAATTTTTGCCCATCAACTGTAAACTCAAACAGGTGTTCACAAAAATAATTATGTTACTTCCATATAATAATTTTTCCATAGTTACTTGATTTGATCCATTGCTCCACTCTGCATAGATTTAATTCTCAAACAATAAATAAATTCTTTACCCACCAATTTAATTCAATACTGGCAAGAAATTTTCCAAGTAAAACCTTAGCTATCGTCCAAGAACTCCCTCTGGTAGTATTCATTCCATCAAAATGAACTTATTACAGATTCTATCTGAGAAACAAATGTCTAAAGGAGAAACTAACTGAAGAAAGATCTGGTGCTTTCCCGACGTATCTGCTGCGTGAAGGTTTCTCGGGTCCTCCACCAGGTTATTGCGTTCATGTCTGCCGACGTTTCGATTCCCGACTCGGTCATTGACTTCAGGGTTTCTGAACGGGAAAAAGTGTCCAATTTCTCCATTTTAAAGGGATTCTGCCTCATTCAGAAGCCCTGAAGACGATGACCGAGTCGAGAATCGAAACGTCGGCGGACAAGGACGCAATAACCCGGTGGAGGACCCGAGAAACCTTCACGCAACGAGAAACTAACTGGTTTAGAAGAACACTCAAGATTCCATGCACACAAACCAACCAGTTTTGATAGCTCTGAAGACCATGTATTCATTGTAACAATGCGACTGCTGGGGAGCCAGTGCTCATACACCCAGCACAGTTCTTTAATGGCAGCCTGTCCTTCTGGAGTGTCCTCCCCTCCAATCAACACTCGATCAGCATTCAAAAGATCCTCAATTGCCGTCCCCTCTGCCAGGAATTCAGGATTGGAAAGGATCTGAAACAATGGTGACACTCATTACAGAAAATTTTCAAAGCAAAGTAATTCATGAAAAGCAGTCCAGAATCATGGCAAAGCAAAGTCAAAATAGAGCTTCAACAGGTGTTTGAGCAAACTCAAGAGTGATCATTTATGTACTAGAGAGCCCTCACCGCATGCAAATGGATGATGTGATTCCAGTAAACAGACGAAACACATAAGCTACTATAAAAGATTAGTATCTTTAATACTCTTCAATGTTTATACTTTCTTTAGGTTTGCTTCAGATCTGTTGTATTTCTTAACTTTACCACAAAAACACTTTCAAAAAATTCCATATCATGCATCGATATGAGTATCATATTTTACAACAGGTATATTGAAACCGTAACAATGGGATCTACTAGTTCATAACATGTCCCACAAAAACAAGACAATCTTTGCAAGAAAATATAACAAAACAAAATAATTGACCATAAAATGCCCTCGCATATTATAATACCTAACTCATGAAGGACTTAATTAAAAACACCTGCAGTCACCTAATAGTCCATCCAAACCTATTTAACCAAAAGGCAGAGTTAATAACTTTTTAACACTTTTCTTAATGCTTGAAAACATTAACAATCGTGAACACAAATCGTGATAACATTAAGTACCACCAAGATGAGAGTGAGAAGTGGATGACCATAAAGAATATGTAACCAGTTTTAAATTAATGAATATGTATCTTTCAGTGCCCAACTGAGGAACTTTATAAACATTTTGGATTTATACTCATACCTAATATATTATAAGCATGAAGAGTAGTAGTGGGGAAAATCTTGAAGTAGGTTAATTCTCTCATCAATGGAGCATGTAATTGGGGATGAAAATATTTACGTTATACTTATGTCCTCACCTGGTAACTGACTCCAGGTTTTTTGTTGGCACGTAATATTTTCAATATACTTTCTGCAGCACGTACAGGCACTGTGCTTTTCTCTACAACAATTTTATCGCCTGCAGCAACATCCGCGATCATTCTCGCAGCTCCTTCAACGTATTTCAAATCGGCTGCACGTCCCTAGTAGATATAAGGAAATAACAATCCCAATAATGAGGAAACAAATAAACACCAAAATTTTATGCTATAAAAATTCTTGAAAGTTACCTTCCCCATGCCAAAATTTTTAGTCGGAGTATTCACGGAAATAAATATTAAATCTGCTTCTTTAATAGCAGTTCGAATATCAGTCGAAAAAAATAAATTCTTTCCTCGGCATTCCTGAACAACAGCGTCCAAGCCAGGCTGAAATTAAATTACAAGCAAATAATGAAATTGTACATAACCCTGGACATTTGGGGGTAAGATATTTAATATAAATACACCAAAATAGTAATCATTACCAACCTCATAAATAGGTAATTTCTCGGAATTCCATTGCGCTATCCTATCTTGACTTTTATCAACAACAGTAACAGTTATATCAGGGCATTTCTTTGCTATCACACTACACGTAGGTCCACCTACATACCCAGCTCCAATACAGCAAATTTTTTTAATCGGCATTATAGCTGCTTCAAAAACAATAACCAGTGAAGATGTAACTGCAGATCCTTAGTTCAGGGAATTTTTGTGCAATATCTATCTGTTTCTAAACTTCATTAGAGCGTTGCCTACAAAATTAAAATGAAAAACTTATCATTTCCACTTCCAATTAATTTAAATAACCATACCCTGTCAACCACATTCCCCGAGCTCTAGCCTTGCGCAGCTCACCGCACGACAGGACAGGGAATAATGATGCTTTCCTGAACTCAAGCTACGTGGCGCCAGCGGTCATGAGCATGTGTGATGTGTACGAAAAAAACCGCGGTAACCTTGTCGGCGTTCTCGGCCGTGTCCGCAGCTTGGGATAAGACATGGGATAAGGGGTTGACGTCTACGTGGCTCTTCCGACTTGTTTCTCCTGCCATGACGTAAAACTCTCTAATTTTCCGGTTTTCCTTTGATAATAGCTCCACCACATATTTTAAAAGCATAGCAGACACTATTTTAATTTATCTTACCTTCCATAGTTCGTCTTACAAGAAAATTACATTATATACAGACTCAGTATTTACCTTAAAATATATAGATAATGATGAAAATTTTTCTCGTTGGTATGCCATTGTATCATGATCATTCGCCGAACGAAATATTTCTAGAAAATGTGTTCCATCTGGGTTGAATAAAAATATCTTTTTCCCTTAAGGTGGCATAGAATTAAGGCGAGCAATATGCATGCGAATTAATATTCATATAACTTTGGAGCTGAAACATAAATCACGATACAAGAATAAACACTGACGGAAGTTGGTACCTAATTACGATAAAAATCTAATGTTATAACTAACATCATAAACTATATTTTATAACAGCGGCGTCGGAAGTGGGGGACAGGGGGGGGGGGGCGAATTTGTCCCGGGCCCTTGAGGAATGAGTAGTCTTCATTAATAAAAATTACATTTCACTTGTTTCCAGCTTGCTTTTTCCCTTCTGACACATATTCTACCACCTTCATATGCTCTTGTAGCGGAATTCCAGTCTCTACACCCTCCTATCCACAAAAAATGCGGACCCTCTTCATAGGAGCCGGGCCCTTTACTCAAGAGCCGGGCCCTTTTCAGGGTTGGTCCATTACAGCTAAAATATAGTTCCGACGCCCCTGTTTTATAATGGGAAAGCTTTACCCACTTCTTTGGACTTATCGGGAAAACCAGAATTTTATATTTTCTTGGCAAAAAAAACAATTTTATTTCATAAATATTTGAGGCTGCAATTTCACTAAAAATTATTTTTCTTTTCTAATGCATAAAGAGAAAACGCAGGACCAGCTTTGAGCATTCAACAAAAGCGTAGCAGATTCATTCATAAGGTTCGAAGAAAATAAACATCAGCATTAGACATATGATTTTTACGTAAAATATTGTTCCTAACATTAAAGTGCTGAATATGGAGTGCTTTGGCTTTTGCTTACATGCCTTTAACGGAATCAGATATATATTTATCTTGTTCTTTAGGTACAAACACAAATTAAACGTGAGCTAGCAAAAGGAATTTAATGAATAATTTTAATGAAAATGTAGTTGCCAAACACATATAGCTGCTAATTTCTCGTATCTCATTATTTTCAGGGATTTTAAGATAAAAAGCAGTTACATTCGACTGATTAGAAATATTTCGTTTAATTCTTAAATTCACCAGATGTATTTCAACAATCACATCATGTATACATGTATGTATTACGACATTAAAATGTCGTAGGCTATGATTCACTTCTAGTTTCAATTATTAGATATTTCAATAAACGCATCGGCATGCTTTTAAGGAATTTGAAAGTCCTCTTTTATACCTAACCTCTTCCATTATATATCCATTGGTATTTTCATTTCACCATATTATCATAGTCACTTCCAGTGTCTTTACGGGACTTCTTTGCGCAAATTAAATCCCAACGCCACCGATTTCATGACATAAATTTTGTACACTTTGAAAAAATGAATTGCGTTGAAACTTAATTCACTAAAAGACGCAGAAACTGTAGGATACTAATATAAAAACTTATTATTTACATAATTTGCATTGGTGCGGTATGATTTTATTCCGCGTGGTGACAGAGCGATGAAGTGCCTCTGAGATGTTTGGCGAAACCTGTATGGTCTCATGGTTTTGATCAATCTTCTTCCGCTCGAGGCAGGCACGTAGCCAGGGGGGGAGGGCTTCTGGTGCTTCAGTCCCCCCCCCCCCCCCCCCCCCCCAACCCCGAAATTTTTTCCCAATAATTTTGTTGCTCTGATTTTAGCAGTGAACTTTACCAGTGAGTAGAGATAAGTATGGGCACTGTAAAAGTAAATACCAAGCACTGAAAATTAAGGGAAGAGATTTGTAACATATCGGCACCGCATGTGCAGGCTGATTTGTTTCAAGTTTCGCAAGACTAAGCCCCCCCCCCTCCACGTAGAAAATTTCTGGCTACGTGCCTGGCTTGAGGTGCAAATTACTGAGTCATAAACTGATTACGTCAACTTCCAGGAATGCGTTCGAATTAAGATGGTTCCTCAGCGTCGTAAGCATTGAATTTTCGGCGGTGACGTCCACATCACCGACATTGAATTTATTTTGAAAATCTGCCTGCACTGGTCGACATGCGAGCCATTGCTTTAGTATGATTATAGTGAAGTTCTGCCGTTTGATTGACGCGAAGCACTTTCCGAGCAGGGCGATTCGTCTCTCATGTGAGCTTCTGCTTCAGCTCCTCTCCAACTCACTCACACTCCCTACACCGCAGCTCCCTGCATATCCATTAAATATCTTGGAATAAGACTGACACATGATCTTTCCTGGGGTAAACACATACGTGAAGTAATGGGTCAAGCGAATCGTAAACTGGGATTCGTCAAAAGAGTACTGGGTAAATGTGACGATCATGTACGAGAAATCAGCTACTTTTCTACTTATAAGACCTCATTTGGAATATGCTGCCAGTGTATGGGATCCATACGAAATCGGTCTAAATAACGAACTTGAACGTGTGCAGCGAAGATCGGCAAGATTTATAAAGGGACGGTACGATAACCTTATTAGCGTAACCAGTCTATTAAATGAATCAAATTGGGAATCATTGTCAGATCGCAGGTTGAAATTTAGACTTAATCTCTTAATCAAATTCCAAGGCAATATTTTCAGTGATGATGTTAAAAATATTTTGCGGACCCCAACTTACTATGGTAGACTGGACCATAATCAGAAAATTAGAAAAATTGATTGTCGAACTGACAGATTCAAAATGTCCTTTTTCCCTCGTACTATTAGGAATATGAATAACAGTAAATATATCCAATACGAGTGTAGCAATGGATAACATTGGTAGCTGCATGTTGGTGGACTTAAAGCTAACCCAACCAACAGCATGTTTTTGCATGTATGCTTTGCTATTTTTATCTTTTTTAAATAGTGTAGTTTTGAACAGTACCTATATAAATGCTAATCCTTTTTTATACATGATATGAACTAAATATATATCCTACCAAAGTTATCCCTCCTCCTCTCACAAATCACAATAGTCATCCTTCCCTTAAACAGAATAACCTTTCCACCAAAATATAAACATTACCTTACTACCTGAATTCTCTTACATTCCTTGTTTTAAAAAAAACATCCCATCTCTATCATAAAACTCTCTACCTGAAACTATCCTTCGAGTAATCTAACCACGACCTCAGAGGACGAAAATCCGGAAAGGCGCTATAGGATCACTAACTCAAGTCTGGAGTATGCATGATATGTAGTGCATGTTTGGTGAGAATTCACCCCCCTGCCACACACCTTTATGGTGGCTGGTTGGTTGGTTGGTTATTTAGGGGAGGCGACCGACATCTGAGGTCATTTGCGCCATATAGGATAGGTGGGTAATTGGGTAATGGTAGGAGTTTTTAGGGAACGGAGGAAGGGTGGAGAGAAACCCGGCGTCGGCATTAGCCTACTCTTAACGAAAGGCGCCAAGGGGACCACGGCTTAACGTCCCATCCGACGGACGGAGTACTGTACTTGAAATGCCCTCCACTAGGCACTCAAGTGGGGACCGGTTTTCCACTGAAAAATCTGCCACTGCCGGGAATCGAACCCGTGCCCTCGGGATGGGAGGCCAGTACTCTAGCCACCACACCAACCCGATCCCCCCCTTTATGGTGGCTTGCAGGGTGTTATGTAGATGTTGATACTCTCCAAAGTATCTTTCCCTTTCCAGACCTCTCTTCCACAGCATCCTAACTTCAATACACGAACATTAACCTACTCCATCCACCTCCTAATATGCTCCGGAACTTCCTTTCTTCTCCCATCATACTCAAGAGTTCAAAAATTTTCTCCCTTTCCGTCCATCACTTCTTTTCCAACAACATTCACGCTAACATTTCGAAAGCTCCCGATCTTTCCTCGTCATCAGTCCATTGATTGATCGGGATCATGGATTCTTCCATCACGTTGCCGCTATCGTCATCAAAGATCCGCCGCTAAAAGTAACTGGTTCAACGATTCACTCTTTCGATGGGGATCGATGAATTGACATACTGGACAGACGTCGATAGCCATGTCACTCTCCTTAAGAAATCTCGTGCGCGCGGGTTACGAAGAACCAGAGTCACCGGTCTCAAATTATATGCAAAGCTCGAACTCTTCCCTTAAACCTTCTCCCTGCGCAGGTTCTCGTCATGTGTTTTCTTACGTCACAGACTGTTTACTTATCCAAGCTATCCTTCCCCTAGAGTAATCAGCACTACACCCACCTTAATCCAAAATGTTTCCTAGGGAACAAAACAGTTCCACTCTGCGTGTGAGCGAGAAATCGATTCAGTCTCCACACAAGAAATGACGCTATTTTTGATCATTGATATGCCAAAATAGCCGCGGCAACAACCATGGTTCATCCGTAAGCCATCAAGCGTTTGGGGACAGAAATGAGATGTTTAACGTCAGGCTCAGAGTTGATCCAGAACCTCTAATAATTTTATGTCATAAGACATCTTCTGTTCTTATGTACGCAATCAAGAAAATTAGTGACTTGTGATTCTTCAGCGAAGACTAAATGCTGATGCCTAAACTCCTTTCCTAAACAAGCTAAATCCACAATTCATAGATATAATTCCAATGTGCGTTATCAAAGTGGACCAACTGTTTCCCAGCACTTTTTATCTTTCCGCGAACGCTTGACTGATGTATTGGGTACACCAAAGCTTCAAAGCATGCGAAGGAAATCGATTAAAAAAAACCTCTGGTGAGCCGGAGTTATTGATATCAATGAATATCTACAGAAAGCAAGTCTGCTGGATGAAAAAATTTCCCAAATTCTCAAACCGAGTGTTTTGTAGGTCAGATACCTTCACGCGTATAAGAAAGAGTGTGATTAACGCCGAGGACGATAAGCATCTCGCGAAGAGGAAAGGGGCGTATCCTCTGTTCTGCGCGACATAAAGCCTACGTAAACTACGGCGAACTACGAGGAATAATGACGAGGAATGATAAGCGAAGTGAAATGCGCTGAAAATGCACCTGGGCCTATCAAAACATCTGTTTAAAGACTGCTACAAAACGTGCGGAAGAACAGGTAGAGAAAATCTACCGAGTTAAAAATCACTTTTATTTTCTTTCATAATAGCTATTGAGAATTATTACGCAAAAGACTACCATCACCTTAGACAAACATTTATGAAGGCGCAAAGGTGATTCGGAATCTTTATTTCCATCTGACGGCAAATAGGATGGACTGAGTTAACATAAGGGTTTTATTTCCGAACGTTATCATTTTGCTTTTTAAAATGGTATTTATTGGTACAAATATGGTTATTGGAAAAATTAATGGCGCCTCGCTAAGTCCTGATGAACCTTTCTGAGGAAAACGCGAGCTTTGGTGACATGGATGATCAATTCCAGAAGCCATAGCCTTTCTCGTAAACTCTCAATAACATCACAATGCGAAGAAAACCTGGAAATGATCCTGGACCTTTCTTGGAATTAAAAACTACGGTAAATCAGACGCTGAACGTAATCCGTTACGAAAGGGTAAATGTGAACCAAAGTGTTTCAAAAACATTTTTCTCCAACTTAAAATCGCCGTATTTCGATGAAATTTTCACAAAACAACCTGCCAACACGACGCTTTACTCTCGCTACAAAAATTTGGAAAAAGGGTTAATTCTGAACCAAAGGGTGACTATTTTCAAAAACATTTTTTTCCAACTTAAAATCGCCGTAATACTTTCTCTATCTTACAATGTTGGAATTTAATCACTATAATACACCGTTTTTGCCGTATGAATTTTTGAAAAGAGTCACCCTTTGGTTCACATTTGCCTACGAAAGTAATATTAACCGTCTAATTAAAGGTTCGAGCAATAAATTATTTTCAAAAAATTTAAAATTGTGGTTCAATACGTCTTCAGCATCCCATTGTTCTATGAAGGCTGCCTGATTTTCACAAAGTTGCGCCTGAACATATCGAAATTAATGCGTGGATTTTTCTGCTGCATCTCTGGTAAATGGAATGGTCTCCTAAGTTCCTACCCATCCCTTTGGCCTCGTAATCTCAAGTTGACCGGACTGATCCAATGCAGAATGATCCGAAACAGATGAAATGAGAGCAACGATAATTTTGCTTCAAAATCCTCTTTGCCATCGCAACCGTTTACATTCCATTTATTTACCGCAATGGGGAATATGCATGAAATTTGTTTATCAAATGATGTACTTGATGTGAAATTTTCTCACCAATTCAAATATATAATCCAAACTTATCCATGCCAACCACAACGATTATTAAATTATTTTAAAATGTTCCCAAAAATTGACGGAAGTCACGTGACCTGGGGCCTTATTCTGTAAAGTCGAATTCGAGATTCCGACGTCACAACAATACCCATATATGGAAAAAAAGTCATAGTTTGTAGTACAAACCGTGCTCCCTTGATGCCGCGACGGTCGCTCCGGCTCAAGGCGACGGAGTCGTATCATTTTGCGGATCATTTCGTTCATAATCCGTCGCCAAATATTTTCTGACGAGCAGGCGCTGCCTTCGCGGTGGGCACCTATAGAAGCTTCGATTGTAGCAGACGACTTGTTGATATTTATCGCGCGGGATACAAGGTGAGAATGTATCTACTAGTAGTACTAGTAGACACATTCTCACTAGTAGTACTAGTACTACTAGTAATTCTAGCTTTTGATTAAATCTTTCATGTCTCCGTTTCCTTGCCGAATATACAGTTAGAAGTATAATAAAATGTTTGTTTTGTTTTCAATTGTCGCCATGCAATGTTTTTGTTTAATGTTGCTTAAAAATTGTCGAGTGGACTAGACATAGGTATAAGTTTTTTATACGCGCAGGAAGTTAGGCCACGCCGTTTCCACCCCACGGACTACGAATTCAGGGCTACCAACATAACTGAACAAATACCATTCAAACAATTAAAATATCAACATTTCTGTTCCCTTTCACTAATATAGCATGCTTCTGCAGGGGCGATCTACATTATAGAGAGAGATGGTATCATGTTGGAAATCACATTGTTTGAGCAAATCTCATTATGCTGGCAATTGTTTTGTACGAGTACCTTTCTTTGTGTGGTTGTATTCTACCGACAAATTCTGAAATAGTATGGACGTCCCCCCTGTGTGGCTATCTCCCCCTCCCACACACATTTATGGTGGCTTGCAGGGTATATGTAGACGTCCTTTGGTCTTCGGACGCGTACATTATCGCAGGATATTGAACGGTTGTTCTATATTTGTTATCTGCTACTGTGATATCAACCATTCCAAATGAATGTATGTACTATATAAATAGAAACATAGGCGGATGGAGGAATATATGCACGAAGATGTAATGATTCACTCGAGAAAACAATATCATTACAGAAGCTGTTGACACAATCAATTGATAAAACCAAAACATTTCGTGATTTAATTCCAAAGGTGTAATCACTTTCAATTTTCAGAAGTTTCACTTTCTTAATAAGTCCGCCGTTATTCCATACCAGCATATATTGTTACATTTTAAAGCGAATACATTGATTACAAACATCAACAGTTAGTCATGTTGATTAACTATTGTTAATTACCTCAGTTGTTCCTTCCATTGTAATAATGGCGCGCTGGATAGATTGGATAACAGTCAACTGTTATACGTCATTTCGGCGGTGAACGATGTTCGCGAATCGTTCGTCGCGGTGACCCACGACTCTCCATATGAGCCGAAATTCTTTCGACTTTACGGAATAGGCCCCCTGAAACGCCTTCTGACGTCACAGCACGGTACCGGTTCCATATTGCTACGTACATAGACATTTATTTTTAAAGGAAAACGAAGAAAACATATTGTTTTGAGGTTTATAGCCGTTTCTCGAACGAAAAGATGCCTGAAAAAATACTTTAAAAAGCACATTCCGACAATTTCCTTGGGTTTCCCTTAGGGCGGCGTTCTTAAAAAAACTGCATATATGGACGATTTGATCGTTACAATCCATACCACGCAAATAAAATATCGAAATACAATCGTTTATTTTGCATTAAACAAATGAGATCAATACATGCGTTATCGCCTAATATTCATTTAGCAACTTACCTCCTCGCATAAACAGATAAACAACGTCCAGAGTGATACCGTGCCGTGACGTCATGCGACGAAGTCGTGTTTTTAAGCTGCCGAAAAAGTACGATTTTCAAAGAGTAATATCTTTGTAACGCAACTTCATTCTTCAGCAAAATTTTCGCCAAGCACATTTTAGCTAATAAACTTCACAATCAAAGAGTTATAAAAAATAGTGCATGTTCCCCATTCTTGCGCTCACAAAATGAAGCGGCTCATTTACGATGCGAATCACTCAAACTGATGTGTGAATTTACGTTGAGTGCTCTGTCAGTTGCAAGCGCTGTGAAATGCAAGCCCTTGAAACACATGCTGACAGATCTCAATCATCCGAAGCCACTTAAACCAGCGTTGTTGCCGTTAAAAGAGTGGATCAGATATATTGAATCTTCTTTACTGAACAACTCAAATCACATGCCGATTCAGGTAAAAAGACATTTGATTTATATTAGTGACAAATCTTGTTTTTACCTCTTTTAATTGAGAATTTCAAGTGTTGTACAAACAAAATTGCCCTCCATGACAATTCATTGTTTTCTTCCCTAAATTTAAATTATCTTTTAGATAATTAGTTTATTATTTCAACAAGATATACATAGTATCTATCCATGGCAGGGGCGTCGGAACTATTTTCGCTGGGGGAGCCAGCGTGAAAAGGGCCCCGGCTCCTAATAAAATGGCCCGGCGCCTAAGAAAAGGGCCCGTATTTTTTTTCGCGGATAGGAGGGGGTAGAGACTATAATTTCGCCAGAAGAGCATATGAAGGTGTGAGGATAAGTGTCAGAAGGGAAAAAGCAAGCTGGAAAGAAGTGAAATTTAATTTTTATTTTAAATGAAGACTACTCATTTCTCAAGGGCAAGGGGCAAATTCGGCCCCCACTGCCCCCCACTTCCGATGCCGCTGGTCCATGGTACATATTAGGTCCGGTACCCCTTCTTACTTCCTCAGGAGAAGGGGGAATTAAGTGGCTCCAAAAACGAACTATGCTGTACTCGCCTTGCTGCTGAAGCCATGGAGATTGGCAAAGAGTCAGTCGCCTTCAATAGACACCTGAGTCATCTTCGCTTTCAATTATTTGAAGGCTTTGGAAGTGTGCCAAGAAAGGGCCAATCCGCTTCCGCCGCCGCGGTATACCGAAAGCACGTAGGAAACTGGAATTTCGAGCGCAGTGGGAGTAGATAAGGGGAGAGTGATTTCATTCCATGAGGAAGGCTGGTTACTACCTATTATCAACGCTTCTGAAACATACACTCCTCAGACATCTATAAAGGCCGCTTAACATGATACATTTTTTTTACAATTTCTTGTACAAACTCTTGTATGAGGAAATTGTATCGTGTAAAGCGGCAAATTGTACGAACGCTTGTGCGATTGCCTGAATGACTGAACGGGAAATACTGTTCTAATCCATTTCAGATAAGCATACAATTTCGTTCCGTTTATATACAAGCGTTTGTGCAAGAAATTGTACAACAAATTGTATCGTGTAAAGCGGCCTTAAGAAGGTAAACGCTAAGGAAAGGTATGACCTCCAGATGATGGAGTTTCCGCTTGCCTAGTCTGCTACAAACGTGCCGGCAGGGCAACATGCCGACCTGTCAATCCAAAGGTCGAAGGTTCGCATCTCTTCTCGGGCCAACATTAATAAATATATAGGTTTGGTAAGGCGGTATAACCTCAGTAATTGGAACACCATGATGCCAAACTCTAATTATCACCACTACTGGCAAACGGGTAATATACTGAATCCCTGAGTGTATTAGTAGCAACCCAAAAGCTGTTTTTAATTTCCATCATGTGCTCAGCCTTTTCCCGTTTTTCTTCTTTCATTTGTTTACCTACCGCGAACTTTTCTTTTCCTCCATGGCCTCTGCCTTCTGATTAGCATTTCTTCCTCATTCTTAGCTCAATTTTTAAATGGACACTGGGAAATTAATATCACTTATTTTCTCGGCACCAACCCGTGGTCTCATCAGTACATCTCATGTCACCCATGCTATCGTAACAATGGCACAGCTCAAAATGACGCTCATTATTGCCCGAAAATTAGTTTAATGTTTCCAGTATTTCACATTTATTTCACAAATTAAATTAATTACATTCACTTTCTCTTAAAAAGAAATAAGGCTTTTCGCCAAGAGACCTCTAAATATTGCAACTTTCATCTCTGCACTGGTCGATGATGTGCGATGCTTCCGATACGCCATTGGATGCTGCATGTTTCAACAATCCACGGGCTTCGCTGAAAAGAAAGAACACGTGAGCTTTATCTACACACGTCATAGCCACAAAAATGGTGCCGTCAATCATTGTCCTCTGTTCGGTATGACTAATGTGTGAAACCGTAACCACCGAGAGTTAAGGCCTGCGCAAAGCATGAGGTTTACGGAGTGACGTCATTGTGAGTGGTGCTACAATATTCCATAGAGGGTCTACGGAATTGCTAGAGCCGATTGTTGTTGACTGTTGATTGAAACTGGTAAACACAAAAGTCGCGTTTGGAACGCTGGTTTTTGCAGTCTTTGTGCGCGCTTGATAAGTTGTTTTTCACTGTATTGGTGAATATTAAGTGGTGTTGTGTCATGCCTACATCCTGTTGTGTTCCACGGTGCCGCGGAAATTACAGGAACGGGTCTAAAGTGTCCGTTTTTAACATTCCAACGGAAGAGGACCTCCGAGCAAAATGGATACGCTCCATCACAAGGGAGAAATTTGGGCCCTCCAAGAGAAGCAAGGTATGTGCTTGAGTTATTATCCCCACTAACGTATTATCATTTAAGTTATTGTTCCTATTTTTTGTATTAGTAACTAGAAATTGGCTTCATTATTCTGAAAATTCGCTGCGTATTGGTAGCAATACTTGAGTTCATAAGTGTTGATGCCGATTAAACTCTCCTGTTTATTCTATGCTTATTATAAACCGTAATTTGTCGCGGTAAAAAGTATGGCTCTTTACGCGGTGGGATATTAAAGTCATGGGATACTTTCAGACAAGCTAATTAATTTAGTAAGAAGGGTCTAAAAGGCATATGCCCACTAATATTATGCAATTAATGGCTACTATTGTCATTTTGAAATCTTCCGAATATTTTTTCTCCCCGAAGAAGCATTGCTATCATAACGCAGGTTAATTTTTTGGCTTAACCTTTTGAGTAAACTCAAAGCCAATTTGTTTACATCTACATCTACGCGATACCCTGCAAGCCATCGCGAGGGTGTGGCAGGGGTTATGTTTAGTGACGACGTTAGATATATTTTAAGGACCCCTGCATATTATGCTAGGTTTGATGAGATAAACAAGATTAGAGAGATAGAATGCCGTACCGATAGATTCAAAATGTAATTTTTCCCAAGTAGATTAGAGAACACAATAGGTAGCATAGCAAAGGGATAGGTAGGTGAAAAATTGTTGGAGTAGTCTGTAGTGCATGAAGAATGTTTAATCATTTAGTTTGCTGGGGAAAGGAAGAAAAATACCTATATTTTGAGAAAACTTTTCTGGCAAGTAACCACTTCGTCATTAAGTTGACAGTAACCATCTAGTTGCGCGTGGATCTTATACCTAGCATTTTCCCATGCAATAGTAGGTATCACTGTAGCTCTTAGTAGCATGAAAGTAGCGCACATTTGGTGAGCTTCACCCCCTGCCACGCACCCTCGTGGTGGCTCGCAGGGTATTAAGTAAATGTAGATTAGATCAAACGTAGGCATTCCATTTTAGATGAACAGACTGATTATGAAGTAATTTCCCATGGAAAATAAAATACGCGTAGCTCACCTTCGCTGGCTTAAATTTTGAGTGGGATTGAGGATATCTCTTTGTAAATATGCTTGCTCACAAAAATACTTGTTCTCTAATGCAATCAACAGTGTCTTTATAATTATGAAATGGTGAATTAAAATGCATCTTTCTGCTGAAGACTGCCCACCCAAAAAGATAAGTCGACTCATGATCTCACGTGGAGAAAACATTCGCGAAATAATTGGTCGAGCAAATCGTAAATTGGGATTTGTTAAAAGGGTTCTAGGTTAGTGCGAATCGACGACGTTGCGATGTCACACACCTTTTAGATGGCTTGCGGACTATTATCTCCACTTTGATTTAGATAAGTTTTAGCAGTAAATCCTTGCGAACCATGTAGACTGTGTAAATTTCATGACCAAGAGTTGGAAGGAAACCATCTCTAGACTTTGAAGACTAGCCAAACATTTCACCCATTTCTGATATTAGTTTGAATTTAATTCACTGAATTGAAAGAGAATAATATATATTCGCGTATCATAAATAGGGGGAATAATAAATAAATTGTATTGGTATTCTGTATTAATATTACTGAAACTTTCCTCTTTTAGGTCTGTGAAGATCATTTTGACCCACATGATATCTTGCGAGTTGTGGAGGAATACGAAGAGAAGGCAAGAAAAATACTGTGTTCTCCACTGAAATGGCCAAGGCTGAGATCAGGAACTGTCCCATCCCTGTTCCCGAACTGCCCAAAGTATGCACTTGTAGACATAGCGTCGTACTGCAATGAGAGCTAGGTGTGTCCTACGTTATCCCTGGAAAATACTAGACGGACAACTTGGATCAATAGATACAGCTAAAATTCTGTTATGTGCAGCTACTAATATTTTTTAAATAATTATTGCAAAAAAGAATGATTTGGTGGCTGAGGAAAAGACAATGACGGCAAGATGTTTGAATATTTTTAAAAAATGTTGTGTATATTCTTGTCACATATTTGTTGTAATAAATTTATTTGCATTACAATGTTTCGAGTATCTCTTTTCTATCAACCTAGACCTTAAATAGCTTAAGTAGGAACATGATATCTGCTTGGCTGTTGGCTGAGATGTGCTTAAAACAGAGTAGGTGAGTGTGAAATTGAATATTTTGTTCCCCTTTACAAAAAGTATTTATGCCTTGGATTATGTAAGTTGTGTTTGTCAACTAAACTCAGCTAAGCATTGCGTAGATCAATTTTTTCTCATGTCTTTCATTTTTCCGGATCTATCTGCTGAACTCAAAGTTTTGGATTTCTTGTCTCTTTAGCTCTTTGTGAACTCTTTAAAATACAATCTTCAAAAGCCTCCAATTGCTGATTTTATTGTGAAGCCTAATTATTCCAAGTCATTTGGTTGTTCAGCAAGTAACGATTGATTTTTCGCATTTCCCATAACTTCCGTGGTATAACGTTGGTAGTTTCGTTTACCCTAGAATCAATTCTCCGTTGACTTTAATTTTAAGAGGCAATAAGCTAACGAATTTCAAAGATAGACCTTTATCAATACCAGTACTAATGGCTTAAAGTTAACCGTCGGTCATACGTACGGTTGTGTATAAGTAAAGTATACGTGCTGACAGAGCCGGGTGGAATTTTGCTTCGGTGGTTACGGGCTGAACGTACGACCATAGCACCACTCAGGATGACGTCACGACTCATCGCGCCGGCCTTAACTCTCGGTGGTTACGGTGAAACTCCCTCAGCGAACGTAAGAACGCGCTTCCTGGGCGCATGCAATTTTTATTTCGCGGCGCGTCCTTCAGGGAAGCGAAAGTCCACGACAAGGCTGTCTACGGCGATTCGGTGACGGAATGCAAATGACAACGATGATGCCACCGACGAAGCCTGGATGTTTGCAGGGAAAATATAGGTCGTGACGTCACCGCGGCCTTCCACCAAAAGAAGAGCGCCTGGCGAACCCCCGGCAAACAATCTTGGTGCCTCCGTGGTGCGAGTAGCGATTCGGAATGGGATCGTTTACCATGTTTTTTTAATTGCAGAATCTGATAGTGTTCATGAAATAAAAAGACCCGTTTTTCCGTTCTTCGATCCATCAATCACTTTTCGAGTTATAAGCTGCGAAAGATTGATTTTTTTAACCCTTTCGGAAAAGTGGGCGTGCAAAGGACTTGTACGTCATCCACTTCGTCCAATCACAACTGAGACCGCGAAGCTCCTTCGCCCAATCACGATTGGGGACACAGCTGACTCCGCCAATAGAAGTGGTTGCTAGACTCCATTCGGATTATTTTGAAAGGCATTGCATTATTGGACTACATCGTGTAAATTGTGAATAAGCGAACAAACTTCAGCACACTTTTATTCACGTAGAAATGTTTAAGAAAATATTTTGATTGTCAGCTGTTTTATGTTATTTGCAGGATGCGACAGGATCTGTGCATGCAGACCTCCCCTCCCCACCTACACTCCCCTCCCTTCAACAACCCCCCCCCCCCAGTCTTCCTCGCAACAATCAAGGACGGGAGGGGTGGATGACGTAGCAATCCTTAACGCAGCTCGTTCGGTGGGCGTAACCTTTTGCTTAAGGTAGAACCAGCGCTTCGAAGCACTACTTTCATAAGACGAATATAGCATGCCGGAACAACATAAAATTGCTCAAAATGTTGTTAATAATAATTTAAAACGATTTTCAACTATTAAAACATGGCTACGCGAAACATGACTTCTCTTCCAACTGAAGTAATTTGGTGATATGAAGAAAGGCTTTTATATTGACGCCATGGGTCAGAGGCACTTTAAAAACTTTATCAGGAGCAACAATAAAATTTCATAATAATAAATTAAGATATGAAATAAAAAAACAGACCTAAAAATCACTTTTCATCTTTACATAGAAACTTAATTAAAAGAAATTTATTAGACATATTTGCTGACGACGAACTGGACAACACCGTAAAGAACGTGTAAATATTGATTAAGGCTAATACTTTTTGTAAAATCTAAAGGGACGGAATATTGCTGAAAGTATTTTTCAAATAAACCCTTTGAGTGCATTTATTGATGGATGTCGAATCGTGGAAGTAAATGTTTTGGCTAATGTCCGCATAACGACCTCTTTTATGTGCATAATATGCAGAATCTAGACGGTGACTGTAATAGTACGTTTCATAATACTTGAATGTTTTGTGCATATTATTTATATTATTTAATATTATATATATCGTGCATAGTACTGTAATCGCATATTATTTAATCTATTGCGCATTTTATTAGGTTCATTATATATTATATTCTTTTAAAGAACTAATAGACCATCGTGAGTAGCAATAAAGAAGCGACTCTATCGTATAAACAGTGTTAAACCTATTATTTTCAGGGATCTATGATATTCCGTGTATGACGACTGCTAAGTGTAAAATATTTTAGCGCACTCAGGTATTCTTCAAGTAACCAGTACTAACAGGGAGTACAGTACAAATGGTACTAATCAAAGACACAGTTCATAGTATAAATCGTCTGCAATCGTGACGTAAGGAATAAATGACGGAGGTACTGGGCCAGTTTGTTTTCATTACTCCCCTAACATCGTTGCCAGACTTCTGTCGCTATGGTGGCTAAGGAACGGAAGTTATTCTTTTCATCGTTTTTCAATCATAAATATTAGCCTTAAATGGCCGACGAGGCAACCTGAAAAAAATACATATTATCCGTTTATTATTCAGCCACAATATACTAGTTTTTGAGATGGTGTTTTCAGGGGAAATTTTGAGAAATAAAATTTTTAAGGGAGGGACGTCACCATTCTTCCATAAGAGCAATGTAATTTGAGGCTGAAAATGACGATTTTCAAATCCTGAAATAAGCGTAAATTGGCCGATGACCCCCAAATATTTTTTCATGGATTGACGAAGGAATGATTTCTCTACAATATATCAAAATATCAAGGCATGTTTTCGGAGGAACTTGTAGTAGAGGTTCTACCTTAAGCCCGAATCACACGATCATTTTTCTCGTCCCTTTAAAGGGATCATTTAATAGCTATAGCTTTCAGGGACCGCCAAAATGATATAGCTCATGCTATCATTTCGCCGCTCACACGATCATTTTTACCGTCCCCTCTCGTATCATTTCTGTTCGCGAGATACGGTAAACAACTTCGTAACTATGGATGATTTACATCGTCGTGGACTGCTTTTGGCTGCAGCCAAACATTTCTTTCAGAACGTGCGCTCTGATTGGCTAAATGACAGGCCCGAGGGACGGAAAAAAGTACGTGCTCAAATGACGAAAAAAGGGATAGCGATCCCTATCATGGCCGCTATCCGTGAAGTGATCAAATCAGATGATCATTTTTAAGCTATCATTTGAGCTACCATTTGAGCTATACCTGAAAAGGGACGTAAAAAATGATCGTGTGATTCAGGCTTTATTTTAATTTTTTGATTTATGAGTGAATGGCTCTGGTTAGAAGATTAATTTTTTCCCTAACATTAGTTTTTCGTTTCATATAACGATTTCGCGTACAAAATAGAGACTTCGGTTCCGAGTAAACGACTCCACTGTCGTCATCAATTTAACCTTCAAACCTCGGCATCTTACAGCAAAGTCCGTCTATATAGACGGACCTTTCTCAGCGATATAGACGGACCTTGTCTTAGAGCATAGAGGCAAAAATTTAGGTTTTAACGACGGGAAATAAAATGTTCTCGGGCATGGTTTGGTCGAGAACAGTAATTTCTGTAGATAATACTAATTCCTCGAATATTTTATTTGGAATACTGCACCAAATGTCTTATGTTAGCATGTATGTGGCTACTTTTTACTACACTCCGCCGTTTGCATGCACTTTGAGTTCATTACCCGAGATGAAACATTGAGATACCGAAATCAATATACCGGGCTAGATTAAAAACCGGAACCAGGTATGTTATCGTTGAGTTTTTTTGTTTGTTGTTATTTCCAATGGAGTCTCGAGCGTGCTTATCACCAGTCGCGCGATTTCTCCAGGCCATTGTGGCATTCACATTTGCCACACACTCCTTCCTTATCTATGGGAGCTCTCCGAAAGCGACACCCCTCCCTCTCGCAATGCGAGTTCGACATTTTAATGACAACAAATATGACTTTAAGGTAGAACCTCTACTACAAGTACCTCCGATAACATGCCTTCATATTTTGATATATTGTAGAGAAATCATTCCTTCGTCAATCCATGAAAAAATATATGGGGGTCATCAGCCATTTAACGCAGATTACAGGATTTGAAAATCGCTATTTTCAGCCTCAAATTACATTGCTCTTATGGAAGAATGGTGACGTCCCTCCCTTAAAAATTTTATTTCTCGAAATTTCTCCCGACAACACCATCTCAAAAACTAGTATATTGTGACTGAATAATCAACGGATAATATGTATTTTTTCAGGTTGCCTCATCGGCCATTTAAGGCTAATATTTATGATTGAAAAACGATGAAGAGTCTAACTACCGTTCCTTAGCCACCATAGTGACAGAGGTCTGGCAACGATGTTAGGGGAGTAATCAAAATGGTCTGGCCCGGTACCTCCGTCATTTATTCCTTACGTCACGATTGCAGACTATTTATGCTATGAAGTGTGTCATTGATTAGTACCATCTGTAATGTACTCCCTGTTAGTACTGGTTACTTGAAGAATACCTAAGTGCGCTAAAATATTTTACACTTGGCAGTCGTCATACGCGGGATATCATAGCTCCCTGAAAATAATAGGCACGCGATAAAATCGCTTCTTTATTGCTACTCACGATGGTCTATATGTTCTTTCAAAGAATATTTTCAATATTTTAATGTATATTTCGTAATATAAAGGCATCGTTTTCACCTAGCACTAAATAATACTTTGTTTCGAATACGTATTTATTACCACCCACATAATATATTTCATCAAATAAGTAAAATTGAGAATATAAGTCAATAGTATGGTTGTAGGAATTTGAAAATAGACTCGATGCATACTGTTAATAGGCACTAATATGTTTGGTATTACAATTTCCCACTCCTGCCCACTGATCGACTACACAAGAATTCTCCAAGAGAATAAAATAGTTTCTCGAGGGAAAACTTATTAGTTCTCATGAAAATTATGATATCTGAATTCTAGTTCCTCCAAAAGAGCGGCCAATTATAATGGCAAATTATTGGCAGTTAACTTAGCTGATAGTTCATAACCGTTACATTTTTCTTATACGGGTCAAACCATATAAACACTTATCAAATATGAACAATATTGTATACACCCACGAAGCCCTTACTAGCAGTATCAGTATACCTTTTACCAAGCCCGTAGCCGGGACAAAAATTGAGGAAGGATTTACTGACTGGGATCTAAAGACCATGTCCTCTAGAAAAACCATGTTTTTTACTGTCCAAAATAGTAATTGATCTTTGCTGCCTTTTTATTATCTGTCATACACAACAAATAATCTCACCTCTATGCCACTTCCTTCTTCAACTTTTCATACATTTACCCTCTAACTGAAAATTTGGAGGGAGTTCACAACCCCCTCCCCATCCACTCACTACAGCCTTGCCTTTATCCATATAAACCTGATGGTAACGTTCCATCCACCATAGATGGCAATCAAATGTGTAGATAATTCCTTCCTCATTTTATTAATAGTATTATTTTCATTATTTTGTTAAAATAATATAAGACTAAGGCGATAATAATTTTAAAGCTGCCATTAAGAAATGGTAGTTTTCAAATTAATATCGAAATATTGCCTATTTCTCTTTGGGCTGGCTTGAAATTTCGATGTCAATACAGTATTTACAACGCCGTTCACTCTATATTTTATGCCCCAATTAAATTCCAGTTCGATGAGAATTTCTTCTGTTATATCAATTAACGATAACGCTGAATTACACGCAGTACAAATATTCTGCTTAGCCAAAACATTTACTTCCACGATTCGACATCCATCAATAAATGCACTCAAAGAGTTGATTTGAAAAATACTTTCAGCAATATTCCGTCTCTTTAGATTTTACAAAAAGTATTAGCCTTAATCAATATTTACACGTTCTTTACGGTGTTGTCCAGTTCGTCGTCAGCAAATATGTCTAATAAATTTCTTTTAATTAAGTTTCTATGAAAAGATCAAAAGTGATTTTTAGGTCTGTTATTTTATTTCATAACTTATTTTATTATCATGAAATTTTATTGTTGCTCCTGAGAAAGTTTTTGTAGTGCCTCTGACACATGGCGTCAATATAAAAGCCTTTCTTCATATCACCAAATTACTTCAGTTGGAAGATGACTCATGTTTCGTATAGCCATGTTGAATAGTTGAAAATCGTTTTAAATTATTATTAACAACATTTTGAGCAATTTTATGTTGTTCCGGCATGCTATATTCGTCTTATGAAAGTAGTACTTCAAAGTGCAGGTTCTACCTTAAAGCAATAATTTTAACCTCATGGTCATTCCCAGTACGATAATTGAAAAAGAAAATGTTTCCGCAGAACAGCGCTCGGATGCATGCATTTGTTTTAAATTCGGGAATCCAACGCAAGAAAGAAGCTACCCCCTTGTAGATTTCGATTCCATTTGTGTACTCACTGTCTGTCGAGGCCCGTCTTGTGCCCTTGGACGTGGGAGAGAGCCAGGTTGAAAGCAGAGTGAGGATGGCCTTGGTCAGCGGCCTTTCTGAACCACAGAAGGGCAGCAGTTCTGTTCTTCACCACGCTCAAACCTGAACACATGAAGAATGGTGTAAGTTTCCTTCAAATATACAGTTCTTCGGACACTACCAGGGCCGGCGACAGGGGGGGGCAAAGGGGGCAAATGCCCAGGGGCCCGGGCCATCAGGGGGCCCGGGCCAAAATTATTTAATTGAAAAAAAAAAGTAAGAATAAAATTAAATGCCAAAAAGAATACAAAATTTTGTTGTTTAATAAGTGAAAAAAACAAATGAAGGTAGAGCGTGTGTCAGTGTGCAATAGAGAAGTATGACGTTAGCATTGTTGTTGTGGTCATCGAGGGTTTTGGGGTGATGGGGACGATAGAGCGAGACGCGCTGTGTGGACACTCACATCCTCCCCTCCCTTAGCCGCGAACATTCGCCACTCAGCGACATGTTGAAACCTGAACGAAAAGAAACCCAATCCCCCCGTCTAAAGTCTATTGTTTACTTGTTAGTGGACTGTAAATAATCGTTTATTCTACAGTCAAAGTTGCAGATAATCAGTAGCAAGCTACACTTTCTAGTGCTTTGTCATTAGTTTTGTATACATGAGCGCCCATACACGGGGGCAGGGAGGGACCGCGGCCCCCCAACCAAGCCTCCCAGTAAGGATTGCAATCCCAGAGAGATTTTTCAATCCCGGGATTACGGGATCACCATCAAAAGTTAGACAACATTTTCTGAAATTTAGTCCATCTTGTTTACTGCTGGCGAACACTATGTCTTTAACACGCGCACCATAAGCTCATTTTCATTTTTCTTATGTATTACAAATGATGACAAATTACTCATTCTAACCAAATGTATTAGTCAATGGACTCAGACTTTTAACGTGCTGCATTTCATGTCCAAGAAAACTTACTTATTAGCGCTGCCTGTTAGCGAAAAGGTGTACCTACGTCAATCCCGGAAGACCGGGATTCGTTTATACTAAATCCCGGGATTGTCATTTCATCCGGGATTGCAATCCTTAACTCCCAGGTAAAATAAAAAAGGGAAGCAAAAAATATTATATATTTAAAATTTTGTGAATATATACATATTTCAGAAAGTTATTAATTCTTAAACATGATGTACAATTTATCCTTCTGAAATTTTTCTAATTGTTTTTCCTCATTTTACTTATTTAAGTTCAAGGCCCATGCACGCACTGTTATGATTGTGTGTGTTTTTTTATTAATAGAAAGGAGAGGAAGAAAAATTTCAACCGATGCACCGCAGGCTGAAATCGAAAAAATTGACAAAATTCCAAAATGGCTTTTTTTGAGATAGAATCATGAAACTTGGTACAAATATTCATAATTGATTGGCAACCATGGAATGGCATGTCATTGGACATGTTCTGTCGCCGTTACCGAGATGCAGGGGCTCAAAAATAGCCAAAATTACACCCGACTTCAGTTTTCTATGAAAATCTTCCTATTTAAGTTGAAGGTGACGCTGTGGGAGGAATTTGGTCGGATAAAAAACTAGTAGGTCTGTTAAAACCACTCTTTTACTTCACTGTGCTTAACTTTGGGAGTTCTTTTTCCCAAATGTAGGTGATATTACGTAACAAAATGGCGGACGCTATTTTCACACAAAAATTAATTTTAAGTAGTAATTATCTGGCATGTTAAGTGCCTGTCAAGTGACTCATATCATATCAATTGTTGATGCTTTTTAAAGGTAGATCTAAAAAAAAATTGAAAATTTGTTTGCGACGCCAATAATTACATTTGATTTTTTGTACGCGCATGCGGAGCTTGAGACACGCGCCGGGAGCAGGAAATGACGTGACGCGAGTAAGTTTTTTCAAGCCATAAGGAACATAACGCTTCTTATTCGCCATTTTTAATATGTGTACATTGCTATCGATCCCCACCAGCTCTACACGCATAAAATCATGGGGATATAGAAATAATAAGGTCTTAAAGTGTACGCGAAATCGCGTTTTAGGTTTCTCCTCTCAAAAGTAAACTTCTCATTCACACCCTCAAAGCCTTAAAAATTCCTGTATTTTTCGCACGAAACATTATTTTACGTTCCACAGGGACACTATTAAGGATTTCTTCCCGTTTATTTGCCCCTTCGCCCCAGCAGTCCAAGCCTTTGACCCTACCAGGAGGTTCATGCAGAAAGGTACATTTTGGACACCGCGAAGCTTTTTCTTGTTCATCGAGAAAATTTACTCAAATATTTCATATGCATATCCCTGATTTATACGCCACATTAGACTTTATTCATCTAGGAAAACTTTAGTTTCTACTTTACTTGAATTATGCACACAGGAAGGAAACAAATTATCGAAAATAGCTTAATATTGAGGCACAACAAAATATATTCTGTTCGTCAAAACCCTTAACTTACATTATTTTTACCCATTCCCTGCTTTTATGTTTGATTGAGAGAGTTGTAGTGAAAGCAAAGCTTAGTAGAAGGGAATACTCTGCATCATTTTAATTGGGTGGTGATATAATGATCTCCGAAAAGATGGGAATAATTGTGGAAATGCTAATTTTGAAAGAAAAAGAAAAGTACGTGTTATTATGACTTTTTATAAAATTTTCAAGTTCAAGTAAGTCCTAGTTTTGATTACTGTAAAATGAAAGTGTAAACTGTGTTACTCCGTCAAAAATTTTTCATTTTGAAATTGTTTCTCCATCGCATTCCACTGACATGTGTTTAATTTAAAAAAGGACAATTTATAGTAAATCAAAAGATAATGTATGACAGTCTGCAGGTTTCTTCTGCAGAAAAAGCTGATAATCAGGTACGTCTTGGTTATAAAATAACCTGAAAGTTCGCAGTTCTGGTCTAAATTGAGTGAGGGGGTATGCCGGGATTTAGGGGGCCGCGACCACTCAGTTGCCCAGGGGCCCGAAAATCCTGTCACCGGGCCTGGACACTACTATTAGTTTCAAAGGGTAAAAGTTCTCCAAATAATGACATTTTTGGGCGTGATTTCTGTTGGTATTGAAATCTGCATGAATCCGATAATTGTGAGCACCCAGTTCAAAGTAATGCGAGAGAGGGACGTCCAATAACATCGAAACTCCCTTCTTTACCTTTTCCAAAGATCTTCAGTCCTTCTTCAATCTTCAGTCCCCCCCCTCTTCCTCCTCCTTCCCTTAACTTTAGATAGATTAATATTCGCTGTTTTGTCCTCATCCCGATTCACTCATACAACCTTATGACGCAAGTCCTTCAGTTTCCTGAGAGGGCCGCCCTATGGTCTAAATGCGCATGTCCGACACGCACTCCCGTCTTTCCATTTTTTGTCGCTTTGGCTTCGCTCTTTATAAGTTAGTTTTTCCCTTCTTGGTTTCCGGAAAATGCTTGTGAGTTATTTTGAACGTGTGTGCGTTTGTTCTGAAGTTTTTCTAAGCGACGAATCACAGAGAGAGTGTGTGTTTTTCACCAAATACACACTCTCTTTCTCTCTCTCTGTGCACTCTGGACTCTGGACGTGTTCCAGAAAAACCCAAGCGGAGTTATTTTCTGGACAACACCAGATCTTTCCGCTGGCGGCACATGGGAAGTAACCTGTATAAACCAACTACCCTGATGAATGGATTCCTCTCGGCCTTGGGCTAGGTCAGCATTTGGTGATCTCACAGACCAGATCAACCTTCGGGTTGAACACAACTTTATTTTTAGTTGATAGAAATGAAGAAAACGATTGGCAATCAGAGAAGAGATAGAGGTACCCGGGCAGACTTAAGGTACCCGGGTAGAGAGGGTTAGCAAAAGAGATGACGCAAGATTGGATGTTAGCGAGACAGAGAAACGGAGAGCCACCAACGAGGCCAAGGCACTTTAAGGTTTGAAGGGTGTGGTGTGCAAAGGGCTTTGGTGTTGGTGCCAAGAGAAAAGAAAAGACTCCGCCGCCGGTCTGGCAGTTTTGCGCGGCGTTTGTAAATCCCCGCCAGGGGGGTTGCGTTTGAAACAGTCGGGATTATCTCCATTAGGTAACCAAGGAGTCACGTGATACAAACACGAATGGTTTCAAAATTTAATGTGTCTTAATCGCTCTTTACAACATCATTAATTGTTTTCACTTTGAGTTTTTCTCATCTATTCCAACAAAAGATCCCCCAGTTGAGAAATAACACAAGTGTAAACAAATAATGAGGTTGAAATCAGTGGTTTTAACACACCAGATTTGCGAACCATTCGTGTTTATACCACGTGACTCCTTGGTTACCTATTCGAGATAATCCCGACGGTTTCAATCACAGCCCCCCAAGAATCCAATGAGAAGGACACTCGGGCGGACTCGGGTTCACCGCAGGAATCGTCTACGACTCACCAAACGCATGAGAATGGAACAGACAGAGCAAGAAAAATTAAAAATCTTCATGTCAAGGACCTCAGACCTCCAGCCCATGCGGCCATGCGTTGTCATGGTGATGTGCGGCGGGCGTCGAGGGCGGAAGTCGCCGGACAGCGCCCCCCATGGGATATGATAGGCACCACGATATGATGGCTTCCCCCCCCTCAACCCTCCCTCCTTCTCAGAGCAGCGGTTCCAAAACTTCCTCAGCCACGCGGCGCTTTTTGAATCGAGAGTTCTCCTCGTGGAGACCCAAGAGATGTTCAGTCCCATTTCATCTCATTGTGTTTTCAAGCCTGCTTCCGCACTAATAGGCGCTTCAGACCGGATGAGAAAGAGAGGGAAGGATGAGAATGGGAGGGAAAGGAGGATGGGTGGAGAGAAACCCGACGTTAGCCTGCTCTTTAACGAAAAGGCGCCACGGCTTAACGTCCCATCCGACGGACAGAGTACTGGACTCGAGTGTTGTAAAAAAAAAAAATACTCTAGTAGGAGCCAGATTACGGATGAAAAATATCTTCCACTGTCATTATTCGAACCCGGGCCCTTCCAGCGAGAGGCCAGTACTCGAACCACTAGGTACTACAACCCGACTCACGTGGTTGCTTTCAAGTCTGCTTCCGCACTAAAAGGCGCTTCAGACCGGGAGGAAAGGTATAAGGATAGGAATGGAAGGGATGGGGCTGTCCAACCACCCGACTCCTATTCTAATTGTTTATGTTTTAGGAGGCATTATACACACGATGCGTGTGAGGATGTATGAATAAAAAGTACCTATGTATTAATTCAGGAAACAATATTTGACAAGAACTGTTGTTTTCAATGTATTTAACTTCTACTTTGGGCAGTTTATAGCACTAATTACTTGAAATGAAAAACAGACTAGCGACTACGACGTCACATTTATTGCGGTAACTAAAACAAAAGGTAACAAAACTTCGAATCAGTACTACCAACTTCAAGGATACATTTCAAATATCTTAAACACTTTTACCAACAAGAACTGGAGATAATATTAATTATATTATCTATCAAAAAGAGATTTCGAGAATCGTCGAGTGAGTTGCAGTTGGCAAGCAAGAAATATCGATGTGGTTCCAGTGACATCTATTATTACTGCTTCCATCTACAAAGAAGAATCCAAACTGCAATCTAGGAAATTACTTTCCGCTAGTTGAAAAACTGCAATTTCGCTTTTTTTTCGTCCTCATAACTTCCGCGAACGGAGTCCTTGAAGACTCATGCACTCGGAGCACTATTTGGGGAACGCCGCGCCAGAGGAATGATGACTGCCTCGGATCTCCCTTGGACGTTTTCACCCCTTGCCCTCCTTCCGGTGATGATCCGCCATGTTCTGTAGGCAGGAGCAATTGTATTGCAGCTCGCGAGCAGACGCTCTCTCGCCTGCTATGACGACTAGTATTTGCTCCGTAGGGAGGAGGCGAACGTCTGCTCCGGAGTTATGACGCCTTCTTTCGTCACCGCAGCTGCAGCAATGAGATTACGCAGGAACGAGTTAGATAGACTTGCGCCAGGTACTAGCAGCTCAACGATGAGAATTTAAGCATTCGCATGATTTTTAATAATGAGTTTCGTTCGAATATCCACTTTTGTTCGCGTTCACAAAAGTATATTTCACATCATGATGGCAGAGGCACTGTAAGAGTGAATTAATATAGCTAAGATTATATCTAGATTCAATGGTTTTTAGGCAAATAACACTATACCCATTTAAACTGTTATTATTCCGTCAATTATGATCTCTTATTCATCGCTGGGCGAAACGCATTTTAACATCCTTGCAGCAATTCTCTCTAATCTTCATTTAGTGCTCAAATCGAGCAAAGTGCATCGAGCATCATACCTTTGTCAAGCTTTCTGAAGACATTCGGTCCAAATTTCAACCTGTGGTCTGAGAGCGATTCCCATCCAAGTTCTTCTAGTAGGCTCGAGGCACAAACATAATTGTCGTAACGGCATTTCACAGGTCTCGCCCGTCTTCCCTCTAAACTCCATCTGGCGAAGCCTTTTAAAAAAAAACAACGATTGCTTTGGTCAGTCGGTGGTGATCTGGGTTTCGGAAGCATATTCATAGCAGCTCATCTGGTCTTCTCCAGCTCGAGTTGAAAAGCATTCATCTATCAATGCCTCTCAAAGCCACCACTCGAGTACCTTATTTCTTCTAGCACTCGGGATCATGTGGTGTCTTCCCTCTCGTTAACTACTTGTTATTCTTAGACTATTTGTTGAAACCTTGGACAATGGGGAATATGCATGAAATTTTTTCTCGAAGATTAATGATGTACTTGATGCGAAATTTTCTCATCAATTTAAATATATAAACCAAATTTTTCTACGCCCACCACAAAGATTTTTAAATGATATTAAATTGTATGTGTTAAAAAAAACACTATTTTTAAATGATTAAATGTTCCCGAAAGTCGACGAAAGTCACGTGACCTGAAATGTCTTCTGACGTCACTGCACGGTATAGGTTCCATATTGCTACGGAGATAGACATTTATATTTAAAAGAAAACGAAGTGAATATATTGTTTTGAGGTTTTTAGCCGTTTCTCGAAAGAAACGATGACTGAAAAAATACTTAAAAAAGCACATTCCGACAATTTCCTTGTTTGACACCCTTATGGCGGCGTTCTTCTTTTAAAAAACCAGCGATTGCATAGACGTAATAGAAATTCGTGGGCAATAAACAGGAATTATATAATTAATGGACGATTTGCTCGTTAGCATCCATACTACGTAAATAAAAACTCGAAATACAATCGTTTATTGCAATAAACAAATGAGATAAACACATAAGTTACCTCCAAATATTCAACTTACCTCCACGCATAAACAGATAAACAGCGCCCTTAGTGATACCGTGCGGTGACGTCATGCGATCACGTCGGGTTTTTAAGCTGCCGAAAAAGTACAATTTTAAAAGAGTAATATCTTTGTAACGCAATTTAATTCTTCAGCAAAATTTTCGCCAAGCACATTTTAGCTAATAAACTTCACATTCAAAGAGTTATAAAAAATAGTGCATGTTCCCCATTGCATATCAGAATGGGTCAGGATTACAACGCCACCAAGGACGAAATTCTACGTCGCTCCAGTTTTAAAATCATCATCACCAAGGCTCAACAATCCTAGGATTGGTTTGACGCAGCCCTCCAGTCGATTCTTCTATCGGCCAAACTCACGTACGAGTTCTTCTCTTTCACGTCCTTTACGACCTGTTCTATGTATATCTCATACGAGGCCTGCCTCTTCCATTCTTCCCGTTCACTTTTCCCTCGACGATTGTCTTCATCAAGCCATCGTGTCTTAAGATGTGGCCGATTAAGTGGTCCCGTCTTCTTTTTATAGTTTTCAGCAGACTTCTATTTTCTCCCACTCTTCTTAGGACTTCTTCATTTGTCACTCGGTCGATCCATTTTATAGTTTTAAAATGCTGTTATCAACTTCTTTTATTCTAAAGTCAGAAAACTGAAACTTATAGTATGCATGGAAACATGATTTTCTAAGTTTCCTCTAACTTGGTTGTAATTGAGAAAATCTTTGTTGGGTTTCGAATCATCAAAGTCGCCGCTTTGCTCTAACACAGTCAAAAACAGGCACTTTTTACGTTACACCCGTTGCAAAAATATTAAAATTTAAATTTGCTGTCCAATAACGCAAAATTAAATAAGTAAAATGAGGGGTGTGATAAATTTTTCCGTAGGCCTTCTTGTCGTTCTGCTATTAGTATACAAACTCAAGTGAGCACAATTTTTGCGCCGGTACGAGATTTCTTTCGCTTGCGAGTGATTCCATGTCAGATCAATCACAGTTTTGACCTCGCCAATTCTGATTTTGATGAAACTTGGTGTGATGGACACATATTGCAAGGTAAGTAAATCTGCCAATTTTCAAATTTTTATTTTGAAAATTGTTCGAGATACAGATGCCATAAAAATTTTAATTTTCATAAAAAATGGCTAACTCACGTACAAACAGTGCTCTAACTTGAATTGGCAGATTTACTTGAACTGAAAATTGGCAGATTTACTTACCTTGCAATATGTGTCCATCACACCAAGTTTCATCAAAATCAGAATTGGTGAGGTAAAAAATTTATTTATTTTGATTGATTTGACATGGAATCACCCTTGCGTGTTACATATTTCTGGCGCTGGATGAGACAGATATGCACACGTAGGTGGCGTCAGGATGTTAATTGTGCGGCGGCACATAATTACATAATTATTTACAGATTTCTTGTGATATTTCATTTATGATAAGTGAAGACTCCTTGGACAATGCCATTGACTAATTATCTTCGTCGGCCCAGCTCAATAGAGGGGTCGGATAACATAATTCTTGACTGCGTTCATCAATTAGTGAAAGCAATGCCTACTTATTACTATCGGCGCAAAAAAGGTAGAACGCCGAGGCATGCCGCTGGGCGATTTTCGTCTTTGTGGTATATTTTAAGTAAGAGGAACAATATAAACATTTCCTTACATGAAAAGTTTTGAAATATTTTCACCATATAGCATACATAACCTCGATATTCATGTACTTTTCTACACCTCGGAAATTGAAATCTAACTTAAGGCCATTTGAAAAATCAAAGAATGGGTAAAATTTAAATTTTTTTAAATATTTGTAATTCAGAGATGTTGTTCTCTCTATAAAAAAACAATGAAGGGCACCAATCAAATATTTTGCCCGTGACGAGATGAAGAAGAAGACCGTTTCGCCGTTCTCCTAGTTTTTCGCGTGTTCTTCTTCACTCTTTCGACCGTAGAAGCTAAACGTTTACGTTTAAACACTTTTTAATGATTTAATGTTATAGTCAAATAAACAAGGAGTAGAACGATATATTACACGACTCTACGGAGCTTCGGCAGAATTTCATACAAATGCTTAAAGTTCAGCGTTCTACCTTTTTTGCGTCGATAGTAGTTGGAGATTTTATGCTTCATAGTTTATATGGCCATACCATCAAGAGATTTTTTATTTTATTGATTCACTTTCAAAAAAGTTAAAAGGTGTCCGTCACTAGTATATATCCGTCACTTCTAACGCATCTCTTTGTAGTGCAACACAATCCCAACAAAGAATAACTGCCTAAGGGAACTCCACATTTGATAGCGGTTTCTACTGGACTAAAGAGTCATGGGCTCGAAAGGACTGCTTATCCTACACGAAAAATGCATGTCACTCAGTCATAATAATAATAATAAATTTATTTTACGGGCTAATACCCTGTTTCAAATGAATACAAATTATGAACTACATTATTCATACAATTCAGTCATATCATAAGTTATACATATAGAAGGAATAAAGCAATCCAATGACCTAATAAAAAATACAATATACAATAGAAAATATAAGTCAACAATAAAAGAGTGAAGTTTCATTTTAAAATTTCCCATATGACGTGAGACACAGTGCAGATGATATTTAGTGTAGATTAAGTAGTAATGTTATTTGATACAAACCTCTTAAAGGTCAATAAAGAGGAGTTGAAGATGTCAAAGTTAACACACTGCACATTAAAATCCTTCATTGCTCGATATACAATTAAGTTTTTCATATAGTTGGATGAAAGGTAAGGGATGTGAAATAGAGTAGCATCCCTTGTGTTTTCCTTGGGAACTCTTAATTGTGATAAGAGATAGTAATTCTGAGGGTTTTATGTGATCATGTAACACTTCATACAAAAAGAAAAGTCCTAGTTGTTTTCGACGGACAGATAAAGGTAGTAATGGGCATTGGCAAGGAGTGGTAACATTGAAATGATTGTCATGACTAAACGTCCAACTGCATAAGTGTATTAGAGAAATGGAAGGAATCATGGATAAAGTCTCAAATGAAATCCGAAATTAAAGTTCATTAGCAATATTTAGAAAAAAGCTGCCAATTGTCGGCTCACAATTAACTTCAGGCTTGTAAATGAGTAATAAAACATAATATTAAGTAGGTATCGATTTCACGTCGGAGAGATAGTTCGCGAATGGCGTGTAAGAGTCCGCTCTCCCTTATCATCACGCTTTGGCTCCACTTCAAGATCCAGCCAACCAGCACAGCACAGCACGATTCCTCGTTTTCCACGAAATGTGTTTGCCTTCATTTCGCCTCGCAACGTGGCTCTTTCTGTCGTCCCGCGACCTCAAAATAGGAGATGCCTCTTTCGGCCATTTTCCGCTCAGCGAATACAGATTGAGGGCCAAATTCAGAATCTCCACCGCAGCCTCATCTCTACTGCTGACTTCTTATAACTCAGATTCTAACCTTGGACGTGGTACAGTCACTTCCAAAAAAAAGTTAACACTAAAAGTTAATTTCGGCTCTGAAGTGTGAACTTTTTTTGGAAGTGACTGTACTATCGCTTATCTAGCGTGACTCCGTGAAGTACATGTAAAACGCTTCAAGCCACACGGGGGTGAGCCTGTTCACCATTTTGAACTCGTAATAGACATTTTATAACGCATGCAGTAGAAGTGAGACCATAGGTGAGGTTCTGAATGCGATCCTATATATCTACTGACTGTGGCCTTTTCCCCTTCTCCTATTGTAATTTGACCCTCGTTTAGATAATTATTAAAGTGATGATTACGCCTATATTTTTAAATATCTCTCCTCATTGAAATGAATGGGAGCGTTTAGTTGGAATCGAAATCGCAATTTTGTACACGAAATCGTTAGATGGAAACGAAAAAAGAATTTTAGTGAAAAAATTAATCTTCTAACCACAACCATTAACTCATAAATCAAAAATTAAAATAAGCAAAAGGTGACGACCACCGAAAAAGATGCTGTGATAACATTGACGTCATTTTCCTCCCGTCCTTGACTGCTTTTAGGGGAAGGGAAGGGAGTGGAGGGGGTTCTCGGAAGGTCTGCTCGCACAGATGCTGTCGCAGCGGTTCCTATTGCCGGAGTCAGCTGTGTACCCCCCCCCTCCCCCCATTGCGATAAGGCAAAGACGATTCGCGGGCTCGGTTGTGATTGGACGAAGTCGATATACGTCAGAGGTTGCACCACACCCACTTTTCCGAAAGGGTTAAAAACATCAGTTTTTCGCCGCTTATAACTCGAGAAATAATTGACGGATCAAAAAACGGAAAAATACGGGACTTTTCATTTTACAAACTCTATCAGGTTCGGCAATAAAAAATATGGTAAACGACCCCATTATCGCCCTTTACCTAAGTACATATTTCATATATCTCATCCATCTACCGCCTCATAAATGCTCTTTTGCTCGGTAGAGAATGCTAGCATTTTCGTCGCGTGGCCATCTCAGTCTTCCTATAAGCAAAGAATAGTCTTTATTAGTGTTCTCCCGGTTTAGAAATGTTTATGAGGATTATGAATGCATGCCAATGTCCCCACGAGGCCGGGAACACGCATCGTTTAATTCCTTCGGCTGCCTTATCATCCTGGCTACGGTACTACCCCTACCCCCAAACACTGCCCCCTTACCCCCCTCTTTCCCGCTCGGCAGACGTTCCGCCCTCAATCGCGTCCTTCAGCAGAACGCCACTTCTTTTCCGTCTCCTCATTCAGTCTACTTCCTCCTTGCATTTCCTCGCTTGCCTTCCATTATACCTCTGCCATCCTTCACACCAGCCTCATCTCAAGAGCCACTATATTTTCATCCTCTTACCGCAAACCGTCTACGTTATACCGTGCCATGCAATTCCGTGGCACGGTACCATTTTAAACTCAACTCCAAGTCTTCCATAAACGTCCACTCTCCACGAATAGTCCTCTCGTGTGAGTAAACGCCGCTTTGGGTATCCAATGCAATTCTCCTTCGCTGCCGATGCAACCTTTCTACCCCTAGACATTATTCAAGTAGTTACTACTATAGTACGCGTATAGAAACATCTAGATAAATAATAAGCGATATTGACCTTAATAGTGATAATTAATATAAATGTTATAAGTACCAGCATTGCATTCATCGTATAGCATACAACAGTACCAATCAATTTTCAACTATTTGGTTTCGAAGTTAGCAGAGGTTTGCGTTGTTTACAACAAATCCATCAATTTTAGCGGTATAAACAATTTGTTTTCTGCCAACTGTTACTACTAGATCTGGTTACCTTATATCAAAATCCTAAGATATTGGAACGAAAACTACGGGAATACCAAGCGCTCAAAGTTGGGAAACTTGATTTTACGCGCAAAAAACGGGTATTTTTTTCAGAAAAAATTAAGTTCAGGAAATAGTATGGAGCAGAAGATTTTAAAAGTAAATGATCCAACGTAGAAATACACTCTCTCTCGTATGCTTTTTGTTGCATTGAAATTGATCGCATCGTTTAGACGATAGAGCTCCTCAAACTCGGGTGTCTTGCTTTTTTCTACAGACAGTAAATTGTTTCATAGCTTCACTTTTTTCCTTCCTATTTTTATTTTCCCTTACTTTCCCTGCTCTGAAGAAACTCATTTTTTTCAGTTTTCTTACGCTTTATTAGTCTTCTATATCTTATAGTTTCGTTCCAATCCATATTCCCAACATGTCCATACCAACGACGACGCCTACGTCTCCCACTTGTACTCGCCTATTACTATAGAGCAATTAATCTCCCTCTGAGAATCGTCTTTTCCTCCGTGACACCATTTTACCCGAAATTCATTTCCGTCGTGGCATTGAAAGGGAAAGTGGAGAATATGAAAATATATTGAATCTACTCAATATCCAGACTCTCTCTCTGCACATAGAAAACAAATGGGAATAATCTTCTGACACTCATTATTAAATAATCATATTAAGTGCTCTTATCTTTTATCTTTAATTAATTTAAGGGTTCCAACTGTTCACTCAAGATCTCATTACTTATTTCACATTCCTTATGTATGTACGAATTACATGTATCATCTACCTATTTTCAGTGTTGGTAAGTAATCGAGTAAAAGTAATCGGATTACTTGTAACGATTACGTTTGCAGTAATTTGTACTTGTAACGATTACTTTTTACAAAATGTAATTTTACTTGTAATTTACTCCTTACGGTGAAAGAGGAATTGTTACTTTCGCCGTAATCGTTACTTGCTAGTAATCGACGATTACTTTACTCGCTCCCACGTAAACTTGAATTACTTTCAGGCACCTTCGCTGGCCGGTATACAAGCTTGAACAGGGAAGCGTTCAAGGTCGCGTACGTCGGTCGGTCAATCTTCCCTCACAGGAGAATTTGGTGTCTCTAGCCATGGAGGAGACACTTTCCTATTTGTCTTGCATTAATACCACTCTGTCATTGCTATTGAAATTTCCCTCTCTGAAGTCTCTATTTGTGAAATATAACACAGGTCACAACACAAACATTTGTGAAATATAACACATCAAGTGCTCCAGTTGAAAGACTTTTTAGTGTGTGCAAGGAGGTGCTATCAGCAAACAGATCACGACTCAGCGATGAAAATTTTAATATGCCACTATTCTGTAAGGTCAACAAGGATGCGTTAGATTAAGAATATCATTTCATAATTTTTAGGCTTGTTTCTAGTTAATAATTATTTTCTCTTTGTCATGTATTTCTTATTTTGTGCATATTTAAGTTGCATAATTTACTTCATCGTATTTACTTAATCACTGATTTACCTAGGCCTACAGATAACTTCGAATCCCTGAGTACCATTATTTGCTTGTTTAGGTTCAGTCACCCTTATGTTGTAGCCTACTTATGATGGGTACAAAATATGACACCCCTTGTGTCGTTACAGCAGTTATAATTGTATGCATCGCAAGTGAAATTGCAACTTTAGCAATTTCTATGACTCAATTATTCTACATGCTGCACTAATTTTACTGCACTATTCGACAGTTGCCAGATGGTCTCTATAGAGTGGACAATCTTACAAGAAGTAATTGTAATTGTAACTGTAATTTTACTGATTACTTTTTAAAATAAGTAATTTGTACTCGTAATTGATTACTTTTTTTACGAAGTAACTGTAATTGAGCCCAGTTACTTTTTCTCAGTACTTTTACCAACACTGCCTATTTTTCGAATAATGAGGGACTATAGCAGCCTTTGTAAATTAACAGATATTTTTCATTTATCACAAAATGTATTCAAAACTTTTGTTCGTCAAAATGTCTAAATTTTTATTTTTATTCACCAATGTATCTATCTGGCCATTGTAATGTTTTGTAAAAGGACATTTGTCCGTTTAATTAATATTATTATTATTATTATCGGTAGCTGCATGTTGGTATAAGGACTCGAAGCTAACCCAACTAACAACTTATGGTTTTGCATGTTTGCTTTGCTAATTTTATCTTTTTTAAATAGTGAAGTTTAGAGCAGTATACGAATACTAGTCCTTTTTAATGCATGATGTGTACCTAATGCATGTTCGGTGAGAATTCACCCCCTGCCACACAGCTTTATGGTTCCTTGCAGGGTATTATGTAGATGTAGAAGTGGCAATTTAATTTTGCATTGTGGAAAGGAGGGCTCGTTGAAATGCAGCCGTTTTTTACCCTCTTGCGAAAACATTAATTACTATGAGTTCAGCATGCTATCATCCTATTTCCCCCCCTATATCTCACACGACTTCTTCCTTTTTATTTCGCCTCAGCGGCAGAAGAAACATGAGGGTTCACTTGTGCTGCGAGGACGCGCAGTAGAAGTCGACGACGCTGTGAAATAACTTCCAGTGCCCTTCCAAACCCACAAATTCTTCTATGTTTCAGTTAAATGGTTTTAAATGTGATACGGGACGCTTTTAGGTCACTGTGCCATCTAAAGATAAACCAATTTCCCGCGCCTCCAGTGCCTTGCGCGGATGCTAAGCTTTTTTACGGACTCCCAGGGAACAATTCTGGGTGTTTTTTTTGGCGTCGCTAATTTTCGGGACGGAAAATACCACCTGTTTAAGCTCCATTACAAGCCTCCGGACTAGGGCTGAGATCATATCGTTCACCATACTGCCACCACAGCCAGAAAATTTAATTGTGGCCCGTCCCTTATTGACATTCGCCTGATGAAATTATGCAGAATGGGGTCGTTTACCATAATTTTTTAATCGCCGAATCTGATAGAGTTTGTAAAATAAAAAGAACCCTATTTTTCCGCGTTTTGATCCGTCAATTATTTCTCGAGTTATAAGCGGCGAAAAACTGATGTTTTTAAACCTTTCAGAAAAGTGGGTGTGGTGCAACTTCTGACGTATAACGACTTCATCCAATCACAACTGAGCCCGCGAAGCTACTTTGCCTTATCGAAATGGGGGGACACAGCTGACTCTCCCTATGGGAGCGATTGCGACAGGATCTGTGCGAGCAAACTTTCTGAGAACCCCCCTCCACTCCCTTCCCTTCCCCTAAAAGCAGTCAAGGACGGGAGGAAAATGACGTCAATGCTATCACAGCAGCTCCTTCGGTGGGCGTCGCCTTTTGCTTATTTTAATTTTTTTATTTATAAGTGAATGGTTGTGGTTAGAAGACTAATTTTTTCACTAAAATTCTTTTTTCGTTTCCATATAACAATTTCGTGCACAAAATTGCGATTTCGGTTCCGAGTAAATGCCCCCATTATAGAAATGTTTTGAGGTAAATAATTGCATTATATTAAATTTGTAGAATAATTGCTATAAAACCAATTCTTTTCGAAATATTTAGTAAATCTTTATGGGGCAATGAATTCATCGTTACTTCATCTCACATAGATATGCATTCAACCTGAGAAAGTTGACTGAATTAGAGAAAAAAATATCTTGGATTTTCAAGATCTTTCCTCTTGGGGGCTACATGGGGAAAGGAGTCAGTGATTATGGTAGCGTACCCTTCCGCGTTCCCAAATACACTCATCGGGGGAGGGTGGGGGGGGGGGGGCAATTTCAGAAGTACTTACCTATTTCCTACTGCCACTGCAGTAGGAGATAGTGCCGTGGTTATCCCTTGGAAGAATTATGCCCCAATTAAGCATTATGCAAAATGTGGTTATAGAATCTTCATTTTTTTTGTTTCGGAAAGCTTTTGAAGAAGGTTGTCTTCTCATTTCTGACTCCCTAACGTAAAATTTGAGGGCAAAATTCAATAATTGTCGTAATTTGTCATGTAGCATTAAAGATGCATGATTCGCTTTACTTCAAAAGAAGAAATGGCTTCATTAATACCAATGCACGATGCAACATAGTTTAAGTTTTAAAACAATAAGCATACTTCGTCTTTCTCCTTTATAGGAATCAACAAAATTATAATCAGTTTTATTTGGTAAAAATGATTTGATTATAAGTCGGTCAATCGTGTTAACCTGATCTAAATTCCGTGATAAAGAGCCATTCCGCGATTTTCCAATTCGAAAATGTCGAAAACCACTGCAAAACAGCAATAGATTGGCACTACCTAGGCTTCCCTACTACAGCGTCATCGTCATGTTAAAAGCTACAGTAAAACAACAATATATTGGCACTACCTAGGCTTCCATACTACAGCGTCATCATCAGGTCGAAAACTACAGTAAAACAACAATACTAGATTGGCACTAACAGCCTTCCATACTACAGCGTCATCGTCATGTTAAAAACTACAGTAAAACAACAATACTAGATTGGCACTAACAGCCTTCCATACTACAGCGTCATCGTCATGTTAAAAACTACAGTAAAACAACAATAGTTGGCACTACCTCGGCCTCCATGTTACAGCAACATCATCAGGTCGAAAACTACATAAAAACAACAATACTAGATTGGCACTAACAGGCTTCCATACTACAGTGTTATTATCAGGTGCATTTGACGATGATGGTCAAATATTGACACCATTGGATAGGGCAACCTCTTTCACTCTAGCGTTGCCCTCAGTAGTACGAAGCACACTCGATAAACACGTCACTACCCCACACCATGAAGGACAAGGACAGATTTTTATCCACTCCGTTCTTGTAACCAGCACCAATCAAATGCTATGAATGTATCAGAATACATACAGGCATGAAACTGTAAAGCCTCAATCACACGATCATTTTTTACGTCCCTTTTCAGGGATAGCTCAAATGGTAGCTTGAAAATGACTGTCTGACTTGATCACTTCACGGATAGCGGCATTGATAGGGATCGCTATCCCTTTTTTCGTCATTTGAGCACGTCCTTTTTTTTCCGTCCCTCGGGCCTGTCATTTAGCCAATCAGAGCGCACGTTCTGAAAGAAACGTTTAGCTGCAGCCAAAAGCAGTCGACGACGATGTAAATCATCCATAGTTACGAAGTTGTTTACCGTACCTCGCGAACAGGAATGACACGAGAGGGGACGGTAAAAATGATCGTGTGAGCGGCGAAATGATAGCATGAGCTATATCATTTTGGCGGTCCCTGAAAGCTATAGCTATTAAATGATCCCTGTAAAGGGACGAGAAAAATGATCGTGTGATTCGGGCTAAGGAAGAACATCTTGGTCAGTGTGTAAACCTAGTGAAACTGATCTGCTCGACTTCAAGCAGATATTCATGTGGAAATTCAGCTGGAATCTGCGGCAGAATTCACGTGATTTTGGTCACGAATACAACCAGATTCTTATTTGGAATGCAAATTTCCATGCATGATACACGTACAGTGACGCCACTGCTGCATGGATCCCATAATTTCTCATAAATATCACATCAAATGCTCTATTTCAGCCTAGAATCTGCCTCGTCGATATTATAATCCCGCAGTTACGACCAAATTCACCATGGTGACTGCAGTCTTCACTTGTTACCGTCTTGCTACTTTCCAACTTTGTAAATATCAATTTTATGACATTTCACGGAAAACAAAACTTTAGCAAACCACAATAAGACCCAATACACCCTATGTTGCTCAAGCGTCGAAACCAGGGCTGTGTGATTCCGTATTACTGTGGCTGCTAAAAGTTTTGTTTACCATTTAATTTCACGCTTGACTTTCGAGAAATAACAATGTATTTACTTAAACAGACAAATACTTTCTCAAAGAGTTGAATTTGTGTACACTAACAGAGAGTTTCCGCGCAAATTCCACCTCATTGCAATTACCACTCCACTACCCACATTAGCATGCCCTTGTGGGTTGTTGGAGGGAACAGATCAATTCCACCGCCACCAAATGAAAACCACATAAAATGCCGGATTTCACAAAGGGTCTAAGATGTTCAAAAAAACTATTTCTCAAGGCGTAAACCTACTAACTACTAATACTAAACAAAAACATACTAATACTAAAAAAATACTAATACAAAATCTATGCAAAAGTAAAATCCGAACGCGTTATTGTAAGGATTAGAAGGTTGTGATCCATACGAAGTCACCCGGAAAGCTGAAGACCTGCCAAAGACGGTCAGAGACGAAAAAAAATAAGTTCCATCACCTTGAGCATAGCGCTGGCCCATCGCGTGCTGAGCGTGAGCGTATCCTAAGGTGGCGTAAGCGTGCGTAATGTGGCAATGAAGATGGTCGAAGTGAAAGTAGGCGTAGTAAGCAAACAAGAGAACGCCGCACAACACTGTGGCCTGCAATGAGATTTTCAAGGGAAGTATGAACACAAGGTTTCCGTGAAACCCTCATGCAGTCAATAAACCAGCCTCACTTCAAGTAGTGTGGAAGCTGTAACGTTTCTTTTCTCCTTCCTTTCACAGTACAGAATAACGCCTCCGTTACAATCCTGTTTCGCGTACACATCATGATGGAAGAAATCCATTGTGGAAATAACTTATTTCTACCGTTTGATCGATGGTTTGATCGACTCCATAGCAACGTTTTGCTTATTTTTGTCGGCGATAGTAAATAATGGTCAATAAATTTCCCGCACAGGCAAGTGTGTTAACTTCACTTGATCGAATTATATTTAGTCTCCTATTTCGTAATCATGGGACGCTCTTTCCTAGGACTACTAATGGACTTGAAAACAAGGCCACACGACTAGTCTCACTTAATTTTCAACAATATTGCTCCGTAAAAAATATACAACTATCCGCACAAGATGCATGCGCTGAACAGCCTGCCTGAATGACAAAGGATGCATTTTTAACACTATATTAAACATATTTCATTCCGTTTAAAAAATAAATCAAACAAGTTATGTGGTCTGATTAAATATTAAATTCTAATTGAACGACAAAATACTATGAACGGAATTTGAAACGCATCCAAAAAGTCGAATTTTATATTGATTGTAACACTGCACCTCACATACAGGCCGTTTAGTAAACGAAAATACGCGGTAGTGCAATTGGGCCGTGGATTACTTTTTTATTCCTGCATCCAAAAGTTTGTCTGCACAGAGATAATGGTGATAACCAATGTCAATTTTTTAAACAATATATTAGTCTAAAAAAGCGTTAAAACAAGTTTACAGTTGATGATGGGCTGGAAGGCCCCGCCGCGGCGCGCCGCCATGTTGATGGGCATGTGACGTCACACGGCAGTATTGTCAGTTTACCTACTTATCCAGAGAGAATCGAGGTGATTTCGTTTCTCAGTGTAGTCAGCGATTACAAACCCAATTAGTTTATTTGCTACAATTTCCAGAAGCGCCGCATTCATTCTGTTGCAGCATGAATACAAAAGAAATACATCTGAAGAATTTACAGCATACCGTTCTGCCTTGTGGCGTCACGGTAACTTTTTCAACATGGTCACCGTTTTTGGAGGGGCCCATTATTTTCGCATTTTTTCTGCAATGTTTATTGGACGTATTCACTAGCCTTTGAATTTAATATTACTATCAATTTTTATTAATATTCCAAATTACAGTTTGCAACCGTCATTTCTGGAATTTTTAGAAAAATGGTGTGATATTTGCTTCAAAAGTTGGTAATTTATTTTAACAGCGGGATTTCAAAAATAGTTTTTGAACAATTAGGTTGTTTTGTTGTTTGCTTTATTTCGGATTCCATATTAGCGATCTGTGTACATTCCTGCCGAGTGTGGTGTGCTGCCGTGTTTTAATATTGCAAATCCTTAACTCAGGTGAGGTGATCAATGCGAAAAGGAAACGATTATTTCCTTATAATTAATCACTTCACCTTATCGATATTTCTAAATCTCTCGTGGCTCATAAGAGACATGTCAATGGCGATTTAAAGGTGAAAAAATCTTCTCTCCTTACTTTCCGTGCGCCCTTTGTTGTCGTGAGTGATGGAACAAATATTTTCACGTTTCCTCCCAATATCAACCACCACGTTCATTGGTTTAATTTTATTAAGGTTTTCCCGCAATCCTTTTTTCGTTTAGTAATAAAATGGAACCGATTTCATAAGTTTACAAAAGTGCGGTACCATTTTTATCCAAATTCACCTATACCTAAACTTCAAAATTGCCGCCCCAGTCACATGCTGCGGATACGATTACCTGAAACAGCTGAATCGCCGAAACCGCTGTAACCATGCGGGATCCGTGGGAGTTATGGGAAATTGTCAATGCCGGCGAGGTTCATTTAAAACAATAGTAATCGTTATACTTCACTTTGATGCTTAAATAGTTTATACTTTCCGATGCCAATAAGGAAGAACGTGTTGTAATTATCTTAAGCGATAATGTCGGAAAGTAGTGTGAAAAGTCCCTCGGTCGAAGGTGATGGTAATAGCACTACAAGAACTTCTAAAGAACACGATATTTCTCTTGCTAAAGAGGCAGTATTAGTAAGCAGTGAAGAGATAGCAGGAGACACGCCTATTATTCGTGGTATGATCGAAACATAGCCAATTATTTCTTCGAATCGTGCAAGTCATCAGTGATGTGTAAAGTTACTATAATTATTACATTTAACTATTATGTTATATCCCCGCCTAGCCCTTAGTTACTTTATTTTCGGAAAGTACCTACATAAAGCCCTATCAATTGCATTATTTTTTGTTATCAAACATTTTACCCATCACAGGTTATGATTGGGAACAAGGAGTTGATTATCACAAGCTTTTGCGGACGTACAAATGTTGCGGTTTTCAATCTACAAGCCTCGGTTTAGCAATAGAGGAAATAGAAAAGATGGTAATCACATCGTAGTTACATTGGAATTGATAATGGGTGATACCATATAGTATTTAAGGCCGATATGTGTCACCGGCACCTCAGACGATGGTGTTCACTTCCATGCAAAGTCAATGGTACATTTGTAGAAATGACCAATTATTCATTTCGAATTAATTTTCAGTTGCAGTGTCGAAAGTTGCCGCTTCCGCCTGATTATCATGACACTGATGAAGAAGATGACTTCATTCGCCGTAGAACGAACTGTACCATATTTCTGGGATACACATCAAACCTGGTGTCTTCTGGGCTACGAGAAACAATTCGCTTCTTAGTAAAACATAAAATGGTGAGGTATCAATTGGACTTCATCGCTTTCATGCATCATTACAGTACCAATAAGTTAGGGTGTAGTCGGAGCAAAATGGTATAAACAGTTTTCCCTTTGTCTTTAAAAAGAAACTGAATCCCTATAGTGAAAGAAAGATTACTGAGATTGTCGTTTTATCCTAACATTCTCTTTTTTTATTGTGACAATACTTCAATGTGTTATATTTTGCTAATTATTTGGGCTTGTTTAACTCATGCATAGGATCTTGTGGCAGTCATGTACATTTCTCTAAAACGATACTTGACAGTATCAATTTTAAATGGTTTGTATTTCTCTTGATGTGATTCATAAAAATTCATGCAGGGTTTCTTTAAATTTTAATCAAAATTAGCTTTTTTTACTTACAACTTTGAGGGAAAAGAGTGGCTGTATCATCGGATCTTCAGTAGAATTTGAGCAATAATCAAAAATGTTGAATGAAAATTTTGGGTACGATGGTAATATATTTTAAAATGTCACCTTAACACATTCACTTTTGAATATAAAATAATTCCCAATGTTCTAATTTTCAAATTGAGCCTATTAAAATTGCAGACCATACAGAGCGTATGTGATCCATCTCTGTGACAGAGGTAGTGTGAATGATGGTATGATGACATTTCCTAAAGGATATTATATGCATGTGGTTGTAAAATATGCATCAACTTGCTGCAATCAGGAAAAAAAATAGTTACCATCAAAATGTTAACTGATTAGCCATATAATAATGGGCTGGTCATATCTGAATGACAAGAAATCATGGGGCTTTTTGGACTCAGGACACATCTCTCCTGTTGTCATAGCATTCAGAGCAGTGATGAATGCAGCTTAAAAACATGACCATATAAGTTTATGCAGCATAAAAATATCAAGGAGGATCAAGCTCAAGATCACACTTTATCATGATAGAGTCAAGTGTACAAGAAAAATTTCACTTTAGCCAATTTGCTGCGATGTATGAAATTAAGAGGATTCCTTGTGTTTAATCATAATATGGAAATTCTTATTTTTTTTAATGCTAGCAAGAATACAAACATTCAAGCAGGTATTAAACAGAAATGATCCAAAAGATGGAGAACTCTCTGGTCTTTCCATAACTCCCCCTGCATTCTTTCATCACAACACTCCCTTAAATTGGTCGGTTGAAGACATTGAAGAGTCCTGCGTTTCAGATTCTCATCTCTTGCCCGTTTCATTCCCTAAAGGTAGACTGCTTGGTGACGACGGCCGGGGGCGTAGAGGAGGACTTCATCAAGTGCCTCGCTCCAACGTACTTGGGCGACTTCCAGCTGGACGGGAGGACGCTGAGAGACAAGGGCATAAATCGGATCGGGAATCTCTTGGTACCGAACAAGAACTACTGCTTGTTCGAAGACTGGTTGATGCCCATCTTGGATGAAATGCTGTTGGAGCAGAAGGAAAAAGTGAGTGCCTTCTGGTGGATTTTGATGAACTTCATTGGAAACTGTATGCAGGTGAACTTTTATCGACTCTCCATCCCAGGAAATCTGGCTCTTTTGAACCAACACTTGTGACTAAATAATCCCAAATGGTGTCGGTCCTTGTTTGTTAATATCCTAAATTACATTTATCGACACTATTTCCATTTTCAATCATCGCATTCACTTGTCTTTGTAACACATAAGATTCCAATACTGAGACATAATCTCCAGAACAGCCAGTGCGATAATTACCAATATCAAACTAAACGGCATGTGAATAAAAAGTAGCAAACATTTAATGTTAAATGTTTGATCTGGGTGTACAACAACCAGCTGTCTTTTAAAAAAAACAACGCTCTTCTAAAAATTGAAACTATATTTTTCCAACAGGTGCTTCGTTCAAATATCATCAAAAGTCAATCACTGAACTGTCATAACACACACAAAGCATTTCCACATTTGTCAAGTAGTTGAATGATGATCTGAATTGTCGTTGGCTCACTGTGAATGTCCCAATTTGTTTATGACTTTATGTGCCTGAAAAATGATAAATAGACTCAATTCCTGTGGCAGCAATTCAAAAAGTCAGCATGGAAGGCAGATGAAAACTGACAAAGTCGTAAATAATCTTCAACGCAATCACTTGTCATAACAATCATTTAGGTACTCACCGTAACTTAATTGTCCATTAGAATTTAATAGTAAGCTTCTATGATCACAAATTATAAGAAAACATAAATATTAGAGGAGATATAGTTCTTTCTTATGTTTCCGGCTTATCAACATGACTGCCATTTTGAATTTCGAGGTGGTTGAAGTCGATCTTGTTTGCAAGGCATCGATTGTAGTCATGGCCTCCTTCAATACTAGTATAATACTAATATAATAATTTTATTAAAGGAGGCATTGGCAAAGTATTTGCGATGTGTCAATTTCTTCCGAAGTGACCGAAGTTTGACGGAGACCTGCGACTCTCGGACCCGGCCCCCTCCTCGACTCGACAGAGGTTCACGGCTAACGTTATTTTAGCGTTTTTCTCTAACCACTTGACGCTGCTGTAAAACTTGGCCGTTAGAGTGGTTAGGAAATCTAACGAAGGTGGCACGCACAAACCAAAAAACGTTATACTGACATTTTTCTAACGTTAGTGTGTTGGTGGGGGTGGAATCCATAATTGCTGTTTTAATATCGTTTTTAAAATGAATTTTGGTATCTCCGCTTTCCTGATTGAGGTTTATTTTAATTTTGCAGCAAATACTTTGGACTCCTTCAAAAGTAATAACTCGATTAGGTGAAAAAATAAACAACCCCGACTCCATATACTACTGGGCAGCCGTCAACAAGATCCCAGTGTTTAGTCCAGCTCTGACTGATGGAAGCATTGGAGATATGATGTATTTCCATTCATATCGCAATCCAGGATTAATTTTGGACATTGTTCAAGGTATGCTTAAAGTCATTTTTTATTTCAGGGCTAAGAAAAGTTCACTTACAGAAAGCCTGGAACCTCTAGTCCTAGAAATAAATTGTGAGAATCCTGTAAATATTAACTTTCAGTTAGGTGAACAAATGTTCAAGTAATGAAAAACCATCATTGGTTGTTTAGAGTTATTTAAATTTAATGACCTTGTAGAAAAACGTTCTGATGCATATTTTCCAGAGCAAAGTATTGATTTACTTTAAAGTAGAAAATAAGGTCTGTTTGGAAATTAACAGTGAAGTAGAAGGCTCTCCTGCATTTTTGCTTGTTGATTCCATTCCCATCTTACATTGTATAGTACCTCCTCTCCTAGCTCCTTCCTCCCAGCTTTCCTCTCCTCTGAGAAGTGCCTCCTTGCTATCATTGCACTCTTGTAGTGGAGGGTAAAGGATTAACTAACTTCATTTGCAATTTAATGTTGTCACAATTTAAAACGTATTCCAGATTCTTTTGGGGTGGTAGTTGTGTTGTGTTGGTTTGCTTTCCTATTTAATGAGTAACTCTTAGTTTGCGGGCCGACATAACGACTTTTGCTCCAAAGGCAAGAAGTACCACAGGCCGTTGTATCACTTTCTCATTGACAAACAAATAAACATGATTGAAGATATATATTATGATATCATTACATTTTGGCAACAGTTGATGCTTTATCTTTATTATTAACTATAGGTTTATTTAAGATGAAAAATCGTTAATGAATCTACAACAATAAATCCTAAATTGTTTTCAATTTTTTTTTTATATCCTTCATTGTTCCTAAAATCTATGTTGCACTTTTCACCAGTATGACAAAAATTTGTTGGCACTTAGTGGATTTAACCAACCCAGTGATGGATAAGCCATTGCTATAGCTTGTTACTTCTATATCAGGAGATATGAACTAATTAAATGACCAGATATCATTTGAAGATCAATAAAAAGAAAACTAAGGTATTGGTATGCAGTAGGAGAAAGGAAGTTAAGACCAATGTTAAACTAGGAAAACAAAAAATCGAGGATGTGGAAGAGTACTGTTACCTGGGAAGCCGAGTAACCAGCGATGGACCAAGTAAAAGAGAAATTGCCAGTAGACTTGCCTAAACAAAAAGGGCATTTTAACAGAAGAAGATTATGCTTACAGCCCCAAATACAAGCGTGGAAGTGAGGAAACATTTCATTAGAACATACATCTGGAGCATTCTACTATATTGCAGCAAAGCATGGACAGTAACAGCAGCAGAGAAGTCCAGGCTGGAAGCATTTGAAATGTGGTGCTACCGAAGAATGATGAAGACAAAATAGATCGATCGAGTGACAAACGAAGAAGTCTTAAGAAGAGTGGGAGAGAAGGGATGCCTGCTGAATTCATTAAAAAGAAGAAGGGACAACTTAATAGGCCGTATCTTGAGACACGATGGCCTGATGAAGACTATCGTCGAGGGAAAAGTGAACGAGAAGATTGGAAAAAAGCAGGCCTCGTATGAGTTACATTGGACGTAAAGGACGTGAAAGAGAGGAACTACGTTATTATGAAGAGGTTATCTCCCATAGAAGAATCGAGTGAGGGCTGCGTCTAATCCAATTCTAGGATTGTTGACCCTTGATGATGATGTACAAATGAACTGATTCAAAAGCTCTGCTGCAGGCGTCAGTGGTTATCACTCCTCTCATCCGGGATCTTGGAGACCTCAAGCGATATATGTGATCGTCAAAGATATAGTAGTGCTCAACTTTTGAGGCGAGCATTACTCCTACTCAGGGGGCGTCCATTAAATATATGAGGCGTTTAGAGGGGGGGGAGGGGATCAAGCCAAATCTCATCCAATCTCACTTGTGGGGAGGGGGGTCTCGGCTAATATCACATAATTTTTTTACGCGACAAACAGTGTAAAATTGCAACTGGGTTAAATTAAGTAAAACATGTTTCTCCACTAAAATATGGCTAATTCCTACACAATAATATTTATCGTGGTTATACAAACGACACAAAGTAGCACAGTAGCCCTTCAATCGTTTAGGCCAAACGCACAACTTGACGAACACTGGCATACGGGCCAGGTGGCACCGACGTTTGTTTTTTTTTAATAAATCCAACGCAATTAACCACAGATTAACATATGTACACTAAAAATACGCATTTAGAAAAATCTCACGACCTCACCAAGGGGGGACGGGGGGTCGAAAAATCACCAAAATCCCCTCACGTAATTAATGGATACCCCCTTATCATCTCTTTCCATCTCGCTGACAGAATCCCATCTGCAGTTTCTAGTTTCCTAACAGTAGGCAGTGTGGAGGAGAAGGATGGCCACGACAATGGCCAATGTCGTTTTTTCCCTCACCCTGAAATTGGAAGCTGCCCCCTATACCCTTTTCAGTGGCATGGGCTGAGACAAGCTTTTGAGAAGACCAAAATTTTAATCGTTATAATTAATACAAATTTTAATTTTATTTACAGTTAAATTTATTTTAAAATGTGTAATCCTCAAAATTCTTCTTCTTCACAACTTCTATGAAAAATTAAAATGCTGATATTTAGATGAATGAATTCACAGCTCATTTGTTGCTAGGGTGTTACGTTTCATTTAAATACCCTCTGTATTTCTCGCTAGTCTTCCTCCAATCAGGTGGCACTTAAAGGCTTAATGGAGAATGTCAGCATTGTGGAAAATTTGTGACTCTGTGGGTGGGTGGAACGCGGGAGGCTTTCAGTACTTCAAGTCAGCTAACAAAAGAAGAGGCATTTATATGAGGGTTCAAAAGTCAACAATCACTGGTGTCAGGCAGCTAGACAAATTCTTAAAAATGTTTTTCTCCACTCAATCTCATTTGTCAGCACTATCTTTGAGTTCTCAGAGAAGAAAAATGCTTTTTCAGAAGTAAGGTACACAGCACAACTCTTCACGTAGAAATGATGCTAAATCTGCACTTACAGCTCTTGTGCTTTATCATTACTTTCACTACACACGTTGACCATTTTTAGCACTTGAACTAAATTTCTATGCTCTTAATGTACAACAAGGTTGCAAGCGAGGTTGGACGATCAAAAAACAAGTATTAGACAGAACAGGAAACATAGCAAACATACACTCCTTAATTTCTGGTAACAGAATAGCTGATGTGTCACCCAAAGACAAAAAACAAACGTTGTATTATTTCAAGACCTCTTAGGGAGCTTTTCTTTCAATTGAATTCTCTATATAGAGGAGGCAAATTTATTTCCATTGGGTTCATTCTGTGTGAATGGTTTCAGAGTTTTCCCTTTGCATTTTCCAGACCTCAGGCGCCTGAACACGATGGCCGTGAAAGCGAAGAATAGTGGAATGATCATCCTCGGTGGAGGGCTCATCAAGCACCACATTTGCAATGCCAATCTCATGGTAAGTAAGAGCCTCCTCATTCCCATTGGTTGCTAGATTTCTCTATATCTCTTTTAATCGTGATAATTTTGTCTTCAGGTTAGAGATTTTCACAAACCTCAGCCCCCCAGAGGTAACCCAAATATTAGATGTGGATGATTATTATTCATTGAAGTAGAAGCCCACTGTAACGAGTGCTGACAAAAGCCACAACTTCATTTGTAATAAAGCAAACAAGTTGTAACGGATGTGAAAATGGGGTCGTTTACCATATTTTTTTTATTGCCGAACATGATAGTTTGTAAAATAAAAAGAGCCGTATTTTTTAGTTTTTTGATCCGTCGATTATTTCTGGAGTTATAGGCGGTGAAAAACCGATGTTTTTAACCCTTTCGGAAAAGTGGGTGTGGTGCAACCTCTGACGTATATCGACTTAGTCCAATCACAACTGAGCCCGCGATGCTACTTCACCTTATCGCAATGGGGGGGACACAGCTGACTGCGCCAATAGGAGAGTTGCCACAGGATCTGTGCGAGTAGACCTCCCGAGAACCCCCCTCCACTCCCTTCCCTTCCTCGAAAATCAGTCAAGGACGGGAGGAAAGTGACGTCAATGTTATCAAAGCAGCTTCTTCGGTGGGCGTCACCTTTTGCTTATTTTATCTTTTGATTTATGAGTGAATGGTTGTGGTTAGAAGATTAATTTTTTCACTAAAATTCTTTTTTCGTTTCCATCTAAGAATTTCGTGTACAAAATTGCGATTTCGGTTCTGAGTAAATGCCCCATTTTTATGCATTTCTTCCATCATGTATCATGGCGACAAGTTGAGGGAAAGACGAAATATTTGAGTATCTGAAACAATCCATTGGTAAATACTTTGAAAATCTCAATGAGAAAATAATGAAATTTCATCACATATTTGATCAGCCTGTCCTCAGGTTATGCAACCAGAATGACAATGAAGACAAATTCAACAGAAAGTATTCTCTCAATACACTGCGATGTAACAGATGAGCAAGGGCATGATTACTCCAAGCACTTTTTCTTACTTTGATACTGAAAACTTGCTGTGTAAGGGTAAATTTGACTTTCACTGTGCATTGAGTTCTGCTAGCTATGCAACCAGTATGACATATCATGGCATAAATGACCATTCATTATAACTGACGAAACTCCATATTCTTTTCACCGTGGACCAACAATGGCAAAAACACCACTTGCTATGCTGATATCCTTGCCACAGGCCATACTCATTGCATTGGCCGGGTGGCGATCGTCAGGGAAAACCTGGAATTGTCAGGGAATCTTGGATTTCTGGAAAAGTCAGGGAATTCTTGTAACAGTCAGAGAGAAACAAGGATAGGAAATTCTTATTAATGTTCTACTATTATGTATATCGCCAGTCTTTTCCACCCTTTATTTCACCGTGTCGCTAACGTGCATAGAATAACCCAAATCAATTCCTTGAACATTCAGTTGTGAATCCTAGTTATTTAGTTGTGAATCAGTATTACAATGTATCCGTTTTGTATATCCTTAATGCGATATTTGCTTAGTAGTGTTATAATTCATGATCACCATGTATTCTGCTAATCCCGAGGAATCGGAGGCTATGTTGCTCGGAAAATTCACCTCATGTTTTTTTTAACTTCCGAGACCCAGGTCGAGAGGTAGCTGGAGCATACTACCTTGTAGTAAATACGTGCTTGCGGATCTAAAAACATGAGACGATGATTATTAAAATGGTAATACAAGTATGATCACATTTCTAAACAAAATCTTATGTAAGATCATCTTCAATTCCCATACCCCCCATCGTGAAACAGTAAGAAGAGTCCTCCTCCCCTCCCCACCTTTCACGCTCGACGTAATTATTGAATGGCCCCTTTAGATCCCTCTCGAAGCAATTTGGTCTGGTCACAAACCACTTCAAATATGATTTTCCTGAATATGATGCTGCTGTTGCTAATTGCCTCCTGTTTTCGCTCGCAGTGGAGCACTTACACTTTTTTTGTTTATGCAAATATTTTTACATTTTTAGTTCCATTTTACAATCAAGGGGTTATAATTAGTGATGGCCGGATCGGATCCGTCGGATCCAAAGATCCGCGGATCTTTCATTTTTTCGGTTCCGGATCCGGATCCAAAGACACAGAGCAAAATCGGATCCGGATCCTAGATTTTAAATTTTCGCGGCTTAGCGATCGAAGCGCCCCGTGAATGGAAGGTAGGTGCGGTAGATATTGACAAGAAGAGGATGAGTAACTCAGGTCACGAAATTAGATGAAAATGTTCCCGTGCAACTAGAAGCAAAATAAAGAAATATGACTTTTTTCCCCATTGGCCCGGTATCGCGAGAAAAAAATACGTAGGATGTCACGCGGGTAGCCTACATTCGCCGGGATCAGGCGGACAACGAGAGCCAGTGTACTGTGCGAAGTTCGATCCCTTTCGCAGTTAAATTTTTTCTTTCAGTCATTGCATCGAAAATGTTATCATATTCACTTTCAAACCATTAAATTTGAATACTCACTTTATTATAATTTTGTTGTTTAAATTAGATTTACAAATGTACCATTGATAAATTAAGGATGGTCGGGTCGGATCCACGGGTCTTTCATTTCATTCGCAACTGAAATCATATCCGAAGACAGTAAAAATTCAGATTCGGATCGGAGATTTTAAAATTTCACGGCTTGGTGATCGATGAGCCCCGCGAATGGAATGTAAGTATGGTAGAAACTGACAAGGAGAGGGTGTGTAACTCGGTCGCGAAATGAGAAGAAGATTTTTTTCGTACCAAAAAAAAAATAAAAAAATACTCGTCGTGACTTTTTTCTCCATACACCCGGATGCGCGAGAAAAAAAATAAAGCTGAATGTCGCGCGGGTTGCTTACATTCGCCAGATTTCCGTGAACCTATGATAGCGTAGTTGTTAAAAATGGGGGCTAGTGTACTTCCGGTCACGAGTTCGATCCTTAACACTGCCTAGGAATATAGGCTATGCTGTATTCCTAGTGTGATGCAAGTAGGCAGTTAAAAAAAGTGGATTATCAGAAATTTCATGTCAATTTATAAGTCAAAAAAAATCAAAAAAATTGGCGTTAGTGAAATGATTGGAAAAATTTTTTACTGCAGAATTAAATCGTGGAATCATTACGTTAACTTTCCCATGTATTTTTAGCAACGCATTTATAAATCTAGTTTAAACGATAGAAGTACAAAAAAGTCAGTATCCACACACAAAGGTTGGAAATTAAGGATGATAAATTTTTTGATTCAATGGCTGAAAGAAAAATTTTAAACAACGATAAGAATCGAACTGCTATTGTTGGCTTACCTGATTTTGGAGAATACATGCTCCCCACATGTCATTCTACTTTTTTCTGGCAAACCCGAGCCAATGGAGAAAAAATCCGAGACTTTTTTAATTTTTGCTTCTAGTAGCATGAAAAACGGCTAATCTCATTTCAAGATCAGAGTTACACAACCTCTCCTTAGGAGTATAAAATTCTCAAATTTCATTTTAAAGGTTATTATTAATGAGAATTGCAAAATTACTAGTTTAGCAGCTTGAAATATTCTATAATAATATTTTCGTCTTGAAAATGGAATCCCCGGATATTCCATAAATGGAATCTCTTGGCCGCATTAAAATATTTTGTGTTTCTAAAAAAGAATTTGAAAGCGTTCAAGGATTTGATTAATAATTGGAAAATAATTCCTTTATTAATGAAAATAAACTTACAATGTTTCTTTCAACTGCAATATAAAGAATAGTTGTACAGGTTTCAAAAATGTATTGCATGATGAGTATGTGATAAGGAAGTTGATCTTTATATTAGAAGTAATAAGATATAGTTATTGCATCCGTAAATCTTGATCTAGGAAAATATTATCCACAAGGATGATTGGAAGTTGATTTTTTCGACAATAAATTCACTTTTTTTTTGCAATTCTATTGTTGCTGTATTTATATATTTTAAAAAAATCTAGGTTTTGAAAATCTGAATCGAGTATGTGAAACTAAGGATCCGAAACCGAGATAAAGATCCGAAACCCAGGCAAGGATCCGGTTCCGGATCCGACAAAAAACCTGGATCCGTCCATCACTAGTTATAATCATGTTAATCAAATTGTTATTTGCTTCTGAAGGTCACTCGTGCTATCTGATTTTGAACTAGTGCAACAAATTGGCTTTGGTTTGTATTTTTCCGGCACCTTAGTGATACCAGTGCCGGTGTCCGCCAGTAAATTGGCCATTAATTTTCCCTTTAATGCCTTTTCAGTAATTCTCAACTTCCCAGAACTGTCGCGACATGCTACCTCTTTCTTGAAGAGTTGAGACATTGTCAATTTTTCATTTTGCCGAAAGAAACATACACGGCCATGGAAATACAATACGCGGCCACAGAAGCTCGCTCGCCTGGGTTGCCCCAATGCTCGCAATAGTTCAGGGGACTCACGGTAATGCAACACTGTTATACAGAAGAATTTCAGTTTACGTAAAATTTGATTTTACACAAGTGAATGAGCTGACTACTTGAGTAGTCTTATAGGATCATTGCTTGATTTTATGTGAATTCAATGTTACGATTTTACATAAGGCCATTTTGGCCCACGGTGGAGGTATCAATTTCATTTTACGAAATTAAACAACAGATCTTAAAGAAACTTAAAATAGGGCAGATTCTTCTCCATCTACAAAGGAAATCTTCAATTTAATGCCGTACTACTGTGAAATTCAACTGTAATGAATCAATGCATTGCATTTTAATGGTATACATATATATTTTACTATCCCATCTTTCAGCACGAAAAGCTATGGGTTCAAGGTGTTATATGTTTGCGCTCTGACAGTTGCGCCGGAATGCTCACGCAAAGCTGCTTTATGATCTTGAGATAGAAACCCCATCAGCTGTCCAATGACGAGATGAAGCTCACTTTGGGGTCGCCTGGAAGCACGCGAGTCGTGACTCTGGTGTCACTGGCATGCATTGTTGAGCGGAATAAAGCACGGACAACGTTTATCCTCGACCAATGTCAACAGCTGAGGGAATTGGGAAGATACGTGACATTGTAGTACATATTGTATAAAAATTCACAACTGATGGTATCATATGGCTAAAACTCTCCTAAATGCTTGGCAATATGTTTTTCCCGTAGAAACATGTTCACTCACCATCTGCTCCACGTACTGGATAGGTCTGTTTTGGTTGCGTTGTCTGTACTTTCCCAATCTAGAGCTTTAAGCGGAATTAGTTATACGGTTTGGGTTCCCCAAAAATTAAATTGTGGAATTGAAAAACCAAGCAATATGAAAATGTTGGTGAGCACTGTAATTCAAGAGAAAGAAATTACGATTTTTAATTAATGATAATCATGAGTGATGTTATTGTATATGCTACATGTGCTGTTTTTACCCTTTTGTGCCAGAGCCTTGCAATGAAAAATGCTAGGGTGAAAATATGTAGATATTTAAAGTTGATAATTTGGATGAGAGTTTTACTTATAAGGGATTAACATATTTTTTCATTAGGGTGTACTTGTAGCTTTTAATGTATTAATATCAGCTTTAAATATTTTCTGAGTTTTGACGAAAATTTAATTCAGCAGAAATCAAATATTCCACTAATAGGAGACCTTTTGGCGATCGGTCAGGGAAATTGTTAAGTCCATCAGGGAAAAGTCAGGGAATTTAAGAATTGGATATCAGTAGTCACCCTGATTGCACTTCTAGTCTGTGTGTTGATTTCTATAGCTTTGGTAGTAATGCTGGAAGTGTGTTGACAAGTGTAGAAGTCAGCAGGCTCTAAAGTTAATTAATGGTTTAAATTAGTATTCTATCTCTTTTAAATGAGAAATTTTGTCATATCTTTCAGAGAAATGGTGCTGACTATTCAGTTTTCATAAATACAGCAGCAGAATTTGATGGAAGTGATAGTGGAGCTCGTCCCGACGAGGCCATATCGTGGGGGAAAATACGAAAGGAATCAACTCCAGTCAAGGTAAAGAGAACACTCATTTATAATGATCTCCCCATTAATTATCTTGGTGAAAAAATTGAAATGCTATCAATGCGACCTTCCTGAAAACTCGCTGATGAAGTCCTGCACTAATGCAGTGTGCTTCTGCGTTAACAAAGTGTCATAGCCTTATTTAACCATTGCTGCTCATTACGGCTGAAACAGATACAAGTGTGCTCGCATACCCTGATGTACAAGGAGAGTTGCATGAACAAGAAGTAAAGTTTTCAATACATGCAAAGATTGCAAACAAGCCACGAAAAACCTTAATGGAGTTAAGCCGAATTTACACGATGCATTTACACGCGGGGGTAGATGCGTGAACACATTCACCATCAAAATTGCACCGTGTAAACATTCAAAAGTGCGCAAATGCGTGCACAGAAAATAGCCCCTGTTCTATTTTGGTGAATGTGTGCGAGCAATTTGTAGTCAATAACAATAACTGAAGTTCAGGTATGATGTCGGCTGTTTCGTAGAAGTGGCACTTGATACTAGTAAAACAAAAGCAATCGCGTAATGCGTATCTAGAAAATGGTTGAACAGTTGCGCTAACACAAGCATCGTGTAAACACTCCTCAAGTGCGGGAACGCGCATCTGTCCAGACATCTATTCACGCATCTGTCCAGCAACGTACTTGCGCGGGTAAATGCATCGTGTAAACTCGGCTTTACATACTGATATTATTCACAATAGCAGAATTTCCTCTGAAAAAATCATTCACCTAGACCAAGACTTGAAGCCAGAACACCTTGCCTTCCATCCAGGTGATTTCACCAATTAAACTACCAAGGCATCCTCCTCCTCCTCTGTGAATTTCTTGAGACTTTAAAGGAACAAGATGATGTCGCTGGGCTGCCGTACACACTATGCCACAAAGCAGCTGTCATTGTCTGCTAAATCAGCAAAAATCATACACCCTCGGCACTACAGCCCATAAGGTTCAAGCCCACTTTAAACGCTAAGGTGCTTAAATCAGATTGAGTTTGGTTGCACCTTGTTCCTCAGCCCTTTCGCTGGACATTTCGATTTCAGCACAGTTCTCAATGAAATGTCATTGAAACACTGAAAAATCACTATATTAATATTAAAGTTTCAGGTGGCTCTGCACCACACCGACTGGTTTTGTATCACTTCCTATTTCTGCGCATAGGTCGCAGCACAGGTCCTTCCGATGCTTGTTCTCAGAAGAAGAGACTTCAGTGTATCAGAGCACGTTACAAACATGTTTTTTGAGGTCGTGAATATAAGTCAAATCAGTGCATTCCAGTGGAAAAAAATTTAGTCGACTATGGTCGATTTTCACAGCAAAATGGGTTAAAGACACCAAAATTTCCACTCGGTAGATTAATTGTTTAAAGAGCACCTGGCCAAGAGTCAGGGGATCGGGGTTCAAGTCCCAGTGAAGGGGAATGATTTTTTTATCTGTGGAAATTCTGTTACGAAGGTGCTTACTAAATAACAAATTCATAAATTGTAAACTAGCAGTGCAAAACCTCATAGGAGTTATCCACTGATATGCACAATGGAAGAATTTCAATGCTCCCTGGACAGTGTTGTGTGAAAGTTGATTTTCAAAGCATGTTGGGCACCAGTTAGTGGGAGACTAAAAATATATGAGCTCAGAGAATATATGTGAGAATATATGGATGATAGTATTCCTGGCGGTAGAATTGTTTGGCTAAGTGATATAAATGGCTGGGTTGGCATCACATGAAAAGCCTAAAAAATTGGGTTTGGGTCTTGGTGACCCTCCAGCTAGTGACAATCCTGGAAGCAATATAGCATTGTTGTTCTCTCACGTAAGTATAATGATGTTCACAGACTGACATTGCAGTGAATTAATCCATTTCCCCACAAGTTTGAAAGAAAAATAATATAGGCTCTTGAATAAAGCCCTTGTAATCAAGGAAGTAAAAACACAAATGAATAACACCAGCAAAATTTTTAAAAAAAGTTCACTGTGAAATAGAGCTAACATGAGTATTATTCACTGTGCAAATACTTTTTCGTCTCTCTGCAGGTGTATGCTGAGGCTAGCCTTGTTTTTCCTCTTATTGTTGCTGAAACCTTTGCTGCTGAGATCTCCAAGTCGAATAGTGCTAGTTAGGGAGCTAAGTGTATGAAATTGAGTTAGGAGTGAAATAATTGGATGATGTCCTGCTGAATGAATTAATTGAATTCCCTATTTAAGAGTTAACTAATTGAAAAGAAAAACCATCGTACTTGTATGTATATATATTATATGATATAATGAATAAACGTCTTGCCAAACATTCCCTGAATTGTAATCATTTCAATTTAATCCTCTCAAAATAAGGCAAAGAAATATACAAGTTTAGACTGGGGTCAGCAACATACTTGAGGGGGTGAAGACAAAACTCGTGCTGTCAACAATCTAAGCACTGGGTAGGTCGCCTCTCTTGGAACTCATCTTCAAAAAATATATAATTCAATAGGAAATGTTGTGGTTTGTTAAGTTTTAAGGTATTAATTGGATCGCTATTGAAATCTCAAAGGGTTTCGATGGTGTTTATCATGTGTCTCCAAGTTGCATGCTTGGAGAAAACCATGCTTAGTAAATTGGATAAAATAACATAAACGAATGAAGTTAAGCATTGGAAACTTCACTTACGCATTAGAAAAAGTTAAGATTCATATTCTTTGTAAATTTCCCTTCATTGTGTGTTTCATATTGGTATTATAAACCACTTGAGTGACTCTTCTCAACCCTAAAAAAATGGGGCCATTTTACATTTTTAATGCAAAAGCATTCCTCGATGCAACTGCATATAAAAAGCTTTCCTTTACCAGCAATAAAGTGGAACTAAATTATCTAAGCCTTGCATGAAAATAGCTTCATCCGTTTTTACATTACTAAGCCTCAAACAAAAGTCTAAAATACTTTTGCCACAGATAGTAATTGTTTCATTTTAAAATGGCACTGGAAATGTAACCATCAGTAATAATTCTACAACAAGTCAATTTAGCATGCAAATTTGGAGGAACTGAATTTTTGCATGGGGAGTGCAAGAGGAAAGGACAGGTTTCCAGAAGGACAAGGTGAGGACAATAGGGTTGGATGGATGGCCACAATAGGTCCGGACATAAACTTAACAGTCAAGATACATACTGTTGAGAACACTCAGGAAGGTAATGTACCTATCTCGAGTGACTCAGGTGGCCCTTCAGTACACAAAGGAAAGGGGGAAGCTATAATATTGATAAAATACACTTTTGAGTGCAGGTTAATTTTGAAAATTTGCCGTTACACTACAACCATTTGAACTGAAATCAATAAATATACATCTTGAAAGTCGGGGAATTCTATTGTTGGTCAGAAAAACATTACCCACCCACGACACTGATTCCGCATGTGACTTGTTCCACTGCACTATGGATCCTACACTTCAGCATACTGAGGCGTGAATAACGAAGTGATGAAATTAGGAAGAAATAAAATAGGATGCATGCTAGACTGTGGTCTGGCACCATATTTCTATGCATTAGTGATTGACGAAGTTCAGCAAAGAGGACCTTTTGTTATTTTCTATTATAAAAGTTTAAACAAATGCAGCCAGAGTAACCAAATGGATCTAGCAGTTTGCTTTTAGAGCCCCAATTCAATAAAGTTATCACTCAGTATTTAACTTCTATATTTTTGGGCCATGCTTAGGCATCTGATCTTGTGTCTGCCTTCATTAATCAAACCAAACCTTTCAAACATCTCTTATAAATGTCAATGGATGGCCCAAAAGTTAATTGGGAAATTTTAAGATTTAGAGAAATACAGCACGGCAGAAAATGGCAAAGAAGAATCTTTTTTCCTGACCATGGGTTCGTGTGGCTTGCACACACTGCAAAATGCATTTAAGACCAGCTTCAGGGGTTCTGGCTGGATAGTTGAACAGTTTTGAGAGCAGAGTATAATTTATGGATCATTCTAAAAATAAGTGGAAATTTAAAAACGAAAAAAATTTTTTTTTCAATTATTAATTTTATATATTTTTACATGTAGTGGTGTTGTACTTTTTGTACTTAACCTTCCGTCGGGTGCAATGGATCTGACAGGCACAGCAAGAGTATTTTTTCATTTCTCCGTGCCACTAAGCGGCATAGACCCTTGATGCTCTTAGTAGCTGTTTGTTTTGACATGCTCTATGCAGCCTTTCCATTTAGTTTGACTTCGACCGTCCCCACGGGAAGTTGTTCAAGTTTTGTTCAGAGAAGCTCATTGCACCCGAACTCGTCACAATTTTGAAGGTATGTATTTTCGATGAAAATGACTTAAAACCTTTATTGTCATCACTTTTAGTTTAAATAATATACCTGATGTCAATTATTTTGTAAATTTACCATAATATACCAGTGTGGTCTAACCGGCACATTGCACCCAAACATCTAATAATGTTTTTTCTAATCATTTTTCATAGGTTTTTCATAAATATGTCCCGCCAAGTCTTCAATCTAAACAACCAGACGGATGCAGACGAAATAGTGGATTTAGTAATTGGTGATGACGACGATCCGGCTTTGAACGAAGATTTGGGAGAGGAAAGCAACATTGCTTCCGAGGATGAGGTAGAAGAGCGTGACAACTCCAAAACAGAACAGGAGGGTTCGATCGATGAAGATGAAAATGCGGGTGCAAGCGGAAGTTATTTTTTGGGAAAAAATAAGGTAAGTGGAATCCAAGTCCTCCTCCAACACCTGTACGGATCCCACAACGTGATTACTCAATTACCTGGAGTCAAGGGAAACGCAATTGATGCTAAAACCACTGTAATATGTTGGAATTGTCTCATTACAGATGAAATGCTGGACATAATTGTTAGATACACCAACCAGTGCATGGAAATACTCAAGACCAAATTTTCCAGGGAGAGAGACATCGAACTCACAGATGCTATTGAAATTAAAGCATTCATTGGATTGCTTTATCTGGCTGGAGCGTACCGAGGTAATCGCCAAAGTCTCGAGGAACTTTGGGGGAGGGAGGGTGATGGAATTGAAAAATTTGGACTTGTGATGAATATCAAGCAGTTTAAGACTCTGACTCGCTGTGTTCGTTATGACGACCGAAACTCCAGGGACGAGAGAAAAAAGTTAGATCATCTTGCTCAAGTGCGTGATTTTTTCACTCAGTTTGTGCGACGATGCCAGGAGAGTTACATTCCTGGGGAAAATGTAACCATTAATAAGATGCTTCCAGGTTTTCGTGAAAAGTGCCACTTTTGGCAGTATATACCATCCTAACCAAATAAATATGGTATAAAATGTTTTGCTCTCGTTGACGCAAAAGTGTATTTTACATATAATATAGAAATTTATGCCGGGAAGCAGCCAGAAGGGCCATTTTATATCAGCAACAAGGCATGCGAAGTTGTGAAAAGGATGACTGAGCCCTTATTTGGATCTGGACGCAATGTAGCAACTGATAACTGGTTTACTGATATGGATCCGGTTGATCATCTGAAAAAGAAGAAAATATCCTACGTTGGGACTGTCAGGAAAAATAAAAGACACCTTGACTTTGTTGTTGCTAAAGGAAGAGAAAAATACACAAGTGTAAGAGAGTGAGACCCTTCTTCGTTCCTTCGCCACGCACTTAACCTGCAAACACCTATAGTTTCCACCCCCTCCCTCCCACCTGCCACATTCCTCCCGTTTCCAGTCGACCCACGAGTTGTGAGAAACGAAATCCAAAGCAATTTCTGCCCTCACGGGAGTGCCCTCCACCTTGAAGCAGGTAGAGTCCCTTTATTGGTGGCTCACGCTGAGTGCGGATGTCAAAAGATTTGTGAAAGCATGTGTATCGTGCAATCGTCGTAGCCCTTACGGAAAAACGCGATTGAGCGTTCCCTTTGAGCGATCAGACAGCTGAGACAGTGGCCGAGGCATTCATAAAAAAATGGGTTTTGAAATTTGGAGTGCCAAAGACATTATTGAGTGACCAGGGTACCAACTTTACATCCGAATTGTTCTTAAATATGTGTAAGCTGCTAAAAATTAGCAAGATTCGTACTTCACCCCTTCATCCGCAAGGCAATGGTAGGGTAGAAAGAGTGCACAGGACAGTAGCCATGATGATAAGCCATTATGTTAATGCCAAAAACAATGATTGGGACTTGTGCTTACCATACGCAGTGGCAGCGTACAATTCAAGTGTCCATTCTAGCCTCCAGACCTCATATGAAGCCATATTCGGATTTCCCATGCGGACTCCCTTCGAGTACTTAGACGTAGGAAGGGGAGAGATTGGTGGGGAGTATGTGGCCAGGCTGCATGAAAGATTGACGGAAGTCTGGGGAAAGTGTCATGCAACTGGGAGGAGGGCACAAAAGAAGGGTAAGAGGCAGTACGATAAGAAGACGTAAGTTACAAATGTGGACAGTACGCATATTTGAGTGATTAAACCGGGACGTGTCAAATAGTTCCATTCACCATGGAAAGGTCTCTTCCGAGTGAACGAAGTTTTGTCGGGGGTTAATGTGCGGTTGGAGCTCCCCTTTCGCCAACTGATTGTGCATAAGAACAGATTAAAACCCTATTTTGGTCCTATCCCTCCACCATCAACCAGCAGATTCCTTGGACGGCGCCGAGGACGTCCGGGGAAAGCACCGACGACCGATAGCCGAGAGAACAGCTGTGCTTCGACCCCACCCACTCTCCCCTTGCCCTCCACTAGCTTCCCGCCCTCCTCCGTGACCTGCCTGCTGCCGACGAGCCCTGCGCCGAGCCAGCTCGACATCCCGTCGATGGAGGCGCATTCTGACAAAAAGACCGCGAGTGCAACGAGAGCGTAAGAGGTCAACACACCGATGCATTTCCCCCTCCCCTCCCCGTCGGTCTCCCTACCCCTTACGTTCGAGACGGACCGTGGCCCCAGCGACGCCGTCGGTGACTGGAGAGGAGATCCTGACTGACGTTCCGCACGAGGAAGATAAGGGAGACGAAGTCCCATCGGCTGACGACTGCCCATGTAATCTGCGCCCCAGTTAGGTGAAACAAGATTGTGGGGGGCAGTGTTGTGTTTGTTGATGGTGTTTTGGGTGAGCATATATCTATGGAAAATCAGCCTAAAGTCCATGTGCAGTTGGGAACAATAACTGAAGTGAGTGGGGTGATATCATTGACTTTGTCTTTCGTATTGGTATGTTATGGTGTTTGTTGTATTGTATAGAGATGTGCATTTGTAATGTTCAAATGACCACCAAGGGATTATGGGAAATCACCGAAAGGAGTGGGGTGGTATTACCAGTGCTTTTCGTGTATTGGGTTATTGGGATTTTATGGTATTTCTTTCATTGTATAGAGATATATATTTCTTGTGTTGTGATTACCAAGAAAAAGTCCTCCTAGTTCCGTCTTGTAACTGCACTATCCACAATTGTTCCTGGTAGTGGATTACCTAAGGCATCAGTTCCACATGTAAATAACCTTGTGTTATGATTACCAATGAGGGATGAGTCAGTAGAGTGCCACCATATAGTGATGGGTCACCAGCAAAATTGTAATAGATTGATATAATACATGTAGATTAAATGTTATTGGAATGAAAACAAACAATGCATGTTTGGGGATAGAATATTGTAGGTGTAGGTTAATCCGCTGATAATCGCAGCTTTGGGATGTTTCAGGATGATAAATTGGACAGCTCCGAGATGAAATGAACTTTTGTACTGGTGATAGACTAATTCCTAAAATGTTTTGTAAAATTCTCCTATGTCCAATTTTAAAAATTGAGGGGGGTAATGTAAGAGAGCGAGACCCTTCTTCGTTCCTTCGCCACGCACTTTTCCTGCTAACACCTATAGTTTCCACCCACTCCCTCCCACCTGCTCCACATTCCTCCCGTTTCCGGTCGACTCGCTTCTCGTACTCTCCCCGTGTCAGCAGTGACCTGTGTACCATCATCCGACTGCCAGGACGACATTCACCGACCAATGGGATGACCCTAAGGAGTCACGAGGGGATGCCAATGAGGCGCAACTGAAGGAGTGAGGTGTTGGCTTGGCGTCAGTCGGTCACGATATGTAACAGAGCAACACATAATAAATCAATGGAGTCTGGTCTTTCTCCAAGTGAAACATCATTTCTGCTCCCTGTCCTCCCTCTGACGGACCTCATTCCGGTCGAAAGCTAACACAAGTTTATTTGGATTCAACGATGGAAAAACTTTGGTATCGTATGTCCCAAATGTAAATAAGAATGTGATTCTAGTATCTACGCTACATTGTAGCAACACCACTGATCCTGAATCCCAAGAAAAAAAGAAACCTGAAATTATCTCATTTTACAACTCCACGAAAAGCGGAGTTGATACTGTGGACAAAATGTGTTCTACTTACAATGTATCCAGAAATATCAAGCGTTGGCCAATGATAATATTTTTCACAGTGATGAATGTGGCTGGAATAAATTTGCAAGTCATTTACCATGGCCAGAATTTAGAACCACTGCACCAGAGGGCTGTTTCTGAAAAGATTGGCTCATGAACTTACACTTGGGGAGCTAAGTCGATGAAGTGTAAAAACAGTTGGAATGCCATCTGACCTCCAAAATAGGCTGAAAAGATATCGTCCTCCCTCCCAGGAAGAAGACAGTTCTCCCGCAACCCCTAAAAGAAGACGATGCTCCACCAGAAACTGGTTTGAGAAGGTTGACAAATTACGAATGTAAGAATTGCCAAACTCCCATATGCTCCCAGGAAGAAGACAGTTCTCCCGCAACCCCTAAAAGAAGACGATGCTCCACCAGAAACTGGTTTGAGAAGGTTGACAAATTACGAATGTAAGAATTGCCAAACTCCCATATGCTTATCCCATATGATTTGCAATCGGTGCCTTACTGGAGAAGATACTGATCCCCTCTCCCAAGATGAATGAATGGATGGACTGTGAACCTTATAAAAGTATTTCCAGTAACGTATTACTTTTTTCATTCCTATGCTTGTGGTATTAGACGGATATTCATAAATTTTGTAAAAGTTTTTTGCCTACTTTTATGTCAAATACATTTTTTTTCAGAAACTGTTGTATTTTTATTTAGCCCTTACCCCGGAGGATATTTAATTGGGTTTTAACCCAACGGCTGAAGGACTCCCACACTTGCAGTGCATCCAACTTCTTCTTCCTTCTCTCCTATGTGATTCTGCCTCCTTGTTGAACCCTCGTGACCCCAACCCATTTCTTTCATTGGACTCTTCAAAACAAGACCCAACTTCCCTTCTTGGACCACCCCACAGCCATTTCTGCTGAGGAATCACTTCTCACGATATTAGTGCGTAACTTGCTATCGCTTGAGATATTTGGTCTCACTTGGTGGACTCAAGCGGTCACTGGAAGAGCATTTCTTTCTCCCCTACTCCTGCCTCCCCCTCAAAGGTTCACCCACACATGAATCACTCAGCGCAGGCTATGAGAATATTCCACCACCTCAAGTTATTTGAACGGCAAGCCAAGGGACAGCTGAGCTGCCAAGAATTCTCGAAATCAAAAGAAAGGTTGTGATGGAGTCACAACGCTCCTCAAGCTGATTCCTGACACAAAACCATCACCATGAGTATGATACTTGAATAGATTAACAAGGCGATCCTTGAAAAAGAGTTATCAATGATTCTTCTCTCCATTTGTTTCTGAAGATACTCATTTCCACTCGGGGCTTTCATCAATAACTATCCAGCGAGGGAGCGTTTGAGCCTTTGACTCTTATTGCCTTCACTTTGCCTCTAGATTTTGAAAGTAATTCCCAACCAAATTGTGGCGCACGGTCGGCAAGGTAACTGGCCGAGGTTAAGCAAGAGGAAGTAAAATTATCACTTCTCTCTCACGCCTCGAAACATGATATGGTATTCATTCAAAGTCCCTTCGAGAGTCATGGATAAGGCAGGCGCCAACGTAAGAAAGTATTTATGCCGACAGATCAGTGGCGGATTACTTAGCATAATAAAGCAAAATAATAGCATGAAAAGCAAAATGACTTAGCATAATATAGAACAATGATCTTATAGAATTCACATGCACAAAAACATTGCATGTAATAATACTTAATAGCCTAAATAGCTCTGTTAAAACACACCTAGCTGGATCGGTTCGGGTCCGTATGACGGTGTGTAAAGGGGTCGATGCGTAGCACGTAAGACATCATTGAAGTGTTAGACTACACTAATAATGAAACTTAAAACTTTAAAGTTGTACCACTGAGCCATGCTAAGAGTTAATTATGTTTTTTTCGCATGTGTGCCCATCAGGCACATTGCATCTGAACTCAGCAGTTCAAATATTGCGCCTTATGGAAGGTTAAGTGATCTAACATTCAAACACGGGTCAAGAACACGTTAATAGCTAAATAAACTGAAATTTACACTACATATCTCAAAACACGGAGGTGACATAAATTTCCACGGAGGTGACAATCTCATTTGAAGTTAGCTTCTTGCTGAAATTAATAGGGGGACATACTGATAAAATTTACTAAAATATCGAAGACGAACAAATAATTAAATAAACAATAAAATAGAAAGGAAAGTATCTAAAGGAAAGCTGCAATGAGGCATTGAAAGCAAGTCTGAAATAAGCTATATCCTTATATTTCAGGTTAAAATGACAAAAAGTTCTTGTTATATAGTATAAAATAGGCCTTAACTTGATAAATAATGAACTATGCATCACGATTATTTAATGAAATAATTATGAATTACATTTGGTCAACTCCATGGTTCCCTGATCACCTCCATGTCCAATGGAGGTGATCACGGAGGTGACAAAATCAAGAGTTTACCACAATTAAATGTCACATAAAATTTGTGTAGCAGTGTGCTTTGATTTCAATACATTTCTTGATGATAACAAGCCATAAAACTAAAGAAATTCTTATATAGGTAATCATTTTTAAAATTATGGACGACATGGAGGTGACAGGCATTAAAAGAACTCGATGTTTTTACACCTAAAAGCAGAAATAAATAGGCCAAATGTACTTACTGTTCAGAAAAACACATATTACAAGCTAAATGATTGCTAAGGCTTTCTTACAGTTAACCATTCAAACTTGTGCTGCTTCCTGGTGGAGTTTTATAGAACGTTTTCTACTTTCCCTTGGAGGTGATGTAAACGTTAGGGACATAACTTTCGATCTTTATATTTATCTCAAATAGAACTCAAATTTTCTATTTTTAGCCCAAAGTTTAAGGCAATGGTACTGGTTAATTATGCGATGGTTGAATAAATTAATTTACTCAGTACAAAATGTTTTGCTCAAAGTTATTTAAGTAAGAACACGGCGTGGGACACTCATGGAGGTGACATTTAGATGCTTAATCAAATTATTTTTTCTATAAATATGTTAAATTCGGTTTATTAGGACACTTTGTTAGTTGATATTCCTATTTTACTATTACTTAACATTTTATTAAATAAAATCAATAATTAAATAAAGTCAAAAATAAGTTAAGGACTCACATTTCCACTTAATTTCAGAATGAACCTTATTCAAGGTACCTGTACCTGCCCGGCACAGTGACTACATTGCATATTCAGGATCTGACTTATTTCCACTTAATTATTGCCCTATTAGTTGGGTGAACAATTCTCCTGTGGCTGACAGAACGATTATGACTTATTAAAATGTTGAGGAGTTTCTTCGAGGTTGCAATAGGGACTACATTATGATTGAATTCGATTGTTTCAGAATCACAGCTAAGGGGACAGAGGACAGGTTCAAGTGACCAAAGCTGGCCTTTTTCTCATGTGTTGCAAAGTTTTTGGAGCCATTTCTAGCTACCTATCAAACTAATAATCCACTGGCACCATTCCTACACATGGACCTTTCCATCCTTTAATCTAGGTAATTTAATGCACCTAATTGTGCAGCCTGAAGTGTTTGAAAAATGCACCATTGACAAGATTGACCTAAATGATAACAGTAACTTAATTTTGTCAAAATATTTGGACTTGGGATGTGCTGTCAAAGCTGAACTCAGGATGGTGGATGTGTCACCAGACCAAATTCAGGAACTGAGAGAGGATTGAGTTGGTATTCTAAAACGTGTCAAAACAAAGATTTTAGATAATCTCCTTCAAAATATCATCTTTGTCAAGGAACAACTTTCTGTGACCCAGCTACATATTATCGTAGCTTATCCAAAAACAGCTAAACACAGGTTGAGAGTTACTCTTCAGATATTTTCTAGAAGAAACTGAATTTCTCCCTTGTAATGCAATGCTGTTGAAAGGGAATTTAAGCAGATGTGTGCTTTACAGGATATGATAAATATCTTAAAAGAATTCAAGATTTTGGAAACCTGAATCAACCACTTGTGACAAAATTGTTTTTTCAAGTGAATATAAGTTTGAAAACCTGTGTAAGTTCTTCAAAAAAGGCTTATTTTAGGTCATGGAAATGCTTATGTGGCGAGAGATTTCTCTGTCGACCAGTAAATAATTGTTGAAAATCTATTGGGCTCTTCTCCAATCACCCAACGGCAAGTTTATGACGGAATTACGAACGCTGGTGGTTTATAAATCTTAAGATCCCAAAGTCAATGGTAAACATAGCTAGAAGTGCAAGATGTATGTACCATGAAGAGTTGATGGTAGTGCGAAAGGAAAAGGAAGAAAAGTCCATGTCTGCAGTCCAAAAACATTCTATTTTAGATGAAATTATACTATTGAGAGACAAGAAGATGAAGGTTTTAGCAGAAAAACTGTCTGAATCATAGGTCAACGACAAAGAACTTGCCCGCCTGCAGAGCATGACTCAATGAGCTCTTCTGTTTTAAAACGTGGAATACAAACCCACTGTGTGCTGTCTTGTTTTTTTGTGGTTTATTTTATGTACAAGAACTGATGCACCTGTACTTCCCATTAGTCCTTTAAAAGAAGATTATAAAAGAAGCAGTGTATTAACATAATTCTCATTGTTTCTTTAGTTTCGAAATTAGGTAATTTTTAAAAGCCAAGGAAAGATCTATGTTTTGGTCTGGAAAGTCAGGGGAAATAAAATTGGCAATGCGTATTAGCCCTGATATATAATTAAATTGATATTACTAAATTTGTGGTTTCTGGCACCCAGGAATTCAAACAACAATCATCAAAAGCATAGCATCTCCAAAATCACACCATCTGTACTACTACATAAAAAGTAACATTTCATTCCTATTACATGTGCTGTTAGTTATCCAATATCCCAATGATGCTTGATATCTTCAGCTGCCTAGAGGAGGTTTTCCTGGAGGCATTGTAGGCAAACATTAAAAGTATGTATGTATTTTCAATGTCATGGATGATTGCTACTACTCATTCATGAACAATGCTATAAAATTCCCCACAGACAATATATCATTCATTGAATGTAAATTAAACAATAATCACAAGGAAAACTTTTAATTTTTAAAATGGATGATGATGGCTAAGAGGAGGACAATATAAGATACTATAGATGGGTACAAAATAATGTGCTTAAGAGATGCAATTAAACCTTCCAAAATCCATTCACCACTGCGTTTTGTTCAATGGTTGATTAGCTGATAGAGGGCACCACAACAGTAGCATCGACAGTTAAAATGTATTGCATAAATTCCAAGTTGAGGTTTTGGTTATGGCGTCAGTACAAAACATGCATATTTAAGAACAACTCAATTTGGATTATGTTCCCCAATGGAGAGATATATTTCACAAAACCAAACAATGTGATTCTAATGAAAGGAAAGCTGCTCAATGGCCCTCTTAAGTCTCATAGAGTCAACACAAGATTGCTGAAATTCATGTATCATGATAAAATGCAATCAATGTATTTTTTCCCTAGAACAGTCATGTGATTTAATTATTATAAAAGGCCAACTGATTTATTTCTACTCCTTCAGACATTAGATACTTTATGGAAGTAAATTATAATGAATGAAACTTGTACTTTTCCACCTAGATTTTTCAATAAATCCCTACAAAGGTTACATCACCTTTGTGCAATTTTCAAGGGTCATCTGAAACTGACGCAAAAAGGAACCTTGATAGGGTTTAATTACAAAATTTGGCAGAATAGTACATTACCTACTGAAATTGCACAAAAGCAGAAATTCCACAGAGAAAAAAATCTTTTGCCTTGACCTGGTCAAGGCAAATGATTTTTTTTCCTGTGGAATTTCTGCTTTTGTGCGATTTAAGCAGGTAATGCCATTAAAGTTGTACAAGTTGTGCTATGCAAAGATGTACAAAACAACCTTTTCCTTAGAAAGGTGGAAGCTGCCTATAGGATAGTGAGGAACCACTTCAAGGAACGGAGCGCAAGATGCAATGCTATAAGAGACAAGAACGGAGAACTTTTGATTGAAAATGAAGACAAAGTGAAGAGATGGAAAGATTATCTGGAAGAGTTATATAACGGGAACAATCTTAGCACGAAAGTTGTTGAAGAGGAAAGCAAAGTCAAGAAGGATGATATGGGAGCATCAATATTGAGATCGGAATTCGACGCAGCAGTAAGGGACCTTAGGATGAATTAGGCTTCTGGAATTGATGATATCCCCGCAGAGTTGATTAATCGAAGTCATCGACCATCGACTGCGATGAGTCGATGAGAATCATCAATGTCGATGAGAATCATTGATGTCGATGAGTTGATGCGAATCATTGATGTCGATGAGTCGAGATGTGTTGCTGATACGAGAAACGCTACCTCTGCTGACGACCCCTTCCTGGCGGAGTTCCACAATTATGAGGAGGTCCCAGCTTTATCCAAATCTTCGGACGTCCTACATTGGTATAGGGACAGGAAGGATGTGTATCCCCGCCTTCAAAAGTACGCGAGGAAATACCTCTGTATTCCTGCCACTTCAACGTCATCTGAGCGGTTCTTCAGCGATGCAGGAAACATTGCTTTGGACGACCGACATCTACCCACCGATGAAAATGCTGATATGAGAATTGTATTGTACCACAACAAAGAGTTGTTGCTGAATTTGTAACTCGGTGCTTGTTTCGCTCTTTAATAAATATGTCTTGTCCTTCTCAATTAAGTTTGACCCTATTCAATCTTCACTTAATAGCCACACCAAACTGCCAACTGAGACATCCGCACCAATCATCGATAGTCATCGATCATCGTAATTCATCGATCATCGACAGTCATCAATCATCGACATTCATCGATCATCGATAATCAGGTACACTCTATTCAATGATCGATGACAGCCATCGTCACCGAAGCATTTCGATGAAATTTTTTCATCGAAAGTCGATGACCAAAATCGGTCATCGCACAAGCCAATAGTGAAGTGATTAAATTAGGAAAAAATAAAATAGGCTGCATGCTAGACTGTGGTCTGGCACCATATTTCAATGAAATGATGATTAACGAAGTTCAGCAAAGAGGACCTTTTGTTATTTTGTTTGATGAAAGTTTAAACAAATGCAGCCAGAGTAACCAAATCGATCTAGAAGTTCAATTTTAGAGTTTCAATTCACATGAAGTTACCACTCAGCATTTAAATTATGCATTTTTGGGCCATGCTTAAGCGTCTGATCTCGTGTCTGCCTTCGTTAATCAAACCAAACCTCCCTAACTCAAACATCTTTTAAGGCCGCTTTACAGGATACAATTTCTTGTACAAACTGAACGAAATTGTATGTTTGTCTGAATGGAATCAGAACAGGTTCTATTTCCGTTCAGTCATTCAGACAATCGCACAAGCGTTCGTACAATTTGCCGCTTTACACAGTACAATTTCCTCATACAAGGACTTCTGCTGACAAGAAAAAATAATCAAAACCAGGTTATACGAATCATAAAATTATAAGGAAATAAATAATTTTTGGCAACATTAAACTTTTACAACTTCATCGCGAGAATAAAAAGCACAACAAAACAAACGATGGACCTTAGTATCTGAATAGTAAAATAATTAGTATACTGTAATAAAATAATTTACTACTAATTATGGACCATTAAATACATTTTTATAAGCGCTAATAGGAGAAAAGAAAGTGTGAATACACCTTCAAGTTCCATCCAATTAATATTTAACAACAAACTAGAATCAAAGTTCAAGTAAACTGAAAATTTTTCAGAAATGATTAAACTTGGAACTATTAACCTCCGATCTGATAGAATGACCATGGTATTACTATAATAAGGTAAACATTTTGTGCATAATTGATGCACATTTCGGTGAGGCTCTACTGTCAGCAAAGTGCATCGGGACCCCCAGAGTTTGAGAAGCTATCTCTTCCAAAAGAGAAAACCTATTTAGGTAACACTGATAATTATTATTTCTCTACACTCTAGACTAATATTTCCGTCCTCTTGCGTAGTTCATCAACATGCCAAATATGGCACTGTATGCTGTAATATTCGAGGTATTTGAAATTTACCTTTTAGCATAATTATTTGAGATATTGCATACTGAATACTTTTGAGTATTTGCAGGTAGTATTTGCATACCTCTAGTTTTATTTATTATAAGGCCGATTGATGTTAGCATGATCTCATTTAAATACTGGTCTCAAGTCATAAACAATAATGGAGTGATGCATGAAAACTGCTTGGAACCAAAACTTGAAGTAACTTCAACATTAAAATGTATGCGATAACATGTTAGAGAGGCCAAATCATACTATTGTGCATAAACTAACAATAATGAGAGTGGAAATAGTGGTAAGTGTTCCATGGATATAATCTGCAGTAAAACATTCTTGTCTTCAATAAGACAACTAAAGGCCTATTTTATTAACAGAAACTTACTGTTTCTCTAGTACAATACATATCTGACACAAGTGCATGGGGTCAATTTCATCAATAATTTAATATGCAAAAAGATTCAGCAAATATTAATAAGATAATTCAAGTCAATTCAAAATTTCAGTAACAAATTATTTCTTGTTGCTGTCACATAAAAAGCAGTTGTTAAACAACAGAATTGAAGATTACCACACTTTCTACTCCTCTGAATTCTACACAAACAACCATGACGGAAAAAATTTGTCAAAGGCATGATTACAAATGAAGTGACTTATAGACTCATCTATGCATAAATACTATTTATAATATTCTACTTCAGAAATTGTACTCCTTTGGAAAAGTAGTGTGACATCTTACCATAGATTGTGATTTCAATGAGAGTGCTAGTAAAATACTATTCTATTTTACTGCAAGATGTAAATGACACCCAAAGATATTCACACCCACAAAATACAGTGAAATTCCATTAAAAAACCACTAGTTAACTACCTTCGCTGCCCACGTCTTTAAGTGGTATTTTCTTTGCCGAGCCAGGAACCTTCTCGTCGGGAGGAATTTCAGATCTCACGCAATTGTCTTCCACGGGCTCACTTTTGACGGTCACCCGTTCGTGGTCCTTGCCACCACTCGAGCTGTCCCCCAACCGCTGACCCCTGCCCCCCTCCCCTCCCCCACTATCCTCCAATGGCTCCTCCTTCACTGTCACCGCCCCCTCCCCCTCCCCCCCATTCACCACGTGGTCCGCACCCTCCCTGCTGCCCGCTTTGCTCTCACTCAACGATGGCTCCCGAGAGCAGTCTGCAGGGTTCCCTGCCACGCACCCCTGCTTCCCCCCTCCCTCCCCTTTCGAGCCCTCAATCCCTTCGCTGCCGCTGCTGCCCTTATTCAACACCAACTTGGCCTTCTTCCGTGCAGCCATCGCCTGGAGCTTCGACATTGCCTTCCCCTCCCTCTTCACCCCCTTCGTCTTTTTCTCCTCGCCTCGCGATGCCGCTGGGTTCTTCGCCTTCGACTTGATGCACTCCTTCAGAGGCACGTCACTGTCACTGTCACTGTCTGGGCCAGAGTCAGGTGAGAGTTCTGATTCTGACGATGTGTCCGATTCTTCAGTTTCATCACTGGAGCCATCCTTGGGCCCTCTTCTAGTTTTTCTTCTCATTTTCTAAGGAAAGGGAAAGTGAGACAGATTAAAACCATGGCATTCACCAAACAAAGGCTGAGAAGATCGAGAGTAGCCCTAAGATTAGCAACAATTAAATGAAATCGAACAGCACATTAATGCAAAATGCTTATTTAAACATTATTATTACAATTCCCTGGATATTTTTTTACTTTGATGATGATTTAAGCAAAAATAAGTATCATGTACTCCACATTTTCACTAGCCTTTGCCTTCACTTATTATTATGACAACTGAAGGACAATGCAACTCCTCAAGTACTGAAGGGTTGTCACTCCAATAGAGCATAGTTTCCTTCATCGAGAAAACAAAATTCATTAATTGCAAATCATGGACCACCATAAATGACTTCATTATGCTCACATAATTTGGATTAAGAAGTCGCATTGTACAAGAAAACTAAATGTCAATTTGAAAAAGCCCATAAATATAGTAAAACCTCTTTATATCGAAATGGAAGGGACCAATTTTTTGTTCATTTTGATAAATAGAGGTTTGTTATAAAGAGGTTTCAGCAAAATGAACACCTATTTTACACCATGTTTTGGCAATGATATGTGTTGCCATCTCTTTAATTACTATATTTGTATATTTAAATAAATGCAGTTATGATTTTACATAGTTTTAATAATTATAATAATATAAACAAGGAAACTAAAGCTTACTTAAGAGTTCTTCACTGAAAAAATTTAATTTCTCTTTCTTTCATTTTTTTCAAATTCTTTTGAAATGATATTTTCTACCTTATTTAGTGATAATAGATTCTCACTGCTGCTGTCTTCCATATAAAAAAATCCCACCTAAAGCATCCTGCACCTCTTTTTTGATTGTCACTGACATTCACTCCTCACCATCATCCAATTCTTCCATATTAAGGTATATTGGTGACTCCCAATTTCTTCCTCCACTTCTCCCACCATCATCCCCTCAATTTGGGGTTCATGTTAGAAAGGCATTATCAACATTAAATGTTATTTATTTTATTAACTCATCAAACTAGGATTGAACATTAATTATTTTATTTATTTCATGCCACTCTGTTGGCTCATCCTCATACATAATGTCTTCCTTGCTGCTGTCCCCCATAAATCCAGCCTTCTTAAAACAGTTCTCAATAACCTGCAACTTTAAATAAGGGCATGTAAGACAGCCAGTGAATGGCCTGCATTATATTCCACAAACACACATCTTATATCATTTTTCTCATTAACTGTTCGCAACATATACACCACCCAGTAATTTCTCTTTACACTGGAAATATTCCTTTGTCAAGGGGTTGCAATTTACTGGTGGTATTTGGAGAAAAATACTCTACTTTGATGTATGGTACCTCAATCCCCTCAATTTTATGTGCTGAACACTGATCAATAAAGAGGACTATTTTCCAGTTGCTCATGAGCATTTTTAAAGCCTCTAGGCTTTATATATTTCTCAATAATAGGTGGCTCCAATTTCTCAGAGCCATCAAAATTGACTCAGAAAAGCAATGTGAATTTTACTTTGCCCTTTTCCCCCTCCATGGCAGGATTGGCTTATAATGGCAGAGTTATGTCAGCAAGCAAGTTAGAAAAAACTCCTGCCTCATCAGCATTAAAATGCCTCGTGGTTTATACCCCACTAAAATCGTCTGCAAAGTTTTTTCTTCACCCTTCTATCACTGTATCACTTACAGTAGCTTCTTCCACACACATCTTCAATGTTTTGAGATTACACCGCACTTTAAACTTTTGTAGCCATCCATTTGACTGTTGAAAAAATTTTCAATTCCCATGTTTACCACTACTTCTCTCACCTTTGCTGTAAAATAGATCCAGATATGGGAGTATTTCTGGCTCTACATTCCATCAACCACTCAAATATGTGCTGATCCAGCTGTTCACTTTTCACTGCCCAAGACTTTTTAATTTTTAACCCTCAATGTGTTGCTTCTTCAGTTTATGAACATTTAAAAAAAATGGATATCAGGATGGATGGTGATATTCTAAACGCCTAAGCAACGTCTATTTTTCAATTCCCCTCATCAATAGCTTGGAGAATTCACTAATTTAGTCTGTTGTTTTCCGCTGCCTCTTCTTTTTTGTAATGTCCATCGTGGACCTAATATTTATGATGTAATTTATGTTTGTGTGCATTTTTCTTGGCAAATATTGAAAATTTGATAAAAATTATTTAATTAAATATTGATAAAAATTGTCAAATTAAAAATTAGACTTGGATCGATACCATTCTTTCTGATACCAAACCGATAACTCAATACCAGTGGCTGATACCGATAGAATTGTTTACCTATACCTTACTTATTTTTCTAAAAATATTTGATAAAGTTGCTTTCCTTCTCATGAAGTCAACTCAGTAATCAAAAGTGTTATAAAAGAGCACCTAATTATTGAGAGAAATGCCATTGTGAGAGCTCGTTTTATTTTGCTACTCTTACAATTATCACTGCAATTATATTTCAGACTCTAAGCCCTCTTGCATTGTAAATACAGAAAATTCTTCTTAAGAAATAAGAGCAGCTGAACATGCTCAGCAGTTAAGAGAGTTTTTCTGCCAGGACCACAGCACTAGTTTCTGAAAACATTTGCTCAGGAAACTCTAAACCTGCAGGTACACCCAAATACAGTGGTCTCTCGTTAGCACGTTTTTGTAGGGACCCGAAATCCTGAACATGGTAACGAGGAACACTTGCTGAACGGGTTATGCCTTCTCGGGTTACGGCGAAGACGCATTCGTGGGTTGCATGACTTCCAGGGGGGACCACACCGCGTGCCGTCAAGTTAGTTCATTGCAGGCATTAATTTATTGTAACAAAGTTTCATTTTCAAATATGACAACTCACAAAAAATATGTACGACACCTTGCAATGATGCACTCAAAAATTAATGATGACTATATGACCAAATAGCACGTTTTGTACACTATTCACGCAAAAAGTATACATAGACTCGACCATGAGGCTTGATATCCCAAAAAAGGTAGAAGCGAAATTCATAGAGAGCATATATGTGTGTAGATAATTTATCCTTTCGTTTAATGCAGGCACCAGACTTTTTCTAATAATTACTTTTGAGGCATGTTGTTGTAGTGAGGATGAAAAATGGCACATTTCTTAAGAATCACATAAGCCAGCGTCACTTTGGAGATTGTCCAAACAATATGAAAAGCTCAAATGATAGGAAATTTTGATAGAATATGAATCGTACTTTTGCCATGACGTCCTTTAAGTTTCAAATATTTACTTATAATCGTTTAAGCTATTCTAGTCAATTTACAAAACCGGATATTCTCCGTAAGTATGCAACATTGGAGGCATGCGAGCACCATCGTCTTCATTTTTAATTTCTAATGCGAATCCATTAACGTCATAACACTTAACCATGCCACTATATTTGAATCATACATTTTTAGAAAACGAGCTTGGAATGTAGGTGGAAACACCGAACAATGTATGTGTTGAGCAGAACGAACTTGAGTTGATGGCAGAACTTTAATTTTTTCCGCTATTTCAACAAACTTTCTTCATACGTAGTTTTTCGTCTACTTTTCGGAGGAGGTTGAGCTTTTGGCCTCAGGCTTTCCCAACGCCAATTCTATGCACTCATCTCACTTTTACTGTCATGGAGATTGCAGCTAAGTAAACAAATACGCGACACGTTGGTAAGTCAGTTGAAGAAGGCGGGATTTTTCACTGAACGAATACTTTCAAATAAAAGTATCCGAAAAAAACGAATACTCAAAAGTATCGAAGTATCAGGAAAATGGCCGAAACTCGCTATCGGTATCGGCCCAAGTCTATTAAAAACAGATAAGCACATTCATAATACACATCAATAATCATACGCAATAAGGCCATCAAATAAATAAATGGTAATTTCAATGCAGAAGTGAGGCATATTTCACTGATCGATGTCTTCAACTACAAAACTGTGACTCTAATCGCAAATAATGTTGCATATGGGGGGACAGCAATAGTTGTTTAAGAGTGGTGGAGTTAAAATTCGCGGCGAAGATACTCTAGAAAAAAAGACAACTGCCGTGAGAAGCAAGCATGGAAATAAACGCAATGTAATTTTCTAAGGGTACGGTCGCAACAATATCGAGATTTTATGGAGAACTGACAATAAAATGAAGTCAGAATAGACTAAATTCCCCTTAAAAATCATTTGAACCCTAAACTATTACAAATCATCAGATTCAGGTATAATAATTGCATCAGATGGTAATCTCGAACGTGGGTATGAAGGAGTTCATCTGAGAGTTTTACGTCGGTTTGCAAGTTCTATGTAGACCAGAGGTTAGTTTTACTATCATTTTTGCTAACATAATATTTTACTCCTTGGAGATAGTTGGCTCATCATGGGGGTGTATTCTCAGCACGAAGTGTGGAGGTTTTTCGAAAATATAGAGGTACGAAAGGAAGAGTTTTCTCCAAATAATAGCACACAAATTTTGGCGGACCTCGAAGTCATTACAAAAAACGGAGGTTTACAATATGAAGAGGTTTTACTGTAGTGGGAATGAAGCAGCCATGTTGATGATGTGACAGGTTCAGTTTGCATCGCGAGGCATAAGGAATTTTCATCGCCCGAACTTAACAACTGTATTTCAGAACCCCTAGTCTCTGGTGAACATGCGTAATTAATCCCCTGTGAACATTCTCAAAGCTTGGAAAGTCTCCTAAGCCAACCAGTCTGTGCCATCCTGTCTGTTGAAGTGTTTTTGTATTTGGATATAGTGAGAGTGGTTACTAAAATTGAGAAGGTAAAAGCAAGGTTGTTCTCTTGGATAGCTAGAGGGGAATATCGACGACGAAAATTTCAAACATTGTTAAGTGGAGTATAACTGAACCCGACACCATTAAAAAAATAGATTTTGAGAGATATGAAGGAAAATAAGAAGTTTGAAATGAAAAGTGTGCATGGCGCCACTGTCCACGAGGTTAAAGCCGACATTTAAACACTAAGGTGCTTACTAACAACGAATTCAAAGACTGTGAACTGAATGTGGAAACTTTAGCAGCGTTACCCACTGAAATTGCACAATAGCAAAATATAATACACAGAGAAAAAAATCATTCGCCTTGTCCGGGACTCGAACCCGGACCCTCTGAATTCCAGCCTGGTGCTGCACCAGTTGAGCTAACCAAGGCGTCCTCTTTCTCTGTGGAAATTATAGTTGAGCGTTGAGTGGATCGCCGTCTACTTTTCGAAGGATACTGAGCTCTTCAGCTAATATTTTTCTTTTAACCACAGGCTTTCCCATGGCTGAATCTAAGCACTTGTCTCGCTTTTGAAGCCACAAAGTATTGGTGCTCGTGTAGTTTTGATGACCAGTAAACACTTGTAAAACAAACGAACATAGGGATAAAATGCGTGGCTTGTGGGAGACCTTACAATTCTTCATTAACATCTTTTAAACCATGTCTATTTAAATATTTTTGTTAGAGATGACAATTTTTTGAAATGCAAGATTTAAACCTCTTGTGAGATATCCATTGTCAAATCAGCCTATACTTTCTCTTCCAGGAACAAATTTGGTTTGGTCTTCCTCAAGGTGTGCTGAAGAGGTAACCAAAACGTGCTACCCAGAATTATTTACATGCACTGTGATGCGGACATGAGGAAATGAATGTGAAAACAAGGAAAATGTGCTTTCAAGGAATGCCCTAACGAGAGTCCACTGTAATCATTAATTTGATGATGACTACTACTGAATATTGAATACAAGATTTGATAGAAGAGGGTAAAAGCAGTATCCCTCAAAATTCGCTAAAAATGATGAATACAACGAGAGCTATTCACAAACAAAGTTAGGGAGCACATATGGGCTTAGTGTCAGGCACCAAAAGGGGTTTTTTGCATTGCCACACCAGAACACTAGGGTGTTTAAGGAGAGATCAATAAGTATACTCCATGAGAAAATCTTAAGCAAAATCTTAAAAATTATCAATATACATTATAAAAAAAATTATCATCAAGAAAACTTAACTTCAAGAGAAATACATACCTGGGAATTATTCTTCTTGCCTGAGAATTTTTTCATTGATTTTTTTGAATCCACCTTCAGCAGTGAAGTGTTTGGGCGCATTGGCCTAGGTCGGTACACAGGAATGAATTTTTCAGGACCAGGCTGCACACGGCGAATGTCGAAGTCTTGATCCACCCGACTAACAGTCTGCAGCCTGCATGAAAAGCAAATTGATAAGACTACGAATCATTCACATAGCATCATCACATAAGTCACAAGCCTTTAATACCAGTATATAACAGGATCAATCCAAGGGAGTCACATCAACAAATCACAGAGTCTATTGATCACGTAATTGAACACTTACTCATTTGGAACTGTAAGAAAATCCTCACATCACTGAATCCGCATCACACATCGCTTAACCCACACAAATTTACAAAATGAGCTTGATTTGAAGTTTTCTGGCAAAATATTTGCTAGCCATGTGAAATGTGAACCCCACAATGTGAAGCACTACCTCCGCCTTCACAGCATGCAGGAAACTATGGACCTGGGAGATACCTCAGGGAAAATGGAATAATACTGGTGAAAGCAGAAATTCAATTCAAGGGCTCAACATAAAACCTAGTTTCAAGAAAGAATCCTAATCTGGTAGAGATCAACAAAGGTAATTCAATTGAGGTCCTTCCCCTCACGTTCCTGCGAGAGAGAGATGAGGGGGGGGGGGGATGTTTACATTGTACACACAATGGGCTGTTAAATAAATGCTCACAATGTATCCATGTATTTCAGGATTTATGTGAAGCAAAGGTGGAACAAGAACGACCAACTTGCAAAGCAGTGATCCTCTGTGGAACCCAGCAATTTTCAGTTACTAGGGCCCTAACTGCTACTTACTTTCTTTAGAGGGCATGGGTGGACGGGCCATATAACCTACCAGGAAATTTCCCGGTGCACTCTCGCCAAACTATGACCTTGGTGCCCTTGGGCACCAAGGTCATAGTTTGGTGAAACCGCTGAGCATTGCTGCCTAGTCCTCACTGATAATATTAACGTCAACTATCCACTGGGCGGGTTTGCAATGCATAGCTTTATGCCCTGGCTGTACGTGGAGGTTTGGTGGTGTAGTGTAGTGGTCCAAATATACCCCATGTCTCACGCACTTCCTTCCTGTCTACCCCTCACCTGATCCTACCCAATCAATCCTGCCCACTACTCAGCTCAGTGTTGTGTGTAATTCACCTCATCGCCTGTTGTGTAGTTGTGTTGAGTTGAAAATAACAAGTTTCGTGAGTGTGAATTAGTTGTTTTGTTATGTGACACTGTCAGCGTGAGACATGTGATTTTATAGTCAGAAGACAGATTGCAGAGCAAGGTACATAAATCATGTTGCAAGATTAGGTTAGGCACTGGCCTAGAGCAAACACAGTACACCTAGTCCAGAGAGAACAGACTGTGTTTGCTCAGGAGCATTGGGCATTTGCTGCTGCACTGTAGCTTTAGCTTTACTTTTAAGGGACGATCTCATTTTTTTAATTGGGTTTTGAATCCTTCCTCTGCACTTTTATATTTGTGAAAACAGCTTTCAGATTTTGCTAAAATATTAAAATGTATTCCAAAGGATAACATTTTTTATATTAGTCTAAAAACTTAAGTAATCATAACAAGATTTTATGTAATCTTAAAATATTTCATTTGATACTTTTTTAAGGAAAATGCATGATTTTAGAGAATTTTTAAACTAAAATTTTGTTTGGTTGACAAAACTTAAACAAAAAACTTCAATCAGAGCTTAAATGAATTGTGACATAAAATTTATTTTTCATTTTAACCAACTATATAGAATTAAAAACATCATCCTATGTTAAGAATAACCATGGCAGTAGTGCAGAGGAGAGAAGGAACTCAAAAAGTTGGCTAGATTGTACACAGAATTACACGTACCACATACACATAAAGTACACATATACACATAAAATACACATATATACTTAAACTACAAATAAAATACACATATGTACCACAATATACAGTGTGTTCCCTAAGAAATTTTGAAGTTGGTCTCCACATTGGGAAATGGTGGACGATTTTCGAAAATCTGAATTGATATACAGTGGAAGCTCAGTATAACGAGTGCTCTCGATGGCTGGGAAATCACTCGCTATAGCGAGTGCTCGTTATATCCGAAGGTGATGTATTAAGCTCTCAATTCCCACAGTTGTTCTTACTTTCCGTTTTTCTTTTGTTACCATTTCATTAGAAACAGGTACAGTAGAAGCCCGGTATAGTGAGTACGGCTTATTGCGAGAATCGCATTATAGCAAGTGATTGTCTTCGTACCACCAAAAGGCCTATGTTTTACATGTAAAATAAAGCGGATATAGCGAGGCCAAGAAGTTCCTTCCACGGTATACGCTCGGTATTACGACAGATATCTCTCGAGGGCGATGCACCGCTTAGCAAAAATAAACTATTGTGTTTTGTATTATCTGCTAATTAAACTAAAAATACAAGATGTGTGCCATATCTACAACACCTAAAGCCAGTTATGTCCAAACATTAACGATTTACGGCCTTCAGTTAGCTCTGCGTGATCCCATTTTACGTTCTTCTTTTGTTAGGCCCAGTCATCAGTGGGAGGGGAGTGGGCGGACGACGAGCAAGATGAGAGTAGGAGAGGGAGTTAGGTCTAGGCATGGGCGATATTGATAATTCAATATCGGGATACGATAATTTTAGCATATCATAAGGTGGCGATAACGAAAACTCATATCGTGACAATAAATATCATCTTATCGTGCCCCGCTATTTTATCGGGGCACGATGAGATATCAGGGTACAATAAATATCACAATAAACATCACGATAACTATCGTGACCACGGTAAATATCACGATAAAATATCATGATATTGCGTCCCGATAAAATATCACGATATCGCGCCCCGATAAAATATCACGATATATTATCACGATAAAAGATGCTCGTTTAAATGTAGCGTACTCGCGCCCGATGAATTATCGTGATATTGCGCCGGTTAATCGTGTCGGAAAAAGACAGCCGTTGAGTTGGCCTTCGCTTAAGCTTTAGCAAGTACATTTGAAAACTTACTTTTCGACTAACGGCTAATTCAAAGTCTCAGCAGTTCTCTCACACACTCTCTTTCAATTTCAGTGGTCTGATAGTTGACGTACTTGCGTGGACAGATAGGTGACGTACTTGCTCCAGCTTAAGCGAAGGCCAACCCAACGGCTGTCTCTTTCCAACACGATTAACCGGCGCAATATCACGACAATTCATCGGGCGCGATTACGCGATATTTGAACGAGCACAATATCACGTCTTTTATCGTGATATTTATCGTGATAATATGTCGTGATATTTTATCGGGGCGCGATGTCGTGATATTTTATCGGGACGCGATATCATGGTATTTTATCGCGATATTCATCGTTTCCCGATATCTTATCCCGATCCCGATAAGACGATATTTATCGAGCAACGATATATTTTCAATTTTAAAAACTCAAAATCAACTGATGGACGTACCGGTTAACATTCAAAAACTCGACAAAGCTGATATTATCGTCAAAACATATTCGCAAAATTATCCAAAAAACTTCTACAGTATACCTAATATTTTAATTCCGACTAGTTACGCTGTCTTTGCAGCTTTCTTCGGCGATCGAAAAATAGAAGAACTGGAAGAAAAACACCGAAACTAGGGGAATTAATGTTTTATATAATGGAAAATGTCCTGTTTCTTTCATAAAATATGTTGATATGCTACCAGATTGTGCCTGAATTGACTTTTTTGATGTTTACCGTCGTCAAATACCATGGAAACAAAAGAAAAACTGTAAATACGAACCACTATTAATGGGTTTTTTCAACGCCTTCGGATATAACGAGCGCTCGATTTAGCGAGTGATTTCCGAGGGATTATGAGCACTTGTTATACCGGGATTCCACTGTATAAGGGCCGTTTTCGTGCAAAATTGCATACTTATCGTTTATTTTGTGAATCAAATCTTCCAAATCAATAATTTATGCTTTGCTGAAGTATTCGAGTGCTAACCTGTACATCCATTGGTTAGGAAAGTTGCCGTAATGATTCGCAGGAATACAGCATTTTTCGGCGGCCGAAAATATTTCTTGCATAATTTCCTCTTCCAAGCCGATCCTAAAATTCACATTCAGTTATCTCTCGAAAATTACTTGCAGCGAGTATTTATTTACACAAGCAAATGCCTCTGTCGGTTATGCTGCATATTGTGTGTCGTACTAGTGCTGCCATCTGGAAGATCTAGAGTGAACGGAGGTAACTACCGTGAAATACAATTGCCGAGAATTATTGATGCATTCACTCAAAATTGTAAGTATCCGTGAAGTTAGGAATCATAAAATAAAAACTTGTTGAACAGGATAAATTTTAATTATTCACATGATATCGAATATTTACGGCAATATTAACAAAAACATAAAAAATATGCACAAATTAGCAAATGTTACGGAGAACTTAAGTTTGTATTCCCATTACTTCTGCTAACTGGGAAAATAATCGAAACCAGGATGAATCGTAAAATTTTAAGGACATAAATAATTCTTTGGCAACGGAAAACTTTGGCGACTTCATTGCGATGATTAAAAGCATAACAAAACAAGCGTTGGACCTTAAGTATCACACATACGCACGCTTCACATTAACAGCACTATAAACCGACGGGTTAAGCGCCACGGGTTGGCAGCACCCGCGGCGTAAATATCGATGAATGATTAGATAAGCACGGGGAGTTGGCATTACGCGCGGCGTAACAATGGGTTAAAATTAAAAAAAAAGTAAGCAAGGCAACAATCAGAAAAACAAAGTCGATAGTTACGTGGCGAGAAAAGAAGGAGGTGAGAGTGAGAAAGAGGAAAGGAGAGAAAGAAAAACGAGGACCCAGAGGGAGATAACAGAAAAAGAAAAGGGGGATAAGGTGCACGCGTCAGCGGAGCAGTCCCGGGCCCGTGATAAGGCAGGCATCGGCGGGAGACAGAAATCACAAGAACCGGCAGTCACGATAAGTCTGTAGACGTTGGAGTAACTAGTTGAAAGGAAAAGCCCACTATGGAGTTAACAATAAGTATTGAATCAAGATCATTGATTAAAGTATATTTGATATGAAATTGTAAATTGGGCCCAATTAAGGTTAAAACAAATAGTAATACAGAAACATTGTGCATGAAATTATAACTGTTTCCTTGTATGATTTCTTGACCCTAATATCAAATTAACGGTATTAACGTATACAAAGTGTGAAATATTTAATTGTATAAGGGTGTGTGTGGAACCTAACGAGCTAGCCGGAAGAAAGAAAAGAAAGCAAAGGTAGGTACCCGAAGGTTGAAAAAGGGTAGGGGTACATTTTGGCGCCCAACGTGGGGCACGACTACTCTTGGAGAGAGACCACGAGTAACTTGAGTGAAGGACGGTCAGGGTATAGATTCACAAAATGGCGGGGGTAATAAAGAGATTTTACGAGTTAAAGAAATCGGAGCTGCAGAATTGCTTAAAGGAACGACAAATGCCAGTGCAAGGGGCAAAGTTTGAGTTGCAGGAACGATTAAAATTAGCATTGGAAAAGGAGGGAATAGATATAGAACGTTATGAGGTCGAAATTGAGACGGAGAAGCACGTTGAAGGTGGCATCGAAGCCATTTTGAGGGAAATGAGAGAAGAACAGAAGAAGAGGGACGAGGAACAGAAACAGAGGGATGAGGAAATGAGAGAAGAACAGAAGAAGAGGGACGAGGAACAGAAACAGAGGGATGAGGAAATGAAAGAAGAACAGAGGAAGAGGGACGAGGAACAGAAACAGAGGGATGAGGAAATGAAAGAAGAACAGAAGAAGAGGGACGAGGAACAGAAACAGAGGGATGAGGAAATGAAAGAAGAACAGAAGAAGAGGGACGAAGAACAGAAACAGAGGGATGAGGAAATGAAAGAACAACTGAAGAAGAGGGACGAGGAAATGAAAGAAGAACTGAAGAAGAGGGACGAGGAGCTAAGGACGGAGATGATAGAAAATCAGAAGAAGCAAGTAGAGGAGAGTGCCAAGAAATTATTGGAGGTTCTACAGATCTTCCGACAAGAATGCCATGGGAGATTAACAGCGCAAGAAAAGAGAATAGAAGAGACGCAGAATTGGGTAAGAGGGGAGATTACGGAGCTGGAGACGAGGGCAGAAGTGAGCGACCAGAAAATTGAACAGCTGCGTAAGAGCCAAGAGAGCGTGAGGAACTATGCACAGAGGAATAAGGAGGAGATAGAGAAAATGAATAGTAAGATAGAGGAGAACGGTAATACAATAGAGCAATTATCGACGATCGTGACGCAACAGTCGCAGAGCAAAGGAGCGGAACTCGATGAAGAAACATTGAAGGAGATAGTAGGAAGGCTGAAGGAAGACCATATCCGAACACCCGCGCAGGTACCGGCGGTACATTTGAAGACACCAAATTTCGATGGACGGAATGGGTCGAGACCTATGAGGTTTATTTTTGACCTAGAGGAATATCAAGATATGTACAAGCTGTCAGGGGCGGAGATGTTACGCGTTGCTAGGCAAGGGATGGTTGGCAAGGCAGGAGAATGGTTGAACGCCACGTCACACCTACACCGGGACTTTGAGTCATTCAAAGAATCGTTCAGGGAGCAATACTGGAGCGATGAGCGGCAAATGGAAATAAGGAGAGCCTTGGACACCGGAAGTTACCAACAAAACGGGAGTCAAACGAGGGTGGAGTACTCTACCGCTAAGATAGGGTCAGCAAAGGAATTAATACCACCGATCGCGGATGAGAATTTGGTGTACCTCCTTAGACAACATTTTGAAGCGGAAGTGAAGACGGGAATGATCTCTCACAACGTTAAGACGCTCCCGCAATTCCTAGCGTTGTTAGGACGATACGACAGAATCGCGGAAGAGGAGCGGCGGTCGGAAATAATGGGACAGCGTAGGTGGAGGAACCAGGGCCCTCAAGAGAGCGAAAGACGCGCATGGCCGAGGAGACCGGATGAGAGGCAACCCGAAACATCAGGACAAAGAAGGTGGGAAAATACGCCGACCCAGAGGTACGAGAGGAGAACACCAAGGAGACCGGATGAGAGAGGACCAAATGAGGAACGCGGATACTATCCGAGAAGAGAAAGAGAAAATGAGGGGGACGAATGCCAGGGAGGCCGACAACCAGGACGCAGCGATCCAAGGGGAGGAGTTAGATCCGAACATAAATTCCCAGTTCACTCGCTGACGGTGGAGAACTCGAGGGCAGATTCGGAAAACTAAGGGCGGCTAGGCACATGCGTAATCCCGTCGTGCCAAAGGCCGAAGGTGGCGAGAGTAGGGACGCTAATGAAGATCAACGAGTAGACGAAAAAACGGTGCTCAATGTATTTGAATCACCGAGGGACTTTTTAATGGAGGGAGAGACGGATGTTCCGGAGGAGACTAAATGCCCGGAAATAGAAATCGAAATTGAAGGCTTGAAAACAAATGCGTTGATAGACACGGGGTCGGAATTAACGTGCATGAGCGAGGAATTCTATAGAGACAATGCCCAATTATTTAAGAATACCCTCGAATTGCCGGTGAAGGGGATGAAGATAATAGGAGCAATCGGGAAGAAAAGCGGACGGATAACGAAACAGATTTGTCCCAAAGTGGCAATAGGCGAAATGCAATTGAATATAACCTGTACGATAGTGCCCAAGCTAGTGAAAATGATTATAATAGGCACTGATACGTTGGCATTACTATCGGCGAAGATAGATTATAACCATCGGATGATAACGATGAAGCAAGGGATGAAAGAAGCTACATGCACCTTCAAAAAGACGAACGTGGGATCGCAGCGGATCGTCCTATGCATCGACGGAGACGAGGAGCACGAAGAAGGAATAAAGGAAGGAGAAGAGGAAAATTGCACGCCAAAGCAAGAAGCCAAGGAAAGAACCGCGGAGACAGATGACATATCTGAAGGAGAGAAGCAGAAATTAAATACAGTCGCATTAAGACGAGTAAAATTATTTTATGATTCGCCCGAGAAAATGAGAGGGTATGAATATAGTAAAGGTATAGGGGAGGAAGAATTCTGCAATCAAGGATATGGTGTCCCGTTGAGTTTCTGAAGGCAGGCAAATGAGGCGATTGGGCCAATGATGGCTGAGGGAGTAATTGAAAGTAGTTCCTCGATATATATATCACCGATAGTGTGTGTAGTCAAGAAAGACGAATCGATCCGAATATGCATTGAGGCCGGAGTGGTCGACAAGCTGATAAAACCTATTTTAGACAACATCTCCAAAAAGGCGAGACAAAGGATAGAGAGAGAACATAGGAAGCACGTAAGAAAGAGAATTGAGTACCAAGTAGGGGATAAGGTATTAATACGTACGTGCGGGATGTCCGACAAGGGGAGAGGAATATTCCATGATTTCCTCCCGGTGTATGAAGGACCATACACAATCGTAGAGTTTAAGGGTCCAGCCACCTGTACTGTTGAGAATCCATATTCCGTGGAAATACGAGGGACATTCCACGTGTCGAATTTTAGGCCATACTACAACGCGACGCGAAGCGGACAACCGAGAGGCGAGATATAATTATCTAGGAGGGGAGAGAGAGAGCAGGCCACACACACTTGGTTACATTATAAGTAGTGTTAACTGGAGGGAGCAATTGTGTAATTTATGTTTAAGAGATACAATGTCAGGGTTATTCCATGTATGTGTATATGAGCGGTGTGATCCCCGAGAAAGATAAAAAGAAAAAGTGTAATCGGAAGGAGAGACGGTGCTACTGAAACACACCAACCTGTGAAAGGGGGGCGTGGCCGATAAACAAAGTGCAACACAGAAGGTGCGAATGTGAATGTGTGTACGTAGCGACGTGGAAACAATCAGCTGTGAGAACAGTATTTATTTATTTTTCAAAATGTTATTGTTTGTTTATATTTAGGAATGTTCGAGTGATTCTTTTTTTTGTGTGACAACAGGTGTCGTACGATGTGCCCAGCTATAGAGCTGATGAGACGCCTGCCTTGATTGTATGTAATTTTAAGCATTCTTTGTTAATTTTAAGGGTATTATTGTAAGAAGAGAGAGGGTTAAAGGTCTGAAGGCGTTGGGGCTTAGAGCGAGAGCGATAGGTATGGATAAAACTTGTAATATTTTGATTGAAGGCTTTAAAAGAAATATTTTTGCTGCCCAAGAAATCTTTCTTTTAATGGGGCTAGTATAAACCGACGGGTTAAGCGCCACGGGTTGGCAGCACCCGCGGCGTAAATATCGATGAATGATTAGATAAGCACGGGGAGTTGGCATTACGCGCGGCGTAACAATGGGTTAAAATTAAAAAAAAAGTAAGCAAGGCAACAATCAGAAAAACAAAGTCGGTAGTTACGTGGCGAGAAAAGAAGGAGGTGAGAGTGAGAAAGAGGAAAGGAGAGAAAGAAAAACGAGGCCCCAGAGGGAGATAACAGAAAAAGAAAAGGGGGATAAGGTGCACGCGTCAGCGGAGCAGTCCCGGGTTAAGGCAGGCATCGGCGGGAGACAGAAATCACAAGAACCGGCAGTCACGATAAGTCTGTAGACGTTGGAGTAACTAGTTGAAAGGAAAAGCCCACTATGGAGTTAACAATAAGTATTGAATCAAGATCATTGATTAAAGTATATTTGATATGAAATTGTAAATTGGGCCCAATTAAGGTTAAACAAATAGTAATACAGAAATGATGTGCATGAAATTATAACTGTTTCCTTGTATGATTTCTTGACCCTAATATCCAATTAACGGTATTAACGTATACAAAGTGTGGAATATTTAATTGTATAAGGGTGTGTGTGGAACCTAACGAGCTAGCCGGAAGAAAGAAAAGAAAGCAAAGGTAGGTACCCGAAGGTTGGAAAAGGGTAGGGGTACAGCACAGTACTTTCAATTTCTATTCCCGGCTGAAAAATCATTCCAGCATCGTCTGCTTCAGCAGCGCAGACCCTTCCACTTCACTAAATTTGATAAAGTCGTCGGTGGAAGCATCACTGGTCCGGTAAACGGAGCTAATTTTCTAAGAGCCTTTCCGAAAGAGAACTAATTTCGTTGTCACCTTAATTTCTCACCGAGTTGATCAACTCCTCATCCGTCAACTACTCCCGCACTGGCAGACAAAGACAGGCGGGCTGAACTCCACCCCTTACCCACACCACCGTTCTCCGCTGTCGTGTGACTGACTAGATACATTTCCCCTTGTCCACCTTCCGCCCATTCCGCTCCTATGCCTCCGTATGAACTTGGATTAACAAAAGAACAACCACAAAGTGCGAGCGCTTGTGCAAGGTACGCCAGGGTGGGCCATAAATCATCAGCGCGTGGACTTGATTGGACTTTAAATAATGTAGAGATGGAACAAATGTTGTATTCTAAGTTGTAGTTGACTAATAATGCCACTAAAGATAAATACCATGCGTTAATTTGTACTTTGCAGTGCATCGCCCTCAAGAAATATCGCTCGTAATACCGAGCATATACCATGGCAGGAGCTTCTTGACCTTGCTATATCTGTTTTCTTTTACATGTTAATCATGGGCCTTTTGATGGTATATTGCCAATCACTCGTTATTGCAAGCTTCATCTCTATATGCCGTTCTCACTATAACGGGCTTCTAGTGTATTTAAATGTAAGGAAAAATGAGGTAATTAAAATAAAGTAATTTAAACTTTTCTGTAAAATTTATAGTTCACAAGATATTAATGGTGGCCAACTTAAAAAATCAACATGTATACGTGAATATACAGTTGAGCACCCCTAATCCGGGAACACCCATAATCCGGCAATTGTGCCATGACCAACTACCTGGTACTCCGTGAAAAATGCAGAACATGGCTTCATAACCTGCCGAGATATCCCATTCTTAACGTTAATTTTCTCATTACGAGAATCAGAATAATTTAAAAATACTAACTTCTGGTACTTCGTGTATGGTGGAATTATTCTGAAACTTGAAATAAACATACAAATTAGAGGACATCGCCGAGACGGACTACGACTAATTTACAGATCGGCTACTTTCAATGGCGTGCGTATTTTTGATTGACCGCTAGACGTATATTGATAAAATTATTTGTTATCTGCTTATGTTTCTCCCAAATCATGTTTCATCTATACAGTTATGGCAATAGCAGAGGAATTAGGCATCAGTTCAAAACATTAACGATCGCAGAAAAAGTGTAAGTTGCAAAAAAGCCTGATGCCATTGCATCAGTAAAGAGTTTGTCTGAAACATACTGCATGGGATCTTCAACAATATAGCATTAAGAAGCTGAAAGAGAAAATCCTCAAAATTTTACTGTTTAAGTGACACGAGGAAATGGATGACAGAGATAAAATGTATGAGAGAAGATTTAAGTGCTGAGTTAGATCGCGTGGTTTTGATTGCGTCCATGTGAAGACCTTAGTATTTACGGCCAAATGCTAATTGACCAGGATAAAATATTTCAGAAACAGACGTGATCAATCTAGAAGACATGATGTGGGAAATTTCGCGTGATTGGAATAATATTTCACCGTCAGTTCTAAAACGCGTGGTTTAAATTGTGGCCTGCTTTAAGGTTTGATGTACACGAAATAAGTAGGGATTTAAAAAATTTCATGTTTATGAGGATAAAAATATGATGATGGAGTTTGCAAACACCATCCGTAACCCTGAATTAAAGGAAGTGGAATTGGTGAATTTAGAGGAAAGGATATCAGCGGCCACGATACTCTCACCACACAACATTTCGCAGATGATGAAATCGTTGAAATGGTAATTAATAACAATAAATCCAAGTGTGGATTAAGATGATGAGCCTGAAATTGTTGAAGGAAGACTACCGTAGATGGTTGTCTTTGAACAATCATCCAATCCGATCGCCCGCAACGTAGTAATGGGCAGCCGTGTAGACGACACCCACGCACTGACATCCATGCATCAGCTGATAACAAACCAAGCACGGAAGGAAGTATGTTGCGCGAAGCAATACATAAGAAATGTCAAATTCAATATACCCCTTTCCAATGATAATGTTATACTTTTAAATGTGCAGCAAAATAATGCTCACGATGTTTAGATTCCGTTATTTTCACTCTCTGCGCAACTTCGAAACTTTTAAGTAATAACTTTGCGAATTAAGACACCATTTCTTTCTGATTATTTTCAAATAATGTTCAGTAAATGGCAAACGAATATTTTTGTTATAAATAATTGACTACTTTCAACGAAAACATCCGGACGTCAAAAATAGACCAGTTGCCATGCACAACCCATAGTCCGGCAAAATCCCTAATCCGGCATTACATGGGTCCCGACTGTGCCGGATTAAAGATGCTAACTGTATAATATACTGTGAGAGTGTTATGGAAATTTATCTATTTTCCAGATAAGAACAGAAGATAATAAAGTGGAAGAGAAGATCCAAAAAACAAAAAGAGGAAAAAATCAGATCATGAGTTTAGTTTGATGAAAAAATCTAAGGAACATCAGGAAAGTGCTAGTTCTTGTACCAAAATCACTGCATTTTTGGTCAAGCCCAGCAGTGAAGAAGTCTTAAAGAAGGAATCTAGTATGTACAGTTGAAGAACTTCAGTTTGAACCACAAGGAAATGGAACGAAAGAGACAATTTGTTTTTTTCAGTCTTGTTCGCTTCATGAAACGAACTGGAACATGGTTTGTTTTATTCTAACAGCCCTTCAACCCAAACTCAACGTCGAGACATAGTAAAACAGCTTGAGCCTGTGCCATCTACATCTGGCACACCACATAGGGAAATGGATAAAAATGATCAAGAATCTATAGTCAAGTCCAATTCTAATGACTTCAGTTTCTTTGAAACCCCATCAAAAAGAGATTTGAGTTCTTTTTATATAATCATCCAATGCTTCCATCAAGTAAACAATTTCTCCAAAAAGACTTCCCAATTTCAGCAAAAAATTTTTGTTATGAAGACGGAGAAGAAAGTACGAGTCTCCTATGGTTATCTTACAACAAAGCAAATCAATGTTTATATTGCAGTGGTTGTCTATCACTCAGTAATGGAAGTTCAGTATTCTGTAAAGGATTCAGTGATTAGAAGCATTTAAATCAATGGATTGAAGATCACGAAGGATCAAAGACTCATGATCTTTGCACAAATCATTTTTAAGGTTCAAAAATAAAACAAACACAGAGTTTGTTATTTAAAGCACAGCTGAGTAAAAGGAAAGCAGAGGTTTTAGAAAGAAGATCAGTTGTCATGGCTATAATTGACGTAGAGTTATGGAATCTCTGGAATTGCTAATCAGTGGGTGAATTCATATTTAAGTGATCGCTCCCAGGTAGTAAAAATAATGGCTACATCTGATCAACAGGTAATATCAATAGGTGTTCCCCAAGGTTCAATCCTAGGCCCCATTCTTTCCCTCCTGTACATAAATGACCTTCCATCCTATCTCAATAATGGGGAGCTTACAATGTATGCTGATGATACAAATCACTTTATGAAATATACACAACAATATTAACACTCTTCAACAGGGCATAGATTGCATAGTAAATTGGAGCACTGAAAATAGAGTAATCATCAATGAAAATAAGTCTTCATTCCTTCATTTTCACCCATATAAAAAAAATTAAATCATGTCCACTTCTAAAAACGGAATGGACAAGTACTCTCCAGCTCTTCAAATATTAGATTCTTGGGAGTAGAAATAAATGAATCAATGGGAGACACATATTAATGGTCTCTGTCTAAAACTAGCCTCACGGTGTTATCTCCTACGTATGTCCAATGTCAAATCTGGCCACAGGTAAATCTGTTTATTATGCATACATTTATAGCCGACTTATATGTGGTGTTATAGCCTGGGGCCACCACACAGTAAGACTATAAATTGGATAAAACTTTGCACGTGAAATTTCACAAGGCATTTCTCATGCAGTGGCCAGTATTGGAATGTGCCAAACAACATGACTGGAACTGAAGCACGAGCTGAGTTATGCATCTTTTCTAGATTGTTTAAAGGAAATTATGTTTTAGCAATTTTATTTTCATTCCCCAAGCTTAACGGACTATACAATACATAAGTATACACAGTACCTTTGCTCCTCACTCGTCACATAAAGATCATCTGGGCGGTGGTACATGTTGTGATTTTCATAAGCCTTCTTGCTGTAGAACAAAGCATCACATGTCGTGCATTTTATTATTCCCCTGAAAGATCAAACATTTACAATGAAAACACATTAGTGATCCCAAAGCTGTTCTGTGAGTACATTTAGAAGGAAAGAGAAAGTGACATTAAATTTTGCACCAAATTTTGCACCGATTAATCCAACCCAAAAAAGGCTATCCACTAAAACTAGATCTTCACTGCTTTAGCCATCTGAGAATGAATGGTCCATGATTGATCATGTAGCTACCACCAGTCCAAAGGAAATAATGAAATTCATAATACAGAGAGGAGACAATTTTGACCCTGACCACTACCTAAGGATCATTATACTAACAACTACACTGCATAAGGATTAAGGATCAAAATGAGGCTTGGGCCCAACAATGCCAGCCTCAAATCTCCCAGGAAAAAATACAGGATCAAAGAACTTCCAATTAATCTTGAGAAAGCCCACAAAATGAAGCCCATACAGCTAATTCCTACAAGAAGTAGTTCTCTACAGACATTCCATGGATTGACAAAAATGAGCAGTTACAGTTTAATACACCCCATGCATCTATTCTCTGTCAGGACTATTTATTACAGCAGGCAGAAAAGGCACCTTTTCTCCTTCCAGAGAATACAAAGCGAAACACATTCTTCTAGCATATCTATTTGCTCAACTCACTCTGGAATGGCATTCCTTTCCTCCTCTGGGTGATGCCTTTCTATATGTTTTTGCAGATTGAATTTGATGATGTATTCATAGCCGCAAATGTGGCAGTAATACACTGACTGTGCCTCTCCTGCATTATTCACTCGGATCTTTTTGCTAGGCGGAGGTGTTTCCACTGGTTTAAAGATGGCAACAATTCTAAAAAGAACATTTGAAAAAACATTACTGATTTCAAATATAATACACTTGATGTCATTAAAATACAAAGTACTGATCAATAGAAAGCTTGGGTCTCATATGCTGAGATAGCTGTTCACATAAAACATGAACAAGAGAAAATAAGTATATGATGGAACAGGTATACACATCACCATTTCTAAGCAAGGACTAATTCAGTTGGAATTCATTATATTATGATAGCATAGCCAAAACTTCACGTTAGGACAGTAGAACCCCCATATAAGGCTAGCAATAAATATTCATTGTGAACACTACGAGTAAGTCACTTTCCCTTTAAAAAATACAGTATTTTCCTGCGGCTGCTTTTAATGGTCATCATAGATCCACTAACTTTTTTCAGGCACATAAGGAGAAATTCAATGAAAAAGTCATAATTAATTTCTGCATGCATGGCATAGAGTCAAAAACAACCTCCCTTACACAACATTTATCATGGGTCACTGAAACTCCATGCACCATGGCAGAAGAAAGAGATTCCCTTTTCCTTATTGCAACTCCATCCTTTGAATAACATGATACCAAGACAAAATAAAATGTATAGGTAGTTGCTTTGATTTTCTTGAATCAATAACATTCAGGGTCAGAATACGAGATCTAGATCTCAATCTAGATAGAGAGCTCTCTATATTTGCCACATATAATTCTTGTCTCACCTTCCTCTCCACATTGTGAAACTACAGATAATATAAGGGTTCCACTCTGCCAGGATACTTCATGCTTTAATGGACAAGTAGTTTCTACTAGCATTTAAATGAATTAAATGAGAGATTTTTATGCACACTAACCTTTTATGAGTTGACTTGAAATGATAACTTTGAGCCTGAGCATTATAAAAGACAACACCACATTCCTGGCAGGGAAATAGTTGCGATGGAGGAGCACTTGGATGGACTTGAAGATGTTTATCTCGATTAATCTGCAAAAAAAAACACAGTTCATCTCTCGAAGCAACATTCATTCACACAAAACACAGGAAAATTATTATACAATCATCATAAGTAATGATATTTGTACACCTAGACATAGTCCAATAAAGGTAGAGCTTAGAATTATCAACAGAAGGAAGGATAAGAGAGCAAACAAATTTCTATGCGAGGATCAGTTTGGATTTTGGAAGAGGAGGGCCACTTGGGATGCGACAGCAGTGATGAGAATACTATAAGTGGAAATGAATCTAGAATATAATCAGGATGTATTCGAATGCTTTGCTGAGTTCGAAAAGGTGTTTGGCAGAGTGAGGTGGGAAAAGTTAATGGGAATACTGCGGAAGATAGGAGTAGACTGGAGAGACAGGAGACTGATCCAGAATTATTACACGGCATAGAAGGCGCAAGTGAGAGTAGCTGACGGAGAATCGGATTGGGCCACAATAGGGAGGAGAGTTAGGCGGGGCTGTCTGTTATCGCTGGTACTTTTTAACATATACCCAGAGGAAATGGTGAGAGAGGCTTGGGATGAGCTCGAGGCTGCAGTAAAGGTCGGGGGAAAATTGATAAAATTGGTGAGGTTTGCAGATGACTAAGCACTAGCCAGCCCAGGGCGTACAAAAAATGCTGGATGCATTGAAGGGACAGTGGGAAAGATACGGGATAAAGATAAATCAGATGAAAATGAAAGTAATGCAATTTTTAAGAACAAAAAAGGCCAGTTTAATTATAAAAGTAGGTTAGAAACTAGAGCAGGAGAAGTAATTTAGCTATCTACTGTCGGCGCATAAATTATGTGCACTCGATTTTGAATACAAATCACAAATTAACAGCTGGGCCTACAGAAAAACTAATCACATCGTAATTTTCCTTATTTCATTCTGCGTTATTGGATAGCAGACTTACATTTTTAAAATGCATTTTCATATTTTTTACTACAGTTGTAATGTAAAAAGTGCCAGGTCTAGACAGTGTTCGAGCGAAGCGCTGACTTTGATGACTCGTAAATCAATAATAAGGTGTTCAATTGCAACCAAAGCTTTAAGAATGATAGATGTACATATTTTCCATGCACAATGTAAGTTTCCCGTGTTTAACTTTAATAGAAGAAAAGTTGTGATCAATTTTATAAAAAGTTAGCATTTCAAAACTGGGGTGTCGTAGAATTTCGTTCTTGGTTGTGTAATAATCCACAAGTCCTGAACGTATCCAATATGTAATTGTCTAATATTTCAACACAAGTGTTTAATTTAAATCTATTGGTATTTATACTGGTGAAAGCGAGCTCCCTTGGCAAGCGACTGATGTGGTTTAAGCCGTCAGTGTTATACACGAGAAACTTACAATGTGCATGGAAAACATATACATCTATCATTACTAACACTTTGGTTGTAATTGAACGCCTTATTATTGATTTACGAGTCATCAAAGTTGGCGCTTTGCTCAAACACCATCGAAAAACGGCACTTTTTACGTTACAACTGTTGTAAAAAATATGAAAATGCATTTTAAAAATGTGTCTGCTATCCAATAACGCAGAATGAAATAAGGAAAATTACGGTGTGATTATTTTTTTCTGTAGGCCCAGCTGTTAATTTGTTATTCGTATTCAAACTCGAGTGCACATAATTTCTGCGCAGACAGTAGGTAGCGTGTTGGAGGAAAAAGGGTATAGCAGCAGTGAAGGGAGTATGAAAATTGCAATGGCAAAAGAAGCTTTTACTTATAGGATGAACTAATGACAGGGCAGTTGAGCAGGGAAGTAAATAAGACTAGTGAAAAGTTTAATGCGGAGCGTGGAACCATATGTTTTGGAAATGTGGGCTTCAAGAAGATGAAGATAGACTTAGGGCTTTTGAGATGTGGATGAGGGGAAGGATGGAGGAAGTAAAGTGGGTCGAAAGGAAGACGAACGATGAAGTGCTAGTACTGGTAGGAAAGGAAAGAAATTTGACAGATAAAATTAGGAGAAGGCAGAGTGTATGGATGGAGGAGGTTATTATTGTGGTTGGCATTTGGATTGGATGTGATTGAGGGAAGAACGTTGGGTGAACGGAGAATAGCGAGGAGAAGAAGGGGTAGCTTGGATAGAATGATGGGAGGGAGGAGGTATGAGGGGCTGAAGAGAGTCATCGTGCGAAATTTAGCAGGCGGGAAGAATTAAATGTTCACTTAAACCTACCTTCAGTGGTAGAAATCTAATAATAAACTTAGCCCCTAGCTGCTATCCCTTACTCATGTACCTTTCCTAGCCAATCTATATTTCATACATTAGGGTTCTCTTTAAATCATTACATCTTCTGCCAGCCTTTAACTTCTTCTTCTATATGCCTTATCTGCTCAGCAAATAATGGTTATCATTACAGTGATTGTGGCCTTATTTACAGCTACCTTGACACCATCCATAACGCCTCTTCTTTTCCCTCTTTCTTTTAAGGGCTACCTGGCATTCTTGCCTCCATTATCCAACTCAACAACACTGGGTGTCAGTTCATCCACCTTCACTGCCTTGACCTGCATTATCTCACAAACTTTCTTTTCTCTCCAAACATGTTTAATTAACCCTTCCTCATCCATCTCCATGCCCTCATTGCCATGGCCTACACGTTGAAGTCATCCTTTTCTGAAATGACTAGATATCTGAACCATAAAAAGGCAAACTGCCTTATTGGCTTCAACTAATCTTTTCTTTGTGTATCCGCTAAGATCCCCCTCACTGAACCCATTTTCACTGGCAGTACTCCCAAGATATGTGAACTGTTCCAGCTTATGCCTTCGATAGTTGGGAAAGTTACCAAAAAAATTAACTGATTAAAGTTAAAGTTAATCTCTGTTAAAAGTAACTAGCTAAAGTGAAAAGTTACTTTTCTGAAAAAGTAACTTTTACTTTTTCAGTTACTTTGGCCAATCGAATGCTGTGGTGATAGAGGCCTAGATGGTTTTTTGTTTTGACAAACAATGCAAACACTGAAAACTGCCATTGCGGTTTCTCCCTTCCGTATCCATTTGTCTTAAAATATTCGAAGTGGGGATTTTCATCACAATTCCATTCAGTGTCCAGAGTGTTGTTGGTCAGGTTTCCTAGTTTCTGCTGAAAGGATTCGGCGATTTATCTGAGGCGGAGCTCTAATCCCAGGATTTTTAAGTTTTCGTGAATGTAAGAATATCTGACGACCACGTTGCACCTGTAATTTGGCACGAAAGATTGTTCGTAGCGGAGGAAAGTACTCTGAAGTCTAGTTTTTGATATCGATCCTCACATTGCGATGTGAAGTACCCCTTCACAATTGCAAAATTGCAGTGGAAACGGCTTAGTTACAGAGAGTTATAGCAAATGCTGGGGCTGTGCCTGCACACCTTCTTTCGCGATTCAACGGGGACTGATGTATTGACGACGCGATGTCGCCAAGTAAGGCGTACGTAGTTTGGTGCATTATGACAGATACATTACTTTGAATGAACCCCTCCTTCTCGCTATCTGTCATAGGTTTTTAGGCGACCCTTCTTTCTCGGCTTCAACTATGTAGTATTTACAACATGATGTCGCCGAGTAAGGCAATCGAGCCCTCCAGGACATTGTCTTGATTTCGTATTTTCTTGTCTGAGGGTGCGTTAAATTTCAGCGGTCACTCCCCTCAACCCTGCTTTTGTTTGGATGTATTCATCTCGGCCTATTCATTGCATTCTTAAACAAACACCTGTAAACCTACAGGGTAAACGCCATGGGTTGGCAGCACCCATGGTACGGACAACAATAGGGGTTATCAGTTAAACGCTGGGGGGTTGGCAGTACACTCGGCCAAATAATAGGTTAGGAAAAACGAGCGTAAGAATGGGCAAGAATAGAGAAACAACAAGAGCGTGAGTAGTAACGAGGACACGAACGGGGGAGTAGTCAGGAGGATGCGACACGGAACGGTAGGGAAAGGGCACGGGGAGAGTCGGAAGTGAACGAGACGTCAGGAGAATAGGCCCGGGAACCCTTGAGAAGGACCTATCAGTGGAGTAATGCTGATCCTACGGCAGGCGCCCGAGAGAAGGACTTCAGCAGAGTAAGGAGCGGGATCGAGGAGGCATCGTCGGCGAAGATACCCTACGGGAAGGCGTACTCCAGCCCAGTGTCACGGAGGGAGGACGAGATGCGTTAGCCACGATAAGTGGGAATCAATTGGAACATTTTCAGAATTTATTTAAGTAAATTAAGCCCATTGCCTAATAACATCCAATTATTTCTTTTAGACTATTGGCTATAATAAGTTTACGTATGAACTTTGTAAATTGGGACCAATCTCTCAATTCAAAGGAATTAAATATATACATATATTTTATGCATGAATAATATAAATAGTGTTTCGTTTAATTTGTCCTTAACTGACCATCGAATGAAGTGCATTGATGTATGTATGTAGTATATGTATATACGAGCGTGTGTGGGAGGTAAAGCAGAAATGAGCTAGTCGGACGATTAACAAGGTAAGGTAACCGGAAGCAAAAGGAACACAGGGTTACATACCCTTACATTCTTAGATACCATTTTATTTTCCCAATTGTCTGTTGGGCAAGCTTTGCACCCAAATTCGAGCAGTTCTAGAGTTGCCAAAAATTAATGAAAAACATTAACTGAAGTTATTTTGTATCAGTTAATGCATAATTTTAACAATAAAAAGTTAAAAGTTTTCTCTTCTAAGAAGTAACGATTAAATTAAATAGTTAACTACATTTTTAACGAATAATTTTAATCGTTAATTTTTTTAATCATTGATCCCAACTATGATGCCTTCCAACATTGATGTTTCCTCCAGCCTTTTTATTCTTTGCATCACTTTGCAGAGTAAAGAATCCTAAAGGTCTTGCAGCAAGGTGTTCAGATCAAGTGAAAGACATTGCCAATGAAAACTTAAGAGCAAAACAGAAACATTTCTTTGTGCACTGTTAATATTCTTTTGTACATGTGTAAACAATGGGACTGATTAGAGTAGGTAGGTACTTGAAGAATGCAAGGTCAAATTTTAGGCAGTTCAAGAAACAAGATTCTTAAAAGATGAAATTGCATCAATGGGCAATGGGGTCGTTTACCATATATTTTTTATTGCCGAATCTGATAGAGTTTGTAAAATAAAAAGACCCATATTTTTCCGTTTTTTGATCCGTCAATTATTTCTCGAGTTAAAGGCGTTGAAAAACTAATGTTTTTAACCCTTTCGGAAAAGTGGGTGTGGTGCAACCTCTGACGTATATCCACTTCGTCCAATCACAACTGAGCCCGCGAAGCTACTTCGCCTTATCCCAAAGGGGGGGACACAGCTGACTCTGCCAATCGGAGCATTTATGACAGCATCTGTGTGAGCAGACCTTCCGAGAACCCCCCTCCACTCCCTCCCCTTCCCATACGAGCAGTCAAGGACGGGAGGAAAATGACGTCAATGTTATCACAGCAGCTTTTTCGGTGGGCGTCACCTTTTGCTTATTTTAATTTTTGATTTATGAGTGAATGGTTATGGTTAGAAAATTAATTTTTCACTAAATTTATTTTTTCGTTTCCATCTAACAATTTCGTGTACAAAATTGCGATTTCGGTTCCGAGTAAACGCCCCCATTACCAAATACTGAAGGGAAGACCAGCCATCAAAGTCAAGAAATAAGCAAAAAACCAAAAATGTTGTTTTGATACTGGGAACAGCCTTCTTCGTTCACAATTCAATTGAATCGGTAGGGGATTAAAAATCTCCCTCTCCTAGGCTTTCTATGCTGAGGTTAACAAGTTGAAGCAAATGCTAGGTACAGCATTTTCAATACCCATGCTCCAATCAATAAAACAACAAAAAGAATCCTGAGAAAGAAAGGGGAATCCTGGTCAAACTTATGTAGTAGTGTAGTAGTAAAACGAAGAAATGGTCTCTCAGAAATAGAAGGAAAGGAAAGGAAGTTTCTAAGTAAGATTCTGGGACCAAATGAAACAACAACAAATGAATTCACATTCACCCTGAGATCAAATGATGAATTATTTTAAAACTTTGAAAAGATCCACCACAATAAAAAAAAGGCTATTGGCTGATTGGAACCATATATGATATACTGAAGGGGAACTTATACGATTCTTAGATTCCAGGAGAGGAGAAAAACACAAGGTCCAAGGGTGAAAGAAGAACATCACGTTTTAAAAAAGAATAGGATGAGGGAGGAGGACATGGCAGGCAGAAGGGTATTTGGAGAGAAAGTTGAAGCTGCATCCTTTATGCAAGAGAAACCTCTTGCCAAGGGTGCGAATGTCTCTATAAGATCACAAGTAGCCTGGCAACGGAGGTAAATCCCATGAGATATTGTGATGCCACATCACTGAGAGCAAGCTTTAGATGCTAAATATAAAATGCGAGACTCTCAGAATGCTGATTAGTTGATAATTTAATGATTACTTACAAAGATGTATACTGCACAGCCATTCACAGTGCACACAAGCTTTTTGTCCCTAATAATAACTCCACTAATTTGCTAGCAACTGAAAATCCGACAACAACCTAACAAATATAATAATCTCATAAAAATTCAGATTTGCGGGTAGCTATTTCCAAAATCATGAAGAACTGCCATCGAATTTTTAAAAAACTTAATTTTCCTTCTTGAATGTAGTGAGAGTAGCAACAACATGAATTGAAAAAAGAAAAAATGGTTAAATTCGGCTGTTGTTCATAGAATAGGTACATCAAACACAAGTGACAACTTTTAAAAAAATAAACAAATTTCCATTTCATGGAATTGGCTTTTCCTAATTTGGTCAGCAGTGGAGAATATATTCACCACTACAGCGAATCACATACACTTCTTCAAAGACCCAACTTTATTTACCTACCATATAAAACTATATTGGCAAAATACTACTCTGAGAAAACAATAAGCCAGTATATCCTAGAGAAAAAGGCTCCATTGCCGAAAATGTCTGCCATTAAATAGCAGCAACAAATTTAACCCATGAAATGGAGACATTAAAATGAATCATACTACGTACTGAGCAACCTGAGTAATGCCCCATGACATGGAGCAGACATGCAGTAGAATTACGAAAATACACAAATATGACAATAGGTACAACAGAAGACAGAATACAACATCACTAATGTAACACAATCACTTGCCTTAAGTGGAAACTGCTGGCCACAGTGTGGGCAAAAATGTTTGATAGCACTATCAGGGTGCTTCTTGAATTTGTGTTGAATGGCAATAGTAACAGTTTCAAACTCCTGCCCACAAACATCACAAACGATACCCGATGATGGCTTCGTGGGAGACTTGGTTGCTCCGGCAGTAGAAGCACTGTTAGGGGGTGAGTTCTTTGAGGACGATGCACTGTTCCCAGGGGAGGTAGCTGGCGCATCGCTATTTACAGTGGGACTAGTCATTTTCACCTTTTGGACACTCTGAGGTGGTACAGACGGAGCAGTTTTCTTCGGCCCATTGGCCACCCCCGGCACTTTGGCTTTCCGAGGTCGTCCCTTTCCATCAATTTCACGGTTGGCATGTTTTCTGCAACAAAATGTAAATAATACGGTTTAAATTTGCGTGAATTCTGGTCAATGAAAGTCATGCATGTAGCTTATAAGATGCTTGGCCATTATATCCTAGATCTTGCGATTTACTTCAGCCAAACTATACTAGGTATCTACATACAAACGAGACTCCACACCCAAATGAAAAAATAAAAGAACTTGGTCGAAGATATCAGCAAAGGAATGGAGTATAAACATAATATGCTATTTTGGAATTTCTGGGACAAGGGTTTAAGCTCTACCAACACCTCTTCATTGCTTTTCACAGGAGATATCAGCAAAAACATAACCATTTATCCTGAGGTAATCTTCATATAACCAATAGAAAACTTCACACTACTCAAACGTAGGCTACATATTAAAAGTGCTTAAATCTTTTAAACATTCACCAAGGGCGAAAGAGAGGACCAGAGAAAGGGCATGAGATCAAGCTGGATCTTGATGGCAGTATATACAATCAAACCAATAAATTTGCGAAAACTCATAGAAAATAAAAACGCAAAATTGGGAGCCAACCCCCAAAAAAGTTGTGATGTACCCATATGGGGCAATCTTATAACATGAAGTGTATTTAACTGTACACTTTGATGCGATCTACTAATACAATTGTACTGAAGTAGTTGAAGGCAAAGGGAGAAACAAACGCAAGGTTCATCATATAAAGCAAAACAATTAACAAACCTGAAATGCTCTTGCAAGGCCTCCTTGGAAGCTAGTTTTGCATCACATAAAACGCATACATGTGATTGAGTTTTCGTATCAGACATGCTGGCAGGTGCAGAATACACTCCTGTTCGACAAAAACGCACTTCTTAAGAATATCTACTACATACTTCTAAAGAAACGCTCAACATTTAATATATTCTAATTGAATTTTAAGTAAAGTAAGTACCGCTTGCCACGAGAGTGATCCATGCATACTCATCAAATTGCTAAACCATAAGATTGAACTCGCCTTCGGGGCACAGATTAGGCTGGCCAAATACAAAATTGTTTCTTCATACAAAAGTAGGGTAATCACTACGAACGACTTCTTTACGACCAATAATAATTACACTTGGCATAATTCATGCAAGTCGGAGGAAGTTTTCTTTTACAATATGAACAAAACAGTGAGATAACTCCATCGACGCCATTACGTCAAATAATGCTTGAACTTCGCGCCATCTACTGGCAGTGTGTAGAAAACACCTTTCACACAAATCAAATTTAATATTTACAAATTTGAGCACAGCGTGCATAGGCTCAAAATGCAAGAAGGGTTGTGCTCTGGCATCATCTAATATCTCTGAGTTCATTTCACCGTTCTCATTAGCATGACATATTGCAGTACAGGTTTGTCATTGTTGGTAGTTTGAAGCGAGAACAGGGTGCTTTGTGGTCATAACACATGCACTTCATCATCGATTCATACTGAACTTACATTTCTTAAAAATCAACCAAGAAAAAACCAATTTCAACTAAACTTCTTGAAACTCTATTCCTTAAGTGAAACGGTGAAAACTTTTATGCGGTGGATAATATATCCATGGTTGTCCTAAAAACGTAGCCAATATCTTTGTGAGACTTCTAGCCAAATTGCATAGTGCACTTACTTTTTTCCTAAGCAGATTTGGCGTTGGAAGTTCGGTTGCGTAGGAGCTACACAAATGTCCGCGTCATGCTAGGCGTAAGGTTTTTAGGAGTTCTCGATGAATGTATTTGGCCAGAGCGAGGGTCGCAGGTGGCCATGAACATGGACGACGAGGGCCAAACGGTCTCTTTCGATCAAGTCTTGGATGACTACGGCCAGAGTAATGTGAATACGAAGGATATTGAAAACTATTGCAGATGTGAGAGTATGCCTCTTGAGCCATTTAATGAATGCATTATCGGTTTTTTATCAAATTTTAACTTCGGGCAAGTGTCTCAAGTACCATGGTGCGTATACGCATCCTCCTCATGTACGAGAAAAAGATTTTTCCAAAATGCACATCGGAGATGGTGCGTGAGTTAATGATAAGTATAAGAGAGAGGGAGAAAAGAATGCTGAGAGCCATTAAAAATTTTTAAAATTACCTTAAATTTTTGTTATTTCTCATTGCATGAGTGCTTTGTATACATCAAATATATTCATGGGTTTAAGGGAAGAAGATGGGTTTAAGGGAAAAAAGAAGCATATGCTTCTTTTTTCTTGACATTTTTTGTGAAGTACAAATCTTTTCTTACAAGATGGTCACTGAGTTTCTACCATACCAGGGATTAAAATACATCACAGTCCAAACACTATTCCAGCTTGCTGGATTTTAAGTACTACGTAATGTATACACCAGTGGGGTTGCCCCTGGGCTTCCATGAGCCAAATGGTTCACAGAGAGATGGTTTCCCTGGATGACTGGGGAGCATGGTCAAATATGTCCCCCCCCCTCCCCTTTGGTATGTTACAATTTGACTGGTAGTTTAAGTCATGTGCCTCAAAGGTTCCTTTCTTTTGATAAACCCTTTTAATTCTAATTGTAAACTATCTTTTCACAGATTCTTATTCAGTTATGTTGTGTCTTGATGCACAATAAAACACCAGTGGCATCGGCGATGTTCATTTATGATCCTCGCTTACAATGATAATTGGGGATATCAACACATCCAAAACACTCACTCCTGACCCGAGCACATTTTCCACACTTCGTTCGGCTGCCACTCTGTCGATACTCCTCAGTTCGATATGTATCGATAGTGCAAGGTCATGGAGGCCACTCAAGTGCCTTCACATCAGGTTGCAGTAGACGTGGAACACAAGATTGCTGAGTGCAGTGATATGCGTCTTGAAACCATGATGACTTGCTTTATCCAAATGAGCAAGTCTCAGAATTAAGTGTGGACTAAGAGGATGAGTGAATAAGTGATCCTCCTCCCCCAGCATGTAATATTATAGTATTTCCTTTAAGGAAGTCTGCCAAAAAGTAGTTGTTGAAATTGTTTTGCTTATTCAATTTCTGTATCCACCTCACCTCAATTTTTGTATTCCTCACTGTATTGTAGTGACATCTGTGGGTTCCCAAAATTATACCCACTACTATCCCTAGTAGCAGAGAATGTTGTCACAACGTTGCATGCAGGTTACAATGGGAAGAGCCTTAGGTGCACACAACGTTGTCGTTGGTGCACACAACATTGCATGCACATACGAAGTTCCCACCACAGAACATTGTCACAACGTTGCGTTGTAACATCCAAAAAAATTTTGCTGTGGTAGGGTACTGGTGTGCACACAGTGAAATGAGCACCTTTAAAACGTAAAACTTTATTCCTTTGGGATTACCTGCAACTAGACTTATAAATCCTAATGACTATATATAGTGTTGCAGAGGTAAAGAATGTCATTGGTATGCCCATTACTTTGGAGAAAAGCCAACTGCCATGGTCTACATAGGTAAGGCTTCTTCTCTTGGAGCAAGGCCTAAAGACTCCTCAAAATCGACATCTCTGGGTCAGCTGTAGCCAGTTACGCTTAGTAGAAACCAGGAGTAGGTACATGTCGTGAGGCAGTGGGATTCGAGCTGCTCAGAACTTTTGCAAAAGCATCCATTTTATTTTCTTTTTTTTTTACATCTGTGATGCACCACCATTCTCACATCAGCGGTCCATAGAAAAGCTGTCCCCATGACTTCAACACCCAGGGCAGGGAAAAACCAAGTATTAATGCAATGTGATTGCAGGGGAAAGGAAGCCTTTCAAGCAATGAGGCCTAAAATCCCACCCCGATTGACAGCAGTGGGTCAGCTGCAAAACAGTCCATCTCGCAGTGAGGCTTCAGGGAGTCAGGGTTCTCAGAGTGGTGTCTTGGACCCCACAACGAAGGGTAAGTACTTTTACTGGTTTTTTGAGGAAGAGAATTGGACCATGTGCGTAGTGTGCTTGCACAGAGTGTCTGAAAAAGATGCATTTTATATTCCAGAGATTTTGAAATATAGAAATGCACAGTTGAGTACAATAAGGTGACAGATGTCCTCTTTATTGGAAATCGTCAGTAAGGGTTCACACAAATTGCAATGCGAAAAAGTTCACCTGGACTGGGAATCGAACCATGAACCTTTGGCTTTCCGGGCCACTGAGCAGACCACTACGTCTAGTACCTGAACCTCGGTAGAATTGCCATGCGAATTAGAGATCCTGGGTAGCGTAGTGGTCTGCGCAGTGGCCCGGAAAGCCTAAGGTTCATGGTTCGATTACTGGTCCAGGTGAACTTTTTCTTATGTGAATTTCACCGCTATTCACGCAGCAGGTTTGAAATTTCCTACGTCAGTAAGGGTTGCCTGTTATTGGGAGACAAAATTGTTGTTTTGGCATTGATAATGGAGAGTTTGCCACTTCATGCAGGCAATAACACAGTCAACCATGGTGTAATCGAAGGACTGCACAGCCTTCCTGGTCAGGCACATGAATTTGAACTTATTTACACCGAGGCTTTTTCAAAGCACCACTATTCAGCATACTTAAAGATGCATACCTTACTGTCTTATAGGTACAATATTTGAGGGATCATTCCTCAAATAAATAGAAATGTGAGCATGGAAACATGCAGATCTGCATGAAGGGGAGAACATTAATAAAAAAAGGAGTTCATTAATATCATAAATGTGTTATTCGGTAAGTTCTTTCATTGTAATGCTGTGGCTGAAGTAGATAGGCTTGGTGTGTGGCATGTTACCTGTTTCACCATAATGGTGAAATGATGATCCATGTGTGGTACCTACCCTTGATTTTTCGCAGATGCAGTTAGAAGTAAAGGTGCAACTGGCCTGCTGGTGGACTTAACTTTGGTGAAAATAAGTATGGGGGAGTGGTTTTGAATGTCGAGACAAGAGGGTTGATGGGTGAAGTCTGAGTCATGTTGCTGCTGTGGAAGTATTTTTGATGCTTATCACTAAGAAAAATAAATGTTATTTAAACTGAAAAATACATTATTCCCTCCTTTCTATTTTGTTCGCATGGTCTGCCATCAAAGAAATCTTAAAAAGGTAGTCCCGGTCCTGAATCTTAAATTATTTTCTGGATGTACCTACCTACATACTTTGTTTCTTTTCCTTACCACTTATGTCAGCTATATCAAGGTTAGCACCTCCCCTCTCAACCATCTCCTGACCTTGTCTTGTCTGGCTTTGAGTAACCAGGAGCATTATTGTTTTTTTTTTAAGTATTCGTTGTTCATGACCCTAAGATTAGTGATGTTAAGCTATGGTGATTTTAGGCTATGTAATGGATTATAGTCATTTTCAGTTCTCTTTGATGTTGTATTTACTATTTGATTTGGTATTGGCATTAAATGTCCATCATGTCAATGCCATTTGCTCAAATTCTACTCCAATGGGATGACTGTCTTGACACCATTGCCTGTTAAGTTCCAGATGCCTAAAACTTCAACACGTGCGGACTCTACTTTGTGGAATGTTGGCATGATGGGAGAAATAATTCACTTAGTACTATCTAAAGGTAAAATCTAAAGTCATCTCCAAGGTAAAACATTTTAAACCAAGACTCATCCGTGAATAAATAAAAACAAGAACAATTTTAACAGAGACACCGGATTGAGAATCAGCAGTACATGGAACCCAGTCATCCACAGCATTTCCTCATCTTCCCCCTCCAGTCCTTACTCCTCACCCCCTCCAACCACCTCTCCCACTTGAAATGAATAAAAAGCCAGCAGCGCCAAACACTACCATCATTCCCTTGAAAAAGTGACAGCAGTCGGTCACGAAACGTTGGGGCAAAATCCGATATACGACACGGCATACAACCGTATGTCCAATTATTTATCACTTAGTACTTATTCCACAAATTTACTTTAACCCAACCGGTTTCGATGTTAGCATGTCATCATCAGGGGTACAATCTCCCCTGGCGAGATTGTACCCCTGATGACGTGCTAACGTCGAAACCGGTTGGGTTAAAATAAATTCCTGGAATAAGTACTAAGTGAATTATTTCTCCCATCTTCCAGATGCCTGCCGATAGTGCAAACCTTAGTACAATTTTCATTTTATCCAACCAAAGTTCGAAATGGTCCATATAGGGTTTTCCCCTGTTCCTAACCATTTTTCTGACTGTTAACCTTGACTCCCACTTCTGCAAGTGAATCCAGTCATTCCGAAGTACTCCCAAGGTTTGTATCATTGCTCTCGAGGTGTGAAAGACCATGGTACCCATACACTGCATTACTAGAGTAAGTCATGTAATTGGTGGGGTGCGTTCTGATAATTTCCTCTTGGCATGAGATAATGACATTCCTCGTCTGAGTTTGAGAACTTTTGTACTGGTTGTATTCTTTAGAAAGTAGATCAGGAGTGGGTGGAGCTAGCAATGTTGATGGTCACCGAAAGATGGTACCACCCAAACAACACATAGACATCCGACGCGGACATTATGGATGTCCCACGGATGTCCGATGAACATCCGAAGATATCCCACGGATGTCCGTAGGATATCCATAAGTCCCAAAATCCGATATCCACAGGATATCCGCATAGACATCCGACGGACATCCGAGGCGGACGTTATGTATGTCCCACGGATGTCCAATGAACATCCGAAGATATCCCACGGATGTGGGATAATGTAAGACGTAACTTTCATTAATGAAATGCAATAATTATTACAATAATACATTATTGTTATGACGTAGGTCTGTAACAGAAAATCCAATGGACATCCCATTCGGACGTGTTTGGGATCATCTGGCATTGGATATCCCTGGGAGATCCGACGGATATCCGAATGTCAGCGGACCTGGATAGGATATGGCGGACATGAAATGGATATCCCACGGATATCCGGTGTTGTTAGGACACTGTCCACATGTGGCATTTGGTGAAGGTTGGAGTTAGAATTTCCACTGCACATGGCGGATAAGCGGTATACTGACTATTGAGGAGGTTTGACAGTGTGTTTGACCTGTTTTTTTACCTAGTTATAGCTCATGTCCCACAAGGGACATACCTGACAGTAAGCTGCATCCCTGTCATTTCTGTAAGTTTTATGTAAGAAGAGATATGAAAGAAGAGAATTGATAACCAGTATATTCAGTGCTAGCTGGGCAGTTGCTTGCAAGCCATGTTTGCCATATCTCAGTCTTACGTTCACAAGTTTAATCAGTTCCAATAGTTAATATAGTCATATCATTCATACAGTAGCCTGATGTGGTACTGAAACTGGTGGAATGCTTTTTCCTCATTTCTACTTTGAAATACTGACACAGAATGTTAAAAAAGTATTTTAGACAGCTCTTAAAAATGGAGAATTGTCTGCCAAAGTTTGCATAAAAATGGTGCAGCATCGAATTGAAGAATTATGTCCATCTGTTGTTGATATTGTTTCCATAGAAATACAGTAGTTTAATCAATGGGAAGTACCACCCACAAGAGGAGAACATTTTTCCCTCGTTAAAATTGATATGACTGGTGAGTGTTCCACCATTATTTCACATTTAGCTTTTTAGAAAATGCCTGATTCTCAAAATATGTTTAACTGACTCTATGGCCAAGTATATTTCGAGGAAATTCATTGTCAGCAAGTTCCATGTTTGGAGCTGAATATTGCGATCACTGACAATATTTCATAAATTGTATACTACAATGGATCATGGGGATGCATGAAGTTCATGGTAAGGATTCAATATGGCTTCTAGGTTGCTCCATTTGTCTCTGAGAGTGGACTCAGGTGATCCCAAAGTCATCCGATGGATCAAAACAAAATTGTGTAGCCTTTTAAAGTATAGCTTTTCACAACAGATGCACCAAATAGCCTTCATAACAATGTGAATTATTAAAACTAAATATCTGAATTCGAGCAAAGGTACATACATTATTACGCAAAGTACATTTTATACAGATAACTATCAATACATAACTGAATCATTACAATTACACACCCAATGTAGCAGTAGTGGTGGTTTCACTGAATCCTGTCAGTAAACTGATATATTCAAATATACACAGCTTGCATCCTGTATACTGGTTCAGTTACCAGTTATGTGGTCACAAATGTAGAACTAGGAACTTTCAAGACAAAAATTATGCCAGGGAAGCCGAATAATGATATCCCAGGGACTTCCCATCAGGATGTCTCATGCTAACTTGGGATGAGGTGAGCTCCAATGTAGAAGAGCAGATGCCATTTTACTACTCACATGTAAGTACATGAGACATATGTTCTTTGTGAAATGTTTTATTCCAGATTATTACCATATATTGCACATTTCCAACATAAACTTTTAAAATGCTAATTTACAAAATTTCCTAATATATTAAATCTCCAATTCAAACATACATCTAAGTTCACATCAGCTGATTAGAGTATAATAAGCAGGTATACCATTGAGAAACAATAAATGTAAAAAGAGAAACAAAACTTCCTGTTTGTAGAGATAAATCCATTAAATATACTTCAAAATGCAAGTAAAATACTTCGAATGTTGACAAAAATGCAACAACAACTCTATGACAAAGCCACACAACTGCCATAGAAAAATCTTTGACTGCTATAATACAATCATTTAAAAAATATTTACAAAACCACAAAGCGATGACAACTTCACTTACAATATTTTATGATAACCTCAGTGTCTTCTCATTACCATTAAAGCTTCATTTTGATGAAAATTATTATTTCTTATTTGCAAATTACTTTTCTTGGGAATATATTTTTAGGGTGATAGATCACTTGCACCAAGTATATCAATCAGCTCATTAACACAAGTATCATAAATGGTTAAAATTGACATTATTTTAAAGGCAATGGTGGTTATTTTTCTCGTTTCATGTGATTGAACAATGAATCTTGAATATAATTCATTTTATGGCCTTCATGGAACGAGTACTGAATATAGGTACTTCATTTCAAATACTTAAGACATAAATGTCTTGGGCATATGACAAATGCAGTGAGTATCTTTCAAAGGAGTTTTTGGAAAGAATGAGAGATTTACAAAAAAGCAGGAGCCCACTCACTAAGTAATGTGTATTACTGAAGGTACCTCAAAGAAACTGAAAAACAGCAAAATGAGACACAATCTTATTGAAATCCTCTACAGATACTGTATCACCCTCATCTACTCTTCACAACAGGTGATCGTTGTCACAGTCGTAACTCTGCATTTTCCTTGGTTATTCTACAATTCATTCACGTCTACCACAAGCAAGAGTGGACATAGTCTCCAGCCTTGACACCACGAGACTGACGACTTCGGTCTGAGTACCCAGCCTGCCGTGGACCCAGGAACCCAGCTACACACGCATGGGATGATGGCACAGATCCAGGTGAACGTCCACATTCTCAGTGAAAGGCCCTGTTGCGCTGTTGCAGCGCCATGGAAATGAGAAACGACGCAAGGAGGATGAGGGATAGGGTTGGTGTGCTGGCCGACGACGTAGAACTTTCGGCACTCCAAGGAGCTGGGTCGTTCCGAAGGACAAAGCGATGGTTGAGGTTTTGTGCTGGCCGATAGTTGTCTTCAGGCATTCCGTGGAACAGTCTCAACTTCATGTATTTTGGTGATTGAAATTGAAAAGGATGCACAAATTACTGGAATGTACTGACAATCAACTGTTTTACTGCTGCAGTTATGGTTCATGGAAAAGATATGATACTAACTAAAAGTAATCAAGAGGGTGTTTTTATATGAGATCCTACATTGCAATTATCTTCATTAAATACAGCAACGTGTAAAAAAATCAAGTGATGCAACGTATCTTGGGTGAGAAAAGGGAACTTAATGTTAAAAACAAGTGTATTTTCATAGCAGCTGCTCATATTTGGAGTCAAAAAATATTATTCTAGTATTAATTATTCATTAGGTTTTTGAGGTGCCACAGCTGCAATGTTATATCAACCCTCCACATGGATGAATTAAAATTGAATCCTAGAATAAACACAGGGAGGGAAAATGAACATTATTCATGTGAGGCATAAGGAACTATTATAATAGTACTGAGAACTAAATAAGGCTTTTATAATAAGTGTCTGTTTTACCCCTCACAAAAAAATAGGGTTCAGTGGCAAATTTGAGGGGGATCTTGCCGAATGCTATGAAGCAAATTGTAATGGAGGGGGTTGCAGTGAGTGAAAGAAGTGGAAAATCACCATTATGTATACAGTCCAGCACATTTACAACTAAGTTAAGGTGGCGAAGCATTTACTTCATCATATGTTGGCCAGTTTTACCGAGCCATGTGTTGGCATTCATTGCAGTAATATAGCAGTTAATATTCGATTGACTGGTTCAACGCATTTCTCCAGCTCTCTCCACAGGCCAGGGGAGCGCAAAAAACAATCAGCAAAGCCTACCCACGTTGTGAAACCAACTTTTCATAAGTGCCTTGCTTTTTCCTGATGTCTTTTGAAGCAGTATGTGTCAATGGTAGTTGGAAATCATTTTTAACGAGCAAATTAGGTGACATGCACAGCAACAACAAAGTGCTATGTCAAAGGTTGGCTACAGTGGATTGGAAAAGAAAATTCACTTTCCACTTTACATTCCACACTATAGTTTTATTTATTTCGACCATGGTTTCGACACTTTTATGTCATTTTCAAGGTCAATATAAAGACCTTGGCCTTGATAATGACATAAAAGTGTCGAAACCATGCTCGAAGTAAATAAAACTTTAGTGTGGAATGCACAGAGTGAATTTTCTTTTCCAATCTCATGGTTCCACAAAGTGAAGCCTCAAACTTTGAACCGTTGGCTACATTGCTAACAGCAGCAGCAGCAAGTTCAACTAACTGACTTATTTACATCAAATTTGTTTAATTTGTAGAGGAGATTGTACCTTTGATAACATATGAAAAAATGAACAAAATCAAAGGTGTGGGTACATTGTCAAAAATTGATTGGAAACCTTAAAGCCCGTTTCACACGATACTTGATCCAGTACAAGGTCTAGTATACTCGCTAGTATGCTGGCTTTCCAGTATCGCGTGAACAGAATCAGTATACTGGCTGGCAAGCATGCTAGCTAGTATACTCGCTGAGCTACTGGATTTCGTACTTGATGCGGTACTAGATTTCTAGTAGGACCTAGTAGCCATCGACCAATCAAGTCACGTTACAGACGCTGTGCGAACTTCTCTTTTTTTAATTAGTATAGAATCATATGGAATAACCGATTCATAGCAATCACAAGGTCAATGATCGTGTGAAACCTCCCAGTACGGTTCCAATCATGCTAGATTCCGTCCTCAATATCAAGTAGCGGCTAGCACACTACTAGGTCTTGTGCTGGATCAAGTAACGTGTGAAACGGGCTTTAAATAGGCATAAACTTAAAGTAACTGTTTGTATTTAATAATATAATCCCTATAGTTATATTTATCCAATTAAATTCTTTTAAAATAAGCCCTTTTGCACATATGTAGCTTTAATAATCTCAGAGATGTACCACATGTCCTCAATTTTGTAAAATTTTAATTCTGCAACATTGTAAATCCTTCCTCATTGAGGCTTCGTGGAGTGTCTGGTTTGAGGATCCATTCATTTCGGGATTTCTTCCTCGGTCATCCATTCTGGGGTGACAACAGTTTCTCCAACGTTTCAGTTGGCATATTTCTTGTAGATGGTATCATGTGTTACAAAACGGCTTTGGGAGTTTTAATTTTCACATCAAATGATGATGTTTTGCCAAATTTGATCAAAATGGGACACCCTAGGGTGATGACCTGGTGGAGTTGACATGTCTTACCTATTAATTACAGTGTTGCTTACCTCTTCGGCAGAGATTGGAATAGTATTTTCGAACACAGTCCATACAACAGCCTCATGGCATCCGGGAGTGGTAAGTGAGCCGTAGTAGCGGAAAAACCTCTCGGTGTCATGAGGGAGCAGTGCAGAGAGGGCCATTGGTGAGGACGATGTCTTCAACGGCACCTTTGGGCCTTCACCCGCACCCTCCAATTTTCTCAAAGCCTCCAAAAGTGGACGAAGGCTCTTGTTTGGAGCCTCGGAAACCTACAACAGTACAGAATTATATTTTAGGTGTCAGTGACAGCCATTGACCCAGACAGCACACCTTCATGGAAACCATGATGTAAAATGTGACGGATATATCCATGATGGAATTTAGAATGGAATCAACATGGATTATTTATGAATTTCTTGCAAAAATTTCCACTCGAGCTATGATGGAAATGTAACATCATTCCTTGCAAATTCCCTCCATATTCCATTAATTCCATTCTACGGGGATCCATGCAAAAATTGTAATGCCCAGACAGCACAAAATCTTGAAATAAGATCGAAGGTTTTCCTGGCGAACTAGCTGTAGAAAATCATCTCGTGTTTTCCACCAGGTCAGGTTGTTCATGGCTGACGATTCGATGCCGGAATCGAGCATCAAAACGTCGGCCATTGACAACCTGACCCGGTGGAAAACACGAGAAGATTTTCTACAGCATAAAATCTTGTCAAAATTTTTTTCCTGGCAAAATGGCTCCATTTAAAGTAAAAACTTTCCAAGTTTAAAAACAGGATGAAAATGCTTTATAATGGTATTTAGAATTTAAAAAAAATCAGAAAAAGTTTAAATTTAAAAGCGTCTTTTAAATTCTTTTCATAAAAAACATTTTTGAAAAAGAGTCAGTGTTTTTTTTTCATTGTGATGTAATCTTCTCTCTTGTGATGATCTTCTCTCTTTTCTTTGCAAGGTGCTCATTTCGCATGGGAAGAAGAGAGAATGATAGGATCAATGGTTCTGAGAGGAGGCTGGATAGAGAGATGGGAAATGGGTGGATAGGGTATAAGATATGAGCAGGACGTGCTGGGAAGAGAAGAGGGAGGAAAGAACTTTACACAATGCGAAAGAGAAAGGGGAATTGGATAAGACATACATATTTTAAGAGGGGATTTTAAATACAGCAGTGGAGGGAGAAAATAGGAGAGGAAGTAGAAGACTGAAAATGAAAGACAAAGTGAAGATAGGAAGGACAGGACAGACAGCTTTGGTGTTTGGGACCAGCCAGTTGAGGATAATTATGCAATACATGAACATAACTACATAGTATGTGTACATGATGTACTCACCGAGTCAATTTCATGTGTAGCAACACTGTTTAGACCACTGATCTATCCTGTCACACTGACCACATTACCAGTATTTTAAATAAGTTCATGTGATGACGTTGGTGCAAGCAAACAGGCATATCTAAACATACTTGCAACAGCTACCTCAAAATGGGAAGCGACAATTCGTAGACTTGTATAGTCATGTCAGTAGCCATGTTTACATACATATATATTGTGAAGCAGAAAAGGCAGGTATGGATGTAATATGCATAATATCATGAGACATTCCCTTATATTTGATAATCAAATGTCTAGTTACTGAAATCAACTTATTTGGAAACAACGTAGAATTATTTTTGGCAACATTTAATCCTTTTAGTGCAGCAGGCCGATATATCGGCCCAATATCAATATATTGTTCAAATTTATGACACTAAAATAATATTTATTTTTCAGTCAATGTAAATAAAAAAATTGCGCCAATATTAGTTACCCTTCCCCATCGACTACGCCTTGTCGTGGTGGGATTGTGGCTTGCGTGTTCCCGTGACCCCTAGAGCTGCACTGGTGGGAGCAACTAACATTGCTCCTGGTGGGGTCACCCATGCCAGACAGGTCGAAGGGTAGGAGCCTGACAAAAAGTAGTCCACGTACCGTACTCGCAGCGTCTGTTCCTCAGTGAGGCGGCTGTGAGAAGGCGTCTGACCCCAGTGGGGCGGCCTAGCAAGTGATGGTGTCACGTTAAAAACACTATTGAGGCAGGCAATGGGAAACCACCTCAATTAAACTCTCCCAAGATCACAATGGACTTAAACAATAGAGAATTGAATCCTGGGAACTGCGGGGCCCGGAACCAAAATAGTGGGATGGGTGTCGTGCCTGGCAGCAGGGTAAGCAAGGACTCTGCGGTCGTCATCTCACAAAATCCTTGCACGAAAAGAAAGATAGCAGCAACGGCAGCAGCAGCAGTGAAGAAGAAACCAGAGAAGAGAGCAACAATGCTAAGAATAGGGACATGGAACATTAGGACAATGTTAAGGGCAGGAAAACTAGAACATTAAGCGTGAAATGGAGAGGGGAGAGATCGATTTGTTGGGATTAAGCGAAGTAAGATGGAGAGACCAGGGGGACTTCTGGAGTGAAAAGTACAGGGTTATATAGAGTGGAGGGGAAGAGAGCCAGCGGGGAGTAGCAGTTGTATTGAATGCAACATTAGGAAAAAGGGTGTTGAATGTGGGACAGGTAAGCAATAGAATACTGGCTATCAAAATCAAAGCGAAGCCGGCGAATTTAGTCTTAGTACAGGTTTACGTGCCAACAGGGGGACACAGAGAAAAGGATGTAGACGAAGTATATGACCAGTTGGAAGAATTAATTGGGAAAGTAAAGGGCAGGAAGAATCAAATAGATATGGAAGATTGGACTGCTGTAGTAGGGGAAGGGAGGGATGGAAGTGAAGTAGGGGGGTGTATGGTCTGGGTATAAGAAATGACCAGGGTGAGAAAGCGGTGGAGTTCTGTAGGAGGGTTAATTCAGTGATTATAAACATGTGGTTTAAACACCACCCTAGGCATTGGTACACATGGAAAATGCCGGGGAATACTGGAAGCTATCAACTAGACTACATCATGATTAGGCAAAGATTCAGGAACAGAGTAAAGAATTCGCATAGTTTCCCAAGTGCAGATGCCGACTCCGACCATAACTTGGTGGTGGAATGTGAGATGAGACTAAAAAGGATTAAATTAGGAAGGAAAATAAAAAAGTGTGATGTAGGAGCACTGATTGGAAGGATAAGGAGGGAATATCAGGAGATTGCGGATGGATGCATGAGGGAAGAGGAACAATGGATGAAGAGTGGGAAATGATAAAGACGGGCATAAAAGAAGCAGCTGAGAAAACAATTGGAGCAGCAGATGCTAAAAGGATCAAGAAACCATGGGTAACAGCAGAAATGATGGAAAGATTCGAGGAAAGAAGGAAATGGAAAAATGTAAATAGAGAGCTAGGCAAAAGGCGTTATAAGGAGATTAACAACAGGCTTAGGAGAGAAACAAAGAGAGCAAGAGTTTTTAACCCTTTCGGAAAAGTGGGTGTGGTGCAACCTCTGACGAATATCGACTTCGTCCAATCATAATTGAGCCCATGAAGCCACTTTGCCTTATCGCAAAGGGGGGGACACAGTTGGCTCTCCCAATGGGAGTGATTGTGACAGCATCTGTGCGAGCAGACCTTCCTAGAATCGCCCTCCACTCCCTTCCCTTCCCCTAAAAGCAGTCAAGGACGGGAGGAAAATGACGTTAATGTTATCACAGCAGCTTTTTCGGTGAGCGTCACCTTTTGCATATTTTTATTTTTGATTTACGAGTGAATGGTTGTGGTTAGAAGACTAATTTTTTTACTAAAATTCATTTTTCGTTTCCATATAATAATTTTGTGTACAAAATTGCGATTTCGGTTCTGAGTAAACGCCCCCATTCTAAGTATTACAGATAGATTATATCTGCATCTAAAGCTTTAAATTATTTCAGTTGGTAATTATATGAAAACATACTGATAATCTTGAGACTGATGGGCAAACTGACTTACATAGATTTTGCTTGACAGGTATTTTTAGAACATAATACGTGAAAAGCCCAAATTTTGCATATTTGGTGAAAAGAAAGGAATTCCATAAAGTACCACTTCTTGGCCTCACAGATTGGTGACTCTTCCACCAGGATGCCATTCTGACATGTCCATTTGCGGAAGAAAACACATGGGAACAGAACTTTAGTGTTCAACCCAAAGGAAGGTGTGGTATGTGAGAGTAGAGCTCACCAACCGCTAACCCTGGTGGCATATGAAATTCCCTCATCAGAGCACATAGGCTAAGTTCCTTTTCCTGTATATCCTCCCTTTGTTTCCCAGAAGATCCATGGTGATCAGAAAATGGAAGAAGTCAGTTTTGGTTGTGAGAATACTGGAAGAACTCTCCTTTATTTCATTCTGGGACCTCAAGCCATCAGCCCAACACTCAACCTGCTGGGCTAAGATGCGAGAATTCAGAGACAGTTCAAAAAGGTGGATTTAATGTGTGGTGAGGCTACTGAATGAGTTAAATAAGAATCTCACATGGAACAAGACTCCAAGAACAGCAATACCATCTCTTTTGGTAAGCGCCTGAGAAATATTTTCACTGTGTTGATCCCTGTGGACGAGGTGAGCCTCCAAAGGGTATCTGCAATAAGAGATGAGCAAAATAAATCACAATTTGAAGGAACTCGGAGGCAGGAAACCATAATTAAGCATGTCCCAGAAAAGTGTTTAAAGCTTTCGATCTGCATATGTGGTTAATATAATGTAACAATGCATTTGAGATATATTAATTCTGAATATTACAAAATGAATATCAGAACGAATCATGACATGTAGAAATTATAAAATTAAATTATTCGTACTGCAATGATAGTACGATATTACAGTCTATCGAGGGAGAAATTCTTTCCACCTCTAAATTAGTTATTATTAATTTAGTTCCCCATTCTAATTGGGTAATATTAGGAATCATCATAGGTCTCAACAAAAGAGAAAGCCAGGAAATAATATGACAGGAATATGATTAATGGTAGCATACCATACATTGTAACGTTTGACTCTTTGATAATATCTAGATTTCCATTTATTTTGGTAGTAAATATTTTGATTTTTTTAAAGTTGCTGTTTTTTTAATAGTTGCTGTTTTATTTATGTTGACTGGTTGAGAGGGTTGTTTGGGGAGAGGATTGTTGAGTGGGAGAGAGATTGGAAAGGAGGAATTGGATTGGAATTTTTACACGTGTTTTGTTATCTTGTAAGATATTTTGTTTTAATTTGAATAAATCAGTGGAATACTGGAGTGCTACAAAGTATTCGAGATCTCGATGTTGTTATATTCAGCATTCTACTATTGATTCTGTGGTAATCTAATCATTATGATACAATCTTATATTCATTTGTTCAGTTTTTGTATCTATGGAGACGATAATAAATATGAAGTGAAATTGCTTGTGTGTGTTCGTATGCTCTTACAATAATTAATCCTTTCACTTTATTACGAAGCTTTCACTAAGAGTTCGAAGGAAAAACCCAACAAATGGTTATGGGCCCAGATGAAGAAAGTGAAAGAAGGAACTGTAGATGAACGATTTTTATAATAATCAACCATCTTTGAAAGTGATTTAAGAGCACGTTTTCTCCGGTTTTGTAAGAAGAAGTTTTTCATTGTTCTCATTTGTGAAAAGATGGATTCTACTCTAAGTATATTTGGAAATGGGATCGCCCGCCTCAAAGGACTGGAAAATTATCAAGACTGGAAATTTCAGGTGAAAAATTTTATGCAGCTAAAGGGGTTATGGAATGCAGTAGAATATTCTGTAAATGATAAAGGTGAAACCATTACTCCCAAGGCTGGAGATGATCTGAAAGCTAAAAATATTATTAGTCTTCTCATCGATACAACTATTAAGTCATATGTGATATCAGCCAAGTCTGCCAAAGAAGCTTGGAATAATCTGTCAAATGCCTTTGAAAATAAGGGATGGAGCAGAAGATTTTCACTTCAGAGAGAACTGTGGAATTGCAAGCGCAACAAGTTCAAGAATATGTTTGAATATGTCTCAAGAATTAAAGATCTGTGTCAAGAGCTTGATGACATAAATTCTAAAGTGGAAGATAGTTGGCAAATCTCAATCCTGCTGAGTGGTTTGGGTGAAGATTATGATCCTTTGGTAATGGCACTAACCAACAGAAATACTGATACTACTCTAGAAGAGGTAATTGAAGCGCTCTACCAAGAAGCATCTAGGCGAGAGCAGTCATCATCCAGTTCTGCGAGTAGTTCAACGGCTATGTACTCAGCCAACAAGAAGAATTGGAAATCTGGTGGCAAGCAGAGTAGTAATAACAACAACAGCAATGGTGAAGAGTTTAAGTGTTATCGATGCCAAAAACCTGGACATCTGGCCAGATATTGCCGATCCAAGTTACCTTCCAATAACAAGAAGACTGAGAATAAGCCTGAGCAGAAGCCACAAGCAAGGAGAGAAAGTAAAGCTTTGTTTTGTTCAGTTCAAGCGCTGTCAGTGAAAGCAGATCCTCATGAATGGTTAATAGATTGTGGAGCAAATGAAAACATGACTTCAAACGCAGAAGGAATGGTTAGCCTGAAGAAATTGGATAGGAAAATGACAATTTCTGTGGCAAATGGTGAAACACTCGAGCCAATCGGTGTTGGAGATGTTCCTATTCAAGTGAAAGCCAATCCTGATGTTGACAAGATATCAAATGTTCTGTGTGTCCCTGGATTATCTACCAACTTACTTTCTGTAAGTAGACTTGTGGAGAAAAATTTATCAGCCTTATTTGATAAGAATGGATGTAGAATTTTTGAAATACCTGAATTAGAGGTTAACTGTACATTATTAGCCACTGCTTCAGAAGTTAATGGACTCTACAAGTTGGATGTTATCAAACCTGAGAGGGGAGCCTACAAAGCAGATCATGAAGATACCGAGAAACTATGGCACCAGAGGTTAGGTCACCTCAATAATCATGCAATGAAGTTACTGAAAGGTGGAATGGTGTCAGGAGTTAATTTTGAAGAAAAGGTAAACTATGAACCCTGTGAACCATGTATCAAGGGCAAATTTGCAAAATTACCGTTCAAGAAAAAAGGAAAGAGAGCAACCAAGAAATTGGAGTTGGTTCATGTAGACCTGTGTGGACCCATAGAACCACAAGGTTTGAAAGGGGAGAGATACATGATGCTATTAATTGATGACTACACAAGGAAAACTTTCTGCTATGTTTTAAAAACAAAAGATCAGGCTTTTGATTATTTTCAAGGCTTTAAAGAGAGGGCAGAAAAACAAGTAAGTGAACAAATAATGTGTGTAAGGTCAGATAATGGAGGAGAATTTTGTGGGCAAGATTTTGAAAACTATCTGAGAAGAAATGGCATACAGCATCAGAAAACTGAAGTCCACACTCCACAACATAATGGAGTAGCTGAGAGAGGTAACAGGACAACTATTGAAAGGGTTAGGACTCTGATTGCAGGCACTGGATTGAGTAGGTGTCTGTGGCCAGAGCTCTGCCAAACAGTTGTGTATCTGAAAAATAGATGTCCCACAAGGAGTGTAAAAGATTTTGTACCTGAAGAATTATGGAGTGGAAAGAAGATAGATTTGGGCTACCTCCGATCAGTCGGTTGTGCAGCATACATGCATATTCCCAAAGAACGCAGAACCAAACTGGATTTTAAAGCCAAAGAAATGGTAATGATAGGTTATGGAGAAGATGACTTTGGTTATAAACTTGTTGACTTATCTACAATGGAAATAGCTCGTTCCAGAGATGTCATATTCAATGAAAGAAAGTTTCCAGCCGTGGAAAAAAGAAGAAATCCAATTACTGATCCAAAACTGATTCGTGTTGGAATTCTTGGGATAGATTTTGATTCCCCTCAAGTGAGCGAAAATGAGGATGAATCAGAAGAAGATGAACCCCAGCCCGAGGAGCCAGAACCTGAAGTTCAAGAGCTCGAGGTACCAGTTCCAGAGGTCGAGCAGCCTAATCCAGGTGGAATGGATCCACCGAGAAGATATCCACTGAGAAATAGACAAGCGAAAGAGTATCCTGATTTTGTAAACTGGGAAGAAGTCCATGATTTTGTAGCGCATAGTGTTGTGTGTGGTAATGGAAATGTTGTTTCTTGCAGCCTGCTTGATAATGTACCCCTGAATTATCAAGAAGCCATGATGAGTGACCAAAGATACGAGTGGGAGAAGGCAATAGCTTCAGAGCTTGAATCCCTGAGGGAAAATTCAGTGTGGAATTTAGTAGATCTCCCTCCTGGTCAGTCAGTGGTAAAATGTAAGTGGGTATTTGCTATCAAGAAGGATAATGATGGTAAAATAATAAGATACAAAGCAAGACTGGTAGCAAAAGGGTACAGTCAGGAATATGGCGTAAATTATATGTCAACTTTTTCTCCAGTGATTAGGCATGTCACTCTGAGATTTCTTTTAGCCCTTGCAGTAAAACTTGATATGGAAGTTTTCCACTGGGATATTGTGACAGCATTTTTGTATGGTAAGTTAAAAGAGGACGTTTATATGACACAACCTGAAGGATGTATTCAGAAGGAGCAGAAAAACAAAGTTTGTAAACTTGAGAGAGCTTTATATGGTCTGAAACAGTCAGCCAGGGAATGGTATTTTGAATTGAAAGAGTATCTGGTTTCTAAAGGTTTTCGACTTTCTAAGATTGAACCGTGTGTCTTCATCAAGGGTAGTAAAAGTTGTTTTATTATACTAGCTGTCTATGTTGATGATTTAATTGTGATTGCTAACAATGCTAAAGAAAGGGAAGTGTTGAAGGCAGATTTAACAGCTAAGTTCAAACTGAAGGATTTAGGTCCTGTGAGTCAGTTGCTAGGTGTGAGAATTAGAAAGACTGGTGATGGATATTTCATGGATCAAACTCAGTATATTGAGGGAATACTCCGTAAGTTTTGTATGGAAGATAGTAGGTCTGTGAAAACACCTTTAGAGTTAGGAGTGAAATTGAAAAAGGTTGAAGAGTGTGATGTAGAATTACCATATCAGAGCCTAATAGGAAGCCTTATGTATTTAAGTGTGATGACAAGACCTGATATTACATTTTCTGTGAGTTATCTTAGCCAATTCAACACAAGTTATGATAAGAATCATTGGAATTGTGCTAAAAGAGTTTTGAAGTACTTGCATGGAAGCAAAGATTTGTGTTTAGCATTTAAGAAAGGTGGTGAAGAATGTTTGATAGGTTATTCTGATTCAGATTGGGGTGGAGATGTAGTTGATAGAAAATCCTATTCAGGATATTTCATTAAGTTGTTTGACTGTCCTATAGCATGGGGGAGTCGAAAGCAGCAATCTGTGGCACTTTCTAGTGCGGAAGCAGAGTATATGGCAATTACTCTAGCAATTAAAGAGGGATTATTTCTTAAGAATCTGTTTAAAAATATTTTGCAGAGAAGTGTAGAATTTAATCTTGGATGTGATTCTCAATCAGCCCGTGCAATGGCATCAGAGGATATGTTGTCTACTAGAACAAAGCATATTGACATTCAATATCATTTTATCAGAGAGTGTGTGCAGAATGGGAGTGTCAAGTTGAATTATGTGCAAACTGATAAGATGGTTGCTGATGTACTTACTAAGGCACTAAGTGTGCAGAAGTTTGTGTTTCATGTGGGAAACCTTTGTTTACTTGAGTTTTAAGTAATGATGTGTTAATTTTTGGTTTTATTTAGTTTGTGCTTAATGATAAGATTAAGAGGGGGTGTTGTTATATTCAGCATTCTACTATTGATTCTGTGGTAATCTAATCATTATGATACAATCTTATATTCATTTGTTCAGTTTTTGTATCTATGGAGACGATAATAAATATGAAGTGAAATTGCTTGTGTGTGTTCGTATGCTCTTACAATAATTAATCCTTTCACTTTATTACGAAGCTTTCACTAAGAGTTCGAAGGAAAAACCCAACACTCGATTAATTATACTAAATGATAAAATTCGAATATCGCGCATAGCGAATACAGCGCTATATTTGGCCTGCTGATGAACTACATATACTGCATGCGCGGCGAGAGGACTGGATGGGTTTTGCCGCGTAATTTAAGGCAGAAAGACAACGGTTTCAACAATTGAAATTCCGGCAAAACTGTTGTCTTTTCACCATAAATAAAGAAGTAGGTACGTAAACATCGTGGATGGTAGCCGTTCGATACGAGCTTCGTGTAATCCCGTTACATATTCATCATTAATTTATAAGATGTCACATAATGTGTACCTTCCTCCATATATCGTACTTTCTCAAAAAGCTGATGGATTTGGCTTAAGAGCTACTGCGAACTCGTGTCTCTACTCTGCTATCACTGCGAGTGAATGAAGCTATTTTCCGTCGACAAAACACTGAGACACTCCTGCCCCAAGTTTGATAAAGCCTGTAAACGGGCTTTAGCTACATCTCCCCAAAGAGGAAACCAATTTTAATCCAGTAAAAGAAATTGGTACCTACATAAGATTCTTATATAATTTTCATTTATACATTAATTTATGTATAAAAAAAAGTGTTGTCACCTTAGCTAACTTTTATAAACTTAATTCGGAATAAAACTGTTTTCGTGACTTAAAATGCGATTTCCAACAATCGCACTCTTTTTATTCTGCTGCTGTGAACATGTTACGTTGAAATTTCAACTGAATAAAGTCAATGATGAATTTTTATTTATTTCAAATAATGAGAAGTTTTTATAAAATTTGTATAACCCTACTTCGGAGCTGGTGACATGACTGACTTTGAGATATTGCGGCTGAACGTTTTTCAGCGTGAAGAGTATTGAGAAGTAATAATTATCAGTATTACCTAACTGCACTAAAATTGGCTTTCTCTTTTGGAAGAGTTAGCTCCTCATACTCAGGGGTCCCTGGCGTACTTTTGCGTTTAAGTTCATTATAATATTTAGTTACAAAGGTAGAATATACATTTATATTTTTATATGCATGCTAAAAACCTTATAAAAACAGTGGATTGACTATAATATTGTATGAATGACTGTCTCCAGAAGGTCTCCATACGTGAGCTCGTTTTATTTCATCTGATCGGAAGTTTTGAGCAGAGCATTATATCCACCTTCTTAAATGACAGGGACATTCCTTTCAACAGGCACACCTTTCGGAAGAAGGCTGAGAAGTATGTTCTCAATAATCTATAACTGGACGTTGGGAGAAACCATATTCACCTTTTGCCATTGATGGTGTGTTCTGCACCGGCGTGGAAATGGATGTGGTCTAGCACGTAATAGGCCTCCAATCCTCCTTCCTTGATGGCCGGTGCACTCTTTTGAGACATCCTCCCCAGGCCCAAGACAACTGCGAAGGAAAACATCCCAGAATGATGATTTCGCCATTATTTCAGAATGGAGAATTTCTGACATTGTCATTTGGACAGAGACAAGTTGGTTTCAAAAACTTCCCAGTAAATACCATTGTTGGAATGAAGGTCCAAATACAACGCAATTGACTGCAATAACAGCTATTCTAGTCATTCCATGAGCACACAAACGTGTTTTCATGAGACTTTCTTTTCAAAAAAGCCGCTGCTCTAATCGCAAGTGACGATGCGCTAAAGTAAGGGTAGTGGCGTAAATGAGAACTACTCCACTGCGACTATAGCGACAATACGGGAAATGATATAACCACGATCGATTACGAGTTGGCAAAACCGCTGTTTTCAATTCGGACGATTGAGGGGAGTTTTCATTCCGTAATCGAGTGAAAAATTACCAATTAGGGATTTCTATCGATAAACGAACATTGAATGATACTTAACGGATGCGATGCTACCGTTACTAAGATGCATTTTCCTCCGAATATCAATTGTTTTATTCCTAATGTCTCACAATCAGTTTCGGGAGTGTGAACTTGCAGAAATTATTATGAAGTTCTCAAGCAAAATGTCACCCTTAAGATAAGAAATTACAGCAGAACCAGAAAAAAAGAGAATGTGAATGAAGTGACCGAAGCAAAAAGAATATCACCCTGTTGGAAATTTCCCTACAAGATTTCCCTAGAACGTAGGGAAAAGCAAGGGAAAAATTAAAATTTCCCTAGAAAAAATGTGTTTTCTAGGGTAATCCCCCATAGTCTAGGGAATTTATTTCCCTAGAACTCTTTTCCTTTGAAAGTTTAAGCTTTGGGAAATTATTTCCCTAGAAAATACGCTGCTCTAGGGAAAATATTTGGGATTAGGTAAAACGTTATCAAGGAGAAATTTCCCATATTATTTGAATAATTACCTTTTACGTTATCAACCTAGTGATTAAATTTCACCATTTCAAGGTTACTAATATGTTATTTATACCTACATTTATCACAGAGTTAACAGTCACAACTCACATTTAATAACGTTTGGTACGAGGCAAATATATGCTAACCCACCTCACCGTATCGTTGCATCGCTTGAAGCCAGGCGAATCAGCAGCATCAACAGTGATAATTTCGGAAGAACACCTTTTTTCGAGGTTGGGAACATTTTCGGTAAGTTAATGAAGACGTTTCTTATAAGCATGAGCATTCCATAAATTGAAGTGAATTATTGAAATTGGCGATTTCGTTCATAAAAACATTCTATATTTGTTTATCACATTGTTGTTAACAGAATTCACATGGCAACGGAGACTGTGTTTTCGCCTGTATGGGTTCAGTATTGTGTAATTATGATCATAATTTCTTCAATTTTATAACCATGATCATCATTTACCTTTATATTTTCAGGTGCATTCATTAATGAATTAAAGAAGAGACTGCAATACGAGGATTTCATCCAGCGGAAGGAAAAAAGAATAAACGTGTATGCTATTGATCATGTAAATATGCTGCTAAAAAAGGAATAAAAATTGGTAAATTTTGAGTTCTTTTCAATCATTCATTGTGATATATGCCCTCTATTCCACTGATTTTTATCAAGTCTTCCCTATATTTATACTTAGGTTTTATGTTTTTTGGATAATCATGTGCACTATTGTTTATTGAGTGGAAGATTTACCTGAAACTTTTCCACGGTACCCAATTTCTAGGGAAACATTTTCCCTAGAATTATTTTCTAGGGAAAATGGGGGTTCAATTTTCTAGGGAAATATTTTCAAGGGCAATATTTTCTAGGGAAAATGAGGGTTCAATTTTCTAGGGAAAACCTTACACTTTTCTGGGGAAATTTGTAGCAAAAATTTGTAGGGAAATTTCCAATAGGGCGTGGAGGAAAAGACACCTTGAACGGAGTGTATAGGGCTAGGAAATACTCCGATAAGTGAAGCAGAAATAGTTCAGGAAAGCAGCAGAGGTAGTTTGATGAAATACGAAGAATTACAGAGGGAAATTCTCCAGCAAAAAAAAAAGAAAAAACTTTGAATCGAACATTTTTAAAAACTTATCTAAGAGACAATTTTTCCCAAAAATTACATCCATTAAGTGTTGAAAAATCAATTCCAACGAAAGAATCGTGTGTGTGGTATGTCGGTCGAATTCAAAGTTCAAAGCTCGATGCTTCGATTCCACCAAATATTTCGCTGCAGCGCCGCCAGAATGAAATTACGATTTTATTCGTTCGTTACGCTCGTCCATCAAACGGTTTCGAACACAGCCCCCCAGGGGGGTTGAGTTTGAAACCGTCGGGATTATCTCGAATAGGTAACCAAGGAGTCACGTGGTATAAACACGTACGGATCGCTAATTTGGTGCGTTGAAACCGCTGATTACAACCTCATTCATTGTTTACATTTGTGTTTTGTCTCATCTGGGGGCTCTATAGTCGAGACATAAGAGAAAAAATTAAGGGAAAACAATTAATTATTTTGCAACGAGCGATTCAGACAGTAAATTCAGACACAGTAAATTTGCAAACGATTCTTGTTTGTACCACGTGACTCCTGGGTTACCTATTCGAGATTATCCCGACGGTTTCAAACATAGGACAAAATTCCTTCCAAGATTTGGTGAGACAGGATGAGGACGAGAAACATGAATATGAGAACTAACTAGGTATACCAGTAAATGCATTTCAGCAACAGACAGACCTAGTGCAAACGGAATGAACATTATTCCCCTTTAGGGATTTGGTACAATAGCGAGTAGCAATTATGTCGTACACCCTCAAGATAAACGGCGATGTCTCCGAATCTGAGTTGAAGCTGCCGCTGCACGATGTGTGAACTGCTTGCCGACTTGATTCGAACAGAGAGTGTGAGAGGGGTAGGTTTTTTCGATGTCAGGAGGGGATGTTTTCGGCAATGTCATGGCGGAGTGGGGGTGAATATGGAATTTGACGCTGGTAGCTTTTGAGGGAAGGGAAATGGTAAAGGTATAGCAGGCGAGGTTAGAGGGTCAGGAACTCTTTTGCTGACTCTGACATGGAGGACACCAGCTCATGGCCTGTGTGATTGGCAAACTTCTGGTCTTCTTCCGCATTCAGGGGGCTATAGTATAAGTGATACTGGATGTGGTGAGGGAATGGTGTGGACCGGAACTGTGCAGATAATTAAATGGGTGCGTTTACTCGGAATCGAAATCGCTTCCGCCAGCTTAAACAATTTATTCTCAATACTGTAAACAATACATATTACAATTTGTTTATTGTGGGTTGCTACTCAACAGTTTCATTCGCAATTGTAACGCCTCTCAAGAAAGTACGTACGATAACTTACGTCGGTGTGCACCCAGTAATGGGGGCGTTTACTCGGAACCGAAATCGCAATTTTGTGCACGAAATCGTTAGATGGAAATGAAAAACGAAGTTTAGTGAAAAAATTAATCTTCTAGCCACAACCATTCACTCACAAATCAAAAATTAAAATAAGCAAAGGTGACGCCCACCGAAAAAGCTGCTGTGATAACATTGACGTATTTTCCTTCCGTCCTTGACTGCTCTTATGGGAAGGGAGTGGAGGGGGGTTCTCGGAAGGCCTGCTCGCACAGATCCTGTCGCAATCGCTCCTATTGCCAGAGTCAGCTGTGTCCCCCCCCCCCCCCCCACCCCCTTTGCGATAAGGTGAAGTGGCTTCGAGGACTCAGTTGTGATTGGACGAAGTCGACACACGTCAGAGGTTGCACCACGCCCACTTTTCCGAGAGGGTTAAAAACATCAGTTTTTCGCCGCTTATAACTCGGGAAATAATTGACGGATCAAAAAACGGAAAAATATGTGTCTTTTATTTTACAAACTATCACATTCGGCAATAAAAAATATGGTAAACGATCCCATTCCGCGAAAGTAGTCACAGGGGAAAGGCGAATGGCAGCCGAGGGGTCGCTTGCAGGAAGTGTTGGGGGAAGGGAAGCGCATTGGTGGAGCGGAACCCGGCGTCGGCATCGGCCAAAAGGCGCCAAGGGGACCACGGGTTAACGTCCCACCCGACGGACGGAGAACTGCACTCGAAGAGCTCCCCACAAAATACCCAAGTGGGGACTGGCATGCCCAATTGCCACTGCCGAGATTCGACCTCGGACCCTCGGGGAGGGAGGCCGATACTCTAGCAAAAAAATTCATAAAATCGCCTTTAACAAACATAATTATGTGACATATAAACAGCCCTAGCACAATTATTACCACAGCGTATTTTAGAATTAGCATTGTTGCTAGCAGCACGTATCAATGGGGAGCATGCACTATTGAAGCTGAAGAATGAAGTTGCTTTACAAACATATAACTCTTCATAAACTGTACGATATCGAAAGCTTACAAACACGACGTCATCGCATGACGTCACGGTATCACTATGGGCGTTGTTTATCTTTTATAAATGGAGATAAGGTGTTTATTGAATACTCGGAGAAAATGTATGCATTTATCTCATTTTTTATGCAATAAACGAATGTATATCGATTTTTATAGGTAGGATAGATCGCAACGAGTATTTCGTCCATAAAATACATAATACCTGTCTAGTGCTCAGTTTTTTTCATTCTCTGCATTGACAATGCAATCACTGTTTTTTTCAGAAAAAAGCCACGATAAGGGAGTCAAGCGAAGGCAAATTGTTGGATTGTGCTTTCCTAAATCCATTTTCAGTCATGCTTTCTTGTCTTTCGATCTTGCCATCTCCGTCTTTCGATCAAGAAACGGCTAAAAACCTGTAAACAATATATTCGTTTCGTTCTTTTTGCTAAACTAAACGTGTTTCCGTAGCAATATGGAATCTATACCGTGCAGTGACGTCAGAAGGCGTTTCAGGTCACCTGACTTCCGTCAATTGTCGGGAACACTTAAATAATCTTTGTGGTTAGCATAGAAAATTATGGCTTATATTTTTAAACTTGAGAAATTTTCGCATCAAGCACATGATTTGTGCAAGGGAAACTAATTTCGTGCATAATCCCGAATGCACATCAGAGATTAGATCGCATGTGAAACGATCTTGACTGGAATCCCGCGCATTCGGAGTTGTCGACGGGAGACGATGTGATTTCGATCTACATCTACACGATACCCTGCAATCCACCGCGAGGGTGTGTGGCAGGGGGTGAAGATCACCAAGCATGCACTACCGACATGCAAACAAACAACTATTGGGTCTTATGCAACTAGATTGTTAGTATCTATAGTATTTGAGGGGTTAATACATGCATCATGCACTACAGAATACTCTAAAATATTTCCCCTACCTATCCCTTTGTTATGCTGCCTATTCCGTTCTCAAATAGTGCGGGGGAAAAATGGCATTTTGAACCAATCAGTACGACAATCTATCTCTCTGATCTTATTTATCTGGTCGAATCTAGTATAATACGCTGGTGTTTTCAATATGTGCCTAACATCTTCAGTAAAGCTATCAAATTGAAATTTCTCTAATAGATTTAATCTGTACTAGTCGATCGAGGTGGCTGCGATATTGCCGATCGGGCGATATCGCAGTATGAAGTTCGATGATTCGAGTCCTTTGAAAAGACTCGCGTCACGATCGAAAACCCACCCCGCCAAAATCATGTGGTTATTGGTCACAATAAATCTCAGTTAGCTCAAGGGAATATGTTCTGCCGAATGATGCACGACGAACGGGTGGAATAATTCGTCGAATAATGCACGTCCAAGGTTCGGAAAAATAAAATGAACGACTCAAGGTTACCTTCGTTGAGAAAGAATCAGCCGAAATAACTGAGTCTCTTATTCTTCATCTGCAGCTATTCTTAAATGACATCCTACTTGCTGCGAGAGAGCCAGATCCAAATTTGAAATCCTGGATGAGGCGTTGCAGTTCAGTTTGAAGTTTCAGTTGTTTTGTTCTTGGGAAATGTGATGAGAGGACAAAAGAGCGATGTTACTTTTCACTAGTTAGGCCCCACCTTGAGTATGCAGCCAGTGTATGGGATCCTAATGAATTAGGATTGATCAGAGAACTAGACAGTGTGCAGCGTAGAGCAGCTAGGTTCGTTAAAAGATGTTACGATAGGTTGAGCAGTGTTTCAGATTAACAAAAGAATTAGGGTGGGAATCATTATCAGAGCGTAGGTTAAAGAACAGATTAAATCTATTAGAGAAATTTCAATCGGATAGCTTTACTGAAGATGTTAGGCACATATTAAAAACACAAGCGTATTATGCTAGATTCGACCAGATAAATAAGATTAGAGAGATAGATTGTCCTACTGAGAGATTCAAAATGGCATTTTCCCCCCGTACTATTAGAGAACAGAATAGGCAGCATAGCAAAGGGATAGGTAGGGGAAATATTTTAGAGTAGTCCGTAGTGCATGATGCATGTAGGTATTAACCCCTTAAACACTATAGATACTGACAATCTAGTTGCATGAGACACTATAGGTGCTTGTATGCATGTTAATGTGCATGCTTGGTGATCTTCACCCTCTGCCACACACCCTCGCGGTGGCGTGCAGGGTATCGTGTAGATGTAGATATAGATGTAGATGTAGATGCACATTCTCACACCTTCATACACTCTAAGAACCATCTAGTGAGAGAAATAAACTTCAAACTTGCACGAACGCATGTATCAGATTAGAACATGTTCTAATTTGCTCGCAAGTCGTCGCTTTACACGGCGTAACATTTCTTGCGCAAGTGTTCTCGCAACAGCCTGAGCAGTATCAACGACCGTGTAAAATGGCCTTTAGTAGCCGGGGCCCGGCGAAAATTGCTCCGACACCCTTTTCTTGAAGTAATAAACATTAAAGATATGCATTTTCAATATCTCAAGCCTTTTTTTCCATCCCAGTCTCCTATAACTTCCCTTGCCTACATTGGGAAACGGTACCACGAGAGTTCCTGAGAGCGTGACGCACGTATCCTTCGTGATTTATATTAACACTAGGACGCCCGGACTTTTCGACATCATTCAACGCCCAAATGGGGTCATTTTGACCCCCGATAATTAATAAGTAAATTTATCGCAAGGCATTTATATTTTTACATTTTTAGTGTTTTTTCGTTAAATGATGTCCTAATTCTTCACATTCATCGATTTTTTCAGTTCATTATAGTAATATTTTTCTCGATATAACTATTTATTGAAACACCAACTTTGAGTGTTGGAATCATTTTCTCGATTTTCTTCAATTTCATTTTTTCTTGCCTAAAATGGTGACACGCAGTAAACAACAAATGTCATCTAATTTATTTAAATGTATTTATTTATTGTTTTTGCAGTTTGAACTATTGAATTATGAATGATTTGTCCTACCAAAATTAGAAATACCATCAGAAAAAATGTAAAAAAATTTAGTAGCCTAATGAAAATAGTTTTCATCATCATCAGTATTTCAATCCCATTATTGGTTTACTGCAGCCCTCCATTATGCCCTATTTAGTGTTCATTCCCGCAAGTTCTGGTATGTTTCCTCTTTCTCGTCCTTCTTTATTTGCCCTTGGTCTTCCTCGCGGGACCTTCCCTTCAATCTTCCCGTCTAATATATTTCTAACTAATTCATTGTGCCTCCAGGTATATCCAATCCATCTGTTTCTTCTATGCCGTAGGGTTTTCCATATTGTCCTTTCTTCATCTGCTCTTCTGTACACCTCTTCGTTCCTCACTTTATCTGTCCATTTAATCTTCAACATTCTCCTCCAGCACCATGTTTCAAAGGCTTCAATTCTTCGCTGGTCTGCTTTCCCGATTTTCCATGTCTCTGTTCCATAGAGTACCACGCTCCATACGGTAAAGGGCTTCCTTGTTTGCAGCCGTAGGTTCTTTGAGCACAGTAGTTGTCTCTTCTTCATAAAAGCTTCCTTAGCTTGTGCTATTCTTTGCTTGATGTCCGTTGAGCTTCTTCCATCCCAGGTTATAGTGCTGCTAAGGTAGGTGAATTTCTCCACTTGTACCAATTTCACTCAAATTGTGATATTTGCCCTAAGCTTCTCTCTTCCGCACACTAGGATTTTAGTTTTCATACTTGATGCTCATATTATATTCTTGTTGATTCTCATATTATATTCTTGAAGTACTTGGTCCATTGTGGTCAGGGATGCTTGCGAGTCCTTTCAACTTTCTGCTACAACTGCGATGTCATCAGCCAACCTAAGCATGTTTATTTCTTCGTCATTCACCTTGATGCCCTTGATACCAATTTCCTCTGTGTCTCTTATTGCTTCTTTCAAGTATATATTGAATAACGCTGGGGAGAGGTTGCATCCTTATCTGAATACTTCATTTATTTTGTCTTCTATCTTCCTTCCGTCTTTTATTTGTATTGTGGTGACCTGGTTCTTGTAGAGACTACATTTTTTTCTTCTATCCTTGTACTACATTCCAATCATTCCAATAGCTTCCAGTATCTTGAACATCTTGTTCCATTCGAAGTTGTCAAAGGCCTTTTCCAAGTCCACGAATGTCACATACAACGGCTTGTTTACGTGTATCATTTTCTCGGCCAGTATCCTTCAGCTGAGCATTGCCCCCTAGCTTCTTGGTTTTTCGTAAATACGAATTGATTTTCCGAAAGATTCCCTTCGATCTTCCCTTCCATTCTTCTGCTAATAATCTTAGTAAGTATTTTCGATGTGTGTGACACCAGGCTAAAGGTACTCTATTCTTCGCATTTCTCTGTCCTTGGCTTCTTCGGGATTGCAATCATTTCACGCTTCTGGAAATTCTCTGCTGGCCATCCACTGTTATAGCTATCTTTGATTATTCCAAGGGGTTGCTTTGACCCCGAGTGCCTTGAAAATAGTGAACGAATGTTATATCAAATAGTGAGCTTACTTTTAGATCCGCCCCTTCTTGTGTCTCTACTGAGATCATCAAACGGGTACTTATCGTCACATTCTGAGGGTTATGGTTATTCTTCACAAGTTTCAAATCTCAGCTTGCCGTCGGAATTGTCAAATAAACACTCTCCACAATCTGACTCATCTTATTGAATCTTATACAGCTCCGCAAGAATGTCAGCAGAACATTATGCTGGTCTTTGAGAAATTTTTGATTACAGCTATCTTCAAAATAACGATCACACCGCATATTCGTCCCTAGAAGCCACGATCAATGGGCAACATATACACGAACTTCACTTACTGCAACTGTGAGAATGAGTTCTAAGTTCGAAGGTTTACCTTGTGGAACCACTCGATTGGAAAATAAAAACCACTTTGTACATTCCACGCAAAGGTTTTATAGATTCTACCATGGTCTCGTCAATATAAATCTTGATAATGACATATATTGTCGAAATCATGGTAGAAACCAATAAAACCTTTGTTTGGAATGTACAAAGTGGTTTTTCTTTTCCATTGTGAGAACGAGTTTTATTTTCCACTCGTCATCCGAAAAGATATAATCAGATTTGGAGTCAACTAAGTAGATAAATTCCGTGCGAAAGTGGTAAACAAAATTGCATTCTCCTCACCCCGTAGAGATTGACAATGTACGATGATGTCAACAAAGTTATTACTAAATACTTCCACATGCAAGCAAAACGAAAAGTGAGGACGTGATGGGGAAAGGAAAGAAAACTATTTTGGAAACTGATACGAACTTAGAAGATAAGTAACTGAATGAAAAAGATAAGACGAGAGAGCAGTGAACACATACGCTGCAGAATGATACAAAAATGCAAATAAAAGGACCTTTAGCAGAGATAAAGCGCGCAAATGAACGCTTGGGTCAAAATGACCCCATTTGGGCGTTCAAGGTAAAATATAACTTAACTCCTCAATGGATTATTTTAGGAATGTAAAGATGTATGCCAGTGAACACCTATTAAAATTATTAAAAGTCACGAGAGGAAATTCTGTTCTCTTAAAAAATGAGATCAAAAAATAAATTTAAAAATACGATTGGGTCAAAATGACCCCTATGGGCGTTCTAGTGTTAAAGAGTCAGAATCCACCGCGGATATAAAAAGGAAAATAACGGAAGAAAAAAAGGATGTTTGTCGTTGCAGAGGCCTTGCGGTAGTGAGCGGTTTTTGGCGAGAATAAGATAATCAGTCAATGGGAGGAGGTTCTGCGAAGCACGCCGCCAGATGTGTTTATTCTTGGTTTCGTGTGAGGAATCGGTGGTAGCCACTCCGCCACTGGCCAAGCAGTGTCTATTCAATATGTGTTGGCAGACCCTCAGGGATCTTCTTCCCCCCACCCACCCATTGAGCCCAGAGGGAGCAGACGAGAACAATCGGTCGGTGAACAATGACGAGAACAAGACGAGAACAATCCGTCTGATTAACAAACTTATACGTGTGCAGCGAAGATCGGAAAGATTTGTAAAGGGACAGTACGATAACCTTATTAGCGTAACCAGTCTATTAAATGAATTAAATTGGCAATCATAGTCAGATCGCAGGTAAAAATTTACACTTAATGTCTTAAACAAATTCCAAGACCATATTTTCAGTGATGACGCTGAAAATATTTTAAGGACCCCCACCTTACTATGGTAGACTGGACCATGATCACAAAATTATAGAAATTGATTGCCGAACTGACAGATTCAAAAATGTCCTTTTTTCCTCGTACAATTAGGGTTATGAATAACGGTAAATATATCCAATAAGAGTGTAGCAATGGATAACATTGGTAACTGCATGTTGGTATAAAAAAACTTGGAGGTAACCCAACTAGCAGCATCTTTTTGCATGTTTGATTTGCTATTTTTATCTTTTTTAAATATTGCATTTTAGAACAGTATATAAATACTAATCCTTTTTATGGATGATATGTAGTGCATGTTTGGTGAGAATTCACCCCCCGCCACCCACCTTTATGGTAGCTTGCAGGGTATTATGTAGATGGCTGTAGTCGCCCGCTGACGAACCAACGCGGACGAACGTATGGAAGCCCTTTGAATCGACAAAGACCAGATGAGTAAACCTCTACCTGCGCCTATACCCTGCATATTACTATGACTGACAAAGCGAGGAAAGACCAACGCCTGGAGTATTGAGCTCAGAACAACAATGATCAAAGTCGCTGGAGGCAGTGCGTGCTCAATAAATAGGTCCACGAGTAGCAGTTACAACCTCCCTGGACCAATGGAAGAAATATGGCCAAAATTAGAAACCAAGGTTTCTCAGCCCGGACTTGGCGAGGCAATTCGCAAGTAATTGTGACGTCGTCGTCTGTCATTCCTCGCACATTAAGAATCTCAAGTGAGCAACATTGAACGAATTTCGCAAGGGACGTCCTCTCCCATTTTTCCCTCCAACCTCCAAAAATCATACTGAATTGGCTTTACATCTTCGTGAGTAATAATACACTGCGAGGGTGTGCGATGGGGGAAGATCACTGCGAAACGCACTGCTTAAATGCAACCTCTTGTTTTACCTTCACTTTTGGGAGGTATATATTTGAAATAGGAAATACATGATTGAAGAGCACACTTGCCTTTTAAATACGCGTAATGTAAACGACTGACTAAGTAGTATTTATTTTCTCTAGAACCCAGAATAAAACGAAAGTAATGCGATTTTCAAAAACAACAAGGGCCAGTACAACGGTAAAAGTAGCATGTAGGAAGCTAGAGCTGGTAGATCAATTTAGCTATCTAGGTAGTGTGTTGGAAGAAAAAGGGTATAGCAGCATTGAAGTGAGAAGGAGAATCGCACTGGCAAAAGAAGCCTTTACTCGTAGGCGTGAGCTAATGACAGGGGCGTTGAGTAGGGAATTGAGGAAAAGACTAGTGAAAAGTTTAATATGGGGCGGAAACGTGGGCTTTGCATAAAGAAGATGAAAATAGACTTAGGGCTTTTGAGATGTGGGTGTGGAGAAGAATGGAGAAAGTAAGGTGGGTCGAAAGGAAGACGAGCGACGAAGTGAAGTGCTGGAATCGGCAGGAGAGGAAAGAAATTTGATAGATGAAATTAGGAGAAGGCAGAAGGTGTGGATGGAAAAGGTAATAAAAGGGGATGGTGTTTTGAAGGAGGCGATTGAGGGAAGAGCGTTGGGTAAGCGGGAGGAGAAGAACGGCATAGAATGATGGGTGGCAGGAGGGGATGAAGAGGGACATCGTGTGAAATTTAGGGGGTGGGAAGAATTAAATGTCCATCTAAACCTACCTTCACCGGTAGAATACTAATAATAATAAATAGTTCGATAGAATGGTCAACCCTATTTTTTTCGTCATTTTTTTTTGTCGTCCGCCCTCCACTCACTCGCGCCAACCCTCCGGATTGCTCACTTGTGTGTCCGTTGTTGTAGACGGATACGTCTTTGTTGTTGCTGAGCTGGTGGTTGTAGTGGCGGAAGTGGAATCCGTCGAACCGGACGGGCGTCGTGCGCCGGACAACGATGTCGATTGGAGACTGCCTCCGCCCCTCCTGGCACGCCCCCGACCAATGGGGGGGCCCTGAAGAGGGAGAGAGAGAGAGACATTGTTATTATTATTACAAACATTATTGTCTGATGAACACTCAGCTACACATTAAACATTGTTGTTAACATTAACCTTATAATTGTTAACATTCTCGTGATAATCAATTTATTTGCCATTCATGACGATAAGTTTCCTCTCGTTTTATGTGATATTGAAAAAATGCAGACAGTGTAGATGTTTTTATATTAATTCAGTGTTATTTTCTTTCGTTTCATCATGTATTTGTTACTTATGAAGAAAATTTCGATGGATAAATGATTTTAAATTAAACATTAACTACATGATTGAGTGTTTAGGTAGTTAATACACGTGCTTCTCTTACTTATTACTCGACGGACGAATCACCGGAGATTTGAGTCGCGCGCGACCAGGAGTTCACCATTGCCAACAGCGTAAAATGGTAGTGTGCATTGCCGCGGGGTGATTTTCGTCTTTGTGGTTTATTTTAAGAAAGAGGAACAATATCAACATTTCCTTACATGAAAAATTTTGAAATATTTTTTCCATACAGCATACGTAACCTCGATATTCATGTACTTTTCTACACGTCGGAAATTGAAATCAACTTTAGGCCATTTTAAAAATCAAAGAATGGGTAACATTTAATTTTTTATATTTGTAATGCGAAGATGTTGTTCTCTCTATAAAAAAACAATGAAGAGCACCAATCAAATATTTTTCCCGTGACGAGATGAAGAAGAAGACCGTTTCGCCGTTCTCCTAGTTTTTCGCGTGTTCTTCTTCACTCTTTCGACCGTAGAAGTTAAACTTTTACGTTTAAACACTTTTTAATTATTTAATGTTATAGTCAAATAAACAAGGTGTAGATCGATATATTACACGACTCCATGGAGCTTTGGCAGAAATTCATACAAATGCTTAAAGTTCAGCGTTCTACCTTTTTTGCGCCGATAACTTAGTATGCAACTGACGACAGAATGATTGCACGCAAAGTTTTCCAACTGCAGCAGAAGAAAAGGGAAATAACAACTATAATGCAATATTGGCGATAGGTAGATTCGATCTAAGATTGTTCACATTGAGAACCCTGCACTTAACCCCAGATCCAACTCTCCTTATCTCATCCAAATCTCCTTATTGTGCTACCGAAGAATGATGAAGATAAAATGGATCGACCGAGTGACAAATGAAGAAGTCCTAAGAAGAGTTGGAGAGAAGAGAATTCTGCTGAAAACTATAAAAAGAAGAAGGGAAAACTTAATCGGGCATATCTTAAGACACGATGGCCTGATGAAGACAATCGTCGAAGGAAAAGTGAACGGGAAGAATGGAAAAGGCAGGCCTCGTATGAGTTACATAGAACAGGTCGTAAAGGACGTGAAAGAGAGGAACTACGTTGATATGAAGAGGTTGGCCGATAGAAGAATCGAGTGGAGGGCTGCGTCAAACCAATCCTAGGATTGTTGACCCTTGATGATGATGATGATGAATGCAATATTAAAAGAAAAAAATATTAAAATAAGAATTTGGAATTGAAGTAAGAGAATACGAAATGTAGGAGAGTGTACAATAAATCACGATTTAAATCAAGGACGCATGTAGAAGAACGATATTTCACCTAGGAGAAAACAGACGCATCAGAAGTACGTAATGCGTAACTAGCACATAATAGTACATCTACATCTACACGATACCCTGCAAGCCACCACGAGGGTGTGTGGCAGGGGGTGAATATCACCAAGCATGCACTACCGGCATGCAAACAAGCAACTATAGGGTATCATGCAACTAGATTGTTAGTATATATAGTATTTAAGGGATTAATACATGCATCATGCACTACAGACTACTCTAAAATATTTCCCCTACCTATCCCTTTGCTATGCTGCCTATTCTGTTCTCTTACAGTACGGGGGGAAAATGCCATTTTGAATCTATCAGTACGACAATATATCTCTCTAATCTTATTTATCTGGTCGAATCTAGCATAATACGCTGGTTTTTTAATATGTGCCTAAAGCAGCGTTTACACGTAGAAGTTGACTGCTGTGACAGTCGCGAGATGCGCGATATATCTATATCGCTACTGCTATGATGCGTCTGCACCAACTCCTATGCAGCTTAAATCCGCTGTTTAGGCGTTGTTATAACAAATAAAAAGAGTTTTATTTCAATAGTGATTGATGCTTATATTTTCATGACATTCTTCAAATAATAAATTCCATTGACGATTATCTTTTGTTCCCATTCCTTAAAGAGTAGAATCTCCCCTTTTGGGGAGGGATATCCGTGTTATTATATCCAAATTCCGTCGTGTATTGCTTTCCGTTGGCGATTGTTGCGATTGTGTTGGATACATTTCCGCTGGAAAGTAGACGGGCTCCAACTTTGCAAATAGCTCGAACTAGGATCGATAGCTTTCAACATGAATCCATTATCGACCTGAACTGGCATCGTAGTTGCTATTTACACATGCAAGTTGAGCGTAACAGTTGTTAGCAGTTGACTATCATAGCAGTCAACTGCTACGTGTAAACGCGCCTTAACATCTTCATTAAAGCTATCCGATTGAAATTTCTCTAATAGATTTAATCTGTACTTTAACCTACTAATTTAATTATGTGGTTGTAGCCAGTAACTCAAGTAAATTAATGACGTCAGGAGACTGCTCCCCCTCTAAGCTGAATATATGGTTAAAAATGTAGCGTTTGAAATAAGAAAGTGGCGAAGCGTGAAGCACAGAGGTCGTGAGAGAACAAAGTGCATGAATGAGATGGCGTGCCAAGGCAACTGAGACGGAACGCCAGGCACTACCAACGGCTCAACATTCCCCTCCATCGCCAGACGAGCGCTGCAATGGGGTCGTTTACCAGTTTTTTTTTATTTAATCAGTCAATCAATCAGTTCTCGAGTGATAAGCGGCGAAAGACTGATGTTTTTAACCTTTTAGCAAAAGTGGGCATGCAAAGGACGTCATCCACTTCGTCCAATCACAACAGAGACCGCGAAGCTCCTTCGCCTTATCGCAACGAGGAGACACTAACAGCTGACTCTGCCAATGGAAGATGTTGCGACAGGATCTGAGCTGGCAGACCTTTAATGGTGCATGTAAGGTGATCTTCACCCCCTGCCACACACCCTCGTGATGACTCGCAGGGTATTGCGTGGATGTAGATGAAGATGACGAACGTCCTTTTTGTAATGGAAAACATCGTTAATCCGTTATCTACATCTACATAATAACCTGCAAGACACCATAAAGGTGTGTGGCACGGGGTGAATTATCACCAAACATGCACTACATATCATGCATAAAAAAGGATTAGTATTTATATACTGTTCTAAAATTCACCATTTAAAAAAAAGATAAAAATAGCAAAGCAAACATGCAAAAAAATGCTGATAGTTGGGTTAGCTTCAAGTCCATATATGGAAAATTAATGAATTGGAGTTGATCAGAGAACTAGACAGTGTGCAGCGTAGAGCAGCTAGGTTCGTTAAAAGGTGTTACGATAGGTTCAGTAGCGTTTCAGAATTAATAAAAGAATTAGGGTGGGAATCATTATCAGAGCGTAGGTTAAAGTACAGATTGAATCTATTAGAGAAATTTCTATCGGATAGCTTTTCTGAAGATGTTAGGCACATATTAAAAAACCCAGCGTATTATGCTAGATTCGACCACATAAATAAGATTAGAGAGATGGATTGTCGTACCAATAGATTCAAAATGGCATTTTCCCCCCGTACCTACTATAAGAGAACAGAATAGGCAGCATAGCAAAGGGATAGGTAGGGGAAATATTTTAGAGTATTCTGTAGTGCATGATGCATGTATTAACCCCTCAAATACTATAGATACTAACAATGTAGTTGCATAAGACCCAATAGTTGTTTGTTTGCATGTCGGTAGTGCATGCTTGGTGATCTTCACCCCCTGCCACACACCCTCGCGATGGCTTGCAGAGTATCGTGTAGATGTAGATGTACATGAACTCCTTATACCAACATGCAATTACCTATGCTATGGATTGATTAACTCGTACTGTACATATTCACCGTTATTCATATCCCTAATTGTACGAGCAACTGGTTATCGCGTTTTATGTACAACATTTAGGTTAATCATTATTTAATCATTAATCATTCATCTCCAGTTGTTTACCTAACGCCCTTTTGCAGTCCCAGTGGATAAAATTCATACCTGGGTATGTAACGTGGGTATGTGAGTATGCTAGGTTTAACTAAAGCAACAATAGGGGTCAGAAGACGGAAGAAGTGAAAAAGGTAAATGATTGGTGCTGGGATTGTTCGTCGTCGCCCTTGAACTTGAAGGCATTAACCCAGGAGGTAATAAACGAGACAAAGGAGAACATATAAGACGGTGAACTAATACACCTGGGAAGGAGAAGATGCTGCGGTTTGCGGACGACACAGCTATCCTTTCAGAAAATAAAGAAAAATTAATGGAGGAAATGCAGGAAAAGAATCGGATCTGACCTCAGATTAAAAAGAAACGTAATAAAAAGTGATTCTAATGTCCATATATGGAACATGACTGCTAATAACAAAGTTGAAGGACGTGGAAAATGAAGGAATACTGCATACCACTCATTAGACGTAATGGGGAATATGCGTGAAATTTGTTTCTCGAAGATTAATGATTTGTACTTGATGAGACATTTTCTCACCAATTTAAATATACACGACAAATGTTTTCTACGCCCACCACACAGATTATTAAATGATATTAAAATGTTCCCGGGAATTGACGAAAGTCACGTGGCCTGAAACACCTTCTGACGTCACTGTACGGTATAGGTTCCATATTGCTACGGAGATTGATATTTACATTTAAAAGAAAACGAAGTGAATATATTGTTTTGAGGTTTTTAGCCGTTTCTCGAAAGAAACGATGACTGAAAAAATACTTGAAAAAGCACATTCCGACAATTTCCTTTGGTTTTCTCCCTTATGGCGATTCTCTTCTTAAACAAACCAGCGATTGCGTAGACGTACTAGAAATTCTTGGGCACAAAACAGGCATAATTTAATTAATGAACGATTTTCTCGTTACCATCCATACTACGTAAATAAAAAATCGAAATACAATCGTTTATCGCATTAAACAAATGAGATAAATACATAAGTTATCGCCAAGTATTTATTTAACAACTTACCTCCAAGCATAAACAGATAAACAACGCCCTTAGTGATACCGTGCCGTGCCGTCACGCGATAACGTCGTGTTTTTAAGCTGCCGTAAAGGTACAATTTTAAAAGAGTAATATCTTTGTAACGCAACTTAATTCTTCAGCAAAATTTTCGCCAAGCACGTTTTAGCTAATAAACTTCACATTCAAAGAGTTATAAAAAAAATAGTGCATGTTCCCCATCACATGAGACTGGAGATAAAAGAGGAAAATTAATCAGAATAGCTCCCATGAAACAGAGCAATGGGGAAGAAGGTCGATGTTTATGCAAATACGTCGAGGCAGAGATAAAAACGATAAACGATAATGAGTAATGAAGAAGCCATGAGAGAAGTCGGGAGTATAAGAAGTTTTAGCTGAACGAGGCAAAATAAACACCAGATGTTTCCATCGCAACGGGATCAAGTTAGTAAAAATGGCCCCTCGAAATGCGCATTGAAAATCGCATCGAAGTACATGCATATTTTATTATCCTCGGAAATTAATTGTCCAGAATAATATCGGGTACAATCCAGAACACGTCCTCATTCCAATATTCTCCAGATTATATCTCGTTTCCAGAGAATATGACAGACTAAGGATGCACTTTAAAATTATCTGACTGCATAGCTACGAGGGTCGTTCAATAATTCCTTAGAAAATCCAAAATATTGCGCTCGTAGTATCTAAAATGAATTTTTCCCAGTAAGCAGCACTCTTAATTAGTCAGCTGTTAGAGCTTCAGCTGTATTTATCACATAGTTTCATTGATGTTGTCGACTGAAGTCAACAACTTTTGTTTATTTATAAAAATGGAAAAAAGTGACTTTCGCGCGGTGAAAAAAACATTTTTGTTTTAAAGGGTTAAAGCCGAAAGAAATCAAAGCTGAGTTGGACGAAGGCACATCTGCTCCTGTGTTTTTCCAACTGTTTACAATTGGGTGAGTGAGTTTAAACGTGGCCGTACATACACAAAATGTGAACATCGTTCCGAACGCCCTGTGGAAGTGTCTACCCCCAAAATGATTTACAAAATCCACGATATGCTTTTAAGTTGTCGACGAATCAAAGTGCGCGAAACAGTTGAGGCCACAGGCACAGTCGCTTCCACTTTTGCACGAAAAATTAGTTGTGAAAAAAATCTCGGCAAGATCTAAGATTGTTCACATTGAGAACCCTGCACTTAACCCCTGATCCAGCTCTCCTTCTCATCTCATCTCATCCAAATCTCCTTATTGTGCTACCGAAGAATGATGAAGATAAAATGGATAGACTGAGTGACTAACGAAGAAGTCTTAAGAAGAGTGGGAGAAAAGAGAAGTCTGCTGACAATTCTAAAAAGAAGACGGGACAACTTAATCGGCCACATCTTGAGACACGATGGCCTGATGAAGACAATCGTCGAGGGAAAAGTGAACGGGAAGAATGGAAAAGGCAGGCTTCGTAGGAGTTACATAGAACAGGTCGTAAAGGACGTGAAAAAGAGAGGAGTTAGGTCAATATGAAGAGGTTGGCCGATAGAAGAATCGAGTGGAGGGCTGCGTCAAACCAATCCTAGGATTGTTGACCGATGATGATAAGTGAAGAGGATGTATGTCCTTTCGTAATAAAGTAGCAACAGTGAAGGGACCACAAAGACAATTCGTAAGATTCCCTTTCCATCGTAATCAATGCTTTGGATTTATACAACAAATATTTCTCTGAAATATTTCTCGAAGGAAGCCCTGGAAAATCATCCCTCATAAAGAAAGATGAACTGTGGGGTGGAATTTATTAATATCCATCTTCTGCTGGACTTCCACAATAATGCGCCCGAGAAAGGGACAGTGACCTTGACATTGGAGGTCAACAGGATCACTGCCGCTGGGCAGGCCCCTTATAAGAGTCATCGACCGTCGGATATCTCAAGAAGTTCTTCCACGTACACAAGGTTTGTTTATGGCATGATCGGGTAATTGAGTCATGGGGGATATTACAAGGATACTAATATCAGCAATAGGGTAGTTTCCTTCATCAAAGAAAACAGACTTCATTAATTGCGATTTGTGCCCTGCCGTAGATGTATTTAATTGACGCAAAAAGTTTGTATTGAGAAATCCCAGTTTACTAGAGAATTAAATGTTAATTTTAAGGCCATTTGAACGGCTCTGAAATGGCGGGGTGCGCAGCCTTCTAGCTGACGTAACAGGTAGGTAAGTAGGTAGTTTACGTTGCGAGGCATAGGAAATTTCGTCTCCTGAACTTACCATTGTATTTCAAGGCCCCTCAGCTCTAGTGAATATGTATTAGTAATAGCCTGTGAAAACTATCAACGTCTAAAAGTCTACTCTGTGAAACATTGTATTAATAGTCGTTTTATAGGCTCAAGGGCATCCTGCTCGTTGTGTCTTCTGCTACGACGAAGCATGGCGTGAAGGTCGTGCGGCGATGGGCGAACTTCACGGTATGCTTGTAAAAGGAATACCAACTGATTTTAAATTAATCAACTGCATAAATAATATTAAACAAATAAATAAAAGTTAATTATAATAAATTAACGGAATAAATACACCTCCAATACTAGTTAATAAGCTTAAACGGAGTGCAGCGTCTACTGTCGGCGCAGAAATTATGTGCACTTGAGTTTGAATACAAATAACAAATTAAGAGCTAGGCTTACAGAAAAACTAATCACACCGTAGCTTTTCCTACTTCATTCTGCGTTATTGAGTGGCAAATTTAAATTTTTTAAACGCATTTTAATATTTTTTACAACGGTTGTGACGTAAAAAGTGCCTGTTTTTGACGGAGTTCGAGCAAAGCACCGACTTTGATGACCCGTAAATCAATGCCAAGTGGTTCAATTGCAACTAAACTTTAAATAGTTTTAGATATACATGTTTTCTATGCATTCTGTAAGTTTCCAGTGTATAACTTAAAAATAAAAAGAGTTGTTATCAATTTTATAAAAAGTTAGCAATTCAAAACTGGGGTGTCGTAGAATTTCGCTCTTGGTGGCGTTATAATTCGCATGTCCTGAACATATTCAATACGTAATTGTCTTTTATTTCAACTCATTTGTTTAATTTATATCGATTGGTATTTATATTGGCGAGAACGAGCTCCCTCGGTGTGATTAGTTTTTCTGTAAGCCTAGCTCTTAATTTGTTATTTGTATTCAAACTCGAGTGCACATAATTTCTGCGCCGACAGTACTTGGAAGCGTCCGCAGCACCACCTGGTGGCAGGTAGAGGAAATAGTTTGACGTCACACGTAGGATTAACCGGCATGCAATAGTTCGACGTCGCGTTTTCGCGCCATTGATTTTTTCACTTTTTAATTAATGAGGAAAAATACTTAACGTCATTTAAAAATCGAACGGCTTAAAACGAATACTCCAGAGGTTTAAACATTCGATCGAGACAATTAAAAAAAATAATAGGAAACTATCCTATTCACTTCTCGGTTGATTGGTAATCATCTGACGGAATTAAGAGACGATGGGGGATTTCCCTGCATGAAACGGGATGAAATGGAAGCACACGCGAAGGTATTAATCTAATAAAATATGAGAAATATTCACTCTCTCACATGAAACAAAAAATCATAATATCTGACCGAGAAGTTTTGATATTCAATAGAGGTTTTGGTTTTATTTTGATATTCATTCGACATAAACCAATTTGTAATCAAAGCACCGAAAACGAGTAACTTTAAAAAAAATTCCCTCAATCAGGAATCTGGAATCTAAAAGAAATATATTACTGGTCATTGCAGGGAAATGACAACAGCGGGACACAAAAGATTCGATCACACACATCTTCCAAAATGCATATCATATGTTGCCTTTATCCTTTCAAACAGAATGGTGGATTTTTTTTACTCAAATTCAAAATTTTCAACAGAAATTGATAATGTACTTGCCTAAATATATTCAATATTAGCATTAGCTACTTGACTAGTGAGCTTAACATGTTATTAATTTCTACTCAGGAAAAAACAAATGATTCAATTCTGCTTCTTCCTTTGATCGAGATTTTTTTATAATACCACCTGAGAACTGCCGAAAACACCAGTCAAGAATTTTACGAATTTCTCATATGAGCATAAATTCATAGAAAGGTTAAATTCATGACAAGAAACTGTTCACACAATCATCAATGATGCATTCAACTCAAGAGAAGGGAATTAAATTGATGGCGTGTGCGAGAAATGACTGAAACTACTCCAGGCGCGTTATATTTTTGTCGTCATATTTATCAAGGACTGTATTTCTTTTTCATTTAGTCACAAATATCTATTCTTTCCTGCTTACCGATAATTTTTACTTGGAAATGTAAGAGGTAATGAACACTAGACACTTCTTTAAGTGTCAGAGACAACCAGTCTAACGCATCCTTTTTTTTGGGAAAGTTCCCATTCATACGAATAATGGGATAAGCCACAAATTGACAATCCAGGGGATAAAGAAGTGGGCTTCCTACCAGAAGTCCAGGGTATGGTTCTCGAAGGATATACTTGGACGTGTCTTGGTGGAACCTGGTAATTTTCTGGATTCCAGGTCTCTCCGAGAAGATAGGTGGCATTGAAAGAATCTGGCCTCCCTGCGTCGGATGCACTACACGCCTTCGAGGTTATTTCTGTCCCAACCAATCAGGCAAACTAGGGCTGGGCGGTTTTCCGGTGCACCGGTTCAGTGGTTCTGTTTTTCTTCAGAACCGGCAGGCCGGTTCAGATGTAGGAAAAACAGGTGTACCGGGGAATCGGTTCTGAACTGGTGAACCGTGGAATCGGTTCTGAACCGGTGCACCGGGGAATCGGTTACGAACTGGTGTACCGGGGAAACAGCTCTGAACCGGTGAAGCGGTTCTGAAACACCGATGATCGTTCGCTTCTCAGCTTTCACGTCGCCGTCTCTGCTCGCAATCAAGATGGCCTGCGACCACGCCTGTGAACTTTCCTGTGCTATAAGTTGTCCGCCTGACTGTCGTCACAAGAGTAATCGGCTGTTAGAGTGCAGAGTGAGCACTCACCCATGTAAAGCATTGTCACGTACTACGTAAGTCAGCTGGATGTAGCGTTTGCTCAAGTTATTTTGTTTTTTCGACGATTACAACGAATAAGAAAGATTTGATAATCCTTCAGGTTAGTGCGATAGCTATTTGTATTAACCCAATGCTGTTGGTTCTGGGAGATTTCGTGGAGGAAGTAGCATTGTTTCAAGTTCTTATTCACCCCTGCCACATGAAAGAAGTGAGAGGATAATGCAACTGCTTACGGCAGCCTCACAATTTGTGTTCGTAATGCATACATAGATGCACCTAATGCAAACGAAATATGAACATTTCGACGTTGAATATTAATGCTCCATATTGTAAGTTCTTTCCCAGAATTATTTTATACCGAAGAATGGTTGAGATATTTTTAAATGAATAATATTTTAAATAATGCTAAATTTAAGGAAAATACGATTACCTATGGCAAAATTTGATGTGACACCCTATGTCGGCAGAAAGTTTCGGATGGTTTTCGGGCTGCCAATTTTTAACAGTGTTTCAAAAAAAGGCGTCATAATCAGACCCTCGCCCCATAATCGTTGCCAAGATGAAAGATAAAGGAAATGTTTCCTAAGAAAGGCAGATAACTATGAGCCAAGACGAAAGCAATCAGCCTCTCCACACATATCAACTCCCTGGAAACACTTCTGGAAACACAGATCTTAATTGGAGAGATTTAAAGGCAGATAACTATGAGCCAAGACTAACGCAATCAGCCTCTCCACACATATCAACTCCCTGGAAGCACTTAAATCAGATCTAAATTGGAGAGATTTCGTCCGTATGCAGACATCAGTCACTCTGGCTCTAGAGAGCTTTTCATTCACCAGGTATGAGTAATGCCCAGTTCACACGGTGAGTTTTTCCTCGAGTGCTTACTTGCTGAATTTCGTGCGTGCTATACTCAGCGGGCAACGAAGCTAAGCTGGCTTCGCTGATGGTTGTCACGTAGCGAGCTATCCTCCTTGCTTACTCTTCTTAGAGCCTCAGCACGAAGATGTTTATTGTGATAGTTCCGATTACGAAATGCATTTCCACAAGTTTCGTCTCTATGTGCTTCGATAAGCACCACAACTTGATCCCTTGTCTATAGATTTGCACTCATTTTTAAACACAATATCGACCATACTATTAAAAGCAGAACCAGACAGAACCTTCATTTTGTTCTCGTGATGCAAAGCTGAACGATGATTGGCCGGCAACAATAGCCATCAGCAAAACGCGCAAGGAAAATAGCAACGGACCTCGAAATCAAGCAAGCTAGCCGTCAGGGCAGCCCGCATCAGTCAGCGTTTCCAGCAAGCGAGCACCCACGCAAGAAATCCATCCGGGAAAAACGCACCGTGTGAACCGAGCTTTAGTAACTAAGAATGACGCGTTTTGTTGTTACAACAGCATTATCATCGAGGCAGATTAAGGCACTTGATAATGTTATAACAACAAACTCGTCGTGCTAATTAAATCTGTGGAAGTTTTGCATTTGTCTTCCTTTAACAACAATTAGAATTTCATCACCGTTGCAATTACAAAGGGCAATTTATATACGTACGCCCTGGCCTCGCATAAATACCATTTGCTAACGCAAACATTTTCACTATTTACAGTTTAGTTTAGGAAAGCGCACATTAAGAGGCATCTTCTTTAAGGACAAACACGTCTTTAAAAAACAGGAAAAATAAACATTTTGGCAAAAAAACCTTTTGGATGACATAAAAAACGCAGTTCACGAGGAAAAAAAGTTCAGTAGAAAAAAACGGTTCATAAAAAAACGATTCAGTAGAAAACACCCGTTTAGTATAAAACACCGGTTCAGTAGAAATCACCGGTTCAGGAGAAAACACCGTTTTAGTAGAAAACACTGGCTCAGTAGAAAACACCGGTTCGATCTATTAAACCGGTGCACCGCCGTTCCAAACAGTTTTTTTCAGAACCGAGAACTGGTTCAGTACTTCCTGCACCGCCCAGCCCCAAGGCTGTTTTTAAACCATCAGATTCTTCACTGAGAGCCAAGTGTTTTTGTCCTCACTCTTTTCAACGCAAAGTTTTTATGATCCTTCCGCTGACCAGGCCTTGAATCATTCAGCGCTTGGACATGCGAAAGGAGACATGAAAATATGTTCACTCCATCCTTTCATCTCCTAGGGATACTGTCCATCCAATATCCAACACTCAATATTAGGGATGGGACGGTTCCATAATTTCCCGGTTCCGGTTCTCGGTTCCGATTCTATCAATCGGTTCCCGGTTCTCGGTTCCGATTCTATCAATCGGTTCCCGATTCTCAGCTCCACTTCTACTATGATCATACCACTAATAGAATAGGATTATTATCGTACATAAAATGATTTTATTAATTAGTAAAGCGCTGTAGTTTCAATTACTTTATTTAATGGAAATACATGTCATAATATACCAGAAAAAGTAAGTGTTCATTACTAATTAATTAGTTAATCAAAAGTAAATGGGCCACATTCACATCTGTAGGTACAAGAAAAGAGAGTACAATTAGGAATTAGTTTGATTTTTTTTCTTGATATCTGCCCTCTTAAGTTTTACTATGCATGTCAGTCAGAAATGTTATTTGGTACGTATTCCTTTATTACTAAATAACTTCTTTTATTGACAAAGCTGTACGAAATAAACCTACTTTGAAAGCAAAACAACTAGAATTATAAACATTTTGCTATTATCAATTTGATTTAATGTTCTTCCCAAAATAATTTCATTCTCCACCTTAATACCTGAATAATTCCTGAATAAAAAAGAGTGACTGAGGTTTACAGTAAAATAAATGATGTTCTTTAGGAAACTTTTGAGTCGGTAGACCATAAGTTCAGATTTCACTTCACAAGTTTTTGTTCAGAAAGAGCAACATTTTAACACGCTCTGGGTCTAGCCTGTTTCGTTTTTTGTCAGCAATCATGTTAGCGGTACTAAAAAGCCTTTCTGAAGAAACAGTGGCTGCAGGTACGCATAAATATTTCTTTGCAAGTTTTTGCAACCGTGGAAATTTACTGCATCCATTCCAATATTCAGCAATGTTAGAAGTTGATGACAATGTATTTTCAGAAAGGAAAGATGTAACCTCATTTTCTGCACCATCCACTTCACGTGATTCCCCACCAGGCTCTCTGAAGATTGAACTGTAACGGGACCAAATGGAGCTTTGTGGTGCTGAAGTTTGTTGTGTCCTTTGATCTAACACTAAGTCGTGTCTTTCGGAGGATTGTATTTCATTGATAACAACATCTCTTGCTTCAGTAATGAGGTTTTCCTTAGCAGCTGCTAGCTTTAATGGATCTTTGAATGGATGCGACTTCAGGCGTGGGTCCAAGAGAGTTGCAAAAGCATACAACTTCTCATCCTCCAAGTTTGCATACCGAAGTTTCAGAGATGCCAATAAATCATTTCTTAGCCCTTGAAGTCCTGACGAACGAGAAGCAGTACTTTCTAAATCATGCATTGTGAGGTGGACCAGTGGAATTATCTCAGAGGCTGTTGTACTTTCTGAACTCACGATAGATGTAGCTGAGTCAAACACATCCAGAATTGGAATAGAATTGTCTATAAGGTTCCACTGAGCTGGAGTCAACTCCATTGGCAGTTTAAGTTCACTACCAGCAAGCAGAAGAGCTGGTTTCTGCTCATTTAGGCGTTTTAACATATGCAGGGTTGAATTCCATCTTGTCGGTTCATCTTGGATTAGGCGATGATATGGCACCTGTGCCATATTTTGACAACTTTTCAACACTTTACATGCTTGTGATGAATGCTTAAAATGTCCCACTAATTTCCGGCAAGTTCCGGTTAAATTTGTTATTACCTTGTTGCTGATAAAACCATCTTTTATTGCTAATTGAAAGGTATGAGCTAAACACGGGATATGGTTAAACTGAGACATCTCCAGTGCTGCCTTGATGTTTCGTCCGTTATCTCTTACTACAGTCACCACTTTTTGGGCAACATCCCACTCACTCAGAGTTTTTGTGATAAACTCACATAAATTTGCTGCCGTATGGCTAACCTCCGGGAACGGGATTACTTCTATGCTGTAATGGTGAAGGACGAACTTTTCATCAAGGAAATGAACCGTTAAACCCAAGTAGTCATCAAGAGCAGATGATGTCCACATGTCCGCAGTGATGGCGACAAATTCGGCTTTTTGAAGAACAAACTTTACTTTGGCCTTTATTTCTTCGTAAAGTGTAGGGATCACTTTCTTAGCAAAATGCTTTCTTGAGGGCAATGAGTATCGAGGCTCGAGATAATCTATAAGCCTTCGAAAACCTCTGTCCTCAACTACAGATATTGGCTGCTGGTCTTTACACATCATTTCTCCGACTAGACGAGTGATATCCTTACTTCGACGGTCTCCTGGTTTAAACTTACGTTTCAACTCCGCAAATGTTGTCAGGGTCGGCTGGTATTCTTGTCGTCTTGACTGAAGAAATCTTTCAGCCGATGGTGAAGGAGTTGACGTAGCGGTATTACATGGAGAAACACCCTGTGTTGAAACTGTGCAAGTTGATTGAGACCACTCCCCACTATTGTCACTCATAGACGGTTCATCTACGTCCACTTCCAACCCCTCAGCCAAGCAAGTCACAGGTACAGGAACTTCAACGCATTGCCTCTTGCGTGTTATCGCAGGGTGTTTTGTTTTTAAATGCTTCCTCAGGTTTGAGGTACTTCTTGAGACACCCCGCGAAATTTTAGCACCGCAGTGTTTACATACTGCGAACTTATCGTCCGAACGGTCTATTCGGAAGTGATTCCAAACTTCTGACATCGTTCTCTTGGTGAATTTCTAGAACGTAATATTTACGTCGGAGCACTCAAAATTTATTTAGAATAAAATCTTTTTGTATCAACTTTTCCTGGGTTCACGGCAAAACACGTAACACGTGATTGGAAACCAACTGAACACTGTGGTATCGATTACTCGAAATCGCGTCAGATGTGCGTTTTCAACGAACAGGTGACTTTTATCACAGTCAACTGTGGAAGCGAGCAGTTGACTATCAGCCGCAAGATGTGCGATATATCGCTGTTGCTACTGCTATGATGCGTCTGCGCCAACTTCTATGCGGCTGAGAGCCGTTAGTTAGGCGTTGCCATAACAAAGAAAAAGCATTTGATGATAATAATGATTCTCACTTAAATAATCATGAAATTCTTCAAACAATAAATTCCATGGACGATTATCTTAGCCGCCCTAGAAGTTGGTGCAGATGCATCATAGCAGTAGCGATATAATGCGAATCTCGCGGCCGTCACGTGTACATGCTATTTTAGAGAGATGCCAATCGATTATTGTAGTCCATGGTCGATTAACTAGAGCTGTGAACACCGTGAATACGCAGCAGAATACGAATTCACAGCTGTGAATGGAAGAAGATTTCAACTAATAGAACTCAACGTAGAAATAACTTAAATTTTTGTATCATTCACAAAGACTATGGTAGAAATGGATAACGCAATTAATAATATGGCTCAAAAGTTTCTCGCTAGCCAGTGACTTAATGAGTAAAGATCCATCGTAAAAGTCGCATATATTTGTTTACACTTTCTTTTATCTTCAACTGAAGTTCCATATTCAAGAAAAGATCGACATAACTCAATATGAATATATTGGTTGCTTCCACTCTGCAGCACGGACAAGACTTGACTGGACTTGACATACGGAGGAAGTGGGCACTCAACTGACATAAACAAAAGAGCAGTGAAATTCGACACGTCAAATCAGCTTCAGCGATCAAACTTTTCAATTTTTCTTAACAACTACGTCAATGATACAAAAGGGAACTCCCTTGATTGGAAAATTAAAAAAACTCCACCATGGGTCGACTTAATGACGCAACTTGGGTGGTAAACACGGACAATTTTCTGCATTACGTTTTCACCGTGCGATGTGACCACTCTCGCTTCCATCCACTCTCTCAACTTTGTGGTGTAAGACTTGGAGCGCATTTTCATTACTATTAGCAATCTTCGTTTTTTATTGACGTTAAATCATATACGTTGTAGCATTATTTATTTAATGTTTCTGCAGTCATGAAAACAGCACTAATGGACGCTTCAGGAACCGGTCGTTACAAAGATTAAAATTAAACTAAGTGGAACCGAAGAACCGGTTTTATAGGCCGGTTCCGGTTCTGTCGGTTCCTTCCAGAACCGGTGGAACCGAGGAACCGAAGAACCGATCGTCCCATCCCTACTCAATATTTTTCCGCGCTGAAAACAGATGGAACAGATGGTCTCTCCTTAACTGAGTTCATCGACTCATCCCAGAGCCATCCTTCGACTGTCCGAAGGCAGGGCGCAAAATTAAAACAGACGAAGACTTGTGCGCGCAGATCAACTGACATCTGAAAGCCACTGCGTTCGGCAGATAAGCACCCCCGTTCTCTCCCCCCCTGGTGAGCCTTCAACGGGTGCCTTTGTTCCTCGGAGCGCCGAAATCGACGAGACAGTTGAGTGGAGCGGTCGCTCGGGGAGACGACTGCTCCGTCGCCATGGCGCGTAACCAACCAAGCGAGGCGCGAATGACAAGTGACGACGCCCTCTGCGTGAATATAAATTCCATCCGAGCAGTAAATGCATCAACGCATCTGGACTCAGGCGTGACTTGGTGGAAGGAGAGCATCTTAACTATCGAGAAAAAACTCTGCAACTTCCACAGTGATTCATCCCATAGTATAGCTGGGGTTGTCTGTGACACTGTTGACACTGGTTGTAACCTTCTCCCGGTCACCTTTTTTCTTTCTTATTTAAAACAAATTCAATAAACCTTCTCTATTACACAAACACACAAAAGAGCTTACCTCCTTGCATGAGGGATTAATAGTTATTATTATACAACACAGACATAAAAACACTTTTTTCGATCATTTAAATAGTTTAACACTTTCTTTTAATGATAAATTAACCTTTGTATAAGCAACACCAGTATTTAGAGCCTTTTAAAGATATATTGGGCCCAATTTACAATGTTAATCTTTATGCTCCAATCTCAATACATTTACGTTATTTTTCAGACAGCAACAATTTCAGTTATGGAGGTTATTGTATTTCTTTCTTTTATTATCCTTAAAGGCTACACTTATCGGTCGCTGGGGATTTCTGCCTTCTCCCCTACGGCTGCAAGTATCATGGGTTCGCGGTCTGTCTCCTTCCTTATCTTCAGATTTCTGGGCCCTATGGTTTATCTCCTGCCCGATTCCATCCTGGCCTCTCTATAAATTTCTGGTTCCTCTTTCGTCTTTCCTGGATACCGCCTACTTAGTCTCCGCTTCCTGCCGTCTTTATTCCCCGACTTTTGTCCTTCTTCTTTCCTCCTTCGCGCGCCTTTTGATCTTTTTACTCCTCCACTTATCTCCCCTGACTCCCCACTGTTAACTCTGTCTCCGCCTCCCCCGTTACTTATTGTTACTTGTTTATTATTTTTCGTCGTCCTGAACTCCCCAGATGTAAATATTGATTTATTTTAGGTGTCCCTAGTTACCTATTGTTATATGCTATTTTATTATGATTTATCTACCATTAATTTGAATTGCGATTTTATTTTCGTATTTTATTTATGGTGGTTGGGTTACATGGTCAAACGGAGAAATTCGGAAACCAGAACAAGCGAAGCGAACGCCGTCGCTTCTTCTTTCGTTCCCAGTCAGAGAAATCGCACTTAATCCAAACTCCTAATCGAACAGGGACATTACCAGTGATTTCTCAGCTGCTGCACGTGGAGGAAAAGGTAAAGACGCCTCGGAACAGCTGGAGATAACACTTCATAAGAACTACAAACTGGCCAACAATGTGGAACATGCACTATTTTTACGACTCTTTGAATGTGAAGTTAACTAGCTAAAATGTGCTTGGCGAAAATTTTGCTGAAGAATTAAGTTGCGTTGCAAAGAAAAGCTCTTTGAAAATTATAACTTTTCGGCAGCTTAGAAGCACGACGTCATCGCATGACGTCACGGCACGGTATCACTATGGGCGTTGTTTATCTGATTAGGCGAGGAGGCAAGTTGTTTTATGAATAATTGGCGATAACGTAAGTATTTATCTCAGTTGTTTAATGCAATAAACGATTGTATTTCGATTTTTTATTTACGTGGTATGGATGGTAACGAGCAAATCATCCATTAATTATATAATGCCTGTTTAGTGCCCAAGAATTTCTACTATGTCTATGATATCGCCGGTTTTTTTAAGAAGAACGCCGCCATAAGGGAGAAAACCAAAGGAAAAGTTTACTCGGAACCGAAATCGCAATTATGTACCGGAACGTTAGATTGAAACGAAAAAATAAATTTTAGTAAAAAAATTAATCTTCTAACCACAACCATTCACTCATAAATCAAAAATTAAAATAAGCAAAAGGTGACGCCCACCGAAGAAACTGCTGTGATAACATTGACGTCATTTTCCTCCCGTTCTTCACTGCTTTTAGGGGAGAGGAAGGGAGTGGAGGGGGGTTCTCGGAAGGTCTGCAAGCACAGATGCTGTCGCAATCACTCATATTGGCAGAGTCAGCTGTGTGTCCTCCCACCCCCCATTGCGATGAGGCGAAGTAGCTTCGCAGGCTCAGTTGTGATTGGACGAAGTCGATATACGTCAGAGGTTGCACCACTCCCACTTTTCCGAAAGGGTTAAAAAAAAATCAGTTTTTCGCCGCCTATAACTCGAGAAATAATTGACGGATCGAAAAACGGAAAAATACGAGTGTTTTTATTTTACAAACTCTATCAGACTCGGCAATAAAAATTATGGTAAACGATCCCAATGCACAGTAATTATTATCACAAGACACTGACATGAGAAGCAAATGAAAGATGAAACATAGGTTCCATGAACTCACCGTGAGAGTCATCTAGTTTGTAGTTCCATTCGGATCCGGAGACAAGGGTGGGGGGATCTGGAAAGTAAGAAGGGACGCATGAGAAACTTAAAAAATCCCTAAAATTCGGAAATTCAGCGGGGACAATAAAGGAAGGAAGCTGTGTCTTCATTGTTACCAAAGAAGAATCAGATTGGAAAACGTAATTTTCACGTTCTTATTTGCTCCCTTTTCTGATGAAATCATTTTGATATTTTTATTGCAGTTTACACGTGCTTAAACGTATATTTTGTTGGTTTTGGCTGCGTGATGAAATTGCCAGCAAAAACAGGGCTAACGAAGAGCAAACCGTTTACTGTTTACAGAACCAATGCTTGAACCCAAACAAATGAAATGACCACATTAATAAAGCAATAATAAATAGATTGTTTATTACTCCAACACAGAAGCTTACAACTTAACATCATAGGTAAATCAAAGGAGTAACTTAAGGTAGCCATGAAGGTAAACCTGAATAATGGCTACCATCGTAAACAGAATAGGTTACGCATTGTTATAATGGAAATACAGCATTCAAATTAACAGTGCATTTATGAATAATATTGGGTGCTTTCCAATCATCGACGCAAGTCGACACAAGTCAACTTGTGTCGCGTGTAGTGCTTTCCAATCAGTGTGTGTCGCTAGTGTGTCAAACGCGAGTCGACACACGGTGACACACCGGTAATGGTGAGTTATTGAAAAAAGAAAGAAGGACGGCGCAAGCTGTAAATCACAATACGTCTGCAAAAGGCATATTGAAAATAACCCATAATTCAGAACAAATGTTTAAGTAAAGTATTTTCTTAATTAATCATCCTACAACTCATTTTTCTGTTCATTAATAACGATCTTGCTATAGCAATATTTGCACTGCTAACAATAAGTCAAATAGAAGGAAGCTCTTGATTTCCTTCCTACAAAAACGCACCAATCACGAGTCCCCGTGAAAGTCCTTAGCGCATCAGCTACTGCGCATATGAAACGTGCTTTCCATTCGTGAAGACACAAGTCGACTTGAGTTTCCGCGAGTTAACTCAAAGCGACGCATGAGTCGCTTGAATGGAAAGCACCCAGTATAGTTACAAAAAACATTAAACAATCAAGTACGTATATTTTTCATTGTTGAATTCAGGGTTTTTGAATTAAGACATGGAACAGGACAGTTTAGGTCCTATGTACAAGAAACATCGTTTGAATAACGTCAGGTTCGTTCTGGGTAAGGAAATACGTGTTTCACGTAGGGTATAAGGAGAAGGATTGTACAATAATAAGCCAGTATTGCCACTTTTTATGTAAGAACGACGTAATATTATATAAATAAATAAGTAGATGTCTTAGGGGAAGCAACCCTAGACAACAAAATAGTGGAAAGGAACATTCAAAGCGACTCTTTTTGAAGATAACTCTAACAATTCTTTTTTGTAGCAAAGCAGTGGATCTTATAGAGTTTTAATATACTCCACCCCAACAGAATACACCGTAGCTTAGTCTTGAGTTAACAAGGACGTTATATATTAATTCCATAAAATATATTGGACATTTATTTCGAATTACATAAAAATTAGCGACATTACCAATATGATGATGCCATTTTAGGCACTCATCCAGGGTTACTGCCAAATACTTAAAACTAGACGCATGTCCTAATGGTAAACAGTTTGAACATTCGTTTACCAGAAACTCTTTCGAATGATAGTATGTACAATTCCCAATCAATTTTGTGCCTATTACAAATGTTGTGGCACATATATTTCGTTTTGCTTACACTCATTACCAATTTATTTGCTTCAAACCAGTGCCGTAAGTTTATTAAAACAGAATGCATATTGATTTTTATAATGTCCCAATCTGTACCAACGTAAGTTAAAGCGACATCATAGGCAAAGGCAGTAACATGAATAAGATGATTTTTGGTTGATTATTCTGGAGAGGCGACCGACAGCTGAGGTCATTTGAGCCAATCAGGATAGGTGGGTAATTGGGTAATGACAGGAAATTTCAGGGAACGGAGGAAGGGTAGAGAGAAACCGGCGTCGGCATTAGCCTACTCTAAACGAAAGGCGCCAAGGGGACCACGGCTTAACGTCCCATCCGACGGACGGAGTACTGAACTTTGAAATGCCCTCCACTAGACACTCAAGTGGGGACCAGTTTTTCCACTGAAAAAAATCCGCGAATCGAACCCGGACCCCTGGGATGGGAGGCCAGTACTCTAGCCACCACGCCAACCCGATCCCCATGATGAATAAGATAAGAGAAACGTACTGCACCAGAGACAGATTCAAATGTTCGTTCATTCACCCAACGATTCGTGACAATAACAACTTCAAGACTTCTCACACGATGGCGCCGTTATAAAATAAATTTACCTTAACATAAAATAAAATAGCACGCATTGGATTAATTGATAAAATGTAACAAACGTAAAGGAAATGAAGATGTTGGATTTTTTCCTTCATCTTAGGATTTAAGCTAGTTTAATTGTGATAATTGAAACAAATTGTATGGTTCCGCTATCGATATGATGATTGATTGCCAAAAGTATTAGTCGCACATAATAAATACACGAATCATGTGACTTGCGCTTTCTGTAGAAGTAGTTCCCTTTCATTAAACCTTCCGACGATGCAGATCATCTTTTCGCGGAGTCCTTGGACGCCCTCATGCGTCATTCGGTGCTTCTTCACATAGCGTGATTAAGGAGGTTCCACCGTGACTCCGCGATTCAAAATCCCGTAAAAGAGCTAAGTTATTTAATGAATAAATACCGATCCAGAAAAACTCCTATCTGGAAAATCAACTTTAGGGTGATAACGCATGCACAGTAATTCTATGAGTATGCTATTATATAGCGCGTTGTAGTTACATTCTATTTTTTACTAGCTTTTTTAACTCATTTTCACTTCGGAACATGACTGATGTGTTTTGGCCACGTTTATTTTACAAAATGAGAATACAAGCTCAATCCCGCTAATACGTATTCTAAAATAGGTTAAATATTATCTCACTTTGTTTTAAACTATTCACTTGCAAAGACAACAATTTGTTTTGAACATGAATGAATAAAAATTGATATTCATATTTTTGAAATTTGCTTGGCAACAATGACGATGCTACCATTTGGAAGGATTGGTATTAATTACACCATATTAATAACCAATGATATATTTAAATTACATAAAAAAAAGAAGGACCTTGGTAAGGTATATTCCTAAATTAAGTAAGTAAATAGGTTTGTAAGCACGTTCCGTCACAAGTACCTGCCGTTACCAATGATAATAAAATACTGTAGCGCCACTTCCATGTAACTAAGGCTTTTCTGATTTTTTTCGAGCAAACATTTATTAATATCAATTAAACAAGTGTGGTAAGGCGAGCACTTTTTACAATGCTAAATTCTACATAAAATAACGCATCTTATATTAGTTTTTCGTCAAAACGACATTAATCTTTACATTATTAATTTGCAAATTTTACTGCTACAACCATGCTCTGCCATATAGCCACATGTAAAATTGCTGATTTGATACGTTTTTTTCCTTAAAATATATGTTGGAAAGGCCTCATTATTTCATTGCCAATCAATAGAAGGGCCAAGAAATGATTTGTCCTGAAATGTTCACAAAAATGACATCTACTTCATAATTCGGTGGAGCCTCCTTAATTATACTAGTGTTGGTTAGAAATGCTTCTGGAGATTTCTATTGTTATTTATGGGCGTAATGTGATGCGGTGACCTCCTTTCAATAATCTATTTGTTTTCTACTGTTTCAGGCCCTCTTCATTAGAGAATGTAACATCTTCGATCCTCTTCCTCAGATCTCACATAACAATCAACACTTATATCCTCAATAAACCGCTTAGCAACCTTTTCACAAAATAAACGTTCAACAAATAAAAAAAAACATTTCGTTTAAAAAACTTAAACCTGAGCTTCGATTGGTTGCTTGGTTATTTAGGGGATGCGACCGACAGCTGAGGTCATTTGCGCCATTAATAGGATAGGTGGGTAATTGGGTAATGGTAGGAGTTTTCAGGGAACGGAGGAAGAACGGTGGAGAGAATCCCGGCGTCGGCATTAGCCTACTCTTAACAAAAGGCGTCAAGGGGACCACGGCTTAACGTCCCATCCGAAGGACGGAGTACTGTACTTGAATAATCCCTCCACTAGGCACTCAAGTGGGGACCGGTTTTCCACTGAAAAATCCGCCACTGCCGGGAATCGAACCCGGGCCCTCGGGACTGAGCTTCGAATTACTGTATCCTTACGATATATATAATTTGCGGTAGTAAGTCAACTTTGCCTTAATGATGCCTCTTGTATTTAAAAATGTGTATTCAAACAATCCATACGGTAAAATACCATAGAACAATATGTTAAACAAATGTTTTATGTACCTAATGGACTCTAAATATTGACTTCAGCCTCCGTTGCTAGCATGTAGGTATGTCGCCATAATTTGATATCAAGATTTATCAATGAACTGAGGAAAATGAATAATAATCATTTTTAGATCTAAAACATTAAAAAATGTATTTTAACGTGTATTCACTCAACAGATATTGCATTTACAATTTACGCTTTCATCGCCCATTGTTTTTAATTTCGATCATTTGTTCGTGGCATCATTCATTTACTCACCTTCATTCATAAATCAAATTCATCATCACCTTTTCACCATCATCTTATTTAATGGAATCATATTGATTCCATTTATAAATCGGTTCCAATTCTTTAAAATTAATAACTGACTTTCTAAAGGCATTATGACGATTAAAACAAAAGCCGTCTACTTAATTTCTCTACCCTATTACATATTTGGTTAATGGTAGTTTAGCGGGGCCGTCGTTCAGGTAGCTAGTGGGACGGAGGTCATTAGAGAGTCCACCCTCGGTCTCCTCGAAAATCGACCCTCGCCCATCCCGAGAGCTCAGCCGAGGTAGACCTTTCCCAGCGGGTGGGGTCCTCGGGGAAATTGACCACTAGACATGGTTTATCGAAGTTATAAACTTTGGAACGTATCAACAATTTATCTTCTTCGTTGTATCGTTCATTCCAAGACGTCGAAAATCGTTTTTTGATTGATGCTCTACGATGAAAATTAAGGATTTTCCTATTTTTCGCGTAAAAAGCGGATGGGATGTGGCAACGTTGCTACCTGAGAGGGCGTTTGGAAAAAGAGAGCGGGAAAAGACAGACCGTGCGAGTCTTATCCTGGGATCTCAATGTTCGATGCTCCATGTCTCTGATCCATAGAGTGCCTCGCTCCTTTCTTTTTGTCGATTCTCATATTAATTTCCTAAATTACTAGGTCCGTAATATTCCAAGATGTTTACAGATCCACTTGCCTTTCTGCGAACCGGAAGCATGTTTATTTCTTCAACATTAACCTTGATTACTTTTATACCAATTTCTTCTGCTTCTCGTTTTGATTCTTTTTGTTATATATTATATCAAATAATAATGGCGAGAGGCTCTATCTTTGTCTAACTCCTCATTTGTTTTGGCTTCTATTTTCCTTCCATCATTCATTCGTACTGTTGTGACCTGATTCTTGCGGAGGCGACAGAGTATTTATTTGTCGTTGTAGTCCATCTCAACTGCTTTCAGTATCTTGAACATCTTATTCCATTCCACGTTGTGAAATGGCTAGTTGATGGAGGCTTTCACATGAGTCACGGGAAAGATGAGGAATTTCAGAAGTAATTTTTCAGTGATGACAAATTATTGACAATTAGTTTTCCTAAGATGGCTAATGGAGGTTACTATCAACGACCAGAGAAGTTGCTAAATGGTGAAATAATATATTTGGTGATACTAAATTGCCGTAGTATAAAAATAAAGTAGTTTAATGCTACCATATCATTAAAGGCACCGATTCGGATGTAATTATAGGGACAGAAAGTTGGTTATCAAACGAAATCGCAGATAATGAATATTTTCCAAAATCATTTACCATTTATAGGTTCTCCGACAGGTTTCCTCCAATCTTTCCTTCCATTTTTCGGCTGATTATTTTAGTAAGTGTTTTCGATGCACGTGACAAGAAAGCTACGTTCCTCTTAGTGACTACTATATGTTCTTCTTTATTGCAGCTAAGGATTACTACACCAATAATTGGGAGTTCTAATCTGAGAGTCGGTTAAAGAGCGTATGGTGTTAACTTCGACAGCCTAAAGCCAAAAGATTCTTTATATGTGTATATTATAGACCGCCTGATAGCAACGCCAGTTCAGTTTCAGGCCTGGAGAGCAAGAGCAGTAAACTACATTCGCACGGAAACGATCGAAACATCATAATATGTGGAGATTTTATACTTCCGTCCATAGACTGGGACACGAATTGGTTTATCACCGGAGTAAAAGACAAGGAGCTCTGCGAGTCACTATTGTGTACCTTCACTACACACTCAATGCATAAATTGGTAACAGCATCCACCAGAGGAAATAATACCTTCTATTTATTAGCGGAAAATGTACCAGAACATGTTGCAAAAGTAGTAGCCGAGAAAGGCATTAGAGGCCATAAAGTAGTCACGGCTCAATTTTCTCTGAGAGCTAACAATCTCACGAGCCGAAAGGAAACATTTATTTGCTCGGTATCAGGGGCGTCGGAACTATTTTCGCTGGGAGGGGTCAACCTTGAAAAGGGCCCGGCTCCTATGAAAAGGGCCCGCATTTTTTTGCGAATAGGAGGGGGTAGAGATTAGAATTCCGCTAAAAGTGCATATGAAGGTGGTAGAATATACGTCAGAAGGGAATAGGTAAGCTGGATACAAGTGAAATTTATTTTTTATTGATGAAGACTCATTTCTCAAGGGCCCGGGGCAAATTCTGGGGGGGGGGGGGGGGGGGGTGATGCCCCCAGTAAGACTTATTATGGTGGTATGAAACAGGAACTGCTCAACTCAATTTATACATTTCAAGAAGTCAGCATTAGCCAAGATAGTGGGTGGTTTTGGTTTACTTTCCTAGATATTACACACTCATCAATTAATATTTAAGTACATTCAGAGTACATTGTAAAGTGATAAATGGTAAAAGAACACTGTTATTTCTCACTAGTAGGACCGCACATCGAGTATGCTGCTAGTATATGGGATCGCGTACAGACAAAGTCAGGTAGGTTTGTAAAAATATGTTTAGATATTTTCAGCATTGTCTCCAAGTTATTAGAGGAACTGGGATAGGAATCGCTATCTAGCAGTAGGTTGATGAAAAGGCTGAACCTCATGCGTAAGTTTGACACAGATAACTTCTCCTAAGACGTCAATAACATATTAATAATTGGAAAAATGCATGCCTATGTATGGGATATTTACCCGGCTTGGACAACTTCCACTAAGTTTCAATAGGCATTCCAGTTCTAATTATAGTTTTCATCGCATAAAACATTAACTTACGGAAATCCCGTTAATAATCATGCAGAATGTGTCTTCTGCATTATTTCGCCCTTTCCCTTTGCAGGTTACAATCAAAATTGTGGCTTTCATCATATAAGACAGGATTTTCCGTCGCGGGCACCCGCGTTCAATAGTGATACGAGGGAGGGTATTGTAATAGCACATTCGAAACTGACTTCACTTCGACAGCAATGCTCTTCGGTTACTGAAGTAATCAGACCTAAAAATCAACATTTTAGGCTCACAGTTTTTCTTCAATTAAGAAATGCTCAAATTTACGGAAATTTAGTACTTTTTTCGAGCAGAATAAGAATCTTCTAAGTTTAAGCCTCTAAATGGTGAATTTTTAATTACAACATTTAGGCATTGTAATGAGTAAAAATCGGAACCCTCTCTCCGAAAAAAACTGGTATCCCAATTGAATTCAACGCAGAAATATTTTCGAACATGGGATAAAAAAATATCAACGTATCGTGATATAACTACTTCAAAACCTATTTCTGGACGTTATAAATGACCTTGCAAAGTTAGGTTGTGAAAGATTCAACCAGTTTCATTGCATAACGGATATATCTTGTTGATTATTATTACTTATTTATTAGATTGGGTAGTGTTTCCTTATTAATGCATGCCCCCTGCCACACCCCCTTGAGGAGATTTTTAAAGGCATCATGTACATTTGCAAAAGCTCACTCCTGTCCATAGATGTTCCTTTGGACTTGGCGATTTTATTCCTAGTCTGCTACGAATATCTATATGCATGACCCTTACGTTTACATCTACATCTACACGATACCCTGCAAGCCACCGGGAGGGTGTGTGGCAGGCGGTGAAGATCACCAAGCATGCACTACTAACATGCAAACTAGCAACTATATTGTCTCATGCAACTTGATTGTTAGTATCTACAGTATTTAAGGGGTAATACATGCATCATGCACTACAGAATACTCTGGAATATTTCCCCTAACTATCTCTTTCCGCTTCCGTTTAAAACCAAGCAAACAAATATTGGGAGTTTTGAGATTGGGAGTTAAAAGCACCGGACGCGACCCTCGTGGCCTGGAGATGAGAACAAAGGTACGGAGAAGCCATGCACTTCTTTTCGGCATAAGACGTTCAATAGCGTGGTCGCCCCGCGACGAACTTTCACTTTCCCCCAATCCTCCCCCAGCGGTCTCCTGCTGTGTCCTGGAGTCCCTTCAGTGCGTCACTTGTTCTATTCGGATTTAGCGTCCAAGCTCAAGCACATGTCAAGCAAGGTTGGCATTGAGAGAAGCATTTGTAGATTTAAATACGACGACATGAACAGGAGTTACTGAAGTCGTTTAATAAAGTTAAGAAAGTTATTTTAAGCCAAAATAGTAAAGTTTTGTAGCATACCCGCTCAGTAGTTAACAAATACGTACCTAATAAAATAAAATGGGGAAACGCAGAACCTAGATAGTTTATATATAATATTGATGGTTTTTCAGGAGTTTAGGTCTTTCGTTAAAAATGAAAATTATTCAACTTTTGCCGACGTTTCGGAAAATATATTTTTCCTTCTTCAGGGCTATAAATGGGATGAGCCACCAAAAACATAACAATAATAATATAACCAATTTTGTAAACAAATTTCGATTGTTAAACTTAAGGTATGTAAAATTTTATTCCATGTAATATTTTGAAGTTAAAATTTGTTAAAAATTATATTGTTAAGCATTTTTGGCACTGTAAATATCCTTTTGGATCATGTTATATTATTATTGTTATGTTTTTGGTGGCTCATCCCATTTATAGCCCTGAAGAAGGAAAAATATATTTTCCGAAACGTCGGCAAAAGTTGAATAATTTTCATTTTTAACGAAAGACCTAAACTCCTGAAAAACCATCAATATTATTTATAAGAAAGAGGTCTAGAATACAACTTACCAATAGTTTATATAGTAAGCAAGAGTGTGGAAGTCATAGAAATGACAAAGGCAGAGTCAATCTGGATTGAAAAGTTCTCTAACCAATCCATCCATTGACGAGGTAAAGAGATTATTCAAAATTATAAACTAAACTCCATAGCAATTAAAGCATGTCGTAGGGCGTTGTTTGTTTTATCTTGGAATAAGACTGACAAATGATCTTTCCTGGGGTAAACACATTCGTGAAATAATGGTTCAAGCGAATCGTAAACTGGGATTCGTCAAACGAGTAGGTACTGGGTAAATGTGACGATCATGTACGAGAAATCAGCTACTTTACCCTTGTAAGACCTCATTTGGAATATGCTGCCAGTGTATGGGATCCCTACGAAATCGGTCTAAATAACGAACTTGAACGTGTGCAGCGAAGATCGGCAAGATTTGTAAAGGAACGGTACGATAACCTTATTAGCGTAACCAGTCTAATAGATGAATTAAATTGGGAATCATTGTCAGATCGCAGATTAAAATTTAGACTTAATCTCTTAAATAAATTCCAAGACCATATTTTCAGTGATGATGTAAAAAATATTTGGCGGACCCCAACTTATTATGGTAGTAGGGTGGGCCATAATCACAAAATTAGAGAAATTGATTGCCGAACTGACAGATTCAAAATGTCCTTTTTTCCTCGTACTATTAGGGATATGAATAACTAAATATATCCAGTACGAGTGTAGCAATGGATAACATTGGTAGCTGCATGTTGGTATAAGGACTTAAAGCTAACCCAACTAACATCATGTTTTTGTATGTATGCTTTGCTTTTTTTATCTTTTTTATAAATAGCGTAGTTTTGAACAGTACCTATACAAGCACTAATCTTTTTTATGCATGATATTTAGTGCATGTTTGGTGAGAGTTCACACACCTTCATGGTGGCCTGCAGGGTATTATGTAGATGTAGATTTGTATTCAAGAGCATTTCCAGTGGAAATTTGAGGCTCCCGATGTGACTTTGATTGTGTCCGACATGATACCATATATGACAACCCTCTGCTCTCGCCCACTTAAGAATTCTTTTACCCAACATACGTCTTTATTTATACCAAAACTCTCTGACTTCAAGATTAATTTATCATGAGGAACCTTATCGACTGCGTTTTTAAAATCTAAAAATATCGCATCAACTTCATTACTGTTTTCGACGTAGACTAATATATGGTGTACAAATGGAGCTAATTGTGTCTCGCAAGATCAAACTTTCCGGAACCCATGTTGGCTCTATTATGAGTAATCCCTGACTTTCCAAATGCCCCATGATCGAACTGACTACAATGTGCTCAAATATCTTACAAGAGATTGACTTGAGTGAAATGGGTCTGTAGTTACTAGGTTCTTCCCTATCGCCGTTTCTAAAAATAGGTGTAATGTTAGCTACTTTCCAATCCTTGGGTACTGTATGGTTCTTCAGTGTTTTATTGAATATTATTTCTAGATATGGAGCTATTTCAGAAGCTAATGTTTTATATACTCTGGAAGGAATTTGATCGGGACCTCGTGATTTTTTTTACTAATGCTTTTTAACTGCTGCTCTATTCCGCGACATGAAATTTTTATTTCGCGCATTTGCTCCCTGAAAGTGTTCGGCGGTGGTTCCAATGCGTTGTGTGACGATGAGTTGAATACACTTTGGAAGAATGTGTTTAAAGTATTGGCTTTTTCTACACTGCTGGTGGCTCTAATTCCTTTATCGTTTTTAAGTGTGTGCACTGTGGACCTATTTCCCTGAAGCTCTCTCACATATGACCAGAACGCTTTAGTATGGCTATCTAAATATTCTCCTAACATCTTGCTCTTGAAATGTGATAACATTGCCGACATGATTTCCTTGCTAATGCTCTCGATATATTATAGTTTTGAACTAACTCATTTTTTTTCCTCTACCGATAGACCCCGTCCTGCATTTTTCATCCTAGCGTGGCATACCCTTTGTCGCTTTAGTGATTTCCTAACCTCCGCGTTATACCACCTTGGCTCTGTATTATCACTAATGAATTTACTAGGTATGTATTTATTAACTGCTTTACGGGTGACCTCAAGAAATTCTCTCCACGAATCCTCTGTATCTAATCCTTTGCTTTGTTCGCTAAATACATTATATGATTCCCTAATTCCTCTTTATGAGTTGACGAAACCATCCCCTCTCTAAGATATTTGAAGGCGACTTAAAAAACATATTTTCATGTATGACTGAAGGGAATACGCTATATCAAAATATGAGGAGTGAAATTACAGCAAGTCAAGAACTTCAGCTATCTCCGCAACAGTTAATATCTTGCGATGGAAGAAGCATGACTAACATCAAGCGAAGAATAGCACAGGCCAAGGAGCCTTTACTGAAGAAGAGGCAACTACATGGCTCAAAAACCTTCAGTTAACAACAAGAAAGCACTCCATCAAGACATTCGTATGGAGAAAGTCACTCTATGGGTCAGAGACATGGGACATCGAAAAACAGTAGAGCAAAGAATTGAAGCTTTCAAACCATAATGCCGGAGGACAATGATGAACATTTTATCGCCAAAATAATGTGAGGCACGAAGAAGTATATGGAATTTGGCTGACTCCCATGTACACGCCTCCTTCGGCTAAGAGATATCACCATAATCAGCCTTACCGAGCAAATAAATGTTTCCTTTCGGCTCGTGAGATTGTTAGCTCTCAGAGAAAATTGAGCCGTGACTCACATATTATGATGTTTCGATCGTTTCCGCGCGAATGTAGTTTACTGCTCTTGCTCTCCAGGCCTGAAACTGAACTGCCGTCGCTATCAGGTGGTCTATAATATACACATATAAAGAATCTTTTGGCTTTGGACTAGTAATTTAGGAAATTAATATCCCAGGATAAGACTCGCACGGTCTGTCTTTTCCCGCTCTCTTTTTCCAAACTCGCCCTCTCAGGTAGCAACGTTGCCACATCCCATCCGCTTTTTACGCGAAAAATAGGAAAATCCTTAATTTTCATCGTAGAGCATCAATCAAAAAACGATTTTCGACGTCTTGGAATGAACGATACAACGAAGAAGATAAATTGTTGATACGTTCCAAAGTTTATAACTTCGATAAACCATGTCTAGTGGTCAATTTCCCCGAGGACCCCACCCGCTGGGAAAGGTCTACCTCGGCTGAGCTCTCGGGATGGGCGAGGGTCGATTTTCGAGGAGACCGAGGGTGGACTCTCTAATGACCTCCGTCCCACTAGCTACCTGAACGACGGCCCCGCTAAACTACCATTAACCCATATTTTACCTCCCAGTACTTCGCTACGTTGCCATTTTCACCTCAGCATGCCCACCTCTTTGTTCGGAAGGAAACTGGAAGTATGTTCTTTAAACTAAAATATTAGCGTTAAATTTCCGATGATCTAAGCTGGAAAAAATATATTATGTGCCTCAATAGGTACTCCGTATGTGTTGCCTTAGTTTTGTAACGACATCGCTTGGGCCAAAATTGAGATAAAAATTGTTATGCGAGGGAAGGTCATCATACGTTCATAAGGATAATGCATTTCAACGATAGAAAACCTTCATTTTGAAATCCATACATCTTCGTTAAATGATCGACGACAGAGAAATATTTTTTACGCCATTCGATTGGAAAAATGATGAACTGTAATATATGTAAAAATCAAGGTGGGTCATCGGGCATGCCTAAAATGGTGGTTTCTCCTTAAAAAAAACAATTCACGTATAAAAGAAACAAAAAAATACTATCAAATCGACAAAAAACAACCAAGAAAACAAAGAACATTAACCAATACGAATGCAATCACCCTTCTATTTAGGGCTTGCCGCGACGTTACGTTAGCTAGGGCATATTTTTTCCCCACGAGTTGGTGCCAAAAGTTCGAACGGAATGAATCTGCTTTGTATCTTTACACAGGACTCTAATGAAAATGCTATTAGTTCATGTTTGGTCCACGGAGCACTGTGAATCAGACGTCTTTTTAGCCTTCATTGGGCCTCAAGTCGCAACTCCATTAAGATGACTTCGAGAGATACGCCCTAATCGCCGAGTCGACGGTGGTAATTCGTCAACCTCCTGAGGAGAAAGCAGATGCTGTAAGATGCGTCGCGGATAAGAGCGTTAAAACCTTCTTTCAACAGCTCCGCGCTATCACCTCCACATCAGACGGATTTGGCTGGGCGACGCGAAATGCCGGAAGAATTAATGTCCTTCTCCAGGCAGTCGCCAGCCGTGCCCAGTCCGTGCCGTGCCCTGAATAAGACGGCGTCCGAATGTCCCACGGAACATTGTCACTCATCCGCCGGCATTATCGGCTGGCCTCCAATTGTTTCCGTTGTCGTCTGTTAGCGCCTCCCTCTCCCAGAATCGCCTCTCCTAACGATGGACCGCCGAGACACACGTTTATAAGTTTATCACCCAAACACACCGAAATGGGTTCCGGAAAGGTAGATCTTGCGAGACACAATTAGCTTTATTCGTACACGATATTTTAAAAAAAAGGTACTGAAGTTGATGGGATATTTTTAGATTTTAAAAAGGCTTTCGATAAAGTTCCTCATGATAAATTAATCTTGAATTTAGAGAGTTTTGGTACAAATAAAGACGTTGTATGTTGGGTAAAAGAATTCTTAAGTTGGCGAGAGCAGAGGGTTGTCATAGATGGTATCATGTCGGACACAATCAAAGTCACATCGGGAGTTCCCCAGGGTAGCGTAGTAGGTCCGCTTCTATTTCTTTTATACATTAACGATTTGGGTACGGTAGTTAGAAGCAAGCTTAGACTTTTTTCAGACGTTGCGGTAGTGTATAGGGGTATATCAAATGAAGAAGACAAGAAATCGCTTAGCAAGGATTTAGATACAATTCAAAAGTGGTGCAACAAATGGCAGTTAGAACTTAACCTTAAAAAGTGTGTAGCTATCAAATTTTGGAGGAAGAATAATTCGATAGAGCGATCCTATAAAATTAATAACACGAAGATCAAGAGCGTTGAAACCAAAAGATATTTAGGTTTATCAAGCACAAATGATTTATCGTGGGGAAGAAACATCCGGGAAATATACGGCCAGGCGAAGATAAAGCTAGGATTTATAAAAAGAGTACTTGGAAAATGTGATGAGAAGACAAAAGAGTGATGCTACTTTTCACTAGTTAGGCCCCACCTTGAGTATGCAGCCAGTGTATGGGATCCTAATGAATCAGGTTTGATCAGAGAACTAGACAGTGTGCAGCGTAGAGCAGCTAGGTTCGTTAAAAGATGTTACGATAGGTTGAGTAGCGTTTCAGAATTAATACAAGAATTAGGGTGGGAATCATTATCAGAGCGTAGGTTAAAGTACAGATTAAATCTATTAGAGAAATTTCAATCGGATAGCTTTACTGAAGATGTTAGGCACATATTAAAAAAACCAGCGTATTATGCTAGATTCGACCAGATAAATAATATTAGAGAGATAGATTGTCGTACCGATAGATTCAAAATGGCATTTTTCCCCCGTACTATAAGAGAACAGAATAGGCAGCATAGCAAAGTGATAGGTAGGGGAAATATTTTACAGTAGTCTGTAGTGCACGATGCATGTATTAACCCCTCAAATACTATAGATATTAACAATCTAGTTGCATGAGACACTACGGCTGCTTGTTTGCATGTTCGTAGTGCATGCTTGGTGATCTTCACCCCATGCCACACACCCTCGCGGTGGGTTGCAGGGTATCGTGTAGATGTAGATGTATATGAAATGGGAGTGACCATTGAGTTGCATGTGCGTGATTTCGGGAGAGGCAAAGTGAGCATTTTGAAATGTAACCCACACAGGTAAATGCCGTTTTACACGACACGCATTTCAGTAGCTCTGAAAATCGAACCAAATAAAGCGTAGTCAAAATCGGTTCGTGTATATCTTCTCATTCGCACAGGCAAAATGCATCGAATTCAGTTTTTGGCGCAGAAAACAGAAATGAGTATGACACTTAATTTTCATCCGAGTCTCGCGTTCAACTACCAATCACTCTAGTCTTATTTATCTGGTCGAATCTAGCATAATACGAGAAGTTTTTAATATAGTATATATAACATCTTCAGTAAAGCTATCCGTTTTAAATTTCTGCAATAGATTTCATCTGCAGTTTAACCTATGATTTATTTGTTTTTATCTATTTAACAATAACCGGAAAACAACGCAGATGGTCTTTGCGTCGTGCTATTAACAGCCATCAATTAAACAAGCACAAACATCCATGCCCCAGAAAAATTAATTTGTTTCCTGTTGAAGTATAAAGCCACGGGTTGATTAAATTAAAAAGAATAATTCTGGTTTTGAAATGTCAAATATATGATAAAATATTTTGTTTACCAGGACTGTTGAATACATCAACTTTTACAAGCCTTAATAAGTGAGCAGAAAGTGTTAATCCACCATCTTCTATCCATTTTTTAAATTAGTATGATGTAGTTGACCATCACGCCAAATATAGCGTCATCAGCATAATTATTCGAGATATCGAATCTCGAATACCATTCGAGTATTAGTAGGTAGCATTCTTTAGTTCAAATATTACGGATGACAAGCACTTTGGAGCATTTACACTTCGCGAGGATTATACATATTCAACGGAGTTTGTATTCAATTCGCATTTCCCTAGTACTATGTTCCTGCAACCGGTCCTTCCACTTATCTGACAGGTCAGTGACATGGCGAGGTCAGAATCTGTCAGCTGTGTGACCTTTGATGAGGCGTATTGAATAAAAGGGGAGGAGATAACGGTCCCAGCGAATCAATTAACACCAGCCGCCGCCGTCCAGATAAGAGCGCTATAAAACAACTCCGCGTCTCAGAACCAGAGGAGCCCATTCACCAAATTTATTTCCTCTCTCAAGCAATTCAACCGTCGAAATCTAAGGAATGCGCGCTTTTTCCCAGCTGCCCTTTCCTACCATGACCTTCCCGATCCCACATATACGCATTGTGATTTATTATTATACGCTCTTTATACGGAAAATAAGAATGCATATGTCTCTATCAACATTTATGATTATATATAGCAGCATAGGGAACGGATAGGTAGGGAAAATATTTTAGAGTAGTCTGTAGTGCATGATGCATGAATTAACCCCTGAAATACTAGAGATACAAACAATCTAGTTGTATGAGACCCTATAGTTGCTTGTTTGCATGTTAGTAGTGTATAATTGGTGATTTCACCCCCTGCCACACACCCTCGCAGTGGCTTGCAGGGTATCGTATAGATGTAGATGTATGATAGGATATGTACGTGAATTGTTGTTAGAGTAGTCTGTAGTACATGATGCATCTATTAGAAACCAATCCATTTATTACTATGTGGATAGCTACTAACCATCTAGCTGCAATCTAGCTGACTCTATTACCTAACATGTTTCCATACGGTTGCCTAGTTGCATGTCAATAGTGCGTGTTTGGTGATCTTCAACCCCTGCCACACACCCTCGAGGAGGCTTGGAGGGTATTGCGTAGATGTAAATGTACGACATTCACACACCATACTGACACATGTATCTCGGAATAAGACTGGCACATGATCTTTCCTGGGGTAACCACATACGTGAAATAATAGGTCAAGCTAATCGCAAACTGGGATTCGTCAAAAGAGTACTGGGTAAATGTGACGATCATGTACGAGAAATCAGCTACTTTTCCCTTGTAATACCTCATTTGGAATATGCTGCCAGCATATAGGTTCCCTACGAAATCGGTCTAAATAACGAACTTGAACGTGTGCAGCGAAGATCACCAAGATTTGTAAAGGGACAGTACGATAACCTTATTAGCGTAACCAGTCTATTAAATGAATTGAAATGGGAATCATTGCCAGATAGCAGGTTGAAATTTAGACTTAATCTCCTAAATAAATTCGAAGACCATATTTTCAGTGATGATGTTAAAAATATTTCGCGAAGCCCAACTTATTATGGTAGACTGGACCATGATCACAAAATTAGAGAAATTGATTGCCGAACTGACAGGTTCAAAATGTACTTTTTTCCTCGTACAATGAATCCAATGAATAGCGGTAAATACGTAGAATACTAGTGAATCAATGTATAGCATAGGTAGTTGCATGTTGGGGTAAGGACTTGAAGGTAACCTAACTAACAGCACGTTTCTGCATGTTTAGTTTGCTATTCTTATCTTTTTAAATATTTCAGTTAAGACTAATATATTAATACTAATACTTTTAAATGCATGATATGTAATGCATGTTTGGTGAGAATTCACCCCCTGCCACACACCTTTGAGGTGGCTTGCAGGGTATTATGCAGATGTAGATGCATACTCAACTGTGTATTTCATTGTATTATGCATGTATTATTTCCTTCTGTGGATTTACAAATGAAAATGTGGGTCGATATTCGAAATTTTAAAATCGATGTTACATCTCTAAGAATCCATTCCCACGTCACTTACATTTTTCAATCCCTCGAGCGTCAGCGGCAGCCATAAAAGTGACTTTTGTGAATTGTGAAGTGTAAATTCCTCGGTTGGCGCATGTTTCTCTTGCTACGAATTACAAAGAAACATATTAGGCATAACTCCCGTAATATTACGTGTGTAAATGCCGCGCAAGTACACATCCTAGCATTTTGGGATTATCATCATCAAGGGTCAACAATCCTAGGATTGGTTTGACGCAGCTCTCCACTCGATTCTTTTATCGGCCAACCTCTTCATATCAACGTAATTCTTCTCTTTCACATCTTTCAAGACCTGTTCCATAAACCTCATATGAGGCCTGCCTTTTCATTCTTGCCGTTCACTTTTCCCTCGACGATTGTCTTCATCAGGCCACCGTGTCTCAAGATATGGCCGATTTAGTTGTCCCGTCTTCTTCTTAAAGTTTTCAGCAGACATCTTTTTGCTCCCACTTTTCTTATGACTAACTCGGTCGATCTATTTTATCTTATTATTCTTCGATAGCACCACATTTCGAATACTTCCACCCTTTTCTTCTCTGCTGCTGTCATCTTCCATGCCTCACTGTCGTAAAGAAACATGCTCCAGGTGTACGTTCTGATGAATTGTTTCCCTACTTCTACGCTTGTATTTCCAGCTGTTAGTAGATTCTTATTTTGATAGAATGCCCACTTTACCTGGGCTATTCTACCAACTATTTATTTCTTGCTTCGTCCATCGTTGGTTACTCGGCTTCTTAGTTAACAGAACTCTTTCACCTCTTCACTTATTTCACAGACTTATTCGGTCGATCTATTTTATCTTCTTCGATAGCACCACATTTCGAATGCTTCCACCCTTTTCTTCTCCGCTGCTGTCATCGTCCATGCCTCACTGCCGTAAAGAAACATGCTCCATATGTACGTTCTGATGTATTGCTTCCTTACTTCAACGCTTGTATTTCCAGCTGTTAGTAGATTCTTCTCTTGATAGAATGCCCTCTTTGCCTGTGCTATTCTACTAACTATTTCTTTCTTGCTTCGTCCATCGTTGGGTTACTCGGCTTCCCAGGTAACAGAACTCTTTCACTTCCTCAAGTTTTTGTTTTCCTAGTATATCGTTGGTTTTGGCCTCTTCTCTCTTGCTGTATTCTTATAGCTTAGTTTTTATCTTTAATATTGAGGTAGGTAGTAAAATATTTTTCATGCCATTACGGTACGGTAAAATGTTGTAAGCACAGTGCGAAGTTACGGATCGATACTCATTTTTTAAAGCGCTAAATACATTAGTATATACCTTAAAAAACGGAATATATTAACAATAACAAAGTCAATGTAGTTACGTAGTAATGGATAGCATTTCTCGCAGTTCACCTCCATAATTCAGCCCTAGTTTCAGTTGGCTTCGTCCCATCCAGCTTCGGGGAATCCTCCCCGCTAACATCCCAAAATATCCACCGAGCAGCCGAGAACAGTTTTACCCTTTTGAAATCGGAGCACTTGATCCATTGCTCATTTCCTGCATCTGCATTCTATCTCCCCTCGAGTACGCAAGGGTTGAAATAAGGCTCCAAGGAGAGAGGGTCTTCTTTTAAAACAATCCCTGGCTCGCGCGACGCGTCGCTGAAGCATTGCTCACCCCTGGTTGTTCCTTCGAAATTTTCACACTTCACATCTTTTAAAAAAATCTCGCAAACTTTTACGTATTAATTGTTTTACTACATCGAATTTTATGAAAACACCAACACGAATGTGTTCTGTGCTTTGTAATCCATACAGCTTTGCGAAGGGCCAAGCTCACGTCGTATTTTGTTTTTGTAAGGATTGCTAAGTATAAAATAAAATGCCCCTAAGCCATACATCTACATAATACCCTGCAAGCCACCATAAATGTGTGTAGCAGGGGATGAATTCTCACTAAACATGCACTACACATCATGCATAAAAAAAGATTAGTATCTATATACCGTTCTAAACTACACTATTTTAAAAAATATAAAAATAGCAAAGCAAACATGCAAAAAAATGCTGTTAGTTGGGTTAGCTTCAAGTCCTTATACCAACATGCAGCTACCAATGTTATCCATTGCTACACTCGTACTGGATATATTTACCGTTATTCATATCCCTAATTGTACGAGGAAAAAAGGACATTTTGAATCTGTCAGTTCGGCTATCATTTTCTCTAATTTTGTGATTATGGTCCAGTCTACCATAGTAAGTTGGGGTTTGCAAAATATTTTTACCATCATCACTGAAAATATGGTCTTGGAATTTGTTCAAGAGATTAAGTCTAAATTTCAATCTGCGATCTGACAATGATTCCCAATTTAATTCATTTAATAGACTGGTTACGCTAATATAATTATCGTACCGTCCCTTTAAAAATGTTGCCGATCTTCGCTGCACACGTTCAAGTTCGTTATTTAGACCGATTTCGTTGGGATCCCATACACTGGCAGCATATTCCAAATGAGGTCTTACAAGGAAAATAAGGGCAATAGTCCCTATGAAGTATCATATTCGTGAAATTTCTCTTCCATCTAACGATACAGAATCTCTGCTATTGCCTACTGCTTAAATATGGTTCACCAATAAAGGTTGCTTTCATGTATCGCAAAATGTAACAAAAATAGCAGAGATATATAGATAGAACGTAGAATAAATTGCGTTAAAATTTTACATAAAATGCATGTGCATTTACGGCCCCAATCAATTTATTTCATCTTTGAACTGAAAATTCGACGAAACATAGGAAGCCATAATATATAACCTAATATTCAGTCGGGTTGGTGAAGGTATATTACAAATATTGCATCCAGATGGCGTGCGATACATGTATGTACAAGGGGGTAGGAGGACTTTGTTAGAATTTTTAGACTTTAAAAAAAAGTGTATTCACATGTTAAAGACATTACATGGAACTTTCACAGAAAAGTTACATTGTCGAATTCAGTAATTCTTAGCCGCCTACCAGTTGAGCAACAACAACAACATAAGAGCAGCGATACATGTCAAACAAGAAGGAAACATACACAACTGAAATTACAAACATCAGCAGACTTGTACTCAACGGGAGAGATTCCCTATGGACTTCGACTCTATAATCTAAAAAGAAGAAGGATGAGAACACTTTAGGAAGCCTGACGACACATTCGTCGATGTTGACATTTACAGAAAGATAGATCGTGGAGGAGAACCAATTTGAATTCAGGAAAACAAGGGCAAGATGTAGACAATGCGTCCTCATATGGAAGATAAGGGAGAAAAACAAACCGGAGTTCAATGCTTTTTTGGATTTGAAGAAGGCAATCGACAACATGAATTGGAATTCAAGACTCAGAGGAAATTGGAATGTTATACAACGACCGAAGAATATGAACACAGATTAAATCTGGACCAAACAGTGAAGAAGCGAGAATAAAGAAAGGAGTGAGGTCACTGTCTCTCGTAATGTGTGAGTTCATGTATACCTACGTAAATGTTCGTAGGGAATTCGCAAGGCGAGATAAACATAAAAAATATGACTGGGTCACAGGCGTGACAAGAGAATTAAGACACATAAAAAATGACACTCACAAAAATGATTTTCTAATATTTCGGTGGCCACTTCCACCTTTCTCGAGGGAGAGGAGAGAACTGACTGAGGGGGCAAGGAAGGTCGGGGAAAGGAGGGAAAGGACGAGGGGGAAGGGAAAGGGTATGAGAAGAAGTATGAGAAGATGAAAGAAAGAAAGAGAGACGGTTCCTTTAATGAGCCCTGTTAATTCCCGGTTTGCGGAATGCATGGAAGAGCCAAATTAAAGATTGCTCCAACGTTTTAAGTTGGAGGGGAGACGCTGAAGGTGGGAGGGAGGCCATTATGCCCACCTTGAAACAATTATTGAAGTTGGATTCGTGGGAGGAGGCATGTATGGCTACCGGGAGAGAATAAGAATGGGAGGAGGGATTATTGCAGGAAGAGCGGTGACCATTCATCCGGATGCATAGCGGGGTGGTGGAGAGGCCGATGTAGAAAGCGGGACAGAATTGGCAGAGTAGAAGGTAGACAGTATTTTCAGTGGTGCTGGAAAGTGAAGGCATGGAGGGAAGCGAAAAAGAGAGGAATTGTTTGGGGAGTGGCTGGGTGATAAGTATAGAACAGGTTTTGCATCTAGCGCAATTGCAGGGGGAAGAGGGTGTTTTGGGAGGGAGATGGGATTTGGACAGAGGTCTGGTGGTTCTCAGGATACTAGAGAGGTTGGGGGGACGTTTGAAAGTAAGAGATGGGCATTTAGGGAAAATATTGGTGGTGATAAGGTTATCAAACAGGATAGGGAAAAGGTCTTTGAGGATGTGTTTAAGGGACTGAATACCAGGGAAGTAGGTTGTGCACAAGGAGAGGTTGTCTTTGGTTTTGCGAGGAGGGGCTATGGGGGAGTAAGGTTTATTGGAGATTTTTTTGTTGAGAAGGTGCTCAGGGTATCCTCTTCGGAGGAGAGACTGGTGTAGGTTAGTTAGGAATCTATTAAGGGAGTCTGGGTTATTACATATACGGTGGCCACGAATGGAAAGGGAGTAAGGTAAGGATGTTTTGGTGTGGTAGGGGTGGCAGCTATTGTAGTGGAGGTATAGTTGTTTATTAGTGGATTTGATGTGAACAGATGTGTTAAATTTGTTATTGGAAAGGAAGATATCGACATTAAGGAAGGTAATGTTAGAAGAGGAGATGTGAGAAGTGAAGGAAACTGAGGAGGAAGCGTTGAGAGAGGCGAGGAATGAGTTTCTATAATAAACAAGTATCATTAGTACCTATCATTGTACAGTGTGTGACAAACGCTCAACGAAGTCTATCAGCAAGAATATGAAAAACGCTCGAATTGAGTTCTTTAAGGGGAACTTCAGCTGTTGGATCCACACTTCACTAGCTTTCCCAGACAGCTTTTTTCATAGAAATGTTGGCATTGAACGTCCATGGCCAACCACAAGTGATCAACATCCACTTTCTGCTCAATCATCCGAATATTGTCTATACTTATCAATCGATTTGGTATTCAGTGTCGTATATTTTCATCACAGGAAAGGAGTGAGACAAGGCTGTTCACTGTCTCCCGTAATTTTCAATTTTTACATCGAGAGACCAATCAATCAAATCAAAGAGAAGTCTTCTGGAGTGAATATCCACGGAGAAAAAATAAGCATGCTGCGATTCGCTGATGACAGTGCACTCATAGCAGAGACAGTGAGGAGTGAACAAGATTCTAGTAACCATGGAAAGGACAATGGCCAGCTTAAGATCAATGAATTAACAAACGTGGAATCCATTAAATATCTTGGAATAAGACTGACAAATGATCTTTCCTGGGGTAAACACATTCGTGAAATAATGGGTCAAGCGAATCGCAAACTGGGTTTCATTAAAAGAGTATTGGGTAAATGTGACGATCATGTACGAGAAATCAGCTACTTTTCCCTTGTTAGACCTCATTTGGAATATGCTGCCAGTGTATGGGATCCCTACGAAATCGGTCTAAGTAATGAACTTGAACGTGTGCAGCGAAGATCGGCAAGATTTGTAAAGGGACGATACGATAATTATGTTAGCTTAACCAGTCTATTAAATGAATTGAAATGGGAATCATTGTCAGATCGCAGGTTGAAATTTAGACTTAATCTCTTCCACAAATTCCAAGGCAAAATTTTCAGTGATGATGTTAAAAATATTTTACGAACCTCAACTTACTATGGCAGACTGGACCATAATCATAAAGTTAGAGAAATTGATTGCCGAACTGACCGATTCAAAATGTCCTTTTTCCCTCGCACAATTAGAGATACGAATAACGGTAAATATGTCTATCGGAGAGTAGCAATGAATAGCATTGGTAGCTGCATGTTGGTATGAGTACATAAAGCTAACCCTACTAACAGAATGTTTTTGCATGTTTGCTTTGCAATTTCTATCTTTTTTAAATAGTGTAGTTCTGACTACTATATTAATACTATTCCTTTTTTATGCATGATATGTAGTGCATGTTTGGTGAGCAATCACCCCCTGCCACACACCCTTGTGGTGGCTTGCTGGGTATTATGTAGATGTAGATGAATGAGAAGAAGACTAAGATACTGGTGTGCAGCAAGAGAGAAGAGGACAAAACCAATTTCAAACTAGGAAAACAAACACTTGAAGAGGTGAAAGAGTTCTATTACCTGGGAAGCCGAGTAACCAACGATGGATGAAGCAAGAAAGAAATAGTTGGTAGAATTGCCCAGGTAAAGAGGGCATTCTATCAAAATAAGAATCTACTCACAGCTGGAAATACAAGCGTAGAAGATAAAGAAACAGTTTCTCAGAACATACATCTGGAGCATGTTTCTTTACAGCAGTGAGCCATGGACGATGAGAGCAGCGGAGAAGAAAAGGGTGGAAGCATTCAAAATGTAGTGCTACAGATGAATGATGAAGATTAAATGGATCGACCGGGTAAGTAACGAGGAAGTCCTAAGAAGAGTAGGAGAAAAGAGAAGTCTGCTGACAACAAGAAAAAGGGACAACTTCATTGGCCATATCTTGAGACATGATAGCCTGATGAAGACTATCGCCGAGGTAAAAGTGAACGGGAAGATTGGGAAAGGCAGGCCTCGTATGAGTTACATAGGACAGGTCGTAAAAGACGTGAAAGAGAGGAACTACGTCACAATGAAAAGGTTGGCCGATAGAAGAATCGAGTGGAAAACTGCGTCAAACCAATCCTAGGATTGTCGACCAATGATTACGATGATATTTTCATCATATTTGAAGGATAATGAAATTAATGTTCAAAAAGTGAGTCCTCGTACCATTAATTGAACGAAATTACGAGAGCTAACGCATAACTCATCCGTCAAGAGACCTCGCAAAAAAAAAAAATTAATCGCAAAAAACCTTAAAATTTCGTCCACATTCTGACAATTCACAGAAATAACTGTCAATATCCTTTAATGCGGTGCGATTATTTCTCGAGCCTCCATTACTATGCGGCTAGAACCCCAGGAGATCAAGGAGAAGGTTTCTAAAGAAGTCCCGGTCAAGGCGAATGATTTTTTTCTCCGTGGAATATTTGCTTCCAAAGGAATGTTCTCCTTTAGAAACCTTTTCCAGCATTAATAAGAAAATTATCTTACAGAACACCTTTAAATTCACACTATACATTATACCTTAAATACTATACCTTATATACTATAGATACACTATTACCACACTATACCTTAGGTAGTAGAGTATTCTGTAGTGCATGATGCAAGTATTAATCCCTCAAATACTATAGATACTAACAATCTAGTTGCATGAGCCCCTATAGTTGCTTGTTTGCATGTTAATAGTGCATGTTTGGTGATCTTCACCCCCTGCCACACACCCTCGCGGTGGCTTGCAGGGTATCGTGAAGATGTAGATGTATATACATAGATACTTTATTGCGTGAAGAAAAGTTTCGGAACTGAGGATTGTCATTCGTCCTATTAATCCGTTTTCTACAGGGTATTCTCATTTGAAGGAACTAAATATTAGGCGACATTTGTTGATCATGGTAATGTCAAAATTTGAAGCGCAAATATTTTTTCGCGACACTTCAATACTTCTTTTTTGCCTCAGTCTAGAAAAGATGGTCTTAGGCTGTAGAATTATACGCCGGCTCGTTTATTTGCGTGTGATTTGTGGTGTATGCAAATCCCCGTAGTGTAATGAAATTCGGGATGCGTAAGCTAGGGTCGTAAGCCCTGCGTTGTTGACGGTGTTTGATCGATGACGTTTTCAGGATCCATTTACTGCCCTCATTCGAGTGTCGAACGGAGGGTGGGTCGTAAAATAAGATCCACTGATAGACAGGGATACGATCAAGAGCGAAAGTCACGTCTCAGAAACACATTCTCCGCCCACGGCCCGGCGATTAACTCGTAAAATTTCTGCTGCTCAGTTGGCAACGACGTCGTTAAGCCGCTGCGCGAGCGGAACTTGTTATTTGCAAACAAACAAGAGAGCGAGTGGCGAACGCATGTTTCTTTCAGCCCTGATGCTTCTTTACGAGTGCTTGGCTCCTTGAAGGGTCCGCACATAAGAACACTCAACGGAGTTCATCTCCTCCAGAGGGCGTCTCATCTTTGGGCAGCCGACAAATATTTTCCTTCCAGCACCTCCCAGGGTACGTTCCATTCAAAGGAATCCAAGCACAGATTGTCTATTTGTATCTTCATTGTACCCTTAAAGGCGTATGTACAGGTGGGGAGTATCCATCCAAACAGGCATTAAATTTCACTCTAACAAGGGATAGTAGCTATATTCTAGTCCAAGCGTAACAATTGAAATAAAGGATAACATTTCCGGGCTTAGCAGTGAGGAATTGTTACATCGTAGGAATGAAGGTAACGTAACCAGTCTATTAAATGAATTGAATTGGGAATCATTGTCAGATCGCAGGTTGAAATTTAGACTTAATCTCTTAAACAAATTCCAAGACCATATTTTCAGTGATGACGTTAAAAATATTTTGCGAACCCCAACTTACTATGGTAGACTGGACCATGATCACAAAATTAGAGAAATTGATTGCCGAACTGACAGATTCAAAATGTCCTTTTTTCCTCGTACAATTAGGGATATGAATAATGGTAAATATGTCCAGTACGAGTGTAGCAATGGATAACATTGGTAGCTGCATGTTGGTGTAAGGACTTGAAGCTAACCCTACTAATAGAATATTTTTGCATGCTATTTCTGTCTTTTTTAAATAGTGTAGTTTAGAGCTGTCTATAAATTCTAATCCTTTTTTATGCATGATATGTAGTGCATGTTTGGTGAGAATTCACCCCCTGCCACATACCTTTATAGTGGCTTGCAGGGTATTATGTAGATGTAGATGAAGATGAAGGTTGAAATAGAAACACATTCATTTTCCACGCACAGTTTTATTGTCCACGACCATGGTCTCGTTGCGAGGCAACATCATCAGATCCTTGTGGGATTTGGCGGGAAATTGCAGAAATGTGTCATCAAGCAGCTCACAATCCAATGGATTATTGGCCATTATATTGGGAGCGTGTCGAACAGGCTTCAAGGTATGCAGTAGGAGAGAGAAGGCCAAGACAATGCAAGAGCTAGAAGTGGTGAGCGAGAATTGCTCCCTATGAAGCAGGATAAACAGCGACAGACAGGAAGGAAATAGTAAGTGCAATACCTAAGGAAAAGAGGGCATCTGACTAATGGAAGCCCTTACCTGCAGCTGGAAATGCATCTACATCTACACGATACCCTGACCACTTAAATAATATATGGGTTAATTTATGAAGGTTTGGTCGTCTTTTTTAAGAAATTCAATTTCCTTTTTTTGCCAACGTTTCGCCTTTTTATTAAGGCTTCTTCAGGGCTCAAGGATTAACTTTCTTACTCCATTAGGATTAAGGAGTAAGAAAGTTAATCCTTGAGCCCTGAAGAAGCCTTAATAAAAAGGCGAAACGTTGGCAAAAAAAGGAAGTTGAATTTCTTAAAAAAGACGACCAAACCTCCATAAATTAACCCATATATTAATGATAATGAAACGAGCAATTCAGACACACTGAATTTGCAAACCATTCGTGTTTACACCATGTGACTCCTTGGTTACCTATTCGAGATAATCCCGACGGTTTCAAACACACCCCCCCCCTGGCCTTGGTCCGGCCGTCGCGACGCGTCCGTGCTCCCGCCGTGACGTCGGCCTCTGGAACCGAACCCCGTGCCGTCAGATTCGAGTCGCGTGGATCACTCACCCCACTCCTTTGCGAGCCCCTTTGCGGGACTAAATGCCCCCCATTCACATATCCGAGCGCCATTGCCCCCACGGGAGCAGCTGCTTGACCTTTCTCCCCATCGATGCCCCGGCGAACAAAAGAAGTAAGAGCTTCGCATGAATGAGACGACCGCACTCCGGCCGCACAATGGCCACACTATGGACCGCTTCTATCGGAACTCACACTCCAATCTGACAACAACGGCGAGCGAATTCCACGCGATCTTCCGGACGTGAAACTAACTAAACTAATGTTACTCCTGATTTAATTCATTGCTAACATGTGCTCCATGAACATTCAATAATACATGGATGTTACTTGTTCAACACGCCATAGAAAGATACGTCTACGTAATACCCTGCAAGCCACCAGAAATGTGTGTGGAAGGGGGTGAATTCTAAATAAACATGCACTACATATCATGCATTTAAAAAGATTAATTTTAATATATTAGTCTATAATCTATCGGTACGACAATCTATGTCTCTAATCTTGTTAATCTGATCAAACCTAGCATAATACGCAGGGGTTCATAATACATACGCAAGTCCGAGTTATCGCGTGCACCATCTCGTGGTCTACATCTACAAGTACATAATACCCTGCAAGCCACCATTAAGGTATGTGGCAGGGGGTGAATTCTCACCAAACATGCACTGCATATCATGCATTTAAAAGGATTAGTATCTCCAATATCAGTCTAAACTTCACTATTTAAAAAGTTAAAAATAACAAAGCAAACATGCAAAAACGTGCTGTTGGTTGGGTTACCTTCAAGTCCTTACCCCAACATGCAACTACCTATGTTATGGATTGATTCACACGTATTTACCGCTATTTATATCCCTAATTGTACGAGGAAAAAAGGACATTTTGAATCTGTCAGTTCGGCAATTTCAATTTCTTTAATTTCGTAATTATGGTCCAGTCTACCACAGTAAGTTGGAGTTCGCAAAATATTTTTAACGTCATCACTGAAAATATTATCTTGGAATTTATTTAAGAGATTAAGTCTAAATTTCAACCTTCAATTACCTGACAATTATTCCCATTATTATAGAATCAAGTAGGTGTAGACGTATCCCTGGAGCGATCCATATGGCGTTAACCTCACTCACATCTATCCACGTGATATCCTTTATGTCTCCTCTCGCTCCGAGCAGAACGGGATTCATTTAGGGTCCACCAACGAAGAGGGCGCAGAGCAGAAATAATCGCCTTGGCGAAAGTGAGAAGAGTGCTCCACTCGCAGGGATAGAGAGAGAGCGGAGCCAAGTCTCTCTCTCTCTATGGGGGCGACACTCACCCTCCTCATTATTAAGGAAGGGTTCGTCATTTTCGAGCCATGGCAGAAATTGCAGGACTCCAGTGCCTACACGAAAGTCGATCGCCGCTAGGAATGAAATGGCATTGGCCTCGAATAATAATAACAGGGATCCTACAGCGTCGAGTGCTGTCTCCGAATGTGGATCCAGGGTTTTCTTTTTTAAGAAGGCCGCTCCATTTACATCTACATCTACACGATACCCTGAAAGCCACCGCGAGAGTGTGTGGCAGGGGGTGAAAATAACCAAGCATGCACTACCGACATGCAAACAAGCAACTATAGTGTCTCATGCAACTAGATTGTTAGTATCTATAGTATTTAAGGGATTCATACATGCACCACGCAATACAGACTACTCTAAAATATTTCCCCTACCTATCCCTTTGCTATGCTGCCTATTCTGTTCTCTTATAGTACGGGAAAAAATGACACTTTGAATTTATCGGTACGACAATCTATCTCTCTAATCTTATTTATCTGGTTGAATCTAGCATAATACGCTGGTTTTTTTAATATGTGCCTAACATCTTCAGTAAAGCTATCCAATTGAAATGTCTCTAATAGATTTAATCTGTACTTCCACCTACGCTCTGATAATGATTCCCACCCTCATTCTTGTATTTATTCTGATACACTATTCAACCTAACGTAACACTTTTTAAAGAACCTAGCTGCTCTACGCTGCACACTGTCTAGTTCTCTCATCAAACCTAATTCATTCGGATCCCATACACTGGCTACATACTCAAGGTGGGGCCTAACTAGTGAAAAGTAACATATCGCTCTTTTGGAGCGTTGTTACTTTTCTCTTCTACTTTTCTACTTCTGCTCTTTTTTCTATTTAGAGGACATTCACGTCAGGGAAACCTCTTCAAAGATCGGAGTGTTCGGTGCTACAAGGAGTGTTCTTAAAACCTTCAAATCAATCGACCGCTCTCCTCATTCTCTCGCGTATCACATTTTAAGAATTTTTCCGATGAGGAACACCACTAATGACATGCAAAATGGTAAATATTACACTCGTGAAAAAAAAGGGTCCCATCGATTATACTGCATATTAAGAGTAAAAGAAATTCACTAGATTTGCAGATCACTTCACGAATATATCTACGTCTAAATCTACGTAATACCCTGCAAGCCACCGGGAAAGTGTGTGGCAGGGGTTGAAAATCACTATGCATGCACTACTGACGTCCAAATAAGAGCTACAATGATCCAATGAAATGCCAGATTACTAATAAGAAAGGAATTTCTCTGAATGTATCTTTATCTGTACTTCCCACACCCTCGCGTTGGCTTGCAGGGTATCACGTAAATGTAGATGTAGAGTTTCCCCAGCATGCATAGATCAGTAACATGCACTAGATGCTACTCCAACAATTTTTTACCAAACCAAACCCTTTGATATTCTGTCTAATGTGTTCTCTTATGGTATGCGGGAAAAATGTGGTTTTACATATATCGCCACTGCAATCCATCTCTCTAATCTCGTTTATCTGATCAAACGTATGTTTCTAAGTCACTTAAAAGGTTTAGCCTACATATTAACCTGAATTCTGATAGTATTTCCCCTCCTATTTCTTCTATTAAACTCGTAACTCTTATGCAATTATCATAACAGTCTTTTTCAAATATAGCTGATTTAAATCTGCATAATGTCTTTTAAAGATCATTTCTTCCAGATACCCTGTGAGCCAAAATGCGGTATCATTCCCGTCGAACTAATGTATTTTTCGTGCAAGAAGGCAACGTACCTACGTGCTCGCATATTTATAGATGCCTCGGATTCATTTTGTTTCAAGAGCACCAGGAACGAAGTGATGACATCACTATCGTTCCGCGCTGGCAAACGCTCGCGAATCGTAAGGGAGAGGCGTCGTAGGTGTCGTCGGCACGCCATCACGCCTCCTCCTTCTCACGCCTTAAGACGATCCCCTCCCCCTTTCCCACGTCTATTCTCGGATCCCCAGCCCCCCCCCCCCGGCCCCCCCAAACCCCTCTCCCCCACCTAGGGGCTCACGTGGGCGCAGGTAAGGCCTCTCTGTCGCCGCTTCAAGAGTACGCCGCCGTCGGGCAGGGCGAAAATGTCGCACATGCTTCCGAAGGAGACAGGAGAAGGAGATTGACTCCTCTCGAGGCTGCGATCAGGGAAATATGACGAGGAAGCGAAATTCAGGTGTCCCTCAAGGTAGTGTGACAGGTCCACTCCTCTTCCTTCTGTACATTAATGGTATCAATATGGTGGTCAAAAGTAAGCTGCGTCTATTTGCCGATGACGCTGTAGTGTACAGGGAAATTATATGCCCAAAGGATAAAGTATATTTAAATGATAACCTAAAAGCGATTGAAAAATGGTGTGATAAATGGCAGTTAGAATTAAATTTTTAAGTGTGTGGTAATGAATTTTTGGAAAAATAATTTTTCCCCTCCTAGCACGTACAAAATAAGTTATGATGATTTAATAATCGTGGAATCCATTTAATACCTTGGAATAAGACTGACACATGATCTTTCCTGGGGTAAAAACAATCGTGAAACAATGGGGCAATATAATCGTAAACTGGGATTCATCAAAAGAGTATTGGGTAAATGTGACGATCATGTACGAGAAATCAGTTACTTTTCCCTTGTAAGACCTCATTTGGAATATGCTGCCAGTGTTTGGGATCCCTACGAAATCGGTCTAAATAACTTGTGTGCAGCGAAGATCGGAATGATTTGTAAAGGGAACGTACGATAACTATATTAGCGTAATCACTCTATTAAATGAATTAAAATGGGAATCATTGTCAGATCACAGGTTGAAATTTAGACTTAATCTCTTAAACAAATTCCAAGACCATATATTCAGTGATGACGTTAAAAATATTTTGCGAACCCCAACTTACTATGGTAGACTGGACCATGATCACAAAATTAGAGAAATTGATTGCCGAACTGACAGATTCAAAATGTCCTTTTTTCCTCGTACAATTAGGGATATGAATAACGGTAAATATATCCAGTACGAGTGTAGCAGTGGATAACATTGGTAGCTGCATGTTGGTGTAAGGACTTGAAGGTAACCCAACTAACAGCACGTTTTCGCACGCGAAGTTTGCTATTTTTATCTTTTTTTAAACAGTGCAGTTTAGACTAATATATTAATACTATTCCTTTTAAATGCATGATATGTAGTGCATGCTTGGTGAGAATTCACCCCCTGCCACACACCTTTGTGGTGCCTTGCTGGGTATTATGTAGATGTAGATAGATGAAGGTGGCGGGCGAGAAAGGTTGAAGAACAATACAGTTTTGAAACATTCACTCTGTGATGCGTTGCAAAAGTCACTTACAAAAGCTAAAAGGCGGGAGTAGATAAGGTGCCACGTTACGGACCTTCTTAACGCGAGCACTCGAATTTTTAATAGTGCTTACAAATCAAATAAAACGATAGAGCTCTATGGTTGAACGACGTAAGTCACTAAAAAGAAATGCACCAATGGCAGCAAATAGTTTAAACACCAAACGATATGAGGAGCAAAGAGTCGATTTTTGTAATCCCAAGTGTGTACAAGTCACGATACATGGCAGTATCGCGTGCTCTCTCGTCCGTTGTCATTCGCGAAAAAAATAAATCAATAGTGGCATTCACTCGCAACCGAAATTGCTATTTTGTAAAATAAAACTTTACATTAAAACAAATTTAATAAATTTTAGTGAAATAAGTAACCTGCTAGCCAGATTGGAAATAATTAACTTTGTTATATTCCACAAACGTGGTGAATAAAACTTTTGTGGAATATAACAAAGTTAATTATTTCCAATCATGATTTCATTCCACAAAGTGAACTCGCCAACCATCGATTACTGCTAGCCACAATCATTCACTCATAAATCAAAAATTTTTAAATAAGCAAAAGGTGACGCCCACCGAACGAGCTGCGTTAAGGACATCTACGTCATCCACCTCCCCTCCATTTACTGTTATGAGGGAGACCGGGAAGGGAGCGGAGGTCTGCCTGAAGAGATCCTGTCGCAACCACTTCCATTGGTAGAGTCAGCTGTGTGTCCTCCTATGTGATAAGGCGAAGGAGCTTCGCGGTCTCAGCTGTGATTGGACGAAGTGGATGACGTAAGAGGTCGCATGAACGCCCACTTTTCCGAAAGGGTTGAAAACATCATTGTCAACTCGAAAAGTGATTGTCGGATCTCAATAACGGAATAATTATGGTCTTTTTATTTTGCAAACTCGGCGATTAAAGAACCATGCTGAACCTTCCTCTTCGGCAATCTACACTTGGGACCACCCGCCGCACAGTTCACGCATATATAACACCGAACCTAATTGCTCCTTAGTCAAATTTTGGTCGGAGCTTCACTTACCTAATTTCAATAGAGTTGCTATTTTTGCTAATGTTGTTCATGTCACTATCGCGCTTCGGGCAGGAAGAGTTCGTGAATCTACTATTTTTTCATTTGTGTGAATGTCCTGTGTGCATGTGACCTTCATGTCAAACATGTGTCCATGAAGAAGTGGCATTGGGTGATATTCAGAGTCTCACCTACGGATTATCTATCTATATCTATATCTACGACATACCCTGCAAGCCACCTCGAGGGTGTGTGGTAGGGAGTGCATCCACATCAGGAACAATGACACAACAAACAAAAATGAACACTACAAAGCAAGCACTACACCTTTAAAAGTAATTGGGGAATAAAAAAGTAAAAATACCAAATCCCAATCATGTAGGACACACCCATGAATACCATGCATGCCTTGAAACCCGACACCAATTTCATAGATACTCATGCATGCAAAGAAAAAGGCATTGCATGCAAGTCACACGTTGATTTGAACATGCAGGTAATAAAAAAAATATACTATCGACCTACTCTGAATATTACCTCTATAATTATTACCGATTTACGCGATGTCTAACGTTCTGATCTCGAATCGTACGCGGAAAAAATGACATTTTAAACCTGTCCGTCCTGCAATCTATCTCCTTAATTTTATTAGAATTATCGAGCATACCAAAATAATTCGGAGCCAGCAATATATGATTAACGTCATTAATGAAATGTCCCTCCTTAAATTTTCCCAGAAGATTAAGTCTATGATTCAGCCTGCGTTGTGACAGCGATTCCCATCCCAAGTCGGCTAACATACCAGACACACTGCTTTCCCTATCGTAACACCCTTTTACATATCTCGCCGCTCTTCTTTGTACTCGATCTAATTCGTAAATTAACCCTGCTTCATAAGGGTCCCATATACTCGCAGCATATTCTAAGTGTGGTCTAACAATGGAAAAATGGCAAAGTTCCTTCACCCTCTCCTCACTTATCTCTAATATTCTTTTAATAAACCCCAACTTTCTATTTGCTTCACTGCATATTTCCCTGATGTTTTTCCCCCATGATAGATCCTGAGTAAGTGTTACCCCTAAGTACTTAACTGATTCCACGTTTACTAATTCCGTTCCTTGAATCATATAGTTTCTTTCTATCTAGTTTTTTCTTTTCCAAAAATTTACTGTCATGCAGTTTTTTATGTTCAGTTCTAGTTTCCATTCATCGCACCACGCCTGAATTGCTACGAGGTCCTTTTCTAACGATGCCTTGCCTCCCGGACTACTGATTTCTCTATAAACTACTGCATCATCTGCAAAAAGCCGAATTCTACGATTTACTACAACACTGCCGAGGGCATTGATATATAAAAGAAATAAAAGTGGGCCTATCACACTTCCCTGGAGAACACCTGATGTGACACTAACTATATTGGACATGATACCGTCTATAGTATTGGGTGAACTCTCCGGATGCCGGATTGGCTGAACCCTCAACAACCCTGATGAGCACAAGGATTTAACGCTGCATGCTTGGTTGTCTGGTTGCCAAGGAGACGAATTGCACCTTAAAATAGAAAGAGTCTCTCCTGATTTAAACATCATCTCATGTTCTCCAAACTGCAATGGACAGTCGACAAACAGACAATAAGTACTCCGTTGGTGAGCTTAAAACGTACATATTAAATGTACTTGCACTAGTTAACTTTCAGTAGTCAAGCTCCACCTTGAATATATAGCCAGTGTGCGGAATTCCAATGAATTAGGTTTGCACAGAGGTGACAGAACAACAGCTGGGTTCGTTAAAAGGTGTTACGATAGGTTGAGTAATGTATCAGAATTAATAGAATAATTAGGGTGGGAATCATTATCAGATCGTAGGTTAAAGTACAGATTAAATCTATTAGAGAAATTTCTATCGGATTGCTTTACTGAAGATGTTAGGCACATATTAAAAACACCAGCGTTTTATGCTAGATTCGATCAGATAAATACGATTAGAGAGAAAGATTGTCGTACCAATACAATCAAAATGTCATTTTTCCCCCGTACTATAAGAGAACAGAATAGGCAGCATAGCAAAGGGATAGGTAGGTGAGATATTGTGGTCTGTAGTGCATGATGCATGTATTAACAACCAATCCATTTATTATTATGTAGATACTAACCATCTATCTGCATACTCCTCTATTATCTAGCTCATTTCTCGTACATGATCGTCACATTTGCCCAGCACTCTTTCGATGAATCCCAGTTTACGATTAGCTTGAGCCCTTATTTCTCGTGTGCGTTTACCCCAGGAAAGACCATGTGTCAGTCTTATTCCAAGATATTAAATGGATTCCACGTTTTTTAATTTATTCCGTTTGTAGTAAGAGCTAGGAGAAGAATGATTCTTTTTACTAAAAATTCATTCCTATGCATTTTTTCAAATTTAATTTCAACTCCCATGTATCACATCAGTTTTTAATTTCTTCTAGATCATCATTCAAATATTCTTTATCGTTTGGGCTAAGAATTTCGCTAAAAGCTATTGCGTCATCGGCAAATAGACTAAGCTTATTTTTTACCTCCTTAATGATATCATTCATGTACAGAGGGAACAATAGTTTTATCATTTGTAAGTTGAATGCATTTTCAAATTGTTACTTTTCCTGCTCTAATAAGCCGAATGCAGAGTTAGATCTCTCCAATCGACACTATTTTAACTACAGCTATATATTTCTGTAAAAGAAATTTGATCGTCAATTACACAGCAGTTTATCCGTAATCCTGCGTTATTTTCCAGAAAAATAGATGGAAATGAATTACTCCATGAATTTAAATATGTGGCTAGATCACGTTTTTATAGAAGGGATATTTTAATGACAAATGAACGACTTCCCTTTAACAGTGATCCACTTATAATACATCTTGAACAGTTTTTTAATGGAAGACTCCGTTTTCTTTGCGTGATCCTTCGCGTTGAAATTCAATAGTTAATATAACACTCATCCACTACCTCAGCGGTCAAATTGGGACACAGTTTAACGTTTGTGGTTTAACCTTGTGGAACCACGAGATTGAAAAAGAAACTTCGCCATATAGTACACACATACATTAATGGTGTATTCACTTTCATATGATGGATTCCGTAAGGTATCTATGCTCCGAGTTCCACCGTGTTCGTGGAGGTCTGGGTGTCGATATGAGGCTGACTGCATGCAGCTTGGTAGGTACCTAGGACGGATCGGGGGTCGATGGTTTGGAGTCGAGTTTAAGGCATAAACCGGAGACTCCGTGAAGTCTGTGGGAGCGAGGGAGCTGAGTTTTTGGACCTCGGGCCGGAGCTGGAAACGTGTCGGGTGCCCCTGAATCGCTCGGGTGTCCACTACACGGACGAGGCATCGTCTAGGGTACAAATCGCCTACAGACCTATATCCCTCACATCCATTTAATGCAAGGTCCTAGAACATATAATTGTCAGTTCAATCATGAGACACCTAGATAGCCAGAATTTATTGTCCAATGTTCAGCATGGCTTCCGAAAGAGCAGATCATGCGAAACTCAACTTGCTCTCTTTTCCCACGATATTTTGGTTTCTGGCGAAAATAATACTCCAGTGGATGCTATAATTCTAGACTTCAAGAAAGCATTTGACAAGGTTTCTCATAGCAAACTTATTTTGAAATTAAAATCTTATGGGTTAGACAGTAACATTATATCATGGATTAATGATTTTCTGCATGATCGGGTTCAAAGGGTTGTTTTAGACGGTGTTTCCACACCGGCAATTAAAGTCACTTCGGGTGTCCCACAAGGTAGTGTGATAGGTCCACTCCTATTCCTTTTGTACATAAATGATATCCATAAGGTGGTAAAAGTAAGCTTCGTCTATTTGCCGATGACGCAGTAGTGTACAGGGAAATTCTATGCCCAAATGATAAAGAATATTTAAATATTGACCTACAAGCAATTGAAACTTGGTGTGATACATGGCAGTTAGAATTAAACTTTAAAAAATGTCTTGTAATGAACTTTTGGAAAAAGAATAGCTCTCCACCTACCACTTACAAAATAAGTAATAATGAATTAACAAACGTGGAATCCATTAAATATCTTGGAATAAGACTGACAAATGATCTTTCCTGGGGTAAACACATACGTGAAATAATGGGTCAAGCGAATCGTAAACTGGGATTCGTCAAAAGAGTATTGGGTAAATGTGACGATCATGTACGAGGAATCAGCTACTTTTCCCTTGTAAGACCTCATTTGGAATATGCTGCCAGTGTATGGGATCCCTACGAAATTGGTCTAAATAACGAACTTGAACGTGTGCAGCGAAGATCGGCAAGGTTTGTAAAGGGACGGTATGATAACCTTATTAGCGTAACCAGTCTTTTAAATGAATTAAATTGGGAATCATTGTCAGATCGCAGGTTGAAATTTAGACTTAATCTCTTGAACAAATTCCAAGACCATATTTTCAGTGATGATGTTAAAAATATTTTGCGAACCCCAACTTACTATGGTAGACTGGACCATAATCATAAAATTAGAGAAATAGATTGCCGAACTGACAGATTCAAAATGTCCTTTTTTCCTCGTACTATTAGGGATATGAATAACGGTAAATATATCCAGTACGAGTGTAGCAATGGATAACATTGGTAACTGCATGTTGGTATAAGGACTTATAGCTAACCCTACTAACGGCATGTTTTTGCATTTATGTTTTGCTATTTTTATCTTTTTTTAAATAGCGTAGTTTGAACAGTACCTATAAAAGTACCGATCCTTTTTTTTATGCATGATATGTAGCGCATGTTCGGTGAGAGTTCACCCCCTGCCACACACTTTTATGGTGGCTTGCAGGGTATTATGTAGATGTAGGGTAGTGCGTAGGATACTGGAGCATACACGTAGGGTTTAGCCAGTTTGTAACCTAGAGTGCAGGTCAATTCCCAGAGGAGCAATCTTGGAAGAAATTGACAGAAGATGCAGAGTTGTTTTAGAAGTTCAGAGAAAACACATAAAAGGAACGAACATGGTAAATCATCAAAGGTAATAGGTTGATCAAAGAATGGGTCCGTTAAAGAATTATCGAGGAAAATTTTAATTGGAAAAAAGCGCCAAGAGAAAAACAGATTGGGAGAAAGAATTACCGTGATAGTAGCGAATTGTCGTAGTTAAAGAAATAAAGTAGCGGTGCGACAAGTGGCAGTTAGAACTTAACCTTAAAAAGTGTGAAGCTATCAATTTTTGGAGCAGGAATAATTCGATAGAGCGTACCATTTAAATTAGTAACACGAAGATCGAAAACGTTGAAACTATAAGATATTTAGGTGTAACAATCACTAAGAATTTATCGTGGGGAAGACACATAATGGGAAATATGCGGCCGAGCGAGGAGAAAGCTAGGATTTACAAAAAGAGTACTTGGGAAATGTGATGAGAAGACAAAAGAGCGATGTTATCTTTCACTAGTTAGGCCCCACCTTGAGTATGCAGCCAGTGTATGGGATCCGAATGAATTAGGTTTGATCAGAGAACTAGACAGTGTGCAGCGTAGAGCAGTTACGTTCGTTAAAAGGTGTTACGATAGGATGAGTAGCGTTTCAGAATTAAAAAAAGAATTAGGGTGCGAATCATTATAATTATCTGATAATTATCAGAGCGTAGGATAAAGTACAGATTAAATCTATTAGAGAAATTTCAATCGGGTAGCTTCTCTAAAGACGTTAGGCCCATATTAAAAACACCAGCGTATTATGCTAGATTCGATCAGATAAATAAGATTAGAGAGATAGATTGTCGTACTGATAGATTCAAAATGACATTTTACCCCCGTACTATAGGAGAACAGAATAGGCAGCATAGCAAAGGGATAGGTAGGTGAAATATTTTAGAGTAGTCTGCAGTGCATGATGCATGTATTAATCCCATAAAAACTATAGATACTAACAATCTAGTTGTATTAGACCCCATAGTTGCTTGTTTGCATGTCGGTAGTGCATGGTTTGTGATCTTCACCCCCTGCCACACACCCTCGTAGTGGCTTGCAGGGTATTGTGTAGATGTAGATGTACACCAATCCCAATATACCAGCAGGAGGATAGTGAGGTTTTGTTGAACACGCGGTCTTCTATGCAATAATCCCCCGCGGTGTCTGTTGTTGTCTGGTTGCCTGCTGCTACGCGACGTTCCAGTATTGTTAGCGCTTCGCTGCTTTGAAACTGATTGACCAGGCTGTTGTGTTTACTGTTGTGTTTACTTGAAGGTTATCAACAGAAAAAAGGCTGGATTTTATTATAGTGATAAGGAAACGACGAAAAGCTATTGTTAAATCCCTGCTTCCATGCCTCTGTAAATAGATACGCTATAAAAGCATCTACGCAATTATTGATACGGCGAGTTTGAGTAAATGAAATTGAAGACGTGGGATCATAAAATGCAGTTTTATAAACCTGGAGAAATGACAAATTACATTTACAATGTTAATAGTTAATGAACTCTCGGTGAACTGTTAACCCACATCCATTTTCAGATATCAAGGCAGAGAATATATGGCATTGAAAATGTTCACCATACCCGCAGCCAAGGTCAAGCGGTCAGTAGATGAGGCGTCGAAGAAGTGATAAAAGATCAATTTGGAAAATGGTGAGTTTTTTAGTCGTCTAGTGTTGCGAAATTTCTGGTTGCAGCATCTTTCTGCGTTCAATCCAATGTGTTTTGACGGCCACGATGCTAGCTGCTTTAATGGCTTCGATAACGAGCCAAAGGATATAAAATCAATCTAGAATTATTTATGGAGCATCACCCATTTAAAATACGATTCCCATGGTGAGAACAGAGAGTGAAGAAATGCCTCGTAAAACTCGTAGTCCCCGGCAACGGAAGATGGGCTCGGAATCACATCTCCATGGAGATCGTGTTCGGCGACAAGTGCATGTCTGGTGTCACCTGGCAACGGAAATATTGATCATTGGCCAAGATCATTAAAACTTCATCTCCTTTCAATGAAAATCCACGTGCGCAACCACAGTGACTTATGATTTGTGACGATTTCTAAACCAACGGTAGTATATTTCAAATTCATTTGAAAATGCTTTTCAAATCCATTCAAAGTTTCAATTTTCCCCTCTCTTTGATCGACAAGAAACACCGCTATGTACATTCGACACACACAAACACACACTATATTGACTTCGACCACTGTTTCGACATTGACATGCTTTTATCAAGGCATTGCATTAGACATGTATATTGTCGGAACGATGGTCGAAGTCAATAACTTGTGTGTGTGCGTTGAATATACATCTACACCTACACGATACCCTACAAGCCACCACGAGGGTGTGTGGCAGAGGGTGAAGATCACCAAGCATGCACTACTAACATGCAACAAGAAACCATAGGGACTCATGAACTAGATTGTTCGTTTCTATAGTATTAAAGGGATTTAATACATGCATCATGCACTACAGAATACTCTAAAATATTTCCCCTACCTATCCCTTTCCTATGCTGCCTATTCTGTTCTCTTATAGTACGGGGGAAAATGCCATTTTGAATCTATTAGTACGGCAATCTATCTCTCTAATCTTATTTATCTGGTGTAATCTAGCATAATACGCTGGTGTTTTTAATATGTGCCTAACATCTTTAGTAAAGCTATCCGATTGAAATTTCTCTAATAGATTTAATCTGCACTTTAGTCTACGCTCTGATAATGACTTCCACCCTAATTCTTTTATTAATTCTGAAACGCTACTCATCCTATCGTAACACCTTTTAACGAACCTAGCTGCTCTACGCTGCACACTGTCTAGTTCTCTGATCAAACCTAATTCATTCGGATCCCATACACTGGCTGCATACTCAAGGTGGGGCCTAACTAGGGAAAAGTAACATATCGCTCTTTTGTCTTCTCATCACATTTCCCAAGTACTCTTTTTATAAATCCTAGCTTTCTCTTCGCTCGGCCGCATATTTCCCATTATGTGTCTTCCCCACGATAAATCTTAAGTAATTTTACACCAAAATACGTAACGGTTTCTAATTTAGTGGTCTTACGGTCTTTTGACGGTCTTAGAAATGTAGGTATCAAGACGACCATAAATCCGTTTTGAGAATTCCCAATCATACCTCCTCGCTCATTCATCTGCATAATACCCTGCATGCCACCACAAAGGTGTGTGGCAGGGGGTGATTTCTCACCAAACATGCACTACATATCATGCATAAAATAGGAATAGTATTCATATACTAGTTAGAACTTCACCATTTAAAAAAGATAAAAATAGCAAAGCAAACATGCAAAAACATTCTGTTATTTGGGTTAGCTTTAAGTACTCATACCAACATGCAGCTACCAATGCTATTAATTGCTACTCTCCGATTGGACGTATTTACCGTTATTCATATCCCTAATAGTACTAAGAAGAAAGGATATTTTGAATCTGTCAGTTCAGCAATCAATTGATTCACTCGTATTGGACATATTTACCGCTATTCATATCCCTAATAGTACGAGGAGGAAAGGACATTTTGAATCTGTCAGTTCGGCAATCAATTTCTCTAATTCTGTGATCATGGTCCAGTCAACCATAGTAAGTTGGGGTCCGCAAAATATTTTTATCGTCATCACTGAAAATATAGTCTTGGACTTTATTTAAGAGATGAAGTCTAAATTTCAAACTGCGATCTGACAATGATTCCCAATTTAATTCATTTAATAGACTGGTTACGCTAATAAGGTGACCGTACCGTCCCTTTACAAATCTTGCCGATCTTAGCTGCACTCGTTAAAGTTCGTTATTTAGACCGATTTCGTAGGGATCCCACACACTGCTAGCATATTCCAAATGAGGTCTAACAAGGGAAAAGTAGCTGATTTCTCGTACATGATCGTCACATTTACCCAATACTCTTTTGATGAATCCCAGTTTACGATTCGCTTGACCCATTATTTCACGTATGTGCTTACCCCAGGAAAGATCATGTGTCAGTCATTCCAAGATATTTAATGGATTCCACGTTTGTTAATTCATTATTACTTATTTTGTAAGTTCTAGTAGGAGTAGGATTCATTTTCCGAAAATTTATTCCTAGGCATTTAAAAAAATTTAATTCTAACTGGTCTGGCCTTTCAGACGTCCTTTTAAATACTTTCCCATGTACTAGCTAACTCATGGTTGTAATTTAAGATGGAATATCTGTAGATATTCCAACTTGAATTCTTGAACAGAGACTATGCTTTCCCGATGTCTAAGATATTTAGGTGTCAAGATGCGGATAAATTGCTGGAACGGCCATAAATCCGTTTTGAGAATTCCCAATAATGGTTCCTCACCCATTGGCGCCCCAACAATTACAAACGAGCTATTCTTGTCGTTTCTGGCACGCGCGCCGGTGAAACCTCGCGGCCTTGAGCCTACCACATTAATGGAATCAACCCCCATTCGTGCTCCCCCTCGGCGGGCGGGGCTTCGACCCCCGCCTGATCCGATTTCAGATCCATCATCTCCTCTGACCTCTGCGTGACGCAAAAAAGGTCGTAGACTTTTAATAGATTCGGGAAGCCTTTCGGATGTTCGCAAGGTCACTCTCAAATGGGTTCCCCCACCCACTCGCGATGACGGACTCCTCCCAGAGTCCTCGTCATTCGAAACCGAAAGTTGGATACAAAAGACTACAGACGGCTGTTCTTAAACACGACTTCTTCCCCACAGGAAAGGCATACCACGAGGATCTCGGAGGATACACACGGCGAAAGGCGTCGACATGCGAAGCGCTAATTAAAGCGCGTGTTGCGGAGCTTCGACTTTTGTTTGTTTCCACCGACTGCATTCCAGACTCGAGTATTCACTCCTCAATGAAAACAACGGTGACCATGAACCAACGCGATCCACATCAGCTCGAAACAAATTCCGAATGTTCTGGCGATTGACTCTATGAATTCTATCACGTTCGTCCGGAGTTGAGCCGCCATTATTGTCTAAACAAACAAAATACTACGCTAACAAACAATTCCAGTTGTACGCGCAGATATGTATACGCAAGAATATACATATTACTTTTTAACTACCGAACGCAAACTCATTATTGCTGCCATGACTGAATTTCCATAGTCTACTTTCCCCCCAACATCTACATCTACCTGCAAGCCACCACAAAGGTGTGTGGCAGGGGGTGATTTCTCACCAAACATGCCCTCATATCATGCATAAAAAAGGAATAGTATTAATATACTAGTCAGCCTTCGTCTCTGAATTCCGATCTGGTTCTCCGGTAATGAAAGTAGCTAGGACTTATAAAAAGAGTACTTGGGAAATGTGATCACCGTTCACTTTTCCCTCGACGATTGTCTTCATTAGGCCATCATGTCTCTTGATGTGGCCGTCTTCTTCTTAGAGTATTCAGAAGACTTCTATTTCCTCTCACTCTTCTTAGAACTTCTCCGTTACATACTCGGTCGATCCATTTAATCTTCAGCATTCTTTCATTATAGCACCACATTTCGAATGCTTCTACCCATTTCGTCTCCGCTGCTCTCATCGTCTATGCCTCACTGCCGTAAAGAAACATGCTCCAGATATATCTTCTGGTGAACTGTTTCCTTACTTCTACGCTTGTACTCCCAGCGGTAAGTAGATTCTTCTTTTGACAGAATACCCTCTTTGCCTGGGCTATTCTACTCACCTTATCTTTCTTGCTTCGTCCATCGTTGGTTACTCCACTTCCCAGGTAACAGAAGTCTTTCGCCTCTTCCAGATTTTTTTGTTTTCATAGAATATCGTTGGTTTAGGCCTCTTCTCTCTTGCTGCACACCAGTACGTCTTCTTCTTAGTGATCTTCAGTTGATATTTGATAATATTTTGATAATATTTTATTGCTCCAGCAAGTTATAAATAATACAAAAAATGATACAACAAGAATTTTGGAGATTTAGGTAAACCCTAAGGCTTTTGCCTGTTGTTGGGTTCACCTTCAAATTACACATACAGCAATACTGGCCTACATGCTCATAAAACAAATGTCACCAATTAAACATAAATTAACACTGTTACAAGAAATTACTTATAGTATTATGGAACTTTATATATGGACAGTACAATTACAGTTATAGGTTGCTTTAGGGCATTACAACAAAGGATAAATATTTAGAACAACTACTAGATTACCTCTATATTTATGTATTCCCTCGTGAATAGCCAGATTTTTACTTGCTTCAAAAAAGTTTTGAAGTGTATGGTATCTCGGATACTCTGTGGCAAGCTATTGAAAATTTTTGGCCCCAAGTAAAGAAAGCATCTTTTGAATTGGGATGTAATTGGTTTGGGTACAACGTAAGAAATGTTAGTCCTCACGGTTATAAGAGTGAGGCTTATCCAAGACTTCAGGGTTATTTCCACTACGAAGGTAGAATAGCCTTAGCACCTTGTACATAGTGTGTTAAGGGGAGTATCTGCAGGTCCACGAATAATGGGAAAGAGCGATGACCTACTCTGGCTATAATTCGTACGATTGCTTTTTGAGCTGTTTCTGCCCGTTTGATTGAATTTTTGAAAGCACTCCCCCAGCTTACGATACCGTAATTTATCCTAGAGTAAAGACAGAAATAATAGATCTTGTACATAAAGTTTAAAGTGCACTTATTTCGGAGGAAATAGGAAATATCTGGGCATTGTCCTTTCCATGTTTTTTTTAAGTCTTATTTAGATCCTTCTCTGTCTCTGCTACGAGTTCTATGCCATCAGCGAATCGCAGCATGCTGATTGTTTCTCCGTGGACATTCACTCCAGAAGACTTCTCCTTGAGTTCATTGATGGTTCTCTCGATGTAAACATTAAAAATTACAGGATGGCAAAGCTACGACGTAGGCTACAGTTAGTGGCTTCCCAACCCGATGGTTTAGGATCGAATCCCGAAAGCGGCATTCCAGTGTTCTTCCGAATGCTTTTTTGGAGGACACTCCCCTGAGAGCACACAAAAAATTGTAGACGTCTAAATTTGGTCAATTTAACGTCTACAGATAACTTCAATGATTGAAGTTTGCTGTAGACCAAGAATTGACCTAATGTAGACACGATAATAAAGTCCTATAATGACCGATGCTGTCGACCAAATTTGAAAAGCAAAAATTACCAACCAAAACAAATGTAACATAATATGTTTTCAATAGTTCACCATGAGACCCGTTAAAATATTTATAAAAAACAGAATTACAGGTACATCGGCAATCATTATTTCGTCATTATCAGTCCATTACTGCGCTTAAACAATATCATACGGTAGAAATTCCGCTCATATGGCCAAGTTGGCTGCGCTTGTTTCTGCAGTTTTCTTTTGTTAAATCGTGCCCGCGCATGGAAACGCAAGCATGCACACGTAAATATGTGCAGAATATTATTGGAGTGTAGTTGAAATTTATCATCTCAGTGTTATTTTACACACTCTAGTTACATAATATACAGTTATCTTATGCATTCTTGTATTATAAAGAATAATTTGATTCCGGTTCATCCGCTAGGTACTTGTGTACTGAGGCTGTATCGTAGTGGTAAGTGTACTCTGAAATTAAAGGCAATGGAATAATGTCTGCTTAGAAATCCGTTTTTCTTTCTGTAGCATCTGCGTTTTATTGTCTTTACAGATTTTTTCAACCGTAGAATACTTGTTCTCCGAAGTTACCAGTAACGTTACGAAGTTGTTAAAAAATACGTCGTTGAAAGAAGGATCCTTGAAGTTTCAACGTGTGTTACTTTACTGCTAGCAGATATGGCATTGTAGTGGGGTATTTGGACCTTTTTCATGTAATTTATGCCAAGTGAGGTTCCGTTTTGTTTGGTTTGCATTATATTGCCGTGTGAATAACCGTGTTTGGTAACAAAATAGTGTGATATCGGTGAACTCCTTCTTTTCGTTTAAAATCTTGCATAGACAGTGTCTTCGAAAACGCTGAGGAAGTGCCATTGATTGTGTGTTGAGGTGCTGTTGTGTAAATTTTGTATAATTCATTTGCACTGTGTGTTGAGATGCTGTTGTGTAAATTTTGTATAATTCATTTGCCCTGGACTTCTGGTAAATAAAGGTATTTATTATTATATTTTTGTTATATGTTGATGGTTTCTAGCGTAATTCCTGTAGAAGCGGTTGGATTTGGTGTTTTTCAGGCATTTTTGACGAAGTCATTTTTTTTAATAGTCAAACAAAATGTTGGTAGATGTGAGCTTTGTATTGTACCACTATAAGTTTCGACTACGCAGCGTAATTATTAGTTTACCCGATGATGACGTGTCGTATAAACGTACGTAACGTAGTTACTGTATTAATTATATTAAGCGACGTAGTTAGTAGGTATTTTAATATTCTGTGTGGAAAACCCAAGTTTACTGCCTTGTTACCATTTTGTGTTGATTATCGCACTACCGTGAATACTATTTCTTTTAAATCTAGTATGCTGAAAACCTACATTAATGGTTACCAGTAGACCACGAATGGCGGACATTTGCACCTTATTTCCACCACATTTGGACGTAATGTGAACCAAAATAAGACGTTTACATACGGTATGAAGCAAAATTTATGGTTTGCTGTGTACCAGATGTAGACGTTAAAATTAGGTCTACATTAGGTTTGCTGCAAACTTTGCGAGGTCACCAGTAGACCACGAATGGCGGACATTTGCACCTTTTTTCGACCACATGTAGACGTAATGTAAACCAAAATAAGACGTCTACATCTAGGAGTTCAGCAAACCTTATGGTTAGCTGAATACCTGATGTAGACGTTGAAATTAGGTTTACATTAGGTCTACTGCAAACTTTGTGCTCTCAGGGTCCGTGGCATGGCAATGGATTACTTCGCGCCTTTCTTTAAGTAAGTGCCGGCGAGGTCTTATCCTTCCCCTGCACTGTTCCCCGACTGATCTCCTACTATCCCAGAATGACCACCTATCCCTAGTGGCTCTCAAATGACTTTTCGCTGGTGGTCGAATCTCCCAATCAACTACGAAATGCAACCTCATGAGCATCCCGACCTAACAATGGACGTATCGACCAAAATAAAATTATTATCGTGCGACAAAAATTCAGGAGAGCATAGAAATTGATGATTTATTTGACAATCGGACAAGATTATTAAGGCCATTGTACACGGTACAATTTCTTGTGCAAGATCTTGTACCATAAATTGAACGGTGAGATTGGACGAAGAAATTGTACATACAAGAAGTTGGATCACGGTCGTACACGATGAAAGATTTTCATGCAATTTGTGCGCCAATAACATGCGCAGATATCGTTTTCTGTCGAACATGTGAATTGCGATATCCGATGACGATAGTATTTTGAAAATACTACCATAGTTACTGGGTTACAATGATTTGCTACCATTAATCTTAGCATTAATAACATGAAATTATTCTATTGGTTACTTGCAAGTAGTGATATAATGGGGCTCCGAGCACAGTTTATTTTTCAACAATTACTCCTTAACTAAACAATATGCAACCCAAGTGAGAGATGATAAACGATACTTAACCTAACCCCTATCGCATGAGCATACAAACCCAAGGTCAACGGCATCGCATCACCAAAAACGGACATACATCTCAGCTTATATGAATATTAGGACAAAATAATCAATTCCACGTGAAAGAGGACTCAATTTTATCCCAAGACGATAAAGTATGCCCCAAATTTGCGAGATTTTAATTATAAACAATAGCAATTAGATGTTTTCACAACGAGTTCTGCACACGCGTGACCTCGCTATAAACCCGGCAACAGTCACATGCTTGTCAAGGACTTTCACTTCCTTACGCGAGCGCAACAGACTTCCCCGTTCTCAGATGCTTCTGATTGTCAAATAGCAAGTGCTCGATTTTACTTCAAGGGAAATGTACAAATATAAATAAACACACACATAGCATATAGAGATGACAATTTATTGTTTCAGTAATAAACATATTTCATTATTAACACAGCAATGAACTAGCTTGTAACAATTATATTTCTGGCACAAGTTTTTGAGAATATAACTTAATTAAACAGCCTTCATTTATCCCTTAAGCGAATGACAGTCGTACATTTCCGAACTACCCACGCAGATACCTTTGGGAAGAAGACTAGTCAAGAACGACTTTTTAGCACCTTTTGTGAATAAAAACTGATATTTATTTGTGTATTTAAATAATATGCTCTCCAATTCCGAATAATCAACATCCAAAGAATATTCGAACAAGCCATAACAGTTGTTTCTGGCCATGAGGCTATTCTCGCATACAGCAACGTTGCTGGTGATTTAGGGAGTAAGTAGCAATGAACCCGCCGTGGACAAATGTAACCATAACTTGAAAACTATCATCCGGAACAAGTCCAACCTTTTTATTTTTCTAATTTTCAGAGGATACTGAACCTATGGGCCAAATTTAAATGAAATCTATACGTAAATAAGAAGTTATTTTACTTGATTAAAACATCGCGAAATCTCAATAAATCAGAAACTACTTGGCCAATCAAGCTCATATTTAATTGACGGACTTCTTAGGACCTCGCACAGCTCTATACCAAATTTCAGCAAAATCCATTTACAATTAAAAAAGAACCTTCTAAAAATAACTTGCCATAATAACTAGAAACAACGCACCTAACAACTCCAGATATTCATAAAAGACGTCTTAAAACCTCAAACACCTGTAGTGGAAGTTCAATATTCTTTAGGTAAGAGAGCTTGTATAGCACTTCAATCCAATTATCCGTTACCTAGATACAGCTTATATCAGACCGAGCGGAGAAGAAAAAAACCAAGGTCAACCACTTTAAACAGCGGCGCAAGAAAAACACAACGCTTGACATTGCCACTGAATGAATCCAAACTGGATCACCGGCCTTCTCTCTTAAATTCACAATTATTTGGATCCAACCCAGCGAAATTCCCACAGTAAATCACAATATACGGACATGTATTCGCCATGTATGATCTATATATCGACTCATGATATGCTACACTGCCAATAAATGTGACATATATAGGGTAAGATATGGGTTCAACGTATATAATTAACCAACATATTTTTCATAGAATGTGTTACATATGGCATTAAAATTTAATTTTAAATCATATTTCAAGCCTCTCTCACATACACACACACACGGAAAATGGATTGCTAGCACATTAAGGACAAAGACAAAGCAGCTGGTAAAGATTTAATCAAGACAGATCACAAAAGAAAAGTTTCTGACTCAGCCGGGGCTTGAATCACGGACCTCCTAATTTACAGTTTTATTTTTAAAGGAATATAATTTCGTTATATTATTTAATACTCTACTAATATGATGGTTTAAATGTATTAAACAGTAACAAGCATTCGATGGGGAGAGATCAAATTTCGCTGCTAGACACAAAAATAGCTGATCAATTGCATTCCGGAAATTAGTGCCTACCATAAATAAGGAAAATGATATAATGGAAATAGGTGGTACAATACATTTTAATAGCTTAAACAACCTTTTTTTCCGTCGTGAAACAGTTCTCCTGGGTACAGATGAAGACGATTCACCGTAAAGTACTTTCTATACCCAATATCAAGGATAAAGGTAGGACTGAATAAAGGAGATCAATACTATTTCTCTTAGACTTCACTGAAACATTGAGATACATCTTTGGTCATATTTAGCCTTTTCTGAAAAAACAATCCTTTGAGTGAGTGCAGATTAATGCTTAATATCGGTCGTCAGTCAAGTGGCTTCTTGGTTTCTGTTGTAGACGACAGTGTTTTTGGTGTTTGTTGACCTTTATACAGAATTAATGCCACTTTGTTTCACTATCACATTCATTCTAAATACACACACATTTCCTTTATTACATATCATCGAAATGAAAATGTTAAACCATGCCTATAAGTATATAGAGAAAGCCAGATATTTGAACCATTCACCGAGTTCGTACGCGGCAAACGTCGAAAACCTCAAAAAATATACTTAGATGCAAGGCTAGGATCCAAATTTTCCTACACGAATGTTCGTGACCCTAATCAAAATTTATACGATCGTTAGTTGGGAAAATGCTCTTCTTTTAGCTTAAAAGTGCAGGCAAATATGCTTAAATCTTTCAGCATATAATGCATTGCATTGCATCCAATTTCAACATATAATGTTTAAACCATGGTGATAACCAGTCGAAACTTTGTTTCACACATAATACCATCGCGATATGCTGTTGAACCTTGTACACCAGCCAGCACATTGTAAGCCATTTCTGTAAGTTGAAGGGAATAAGGTATGTAGGTTTACAATGGAAGTATCATACCCTATTCTTACGGTAAAGTTATTGGCATTGTCCGAAGACAAACATAGTGAATTCAAAGGAACCACATCAATTGATAAATCATTAAAAGTACTGAAGAAATATTATTATTATTAAGTTTGGTCAAATTCTATGAACAAAGTAGAATCATGTCCAAAAATCTTAATGGAGCATGCGTTCAGAAGTGAATGATCCTGGCAACCTAGTCTTTCAAGGGTCTAGTCTTACAGCCCCCTCAGCAGTCATGCATCAGGATATGTTAAGTAGAGTCATAAAGGTCATCAAGGTCTAATAAATCAAAAAAAAACTTAGTCCGCGGTGTCATGTACTGGCCAAATATCAACTCAGATGTAGAAAATTTAATGAGCCAGTGTGACATGTGTTAAGTACAGACTCTATAGTCAACATGAACATATTATTAACTATCCTATATCCTTATTTATCTGGGAACGAGTTGGATCAGATTAATTTTCCTTTAAAGGATTAACACATTTAATAGTTAATGATTATTATTTCAAATATTTTTGAGTTAGCCCTGCTACCATCTGTAGTCACTCAACCGAAGTCCCTCTTTGCCTGGCATGGAATACTAGTCTTTCTCGTTAGTGACAATGGTCCTCCCTTTAACTCATCGCAATTTAAAATATTCGTCAATCAATGGGAAATTAAACATTTCACTACAAGTCCATGCGTTCCTCAATCAATGGACAGGTTGAAAGTGGTGAAAAACTAGCAGAAAATATTCTTTTTAAAAGTTGGAAGAGGACAATAACCCTTATTTAGCATTACCTACTCCATTATAGCACTACTCCTAAGGCAAATTTACGGTCATCATCATTAGCAGTCATTTAAGATCTAATGTAACAATATAAGTTAAGAAAGTAAAACCTAAAACAGTCACATTCGCAGAATAAAAAAAACAGTCATAACGAAACAAGAAAATAAACATGCAATTTGATTTGAATCAAGGAAGTAAAGAATGTCCACCATTAATAGCTGATGATCATGTTTATTTTACGAAACCCCCAATGTGCATTAGTAACCATTCGTTGTCACAGCCAAAATAAAAGATTATTCTAGAGCATACTACCTTAGAAGAGAAAATGGAAAGGTCTACCAACAAAATAGACAAAAATAAAAATAAAAATGTGGGTTGAAATATCCACCCATTCATGTCTTAACACAACTTCTAGAGGCTTATGAACCCCCAAACCTCTAAGGCGACGCCCTAATGAATCTCTGACATGGAAAAAAAAGAGAAAACCCAATGTGAAACAGATAAGGTCACTATCCCAGTCAGCACTAAATAATGTCCACTAATGAAACCCCCCTTATAGGTATTCGGGTGCAAGCTTTCCTTGAGAGTAAAAATATATGTATATTAGTTACATAAATGTAAAAAATATATTACTAATTCACTTATATTGTATTGTAGTCACTTATGATTTGTTATGTTCACAAAGTTGGTTATTTCGTGCTTGGAAAGGGAGATGTTATCTACCGATGTATTGATGTCATTGAAGTTTCTAGTCGCAGATTTCTGCAAGCATTGCTATGAATGCTCCAAATGCTGCTGTGGTTATGTCAGGGGATTGCTCCTTCGTTTCGCCCAAGGAAAACAAAATGATGTACCAAAATTGCAAAAGACTATTGCACAATATCTCACCAAACTACAATCTTAAACTTATCCAAAAAAATCGCTTAGTTTCCTGATAATTCAGCATCACACTATGAATATATCTATATTACTTCTGCTAAATTAGTGAAATGGTAAAAACAATGAAAAATTTGTGGTGTTTATGTTTCAATTTAATTTTTTCCAATCGCGCCTAAACACATACATAGCAGATGGCATCTAAGAGATCTTTTGTCATGAGTGGCAGGTGACCTCTTAATAGCCTGCAATGTTTGAGACAAAATGAAGTACCCTTCATCAAAAACCAGGCAAAAAATATTTACCACATTGAATGTGCTAAGCATGAGGTTTTTCGTGAAATTTTGACTGAATCGATTTATCTTATTTTATTCATATATTTGTATTAAACTACCTTCATATTAAGATGCTCTATCGTCTGCTCATCAGTGAGACCTCCCCATGCTTCACATATTAATTGGTAAAATATCCTGTCAGAAGCTAATTAATGAATAATACAGCATTAAATGAAACTGGTAAATTAGATATACTAGATTTTTCAACCTTTTTAACACCAAATTATTTAAATAGATACTTCTTATCTTGGAGTTTAAAATAAAAAGCTGTTGACAACAACAAATATGTATGGATTGGGTGCTAAAATGGTTTACATTGTGTAAGATACGCTACATTAACGCTATTATTATGGTAGGTATCGGCAATGACCACAATTTAGTGATCACGTAATGCCTTCTACAATGGAAGAAACTGAAGAAAACGGTGAAGAACATATGTAAGTAGAGAAATTGGAGGGGGTTCAACATCAACCGGTGTTTCAAAAAAGCAGCGGGAAACAACATAGGAGAGGATCAGACTGAGAAATCAGTGGAAGAGAGACGGGAAAACACTGAATGTGGACTACATTCGAATTGCGGTGCTACAAAAGAATGATGAAGATTAAATGGATCGACCGAGGGAGTAAATGTTCGTCACATATTTAGAAAGATCATAGAAGAAAACTTGAATTCAAGGTTGGTGGTAAAAGACCGTAAGAAGTTAAGAACTACATAGAAAATATGTTACTTTTTATTCTTATTATAATATTAATCTTTAAATTTTACTGTTACAGGAGATAAGGCAGCAACCGTCATGCATCGGGTTTGCACAATTGGAAAGTACCCGTATAGTATACAACAGTTTTATACAATGTCACACTAAATCTCGATTAAATCAGAACTTTCCTTTCTTAGGGTGCTTTCCAATCGCCTTTAGCAGATTAGCGCACAACCCAACAGATGGAAACACAGTAGCGCACATTGAAACAAACAACTGGAACGTATCTGCGCTGAAGTGTTTCCAAGATGGCGAAACAATCGCGGTAAACTTGAAAAATCAAAAGAAGAACGCCGCCAGTACAAAGTAGTTCTTCATGAAAACGTTCTATTTCTTTGAAAAAGTGGCTAAAATTGCCTTGTGAAAGAAAAAAACACCAAATTATGATTAATTTTTTCAAGTAATCATAATAATTATCTTTGACAGTGAGGAATTCCCTTTCTACTATTACATATTTTCCCGCCATTACAAAGTTTCGTCAGCAGACGAACTACGGTGAGGTTCTGTTTCCATCTGCTTAGCGCAGATGACGTCACACATACAATTGGAACACGCTCTGCGCTAATCAGATTGAAGCAGATCTGCGCAGATGGGCTATTGGAAAGCACCCTTAGTCTTCTTCTTTATTACGTCATCGACATCAACTCATTTTTATTGTATTACCTAACATAACAGAGATATTTTTCTATTTCAATAATACATTTCTGTCATATGATCGACACAATGCGTAAAAATGATTTCATAGAGAGACATAGAATCATTAACAGTAATCTACATCTACGTTTGTAATAGTTTGCATGTTGGTGTCGCCCCATGCGATGATACCACCCGGTGCTGCCCGCATCTCTGTAGTGATGCCACCAATTACCTACCCAACCTAACCATATACGTACATATTTCTTAAGGAATTAATGGGTTACGTTTTAATATCAGCAAGTATTGACCCATTTCAGAAAGAACAAAGGGAATTCTTCAGCTGATTGAAATCTGCAGGAGGAGAAGATAGACAAAACATTCACTCAAAGAAAGTGTCACGCCCAGATTGAGAGAAATTCTATGGATTTACGTTATGAGGAGGGGTAAACCGTCGGGAGGAGGGAGGGTTAAACTCTTTTTTCGCTCCTGAGACGATGCACGAGTGGGTGCCAGATAGAAAATAGTATAATCCACACCTATATCTGACCCCTACCTCCTAAACCTACCTAAACCTCGAGTATATACCTATTTAACCACCATTTCCTGAGACGACGTGCCAGATTCGTCGTAGGTAATTATAAATATGAATATTTTTTCACCCAATGTGAATGCTTTCGTGCTAGATTTCTGTCTTAAATAAAATTAGATTCAGAATTATTGCACTTCAAAAGGATTATTGACTTGAAAACATTGGATCTAATGAAGCAAAATCTATTCATGGTCCCAACATTTTCTTGCATATCTTTGGTTGGTATCTTGTCTCGCAATGTTTTATTTCTCATGAAGTAGTTAGTATATAAAGTATTTTATTGTGTGACCAATTACTCTAGGTATACCATCAAATATTTTCTTCGCTTATCGAAATTTCGTGCATGCATTTCGTTGTTGAATTTCTTCATTTTCTACTAAATTTCGTGCAATTGTGATGCGTTCAGATTAGTAATGCGTATTTCAAGATATCGTATCCGTCACGGATGTCATTTTAAAGGTTCTTGGACCATTTTAAAGTTTCTCTGACCTTTGCAATGGATTTTGCCGCTTAATTCATACCAGAACTCGCTTTATGTATTTTTCGCGTTGATTCTTAAATAGTGAAACAAGATTTATCGTGATGTGGGAATGAGTTTACTAAGAAGTAAATATATAGGACTGGCGAATTTTTAAATTTAACTGTAACTTCATTTATTTAAAAGTGGGAATATAATATTTCAAATTTAATTGAAATCATGAGTCACCAATTGTAAATCTTAAATTTATCATTGTCGTATGAAATAGTTTTCAATAGATCTATTCGCAATTCACATACGAGTTAATAAATATATTGGCAATCATAATGGCGTTATGTTTTGAGTTGGAGAAACCAAATGGTTGTTGTCTAGTCACTAAAAACTGCGTGCTAGCTTCTTCTTTTCGTGGATTAACATTAATTTCCTGAATGTTACACCCCCTGTGCAGTCTTCACTTGATGGCCGACTAAATTGATTAAATGGACATCTGCTGACCATTCCATCAATTTCAGCGACCCTCATTATCCTCGGAGGTGCCTGACTGACTGGGCCAGGCGTGCCCATGAAATCGTGTCCTATTCGCGGCTCACTTTGGCCGCAATCGCTTCACTCCTAAATTGCCAAACTGTTTCCCAAGCATTCGATCGACTCGCCGGCTGCGCGTCGATTACTTCCAGTTGACGAGCGAAATGCATCCGCGTCCTAATCCAAGGCCATGGCAACGCCACTACGCTGCCTCTCAGCTCATCATTCTCTCGCTCAAGTTACTCAAGGCTCAGATTTGAGGCTAATTTCTGCTCGCACGGGCTTCGGTATCTTCTTCACTTCGTCTATTTGCCGATGACGCAGTTGTGCACAGGGAAATTCTATGCCCAAACGATAAAGAATATTTAAATGATGACCTAAAAGCAATTGAAAATTGGTGTGATACATGGCAGTTAGAATTATTATTTTTTAATGTCTAGTAATGAATTTTTGGAAAAAGAATAGCTCTCCTCCTAGCACATACAAAATAAGTAATAATGAAATAACAAACGTGGAATCCATTAAATATCTTGGAATAAGACTGACAAATGATCTTTCCTGGGGTAAACCCATACATGAAATAATGGGTCAGGCTAATCGTAAACTGGGATACATCAAAAGAGTACTGGATAAATGTGACGATCATGTACGAGAAATCAACTACGTTTCCCTTGTTAGACCTCATTTGGAATATGCTGCCAGTGTATGGGATCCCTACGAAATGGTCTGAATAATGAACTTGAACGTGTGCAGCGAAGAACGGCAAGATTTGTAAAGGGACGGTACGATAACTATATTAACGTAACCAGTCTATTAAATGAATGAAATTGGGAATCATTGTCAGATCGCAGGTTGAAATTTAGTCTTAAACTCTTAAACTAATTCCAAGACCATATTTTCAGTGACGGCGTTAAAAATATTTTGCGAACCCCAACTTACCTACTATGTTAGACTGGACCATAACCACAAAAATAGAGGAATTCATTGCCGAACTGACAGATTCAAAATGTCCTTTTTTCCTCGTAGAATTTAAGAATAGAATAACGGTAAATATATCCAATACGAGTGTAGCAATGTATAACATTGGTAGCTGCATGTTGGTATAAGGGCCTGAAGGTAACCCAACTAACAGCATGTTTTTGCATGTTTGCTTTGCTATTTTTATAATTTTTTAAATAGTGAAGTTTAGAACAGTATATAAATATTAATCCTTTTTTATGCATGATATGTAGTGCATGTTTGGTGAGAATTTACCCTCTGCCACACACTTTTCAGGTGGCTTGCAGGGTATTATGTAGATTTAGAATTTCTCTGGATTTAGCTCTCAATAAAAAGACTGGGTACACATCAATACAAGTGTCATAGGAAAAGATACCGCTGGATATTAAAATTATATTACTAACTCTTAGGCCCGTTTGATACGGACCATTTTAATGGCCTATATATTGTCGCAATATCGGGCGAAATTTGGGCAATACGCTTGGTATTTCAAACACCAATATTGGTCATAACAATGTTCATGTATATCCCGCATGAGCAAGCCGCTTTATATAAAGAAGAGCACCGCGAGACGCTGGTTTATTGAATACGGGAAAGAAGTTGGAAATAAAAGTATAATTTATTATTGTAAGCATTAACAGTGCCTGCAAGTACCAATTTGAAGCTTAAAACTGCCCAAAAATAAATGCCGAAGAAGCGGCATTGTTTATTTGTTGTTGTTTTGGTCACTTGGATACGGCAAAGCTAACCTCTGATTGGAGATTGGCCAGCAGAAAATAGAACTTGCTCTACAATGAAATATTGGGTCAGAGATTGTCAATGGGATTGTTGGAATAGGGCGGGAAATTGGTGAAATGTCTCAAGCAGAACACAATCCAATTTCCATTGGATTTGCCAACAAATGGGATAAATGTTGCATTTAACAATATGCAACTAATAGCATAGAGTAAATATAGATCTACTCTACTTGCTCTATGCTAATAGTAATAGAAATTTAATGGAATGCTTCCCTTGCCTACTAATAGGGCTCTTGCGACAGGAATCCATCGCGGTATTTTGGCAGAGAGGCAGTTAATGGGGCCGAATTATGGCGGTTGATACTTAAGACTCGCCGTATGCGCCCAACAAGTCACGTGTCAAATGTCCTCGGGAGCGGTTGGTGTTTATATCCCGAGTGATTGTTGCGTCATGCCGCGGGCGTGTCTGCGTCGTCGGCCTAAAAGAGGGAGGGACCCTGATCTTGCGGTCGACCCTGGCTAGGGGCCCCCAAGGAATTCCATCCATCCTCTCATCAGGCAAATGTTTGCAGCTTGTAGTGTATATGGTGTCCGTTTACGAGCTCGGCTAAAATTATCTCTCCTCCATTGGCCGATTGGGTTGGCCCCGAGATTGAGGTAAACAGACCGTCCAGTCTGGATCCTCGAGTCGGGCGCGTTTGAAACAGGCCCCCCGTGAAGTGCCGAAACGTTGGTGAACCCAATCACGCTTTGCGCTTGGCAATAAGCCAGCACTATCACTCTCTCGTTATCGTAATTTTCCTGCGTTGAACACGGAAGCGATGGACGCTGTTCATATGTTTGCACTGGCACTCCGAATCAGTGCTTTCAATTTGAAGCGGCCGACTCCTCCGGATAAGAGGGTTGTGGAAAGGACGAAGGTCGGCGATCTCGCCCCAGCTGCTGGTCTTGGAGAAGAAGAACAAAAGACGAAAGCAATTGCGCCTCTTAACGATAGAATGCTCTTAAAATGGCTCCACCGAATTATAAAGTAGATGTCACTTTTGTGAATATTTCAGGACATCATTTTTTGGTCGAAATATAACCATTTAAAAATATGCTAAGCAACCGTGCATAAATATGCTGTTGATTGGGTTAGTTTAAAGTACTTAACACCGACATGCAACTACCTATTATTTACAACTATTCATATCCCTAATTGTACGAGGAAAGAAGAAAAGTTTAAGTCGGTTGTACAATAAATTCCTCTAACTTTATGATCATGGTTTAGTCAGCCATAGTAAATTGGAGTTCGCAAAATGTCTCCGACGTCATCTGCGAATATATTGTCTTATTGTTAGACTTTATTTAAGGTGGCTCCACCGGATTATGAATTAGATGTCATTTTTGTGAACATTTCAGGACATAATGTTTTTACCCATCTATCGATTGGCAATAAAATAATTTGGCCTTTCCATAATATAATTGAAGAAAAAAGACGTTGAAAATCAGATATTTTATCGTTGGCTATACGGCAGAGCATGGCTCCTGCAGTAAAATTTGCAGATTAAAATATGTAAAGAGAAATGTCGTTTTGACGATAAACTAATATAAGATGCGCAATTTTATGTAAAATTTAGCATTGCAAAAAAGTGCTCGCCTTACCACACTTATTTAATAGATATTAATAAATGTTTGCTCTAAAAAAAGCAAAAAGGCCTTAGTTACATGAAAGTGACACTACAGTATGCTGCTATCATTGGCAACGGTGCTTGTGACGGAACGTGCTTACAAGACTATTTACCGACTTAATTTAGGAATACACCTTTCCAAGGTCCTTCTTATTTTTTTATGTAGGTAATTTAAATATTTCATTGGTTATTGATATGGTGTAATTAATTCCAATGCTTCCAAATGGTAGCAGCGTCATTGTTGCCAAACAATTTTCAAAAATACGAATATTAATAACATTCGATACAAAGAGTTGTATTTGCAAGGGAAGAGTTTAAAACTAAGTGAGAAAATACTACATTTATTTTAAAATAAGTATTAGCGGAATTGAGCATGAACTCTCAGTTATTAAATTAAACGTGGCAACAACACGTCAGTCATGTTTCGAAGTCAAAATGAATTAAAATAGCTCGTAAAAAATAGAATGCAACTACATGATGCTATATAGTAGCATACTCATAGAATTATTGTGTATGCGTTATCGCCCTATAGATGATTTTCCATATGGGTGTTTTTCTGGATCGGTATTTGTTCATTAAATAACATAGCTCTTTGACGGGATTTTGAATCGCGGAGTCACGGTGGGACCTCCTTAAGAACAGGGGGGAGAGAAAGGAAATGGGAAACCAGGTGCCGCGTAGGAACTTATCCATTGCTATCGCTCCACAGAAGGGAGAACTGATCCGGAATCGGCAAATATTGATAAACAAGTGAGCAACGGTGGAAGAAGTAACGGCAACAATCCATGGTTGCCAAACGAATCAAGAGGAAAAATTGCATTAAATCCCTAGGACTAAATCGTGTGTACACGAAAATGGCGGAGTAATCACCCCACACTTCCAGAATCAACCAACTACTCGATAGTAAACGCGGAAAAAACGCTCGTAAAAATGAGGCTTCGAGATTCTCTAGGCGGAGCAAATTTTCTGCCAAATGGTCACTCAAGCAGTCTTAGAGCAAATTTCTGCTTCAGGTTACTCTTTGAGAAGGTGAACTCTGTCGAACATTCGTTACATCTGTAAGTCCTACATCTTGTGTCAGACTTGTTGGTAACTGAGTTATTTCCTCATTAGTCACAGAATAAAATGTTGTAAGCCTATCCTAGTGGAAAAGGATTTCCTGAAGAGAGTGATATCTACATCTACGTAATACCTTGCAAGCCACTATATAGGTGTGTGGCAGGGGGTGAATTCTCACCAAACATGCACTACATATCATGCATAAAAAAAGGATTAGTATTTATATACTGTTCTAAACTTCACTATTTAAAAAAAGACAAAAATAGCAAAGCAAACACGTAAAAAAAATGCTGTTAGTTGGGTTAGCTTCAAGTCCTTATACCAGCATGCAACTACCAATGTTATCCATAGCTACACTTGTATTGGATACATTTACCGTTATTCATATCCCTAATTGTACGAGGAAAAAAGGACATTTTGAATCTGTTAGTTCAGCAATCTATTTCTCTAATTTTGTGATTATGGTCCAGTCTACCATAGTAAGTTGGGGTTTACAAAATATTTTTAACATCACCACTGAAAATATGGTCTTGGAATTTGTTTAAGAGATTAAGTCTAAATTTCAACCTGCGATCTGACAATGATTCCCATTTCAATTCATTTAATAGACTGGTTACGCTAATATAATTATCGTATCGTCCCTTTACAAATCTTGCCGATCTTCGCTGCACGCGTTCAAGTTCATTACTTAGACCGATTTCGTAGGGATCCCATACACTGGCAGCATATTCCGAATGAGGTCTAACAATGGAATCAAGTAGCGGATTTCTCGTAGATGAACGTCACATTTACCCAATACTCTTTTGACGAATCCCACTTTGATGTGCCTAAACAAACATTTCTTCGCAATCTCTGTGGTCGCAATTTTCTTCGGTCTTCAATACACACTCGTGAGCTTATCAATGACTCGGGTGGGAGAAAATAATAGTGGCCACGATACTATAACACAATGGTTTTCCTTGTGCTCAAGGTACACACCCTGAATTTCATGCGCACAGGTCGGCAACAGACGAAGCTGACGTTGTGCGAAATCTATTTCGTTTGCTCGGAAACTCTCTCGCGGGTGCTTCAGCTGTTGTCGACACACAAAGCAGCCTTCTCCTTCGATTTCCGAGAGACTATTATCCCATGTCGGAGGAGCTGTAAATCATTTTCATGACCTAATGCGGGCCTCAGGTGTCTAAAAATTGTTTCTTATTACAAATATTGGTAAAAAAACATACGCAAGGTAGAGACCCAAGACACTGAAAAATGGAATAAATCCAAGATCCTAGATCATTATCGACACTGTCGGTTAGCAGGTTAATGAATCATCTAAATCAACACATCATAGGGTCACACGCAGCTAGATGGTCAGTATCTGCATAGTAATAAAGGGATTATTGGTTGTTAACACATGCATCAGGCGCTAAAGACTACTGCCTGTATGTGTTCTGCTGCCTACATATGTTCTCTTATAGTACGGAGGAAAATGCCATTTTGAATCTATCAGTACGACAATCTATCTCTCTAATCTTAAACATCTGATTGAATCTAGCATAATACGCTGGTGTATTTAATATACGCCTATCATCTTCAGTAAAGCTATCCGACTGAAATTTCTCTAATAGATTTAACCTGTTCTTAAACCTACGATCTGATAATGGTTCCCACCCTAATTCTTGTGTTAATTCTGATACACTACTGAACCTATCGTAACGCCAATCATCGTTTAACATACCACCACCTCTATACCTCCTCTATATCTCCTCTCGTACAATTAAGGATATGAATAACGGTACATATGTCCAGTACGAGTGTAGCAATGGATAACATTGGTAGCTGCATGTTGGTATAAGGACTTGAAGCTAACCCAACTAACAGCATGTTTTTGCATGTATGCTTTGATATTTTTATCTTTTTTTGAATAGTGAAGTTTAGAACAGTATATAAATACTAATCCTTTCTTATGCATGATATGTAGTGCATGTTTGGTGAGAATTAACCCCTTCCACACACCTTTATGGTGGCTTGCAGGGTATTATGTAGATGTATATCCGCGGTCTTGTCCAGACCTTCCACCTCCTCCTCTTAGCTTTCTGCGACACATTGGACGAATAGTCCTGAAACGCCATGAGATCACGTGATGCAAACAAACCTGGCGTGTTGTAGGATAAAGCTGTTAAGGCCGTTGTGCACGGTACAATTTCCTGTACAAGATCTTGTACCATAAATTGGACGGCGAGATTTTACAAATAAATTGTACAAGAAGTTGGTTGACGGTCGTACACGATCAAAGATTTTCATGCAATTTGTGCGTCAATAACATGCGCAGATATCGTTTTCTGTCGAACAGCTGAATTGCGATATCCGATGACGATAGTTTTTTGAAAATACTAGCACATTAACTGGGTTACAATGATTTAGCCCTTAGTAATGCATTTGCAGAATTCAAAAGAAAAACACTTGGGGAACAATTGAAAGAAAATCCAAAAGTCTTCTGGTCGTACGTAAGGGAAGTGCAAGGCCATAAGTCTGCCGTCCATTCACTTAAAAATTATAGAGGTGAAATGACCACAAACACACTCGACAAAGTTAACTTGCTAAATTCCTTCTTCCAAACCGTTTTTAACCCACCTTCCGGGGATTCAACTGTCGTGTTACCTGACCTCTTTCAGCGGTTGATGCAACCAATTGACATTTCCTGTAATGGTATTGAAAAATTACTTAAAGATATAAGCCCCAACAAATCTCCTGGCCCTGATCAAATTCCCTCCCGCGTGTATAGAGAGTTAGCATCCGAAATTTCCCCCTACCTTGAAATAGTATTTAATAAATCCCTGACCGAACACGTCGTACCGATGGACTGGAAAGCAGCCGATGTAACACCCATTTTTAAAAGTGGCGATAGGGAGCAGCCATCTAACTACAGACCTATATCCCTCACGTCCATTTCATGCAAGGTCCTAGAACATATAATTGTCAGTTCAGTCATGGGACACCTAGATAGCCAGAATTTATTGTCCAATGTCCAGCATGGCTTCCGAAAGAGCAGATCGTGTGAAACCCAACTTGCTCTCTTTTCCCACGATATTTTAGTTTCTGGCGAAAATAATATTCCAGTGGATGCTATATTTCTCGACTTCAAGAAGGCTTTTGACAAGGTTTCTCACAGCAAACTAATTTTGAAGTTAAAATCTTATGGGTTAGACAGTAACATTATATCATGGATTAATGATTTTCTGCATGATCGGGTTCAAAGGGTTGTTTTGGACGGTGTTTCCTCACCGGCAATTAAAGTCACTTCGGGTGTCCCACAAGGTAGTGTGATAGGTCCACTCCTATTCCTTTTGTATATTAATGATATCCAAAAGGTGGTAAAAAGTAAGCTTCGTCTATTTGCCGATGACGCAGTAGTGTACAGGGAAATTCTATGCCCGAACGATAAAGAATATTTAAATATTGACCTACAAGCAATTGAAACTTGGTGTGATACATGGCAGTTAGAATTAAACTTTAAGAAATGTCTTGTAATGAATTTTTGGAAAAAGAATAGCTCTCCTCCTACCACTTACAAAATAAGTAATAATGAATTAACTAACGTGGAATCCATTAAATATCTTGGAATAAGACTGACAAATGATCTTTCCTGGGGTAAACACATTCGTGAAATAATTGGTCAAGCGAATCGTAAACTGGGTTTCATTAAAAGAGTATTGGGTAAATGTGACGATCATGTACGAGAAATCAGCTACTTTTCCCTTGTTAGACCTCATTTGGAATATGCTGCCAGTGTATGGGATCCCTACGAAATTGGTCTAAGTAATGAACTTGAACGTGTGCAGCGAAGATCGGCAAGATTTGTAAAGGGACGATACGATAATTATATTAGCGTAACCAGTCTATTAAATGAATTGAAATGGGAATCATTGTCAGATCGCAGGTTGAAATTTAGACTTAATCTCTTCCACAAATTCCAAGGCAATATTTTCAGTGATGATGTTAAAAATATTTTACGAACCCCAACTTACTATGGCAGACTGGACCATAATCATAAAGTTAGAGAAATTGATTGCCGAACTGACCGATTCAAAATGTCCTTTTTCCCTCGCACAATAAGAGATACGAATAACGGTAAATATGTCCTATCGGAGAGTAGCAATGAATAGCATTGGTAGCTGCATGTTGGTATGAGTACTTAAAGCTAACCCTACTAACAGAATGTTTTTGCATGTTTTCTTTGCAATTTCTATCTTTTTTAAATAGTGTAGTTCTGACTACTATATTAATACTATTCCTTTTTTATGCATGATATGTAGTGCATGTTTGGTGAGAAATCACCCCCTGCCACACACCCTTGTGGTGGCTTGCAGGGTATTATGTAGATGTAGATGTAGATGATTTGCTACTATTAATCCTACCATTGATTAAATGAAATTATACGATTGGTTACTTGCACTCTTTCATCGGCTCGAGAAACCCATCATTATTCCTCCAAACATCGTGTTTATGCTTGTTGCTAATATTTATTTTGTGGTTCAATAACGTCATCCTATTTCATAGAGGTTTAATTTTTGCAGTGTTTTCAACTCATCTTTTGAGAAATAGAACACTTCCAACACGACCGACACGATATGTACAACAAAAATGGAAGTTTTGCCACGCTAATAGGAATGCCACACACATTTATGGTGGCTTGCAGGGTATTATGTTGATGTAGATGAAAAGTTATCGCAAACACAGGACACCAACCTTACGAATACTAAACGAACGCATCACTACCGTCACATGTCATGCGCAGAAGCTACGGAGTGGATCTTTGACGGTTTCATCCAATAATTTAGAGCATGATCTTGTACAAGAAATTGTACGAACACCTCGTACACGATACAATTTGCGCATTGAACAAGTTCTTGCACAAGAAATTATACCGTGTACAACGGCCTTTAAACTATTGTTGTAAGCACACGAGTTGGTTTTTTTTACATGCATAAAAGAAGTAAGAATTCGGATCATATTGCAGTGAAATGATGCAGCGTTGCACCGTGCCATATTGAAAATGAAAGAGCAAAAATCTGGGAGTAGTGTTCCTGAAGATGGCGGAGGGAAATTTTATCTTTTCACTACACAATTAAAACTCATCCCGAAAAAAGAAGTTAAAAATATCAACTCCTTACACTTTTAAGCCGCAGACTTCTGGACCGTAATATCTGTTGGGTGTTTTCTAAAAAATTTGCCCGTTCCAGCAGGCGTTTTCATCACTTAGCATTTAATGACGTAAGTCAGGGAGTGCGGTTGTCATTTGTCAAAGCGCTAAAATATAAATGTTCTAGCAAATGTCCTTTGATGTCCCAGAATTCCTAAGATTCCCTTAACTACTCGTTGCCATTCACATTTCCAAATAGAAAACTTCAACTTTCCACGCGGTCCACACTCGGTAACAATTTTAACGGAGACTTCATAGAAGTCGTACACGAAAAGATGGATAAAATTATGCTGCGATAAGCGATTTAAAATGTTTCTTCAACATTGGTATGTAGCGATTCTAATAAAGAACAACAATAGGTAGATCAAGTTGTTGATCTGTAATCATGTCCAATAACGAGTGTTTAGTGAAGTCGCTGCCTTTTCTTTGATTCTCTTTAGACAGAAAGTTACCCTAAAAGGTTTAATTAACCAATAGTTACCTACCAGTTTTTACATTGGCAATAGCTATAAGATATTGAAACGTATTTTCCTTGTGTTCTCAGCTACGAAGTACAGGAGCCTTCACTCTTCTTTTGGCGTGGAACGAAGCACGCGTGCCTGTGCCTATGTGAGCTTGTACAAAACCGTGAGCACAAAGCTCAACCCTGAATGCAGCGTGTACACTGCAGAGTTGACTGCTATTAAACTCGCCCTTAGGGACGTTGAGACTCGAGGTATATCATGTTTGCTATGCTCCGACTCCATGAGCGCCTTGAAAGCCATCTCAAATTATAATGCTGCGCACCCAATCATAAGAGATATACAAGAATCTCTGAGAAGCCTTCAGAGCGGAGGCATCTCTATTAAGTTTGCGTGGGTCCCTAGCCACGTGGGAATCCCGGGAAATGAGGCAGCCGATGATGCTGCGAAAAAGGCCCTCGGTAACCATAGAGTTGACCTAGACGCAGTAACCGTAGAAGATCTCCAGAACACACTCAGACGCAGAATCCTGAATGAATGGGATACGGAATGGAAATCGGTGACTAATAATAAACTGCGCGAGATAAAAAGTTCCACCAAAGCCTGGTTGTCCCCCGTCAGGGGTAGTAGAAGGGAGGAGTTGGTCATCACCCGTATGAGGATAGGGCACAGTCATCTGACCCACTCCTTTCTCTTCACTGAAGAGAAAATCCCACCCCGGTGTGATGACTGTGACTGTCCTCTCGGAATTCGGCATATCCTGACGGTGTGTGGCAGATACCGGGACATGCGTAGCCGACTGGGCATTGGGGGTGACCTAGGGTCCATTCTGGGTGACGACCCCAATGCTATTGGCCGCGTAATTGTATTTCTAAAGGAAACGGCGCTTTTTAATAAAATATAAGCAACAGTTTAGGGAATGTAAATGGTTTTAACCTGAACCCTATAATAGATAAGCAATATATCTAGCTACCTGACAACCTGCCTTATCCGAATATAAAAAGTATATACATTACTTTGAAGAGTAGAGGTGCAAAATGACCATGCCGTAGACGCACCCTACAAAATAATACTACCTACCTACGAAGCACGCTTCCACATCAATTCATCCATCTGTTTCGGCTGTCCATACCGTGTCAGCATACTACGACGCCTCGTACAGACGCCCTGATTTTAATCTGACTACCTACATGCCGAACAAGGCTCCATTAAGCAAACTTAGGCGAAAAAGAAAAACCTAGAAAAACACAGTTGTAAATGAAATAGCATAATCACAAGGATGAGATTATTTTACATCTCCCTATTTTTCCTTCAGTTAGATCCCTGATAGTTTGCCGATTATTTCAATGCTTAGCGAAGCGTTTTTTAAATCTGAGGAATTTGTTAACGTAAGCTGACTGACTGTAAACAAATATTGTTTATCCCTCATGAACGGTAAACACACCTGTAGGGGTTTCCAGTAACTCGATAGCATCCACTATAGACGTCGCTATGTCCATAGCTTAACGAAAGAGTCGGCTATCGACAATTGGCTTTCTGTAAGCTGTTCGGTAAAACTAATGTCGATAGTGCTACAGAAAACTTTCGCTAAGCAACCGGAGCCTCAAACACCCCCCGTTAAGCTTATTGGATAAACATGGCGGCCGTTTGTTTACGTTAGTTGGCCTAGTCTGACGTATTTATAAGTGTTGTATCAATTGTCGAAGGACATTAAATGCCTTTGTAATGCATGAAATGCAATTAGAAAATCTGAGAAAATGTAAGGAAGGTAAATGTGGTGCAGTTAGCTGGCAAAACTATGTCGTTATGATGTGATTCTCATGGTAATAACTTGAACGTGTGCAGCGAAGATCGGCAACATTTGTAAAGGGACGGTACGATAACTTCATTAGCATAACCAGTCTATTAAATGAATTAAATTGGGAATCATTGTCAGATCGCAGATTGAAATTAAGACTTAATCTCTCAAACAAATTCCAAATCCATATTTTCAGTGAAGATGTTAAAAATGTTTTGCGGACCCCAACTTCCTATGGTAGACTGGACCATAATCGCAAAATTAGAGAAATTGATTGCCGAACTGACAGATTCAAAATGTCCTTTATTCCTCGTACTATTAGGGATATGAATAACGGTAAATATATCCAGTACGAGTGTAGCAATGGATAACATTGGTAGCTGCATGTTGGTATAAGGACTTATAGCTAACCCAACTAACGGCATGTTTTTGCATGTATGTTTTGCTATTTTTATCTTTTTTTTAAATAGCGTAGTTTTTAACAGTACCTATACAAGTACTAATCCTTTTTTATGCATGATATGTAGTGCATGTTTGGTGAGAATTCAACCCCTGCCACACACCTATATGGTGGCTTGCAGGGTATTATGTAAGAGTAGAAGTAATACCCAATGTAAGAAGACTTAAGAGATTTTATTGCTTTGTAATTATCTTGGCGTTTGTGAAGCGATATTATATTATTTTATGTATGTATAGCGAACTTATTATATTATTTTATGTATTGAGTTTAATGTTCTTTAACCTGCCTCATTGACATCGCTTCCTTTATTTGAGCCCCTTTACCGTAATTCATCACTTGACTATGCTTGATAATTAAGAAATGTCCCAGGCCTATAAAATGGATACGAGAATCTTAAAGGGGGGAAATTATTGTACTGTGATATATTATATTTGTCAAATCTGTGTCCTACAGGTGGCGGTGAGGTATTTTATGCTATACACTTCAGCCAATTTGTTGAAGGGAAGTCCTGAAAGCAACTTTTTGATGAAATTTTGCCTCATTTCAAAGTCCACAATCATATACTTGTCATCAACAATGTATAATGGAGCGACGGTAATGGGAAATTTCTGTATTTCTCGGATATAATATGCAAATGAAGCAAGCTGGATGTAGCATATTTACATCTTCCTCGCCCGAAATCAGTTGTGATCATTGGGTGACATATTCTGCTCTTAGGGAGCTTCGGACCTTATCCTATCCCCATCCCCATCCCTTCCATTCCTATCCTTATACCTTTCCTCCCGGTCTGAAGCGCCTATTAGTGCGGAAACAGACTTGAAAACACCTATAGATAGATCATTGGGTTTACATCGAATGTTCCCTCAACGTTTAGTAATGTTATTCAAGTGGAGACAAAGTGTTTCCGAAAGATAATACGCTGTGACTGCCAAGCACTTAGTTATTAATAAGTTGTTCTAATTAATTAGGTGACTCTGTAGTGTTCATGTATGCGTTAAAATCAGTTTTACAAGATATTCTGAAAGCTTCACGCGGCGATCCAATTTTTTTTATATAGCTTAGTATATTGATTGAGTGAGTACGTAATGGATGGTGCTGTAGTTTGAGTGAAATGTGTATTACAATGGTCCCAACCAGTCAATACAATTGGTGCACTAACGATGGTGAGTTTCATGAAACTTAAACTATGTAACCAAACTACCATAAATAAAATCCGAAAATAAAATCGCAATTCAAATTAATAGTAGCTAAATCATTATAAAATAGCATATAACAATAGGTAACTAGGGACGCCTAAAATAAATCAATATTTACATCGTGGGAGTTCAGGGCGACGAAAAAAATAAACAAGTAACAATAATTAACGGGGGACGCAGACGGAGAGTTAAGATAAAAAGGCACGCGAAGGAGGGAAAGAAGTACAAAAGTCGGCGAGTAAAGACGGCAGGAAGCGGAGACTAAGTAGGCGGTATCCAGGAAAGTCGAAAGAGGAACCAGAAATTCATAGACAGACCAGGAAGGAATCGGTCAGGAGACCCAAGAGATAAACCATAGGGGCTAGAAATCTGGAAATAAGGAAGGAGACAGGCCGCGAACCCATACTTGCAGCCGTAGGAGTGAAGGCAGAAAACCCCAGCGACCGATAAGTGTAGTCTTTAAGGATAATAAAAGAAAGAAACACAATAACTTCCATAACTGAAATTGTCGCTCTCTGAAAAATAACGTAAATGTATTGAGATTGGAGCATAAAGATTAACATTGTAAATGGGGTCGTTTACCATGATTTTTTTATTGCCGAATCTGATAGAGTCTGTAAAATAAAAAGACCCATATTTTTCCGTTTTTCGATCCGTCAATTATTTCTCGAGTTATAAGCGGCGAAAAACTAATGTTTTTAACCCTTTCGGAAAAGTGGGTGTGATATAACCTCTGACGTATATCGACTTCGTCCAATCACAACTGAGCCCGCGAAGCTACTTTGTCTTATCGCAATGGGGGGACACATCTGACTCAGCCTATAGGACAGTTTCGACAGCATCTGTGCGAGCAGACCTTCCGAGAACCCCCCTTCACTCCCTTCCCATAAGAGCAGTTAAGGACGGTAGGAAAATTACGTCAATGTTATCACAGCAGCTTTTTCGGTGGGCGTCACCTTTTGCTTATTTTAATTTTTGATTTATGAGTGAATGGTTGTGGTTAGAAGATTAATTTTTTCTCTAAAATTCTTTTTTCATTTCCATCTAACGATTTCGTGTACACAATTGCGATTTAGGTTCCAAGTAAACGCCCCCATTGGGCCCAATATATCTTTTAAAAGCTCTAAATATTGGTGTTGCTTACACAAAAGTTAATTTCTCATTAAAAGAAAGTGTTAAACTATTTAAATTATTGAACAAAGTGTTTATGTGTTGTATAAATTTATGTGTTGTATAATAATAACCATTAATCCCTTCAGCAAGGAGGTAAGCTCTTTAAGTGTTTATGTAATAGCGAATGTTTATTGAATTTGTTTTAAATAAGAAAGATAAACGTGACCGGGAGCAGGTTACAACGTCAAGTTAGAATCTCTAATGATTAGTTAATGTGTACAGTATTCTCAATTGGTGTTCAAAGAGTTATAAAAAAATAGTGTTATGTCCCCCATTATTAGATCGTCCAGTAGAGACATATCACGAGTCTTTCAATTCCATAGATGCCCGTCGTCATTTGAGCACTATCGGAGAGCGATGTGTTTTGTTGCTCCGTCAGACGGTATCTCGCCAACCCCGTTCACGATGGGGAATATGCGTGAAATTTGTTTCTCGAAGATAAATGATTTGTACTTGATGCGACATTTTCTCACCAATTTAAATATACAAGCCAAATTTTTCTAAGCCCACCATAAAGAATATTAAATGATATTAAAATGTTCCCGAAAATTGACGAAAGTCACGTGACCTGAAACGCCTTCTGAAGTCACTGCACGGTATAGGTTCCATATAGCTACGGAGATAGACATTAATTTTTAAAGGAATACGAAGTGAATATGTTGTTTTGAGGTTTTTAGCCGTTTCTCGAACGAAACGATGACTGAAAAAAATACTTAAAAAAGCACATTCCGACAATTTCCTTTGGTTGACTCCCTTATGGCGGCGTTCATCTTAAAAAAACCAGCGATTGCATAGACGTAGTAGAAATTCTTAGGCACTACACTGGCATTATATAATTTGGATTTTTTTGGTTTTGCTCGATTTTCTGGACGATTTGCTCGCTACCATCCATACTACGTAAATAAAAAATCGAAATACAATCGTTTATTGCAATAAACAAATGAGATAAATACATAAGTTATCGCCAAGTATTCATTTAATAACTTACCTCCACGCATAAACAGATAAACAACGCCCTTAGTGATACCGTACCGTGACGTCATGCGATGACGTCGTGTTTTAAAGCTGCCGAAAAGGTACAATTTTCAAAGAGTAATATCTTTGTAACGCAACATAATTCTTCTGCATAAATGTTCGCCAAACACATTTTAGCTAATAAACTTCACATTCAAAGACTTATAAAAAATAGTGCATGTTCCCCATTCCGCGGTGAAGTCAGGGCGATATCCAATCAAGGCCGAAGCGAGGTTGGTTGGATTTTTATCCCCCCACTCCACTCTACCCGCGCGCAGAGCATGCTGGATGGGAAACGTTCAATATGCTGCGCCCCATCGCGATTGGGTCGCGATGGGGACATCGCTTGCGCCTCGTTTGATTTTCATCCTCCCTGACATTACCATCCATCACCAAGTGGTGGATCAGGAAACTCTCTTGGATCAGGATCTTCCTGCGTCGTCACTACAGGAGAAAACGCAGGGCAAGGGAATGGCGGTCACCCTTGGATTCGATTTGCATGCGATTGGAAGCTACGGAAACTACGATGCACTCACTGATGAACTGAGAATAGTTTTCACGCCGGCCCACGATCGCTCAAAAGTGTTGTGAAATGCTTTCGTGAGCCAAAGAGTGATTAGTGACATAATATAATATAATAATAAATATTTATTAGCTCTAGGTACAATTAGAGATGGGCAGCTTGGTAAATTACCGTGGTTTTTTTCGTAAATTACCAACACCCCTGAAAATTACGGTAATAAATGTAATTTTCAGAAAAGCTCTTTTCCAGAAAATTTCTTCCTCACAAAGAAAACATTGGAATGGGTGATATTATAAATTAAGAAGCTAAAACGATTATGTTTACAATATGTCCATGATTAATTCCAATTAATTCAGAGTAAAATAACAAATGCACATTGCGCAGAGGTTTGTCTTTGGAACTAAAATTTCTCATGGTGTGACAAAAGAGAGGCAAATTGCGTGTTGCTGCCAACTTCGTTTTCATTTTTTTAATAAGTTAAAATAGATAAACGTCGTGATATGTTTGACATAAGCGTCGGAATTTATATCTCAATGCCATTTGATTTCGATTTGAGTCCTCTGATAAGTATTTGCAGCTCAAAATTTATAATTACCGGAAAATTACGGTATTTTCGAAATTTACCGTAATTTACCTCGGTAAATTACCTCAATTGAAAATTACGGTAATTTACCCTGGTACAATACCCCTAAAAGCTATTACTACGAAATCGTTAGATGGAAACGAGAAAAGAATTTTAGTGAAAAAATTAATCTTCTAACCACATCCATTCACTCATAAATCAAAAATTGAAATAAGCAAAAGGTGACGCCCACCGAAGAAGCTGCTTTGATAACATTGACGTCATTTTCCTCCCGTCCTTGACTGCTTTTCGGGGAAGGGAAGGGAGTGGAGGGGGGTTCTCGGAAGGTCTGCTCGCTCAGATCCTGTCGCAAAAGCTTCAATTGGCAGAGTCAGCTGTGTTTACCGCATAAGGCGAAGTAGCTTCGCGGGCTCAGATGTGATTGGACGAAGTCAATATACGTCAGAGGTTGCACCACGCCCACTTTTCCGAATGGGTTAAAAACATCAGTTTTTCGCCGCTTATAACTCGAGAAATAATTGACGAAAATAAAAACCGAAAAATACGGGTCTTTTTATTTTACAAACTCTATCAAATCCGGCAATAAAAAAAATATGGTAAAGGTCCCCATTAAATCCAACCCCATATAAAAAATCTTTCCTCAAAGATAACTACCATACCCTAGCATTACCATAGCAAAATGACCGTTCTTTGCCTTCAAAACCCTAAATCAAATTTCCTGCTCTACGGTTCAATGTAACAGCACCCATCCCAAACCCTTGAATCTCCTACCACATCAGGCTATTTTTCAACTTATACTCTCCAAACACGGCCAGAAAGAGCGAATAGCTCGAGATGGTGTACATAATAGGATCACTACTACAAGTTCGCAGTTCGAGAAGAGGTCTTTCTTGTGAGCCGGCCGCGGACCAGCTGCCACGAAGAAGAAGAGTAGGGGTGGGTTATCGCGGAAGGCGCTGAGGGCGGACCCCTAGGGAACGCTGACTGACAGCAATCGAGTGTGCCCTCGAGAAGGTCACAGTGTCCTTGGGCTGGACCCACAAGTCAAATCGGCGACGATGCGAGAACCACAGGAGTTCAACGCGAAGGACTGCCCCAGTTGTTGAAGACGCATGGAGCGACGTAAGATGGCCCAACGGCGTGCGATGCATATGAGATTGAGGAGGTTGATCCTTGAAAAGTGAAAGTCATGTCATTTATTTAATATTTTCAGCACGTATAGAACTAAAGTTCCTCTATCTAATAAAGTAAAGATAATTATACCAACCCGTACTCCTTTTAGCACAAATTGCATTTGAAATTACATATGATTAACGGCGAGAATGGCCATCAAATGGGTATATAACGGTTAAAAATATCATAGTGACATGTCATTTTTGCAAAAGACTGATATTTTATGCATAATTTCACGAGGAATAAAATAACACGAAAGAATCACCCAAACGTATTTTTCGCTAAATCCACCAATTACTGCGCTTATAGCAGACGAAATGAGTTAGTTGACTTCAAGTGGCGCTGCGGTCGCTGTAGCCAAAATGGTTGGCGTATGAATAATATCATTACTAATGAGATATTAACTAATATTTTAAGAAATGTTATAACATAACGTTTGATAGTAATATTCTGGTGTTATACATTAGTAAATTCATTGATTATATGAATTAATTTCTGTAACGTAAATGCTGAATTGACTCCATCGTCGAGCTGATTAATATTATCATAAAAAGTAAATCCTTCGACTTTACATATTGCGTATTTCTTGTGATACTTATCACTTTCAATAGCTTAGGTAATTTTATTTGTGAAGTAAGGATCACTTAGCAGGCATATACTGGTTCTTAAATTAATAAGATTCCTTAGACAACTTGACTCAAGCAGTCACGAGCCAACCTCCTTGGGGCAGTTCGCCTCCCTGTGGATGGCAATGTTGTGGCCGAAATAAATACCTGATACATGCACAGAATTTGTGCATCAGACATACAATATACTCACAGCATGGCGAAAGTAGCTACTTTACACTTGTCAGGCCTCATTTAGAATATGCCTCTAGTTTATGGGATCCGTATGAGGAAGGTACGATAAAAGAGTTAGAGCGTGTGCAAAGGAGATCAACTAGATTTGTTAAATGCCGTTATGATTTTTGTATAAGTGCTACGAGTTTAATAGAAGAATTAGGCTGGGAATTACTATCAGAACGCAGGTTGAAATTTAGGTTAAACCTTTTAAGTAATTTCGAAACCGATTTCTTCACAGATGACGTTAGATATTATGCCCTGCGTATTATACTAGGTTTCATGAGATAAACAAGATTAGAGAGATAGGTTGTCGTACCGATAGATTTAAAATGTCATTTTTCCCGCGTACTATTATAGAGCACTGTATGCAGCATAGTAAAGGGGTAGGTAATTGGTGAAATATTGTTTGAGAAGCCTGTAGTGCATAATACATGTATTACCAACCGATCCCTTAAAAATTATGTAGATACCAACCATTTATCTGAATGTCATACTATTATACAGCATGTTTCCATATAATAGCCTATTTGCGTGTTATTAGTGCATGTTTGGCGAGCTTCACCCCCTGCCACACACCCTCGTGGTGGTTCGTAGGATATTACGTAGATGTAGATGTATGGCCGGACTAGATCATAGAAGTCTCTCGGGGATTCAAACCTCCAGTCAGAGACACAACGCTCTGACCATTCGCCCATCGACGAGTGTAAAAAGAATGAAACTTTACGCAATCAAGTGCCTTAATGTGCAGAACCCCTTGACAACGAATTCAAGGATTGCGAGCTAGCCAGACCCCTAAGCATTCCCTACCGAGATGTCGTCACTAGGGATACGGGTTCGACTCCCGGTCAAGAAGGATATTTTTTCTCTCTGGGATTCTAGATAATTTCGCTCGGAGAAATAACAAATTGAAATTACACATGCTTAGAATTCACTTCGCGACCATCTCCCTCACGAAGTGACAAGTTGATCACTAGAAAATTGTATCATTAATGGAAGCTTGCCGTGAAATGAATATTATTTTTTTAGGACCAAAAAGTTTAATTTCTCCCAGTATGTATTTTCCTAAATTGAGGCATTGGCAAACTTTGAACACACTTCCTGGCCTTTTAATGTGGTAAGCAATACATTTTCTTCGTAATCTATTCTGGGCGTAATCGTCATGATATCATCTTCATAGTAATTATCTGATAAAAGAAAGATTCACAATCAAGTACAGTTGCTTCCTATTCCTTTATTGTATTTGAAGGCTAAGTTTTCGCAAGGATCTTCTTAAGTAATTCTGCTTAATTGATGTTTCTATCGCCAACCATTTCTGACGCTTATTGGTAACGCTGATTAGTTATCAATTACAGGTAAAAGATATCGTTTCGAATCGAAGGATCGCAAAAAGAACGTCCCAGCACAACTTTCATGGTTAACGGAAATAATCGGCCAGAGTCCATCAGGATATAAAAGCATGACGTCAATCGAAGATGAGAGTGAGAGAAGACAATTAGGGCGCATTGCATCAGACATTTAATAGTCTGGAAGTGCCATTCAATCTTCGGACTGAAAAGCAAACGAACTCATGATTTAACTCATTACTCTGAATAAATAGAGTAGTTAGCATTCAGGAGAATTTACCTTGGCCTTCAGAAGAAAGATTACACCAGCAAATTGGCCCACGTTCTCCTCGATTAAGCATGGTTAGTTAGCCTGTTGTTGTCGCTATTGTGGGAAGCGACAGACAACTATAATAGCACGGTCATTTGCGCCATTGACTATAAGCGAGAGTCATCCTACAGAGGATTTGGACGACGAGCTTCTATTGCCATTACCAACGGAAGGCGCCATTGGATCAACGGTTTAAGGTTGCTGGCTAGCGACTGCTTGAGTCAAGTTGTCTAAAGAATCTTATTAATTTAAGTACGAGTATATGCCTGCTAAGTGATCCTTACTTCACAAAAAAAATTACCTAAGCTATTGAAAGTCATAAGTATCACAAGAAATACGTAATATGTAAAGTCGCAGGATTTACTTTTTATGATAATTTTAATCAGCTCGACGATGGAGTCAATTCAGCATTTACTTTACAGAAATAAATTCATGTACTCAATGAATTTACTAATGTATAACACCATAGCATACACACACAAATATTATAGCATACACAATGTATGCTATAATATTTCTTAAAATATTAGTTAATATCTCAGTAGTAATGATATTATTCATACGCCAACCATTTTGGCTACAGCGACCGCAGCGCCACTTGAAGACAACTAACGCATTTCGTCTGCAATAAGCGCAGAAATTGGTGGATTTATCGAAAAATACGGTTGGGTGATGCCTTTTTTCTGGTCATTTTATTCCTAGTAAAAATACGCATAAAATATCAGTTTTTGCAAAAATGGCATGTCAACATGGTATTTTTAACCGTTATATTCCCATGTGATCGCCATTCTCGCCGTTAATCGTATGTAATTTCAAATGCAATTTGTGCAAAAAGGAGTATGGGTTGGTATAATTATCTTTACTTTATTAGATAGAGGAACTTAAGTTCTATAAGTGCTGAAAATATAAAAGAAATGACATGACTTTCACTTTTCGGATCAACAGCGTTCAGGTGAAACAGCAACAGCGTTCTTTCATTCTCTCGTCACATCTCTAAGTAGTATTCTTTTGGTTTTGAGTTCATCTACATAATACCCTGCAAGCCACCATAAAGGTGTGTGGCGGGGGTGAACTCTCACCAAACAAGTTCTACATATCATGCATAAAATTTGTAATTAAAAATTAATATAGCAAAGCATACATGCAAAAACATGCAGTTAATTGGGTTAGCTTTAAGTCCTAATACATACATGGAGCTACCAATGTTATCCATTGCTACACTCGTATTGGATATATTTACCGTTATTCAAATCCCTAATAGTACGAGGAAAAAAGGACATTTTGAATCTGTCAGTTCGGCAATCAATTTCTCTAATTTTGTGATCATGGTCCGGTCTACCATAGTAAGGTGGGGTCCGCAACATATTTTTACCATCATCACTGAAAATATTGTCTTGGGATTTATTTAAGAGATTAAGTCTAAATTCCAACCTGAGATCTGACAATGATTCCCAATTTTATTCATTTAATAGACTGGTTACGCTAATATAATTATCTTACCGGCCCTTTACAAATCTTGCCGATATTCGCTGCACACGTTCGAGTTGTTTAGGGAAGAGAGGAAAAGGAGCGTGCTCTGCACATGTGACTCTCGAGACAACACTGATAAGACTACGGCGATTTAACTTCCACAAGATTGACGGAAACAAACAATGCGCGGCTATTCGCTGCCGGCGACCATGGATCACGAGGAACTCAAAAAGTGTGTTCCCTCAGCAAAGCGATCTTTGGACGGTCGGAGATGACAGCGGTGCATCTCGGAGCGCACGCACGAACGCTCGAGAACAGAAACTCGATCACAATGCTTCCCTCCGTCCGAGGTTCGCAATCTCTTCCGCGCCGGGCGATCAAGCTTCGTCGTCGAGCATTCATCATCAGCAATCATCTGATAGAGCCCAGTCAAAGAACCCTCGTTCCTCCGCATCGAGGAGGCAGGAAGCGCGGAGATGTAAGACGATGCCGTGCGCAGCGCCGCATCTTCGAATCGCAGCGATTTCTCGCGATTCTAGTCCGGTCTCCTCCCCCCAACAAACATTGCGCTCGGAAATTTCCAGGCAGGTCCAGCGAATAATATTGAGATGACCAAATCATAATTTAAGATAATGAAGACCAGTTCATCTACATCTACATAATACCCAGCTCAAGGTGGGGCCCAGTTAGGCCCCACCTTGAGTATGCAGCCAGCGTATGGGATCCTAATGAATTGGGTTTGATCAGAGAACTAGACAGTGTGCAGCTTAGAGCAGCTAGGCTCGTCAAAAGGTGTTAAGATAGGGTGACTAGTGTTTCAGAATTAATACAAGAGTTAGGGTGGTTAATCATTATCAGGACGTAGGTTAAAGTACAGATTGAATCTATAAGAGAAATTTCTATCGGATAGCTTTACTGAAGATGAACATATTAAAAAACCAGCGTATTATGCTAGATTGGACCAGATAAATAAGATTAGAGAGATAGATCGTCGTACTGATAGATTCAAAATGGCATTTTTCCCCCGTACCATAAGAGAACAGAATAGGCAGCATAGCGAAGGGATAGGTAGGGGAAATATTTTCGAGTATTCTGTAGTGCATGATGCATGTATTAACCCCTTAAATACTATAGATACTAACACTCTAGTTGCATGAGACCCTATAGTTGCTTGTTTGCATGTAGGTAGTGCATGCTTGGTGATATTCACCCCCTGCCACACACCCTCGAGGCTTGCAGGGTATCGTGTAGATGTAGATGAACACTTCCCCTTCGATCATTTCCTAATCCTACGGAGAGCATGGAAAGCAATTTCGCCGACATTCTTTAATTTTCTAAACAATTGACATTCCTTTTCACGCCATATTTCAAATCACACGAGTCAAATTTCGATAGGATGACATTTTTTCACATTTAAAGACTAGCTTGGTATTCTTTAAATTTTTTTTGTCCTTATTTCTGCCACAGGAAGGAATAAAGTGAATTCCGACGTCTTAAACTTCAAGAAGCAGGCATAAATTATACATTTCAGCAGTCAAGCGGGCACTGGACATCCAACAGCGCGCTGTGGCATGTTCGGTAGTGCGTCGTCCGGAGAACCCAATAGGTCGTGGGTTCAAATAGCGCCCGGAAAATGGGACGACGAATTAATTAGGGTTAAATGGAGAGATATAAGCTAATCACTTGGGGGTACCCTAAAACCTAATATACCTTGGTACTATTGCATATTCGCGGTTCCAATCAGTACGAGATATTGTGCGCATTTCCCAAGCTATTGTTCATAGTTTCCATGTATTTACTATACTCGATATAGTTGTGTAAATGTAGTTTAGTAAATTTGCTCTTTGTACGTTGTATTATATTTATTGAATTTGGAATATGCTGTGAAATATGTAACTGAATTAAATGTAACACATAAGGGATAAGAAGATTTTTTACATTTAAGGAAAATTTAAATATTCAAGGACACAATTTCTGTTTAGTCGTAGGGCCCTTAGTATTTCATTTTCTTAATTTCTCTTGTAACAGCCGCAAACGCCATAATCAAGGAATGGCAACCACAACAAAGGAAGTTTCCTACAGGGGTGCCTAATTTCACTCTCTTTTTATGTTTATTTATTGATTTTTTGTATCTATTTGAAGTGAAATAAATGTTTATTATTACTATTATTATTGTCCTGTAAGTACATACATCTCCATGCGACAATACATAAAACAACTGCTGTTACCTGAATTCGCAAAGCGCTGTTTCTCCAAATACGGGCCGGATTGATTTCCATAAAAACATTTAAATCCAAATAAGAATCTCGCCATGCCTTTTAAGGTGAAGATTAATATCCCAAAAGCCGTAACGATAAGGGGGCAGGGGAAACTTATGGTTTGCACGGCGCACACGAGGTACCCTTATGGTTACGGATTTGTGGATATTAATCTTCATTTGTTATTTGTTACCGCCGTAGATACGTTCTTTCATTTTTCCATTTAAAGTCTCCATCGCGAATGACGTAATACACTAAAAAATCATGAAATCAACTAGCTATCGCATAGAGCTCATCTCAAATAAAATTTCCTAACCCTGACTTCATAACTATGTTTACCTCCGATTGGAACACTTTTTTCTTTTCCGTCAGAACTGCATTCACACCTTCTCGTCCGGATTAAAGATGATTCCCGTTCTTCATCCGAGCGCGAGAGGATGGAAACGAGCACATACTAATGGCGCATTCAATATGCAAACAATGAAAAACACTAAGAAATCGAATATTTATGCATTCAATTGACTATCATCGGTTCACGATTGGTCGGTTATGAGGCACAAATTTTTAAAAAATCCAAATACGAAAATGCTTTGTTTACATAGTAAAACTTTAATTTTAGCCCCGGTGGCGGCGAGGTAAAGACTTCGCCTGCTAATCCTGGTGTGGCAGGTTCGAGTCCCGCCTGGGTGGGTATTTCTCCACCCAGAGGGGTTTGTTTGAAACGGCCGGGATTATCTCGATTAGGTAACCAAGGAGTCACGTGGTACAAACGCGAATGGTTGGCAAATTTAGTGCGTCTGAATCGCCCGCTACAATTTCATTTATTGTTTCCACTCGAGTTTTTCTCGTCTGTTTCAACAATAGAGCCCCAAGACGAGATAAAACACGAGTGTAAATAACGAATTTGTTTGTAGTCAACGGTTTTAACAAACCAAATCTTCGAACCATTCGTGTTTATACCACGTGACTCCTTGGTTACCTATTCGACGATTTCAAGAACAATCCCCCAGGGCATGGATGTATGTCAGTAAGCTCTGTTGGTCAGCCCCCAGGAAACCTGATGACAGGCCAGTGACTATTGGGGTTCCGGACGTATATAGTCCAACAGAATCGTCAGGATGCAAAAGAAAACTCATTAATAGTAAAATAAGACGACTGGTTTCATCCTCCATGGGGCAACATCAGGTGAATGCACAGGTTACACTCCGTTTAGTGGAGTGATGGAGTGTGGCAGGGGTTGCGGAAGGAAGACCTTGACTCCATGTCAAATGAAATGGGAGATGACATGCAGTGTTTTTTGTAGGAGGAGGGGGAATCACTAGTCGCAATTTTTAGCGCGATTTCGAGGCGATGGGCTAGAAGACATAACGCCATCCACAATACGACCATGGGTTGAATCTTTCTTTCTCTCCAGCTCCTCTAAAATGTCCAGCTTCTTGCCTTTGTTCTCTATCTGAAGGGACTTTGGAGTCGAATCGCTCCTCACACAGGTGTTTTGCAAAATATGTCTGGTGAGATGTTTCCCGTTGCGTCCTCTGTGTTCTTTGGTGCTGCCAACCTATTCCCTTCGTTCATCCCTTGACTCCAGACCTGTAATCCATACCACTCCAAACTCCTCTTCACTAATCTTCACGTTAAAGCATTGCTCAAGATTCTCCACATATGTTCCCTCTTCCTGGCGAGTGCCTGCTCAGCCTGAGTAATCTTCCTAACATAATTACTATTACGCTTCACCACCGTCAAAAATGTCACCTGCAAAGCTAAACTGTTTCGCCTACGCCAGCCGATGATATCCCAAAATTACGTTCAGCTTTACCTTTTTATTCATAACATCACGTTAGTAACCTCGTGAACGACCCTCACCCCAAATCTCTGGCGCTGGATTTGTTGATGGTCTAAAGATACGTTTACACACGTAGCAGTTGAGTTCTGCGACAGTCAACAGTTGAGCCATACTCGCTCGTGTAAACAGCAACCGCGATGCGACGTCAGATCGATACTGGAAACATGTCGAAAACTATCGATGCACGTTCGAGCTATTAGCAAACTTGAAGCCCGTCTACTTTCCAGAGGAAATGTATCCAACACAATCGTCAACGTTAAGCAATACACGACGGAATTTGGATATAATAACAAGGATATCCCTTCCCAAAAGGGGAGATTCTACTCTTTAAAGAATAGGAACAAAAGATAATCGTCAATGGACTTTATTCCTTGATGAATTTAATGAAAATTTAAGCGAAATTCACTATTGAAATAAAACGCTTTTGATTTGTTGTGGCAACGCCTAAATAGCGGCTTTAAGCTGCATAGAAGTTGGTGCAAACGCATCATAGCAGTAGCGATATAGATACAGCGCGAATCTCGCGACTGTCATAGCAGTCAACTGCTACGTGTAAACGCTGCTTAAGGAATGAGAACACGAAATAAATGAACATGTAATTTTTTTCGCTTTAAGAATTTCATGAAAATTTAAGCATCAACCACGAATGGCATCAAACGCTTTTACTTTGTTATGACAACGCCTTAAATAGCGCCTTTAAATAGCCCGCATAGAAGTAGGGACGTATCCTATAGGTGGGTTTACACGTAGCAGTTGACTGCTACGACAGTCAACTGCTAACAACTATTGAGCTCCACTCGCTTGTGTAAATAGCAACTGCGATGCGAGTTCAGGTCGATACTGGACACATGTCGAACACTATCGATCCTAGTTCGAGCTATTAGCAAAGTTGGAGCCCGTCTACTTTCATCTACATCTACATCTACACGATACCCTGCAAGCCACCGCGAGGGTGTGTGGAGGGGGTTAAGATCACCAAGCATGCACTACTAACATGCAAAAAAGCAACTAAAGTGTCTCATGCAACTAGATTGTTAGTTTCTATAGTATTTGAGGGGTTAATACATGCATCATGCACTACAGAATACTCGAAAATATTTCCCCTACCTATCCCTTTCCTATGCTGCCTATTCTGTTCTCTTATAGTACGGGGGAAAAATGCCATTTTGAATCTATCGGTACGACAATCTATCTCTCTAATCTTATTTGGCTGGTCGAATCTAGCATAATACGCTGGTGTTTTTAATATGTGCCTAACATCTTCAGTAAAGCTATCCGATTGAAATTTCTCTGATAGATTTAATCTGTACTTTAACCTACGCTCTGATAATGATTCCCACCCTAATTCTTTTATTAATTCTGAAACGCTACTCAACCTATCGTAACATCTTTTAACGAACCTAGCTGCTCTACGCTGCACACTGTCTAGTTCTCTGATCAAACCTAAATCATTAGGATCCCATACACTGGCTGCATACTCAAGGTGGGGCCTAACTAGTGAAAAATAGCATTGCTCTTTTGTCTTCTCATCACATTTCCGTAGTACTTTTTATAAATCCTAGCTTTCTCTTCGCTCGGCCGCATATTTCCCTTATGTGTCTTCCCCACGATAAATCCTTAGTGATTGTTACACCTAAATATCTTATGGTTTCTACGTTTTCGATCTTCGTGTTACTAATTTTATAGGTATGCTCTATGGAATTATTCCTCCTCCAAAAATTGATAGCTATACACTTTTTAAGGTTAAGCTCTAACTGCCATTTGTCGCACCACTCTTGCATTGCATCTAAATCTTTGCTAAGCGATTGATTTCTTGTCTTCTTCATTTGATATACCCCTATACACTACCGCATCGTCTGCAAAGAGTCTAAGCTTACTACTAACTACGGTATCCAAATCGTTTATGCATAGAATAAATAGGAGCGGATCTACTACGCTACCCTGGGGAACTCCCGATGTGACTTTGATTGTGTCCGACATGATACCATCTACGACAACCCTCTGCTCTCGTCCACTTACGAATTCTCTTACCCAACACACAACGTCTTTATTTATACCAAAACTCTCTAACTTCAAGATTAATTTATCATGAGGAACTTTAACGAATGCCTTTTTGAAGTCTAAAAATATCGCATCAACCTCAGTACTGTATTCGCCGTAGACTAAAATATCGTGTACGAATAAATCTAATTGTGTCTCGCAAGATCTACCTTTCCGGAACCCATGTTGGCTGTTTATGAGTAATTCCTGACTATCACAATGCCCCATGATCGAACTGACTACAATGTGCTCAAATATCTTACAAGAGATTGACGTGAGTGAAATGGGTCTGTCGTTACTAGGTTCTTCCCTATCACCGCTTTTAAAAATAGGTGTAATGTTAGCTACTTTTCAATCCTTGGGTACTATGTGGTTCTTTAGCGTTTTATTGAATATTATTTCTAGATAGGGGGCTATTTCAGAAGCTAATGTTTTATATATTCTGGAAGGAATTTGATCGGGACCTGGTGATTTGTTTTTACTTATGCTTTTTAACTGCTGCTCTATTCCGCGACATGAAATGTTTATTTCGGGCATTTGCTCACTGAAAGTGTTCGGCGGTGGTTCCACTGCGTTGTGTGACGATGAGTTGAATACGCCTTGGAAGAAAGTGTTTAAAGTACTGGCTTTTTCTACACTGCTGGTGACTCTGATTCCTTTATCGTTTTTAAGTGTGTGCACTGTGGACCTATTTCCCTGAGTTCTCTTTCTCACATATGACCAAAACACTTTAGGATTGCTATCTAAATATTCTCCTAACATCTTGCTCTTGAAATGTGATAACGCTTGCCGACATGATTTCCTTGCTAATGCTCTCGATTTTTTATAGTTTTGAAATAGCTCATTTTTTTCCTCTACCGATAGACCCCGTCCTGCATTTTTCATCCTAGCGTGGCATACCCTTTGTCGCTTTAGTGATTTCCTAACCTCCGCGTTATACCACCTTGGCTCTGTATTATCCCACGGAAGTATGAATGAACTGGATATCGGGAGTCGATATTTCGAAACGCGATATCAAGATATGTCGATATCCGATATCCCGATATGTCGATATCCGATATCCCGATATGTCAATATCCCGATATGACGATATCCCGATGCGACGATATCCCGATATCCTGATCCCGGTGTTTTCTTCTGTCACCCTTAATAAGGTCTTTATTTAGCGCAATTCCTGGTAAGTTGATCGGATTGAAGAGCTATAAACGGTCTCTTTCTTATCAAATACTACACTTCCTCAATCGCTAATTATATATTTTAAATTGTCTAATTTGTTAATGTTATTAACTATAACTTTTTATCATAAATTTTGGATGTATGGAATGGAATGGCCATGGTGCGATTTCATCACTGAAAACTCGATTTCAACAAGAAAAGTTCAAATTTGTTTATAAAATTATTGTTTTTAAACCATACTTCGGAATTTAAAAAATTTTCACCATTCTTTGACCAAGGAAAAAGGTTATATTTCAGCTCATATGGGCCGTATCAGCGGCGTCGGAAGTGAGGGGCAGGGGGGGCATTTGGCCCCACCAGAATTTGCCCCGGACCCTTGAGAAATGAGTCTTCATTAATAAAAATTAAATTTCGCTTGTTTCCAGCTTGCCTTTTCTCTTCTGACGCATATTCTACCACCTTCATATGCACTTTTAGCGGAATTCTAGTCTCCACCCCCTCCTATCCGCAAAAAATACGGGCCCTTTGCATAGGAGCCGGGCCCTTTTCTTAAGAGCCGGGCCCTTTTCAAGGTTGGCCCCTCCCAGCGAAAATAGTTCCGACGCCCCTGGGCCGCATCAAAAAATTGAAAAGAACCTTTATTATCTAAAATTATATGCTCTTTCTCCTTAAGTAGTTATATTATAAGTCGATATCCCGATATGTCCATATCACGATATTTCCTATTTATATCGGGAAACCGATATACCGGCGAATCCGCGATATCAGAATGATATCGCCGTGCGATATTCAAAACAATATATCGCACAGCTCTACTTGCAGGACTCGTTGTCTTCGGACGTTCACCTTCAATATTATACCACTTATGAGTATACTAACCATGATCTCCGCTTGGTGATCCCTTTATATCCAGACAAAACACTATTCAGGTGCGTGCGAAGTCTTTCTTGGTGCGTTAATGCAACCTGATCTCCAACTAAAAATGCAAATGCTGAATCTCACATGCTTGATAATTGAACAGTTATCCCTTTTTTCCTGGTGCCATTTCACTTCGTTGAGGCGGTGGCCGTGTGAAGTCGCAGGCGCCTACCAGACACTGTCCAACAGCAATTGCTCTTCTTCGTTGGTTGGCATGTTAAATTTGATTCGTTTATCCTCTTTTCGCTCATGGATAGTGATGACAGCTTGTGCGATCCTTATCTGGGTACCAATGGGGTCCTTTACCTTATTTTTTTATTGCCGAATATGATAAGAGTTTGTAAAATAAAAAGACCCGTATTTTTCCGTTTTTTGACCCATCACATATTTCTCGAGTTACAAGAGGCGAAAAACTGAAGTTTTCAACCCTTTCGGAAAAGTGGGTGTGGTGCAACCTCTGACGTATATCGACTTCGTCCAATCACAGCTGACTCTGCCAATCGGAGCGATTGCGACACAATATGTGCGCGCAGACCTTCCGAGAACCCCCCTCCACTCCCTTCCCTTCCACGAAAAGCAGTCAAGGACGGGAGGAAAATGACGTCAATGTTATCACAGCAGCTTGTTCGGTGGTCGTCATCTTTTGCTTGTTTTAATTTTTGATTTAAGAGTGAATGGTTGTAGTTAGAAGATTAATTTTTTCACTAAAATTCTTTTTTCGTTTCCATCTAACAATTTCGTGTACAAAATTGCGATTTCGGTTCCGAGTAAACGCCTCCATTGTATGCGATGGATGTGATAGAAGCTTCTTGAATATAATCAACGCTGCGCGAGATCTGGCTGCATCCTAAGTTTCCTTTATCGAGCAACACTTACAATGAGACTATTTCGAGGCATAATGGCCTCTCATTGTATCCTTTTATCTCTAAAAACAATCAAATCGTGTCATTGGGAACTTGACGGAAAATTCGCCTCGCGGAATAGCCCGGCATTGCCTATCTATTAAGTTTGCTGTGATTGCCGATAGTCGTGCAGGATTAATGCATTACTTCCAATCATATGCACGCGTCAAATCTGTCGTGGTATTCACTTTCTCTGCTCCAATTTCCCCAATATCACGGTTGACATTTGCACCCTTACGGTGACAAGGTGTACAAAAAGGCGAAGTACATTTACTCTGTTGATCTACGCTTGATTTACGCTGTATATTCGACAAAAATGAAATTCTTGATCGAAATTGGTTGGAATGAAATTCGTGGTTCAGAAGACAGGTCCGCACGCAGAGAAAAATATCTCAAATCACAAAGCTACGTGTTTGGAAGCGTTCCATTGGGCGACGAAGTGTCCTTTTTTCGCGGGTGGGCCAACCACGTGCTTATTCTCAAAGCTTTTCGGAATGTGTGACGCACATTGGACACGTCATATTGTCCTGAAGGGGTTGTGAAACAGTTAAAGGGTTTAAAAAAAACCTACTCTCCAATGGTTTAGTCTAATATTGAGATTCAGGGTCATCCTGACAAGGTCAACTATCGAATCCTAGAAGAGAAAAAAAAATCGTGGAGGCATAGGGAAGGGTAATCAGTCAACTCCTTGGAGCTTTGAGGACGAATTCCTGTGGGGAAAATGCGATGTCTTTCGTCCCGTCCTAATATATACACCCGCGTGTAGGTACCTATATCTGCGTCTTGGCACGCTCGTCCGGCTGTGACGACGAGGCTGCGTGATCTCCCCTCTCTCGCCCTTGATGGGGACTAAAAACAAAATCACTTTCGCCCGTTTGACCCTGCGCTCCCATGAAGGGTTCCCCCTACCTCCCCTCTTACAACGGGAGGCCCACCGAAATTGCCTTCAATTGGTTCCCTCCCGATCTCTTCCTGTGCCATTCCTCTGGAGCCGACTTCATCTCCCTCCCCCCCTTCATGTGCGACTGCCGATCACCACTCCCGTGTCATCACGTGCTGTTGTGGGCCTGGCGGCAGTCACATTACGGAGCGTTAGCAAGCCTCCCAGCCAAAGGATTTCGCTGTCAAGGTGGGTTTCCCCGCAACATCCAAGAACGTCTATACACTTATAACTCACGGGCAACCGACTGGAAAGTAGCCATCAATCCCAAAAATGTGTTGAAGTTCCTTTCTTCCTCAAGAAAAGTAGTAAACCCCGCAGAAGCCTGGGAAATCTACTTACCTTCAACAATGAAATCATCCCCACCAAAAATTACCACAAATTTCTCGGCATCACACTGGATTCAAAACTGCAGTTCCACCCAAATTACAAAAATATCAACGAAAAATTTCAAAAAAATGAAACGATCCCTTTACCCACTGTTAAACAACACCATGTCATTGAATCTTAAAAAATTAATCTACGAAGTCATCATCAGACAAGCCGCCATGTATGGATGTGAAATCTGGGCAGCCAGTCTCTCCCGTACCTAACAAAAAAAACTTCAAACCATCCTAAACACTTTCATAAGGAGCATAGCAGGTTCACGTTGGTTCCACTCAAATCCATCATTACACAATGAACTCGGAATACTTCTTATTACTGAATATACATCACAAACAACTGCTTGAAATTCAAACGCTCCATAGACAAGAATCCCAATCCCTCATTCGACAACATGTGAAATGTCAGCCTCACCGAAAACCTTATTCCTCCACAGTATATCCTCTCCTCCATGCACCCTTGTAAGATCACCAAGAAAACCGTCAAAATTCACCCTGCTTTCACCCATCTTGATCCACCAAACCTGATGTAACCTTTTCCCAGCGAGTCTACGGATTACTCTCCAGGCAAAAACTCATTACTAAAAACTATTTTCACAAATTCAGATCCCATTCAGATGACATCAACCGCAGAGCAGCCCCCATATCTGCTACCTCCGGAACCTGATTAGTTACAAACAAAATTTGAAATCCCTAAAATACATCAAACAGCAGTACTACCAATGAGACGTATAATAACCTACTCTATCCAAAATCATCTCATCACTTCACACACAAAAACATTTCAAATCAAGAAGAATTCACTGTGAAATCACACCACAAAGAAGAACATACATTTCAATACACAAGTACAAAGAAGAACACACACTAAATCACAAAAAGAACACACACACACACAATCACACAAACTTCCATCAATCCTAAACACAACTTATACAAAAATCCATTCCTAAAGAGCTGCGCCGCAAGGACAACAGGCTGAGAGAAACCTAAAAGGCAAATAAGCCTTGTAGAAGGACAATACGATACGATACAAGGTGCGTTTCCACGTAGCTGTTGACTATTAAGCAGCGTTTACACGTAGAAATCAACTGCTATGACAGTCGCGAGATGCGCGATATACCTATATCGCTACTGCTATAGGTGCGTTTACACGTAGCAGTTGACTGCTATGACATTCAACTGATAACAACTGTTAAGCCCTACTCGCATGTGTAAATAGCAACTGCGATGCGAGTTCACGTCGATACTGGACACATGCCGAACACTATCGATCCACGTTCGAGCTATTAGCAAAGTTGAAGCCCGTCTACTTTCCAGCGTAAATGTATCCAACACAATCGCAACAATCGCCAACGGAAAGCAATGCACGACGGAATTCGGATATAATAAGAAGGATATCCCTCCCCAAAAGAGGAGATTCTATTCTTTAAAGAATAGGAACAAAAAATAATCGTCAATGGGCTTTATTGCTTGATGAATGTAATGAAAATTTAAGCGAAATTCAGTATTGAAATAAAACTCTTTTTATTTGTTGTGGCAACGCCTAAATATGGGCTTTAAGCTGCATAGAAGATGGTGCAGACGCATCATAGCAGTAGCGATATAGATACATCGCGCATCTCGCGATTGTCATAGCAGTCAACTGCTACATGTAAATGCTGCTTATGACAGTCAACTGCTAAAAATTATTAAGCCCCACTCGCATGTGTAAATAGCAACTGCGAGTATCGTCGACGATATATCGTGGTATCGCAAAGCCCTAACTGTAAGAAAACTTTCTTCCTCTCTCCACTATCATTACCGCGCTCAGTCAGACTTGGAGAGCTTCCTCAGCGACTTCGTGGGTGGCAACGGCGCAGACATATCTGTGGTCCATTCTGCAATTGTATGCGCTGTTCTTGTCGGATAAGGGTCAGACACTCTCTCTCTGGCATTCAGCTGCTGACTGGGCTGGCGATTACGACCCATGCTCCGGCCGGGCTCTTTTTTTTGGCCTTACCTCCGACACGCCTGCCTTGAAAGAGAATCCCTCGCTTGGTCTCACTCGTTTTCTCAGAATATCTCGCCGCGTTACACATCTTTGGAGTCGTCAACAAGTGAGAGACGAAAAAGGCCCATTTTGGATGAGATGCACATTCCTACATACACAGACAAAACACTATAAAAGTGCGTGCTAAAGTCTTTCGTGGCGCGCAAGTCTACAAGGTAAATGATTGCCAAGGCTTTCTTAAAGTTAACCATTCAAACTTGTGCTGCTTCCTGATGGAGTTTTATAGAACGTTTTCTACTTTCCCATGGAGGTGATGTAAACGTTAGGAGCATAACTTTCGATCTTTATATTTATCTCAAATATAACTCAAATTTTCCATTTTTAGCCCAAAGTTTAAGCCAATGGTACTGGTTAATTATGCGACGGTTGAATAAATCAATTCACTCAGTACAAAATGTTTTGCTCAAAGTTATTTGAGTAAGAACACGGCGTGGGACACCCATGGAGGTGACATTTATATGCTTAATCAAATTATTTTTGCTACAAATATGTTAAATTCGGTTTATTAGGACACTTTGTTAGTTAATATTCCTATTTTACTATTACTTAAAATTTAATTAAATAAAATCTATAATTAAATAAAGTAAAAAAATTAAAGACTCACATTTCCACTTAATTTCAGAATGACCCTTATACGATCGTCCACTTTCTGTTTCCAAACCCTTGAAATATTTAATACATTTCGAATTTATCTAGATGTCCCATTTTCTTTCATTTGTTTTAGTTTTTTTTATTTTAAGTCGTCCGATACATATCTGCTCCCTGATTGGTCGGAAGCGTTAAGTTTATTTTGCCTGAAGACGTCTCTGTTGTAACGCAAGCGAAACTGTTGTCAGATAAATATTTCCACGCGGTGAAACTCGATAGTGGAACACTACACAAGTAGCGGGGGCAGAAAAACGGAAATGGGCTTTTTTTATAACCTCTATAACTTCCCCTCCCTTCTTTAAGGTATGAAGGGCCCAATCACATTCGGCGAAATTCATCGCAAAAAACCCTCATGAAGCGCGGTTTGAGTATGTGCGCGACTTCGAGCGGCGACAGAGTTCAGCCATCGTCTGCTCCAAAATCTAGAATGCCGACAAATCATATGACCAAGGGGAAAAAATATATATTTGTGGGTCATTCTGACACGTCAATTCGACCAGAAAATCGGCACAAATGACCCTTAGTAGGGTCACCGATTTTGACCAAATGTGGCATAACGGCTCCATTTGATAATGAATTGAAAACCCCGTTTGCCGTTTTGCGAGAAAAAAAACACAACCGTTTACGAGAAACTGCAACGTTGCAAAATTCGAATTTTGCAAAAGTTACTACACATTTTACGATATATCTCCGATACTATTAAAGCTACAGACGTGCTAAAGGACACATTTTAAAGACCATGAATTGTAAAAATATATTAAGTGATTAATTTGTGAAATATAAACAATTTTATAAAGTTAATAACATTTTTAATGTTTCAAGTATATTTTGACGATGTACCATTGCCTACGATTTTGCTCATTTTTTTATATGTTGTAGGAAAAACCCTCGTCTACAAATTAAAAAAGATTGTCGGAGGTAATATTTCATTTAATAAAGAAAAATAGTTTTGAGTGAAGACGTGACGGTTACCAGTGGCCGCGGCGTCAGGCTAACGGCCGACTCTATGGTACTCTGCTGTCTTCACATCTCTGTTACTTTCTCATTCATCTTCTTCTCACCAAATTTTAACCTTTTATTTTTAGTTAGCAGTAGAAGTGAGAAGATTTTGAATGCGGTCCAGCCCCATTCAAAGTCTTAACTTGATTCCCAGCGTCACGCTGAGAAGGGAGTTTGCAGATAGAATCTGCAACCACACCGATTGGACTCGTTGTAGGGATTTTACGACGAAAGAAGTAAAAGCGAGACTGCAGTAGGCACTTCGGATACCTAACCGTCTTGGCAGGCTGACAGCTTCAAAAGTGGCAACAAGTCCAAGGTGAAAGGCAACGCAATAAAAGTGTCAGTCGTCACGAGTGGCATCTACAAGAACGCAGCAAACAACCGCAAAGGTGTGTGGCAGAGGGTGACTTCACACTAAGTGTAAAGCATTATATTTGGGATTAAGGATTTAAAAAATTAACGATTAAAATTAATCGTTAAATATGTGGTTAACTATTTAATTTAATCGTTACTCTTTGAAAGAGTTAACTTTTAATCGTTAAAATTGTTCATTAACTGATACGAAACTTAAGGAGGTTCCACCGTGACTCCGCGGTTCAAAATCCGGAAAAAGAGATATTTTATTCGATGAATAAATATCGATCCAGAAAAACTCCTATATGGAAAATCATGTATAGGGCGATAACGTATGCACAATAATTCTATGAGTATGCAATTATAATGCATGTTGTAGTTGCATTCTATTTTCTACAAGCTCTTTTAACTCATTTTGACTTCGGAAAATGACTGACGTGTTGTTGCCACGTTTAATTTACAAAGTGAGGATACATGCTCAATTCCGCTAATACGTATTCTAAAATAGGTTAAATGTTTTCTTACTTAGTTTTAAACTACTCCCTTGCAAATACAACTCTTTGTTTTGAATTTATTGATATTCATATTTTTGAAAATTGTTTGGCAACAATGACGCTGCTAGATACCATTTGGAAGCATTGGTATTAAATACACCATATCAATAACCAATGAAATATTTAAATTACATAAAAAATATAAGGAGGGCCTTAGTATGGTATGTTCCTAAATTAAGTTAGGAATTAGACTCATAAGGACGTTCCGTCACCGACACCGTTGCCAATGATAACAACACACTGTAGCGCCACTTTCATGTAACTAAGGCTTTTCTGCTTTTTTTCGAGCAAACATTTATAATATCAATTAAAAATTGTAGTAAGGCGAGCACTTAATTACAATGGTAAATTCTATATAAAATTGCGCATCTTACATTAGTATTTCGTCAAAACGACATTTTTCTTAATTATTAATCTGCAAATTTTACTGCAAGAGCCATGCTCTGCCGTATAGCCATGTATAAAATAGCTGATTTTCAACGTCTTTTTTCATCAAATACATTATGGAAAGGCCTCATTATTTTATTTCCAATAGGTAGAGGGGCCAAGAAATGATGTATCCAGAAATTTTCACAAAAATGACATCTACTTCACAATTCGGTGGAGCCTCCTTTTCTTCAGTCAATTTTTTTAGTTAATTTTGGCGAGACCTGACCGAATTTAGGCGCAAAGGTTGCCCAACAGACAAACGGGAAAATAAAATGGTAACTAAGAATATAAGGGTAGTTGTGCAAGAATGCAATGAATAGGCAATAGACGAATGCATCCAAACAAAAGCGGGGTTGAGGGGAATGACCGCCAAAGTTTAGGAACGCACTCTCAGACGAGAAAACACGAAACCACGCGAAGACAAAGTCAACGGCACGTATACCTCACTCGGTGGCATCATGTCGTCAATACTTTATAGTTGAAGCCGAGAAAGAAGGGTCGCCTGAAAACATTTGACGGATAACGAGGGGTTCATTCAAACTAACGTATCTGTGTCTCTCCAAAAAAGTATTTTCAGTGATGATGTTAAAAATATGTTGCGAACCCCAACTTACTATGGTAGACTGGACCATAATCACAAAATTAGAGAAAATGATTGCAGAACTGACAGATTCAAAATGTCCTTTTTTCCTCGTACAATTACAGATACGAATAACGGTAAATGTGTCCAATACGAGTGTAGCAATGGATAGCATTGGTAGCTGCATGTTGGTGTGAGTACTTAAAGCTAACCCTACTAACAGAATGTTTTTGCATGTTTGCTTTACAATTTCTATCTTTTTTAAATAGTGTAGTTCTGACTAGTATATTAATACTATTCCTTTTTTATGCATGATATGTAGTGCATGTTTCGTGAGAAATCACCCCCTGCCACACACCCTTGTGGTGGCTTGCAGGGTATTATGTAGATGTAGATCTGTTACAATGCGCCAGTCTACGCATGCCTTACTCGACGGTATTGCTTCCTCAATGCATCAACCCCAGTGAATCATGAGAAAAGGTACGCAGGCACACACTCAGCATCCACTGTAACTCTATACAACTAAGCCGTTTCCACTGCAGTTTTACAATTGTGAAGGGATACTTCACATCGCAATGTGGGGATCGATATAAAAAACTAATATTAAAGCACTTTCTGCCGCTAAGAACGATCTTTTGCGGAAAATTACAGACACACCATGATTCGTCAGAAAGTCTTACATTCAGGTCAACTTAAAAATCCCGAAATTGGAGCCCCCTTCTCAGAAAAATTGCCGAATCCTTTCAGCAGAAACTAGGAAACCTGATCAACAACAGTCAGGACACTAAATGGAATTACAACGAAAATCCACAATTCAAATGTTTTTAAACAATACAGATGGATGAAACCAAAATGACAGTTTTCAGTGTTTGCTTTGCTTGTCAAAACAAAAAGACCATTAAGGTTACAGCTTTGGGGATATTTTATTCTTCATTTTTTAAAAACAGCGAGAAAGAAATAGTTAGTAGACTAGCCCAGGCAAAGAGGGCATTCTATCAAAAGAAGAATCTACTTACAGCTGGAAACACAAGCGTAGAAGTAAGGAAGCAATTCATCAGAACGTACATCTGGAGTGTTTCTCTATGGCAGTGAGGTATGGACGATGACAGCAGCGGAGAAGAAAAGGGTGGAAGCATTCGAAATATGGTGCTATCGAAGAATGATGAAGGTAAAATGGATCGACCAAGTGAAAAATGAAGAAGTCTTAAGAACAGTGGGAGAAAAGAGAAGTCTGCTCTGAAAACTATAAAAAGAAGACGGGGCAACTTAATCGGCCACATCATAAGATACGATGGCCTGATGAAGACAATCGTCGAAGGAAAAGTGAACGGGAAGAATGGAAAAGGCAGGCCTCGTATGAGTTACATAGAACAGGTCGTAAAGGACGTGAAAGAGAGGAACTAAGTTAATATGATGAGGTTGGCCGATAGAAGAATCGAGTGGAGGGCTGCGTCAAACCAATCCTAGGATTGTTGACCCTTGATGACGATGATGATAATTTTTAAAAACACCATCAAGGCCTCTATTACCACAGCATCCAATTTGCCTTTATTTTAACTTAATTTAAACTCTAACTTTAATCAGCTACTTTTCCAGAAAAGTAACTTTTAACTTTAACTAGTTAAACTTTAACTTTTATCGGTTAATTTTTTGGTAACTTTCCCAACTATGGTAGGCATACATTAACGTCGGATGAAAAATTCTGTAGTTAGTAAATCCATCGTCGGCTCCGTTCATGGAATGGCACATAACATTATTTCCTTACCACACTTCAAAAACATCCGTGCAGTGGCAATATTTGCAAACAATTAAATATGATGTTCTACAAAAAGTATATTACCGAAAAAATATTCTAGGGAAATATATATCCGCTCAAACAATTCTATTGAGTGGCGGAGCTCGAATTCTCAACGATTCCAGAGAATCGGATAAATTTTCATGTTTATAATTACACCATCAAATGAACTGGAACATAACTGGATGACATAACATCTATATCAAGACTGGTTTGACGCAGCAGCTTATCCACTCTATTAATATCTCTGCTAACCTCTTCATATTAAAATAAACACATGTTAACAGTATTTTCACAGGCCGTAACTCCATGTCTTATTAACAGAAAAGTAGCAGAGGGAATTTCATTGCTGTCCATTCGATCCTCACATTTTAAGAGAGGAGAAAGGATTTGCTCCGACCGTAGAAGAGAGTGTGTTTACGGAGAAGTCAGAAACGGATGGTCAGTTAGCGACGACACGTGGACAACGAGGATAATTAGAGCAAGGAGTTAAGCGATGGGAGGGTCCACTGTGGATTTCTCCGAGGACGTCTTCTCCGTGCACCCGTTCGTTTTCGGGGCCACACTAACGTTGGATGCATGTGATCGGCGTCAGCGCAACAGCGAAGCACTCTTGCATTCTCTTAGTGTTTCTTCGATTGCGTTAGATGCGAATGGGATTCCAAGGAGGAAGACTGTATTCAGGGAAGAAAATTCACTACTAGCCGTCCTCGAAGTTCGACAGCCCCAAAAGTGGAGTCGTCAGTCCCTCTCTCCCTGAACCACCCCCGCATTCACATGGCAACCGGGCACACCCCCATACAACCTGGATCCCTTGTGAAGTTGATGTCATTTTCGTGAACATTTTAGGACACATCATTTTTCTGCCCTTCTATCGATTGGCAATAAAATAATGAGGCCTTTCCATAATATAATTGAATAAAAAAGACGTTGAAAATCAGCTATTTTATACGTGGCTATACGGCAGAGCATGGCTCTTGCAGTAAAATTAGCAGATTAATAATGTGAAGAGAAATGACGTTTTGACGAAAAAATAATGTGAGGCGCGAATTTTATGCAGAATTGAGCATTGTAGAAAAGTCCTCGCCTTACCACACTTGTTTAATTTATATTAATAAATGTTTGCTCGAAAAAAAGCAGAAAAGTCTTAGTTACATGGAAGTGGCGCTACAGTATGTTGTTATCATTGGCAACGGTACTTGTGACGGAACGTGCTTACAAGCCTATTTACTAACTAAATTTAGAAATATATATTACCAAGAGCCTTCTTATATTTTTTATGTAATTTAAATATTTCATTGGTTATTGGCATGATGTAATTAATATCTACCAATGCTAATGGTAGCAGCGTCATTGTTGCCAAAAAAGTTTCAAAAATACTAATATAAAAAAATTCAAAACAAAGCGTTGTCTTTGCAAGGGAATAATTTAAAATTGAGTAAGAAAATATTTAACCTATTTTGGAATACGTATTACCGTGATTGAGCAAGTATTCTCACTTTGTAAATTAAACGTGGCGACAACACGTCAGTCATGTCCCGAAGTCAAAATGAGTTAAAAGAGCTGGTAAAAAAAATTGAATGCAACTACAACGCGCTATAAAATGGCATACTCATACAATTATTGATTATGCGTTATACTCTATAGATGATTGTCCATATATGTGTTTTTCTGGATCGGTATTTATTCATTAAGTAACAAGACTCTTTTACGGGTATTTGATTACCGCGGAGTCACGGTGGAACCTCCTTAAGGGAGAGGACTGTCCCAGTATGCTGGGATACGGCCTGGTTTACTGCCTTAACATCCATAATACGATAGCAGAGATATTTTTGCAGCATAGAGGACCGCAATACAGTTGAATTACAATTAAATCTACATATTACCCTGCAAGCACCATAAAGAGGTGTGGCAGTGGGTGAATTCACACTAAACACGCATTACATATCATGCATAAAAAATATTAATAATAACACACTAGTATAAACTTCGCAATTCAAAAAAATGATAAAAATAGCAAAGCAAGAATGCAAAAACAAACTGTTAGTTGGGTCAATTAAAAGTCCTTATGCCAATCACATGACGACATTGAAAAAGCAAGATAAACGGAAGTTGCTTTTGCAATTTGCGCACCACATCCGAAGTCAGCGATCGAAAAACGACTGATGGATGAAGACTTCTTGATCTAACCATGCCCGTAGTCTTCTAAGACGATAACTAACCATTCTCCCTGGGATAATAGTCGGTAATTCAGACAGCATCTGCGCCTGAGCTCTGAACAAAATTGCAGTCACAACGTGGGTAACTTAACATGCATATCTTGTTACACATTACGTTAATTCCCTGCTGCTTTACGACGATGACGATACGATAGAAGTAAAATAGAAAACGTTCATGTCGATGGGAACGATAGGGTGAGTAGTGTTTCAGAACTAATACAAGAATTAGGGTGGGAATCATCATCAGAGCGTAGGTTAAAGCACAGATTAAATCTATTACAGACATTTCAATCGGATAGATTTACTGAAGATGTTAGGCACATATTAAAAAAAACAGCGTATTATGCTAGATTAGACCAGATAAATGAGATCAGAGAGATAGATTGTCGTACCGATAGATTCAAAATGGCATTTTTCCCTCGTACTATAAGAGAACAGAATAGGCAGCATAGGAAAGGGATAGGTAGGGGAAATATTCTAGAGTATTGTATAGTGCATGATGCATGTATTAACCCCTTAAATACTATAGATATTCACAATCTAGTTGCATGAAACCCTATAGTTGCTTGTTTGCATGTCGGTAGTGCATGCTTGGTGATCTTCACCACCTGCCACACACCCTCGCGGTGGATTGCAGGGTATCGTGTGGATGTAGATGTAGATACGAGCTTACAAGTCTCCGACAAGTCTCCAAATTTAGGGGAGAACGAAATGAAGACAGTGGGGAGATGATTGTTGATAGCACGAACAAGAGAAAAATAATTGCACAAAATCTTAGGCACGATGTAAACAATAGACTGCGAATGGAGCACTTCGAAGAAGACAGCGAAGAGATCAGACAGCGTCGAGGCGATGAAGCGTCCACTCGATAATCTCGAGGATAAAGAGAACTTAAAACCTCCCGACGATGAAACAGTTGCATCCCTCTTGTCCAGGGCTGGTAGCGCCACAATGGGCATGACGGAGATCAAGGTTATCAATGACCGCGGATGATTACATGATCACTCAATCACGCATCTTCAAGACGCTCGTAATTATCTCTTTAAAGTTAACTTCTGAGATTGGAAACTTGATCGCGATGATTCTAGTGCGGTGTCGTGCTTCAAATCGCGGACCTCACCGCGATAGCCAGTCGCTGGGATCGTCGCAGAATAACGCGGCACTTCTGGAGGAGTCTTCGATAGCTCTTAAGGAAATCCATGCGATTTCGTGCAGGAAACGGACGAGAGGGAGAGTAGTTTTTCGCGCGGAGAAATTCGCACGGCACGGACTACGAATGGAGCACCTGGAAACAATGATAACCTCGGTGATGACAAAAGACGGCGCGCGTAAACAACAACTCTCGACAGCGACCCAGCAAAACCCTCGCTCGCTTCCAGGGTTGGCAGCGCCGCAAAGGGAGCGGAAATTGAGGCAACTGCCGCCGCACCATTCGTTAGGTGGGGGGGGACGTCACCCGGGGAGCGGACCGCTGCCGCGCTCGCCTCGTCGGGGAGAGAGAAGTGGGAAATCGCCAAAGGGAGACTGGGAGGCGGCGGCGGGAAAAAAAAGAGAAGCGCGGTGCGCGACTCACCGACGAAGAGGAGGAGGAGGAGCAGCAGCGGCAGGGTGGAGAGCGGCATCGGGAGTCGAAGCGGGGACGCCGGCGGGGAGGATGGATGTGGTGCCCTTCGATGCTCTCCTGTGTCACCTCTGGTGCTTGTGCCGTTCGCTCTCTCTGCGAGGGAATCTGATGCCCCTCGCTCACTAGAGTGGTGCTCTCGTGCGCCGGCCGCATGAGAAAATGAAGGCGGCGGAGCGGAGTGAGGGAGAGAGATAGTGCGTGGACGGGGTGGGTGGGGATGGTGTGTGTCCTCCGCCCGTTTGGTGCGGAACACAGGGCACAGTGGGGGAGGGGGGTGCCTCCTCACATATTGCTGGGAGGGAGGGAGCATTCCCCCCCCCCCCCAATCCCTCGAGGGGGGGGGGACCACGGGACTATCGGATTGGCATTCGCGAACGACCGACCGCGAATAATCTTCGCGTTCGAATCACGCCTCGGCTACGACCATCTGCTCCCTCGCATTTTTTCTTTCTTTCTTTCTCTTTCGCAGACCCTTCTCGGATGCCCTAGCTTCACTTTCGTTCCCTCCGGGTCAAAAGGGTGTCAACCGCGGAGGTCAGCGGGACTTCCGGCATCGTCGAGCGGCGAATTGCCCAAAGGAAGACTTACCTTTGAAACCCCGAACTTTTACGCCGCCGACACGCCAAAAAGGCAGCTTTACACGATACGATTTATTGTACAATGGGGAACATGCACTATTTTTAATACTCTTTCAGTGTGAAGTTTATTAGCTAAAATGTGCTTGGCGAAAATTTTGCTGAAGAATTAAATTGCGTTACAAAGATATTACTCTTTTAAAATTGTACCTTTTCGGCAGCTGAAAAACACGACGTCATCGCATGACGTCACGGCACGGTATCACTATGGGCGTTGTTTATCTTTTTATGCGAGGAGGTAAGTTGCTAAATGAATATTAGGCGATAACGCATGTATTTATCTCATTTGTTTAATGCAATAAACGATTGCATTTCGATATTTTATTTACGTAGTATGGATGGTAACGAGACAATCGTTCATTAATTCAATTATGCCTGTTTAGTGCCCAAGAAATTCTACTACGTCTATGCAAACGCTGGTTTTTTTTAAGATGAACGCCGCCATAAGGGAGTAAACCAAAGGAAATTGTCGGAATGTGCTTTTTAAAGTATTTTTTCAGTCATCGTTTCGTTCGAGAAACGGCTAAAAACCTCAAAACAATATATTCACTTCGTTTTCTTATAAAAATGTCTATCTCCGTAGCAATATTTAATTTATACCGTGCAGTGACGTTAGAAGGCGTTTCAGGTCACGTGACCCTCGTCAATTTCATGTAACATTTTAACATCATTTAATAATCTTTGTGGTGGGCTTCGAAAAATTTGGCTTATATATTTAAATTGGTGAGAAAATTTCGCATCAAGTGCATCATTAATCTTCGAGAAACAAATTTTATGCATATTCCTCATTTCTTGTACAAACCCTTGTATGAGAAAATTGTACCGTGTAAAGCGGCAAATTGTACGAACGCTTGTGTGATTGTGTGCATGACCGAACGGGAAATAGAACCTGTTCTAATTCCATTCCGAGAAACAAACAATTTCGTTCAGTTTATGTACAAGCGTTTGTACAAAAAATTGTATCGTGCAAAGCGGCCTTTAGGCATGCATCGACTTCCGAAGGAGTTCGCCCGTCTTCAAGACATCGGGTGGGAAAGAGCAAAATCCTATCGCGGTAACCGCATTACCACTTTCAGCGTTTACCTGAATAAATTGGCCAAGGAGATAAGGCGGCGTCAATTATTCGAATCAAAAATAGGTAGATGGACAATAAACAACCTATATATCTACATCTACATAATACCAGGGATGTGACCCGAAAAGGCACTTTACGTTTCGTGCCGTACCTGGGAGGCACCCGAACTCGGGAGTCCGAGCCTCGGCGTTGAAGGAGACCCAACCCTTCACCACGGGTGGTTTATAGCACCAACTGACCAGTCACACTATAGTTTATAACTTCTTTAAGTTAAACATTTATCACAAAGCTATGTCGTCTTTGTGTTGCACTAGTCACGCCGATTAAAATGTTTTTTTAAAACACAGTTATACGATATATATTAACCATTTACATGCTTTAGTAATTTAATGTACATTAAACTCGCTTGGTTTACTAATGCACGTAAAATGGTTAATATATATCGTATAACTGTGTTTTACGAATCGTAAAGTGCCTTTTCGGATCACATCCCTGCATAATACCCTGCAAGCCACCATAAAGGTGTGTGGCAGGGGGAGAATTCTCACCAAACATGCACTACATATCATGCATTATTTTATTACTATTATTAGTATTCTACCGGTGAAGGTAGGTTTAGATGGACATTTAATTCTTCCCACCCCCTAAATTTCACACGATGTCTTTCTTCAGCCCCTAATACCCCCTCCTCACCTCCCATCATTCCATCCAAGCTACCCGTTCTTCTACTCCCTCTTCCCCAACGCTCTTCCCTCAATCACTTCCTTCAAAACACCATCCCCTTTCATCCCCTTTTCCATCCACATCTTCTGCCTTCTCCTAATTTCATCTATCAAATATCATTCCTCTCCTACCAATTCTAGCACTTCATCGTTCGTCTTCCTTTCGACCCACTTTTCTTTCTATATCATGCTTAAAAAAGGATTAGTATTTATATATTAGTCTAAACTTCACTATTTAATAAAACATAAAAATTGCAAAGTATGCACCCAAAAACATGCCGTTAGTGGGGTTACCTTATACCAACATGCAAATACATATGCTATGGATTGATTCACACGTACTGGACATATTTACCGCTATTCATATCCCTAATTGTACGAGGAAAAAAGGACATTTTAAATCTGTCAGTTCAGGCAATCAATTTGTCTAATTTTGTGATTATGGTCCAGTCCACCGTAGCAAGTTTGGGTTTTCAAAATATTTTTAACGTCATCACTGATGATAATATCTTAGATATATATATTTATTCCTCGTCATATTTTCCTGGTTATATATTCATGGTTACATAACGCACACGAGGTAAACATTTGAAACTATTACAGCATATTCAGGGACTTGGGCAGCTTGTAAACAAGGCCTGAAGTCTACATTACCCATCTAAATTACCTCCTCGGTGATATCTATCGAATATATTTCATTCACTTATCGTACGAGGGAAAAGGGATATAAAAAATTTCTATCTCAAACATTATCTATGAGCGGTCAAAGGATGCAGTTCTTCTATCTCCGTTCCATCAGCGTGGAGGCAATCTGCCTTAAAAATACTCGTGGAAATAAATCTCTTCGATGCGCTTCAGAGGCAAATGCAGATCGTATGGAGGGGGGGGTGGGGATAGAGTTGTCGTGAGAGTAACCCCGTGCGCACGCCTCCTTCGTTTGTTCATCACACCGCAACGTTTCGAAATCACGGAGGACGACGACGCCTGCTCGCCACGGTCACGAAAGCACGAAACATTCGCCGTGATCAACACACAGCTCATGCCTAGGCCACCGGTCACATTTTCGGCGGGAGGGGAGAGTTGGTTGGAGACCCGGGTTCGAACCTTACACCTTGAAAGCGTCCGTTTGAACCAAAGCTGTGTTTTTACTGGTGATCAGATCTCCCTGGGACGTCTTACGCGGCTCACGGAAATCAAATGCGACCATCCACCGACTCCCACAACCCTAAATTATATTATTATCTAATTAAGGAGGTTCCACCGTGACTCCGCGATTCTATATCCCGCAAAAGAGCTATGTTATTTAAAGAATAAATATCGATCCAGAAAAACACCGGTGTGGAAAATCATCTATAGTGTGAAAACGCATGCACACAAATTCTATGAGTATGCTATTTTATAGCGCGTTGTAGTTACATTCTATTTTTCACAAGCTCTTTTAACTCATTTTGACTTCGGAACATGACTGACGTGTTGTTGCCACGTTTAATTTACAAAGTGGGAATACATGCTCAATCCCGCTAATACGTATTCTAAAATAGGTTAAATATTTTCTTACTTAGTTTTAAACTATTCCCTTGCAAATACAACTCTTTGTTTTGAATTTTATTAATATTGATATTTTTAAAAATTGTTTGGCAACAACGACGCTCCTACCATTTGGAAGCATTGGTATTAATTACACCATGTCAATAGCCAATGAAGCATTTAAATTGCATGCAAAATATAAGAAGGATCTTGGTAAGGTATATTCATAAATTAAGTTAGTAAATAGGCTTGTAAGCACATTCCATAACAAGTACCGTTGCCAATGATAACAACGTACTGTAGCGCCAATTTCATGTAACTAAGGCTTCTGCGCTTTTCTTCGAGCAAACATTTATTAATATCAATTAAACAAGTGAGGTAAGGCCAGCACTTTTTTTGCAATGCTAATTCTACACAGAATTGCGCATCTTATATTAGTTTTTCTTCAAAACAACATTTCTCTTTATATTATTAATCTGCAAATTTTACTGCAAGAGCCATGCTCTGCCGTATAGCCACGTATAAAATATCTGATTTTCAGTCTTTTTCTTCAATTATATTATGGAAAGGCCAAATTATTTTATTGCCAATCGATGTATCCTGAAATTTTCAAAAAATGACTTCATAATCTACTTCATAATCCGGTGGAGCCACCTTAAATAAAGTCTAAGACAATATTTTCGCAGATGACGTCGAAGATATTTCGCGAACTCCAATTTACTATGGCTGACTAAACCATGATCATAAAGTTAGAGGAATTTATTGTACAACTGACTAAAAAATTTCCTCTTTCCTCGTACAATTAGGGATATGGATAGTTGTAAATAATAGGTAGTTGCATGTCGGAGTTAAGGACTTTAAATATCCTAATTAACAGCATATTTATGCATGCTTGCTTAGCATATTTTTCAATGGTTATATTTCGACGAGTATATAGCTACTAATCCAACTAAAAATGAAAGATAAAGCATGTTTTGTGTATGTCACTCCCTGCCACACACTTTTATGGTGATGTTTTCAGTATTATGTAGATACCCTGATGCAATTTTCTCTCGCGTTTGGTCTTTAGTATTTGGGGAGCACCAGACACCAGACTGACGGACCGGTTGGACACGGTTTTTTTTTCAGTTGTCATTTATCATTATTATATGTAGTTACTAGACGGAGGCGGCCGACACCTTAGATGGGATTCGCTAAGGTTAAGAAAAGGTGAGAAAGGGAATTTCGACGAGCGCTCTTCTGAAAGCTTTCTTGGTGCTAAGGACACTCACTCAAGTCAATCTCTTATAAGGTATTTGAGCACATTATAGTCAGTTCAATCATGGGGCATTTGGATAGTCAGGGATTACTCATAAACAGACAACATTGGTTCCGGAAAGGTAGATCTTGCGAGACACAATTAGCTTTATCCGTACACGATATTTTAGTCTACGGCGAAATCAGTCCTGAAGTTGATGCGATATTTTTAGATTTTAAAACGGCATTCGATAAAGTTCCTCATGATAAATTAATCTTGAAGTTAGAGAGTTTTGGCATAGATAAAGACGTTGTACGTTGGCTAAAGAATTCTTAAGTGGGAGAGTGTACAAGGTTGTCATAGATGGTATCATGTCGGACACAATCAAAGTCACATCGGTAGTTCCCCAGGGTTGCGTAGTAGGTCCACTTCTATTTATTTTATGCATAAACGATTTGGGTACCGTAGTTAGTAGTAAGCTTAGACTTTTTTCAGACGATACGCTAGTGTATACCTACGGGTATATCAAACGAAGAAGACAGGAAATCGCTTAGCAAGGATTTAGATCCAATTCAAGAGTGGTGCGACAAATGGCAGTTATGACTTAACCTTAAAAAGTGTGTAGTTATCAATTTTTGGAGGAGGAATAATTCGATAAAGCGTACCATTTAAATTAGTAACACGAAGATCGAAAACGTTGAAACCATAAGATATTTAGGTGTAACGATCACTAAAGATTTATCGTGGGGAAGTCACATCCTGGAAATATGCGGCCAGGCGAAGAGAAAGCTAGGATTTATAAAAAGAGTACTTGGGAAATGTGATTCGAAGACAAAAGAACGAAATGATGGAGATTGTATAGCGTGCTATTACGGTTCAGGCGTTGCTTTCGCTCGTTAAGCTTCGGCTGTCTTCGGGAACTTATCGTATATCGGTGACGATGTGTGACGCAGGAGACGAAGCAGCAGAAGGTGGACGGTAACAAACGACGAACAAAAACTCCAATCCGCAATATGTGGATTACATCTACATCTACACGATACCCTGCAAGCCACCGCGAGGGTGTGTGGCAAGGGTGAAGATCACCAAGCATGCCCTACTAACATGCAAACAAGCAAGTATAGTGTCTTATGCAACTGGATTCTTATGTAACACATTTTAACGAACCTAGCTTCTCTAAGCTGCACACTGTCTAGTTCTCTGATCAACCCTAATTCATTAGGATCCCATACACTGGCTGAATACTCAAGTTTACTAGTGAAAAGTAAATTCGCTCTTTTGTCTTCTCACCACATTTCCCTAGCACTATTTTTATAAATCCTAGCTTTCTCTTCGCTCGGCCACATATTTCCCTAATGTGTCTTCCCCACGATAAATCCTTAGTGATTGTTACAGCTAAATATCTTATGGTTTCAACGTTTTCGATCTTCGTGTTACTAATTTTATAGGTACGCTCTATCGAATTATTCCTCCTCCAAACATTGATAGCTACACACTTTTTAAGGTTAAGTTCTAACTGCCATTTGTCGTACCACTCATGAATATCCTCTAAATCCTTGCTAAGTGATTTCCTGCCTTCTTCTTTTGATATGCCCCTGTACACTACCGCATCGTCTGCAAAAAGTCTAGGCTTACATTTACATCTACACGATACCCTGCAAGCCACGGCGAGGGTGTGTGGCAGGGGGTGAAGATCACCAAGCATGCACTACTAACATGCAAGCAAGCAACTAAAGGGTCTCATGCAACTAGATTGTTAGTATCTATAGTATTTCAGGGGTTAATACATGCATCATGCACTACAGAATACTCTAAAATATTTCCCCTACCTATCCCTTTCCTATGCTGCCCATTCTGTTCTCTTATAGTACGGGGGGAAAATGCCATTTTGAATCTATCTGTGCGACAATCTATCTCTCTAATCTTATTTTTCTGGTCGAATCTAGCATAATACGCTGGTGTTTTTAATATGTGCCTAACATCTTCAGTAAAGCTATCCGATTGAAATTTCTCCAATAGATTTAATCTGAACTTTAACCTACGCTCTGATAATGATTCCCACCCTAATTCTTGTATTAATTCTGATACACTAGTCAACCTATCGTAACACCTTTTGACGAACCTAGCTGCTCTACGCTGGACACTGTCTAGTTCTCTCATCAAACCTAATTCATTAGGATCCCATACACTGGCTGCATACTCAAGGTTGCTGCTGGCTGGCAAGGCTGCTGCTGCATACACAAGGCTGCTTACTTCTAACTACGGTACCCAAATGGTTTATGTATAAAGGAAATAGAAGCGGACCTACTACACTACCCTGGGGAACTCCCGATGTGACTTTAATTGTGTCTGACATGATACCATATATGACAACCCTCTGTTCTCGCCCACTTAAGAATTCTTTAGCCAACATAAAACGTCTTTATTTATGCCAAAACTCTCTAACTTCAAGATATATTTGCATGAGGAACTTTATCGGATGCCTTTTTAAAATCTAAAAATATCGCATCACTTTCAGTACTGTTTTCGCCGTAGACTAAAATATCGTGTACGAATAAAGCTAATTGTATCTCTCAAGCTCTACCTTTCCGGAACCCATGTTGGCTGTTTATGAGTAATTCCTGACTATCCAGATGCCCCATGATCGAAATGACTACAATGTGATCATATATCTTACAAGAGATAGACGTGAGTAAAATGGGTATGTAGTTACTAGGTTCTTCCCTGTCACCGCTTTTAAAAATAGGTAGAATATTAGCTACTTTCCAATCCTTGGGTACTGTGTGGTTCTTTAGTGTTTTATTGAATATTATTTCTAGATAGGGGGCTATTTCAGAAGCTAACGTTTTATATACTCTGGAAGGAATTTGATCGGGACCTGGTGATTTTATCCTTAAATACTATAGATACTAACAATCAAGTTGCATGAGACAATATAGTTGCTAGTTTGCATGTTATTAGTGCATGCTTGGTGATCTTTACCACCTGCCACACACCCTCGCGGTGGCTTGCAGGGTATCGTGTAGATGTAGATTTGTTTTTACTAATGCTTTTTATCTGCTGCTCTATTCCGCGACATGAAATTTTTATTTCGGGCATTTGCTCACTGAAAGTGTTCGGCGGTGGTTCCACTGCGTTGTCTGACGATGAGTTGAATACACTTTGGAAGAAGGTGTTTAAAGTGTTGGCTTTTTCTACACTGCTGGTGACTCTGATTCCTTTATCGTTTTTAAGTGTGTGCACTGTGGATCTATTTCCCTGAAGCTCTCTCACATATGACCAAAACGCTTTAGGATTGCTATCTAAATATTCTCCTAACATCTTGCTCTTGAAATGTGATAACGCTTTCCGACATGATTTCCTTGCTAATGCTCTCGATTTTTATAGTTTTGATCTAGCTCATTTTTTTCCTCTACCGATAGACCCCGTCCTGCATTTTTCATCCTAGCGTGGCATACCCTTTGTCGCTTTAGTGATTTCCTAACCTCCGCGTTATACCACCTTGGCTCTGTATTATCACTGATGAATATACTTGGTATGTATATGATTTGGTATGGCTTGTTATGGCTTTCATTACTCCCGTAATTCTTGCTGCATTGTTAGTTATGACACAAAACCATTCATATCGATGTTGCTAATCGTGCTATCCAATCGCCTTGTTTCATACCTTCATATGAAATGGACAGAAACGAAATTCCCGAAATAAAAAGTCAGTGAGCAAAATGTTCATAAGTATATTTCACTGTGCTTAATATTTTTGATGACGTAGTTTAAAAGTCCATGTTTTAACATGCACACAATTTATGGTGACATACTTACTTCATTACATCCATTCCTCAATTTAACATTGTAATAATTGTTAAAATTATCGTTCATGCTATGCATAAATGACAGTTTGCCTACAGCATCGAGCATAAGAAGCCTAGGAATGGTAATATGGCCCTCCTTCCTTCTGCAGCAATAGCAGCCAAGAGTATAAAGACTTCCATTTCTTGTAAGCATAACGTTTCAAATGTAAAGCCTTCGCACATTAGTCATGGTAATCAAATCTCAAGTATTGGTAGGTGACAAATCGATACATCTTCTTCAACTACTCATTCACAATAAAAATGGATTATATTTGTGTGAGAACATCATACGTTCAATATAGTTTACGAAGAGAAGTCACTACTAGTCCTGTCCGAAACGTGTGCTTCTAGCGCTAAGCATACTACAATGCTTGCTTGCAAGTGGAGGGGGGGTACCGTCGGAAACACCCGAAGTAAACGGTCTAAATAACGAACTTGAACGTGTGCAGCGAAGATCGGCAAGATTTATAAAGGGACGGTACGATAACCTTATTAGCGTAACCTAAATTAAGAGAATTAAATTGAGAATCTTTGTCAGATCGCAGGTTGAAATTTAGATCTGAGCTCTTAAATAAGTCCCAAGACCATATTTACAGTGATGATGTTAAAAATATTTTGCGGACCCCAACTTACTATGGTAGACTGGACCATAATCACAAAATTAGAGAGATTGATTGCCAAACTGACAGATTCAAAATGTCCTTTTTTCCTCGTACTATTAGGGATATGAATAACGGTAAATATATCCAGTACGAGTGTAGCAATGGATAACATTGGTAGTTGCATGTTGGGTATTAGAACTTGAAGGTAACCCTACTAACAGTATGTTTTTGCATGTTTGCTTTGCTATTTTTATCTTTTTTTAAATAGCGTACTTTTGAACAGTGCCTATACAAGTACTAATCCTTTTTCTATGCATGATATGTAGTGCATGTTTGGTGAGAGTTCACCCCCTGCCACACACCTTTATGGTGGCTTGCAGGGTATTATGTAGATATAGATGTATTCTTTCCCAAGCATGCTTCATTGTACGTCAGCAATACGTCATCACTAAGAATGCTTTGCCGAAGCAAACTTGGTTTTCGGATGCGGCTCCTGTCTAAATAGGGTCGTTTACCATATTTTTTTATTGCCGAATCTGATAGTTTGTAAAATAAAAGGACCCGTATTTTTCCGTTTTCTGATCCGACGATTATTTCCCGAGTTATAAGCGGTGAAAAACTGATGTTTTTAACCCTTTCGGAAAAGTGGGTGTGGTGCAACCTCTGACGTATAACGACTTCGTCCAATCACAACTGAGCCCGCGAAGCTACTTTGCCTTATCGCAAACGGGGGAACACAGCTGAATCTACCAATAGGAGTAGTTGCGACAGCATCTGTGCGAGCAGACCTTCCGAGAATCCCCCTCCACTCCCTTCCCTCTCCCCTGAAAGCAGTCAAGGACGGGAGGAAAATGACGTCAAGGTTATCACAGCAGCATTTTCGGTGGGCGTCACCTTTTGCTTATTTAAATTTCTGATTTATGAGTGAATGGTTGTGGTTAGAAGATTAATTTTTTCACTAAAATTCGTTTTTCGTTTCCATCTAACGATTTCGTGTACAAAATTGCGATTTCGGTTCCGAGTAAACGCCCCCATTGTTGATACTTAACATTCAATATCCGTTCGGGCATGGTAAGTATGAAAAACTTTGCTTAAAATTAGAGGTATTCTTGTCATCGAAACATAATTACGCCTGTCGGCATGTGAAGCTTCTTCTCGGGGAAACATAGTCCCGAAATCCACCTGGAAAGTCTCTCAAGGGGTTGATGGGAAATCCAGTAAATATTTTTAAAATAAAAACACGTTGTTGTTGTCACTTCCGTAAACGTATGGGATTGGTGTTCCCATTGGCAACAGTCATGCTTGTAAGTAGTATAAAAATGGGGTTGTCAGATCAGATGATTTATGCACACTACTCCCGCATTCCGATCCCCCTCATCCCCGACCCGCCCCCACCCTTCCCCATGTTTGTCGACTCATACGCCAACGACATCAACGTCATGAGCGGGCGCGTCGGAAGGTCTTCCTCGAAATTCCATCCACCTTTCACTCCCGCGCACTCATCGAGGAGACACCTGCGTTTGGAAGACGTCCAGATCATTTCCGAATTCCTTCCCAAAGCTGCATTCCCTTGCAACAGCCGGATCGCTCCCAACGCAATATTGAAAAATGGTGTGATACATGACAGTTAGAATTAAATTTTTTTAAATGCGTGGTGATGAATTTTTGGAAAAAGAATTGTTCTCATCCTAGCTGGTACAAAATAAGTGATACATCTACATCTACATAATACCATGCGAGCCACCATAAAGGTGTGTGGCAGGGGGTGAACACTCTCCAAACATGCACTACATATCATGCATAAAATTTGTAATTAAAAATTAAAATAGCAAAGCATACATGCAAAAACATGCTGTTAGTTGGGTTAGCTTTAAGTCCTTATACCAACATGCAGCTACCAATGTTATCCATTGCTACACTCTTATTGGATACATTTACCGTAATTCATATCCCTAATAGTACCTACGAGGAAAAAAGGATATTTTGAATCTGTCAGTTCGGCAATCAATTTCTCTAATTTTTGATCATGGTCCATTCTACCATAGTAAGTTGGGGTCCACAAAATATTTTTAACATCATCAATGAAAATATGGTCTTGGAATTTATTTCAGATATTAAGTCTAAATTTCAACCTGCGATCTAACAATGATTCCCAATTTAATCCATTTAATAGACTGGTTACGCTAATATAGTTATCGTACCGTCCCTTTACAAATCTTGCCAATCTTCGCTGCACACGTTCAAGTTCGTTATTTAGACCGGTTTCGTAGGGATCCCATACACTAGCAGCATATTCCAAATGAGGTCTAACTAGGAAAAGTAGCTGATTTCTCGTACATGATCGTCACATTTACCCAATACTCTTTTGACGAATCCCAGGTTACGATTCGCTTGACCCATTATTTAACGAAATGAAATGATAATGAAATAACAAACGTGCAATCCATTAAATATCTTGGAATAAGACTGACACATGATATTTCCTGGGGTGAACACATACGTGAAATAATGGTGAAGCTAATCGTAGACAGGGATTCATCAAAAGAGTATTGGGTAAATGTGACGAACATGTACGAGAAATCAGCTACTTTTCCCTTGTTAGACCTCATTTGGAATATGCTGCCAGTGTATGGGATCCCTACGAAATCGGTCTAAATAACGAACTTGAACGTGTGCAGCGATGATCGGGAAGATTTATAAAGGGACGGTACGATAACCTGATTTGCGTAACCAGTCTATTAGGTGAATTAAATTGGGAATATTTGTCAGATCGCAGGTTGAAATTTAGATCTAAGCTCTTAAATAAGTTCCAAGACCATATTTTTAGTGATGATGTGAAAAATATTTTGCGAGCCCTAATGAAATACTGGACCATTATCACAAAATTAGAGAAATTGATTGCCGAACTGACAGATTCAAAATGTCCTTTTTTCCTCGTACAATTAGGGATATGAATTGCGGTAAATGTATACAATACGAGTGTAGCAATGGATAGCATAGGTAGTAGCATGTTGGTATAAGGAATTAAAGCTAACCCAACTAAGAGCATGTTTTTGCATGTATGCTTTGCTATTTTTATTCTTTTTTTAAATAATGAAGTTTAGAACAGTATATGAATACTAAAACATTTTTGTGTATGATATGCAGTGCAAGTTTGGTGAGAATTCACCCCCTGCCACACACCTTTGAGGTGGCATGAGGTGGATCTAGATGTAGATGTAGATGAATATACCCCCCTCCCTATCTATTTTGCTGATGTTAAATCAAAGTGAGAACATCATCAATCAGCCAATCAGAGCTCAGAATGCACCCCAGACCTACTGAACTGTTCTTGCCATGGAACTCCTCTCTCAGATCGCTGATTGGCTCTGTTTTGGTAACATAATCGATAAGTGGCACTAAATTAAATCAGTCGCCGACAAATATTCGACACACTAGGGATGTCTCCCCTACTCTCCGTGAAAGCTGAGCCTGGTGGGAAGCATCAACTCGTCGTTCGCAAATTCAAGGGTAAAGTGAAATATATAAATAATATAAAGTGATATAAATCATATATTTAACAAATAATACGATTTCTCCACTGGGCATCGAAATAAATATCGAAACCCCTGACATTTGCTTCAGGTAAGAATGGAAGCCAACTGTAATGACCAAAAATGTCTCTTTTTTCTGTTTCCATATCCACGCACCAAAAACCATTTTGCGTGAAACATATACGTCAAATTATTGACGACGAGAAATTGATCAACACGCTCAATATCACACAACTCTGGCGGTTGAAGGGGTCCATCCTTCCTTCCTCCATCTCTTTCCGTATTTTTCCTACGAGCATTATTTTTTCCGACGGATTCTCTCTATTCTCACCTTCTGGAGGTGCGCCGTAGAGGAATTGTACCGCTCGTATGTCATCCTCATGTTACGTAAGTAGGTAATTATGATAGTTATAACATGCGAACATCACAGCGTTCTCATCGTTGGATTGCGACATGCCAAGCGTGTGCCCTGTCTCGTGGATTAGGACCGCCGCTAGACATAACTTGCCTATCGGGAAATTCGACGTGATGCTTCCCCAAGTACCATTCTTCATCTCATCGATTTGGATTTCCAACGACGAATCATCCCCTGTCGGATAATCCGCATGGGCTAATTTACCTCCTGATCCATCCAAAGGAGCAGGACAGAATTCTTTTCTATGATAATATTTATGAGTGTACCGCGTATTCATAATGATAATATCCTCCTGATCCATCCAAAGGAGCAGGACAGAATTCTTTCCCATGATAATATTTATGAGTGTACCGCGTATTCAATATAATAATATCTGGGCCATGAGAATCTTGTTCAAACTTTAAATTCATCGCCTGACTCCATATTTCAAATGCTCTATTTGACACTTCTATGCAGGTCTTGTACACCAGGGCGTAGAGCCATTTCACAACACCTTTATTCCATTTATAATGAGACAACGAAAACCCGGAATCATCTACAACGCCACATCAGGGTCTATTGATGAAATTTGGAGTCATCTCGTTTAATTCACCATTTTTGGTTATATTATAATATTCTTGAAAATTTTTAAGAGCTTCCTTAAAATCCGTTGGATCAATGTTAAAAACTTCGTTTTCAATTACGTTCCAGTATCCATATTGACATAGATATTCAGCGACGCAATACGGTTGCGGCGTTTACTAACGAACTTGAACGTGTGCAGCGAAGATCGACAAGATTTGTAAAGGGACGATACGATAACCTTATTAGCGTAACCAGTCTATTAAATGAATTAAATTGGGAATCATTGTCAAATTGCAGGTTGAAATTTAGACTTAATCTCTTAAATAAATTCCAAGACAATATTTTCAGTGATGACGTTAAAAATATGTTGCGAACCCCAACTTACTATTGTAGACTGGACCATGATCACAAAATTATAGAAATTGATAGCCGAACTGATAGATTCAAAATGTCCTTTTTCCCTCGTACTATTAGGGATATGAATAACGATAAATGTATCCAGTACGAGTGTAGCAATGGATAACATTGGTAGCTGCATGTTGGTATAAGGACTTAAAGCTAACCCTACTAACGGCATGTTTTTGCATGTTTGCTTTACAATTTCTATCTTTTTTAAATAGTGAAGTTCTGACTAATATATTAATACTATTCCTTATTTATGCATGATATGTAGTGCATGTTTGGCGAGACACACTGCCACACACCCTTGTGGTGGCTTGCAGGGTATTATGTAGATGTAGATGTTTGATTAGTATTTTTTTCATCCTAAATGACTATTTGCACCCCCAGCTCAATGAAGAGCAGAAATAAGACTAAAGCAAACATTCTATGAGAGTAGAATGTTACGTGTGTTCAATACCACGCAAAGGGCAATCATGAGCGCTTCATTACGCAATCGTTTATCAATAAAAGAATCACATTATTAGTACGCTTTTAACCATTTTCCTTAATTATGAAATACCTCCACGCAAGTGTGTTAATCCAATACTCAGAAATGAAGCGTTCATCACCACCAACCTACACCCCACTTTTCCCACCGTTCTGGCATATAACCCAAGGTGAACGCCCTCCTTCATATTACTCCCGTCACTAGTTGATGAGTCCCAGTAACGAAATTCCCATTTCCTATTGAACGTAGGAGAATCAAGGAAAGCGCACCCTGTAGCGATTGTTATCGACTTACATTACACGCAAAATACAACATGCTATTTATAATCGAACCTAGGAGGGCGAGAACATACGCATTTCATGGTTAAGAAGGAGCTTTATAAAAATACGTAATAACTCAACATTTGGTCAAGTACTCCCGTTACGACCCATCTCAATAAGCAAATACAAAGCAAAGCTAATATACCTTTTGTACATGAAACTAGAAAAAAGGGAGTAAGCGCATTTCATAGCTTACAAGGAGGCGTATAAAAAAATCACTTTGCTAATTCCAAATCCTTCTAATTTGACAGTGAATAAAAACATCCATTAACCTAGGAGGAAGGAAGTCACATATCAACACGTTTAACAGCAATTAAATCCATCTATTGTATATATCGAGACCAAGTCTACATCTACATAATACCCTGTAAGCCACCATAATGGTGTGTGAGAGGGGGTGAATTCTCACCAAACATGCACTACATATCATGCATTTAAAAGGAACAGTATTAATATACTAGTCTAAACTTCACCGATTAAAAAAGATAAAAATAGCAAAGCAAACATGCAAAAACGTGCTGTTAGTTGGGTTAGCTTCAAGTCCTTGTACCAACATGCAGCTACTAATGCTATACATTGATTCACTCGTATTGGACATATTTACCGCTATCCATATCCCTAATTGTACGAGGAAAAAAGGACATTTCGAATCTGTCAGTTCGACAATCAAATTCTCAAATTTTGTGATTATGGTCCACTCTGCCATAGTAAGTTTGGGTTCGCGAAATATTTTCACTGAAAATATTATCTCGGAATTTAATTATGAGATTGTCTGAACTTCAACCTGCGACCTAACGATGATTCCCATGGTTACGCTAATATGGTTATCGTACCGTCCCTTCACAAATCTTGCCGATCTTCGCTGCGCACGTTCAAGTTCATTACTTAGACCGATTTCGTAGGGATCCCATACACTGGCAGCACATTCCAAATGAGGTCTAACAAGGGAAAAGTAGCTGATTTCTCGTACATGATCGTCACATTTACCCAATACTCTTTTGATGAATCCCAGTCTACGATAAGCTTCACCATTATTTCACGTATGTGTTCACCCCAGGAAATATCATGTGTCAAGATCTTTAATGGATTCCACGTATATAAGTGATAGAAGGAGAACAATTCTTTTTCCAAAAATTCATTACTACACATTTTTTAAAACTTAATTCTAACTGCCATGTATGACACCATTTTTCAATTGCTTGTACGTCATCCTTTAAATATTCTCTATCATTTGGGCAAAGTCATCAAGCCCCACCTTACTAAGCAACTATAAATTGTGATAAACCCAAGATTTCTTCGTATTGCTACTACCACTACCACTAATACCACTAATCTAGGAATATTTACGGGAGCTGTACAATTTTTTTAACTTTAACTAAAGATTTGAATAAATAGAAGAGCACAAACACTTTGATTCAATACATTTATTATTCACGCTAAAATCATTGATACAAACGGTAGCACCCATATTCTTACGCACACACACACGGAAATAAAATGCAGTAGGAAGTTCACCTTGAACGGTGAACTCTTTGCTTTCATACCGTGCTTAAACGCGTTCTTTTGATGTATATAGCTGACATTCGAACTCTGTCGTTCTATATCTCACGAAGCAGCAGCAGTGAAATAAATGTTCTTAATGTACAGCTTAACACTGGATGTTGGTGGGTATCTCGATCGATTTTCCTACCGAGAAAATGCTCTCACCACCGATAGAGCTATTGAATGGCAGTGAAAGTTAACCAGCGAACCTGCAAAACGTGTATTTGGTGTAGGTGTGTGCGTGTATGTGAAAATAACGTGACATTATGGCTGTATGTTCTGGAAACTATTACATTTTTTATTTGAGATAATGTGCACTTTTTCGAATGCATTTTGGTATTGTGTTATTTGTAAATTCAGGAATGGAAATACGTAATAATGTCAATGTTGGTGGAGATAATAATCAAACCACATTCAATACTACGAATGAGCTTTAAACCTTTCGAGAGATAAAAGATTTGTGTACATCACAATAAAAAATTATACAGAGTTAATGCTTGTTATTTAATTCCTATTCAGAAGGCACTAAAGTAGGGACCATTGCACTCCTGAATAAACCTAATCCGTTCTTGTGACCTCATTAAGATACCGAACCCCGTAAGGGTCTGTGAAATCTTAATATGACAGGTCATCACTCTAACCACCAGATTAACCAGATTCCTCGTTTTCCTTACGCAAGCGGTTGACCTTGACTTTTTGCTTTCCGTTCGCGATCGCTCCTCTGCATATGAGTCTGCGTACGCGAGGTTATTTATTGTGGATATTTTGAAGGGCGACTCACTCGTCATATGATCACATCTGCTATGGTACAAACGTGGTAGTTAGAGATCACTACCTGATACAGCTTACATAGTTTGATGGAAATAAGAAAGTTTACAAAATTGATAAAAATGGAGATTAAGAAAGTTTACAAAAACTTGGTAGCGACGGAGGAGAATCTATAGACTCGTATATCCTAGTCACGTGGCATTACGGACTAGTTAAAGATCGTTCCGGAGCGGTTAATCAAATATTACATCTACATCTACACGATACCCTGCAAGCCACCGCGAGAGTGTGTGGCAGAGGGTGAAGATCACCAAGCATGCAATACTAACATGCAAACAAACAACTATAGGGTCTCATGCAACTAGATTATTAGTATCTACAGTATTTAAGGGGTTTATACATTCATCATGCACTACAGACTACTCTAAAATATTTCCCGTATCTATCCCTCTGCTATGCTGCCTATTTTGTTATCTTATAGTACGGGGGAAAAATGCCATTTTGAATCTATCAGTACGACAATCTATCTCTCTAATCTCATTTATCTGGTCGAATCTAGCATAATACGCTGGTTTTTTTAATATGTTCCTAACATCTTCAGTAAAGCTATCCGATTGAAATTTCTATAATAGATTTAATCTGTACTTTAACCTACGCTCTGATAATGACTCCCACCCTAATTCTTTTATTAATTCTGAAACGCTACTCAACCTATCGTAACACCTTTTAAGGAACCTAGCTTCTCTACGCTGCACAATGTCTAGTTCTCTGATCAAACCATTCAAATCAAGTCATTCGGATCCCATACACTCGCTGCATACTCTAGGTGGGGCCTAACTAGTGAAAAGTAACATCGCTCTTTTGTCTTCTCATCACATTTCCCAGGTACTCTTTTTATAAATCCTAGCTTACTCTTCACTCGGCCGCATATTAATAATGATATGTATGGTGGTTAATATGTGCAGCCACTCGGAGACTATATATCGTACTGTGTAGTGCACTATGCATTCAGGAAGGAATTTACCGAGTTGATCATAGTGAGAAGAGAGTTAATCATAGTATAGTTGCACCTACTGAGTTCTTATTTTTTTTAGCTTGACTCTTTCGCTGGGGTGGATCCGAATATTCGTGAATTTAATATATATATCGACAGTCACCGAATACTCTATTATTCTTGAATTTTAGATCGTCTTCACTAATCAGGAGAAGCTTTTTTACTTCGCGAGAGTATTTGAAGACGATGCAGAAGAAAAAATATTACCAGTTCCATACCAAATATCGTAAAAGTAAACTCGAAAGAGTGCGAATGATGAGTTGAACACATCGTTCAAGACGATGAACAATACGTAACAAACGAGTGATGACTATACGGAAGCTAAAGGCCAACACCGGTCTATTCTTCTTCATCCCTTTCCACCGTCGAGTACAAAGTTCCAGTTATTAAGTTAAATTAAATATTTATCCGTTGGAATTCAAGCAGTAATATGTGCAACACTGCACCTACATTTTATGCTCTCAGAATGCATGACGGGTACTGGAATTACGCTACGCAAATATTCGTTGTTACACGCCTGAATTTTAGGGAAATGTCGATAACAACTACATTTATGTTTGGCTCTGAAAGTCACGCATGTATGCAATATGAATTTAGAACGACAATACCCTCTCTTCATTTGTTTAACCCCTGAAATTTGGTTCGCACGCCGTTATATGTCTTCATAATCATAAGTCAACAAGCCTTAGATTGGTTGCACGCAGCTCTCATATCGCATAACCTCTTATTATTAACATCACTCCTGTGTTAAGTACTTTTTTACATGCTCATAGCATATTCCGAAAGTTAATGCATATCAATGCCTGTCAGATCTTTCATCCTTAATTCAGTCAGCAACCTAATAGATACGCTCGTACTTAACTCTTCTGATTTTTATGAAAAATCGATGAAAAAAGAAGTAGTTCAACTCATCTACTGATCTTGACATTGAAAAAACTATGAAACGGGTCATAACCTAGAGACACGAGAGATGTGACGATATCTTTGATCGTACGCTGATTCATATGTTAAGACTCAATTGACCCAAGAGGTGATGGGTGAGAAAATGGCAATCTGAACTCTGAGACTACAACTACATCAACATAATACCCTGCAAGCCACCATAAAGTTGTGTGGTAGGGAGTAAATTCTCAGCAAACATGCTCTACATATCATGCATAAAAAGGATTAGTATTTCTATACTGTTCTAAATTACACTATTTAAAAAAAAGATAAAAATAGCAAAACATACATGCAAAAACATGCCGTTAGTTGGGTTAGCTTCAATTCCTTATACCAACATGCAGCTACCAATGTTATCCATTGCTACACTCGTACTGGATATATTTACCGTTATTCATATCCCTAATTATACGAGGAAAAAAGGACATTTTGAATCTGTCAGTTCGGCAATCAATTTCTCTAATTTTGTGATTATGGTCCAGTCTACCATAGTAAGTTGGGGTTCGCAAAATATTTTTAACATCATCACTGAAAATATGGTCTTGGAATTTGTTTAAGAGATGTAGTCTAAATTTCAACCTGCGATCTGACAATGATTCCCAATTTAATTCATTTAATAGACTGGTTACGCTAATAAGGTTATCATACCGTCCCTTTACAAATCTGGCCGATCTTCGCTGCACACGTTCAAGTTCATTATTTAGACCGATTGCGTAGGGATCCCATACACTGGCAGCATATTCCAAATGAGGTCTTACAAGGGAAAAGTAGCTGATTTCTCGTACATGATCGTCACATTTACCCAGTACTCTTTTGACTAATCCCAGTTTACGATTCGCTTGACCCATTATTTCACGAATGTGTTTACCCCAGGAAAGATCATGTGTCAGTCTTAATCCATCATATTTAATGGATTCCACGTTTGTTAAAACTTACTCTGAAGTAAGACCAAACTGCACTCACTCAAAAAGTAAGTGAAAATAGTGATTAGCTAACTGGTCTTCCTGCGAGGATTGGTGCCATTGAGAAATGACTATCAAAAGTAAATGGATTAGTGAACTCACTACGAGAAAAAGTGAATGATCTTGTAGTGAAGTTAAATAAAACCGAACAAGAGAGACCGGAAAACTCGGTCGAAATAAGAGATGTACCGTTGACCATAGACGAAGGCTCATGTGTGCAGCGAAGATCGGCAAGATTTGTAAAGGGACGATACGATCACCGTATTAGCGTAACCAGTCTATTAAATGAATTATAATGGGGATCATTGTCAGACCGTAGGTTGAAATTTAGACTTAATCTCTTAAATAAATTCCAATACCATATTTTCAACGATGACGTTAAAAATATTTTGCGGACCCCAACTTACTATGGTAGACTGGACCATAATCACAAAATTAGAGAAATTGATTGCCGAACTGGCAATTTCAAAACGTCCTTTTTTCCTGGTACAATTAGGGATACGAATAACGGTAAATATATCCAATACGAGTGTAGCTCCCACCCCGAGAGCCCAGGTTCGATTCCCGGCAGTGGCGGATTTTTCAGTGGAAAACCGGTCCCCACTTGAGAGCCTAGTGGAGGGTATTTCAAGATCAGTACTCCGTCCGTCGGATGGGACGTTAAGCCGTGGTCCCCTTGGCGCCTTTCGTTAAGAGTAGGCTAATACCGACGCCGGGTTTCTCTCCACCCTTCCTCCGTTTCCTGAAAACTCCTGCCATTACCCAATTACCCACCTATCCTAAATGGCGCAAATGACCTCAGCTGTCGGTCGCCTCCCCTGAATAACTAACTAACTAACTAACTAACAAGTGTAGCAATGGATAACATTGGTTGCTGCATTCTGGTATAAGGACTTGAAGCTAACCCGACTAACAGTATGTTTTTGCATGTTTGCTATTTTTATCTTTTTTTAAATAGTGAAGTTTGGAACATATTATAAACACTAATCCTTATTTATGCATGATATTTAGTGCATGTTTGGTGAGAATTCACCCCTGCCACACACCTTTATGGTGGATTGCAGGGTATTATGTAGATGTAGATGTAGACACCATAAAACTATCTCATGTTAACGCACAGTAACTGCTTGCTCATATTGAAGATTTCAAAGTGTATTACTGTACCAACTTTGTTCATGTCATCGGTGTAAGTGAGGCGTGGCTTAAACCTTCAGGTGAATCAGATGTGGTTTCACTTCCCGACTTCGTGTTGTAAAGGAACGACAGAGAAATTAAACGTGGAGGAGGAGTAGGGTTGTACGTTCATTCATATTTTAAATCAAAAAGTGTCGGTCCCTCGAACAACACTCGTGAAAACAAGATGGAGTACATCTTCGTAGAAATTTGGGGCGTTTACTCGGAACCGAAATCACAAATTTGTACACGAAATTGTTAGATGGAAACAAAAAAATAATTTTAGTGAAAAAATTAATCTTCTAACCGCAACCCCTCACTGATAAATAAAAATTTAAATAAGCAAAAGGTGACGCCCACCGAAAATGCTGCTGTGATAACATTGACGTCATTTTCCTCCCGTCCTTGACTGCTATTCGGGGAAGGGAAGGGAGTGGAGGGGGTTCTCGGAAGGTCTGCTCGCACAGATGCTGTTGCAACTGCACCTATTGCCAGACTCAGCAGTGCCCCCCCCCCCCCCTTTGCGATAAAGCAAATAGCGTCGCGGGCTCAGTTGTGATTGGACGAAGTCGTTATACGTCAGAGGTTGCACCACGCCTACTTTTCCGAAAGGGTTAAAAACATCAGTTTTTCGACACCTATAACTCGGGAAAGAATTGACGGATCAAAAAACGGAAAAATACGTGTCGTTTTATTTTACAAACTCTATTAGATTCGGCAATAATCAAAATATGGTAAACGACCCCATTATTAGCTATTATCGGCAAAAATGCTGACACAAGTGGTTTATAACCCTCCAAAGTCCAGAAAAGAAAACATTCACACGTATCAGGTTAAATATTTCGTTTGGCCACAGTCACCTTTCTCAGCAGAGAGAGCAATAGTACTCACCAAACAGCCCGGAAAGAAAAGTAATTATCCTCACCCTCAAGTCATTTACCCAGAAGTTAACACAAGTCCCCCTTCCTTCGGAGAACCTTAACTCCCAAAATATTAGAGGCCAAGTCGCCTCAAAACAAACTTAATCGATGACATCACTGCATCTCCGCTCTTCATCATCAAGCGAACTGTTTCTTGTGCGAATTCCAATAGCTCAGACGTAGTATGTGATAATAAGTCTTCAGCGAAAGAATCCACAACAACTTTATCATAAGAACCTTTAGCACTATAAAATACTTGATTAACATGAGCACGAGGCCAAAGAACGATAAAAATCATGTTTGGCAATTTATACAAATAACATTTTACCTTATTCTTCTAAACTCCACTAAAATGGTATGGCCAATCACATCGATATTTCAATCGAGAATTTCCTTTGAGATTAAAAGATTCGATTACAGCAGAGGGAAGGGACGATTGCAAATCAATGCCAAAGAGGGCACTAACGGAATCAGTACTTTGTGTTGGCTACCCATATTAACTACGGGTACATGGATGTACATGTGGACAAAAAATTAAATAAAATGTCTAAAAAATTCTTAATGTATTAAAAAAAGACTTGATTGCTGCATTTAAATTTAATATTATCTTTTTACACGGAGATATGTTCTGCCCTAGAAAGATAATTCTTCTTAGCACACCAATGATTCTTCTTGAGTTCTTGAACGGAAAGAATTTTGTGATGTTCACAAGTATCTAGTAGTACCTGAAAACAAAATCCTATCAATCGTGCGCGAGAGCTTCAGCTGGGCCCGTATTCTCGTTTGAAACGCAACCTCGGTTATCTCCCCAGCAACGAAACCGAGGTTGCGTTTCATTGATTTCCTCATTAGAATGTTTACAAAAAGTTAACGCAAGTCCCGAAAAACCTATGTTATCCCTTGGATACCACGAGAGTTTCAGAAAGAGAATAAGGACCCTGAGCTCTTTAGCCAATATGTAAAACGTGATAATATAGGAGGTACAGCCCACATGGCAGCGATTCGTGTAGGTCCTACCGAAAACTTGTTTTGCGAAACAATAAGTCCCCAAGGGGTGAAGAAGCCGCGCGAAAAGGTTAAGGGGGAGGGGGCTGGGAAGATTCCAAACGTACATCGATCGCATAAGGTGGGAGAAGGGGGAAGGGAATATTGCGAGGAGAAGATCAATGGCTTAGAAGAATTCCTACGATTTCGAGCCTAAAAAAAAGGCATTTCGATTGTCTCTTGTCTTCTCCACCTCCGAAATATTCGGAATACTTTACGTGTGAGTGTCCTTTTATTTTTCGAATTATCTCAGTCATTCACTCCAGCATTTATACATCCATACTAATATATAAAAATGTAATGGTGTCTGTCTGTCGTCTGTCTGTTGCTCAATCACGCAAAAACTACTACACGGATTGAGCTGAAATTTGGTATGTGGATAGGAAATGTGTCTGGGCAGAACATAGGCTATGTCAAAATACCCTCAGGGTCCCCAAAAGCCCCTGAATGGGCCCTTAGATGGATCCTGGTGATCCCTGGCATTGAGTTCGGTGCAGTGGTCTCATTTTTTGCTTATTTAAAGTTTTCCCATTCAAGGCAGAGGGCTGGAATTTTTTTTTATCGGATGGCTGAATAAATGAAGTTTCTAATTCTTTCAATCAATTTTCTATTACGCTTATTATTTGTCTTAAAATCATATTTTTAGCTGAAAAATCTCACATTTTCTCTGAAATCAACAATAGCATATTTCCTTGACAACCAGAGATCGGTGTGAATGTCCTTTGATTTTCGAAGGACATTCAAGGCTCTAGCATTTAAATATCACGTTTTTCTGCAGGCTCATGATAACACGTAGAAATAAATTCTATATAAGAGGTTTCATGAATCCCAAGGGTCCCGTGTTTGATGTTTCTTAAGGTTTGAAAAAGAAGTTAAAAAAGAGAAACGAATAACGGTCACCGCCTCGTGGCGTTTCTCGGGTAATGTTAAGAACCGCAAAAAAAGTTCTTCCCAGAACGAGAGACGGGCCACATAGAATATGTATAGAGGTACTTTGTGCTCTCGCTGCATGACCGTTTGGTTGGTGCACCTAAACGTGATTTGAGTCGGCAGATTAGGGTAATATGAAAATAGCTAAACATTGATCTCACGACAAGTAGAGTATACATACCCGTATGTTGCTATCCTATTTCAATTACTATCCTCAGTATGTTTGAATACGCTCATTTTGGCGATTTCTCATGTTAGTATGAGTGAATATAGGTAGACTCGGCCATTTATTCTTGGGCTATTATCTATATCTACGACATACCCTGCAAGCCACCTCGAGGGTGTGTGGCAGGGGGCCTTCGTGCCTTCAAACGCATTGCTCAGTTCTTTCATACGTATGACTGCTGCGCTTCCTTAATTTCTCCTTGTCTCCATCCCAAGTTCTCTCCCTGGTGTGTGAATGAAGCCCAGGCGAGCCATCTCTCGGCCGCCATATGGGCTACACGGCGTGCGACAAAGTCCGCCGATTCAGCTGAAATTAGTTTTCGTCTTGATGGTGTGGTTGACTGCAATTCTGTGGTTCGATTTCCGGCTCAGCCGAATATTTCTTCTGCTTATCTCCATCTTCCTCATCGAATGTGAGTTCGTCCACTTCTGTATTCCTATCCTTTTCCAATTACTATCCTGAGTATGTTTGCATGCATGCCTACTAGTGGAATAAATTTGTTATCACTTTCTGAAAATAAATTTCATATCACTTTAAATTTATTGTTTTTTTTGAACTCTTATATTTTCTCTTTCTTGAATTATGTGGACGTAATGGTAATAGTTTATTGTTGAAAAAATAATTAAAATCAAAGAAAAAAATACGAATAGAATGAATCATCTTATTGGTGCTATTTGAAGGATTAAGAGATACTACCATATTAGTAATTTTAGTTTGACATACTAAGGTTATGACTTTAACTAATCTCTTCATTAGGAGTATTTCGTTACTTTACGAATACTTTAAGCTCCCCGTATGAAATTCAACGGAGGCAGAATACTTCACAATCAAAATCGCAACAATAAAAATTCATTTAAGGAGGCTCCACCGAATTATGAAGTAGATGTTATTTTTGTGAAAATTTCAGGACACATCATTTTTTAGCCATTCTAATGATACACCAATTTGGCCTTTCCATAATATTTATGAAGAAAAAAGACGTTGAAAACCAGCAATTTTAATACGTGGCTATACGGCAGAGCATGGCTGTTTCAGTAAAATTTGCAGATTAATAATGTAAAGAGAAATGTCGTTTTGACGAAAAACTAATATAAGACGCGCAAATCTGTGTAGAATTTAGCATTGCAAAAAAAGTGCTGGCCTTACCTCACTTGTTTAATTGATATTAACAATTGTTTGCTCGAAAAAAAGCGCAGAAGCCTTAGTTACATGAAATTGGCGCTACAGTACGTTGTTATCATTGGCAACGGTACTTGTTATGGAATGTGCTTACAAGCCTATTTACTAACTTAATTAATGAATATACCTTACCAAGATCCTTCTTATATTTTGCATGCAATTTAAATGCTTCATTGGCTATTGACATGGTGTAATTAATACCAATGCTTCCAAATGGTAGTAGCATCGTTGTTGCCAAACAATTTTCAAAAATATGAATATTAATAAAATTCAAAACAAAGAGTTGTATTTGCAAGGGAATAGTTTAAAACTAAGTAAGAAAACATTTAACCTATTTTATAATACCTATTAGCGTGATTGAGCATGCATTCTCACTTTGTAAATTAAACGTGGCAACAACACTTCAGTCATGTTCCGAAGTCAAAATGAGTTAAAAGAACTTGTAAAAAATAGAATGCAACAACAACGCGCTATATAATAGCATACTCATAGAATTTGTGTGTATGCGTTTTCACACTATAGATGATTTTCCATACAGGTGTTTTTCTGGATCGGTATTTGTTCATTAAATAACATAGCTCTTTCACGGGATATTGAATCGCGGAGTCACGGTGGAACCTCCTTCAACCTATTCTGTTCGGTTTTCGAAACGTATTTCCAGGTGTTAAGCGACTCAGATGACTCGGAACTGTTATTAAATTGACCGCAATATGGAAGGTGGGTATTAAATGAAGTTCTCTAATGTAGCGTAGCATAAACTATTGTTTTCAACATGTCATTTAACGTGTCCATGCACTAAACCATAAATTTGATTACCCCCCCGCCCCCCCCCCTCTTCCGGTTAGTGCATATCGTTGAATATATCCCCTTTCGATTGATAAAGAATATTTATTGTGATTTCGATCCGGAAGAAATGTTTACATTTGGCCCCCCTTAATTTAGTAGCTTTTTCCGCTTCCTACCTGTGGTTCTATAATACTTGGAAAAAATATAAAAATTGTGTTATGAATGTGTGTATTCGTAGCACCAAAAATTGTTTTGGCATTTGCCATTTATTCAATTCAAATGTACCTATTAAACAGTCGTGTTATATATTTTTGGTTTTTAAGTTAAGTTTATCATTCTAGTTAAGAAAATTAAAGATTTATATATTTTGATTGAGGGCGTATGCGATGTTTAATAGGGTTGTCAGTCCTGTCTTTTTTAGGCTCGAAATCGTAGGAATGGGGCCGTTTACCATATTTTTTAATTGCCAAATCTGATAGAGTTTGTAAAATAAAAAGACCCGTATTTTTCCGTTTTTTGAACCGACAATTATTTCCCGAGTTATAAGAAAGAGAAAAACTGATGTTTTTAACCCTTTCGGAAAAATGGGCGTGGTGCAACCTCTGACGTATATCGACTTTGTCCAATCACAACTGAGCCCGCGAAGCTACTTTGCCTTATCGCAATGGGGGGGGACACAGCTGACTCTGCCAATAGGAGCAGTTGCGACAGCATCTGTGCGAGCAGACCTTCCGAGAACCCCCCTCCACTTCCTTCCCTTCCACGAAAAGCAGACAAGGACGGGAGGAAAATGACGTCAATGTTATCAAAGCAGCTTTTTCGGTGGGCGTCACCCTTTGCATATTTTAATTTTTTATTTATGAGTGAATGGTTGTGGTCATGAGAAGATTAATTTCTTCACTAAAATTCTTTTTTCGTTCCATCTAACGATTTCGTGTACAGAATTGCGATTTCGGTTCCGAGTAAACGCCCCCATTCTTCTAAGCCATTGATCTCCTCCTCGCAATATTCACCTCCCCATTCCCCCCCTTACGCGATGGATGTACGTTTGGAATTTTCCCAGCCACCTCCCCCCCATAACCTTTTCGTGCGGTAGTAGTGGTCGGAATTCGAATCCAGACCTTCCAGGTAAGAGGCTAGTACTTTGATCACAACACCAACCCGACCGAGTCCACGGCGATGGGAACGTCCGCCTCCGATTCCGGGTCATCCACGCAATATCCTATGCAAGCCACCCTGCACAAGGTTGTGTGGCATAGGGATGGAAAAATGTCGGTCAAAATCGATTTTTCGAGCAATCGATTTTTAATCGAAATGAAAAGCTCGACTTTTCAGCAAAAATCGAAATTTGAACCAAAAGATCGATTAATGGAAAAAATCTACGGTTCATTTCTGAAAAAAATGCAGTTGGTACAAAAACATGTTTATTATTCATTTGAAAAACGCTCATTATACATATTTGAATAATATAAAAATCCCTAAAAATGTAGTTATAAAACATTCTTGAATTATTAGTCGTAAAAAATTACAATTTACTTTAATGTGGATCACCGCTTGGAACCATTCGGCTTCACTAAAATTTATAAGAAAGATCAACTGATTGAGATGCTTCCTTGATGATCCAGGGCGTGCCTTTCCAATTTTACCGTCCTTAGAGAAACGTCCTTCACATGGGACGGATGACGTTATCATACTCAGCACTCGCGAAACAGTACGTGTTGGGGTATTCACCCTTTATCTCCTCCCAGACTTTCAGAGGATTGGGGTTGACTTTCCTATCGACGGGTGGCCTGTTGAGGTATTGTCTAACCTCTACTGGCATCTACTTCTAACAAGAAGTGACCTCAGTGGCAGTTCATCGAGGACCTCTACTGACTACTACGCGCTGCTGAGATCAAACGAAATGGTCACGATCGAAGTTGAAAAATCGAGTTTAGATCGAAACTCGACGATAGGTAATGGCTCGATCTCGATTTCCTATATCTTTGACTATTAAAATTCGATTTTCGATTTTAATCGAAATCGATTTTTCCATCACTAGTGTGGCAGGGGGTGAAGATCACCACAAATGCGCTATTGACATGCTACAAACCAGCTACTGTAGGGTCTCATAGATGTCAACTAGATTGTGCAGGTTGAGGAGGCCTCGGCTCATATTCCCTTCTTTTCCTACACAGCGTCTTTTGAAGTTTCGCGGTGACGTAGGATGCCAACAGGTTGTGGGTGGCCCGATGAATGAGGAGGATGTGGTTCCCATGGCGACCGAGGTAGGGGTGGGGGGGGGGGGGGATTCGCTCCACCGGAGGAGAAGGGCACACTCGATCGACACGGCACACTCCTCGGCCAATCTGAGAGCACCCTGCAAACCACTTTCTGAAGACGTGTCCATCCCGCTTTAAGCACAAAACAATTTGTGGATGCCACCATTATGTTATACGAAAGCTCTGAAGCTGCATCATCATCATCACTCATCATTAATCGTCATCAATCCTCAGATTGGTTTGACGCAGCTCTCCACTATAAGTTCTTCTATCGGAGATAATCTCTTCATATTTACGTATTTCTTCTCTTTCACACCCTTCATCACTTGTTCCATATATCTCGCACGAGATCTTCCTTTGCCTTTCTTCCAGTTCACTTGTCCCTCGACGACTGTCTTCGTCTGGCCTTCATGTAGGGCTGTGCGATACCACGATATATCGTCGACGATTTTGAAAGAACGGGCGAAGATTAGATGTCCCAGAATCCCTTGAAATTATGCAACACATCATCAACAACGCCATCCGGGGACTGTGTTTGAAACAGACGGGATTATCTCTAATAGGTAACCAAGGAGTCACGTGGTATAAACACGAATGGTTCGCAAGATTGGTGTGTTAAAACCGCTGATTAAAACCATATTCATTGTTTACATTTGTGTCTGGTGGCCCTATAGTCGAGACGGAAGAGAAAAACTCAAGTGAAAACAATTAATAAAATTGTAACGAGCGATTCAGACAAACTGAACCTGCAAACCTTTTGTGTTTGTACCACGTGACTCCTTGGTTACAAATTCGACATAATCCCGACGACTCCCCCACAGCGGGGTTGTGTTTGAAATCGTCGCGATTATCTCGAATTGGTAACCAAGGAGTCACGAGGTGTCAACACGAGCGGTTTGCAAATTTAGTGCGTCCACCCATTCTCGGAGACAATAGCAAAGAAGGAATGGGTCCTCATTTGGAAGCGATCACCAACACGAGACATGTGTGCTCCCGCGAAGATGACTCCCGTCTGACCCCATCGCAGCGTGTTTCATAAGAAAAAAACAGGATGAGGACTGTCGCAAAAACTCCTCCCTGGCACAAAGGGTCAAAATCCCAGTCATCTATTCAACACAGACTTTGCAATCTACTGTAGGCGCAGAAATTATGTGCCCTCGAGTTTGAATACAAATAACAAATTAAAAGCTGGGCCTACAGAAAAACTAATGACATCGTAATTTTTCTTATTTCATTCTGCCTTATTTGATAGCAGACTTAAATTTTTATAACGCATTTTCATATTTTTACAACAGTTGTAACGTAAAAAGTGCCGGTTTTTGACGGTGTTCGAGCGAAGCGCCAACTTTGATGACTCGCAAATCAACAATAAAGCGTTCAATTGCAACCAAAGTTTAAAGAATGATAGATATATATGTTTTCTGTAGACTCTGTAAGTGTCTAGCGTATAACTTTAATAGAAGAAGAGTTGTGATCAATTTTATAAAAAGTTAGCATTTCAAAACTGGGGTATCGTAGAATTTCGTTCTTGGTCGCGTTATAATCCACATGTCCTGAACGTATCTAATATGTAATTGTCTAATATTTCAACACATGCGTTTAACTTAAATTTATTGGTATTTATACTGCCGAAATCGAGCTCCCTTGGCAAGCGACTGGCATTGTTTAAGCCTTGCAGTGTTTACGTGGACATTCCTTGGTCGCACTGGGTGAAAAAATATTGTCCAATGTCCAGCATGGCTTCCGAAAGAGCAGATCGTGTGAATCCCAACTTGCTCTCTTTTCCCACGATATTTTAGTTTCTGGCGAAAATAATATTCCAGTGGATGCTATATTTCTCGACTTCAAGAAGGCTTTTGACAAGGTTTCTCACAGCAAACTAATTTTGAAGTTAAAATCTTATGGGTTAGACAGTAACATTATATCATAGATTAATGATTTTCTGCATGATCGGGTTCAAAGGGTTGTTTTGGACGGTGTTTCCTCACCGGCAATTAAAGTCACTTCGGGTGTCCCACAAGGTAGTGTGATAGGTCCACTCCTATTCCTTTTGTATATTAATGATATCCAAAAGGTGGTAAAAAGTAAGCTTCGTCTATTTGCCGATGACGCCAATGCACCAATTCAGTGCAGATGCAATTGTGGCATTTTTTGGTACCCCCCCCCCTCGTTGGACATTACCCCTCGGCGGACTAATTACCCTCCGGACTTAGCCGCAGGACTTGCTCGACAGGCGTAGCTAACGACAGGCGGAGCCAACGACGCCAACAATGCCTACGATTCCAAAATGCAACGATTTCGTCTGCTTCGTTTCGTCAGCTCCGTTCAGCAGCTCCTTTCAGCCGCTCCTTTCCCTCTCCAGAAGCTTTACCACTTATATAGCCCCCAAAGCGCGGAAGAAGACCACAAGTTAGGCCATCGTACGAGCCGTTATTTAGTGTTCCCCCGCCGTAGTAAATAAAAGAGTCCCGATTGACCCAATCCTAAGCTTCCACCTCGCCCCCTTCACATCATGCCACCTTTTCCTCCCCTCAATTTGCACCAATGGAATTCCACGTTAAACCCCATTGCACTTTGACCTTCCAGAATATACCCCCTCCTTACCCCAGAGAATACCTCCCCTCTCACGCCCTCTGTTCCAGTCGAGACGGCAAAGAGACGATTTCGAGGCTAGGTGAGAGGAGAGTTGGTGATTGTCGATTCTCCTTTTTGCGCCATGGACTTTTTGGTGCAAGTTATTAGCTTTTCCCGAAATTGTGAAGAGTATTTCAATTTTGTTGGTTTGTACCTTGTCTTTTGTTGTTTAAATACAGTGTTTGATTAGTTAGATTGTCATACTTTGTGGTTTTTTCTATTTCTGACCTCATCTTGCTCACCCGTCTTGGAAAGAATATTTGTCCTTTGGACAAGCGTTTCTCGTGAACTGCTGTTCTTCTTTCGAGAAACGCTGCACAATCATTATGACGGCGGAAGTGATCGATCCATTCAGTATCCGAGCAATAACTGCGCAGTGTAAAGTTGCAGCCAGTTACTTGGGACGGAAGTGAAAAAAACCTTCGCCCCGAAATGTTCGTCTCGTCCCAATTTTTTTCATTCTTGAATCATTCTATTCTGGTCTTCATTCAGGCATTCATCGTTTTTTTTCGCATGACTTATTTTTTTTAATTTCACAATAAAAGGTATGCACTGCAAGACCGTTGAGGTAGCCAACCACTCATATTTAAGGAGCATTATCACTGAGTTTAAAAGCTTCCTTTCTGGCTGTTGCACATTCCTTGGCAATCGTAATGGGGGCGTTTACTCGGAACCGAAATCGCAATTTTGTACACGAAATTGTTAGATGGAAACGAAAAAAGAATTTTAGTTAAAAAATTAATCTTCTAACCACAACCATTCACTCATAAATCAAAAATTAAAATAAGCAAAAGGTGTCGCCCACCAAAAAAGCTGCTGTGATAACATTGACGTCATTTTCCTCCCGTCCTTGACTGCTCTTATGGAGAGGGAAGGGAATGGAGGGGGGTTATCGGAAGGTCTGCTCGCACAGATGCTGTCGCAATCGCTCCTATTGGCAGAGTTAGTTGTCCCTTCCCCATTGCGATAAGGCGAAGTAGTTTCGCGGGCTCAGTTGTGATTGGACGAAGTCGATATACGTCAGAGCTTGCACCACGCCCACTTTTCCGAAAGGGTTAAAAACATCTGTTTTTCGCCGCTTACAACTCGAGAAATAATTGACGGATCAAAAAACGGTAAAATACGGGTCTTTTTATTTTAAAAACTCTATCATATTCGGCAATAAAAAATATGGTAAACGACCCCTTTTAGAATGCGATCAGGATGTGTTCGCACGCCTTTTTGACTTCAATATGGCGTTCAATAGCGTGAGGTGATGGAACCCTCTCGAGTAAAATATTCCCGAGGTAAAATAGTCTCCCATTCGGATCTCTGGGCGGGGACTACCCGAGAGAGTACATCAGTGAAATGTGATAATCATTTTAGGGCAGGAACGTGCGATCACTTCGGACCTGCGGAAGATTGGAGAACCTGAAGGTGGAAATGCGGAGAATGGACCTCGATGTATTAGGAATCAGCGAAATGAGATGGCCCGAAGAAGGAGACATTTGGAGTGGAATTTATAGAATTATTCACACCGGATCACTGAATGGTAACGCTGGAGTAGGCATAATGCTCAGGAAGAATGCTGGACTGCGTGTGAAGAGCTTCCTGCAGTACAGTGAGAGGATTACAATGGTTAAATGTGAGACCAAGCCTACAGATACCATTGTGGTACAAGTTTACATGCCTACGTCGGACTACGGAGATGAAGAAGTGGAAGACGTCTATGAAGATATCACGGATGTAATAAAGCACGTAAAAGGAGAGGAAAACTTAATTAATTGTGTTAGGAGATTGGAACGCTGTCGTTGGCGAAGGTAAATATGGAAGAGTAACAGGAAAACATGGCTTGGGAAATCGAAATGAGAGAGGAGAAAGACTTATAGAAATCTGCACACAACACAAGTTGGTGGTGGCAAATACATTGTTGAAAAACCACCAACGGAGAAGAAATACTTAAAAATGCCCGGAAACAGAAGAAGATTTCAAATTGACTACCTACATTTTAGTGAAGCAGAGGTTCAGAAACCAGGTGAAGAACTGCAAAAGTTACCCGGGTGCAGATTGCAAATATCGACAGTGACCACAACTTAGTGATGATGAAATGCCACTTAAAACTCAAGAAATTGAAGAAATCAATGAAGAACGTATGGCAAGTAGAGAAACTAAAGGAACCTCAACAACGGCTCAACAACCAGAAGGCAGTGGAAAACAAAATAGAAGAGGATTTGACTGTGAAATCAGTGGAAAAGAGATGGGAGTACATCAAAAGCGGGCTGCAGGAAGCAGCAAAAGAAGCTCTGGGGAGAAGAAAAGTTGTCAAGAAGAAGCCATGGATTACAGAAGAAGTCTTAGAATTGATTGAAGAGAGAAGAAAATATTTTTTTTTAATGTGGAAACTGAAGAAGGGCAACTTCGCTACAAAAGAATCAGGAATGAAATAAACCGTAAAGGGAGAAAAGCAAGGGAATTGTGGATGAAGGATCTGTGCAAAGATGTACAAAGTAGCATCGCAAATGGAAATGTGGAAGTTGCCTACAGGATGGTGAGAAATCACTTCAAGGAACGGACTGCAAGATGTAACGGCATCAGGGACAAGAATGGAGAACTCTTTATTGAACATGAGGATAAAGTGAAGAGATGAAAGGAATACTTGGAAGCTATCTTACAGTTAGAGCGGAAGTAATCGAAGAGGAAAATGTGGTCGATAAGGATGATTTGGGAGCCCCTATCTTAAGATCAGAATTTGATGCAGCTGTAAGGGATCTGAGGATAAATAAGGCTTCTGGAATAGATTATATTCCTGCCAAACTAATAAAACATGCCGGAGAGAAGACATTTACTCAGCTGTACAAAACCATATGCGACATGTGCTCTACAGGAGAGATACCCACGGACTTTTCGAGAAGAACATCATCATTCCTATTGCCGAAAAGAAGAGAGCGGAGTACTAAGAACATTTTAGGACCATAAACCTGATGACACATGCCTCGAAGATATTGACGAGAATCATCTATGGAAGAATAGGGCGAAAAGCTGAGGAGTTCCTGGATGAGGGCCAATTCGGGTTCAGAAGAAACAAGGGTACAAGAGAAGCAATTTTGGCCCTCAGGCTACTTATCGAGAAGAGAATAGAGAAGAATCTACCGACGTTTGTTGCATTTGTAGATTTGGAAAAGGCGTTTGACAACGTGGATTGGAACATAATGCTAAAGTTTCTGAAAGAAATTGGAGTAGGTATCTAAAAAGGACCGAAGAGTTATCCACAGCTTGTATAAAAACCAGGTGGCCATAATCAAATCAGGAACCAGCAGTACAGAAGCAAGCATAAAGAAAAGAGTGACGTAAGGATGTGCACTGTCTCCCGTATTATTCAATGTCTATATCGAGAAAGCCATCCAAGAAGTCAAAGAAAGTCTCCGGGAGTGAATATTCACGGGGAGAAAATCAGAATGCTACGATTCGCCGATGACATAGTAGTCATGGCAGAAACAGTAGATGAAGATACTAGGAAATATGGAAAGAATAATGACCAGGTATCATATGAACATCAATAAAAAGAAAACTAAGGTATTGGTATGCAGTAGGAGAAAGGAAGTTAAGACCAATGTTAAACTAGGAAAACAAAAAATCGAGGATGTGGAAGAGTTCTGTTACCTGGGAAGCCGAGTAACCAGCGATGGACGAAGTAAAAGAGAAATTGCCAGTAGAATTGCCCAAGCGAAAAAGGCATTTTACCAGATGAAGATTCTGCTTACAGCTGCAAATACAAGCGTGGAAGGGAGGAAACATTTCATTAGAACATACATCTGGAGCATTCTACCATATGGCAGCGAAGCATGGACAATAACAGCAGCAGAGGAGTCCAGACTGGAAGCATTTGAAATGTGGTGCTACCGAAGAATGATGAAGATAAAATGGATCGATCGAGTGACAAACGAAGAAGTCTTAAGAAGAGATGTCTACTGAAAACCTTAAAAAGAAGACGGGACAACTTAATAGGCCACATCTTGAGACACGATGGCCTGATGAAGACAATCGTCAAGTTAAAAAGTGAACGGGAAGAATGGAAAAGGCAGGCCTCGAAGGAGGTCTATGGAGCAAGTTGTGAAGGATTTAAAAAAGAGGAGCTACGTCAATATGAAGAGGTTGGCCGATAGAAGAATCGAGTGGAGGGCTGCGTCTAATCCAATCCTAGGATTGTTGACCGATGATGATGAAGAAATATTAATGGAAAATAGGAGTAGACTGGAGAGACGGGAGGTATCCGGTATTTATGCAAGGCACAGAAGGCGCGATAGAGAGTACAGAATGGAGAACCGGATTGGGCGGCAATGGGGAGAAGAAGAATGGAAAAGGCAGGCCTCGAAGGAGGTCTATGGAGCAAGTTGTGAAGGATTTAAAAAAGAGGAGCTACGTCAATATGAAGAGGTTGGCCGATAGAAGAATCGAGTGGAGGGCTGCGTCTAATCCAATCCTAGGATTGTTGACCGATGATGATGAAGAAATATTAATGGAAAATAGGAGTAGACTGGAGAGACGGGAGGTATCCGGTATTTATGCAAGGCACAGAAGGCGCGATAGAGAGTACAGAATGGAGAACCGGATTGGGCGGCAATGGGGAGAAGAGTTCGCCAGGGTCTTCCATTATCACCGGTACTTCTTATTATAAGTAAGAGAGGGGTGGGATGGGCTTGATGCAGGTGTAAAGGTAGGGGGAAAGTTGGTGAAGTCGGAAACATTTGGCTTAGCCAAATTACTAGGTGCCTTAGACAAAAATGTGGAATGCACAGAATGAAAATAAATCATAATAAAACTAAACTAATGAGAACTTCCTGAGCAAAAAGGGTGAGAAAAAAATTGAAAAGTATGAGACCTGAGGCTAGAGAAGAATGAGTAATGGGGGCGTTTACTCGGAAACGAAATCGCAATTTTGTACACGAAATCGTTAGATGGAAACGAAAAATGAATTGCAGTGAAAAAAATAATCTTCTAACCACAACCATTCACTCATAAATCAAAAATTAAAATAAGAAAAAAGTGACGACCACCGAAAAATATGCTTTGATATCATTGACGTCATTTTCCTCCCGTCCTTGACTGCTTTTAGGGGATGGGAAGGGAGTTGAGGGGGGTTCTCGGAAGGCCTGATCGCACAGATGCTGTCGCAACTGCTCCTATTGGCAGAGACAGCTGTGTCCCCCCATTGTGATAAGCCAAAGTAGCTTCGCGGGCTCAGTTGTGATTCGACGAAGTCGATATACGTCAGAGGTTACACCACGCCCAGTTTTCCGAAAGGGTTAAAAACATCAGTTTTTCGCCGCTTATAACTCGAGAAATAATTGACGGATCATAAAACGGAAAAATGCGGGTCTTTTTACTTTACAAACTCTATCAGATTCGACAGTAAAATAATAATGGTAAACGACTCCATTGGGGGTTGTGTTTGAAACCGTCGAAATCGAATAGGCAACCAAGGAGTCACGTTGTATAAACAGGAATGGCTCGCAATTTCGGTGTGTAAAAACCCGATGAGTAAAATTTCATTCATTTTTTAAATTTGTGCTTTATCTCACCTGTGGACTCTATAGTCGAGACAGATGAGAAAAACTCAAGTGAAAACAATTGATGATATTGCAACAGGCGATTCAGACACACCGTATTTGCAAACCATTCGTGTTTGTATCACGTGACTCCTTGCTTACCTATTCGAGATAATCCCGACGGTTTCAAACCAAATCCCCCCCCCCACCCCCCCAGGGGAGAATTTTGGAGGTAAATGGGTATCGCAGCAGCATAGAAGCCCGAAAGAATGATGTCGTTGGGGAAAGAGGCGTTTGAGTGTGATGATTGGGTCGTTGAGCAGGGACGCTAAGAAAAAATGCAAGTGAAAAGTAGTCGGAAAGTAGATGGTGCTACAGGCGCAGGACTCGGATATAGAAGATGCAGGGCACTGGTGTTGAAGACGAAGCTCTTGGACGGAAGTTTACACAGGAATATTGCAAAACGCAACAATATGCATATGCACATATACATATGTATGTATACACATATTTATATATATGCATATTAATATATATAATTTTCCCTATTCTCAAATATGCTTTCATGGCTCTTGAATAAGTTTTTAACGCTTGTGTGGAGTAGATATTTCCTCCTTCGTCTTAAAACGTTGCCGACCCCTGATCCAGAAGTATTTCATGCTCCCTCTACATCAAAGAGTCCGAGTTGAGGAGAGTATTTTAGATTGAAGAGGACGAGGAGAGAAGGAAGTAAGCAGAGCCGAAGAAGAACAGCATTCGATAAATTATTGTTCCGCATCATGCATGCGAATATTTAGCTTTATTTAAAAGTATTCCATGTTGATCTATATATACCTCAACCGATAGAAGACTAAGAGCGCTTAGATCTCTCGAATAAGAAGGAGGTAAGGTCTGCAGACCCGAAGGAGGGGGTCTAACCGCCCATCTGCCGGCCCTGGATAAACAGGGAGAGATCCCTTGGAGAGAGCAGGCACTTGCCTTTCATCTTCCCACCCCCCTCAGTTGGGGGGTGGAAGCCATAACACACCCCCTGCCTCCCTTCATCCGCCGCGAAATTATTTCAGTGCGAGGGATGCTATTTCCTCTCGGCAGCATGCTGCGAAACCTTCTTCTTAAAGACGCAATGAGAGGCACTTACCTTTCTAAAGACTCTTGGCCACGGCCCATTAAATGCGAGGACATGCACAAATAAATCAACCTGAGACGCATTAGGCTTCAATGAAAGTGTTTTCAATCTTACTGGGGGGTTAATTTGTAATCTCACTTTAGTGAGAATGCGTCATAAAATGTCACTTTTTCGTAGTTAAACTCCGCCACCCAGGCGGCGTGACCATCTTCGGATCTCAAGCGGTGAACTGCCGGTCATGTGCTGGTCTTTTAGACGATTCATCCGCTCTGATCCGTATCTTTCGACTCTTAATCCGTTTTATTCAGTTTCATTATCTCCGCCTGCCATAAGTTCCCATCTCATCTTCATAAAGAACGTGAAATGGAGCCACCATCGTTTCCACTTGAAGCTCGAGTTGGAAAAAAAAGCAAGAGCGAGAAAGATACAAACGATTTTAAATTGTGTTTTTTGAATTTGCGCAACGTGAAGAACTTCAGCACACCGATATCGGCAACAGATAGCGCTACCGACAGAAACTTCGACAATTCACGAACCGTTCGTGAGCCGATCATTAACAGAGCGAAACGGATCTCCCGCCTTCCCGCAAAGAGTCATTAAATAGGTGAGATTACAAAATAACCCCCCTGGCCTAGTGTGGTCATCAACATTTGGTCGCTAACGAGTTTAAGACAAGCCAAGAATATATTGGTAGAGCAAGTTGTGGAGAGATCTGATTTGTCGAATAGAGGAACCTGCATTCCTAAAGATGACACAGATATTTAAATACCTAATGTCCTAACCCACCAAAATTAGATTACTGAAATACTGCGTTTTCCCTGTGTTACACCATGTTGCTGAATCTTAGCCGTTGACAGAATCCGCACGCCAGAAATTTGAGGCATTTTTGAACGTGGGTACATCGACAATTTTTCAACGATTCCGAGGACAGAATAAAGTACATACAAATATATCCGTCCGAGAAGGAATTATTACGTAAAAAGAACCTCCACTAACGATAAAATTACGAAAATTAGAATGCCTCGGATATATTATGAGAAACAGCAAACGTTATGGACTGTTACGACTGTCCTTAGCTAAAGGGGAAAGATGGAAGGAAGCAGGAGAGGACAAGGAAGGAGATGGACATCACTCCAACTGGACCCCTTCATCAACATGACGCGTTACCATGGTGATCGCCAACATAACGGATCGTGGGAGGGGGGAGAGTCAGTAGATGAAAGCAGCATTCAGAGGGGACACTGATGACCTTTGCATGTAACACGGAAGATTTTGGTCAGCAACGAAAATTGCATTCCAGACGGGATAGGAAGAGGGAGGAATTAAATATGTTGAAGACCGAAATATTTCAGGAAAGAAACCGTTCAGAAGGTGGTGAAAGCATAGAGAGCAGGGGTATTTCATGACAATTTACCGCCATCACCGCAACTATTATAGTAGATTTTCATGGAGTATCCATTCTACACTTTGTATTGTGTTTCCAATTGGGTCGTTTACCATATTTTTTATTGCCGAATCTGATAAGAGTTTGTAAAATAAATAGACCCGTATTTTACCGTTTTTTGATCAGTCAATTATAATTATTATTATAATTGACGGATCATGGAGAATAATTATAATAATTATTTCTCGATTTATAAGCGGCGAAAAACTGACGTTTTTAACCCTTTCGGGAAAGTGGGCGTGGTGCAACCTCTGACGTATAATGACTTCGTCCAATCATAACTTAGCCCGCGAAGCTACTTTGCCTTATCGCAATGGGGGAGACACAGCTGACTCTGACAATGGGAGCGATTGCGACAGGATCTGTGCGAGCAGACCTTCCGAGAACCCCCCTCCACTCCCTCCCCTTCCACGAAAAGCAGTCATGGACGGGAGGAGAATGACGTCAATGATATCACAGCAGCTTTTTCGGTGGGCGTCACCTTTTGCTTATTTTAATTTTTGATTTTTGAGTGAATGGTTGTGGTTTGAAGATTAATTTTTTCACTAAAATTCTTTTTTTGTTACCATCTAACGATATCGTGTACGAAATTGTGATTTCGGTTCCGAGTAAACGCCCCCATTGCTTTATCTACGCCAGTCATTTCTCCAGATCAACATGTTTCCTCTCCCCCAGCCAATAGCCAGTAAAACCCATACAATTATTGCTATTCACATTAATTGCCATGAGAAAAATTCTCCCGGGCCGGGAATCGGGCTTTCCGGGCCACTGCGCAGACCATTACGCTACCCAGGATCCCTAATTCCCATGGTAATTATACCGAGGCTCAAGGTACAAGATTATTTTTTTGTTAAACAGCGCTAAAACTGCCAAGCGCGACTTTAGCGCTGGTTGGGGTTCACCATTGGTCGCGGCTTCCTTGAAGCCCTTTCTCCCTTGCGTTGCCATCCTTGATGGACCGCGAGGGCTCAACATCTAGTACCTTGAACCTCGGTGAAAATTGCCATGCGAATTAGGGATCCTGGGTAACGTAGTGGTCTGCGGAGTGGCCCTGAAATCCTAAGGTCCGTGGATCGATTCCCGGTCCAGGGGTGAATTTTTTCTCATGGCAATCTAATGTGAATTTCACCGCCGTTCACGCGTCAGGCTTGAAATATCCTACATTTATTGCTACGATCAGTGATGGAAAAACGCTAAACTACTTCATTTTCACTACGAGTGGTGCGAATTGTATATTACCGATAATATCAAGGCTGTTTGCGTCTTTTGAAGGATCAAGGGTCCCACGAAAATTGCACTATTTCGGTCGCTCGATTTTCATTTTATGCTCGCGATCGGCGCTAAACCTAAATTCATCCACCGCCATTGCCCTCATCCGAAGGAAGCCCGCTGCTGAGTGTGTTTACATCATGGAGATGGTTGGGGGGGGATTCGTAAACAACCAGAGAGTGCTTGACCATGGACGAATCCTAAATTCAGATGTGCCGGACTAGGATCTGCTACCGCCGTCCGGAGCTTGCCAAGGTCCATTACAAACGGCAGATAAGATTAGCTCGAGAGCTATGGACTCTGTAAGAAATAGGTACCAGGTAATGGATAACTCATTACTCATGGATTGGCTCATTTCCGTTTAATCTCCACGTACAGAATGAATTCCTATTTCTATCCGTCTTTAATTATATTAATCTTTAAAATAATATAACTCCTGGGTCATTGGAAATGCGTCACGATAAGTTTAAAGCACTCGACAGAGAAAATACTTCAAATATGCAATTTTTAAGTAATTAACAAATGCTATTCGCTGATGCTATCTTTCAAAGTTCTGAAAAAATAAAATAATCAACAAAAGATCGTACTGTAACCGGGATGATTTAATGTACTGCATAAACATAGGTACAACCCTGAAGGAAGAAATCATTGGAGGAGCCACTAGGAGAACACAAAGCAAAGAATTCATTCTCAATCGAAGCCTGCTCTACTTTGTAGAAAACTAATAATTGTCATCTGAAAGAGGAATTTATAGTCTCTGAACAACTTATGAAGATGCCACCGGTGACGTATAAAATATTTTGCGGATACCTCTTGATCATATATAATATTATCCCCGTTCAATATTTGATTAGCTTCATTTGGAGTCGCAATTGTCATTAAGGTGTAATATTTCATGGCTACGTACCTATTAGTAATGGAAGTGAGAGCGTTCTGAAGGTTGCAAGTAGTCCACGAGTCGAGTGGGTTTTCCACTCTTATTCGTAAGAACAGTCATTGCATATATGTGTGTATACCTACTTTATCGCTACCTTGGCGACGGTTTCCAAGTTATCAAGACGCTGTCCTTCGTCTTCATTCGTGGGAGGCGAGACCAACAGATGAGGTCATGAGGCGATGGACAGGTGGGAGGGGAGGGGGACGTCACCTCATCTCGTCTTCAAGAAGTACGTACCCGTATCTTAAAGGAGCTTCAGGCCGGGAGGAAAGGTATGAGGAAGGGGAAACAGGCGTCGGCACGAGCCTGATCTTAACGAAAAGGCGCCTAGGGGACCGCGGCTTATCGTCCCATCCGACGGACGGAGTAATGAACTCGAATTCTCTCCACAGAACAATCAAGTAGGAGCCGGTTTGGGAAGATAATTTCCACTGTCGGAATACAAATCCAGGCCTTCCAGGTAAGAGGCTAGTACTTTGACCATTACACCAACCCGACGCCATGGGGATGCGAACGTCCGCCTCCGATTCCGGGTCATATCGAAGAAGACATTGTCAAACTATTCGACTTGAGTGCCCTTTCCTAAGATGAAAGGACGGACGTTTGAAAAAAAAAATACAAATATATGCATCCATAAATCTACACCACCCCACCACTCAAGTTAATTTATCAAATTAATTGCACTGCATTGTCCCATTCTACAATTTATAAACATTCAAAAACGTTTACATCATGTCTACAATGTTTTTAGCTCATAGAATGTGTTTTTGGGGTGCTTCGACGGCAAAGGTCACTTCGCACATACCCCATAAAACAAAAGTTATTAGAACGCTGAGTAGGTATGTTATTGTTTGCCGAATTTTTGTATACCTTAGGAACCATACCATAGTACTTATTGTTAGCTTTATGGTAATTTCAACAAGTAATTTTCATTCAGAAATTTAAGTAAATTATTCATTCTTTCTAAACAGTAAACCTAAAATATCAGGCAGTTCTCCTCGTATGTTACTGATTTCCCGCGTTTCCCGATAGGCATATGTTACACTCCGTCAGGGGGTGCATTACGCGCAGAGGACGGTCGCAATGAGGACGTTTATGTACTCGGGACCGAAATCGCAATTTTGTGCACGAAATCGTTAGATGGTAACGAAAAAAGAATTTTAGTGAAAAAATTAATCTTCTAACCACAACCATTCACTCATAATACAAAAATTAAAATAAGCAAAAGGTGACGCCCACCGAAAATGCTGCTGTGATAATATTGACGTCATTTTCATCCCTTCCTTGACTGCTTTTCGGGAAAGGGAAGGGAGTGGAGGGGGTTCTCGGAAGGTCTGCTCGCACAGATCCTGTCGAAATCGCTCCCATTGGGAGAGTCAGCTGTGTCCCCCCCATTGCGATAAGGCAAAGTAGCTTCGCGGGCTAAGTTGTGATTGGACGAAGTCATTATACGTCAGAGGTTGCACCACGCCCACTTTTCCGAAAGGGTTAAAAACATCAGTTTTTCGCCGCTTATAAATCGAGAAATAATTGACGGATCAAAAAACGGAAAAATACGGGTCTTTTTATTTTAAAAACTCTATCATATTCGGCAATAAAAAATATGGTAAAAGACCCCATTGTCGCAGAAAGGGGGATTTTTTCCCACTGTTTAAAAGGAAAGAGTGTGTCAGGGTACGTTGCCGTATCCCCAAGCGTGCGATCGCGACCTCCTCCCTCTGTGTGGGCTCTGACGGGGGTTGACCTCGCTTGTACGTCGCCCTCAATGGACCTGAGTTTATTATTATTGTGAGCAGTGCGCCATTCTTCACGCCACTGACCCAAGGCCGTGTTCCTCAGGGCACAATTTACGTGACAATTCAATTCAATAAACGTTTATTTACCCCAAAAACGGTACATAAATATTTAAATAACAATAACAAGAACAAACAAGAATAACTTAACAGAATTGGGGAGCCGTGTTATAGGATTTGAGCATCCTCTTCAGGGTTTAGCATTATGTGATGGTATTTAACAATATAGTTCTCATAGCCATCTTTGTATCGTCTAACGAGAGTGCCTTTGGGTCCGGCATTTACCCTAGGTGCAGGGAAACCCGTAAAAAGCTGCACGGACCGGCGGACCAGTTTGGATACCAGCGATGGCAGATCTTAAGTTCTAGCATGGTGAACGGACGGTTGTAGTCTGATGCACTGCGAAATCGCTGAAATCGAGTATTTGTGCCTCCAGCCTTCGCTTATCAGAGGCAAATGCGTGTAGTCGTAGTTCGCGTCGCTGCTGATTTTGGCGAACGTTTGGCCGAAGATCTCGCACATCTCATCTGTAGAAGTGATAACACGGTCGTCCACTCTAAGACAAGATACGCATATTTCCTTCCGTGAGCCCGAGATGCTTCTCACTCTTCCCCATACCTGTGTAAGCGGTGTCCTATTGTTGATGCTCTCTACGAATTTCATCCAGGAGAGCCTCTTGGCCTCCTTCGCCATTCGTCGAGCTTTCGCTCTTAAGCGACTAAAGGAGGCAAGATTAGTTGTCGTGGGGTATTTTCACATCTACATCTACATAATACCCTGCAAGCCACCATAAAGGTGTGTGGCAGGGGGTGAATTCTCACCAAACATGCACTACATATCATGCATAAAAAAGGATTAGTATTTATATAGGTACTGTTCAAAGTTACTCTACTTAAAAAAAGATAAAAATAGCAAAACATACATACAAAAACATGCCGTTAGTTGGGTTAGCTATGAGTCCTTATACCTACATGCAGCTACCAATGTTATCCATTGCTACACTCGTACTGGATATATTTACCGTTATTCATATCCCTAATAGTACGAGGAAAAAAGGACATTTTGAATCTGTCAGTTCGGCAATCAATTTCTCTAATTTTGCGATTATGGTCCAGTCTACAATATAAGTTGGGGTCCGCAAAATATTTTTAACATCATCACTGAAAATATGGTCTTGGAATTTGTTTAAGAAATTAAGCCAACATTTTTTTAATCGATCTGACAATGATTCCCAATTTAATTCATTTAATAGACTGGTTACGCTAATAAGGTTATCATACCGGCCCTTTACAAATCTTGCTGATCTTCGCTGCACACGTTCAAGTTCGTTACTTAGACCGATTTCTTAGGGATCCCATACACTGGCAGCATATTCCAAATGAGGTCTAACAAGGAAAAAGTAGCTGATTTCTCGTACATGATCGTCACATTTACCCAGTACTCTTTTGACGAATCCCAGTCTACGATTCGCTTAACCCATTATTTCACGTATGTGTTTACCCCAGGAAAGATCATGTGTCATTTTTTGAAGGTTTGTAGCGCCCTTTTCCGTGCCTATATCGCTTCGGCGCAATCGTTGTTCCTCTTAAAGTACTGGGGGCCTGCGCATGTTGCCAGACGTACGTGGAACACTTGGTAGAGCGGCTTCAACAATAGGAAGCGTTTGTTAGGGATTCAATATTACGCCTCGCATTTAACGTGGGGTCAAAATTAAAATGGCTTTTTAACTGTCTCCAGTTAGCTCTCCTAACAATTCAATTGCCTGGTCTCATGAAATCCGCGTTAAAATCTCGGTCATTCTTGATGTGCAGAGGAAAATGGTCACTTCCACATAAATCATCATGGTAATGAATAGAACAATTACTTTGTAAGATTCAACAAAATTTTTATTTTAACACCGACCTAGGTTTCGAATGGTTTACCAATCAATGTGGGTCTAGTTAGGGATCTCCTTAACCCTCCCCCCCCCCTCCTCCGGCCAAGTCACAACTACTGTCGGCGCAGAAATAATGTGCACTCGAGTTTGAATGCAAATAACAAATTAACAGCTAAGTCTACAGAAACACTAATCCCACTGTAGCTTTTCTTACTTCATTCTGCGTTTTTGAATGGTAAATTTAAATTTTTTAAACGTATTTTCATATTTTTTACAACGGTTGTGACGTAAAAAGTGCCTGTTTTTGACGGTGTTCGAACAAAGCACCGACTTTGACTAGTAACTGTTCCCCCCCAATTCCCATTGTTGCCCCAACCCATGGATTACGTGCACACCTTGCGGGTATGTAAGAAGCTCGCTGACTCTCCGCGCTTACCTTGAAAATGATTGGTAAACAAATCGAAACCATGGGGTCGGTGTTAAAATAAATTGTGTGGAATCTTTAGAAGTGATTGTTCTATCATGCGGTGCCACCAAGTGAAGCCTGAGGACTTCCTCTTTAATATATCATCATGCACGGAAGGTGCAAGTTTTGTGATAAAACTGCTGGAGCATAGGCAAAGATCATTGCATGAGAAATCACTGCTAAAAGAATTAAATCGGGTTCTCTCCCCGTTGTTTACTAAAAACAGGTTAAAATCATTAACAAAGTACGCTAGGATACGACCTCTCTTATTACACTAGAGCTCCCCCAAAGAGCATCGTGTACATTAATATCTCCTAGTATTATATAGGGTGCAGGCAACTGACGAATCAGGGCTTCCAGGTTATATCGAGTGAGATCGGGGCTCCCTCGGGAAGATACACGTTACATAACGTTCATCATCATCAACAGTCAACAATCCTAGGATCGGTTTGACGCAGCCCTCCACTCGATTCTTCTATCGGCCAACCTCTTCATTTTAATGTAGTTCCTCTCTTTCACGTCCTTTACGACCTGTTCTACGTAACTCATACGAGGCCTGGAAAGGTGAACGGGAAGAATGGAAAAGGCAGGCCTCGTATGAGTTGCATAAAGTTACCGTGTCAGAAGCATGCAAAGTCACCGCGACAGCCTGGAAGGGCGTGTTAAGCTGCTCCCGGGAGGTGTAAAGGGCCTCTCGGGTAGCAATAACCACGCCACCCTGAGCTCTTTGTCCACCTATGCCATCGTGTCTAGAAATATTGCAGCCTTTTATAAAACCTTTGTCAGCCGCTTTAAGATGTTTCTTGGAGACGAATTCAGCTAGGATTAAAATCCTTTATCAAGACATCAAGTTCCTCCTTGCGTCGGTAAAAATCCGTTGCAATTTCATAGCAATATAATTGGCATGAATGGAAAAGAGATAAAAAGTGTAGACAATAATTAAATTAGTAAAAATTGACTACGAAAGGTGGAGGTATCAGTGCCGGATGCGCGTTTTCTTTCCCCTTCTGTTTAGCCAAGACGACGATCAGCCTCCGAAGGGTTATCGTCATTTTTCATTGGCTCTGGTTGAGTTACCTAACCAGATGGTCTCGGGGGGAGGTGTTTTTTCGCGGCTGCGAGGCGCAACCAAGAGGATGGGTTTTGCGGAGTTCCTACCAGGGGAACTCGTATTTATTTTAGTCAGTGCTTTGCCGGAATCAGGCCGACCAGCTATTTCCCTGGGCTGGTGTTTTAGTTGTCACATTATCGGTGGTTTCCGTTTGCGTGGAAATTGAGCTCTTTGTCGCCGGAGGGTTCGTGATCTGGGCGAATGACTTTGAGAAGGTAGGGGCGACTTGGGACCGGTACTTTTTGCGCGCTTCGAAATAAGGTATTTTGTACGCTATGGTTATTTCATCACTTTCTTATCCTCGACCAATTTTTGGACATATTCGTGAGCACACAGGGTGCGCACCCTCGTAATGTACACAGTGTGGATCTCTAGTACACTCCGAACCCTCGTGCGTCTCCACACCACAGCGCGGGCAGATGGATTTGCCCTCACACCGTGTAGCGATGTGGCCAAAATGCTGGCACTGAGAGCAGCGCATTGGGTATGAATGGACGTACAGGCACCGATTCACAACGGCGTCGGAAGTGGGGGGCAGAAGGGGCATTCGCCCCCCCCCCTCCCCCAGAATTTGCCCCCCGGGCCCTTAAGAAATAAGTTCTCATTAATAAAAATGAAATTTCACTTGCATCCAGCTTGCCTATTCCCTTCTGACGCATATTCTACCACCTTCATATGCACTTTTAGTGGTGTCTCTAAACTCTACCACTCTAGTCTCTACACATAATCCGGGGCCAAAGATGGGTATCGGCCCCTAGTCCATACCGGGCATCTGACACCCGGCTGGGAACCTCACCCTCCAGGATCCCCCTCTCCTCCTTACGGGTCTCCGCACACGGCAAACATGCGGGTGGATCGCAGGTCAGGTGGTGTGGCCGCACACAGACAGTTGACCCACAAAGACTGTCCGGGCTCAACCCCTGCTGACTCTGGGTTTGTTTTCGGGGTTGTCTCCCCGCATTTTTGGTCGCCTCTTACAACAAGCAGGGATACGGCGCCCTTTTTAGTCGCCTCTTACGACAAGCAGGGATATTACACCAAATTAACCACCTCTTACGACATGCAGGGATACTGCGCCATTTTAGCTTCCTCTTGCGACAAGCAGGGATACTGCGGGAGTATTCTCAATCCCCCTACCCGCAAGGGGGTTTTAGCTCATGGTAGTACCAAGTAGTCATTCGGTGACAGACAGCTTAGGTCATTTGAGCTGTATTGTACAGGGGGTTGAATATTTCAAGGAAGGGTGGAGAGAAACCCGGTGTCGACATTGCCCAGTTTGCTCTTAACGAAAGGTGCCACGTCTCATCCGACGGATGAAATTGAAGACATTTGCACACAACACTCAAGCAAGGAGTGCACCAACGTATAACATCCACCACTACTGAGATTCGAAACCAAATCCTCGGGATGGGAAGCTAGCAGCACTTCAGCAACCGCATCAATTCATTCCCCATACTGTTGGTAGCATTTAATACACTAGTCACCACCATAAGGATCTGGGTAGCGTTTGAGAAAATAAAGAAGATTAAGCGCGTGGGACTTGAGATCTACATCTACGCAATACCCTGCGAGCCACCGCGACGGTGTGTGGCAGGGGGTGAAGATCACAAAACATATGCACAATTGACATGCAACGAAGCATGCAACTAAGACCTGTGCTAACCATGTAACAAAGAGCTATCAACAATGAGCAACCACCATAGACTAACTCCACCAACACTTCACCCACCCATCCCCCTGTCATGCAGCCCACTATTAGAGATGGGTAAATTACCGTATTTTTCAATTGAGGTAAATTACCGTGGTAAATTACGGTAATATTCGAAAATTACCATAATTTTCCGGTAATTTTAAGTTTTGAGCTGCAAATCCTTATCAGAGGACTCCAAACGAAATCAAATAGCATAGAGATATAAATGCCGACGTTTATACCAAACATATCATGACGTTTATCAATAATAACACATTAAAAATTAAAATAAAGTTGGCAGCAACACGCAATTTTCCTCTCTTTTGTCACACTATGAGAAATTTTTGTTCCAAAGACATACCTGATCCGCAATGTGCATTTGTTATTATAGTCTGAATTAATTGGAATTAATCCTGGAAACAATGTAAAAAAAATCGTTTTATCTTCTTAATTTAAAATATTACAAATTCCAATGGTTTCTTCATGAGGAAGAAATTTTCTGAAAAAGAACTTATCTGAAAATTACCGTTTATTACGGTAATTTTCAGGGGTGTTGGTAATTTACGAAAAATACCACGGCAATTTACGAAATTACCACGGTAATTTACCAAGTTGCCCATCTCTACCCACTATGCTTTCCAATGGTATGGGGTAAAAATGACATTTAAAATCCATCATTATGACAATCCATCTCTCTATTCTTATTTACCTGGTCAAATCCAGCGCAACATGCAGATGCTACTAATATATACCTAACATCTTCAGTAAATCTATTCGTCTTGAATTACTGCAGGAGACTCAATCACTACTTTAACCTACAATCTGATAATGATTCCCAACCAAATTAAAGCCATATTAGAAGGCCAAGATGCATTAAGAGCCGTATCAGGACATCACCTTGGCAGTCTGACATCTTAAGAGAAAGACAATTTTTAAATTTGTTATTAAAATATTAATATCAGGTAAGGGTGACAAGTAACAGGCTTTGTAATTTCTTTCCCTACTCATTTTGTTAACAAGTATGCGCTGACAAGTAGGTAAAACTTCTTCCATCGCATCCTACCTTCCAACTGCAACTTCAAAAATAAGAATTTCCCATCACCAGAGGCACATCATATTATCTCTTCAGTGTAGTACCTTGCTTGTTCTAAAATGGTTGACTGCATGGGTGCTATACACGAGGGCAGGGATCCCCACTAGCCTCCCAGGAAAAATATTTATTGTTTTTTTTTCAGGATTAAATTAATATTTTAGTAACAAATTTAGAAAATTGTTATTCTCCAAATATCCAAAAAAATGTACTCCTGAGACCTCAAATTTACAAAAGAATCCAGAAGACGTCTCCTAATACCCCCACTTCTTAAGCCTATTTCTTTGCCCCCTGGAAAATAATGCATGGGTGCTCATAGTTGACTTTCATTGGAGGTGAAATCATTCCTTATTGACGAAATTCTTCAAAGAAATAGTAGACCTCAGCTCACTTCCGTGGCTGAACTTTTAATCATCTCAGTCACTTCACAACAAGGTGATAGGTGAATATAATCCACTGCAAATGAAAAGATGAGGGTAGTCCCAGAAGTGCCTGACCTTACGTATAGAAGGCGGTTGTAGTTTCATAATTACTATGGTCGAACGTACCAACTTTATAAATAGTATAATTAAGAAAAGATATGCTGTGCATTACTTGTCAGACATCCAACAATAATGAATGCTCTCGCTAAATATGGAAAAATTGGCCATTTGTACCTATACGTAGAGGCAAGAATTTATGGTATATAAAACTCTCAAATTTCGTCATTAAAAATGACCCATTTCGGGATGAAAAATGGGAAATAGCCCTAAATTTCGGTGTATAAAAAATATTGATTCATCCGAGATTTCTCAAACGCCATTTGGTGATACATTGCATTACTATATTGATGACTGTTCTGGAGAAAAGTTATTTTCATTTTAATGTATTTGAGTGAGTTTAATTTAGTTTCGGTTTAATTTAGTAATTCGGCAGTTGCAGTACTTGCACATTAATATTTTCTTCTGTTTATCAAAAACATAAAAACCTTCTCTACGAAACTGATTTTCGCGGTCAAACACAGTTACTGCTTTCGGCATTTTCCTTAGGGCAATTCACGCATCATAGAAGTACTTCTGCAATCGATCTCTGATTAGCTATTAAATTAAGTCTCACGTAAATAACAAATAATATTGCATGTGGACAAACTGCAATAATCTCTAGAAAGCAAAAGTCTCAAGCCGAGTTCACATGGGGGCGGAATAGACGGAACAGGCAGAAAGCAGAAAAGCATCTAGCCAATCACAATCCGTTCCATCTATTCCACTCCCATGTGAACCCGGCTTCCACGGGGACTACAATGTAATGTACTGACTACAATGTAATCACTAATGCATCATTCGTGCCGGCTTCATGGATAATGTTCGAAATCGCGCTGCGAAAACGAGAAAAACAAAACAAACGAATATCGCTTGGCGACTATATGAAATTTAGGTGCTCGGACGAATGAAGATGAGATTACAAGAGGGATTATGATAAAAATAACTCCTTTGATGGTTTGATTCACAATTAAAGGTCAAAGAACCCTAAGATATATAAAATCATTGGATGCGTAGGTACATGTAAAACGCGTCTGATGATTAATATTGTACGGGAATTTGAATGAATTCAAATGAAAGGTTTCCATCAGCGGCTAAAATGACCGATTTTAATAGTCGGAAGCTGTAATATTTCGTGGAGAAATGAGAAAACAAGTGTGGGAGCAAGAACAAAAATTATCACCGAATATTCCATTCGGTGGAGGTAGTTTCGCGGTCTCGGGGGGTTCACTCTTAGTACAAAGTTCGGAGGTTTGTCGAAAATAATGTGGTACGATACAAAGATGTTTCCCTCTGTTACATGCTTGAATTTTGGCCGGTGATGAGGATTTTACGATGAAAAGATGTTCCATAGGTAGAGGTTTTACTATACATTCCACATTTTTGCAAAATAACCCGTAAAAATTCTAAAAAATCGCATTATTTTCGCTCAGGAGAATGTATTTCGCGTTATTCCAAATAATCTTCATATTTCGCGTCATTTCGCGAAAAAATCGTTTTGCGAAAAATTCGTGGCTCTACCTATACGTATACTATAGTACAATTCATTCATTTGAAAGGTCTGTCCAACCAATATTAACGCCATGCTAGATTCTACTCTGGGTAAGGCTGCTCATTTTATTCTTTATTTACAATTGTAAAAAAAATTGTATCCTTCATTTACAATTGTAAAATATTAGGTGACAGAGTTTAAACAAGATCGTACAAGCTGCCAAGGCGAACATCACAGTGGTCAAGCAAATGAGGTGACAATGCCAGAAATGGTGAAAAAATCCACAAAATGGTATTTGATGACTGTCGACTGAAAAGGCATGAGCTAGCAGACATGGTAGGTATTTCAAAAAGTGTTGTACATGTAAATTTGGACATTATAAAGCAGTGCCCAAGATTGCATTTGTTCACAATGGAACGAAAACAGTGTCATCAGGATGTAGGTACTAATCAAGTGTTTGGCGATATTTTGCAGCAATAAAGCAGTTTCCTCGTTGATTCATAGTCATGGATAAAACATGGGTCCATCACTTCACACCTGAGATGAGGGTGCAGTCCAAACAAAGGACTGAAAGGGATGAACCGTCTCCAAAGGAAGCAATAGAGAGACCCGTCTGCAGGCATGATCATGGCATCAGTTTTTGGGATTCAAGTGGGATATTTTTCATTTATTATCTTCAAAGAGAAAAAAAAACAGTGGCGAATGGTATGAGAACTTATTGCAGCATTTGAGTGATGAAATCAAGAAAAGCCTCTGCATCTAGTGAAAAAAAAGTGTTGTTTCATCAAGAGAATGCATCAGTTCACACACCCGTTATCGCTGCAACCAAACTCAAAGAGTTTAAGTACAAATTGCTTCATCATGCACACTATTCACCAGATTTAGCTCTCTCTGATTATTTTCCGTTTCCAAACGTGAAAAAAAGGTTTGGTGGCACAAGATTTTCCAACAATGAAGAGGTGGAGTCTGCGGTTGGTGGGTATTTTGAGGAGCTCGATGGTTCTCACTATAAACAAGGTATCAAAGCTATTGAACATCACTGAGAAAGGCGTATTGAGCTGAAAGAAGAACTGTCTTGAGAAATAAAGATATTTTTTCCCAAATTTGTTTTGTTTTCTTTGCTGGGTCAGGTACTTCTTGGACTACCCCTGTATCTTGGCAACGGGGTCGTTTACCATATTTTTTATTTCCGAATCTGATAGAGTTTGTAAAATTAAAAGAACTGTATTTTTCCATTTTTCGATCCTCCACTTAGTTCTCGAGTTATAAGCGGCAAAAAACTGATGTTTTTAACCCTTTCGGAAAAGTGGGTGTGGTGCAACCTCTGACGTATATCGACTTTGTCCAATCACAACTGAACCCACAAAGCTACTTCACCTTATCTCAATGAGGGACACAGTTGACTCTGCCTACTGAAGCAGTTGCAACAGGATCTGTGCGAGCAGACCTTCCTACCACTCCCCCCAGCACTCCCTTCCCTCTTCCTGAAGGCAGTCAAGGACAGAAGGGGGGTGACGTAGATATCCTTAACGCAGCTCGTTTGGGGGACGTCACCTTTTCCTTATTTTAATTTTTGAATTATGAGTGAATGGCTCTGTTTAGAAGACTTATTTTTTCACAAAAAATTCACGCTTCATTTACATCTAACGGTTTCGTGAACAAAATTGCGATTTCGGTTTCAAGTAAACACCCCCATTCTCTTCACCATACTTTCTCTCCCATTGGGAGAAAGTAGTATAATGCTTGGAACATAATGCAATCCAGCTGACAATGAAATTATCATTTGCTAAACGATTGAATGGCCGGGCATGAAAACGCTATGATTTTGGGCATGATTTTGTATTGATTTGTCCCAGAATCTGCATTGTTGAAAAGTATAGGAAGACTATTACAAATAGGATAATGAACACCCAGCCAACTCCATGTCAATAATTTATTCACATAAGAAGCAATACATAATGTATACATTTACATACACACACACATTAGCATACATGCAAAGAAATTTGCTCTTGTGCATTTTTCCACCGCCACCTTTGCCATTGCTTAAGGTCAGCCCATCGTCAGCTGGATGGCACTGCGCCACACGCAACACGCAACCTCCCCCTAGAGGCCCTCCTGCCCCGAGATGACCTGTGGTACGACCAGCGTCCATGGCCCCCCCGCCCCCTCCTGTGGCCCCCTCCCCCCTTACCCCCCTCCATCGCCATCTCGTCATTCGAATCCTCATCCTCCTCATGGCAACGGTCCACCGACTGGCCGTCAACGGGGCTCCACGAAGACTCCTGGCTACCGGTCGGCCCACTGGGGCGTCGGCCACCACCTCCGCCGCCGCCACCCCGAGCATTCCATGTGCGCCTCTGCTCTGGTTGGTTGCTGACATTGGTCCAGCTGGAGCCACGGAAGGACCTGCTCCCTCGGCTAGGGTTGGGTGCCAATGGTCTGGCCGCTCTTGCTGTTGAAGACATCCCCGTTGCGACAGAAGCATTGGTGGCATCTTCAGCAGGCTAAAAAGTGAAACATACAGCTGCTAATCTATTGATTAATGATTGACATTAAAGTAATGCCAACTAAATTTACTCATTTTCTTTAAGAATGGTATGTGGTAGTGCATTAGACAGCCTTAAAATAGGCACATTACACTTCTATTATTCACTTATTTCTATCTGGCAAGTTCCTCAGTTTTTGCAACAAACTACCCCAAGCTGATAAATTTCACTGAGCCTTAAGCATTGTATCACAAGCTACAACAGCAAGGTTTGACGGGTTCCTAGAAAGTGGTGGAAAGAATTGTTTTTTTTTAAAGGACTTTGGTGCCAATGGGGAATATGCATGAAAATTGTTTCTCGAAGATTAATCATGTACTTGATGTGAAATTTTCTCACCAATTTAAATATATAAGCCAAATTTTTCTACGCCTACCACAAAGATTATTAAATGATATTAAAATGTCCCCGAAAATCGACGAAAGACACGTGACCTGAAACGCCTTCTGAAGTCACTGCACTGTATAGGTTCCATATTGCTACGGAGATAGGCATTTATTTTTAAAAGAAAACTAAGTGAATATATTGTTTTGAAGTTTTTAGCAGTTTATCGAACGAAACGATGACTGAAAACAATACTTAAAAAAGCACATTCGACATTTTCCTTTGGCTGACTCCCTTATGGCGGCGTTCTTCTTAAAAAAAACCAGCGATTGCATAGACGTAGTAGAAATTCTTGGGCACAAAATGGGAATTATATAATTAATGGACGATTTGCTCGTTACAATCCATACTACGTAAATAAAAACTCGAAATACAATCGTTTATTGCACTAAACATATGAGATAAATGCATACGTTATAAGTTAAGTATTCATTTAACAACTAACCTCCATGCATAAACAGATAAACAACGCCCTTAGTGATGCCGTGCCATGACGTCGTGTTTTTAAGCTGCCAAAAAGGTGCAATTTTCAAAGAGTAATATCTTTGTTACACAACTTAATTCTTCAGCAAAATTTTCGCCAAGCACATTTTAGCTAATAAACTTCACATTCAAAGAGTTGTAAAAAATAGTGCATGTTCCTCATTACCCCAATGTTGTAGAAGGTCTTGGTTAATTTACATGAGATGGAATTACTCATAAAATAACTATGTGCCAAGAAATTTTCCTTGAGCATTCTCTATGATTCACCCGACGGATTCGCGCCGACAGTAAAATGGTGGTGTCTCAGGTGGAAATACAGTGGAACCACGCTAGTACGAGTATGGACTATTGTGAGACCCCCACCAATACAAGAGATTGCAGGGGCACCGTCAATTGACCCTGTGATTGCTATGTAAAAAAACAGTTTTTATCTGGCCCTTTTGGTGTCGGCCCCTGCCATTGTGAGTTTCCTTCACCAGCAAACATACACAAAGAGTAGCCAACCTCTGCCATTGCTTGCCATCTGTTAGAAATGCAATTAATATGAAGGTTTAAGTATCAACTGCATGTTATAAATCGCCATACGTTTATTTACTGTTCATGTTGGTGGAAATACTGCAGCATTAGCAGTTGCGAATATGAGTTTAATCTTCATTTGTTCCCGTCATTGGTCGAGAGCACACTCACACGTCTGTGAGTTGAGAGCATTTCAAAGATTGACACCATGGCCCAAAAATGCAAAACACTTAGTCTAAGTGAGAAAATGGAAATAATAGAGCAATGCGAAAGTGGCATATTGTCGAAGAGTGAAGTTCTAAGGTAATAAATGTTTGATTTGAATTGTTTTCATTGCAGTGTCGTGCACATAAACCCAAATTACTGTAAGTACGTCGAGGACCTGACTAAATCTTTAAAAAGAACTTATTGTGATGCAACCAATATTTCAATGAAATTGTTATACATGTTAAAACAGATTGTTTTTCAATGTGGACAATACATTGGATGGGAGACAACATTCTCCAGGGCAGGATCCCTTCCACTGTTTCTTTTCATCTGCGGAAACAAATTCGATATGTAATTCCAAACGACTTCCGCAAAATGTCACGAAGAACGTGAATATAATAATAATAAAAATTAAGACCAACCAAGTGAAAGAGTAAAGGCAATAAATAAAGGCGATACAAGTTTGATTTGTCAATTATGGTTTAAATTTTTGGTGACACTAATCAAAATAATGGAATGAACATGTAAATGGATAAGGGAAAGTGTAGCTTGGTCAGTTGTACATTAGGGAAAATTCGAGCCCTTTTGTGTTTTTTGGAGTATACGTGGTGCTTTTTGATCGAATGGTTAGTCGGTAAATTAAGTAGGGATATGAATTACTGCAAAAACTTTCCCCTTCTTTCGGGATTTGTGCTCAGGCTCTCCGGATTGAAATATTTCCACCACCACGCCGACCCGATTCCTATAATATTGTTGACAATAGGTTCCATGGTGATTATTTGCTCTGCAAAAGTAAGATGATACTTCACCATAGAAAGGGTTTTCTTGGGCACCATGAGGTCTCATTTTATAGACGTTGCACTGTACAGAGAACAAGCACAGAGTCGAGATGTGCAACTCTACGTACGTGCTATTATTGCTAAAGCTGCAGCTGGAGAGTAGATGACCAAACGTACCTACTAGGCCACCACCCACAACAGGCGTACAACAACAGTAAGTCACCTAAGTTAATTAACAAAATACATACTTATGCACTCCAAGCAAGGGACTTCCTGAATGAAAAATCAGGTCACTAGTAAATCAATAGGAAGTATAAATTTAGACAAAAAAATCAAAACAGAAATAGGATCACTAAAGAAGGATGAAATTCCATATTACTCCAGAGGTTAAGAGCAGAAGCTTGTTCTGCTCCGCATTGACATCAATGATTCCTCCCCTGCTCTTCTGGTACAAGTACAAGTCTGCCATCTGGTGTTGAAGAGCACGCAACTCTTTTGTCACCTCAAACGGAGGGGCAGCTTCGAGGGCTTTGGGAGGGGAAGCTGCCGACAATGACTGCAAATCAGCAGTAAAGGGCTCCCGGCAAACGGGACAGGGAACCTGTGGTCAAAGACACATGCGTTTCAAAACACTACACTTCATCTGTCAGCCACTTATCACTACACTGAAATTCACAATAAGAAGGTTGACTGCACTAATTCCCCAGGATTTAAGTAATTAATGACAATGTCATGCAAGTAAAATCAGATTCAACACAAATACACATCATATGATGAAAAAAATCTAAAAATCCCCAGTTTTAATTGAGTTTATATTTCTCTCTACAAGAGCACTGATTTTCTTGATGAGTCTTGTATTCACCCATCACCTAGCAACACATTGAATAGGATTGACGCTAAATAAAATAATCCAGAGATTTGGTCATTTGGTCACAGCGGCAACACACACACGCACACGCTGCGCAGTACCCCTACCTGGAAGGATTCAGACTCGTCCTCCGAGCGTGCCTTGCGCACACTCTGGTCCTTCTGCTGCAACTGCTGCTGCTGCCACAGGGGCAGCTTCTCCCGCTCCTCCCGCAAGGTGCACTGCGTTGTGCGCACATAGCACGCAAGGCAGTGAGAGTGGAAGTAATGGAAGCACTCCGTTTTCGAGAATGCATCTCCTTGCTGGAAACCAAACAAGCACACTGCGCACACGCAGCTGGGGCAGTTGCTGCTGGTCAAGTGCTCCTTCACCAGCTGAACAAGGAGGGAAAAACAAGGCTGTGACACAAAAACTCAACGGGCAGATGCCAACAAAATTGCACGAGATCGTACACGTCATGTATTTCCAGAAATCTTCCGTCATGAATGCCAACTGCATACATGGGGAACCACACCCACGTTAAGGATTCCCTGAGAGCATATCCTTCCTTATAAGCACACACCCAAAGCCTGCAAGTGTCCATTTGATGCCTTCATCAATTGTATCTTACTTTGTTTATTTCTCACAATTATTGGTGTAGCATCTACCAAAAGTGTACTCCAATAATGAAAATAATCTAACATTGCTCCAAATGAACTCTGCAGAGGTGAAATTATAACATCTTGATAGGGGAAATGATAAAAAAAATGAAAAAATTACTATTTGAGTGCAAAAATCATATATTTGGATGTGGCAGCTCTCCACAGCTTTCTGATTACAGTAAAATCTCTTTATAATTAAATAAAAATGTCCAATTTTTTAGTCATTTTGATGAATAGAATTTCGTTATAAAGAGATTTCAGTAAAATGAACACCTATATTCCATCATAAGGAACGTTTTGGCAATGATAATATTTACCAATTTACCAATAAATAAATGCAGTTATGATTTTTCGTAGTTTTAATGTTAATAACAATAAAAACAAGGAAACTAAAACTTACTTAAGAGTTCTTCACTGAAAAAATTCAATTTCTCTTTCCTTCATTTTTTTCAAATTCTTTTGCAATGATATTTTCTACCTTATTTAACGATTATAGATTCTCACTGCTGCAGTCTTCCATACAAAAAAAATCCCACCTAAAGCATCCTGCACGTCTTTTTTGATTGTCACTGACATTCACTCCTCACCATTCATCCATTTCTTCCATATTAAGATACATATATTGGTGACTCCCAACTTCTTCCTCCACTTCTCCCACCACCATCCCCTCAATTTGGGGGGCTTGTGAGAAAGGCACTGTCAACATTTATGAAGTCATCAAACTATGATTGAACATTTATTACTTTATTTATTTCATGCCACTCTATTGGCTCATCCTCATACATTGTCTTCCTTGCTGCTGTCCCCCATAAGTACAGCCTTCTTAAAAAAGTTCTCAATAACCTGCATCTTTAAATAAGGGCATGTAAGACAGCCAGTGAATGGCCTGCATTATATTCCACACACACAGTTCTTATATCATTTTTCTCATTAACTGTTCGCAACATGTACACCACCCAGTTGCTTTTGGCAATTTCTCTTCACAATGTAAATACATATTCCTTGATCAAGGGGTTGCAATTTACTGGTGGTATTTGGAGAAAAATACTCTATTTTGATATACCATAACACAATCCCCTTAATATTATGTGCTGCACACTGGTCAATAAATAGGACTTTTTTTCCAGTTGCTCATTTCCATCTTTGAGCATTTTTAAAGCCTCTAGGTTTTATATATTTCTCAATAACAAGTGGCTTCCATTTCTCAGAGCCATCAAAATTGACTCAGAAAAACAATGTGAATTGAGGCGCTCAGGGCTAGATAATGGTAAGCCACATTCAGGAAATTTTACTGGAGTGACATCTGAAGGTTCGAAAAATTCCCTAAATTAGGTGTTGTGTCTTGGTGCAATATATAACAACAAGGTGTGTGCTGCCATCTCTTGGTTTCTTCAAATAATACTCCGCCAGAGGCTTCCCATCGTCTAGCAGATAAGAAAGGCGTACAGATCTCAATATTTTTCAGTGTGTGGCTTACCATTATCTAGCCCCGAGCGCCTCAATTTTACTTTACTTTTTCCCCCACCATGGCATGATTGGCTTCTAAATGCCCGAGTTCTGTCAGGAAGCCAGTTATAAAAAACTCCTGCCTCATCAGCATTAAAAATGCCTCGTGGTTTATACCCCACTAAAATCGTCTGCAAAGTTTTTTTTTCCACTATTCTACCACTGTGGCATTTACAGTAGCTTCTTCCACACACATCTTTAATGTTTTGAGATTACACTACACTATAGTAGTTTATTTTGTAGTCATCCATTTGATTCTTGAAAATTTTCAATTCCCATGTTCCCTGCTACTTCTCTTGCCTTTGCTGTAGAATAGGTCCAGATATGGGAATATTTCTGGCTCTACCTTCCATCAACCACTCAAATATGTGCTCATCTAACTGTTCACTTTTCATTGCCCGAGATTTTTTATTTATAACCTTCAACGTGCTGCTTCTTCAGTTTCTGAACATTTAAAAAATGGATATCAGGATGGATGGTGGTAATCGAAACGCCTAAGCAATGTCTATTTTTCACCTCCTGTCATCAATGGCTAGGAAAATTGCTAATTTAGTTTCAGTTGTTTCCTGCTGCCTCTTTTTTTTTAAAGAGTTGTCACGTCCACCGTGGGCCTAAAATTTATTATGTAATTTAAGTTTGTGCAGATTTTTACTGTCAAATATTTAAAAATTGACAGAAAATTATCAAGTTAAAAATGGGTAAGCACTTTCATTATATGTTTAAGGCCATCAAATAAATATATGGTAATTTAAATGCAGAAGTTAGGCATATTTCACTGACCGATATCTTCAACTACAAAAATGTGACTCAAATAAAAAATAATGTTGCATATGGGGGAACAGCAATAATTGTTTAAGAATGGTGGACTTAAAATTCGCAGCAAAGATACTCTGAAAGAACACATGACTGCTGCGAGGTGCAAGCATGGAAATAAACGCAATGTAATTCTCTAAGGGTACAGTCGCAACAATATCGAGATTTCATGGAGAATGCGATGCATCCTCTCAACGACCCAGTCCTACATTCGTGAACAAATACATGGTTTTAGGCTTCACTTCCTGAAAGCACCGAGTGTTGAAAATAGACAACCATACTTTACCACACATAATTTATTGTTACAACGTTTCACCAGTTTAAGGCATCTTTGGCTACTTTGTCACTAAATTTTACCTGAAGAAGCAGTTAAGTGGTGAAATGCATCATATCAATTACCTATTCCTCCGTGGAAATTATCTTCTTTCTAAGTAAAATGATCTTCTTTCAATAAGAATAGTATAACATTGTACACATTTCATTTATGTTATCTATGGATTGATTTAAAATATGGTCATATCGTATGGTAATAAAAATTACTATTTTAAAGATAAAAGGAAGAAAAAAACAGTATGCTGACAAGTTAGAAAATGTCCTCACAGCATTTATTATTTTGCTAATTTGTTACACTTCACTGAAATATACCCTTGGCATTTCTCCCTAGTGCATACCGCTAGCAGGTGGCACTAGAAGGTTTCATCATGAATTTGTCACTATAGCTAATAGGTCTGTCAGAGACAAACTAATGAAATTCAGACTGCATACCTCGATAATTTCATAAATAACAGGCTGCCCACTGAAGTCAGCACATTTCAATTTGACGTCATACTCAATCCTCAGCAGCACTTCATCAGCCAAGCCACGAGGGTTACGTAACACCACGTAAGGGCTCTCGTCTGGATATGCCGCTGGAAGACCAAGTGCCACCGTGACTCTAACATATTGCTGGTCAGCGTCAGCAGCAGTCGACGGCAGAACTACAGACTCCACGACCACAGGGAACAGCTGATCACCAGGACTAGGGCTGCAATTGAAACAAGCGTTCACTCCAATGATGACTAAGAAGACACCTTCAATGCGAGAACTACTCACAACTATGTGATAGATAAACCAACCACTACTCATGCTTATCTTCTTCCAGGTGAAAAGCACTGGGTTAACATCTGTTCTGGAAAGAAGTTCTTGGAATTCGGTAATCCTAAAAGGTATCATTAACCCCATGAAAGTTTCACAAGTATTTCTGGGGTCAAATACTACAAACAGCAATGTGGTGGAAGACTCAAAAGCATAATAAACACATCAAATGAATTTGGTGCCAAGGACTTAAGTTGATAATTGGTCTGTCAAGGTATTTGGTCTGGAGGAATTCTCCACTTCAACATGTTTGTTATCTCTCGCGATGGCAAGCTGCATTTATGACGCTTTCGAGGGAGGCACAGGAGGCCCTTCCTTCCCCACCCCCCCCCCCCCTCCCCCACTTACTAATCGGAGCCCATAAGGTCATCACATAAAGAGCATTTTCAACATTGTCATGGTTCATTGATAGGTATTATAATTTGTCTTTTGCATTTTTGTATTGGGTAACTAAGCTACAATTAGAAATACATAGAATTATGACATGAGGATTCCTTTTCACCATATATAAGCAGTGATTGCATGCAAATAAGAGACAGTAGTAGAAATCCTTGTTGTAATTACATTTTTGATAATTTACACTTCGTATCTATGCATTTTTCAAATAGTAATTTATAAGGGTAATCTACTTCAAAGCATGTTTGAAAAATCAATACACTTAAGTAATCGTAAAATTTGAAATTATGAGTTCAGGATACACAGATACTGAGAGACAGTTTTAACTGCAGAGTAAACCCTTAGTAGGGTGCACCTGGCAATGCCAAGTCTCGGTTCTCAGACTCACTCCGAGGGGTGACTCACCTCCCCCCTTCCACGAGCAAAGCTGCTTCATCACTTCCGAGAACTTAACCACAGGTCAGATGATACATGAGGATGCATACAATGTAAGTGACGCTATGTAGGTAAATGGTGCGGGTACAATGTAAATTTCTTCACCTCTGGCTTTTATGTGAATCCTTTCTCATATCGTCAGAGGCCATTGCGTGAATAGCTTCACTTGTACTTTGCTCACAGAGAAGAGTGGAGTGGCATGAAAATTATTGTTAAAGAAAGCCCCTTTCCCTTCCCATATCTGAGAAATTATTTTGAGTTATCAAAGATCCAAAATTTGTATGCCCTGACAATTTTTTTAATGAAGAAAACTTACTTGATCTTTGTTATTCCAGTAATCAGAAGGAAAATAAATTGTAATTGTACTAGTAATTCTACTGATTACTTCCTCAAGCCATAATTTGCAATTCCACCAATGTAATCGTAACTGAGACAGAGAAAATTTCTCCAATACTTTACACATCATTGGGTATAATACAAATTTGACTTTTAGAGAATGCCATTCCTAATTATTATCCATGCATCATCCACAAAACTGTTCACAGCCCAAAAGAACATATTTGAAATATTTGTAATCAATAGATGACTAAATTACTACACTGTTGCTACCACGTTATATCTGTATTTAATTTGCCTTACTTTTTGTTTGTTCGTGACAGATTCCATCTTGTCTACTCGTGATAAATATGTTATTCTGTAATTTCGAGATGTTACATTACTGTGAGGTCCATATAGACAATTGTCAGAACCGTTGTCAATATAGTTGATCCCAGATGTTGAGCTATCACACAGAAAAAATAAACATACACATGTGCGCCCCTGTGTGTCCACATGCATTAATGCATGGTGTGTGTGAGTTAATTATTTTAAATGTCATGTATCGCCTGAAAAAAGTGATAGTTTGCAACCATGTATAATATGCAACCTACCTTTTTGACAAATTATGCATTTAAGAAAAAAATGTGTACTACGCAAGGAAAATTACATTGCATGGTTACAAACCCCCACAGAACTAAGTTTCTTCTGGTGTCCCTCAGCGTTCTCATTCGGGACCACTTTTGTTCAATGTATTTATTAATGACGAAGGTCTTGTCCTTAGCCCATCCCATCACCTATTATGTGCTGATGAACTCAAAATCTTTGCTACAATCGATTCCATTGATGACTGTTATCTGTTACAAAAGAGCTTGGACGAGTTGACTGCATGGAGTAAAGATAATGCCATGGCCTTAAACATCGAGAAATGTTGTCTCATATCTTTTAGTAGAAAATCCAAATTGGTCTACTTTTTATATTCTAAGGATAATCAAAACTTGTCTAAGGTCGAGTGTAATTAATGTTTGGGAGTCTCTTTTGACTCAAACTTGCAATTCACTTTACAATACTCAATAATACAAGCTAAGGCATTAAAAGCACTAAGGTGAATTTTAAGGTTTAGTCGTGATTTTAATAATATCTATTGCCTGAGGATGTTATATGTGTCCCTTATAATACCCATTTAAATATGGTTCTCCTTCTCTCATCTGGTCTCCTTTCTACAATGTACATACAATTGCTTTTGAGAGAGTGCAATTCAAATTCGTTAAATTTTTGAAACACAAGTTCAGTCTCCACAACAATGAGTATTCCTTTGGTCTTAAATTTGGAGCCAATCTACATTCATACAATGAACCTGGGTATCATCCTGCTGCACGAGTTAGTCATGGCATCTATACATGTACCTGAACAACTACAGGTGATAAATTTTAGAATTCTTATGCATGGTGTCAGGAACAATGCTGTTCTTTTTAATTCTTTACAATCAAAGTCATTACTTTTCCTCTAACTTACTAAATTATTGTGTTTTTCCTGTGTTAGTCAATTTTTACCAACGAGAGTTATCTGTATTGATAAGTTTATTTTGATGTGTGAAATTTTATCACCTAAGCACATCTGTTTTGAACCTTGAAATGGAAATTTCCTTTAACATACGAACTAACGTGAGTTATCTGTATGGATGGTTTATTATTATTATTTGTTACAGTGAAGTATTAGGTCTGAGTCTCCGGCTAGCATCAGATTTCGTTGCCGTCATGATGGCCTGAGACTCGAGAGGGGTTGCACCTACGGGTAGCCACGTCCATCACCATCAGACAGGTGGCAAATCTCCATTAGGGTCATGCGCACGAAGCAGGTGGAGGGACCCAAGAAGGACGGCCTTCTGCATTGCACCTGTAAGTGCATCAGCTCGTACTCTGCCTGCTGGGATGCACTTGAGATTGTAAACCAGTGGAGCTCTTGACACCACCAAGCACGCCCACGATGAGGACTACCAGTTTCACAGAGTAGCCTGCATGCATTTGACGGAGTTCACAAAGCAGATTTGGATATTTAGTCCTTGATCACGAACATGGCATGCGAGAGATTGTCGAGGAGAACGATATCAGGCTTCAATGCCATCAACTGCCTGGAGGTGGGGAAGGGATAATTCCACCAGACCTAACACTTATCATTCTACACGACGGATTCGATGTCTCCAGGGGTGTAAGGCAGAACCGGATTCACATCTATGCTGTAATGGTATCTGAGGTGGTAATACAACACCCGCAGAGCCAAGTTGTGCCAGTTTATATATGCATTCCTTGCATAAAAGCTGCAGCCGGAGAGTAGATGACTTAAAATCTCCTGCTAGCCTTGACACGCTCTGCATCTCGTGTCCGTTAAGTTTGCCCCAAAGATGAGGCGATGGTATATAAGAGGGTGTTGATGACACCATCTTGACACACGAGCACCACTCCCTCAGTTTCAGACTTATTAATACTATAATTCTTGTTCACAGGGTTCCTAAAACAAATAACGAAGTACACCAGATTGCTACTTGGGTGCGCAACTTATCAAATATGAAGTAAATGTGTCAAGTGTTTATTCTGAAAGTAAATTTCTTCCAGAAAATCAAGAAATATTCCAAGACGAAGAAGCTTGAGCTTCTTCGTCTTGGAATTTTTCTTGATTTTCACCAAAAATTAATCCCAATAAATTTTTTCAAAGAGTCATGTTTTATTAAAATTGTCTCCATTTTATTCCTGACCTAACCGGGAATTTATATCACTGTGTTGAATACCAAGTAAATATATGTACTTGAGTTCTTCAGGGTTTATAGGAGTTTTCATTTTCCCTGACTTTTCCAGGATTTCCAGATTATTATTAGTGATTTTCCCTGACTTTTGAGCGCCTGAAAACTCCAAGATTTCGGTCATTTATAGAGATAAAAGTGGTATTGAGGAAGCAAAGAAGTCTAAAATTATGAAAAACTGTAGGTTTATTATCATATTAATCATATGAACTTCCAGTAATAAGTGATCAACAACTTTAAGTCAACAAAATAAAAATTATCATTCCTTACATTGATATGGCTTCAGAAAGAGTTTTAACTGCAGAAAAATATATGCAAAGACGGCTAACCTGGCTTTTCCTTCAAACCTGATGTCATGTTAAAGTAGCTCTTTGAATCAATCTCGACTTTTTCTTCCTCACATCCTTCTACAAATTTGGCTAAGTGACTTCAAATTTGACTGAGAATAACTTTTTCCTCGCCAGAGGGACAAAGCGAAGCATTCCTGGCGAAATCGCTAGCGAATGAAAATGAAAATATGAATGCGCACACCATTCGCCAAATCATGCAGGCTATAGCCAGAAAGAACCAGAACAGGGCTGCCTCCACAGCGAAGCCGGCCTGAGGCCAGCCGTCCCCTCCTTCACCCTCCTCCTCCACTCCTACGTGCAGTTTTTGATCTCTTGGCATTTTCAGGTGATAAATTTAAACATTTTGTGATTTTTCCCTGACCACACGTTAAATTCCCTGACTTTTCCAGGATTTCCATGGCCGTTTTCATTTTCCCTGACTTTTCCAGGTTCCTATAAACCCTGAAGAAACACTGCAAGGCATACCACCATTTCCCCATGCTTAACGGTCGCAAGTGGTAACTTCCACCAACCACGTCCCACACCTCGGGGGGAGCTTATAGGTACACCACCCTACCATTCCCCTACACTCCTCGGGTTCGACTGCCCACACCCTACAGTCCAGTGCTCGGGCCATAGCAAGGGGCTTCCTACAGCTACTCCATTGGTCCCCTTACCTCGGATGTTCCTATAATTACCAACCCACTACCACCCCTTGCAATTATGCCTGGGAACCAATACCATCCATCTGCTGCCTGTTGTGTCATTTTCCTACCCTCCACCTGCACTACATTTTTGCCAGGGTATGTTCTCACAGAACAATTTAAATTTGAATTAGATACGCTAGAAAAAAATGATTCCACTTGTTGAGTAAAGACCCTGAGAAACAAAGCCAGTGTCAACAGAATTATTTTAACTGAGAAGACAAACAGGAGTTGAGGCTATGTTCGAATCTTTCAGATATAAAAAATAATAGTTTGAAAACCCATGGTACCAATATAAAACAAAAATTATAAAATTTAAGAGGAAAAAAATTAATAATGGCCTAGATTTGTTCTTTGGGGTTCATCGGATTTGTACGTTACTAATGGTTTAAGTAATTCAGGTGATTTGTACGATGAAAGTCCTGAAGTATTTTGGTGGGATTCTAAATATTGTGTGTAGTAATGATCAACATATGATGTTGGTGAATCTAAAAAAAGAGCACCATAAAGCAATATAAAATTTGCAATTGCCAAATCTATTGATGCTAAGTAACAAAATTCAACGTGAGAAATCCAAGGTCAAATAATTTCTGCAGAATGAAGCAAATTGAACCTCATCGAGTTGAAGCTCTTACGGGTATAATGTGCCAAAAAATTAAAAAGTTATGACGGCTGTTGACATCATTAAAATTTTGGACGTCAAAATACAGACCAAAACCCGGCAAATATTAGATCTTTCTCGCATAACATCTCATCGTTCAACTGCGACGTAACTCAATTAGAAATTCAAGCAGCCAGTACAAAAGGTGCCACCCAACATTCCACCTCTGATAAAAACAGAGTTGACCAGGTCTTTAGGAAAGGAACTTCATTTCATTAGCTAATAATTCTCATTATGTTCCAAGATATATACACAGGATATGGATGATGAGTTATCAGACCCTTGTCCGATAATCAAGAAATGTATACCATAAAACTTAAAGAATATAATATGAGAGCGAGGTAAAGCAGACAACATGCAGATTGAAATAGATGCATCAAACAATCTACAACTCCCTTTATTCGGGAGCGCTTCTTGCGCCTATGGGCGAATATCTGTGCTTAATTCTTCGCCTTCACCTGATGATTCTTACAGTGGCACAAATATGCAAATTGTTTTTCATCTTCACGTACCGGAAAATGAAGAAGCTAAGGATTTTTTTAAATTTTTATCGCCCATTCGATTTCTGATTGGGGCTATGGGATTTCGTAAAAGAATAGCTCACCTTTCATTTGTCTTTATAATAATTTCATCCATGAGAATCGCCTTTAGGGCTTCGATTTCTTCGATGACCCTGTTGAAAAAAGTTACGAACGTACAATTAATTGAAAAACATCGATCTCATTGGCCACGACTGCCTGCCATGGAGAATAACTACCCCGAGTGACATTACGAAGCAAAATGTCAACAAAAAACATATGTTTCCAAAAAAAATTTAATTGAAGTACCAGCCATAGCTTTAGCACCACTTCGCGTAATAATCAACACATAGACAATAAATTTTCCATTTTCAAAGACGAAATTCAAATAAAAAGTCATTTATGAATTTACTCCAAGCAGACGGGTCATCTTACCTTTCATCGATCGAATCGCTCTCTCTCAAAACATCTATATCACCCATTCTTCAAACTCTCGAGCCTCTTAGGACATAAGCTACACAAAATCACATACACTATTGATTATCACAACAAGTGAATAATGCTCCTTATAAAGTTATTTTCTTCATAATTCATCGTTATTCTCACTTCGACCTACGCATACTTCACCTTCGGCCCGAAAGCTCCTGCGAGATCCCAGCGCCATCTGTGGGCAGAACGAGGAAACATTCCACGAAAAAAATAATGACATAATGCTGCACCGGTTCCATCATATGATTGGATGATGCGATCTGGACCGGTCATAGGTGCATTCTGTATCTTGCTAGATCAATGGCATCAATACAGTGACACGCCTCAATTAAAGGTATTTGTTTTAAAAAAATGCCATGTCGAGGCGAGTAAAAAGGCACCACCCACATCCACAATTTTTTTAAGTCGCTATATTAAAATTTTTCCATTAACAAACAGAAGAATTATTCAACCCTAAAGGGTGAAATCTAGCATACTAAGTTTTCATTGCAGACAACATCCAAATAAAAGTACTAACACAGCATTTGTAAGAAAAAATATTTGCAGCTAAGACATAAAATGCTATCAGGGAAGAGGATAAAATACTACTGATTTAAATGAACTAGTGTGCATTAAATATCAATTGAAAATAAAATAGCAGGCAACTTTTGGGGTGAAGTATATTGGATTCCGGGTCCAGGTGAATTTTTTCACATGCAATTAATGTGAACTTTTGGGGTGCATCGGAAATTTTCTGAATGTCAGAGGGAGAATGTTTATAGAAGGAAAATTGAATTAATGATAACACAGGAAGAAAAAACACAAGCCAAATCCACAAAAATGTTTTTGTGGATTTGGCTCGTGTTTTTTCTTTCTGTGTTATCATGTTTCGCTTCCACTCCATATCTACCTGAATCTTCAGAATAAGAAAATTGAATTGGTGAGGACCTCATTATCATGTCATAAGGTATTTGGATTGCATGTGTTCAATATATTGAGGATGTATAGGAGTCGACAATAAGAGCACGAGGACAAATTTTTATCTCCTTCGTCACAAAAATGGACTGCATATTGATAAAAATTATTTTATTTAAAGCTCTTATCAATCCATTTTTGGTAAGGGTTAACAGTACAATAAATGTCAAAATAGTTGATGGAGAAGTGATATGAGAAGGAGAAATTATGGATGGAAAATTAAATGCAAATAATAATTATGGCTGCTATTTCCAATGATTTAGTGAGCTAACTACCGCGCTTTACTCCAAAATAAAGAGCACTGTTGGCCAAAATCAGACCAGAGTCACTATTTTGGCTACAATTGTGTGGTTGTTCAATCAATCTTATTGGCAGTCTAGAGCTCAAACAATTAAAGCATCATTGAACACAAAAAAAGCAGGAAATTCTTATATAACTCTAATACATACAGATAATACTTGAGGAACTCATAAAAAAAAATCAGAGAAGTGCTTTGACCTGCTATGACTTCCTCTGTCTAGACATTATGCCAGACAGATTCATTTTAAACCAAAATGTGAAACACATGGTTGGCTAGTGCCCGTAAACATAATTGCGAAGAGAAAAAAATGAAAGGTGTTGAAAGAGCAATTAAAGATAATAAGCAGTTGAAACAGAATGTATCCCAGTGAAAATATTCAAGAATTCAATATAAAAAGAGATGAAGAAATTTTGTAATATGCTAAATGAATTCACGAAGGAACTCGGCCATTACACTTCATAAAGTCAGTATTAACTTCAATTCCTCAGAGGAAAGCAGCTGTATGCAAAGCATATAGCATAATAAGATCAACTCTTTATGTACCTACCAATAAGATTAGCAGGAGTGGCAAATGAAATATGCATCCACAGAAGAGAATTCAAGATGAAATGGCTGCATTAATGTGGAAGGATAAAGGATACAATCAAGATACATACTCTTTCCTCGGCTTTAAATAAATTTGGTAGAATAACATGGATCAAGTTACAGGATGAATACATCCCCGCTGGAGTACAGCTGCCTATCATCACCTGCATTATTTAACCCTGAGCAAAAGAAATGTCAAGGGAGGCATGGAAGGAGTTGGAAGTAGGATTAAAGTTGGCTGGCAACTCATAATAATGATGATTCAACAAGATTTGGAAATGACCAAGGACAATGTTGGGACAGTAACCAGAGCATGGCACTGAGTTGTGCACTTAATGGGAAAAGGATGGAAGTAGATGCCTTCTGAGATGTTGGTGTGGAGACAGATGGAGAAAGTAAGGTGCGTGGAGAGCAGGACTCATGGGAAAGTGCTGGCAATGTGGTGGAGGAGAGGAAGTTAGCAACGGGAAGTTGGAGGAGGTATTTTAAAACAGCTAACTACATATCATTGTAAATGGATATGTTACAAATTTGACATATTCCCTGCCATGCGCTACCAAAGGGCGTCTCACATGACTTCAAATGTGAGTTAGTGAGCCACCATATGGCGTCTTGCTGTACTGTTGGATAAAAATCTTGAGTCGCCAATTGGCATCATAGTAATGTTTTCATTGTATCATCAAGCGATGTATACATTGTAAAACTTAAGAAATGTTTTTTTTCCGATATGACAAGACAATGTATTCTTCTATGAGGGGAAGCCTTTGAGTAACACATTTTAGCTCAAGTGTCACAAGAGTTTGCCCATCGTAATCCCATCGCTTTTGGGAATGAAGCTTGTAGTCCCTGCTTGAAATAATGTTTCATACTGTGTAGCTGGTGGAGTGTTAATCGTGGTGACAATGTTTCAACTCACATTTCCAGTATTCTCTTCCCCTTTGTTAATCCTTGCTCAAATCTAATTGAGTGAGGAACGCACCAGCATAAAAGTCGTCGCTGCTGTGCCTTCATTGCACGAGCAATTATTAGTATGTTGTGACATACCATGAGTACTCTTCGATGCAAAAGTCGTGGAAAGAAAAGTATTAGTGAAAAGGAAATAGAGTGGATGTTCAATTCCGACGAATCGTCTTATAGCGATGACCTTGGAGTATATGAAGACACCTCGGAATCAGAGTTTTCTAAAGAGTCGTGCTCCTCAGCGGAATCTGATGACCATGCAACAACAGTTACAGGTGTGTGGTCTCATTCGATGTTTTATCAGTTATTAGAAATTGTTTTTAGTCTAGCTATATTTTCCACCACTTTAGTCAAAACGGGTGATTTTCCCAACACTATTACACTGTTTGTGGGGATTTATTTATTCTTTTTATGACGTGGTTGTCCACAATAAATTTATTTTTACATCAATATTTTTACTAAATTACAATAACTTACTAAATTGCAATAACTCTATATTATATATTATTCTGCCATTTTCATTCGTACCAATTCACAATTTTATCCATGATTACAATTCATCTAATTAAATATTTTTAAGCTGTTTATGTCACGGTCATTTCCTCAGCAAAAGGACTTATATTATCATAATAATGAAGTAGCAGAAGTGTGATTCTAACTCCATTGGGAACAATCTTTTATCCTATATTATTCCCATTTTTGATTTTAGATGAAGCCCAAAATGAAATCAGCCATAATACTTATGTTGGTAATGATAACAACTTCGCTGGACGGGTGGGGTCAAACGGTTGGTGCGCATCGTGTGACTCCGTTCAATGGGAAAGAGGCGATATATCTCGGATGTGACAGAAGCTCGCTAACACTTTTGGATGCATACAAGTTGATGGTCACTGATGACATCATAGATAACATGGTGGAACAGACTAATATCAATTCCAATAATTACATTGCAAGCCACCAGCTAAAGCGCTCTAGCAGGGTAAAGGCTTGGATGGACATCAGCAGGAAAGAAATGAAAGAATGTTTGGGCATTCGCATATGGATGGGGCTAGTCAAAATGCCTCAAATAACAGATTAATGATCTGAGGCCATAATTTATCAAAATAGTGTGGCCAAGAAAGCCATGTCTCATAATCGCTTTCAGATTATTCTAAAATTTTGGCATTTTGGCCCAAATGACCCAATCCTAGGGCGTCTACATAAGATTCAGCCTCTACTGGATATGCTTGAGATGCGGTACAAGGAAGTCAAAACACCTGGGCAGTTTCTAGTAATCGATGAGTCAATGGTACCCTTCCATGGGCGTTTAATATTTAGACAATAGGTATATGCCATTCAAGGCAGCAAGGTACGGTGTAAAAGAATTTAAATTATGTGACCCCACAGGTTACACCTTCAAAGTAATTGTTTACGCTGGGAAAAGAACACGCACAGCTGGCACGGATCTCAGTATGGCTACGCAGATAGTCATGAATTTAATGGATCCTTATTTGGACCAAGGTCGTGTGGTGTGCACAGACAATTATTATACCTCCATTGAGCTTCTAAACAAGCTTTTAATGAGAAAAACACATTTTGTGGGAACCATTATAAAAAATAGGAAAGGGCTACCAAAAGAAGTCACGATGGCTAAACTGCAAAAAGGAGCATACACGCAATGGAGAACAGAAACAATGGAGCTACAGTCATGAAATGGAAAGATCAGCGTGATGTGCTTATGATCTCCATCACCTTTTCAGCTACAACGCTGCAAACGGGAAAGGTAAATTGAAGAGGGGAGATGGTTACAAAACCAAAGATGGTGACAGAATATAACAAAATAAAGGGTGGAACAGCAGACAACATAGCAGACACTCTCTCATCTTATCACAGTACTCTCCAAAAAACTACAAGGTAGTACCATAAGGTGGTGGAAGATGATCTTTTTGGGACCTGCATTGTAAATGCCTTTCTTCTTTAGAATGAAACATGGAGCCCAGGGGCTCGTTTGATGTCTCTGCAGCAGTTTCAGCAAGAAATCGTTGAGAATGGCTGCATATTCCCAAGGATTCTATTAATAGGACATCAAAAAATCCACCCATTACCTGTAGAACACAGAAGGAAAACTTCTAAGGTAGGTGCTAAAGACGACTAGAAATTCTTAACATAAAGTTGATAATTGGTAGTTTATGTAGATTGATAATGTATCTACTTTTTAGAAAAGCCTGTGGACACTGTGGTCTCCACACTGACAAGTTAAGTAACTGTCGGACTCCGGCACAGGTATCACTCAGGTGCGTGAAAGATACAAACCAAAGCCAAGTTGTTGCACTAGTTCAAAATCGGATAGCACGAGTAGAGATGGGCAACTTGGTAAATTACCGCGGTAATTTTAGTAAATTACCGTGGTATTTTTCGTAAATTACCAACACCCCTGAAAATTACCATAATGTACGGTAATTTTCAGAAAAGTTCTTTATCAGAAAATTTTTTCCTCACGAATAAACCATTGGAATGGGTAATATTATAAATTAAGAAGCTAAAACGGTTTTGTTTACATTGTGTCCATGATTAATTCCAATTAATTCAGAGTAAAATAACAAATGCACATTGCGCAGAGGTATGTCTTTGGAACAAAAATTTCAAACAGTGTGACAAAAGAGAGGCAAATTGTGTGTTGCTGCCAACTTCGTTTTAATTTTTTAATGAGTTATAATAGATAAATGTCGTGATATGTTTGATATAAGTGTTGGCATTTATATCTCAATGCTATTTGATTTTGTTTGGAGTCCTCTGATAAGGATTTGCAGCTCAAAACTTAAAATTACCGTAATTTACCACGGTAATTTACCTCAATTGAAAATTACGGTAATTTACCCATCTCTAAGCACGAGTGACCTTCAGGAGCAAATAACAATTTGATTAACATGGTTATAACTCATTGATTGTACCAGGGAACCAAAAATGTTAAAATATTTGTATAAACAAAACATAAGCACGCCACTGCAAGCGAAAACAGGAGGCAATTAGTAATGGTAACATCATATTCAGGAATATTATATTTGAGGTGGCTTGTGACCTGACTAAATTGCTTCGAGGGGGAGCTAAGGGGGCCATTCAATAATTACATCGAGGTGGGGGGAGGGAGGACTCTTCTTACTGTCTCACGAAGGGGGGTATGGGAATCGAAGATGATCTTAGGTAAGATTTTGCTTACACGTATGATCGTATTGCCTTTTAAATAATCATTGTCTCCTATTTTTAGAACAGCAAGCACATATTTACTACAAGCTAGTGTGCTCCAGCTACGTCTTGACCTGAGTCTCAGAAGTGAAAAAAAAACGCGAGGTAAAATCTTCCGAACAACATAGCCTCGGATTCCTTGTGATGAGCAGAATACATGGTAATCATGAATTGTAACATTACTAGGCAAATATCACATTACAGATGTACAAAAGGGATACATTGTACGACTGATTCACAACTATAATATCTAAGATTCACAAGTGAATGTTCAACGAATTGACAGGGCTTATTCTATGCACATCAGCGACGGACATTAGTTTTAGTTGGTGAAATAAAGGGCAGGAAAGACTTCCCGATCAACGTAATGGTAGAAAAATAATGAGAATTTCCTATCCCAGTTTCTCCCTGACTGTTACGAGAATTCCCTGACTTTTCCAGAAATTCTAAATTCCCTAACAATTCCAGGTTTTCCCCGACGATCGCCACCCTGGGCTAAGGGCATGTAGATTCAAATCTGAGTAGCCATGATGAGACTCCAGGTCACAGAAGAATACTGCTAATCCAAGCCCGAGAATTTTCTGGGACACAACAGGCAGCAGCCACAGAGGAAGCCTGACTAAAATTTGTGTGTGAGAATTTCATAAGTAGCAGAGCTGGAGGTCAGGGCTCTCTTGGTTTGGGCCAAGAGAGCCCTGACCTCCAAAATCATTATACCCACCTATAAAGTGGTACTTTTCATTGGTATTGCCACACATTTTACATAGCATTAAAACATCTGAAAAATTGAATGAATTGGAATTTACCAAGTAGAAATATGTGATTATGCTTCACTACTGAAGATCATCACATTCATTCGAGAATCACAAGATGTTCAAAGACAAATTATCGTAACACATGGAGAATATAGTTTTGTCCTCATGACATGGCCTATTGTGCAACAGGAAGAAGTAGATTTCTTTCTATCCAGCACCAAACCTCACACCAATTGTTTTTTTTCATAAGAAAGTCATTTTTCACATTGTAACCAATGCAGGTCTGGAAGTTTCATTATTTTTTAATTTCCATCATACAGCCACATACTGCCTTTTGCATTCAGTATCTCAAATAGGTTGGGACCAACAACTTGGTTTTGAAGGAAACTTAATAGCATCGAAGCTCATAATATCCTGTTTCTACTGGATAATATTTTAAACTCCAAATTCAATTCATATACATATATTTTACTCAAGTCAAGTATTTGGGAAAGTTTATAACTAGTGCCTTCATCATGCTTGAAATGCATTTAATTTTCTAGGTAAATACTTGAAGAATCCATTCACTGTATTTGCCATCAAAAAAATAATTATTATCATCATTATTACAATTACCAATGGGACTTAGATTGATCTGAACACAAGACCAATCTGAAAGATCAGAAGCGAGCTCACTCAGTTTGCCTGGTTTACCAACACGGTCTGAAAATATCAATATTGAACTATCAATCTCAGCAGCCGCATCTGTTGGTGTACATAGCCCAGCACTGGAAACATCTTGCACCATGGAGTTGAAAAATTATTTACTTCATCCGCTATTGTAGAACCCATGTAAGCTTTTCTGACAATGAACTCACTTCACAAATGAAATTGATTACAATTTTTTCCCATGGGCAACCAAAAGAAGAATGAAAAACACAACACGCCAACCTCTTTGGATCAATCTGAGATCTCAGACTGGGTAGGGAAAGCGGTACGCTGACTCGGATCCCTTCTCGGATCGATCTGGCTAGCCTGTTCCGTTTAACATACCGGGCTGAGCCAGTCAGATCGATTGGTAAACTTAGTGAATAACTGACGATAGCAAAAGTTTGGGAGTAGTAGCAAATGCTGATTCTGTATCATTTCATAGGTTTATTATAACAACACATAATGACATAACAGTAAATATTAACAGAAGGCTCGGCATTATTTTCATGAAACATCACTACAATGTGATCATATACAGATTACAGGGCCTGCTCACACCAAAAGGATATTTACTTATGATTTTGGTAAAGCTCTACCATTCTGACTGTTAATACATACATCCATACTGATAGCAGTATAAGAGTTACACACATGTATTTTGGAATATTTCATAGAATATACCATCCAGGACAACACCAAAAGAAAGAATGGACCAGCCATGTAATTTTACCTGTTGTCCTCAACATAATTATGTGCAATGAAAAATTGATGAACTGAAGAAAGAAAATGATAAAGATGAAATTTTAAACCACTTTCCACACTGTGAGAAATTCAATTTATCACGAATGAATTGAAATCTACAAGTATGCTTCAACCATTCCACGGCTACAATGCATAAATGCATTCGGTTGGAGCAGTGTCATCAGTGTTATACGTGCATACATGTGTTTGGGCAGGTCAGTGCCATCAACACTACAGACACATACAAGAGCTTGATACATTTAAATTTTGAAGTTCAGTCTTCCTCTAAGAAAAAGAAGTGTGAATATATTTTATGGGAAGACACGGACTTTGAGCTAAAGATACATCGGTTCCATTCCTCAAACTCTGGAACCAATAGCCCCGTGATTAGAAATATTAGAATCCTCCTTTCAATTTTTTCCAAATGATTCATGCCAAAAAAAGCTAGTATCCAAGAGAGTTAAGAAAACAAATTTTTTACCACAACAATAAGACACAATTACTGTTGTTTTAATTCCCATATTATGTATAGTCTAAAATTGCCAAATTCATAACAAAAATTATGAAAATAAAACATTTTGCACAAATTTAGAGGAAATATTTCACATTTAAGACAAGAATATTAGGAAACCAAGACATTTGCCATTATAAATGCTTTTTACTTTTCTTTTTTATTACCAATAGTATGTAAAATATTGATAATTTTATAGAAAGGAGCAACATGTTTTAATGCCAAAAATATCATGTTCACTGGTGGTATTTAAATGTCTAGCAGTATCACGTGCCATGAGAAGCACTCCATTGAATGAATTTGTGGCGAAAAGATTAAATTTAAGTATAGATTAGACCAGCTACACCAAAAGCAATGAAGAATCTAAAACATCAAAGTGAAATTAAGACACACTCAGCTCCCTTGCTAAAATCGATGTGTACTTCTCAAATAAAAATTAATTTTAGGGTCACAATGAACGGTTTCAAAACCCATAAACATAGTTTTCCTCATCTTAAAATTATCTCACTACATTTGACAACTGATTTTTCTCTCGCTTTCACCAGGCCACATGTAATCTTCTCAAGAAAAATAGTTAAGATGTGCTAACAAAAAGTCATATATTCATTGCAAACCTATAGCCACGAAAAAAATAATTTAGCTCCAAAACAGTCAAGAATCACTTTGAGTACATCACGTTTTAAAAATAACAGAAATTTGACGAAAAGGCCAACACAACTAAGATCCATCACCTTAGGCCTGAACTTCACAAGACGGAACATCCTGAAGATGGAGGCCGGCAATTAAGGCACTCAGCTGAGACCAGCTCACTACAAACAGCCTTGTTTTATGGTGCAAGGTCCGACATTAGCGGCAGCAGGGATTACGCTGGTTTTTTCCTCACCTCTGCCACCTGAAAAAAGAAAATGAAAGCATTTAATCGAAAGCATAAGGCATTAGAAAAAACACAGGTCACTTGGAAATTTTAAAATTATACCTCATATGGCTAATTCATTCATTAGTGGTAGAACCATAGCTCAACCTCTATGGTTTCCTGAACTTTTCCACAAATTTCAACGGATATGTCAACATATATATGAGAAAAAATAAAACTCCTAAACTTTAATAATGCTAATTAAGTGCTTTTATTAGCATAGCATATGAAACATCTTTTCATTGATCAAATCCAACACCAGCGTGTGTCCACTGAAAAGTGCCTTCTAAATTCCTTGACTTTTTGAGCTTTTATAAGTCTAAATTAATTTTTTCATGGTAGATTGATATTGTTTTAGGTCAAATTTATATTGAAACAAATAAAAATGCTCTTGTTTAATAAAAATAAAACAAATAAATATGCCATAGGACATACGACCGGTTTTGACTGTTAGGCCATCATATGTCTTATTAAACTGTAGAAGTCACAAAAGTGTTTTCATTTGTTTCAATGATGACGCTCTTCCACCGCAAACAATCTTCATGATTAGACTCTGTCAAATTTTTATTTAACACGGAACTCTGATTCACAATTTTATGCATGCATGTGTTAACATATGTATGTATTTTTAAATTTAATAGAGAATGGACGTAGGGGCTCAAAAAATATCAACACTAGCGTTGAAGTTGTTTATGAAACATTGCTATGCATTATTTTGGAATCTCAATCCCAATGATCACATGGAAAGTGAGATGCAAGAAAACCACATGATTTTTGGTTACAGATGGTATGCACACCCTCTCCCTGTATTTCATTCCTTTATGAGCTGCAACCAAAAAGTTCCCAAAATTTGAACCACGTGCCTGAAAGAAGCAAGCCACTGGCAAATGAATTTACGTTAAGTTCTGAACATTCATTGTGAGTTAGAATGCCAAGCGGCTTCATTGTAAATGGAAGGCTTCCTCGTTGGTGAAGAGATTTTCACTGATGAGTCTGGTTATGTATGTGATTATGTAAAAGCAGATTTGAACAGCTTATCTGTATCACATTCTGTGTTGCACTGAGAACGACTGCGGTAGAAAAACACAAATTACAAAAGGAAGCATTCGAGAACAATGCCTTAGAGCAAGCTCATTATATTCCATCATCATCATCATCATCAGGGGCCAACAATCCTAAGATTGGTTAAATGCAGTTCTCCACTCGATTCTGTTATCAGCTAACCTCTCCACATAAACATAATTTCCCCCTTTCACGCCGTTCACTACCCGCTGTACATATTTCATGCAAGGTCATCCTTCTCCATTTTTCCCCTGCCATTTTCCCTCTATGACTGTGTTCATCTCTCCCCATCAAAACCTCAAGACCTGGCCAATAAGTCGCCGCCTATTCTTTTCAAAATCATCAGCAGACTTCCTTTTCTCCCGCTCTTCTTAAGACTTCTTCGTTTGTCACTTGGTCAATCAATTTTATCTTCATCATCCTCCCATAGCACCACATTTCAAATACTAACAGCCTTGACTTCTCTGCTGCTATTTTTGTCATGCTTATTCACTGCCATAAATAAGCATGCTCCAGATGTATATTCTGAAGAGGTTTAAAGAAGCTTCCTAGAGTAACCATGAAAAGGACAGTGACTAAACATGGCTACCTGTAATTCCAAAGACAATGTACAGATATCACTAGGCATATTGTTAGAGGTTAAATAATATCTTGAGATATCCGCTTTAAACTAAGATGTTTTAATAACGAGTCACAGACACATCCAAATTCCAGTTTACAAATTGAACGACTGACAGAGAGTTGACAACAACAATATAGATAAATAGTTACTGACATAAATAGCAACATATGTTGCCAACCCATATTTATGTATTAGATTACAACTCTAACACCCTCACTTAATCTAATAGGTATATATATAAATCATTAAGATTCTGCAACCAGTGCTTTCTTCCTGTCATATGGACCGTAGCTCCGGAGTCGATGAACCAGTCAGCTTCACTCGCGATGTGTTTGGCTCCCAAGGCTGCCACAGAGAGAAGAGTTCTCTCCTTTTTCATCACCGTACTCGGTACAGCTGATGGTCCTTGAGCAGTCCTGGACCCATGCGATGAACCGCTACTGTGTGTCTCGTAGTTCCATCTGCTCCTGCATTTGGCTCTAATGTGACCAAATTTCCCACGTTTCTAGCCACTTGCACTGCTTTACCAGATTGTCGCCCGGAAACCCCTTTACTTTTTGCCCACAACGCGGACTCGTCATTTTGGCCCCACTGACTGTCCTGAATTAATTTGGATGTGTCATCTGCGGCGTAGCCTTCAACGCAACCTTCATGCACTAAATACATCTTCATTTGGAATGTCCAAATATTGTAATTGTCCCGTCCATCCAATTTTTCCATGGATGCCAAACCAGTTCCAACTGATGCCTCAGCCATTTTTCGCTTTAACGATACGATACGTAAAAAAAATGCACTCGCGTAATGTTGCAGTACTATTGAAGCACAACTGGTCCTTTTCGGTCGCCTGGGCCCATAACCTGTTAGAGGTTAAATAATATCTTGAGATATCTGCTTTAAACTAAGATGTTTTAATAACGAGTCACAGACACATCCAAATTCCAGTTTACAAATTGAACGACTGACAGAGAGTTGACAACAACAATATAGATAAATAGTTACTGACATAAATAGCAACATATGTTGCCAACCCATATTTATGTATTAGATTACAACTCTAACACATATGTTAAACTAAGAACACAAAAGTCTGATTAACCGAAAGAATATTATTACTCAGGAAGCTAAGAAATCGGCGTGGGACACACAAGAAAGAGAGGAATAGCTCAGGTGAGAATAAGTTTCCAAATAACAAATGCATTTACAGATGGAGAACGGTTGTTCCATATGTCTTTAAATTGTCTTGATCACAAGTTTATAGCCCCTGAACTAAGTATGTATTTGAAACTGTTTGATTTAAAAATGATATGAGGAATTTTTTATAATCAATTAAAAAGGGAAATATTTTACGTGTGAAAATGCAATGTCAAACTATTGCATAAACTGCTTCAGCAAAACTATTTTTTCCAGTGTAGACACCTAACAAATCAGTGTTGCCATTTATGGTACATCAAAAGTGAAATGTGTGAATAGTAGTGCATTCATCTCACACGTATGCCATTATCTCTCCATCATTTTCCGCACATAACTCCACATATAATTTAAACCTAGAGTAATGTGGAAATCGTAGTTAATGCCATTATTTATCGTATAGAGTGGTTATTTTTTGTTTTAACAGTGACAACCAATTCCAAAATTCACACTGTTCTCTTTGGTTTAAAACTTATGAGTACCATGCTCGCTGTCATGCACCTGGAGTTACGGCAGGTAAAATTCTCCGTGAACCCTACCTCGTCCTTCAAGGCGAGCAATCCTAGCTCAGATCTCTGTGGAGGGGCTGTCCGCACCAAAATCTTGTGGCTTGGACGGGGTGAGTGAGGATGGGTTATGCCGTTAGGAAATTTGGGCGGCTTGCGTTGGTGAGGGTAAGGATTATGACGGCCAGGGAGTTTGGGTTTACGTTGCATGGGGGAAAAGGGTCCGGTTGTGGAGAGGGAAGGTCCCAGTTGCAGGCGTATGTTTTTCTGTCTTGCTGAGCTCGAAGGGAGGGAGGGGATAAGAGGGTGGGTTGATGGCTGTGGCGTTCCTTCCTATTCTTCTGGGCAACCCTGGGGGGCACGTGCCGGTGGCATATTAGAACCGCTTAGAGTGCGGAGTGGAATGGGGAGGATAAGGAATGCAGCATCCTTTGGGTGGGTCTTCGATCCCTGCTCTCGCACCCTAACACCTCTAGACCATCCCCTTCCCTTTCCTTCCCACTACATCCCTCGAAGACCCACCCATAAGCAAGGGATGTCGCATCCCTGACCCTCCCCATTCCACTAAGCACCTTAAGCAGTTCCAATCAACCACCTGCACGCACCCCTCAAGATTGGCCAGAAGAAGAGGAAGGAACATCACAGATAGTCCACAATGCCATTCCACCACTCCTCCTCACTTTTCCCCTCCCCGCCTTCAGCCTCAGCAAGACAGATAAAGATACGCCCACAACTGGGACCTTCCCTCTACACAACCAGACCCTTTTCCCCCACGCACCCTAAACTCAAACTCCCTGGCCGTCATATACTCCTTGAGGAGATGATGCGGAATCCTTTATTTTGATAAGCGGAAATCTTTATTAGGCTGATGATATGGAAGATGCCGTGAATAATACCCTGTAAATGATTTTTTTCTGGAAACAGGCTTAGTTCCATGCTTTTTTCTGCCTATGATTGGGCAATAGAGGGCAACCAAAGCACGGATGGGCCAGCTGCCATCATAACTGCGTAGATGTTAGATGCAAATGTCTATTTTTAACATCCATACTAGTTGCCCATCTCCACTGACTGCGGATTCGGAAAATAAAATTCAAATTATAAAATGTTCAACTTTTGTTTTATATTTGTTTTCTGTGCCATGACGAAATTTTGCTAATAAAACGATCGTGACTTCAAACCACTTTCATAGGAAATACAAGTACGCATTTATTTTACAATCTTTTAAGATATGCGATACAGAGCTTGACAAAAAGGCAACTTTTAATAATGCTTTCATGAACAATGACCAAAAAAGTCAAACAATGTTAGACAAGAGTTAGAGAAAACTAAGATAATTTTTTTTTCACGACTCATTGAAAATGTTCGAAATTACGAAGTGTCAATTTTCCGGTCCCGCTGACTTCATATTATCAAGAGTCTACTGTAATTAGTATCTGAGGAACATTTATTCAGTTAATTTATTAATATTATTATTTAATTTATAATTATTTATTCATTTAACAACAGTTATTCACTTTACTAAACACATACACCATGCAAGCAACTTTCACCACTCAGGGAATCTGGGCTTTGCAGTAACAGATGATTACCAACAGCAAAGAGCATAGGAGGTTAGAAAGCGACTATCAATAACTTAGTTAAACAGAAGGCTTTCCAATATTTGATAATTTTCATATGAGATAATGAATGCAAGTTTACCAGAGCTTAGCGACTCTGGAATAGAACTCTAAGATCAGGTAAAGAATATTCCCAAAGCCTCATAATGTAAACTACGCACCTGTTGTGTCATCAATAAGGCTTCTGCAATCCCGTTATTTCTTGGCTTTTCCAAATTAACTTAAAATTAACATTTAATTTTCTAGTTACCTGGAGCTCTTACACAGCAAAATTCAACAGCAAATCATAAACATTGATTTAAAAAAACCAGCATTATTTTAGCAATAGAAGAAATAATTCCGCTCACAGTCTCAGCAATTTGTCCTTTCCACCGCTGGCAACAATGAGTCCGTCGGGAGACCAATCAACCGCATACACCTCATCAGCATGGCCTGGAAGATCCAGTTCCAACTTCTGCTTCTTTACATTCCATACTACAAAAAAGAAATAGAATACTGAAATTGGACCATGAATTTCACACGAGCACAGAGTTGAAATTATGAATGACATCTGTAAAAAGGAAAGAAAAAAAGTTTCCAAACAATGATGGATAATATAACAAGGAAAAACAAGCACAAAGCATTTTCCATGGGTAAAATGCAAACAATTATTATGTTTAAATTGTCAATCACATATTTCTAAAGCTACAGGGTGTCCACTGTAAAGCCATTTAGAAATTCCCTGAGTTTTCCAGGGGAATTGTTTCGTTTTCCAGGGTGCTCTATAGTCCTAAACATACGCATTTTTGGCTAAACATTGCTCATGGGGCAGTAATTATTATCTCTAGGAATCAGGAATATTTGGTTGAGTCATTGTGATGCTGTGTGTAACATCTTGAGATACTGCTATTTGCCATAAGTAGGGACCCTCAAATTTCACTAATAGGTTTTTAGGCGAATTTTTTGTTAAGAGCTTAGAAGTCGTTATTTTGACGTGAAAGCTGTAATAAGTTAAAATTTGCCATTTTGACGCTAGCGAAATTCACCAAAATTTCACGAATAACTTTCATTATGCGAAATTGAACAGTACAGTAGAAGCTCGGTATAGTGAGTACGGCTTATTGCTTGAACTGCGTTATAGCGAGTGATTGTCTTTGTACTGCCAAAAGGCCTATGTTTTACATGTAAAATAAAGCGGATATAGCGAGGCCAAAAAGTTCCTTCCACGGTATACGCTCGGTATTACGACAGATATCTCTCGAGGGCGATGCACCGCCTAGCAAAACTAAACTATTATGTTTTGTATTATCTGCTAATTAAACTAAAAATGAGTGCCATATCTACAACACCTAAAGCCACTTATGTCCAAACATTAACGATTTACGGCCTTCAGTTAGCTCTGCGTGATCCCATTTTACGTTCTTCTTTTGTTAGGCCCAGTCATCAGTGGGAGTGGGCGGACGACGAGCAAGATGAGAGTAGGAGAGGGAGTTAGGTCTAGGCATGGGCGATATTGATAATTCAATATCGGGATACGATAATTTTAGCATATCATAAGGTGGCGATAATGATAACTCAGCGTGACGATAAACATCGCCTTATCGTGCCCGATATGTTATCGGGGCACGATAAGATATCGGGGCACGATAAGATGTCGGGTCACGATAAGATGTCGGGTCACGATAAGATGTCGGGGCACGATAAGATGTCGGGGCACGATAAGATGTTGGGGCACGATAAGATATCGAGGCACGATAAGATGTCGGGGCGCAATAAGATATCGGGGTGCGATAAATATCGCTATAAATAGTTATCGCGATAACTATCATGATAAATACCGCGATAAAATATCATGATATCGCACCCCGATAAAATATCACGATATCGCGCCCTGATAAAATATCACTATATATTATCACCATAAATATCGCGATAAAAGATCGTGATATTGCGCTCGTTCAAACATAGCATGTTCACGCCCGATGAATAATCGTGATATTGCTCCAGTTAATCAAGTCGGAAAAAGACAGCCGTAAGTTGGCCTTCGCTTAAGCTTGAAAAATATCTACGACCCCCGAAACATGCCGTATTTCAGTGAACCTTCAGGCCAATTTTCCCAACTGATGGACGTACTGGTTAACATTCGAAAACTCGACAAAGCTGATATTATCGTCATGACATATTCGCAAAATTATCCAAAAACTTCCACAGTATACCTAATATTTTAATTCCGACTAGTTATGCTGTCTTTACAGCTTTCTTCGGTGATCGAAAAATAGAATAACTGGAAGAAAAACATCGAAAGTAGGGGAATTAATATTTTATATAATGGAAAATGTCCTGTTTCTTTCATGAAATAGGTTGATATTCTACCAGATTGTGCTTGAATGACTTTTTTGCTGTTTACCTTCGTCAAATACCACGGAAACAAAAGAAAAACTGTAAATACGAATGACTATGAGAATTAGGTGGGTTTTTTCAACACCATCGGATATAACGAGCGCTCGATTTAGCGAGTGATTTCCAAGGGATTATGAGCACTCATTATACCGGGATTCCACTGTATTAGGTTGTTACTGCGATATTTTGCTAGAAATTTCACATTTTTTAAACCACATCATAACATATTCGTATAGTCTGATATCAACATCGTGTGATATTTTGCGAAAAACAGAAATTATTTAAGTTTCACTTTGACATGTATATATAGACGCATAATGAAAAGTTGTTGTCACATTTAGTGAAAAAATGTTCGCAAACCTATGGTTAAAAATAAATACATAGATAATTATTTTCTATGTGACCACGCCGCTATCATCAGTCTGATGAAGTACGTGACCATGATATCCGTGTATGTCTCCCTAGATCGCATTTATGGTGGCAGGGAAGGGGTGCATTGTTTTTGTTGCACCGCCGAAATATGATTTGCTTAGTATTTATCCCGAAAGATTCTTCAGGAAAGTTGCCACTCAAGCCTTTGCGCTAAATAAAGATGAATTCAGTAAGTCTGCGCAAAGCATTAATGGGACCAATAGCTACCCTAGACAAGTGTTTATTAAATGTCATAGCAGTTGGACGAAGAGACAAATAAAGTTGTGAATTGGGCGTAATAATATTATTCAAAGAGCGCTCCACCTAAGCTTGTGGCCGGCATGGTGGGCAGGTAAAAAGCACGAGACAGGGACACACTATTATTACCATATGATGCAGCGTATTATTTGTCCGGAAGAAATTTTAGAAAAATTAAGTCAGGCAAGATGGGTTTGTCATTTTGAATAAGCCACGGAGTCGCCTGATGTGACTTATTGGGGAGGTATCTACAAAAGACAAGTCTGGGCAGGAGTTTTCCGAGGAATATCCTCCAGCACAGCCCGTTCGTTGAGAGGCATTGCATATTGCAAACTAAGTGTTGAAAATTTCTGAATAACTGCAGGAGCAGGAGACATTCCCGGTGCTGATACCTGCAGAGCGAAATATGGCCCACAAGTTGCCAGGAAAAGAAAGGAGCAGATAAAGACATCAGGTTAAGGCCAACAAGTTGCTGGCCTAACGTTTGTCTCAGGTCGCTCGATCTAGTTTAAAACATTGAAAGATATGGTGCAGAGATGAAGAGAGCGTTACAAAAAGTCACCGGGAGTTTAGAAAAGAGAAATTTTGAAAATTAATGCAGTAAAATAATCCATAAAGTGAAAAAAAAAACATTATGAAAGCACAAGCCATGATGACGGGGCATGATATCGGAACTCAAACCGTTTCCCATCTGCTCTCTGATTTTGAAATTTGTCTTCCTGTTTACATCTCCCATTGCAGAGAGGCTGTCGTAAGAAAGCCCTTACGGCTTACGGTATGCATCTTACATCCATTGTAGACCAGGCATAAAAGCCTTCACATTTCTTCAGGGAACGCCTTGCCTTCTGCCATCATCACTGTAGGGACTGCAACTACTTAACTCTATGCATTACGCAGCTTTAAATAATGGGAAGGAAACGTAATCTCCAAATTTGCTACAAAAACCGATTTTTCCAGATCACTCGCCAAATTCCCTGAGTTTTCCAGAAGACCGAAATTCCGTGAATATTCATGGTTTTCCAGGTTTGCGGACACCCTGAGCTAACTATTTTGACAGCTATTCCTTGAAGAAAATCACATCGCTCACTAGTGACCACCACTGCAAGTGCAAAATTGCAAGCACAAAAAACTTCAGCCTTAATAACCTAACAAAATAATCTTCGACATAAGTATTTCAATTTGATCTTCACATTACCTTTCAAAGTTGAATCAGCACTTCCACTGACAAGAAGACGAGAATCAGCCGCCCAAGAAATGACATAAACTGCTTGGACATGACCCCGTAACGTGCAGAGGAATCTATAAAATTACAAACACACAAATTAAAATGGGTACAAAAGTCAACTTCTCAACAAAAGCATCCTTTAAAGTGAATGGTTGACTAGGAAAAGTGCGAGGTTAAGCAGTAGCCACATAATGGAGACCTAAAATTTTATTGATTGCAAAAAAATGACATGAAGATAACATTATAAAAATATTTCCAACTACAGTAAAACCTCCATACAACGAATTTGTTGGGACCGAAAAAATCATGACTTCGCTGTAGGGGGTTTCGTTGTACGGAGGTGATATGCGGGTCGCGTCATCGCAGGGGCATCCATGTGTTCCGTGCTGTTTACGATGCAAGTCGTGTAAATTTCTTAATCTTGCTTTATTCACCTTTCCTATAGTGATAATAAACAATTGTTATTATTTACCATCAAATGCCGTGGCTATCACCTCGTGATTTTCAATCTGCGTATTTCCAATTGAAATTATCGTTTTTCTCGTCCATTCTGCTCTACGCCTCATTGCTTACTTTAGTTATGTTCTGATATTAAAGGAATGCCAAAATTAATGCCTGTGGATTACGTATTTTTAAAGTGCTCCATAATTTTTCTTAGTATCTAGTCGATATTATTCTTGGAGTGCAACAATTTAAGTCGATATCAATTGGCAGTTTGATACAGCAATTTTGCTTGAAAGAGCACATATTGCCATTTAGACTTACGAAATAAAATGAAATGTTGGAATTGAAATTAAAATCCCATTGAAATACTGGTAAATATCTATGTTCGTGACCGGTATATATTAGATATCGATAAACAACGATGGAAGATTGGTGGGGTGAGTTAGTTACCACGAGTAAAAACGTGGCAGTCGGCAATGCCCTGAGGTCACAATGGCAATCTCAAATGATAATGCATTGATGATGCCTTCATAGAAGCTGGATACGATCGGTATTCTGTTGGCACACCCGTTCTTCGGTGCCAAAACGCAGTACCATCCTCGAGTACGCCAGGTAATATTTGAATCCACGCCTAGTGTCGCCTTTCATCCAGTAATTACTTCTTCATACTTGAAGAAAATTTAAAACCAGGTTTGCCCTTTTTCGGTCCTTTGCCGAACGTCTCTCATTTTAAAATGTGCGCCATTTTCAGGCTAAAACTATTGAACTGGAATAATTAGTCGCTAAAGCAGAATCGCATGAGTTAAATATGTCTTATGTTAGCAATTAAGAGAATAAAAACACGTAAAAGAACCTGAGCCCACTCTTTTCACGTCTTTTATGACATTAGAAGGACCTCTTTCTAAACCAAGTAGACGAGGGAAAATCGCTGTTCTGAAAAATCTAGTTGCACCAGTAATATTGCATGCTAACAATTTGGAATGGAGACGTTTTGAGTTGGACGCAGCAAGAAATCTAACCTAGCGCACGCACTAAAACGAGGAAAGACTGCATTGCCAACTAACCCCTCCCAAACATTCCATACCAAAATGCCTATTATTCAGTAACCTTTCCCTCCGAAAGAAAGAATAACTACGCCCTTACTCGCCTCTTTCTCTACAATGCTGCTGTTATCTCCCCTCCCCTTCCCACGTTCCTTCGGGGAGACCTCCCTCGCCCATTCCACTCCTCAATGACTCCCCTCACCCCTAACCGAAAGCTCATGTGTTTCCGATATATCGTGGCCCAGTGGTCTGCCGCTCTTCAAATAGCCCAACTGGTTAGGCACACAGACAGAAGAAGTAAAATAGTTCCTGTAATAACTAATCCGGTTTTCGATTTATCTCTCCTTCACTTACCTCCTCATAAATATAAATCACAAATAGGACCATCTACCATCCTCGCCGTACATACAGTCAGCTCTCGTGCGACTTACCTCGGCCGAAACATTCCATATTGCTTGAAAATGAGTATATTTCAGGAAGTGAAATACAAATTTAGAAAAATTACATAGGTTTAAAGCAATTTTTTATTTATAAATACGAAGCGGTAGCTGTTTTTAAGTTATATTAATTCAAAATTATTCTATTTAAAATAGTTTTCTAAAGTCGTCTGTCTCATCACTTTCCTCATTTCTTTGCTGGCTGCTTGCTCAACCTGCCGCAGAATCTTCAAATTCTCTACCCCATCTTCTGAAATTAAAAAAACTCGCTCCAAAACATCTATTGCGTCCACCACTTCCTTCCAACCGGGGCGTACTACGCTATTGCTGGGCTCCTCTCTCTTCATCGCTCACATCCTGCGTCTCCGCCAAAATTTCGGGATCCTCATTGTCGGCAAATACAGCGAAATCATTATCAATACTCGCATACTCTTCGAAAGATACCCCTACAATGTTTAATAATTGAGCGACTTCACCCCATTCCTCCCTCTCCTCCGGCTGTGGGTCGTCTTGGGTGTCCATCTCTCCGGGAAAGCCTGCCCTCCTGAAGCAATTCGAGATCGCGCTTCTCTCTACTCCATCCCAAGCAACACACAGACGCTGAATGGTTTGCAGGATGTTCCACTTCAATGACTTGATGTCTTCAGTGTTTCCTAGTCTATTTAGAAGATATTCGACTAGTTGCCTTCTATATGCGCAATGAGTGAGAACAAAGGAAACTTGACGTGACGCTGAAGGCATCTGTTCGACGACATTCATCAGTTGACGTCTCCGATGCATTCAGCGCTGAAGATTCATTGAGCCTAACTACTTTTTCGTCGTTTATTTATTCATTCATACCAACGGCAAATCCATTACATCTTGTACAGTTATCAATTAATATATATGTATCTTAAAGACATCGTTGTTGATCCTATTTCTAAAATAAGGATTTTTTGTCTTGAATTAAGAATTTTTAAAATTCCCGACTCAGACCAGAAAATCATGAATAATCCACGAACATTTCCCTGCATTGAAAATTCACGAATAATTCCCGATTTTCCAGGTTTTCCCGGTCAGTGGACACCCTGATAAGGGATGCTCAATGGGATATTATCGAAATTTAATTTAAAAAGAGCTGCTCCGCGGATTTTCTGTCAAACCAGTTCGACTTGGAAACCGCCTAGGCGGTTCAGAGAGGAGCGCAAAATTGCCAAGCGCTCCTGCTCGGAGTGGCACAAAGGTCGGAGCGGAGCAATAGACGGAGCCACGCGGAACGGAGCTTTGGCTTCCCTTACACGTTTCTTATGGTGGAAACCATCAGAGTTGACTATGGCCTTCACCGAGCCAGAGCGTCAAGTTTCCTTCATGCCCTCCGCTCTGTAGGTCTCGGATTTGAACCCCTTCGAAGCTCGGAGCAGAACGGTTAAAACGCAGTATACTCCGCTGCGGTTCTACTTCCTGCTTATTACGTAAATATCGATGGAAAAAATTACCTGCAAATGCAAAATACTGCGTTTGTTCTCAATAATTCGTTCTAGAGGGGCACTTTTCATGTCTTGGGCCCATTATCAGACTTCGTTGTAGGGAGTTTTCGTAATTAGAGAGGTTCGTTACGGGAGGTTTTTTTGCGTGCATTGTCCATTGGAAGGGTCCGGGACCGGGCCAATGACTTCGAAATAGGGAGGTTTCCTTAAAATTTCGCTGTATGGGGGTTCGTTGTAGAGAGGTTTTACTGTATTGAGGAGTGCTGTAAAGGGAATTGGATTTCTCCATTAGAAGGAAAAAACTTTGTTAGAAATGGACCACCAAAAAAAAAGTATTCGTTGTAAGTGGGATTTCTATCATGGTAAAAATTAATATTTTTCATGCGGAAGAGCCTTTTTTTTTGTGAAAAGTGAAACTTCATTTAAAATGGGCATGATAAAAGCGGGCTTGACAGCATAACAATTCCCCATAAAAATTAGTTTCATATTTTGGTGAAAGTAAAATTTGAAACTTTGGGCCAAAAGTGTTAAGGGGCCAGTACATATTTCGATTTTTAGTCGTTCAATTTATTTGTTTAAGGGATATCACAGGAATGAGAGTGAGGAGATAGAGGACTTACTTTCCACTCCTTCCATCCCAAAGTTTAATAGACTTGTCAAACGATGCTGATGCCAAGAGACGAGTGTCAGGAGAAAACCTGACATCATTGACCAGCTGCTGATGTCCAGTTAATCTAGCTAAAAATAGAATAAGTACATAGATCTTAATAAATCACATTACGACAACGCATACAGACATCTATAATTACAGTTCTCATTTAGAGTTGAGCAATGAAAAATGCAAAACTTACTTAAAGCTACCAATATAGTGCATATTTTCCAGATTCCATAGATATACCAATCAAGCCATTCAAAACCAGGGGATTCTTTGAATGGCATAAAATGAGTAAAGAAAGTCACCATATCACCAGATATATACCACTCGATGCATTTTCAGTAGTTAACATTAATTTACTATTTCTAGGGTTCATGAACTGTGTAATTATTTCCATGTTCAAGGTTAGTACATAAATGACCACTTCCAATTTTTCATGTTAAAACATATATAAAATTATTCCAGCATCAAGAAGAGAAATTCATGAAATCCTTTAAAATTAGGGAAGGACCGATACCTAACATGCGATGCCCCATTCTCAATACCAAATTTGCCACAATACCTTTATTTTCCAATGCTTAATCTTTTAATATTACAATTTAGTGATGACCCAATAGATAGCATTTTTATATTCTTAGCGTCGTTACCGTAATAAGTTTGCTTTTTCCACAATTTGCAAAAATATGACATTAAATAACTTCCACGACCACTTCCACATAAAAATAAACATAAAATGTTTGAAAAGTTTTGAAATAGAAGAAATGAAAATTAATTTTAAATTGACTCGTGCCTAAAAAAGTGTAAATTAAAAGAAAATGTAACTAAAAAATTTTGATTAATACTGAGGGAATATCAAAATTTCTTTCTATTCTCTAGTCAAATGTTTATGTAGTGATCCAATGAACAATATTGTGGAATTAGATCGATACCCAATACTTTTGATAGCACAAAGTATCAAGTGGTTTCAAGGGATCCACGGGCATTGAATCCCACCCCTATTTGAAATTCAAGGTTAGTACGCAAAATTCCCATCTAATTCCTGGTTTTCAAGGCCTAAATGAAATGCATGCCTTTTTCCCAGTTTTGAAGGTTGGTAGATGCTGTGTTCTTTTTAAGACAATCCCATTTCACGCTACCTACGGTCTAAGTAATGAACTTGAACGTGTTCAGCGAAGATCGGCAAGATTTGTAAAGGGACGATACGATAATTATATTAGCGTAACCAGTCTATTAAATGAATTGAAATGGGAATCATTGTCAGATCGCAGGTTGAAATTTAGACTTAATCTCTTCCACAAATTCCAAGGCAATATTTTCAGTGATGATGTTAAAAATATTTTACGAACCCCAACTTACTATGGCAGACTGGACCATAATCATAAAGTTAGAGAAATTGATTGCCAAACTGACCGATTCAAAATGTCCTTTTTCCCTCGCACAATAAGAGATACGAATAACGGTAAATATGTCCTATCGGAGAGTAGCAATGAATAGCATTGGTAGCTGCATGTTGGTATGAGTACTTAAAGCTAACCCTACTAACAGAATGTTTTTGCATGCTTGCTTTGCAATTTCTATCTTTTTTAAATAGTGTAGTTCTGACTACTATATTAATACTATTCCTTTTTTATGCATGATATGTAGTGCATGTTTGGTGAGCAATCACCCCCTGCCACACACCCTTGTGGTGGCTTGCAGGGTATTATGTAGATGTAGATGTACCAGTTGCTTCTTCATTTCCGTTCTCCCCATATTTTTCTATGAGAAGCTTTCACTTTTCTAACAATGAAAGGTGAACATTAACTTAGTTTGAAATGAAGAAATTCACATCCAAACACATAGGGATACAGTGTAAATAAATGAAAAACTAACCAAGGGGTTTCTTCTCTTTCTCAGGCTGCCACATGATGAGTGTGAAGTCATCCGAGCCGGACACTATTCTTTCATCGCCCTCATTTGGGCAAACAGCAGCATAGCGATCAGTAGCTCTCTTCAGCATTTCTTCCCCTGCAGAAATACGTACAATTATTTCATGGTGCACCTGGCGGTTATAAAGGCCGTTGTACACGGTACAATTTCATGTACAAGAACTTGTACAATGCCCAAATGTATCGTGTATGAGGTGTTCGTACAATTTCTTGTACAAGAAATTAGATCATGCTCTATATTATTGGATGAAACCGTCCAAGATCCACTCCGTAGCTTCTGCGCATGACATGTGACGGTAGTGATGCGCTCGTTTGGTATTCGTAAGGTTGGTGTTCTGTTTGCGATCACGTTTACTCCTATAAGCGTGATAAAACTTCCATTTTTGTTGTACATATCGTGATATTCTTTGTTGCTTCCATATTGTGATATTCGCCAGTCGGGTCGACAGTGTTCTATTTCTCAAAAGATGAGTTGGACACACTGGCAAACATTAAACCTCAATTAAATTAAGATGACGTTATTGAACGGAAAATAAATATATGCAAAAAGCAAAAACATGATGCTCGGAGGATAAATGATGGGTTTCATGAGCCGATGAAAGAGTGCAAGTAACCAATCGTATAATTTAATTTTATTAATGCTAAGATTAATGGTAGCAAATCATTGTAACCCAGTAACTATGGCAGTATTTTCAAAATACTATCGTCATCGGATACCGCGATTCGGCTGTTCGACAGAAAACGATATCTGCGCATGTTATTGGCGCACAAGTTGCATGAAAATCTTTGATCGTGTACGACCGTGAACCAACTTCTTGTACAATATCTTGGTCAAATCTCGCCGTTCAATTTATGGTACAAGATCTTGTACAAGAAATTGTACCGTGTACAACGGCCTATATGGTTTAATATAGTGATGGGGCGAATCAAAAATTAGATTGAATCCAAATCCCGAACCTGAATCCTGTTCTTTTATAGAATCCAAATCTCAAAATTTTAATCCAAAATCCTGTTCCTCCTCAATTTCATTATATTCCAATCTTCCTTTCATCTGTAACTTGTTAACTAATGCTTCCTTTGAAATGAATCCTCTAAATAAATCCAATAAAAGCTGAATCTTATTTCTTAAAGTAAATAATAAATGAATATTTGTCATATAGTCCCCACTCACTGAAATTAAGGACATGTGCAAGGGCAAATATAAAGAATGAGTAATTTCAAAAGTACATTGAAGTTTAATTTTTCTTAAATAAAATTGAAAATTCAATGAAAACAGATTACAAGTTTTTGTTTAGAAAATGCAGCATTTTCACTCTTTCAGGATCTAATCGATTTCTTTTTTTATCAATCAAATTTCCAGCAGTACTGAAGGCTCTTAATGAAAATACTGTTGCTGTAAGAATGCTGAGGAACTTTTTTGTTAGATTTCCAAATTGGGGATTTTCAAAGAATTCATATGTGGACAAGAATTACTTGTTTACAATATGCTGCTTAAACATTTACTACCACTGTACTTGTGATTTAAATTCTAAAAACAAGGAATTACAGTAAGTCCTCGACCTACGCAGATCCGAATTACATGGATCCAGAGTTATGTGGACTTTCAGTTAGGCTGGTGACATGCCTGCATTTCTCCGAGTTTCTGTTGCCACGACAGATTCAACCGTGCGACAACCCATGACTCATTGCCAAGCACGCAAGAGTTGATGCCAAACCACGGGTGTTCAGAATGCCAACTTTAGTTTAAGACATTACATTGTTCGATAGGTGATATTTGATTATCGTGATGGTGAAAAAGTCTGATGTGATAAGGCATCAGTGTCTTTTTTTGGCATAGTTTAACCTTCTTGTGTAAGTCAATGCGTAGTTAACCATCTACTCCATAGATGATGCCTGTTGTCTATTACAGCAAAAAAAGAAGTAGAAATCCACGTAAGTCCAAACACCACAACTTACCTATCCATTTTTGAACTATTAGCGGTGCCGGCATCACGGCGACAATCGGCAAAGATTACAGAAAATGCCATCTTTTGATAGGCCGTTAAGTAAACATAATTCAACAAAGCCGAGGATTAACACAAATCCAATCTTTCTTTCCCTGAATATTTACATCTAAAATAAGTATAATTACCCAAAACTTTTTGTTTACTGTAATGAACAACAGGCATCATCTATGGAGTAGATAATTAACTACTGTATTTACCAGATTCTAAGACGACCCTGAATATAAGACGACCCCTCATTTTGAGCTCCCAATTGAAAATAAAATAACAAATCACCTATAACTATGCTATTTGTCTTATATATCAGTCCTCTACTTTACTTGCATTAATTTTGGAAAATAAAACATATACAATATCTTTTCAAATTCAAACAGAAAACATAACTTAACCAGAAAACACACAACTTAAACGAACTTTGTCCTGAGCAACAGAAGTTTAGATACTTTTCATTTTTGCCTTTTAGCATACCACAGGATAACTTTTGTAATAGACCTGTTTCAGCTTAAAAACATCCAATTTAAGAGACAAATAAGGAAAAGCATTTAAACTTTTGGAAAATTAAAAATGTACTGCTCTTATAGACAGAAATATATAATTTAAAACTTAATTCTGAGTAATAAAAAAATCAGATACTTTCTTTCTTCATAATTGCCTTATAGCATGAAATATCACAGAATAACTTATGCAATAGAACCATTCAGACTTAAAAACCAATAGCTCTTTGTTTCAGCAGTGCCTCTGGATGTCTATGTATAATGTATGTACATGGTTGCGCTAATGATATATTTTAATTGAAGTATTATGAAAGTAATTATATAATTAGAATTAATTGTGAAAGTAAAAATATGACACCTGTTCTCTAACTTTCGTCCAATGCTTCAAATCACCAGTTATTAAATTGATTTACTAGACCACTTATTCTGAATAGAACCCCTGAATATAAGTTCCAGACATTGATAATGATAGCATAAATATGAAAGAACAATCCCAGACCCAACCCCTGTCAAAACATAACTCTCATATCAAATTAATATTAACCAGAAAAACGTCGTATGACATTGACTATCCATTATTATGCACATCTTAATGTTAAAAACAATTTAAAGGCTGGGTTAAATGACAAAATATAATTAATTAAAAAGTGAATTGACTTGAGATATTGGTCATTATGTCACAATGGAATCGCATGCAAGACCAACATACTTTTCCTTATTTTCCCTGCATTCAAGCAATTTGTGATCGCATCCAAAAAATTACAAAAATGATTTATTCGAAACCACTCTTTCCCAATTGGACAATATGGAATAGAATACTCATGTATGCACATTGTAATAAACCAGAAGTTTTTGGCCTACTGACATTTCAACTCATAATTTTGATGGCCAGTGAGTAATGCAGCAGACCATATTTTTGGAATATTTAGAGAAAAAAAAATGTGTCTGATATACTAACAAATATGGTACTGGATAGCAAACTATCCACTCATCCTCCTTTCATTAACCTGCATCACCCCCCAATAAATTCAACACTAATTTATTTATGAACGTCACACTTACTGCTGTCACAGGAGATGCCCAGTGCTCTATTCCTGCTGCTCAATGCTGGTTCAAATGGTCCAGTTCGGAGAACATAATCTGTATTCAGGGTCAGGGAGTTGACCCAATGAGAATGACCCACAAGAGTGCGGCAAAGTACTCCCTTCAATTGAAGAAATTTATTTACATTAAAAACAAACTAACCTTAATGATAGCAATGTTCACATTCATTATTATATACAGTTCATTAATTCACAGCAGGTTTCATGCAGCAATAATAATTATTATTATAAGTACATTATTCTTTTTATGAGTTTTACACTACATACCCTATTCAACTGAATCTAAGACCCCTCATTTTCGAGGACTTTCAAAAAGAAAATGACAAAATTAGGATTATCACTGTAATTATTATGCCTTTTGTCAATATTTATTTTTTTCCTCTACTTTTCTGTAAAATAATTATCTCAATACTAAATTTGAAACCATTTAAAATACAACTATTCAGGTTTAAAAATGTTCAGTGTCATATAACAAACATTGTAATTACAAATTTCTAGTAATCACCATAAATATTTAATTATACTTATTGATTAAGCCATCACTGAATTGATTTGTTTTGTGCTGCAGTTGTCATGCAATTCTAACCCAATTAAGTTCGGTGGCATGGTATGCCCACAACATGCCACAGAGAAAAGTTATTACCCCGCAACAGGTTTTTGAACCAGTGTAGCTACATTTAAATGCATGCATTGATATGTTACATCCTCTAATAACTTTAAGAGCTTTCCGAGCCATGTAGTCCATCAAAACAGGCTTATGCCAATCTGCCACTGAAAACAAACCTTCACGTTCCAGGTCATGGAATGACTTTCTGGTAGATGTGGCATGTCCTATTTAGCCATTTACAAGTTTCTTTGCACACATTGGCCTCAAAATTCACGAATTGTCTTCTTGTGTCTCAATTGGAATTTGGCATGATGCATGCAAATAGGCTTAAAACTTGTGTCGCCAGTCTACTTCCTTACACTAAGTCTACTGCCCTTTGTACTCACATCATACCTATGTTACGCTTGTATTTTAACATGATTTGTCATTTTCTTAGGGTTAAGTACAAAAATCATAGATCAATCATGAATTCACCTCTTATTGATAAAACACAAAAGCATCGAAAGTTAAACCACCAAATTATTTCAGCATTTTTTTTTGTTTAAGCATAGTCTATAACGTACTAGATTGAAATACTGTGGCCATTGATGATTGTTATTAGTTGAAACTATTATTATTACCACCATGATAATAATATTTCAATAGTTATTATAGTTTAGTTTTTGCTTTGCTATCTCATAAAAAGTTTGATAACCAGCACAAAACATTATACAATTAATACAAAAGTTAGACAATATGCTTAAAAAATAATTTTCATTACTACAGCAGAACCTCAGATATATGACCCTCTTTTATACAATGACCTTATTTATACTGTTTTATTTGGTCCGATAAATAACCCCATAAATATCCAAACTCCCTTATGAAACTTTTCATTTATACGACAAACTCAATTATGAACCGTTTTTTTTCCAGTCCTTGGCAGGAAAGTCCTCACTTATACGACTTTTCAGTGACTGACCTACGGAATGACATCTAATTTGAGTTTTTGTCAATGACTATTATAAGTCTCATATTTTAATTTATGCACCACCTCAATTATTTGTAAGAAATTTACGACTTTTTTCCCCATTACCCTGGTATCGCAAGAAAAAAACTGTAGAATGTCATGCAAGTACCCTATATTCTACGGCAGCATTCGGACAACAAGAGCTGTGCAAAGTTTGATCCCTATCGTAGCAACTTCCAGTCTTCTTTTTTTCTATTGCCAATAATTTTTTTCTATTTTTTGAATGTCACAATTCAATTTTTTTCTATCAGTCATTGCATCAAAAATTTTATTCTTCAATTGCAAACCCTTACATCTGAATATTCACATTTTTATTCTTATATTGTCTAAATTAGATTTATGAACGTATCACCCAAAAATTAAGGATGATCGGGTCTGATCTAAAGATCCACGGATCTTTCATTTCACTCCCTACTGAACTTAAATCTGAAGACAGCATAAATTCGGATCCCGATTGGAGGTTTTAAAATTTTGCAGCTTAGCGATCAATGTACCCCATGAATTTGAATGTAGGTATGGAGGATACTGACAAGGAGAGGATTTGTAACTCCAGTCACAAAATGAAATGAAAATGTTTTCTGTGCCAGAAAATATGTCTTGGCTTTATTCTCTATAGGCCCGGAAGCGTGGGAAAGAATAAACCAGAATGTCACGTGGGTTGCCTACATTCGCCAGGCTCACATGAACCAATGATAGCGTAGTCATTAAAAATGAGAGATAGTGTACTACCAGCCGCGAGTTCGTTCCTTAACACTGCCTAGGAATACAGTCCGTGCTGTATCCCTAGGGTAATGCAAGCAGGCATTTAAAAAAAGAAGATTATCAGGATTGCATGTCAGTTTATAAGTCAATATATCAAACATAAAATTTATAAAATTTGGTATTACTGAAAGTGATTGGAAAAATATTTTATTACAGAATTATCTAAACTAATCCTGCATCTAAATATGCAATTGGAACCATGAAACAAAAATGAATAAATTGGAAATTTGAAAAGGGCTTCATGTTCTCTATATTTAAAAGGTAGGATTAGAAAAGGAATGACATTCAGAATCCAGTATCTGAAACTAAGGACCCAAAACCAAGAAAAAGATCTGCAACCCAGGCAAGGATCTGAATCCGGATCCGGAAAAAAACCTGGAATAGTCCATCACTAATGCCATAATTAACTCCATCATTGATATGGGGTAAATAATATTATGATGTGTCTTCAACTCAACAATTTAGATACACCATAAAAGTTCTTTGCATGAATTATTTGCCCGTGCGTATTCACAACTTATCATGGGTGTTTTCAAGTCTGTTTCCGCACTAATAGGTGCTTCAGACCGGGAGGAAAGGTATAAGGATGGGAATGGAAGGGATCGGGACCTTTGAATTCACAACTTGAACAACCGTGTCAGGTATCTTACATTGAGCATCATCTGTTTTCACGTCAAGGTGAAAATAAATGATGCTCGTTCAAAAAAATCTATTCTTTCACCATCAAATCGCTCGGACCTACAATCCCGTATTAGCAAGTAAATAATCATACATTGATTATTAGCAAATGTGCACATTATGATCAAATTGCGCACATGACAACGCTGTATTATGGTGAGTCTTTTGAATCACTGCTCACTATTTGCACACCCCAGCCAGGTGAGGTAATATTACTTCTGCGGCCTATTTATATTCAATAAGTTTCAGTCAGCAATGTAATTGATTTGAAACATCCAATTCTTCGCTAAATGGCAGGGCTTGTAACCAAGTGAACAAACAGTCCCAAATTTTTCGTCTAGTCCCGTAAAATTTGGTCCCAAAATTATCATTTCTCCTCATCCCGAAAATTCTCTCATCTCACCTCATGCCGAAAATTTTGTTGCCTTGTCCTGTACCTGAAAGGTTTTCGTCTCCAGTTTTACTCATTCCTTTACAGCACAAAGTTTCCATTTTGGAATTATTGTCTTCATTTCAGTATTTATAAAGTTTTTTTACCCTGACTGATTTTGTTTAAATTTTACAATTAAAAGCACTAATCAATCCATCTTTGCTTCAGATGTCATTGATGTTTCCTCTGTTTATTTAAAGCTGGCCTGACAGGTCATTCTCCTTTTCCCATTAAATGTTTCTTCCTCCTGAAATTTTTGTTTTCTCTTTTGTCCCAACATTTCTCTCCATCTCAGTAAAATCTTCGTCTCTGGGAAGATTTTTTTTGTCTCCCCCCAAATCATTCCAAGCCCTACAGAACAGGAAGCGCTTCCTATTAGACATTTTCGAGAAGCTAACTTATGATGCCACACACGCTGCCATGCATGTGCACTGTTGAGGTCAACACCTGGTTGACCTCAACAGTGCACACGCTATTGAGTCTGTGACAACATGTGTATGGGAATAGGGCTGTAACCTTGACTTGTTTGCATTGAGAGTGGGCTGTGAGTGGGTGAGGAGAGAGAACTCGTTCTTTGGGCGAGGAGAGAGAACGAGTTCTCTCTCCTCACCCAACCCACTCTCCTCCCTCCTCTCCCTATGAAAACCAACACACAGGCCTTGGGATACATCAGGAATGCAAAATGATCACAGGCAAGCAAGTTTTCAAAGGCAGCACCTAAGCCAGCCTAAGCAAAGATGGCAAGTATTTTTTGTACTTGGACAGTGCAATTAATTCTCACAATTTTATTAAGATTTCCCCAAACAAGGCCCTTAGTAATTTAGGAAACTACCTTTCCTAATTACAACACCATTCCTAATGTTTTTAATAATTTGAAAGTGCTTCGTCACTGCTTACGTCACTGGACCGCCAAACTTTGATTGTGCGATCCTGAGAGGCTGAGTAGAGGAGTCCTGTTCCTCCCCACCGGACACAAGTGGCACCCTGGACGTGACCAGACAGCACCAGCAAGCATGTGCCGATCAGTGCATCCCAAACTCTCACGTCACCATCTTTGGAGGAGCTAGCCAGTTTGCGACAATCCGGATCCCTGAAAGAAAGAATATTCTTGAAAAATGAAACAATGTCAATCACATAAAATATGACTTACAGAACAATATCCATAAAAACGAACAGGAATTTTTGAACATTGATAAATCCTACATCCGTCATCATTAATTACAACCCATGATAACCAAGTAGATTCCATGTAACTGATACAGTGTAATGTGCAGATCCTGTCTCCTTCTGACCCCCTTCCTCCCTTTGGCACCTTCCATGGGACATGCCATTCTCCCCACTCAAACATCACGCCCAGGGGCATTGCTTCCCTCCTCTCGATCCCACCCACTCAATAGTGAGTGCCTTGCCCTCTCTCTCCCCATCCTCCCCTACGAATGGACAAGCGTAAGGTAAGACAAGAAGGGTGCAAAATCATAAGGTGTGTGTTCAGTCAGGGCCTGCGATGTAACAAAGGTGGAATAAAGATCGAGTCAGCCTCAAGTGATATTTTCTCACTCCTGCCCCCAATCGCACCACAGCCTCAGGTCAGGGCAATGTTTAGCAGTTTAATCAGAACTCGCTATTTTGTACATGAAATTGTTAGTTGGTTACGAAAAATGAATTTCAGTGAAAGAACGAATCCTCTAACCAGAGCCATTAGCTTGTAAATAAAAAAATTAAAATAAGCAGAAGGTTACGCCCACGGAACGAGCTGCGTTAAGGATATCTACGTCATCCACCTCCCCTTAATTTACTGTTTTGAGGGAGAAGGGGAGGGGAGCGGAGGTGGGGAGGGGAGGTCTGCCTGAAGAGATCCTGTCGCAACCACTTCCATTGGCAGAGTCAGCTGTGTGTCCCCCATTGCAATAAGGTGAAGGAGCTTCACGGTCTGATTGGACGAAGTGGATGATGTCAGAGGTGGCATGCACGCCCACTTTTCTGCACAGGGGGCCGTGTCTGGCGAATGCGGTGGCTGAGGCAAAATAACAGTTTCTCCTTTAACCAAAAAATCACAAACAAGCAGTGAGGTGTGAGTGTCAGCATTATCACGGTGCAATTTCCTTGCGTTGTTTTGCCACAATGGGGAACATGCACTATTTTTATAACTCTTTGAATGTGCAGTTTATTAGCTAAAATGTGCTTGGCGAAAATTTTGCTGAAGAATTAAGTTGCGTTACAAAGATATTACTCTTTGAAAATTGTACTTTTTCGGCAGCTTAAAAACACGACGTCATCGGATTTTTCTAAGCCCACCAGATGCCCCGCAGACGTATTTCGATTTTTTATTTACGTAGTATGGATGGTAACGAGCAAATCTTCCATTAATTATATAATGCCTGTTTAGTGCCCAAGAATTTCCACTACGTCTATGCAAATCGCTGGTTTTTTTAAGAAAAACGCCGCTTTAAGGGAGTCAACCAAAGGAAATTGTCGGAATGTGCTTTTTTAAGTATTTTTTCAGTCATCGTTTCTTTCGAGAAACGGCTAAAAACCTCAAAACAATATATTCACTTCGTTTTCTTTTAGGTATAAATGTTTATCTCCGTAGCAATATGGAACCTATACCGTGCAGTGACATCAGAAGGCGTTTCAGGTCACGTGACTTTCGTCGATTTTCGGGAACATTTTAATATCATTTTAGCTTTGTGGTGGGCTTAGAAAAATTTGGCTTATATATTTAAATTGGTGAGAAAATTTCACATCAAGTACATCATTAATCTTCGAGAAACAAATTTCATGCAGATTCCCCATTCTGGGCATTTTCATTGGATAGCTTCACGCAAACGGAACATAACCTCCAGGTAGCATTCCTCATTGACCATACGGCGGGAACTCACGATGCACTACGCCATTGAAAAAGAAGAAAACAGGGAGAAGTTATTCCCATTATTTTTTGATCACACCGCATATGTGGGTATCTTCAAGTCAAGTTTCTGCCCGCCGGCCAGTGTGCACCAATCACTGTCCTGTGCAGAGCCAGAGGGTGTCCCATGGGCCAATTTTCTTACAATTTTTTGATCCAATGAGTTTCATCCAAAGTTTATGACGAAACAGAAATGGGGTGTCTCACGGCACAGCGTTTTTGTCTATAATGGATGAACCAATGAAATACGAGAAAGTAGTAAACATTGAAAATGGCTGCCACAAGTGAATGTGAAGAAGCCGCAACAATTGCATTTTAGCTATGGAATTCGTGCATACATTGAATTAAGTTTATATAAACAAATCATAGGTTAGGTATCTTGTATAAATTCATCTTTTCCATGCACTCAACGTTTTGCAAGAACTGCCTCAGGGCTTCATAAATACATCCGTTCCGTGAATGCCAAAGCTCCATACCAAAGAGCTCCAATCAAATCACTCTCATGTAAGCGGAGTGCAACGCTCAGTTTTTGGAAGTCTGTGACAGGTTGGTTTCATACATTTGGACGGAAATTCATACCAAGTTCCACCTGTTTGGTCCAAAAATGTTGACCAAAATCCATTTGGATACAATTCCACCATGGTCCAAGAGAAATGCACCCAATGGAGGGGAGACATGCGGATAAAAAGGTGGACGTTAAATGAAAGGCAATTGAGAGAGGTGGTACCGGACAGTAAAAGAGAGGTGCACGGAGGATGGTGCTTTGGACACGTTGAACAGAAGAATGAGAAATATGTGAGAAAGAGGAGAGAGTGATAGGTGACAGGCAAGAGCAACAGAGAAAGACCAAAGCTGAGGTGGGCCGACAAAGTAAGCGGAGATTTAATTGAGGAAGGATGGAGCAAGACAGTGATGGAAAGATGAGAAGAAAACTAAATATGCAAAATGCCAAAAATTAAGATTTTATATTCCTCAGCTTTTCCTACCCTTGGCTTCCCTCATATGGCTTCAGTTTTCACGCAATAACTCCACTGAAGTTTATATCAAAGACCAGCACAATTATTTAGGGGGCCAGTACATGATACTACTTAATGGGAAGTACATAAACATTTTAACATAAAACTTAACTCACATTCCTATGAGTGTAACATATATAACTCCTTGACATGCAACTTCTTTCGAATGAAGCATCTCCAATAGCCGTCACATAATAAAAATTTGATTTCCTGGGCTGTAATGTTTTCACTCACTGTAGAACATTCTACCGGGAGTCTTACCTATGGAATGGCTCCCAACACAGAGACGTTATCCACTGTTTGTGCCCCACCAATTGCTTTCCCTTTTGCTTTCCAGTGACAGGGTCCCACAGCAGTATCTGCCCACTCTTGCATCCAGAGGCCAAGGTGGAGCTGTTTGGAGACCACGAAAGCACAAGGATCCAGTGTTTGTGACCTGCCAAAAGAACATAAAAGAACCTGGTTAAATTGGACAAATATTTTCCATCACAATCGGTACACCAGTATGTATACGTAGTAACATACGGTATTTCAAGCAGAATTCTGCATGTTACCAATGAAAAAATATTTGCTCAATTTTGCCCATAACCTTTTTGGACCAGTCTCTGAAAACAGGTGATGGGAATAAATTCAGGATATAGAATTCCAAGATGATCTATCCTGCATTATAGCTTTCACAGAAATTTAGCAGTATGAATTAGAAAGTAATGATGAAGACAGTTCATTAACATAGTTCACAAGCATAGACAACAATCGGTGTTCCTTCCGAGGAATGGTCATCATCTATACATCATGAGAATTGAAAATTTTCTTTACACGATGACAGAGGAATAGTTTTACATTCATTTAAAAGAGTGGTCTGTATCCTTCACCATTATACAGTAGAATCTCGATTTTACATAACCTGATTTTACATAAAATTTGATTTTACAAAAGTGAATGAGCGGTCCCGGCCGACTCCTGTAGTATTCTTATGGAAGCATTATTTGATTTTATGTAAATTCGATGTAATGATTTTACATAATGCTATTTTGGTCCCCAGTGGAGATAATAATTCGATTTTACAAAATGAAACAACAGAACTTAAAGAAACTTAAACAAAATCCGGCAGATTCTTGCCCATCTTTAAAGGAAATCTTCAATATAATGCTGTACTATTGTGAAATTCAACTGTAATGAATCAATACATTGCATTTTAATGGTATATATATTATTATTTTATTTTTCCATCTTTCAGCACGAAAAGTTATGGGTTCAAGGTGTTTACTTGTTTACGCTATGATAATTGCACCGGAATCCCGGTATGCTCGCACAAAGCTGCTTTATGGCCTTGAGATAGCAACCCTGTCAGCTGTTCCGAGTGATGAGATGAAGCTCGCTTTGGGGTCACCTAAGCACACGTGTCTTGACACTTGCGTGCGTTGTTAAGCGGAATAATGTATGGACAGTGATTGTCCTCAACTGATGCCAACAACCGAGGCAATTGGGAAGATATGTGACATTGTAGTATTACATAAAACATCACAACTGATGGCATCAGATGGCTAAAACTTGCTTAAATGCTTGGCAACAAATTTTTCCGGTATGCACAGATATACTTCTTGTCTATCTTGTATCACAAGTCAGGGAAGCTGGACCCTTTCCTCGATCATTGGGCAGAGGTGATAACGACCCTCTTCTCAGTCCCCCACTCAGCCAACTATTTGTTTACTCATTTACTAAAAATATTTGCTGCCCACTATGAAAATACAGGCCCAGCAGTTCATACCGAATGTTTCATTCTGCAATTATTAATTTTAATAGGAACTTTATGGTTATTATTAACAAACTTCTTGTAAAATGAACAATCGACAATTTTGTTTATAATAAAGTTCCGTTTAAAATGTGGAAATGCACTGAAAAAAACTTAATAAATGTAACTCTGAGCTTATATTTTCCCAGCATGCTACAAATATCGTAATACTTATTGTTATTGTTATATATCCACCGAGCATGTAAACAAATGCTTGACCACCGAGGCACAGTAAAGGAATTTACCATGCTAACACGAAAGATTGGAGATTACCCCAGCCCGCAGGCCACGGAAGGGTCAAGCAAAGAGTGGAGTGGGGAACGATAAAGTTTTCATTTTTAGGGTCGATCCCTCAGTCGGGTCTACATAATTGGCGCATCTAATCCGGTTTTCCACAAAAGACCCGCCTCACCCAAGAAGAGTTCTTCATCTCTTGTTCCGGTCATGACGAAATTCATCTGGGCGTGACTCATTCAGTGAGAAAGAGAAGAGAGGGAAACACGAGAAGATCACTCCGCCTTATCTGTAATTGTCTACCCCCGCCTAGCTTCGCTTCAGGTTCGACCGTTCGCTTCGACCCAGGTGGCCTCCACTAGTGGGGGAGGAGATGAGCCACCTTTTAGGGGCTTCCACAGCCAACACTTATTGTTTGCTTGCATCTCGCTTAGTAGCAGAGCCATATTGACATGCCCATGGACATGCCATTAGTTCCCTTGCATGGAAAAATCTACCGTATGGCTCAATAGGGTAGTTTCCTTCATCAAAGAAAACAGACTTCATTAATTGCGATTTGTGCCCTGCCATAAATGTATTTAATTTACGCAAAAAGTTTGTATTGAGAAATCCCAGTTTACTAGAGAATTAAATGTTAATTTTAAGGCCATTTGAAAAGGCTCTGAAATGGCGGGGTGCGCTGCCTTCATGCTGACGTAACAGGTATGTAGTTTACGTTGCGAAGCATAGGAAAATTCGTCTCCTGAACTTACCGTTGTATTTCAGGGCCCCTTAGCTCTAGTGAATATTTATTAGTATTAACCTGTAAAAACTATCAATGTTGGAAAAGAATTCTCAGTTAAACATGGTATTATTAGTCATTTTATAGGCTCAAGGACGTCCTGCTCGCTGTGTCTTCTGCTACGACGAAGCATGGCGTGAAGGTCGTGCGGCGATAGGCGAACCACATGATATGCTTGTGAAAGGAATACTAACTGATTTTAAATGAATCAACTGCATAATTAATGTTAAATAAATAAATAAAAGTTAATTATAATTAATTAACGGAATAAATATGCCTCCAATACTTGTTCATAAGCTTTAAAGGAGTGCGGCGTCTATTTGGAAGCGCCTGCAGCACCACCTGGTGGCAGGTAGAGGAAATAGTTTGACGTCACGCGTAGGATTAACCGGCATGCAATAGTTTGCCGTCGCGTTTTCGCGCCATTGATTTTTTTCACTTTTTAATTAATGAGGAAAAATACTTAACGTCATTTAAAAATCGAACGGCTTAAAACACGTACTCCAGAGGTTATAAACTTTCGATCAAGACAATAAAAAAATAATAGGAAACTACCCTATTGAAAAATTTACGTGTGAGCATGGTTAAGTTTGCTGCGAAACGGCAGAATACGAAATTTTACCATTCATAATGTCGCTTGGATTTATTAGTTATCCCTTCTCACAGACAAAATTTAATATGAGAATAATGAATCTTCCTCATCAAAACGGATAAACTGACAGCTTTCTAACAAGTGCAAAAAAGTGTTACAAGTTTACGACATTTCTATGCATTGGTGCGATGCGTACCGATTTTGCAGATAGATTTTTGTGGGCTCTCATGTTTTTCAGAAACACACTTGATATTTAAATGAAGTACTGAGTGACGATGAAGAAGATGAAAGTGATGAGGTCATCCTTGAACCCAAAAAAGAAGACATCCTCCAGGCATTAAATACCTTGCATCATTTCTCATTACTTCACGAAGTTGATGATGATTTTAAAGATAATTTAAGAGAAATTGAAAAAGTAATCCACTCAAAAATGCAATGGTTAAAAGTGCAAAAAAACATCACAAAATATTTTTAAAAGGCATAATTCTATAAATGAAATTTTACTTTCAGAGGGGTTTTTCTTCATTTTCATTTTTCCCAGGCGGTTTATTTGTTTGCTATGCAATGCTATTTAACTTTCATTGAGTGATGTACTTTTCTATTTAATTATCTTGGATAAATTTTTTAAACCGCCTTAATTTCAAATGTTATCTCTCAGTTCAATTCATACTCTTCCACAGGAATGATTTTCTAATTATGTACACACTTGATTGCCACATGTTTAAATGCTAAATCTGTACTTTTGCCTGAGCAGCCAAAAAGCTATGATTCTGTACTGTATGCACTCTGAAAGTTGTGAAAGGAAATGTCTTTCTGCATTTTTTACTGATCATCAATTTCACATGGATAAACTAATGCAATGAGTAAATGCACATGGGATATTAATAATTTTAATTATGCAACATCTTTCGTCTTTTTTCAGGGTAATTACTAGTTAGTTTAATCAAACACCAGACTCGACAGTCAAAAAGACTATAAGATACAAATTCACCTTTTTAAGTGCCAACCAATTTCCTAGGAACACTATGCTAAAAGTGCAACGGCATTTTTGCTGATATTAGGGAAAATCATAGCACATGTAAACACAGAGGCAGATACATGCCAATGATCAATTCTGGAACAAGGGCATTTCTTCAGAACCAAAATTGCTATTTTATTCATGAAATTGTTAAATGGAAACGGAAAAAGAACTTTAAAATAATCATGAAATAATTAATAGTCAACTAAATCCATTTACTCATAAATTAAGAATAAAAATATGTGAAAGGTGACACCCATCAAATCAGCTGACTTCAAGTTGGTTGGTTGGCTATTCAGGAGAGGCGACCGACAGCTGAGGTCATTTGCGCCATTTAGGATAGGTGGATAATTGGGTAATGGTAGGAGTTTTCAGGGAACGGAAGAAGGGTGGAGAGAAACCTGGCGTCGGCATTAGTCTACTCTTAACGAAAGGCGCCAAGGGGACCACGGCTTAACGTCCCATCCGATGGACGGAGTACTGAACTTGAAATACCGTCCACTAGGCACTGAAGTGGGGACCGGTTTTCCACTGAAAAATCCACCACTCCCTGGAATCGAACCCGGATCCTCGGGATGGGAGGCCAGTACTCTAGCCACCACACCAACCCGATCCCCTCAGCTGACTTCAAATCTTACAAATCAATTAAAGACTTCTATGTGTCATCCACCTGCCCTCCTTGACTGTTTTGGAGAAGAAGCACTGAAGGTGGGGAGGGCAAGTCTGTGTACACAGCTCCTATGCATCCTGTAAATACCCCAAATAACCACACAACAAAGTTCACTAGGTACTTTTCTTAAACAATATGGTGTGAATAAAAGTGTGCTGAATGCCTTTAAAACCATATATGCCTTTTCAGATATTACAATGCAGCCAAATATGCAACGCCTTTCGGAATACCCTGCATGGAGTCTACCTACCTCTTTTATTGGCAGAATCAGCTGTGCGCATGCTCCATTTTCATTGGGCCAAGGAGCTGTGCACTAAGACTCAGATATGTGATTGGACAAAGGAATGATGTGCAAGTATTTGCATGCCCACTAAACCGAAAGGGTTAAAAACATCAATGTTCCACCGCTTATTATTCAACAACTAACTGACGGATAGATGAGTGGAAAAATATGAGTCTGCATTTTACCAGCTCTATCAGATTTAGTAATAAATAAAAAAAGAGATGGTAAACGACCCAGTTACAAATGTTTAAAAAAGTTCCCTGTATTAAAGTGCCATCTGTCACAAATCAGTGAACTACTATTATCTAATGACTGCAGGAGGGGCACAATAGTGCTTCTGGTACTGTTTGCAAGAGATGGAGGAGTGCAATCATGCTCCAAGGGTTAAGTAAAATTCATATTTCTTGACTATACAAACCTGACATTTTTGGAATATAACAATATATAAATACATACTGAAGGGAAGGTAAAATTTTGTTTATCACATAATATTAAATCAGCGAAGCATATGATGGGTTCAAACCTACACATGCACATACCTTTACAAACAAAATGAGGGGTCTGGGTCTTTACATCCCAAAATCGAACTGTAGTGTCCCCAGATCCACTGGCAAGGTGTTGGCCATCTGGACTAAAATTAACAATAGTGACAGCCTCTGCATGCCCAGGAATGGAGCTGAAAGAAATCCAAGTTAACATGCTATACATATGAGCAATGAAATTGCATACAATGATTTTTTATTTACACAAATGCACTCAGAAAAATTATAATAAACAAGATTCATTATGCGGACCATTAATAATGGGTACTTCTCCTAATTTTATAGGTCATGATTACAACAAAGAAATGTAAGACATTAGTTAAATATTTTCTTAATAATAAAAGAAAATCCTTTGCACGGCTTGAGAATGAGGAAAATGATTTGCAAGAAATGAAAATTACGTGTGAGAACATAGGAATGTGACATGGGGCAGCAGAGGGCAGATTTCGAGACCTTTGAGAAGAAAAATGTCATGGTAATTTATTCCTTCTGAGCCAGAAAAGTACAGAATGAAGATTTTTGTATCTAACTTTCTTCCACAAGGTATTACCTACAAGGCATTTCACATTTGGGTGAGGTAAACGAAGAAATAGCTATCACAAAGTTAGAAATGAGAAATGTACAGGAAATTTGTTGTCTTTATTGTGAGAGTAAACGCAATGTAACAATTTGTTTTCAGCTGGTTCATAACTAGAAAAAAAATGAATTGAGTGCGGGGACCATTTTGACCAAAATACATAATAGAAAAAAAAAGGGGGGGGGAGGTGCCCGACAGCTGAGGTCATTTGCACCATTTAGGATATGTGGGCAACTGGGTAGTGGTAGGAATATTTCAGGTAATGAAGTAACGGTGGAGGGAAACTCAGTGTTGGCATCTGCCTACTCTTAACCACAGGCGCCAAAGGGATCACGGCTTAATGTCCCATCTGACGGCCGAAGTACTGAACCTGAAATGCCCTCCACTAGGCATTCAAGTTGGGATCGGTTTGCCATGGAAAAGTCCACCACTGCTGGGAATCAAACCCAGGCCCTCGGGATAGGAGGCCAGTACTCTAGCCACCACACCCTTATAGATCCCCTTATAGACATTCAACAGGGCTAGGTAAATATTTAAATAGATAGGTATATGTACTCCCTATATAATAATAATAATAATAATAATAATGTCTTTATTCATCTGAAGCACAATAGGAATTGTGGTAGATGTCGTCAATATTTACACTCCTCTTGTGAGGATTAAAAAAAAAAAAAATCACTCACAGAAAAAAAAATACACTCAATACACAACAAAAATACACTCAATACACAACAAAAATATACAGTAATGAGTAAAATGCAGATATACAATGAGAAACAGAAAATAAAAACATTCAGAATCACAATGCAAGTACCTATACAATTAAAAACTAATTGTGGAGAAATCAATTTCAAAGAATTCCTCCAGTGAGTAAATAGGGTTAGAGATGAGCCATTTCTCTAGGGCCCTGCGGAAGACTTTGTAGTCAACCATTCTTGCTGAATTAGGCAGCATATTGAAACACTTGATAGCCAAGTTCTCATAATTAAAAGACTTAACCAGTCTGCAGTGAGGCATATCTAGCTTATGATTTGCTCGAGTGTCATAATTGTGTACATCAGCTCTTGTGAGGTACATGTGCAGATTTACCTTGACGAACAACAGTGTGTGAAATATATATAGGCTGTAAACAGTCATAATGCCTAATCTAACAAAAAGTGGTTTACAGTGTGCATTAAATCCAGAGTTAGAGATAACTCGAACCACCTTCTTTTGGAGTATTAATAGCTGTTTTACGTCTGAAGCATGCCCCAGAGTCTGATTCCATAAGAAAGGTGCGATTGGAAAAAAGCATAATATGCATTGATAAGAAAGTCATTGGTCACACAGCACTTAAGCTTCCTGATTAGGTACATGGATCTGGCGAGTTTTTTCCTAACGCTTAAAATATGCATGCTCCATGATAACTTGGGATCTAGGTAAAAGCCAAGAAGTTTAACAACTTTATTGTCGGGTGTAATTTGTTGAAGAGAACAGGTTAAGAATTGGGTTTTCATTGGATTCATAAAGAATCTGTTTGCTGAAAACCAAACATTTGCTTGTGCCAGTGTGTCAGATATCAACTTATTAGTCTCAATGGGATTGGTACCTTGATGCAAGAAAGTTGTATCATCAGCATATAGGACACAGTCAGTGGATACATTCACAGGTAGGTCATTGATCATGATTAAGAAAAGGAGGGGACCAAGCACTGATCCTTGTGGTACCCCATGTTTAACCTTGAGGAATTCTGATTGGGTACCATTAACTTGTACTAGTTGCTTGCGATTACTCAGATAGGAGGACATAAAATCAAGTTCAGCCCCATGGAACCCATAATAATTCAGCTTCTGCAGAAGCATTTTGTGATCCACCCAGTCGAATGCAGATGACAGATCACATAGGGTAAGTGACAGACTTTGTTTTACTTCAAATGCATTGATAATGTGCTTAATTATGCTGTCAACTGCTTGAGTTGTATTTTTGCCAGCTCGGAACCCAAACTGGGATGGTGTAATTATGTTTTGGGATTCAAGGTGGCTCACAATTTGATTGCAAGCAACACTCTCAAAAATTTTGGCAAAGACTGGAATAATGGATATTGGGCGGTAGCTACTTGTCAAATTTCTATCACCGTGCTTATAAACTGGGATCACCTTTGTGTATTTGAGGCTGTCTGGAAAATTACCTGATTTTAAGCATGAGTTTATGACTATTGTAAGAGGGTATGCTATACAGTGGATAATGGACTTGATTAAGTTACTAGAAAGACCAAATATATCCTTACTATTGGAGTTATTAAAGGCTTTTACAGCTCTAATTATTTCTAACTGGGAAGTTACCTTCCACTTAAAGGGGATGCAGTTGGTATAGGAGTTCTGAAGGAGTTGAATTGAAGTTTCTTTATGACTATTGTAAGAGGGTATGCTATACAGTGGATAATGGACTTGATTAAGTTACTAGAAAGACCAAATATATCCTTACTATTGGAGTTATTAAAGGCTTTTACAGCTCTAATTATTTCTAACTGGGAAGTTACCTTCCACTTAAAGGGGATGCAGTTGGTATAGGAGTTCTGAAGGAGTTGAATTGAAGTTTCAGTGCTGTTACAGGTACCAGCAAGGATGTTTTCCACAGAATTGATAAATGATGCATTAAGAACATCAGCCTCGAGTGGGACAGCCATGTGGTCAGTCGTCGAACCAGTTTCCCTCTTAATGACTGACCAAGCTGCCTTACATTTGTTAGTGGCATTAGCTATAAAATTAATATTGGAGTTACATTTAGCCTTGTTCAGTTCATCATGATATTCCTTTTTAAGTTTAATGTACTGGTTTTTAAGATCATCAGTGCACTCTGTTTTATAAAGTTTATAGGCATTTTTTAAAGCCTTCCTCATTTCAACATGCCTATCAGTGAACCATTTTTGCTGAGGGAATTTCTTAAGTGGAATTTGAATTAATTTTTGGGGAAAAGCGTGCTCGAATAACAAGATAAAATGTTCAAAGAAAGCAGTGAAATTGCTTTGACTATCACCTGGTTCGAACAGGGAGTCCCAATCAGTAGTACTCAGAAGATCTTTGAACGTTTCAAGTTGGTGAGGAGTAAATTGCCTTATTAGCTTAGTTTTGGTGGTTTTCCTCGTTAGGTCACCCCCGACTTTGACGCTAGTGGACATTGATATAGCACAATGGTCAGACAGCATTGGATCAAAGACACTAATACTAAAATTTTTTACATTAAGGCCAGTAATTACATTGTCAAGGCAAGCTAGCTTCCTTGTAGGTTCATTGTTAGCACAATACAAATTAAAAGACCTAAGGAGAACACTTAGCTGCAGGGTGTTCTTTGATTGGCAGCTCACGTCAACATTTAAATCAGTCCCAATGACAATTTTTGCGTTGAATTTCTGAAAGTGGCACAGTACTCTTTCCAGTCGTTCACAGAATATATCAAAATCACCATTGGGTGAGCGATAAATCGAGGCAACGATTATTCCCAGGTCCCTGAGATACACGGCCGCCGCTTCAAAATGCAGTTCCATACAAAACTTTACCACATCAATCACTTTGCACTTTAGGTTATGCCTTAAAAACACACATGCTCCACCATTTTTACGTTCTTGCCGGCAGTAAAAGGAGGCAAGATAAAAGCCTTGCAGCTGGTATAGCTGCGTTTCCGATTCAAGTAACCAGTGCTCGGTGAAGCACAAAATATCAAAACTTTCAGAGTTTAAAAACACGTCAAGGTCTACGGTTTTGTTCCGTAGGCACTGCACGTTAAGAATTAAGAATTTAGTTAACACAAAACCAGAGTTGTTATAACTTTCGTGATCCTTCGTCATTAACTGACCCGGGCATTTTGGGGGGCCCTCGGAAAAAAATAATTGCCGAAGTAAACGTTTGTGGGCCAGAAACCAGGGTTTAAAAACTTGTCGCGAAGTTTCTCACTGACAGCTAGACGAAAAGAAGCATAGTTCCCTCGGGTTACCTTAAGCTGCTCGATATCAACTGCTGTTATATCTGTCTCGGGCATTTGTTCCTTGACGTAGCTCCGGATTTCCTCTGTCGTTGTGGAAGGTTCGAAATTCCACACATGAATACTAGAAATACGTGGAACACCTGAAAGAGAGCATTCCTTCACGGAGGTACCCATCGTTGCAGGACGACGCCGGCGTTTGCGGGTGATACGTATATAGCCTTCATCATCCGTGTCTGCATCTGAAGTAACAGTCTCCTTTACACTCGAATTAGTAGAAGTAATGGCCAGACTTTTATCTATAGCAATAACTTGGTTTGGTTCCTTGTGCGAGTCACCCGACAACCTGGCTAGTTTTGCTTGGCGGGTTACAGGGCGTTCGCACGCCGTATCGGCCGGGTTTGCTTGTAGCGAAGAATCATGTTTTCTTCCTTTCCCTGGCCCAGGTGTAGCTTTAGCAGTATCGGCAAAAGAAACGTGTTTCTGTTGCTTTACAGGTTCGCTGACACTTTTTAACTTCAGTACTTCTTGTTTTAGAAAGTTAATGTCGGCCACCATGTTGGAGATTTTGATGACGGAAGCTCGACACGAAATACATCTCCAAAATATCTCACAGCACTCTGATAGCGCCTTCAACGATAAATCATTTAATCCCGTACATTTAAAGTGAAATGTGTTCGGGCACTGATCGCAAAAGACAACTTTATCCGGTGAACTTAGGATTTTATTGCACGAGCTACAAGTAGACTTATCGTCAGTCGTCGCCATCTTGGGAAGAAAAAAAAAAAAAAAATATAATAACAAGCAAGCTGGATTCTAGCCTTGGTTTTAGTAGGATATGTATAAGTATCAAACCTGACAGTATTTAACATTAACCTTGAAGCACTGTTGGCTAGGCACATAGGTATGTGTCAGGGATAGTTGTTATTGGTGAGGGGGGAGAAGGGAAAATCAAGTAGTGAGGGAATGAAATGTGTGAAGTGGTTTGTGCTACAAAGAGGAACATTAGTTTCTCCACTCATCTCCACTGTTCAATGAGTTCAAGTGCTGTTCTCTCCACAAGAGTGAGTGTGCACTATAAGCACCAGTGCCAAAACAAAAATAACTTTTCACCTCCTTGATAGTCATTGAAAACTTCAATCAGGCTGACATATTCAGTTCCAATGAATTTTAAAACTATTCCTCATTAACAGTATGATGGGATATAAAATTGTAGCGTCAAAATTGAATGCCTTTAAACAACTGTTTTGTTTTTTAGTGACGAAATTCCGAGTCCGATGAATCATAGTAATGTTATAAAACACTAATCTTTTCATAAAACACCATCATCAACAATAAATAACAACTTTGGATCCAGCAATCAACTTTCGTCCCGGATATTGATTTCATATGTTCGCAGTGTGTGGAAGTTATCGATGGTATCATGGTATCGATCATATCGACGTATTCGCAAGGCGACTTCGATAGGGCAGTCATGATTGGTATGAGATTATTCTAAATCCATGGCCAGTTTGTTTACGGAAACAGTAATATTTCCAAGGCAGCAAGAAGCCTGAGCAGGAATGATCTCCTCCCAGAATTAAGTTTCCAAGAAGTTCGTGATTAAATAGTTACTATGAATTTGAAATGGACTATGAAGGTACGTCGATAAATTTTCGCCATGGTAGCTAGTAACCGTGGTTTTCGCTGTGATATTCCGTCCATTATTGACTTGATTGATTTCCTATGGCAAGAAGTAATGATATTTATATATTTTCATGCACATTATGTCTATTACGTACTGGGCCATGGGAAATGAGCTACCGAGGATCAGATCATCTTTCAACAATGTGATAAACGTGAAACTATTTGGTGTCTTTTATAGCTCACCTTAGTGCAGTGATGACTTTTGATGAGATTTAAAAGAACCTCCTCGTGTGACAATCTAGTTGTACTTTTGAGAGAAGTATGGTTTTTCAAAAGACCCTTGGAGATGGACACTAAGAGCAACTTTTCAAAATTTAGTGTTCTGCAACTAACCAGGTCGATCGCAACTTTATTTTCATAATGTGTGGTGTGATATTAGTGTATATCGAATTGGATATTCTTGAGATTATGCCTGGCGATTGAAACCGTAAGTCTTATGTGCATCAAGTGAAGATATTTGATAGTGTCAATAAATATTTAAATTTCAAGCAGTTTTTTGTTTTAAATTTCGATTTGGATTGTTAACTTAACGCGAAGATCTTTACTGAGTTGTACGCTGAAAATACATAATAGTATAAGAATCTGATTGTGCGTCTCCATGTCGTGTGTGTGTTACTAAAAATATGAATTCGCTACTATGTAATATCATGGAAGTGCTAGAGTTCGCCACATCATGACTACTGGTACTTGAGTTGTTCGTTAAAGATTTTGTTAGAACCTCTAATTCAGTAATGTTCATTGAAAAATGCTGTGGCCAGCTTGTACCCTGGAAAAGAAAAGCTTGCTTCCAGCTGGCTTTCCTTTTTGGGTCTTATCAGTTTTTTAGAATATTTTTGTGCTGTAATGAATAATTTAAGCTACTACCATGATACAATCAGCAAAATTTTTACTAAAGAAGTGCCAGTGTGTAGTCAAGATGTTCATCAATGTACAGGCACGTAGCCAGGGAAGGGGTGCTTATGGGGCTTCGAAACTTTTTCCAAGAAATTTTATTGTTCTGATTTTAACTGGGCATCTTAATCCGGATTACACTGCGTATAATTTAAGTGCTAAGTGTCTTGAAACTTGATCACTAGTTTGAATCATGTGTGTAGTAAATAATTGTTCTTTTCAATCTGATATGTATGCATGCCTTGAACTTCTGTTCTGGGGCCGGTCAAATTTACTGCTTCATAACCAGCTAAGCAGTCAGTTTACCAGTGAAAAGAGATAGGAATGGGCACTGTGAATTCAAATACCAAGCACTGAAAATTAAGGAAGAGATTTGTAACATGTAGGTATCGAATGGCAAGGCTGATTTTAAGTTAGACTACACGGGCCACACTAGACTTAGCCAACCCCCGAAGCAAATTTCTGGCCACATGCCTGTCAATTAGAGCCCTGCAAAACGGCCTCCGTACTCGGCTATAATCGGCCGGCTGGTTATGAGTCACCACCTCGGGTACGTTTTTGACGGAGAAACAGGTGAGGAGCCCGCACCCTGGCGGAGTATTCGGAAATCTCAAACCGAGTATGGCTATACTCGATATCGCCGAGTGCATTCATACTCGGCCGACCGCCGCAAGCAATCGCTCCTCGTATTCGCAACCGGGAAGTCGCCCTCAGTATTTGAATCGGCTCGCTTCGGTGACTTAAGCAGGCATGGGTACTCCTGCATGTGTGCAAATTGAAAAAAAGAGATTATTGATAAAATTGCGGACGGAAGATGTGTGCTACAATCAAAAGCAGGGTCAAGTAGTAGCCAAGTTTGGCAAAAATTCGACGTCGTGTGTAGCGTCACTACGATATTAAGTGAAGGTTATGTGCGGTGTCGCGTGTGCAAAACTATTCTTAAATACTCGTCAAGCACAACTACCCTTTTGGCCTATAAATGTAGGTTCTTCAAAAATCTCGAAGCTCCTTTCGAAGTGCCAACTTCAATTAAATCTGAGATAACAGAGATTTTAATTCGTAATTAAAAACAAAAGTACCTAAATTAATTAACTAACAAAATTTAAGAACAATCTGATGAAGAAATGACCTTTCAATTAGCAAGAAATAGCATCTACTTTATCAAGAGTAATGCTGATGTACGCACGAACGATTTCAACAAATAATAAAGAATATTTAAATGATGACCTACAAGCAATTGAATAAAGTGTCATACATGGCAGTTGGAATTAAATAAAAAAAAATATCTACTAATGAATTTTTGGAAAAACAATTGTTCTCCTAACACGTACAAAATGAGTAATAATGAATTAACAACCGTGGGATCCATTAAATATCTTGGAATAAGACTGACGCTTGATCTTTCCTAGGATGAACACATACGTGAAATAATGGGTCAAGCGAATCGTAGACTGGGATTCATCAAAAGAGTATTGGGTAAATGTGACAAAAGTACGAGAAATCAGCTACTTTTCCCTTGTTAGACCTCATTTGGAATATGCTGCCAGTGTATGGGATCCCTACGAAATAACGAACTTGAACGTGTGCATCGAAGATCGGCAAGATGTAAAGGGATGCCACGATAACTATATTAGCGTAACCAGTCTATTAAATGAATTAAAATGGGAATCATTGTCAGATCACAGGTTGAAATTTAAACTTAATTTCCTAAATAAATTCCAAGATAATATTTTCAGTTATGACGTTAAAAATATTTTGCAAACCCCAACTTACTATGGTAGACTGGAACATAATTATAAAATTAGAGAAATTGATTGCCGAACCGACATATTCAAAATGTCCTTTTTCTCTCGTACAATTAGGGATGTGAATAGCGGTAAATGTCCAATACGAGTGATTGAATTCATAGCATAGGTAGTTGCATGTTGGTATAAGGACTTGTAGGTAACCCAACTAACAGCACGTTTTCACATGCTAGGTTTGCTATTTTTTCTTTTTAAATAGTGCAGTTTAGACTAATATATTATTACTAATCCTTTTAAAATCATGATATGTAGTGCATTTTTGGTGAGAATTCACCTCCTGCCACACATCTTTATGGTTGCTTGCAGGGTATTATGTAGATGATTTCCTACCTAGTTGGCTCATATATATCACCTGATACTTTGCCCATTACAGTAGTTACAGGAAAATGTCTCCGTAACTCCAAATGCAGCTCTCTGCTGCTTTGTAGCCCTCTAAATACAAATTGCAAATAAGTTGCTTAAACGCATGATTTATACTACTGATCTAACGTTGCAAGCAATATTTGCATGTATGCATGAAACACCTTCCAGATAATAGTCACACTATCAGAGGACTCAGCTGAGGCTTTTACGGCCACATCAGGGAGTTGCTGACCTTATTTATCGGAATGTATATTTATTCCCAGCGAAGGAGTTCAGTACGATATCACCGAAATACTAACCCTTTTTCGATTTCCCCCTATTTCAACCATTTTATTCTTCCCAAAGGTAGATGAATCGATGGCACGCATCCAAAATTATGAAGCCTATTACACAGTTGAGAATTTCTTACGAGACGAAATCTTATTCCAAATAGGTGAAATATGGAATGTTTGGAGACAACGACTTTTGTTTGGTAGATGAATACTAGAGGCGATTAAATTTTAAAATGATGAACTCGATATATTGCGTCATATGTAATGTATTTGTCTCACAGGAGGTCATATTACGGACACCAAACTACGAACCCGAGTCGCTGCGCTCCGGCTAGCCTTGACGAAAATCCAAGCTGCCGCCGAGTGTATGTATACTCGTCGGTTGCTCGTAGACTCGGGGCGAGTGATCGGTCGAGCAAATCCAGACTCGATTGACTCTGCACTCGAGTGCGTGCATTCGATTCAGCCGGCAACCGAGTGAGCGTGAGCGAGTATGGAGGCCGTTTTGCAGGGCTCTACTGTCAATGTATATAGGTATAACCATAGGATACACACACAAAGATAATTAAAGAGAACATTCGGCTATCAATTGCATGGAATAAGGACATGCAATTGATCCTCATGTACTTTGTGGGTGAAGCTTAGTTAATTTACAATTTAGCCAACAAAATATTTTAGATGAACAAATCCATGGTATAATTCAAAATATCACGACCTTCAATGAATAGGATATATTTTGTAATATGGAGAATTTTAAAAGGTTGTTGTTCATATTGTTCCTGTATAGTAGCATTATGAACACACCAACACGCTTCCTGCACATTACCTACACGCTCCCTGCACATCACCAACACGCTTCCTGCACATTACCTACACGCTCCCTGCACGTCACCTGCACACTTCCTGCACGTTCTTTAGTCCGAATTCACGCTTCCTGCACACTTCCCTCACGCTTCCTGCACATTCTAACGTCCAAATTCACGCTTCCTGCACATTTCAAGCACACTTTCTTCACACTTCCCTCACACTACCTGCACGCTTCCCTCACACTACCTGCACAGGATATTTTCACCAGGGTAACCCTTTCGCTGTGGCTCACCCTCCGGAAACCAACTAGTCCACAAGCGGCGGAAAAGTGAAAGTGTTACAGGCAGAATGAAAAAGTACATTCACAGCAGCCTACCGTGCAATCGCAAGGTACGTTCACAGCAGTGAATATGTGATATATGTATGTGTATAGTATATGCAAATATACTATACACGTAATAAACATTTGTTTTTTTTTCATTTCTAACACCCAATTCTTAACCCCTTAAGTGGCTATAGCCACAGATGAAAATAGCTCCAAAGGTGGGAAGCATGGCTATAGCCACGCACCGCGAATGCCTGTATTTCATGGTGGGTATTACAATTATAGTAGTCTACCACAATTCATTTTTTAAATGTGTTGTTTATGATTCAACCGACACTCCTCCTCACTTTTTTATTGTTTTCCTTTTTTCAACAACCGGAAATAATTGTGGAACTTGGGTCTATTTTATGCTTGTTTTCCTGTTTTTAATCCATAAAAACTTTTATTCTTACCATTTACGCCCTGGATTATTTACTCATTTTCTTGCTAATGCTAGACCAGTCTTGTTTCTGTTCTTTGAAATGTTACTTGACTGTAATATACATATATCTCCGCATTTTGGTTGCAATGAAATCGTGAAGTAGGTACATACAAAAAAATTCATTTACTTTTACTTTTTCCACACTCGATGGTAAACGGTTGACTATTTTTACACCAACATTTGCCAATTTTTATTACTTTATATTTGATTTTATCAGTCTAGTTACAGCTTGGTTATTGAAGTTTCACCTACCTCAAATGATCATGAGATCCCTCAAATTGCCAGTTATTATTATGAAAACTGGGACAAAATTGCAATGACACTTAGCTCTGTAATCAATGGAGTAAGCAATCGTGTTGTGTATTTCACACAATCTATATCACCGTGGTTTTGCTATCATGGCATGTCTCTACATTTTTAGGATAATTTAGGAATAAAAAGTTTCGTATAATGTAATTATTGATTTGGAATATCCTTTAGACTCAATTACTGAATAATCCAATTTTAACAATAACACACAATATTTACCTCAGACTATAAGTTTCAATATTCTTAGCTCTAAGATCTGAGGGAGTGAGCTACAGCCACTCTACACAAACCATCTCCCTTTGTTATCCTTTGGACTTCCAATCCCTCAGCCCACAACGTCTTTGTTTTGTGCAATAGGGTTACTTTCCACTAAGTGTGTACTGGGCCAATGGCTGAAGTCGGTGCCTATGAATCCCTTCAACTCATCTCCATAATTTTTTCTTTGAAGTGAAAATCCGAGCCTGCACCTGTGGTCCCTTTGATTGGCATTGCCCTTACAAGGGAAGGGTCTTTCCCTACATTTTCATCATCACCTAAGTTTTGTACTCTCACACAAACATTCTGTTGATGTTTAGGAAACGTGAACCAGCTAGGAGAATGAATTATCCCATTACCTATACTTATACGAAGAATTTATTGCACATGCCTGCAATTATTCTTCTACAATTTGGGAGGCCAATTGTCCCTAATACTTGGGTAAGGGTTTTTCACTTGCAGAAATATAAGTTTTAACTTTTAACTCAAAGGCAGTTCGTTTCCATCCGTGGTAGTGAGCAGTCATATGACATTTGTTTATCAATCGCATAATATTTTCATAAATCTTAAGTAAAAAAGTTCATCAGCAAGGCTAAAAAAGATTAGCTGAAATCAGTATAGCAGAAATGTTAGATCTTAGTGGTGAAGAAAGATTTGTAGAGTGAGGACATTTTAGTGTCTGTTGAAGAGGTCACTGGACCGAAGACCACTGATTCTGCTATGAGAATGAATGGCAGAGGAGCCTCGTGACTCTTTTAGCAGCAGCTCATGAAGGACAGCAGCATCGAGGAATCTATTCGGCCGGACACCACGGCTTCAGGGTGGATCGATAATGGTGCACCTAGACCGCAGTTGCAAACAAATATACACCGGGCCTGAGTGAAAAGTTTTGTGCCAGAAGACGCCTGTTGACACATTTGCACATTTTTAAGTGAAAATGTATGTGAAATGATTGCCACCCAGACCAATTTGTATTCCAATCGACAAATAAAAGAAAAAAGTAGGAGGTGACAGATGAAAAGAAAAAACCGAGAAAATTAGCAGGTTGAAACAGGCAAAGAGGAACCTAAGTTATTTTGTGGCATCCTCCTATCCTCCTTTACTGGTAATAATACAGAAGCAAAAATAGGGGCCCTATTTTTTCAAAAATAAATTACCACTTTCTTCAATATTTGATGAAATAATTACCGAGAAGAGATATATATTGCTGCTCTGGTTTTTGCACTTTGCAAACAATATCGTTCATCACAGAGGAGGTCAAGTTAATGCAAACCTTTTCAAGATAAAACCCATTATGAATGATTTCTTGAAAAACATTTGAGAGAGCTGCACAGCTGATAGGCTCCTATCTGTTGACAAAAACCAATTACTTTGGAACCACCGACTCGGTTGGATGGTTTATACACCAAAATATTCAGGTTCAGGTACGCAATCATTTATTTTATGTAATTCCAAAACCAAATATGTGAGAAAGATGCTAATTTACATGGGAAGGAACACTCAATTAGTTGTAAGACTTGAAGGCATTGATGTGTCAGTTTTCACAAGTCCTTCGAGCTTGGTCCCCACCCTCACCCAGGATATGCTGATGCAAGGATGTGCTGCTATTGGTATCAACAATTACTTTTGTAGGCTCAAGCTATTTGATGTTTCAGCAACTTTTGAGATCGATGCAATCAGAACTGTGCAAGAGAATACGAAAAATATCTCCCAGGATTTCATGCACAAAAAGTTGAAAAAAGGGGAAACAGTGGTGGCCTATTGTAGGAAACTAATGGTTTTGAAGTAGCGAGACAACCGGGATGTATGCGCATTGAGCAGCATGCATGATGCCATGATGGAAAAACAGGAAAAAAGAGAAGCCGGTGTCCCATGGTAAATTTTTTCATGAATTTATTCATGAATTCTCTCCGAGTAAAACTGCACATGCGCAAGCCAATATTTGGTGAATTTCTTTAAATATGCAAACTCAGTAAATTCTTCATGAAACTCGGCCACTGATTGGGTAATCTGCACGCATGTGCTTCAACCAGTTCCCTCCCACAGACATTGCCTGTAGATTTCTCACAATTGCTTCCAATACTTTAGCAACAATCTTCCAAATTGTGTTATGAACAATTCTCGTGGAGAAACTTCGGCTCTAGGAAAAAAGAAAACTTTCTCAAGTAAGAAGTGATGCCCCTCTCTATGCGAGGCGGCATGTTTTCAAGTATAACACAGGAAATTCAACTACCAAATAACAATTAAAAGATTAATAATAATCACCTATTATTGTTTAAAAGTTAATATTTGTTTATAAATTTACTGAATTCATCAAAAAAGTAAGAATATGTCCATAAATTAGGCATAAAACCAACTCGAATCCTGATAAATGAAAATATTTTCTCTGTAATCATGTCAAAAACAATGTAAAACGTTATATTTTATAATTGTTAAAACAATATAAATGCCAGTTTACTAAATTTAAAACAAAATAATGTTTCAATGTCTGCTTTTTATCTCTAATATGTTTAAATAGTTGTTTATAGGCTAATATCTAGAGTTTGTCCATATTCATGAATGGAAAAATGCACCAAAAAAAGAAATTTTTTTTACAAATTCAAAGTAAAGAACTTTGACTATACTCTGAAGGCCGCTTTACACGATACAATTTGTATGAGGAAATTGTACCGTGTAAAGCGGCGAATTGTACGAACACTTGTGCGATTGTCTGAATGACTGGACGGAAAATAGAACCTGTTTTAATTCCATTCAGACGAACAAACAATTTCATTCAGTTTATACACGCGTTTGTACAAGAAATTGTACAAAAAATTGTATCGTGTTGCATTGTGAATTGTATTGTGAATTTTGAAGGAAATGACAATGCATACCACTTTGACTATTTGCAAAAGAGTCCCTGCATATAGAATAATTTGAAGAAGGTTATAGTTACCACATCAGAATGAACTGATAATACCAATGGTAACTAAGAACCTTTCAAAGTTCAAGGGTTATAATCCTGTGTTGTATATATATTTGCCATACCGACATGCCATTTCTGGAATTCCATAACATATCCCCATCTACAGAATACCCCGTAAACCACCACAAAGGAGTATGGCGGGGGTGAAGCAGCACCTAATATGCATTACACATCATGCTTAAAGAGGATTAGTAGCTATATTCTGTGAAAAAATATTTTAAAAAAGATTTGAATAGCAAAGCAAGCATCCAAACAACATGCTGTTAGTTCGGTTACCTTCAAGTCCTTACACTAACATGTATTAGCCTAAATGCTATCCATTGATAAACTTGCACATGTACTATTGAATATAGTCATACTGTCTAATAAGTCTATAAGATGAACTGTTTACTTCATATAACATTTTTACTGTACATATAACATTAGTTATAACAATAGCAGCATTTCAGCTTCCAGTTGCACGTCAGCAATGCACGTCTGACAGTACTTCACTCCTCGCCACACCCTCGTGGTGGCTCACCAGGTACTACTTAAGATTTAGTTCTTCCCGAGTTAATACCTCTTGTGCTAAGGCGATTCTTCTTTCAAAATCGCTTGTGTACTACCCATTTTCCCCCAGGATGATAACAAGTGGCTTAATTATTTCAACTGCGTGTGCAAATGGTATTGACCCTTAATAAATCAACCAATAAAGAACGTAATTAATACTCAACGATAGGGTAACATAATGGTACCTACATCTACCTCTTATTTTACTCATCCCAGAAAATAGAGGTTTTATCTCCCGCCTATCACTCACCTTGTGCATCTGGTAACCGGTCTCACTCTAAAAACGGCTTGTCGTTGATATATGATATCCAGTACATGCTCAGTATTCAGTGTGTTTCCATCAACTACACTTCCCAGGGTACTAGTAATCTCTCTATCGTTCACAAAGAACGCAAATGGAGCGTCATCTTCCTAAAACACATGGTGCGAGAAAGTGATAAAATAAGTAGACATAAGGTCAAAATTAAAGTGCACGTCAGCGGCGGAAAAAAGTATGCCACAAACCTGTTGCAACAGAGCGTTACAGATCAGCTGCAATTTGTCTACTGATATATCCAGAGGTAAATCAATCAAATTTCCCACAACTTCTCCGCCTTCCGATTTAAACCTACATAACACTCGGCGGGAACACGAGTCATTATCCATGGTGACAGAATCAACTCTAGAGATAGCTAAACAGGAATCAGATGAATTGGACAATAATAACAACTCACAGAATTATTCACAAACAAACAATGCAGCGCGCACATGTTCTCCACATGTCAACATTGCCAACGTTGCCAACCACGAATATGCGTGCCATGCATGCCAACCTAATAACCAATCATCGATGCCAACCATCGAGTCACATCCAGCCCCGTCGATATCACCAAACTCGATTATTGCCCTTTGTTCGATTACTGCTCCGAGATATTCGTCAGAATCGATGCTGTGGCGGGGAGTAGGGATGGGCGGTTATGAGAAAAAAACCGGTGTTAGGTTAACCGGTTATTTTCAGTGAGTAGAGTACTCGAGTATTAAAACCTGAAGAAAAAAACCGGTTTTTATCAGGTTATATAACCTGAGTATTGCATATTGCATATCTCTCAAATGAACATATTGAACGATTTATATGCTAAAAGGTATTCTAACTAATATAATAAACATTGTAATGACCATATTCATGGTAATGACGTACTTTTATTACATAAAATCGAGCAGCTATTTTACTTACGGAAGATATGCATCATGTACTCCAAATCTACAATCAAGGTCCCTTCTATAAATATATGCAATTGACTGTTTGAGGCTTCACGTCGTAGAAGTTACAAATATCTATAGTAAAATGCAATTCGTACTTGTTCACAAGTTTACTGATGATACGACGCGTTTCACCGCTTTGCGGCATCGTCAGGTGCATACCAGGTATGTGCCTGGCGATGCCGCAAGGCGGTGAAACGCGTCGTACCATCAATAAACTTGTGGGAAAGTACGAAGTGAGTTTTACTATAGATATTTGTAACTTCTACGAAGTGAAGCCTCAAACAGTCAATTGCATATATTTAATTGCCATGGATATTCCCAAGTATCAAATATACTTTTGAACTTCGTGCATCCCATTTCATGCGAGCATCCGATCGGTAGCATGGAGTACCAAAATTCCCCGACAGAGTGCAGTGCTCCGGTTATTTTGCCCAGGTTTTTTCGTGGTCGTCTGGGAAATAACCGAGTACTCAGCGCAGAAAAACCTGAGCCGGTTATTTCACCAGCAGGTTATTCTTACCGAGCACTCTGTTGACTCCTGCGCATGAAAACCTTTTCGTTCAGGTTATGTGAGTAGTGTTGAGAGGCGATGCGTGGGAAATAACCGAGTACTCAGCGCAGAAAAACCTGAGCAGGTTATTTCACCAGCAGGTTATTCTTCGGTTATACCAGGAAATAACCGAGCACTCTGTTGACTCCTGCGCATAAAAACCTTTTCGTTCAGGTTATGTGAGAAGTGTTGAGAGGCGATGAGTGGGAAATAACCGAGTACTCAGCGCAGAAAAACCTGAGCAGGTTATTTCACCAGCAGGTTATTCTTCGGTTATACCAGGAAATAACCGAGCACTCTGTTGACTCCTGCGCATAAAAACCTTTTCGGTCAGGTTATTTTTCGGTTATGTGAGTAGTGTTGAGTGGCGTTGAGTACTCGGAGCTGCCTGATGTTACTGCGTTAGGTTTTAATAGTTATAACCGATTATTATCAGTGAATCAAGTGCTCGGTTTTGAAACCTTTGTCATTTTACTTGAAGGTAGTATCGGATGCTTATAGGTATTCTATCAGATGTGGTATACTAATATAATGTTGTGAGTGAACTGGTGGTGCTTTTAATCCAGCATCGTTATTGTTGTTAACGTACTGTTTCATCTGCATGGGCAAAGTACTTGCATCCTAATCTTTCACAATTTATATGGCCTGATTTTTTTCCCAAACTATGTCATACCATTGCTATAATGAAGGAAATATTACCTAAGAAGGAAAAAAAGCTCTTTTCATGGAAATATTCCGAGGTTTAATATTAAATGTTTTTGGAATCAGGGACTATGATAGTGAATGAATTCGCCTCTCGAATGTGAATTCATGGAACATGGAATGTATGTTCCTCCAAACTATGTACGTTATCGTGAATATTTTTGGTCTGGAAATTTGGATTAATATGAAGAAATTACAGATGCGTGCATCATGCACTATCAACATGTAACTTATTCTTGCCCTTGTAATTTCTATTTCAATAATTTGATGATCTTCCTGCCATATGGCAGTACGAACGGTTTTGGGCGTCTTCTCGCGCAAAGGAACTGGTTGGCAGGTGGAAAGTAAAAACACGCAAAGGAAGTGAACTTGATTATATTACGAGAAATAGGGATACGACGATGCTCTGCGGAGAGCGGTGTGTGTGCTTCGTGCGGTAGGCGACGTCGGACCCCATGAGTACCTACATCATCTTTTCTCTCTTGGTCCTGCCCCACATGCTCCTAGTGATGAAAGGTTTGAGAGGGTTCGTGGGACGGCTCAGACAAAGATCATTTACACGGGACGCTCCAGATGTGTAGTCCCCTAGGGAACGCATTGGTCCCCGCATTTTTCGTGTGTGACCCAGAATTCTGGGTCACACACGAAAAATGCGGGGCACGGGAATGGGTCCGAGGTGACAGTCAGGGTTCCTGCATGGATGGTCGAGGCGTCGGTGGAGGCACTACAAGTATACCAAGTATATCCTTGCTAGAGGTTTATTTCATTAATAATTTCAGTAATTATAAATAAATAACCCAGGTAGGTCAAGCAATTTTCAGGGTGTAAATATTCATAAGGTTAAATGGAAATAGAGGTCGAATTGCTGCAATCACACTAAGTCTTCACAGTCCCCAAACATCAACTCCAGAGTGCAGTAAAATTCAGCCAGTTCTTTTAAAAGAGAAAACAAATATTATCCCTGTAACACGTGACAATTTGATAGCATTAATTCACGGCCAATATCCTAAAAGAAAACTTTATGTATGGTTGATACATTAATTGAGCTGTGACTATTTTGAGGGCACGATGGGTAATATAGAGAGGGGGATGTGCATGAATGTTCTTATTGCGAAGCGTTACACACTTTCATTGCCTCCACTTCATTCTTCAAATTGAGTGAATATTATTAAGAATACAGAAATTGAGCTCCAGTTCTTCCAACTTCCTTTTTGCTATCTACTAAATATCTCAGGAACTTTATGCCCTTTATTATTCTGGGTAGCATTCTGATAGCAGCATTTACCGCTGTGCATTATTGTTCCGGTTACATTTTGGTATAACTGTAAAACAACCGAGTACTCGTTCCACTCACGATGACCTGCGTAGAAAAAAACCTAGACATCACCTGCGAGTAGTGCGATTGTTCCCAGTGAGTGGAGAGTGCTCGTGCCTCCGGTTATTTCACTCTGGCTAGTCACCGGTGTCACCGTGTCACCGGTTTTTTGATCTCGGTTATATCAAAAAGTATCAGGTTATAACTAGCGCAGAGGCCGGCAGGGGCGCATCATACGATCATCGGCAAGTAGTGCCAGCGTTGCCCGAGAGAGTGCAGGCAGCAGCAATTTTCATTTTGTTATTTCTCTCCGGTTATTTTTCGGTTATGCCAAAAAATAACCGAGTACTCAGGTTAACCGGCGCTAAAAAATAACCGGTTTTTAACCGGTTAACCTAAGGAAAAAAACCGGTTGTGAATATAACCGGTTATTTTTGCCCATCCCTAGCGGGGAGAGCGGGCCCAAGCGGGCCGTGGAATGTATTAGAATTCGCTCTCCTTATTAGAACTCCTTGACTTGAATACATATACAACTTTATCCGTCCTTCGGATTGGACGTTGTGCCGTGGTCCCCTGGCGCCTTTTCGTTGAAAGCAGGCTGATGCCGACGCCGGGTTTCTCTCCACCCTTCCTGATCCTTCCATTCCCACCCTTGTACCTTTCCTCCAGGGAGGGTGACGATCGCCCTCCCCCCCAAAGCCATGAGCTGAACTATGTAGACTGTCTTTTAATTGAAGGGGTGGAGGTAAGGAGGAGGAAAACACTTGTGGCCGCCCCTCCTCCCCCCCCAATCTTTACGTCTGGGTCCGCCCCTGCTTTCCTCCCGGTTTGAAGTGCACAGCAGAAGAGACTTGAAAGCACAGATGATATAAGGATACAAATCAATGGGCAGGGCGATCAAGATACCCATGCCATTATTGTTCAACAACAACAATTGTTTGGAATGGGATTCTAATATTTTTTCACGCCTACTGGCACCACTCAACTTTAATTAAGACAAACAGCGCCTCTGCCTCATAGTTATGTTGTCTCTTGTGATTTGTTTTTGTCTACGTTTCATAAATGACGTATGGGATTGCATTGAAAATTTTTATACTGCACCTATGTCGCTGGCTACTGCTTTATGGGGGTGCTGTATTGTTCCAACAAAAACCAAGTAGCTGTGATTAAATCGGCAAGAATAAGGAAAGGGTGAGACAAGGCTGTGCACTGTCTCCCGTAATTTTTAATATTTACATCGAGAGAGCCATCAATGAAATCAAAGAGAAGTCTTCTGGAGTACTATCCACGGAGAAAAAATAACCATGCTGCAATTCGCTGATAACATAGCACTCGTTGCAGAGACAGAGAGGGATCTGAACAAGACTCTAGTAACCATGGAAAGGACAATGGCCAGATATCAGCTGAAGATAAATAAGAAGACTAAGATATTGGTGTGCAGCAAGAGAGAAGAGGCCAAAACAAATGTCAAACTAGGAAAACAAAAACTTGAAGAGGTGAAAGATTTCTGTTACCTAGGAAGCTGAGTAACCAACGACGGATGAAGCAAGAAAGAAATAGTTGGTAGAATAGTCCAGGCAAAGAGGGCATTCTATCAAAAGAAAAATCTACCTACTTACAGCTGGAAATACAAACGTAGAAGTAAGGAAACAGTTTATCAGAACATACATCTGGAGCATGTTTCTTTACAGCTGTGAGGCATGGATGATGACAGCAGCAGAGAAGAAAAGGGCAGAAGCATTCCAAATGTGCACATTTGGAATGCTTCTAGCACCATGGTGCTAAAGAAGAATGCTGAAGATTAAATGGATCGACGGAGTACGTAACGAGGAAGTCCTGAGAAGAGTAGGAGAAAAGAGAAGTCTGCTGACAACTCTAAAAAGAAAGGACAACTTAATCGGCCATATCTTGAGACACGATGGCCTGATGAAGACTATCGTCGAGGGAAAAGTGAACAGGAAGATTGGAAAAGGCAGGCCTCACATGAGATACATGGAACAGGTTGTGAAGGATGTAAAAGAGAAAAATTACGTCTCAATGAAAAGGTTGGCCGATAGAAGAATCGAGTGGAAAGCTGCGTCATTCATGGCTGCGTCAAACCAATCCTAGGATGTTGACCAATGATGATGATGATATTGTTCCATGAAACATTACACTGTAACCTATAATGCACAAATTTCATGGATCAAGAAGTAGGAAGATGCTTCCTTCTTTCTTTTCCCCTGAAGGCATATCCTCCCACTTCACTATAACATCTAGCAAGTGAAAGTACCTAGTTGTGCATCTTTATTAACAGAGGGCTGGCAGTTTTTTTTAATTAAGAGTAATAAAATGGCTTAGTGGAAATAACTACATTCTCAACACATTCAATGAGCAACACAACAAACTCTGGCAGAAGAACTTTAAAGTTGAAAGAGGGCAATTAGTGGTTTATATCACACTAAGCCATTATTAGTACTGCTACTAAGAGACTTATAAAAAAATCACTGCAATACAAATACACCCCTGGCAAAAATAATGTGCAGCTGGAGGGTAAGAAAAAGACATGATGGGCAGTAGATGGATGGTAGTGATACCCACAGCTGACAGGCTAGCGGTGGGATATACCACTTCCACCGCTAGCCTGTCATTACCATATGGTAATTTAGATAGAGGATATGGGACCGGTAGAGCAGCTGTAGGGTTCCCCTCGCTATGGCACATCAATGTTTCCCTGGGCTGTAGGTAGTGGAAGGTAGCACTCACACCCGATAAGAGTAGGGGAATGGAAGGTGCAGCGGTATGTCTAACAATGTTTCTTCTCTAGTGTAGTCACTTGATATTCATCATAGTGATTCTCTGTTATGACAGGAATAAAATTGAGACTTAATAAAATATTAATCTTAATAAAATACATAAGCTCTTTTTGAAAAAGTTATTGAAATTCATTTTTGGAAGCACATAAGAGGAAGAAGCCGTGCTTCTTCCTCTGGAGTAGCACAAGGTGGATCCTCATCCCTAGGATGAGGACATGTTACTACTGAAACATTCTGGATAATAATTTGCCTCCCAAATGAAGAAAATTGTGAGACAGCTTTTGCAGAACGAATTCATTAAAGCATTATATTTTTAAGAGGAAAATCGCCAACAGATAGCAAGAAATACAAAAAAAAGCATAGAAAATAAAATTCATTTTAAAAAACTATGCTCAGCCATTCGTTAAGCAGTGAACCACAAGAATAAGCGTACAGACAATCGTGACATAATGACGCAATAGTACATACCTGCCATGTGGCCTGCGTGGGCAAAGTAACACCTTTCCTCTTCATCAGGGATGAATTTGCTGGCTTTTACAGCACAGTGCTCCTAAATGTTGACATCCTGTCGTAACACTGGCTTGAAATACTGGTTCCAGCCAGTTTTAATTTTTTTAGAAAGACACCCCTCACCATCTGCTCTCTGCAAACCCTAACCTTTGCAAACCACTTTTTGTATTCCCTGCTCTTCCCGTTTTCCATTCTTCCTTCCCACGGTATCCTGTAGATCACTTGAAGAAAAACTGACTCTACATTAACTACAACCTCACGTGCTCACATGGTGGACGTTTGAATCTCTACACGCTTTTTACGGAATGGTGGCACGGACCCTCCTACTTGTGGCATCCGCTGCTAATTCAGTCGTGCACTACCTCTTTGTTGCACCCAATGAACGGTAGGCAATGGGTGGCCCAACATCTCTCCCACACCTCAACTAACTCCTGGAGTGAATGTTAGATTACCACTCCCATATCCTTCCTTGGGATCTGAGCGAGGAAGGGTTAGAGCATCTGGAACATTAGCAGTGGAATGTAAAAACGGGAGGTATACCTACCCTTTTCTTTCTCTTCAGGGTGTGTAACGGGACGGTAATAATGGGTGTAAGCAATCAACAGTCAAGAATGGGTGCAGAGGGCAATAAGCTACTCCTTTCTTACACTCTAGGGTAGTTAGGGCAGAGGTAGGTGGGGAATAGCCGAGAGAGGATCAATGAGTGTAGGGGAGGTGCTCTGAAATATAAAGAGCAGGTGAAGGACAACCAAATACACTTCATGACATGCTCTACCATCCCTCTACACACCGCCTACCCACCACGAAGGAGCTTATTTTTGCCAGGGACAGCAAAATGTATTTGATGATTGATAAATTACATGAGAAATCACTATGCATGTGGGATGTTGCAAAAGAGAGGGTAAATGTATGGCCACCACTAGTAATGATGAATGATTAGTATAGCAAAGGATTTTTCAGGTTTTTTAAATAATAAATCCAGGTATTTTTATCATAATTCCACCGCATAACTTAATTCCCAGAGCAAATCCATAAAATGTCAATTTATTCCACTGAATAAATATAATTCTCATCTTTTTTTTAATGCTTATATTTCCTCAAATGTACAAGAATAATACATAGTAAGGTCCCATTATAGGAATATACATCCCGTGTATAATGATGAGCTATGGTATACACAACCACCACTACTTTGTTTTTGTAACCCTTTAAATTAATTTTAATACAGAGCTGATGCATCATTACATGAATGTTTTCTGACTATCAACATTTACTGAGTGTTAATGTTTTATTTGTGTTAACCTTCTGTTGCTAACCCTGATCTAAATTCAGACACAGTATCCATTTGGAAAAATAATCAAGACATTTCCCCATTGACACTTGGCTATGACTAGAATGGAATATGACACTTATGCCAACATCTTATGACAACAACAGATTAGGGCAATTATTATTATTACATAAAATCAAAGTAAAGGCAAATTCACAGAAAGTAGGACACAGGAAGTAAGTCCTTCCTTCCTGACTTGGGAATTTTTCAAAAGAGATTTCCAGCCATATGTAAACATTAATATATATTTGTTGTCATTATCATTCCCTGGGGGATAAAAGCAAGGAATTCTCTCAAGGTTAGATATGGTAAAATATGACTGACATTTCTTTATATTAAGTTTAATTAAATTAACTTTAAGTTAGTCAATCTCTTCAAAAATATTCTCAAGTAGATAATGTTTGCTGCAGAACAAACGCACTCACAATGGACGGACAATTCTGCATACATATTTAGAAATATTCGGTGCAAATATTACTGGGCAAATCCATAGTAACTATAAATATGAAACAGTAAGCATAAAAAGGATCAGTAACAGCGACCAACCATGCTTCTGGGAAGAAAACTGACTCTACAGTATAATAACAATCCATACAAAAATAAAGTAGAAGGCAAGCAAATTAAACACCTACTGGAATTATAGGGGGCATGGAAAGATGTAATAGTCTTCATTACCTTCATCATATATAGTACAGAAAATACATAGACATACCTAAAACATTACAAACATACAAAATAAAACTAAAATGTATGCTCATATTTAAATGTCATAAAACAGCATTAGTATCAAATATCATTTTAGCTAAATTCCTTATCAATATCCATATGAAATAATTTGTCAAAATCCCTGCTTCCATAGTAAAAATGAGTTTCTTGTTTTCAGACATCAATTGGTACTTATGATGTGAAAAACTGGAAGTCAAACCCAATAACTTAATTCCATCAAGGTCAATGTATAGTAACAACATTTTGACCCAAAATCTTACAAGTCCACAAATTAATTATGTCTCTGCTGGGAGGTGGAGAGTTTTATTCTCTTAAAAAATACCACTCTACCAATTTTTGTAAAAAATAATTATCCAAAAATACCAGATTTATTTGTTTCAAATAGTGATATAATACTACACGGGACCAATTCTCCAATTTTCAAAACACATCAAAACATCACACTATGTTTAAATCAAAAAATACTATTCATTCAACAGAAATATTGATAAGATTGATAGGAAAACTAAGAAAATTGCATTTGTACCATCAAAACAGCCTTTGAATTAAACACCATGTTAATTATTGACACAAATATAAATAAAAATATGGGATAAAATGTACATACATATTGATAATTTTTGTTGCATGTAACATGCTAATTTTACATACTTATAATACACAAAAATAACACCGAAGAACACCTGAGTAAACTTAATGTAAATAAATATTCAACCTCAAGTGGTTTACCTAAATTATCATTCTTCACAAAATGAACAATAAATGATGAATCATGAATGCACACAGCTCACCATGGCTAATGCAAATAAAACCCGTATATATTGATAGAATAGCATTAATAAACAATATGCTCACACTGAACAGATTACATTTTGATATAATATGTACTCATCCACAATTAGAAATGGATACCTACATAAGTAAAATCATTTCCGAGAAAAAATCATTGCGCTTTATAATGTGGTGCTGGATAGTTGCTCCACTTTTTTGACTGTTGATATCTCAAGTAGGTTAGAAGAGTGATTGCAATATTTACTAAATAGGTAGAAATGCAAACCACACAAAAATCATGTAAAATAAAAGCCAATATATAAGCAAGATAAATAGAGACAAAATTGGAGAGGAAGCTGACTAAAAAAAGGATTCTTGATGCTGAAGGAGATTCCAGGAAAACTGAAAATAAAAATGAACACACATTTAAGAAAACTTGTTTCCAGATGAATTCTTGGGTTACAGGTCTCCGACTACACTCCTAGACCTTAAACCTTAAAAGTGCACATTTGCACCAGCATCTCAAGAACAAATTTAGACAAGCCATAAATGAAGTAACAAAATAGTCTTCCAAATAGGAAATAAGCACAATGAAAGGATTTTATTCTGATACCTTATTAAATATGAAATGTTTTCAATATTATAAAATAACTTTCCAACAATATTTGGAGTATAACCTCTTTAATATCCCCTGATAGTTCTCACATGATAGCTGCAAAACAAGATAAGAACTTCACTTTGGATTGCAACTAAAAAAATTCTGATAAAATGATCAAATATGGATTTTCAAAAGGATAAAAATTAGAATACACCATATTCTCAACACCTTGAAAGTAAGTGTCATTGTTTTTGCATCTCCTTCATTCCAGTACCTCTAGTCCAATTTTATCTTGCTTTTCCTCCAAAGAGCCTAGGAACCTTGCTTAACCCTTACATACTCTACTTACGTACTGATGCATTAGCTTTCTACATTTTATTTTAAAACCATCCGGGTGCTGATATATTTTTTAAAGATAATAATGGTTTTTCTTCGTGCTTAGCTCAACGAAAAAAATTATAATATTGAATTCACTCTCTGAAACTAATCAATTGAGTGGATAAAAATTGTGTTGATTGAAGTTATATAAATACTGTCCAATTGCAAGTTAATTAAGGAATATATCTATATAAATTGGGACCAAAGAACTTTTTTCTTGTGCTGGATATGAAATCTCAATTGGGAACAAACATAATCCATGACTGTTGTTTTGTGAGCTGTATATTAGTTTAAATAAATATTTTTTGTGTGCATGCCAAAGAATTCTTTGTTTCTCCCTTACTAAGCAATGCTATCCTGAGCAGCATGAACAAGCCCAGGTAATTGTAAAGAAAGACAGAAGTAAATTTCCTTGGGCAGCACTGGGATCAACATAAAGAAATGAGGAAGAAGATTATTTCAAGACAGTGATAGTTTACATTTCCTTAAACCAATGCCCTGACTTAAATTCACAACAGGTTATTAGCCCAGAGTTTGCCAGAGGATCTGTTGGATTTGAGGAAATCTACGACATGTGTGTATCGTGACAGAAAGTTTTTTTTCGTATGCATGCTCGAATAACCTCATGCTTAGTTGCACATTTCTTGCAGCATAGAGAACAGAGTGAAATGGCATCTGGCGAACCAGGCGTGACCTATAATCCGCATAACTCACGGATCTACACCTTCACAACTGAGAAGGTTATGAGGGTCCTTGAAGTACTAATCATGGGCGATAGACATGGAAATGTATTTGCTCCACAAAGACTTGTGGGTCTATATTTTGGATGTAGGATAGATCCCAGATGCACTGTTACAGGAGAGAAAGCAATCTCAGTGAGCAAGAGCTAAAATTTATTTGCTGCTGGATCAAAAATGGAGGTCACAGAGTGCAAGACAATGTGGGAAAAGCTGCAGGGAGGTCAAGAGTGTTAATTAGCACACCGCACACCAAAACTAGCTGTCCGACATCAATTTTTGTTTCTTGATCACAACACGAGTGGCAAAGCTACACGATTATAATGGTGTGTTCTGAATTCCCATTTGAATGCTGCTGTTTATAAATCAAAATTTGTAATAAACTATTTTTTGCTTCTATTGGGATCGGGACTAAGGTTCATAATTTTGTGACATTGGACATTTCATAATGCCATTTCTTTTATTTGGATGCCCCTTTGATCGGGACCAATGATTTTGCTTTGAAATAACAAAAGAGAATGTAATTTATCATAACGAGTGTAATGAAATAGGTAATTTTAGCTTTGTATAGCATCGTTAAGGGCAAGTTTGCAAAGAAACTGTTCACAGTAGGCCCAAGAACTGAGAGGGTATGCAAAAAGCTAAGTTTGATTCATCCATACTTGTATGGGCCAATCTACCCAGCAGATATTCGAGATGAGTTGCATATGCTCACTGTCAATGATGACTTTACCAGGAAGGTAACCTGATGATGGCTTAACCGCTGAAACGCGTTGTACCTCTAATAAAACCTGTGGAATAAGTGCCATATCTTGTTGTTTATCATTTACCAGGAAGATTTAATTTTCTTTCTTAATTCTCATACAGTGCCGCCATGGCACTTAGAGTTTTTGCATTTGCTTAAAAAATTATGCTTGAAGATTAGGTAGTGAAACTATTAGTAGTCTATAATTCCATTATATTCTGTAAGTGGTAAAATAAAACACAGCTTCTTGCCTTTTACTTTATGTTATTAAGTATTTCTTGAAAAAATGATGCAAACAGATACCTGCTCCATGGGGAAATCTAAAGGTACTTTAGATACTTCTAGGTGTATTAAACAACTGTATGAATCATATTTAAATGGCTTACAACATATGTTCAATTACTGTTGCTGCAAATTATTTATCTTATTAATATATTAGTATTTTTTGAGGAATTTTCAGTCCTAGAAGTCCCCACAGTACAACCATCCACCTCCATCAGTTATTTCCCAACTTTGTATGAATGACACACCTTAGTTGGTAGAACACAGGCCCATAATGTTATGAAAGGTACAGTGGATACAGTAATCCTTCCGCCAGGAATAATGAATGAGGAGCCTATCGATTCCTTTCGCCTATTTGAAGAAATACCCTCAGGCGTAACTTTGTGGAATTGAAGCATCATGAAAATAAAAATGGCTTGGTCTAATGGTATAATAATGGATTAATCCACACTTTTAAAAGTGTGGAATATACTGAGCCATTTTTATTTTCATTTCGCCTATTTATGGACCGAAAAATTGTAGTTCACTAATGAAGATGCCATCAGGTTGCACAAGGAAAAGGATATCTCTTGGGTCCCTGTGGATACCATTGAAATGGAAGCGTTTTTTGGACTCCTAATTGCTGCCAGATATTTGAAGTCCTCCATAATAAGTGTTCCCCAGCTTTGGAATCTTGTATGGGCCTATGATTTTTAGGGCTACAACGTCAGGAGTTCGCTTCAAAAATATCTTTAGATATCTGCGGCTTGACGATAAAGAGACTAGGCCAGAAAGATAGAGAAGTAGAGTTGTCGGATGCATTAGTAGCATTTCAAGAATGTCTACTCAGTCATCCATACTAATATATGAAAATGTAATGGTGTCTGTCTGTCTGTTGCTCAATCATGCAAAGACTACTAGACGGATTGAGCTGAAATTTGGTATGTAGATAGGAAATGTGTCTGGGCAGAACATAGGCTATGTTAAAATACCCCCAGGGTCCCCAAAAGCCCCTGAATGGGCCCTTAGATAGATCCTGGTGGTCCCTGGCATTGAGTTCGATGCAGTGGACTCATTTATTGCTTATTTAAAGTACTTCCATTCAAGACAGAGGGCCTGAAACTTTTTTTGATAAATCCAATACATATTTACAACAAGTATACTCTTCAATATATATATTCTCAAAGTAGCTCTCATTGGGGCACTGCATGTATAACCGAAAATACGAGATGGCCATCTATCTTACGTGGTGATGAGTTTTCGTGGGCCATTTTTGGATTTTCCGTGCATGAAAGAGGACCAGCAGTCACTCATCTCTCCGTGCACCTAGAAAATGGTCAGCGTGTCTACTACAACGACCACTATGTACAACATAGGTCACCAACTCCTCAAATGACCACGCTAACAGTATTCTTCAGACATTGGTTTTCTTACAAAATAAGTTCAATGTTTTCACACCCATTGAATTTCAACGGGTAGCTTCCACTAGTGTATTTATAAAAAGGATGGTGGCCCTACTCTTTGTATTATTGCAGTGTACATTGGTAACTTTCTAGCGTTCTGTAAGAAAGATGGTATGGTTAGTGAATTAGTTGCAACATTCGGAAAACATTTTGAGGGCAGGAAACATGGAGAGCCCAGGAGTATGTTTGGTTTGAGATTGACAAATCAGGGAATAGAGTTGGACCAGGAGGAATATATTAAGAGCATATTTAATATGATGAATGCTAACACTGTTTCTACTCCCATAGAAGAAGGTTTAAATGTAAATGAAGGAGATCCAGAAAACAGTCCTGATATCCATATCTAGTGTTAATTGGTTTTCTTATCTATGCAAGGATCTGCACAAGGCCAGATGTAGCCTTTGCAGTCTTAAAAATAATTAGGTTTGATATCGATTTCACGATGGAACACTAGACACACAGAAAAAAGGATATTGAGATATTTGAAGGAAACTTGGAATTATCGTCTCCCTTATTCCAAGTCTGGGAAATTTCTTGAAGGGTATGCAGACGGTGATTTTTTCAGCAACAAGAGTGATGGAATATCCTGTATTGGCTATATGTTTAAGTTAGCTAAGGGAGCAATAGCCTGAGAGAGTAAGAAGTAGGGTTGTATAGCCGTATCCACAACAGAGGCTGAGTATGTTAGCTTGGCAGTTGCCAAAAAGGAGTATTTTACTCCCTAGAATTATAAAGGAAATTTTGGGAAAGAACTGAAAAAAAATACTCGGTAGTGATGTGGTGAAAATATTCAATGGCAACCAGTCAGCAGTCAGATATGTAAACTGTGGAGATATCAAGGAAAGAACAAACATATAGAGGTCAGACATTATGTAAAAAGGGCAGTTGCTGAAAGAAAAATAATAGCTGATTTTATGTCAACAAAAAATATAGTTGCAGACATAGATGGCCTAAAAAAATGTTAAGTATTGGAATAGTATTAAGGGATTGAATCTTGTGTCTCATACAAGCAACTAGTTTAAGTGAGGGTATTTTGATTGCAATGAAGTTGCTACTGTTGGTAACGCTGTCGCAGCACCTCAATGCTGCACTGTGCTTGAGGCCTCTGGACCGCCATACACCTTCATGGCACTTTTGACTGTCATAGCTGCATTTAGTGATTTTTCTTGCATGCGAGGCTTAGGTGCGGTCATGCACAAATTGAACATAGAAAAATCACGTGCAATGTAAGTATTACAGTGACTTATGGACAGAGATGCCTTCACCACTTGCACAGTGAGCTCATATTTCAGGACGTTGAAAACACTTTCCCGATATTCATCCCTTTTATCCAAGCTTTCATGATACCCTTGTTCCTGAGTGCAGAATTGGCAAGAATGTGATCAATGGCAGCGAAGACATGTCTCTGTGCCTGCAGCCAAAAGGATTGAATATCAACAGCACGGTAAGCCTCTTCAACTCCACTTTAGTCTTCTCCCCTACGTCAAAATCATCAACTTTCATCAGGTTTTCAGGATCTACAATCTTACTGCAAAGTCCCAACTTACTGTAAGCATCAACTTTGAAGACTCTACCCTTTTCACTTTTACACCAAAGTCTTCATTTCTGAGTAGAGCATGTGCACCAATGGCTGGTCTGCATGGAAAAATCCAGTGACCTTTGTGAAAAGCCGAGCGCTGCTGATGACAAAGTGCAGTTCAGCCATCAGAAAAGTGTCCTTCACACCACTCCTAATCCTGGTGGCTAATTTTTTGGAAGGTCCTTATTCTGACCCGTCAAGTGCCTGAGAAAATATTCCTCCAGCACAAGAAGCTATTCTAGCAGGCGTTACTGGTTCTAAAGACAGCCAGCGTGAAGAAACATGCTTCAGAAAGCGATGAGAAGGCAGCCTCAACTTCTTCTGGAATGCTTCAAATTCCTCCCAGCGGGAAGGCTAGTCATCAAAGAACATATGCACCAGAACTAGCATGTCCTCAGCGCACTCCCCAAGATGATCTAGCCCTTTCTTATAGGCTACAGTAGACTCAGCAATGGTGAAAACAGTGGCTGAAGAAAAAACTGGCATTGCCAGGCAGAGACTAGAAGTCCTATATAGGGTAATATAATACTCTAACAGAGACCAGTGCTGAGGACCTCAGCTACACCACTGGAGTCAGACGAAGCAGACGAACAAAGCAGCAGCGCCTGGATGGGGCGCACATATTTAAACTTTCTCAGTGCTGTCCCAGCTGCTTCAGTGTAAATTATACTTTGCCTTTGGCCAAAATATAGACCCTGCCACAAAATATATACCGATTTGGACCAAAATTCTAAATATCGACCAATATAGACCATAAGCAAAAATATAGACATTCTATATTTTCTATATAACATATGGGATGCCTGGGTAGCTACCATTGTCTTGCTTAAGTTGCTGTTAATGACATTTTACCCACCATATAACTGCAAAATGAACTATTGCCTGTAGCATATTTACAATACCTTTAAATCAGGTGTGAGCTGTATAGCTACATATGTACACTGCCCTCAGGTTTTCATGGTGCTCTCTAATTCCATGAAGAGTGCCCTGAAACTGCACAATTTCATCATGGTGCCCTTAGACTTTGCACACAATGTCCCCATGCACTTCTTTGTGCCCTCACCCTAGGTACACAGTGTCCTCACCCTGTATGGCTATTGCCTATTTGCCTATACATATTGTCTATCGCCTAAATGCCTATTTTTATCTTTTTTAAATAGCGTAGTTTTGAATAGTACCTATACAAGTACTAATCCTTTTTTATGCATGATATGTAGCGCATGTTTGATGAGATTTCACCCCCTGCCACCTTTATGGTGGCTTGCAGGGTATTATGTAGATGTAGATGTATGCACGGTGCCATCACGATGTGTGTATGGTGTCCTCACACTGTGTACACAGTGTATGAACACTGTCTATCACGCTTTCGAGTCCTAATTTACGCTTTTGTCACAGTGCATGCACACTGTGTTCACGCTTCTTTCACACTTTGTCACAGTTTATTTTCAACAGGGAGAAGCATTACTAGTGTGGTTTAAGTTGAAAAATGTTGCCAAGATATTGCATATGCATTATTTTTACGGACTAAATAAGGAAATTTATAGACTTGTGCAATGTTTTTCTGAGATCCTCATAACTTTTTCTTTATTTAAAATTTTCTTTAGAAATGACTGAGATAATATTTTTTTAGTAAAATAGCAATAGAAGCGAGCCTTGGGAGAGGAAGAAACTGAGAACTTGGTAGAAGTTTGGATAGGCTGTAACTGAAAACTACAAGAGCTAGATATATAAAATATGAATTTGTCACTCACAATAGTGAAGGAATTTACCAAATGTTGTCAAAATCTGAATTTGTTGGTGACAAAACCATATTTATATAGTTGAATTAACATGGAATGCCTCAATAATTATTCATTTTCAATTAATATTTGGCCATATTCTCAATTAAAATAGACCTCTCTTGCGTGAGATACATTTTGGACATACCACACACCAGAGACACAATAAGTTAGGTTTCTTTATACTATGCCTATTACGTATTAACAAATGCTCACATTTTAGCACCTAATTAGTTTACCAATATAATTTGAATATTTATACGATCTATAATCTTTTTTAGCACTTAATTAAGCAAAGACAATGTTGAGAAGCACCGATTACTCAGCTGTGCTCAGGATGTTCTGTGTATTTGTGCACTTTTCATTGTTATTAGACACGTTAGCATAGCAAAGTGAAATGTACAATCAATGTTTAACAGCTCTTTCTTGAAAAAAAAAATCTTCTGCAAACTTTAAATTCATCCCTAATGGATTCCAAAAAAACATACACTAAAGTATTACGAGTCAATTCCTGGCAAGGAAAAGAAAAAATTCTTACTCGATGCTCCAACAAGACAGTAAAATGACATTCCATAGATGCTATTGGGTACATTAAGAGCAGAATTTTCTCCGAGTATTGGTCCGACGATTCCAAATCCCTTGCCGTATCTGAATATTTATAAAGAAGTATATGTCAAGTAAAGGCATTATCAAGTAGGAACAAAGTGAAAAGAAACTTTTGAAAAAAAAACCTTGATGCGAATGCTTTGGTGCAGCTCATGTGCTCACTGATATCACACATTGCTTCGTAACTCTCATCTTCCTCTTTCTTGGTTTCTACTACGTATGAATAGTAAGATAACAGCACCCCACATAAGCAGAAAAACAGTATACCGTGGCCTACAGACACAACTTTCCCCATCCCGGTTCGGCTAATTTTCCAAATCTCCCACGTACCTTGTAAACACGACTATTGCGAAACGATTCGGCATATGATGACACTACATAAACAAATGGTATTTGAAATTCACGTAAAGCATTGTTGCCGTTGTTGCATACAGAAAAGAGTTGATCGAAACTTAATACAACAGACCGCCTAACACTAATGCCATTAATTAAGTGAAAGCATAGACAAACTTGGCCTATCTATCCGTTTTCTAATTTCTGAAATGCTTTTAGATTACAGGTCCATCCGAATAATATTCACAAAAAATGAACCGCGGACTCATCCGCTACTTCTATGATTTTTTTCTTCCATGGGAAATCGTTCGTTTGAATTATATGGAATCGTTGGGAATAAAAGGCTTTCGCGAATCATCTGCGCTTGTTGTTTACTTTCGGTTTGAGCTATCCATGAACAACCAATATCTACAATAAGAATATTTTTTTTACGACGCTGAGTTTGTTTGGTTTATAGCGTATTATTTGGCAACGCTGGTAATTTAGAAAATGCGCGCGAGGTTACCTAAACAGCTGTGATACCTGTGTTTGGCAAAACCAAGAAATTAGAGCCAATGAATCTTCCTAGGTTATAGTAACATTAAAATACGAAGTGAGGATTAACAATTTTAATACAACTAAACAGACGCGCAGAGTTACACTGCTGTTATGACTGAGTGAAAACCTAACATGAATATTGAAATGGAGGCTGTAGTGGAAGTATGTGTTTGAGTTATTAATTTACGAAATTCATTGCTCATAAATCCTTGATTTTTATCATATTTTTGTACTCTAATATATGTATGCATTTTATATATTAGTAATAATTTGAAAAGTAGACTTCTAATGGAGTGAGTAGTGCTGTGTTGTGGCCACACTCTACAAAAAGCAATTTAATCATGATAAATCCAGCTGCTTATATATTTTATTACATATTGCATGGTTTAGGATGGTCTTTATATCTCAGGTATATCGGCAAAATATGTTTTCAGGAGTTGCAACTGCTTGGCTTATTGGATGAAAGATTAAAACACCAGAAACGTGAATGTTCCCCACACATTAATCGTGCTGTCCGAGGTTTATTAGATCTTTATCACCAAACGTTTGAAGAGAAGATTGACTTACAAGAATCAGTCCGGCGTCAGGCCGCTGAAATAAGGGATCTAACGGTAGGATATTAATAATCGTAATTGGAAGTTACAATAATGGGAAACATAATGCATATCAAAAGAGGTCATGGTGTCCTAGTGGGTGGAGCGTGTAGCTACCGGAGACCAGAGGGTCCCGGGTTCAAGTCCCAGGCAGAAGCCTTTCTGGACTCACCCATCTAAAATCCTTCAGATTCGATTTTCTGTGTGTCACAACTTTGTAGAGAATCACAGGGTTAGGGCCTGGGACTACTGGCCCCCCTGCCCTGAATAAGTGAATTACACACACTAATGGCTTAGTACGGGGTGAGCTCAACCCTTGCCCATTAAAAACCAACCTTTGGGTTGAACATTAATTTTTTTACTGCATATCAAATGAACTCCTACCTCACTTCTGGGGGATAATATTCCCGTTCTCAATATTCTTCTTCTGATTACCCTGAAAGCCACCTCCAGAGTGTGTGCTGGGGGTATCACTGAACACGCACTACTTATATCACTAATTTTTACATTACAACTAAATAAGAGATTACGATTAACGTTACGTGGGACACATATGTTATAAATTTCCATTAATCTGGCATGTATTATTTGAGTGATGTGTCTTGGGGCCTACCATCTTGCCTACACACATAACAACACTCCAGGCACATCAAAAATTTGATGTTTTAAACCTTCCCAGCTCTGCAAAGAGTGGCACTGATATCTCAGTACTCAACCAGGATACCTATGGTCCCTCTCCTAAGGCCAATCATTTCAGCAAGATCATGGACCTGATATGAATCCGTAAAATCTCCTAAACCATGTTATCGAACCTAGCTTTCTATCATCACTAAAACTGCCCCCCAACCTGAACAGATTGCATCTCTCAACATCAATCTCTCTTTTAGCATAGCAAATGTATCATCATCAGCAGGGCACACAAAGGTAATGCCCTGGACACCCATGTGTGTCCTCCACTGAATTACGAGCAAAACACCCACTTCACTCTAACCCACTAAGCCTTCTCCTCCCATGACAACGTATACCTCCCTCCAGACCAAAGGCACAGACAAGACGTCTTGCATGATCTCAAGGAGGACAGAAGTCCCAACCACAAAAGCTTGTTTATGAGTTATCCATCGACCCAATGAACTACTTTTTTGGTTGATGCACCATAAATCACATTTATTTTCGTTTGTCACAAATTTAGAAAAACATACTTTGTAATAAATCTTTCAGAAACTGTTATTCATAATTTATTTTCAAAGAAATATAATTGTCTGTCCTAATGCTTTTATACAGAAGAAAACCATTCAAGGAATGTGCACCAGCTGTAAAAAAAACTCAATGGAATTACCATGGTTAAATTTGGCCTACTTGTGGGTTGAACTTCTGTATTCCTTGTATTTTCTGATTACTGTATAAACTCTGGTAAGACACATGCTTTTTCCCATAAATCGTAGCCAAAAGTGAGGGTTCACATCTTACATGAGTTCCGTATCTGTCTACACTACTCAGAAGTGCCTGGGATAGCTTGGTATCCTTGAAGCTCAACATGAGTCAGTAGGGGGGTGAGTTGTTCAATTGCTTATGGGGGGAGGGAATCACCTAAAAACCTATGGCAGAAACGGCGAGAGGGAGGGAGTTTTCACAATAATATACAGTTTAAAATAGCAACAATGGCTCTTCTCACAGCAAACGAGTTGTGGATTGGGATAATGCTGGGGGAAAAAGATGTTGAACATCAGAGTTCAGTGCATGTCTGCACTCACTCACGAACTAAACATTGTTGCGAGGTCAGGTTTGTTTTGTTTGAATCAAAATCAATTACTCTACTCATTTCTAAGGGCAAGAAAAAATCTAAGCATTGTAAGGTTAAGGCTATAAGTGAAATCACTTGCCTCCAAGCTCCATGCCTTCAAAAAATGCCAATTATGAGGGAGTATATTAAGTGAAAGGCTTTGTTTCCAGCCAGAAGTATGTGCTAAGGTCTGCAAAACCTCATGCTAGAAGAACAAAAACTTTATTTCAACACTTAAAAGAGGGGTGCGCTGTTTAGACAAGTTTGTATGGTATTTGAGGTATTCGTCATACATATGAGACTTACTCATCTCAGAAAATATGCATTCAAAAGTAAATTTCTTATGAACAACATGAAATTGTTTGTAGCGTAGTGTAAGTATTCTTTCTTTACAGGAAGCTAACTACAAACTTGAGGTCAGTTGCTCCAGGCAAGCCACTCTTGTATCAAATCTTAAATTCAAAGAAGAAAACCTGCTCTCAAAAGTTGATTCTATCTATCAGGAGCATGAGCAGTTAAGGAAAAAGGTTTGTTTCATTTTATGCAATTAGTAGTATTATTTCTCTGGTTTTCATTTCCCTTCATAGGGTTTCTCGCGATACCCTCAGGACCTAGAGTGAAACTATAGCCAAATAATTTATATGAATTCTATGCAATGAACTCTTTCTAATGCTGGGGCTGTTGCTTGCATATAGTGAAAGCAAAATATGTTACTTATTTATTTAGATTAGATTTAGATAGATTTTTAGAAATCTTTTAAGGGAAGGACTAGGGCTACTAGCTACCTGTTAATATATTGACAGTGGATAGAATTTTTTAAAATTTTTGCAAGGGACAGCAGTTCTGTAATTCTCATTGTTTGCTTTCCCTCATGATTATTCACTTCTGATCATCTCAAAAATAATATTAGAACTGTGGGAATCTTGCATACAAATTATTTCTCAGGAAAGGAAGAGAGTGCGATTGCTCCAGTAAGTTAGTTGGGTTTGATGTGGGTGCTCATTAATATAGAAAATCTTCAGGTTTTCCACCGGATCAGGTTGTCCATGGCTGAAGTTTCGGTGCATGACTTGGGCACCGTCATCAGGGCAGATGAGTGTCGAACTGAGATTTTTTGGCTGCCTTATATGCCCTTGCCGGGAGGTCAGGTGCCACGTGATTGGTCACTGCGATGGAATGGAATCTTGGCAACCAATCCGCTGTCAGGAGTGTTCCGTTGGTTTTTGATGATTTTTATCACGGGTTTCCACGCGTTATTGATTGAAATGTGTGTGCCTGCATCTCGATTGAAATTTTTGCCTTCCAGGTGGATTACGATGGCGTCTTTTATGAAACGATCCCAATATTTTGAGGACCGTGTCAGAATCTTGGCATCTTCAAACCGGATGGAGTGGTCGTGGTGTATGATGTGTTCGGAAATGGTGGACTTTTCCGGTTGTCCCAGCCTCAGATGCCGTTTGTGTTCCTTCAGCCGTGTCTCAATCGTTCGTCCCGTTTCTCTGATGTAGGCATCGCCGAATTTACACGGAACTCGGTAGACGCCTGGCGTTTTGAGTCCAATTGGGTCCTTGGCTCTGCTAAGGGAACACGAGGTGGTCCCTCAGCTTGGGTGGCGGTGGATAGTCTCGATATTAATTTTTTTTAAATCCTGGATATTTTCCCCAAAACAGATGAAATGCACGGAAGGTAAATACACTACCAAGCATTATTGATGAGTTTTCCTGGCTTCACCACACTAGCATACTGAACAACTATAGTTGTATATTTTCCATCTCACAATTTGGTCTGAGAAGCATATTAACCACATAAACTTGGGATCAAATGAATAGTTATATTTGTTGTACTGTACTGGTTGATGAAAATGTATTGAAGTTTATCTTAATTATTGCATACAGTTTAAAATTAGAAGGATGAGTAAGATTGAGAAAATGTTGAATAAGAGTACCTATTTCTAAATTACCATATTATATGCTGTTAAGAAGATTAACTGCTAACACTATATTAACCTCAGTTTACATCAGGCTAAGCAGGTGTACCCAAGCTAAATTCATAAAACCTCTGTTGACTATATGGCATTAAGGCTAAACTTAATTCAGGACATGGTTTCTATTGTACATAATTTGTTGTGTATAATAGGGGTGGCTGCTGCAAAACCATCTGTTTAACATATGATGAAAATTTTGAAGCATGTTACTATGTACTTGAAATAGTTCTTAAGTAATTTCTGTTGAGTGAGTTCTATTGTTTGTTTGTTATTTTGTTCATGAAAACAGAAAGTAGGATTTGATTGTTGCCATCAAAATTTATTTTGTTGCCTTTTAAATAAGCTTCATTTAATCCGCTTATTACAAATGAATAAACTACTCATCAAAATGCTTGTAAGTAATAGGCACTTTCTGGTACAGCCTTCTGTTTCATCTGCATATTTATGTCCTCCTCTATGGACTCTAAATTTCTTCCAATGAAGTGGCAGTTTTGGGAAGCAGAAATGTCCCTTTGGGCCACTTCCACGAGTATACATCTCATTCCACAAATACTTTCAATTCATTCCATGAATGGAGGATCTGAATCAGCTCATTTAAGCATGCACTCTTCCATCTATTTGCGGTGCTCTTATTGCGTAAAGTTCAACTACATATAGCATGAACCACATTCTAAATATCAACTTATCATCTAATCTTCAAATAACTCATCTTATGTCTAAAAGTGGAGAGTTTTGCTAGGTGAGCACACATCTCCTTATGTTATGTACGTACATATTTCTGCCTCTACTAGGTAAAATACTTGTACAACAATGGTTTCTCAAAAATTGCCTTGACAAAGATATTCTATGGATTATCATTATTTCATTGTAAATTTCTCCCAAGCCTGTGTCTGTTTACTGTACGCTTGTGATTGTTAGAATTTATGCCACAGGAAAAAGCTAAATCACTTGCTTTATTTCTAAAACAAAGGATCATACTTTTAACTTTTTTGTATTCTGTACTTTAGATTGTGGAGGAGAGATTAAAGTGGCAAAGGAGGTCCCAGTTGGAAAGAGTTGCTCTTCAAAAAGCACACCAAGAGGTTTCATCTCTCAAAGATGAATTAAGAAAAGTAATGTACAGTGCTTCCACAAGAACAAAAAGAAATGGAGAATTGTTGGTTGAAGGAGGAAGCATACAAATCCTCAACAACCATCTCAGAGTGGATCGTGATATCCATGAGAAGTAAGATGAATTTTAACTATTAATGTGCATCTTAAAATAATTCCCTCTGGTTTTTAAATTTAGCGAAAATTCAATCTTTCAACCAAGAATCGTTTGGTAAGTTCATCAAGGTGACCCATTGTCATAAGTTTCCTTTTATCCATTTGTCTGTAACATAGTTTTAAAATGTCGCCCTAATTATAAATTTAATTGTTGGCTGTATTTAAAATTATTAATCAGTATTTTAAATAATTCCAGCTATTTACTCTAAGTTGCTGTTACATACAAAGGAGTAGCAGATTTAATACATAGTTTCTTACCCATCCATGTTGCATCACCATACACAAGTCTTACTTATAAGTAGTCTATTTAAAATAAACTGACGGGAGCCTGCCGGAGAGAATTCAGCTGTTCTCATCAGCCTCCACTAACTCCCGTACCATGGGGTAGAACATGTGGAATGGGCGAGGTAGGGGAGGTGTGTGAGCCAGCAAGGTCTGTCTGTCTGTCTGCTGGTTCTATGTTCGTTATGCATCTCCTCGAAAACTACTGAACCGATTGAGATGAAGTTTTGTAGGATTCTAGTGTATGCACTAGAAGGTGCTAATGACTATATAAAAAATAGCTCAGGGCTCGGTGTCAATTCCTAGCGCCAATTATGTATTTACGTTGGTTTAAATCGACTTTTTCCATTTATGGTACAGCAAGAGTTTTTTCTTTCGCTCAGTAAAATAACTAGTATTAATCGATTTCTTTCTGACTTTTAATGGGAAAATGTTTAAACTTTCTTATTCTTCTAATCGATTAAAACTCTGTCCTTGAGTTTTCTGGGAGATAAATTTAATTAATTTAATTTAATTTAAAGCATAATTTACGTTGAAATTTTCCGTTACTTTCCGAGTGTTGCTAAGGCTTTTACCATTATCGTCTCTGAAATGAAAACATCATTGATGCTTAAACAGTTTGTCACAGAGGGATGGCGTAAACGGAATCGTTCTTTTCACAAGGATATAGGAAGGTACTGAAGGCATTGAAGGCTATTCATGAAGCAAGGTCGGTCATATTTTCCCACACAAAGATACGTGCTGACTGCTAGCTAGTTAGAGGGTTTGCATTCGGTTAAAATAGGAGTATTGAAATGAATGCTTCAGCAGTGTTCAAATTGTGAATGTTTTTTTTTCTTTACGGGTTTGTACATTTGAACCGATGTGGGACATGAGGAGAAGAGATGGAAGGCTTTCAAAATCGTCTAGATGGAGATTTTAGATAATTTAACAAAAACCAGGGAAAAATTCAAATCCCAATGGATCATAATGTCTTATTACATATCCATGGGATGCTCATTGATGGCATTGCAATGATGCTAAAAAATTTGTCCAAAAGCGATGCCTTGAACAGAATTGTTCTTTTCGTCAATATATTGAAAGGTAATAAAAAAGGTATCGCAATTAATTCTTGAATCTAGATCGGCCATTTCATTCAGAAAAATCGTAAGGGCTTACTTTTCGCACTACTCCCAGATCAAATAGGTTTGCATTTGGTAAAACTAAAAGTATTTAAATGAAAGTTTCTGCGGGGTTCAAAAGGTGAATATTTTATGGATTTATGCTGTATCCCAAAGTGGACCAATTTGTTGGTTTAGAGGCCCAAGAATGTGATAAGAAACGTAAATGAAGTCTATTCAAAAATAAGAGTAGCAAGATAGAAAAAAATTGTGATATAGCTGTATGTCAAATAAATAGTAGAAGGTGTAAATAAACGCAACCGAGTAATATGCTGCTATTGTTGAGTTTCACAATTATGAGCTTTAAAATGTCATCCTTGTCGCTCAGTGAATCAAGCTCAAGTTGAGATTGGGAAGAATACTACACCACGAGAGTACTCAAAGTAATTTTAGGTCAATAACTGCCACAGACATTGAGCATATCAATTGTACAAGAAGTACCGGTGACACAAATAGTTCACCGATACCTGCAGTAATCACACAGCCATACTTCAAAAAAGGATGTTGAATATGCAGAACATGTGGCAATGCAGCAAGCAGAGAGCAGGTGTGTACGCAGAGAAAGCCAGAGTACGAGAAGGAATTCCCCCCTACACTTCCATAGGTGTACATCAAAACCAATTGACCAGTTCCTTCTTCTGGCAGTCTTCCCACCAGCCAACACATTTGAAATGCACCACATGTAGTGTATGGTGGAGAACACACTACTTAGTCTCTAAAAGAGTCGCTCCACAGTGAAACTAAGAAAACGATGGATGGAGGACACCAGTATTCAGGGTACGTGTTCAGCTGCTGACAGATCAAGCTGATGTATCTTTGAGAATTCTTATCCATATTCTTATCCTCCATTTTGATGAGCCATAAGAATAATTTTTTGTCAATAAATTTTAAAATAGCTCTTCTTAATTTTGGTGTCTAGCAAATAATTAATACTTCTTCAATTCATTTTTTTTAATCTATTGATTTAGTATCATTAGGTCCATTGATTCAGTATCGCTGACAGGGGGCAGGGACCAGGCCAACCATTATGATGCTCGATTGACAGGGAGAGGGGTTCAGCCTTTCATCATGTTGAGAGAAAGATACCCATACCTTAATTATTTCCTCAAATGATAATGCTGATACTCATTATAATTAGTCAATAAATAGCAGCATCAAAAAATAGTATGGGAAATAGGCATCATTTTCTACGGTAAACTCACATTCATTCCTCATATTAATTCCATTGTAACTAATTAGCTAGACACATATATATAGTTTGAACTCTTTTTATTCAAATTTATTTATAATGCCATTGTTTGACTACACCACAAAAAAAACAACCACGTTACCAAACAATTGAGAACAATTACTCATAGAAGAAAAGCAAACAAAGTAAAAAGAATGATCATAAATGGTTACCATATAGATTTATTGAAAAAAATATTTTTCCATACAGAGAACCAACTAAATTACAACAATATCCTGGGGTTTATATCACGTCATAAAAAAGCTCTTAGAAACATTATATCATTAAAATCACCATGTAATGCCTTGATTAGAACACATACACAGTTTTGAACATGTTCAGCAAACATTTCTTCATTTGATAAATTTAAGCTGGGTGTCGGATGATTTACACTATGATGAAACCATGTCAAGTTATGTAAGGTTTGGTATGTAAACAACTGTTTTTCGATGTCTCTCAATTGCGCAAGTTGTTAAAAATGATATTGTTTGTCCTGAAATTTTAAATAACGTTAATTTACGAATTACTTTTCACACCAATTGATAAAATGAAGTATTTTTCTCCCCACACCACAAAATCACTTATAGTTACTTTAATGCAGTTAATAGGATTCAGACAAATGAAAATCAATGCTTGCCTGATATTGATACATATTTAAACAGTAATATCCATGAATTGAGACGTAAATTCTTGTCAACGAATAGCCCACATTGTTCCTAGACCAATGCAAGTTTATAATTTGCTTTGTAGGTTTGTAATTTTTGTTTTATGTATTTATGAGCATTTTTGTTTGAAAAAGGGTTTTGACTGGGAAATAATAATGTTCGCAAGAAGGAGAGCCACTCATTGCCAGCATTGTGTTATTTAGGGATAGTGGGGGAGGGGGTAAGAAATGTTATGGAACACTGTAGGGGGAAGGGTGGTATCAAAAAAGTAGATCATCAGCACTAGAAAATTCATGGTTGGCCCCCAACAATTGTAGCATTTAATTCTTTCACTGATACCTGAAACATTAGCTTCTCTGTCTATCTTTCATGCCACTACAGTATCCCATTAGCTGTTGGTCCACCACCCTTATGGCTGACACACCTCGTCCTATCAAACATATATGTACTTTAAGCTTTTCATCTGAAATTTAATCTCACCATAAGTCATTGTTCCATCCAAGAATACTCATATTACAGATATGTTTTTAACTCTTAATGGTACTCAGTATTATTTGTTTTACTGCTTCAGAAAGAAAACATTGAAGGAGAAAATGCTTGGGAAAAGCATAAAACGCCTTGATGCATCTCAACGAGTGTTGGTGGAAGAAAGCGCAACAATCTGCTCTTCCCTACAAGCAATAAACTTGAGTGTCCAGCAGGCCATCAATGCTCTGAAGATATATATTATTCAGGTAAGATATTAGGCAATTAGACACCTCTTCGTTCATCAAGAAGAAATGACTGAAATGTTTCTATACAGCCATGCATTTCTAAATACCCAATCAATTCTAATTGTTTAATATTATAAGTGGCATTAAAGGTAACTGTGAGTCTAACTTTATTACTGTTGTCAAGTAATGACATTAAATATTGTCTTTTCATTACTTTGTCAGGAGGACAAGCATATGGTATTGGATTCTCTGAAGTACAAGAATGAAATTGACGATGATGAAGTGCCCATGTTGCTACCCCTTTTAGTCACCAACATCCACCAGATGTGTGTGCAGCTTAATGAGTTGGTTCAAGTTTTATTGAGTGAGTATCCTGAATTTATAAAAATATTGGGTTGCGGTAATTCTTCGTACACTTTCTATTTGGATGGAGTAGCAGATTGATCACTACTGAAGTTCCCAGTCTGTAGATCATCCATGATAGCATTTTAGCTCAGAGGGTGGAATGTCCGGCTACTGACCAGAAGTCCTGGGTGAAAATCAAGGAGATTTATCTTTGGACATGTCCAGTTGAACCAAAACAATGACTCTCTGTGCACTAGATGTTCCCAGGATGCCATGGATGGAATGAGTAAATGTACTTGGAGTGTGGAATTCACTTGCCATTGGGTGTTGGCCTTAGTATGTTCTTGCTAGGTTCTGCCCTGACTATCCTGACGAACTTTTGGGTTGAACACAGAGGTTAGCCTTACTTAAATTCTGTGGTGCAGTATTTTTTTAAAACCTTCTCATGCAAAAGAAATTGATTATTTCAGTCTCCTTCATTTTACTTACATGCTGTTAAAACTTCTTCAAACACTTCACATCACCGGAATTTTTTATACATAGTATCCGAGAGGGAAAGGACACCAAAAAACAGTAACTGGGCTTTGTTATATTTCTCTTCTCAACTTGGAATCAGATACAGGAACTGAGTATATTTTTTAAAATTAACTAGTTAGAGTTACATCGCATATAGGTAATTTTAAAAACTTATAGGAAAGGGTCAAAGATGTCATTGCGGATCTATTGCGAGCTGTCTTTTACCTCAAGTTATTATTTTAACACACTGTTTAATACAAGACTTTGAACGCGTCTCAGCCATGGCATTGCTAATAGAAAAGATACAGGCTACAATAGTGAAGTAAGCATGGTGAGGCAGGATAGTGATGGAGCCATTGACCTCCAAAAGTATTGAAGAGCATTTGCCAAAATTGAGTAAGAACTAATTGTGCGAGAAACAAATCATGAATGGGATTATTACATTCAGAAAACCACAAGTAGATGTCAAGTAATAATTACATTTTTTAAATGTAATGATTTCAAGCAAAATATACAAAAAAAAAGTAACCGATGCAGGTAATTCAAGTTACTTTTACTCAGTGCATACTCTCCATCACTGCACATTATGTACCTATATCTCTTGAAAGTTTCATCTCAGTAAATTGTTTTGTAATGTCTTTAAATAATCTTAAATGTTTGTTGCTTGTATGTTTGATTCCATAAATTCATGGTTGCTCACACTTAGATCCATCCATCTTGCTGGATAGTAGTGACTGCATGGTATTCTGTTAGTTTTCAATGTCTGGAAGGACTTAAAAACTAATGTTTCTAGCCATTTTGGCAATTTTGTCCTATAGTGATCCTCATAATATTGCACTATAGATAGTGAATGTGATTTTGTTCCTTAAATCCTATTGAATATTACCTGTTTGGGTAGAATCCATCCCACTACCATCCGATGTCCAGATTCCACATCTAAGTATTACATTATGCAAATGAAATTCTAAAAGCTACTCCCCAAGTGTACCTGAGCGTTATCTGACCTAATTTAGTGGTTTAAGCATCTGGTATTGAGTAGTGTTAGTGGAGGGGGTCTCCCTTGGCATTGTTATATTGATGTGAATATATTGTCCAGCATATCCTAATGGATCTCAACCTAGGGGTCAAATTGACCATTGTAGAGACAACATAAGGTACCTACACTGTTGTTTGTCTCAGTTTCTTGAGAGGTATAAATAATCCTAGGGGTAATAAGCTTTGAAGGAGGGGGACAAATTAACATGTCGGCAGGGGATGTCATTAAGGTAACTGAGCTAAAACAGTGAAAATATTCTCTCATGGATGCCATGTCAATCATATATTTTGTACAAATAATGATACGCCCATTAATTTCATGAAATAACAGCCATCATTCTCTCCTGGATTCAGCTTATCTTTGCGTGGTTATTTCCGAGACGAAGGCTGTTAAAGAAGAGCATAAAAAGGAGTTCAGCTTAATGTTTACCTCCTTTCCAAAGTAGATTGTGCAAGTCACGCATGTCGACTGTGAAGGCGTGATCATTTCCTTTACACTTCTTCAGCTACTATTGATGGTAACATTATAAATCAATAATTTATGTATTTCACTATGCTCTGCGAAAGCTTCAGTTGTGGCTCTATTCAAATAAGGCCGCCTGCTCTTTATCCATTATTTTGTAGGCATCATTAAAAGTTTTGATATAGCTAAAAATTATGAAATATTTTGTGCATCGTATTCCACTGTTTCCGATCAAGCAAGGGGATTTTTGTCTGAGCATTGCAGCTCTAGTTCTGACCACGCACGAAGACGGAATGGGAAGTCTTACCCTCCAGTACCCATTACTGGAAGGATCATTCCATTCACCCTCACTAAAACAGCTATGAGACAGAGAAAACAGCTGGGATTCGAGGCCAAAGGATGTGCACGGGAAATAAACATCGAAAGAATCATATCCTCTTGTGTAATGTGCATGGCTGAATTTACCGCTCAAACGCCATAGCATCTCTTCTGATGACAGCAAGAAATATTTTGGGCGCAAGCACGCAGTGAACGATTTCTGTGCAGGGAATACCCCTCATGGATTTATGTTTTTTTGACTCGTTGGTAACTCTGGACTTGTGGCAACAAAGCCGAATGCACATTTAGTCATATTGTTGCCATATTTTATGTACATACTACTTATTAAGAAGTATGTATGAACATAAAATATGGCAACAGCAACAAGGTTAACCTATGATTCAAAGTCGTCCTTAGCATTTTAGCATTGAAAAATTTAAGTATTATTGTCCAAGCAATTCACATTTCATGCATAATGTGCATGCCAACGATGATTGATTATTGTATGATACCTTTCTTACACATATATGTATATATATGGAATAATTATATAATATGGAATTAGCAAATGAAGATTTACAGACTTACTAGTTATTAATTTACATTCTTATTTTATACTAGTATTTCTTGTTTGGGAGGGAGAGGGGTAAGACACCCTTGATTCCCCCCTTATCAACTCCCCCTGAGTTATGGAGTGAGCAATAATACTGTACAGGTTCAAATATTCTTTGGCAACTTGTCTTTTTTATGAGATATGTACCATACATCGCAGCCCATAAGATGCACTTTTTAATATGAAAGTGTATTCTCAAATTGACTTGTATTCTATGGGGTCAGGGTAAACCTACATTTTAATGCATCCGATTTTGTGTTGCCATTTATCTGTGTGCACCTTGGACAGCATTGCAGCAGTGACATACAGGTGCTCTCTCCATTAATCACTCTGGGATTTGTAACTTTAATGCATTTGATATTTTTGGAAATTAAAAATCCTATTTACCTCGTGTAAATATCATTAACAGATGCCACTTACTATGTTTCTTCTAAGATCTTCATGCTTTTGGTCCCAATTATTCAGTGTGAAGCATAAATACTATCTTTGGAGTGCCTGCTCAGCCCTAATGATGCTTTCATATTGGTTTTCTTGTCTCTTTCAGGGAGTTCTTCTTGCCCTACTATGGATGTTGCTGGATGTGTCATGAGAAAATACTGTCATTCTTTTTCGAAATATGAGAGTGTTCTGGACAGTGCCTTAGAGTCAATATGCCTTAAATAACTGTAGGCAAGAGAATCAACCCATTATGACAAATAGTAATGTTATTATTATGAATCATGTATTATTTATTCAATGTGACATGGTCTACAATTTTCTAGTCATCATTAAAATATATTTATATTATAAGGAACTTTTTGGGTCTTCCATGTAAAATAATTTTAAGATTATTTTTTCCATCTAAAAACAATAAATCCTAGGAATATTCATTTATGTACTGATTCATGTACATATTTATATTCATCTAGTGTCCCAATTAATTTAACCTTCTGTGTTTCATCTGTTGTTACTCATACACTACGTTTTTCATCTTCAAGGTTTCATTCTCCGAATTTGTTTTGTTGGAGTTTCTTTAGGTTTTTGTTCTATGAATATTCTGTAGCATCTTAGCATGTGGAATCATTGTCATCATTAGAGTTCGTCCTTATCTTTATTTTCCTATCCTTAGAATCCTTTGTTATACTGCAGTTTGAGAAACTACACACCGTATTGGCACTAAAATAATAAGCTGTCAAGTGGGTTTGTTAGAATTGTTTTAATTTCGGATAGCGCCAGTTTATTTTAACGTAATTATTGTTCTTTATGAAACCAAATATGGGATATTATCATAAAAAGGATCGTCACAACAAAAAATACTTCCTCTATGCTAATGCGGAATTTTGCTCCAATATGTTAAATCGACAATTCTGACGGGTTTTCTCAAAAATCAATCCTTCGACAATGTCTGCTAGGCTGGATAAAATGAAAATATTACGTAAGATTGTTGTTGGGTACTACTTCAGCTGATGAATTTGTATTGGAGGCAAAGAAAAATATACTTACTACTTAAATATACTTAATACTACTAATTTCTGATATACCACCTAGGCAATTTGTATGTAATACTTTAACCTCTATACTATCTGATCACCATGCTCTTCTTTTCTCGCTTGAATCCTTGAACAAAGCCTCTTACAAAATCCCTCATCTTATCCATAAGAGAACTTTTGATTATGAATCAATCATTAACCTTGTAAATTCAATAGCTCTTGAAACCTGGGATGATATTTATGAAGCAGGACATGCAAAAGACAAATTTAAAAAATTCATTGATACCTTCACCATGTATTTCAATGCAGCTTTCCCCAAGAAATACCTCAGATGTAGACCGAAAGACTCCAAAAGAAAGCTCTACTCCCATGACTTAGTAGTTGAGAGTCGACGCCTACGAGAGCTTCATCAGGAAGCTAAATATGTTGATAATTGCCTAATGGCCTCTTACAAACAATCTCTTAAGGTCTTTAAAGAGCGAGTGAGGACACACCGCAAAATCAACAACGAGATGTACATCACTTCCTTGACCAATCCCATAAAATCAGCATGGGATGTTATTAAGTGCAACACCAGATCAGGTCAACATAATGCTATGCATGATAAATTCAATTTCAATGGTACCCTAACTACAGATCCTGTAATAATTGCTACCAATTTCAACTCAACTTTCAGCAGAAAAACCACTGACTCCCCTCCCCCCTACCCATTACTCACCAAAAGCTCTCCATCCTTTAGGTCCTTTTTTCTTTATCCCACTTGTCCCAGAGAGGTTCAAAAAGTCATAGAATCCTTTCCAAATAAATGGTCCTCAGGTTTTGATGAAATCCCCATTCCAATCATCAAAGCAGCTAACAAATTCATATGCCATCCCTTAGCAGACATCATTAATTCCACTTTTGACAATGGATATTTCCCCAACTATCTTAAGTTAGCCCACGTTACCCCTATTTACAAAAAGGGCTCCCGGTCAGATCCATACAACTATCGGCCTATATCCATTCTCTCATGCTTCTCAAAAATTTTTGAAAAAATCTTCTATAATCGTCTTGTAAGTTTTTTGGAACAACAAAAATTGCTTCATGAAAGTCAACATGGCTTCCGAAACAAAAAATCAACAACCACTGCCATATTCCAACTATTAAACTATATCCACAAGGCTCTAGATAATAGAAATTCCACTGTTGGCATATTTTATGATCTTAGCAAAGCCTTTGACAGTATTGATCATGAAATTTTGTACTTTAAACTCTCGAGGCTGGGTATCAATGGTAATGCCTTCCTCTGGATAAAATCCTTCCTTACTAACCGGCAGCAGCAAGTCAAATTTAACTATCAAACTGCGAAAGGTCCCAAAAGTACCCTGTCAGAGCCACTAGAAGTTCATCAAGGTGTGCCTCAAGGCTCAATACTTGGACCCCTGTTCTTCCTAATATTTGTAAATGACCTTCCCAATTCAATTACTCTTGGGAAACTCCTCCAATATGCTGATGATACATCATGTCTGCTACAATCAAAAAACTCCACTGAACTTGGATACCTCTGCAGAACCGCTGTCTCTGATATGAACGAGTGGTGCAGATCCAATGGTCTCACCATAAATTCCACGAAATCCTTTCATCTTCAGTTTCATCACAAAAGAAGTCCTCCCTCTTCTAGCCTCCTACTCCGAGTAAGTGATAACCCCATCCTTCGTTCCCAAGCCATTAAGTTTCTTGGGTTAACAATTAATGAAAACCTGGATTGGTCTCACCATGTAAATAATGTTACCAAAAAAATAACAGTTGGCATCTTCCTCATTAGAAGATTAGCTCCAATCGTCACCTTAGACACCTTGAAATTACTTTTTCATGGTAAAATCCAATCCCACATCAACTATGGGATATTATTCTGGGGAAATGACTCTCTCTCCAGAAAGATCTTCTCTCTCCAAAAGCAAGCCCTAAAAGCTATGTTTCGCCTTCCCTCACGTACCCCTGGCAGACCCCTATTCAAAAAACTGTCAATTCTTACTGTTCCATCCCTCTACATTCTAAACCAAAGATTATAATACACAGGAAACTGTTCTAAAATTCTAAACTGTGCCCTACTTGTAAAGCAAAACCCAGAAGATTTCCCAGCTCACCACAAAGTACACTCCTACCACACTCGTAATCATAATAACATCCACCTGCCCCATTATTCTCTGTCCTCATCTCAGCACGGTCCACTTCACTCAGCTTCAGTCATCTACAATAGCTTACCACCGAACATAAAATCCATTACATCCATATCCAATTTTAAAAAATGTCTAAAGGAGCTCCTAATTAAGAAAGCATACTACACCTTAGCAGAATATTTTGATAATGACTGTGATTGTTGTAAAATGTGACCCTCTATTTTATGCCTTGTATATATTTATGTATGTATGTATACCTGACGATTTCTATGTTGCATAATGTAACCAACAGAAATAAAATTATATCATTATTATTATTAAAATGTCCTTTGAAGGGTATACATTCGGCGGAGTGCACGACCCTTCCAAAAATTTTGAAAGGTGTCACCCTTATTCTAACATTTACTGAAGGTTATTCCGACGATGTGAATAATTCAACATTTGTCTGATGGCCCGCAGAATACTAATAATGATGATTGATATTTTCCCAGTTGTTATTAATTTTGGAATTTCAACAAATGGCTTCCGGTATATTTAATTAAAGTAATTTTCTACTGCATAAATAAATATTATCTTATAACTACAGTCCACAATGAGAAATATCAACGCGTAAACGCCAAACGATATTTTTCAACTTCCCACTGCAAGAGTACGGTACGCACGGAGTACTTCTGATTACATGTTACGCATTTCGGGTTGCTGGTATTACTAGTGTTTATGTCCCCGCAACGCACTGCCTGTTAAATATTACGGAGGAAGCCGAGGAAGCGATGCAAACTTGATAATTTGAATACCTGTACGTAGCATCAGTTTTTGCTTATTCCTGCGGGGTACTCGGATTCATCCAAGGCGTACATCTTGTATCAAGTTTGTGTTGTACATTGTCAGTTAATTGCGATATACCGGCGAAATGGTTGCCAATACGGATGAAGTTCTTGGAGAGTGTTCTAATTACAAAGTTCAGTACAGAAACTTAAAACGAAAATTGAAATTTCTCATTTATGTAAGTGCAGTATTTTATCTGTGCGGTTATATGAATGTAGGGTCGTTACCACTAAAATAAGATCCTACATTATCCTGCCACTATCATTCATATATGATTCTGTTACAGGAAAATGAATGTTTTAGGGAGGAATTAAGGTCTGCCCAACAAAGGTTGCTGAAAGCTGGTCGTGACTGTAGTTTTCTGTTGGATCGACTGCTACAATATGAGAAAGTGGATATATCTTCGAGTGATAGTGAGGAAACTGAGTCCTCCGACGACGGAGGAGGAAGCAATACAACCAGCGGAGCTATTAGCTGTGTTGATTCCTTGCGTTTCGAACCTTCAGGGAAGAGGTGAGTGACACATCGAAGCTAATTTTTGTGGTTAAGGCCATTCATGTGTCTTATTATCCTTTCTTGGAAAACAATGAGTTTGTAGGGGCTTGACTGATTTTCATAGAGTCGAACAGAAGACACGGTAGTGGTTGTTATTGGTGACTCGTTAATTTTGCTTTATGTTAAGCAGTGTACCAGGAGAACTATAGATAAGAATGAGGGGTCAATTGTTGACGTTTGTGTACCTTCTTAGGAAACTTAAAAATGGATTTATGTAGACTATGTTAGGAATGTTATTTTTTCTCATTCCTTTGTGATTTAATTTTTAACCTTCCATTATGGGGAAATACACCTGAGGCAAAACATTTCATGAGTTAAGGATGGGATTATGCCAGTTATAGCTAATTTATCACCCCGAATGTATTGAAAACCATTTTAAAATTAAACTATTGCCCATATTGTTATCATATATTTTTGAATTTAATTCACTGTGAACAAAGGCTTTATTTCACTTTCGAATTTCTGGCACAGCACATTTTCTAATCACATCGCAAAGTTCAGTCTCAAAATACCTGAATAAGATCTTGTAACTCATTAAAAATGGAATGTATTTGTCAGACCCTGGATTTAACTCTCTCGCAAATTCTTGGTACGCTTTGTACCATGTGTGTTTTAATTTTTTAAATATTGGATTGTTTGTATTTTCATCCAGGAAAAAAGTTGATGGCAGCAATAGTCATGGGAACACCTCATCGCATTCTGCTTCTCACAGTTCATCTTCACGGCCACTGACATCTACTTCTAAAAGGAAAAGACCCACTCCAGCTTCAAGGGTTGCAAAGCATAGTGGTGCTACCAATTCCATCAGTGCTCCAACCACTTCAAGTTCATCAGTGGGTGCCATGCATCAGGTATTCCTTTTTTTATTTAATGGTGGTGACCAATTATAACCTTTTTAATTGCTTGGTTAATGCATTTTCCAAATCCATCCAGGTATGTGGTAGAGGTGATTTTTAATATCGTGAATAATAATTCATGTTTAATAGTAATTGTATCCCTTGAAACAGTTGTAAGTTTACTCCAAAAATCAGTTACCTCTAGATCTAATGTAATTTCTTGTTTTGCATTGCAAGAACAATAAGAATAGCAGGATTTGTATGAAAATGCTTATTACCTATGTGGGGAAAACATCCTGATACAGTGTCGTGATAATTTGTTATATTTTCTTAGAAATACCCTATATCTTAATTAGTCAACATGTAATAGGATATGTGTTCCTGTGTCAGGGTGGCTACTGACATCAACTTTTCCCTGGTGGACTTAACAATTTCCCTGACCGATCACCTAAAGGTCTCCTATATCGGAATATTTTTATCTGCTGAATTAAATTTTTGTCAAAACTCAAAAAATGTTAAAAGCTGAAATCAATACATTAAAAGCTACAAGTACACCCTAATGAAAAAATATATTAAACCTTTTCGTATTTCATTAAATCAAACTGATACCTTCACTATGGACCGAAATAGCCTTGCATAAAATTGTTACAACAAGTTCACATAAAATCAAATAATAATCCCATAAGAATACTCAGGTGCAGAGTCGGCCGGGGCCGCTAATTCACTGGTGTAAAATTAAATTTTACGTAAAATCGAAATTCTACCATATAACAGTGTTGCATTATGGTGAGTCCCCTGAACCATTTCGAGCTCGACCCAGGCGAGCGATCTTCCGCAGCCTCATCGTATTTCCGTGGCCGTGTATGTATATGTAAGACAAACCTGAGGGTTGGTCTTTGATATGTGAGGGTAGAGCTCACCCCGTACTAAGCCATTGGCGTGTATAATTTACACATTCAGGATAGGGTGGCCAGTTCTTTTCTGCGATTTTGTACAAAGTTCTGACATGCAGAAAATCGAATCAAGAGGATTTTAGGGGGGTTTCCAGGAAGGCTCTTGCCTGGGATTGGAACCCAGGACCCTCCAGTCAGTAGCCTAGCGCTCTACCCACTAAGTCACCGCGACGCCCGTTTATGAAATGGCAGCATAAAATACATAGTGCTTAGGAGACATCATGAATTGGAGCACAGCATTAGAGCAGGGTTGCATTTTCTCGATCGCAGTCATACATTCACGCTGTTTACCGCTTTACACGATGCAGTCTTCACTGTACATCCATCTATGCATCTGCCTGCACAGTGCATAGTCCCGTGTAAAACAGCCTTAAAGGCTACTTCACTCCTAAGCTATGGAGGATAAATAACATATGCCTCTAACTAACGTCAATAGTCACATGGATAAGTCAACACTATTGAACACTATTCTCTGACTATTAAAGCAAACATATCTTGTCTCGTGAAGGTTTCCTAGTTGTTTGATTAAAATCACATAATCCCCGCTGCAATGAGCAGATGGAGCACTCTACACGACACTTCTCAATTGTGCCACATAGGTCAAGGAGAAGAAGGAAAGCGATGGGATATCATTTGTGACATATCGAGAAAAATTCCTACCACACCATCTATGGAAACCTGGTACTATATCCAAAACCTGTAACACTTTTGCCCTATGTGGTGAGCCCTCTCTCTATATTAATCCTACTCTATGGTATTACATATTTTCAATGGGCTTTTATCATCTGAGGTATTCCTTGAAGCATTTTCTGTGGTCCAGACTTGTCAGGTGCCAAGGCTGCCAAATAAAGAGTTTCAACTGTATACTGAAAAATATGGTATATTCAGTATTTAATGTATAGCTTTTATAGGCACTTGCACAAAATTGCCCTCTAATATTTTGCATTAACGCATGAAATTGGTGATGGGACTCTGGATTACATCTTTGTAATACCTGGTTAAGTGGACTGTGTAAGCATTAATGTTTGTGCACAAACCATATTGAGTATTTAAGTGTATTTCAATTAAATCTGGACCCAGCTGTGAAGAAGCAAGAATAAGGAAAGGAGTGAGACAAGGCTGTGCACTGTCTCCCGTAATTTTTAATGTTTACATTGAGAGAGCCATCAATGAAGTCAAGGAGAAGTGTTCTGGAGTGAACATCCACGGAGAAAGAATCAGCATGCTACGATTCGCTGATGACATAGCTCTCATAGCAGAGACAGAGAAGGAGCTGAATAAGATGCTAACAACCATGGAAAGGGCAATGACCAGACATCAGCTGAAGATCAATAAGAAGAAAACTAAGATATTGGTGTGCAGCAAAAGAGAAGAGGCCAAAACCAACGTTAAACTAGGAAAACAGAAACTGGAAGAGGTGAAAGAGTTCTGTTACCTGGGAAGCAGAGTAACCAACGATGGACGAAGCAAGAAAGAAATAGTGAGTAGAATAGCCCAGGCAAAGAGGGCATTCTATCAAAAGAAGAATCTACTAACAGCTGGAAATACAAGCTTGGAAGTAAGGAAGCAATTCATTATAACGTATGTCTGGAGCATGTTCCTTTATGGCAGTGAGGCATGGACGATGACAGCAGCGGAGAAGAAAAGGGTAGAAGCATTCGAAATATGGTGCTATCGACGAATGATGAAGATAAAATGGATCGACCGAGTGACAAATGAAGAAGTCCTAAGAAGAGTGGGAGAAAAGAGAAGTCTACTGAAAACTATAAAAAGAAGACGGGACAACCTAATCGGCCATATCTTAAGACACGATGGCCTGATGAAGACAATCGTCGAGGGAAAAGTGAACGGGAAAAATGGAAGAGGCAGACCTCGTATGAGTTACATGGAGCAGGTCGTAAAGGACGTGAAAGAGAGGAACTACGTTGGTGTGAAGAGGTTGGCCGATAGAAGAATCGAGTGGAGGGCTGCGTCAAACCAATCTTAGGATTGTTGACCCTTGATGATGAAGTGTATTTCATTTAGTTCAGTCTCTCCATATAAATTTATACCCTGTGTATGTGTGTACTTGTGATGCACATAGTTATTTGCTTTCACTGTGTAGAGAAGTGTAAATTTCCTGAATAATTTTTCTTCATTTTTTGTCCTACCTCTGTATTATATTTTATCCAATTGTTTATGTAATATATTAATTCCCTTTATACATTATCTAAATTGTTATGCCAAAGATTACAGTCTTGGGTATCCTGTCTTTGGTTTCCTTTATTCTTTACATGAAAATCTACGTCACCTGCAATCTGTGCAGGTAAATAATAAATGAAAGGTGGAAAGCTGGAAAAAGAAATAGAATGCCAAATTCTTGGATGTTAATTCATGAGCAACTGGACAAGATTCCAAAATTTCACTTTTTCCCCCTTATCTCATGTCCATGCTTTTGTTAACACATATCAATGATGTAGGAATATACTACCTATATTTATCTATTTTTCAGAGAACTGGAAATTCAGTTTTAATATAATTGACAATGATTAAACCATAAGTATAGATTTCTGCAACTATGGATCCAGAATGTTTATTTATTAGACTTGCTTGAAGCTTTATATTTTAAATGTTTAATGTCTAATAAATTGATGACAACTTTTGGTTTCCTGACTGCATATGGCATGTTTGTTTCCCTGCCATGGATTACAAAAAATTTGAACTTTTGCTTTCTTTTACTCTTTTATCTTTTGTTATCTTCTTTGTAGGTTATTATGCCTAGAATACATTCTGGCGGAGTTGGGTCATCTGTCTCTGCATCTTGTTTATTGGCTGATGGTCACATGACTCCGGAAGAAGTAGAAAGGCACTTGGAATCTCGGCAGTGCCAAAGTTATTTGGAATTGGTTCCAGAAAAAGCACCACCCACTGTTCCAACAGAGATGTTTAGTAATGAGCCTTCTCTCGACAGGTAAGAAAGGGTATATTCGTGAATATTTTTTGATTAACATTTTGTTGATGATATCTTAATGTAATTGAAGTCCATGTAATGTAAGTCAGAATCACTTATAATGTTCTCTTGGAAAGATTTAAAATTTATTATATCCCTATTTACACTGCAAAATGGCATTAAAAGAAATTTAATCTAACGAGATACGAACAGCACCAAGTGGAAGATGGGTAAAATTACATGGTGGTTCATTCTGTGGATACAGTGGACACTCATTAGGACGTCCCAGCAGTGGCAGATTGTTCAGTGGAAAACCGGTCCCCACTTGATCGCCTAGTGGAGGGCATTTCAAGTCCAGTACTCCATCCGTCGGATGGGACGTAAAGCAGTGGTCCCCTTGGCACCTTTCGTTAAGAGTAGGCTAATGCCGACGCCGGGGTTTCTCTCCACCCTTCCTCCGTTCCCTGAAAACTCCTACCATTACCCAATTACCCACCTTCCCTAAATGGCACAAATGACCTCGGCTGTCGGTCGCCTCCCCTGAATGACCACCAAACACCATTAGGACATTCCTTGAGAGCACGTTTTCCTCATTTGCACATTCATTTCCTCAGATCAAAGTCGCATTACTGTAAATAATTCTAGTTAACACATTTTGGCTACCTCATGAGTCAAGTTTGAAGGAGGACCAAACCAAATTTGTCCCAGGGAAATAATCACCGTATTAGTTGATTTGACGATAGATATCTCGCAAGATGTTTAAATATTGCATTTAAATCGATTACAAAAAATTTTAATAAGAATATTATGGTTAAAAAAATTTTATAAAGAATCATAAGGGCACCCACAAGGCATGAAATTAATCGCCGTTTAGGTTGACTTGAAGATGGATATCTTGCAAGATGTTTAAATATTGCATTTTCAGAAATTGTTCTCGCTTACAAAAATAGTTAATTAGGTATACTATGGTTTTAAGAAATGTTTTTGAAGAATTAAAAGGGCACCCACAAGCCATGCATTTTGTGCCTATGTTCGTTTGTTTTACAAATGTCGACTGGACATTAAAAATATGAGGGCACCAATAGTTCTTGGTAGTAAAAGTGAGACAAGTGCTTAGAATCAGCCATGGGGAAGCATGTGGTGGAAAGAAAAATATCAACTGAGAAGCTCAATGTCGTCCGAAAAGTAGAGTAAAATCCACGTATGAAGGGTGTGAAATAGTGAAAGTTCTACTCTCAAATTTAAACTGGTTTGTTCTACTCTGTGCTTATGTTGTTTGGTGTTTCTGCCTTCTCTCCGAACTCATTTAAGGAAAATTATGAAATTTGAATAAAATATTGTGGAAGTGTTGTGACATTAATTTTTTCGATTACAAATTTTAAAATTTAGACAAAGGTCTATTGTCGCACACCTCCAATGTTGCGTACTTTTGGAGAAAACTCAGTTTTATAAATTGATTGGAATAACTTGAACGAATAAAGGAATCGTTTGAAACTTAAAAGGACGCCATGACTAAAGTTGGACTTGTATTCTATCAAAATTCCGTTTCATTTCTCTATTTTTTTATTGTTATGATGACTGCCAAAATGACTTCTCTCTGCGGCTCTAAAAGAATTGGGCCATTTTTCATCCTCACTGCAAAAACAAGCCTCAAAAGTGATCATTTAAAAAAAGTCTGTTACCTACATTAAATGCAAGATTAAATTATACTGATATACTCTGTATGAATATCTTTTCTTGCATTTTTGAGATATATAGCCTTAAACTTGAGTCATTTTTGTGGACAAAATATACAGAATGTGCCGTTTGATCATTATCACCTTCGTTAATAATTGAATGTATCAACATAAGGTATCATGCATGTTTTCTGGGGTGGCATAATAGTGTAAATGAAACTTAGTTGCCGTAAATGAACACCAGCTATCTACGGAATGAACGAAGTTGATAGCTCGGATAGTGGTGCCTCCCTCGGAAGTTATGCAACCCACACATACGTCAACTGACCCGGGAAGCCACCTGTTTAGCGTTTTAAATGGGGCTCGACTTTGTGAGCTCAGTCCAAACTTGTCTATGACTAGAAGAACTGTCTTAGCCATACCTCTGTCTCACACATGGAAGAGGATAAGTTGCCATCCTTGCCTGAACCTCAGCCTCCAATTAGGGAAAGTGGGATGAGATTCAGGATAGTTTCTAGTGCCAAAATTGGGTTTGTTCTCATTGCCCCTAAAATGCCCTTGCAGGCTAGATTTGCGTGAATGGAAATCTACAAAACATTAAAAAGGGAATTCTAAATCTGTGAAAAAGTCATTCAATGATCCAAAATCAGACAGATTCCATGATGTAGAAGAAGTAGTAGAGATAAAGCATACTCAGGAGCATAATAGCGTGCCTGTTTTGATGGACAATATGACTCTGAAAGCTCATTAAGTTGCCAGAGAGCAATATATAGATACAAGAATTTAAAGCTAGCAAAGGCTCTTGCGCAAGACTGTTGTGTTGATATATTTTTTCTTTGCGGCACCAAGCTTCACCCTGAATGGTTGTACTTCAAATGTTTTCAAATTATAAAATTTCAAATTCCATTCTAAAAGGCAATTATGTTCAATAAATGTGGAAGAAAGAATAAATATTTTTCGAAGCATATAATTATCATAGTGATTAGGTTAAACTGTAATGTTCTTGTTAATAGTACTCCAAATGAGAAGTCTTCTTTGATTTAGGGTGAATAGTATATTTTTCCATGGCAATCTAGAAAGCCATCATAATTGTTATGAACTAAAAGAGATGTCGAGTTCCATGTGTGTGGAAAGTAGATAGCTCTTAACATTGGAAAGAAAATTATTGAAAAGATACATAAAGACTTGCTTTAATGTGAACTGAGCTAATAACTAAACCGAAGTATTTTCCTTAAAATTAAGTGGAGATATTTTAATTTGAGTTCCAAAAGAAAGATGCTAGAATTCAACGTACTGGTTAGTTGTTCTATCCATGAATTACAGACTTAATATTTTTTTAGTTTCTTTATTTCCAGTTCATTGTGGATTGCTGCAATAATTAAATGATGCATGCAGAAAAGAAGATAACTATTATTAAATTAAAAACCATTTTCCCCTCTTCGTAAATGATACTCAATGACCTCATATTCTAAAAATTCTGTATTGTTTTGGAAACCAATCATTTAATCACATAATTTTTTTTATTGCAGCGAGTCAAATGAAGTTGGGGAACTTGAAACATCACCTAGTAATATTGGAGAAGACTGTGTTACCAGAGACATCCCAGATTAGTCTTGTTGTTAATATTACAACAGAATCACCACCTGTTGCGAATGTACAGTTTTCATCCAGTTAAGTGTCTGTGTAATTTTATTGTGATTATGAATTTTCAGTGTGACCAGTAAATAAAATAATTGTTTATGAGTATTATTACTTTGAAAATTATTTCATTCTTATAAAAAAATCATTTGCTTAATCAACATCATTCTCCTATTCATTGTTGGTGCGTGTGTGTCAACTTGACTGCTAGTAAAATACTCCACTAAGTCCGTTTACTGCCTTAAATGTTTCCTTTTCTTGACTCATGGATGACTCATGTTCCCTGTGGAAGGATACGCATATCGCCTCATGTTGGTCCATTTCATAGGATGTGCTCCTACGTGATCGATTGTGAACTTTTCGTAGTGGAGCATAAATTAACCTTAGTTGCTGTATTTCATTTTGCAAACTCTACAAGTCATTGCCTTCGACCATGAATACTTGCTGCCACTAATTTCCACATGCTTGCCACATTGTCTTGGTAAATATTTTTACTAATGTGTACAATCTTAACAGCCACTATCTTATTTGAGGTCTAAACGTCCCTCGATGGAAACCATCTTGCCTACTCTGTATCATGTTGAGTTCTGATTTTTTGCATTTTGCCAGTTAAAATTGCTCTTAAAAATGAATGAAAAGAGGATAAAGGAAATGGAAAAGTGGTTTATTCATATTTCCAGCTACAAGCCTCATTATATTTTGTAAATATCATATTGATGAACTTTTTAATAGAGTTCTTTAAAAGTGGCATCAGGGAACAGAATGACTATTGTGCTCCATGCCATTAAATTTAACTGTACAATGCCACATGTGGTGGAACAGCATTTCAAGGATTAAAATTAAACTTCAACAGTTGTACTGTCCACTTTTTTTAATGTAGTACCCAATAATACATACATCCAAAAACATGTTTCGTTGAATAAGGCATCATCATCTATGTCTGCTACAAGTTATGGCTTCCATTAGGTATGTATACGGGCAAGGGCCCAGCCACGTTGATACACCGGTTCCCGTCAAATCACCGAAGTTAAGCAACGTTGGGCCCGGACGGAGGTTGGATGGGTAGCCCCCCTCCATACCTCTACCGTGGTGCTCTTGTCCCCTGTCTGCGAGTGGCGGGCAGGTTAAATGTGGGTTGGCACAATGGATCTAAAGAGGTCTAAGTGCCAGGGGGGCTCCAGAAGGCCCCCGCCCACCCCTTCAATTAACATTTTAGGTATGTATACTAAAGGACAAATGAGGGGGTGATTAACCATTACGGTAGAGGAAGTAGTAGGGAGGGGTGGTTGGTTGGTTGCTGGTGAAAAATGGGCTGGTGTCATTCATAGGTAGCATTCCAGAGGAATAGAGGTTTGGCAGTTTGTCGTCAAGGGTGGGGAGAGCAATCCTTGCGAAATTTTGAGCAAGGAGGAGGATGGTGGGGAAGGGAGTCAATTTGTAAAATTTTCCCTTTGTTTGTCCTTAGTACACTGCATCACATGTCACTTCTTACATTTCCGAGTTCTTCATGGGATTGTATGGGTCTTTGTCTTTATTTAGCATGTCTGTTAATGTCATTGGAGTGTGTGTTGTGTTTTACACTTGTCCCTGGGGAACATTATCACTGCTTTGTACAATCCTCAGCCAAGATAAGATAACCTGGCCTGTTTTTGTATTTTCTCATTGCATTCCTGGGAAAGCCCTTGTGTATCCATTCAGTGAAGAACAACCTGTTAACCCATGCTTTCTCATTCAATGTACAAATAACATTAAGTTGGCTCTCAATGATATTGTTCTTCTTAATACTTAAGTGGATTCTCTGAATGGTACACAAGGAGAGTTTTAATCTTGTAGTCCCCTGTTGCCTTACCTTAGAGCAAGAGAGTAAGGTGGTCTTTCATTGGCTTATGGCCTGAGGCTTTTCTTTCTCCGCAGATCATGTGATTATACAAGATATAGAAGTTTCATTCGCCATTTTCTGGATTTCTCTATTATTGAATGATTTGACATGGGCTGGTCAAAATTATCTACTCCTCACATGAAATAGTTGTGACCAGTGATTTGAAGACAGTTTAAATTCTGCTCACCATTTATTCCTCATCAGAGAACTTTGATTTTCATTGTGACGGTTTATGCATACGTATTGCTAATAGCTGACAAGGATTTCTTTCCATGGTCCTTCCATTTTATTATGAAAATATCACGACACTGGAAAAATCACTTTCATGTATTGCTAAGATTTTATCGCGCTTCAGCAGCTGCCTAGGGTAATGTTGCCAAGTGGTTCTGAGAGTACTATGTATGAAAATATGGCTCTGAAGTAGTTTCTGCAGGAGTGGTATGCTGCTGAAATGGTTATCAAAAATAAACAGTATGATGAGCCTTCAAGCTTGAATGTTCCATGAAGGGAACCATTCTATCATCAATTGACATGAAGGTGGAAACAATGAACTGAATGTTCCATATCAAGGAGTTCACTAATCGAAGGTCAAACCTTGTCGATTAGAGATGATTCATGGCTTGACAATTTCTCGTTATCATTGAGATGCAGATTCCTCAAGATTTTAAAAAATCTCTTCAGGCTCATCACTCTGTGTCTCTCCCTATAGTAGACCCCCACTTTACGATGGATTCACTTTACTATTTGAATGCTAGGAATTTTAAAAGGCACTGATTCCTCAACTGGTAATACGCTGTTTACTTTACGATGCCATTCATATTACAAACCGAATTGCGGAACAGATCACATGGTACTATGGGGGTCTACTGTGCTTCGAAGTTCAAAACACTGCTGCAATGAAGATATATGCTTGGGAGTTTATGCTATAAACACTAAAATTCCCCCAAAAAAAACTTTCAGTTCATCTACCTTGAGATTGAGACTTCTTACATGCTGTGTTGCAGAGAGATTGCTATGATTGACTATAATTTTAAAAATTTATCCCTCAGAAGTTTAGAAAATATATTCATATAATTCATATCTAATTTTATTTTTGGTCCGAACGACTAGTTGGAATAGGTGGTAGCATATCATGAGCTATTCTGGTCCTCACTTTGTACTCTTTAAATTCTGCAGCAATAATCATGGCTATTTCATGTCCAGCAAAAACTGGAGATGAATAATTCTCAGAACTTGACTGGCTGCTGCCAGAAATGGACTATCTTACCTCCAGAGAATGTGGTATATAATTGGGATTTTTGAAAGAAGTATCTGAAATATCACCATCAGAGTTCTCTAATTCTGGATGGGGTAACTCAGTGTTCTTACAGCACTTTTGCTTGATTTTCACTTTTAGATGGAAGAGAAATATCTGATATTGATGATAATCAGAGAGAATGCTCCCCGATCCTAGCTAATAAGGAAGATATTCAGAGGCTAGAGAAATTTCTTAACCAATTTAAAAATGAAATACTTTGGGAAGAGGGGATACTTAGGGAATTTAATAATGAACACCTGCAATAAATCCGCATGTTGTCAGCATCTAAGTCTCCATATGGATTGTAATATCACAATCTGGATTATCGTAATCTTGTCCAACCAATCTCTTATCTTCCCCGGTTCCGTTTCTAGAAGAAAGGGAATAGTAAAAAAATGCCCAGGAATTCAAATGCCCTCATTACCCGCATAAATGAAAGTTCTGGTGTTCTGACGTCGATATCAGAAGCAGAATCGGAGTTTTTCTGTGACCTTCAATAACTAGCTGTATAAACAAACCCTGTATCATTATAAAAGGAATGTACAGTAGGTAAACTTTTTATGGACATTTAATGGTAGATTAGGATTTTTTAAATCTTAACTATGGATTATAAGTACAAATGTACATCACTTAGATGATTTTTTCTGCTTTGTTCTATTAACATTTGGTCACTAGGAAAAGCACTCCCATTTCACTGAGAGTGCCATGCTGTCTGAGACACTGAGAAGTCACTGGCTATTTCCACCACGACTGAAGGATGCAAATCATATAAAGATCTATATATTTAATCCTGATTAAATCTTTGTTTGGTTTAAGCCAATTGGCTTAATAATCATCAATATATTAATACGGATTTATGAAGGATTTAGCAATCTAGATTTAATGTCGTGAGAAATCCATAAAAATCAACATTTAATCCTTTCCTGCGCTGTAAAGCCGTGTCTTAAGACACGGCTAGAAGAGAGAAAGTTTATGTATCTTGAAAAGACATTAGAGAAAGAGGCGCTAATATCCTACTGTATTTCTAGCCATTGCATCTATCGACGTAAAACCTGCAGGTCCAGCCTTGAATTCTGCTCCAATTACTCGGATGGCATTGAAGCCAATTCGTCGAGACATTATTGCACGTTGATAGTGCGATGCGATCAATTTAATGATGGATTCTTGTACACCATTCGCTTATTTGTTATGAATTACTTCGTAATGCTTACGTAGTATTCTGGGGCCGTTTAGGGAGATAAAATCAGCGAGTGAGATAAACAGCAGATCTAAGGACAAATAATAGTTCATTAAATACTACCCTAGCCTACGTTGCCAACAGCCGTTCTAATTACGGCCCCCAGCAGAAACGCCCCTCTCGGGCGAGCAGTCGGATTGATGCCAAGGGAACGGGTATTTCGGGATAAATTAATTCAGAATTGAAGGAAACGTTCGCGCTTTTCAAGGTGGACGTCGTCCGATGCGTATGGGTTAATAACAATATCGATCGCGCAATGGCGGGTAATCCTCAACGTTACCGAGTGGCTTTTCAGCAGATGGAAAATAGGCACGCCACGGCAGGTCTGTATTGCTTTCCGCACTACGTAAACCTTTGCCAGATTGCTTTGCTTCGGCTGATTGGTGACTATACATTACCTGAAGTCTAGGTATAATCGATGCCATTTTCTTCGTCGGAATGACGATCACAATTTCCTTACCTTTCTCATTTACAGATAGGTATTCCTCACGTGTTAACTTATCCGCTACTTTACCGGTTGATGTGATTTCTTGCATTTTCTGCGATCATTACAGATAAACCCCCAACTTTAAACTACGGTTAATAAATTAACCATCAGGGTATATATAACACTACAATTTAAATAGGGAAGGCTTAAATCTTTTTTTTTAGGGATTTCTCATGACATTTATGTTCAACTAATCCAACTTTCTAAATCCTCGATAAATCCATAAAAAATCTATATAGGCCAAAATTATTTCATTTGGATTAAATACATATAAGTTCATATACTTCCGCATCTTCAAAAATCTATATTTAATATTTCTCAGATATACAATTCTTCCTTTATTTCAATCCCTTCCTTAATTCCTTCTGTGCTGCTCATATCGAGTGGAATACTCAGCGTAGAGCCTCTGAGGCTGCTAGATGCTTTTTATAGGAATTAGTGCACTATTAATAGTGTTAACACTAGTGCAATTGTACTAGGTGGATAAGTATATTTACTTATCCACCCACTCACTGAAATTTATTTATTCAGAGTTGGGCTCAGCTCCTGTGATTTTCATCCCTTTTGATTTCATTCAACATTCTGCAATACAATTGCGATGCTGCATTTTAGGGATTGGGGATGTTGTGAGAACCTTCACTTGGATTTCAAACCGAAACACTGCCTTCAACGTTCAGCTCTCCAGCTCTAGGTACACCATGCCACAAATCATCCAAATGCAATATTCGCATCCTGTTTTTCAGCCACTGAACATCTCTTTTACTCTCAACCAATTCCTATGGCTGCTTGACCCGATCACTGTTCTGGAGGGATGTTGAGTGAGGAATAATTCCATGGGGGGTATTGTCTTGAGGGGAAAAGTTCCAAGGATAAAGTATTCTGGGTGATTATGGAGAAGACAACTGGCAACTAAGGCAACTTTACTTGGGAACTATCCATCAAATAATTCATCATTAACAAGTGTTTAAGGATTCCTGATTCCCACAGTGGTAGCAACACAATTTTTGCTTCCACGAGTAAACGTTACCTAAAACATGTCTAAACAAACATGGAATGGACCCATATCCCTCTTAATACCATGGACTGATATCTGCTTATGCTCCTTGGGAGAGAAGTGTCACTGGCCAATACATTGGCTCACACAGCAATAAAAATAAAATATCTATAACTAATTCACATACCATAAATTTTCAATTATAACACAGACCCATGTTTTGCAAGCACAATGTGAGAATCTTCTTATTGCCATCTATAATATGCACTCAACTTTTAGAGAACAGCATCCCTATTCTGTTAGCCACGTATGGTCATCCGAATTAATGGAAACATTTGTATACATTCAGTAGATGACTGAATTGCTAAACTGTCACTACAAAGTGAAACATATCTGTATTTATTTCACCCTACTTTTTGTCCATCCATGTCAGATTCCATACAATCTACTGGAGGGAGATACTTTACTCTGTAATTTCAAGATGCTACATTTCTGTGGTGTACTAAGTAAACAATTTTCAGAACCATTGTAAGTTTAGTTCTACTGGATGTTGCGCTATCAAACAGGGAGAATGGCATACAGCCCATTGCCCCAAACAATACTGGCAACTTTTGACGACAAACAGGTACGAAAGCATGCAGTTGATGTTTGGCATTTTTTATTGGAAATCTCGGGAATGGTACCTTCATGTATATATATAGACACGCACATGTGAGAGTTTGTGTGAGTGCACTTTGGGAAGGGGGAGGGCAGAGGCAGAAGTCCGGGAGGAGAGAGTGCTGAAAACCTAGCTGATGGTTGGTTCCCACAGGGGGTGTTGGGGATAGGGGTGGGGAAAGGGTCAGGGGGGGTAAGAGAGAGGAGAGATTACCTGAAGGCTGGACATTACAGGGGGTAAGGGGACCCTTCCACAGAGTAGCATTGGAGTGCAGCCATTACAGACTCAATCTTATTTTGAATAGCTCAGACCACACCCACAAACATGCAGCCTTCCATCCATTATAAATTGCCTCACCTCCATCCCTCTATCCAATTCAGAATATTCCAAAGAACTCAATATCATTAGACTAATAGCCAATTTTTAACGGCTACAACACATCCTTAATTGAGAACTTTCTAAACAGAAAATTGAGGAAAGATGGCATTGGATTAATTACCACACTTTCCCCATTCACAAGTCCCAAACAAAAGTGGAAGAACTTACCCTCTATCAAGAAAGTGCCCTACGAAATAGTGGAAAACCTTCCCAAAAGAAAACATGAAAGTGTGTTACTATAACCAGGTGACTATTGGTAAACTGTTGTGTAACTCCGAAGATAAACAACAAAACAATGACAATAGCGGAGTGTACTTACTCCAATGTGATACACCAAACTGCAAGAGCTTTTACACTGGAAAAATGGGAAGAAAAATAAGAGTGAGGTGTAAAGAACACTCAAAATCTTTCTTCAACCCTCTTTGTGCCACCAAATTTTGGTGGTACTAGCGAAAAGTGCCAGCATGAATTTGAGAGTTTTGTAACTCCTTGTCAAAAATATAAACAATATGAAGTTAATTTTTAGACATAATAAATGAAAAGTTTTGTTATTTAACTAAAAATGGATTAATGTTGCTTATGGTATTCTGATACAATTCACAAAGGATAAATATAATAATTAAAACAAAAATAGTTTAAACATTAAAATGCTCCTCGAGCCGATATATTGGCCTGTGGCATTAAGAGGGTTACAGCAAGTCATTCTTTTCAAAATATTTATGCAAAATTCAAATACACACTCCAATTTAACCTGATGATTCTACGTACACTTGAAAAAAACTCCCAAATTAAATTTCCTGGAATTTCTTTGAAATTGTGATATGTATACTCTAAGTTGTATGACCCCAGTTTGTTTAAGGACTGTACCCTTGAACCCCTCTCGATTGCTAACCATCCCACTATCTAACCCACCCTGCTTTCCTCTCCCTCCGTAACCATGCAAACCTCACCCCTCCCCTTTTTTCTTTCCGCTTACTTAAAGTCATCCACTTCCTCCAATCACAACTGAGCCCGTGAAGCTCTTTCGCCTTATCACAATGGGGGGCACACAGCTGACTCTGCCAATAGAAGTGGTTGCAACAGGATCTGTGCGAGCACACCTTCCAACACCCCCCCACCACTCCCTTCCCTTCCCCTAAAATCAGTCAAGGACGGGAGGAAAATGACGTCAATAAGTCTCAAAGCAGCTCGTTCCGTGGGCGTCCCCTTTTGCTTACTTTAATTTTTTATTTATGAGCGAATGGCTCTGGTTTGAAGATTAACTTTTTCACTAAAATTCATTTTTCCTTTCCATCTAACAATTTTGATTTCCATCTAACACCCCCATCGCACTCCAACCTCACCTTCCATCCCATTTCCTGCACCCCCAGTGACCCTTGTATTTAAGAGCTTACCATACCCTTGTTCCCAGCCAAGCCTCTTGAGAATGACATTGGTTAACGTTGAAACCAGTTGAGGCCAATAAATACAGGTGGAATCATACAAAGTGCATTGTTTCTATTTTAAACATGCCTTTGAGTTAATACAGAAGTAACCTATCCCGTTCTCATGTATTCATCATATGACTAATAAGGGGATTTCTAGAGATGGAATTTTACTTTTGAATTTATGAGCGGATCTAAAATCGTTTTGGACTGTTGTGGTAATTATTTGTTACAAAGGTGGATTTTGATATGATACAGGCTTTTGTCTGTCCTAATACAGACAAACAGAGAGGTTGCCAAAAATGGGATGTATGAACATACTAATGAATCAAAATGAATCAAAAGGTAATATGAAGTATTATTATAAAAACTTGGGTTGCAAATGATCAAAACTTCTCTGAGAGTGGTTCTTAATGGTCATTATTATATTTGAGAATATTTAATTTTTTGAAAGTATTTCATTGAGAGTATACTCAGAACACACCTGCAAGAAAGACACAGCTGAATTCCCAGAAAGATGTAGATAGCTATTTGTCAATTAATGAAAATGTACTCATGACTCTTTTGGGCAAATTAACCTAACAGAAGAGTAGAAGATTCAACCTACTTAGATGGTGAACCAATAGCACTGTGGCATTTTTTTCTGGTACCCCCCCCTTCTCCCTCGTTGGACAAATTACCCTCCGGGCTTAGCTGAAGGACTTGCACGTCAGGCGTAGCTAACGACAGGCGGAGCCAACAATGCCTACGATTTCAAAATGCATCAATTCCGGACTGCAGCGTTCCAACAAAGTGTGCCGCCATATCACGGCACCTTCTGTACCGCCTCCTCACCGTGGTTGCCCTTACTTATATAGCCCCCAGACTGCGGAGGAAGACCAGAAGTTAGGCCATCGTGCAAGCCGTTATTTTGGTGTTGTTTCGCAGGAGTCAAAAAAAGAGTTCCTGATGCTCCAATGATAAACATCCACCAAGCCCTCTTCACCCATACCACTCTCCCTCCCCTCAAATTGTACCCATTGATGATTTCATGTTAAACCCCATTCCACTTTGACCTTGCCGAAAACACCCCCTCCTTATGCCAGAAAATACCTCCCCTCTCACGCCCTCTGCTACAATGTTAAAGGGTACTTATTTGAATTGATTTGTTGCTTTCATGAATGAGATTCATGAAGGCCATTAAATCCACATTATAATGCCACCTATTGCTGTGTAATATCCACAGCTCCACGGTTCTACAGCTATATATTTGTGAGAGGAACCATTCTTTCTCTTTAAAGGGTGTTTACTGGGCCTGCTGTTTTTAGTCCCTTTTGCTGCACGAGTATATTCAATGGCTCCTCTTCTTACTGGTGCATTAGTTTATGTTGCAGTTATTGTCCCACTGGCCACAGGAATGATATCAACTCAGACAATTGTGCGATGGATGAGGTGAGGAAACTATTGTGAAACCTTTCCACCACAACTAGATTTCCTGCATGAATCATCCTTTTAGCCACCCTTTAATCCCACTAAATCTCATAAATTTACATTTATGCATTTACTATTATCACCTCTAGAGACAGCCATAAATGTATTAACGTTTACTTAGTTAAGCTTGAAATTATGACAGAACATTTGTAATGTCATATTTACTATTTGTATAATGCTTGTTTTAATTTTATATGAGTGTGTGGTGAATATTTATAAATTAATTATGGGATGAAGAGCAGATTTTACAGATTCAAATAATAACCATAGCTCAAATATTTGAATATCTTGAATACCATATGATTGCAATTTATTAATTAAATGTTATTCTGCTAATTTATTTGTTGCCCTTTAAAGTAATATGCTACAACTGTATCAAGTTTAAAAAATTAATTCTCGATTTAAACAATTTCAAACATAGGTATATAACATAATCTTTAATCCCAATCATGGACTGTGAATACCTCAACTTTTATAAGCCTTAATAAGTAAACAGAAAGTATTCATTCGTGTTCAAATTCTGTCCAGTTATAAATTAACCACAAAGTGTGTCAAAGTTGAAGTAAATTGAACATTTACAGAAAAGATTAAAGTTGGAAATATTAACTTCAGATCTGATAAAATGAACTATGGTATTACTATGACAAGGTAAACATTTTGCTCATGATTGTTGTGCAATTCAGTAAGTATTTACTGCCAGTATAGTACCTACGTCGATACTTCAGAGGAGCTATCACTTCCAAGGAGAAAACCAATTTTAGTGCAGTTTGGTAATATTTGTAACTATTATTTCTCTACTTCTCTATTATACTCTTCATGCTGACAACCTTTCAGCTGCAACGGTCCCACTGAACTTTCAGGCAAGTCATCAGATTCAAAGTATAGGGTTTTGCAAAGTTATTAACAACTTTTGTAATTTTGAAATAAATAAAAATTGTTTTATTCTAACTGTGAGGACAAACTATAGCTACCAGAGTGAATTCAGAGAAGAACTTGTATATTTTACTCATAGCCCTCAGCCAAAATAAATAAGTTCTTATGAAAGATTGATGAAATTGTGGGTCTCCTATTTTTATTTTCATTCAAAAATGGTAGGTATTGTGATATTAAATGAATAATTCTGCTGTTGTAAGTACATGAATACTTCTGCCTCTATCAATGAAACATTCTAATATTTCACCATTTACGTATAATGCCCTGAACATTTTCATGATGATCCAATATCGTTTGATGATGATCGTTTACCATATTTTTTTTATTGCCAAATCTGATAGTTTGTAAAATAAAAAGACCCGTATTTTTACATCTGAGGCCAAAACATTAGGCCTCAGTAACTTACCCCACAGAAATGGGTGTGTTTTATGTATCACAAATACAATGATATAAAATATTAGTAGATTTAAGGGTTATATTGTGCTGATATTGGATGAAAAGGTTTAAAGAACTCCAAAACACAAGACATGGTTAAGAGATATGTGTCAAGTAAGACTCACACTGGGATAGTAATTGTTTGCTTCCAAATGAAGGATGAAAGTTATGTATTGTATCCAGAAAATTGATTGATGTCATGAACGCAGTTCTTATTTCAACCTTAACTTTATGTGAAAGTAAATAATTGGATATTTTAATGCAAAATCAATGATAGCCCATGTTTTTAAAGATTTTCATGATCATGAGATAAGTAATTTTACTGTCCAAAAGTTGACTAAGGAAGTTCCTCCTATTATAGAGGAGAGGAAAACCTTATGAAACTTAGACTTTTATTTACCATTAAGTGTATTATATTTCCTATAACACTTAAATATTCATTTGCAATAAATTGCAGTAATACCTCAAGCAGAGTAAAAAAAAACTTGTATGCCCTTCAATCAGGCTCATTTTAACCCATAATATGGTTATTGGGGAAATATTTTAAGGGTGCAAAATACCCCAGTGTTAATCTTTTAAAGTTACTATTTAACCCATAATTGTTACATTTACTATTTTCTCAGTGCTAGGTTGGTACAACACTCATGAAGTTATTCACTCAGGATGCATCTATAGCCTATACATTCAACCTTCAAACACAGGCCATGAAATGAAATGTACTGTACATTTATTCTTGGCCTGTGTTTTATGTTATCATAATATTATGCTTCAATCATAATGAAAAAATGATAGTTGAGCAAAAGTAAACTAATTTTTCATCAGAGGTGTTGGAAGCCTGGAATGTTATGGAGTGCTAAGCATATGGGATGAGCTAGTGTTTGGGCAGAATACTTTCAGTATTTAAATGGGCTCCCAGTGGGAACTGTGATCCCTTTTATTTTTTTACCCAGTTTGAGAAGTTCGCATTCTTTGATAGAAATTTCGATATTCAATGAAAGCTAAAGTAGTTTCGTAACAAGAAAATAAATCTTTTTTTTTAAAGGTGTTCAGTGGCTACCCTGAGTGATGTTGGACTTCTGAGCAGACTATGGATGCTGTTACGACTGTTCCACCAATCCTACATGAGGCTGGATGTAATCCACACAACAACTAATCAAGTAAAGGGAGAAAAATGCTGCAGGAAATGGATGATACAATGATTCATAGCCAACATCAGATTTTTATAGAGTTGGCTCATTGCTGAACCAGATTCTACCATGCATAGCGACATGTCTCGTGGTAAATCATTTGGGAAAGGTATTTTATGGTGAATTTTTCTTGAGATTACAAATGGAACAGTTTTAAGTTCATCTAAATGACCTTAAATGTGAAAAGGGTAGGTGTAAAGTTTTTCAAAATTTCAAGCTAACTTGAAGGGCAATGAAATTAAATCATAAGAAAGATTAATCTTCAAATAGCAGTTAGTGAAAATAATTATGAAGACCTAAGGAAATTATGACTCGGGTTACCTTTATCCAGCTTATGTGGCCTGATGGTAGAGAGTCATATGATTGAAAGGCTACACCATCTGCTATCAAGTATCAACCATTCATTGCATGAGCTCAGAGGTTTTGGGAGCAATACTATTAAAAGCATAACCTTACCACTGAATTTTCTAACTATATTTGTTACCAATAAAAGAATTCATCAGAACAAAATTTCACACCTAGGTTTTAAGTGATCATGTTGAACAATGAATGATTTTTAATTGAAATGCATTCTAATCTTTGTGTGATTTAAGAGATATCACACAATTTGCCTCAATGAAAATGGTCAAAACTACTCCATTGTACAAGAAATTGTACACGGTACAATTTCTTGTACAAGAAGTTGTTCAATGCGCAAATTGTATCATGTATGAGGTCTTTGTACAATAAATTGGATCATGCTCTAATTATTGGATGAAACCATCAAAGATCCACTCCATAGCTTCGGCACGTGACATATGACGGTAGTGATGCGGTTGTTTAGGATTCGTAAGGTCGGTGTTCTGTGTTTGCGATCACTTTTATTCCTTGGTTGGTTGGTTATTCAGGGGAGGCGACCGACAGCTGAGTTCATTTGTGCCATTTAGGATAGGTGGGTAATTGGGTAATGGTAGGAGATTTCAGGGAACGGAGGAAGGGTGGAGAGAAACCCGGCATCGGCATTAGCCTACTCTTAACGAAAGGCTCCAAGGGGACCACGGCTTAACGTCCCATCCAACGGATGGAGTACTGTACTTGAAATGCCCTCCACTAGGCACTCAAGTGGGGACCGTATAAGCATGGCAAAACTTACATTTGTAGTACATATCGTCATATTCTTTGTTGCTTCCATATTGTGATATTCGTCAGTCTCGTTGGAAGCGTTCTATTTCACAAAAGATTAGTTGGACCACTGACAAACTTTAAACCCCATCAATGAAGTTAGGATTTTCAAAACACTATCATCATCGGATATCGCAATTCAGCTGTTTGACAGAAAACAATATCTGCACATGTAATTGGTGCACTAATTGCATGAAAACCTTCGATCGTATACAACCGTCAACCAACTTCTTGTACAATTTCTTGTCAAATCTCACCGTTCAATTTATGGTACAAGACCTTGTCAAGAAATTGCACCATGTACAATGGCCTTTAGAAAGAGAGATAAAAAGTGTTAACTTAAAACACTTTGTTTGAGCTCGTTCAAACATATTCAGTGAACTGAAAAGCAAAACATTTAGTGCCACACCGCAATATGTATTCACTAGACCCATGCTTACTTGGCTGAGCACAGCCATTGTTAATCTTACAAGATTAGAGGTTAAAAATGCAACAAGGTGGGGATCAAGTGTAGTTTGCGAATCAGAGCTATCTTGATATCATGGATAGGAGGGGGGGGGGATTTGAAGCCAGTGTACCGCAACCCACATAACATCACACGCAATGATGCCATCTTACCACTACCAACGAGTTTAATGTGAAGAGTGTTTCAGTGTAATTAGTGATGTTTATTATTGAAGAGAAAATGCAGTTAATCAGAAGCTAATACTAGCTCAATTTATGGCTATGTTTCTAAGCACAGAAGAAGAAAAATAATGGGTCAACTCAATGTTTTATACAGACTGTCCCATAGTTTGTTTGTCATTATTGACCACTAATTTCTGACACTTCCGTCAGTCCTGTGTTGATGAAAATCAGTATGGAAATAGAGAAATGTTGTATGTTTCATAAAGCAGCGACTCCACGGAGGCATTTCTGATATTCACTATCTGCTATCATACGTTGTACTGAAATTTTTTGATGCATTTTTTGTATTGCACTGTTCTTGCTCCCTCCCCTTGCTTTTTATTAATATATACTACCTATGTATGACACTAAGTAGTGTTAAGACTTTGGGTCATGATTAGACCTTTTAGCTTACAATCGAAAGCTAATCATCCAAAATGAGTGAAATATGCATGAAAGAGTATGACCTGGGCTTAATGAATAGCTGTCATTGATTTCCTGAGTTTCAGTGAAGACTCAAGTAATGGTGCAGAGAACATAGAATCTTCATGAGTGACTAATGAATCATGCATTCAGTTGGATTAAGGCTCGGTAGAAGAAAAAAGAAGAGATAGGTGACAAATATAAATCAATATGCTGGTTAGAAAGATCAGAAAGTAATTCCGAGGCACAGAAAATAATTAAAAACTTTAAATGTCAAAATCTTCTAAACTGTGAGATAAAATCAATATTTTCATTGATAAACCTCTAATTTTTATTGACCTTGAGAAAGCATATGATAGTGTTCCTGGGGAAACCTTAAGGAATGCACTGGAAATAACAGGCATAAGTAAGTGACCCAATAGAAATTTTTATAACAAATTGCTAGGCTTGACTTCCTGGAAGCACGTATTAATATAGTAAATAAATTCACTTTGTAAAATTCCACAGATTTATTAAAACTGACCTCGGTTTCGACTTATACAGTCATTATCAAGGTGGCAATGGTACATCACGAGTCCTTCATATACAGAATAGAGTGAGGGGGGATAAATCTATAGATGAATATGATATGCTTGATAAAAGTGGTGTATACCTACTTAGTTGCAAAGATACCAACTGTAAAGCCATCCATGTTAGGCAAACAGGACCTGCTATCCGTACCCGGGTAAAAGAACATCAGCGCTGCTTAATGAATGGTAATGAAAGTTTCCAGTTCGCCAAGCATTCAATAGAAGAAGATCACCAAAGTGACTTCATCCCAAAAATCCTTCATTCGTAGTGTAAGGGCTACAAGTTGGACTATATGGAAAACCTTGAAAATTTTTTGTATTCTAAAACATCTAATGTATGTGTGCTGAATGATATGCTCCCTTCCCAATCTCCTCTCCTAACCTTACCTTTCCCCCCCTCCCGTAATACAATTCCTAACAATGCTCGCTCAAATGCCCCCGCTTCCCCACTCCCACCTTAGACCAAGCATACACTTCCCTCACGTTGACTCCCTCCCCATCCCCTGCCCCACCCCCTCACTCAATTCCGTATATTAAGGGCTCGTGACGTACCATTGTCACCTTGATAATAACTGTATAAGTCAAAACCTAGGTCGGTTTTAATGAATCTGTGGAATTTTACAAAGTGAATTTATTCACCTTATCAATAGAAATTTGATTTAAGGAATTGTATGATCTAGCATGTTGTAGCATCTAGCCGGGGGCCTTTCCTTTCAAAATGGTCATAGTGCTGTGAGATAAATATTGTGGAAATACAAAGTTTATTCTATCATTCATTATGCAAGAATAGAGAAAATTAGAAATGTAGTGATAAGAGACATCATGAATGTAAAGATGGATACAATAGAGAACTTAGAAGGAGACTATGATGGTTTGGGCAAGTTCAGAGGATGAGCAATGAAAGAATTTCCCGTTGGCTGCAGTCATGTCCTAAAATGGGAACCAGATGGCAGAAGAATTATAAGAGGAGAGATCAAAGGAGTCTTTCTTGGATGGAGTGAGGGAAGACATGGATAGAAAGGGATTTGAATGTACAAGATGTTTGGGATGGAGACAGATGGAGAGTGAATATTGGGTGAAGGATATTCTTCCTTTCCAGAAATATTTCTGGTGCTTATGCAAAAAACCTTGTGAGTTTTACGAGGAAAATGACTGTTAAGTGGACATCACTAATAAAAAAATCATTGTCCTTGCCAGATACTCAGAATATTAATTTAAGTGGTGAAGGCAGTAAAAAAAACACGTGACACCGACAGAACCTAGCTACAACCATGCACTGTTTGCCTATGTTAAATTATGTGTTCAAGCCCTCAGTATGTCAACCTCACTTCTGTTATACCTATTAATGAGTGAAAAGCACTTGTTAACCTTCTCAAAGTTATGAGGTTACACACCATCGCCATGGGCATACTCTTGACAAGTTCACTGAACTTCCTGCTTATTTTAGTGAAAATTGTCGATTTATTTTTGTATGTTAAAAATGTTGTCACTGTAAGATATCAATGCCCAAGAAGGTACAACACTTAAAGTCTTAGAGATATAAGCTTATATGTATCATATGGATCGCTGAAAAATTCTGTTCAGCATCCAAGTTGTGTACCTTTGTCCAATTTCATTCTAAATTTCAGGTGACATTTTTCATGCTAGCAGAAAAGGTTATGTGTCCTGACCAAAGACTTGTTTGCCTCTACATGCTCCTCTTCTACACAGTGATGGCATACTTGCAGAGGTCTCTGAAGGTATTTGGGAATACATATTTAAGTATGATGATATGCAATTTAAACAGAATAACTTGTCCAACTTACAAGTCTCTGAAAAGGTATTTGGGAATACATATTTTAGTATGACGATATGTAATTTAAACAGAATAACTTGTCAAATTGACATATCTTCATTGTTAGAACTGCATGAAATGCAACTACTTGCCTACCTTGTATGCTAAATTTTTCTAGGTCTTCTCATTAGTCATATAATTAAAATTTTTCATAATTCGAAAAATGTAGTTTTGAAAATCTGACTGGACTCACTGTTTGAAAATCTCCATGCCTGTTATGAAGGTATTTCATGATACATGGAGTCCGTGCTTATTCATCATATTAGGTTCCACAAAACCACAACATAAATCCCACAATCATCTCCTGACCAAAAGGGTAGGTATCTAACTGCATGATAAAGTACTTGATATTAGGAAATAATGAAGTTTTGAAACTACAAACCTTGGGTCACAGTCCCAACATGAAAAATTTACTCATTTTTACTAATAATGACAGATCACAAGCACCTAAGTAAGTATTGTCCTTCCCTCTTCCATCGCAAACATCCAAGAAAATTAGAGAAAATACGAGTTCACTTGGTTCATATGATCAATTAGTTTGTCACACATTCATTCTAAATGATGTTTTCTTCTGGGCACATGCATAATCAATGGTAAAACACATAAGGTAATTTGACCATATATATTTATGTCATGTAATAGTGTGTCTTTTTTGCTTCGTCCCAACTCAGCGATCAAAGAAATATCTTAAAAGATAGCTTCTCAGCTGCATTCCTGCAGAGTGTTAAAGAATCTGATGCAGGTTTTGTAGCTTAATCCTTGTGAAAAGATTTATTTATTTATTTAATGCAGTCCAAAAACAGCACAAGGCCAATTATAAAGGACTAATAATGACAAAGAAAACAGTTAACAAACAGTAAACAAAATGTAGACAACAATGAACCAAACAATATTCAACAGTATTATCAAATAACAAACAAAATGGTAGTATTCATAGGGTTGAGAGAGGAGAAGAGGGAAAATTACGATGAAGATGGTGCGAGATAGATGAGGGATGAAGAAAAGGATCAAAATTGGGAACACATTTTGAAAAGGAGTTAATGGAAGAAGGGAGTCTGAATAGAAAAGAACGCTTAGAGACAGAAAGGCGTGGGGTGGAACAGTGAAAAAGGTCACTCAACCTCGTCGGGCACGAAGGAACACGAAGCGGGAAAGGGAAAGAAGGTCAGATGATCTGTATTTGCCATTAATGATATTTATGAAGAGTCTCCTGTCATTGAGGACACGGCGATCAGCTAGAGTCGCAATACCAAGAGAGGATCTAATCATATTGAGGGAAAAATTGCGGAAAGGCTTGTGGCGGTAGCGGACAACAGACAGGAAAAAATTTAACGGGCGTTCAAGGAGCTTTAGTGAAGAAGGTGAGGCCGTAGCCCAGATTTGGCTGCAGTATTCCAAGACCGGAGAGACACAGGAAAAGAAAAAGGTGCGTAGAGCAATTAAATCGGAAACTTCTCAGTAGCGATACATTATGCCCACCAACGACATAGCACGTGCGGAAATGGATTTTATATGTTCACGGAAGATCAGCTTAGAGTCAAAAATAACCCCTAAATCTCTCTGAGAGGTGACTGAAGGAATATTATGCCCAGATAGTCGGTAATTATGACTCTGGATAGATTTCCGTAAAGAGAAATGTAGGATAGTAGACTTGGTTGGATTAATTTTTAGACACCATTTCTTAGACCATAGGTCTATTGCATCAAGAGCCTTCTGCAGAGCAAAGCAGTCACTTGGGTAATCAATTTGCTTAAAGATTTTGCAGTCATCTGCATACAACAAGATTTTACAAGTAGTGGAGGAGATAGTATCAACTAGATCATCAATGTATAAAGCAAAGAGTGAAGGCCCCAGGACACTCCCTTGCGGAACTCCGGATGTAACAGGAGCCATCATAGAATGTGATCCATCAATTAAGATGCGTTGGTGTCTGTTAGCTAGGAATGATACCAAAATGGAAAGAAAAGTGCCATGAACATTGTAGCGATTTTCAAGTTTGTAGAGTAGTAGCTGATGGTTAATTTTGTCAAATGCTTTGGCAAAATCAATGTAGCATACATCCAGTTGTGCTGAATTCTCAAATGCCTCAATACAATGTTTGTGCAAAATGGACAGATTAGTTAATGTAGATGATCCGGGAAGGAAACCATGCTGTTCGTCAGATATGAAAGGAAGAGAGAAAGATAACAGACGTTGGTGAATGATGCGCTCACAAATAGTTGATAGAATTGGTAAAATTGAAATAGGACGGTAAGATTCTACTGAAGATTTCTTTCCAGATTTGAAAAGAGGGAAAATGTTGCCTATTTTCCACACAGTAGGGAAGTATGCCGTTGAAAAACATCTGTTAAAAATGATGGACAGGGAACAGCCAAGGAAGGAGCTGCATTTTTTAGAAACACTGCGGCCAACTGATCAGAACCAGTTGCACGGTTAGTTTTAAGGGATTTCAACAATTTAAGGCATTCATCGGGAGTAGTGGTAAGTGAGGAGAGAGAGTGGGAACTAACACATTTAATATCAAGACCAGAGGTATCCAAAAGTTGGTTAGAGGTGTAGGTGGATGAAAAAAAATTGGAGAAAAGGTTTGCACGCCGTGGACCAACAGCAGTTTCATCACCAAAAGACATTTCCATAGGCGTGGAGGCAGTATTATGACTGGTGTTGATCATAGACCGGAAGCGCTTTGGGTTGGAAACACATTCGGAGGAAATTGAGGTTATATAGTTGGTAAAGTCTAACTTGATTAGATAATTAGCATGACTCCGAAGATTCTTGAAAGTTTTTAATGTGTAGGGGTTCGGAAAACGTTTGTACAGGCGCCATGCATGATGCGAAGGCGATATACATGAGTAGATGATAAGTAGAACTATCCTGTGAGAAATCTTAAGTCATGCCATCGGAGAAGGAGCAGAAAGCCTCGTCAGAATCCTAGTCCAATCGGAGGCACTTTCATTCCTCCCTTGTGTTATCAGATGCTACACCCCAGAGGACATTTTGGCAGTCTTCCTTCTCTTCTCACAGCCCAGCATTATTATAGCCACCGGAATTATACCTTACATGCTTTTTGGTCTACCACTGTTTTGTATTTCTTGTACAAGTTTATTAACCCTGGTAAAAACCCACCACTTCCTCACCTCGGTCTCCATCTCCTCCCTTGGTGTATCCCACTCATCACCCCTCCTTTCACCGCTCCCTCCCCTCCAAACCAAAAATATATTGACAGCACCTAGCACCATTTGTTACCTGAAGATGATGTATCAATAGAGATGGGCAACTTGGTAAATTACCGTGGTATTTTTCGTAAATTACCAACAAAATTTTCAGACAAGTTCCTTTTCAGAAAATTTCTTCCTCATGAACCATAGGAATTGGTAATATTATAAATTAAGAAGCTAAAACGATTTTTTTTACATTGTGTCCATGATTAATTCCAATTAATTCAGAGTAAAATAACAAATGCACCTTGCGCAGAGGTATGTCTTTGGAACGAAAATTTCTCATAGTGTGACAAAAGAGAGGCAAATTGCATGTTGCTGCCAACTTTGTTTTAATTTTTTAATGAGTTATTATTGATAACCGTCGTGATATGTTTGATATATATGTCGGCATTTATATCTCCATGCTATTTGATTTCTTCTGGAGTCCTCTGATAAGGATTTGCAGCTCGAGACTTAAAATTACCGGAAAATTACGGTAATTTTCGAAAATTACCATGATTTACCACGGTAATTTACTTCAATTGAAAATTACAGTAATTTACCCATCTATATGTATCAACAGTGAAACCCGGGTCGAAGTAAAATTTTATTCAGTGGAAAATTGTATGTTTATTATTTCAGTACATTACTCAGTAAAGTAGCTGCAAGAAAGGTGTCTGAGCCTATTGGCTCAGATATTTCAGTAGTAGTGATTAGAGAGAGACTATAGTAGTCCCACTAATAAATATGATATTAGGTGTTTTCTGATAAGCTAATTGCATCTGAGAAACTGTAGGTATTTTACTGTAAATGCATCAATGCAGATGCCATTTTTAAGAGTTAAAATAAGTAGGTACTCATTCTCCCCATTGATTTGCTATACATGTATTTTCTATACTAAATACTATAGTTGCAAAACACCAAAATTTCAAAAAAGCAGATTGAGATGACAGTTGCAGATCACTGGCGTGACTTTTCACATGACATACCAGTGAAATGGAAAGAAGCAGAGGGACTTAAAGCGGGGACCTCTTGTATATGTTCTACTAACAAACTGATTCTATTTCAATGCAATCAGCTAATAATCAACAAATTTATTCTGATTACCTGGTCATGTTTTGAAAGTATAAACATGGTAGCTATTTACTTATCTTGTAATTGTACTTTTTCTACTTGTTCTGATGACAGCTGCATAATTGGACTCGGATACCAAGCTCTAATACTCGTGGTGACTTCCTTCGCCTCACTACAGCCTTTGTAGCAATCCGTCTCGGGAAAGCAGTTGTGGTCAGCCTTGTTCTAGTGATGTTGCGGGTGAACTTTCGGCACCTAGAGCCGACTTTTCCTTACGTGGTGGTCACAGGGGTCCACTTCTTGGTCACTCAGTGTTGTACCTCCTCGGAGCCAGCGTGGGGAGAAGAGGAAGGAAGCATTCACCCAAGTGGAGACTATGCAATCACTTTCCTGGCCATCTTCATGCGTTGGCTTTGCCCTCAGGAACAGATGGAGGGTCTGGAGGAACGCTGGGCTGCATTCCTGCTACGTTGCAGCCCTTCAGTCATGTCTGCCATTATGATAGGCACTGCTATGTTGCGAGCAGTATTTACCCCTGGAAGAAGCACAGCAGTGTCTGGAAATCTCCCTGTTCTAGTTCTGGCTGCATACATCAACATAATGGCTGATGGGTTACGAGCAAAACGTGAGGCTTGGGAACCTTTGATGCGGGATGTGAACCTAATCTCTCATTTCCCTGTCAAAAATATAAAGAGTCAGGCAGGAGAGTCCCCTCCCACTTGCGCTATTTGCCTTGACGACATGGTGGGCAAGGCAAGAGTGACTCCATGCCAACACACTTTCCATGGCCGATGTCTGCGACCTTGCATCCAGCGTTTTGGGGAGTGCCCCTTGTGCAAACATCCCCTGTGAATAATGGAAATTGCAAATGGTATTCAAGGCTGCAGGCTACCTTAATATGATAACAAAAAAGATCAAAGACAACATAAACCAATAACAAACATGAAATAAACCAAAAAAGCTGTACTGTACCAAATATTTATGTAAAAAAATTTATGTTTAATAATTCTTGTCCAACCTTCATTAATCAATATCTTTAGTCACATTTGCTGTAACAGATGATAATGTAGACATTGCATTCCCTAACTTTTTAGTGCATAACGGAATATTGATACTGCTTCTGGAATTCTACGTACAAAGATGGTCTTTGTATGATGGAACTCTGTAATTACTATAATCTCATGTATATTGGAAAATTAATAAAATTATATTCACCTGAGTTTGAAAGGAACAGGTGCAGCAAATGCAAATTCAAAACTATGAAAAAAAGATGAGTAAATTTCTAGGTTTAGAATTGTTTTTATTCTACAATTCAACCAAATTGCTTTTTGCTAGTTTCAGCATACTTTCTACCATGCATAAATTTTACTCTCATGCTTGAAAGGTTGTGGGAACTCCTTGCCATAAACTCCCTTTTTTCATTGCAAATCAGTTATACTCTGGTAACAACTATATTTACTATTACACTGCAATAATTATGAACATCCCTGGATAACTTAAATTATTTATAATATTAGATAATGCTTTCCCTTACAATGAATGCTTGGAATGAATGAATTGGAAAGAGATCATGTCACTCATAATTATTCAAATTATTAATATATTGTCACATGAGTAATACAATAGAAAACAGTGAATAACATGAGTACCCACCAAAGCTAAGGAATGTTAAAATTCCAACTTCTGATTACTGAATACCTATAACGAGAGCTCACAGAAAATACCAGTTACAATGATAAATGGTTACCATATTTGCTGTGGTATAGGATAGATTGGCATTTGAGATGCATCCACATTTTTAAGCATCTTTAAGAAAGAAAATTATTTCCTGCATTTTTTCCATTGGCAAAGTTTTCCTTTTGAAAATCAAAAGAGATGGCAATTTTGTTCCACCAGCACAGAAACACAACACAAATGTGTATTGTTTTTTCGTGGGTCACCAAGTATTAACAATTGCATATTAGAATATGCAGGAATCTACTGTTATGTTTGAAGGTATATCGAACATCAATGAGAGGTACAAATATTTACATTGTGATTCTTTGAGTTCAGAAAACTCTCAAGATTCTCCAGGGTCTCAAGTCGGGGGCCTTTCCTTTCGCTGTGTTAAATCTTTGGGATGAAGTCACTCTTGAGATGGCTTAGGAGGAGATTCTTGGGGAAGAGGGTATGCACTTTTTACATGCATGCATACCCACGAATGCATATCAGTTACTGTTAATATTAGACTAATGGTATGGTCGAATAAATTTCTCAAACAATTCCTCTTCTTCTACAAATATGTTATCCTCCAGAATCAACACAGACACTTCAACAGCCCTCTGCCCGATTAAGCGGGCCTTTGGCGAGATTTCGACGCTAGAAAAATCTTCAATTACATTCATTTTCCTCAAGGACTCTGAAAGTAAATGCATTCATTTACCATGTTTAAAATTTAACTATCAATTTTAGGTTCTTACTAAAAAGAACTGTACGAACAAGATTACATTCCAAAGCTAACATTTTCCAAAAATCAATTTTAAAAAAGTCTTTGAACAATAGGAAGAAAACTAATATTAGCAGAACGCAAGAGCTTGCCTTGCAAAAATATGACAGCACCAGCACTATCGAATGATGGATTAAAAGTCAAGTGCTCCGTTATATCACAATTGAAGCTCTCAATCGTTGAGTGTTTCACAGTAAGAGTATGGTTTTCGGGGTCGGCGGTATAAAAAAAAATGTAAATTGAGTTCAATGCTCTTAACAAAAATAATGGTTAAAAGAATTGAAAAAAGTTCATACATGACGAAGGGAAAAAATTTTATTCCGTAGGGTCTCGAACCTACGAACTTTGGCATGGGAATCCCACGCTCCACCCACTAGACTAAGCGTCTGTGAATGGCGATTTCGAATGCCTACGTCACGATTAAAAAATAATTTTTTGCAATAAAACTATTCAAAGTTGGCCCGAGCTGTTATGAAATTACCATTTCTGTTTACCTCATGCACCAAATTAAATTTACGGCATTCAAATCGCGAGGTCAAGGTACGTAGCCTCCCCTTGTAAGACTAAAGTTAACACATTTAGTATATGGGCTCTAGTCAATTATTTATTGTGTAGTATGAAAAATACAAAAGATTGTTTTTATTTATGTCCTCTTTGTTAGTAGAGCACCAAATCTTGATATATTATTGGCAGCATTCTAAGCACTGGCCATGATACTGCCACCACACATCAAGTTGATATGTTTCTCTGTATAGCCAAAAGATGAGCCAGATATAGAATACCCAACTGTAGGCATAGCCTGGAAATTTTACTTTCAATTTGGCCAACGTAACGTCTGGAGTAACCATATTGAAGTTTCTCCAAACAGGTCATTCATCAGGTCAATTATATCAATTTGCCACATCTAAGGCCAGAAGCTTAGTATTTGATGTGTGGCCCAGATAATTTTGAGCAAAGCCACTACAGAGGACTATAAAAACATGTTCACAGGTTTAAAACAGTAAAAACAGAAAAAAAAATCCCACACATATCTGAATATTTTGGTAGGGCACAACCACCTCTTTCAACAGAAAGAGGGAGAGTGAGGAAAGGAGAGAGCGAGCGACAGCTGGACTGGATGTGGTGGGGAAGGGTGCAGAGTGGGAAGTGAGAGGGGGGCGGGGGGTACTAGTTAGTCATATTGTGGCCAGGAAATTCGAAAGATTGAAGGAGCCATATACACATGAGTTCCACTGCGTGAAATTTAATGGATGAATCTGTGAGGGGGAGAGAGGAAAGAATAGAAACTAAGAAAGAAATTTTACAGGAAGAATCATGTTCTGAGGCAATAAGAGATAGGAAGAGAGGATTGCGGAGAAGGGTTGCAGGACACACGGAGGTTATTCATCCAGATATTAAGGGGAGTGGTGCACTTGACAATATAAATAGTGGGGCAGAAACTGCATTGAAGGTGGTAAATGAGGTGGGTGGAGAAAGTGGAAGACAAAAAGAGAGGATGTGAGAGAGAGCTTTGGGTGGCGCAGTAAAGATAGGCCACGTTTTGACCTCGCACAATTACAGGGGGGGCTTTGATAGTGTGAGAGTGAGGAGAGGTTTAGTGATTTTGAAAATGCTATGTACTTTGGTTGGTTGGGCATCTGTAGGTGACAGAAGGGCAGACAGGGAATATTTTTGCAGTGGTAGCACTATAGGGGAGGTTAGGGAAAGGATCTTTGAGTATAAATTTGAGGAAATGTGGGCGAGGAGAGTAGGCGGTACAGAAGAAAGGTATGGTAATTAAGAAGAGGAAGTTTAGGGGGCATGTTAGAGGATTTCGTTATTCAGAAAGGATCTGGGTAACCACAGTGGAGAAGATGGCTGTGTAGGGTCAAAAGGAATTCCTGTTGGGGGTTGTTATAGATGGGGTGGCCACAAATGCAGAGAGAGAGAGAAGGGAATAGAATGCTTGGCATGTGAGGGACGGCAATTGCTGTAGTGTGAGTATTGAAGTTTGTTAGTGGGTTTGATGCAGACTGCAGTTCTACACATTGACATCAATGAATGAAATATTAATGGTGAAAGTGAAAGAAACAGAGGAAGAGTGAGCCTCAAGTGAAGATATCAGGAAGGCAATGAAAGTGGTGAGGGAATCGATGTCAATTGGCCAGAGAAGGAAAACATCATGTATGTATCTTAACCATAGAGGACAAGGGCCTAGCCACATTGATACACCGGTTCCCGACCAAAGTTAATCAACATTGGGCCTGGATGGGTGACCTTCCTCCATACCTCTACCACGGTGCTCTTGTCCCCTAACTGTGAGTGACAGGCTGGTTAAATGTGGGTTGGCACAATGGATCTAAAGAGGTCTAAATGCCAGGGGGGCTCCAGAAGGCCCCCACCCACCCCTCCAATTTGCATTTTTTTAAACCGTAGATGGGGTTGAAGTGGGTAGGTGGATAGAAATTTTTTCAAGAAGATGAAGAAATTGATTGGCATAAGAATGACTGTTACTCACATGGTGTCACATGATGGTTACTTACTCCCATGGTGCAGCCAAAAGTTTGGAGGCAGTTTTTATCGTTGAATGCAAAGGCCTTGTGGGTGAGGATAAAGTGGGAAAGGTCAAGTAGGAAGCCAGAGCGGTGAGTGGGGGACATTGGAACAGGTATAGCGATGGAGAGCAGAAAGGCCTTCTGGGTGTGGGATGGTGGTGTAGAGAGAGGTGACATTTATGGTGGCCATGATTAGGGGGAAGTGTGGTTCGGTTTCATGAGGAAAGATATGTGTCTCGAATGTAAGAGGGTAGGGACTGGATGAAGTGTTGCGAGGTAGTGCTCTACGGATGTAGAAATAAGTTCCATAGGAGAAGAAGTGGTGGAATAGGGTGGCCACGATTATTATCTTCATGGATTTTAGGAAGGAGGTAAAAGGGTTGGGTGCAAGGATGTAGGGGATAGAGGAGAGAAATGCCTTGATGAGATAAGCTTACTGCATGGTCTCTTTTTTTTAAGGAAGAAAGTAATGACAATTTGAAATTTAGGTTTGGGATCATCATGGTGGTGTTGGACGTTGCCTAAATGCTTTATTTGGGTAGTCGCATTTATCAAGGACAACAACAGCGGAGCCCTTGTCGGCTGAGGTGATGATGATATTTGGGACATAAAATTCTGCTGGGGGAAAGTTTTTTTTTTTCTGGTTGGATGGAGGAGGGGCTGGATATTTTGGAGAGGAGATGGGTGATGCAAATTTCAGTGGGATGATTCAACTGGTGAGCATGAGGAACAACTTCAGCTGAAAACACCCAGAGTTTACTGAGTCCCCTGTGAGAGTGGTTAAGTGTGTATTGACAAAACAGGCCGAGCAATAGAGAGAAGAATCAAAGAATATAAAAGTTGCAACAGGCTCTTCCACCCAGAAAAATCTGTGATTGGAGAACATAGTCTCAGAAATAATCATCTGTTTTGCTTCAACAAGACTTAACTGTCTGTCAAACATTGAAAAATTGGGACATACTCACCTACGAGATAATTAACATAAGACTAATTAGTCTAACGAAAGACTAATTAAGGGATGATAACATCAACCGCGACACCGGTTATGCCTTAACTCCGGCTTGGAAGCTTATTCTCCAAGTAATTAAGACGGCAAGAAGTATCTGGAGTACCTTAAGGTTCTCACATTGGGCCCCTACTATTTATTTTATTTCTGAATGATATTTCTTCTGCATTTATAGTGATGTAAACTTTCTTTTATATGCTGATGAGTTGAAAATATACAAAACATTTAACTCCATTGCAGGTGCAGCCCTATTATGGGATAATTTGACCTAGCTTGACATCTGGTTGAGAAACAATGGTTAATCATTGAATTTTAACAAATGTATCATTATTAATAGCTTCAATTGATTCAAGAAAACTTTTCACCCACCATAATCCATATATAATCAAGAAGTAACCAGAAATCTACTGTCTGTGGTTTAGACGTACTGTTTGATGAAAAACTTACATCAAAGCCCATATACAAAAAATTCTTCCCTAGCAATGAAAACATTAGGATTTGTCATACTCTACGCGTTCATTCAACAATTTATACAGCATACATATGTTATATACTTGTTTTGCTCGGTCTAGTCTTGAATACTGCTCACAAATCTGGCCACCCTTTTACGCTAATGACTCCAACTACATAGGATGCAACGAAAATTTATGAGACACATTGCAATCAAATGTAAGTTATCATTCTTCACTCTCTATCAAGATCTTTTCTCTTTTTTTTTAACATGCCTACTCTAGCGGAAAGGAGACAAATTAATGACCAAGTTTAGTAAATGTTCGGATGAGGGTGACACGCATGAACATGTATATACATATACATGGTGACACGTTTCAAAACTTCTTCCTGCAAAAACTACGTCAAATACCGATTTCATTCCAAGAATGTAAGTTATAGGAAGGATGACTCTATATAATGAAATGATTTTCAATTCTCTAAAGCTATTATTTAATGAGATATAACACTACAAGTTGACGGTTTTCAGCGTGAAAATCGATGGAATGCGTACTTACCGGAAGTTAGCCCACGGACTTCCATCCCACGTCCCTCTGTAAACCGACCAGTCTAAATACCTTTCTAAATCGACCATCCACGTGAACACTTTCCAAATCCTACGAGTTTTACTGAATGGAGGAACAGATAACATTTACGGCATACCTACGTCATCCAATATGGCGCATGGCGCAATGCGCGGGAATTCCGGAAATTTAAAGTAATAGAGCAGCAATGTATGAAAATATTGCAAAAATGACTAGATTTTATTGTATAACGGAATAAAAACAATGAAAACCCAAATAGGAAATTAAAGAACAAATTAACACAAAAATAAATACACCATTGACGAAACATAGTTTAAAAATATCAATTACCAAAAGAGCGCAAGATATAATATTTTTCACATAACTTATTCAGGAAATTTAAAGTATTAGAGCAGCAATATATAATAGTAATGCAAAAAAGACTTAATTTCATTGTAAAATAGAATTACACAACTGAAAACCCGAATAGAAAATTAAAGAATTACCATCAAAATAAATACACCATTGACGAAACATAGTTTAAAAATATCAATTTTCAAAAGAACGCAAGATATAATATTTTTGACATACATACCCGATAAGTAAACATTTGTGGCAAACCGTACATTTCGACATGAATTTTATAGTCACCGTAACAGATAACATGTTTTTTATACCAGTCCATTGAATGTGAAATTCATATAAACCGCAAGAGATAACATTTTTGGCATACCAGATTATCAAATGTGAACCTTACATCTATCACAAGAGATAACATTTGTGGCATACCTTACATTTTGACTTGAATTTTATAGTCACTGCAAGAGATAATATTTTTGGCATACCTATCATTTAAATGTGAACTTCATATGAAATGCAAGAGATAACATTTGTGGCATACCTATCCTTTAAATGTGAACTTCATATGAAATGCAAGAGATAACATTTGTGGCATACCTTACATTTTGTCTTGAATTTTATAGTCACCGCAGGAGATAACATTTTTGGCATACCTATCCTTTAAATGTGAACTTCATATGAAATGCAAGAGATAACATTTGTGGCATACCTTACATTTTGTCATGAATTTTATAGTCACCGCAAGAGATAACATTTTTGGCATACCTATCCTTTAAATGTGAACTCCATATGAAATGCAAGAGATAACATTTGTGGCATACCTTACATTTTGTCTTGAATTTTATAGTCACCGCAGGAGATAACATTTTTGGCATACCTATCATTTAAATTTGAACTTCATATGAAATGCAAGAGATAATATTTGTGGCATACCTATCCTTTAAATGTGAACTTCATATGAAATGCAAGAGATAACATTTGTGGCATACCTATCCTTTAAATGTGAACTCCATATGAAATGCAAGAGATAACATTTGTGGCATACCTTACATTTTGTCTTGAATTTTATAGTCACTGCAAGAGATAACATTTGTGGCATACCTATCATTTAAATGTGAACTCCATATGAAATGCAAGAGATAACATTTGTGGCATACCTTACATTTTGTCTTGAATTTTATAGACACTGCAAGAGATAACATTTTTGGCATACCTATCATTTAAATGTGAACTTCATATGAAATGCAAGAGATAACATTTGTGGCATACCTATCCTTTAAATGTGAACTCCATATGAAATGCAAGAGATAACATTTGTGGCATACCTTACATTTTGTCTTGAATTTTATAGTCACTGCAAGAGATAACATTTTTGGCATACCTATCATTTAAATGTGAACTTCATATGAAATGCAAGAGATAACATTTGTGGCATACCTATCCTTTAAATGTGAACTTCATATGAAATGCAAGAGATAACATTTGTGGCATACCTATCCTTTAAATGTGAACTTCATATGAAATGCAAGAGATAACATTTGTGGCATACCAGACTATCAAATGTGAACCTTACATCTATCACAAGAGATAACATTTTTGGCATACCTGTCTAATAATGTGAACTGAATGTCTACAACAAGAGATAACATTTGTGGCATACCTTACATTTTGTCTTGAATTTTATAGTCACCACAAGAGATAACATTTGTGGCATACCTATCCTTTAAATGTGAACTTCATATGAAATGCAAGAGATAACATTTGTGGCATACCAGACTATCAAATGTGAACCTTACATCTATCACAAGAGATAACATTTTTGGCATACCTGTCTAATAATGTGAACTGAATGTCTACAAAAAGAGATAACATTTGTGGCATACCTTACATTTTGTCTTGAATTTTATAGTCACCGCAAGAGATAACATTTGTGGCATGCCTATCATTTAAATGTGAACTTCATATGAAATGCAGGAGATAACATTTGTTGCATACCTTACATTTTGTCTTGAATTTTATTGTCACCGCAATAGATAACATTTTTGGCATACCTATCATTTAAATGTGAACTTCATATGAAATGCAAGAGATAACATTTGTTGCATACCTTACATTTTGTCTTGAATTTTATTGTCACCGCAAGAGATAACATTTTTGGCATACCTATCATTTAAATGTGAACTTCATATGAAATGCAAGAGATAATATTTGTGGCATACCTATCCTTTAAATGTGAACTTCATATGAAATGCAAGAGATAACATTTGTTGCATACCTTACATTTTGTCTTGAATTTTATAGTCACTGCAAGAGATAAAATTTTTGACATACATGTCCAGTAAATGTGAACTTTATATCTACCGCAAGAGATAAAATGTTTGTTATACCTGTCTAATAAATATGAACAACATGTCAACCATAAGAGATAACATTTTTGGCATACTTGACATTTTGTCATGAATTTCATATTCACTCCAACATAATACATTTTTAGCAGGAACTTGGTGTGTGTCGAATTAATATTTGGTGCCATCTTCATACAATAACCCTGAAATATTTTTAGCAAAGACCTCAACTGCATTCTTTTACTACCTCATACTGTGTTGTGTTACACCAGAAATAAATGTTTGTTTCACAATAGTACAATTTCACGTGAAACAAACAATTAGGTATATACCTGCTTCATACAAATGTAATTCAAGGCCTTCTTTCACCAATTCCCATTGAATGTTAATTATAAATCTAATCAATGAAGTTGCAAAACAATTTACTTATCCAAATCAGATTTTCAGAATTAAGAATGAGAATAGTGGCCAATACAGGTTTCTTTCCTGGTTTCAACCGTGTACATAGTTGCAAACAGGCAGCATCCCAAGCAGAGCTGGAGTATGACATAAAAATGAGTTAATTACCAGTTATGTATTTATAAATAAAAACATGTGAAAATCCATTATTTTATACAAAAAAGTTGCCTTATCTGGCCGTTGCCAAATTATTTTCCTATGACACCATATGTTTTTTTTACTAGTTTCAGATGCTGAATTTGGTAATCTTGCAGTTTTGACAATACATAGTTCTATTAACAGTGAGGTTTACATAATTTGTGAGAATGGCTCTCATGTCACAGTGTAATAGCTACTATGTGGAGTACGATACCTACAAAAATTCAGGACAAAATCTCTTGCGGTTCATATGAATTTCACATTTAATGAACAGCTATGACAAAAATGTTCTTTTGCGGTAGATATAAAGTTCACATTTAAAAGTCAGGTATGCCAAAAATGTTATCTCTTGCGGTGACTATAAAATTCAGGACAAAATCTAAGGTATGCCAAAAATGTTATCTCTTGCGGCACATATGAAGTTCACATTTTATAGCCAGGTGTGCCAAAAATGTTATCTCTATTGGTGACTATAAAATTCTGGACAAAATATAAGGTATGCCAAAAATGTTATCTCTTGCGGTAGATATGAAGTTCACATTTAAAAGTCAGGTATGCCAAAAATGTTATCTCTTGCGGTGACCATAAAATTCAGGACAATATGAAAGGCATGCCAAAAATGTTATCTGTTGAGGTGTCTATAAAATTCAGGAAAAAATGTAAGGTATGCCAAAAATGTTATCTCTTGCGGTAGAAATGAAGTTCTCATTTTATAGCCAGGTAATGCCTAAAATGTTATCTCTTGCGGTAGATATGAAGTTCACATTTTTTAGCCAGGTATGCCAAAAATGTTATCTCTTGCGGTGACTGTAAAATTCAGGAAAAAATGTAAGGTATGCCTAAAATGTTATCTCTTGCGGTAGATATGAAGTTCACATTTTTTAGCCAGGTATGCCAAAAATGTTATCTCTTGCGGTGACTGTAAAATTCAGGAAAAAATGTAAGGTATGCCTAAAATGTTATCTCTTGCGGTAGATATGAAGTTCACATTTTTTAGCCAGGCATGCCAAAAATGTTATCTGTTGAGGTGTCTATAAAATTCAGGAAAAAATGTAAGGTATGCCAAAAATGTTATCTCTTGCGGTAGAAATGAAGTTCTCATTTTATAGCCAGGTAATGCCTAAAATGTTATCTCTTGCGGTAGATATGAAGTTCACATTTTTTAGCCAGGTATGCCAAAAATGTTATCTCTTGCGGTGACTGTAAAATTCAGGAAAAAATGTAAGGTATGCCTAAAATGTTATCTCTTGCGGTAGATATGAAGTTCACATTTTTAGCCTGGTATGCCAAAAATGTTATCTCTTGCGGTGACTATAAAATTCAGGGAAATATGTAAGGTATGCCTAAAATGTTATCTCTTGCGGTAGATATGAAGTTTACAATTTATAGCCAGGTATGCCAAAAATGTTATCTCTTGCGGTGACTGTAAAATTCAGGGAAAAATGTAAGGTATGCCTAAAATGTTATCTCTTGTGGTAGATATGAAGTTCACATTTTATAGCCAGGTATTCCAAAAATGTTATCTCTTGCGGTGACTATAAAATTCAGGGAAAAATGTAAGGTATGCCTAAAATGTTATCTCTTGCGGTAGATATGAAGTTCACATTTAAAAGTCAGGTATGCCAGCAATGTTATCTCTTTCGGTAGATATTTAGTTCAGGTAGCACGATGTACATTATTATGTGCTGCGGCTCTGGTCAGTAGTCCACTGCATTTAAATTTTGTTAAAAATATTTCCGTACTTCACGGAGATGTATGTCAAAAATTTTATTATATCTTTCTGTATTTTGGAAATATATATTTATAAACTAAGTTTTGTCAATGGTGTATTTTTTTGTGTTAATTAGTCTTTTAATTGCCTTTTAGGCTTTTCATTGGTATTATTACGATACACAATATAATCTAATCATTTGTACATTATTTTAATATATTGCAGCCCTATTACTTTAAATTTCTGGTATTCCCGCTCATTGCGCCATCCGCCATATTTGATGACGTAGGTATGCCGTAAATGTTATCTGTTCCTCCATTCGGGACGACTCAAATCCTACGCTTCAAGCGTAAAATCTTCCCAAACCAATGATAATAACACGAAATAACGCTTTCTATGATAAATATTACGAGAAACACCGCAGAAATTACCTTCCTATTACGGTGATAAATATGCGATGCAAAACTAAGCATTTTTTTGCAATTTACGGGCATTTATTATGCTGAAATCAACTCCTCGCGGTCAACAGCATAATCCATCGTAAACTTTTCCCAAGAACTAATATCCTGCAGGTTAAGCAAACAAACTGCATATTTACGGGAAAGTGTACGATTTTACTCCCGCGCATATATCTCCGTTAGAAGCACATTCATCTCTCCGTATTTTTGATATTACTTAGACAATTACCCACTTAAACAAACACGTACCACCATCTGAAGATCTTTTAGCTAGTTTGCCCACAATAGTCATCCCAAATTACGTCCTACCACTGCGAAATCGGAAAATCGGCGATGGGTGGCAACGCATTACTTCAAAGCCTATATCTCACATACCAGAGCATACACACCCCCATATTTTTGCACATAGTAGCATAAAACGTCCTCTACCAAACACACACCATTCTTTGCATGGATATTCCCAAGTATCATACTTTGAACTTCGTGCATTCCATTTCATGCGAGCATTTGATCGGCAGCATGCAGTACCATAATTCTTCAACAGAGTGCAGTGCTCCGGTTATTTTGCCCAGGGTCTGGGGAATACCGAGTACGCCGATACCCCGCGCAGAAAAATCTGATCACCAACAGGTTATTCTGCGGTTATACCAGGAAATAACCGAGCACTCTGTTGTCTCCGGAGACTCCTGCGCATAAAAAACTTATCGTTCAGGTGGTTCAGGTTATTTTTCGGTTATGTGAGTAGTGTTGCGTGGCGTTGAGTACTCGGAGGTGCCTCATGTTGCTGTGTTAGGTTTTAACAGTTAATACCGGTTATTATCAGTGAACCAAGTGCTCGGTTTTGAATCCCTTGTCATTTTACTTGAAGCATTGAAGGCAGTGTCGGTTGTACACAGGTATTCCATCAGATGTGGTATACTAATATTATGTTGTGAGTGAACCATGGTGGTTCTTTTAATCTAGCATCGTTATTGTTTAAGTACTATTTCGTCTGCATAGGCATTTTTAGTGAAAGGTAAATGTGAGCTTAAGGGTATCGAATTTAAATTTTTTTACCCCTAAAAATCGTCGTTTTTCGATGAAATTTTCGGAACACAACCTGCTAATATGGCAATTTGAAAAAGTTAAAAACTCACGAATTTGTAGCAATTCAAACCCATGAGGTGAGTTCGCAGCACCGCCAATTGGTGTTTCCCCGCGTCTGCACCAGTGTCACGGTGATTGTTGAGAACATAAACTGCGATATAATGATGCCGGGGAATAGGAAAACAGCGGAAAGTGTGTTTCGAGACGCCTCACAATCGTTGAATATGCGCAAAAACATCAACGGGATGGGGGTTTTGATACCCAACGTCTCACGACATCGCGTATGTAAACCCCTGATAAAAATAAACTCCTCCGTGGTGGGTAGACGGAGGGTAAAGGAAGGGTAGTACCCTCCATGGTGGGTAGTGACCCTCCGTCAACCCACGCTCTACCCACCATGGAGGGTAAGGGAAGGGTAGCACTACCCTTCCACTACCCTCGCTTCGAGCTCCTTCGCTTACCATCCATCTACCCACCATAGATGGTAAGGGAAGGGTAGCACTACCCATCCACTACCCTCGCTTCGAGCACCTTCGCTTACCATCCATCTACCCACCATGGAGGGTAAGGGAAGGGTAGCACTACCCTTCCACTACCCTCGCTTCGAACTCCTTCGCTTACCATCCTTCTACCCACCATGGAGGGTAAGGGAAGGGTAGCACTACCCTTCCACTACCCACCATGGAGGGTAAGGGAAGGGTAGCACTACCCTTCCACAACCCACCATGGAGGGTAAGGGAAGGGTAGCACTACCCTTCCACGACCCACCAAGGAGGGTAAAGGAAGGGTAGCACTACCCTTCCACTACCCTCGCTTCGAACTCCTTCACTTACCATCCATCTACCCACCATGGAGGGTAAGGGAAGGGTAGCACTACCCTTCCACTACCCTCGCTTAGAACTCCTTCGCTTACCATCCATCTACCCACCATGGAGGGTAAGGGAAGGGTAGCACTACCCTTCCACTTCCCTCGCTTCGAACTCCTTCGCTTACCATCCATCTACCCACCATGGAGGGTAAGGGAAGGGTAGCACTACCCTTCCACTACCCACCATGGAGGGTAAGGGAAGGGTAGCACTACACTTCCACTACCCTCGCTTCGAACTCCTTCGCTTACCATCCATATACCCACCATGGAAGGTAAGGGAAGGGTAGCACTACCCTTCCACTACCCTCGCTTCGAACTCCTTCGTTTACCATCCATCTACCCACCGTGGAGGGTAAGGGAAGGGTAGCACTACCCTTCCACGACCCACCATGGAGGGTAAAGGAAGGGTAGCACTACCCTTCCACTACCCTCGCTTCGAACTCTTTCACTTACCATCCATCTACCCACCATGGAGGGTAAGGGAAGGGTAGCACTACCCTTCCACTACCCTCGCTTAGAACTCCTTCGCTTACCATCCATCTACCCACCATGGAGGGTAAGGGAAGGGTAGCACTACCCTTCCACTACCCTCGCTTCGAACTCCTTCGCTTACCATCCATCTACCCACCATGGAGGGTAAGGGAAGGGTAGCACTACCCTTCCACTACCCACCATGGAGGGTAAGGGAAGGGTAGCACTACACTTCCACTACCCTCGCTTCGAACTCCTTCGCTTACCATCCTTCTACCCACCATGGAGGGTAAGGGAAGGGTAGCACTACCCTTCCACTACCCTCGCTTCGAACTCCTTCGCTTACCATCCATCTACCCACCATGGAGGGTAAGGGAAGGGTAGCACTACCCTTCCACTACCCTCGCTTCGAACTCCTTCGTTTACCATCCATCTACCCACCGTGGAGGGTAAGGGAAGGGTAGCACTACCCTTCCACGACCCACCATGGAGGGTAAAGGAAGGGTAGCACTACCCTTCCACTACCCTCGCTTCGAACTCCTTCACTTACCATCCATCTACCCACCATGGAGGGTAAGGGAAGGGTAGCACTACCCTTCCACTACCCTCGCTTAGAACTCCTTCGCTTACCATCCATCTACCCACCATGGAGGGTAAGGGAAGGGTAGCACTACCCTTCCACTTCCCTCGCTTCGAACTCCTTCGCTTACCATCCATCTACCCACCATGGAGGGTAAGGGAAGGGTAGCACTACCCTTCCACTACCCACCATGGAGGGTAAGGGAAGGGTAGCACTACACTTCCACTACCCTCGCTTCGAACTCCTTCGCTTACCATCCATATACCCACCATGGAAGGTAAGGGAAGGGTAGCACTACCCTTCCACTACCCTCGCTTCGAACTCCTTCGCTTACCATCCATCTACCCACCATGGAGGGTAAGGGAAGGTTAGCACTACCCTTCCACTACCCTCGCTTCGAACTCCTTCGTTTACCATCCATCTACCCACCGTGGAGGGTAAGGGAAGGGTAGCACTACCCTTCCACTACCCACCATGGAGGGTAAGGGAAGGGTAGCACTACCCTTCGACTACCCACAATGGAGGGTAAGGGAAGGGCAGCACTACCCTTCCACTACCCTCACTTCGAACTCCTTCGCTTACCATCAATCTGCCCACCATTAGGGTGGTCCATATCTGCAAAATGGGTAAAAATGCGAGGGGCGGACTCGTCAAAAGTTTCGTTTTTACATACAGGTCTCAAATCCAAATCGGAAGACTGTGCGATAATGTTTATTGGTCGCGCAGGGCGCGGTAAATTTGAACTATTGAATTTGCCCAAAATGGCATCCTTTTGCTCTTCAGAGCTATGTTATTGACCGTACAAAAAACGGTAATGAACGAATGTGGCATCGTTTGATGTCATTTGTCACCCGGAACCATTGTGGACCATGATGGCGTACTTTTAGAACTTCTGGTTGCCTACCTTCCAGGAAAAGTAAATTTATTTTCGTATTTTTAAGTGTCAATCACTTGTAACTGGGTTTTTAGGGATGAAAGGCACAAAAATATGAAAAATGTAAAGGTTTCTTTATTCTTGTTTCACTGCTTTCCTCTTCATCCTTTAGCAACTTCAACATACAAAACATGTTTGTTCTTTTCATCCTTGTGAGTACAATATCAAAATGTTTGAATAAAGTGTCGCCTCTTTCGGCAGCATCATTTGTGGATGGCTTATTATTTACATAGTGCTTGAGTTTCAAACAAACTGCGATTGCTCTTCCAATCTTTAGCTTCCATTTCGCTAAATTTGGGCTTCACACTTACTGAGTTTCGAGAAAAAACGTAATGAACCATGATTGGCAAAAACAGACAGCTGCAATCCCTGAATGGAGTTGTCTTATTTGTTGACATGAGCTTTATACACATTCGCATCATCGATGGGGTTTGATTTGATAGCATAAACTATAGCCTTTTTTCCTCTAAAGCCACATTGGGATCAAACAGAGCAAGGCACACAAGCTCAGGAGACAGAAACCACAGGCGTCCTAGAGACTTGTAGCCCGCAGCCTTCCACAGTTTCCCCCTGGCATCATTCTTCTTGTGGCGGTTAATCTCAAGCTGAAATGTTTTTAATAGCTGCAAATGAGTGCCAGGGGCTTTTGCTGGATATTGGCCCATGTACGTAGAAGCTAAAGCCTGGGAGAGCAAACGTAGTTTGTTTGAGACTCGAGCTCTATGTGAATAATATGCCATTCACAAATGATGCTGCCGAAAGAGGCGTCGCTTTAGCCAAAACATTTTAATCATGTACTAACAAAGGATGAAGAGAAAAAACGGGTTTTGTATGTTGTCGTTGCTAATGATAGGAAAGCAGTTGACATAGCAGAGACAGTGAGGGATCTGAACAAGATTCTAGTAATCATGGAAAGGATAATGGCCAGATATCAGCTGAAGATAAATAAGAAGAAGGCTAGGACATTAGTGTGTGGCAGGAAAGAAGAGGGCAAAACCAATGTCAAACTAGGAAAACAAAAGCTTGAAGAGGTGGAAGAGTTCTGTTACCTAGGAAGCAGAGTAACCAATGATCGGCGAAGCAAAAAAGAAATAGTCAGCAGAATAGCCCAGGCGAAGAGGGCATTCTATCAAAAGAAGAATCTACTTACAGCTGGAAATAAAAGCGTATAATTAATGAAACGATTCATCAGAACATACATCAGGAGCATGTTTCTTTACGGCAGTGAGGGATGGACGATGACAGCAGCAGAAAAGAAAAGGGTAGATGCATTCGAAATGTGGTGCTACAGAAGAATGATGAAGATGAAATGGATCGACCAAGTAACGAGGAAGTCCTAAGAAGAGTGGGAGAAAAGAAAAGTCCTCTGAATACCCTGAGAAGAAGATGGAACAACTTAATCGGCCATATCTTGAGACACGATGGCCTGATGAAGACTATCGTCGAGGGAAAATGGAACGGGAAGATTGGAAAAGGCAGGATGAGATATGAGATACATGGAACAGGTTGTGAAGGATGTAAAAGAGAAGAATTACTTCACAATAAAAAGGTTGGCCGATAGAAGAATCGAGTGAAAAGCTGCGTCAAACCAATCCTAGGATTGTTGACCATTGATGATGATGATGAGGAAATCAGTGAAACAAGAATAACGAAGCCTATATCGTTTTCTTAAATTTGTGCCTTTCATTAAACACCCAGATTACAAGCGATTAACACTTAAAAAAACAAAAATTAAATTACGTATCCTGGAAGGTAGGCAACCATAGGTTTCGAAAGTACGACTGCATGGTCCACAATGGTTCCAGGTGACAAATGACATCAAACGATGCCACAATCGTTCATTACCGTTTTTTGTACGGTCAATAACATAGCTCTGAAGAGTAAAAGGATGCCATTTTGGGCAAATTCAATACTTCAAATTTACCGCGCCCTGCGCGACCAATAAACATTATCGCACAGTCTTCCGATTTGGATTTGAGACCTGTATGTAAAAACGAAACTTTTGACGAGTCCGCCCCTCGCATTTTTACCCACTTTGCAGATATGGACCACCCTAACCCACCATGGAGGGTAAGGGAAGGGTAGCACTACCCTTCCACCACCCACCATGGAGGGTAAGGGAAGGGTAGCACTACCCTTCCACCACCCACCATGGAGGGTAAGGGAAGGGTAGCACTACCCTTCCACCACCCACCATGGAGGGTAAGGGAAGGGTAGCACTACCCTTCCTCTACCCTCGCTTCGAAGTCCTTCGCTTACCATCCATCTACCCACCATGGAGGGTAAGGGAAGGGTAGCACTACCCTTCCACTACCCTCGCTGGCAGTAAATGACACATTCGCACACTCACTCGGCAGAAAAAGTAAGGGAGCTCTCAATCACACGTACAAAGTCAGGCATACGGAGAAACTTAGTGGCAATAAATGACATATTCGCACACTCACTCGGCAGTGTGTCATTATTGCCACTTAAGTTTCTCCGTATGCTTGATTTTGTACGTGTGATTCAGAGCTCCCTTACTTTGTATATAATATTGCCTTCCCCCTCTCCCCCCACCCCCTTTTTATTTATTACAGACGTAGATACGTTCTTTTCATTGTTGTACGACTCAAATAACATGGAGGAGGGGAGGGATCCGTGGGACCGCTCTGTATGAACCCCGTAGACCCGCGCCTCTGAGGTGTGCACGTGTGCATATCGCTTCCATCAGCATTCTACCCCGTTTGTCATTCGTCGGTCAATCGTTAACAGTCTATTTCGCAGCGGTATCATGGAAGCTACCGTGGATTACAAGACATGGTACGCAAAGGTGAGGTTCTGCCGGGACCATATCGTACGAGATATATCAGTGAAAAAAATAAAAAGCGACGGCAAGCACTTCAAACCGGCAGCCCTGGAGGACTTCAGTATTCAGGACCATTATGCGGTGAAAACGGATGAGTTTGACCCGGACGGCAAGGAGAGGTGGTACTTCGCCCATGTCGGTCGTCTGGCAGGTATGATTAATTCATTATTTTACGATTGCCTTTACTTGTTATTTTATGTTCACAAGTCTTCGCCAAATATTGGAAAGGCCCTGTTGTTTGGTCGCTAGGACTTGCACTTTTATTTTAGGTAAGAGATAAGGATTAAACTTCTACTTAATTTAAAAATGAAATTCGAAGAAGAATTTTTTCCTGTGTCGAAATTAATGTTTTTGTGACTTTATTTCGCCAAAGTTGCCCTGTTAAAAATTCCCCATAGAAAATCCCTATAGGGACATGGAATTCCTTGTAGGGAATTGGCATTTCCTATAGGGACACCTATAGGGAAATGAAATTTCCTATAGGAACATGAAATTCCCTATAGGGATTTTATGTTCCCAATGGGGAACTCCATTAAAAACCCCTATAAGGACATGAAATTCCCTATAGGAAAATGAAATTCCCTATAGGGATTTTATGTTTCCCCATTGCCAATTCCCTATAAGGACATGCAATGCGGAATTTTTAACAGGGTGGTATGTTGGGTCTATATCTAATGTTTCATCATTTTTCAGAGAGTATCGAGGCCTTAACCGGGAATACTAATAGAAGAATTAGCTGGCCGGCGACATGCCCTCGGCATTGTCCGAGGGAGGAAGACCCACCGGGTACTTCACAGGATGAAGCAGCTGCCTGTGTGTCCACGGAAAGTATATCACAGCAGCGAGCCAGAAAGGTAAGCATTCGAACCTCTACATATATGTTTTTTTCGTACATATTAACTCTTTGTAGGTGGCCAAGTAACTTGTTGCAATTCCTAATGCACAACATTGGTGCATGTGCAATATCCGCATTTTCAGGTGGAGAGAACAAACAAGAGAAAAGTGGCACAGGAAGAGGCTATGAGAGTTTTTGTAAACAACTCTGCTGTAGCCTTTACTACAGAGGAGGAAATGAACAAAGAAATGTCTCACCAGTCAAAGACTCTCTTGGAAAGAATGCTGGATGAGAGAGACAGACGGCTGGAGAGGAGAATCCGAGAGATTGTCGAGGAGAGTGTCTCCTCCATTGTGACTAAAAAGCTGTCCAAGCTAGAAGGAATGATATGTAAGTCCAACAGAAATGTGAAGAGTATGTGAAAAAGTTGTGCCTCTGCAAGGTAGTTGCTGATATCATGGCACAACTGTTACGTTATAATTGCTGAGTGCCAAGTGAAAATGGAGTGAACTGGTATTGTACACATTGTTACTGAGCTAATAAGAAGAATACCTAGATGCTCTTCTATTTAAGATGCCATAACCTGTGAATGTTACATTGATTTTTTTCTCATGTTGTTTCTGACAAATTGTCTTCATGTTCTTAGCCACTCTGAGCCAGTCATGCACGAGCAGTCGGGATGAAGGTGCATCCAACAGTGGGGTACTCACTTCTACTCCCCACAAGGTAAGATCATACAGTCTAGGTGCTTCTATTATGATTACCTCCATGTGTAACATCCTCATTAATGCAGTGGGTATTTTCTCTAATTGGGTCATGAATACTTAGTACCCTGATAACCCTTAGCTATGCTCATCCCTCCAGGTCCCTATCGGGTTCGGTTGTAACATGGACAGAGGTTTGCATACGTCCATGATGGCATCAACGCAAGATTCTGACTGGGCCACTTGCTTGTTAATTGGTGTTTTTGGGGAGGAAGAGGCCAAACTCATGCGCCAGTATCCCCGAAATGAAAATTTGAAGGCATTTCCCCGGGGCTTCCTCTCTGCAGCCAAAGGTACTTATGATATATGTAATGTTGGTCTTAGATGATAACTCATAGCAGTTATGGTCCAAGATGTGATAGCAGTTTTAATATATAAAGAAAGGTATTACAATTCTGGACTAGTGCTGAAATACTTGGTTAGGGTGATAATACACTTTGCTTAAGATTTGGCAAATTATTTGAATTTAAGGCAATGGAACAGCATAATGAGGTAACATTTGATTTCTGAACTGATTAGCCATTTCATTTTGCATTATGCATCATTGCCAGTCTATTGCTAATTGGTTCCTGTTTTAGGAAAGTTATCTGATATTATTGGTCTGACCTAATGGACTATGCTCTATTTTGTTTTCTGCTTTGACAATGGCACTTGCCCACTAGGTTCAATTTTAACTTTGTCGATGTTTTTGAGTGTTCACTTTTGTGTTATTCCTCTGACATTGCATTGCTCAAAGAGGTAATAATGTGGAAGTTGATGAATGATGCTGACGTTCTGTCCTTTAATACTGTCATTGGATTCCAGAGCTTGCCAGGAAGCGGATGGGAGGAAATAACTTCTCTGGAGATATGGAGAAAATTATTGAAAGGCTGCCAGCATTTCTGTCACGTAGGGCAAGGGACCTCAGTGGCCAAAGAAATTCCAGCAGTGGAAATAGGTAATATAATTAAAGTAGTGGGGGTACAATTGTACCTGTTTGATAGTAATGGAATGCAATCAAGAACAAGTTATCCCATACCAGCCATTATGGCCAATGGTGATGAAATTTTTGGATGCAGCTTTCAGTGCTAAGCATGAATTTCCATGAGTTACATTTTCCATGATGTTTGATTGTATTCTATCTAATAATTGGTGACAAGTTATCTATGATTGATATCAGCCAACAAAGTGATTTGTGCTTAAAAAGTGACAATTTTTAAAATACCTAATCATGTCTCCTGTGATCCACATGTAACTCAAATGCATATATTTCAATGATTGGTATGAGCCATGACTTCTGCTTTTGCTTACAGTGCAAATACACCAAAGACAAGAAGGAAGGGGAGCTTGGCCCATCTTGTTGACCCTCCCCATCCTAAGGTGCGGAAGGAGCAAGGGGAAGAGGAACTACAGGAGAGGTGAGACACTTCAATATGTTCTTTCAATATAACCAGTGCTGTCATGGTGATTTTTTTCTTGGCCTATTTGCCCTATCCAGCCTATTGATATTAAACACATCCAATTTATAGGCTATATTTTATTTTCTAAAGAAACACAGCAGAAAAGCCACTTTATCCTCAATGGAATTGATTCAATAACTAGTACATGAAATGCTTCGATTAATTTTGTCTCAATTTAACTTTGTGGTAATGATCTAAACATGCATTTCTTTGGTAACGCTTTAATTCAGCTGGGGTTAAACTGGGGGCCATTGGCTGATTGACAAGTTGCCAATTATCTGTGATAGGAAGAATGTTAATAGCTTCTGCTTTTTTTTGACAGGCAAACAATGGCAGGGAGTGAAAATATAAGTTTTGCCCACCTTCATAATGAGTGGAAAGATATGGAGAACCCTATGGAAGAGAATATACAGAGGCCTGGTACTCGAAATGTGGAAGTTCAGGACAGGTGAGACACTCTAGTATGTCCTTCCAACCTAACTATTATAACTACTACAACAGCAAAAATGCAGGTACCGATTTAGTGTAAAAAAATGCTATGTAAAAATATGCTTATCCATGGTAATGAAATAGCATGACATTTGTACTAAGTCTGTTCTAGAAACATTTTAAGTTAATGGAAACAGATGTAATAAGTAATAAAACACAGAAATGACAGTTTTAAAAATGATGAGATTAGAATTACCTTTTCATATTTCACCTAGGTAGAAATGGCTTTTGATTCTCAATAGATGGGATGTAAGTAAAAATTTTTGTAGCATTTCTGTTCGTACAGAGAATAAATTGGCAGCCTACTTCTTATCATAGTTTCTCTTCACTAGATGGATTTTTTCTGGTTAATGGCTAGGTACATGAAATGAAAACTTAGCAAAAAAATTAACCAGATCTGATCTAAGGTCGACCTTTCCACGGATTTCTTATGAAGTTTAGAAAGTAGATGCTCTACCTTAATGGGAGTGGTTCAATTAATTCAAAGTATGCTTCAATTAATTTTTTTGTAATTCTGGGAAAACTGACAAAAAAACGGGACACTCACATTTAGAAATGTGAGTGTCCTATTTTTTATATTTTTGTGTTTCTATGTTTTTCGTGTGCTATCTTCATGTGTGTTTCATCGGCTCTTTTGAGTGCTACTTCCGTGATATATATATATATATATATATATGCTAAAAATAGCATTTATAAATGCTACTTTTATAGGACTTGTGTGCACAATATATTGTTTTGTACTTGTCATTCATGATATTTCACTGAGGTTTTCCAAAGATAACCATGGTTAACCACAAGAACACTATATAAAGGACGTTGATTTCCAATTTTAACAGTGTTGCCACTGGGCGCGCCAAAATAGAAGTTCCATCTTTGGCCACGGGCGACGCCACAGTCAACGGAGATGCACGTATCAGACGCTTATGGCCCTTACTACGCGTAATTATCAAAATTTATTTTCGCAGCCTGTACGGTACCATGACGAGTGATACTGCAAGTAATTCTTTTAAGCATTAGAAAATGATTGTATATACTTTAGGTAAGAGCCATCGTCAAGAGTACTTTCCAGGGCATCGGGAAATAGAAATCAGTAACACCCGATGTCAGACGAATTCGGCGATGTGAACGACGGAATCAAATACGGAATTCCTCTCTAGCAATCCTGATTTATGATTATGAATGACACAGTAAAATAATTACAACGATTGATTTACATGAAACATTCAAAAGCTATTTCATTCCCGGTCATTAGATGCCAAATAACATACACTTTCTAATTACGCCGCTAGAGAAGAAAGCAGATGACGTCTTTACGTTCACTATTCCGTACATAATTATAGTATAATACACAGAAATTGATGAATGAAGGAAATCGAATTGAAGGTCATTTATTTTCAACCCATATTTTTGTTTCATTCAAGTCAATACGGAATCAGATGTTACAAAAGGCATGGAATTAACTATTATTACCAAACATTTCTCACCTACAGACTACGGCCGATGAGAAAGAACCTAAAAATAAATAATGGACACCATGGGGCACGTAAAACTAGTTTATCAGTCAATATACAGTCTTTCGCTCGCAGATAATGAACTTCACACCCTTAAAATAACAAAACTTGGGAGATATAGGTCCAATGTTACACTGAATAGTCTCTCACAAATAATGGTCATAATCTTAAAATGGCAAAACTCGGAACGCACACGTAAATAGTCTCTCACTCTGCAGAAAAACAATGAATGGCATACTCTTAAATGACGAAACTTGGAAGGCATAAGTCAATATTACACTGAACGTAGACTTTCTCTCCACAGATAAAGAATGTCACACACTGGAATGACTACACATGGGGCGCACAAGGCAATAATATAATGAATGCAGTGTCTCTCTCTCGCTTTCCACATAAACAATTTATGTCATACACTAGGGATGGCAAAACTCGGAACTCACAAGTCATTATTTATACACTGAATGCAACCTTTCTCTCTCCGCAGATAAAAAAATAATGTTATGCACTGGGAACGACTACACATGTGACGCACAAGGTAATATTGAATGCAATATCTCTCTCTCACTCTCTGTCGCTTCCCTGCACATAAACAATGAATTCCATACACCAGGAATGACTAAACTCGGAACTCACAGGTCATTATTACACTGAATGCAGCCTTTCCTCTTTCTCTCTCCGCAGATAAACAACGAATCTTATGCACTGGGAATGACTATACATGTGACGCACTAGGCAATATTATAATTAATGCAGTATCTCTCTCCCTGCAGATAAACAGAATGTCAAACACTAGGAATGACTACACATGGGACGCACAAGGTAATATTAAAATGAATGCAGTATCTTTCTGTCGCTTTCCACATAAACAATGAATTTCATACACTAGGAATGACAACACTCGGAACTGATAAATAATTATTACACTGAATTCAGCCTCTCTCTCTCCGCAGATAAACAAAGATTGTATTGCACAGGGAATGACCACGCATGGAACGCACAAGTGAATTACACTGAATGCAGTCTCTCTCTGCAAATAGACAATGCATACTCAAGACTGAGCAATGATTTCGAATACAAAAAATATTACGATTTCGGTTTTGAAAAGTAAGAAGCAAGCGCTAACGCTTGTTCGGGGGAACGAGCGTCACCCGAGTTTACTAACCTTAGCCTTAAACAAACTTTGGTTTCGCTAACCCAAGAATGCGGTTCTTCTTCACTAGATTAGACTGTTCTTTACAACACCACGCACAAAACAGCCCCGTTTACCCATTTTCAAACGAAGTCTCACCGAAATTAATTATGAGCGCAATCCATTCTTAACGTAAAGCAATGCTACAATGCCATACACATGTGCCTCGAGTACTAGCACTAGTGCTACCTGTCGGCAAGTTCAGGAACCCTATTAACCCGTGACTGAAATTTAAGCAAAAGACGATCGAATGCGCAACAAGATCAACATCCTTTATATAGTGTTCTTGGTTAACCATGTGCATTCCCTTCTTTTGTTATTGGTTTAAGAGAGCAGTGTCTGAGGACCAATGATGCATCATTGGGGCATGCAGTGGCAGAAGCGGTTAGGGTTGTGGTGAATGAGGAAATGTAAGTATAGTTTACAGGATTGTTAAGAAAACCCAAGATTTTGTTTGGGTTTTTTTGGGCAATTATTTTTTTTTTAACTGTGCCACCATTTAAACAGGAAGATATGTAAGAATAATTGTCAAATACATACTTCTATATAAATACTTAATGTTATAAATTTATTCTAAACTTGCTGCAAAAATAAAAACTCGCGGGTTTCTATTTCTGAAGTTATGTATTTCTAGGGGTATTTTCCAATCACCTTGCGCAGGTTAGTGCACATTGTTGCAAAACAAATTATGTAGTCTCTTTCGATAAGCTATAGACTATATACTATCACTAGGCAGAGTCTATATAAATCATAGACTCTGCCTACCTCTTCATTCGTACATGAAAACTATATCACTCAAAAGATGGTAAAGCATAGTTCTTTGGAAATTAGGAAGGTCGTCGTCTATATCCGCGGAATTCAGGATACCTAATTTTCAAAGTTGGCGGAACATTTCTTATGAACATTTGAGGCACTGTCTGTCTAGTTCCTGATCTTATAAAATCATCGTAAATCAAAGATTTCACATTCTAGTATGGTTTGCTAATCATCTTGGTATCAATGGGGTTACTAATGGTGTGCAGCACAAGATGCTTCCTTTCGGACCCTATAAACCCTTTAGTTGCTTGCTTGCATGCTAGTAGTGAATGCTTGGTGACCTTCACCCCCTGCCACACACCCTCGCGGTGGCTTGCAGGGTATCGTGTAGATGTAGATGAAACAGTAGATTGCAAGCACCCAGTAGCTTACGAAGTTTCGTTGCAGGCTTCAGCAAAACTCAATGTTTTATGAAAATATGTAAATATAATAAACACCGGCCTCTCTTAATTGAGAAGCCTATTGGCTTCTCAATTTCTCCCCTTTGCTCCTCCTCTTTCCCTCAGATATTATCGCACCATGCTTGCAACACACGGATAGGGAAGAACATCTGTAGCACTGTTAAACTCTTTAAAGACACCACTTGCAAAAGCACTTGCTCACTCAGAGGAATCTTATAACAAACTAAATGCCGCCCGTCACTCTCACTTGATACTTCAGGTTGAAGGGTTGTATCCTTCCTGCAGATATTTTATTTTTCCTTCCTAACGGAGCTTACAAAAATACCCTCGGTACCCTCTTTTGGGAAATCTGTTGTAGGGCACACCCTGGGAATTTCTATGCCTCAGTAAAATGAGGAGACCCATTTCTTCCCAGGAAATATTTTTGTATGCTGCTTATAAGCATGTTAACTTTTCTGCTGCATTTTGCAAACCCACACCATGTTCCTTACGGAGATTTACATGGGAAATGAAATGCCTTAAGACCCCATACTGTCAACTAAATGTCAAACGCCCTATAGGGGAATGCTGCGTAGCACTCGAGGTCATTGGACGGGAGCAGCCAGGGTCAGCAGCTTTTCAAGTCCCTTTTCATGAACCTATATAAATAAATCAAAGTTCAAACTTCTAATATATTATATTATTTATATTATATTGCAAGTTTATTTTAAGTTATATTATATTATCATATTAGTTATACTTGCAATGTAAATAATCGCAAAGAAACATGAACTTCCATGTTTCTTTGCGATTGCCTCAAAAAGTAAGCTGCTGATCAAAAAATGGAAAAATAATGGTTATTACTTTTTAAGATACTATCAGTTCAGGAATATAAAAAATATCCTTCATTTACTTGAGCGTCATCATCAAATACGACCGAAAACACATCTAAAATTAAAAATTGTCTAAAATCTTCTAAGTAGATTCCATTACTTCGGGAGCTCGACCTCTCATATGTCTGTAAATGTTCTGTTCTGTTTACTCAGAACTGAAATCACAATTCTGTGCACGAAATTGTTAGATGGAAATGAAAAAAAAATTTGGTGAAAAAATTAATCTCCTAACCACAACCATTCACTCATAAATCAAAAATTAAAATAAGCAAAAGGTGACAACCACCGAAAAATCTGATTTGATAGCATTACGTCATTTTCCTCCCATCCTTGACTGCTCTTATGGGAAGGGGAGGGGGGTTCTCGGAAGGTCTGCTCTCACAGATGCTGTCGCAATCGCTCGCATTGGGAGAGTCAGCTGTGCCCCCCCCTTTGCGATAAGGCGAAGGAGCTTCGCGGGCTCAGTTGTGATTGGATGAAGTCATTATACGTCAGAGGTTGCACCACACCCACTTTTCGAAAAGGGTTAAAAACATCAGTTTTTCGTTGCTTATAACTCGAGAAATAATTGACGGATCAAAAAACAGAAAAATACGGGTCTTTATTTTACAAACTCTATCATATTCGGCAATAAAAAAATATAGTAAATTAATATAGTAAATATTGTCCAATTTTAATTGGAGATTTTGAGAAGTGGTTTCTAATTTTCTAGAGTTAGTTAAAATATAGTTCCTGTTTGGTTATTTATATCTGCTACTTGTTTTATGTGGAGTTTCCTCACCTGCCTTCAGTGGAGTAGGAAAGAATTTTTGATCTTTGACAGGGCATAACATAGTGAAACCTGTTGTTTCAAAAACGTTACACCACAGAGCTTCTCTATAAAGAAAAAGCAAAATTTTGCTTTGCATCCAGTTTTCGACATGCAAGTGCCACCTATACAGATGTAGGTTTGGCAGGGTTATACATTGACCAAGATAATAGTGCATCCAAGGGTTAAAACTCTAGCAAATATAAATAGCCTATCCAAGATAGAAAATTCTATTAATATGTGTGTTAATTATGTTAAGGAAGAGTAGCAAGTGTGTCATTTTGTATGATGATATCAACCCTACTTAAATTCATGTGTACACTATGAAGAAACATTTTACTTCATTAAGTTTAATGTCTGTATGTTTAAAGATATTAATTTTTGTCATAGGAGGTGATTCTGCTTGTCATATTAATATTAAACTCCCATTAAAATTTCATAGTGATTCAAATTAGAGAATTCTATTAAATTTGTATTTTTTAAAGACATTATTGAAAGTTAATTTAATTTAAACTCAACACAAGATTTATTCATTCCTATAAAATACAAATTGTGCTCATCAGGTTTTTTTTAATGTTTTTCTTTTAAACACCTTGGTGGGTTTTTTTTGGGTTGGGCAAAATAGTAACCACCCAGGTAGTCTACCTTGATTACTGCAACTGTTATTCATTTTATATGGCATAGTGTACAATATTTCTGTTCTTTTGTTTCAGGGCAGGGAGTGAATGTGCAGGGAGTATGAAAATTCTGTGACCCGCATTTACTGTGCTATATGAATAAAAGTTTTATTTTTGACCACAGCCTCTTGTGTTTCATTTAACTCGTCACATTACTTGCGGCGTGAGAAAAATATATATGCCATTGAATGCTAAGGGAAATAATAAGAGAAGGGGAATGCACTAACAGTTAGTGAAAGTGTTGTATTGGGTATTTCTCCATTGCTCTTGGCGATGTAGTGTACCACTTCCTGAAGAATCAGGATTAATGCAAATACGTTATTACACTTTCGAAATATATGTACTACTCTGTATATGATGTGAAACCTAGAATTGAAGGATAGCATTACCCTTTCCCTACACTACACAGATAGTAGCACTCCCCTTCATCTACACTCGACGGAGGGTAGCTCTACCATTCGCCTACCCTCAATGGAGGGTAGCTCTATCCTCCATGGATGGGAGCCCTACCCACCATTGAGGGTAGCCCTACCCGCCATTGAGGGTAGCCCTACCCACCATTGAGGGTAGCCCTACCCACCATTGAGGGTAGCCCTACCCACCATTGAGGGTAGCCCTACCCACCATTGAGGGTAGCCCTACCCACCATTGAGGGTAGCCCTACCCACCATTGAGGGTAGCCCTACCCACCATTGAGGGTAGCCCTACCCACCATTGAGGGTAGCCCTACCCACCATTGAGGGTAGCCCTACCCACCATTGAGGGTAGCCCTACCCACCATTGAGGGTAGCCCTACCCACCATTGAGGGTAGCCCTACCCACCATTGAGGGTAGCCCTACCCACCATTGAGGGTAGCCCTACCCACCATTGAGGGTAGCCCTACCCGCCATTGAGGGTAGCCCTACCCACCATTGAGGGTAGCCCTACCCGCCATTGAGGGTAGCCCTACCCACCATTGAGGGTAGCCCTACCCGCCATTGAGGGTAGCCCTACCCGCCATTGAGGGTAGCCCTACCCGCCATTGAGGGTAGCCCTACCCGCCATTGAGGGTAGCCCTACCCGCCATTGAGGGTAGCCCTACCCGCCATTGAGGGTAGCCCTACCCGCCATTGAGGGTAGCCCTACCCACCATTGAGGGTAGCCCTACCCACCATTGAGGGTAGCCCTACCCACCATTGAGGGTGACTCGGAGGGTAGCCCTACCCTCCGTGAATGGTAGCGCTACCCTCCATGGAGGGTAGCCCTACCCTTCGTCTACCCTCCACGGATGGTAGGGCCTACCCTCCAATGTTCTAAAATACGCTCCCTCTACCCTCCATGGAGGGTAGGCGGTGGGTAGCACTACCATCCGACTACCCTCAATGGAGGGTAGGCCTACCCACTATGGAGGAGTTTATTTCTATCAGGGAATGCCCTTCAGAAGCTAAAACCCAGCATCTCACGACATCGCGTATTTAAACAATACAGCCCCTCGGAAGCTGTAAGCCAAAGTCTCACGACAGCGCGTTTTAACAATGCCCTTCAGAAGTTAAAACCCAACGACTCACGACATCGCGTATTTAAACAATAAAGCCCCTCGGAAGCTAAAAGCTAGCGTCTCACGACAGCGCGTTTTAAACGATGCCCTTCAGAAGTTAAACCCAACGACTCACGACATCGCGTATTTAAACAATGTCCTTCAGAAGTTAAAACCCAACGTCTTACGACATCGCTTTTTACACAATAACTATTCAGAAGCGCAGGACGTAGGGGAGAGCTCTAGGTGAAATGTCGAGGAACCCCTCTAGCGGTGGTCTCGGGAACAACCCAACGGCGTTGAAAATCATCGATTTTCAGGTGAAAAATGGTGATTTTCGGATTGTTATATCTCATGAAATAATGGCACTGGAGCAATATAAGTCATGTCATAATAAATCTACATCCTTCCTATATATCCAACAGTCGGAATAAAAGCCCTAATGAACACCGTTTTCACAGGATATCTGTTTGAAGTTCGATACCCTTAAACTCACATCTACCTTAGTGAAGTTTAATATATTAATCCTATTTTATGCATGATAAGTAGTGCATGTTTGGTGAGAATTCACCCCCTGCCACACACCTTTATGGTGGCTTGCAGGGTATTATGTAGGCGTAGATTATTAGTACTTCCATCCTAATCTTTCACAATGTACCTATATGACCTGATTTTTTTCCATAACTATGTCATACCATTGCTATTATGAAGGAAGTACCTATTGTCAAAGAAGGAAAAAAGCTCCTTTCATTGAAATAATTCGAGGTTCACTATTAAATGTTTTCGGAATCGCAGGGATGTTATATTGAATGAATTCGCCTCTCGAATTTGAATAAACGGAACCTGGAATGATGTTCCTCCAAACTATGTACGTTATCGTGAATGTTTTTTTGCCTGGAAATTTTGATTAATCTGAATAAATTACAGATGCGTGTATCATGCATTAACAGCATGTAACTTATATTCTTGCCTTGTAATTTTTATTTCAATAATTTGATGATCCTGCCATATGGCAGTATGAACTGTTTTGGACGCCTTCTCGCGTAAAGGCACTGCCCAGTCAACACAGGAAATATGGCCACATTCTGGCCATATTGTGGGCTACCTCTGGCAGTTATGGCTATGGCTAGCCACAATTCTCCCACACTATGGCCGAATTGTGGATCATGTTTGGCTGGCCATAATTAGGCTGGCCAAACCAATCCAGTTTGTGGCCATATTAAGTTTTAAGTTTGGTTGGCCACATTCATGTATTACAACTTCAGGTTCTTCAAATGTTATTTGATTATGTTTTGAGACTGATTTCCACTACATTCCAGCTGAGAGGAATTTAATTTACTTAGAAAGTAATCTGAATTGTTTTCCCTTGGTTTCCAAAGGTAGCTCTACTGTCTCTGAAACTTTTCTGAATTTTCCAAAACTTATCTTTCAAGTTTTTTTGGTTAAAAATTCTTTGCTTTTCTTCTGCGATGATCAAATCGATTTAACGGCACATCATTTGAAACTATATAACATTTTCTCTTATGCTTACCTCGATGATATTATTTCATAGGAATAGGTTACTTCACCCCACGTCCGAAGGACTGACATAGGTAGTGCACCCCTTGGAAAGGCAGAGTGGTCTTTAAATGTTATCTTAAAGAGCAAGTTTATTGTTGCGTTTTAATGAATAAAATCTTTAAATGCAATTCACAACAAATTTACCGCGGCCCAGAACCTAAATACCACACATAGCGCAGTGCTAATTACTTAACTTCTACGTATTTAGGAATCTAAAATGTGTAATAGGTGTCGATAAAATAGTTTGATACCTTGGCCTGGAAATGAAACACTACTAAACATTAACATAATTATTTTACGTTCATATGAAACCGCTGTTGTTTACATCACGGTCGTAAGAGAAAAACTGAGCATCGAGTGGCGTGTGCGGCAATCGCTAAAATATAAGTCTGTGAACCTCATGAATATACTAAAATATATGTGTATTCATGTTTATTCTCAAGGAACTAATATCGTTGGTTATACCAGTTATACTACGTACTCTTTGGTGTTTTACTCTAGGTATCTGCTCTACGGTTTGATCGTAAATTAGCAACACAACCACCTCATGGGTATTCTTGGCGCCTTAATATTTGAGGTAAGTTTCTTTCCTCTAAATAATCAATGGTCATGTTGCATATTTTGCATTACATAAACTACTTTAGCACTTCAAATGTACCTGAAGCTTTCTTGTTTGATGAATTTTACGTGGTGAGCCGCGGTGAGAATTAATACATAATCATGCTGTAAGCAAGTAGCTACGGCTGGTTCCCATACTTCTAAAAACAGTGCATTTATAATAGATAAATGTAACATTACGTGCCGTCAATCGTGTTCAAAGCAATCACCAAATTTCATAGCCTCACTTGGGAAACCAGTGCATGATATTACACTACTTTTTTGCTCTTCTGGTGAATTAATTAGTCAGTAGAAACTTGAATGCATTTGTGATTTACTTGAATGATAATTACATATAGTTACTTATTAAAATAACTTTTATGCATTTCAGCCCGATTGTATTCAATATTACGGAGTGAAGTGAGTTACACTACAAGGAGTGTTGAAAAGGATAGGAAGAATCTGGCCTAAAGATTTCTTCGGAGGGAGCAAAGTGGAAATATTTACAGAACTGGTAATTGCGGGCATCATCGTGAGCAAGTAAGTAATGCTTTACCCACAATAGTTTTGGACCGGGTGTCTAAATTACTAATTTATAATTCTTTTTTACTAAGGAAAGTAATGAGATTACTCACAAAGTACAATATCTGTAGATTCATTACTTGTGGTGTCTAGGTAGTACGCAATGCTAATCGGGACATAGGACATATATTGGCACAGTTTTTGGTTTGTGTATCATTCCTTATGCCTAGGGATGAAGTGCTAATACATAAGTGCTTTCTATGTTATGGTAATGGGATGTTTTTCATTCTTACAGATGCTCCTTGGCATTACAAGTGTGAAGGTGTGTCTTCTAAAAACTTGGAAAATAAGGAAATGGATCAGCTATGCCGTGCCATATGTGGGAAGAAAACGAGATGTCACCGGAACATGAGAGTTCACTGGAGTGAGAGTGTAAATTGTTAATGTCAATTTTTTGCCGATTCCTGTTTTTAATATATTTTAGTGGCCAATAAATGCTGTTGTTGTTAGTATTATGTGGCTGTATTCATTTCTTGATCAGTAGATTTTTTTAAAGTATTCACTTAACCTGAAATTGACGTTATGGAATTGCCATATGTGAATGCTCATCATATCATGGATTTTTCACTTCAGGGAATTCCCAGCAGGGGTTTTTAATAGGGTTCAACCTTCTTTGATGAATTTTGGTTAAATCCTTCATAATAATACATATTAACTTCTGAAATAGTAAAGGGCAATATATTCTGTGAATAACAAGAATAAAAGACCACCAGAGTATGATATTTAAGTAATGTTATATGTTTTATACCATGCATTTATAAATGGATTAGTTGCTTTGATGGTAGACAAGCAGTAGTTAACCCACCTGCCATACTCTAGTGTAGGGGAATTTCATTACTATAACGAATGAAGTTATCCAGTAATAGGGTTTTTGTCACAAAATTTAATCTGACCAATGAACCAGAGAGTGATCTAACCACTGATATTTCTAATAGAGTTTATCTTTTAGAGGTTATTGAGGGAGAATGAAAATTTATTACACCTTTGGAGTAGAAAATGACACTTCTAGATAGACTTCTGCGAAAATGAATAATAATTTAACAAATGGCCTTGGCCCTCTGTGGGTTCTAAATTGGGTTCAGTATGTATGCCAAATAATTATTTGTATGAAATAAAAAATGAATTTTTATTTTGTAAGGTGTGGAGTAAGATTGTGGTCCCATTATGGCCAGCCGGAGTGTGGCCATAGTTGATTTGGCCCGAGTGTGGCCAGGGGGCCAAAACCATAATGGCCCCATTATGGCCAGCCGGAGTGTGGCCATAATGGCTTGCCATAATCTGGCCATAACGTGGCCATGTTTTCTGTGTTGGCTGGGTGGTTTGTAGGTGGAAAGTAAAAACACGCAGAGAAAGTGAACTTGGTTATATAACGAGAAAAAGGGATACAACGATTCTGTCCTGCCCACGCGCCTGTCATCACCATGGTGATGACCGGCGGGCGGGTAGAGGGGGAAAGGGACGCTCCATTACCGGGGGGATAAGGGACGCTGCGTTATCGGGGGATAAGGGAAGCTCCATTATCGGGGGGATAAGGACGCTCCATTATCGGGGGGATAAGGGAAAGGCGTCTGGTCCCTGTCTGGGATCAAACTAGAAAAAGGCGGGGCCCTATAGGGCCTATAGGATCACCTATAGGTGATCGCCAGGGTGTGGGGGTGGTCGAGGTGTCGATGGACGAGGCGCCACAGGTATGCTAAGTATACGGTTACCAGAGGTTTATTTCATTATTAATTTCAGTAATTATAAATGAATAACCCAGGTAGATCGGGAAATATTCATGAGGTAAAATAGAATTGCTGTAATCACACTTAAGTAAATATAATTATAAAGTAAATAAGTAAATAAATAAATATAATTATATTTATTTATCCCTGTAACGTACGTGAGAGTTTTATAGCATTAATTAATGCAATGCATTAATGCACTGCCTATATCCCAACTGAAAACGTTATGTGTGATTGATACATAAATATACCTAGGTACAACTGTGACCGTGTTTTCAGGGCACTATGGGACAGAGAGAGGGATATGCATGAATGTTCTTATTGCGACGCATTGCATTCACTTCATTCTTCAAAGTGAAATTGCGTAATATTATTAACACTGAAATTGAGCTCCGGTTCTTCCAACTTCATTTTCGCTATCTACTAAATAGTTCAGGAACTTTATGGCCCCTGTTATTCTAGGCAGCATTAACCACTGTGCATTATTGTTCCGGTTACATTTTGGTATAATTGCAAAATAACCAGGTACTCGTTCCACTCACGACGACCTGCGCAGAAAAATCCTAGTCATCCGCGGCGAGTAGTGCGATTGATCCCTATGAGTTGCGAGTGCTCGTGCCTCCGGTTAATTCACTCTGGCTGGCCACCGGTTATTTCTCGGCTATATCAAAAAGTATACTCATCACTCCGGCTATAACTAGCGCAGAGTCGCAGGAAAACCTGTTGAAAAGCTACCGCCATCATCGTACGATCAGCGGCAAGTAGTGCCAGCGTTGCCCGAGAGAGTGCAGGCAGCAGCAATTTTAATTTTGTTAATTCTCTCAGGTTAATTTTCGGTTAAGCCAAAAAATAACTGAATCCTCAGGTTTACCGGCGCTAAAAATAACCGGTTAACCTATGGAAAAAACCGGTTATTTTTGCCCATCCCTATTTATACCCACCTCGATTGAGAAATGGCAGAACGGGGGAACGGGCAATAATCCCGTGGGAATAGCGCGGCCATCGCGGCCATATAATAGCGACCCCGATGCAGAACACCAGCCGGTCAGAATACTGCCGTAATTTACAGTGGAATTAGATTAGTAAAAAAATGATAACTTAGGGTTTTAGCCGTAGTGACGACATAAACATGACAATTCCTTAGGTCTGGATCCGGTAAGGTATTACGGTATAATCAGGAAAGCGGTCCGAAGTAATAACTTTAATTGTAAACATGCCTCTGTAATGGATCATTCTTTATATTCGTTCCTCAGCCTTGTCCCAGGTTTATGACCAGCTGTTTTCAAGTCAGTTTAAAATTAAAAGCAGCTGAGCTTAGTTTTAAAACTGATTTCATTCCCTAGGGACCAATTTTAACGGAAGTTGTCTTTAAATTCACACTGGTACGCGAAGGAGCACCACCAAAGTTGACTTGTGCAGAACATTTCAGTTGTTCCTATTGATTTGAAAATAATTCACTTTACAAATACATTTCTTGCACCTTTGTTACTTAGTAATTCATTCGTCATTTAAAAAAATTCTCATATTTTGAGATTTTTAAAACTCATCCCTGGTGAAAATAAACCGTGACGGACAGTGTGACAACAATGTGTATCACACTGTGCAAGTGTATTAGTCACAGTGTATGTATACTGTGTGCACAGTGTGCTCCTTCAAAGTGTGATGGACAGTGTGACCACAATGTGCTGCACACTGTACAAGGCTATTAGTCACAGTGTACGCACACTGTGTTCCCTTCAAAGCGTGATGGACAGTGTGACCACAATGTGCAGCACACTGTACATGGGTATTAGTCACAGTGTCCTCACAATGTGTGCACGGTGTCCTCACACTGTACCGTCACAGTGTCTATCACGCTTTCTGCACGCTTTTGAGTCCCAATTTACGCTTTTGTCACGGTGTATGCACACTGTAATCACACTCTTGTCACATTCTAAGCACACTGTGTTCACGCTTCTGTCACATTGTCTGTCACACTGTCTGTCACGGTTTATTTTCACCAGGGTTGCTCTGCAGTCTGCCTAGGATGGTAATTCCGTGGATGTAAAACGATTACTTAGACAATAGACCCTTGGAGATTGCTTGACTTAAGACGTATATGTGATTGTATACTGAGGGTGGTAAGGCCAGGCTCATGAACTTTTGTTGCCAAGATTATGCTATCTGGCTAAAGATGGTTATTTCTTAACATCATAAAAAAACCACATTGCCGACATATTTCATCTATTGATGAAAATCATTTAAAATATGTCAGCGTTCTATTCCTACCATTTCATGTTAGCTATACGCACGTAAGGCCTTAGTTGTCATAGAGCACCTGAGTGCAACAATATGTTGGCAGCAGTCTCTTTATGGTGGGGATGGATCCTCGATGGGGATCATCTTTCCAACTCAGAATGTTCTTACTTCATAATAATTCGGCTAATTGGGTACATTAATCCCAATGACCTGCCTTACGTACAAGTTAAAAGTCATTAATACACCATAGTTAGGCAATTGAATGAGTAAAGACAGAAATTATTGTAAATTCTTTGATAAAATATCACTATAAGAGTAAAGAGCTTAAATATTGATGCATAGGGAAATTAATGTGTGTGCTTCGTAGGAGGACTTTTTTAACAAAAGTCATTCAAAACATGAAGGAATTTCTCACAATATGTGAAACCCTGTTTCATGAGCACTTTGTGTAGTTCTCAATTTTCTTCTCAACTGATTTGAAGTACTTTTTGAAAATCATCATAGTTTAGTTAATTTCTTGGCAACAGTATGATATGCCTAATTTACAATGTAAAGGTACCCTGATGTACGCCCATAAATTATTCTCTGAGTTTTTTAGATTCTCATATTACTTCATTAGCACTAATACGTATTAAAAATTATTACCTTATGGCTGCTACTTAGGGGATGGTGTATTATTAATAATATACTTACATTTACCTGGTGCTATAGATTTTTAATGTCATTAAGTAAAAACAATGGAGACCTATAATCCCAATTGTAGCATACCATGATTCGGCCAGTGCAGTAACGTAGGCCTAAATGTCGTATGCAACTATAGGGATAGTTCTGCCGTGGGTTTAGCACAGTCATGTATGAATTAGTATTCGTTGTTTCTGGGTGCAATAAAATAATAAATTATTTAGTTTGCATTACTCCATATTAAGTAGTGTGCTCTACTCATCTTGCTTAGATTAACAGTTTTCCACTGAGTGTTACAAGTTCCCTATGTCCAAAATTTTCAGTGACAAATTTACCCTTTCTATGTTCTCTTATATATTTCCTCACATTTCAGGTCAAAGTATTTACCAGAGTACAATGAGTATCTTTATTGATATAATCCAAATTGAACTCTTGCATTGGGAGATACTGGCTTAATTGACTGTGTGAATCCTCCATTTTAATTAACTGATCTTGTTACCATATTTCATTCACCCAATAGTTGCAGATATACTTTAAAATACTTTTTTATAAATCTTAACAGCAATTAAAATATTTTATACTCCAGAAATAATAATTTCGATGGCATTGTTTCAAATACATTTTCTTTATTTTGTCAATAATGTACCCACATATAAATATTTTCTTACTACTGGAGGAATCTACGAAAAATATTTCATTTGGTTTCTAATTAAGTACTATGAAAACAATTTGATGAAAAAGACATACATTTTTGTGTAAAACCTTTTCACCTAGGTCTTCCAATGTGTCCCCATCAAATTCTGATTTGGCTGTATTCAGCGGGTATTGCTGGACTTTCAGCATATTTCTACTGCTGCTATTTTTATAATGACTTTATGAAGGAAGTTTTTCAGCTTCTTCTTAAAGAGAGTATTCTTTACTTTTTCTTAGAAGAAGAAGAGAAACGTGTGTGCTTTGATTTTATAGTAGGTAGGTTGAATAGCTAATTTTCTTATTTCATTCAAATAGTGAATGGTTGCTTTAATGGCATGTTATGATTTTAGAGTTGTATGAAATGGTTGTATGTTTTTAATTTTAGTTGGAGCTGGAACAGCTGGAGCTATCGTGGCTAATCGCCTGGCTAAAAATTCCTCCCATGAAGTACTTCTTCTTGAGGCAGGGGATGAATCAAATTTTGTTCTTGATATTCCTGCCTTTGCACCTCTACTTCAGCTTTCACATTATGATTGGCAATATATTACAGAGCCTCAAAAGAACGCATGCTTAGGATTGGAAAACAATGTAAGTTATTGAATAAAAGTGTACTAAATGATCAGGTCGCCTCATATAATAATAATAATAATGTTTTATTGGTCAGTCGTATTCAAAGGAAATACAGACCTTGTCAGGAAAAAAATGTACATAAATATACAAGAAAAAATTACAATTCATTACAAAAATTACAATTCATTACAAAAATTACAATTATGAAAAATTACAATTACAGTTTATAAGCTGCAAGTTAAAATACCATATCACAGGTGTTATGAGTAAACTCACCAACAGAATACAAAGCCTGTAAGGCAAGCCATGAGTGAATCACACTCTTGAATCTAGCCAAGCTAGTCATTCTGGCTGAAATCGGTAGATGGTTAAATAGCCTGATACCTAAATTATGCAGGGAAGATTGGGTTTTGGTTAATCTGCATTGGTTAAGGGATAAAAGATTATTATTTCTTGTGCTGTAATTGTGAGTTGCACATCTTGTAGGAAAGAGATGAAGGTTTTCTTTTACATATATCAAAACTCTGTATACATTATACAGACTATAAACAGTTAAAATTTTCAATTCTATAAACAGTGGGTGACAGTGCTCCCGAGATGGGGGAATTAGTTAGTATTCTAATGGCCTTTTTTTGCAACAAAAAACAGATTTTATGTCAGGGGCATTCCCCCATATTTCCAGACCATAGTCCAAGTGGCTGTTAAAAAAGGCAAAGTATATACATCGCATGAAATCAGGAGGGACTATCAAGCTTAGCTTTCTTAAAATAAAGAGAGCTTTGGAAAGCTTTTTGTTTACCTCAGTGATATGATAGCTCCAGCTGAGTTTAGTATCAAGGTAAAACCCAAGTAACTTAGTTGGCTTCAGATTACCTGGGGCAGACTTCAGGCTACAGATTAGCTTTTGAGTTTTTTCCCTGTTAAGTACAAAGCCATTAACTCTAAACCAATCATTAGCCAATGCTAGATGATTGTCTGCACTTCCAGCAGCAGTGACTTTTGGAAACATCTATTAAGGTTTTATCATCAGCGTAGAGAATTGAATTTGAGGGTATGCTGTATGGTGGGTCATTGATCATTATTAAGAATAAGATGGGTCCCAGGACAGACCCCTGGGGAACTCCATATTGAGTAGGGAGGAAAGAGGACTGCACACCCTCCATTTCAACACATTGTTGACGCTGAGAAAGATATGATTGGAAAAGAGACAACTCAACTCCTGAGATCCCATAGTATTTCAATTTTTCCAGTAATAATGAGTGAGAAACACAATCGAAAGCCTTGGTAAGATCACAAAAGGTTAAAGCGACAGAGAATTGGTCTTCATAAGAGTTGTGGATGATATCGGTGATATATTGAAGAGCATGTGTGGTGGTTTTACCTTTACGGAAAACATATTGAGATGAACTAAAAATGCCACTATTTTCTAAATAGTCGTATAATAGTTGAGATTTAATAATTACCTCAAAGATTTTACCAATGATCGGTATCACAGAAATAGGGCGATATGAGTTAGGGTCATCTTTGGGGCCTTTCTTATGTACTGGAGTCACTTTAGAATATTTAAGATGATACGGAAAGACACCAGATTGAAGACATGTATTGATTATTATACTGAGAGGCTCAGTTATAGATTCATTTAAGCTCTTGAGGAGGTTATTTGAGAGACCGTAAATGTCTTTACTGTTTGAGTTTTTAAGAGATTTTATTACCTTAAAGATCTCATATGGTGTAACCCATTTCCACTTAAAATGGCTTTTGTTTATTGTGTATTTGTTTAATAGAAATGTAGTTCTAGCTTTGTCAGAAGAAGTAGTTGAAGTTGTGTTCTCAACTGTCTCAATAAAAAATTTGTTGAGGTCACCTGGAGAGATTGAAAGATCAGGAGAAGTTTTTGTTATGCCAGCCTCTTTTTTAATGATAGTCCATGCTGGCTTAAGTTTATTGTCGGAATTGGAGATGTATTCAAGGTTAGCTACTCTTTTGGTTTGGGTTACAAGTAGATTGCATTCATTCTGTACTTTGGTTAGAAGTTCTTGGTTTAGTTTGTTACTGTTAGATCTATATGACTCTTGGACAGACACAAGTTTCTCCTTTATTTTGAGAATGTCAGGAGTGACATAGGCTATCTTAGGAGTTCTTGGACCAGTACTTAAGAACTTCTTTGGGAAACGCATCTCAAAGAGACCCATAAATTCTGAAAAGAAGAGTTTGAAATTTTCCTCCCCGTTATGTTTTAAAAGTGAGAACCAGGTGATATTAGAAAGAAGACTTTTAAAATGCAGTACACCAGCAGGTGTGATGGGTCTGACTAGTGCACATCGAGTGCCTTTCTTTGAGGAGCTGTCAGATAAGGAGACAGGCACATTAAATGTCAGAGCTAAATGATCCGAGAAAATTGGATCTATAGTCCGTACAACATATTTTGACTCTTCCGAATCAGTTATGATATTGTCTAGGCATGCAGCAAGTCTGGTAGGTTCATAGTTAGAGCAGTGAAGGTTAAATGAGCTCAGCAGATTGGACAATGTACAGGCACTATTGGAGGCTAGGGACATGTCAACATTGAGATCAGCACATAGAATGATATTAACATTCTTCCCTTTACTCAGAAATAATTCTAAAACTTGTTCCAGTTTATCACAAAAAACCTGAAAAAGTCTCCATTGGGAGAACGGTATAACGAAGCTACAACTACTTTATATTTTTTAACATAGATTGCTACCATTTCAAAGTTTAGTTCTGAGCAGTAGCTAGATACATCAATTACAGAAAAGTATATGTTGCTTTTCACATAATAATTTACTACTAACACATACCTTGCTTTCAGCATGATTATTGTATAAATTTATATTGATTTTCATACAGAGGTTTTGGGGAAAGAAGGGAGTGTTACTTTTCAGTGCAGGTATGGCCTCCCCCCTTCTCTAATTGGGGAAATTATTGTATGCATGAAAAGAGATTGCGTGCCAAAAGAGCCACTTGGCTCATTGCGTTGTCTTCAATGTTTGTAACTCTTTATGATTCCCAGTTAATTATGGAGCAGTTTATGATGAATAATAATTATTTTACATTTCATAAACATACTATTACTATCACGTAGGTGTATGCTACAGATTGACAATATTTTCAAATATCACATGAATCTACTCTAAAACTCATTATTTCAAAAACAGCCGAGGGTGGGGGCCCTTATTAGAAAGATAAAAGTTGTCATCATCCTTTATATTTATTAACTTTGCATTGAATAGGCCATATTAATGAATACGAAAATAAACATGTTTATGAAACAGGTAAGAGGACTTTATCGTGGAAATTTTTTTTGCTCCTTTTCATCGTTGCTGGTTATTCAGGGGAAGCAACTGACAACTGAGGTCATTTTGTGCCTTTTAGGACGGATGGGTAACTGGGTAATGGAAGAAGATTTCAGGGAACGGAGGAAGGGTGGAGAGAAACCCGGCGTCGGCATTAGCCTACTCTTAACGACAGGTGTCAAGGGGATCACGGCTTAACATCGTATCCGACGGACGGAATACGGAACTTGAAATGCCCTCCACTAGGCACTCAAGTGGGGACTGGTTTTCCACTGAAAAATCTGGCACTGCCGGGAATCGAACCTGGTCCCTCGGGATGGGAGGCCAGTGCTCTAGCCACCACACCAACCTGATCCCGTCTTTTTCATCATCATCAGTCAGCAATCCTGAGATTGGTTTGACACAACTCTCAACTCGATTCTCATATCGGCTAACCTCTTCATATTGATATATTTCTTCTGTTTCACATCCTTCACAACTTGTTCAATATATCTCAGCTGGATATATTCTATTCTCTTCCATTCTTCCCGTTCTTGTCCCTCCACGATTGTCTTCACCAGTTTGTCTCAAGATATGGCTGAAAAGTTATCCTGTTTTCTTATTAAAGTTTCCAACAGACTTCTCTTTTCTGCCACTTTTCTTAAGATTTCCATGTCAGTCTCCTGGTCCATCATTTTATCTTCAACATTCCTTGGTAGCACTGTATTTCGAATGCTTTCAGCCCTTGACATCTCTGCTGCTGTTGTTGTCCATACCTCACTGCCATAAAGAAGCGTGGTCCAGATGTGTTTTCTGATGAAATGCTTCCTTACTACCATGCTTATATTTATGGCTGTAAGTATATTCTGTTTTGGAAGAATGCCCTCTTCATCTGAGCATTTCTACTGGCAATTTCCTTCTTGCTACGCCCATCAACAGTTACTTGACTTCCCAGATGACAATATTGTTAGTTTCCCTAGTTGGATGTTAGTCATGGCCTCTTCTCCCCTACTGTTTACCATTACGTTAGTTTTCTTGTCATTGATCTGCAGGTGATATCTGGTCATTGTCCTCTCCATGTTTACTAGTCTTTTTTATATCTCTTTCTGTTTCTGCCATGGCTGCTATGGTGTCAGTGAACCCCGTCATGCTGATAATCTCCCCATGGACATGTACTCTCTAGGACTTTTCTTTGACTTATTGAATGAATTTTTCAATGTAGTCATTAAATAATACAGGAGACAGTGCACAACATTGTCTTACTCCTTTCTTTATTCTTGCTTCTCTACTGCTGATGTGATCACTGCTACAAACTGTGGATAATGGGGGCATTTACTCGGAACCAAAATCAATATTTTGTACACGAAATTGTTAGATGAAACGAAAAATTAATTTTGTGAAAAAATCAATCTTCTAACTAGAGTTATTCATTCATAAATCAAAAATTAGAATAAGCAGAAGGTGAAGACCAGCGAACAAGCTGAGGCATTACTACGTCATGAGGGATTACTACGTCATCCACCTCCAATCCTTGACTGTTTGGAGGAATAACGGGAAGGGAACGAAGGCGGGGAGGAGAGGTCTGCCTGAAGAGATCCTGTCGCAACCACTTCCATTGGCAGAATCAGCTGTGTGTCCCCCATTGTGATTGGGAGAAGGAGCTTCGCGGTCTCAGTTGTGATTGGACAAAGTAGATGACGTACGAGTCCTTTGGACGCCCACTCTTCCGAAAGGGTTTAAAACATCAGTTTTTCGCTGCTTATCACCCGGTAACTAATTTACAGATCAAAGGATGGAAAATATGGGTCTTTTTATTTCATGAACTCTATCAGATTCGGTAGTAACAAAATATGGTGAACAGTATGGTCTTTGGTCATTGTATGAACTAAAATTTCCTTCAGAATCCTCAGCATTGCATTCCAATCCACACTGTCAAATGCATTGTCTAAATTGACAACACATCAAATTCAGTACCTTACAGTAGAAGTCGGATGTCGACACACAGATGTCAACCACTTGTTGGCTTTAATCAAGAGCAGGCTAATGCTGATACTGGGCTTCCTCCATGCCAGTGAAATTCCTGCTTCTATTCACTTCCCCTTATATTCTCAATGGCACAAGTGACTTAAGCTGTTAGTCTCTTTCCTTAGCAATGACAGCTTATGAAGTATACTCGAGAGCTGTGTGTTTTTTTTTGACATGGGTGTAATAAAATGTAAATTCTTCTTGGGTCTTCATCCGGGTTAGGTTCTCCACCGACGTTTCGATGACTGACTTGCTCGTCGTCTTCACTGCCCTGAAGATGATGAGTGAGTCGGTCATTGAAACATCGGCAGAGATGGAGAACCTAACCTGGATAAAGACCGAGAAGAATTTACTCAGGTAACATGCCGGGAAAGCACAATAACTTACTTAATAAAATGTATTTAGTTACTTCATTAAAACAATAGAAAAAATTCTCTCAAAACTCTTAGCATTCCAATTCAGCTTTGAAAAGCAGATGAGAAAAGGCACCAATATATTAAAATATGGCCATTGTGAATAATGTACCAAGAAGATTTTGAACAAAACTTTAAAGCCCAATGGATCTGACCTCAGATAAGCAGTCAATGTATTCCATGCAAATTACGACTGTGGCCGAATGAAACAACAATCGTCAAAACCAGTTATGTATGCTAGCAACCATACCGGCTACATATTAGCTAGTATAAATACAGGAAAATAGAGGAGACAGTAAACACAGCAACTTATGTAAGAAATAGAACTGCAATCTTTGGTGCTGAATGGAAGACAACTTGCCAAGCTGGGAGAGTAAGAAAGAAATATATTCACATGGAAAGCAATGGACGAGTTGTCCTAAAACATCACAAGATGTAAACAAACAGGCAGGTTGTCATAATGGGTAAACTTTGTCGATTCTTTGGCTACTGCAACCCTTTTAATCTAACTCCTTCCATCTTGAACAAGGCTCCAGTAAGTAAAATTTAGTGAAAAGAAAGACTAGGTAGAGAAAAAAAGTTGCTAATGAAATAGCATATCCATGAGAATGAAAGTATTTTATATCTCCATATTTTTCCTATAGACATATCCCTTGCATTTCGCAGATTATTTCAATACATAGCAAAGAGTTACTTGAATTTGCAAAATTTGCTAACATACACTTAGGTGTTGACTGTAAGCAAACATTGTTTATCCCACATGAATGATACAGAAACCTGGTGTCCATCTGGTTAGTTACTAAGCCATGCCTATTGGCAACTTGTTCATTGTTGTCTGACTGTAAAGAATATTTATTCATAGAATAATATATATTGCTATCATCGAGAAGTTATTGATATAAAAAGAAATGTGGCTACCTTGACTCAGCAGCTCACAGAAACTGGATTAGCATGTTTTTTGTATGACTAGTAGGATCGTATTTTCTTTCTGCATGGAGTCCAGTTGTCCGTGAATATGGACATAGGAATGGGTTAGGGCAAGGGCTTAGACATGTCGAATCACCGGTTCCCGTCAGACCACCAACGTTAAGCAAGGTTGGGCCGGGATGGAGGTTGGATGGGTGGCCTCCCTCTATACCTCTACCGCGGTGCTCTTGTCCCCTGTCTGTGAGTGGCGGGCAGATTAAATGTGGGTTGGCACAATGGATCTAAAGAGGTCTAAGTGCCACAGGGGCTCCAGAAGGCCCCCACCCACCCCTCCAATTTACATTTTAGGAATGAGTTATATTCCTTGGCCGGTTTGCCCATAGGGGTGTTATTAGGTTAAAGACATTGACAGTGGTTTCCATCAAAGATGGATGGATGGTGGAATGGAGCATCAGGCTTGGCCTGAGGTATTGAGTGGTGGCCAAAGGACATGCTCTCACTTTGTTTTGGTGCGCCTGTCATTGTAGTGTAAGCAGTCAATTATAATTAGGGATGGGTCGGTTCAGTTCTCGGTTCCACCGGTTCTTGAGCTTAGAACCGGAACCGAGGCCAAAAATAATCGGTACCAAAATAATTCGCGCGAAAACCAGTTTGAAACCTGCTCACACTCCGAAAGTGGAGGTTTCACATTAAAACCTGGTGAAATAGTGTACTTAGATGCTTCAAAGTCGCGAATTATTCTAATTGAGTTTTCTTATTTATTGTGTTATGTATGTATTGTGTGATTTTGTTCTGTAATCTTTTTATGTAGATGTTTATATGCACATATTTGACGAAACTATGCAATGTACTCTTGCCGAAAGTGAATAAATTATTATTATTATTCAGTCTCTGAAAATGATTATTGATTACCATTGACCAATGCAAAGTAAGTGGTAAATTAAGAACCGGAACCGAGAACCGAAGTTAATAACCGAACCGGAACCAAAAAAAAGTGGAACCGACCCATCCCTAATTATAATGAACCACTCTTCAGTATGACTGACCCTGTATTTAATCTCTCATTAACCCTTTTACTGCTGAATGAAATTTCGGTGTTTTTTCTAAAATTGCCGTGCCCTTTTGAGAAATGGTGCAACAGCGAAGGTCTTAGGATGTGCTGACACGAAGCAAAAAAAAATATGCCAACGCTTATTTTTTTTGCTTGAATCAGCACTAACATTGATGCGATTCAGAAAGTGTACACAGATAACAAAGACCTTGAGAAGCATTCCAAAATAACTCGGCCGAAAAAATGGCCCTCCTCAGTTTTCACATGAGTTAAATGGGCCAATAATTCCGCCTATCCGCAGTAAAAAGGTTAAAAAGAAATAAAATGCATACTATATGGTGCACATGTTTCATTGTAATAGCTGAATTCTCATTTGGGTCATGGTTTGTGTTTTTTCTATGTTTGGCATTGTCACCACCTACAATGCAAATACTGATCTGTTGTACCACCAGAAATCCTAGTCTGCATAAGGCTACCTCAAATGGAAAATGTATCTCGGGATGATATCAATATTTTCTAGATACTAAATGTCATCATGTGGGTACAGATTAATTCAAAGTTTTGAACAGGAACTGGTGATAGGAGTTCTATGCAACTAGATTTTGAATAAAATGTTTACTGCATCCAAAGCAGTTGAATGAAATGAGTTTCCAAATATTTTTTGTTCCCAGTTTGACAATAACTGTCTCCAGGGTTTTGGCATTCTTCTAGATTTTTAGCACTAGCCATTTTTCTGTTATTCATGACTATATGTTACAATTTATTTTCCCTAGTTAAGCAGATGGCCACGTGGAAAAGTGATTGGTGGTTCAAGCAGGATTAATTATGCCCTCTACGTGAGAGGTCATCAGCAAGATTTTGATTCATGGGCAAGTGATGGTAATGAAGGCTGGAGTTATTTGGATGTTTTGCCATATTTCAAGAAATCTGAGAAGCAGAAGGGAAGATTCAAAAATGATAGTAAGGAAACGTACTGATACCCTATTCTATACCTTTCCTGGCCTTATACTGGTATAAAACAGTATACAATGCTTCCTTGCCACTTTGTCTCACTTATGAACACTGTAGACTTGACTTGCTCATCTTGATAATGCTATTAACAGCTCTGGTCATGTACAGGGTACCTTTTTTGCCAAGAAAAATGTGAAAGTATGCGAACAAAAAAGCTTGTAATATTCATGGACATGACACACTTGTTCAAAACTTGACCTCTAGGCAAAGCAAAGACAATCAAACCTAACAGGACTTATTCATTTATCCTGGGAATTAGTCTTACAAGAATAGGATAAGTCAATTAATACAAAATTTTACAAATAATTATTCCTTAACGAAGGCCAATTATTAACATTAATAGAGAAAATACATACAAGGTCATGACCTCAATCAAATTCATCTAGTGAATAAAACTGTTCTTAATCAGGCACTTTCACAGCTTTGTTATAAATATCGTAAAAGTTTCAGTATTAATATTATTAATAATAATGTCAACATTAGTGATGTGTAATACTTTTCAGTTACTGGTTTCACAGTCCATTTAAAATTGATACTCTCCTAACGCCCAATATGTTGTTTATTTTTCCTGTGACATTACATGCTACTTGCAGGGCACACAATCCGGTAGTGAAACTGATCAGAGTCACAACTAAACATCTCGTAAGAAAAATAAACAGATGCAATGAAATGTCAATGGTAAAAATTATGGAATGATTATCCTCCAACTTCGCTTATTGTGTCTGTACAGAGCAAGAAATGTTCATAAATTATTACTTTCCCTGATACAATTTATTTAAAGATAACTGAATCGTGAATTTTGAAAAGAAATCACCTCAAGGTGGAAAATTTTGAGAATGGACTTTTTCCCTATTTTTTCATGTACATGTATAGATTGATGTTTTATGGGTGAGCCATTTCCATACATTAAGATATAGTCCAACAGTGAAGAGTTTTAGAAAGAAAATTGCACTATTACTTTATATGGTTTGACAGAAATTCAGTTTTTTTCTGAAAAATTCAAAAAAAATCTGAGATAAACCCTTTTTGAAATTCATGATTCATTTAACTCATATTGCAAACGAGGAACCAAGGTGAGATAAAACTTTATTTTACAAAGTCGTAATTAGTGTAGTGATAGTTTTCTACTTTTATTGTTTGACTGATTCAACTATAGATGGGGTAGGTCGACATAAAACTATTAAACGACCAAACAATCTGATTGAACTTTTTTTTTCTTGCTGGGTTTTGCACTAGTTGATCGAACAAATTTGTCTAGCTGAGTACAGCAGCCTGGTGCTGCAGGAGTCCATAGCTAGAGAAGGTTGGTGATCAACCCAGGACAGTTTCATCATTCTTGACGTGACCTGTTTTTCCAAATTTGTGGCACTTATTGTTAGGCCTCTGTTTGCTTGTATGGGAATCTAGTCTAGATGACACATGTAATCTATTCTTATTTTCTTTGTCACTTCTTTCTCCAACACATGCTGTTGACATTTTGTTGCATTACCTGTCATGTTCTACAAAGAAACCAAATCCAATCCTTAACCGCACTAAATCTTGTGTGTGCGCCAGCATTAAAAGTGAGGGCAGCAACTCTTCTTTATACGGTTCACTCTTAAGCCCAAGAATGTAATGGCCATAAGAAGTAACAAAATGATCACAGATGTCATCATCTCTAGAAGCCAACTCTCAAATGGTAGCCTGCTCTCTTAATCTGATGACAGAGTCATCCACTCTCTCCATTTCCACTGTTTTAAACCTATCCCAGCCGGCACAAATCATCTAATATCCCCTTCGCAGATGTATGCCATCTGGATGCCAATGGTAGGCGCGCATACATTCATCTGGATGCCATCCGTATCCCGAACCGCTGCCGAGAGGATGCGACAGGGAGATACCGCCGCCTGTAGAGAGATGCGAAGAGGATGCAAGAGGTGCTGCTACCTACCGGCCAAAACGAGAATTACCAGCGACACTAACAGTCCTTCCACCTATCAGCCGTATGGTGTACCACTTACACCCACTACAGTTTTCGCATACTATTCCCTACAGTTGCTTTTTCCTAGGCAATAAAGTGGAAGATTTACTTACTTGATGCACGTTCGTAAATGTGGGGGAATTCTAGGACTTAATGATTTTATCCTGGATGGCTCCAAAATGCACTATCATACAGTATAAATGGCGCTTGGCCGACAGACACTACGTGTGGATGCATGTCCTATGAGTAAACGAACGCTATCAAGTCAACAATTACAAATTACATAATTTCAAAATGAAAACCATTGCCAATTACTTATCTTTCAAAATGAAAACAATATCCACGCCACGCACTTATTTCTCTGCGGGACCTCCATAGTTAGAAAAACATACAATTCTTTCCCGGCTTCGGAACACTGCGTGAATTCATTTCGGGATTACCACCAGGTTAGATTGGCAAAAAGTGAGGGTTGTTATGTATAGCTCGACAATTTGCAATTAATATAGCGGTACATTTCCCCATCTTCCATCTCCCTAATCATCTATCATTATGTCACAGATTACTATAAAATCATGATTTATTAAAATATAATACATGAGGTGAAACTGCAACACGGAAAAGTTGGCATAGGGGCACCTAGCAAAGGATGCCGAAGGGATATTTGGTAGCCAGCGCATCCTGTCAAACATTGCATCCTCTTTGCATATAGATGCAATGCGGACTGTGCTGGCTGGGATGTGTATAAGCATATATGTTCAGTGCATGTCATCCTTGCTCCGCTGAGGAAACCAGATGATCCACTTTCATACATATCTTGCAAACCTGGTCTTTCAGCATGCCTTAAAGTATCCAATTTACTTTCTGGTTGTTCAATTTCTTTTTGACACTGATAATGCCTAGTGGAGGATAAGGTTTGCAAGATTTGTGTGATAGATTGATACGTGGCCCCCATGTTAGTCCAAGGGTAACTATATGGTAGCAAAAAAAAGTTGTGAAGTGTTTCCAGTGTTTCATACATACTTTTGACAACCAGTTGGGTGTTAATACATATTATGGGCAAAATACATGGATGAATATTACCTTTGGTAACAGATACTGTATTAAAGTACATATATGGTTGTTCTTAATCATGCCTTTGTAGATGAAAAGTATTACATTTCTTAAACCGTCCATGTTTGCAATAGGTATTCACCATTCGGATAAGGGTGAATGGTGTGTAAGTGATCCTCCTACTCTATCTCAAATGGCGAGTAGAATTTTGTCTGCAGCCGTGGAGCTTGGAATTGAAATAGTTGATATCAACAATGGCAAGGGAAAAACAGGTGAGATATTTTTTGATGATTTTATAATACCAGTTGTGCAGCATGATTTTCTTAAAGTTTTCATGTTTGGTTTCACTAGCATAGGCCTGAAGGGGGCTGGAGCCTTTTTAGCCAATGTAATATTTGCATGAAACTTTATATATGTATGTGTCTTCATCAGTGATGGCTATTGGTGAAAGTGTGAAAAAATGCATGTTACCAATTTCATTTTTCTGTAGTACAAAGCTTTTTTAACACACAACCTTTTGGTACATGAGTTACATTTGGTTATAATTTTAGGTAAAATAAGTTTTACAAATTTTCTACTAAACATAAAATAATAAACAGCGTGTTATTATAATGACTACAGACAAATGTCATTTAGTCACACCGACTATAAAGACACAAACAAAACATATTTAAATATATAACTGATCACCTGAATCAGCAATATATCACCAATATAACTGATCACCAATAAATATATCACCTGAATCTCAAATACCGTGCCGAAAACTAATAGTAGATTTGATGAGACACTTGGTGGAGTTACTCCGGGAGTCCCTGAAGACCTGTTGGTCCATTGTGCCAACCACCATTCAAGAGATCACCCATAGAGACCTATTACAGCCTGGCTGAAAGCCAGCAGGTCCCCTATGAGGATGTCCCTAACTTCATTGAGTTCCAAGAAGGGTGAGCCAAGATATCTGTTCCAAGTCCTCATTATAGCAGGGCACTTGCAGAAAATGTGAGAGGTTGATTCGTCCTCTTCTTCACACCACCTGCATCTGGCTGAATCAGTGATATTCAGAAGGTGAAGGTGCCTCATCACTTGATAGTGCCTGCTAAGAAATCCCACTATCGTTCGCAATTGGCCTCTACTTACTAGGAGGAGTTTCTTGGCAAGGCGTCCCTCTCTATGAATTGGCCTGCCCTAGCCTCGGTGTGTTCTGCCAGATCTCAGGTTGCTAAGCTAAGCCCCACAATCTGATCTCAATTTTCCCTAATGAGTGATCGGTACAAATGCTTTTCAGCCAAATGGAATTCACTTAATTCCTGCTCTCTCAGGTTGATATTCTATTTCATTTCCGGCAATACCAACGTGGCCTGGTGCAGTAGACTCTCAATAATTAACTGCGCAAGTACAATACGAAGTGTCGATTATATGAAGCAAAACTGCCAGTTCTGACGAAAAGCCTATATTAAATACATGGCAATACTCGCTAATACGAAGTTTCGAAAATACGAATTTTTTGAAATTGTGAAATTCGGGCCCCCGTCCCCAGGAACAAATGGAATTTGTTTTTACGAACCTTGGTGATAAACTGCTTCAGCAAAACTGTATTTGTTGACGTAGATAACTAACAAATCAGTGTTGCCGATTATGGTGCATCAAAGGTGAAATGCGTGAATAGTAGTGCATTCATCTCCCACGTATATGCCAGTCTCGTCCCATCATTTTCTGCATACAACTCCGCATATCATTTAGACCTTGAGTAATGTGGAAATCGTATGTTATGCCATTATTTACCCTATAGAGTGGTTATTTTTGTTTTAACTGTTACCAGCATTCCTATTATGTACATTGTTCCCTTTTGATTAAAACTTACGAGTGACAGCACATACCGTGTCCCCTGCTGTGTGCCTGGAATTATGGGTTCAAATTGTCTGTGAACCCATCCATGTCCTTAAAGGTCAGCACTCCTGGCTCAGTGAAGCGGATGTCTGCACCAAAATCTTGTAGCATGGATGGGGTGAGTGAGGATGGGTGATGCCATTAGGAAATTTGAGTGGGGGTAAGGATTATGACGGCTGGGGAGTTTGGGTTTATGCTGCATGGGGGAAAAGGGTCCGGTTGTGGAGAGGGAAGGTCCCAGTAGGGGATGCATCTTTATCTGTCTTGCTGAGCTTGAAGGGGGGGACGGGGGGGAGAGGGGGGGAGGTGGGGAAATGGTGTCGTGGATTGTGTGGGACATTCCTTCCTCTTCTCCTGAGCAGCCCTGGGAGCAACCATGCCGGTGTTTGATTGGAACTGCTTCGGGTGCTGAGTGGAATAGGGAGAGTCAAGGATGCGGAGTCATCTGCTTACGGGTGGGTCTTCGAGGGATATGGAGGTGGGGGGGGCGGGGAAGGTCTAGAGGTGTCAGAGTGCGAGAGGAGGGGTCGAAGACCCACCCGTACACAAAGGATGCCGCATCCCTGACCCTCCCCATTCCACTCAGCACCCAAAGTGGTTCCAATCAGATTGTAGGAAGGGCAGATTGGAACCTGGCACCAGTCTCTCAGTGAGCTTACTCCAGGTGTGAGGCATTAAGAGGTCTATAGCTCAATGTACCTTCTTTCTTTGTGTCGGAGTCATAGACAATTTGGACCTTAAAACTTCCGGCATTTACAGTAATGCATGTGAATGTGGGGTGGTTTACATTGGAGAGACCAGCTATACCATCAAGGAGCACAATCAGATTGGGATATCCGGAAAAGTCGCACAGCTTCAACAGGGACCATCACATTGACTTTGACGATGCTAAATTACTTGGCAAATCTCATGGATATTGGGACCGACAGACAAAGGAGGCGATTGAAATTAGATTGCATACGGAAAACATCTATTGCGACACAAGATGCAACCTCAGCAATGTGTGGAAACTGGTGCACCAGAAAATTCAGGAAGAGAGAGGGATAATTGGAACGAGCCAATCAGAAATGACCTGAGCTGGGTGAAAGGGTATATAAACCTGGCAGGCAATTCCTTGGACTCAACACTCAGCACTCTGGAGATGATGGTAGTGTCAGCTGTTGAAACATCATCAGTCGCTGAATCCCTGACCCTGAGGAGAACCCAAGAAGACTTCACCAGTGAATTTATCCTCATAGGATTTGCATTTCCAGGGAGTTATGTTGCATACAGGTTGCCATAAGGTTTATAAGTGATGATAGAACTTAACATCTAAAGGACAATGTTCCGCTATGTACGCATTTGATAGTAACCAATTGAAAAAGAAGGTAACATTGTGACAACCTACTCTACTACATAGGGAGGGTCGTTCATATATTTTAAGTCATTATTGATGTTAAAATCTGGATAAAAATCAAAAAGAAAGGAATTTGAATAGAATGGAGCTAGTTGTAAAATATTTTGATCTGAAAAGAGAATTGCACGGAAGCAGCCATTAGAAAACTGAAGTTCCTTGCAGAGTGGGGATATTTCATCACAACCATAGGTGGGATTAACAATTTAAAAAATTCATGATTAAAATTAATCGTTAAAAATGTGGTTAACTATTTAATTTAAACATTACTTTTTAGAAGAATTAGTAGCCAAAGTTTAGGAACGCACCCCCAGACGAGATAACACGAAAATATGGTACTGCTTTGTGTCAGAAAGAAGGGTCGCCTAAAAACTTATGACGGATAATAGGGGGAGGGATCATTCAAACTAAAGTGTCTTTTACAATGCGCCAGTCTACGTATGCCTTACTCGGCGAAATTGCATCATCAATACAACAGCCCCCAGTGAATCGTGAGAAAAGGTGTGCAGGTACACCCTCAGCATCTTCTGTAACTCTATATAAATAAGCCGTTTCCACTGCAGTTTTACAAATGTGAAGGGATACTTCACATCGCAATGTGGCATTCGACCTCAAAAACTAACCTTAAAGTACTTTCTACTGCTCAGAACAATCTTTTGCGGCAAATTACAGATGTACCATGGTTCATCGAAAAGTCTTACATTCACCACAACTTATAAACCCGGAATCGGAGCCCCACCCCAGAAAAATCGCCGAATCCTTTCAGCAGACACTAGGATACCTGTCCAACAACACTCTGGACACTAAATGGAATTACAACAAAAATCCCCACTTCCAATATATTTAAACAAATGGATATGGATGACCACAACCACAATGACAGTTCTAAGTGTTTGATTTGTTTGTCAAAGCAAATAACCATCAAGACCTCCATTACAACAGCATCCAATTTGCTAAAGTAACTGACAAAGTAACTTTTAGCATAAAAGTTACTTTTTTTAAACTTTAACCAGTTACTTTTTCAGAAAATTAACTTATAACTTTAACTAGTTACTTTTTGCAGAGGATTAATTTTAAGTTAATTTTTTTGGTAACTTTCCCTACAATGATGACAACCTACCCTATGTTGTAGATAACTTATCATAATAAATGATTACATGACCATAAAATTTCAAAGCTATTGTGTTTTTATTTTCTCAGTTTTATTATTTATCATTGAGTCTTCTCCTCAGGTGCTGAAAATATCAATACATATTGTATAACTGTTATGATTTCATGATGCAGTCATCCTCTATTGTACAAAACATTACCAGTTACTCCATCCATTTTCAGAGGAATTTTCGCAGGCCGCTTTACACAAAATAATTTTTTGCACAATTTCTTGTACAAGCGCTTGTATAAACTGAACAAAATTGTATGTTTGTCTGAATGGAATTAGAACAGGTTCTATTTTCCATATAGTCACTCAGACATTCGCACAAGAGTTCACACAATTTGCCGCTTTACACGGTACAGATTCCTCATACAAGCGTTTGTACAAGAAATTGTACAAAAAATTGAATCGTGTAAAGCGGCCTTAATAGCAGTTGTTTTATGAACTGTGGTTTTCAGCCCTATTTTGTACTCCCATCCTTCTTATATGTTGGTACCCATGAATATATATGTAAATTCTTTTGTCTCATTGAAAACATTTTTTCTAGATTTTGTTGTACACTTATTGACGATTCTTTCTTTTCCAGGCTTCATGTTGGCTCAGGCTAATTTAGAGAATGGAGCCAGGTGTAGTTCAGAGACAGCCATGTTGAAAGAGGCCAGCAAATGGGGCAATCTAAAAGTGATTGCAAATGCACAAGTGGATAAGGTAGAACATTTAAATGGCTTTTGATTAACAGTGACTGCATATACATTGTCCTAATTATTTTCAACTTTTCAGATAGTGTTTGATAATTATAACACAGCGGAAGGGGTTCTATATACAAATAAGGGTGCACAACGCTTTGTTAGAGCAGCTAAGGAGGTTATTCTGTGTGCTGGCTCAATTGAAACACCTAAAATTTTAATGCTGTCAGGCATAGGACCAAAGGATCATCTAAAGAGCTTGAAGGTGAGAGCCTATGAAAATAAAGTAATCTGTGTTTCGAATTGTCATTATTTCCATAGCGTAACTACTAAGTATGTATTTGAAGTAAAGATGTGTTAATGCTACCTGCAAATACTCTAATACCTCGGATACTATAAAGTATTCGATATCTCAAAAAATTTTGCTAAAACGGCCAAATTTGAATACCTTGAATATTTCACAATGGGCACCCATGCCGTGTTATATTTGGCACGTTGATGAACTGCATCATGCAGACAACATCATACTGCATCAGAGGATGGTGGAGATACAAGTCTCTTGATGGGTTAGCTGCGTAATTTATGGTAGAAAGACAACAGTTTCAACAAATGAATTCTGGCAAAACTGTTGCCTTTTCACTATTACTTAATAACATGTTGAAATAGTCACCGCTAGTCACGATTCAAAATCAAAAAAGTTCATAACAATCTGTAGCAGCTTGATAAGAGCTCCACTTACTCCCGTTACATACTTATTAATTTATAAGAGGTCACAAAATGTCTCTCTTCTTCCACATCGTATTTTCGCAAATAGCTGATGAAATTTACATGAGAGTTTCTGAGCAGTCAAGCCTCTGCTCTGCAATCACGATGAGCCATTGTCGCTATTTTCTGTGGAGGAGTAATAATTACCTTAGTATTACCTAACTGCTTTAAAGTGGTTTTCTCTTTTGGGAGAAAGAGCTCAGACTCAGGAGTAAAAGTACCGAAGTACTTTACTGACACACCCTTACTGAATCGTGCATCATTTACATATTAATAACATAGTTCATTTTATCATATCTGATGTTAATATTTCTAATTTCAATCTTTTTTTAAATTTTAAACTTTCTTGAACTTTGACAATAGTTTGTGGTGAATTCATTACTGGACATAACTTTAAGGTGTATTAACACTTTCTGCTCACTGCTTGTCAAAGTTTATGTATTCAATGGTCCATAATTGGTAGGAAATTATTTTATTCTACAGGTACATGTTTGACATTTTAAAATCAGAATTAAATTTTTTAATTTGAGATGTTGATGTGGAGGAGAATGGAGAAAGTAAAGTGGGTCGAAAGGAGGATGAACAATGAAGTGCTAAAACTGGTAGGAGAGGAAAGAAATTTGATAGATGAAATTAGGAGAAGGCAAAAGGTGTGGATGGAAAAGGTAATAAAAGGGGATGGTGTTTTGAAAGAAGTGATTGAGGGAAGAATGATGGGTAAGCGGGGAAGAGGGAGGAGAAGAACAGGTAGCTTGGATAGAATGATGGGAGGTATGAGGGGCTTCGTGTGAAATTTAGGGGGTGGGAAGAATGGGGACGTTTCCCATATTTTTTTTATTGCCGAATATGATAGAGTTTGTAAAATAAAAAGACCCGTATTTTTCCGTTTTTTGATCCATCAATTATTTCACGAGTTATAAGCGGTGAAAAACTGATGTTTTTAACCCTTTTGGAAAAGTGGGTGTGGTGCAACCTCTGATGTATATCGACTTCGTCCAATCACAACTGAGCCCGTGAAGCTACTTCGCCTTATCGTAAAGAGGGGGACACAGCTGACTCTCCCAATGGGAGCGATTTCGACAGGATCTGTGCGAGCAGACCTTCCGAGAATCCCCCTCCACTCCCTTCCCTCCCATTAAGAGCAATCAAGGGAGGACGGGAGGAAAATGACATCAATGTTACCACATCAGCTTTTTAGGTGGGTGTCACCTTTTGCTTATTTTAATTTTTGATTTATGAGTGAATGGTTGTGGTTATAAGATTAATTTTTTCACTAAAATTCTTTTTTCGTTTCCATCTAACAATTTCATGTCCACTTAGACCTACCTTCACCCGTAGAAAGCCAATAATAATCAAGTTGTAGCCTTATAATTCAACAGGCAACAAATAAATTAGCAGGATAACATTTAACATATTAATTGCAATTCTAGTATTTGAAATATTCGAGTGATGATTTAATACTTGAATTCGAGAAATCTGCTATTCAATCCATGTCTAATTTGAAGTAAGATATTATAATAAGTTAAACTTCAAATTAGATAGTAATTATTCCTAGACCTTGGTTGACATTTTTAGAACTTTTCCATGCATGCACTCCTGTCAATCAGAAAAGATTTCATTTTAGTCACAGTTTATCCCCTCACTGTGACTTCCAGACGTACCTTCCTTACAAGTCATGATGAGCCTGCTGTTCTCTTGTCTAGTTGCTTTTTTAAGAGCATTGTTTATGATTTTACATATTTTCCTTCCTTTCTGCTTACCTCATCCCTCAAAATCTGTTCAGTATTTGTATGCCAGCTTTTCCCTTCTGGGTCATTCCAAGTAAACTTGACCGAGACCCCACACCTGCTGTACCTTTACACCACAATATAAATCTCACTGACCAAGATAAATAAATGAAATTACAAAATTTTGAGATAATCCCCTCTTAAATTAAATTAAATACTGTCTTAAATGTAAGCATTTAGTGCTATGATTTTTCAAACCTGGAATATTTGACTACTTCTCCCAAAGAATAAATTTTTATACTACTCTGTAAAGCAAATTATGAATTATTGAATTCTAAAAAAACTATATTAGCATTTTCAATGTTTTAATTCAATTGGTACAGGTTTTGGGTGCAGGTTGAGTATTTTTGTCTTTCCCCTTGCATGAGTGTCTTTCCGCTTGCATTCTTTGTTGAAAATTACTCTTATTCTATTTATAATGATGAAAAGTGTTATATATTGCTTTAAAAGAAGACGGGACTACTTAATCGGCCATATCTTAAGACACGATGGCCTGATGAAGGCAATCGTCAAGGGAAGAGTGAACGGGAAGAATGGAAAAGGCAGGCCTTGTATGGGGTAGGAATATAGAACAGGTTGTAAAGGACGTGAAAGAGAGGAGTTATGAAGAGGTTGGCTGATAGAAGAATCGAGTGGAGGGCTGCATCAAACCAATCCTAGGATTGTTGACCCGTGATGATGAAATTATTTTTTATAGATAATGGTTATATATTTTTCTACATAAAGCTGAGCTGTCCCCATGGCTGATAGGATCTCAAAATTTAAAACACAGACGTCGTTCTTAAAAAATATGGCAGTGTACCGATTGCAATGAACTATGTGTAATGCTCTATTAGTACCAACATTAAATGAGATCATACCAACTACTTTTGCAATACTAACTATTCAAATAATCTCTAAGATTGGAAATTTATAGTTATCATAACACTTTACAGATTCCTGTCTTGCGGGATCTTCCAGTTGGACAAAATCTCCAAGACCACATTTCAACTGGAACTGATTTAATCCTTCTGAATGAGACTTTAGTCTCGCTTTCATCATTTGCATCGCCATTCGCAGCAGCACAGTATTTTTCTAATGGAACGGGTGAGATATTGATACTTGAGACAATTATACCTCCCATGCATAATAGAACATGTCAGAGGATGAAAATGTCAAATATTATCATACTGCTAATGTTGATTAAATTCTCCATCAGATTAGGTCATGCATGTTTTCCAAAAGAAAATATCTACTTAAAAAGGTAAATGAACAAGTCATTTCAATGCATGAACTATTTGCTGGCTGTTACTGACTGAACAGGCTGGTGATATGGCAAAGGTGGAGCAGCTTTGCAAGGAAATGTCCAGTTATGTCTCATAACTGGGATAAGGAAAAGTAAATACGTACTCTCTAAAAATAGTAATTAGTTGGAGGCAGAAAGGGAATACTGCTCATTAGTTAAAAGGGATTATTACTCAAAAAGGAATAAATTCAGGAAAAGTGGAAGGTTTATGGGCAGCAACTTGCTGGCAAAGGGGCCAAGACTGGCAATTTAAATTTATAACGGGAATGTGGCATCAGTAAGGATAGCCTGGGTCGAGGAGTACAGTAAAACCTCGTTAATTCGGAATTCAAGGGACCAAAAATATTGGACTCAGAATTATTTGGGTTTTTAACTAAACGTACTTTCCGAAAATTAATGAAAAATATCCCATATTTCCTAGATAATCACCGTACTGCTATATTTTTGATTAAAAGGCAAAGCAAAAGCACTAAAATGAGGAGTCAATTGCCGAAATTTTTCGCGTTTATCAGATTCAAGTTTAACCCTTTCAATGCGTACAAAATTTTCAATGTCATCACAAATGACGGAATGTGTACAAACACTTAAATATAACTAAATATCAAATATAGGTAGAAATTTTTAAAAAATTATAAATAATAATGATGAAATTGCAAAAAATCGGCAGTGGCATAAATATACGCCAACAGCCACAGGTAATTGAAAAAAGTATGCAACCCGCAACTCAAATCTGTATCTTTTTCCTGTTAGGCATTTTTTATTTCAAGAAAATGATTTAATGCCCTACAAATTTTTTGAATAATGTATGGATTACTAATTTTTGGTGGAATCAATCGAATAACTATGATTACAGATGCATTTTTATAAATTCTTTATTTTAAAAATTGAATAAAACCTATTACAAAAATTTCAAGTCTTACAAATTACAAGTTTTCATGATATTTTTGAAAACAGGGCCGTAGACATAGCCCTGGTTTACCTTCGAAATCAGGGCAAATGGTGGTCACTAACTTTCTAATACCCTTTACGTGACACATACGGCACCGCTTTTGCTGTCGGTGTTTTTCCCCAGATTCTGTGTACGCAGGGAAATGCACCGAATGCACCATCCTTGGTAAGGCCGGTCTTTGACCTGTACCTATTAGGTAATCAATTAATTCTACCCTAAAGTCATACATGCTCTTTTTACCCCTACTATATTTATTGTAGAGCACGTAGCTATTCACCACCATAATTTGAAATATGTGCACTGCCAATATCTTATACCACTTTAGGGATTTGCGTTCACAAGGGTAGTAGGATAAGAGTTGGTCACAATGATCAACCCCTCCCATAAAATTATTATATCTGGCTATGGCCTCTGGTTTAATTTTTGCCCCTCTGGTGCCAGCTACTTCGGTAGGTTCGCAACCGAATTCCGAGGAGATCATCATGACATCCCTCTTATCCTTCCACTTGAAAACGCAAATCCCCTCATCGGTGTAGCGGGCAATCAACTCCGCTTTTTTTAATTTGGCTGATACGACATCCTTTGGATTCTCCCTCCTACCCGCCCTCAGAGTTCCGGTGCAAAATGTCTTGCTTTCAAGTAGGTCTCTTGTAAGTTTGAGGCTGTTATAAAAATTGTTCATGAACAAGCTATGTCCTAACCCCTTAAAATCTTCAGATAGTTTGCGCACAACATTATCTGTATGCCCCCTACCTCCAACAATTGCATCTCCTGACCCTGTGTAGACAATCATCCTTAGTACTAGGCCGGAAGGTTCACTAAGCATGTATATCTTAATTCCATGCTTGTGTCGTTTCCCCTGTAAGTATTGCCTAAAAATTAGGCGACCTCTCCACAGCACCATTGATTCATCAATGCACAACTCCTTGCCGGGGGAAACAATATTTCTCATTGATTGATCAAAGCAATCTAAAATAGGCCTCACTTTGTATAGCCGGTCAGTTGGGGCAGGGTCTTGCTCTTTTGGCATTTCCGCGAAGTGAAGAGCCTGCAAAATCCCAAGAAAACGATCGCGGCTCATCGCCTCACTAAATATGGGGATGCGGAAAAGATGAGACCTCTTCCAATAGTCGGACATTCTATTTGTACGAATCATCCCCATGTGAAGGAGAAGACCGAGCCAAACTTCCAATTCATCCCGGCATAGTGGTTTCCAATCAGTTATGCGAGCCCTCGGCGACGGATTTCGGAGAAAAATGCATTCTGCATTTTGGAGGTCTCCCTGAGGATTATCTCAAAAAACTGGTCATTGGCAAGCATATTGAAGTAGTCCCTAGGAGTACCACCCGTAGGAGTTAATTTTAGCCTAGGGGACCCTTCAAATGGAATTCTTGGAGGCGACGCACTTCGGGAATTACTCCAGGTAACCGCAGGTGTAACGGGATTCAACCCTACAACAAAAGGCTGGGCGGTGGAGGGGGTGACAAAATCATTCATGTCCAAGGGAATGTCCTTGTCCTCGCTGCTCTCATACTCGGATGCTAATGAAAGATAATCGTCACTGGAAGTTGCATCATCCGAGCTCTCCAGTACCATGCTGGCAATTTCTTTCTCGGTAACAGGCTCTTTTCTTAAGTCCAGTTTTCGCCTCTTCGCCTCTGCGCTGAAAACTAATGTTATTACAAATTTTTTAATTGAATATATAATATACATACAGCTTGAAGAAATTTAACCCTCAAACGGTACGGTGGGGATTATTCTAGTGATATCATAAATGGATCTTCATTTTGGACAAAACGAATGCAACAGAGACAATGTTCTGAGAAGGCGACGACAGGGGATGAGTGTACGTTCGATGGTCGACTCTGTTGCATTCGGAGCTCCATGGCTATCCATGACGTTTTCACTTGCACAATTGATGTTACATTGACGCAAACTGTAGACGGGAGGCGAATAATTCATATATTTGGCTGGCCGTTTCGGAGGAAATTGCCACGGTGTTTTTAGACACATAATTAGTGAGTGGAAGAGGATAGGTTTGGGCGCATTCAAAGGTTTCAGGCTGTACTTTGTAGAATTGAAGCTTCCCTCACAATATTTATTTTGTCGACCACAGTTAAGACTCTATGGTATCATTTTCAAGACAACATTGTTCGAGTTCTCAACAGTCATATACATTCAGCAGGGGAGAGTTGTAGGGAAAGAGAAGGGTGGTGAGTGGGGAAGTGAAGTGGGGGTCGACGAAATAAATATCGTCCAAAGATACAAAGTATTCTCTAAACTAGAAACAGCTGCGTGATCACAATTTTCGGTCACTAAATTTTATCATGTAATAAAATTGCTTACTGCGCACTTATTTCTACCATAAACCTCATCAAAAAGAGTTCGGGTCAGATCTGACTCAACCCTACCTTCTATTTTGTCTCTCGCCACTGTACCGCACGAGGGTTAAGTGATAATTATGACACTAACCAGTGACGCCCGAAGGGCCGGGTAATTCCTCATCATGGACTCTTTTCGGAGTGATGGAAACTCCTGAAATTATTAAAGAAAAGCCGAAGCTTGAGAAAAATCAAACATTTATTTGCGACTAGTGTCTCCATTTTACAAAACATTCCCAAGGATAAATTTTATATCCAGCGAAAAAAAATGATCTAAATGCTCAAACCAGAAAAATATAATCTCTTACCTAGATTTGAAGACGTGCCTCCCCTCGTCTTGACTCGACCACCTCTCTTGGTCCCTAGAGATTTTTTTCCATTTCTATAATCATATCCAAGATAATATACCTAGAAAATAAATAAATGTGATAAGCGCGAGAGAAACATTCGATTTACTTAAAAAATATATAGCTTGTAAATACTTTTGTTGATAATAAAATTTTACGTAATCATTATGCTATGAGGTAAAGATAAACAATTGCGAAGAAAAAATGCAATAAAACTCCCGAAACTCATTAACCGATTTAAAAGTGTAATCAAACCATCTACAGCAAATTAAACTAAAAAAGAATGCAATAAATAAAGAACTACTTACCAAAAACTGGAAAAAATGTACTAAAATCGCGAAATTCTGCAAAAAAAAATTAAAACCACAGAATCGGAAACGGACGCTGCCAAACAGATGCGACGACATAGACGAACTGCGGGAGCGTGAAAAAGACGAGACAGAGGCTGTCGTAGCCCCCTAGCGGCCAAGTAAAAATTGGGATTTCCATGGCATACATATATGCCAGCCGCGTCAATGGAATGGCGGCTATGGCGTACATTAATGTCATCCGCACGGAATGGGTTAAGTTGGAGTTTAAGAGATAACATGGAAAATAAAATGAATGTTTTCGGGCATGTGTCCAGTAATATCACATAAGGTGTATTTTCCAGGTTACCAAAATTTTCGCTGTAGACCTTTAAATTTACTGGCCTGCTCTCATCTCATTTCCCCAAAGACTTCTACGATGACGAACTGCTGCATCATCTTCCTTCCCCACTCGAAGTCCCTTATCAGTTAGAACCATGTACCAGAAGTATCACATTTCACTCATTGCTTTCCCTCGCCCTATCTTCTCAGGTGGCATCCAATGGTGGAGGGGAGATGAAGGTGGGGTAAACAGAGTTAGTTATGAGGAAAGGTGTCAAGCAGGGAGAGCCTTAGCCCTCTATTATTCATCATTTAGACAGTTACACAAACAATGCAAAAGAAAAACAGCAAAATGCAAGGTAGGAAACTATAGATTAAGCCCAGTCTATGTTCAGTCACTAGTATATGCAGATAACATTGTATCGATTGCTAAGAACAAGAGAGAATTGCAAACATCAGTGGAAGAATGGGAAAATGTAATTAGAGACCATGGAATGAGAATGGATGTAGGGAAAAGCAAGGTTTTGGCCGTGTCTAAAAATAAGGTACAAGAGAGACTGATCATAACATGGGAAGAGCAAGAATAGAGCAGGTTGACAAGTTTGAATACCTGGGGACACAAATTACTTATGATGGAACACCAGACTCTGAAGTGAGCCAGAGAGTCCATAAAGCAAACCAGGTATACTACCAGCTTAGCAGATCAATTGTAGGCAAGAGAAAAATATCAGAGAAGACCAAGATGAGGGCGTACAAAACTATTTTCCAGCCGGTATAGCCATATGGAACGGAGAGCCTAACCCTACTAGATAAACACAGGAGTAAATTCCAAAGCTGTGGGATGCAATACCTCAGACGTGCAACAGGACGCAATAGAAGAGATAGAGAGTGAGAAATAGTACAATCAGAGGCTTATTCCTGCAAGACTCAATCATTGAAGTGATGGAAAGAAAAATCTTAGGTTGGTATGGGCGTGTGGTTAGGATGAAGGAGGAAAGGAAGACAAGAGAGTTGATGGACCAGAGGGAAGGTGAGCACGGCCAAGGCTGGAGTGGGAAGATCATGTGGACAGACTGGCAGCCCCTGTGTTGGAAGAGCATGAATGAAGTGACTTGCTCAGAACAAGAGGGAATTTAGAAAGTGGCTGAGGGACCCTGATGCCTTATAGCATAAGGGGATTAGTGAAAGAAGAAGAAGGATATGACAGTGGTAATCTGGTAGCAATATATAGATTATTAAAGAATAAAGTGAAGGACTACTAGGGGACAACCAGTTTAGGTTTAGGAAAGGGAACATTATAAGCAATATCAGTGACAAAAATACTTACGGAGAGGAAAGTACAACATGGTCATGATGTATTCATTTAGCTCATTCTGCGGGTTTTTTTTACATAACTAGTTATAGCTCATGAAAATATTGCAGAAATTAGAGCTGACTGGAGGGATAGGTATTTCATTGAAAAGCATGGATCAGAGGGGACATGTTATAGTAGCACAGCAACATTTTTACTGTAGTGTAGAATTTTCAGTTACAATATTTCCATTAATTATAGTATGTTTCATGTTCAAATCAAACTATGTACTTCTATTAAATGCATTCATTTTTTGTAGGTCCATGGGTTACGCTGGCATGTGAAACTTTAGGCTTTTTTTATTCATCCTTCGCTGATCCCAAGTCCGATGCACCTGACTTACAAATAATGACAGCTCCATTTGGTCTTACATTTGATGGCGGGAGCCACTTGAAGAAAATCATTGGAATATCAGATGAGGTATGTTAAATTTCATTGTTATCTCATGTAAAGGTATTGAAGATAACATAATGAGGAGTGCATGAAAGGTTTTTAGTAGGGATGGGTCGGTTCCACTTTTTTTCGGTTCCGGTTCGGTTCTTAACGTCTGTTCTCGGTTCCGGTTCTTAATTTACCACGTACTTTGCATTGCTCAATGGTAAGATAAGGTAATAAATAATCATTTCCGAGACCGAATTACAATAATTCGTGACTTTGAAGCATCTAAGTACACTATTTCACCAGGTTTTAATGTGAAGCCTCCACTTTCGGAGTGTGAGTAGGTTTCAAACTGGTTTTCGCACCAATTATTTCGGTACCGATTATTTTTGGCCTCGGTTCCGGTTCTAAGCTCAAGAACCGGTGGAACCGAGAACCGAACCGACCCATCCCTAGTTTTTAGTTATTAATATTTTACGTAGATGATTTTTAGACCACCACTCCAATTAATTGATCTGCAATATATGAAACATACATTGCAGTAAAGAACACTTTCTAGGTTTTACATATGCATATGCTAAGTCAAAAAATGAAATGCCAAGGACTGGATTAGTGGGAGGTAGCGTATCCTTCCTAGTTTCATCATCATTAGTCATCAATCCTGGGATTGATTTGACACATTTCTCCTCTGAATTCTTTCATTGGCTAATCTCTTCATATTTACATAATTCCTCTCTTTCACATCCTTCACCAATTGTTCCATATATGAGGCCTTCCTTTGCTATTCTTCCTGTCTTCCTAGTGAATTTCTTCATCATAGACTCATGAAAAGGATGCATTTGTCACAACAATTGCAAATAAATAAATCCTAGCAACAAGGGGTTGTGGGTTGGGAAGGACAGGAATGAAGGTTTCTAGAGTATGGTGAAGGTTGAAGACACTGGGTCGAGTATTTTGGAAACTTTTGGCCTCTTCATCAGCTGAAAAAGACCACTGCTGCTGAATGGTGATATGTGGAGTCAAGATCAATCTCATTATTTCTGGTGACTTGATTGCCAGTTTATATTTTTTGTACATATTTTGCATAAGGAGTTAAGTATTCTAAGGACAACAGCATAATCTATGAAATTATAGTGTCCAACAAACAAATTAATGACACATGGAATACTATTATTTATAATCAAGAGCAGCATCCAGTGTCGATGGATTAAGCAAAAGCATATAAGTGAATAATTATGAGAGATTGATTTTGGTTAATATTACTTGTATTATGATGGGAAACCTACAAGGTGGACTCTGCACCAAATGTTGTGGAAATCTATAGAATAAAAGTACAATAGTATTTACTTTATTTAAATAAAATTTAACAATCATCTGACATTTAAGAATAGTTACATGTATGTCTATTTGAAGAGCAAATATAGGAGTAAGAGTTCCAGGATCAATACACACCTACATATATAGTAAGCCAAACTTGTTATTTTGGTAAAATGTATGTGTTAAAGTGAATCATTAAAGACTGAATCAAAAAGTTGCTTATCAAAATTTATTTTCCATCTTAATTATGTACACTAACAAAAATACACTTAATCTGTTTGTGTATTTCACAGTTTGGAATGTTTATAATCACATACATGAATGTTATAACCCACAGCTGGTTTAAAGAGATTCACAAAATTCAAACATATCTTGACCTTAACAATTATTTCATCATTGCATTTCAATAAAGGACTGCCTTGGTATTTCAAAGAGACACTTTCACTTTTGCACCACCATTCTTTATGAATAGTGTGTTCCTGTGATTGTTTCTTCATACCTTCTGAAATTTTTTTTCCATGACTGTGAACTGTGAATAGTTAGAGACCTCTTTGAATTTTTGCTATGTAGCACAAGGAGTAGGAGGTGAAAAACATCAGTGCTTCCTGCTAAATTGGTTCTTTTTTATCCACAGAGATCACCATATCCTAAGATCTCTTAATATGGGCCAAAATAGTATATAAACTAACGAATAAATATTTTCCTTACAGGTAAATAACAAGATATTTTCCTCAACATTTCCCTAAAATGAAAAAAATGCTTAGTGAGAAGCATGTCAACAAGTTACAATCAAACAGGAGAACAGCCCTCAGTGTTTCAATAATGCGGAGCTTTCGAAATAATAGGTTACATCTCAAACTGAGAGGGGTGTGAACAAGGATAATACGGAATGACATATCACTAACAAGCCCTACGATTTTGAAACAAGTCCAAGGTCCTGCATCTAGTTCAAAGCAACATATTTGAAAAATAAAGAAATAACAATAATTTACAATAAATAAGGACTGCATTATCAAAATCAGGGAGTAAATTAATATTCTGTAATAGTAAAAATATGGCTAATTCTAAATCCCCTATCAATACCATTAGTATTTCGATACATTAAAAAAGAGGTTATTATAAGAAAGAGTAGGTGCAGATGACATCCTGGAGACCTGCTACTCTGATTATACCTAATCATTGTATAGGTACCTAAATGTCTACATCGTCTTTATGCAGACTGCATGCATTATCGAATGATTATGCCAGCATGTCAAAATTTTATGCAGACTTAAAACTGTTTTATATGAGGCTCCTGCCTTGAAATCAAAGATGATGGTAACCCCAAAACATGTTGTTCTCTTGGGGTACCTAGTATATTCTACCTGTTATAGTGTAAATCAAGATGTAAGTAAGTATAAGTATGGGCAAGGGCCTAGCCACGTTGATACACTGGTTCCCGTCAGATCACCGAAGTTAAGCAACGTTGGGCCCGGACAGAGGTTGGATGGGTAGCCCCCCTCCATACCTCTACCGTGGTGCTCTTGTCCCCTGTCTGCGAGTGGCGGGCAGGTTAAATGTGGGTTGGCACAATGGATCTAAAAAGGTCTAAGTGTCAAAGGGGCTCCAGAAGGCCCCCGCCCACCCCTCCAATTTACATTTATTTAAGTATAAGTATGTGTATAAGTGAGTGAGTGTATAAGTAAGTGTGTGTAAGTGATAAGTATATGTATTGTGATACGTATACTTACTTACATTTTATATATTTCCACACCAAGGATAGAATAAGGAATAGGAGGGATAGGTAACACATAAAAAGGACGAACACAAGGAAGGTGTTGAAGATGGAATCAAGCCAGATCACAACAGAAAAAAGTTTGACTCAGCCGGGAATTGAACCACGCACCTCCAAATATCCGGTTCGGAATGCTCACCATTACACCACGTATCCAAGTCAAATTTCTGTGAAATCTGTGGGGGTTTATGTCACCCATTGCCCAAGAGTGGCGACCAAGAGATGGCCCTGGTGGCAGGGGCTAACTCACCCACCTCAAGAAGAATTGTGTCGAACCCAAGGAGATAAGAAAGAGTAACGACACGCATTCAAATGAAAGAAGTACAGTTATATGGCATGCATAACCGAAGTAGACACTTCTTCTTGAGGTGGGTGAGTTAGACCCTGCGCACCATCTCTTGGGGCAATGGGTGATATGAACCCCTGCCAATTTCACAGAAATTAACTTTGGCACGGTGGTGTAATGGTGAGCATTCCGAACTGTATATTTAGAGGTCCGTGGTTCAATTCCCGGCTGAGTCAAACTTTTTTCTGTTGTGATCTGGCTTGATTCAATCTTCACCACCTTCCTTGTGATCGTTCCTTTATGTGATACCTATCCCTATTCCTATCCTTGGTATACTTGCATTCCCCTTAGAGCGCGTTTTCGTGTATGATTGTGTGTGTGTGCATATATATATATATATATGAAGGGATAAATACCCATCATCAATGGCCTACGAGTTAATCTACATTTAGTGGCCAAACTGAATGAACAGAACACACAAAATATTCAGTAGCCAGGGAAGGACCTTATCTTTTGCAAAATTGGAAATTTTTGTTGAGGTGCAGCAGGAGTTGAAGTTATTCGGCAATGAAATGATAGGAATATATACATAGTCATGACTTGATTATTAATGCATGCATGAAATCATATCCACACATACTGAATCCTCTACTTTCCCTGTTTCATGTCCAGACATGGTCCAAATATTTTCAACCCTTGGTTGGGCACCCAGTAGCAAGCATAATGCCTGTGCTTCTCAAACCAAGAAGCAGAGGGGAAATTCTTTTACGCAGCACAAATTCCAATGACCCTCCAATAATAAATCCTCGGTATTTATCTCATCCTGATGATTTGATAACTCTAGTTGAAGGTATGAGTACTTCATTTGTTGCTCACAAGAATTTTTTGTCTGTAGTATCCCTACAGTCTTGTTCATGCACTGAATTAATGAGATTATTTTTAGGACTCAAAATTGTGAAGAGGATATTGGAGACAAAAGCCATGACTGATTTTGGGGCACGATTAAATAATAATGTCCTACCAGGATGTGAATCTTACGAGTTTGATAGTGATGAATATTGGCAATGCTATGTACGACACTTAACCCTGACATCATATCACCCCGTAGGCACTTGCAAGATGGGCCATAGCAGTGATAAAACAGCCGTTGTTAATTCTCAACTCAGGTAAGCAAAAGGTCAGCATGACCTAAGGAAGACTATGAAATCATGACATGCTCACAGGTATTCCCATGCAACAGATTGATTTTTCATCTTCAGTTCAGAAGCTGGTGATCTAGGGCATGATTCTCTTGTGCATAAAACCACTTACTCATCAGTATATTCGTCTGCATACCTCTTAATCCATACTAACTATCTAAACTAATAAAAGATAAACTAATAATTGGAGGAGGTTCAATGATACCATTACTGAAAACTTTAGTTAAAGTTCAATAAGGTCACCAACACTCTGAAATGTTGGTTCTCAGATGAACACAACCAAAGTCCTTTACAAACAGTACCTTGGCAGGGAGCATGAAAAAGTAAGGAATGCAGACAAAAATATCACTAAGAATGAAGATACCTGAGGTTATAATGGAAGAGGACTCAGCCTATACCAATCTCTAATCTCTCTCCTCCTACAGCTTGTACATGTACCATCATCATTTATTTTCAAGATGAATAAGCTTTTAATTTGTAATGTGATTAATTTTATTGCTTCCAAATAGTATTAATTGCCAATATTTTATCTTAAATTCTGTGTATTTACTATTAAAATCCTTTTAAAATTCAAAACTTATGGGACCCAGTAATTAATCCAGTTTTTTTAATCTTTTTTCTTAAATTGATGGTTTCAGGCATTACTTTATGGAATTTGCTTTCATACATAATGAATGGTAGAATAAACTTGGTATTTCCACAATTATTTATCTCACACTACGGCCATGGTTTCGACGATAAACGTCATCATCAAATACAAATTTCCGTAATTTGTACCCGATGATGATGTTAATCGTCTAAACTATGGTCATAGTGTGAGATAAATAATTGTGGAAATACCAAGTTTATTCTACCATTCATTATGTAGGGTAGTTCTTGTAATTTGAACTGGGTTCTGGATTAAGTTCGGATCCCAAGGTACTACAGTAATTTATTTGAACATTTGGAGAACATTTGGCCTGAATCAAAAGGTTCACACTTAATTGTTTTTACTGCATAAATAACTTCCATAAAATTGCTTAGATTATTTACTTGAACAAGCAAACTTCTAGGATATTACTTTTTTGCCTATTCTCAGGGTGCGTGGAGTGCAAAAGGTTCGTGTCATTGATGCTTCCATTATGCCCACAATAGTGTCGGCAAACACAAACGCAGCAACAATGATGATTGCAGAAAAGGGAGCAGATATGATAAGAGCACAATGGGAATCAAGTGAAGAAGAAGGATGCAAAGCCGAATATATTCCATATTGTCCCCTGAAATTAAAATGAGCAATGCATCACTTGAATAGTGATAACACTGTCACTCTCTATTACTCTTGATGTATAAACACACCAGGAATTAAAAGAATGCTACAGAATGAGTCTTTCTTTTTTTAAATACTTTTGTTATGCAACATATTGCACATATTTCTCTTTATTTTACCATTTATATCAGACAAAATCAATTCAACTTTTTAAATTCAGGAGACTTTTCAATCACTTTCCAATTAAAAAACAACAAGCTTTTATATCCACATCATAAGAAAGCTCATAAAAATGTGTGGAAATCTCACTGATGGCAAGATGTGAATGATACTTTCAGTGATGAGATCTGAATGAGACGAGGCATGGAAATGACTACTGGCTGACTTAATTAATTCCATTGCTTGGTCCACATCAGTATGTGGCATGGGCTCTACTAATTTTCAAAGTGTCAGCACTGGCATAAATAAAATGATACGTAGTCAATAGGAATTTTCCAAACAGTTCAGCTTTGCCACTCTTGCAGCATGGGTCAACCAAATTGACAATTTTCATCGGAGAACAATTCTACATGTCAATAAAATCCAACTGTTAGAACCAACGCAACAATAAAGTTATAACTCCTTTTAGCACTGTTTTATTTTGAGTCTAAGGTATTACTATTCATGACGAATGAACGAATGGTATACATATAGTTGGACTAGGATCAGTTTCAAGAAATTAATAATCAATTCCTTGAAACTGATCTTTCGCCTAGCTCTAATTTTTGGAAGAAAGGAAAAAATCTGCATCAATCTTAAACCTGAATCACAGGATCATATTTCACATAGGTGTTCAGGCTACAGCTTCCAGGGACAGGAGAAATGATACTTTGATCTCTCACACATTCATTTTCTTGGTCCTCTTTCGAATCCTTTGGAGACATTGTGGTCTCATGTTACATGTTGTGTACAACAGACATTCAATTACTGGCCACATGTGGCACTGTATTCCACACTTGCAGCTGTGCACTCAAGTTGCCTAGTGTACATTTACAGGGATGAAAAAAGGACTTGCTCGAAAATGATTGAAAAGTGGATGGAAGTCCCTATCATTTGAGCTATCATTACCGCTGTCCCTGAACTTGTCAGTAAAATTGATCTTGTGATCCACCCCTTTAATCTTCTAGGATTCCACAAGGGGAGAGCAAAGCGTGTTCTTCCTTCTGATGCCATCAACATCATACATTTCAGTATCCACACTTTTTCAAATATAATTTACAGAATGGGATGTAGAAATTTTACAATATATCACAGCAACCTATGCTCTGTCTATCATTTCATCAAGTCTATGCTACCTTCACAACTTTTCATCCTCATTGATGGAAACGCAATACTGAGAAGTGATCAGATGATCAAAGGCTTCAAGATAAATCGAACAGTCAAACTTCTTTCACAATCGGCAGTCAAAGATTAAAGATTTCAGTTGGAGCAGTCACATAAATTATAATATGCAATGATCACAATTTAAATATATATATAACACATATCTTTAGAAGATGTTTTAAGTACAAAAAAAATGCTTAAATAGTTTCCCTAATAGTCCCATGATCTACATTTGCACAGTGCATTCACTATGCGTATTAGCTATGTATTTCATTACACATAAACTAACTTCCATATATATGACATCATTTTGCCTGATGATATTGCTCATTAGCTCTGGTCAGCATTAGAGCTAACCAGGATGTGGACCTTGAATAATTTACAAAATCATTATTTAGAGTCAGAATTGTACAAAACTTATTAGAAAGCAAAAAAAAGTTATTATAAGGCCAAAAATGCAGAAGAAAACCATGCAATTATTACTATATAGCATGTTATTTCCTTTCTTGATGATAAATAACAAAATGTGATAAGACCATCATGATCCTTCAGAAACTCCAGTAGTCTTTACAAATTCAATATTTTATAGTAACTTGACAAGAGGACACCTTGGCACTATACTGACCCTTAAACTAGCACATTACCCCAGTCCTAAGATTATGGTAAGCATGACAATTATATAAGGACAAAAGCAGTATTCACATCAGGAAAAAGGCAATATATAAGAGAATATCACTAAAAACAGCCTCACTCCATAACAAGCAAAAACAAATTGTATATATTTTTTAATAACACCAACAACTTATTCCCCACACTAAAGACCATATTAAAAAATAAATACCACAGACAAATTTCATAAGCACCAAATAACTATATTAAAACATTTTTCCAGTAGTAAATATAGTGATAATCAATTGAACAAGCAGCATTTCATCAAAAATAGAAAAAATATAAAAAGTTTGTACAAATAGTTGATTAAATAGGTATAGTAACCTGAATGTTCACCAGCAATGGACCCATGGCCATGGATAAACATTAATTAAAAGACGAATAATCACAACCTCATGCAGATAAACAAGCTGCTGTTCACTGCCAGCAGTAAAGAGTATTTCCCTGATTGTTTCAGCTTGCCTGAGCCTCACTGCAGTCTAAAAATCTCAATACTGAAATATGAAACAATAGAGCAAGAAAAAAAGATATGCTATATTGTGCTCAGCCCTTTTTTCCCAATTCAGAGAATATTCAATCACAACAATTCATGTAGTCTAAGATAGGAACATCAGATGTTTCCCAATGGCAGATATCGACAGTGCAGCGTCATCTGGCAATCCTGGTTCACAAGGGAGGTAAGACCTCTGTGTAACTGCACCTTTACACCCAATGAGGGCAAAGGCACTTGCATAGCACCTCCTACTCAGAGACATTAATTTCTATCCTTTCTCTCTTATGTAGTTTAAGTTCAATGGCACTAAATAAAGTATGAACCTAGGTTTTAGGGACACCCTGAGCACAATTCATGAGAAGGAGAACTGCCAAGATAATATAACATTCTTAATCTTAACTTAAGGAGGAACACACATTGGACGACTAAGGCCCATCTCTCCCAAATTAAAGATACCAATGTCAAAAGAAATAAAAAAACAAAGCTAAGATGAGAGATGACTGCTTGAGGTAGCCATGATTACAGTTGTCAGAGTTGTGATTTACGAATGAACAGCAAGATGAGAGAAAATTATTTTTTAGAATGGTGGAAAAGCAATCATTGGAACAGAATCAAAGACCCTTTCATTGCACCTTTGACTAACTGTATAACATTGATCACCATTGTAATGTATATGAAGAGAAAATAAACACATTATAAACTGAAAATAAGAGAATTAGATATTTCTTTGTACTGTCTGTTGGTGTGGGACGAAGTAAAGCAGATGATGACAGTACGAGAAAGAGAACAAAGATTGTATGAGAACTGTTGCTGCACAGGCAAGAATTTTACACAGGAGACATTAAAAATGCCTTACAAGTTTCTTATGAATTTCTGACAAATGATTATTGGGATTTCTTAACCAGATATGCATAGTAAACAAGGAAATTTTCAAAATTTCTTTCTCATTAACATTTCTAATACCAAACAAAGCCAAATAGCAATGGAAAATATTTGAATAGCAAGTTTCATCACCATGACTATTGCAATGTGACAGAAAACAATATATATATAGTCAAACAGAAGGAAAGACAGGAATTATAGCCAATACCTGAAATCTTATATCAGGAATTAATAACTTCCACTTCTTCAACCCTGTAATGATACTGTCGTAGTAAATACAGTCGCGCCCGTTTATAATGAAGTTGAGGGGGCCGAATATTTACTTCGTAATAATCGAACTTCTTCGTTATATGTGGACCAGTTATTCCCATCCTCTTTTTGACGGGGAATAGCCTTTACTTCGTTATAACCAAGACTCTGTTATAAACGGGCTTGACTGTAGTATTTTCCTATCCATTACATCATCAAAGAGGCATGGTTCTAAAACTTCCTTTGGGTACATTCCTTCAAAAAAATCCATTTACTACCATTAAACTAAAATATCACTCAACACTTCAAAAAATCCTCACAATAATGTGGTGGGATTCATTTGAAATTAGATGGAACAGTATAATATGGGGTCATTATGGAGTAATAAGTAAAGAATTCATAAAAATACTTTAAAAATAAAAAACTTACTTAAAAAATATAATCCACTATTATAGTGATGTTGGTAACTACTAAGAGAAAAGTTGTGCCAAACTATAGGTCGGATCTGATTTCATACAGGAGGGGAAACAAAATAAAGCAAATTCACAGTTTTGAATGAGTAATGAGGGTAGAAATCACCTTATACAAAGCCTTAAAATGTGATGAAGCCACACAACCTGGTGATAAGAGCAGCTATCTCTTTCCCTGGGCTGATAGAATTTTCTAATATCCATTAAGTCTCAAACATTAGTTTTAACTTTGATTAGCACCAATCATATTTAAACCTAGCTTCATGCACTTCGCAGCTACTTTCTTAGCTCATTAGACTGCAGAAAATGATATAGACACAGAAAACGAATATACATAGCTGTCTAACACACAATGATTAAGTTCTATGCAATAGCTAGTTCAGTTCTCACAGAAAATGTAGAAATGAGCGTCAAGTTTAAAAGGAACAAAAGAAGACAACAATGTAATGGCTACATGATGAAGTATACTCAGCTCTTAAAACTGGTTAAATTTTCCTTATATTATAGTGATATCTTTTCTCACAGTTAAAATACAGTTGTTTCCAGTACATTCAACTACACTGAAACAAAAGACTCTCTACTGTTGAAAACTGAATGTGCCAATCAGAATTTTGTAGGCATCTAACTGAAATTCTTTCAGGGTTTCACACATCAGAAGCATAACAGTTAAATAATCCTAGCTTGAAAATGCTAATTAGATGACAACTACAACTTTCAGAAACGCTCATATTTTTCCAGTATATACACGCGAGAAAGAAATATTTTAAATAAAGGAACTACATAGTGAACTAATGTCACTAGCTGGAACTCTATTACCCCTCGATTGATGAGTCACTTTTACACTAAATTATGTATTTAGCATAAACATTAGCACCCTCTAATATTCTTTCTTCATCTAAGCTCCCTCAGCATTAGCTAGAATGAGTATTTAACTAAATCCACCATTCCATTCGCAGAATATCAAATTAATATTACTGCAAATAATAATCAATAGAAAGAGGTAACACCAACTACTCACATTCACCAAGTGTTGTGGTCACTTCTCTACGAACGACACCAACAATGACAAAGAAATAATGACTACTATGAGCTAAATCAGGCAAGGGCCTGGCCAAGTTGAAACACTGGTTCCTCTCAAATCCACAAGTTAAGCAACACTGGATGAGCGACCATCCTGCCCTACCAAAGTGCCGCATGTGGTGAGCACGTCAACAGTGTAATACAAGGAACCCAAAGAGGTGTGGGGGGGCTCCAGAAGACCCACCCCCCTTCAATTTGCATTCAACCAGCTAAAGCAAGACCTTCCAGCTCAAGTGTAATGCAACTTCTCTGTTCACAATAAATTCTATGTTCATAATTTTCCTACACATTTACACCAAATGTTTATCACTATTTCATTTCAAACAATTTTCTTCAATTACAACACTGCAAAGTTGAATCCATATCACAAATCATTAACTAGAGAATAATTACTGCATTTAAAATGAAACATGATCTACAAAAGGTCTGCACAATGTTTCTACTTAAGCATTTCACATCACACCCATCTGAACCCCAAATTTAACAAAACTAAAATCAATTCCTCCCACATCATAATGATTACTTCCCACTTCACACCACCAAGGATTCTCGCATGCATTTATAAATGTATACCTACTTCTAACAACTTGCTCATTCTAAGACCTATCCATCACTATCTTTCTCTCAGTATAAATAGTGATCAGTAAAATAATACTATAACAAATGATGTAAACTTAACTTATGGCCAACCACTTTTGAGACCCTGTCACTTAATTATTGGAATGTCATATTGTCATTCATCACCTTTTAAAGCTTTATTTCACACTTCACTGCGGAATCTGTTACTGGTTCCCATTTTTCCATAACCCAATTCAATTGCAATTCATCACCACCACTCTCTTGGAGTAAAATACATCACAGTTACATACCACAAGGAGAACAACAATCTTTAGGCCTTAAATCTAACTACTAGCCAACACTCTCTGAGTAAAAGGTTCCAAGGTCGTACTGTAGTCATGTAGCAATCCATTAATGCCATGAAATGAAATAGAATCCAACCTACTCCAAATAATGTATTCATGTGACATTTCATCATACTTCACTCAAAAACCCAGCATAAACTATAATTTTGAAAGATTTTCCCTTTGATATCTAACTCAATTTCTGACACTACCAAATTCTTTGACCACAGAAACGACCACCAAAGATGACAGCGCTTCCCAAACTCTCAGTGCACATTACATCACCATCTTTAAGGGAATAGTATAAAATCTTTTGGTAAGAACACCATTTTCTCTTAATTTTTGGCATTTTGTACTTCACCGCCTAAACTAATTGTCTTCCATCTTCTATTCTCCAAAGTGATGCAATGAAATTCCACAGATTTCAACAACAATGTGCTCCCAAGAGGTGGACACAATCATGATGCTGGTGCTTATTTGATCATGATATCAATTACAGCATCACAAGGAATATATTTGGTCCTTAATTTTAAATTCACATTTTCCTCAGAAAGAAAGAAACACCTCTACATTTGCCGATCACAATATGAATAAATGTAATGATTTAACAAACCCACGTGACAAAAGGCATCAGTTGTAAGTGATCCACTGTGATGCGGAGTACAATATCACAGTATATACATCTCTGAACAACTTGTTCACAAAAGTGGAATCCACAGCCCCTCCTACCACAATATCAGTAGCAGACACTGAGGGTGATGTCACCAAATTGTCTTCAATATCTCCATGAGAACAAATGAAAATGCGTGTATACATGACAACTGAAGTGCAAGAGGGTGTGTGGAGGTGTAAGCATGAATATTTACATGACAGTGACCCAAGGACATTTATGTGAGTGTGATTGGATGTAACCATCTACCCTCCTTCTGTGGGTGTATAAACTGTTCCCACAAAGCCACTACAGTAATCAAACAATCCAATGTAAAAAGTATTAACTGCAGCAGAATTTTGCTATCACAAGTGCCAATCACCAAAAGTCATCATTTCACTCATTACTAGGCACCCTCGTTATACCAGCAAGAATTTTACTGCATCCCTATTTTGTTGTTTCATAGCGACCATAGTTTACAATCTATCCATAAATAAATTGAAAATCATTTGTTTCATAAAAATGGTAAAATTTCATCACCAATAAATATGCTTAAGTAACGATGTATTTCGCACGCTTCAAGTACTGTTTTACAGTATTTCTTGGAATGGGTGAATTACAGTGATAGCTATTCAATAAATGACCAGCTATCACTGTAAATGTAGGACCACACTTAGAAGTTTTAAATTTTGATTGAAATGTAATCATTTATGGGAAAATAATGATAGTTCAAATGAAAGCATCTACACATATATGGAGGCACTTCTACCTTAAGAAACATTCTTATGAAGACAACAAATTGAGTGAGGGTGCCTAAACTTTGTACCTGTGCCTTATGTGTCTGACAAAGAGAGTGATGGCTCTCAATTATAGCAGTAGTGCATGTGAATATAATTCCACTTGAATTCAATCTAATTTAGGATTTGGACTGACAAAACAACCTGTTATTGTAACTAATGTAATACTTGAATTCATCATTTTAATGCACATCTGGTGCTAATTCACCCCTGCCACACACTCTTACAGTAATTTGCAGGGCAATGCGTAAATGCAGAGCACTTGTTCTGAATTCATCACATTTCCATGGGTTCCATGGCCAGCCGTTGAAGAAGGAAGGGTCCTTTCCTGGGAACAGGCCTTCAGAGCCATTCAGGCCTTCAGAGCCATTCACGAGGTCAGGTTTGTACATTGTTCTAGGAGGGAACCCCTCCTTCCAAGGCTCTGCCTTTTAGATTCCCATCAACATGCATTCTCCCAAGAAAGCAGACAGCCTTTTAGGTTTAGCGAGAATACTGAACGTGTACGAGGGGCATCCCATGAATGTATTGAATGAATCCTGTGAATATTTTCAGTAAATTTAATGCAAAGGCAGCCTTCATTTTATCCTCGTCCTTTAAATTGATAAATAAAGCTGATAACTATAATTTCCACTAAATTGGCATACTTTCTTTAATAGACTTCAATGATTTTGAATTGTTAGCTAATAGTAAATGTTTTCTTTTGTTCTCTGTCCTATCAATTGTAACCAACAAAAAACGTGGTCAATCATCAGCGAGAGAATAGAAGGGCAGTAAAGTGACACCTCACAGCACCAATTCCATTTGAGACACCTTGTCGAGTTCTTCTTGAAACAGCCAGCAGTGTATACCCCTCTCCAACCCCTTCCTAAACATAGCCTCTCGAGACATTACAATGAAACAGGTAGGGGGCGACGATGATTCATAGTGCACCCGAGTAATTTCATTAGTCTTTCATGGTGATAACTTGACACACATAAATGTAAGTTGGTATAGCTTTGTCTCTAAACACATTCAGCACTGATGACGTCATAAGAAGTCACGCCATACTCCCGTCAATGGAAAGTGACTACTTAAGAAGTCACATGCCACGTAACATATCTTTTCCATTGAAAAATGGATTTGACACTCACAAGCATCATAATAAAATTGGTCAGAGCTGCATGTGTTAAGAGGTGTTCAGTTCCATAAAACCAGGACAACAATCATGGCATAATCGACTTCTTATGGCAGTATGACAGAAATTACTACTTGTTATAACAGACAACTCTCCATATGTTTTCACCATGGGTCAACAATGGTGAAAAAATCACTTGCTATGGCAATATTCTCTGAATATTTACTATATTGTACTTCTACAGTATATTGAATGAAAGTTAGTAAAATCACGAGTTAAATAGATCCTGCATTTGCAATAATGTACAGTATTCCAATAAGTTATCATGCATCCACATAGATGAAATGATGCATTATGATAAGGAATTGATGAGGTACAAAGGAAAATAAAAGAAAAAGAAAAGCATAAGTTCTTAGGTTTCATTTTGAGCTGAATGAAATTTGGCTGTATTTTCTACTATTCTCTCCCCAACTGTAATTACTGAAGTGATTTTTGACTGACGTATGTATTTTGACTCACTCACTTAGCAATGGAACGATTCAATTAGGTAACTCTGGGACTGCCACTAATAAGTAAACTGAGTTAAATCATACTCAAAATCAAGGAACAACTTTTGTCAAAAAACTTCAATAAAAATATCAAGTGAAATTTAGTTTACACGAAAATGCCTTGATAATCCATACATAATGCAGTTCCCAACTTCCTCATCTAATAGGATGTACCCCCCCAAAAAATATCAAACCTATGGTCACACAAGAAATTCTGCACTTGAAATGATACCAACAATTGGAAGGCTTGCAAACAATATCATGGCTCAGTGTTCTTTCACCATATGGATTGTCAGATTTTAAAAATGCACTTGGGACACAAAAACTTTTTTCATGTTTGCATCATGACATTTCACTGACTGCCATCTGGTGGAAGTGACATAAAGGGTCGTTGACAGAACTTATTGCTACAACTATGGTCACCTAATCCATTTCCATCAGCAAACAGCACTATAGCATAATTCATACGAGTTGGCTCATGGGAGGATGGGCCAGCCAGGAGGAGGAGCTTGAAACTGGTCATGTGATCTCGAGGTTACCAATATGAGCACAGATGGCAAAATATCTTTTCCCACGAGTGTGCATATTGTGTCATAAGAGCTTTTTGTACCATCAGTGTGCAGGTGGGGGCTGTTGTACTCCTTCAACTACTCTCTTGGGTTACTATCATCCCCAATCTCAACAGGAGCAAAGGGAAGAAATGTAATTACCAGCAAATTGAGCCAGGAAAATAGTCTATGACCTGCTGCAGTATTTCCAGAAGGAGAAGTAGCTGGACCAACAGATTACCTCTCTTGCTACAAGAGAGTTGTGCTTATTTCAGTCAATCTTCTTCTTTTGACAGTAGTTTTTATGCATTGTACCTCACCTATTTCATGTTAATTTTTCTAGGGTATCACAACGATTAACAATGGAGAATTGTGTCATGTGTCCCGCATGTAGAAAATCTACGGGAAAAAACTTTGTAAAAGAGGTTGCTAGGGATGACATTCTAGAGCCCATCATAGTACAACTCAATGACAGTGACACTGAGGTTGAGGACAAAGAAGAGGAGGAGAAACACGATTCAAACTTAGCTCCGCAATTATAAAATGTATTACATTGTGAGTTAGATTTTGATTAATGCATATAATATCAATTTGCATAGCGTACTTTTACTGAACTATTCACCATACAATGTCCTTTTGTGCATAGATATAATGCTACTAACAATTATATCCTTGAGTCAAGTTTAATGCCACAGCGCTTGCATAAACCTTTGCATTTTAACTTACGCATTGCTAACCATATCACAATGCCTCCCTGACATTTGCTCCTCTCTCCACTACCTTGTTGATTCCACATATTTTCCCTCTCCTGTGAGAGGGGGCTTATGAGAATGGCCGAATTCTTTCTGGCTGGCCCTGCCTTCTCACACGCAGCAACTCATTTGAAATTGACTATAACACCATCACAATGAATGGAATGCTCCTCATTTTTCTGCAGATATTGCAAAACATCCATAACAAAGACAGACAACACCAACTGCCGAATATGCACTGCCTCATTTTTGAGCACACTCACATGCAAGGAAAATAATTTGTATAAGCCCTTAAAGGAATTTTGTACACTAAGCACGATCAACACCCAGTGGGTTGATGAATAGAAGATTTGATAACAATACACCACATGTAATTGCAAATCGAATGGAGATTTCAAGGGGGAAATGTTACGAAGGTGTTAAAGAAAACACACAAGTTTTGAAATTTGAAGTCTCTTCCATCGATTAGAGGGAACAAGAGGAAAACATTTCTCAGAATGTACATCACTACACAGTTTTTATTCCCAGAGGTTAGCAATAATTTGAACTAATAATCCATGAGCACGGGCTCACCTAAAGCTAAGCCCTATGCCAACATATTTAATGCCGTCAAAAATGGTTTTTCTTCACACAAGGCTATAGTTAATCCTTAGTAACTCAAATTTGTCCATAAAGCCATTGTTTACATGGTCACATTATGCAGGAGTGATGTAGATTACCTAAAGAAATAAGGAATATGCTGCCTAATATTTCTGGAGGAAGAACAAGGACTTAGGAAAATAATTAAGGTGAAATTTGGTGATGATCTTAAAAAGATTTTTAACATAATTTTGCTCTAGTGATCTATGACAGGGGTGAGTTTAACTTCTGCTGGCACCAATAAAGGAGAATGGGACCTAGATAGACTTCAAATGCATACGATTAATTCATATACTGCACCCAGAACATTTTAAAGTAGTAAAAAGCTTGAAAAAGCCTGGTTCCCTCATTTCATTAAATCTTACAGAAACTTTACTTAAATCAACTCCAATTACCTACTGTTCTTAGAGGAGATACTTTTTAAGTGAATCAACTCTCCAGCTATTCCCAAATTCATATTACAACCAAATTTCAACTCATATGGGTAAAAATTATTCATTCAAACTCAACTTCGTGTAATGATCGTAACAGTTGATCTCGACAGGAACGCAGCATAAGAAGATGTGTTTAAGATCTGAAGTCACTATTTAAGTGATACTTAATAAAATGCTCTACTATAACTGTCTCCTTTTACATTTCAATGCATTGATTACAGAATTCCCGGGTTGAATTTAACATTTCTTTGTGCAATATTTTGGAATTGACACTAACTCTTACCAAAGGCAAGGGCCTAGCCACGTTGAATCACCGGTTCCCGTCAGATCACTGAAGTTAAGCAACATTAGGCCGGGACGGAGGGTGACCCTCCTCCATCCCTCTACCGCAGTGCTCTTGTCCCCTGTCTGTGAGTGGAGGGCAGGTTAAACGTGGGTTGGCACAATGTGTCTAAAGAGAGGTGTAATTGTGTCAGAAGGGGGCTTCAGAATTCCCACCCCCCACCCACCCCCTTCAATTTAACTTTAACTCTCAGTATAAGGCTACACATACAAGAAATGATTCTACTGTGGTGTGGAATGCCATGGATGATTGAATAATGTATAAGAGGGGTTGATACATAGTTTACTCATCACAAGTGAGGAGCATGAGCTGAAAAGATACCATTTCAAAAGAGAGTGAAGTATCCCTGTTTATTAGCAAGTGATTATAAACCACTAATTGCTGCACCCAGACATCAAAAATCATGTCTGCCTTCAATCTTAGTACTACTGACAGCCACCCAAGAGTAGGGATGCTCATAGTAACCATGGACCTTGAAGTAAGCATTATTGTGCTTCTGCAGCAAAAATCAAGCTATCACACACTGAGATGAGATGGTATTATCTTTCTTGCACCATAATGTAAATAAATGTCTTTCCATAAATTGTAATGAACTACAATGTCATTTACCATCCACGATGAAATGGAATAATTGGCTCTGACTTTTAGCTGTAAAGATAACATTTCCCACTTCATTCTCATCCAAAAAAGCTACTTTTCAGCTAACATCTCACATGAATGGACAAAACATGAATTCATTACGCTAATCCTATTGTGCAGGCTTCAAGATAATATGATGACCCCAAAAGAGCTCAGAAAATGCTGAATCAACTAACAATGGATGCCAAACAGAAAGGAGAAAAATGGAATAGTTTGAGAACAAAATGTGCATCCTGTGAGTGAAGCAGTAAGCCATTTGGTATACATGTACATAACACCAATTCATCCTTTTCACATTAGTAAAAGATGACATTTCGAGGCTAGAGTCACCCGACAGGTGAATAAAGACTATTCAATGTAACATTAACAAAGGCAGACTTCACACAACATATCAGGAACCAATATAAAAAACTTAAACTTATTAAACATCCTTGATTTTTTAAGCTACGATTTTCGGTTGCAGATATAGTTTAACAGTCAATACCTTTTACACCTAAAGGATTTTAAGTACTATTTTGTAATGCCTAGTTGTATATTTTCATGAACAAGAACTGATCTGGATAGATTCTTTATCCACCAAATAATCACGACAACTCTAACATGGTTTATACAACCCAGATCATCAGTATGACACCCAAACTAACTCTTGGTCATTAATCTGACATTATAAAATCAAGCTTCATGTGTGTACAGAAGGCAACAGTAGCATTCAGTAACAATAAAAAAATTGAGATGTGCTTGAACATTGTGACCACTAGGTTGGATAGCACAAAACTTTTATGATGGATTTGTTCAGTAGATAAGTGGCAGTGGAAGATATTTGGTTTCATACAGAGGACCCTTGAGTTTGGACAAGGAGAAATTTGTGCAAAGTGACATTAAGCACATAACTACACACAATACTCATGTGCTCAAGGCATTATCCTTGCCCATCCTCTCGTTAATCTGAAATGTCAATATGTCACAGTAAAAGTCAGCTTCAAAATTGAATCAAAATTTGGCATTCCAGAAAACAATAAACTCTCGTTAAAAAAGTTCACCAATCATTTAATTTTCCTGCTCATAATGGAAAAAAATGATCATCAAAATTAAATAGGTGCCTCATATCTTCAAAAATGCAGTTTCAAACTGTGCCGACCAACAGGTATTGCAATCATAATTGGAATGTGTAAGGCATGGAGCTAGCCTGCTATTCATAATAGTTCTGCTAAATTTCATTTTCGATTTGTGACTAAACGTACCTGCATCAAGCTGAAAAGGCAGCTGATTCAATAATACTCTGGATGAGGAGATATGGAATTTCAGTGCAGCATTTGTCACATTGGATTTGCTGCTGTGCCAAGCAGACACAGTATCCACATAACAACATGCTCCAGGAATGTGAACAATTATTATTTATTTTTCGAAACCCTGTGAATAAGTTTACGGAATGACGTGGTCCACTTGGACCTGCTGAAGCCTCCCGAACTTGCACAGCCTACCTCTGATGGTTCTTTGCCCTCCGCTCTGCCATCACCCTTCCTTCCACCGCTCGACCTCCCCCCACAAGCCACCCCCTTGGGGCAGTACGCTGATTCACACATCTCGGACGAGAATCCAGAGTCTGACGAGAGAACACCACTCGACTTGGTGCTGGGTCTTGGAGGTTCGCTCTCCGAGGGCGACATGGAGGCCTGAGAGTTGTCTACCGTCAGCGGCAAACAGGGTGGACACACCTGAGGTGAACCGTAACTACTGGCAACGCCATCTTGCTTCAAGGAGGGCGAACCGTTGGGTGACCGCAGCTGCAGCGATGGAGCAACCCCGTTGACACCCATTTTATTGACGCACTTGTCACGTTGGGTCGAGGCTGCAGAATCTTGGAGGGGAATGTTGCGCAAGGGTGGGCTGCCATTGACAAGGCAAGGGCTGTGGGCGATGGCTTCATCCTTGCCGGCCCCACTGACGTCTTTCCCTTCGGATGGGATGCCCTCGACGCTGGGACATGAGTCATCGATGAATGAGATGTCGATGGTGGGCGAGTGGTTGGGGTGGTGCAGGGGGCAGCAGTGGTGAGGCGAGTCACTCAACCCCGGGCAGTATCCCCGGCAGGAGCAGTACGTGGTGAGGGGGAGTGAGGAGAGGAGGTGGGCCGGCCCCAGGGCCTGGGGGGACGAGGCGTCGATGGCCGTCGAGTGCAGGAGGCAGCCGATGGAGGCCGAGGGCGTGATGGAGAAGGGGGAGGAGGCACTGGGGGTCCCCTGGCCCCCTCCCCCTTCCTCCTCCTCCGACGTTATGCTCCCCTCTGAGCCCTTCCCCACACGCTCCTCTGAGCAGCTGCTTTCCGAGTGCGAAATGGGGCGAACAATCCAATTCTTCATCTCTTGCAAAGGAGACTGAATGCATGAGAAGAGCTTGCTCCTTTGGAGAGACAGAGATCAAAACCATTAATGTGTGAACACCACACTGAATAAGTAAGATGTTCCACAGCATGAGCAACAAATAAACCTTCAATACAGAATAAACTGTGAGGCACATGTTGATGGAGATGACTGGGAGTAAGATACCCAAGAGCATCGAAGATTTGTTGCATACTTGCTATGAGATTCTGTGCTTCAAGCATTATGACCACTAGAGGCCAAGTGTCTGGAGATATAGGATTCCTTGAAATATCCTGATTTCTTAGTTCTGCTATAATCCAGTTAAAGAAATTTATTCAAATGAAGGGTATGGGTATGCAATTTTGACAGAGAGAGATAATTTACACTCCTGGCATTTGATTAGTAACAAAATGTAATACATATGATGAGTTCCAAGTTTTTTTTTAATTTTGTAAAAAAGTGCAATAGACAAGAGAAGAGCTATGTAAAAGTATTGCAATTGATGATGGTGGAATTACACGCAGCCAATCAGTGCTTTCAGGTGACTTTTTTTAATATCTAAATAGCAGTTATCACAGTGGTGCAACGTAAAGAAATGAACTTCAAATAATTCTGGAAAACCTTCTGTTGTTTACATAATTCTGTAGTTTAGGATTCCTATTTACCAACATTCTATTATACATGGCTTTTATACCCTTGGACCAATGAACCAGGCCTGTTTCCTAATGATTTTTATAGCAAAAAATATTTAGGAGAAGAGAAAAACTAACGATGCAATTCCACAAAACTTTTTTATTTTGACACGACCATGGTTTCGCTACAGCGCAGCAACATCAGGTGGGTATACAAACACTGCACCAGTGGTGGGGGGAGGAGCCGGGTCAGGAGAGGGGGGGGGGGGGGGGGAGAGGAAGTGACCACGGATTGGCCGGTCGGGTGAGCATGGTGATGCATTAGGGTGTTTTCAGGGGTGGTGGAGGTCAGGTCTGGTGGAAGTCGAGGTGGGGGAGGAATGGTGTCGCAGAGAGGGTGGGAAAGGGAAAGTGACCGAGGATTGACAGGCCGGGTGAGGGTGGTGATATAAGTTAGTGTGCTTGCTCCGGGGGTGGTTAGGGTTTCGTCCGGGGAGTGACCGAGGCGGAACCGTTGGAGCTCAGGGGGAAGGGGAGGTCTAAAAGAGGGGAGCGGGATATATATAATAATTCGTTTAAAACCTCGCAAGATTTGGAATTTACACAGATTGAAATTTCTATTTCTTCGAGACCATCCAACTTGAGACCCTTGTTTTCGACGTGTAATATGAGCCCACCCACCACCGACTTTCCCCATGCATAAGGCTGATGCAGTGTTTGTATACCCACCTGATGATGCTGCACCGCAGCGAAACCATGGTCGTGTCAAAATAAAAAAGTTTTGTGGAATTGCATCGTTAGTTTTTCTCTTCTCCATTATGGAAAAATTCCACCAAGTTACCCCGGAAACAGTTTCTTTTAAAAAATATTTTATAATTGGGAAATAGGGACATGTGAAAGATTGAAAAGGTAGGCTTCTGGGAGTCTTCCATGTTGTCATTCTTCGTCCTCTCGTATTCGTCCTCTCTATTCATTTCATGCAGCCTCTTCTTCTGCTTCCCTGATGATTCTGGGGAAATGGCATTTTTCTTTGGCAAGGATTTTCGGTTCCATAAAATTCATGTGGCCAGTGACTACTTTGGTACGATAATTGGCTGGCACCTACTGCCATCAGCAAAAGATGAAAGAAAAATAGCTTATCGAAATCAAGCAAGCAAGCTGTCAGCAGTCAGAATTTCCAGCAAGCTAGCATGCACATCACCAATCAGAATTCCACACAACATATACATCTCCGAAAAATGAATACAATGAATTTCTACAGATTTTTCAGCCATACTGCCCACTGAGAGAAAACTGATCAAAATCAGGATGGCTACTGAAATCCAATTTTTATATTCCCTGACCTTTCCCTGACTTTTCCCTGACGGACTCACCAATTTCCCTGACAGATCGCCAAAAGGACTCCTATTATCTCTGAATATTTTATTTCTGCTGAATTAAATTTTCGTTAAAACTCAGAAAATGTTAAAAGCTGAAATAAATACATTAAAATCTACAAGTATACCCTAATGAATAAGTATATTAAACGTTCATAAGTTGAACTCTCATGCAAATTATACACCCTTTTCATACACATTTCGCGGCCGCGTATCCACGAAATATGATGTGACTAGCTTCAGAACCTTACAGGAAAAAAAATGAACCACCATACCTTACGTAAAATCTTTAATGATTTTACATTCTTTTACTTTTCAAGTATCTTCTTTCCTTTTTTCTTTTAATACTGGAAAACAGCACTTGTACATGTTAATTACCCTTCAAAAGACTCTTTTATAGTGTTGACCTAAGTTCCCAAATAACAAATTTCCAGAAGTACAGTTGAGCACCCTTTATCCGAGAATCCATAATTCGGGAACACCAATAATCCGGCAAGTTTGCTAAGACCACCTACAATTGTGGAAAATCATTGCTTCATAACCTGCCGAGATATATATCCCATTCCATTCTTAACGTTAATTTTCCCTCTCCGGTAATCAGAAAAATTTTAACATATTAATATCTGGTAGGTACTTCGTGCACACTGGAATGATTCTGCAACTTGAACTAAGCATTCAAAATTGAAGACATCTCCGAGACGGACAACGACTAGTTTACAGATCAGCCACTTTCAACGGTCGCACATTTTTCATTGACCATTAAACGCAATTTGATAAAATTACTCGTCATCTGCCTAATCTGCCAAGTCATGTTTCTCCCTAATCTTGTCTAATCCATACAGTTGTGGCAACAGCAGAGGGGTGAGGCATCAGTACTAAACATTAAAAAATGCAGAGAAAGTGCAATTCATAAAAAAGCTTGATGCTGTTGCATCGGTAAAGCATTTGTCAGAAACACACTGCTTGGGAACTTTGACAATATTTCACATTGTGGCATTTTTTGGCCCCCCCCCACCTTATCCCCCTCGTTGGACATTACCCCTCGGCGGACTATTTACCCTCCGGACTTAGCCGAAGGACTTGCACGACAGGCGTAGCTAACGACAGGCGGAGCCAACGATGCCAACAATGCCTACGATTCCAAAATGCATCGAATTCGTCTGCATCCCTCCGTCCGCTACTTCCAGCCGCTCCTTTCAGCAGCTCCTTTCCCTCTCCAGTCCAAGCATCGTTTATATAGCCCCCTGACTGCGGATGAAGACCAGAAGTTTGGCCATCGTACAAGCCGTTATTTGGTGTTCTCTCGCCAAAGTCAAAAAAGAGTTCTTGATGCTCTAATGATAAACTTCCACCTCGCCCACTTCACCCATACCACTTTCCCTCCCCTCAAAATGTAACCATCGACGATTTCCACGTTAAACCCCATTCCACTTTGACCTTGCCGAAAACACACCCTCCTTATGCCAGAAAATACCTCCCCTCTCACGCTCTCTGTTTGAGTCGAGACAGCAACGAGTTCACTTCTTGGCTACGTCTGTCGGTCTCGAGTTAGTTTTTTGGAGACTTCGTCATTCTTGAGTCTCCTAGGGGCCATGGTCTATTGTTGCAAGTTATTAGGGTTTCCCTGGTTTGGGAAGAGTATTTCAATTGTTGGTTTGTACTTGCTTTGTCTATTTTTTGGTTGAAATACATTATAAACCGACGGGTTAAGCGCCACGGGTTGGCAGCACCCGCGGCGTAAATAGCGATGAATTATTAGATAAACACGGGGAGTTTGGCATTACGCCCGGCGTAATAATGGGTTACAAAACAAAAGTAAGGAAAGGCAACAATTAGAAAAACAGCGTCGGTAGTTACGTGGTGAGGAAAGAAAAAGGTCACAGTGAGAAAGACGAGAGGAGAAAAAGAAAAAAACGAGGACCCAGAGGGAGATAAAAAAAAAGATAAGGTGTACGCGTCAGCGTAGCAGTCCCGGGGCCCGTGATAAGGCAGATATCGGCGGGAGACACAGATAATTCCAGCGGACTCCCGAGAAAAGAGAGAATCGAGGAGAGAGCGGGAAGGAAGGGTCATCGTGGGAAAATCCTACGGGAAGGCGGTCCAGCGGATCACGGGAACCAGTGGCCACGATAAGTCTATGAACATTGGAATAATTATTTAAAAGGAGAAAGCCCACTACAAAGTTAATCATAAAAATTGAAATAAGATTACTGATTACATTAAAATTTGATATGAAATTGTAAATTGGGCCCAATTAAGGTTAAAAGAAACTGAATACAGAGATATTGTGCACGAAAATATAAATGTTTTTCCTTGTCTGATTTCCTTGATCCCAATAGCAAATTAAGGGTATTGATATATACATATGTGTGAAATATTTAACTGTATAAGGGTGTGTGTGTGGAATCTAACGAGCTACCCAGAGACAGAAAGCAAAGGTAAGGTACCCGGAGGTTGAAGAGGGGGTAGGGGTACATTTTGGCGCCCAACGTGGGGGCACGACTACTCTTTGGAGATAGAGACCACGGGTAACTTGAGTAAAGGACGGTCAGGGAAAAGATTCACAAAATGGCAGGGGTAATAAAGAGATTTTACGAGTTGAAGAAATCAGAGCTGCAGAACTGCTTAAAGGAACGACAAATGCCAGTGCAAGGGGCAAAGTTTGAGTTGCAGGAACGATTAAAAATAGCATTGGAAAAGGAGGGAATAGATATAGAACGTTATGAGTTCGAAATTGAGACGGAGAAGCAAGTTGAAGGTGGCATCGAAGCCATTTTGAGGGAAATGAGAGAAGAACAGAAGAAGAGGGACGAGGAACAGAAACAGAGGGATGAGGAAATGAAAGAAGAACAGAAGAAGAGGGACGAAGAACAGAAACAGAGGGATGAGGAAATGAAAGAACAACTGAAGAAGAGGGACGAGGAAATGAAAGAAGAACTGAAGAAGAGGGACGAGGAGCTAAGGACGGAGATGATAGAAAATCAGAAGAAGCAAGTAGAGGAGAATGCCAAGAAAGTATTGGAGGTTCTACAGATCTTCCGACAAGAATGCCATGGGAGATTAACGGCGCAAGAAAAGAGAATAGAAGAGATGCAGAGTTGGGTAAGAGGGGAGATTACGGAGCTGGATACGAGGGTAGAAGCGAGCGAGCAGAAAATTGAACAGCTGCGTAAGAACCAAGAGAGCATGAGGAACTATGCGCAGAGGAATAAGGAGGAGATAGAGAAAATGAATAGTAAGATAGAGGAGAACGGTAATACAATAGAGCAATTATCGACAATCGTGACGCAGCAGTCGCAGAGCAAAGGAGCCGCACTCGATGAAGAAACATTGAAGGAGATAGTAGGAAGGCTGAAGGAAGACCATATCCGAGCACCCGCGCAGGTACCGGTGGTACATTTGAAGACACCGAATTTCGATGGACGGAATGGGTCGAGACCTATGAGGTTTATTTTTGACCTAGAGGAATACCAAGATATGTACAAGCTGTCAGGGGCGGAGATGTTACGCGTTGCTAGGCAAGGGATGGTTGGCAAGGCAGGAAAATGGTAGAACGCCACGTCACACCTACACCGGGACTTTGAGTCATTCAAAGAATCGTTCAGGGAGCAATACTGGAGCGATGAGTGGCAAATGGAAATAAGGAGAGCCTTGGACACCGGAAATTACCAACAAAACGGGAGTCAAACGAGGGTGGAGTACGCTACCGCTAAGATAGGGTCAGCGAAGGAATTAATACCACCGATCGCGGATGAGAATTTGGTGTACCTCCTTAGACAGCATTTTGAAGCGGAAGTGAAGACTGGAATGATCTCTCACAACGTTAAAACGCTCCCGCAATTCCTAGCATTGTTAGGACGATACGACAGAATCGCGGAAGAGGAGCGGCGGTCGGAAATAATGGGACAGCGTAGGTGGAGGAACCAGGGCCCTCAAGAGAGCGAAAGACGCGCATGGCCGAGGAGACCGGATGAGAGGCAACCCGAAACATCAGGACAAAGAAGGTGGGAAAATACGCCGATCCAAAGGTACGAGAGGAGAACACCAAGGAGACCGGACGAGAGAGGACCAAATGAGGAACGCGGATACTATCCGAGAAGAGAAAGAGAAAATGAGGAGGGCGAACGCCAGGGAAGCCGACAACCAGGACGCAGCAATCCAAGGGGAGGAGTTAGATCCGAACATAAATTCCCAGTTCATTCGCTGACGGTGGAGAACTCGAGGGCAGATTCGGAAAACTAAGGGCGGCTAGGCACATGCATAGTCCCGTCGTGCCAAAGGCCGAAGGTGGTGAGAGTAGGGAAGCTAATGAAGATCAACGAGTAGACGAAAGAATGGTGCTCAATGTATTTGAATCACCGAGGGACTTTTTAATGGAGGGAGAGACGGACGTTCCGGAGGAGACTAAATGCCCAGAAATAGAAATCGAAATTGAAGGCTTGAAAACAAATGCATTGATAGACACGGGGTTGGAATTAACGTGCATGAGCAAGGAATTTAGAGACAATGCCCAATTATTTAAGAATACCCTCGAATTGCCGGTGAAGGGGATGAAGATAATAGGAGCAATTGGGAAGAAAAGCGGACGGATAACGAAACAGATTTGTCCCAAAGTGGCAATAGGCGAAATACAATTAAACATAACCTGTACGATAGTACCCAAGCTAGTGAAAACGATTATAATAGGCACTGATACGTTGGCATTACTATCGGCGAAGGTAGATTATAACCATCGGATGATAACGATGAAGCAAGGGATGAAAGAAGCTATATGCACCTTCAAAAAGACGAACGTGGGATCGCAGCGGATCGTCCTATGCATCGACGGAGACGAGGAGCGGGATGAAGGAAGGAGAAGAGGAAAATTGCACGCCAAAGCAAGACGCCAAGGAAAGAACCGCGGAGACAGATGACATATCTGAAGAAGAGAAGCAGAAATTAAATACAGTCGCATTAAGACTAATAGAATTATTTAATGATTCGCCCGAGAAAATGAGAGGGTATGAATATAGTAGAGGTATAGGGGAGGAAGAATTCTGCAGTCAAGGATATGGTGTCCCGTTGAGTTTCCGGAGGCAGGTAAATGAGGCGATTGGGCCAATGATGGCTGAGGGAGTAATTGAAAGTAGTTCCTCGATATGTATATCACCGCTAGTGTATGTAGTCAAGAAAGACGAATCGATCCGATTATGCATTGATGCCGGAATGGTCAACAAGCTGATAAAACCCATTTTAGACAACATCTCCAAAAAGGCGAGACAGAGGATAGAGAAAGAACATAGGAAGCACGTAAGAAAGAGAATTGCGTACCAAGTAGGGGATAAGGTATTAATATTATTATTAATTATTATTAATACGTACATGCGGGATGTCTGACAAGGGGAGAGGAATATTCCATGACTTCCTCCTGGTGTATGAAGGACCATACACGATCGTAGAGTTTAAGGGTCCAGCCACCTGTACTGTTGAGAATCCACATACCATGGAAATACGAGGGACGTTCCACGTGTCGCATTTTAGGCCATACTACAACGCGACGCGAAGCGGACAACCGAGAGGCGAGATATAATTATCTAGGAGGGGAGAGAGAGAGCAGGCCACACACACTTGGTTACATTATAAGTAGTGTTAACTGGAGGGAGCAATTGTGTAATTTATGTTTAAGAGATACAATGTCAGGGTTATTTCATGCATGTGTACATGAGTGGTGTGATTCCCGAGAAAGATAAAAAGAAAATGAATGATCGGAAGGAGAGACGGTGCGACTGAAACACACCAACCCGTGAAAGGGGGGCGTGGCCTATAAACAAAGTGCAACACAGAAAGTGCGGCGGTGAATGGGTGTACGTAGCGACGTGGAAACAATCAGCCGTGAGAACAGTGTTTATTTATTTTTCAAAATGTTATTGTTTGTTTATATTTAGGAATGTTCGAGTGATTTTTTTTTGTGACAACAGGTGTCATCTGATGTGCCCAGCTATAGAGCTGATGAGACGCCTGCCTTGATTGTATGTAATTTTAAGCGTTCTTTGTTAATATTAAGGGTATTATTGTAAGAAGAGGGAGTATTAAAGGTCTGAAGGCGTTGGGGCTTAGAGCGAAAGCGATAGGTGTAGATAAAAACTGGTATTATTTTGATTGAAGGCTTTAAAAGAAATATTTTTGCTGCCCAAGAAATCTTTCTTTTAATGGGGCTAGTATAAACCGACGGGTTAAGCGCCACGGGCTGGCAGCACCCGCGGCGTAAATAGCGATGAATTATTAGATAAACACGGGGAGTTTGGCATTACGCCCGGCGTAATAATGGGTTACAAAACAAAAGTAAGGAAGGGCAACAATTAGAAAAACAGCGTCGGTAGTTACGTGGCGAGGAAAGAAAAAGGTCACAGTGAGAAAGACGAGAGGAGAAAAAGAAAAAAACGAGGACCCAGAGAGAGATTAAAAAGATAAGGTGCACGCGTCATCGGAGCAGTCCCGGGGCCCGTGATAAGGCAGTTATCGGCGGGAGACACAGATAATTCCAGCGGACTCCCGAGAAAAGAGAGAATCGAGGAGATAGCGGGAAGGAAGGGTCATCGTGGGAAAATCCTACGGGAAGGCAGTCCAGCGGATCACGGGAACCAGTGGCCACGATAAGTCTATGAACATTGGAATAATTATTTAAAAGGAGAAAGCCCACTACAAAGTTAATCATAAAAATTGAAATAAGATTACTGATTACATTAAAATTTGATATGAAATTGTAAATTGGGCCCAATTAAGGTTAAAAGAAACTGAATACAGAGATATTGTGCACGAAAATATAAATGTTTTTCCTTGTCTGATTTCCTTGATCCCAATAGCAAATTAAGGGTATTGATATATACATATGTGTGAAATATTTAACTGTATAAGGGTGTGTGTGTGGAATCTAACGAGCTACCCAGAGACAGAAAGCAAAGGTAAGGTACCCGGAGGTTGAAGAGGGGGTAGGGGTACAACATTGTTTGTTATAGTTAATTCTCATACTTCTGTATTTTGTTCTATTGTGACCTCATCTTGCTCACCCGAGTTTTGCCCCCTGGTTAGAAAGAATTTTGACCCCTGGACGAGCGTTTCTCGGGAAATCATTTTTCTTTCTGGAAACGCTGCAACATTAAGAAGCAGAAAGAGAAAATCCTCAAAATTTTACTGTTCAAGTGACAAGAAGTAATGAATGACAGAGAGAAAAACTATGAAAGAAGATTTAAGTCCTGATTTAGATCGTGTGGTTTCAATTGCGTAGAAGTGAAGGGCTTCGTTATTATTTCTGGCCAAATGGAGCTAATGGAGCAGGCTATACTATTTCAGAAATAGATATAATCTAAAAGATGTGATGTGGGAAATTTCGCGTGCATGAAATAGTAATTCACAGCCAGTTCTAAAACACACTTGGTTTAAATTGTGGCCTGCTATAAGGTTTGATGTAGACGAAATATGTAGGGGTTTCTAAGGCTTTCATGTTTCTGTGGGTAAATATATGATGATGGAGTTGGTTGACTGCGCAAACACATTCAAAACCCTCAATTAAAGGAAATGGAATTGGTAAATTTAGAGGAATGGATAGCTAGCTAAAACAATACTCTCACCACACAACATTTCACAGATGATGAAATCCTTGAAATGGTAATTAATAATAATAAATCCGAGTGGGGATGAAGATGATGATCATGAAATTATTGCAGGAAGACTACCATTGATGATGGTCTTTAAAGAATCATCCAGTCCGTTCACCCACAACGTAGTGATAGGCGGCCGTTACAGATGAAACCCACACATTGACACTGCGACCTAATCAGCTAATAACAAATCAAGCGCGGTAGGAAATATTTTGCACGAAGCTCAGCATAGGAATTACTAAATTTTATATACCCTTTTCCGATGATAATATTACACTTTAACATGTGCAGCAATATGATGCACACGATCTATGCTTATGTTATTTTCACTCACTGCGCAACTTCTATACTTTTAAGTAATAACTTTGTAAAATTAAGAAACCATTTGTTTCTGATCCTTCTCAGTGACTCTTTTTAAAATTGTGTTCCGTAATTGGCAAACAAATATATTTTGTTATAAATATTCGACTCCTTTCAATGAAAACATCCGAGACGTCAACAATTGACCAGTTGCCATGCATGACCCATAGTCCGGCAAAATCCCTTATCCGCCATCACTCTGGTCCCGACTGTGCTGGATTAAAAATTCTCAACTGTATTGAAATGATAAAAACTATTCAGGAGCAATTTACTTACCTATGGCCTTCATCATACTCGCCAAACATGGAACGTGTGTAGTGACAGACAGAACATTTCCTCTTTTTACAAGATGCAAGGTGCTTCATTCCCTTCTTCAAGTGACTGTTCAGGGATGCAGTTTGTCTAGCAGCAAATTGCAACTCTGTCACCTACAACATTTTATGCAATAGCATTTGAATAATTAGGAACAAAATACTATTACAAATTCCATGTAACTTAACCCTCTATGACCTTGTTCATGCATTATTTCTAACTCACTGTGTTTTGCCAATGCCTAAAACACAACATAATTTTGGATATGATATTCTGTGCATAAAACCAGAGGGTTGTGAAGTTTGGCAATTTCATTAAAAAAAGATAATATTACCCACATGGGATATTAACAAATTTATGTTGTAAATTTAATGGATAAAAGAGTATGTATTATAACTGACTGAAAAAATATTTCCTGCCAGCTCATTTTTTATTCATCAATATATAATCTAATAAAAAATATTCATCACTTTACTAATGGTAATAAGTACCACAAATGAGTGAATGCTTCACTTTTTTATTCAAGAATTTAAAGACTGTTTTAATATCTTGTACATAATTTCACCGTGAATAAGGAACTTAGTTATCAGAAAAATCTCACCGATTAAAAACTGAAGGATAAATGTAAAAAAACCATAATTAGGGAGACAAATTCATAATCATGTACAAAAAACAACTCTACACAGATTTGATGGACCAAGGCCTCTGTGTGCTCAAAGACACAATCAGTCAACTACATAATTATGTATAATAATTCATACATATCCATGCCTTAACGCACCTTTTTCTCCAATCCCACAACTTTACGACTAAAAGTGTTCCTCTGCTGATCCAGACCGATGAGGTAATGGCCCAACTCCTTTCGTTCCTCACTCAAACTTCCCCTCAGCAACTCATTCTGAAAAATTATTATCCCACCATTGTTACTTGTAGGATTACTCAACAAAGCCATATAGCACTTCAATTAGACATTACCGAAGTATAAAATAATGTTATCCTTACAAAAATAGTAGAGGCAGCACAGTAACATATCACAGGCAATTCATATAAGTTAGTCGAGATTGAAAATTTGGTTACTGAAAATTTTAGTATTGATACAAAGAAGCAAAAGTGATTCTACACAGCTGAGGGCCTATTTTAATTTGCATAAATGGCACTGCACAGAAAAACAACATGATACTCTGTGCCTTTGGTTCATGGATCGCACCATAGTCATTCAGAAATATTAATGAAACACCTTCTCTTGTAACTTTGCGCTTCTCCATATTAGAATATTTAACTCTAGTGACATATGTCACCCAGGACATAAAAATGTTACATAGTTCATGAACGCAAAGCGCTGTAGTGTTGCCTTCCCAGGTATTCCTCGAGCGTTAACCATCCTCCCCATCAGTAGTGCATCTGTCAATATGGCATATCGACTTCTGAGCAGTGAATGTTTAAAATTCGTGGGTGACACATGTCCCCTGCACGACCACTCGAGGAAGTTTTTGAAATCGAAATATCCCGAGTAGAAACATGTATATCTTCAACATTTGGTGAATGTGATGATTTAAGTGAGATATCCAATAAAATAAGAGCTCATTTCATAAAGAAGCATACATTTTGTGAATGGGTAAAGGAAGAAAGCAGTGATGTGAATTCTACACCAGTGCCAGGAGATGAATCTTTTCTTCCTTCTATCACAATATCAGGACATTCCAAATCAACTGACTTCGTGGAATTATTTCCTACTCGAGAAATAGTTGAGGATTTCGCCCAACAAACATGTTTCTACTCTTCCAAAAATACTCTTTGGGGAACAGAGGGAGTTGAAATGCAATTTTATGCTCCATTAATCGAAGCAGTCACCTTCAATCTCACTAGAGAAGCAACTTTAAACGTAAAAATTAAAGTGTATCTGTCATCAGTGTAAAATTGAAAAGCATAATTAAAATTCTATTCATCAACAACACAATTTTTAAATTCTGGGTTTTCAGAGGTACAACAGTCTACACAGGGGTAGGCTTAAATGAGCTAAAGTGAAACAATTACAAACAATGTTGAAAACAGACAATCTAAATTTTCAAAATTAAAATACATTAAAAAATCCACTTACAATACATATTTCACTAACACTGAGAAACAGAAACACCTTAGAACAACACAATATTCTAGCTTTGAAGATTGACACACTCTTTTCAAGGCTAATCACATTTTCCTACTACATTTTATTTTAAGTTTCCTAGCAGTGACGGTGAGTTTAAATGGCATTAAATGGGGGCGTTTACTCGGAACCGAAATCGCAATTTTGTACATGAATTTGTTAGATGGAAACGAAAATAGAATTTTAGTGAAAAAATTAATCTTCTAACCACAACGATTCACTCATAAATCAAAAATTTAAATAAGCAAAAGGTGATGCCAAGATTGACGTCATTTTCCTCCCGTCCTTGACTGCTTTTAGGGGAGGGGAAGGGAGTGGAGGGGGATTCTCGGAAGGTCTGCTCGCACAGATGCTGTCGCAATCACTACGTTTGGCCGAGTCAGTTGTGTCCCCCCCCTTTGCGATAAGGCGAAGTAGCTTCGCGGGCTCAGTTGTGATTGGACGAACTCGATATGCATCAGAGGTTGCACCACGCCCACTATTCCGAAAGGATTAAAAACATCAGTTTTTCGCCGCTTATAACTCGATAAATAATTGACGGATCGAAAAACGGAAAAATACGGGTCTTTTTATTTTACAAACTCTTATCAGATTCGGCAATAAAAAAAAATGGTAAACAACCCCATTCTTCCCACGACCCCTGCAAATCAACTGATGCCCTTTAGTTCTGCCTACTTCCCACCTTTCATTATTCTCTCCAAACTACCCATTCCCTCTTCCCTGCTTTCCCAGCATTCTTCCCTCCTTCAAAACACCCTCACCCTTTACTACCCTCTCCATCCACACTCCTCCTAAATTCTTCAACCACCTTCCTTTCCTACCACCCCTGGTACTTCATTGTTTGACCCACCTTACTCTCTCCATCCTCCTCCACACCCACATCTCAAAATCCCAAATTCCATCTTATTTATTTAAAGACCATGTTTTCGCACCGTATCAACATTATGTAAAATACGGATGGTTCATAAGATCTAATACTTGGAAGATCACACAGCTGGGGTTCAGCAAAATGTGTCCAATATGTCTCTCCTGAATTATAACCTGGGATATATATATCCAATCAGCACCTAGGTGAAGGCAACTGTGTCCTGTGAGATATAGTGGACGGATATTCAAACACTTCAAAACGTAGCAATATTCCACAGAACCTTTTATTGCAGCGTAAAATGCATTGTGCATAGTTCATCATCATGTACAAAGGATTACCAGAGTGGAAGCGGTATAGGAAACCAAAGCTTTAGGAAGTGAAGGGGGAAAGAGGAGTGGGAGGTTGGTGTGGGGGCACTGGTGTCAATGGTTGGTCGTGGGAAAAGAATGGCTAGGAGTGGGGAGTGATTAAAGAATATGTGTTTACCCATAAGGTCCTTCCCCCCTTGTTGGATAATTTCGAGCTGTTCAAGTGCATCCTAACACTGGCCTTTCTTCTCCATGTGCATAATCACAGGGTCAAAAACTGGCAGTTGTGTGCCGAGTCTAAAAGGTTGGCCACAAGGGAAGAAGAGTCTCCTTTTCCCCAGCTTTTCTTCTGTTCCATTATATGGGTGGCAAGGTTCCTGCCAGTGTGTCCAATATAATGCTTGGTTCAGTCACTGTACTTCAACCTACACACTCCAGAATAGTGGACATTCCACTCTGAGGAATAGTGCTATATTTTTAGTGTTTCTGCAGCTAGATATCCTATTCGACTGGACTACCAAGCTGTTGAAGTTAATAGATTCAGCTTTTACATTGTAAAACTCCATTTTAGAACTTGAAAACATAACCAATGTGATTTTTCACAACTTTTAAATGAAATAAGTTAAGATACATTTTCAACTTAGGTGCAGCACAAAGAATTCAAGGGACTTCTACAAACATCTCTCAAAAAAAGGCCCTCTCCCAAGTAGATAAGTAGATACATCCTTCAGTGGCGCACCCATGGGTAGGAGGGGGGGCAAGGGGGCCCTTCCCCCCCCCCCCCCTTACCTCTCTACAAAACCAAATACTCTTTAATTGGCAAGTTACAGTGACATGGGAACAGCAATTGGAAAAATAGGAAAAACTCGATACATCATTTTATTCGAGTATGACTAGACCAAAGATGGCTATATTTATTGAATACTTTTTACATGCACGAAAATATGGGCTACTATAACATTCAAAATATACTGATTAAAAAAACGTTTTGGTTACACCTAGTAAATGATCGAGCAGTTGGCCCCGTAAAACATTTCTGGGTACGCCACTGCATCCTTGTATCTTTTGATGCATCCAACACCTTCATAAACATCCCTACATTAGAAGCAGTGCAAGTGAGCAGAAGCATTTTGCATGGCACTAAACAATCATAACTTCATTGGCTACGTGGAATGATGGCTTACCTCCTTTTCCAAGGAGTCTCTCTCAGCAGCCACAACAGCCATTTGCTTTATAACATCCCAACGTGCAGCTTCTAACTTCCTTCTAACAGCTTCAGAGGCAGCAGCTTCTCTTTTGAGCTTAATATCAAAATAATCACAAGATAGAGCAAGTTCACAATGACAAACCATTACATTTACCTTGCCACATCATTTCTGTCTTTCAATGTACTAAAAAAGACCTTAATCTCAATCCTAACCACAAATTCTTTAGCAATTACTCCCTTTAAATTCTCAATATTAAATGACACTATAGCCATAATTAATATGCTTCAGTAAATCAAATCTAAATCAAGGCTTCTACATACATGGTAGAATCACTGCATGCCCTAAGAGCAAATATAACTGGTACAACTTGAAAGGAGTGTGTTGAATAGGTTTATTTTCTAATTACCACAAAGGAAAAGTTAATAACTGAACATGGGAAAAGGTGTAATAATGAGAACAAAGCTGACTGAGCTTTTACTGTACTTCACTGTATAATAAAGAGTCTTTAAAAAAGTAAGCAAAACATATTAGGATTATATTTTGTGCTAACTCTAGAGTTGACATCTTTCAGTGGTTTCATGAGCTCATTCACACAGGTCAACAACCATGAACTGTTCCAAGTTACAGAGCGTGAGAATAATAAGAAAAAATCACATTATTGCATAAAGGACAAAGGCATATGTTTTAACAATGCATTAACAATACCTGGGATTCCTGAGGCAATGCTTACCTTTTCACATTCCTCTTCAAGACGAACCACTTTTTCCAGCTGCAAGAAAAGCTCTTCTTCTTTGTCATGCAACTCGTTCTCAGTGTGCTCAAGACGATACTCTAGGTCTCTCCTCGTCTCTTTCAGTTCATCCAACTCCGTCTTTTAAAAACAAAGTAATGCATTAGTATCAGCAACCACACACACAAACCTCAGACATAAAATACAATTGTCTTTCAGCATTAAAATCAAAAGCTGGCAGGTGCTAATAATGCCATATAAACCAGTGGAAAATGTGCACGTTCTTTCCTTTAAATCACCTCATAGAAATAGGTCGGATATTTTACATGAGTTCTAACACACAACCAGACGAGAGCCAACATATCAGCTCGAGGCTCTTCCAAATTGAGGAGAAAAAGCTGATATATCGACCCACGACACCAAAAGGGTTGAGCCATTTGGTTGTATTAACCACACTGAAAATCATAAACGAAAAATTAAATGACTGCAATTGTAAAGAAGCCATCACTCGATGTTAAAACTTTGGTAACTGTTTACAGCTAAGCGGTGAAAAAACCAATTTTAAGATCCCAGAGCCTCTATGACTGTGATACACACTCTCACGTACGACACTCTAGATCACGAAACTTACCTTAACTTCATGGTACTTCTCCTCCAGGTAATACACCATGTTCTTCGCCTCTTCATACTTCTTAGAGAGGCTCACATACTTCTCGTAATGTCTTTTGAACAAGACATACCTGGAAAAATGGCGAATTGATTAAAGACTGTTGAAGAAATGTTGTCCAGGAAAATATTACCAATTATTTATTACTTGTTTGTCCTTTGTTCTTATTAGGATGAATATAAGTGTCAAACCTTCAAGAGAAAATGGCTTTTCAATAAAATACATCAAACAATCAATATTTGCTGATGTAGGAAACACTGATCACTATTATTAAGCCAACATTTTTTTTCATTACCTCAGCAATAAGTTTTCAAATATTGTTGTTCATTCAGAAGGCCAATAATAATAACAACTTTACAAAAGTCCTAAAGCAAGACTTTGTATTGCCCTTTTATTAACCAATCCCGACTCCAAGAAGCTATAAAATAAATAAATTACGGAATGCAACCTTGTAACTGCATATCTCAAAAACGTACCTGTAAAAATCATTCTCTATCACCATATCCTTTATACTATCTTCTGGGTCCACTCGGTCGCAAAGCCCCAAAGGCCTTCGACTACTACTCCTCCCAAATTCATCTGGGTGGCCCCGGAAGCGATGACGTCGCTCTGTTCGGTAATGACCCTCGTGGACCCTACTGTCACCATAGACACTCCTACTTGAGCCTCGTGGATGGTGCTCATCCCTGGAGAGGCCTACAACCACCACATTGTCCTCCGACGCATTCTTTCGGAAGGGGAACGAGAGTCCATCACTCTCCTCCGCCTCCTTGAGGTTCCTCCCCGGTGACATGCCACAATTGTTGGTCGAGGCGTAGAAGGGGCCTTCGAGGAGGGCATCGCTGCTCTTGCTATGTTTCAATGGGTCTTTGGTGGCCATCTTCATGGGACAACAAGCAAGTGGAGGGGGGTGGCCCAGCAAGAGATTCGAACTGGATCCTTCTGCAACCATGGATTGGCAATTGTCAGCCAAATTAATCTCTAAGGAACTGCTTAAGGTTGCACACTGTACAACAGGCCTCAGTAGCTCTGTCATGTATTCCTTATTACGCAAATGGAAGCAACTGCAAAAAATTGAACAATTGAAAGAGATTAAAATAGATGGTATTGGTGCAATACATGCCTAGGCAATAATCTACAATCATACCATGTATTGTATTGATAGTGCGCCGTTTTGTAGGATAGCTTCAAAACAGTGAGCAAATGAAGCAAAAGCCAATAAATTGAAATTCTCTGCTCAATTTAAGATTCATCTATTCACAGGCAGTGAGGAAAATCTACATACCTTCAAAAACAAAAATGAGCTTAACAACATCTTTTCCATCCCAATAATTTCGGTCAAAAATGTACATGTCACACCATTACATACACAAAAATGATATCTACATCAAATACAACCTAGCATTGAATCCTCAAATTAAAAAAAAATACACATGCATAAATCATTTATAACTAAAGGCACTAAATCACCAAGTAAACTAAGAAAAAGGCATTTATTTTTCAGATAACTACAACCTATATGACTTAGTCAAGAATTGATCTATCAGTTTTCACACTGAAATTAGATTGGTTGAGGTTACGCAACTAAAAGAAAAATAAAACATTCAAATATTCAACACTCAACTTCCCACAAATTTTTAGGCACACACAAAATCAAATCCCTTGGGCTATGCCAAAGAAACAAAAGTAATTGTTCATGTCATATCCGAACTCACTCACAGTTGAACAAATGGCCATACAACTTACATACCTTTTTTTCAGAGTCACTTGTCATATGGCATTAGACTTTGGGGGCATGCAAGTAAGACCAAAGCTTTGCTAACGTTACAGAAAAAAGTAGTTAGGATCATAAGCAACTCTGACCGCCTTGATCACTGTTGCCCACTCTTTATCAGGTTAAGAGTAATGAGTGTATTTAACCTGTATATTTATCCCAGCTTATTTCATGTTAAATAAAACTTGAATTAATTCATGTTAAGAAGTGAAATACATGATCATAATACAAGGTCAAAAAATGTTAGATATTACTCAATGTAGACTGTCCAAAACCGTCAACCAGTCAGATAATCTTGCCTTAAAATTTTATAATGAACTTCCTCACACTGCTGGACTTGCTAGCTGCGATAAGTTCAAAAAAGTTATTGGGAACTGGCTGATCTTAATTTCACTGTATTCTATTCAGGAATATTTGGAGCTGGACTTCTCAAAATTACAACTGTAAAATAAGTTTGTCTTTACTTTGTTTCAATAAATGTGCTTGTTTTGATTTCTTGACATCTGTAGTGGCAAGGGCTACTTCATGATGAATAAAGATACATATTATTATTATTACTGCCACCTATTTGTGTTTTAGATGTTTTGGCTGAGGATTCCATCTTAAATTTTGCCTAGCATAATTTATTTAAGTATTTTAAAATTAAAACATAAAATGGTAAATTGCTTCAAACATGAAATTTTGTGACCAACCCAGGCGAGGAAACATAAGCTTTTTAAATGCTTAAAGAGTTACAAGAGGTTAACAATGAATTGAATTTCGTTGTAAATGAAAGGCCTTCCACGGTAAGTTTAAAAATAAAAGGTAGGGCATCATTGACATCCAAGTGCACAATGAAAAATTCTAATTTTCAATGCAATTGAAGATGGAATATGCTGACAGTATACAAAAAAGTATGATTTTTTAAGGTAATAATTGCTTGCAAAATTGAAAGGAAATTCTGGCGCCAAATTATAATGAGGAACAATTATCATGGAAAATGCAAACTGCAAAGATCTCTGATATACTTTCACTTCTTTTTGACTCTCAGCTGACAGTTTTTATTTTATTAATGGAGTAATTTCCTTTACACTGCATTTTTTTAACTGCCCTTTCATAACTATGATGAGTCTTTCCTTCATCTTTCCTCTTGCATGTCCATATTGTCGTTTGCTGCTGTCGCTGTGAGATGATCCCAACAGTGAGATGTAAGTTAATTGCGCATAGGATGATAATGGTAGTTTGTATTGTTAGGACTCCCTGTGGATCTGTGCACCAGCAGTGCCATCTGTTACCAGCGGAGAACTTTGTTTTGTCCCTTGAGCAACCCAAAGTAAATATGTTGTTGATAAGTATAGTTCTGTGTTGAAAAGGTTTAACGTTCAACCTACATAATAAAGAATCCAACAGGCAGGAAAGCTTCTGATAAACCAGCGTTTAATTAAAACAACACACAGATCATTCTACAATTTTTAACTTTTAAAATCAATGCTATATGGATATCTGTAATCCCGCCAATGGCACAAAGATGCAGTGTAAGCAAAATTATAAAGTAATCTAAGGTTGCCAGGGAGATTGATTGAAAAGTTTATCCTGCCTGCCTCTGGTTTATCCACATTGGCATCACTTTTCTACCATTCAGGCTGGCATACATGCAAACAGATTAAATGGATTTTGGTATAGGTATCAGAATTGTTTTTACTAGAGATGGGTCGAATAGCAGATTTCTCAAATTCAAATATGAATTGATTGCACACATTTGCTTTGGTGACTCTGAGGGTGAAGATTTATAAATATAGAATGCATTCCATTTACGATGCCACTTCCTGAGGTTGAGGAGGTAGAGAATTTCCCTGTGGTAAACTATAATGGCCATGGGGATAGACTAACCGTTGGCATAAACTATCAGCAGCAAGTTATTCATCAATATTTCACCTAGATCGTGAGTGACTAAAGTTATACTATAAGTGAAGACCAATTGGAACGTACTGAACTGTTCTTTGCTTTTTTTCACAGGATAGTCTCTTTGATACAACCACAGAGGTGAGTGCTGCTGCATTGAATTATTTTTTTTTTGTTATAGAGTTAATGCCACATAGGGCAAGGGCCTAGCCACATTTATACACTGGTTCCCATCAGATCACCGAAGTTAAGCAACGTTGGGCCCGGACGGAGGTTGGATGGGTAGCCCTCTTCTTACCTCTACCGTAGTGCTCTTGTCCCCTGTCTGCAAGTGGCGGGCAGGTTAAATGTGTGTGGGCACAATGAATCTAAAGAGGTCTAAGTGCCAGGGGGGCTCCAGAAGGCCCCTGCCCCCCCCATCTAATGTAATGTAATCCCACATACCTGACAAGTAGGTTAAAAACAGTTCCAATCATCTTCATAGAATTATTTAAGCAGTGTTGCTACGTGATCTTCAGTGCAATAGTTTACTCACATTTCTATGGTAATGCAAGCCTTGCTACGGGTGTAAGATAAGAATCACAGCCAAAGCGCATGGTTTTTGATGACCTCTTATATGGAAAGAAACCTCTCAAATGTTACTGGAACAATGATAAATGTATTTTATTGAGTAATATCTATAAGATCTAGTGTTTTCCCAGCGAATACAATGAAGGAATGTTTCTCGGGCTTGCCACCGGTTAATAGGCTCCATTACTGTCAACGTTTCAAAGAGCGACTCGCTTTTCATCTTCAGGGCTTCTGAGTGCAGTTGGCAGTAAAGGAGCCTATTAACTGGTGGCAAGCCCGAGAAACATTCCTTCACAGAATGTAATGCATGTTTACTTTTTCAGGGTACCGTGGCAACAGTGGGATCAAAAGGGTTTTGCAAGTGAATATAAGCTGATATCAGTCATCAGCTCTCAGCCTCTGCAAATCAACTCAGCACCCTCAATCACGTGGTGATCCTGCTAGGCCAACGTATTGTACATGTGCGTAGGTAAAGTCAAAGTTGGTAAGCCAATCGGTGTTGGGGCATCACGTCAGTATCTTTACTCATTAAGTTGTGGAATGCACACCAATGGGAGTCTCATTTTCCATTGGAAGAATCAATCTCTGTTGATCTCTCTGGCAATTATCATCATAGGTATTCGTCCAACAATAGTTGGTTTATTGACAAATAACCCCTGCCTTCTAATTCTCACAAATTCACAAGACGAAATCCCTCTTCTAATCTGCATATTTCCTCGTGTTAATTTACTTATTGGAATGGGCCTCATATTTAAAAATAATTGAAAAATTTAATGCTTGTATCTATTTAAAATGTAGTTAGCACCTTTCTTTGAATAAAATTACCTAATATTCTAAAGTGACTGTACATGCAAGTTATTTCAAATCATTTTTTTTTGCTATGAAACCCTCTCAAATTCCTTTCACTGGTAACAAATGAAAAGATGTTCCTTTGGGTTGTTATCATATTTATTGGTGTGTTGCAGATGCTTCTTTTCTTAGAATTAAGGGCTGAAATTTTCCAATTTTTTATCCTAATGTAAATATTTAAAAAAACAGTATTTTTCAGTCCATTCATTTAGATAGTACCTGCATATTAGGCCTTTGTCGAAATAACTTATCCTTGCAGTAATTTGCAAAATCAACTGATCTATAAGCCAAATGCTATTTTAGATTTTCACTCTTAGTTCCTTGGTTGACGTAGGATTTTAAATTATATTCATGCTTTCATAATATTTTTCTCATGAATTGGACAAGTATAAACTGATGAAAAGGAAATGAGTAGGAGTTATAAATGGTGTACATGTTGATGTATGAGAATGTCAACCATTTGGATCTTTCGTAGTGAGGTTCTTACAGAGAGGTTTCTGGGATGACTGTTCTAAAAATTTACATACGGAGCACTTATGCACGCATTCATGCAATAGCTGTATGACATTTACCTAAACAGCACTTAGTCAAATATCACTTAATGCAGAGTGACTTTCAGTACAACAATGCTCAGGGAAGCTTACAATCAACAGATTTGTGTTAATGTCTTTAGAGATAATGAAGGGCTCCCTGTATTGCTGCTGCCATTGCTCTCTCAGTTAAAACCTTCAAGCTCTCTCACCACGTCAAGGTAAGATCCTCAAGAGAGAGAAAGCATAAATACAGAAATTAAATAAAAACTTCTTGAAAGTAATAACGGCACCTTATTATGTTTAAAGATTAAGAATAAATAAAATCATAAAAATAGAGATCTTCTTTTGCCAAGAATGTAAAATAATCAAAAATGAAATAATAATTTGGACAATCTCCTATCCAAAACTTATGATGTAAAGTGAAATAATGATATGTGAAGTAAAAATTATAAGTCGATACTTAAGTAACAAAATAATAGGTGAACTTATACCTAACTCTTTTAGGAATTGGCCTCTTCTGCGGGCTAATAGAAAAATGTAATAAAAATAAATATAGAGAAAAATGAACCAAAAAATAAAATTAATGAAGAGCCACCTGAAAAAAAAGTGTTTTCCTGTTCCTGAGTAAGTATGATTACAATCCTTTTTTTAAATTAAAAATTAACAAGTTACTTTCGTAACCAAATGCTATTACTGTGGAATCATTATGGAGAAAATGAAGAGTGCATATAACACTTAAGATGCATGTAAAGTGTCTTTTGTTTTTTGTATCCAATGCATTGAGTGAAAATACTGCTATGGAACTCCAATCAACATTTAAGTAGGGCTATTTGCGCTTAAACTCTTCACAAACTTTGAAAGTGTTGCCCATTTTCCACTAAAGTTGAAAGAAAACTCACTCTTCATGCATGTTCATAATATGCTCTTTGCACAATATATATCCGCTAGCTTGACATATCAAAGTATCAATAGCAAAATATGAATATACATAATTAGTTTTTAGAATAAATCATAATTCAAACACTTACTCTCAGTCCATCGCGAATATTTAACTAATTTTTTATGTCTTCCCAAATAAACAACCTTCAATCTCCCGCATAATTTTGGTCGTCTGTGGCTGGTCCATGATACCACTAGAGGAATGTCTATCATCTCATTGGACAATGAAATTTTCGGGAGAGAGGTATGCAAAATTTGTCATACACCGTCGTTATTCCCTTTAACGCCTTATTCCAAATAGCAACCCAGAGTTCTGTAATCGCTGGGGTAGATATTTCCCACCTGGACCACCATTATATAACGCAGGCGTTATATAGCCTGCAGAGTTCCGTAATAAGCCCCCAGGTCCTTCAATCTTACTTCTCTTAATCCAAGCAAGTTAATATTTCCCCTTCCCATTTCACGCTTAATGTTTTCCTGTTTCCCTGTGCTGACATCATCCTAGCCTTCCCTTAATGTCCCATTTCTCAGAATTGTTACTCTCTGCTCTGATTTCTTCTTTGCTGCTCCCATCGTCATTCTTTCTCTGCAAGGATTTCACAAAATAAAGACAGCAGTCTTTATCTCATGAAATCCCCTCTTCCCCTGCTGACAAGCATTACACCCACCCCACTCATTAGGGCCCAGCCCACTTAGTTGCCAGGATTAAAATTTCTATATTTTTAAGTTCATTGTGTTCTTCATCATCATCGGTCAACAATCCTAGGATTGGTTTGATGCAGCCCTCCACTCGATTCTTCTATCGGCCAACCTCTTCATATTGACGCAGCTCCTCTCTTTTACATCCTTCACAACTTGCTCCATATACCTCATACGAGGCCTGCCTTTTCCATTGTTCCCGTTCACTTTTCCCTTGACGATTGTCTTCATCAGGCCATCGAGTCTTATGATGTGGCCTATTAAGCTATCCCGTCTCCTTTTTAAGGTTTTCAGTAGACATCTCTTCTTTCCCACTCTTCTTAAGACTTCTACATTTGTCACTCGATCGATCCACTTTATCTTCTTCATTCTTCGGTAGCACCACATTTCTAATGCTTCCAGCCTGGACTTCTCTGCTGCTGTTATTGTCCATGCCATATTGTAGAATGCTCCAGATGTATGTTCTAATGAAACATTTCCTCACTTCCAAGCTTGTATTTGAAGCTGTAAGCACTATCTTCTTCTGGTAAAATGCCCCTTTTGCTTAGGCAATTCTACTGGCAATTTCTCTTTTACTTCGTCCATCGCTGGTTACTGGGCTTCCCAGATAACAGAACTCTTCCACCTCTTCGATTTTTCGTTTTCCTAGTTTAATATTGGTCCTGGCTTCCTTTCTCCTACTGCATACCAGTACCTTAGTTTTCTTTTTATTGATATTCAGATGATATCTGAAACAACTCTTTGTACCCAATCTGTATGTTCATCCACAATACTCTTTTCTCCACTGCTAATGCCAAGTTTCTCTCCACTCTCCCTCCATTACCTGAAATGATCCTGCCATCTACCCAACTATCACATATATAGGGCAAAAATAACCCCAGCTGTCGGTGAATAACCAACCAACCAGTGCACACGCCATTGCTCTCCTTGCCACTCACAAGTTCACAGATACCTTAAAAAGCATGAATATGTTATTCATTTCTAACATAAAGGTCATTTTACATGAAGCAAAAAATAGTGCAGGTGATATTTTCCACAGACATGCATGCATTAGGGCAGTTTGCCAGGTAATTCATTGCTTAACACAATGCAATTTTCTCAGGGCAGCACCCAATACATTAATTTGCACAATGGCCCATATCTTATAAGAGTTTGTGCTACTTGTCCAACATCACACAACTTAAAGGGCATAGTTCGTTGAACCTCCCGAAAGCCAAGTATTACCTTTTACTAAGAGGATACATTATTCATGCGCTCAACATTATTTTACCCCCTTTCAAGTAAATGCGAATATTATCGAGGCTCCTCTAACATAATTTAATTGGGTGGGAACATTTAAATAATATTATAAGGAACAATATATAGCTTTGGAAAAAATATGATTTATGAATACATTAAGAGATTTACATAGAGAAGATAAGTATATTTTTTAAATTATTTAATGATGCATAAATTACACACCGGTTTTAACACGTTTACTATCATTTATAATTCAATGAAAAAGTTCTTATCAACTCATATCGAAATACAAATTTCAGAATCTATGCTATCTAATATTTATTAAAAACCAAATGGCATGTTGTGTAAACGGATAAATTTATATGGCTTTGGAGCATTATATTGATAGTTATCTCGAATTCAGTTGAGCTGTAAACACTATTCCATTTACGTAGTTTGGTGATTATCCATCCCTACCACATACCCCCTAGGTGGCTCGTAGAGTATTCCGTAAATGTAAATGACATTTTTAGAGAACATAAATGCAGATCTCATGAGGCACTAAAGCAGTTATAACCTAAATAAATATCATTTCAAAAATAAACAACTCCTCATAAGTAAAATAATATAATGGACAGTAGCTACAACCGAACATTATCAAACACTTTGACCATAACAAATGAAGGCATTTTTTTATACCTGACGAATGATTACGTCCTCGTACACAATTACGGCTGAAAATGACGTAAGTTTCAACAGCAGAATTGTACAAATAACAAACACCGTTACTTCGAAGGCGATCTCTTCCAATCTTTAGTATTTAACCCTAGGTGAAAAATAATAGCGCGGAATAACCATAATTATTTTTAAATCCGCACTAACGTTGAGTCCTATCGGTAAAAATTCAACAACGGAAACATGAAAGGGTGGAAAACAAAATAGCAACTGAGACTAAATCGATCAATTACCTCACCTAGGGATGTGAAAGTATCCCATCGATGGATGTCCCCGTTCCAAATTAGCATGTTTTCCTTATGTATATATCAGCGAAAAATGCCAGCTGCAACATACACAGTGAGCACCATTCTCCAAACCAGCCGTCTTGCCGAGACACACGGATGTAACATGACGTGATGCACCTATTTTCGTTCATGAGATTGGGGCGGAAAGGTATAAGAATGAACCGTATAGGTGCGTATAGGACTGAAGTCGACACATTGAAATAAAAAAAGTAACACAAAAACAAACGTTCAATGAGGAAGCATTATGGAAAGCGCAATGATTTTATTTCACAGTTACCTCGCGAGTAGCGCACCAAGCGCACCTAACAAAAATTGAAATCAGCTGGTCGCAACTTAGCCGGGAGAAGGATTGCAGTAGGCAGGGATACTATATTAATTTACTAAATTTACACACTCCCTGGCCGTAGGTTTAAGGAGATGTAAGGATATATCTTGAGATTGATTATTCATGACTGCAAGATGGTTTTCTCAATCTTTCGCAATGGATTTCTTGAGGTCCATCCAGTATGTGCTCGGTTCATCCGAGGTTATCGTTTCATGCGCGGAAAAAAGCCTGGAATAGCGAGGAGTTTGAAGGAAAGACTTGAAGGTGACGAGTGATAGTTAAACACTAATAAAATAGTTTACCTTTCAGAAAAGTGAAAATTTTGCCTTTTCTTTCAGAGATAAATCGGAGTGATCCCAAAATTAATTTTAAAGTGAATATAGGGTTTTCATCGGGTAAGAATGCACATAACTCTGAAAGAATTCAACACTTCCGTAGCCGCAAGGACGACGCTTCTTTAGAAAGGCTTGCAAGATTAAGAAAGCGTGAGTATAAGTTACCAAAATTGTGATGAATTGATTACAATTAGAGTTTGACAGTTTTTGTCTCATTTTAGTCATTGTACCATTGGAAGAAGTTAGAAAGGAATGGAATGCCACCGTGGGCCCTAGTCACGTTAAACGTATTGCCGAGCACTACGGTGTGTATGAACATCTCTTCGGGGATGCCTACTTCATTCCTGTGGTACCTCTGGATATAAAATATAAAGTGGGAGAAACTTATATTCCTTCCTATTATGGAAACGTCATAAAGCCCAATGAGGTATGGCTCTTTAATTAGGATCAGTCATGTGTGTTCCTTTTGGCAATATGTTTTTATTAATTGTATGATAAGATGGCCTCGAAAATTGCACATTCGTTTTTCCACCTTACTTGTAGTTATCATGTACATTACTATTATTCTTAATCAGTGAGGTGGACCATCTATGGCATAGGTAGTCCACCTCACCTGATGGAAACTTTATACCACTGCAAGCCACTCATACAGGTACAGCAATACATACTCAGCAATCTTGGAGTTATAGTACCCAAGGAGGAAGGAAAGTCAACATGACATCACTTTGACCTCAGAATGACCCAGGAAAAGTCACTATTCAGTCATGACTCTGACCGAAGGAGTAAGGGAAGTCAACATGACATCACTTTGACCTCAAAATGACACACGAGAAGAGGGTCATTTTGAGGTCCATAAGGGGGGCCAGTTCCTTTCCCTGGGCCAGCTCTACAGAGGATTATTAATTTTGGGGAGTCCAAAGGCTTCACCCGAGATTTGAACCTGGGTCCCTTCGGCCAATGGCTACATCCATTAGGCCACTCAGTGGCATAGCCAGGTTTTAGGTATAAATTTACAAGGCGATGCCTCCTAAAAATTCCCCCATCCTGCCCCCCCCCCTCCCCATCGGCACCTCAAGACCCAAAACCTGACTACTCCACTAGCCCTGGGTGATATATCGTGATATTTAATTATATCGGGAATCCTATATTGAGTTTTGAACATTATAGATAAATGGTTGTTCGATAAATCGGGACCGATAGACTATCGGAACCGATAAAATATTACGATATATAGTAAGATATTTCAATAGAGAGAAATTTTGTTTAACGCTCATTTCGATTATCATTATTAATTCCTTTACCTTTCTTGGATTTTCCGGTGAATTCCTCCGGATGTCTTTGGACGCCTCTACCCAAGCAGCATCATGATATCGGCCCAATATCATTTTTACACCGTCACATATCACTTATTGGTCAATCCGATATTGGCTACCGACCGATATCGGCAAATGTCAAAAGTGATAACATTTGCCATTATAAAAATGACATTTGCGGACAATATTGGGCCGATATTAATTTGATGATAAAAATAAATCTTTCGCCACTATACAGTGGCATATATGATATTGGGCTGATGTATGTTTGATATTACCATTGACTGATTTTTCATTAACATGATATTGGGATGATTTAATAAGTAAGATAGTTAAAATATATCCTGGATAAACATGTTTAAAATATTTATAATGAGGGAACGGTCGTACAATAAAACAATGTTCATTAGTAGAACAATCAGGTTTGGTCACAAATAGTCAAAGTGAGGTCTAAATGATGGCTAGTCATTTAAGGTCAAGATGACATCATTAGGAGTCACAAAGGATGTCATTTCAAGGGACCATTTTGATGTCACCGTGACTACCTAGCTGTGACTTGAAAATGACATCATCCTGATGTCATAATGACTTTTCATTCCTCCTTGGGTATATGCAGTATATTTTTCGGAAACATTTGTATCATCCTTCACAATTTTTATTATTATATTTATACATATATTAATTTTAAAATGCATCAGGTGTTGGTTGATATCTCAAGCAAAGTTTTTTCAGAAATCTAGAAAAAATTCTGATGCCAAAAATTACCTCTCATATTCATCAAGTACCTACTAACTGTTGATTGTTTTGAACCACATTCAAGAACAAAGAGCAGCGATTTGGACACTATAGTCCATGTTATTACATACATTGAACTGGCTTCATATAAAGGCTTTTGTGGTGCTGATAGCTTGAGGAGATGCTTGTCTTCCAGGTGCCCTGCCACACTTGCCCATTTATTCGGATGACAGTTGATGATGCCACAGGTGCAACACTGCAAAACTGTTGTCTAAAAAAATGGATAAACAGGACAGGACACCTGAAAGACAAGCATCTTGAACTAGCTCCTGTTTTCCAACTGTGGCAGTGATAAAATGTTGTTTACATATTATAATCCTAGTACATTGCATTAATTTTCCGATGTTCTTATGTTATTTTCATAGGCTTCTCAACAACCGGATGTTAGTTTTGAAGCTGATGAAGGCACACTATGGACATTGATACTCACCAACCCTGATGGAAGTTTAACTGAAACAAACTCTGAAATTGTTCATTGGTTTGTGTAAGTTGATGCCAATGCATTGTTGAGTTAACTATATTGCTATAGCCTTATTGTCATGCTGATCATTGTTTCACTCATATGCACTAATAGAAACTTCTTAGCATCATTACTTTTATCAGTAATAGGTACCTGATCTGATAAATGTGATTGATGAAGGTTAGTTTGGTTTTAACCAGTGGTAGGATTAAGCTGGTGAGGACAGGTTTGGTTTAAAACCAATAACTAATTTTTTTTAGTTCAACAAACCAGTTGCTGAAATGGAGCTCGTAATCAGGATTGGCCTTTCGGTGGGCGTATCACCTCTTGTTGAAATTCCAAATTTACATTCCCTACTCTTCTTTTAATGTTCATATGCTCACCATATTCTTAGCACCCATGTCCATGTTCAGTACCTTAGCGCAATCTACTCTGACATGATATGTTCTGAGGTTAGGTGAAATTTGGAATTTCACCTTCAAATGTGTTCCATGCTTATCATGAGAAGAGTCTCTAAAAAGTTAATGAATCAATTATTTTAGAAATCTTCAAAAATATAAAGTTTGTTGCTGGTACTATCTTAAACCTATTACTGCCAGTTCCTTGCAGATAGTGATCAATTCTTGCCAATTGTTCCATTAGCTGTAATGGCCAAATAAAACTTAAATGCTTCTATCAAGTGTGAACTCCCAGCTCATACTTTAATGTTGCCCTCAGATTGGTATGTTCTTATCGTGGTCATCTACACAGGTCTAGGCACACTTGCTGTTTAGCATAGGGGTAAGGCGAGCGCTTTGTGAGGCCGTAGTTCATAAGTAGACCGCAGCGGCACATGGAATTGTAGTCCTAACAAATGGAAAGTAAAGGGGTTCAAGTGAAACTTCAAATGTCCGCACAGATGAGAGAAATGAATCTTTTGGGATGTTTAATACCTCAAGGGAGAGAGTATCTCTAAGGAAATAACATATATGCAAGATGAAGGCGAAAGTCAAATAGTTTGCGTGGTGACGGCATTTGAAAGTGACTTGGCTATTTGACTTCATCTTGCATATATGTTATTTCCTTAGAGATACTCTCTCCCTTGAGGCATTAAACATTCTGAAAAATTCATTTCTCTCATCTGTGGGGACATTTGAAGTTTCATTTGAACCCCTTTACTTTCCATTTGTTAGGACTACAATTCCATGTGCCGCTGCGGTCTACTTATGAACTACGCAATATACACTATGCAATATACAGAGTATTGTTATTTTATTTCTACGCTCACTAAGCACCCGCCTGCAGGGCGAATGTATCCAGACCTGTGTAGACAACCATGGTTCTTATCTTTGAATGTTCATTATCATTTTTTTAATAAATTAAATGAATGACTTAGTAATTTCAGTGTATACGTCAATGTAAATGGTGACGAATGTTACGCAATTTATATAATATGCAGTTATCATTAAAAATGACTTCAAAATTATGTTATGTTAAAATATCTAAGAATTTTTAACGTCGCTGACGGTGATTGGGGTGTTTGGGACATATTTCAAACCTTTTTCTAGTAGTTCCACCTCGTTAGGTTTAAAATCAAAACCCGATAAATTAACTATTCTGTTTCCAAAGGACGGGGGTTTGAATTTAGGCTGGACTTCTGAATGTTGAGGGACCTATAAATTTTTCCTCTTCACTAATGCCTTAAGCTTCCGGGTAATAGTGGCTCTCTTGAGGAAAGCAATTTCACTGCTTTCTTGACGTACCTTGTCATCGAAGGAAGTCCACTTGGCCCAGTGAAGAAGGTGTGTCAATTCTGTGTACAGGAGAAGGAGATAGTGAGAGATAGCATCTCTCTTGATGTACCACCAATGAAGCTCTCTTTTCAACCAAGCTCTCCTTCCTATTTCTGCTGCGTACTTTCCGGATGGTGACCAGGAGTCTTTTGCTTTGAGGCCAATGTAGTTAGGTGAGACGCCATATGTGATGCACTGGCTGTTGAAGAAGATGTTCACTGATGCTATTCGGTACTTGATGGATAACTTTCTGTAGATATTGGCCTTCGTCGCGTAACAAGCGCTTCTGATGTAGAGGGTATTATCGGCCATGACATGGTGGAAACGATTCATTCTTATTATATCTAAGAATTAACAAAATAAACACAATGAGCGCTGAAAAACTCAGTGCCATTTATCAGCCACCATGGAATCTAGTCTCGCAGTGGTGGAAATTTTAAATTTTCCATCTAAATTTTGCCCAGATTAAAAGAGGTTCGTGACCAGCAAATTCAGGAAAATCAATGATCAGCCTGCACATCCCTCTGAACGTTCATTTTCTGTGCAAGTGGCCAGGTGCAAAGCAAGCTTCACTGTCGCCAGTCTTACAGACATAAGTGTATAGGCTTTGATTTGGTCCCTGGAATTTTATGGTACGCCTGTATTATGTGAGAAATTTCTGCTTTCACGCTGCCTTTCCTTGAATTTCTGTCTCTTTTGTGTCAGCCTCTGTAGAGGTTGAGGAGGTGAAAGGTTACATTGTATTAGTAGAAGTTTTGTTGACACACGTTTTCTTAAGCCTCAAGGGTGTAATTATATTTTGCATTCTTTTGTGCAACCAACTCATTCAGGGGAAATATACCTGCCAAAGATGTGTCCAAAGGAGAAGTGGTCTTCAACTATTTGCAGCCTTTTCCACCTAAGGGGATTGGATATCAGAGATTAATCTTCATCCTTTACAAGCAAGAGGAGAGGATTGACTACAATGAGCTAAAAAACTCTAATTCAAAGTGGGTGAATAATGATTTTTTTGTTAATTCTTATAGTGTTTTGCACTTGAAGAACTGATAAGAGGCTTTGAATTTCAGCATTGTACTCTCTGAAAGGGTGTTCAGAACAGAAGATTTTTATAGGAAGCATCAGGATCTGTTGACTCCGGCTGGACTTTCATTTTTCCAATCTGATTGGCACCCTAGTTTAACTGATTTCTTCCATAACGTCCTAGGTAGGAGATAAATATGTTCAGTGAAGAAATGTATTGGTCTTACTCAAGTCTATTTCAGTTCATTCATCTATCTCTGTCATTTTCAGAAATGAAGGAACCATATTATGAATATGACTTCCCCATGCCATATATCAAGCCTCAAGTCTGGTTTCCATTGCGTGAACCATTTAATTTGTAAGTAAAAGAATGATGCCATAGAGAAGTACATTTATAAGTATTTTAATACCTAGATGTAAATTACTGGTATGAAGTATGTCTTCACTCTCTTTCAAGTCGGCAATAATTTTTACCTCATGTAATTAAACAAAAAATCTGAGGATGTGCATTGAAAGATTGTTGCTCTCTGAGTACTTCCGGGTTTCCTTCCACATAGGTTGGCAAGAGGACGACAGTTTCGCTGACTATCCTGTCAGCATCTTCAGGTCAAAGGAAACTGTCATCATCTCGCCAACCTACGGGGAAGGAAACCTGGAAGTATGCAGAGAGCATTTAACCAACGACATGGAAACCTTCGATCTAATATTGAAGGATTAATATTATTATTGAAGGATTGTGTTGTTACCAGTCTCATGATATTATTTTTCGGGAAACAATATTTCCTTTCCTGAATTACCTTTAGAAGAAAATTTAAAGAAATACTTTTGGCCAATTTTTCAAGGGTGTCAGGTGGCTGGAGCAATGGTCTCCAATTTTAAGGAGGTTGGTTCGCGACTGCATGAGTCAAGTTGTCTGAGGAATCTTATTAATTTAAATACGAGTATATGCCTGCTAAGTGATCCTTACTTCACAAAGAAAATTACCTAAGCTATTGAAAGTCATAAGTATCACAAGAAATACGATGTAAAGTCGAAGGATTTCTTTTTTATGATAATTTTAATCAGCTCGACTATGGAGTCAATTCAGCATTTACTTTAAAGAAATAAATTCATGTACTCAATGGATTTACTAATTTATAACACCAGAATATTACTATCAAACATTATGTTATAATATTTTTCTGAAATATCCTTTAATATCTCATTAGTAATGATATTATTCATACGCCATACATTTTACATAGAGCGACCGCAGCGCCACTTGAAGACAACTAACGCATTTCGTCTGTTATAAGCGCAGAAATCGGTGGATTTAGCGAAAAATACGGTGGGTTGATGCCTTTTTTTTCGTGTCATTTTATTTCTTGTGAAATTACGCATAAAATATCAGTTGTTTGCAGAAATGACATGTCACTATGGTATTTTTAAACGTTATATTCCCATGTGACGGCCATTCTCGCCGTTAATCGTATGTAATTTCAAATGCAATTTGTGCAAAAAGGGGTATGGGTTGGTATAATTATCTTTACTTTATTAGATAGAGGAACTTTAATTCTATAAGTGCTGAAAATATTAAAAAAATGACATGACTTTCACTTTTCGGATCAACCTCCTTAAGGGCATGCATTTGAATCTCAACAGTAGCAGAGATATTTTAGAGGAATTCTGGTCCAAACTTGAGTGATGTGCCGACAGTACTTCAAATTTAGTACTCGTATCAGTCAGATGAGATGCACACCTTGGCACTCTTGGTTAAGGGCCTGGTTAACCTTTAAACACCGGATTTAAATGTACTTCGAAGTCCCTCCCTGCTGGATTTAACTTGGCCCTGCCTTTGCCTGACGTGGATTTAAATAGCCAAAAATGGCACTTTCGGCAGTGAGAAGCACCTAACAGTGTGCCAACATTGGCACTTTCGGCATTTAAAGGTTAATGCTGATGCAGGACTTCTGTCACCTGTTCCTTGTAAATCCACCAGACATCCGTATTAGAGTAAAAGAACTGAGCTGTACATGCCACTTCCTAATTACTATTGTTTATTTAATATTACATGTTTCTTTTCATTTGCTTGTGAGAAGGTTGGTCATTGTTGACCAGTTTTACTGCTAATAATTCAATTCGATGAGAGAAACTATTCTGTCTATGATAAAATAAAACATAATGTGGTCACACATGATGATCATAGTTACGAAGGAATGAAATTCTGTTGTGTGCATTAGCCAATTCATGATTTGGCTTGGGAATTTTCCATGACATTGTGCTAATTGGTGGGCCATTGTGTGTTGACATTTTGCTGTCCCATCTTCCATTGCAGATATTTGGACAAATATAGAGATGAGAAGGAGATAGCAAAAGAGTTTTTGTTGAGGAAGCTGAAGAAGGAAAACCCATTTCAGAAGCCAACTCCACCACCCAAGTATCCGAATGCTTTTTCGATAAGCAAGAAATATCCATCCTGGCTGCGATTAGAAATGAAGAAAGAAAGATTAGGATGGGGTCGGGTGAATGATTACTAATGTTGGAAGTACCTAATGTTTGAATCCTGAGAAATGCATTTGCACTAAATGTTCTTAATAGGAGGAATATTTAATGTATATAAAGTCTCTTTTAGTACTTAAGTGTATTTATTTTAGTACTTAAGTTCCTTGATTTATGGTATAAGAAATGCAATCACTCCTTATACATATATTAGCCAAATATAGTCACTCTACACACATTTTGTCATTTTTAGATGGGCAATTGTTGTTATCTATTATAAAAATTATACTTTGGGGCTATATTGTGTCTAAATTGTAAAAAAGCTGATGTTTCCCCTTGAATGCCATAGATCATCTCTGAGCTAAGTGGTGCCACTTAGCTCTGAGGAGTTTAAACCAGCTATATGTTATCTAGGTATTTATTATTTGAAGTTAACCTTTATTGGACCTTGAGACGTGATATTCAACATCAAGAAATTTGCTTATATATCAGTTCAAAAATATCAACACGCCAGGGGAGAAGTTTGAATAAGGTGCATAGCCTACAGTGACAGCATGATTCCTGCAGTGCAGTGTGTTTCCTTTCAGGCAGGAAAATTTGCATGTGAAAAAATTCAAGTTCATGGACAGATTAACATTTAGATGTGCTGAACACCGCAATATCATGGAGCCAGATGCCCACTCAAATCAAGGAAGTTCCATTCCTTAATTAGGGCACCAAATACTCAGCACGACCAAGGGCATTCTTATCTCACTCCTATCCACTGCCCCAAAGATACTTTTTAACTTATTTTATTCCACACATCTCAGGAGAGACATTAACACTTTACGTGCTATGGGCGTAATATTACACCATCCATCTTTTGAAAAATCGTAGTTCTGCTGCAGTCGTCCCAGGGGCTCCAAACATTCTCCTGACCTTGAGCAGAGTTTCTAGTTCTGGACGCTAGATGACATAAAACTTCAGGTTCTCGAATCATTTTTGTTAGTGTGGAAGAGTGCAAACCTATGCTTACGGTTTTTCCAAGTCAGTGTGCCACGTGAGTTTCATCGAGTGAGTTGCGTCGAAGATTGACTCTGTTTCCTGCTTTCAACATGGCTCGTAAACGCATGACTGCTGTAGATATTGCAGGAATATGACAGCGAGATGAGTGATTCTGATGATTCAGAGTTGGATTTGGATTATGAACCACAGTTCGAGTGATTCAGGTATGAGCCATTACTTTTTATACATTTTACTTCTTATTCTTATTAACGCTTCGATGAAATCCCATAGAATACATTGTAATTTCTTCTCTTACTCCTTCCGAAAAAGAATCTGATAGTGAAGACGGTTCTAGTAGTAGTGAAGACCAGGCCAGAAGGAACCAGCCGCCAATGAGAAGTGTAGTTGGAAGAAGGGGACGAGTCCGAGGACGAATGCTTGGAAATCGGTGAGAAGCATCCTCTGGTCGAGGGAGAGATGTAGAAGAATGGAGTGATAAGATGGTCATAGAAATATTCCTATTTTTAGCGGAGCGCATGGAATAGTGAATGCGGAAGAATTCAATGATTCTAGTGAGGTTTTTGACTTTTTTTATCCTTTCATTGACCTAGATGTCATTAACCACATGAAGGAGCAGACAAACTTATATAAAGACAAATGCTAGCAAAGAAAACACAAAACAACACGCTATCTGCTCACAGTCGTTTGAAAAAATGGAAAACATGCACTCAAGCGGATATCCGACGATTTTTGGCAATCATTATTCACATGAGCATATGCCACCGACCATCCATTGCAGACCATGGGGGTGCAAGCGGGATTGGCCGACGACGTAGGATGTTTTGTGATCGTAGTACCTTGTGAAACCGGGGATGAAATATTAGCGGCGCCACTGTAGATGTCGTCTCAGTGTTACCAACATAATCCATTGAGTTTTAATAACTTTTAATTAAAAAATTAAACAACAGTACAGCGGAAAAAATTATTTAAAATTTCTATATTGTAATCAATGTGTACATATGAACGATATTTTATTTGGAATAATACATATTGCGCCAAAATAACCAACGCAATTGTATTAGCTGAACATTGTACAGTTGCTTCAATTGTTATGTCAAGAGCCAGACTTCGGAGATCGTGTGCCTTGTCCCGCCTAAAAGGTCAGCCTTTTAATCCGTGACGAACCCAGAAGATTATTGGAAATTTTGAACATGGATGTTCAATATTTGAGGAGTAGGAGGTGTGCGGCCCTTGGGTGCAGCTCAGCATCCCGTGAGCATAAACTCTTCCGAATTCCAAAGGACCCGGTCAGGTAAGTAAACCACATGTTGTGACCACCATTCTTGCTTATTGCTATGACGGGTAAACGACATAATTCATGTAATAGAAGATGTTACTTTGGGTTACGTGTGTATGCTCGCGTTTGAAGAGCAGTTTTATACGGCGTCCCCTCAAAAATGAAGCCTAAGCCTACTGTGATCGTGAAGTAGGCCGTGATCGTGATAGGCCCACTTTCTTTAATTGTATATTTACTATCAACGCAACAATAATTTACATCAATATAGTTGTTGTATACATAACTATCGTCAAATCTACTCGCTACATGTTTTACTGGTTTTCATCTTCTCAACTCTAGTGTTTTATGTAGTTCAATCTCATCGTTGACATTCTTTTCAATAATTATGGATTTTTGCTCATTTACCTCAAATTCATCTCTCATATGTACATCCTGTGTATCAGAATCTTTGTAACTTTTTCAGTCATTTTCCTTTCCATTCTCATTTCGGTCCAAACCAATGCCTTTAATATCTTCCTCCACAATACCAACATGCCTAGCCACTATTATTATTTTATTCACTAATACTGCTAATAATCATAACCTAATAAAAGTCCTAACTGGAGTCTAACCTAAAAGTCCTAATAGGGTCATTAGCTTGTTCACTTTTAATGAGTGGAAGAAATACATCTTTAACAGGTAAACTTTGAACAACAGCATTGACATATGCTTCCGTTTCCTCATTAAGCTCTTGGCTGTCTTGATCCCCACATTTACACACAGGATTTCTTGACAAACAGTTAGCGACCTTCAACAATTTACCAGGAATATATCCTACAGTATAGTTCAATCTTAACAATCTGAGTCGAAACCTCTGAAGACGGGGTGTCGACTCTTCAATAGGTTTGGTTTGTAATATCTGAAGTAGAGGCTTATGATCAGTCTCAAAAGTAAACATGAGCCTCATTAAATATTCCTTCCACTTATCAGCAGCCCACGTGAGCGCTAAAGCCTCTTTTTCAATTTGTGAGTACCTTAGGCAACAATCGGGAGCCGAGGAACAATTGATAATACACATTCAAGAGCAGAGGAACATTTGATGACTCGAATCTTCGAGAGCGACTGCCCGAGAGAATGTTCAGTCAGATCTTTTTGTCTTCCTTCCAATGTTGCCAAACTTATGCTGACAGAACTGGTATTTAATGCTAGGTTTCTCTCCAAATAATATTTCATGGGGTGTTTCCTTTTCCTTAGTGTTTGCCAATGTTCCATTTATAATGTATGCAGCTATACGCTACATACCTTACGCTGTTCAATTCATGTGTATATTGTGGATGTGCATTTATAGTAATTCCTTTCTCTCTGGTTAAACAATAAATATTTCCATTCTGGTACTCATTTCCTTTATCACTTCTCAATTTCTTAATGGTTTTACCAGTCAGATTTTGAATTTCATGTACGTATCCTACAGCACAATCATAAGCCTGATCTTTTGATTTAATTGTATATTCCTATTTTACCTACTTTTCTGTAATCATTCCTAAATGTGAGGAAATACTTTTTCCCCATTACTCTTAGTAGTTGCATGGAGCCCATTAAAATCAGTTTGAACTATTTCTAAAATTCCTTGGGCTTTACTTCTGTTGTTTTCAAATGGTCTATTGCTCATTTTATTTTCAATGCAGATTTTACATCTCTTATATTCGGATTCTAATTCTTCTTGTATCCCATCTGGGTCATTCCATACCATTTCACTAGATTTTTAAAAAAGTTGTTGCAGCACCATTTTAGAAAAAAATCAAAATCAACACAGTTGCTACTACATGTCTGTATAGCACAAAACCAATTTTTGATAATTTTTTCTCCATGACCTCAAGGACTTACAGGCCCGTGAAGGTCACAGCACACCGTAAAAGTGACACTTTGTACGAGTATCGGTAATTAGAGTTACTGATAAACTACAGGTTGTGGTAGAATAGTTCAAATACCATTTCCAAGTTTTAAATAGCAACCGCGTTTTCGTGCCTCACGAGTTGTTTAATCAGAACAAAAACAAAGCGTATTACTTAAGCTGGGGTCCCGAGGCTTGCTGAGCCTACCCCTCAGCTGAACAATGGTGGCGCCTCTACATGGTGGGATCAGCCGTTATTTCGGCTGATCCGGGCCGCTCATCCTAGCATGTAGAGCTAGCATAAGCTGTTAACAAGCTTCCTCAAATACGAAAAATTGATAATTTACCATTTTTGGGTCCCTTATCTCTGGTGGGGGACTTTTTAAAAATTTGAAATTTTCAGTATAATAAGCTATGATCATTAGGGCGGATCGGAAAAATCGATTTTTCGCGGAGAAACTTGGCCCTCTGGAAAAAGTTGTCAAAGTGACTCAAAATGAGGCCAGAAAAATTTGGGAACTCTAGGTCAACCCTAGACCCTCGCGCCGTGGCCATTTATGGGGATGGGGGCTGAAAATGGAAAAAGTCATGTTTTTAAATCGGTTCCCCATGAAATTTGTCGAGTTGCGGCCCTTTAGGGCAAAAATTTCGTCCATTTGTACGTATCTGCAGCCGTTAAGCCACAAATCGTCAATTTTGAGTGCGCGGCCGCGCTTAATATGCACCGCCCACGCAGCGTCGCGGCGCTACGCTCCGAAGGCCGCTCGAGCGTCTCCTGTCGGCTCGCGCCTCCTGCCCGGCGCCACGAACGCAGCAAAACTCATCACGGATGCGTCTTCCGTCGTTGATCTCATTAATATTAGATAATTAAACAATTTCCAGGAAATAACAATTACGGAAGAACTGTATGAAAGAAATATAACACACCGTCATCATTCAGGGAGTTAAGAAACACTCCTCGATTTTTAGCCTACTTTTACAATTAATTTTCAGTATGGAGAAAGAATGCAAAAATAATTAAAGTAGTAACCAAAGCTCACCACGTTGAGGTACCTGCACTATGAACTCCCCCGCCCACACACCCACTCATAGAATAGAGGAACGCATTTCCTTTATCAGATTATATGCTATCGAAAAAATAAGAAAGTGATCATTTTTAGTACCAGTCGGTTTATCTGTGTGCAAGTATTCGTCTTTAAACTTTATTTTCATTGAACACTAAAGGTCATTATCGATTTTTTTTATTTTTGAAGTCGAGCAGATAAATGTAAAACTTACTCTATCACAGCATGAACTGAGACTAGGTTTTGAAGGTTGGCATTTTGGTTCTGCTTTCTAGTATTTTCTGTATTTCTTATTGTCTGTCGTTGTTGCGGATGCCATGAAATTGGGTTACCTCTTTTACAAATATTTCAAAAGCTTGCGTGTGACAAGGACAATTGTGTTCCACAGTTGAGCATTACTCAAATAATTATCGACTTTCTTCAGTCGTGAGATGCGATAGAGCACGAGTCGGTGTTCTCGTCCCATTTTATCAGCAGCTTGTAGTCTTCTACATTAAATTTAAAATCTGTTAAATCAAAAGTTCTTGGATTTTCGTCGCACGCGTATTTCTTCATGCCTCTTAAGATTATTTTCCACGAATCTCTTACACTTCCTCTCCATTGTCAGCAATCATCGGGAGGAGTGAATTTTCTGAGTGCCCGAAAAAACTGTTTCTCTGAATAACAGGATCAATGACTCTTTTAAATCTACTGGTAGATATCTTGATCAATTTAACAATTTCCATAAATTTACAGCACCAGCGTGTATACAATGGTTTTTTTTCACTGAAAATCAGACAGGTGCGTATACTTTTTGAATGACACTAGATTTTATAAAATAGCGCATGAATTTTAGTGGACACTTATAGCCTCAGTTGTCGGCTGGCCGTAGTGAGTTAACGAGAATGAGCCACATTTTTTGGAGTTCATCTGACCAAATTTTCCTTTGGCCACAGCATTATAAATTTCCCGAAGATACTGCTGGTCACTGCTCAGCAATCTCAAGTCTTCTTCGTCGGACAATTTTGTTGGAACTGGCTCGAATCGTATGATATCAAGAGTGTGGCAGTCTTGAAGGGTGGAGACAATAGGTCTTGCAAACAAATTTGAAACCTTAGTTTGCCCGTATAATGTTTCTACCAACTGCCGTAGTGCTAAGTCAATCAAGTGAAATTGGCAAATAGACCACTGTAAGGGACGTCGGAGTTTTGCTTCCAGAAAACGGATGACGCTTCCTTCATGACATGTATTCACTTTGGTGCCATCGCATCCAATCACTTTTAAATTTGAAAGTCAATATTTTCTTTCGCAAAAAATCAAGAAAATGCAGATATGATGTTTCTTGCAAATCCTCCTGTGGGGGAGACAAAACCGAAAAATTGGGAGCCAGGCTCCAACTAACACGACATGTCCCTCCCTAACCTTAGATGGGTAAGTCCTCTTGCCTATTTTCTGCAGTTTGTTTCATCCTCTCTGCCGTCAAAATGCAGACCTTCAATTGTATTTTTTTATTTAATTGTCTTTGCTTTTACTGAATCTAGCATCTTCTTTTTCTGTCTTCGTAAGTAATGCCGGTCCACTACCTTTCACGTGTCTTCCGGAGTTTTGAGCTTTGCGTCGGATACAGTTGCGCTGACGATCATTGCTGCTGCTCTGAGGGACAAGTCACCAAAACTAGCACATACCTCCGCCACAGTTGACAATTGAAGACGCCTTTGCCCCGAAGGAGGTCCAGGTTGATTTTCATTCCTAATCGTATTAGGAACGTTGAGGTCCAAGTCGGTTGGTTCCTCGTCGGTTGAGTTTTCTCGAGATGTGGCGGAAAAAAATTCTTGATGCTCACTTTTTACCTCTTCAAGAATGAAAGATTTTGAGTCGACGCTCTCCGACGATCCTCTTCTGAGGTTTTTCTTTAATCGTCGAATTACTGAGGCATCCAATTCACCGGATACCATCTTTCGTTTTGTCCTTTGCTCCCTCAAAAATGCCGCTTCATTTGGGAGAACTTTATCCTCTTTCTAAATTAACACTCGTTAATTCTTTAGCACTGACACGCACAAATATCACATAGTTTCTGGGATTCATTTAAAAATATATTAATTTGTTATCGATTTGGCACCTTTCGTAGGCTTGCTTGCATTTTTTCTTAAGCCGTAGTACGTCGTATGGTACCGTATAATCATTTTAATCACACCATGTTACGGAATGATTGGAATAGAGGTGCGTCTCCAAAGCTCGAACACTTTTTACGCCACCAGACTACTTGATAAACCGTAGGCTCCCTTCCTGCGCTTTTGTATCCATACGTCGCGAACATAAAAAAAATATTTTATCACTTCATTAAAAGTTAGTACTGTCAATTCGTTTATGTGGACGGGACAGGAAAAAAGGTTTAGTATGTAGGGTTATATTACTTTCATACAGTTCCTCCGTAATTGTTATTTCCTGGAAATTGTTTAATTATCTAATATTAATGAGATCAACGACGGAAGACGCATCCGTGATGAGTTTTGCTGCGTTCGTGGCGCCGGGCAGGAGGCGCGAGCCGACAGGAGACGCTCGAGCGGCCTTCGGAGCGTAGCGCCGCGACGCTGCGTGGGCGGTGCATATTACGCGCGGCCGCGCACTCAAAATTGACGATTTGTGGCTTAACGGCTGCAGATACGTACAAATGGACGAAATTTTTGCCCTAAAGGACCGCAACTCGACAAATTCCATGGGGAACCGATTTAAAAACATGACTTTTTCCATTTTCAGCCCCCATCCCCATAAATGGCCACGGCGCGAGGGTCTAGGGTTGACCTAGAGTTCCCAAATTTTTCTGGCCTCATTTTGAGTCACTTTGACAACTTTTTCCAGAGGGCCAAGTTTCTCCGCGAAAAATCGATTTTTCCGATCCGCCCTAATGATCATATTAAGAATGCACTAAAAATTTGGAGTATGTGTTTTGACTCGTATGGAAGTTACATAAAACTGAATTTGCGAAATATTTTCTCTCACTCACTTTGTAGAAGCAATGTATAGATAATGCATATAATTAAATGTTGCCAGAAATAAGTCCCATTTATATTTATAGCTGAACGGGCAAAGCTTATTTGCTTCAAGTTATGCAACAGTTCACTAGTTCTGCCCTAGGAAACCAATTGATTTCTGCTCAATACCCTATGACAGCTGAGATGCAAATTAAAGAAATGGTATTGTAGCTTCGGAGGCAGTATTAACTATCTTGAGTACAAAATTGCATGAATTGTTATGTTGATTCTTAAATTGTGTGACTTATTTTATTACAATTTTTTCAATGGTACACTTATGTTTACTTCCCGAATGCCATGACAGGAGAATGAATATATCTCATATTATGTTCATTTCATTGCTTGTATTGTAAGAAATGTTTTATCATTTATCCTTCAATATAACTGCAACTACTGTTTGCTGCAACATTTCTGTTTTATGGCCAAATTTCAATAACTTGTAGACAGTGCCTATTTGTATTTTCCGGTGTAGTTTTCTTTCAGAGCCTTTATTTATGCCTTTAGCCTCATATTTTTTTATCATTTCTTTACATGATGGAAATATCTCCAGTACCGCACGGAAATGAACAGAAAATTAGTATGAAAGCAATGTTGAAAAAGTTATCATTAGAAACCTTCTATAAATCTTTACAGTAAAGATGTTGAAGTGATACAACCTTTCCCTGGAATAATGGGCATGGAAATGTAAGTATTACTCTATTTCTAATTTCAAACTTCAATTAAAAAATGTGTGAAAATCAAATTGTGAGATTGTCATTGTATTCATCTTCTTCGCCAACAGGTCATCTCATGATCAACGTTTATATATCATTGCTGTAACCCTTTGGAATTGAAATGGTGCATATCCAAACTGGGAAGTGACCATATGATTGCGACATTACATTTTTTCAAAAATATTGATATTAATGATTGTCTTTTCTAAACATTTGACTGAATTATGTATTTCAGTACCATGCTAAGCATAGCATGTAATTCAGCATTTAAGAGATTTATTTCATTATCATTGTTATTGTGCAGTTTGTCAACAGTTCCTGTTTGGCATTTGTTTGATATTATCCAAGTTTTTTATATCTTTGTATTGTCCAGTGTCAAATGCTACTGCAATGTAATCACAATGTAATATTATCAAGAAATTTAATTAAATATGACATGAATGTAAATCTATTCTTTTTTATTTTGTCAATCCTAAATGAATTCATAGTGTTTTTGCGTTACTAAACCTTTTGAAAATTGCATTTTTTAAGCTATTTTAACTCACGCACCTGGATCATGTAGGTTAATTGTGCATTGATCTTGAATTTGTTTCTGCAGGGAAGCATTAATAAAGTTAAGGGCCTTAGGCCTGAATTGTAAAAGTAGTAATCACGGGGTGTATTAGGCTGACCAATTTGAATTTCCCGCATTGGGACCGACGAAGTTACGAAGTTCCTCCTTTGTCCGTTGAGAGAAATTGATGGCGCCACCATAGCCGGCCAGAACTTAGTACACCATTTTTAACACGTAGATTCCCATCTTTCCTGTGTATTATAATCTTTGTTGCAGACCACTGGAGTCAAGACCCTGTACTTTCGTGCAACTTTTGTCTGAAGGTTTTGTCCAGAGATAGGTTTCTAAGCCATCCTTGGAAACTTCCATCTAGCTGACAATAGGCTCTATAAGCAAAGGGGTGAACCAGGATATGATCCACTTCACAAATTACGACCATTGATAGAATCATTGCAAAATTAATTTCAAGCTGCTTATATACCAGATGAATGCTTAACAGTTGACAAAGACGTGTCCTTTTTCATACAGAGTATACATGCCAAAAAAAATGAAAAAACACTGAATCAAGCTTTATATGCTCTCAAGAGGCCAAAAGTGGTTACATATGGAATTTCGATATTTTCTGCGGCCAAGAAAACAGGTCAGGCAATAATCCAACGCCTACTCCCCACCCGTGCAAACCAAGGGCACACAATCTATACTGATAGATTTTACACCAGCATAGCTTTAGCCAAGCAGTTGGAGGGTCTTCAAACAGGATTCGTCAGCACGGTTATGAAAAATAAGAGAGGACTTCCCCTTGAATTGCTGAATGCTCGACTGAGCCGTGGTGAGCAGATTTTCCGGCGGCTGGAGAATATTTTGGCACTGTGCTGGAGAGGCTAACGAGATGTGTTTTTGGTTTCCACGAGACACGTGGGTTCTATGGTGACATACATGGACAGACGAGGAAGAGAGAAGACCAAACCAGCTGCGGTGGTGTCGTATAACAAAAATAAATTTGGTGTTGACCTTTCCGACCAACTAATGAGTCATGGTGCTTTTTCTCACAAGGCTGTGAAATGGCGTTTCTTAGCCTTCCATTTGATCCTTATGACATTAGTAAATGCTTCCATTATGTACAACGCTGTGCATGGGACATCGATGCCTGTTAGTCGATTCATGCAGCAGGTATGCACTCCGTTGGTGATGATCGAAGAAGATGATGAACAAAGTGCTGCACCTTCTGCCGCGAGACTCGGACGTCTATCCGAAAAATATTTTCTGGAGAGAATACCTATTCCAGCAGGTCAAAATACAGCACAAAAGGGATGCAAAGTATGCTATTAGAAGGGAAAGAAGGATTCCAATAAGGAAATTATGGTCGCATCAATGTAGTGCCTGTAAGATTGGATTTTGTGTGGATCCATGTTTCAAGTTATTTCATTCAAGGAGGTCATTTGTGTAAATTTTTGAATTTTGTTTAAACATTTTAGTACATATTTTGTTCCTAATTCAAAAAAATGTAAATTGAAGTAATAATTTCATTTTTAATATCTTTATAAGGGGCAAGATTCATTCTACCAATTATTTTTATTTAAATAAATTACATTTTGTTCATGCCTTTTTTTCTAAAAAGGGGTGGTAATCTTGAACTAAACTAATTTTTAAAATCAAAAGCGAAATTCATTCCTTAAAATGATACCATACACCTATCCCTCGTGTCAAAGGTTGGTCGTTTAGAAACAGCACAAAAGTAGCGAAAATGGCCAGCACTGGGGTACAGATATAGGATATTAAGGTCAGCATGGTAAGTGTTAAATTGGGGAAAAACCAAGCGTGTGTCAAATCTTTCAGTTCCACACACTCAAGGAAAAAATGGTTTCCACAATGGTTAAAGAGTTTGAAGGTTGAATTTTTTGACTTTCTCCTAAGTCTAGTTCACATGACTACTACGAATGAAATCGCCAATTTAAGCTATATGAGGCAGCGCAAAGTTCCGTGGTTGCATTATGATAACATAAGAAATGCTAAAAATGCCGCATATTCCACATTTCTTGCAACGCAAAATTTATTGAAAAAATAACTACAACAGTGGTGGACTAACATAAGAGAAATTAGAATACACCTATGTATATGGTACAGAAAATGTTAAGATTGCTAAGATTGAATAGTTTTGGAGTTATTGACAGTAATATTTTTAAAACATTCAATGCATTTTCAACGACCAACAATGACACCACGAAACCTCCGTTTCTATTTCCCCAATCAAAATACAATTTCACCCTGCCATCTTTGGATTTCTTCTGCCATTGTCACCTTTACAAATAATATTTACTTATTGAGAATTGTAACCCTAAAAAATAATGAAATAGCAGCTTCACAATGTAATAATCCATATAGTTCATTAGGCAGTTATGTTTAAATCAAGCGATGTCATAGAAAGAATTAAATTTACTTTTAAAAGAACTCAGCAAGTAAAACGAATAATATTCAATTTGCACTCTACTGCCAAAAAAAACTTCGGGGTCACAGCAGCTCGCTACACACCATCATGTAGAAACATCATTGTCCAACATTGTGTACAGAATGGTAATCGGTCAGTTTTGGTACACCCATATATGGGGAGGACAAACCGAAAACGTAGCTGTGCCTACTGCACCACTCCGCGGTCCACTCCTCCATCAACATATGAAGGGGTATTGATTGATATTGAAGCAGTATTGTTATGACTGTTATTTGTTAAATAGAAAAAGGTTTGGATCATTTAGACCACATTGGAAAACTACTGTCCTATCTTGTTTAACCAATTCACGTAAATAATCGTACTGAAATTTGTCTCTAATGTTTCTGTTAAACTGTTTCTATGTTAAAGACTGTTTCTGTTGCTGTTAAAATACTGTTTCAACATTTGACTGAAATATTAAAATTTAGTGTTTTGCTAGTGTTGTGTTGCTATTGTGTAAAATAATTGATTTGTGCATGGCATTTTTGCTCTTGAGGCAAATGTATAAATTTATATTTTATTTTTTCCAGGGGACAGAATGTCCCAGAACATTGAATAATAATAATATTATCACTATCAAAACGTGACGAAAGTATAGCTTGCTTTTTTAGAACTTACTTTATGAAAAAGTTATTAATTTCAGGAACATGACAAATTATTGCACACGTCAAATATCCACCTACTCTTTATCAACGTTTACCTCATAACACGTAAGGCAAAAAGGATAAAAAAAAACTCCAACTTACTGATATGTAAAAAAAAAAATTGGAAATAAAAATTATCCCTCAGCTGTACGAACAGATGATGGTATCACCAGAATTATTGGAGTAAAATGTTTTTCAAAGACCTGTAATACTCTGGAAATGGTTTTCCCTGTCTTCCTATATCAGCATCAATAACAAAAAAAGGGTTTATGCTCTTATTACCTACAGGATTTTTCTGCAAAACTGGGGTCTCAAACACTGAAGAAGGAAACACTTTCGTCTACTTATTTCAGCCAGCTCACTTCCTAAAAATAGGCAACCTAGGTTGTGAAAAACAAATGAGAAATGAATACCGAGTAATTGCTCAAAAGTAACGATTACTCTGTGAGAAAAGAACCAGTACTACCGATCGAAAAGTACCTATTAAGCCCATCACAAGTAAAGTGTGGTTTTATCACATGTAAGCACATTTAAGAACACTATAAACTTAAAATTCATATTTTAACTTCTACTTCAACAATAAATAAAAGATGGCAAAATAAAGTACTTGTAATACATATATCAAAAATATTTATATAAAATATATAAGTTTTTACATGTATAGAATAAAATTTGTAATTAATATAATTTTTAAAGGCAGCATTAATGGTATTCGGGCATTTGTTCACAGTTTAATAGATCTTATCTCAATTTGAGAATCTCATCTGTAGCCACTTTACAAAGGGTTCTGAAGTCTGATGACAGGTGAAGACGCCAGAAGCGTGTTCTACCCCACACATAAGCTGGAAAGCAAGGGCTTGATATCCCATGAAGAATTCGGCCAACAGCACGTCCTGTAAAGTTTTGGTCACGGAAACTGCAAACCAACTGACGGATGTCATCTCGCACTAGCCCTTCATTTGAAAGGTTCTCCTGAAAACAACAAATATATTAGACTTGGTTACTTTAAATGAGACCAACAGAAAAAATTACCTTATATTTTGTGCTTGTAACCCCTCCAAAATACATTATCTAGGTGGTGAGGGGAAGGTGAAATGGGAACTGATGTGGAGAATCTGAGCCATTGAAAGGTCATACATCATTCAAGCCCTCTCCTTAACACAAGGATTACGAACTAGCCGCAAATACCTTATCAGTCACCTGCTGAAATGCGCAATAGCAGAATTTCCACAAGGAAAAAATCCACCTTGTTTATCAATCTATAAATGCACAGGGGAGAAGGAAGCTAGGTATCTCAATTGGCATAGTAGTACTTTGCTGGAAATCAGGACATGTTCCAGTCAGGTCGAGGAGGATCTTTTCTATGGAAATTCTGCTATCAGTTTTCCTTAGTTTATGAAGCATCATGTGAAATTAAAATCAAGGAAAAATTTCTTACTTACTTAGGCTCTTTCTTACTTAAAAACTTACCTAGCAATAATGGAGAAGGAATCTCCAATATGCACGAAGTACCATGATATCCGGAACCGTCTCAAAATGTCTGGAGAACTAAAAACTATTTTGGGTGATAACCCAAAGGAAATTGACAAAGTTCTAACGTTCCTCCACGAGACCAATCTCATCACAAAAATATGACTAGATTTTCCCATTTAATACGTTACACGCATGATATACTGTGTATAGACAGACCTATAATAGCAAATGAATGAATAGTTTTGTAATAAGTAATATTCAGGTATAAGCATGTGAAGGTGCGGTATGACCTAAGTTGTCGATGCACCTTAAACCAAACCAACCTACCTAAATAGAGTAAGTACTTTAGAAATTGGTTTTAAATATCCAACTAACTCGCACCTTGTGGATAATCACTTCCTTATTATACCCCTCTGCATACACATCTTAACACGTCATTAGACTTGACTCAACTGGCTATGCTGATAGCCCGCAAACAACCGGCGAAGCGACGCGACTGCACAAAACACTACTGCACAATGACTACATCAGTCAAGACATTGGCTGTTAATACAATTCCAATAAATACCTCTCTTAGAGATCAGAGTTCCTGCTAGAATTTATTGGTGGAAACACAGAACAGAGGTGAACTTTGTGTCTCCCACAATATTTATTTATTGAATCGTACACACTACCAGTACCAGTCATTAGTCCATTATTAAGGGTGGCCTAGCCTGATAAGCTGTACCTAAGGGTGGCGCTAAGGATTTAATGAATATATTATGAATTACCCAAAGTTTCCTTTACTTCTCTTTTGCCAAAATATCTCTCATAAATTCAAAGCATCTTTTTCAATCATATTATGAGAAATAATTACTAACCACTGTGGTTTAACAATCAGCTGATCCATTTAATTTTATATATAAGTGCTAGGTTTTTCACTAAAAATATTTACCAAAGTTTGAGGAACTTATGAAGTGAACTTAAGGATGGTTCATTTTATCCATAATGGACTTGTTCCACAAGGTCAAGCCTAAAATCATGTCCTCGGTTATTGGATTGATTTCATCATCACAGCACTCCTTAACAAGCCAATTGGGCCAATGGATTGAATACTCTTTCCAGATTAGGGTATCCTATAGCATTCTTCACAAAGACTTAGCTAATGTGAAGTGAACAGTTTGCACTATTCATGATTCCTACAGCTAGATGAGTGAAAATGTTAAAACATGATAAAGAGCACATTTCTCCAGGGATAAATCTTTCTTCTTCATGCTAAGATTCCATCTGAAAACCTCTGTCAAGGTTGCTACTTGGTTGAATGATTTACTTAGATACTTGGATTTATTGTACTTAAAGAAAAGTCTGAATACCTTGAATATTGTGCCATACATTGCTATATTTGATGTTGAACGACTGCATTATTTGCACCACAAGACAAAATTGGAGAGTTGCCTACTGAGTTTCACCATGCAATTTATGGTAGATAGACAACAGTTCCAACCAATGGATTTCAGCCAGCTGTTTTCTTTCTACAATTAATAATGCATTGAAACCAGTCACTGCATGTCACGATTCAAAATAAAAGAAAGTTCATAAGCATCACCGACGGTTGCAGCTCGATATGAGATTCACTTTTACTCTTTTACAAATTCATCAACAATGTTTAAGAGGTGACAAATTATGCCTTTTCTTCCAAATCATTCACTCTCAAATACCTGGTGAATTTAATGTAAGAGTCACTGAGAACTCCTGTTTCTACTCTTCTATCTTACTATGAGCTATTTTCCTTCGGACATCATCGAGAATACATATGTGCAGACCTCTAAGTTTGATAATTTATCCGAGACTCCAACACTGAGAGACACCACCTAGTGGCAAAAGTCCGAAACATCCAAACGATGTCAACTCCCTTGTTCTGTGGATTGTTTTTCATGGTTGTTAACAGCAGTCGTGAGGTTTATTGGTGTTGTCTAAATTGCTGAGGTTTTTAATTCTCAGGAAACAGTTCTCATTACAACTAATCATTTCATTCTTTTCATTTCTCATTGACTTTTCAATCCTTATCATCCCACTTTCCATTATTGTCGTGTTTTCCTAAGGTTTTTTCTACTAACCCCAAACCCATCCGTACCATGTCTTCTTATATGATCTTTTTTAAACTTCCCATGGTTTTATCTTTCATTTTTCATTTCACAAATCATTTAATTATACATTTACGCATATATTCACTGCCGGAAATATATTTCTGGAGTTTTTCGCCGCACAGTAGGCTGAAATTGAAAAAAGTAGGCAAAAATTCCAACAAAGTTTTTTTCAGCCTATAAGACGAAATTTAGCATGGTGACGCTCCTTTTATTGGTGTTTGATGCATGGTTTCATTTTTCATAATTACTGTGGATTAACGATATGCTTAAAATTTAATAAAAATGCAAAAACACCCGAAATCAATTTTCGCTGAACATCTCTGATATGAAGAGGCTGCAGAACCTTTTGTAGTATCGTTAAGGAATTAACGTTGTAGTATTTTACAGAACCATTCTTAGTCTTTGACATGTTGTAGATGTAATTGATTTATAAGGATATTCCCTCTCTTAATAGGACAATATGTCGGACCCTATTTTCCACGGTGTTTTTCCTTTTGTGTGGGAAATAGTTCAGATGAACAAGGAATAACCGTAAGTAAGTCAGTCTTGCGCGCCAGCTAATGGGAATACAGTGATACAGTGAGTAACACCATAGGCTGTGGACCCACGAAGTAACTTATGGTGATTTTCTAACTGTATGTGCTGTAAAGAACCACCATGAGAGCCATGGTAATTATTTGCAAAGAGAGTAGTTACAGTCGGTAGTTGGTAGTTGTTCGATAGCCCAAGTATTCCACTTTTGGATACATTAACCCATTGGCTTACCATTTTTCTTGCGTGCTACTCCCTCAGAAATACCATTTATTTTGAGAAAATATTCTACTGATAAAAATGCTATAAATATTATAGTTTATTATATATTTTATTGAAAATTTTTATATATCTAGGTTAGTATTTTGCCAATTATAATTTGTTGTTATCAGTCGAAAAAATGTTTTCATTGAACATTATTATTAACAATTATACAAGGTTAGCAAAATTATAAACAATTTTTTTTCGGGCATATTTTTTGAATTTTTTAATCTTTTTTTTTGTATTCTTATTGTAAACTATATCTTCTTTCATTCTTGAAAGTTGCATTGAAATGCACCGAAGGGTTCTGGAGATATATTATAATGAATCTGGCAGAATACTGAAACATTTTTTTTTACTGTCATTGGCATTTTATCTCAAACTTGAATGGCTTCTTTCGATATTTTTTTTATTTTTCTTAAATTTCCCTTGACCTGAATTCTAATTACTGGAAACTATATGACAATGTGATGTAATTGAAAATTCTTTGTGAATAAATCGTAAGTTTTGCATATAGGTTGATTTCGTATGATGGAGTTTGAAGCAATCAGGTAGGTGAAGGGCGACACCTCTTTCTTCACACTCCCACCTGGTTTCGCTCTTCATTCCTTTTGTTTTGCACACCACACATTTACATGATGGATTTTTCTGGATTTGGCGGGATATGAATTGGAAAATGTCCCCAATTTGCCGCCTGGAATCTCATGGGTGAGGGTGCCTGATACTGGTCGCCCGCGTCATTTATAGTCCGGCATATTCATATTTTCTAGAATGTTCTCAGCTAAATTTTCTCTGAAGTCATCAAATTGAATCTTCTTGCCTGCTGTTTTCTTATATAATACGTAAGTATTGAATAAAACCATATCCATGAGATAAAAAAATATCTTTTTATAGCCTTTGGTATAGCGACGCATAACTGGAAAAAATGCTAATCGTTGATCCTGCCTGTCAACAGCATTCATTTGTACGTTGTAATCGGGAATAAATTTTGGTTTTATGATTGATTCTTTAGTTCTTACTGATTTCTTTCCAGTGTCAGCCATTTCCAAGGTCTTGTGGTATGTTGTTAGTGCAGGCACGTCATCTCCCCATTTCATAGCAGCGATTCCATTGCTATACTACTTTGCCTCCCCTTTCTTCTACTGTATATTTTTGAGTTCTGCCGGCATATTCCTTCGGTGTATTCTAACTGTGCCTAAGGCATTAGTTTTCTCATCAATCAACTTCAGAAATAGATCAGGTTATGTGTACCAGTTATCTAACGCCACAGTGTAACCCTTGCGAAGTAATGATGAAAAAGTTCTAGTACTATTGTTGCACTCGAAGGAACTTCCTTTGCTCCGGGCGGTTTTTTCCCAGTGTAAATTGAATATTGTAGGCAGTACCCTGATGAGATTCCACATAATTTGTAGTACTTGATTCCAAAGCGAGCGCGTTTACTTGGGTTGTACTGGACATAGCAGAGTCTGCCACGAAATTTCATAAAGCTTTCATCCATGGCAAGATTTCTCTCCGGAGTGCACATGGCTCTAAATTTTGTATTTATGTAGTCGATCACTGGAGATATCTTTTTCAGCCGAACATTTTCATTCACTTTTGAATTATCAACAAAATGCAAGAATTTTGATCACAAAGAAAACGTTTATATGGCATAACTCAGCCGAAAAAAGGCGTTTCTGTCATGTTGCGCGGACTCCAGTATCTTTGAAGTTTATTTTTTTCAGTTGTGCCAGCACACACAATGAGAAATAGGCCTGAATCTCATATCTAGTTCTTTCAAACCACCCTTTCCTAAGATCACTTTTTCTATTTTTTTTCGGAGTACAAAAAGGCATCTGCATATTTGTTGTTTTCAGTTGCGATGAGTTCCCAAAAATCACCTTCACGAAACTGGAAGAAAATGTCTCTCTCACTAGGATTGTTTCCCACGAATTCTTTCATTTATGCCAGGTTTACCAGAGAATCTAAATTCTTTCACACTGGTTGCTTTTACACCAATGCCAATTGTTTTCTCCCTTAGCCTATTTTGGATCCGCCGGACATTTTCGCTGGAAAATTCTGCACTGTCTTCTTCACTGCTCACAGTTTCTGAATAATCAGAGTCATTGGTGTCACTATCTTCACTGTTATCACTTGCACTGATGTCACTATCATATATAAACTTTTCTACATCATCGCGTGTATACGCGGGCTCGAGCGCGAGCTTCCGTGGCTGTGGCAGCGGCAGGGATACTGGCTGCTAACTAATATGTATTATCCGAAGGTCACGTCTTCATTCAGTAATTCTATCTTCTTTGTTGATGTAGCAGCAAATAGGAAAAGATGAAAGGCAACTTTTGTGAGGCAGCAGAAAAGATTGTATTATCTTTTGCATAGTAGCAAGTTCACTGAAGATGAAGATAATGGGTATCTTTCGCTTACGCGATGTCACTCATCAGATATACAAAGTGTAATATTGCTTTCGTTATCTCATGTTGGCAATGAATAGTGTCTCAGCAATACTGTATCAAATAGGAGGAGGATAGGAGAGAAAGGAGACAAAGTAAGTTGGTGCTGAATGTGCATTGGGTTCACGATAAATGATGACGGCGCGGCGAAAATACTTTCAAACCATCGAGTATATAAAAGAATAAAATATGAACTACAATACAATAACAGCGTCGGAATTTGCATTAGGAGAACGTAAAAGCACTAAATAACATACATTTTAAATTTATCTGAAAAATATGCTCAAAAAGAGGGTTGGAAAAAAAATAATATACGAGACCGGCGAATCGCCGTCTTTGTAAGCAAGGGCCAATTTTGAGCGGACGGCGAATCGCCGTCTTTGTAAGCCAATGGGTTAAAGGGGCAAACCCCTTAAATTCTTATAAACATTTAAGACTGTGGAGCCTGGAGATGTTTAACGGCTGTTGGCAATTTGCAGAGCCCTTTGAACGTGCCCTTTTCCTCCAAGGCACCCGTCATTTGCTGATGTTGTACAAGCAACCATTCCTTCGACCACCTCCTCTCGTGCTGCCCAGTAATAGGGTTCGCAAAACGGATATTTTGACACCGCGGTACCGTATGTGTGGCCTGGTTGAGCCCATGACTTTCATCCTATTCTTATTAGTACTCATAGATATTGCTCTTAAGTCAAAAAATTAGACATTTTTCATTAAATATTCCAATTAAATTAAATGTGGAAACTGAAGAAGGGCAACTTCACTATAAAAGAATCAGGAATAAAATAAACCGGAAAGTGATAAAATCAAGGGAAATGTGGATGAAGGATCTATGCGAAGATGTACAAAGCAACCTTGCAAATGGAAATGTGGAAGTTGCCTACAGGATGGTGAGAAACCACTTCAAGGAACAGACTGCAAAATGTAACAGCATCAGGGACAAGAATGGAGAACTCTTAATTGAACATGTCAAATCAGGAGCCAGCAGTACAGAAGCAAGCATAAAGAAAGGAGTGAGGCAAGGCTGTGCACTGTCTCCCATATTATTCAATGTCTACATTGAGAAAGCCATCCAAGAAATCAAAAAAAAGTCTCCGGAAGTGAATATCCAATGAGAGAAAATTAGCATGGTACAATTTGGCGATGACATAACAGTTATGGCAAAAACAGAAGGAGATTTAAAGAAGACACTAGGAAATATGGAAAGAAAAATTACCTGATATCATCTGAATATCAATAAAAAGAAAACGAAGGTATTGGTATGCATTAAGAGAAAGGAAGCCAGGTCCTGGCTTTCTCAGGACCAATGTTCAACTAGGAAAACAAAAAATCGAGGAGGTAGAAGAATAAACAATATCGATTCAGGCGAGATGTGGTGGAAACGTTCCATATTAAAGGAAAGATAATGCAATTTTCCACAAGTAAACAATTTTTATTCAGACTAGTTTCGGTGTACTACACCATTTTCAAGTGGAAAATTGCATTATCTTTTCTTTAATATAAAATGAGGTAGAAGAAGTCTGCTACCTGGGAAGCCAAGTAACCAGCGACGGACAAAGTAAAAGAGAAATTGCCGGTAGAATTGCCCAAGCGAAAAGGGCATTTCACCAGAAGAAGATTCTGCTTACAGCTGCAAATACAAGCGTGGGAGTGAGGAAACATTTCATTAGAATATACATCTGGAGCATTCTACTATATGGCAGTGAAGCATGGACAATAACAGCAGCAGAGAAGTCCAGGCTGGAAGCATTTGAAATGTGGTGCTACCGAAGAATGATGAAGATAAAATGGATCGATCAAGTGACAAATGTAGAAGTCTTAAGAAGATAAGATAAGTTTATTTTACTCTGGGACTATATAGTCCCATGGAGCACAAGTACATGACATTTAAATTTATTTATATTTTATATTTAAATAAATAAGAAGAGTGGGAAAGAAGAGATGTCTACTGAAAACCTTAAAAAGAAGATGGGACAAATTAATAGGCCACATCTTAAGACACGATGGACTGATAAAGACAATCATCGAGGGAAAAGTGAACAGGAAGAATGGAAAAGGCAGGCCTTGTATGAGGCATATGGAGCAAGTTGTGAAGAATGTAAAAGAAAAGAGCAACGTCAATATGAAGAGATTGGCCGACAGAAGAATCGAGTGGAGGGCTGTGTCAAACCAATCGTAGGATTGTTGACCGATGATGATGATTCCGATTTTACTATTCTGTAAATTCATGCACTTTTTATTTTTTTATTATATTAATTATTGCTATTTTGAGCTCTCTGAAGAATCATTTTCTTCACTTTTTTTATCTTCTTCTTTTAAGTAGCTAATGGTTATAAGGTCGCTTACTTCCTTCAGTTACATCTCCATGGTGTCTTTTTTAATTACGAGTAGATTAGTAATTTAGGGATCTGACATCAGAATAAGTCTTCGAAATAAGTTCTCGTTGCTGATCACACTAGAGTTTTTCCTTGAAAAATGCTCTCCAAATATTTTTGTATCTCTATTCCTTGCCTCAGTTGTCTTTCCCAATAACTGACTCACAGGAAGAATTGCGTCTTTAACATTTAAAGCTCCGTCTTTAAGGACGTTTTGAATTGTGAGAAGCATGTAAAACCAAGGATATAACTGCACAAACAGTTCGGTAGTCACCCAGCTGTAGACATTGAATGCAGTTTCATTTAGTTGAAGACCACTTCATGATAACAAATAATTCTCCACTTCAGTAGAATGGAGAATTATTTGCTGAAGTCTTAGTTAATCCCTGAAAAAATATCGTCCGCATACATTGTAATCGTTTGACACTGGCTATTATAAGCTAGCTACACAGTAATTTAAAGAACCTTTGTAATTTTCGTACCTGTTTTTTTCGGCCACTATCCAGGGACTTTCAAATAAACTTTTTAGTGATAGATAGCCGGTGACTTTTCAGTGATAGGCAGCTCGAATGTCCATCATATTGTCATATTGTCGAATCTCGGTATTTCCTGTTTACTCTTTGTTTCACATAGCACGATTTTGCAAGATGCGACGATTTCAAGGAACCTAACCTCGCACTAGTGAGTCTACTGTACAATTAATATTAGAATTCAAAATACAATGCAGGACTACAGAGAAAATAACGATTTGGCTTTGAAATTATACATGGGATTCAAGGAAATAATAACATTTTAAATTTTAGATAAAATTTAGGATTAATGGTAATAAATAAGGTTCAAATTTGAAACGGGATTCGAGGGTGAATTTAAGATTCCGATAAGAGAAAAACTGGATTCGACCCTTCTCGAATCATTACATTATACATATAAATGTTTTTACATTTAATACAGTTGTTTCTGATACTCAGGCAACAAATTAATTAGCAGATTAGAATTTAATGCATAAATTGAAATTCTAGCATTTGAAATTCGAGATATTGTAATATTAGAGTTATGATTAATGTTCAAATTCAATATTCAAATTTGAGAAATCTTCTCTTTGTCCGATCTCTAATTTTTTGTATCAGTAAAATTTACTTAGGGTATACACTATAATTTATTATTTGCTTTGAAACCTGATTTAAGCCCAGTGCTCAGCAGCTTAAGCAATTGCTCTCCTTTAGGAATTGGAAAAGTGTCTTGGTGGTAAACCTTTCTTAGATTAGAAGTGAGAAATATGCAGGAGGCCATTCATCATATACTTCCCATAAATCAATGTATCACACTTGACGGCACATAAGATGCACCTTTCTATCTTACACCTATTACTGTCCAACTCCTAGTTCTGTTCAACAACTTTCTAAGGTTGAAAGTTTACACATATAACCTGGGGGTTATTTTGAACCATGATTTTGAAAAGAAGTACATCTCGTATGCTGTCAAATATGGCATTTAACTCTTCAACACCCAGTTGGCACTACAATGCTAGTCTAAAATCCAAGAAAAGGGCACTACACTATCAGGAGATCTACAGGGTGATTTGTATTATTAACCACATTCCTTTCTAAGCAATAAATACATAAATGTTAAGGGTGAACTACAACAAACTTTGATAACATTATTGGTCAACCAAGTACATATAACAGCACGATTTGCATCGAGGTGTGATTATATATTATGCATTTTACTTCAGAATAAAAGCAGCTATCTGCTCATCTGTAACCCCGATCGAGTCATTATATTGTGACTATACCCTCTGTATCCTCGACAGAGTGGCAAATGTGATGTCCTCGCACTGGTGAATTGTGTCTCCAATTGAAATCCTATTTCATATGATAATATCAAAGAGCATGAAATAACATTTCAAGAAACTTGTTACTTACAGCAGGTGGTAGATCCACTTCTATTTCTTCTTTGAAATATTTATCAATATATTCCTTCAACTTTTTGCTGCGTTCTTCGTCTACTTCATCGGTGCACTCCACGCAACTTTTGTGAGAAACCCTGGAAAAGGAGAATTCAGGATTACATCAACCATATCTGTCACCATTTAACATTCCTTCAGCAATTATTATTTGCCAGCATATTCTCAATAATCTTCCTCCACATTCAAATTCCTTCATTTCTCTACCCAATTCCATCTTGAAAATTACAGTCACTGCAGTATAGCTAGCATGTAATAGATGTAAAAGATCACTACGTAGCCAAGGACTGTTATCCCCAAATGCAATTGTTAGGAGAATCCACAAGAGCTATTCCACATTACAGTTCATCAAGAATAGCACTTGCAAGGAGGAATTGGCCTTTATGTCCACTATAGGATAGATCCTATTGTTATTTCAAAGCAAGTTAGGCAAGAAGCCATCACTGTAAGGCTTTACTTAGCTCCTATAGATCCTCCTAAAAACTGCCTTTGGGGCAAGGAATCCTGAGTAGCATGATGATCTGTACATTGGCCCAGCAAGCCAAAGGTCCACAGTTAGATTTCCTATCCAGGAATTTTTTCCTCTGGCATTTTTCAATACACTTGCTACTCATTCATAATGTCAAAGTATAATCTTACCATGATCACCATGGATTGACAGCCATTTTATACACATCTAAGAAATATAATTCTCTTCTCCTTGCTTGGATGACACCAGCAACCAAACTGTCTTAACTGTCCTTCTGGTTTTGTAATGGCTAAGTAGCTGCTATTGAAATGGCTTGTCCATGAACATTTAAGCTCACATAAACTTTGGTAAAACGATTAGATAAGTAGAAACTTTCAAAGTTGAGAATACTACAAAAGTGGTCTTACACTATTGAATATTTCACAATGGAATAAAACATAATGTAAAAACACAGTTGCTCATTTTATCTTTTCTTGAACTTTTGGAATTTGAATTTAATTCAAATTTTAAATTTTCAGAATTTAGGCACAAATGATTTTTAAGGCTTTGGAAATGTATGTGTAGAGGACAATGGAAAGAGTGGAAATGCGTGCAAGATGGGATAATAGCGGATGCATTTTCATAGTGGGTGGGGGGGAAGAGACTTTTAGGTGGAAACTGGGAGGTGTAGCAAGCAGATTGAACAATTTGGAAAAATGACATTCTGAAGGCAGTTTTTGAATATATGCAAAATGTTATGGGTAGGCAAGGAGGAGATAAGAAAAAAAAAGAAATTGGTTAATATGAAGTGAATAAGGTAGGCCATATGCCCCTCTAAATATAAGAAATAATGCCAGGAAGGAGCAGTTCGGAAAACAAATAGCAAGGCAAGACATTCACTACCAACACCTACTGAAACCAACAAAAGACTAATGCATAACAATATTTCCACTTGTAAACATTACATATTACAGCAGAAGCTCCATATAATGGGAGCTCTCTGGAAAAAAATCACTCGCTACATCGAACACTCGTTATTACTGAAGGTGTTTAGATAATCATTCCACAGCCCATTCCTAGTTTAACCAACATTGTGGGTGTTTTGGGTGAATGGCCAGAAGATTCCTTTAAGATGGTGATTAAAACTTTTCACACAATTCATTGACTGATGGTTGCATTTACTTTCAATGACATTAAATTTCATGCTATAAGTAATTAATTGGAATATAAAATTCCAAATTTTGACACTTAACACATTGGACCCGGTGCCCGCAGTATATACATGCATGCTGGTATACCTCAGGGGCCTGTGCCCATAAGGCACACGAGCGCAGGTTTACACACTAATATCTCGAAACAGATATCCCTACAAAAAAAGGTCTTATTCAACTAAGCAAGCCAGACTTGATTTTAGACTACAACAAAAACAAAACAGGAGTAGATCACAGTGATCAATTACTAAGTTACTATCCATTTGAGCGGAAGACTCTGAAGTGGTGAAAAAAAGCATTTTTTCACCTTTTTATGCTGACTGTGGTGAATAGTTTTATATTACTGAAAAGATCAAGGCAAAACAACAAAAGCGTATGGCTTTGCATGTATATACAAAAAATTGCTGAAAAACCAGTGAACAGAGGTGTTGAGGAGTTGGTTGCTTCCGCCGCTAATGGTCAATCCAGTAACAGACTTTCAAACCATCATTTTGCAACCAAGGTTCCACCCACAGAGAGAAAAAAAACAAAAGATATAGTAAAGTATGCTCTGATAGAGGTAAAGCTAAATCTGGAAAAAGAGTATGAAAAGAATTAAGATACTATGGTAAAACTTGTAACATAGGATTATGTTTTCCTCAATGCTTTGAAAAGTATCACACAAAATCAAATTTTTGTGAATAATATATGTAAATGTTTGTACAGTTGAACACCCTTAATCCGGCAATCCGTAATCCGGGAACACCCATAATCCGGCAAGTTTGCCATGACCACCTACCCGGTACTTCATAGAAAATGCCGAAACATTTTTTACCGAAACATTGCTTCATAACCTGCTGAGATATTATCCCCCTTACATTCTTAATGTTTATTTTCCCATTCCGAGAATCTGAATAATTTAAACATATTAATTTCTGGTACTTTGTGTACATTGGAATTATTCTGCAACTTGAACTAAACATACAAAATTGAAGACTCCGATACGGAGTACGACTAGTTTTCAGATCGGCCACTCACAATGGCGTGTGCATTTTTCATTGAGCACTAGACGTAATTTGATAAAATTATCTGTTATCTGCTTTTGTCTCTCCCTAATCATGTCTAATCTATTATACAGTTGTGGCTACAGCATAGGCATGAGGCATCAGCACTAAACGTTAACGATCGCAGAAAAAGTGCAATTCGTGAAAAAGCTTGACGCCCTTGCATCGGTAAAGCAATTGTCTGAAACACACTGCGTGGGAACTTCGACAACAAAACACATTAAGAAGCTGAAAGAGAAAAACCTCAAAATTTTACGGTTAAAGTGACAAGAAGAAATGAATGACAGAAAAACTATGAAATAAGATTTAAGTTCTGATTTAGAACACGTGGTTGAAACAGCATCTGAGTGAAGGGCTTAGTTATTATTTCTGGCCTAATGCCAATGGAGTAGGCTAAACTATTTCGGGAGCAAATATAATCTAAAATACGATGTGGGAAATTTCACGTGCATGGAATAGTAATTCACATATCAGTCATATCTAAAACACGCGTGGTTTTAATTGTGGTCTGCTTTAAGGTTTGATGTAGACCAAAAATGTGGAGTTTTCAAAGGTTTTCATGCTTTTGAGGATAAACATATGATGATGGAGTTGGTTGACAGTGCAAGCAGCATCAATAACCCCTGAATTAAAGGAAATGGAATTGGTACAGAGTGAATTAGAGCAATGGTTAGCTAGCGACCACAATTCTCTAATCACACACAATCATCACACAGATGACGAAATCCTTGAAATGGTAAATAATAACAATAAATCCGAGTGGGGATGAAGATGCTGGGCGTGAAATTGTGGAAGAAGGACTACTATTGATGATAGTCTGTAAAGAATCATCTAGTCTGGTCGCCTGCGACGTAGTGATGAGAGGCCGTGCAGACGACACAACGCGCTGAATCAGCTGATAACAAATCAAGCGCGGTAGGAAATGTTGCGTGAAGCATACCATAAGAAATATTAAATTTGATATACCCTTTTCCGATAGTAATATTACCCTATTAAATGTGCATAAATATGATGAACAAGATACTAAGCTTATGTCATTTTCACCCACTGCGAAACTTCGATACTTTTTAAATAATAATGTTGTGAATCAAGAAACCATTTCTCTCTGATTATTCTCTGCGACTCTCTTAAAAATCGTGTTCAGTTAATGGCAAACGAATATATTTTGCTACAAATAACTGAATCTTTTCAATGAAAACATCCCGGATGTCATTAAAAAACCAGTTGCCATGCATGACCCATAGTCCGGCAAAATCCCTAATCCTGCATCACTTTGGTCCCGACCGTGCCGGATTAAAGGTGCTCAACTGTACTTGATTTGTATGATTGCTCTTTGTAATATTCTACATTTATCCTGCAACATTTACGCGCATAAATAAAAAGAAAGTATAAAATTACAGAATTCCTCTTTGATTAAAACTTTTTTCAGTTTAAAAAAATAGAATAGGGTCCGTGCATGAGAATTTTTTATTGACTTGCCTGAATACATGATTAAAACTATTCATAAAAATTATATGCTCATAATTCTCCGGTGACGATTAGTTATATAATATTCCAGCCGAAAAATAGCACGTTTTAAATTCCTAACATTTGCCGCCATATCGATAGACAACGAGCTGTGACGTCAGTGTTCTGATACTTCACCTGGGATGCACAGAACTCTTGTGTTGGGACGCCAGGAAAGATCGGAAAGATGGAGGGAAGTAAGCCTAGAAAGGGTAAACAGTATAAATTTTGCTTCATACCGAAATGTACTAATACTGTATTTAGAACACCAGAAAAAGTTTTTTTTTAATGTGCCCAAAGGTCCTGGAATGTGAAAGAAATGGTGCTTAGCAGCAAGAAGAGAGAAGCCACTCTCTGGTAAATCTGTGAGCTTCTGTTGCGAGGATCATTTTAAAGTAAGTTTATATTACTCAAATGTATTACACTTGAGCGGTTTCTATTCATTGAATGCTTTTTAATAACGTATGACTGAACATGGCTGTTTTCAGACAAGTGATGTGGAATTAGTAAAACGGAATTAGTAAACGTGGAATCAGTTAAGTACTTAGGTGTAACACTTACTCAGGATCTATCATGGGGGAAACATATCAGGGAAATGTGCAGTCAAGCAAATAGAAAGTTGGGGTTTATTAAAAGAATATTAGGGAAAAGTGAGGAGAGGGTGAAGGAACGTTGCTATTTTTCAATTGTTAGACCACACTTAGAATATGCTGCGAGCATATGGGACCCTTATGAAGCAGGCTTAATTTACGAATTAGATCGAGTACAACGAAGACGGGCGAGATATGTAAAACGGTGTTACGATAGGGAAAGCAATGTGTCTGGTATGTTAGCCGAATTGGGATGGGAATCGCTGTCACAACGCAGGCTGAAATATAGACTTAATCTTCTGGGAAAATTTAAGGAGGGACATTTCATTAATGACGTTAATCATATATTGCTGGCTCCAACTTATTATGGTAGGCTCGATAATTCTAATAAAATTAAGGAGATAGATTGCAGGACGGACAGGTTTAAAATGTCATTTTTTCCACGTACGATTCAAGATCAGAACGTTAAACATCGCGTAAATCGGTAATAATTATAGAGGTAATATTCAGAGTAGGTCGAGAGTTTTTTTTTTTTATCACCTGCATGTTCAAATCAATGTGTGACTTGCATGCAATGCCTTTTTTTGCATGCATGAGTATCTATGAAATTGGTGTCGGGTTTCAAGGCATGCATGGTATTCATGGGTGTGTCCTACATGATTGGGATTTGGTAGTTTTTCTTCTTTTTTCCCCAATTACTTTTAAAGGTGTAGTGTTTGCTTTGTAGTGTTCATTTTTGTTTGTTGTGTCATTGTTCCTGGTGTGGATGCACCCCCTGCCACATACCCTCGTGGCTTGCAGGGTATGTCGTAGATATAGATATAGAGACTTATTCAGATTAGACTTGCAGCAAACAGGTACCAGAACTATGACGTCACGCAGTTACCGATTCGATATATATCGATTCCTCATGATTTTCGGAAGAGAGCGTGGAATCTCATTTTTAAAGTTTAAAATAATGAATGTTTGCTCATTTTTCAATGTAATAAACATCGAATCCGAAATCTATGATCATTTATGTACGAAAATTGAGTATTAACTTTGAAATAAAAAATTCATGCACGGACCCTATTTAGACTATTTAATGAAAATATTTGTTGGCATAAAAAAATATTTTTAAAAAAAAGTATTTTAAGTCCAAAAAAAGATCTTTCCGGCAGTACATATATTTAAGATGATTGCAAAAATTGTGAAAAACATTGAAAATGGCCAGTTGATACGAGATGAAATTGACCCAGGGTCCAATGCGTTAAGACCCCGCACATAACTGTATTTTCTAGAGTTCCAAATATGCAGCAGTAGCAAGAAATATAGAAATGCAATGGGTTAGGTATTATCAGAAAAAAACTTTGGAAACTAGAAAAAATGTTCATACCTCTGACACTATCTCTCTAAAACTTGTACAGAAAACTGTGAATGGTTCAGAGACTATTTCATATAATTTGCATGAATACTAGGTGATGGTATGCCCAAGATATTTCCGTGCATGACTTAATTCAATACAAGCACCGGGCAAGTAACTTTCTCCAGGATGGAGGCAAAAATGAAGGGGGCCACTTTCAATGGCATTAAGTGAGCCTCAGGAAACAGATGACTCATCCAACTATTAGTAGCATATATAAAGTCGGAATCATGGAGTCTAATATAATCAGCAAATGCAGAACGGTGATCATTAATCATCAACAGCACTAACATATAAGAATCATAATACGTAGTTGCAAACTAGGCCACACAAAAGCAGTTTTAAGTCCCCACATTAAATATCAGTGAATTAGATACATGTAACATCTTCCACCACAATGACCTATAATGTCCGCTGCATGATCCTTTTGATATTAATGCCCTCCCTCTCACCACTTTCATATTCATTTATTAAATGAAGTTTTGCTTTCAGATCTAATGACTAAGGTTTCCTAGCCATGGAGTTGGCCCTTGGAGTCAACTGGTAACAGTAGCGGAAGAATAACAAATAAGAAACAAAAAATGCATGAACTATCAAGAAATCCACTAGCGAATGCACGGGTGTGCCTTTTATGCAGTTTTTCCCAGCCTCTCTTTGACGGGGAATAGCCTTAACCAGGATTTTGTTATAAAATGGACTTCGTTATAAACGGGACTTCGTTACAAATGGGTTTGATATAAATGGGCTTGACTGTAATAAATGGTTCTAAGTCCATCTCTTGCAATTTCAAGCTTCTTGTTATTTGCTGTATTCATTATATGGGGCCCTCACTGTATATATTTCACAGTTATAACTTAATATAACCCTACATAGGAGGAAAGTATTCCAAAAGAACCACAAAGTGATGATATTTGCTTTCATTAAAAAATTTGATTTGTTTTTTTCCACAGATCTTTCACCAGGTTCAGTTTACCGCAAGGCCCATTCCAAGGTATGAAAGGCAGGGTTGAGTGATTTAAATCATGATTTAAAAAATAAAAATCAAGAGATTTAAATTAAAATCTGATCTAAATAATTATTATTCTTGAGTGTCAAAAATAGTAAACTATGCATGTATTATTTTGATAATTACTTATTTGTAAAGGCATTGACTTTGCATGTATCAATTATGAATCTTAAAAAAGGAAATACTTATAGGAGAACAACTGCAGCATAAAAATTTCAAATAAAAAACTATGGTTTTCACTTTGAGAATAGTAAACACATTTAGGGCTAATAAAATCATCAGTTCAAATTGAGAGATAAATTATTTTACGAAAAACTTGATAGTGCATACAAAATGTGTACCACCAAGAACAATTTATAGAACAAAATACAATAGTTACACACGTATAAGAGACACTTTTTTTCAATTTTTGAGGCCCAAAAAGTAGGGTGCGTGTTATACATGTGTGCGTCTTATAAAAGTGAACAAAAGAGGAAAAATCGTGAAAAATTGCATTATGGATTCATACTGATCAGGGAAATGAAAAATAGGTTCATTCAATCTTTGTAGGAAGTGGGATTATCCTACAATTAAGTGGTTTTAAAATAAGAGAAATTCGCCATTCTGAGGTAATTTAACCTCATTTAAAGTATCCTCGAAAGTATCGAAGTACAGTAGAAGCCCGGTATAGTGAGTACGGCTTATTGCGAGAATCGCTTTATAGCGAGTGATTGTCTTCGTACCGCCAAAAGGCCTATGTTTTACATGTAAAATAAAGCGGATATAGCAAGGCCAAAAAGTTCCTTCCACGGTATACGCTCGGTATTACGACAGATATCTCACGATGGCGATGCACCGCCTAGCTAAAATAAACTATTGTGTTTTGTATTATCTGCGAATTAAACTAAAAATACAAGATGTGTGCCATATCTACAACACTTGAAGCCAATTATGTCCAAACATTAGCGAATCAAGGCATTCAGTATGCTCTGCGCACTCCCATTTTACGTTCTTCTTTTGTTAGGCCCAGTCATCAGTGGGAGGGGAGTGGGCGGACGACCAGCAAGATGAGAGTAGGAGAGGGAGTTAGGTCTAGGCATGGGCGATATTGATAATCGGGGCATGATAAGATATCGGGGCACGATAAGATATCGGTGTACAATAAATATCGCTATAAATATCACAATAAACATCACGATAAAATAACATGATATCGCGTCCCGATAAAATATCACGATATATTACCACGATAAATATCGTGATCAAAGATCGTGATATTGCGCTCTTTCAAATGAACGCGTAAACACGCCTGATGAATTATCGTGATATTGCTTCGGTTAATCGTGTCGGAAAAAGACAGTCGTTGAGTTGGCCTTCGCTTAAGCTGGAGCAAGTACGTTTGAAAACTTACTATTCTGCTATCTGCTAATTCAAATTCTCAGCAGTTCTCTCACACTCTCTCTTTCAATATCAGTGGTCTGATAGTTGACGTACTTGCGTGGACATATAGGTGACGTACTTGCCCCAGCTTAAGCGAAGGCCAACCCAACGGCTGTCTTTTTCCAACACGATAAGCCGGCGCAATATCACGATAATTCATCGGGCGCGATTACACGATATTTGAACGAGTGCAATATCATTTTCTTTTCTCGTGATAATACATCATGATGTTTTACCGTGATATTTTATCGGGACGCGATATCATGGTATTTTATCGCGATATTTATCGTTTCCCGATATCTTATCGTGCCCCATTATTTTATCAGGGCACGATAAGACGATATTTATCGAGCAACGATATATCGTCAATTTTAAAAACTCAAAATCAATTGATGGATGTACCGGTTAACATTCGAAAACTCGACAAAGCTGATATTATCGTCATGACATATTCGCAAAATTATCCAAAAACTTCCACAGTATACCTAATAGATGATATTTATCGAGTAACAATATATCGTCGATTTTAAAAACTCAAAATCAAGTGATGGACGTACCGGTTAACATTCGAAAACTCTACAAAGCTGATATTATCGTCATGACATATTATCGCAAAATTATCCAAAAACTTCCACAGTATACCTAATATTTTAATTCCGACTAGTTACGCTATCTTTACAGCTTTCTTTGGCGATCGAAAAATAGAAGAACTGGAAGAAAAACACCGAAACTAGGGGAATTAATGTTTTATATAATGGAAAATGTCCTGTTTCTTTCTGAAATATGTTGATATTCTACCAGATTGTGCCTGAAATAACTTTTTTGCTGTTTACCTTCGTCAAATACCACGGAAACAAAAGAAAAACTTAAAATACGAACGACTATGAGAATTAGGTAGGTTTTTTTCAACACCTTTGGATATAACGAGCGCTCGATTTATCGAGTGATTTCCGAGGGATTGTGAGCACTCGTTACACCGGGATTCCACTGTATCGGGAAAATGACCGATACTTGATACTTACTATCGGTATCAGCCCAAGTCTACTTAAAATATAGGAATAAAAATACTTAAATTATTTTACCAAGGTTTCTTGTGAATGGGTTAACTCTTTCAATACAAAGGTAAGCAAATTAATGCAAAGATAGGCACTCTCATGTGAAGTTTCTAGGCTACTGGTGGTTGTTGAAACCCTATTCATGAAAAGCATGCATGCCTCAAAATTCTTTCCTCTCTCTACCACTATTCCCTCCCATGCACCATCTTATTCACTTCCTGAACCCTTGCAACAACCCATGGACCCTGACTTTCTTAGAAATTATTGTGAAAATTACAAAGTCTTTTCATAAAATTTAGCCTGAAACCACAGAATTCATAATTAGATATAATCACATTACATGTTCTACTTACGAATTCAAGGAAGAAAGTATAGCATTCAACTGTTTTAAAGAAGCATCCTCTTGTGCCAAAACTCTGTTGTGAAGAGAATCAAGAGCTTCATCCAATTCTGAAGGTAATAAATTTCCAGGTGCCACAAAATGGAAACCAAGGACAGAGAACTCAACTAGTATGCCACTTCTGACCCATCTGTCACCAGCACCTACGTGCATTAGAAAAAATATACGAGATTATCTTCACTTACAAACCACAGATGTCATGCCTGAGGCAACTACTAATTAAAATGAAAAACATACGAAAACAAATGAAAATTAATGTCAATAATTTTATGCCAACATTGGTTTTCAATCAATAGAATTTTAAATAATTGCTACCGATGTATCATTGGCTAATGCTTTTCCATGATAAATCATCAAATGGATTGGCTACACAGCAATTTTTAGAAAAAATTTTAATCAAATACAAGACTTTGGTTTATTATATTATTAGGTATCTTACCATTATTTACAAATATTTTTCTGAACTGGCAGCTGTAGAGCTGACCTATTGTCCAGGATGACTTTGTTTACGTAGCTGTTTATGGAAGACTAATGATCTATAAATCAATACTGAGTTTAAGCCCATATTAAAGCTAGATATCTAGATACATTTTTACAAAAAATAGAAAACTAGAATACACATGCTGGAATATAATAGAATTAGTATCACTAAATTAGCTTACTTCTTTGGAAAATAAAACCTATCCATGGACACATATCACAAAATACTTCATTTTTTCCCCGCAACAATCGAAAAACTTCAACTAATCATGGATGTTAAAAAAAAAAGCCACAGAACTTCTTATCTTCAACAGAATATTCATTAAAAGACAAAATTCTCATGCTAATAACTTATGCCTTTCCCACATGACTACAGCAATAACATGATTCCACATCATGGTCTGGCATAAACAGCATGTTTTCTTCCCAATTCCAACATTAAAACTTACTTGAGGACTCATAAACCAATGTTTACAATGATGCAAACCATGGCAAAGTCAATTAGATGACCTTTGAAAAGCATCAGCCATAAAACAAAGCATCTGATTAGAGTTGTTCTTAAAGACATTGATGAGGAATTGCTGATGTCATCTGATCATCAGACATGCTCATTAAATCAAGTTCGAGTTTTTGCAATTTTTTTGCAAAATTTCATAGAGTGGGTTAACTTTTTTAAAGTAATCAGGCTATTCAAGAAAGGCAAGATTTTAGGCAACCAATAATTCATTAGTTTGAAGATTATAGCCACCATAAAAATGTTCTAATCATTCCCATAGAGAAATGCAGAGTGGTAGTGACAAGTGGCATTAAAATGTCAGATTGTGCATTTTAGGGGACAGGTTTGATACCGTAAGTACCAACTGAATGTTAGGCATAATATTGTGGATGTTGAAGATTTACAATGCAAAATAAACAAATGAGACCTCATGCCTACCTTTTTTCCATTCTAGATTCTTGAGATGCTTTTTCACCAGCCCACTGTCCCAACCCATCCTGGAGGAAATTTCAACAACTGGGAATTCAATGCTGTTACTTTTCTCATGAGTCACTCCTTTTTCAAGATCAATTGCAATAGCCATGGCTAAGGCTGGGCACTGGAAATATAGTTACACTAGGAATAATATGCGTAAACACTGACAAGGACGATATGCTATGATGCGAAAAATCAATTTTGCACATATTAATTATCTGAAATCAAAATTTGAATTCAAGTTTATAATAAGCATTGGACAGAATACATTGGGGATAAAAAAATTTTAATCGTGAACTGCAGTCTGAGTTAATTGCTGTTACTTCATGATTAACACCAGCCAGATTTATCTTTCTCAATGTTTCACCCGGAATAACACTCAGCGTAAAAGAAGCTCAAGCACTATCAGTGTTAATGAACAATGAATGCAGGAATCAATTCATATTTATAGTCCTATGGAAGAAACGGAAAACCTTCCTGAAATACAATGAGAGCATTATGATGTTTAAGAAAATACAGTAGAAGTCCACAATAATGAGTGCAGCCAAGTGTAAAAAATTAAGTAAGGTATACATATATTCACTGTAGCCAATGTTAACTTTAATACACCTCTAGGCTTGGTAACTGGATAAAGACCTAATTTCTGCATTATTGGCATCTTTTATCAGCAAATCTCAATGAATGAGATTAAAAATTAAAAGTGAAACACCAAGCCTAGTTTAACAGATCATTGCCATGTAACCATTATAATAATACCAATTCCAGTTTGGTATTATCTGCTGGTCAGAGTTTCTAGCTACTACCCAATGCCTGCGTTGGTAGTCCCAGTTTTTTCTTTGTCCTGAAAATGGCAAAGAAAGTTGCTGTTGATAAGCCATAATAATGAACAATTTCCATTTCAATGGCATATTTTCTTCAGCAAATCACAAAGATTGACATTCGTTTACTGAATCTGAGCCCCTTCTCCTCCTCCAAATTCTAACGGAAGTAACTAAAAGAACCCAAGCAGCATACCACACTGGGCCAATATTGGTCTGATGTTGGGCCAAGGTGGTAATACACTGATTGGTTGAGGCCTCTACATTGTAGAAATCCATTCTAATGAGGGTAAATTAAAAGACTTTGCTTCCTACATGTTCACTTTTTATTGTCGACTAGTTTCGATACACTGTACCATCTTCAGGACTAGTGGTTAAGAAATCCTTGCTGCCTAGTTATATACTGAATAGGTTGGGGGTTATTAGTTATATACCTATTCAGTATATAACTAGGGGTTATTAGTTATATACCTATTCAGTACATAACTAGGTAGCTGGATTTCTTAACCACTAGTCCTGAAGATGGTACAGTATATCGAAACTAGTCGACAATAAAAAGTGAACTTGTAGGAAGCAAAGTCTTTTAATTTACCTTCATTACAAGGTGGTAATGTTGGCCCAATATTGGACCCAATGTCATATGCTACTTTGGAAACTTCTTAAAAACTTTGGAATCACTACAGCAAAACTCAGGAGGAGGAACTAAACAGTGCAAGCACCATTGCCTATTGAGAGGATCTGTTCCCTGGGGAAGTCAGCAAAGTACCACTCACCACACCCTTCCTTCCTTATGATCTGTAGACCCCCAAGCATGACAATATAACAATTGTGCAAGGGACATTGCTTTGTTGCGTCCACTTTTCATTTGCTTTCGTGGCCATCCAAACATTATGCAATACTAATTACATATATACTTTTTCCCTTTCCCAATTAATGCCCCTATAATGGTCCATTGCATTCTCTAAGATCTTCCTCCCTACAATACTAACACTGCCAATGAACTGTCACTTCTATTAAAGCTTTCACTGACGAGCACATTGAAATTAAATGGCAGTATGTTTTTTGGGAAAGCAGCTAAACTGTATTTGAAAGACTAATTGACAAAAATGAATAATTATGGCTATTGTAGGAGTATAACAGGTTTTATTTGCACAGCATACACTCGATTCTCATAACTAAAGTAATGCTTTTCCTTTAAAATTAGTTCGGTTATTGCAGAAATGATAGAAGCAAGCTGTAAAATGAAGTTCACCTCGACTCTTGAGATTGGCATATCATCCATAGAAAGCAATAAGTGATAACCCAACAGTAAATAAACATAAATTATCAACCATCAATACGTAATTTCAAGACACTCACCCGACGAGCAGCTTCTTTGAGCTGTTTTGGTCCTTGATAGCATTGTATTTTGCACTTGGTGTAAACACGATTTAAGACCTTGATCCAGCGTTTGGGGTGGAGCTCCAGGTAGCACAGAAGAGTGTCAATGTTTTCCTCGGGTAGATCCAAGGCAGCGATGGTTTCATCCACAGGAATGGCTCCCTCATGGCCAGGGCAAGCGATTCTCTCAGTGTCACCACTCTCGGCCTCACCCCCCCTGCCATCGCTTCCCTCCAAACCTTCCTTGGATTTCCCTCCCTTACCTTTCCCATCACAAGCACATGGAACAAACACCTTTTGCAGAAGCTTACGAATAGTGTGCCTGTCTATAGAATCACTATGTATGTGACGCCTCAGCTCATTCAAGTCTCCACCCTTTGAATAAAAGTACAAGAGAAATTGAGGGCTGAAAGAATTTCTTCTCAAAACATGTTAGCCGTCTATCACCATTTTACTGGTTAATTATAATGCTCTCATACATAAAATAACAATGCAATAAATTTTATTTTATGATAACGAAGTATATCTACTCGGAACACAGGATTATGAGAACTTTCTTTCAGAGTTTGCTACACAAACTAGAAATTAGACTCTTGAGTTATGCCATTCTTGCCAGCTTACTTACATTACAATATACTATTTTACACAACTTCATATCACACATCATTTGAAGACAAATTTGAACCGCTAACCTCATTCCCCTGGACCATTGAGAACATTTAGTGAAGTCCATCCCAGTGGCTGGAGAAGATTGAAACGAATTTGCCTATTTGACATGTTTTTCAATAATTTATATATCTCATGATATTACATATAAGTGTTGAAAATATATTTGCAAACATGCATAAAACAGTCTGTTGTCATACAGAAATTTTTTAACAATTTTTGATTGATATTTATTATTTTTCACATCATACTTTTGCTCTGATCACTGAATGTTTGGGTTACTTTTTTTTAATTGAACAAAAGTTTTGAAGTTACACATAGATCTTGAGTATGTGCTGAAAATTTGTACATTATATCTTCATTTATTTTTAAAAAGGAATTCACAGGGGTTCAAGGAATTCCATTCTCCCATTTTGATCTACTCTCTCTGACCTCTCTATTTTTAAAATACTCAGTAAAATTTTGGAAAACTCAGTCTCTGTTTTATAACTATGGTTATCTTTCAACACATGGAGTGTGTTAGGAAGATGGCAGTCCCAACAACAAATGGAATTGATCGAACAGAAATGAGAGGGAGCTTCAGAGAGAGCTACTTCTCTAAGAAATATTGGAAATAATGTACAGTGAAGAAAAAAAACATTTTATCATTCTTACCTGTACTCTCCATTTCTTGAACTCCAAGCTCAGTCACATTCGATTCCTAATTAAAACAGTTGGTGGCTAATAACCAAAGATCAAACATGCCTCAGACTTCTTTTATGCTTTACATCATTAAGACAACAATGACTGAATAATAAATGGATATTGATATCATTCACTCTAGAGGCCAACTTTCAAGTGGATCTATTCTTCCCTTACAATTCTCAGATTTTACTTAACCGCTAGCAATTAATGTATACAGTGGACTCTCGTTAGGACGTTCCTTGATACCATGTTTTCCTCGTTTGCATGTTCGTTTCCTCAGGTCCACGTCACAGTGCATGTAATTATGATTTTGGAGTTACCCGCATCTTATAGTTAAAAGTTAGCTGACGTTTCCTCTCCTTTGCTGGAGACCTCCTCAGGGATAATGTATGACTGGAGCGTTATGCATCAATTTATGTGTTCATAGCAAATATTCCACAGAGAAAAAAATCATTCACCTTGACCGGGACTCAAACCTGGACCCCCTGATTTCCGGCCAGGTGCTCTACCAGTTGAGTTGGTCAAGGCGAATGATTTTTTCTCTGTGGAATATTTGCTATGGTGCAATTTCAGTGGGTAACGCCGCTAAAGTTTTCATGGCTAGTACGTGATCTTTGAATTCGTTACGTGTTCATGGTGGGGGAAGGGAGTTGTGGAAACTTCTGGATTGTTCTTTCATTAATTTTAGCTATAACTGGTAGGTATGGTCACTGTTGAAATTCCTGGGGTGTTTCCTTATTTCCAGGACTTCCCTAAAAATCCTTGTTTTGAAGTGCCTTGGCCAGGATTATCGGCTTCTCGATTTCGATGTTGTGGCCTTGTGCAGCATGCTCTGCAACTGCTGACTTTACTTGGTGCCCAAGGCGTATTGCGGCACTATGCTCTTTAACTCTCTTCTTAATCATCCGCCCTGTTTCACCCACGTAGACCTTATCACATGTTTCGCATTTCAGCAAGTATATGCCTTCTGTTTCTAACATTTCTTATCCTTTCACATTCCTTATGATGTCTCGTATTTGTTTCCTTGATTTAAAAATTGTCTTTAATTCGTACTTTTGTAATATCTGGGATATCTTGTCCATTGTTCCTTGGATATACGGAAGGTATGCTTTTTTCCGATCTTCTGTGTTTTTCTCCTCCAGTGGCTGGGGCTGAGGACCTAATTTTTGTGAGATTGTCTTCTTCATCTCACTTTTCCCATTTCCATTCTTGGTCAGGATTTCTGTTATTTTCTTCAGCTCCTCATCTCTATGGTCTTCTTCGCTGAGTGTGATGGAACGATGAATCATAGTTTTCATCACTCCTTTGAAATGATCACCACTCGGCACAATTTTTTGGCCATTTGTCACTTATTTTCAATCAGTTGTGCAGATGGAAGAGCCTTGTGAGTAAAATTAAGTATGGTGAAATAAATTAATAGGCTGGTGTGGTGGCTAGAGTACTGACCTCCCACTCTGAGGGCCCGAGTTCAATCCTGACAGAGGCAGATATTTTTTTAATTGGTACACCAGTCCTAATTTGTGCTAGGAGAAGAGCACACAAAACAACATAATATTTAGTTTTTAATTTTCTAAATCTTAAAGCTGTCAGCATACACTTTAGTTATAATGTTTCACAAAATTTTGGTAATAATAATTGGTGAAAATTTTCACCCAATAACCTTAAGGTTACTAGATTTTATATAATGGTAAACATAGAAAAATTCATTGTTCTAAAAAAAAGTCGTTTCTGAAATCTGATTTTACGTTATGCCAGTTTTTACTTTTCCACGACAACTAGTGTGAAATAAGTTTAGTTTTTCATGATATGTATTTTTTATTATTCACATAAGATGGTAAAAATCAAATTCATCACATTCTAGTAACAAAATTATGATTACAGAATACCACTATTTACGAATTTTTGGTTCTGAGATTTCATCCTAATAAGTTACATATCCAGCAATCTCTACTCTTTAATATTTTTGTAAAATAGTTTGATTCAAAATTAGAATTTTTGACAAGTATACACAGTCCTTACTCTAATTGTTTACAAATATTTTATCAACATGAACTTTTGTTCCCTTAACCGTAATATCAATGGGAATCAGAGGTTTAGCAACGACTGGCATTTAAAGTCTTTGCAAGCTTGCCACAAGTTGCTTGCAAGTCTAGCAATTGAAAATAAAGTCTAGCGCAAACTTCAGTGAACAATTATGCTACCAGAGTAATTATATTAAAATTTTAAAAACCCGAGCTTACAACAACAAAAATTATTCACCATTCAACTCAAGGTGAAAATACTCACATTTGCATCCAAGAACACATGACAGTGAGCGATCTGTCCATCTCTACCAGCTCTCCCAACTTCTTGAACATAGCTCTCAATATTGGATGGCATGTTGTAATGAATTATTCCCCTTATGTCGTGCTTGTTGATACCCATTCCAAATGCTACAGTTGCAACAATGATTCGGAGAGTTCCTGATAAAAAGAAATAGGCCACGTTCCATTCACCCATTGTTAAGAATTGCAATATTATACATATATACCTATGTGGACAATTACCATTCATGAATGCCTGCTGGACCTTTTTCCGCCTTGCAGCACTTAGACCAGCATGATATGCCTCAGCATTCCAAGATATTCTATTTCTTCGAGCATTACTTTCTGGTCGTTCTGCATCCTATAGGTAGACACAAATGATAGAAGAGAAAATGTATTGCAAAAATATTTCTCACAATGGTAGTGGATGGCAGTCCCTAAAGTGGAGCAAATAGCCATCTACACTTGGTACTTAGAAGCACTAAGGTTAACTTAGGATTTAAATGTCATTTGTAGGAAGTGCTTAATGGTTTGAGGCCATTAGCAGTCAGAGTGAAAATAATAGCAACTTTGCACCTCTTCGGGAAAAAAGGAAATCTTCATCTTCAAGCTCCATCTTTTATCATTAGTGATAATGAGTCGTCAGAAGATGGTATGAAGAAATTGACATTAAAAATTGTATTGTGTGGAAAAAAAAACAAGATATAAAAATCAATTTAGAGAAATTTGAAGTCACTCCTGGAGCACAAGTCAGGCCTGATTGTTTAGAAAGAATCTCCAAGGTCGTGGACCTGTTTCTCGGTGATGACTATTTCCAAATCATGTGTGACGAGCCCAACCAGTCAGAATAAAGATAAATACAAATTACCTTGGGCATTAGGAAAGTGATCTACTATCATTCAGTGATTCAACTCGAAGGTTGGTCTTTGATAGGTGAGAGTTGAGCTCACCCCGTACTAAGCCAACGGCGTGTGGGATTCACGCATTCAGGGTAGGGGGGCCAGTTGCTTTCCCTGGGCCACGTGCAACTTCCTACTAAGTTCTGACACGCAGAAAATCGAATCGGGAGGATTAATGTGCTGCAACTACTTCTTGACCTGAGTCTCGGAAGTTAAATAAAACATGATGTAAAATCTTCCGAACAACATTGCCTCGGATTCCTTGTGATGAGCGGAAACTAGGTGATCATGAATTATAACACTACTAGGCAAATATCGCATAAAGGATATACAAAAGATACACATCGTATGACTGATTCACAACTAAATAACTAAGATTCACAACTGAAAATTCGACAAATTGACGGGGCTTATTATATGCACTTCGGCGACGGACATTAGTTTTAGCTGGTGAAATGTTTTGGTGAAATAAAGGGTGGGAGAGACTGCCTTGTAAATGTAATGGTAGAAAAATAACGAGAATTACCTATCCCAGTTTCTCCCTGACTGTTACGAGAATTCCCTGACTTTTCCAGATTTCCAAAATTCCCTGACAATTATAGGTTTTCCCTGACGATCGCCACCCTGCCTATGCAAAAAAAACTGTTGAAAATTTCAACAGTAATTTGGGCCAACAGTTATTTCCAAATAGTTACTGTGTAAATATTCAACAGTAAATTGGGTCAACTGTTGAAATTCAACAGTAACTGTTGAAATGTAACAGAGTTTTCGCAAAGGGAGGGTTTAACAAATTTCTTAACAATTTCTGTAAACTTAGATATAAATAACATTTTTTTTCTTTTAATTGCCCAAAACATCATTAGCTTTATTTTGTTTAATATTAAATTTGCTATGATGACAGCTAAAGAGCAGCAAGCACACAATTCTTGGTCATTGACTTTTTAAGTTCTCAAAACTCTTTTATTCCAAATAAAATATTGTAAAAGTTTATATAAGGAGACAAAAAATTTATTTGTATAAATAAATGTAAAAATGAACATTCTGAAAGATAAATTTTACTGTATTAAAATTGGTTTCCTCTTTTAGAAAATATAGCTTATCAAATTCTGGGTTCTAAACATATTCTCAAAGAGTTCTCAGTCACCCTTACATTAAATTTATTAGCTACATAGGTGCGAAAGTACGAGATACGAGACATACTGTGTGACCTCTTATACACTGTTGATCATTAAGTAAAGAGCTAAAGCAAAGCTCGCATTGAGTGGCAATGGTTGATGATGTTTTTGATTTTGAATATTAACTAGCAGTGACTAGTTTTGGCAGTTTTTTACGGTGAAAAGACAAAGAATTTAACCTGAATTCGATGAGTTGACACTATTTTCTTTCTAGCATAAATTATGTGGTGAAACACATCAACAGAATCGCATCTCTTTCATCATCTTATACCACATATGGTGAAATTCATGAAAACGCAATATATAAGTGCTGTATGGGCACCCAAATATATATGGCACGATATTCAAGGTATTCGAACTTTCTCTTTTAGCATATATATTAATATTTGCACATCTCTGATACAAATAATAGCCATTTAATATGGTCATAATCAATAGGACCATGACCAGAAGAACATGATTGATACTTACCCTGAATTGGGTTCTAATAAACGTGGATAGCCTTTCACATTCCTCCCTACGAGTGCAGTAAACAATTAAGGAGCTGCACTCTTGGAATCTTTTGCCACTCATAATTGCAACCAGAGCCTGATCTTTTAAATTGTCTTGCGATGCCGAGAGCATTATATTATTTGGAAGGGGAATGCCTTTAATTATTCCTCTTTCCTCATCAGGAATTTCAAGATGCGCAGCAATGCTAAATGCAGTGGTTCTGGTTGCTGTAGCAGTGAGACCAAGAATTGTTTTCACACCCAGGTTTTCACGTAAAATCTGCAAAAAAAAAAGTTGCCAAAATATTTCTCCTTGAAAATTTCTAATTTTGCAAAGAAAACAGCAGGGATAATTTGGCATAAATTAATAGTGTTCATCTCAATCTTTCCAAGTTGACTTTCATTATGCATTCCATTAACTACTAATTTTATCCAAATATCTAGACTCAAAAGAAGTTAATACACATTGCATCAAACTTTACCAGCCTTTTTAAAATTTGATTTCGATGTGAGAGAGATGTCTTGGATACCCAGGTAGAAAAATCTGTGCTGGAACTGTACTGTAACTGTACTGTAACTGTGCTAAACTCAGTGTTTAGCACAGTTACAGTACACTCAACTGCACTGGACTGTGCTGTGGCAGTAATAACTAGGCGAGATCTGTACTGTAACAGTGCTGCATCACTATACTGGAAGTGTACTGTGGCACCAACTGCACTGTAACAGTGCTATGCAACAGGGTTGGAACTGTACTGTAGCTCAAACTGTACTGTAACAGAGCTGTGAATCAGGGCTGGAACTGTACTGTAGCTCTAACTGTACTGTAACTGAGCTCTGAAACATGACTGGAACTGTACTGTAGCTCTAACTGTACTGTAACTGAGCTCTGAAACATGACTGGAACTGTACTGTAGCTCTAACTGTACTGTAACTGAGCTCTGAAACATGACTGGAACTGCACTGTAGCTCAAACTGTGCTGTAACAGAGCTGTGAATCAACCGTTTTCTGCTTTTGAAATTCGAAGTACGTAGTTTAATGTGGAATGCTGGGAAACAACGGAACATCAATTGACGCATGTTTCACATTGAACGGCAGAAATGGCGTGAGACCGTCAAAGAATTGGCGATTATTGATTAATTATAGTAGTATAATAAGTCTTTTACTGTGATGGAAGGCATCGGTTGAATCGTCAATCAGTGATATTCACACCGCTATTCTCGAAGCATCAATTGGTGAGGTAAGTTTAATTCATTCTCTCATTAATTAATGTGCTTGCGGAATAATGTTGACGACCACACATTTCACACTGAAAATGTATTTCAAGCATTCGCGATGTGCTGCATTTGGTAGCCACACTTGTAAAAACAGTGCATGATATTACGTTACTTTATTATCGTAATCGATTCTAGAGTTATTATTAATTAGTCAACTGCTTAAGTTTGCAACATTTATTCTTTACATGAATGTTATTTTGATCTACTTATGAACATAACTTTTATGCTTTGCAGTGCGAAAGAAAACAACATTGTGCAGTGAAGTCAGTGATACTACAAAAATAAAGTATTGTAATCGTAGTAAAGAGGATATTTAGGGATGAACCTGTACATATCACTTCTTGGAGTGAAGTAGAAATAATTACTAATTGGAAATCTAGGATATCATTGTGGGTAAGTAGTTATTCCTCAAATCTTAGTAGTTTTGGACTTGTTGTCCTAATTTTATGATTCATAATTCTGACAATACTAAGGAAAGTCTTGAGATTACTTATGAAATGCAATGTTTTTGTGGATTCCTGGACTTTATAACTTGTATCTAAGTAATACACATTACTATTAAGGTAATATAACCCAGGCAAAAGCATTGCAAAAGTCTATAATCGCCATAAATGCTTATACCCCAAGATAAAAAGAATTAATAGGTTTTACCTAAGTGCTTTCTATATTATGGTAATCAGATACTTTTTCTATTCCTACAGATGTTCTTGGGCATTATTAGTGGGAAGGCATGCCTTTTAAAGACTTGGAAAATATAAAAGGAGCAGCGGTTCCATATGTGGGCAAGAAAAGGACTTTCAATGGAATGTGCGATTGTAAATTGATGTATATTATATTTTCGTAATTGCTCTTTTTTTGAAGTATTTTAGTGGCAAATAAAATGTTATCTTTAACATCAAAGAGGTAGTATTCATTTCACCATCAGTATAATGTTTTTGAAGTATTTATTGACCTAAAATTGACATAAGCAATTCAATTGAAATGGCCTAATTTTAAGTGTTTTAATTTCAAGTTGAGATTTATATTGATCCTCCCTTGAATAATTGCCCCTTTATTCCAGTTAGTTGATTTTTGTTCCTGCGTGGAATCCACCAACTTGTTCTCGCTGGGTCCAGATCAAACCTGATCAGGTAAAGCCAGATTTCAAAGCTCATTTCCTGATCTGGCATTTCCAGATCAGACCTGATCTGAAATTTCAATAAGGGATATTTAATATTGTGATATGGGTGTGCTGTTTCCAAAGCACTCTGGCTATAGTGTGAAAGATGCATTGGGGACTAATCAAGAAAAGAATTTGAAGGGGTGGGCCTGGCTGACTTCAAATTGTGTAAGTTTAAGACACCTTGGAACAAATGTAGAAAATTCTAGCCAAAGCAGGTGGGCCAATCCCTGGATCTACACTTAAATGCACTCTAACTGAGCTGTGGTGAATGCACTGTGACTGTACTGTAGCATGTCCACTGCAACTGTACTGTGGTATGTCCACTGTGACTGTACTGTGGCATGTCCACTGCAACTGTACTGTGAAATGTCCACTGCGACTGTACTGTGGAAAATCTACTGTGACTGTACTGTGGGAACTGTACTGGATTTGAAACATTCCAGTACAGTTCATAGCACAGTTACAGTCCACCTACCTAGCACACTTACAGTACAGTTACAGCACAGTTCCAGCCCAGATTTTTCTACCTGGTATGGAATGATCTTAAAAGTATTTTGATGAAGTATCTAAGTCAAACATTATTGCAGTCTCTGTGGAGTGCTTGCGCTTAGAAATCATGTTACAAGAGTATAACTAATCATGAATTACAACATTATTCCTTCAAATGTGGCAAGGAAAAAATCACTATGTAGTAGTATTGGGAAAATACTTTTAGCAATGTAGCTAACTGATCAAACTGCAATGATTGTTAAGTAAGCTGGTTGAACTACCTGAGAGCATTCATCAAGCAGAGCCACATCCTCAGAGCAGAGAGTCCATGTGCTCTTACTGTGAACACAAATCACAGATGAATTAATCAGGAGGTCAAGCAAGACAATGGAATGGAGGGGCTCTCATTCTCGGCTGAAGTGAAGCAAAAATATTTGGTGAAATGATGTACATAGTGTAGTCTGACCTTATTTCAGGGTTCATTGCAGGTAGGGATGTGTCGATTCTCGATACCTATTCATGATACCACCGATTCTTGAGGATTGGTATCGGTATCGAGAATCGATCACCTAAAGTCGATACCGATACCGTCGATACTAGGGATGGCTGAATCGGATCCGTCGGGTCCAAGAATCCGCGGATCTATCATTTTACTTGGATCCTGATTCGAATCCAAAGACAGAGTAAAATCAGATCCGGGTCGTAGATTTTAAATTTTCGCGGCTTAGCAATCGAATTATCCCCCTGTGGTATTAGGTGCAGTAGATATTGACAAGGAGAGTTTGTGTAATTCAGATCACGAAATTAGATGAAAATTTTCCCATGGAACTAGATGCAAAATAAAGAAATATGACTTTTTTACCAATTACCCCGGCATCGCAAGAAAAAAAAACGTAGAATGTCATGTGGGTAGGCTACATTCACCGGGATCAGATGGACATCGAGAGCTACTGTACCAAAGGAAGTTCGATCTTTATCTCAGGTTATTATTTTATTTCAGTTATTGCATAGAAAAATTTATCATTCAATTTAAAACCCTTGAATCTGAACACTCACTTTTCTATACTTTTATTGTTTAAATTAGATTTACCAATGTATCACTCAAAAGTTAGGGATGGCTGGGTTGGATCCAAAGACCCATAGATCTTTCACTTCATTCGCCACTGAAATCATATCCGAATACTATAATATTGTATCCGGATCGGCATTTTTAAATTTTGCGGCTTAGTAATCGATGCGCCCCGTGAATGGAATGTAGGTATGGTAGATACTGACAAGGAGAGGATTTGTAACTCAGGTCATGAAATGAGATGAAAATTTTTCCGTGCTACTAGAGCAAAATAAAGAAATATATGTCTTGACTTTTTTTTCTCCTCCAAAGGCCCGGATGCATGAGAAAAATTATGTCACGCGCGCCGCCTACAATCACCAGACTCGCATGAACCAATGATAATGAAGTTTTTAAAAATGTGAACTAATGTTCTGCCATTTGCACATTCGATCCTTAACACTGCCTAGTAATACTGTCATGCTGTATTCCTGGAGTAAGGTAAACTGGCAGTTAAAAAAAGTCAATTATCAGATACTTCATGTCAATATACAAGTCAACAAAGTAAACAAAAATAAAAAATTTGGCATTAGTGAAGGTGATTGGAAAAATATTTTACTACAAAATTAAAACAATGGAAACGGTATGTTAAATTTACAATGTATTTTTGAGTGATGCATTTGTAAATCTAGTTAGAGCGATAAAAGTACAAAAAAGTCAGTATTCGCATACAAGGATTGAAAATTTTAATTTACAAGGATGATAAAATTTTTGATTCAATGGCCGAAAGAAAACTTTTAAACAACAATAAGAATCGAACTTCATAACCTGCAGTACACTACCCCACTCTGCTATTGTCAGCTTACCCCAGTTCAGAGAATGCAGGCTCCCCGCATGTCATTCTACTTTTTTGCTTAGGATCACGGGCCAATGGAGAAAAAAGTCGAGACAAATATTTCTTTATTTTCCTTCTACTAGCATGAAAAAAAGCTCATCTCATTTCATGAACCGAGTCACACAACCACTCCTAACAAGTATAAAACTCATAAATTCCATTTTAAGGGTTATTGTTAATAAGAAATTGCAAAATTACTAGTTTAGCAGCTTGGAATATTCTATAATAATTTTTTCATCATAAAAATGGAATCCCCAGATATTCCATAAATGGAATATCCTGAACGCATTGAACTTTTTTTTGTGTTTCTAAGAAAGAAATTGAAAGCATTCAAGAATTTGATTTACAACAGCAACCCAAGTTAATGAAAACCTATTGTGCACTGAATTAATTTTAGGTTTTTGATTTTGTTTATTATTTAATATCCTATATTATATTATTCTTGGCATGTGACACGCTCGGAAGTCTTTTTTGTATATCGAAAATAAACTTACAATGTTTCTTGGAACTGCACTCTAAAGTATAGTTGTACAGGTTTAAAAAATGTATTGTTTGATGAATATGTGATAAGGAAAGCAAACTTTATATAAGAAGTGATAACATTGCATGTGCAGATTGTGATCCAGGAAAGTATTATCAAAACAGAATAGAAGTTGATTTTTTCCTAAAATTTACTTGTGTGGAAATACTATTGTTGCTCTTTTTCTGCATATATTAAACATTTAGGATTAGAAAAGAATATAATTCAAAATCCAGTATATGAAAGTAAGGATCTGAAACCAAGGCAAGGATCCAAATCCGGGTCCGAAAAAAAACTGGATCCATCCATCACTAAACTTAAATGATGATGAAATTAACTTTGCTGCAACTCGTCACATAGTAACATATATAGGGCTGTGCGAGCAGGGATTTTTTTTAAGTTGAGCGAGAATTTGAAAAAAATCTTGAATCTCGAGCGAGATCGAGCAAGATTTGAGCACACTGAAATTGTAGTACAGACTTTAATCTATGCAGGTACTAATTTTCTACTTACACAAATGTAAGTTTAAGCTTATGCATTATTAACCAAATTCTGTTGAACGTAACTTTAACATTTACTTTTAGAGATCAACATCTACGTGGAATCATTAGGATGAAGGTATCCTGTATTTATGCGATGACAGGCCTCCATCAAATTATGAATACACCCCTACTTTCACCACTAAAATTTAAAAACGTTTTCGAGTATAAATACCATCACCCACTACCTAAGCATAATGGCCTCACCCCATGTTTTAACATGGTATCCTTTTGTATGCCTGGCCTATATTCACATGAATACATTTAAAATAAAATAACATAACAGGATTTCAAACTTGAGCTTGGTCTTTATTAATTTATTACTTTTTTATTACTTAAATTATTTACAAACTCGCTAATGGGCTACCCCATAACTTCCCAAATCTCACACAGCAAGCTACTCAGTATTCAATACCTATTATTTCTGCGGGTGAGCAGAATTATTCTGATCATTTACATTTTGACATGAAACAAAAAGCATTTATCATACACATGCACATCAGCATATATAAGCATAGTTAACATTGTGCAGCATACATGTACGGAAAAGTGTGAATAGTAAAGGAGGGCTGTGCTGGTGCTGAGATGGCATTTCAACAGTGTTTGGTATTATTAGCCAGTTAGTCTGGCAAAACTTAAATGTTTTACCGCCAAAGTAATTTTTATAACTCAGCCATATCTACCGTCTACCTCATTTTAATCTCTTTAGTTGCCAATCACTACATTCTTACCACCTCAATATGGAATGCTACAATGCAATAGTTTTTCAAATTGATCATGAACACCTACTATACCACCCATCTGTAATTCATCAGCACATGATCCTGTAAGATATTTAACATGTTTTAAAATTATTTTTTCTTATTCGCCTTAACCTTCTTTGGCATAATAATCCATTTCCTCACCTGGTCCTGGCTAATGATCCGATCTGTTAGTCACCACCCCTGAATAAATACTAACAGTCTATCATTCTCCTAGTACGCACTCATTGCACTTCTCCTAGTGGTGATATTGAAATCAGCCAGACAAATCTTCAAGTGGCTGCCAGCCGATTGCTTCTCACCCTCCGTTGATACTCCACCCTTCTCACAAAATGGATGACAAGAGGATGATCACGCTCACCTTGTTTTCCTGACTCAAAAGCACATGAAAACATTGGGCACCTCTACCAGCGCTGACCATCCATAAATTATATCATCCCATCACTTCAAAATTATAATCACATAAGGACATGAATTCGCCTCATCATCCTCCTTCCCAATCAGAGGCCCACTACCTTCCTCACACAGTCTCAAGAATTTCATCTTACATTTTGACAAAACAAGTACTTGAAATGGTATCCCTAAAACGTATCTCAGTATTTTCAAAAACCTTCCACTTATTCTGCCTTCCAACACCTCCAAAATGTTTTGTATTCTACTGATGACATACTTATTTAATCTTATTGTTTCTCTGTCCTAGCAAAGGAAACATACCTATTACAGCAAATTATATATGCTATAGGCAACACTAATACTAACTAAGCATAGATAAGATGCAACATCGAAGAGAGAAATTGCATGCACAGTAATCTTGACTACATGTGCATGAAGAGAATGGCTTAAATATAGAAAACTGAATTTCATGCATGAATTTCAACTGCATAAATCACACTTACCTTGCAAACCATTAGATATGATGGCCTGAAGTTATGAGACCACTGTGAAACACAGTGTGCTTCATCTACACAAGCAAATGCGATGGGGGGCAGGTGAGAAAGGAAGTTCCTGAAGGTAATAGTGGAACCTTTTCCACTTCCAGAGCAACCAACAACAGCTTCTGGAGACATTAACAGGAAATGCATACCACCCTTCTTTATTTGCTCCAGAACTTTTTCCCTTTGCTTGCTTGTCTGGTTGGAGTGCAAACAAGCTGCTTTCAGGAAAGAAGGAAGGCCTAGGATCTGAAAGAAGCAATTATGCCACACTTTAAATGCACCATTGGGTACTCTGGTTCTGCACCAATGTTGGTTCCACTGAAATAAATATTTGAAAGTTAAGGTCCTCGCAATACTACACACATTTGTGTACTTCTCCGAATATAAATGCTCCAGGAAACTAAAACTTCCCAAACTGTGAAAATTACTCATGAAAGAGGATAACAATTCTACTTGAATCAAGTTTCCCTAAGGCACCTCAAGAATTCTGAAACATTTTGGGTTATATTATATATATGTATTCCAAAATACTATGCAACTGTAGTGCTGCTGTGTATGTACTGCGTGAGTAGTAGTAAGGGTAGCTACTGGAAATATTCATTTCAGACTGCAACTGCCTTGGTAGCTATTATTTCACCAAAATTTCTCATTCTTCCTGAATATGCAATGGAAATAAATATCACTCATTCATAAGAGCAAGTGGTTAACTCAATCCATCGACAGCACATTCCTTCCACTTCTTTCCTCCTTTTGCTCTCCTCCTCACCCCCCTCCCATCACTTCCCCCACAACACAAGTCCCATTCCTCATCCCCATTTTTTGGTTTTCCTGAAAGAAGAGAGGCAATCCACGACTCTCTTCACTCAGCAAACAGCATGTCGCTATTATGCATCCCTTCAGGTTGCTTCACCGCATGGCACATACACACAGTGCCATGCATAGCTACTTGTATTCGCTTCTGTTTAAGAAGAGAAACACACTCGAGAGAAGGAAACAACCCTCTTTTATAAACCAGCATTTACATACAGTTTTAAATTACAAATTAAATGAATTATCCACAACTAGTTAACACTAGAATGCCGGTGCCGTCATTTCGGCCACAGTTGTGATTTTACATAACCGCCATGCCTTTATTTTTTGTCATAAAAGCATTTCTTTCAGTGACTTTTCCTACTTCTTGATGACATTATGGTGGCTTAAAACTCTTTGAATAGGTCAATCAGTTATTTTTTTAAATCACTTTCACCTAGAACACCTGTGCGGTCAAAATGACCACACAACTTGCTCTAACTGGCTCATAAAAATGTTACATTGCGATATAAGAAGATGTCACTTGTAAGCCATCATTCAAACAAAGTAACACCTGTTCCTACTAATTTATTAGATACACGTTGAAGATACCCTCTGTCATGATTCGAACAAAGTATCATTTGCTCTGGTTCGTAAAAATTATACACAGTGTCATGGCATAAGACATTGATGCCCCTGAGCTATCAGTCTTTGCATGCAATATAATCTTGCGTGAGTAAAATTTGGGATCGCTACGACCGAGGATCAGGGTTGAATACTCAGTGTGATTTCAAGTGTGGCGAGGACATAGTTGGGATTAACAATTAAGAAAATTAATGATTAAAATTAGAGGTGGGTCGAATCCACTTTTTCCTCGAATCCGAATCCCAAATCGAATCCAACTAAGATTTGAATCGAATCCCGAATCTACCTTTCCGTTTATGAACATTGTGATGACAGGCATGTTTCCTTTTCAAATAGTTATCATGCAAAGCAAAAGTGAATGCATGTGCAGTAAGTGTTTGTTATATCTGCAGTTTAATAAACAACATAACACTACAAAAATATCTAAATCGAATCTGACCATATTATTAATATTTATTGCTGAAAAACCAAAACAAATTAACTCATTCAGGATACACTAATGTGTTTCCGACAAAATTATGCATTTTTCATTTTGTTCCAATTTACACATAGAACAAAAGAAATTTCACATGATCACTCAGTAGTTGAAGACTACATTTTAAAAAAATATTTTTTTCTTTAAGATAGTATACATTATTATCTGACCTTCTTTAGCAGTAAAAAAAATTCTATATTATTTTAAAATATCGACCGTATTCACACGTGTAAGCCGCGCACCTTTTTTCCCGAAACGCCGGAGAAAAAATGGGGGTGCGCGGCTTATACGAATCCTCCAGATTTCGTGTTAGCCGCGAACCATTTTTCCTCAGATTCCTGTTGTTTTCTCTCCTAAGTTTCACATTCTGTCTAGTAGTAGTGGTATACTAGTCTTCGCAGCATGGTTTAGTAGTAAATCGTACATTGTAAAGTATTCTGAAATTTTGAATATGTAATTAAAAATAAAAATCCGCGTTTAACAAAGTCTGAGCGTACAACGGTACTGGAAGAAACGCTAGATCAGAAACACCATTTCTCAAAGCAATAGATTTATGGTGTATAGATCGTAAGTAGGACAACACATTGTAGCACTGATATGTATTTAAATATACTGTATACTGTAAGCTGCCGCAAGGAGTTTTACGGTTTTTCAAAATCGTAAGTGGAGTTTGTTTCGGTATCACGTATCTGTAGCAACATTTTTACGTACTAATAGATAGCTCCTTTTGCGTACACATTAAAGCTACATTGCAAAGACACAACAAAAAATTTGTTACGTGGTGGCAATAGTCGTATGCTCAGAGAATATACCTTCTTACTATCCGTGCTATCCGCTCCAAGCGTGAGAGTAGTAAACGCGTTCGAATCGATCATTTAGCATTTTAAAATAATTTGCTATTATCACCCTAAAATGAATTCTGATGTGAAATTTCGATAGTTTCCTGTGAGTATAAAGCTACATATTATAAATGATGCCGAAAAAATAGGAAATCGAGCTCCATGAAGGAAATATGGTGCACCTGAATCTAGCAGTGACGAAAACTAAGAATGAGAACTGTTATGATATGAATATTCATTAGTGATTTATGATTATATTTCCGGGAATGAGTTTTTCTTTAGTTTTATAAGAATTATAATTGTTATTACAATGAGCTTAGTTTTTTCCGTGTGTTCCCAAGACTTTTTGGTGTTGTTAAATCGTCCCAGTCCACAGCTACTATGCAGAGAGCAGACGAGATCACCGCTATCAGGTACGGATGGCGTTTGGCTTTTTTTTGTTGATATGCCAACGATTTCCGTAATAATAGAGTAATCACGGGTTGAAATTGTATATATTTTTGCAATTATTTCAGTTGGATGTTCTTTTGAACAAATGCCGTTTTTATAGCTGGATGATGTGATCGTATGAAACTGTGATTACTGTGAGATGCTACGAGAAACAGATGCACAGTAAAAGAGGCCGTACATTGATGACGATCGTAACGATAATAACACGTAATTCAGTCAATTAATGAGAAAGACGTACACGTAATTTAGGCACAGCATTTCTATTGAAGAACGTGCATTCATGCTATGACAAAATGATGCAGACTCAAGGGAAAAAAATTTTTTTTTCGATAGAAATAATTTTTTCCTCCGCCTACGAGTTCATGAGCGAAATTCCTCATGCATTTATCTACATCTAAATCACATTTTTATGATGGAAATTGCATCTTACGCTTTGATGCAGTAAAAATTGACGTGTTTAAGAGAGACAGTGAAAACGATGAATTATGTGGTTATGGCAATGAAGGTTACAGTAATATTCTTAAGAAAGCTTTAAAAAAGGTTTCATAAATAAAATTGCTCTTTGGAATTCAAAATGGATTCGATCGAATCCAGCCAAAAATTTCGAATCCTCGAATCCAGTAAGATTCGGTGGATTCGGGGGGTTAGGTGGATTCGAGAACCCATCTCTAATTAAAATTAATCTTTAAAAATGAAGTTAACTATTTAATTTAATCGTTACTTTTTAGAAGAGTTAACTTTTAACTTTTAATCGTTAAAATTATACATTAACGGATATAAAACTAACTTCAGTTAATTTTTTTCATTAATTTTTGGCGAATATCGACCTGTTCGAATGTGGGAGCATAGCTTGCCCATGAACAGACAAAGGGGAAAATAAAGTGGTATCTAAGAATGCAATATAGCTGGGTAGTTGTGCCAATGCAATTAATAGGCCCAGACGAGAACCACCCGAAGACAATGTCGTAGATCGTATACCTTAGTCGGCGAAATCACGTCCCCAATAAATACTACATAGTTGAAACCAAGAATGAAGGGTTGCTTAAAAACCTATGATGGATAACGAAGAGGAGGGGTTCATTGAAACTAAGGTTGCAATGCGCCAGTCTACGAATGCCTTACTCGGCGACATTGCGTCGTCAATACATCAGCCCCCAGTGAATCACGAGAAGGGCGCACAGGAATCACCAGCATCTACTGCAACTCTATACATGTAACTAAGAGGCCTCTTTACTCAAACAGGGTGGCTACTGAGACCCAATTTTTAAATTCCCTGACTATTCCCTGACTTTTCCCTGACGGACTCACAAATTTCCCTGACCAATCGCCAAAAGGGCTCCTATTATCTGAATATTTTATTTCTGCTGAATTACATTTCCGTCAAAACTCAGAAAATGTTAAGAGCTGAAATCAATACAATTAAAGCTACAAGTATACCCTAATTAAAAAGTATATTAAACCTTCATAAGTTAAACCCTCATGCAAATGATACGCACTCTTCATACACATTCAACGGCCGCGGATATGCGGCCGTGTATCGTATTTCCGTGGCCGTATATGTTTCCTTCGGTAAAATTACAATGAAGATGTCTAATCCTTCAACAATGAATTAGTGTGTCGTGGTACTTCTGGGAAGTTGAGGATTACTGAAAAGGCATCGAAGAGAAAGTTAATGGCCGATTTGCTGGTGGACTCCGGTACAAGTATCACTAAGGAGCGCAAAAAATACAAACCAAATCCATTTTGTTGGACTGGATCAAACTCGGATGGCACAAGTGACATTCAGAAGTGAATAACAAATTGATTAACGTGGTTATAACCCCTAGAATGTAAGAGGGAACCAAAAATGTACAAATATTTGTATAAACAAAAAAAACGTAATCGCGCCACTGCGAACGAGTCAATTAGCAACGGCAGCATCGTATTCAGGAATATCATATTTGAGGTGGTTTGTGACATGACTAAATTGCTTCGAGAGGGATCTAAGGGGACCATTCAATAATTACGTCGAGCGTGAAATGTGGGGACGGGAGGATGACTCTTCTTACTGTCTCACGAACGGGGGTATGGGAATCGAAGATGATCTTACGTAAGATTTTGTTTAGACGAGCGATCGTACTTGTATTACCATTCTAATAATCATAGTATCGTATTTTTATAACTGCAAGCACGTATTTACGAGCTATTGTGCACCACCTTCCTCTAGATCCGAGTCTCAGAAATTAAAAAAAAACGAGAGGTAAAATTTTCCGAACAACATAGCCTCGGATTCCTTGAGATGAGCGGAATGCATGTGATCATGAATTTTAACACTACTAGGCAAATATCGCATTAAGGATGTACACAAGGGATACGTTGTACGTCTGATTCACAACTAAGTAACTAAGAGGTACAACTAATAAGATTCACAACTGAATGTTCCACAAATTGATGGGGCTTATTCCATGCACGTCAGCGACGGATATTAGTTTTAGTTGGTGAAATTAAGGGCGATAACCGTAATGGTAGAAAAATAACGAGAATTTCAATGTTTCTCCCTGACTTACACGATAATTCCCTGACTTTTCCAGAAATGCAAAATTCCCTGACAATTCCAGGTTTTCCCGGTTTTCCCTGACGATCGCCACCCTGTCAAACATGTCGAACAAGCCAGCCAAGTTTGGTATCAAATTTTGGATACTGACTGATGTCAACTCAAAGTATATGTATAATACATATACTTTGAGTCGACCGTACCTCGAGAAAGATGGAGTTCGCCCAGATAACATCCCCCTTGGCGATCATGTGGTCATGGAACTTGCAGAGCCTTATCCAAAACAAGGTAGGGATATCGCTACAGACGATTTTTTACTTCTAAGAATCTCGCCGAAAAATTAAAATCTGCAGCCTTGTTGGTACTCTGAACGAGTAACATTGCGAAATTCCTGACGTTGTCTCCAACTTCACGACTCCACTTTTTGATACAAAATTTTGGAAAAGATATTCTACGTCATAAACATTTTATCATGGAAAAGTTAAGAAATATGAGTTGGTTCTGAGCACCCTTCACCCCTCAATTGAAGTTTCAAATGACAAAAAAAAAGTTCCCGAATCAGTGAAGTTTTACAACTCAATGAAATATGGTGTGGGCATTGTTGACCAAATGGCCCAAAAATCCAACCCGAAGTCCAACAAGATGTTGGCCTGTTCGCGTTTTTCAAAATATCCTGGACCTTTGTTTAATCAATGCGTGGGTCCAATACAAAGATGTCACGGGAAAGAAGATCTCACGTCGCAACTTGATTTTATGCCTACCTGATGAACTTCGATGTTAACAGACCTCTACTTCCGATTCGAATGCTGAATGCAATGATTCGGACTGTGAAAATACTGTGATCGATGAGAAAATCAACCGCACAACTTGTCATGTTCCCTAATGTCCTAATAAGACGTTTTCAAAGCAATTTTACAATTGCAAATATTGCGAGCAAAGTTGTAAGAAGTGCAATAAAAACGTTTGCGTTAGATTAACTCAAATAATAACAATTATTTGTGGAAAATGCGCATCAAGATAAATTGAAGAGGTTTTTTTTCTGTATTTTGTAAAAGTATTATTGGCTATAAACACACATAACTATTCTTGAGACTATTAATCTACCAATTGTAGCATTTTCTAGATAGGCTTAATTTTCAGACATGAAAAATAATGATATTACTAACTTCAAAATTTTGATGTTTTATTTTCGATTTCAGGTACATGATAATTCATTTTTATTCCAGACATGCAATTAAATATCCAAATCACGCTTTGTTAATTTGACTGTTTTAACAACTCTTGACCTTTGATATAGTTTATGGAAGAGTTCATTGAAAATTATCCATCCCATTCTTTCAAAAAAGTAGTTAAATTATTATTATTTTTTCTTGAATAAATCCAAACCCTCCCCTTCCTCCATTGGTCCAAATTTGAAACAGTTCGCTATGTGTAGCTATTAAGTCTTTCTTAAAATAGAACTCCTGTAATTATCTTTAAAGAGCATTAAAATAAAACAATGTCCTCACGATTTATCAACTGCGGTCAAAATGATCACTTAGGCATTCTAGGTAGAAAGGCGTAGTTCTCATTGCTAAGGTGTTCTAGTATTAATAAAATGAAAAATATTTTCGACCCTGACATAAGAAGCAGCATTCACTCTCTCCATTTTAGTGTGTGACTAAATCAACTGTGATGGCTTCCACAAAGGAAAAACCACAAGATATTTTATAAATGGGACTGAATATTATTGAAGCATTCTGTGATAGTAACAATAAAAGTAATTCTGAAAACAATTGTCGGAAAACAACATAATGGTGGTTTTAAAATAAATACTTTTTGCTACATTGGATACATGCTCAACACTACAGAGCCACTTCAAATTTTCAAATGAATCTATGACTCTGAAGTCAAACTTCCCCAATGAACCAAGTCCATATCCCATCTTCTCCCAACCTGGTGGTTACGAATCATAACCCTGCTGATCAATTTATGATATAAAACACAAGCCTGATATAATGAGTATGACATATAAATAAAAGCTCAAAATAGCAAGGGATGGGCTTGGGACCATTTATTACCTAAGTATTAGCATGTAAAATTAATAAGCAATAACGAGAACTACAAGTTGCTTTCACAGAGATTGTTAAATATTAGAGTAATACATTTCACATTGCGTGTGCACAAGCTTGTGGTCATGACATTTATCATTTGCATTAATACAAAAACAAATTTTTCCTCCGATTTCTCCATCTAATGCTAGAGTGAACATTCCAGGCAACATCCTGGGCATTTTTGTGCATGGGTACACGGATTTCTCGATAGTCTGTGGGGTTGTCTTTACTCATTTTTTGTTATCCTCCCACTTCTGTTACCGGATCACTCCAAGAGCTAACTTCATGGCTGGGAATTCATTAGATCTAAAAACAAAACTTCATGAAATTGATGAATACAAAAATGGCCAGGTGAGAGGGCATTATTATCAAAGAGATTGTGCAGCTGATGCTAGAAGTCATTGTGGTAAAAGATATTACGGGGCAACTAGATGAAGTTCAATTGGGAACTTTCAACTATTTGTGTGTTTTATTTTATTTGACCCCACTGTGAGGTCACGAAATGTCAAAGGCTGGTCATATGTGCTTCTAACGATGCACATTATGACTGGAGACTCCAAGCACATCGAGTTTTCCATTTTGTTGGCGATATTTCGTAGCACTGTCTACTTTTACACTATTTTAGTAATTTTTCTCAAATTTCAAGGCCCGTGGTCGACCGGTAAATACTATCCGACAGAGCCCAGATTTGGCGGGTGAGCTTACTTTATGGTAACACAGTGGTTAAATAACTTATTTGACTACCAGATACTTTTGGTATTTTGGAACACCCAAACCCAGGGTCATTCCATGCCAAATAAACCAATATTTTAACCAAATGAAACCCACCGACTAGGATTTTCATTGCATTTGCTATGGAAATACATTAAATAAGATTGGTGACCAAATAAATTATTAGCCTCCTACTGTCCATAGTTTCTGGAATGTGGGCGATTGAAATATGGGAATGGCCCCTATACTGCCGCAACACGCATTACATGTTGATTTTTGTTTTCACACATAACTCCATCTCTAGTACATAAAAAGTCATCAATTTTTTTCCTGGAACTAAGAGGTCCAAAGAGATCCCAGAAATATCATTAAATATCCATACATGATATACTTCTGCAGAAAAAAATTAATTCAACAAAAAAATCCGTGTACCAATTTCAATTGAATGTATCCACAGCAAAAGGCAAATGGAATCCAGATTCATAGTTTTGTTTAGATTAATCCTTAATGTATGAGCTAAGTTCCTGTGAAAAAAACTTATGATTCCATTGATTTTAGAGTAAAAATGACTTATTCTTACTCAAGGGAAAAAATGGCATCTTTTTCAAGGGACACATATTTATATCACTATGGAAATTAACAGCGACAAGTTTTACTGGAACCACAGTCTATAACTTGAATAATGCTTAACAGCAAATATCATTAGCCTCATTCATCATGTATTCTCAAGATTTAAACTATTGTTGAGAAACAAAATTATTACCAAAACAAATAACCAAACAAAGGAATGGAGAGTGGCAATATTTAGTGGGAAAATATTACACTCATTGCATATAAAGAAAATAAATATTTTAAAAATCTGATGCATTTCAGTTTCATTAGTCATATTCAGGGACAGGTGGAAGACAAAGGACTGGAATTGGAGATTTCAAAGGAAGGAGGAGAGAAATGAAGGGATTGGGGGAAGGTGGGCTGCGGAAGAATCTACTACCAAGGCAAGTTGCTTGACGGGACAACTCTTCTCAACTGACACCTCAACCATTCCTTCACCCCCTGCCAATACTCATTTAATGGTTCTATCCCAATGAACCTGAAATGCATTCTACCCCAAATAAAATTTATTAGAAACATGAAAGTCTGTGTCTTCGATACTAATTGAAATATTGAATATCATAATTTTACAGATGATACCTGATCTTCCATTAGTGACACCAAAGGGCTGACCACAACAGTGACACACTTTGATTTTTGTGCATAAATGTATGCTGGGAGCTGGTAACAAAGACTTTTTCCGGCTCCTGTTGACAGCATCAATAGTGTTGACTGACCAGAGAGGATGCGCATTATGGCTTCCTCTTGTCCAGGTCTGAATTCTTCATGGCCAAACATTTTCAAGGTGTTATAAACTTCTGGGGGTGTATCTACTTAAAATAGAGCAAAAAACAGGATGAGACAAGATACAAGAATGAAAGTCATGAATGCAAAAGGTATTATTAATGATTAACATCTTAATTTGAGGATTAACAAACAGGATTGTTAAAGAAATGGCATCAGAAGTATCACAGTCTTAGAATTTATATTTAATAAGTCATTGGAAGAAGGGAACAAAAGTGATCCAGGCAACTGCAGACCATTCTCGCTGACATTCTCTACTTGCAAAACCTTTTAGCATACGACAGTAAGTAATGCAATGTAGTAGCTAGACAGTAAAAATTTCTCCAGTAAAAATCAACATGGTTTCTGCAAAAGTAAATCTTGTGAAACTCAGCTAAGAATATTTCTTAATGAATCAGGTAAAATGAAAAAGCATGTGGATATTGAGGATGTTTTGGATTTCAAGAAGGTATTTGACAAAGTTCCTCACAACAAGCTAATATTCAAGCTCCGGGCGTGTAGAATTAATATTAGGGATGTGCCAATTCTCGATACCTATTCTTGATAGCACCGATTATCATGGGTTGGTATCGGTATCGAGAATCGATCGCCCAAAGTCGATACTGATACCATGTTGATACTATGGATGGTCAGATCGTACATTTTAAATTTTTGCGGCTTAGCGATTGAATTGTCCCGTGAATGGAATATAGGCATGTTATGCAGCCAGGTTCCTCCCCCCTGGTGGAGGTTGGAGGAACTACGTCAAGGGAGCTCGAAGGGTTATGACACGGGCTCGGACCCTTAGAGACAGAGTTCGTGCAGCCATGGTGGTGGTTGGACACTAAGACAGTCGGAGAGCACGCACCCATGGTGTCGATCTGGCCGAGGAGGTCAAGTGTACTTAAGCTCAATAAAACAGTGTTAAAAGGAGAGAGGGTGTATCATTCCCAGCCAACAGCCTGGTTCACGTATTTGGAGGGTACCCGAGAGGAGAGACCAGAGAGAGACAATCACTCTCCTCACAGGTGCATTAGATATTGACAAGGAGAGGTTGTGTAAATATGGTCACCAAATTAGATGAAAAATTTTCGGTGCAGCTAGAAGCAAAATAAAGATCTGCTTTTTCCTCATTACCTACATTCGCTGGTATCAGGTGGAAATTGAGAGCTAGTGCCCTAAAGGAAGTTCGATCCCCATCTCAGCTTCATATTTTCTTTCAGTATTGCATCAAAAATTTTATCATTCAATTTAAAACCCTTACATCTAAATACTCAATTTTTTATACTTTTATTGTTTAAATTATATTTACGAATGTATCACTAAAAAATTAGGGATGGTCGGGTCAGATCCAAAGACCCATGGATCTTTCATTTCATTCACTACTGAAATCAGATCCAAAGGCTATAAATTCGTATCCGGATCGGAGATTTTTAAATTTCGTGGCCTAGTGATCGATGCACCCCACGAACGGAATACTGACGGTGGATACTGACAAGGAGAGGATTTGTAACTCTGGTAAGTTTTTTAACGGTCAAAAAGTACCTACTACTCACACATCCCTAAATAAATGCCACAGAAGAACACCCACACAAGGCAAAGAAAAATAGAAACAGAAAAAATAATAATTTCCTTCCTTCCAGCAGCAGTAAAAATGCTGGCCATCCCGCAAATGTTGAAGACTCAGATATTCTATTGTAAAAGTGTACTCTTGACACATCTAACTCTTCCATCCATTGAGACTAAACATTTTTACTAGATAGATAGATAGATTATTTTTCGGTGGAGTTCCTCCAAGGAGGCCCTGAGGCACTCAGACCTATTGGCCCATTGTGCCAACCACCCTTCTAAGGAAATCACCCATAAAGGCCGATCGCCTTGCTAAAGGCCAACAGGTCCCTACATTTTTACTAACTAAAACACATAGTAAAATATGCTAAAGGAGTCAGAAAAGACTCACCCATTAAATTCCCTCCATTCAAGAGCTGATAGACAGGTTTCACACCAGTCTGGCTAGAGCATTCTTCCATTTCTATGGCAAACAACTGCTCCTCACTTGTTCCTTTCTCCCCTTCCTGGAAAAAATATTAGTTATAATGACCTCCTAGAACCCATAGCTAGAACTACAAAACAAAAATAAGACCAAGTAATATATATTGATATTTTCAACTAGGAAAAACATTGAAATAATTATGTACTTGTTTCAAAATACAGTAAAACCTCATATTTACGTTATTGGAATTTACATTTTCCCGCAATTTACAATGTTTTTACTGGGTCCCATCCCATTTCCTATATCTCCAATGTATGTAGAACCCTGTATTTACACCATGACTTTTCTGTTTTCCCGCTGTTTGCGTTAGATGCAAGTAAGAATGCGATAGATTAAGGAAGTTGACCCGTCATGTCATTTTTTTTATATTTTCAGCACTTATAGAACTAAAGTTCCTCTATCTAATAAAGTAAAGATAATTATACCAACCCATACCCCTTTTTCCACAAATTGCATTTGAAATTACATACGATTAACGGCGAGAATGGCCGTCATATGGGAATATAACGTTTAAAAATACCATAGTGTCATGTCATTTTTGCAAACAACTGATATTTTATGCGTAATTTCACAAGAAATAAAATGACACGAAAAAAAAGGCATCAACCCACCGTATTTTTCGCTAAATCCACCAATTTCTGCACTTATAGCAGACGAAATGCGTTAGTTGTCTTCAAGTGGCGCTGCGGTCGCTCTATGTAAAATGTATGGCATATGAATAATATCATTACTAATGAGATATTAAAGCATATTTCAGAAAAATATTATAACATAATGTTTGATAGTAATATTCGGGTGTTATAAATTAGTAAATTCATTGAGTACATGAATTTATTTCTTTAAAGTAAATGCTGAATTGACTCCATAGTCGAGCTGATTAAAATTATCATAAAAAAGAAATCCTTCGACTTTACATCGTATTTCTTGTGATACTTATGACTTTCAATAGCTTAGGTAATTTTCTTTGTGAAGTAAGGATCACTTAGCAGGCGTATACTCGTATTTAAATTAATAAGATTCCTCAGACAACTCGACTCATGCAGTCGCGAACCAACCTCCTTAAAAAAAAAAAAAAAAAATTCCCTTCTCTGACATTTAATCATTCATACCAGTCTATATAAAGCACTGTTTTACCTCGTTTCGTGCATTACACTTCAAAAACAAGAGAGAGAGCAATAATGTGCTCCATTTTACGGAAGAATTTGAACTTAGCGGTGTAGTGGGGCAGTACGCAGCACCATTAGTGGCGAAAAGACGGAATATCACTCGCAATCTTTTCAGCAAGTTTCCCTCATGATAGACACTCACTATCCCATTGTTATGAAATGTTAAAAATACATTAACTGAACTGGTGGACGATAACGGGATCACAGCACTGCATTAATTAAACAGTTTTTCTAGAAAACTTATTGAAACTACTTTCATGGCGTGAAAACAGCATTAAATACATAAAATTATTTTGTTGAGAAATTTTTTGCCGATAGATAACAGCTTGCGGAGGCCGACCAGCGAGGTAGCTCAATATTCTCATGTGTTGTTTACGTTATCCTTAATTACTCCGGAACGTAATTTTATTTTACTTGGAAATAGGAAATTGATGCGAATTACAATATTTTCAGATGACTCTAGGGTTTTCTGGTTTCTTCCGTGTTGGTTCATCCCTCTGGATGACAGTTTCGTCAGCATATTAGACGCCATCTTCAGGTCCAAAGATCGCGTCCCATTAAATTTCCTATATCTTCGTTCTATATATTTCCCATATCTTCCTACTACATAGGAATGAAGGATGAAAGATTTCCACAGTGTTGAGCCTGAAACTATTAACTTTCCTACTACATATTTCCTATACTTCGGACCTGAAGATGCCATCTAGAATACCGGCAAAACTGTTGTGCAGTAAGATGAACCAACGCGGAAAAAAACGGAAACCCTCGAGTAATCTTCTAATCACCGTGGAAGCCTTCGCAGCAACTAGAATATTTTCAATTTAGGTGTAAATAAAAAATGCGGATTCTCATGATGCAACTCGCACTGATATAGTAAAACATCTAATATTACCCGGTCTCTTCAATGGATACAATTATGAAAACTCGCAATGTGATTCAGAAACATGCCAGCTAGCGCAGGTATGGAAAAAAAATAAAATGTCAAGAAATCATCGTACGAATGAATACCAACTTAAAAAGTGGTTTTTAAGTTCTAGATCATCAAATATCGCCATGAATGGCGTCGTCATAACAGAAAATGCATTGCACAATGTTTAAGTTTTAGAATGATGGATTTAACGACGTCCAATGGTTGGAACGTGGTTGGACGTCCATTGGTAGAAATATATTGTACAAAAACAAATCAGGACAGCGCTATACTTTAAGAAATAATTAATAATATTACTCTAATTCCATCTATCGGCGTTTCTTATTTATATGTTTACTTAATATTGTTAAAGTATTCATGTGAAACTGAAAATTGACCTTTTCCCGCTATTTGCATTTTCCCGCAATTTACACTTTTTTCTAGAGGTCCCTAGAAAAGCGTAAATAAGGGGTTTTACTGTTTTTTACACTGATGTCCTGTTTCTGGACACACACATCTCGTAAAAAATTATTACTGGAATAACAGATGTAAACACAGGATTCTTCACCTCACCTGTTGCTCCATGCCTCCAGTATCCCAATTATATTTCAAGCCATCAGCATTTTTGCACATGATGGCTGCTTCCTCTAAGGTAGGAAACTGTGATACATCTTCCTCAACTTCCTCAGCAGGTAACAGTTTGTCCACTGACAATACACATGGAACCATTCATTCTAATAAGAACCAACAATGACTAAAAATGGATAATTATTATATTTTTATAATAACCTGGATCCTCGTTAACCTTTTGCCAGTAAAAATGCAAGCAAACGTAAATTTTATCATAAATTATAGGTCCACAATGGACATACAAATCTTAAGAAAAAGAGGCACCTGGAAACAACAAACTAAATTAGCAATTTTCCAAGCCATTGATGAGGGGAAGCGAAAAATAGACGCTGCTTAGACGTTTAGAATACCACCATCCACCCTGATATCAATTTAAAAAATGTTTAGAAACTGAAGAATCAAAACATTGAGGGTTATAAATTAAAAAGTCTTGGGCAGTGAAAAGTGGGATCAGCACAAATTTGTTTGGTTGATGGAAGGTAGAGCCAGAAATATTCCCATCTCTGGATCTATTCTACAGCAAAGGTGAGAGAAGTAGCAATAAACATGGGAATTGAAAATTTTGAAGAATCAAATGGATGGCTAAAAATTTTAAAGTGCGATGAAATCTCAAAACATTGAAGATGTGTGTGGAAGAAGCTACAGTAAGTGATAAATTGGTAGAAGAATGAAGACAAAACTTTGCAGATGATTATAGTGGGGTATAAACCACCAAACACTTTAATCCTGAGGAGGCAGGCCTAACTTGCTTGCTGACAGAACTCTGCCATTTAGAAGCCAATCCTGCCATGGACGGGAAAAAAGCTAAGAAAAATCCACAGTGCTTTTCTGAGTCAATGTTGATAGCTGAGAAATTGGAGTTACTTTTTATTGAGAAATATATAAAGCCTAGAGACATTAAAAATGCTCAAAGATGGAAATGAGCACCTGGAAAATAGTCCTCTTTATTGATCAATGTATGGCACATAAAATTGAGGGTATTGTGTTACCATACATCAAAATAGAGTATTTTTCTCCAAATAACACCAGTAAATTGCAATCCCTTGATAAAGGAATATTTCCAATGTGAAGAGAAATTACTGAGTGGTATGCATGATGCAAACAGTTAATGAGAAAAATAATTTAAGAACTGTGTTTGTGGAATATAATGCATGCCATGCACAGGCTGCCTTACATGCCCTTATTTAAAGATGCAGGTTATTGAGAACTGTTTTAAGAAGGCTGGATTTATGGGAGACAGCAGCAAGAAAGACATGTATGACAATGAGCCAACAGAATGGCACGAAATAAATAAAATAATGAATGCTCAATCATAGTTTGATGACTTAATAAATGTTGACAGTGCCTTTCTCACAAGCCCCCCATATTGAGGGGATGATGGTGGGAGAAGCTGAGTAAGAAATTGGAGGGGAGTCACTAGTGATGGAAAAATGTTCGTCAAAATCGATTTTTCAAGCAATCGATTTTGAATCGAAATGAAAAGCTCGACTTTTCAGCAAAAATCGAAATTTGAACCAAAAGATCGATAAATCGAAAAAATCTACGGTTCATTTTTGAAAAAAATGCAGTCGGTACAAAAACATGTTTATTATTCATTTGAAAAACGCTCATAATACATATTTGAATAATATAAAAAATCCCTAAAAATGTACTCAGAAAACATTCTTGAATTATTAGTTGTAAAAATTTACAATTCACTTTAATGTGGATCACCGCTTGGAACCATTCGGCTTCACTAAAATTTTTAAGAAAGATCAACTGATTGAGATGCTTTCTTGATGATCTAGGGCGTGCCGTTCCAATTTTACCGGCCTTAGAGAAAAGTCTTTCACTTGGGACGGATGACGTTATCATACTCAGCACTCTGATCGCGAAACGGTACGCGTTGGGGTATTAACCCTTTATCTCCTCCCAGACTTTCAGAGGATTGGGGTTGACTTTCCTATCGACGGGTGGCCTGTTGAGTTATTTCCTAACTTCTACTGGCATCTACTTCTAACAAGAAGTGACCTCAGTGGCAGTTCATCAAGGACCTCTACTGACTACTACGCACTGCTGAGATCAAACGAAATGGTCAAGATCGAAGTTGAAAAATCGAGTTTGGATCGAAACTCGAAGATCATGGCTCGATCTCGATTTCCTCGATCTTTGACTATTAAAACTCGATTTTCGATTTTAATCGAAATCGATTTTTCCATCACTAGGAGTCACCAATATATCTTAATATGGAAGAAAAGGGTGATGCATCACCCATGGTGAGGAGTGAATGTCAGAGACAATCAAAAAAGAGGTGCAGGATACTTTAGGTGCCATTTTTTTCATATGGAACTCAGCAGCAGTAAGAATTTATTATCAGTAAATGAGATAGAAAATATTATTTCAAAGGAATTGGAAAAAAATGAAAGAAACAGATATTAAAATTTTTTTCAGTGAAGAGTTCTTAAGTAAGTTTTAGTTCCCTTGTTTTTTATTATTGTAAGCATAAATTTTCATTGATTGAGAACTGAGATCTGGATGGATGGAGAGGCACGTTTCCAAATTCGAATACATGGATATGAACAAATAAATGATTCTTTGAAAGAGTATCCTTAAAAACCTGTGATTGAAAAGTGCCACTGATAATACCATAGTTCAGTTATGCAGGAATTAACTCTTCTTGCATCAAAGTAATCACAGGAGCACAAAGAGTATTTCAATAAGAGAATAACTAATGTTACTTTTGCCAAACTCTCACTGTCAATGTTGACTCAAGTACTATTACAGTAATTTCAACATTAAGATGCATGAACTTCCAGCAGGAGTATCAAATTAGAGGTTGACTAAGAGGTAAGTATGATACAGTGTAATTCCTTAAACCAGCTCACAATTGAGAAAATTTACAAATGAGGTGAAATTATCAAGGTTACAATTAAATTAATTATGTGCATCCATAAAGAATAATCTGCTTAGCAAGCATTCATCTACATACCTTTCATACAATTTCTAGCATAATGACCAACATCACCACATTTAAAACACTTCCTAATATTTTTCCCACACAGCTCATCACCATCTTTACCAGCTTTCTTCTTGTACATCATTTTTTTGTACTTTGAAAAGGAAGTGTTTTTCTTTCCTCTTACATATACTTTCTTCTTAATATTAATTTTTACAAAATTTTCATTTGCTGTGCCAGTAGCAATTTTTCTGCAAAGGAGGGGGGGGCAAATTATAATTTAATTAATTGGAGTATTGAGAACATAAAACCCATGAATATGGGTTAACACCAGGATGAAATAACCAAATGAAAGTAATATAGTCAAACATTCTTCAGAATGCACCACCTGAAGGATGTACCAAAGTTGAAGACCAATATACAATTCATACCAAAATCCATAATGCTCAAGCAATGACTGGTAAAATGAAATATGTAAAACATTGCTCAAGGTAGGTACATTTGAAGAAAATTACAGGGAAAAATTCACTACAGTGTCAAAAGTAGTGGCAAAATATTACATCCAAAATGCCATTAAAAATCATAAAAACATGAATTCTAAAAAAACATAGAGTAAAATACATTTTCAGAAATCAATAAAGATCAAGAAACAATTTAGGCCTCAATGAACACTAAGAATAATAATTCACCACATTGCCATTAAGATGGGTAACTCATGAAAGGGCTATGAAACAGCTTTAAATTTCACATGGAAGAAAAAAAATTATGATTGATATTACATAAATGAGTGATTACTTTAGAATATGGAAAATTATTACCTGAGACAGATGAAAGAAAACAATAAGAATAAGAAAGTATTCATTGATATAATATAGGGGATGTAAAATATATGCATGATGCTGTGAGGAAACTGATACATATATCAACAGTTTAATTTTTCTTTAGACAGAATACCCAGCAACCGCATGATGTCCAATGGACGTCCATTTAACATCCAGAAGTCCCTTATGGACATTCTTTGTCATGAAAATGACTACCTAAAAAGGTCCACGTGGGACATCCTTTGGATGTCAGGAAAAGGACATCCATATCCTTATGGACATCCTTTGGATGTCCATCCAATGCCATGAATATGACATCCAAAAAAGGTCCATGCAGTGACATCAATACATATATGGTGGCCAGGAAATGATGTCCAATTGTCCAAGGTTGTAAATGAGCTTTGAAGGGTAATCTCAATATACAGGCCTGCTGCAAGGGACGAAAACTACTCTGTTATGTCAAGAAAGAAATGTGAACGAAAGGTGTTACTTAATTGTTTCCCTGGCTTGTTTATAAGACTTCTATTGTTGATATTTGTATGTTCACGGTTGGGAGTGTGTAACATGCTGTTTTAATTGTACATGCAGTTGCGTTTACTTGCATTATTTGTACAATATTACTATTTTATATGTTTCGTTGTGGTTTTGGAATCCTAAGACGGTGAAGTGCACGGTGCTAAAACAAAATTAGACAGGTAAGTTACATGCCTATTTCATTCTTTACCTTGGCGTACTAGGTGGCAAGTAAAATTCCTTCCCATTTCCTCGTAACTGTTGTCAAATACTTTATGTTTTCTTTGGATTTTTATATGTATATTGTCAGCATTCTTTACCTTCAGGAAAGCTTGAAAGCTGTATTTCTTTTAGTTTCTAATAACCGTATTGCCATTCACTTTGTTTTCGTGGTTTAACGGCTGCCGAGAACATTTTGAATTAAGAAAACCTCAGTAGCATTATTAGTATGCAGTGCTGCTAGTTTAGAACCAAATGAAGTTCCCAACTTCATTGAACATATAGGTAACTTTTAGTGACGACAATTTTCATGTCTCACACTTGTTCTGCTCTTCGGTGACTCTGATAAAAATAAATTTAGCGCTTAAGTTTTATGTGACAAAGCCGGTGCATTAAGGGTCAGCGAAAGGTGCCCTGGCGAGAAATTTATCTATCCAAGCATGCGTATGAATAAGGTGTATTGTATAACATTACGCATTTTGCAGAGCTAGTTTGAAATAGAAAAATACACAGAAAAATTAGATAAATCAAAAACATGTGTGATGTAGGTATGTTTTTTTGTCAGCGGTTTGTATTTGAGTGTCACAATTACAATGCTGATAAGAAAAATATTGGGACGATGAGTAACACGCTTTTGAATACTTAATGTAAAAATAAAAGTGATGCAACATAACAGCAAAATGTTACAAAACGTAGCAAAAGTTGTGTTCCGTAAGTGCCTAAATTATAATCATAGGTATTTAATTGTTTCATTCGAATTGGGGTGGTAAGTGTATAACAGGTAGGCAATGGAATATTATTAAAGGAATTAGAACCACATTGAGTAAACACGTTAAATGAGTCAACGTATTCAAAACACATCTCCCATTTCTCCACGCTGCATATTCTCGTCGGATCACTCTCATGACACCATAGAAGTGAGTTTCAGGCCTGTATGTCGAGACAGTCTTGTTACTGCTCGTGAGTTGTGTTACATTTGTGCTCAGAAGTCTCAAAAAGTGTAATGAATAGAAGACGTTGACTTGGTTTCGCGGCGTGATGAGCCTTAAATTTATTACCTAATGGATGTGAGAAAGTTAAATTCGTATCATAAGGATAATGTGGGAAAATAAATCATCACAATCATTAAAATATCTCATGAAATAATAGTAATGATGCCAGGTTAACAAAATGGCACAACTTAGCTGACCTCTCAGGCAAGTTATTATTGTTTTGTCACGTAATTAGTCATTTACTGCCTTAGATAATCCAGATTCATGGGCTTTAGCCTGGGTGACAAGTGCAATGTTAAACCTTTTACATATAGCAAGGATGCTTGAATAGATAGATTAGATAGATAGATTGTAATAGTGGTGGAGTTCCTCACAACGGAGGCCCTGAGGCACTTAGACCCATTGGTCCATTGTGCTAACCACCCTTTTGGAGAAGTCACCCATAAAGGCCGATCGCCCTGCTAAAGGCCAACAAGTCCCGGATGGGGATTTCCCTTACCTCCCTGGGTTCCAAAAATGGGGAACCCAGGTACCTGTTTCGAGTCCTCATCACCGCAGGGCACTCGCATAACATGTGGGATGTGGTTTCATCCTCTTCTTCACACCACCTACATCTGGGGGAATCTACGATTCCCAGGAGGTGCAGGTGCCTCATCACCTGGTAGTGCCCCGTGAGGAGTCCCACTACCGTTCGTAGTTGACCCCTGTTTAGTGACAGGAGTCTCTTGGCAAGCCCAGGCCTAGGCTCTTCAATGTGTAGTTTGGCCTGTCTAAGGCCTGGTGCAGCTCGCCAGATCTCAGAATGTCGGGTTAGCCCCCACATTCTAATTTCCGCCATCCCTACCGACGAGGCAATAGGTATGATTGGCTCTGGACCAATCGGATCTCGGCTGGAACCGGCCCTTGCCAGCTCATCAGCCATCTCATTTCCAGATATGCCTGCATGACCAGGCACCCAGAAAATTTCCACCTTGCCGCATCTGCCTATATCATTGAGTGCCTCACGACACTCCTGCAGCAGCTGTGATTTGCACCATGGTGATGTCAGCGCCTTTAAAGCTGCCTGACTATCCGTGCATATGTGTATCGGTCTGTTAAACATCCCTATTTCCTTAATGGCATACGCGCAGGTCAGAAGTGCATATACCTCTGCCTGGAACACCGTAGCATATTTTTCCAAAGGGATTGAGAGCTTCCTTAGTGTGCTACAATTGTAGACCCCTGCTCCCGCTCTTCCTTCTTTCCTAGAGCCGTCCGTATACCATACCTCGGCCCCAGAATGGAGTTCTTTCCCCTTTCCTCTAGCCCACTGTTCCCTATCCGGGAAGTGGGTTTTGAAGTAGGGGGGTGTTTGGTTGAACCTGGCTATCATTCCATCACTAACCATCCCGAGGATGGGACTCGACTTCATGAGCTCTGTCCAAACTTGTCTGTGACCATAGGAACTTCCTTTGTCATACCACTGTCCCATACATTTGAGACGATAAGCCGCTGTCCTTGCCTGCACCTCAGCTTCCACATGGAGTGGAGCGAGGTTCAGCAGCGTTTCCAGTGCCAGAGTTGGGGTTGTTCTCATAGCCCCTGAAATGCCCATACAGGCCAATCTTTGAAGGTGGTTCAGTTTGTTCCCAGCAGTTTTGAGCTGGACTCTCTTCCACCAAACTACAGAGCAGTACAAGAAACTAGGTTTAATGACTGCCGTATAAATCCATCTAATGGCTTTTGGCTGAAGTCCCCATGTTTTACCAAGGGTCCTCCTGCACATCCATAAGGAGGCACAAGCTTTCTTTGCCTTGGTCTCCAAATGCTCTCCCCAGTTAAGCTTGGAGTCCAGAATAACCCCAAGATACTTGACCGATGGTGAGGGATATAAAACCTTTCCCTGCAAAGAGGGAGGTCTAAAGCCCTCCATTTTCCTTCTATTGGTAAACAATACAAGCTTAGTTTTCCCCGGATTTACAGTCAGCCCTGTTTCTGCACACCACCCCATTGCCTTATCCAGGGCTTTCTGCATGAGTCCAGAGACAGTATCAAGGTACTTTCCAGTGATGATTATAGCCACATCATCTGCGTACCCTTGAGTGTATGCGCCAGTCCTATTCAATTCTAAAATAAGACTGTCGACTACCATATTCCAGAGGAGTGGAGATAACACTCCTCCCTGAGGGCAGCCTCGAGTCACAGCTACCTTCATTGAACTGTCTCTCAAGACTACTTTTACAGTTCTTTGTTCCAACATGCATCTAATCCAGCTCACAATGTGAGCATGGATACCATGTCTTCCTGCAGCAATGCATATTTGATCAAAGGACGTGTTATTAAATGCTCCCTCGACATCAAGAAATGCCCCCAGTCCGTACATTCCGTGTTCCAGCACTCCCTCAATCCTGCTAACAAGATTGTGGAGCGCTGTCTCCACGGATTTTCCCTTCTGGTAGGCATGTTGATACAGGTGCAGGGGGTGATCCCTTAATGGCCCATCCCTTATGTACCTGTCCACTATCTTTTCTAGTGTCTTCAGTAGAAAAGACATCAGACTGATTCCTCGAAAGGAGTCTGCTCTTGTGTAGTCAGTCTTACCTGGTTTAGGTATGAAAACCACCTTGGTGACCCTCCAGGCTTTTGGAACATATCCATAAGCCTGGCAGGAGCGAAATATTCTTACCATTGCAAGGAGCATATCCTGCCCTTCCTGAAGGAGTGCAGGAAATACCCCATCCTCCCCAGCAGTCTTAAAGGGGCTAAAACTCATGATTGCCCATTTTGTAACTGTGTACGTCACGATGCTGGAGGAAAGTCTCCATTCCATCCGAGCCGGACGGATGGGATTCCTCCCATGATGCATCTCCCTCAACTCCCTGGAGCCTGGAAAGTGGGTCTCCAGCATTAGCTTTAGTGCTTCCTTGTCGAAAGACGTGAAGTCTCCCGAGGGAAGCAGCAGAGAACCCACCCCCGCTTCTGAGTCTTTCGATAGGATCTTATGAAGTCTTGCCATCTGTGGAACAGTCTCTACGCTCTCACAGAAGCTCCTCCATGAGTCCCTTTTACAGCGCTTGATTGCTGCTTTGTACCTCCGTTGGGCAACCTTAAAGTTTTCCCAATCCCGAGGCATTCTTGTCCTCTTTGCTTTATTAAAGAGTTTCCTAGTCATTCTGCGGAGACCGTCTAATTCTGCTCCCCACCAGGGTAATTTACACCCTTCCTTCCTGGTCCTTAGGGGGCAGCTGTCTTCGTAGGATGTGATGATGCTTCTCTGTAGATAATCAACAGCAGCATCTACCTCATCCACATTTCTTAACTTGCACTGAGGTGCCCCCTCTAGGGCAGCTCCCAGCCTTTCTCAATATAGTCCCCAATTGGTAGTCCTGGGGTTTCTATATGTTATTTCCCTGTAATTGGATTCTAAAAGAGTGAAGAGTATGTGTCTGTGGTCGGACAAAGTTATCTCCCCTGACACTCTCCACCCATCAATCCTATGCAGCAGAGAACTGGTGCACAGTGTAATATCTATCACCTCCTGCCTAATGCTATTTGCAAAGGTAGGTTGTGATCCTTTATTGAGTATTTGTAACTCCGTAGACATAAGATACTCCAACAGTGCCTCTCCCCTTCCGTTGGTGCTCCCACTCCCCCACACAATGTGGTGCGAGTTAGCATCACAACCGATCAGAAGATCCCACTTGTTGGTCTTACAGTGACTCACCAGCCTCTCCATCTCATTTGATGGTGGGGGAGCCGGTGCATCATATGGCAGGTAGGAGGAGCAGATGACCACCCTCTTCCTGTTCTCACCTTCCCCCAGGGTCAGCAGAACTGCTGTCTGATCCCTAGTGGTAAATTCCGATAGATGCAAAGCATTTATCCCATTCACATAGATACAAGATCTAGGCCTATCAACAGTGGTACAGTAATATATTTTCCCACCTGTCATGCTCAGGCCCCTGACTCTTCCCTGGAAAGCCCAGGGTTCCTGAAGGATTCTTGAAACTATATCATATTCTGATAATTTGCTTATACTGACAGGTGTCAACAAATTCCCTGCAGCCACAAAAATAGAAGTGGAGAGATTGACAAGGGATTGGCTGAGGCAAAGTAGCAATAGGAGAAAAACAACCTTCAAGCTACAGCAGTACATGTTGCTTGAGGATAATTTACTGAATACATTTTTTTCATTATGTAATTTCTCCTCTTATGATTGCACTGCATATGGGTTGCATCTGTAGATCCCAAGAAACTGAAATACTTGCCTACATCCTTTCAAAATCCTTTAATGGACATCCATTGGATGTGCCCAAGTGGGACATTTGGACATCCATAGGATGTCCATGGGAGCTCAAATGGATGTCCAATGGACGTCATTTCAATAGCTGGGTAGGCATTATGAGACCAAATAAAAACATACCCAGGTGAAAATAAAGTGTGTAATAAATCATGAAAAAAATGAGCAGGAAATGTGAAAAAGTGTGACAAAAGTGTAATTTGGAACACCTTAAGTATGAAAGAGTGTGAAAAGAAGTGTGTGTATATTTTTGGAAAATAATTTTCACCAGGGTAAGAAAAATGAGGTAATTAAAGCCATAAGTACCTTATTATTCATTCATTGCATCACTAACAATTTTTCTGCAATGGTGGGAAGCTAATTTTAACTAAATTCTTTGGAGTATCAAGAACATAAAGACCATTCATATAGGTTAGTACCAAAATGAAATAAGTTGGTTGGTTATTCAGGGGAGGCGACCGACAGCTGAGGTCATTTGCACCATTTAGGATAGGTGGGTAATTGGGTAATGGCAGGAGTTTTCAGGAAACGGAAGAAGGGTGTAGAGAAACCCGGCATCGGCATTAGCCTACTCTTAACAAAAGGTGTCAAGGAGACCACGGCTTAACGTCCCATCCGACGGATGGAGTACTGAACTTGAAATACCCTCCACTAGGCACACAAGTGGGGACCGGTTTTCCACTGAAAAATCCACCACTGCCGGAAATCGAACCCAGGCCCTTGGGATGGGAGGCCAGTACTCTAGCCAACACACAACCAAAATGAAATAACCAAATAAAAGTAATACAGAGGTAAACTTCAACGTTATTCCTCCCAATGGCTACCCTCTCATCTCCTCACCTATTAATTAGTTGCCAAAACTGTAGTTTTCATTGATTTTGTACGTGGGTATTGGATATAGTTAAGATTGTTGGGAGCAGAGAGAGGATGGAGAAAACGTAGTAATGGCATTAGCAAACTCTTTTCAGAAGGAAAGTTCATTACTGTATTTGATGGATAGAGTATTGCAATTTAAATGCTCTCCACAATTCACTCGAACAGAAACCATGATTCTGCATAAAACATCTCCAGCCATCAGGCCCTGATGAAAATACAGTGTGCAAAAAATGTGCACACACTTCCTGCACATTCTTTTTCTCACTCTCTATTGCACACTTTATTCTCACCATGGGGGCTCAAGTAGCCACACCATTCTCTCACAACAAGGGAATGATCATTTAGAATGACTGAGTTTTAATTAAGCAGTATAACATGAAAATTAAATGAGAATCTGAGAACCCTTTCAGATTACATTTGCAAAATAAGAAAATACCTAGTGATGACAGAATTCCTAACAAAAGACTTGAATGGAAATTAGGTCCATTGTTCTTTTTCGAAAGAGCACTTGATGTCAACACCATTGTTGCATCAGCCTTTAAAAATAATGAACTAATAACTAGAAGAAGTCTTAAAGCAAAATAAATACAGTACCTCTCAAGCGCCTTCACTTTGCTATTGCTCGCTTTTTTAGTCGGATTTTCTCCATTTTCAGGCTTTGACAAACTGAAAGAATCTTCAGTTGCTTGTGACAATTTTTTTAACACAGTTTTTGGTAACGAAACAACAACATTAGGTGATTCTTTTGCAGCACTCACGCCAGATTCCAGCGACAAAGTGTCCCTCTTTTGTATTTTCTCTGGTCTGTTTTCAACGGTATTTACATTGTCTTCAACCTCCTGAGTTTTATCACTCATTTTTTTCCGTTTCATGCATGTCTGGAAAAACGACGTTTTTTGGCTTGACTCTGTATCAGAATCACTGACGAGGTCATCATCAGCCTCAACATTTGTTTCAGGCAATGATGGACTATCCTGCTTTTCGCCAACGATCGAGAAAGAATTCTCCGACTGACTTCGTGAGCTACTTTCCACTCCTGGTATTACTAATAAAGAATTTCTTTTCACCCATCCATCATTCAACTCTCTAGTTTTTAATGTTTTTGGTTCTAATATAGCTTTATCAATAATGCTTATAGAATTTCTGCACTGATGGCCATTGGATTTAGCTATTTTAAAGGTAGAGTTTTTAGCTGGATGTCCCACAAAAAAGTCCATGGTGTCTTCATTAGGTGATGGATCTATATCCTCAAATTTCCTAGGCTCTGCACCTTGGGATAAATGCCCTATGACTGGTGGCTGCACATTGACACTGTCTTGTCTTATGTCTAAGTCACTCTTAGATCTTTGCGAAAACCTCTTCAGTTTCCTAGGATTCCGTTTGAGGTTAAACTTCGAACCACCAAATAATTTCTTGGATAGTTGGCTGGAAGAACTAGGTTTCACTTCGAGAACGTCCGTTTTTTCCACAGTATCTTGTTTCCTTTTATTTAAATGTGGCCCCCATACATTGCATTCATTTTTCGACGGGTCTAATTCATTTGGGGATGATTGAATACAGAGACTGGCTTCAACTGCACAATTTAGGCTAGCCTGGGAATCTTCGGCTGGCTCCAGTATCGATGACATATTAGAATCACAAATACTCACTTCAAGATCTTGTGAGAACATGACATTATTTTTACTCATATTCTTGACGTCCTCGAAAGTTAAAGCTGAACTATCGTCTTCTACAAGCAACATTGGGTCTAAAATTGTTCGTTGAAGATTTAAAGTTTTTAATTTCCAGTATTTTTTGTAAGCCTCTCGTATATCCGGCGACGCCGACTTAATGTCATCCTACCAGAAGCAAAATACAACCAGATTTTAGGACCAACACAGCAGAAGTACAACCGAGAGTGAATAAAATAAATCGTATAAATACTCACTTTAGTAGGTATCCTTCCATTCGATTGTCTGAATTCTGATTCCCATAGCTTAACTTTTAATTTGTACTTTTGGTACTTTAACTTAAATAACGGTTCGTTTAAAGATGCCATGCTTAATACAACTGAAGTAATAATAACAAAACCCTAATTACACACTACCCAAATAACTCTCACATTTTCCCGCTAAATTATGTACCCTGATACGCTGACCGTACGTCTTATGTTAATGGAATGGCGGAAAATACGACCATACCTAACATTTGCAATGGATATTGTTTTCATTCGTAGATGTTAGCGAAACTTATTTAAGAGAAATTAGTTTCCCTGTAGAAAATTAAGAAATTCTACGGCTTCCGTCCTTCAGTGCATCTATTCATTTACCCTTCTCATTTTAATATTTTTTTCCTTACTATGGATTTTCATGATGCCTTTTGACATCAAACAAAATTTAGCGTGACCAATTTACTGTAAGAGAAATTATTTCTGTAAATCCTATATCGAGTATTCCCTCGTGTGTTTTCATCAAGAGGAAATCTACAAAGACTACCGAGAAAATAGGTAAGCGGTGTAGGGTAAAACGTACGACATAGACAGAAAGAGCACATTCAGATCGAGATGGTCACCGGGTATCAGCACTCGAGCGTCCTTGCGTTTGGAAGGGAGAAAGGACAACTTATCTGGCGAGAGCTTAAGTGCCAAGATAGGTTGTGAGGTTGGAAACTTTTTTTTTTACGGCTGCACTCCCATGGAAGTCCATCACCGATGTCTACGGAGTATGCCCCGAAGTACCAAATTATCTTTCCGAGGGACTTGCTTACCGATACTCTACGAATGGAAACAATATTCTTCGGCTGATAGTGTTTTTTTTTCGATCACTGGCTCATCATTTCACGATTCTGTTCAATCGATGTCGTAAGATATATCCGTTCAATGCGTGCTCTCTTCTCTTTGTAATGAACAAAGGAATATGGATCATGGAAGCAATTCCACTCATGTTAGAATGCTGTAGCAATTATCCGGAGTGGAAGGGGGGGGGGGGCGTCCCATTGATACGTACGTTGATACCAGTGGCGTGCATTGGGGGTAAGCTAGGTAAGCTGCGCTTGCCCAGGCAGCGATGAAGAAATATACATATCGTCTTCACTCAAATATGCATATGGTCTTCTTCGTTATTTTTCGTTAAGAGAGATTATTCTGACGTTATAAACCATATTCAATGAAAGGTCATAGGGACACATTCGCTCGTTTGCTCAACTTCGGCAATACCCGCATTGAAGCATGTCTTCATTCCCATTTCCTCGCAAGTGTAGAGCGGCAGTGCGTCGCGCCATCCAGTTTGCCGCAAGTTTTCGCCGTGGGCACGGTTGTCATTAGCTGGCCGAAGGCGTGGGTAAGCTCAGCGGACTGAGATCTAAACTGAGATCCCCTAAGCACCCTCTCTCTATCTCTCGCACTAAATGATAATGCCTGCGGCTTGGCCGGGAGGTAGAGGAGGACCAAGGTGATAGAAATAGAAGATAGTATATACCGTATATACCACCTTGGAGGAGGACAGCGACGCGAGCGCCGCCAGCACCGTGTGCCATACCATGGGAAAAACGGAGCGGTAGGCTACGACACTAAGCGCTTACGAATTTTAATGCAAATTATTTGTCCTCAAAATCCATTTTTGTCGACTAATACAAAGCCTATAGCGTTGAGTAAGGTATCAATGAATAGGGTTTTTTTTACTAACTTCTGGCATAGCATACTAAGATTACGTTAGAACACATTGTGTATTATTTAAGTAAAAAAAAATCTTTTCAGTAAAAGCGCAAAGAAAAAGGAAGGCCCCATAGAGATACGTTGTAAATAGACAATGAGGAAAAGAAGATTATTGTCGGCAGGAGACGTGCGTTTTCTATCGTGTAAATAAATAACTAATAAGAAGTATTGTAAACTGTAAATAAGTTCATATTAATAAAATGTCTGCTTTTTTATTCACACACTTCCTAAACTACTTCATTTCAACAACCCAACAGGAGATTAAATCATTTTTTTAGGGAAATGTTGTATGTCCGACAGTTTCGCACAGTTTTAAAAGAAAATATCACTCATTTAATGCTATACATGCAAAACAGTGAATAAATTATGATTTCGGAATACTGGACTTATAAGTTTAACAAGTTTAAAGTGCAAACAAGAAGAGTGTAATCGCGAGTACTTTCGACATTTTTGCGTTTCCCTGCGTATAAAAACCCGTTGGCTGACTGGGAGTTCTACTCTCTTGAAATTATTCTGTGGGCTATGCCTCCTATTTATGACAAACTCAATAGAAATATCTAATGCCATAATGAAACATGAAAGGTCGTAGGGACGCATTCGCTCGTTTGCTCAACTTCGGCAATACCCGCATTGAAGCACGTCTTCATTCCCAAGTCCTCAAAAGTGTAGAGCGGAATAATGAAACAGAGGCCTAGAACAGAGTGATCATGTTGAAATTAATCGACACAATGCGCCTTTTTGCCATTCAAGAACTTCCATTAAGAAGAGGTGAGGTTGAAGTATAAGGGTATTTACACTGCAATTTTAAATCGTATCAGGAAATATGGCCCAACTGTACAACATCATCTCGTGAATGCAACCCCTTTCAGAGGAAGACCAAAACGAATTAAAAACGACTTGATAGTACCTTTCAGCACAATTTGGGAAAATTAGATAAGAGACGAAACAGGTAGCGCAATTTTTGTGGCGCTATTTCTAGACGAGATCTCAGATATCAGCAATAAATCCCAGCCCTCCACAATTCTAAGATACTTCCACGATAACGCCTCGGAAGTGAAGAAACGATTAATTTCGATCACTGATGTGAGTGCCGATGGGTCTGACCAGGCAATGGGTTATATTCAAAGCATATAATTAATTCTTATAGACAGGAAGAAAAACTCGTTGCTCCGACATACGATGGGGCAGCAGTCATGTCTGGGGAATTGTACGGCCTGAACAGGGGCGGATCCAAGGGGGAGGGAGCGCTGTGGCCAGTCCCCCAAAATAATATCTTCCAAAATAATTTCAATAATACATATTGATAGAATTTTCAATAATACATATCGATAGGTCTTTTCATGGGAGCTTTAATTGTAAGGAGGACAAGACTGGTGAATGCTTTTTTGCCTCTTTATATCCTCGCATTTGTTTGCAAATCAGTGGGTGACCTCTCTGAAGTAACAATCGAATACATCGCGTGAAATGTACAGCGGCATTTCCCGCAATGTATTCGATTTTATAACACCGCTTATTATTCATCTTCTAGATTAAATTTATATGCTTTCCTGAATCCTCTATTTAACCTTAAGTAAAAAAGTATATTTCTTGACAAACTTTTCCAATATAAATTTGTGAACATTCAAAGTTCTCTAAACATACTATAATGTTTCAAGATATTGATTACGATGGATTTGACCGATTCATTTATTTCATGGTATTTTATATTTATAATGGCAAACTATGGAAATGACACACCAAATTACTCATAAGGTCTCAAACCCAGAGCGGTGTCCTTTATCTATCGTACTCCGAGATCGTGCCAGAATCAGCGAATTCGTACATTTCCTACACATGGAATAGATATCACTAGACATTTTACGCAGAAATTTTTTCTTTCGGAATGGTTCAAGTTAGAAAGCCAATAGTTTTTACGTAAGAAAGTTTTCGATGAGAAAACATTTTGGGCATGCTTATTTTAGATACTTGATGAACGTGCTGAAATGTGATTTTTATGTGCATCGTAGGTGATTAACCAAATCATCCGAGAAATTATCCGGTTTTAATTCACAATTCAATAATTTTGAATAGAATGCCATTCTCGGTAACTCGGTAATAGTTATTCAGTTTTTAATTGAGGTTACGCAGGTGACGTGCGGGATGCGTACCTTCCCTGATGTGCGAGCGCTTACTAATTGACACCGTACGCCACTGGAGGCGACAGCTTAGGTCAGATTATTTGCGCCAATAACGAATGGTGGGTAACTGGGTTTACGAGTGAAGGAGTAGAGGAGGGAAACCAGGCGTCGCCGGCTCTAGCCTCCGTTTTACAAAAAGCGCCAAGGGGACTGCGGTTTAACGTCCCATCCGACGGACAGAGTACTGAACTTGGAGCGCTCTCCACGCAATACTCTAGTGAGGACTGGTGTATCAAGGAAAAATGTGCCTCAGTCGGAATTAAATCTCAGCCCACGGAATGGGAAGCCAATACTATAGCTATCAAAACCAACCCGATCCCCACAGGTTGCTTCTTCGTTCGAAAATTTCGTTCATTCTCTCCTTATCCGTTTCATGTAAGAGTTTAATTTTCAACGATACAAATGTTTCGTAAATCTATGATTGATTCTGGGTCGATTTAGAAAGGTCAGGGGCCGGGCTTAAAAGTGAAAATGTTTTCGGGCCGAGTTGGCCTGGGGTTCACCCAAGCAGCATAATGATAACGGCCAATATCATTTTTACACCGTCACATATCACTTATTGGTCAATCCGATATTGCCTACCGATATCGGCAATCGTCAAAAGTGATAACATTTGCCATTATAAAAATGACATTTGCTGACGATATTGGGCCGATATAAATTTGATGACAAAAAGACATCGGTGCGAAGGATTCCGCGGCGTCGTTCAGATGTTCTCTGCATATCGGGTTCTGCGTCCGCGTATGTTGACTGGGGGTGACAACAGTTTCGCTAGCCGTCCTGCTAGCGTCTTCAGGTCGAAGGTGAGGAAAGCTGCTTTTTCGCCGTCTTATATAGGGCTGGTAGAGTCCGTGATGCGCTGTGATTGGCCGGGATGGATGATTCTTTTCCACGCAGTGTTTAGACGCTAGCAGGACGGCTAGCGAAACTGTTGTCACCCCCAGTCAACATACGCGGACGCAGAACCCGATATGCAGAGAACACAAAAAGACATCTTTCACCACTGTTTACAGTGGCATAAAAATTATATTGGGCCGACGCATGTTTGATATTACCATGGACTGATTTTTCACTAACGTGATATTGGGGTGATTTAATAAGTATGATAGTTAATATGTATCCTGGATAAACATGTTAAAAATATTTATAATCAGGGACGGTCGTACAATAAAACTGCGATGGAAAAAGAAACGGCGAGAGGTAATTTTTATCTAAGGATGTTCACACTGAGAACCTTGAACTGTACCCCTGACCCAACTCTCCTTTTTATTTTAATCATTTATCACAGTAGTGAGATACCTACTTTACTCCTGACCCAACTTCCCTTACTGAAAGATGCGTAACATTAAGCGTTATCATTGTAATAAAATATTTCAAATTATTGGCGTTGTAACCCAATATAACCCATTAATTGCCATGCGAAAAAATTCACCTGGACCGGGAACCGAACCACGGACCTTTTTTTTCTTCACTGACCGAGATTTGGAGCCCTCGCGGTCCATCAATGATGGCAACGCAAGGGAGATAGGGCGTCAAAGAAGCCACGATCAAAGGTGAACCCCATACTGCGCTAAAGCTGCGCTTGGTGGTAAATGTAGTATATTTCAAACCAGTATATTTCAGCCAGGTCCGTATTTTCCAAGCCTGCCGCGTGGACGGCAATTTGTAAGCAAACATCGAATCCTTAATAATTTTGAAGATTCAGGCGATATGGAGTGGAAGCTAAACATGATAACACAGGCTCGTGTTTTTTCTTTCTGTGTTATTGAATCCTTAAATAATCATATTTATTTTTTTATATGTAGGTCTCCAAATGGTTTCTGATGTTCTGACCAATCACCAATTTTTTACTTTCTTCTTTCTGACGTCGGGGGAAAAATGTGAATACTCCAAATTATAAAATCAAGCAACCAGAGAAATATGGCCATTCTTATGCCCTTTATTAGTCAGCTCAGCTGACATCATCTTTGCATCGGAAAACGATATTTATTAAATATCACTTTAAGATACGGTCGACGATATCAATTTTAAATCGGAGAAAGATATCATTTATATGTCATTTTTATATCGGCATTATCAGCCGAGAACAAAACGACATTGGTGACGTCAAAATGACATTGGGCCAACGCATAACGATGCTGCTTGGGCAGTTACGAACGAGCTTGGGCCAGAAATTTCGACCCGTCCTGACCTATACTTAGGATACGCCCTTGGACCATGTCCCACCCACCCACACCTCCTACAACCAACCCGAGTGCCGCCATCCCCAGTCACGACACTCCGCATAGCCCAGTTTTTTTATCTACTTCATCCTTGCTTAACTATATTTCCTTAGAATCTTTTTCGTGTTTGCCGTGAGCATTTTGAACGGTCCCCGAGAATTCCCCAAAACGCGGCGGGGCGGGAATTTTTCTCTCACCCACTGGCAATGTCCAGAAATGCGTTCGTTGACTGGCCACCCTTTTTGCGAGACAAGGGGAGAAGATAGGGGCAGCAGATAACCGATCGGCCAACGGGTGACCGAGGGTCGCTGTCACCTTGGAGCCGAAGCAGTCGAGTGTGCAGCCCACGAGAGCATCACATCCGAGGAGACTCCGAGTGGAAGAGGAGGAGGACCTGCTGCCTTAACATCGTCGCGGGAGAAAATACGCAAAGAGGTAATGGGGAACATGCACTATTTTTTATAACTCTTTGATTGTGAAGTTTATTAGCTAAAATGTGCTTGGCGAAAATTTTGCCGAAGAATAAAGTTGCGTTACAAAGATATTACTCTTTGAAAAGTGTACCTTTTCGGCAGCTTAAAAACACGACGTCACGGCACGGTATCACTATGGGCGTTGTTTATTTGTTTATGCGTGGAGGTAAGTCGTTAAATGAATAACGTATGTATTTATCTAATTTGTAAATTGCAATAAACGATTGTATTTCGATTTTTTATATACGTAGTATGGATGGAAACGAGCAAATCGTACATAAATTATATAATACCTGGTTAGTGCCCAAGAATTTCTATTACGTCTATGCAATCGCTGTTTTTTTTTAAAGAAGAACTCCGCCAAGAGGGAATCAACCAAAGGAAATTGTCGGAATGTGCTTTTTTAAGTATTTTTTCAGTCATCGTTTCGTTCGAGAAACTGCTAAAAACCTCTAAACAATATATTCACTTCGTTTAAAAATAAATGTCTATCTCCGTAGCAATATGGAACCTATACCGTGCAGTGACGTCAGAAGGCGTTTCTGGTCACGTGACTGTCGTCAATTTTCGGGAACATTTTAATATAATTTAATAATCTTTGTGGTGGGCGTACAAAATTTGGCTTATATATTTAAATTGGTGAGAAAATTTCGTATCAAGTACATCATTAATCTTCGAGAAACAAATTTCATGCATATTCCCCATTGCAGGGGTAGGATATTGTTGTCATAAAAATAAAATTCACTTCCCATCTTTCACAATAAGCCACAGAAGTCTCTACGAATCAGGTTAGTGAGGTCAGAGCTTACCAAGTGAAAATACAACAGCTAGGTAAATTCAGGCATGAGGGATAGGGAGGGCCTTTGTTTTTCCTGTACCGTCTTCATTCCCAGAAAGATCTGGGATCCAGAGAGTTACATAGCTTGGGTTCAACTGGACTTATCCAAAAGCCTCTCCCGGATTCGAACTGGGGACATCAGGTGAGTACATAAAGTTTTTAACCACTGCATCACGTCGTTCACGTCGTATCGTTCAGGTGAGATGTAGGCAACGAAAATTCAGAAGAAATTAATTTTTATTTTTTTTAACACCGCGGCGTCCAATAGCGAAGCTTGCTAAATTTCCCTTCTCAAACTTTAAAGGTCATACGCAGGTGAAAATATCTGTTACCACGGGACAAAAATGTTGAATACAATGTCGTCAAATGCTCACTTTCCTCTCAGATTGCCTCTTCCTATTCACATCTATTAATTTGAACATAAAAAATGTAGTGAATTTCCCTTCTCAAACTTTATAAAGGTCAAACGCAGGTAAAAATATCTGTTACCACGGAACAAAAGTGTTGAATTCAATGTCGTGAAATGCTCACTTTCCTCTCAGATTGCCTCTTCCTATTCACATCTATCAATTTGAACTTAAAAAAATGTAGTGAAACTAAATTCACGAAATCAGCTCGCATATCGATAAGTAGATGACTTAGAGCGTTAGGTGGGTGTGGTCCTTGTTGGGTCCTCCGGGAGATGCCAATCGGCCAGGTACACATGAACCCAAGCTGTACTGTGATATTTGAGTCGGATGATTTTCTAAAAAAAGATCTGGTCCACAGATCATTTTATTTTCGAGGAGGGAGAGTGGGACGTAGGGCGAGAAAGGAAAAAGTGGTGCCGGCTACTGTTCGATAACACGTTTGCCTGGCAGCCAAATGGTCACGGGTTTGAATCCACCCCAAGGCATGAATGCTGTGTTTATTCTACCATCACGATCTTAGGTTAGACAGTGAGCACATGTTAAGAAAAAAAATAACCTTGTACCATTCCACAACACAATTAATTCTTCCAGGCAATTTTGACGCATGAACGTCATGGTCAAGATACTAGTAAAATCTGCACCGTTCGCAGTCTTAATTCAACATAGGATTATATTTTTAATAACATATTCAACGTTTCAAAATTCCGCCAAGTATCAACACCTGCCCCCATCAACCCAATAGACAGCGAGTTATGACCTTAGCCATGGGAGCTCCCGAAACTCAAGACGACTAATGTAGGACTGTATGAGTGCTGAACTTGGAATGCTCTCCGCGCGGCATCTTACAGTTAGTGGCGATCCACCGGGATTCGAACCCGGTCCCCGCCAATGCTCATGCCCGTGTCTGTCCCGCAGATGGTTGCGCTCGGCCTCCTGGTCCTCGCCTGCGCGTTGGCGCCGGCGCCCGCCCTCCTGCCGCCGCAACCGCGCCACTGGTTCCTGCGGGCGCCGTCGGCGCCCGGCGTCGCGCGATTCACCACCACCATCACGGCCACGCGCGTCCTCACCGAGGTCCACCTCTCGTCCTGCCTGGTGCCCGCCGACCTGCCCGCTTGCCCCCCTGCCAGGGGCGAAGAGGGCCCCGCGCCGCCCTTCCGCCTGGCCTCCGACGCCGGGGAGGGCCCCGACTCGGCGAGCCTCCGGTCCGATCACTACACACGGTAACGCCTCTTGCAACGGCTGTTTCGGTGTCCAGTAGGCTTTGGTGGAGGAGACTTTTGTGCTTTCTTGGATTTAGCGCGGATGCGTCTCCTTCTTGTGTTGTTGTACGCATTCCTCGAGGGGGTAGCATAGTGACTCTTGGTTTTGTTAACGGAGCAGTATTTATTTATGTTAACATGCCTGTATGGCAGTAAGTATATAGCAGTTTATATCATTATTTTAATGATATCATTGCCAATTGGCGTGCTTAACTATATAAAATAGACCGCAGGTGTTGACCTGTACATGGTTTAATTACTAACCCATGGATTGCTCTAGAAAATATAAGTTCATAATTTAATTTATTTATGAAAATTATAAAAACTATTGCATTACTAATTCTTGGTTGAAACTTTCACGGGTCATTATGAATGTATATATTTGTTCTTCTACCCCGCGTACTATTACCAGGTGTGATACCTGACGTTTCGTGGCCCTTGCTGGTCACTTTATCAAAGGCCATTCCCTTTCCCATTCCAAAGGCCATTCCCTTTCCCATTCCAAAGGCCATTCCCTTTCCCATTCCAAAGGGAATGGCCTTTGATAAAGTGACCAGCAAGGGCCACGAAACGTCAGGTATCACACCTGGTAATAGTACGCGGGGTAGAAGAACAAATATACACATATTACATTACTTTGTATTAACTAACATTTAGGTGCCTTTTGTGGCTGAAATTTCTCATGACTCGTGGGTTCATGCTTAATGCTTTCCTCAGGGTGATTATAGTATTGTGGCTCTTGGTTTCATGCATGTGTAGTGTATAAACGGAGTAGTACTTATTTGTCCATTCCTTTATTTTTGCATGCCTGTGCGGTAGTAAGCTTTCTCTATGAATGATGATACACGCCTGGTGACGATTCACCCCCTGCCGCACACCCTTGAGGTGGCTTGCGCGGTATATTGTAGGTGTGGATGTATATATCTGGCGTTGGCATCAACCTAATCTAATAGGAAGACGCCAAAGGGCACACCGTATTACGTCCATTCTATAATAATATGTCTTATGGCGTGTTCGACAAAAGGAGGCTAATGTCAAAGCTAGATATTTCTGCGCTTTCTTTCTTTATGGATTTAAAACCGTGGAGGCAGCCAGTTTGTTCCGTTATAGGTAGGATGCTGTAAGAGTATTGCTTGATATGGCAGGAATATGTTTTATATCTACTTTTACTCCAAGTGAATAATTGTAATAACGTAAAATCGTGATTGTTTAAGAGGTAATGCAATTTAAAATGTTTCATGAAATATTAACACTGAAGAAGAACGTGTAATATTATTTTTCTTCAAATGAATTATGTACAGAATAGTGGAAAATTTTGCTTCTTTTCTTCAAGGAATTTATTATTTCTGTTTGCAGAGAAATTTCCGTTCGTATTTGTGTGAAATGCGTACTGTACATATTCATTTTTATAAAAATTATATTCCTTCATTTATTTGTACACACTAGATTCAGTTTAAATACATTTACCTACGTACCCAACCTAAAAAAACATGAACACCGATATTCTCGGCTTTTTCCATAAAAATCAAGTTGTGGTGTAGAAGACCATTGTAAGATTGCATCAGCGGAGGAAAGGTCCTCCTCCACAGCCGTAAAGGATTAAGTTAAGTAGTTGGCAGAACGGGACCCACCGGTGAGTCCCGCCGTCGCACAATGGGGCGAAATCCCAAAAAGGCGGCCAAAGAAAAGTCAAGTTTTTAATTATGATTTTTATAACCGTGGGTTGGGTAGATTAATATTTGAGCTTCAGTGAACTGTATTTGACAAGTAGGTAGGTATACACATTTGCAAATAATTCAGTGTTTAAAAGACGATTCTTAAGGTTGTAAGTGCCACTGGCGTAAACATGGAAACCAAAGGCCCACTTCACCTCAAGGTTGCAACGTAGTGATTATACTTATTTCAATTTTTTTCTTGGATTCAACTCACGAATGAAATAATATTTAGAATTGTTATTTCAAAAATTTATTTAAAAATGGTAACTGTTTTAAGTTTTCAAATGTTCCAAGTGGAACTGTTTTTTTTGAATTTCACCTCAAAATATATTTAAAGTACTGAAAAACTGTATGCGTGTACTGCGTGTTGCGCAGTGTTACATCGAGATAATGTAGATCGGGTAACTGTTTGAACTTTTCAAATGTTCGAAGTGGAAGTTTTGTATTAATTTCACCTAAAAATATATTTGAAGTACTGAAAAAGGTCAGTGTTGCGCAGTGTTGTATCGAGATAATGGAGATCGAGGCGTCATAAGGACGGCTCACGTAGATTTATCATTATCCATTCCCAAAATTCCCGACTATTGGGAATAGTTTTTCATACTCGTAAGTCTTAAACAAGGAGGTCTGCGATTTTCAAAGCAATAAAAATAACGTAGCAGCAATGTAAACTGAAAAATAAATTATTAAAATGTATCGTTCAAATTAGAACACCAATAGTTTTTTGAGTGTCTTCCTAGTGCCTATCGACGGATCCGAGAAATCATCAGGAGTACTAAAAAATTACAGAACAGATGCGTCGCTCAAGTTGGAGAGATAATATAATAATGGAGATGGACGTGGTGGATTTTTGAACAGGATACTGTCCGGGACACTTTCTCACAAGAATAATTTTTTTATTCCAACCCAGATTTCTTAAAGTAAGTTGAACGGGTCGGATGATAAATTTCCAAACTGATAATGGAGTTTCACTGCGAAAAGGGAGTGAAATATTAATCTGGGTGGAAATCGCAATCTCATCCCCAGAATGCGACTCCACTCTCCTCTTGGGGCCCCAAGTCGTCTATTATCGTGTCTCCTCCTCCGCAGGCCCGCAGTCGTCGGAGTGGACCCCCGAGGTGAGGCCCGCACCTTCTCCGGCCTGCAGAGCATGATCATGCAGCTGCTGCACCCTTCCTCGGCCACGCCGCCGCTCCCCCGCACCCCTCTCGCCGCAGACGGCCCCGTCACCCGCACCGTGTTCGTGACCCGCAGGTCGGGGGCCGGCGTGCCCACCTCCACCTCCACCGTCTCCTTCACGCTGTCCGGCTGCGTGCCCTCCCACATGCCCTTCCCCCTCGACCCCTGCGAGGACGGAGGGGTGTCGCTGCGCGCGGCACCCGCTCACGGCGCCTCCGTCCGGCCCACGGCGCTACCGGAGGCGCCGTCGGAGGAGATGCTCGAGGCCCCTGCTAGCGAATTGCTCCTGGGGACCATGGAGGAAGAGGAGTCCGGATCCGGGGCACACGGCGAGTGAAGAGGGCCCGCCCTGATCACTCCCGGAGCTCCGAAGAGGAACCCGGGCCTCTTTACACGACGTTGGAGAGTCGGAAAGGGTGGATGAATGATACACATTTGCGTAGAAAATTGCTGAGTTATTTATTTGCGAAGCATTTCCGAATTTTCTTATTTCTTGTGCCGTCAAAAGGTCCTGTCTGTCTTCCCCCACTCCCCTCCCGGGAGTGGCAAGGCTGATTCCGATCGCTTTCCGATTCCGATTCCTCTCGCTTTCCGATTCCGATCGCTAAGGTTCCATAAAATTAGTCGTTGATAAAGTTGACTTTGTGGAATTTTTCCACGTTAACAAGTGGTGAATGCTTTGTAATTTTCCACTCTCTTTATTTTACCTCTACCAGATTCAACGTTAACACGTCTCTACCAAGAGGGAGAGAGTGAACCTCTTGATAATGACATGTTAACGTAGAAACTGGTAGAGGTAAAATAAAGATTGTGGAAAATTACAAAGCCTTCACGTCTAAGGTTCCCGATGGCATCCAGGCAACACCGATAACGCACAGTTTTCTTAAAACTTCAAAACCCAAGAAAGGCAACACTTCGTAACCGGAATATCATCTCAAAATTGGAACTTGAATGTTTTAATTCGTGGAATTGGAGTTAGCAGACTGATCTAATTTTTTTTTACAATATTTGGGAAACGGTACGATATAAAATCCCATTTAATTACATGGTATTACGGAATAATTGAAATATTTCACAATTTTTATATGAACAGTCGAAACAAAAAGCATCGATTATATAACGACACAGCGCTATCGGAGATGCTGATGCAAGAACTTTTTTACGCGCAATTTTTACTGGTTATTGGTGTATTAGAAAAATATTTGAGTGTTCGTAGAGCTTAACATTTACATTTTGAATGGCTTTATCGCTTTTAACTCTTATTTTTTGCAGCAATAAATGTGGTAGCCATTCATAAAAGAATGATACAATACCGAAACAAGAACAACGCAATTAGGACTTAACGTGAACTGCTTTCGGTTGTAGGTACTTCATGACAAAAAGATATTGTTATAAATAAGTTGGTACTTTTCACTACTTAATATTATAGTTTTATGGCCAGTTTCAACGCTTTAAATGACGCTGAAGTGTCGGAACGAATGGAGGAATGATAAAAATTTGCGTATAAAATTACCAAGTTATTTATTACGAGTCGTTTCTGACTTTTCTTGCTTCTTGTGCAGTGAAAATGTCCTTTCTGCCCCCCTCCCACCTCTCCCCTTCCGGGAGTACCTATGGGCAAGATCGTAAAGGTTCCAGATAGCATCAGGGCAACACCGAAGGCACCAGTCTTCAATGGTACCAAGATTATGACGGCCCCATTCTTTCCGAAATGGCGACGGATAAGAGAGTGAAACGTAACGGAGGGTTTTAATTTATTGAGCCCGATCATGAAATTTCAAAAGATTTGCTTGATGTGATCTCAGAAAGGGTCACATTTTGGTGTCCCTGTGATTATTTTGTAAAAAACCGAATCCTGATTTCTTTTGATGGCGTAAATGTGATGGGATTAGAGTCTCGCACGGAATTAAAATAACCAGTAACACCTTGAAATGTTCATCCGAGCTTTCCTCCGCCCGCGAAAATCTGCTTTTGCGACGGCAGAGAGGAAGAGTCGTGAAGAAGGCCAGGTCAGTTGACGCACGCGAAGCGAAATCAAATCCCACCGCTGCATAAGTAACTGCCGCATGGTAATTCATGCACTTCGTGCGTTCGCATAGCGGAATTAAGGTAGACTTCGGTGCGGCCAATCAAACAAGCATTACTAGACGACTCTTATTCAGCGGATATTTCCTCACGTATGTCTGCAGAAAATAAATAAGTAAAAGCAGAATCAGAAGATAAGTCCATAAAGGCAAATTTTGATTTTTTTACTGGGAATTTCCTTTTTTTGCAGTTTCAAAGTATATCTAGGTAAGTTACAAATGATATATAGATATAGTCTTGCATAATAAGGGAAGGTGAAACGGGACCAGTGTTTTCCTTCTTCACATTCAAAATTGTGACAAAAATAATCCGAGTTTCGCAAAAATAGGCCTATAATATGAGAAAGTTACTCTGAAAACGATAAAAGTTTCGAGGTACCGATAACTGTGCTTTTGGCACTCGTATGTCAGGATGTTTCTTGTTACGCAATAAATTGACTTACGTAAGGGCATTTCTATCTACTAACCTTAAGGAACATAATCTTAGGATTCTTGATGGACATACAGTCTGCATTCCGTACTCTAAAATCATATATATTGTTAAAGAATTTGATTCGGAAGAACCAAAACTCCAAAACACAAGAAAAAGAGGTTCACCTTTCGCATCGAAACCGATACAGTAGATTTCGATGCAGATGATTTGATGCCGATACAGTAGATTTCGATGTCTCCTGTATCGAAACCTGACTGTATCCTGTATCAACTGAATAAATTTATAGATGACAAAGCAAATTTTTCTTTCCTGTGATTCATCTAGGAGTTCCACCATGTGCCATTGAGGAGTATGATTCTTCCATATGAGAACCAAATACATTGTCTTACGTTTTCTCTTAGCTTATACCCCAAGTTGTCAATTTAAAAAACAAAAATGATTTACAATTACTTCTAGTTTAGGTTCCTGGTTCGACATTAAAGATTGCTTTATAGCTAGATATTTAGGTAATCGAAGTATATGTTAGCATTAGACTTTATATTATTTCTTTAGGAAGTCCTAGAATTCTAATTTTCACGATTGTGTAATGTATATTTAAAATTATAACATGTACTTTAAGTCTGGTATTATCAGTCCATAATATGTGGTAAAATCAATTGAGTTTGAGAAAGGAAACCACATTTATTATTATTTTGGTGTCAATTATAACAGCATTAATTCTTTATTTGGACTCAAATATGAAATAATAAAGTAACAAAGGGATGAAATGAGTTTTATTTGTCTGATACAATGGGCTGAATGTTATGAGAGAGAGAGGAGAAGAATGTGTATACCTATTAAAACTGTTTGGCATCTATTCGGAAGAGTGTCATTTAGAGAATTTTGAGGTAGGGGCGGATGAGCCTAGGGTGAGCCTTCAACTACATCGACAGAGTACAGGCGAGCTACCTCGAGGACATTTACGAGCCATTAGCTAGGATAAAGATGCAAGGCTCTTAAAGAACTGCGAAGAATTGAACGTAACGTGGAAACATGGAAAAATACTAATTCGCAATCACCATGGCTATCATTTAAGCAAGCACACAAGGGTGCTGTGCTGTACCCGGCTAGATTTAAGAATTTTTCCGTCATGAAAAATCCCAGAATAGTCGAGGCGTAGAGGGCACTCTACCGAAAGAAGAATTTGTTTACAGCTGGAACCACAAGCGAGAATGTTGGCAAGCACTTCATTGTAAAATACACCTGGAGCACGATTCTTCATGGCAGTACAGCATTTACGATAGGGCCCGCCGCCTGATGAAAGCAATCGTCGAAGGACAAGAGAACGGGAAGAATAGCAGAGGAAGGCCTTAGATGAGATATATGGAGCCAGTGGCGAAAGATGCTATATTTGCCCCAAATCTCGTACCTATGATGGCGACGCTTAAGTATTTTATGGTTGTTAGCTTCGATATTTACATTTTTTACTGCTATAAGTATTTCGAGGGGATTTGTGTTTTTTTCCAAAAGTTCATTGCTGTGAAGATTCAGGCGATATGAAGTGGAAGCGAAACATGACGTCACCTGACGATTCTGTAATACAGTGAAACCCGGGTCGTAGTAAAGTTTATTTTTGTGGATTTGGCTCGTGTTTTTCTTTCTGTGTTTTCATTACTGTGCATTAATTCAAATTTCTAATGCATAATTCTCATTCAAAACTGTATCGTATGGATCCCAGACATTATGAGCACACTTTAAATTCAGTAATTTGAGGGAAAAAAGTAGCATTGGCCTCTTACTTGATCAGTGATTGTTATTGGATATATGTTTACAATTTATTGGAATAATGATCCATTCATCTGCTCCGATTACTGAAGGGTCATGGTATACGTTTAGAGTCGAGTTAGATTGAAGAAGATTATGCGGATTGAAAATCCTAAAAGATTACCACTTCTGACGAGAGAAACAACACATGCAATGTGCCAGACTGGCGAGGCTGGCAATATTTTATGGTTACCGCCAGGGACCCTTGTTTTTAAAATGAGACAACCTGAGGACGCTTGCGGTGGGTTTTTGTTGGCAGAGGATGAACGGATGGAAACCTGGCGCTGGAATTAGTTTGATCTCAACGAAATTTTCCAAAGAGGTCGACAGTTCCTCCCATCCCATCTGACTATATTGAGCTCAATTCCACTTCCAACGGTCCAGATAGAGAGGCCTGAATCCCGACAAAAAAGTCAACAACAGCCGGGATTAGAACCCGGGGCCTTGGGATGGTAAACCACCTCACCGACAGGAACCAGACAGGATCATAGACCCTCCAATAAACTGGACATAACAAAAAATTCGATCCCTGGGAAAATTGAATTAGACAACTCTACCTTACCTTGGGTACTGGTAGAAAGAAAAAAAATTCAAAAAACAGATTCAGGTGTTTCACTGTGCACCAATGAACAATAAAATAAGTAAAAATTGAAGCTGTACCTATTGGCAATAATAATGTGACCCAAATTTCCTTTAAAGAGAAAAAAATATATAGTCAAAAGTTTATTGTGATTTTCAATCCGAAAAAATAAAGTTGGAGTTTAGGTCGATAATACCGCAGGAATACATTCCTATGAGTGGATAGCGTTTTTGCAAAATTGAAAGAAGGAAAAATCATAATAAATATTTTATTTCCTTGGCAAGTTTGAGTGATAATATCACAGGAATTGTGGAGATGTGAGAGAAATGGTGATAATATCTCAAGATTACAAGTGTCTGAGCTAGACAGCTCTTGTTTATAATAAATATGCAATGGCCAAGAGATATCTGAATCGGGCTGCTTGTAATGAGTCTCAGGATCATGAACCGCACATCTGGTGTGCTAGGTTCACGAATAATTTTCCTGGACACACTATTCCATAACGCCAAAAAAGCACACGTAGTAAAATGCAATAAAATGATTCGCAATTACAAACACACACATATATAAGTTAAATAAATAAGATAATGAAATTATTCATCCGGGTGCGAAATAAAAAGTTGCACGAAGGCTTTGTGGTTTCTTCTTCGGCCGTAGCAGTCAAAAAGGAGCTGTAATGAGCATTTTCAATCACAAGACATTCCGAAGGAACTTTTAATGCTCGATTTTATAATGTCTGACAAGCTGAACCATCAGTTCAAGCAGAGGTTACTCTGGTGGTTACCGACACTACTGGTTAAGGGAAGTACGTAGTACACATGGCTAGTTGAACGTGTGCTGCATCAGAGTGCATCCGCAGTACTTTGATCACATCTGGAAGATATTTAAGCAGACATTATAGAACCGCAACTAGATAGGACTGCTGGTTCATGTTGAGGAAGATAGTCGAGTTCCTCGGCTTCAAGAGAGAGTGGATTGGAGCAGAGTGCCCTTCCGCCAGCAATTTCATTGGTCAGACTTGGCCGGAGTCCTCCACGCCGTTGTCCTCGTTGTCGCTCAGGAGCTGCGCCTCCCATAGCAGAGGGGGCGTCTGGACTCCGTGATGCCGGGCGGCGGTGGCGTCTTGGGCGGCCGCTGAGGGCTCCAGGAGGCCCTCGCCCGGGTAGAACGCCTCGTACGGCGGGTTCGGGATGTGGATCGTCCCGGGCGTGGCGTAGTGGGGCGGGGCGTCAGGCAGGAGGCCGTAGAAGAGGCCGTCGGGTGGTGCGTCGCAGTGCTGGATCTGGGAGGCGTCCGGGAGGCAGTTCTGGGCCACCAGCGTCGCCCTCACTCCCTCGTTCACCTTGGTCACCACCTTGGTGAGCAGCTTGGTCTCGGTGAGCAGCTCCGTCACCAGGCGGTGGTGGTGGTGCGGCCCCAGGTAGGGCTCCCCGTGGTGCTGCACGATGTGGCCTCCCCAGGGTCCGCCCCAGTGCCCTCCCCAGTGCCCGTGACCCCCGATGTTGCCCCACCAGCCGGCGCCGGCGACGTCGCCGAGGAGGCCGGCGGCCACGCTGGCCATGTTGTGCACGTTGGAGGGGTGGAGGGGGTGGCCGGAGTGGGCGGGGTGCAAGGGGTGCAGGGGCTTCTGGCTCGAGGGACCCTTGAAAGGGTGCATGAAAGGGTGCCGGAGAGGGGCCTTCTTGGTCTTGTGGATGTGATGGTGCACGTGGTGGTGTTTCTGTCCGAACAGACTCCAGCCCATGGGCTTCATGTGGGCCCACGGCTTCATGGGATGCATCGGCCTCGTCATCGGGTCGCGCTTGCGGTGGAAGAGCCGCGCCTCCGGCTCCCCGTCCTCCTGCTCCTCTGCACCCTCCCGCATCGCCCTCGCCCCCTCTGGGCGAGCCGAGTCCCTGCGAAGCCAAAACGCTCGTCTACACAGAGATACTTTTCGAGGTGAACCATCAACATTCACCATACACAACACCCAGTTGGAAATTTCCCTAGAAGATTTCCCTAGAACTTTTTTCTTTGACAATTTAAGCTTTGGGAAATTATTTCCCTAGAAAAATCGCTACTCCAGGGAAAATCTTTAGGCTTAGGAAAAACGTTTTCAAGGAGAAATTTCCCATATTATTTGAATAACTCCATTCCATCTTATCAATTTAGTGATTAAAAAATCACCATTTCAAGGTTACTACAATGTTATGTATACATTTATCATAGAATTAACAGTTACAACTCATATTTAATAACATTTGGGACCAAACAAATATATGCTAACTCACTGCACCGCATCGTTGAAGTGCTTGAAGCCAAGCGAATTAGCAGCATCAACAGTGATATTTTCGGAAGAACACGTTTTTTTTCGAAGTTGGGAACATTTTCGGTAAGTTAATAAAGATATTTCTTATAATCATGAGCATTCCATAATTTTGTGTGAATCATAGAAATCGGCGATTTCGTTCATAAAAACATCCTATCTTTAAAATTATTATTAAATAATTATTATAAATATCATTCGCCGAGAAAGGACAAAATCATATATTACATCCTATCTTTGTTTATCACATTGTTGTTAACAGAATTGAAATGGCAACGGAGACTGTGTTTTCGCACGCATGGGTTCAGTATTGAGTAATTATGATCATAATTTCTTCAATTTTGTAACCATCATCCTTGACCTCTTTTATACTTTCAGGTACATTCATTAATGAATTAAAGAAGAGACTGCAATCCGAGGATTTCATCCAGCAGAAGGAAAAAAGAATAAACGTGTATTCTAATGAAAAATGTAAACATGCTGCTAAAAAAGGAATAAAAATGGGTAAATTTGAGTTCTTTTCAATTATTCATTGTGATATATGCCTTCTATTCCACTGATTTTTATCAAGTCTTCCCTATATTTATACTTAGGTTTTATGTTTTTTGGATAATCATGTGCACTATTGTTTATTGAGTGGAATATTTACCAAAGGAAAATTTTCCACATTACCTAATGTCTAGGGAAAAGTTTTCCTTGGAAATATTTTCTAGGGAAATTGGGGGTTCAATTGTCTAGGGAAAACCTTACACTTTTCTAGGGAAAATTAGTAGGGAAATTTCCAACAGGGCAGATAAGTAGATGCATGCAACCAAACGGTATACTGCTGCGTGACATGATAAACCTCCCTTCCTTTGCGCGAATAGCGTATGAAAACTACAGCCATCGCGATCACGGGCAGATTTTAACGCTTGAAAGTGCTTCTGATGAGGACACGTTGCCCTCGCCTTTGAAGACTTAGATGCAAATTTTGAAATTGTAATGAGATGCAGAACCTGTTTAAAACTTACCAGCTTGGAAATTCGTCACTGAACTTTTTTCATCTAGACTCGCCTAACAGCCATGACTGAAGCCCGATTCGGGAGATTATCGGAATAATTTGCCTTTTCAACTTTTACAAGAATCGGACCATTTTCCTCCATTCGTTACTCAATATTTGTGCTCAGATTAAAAGAAGAGGATCTGCTGAATTGCAAATGAAATGAGAGATGCCAGTGAGGCAAGTTCTTAGCAAAGACTCGATTACAGAATATATAGCATAAAGATACCTATCAAAAAACGATTTATCTAAAATTATTATAAAATCAGTGGGTAAATGTGTGATGACAATTTTATGGTTATTCAGCTTTGGAAAAAGACGTGAATCAATCCATTTAATATCATTGCATTTGTGGATTTAGAGAAGGCTTTTGACAACGTGGATTGGGATTCAATGCTTGGAATTCTGAAGGGAATTGGAGTGTCCTACATTGATCGAAGAATTATCCACGGTCTGTATAAAAACCAAGTAGCTGTGATTAAATCTGGACACAGCTGTGAAGAGGCAAGAATAAGGAAAGGAGTGAGACAAGGCTGTGCACTGTTTTCCGTAATTTTTAATGTTTAAATCGAGAAAGCCATCAATGAAATCAAAGAGAAGTCTTCTGGAGTGACTATCCACAGAGAAAAAATAAGCATGTTTCGCTGATGTTCTGAATTCGCTGATGACATAGCACTTATAGCAGAGACAGAGAGGGATCTGAACAAGATTCTAGTAACCATGGAAAGGACAATGGCCAGATATCAGCTAAAGATAAATAAGAAGAAGACTAAGATATTGGTGTGCAGCAAGAAAGAAGAGGCAAAAATCAATGTCAAACTAGGAAAACAAAAACTTGAAGAGGTGAAGGAGTTCTGTTACCTGGGAAACCGAGTAACCAACGATGGACGAAGCAAGAAAGAAATAGTTAGTAGAATAGCCCAGGCAAAGAGGGCATTCTATCAAAAGAAGAATCTGCTTACAGCTGGAAATACTAGCTTAGAAGTAAGGAAGCAATCAATCAGAGAGTATATCTGGAGCATGTTTCTTTACGGCAGAGGCATGGACGATGAGAGCAGCGGAGAAGAAAAGGGTAGAAGCATTCGAAATGTGGTGCTACAGAAGAATGATGAAGATCAAATGGAATGACCGAGTACGTAACGAGGAAGTTCTAAGAAGAGTGGGAGTGAAGAGAAGTCTTCTTAATACCCTTAGAAGGAGACGGGACATCTTGATCGGTCATATCTTGAGACATGATGGCCTGATGAAGACTATAGTCGAGGGAAAAGTGAACGGGAAGATTGAAAAAGACAGGCCTCGCATGAGATACATGGAACAGGTAGTGAAGGATGTAAAAGAGAAGAATTACGTCACAATGAAAAGTTTGGCCGATAGAAGAATCGAATCGAAAGCTGCGTCAAACCAATCCTAGGATTGTTGACCAATGATGATGATGATAATTGCTTGGTCATTTATGCCAGTAATCCTAGTGTAACGAAATCTATGATCATTGGTGAGTCACTAGAATCCCGATGGCCTGCTTCGAAAGGAATCGTCTCCTGGGATGGACGTCCAACTCGGATGCGTTCTATTCATAGCACGGAAGAGGAAAACATAATTTGGGTGAAAGTATGTAACTCGTGAGCTTGCGAATTTCCCTGATCTCATGGGAAAGGAGAAAATTGCGTAAGTCTTTGATATTATCTATGTGGTAATAAGCTCAGGAAAATTCATAACGACATTGATTAAAGTCGTTGAACAGACCAGCTTTGGATCCATAAAGAAAAGTGGCTTTTCTAGATAGTTGTCGTAAAAGTGGCCAGTATTGTGAAAAAGGATTTCGATGTAAAACCTCGAGGTGATGGTGCATGGAAATGAAAGTTGTATGGCTGGGAAAGCAAATATTCTACCTCGGACTTCTGCCATAAAATATCACACACCTCAAGGTTTACGGTCCGGCGTGCTAACAGGAAATCTGGAGGTTCGATTCCCGGCTGAGTCCAACTTTTTTTTCTCTGTTGGGATCAGGCCTGATTCCATCCGCACCGCCTACTTTGTGTTCGTCAATTTACCTTTTACCATCCGTGCTTTTTCCTCATCTTATCCTCAGTGTGTTTGTATTCTCCTCTGAGCGTGTTTTCGCGTCTGTACGAACATTCGCAGCGCTCGAATGCGTATCACTCACCCGTGGTCCGGTTCCTCGTCGCCGCGGGAGAAGACGGAGTGCTCGATGGGGTGCGGCCCGCCGTCCGAGGGGCACGAGGGCAGCGAGGGCACGGCGGCGGTGACGCACATGGGCACCGCGTGCTTGGTGCTCGTGACCTGCGGCCACCAAAACCAAAGAGGCGTGAGGAAGAGAGAGAGAGAGGTGAACCGCATGAGCCAGTTGGCCGCCGGTTTTTTCCTTTGCATGTTCAGGACGACTCTGTTGGTCCATTACACCCCGGGAATCCATATAGGCTTAGCCTGACATCAGGTTTTCCAGGGGCCGAACCAATAGAGCTTGACATGGTGGAGGAAAAACCGCGGGATTCGAACCCGCGACCTCATGATTAGCAGGCGAGGACTTTACCTCACCGCCACTGGGGCCGGCATTGTACTAAAATCAATTTTATAATCATTGTACTCAAATCTACATCTACATAATACCCTGCAAGCCACCATTAAGGTGTATAGTAGGGGGTGAATTCACAATAAACATACATCACATATCATCATTACAATCTATTTTATAATTATTGTACTTAAATTTATTTTATAATCATTGTACTCAAATGTATTTTACAATCATTCTTCCGCTAAAGGTAAGATTAGACCGGGGGTTGAAAGTAATTGCTGGATTTTAGGGCTTCAGGAGGTAATTTGGACTATTCCGGAAATCCACCTTCCGATTCAGACTATTTTGAGAATGAGGAATCGTGGCCTGGAGTGAGAGGGGAAATGAGCAAGAAAGGTCCAGAAAAGTTTATTTAGACAGAGAAGGATAACTTCTAAGCACTTCTTTTTTTCCCATGCAGCAGGATGCGGCTACACTTCACTGTTTTCTCTTTTTGTTTCAATCATTCCGTCCAAACAGCCGATTGTGAATGAAGATATTGAGGCAAAGAGAGGAATAAATACACGATATATCTCAGGAGAATGGAGATGTGTTAAGCAATTTATAAACGACTAGCTGAAGTTCCCGTTGAAATTCAACGGGAGTGAGTCAAATCAACTTTATGCATTTTGCTATGAAATTTTAACATTGTTAAGGGACGAAACCCTACTTGAAATATGGAGCTACCTATCTCCCCAAAACAAAATAAACCAACGGAAATACATAAATACTATCAGTATTTATATATTTCCTTAACCATCACCTTTAAAAAAATGAGAAAACGTTCCAATATTCTAGCTGAAGGTGTCCATTGATATTCAGCGGGAGGGAGAAATATAATAATTACCCATTGTATGTAGACATTTTCACGAAAGGGCGGAAAAACCTGTGTTACGAAGTTGGGTATGGCTCCAAGTTAGTATCGGAACCATAAATATGATTTAAACCATTGTAAACTTATCATTACTGCCAGAATTTATATTGGGCCCTATTTAACCTTTTATAAAAATACATACATGTCGTACCTTTACCTATACTTAAATTTCCCTATTTACGCGTAACTATAATACAAATTATGTTTTACGCTAATACTCAAGTTTTTGTTAAACAATCACAAATCTCAAACTACATATATCGAAGACGTTTTGGAAAGAGTTCAATCTCTTCTCTTTATGTCCCAGCTCAGTGCAAGTGCACAAACCCGTTAATAAATTTTTAAAAAACATTAAAATACTCCTAATTTTACCGAAGCAAACCTACTAAATATATGAATAGCGCTAGCAGTCAGCACGTATGTTTGTGCAGAAAGAAATGGCCGACCACGCCTCAGAAATCAGTGGCAAGAACCTCCTTTAACATCTTCCATTATCCTCGTGAAAAGCACAACGTAGTTCACGGCATACGACGAACTGTATAAGCATCAACGATGTTTTCATTCCGGAGACGACAATTGCAAAGGCCTTAGCAAATCTCCGAAAAGAACCGAAAAAAACAGCAACTTTGAACGTAAATTACACAATATAGAAAAAATTCGAAAGTACTGAGTAAATAGATTGAAAGAATATAAAAGTTAATACCTTTCCGGATAAAATACAAAAATAATGAAAGAAATCTATTAATATTTAGTAATTTTACTGAGTGAAAGAAAAAACCCATGCACTTTCATAAATTGAAAAAGTCCATTTAAACCAATGAGAACACATTAATGGCGCCAGGAATCGAACCCGGGACTTGATAAAAACGGGAATAGTTTTCCCGGGCCTTTCAGAGGGCTAGAAACACAATGCAGTTCACGGCATCTCTCTAGGACGAACCGTTTGCGAGATAGAAGGGGGGGCGGATGATCGGACGGATAGACGGACAGACAGACCTTTCCCAAATTATATAGATATATATGGAGAGTTCATTGTTTGCGTGAAGATGTCAGCCTTATAAGAGAATCGAGTTGAAATCTGCGTCAAATCAATCTTAGGATTGTTAGCTATAGACGATGGTAGAACGAATCACGGCATTGACATTTTGTGTTGGTAGTTAAGTTTGTCCGAATAAAGCACTTCAGTCACTTAGATTTGAGTACGAAACATGTAAATAGAACAGATAAAAGATCTCCACCTGGAACGATTCGCGGTCACCCCGGTTTGTATGGAATATAATATCATTCCTCTTCCCCGCTTCCCCTGCGCCCTCGTTTCTCATCGCATATTGCAAGATGGTCATATTTACGTGAGATGTCCAAGGTACAGACATTCCATTCAGTTTATTCATTTTTCAACAGTTACTAATTATTTGAACTCGCGCCTCAAGGAACAGCCGTGCTTCGCGGTAGAAGACGACCACTAGCAAAGAGCAGGACCGTGGGAGGTTAGAAAACGACTATTAATGCTATGGTCAACGGAGGAGAGTTTCCTAGCACTGATAATTTTCACAGGTGATTATTAATACATGCTCACCAGAGGATGGGGACTGTGAAATAAAAATGTAAGATCAGGCGATGATATTCCTTATGCCTCGCAATGCAAACTATGTATTGTACATGTTATGCCATCAGCAATGATACCGCAGTCTCGATATATTTTGGCTTTTTCAGAGGAACTTAAAATAATTAACATTTGATACTCTTGCTATCTGGAATTTCTTAATTCAAATTATTTGCGTATAAAGAATACACTTATGGTGTGGTACAAATCACATGAATACAAGGGAGAGAAATTCACTAAAAGAAAGCATACTTAATATTCATGAAATATATAACAGGCAGTATGAATGCACGATTACTTGGAAGGGAAAGGCAGAGGACTGAAAACTTGTCTTATAATAAATAGTCATTTAGCGCTCATAACGTCGGCTAACCATTGCCAAAATTGAAACTCGCATAGAGAGTTAATCAATAATTTCTTCATTTTGTGAAAAGAGAGCAATTTACGTACTCAAGATGTGGTGTTGCATAAACTTCAAGAGCCACCGCGACAGGAACTACCCGCTTAAACTTCATACATTTGTTGTAGAAGAGGAAATAAGGAGGTGAGAACAGTGAGGAGAGTAAAGAAGGAGTTGGCAAAGCATTGGTAAAGAAAAAGATTAGTTGGTGGAAGAATTGAAAAAACCTACGAATGATTACGACAACCCATCTTCGGAATCAAAACCACCGATGAACGTGACCAGAGTGAAGCACATCACTCAAAAACATAGAATTCGTTTTTCTGAAGGTTACACAAATGCATGGAAATGTGTTGTGTGTACATAGAGAATAAAACTGAGGGGAAAGATGAACTGTTTTTTTTTTCATTGACAGGGTTTACGCAATGCTGAGCCTGAAACGACTGAGTACACTGTTAAAAGAATGATGACCATGGAATTAAAGTAATGAGTATCAATCACACTGACCTGAATGTAGTGCGTCATGGTGGCGTAAATGGTGATCACGGGATGATGGTGGTGCCCGGGGTGGTGGTGGTGGTGCGGGTGGAAGAGCGGGTGCAGAGCGGCCAGACCTCCCTCCGCGGCACCCACCCCACTCCCCTCCTCCATCTCCTCCTCCTTCCCCTCCCCCTCATCCTCCTTCCCCTCCCCCTCATCCTCCTCCAACCCCTCTCCCTCATCCTCCTCCTTCCCCTCCCCCTCATCCTCCTCCAACCCCTCCCCCTCACCCTCGTCTCCCCCCTCCAAGGCCTCCTCCGGCGCTAGTGCCTTCCCAGGGTCCTTCTCGCCGTGGCGCCATCCCCCAAGCGCCGACTCCAGGAGCTCTCGGAAGCCGATTGCGTCCGCTGTAGGGGCCCAGGCGGCAATCAGGCCCACCAGGGCCATCAGGAGCAGCAGGCGGCGGCCGGAAGTGGCTCGGGGTCGCATTTCCTGTCGTTTGGTCGGGAAAACCGGAGGCGGAACTGAGGGAAGAGATGGAACCCTAAGAAGTCAATCTGGCGAAATGCTTCGACGGCCAACCTCAGAACTGAGGAGCACGATCGTTGGGACGCTCAATTCTTTGGAGAGTAGTTTGAACGCAACGGTCGGGCCATTTGCAGTCTATTTCGCCACCTTCGAACGCTTCTTCACTATTAATATATATCTTCAACACGCCTTATTAGAACATTCCAGACATCCCAGACAAAATTATTCCACTGCCTTCTTAACCCCACTCCGTCTTTCTCATAATATCTGTTAAATTTTTCTGCCAATAAATTGATTTGTCCAATTTACATAATGGTCATGTCATCGAGTCGAGTTTTATTTTGTGAAACGTGTATTTTACTGTTTATTATTCGATTGGAGAAATGAAACGTTTCACTTAATGTAGTTGTTAACGTTTACACCTGCTTTCAACTGATATATTGTCGTTTGATGTGTTTTTGGTTTATTTTTGTTTTCAATATTTGTCTAGATGCCCTTCGAGGCCTTTATCATTATTTATGTATGCATTTGTATTTTTGCAATTAAATTCATAATGTGTTATGCATCCAGCTGAATCTAGGGGACATGGGATCCCAGGTCCTAAATAAAAGTTATTCTATTCTATTACGTCATAGCATGTCATTTGTCTATTCCTTACCTACGTCTCCAAAGCCTCCTACCGATTCTACCGTCTGTATGCTCATCGCTTCCTCCATACAGCCATTATGGCACTTCCATCCCACTAATTTAATCGACCTTTAATTGTCTTTACCCTAACAGCTACATCTCGTGCATCGTAAATTGTGTTGATTTCTGCCCATGGCTCCCTCTACATTCTTATCCTTAAGCCCTCATGTTTTCAAAAATTTTTCGTGGACTCCCTCAAGTCTAAGTTTCGCAACCACACGATGCACGCTCGAGATCGAATTCCTAAAGAACCTTCTCTTAATTTCTTCACGAAGCTTCCTTTCACGTATCATCTACTTTTAGCGAGCGCGTTTTTGCCTAAGAATTCATTCCGGTATTTTTCCCGTCGCAAATACTGCTGCAATATTAAAATTGCTTACGCTGTTCCGGATAACGTCCTAATTTTTCTGTCCAACTGTATCTGAACCAGGCAAAAGTCATGATTTACTTTTCCAATGTTTTTCCGCTTCCCTGGGAACACTAAATATGGCATAATACAATTCCTTAAGTCTTTTCTTTACTTCTCGGAATTTGAACGAAATTTCTAGACACTTTGAGGTAAAGTGCTACAGAAAAAGTGGTGCTTGGGAGCTGTAGCGTGTAGATTACGTTGGCTAAGTGAAGGATTGAAGTTGAAAGTGATAAGAAAAGTGGAGTGGAGTGGTTGGAAAAACGGTTATGTCAGAGATATGGGGATCAATTCACGCCACGTGATTCTTGAGAAGGTATATTTATTTTGGTGTTCCTCAATGAAATAAAAATTTAATGAAAAATGGTAAGCAAATGAATATATACGATAAATATCCATTGAATTAAAATGCGGAAGAGAGCATTACGCTATATGCATGAGCGGGTGCGGAAACAACAGCAAGGGAGAGTCATTCGAAAAAAAACATTTTCTCCAACCAACCAAGGGCCCGATTACTTTCCTGGATTTGACCCATACACATCACTATTATGCATGCTAACAATACTGCAGAATACTTGTAAGAATGCTGCAGTACCAACAATAGGACAACCATAAACAACCATGAGGGCAACCATAAACATTATCAATTTTGTGCTAATTCCTTTGAGACCGCAAGGCCCCTGCCAGTACCTTCCAAAAAATTTATCACTGTATTGTATTAAGTTATTGATTGGGGTCCATTAAGTTTTTGGTCGGGGGATTGGATTGCTGGCTACTCTGCCAAAGCCTTGAGTAAGTTAGCAAGACACCATTTTTTTTCTAAGATGAGCTGACAAACAAGGGATTTTGATGGCAGACTATTATTGACAGCAGGTAAGATATGACTTCAAAGAGGAAAACCATGCAAATATTCTATTCATTTGGAGAGCGGACTGAAAAGGCTGCATTTTAAAAGCTAGATTTGATCCGAGGCGGCTTCAATGCCATAATGATCCGAGGGGAACGTGTTGGCGAGCGACATTGGGCCTCCCTCACCTACCTTACACTCAGGTACACTTCCGGCCTCCTCTAATCACTTCACCTCCTCTCGAACAGGTATGGGTGTGTGGGAGAAACTGCTCGTGTATATATGAGGACTGTAATGATGAAGAACGCATTTACGGTTAGTCGACGCAGGGCTAATTGGTTCGGGCGGCAGCAATTAATAATGACATTGCGGCAATCGACATTGTTTAGCCACGTGCCTCCTCGGAATCAACCACAAAGCCAAAAGAAAGGTGATGACCTCTTTTCGAACCTAAACTGTGCCATCGATGCAAGTGGACCAGTTTAAACTCAGGGTGACGATTTTGCTCCCGGCGATTGGACAGGATTAATTTCTACGGTTTACTGGTTCGCCGCTTCGTGGGTGTTAGAATGTCTGAAGTAGAGTGGCAACGTGCGTAACAATGCAGCAAACTACTATGCTGAGGGTGCCGACAGAAAATTTTCTAATTCTGAATCATTGCTCTTCTATTCCAAGAGAGTAATCACCAAGAAGAGTTTTTATATTATAAATATGTAATAAGTTTATGACCATACAGTTCTCTTATACGAAATTTTAATGTTGAACGTATAATTTCGGAAAGGAGTAAAGATCAGAAATTTGCAATTTTTCCGCTGACGATTTCCGATATTTTCATCAGCCTGAGTTACATTTAATGCAGAACAAGATAAAACCTGATAAAACTTCTCAATGGCAGTACTTTGAAAAAAAGTTATAGTTAAATATCATTTTCAGCCCTTCGGATTAGTATCGGGAGTATATTAGCGCATTGGACGAAAATGTTCTAAAGATTTTTCTATCCTTGCTTCCGAATATTACTGTGAAACTAGGTTTTCTACCATAACGTTGATAAAAATAGAAAAAAATTGACTACCTTGTCTTGAAATTTGCTTGTGAGTTTTAGTGAGGATTAGTTCTTATAAACCATCGACCCAGGGATTAAGACCTTAACTGAAACGGTTCAGCAAAATAAATCCTATTTTATCTAAATAAATTTAGGCTATGCAGCCTTATTTAAAAAATTAACAGGACTCTCTGTATTATAATTGGTATAAAAATTTCTTACTTTAAATATTTTGCAATAAATTATTAGATTTTTCTCGTCTGTCGTTTATTAATTTCTTTCATTGAGAGTAATTTAATCATATTCATTAATTAAATAAACTTGAACACTTTTTATAATTTCTTTTTACTGCCGATTGCCCTCGGGATCAAAGCAGCCACTCTAATCTGCCAATCTAACACTCTCATCATACTTGACAGCACCCTATGAGTATCTATTTCAAAATTGACGTCAAATTTGGTTAAAACTTTGAGCGGATTCATAAATTTATGGTTAACCAGGTAACATAAACCAGGGAATGATATTCAAATCCCAATGTAACATAATGTCTCATTGCGTATCCCTGGGTTGTTTATTTATGCCATTGCAATGATGCTAAAAAGTTCGTCCAAAAGATATGCCGTAAACTGCGTTGAAGAACTGCGTTTCGTGAAGATATAGAAAGTTATTAAAAAAGATATCGCAGCTGATTCTTGAATCTACATAGCCTATTTCATTCGGCAAAATTATACGGGCTAACTTTTTATGCTACTCCAAGATTAAGTAGGTGTGCATTAGGGTGTCCCTTATTTTCCGACTTCGAAATTTTTGAATGTTCACCCTCCAATTTTGTTCGAATGACTATAAAACATGCATATAGAAAATTTTGTTGAGATCGGAGCATTCTAACCCGTGCCGACTTGAGCGCGAACTCGCATGAAGAACAAGTCTGGATTTTCCACCCAGCGCTGAGGCCTGAGCTTGTCCTTAGGGGTCGTGCAGGAACTACGACACCAACTTTGGGGGGCGAGTGGTCGCCTAAGAACCTAAGGTGGGTAAAGATGGGGAGGGTTCACTCAAAATACCGTAGCTGTTACAATGTGTCTGTGTACGTTTCTTACTCGTCAACATCGCGTCAACAATACTACAGAGTTGGACATGGGCATGGTACTAATAGACTACATGGACATGGGGAAGGGCGCGCGGGGTGATTCTTACTCGCCAACCTTCTACTTTAACTTGATGTGAAGAGGAGTTTACAAATAATTTGGAAAATCTATTTGATATTGCACATGCCAATGCTCTTCAAATGATCAAGTTGGAAGAAGACATGATGTTTTTTACTTCGGCAGCGAGAGCCAGAACGTAAAGGCTACCTTGCAGGAGTAGACCAAAAGCTCACGGATAAAGAAGAAAGGGCGAGGCGAAAAAAATTAGAAGAAGAGAAAAGGAAAGAGAAACAACTGTGTGCAGAGTTTACATCTTCTGCTGTACCTCCTTCTTCATAATCTGAAGATTCATATAACGGATATCCAAGTTCAGGTGAAATCAACACTGGTAAATTTTTAGGAGAGACTTCTGAGACTACATCAATGCAGAATGCTACAAGGCGTGGTACGAAAGATTTTATCACTCCTAAATTAGTGGCTGCCTTGGATAGATGCCAGCTGAGTGTAAGATATTCTGTATACATCCTTCAGGTGACAGCAGAGGCACTTGGCCATAATACCGAAGAACTCTCTATTGATAAATCTTCTATTCATCGAATCAGACAGAAGAAGAGAAAATAACGTTCTGAAAAAATTAGATCTGCTTTCAAGAATAATATACCTGCCATTCTTACTGTTCATTGAGATGGTAAACTGTTGCCTGCATTAAATGTCAGGGACTCAAAAGAAGAAACACTTCCAATTGTTGTTACATTTGGGGACAGTGAGCAGCTCATCGGGGTTCCAAAATTAGAGCATTCTTCTGGTAAAGAGCAAGCGGACGCTGTTTGGAACGAATTATGGTATTGGGGTATAGAAGACAATGTACACATTCTCTGCTGTGACACAACTGCATCAAACACTGGACGTTTTAATGGAGCATGTGTCTTACTTGAGCAAAAATTGGACAGGGAATTGTTTTTTTCCGTGCCGTCATCACATATATGAACTTATTTGACGATGTGCATTTGAATGTAAAGTACGTGATGTAACAAGCAGTCCTGGCACACCACTTTTTAAACATTTAAGGGAAAGCTGGGAAGGTGTCAATGCCAATAATTTTCAAAGTGGCAAGGAGAACGTGGAAATGTTTTTTAGTCAGTCGGAAATCAAAGAAATGCTAGACTTTTATGAAAGTGAATTAGATAAACTAACACAGAGAGGTGATTATCGTGAGCTCATAGAGCTCTCTCTAATGTTTTTGGGAGGAGACTCTGGAAAAAAACTAAAAATACGCCCTCCTGGGGCGATGCATCAAGCTCGATGGATGGCAAGAGCTATTTATTGTTTAAAAATGTTTCTGCTAAGATCACAACTTAAATTATCCAGTGTATTTAAAAATGCCTTAAGAGATGTATCTCTATTCATTGTAACTATTTATGTCAAACCGTGGCTTCAGTGCAGTGCAGCTGTAAAAGCTCCTTATCAAGATCTCCGCTTCTTAAAAGTTCTAAAATCATATGAAAAGATAGATTCCACAATTTCAAAAGCAGCTCTAAAAAAATTTAGTCACCATATGTAGTATTTATCAGAAGAGTTGTCTGTCCTATCACTCTTTGATGATGAAGGAGACGTACAAATAAAAATCAATCAATGGTAGCAAATTTAGCCAGAGAGAATCTACACGTGGAAAAAAGATATATTCCTCTATGTGGAGAATTGGATGGACAATTATATGATAAGTTCAATTTTATACTGATTACCATTCTTTAATTTTTAATTCGTTAATATACATCTCGTAATTCAGTCTTATCTTCATTTCAGTGAAAACTATAGACGACTTTGTGTCATCCAAAAGCAGAGATCTGTTCTCTTGCCTGAAGTTGGACATTAGTTTTATTCAAGAATGTCCTTCGACATGGACGAGCAACACTTCATATTTAGAAGCTCAAAGGATAGTTATGGAGTTGAAAGCTGTGAATGACAGTGCTGAAAGGGGTGTTAAATGAATGCAAGATTTTCATGGACTACTGACGGTAGATGAAGAGCAAAAGCAATTTGTGTTGTGTTGTGTTCAAGGACACCGTAGATTGTACCGAGATTGCAAGAAAGAAACACTGAAAAGAAAATATCCACATAATACTAATAACTCACGAATACTGAAAACAATAATAGTCTAAAGAGTGAAAATGTATTAAATTGTAACATAAAATTATACATGAAACATGTATCAATAGCTTTTTCCCTGACTTAAACCTACAAAACCTATTATTCCTAATATTCAAATTTCAAGCTCAAGTCGGCACGGGTTATTATAGGCCTATTGAGATGAAATTTTGTTATTGAGTAAATTTGACCCAATGGAAAATATTTAGGGGGTGAGCCCAAAAAAATTCGCAGAAAATTTTTTTTTTGCAAAATAAGGGACACCCTAGTGTGCATACGGTAAAACTAAAAGTATTTAAACGACAGTTTATGTGGGGTTCGAGAAGTGAATGTTTTATAGGTTTATACCGTATTCCGTAGTGGGCCGCTTTCAAAATTGTTGTCTTTTGAGACACAAGAACGTGACAAGAAGCTTAAATCAAGTGTAACCAAAAATAGGAGTAGTAATATGAAAAACATTGCAATATAGTGATACTTTAAATATACCGTGAAAGGGGTGAACATAGGTAACCAAGCGACAAGTACCTGATTTCATCATCATCATCATCGGTCAACAATCCTAGGATTGTTTTAACGCAGTTCTCCACTCGATTCTTCTATCGGTCAACCTCTTCATATTGACGTAACTCCTCTTTTAGATCCTTCACAACCTGTTCCATGTAACTCATGCGAGGACTACCTTTTCCATTCTTCCAAGTCTATACTAGGTTACAAGAAAAGCATTTAATCTTATTGGAATAAAAGGAATTAATAGGTATCCGTAGGAATTTAAATGACGCCACTGTCATAAAGTTGGAGAATTGAGACAAACATATTAAATATGAAAGGCCAGAGAAAAATCTTTTTGCCGAAGAGTTGAGTCCAAAAATTCAAAAAAACCTGGATCTGGCCTTATTGTCAGAGAAAAATCTTTTTGCCGAAGAGTTGAGTCCAAAAATTCAAAAAAACCTGGATCTGGCCTTATTGTCAGAGAAAAATCTTTTTGCCGAAGAGTTGAGTCCAAAAATTCAAAAAAACCTGGATCTGGCCTTATTGTCAGAGAAAAATCTTTTTGCCGAAGAGTTGAGTCCAAAAATTCAAAAAAACCTGGATCTGGCCTTATTGTCAGAGAAAAATCTTTTTGCCGAAGAGTTGAGTCCAAAAATTCAAAAAAACCTGGATCTGGCCTTATTGTCAGAGAAAAATCTTTTTGCCGAAGAGTTGAGTCCAAACATTCAAAAAAACCTGGATCTGGCCTTATTGTCAGAGAAAAATCTTTTTGCCGAAGAGTTGAGTCCAAACATTCAAAAAAACCTGGATCTGGCCTTATTGTCAGAGAAAAATCTTTTTGCCGAAGAGTTGAGTCCAAAAATTCAAAAAAACCTGGATCTGGCCTTATTGTCAGAGAAAAATCTTTTTGCCGAAGAGTTGAGTCCAAACATTCAAAAAAACCTGGATCTGGCCTTATTGTCAGAGAAAAATCTTTTTGCCGAAGAGTTGAGTCCAAAAATTCAAAAAAACCTGGATCTGGCCTTATTGTCAGAGAAAAATCTTTTTGCCGAAGAGTTGAGTCCAAACATTCAAAAAAACCTGGATCTGGCCTTATTGTCAGAGAAAAATCTTTTTGCCGAAGAGTTGAGTCCAAACATTCAAAAAAACCTGGATCTGGCCTTATTGTCAGAGAAAAATCTTTTTGCCGAAGAGTTGAGTCCAAAAATTCAAAAAAACCTGGATCTGGCCTTATTGTCAGAGAAAAATCTTTTTGCCGAAGAGTTGAGTCCAAAAATTCAAAAAAACCTGGATCTGGCCTTATTGTCAGAGAAAAATCTTTTTGCCGAAGAGTTGAGTCCAAAAATTCAAAAAAACCTGGATCTGGCCTTATTGTCAGAGAAAAATCTTTTTGCCGAAGAGTTGAGTCCAAAAATTCAAAAAAACCTGGATCTGGCCTTATTGTCAGAGAAAAATCTTTTTGCCGAAGAGTTGAGTCCAAACATTCAAAAAAACCTGGATCTGGCCTTATTGTCAGAGAAAAATCTTTTTGCCGAAGAGTTGAGTCCAAAAATTCAAAAAAACCTGGATCTGGCCTTATTGTCAGAGAAAAATCTTTTTGCCGAAGAGTTGAGTCCAAACATTCAAAAAAACCTGGATCTGGCCTTATTGTCAGAGAAAAATCTTTTTGCCGAAGAGTTGAGTCCAAAAATTCAAAAAAACCTGGATCTGGCCTTATTGTCAGAGAAAAATCTTTTTGCCGAAGAGTTGAGTCCAAACATTCAAAAAAACCTGGATCTGGCCTTATTGTCAGAGAAAAATCTTTTTGCCGAAGAGTTGAGTCCAAACATTCAAAAAAACCTGGATCTGGCCTTATTGTCAGAGAAAAATCTTTTTGCCGAAGAGTTGAGTCCAAACATTCAAAAAAACCTGGATCTGGCCTTATTGTCAGAGAAAAATCTTTTTGCCGAAGAGTTGAGTCCAAACATTCAAAAAAACCTGGATCTGGCCTTATTGTCAGAGAAAAATCTTTTTGCCGAAGAGTTGAGTCCAAACATTCAAAAAAACCTGGATCTGGCCTTATTGTCAGAGAAAAATCTTTTTGCCGAAGAGTTGAGTCCAAACATTCAAAAAAACCTGGATCTGGCCTTATTGTCAGAGAAAAATCTTTTTGCCGAAGAGTTGAGTCCAAACATTCAAAAAAACCTGGATCTGGCCTTATTGTCAGAGAAAAATCTTTTTGCCGAAGAGTTGAGTCCAAACATTCAAAAAAACCTGGATCTGGCCTTATTGTCAGAGAAAAATCTTTTTGCCGAAGAGTTGAGTCCAAACATTCAAAAAAACCTGGATCTGGCCTTATTGTCAGAGAAAAATCTTTTTGCCGAAGAGTTGAGTCCAAACATTCAAAAAAACCTGGATCTGGCCTTATTGTCAGAGAAAAATCTTTTTGCCGAAGAGTTGAGTCCAAACATTCAAAAAAACCTGGATCTGGCCTTATTGTCAACAATAGACATATTTGTATGCACCTCCCCTTCTAACTTCCTTTGATTCTTCTGGCCTGAAGGTTACGAAATAATATTCTTATTTTTGTATAGGCCCAGGCATGAGTCCAGCCAGTAATTATATGTTTACATTGGTTTAAAATATATTTATGGTTCCGATACCGACTGGGAGCCATAGCTAACTCCATAAAAGTGTTGTAATTTAGTTGGTTATTAGTATGGAAAATATTTATTTATCATTTCTTTATTTATTTGTTTATCTTTTTTAAGTCATTGTTTTGGTTGTTTAGTGACGAGGTTGTTTTTTGGGAGTTGTGTGAAGATGGTGTCTTGGACAATGGTGTTGTAATTTAATTTAAATAAAAAGGTTCAAACAACAGGTAATGGGCCCGGGACGGTTCGCGATTGAGAACGAAGACAGTGTGTGAGACGGAGGAGCGAAAAATACGTGCGCGATTAAAAGAAAACTAACGAGTGTGACCGGGGACGGACGATTGAGAGTTGAAGGAATCAGCATAATGGAAACGGAATCCTTAATTCAAAAATTGGGGAAAATTTCTTCTATAAATATAATTGCTGAATAAATTGCTAAATTTTATAGAAAAAATAGCTATTATATTTGGTCACGGAGATTGAAGGCCGGCTAATCGAATGAAACTGCTAGAATGCAATAGATCCCGGCTCCGGGGACGAAATGAACCTAGAAAACGAACGCGTCAATCGAAAGGCACTCGCTTTTCTACTGAAGCATGTATCTGACGCTCATGCTGAAAATATCGGAGAATGTACCAGAGCGAAGACGGCTTGGGATATTTTGGAGAGAATTCGCAACTCATACCCCCTAGTTCAGACGGTGAGATTACTAAAGAAATATTGGTCAATATTGAACAGACCGAGGATATATCAATGGCGGAGTACATGGCCAAGATTCAGGCATTGAACGGGAAGATCGAGAGAAGTGAAAATAACCTTCAATTCAACGATAATCAGCTAGCCGGTCTATTTTTCTTGCGGCTGAGCTTAAAGCCAAACTAGTGAGTCCACCGGGTTGCGAATGGTGGGTCGACCGATATAGAGGATAGCTGCGAGATAAGCGAGTTTACTCGTCGAATAAGCAGTCGTGGACAAAAAGCGACAGCATTTCGAGGGGGTATTGGTCTATCCCTGGGTAAGGTAGGCTTCTAAATAATACAGAACCTGTGAAGATGCCGTGACTTGGCGACGGTAGGCCGCCAATAATTAAGCTTATCATCACCCGGAGGAGAGAGCAGCAGCTCTCCTTCATATGAGTGAAGGTGGAGACCACAGTGGTCAGTACAGTCACACTAATTTCACTACAGGCGTGGTAACATTCACTATAACGGCTGTAGTACTGCGATGTGAAAGGCAAGGGGAAACCACCACATGATATACCGAGGAGTCGCAGCTACTCCACTCTTTTCTTTCTTGTCAAGACGTGATGGGACCCTCTCAAGTAAAATACTCCGGAAGTAAAATAGTCCCCCATTCGGATCTCCGGGCGGGGACTACTCGAGAGAGTACATCAGTCAAGTATGATAGTCATTTTAGGGTAGGAACATGGAACGTGAGATCGCTTCGGACCTGTGGAAGACTGGGGAACCTGAAGGTGTAAATGCGAAGAATGGACCTCGACGTATTAGGAATCAGCGAAATGAAGTGGCCCGAAGAAGGAGACTTTTGGAGTGGTAGCTACAGGATTATTACGGGATAATTAAATGGTAATGCTGGAGTAGGGATCATACACAGAATGTGCGCCGGAATGCTTATGAAGAGCTTCCTGCAGTACAATGAAAGGATAATAATGTTGAAGATCGAAACCAAACCTGTAGAAACCGTAGTGGTGCAGGTTTACATGCCTACGACGGACTATGAAGATGAAGAAGTGGAAGACGTCTACGAAGATATCACGGAAGTTATAAAACAGGTAAGAGGAGAAGAAAACCTAATTATTTTAGGAGACTGGAACGTCATCGTCGGCGAAGGTCCAGATGGAAGAATAACTGGAAAATACGGATTGGTAATCCGAAACAAAAGAGGAGAAAGACTGATGGAGTTCTGCACACAACATAAGTTAGTGGTCGCCAACACATTGTTTAAAAATCACAACCGAAGAAGATACACATGGAAAATGCCAGGAGACAGAAGAAATTGTCAAATAGACTACATTTTAGTGAAGCAGAGATTTAGAAGTGAAGGACTGCAAAAGCTACCCTGGAGCAGAAATCGACAGTGACCATATTTTAGTGACGATGAAATGCCATCTAAGTTCAAGAAATTAAAGAAATAAAAGAAAGATATATGGCAAGTAGAAAAACTAAAGAAGGCTCAACATCATCTGGCATTTCACAAAACAGTAGGAAACAACATAGGAGAGAACCTGAATGAGAAATCAGTGGAACAGCGTTGGGAAAACATTAAATGTGGACTACAGGAAGCCGCAAAAGAAGTTCTTGGAAGAAGAAAAGTTGCCAAGAAGAAGCCATAGATCACGGAGGAAGTCACTTGATTGAAGAAAGAAGAAATTACAAGAATGAGAAAACTGAAGAAGGGCAGCTTTGCTACAAAAGAATAAGGAACGAAATAAGTCGCAAAGCAAAGAAAGCTAGAGAGATGTAGATGAAGAATCTATGCGAAGATGTACAAAGCAACCTTGCACTTGGAAAGGTGGAAGCTGCCTACAGGATAGTGTGGAACCACTTCAAGGAACGGAGCGCAAGATGCAATGCCATAAGGGACAAGAATGAGAAATTTTGATTTAAAACGAGGACAAAGTGAAGAGATGGAAAGAATATCTGGAAGGGTTATGAAACGGAAAAAATCTCAGCACAAAAGCTATTGAAGAGGAAGGCGAGATGAAAAAGGATGATATGGGAGCATCAATATTGAGATCGGAATTCGACGCTGCAGTAAGGGATCTTCGGATGAATTATGCTTCTGGTATTGATGATGTTCCTGCTTAATTAAAAATGCAGGAGAAAAGACATTAATTAAATATTAACTAGCAGGAGAGAAGACTGCTTAATTAAAAATTAACTAATTAAAATTGCAGGTGAGAAGACATTAACTAATCTTTACAAAACCAACTTTACAAAAATACCCAGGGGTTTCGAGAAAAACATCATCATTCCTATTCCCAATAAGAAGAGAGCGTAGAAATGAAAAATGTAAGGACTATAAGCCTGACGACACATGCATCGAAGATACTGACCAGGATCATCTACAGAAGAATAGAACGAAAAGCAGAGGAGTTTCTCGATGAAGATCAATTCGGATTTAGGAACAGTAAGGGTACAAGGGAAGCAATATTCGCCCTTAGACTGCTCATAGAGAAGAGGATGGAGAAGGACAAGCCAACATTCATTGCATTTGTGGATTTAGAGAAGGCTTTTCACAACGTGGATTGGGATCCAATGCTTGGAATTCTGAGGGGAATTGGAGTGTCGTACAATGACCGAAGAATTGTACACAGTCTGTACAAAAACCAAGTAGCTGTGATTAAATCTGGACCCAGCTGCGAAGAGGAATAAATAAGGTAAGGAGTGAGACAAGGCTGTGCACTGTCTCCCGTAAATTTTAATGTTTATATCGAGAGAGCCATTAATGAAATCAAAGAGAGGTCTTCTGGAGTGACTATCCACGGATAAAATAAGCATGTTGCGATTCTTTTGCCCTCTTTGCCTGGGCTATTCTACTCACTATTTCTTTCTTGCTTTGTCCATCGTTGGTTCCTCGGTTTCCTAGGTAACAGAACTATTTCACCTCTTCAAGTTTTTGTTTTCCTAGTTTGACATTGGTTTTGGCCTCTTCTTTCTTGCTGCACACCAATATCTTAGTCTTCTTCTTAATTATCTTTAGCTGATATCCGGCCATTGTCCTTTCCATGGTTATCAGCATCTTATTCAGATCCCTCTCTGTCTCTGCTATGAGTGCTATGTCATCGGCGAATCGCATGATGCTAATAATTTTTTCTCTGTGGACACTCCAGAACACTTTCCTTGATTTTATTGATGGCTCTCTCGATGTAAACATTAAAAATTACGGGAGACAGCATAAAGCCATGTCTCACTCCTAATTTTATTCTTGCCTCTTCACAGCTGTGTCCAGATTTAATCACAGATACTTGTTTTTATACAAGCTGTGGATAATTCTTCGATCATTGTAGGACACTCCAATTCCTTTCAGAATTCAAAGCATTGAACTCCATTCCACGTTGTCGAAAGCCTTCTCTAAATCAACGAATGCAATGAAAGTCGGTATGTTCTTCTCCATTTTCTTCTCTATGAGCAGCCTAAGGGTCTTCTTATTGCTTTTCTATGAGCAGCCTAAGGGCCTTACCCTACTGCTTCTCTTGTACGCTAACTTTTCCTGAATACGAATTGATCTTAATCCAGGAACTCCTCTACTTTTCGTTCTATTATTCTGTAGATTATCCTTGTCAATATCTTCGATGTATGTGTTGTAAGGCTTATAGTCCTAAAATTTTCGCATTTCTCCGCTCTCCTCTTTTTGGAAATGATGATATTTTTCTCGAAACCCCTGGGTATTTATCTTGCCTCGTAATTTTCGCAGGTGGTTCTGTAAAGATTGAATAACGCAAACTCTCCTGCATTTTTTATTAGTTCTGCGGGAATATCATCAATTCCAGAAGCTTTATTCATCCGAAGGTCCCTTACTGCTGCATCAAATTCCGATCTTAACATTGATGCTCCGATATCATCGTTTTCGACTTCGCTTTCCTCTTCGATTACTTTCGTGCTGAGATAGTTTCCGTTGTATAACTCTTTCAGATATTGCAAGATATTTCACAGAGAAAAAAATCATTCACCTTGTCCGGGACTCGAACCCGGACCCTTGATTTCCGGCCAAATGCTCTACCAGTTGAGCTACCAAGACGTCCTCCATCTCTGTGGAAATTCCAGAACCTTTAAAGTTTTTGAGGCTAGCTCGCGAGCTTTGAATTTGTTTCCAGATAATCTTTCCATTTCTTCACTTTTTATTCATTTTCAAACAAAAGTTCTCCATTCTTGTCCCTTATGGCATTGCAGAACAATGGCATCTCCGTTCCTTGAAGTGGTTCCTCACTATCTTACACCTTTCCAATTTCAAGGTTGTTTTGTACATACAACCTTGTTGTACAACTTTGTTCAGTGCAAGGTTGTCTTCACATAGATTATTCATCCATATTTCTCTAGCTTTTCTGGCAATCGTCGAGGGGAAGATGAACGGTAAGAATGGAAAAGTAGGCCTCTTATGAGATATTTGGAGTAAGTTATGAAGGATGTAAAAGAGAAAAATTACGCTAATATGAAGGGGTTGGCCGATAGATAAATTGAGTGGATGGCTGTGTATTCCTAAGGCATGTTCAACAACGATAGATTTCTGTTTTTAAAAAACGTGTTTTTCTTTTACTGGGGAAGATATATGAGCAATTAGATGGCACTGTAATGGAATCTCCACTGTCCCTGGTGTTCGCCAACCTTACATGGAGAAGCAAATAGAGATTCAAGGTCCTTGAAGACGATTCGTACTTATACAATCGAAACCTAGGTTGGTGTCACAATAAAATTTTGTGGAATCTTACAAAGTATGATTTGCTCTATTTTCTACTATCACGCGGTTCCACCAAGTCAAGCCCGAGGACTTCCATTTTATTGCATGGAGAAATTTGAACAAGAAGCCCAATGAACATCTTTTCTCAAACTAATCCTGTGGCTAAGATATGTTGATATCCATAACCTTGTGACAATTTGGATACTCATAGCCTGGCCACATGGGAGAGAAACCTTGAGAAGTTTATTAGAACACCTCAATAGACGTCCTCACGCTACGTGATAGAAATCGTAGAAAATGGAAAACTTCCATTCCTTGATATTGAAGCTACAGGACGGAAAAACGGAGCGTTACAGAGTTTATCGAAAGAAGACTCTTACTGATCGATACTTGAATGCCAACTCACACCACCATCCGTGTCAAAAAGCTTTAGTGATGAAAACTCTGTTTGTGACGTGCCAGAAATATATCCCAACCGTCAAGCTTGAGGGAGAAGGAAAAGCACTTAAGTGTCCTTGCTTCAAACGGTTATTCCAACCTATGGATCGAAAAATTCACCAATGTGAACAGTTGAAAGAGAGAAAAGACCGCGAAGCCCTCTGTTTATGTAGCTGTATTCCATCTGTTTATCTGTATATGCACCTTACATGGCTGGAATTACAGACTATATTTGCAGGCTCTTGAAGAAATATGGTATAATTGGCCGTTATAACCGCATTGACTACATACGACAATCTTCCTGGAGCAGAAGAGCCTTATATACACGAGGGTGGGTATGAAATCCCTTGTGGAAGAGAGTAGGTTGGAGATTCGGGTCGCTCAAGTGAGTGAACGTATTGAGGATCATGTAAGGGCGATATGGAAGAAAGATTGGTGCCTCAATGCCCTCACGGTAAAGAAATACAATATTTCCAAAGAATAATCAGGGAAGCAATAGAGATATTAAAAATAACAAAAAATCTCAGCAGGGATGGCGAATACCAACTTCCATACGTATGGAAAAGGCTGAAAAAAAATCAAATGAAAACGGATAACGGTCTCCATAGTCAGCCAACTAGGACGTTCAGTTTTGTTTGACGAAGCCGGCCGAAAGGTTGGAGAAAGCTCACGTTTACTTGAATTTACAATCAGTGATACCGAAAGCACAGCAAACTTGAAATTGCTACTAAATTAACGACTACATTAGCCTCCGACAAGCAGCGTGCATGAGAAGATTGGTTGCGACCATGTAGCTAGCTATTTTAGTTAGAAAATTTTAAATAGAGTTACCCGTTGGTATCTCCAGGTACATTGTAAAAAGTTTATCTGATTTTCAGTGCGATCTGAATGTAAACGCTGTCTGATTTTACGGTAGTGGTCTAAATTTAAGACTCAACATGCGTGAAAATCAGACAAACCTCCGTCTTATATTAAGAACTTAACAACTCCATGTTGAAAATAAGATGGTTGTGATCTAAAATTCAGATCACCCGGGCTTAAAATAAGCACGCCTTGTTTTGCTCTGCAATTGGAGCTAACCTGCCAATAGCAGAGACTGATGGGCGGAACGTAACCAGGGAGATGGAATTCAACAAGGATTACGAAGCGTAAAGAAGACAAATTCGAAGTCTACAAATTTCATTTTAAGTAGGTGAAATAAGTTTCGTGCGATGAATTAATAGTGTGAGAATGTGGCATTGATACTTAGTTTGTTTGCAGAAGGGATCCGGGTGTATCTGAGTGACGTATCTGGAGACTAAACTTCCTTAATTTGTCTACGTGGCAGGGTTGTAAGAACTAAAAAATAGTCACCCTCGTCAAGTGTTAGTTCCTGACTTAGTTTGTAGATACAACTGGCACACATCTGTGGTATTGAAGACCTTGAATGGATTACTTTGTTTCCAATAAGAGTACAAATTTTCATATTATCTTTGACGTTATTGTTAATGTGTTGCCATTTCAGTCCTGATTTTTTTTTCAATGGAAATTCTATGACCTACGTTTGCTCTATTGAAGAATTTAGTCAGTAAAATAGTACCATCGAATAAAAATATGAAACGTTAGGATTTTAGTTTGTGTGAAGTGTTTAAATATGTAGTTATAATTAGACATCCCATAAAAGTAGGTTTAATTTCAATAGCAACGCGCATTGTTACGTGGGACTTATTTCAGCATGGGCCTATCTTAAAATAAGTCCCACCTGGTCTGATTTTCAGTCCTGCTCCTGCCTTAAAATAAGACAGCCTCTCAAAGTAGGTTTAAATTTCAGTAGCAACCCGCATTATTACCAGACTAGGGCTGCCTTAAATTCAGCATAGGTCCTTCACCTGCCTTATTTTTAGACAAGATATTAGTGCCGAAATTCCACATACACTGTCTTAAAAATGTTGCATCTAAAATTCAGATCGCTTTTGTACCTTAAAATCAGATAAACTTTTTACAGTGATAGTTCGGAATTTTCCAAGTGCAATCAAGTCGAGGCAAGTAATAAAAATTGAACGGAACAGGAAGGAAGAAAAAGAGTAAGTTGGTATGCACCGTGAATGTCTTCCTTTTTTCAATCATACGACTTACTATATAGTATGCCTATATGCCATCGAACCTTAATATGTCATGACATGTTAAGTTTCTGCAGAATAAAAGTGATACGGCAACAGACTGCAAAGTAGTGTTTGTTTAGCAAATAATGTTTACCAAACTATTTCGCTTTATATTTATCGAAATGAAAGGGGGATACCAAGTAAATAACAAAGAACCTGCAGGACGACTACAAGAAAATTATAAAAAAACGGGACCACCTCATCATGATGTCTCATGAAGGCAACGAAAAAGTGAGCAGGAAAGATGGCAAAGGAAGACCTCGGATGAAGAGTGAAAAACTATTTTGAAATGAAGAGGGAAGCAAATAAAAAAGCTGCGTCGAACAACCCTTAGATTCGATGACATCGAAAACAGAAATCAATCAAGAAGAAATGAATAAAAAATCTTACAAAGAAATAACACGTTTATTATAAATTATTCGATCGGAAGGGTGGGAAGAGTACAAATAAATTATCGAATAAATACATCTCCTAAAAGTCGTCGTCTATTCCTCGGCTGAATCCTCCTCCGCCTCGCTCTCCCTGGACTCATGGTGGTGCGGCCTTCCGTGTTCGTCGTGCGAGAACAGCGGGTGCTGCGGTGCGGCGTCTCCCGCGCCGTCATGGCCGTCCGGGTTGTTGATGATCTGCACCTCCGTCCCCACCGACGTCACCTGCCCCGACTCGGGATTCTTCACGTACTGGGGCTTCACCACGACCACCTGCACGTGGGATCCGCCATCGCCGCCCCCGTGGGAACCTCCCCCCCCGGCCACATGTCCATTGGCGCCTCCTTCGTGAGCGCCGGCGCCTCCGTGGGAACCTCCGCCGACAGCGTATCCGTGGCCATGGGCGCCTCCAGCTCCTCCATGGACGCCAGCACCACCTAGGTAAGCACCGCTACCGTGGGAACCTCCTTCAACGATGTATCCGTGGCCATGGGCGCCTCCAGCTCCTCCATGGACGCCAGCGCCACCTAGGTAAGCACCGCTACCGTGGGAACCTCCTCCAACGATGTATCCGTGGCCATTAGCGCCTCCAGCTCCTCCATGGACGCCAGCACCACCTAGATAAGCACCGCTACCGTGGGAACCTCCTCCAACGATGTATCCGTGGCCATTAGCGCCTCCAGCTCCTCCATGGACGCCAGCGCCACCTAGGTAAGCACCGCTACCGTGGGAACCTCCTCCAACGACGTATCCGTGGCCAGCTCCTCCATGAACGCCACCTAGGTAAGCACCGCTACCGTGGGAACCTCCTCCAATGACGTATCCTTGCCCATGGGCACCTCCAGCTCCTCCATGAACGCCAGCGCCACCTACGTAAGCACCGCTGCCGTGGGAACCTCCTCCAATGACGTATCCTTGCCCATGGGCTCCTCCAGCTCCTCCATGGACGCCAGCGCCACCTACGTAAGCACCGCTACCGTGGGAACCTCCTCCAACGACGTATCCGTTGGCGCCTCCAGCTCCTCCATGGGCTCCGCTATGGTGGGCCCACCACGGCAAGTTGGCGGCCGAGGGATTGTGCACCGCCACGTAGTGGACCGGGTGAGGCGCGGGGTGTGGTACCGGGTGGGCCCCTGGGTGCGAGACCCCTTGGATCGGCGCTCCGGAGGCGTGCTGGAGGGCGCCGGGCTTGTGCGGGACGTAGGGCGGCGGCGGTGGCGGCGGCAGAGGTGCGGGCGGCGCGGGGCAGAAGGGGATGTCGAGGTCGGTGGGGACGCAGTTGTGGGCGACGAGGACGGCCGTGACGTGGTGGTCCACCACCTCGGACACCTTGGTCACGTACAGGGTCTTGGTGACGGTCTCGGTGGCGTGGGCGAAGCCGGGCAGGATGGGCAGGGGCGGCAGGGTGGGCAGGGGGGGCAGTGTGGGCAGGGGCGGGAGCGTGGGCATGAAGGGCGGGTGGCGGGCGAAGAGGTTCTCCATGAGGCGAGGGTCCAGCGCCTCGCCTGCGGACGACTCGAGAAGCACATCGTCGCTCCTGTCTGCGGCGCTGCGGGAAACCAAAGTAAGGCGCTCTTTTAGCGACCACCTCCAAGACCTAAGGTAGGGGTCCACGGCCCGTTTTCCCCGGCACAAACCCCTTTTTCTCATACTCATGTCCCGAGTCAATTTCAAAAGTTCCCAAGTCTCCTTTTGATAAATTTTATAAGTGGATGTTATCCCGTTTTTAGTAACAATTTATGTTTCAATTTTGATAATATGAATAAACACTGATATAATGCTGATTTATATGATCAAATATGAAATGCAAAAGAAATCCTTGAACAAGTCTGATAAATATTTTTCAATTAAATATGTTTCGATTAATAGCCTCGTAAATAGAATTAATGTTAGTAATTTTTTATTTATGAATCAATAATTCGACTTAAATAGCAGTTATATTTTTTGTTTTTCTTACTTTTTACTTTGCCCCGTTTTTTTTCAATGTCCCAGATTTTTAAAGTGCCTATAAACTTCAGAATGTCCCAGTTTTTGAGTGAAACATTATGGTAAATCTAACCTAAGGCTATTATTACTGTACGTGTTCTTCCAGCTAAAGTAGATCCATCATGTCCATCACATTGACATGAAATACTTCTCTATAAATTCACATTCACCTTGGAGAATACACCTCTCATTGATATCAAAAGGAAATTTACAAAAAAAGCTCTATGGCCGAGCAATCTCATTTGTGTAGCTCTCCTAGAATTGCAGCGATTAATGAGTTATATTATAGTAGCGTGTGCAGAATTATTATGTAAGCAAGTGAGTAAATTACACAAAAGGCTCTTACATGAGAGATTTCCATTCAAGGCAACACCCCAAATGAAATAACGGCACTTCGTTTGAGTATTCTCAGTCCTAAGCGCAAAAAAGACTTTTGTACAGAGAATATAAAATAAATTGCGAAATAAACTCCGAAATACGATTTGACTACGAAATAAAAGGAAGACTTTGTAGTTCATTAGAAGCAAAATAATGAGTTCTAGTTCCTTAACTAGTAATATCATCCATGGAAGGTGATTATGTCTGACGATTATGGCGAAGATAACCTGTTTTAGGCAGACTAGGAGCTTTTCTCTTTTAAATTTCGTGTATTGTCTGAAAATACAGACATTTATTAGTGAATTCATATTCGACTGCTTTAAGAATTCGAAATGACTTGGTGCAATTTATATTGAATTAAAAGTAAACAATGAGTATGATATTGAATCATTAATTTACGAAAAGTTTTTAAAACAACGTTATTACCAATAAGATGTATACATTTTCCCGCAAACCACTCTTGGGCAAGTTAAATTTGTGAAGATAGCACCCCATAAGAGTCAATCATTTCATTCCTACACTATAATAGTTTACAATATAATATAATATTAGTACATAGTACGTTCTATATCAACGGATAGAGAACTTCAAGTACGGATGCCATCTTAAATTCTCCCATAAGAAAAGACAAAAGGGATGCTATGGGGAATCAAAACTTTTGCGTTATTCATTATACTTTCGGTGTCAGGCTCTTGATCGCTCAGGAAAGTAGACTGTTTTCGAGTGTCTTCTGAATGCCGAGCAGATAACACACTCGCGATGCCTCTCTCAGAGAAAAAGTGTTGCCCGAACACTTATCGTTGAATCTAGACGGGAGTATTAGGACGTTAAGATCTCTCGTAGTCGTGAAAACCTAAGTAATCAGAAATTTTCCATTCGTGGTAATGTATATGCTCCCGGAGTTTCTCCTCGTCCATCGTGCGTACTACACCACCTAGCAACATCAAACAAAGGCAAGAGGCTAAGCGGTGCCACAATGTAAGAACGAGCTCAGAACATTCTGCGATACATTTAAGGATATTGGCAGTGAGTCAATTAACCAGGGCAGGATAAATATTTGGAAAATTATCACAGTCAGTGATTGTAAAAGCATGACACATTTTCTTAAAGAGGAATTAATTATTGCCGCCATGCTTCTCCGGACACGTCAGATAGCTCTAAGTACTTTTCGATTATTCCTGGTTGCTTATTCTTTCGGGATGATAGTCTCCCTGACATCTCTCAGGCTGTTGCTTAAGCCAGCTTTGGACATAATGAATTTTCGACTGAAAAACATTGAAACTCTGGTTTTACGAAACGGATCACCTCGGGGAAAAGCGAATGCACCCGAACACCTGACTATATTTCATCCGTTGACAAACACATTAGCCCTCGGTATCTTCTCCGATCCACCCGGAGTAAACTCACTCTGTTTCCAGCTGGTTCTCCTTGTCCGATTTCACATGGTGGTGCCCGTTGCCGTGGTGGTGCACGTAGCCGTGGCCTGCTGCTTGGTGCGGGAGACAAGGCGGCTTCACTCCGTAAACAGTCATGCACACTGGGTGTCTGGTCTTGGTGGCCGTGATCTATATCACGGGGAAGCAGATGAAACAGTGGTAATGAACAAATTCAGAAACAAAACAGGCAAAAAGTAATAATGCATGTAAAAAAGCTAACTGAACTTAATCCATGGTGAAGAGTCCTATACCGAGAGCTCCAAGGATAAGACTGTCAACGTTATGAAAATCGTGTAAGCCCTCAATCAACATATTTTTCAAACTTATACCAAACCCAAAGCTTATGACAAACATTTGAAACCATATTTTTGTAAGATGGAAAAAAATTATAACAGATTTTGATGCTTATTAATAAATATCAGTTACCAGAAAATTTATATATTTTTCACATGCATTGTTTAATCAACATATAGAGTGGACGAAGCTGCGATGGTGCAATTTTAGGGGACCACAAGTAGACATCTTTCCTGGATAGAAATCAAACTAAAAACTTCATCAATACAAAGGGGATGTAATGTTCCAACCACTAAAGTGGTGCAGCGTCGGAAAATTTACGGCTAAGTAAGCAGGCATGGATGTTGAAATTTAGTTCGTGCTACATTAGAGTAGAACACTTTAAGTGCTTTCCGCCTTCTATAACGCTGTTAATTTAATTAAAGTTCCGATTTATTTGAACTGCTTAATATCAGGTTATAGCTTTTAAACAGCAATTAAAAAGGGTTTAATTTATTCATTATGAATGATAAATTCCATAAAGTGACGCCAGAAACCATCAATTTTATCCAGTGGGTTTAATTTAATTAATTTTATTGTGTTCAGATTCATCACCCCCATCGAAATTCAACGGATACCTTCCGCTGGTAACGTGTAACAAAATGCGTAAACTCGCGATCTTTCCATGCATTGGTGTGCACTAGCTGAGGCGAAAAGCAATCAAGCACCCCTCTTTGACTGGTGCGAGAGGCTTTTAAAATGTTTACAGGTGGTAAGGTATATTTATTGTATCATTAATTCATTATCATAAAGAATTTTTTTCCGTAAAACTCGAAGGGTCTCCAACAGCAGCATCACTATATCCATAAAGTTGATGAATATGAAAGGCCATCTTCAAGAAAGTTCATCAAAAGACGGAAAATGAATATTATAAGACGAACACAAAAGTTGTGCATCTCAAATTAACTCTTTATTACGGGAACGGTAACATCAATCTACCAGTCTCGTTAACAATCTATGAAGATGCATATTAAGTTACTGGACCAGGTTAGATGGCGGTAGTCTACATTATCAGAATGGTTCACGAGAAGGAAAAAAGTTTCTGTACTCATCCGTAGAGTTATGAGGAATTTCGGGAGAAATTGAGGGGCTCATGAGGGACACTCAACACTCAATTGATTGGGTAAGACTGAAAAAAACATCTGTATGAGTAACCAACGATGAACGAAGCAAGAAAGAAATAGTTGGTAGAATAGCCTAGGCAAAGTGGGCATTCTATCAAAAGAAGAATCTACTTACAGCTGGAAATACAAGCGTAGAAGTAATGAAACAGTTCATCAGAACAAACGTCGGGAGCATGTTACTTTACAGCAGTGAGGCATGGACGATGACAACAGCGGAGACGAAAAGGGTAGAAGCATTCGAAATGCTCTGCTACCGAAGAAAGATGAAGATTAAATGGATCGACCGAGTGACAAATGAAGAAGTCCTAAGAAGAGTGGGAGAAAAAGGAAGTCCGCTGACAACTCTAAAAAGAAGACGGGACAACTTAATCGGCCATATCTTGAGACACAATGGCCTGATGAAGACTATCGTCGAGGGAAAAGTGAACGGGAGGATTGGAAAAGGCAGGCCTCGTATGAGATACATGGAACAAGTTGTGAGGGATGAAAAAGAGAAGAATTACGTCACAATGAAAAGGTTGGCCGATAGAAGAATCGAGTGGAAAGCTGCGTCAAACCAATGCTAGGATTGTTAACCAATGATGATGATGATAATCTTTGGCAACAATCATTATCTGTAAAATATTTCATTTCCAAAGTTTATTGAACCAGTAACAAAGCTGCATAGAAAAAGTTTTGGATCTAGAAAGTTACCTAGAAAAAGAAATGCCTACCTAGTCCTGATCTCTGGCTGAGTAGGAGAATGGGTTCTCATGAGATCAGTAGGGCACCGAATGCATTCCAACATGCACTCGATCTAAGTCGACAACTAGAAACGATTATGATACTGTGACGGTACAACAAATATAACTTTAAGCCACCTTTGTTTCGATGCTGGTTGTGTATTCAGGATATCTAGGCATATTAGCGTAGTGGAAGTTCGTAACCATCTAACGAGAAGCACTCTTGGTACTTAGCCAAATCTTTTTATTTCCGGGCCAATTTTGGTGTTATTTACATCACCTTCGTGATATAAAGAGTATCTATTGAAGATGCCTCAAATAACATCGAAACCGGTGAGGTATTTAATAAATAAATGGGAATGAGTACCAAATATGTTTACCACAGTCCGGTTATTCGTTTCTGATTCATCAAGAATCAGGTTGCTTGTGACTATGTTAAGGGGTGAAGGAATTCTGAGGAGGAATATAGATGGAGGAAAGTAAGATGAATGTCGAAAAGGCAGATGAAGATGGGCGAAAAATTAAGATTGACCGAGATATGCCGAGAGCAGAAAACAAGAGTTGGAACTAGAGAAGGAGGATATGGAGAGAGAGAGAGAGAGAGAGAGAGAGAGAGAGAGAGAGAGAGATGACATGCATGGCTCAAGAATGGAGGGGATCGGGTTGGTGTGGTGGCTAGAAAAATGGCCTCCTATCCTGAGGGCCCCGGGTTTGAATCCCGGCACTGAAGGATTTTTCGATCGCATACCGGTCCCCATTTGAGTGCCTCGTGGCGAGGACTTCGAATTCAGGGCCTCGATCATGGATCTTCATACTAGCGTTATCGTTATTTATTGATTAAACTTATCTCAGAGAGAACGTGATATCCTTTCTTTATTTTTCATACAGCACTTCAAATCGCTTATTACAATTAGTGGAGCGAATTTTATAGACGATTATTGTCAACCCTGCGCTATTCTAGGGGTAAACGTTAACGATAAAGATTGCAATAACGCGAAAGATAGATCCGTGAATCCACACCAGTACTCCGAAGGAAACTCGGTCTCCTTTAAGTTGGCTCCACCGAATTATGAAATAGATGTCATTTTTGTGAAAATTTCAGGATACATCATTTTTTTGGCCCTTCTATCGATTGGCAATAAAATAATTTGGCCTTTCCATAATATATTTGAAGAAAAAAGACGCTGAAGATCGGATATTTTATACGTGGTTATACGGAAGAGCATAGCTCTTGCAGTAAAATTTTCAGATTAATAATGTCAGGAGAAATGTCGTTTTGACGAAAAATTAATATAAGATGCGTGACTTTACGTAGAATTTAGCATTAGAAAAAAGTGCTCGCCTTACCACACTTGTTTAATTGTTATCAATAAATTTTTGCTCGAAAAAAGCAGAAAAGCCTTAGTTACGTGAAAGTGGCGCTACAGTATGCTGTTATCATTGGCGACGCTACTTGTGACGGAACGTGCTTACAAGTTTATTTACCGACTTAATTACGGAATATACCTTACCAAGATCCTTCTTATATTTTTTACGTAATTTAAATATTTTATTGGTTATTGATATAGTGTAATTAAAGCCAATGCTTCATTGTTGCCAAACAATTTTCAAAAATACGAATATTAATAAAATTCAAAACAAAGAGTTGTATTTGCAAGGGAGTAGTTTAAAACTAAGTAAGAAAACATTTAACCTATTTTAGAATACGTATTAGCAGAATTGAGCATGTATCCTCACTTTGTAAATTAAACGTGGCAACAACACGTCAGTCATGTTCCGAAGTCAAAATGAGTTAAAAGAGATTGTAAGAAATAGAATGTAACTACAACGTGCTATAAAATAGCATACTCATACAATTATTGTGTATGCGTTATCACCCTGTAGATGATTTTCCATATAGGTGTTTTTCTGGATCGGTATTTATTCATTAAATAACATAGCTCTTTTACGGGATATTGAATCGCGGAGTCACGGTGGAACCTCTTTAAGCAAGCTGAGTGGCCAGCGGCCGTTGGTGAATGGGAGTAGAGCACCTTTGACCTCAAAGATAAATAGTGTCTCACCTGCACGATGACCGTCTTGGTCTTGTGCACCACGTGGTGATGCTGCCGGGTTTCCCCGTCGTCGTCGCTGCTGTCGGCCGATGGCGCGTCGAGGATCCTCTGCTGCTCCTCGCCAACCGGAGAGGAGGACTCGTCGGAGGGTGCGACGGCGTCCGCCCGCTCCAAGGGCGTGGCCTCCTTGGAGGGCCCGCCGAGGCCCAGGAGGCCCTTGAGGCTGATGGAGGCTGCGGACGACGCCAACAGCGACAGCACCAGCAGAGCGCCCAGGGGCGCCGCTGAACGGGACCTCATCGTCGAAAGGGAGCTTTCAATGGCCGTTCACCCTAAGTTTCCTGCAACAGTTTTTTTATTTTTTCATTTAGGAGTCAAAGTGATGTCAGAAATCAACGTTCAGACTTTAAAAATTCTCCAGGCACATTCTATCGGTCGGGTGCTGAAGCAAAGGGATTTATCATATTCTCAGCCAGTTATCATATTCGAAAACTATACAACTTCTTATATATATATTTCAAGAATTAACAAATAGATCCAATATATAAAATAAGAATTAAGGCTGAAAAACATTAAATAATGTGCCCCGTGAAGATTTTACACATGCTTTCAAAACATTTATAAAAATTTATACCCAAATATTTTGACTTTTTCAAGACTACGGTGAACTTAAACAATAAATAAATAAAACCTAGATGAATGGAGAACGTTTCTGTCCTTGCTGACGCCAGCCATGAGAGTTTTTCTGGCAATCAATTTTCAAGTCAAGTTCAAGGCAGGAAAGCGTTATTTTGGCCAAATTCTGTTCATAAAATTTCCAATAAATTACTTTCCTTAAATTCAACTTTTAAAGAGATGAGAGAACCCTCTACGAATCAGTGATCGATTGGACCGTGATGGACCAAATGAGAAGGGAACAATGGGAATTCATCATTTTTCAGTCATAACTAAAGACAGCAAGAAATTGTGCAAGAGAACGATTAGATTAGAACGACTAGCTTCATAATTTTGAACATTAACGGGTGAAAATGGTTATTCCAGTAGTATTTATTTCATTGTATTTAATTTTTTAAGAAATTTTTAATAAAATTATAGTGGGTATGATTGACGAAAAGATTAGATGAACGCAAAATGTCGTTGTATATCTCCCGATCTAACGTGAAAATTCATATCCGAAATTTGCCTATCTTCGTATAAGTTCGGTTCCAGTGTACATAGGAGGGTTGATCAGGATAGAGCTCACCAAATGATATTCCCAACGGAGTGTAATAATCACGCATTAGAGAACGGGGTTATTTCCTCAACAACGTTGGTTTAAATAGACGTGCCTCAAGGCCTCTCTGGGATCCCGCCCTTCCTATGTGTTCGTTCCTTTTCCATGCTCTACCTTTCCATTGAGCTGCCACGCTGTTTCTACATCCTCGGTTACATTAAAACTCCTGCGAAACTACGATGCTGCATGCAATGGCAAATTCGTCCTGTATTCCTTCAATTCACAGCCAATATTTCACCCTCAGTAGTTTGTATCTAATAACTTAAACTCAAAAAAAAGGGACGCAAGCACAACACTTATTTGCCAAACACTTTTACTTTACGGAAAAAACAATCAAGAATGCAATCACGATTTCTCTTATTTCAGAAAATGTATTCCCTGGCAAAAATCAAATACAAAATATTTACGAAGCTAGAGAGCTACCGCTACTTGATCTAATCACATTTCACCACGTAACCTCAGGCTTCCTTGAACCAATGCTTTCCAAATCGATCAATTTCTAAGACAATTTAAAATCATAACAGTCCAATAACTATTCTACACGAATGGTAAAAAATGTTAAACATCTACCAACACACTATTCCATTTCAATTTCTGATTTAATATACCCGCATCTGTCTTACTGCACTATGTTTCTCCCTCTAAATCAGGTGTAACGGCGCCACCCACACAAACAATCGACTGAGAGCCTCGCTTTTAATGTTGAGCTTGTTTCGATAGTGAAAATCGCCGGGGATATCACGCTTTCTGAAAAGGAATCGAAGTCAACGAACCCTCCCCTCACTTTTCCCCGAATGCTCCAAAGTTTTCCAAGGTCTGGTCAACTCTTCGAAGTAGTTTTTCGACCATAAACGAATGAGGAAGCTCCAGAGATTTTGGCGGATGAAGAAGAACGCTACTGGGGTAAGATGGGAGGAGACAGTGAAGACATGTATTGCGCAAGAGGCGATGTGATCGTTGTTAAGGTGATAGCAGAAGAGGGAAAATGGTGGGAGATGGAGCGAGAGGGAAAGAGGAGAGATGAATATAAACAGACCGAGACCATGACAACCTGATGAGAGTCTATGATGCGGGGAGAAAAAAAAACAGAGTAGCAATGCGCGATCAGAACCTACCAAACAGCTAGGATACTTAAAAATGATGAAACCCAAAAGCAGGTGGTTGACTGAAGTGATTCTTGGCTTCTCAATGAGAAAACACAGGGCACACTGCACTTCACCAGAATCGGATGTCGTTCGCTGTCCGAAGCAGCGCGGGAGGGACTCGAGCGGAGCACTCACCTCGTCCTTTCCTCTGTGGCCCGTGGAGTCTCTCTTTCACTGAGTCGCCTGACCTTCCAGAACTGAAAACCACGCGGCGCCTGCTCACTTATTTAAAATCCCCCGATCTCCGAGCAGGGAGAAGGCGGACTATATATAAATTATGTGTGCGCAGAAATGCCGGAGATTTGGACGGGGGGGAGATAATGGATATATTCGGAAGAAAAATGGAATGCGTATTATTTGGTGGAGTCCGTTAGCGGCGGGCGGGTGGAGGGGGGTGCGACGCCGCCCGAGGAAGAGACGGCGCTTACCCGTGTGCCGTTATCAGTCTATATCTGAGCACGCGGGGTGAATCAGAAGAGGGCTCACCGGACGAGGGCGTGGAAATCCGGACTTGGAAGTTTACGTCGAGACGGCTTGATCCATACGAGGGGGAGGGAACTCAGCACAGCGGGGATCCGGAAGTTCCGGAATTGGGGATTCGCGCCCCTAACACACGAGCATTGTGAAGCGTGAATTATCCGACGTTCGCAATTCGATTGGAGCATTTCCTTGAGAGACATGATTTCTGGCTTTGATTACGGGAAGAAGAGTGTGTGGGGGGGAAACACATCGTAAGAAACTAGGATGCCTCTCCCAAACGATTACTAGAATGCTTGACTGCACGTCACCAGATTTCTTCGAAATTTCACCCGTTCCCACTTCCAAGCCAAGCATTTCCCATCATATGCAAAAGAAGCTTCATGATTCCTTTCCTTCATCCACTACCATAAGGTACTTAGGATTGACAATCATTAAAGATTTTTCGTGGGGAAGAAACATCCGCGAAATATGTGGCCAAGCAATGAGGAATCTAGGATTTATTAAAACTGTACTTGGGAAAAGCGACGAGAAGACAAAAGAGCGATGTTACTTAATTCACTAGTCAGGCCCCACGCTGGATATGCAACCTGTGTATGGGATCCGAATGAATTAGGTTTGATCAGAGAACTAGGCAGTGTGCAGCGTAGAGCAGCTAGGTATGTCAAAAGGTGCTACGATACGTTTCTTTGTATATCCGAATTAATAAATTCTTCTAAGAATTAGGTTGGGAATCATTATTAGATCGTAGATTAAAGTACAGATTAAATCTAATACAGAAATTTAAATCGAATAGCTTCATTGAGGATGTTAGATATATAAAAAAACAGCTTATTATGCTGGATATGACCAGATAAAGAGGATTAGAGAGATAGATAGTTGTAACGATAGATTCAAAATGTCGTTTTTCCCGAGTACTATAAGAGAACAGAATAGGCAGCAAAGCAAAGGGATAGGTAGGGGAAATATTGTTAGAGTAGCCTGTAGTGCATGATGCATGTATTAATCCATGCATGATGGGTACATACAGATAAAAATATTTAGATAAACGCCGTTAAAACCAGTAATCCTTTCATTAGTGTGTAGATTCAAACCACCTAGCTGCATGTGACTCTATTATCTAACTTGTTTACATGTAGTAGCCTAGTTGCATGTCAATAGTGCATGATTGCTGAACTTCACCCTCTGCCACACATCTTCGCGGTGGCTTGCAGGGTATCGCGTAGATGTAGATCATTCCATCTACCCATTGTGTCAACCGAGAGATATGAGTTGCTGTGTGGCGCTGCGACACTTTGGCCAAGGAATTTTTCATGAGTTCACGAGGTATTTTTCATGAGTTCTTGTGAAATGAATGAATTAGTAGCACTGCGACAATAGTTGCATGTCAATAGTGCATGTTTGGTGATCTTCATCCCCTGTCACACCCTCTCCCGGCGGCTCGCAGCGTATTACGTAAACGTAGGATTACATACGGATGGCATGAATATATTTATACTACATTACAATGCTTGAAAACATTCTCCGAAATACATGTTTTTGCGCTGAAGCTATCGTTTTAATAGATTTTTAATATAATTTTCCAGCATTATCTTTACATCTTGTGAATACAATTACTGCATCTACTTGAATCCATCCTTAAATCTGCTTTCGCATACATATCCCCGCATATCTACGATGATTGCCATGTTGAATTATAGCACCGAATCATTAAATTCGGTCGTTCCTGCCGTAAAAAAAGGCAGAGGATTGCTTGTATTTACACTCGACACATTCTTCAGAGAACCACTGCATGCGTGCGGACAAGAATTCCATCGGAGCCATATTTTTTAGGTTAAACAAATTTAAACCTTCAGACCATTAGGAATTGATTCGAATTTCGACTCAAGTTCTGATTTACAACCCCGTTCTGAACACCCTCCGCCAGGCATAAAGTTAAGATGGCATCATCTTCACGCGTCCTGGACGTAAACTCAGCGAAGCATTAAATACGGTACTATATTGACGCGGAAAATATCCTGATAACCATCTTTTAACATGAAAGGTACGAACAAACCTCTCACCCTCACAGGGATTTCAAAACCGTTGTATTCTAAGATATAATTTCTGCCGCTTAGAACAGCGTTTGAGCACGCTGAAAACTGACTGATTGTAGAAAAAAGGCTACCCGAAACAGTAACTGGACGTTCGGATAGCAAAGCCTCTGCGTAGACTAGTGTGTGCACCACTGCGCTACTCTAGATCCTCCATTGTGCACCATCAAGGGTGGATCTATAAGCCAGGAGGAATCGGCTTCATGTAAGCCATCACCGTCCACGAGGATAAACGCCTCTAAGGCCGCTTTACGCGATACAATTTTTTGTACAATTTCTTGTACAAACTCTTGTATGAGGAAATTGTACCGTGTAAAGCGGCAAATTATACGAACGTTTGTGCGATTGTCTGAATGACTGAACGGGAAATAGAACCTGTAAACCTGTACTCTTGTAGGGAGTAAATTAGAATATTGCTCTGTAATATGGAACCCTTATGCAAAAAAGTACAGTGAAATTATTGAGAGAATTCAAAAAAGGCTTTTATGGTATATGTATTATATTCGATATCGCGTTTATCCTATTATGGAAAATCATATAAAATACGACAACTTATTGGAAATGTTTCAATTCCATAAACTATTTGATCGAAGAATATTGAATGATCTTATATTTTTACATAACGTAATAAATAAAGCAGAATGTGGCATGTTGCTGAATCGAATAAATTTCCATGTTCCATCCAGAAAGGGTAGAAATATGATGACATTTTATGTCATGAATGTTAATAGTGAATATTGTAAAAATTCTCCTGTTAATAGATTGTGTATTACATACAACAAATATTGCAATGATCTGAATTTATATCGAGACAGAAATACATTTTTAAAAGAACTTATTTCTAAACTTAACACACTGAGGTAATGTTGTTAATGTTGTTAGTGTTATTGATATTTGATAGATATTTATAAATGTCCAATGTTATTAATATTTGTATTATCTTCTTTGTCTAGCGTTTTGACCAGTGCTAATAATATTGTATTATCTTGTTCGATAATTAATTGTTCACCCTGCAATTATATTTATATGTTGGATAAACATTAAAAACAATAAATAAATGAATAAACCTGTTCTAATTCCAATCAGACAAACATACAATTTCGTTCACTTTATACAAGCGTTTGTACAAAAAATTGTATCGTGCAAAGCGGCCTTAACAGACAATCGTAAAGCGCAATATGTGTTCACCTGCTTCTTTGAAGCTCGCTTCCACCTCAAGAGAGCCAGCCATCTTTGGTAATTTAGGTTTAGCAACTTAGCAATTGGCGCACCTTAAAAACAATTTATGGCAAGAAATGTGATCGATTCCTCAATCCTATCATCTCCCTCTTTCGAGTGCGGGCGGAAATTTTCCCTCCCCTTCATCGTTCCCCCCGTTGGCACTCAGAGAGATCCGCTGTTCCTTCGATGAATATTACGCGATTTAAGCGGACATCGACACCTGATTGGTTGGTTATTCAGGGGAGGCGACCGACAGAGGGCATTTGCGCCATTTAGGGTAGGTGGGTAATTGGGTAATGGTAGGAGTTTTCAGGAACTGAGGAAGGGTGGAGTGAAACCACGGCCAAGGGGACCACGGCTTAACGTCCCATCCGACGGACGGAGTACTGAGCTTGAAATGCCCTCCACTACTTAGTCACTCAAGTGGGGACCGGTTTTCCACTGAAAAATCCGCCTTTGGCGGGAATCGAACCCGGGCCCTCGGGATGGGAGGCCAGTACTCTATCCACCACACCAACCCGATCCCCCCCTCCCAATTCGGTTGACCCGATCGGCATCTCCAGAGCATACGGTCAAAATTACTGCCCTATCTCCCCATTTTCCACGATCCCCGACTGGACCCCAACAAAAGGCAAAGACGTCACATTTTCGGAAACTAATATCTATATCTACGACATACCCTGCAAGTCACCTTGAAGGTGTGTGGCAGGGGGTGCATCCACACCAGGAACAATGACACAACAAACAAAAATGAACACTGCAAAACAAACACTACACCTTTAAAAGTTATTGGGGAAAAAAGAAGAAAAACTACCAAATCCCAATCATGCAGTACACACCCATGAATACCATGCATGCAAAAAAAAGCAATGCATGTGAGTCACATTTTGATTTGAACATGCAGGTAATTAAAAAAAATACTATCGACCTACTCTGAATACTGCCTCTATAATTATTACCGATTTACGCGATGTTTAACGTTCGGATCTCGAATCATGCGTGGGAAAAAATGACATTTTAAACCTGTCCGTCCTGCAATCTATCTCCTTAATTTTATTAGAATTATCGAGCATACCAAAATAATTCGGAGCCAGCAATATATGATTAACGTCATTAATGAAATGTCCCTCCTTAAATTTTCCCAGAAGATTAAGTCTATGATTCAGCCTGCGTTGTGACAGCGATTCCCATCCCAATTCGGCTAACATACCAGACACACTGCTTTCCCTATCGTAACACCCTTTTAAATATCTCGCTGCTCTTCTTTGTACTTGATCTAATTTTTAAATTAAGCCTGCTTCATAAGGGTCCCATATACTCGCAGCATATTCTAAATGTGGTCCAACAATTGAAAAATAGTAACGTTCCTTCGTAATCCTCTTAGGCTGATCTTTAAGGAGGTTGGCTCGCGACTGCTTGAGTCAAGTTGTCTGAGGAATCTTATTAATTTAAGTACGAGTATATGCCTGCTAAGTGATCCTTACTTCACAAAGAAAATTACCTAAGCTATTGAAAGTCATAAGTATCACAAGAAATACGATGTAAAGTCGAAGGATTTCTTTTTTATGATAATTTTAATCAGCTCGACGTTGGAGTCAATTCAGCATTTACTTTAAAGAAATAAATTCATGTACTCAATGAATTTACTAATTTATAACACCAGAATATTACTATCAAACTTTATGTTATAATATTTTTCTGAAATATGCTTTAATATCTCATTAGTAATGATATTATTCATACGCCATACATTTTGGCTAGAGAGACCGCAGGGCCACTTGAAGTCAACTAACGCATTTCGTCTGCTATAAGCGCAGAAATTGGTGGATTTAGCGAAAAATACGGTGGGGTGATGCCTTTTTTTCGTGTCATTTTATTTCTTGTGAAATTACGCATAAAATATCAGTTTTTTGCAATAATGACGTCACTATGGTATTTTTAAACGTTATATTCCCATGTGATGGCCATTCTCGCCGTTAATCGTATGTATTTTCAAATGCAATTTGTGCAGAAAGGAGTATCGTGCATATAATTTAATTATCTTTACTTTATTAGACAGAGGAACTTTAGTTCTATAAGTGGTGAAAATATAAAAAAATGACATGATTTTCACTTTTCGGGTCAACCTCATTAAGGTTGACGAGAGGAACTTAAGCAGAAGGTTTGCTCATCGAACTGAATCTGGGGGGGGGGGGGCAATCGACCGCCAGACTGGAGTGGACTCCAGAGGCGCGAATCCACCGCGATGGCGACTTGCAGGGTCAGGAGCTATGCTATCTCTCTCGTCCGTGCACGCTGCCTCACAAGAAGCGCAGACGATGTTAGCACCTACCGGCTAAACGCTCTCAATCGTGACCGCTCCCCCCCCCCCCCCCACCCCCTCCCCCCCATTTGTCTGTCATCACGAACGACAGGGAGGCTGCACTCAAACTAAACTATCGGTGCAACATGAAGAGCAGGCCTTGCCCTTTGAATGCCTAACACTGAAACAATTGGGGAGATATTGTCAGAGGGAGTGGTTTAAGGAGGTTGATCCGAAAAGTGAAAGTCATGTCATTTTTTTTTATTTCAGCACTGATGGAACAAAAGTTGCTCTGTCTAATAAAGTAAAGATAATTATACCAACCCATACTCCTTTTTGCACAAATTGTGTTTGAAATTACATACGATTAACGGCGAGAATGGCCGTCACATGGGAATATAACGTTTAAAAATACCATAGTGACATGTCATTTTTGCAAAAACTGATAGTTTATGCGTAATTTCACAAGGAAGAAAATGACATGAAAAAAAGTATCAACCTACCGTACTTTTTTGCTAAATCCACCAATTTCTGCGCTTATAGCAGACAAAATGCGTTAGTTGACTTCAGGATGTCCTGCGGTCGCTGTTGCCAAAATGATTGATGTATGAATAATATCATTACTAATGAGATATTAAAGAATAAATCAAGAAATATTATATCATAACGTTTGAAAATAATATTTTGGTGTTATACATTAGTGAATTCGTTGAGTACCTACATGAATTTATTTCTTTAAAGTAAATGCTGAATTGACTCCAACGTCGAGCTGATTAAAATTATCATAAAAAATAAATCCTTCGACTTTCCATCGTATTTCTTGTGATTCTTAAGAATTTCAATAGCTTAGGTATTTTTCTTTGTGAAGTAAGGATCACTTAGCAGGCATATACTCGTACTTAAATTAATAAGATTCCTCAGACAACTTGACTCAAGCAGCCGCGAGTCAACCTCCTTGAAATGTAAACTTTTCCGTGTACAATTAGACCATAATTGAAGTTATTGGCGATCTAATTGTTCACTATACATCTACATCTATATCTACATAATACCCTGCAAGCCACCATAAAGGTGTGTGGCAGGGGTGAATTCTCACCAAACATGCACTACACATCATGCATGAAAAAGGATTAGTATTTATACACTGTTCTCTACAGGTAATGTAGGTAAGTTAAGGCTAATTTAGCATGTCTCAATGAAACCAATGAAGAAATACCTACATGCATGCGTAATAGTTTTCAACATTTCCTCGCATATTCGATGTACCTATTACAACTTTTATTTATACAAATCGCATACGGTAGCCCGGAAGATGATGGAGTGGCTGCTCTTCGAAACGTCGGCGTTGCTAAGCCTCACCCGATGCCGAACCTGAAAAGACTTCATTCAAAATATTTACCTTAGATGTGTGCAAATTCCGTCCCTCACAGCGATAGTTGGACCTAAGAAGCTGTTTTTTGCGTCAATGCTTTGAATCCTGGGAGGAATCCTGAGATAATTCACTCTACTTTACAGTGAACAATAGTAAACTCGTTCCTTAAAATTAGTTTGTGTCCGCGAAGGTAGTGGTGTGAAGTCTTCTTCCACTTAGTGATAGACATTTGCGATAGCTTGCAGCGTACTATGTTGATGTAGACGAATCAGGGTTCAAGCACCGAAAAAACCTGAAGAAAATAAATACGCGTCTAGCTGGACTGTATAAGGATAGACGAAAGCGTGACATTGGCGTGTGAAATTCAAACAATTCCTTTCCCTGGGCCACCTACGAAGTTCTGACACACAGAAAATAGAATCACGAGTATTTTTACGAGAGTGTGTCCAGAAAGATTCTGCCCAAGATTTGAACCCGGGACCCTCCGATGCCCAGCACTCTACCCATATGGTCGCAACGACCAGCCTCTATATGTTAGGTCTTGTATTAACTTTTGTAATAACTCTTTATTAATTTTGTGCAACAGCACTTCTATCTATAAGTAAAAAAAACAAATTAGCAGTTTACCTGATGATGACGCATATGCGTCAACTCTCGTGATACCATTTTAAATTAAATGAGTAGAGGGCACACATTCTATTTTTCTTCTTCTCTTTGAAATAATCTTTGACATTTGGCTTCAATCCATCTGGGTGGTTGAGGTTGTTGTCGGACGATGCCTGATGATTCACCCTCTGCCACACGCCTTTATGGTGGCTTGCAGGGTATTATTATGTAGATGTATATGATTGTGATCACGATTGTAATTCGGGAGATGTGATTGACCAATAGCATCTCCCGATGCAAATGGGAGATGCCATTGATCATTTGCGCCAATCGAGGATAGGTGTTTTAATGGTAGGGGGGGTAGGAATTTTTCCAGGAACGGAGTAATCCCACACTGAAACCTTTATATTTCCCATATATGGGACATATATGGGAAATATATGTCCCTTATATGTTACTTATATTTCCCATATATGTACCGTATATAGGCTTCAGTGTGGGAAGGGTGGAGGTTCGCCTTTCATTTTTGGAGCGCAGAACAAAAAGCATCCTCACGGAAAACAGAAAGTGTTATTCGCAAAGCTGGTGTTATTTTCCGAAAAATGGATTGAAAAATGGCAGAACGTGTCTTTATAAAACGTATTCCGCAACATCTTGCTGGTCATTGGACGCGAATACTTCATATAGCCTTCCTCAAACCGGTTCAATCGAAAGACTTTTCGGAAATGTACGTCTATTTTCGTACAGGACAGAAACTGTGGCAAATGATACGATCATGTACGAGAAATCAGCTACTTTTCCCTTATTAGACCTCATTTAGAATACGCTGCCAGTGTATGGGATCCTTACGAAATGGATTTAAATAACGAACTTGAGCGGGTGCAGCGAAGATCGGCAAGATTTGAAAAGGGACGGTATGACAAATATATCTATTAGTGTAACCAGTCTATTAGATGAACTAAAATGGGAATCATTGTCAGACCTTAGGTTAAAAATTAGACCTAATCTTTTAACTAAATTCCAAAACAGAATTTTCACCGTAGGTGGAAATTTAGACTTGGTCTTTTCAGTAAATTCCAAAGCAATGTTTTCACTGATTCACTGATGTTTCACTCCAACTTACTATGGTAGACTGGACCATGATTATAAAAATTAGAGAAATTGATTGCCGGACTGACGGATTCAAAATGTCCTTCTTTCCTCGTACAATTAGGGATATGAATAGCTGAAATATATCTAATAGTATAATTACAAGTGCCTCAATGTGTTGTTAGCAAAGGTGTTAGCAAACAGTCTGCATTACAACTGCATGTTGGTAAAAGGACTTAAAGCTAACCCAACTAACAGCATGTTTAGCATGCTTGCTTTACTATTTTTATCTTTTTTTAAATTGTTAAGTTATGAATAGAATATGATTGCTAATCATTTTTAAGCATCATATGCAGTGCATGTTTGGTGTGAATTCACCCCCTGCCACGCACCTTTATGGTTGCTTGCAGGGTATCATGTAGATGCAGATGAATTATTATGGATAACTAGAGGGTCTGAAATCACCTGTGTTCATGTAGGACTTGCTTATCGTATTTGGCAACAATGAAGCTGAAGGAAAAGTGGAATCACAATGCTAAAATAATCCTACTCAAAAACTCCGCGGCAAAGCAACTTGATTAGGTGTAAATGATAGGGCGGGTTACTTATGCTTTTTTCCTAAGATATAAAAACATTGTAGAATACTATTCGGAGTCTCCCATTGCATTCTGATCCTTTTATTTCGCCAGTGAAAATAATTTTTTTTATATGGGAAAAGGAAGCCTTTACACTGAATGCGCTGTGTTAGTTGAAATCACACGAGCAGGCTTTAAGAATGCCATTCATGAATGAATTTGATTTCCAAAAAGTGACTTTTTTGATAATATACCCATGACTGGAGAACTGAGCATACGAATCGCTCATGGGTCACTCCATGCCAATTCACCGAACACTTGTTGCAGCACCATTTCAGAAAAAAATTCAAATTTAACACACTTACTACTACATGTCTGTAAGGCTCAAAACCAATGTTTGCTAATGTTTTTCCCATGACCTCAAGGACTTACAGGCCCGTGAAGGTCACAGCACACTGTAAAAATGACACTTTCAGCGAGTATCGGTAATTAGAGTTACTCGAAAACTACAGGTTGTAGTAGAATGTTTCAAATTACCATTTTGATGATCATAAATTGAGCTTTCATTTGACATAGTTTTTAATAACCTTACTATGTAACATCTATGAGGACAATGAGTACAAAGTTTTTACACAAATTGCTGTTTTTTTACAACTTTTGCTATTTATTTTCTTATAGAAGGGTTGTGATCACAAGTTCTATATTTTTGTTATAGTATATTTGGGTACCATAGTAAATGTGTGTAAGAAAAATGTTGTGTGTTTGTTAAGCCTTTAGCTGTTACAAGCTTCCGAAAATAGGAAGCATAGAAAATTTAGCATTTTCGGCCCCTGTATCTCTGGTAGGGGACTTATTAAAAATTTGAAATTTTCAGTATAATAAGCTATAATCATATTAAGAATGCACGAAAGATTTTGAGTATGTGTTTTGACTCGTTTGGAAGTTACATGAAACTGAATTTGCAAAAAAATTTCTCTCGTATATGGGACTTCATGACCCCAAATATCATTAACGGGCAGTTTTGTAGTAGATAGTATAGTGTGAATTACTTTTTCGGCCGTATTTCCGCTGTGAACTGTGAGAGTTCGGAATCGGGATTTCGCATCCCGAGGCGTTGGTTATCACATCTCAGGAATTTCCCCCTCGCCCCCTGAATCAACCGTGTGACGTCGGCGCCACCCTCCCTTCTTTCTCTTCCACCGCCCCCATTAGTCGGCAACGGCGGCGGCGGAGGCGGACGCCCCCGGCCCGAGGGAGAGAGAGAGAGGCCACCCACACACAACAACTCCAGCGCCCGATGGGTAACGGCATGTGCAGGGAGCTGTGGCCCGCGGCAGGGACGGCGAAGGGCCAGGTGGGCCCTCCTCGACCCGCGACTCGCCCCAAGATGGAGAACGCCGTCCTCAGGAATAACGCTAAGCAGGTCAGGAAGGGAAATGTGCCGTAACGGTGGAGGCGAAGTGTATTGAGACACCAAGCTATATTCGGCCACGAAAGTGAGATTAGGAAGATAGATTGCTGTACAGAGAGAGAGAGATTTCAAATGTACATTTTCCTGCGAGGAACCCGAGATCATAACAGGCAAGATAATATGCGACTGGGTAGGCGTAGGTTATGCAGGTAGCAGCGTAGTTTGAAGCGCATGATCATAAAACTTCAACTGCTGCAGGCTCTACTTTGTGGAATGACGGCATTATGGGAGAAATGGGAGAGATTGTACCCCAGATGATGACGTGCTAACGTCGAAACCGGTTGGGTTAAAATAAATTCGTGGAATATGCACAAAGTGAATCATTTCTCCCATCATGCATGATCATAGTTCTATTACCTCATAGATACTAACTGCATCCTTGCAAGCGTAAATTGAATGAAAATTAATGTAAGGCATCAAATGCCGAACCGAATGATATGAAATATAGTACATTATATATTGCAATGAATTGGTTGCAAGCGGCTGGTGCATGCATGACTAACACGTATCCATTATTAGTTTTATTGTGTTTCTTAGTGCAGGTAGGTAGATGATGTTGATGTAAGGCATTATTCACCTCCTGCCACACGCCTCAGAGGTGGCTCGCACGGTGATCCGTAGATGTAAATTGTAGATAAAATTAGAAAGACAGGAAGATAAATGTGGATAGGATTAAATTTTTAATCTTTCCTGCGTACATCAATAATAAAGAAATGTGTGTATATTGGGCTAAGCATAGATGCATGGGATTGTATTGATAAACGTAGGCGATGGAGTTCCTTAGACTTTCAGCAATCAACTTTATAGTAAAACCAGTAATAGTACAGTTGCTAATAATCCGCCTGTGTCCGCAATAGTTGAGCACACGTGCCGTGGAGTGACCCTTGCGACACAAACACCCTTACGCCACTAGCAGAGGGCTATGTGGATATAGACGAGCAATAATACCTAGGGGTATTCATCGTGCCCCATTTAGGCTTGTATCTTGGAATAAGACAGACACATGATCTTTCCTGGGGTGAACACATGCGTGAAATAATGGGTCAAGCGAATCGTAAACTGGGATTCGTCAAAAGAGTACTGGGTAAATGTGACGACCATGTACGAGAAATCAGCTACTTTTCCCTTGTTAGACCTCATTTGGAATATGCTGCCAGTGTACGGGATCCCTACGAAATCGGTCTAAATAACGAACTTGAACGTGTGCAGCGAAGATCGGCAAGATTTGTCAAGGGCCGGTATGATAACCTTATTAGCGTAACCAGTCTATTAAATGAATTAAATTGGGAATCATTGTCAGATCGTTGGTTGCAATTCAGACTTAGTCTCTTAAACAAATTCCAAGACCATATTTTCAGTGATGATGTTAAAAACATTTCGTGAACCCCAACTTACTGCGGTAGTCTGGACCATAATCACAAAATTAGAGAAATTGATTGCCGACATGGCAAATTCAAAATGTCCTCGTACAATTAGGGATATGAATTGCGGTAAATATGTTCAATACGAGTGTAGCAATGGATAACATTGGTAGCAGCATGTTGGTGTAAGGACTTGAAGGTAACCCAACAAACAGCACGTTTTTGTATGCTTAGTTTGCTATTTTTATCTTTTTAAATATTGCAGTTTAGACTAGTATATGAATACTAATCCTTTTAAATGCATGATATGTACTGCATGTTTGGTGAGAATTCATCCCCTGCCACACACCTTTGAGGTGGCTTGCAGGGTATTATGTAGATGAAGATGTATGCGTCTGATGCCACGGATTTGATTTTGGGCCGTGTAATCACAGCTGTACTATTGAATCATCCCAGGTGAACCTGATTAATTGCAATTCATCGTAAAGACCCACGTGGAATACCAATCAGTAATATGTCATTTAAATTTGTCGCAACCTCTTCTGGCCATGATCTCAGAAACATTCCTTAAAGATATACTTAGTTATAAAAAATGCAAATAGTAACCGTAATAAATAAAATAATTTTTTTAATATAAAACAACTTGAGGCACCTCAAGAAAAAATTGGCACAATCATGCAGAAACTCATCAGCACTATAGGTGGTCAATTTTAATGTTGATCATCTCAATCCCTTCGCTATTGGCTCACTCTATGATATTCACATGTTTTTTTCCCTTTAAGATCCTTCATACGTTTCTCAGCCGTAGTCTACCTCACCAGTGCTAACCACTTACTTTTCCCTTAACGATTATCTCGATAAGACAAAGGTGACTTAAAATGAGTCCGAAAAGGTTGTCCCGCCTTCTTTTAAGAATTTTTATGGAATGGCTTTATTCGCAGACTTGCTCCATTATCTTCGCTTATCGGTAATCCCTTTTTTATGTTCCAAAGTCCTCCAAAGCCATCGGTGGGATGCGAAATGATCTTTATGATGGCGGTTGATGACTCACCCAAATCAAGGAGCATGCTCCCTGTGGGCGTTCTGTTTTCCTACTTACGCACATGTGTGCGTATTTTGTTTGGCTACCACCTTATTTTTTTAAATATTTCCTTCTATCTCTGTCATGACAGCTCATTTCGTCATTGGCCACACGATATATTGTATTTTCTCCACTGCAGAAATATTTGTGCTATTTCTTTGAATTTTTCCATTTATTTATCTATGTAGGCACTAAAAAAATCTTGGGATAATAAACACAGCTTTGCCTAACTCCTTTACTCATTTCCCCTTATTCAATTTTGATTCAACTGCAGTCATTTGACATTAAATTATGCGGTGGATATTTTTGCATTATGTGGAACACAGATTTACGTCAGAAATTGAAGTTATATATTTAGTCTAGCTATCTAATCTTATCAAAGGTTTTCTATGAGCTCAAAAGTAAAGAGTCCAACTGTAATTAGATTAATATGACGAACAATGCGCACTTCTTCTATGGCTTCATGGTCTTGTATTAAATGGCGAATATAACAAATACTTCTCTTTCCAGGATTTAAAATGTTAACAAATTAATTAGTGCAAAATACGTCAGTAAAGAATGACATGAATTTGTTTCGTCAACCATCACATGAACCATTTGAAACAATTATCTAAGCATCATAAGAAAAGATAAAAAGATTACGAGATTCAAAAGTGCACACATGAAAATTTATCAAACATTTTCCTTCCCATTGGAAAATTTTTAGCTTTTGGCTATGTCAAACTACTTCATCAAAGTATATTCTTCCCCATACAGGCCGGCCATAAAGCTACGAAAAACCAGGTGAAAACCGAAGTCAAATTCAATTATCGCTTACGACCTCGACAGAGCTTTCTCCTCCATTCGGGACATGAGCAAGAATGTTCCATCACGACTCCTAAAGCTATAGTGTATCGCATTTATGGGGAAAATCAGATTGGTCAATTGTATGGAATTTTTCCTTTGTCATCGTAATTCCCAAGTTCTAAGACGCCATATCTTCTAATCAGCTATTTTCAAACCATGCATGAAAAGTACCCGCGGTTTCACTAACTTTCTCAAAAATGTTATTAGTCCTATATATCTCCTAAATCTGAATTATGCTAGGACTCTTACGGAAAAAACAGGTACCAATTGACTGCCAATGGCCCCGTCATAAGCCCGAAGCTCGTGTTTTAAGCGCCTGCATCAAAATCACACAGGAATGAAACCAGTCCACTGCCTAACACAAGAGGCACGTTTGATTAACACTTGAAAGACGCGGCACGAAGGGGAAGACTGACTAATAGCACTTTTTGAGTTTAAGTAATCCTCCCGTTCCGCAACCTTATTCTGCCAAGGATGTACTCACGGCGACCATATCCTCCTCATTCGCAGACTATTTTTCCTTTTTTTACAAAAAATATGAAGCTATATATTTAAATCATTTAGATCACGACATTATGATATACTTCAAACCATACTGGGCACAGAGATTCATGCAAATTAAGCAATGGTTCTTCTTTACTGTGGGTCAACAAACTGAGTGAAATTCTCTCGGGATATCCGCTCAAATTATACTTTGGGAAAAAATCAAATCCTTCATTACCTATTCCTACGGTGTGGAATTCATCGCAGTATTCTTCGATTGCAGCAGTTCGGACGAGACAAAACAAAACTTCTAAGGGCTAGGGCACGTAAGAGATTTTGCTTTATCTTTCTGTCTCGTCTTGAAGCAAGGTGCCTTCTTAGGTGCCGGGACGAAGATATAATTCCGAAATTTTCCAGAATCCGCATTGCTGTAAACTCTTCTGCAGCAAGATGCATGGCAAGAAGAGCAGGCCTTGCCCTCGTTAGTGAAAGTATTCATGTCAAGCGGAGAGCACTGGATGCGAAGGACCTAAAATCATAGCATCCTCTCCCTTGGATTAGGAATACATAGATAGAGCCAAAGCCACTCAAGAAGATCTATCACTCCCGAGAAATATAGAGAAGCAGAGGAGGACATTTGAGCGACTCTCCGTGCAGGAGAAGACAGTCTATACTGAGAATCAAAACCTCTCTGTGATCAACCTGACTGATAAAATCCATGATGAACCCACAACGGCAGCCCTCTCGAAAGGTCTCAACCTTTCTCCCACTCCATGGAGAATTCATTTCGAGGATTATATGGGAGGAATAGAAGGAGCTATCCAGAAGGATCATGGGGATGCGTTAGAGGAGATAAGAAACGAAGTCGCAATGTCTCTCAAAAGATCTATCTTGCGACGGTACTCATGAAGTGCGAATAAAAAAAAAGTCCAAGACTTTCTACTGGACGCAGTCTACCGTCCTCTTTCAGGGGAACCCACAGGCATTTGGACTAGGAAATCCGCCTCCCTGATTAAACAGGAAGAAATCCCCTCGGAGACTTCCGAAATTTCACAGGCGACGGTCTCCCCCAAGACTCTATGAATAGTACCAAGAATCCATAAAGGCGGGACCCCATCAAGACCAATCGAGAGTACTACAACCTATGAACTGTCCAAATACCTCTCAGGGATCATCTCACTCTAAGTGCGAAGCACCGTATTAATAACACGGAGGAATACGTGAGAATAGTGAAAAAAAATACACTCGAATGCTGAGAAGGTAATGGTATGCTTCGGAGTCACCTCACTCTTAACTCGTGTTCCCCTGATAAATATACATCTACATCTACATAATACCCTGCAAGCCACCATAAAGGTGTGTGGCAGGGGGTGAACTCTCACCAAACATGCACTACACATCATGCATAAAAAAAGGATCAGTACTTTTATAGGTACTGTTCAAAACTACGCTATTTAAATAAGATAAAATAGCAAAACATACATGTAAAAACATGCCGTTAGTTGGGTTAGCTATAAGTCCTTATACCAACATGCTGCTACCAATGTTATCCATTGCTACACTCGTACTGGATATATTTACCGTTATTCATATCCCTAATAGTACGAGGAAAATAGGACATTTTGAATCCGTCAGTTCGGCAATCTATTTCTCTAATTTTATGATTATGGTCCAGTCTACCATAGTAAGTTGGGGTCCGCAAAATATTTTTAACATCATCACTGAAAATATGGTCTTGGAATTTGTTTAAGAGATTAAGTCTGAATTGCAACCAACGATCTGACAATGATTCCCAATTTAATTCATTTAATAGACTGGTTACGCTAGTAAGGTTATCATACCGTCCCTTTACAAATCTTGCCGATCTTCGCTGCACACGTTCAAGTTCGTTATTTAGACCGATTTCGTAGGGATCCCATACACTGGCAGCATATTCCAAATGAGGTCTACTTCTCAAATACACTTCAACTCCAGGAAGCGCCTTCGACAAGTAGTCGTTAGGTCAAAGTTGAAGTCACAACAAGTTGATTTCATCGTATTTCCCATACAATGAAAGATATTCTGAGCATAAGGACGGTGCGGCGATTGGCTCTCCTCTCCCACCATCCATTGCCAATTTTTTCATGGAGAAATTTGAATAAAAAGCCTTCTCTCTAGCCCCCGTGAAAGCAGAGTGCTTCCACAGAGGACACTTTTCAAATTTGGCCACACGGACTTGTCGCTCTCCAAGAGTTCCTGAACCACATGAACAACCAGCATGGGAATATAAAAGTAGTAAGTAGTAGTAGAGTTAGGTATCAAGGTGCGTCGCCGGCCACGGCCATTTGCACCATACAAAACCTAAGATATAAACAGCAGTATTATTACTAAACATTAAACGTAGGCGTATTTCTGAACTGCTATTAAATATTCATTCAAAACTATAAAAAGACTGGTAAAATCATATTTTGGTAAAAAGGCGTATCATAAAATCTGGTAAAATCATATTTTGGTAAAAAGGCGTAAAGATTTAATCTCTTAAACAAATTCCAAGACCATATTTTCAGTGATGGCGTTAAAAATATTTTGCAGACCCCAACTTACTATGGTATACTGGACCATAAGCACAAAATTGGAGAAATAAGATTGCCGAACTGACAGATTCAAAACGTCCTTTTTTCCTCGTACTATTAGGGATATGAATAACGTTAAATATATCCAGTACGAGTATAGCAATGGATAACATTGGCAGCTGCATGTTGGTATAAGGACTTAAAGCTAACCCAACTAACAGCATGTTTTTGCATGTATGCTTTGCTATTTTTATCTTTTTTTAAATAGCGTAGTTTTGAACAGTACCTATATAAATACTAATCCTTTTTTATGCGCGATATGTAGTGCATGTTTCGTGAGAATTCACCCCCTGCCACACACCTTTATGGTGGCCTGCAGGGTATTATGTAGATGCAGATGTAAACAAATCACCATACGCCCAGCGCAATTATTGACGGAAACACCGAAGACTAGGAAATATTTTAGAATTATTAACAAATCAATAATCAATACGACCATGGCATACCGAGGACGATTCCAGAGTTTGACACCGAAACGTTGGCATGAAATTCACTCACCTGGTGGGTTTAACAAAAGTATTTTTCACACAAATAATGCGCCAGAAAAAAACCAAATGCTTCAAACCATAGATGATTCAATCATGATAAATATAGATGATTATTTCGATAGTAAGTTTTATTTATTTAACTCATTACTTTTATTAATTCTTCATTGCTCAATGCATATCTGCATAATGGAACTATTTTAGATACCAATGTGAATAGAAGAGCACCAAATACACGCAATGAAAATCTTAGAAGTAGATAATAACGTATTTATGTGAGAAACTTGATTGTGTATTTCGATTTGGCATTTCATTTCGGTTTATTTTATTGAAAAACAAACTATAATAGATATACTTTTGGAAAAATATTATTATGCCAGGCTTCGCAATGGCCATTCAACATTTCCACGAAGTAAAGCCTGAATCAGTCGATATTGTTTATTCGTGCTGTGACTAACTGTAATGCATTCACTGTGAAGTAGCAAAATTAAAGAATAATTCTTCCAATTCTGCGCTATTGTGCGTCAGAGAACCAACACATTTGTCAGAGATAATTTGTTCCTAGGTGTACTTATATTCCATTCGTAACCGTCGAGATCTGCAGCCCATCGGATCGACTGGATGAGCCCCCAGGCGTTTTTCGCTAAGAGTTTCGGACGCCGGGTTTCTCTCCACCCCTCTCTGCCTTCACACCCTCCTCTCCCTCCCTCCGTTCCCAGACAAATTGCTACCCAACTACCCACATATCGTAGTGGCGCAATTCAGCTGTTATATCAAGAGGGATGCCAGAAGATAACGGATAAAAATCTGTGCCACGTCAGAGGAATGGGACCGATAGATGACGCATCACGACACCTGCAGAAACGAGTAAACAAACCGGTTAAAAAACATTAGTAAGAGTTAAAAAGTGACTATCAGGAAATCATGGATTTTTGGAATAAATCCTTAAAGTAGTTAAATGGAGAAGGGAATGGAAATTCACCTAACCTCGGAGACTTCGCGAAAAAAATCTTCGCTGACAATTGCATTTACTGAAAGAATAAGCAGTGATTAATATGATGCGATGAGACACCATCACCGTCCATTGTCCCGGTGGAGCTTCGGACCTTATCCTATCCCCATCCCTTCCATACTTATCCTTATGCCTTTCCTCCCGGTCTGAAGCGCCTATTAGTGCGGCAACAAACTTGAAAACACCCATGATGTCCATTGTCCCGGTTGTTTCGGTTGGCTTCGGACCTTATCCTATCCCCATCCCTTCTATTCCTATCCTTATACCTTTCCTCCCGGTCTGAAGCGAATATTAGTGCGGAAACAGACTTGAAAACACCCACAGAGTCCATTGTCCTTGTTTTGAAATAATTTTAATCCAATTTGATTGCAAATAATAGATTCGGATAAATATTCGTTAATAATATTTATTTTTTACTAAAATACTTGTTATAAATATGATAAATATTTGTTGATAATATTTATTTGGAATTAAAAGATCTCGGATGAGATTTGATCAAAGATTGTCCTTTCTTCCATCAAAATCTTTGTCAAATATATTTACTTCAAGCATCACTAATGGAACATAAGATAATAAACAAAGAAGCACATACACGGTTGCAACGAGATATGATTCACGGGTAAAACTCGATGACTATTGAACCTAAATTCCTTACATAAAAACCCGCTGATATAGTAATAATATTTCTATAATTGGCAGTAGCTATTCAAATATTCCATACGAAGGAAGACAATAACTTTAGATTTGAATTGTGTATACAGAAATTTACCTAATTACCAGACAATGCTTTACCCGGTCTAACAACCTTTTTGCAATAAAAACTCAGTGTTAATAATTTTTTAGGTGTCGTTTTAAATGTTTCTTAGGAAAGTGGAAATCACTATTTATTCTCGTGAAATATGTAATTATGGATTTTATCATTGGAAATCAGAATGGCACTGAAAAATATTGGATAGAGCCTCTTTAAATTTTATGAACAAATATTAAAATATTGCATTGACAAACATTATTGATATTCATCCATTACTAAGTATTTGACAGAGTTTCAAATTTTATTTAAGTACCCGTTACAATTTAATATGAGTTTTATGCCCCTATTTTGTAATATTTGAAGCATTTTTGCCACTAGATAAAAACATAACTATACTGCAAAAGTTCAAATGAGGTTAGAAAATGCAATTGTATACAATTCAGGTTCATTATAAGGTTAAAAATTTATTAAACCTATGGATGAATTCAAACTTTTTTTGAAATTTTTTACAGGTATAATCCATTACCACTCAGCTTCCTATCAATAATTATCAAACACTAGTACTACCAATTGGATTCCACCAATGTTACTCCAAATTTTTCTGCAATAATATTTAATTAGCTACTTTTGACACAAATTGAGATCGTGTGCACATTAACATTGCCTAGTATTTTCAGCATTTAGTTTTAATCTGTGGAAAGTAAACCAGTAACTTAGCACATTTTAACCCTCATCGATTTGTTTGATGTAAATTGACAAAAACCAAATGAGATGCACTGCTCGATAGGTAAGCGTTATTATTATTATTATTATAAGTATTCTCCCGGTGAAGGTAGGTTTAAATGGACATTTAATTCTTCCCACCCCCTAAATTTCACACGATGTCCCTCTTCAGCCCCTAATCGTTCCATCCAAGCCACCCGTTCTTCTCCTCCCTCTTCCCCGCTTACCCAACGCTCTTCCCTCAATCACCCCCTTCAAAACGCCATCCCCTTCTATTACCTTTTCCACCCACACCTTCTGCCTTCTCCTAATTTCATCTATCACATTTCTCTCCTCTCCTGCCAATTCTAGCACTTCATCGTTCGTCTTCTTTTCGACCCACTTTATTTTCTCCATCCTTCTCCACACCCACATTTCAATGACCCTAAGTCTATTTTCATCTTATTTTCGCAAAGCCCACGTTTCCGCCCCATATATAGTGCAACGCTCCATATTAAACTTTTCACTAGTCTTCGGGTGATTTTTTAAAATGGACACAAGTAACCAAATAAGATGCACTGCTTTTACAAATGGACACAAGTACGCATTCACTAATTATCCAAACTTTTGTAAATATAAGTTTATGTATTTCATCTATTGCTAGATAACACGATTAAGAATTTAATGCAAGTAAAGTGGTTTTTTTTCTTTCAAGGTGACTCAGCAATTCGCATCCATGCGCCCGGATTCACCCGTCTTGAAGGAGAATCACACAATAAGGTAAATTGGAGCGAGCGGAAATGCACTTTGAGTGGGTGTATGACGAGTGACGTTGAGGGAAGCAACAGGAAGTTGCTCCCGCTCTCCGTGTCAGAAAACAGAACTGACCACGACAGAAGGTGGGTAGAGATGCGCAACGGCCAAGTGAAGTTCTTTTCCTCTAACTTCTTTTGGGACCGGTCAAAGAAGAGAAAATCACGTCCTCGACGCATGATTAAATCACATCCATTTTCGGGCGAACCTCAAAGTGAATATCCCCTGATCGATTAGGATTCATCATGGAATTTTTTTTCAGCAATGAGGAGAAGAGAATCATAATGCGAATTATTCCCGACTGCCACAATGGGGGCGTTTACTCGGAACCGAAATCGCAATTTTGTGCACGAAATCGTTAGATGGAAACGAAAAAAGAATTTTAGTGAAAAAAATAATCTTCTAACCACAACCATTCACTCATAAATCAAAAATTAAATTAATCAAAAGGTGACGCCCACCGAAAAAGCTGCTGTGATATCATTGACGTCATTTTCATCCCGTCCTTGACTGCTTTTCGGGAAAGGGAAGGGAGTGGAGGGGGGGTTCTCGGAAGGTCTGCTCGCACATATACTGTCGCAGCTGCTCCTATTGCCAGAGTCAGCTGTGTACCCCCATTGCGATAAGGCGAAGTAGCTTCACGGGCTCAGTTGTGATTGGACGAAGTCGATATAGTTTGCCATTATTTTTTATTGCCGAATATGATAGAGTTTGTAAAATAAAAAGACCCGTATTTTTTCCGTTTTTTGATCCTTCAATTATTTCTCGAGTTATAGGCGGTGAAAAACTGATGTTTTTAACCCTACCGGAAAAGTGGGTGTGGTGCAACCTCTGACGTATATTGACTTCGTCTAATTTCAACTGAGCCCACGAAGCTACTTCGTTTTATCGCAATGGGGGGGGGGGACACAGCTGACTCTGCCAATAGGAGCGATTGCGACAGCATCTGTGCGAGCAGACCTTCCGAGAATCCCCCTCCACTCCCTTCCCTTCCCATAAGAGCAGTCAAGGACGGGAGGATTTATGAGTGAATGGTTGTGGTGAGAAGATTATTTTTTTCACTAAAATTCTTTTTTCGTTTCCATCTAACGATTTCGTGCACAAAATTGCGATTTCGGTTCCGAGTAAACGACCCCATTATATACACGTAGGAATTATACACTCACGATAACGTTCCATTGACCGGCACAGTCATGGAACCGCCGATATTATGGATGAGTGGCACGCTCAAAGTATTAACAAATTATTCAGCAGAATCGAACCATGAGGAGCTAGGACATACGTTTGAAGTTAAGAGAAATCGTTCGCTAATAAAGAGATTAAAAAAAAAGGAATCTCTCAAACACATGATGAGCATCACCCAAGGAAATTTAGTACAGTGACTCTACATTCGGCAATCACTGCTCATCAAATTTTTTAAAAGAAATTTGGTTAAAAGAATTCAATAAAAAGAATCATACACTTTTCATTCACTAGCCTGTTGGGCAATGTGTACACCTAATTACCATTTTGTAAAAGAATCGCTGTCCATTAAAATAAAAATCGAAAGAAAACATTTTCTAAACTACGTGTTACAGGACGTTTTTATTCTTTTTTTTGAGAATGAATGCTGTAGTAAAACTGCCTAAATTTGAAGTATAATTATAGGATATATATTAGCATAGAAAATTTCAGTGAACTTCATATCTGATGGATCGACTTGTACTTCTGATTTCTACCCAAATTAAAATGTATATGAAATGTTTCAATGAAATAATAATTATTTTTGCATTTCTGACATAACAATAACCCAAATACGTCTATACTCCCAAACAATCGATGAAAATGGGAGATAGAGTGCTTCAAGGTGAACTACTCTCAAAAATTTTTTCCGGTCGATTATAACCTCTATTCTACATACTCTTCTGATAGCTGCCATCCGAGATATACATGACCTATCGGCAGCTTTGACGAGAGAGTCCAAGGCTAGGTTTTATGATGCCTGGTTATATACTTTTCAGTCTTTCAGGTGAAAACCTTTGTGGATAAGCTCTTCCGATACACGTTCATTGAACCATCTATCTCATGAGAATAAATTTTACCATAAGTGTATACAACTTAGCGTCATTAAGTACTTAGCGTCTCTGCTTGAACTTGATGTTGGAATGGTTGCTGGCTTCATATCCTTAAAGCTCACACGCCACAAGTGGCATGGTTTCAGAGAGTCAATCAACTGGCCCTGCTTAAATGCCCTGTGGAAAGCAATCCATCCTTCGGATACTGTATTAACCTGTGTAGTTCTCTGCGCCTTTCATTCAGAGTAATCTAATGCCGACGCCGTATTCTCACCAGCATTTCTCCATTCTCAATCCTATCTGAACACCTCTACCCACCTATTTTTAATGACACAAAAGCAGGGATGTGACCTGAAAAGGCACTTTACGTTTCGTGCCGTACCTAGGAGGCACCCGAATTCTGAGTCCAAACCTCGGCTTTGAATGAGACCGAAGCCTTCACCGCGGGTGGTTTATAGCACCAACTGACCAGTCAAACTTTAGTTTATAACTTCTTAAAGTTAAACACAAATCACAAAGCTATGTTCATCTTTGTGTTGCACTAGTCACGCTGATGAAAATGGTTTTTTAAACACAGTTATACGATACCTATATATTAACCATTTTACGTGCATTAGTAAACCAAGCCAGTTTAATGTACATTAAATTACTAAAGCATGTTAATTGGTTAACATCTATTGTATGACTGCGATGAAAAAACCATTTTCATCAGCGTGACTAGTGCAACACAAAGACGAACATAGCTTTGTGATTTATGTTTAACTTTAAGAAGTTATAAACTATAGTGTGACAGGTCAGTTGGTGCTATAAACCACCCGTGGTGAAGGGTTGGGTCTCCTTCAACGCCGAGACTCGGACTCCCGAGTTCGGGTGCCTCCCAGGTACGGCACGAAACGTAACGTGCCTTTTCGGGTCACATCCCTGCATAAAAGACATAAGTTGATGGTCAACTCCCCTAGCAAGAGCAACGAGCCGATGGGAAACGTTTTCACACCCGATCCGCTTCCCCGAAGATAGATTCCGCTTCTTTCGCCCCCACAGTTCGCCGCCGCCGCAGAGGCCCCCGAGGCGCCGCCGCCCCCAGCGCAGGGCCGTCCTCCCGCCGCCCCCGAGGGTACACTCGGCCCTGTCGCTGCCCCTGGCCGGTCTGCAGCTGGACGCCTTCCCGACCCCTCAGCGCCACCAGGAGATGCACAAGTACCTGCGCCGGTGCCACTCTTACGGCGCGGTGCCGGCCCTGATCGAGGAGATGGCGGCCCGCCTCTCCTCCCCCTCCACCTCCTCCTCCTCCTCCACGCACTCCCCCAAGGCCCGCCGCCCCCCCGCCTCCTCCGCCACGCCCCCCCCGTCGCCCTCCTCCACGCCCACGCACTCCCCGCGCCCGCCGCGCTTCTTCATCGGGGCCCGCTCCGCCTCCTCCTCCTCCAACGCCCCGGACCCGCCGTCCCCCGGGGCCCTCCACGCCCGGGGGGCCAGCCACGGCAGGAAGGACGAGTTGCGGCCGGGCCTCCGCCGGGCCAAGTCCCAAGGGGCCGTCGGCAGCCCCCGGGGGCGGCGGCGGGGCCCGGGAGTGGCCCCCCTCACGGAGCACATCATCGAGATACTGCCCACGGCGCCGGCGGGGCCCCCCGTCCTCCTGAGGGCCCTCTCGTCCCCGGCCATCGGCGAGCGGCCCGCCGAAGAGGCGGAGAGCGGCCTGCGGGTGGTGGTGCTGGACGCCGAAACGGTGGAGGAGGGGCGGAGGAGGGCGTCGGTCGGCGACGACGACTGGCTGGAGGAGACGCCGTCACTGGGGGAGCTGGAGGAGGCGCTGGCGCAGATGCTGGAGGAGGAGGAGTGGGTGCTGGAGCTGGAGCGGAAGGCGGCGGAGCTGAAGGGCGGGGAGGAGGTGGCGGCGGCGGCCCCAGCGCGGGGCGAAGAGGAGCAGGAGGCCATCAAGAGGGTGAACACGTTCATGGCGCTGAGCGCACTCACCGGGCACCACGAACACTGAGCGGATGGAACCTCACCCAGCAGGCAGCTGATCAGGAACGAGCAAAGCTTGGGATGCTTGGGAGAAGACACTGACAAGCGTCGTCTTTCTCATTCCGGAACTCTCAAAGTGGCAGGATAAATGGCGCACCAATCAGAAAGCCCTGGCGTTTTCAATGAAAATTACTGATTGTTTTGACTACTGTTGTCACGCAACTGTATCTATTTATTCTATTGTAGTTTTTTCTATTGACGTTATTCCCAGAGCCTCGTCACATCTTCAAATTTTGGGGTATGCCACCGTGTTTTATGTAATGCAAACATATATGTACATACGTGTATGACTTAAGGTGAGGTTAACGTAATAATTAACAGAATTAAATGTAAACGTTGGCACGACGTCATTGGTGTAAGGTGACTTCAATGCTGGCCGACGAAGAGAATAAAAGCTGATGCTCTCAATAAATCGGTCTTCAAACTTTATACGCATGAAGCGCTCAAACTTTACCTGACCGTGGCGGTTGACAGGAAGCAGCTCCTCATCGTTTGGGACTGAGAAAATGTCGATCGAGGACGTTACTACAGACCATCAGCATTAAAAATTAACAATCATACGATTCATTGATAAATTTGAGAATAACCCCTTTATTCATAAAATTGGAGTTCGATGGGATGGAGACGTGGGTTTGGATAAAGGACTCTGGAAAATGTAAATATTGAAGGACGGCAGACTCATCGTTATCACAGTACCCTATCACGTCTGATCTAACTTGAAGTGCAGTCTTATTAATATTTATAAGATAAAACCATGTGCACTGATTCTCTGTTATGCATTGAGTATTGACATGAACTGCGTTCGAAACCGGAATGCTGCTTGGCACGTGGGAAAAAAAGGTCCTCAAAGGTTTGCTCTCGCACTTGTCGGATACTGCCCCCATCCCCCTATAGGTACATAAAACTCACCACATCAGCGCTCACAAGACAAGACAGCAAGGGAGAGTTGCAAGGAAGTGACTGGAGGGCAGTAGGGGGGTGGGGGGGGGAGGAGTTATCCGAGGAGGAGATGGTCGTCTGAGTTTTACGACCCCTCGGCGAAACGGAAAACGTGATCGACCACGAGAGGGGCTCGGAGATTCAAAAGGAGGTCGTCCGACTCCTTTTCCTCCGCTTACTCCTGCCTCTCGCCTTCAGCCTCATCCATTTCGTTTTCGGCTCAAGTGTGTGACCTCCTGCGGGTCAGAGAAAATAAAATTCAAACAATATGTCATGGTCTTTCCAACTGCATGCAGTATTACCAATAGATCTGTACGAAACCAATGTTTTAGTAAATGAAAGCAATGATTATGCTATACGTCTGGAGCCTGACTTCTTTTTTATTGGTAATAAACTGATAGATAGATAGTTTTCTACCAGTTATATTAGGTTTTGATGAAGTGTCCCGATTCAACTTCGCGTTTCATTCGTCATTCATTTGAATTCAATCATAAAAGCCTCAGGCATTTGGGATTCAATGAATAAAGATTCAGTTCGGGAACGAATTTAGATATAAATGAAAGCACTGTGTTTGTAATATATTCCTATAAACATACGAAAAGTGTCCCTCGGACATTGGAGAAGCTTGGATGGGAAACTCAAGTGACTAGACTAAGGCTGTTCGCAAGATTAAAGTCACTCGAAAAACCCAAATCACAAGTATTCGGATCTGAGACAGCACAGGTACATATTTCTCCCCGCACTGCATCAGTAGGATAGAAAGAAGAATTTAAGAGAAATCAACTGTCGGATGGAGAGATACAAGAATCCGTTTATTCCACGCACAAAGCCCGATTACAGCACAAAACTTACGCTTTTTTAAAATACATCGCACACCGCACGTCATTATTAATTAACAAAGTTTTTCCAGCTCAACTCAACAAAATGGCTGGTGAGCTACCACACGGCATTATCGCGGCTCGCAGGGTAAGATATAGACGTAGATTCATCCATCAACTCCATCCCTTCGCTGGTCTTCTGCTTAAATCGTCATGTCTCTGTATACCATTAATGATTCCTTTTTCTTCTTCATCCTAGCGTAACCGGCATCCCACCACCGATTATGACCTCCAGCATTCCACTGCCCCCTAGTATCTGTTCCATCTAACTACTCTGTTTTCTTACAATTTCTTACAGAAATCTTCTTTCCTTCGCAACAATGTTCAGTACCTCTATGTTCGTCCTCCTTTCCATCCGTTGACTTTTCGCAATACGTTGAAAATGGAATTATTACTCCTGGGTTTCATTTAAAGTGGTAATATTTTAACACGTTTTTGTAGTTTCAGTAAGCAGCTTTTAAATTATAAGAATATGCTTTTTTGTTTTCGGCGCCTGAAACTAAGAGGTATTATGCCTTTAAACCAAGGCTTAATCACAAGACAAGCACAGAAAACGTGCCGGGGATCGAACGTGTATTCCCTAGCTTGTAAGGACACCGCGTATTGGACCTGGCTGCCTCACTCGGCTCTCCTGCTGTGTTGCAGAGTTCAATGAAATATATTCCAAAATTAAAAAAAGAAAAACCTTTTGGGAGGGTCTTGCTTATTTTTCTATTGATAGCAATCTTTCTCTTTGGGCCTGAAATCGTTACAACGGCAAATTAAGTGTTAATTAAAGAGATAAAGAGGCTATAGCTGACCTTTTTGCGCCAAAAAAATTTAAAGCTAGACTTTTTCAATAAGGATTCAGAATTTTCTCTCTCACGTTTCTCTATTTAACGAGATTATAGAGGCTAAGGAAACTTTATACAAATACGTTCACCCTAGGCCATAGCATCAACTCCCATTCCACAACGAGAGAATTTACTCGAACAAGGAAAGTTGGATCCTCGCCCTGGATGATTTAAAAAAAAGCTAAAAAATAAGGTTATGCAGAAAGCGTTGCGTTGACGGCGTCTTTCGAAGGTAAAGTCGGTGAATAAAAGGCATATTAATGTGAGCAATCGCTTCGTGAAGTGACGTGACTGTTTTGATTAGCTGTCCACCTGACAAATTATCGCGGAGAGAGCTGCTAACTGAAAAGATCTGGAGCTCTGTAACGAGAAGGGCAAATTCGCGCGAGAGCCACGAGGTGAAGTCTTGCGGAGAGACGCTAATTACTAGAGCATTCGCAACCATCACATCCCACAATCACGCTGCCTACAAGTGCCTCTGCTGCAAATGGCACAGGCGGCAGGTGCTGTTGTCAACAGGCCAAGACGATGAGTGAATTATCAATCACCACGAACCAATGCCAGGAACTAGACCATCCGGGGGTGAATTCAGACAAATGAATATCTGTGAAAAACACGAGTCAATAAAATTTCCAAAAACAGATGAATACCGAACGGCTGTAATGAGTACAGAATATCAAGTTCTCTAATACGCTGTGTAGCATCGTTTAAACTGATTTCATTGAAGTCATTAGCGAAATGTTATTGAGACTTCACGCTCTTATTATTTTCCGAACAGAAATAAATTATTGGGAATTAAACTTTTGAAAATTATCGGGACGTTTGAGAGGAAACGTGAATGGTGAATATAAAGAAGGGATATTTTAAACATCATCGTAGCTGAATCATCGAAGGCACTTGCTGGCACTAGAAACTAAAAACTCAAATTCAAGTTTGGAAAGAGTGACATCAATACCTTTGTGTAAAGCTCAAAGCAAGGGAGTAGTAGGCATTTTCAAGCATCAAACTGATGCTGCACCTTGTCGGAACTTACAAATTTGAGCGCAAATGAAAATAGAACAAGTGACAGGAAATGGTTTCTCTCAAAACAAGAGATCATTCTTAAACGCACCGACGTGGCGCACGAAAGATGGCAAACGATGAATATCAAGAAATAAAAGCGATTTGATGCGATTCGGGGGTTTTTCCTTGGGAAGGTCCACTGTAAAAATAACGCAGGGCCTACAGTACGCCTAACCACTATCTCCGGGTGGGAGACAAGAGATCTATGTCCGCATATTCATATTTCTATCAATTCGAAAAACAATTGTATTTTACACAAATTATTCAACAAATATGTCGATTTTTGTGAAAGGTTTTGAATTTATCTAAAATATTTAGTGCGCCTAACCTTGGTGCCTAGTGAGCCTAGCCTAGCCTAGAGACTCAGCCCCGCAATATAGAAGGCACCCCTGGCCCAGACGGTACGGATGTCATAAGAATTCAGCACTAATCGACTCAGGCTCAAATCCACGCGACACAGCCTCTCCTAGACGTCTCCGCGAAGTGCCAAACGTGTGATTATTCCGGATCGATGGTGGTGGATCCGGGAAGCGACACGAGCTGAATTCGCTCCAAGGGAAAGATTTCGAGCCTGTTTTCTGAGCCGAAGGAGGTGTCTTTGATTTTCTCCCTCTGCACATTGCCTTCCAATTACCGATTTAGGTATTTGGCAGCCCTGGACAGTTGCTCGCCCCATATGACCCTAAAATACGGTTTATAAATAGATATAGCCAAATGCGGTCAGCAGTTGTGTTTCAGAAAGCTGGAGCCTAGTTCCCCATCGTAATCCCCATCCACGCGATCAACTCATTTGCCCTCCAGTATTCTTCGGCAGTAGGTACATTTCCATTACTCCTATACCTACCTACATTTAATCCTATGGCAGTTAGAACTTAACTTTAAAAAGTGTGTAGCAATCAATTTTTGGAGGAGGAATAATTCGATAGAGCGATCCTATAAAATTAATAACACGAAGATCGAGAGCGTTGAAACCATAAGGTATTTAGGTGTAACAATCACTAAGGATTTATCGTGGGGAAGACGGTGGTGGCGAAGAGAAAGCTAGGATTTATAAAAAGAGTACTTGGGAAATGTGATGAGAAGACAAAAGAGCAATGTTACTTTTCTCTAGTTAGGCCCCACCTCTAGTATGCAGCCTGGGTATGGGATCCGAATGAATTAGGTTTGATCAAACAGTGTGCAGCGTAGAGCAGCTAGGTTCGTTAAAAGGTGTTACGATAGGATGAGTAATGTTTCAGAATTAATACAAGAATCAGGGAGGGAATCACTATCAGAGCGTGGGTTGAGGTACAGATTAAATCTATTAGAGAAATTTCAATCGGATAGCTTTACTGAAGATGTTAGGCACATATTTAAAACAGCAGCGTATTATGCTATATTAGACCAGATAAACAAGATTAGAGAGATAGATGGTCGTACTGATAGATTGAAAATGGCTCTTTTCCCCCGTACTATAAGAGATCAGAATAGGCATTATAGCAAAGGGAAAGGTAAGGGAAATATTTTAGAGTAGTCTGTAGTGCATGATGCATGTATTAATCCCTTAAATACTACTTTAGACACTTAGAATATATGTGCATGAGACCCAGTAGTTGCTTGTTTGCATGTCGGTAGTGCTTGCTTGGTGGTCTTCGCCCCATGCCACACACCCTCGTGGTGGCTTGCAGTATCGTGTAGATGGACCCCTCTCCACGCTGCAGTACCCAAAACTAGAGTTACATAACATTAAATAATGAAGCGTCCATGTTTCTAGGTGTGCGAAGGAATAGTTGCCTATTTTTTCGCAAATTGCGCGAAAAGATAAACATTTGAGTGAAAATTACGATGCCTTACTCCGTCATGGGAAGAATCGTCAATATTTAGCGAATACCGTTTTCAATGCGTGATTCGAGAATCAAACAGATGGCAAGAAATAAATCGTTACACTTCAGCCATTGCACGAATAAACTATTCAAAGGAGTTGAAGAGGATGCAATGTGTCGTGGACCTTTTAAGCCGTCTCCCTGGAGTGCCATACACCCCGCCGATCACATTATTTCTTCGGGATGGTGTAACTGGTAGCACCTCAGACCGGGAAACTGGTTTCTGGAGATATGTACTTTGAACTCCGATTCAGTGAATTTTTTTCCTGTCTAAACCTGCCTCGTATCCACCTTCCCTTCCAAATTAGTGCTCGCTTATCAACGTTTTCTCCACCTTTTTCCGCTGTCAACAATACACACATTGACAGCTCGCTCAACCAATGGCGATTAGAGACTTACTGTCCGTACCAAAATCTTGTAGACTCGAGTTTAAACCTAAATAACTCCGAAACGCGTGAGCCCAGAGCAGGACACTCCGCCGGCAACGTTAAAATTCGATATAAAAAAAGGTGCTAACTTCAGCTAAATGATAATATCTGATTCGCACTGGAAATTTAAAGAGGAAGATGACAGTTTTAGTCTCGTGGCGCCATGATGCATAGTTGCCGAGAAAAAGTGCGGTTATAAATGGAATAGCATACCAATAAGTATTCAAGTTAAAACTTTGAAACTTCGCAGACGTAATAATAAAAATATAATTCACCTTGCATCAAAAATTTGTCTTAGTCAAACGCTTTACTTGGAGGTTATTAGACGTCAAAGTGACGCATGGTTCCGTAGCGCTAAAAAAAATGGGCCCTTTTTTTCCTCTAACGTAAGAAACAGGTCCAAAATTTGTTTTTAAAAATTATTCTAACAATGTAGTCAATCAACAACAAAATTATCTAAATTTCTATGTGAATGACGAGAAAATCCGATGAAAGATTTCGAAGTTATTTAGGCTTAAACTCGAGTCTACAATATTTTGGCGCTGACAATAGTGTTTAAGCACCAGATAAGAGTTGAAGATACCAAGGAGTAATGAGGTATGTCACGGTCTTCGAAATGAAATAATACCGATATGGAGAACGCGCGGCCTCGCCTGCCTTACAAGAGGTGCGAACCGAGTTGGGTGTTTCACCACCCGCAGCGTGGGTGCCGTGCATATAGTTGGGTCCCAAACCGCACGGTAAAGGCCAAGGTGGCCGGGAAGAAAGAAGAAAAACGAGCCGACCATCAATCGCCATGGGCTGACGAAGAGACTTTGCCGTGGCGCCGAAATGTGAACTTCAAAGAAAGTGAATGGATGCATGCAAGGATTGCGACCTAGCCGCGAATACATTATCGGATTATTCTCCCTTAAGCCCGTTCCACACGATACTTGATTCAGCACAAGACCTAGTGTGCTAGCCGCTACTTGATATTGAGGACGGAATCTAGTATGACTGGAAAGGTCCTGGGAGGTTTCACACGATCATCGAACTTGTGCTTGCTATGAATCGGTTAGTCCATATGATTCCATACTAATTAAAAAAAAAGAGAAGTTCGCAAGGCGTCTGTAACGTGACTTGATTGGTCGATGGCTACTAGGTCCTATTAGAAATCTAGTAACGCATCAAGTATGAAATCCAGTAGCTCAGCGAGTATACTAGCTAGCATGCTTGCCAGCAAGCATACAGGTTCTGTTCACACGATACTGGAAAGCTAGCATACTAGCGAGTATACTAGACCTTGTACTGGATCAAGTAACGTGTTCAACGGGCCTTAGCTGATATACACAATAGATGAATGTTCATCAGGAAAAAATACACCTCGACCGGGATTCGATCCCGGACCCCCTGATTAGCGGGCAGGTACTTCACCAGTAAAGCTAACGAGTCCTCTTTCTCCCCTGTGGAACTCTACAGCAGGCCAATAACATGTTGTTCTTTAAGCCCTCTAAGAAGGAGCCTCAGTAGTTTAACTGGTAGAGTACCTGGCCGGAAATCAAAGGTCCGGGTTCGATTACCGGTTGAGGTGGATTTTTCCCTGGTGGAAATTCATCTAAGGGAATGAAGATAGAAAGACAGTTTTTGAGAAGAGGGAGGGAAGGCAGGGAAGGAAAGGGAAGGAAAATAAGGAAATTCTGATTAAAGTCGGGAAGAGAGGGAGTGGAGAAATTAGGAATTAACTGGTTGGAATCAGTTATTTGGGGCGGCGATGGAGGGCAGAAGGCTTGCACAGGGGGCGAGTCAAATGCCTAAAGTGTGATTCAAATGGCGAAAATAAACCCTCTGGGGTTCCATATTTTCTTACCATAGGTTTCTTACATTAATATTTGCGCTTACGGAAAATGCATTCTGAAAGAAGTTAAGTATTCACCCGCGTTAAGTATTTAGTGTGAAACTGACAGGTGGAGTGGACGAGACTAATTCAACACCTTAATGTAAATCGGTTAATGCATCTATTTTAATTTTGAAGAATGCAAATTCTTTAAGTAAATATAATTTAACTCATTATTTTTTACATAACTTTTTTGAGCACTATTGCTATATAAGTGCACCAATAAAATAATTATATTTATCCAAAAAATTGCTAGAAAAAATAAAGAAAAGTTTAATTGCACTAAATTGCCCTTTTTCCAGCGACATCAACACGAATCCGGTGCTGTTTTACGCCAATGGAGAACGGTAGATGTAAGATCTGGCATGGAGAACGATAGATGTAAGATCTGGTGGAAATATTCCTTCACCCATGCGACGCAGGTGACGGCGACGAAGACATTGTCCTCCTCGAAAACCTCTCGCATGCCATGTTCGTGATCTGGTTTTCGCCACCGGCCGAAGTGAACATGGAAGAGAAGAAGATTGAAAAAAGGACTAAATATCAAGATCTGCTGCGCGAACTCCGGCAAATGTACGCGGGCTACTCTGTGAAACTGGCAGTCCTCATCGTGGGCGTGCTTGGTGGTGACAAGAGCTCACGGACTCTGATAATCCCGGCGTGCAGGGCGCGAGCGGATGCACTAAAAATAGATCCGTCTTTGCATGATGCATCTTTCGCGTTATCGCAATCTTTATCGTTAACGCTTACCCCTAGAGTAGCGCAGGGTTAACAATAACCGTCTATAAAATTCCCTCAACTGATTGTTATAAGCGATTTGAAGTGCTGTGCGAAAAATGAAGAACGGAGATCACGTTCTCTCTGACATAACTTAAATAAAAAAAATAACGATAACGCTATCGCACGCGTAATGAAGATCCATGATCAGGGCCTGATTCCCTAGGAGGAAAATGGATGAAAGAGGGATTTGATTGTTGCCGGCTGGGACACTTACAGATGTGGGGGAGAATAAATGTAGGGTGGTCGGGAGTGCTGAAGAGTGCAGTTTCGGAATATTTCGTTGAGGGTGGTGCCCGGGAAGGGCAGTACGAGTGGGTGGGAGGGGGCGGGGGGAGTCTGGTGGCGGGGAAGATCCTGCCTCCGCACCCGATGAACTTGTTGGGGCCCTTTGAAGCCCCCATTATTATTCTCTTGCCTGTTACAACAGTAATAGACTAATAGAATAATAATAAACTGAATCAATAATAGACATGAACAAAATCTTATACATAAAGTGGAATGTATGCATGTAAATATGTTCATATGTTCACCTAAAACTCGAGAACCAAATGTAACACAGCTTTGAAACTTTAAGGTTTATTAAATGTCACTCTTAGACAGATAACAGGCTACTTATTTGTTCTAACTACTGGTCCTCGGTTTGAGCCCAGTTGAATCAAAAGAGTTCCCATAAGAAATGCCTACATGTTTAGGGCTTTATTACAGCTTGCAGCCATTTTTTCATTTTAAAATTTTAATTAGAAATACCTATTGCACAAACTTGAGACGAACAGCAGCCGAAAGATAATTCAATAAATATTCTTATCACTATCGTCTAATTCTGATTTCGGATCAAAATTACTAGTGCTCAGTAAAATTTGACAATTGGTGGTCTTTTTCAGTAACAGCCCTGTCCCCTTGACGACTAAAGGTATTGTTGCATTATAAAGTAGAATATAGGCTTGTTTATAGGCATATTCATTTGCATAAAACTCGAGAACCAAACGTCGTGCGACATTCAAACTTTGAAGTTAAATAAATGTATTCCTTGCGCAATTAATAGGCTACTTTTCATGTAATAATAGACCCCTGTTCGATCTCAGACGAGTCAAAGCGTTCCCATACGATGTACACGTAAAGATCTAATAGCTTGAGGCAATTATTTCATTTGTAAATTTTAATTAGAAATATTCACTGCACAATCTTGAGAGGAACACTAGCAGAAAGATGTTTCAACAATGACTCTTACTTATATCGTCGAATACTATTTGGTTAAAATTCCTGGAACTTTATAGATAACTGCGGAATTTCCTGAAATGTTACTGCTTAAACAGCCATTTCACATGGCAACCGAAGACTTTGTTTACAAATAAGTTTCATATGGTTCGTAGACAGAAATTCATTTGTGTTTCTCTCTAGACTCATTTCTTTGAATTATTTGTGCTGATTTAGCTGATTGCTACTGCTCCTCTTCTGCATTCCTGAATTTGATTGTTCGCTGCCGGTATTAGTCTGTATTCGTAAGTATTTATTTATTTCATTTCCTCTTCTTGTCTAGTCCCTGATAACATAACATCGGTGTAAATACGTAGGTTTCTATGTTTGCGTGCTGAAATTTGAAAAGTACATCTATTTTGACCACAATTTCAGCTATATAATGCCACGAAGTGATCAAGGGACGATTGGTAACAAATATGCAGAGCAAATAAAACTTAAGACACCATAATGAAAATAAAGTGACGGTATGGGAAAATTTAACTTAATAAGATAAATTAGTTATTAAATGTAAGATTCTCTCCCATAAAATCACAAATTCTCCGTTAATTCCTATTTTTATCCCTCCCGTTGAGAATCAACGGGAACCTTCCGCCATTGCTCAATAACTGTGTTGTTTCCAATAGAAATTGTTTTAATACTTCTTAACCATTTAGACGAAATATATTGTGTTATTAGTATCTCTATAACATTTTCAGTACTCTTGGAGGATGCAAATACGCACCAAACTTCGCGATATATATTTCACGAAGAAATGAAAAAAATGGGTTTACCCTCATGTTTTAGGAAACATTATGTCTCAGCGTCAAAAAGCTTTAAACTGCATGCCGTGATCGTCGCAATACCAAAAAGATATTTCACTTACTTAATGATAGATAAGATTTATCACTCACTTCTATGGGAATTTAAAGAAAATGCCCATGAGAAAATATCATAATGATGTAGTAGGTGGATGAATTGCAATGACGGTTTTAATTAAATCGAGTGTCTTCCAAAAAGTAGATTATTCTAGCTTATATTTCATTTCTCCCCTCTATTTCTTGGCATTTGTCGTGGAAACATGAGAGATAAATGGAAGATCTATTTTCTTAAAAATATGGAAATATATTTGGACTGGAGGAGAGGGAGCGAGATAATTTTTTTCATTGGACCGTTCAAAGAGGCTTGTCGGGTTCATCATCATCATCATCAAGGGTCAACAATCCTAGGATTGGTTTGACGCAGCCCTCCACTCGATTCTTCTATCGGTCAACCTCTTCCTATTAACGTAGTTCCTCTCTTTCACGTCCTTTACGACCTGTTCTATGTAACTCATACGAGGCCTGCCTTTTCCATTCTTCCCGTTCACTTTTCCTTCGACGATTGTCTTCATCAGGCCATTGTGTCTTAAGATGTGGCCGATTAAGTTAAGTTTTGAACCGTCTTCTTTTTATAGTTTCCAGCAGGTTTCTCTTTTCTCCCACTCTTCTTAGGACTTCTTCATTTGTCACTCGGTCGATCCATTTTATCTTCATCATTCTTCGGTAGCAACACATTTCGAATGCTTCCACCCTTTTCTTCTCCGCTGCTGTCATCGTCCATGCCTCACTGCTATAAAGTAACATGCTCCAGATATGCGTTTTGATGAATTGCTTCCTTACTTCCAAGCTTGTATTTCCAGCTGTAAGTAGATTCTTCTTTTGATAGAATGCCCTCTTTGCCTGGGATATTCTACTCACTATTTCTTTCTTGCTTCGTCCATCGCTGGTTTTCGGCTTCCCAGGTAACAGAACTCTTTCACCTCTTCCAGTTTCTGTTTTCCTAGTATAACGTTGGTTTTGGCCTCCTCTCTCTTGCTTCTCACCCTTAGTTTCTTCTTGTTGATCTTCAGCTGATGTCTGGCCATTGTCCTTTCCATGGATGTTAGCATCCTTCTCTGTCTCTGCTATGAGAGCTATGTCATTAGCGAATCGTAACATACTGATTGTTTCTCCGTGGATGTTTTCTCCAGAACACTTCTCCTTGACTTCATTGATGGCTCTCTAGATGTAAACATTAAAAATTACGGGAGACTCTGCACAGCCTTGTCTCACTCCTTTCCTTAGTCTTGCTTCTTCAGAGCTGGGTTCAGATTTTATCACCGCTACTTGGTTTTTACACAAACTGTGGAAAATTCTTCGGTCATTGTACGACAATCCAATTCCTTTCAGAATTCCAAGCATTCAATCCACGTTGTCAAGAGCCTTCTCTAGATCCACAAATGCAATTAAGGTCGGTTCGTTCTTCTCCATTCTCTTCTCTATTAACCAAGGCCCAATATTGCTTCTCTTGTGCCCTTACTTTTCCTGAATCCGAATTGATCTTCATCCAGGAACTCCTCTGCTTTCCGTTCCATTCTTCTGTAGATTATCCTTGTCAATATCTGCGATGCATGTGTGGTCAGACTTATAGTCCTAAAATTTTCGCATTTCTCCGCTCTCTTCTTTTTGGGAATAGGAATGAGATGTTTTCCTCGAATTCCCTGGGTATTTCTCCTGTTGAGTACTTCATGATCGCTACTATTTGATATAAATGGGACTGCAATAATTTTCCACTGTGCGCAAATTCTTCACTAAAAATGAAATGATTATGGGAAGAGACAGGTAATTGACATGAAACAATGAAATGTGCGTTTAAATCACTTAATTCTCTGGATATCCGACCCACGGTAACACTCCTGACTAAGATTCACCCTTGAAGAAGGAAGAGGAGAGAGCTACCATAGGACACAATGGCATTCCACACAAAAGCCTCGGGGCCATTGCTTTGTAACTCTCAAAATGCTATGTCAGGAAATTGATGCATCTAAAGTCAGATTACCTCGATTCTTGATAGCGCCAAGTTAAACAGATGAAACATGTTTGTGGGCGTAAGAAAATCGACAGCTCCATTCACGAGATAATGAAGCGATTAGAGCGCGCCTTGGAATTTCAAAGCTTTCACTGGTTGCCCGAGGATTGCTTTCGCCAGCATAGACATCCATGCGATATCACTGCAATCTGAACAGTTTTTGGCACTAAGAATGGAGACTGGAGTGAGGGTGGCACTTCCGGTTGTATAAATCAGGGGAGGGGGTTGGGGGGGCGGCGGCGGGAACGGCGGGAGGTGTCTGGGAAAAAGGGAAGGAGATGGGTCGAAGGGGTGCCGTAAAATGGGGAGCGGGAGAGGGGGCTGCTCCTTGGCGGCGGCGTAAAAAGAGGGGGAGCGGAGAGTGCGGCGGACGAGATTGAGGAGGGTGATTGAGGGGGGTTGAGGGGCTAGGGGGTGTCCTCCGAGAGGAGGAGGAAGACGACCTCCCGCCGTTACGACAAGTGCTCGAGTGCACGCACACGTCCCGTTACCCCCCCATTGCGGGAGGGCATTGAGGAGCGGACGGAAGGGCCTCAGGGCGGAATTGAGATCAAGCAGCCAATCTGACCGCGGAAGCAAACGCAGCCAGGAAAGGGACGCGCAGAATTGAAGTAACATGGACAGCGAAGAGAAGGATATGAATTATTCCCCTCCCCATGCACCAGCGACCATCATAATCATTCGCGGGCACCTTGAGGCCCTGAGGGTGTGCCGTTCCAACTGACCCCATTTTGAGGTCACAATGAAAAAAGAAAAATTTCGGGAGCATCGATACGTATGGACCCCGTTTAGGGGCGCGGGAGTTCCGGATTAGGAATTAGGTTCGTCAGCAGGCGTCTCGGTCGGGGAGGGACAAAGGCAAGCGAGGAGAAATGTGAAGGCTGAAATTAAGTGCAAAGGGTTCCCGCTCCTCCTCTCCGGCCGCACAAGCGGGGACGAAATTGAGATCGAGGGTATTCCCCCGTGCCATTTCACCTTTTGGGGGGGGTGGGCGATACACGTGGGGGGCGGCGGGGGATGCTGCCGGGGCGGCGGGGGATGCTGGGGGGGGGGGCGGCGCTGGCTGTGCGCGTGCCTGTCTCGTCGGCGGAGCGGAGGGGAGCGGCCGCTTTCTCGGCCCGAGTGCGGAGCGCAGCGGACGGACGGAGAGGCGGCCATGGCGAGAGGGAGACAAAAGGCGGTCGACGGGCGCACCAAAGCAGCCGCCACACAGAAAGAGGGGCGCGGCGCGGCGCTCGGGTGTCGGCGGGTGCGGCGGCGGGTGTCGGTCGCCCGGAAGGGTGGGTGCGGCGAGTGAGTGCGAGTGTAAACAGTGACCGTGTGAGAGTGCGTGGGGCGAGGAGGCTTGGTGCTGGTGGTGCTGGCGGTGCTGGTGCTGGCGGCGGGGAGCGTGGGAATGCGTGTCGGGGCACGCACGCTCCCGCCGCGGCACACGAGGCGCTCTGCTGCGCTCCGGGTGCGGAGGGGAGGGGGCGGAGGGCCGCGCCCCTTTTCCCCCCTTCCCGCACTCCCCTCCCCTCCCCCCTCGATGCAAACAAATCGATATTAACACGGTGGCGGGAGGGGGGCGTGGCGGGGGGCGGCTTGGCACACGCGGTGGAGAGATCTCTCCTCCTCCTCTCGGATGGGGGGGCGTATTGCAACACAGCGGCGAGGCTTCACACGGGGGCGCGAGGGGGGATGCTGCTGGTGGTGGGATGACCGCTGCCCTCCCTCCCGCAGAGGGGGCGAAAGGGAAAGTGGGGGGGGGGGGCGAGAAAGGGGTGTGGCGAGTGGGTGGGTAGGGGGACCCGCCCCGCGGACGCAGGGGGAGGTGAAATTATTAGACACACGACAGGCATGAATCCACAAAGGGGAAAACGACACCCATTCTCACGCACCGCATTCCATCCGAAAGCAATTCGTCATGGAAGTCGCTCCTAAAATTCGCCAGCGATTGGGGATTCACTCAGAGCAGGCTGAGAGAGGGCGGCAAGGAGGAAATCGCGAGGTGACGGGGGCATTTCATTCGCTACCCCTATCTCTGTTTGGACTTTTATCATTTCCACTCGTTCATTCTTGGGTCGTCATCATATCAGTCTCATGGCAATGTACGTGCACAATAAGTTCGAGTATTCTTTACGCTGCTATGCTTTCCGGTTCCAACGCGATTTCGTTTCGAAACGAATTTATGCATTTAAAACACTTTCAAGTTTACTAGTCAAATCATTCAACTTTTTTATTAAGTGCTGATGTGGACACATCATTTTCCTTTGTAAAATATTAGATCTTCAAGAGGTTCCACAATTGCTTTCAACGAGCTCTCATTTTAGGCATTCCACTGGAATTCTAAAGCATTTTTCTATTTCTTAGAATAATAGGAGAGAGGAAATCGCAGAGGTTTTAATTTATAGCTCCGTGACAAGAACCTCAACCATGGAAACTTGCGTCTTCCCCTGTAGACAACATATGGGCGCGGAGAGTGATGCACACCATGACTTTAAATAGTAAAACTACCAATTGATTAAATAATACCTTATATTTTTCACAGGTGAAAATAGATTAGGCGTTTCATCAAATTATGATCGCAGATTAATTATGCAGTAAACTCTACCTCCACGAGGATATTACAATCAAACTCGAAAAAATACGTGATTTAGTGTTGGCGCAGAGATTGTAACGACAGAGAGGGGAGGACACTGGCAAAAGCTCACTTTTACTCATAATTATTGCTGAAGCTTAGCATCACTGTGGCACTGCCCACCACACCACAGGACAAAAACCACGAAACTAGTTAGCAACAGCGACGCTTAAATACGTAAGGGGGTGTTATCATCACCGGAGAAGAACAAAGCACTGGTGTTCGGGAGAATGAAAGGGAACAGCGAAGCACGAAGAGAGAGAGAGAGAGACCGGATTGCGCGAGAAGTGGAACGTTCGTACCTTAACGCCTCCAACAAAAAAAGCCGAATTTAAAAGTCGAATTTGTGCACCGACTAAAAACCTCTCTCCCAAAGATCAAAATGTCTCCGATATGCTCTAATTTGGTGCCTTGCCAGTCATGTGCAAACGCTGGAGTTCTTTTACTCTACCCAAATGTGGCGGGACTTGGAGGAGTGGCCTTTGATTTTTAAGTGTTCCAGTTGCTTAAGTTATATCGCATCGTCTTACTCACATTCTGCAACTACAGCATCCACGCCCCGAGCGAGGTACGATCCCGCGACCTATGGGTTGTCAGGCCAGACGTGGCTAACACAGTCGGCTTTGATGGCACTTTGGATTGAATCTTGTCCTGATAACCAGTGACAAAGCGAATGATCTCTAAGATGAATAGTAAGAGAGTGAGAGGACCTGCTTTCAAGGCTAGAGTCAAATTTTAATTTGGATAGAAAATCAAATTACATTACATTATTTTCATTCGTAGCGCAAATGGCTTCTTCAAGTGATCTCTCAGCAATACGAGATATGAATACATGGTATAGAGGTATTTGCGAATGTAACCGTAACCATTGACACGTAAATACAAAAATATATGTTTACATGCGTGTAGGTCAGCAAGCACGTCAATGCACAAGCATTTGAGATACGGAAGCACGCCATATGGTGACAGTGTGCGGAGTGGTTATCAGGAATCGGGTAATTACAGACACAACCTGGCTAACGTAGAGAAGGCGGAAAAGAAAGGACAAATTTTCCACGATTTACGTACGTGACGTACAAGAATAACTACCGTAAATGAAAATAAATCAATTAGAAAAATCAGGTGCAATTGTTTGAAATCAAAGTTGTATCGTTCACCAAAAATTGAACTAGGATGCTATAATATTCTATTTGGACGTTTCATATCTAGACGATTAAATTTAATGTACTTTGATATGCTAGGAAATTAACAACTAGGAACATGGCTAATGCATGAAGTTACATTTGAATTATAGAGGGGTATCATCACAGCATTATATGGGATGCATTATTAGTTTTTTTCATTCGAGAAACGAGACATCTCGACACGCATGTCTGTAATCAGTGAAACAAAATTTTCGTTCCACCTTCCAGCAAAAGCTAAAATTCCACGAAGAAAGTACTTGGTGGAGCAGTACAAAGGAAGAAGTAACGAAAATGGGCGACTCCTACGAGGAATATTTTGCTGATAATCATTCACTTATAACAGACGCAGACGCAGTTGATATTTTCAAGGGAAATTATGGAAGGTAAAATAATTTATTTTCAGTGAAACGATTATTCCTAACGTTGGTAGACATCGGTGCTGCTTTGGTTGTATTCTGATTCGAGGTGGAGGGTGCTCCGTAGTGAAGTGATTCAGTCGATGAGCGGGTGGGTGATGAGCATCATTATCATCCGTGCATCTTTTGATCCGTTCACACAAAAGGTGAAGGCGGAATGGGCGCACCCCTGATATTTTTAACAGTCGATTGAACTTTCCTCGCGGATTCGTTTCATCGCGTGATTCGGGAAATCTTTCCGGGCTGGGTGAATCGGATCCCGAGGCAGAGAGCCCGAGTTCGACGCGAGGGGAGAGGCGTTCACCGCCCCCCCATCGCCCCGCCCACCAACACCGCCCGCCTCCCCCTTCCCCCCTCGCGAAATCGGGCGCTAATCGCGACAACAGTGTGACCGGAGTCCCCAAAGGCTCCAGCGCCCTCCTTTGCACCGAAGCTTTCGATTTTCCGCGGTCAATTAATCGCGGTGACCCTGCATCGCGCCCCTGTGTCTGTGCGAGGGTGTCTGTGTGGGCGGGGGGAGGGGGGGGGAGTGGTGGGGGACAAAAGGGATCGATGCCATCCCACGAGCACGGAGAAGAGAGAGAGGCCACGTGGACTCCTTAAAACAACCTCTCGGGAGATGGGCGTCTGGAAATCAGGTTGGAGGAAGCTAAATCAATCTCTCCTTTGATTTCCACCACTTAGTAGACTTGCATGTGAATGGCTAGAGAGAGCTGGGATCCAAAAGCCGTGGAGCGAGGGTCGGGAGGAGGGGACGCACCGCGGGTCCGGAAGTCGCGTGGTGCGGATTGGCCAGAGGATGGTACCGCACCAAACGCACCCTTGCGACACCATTTCCGGATCCGCGCAGCGTCACCCTCTCCACTTCCCTCGGTGCATTTTGGATTTCGGAGGAATTCTGAATTTACATTTTTCATGCATTGTACACTCTCTCTGTGTGGAATTTGCTGGTTTCAATTATTTTGGGTTTTTCTGCACCCTCAGATTGGAATTTGAACTCATTATTTTTTTTCTGTCCTGGGTTTTTTTCTAATTTTGCACTAAATTACAGTATAGCATTTACTCTCGATTTTTCTTGACACATAGTTTGATTATTTTACCCATCAAGGCCCTGTGGAGATGGAGTATGATGTTTAAAAACATTTCGACTCAAATCAATCTCCTTCTCCTGATTAAAATCTGTTTTCCTGACGGCTATGTCAGATGGATGGAAAATAAGGAAAGAGTACATGTACTTTCATTGAGTGCAGAAAGCAATGGAAACTTTGTATTAATCTGTCTGAAGTCGCATGGCTTCGAAAATAGAAGCATATTTTGTTTTTGGTATGGAATGGCATGTAAGCATTCTGCAATTATCATTAAACACTTCACTTAAATTTGTATACATTTTTATTTTATAAATGTATTCGTCTCCTCCCTTAATTTTAGTCACCATCACAAGTTTTCCAGCAATCATGAGAGGTTCTTTAATCATAACATACTCATTATAGGACGGAAATATTAATGTAATTTTATTCCGTCATTCATATGTTCAGTTAATGTTATTCCAGAGATTTATTTTCATAGAAAGTGTTCATCTACGCAGCAATTTTGAATGAGAGCAAAGTATTTATTCACACCAAAATAGGGCAATTCTAGTCCTTGAATTACGTAGTTGGCAAATGTACTCCTGATCATTCTAGTCTCAGAATCATTTGTATGGGTACTTTGGGTTGAAATTTAGGGTAGAGTATACATTCAGGATAGAGTTATACCTACTCGTAATTTAATCCATCATCCTGCCCCCAAAATTATTAGGACAAAACTAGCAGACTCTATGAAATATTAATTGAAGGGACGGAAAGGTAACATACAAAAGTTTCACCATCAAAGAAAAGAATTTCTCAGATTTCAATAGATTTATTACGAACTTTTACAAATCACAATAAAATTGCAAACTCACGACCCAGGTTTCGGCGCTAAGCACCATCATCAGGTGAAGTCACAGGGCTATACCTCAAACTGGACTGGAGGGGGGGGGGGTGTTGATGAGAAGACCACACCCTCCCCCCCCTCCAGTCCAGTTGTGGTATATATACAGGGGTCTCGCCCTGTGACTTCAACTGATGATGGTGCTTAGCGCCGAAACCTGGGTCGTGAGTTTGCAATTTTATTGTGGTTTGTAAAAGTTCGTAATAAATCTATTGTCATGAATTTCCACAAAGTTACGAGTGAAATTATTTAATTTATTCTCAGATTTCTTTAGAATTATGGTGAGAAAATTCTTTCCACACCCTAATTCTAAGAAATTTTATGATACAATAGCCTCAAGTTTTTACTTAAAGAGCATCTATCTTAAATTCATACAGTATACCAATGTTACTTGTTCTAAAAAAAAACTCTTTTCCGATGTTTCTTCCAATAATCTAATTTCAGCACAAAAATACCGTAAAACTATGGCCTTCAACTTCATCACTCCTCAACAATCCCGAATTGGCTTTCCATAGTTCTCCACTCTATTCCTCTATTGGAGGAATCCTTCGTGCACACATATCTCTGCTCTTCCACAGCCATTGATACTTCCTCCATACATCTCATTCGTAGTTTTCCTATGATGTTCTTAGCATTGAATTTTTTTCAGAAAGAATTCAAAATTTTGACCTTCCATCTCAAGATGTACTACATAAGGTATGTCATTCTGTTGGTCGGTTTTATTCTATTATTTTATCAATGAACAGCCAAAGGGAGAAAATATCACATCAAATCATGATCCCATCACATAAAAAAGTCTTGGTTTTAAAACAGGTTTAAAAAAGGTCTTTGCAAGGCCAGTATGTCCTAACTCTCCTTAAATTTTTCACTCGGCAAAAATTCTTCATTGCTATTTAACGTAAGATGCCCCTCTATCACCTTAATGATGTATTCACAAATTTTGTTGTTACTCTGCAGATTGTACAATACTTGACTAATTCTTGAATCATTCATCGTTCATACTTGGCTATCTTCTAGAAACTTCCATGCATACTTCCTCCAGTTGTGGTTCGGAACATTAGTTTTCCACAACTCATCGATCCTGGATATAAGTTCCCAATGAGTTGCAATTCACATCATGAATTATTCTCTTTAACTTACCCATCACATGTTTATTGAGAGTCTTCGTTTACTAGCAATTTAAAACATACCATTACCTTGATTCCTTTAGGTGCTCAGGAATGTATCGCTGATGGTGATGCAATCCTCATAAGGCAGACATAAGTAACCCTATCAATTCTATTAATGCTGAATCCAACACCTAACCACATATATGTTATCAAGAATGGACTGATTTTTTTAAACCTTTAAATATTGCCACAAATAAATCTCAGTACATTCTTAAATTAACACAGCCGCTACACCAAGTTTTTCCTCATTCTCTCCTATGCACTGCCACACAAATTGCTATGCTTTCCCTTATCACTGCTGCCATTTCTTAGTAGTTAAAAATGCAAACGCAGTGTCTATCTTTAATTGATGTGGAAAGGCGTCTGATCCCAATTCTGCTCTCGTCCCAACATAACGAATCCTGGGAACTGCGGAACCCAGCCCACAGGGGTCGCTGTCATGCCCCGAAGCGAGGGATGCCAGGCTCCTTGTATGCCTCGTCATGTCGACTACCGTTATCGTCAGAGATCATCGCAGTACAAACATAGATGACAGCAGTAAACGAGAAGGGAACACAGAAAGAATACTAGTGTTGCAATGGTAACTCGGGATTCTCAGTGGAGGGAAGTTTGAAAACACAGAGCAGGATGCAGAGAGGAGAAATGGAGGTATTCAGGAATTATGCCAAAGACGTAAGGATATTAGGAAGTAACTAGAAGGTAGAAGGATACCGTAGACTTCTTTAGCGATGCTTACAGAGTGATACATAGTGAAGAGGATGAGAATCAGCGAGGTGTATCCGCAGCATTCAATGCAAATTGGGCGTAGGGTATAGACTACGGAGCACGTGGGCAATGGAATACAAACATTTGCAGTAAAAGCAGATCGGACCAACGTTTACTTTCAGTTGGGCATACCTGATATGACAGAAATAAGTTGAACGAAAAACATATAGCCCGAAGATATGAATGTGATAGACGGAAGGAGGAAAAATAATAGCGATTGAAGATTAGAACGCGGGCTTCCGGACAACGAAGGAACGGAGACAAGGCAAAATGGGTTGGGCATAAGGAATAACAAAATTCATACACCATCAGAATCCAATTGATTACCATGAAAAATACTCGAATGAGATTTGCTTAGGCGCACGAAGCGTTTACTCTTAGGAAAGATCAGAGGTGGTTCTTTAAAAGAATAATTATTATGAGTCAGATATGGGCTATAGCATTGACTTTTCGGTCCGAAACGTAGACATTTAAGATATAGGACGAAAGCTGACTAGCAGCTTTTGACATCTTAATTTTGAAGACAAAAAGTGGAAAGGTAGTTCGACAGGATCAGACAGCGAGGAAGTGGTGGGGGAGAAATCGATTGAAATAATCAGGAGGCCTAGTGAGTGGATAGAATGGGTGATAGTTGCGGTGATATTCCGAAGTATGAGATAGAGTGGAGAATGCCAGATAAGCAGAAAAAAGAGATGAAGAGGATATATCTTCTCGAGGCCACGAATGTTCGCTCAAATCGTTCTTCCAATACCCACTGTTCACATGCGAGATTACTAGTATGAGTAATTTATTGACACATTATTTTCATTGACCACGATCAACGACCAACATCCGCGAGTTATTTCTCCTCTTTGTCTTCCAATGGTCTCGCCAGCAGTTTATATTCTCCTGATTCATTTCTACAATCAATTATCATTGTTTTCTTGACATCCACGCATCCTCTCCTCAAATATTTAGTGACCTTAATAATTCCGTGGCAAGTGATGATCTAAGTTCCTCAAGAGAATTAGTGGAGGACGCTGGTAACATGAATTCGACAAATATAATGGAGGAAAATTCAAGAATAAGACTTGTTATGGCAGCGAAGTAAAACAAGTATTTTTGGGATATTATCATTATTCTAGCCAAGAAATTTCAAACAAGTGACATTTCCTCGCATTTACCCGAAGGATCAGAGAACGCTCCATGAATCACATACATACTCAGAAATTTCAACTAACACCAAGTGATTCAATATTCCATTTAAATTCCCCTTTCTACTTTCATGCCCTCACTGCTGTTGTAGCCCTCTATTAAAATCCAAGGACATTTAATCAAATAGCATCAACAATATAATACGATCTCAATCCATACCAGCTCCTGGAAAATTGCTCGTACAGTAAGTAGTCACGTCTTGTGACAAGTCCTATGGCAATTTATATTACAATCTTACCAATTTTTCTACCACGCTTTGAGCCTTCATGTCCGTTAATGTTTCTAAACCAGGCCTTTTACATACCTATTACGACTGTAAGGATATTGGTGGAGAACTATCCTCCCTCGTATTGCGTCACAAAACCACCCCAACTTACTGAGTACCGTAATTGCCAGGATTCAATAACTAGACAATTGTTCTTAGAGGGCGTAATACCAAGATAAGTGAGTTGAGTGAACGATGCCGTCTTCAAAGGGTATTTTTAATATGGCACCATCACTAAAAAACGACTTTTCTAGAGCGAAACTATTTTGCAGACGCTGAAGAGGAAAATAGATGCTGTGAGGTCCTCCCTATGCCTGCCTCTCGTGCCCTAGACCCACAAGGCGAGGGATATCGTTCAGTATTTTCACACCACTACATCACACTCGGAACAACGGAACCACGCACATCATCCCATGGCGTTGGTCCATCGGGAGGCAAACGGATACTAGGAATTCCTTAAAAAACTGAGGTGACTGAAAGAGAATATTCTCAAAGCCGCAACGTATTCGTCACTCAGGCATATTCCTTAATAACTCGGCAATCAAACTCTTAATATTTTATTTATAGGATCACGGTGGCCTCATGCGACAAATATTAAAATATCTTAAGTCTCTCATCATGACTTTACACAGGTCAAAGGTACACACATCCTATTTAAATTCAGACCATTTCACGTATAGCGAGATGAAAGACAGGCCACTTTATCTCTAGCTCCAAACAAAATGATATTATGTGGATTTCGTGGGAACAGAAAATAGGAGCGGGTAAAATAAGGGATATTATAAAATTTTTAGAGGCTTGTTAGTGAAATAGTATTGATATGACAACGGCCCAATACCATCGATGTGATACAACGCCTCAGTGATAGCAGCCACCTACCGGCTATTACATAATGTCAGCATAATTTAAAAACACAGAACTGGTTTGCCAAACTTTAATATTGTTTTACATTGTTATATGTTGGAATCGGTAGTTTGAACAATTGCAACATACTGACCAAAATGTTTTCGAACCATCCCCACGATTTTAGTATTAATTCAATGGTTTTCATAAGCTAATTTTGTATTATCGCTTGTCATAATTTAATTTTCCAGTATTTATTTTCGCATATTTCCTCAAGAGGAATAAATTTGGATTAAAAGTTTATGTGATAAATACCTCCCCTCCCAGCGCCTTTTTGGTGAAGTGTTTCCGTTTCCTCCATTATATTTACAAATGTCAGCAACAGGCGTAATTTTTTTCACATTTACAATCGAAATGCTAACAAATAAGAGGGTTTAAAATAATTGAATATCCGACCGTAATCAACCTTTTCAACGGCGGGATACCCCAGAGGAGAAAACTCTCGTCTACGCCCCTAAAAGTCTGGGTCAGCATTCGGCTGGAGCATCTTGGGCCACCCCAGATTGTTACATTGGTCACTTTGGACAGCACGACTTTCTAGTTCCGAAACCATATAAAAAAAAGCAGTTGGGAAGGAGTAGAATTGCTTTCTTGCCCTCAATATGCTATTTCATCAGCCACTGGGATAGGCGTGATGTGAGATCCAACTTCACCTATGTACGTTCATAAGGGGGTTCACGTATCATACATCTGCAAACGCTTGCTTTCGGGTCATCATCAAGTGTAACTACAGAGGAAAAATTCACCGGTGTTACCCTACCAGTAACCACCAACTATACCAGTACATGCATTTCAGCAATAGACAGACCAAGTGCAAACGGATTGAATATTGTTCCCCATTTAGGGATTTGGTACTATAGCGAGTAGCAATTATTTCGTACACCCCCAACATAAACGACGATGTCTCCGAATCAGAGTTGAAGCTGCCGTTGCAATATGTGTCGACTCGACTCGAAAGAAAGATATAGTGAGAGGGAAGGTTTTTTAGACACCAGGAGGGGTTTTTTACTGCAATGTCAAGGCGGAGTGGGGGTGAAAATGGAATTAGACGATAGGTAGCTTTTAAGGGGAAGGGAAATGGTAAGGGAATAGCTGGCGAGGTCAGAGGGTCAGGAACTCTTTTGCTGACTCCTTTGAGGAGGACACCAGCTCATGGTCTGCGTGCTTGGCAAACTTCTGGTCTTCTTCCGCATTCTGGGGGCTATAGTATAAATGATACTGGATGTGGTGAGGGAATGGTGCGGCCGGCATGGTGCAGGCAGGAGCTGTGCAGACCGGAAACTTTGCATTTTGGAATCGTAGGGATTGTTGGCGTCGTTGGCTTTCGCCTGTCGTGCAAGTCCTTCGGCTAAGTCCGGAGGGTATTATTCCGCCAAGGTGTAGTGTCCAACGAGGAGGAAAGGGGGCGTTCCAAAAATGCCACAATATAATACGGGGGAAAAGCGGAGGAGGAGTCTACGTCTGGGTTGAGTTGATTGGACTAGAGGAAGGTCGAGGAGGGGGGAGCAGGAAATACACAAATGGTCATTTTACGCTTTGAATTGAACCTATTGATAATCTCTAACTGTCCAAGAGCGTCCAGGCGGCTGCTGCCTGTTCTCTTCACATCAAAGATTTAAGAAATAAAGACACTAGAAAGTCTATTGAGTGATTTGGAAAGTGACTTTGTGTTCATACTTTCCTGCTCACATCTCCTCGGCCCCTCTTCTCCAATCAACCCAATCACGCAGCCTCCTCCCCCATTTTTCCCCTTATTATATTGACCAGTGTATTTGTCCCATAACACCTGATCGATTGAAACCGGTTGCGCCAAGTAATAAAAGTTGTGTAAAAACCAAGTGTTTGCTGATTCATAATGAATCGCTTCCACCATATAAAGGCCGATACCAATGATTAGTTCACTTATCAGGTCGATATGGTTGCTAGCCTCTCACCCTCATAGATTCTTGGATGGTAGCAGCTGTTTTCTAATGCAGAATATTAGCCTCTAGTAACATGCTGAGTGCAGACCTTAACAGTAATATTTTCGACGGACGGGAGGATAAACATTAGACCCATGATGAGACATTATTGAAGAGTAGGCTAAGGCCAAACGTGGGTCCAGCCTTCCTCCGCTCCCATAGATACGCACCGAAGCTATTATCCTACTTATCCTTCCCAGCAATAATGATCTCAGATCACCTACCCATGCTTGGCCTCTGAGTAAATGTCTTAATTTTATCAAAGAATTACGCGCAAACAGCATATGTCCAAGCATAGAGAGGATCAGTCATTTCTAATGAAAAAATAACTGTAATTAATCGATTCAAGGAGGCAGGAACTACAACAGCTAACTTCTCTTAATTCTGTCTTTAAACCGTAAAATAAAATGCAATAAATGTTGGCATGAGTCATTCACGGCGTCGTGATTAGTTCCTCCGTGGACCACATTCTTACTGAAAACGCATTCCTTGCAATTCTACAATAACGATAATTAATCCAACGTTAATTAAATTAAATATTTGCCATGAAAACATATCAATCGCGATGGCCCACAAGGACAGACACCGTGTTTAACAATTACAACAGTGTGACTCATTCTGATGACGGAGAGATCTACAAAAATGCAATACAGCTTAAACATCACCGTCGCACAGTGGTCGGAAACCGGAAATTTTTGGACAAAATTCAAAAATCGCTTTTTTTGAGATATGGACTTGAAACTTCGCACATATACTCACAAAAGATTGCCGATTAAGGAATAGTACGTCATTTGCCATGATTCTAAACCGTTATCTAGATACAGGGGCTCAAAGATGACCAAATTTCCAAAAAACTCCCGACTTCCTTTTTCTCCGAATATCTTCAAAGTTATGTTGATGGTGTCGTTGTGGGAGGAATTTGATCGAATAAAAAATGGTATAATCTATTAACACTATGCTTTGTCTCTACTATGCTTTAGTTTCGAAGATTGTTTATAACATTTGTGTGCTATTACGTTACAAAATGGCGGAAGCTGTTTTTGGACAAAATTTCACATAAAGTAGAGAATATCTAGCATTTTAGGGAGAGACCTGTCAAGTGACTTATATCAGAGCGTTTGTTGAAGACTTTTAAATACGAAACTGAAGAGAAATAAAAAATAAGTTTGCGACGCCGAAAAATACATATGATTTTCCGACCGCGCGTCCGGGGTCCGACTCCGGGCGCCGGAATTTATTTATACTTTATTACGTGCAACAGGACGATCGGTAAAAGAGTCTCACACTTCCTGTGATAGAACAAGGAGAAGAAAAGCTCCATTTCTTAAAACTACTGCCTCTACTGCGGAACTCACTTTAGCAGCTACCATAAGTCTAAAGGAGAAATGGGACATTTCGGCAGCTAAATTACTCACGAAAATAGCAACTACCACACCAACTAGGGTAACAAGAGTCTTCTCGAAGTGGAGGGAAAGTAATGTTATCCAATCTGAGATGACTGTTGAGAAGGCTTTATCCCTTATATTATTTCTACGGAGTTGACCAAGAGTCAATACATAACTCTGCGTAGCACAGCCTTAAGCCACGGACATGACCTATATCCTAACTATGACTGAGTACTACGAGCTAAAAGCGCAGCATACCCGGAAGGAATAGTAGTCACAGAAAATGTGCGAAGTATATCTTCAAGCTCTTCTGAATCACACTGCATCACGGATCCTGGCGTGTTTCCTCAACTGAACCTACGGGAGAGGAAATAAATTGCTCATTGATTTGCAACTATGGGTTTGATGGCAGTTTGGGCCATTCTCAGTACAAACAAGTGCGGCAACGAAGGAATACATTTGATGAATTTTTATTCATGAGCTCCTTCGTGCCACTTCGCTTAGTAAATGATACTGCAGGCAACATACTCTGGATTCTCTAGTTATCCCATCACCAAAACGTTGTTTATGACGAATTGAAAATAATGCATAGGTAAAAAACCCCCGTTTCCTTTAACTCTAGGTGAGATAATGTGGTCTAATTCTCGGCCTTCATCTACAAGATTTTGCCGGCCGATTCGCCTTCAGCAGGTAAAGGAGACAAGGGAAATAGCAATTGCAGAAAGGAATCATCTTCAAAAACAAACTGACGACCTAAAACATTCAATAATAGAATCTACTCCATCAAATTTTCTTTGCTGCTAACTATGATTAACGGAAAAGTAATACTGATATATTTTATAATGACATTGTTATGAAATGCTATTAAAGAATTAAAAAAGGCCAATTCTCTTAGGTATGCAATTCATTGACCGGTAGTGGAAGTATGAGGTGCTACATCTGATTATATTTTTTCTAATGTCGCGACAGTTGCAGTCATACCACATGCGTCTAAATTTGACTCAATGACATATCAACATATTACAAACAGAAAATTTTCTACGGATATTCCCGCTTAAGACCGTCAGAGGTTCCGCAATGTCATAAATGTCCCTTTTCGCAGGACCCATTTGGGACAGGGGCTTGGACCGTGACCTCTTCTGTGCATCTTTTAGCACGTGCGTGCGGGTAGGGGGGCAAAAGGAATTTAAAAAAATCCCAGGCGGTGTCTTTCTAGAAGGATGCATGGTCCACACGAAGACTACCCACTTTTTTGGTAAAAGGACATAAATACGAAGTATGTTTCCCGAACGTTCGCAACAAAAATAACTTGAACGCTACTACACGTACAATTATCCGCTCGCTCGATACAATATTCTCACCATTTTCGACCATAGAGAGTCTGTGGAGGTTAGTGACAATGTGTACAGCAGAAACGTGGCGAATCCGAAGCTTTAAGGTTCATTCCACGTGAGCAATGCAAGCGAGTCTCGGCATTTCCAGCCCCGGCGCCCGGAGTCGGACCCCGGACGCGCGGTCGGAAAATCATATGTATTTTTCGGCGTCGCAAACTTATTTTTTATTTCTCTTCAGTTTCGTATTTAAAAGTCTTCAACAAACGCTCTGATATAAGTCACTTGACAGGTCTCTCCCTAAAATGCTAGATATTCTCTACTTTATGTGAAATTTTGTCCAAAAACAGCTTCCGCCATTTTGTAACGTAATAGCACACAAATGTTATAAACAATCTTCGAAACTAAAGCATAGTAGAGACAAAGCATAGTGTTAATAGATTATACCATTTTTTATTCGATCAAATTCCTCCCACAACGACACCATCAACATAACTTTGAAGATATTCGGAGAAAAAGGAAGTCGGGAGTTTTTTGGAAATTTGGTCATCTTTGAGCCCCTGTATCTAGATAACGGTTTAGAATCATGGCAAATGACGTACTATTCCTTAATCGGCAATCTTTTGTGAGTATATGTGCGAAGTTTCAAGTCCATATCTCAAAAAAAGCGATTTTTGAATTTTGTCCAAAAATTTCCGGTTTCCGACCACTGTGCGTCGTGGAAAATAAGTTCACTACTGTGTATTCTTAAAGTAAACGACATTTCTCAAAATTCTTATTTTTGTAGTTCATGAAGAATCAGCAAGGATAGAAAATTCGTCGATTTACATCAGTATAATTGAATTTCAGTTAAGGTTAGCAACGAAAAGTTTGGCAATTTCTTTCTAAAGCACAGGAGAAAAGGCAAATTGAGGTAAGTAAATACTTTGGTCGCTTAGGCGCAGGGTAAGTGGTAAGTAGCAATAGATACTTCAAAACGTTTCGCTCACAACTCATAATTCTGTTTCATATGGATGTACCATTCCATATTCGAGTACTCGAGACCAAGTAGTTTGCATACCAATTTTATCCGAACAGTGTGGAAAAAGTATCAGATACCTGGGAGCATTAATACATTAATACTGGCATAGACCCGTAAATATTTACACTATTATAAAATTAATTCAAAGAAACTTTGTATAACATCCGCAATTAAATACATGGAGATCAATCATCTAACGAGTTTCTACTATCATCACCTTAATACTTATCCGTAAATGTTAGCTCTAGCCAGTTTTTCTTTCATATTCAATGATGATTCTTTGAAATACTTGGTCTTCATTTTCTCCTACATTCTATCTTATTTGTGACACATAAAATGGATAATACAACGACGCATGCATTGATAGCTAAAGATCAAGGGACCACAGGCTGAAATCATCTTGAGATAAGATGGTTTCACGAAGGCAGTCACAGAGGAAGAAGCGAAGGGAAATCATGTCAAAGGAAGGCCTCATATTATGGTGAATGATGTGAAAGAGAATTTATTATGTGAATCCGAAGAGGTTAGCCGTAGGAGAAATCGAGAGAAAACCTATGTCAAAACATATTTAAGTTGGATGACTGGTTTTGATGAAATAAAGCAGGTGAAAAGCAATTAAAGTGTATCGAGGTCGAAAAATCTTCATTTATACGTATTATTCATCTAAGAAAACGGTAATTACAAAAGAGAGAGAGAGTTTTGAAACAAATCAAAGAATAATTAAAAGAAAAAGCATAAATTTTGCACTTTGAACTTTAGGTTGCTACAAAAAGGCGGCATGCGTTAATGGCTCATATTCCCATGATGTCCACGCCGTTTCAACAAAGTGTCTATGAAATTTGAAGTTTTGACAAGCATATATTATATTTATTATAATAACTTTTCGATTCAACAGCGTATTTTAAAAATAAAGAATCACATTGTTCAAGTCCATATTTTCTTCTCAAAATATCCCACGGTTTTTAAATAAGAAAGTGCGATATTCACCGGTGAATGGAGTTGAGCAGTGCCGATGTTTCTCCCCAGGGTGTTGGGATGTCGGGTCTTTATTAAAAATGTCGTGAACCATACCTTAAAACTCTCTTATTCTAACTTAAATCCTCAATTTTCAATAAAAGACCTTGTTTTCGTGGAACGACTACAAATGCTAGGATTTCTGCGTGATCTAAAGAAAAATATTGAGTCTGCCCTTGAAAGCTGCTTAAATCTAAATAAACTTCAAATGTCAATCTTTTGTACAAATATTGCGATGCTTGCTATGACAGGGGTGAAAGTAAGACGCGGTGCGATATTTTTCGTATTTCGACTCCCCATTTAATATGGTGTTGTCATTCAGTACCGCAAAAATAATATTTTATTTACTGTCATGGTAATAAAAACATACCATACCATCACATCAGAACACCATTTTTTACTTCAACTTCCCAGAAACAAAACTCGGCATATACTAAATACTTGATATTAATGTAACACTTATCTTTTCAAGTATGGACTAAGTTTAAATTTATATTTTCTTATTATTTTGAAAGGATGTGATACACGACGTTTTGTCAAGTTATTTATGTGTTGGTGGAATGGATTCTACAAAAAAATAACCTACCCACACAGCCAACATTCGATCAGCAATTTCAGTACTAGATGACAACTAGATATTGTATAATTTGCTTGACTAAATGAAAATTCAAATAGTGTTTAATATACATAGGCACTGATGGAGACATATATACCTTCATTTTTTACTGCAAAATATAGAATTGACTTCACAATAAATACTTTAAGAATCCGACGATTCAGACTACGCAAGAAACGCGAAAACGGAAAATTCTAAGAGCGTGTGCGTTTTGAAAATATTCTTTGTCACACACCATGAAAGGGGAAAGAGTTATAGAATTAAAAGTTACTAATTTTCGTGAAAAAAGCTATTGTAAATCACCCCAAGAATAAATTTCGTACGGTAATTTCAGCTAACATAATTTCATAAGGCGTCTTATTGTGCGGTACACCTTACCGTGCGTGCCTCATTGAACATCGAACCTGTATGCACACTTGGATTTTACCGATTAAGACTGAAAGGAAAAGATAAACGCATGATTACTCCGCCGATAGTTATGGAAAAGAAAAAAACATATTTTAAAAACTTAGTGTAGAAAATGGTTTCTCCACGCATGATGCTAGTTCGAGCTGAATTACTAGATAAATTATCGTAAATGGCAGTAACCATGCAATTAGGATGCATTGAAATCGTCTTTCTTTCCGCGTACAATAACAGTTCGTAAACGGCAAAATAGAAGCTGAATAGATAGTTTACCATTAGGAGTGTCTAGTGCGTCTGAAAAGGTATTATACTCCACTCTTTCATTTTAAATACACGATTGCGTGACTATTTAGGAATTAAAACGTGATGTACTCAAACAAGTGACCAAGCTACTACTTAAATTATTTTCCTTATTATATACTAACCGTTTAGTTGCACGAGTCTGGTGTACGCACAACTTACACCTTTCTCTTATTTCATAGCATTGTATCAATGCTTATGAGTAATAGTTCATGTTTAATGAATATTTACCTCACCAAATACTTAGAAGTCAACCCCTGCCACCGACCCTTGAGGTGACTAGCTGAGTATTCAGTGGATGATGATGGTAACAGAGTTTCCAGCATTAGTGTGCCTTGGCTCAACAGACTTAGCATAGCAACGGAAAGCACAAGTACAGTTGCCACAAGATATTATACTGTGAGTAAGTCTTCGTCTGAAGTTCTCGACTGGAAGTTGACGTGTATATATATAGTTGCCAATGCCCCCAGACTCTTCACAAAAGCAACGTAACGCCGTTCGCTAGAATCAATAAACAATATAGTCCAAACAGGTTTAGTCCGCCGTCAAAGGCGGGGGGAACAGGTTGGAATAGCCCTCGTATCCTTACCCGAATCCACTATTTGATCTAATTTAGTCAAACTAAGTTACTGTGATGATCGGTTTGCATAGTCTAAATTCGTGTATCCTGTGTATATATGCATCATACACAACGTAAATGTCATGTGGGATAGTCTACACTAAGGCGTTTAAAGATCTGTGGACGCAGACACATGTGGGGCTCGATATGAATGCCTGAAATCGATCGAAGATTGGATCGCATCCAGATTTGTCCGAGGAAACATCTCGAGAATTTGTCATTTGCGCATTTACGGTTACAAACCAACCACCTACCATTGCGCGTTAGTATTCGATATTCGTGTTCCACTGGCTAATTATGTATCCATCATAGCAAATTTTTTATCGCCTTCTTTTCTTATTTTATGGCTTAATTTCCATCGACTCCTTCGATTTAGTGAAGGCCGTATTCAATGATTTTTTCAACCCCTTGGGAACATAATTGCGAAGAGTTATTTGAATATTCATCTACATTTACATTTCTTCGATTTAAATAGACTAATTTTCCCACCTTCATCAGTTGATAATTCTTTGCCAGGGGCGTCGGAACTATTTTCGCTGGGAGGGGCCAACCTTGAAAAGGGCCCGGTTTTTAAGAAAAGAGCCTGGCTCCCATGAAAAGGGCCACATTTTTTGCGGCTAGGAGGCGGTAGAGACTAGAATTCCGCTAAAAGTGCATATGAAGGTGGTGGAATATGCGTCAGAAGGGAAAAGGCAATCTGGAAACTAGTGAAATTTAATTAATTTATTAATGAAGACTCACATCTCAAGGGCCCGGGGCAAATTTTGAATGCCCCCCCTGCCCCCCACTTCAGACGCCGCTGTTCTTTGCCTTCCAGGTTGTGTCGCGTTCTAGAATCAGAATGTAAAAGTTTCACCGTGATTTACTACGCTTTAACTTTCTAAGGCAAAAAGAGCATGGAGTTATGTATACGTGTAGCCCCTGGATCGAGATTCAATTCCTGGCGACAATGACTTGGCTCGCAACGTGAGGACAAAAGGCTGAAGCGTGCGGGAACACGCTCTTTCGGCTGAGAATGTTTCGCAAGCGGTGCCATCAATCCTCATGCAACGAAAGGCGAGGATAGCAGGGAGATAATCCGCCCGCATACGGCTGATGGAACGGATCCCGCTCGTAATTCCTACGACGCGATGCGCTCCAGTCACATTACCTGCGACCTCTCGGAACTGCCCATCAGTTGTGGGGGGATAGGCCGGAAGCGGGCGTTATCAGGATATACGGGGGAAGAAAGGAGTCGGCGAGCGAGCGATGCTTGGGGATCCGCCCCCCCCAGAATGATGTGAAAAGCGATGGAAATTGCCCTGAGAAGGGAGATAAACTCAAAAGTGGGTCCATCTCCAGATGTATCCTAAACTTTAGCGCTCTACCCTGTAATCCACGACGAAAGTTGAGAGAAATCGTAATTGAACCGCTTATAGGAACTCCTAAACTTGTATTATTCCTTCCCATTCGCAACGAATATGGATGGATATTATTAGAAGGGAATTTTGTATACATTACTCGAAAAAAATAAAAAAATGAACATTAAACAGACACACGAAGAAAGAGACACAAAGGTAAGAAAGGACAAGAATATTTTCGGCGGCGCAAAAGACTTCTTCACAGGACTGAGACTATGAAGATAAAAAATAAACACTAAGTTATAGCTAAAGTACATCAAAGATGAAGTGAAAATGAACCCACATCCTTCCTTCCGTTCTCCATCGAAAGAGGCTTTAGGGTTTCCAACTTATGAAGAGCTGACTCAGGGAGTTGCCAGTTTCATGTGTTTCATGAAATCTCGGGAGATTCAAAGGTAGAGCATGCAAGTATTCTAGTACGCTTATTCTTCGTCAATGAACGCCATGCATATTTAGTTTCGTTGCAATAAATCTAGGTCCGCATAGCAATAAAATTATCAACTGTTTAACTCAATTTCATTGAACAGAAGCATTGAAATTAGATGAATGGGATGAGTCTAACGGATGCCGAGAGGGTATTTCAGACCCCCTCCTAGTGTCGCTCCCGCTGTATAGTGCCTTCTTTTCGAAAGAAACTCCTTCTTGGGTACGATTCAACCGTCAGATTGACCGTCAAAAACCGCCAGTGAAAGCGGGAGGAAAACGCCTCAGTCTGAGAGGCAGGGTATGTTAAAAAGTATTGTCCAGAGATTTGCTGGTAGCCTCTCGGCTACCAGCAAATCCGGGAGACTTGGCGTATCCATAGAGAGGACCCAACGCTTTCAGCGTCACTTCCACATTTTCCTTGTGGGGATGATTTTCATTCCATAAGCGTAAGTAGGTTCGTTGCAACTGGATATCAGATGAGTTGGTGCAATTCATTTCTCAACACCGTCTTTTAGCAAAAATGGCGCATTGTAAAATCTTAAAATTGTCTACCACTATTTTCAAATGATTTAGAGCCCTTTACTCTTCACTTACATGAAAATACGTAATTTCGCCTATTTTTTTTATCTATTTTCGCGATAAAGACGAAAAAAACTAACCCAATTGTAGACGCTTCTCCTTAATTTTGGCCTCGGTATGTTTTATTTGACGTGACCACAGATGATATAACGTTTTTCTCAAGAATGCTGCTATTATTTTTATAAGTTAACTCTACGGGATACCCGTGGAGAAGAGTACATGATGCAGTAAATGTTTGTAGCTTATGATCAATAATAGGCGTAAAATTAACTTTTTAAACTAATAATTGTACTCTCGAAGGTAATTTATTATCCTTTGTGGTAATGTCGAAGTCGCAGTGGAACCAATCGAATTTCATAAATTTCAGTAAATATCGTCCTTTTTTTTCATTTCCCAACTCATATAACCTATGCGGCCTTCATAAGCAATGACTGTAACAGGCTTTTCTCACGACTTCAGGTAAACATAAATAGAGTTTGCAAATCATGTTTTCAGCCCAGCAACACAAGCGACATAGTCTACGGACCGCAACAAATTTCAGAGGAATTCAATTAACGTACCCTGGCATAACTTATATTTTATTAATTATTAAACAATTCCCTAGAGTATTTTTAACTCTCATTGACACTTAACCACGTTAACACTTTTAGTAGCTTCAGGAAAAGTCTTTGAGGAAAGTAAGCATCCCTGAAATTATTGAAAAAAGTGTAAGAAAACAAATTATAATGCAAACTATTTTCCAGTAAATGCAATCATCTATTTTTCTGTCCCACAATCTGTAATCAAGTAAGCTAACATCGCATCTCGTGAAAAACTCTTCCAAGACTCCCTTTAAAGCTCTCAAAGTGGCAACAGCTTGATGAAATGTTGGTTGTGCTCCAAAATGTCTCTGTGACCTACTCTCATAGTTCATGTCAGTTCATATGATTCAAACACTAGGAACTCAGCAAACTCAGACTCTCAAAAATGACCCCCGTTTAACTGGAAACACTCACGTCACCTAAAATGCACCAATCGAAAAAGGGGCTTCTGTCCCTTTTGTGGAATTCGAAGGAGTGGTTATAGAAAGGTCGAATGCCACGCATCCATGATCATGAGGAGAAATTTAAGGAAGAAAAAGAGGGGTCGTGGGGTGAAATCTGAAATCCTCAACTTGAGTGAAAAATAAGGAATACCTACCGAGAGTTAGCTTGACATCATTATGTGTGGGAGTAGGGATAAGTGTGACTTGGAGGAGAGGAAGGAAGAGATGAAATCCGCGTCAGTCTTAGAGGCAGGAGGATAAATCGGAATGAATTAAACATTGTGTCATGCAATACATTGGGAATATCAGGAAAATAAGACAAAACAAAGGAGCTTAGTAGTGTGTTGGACAGAAGATTGCGTCAGTAGCTAGCGGCCTGTCCGTCACGGCGGCCGGCCTCTGGGCAGCCTAGTGCTCGTCGCCTGATTTCGACTAAAGCGAGACCCTACTCGTCACTAAGACCTCATTGATGACCGTTTGCACCAAAGTACTGCTGTTAGCATATTTTCATGAACTCCAAATTTAAAAAAACACGAAAAAAGTAAATGTTACCATACAAGATCAAATATACAAACTCGGAACCGAAATCGCAATTATGTACACGAAATCGTAAGATGGAAACAAAAAAAGAATTTTAGTGAAAAAATTAATTTTTTAACCACAATCATTCACTCGTAAATCAAAAATTTAAATAAGCAAGAGGTGAAAAAGCTGCTTTGATATCATTGACGTGATTTTCCTCCCGTCCTAGTCTGCTTTTAGTGGAAGGGAAGGGAGTGGAGGGGGGTTCTCGGAAGGTCTGCTCGCACAGACGCTGTCGTAACTGCTCCTATTGGCAGAGTCAGCTGTGTCCCCCCCATTCTGATAAGGCAAAGTTGCTTCGTGGGCTCAGTTTTGATTGAACGAAGTCGTTAGTCGTTGACGGATCAAGAAACGGAAAAATACGCGTCTTTTTATTTTGCAAACTCTATCAGATTCGGCAATAAAAAATATGGTAAACGACCCATTCCCCGGAGTTTTTTGAGCCATTGAAGCCATAAGATAAGATAAGCTCATAAGATCTTATGAGCCATAAGATTGTGGGGAGTAAGATTAAGTCATAAAGGAAAGATAAGCTATCACTTCCATAGGTTTGAGTTATATTCTAAACAGCTGCAGTGTCACAAATCCGTAACCTAATTTATCCATGGAATTTCCTCTTTACGGGACAACACCAGTTCAAAAGTACCAAAAATATTAAAATTTGTCACATTATTCAATAAATGATTTTGGTCTTAACAAAATTCTGATATATTACTATAATTTACTCATAAAATATCATCAACATCATCAGTCAGCAATCCTAAAATTGGTTTGACGCAGTATCGCAATCAAATACGTAGTCAAAAATGGGGCGTGGTTAAACATCTGCCGCATGTGTGCCTGCAGTACGCTTATTAGCTTGGTAACGTCATTTAAGTGGTATATGACGTATATTCCACAAGTATGATACATTTCAGTTAAGAATACGTTAAAAGTATTTATGTAAAATATATTTTATCCATCCATTCGCATTTTACATTGCGTAGAAGTCTTCGTTTCATTAAAACATTACAAAACATTACAAAAAATAACAATTATTTTAAAGGAAGTGTCATAAAAAGTTCCTTTTCGCTCAGTGACGTTTCTACAGTGTCCTTCCTATTACTCGGATCTCCTTGTCTAGGGATAACACATTTTGGTTTATTCGGAGAAAAATTGGGGCAAAAAATCGGAAAGGGATCATGAAAGCATGAAACATCAGTACCCGGACAGCAAAAGTAAATCAGAACCACTATTTTAGGGCAATCGGAACCAGCCACGCATAAGGAGAACCGAGTTACAAAAATAGTGTTCAACGGTCTGAGAAAAAGAACACATTGTGTAACATTAAACACAACTCAAACGACCCTACCGGTTTCAACATATTGGTGTCATCATCAGCGACATGGTAACAGGAAGGAATTTGGCCTCCCCAATGGAAAAAGGAATATTTAAGGCCTCCCCAACGCATTCTCATTTTAGTCCCTGATGATGACACCAATGTGTTGAAACCGGAAGGTCATTAAAAGTTGTGAGGAAATTACAAAGTTTTTTCTTGTTCTCAACGATGGAAAAATTCCTCAAAGTAAAGGCAGAGGTTGTTCGTATGGGTGTTAATTGTTATTATTATAGAATGCATAATTATGCTTCCACTTCACAATAGCAGCGAAACCTATGTCTCCGAAGAAGAAGGATGAGCTTAGATAAGAGGCTTTTAAGATTTAGCGTTTTGGAGGACGTAGCTTTGAACAGGGGAGGGTGGGTCGTCCAAGGAACCGCTAAGACGGTGGCGGGGGGGTGGGGAAAGGAAAACAGCACGAATGGAGAATTATGGAGAGACATCTTTAAGGCCTCCGTCGAGAGACACATCTACATCTACGCAATTCCCTGTCTGCCTCCGCCCGGGTGTGTGGCAGGCAGGGGGCGAAGATCACCAAACATACACTATTGACATGCAAACAAGCTACTATATTGCAAACAAGCTAAATAGTGGCCAATAGGGGCGGGAGGGAAAGAATTATAATTTAAGACAGCACGAGGGAGGCCAGAGGAAACGAGGGCAGAGAGAGGCGTGTACTTTTCGTTCGCCGTTTGGGAGACAGAAATTGCTAACGGGAAAATGGCGACGGTAAGATGACGGAGTGACTCTCCGAGAGTTATTTACGAACTCACGGACGTCATTTTCATGAACTTCTATGCTTTTAACCAATTCAGATCATAGTATGCTTCATTACTGGCTTTTTCAACCTTCAGTTATTTAGCCTTGACCCCCTGCTGTCCCATTTTTTAAATTTTTTAAGTCTTATGGGAAAAGAGAATTGTTTTGTTTTACACTCTCTTCCCGAAATTATAGTCATTCGGTAGCACCGAAGATTTTTGCATCTTTGATGAGTTGCTTCATTATATTATCATATGATATGTAATATGCAGATCTGTCCAGTGCCCTTTCAGCGGCGAACGAAATAATTGTTGGTTCAACTTTCACTAATTCACTTTCGCTAATGTCAGGGTATCTTTAGGAATTTCTTAAGTATTCTACCAATCACTTAAGAAAAAGATTCCTTTACAGTTTTCCATTTTTAATTTCTTTCATGACGTTTAATTTCCACCACATCGATCCTGAAACCTCATTCTACCTTTATTGGAAGTTATTCGTACGCAATGATTTCGCGGCATTATATTGTAAATCCGAAAAAGGGGTCTACTTTTGGAAGCACACATCTGCTTTTCCTCATCCATTTGATCGTATCTTCTTCCTAAGCTTCCCGCGTTTCCTACATTAAAGCACATTTTCGTGGTTTTGGCTATCCATATTTGGTCATGGGAAAGGTTCTTAAGGCGGTTTGTCCCAACAGTGTTTTTAACTCCACTCCATGACCTAAATAACAAACTACTGAGGCCAGAGGTCTTTCTTGTATGCAGGTACTCCTATGCTGCATTGGCCATTCACCCAGCGCCGAAACTTCAATATATCAGTCAGTATTTTCACCTGAACTATCAGGAGCAACTATCATTGCTTCAGCTAGTCAAGCGTTATGGGCCATAGGAACAAGCAAGCCTCCCTCAGTACGTGAAGGTCCAAGACCGTCTAGAGAGTTAGAGATTTACCTGATGGGGGCGTTTACTCGGAACAGAAATCGCTGTTTTGGACACGAAATTGTTAGATGGAAACGAGAAATGAATTTTAGAGAAAAACTAATCTTCAAACCAGAGCCAATCACTAATAAATCAAACATTAAAATAAGCAAAAGGTGACGCTCACCGAACGAGCTGCGTTAAGGATTACTACGTCATCCACCTCCCGTCCTTGTTTTGAGGGAGAACGGGAGGGGAGCGGAGGTGGGGAGGGGAGGTCTACCTGAAGAGATCCTGTCGCAACCACTTCCATTGGCAGAGTCAGCTGTGTGTCCCCCATTGTGATTGGCCAAAGGAGCTTCACAGTCTCAATTGTGATTGGACGAAGTGGATGACGTACGAGTCCTTTGCACGCCCTCTTTTCCGAAAGGGTTAAAATCATCATTTTTTCGCCACTTATAACTCGAAAAGTGATTGTCAGATCGAAGAACGGAATAATGATAGTCTTTTTATTTTACAAACTCTTTCAGATTCGGAAGTAAAAAATATGCTAAACGACCCCACTGACTTATTTCCAGGGAATAACATGAAAAGCACAGTTGAAATTTTGCAGAAAGAGTTTTAAATTCCATCCATCCATTGCCAAGGTATTTTTATCCCACAGGAGTTAACGATCGAATAATGTAACTTTATATTTTTTCTTTATCTTTCATTTTAGCTTACGAAGATTTCCCTACAGACTAAGAACTCAAAGGAGTCGGGTTGGTGTGGTAGCTAGAGTACTGGCCTCCCATTTATAGGGCTAAGGTTCGAATCCCAAAAGTGGAAGATATTTTTCATTGGTAACCCAGCCCTACTTGAGTGTTTCATTCGTGTTCAGTACTCCGTCCGTCGTATGGGACGTTAATCATTTCGTTAAGAACAGGGTAATGCCGACGCCGGGTTTCTCTCCACCCTTCTTCTGTTCCCTGAGATTTCCTACACTGAACCACCTAATCGCTCAAATGACCTCAGTTGTCGATCGCCTCCCCCAAACAGCAACTAAGGACTTCAACCACACAAACACCTATGTCTCTTGGTAACTTCTGTCCTTTAGGTGACGATCTATGGGGAGGAGAATTGATAGTCTATTAGAGTGAGAGTGGTCACCTAGATGTGCGATATATTGATGTAGAAATGTATCCCTTCCCTTTCAATTCACTTTTTGGACTAATTTCCCCTTTTATAACCTTCCACTAGAATACTATTAATATAGAAAGTACAACCAAAATAAACTGAATAATTTAGGCTCTTATTTTTAATAATTTATCGTGTAATTTACGTGAACATTATCTTCCAGAAAAACACCAATCGTTCGTATTCCTCGACTACATAATATCCATAGAAAATACTAAATAATTATTACATTATTGAAGGTAATTTTAACGAATCTCAACAAAAATGTTTATTCCTATGGTCTGGTGGCTAAAACACGCCCATTTTTTAATTTCTCGCTATTTTCTCTCGTTACTGTACGAAATAAAGAACTGAAATATTTCTTCAGTGAAGGTTTTGATCTAAAAATCCGTTCTCCATGATTGCATGAAAACAAACTTTGACGTGCTCGTCAAAAACAGAATAAAATATTACGAGAAAACTTCAGAGGGTGAAATTGGTGCATTCACGTGTGGGAGGAATCAATTATAAAAAAATCTGTACCACTCGCTTTCAAAATAGTGCGTGAGTCTTACTCGAACGCCGTCGTCTAGGTCGTTGACGGTTCGGAAGACGGGACTTCCGCTCGCCGCTTTCACCGAGGAAGCAAGTCCCGTAATTCCCTCAGGCGGGAAGTTCGCTTCGACTTCCCCTCGCCCACCGTCCCACTTCATGTGCCCTTCTGAACATAGCTCGGGATCTCCAGACAAGCTACGAGTCAGCTAAAAGGTAGCAATGACCTTTCCTTGCCTGGATTTAAATCACTCCCAGAGCATTCTAGAGACAAACTGAGGGGAAAACCTCCGGCATTTAGCAACACCAAGAGCGTGGCGATGAGATTGTTCCGAAAGAGGACGAAGGCTTAAGTCAACTTAAGTCCCGATCGGAATCAATTACGAGGACTTAGAATTCATAAATTAGTATTCTCCTGATTTACATGCACGTTGATTCCATCCACGAAAAATCATAAAACCGTCATATGCATTATTTTAGCCAACCGTGTGGAATCACGGATCTATTTTTCGTGTTATCGCAATCTTTATCGTTAACGCTTACCCCTAGGGTAGCGCAGGGTTAACAATAACCGTCTGTAAAATTCCCTCCTCTGATTGTTATAAGCAATTTGAAGTGATGTGCGAAAAATTAAGAATGGAAATCACGTTCTCTCAGAAATAAGTTAAATAAAAAAATAACAATAAAGCTAGCGCACGCGTTATGGAGATCCATGATCGAGGCCCTGGATTCTACGGAGGTTTTATTTTCCAATATAATGCTATGCAATGAGAATCAATTCAAGTTGGTAGTTAATCAGGAGAGGCAAATGTCATTTAAAATCAGGTTCATCCCTAGGATAGTTAGGTGATTGGATTGGGTTGGAATTTGTTATTGTGCAAAGGAAGGGGGGAGAGAAATCCGACGACGCCTTTTTGCCTACCCTTAACGAAACATACCAAGAAGTCCACGGCTCAGCGATCCATCCGACGACTGCATTCGTGGTGCACTCACCACATAGTACCACTCTTGTGGGAACCCGTTTACCTTAGATGAGTTTTTGGCCCAGCAGAGATTCCAACCAGGAGGGTTGTGTTTCAAACCGACGGGGTCACCTTGAAACCAAGGAGTCACGTGATGTAAACACGAGTGGTTCGCAATCATCTGTTCGTTTGAACTGCTTTTAACAATCTCACTCATTGTTCTCATTTGAGTTTTTCTCATCCATCTTAACCATAGTGTATGGGGTGGCAGGAAATATTCTATGTATGTACCACGCAGACCCTATCCCATTGTACCATCATAAAATGTAGGTATTTCATAATGTAGCTCAACTTCAAGGTAGGAATCATTATTACCAGATTCATTTCAATTCTTTAGAACAATGTTCGACTTGAGGTTAACAGCCAATTAGGCTGAGGCTATGAATGTCCATCTTCTGCAGCAGGAAAAGACACCACTGAAAACAGTCAGCGGCACCTGTAGACATATTTTCATTCCTTTTTTCCATAATAGCGCTTAATAATATTAAAATCTCGAAATTTACTCTATTTCAAGCCAAATTTCTTGAATTCTTGAATGTAGTTACCCACTCTTGCATGCCATACCATTACTTTCCCTTGCAGGCAAAGGATCTAATGGCGACCAGCCAGCAAACTAAATCTATCAGCAAGCTTTTTCATAACAATAAATGGAGTTTAAAAGCCACGTGTACTGGAAAGTCATCATAATATAACTCTTCCTAAAGGAGCGATGAAGAATTTCAATTTGGGAATGCTTTCTACGCAGCAAATTATATGATGCACGAATATTAAACATTCACACTTCAGCGAAGTTGATTGATGAAGGATGTCCCCGACAATTAGTCGGACAAATGGACTTCCAGGATTCGTCCAACAACGTTTTTGTTGAGCAAGGAATTCACCTCCGCCTCTGAAAAGTGATCTTTTTCCACTCTTTCCCTTCTGACGAGGTGTCCACTATCAACACATATCGCATGCTAATGCATGGAATGACGCTGAACCAAACTGAAAGAAGTCTAACGTATTTACTTTCACAGCGGAGTTGTTACGGAGACAAAGATTGTTTAAATGCGTTGGAATGGAGTATGGAATAGTAGTTGGTATGTTTTGGAGCAAATCATGCATTCTTGTTTAAGCATCACTCCGCCATAATTTCTCTGCAGATATTTTACTCGTTTCGATATATCCGTGCATTGAAGCGGCGATTGCAGACGAAAACAGCAAAGCGTCCTGCAGATAAATCGAAATATAAAAGTATCAGACAGAAAAATACCAGGATTTTTTAAATGAAGAGAGAAATACTTTAAATAATAATGGCGTAAACTCGGAAGAACTATTACAATAGGAACGCCTGGATCTCAAAATAAATTGAACAGAGTATTATTGATTTAGGACTTCTGGCAGACTACTCTGTGAGATTATTGTAAATTTGATCGGGCTATAATTACATGGAAAAAATCAAACTAACGAGCGAAACAATTATTAATTAAATACGATTGGCAATTTTCCACAAGGAAATCTTTACTTCGACCGGTTTCGATGTGATACATCATCATCAAAAAATTGTCTTCTTTGTGGAAAATTGCCAATCGTATGTAATTATGTTATTCCACCATATAACGCCTGAAACGACTCTTTTTATGAGCGAAACAATATTTGGAAAATCAACCCCTCCATCTGAATTCTCTCTCTGTCTCTCTTTAAACCAGTATTACTGAAAGGCTTATTTCAAGTCAAGCATTTATGAACATTTATTGTCACCGCACGAAACATTTATTTTCACTGTATATATCCTTAATTTTTATTTTTAAGTAAGTGGTGAAGATGACTACCGCGAAAATAAATTCGCAGAACTATTTCTGTTGTAATTGTCAATGCCAGAAATTTTTCATTGAGCTGAATTCAAATTAACCTCTTTAAAATTATTTTTGCGATAAATTTAAATATATGAAATAAGATTACACTTTTTCTACATCAATCAACAAAAAATTCAATAAATTAGTCATCAATTACTATGACTACCATTTTAATAAATTAATTTTTCTCGTTCAAATGCGTCTGCGTTACCTAAATAGTTTCGAACAGAGATTCATGACTGCATCTATTTACAGCAGAATAGTGTGAATCCAGGAGGTAGAACTTCCCGCATCTACGATATATTTTTCTTAGCATTCGGTAATGCATTGCTTCATAGACCTCCGAGTTCCTGATAATATTAATATCGGATACCTCTTATTGCTTAATCTTCCGACACGTTTACAGTGACTTCGTCGGTCATGCCCCTGGCACATAATCTAAACTCCTCGTTTCACTCATCCAACATGATGAAAAGAGACAAATCATTCTCTTTCGACACTTTTCCTCTACCATGACTAGGAATTCCCCATTTGGTGATATATGCCATTTTAAATGGTTTGTATCGATGTTATCAAAAAAGAACAACAAAGGACCGTTGCTGATCGATTGTCATGGCCTAGAACGGACGTTAATTGAAGTCGCTGCCTTTTACTTAATTCTCCCGAGACAGGAAGTAAGGTTTACACCATTGGAGCTTAATGTCCTGCCTTTAATAGTTATGCCTACATTTATGATTATTTGCCTGTATAAAATACAGCCATACCATTCAAATGAGAAATTTCACCATGTTCCTGCGCCCCTGCGTGTGCAGAGTTCATTTTTTTCTTTTTTTATATTTGAGAAAATATATCATAAAAATGCAATTTTCATGCGCTCAGAAGTGTAATGTAACATGTCTTTTTGAAAAATTGCATTCCAGATTATGCAAGTGCATGATCTTTAGTTGCATGATCAAGTGCAGTTTAAGTGCATGACAATGAAGTTTGGAAAACAACTCTGATTTCTCACCAAACTCCAAACCATGTAGAGCTTCTTGATTACTAAATGTTAACTTTCACGCAAAATGTTGCGAGATGCTAGAAGATTGAAATAATATTTGTTTACAATCTAAATTTCAACAATGTATCTCCCCTATGGAGAGTTTTTTATGTTATTCCTCATTTCTAACAGGGACATCTGTTATTTTTACGTTTTGTTCAAAATCTGATTTTCCATATTATGTATCTCTACTCGTTCTAGTGCTATTTGTGCTCTTCCTATTTTCATTTCATTTTCTTCACGTTGAGCATCTAGATGAGGACTAAGGTTTCGTCACGCACTAGTCTCATTTCATCTCTTTCTATCGTATTCCGATTTTATGGGTAATTTTGGATATTTTTCTCGGAAATCTTCTGCTTTGGTGAGTGCTAAGGAGTGCAGGAATTCAATGTAATAACTTTTACGTCGTCAATAATTATTTGGAGTATAACGATAATGGCTCCATGTTCTGACTCAAACTTTGCTAATAACTAAAACGTGGTTATCACCAGTTGTCACGTAGCAAAAACTGCAACTCATTAGATAATAATCGCAATTAAAATACGAAAATTATAATCATTATTTTGCCAGTTCTCATTGTGGTCGAGGGCTAGCTCTCAAAAAGGAACACCTCATGACACGGGCACTCGGAAGCACCAAAGAGGTTATAATGTATTGGAGAAGAGGCATCGCAGTTGATTTGAGAAGCCAGCGGCCATATTGGTAGACACGGACACACTGGTTTGCTAAATACTCGTGATACTCGTGTGGAAGAATTTTTTGTAAGTGAGGTAAAACTAAATATTGTTATATGAATGATGAATGCGTCTTAAATTCGTCAAACATAGGGAAGTGCGCAAGCACACAAACAAGTTCTAAATATGTGGTTTCATGATTAAAGTCGAACCAGTTTTAGCAATAAAATAAACTCCCAGAGGAATGATTTATACCGCCAATAAACAGCCTTAGAAGGTTTACTGACGCCTATGTGATAAAATTTAATTACCACTTTATTCCTATCTGTGTTTTAATATACATTAAGTCATAATTAGAGGCCGTAAAAAACACAATGTTTTAGCATTATCACAGAAATACTTCGTTAATTTCCACAGTAAGTGTATAACACCGACCCAGATTTCAGCAAGACATTGCCATTAGCAAGGTGAAGTTAAAATCAGTATTTTAGGGGATCGGGTTGGTGTGGTGGCTAGAGTACTGGCCTCCCATCCCGAGGGTCCGGGTTCGATTCCCGGCAGTGGGGGATTTTTCAGTGGAGTCCCCACTTGAGTGCCTAATGGAGGGAATTTCAGGTTCAGTACTCCGTCCGTCGGATGGGACGTTAAGCCGTGGTCCCCTTGGCGCCTTTCGTTCAGAGTAGGCTAATGCCGACGTCGGGTTTCTCTCCACCCTTCCTCCGTACCCTGAAAATTCCTACCAATACCCAGTTACCCACCCATCCTAAATGGCGCAAATGACCTCAGCTGTCGGTCGCTTCCCCTGAATAACCAACGAACCATCAATGTTTTGCACGGAGTAGGTGAGGCCTAAACATTCCCAAGCACCCCCATTCTGGTTTCATTGTTCAGGCTAGCATGCTAATGCCTCCTCTATTACGTTCTATCTTCATTGGTACATACGTGAGTCACTCTGGTGGAACCCTGCCACACACCTTTGGGTTGCGTTACCCTTATAGATGCACTCCGAATTCATGTGCAACCCACTCGATCCTCAGCCAATACTTCTTGTTCTTGCCGCAAGCCCTTCTCAGTTACCCCAAGTATGTATCAATTATTTAGTGCAATCTTAGTATGTATCTAGTCTTATACTTCAACAAAATCAATACAGTAAAAGTTATCACAGACAAACTCCCGATGAGCAGGCCATTACTTCAAAAATTCAATATTTTAAAAAATAAGTCTAATTGAGGGTCAATGCGGTATTTATAAAAATTTGAGCACATTCGAACATCTCGAAAAGAAATTGGTATGGGAAAAATATTAAAAATAAAAGTTTTAATCATGGCAAATAATGATAAAACCGCATTATTACTCAAAAATAATTTTTATTTGGAATATTCTAATGGACAAATTAAATTAAAGTATGAAGTTTCTCAAGAAGGTGAGTTAATTGACTTCATGAAAACATTCCAATTAAAAACATCTTCAATATTACATTCCTAAACTTAATTTTCATTTGATTCTTCGGGCTTTGAAGTTACAATGACCACAAACATTCATGCACCATGAAATAAATCTGGAAAATTTACTGTCAAATTATTTCACATATCTCTTCCCTTTTCGATGAAGATGAAAGAGCAACGGTGGATGTTGTCCGATTTTCTAATGTTTCTTGGAATTCATTAAAGTATGACTTTACATATTAAGTATTGAAAAATAAATTAAATACCCACAAAAAGAGAATATTTACCCCAGTTTGCTTTCATATATGTCAAGTTAAAATTGATTTAAAAAATGTTCGAAGTTTGTACAAATTGATGACGCAATAGATTTAGGATGACTAAATGTAAACTCCTCAAAAATGTTTTCGATGCACAGAAAAGGATACACAGAAACTCTCGACAATTTTGTGCGTCATACAATGTTGTGTTGAACTAATGTCAATATATTTTTACTAAAGGGAAAACTAGTTAAATTAAGCTTTCTCCATTCGGTGAACGATCAATCTTCCATGATTGAGTGACTAATGAGGCATATTAAAAAACAGAAAACGGCAAAATAAAATGAAAATTTCTAGTATATAGTTTCGAACTAAAATCTATTCGATTACGAAGCCGTTAAATGCAACATGGAACATTTCAACGCCGTCTATTTCTCCACACAAAACGATTTTCATTTACAGTAGACCCTCTATAATCCGGCACTGCGCCAGTCCGGCACTTCAGTAATCCGGCGTATTTTTACGGGCGTGGTGGGGGTTTCAAGTTTAGGCACGTTGCTGAAACTATTGTAAACAAACAATTAGCGATCACTCAGTTGCCTCGCCGTCTCGTGGTTTACCCGCCGGCATACATAGTTACCAGTTTTATTCGTGGTGACTAGTGTGGTGACATTTTATAGTCTAGATTAATTTATATTTCAAGATATTGATGAGTGAAAATGTCTCAGTGTTAACGGAAGCACAAAACGTTAATACTGATTCAGAAAAACGAGATTTTAAATAGACTTGATAAGGGCGACAAGCTTACCAACCTAGCAAATGAATATGGAGTCGGACGTGCTACAATACATGACATACGTAAGAACCGGGACAAAATTAAGTCTTTCTGTGAAAACAGTGACAATGTTAAAAGTGTCCGGAAAACGTTGAAAAATGGCGAGTTCCCTCAGGTTGAGGATAGCCTATATGCTTGGTTCATTCAAGAAAGGAATAGGCACACACCAATATCAGGGGAAATTCTTAAAGAAAAAGCAAAGATATTTTACGAAAAAATAACAGGGAAAGACGATTTTAAGGCTAGCGAAGGATGGCTTGAAAAATTCAAAAAACTGTTTGCAATTCGTTTGCTAAGTATGACAGGTGAAAAACTTTCTTGTGATGTTGCAGCAGTCGACCCATACAAAGAAAAGTTCAAAGAAATCATTAATGAACTAGGACTATGAACTATGTTGATTCTTTTACATATTAAACAATAGTTTGGAATTGTACAAGTCCATTAAAACACGTATTTTGTGCATTTAAATGTTTTTATTAATGAGCTTCCAGTAATCCGGCGTTTTCACTAATCACTGGAATTTCCTACACTTAATCTGACTATTTTAATTATACGTGAATTAATAACTTCATTATTTGGTACCCTGGTCCGATATCTGCCGGATTAGTGAGAGTCTACTGTACTAAATTTTATATGGGAAATAATGAAGTTATTAATTCACGTATAATTAAAATAGTCAGATTAAGTGTAGGAAATTCCAGTAGGCGGTGATCGGCGGCGACGAAATTTACATCAATTGCCATGCGAAAAAATTCACCTTGACCGGGAATCGAACCACGGACCTTTTTCCGGGCAACTGCTCAGACCACTACGCTGCCCAAGATCCTTAGTTCACATGGCAATTTTACCAAACTTTTTACCAAACAAAAATTTTACGGAAAGCCAAAGGTCCGTGGTTCGATTCCCGGTCCAGGTGAATTTTTTCGCATGGCAATTTATGTAAAAGCCAGATTAAGATTCAATCAAACCATTCACTCAATTTAAATAGTTCCCTTGAGGACATAATTGCTCTCCTCCCTTTTGTTCGCTTCATGAATTCGTTGAGAGGACAGTCATAGCCCCTCATAAAAAATGCATTATTATTATTCGGCCTCTGGTACTAGCCTTTGGGGATGGTATTTAGGATCAATATGGATTAAACATTTCGACTGAGACATTCGAACGTGATGCCGAAGTAGCGCCATATGCACCACGCGTGCCACTCACCGAAAAAGCTTTGCCCGAAAATTTGGAGCGGTTAAGAGGCGAAAAACCTAGCCGACGCCAAGGCCTTCAGCAACAACAAGGTTGGCTGAACTGCAGGGAGGTGGACCCGGAGGGTGAACACAAGAAGGAAAAAATGTTTCAGCGAGAGAGGTGAAGCTTTTTAAAGAAGAGTTTCCAACAGAAAAGGAAATGTGAAAGCATAGAAGATGCCTCTCAACAGCAAACAGATAAAAGAAAAAGGAGAATGCTTCGGTATGAATTCTTTATGAATGCAAGGATGCCTATTGTAAATGAAGCCGCAGCGTGTTACTACAAGTTCAATACTTGAAACCTGGACAAGGCAGCGCTTTATTCACATCAACGCGCCAGACCTTAAGTGGTTTTCGTCGTTCTCTATTTAGCTTATTTGCCCTAAATGTCCAAGAAATTGTGCACGCTATAATGTGAGCCCATTCATGCTTATTCAAAAAACAAAATATGACGGACAATGTATCTACGATAATGTAGATGAACAGAGACATATTTATTGTAAAAACATACATCTTCGTCTAGAGCCAATCCATCCGTGAGGACAGCAAAGTCGAGTCACTTCTGAGAGCATGATACTCATATTCACAGAAAAGAGAAAGCTGTTCAAAGAGACCTGTGAAGTCCAAGGATGAACACAAGAAGGAAAAAATACATTATGTTGCACGATCAGTTGTATTCTCAGGCGTTTATATCGATCACCACAACTCAACACGCACGTCGCATACTCATAAACAATGGAGAGATTGAAGAACGTCACAAACTTTAAGGATATAGGACAGCCACATGAAGAATAACTGAACTAAGACAATTCATTCCGTATAATTTGAGGTTCCCCACAGCTCCGAGCAAAGGAAGAGGACAGAATATGGGAATTTACGGTATAGCAACGGCCTTAATGATTTGTTTAAAAATAACACTCGGGATGTACCCACAGGGAATGCAAGAGGGCCCTCAAGAGAGAGAGAGGGGCTTAATGGCTTCGTAACGGGCTCGATAAGGGGCCTTCTACCCTCCCCCTCCACCCTCAGCCCAATGGCGGAATGTGCCACCGGAGAGAAGCCTATAACGGGCCAAGTTTGCCGCATTTTAAAATGATTCCCATGATATATGCTAAGCAGGCAACCGGGCTCTCTTCTGTCCCTACAGCCATTCACCGGCTGACTGCGAGGTGGGGAGAGGTGGAAAAGATAGTTGCGTTCACATTCTGAGTGGCTTACGCCTGGCCTGAGATGGCTTCGACCGAAAGACGACTAAAGCATCGCCGAGGCACGAAATACCACGAAGAAAGCAAGTTTCTCGCCACGTTAGACCAGAGCTCTTGACATTTACGCTAATCACTCAACAAAATTGGCAGCAGGTGCTGCAACTGAGCCGGTCCAGGAAATATTAGGCAAAAGTTTCAGCCACTAAAAATAAATTACACTGTTTGCCACGCAATACGATACATCATAACGTGCAATTGGCACTCGGAATGACAAAACAGCAATTATGGTATGTCAGTAACGTATAACGATGACGATCTTCACTAAGGGTGATCTTTAACGGAAGATAAGACCTCTGGTAAAAACGCCGCGGCCTGGTGCGTATATGACGTGTTAACCTCAAATTAATATGTTATTACCCTCATGCATTACTCATGCATATTTTCGTCGTGAGAATAGTTTTTTCTCAATATATCTGCGAATATCCATTATATAAGGGATAATACACATTTTTAAAGGATTCTTTGCTATGGAAGTTCCGACCACCGAAATTCCGGCCCACCAAAATTCACATTCGCAATTTACAGGAGTACCCTTGTCACGGCGGCGAACGGGGAGGATTGAAGTAACCTCCACATCCTGTGGGGTTGGATATCGGCATGGGAGAATTTCGGTGAACTGAATAGCAGAAGTTTTAAATGCAAAATAATGGAAGTGAACGGAATGGAAGAAATTTGTTTGCAGAAAAGGTGTTTTTCTTTAAGGAGTAATGGCCGTAGAATCTGTAATATTATTTTTCCAGATGCACGAAGGTAAATTTCTCTTCCACCTGGAATATTTTCTATCTCTATTCCATTTTTAATAAAGATCATCTAATAACTTACATCTCTTCATCGCAGAATGCATACGATATTTCAAATATATTATAATTGTTAATTGAGATATTTTAAATGAATTATATTTTATCGGTACATGACACTGAAAAAAATTGGTTAAAATGGCAAATTTACTGTAATGAGAAATTATTTAAGCAACTTACACCGCGGACGTTTCCCTGAACAAACAATCCAGTTGATTGAGTCAGTATCTATAAGCATGTAACTACATACGTTGATGTTCTCAATAAAATTATTGGCCTATAATAATGCAAAAAGCATATGTTATCAATAAAATTCGTCTCCCGCGTATATGCTTTTTTAACATATAAATCAACCACGGATAAACTTTGAAGATATATAACACACACGACAATGGATTTGACAAGGACACAGTATGGACTCGCTGGTGATGAAATTGATTCTTCATATAAGATAACAGTATTTAACTTAAATATTATTATTATATATCGCTTTTAGATACCATGTAAACAGAAACCGTTAAAATATGTTCTTTAAGGTGTAAGTATGTTAAATGAACTTCAGCATGGTCCGAAAATTTTAAATTAACAATTTTCAGATCGTAAATCTAGAACCCACAGTTTTGTGATAGATATACGAGTCAAATAATAATTATTTAGAAGCTAATTGAATCCGTAGATACATCACCTTCCACATAAAATTCACCATGTTAATTTTCATCAATAAAATCAGATCATAGTACCTTATCCCAACATCGAAGACCCATAAATCAAGTAGGTACTTTTTCTGCTGATGAGACAGGTTATGCGCTATTCTATACGTTCCATGTATTTCTTTTTTATTTTCCAAAGTCTTGGTCAGCTAGAACGTGTACATTTATATATACGTGTATATTACATTTATAAAATAGATGTCGCCAACATTCGATCTCCGAATCTAATGAAACAGTGTGTATGCCAGGAGAATAGAATTTTTTGATTAATCCCTTCCACAGGGGAAAATATTCTTTACAAATATCATCGGCGTTTCCTACCATGAGTCAAGGCTGCAATAATATTGTTAGAAATACAATTCAAATGCAAAATATTTGAATATAATTTTACCTAGTCACAAGCAAGAATACACTTTGTTCTCTTTGAACAGTATTCACAATACCGTTGCTTCTCCAATCTATTGCTTAGACGACACTTGATGTTCCCCGTTTACGCTACAGTCGAAAAATACGCTACAGTCGAAGGGTCAACTGAAATCGTTCTTCGATTGTTCCACCAGTGAATTCTGGGAAGCAGGGCGCTCAGGGTATTTTTGTGTACGGCCATACAATATTCCCAAAATAAATACATAACATAAAGTTAAACAGGCTCTAAATAGTCATGGGACTCGTTATCCACATTCCTATAAGTTCAACTTTGATTAGATTCTGTTTTAAACGGTCGGGATTATCTCGAATAGGTAACCAAGGAGTCACGTGGTAACAACACGAATGGTGTGCAAATTTAGTTTCTCTGAATCACTCGCTACAATATCGATAATAGTTTTCACTGGAGTTTTTCTCGTCTGTCTCGAATACAGAACCCCCAGATAAGATAAAACACAAGTGTAAACCATGAATGAGGTTGTAAATCAGCTGTTTTAGCCCACCAAATTTACGAACCATTCGTGTTTGTACCACGTGACTCCTTGGTTAACTATTCGATATAATCCCGACGGTTTCAAACATAACCCCCCCAGGTGAAATCAGCATTGTTCAAATCGAAGATAGCCTTTATAAGTGATTAAGACCCATCGCGTCCTTTTTTAAATAACAAATATAAGGCCACTCGACTCAGCGTAATCACCTGCGCTATCGAGGAAATTGGGTGGGGGATTCAGTTATGACTGATTGGTGAAGCAAATGTAGGCATTGGGGTAACCACAATATGAGATGTACCTACTCGTTGCGGGCTCAAATTCTAGCAGTGACGATTATTCACTAGTAAACCGGTCCCTACTTAAAGGACTGTTGTGCGGTGGGTACATCAAGTTAAAGGCGCCGTCTGTCGGATGGGACGTTGAAACTGTGGACCACGTGGCGCTTTTCGCTGACAGCAGGCCAATGCCCACGCCGGGTTTCACTCACTGGAAAATCCCACCTTTCCCTCCCCGGTGCTAACGACCGCAGCCATCGAGGCCGCCCTCCCCGGAGTAACTGTGTAGAGGTGGTAAGGTAAGCGCATTCCGTTTGGTTCACCTACCTCACTCCACAACAGCTGGGATAGTTGCCACGGGTATTCTTTAAACCGAAGCGCGGTAGATTCGGAAATAGTAGTAGTAATTTATGTGTCGAGAGCGTTGAAACCATGAGGTATTTAGGTGTAACAATCACTAAAGATTTATCGTGGGGAAGACTCATCCGGGAAATATGCGGCCGAGCGAAGAGAAAGCTAGGATTTATAAAACGAGTACTTGGGAAATGTGATGAGAAGAAAAAAGAGCGATGTTACTTTTCACTAGTTAGGCCCACCTTGAGTATGCAGCCAGTGTATGGGATCCTGATGGATTAGGTTTGATCAGAGAACTAGACAGTGTGCAGCGTAGAGCAGCTAGGTTCGTTAAAAACGTGTTACGATAGGTTGAGTAGCGTTTCAGACTTAATACAAGAATAAGGGTGGGAATCATTATCAGAGCGTAGGTTAAGGTACAGATTAAATCTATTAGAGAAATTTCAATCGGATAGCTTCACTGAAGATGTTAGGCACATATTAAAAACACCAGCGTATTATGCTAGATTCGGCCAGATAAATAATATTAGAGAGATAGATTGTCGTACTGATAGATTCAAAATGGCATTTTTCCCCCGTACTATAAGAGAACAGAATAGGCAGCATAGCAAAGGGAAAGGTAGGTGAAATATTTTAGAGTAGTCTGTAGTGCATGATGCATGTATTAATCCCTTAAATACAATAGATACTAACAATCTAGTTGCATGAGACCCTATAGTTGCTTATTTGCATGTCAGTAGTGCATGCTTGGTGATCTTCACCCCCTGCCACACACCCTCGCGGTGGCTAGCAGGGTATCGTGTAGATGTAGAAGTAGATGTGCTGCTCGGAACTGTTAGTGAATCAGTTTAAAACTGATGGGAATAAAGAAAGATCTTGTGCTTTCCCGGCGTATCTGCTGCGTGAAGGTTTCTCGGGTCCTCCACTCGGTCATTCAGGGATTCTGAATGCATTCAGAAGCCCTGAAGACGATGACCGAGTCGGGAATCGAAACGTCGGCGGACATGAACGCAATAACCCGCTGATGGGAATAAAGATTTTCAGGACCAGGAATCGAACAACGGACCTTTGGCTCAAACCATGAGCCCTGTGAGGAAGATTTCGACGTTTTTGAAGGTCTTCGATTGCGTCACGTTGAGTAAAATGTTTAAACTAGTGGTTAACTTTGGATGGGGTTGTAGCAAGAGCATGCGTAGAAATCGAGAAACTAGAAAAGACAGGATAGAATGCAGTCTCCCACCAGCATATCAGCATACACTGGGGCAAGGCGAGAAAACAGCGAAAAAAGAAAGGAATCAAGGAAAAAATCGTATAGTATTAGCGTACTAAATGTCACCTATGAACACAAGACAAGACAATAATTGAAAGAGATGACGCATATGGTTCTTGAGTAGACACAACGTGGACTTAAAACTCAAAGAATGGAGGATGTGAGAACGAAAAGCTTAGAATCAGGAAGAAAGATGACAGACGCAGCGAAACAATGGGAGTTTTAAATTTTTTAAAAACAATAAACAGTGCTAACTGCCTTGAGCAATAGTATTTTTCAATTTTTCTTTTCGGTAACAGCAATAGTTATTAAGGGGAGGCGACCGACGTCTGAGGTAATTTGCGCCATTTAGAATACCTGGGTTATTGGGTACAGAAAGGAAATTTAGAGGGACTGAGGTGGAGGGAAACCCAGCGCTCACATTGGCCTACTCTCTACGAGAGAAGACAACGGTTTAGCATCGTATCCGACGGACGGAGTGAGTGCCGTAGGTACTTGAAATGCTCCCCACATAAAACTCAGACGGAGACCAATATACGATTGAAAACTTGCCGCCAATGTCGGGATTCGATCCCGGGCCCTCGGGATGAGAGGCAAGTACGTTCACCACCACAACAAACCGATCCCCTTTTCGCTACCTACGACTTTGAGGCATAGCTATAAATGCTTTTTATTTCGTGTACGTACATTATGTTGTACCAATGTACACAGAATGATTATGTACAAATTTTTCGAACTGCAGTAGAAGAAAAAGAAAAATTACAACTGTAATGCTAAATTACAAGACAAAAAAAGAAAAAAATAGTATTATCGTATCTGAGGAGTGTCTACTCCACATAATGAAACCTTTACTTTGAAAGCTGCTTTGTATCCTCGGTTTAAATCATTCAACAGCAAAACCAATATTTCAGTGCTAAAAGTAATATTGAGTGCAACAGTGGGACACGCGTATTATCGTTCCCAGTCCCCAGTTAGCAGCTACCTTTCGGTGGCTTGTACACAACTAAATTACATGATGAAGTGGGAGATATTTTTAGGCAGATGCAACAGCTCATTCCCTTTTAAATGTTTTCTTTCGAATGAGTGCCTAGGAAGAAGTAATCACGTACACATTGAGGAAACAATAGGCAACGTTCCCAAAATAAAAAGTTCAGTAGGAATGGAATGCTGTGTTTGACATGAGCACATTGTTAAAAAAATATTAGGTGGACAAGAGACTCGGTAAATCAGCGTGAAATGAATGACCAAGGCTGTAAAACAAACACTTTTCACAGGAGATATATTAAGTAATAGCGAGTCGATCGATTGATTGAGAGCTTTCTACGGGAAGGGGTAGCTTTTAGTGTAGTGTCATTACTCAACTTCACATCTCATTCCTCTATCGGCTCCATCTCTTTCTCTCTTCAAGTCGGCATGTACCATACCCCATATTATCCATAATATCTTTCTATTTCTTCTTCGTCCTCGTTTAAACATATTTCTATTTTATAATAAGAAATAATGGATCAAATTCGAATGTGCGATATGCTTAGTAAAACGTGGAAAATGCCCATTGACACCGCAGCATATCAAATCTATCACGTGATGGTTCATCGGTCAACAATCCTAATATTGGTTTGACGCAACTCTCCACTCAATTATCTTATTCAATATAAAGAGCTAACCTCTTCATATTCACATAATTCTCCTACTTCCTATCCTTCAATACTTGTTCCATACATCTCATATATATAAGGCCTTCCCTTTCAATTCTTCCCTTTCAATTCTTCCCGTTCACTTTTTCCTCGACGATTGTCTTCATCAAGTCATCGTGTCTTAAGATATCGCCGATTAAGTTGTCTCGTCTTATTTTTAAGGTTTTCAGTAGACATCTCTTTTCTCCCACTCTTCTTAAGACTTCTTCGTTTGTCACTCGCTCTATGCGTGTTATCTCGACCATTCTTCGGTAGCACCATATTTCATATATGCTGTCATCCTTGGCTACTCTGCTGCTGTCATCGTCCACGCCTCACTGCTATAAAGAAAAACGCTCCAGATGCACGTACTAACGAAATGTTTCCTTACTGTAAGCTGTAATTCGAATCTTTCTTCGGTAAAATGCCCATTTCGCCTGGGCTATTTCGCCTGGGCTATTGTACTTACTATTTCCTTCTTGCTTCGTCAATCTCCGATTACTCATCTTCCCAGGGGAAAATGGTCTTTCACCTCCTCAAGCTTGGTTTTCCTATTTTAGCATTAGTCTTGGCATTTTCTTCTCTACTCCATGCCTTTATCTCAGGTTTCTTTTTATTTATCTTCGAGTGATGTCTCGCCATTGCCTTCCTCATTTTCGCTAAAGTCTTCTTTAAGACACCTTCTGTCTCTGTTATTACCGCTATATCATCGGCGAATCGAAGCATGCTCATTTTTCCCCCTCATATATTTAGTTCTGAAGCCTTCTCTTTGATTTCCTTAATCGCTTTTGTGCATACTAATTGAAATTACGCGAGACGGAGCACAATTTTGTCTCATACCTGGCTTCTCTTATGCTGGATCCTGATTTGATATCAGCCACATAATTTTTATCCAAACTAATAATACGATAATTCTACGGTCCCTGTGTGTTACTCCAATTGTCTTAAAAATCCTGAGTATTAAATTTCAATCCCCGTTGACAAATGCCGTCTCCAAACCCACAAAAGCATAAAGGTCTGTTTGCATTTTCTCTTTTCTATGCGTAGCCTTAGGACCGGCCTCTTTGGGGCATTTGCTTTTCCTGGATCCAAATTGATTCTCCTGCAGGAACTCTTCTACTTTTTGTTCTATTCTTTTGTAGATAACCTGAGTCAATATCTTCAAGGCATTCATGGTCAGTTTTATAGTCCTAAAATTTTCACAGTTCTCAGCTTTCTTCTTTTCGAGAATAGGGTTTTATAATATCCTTCCCAAAGGGATCCCTCCTTTTGGGTATATATTACAAAAGATTTTGTAGAGCTGAGTTTATGCTTTCCCTACTGAATTTTTTATTAGCTCGGGAGGAACGTCTTTAATTGCAGAAGCCTTATTTATCCGCAGGTCCCTTACTGCGGCATCAAATTCTGATCTCAATATTAGATAGACATTCTATCCTAAATTATCCATCTTGACTTCATTCTCCTCTCCGATTATCTTCGCACTTAGATTGCATCCGATGCATAACTGCTCCAAATATTTCTTCCACCTCTTCACTTTATCTTTATGTCCAATTACAATGTCGCCATATTTGTCCCTAATGGCATTACATCTTGCGGCCCTTCACTTACAGTGGTTACTCACCATCCTGTATGCAATTTTCGCCTGTACATCTTCACATATATCCTTCATTCTATTTTCTCTAGCTTGTCTTACTTTACGAAATATTTCATTTCTTAATCTTCTGTAGATGAGTTGCCCTTCCTTAGTTTTCGCATTTTTGGATTTCCTTGGATGAAATTTGATGCACTATTGGCGAAGGAGAAAATGTAAAATAAGGCTAGTAGGAAATAAAAATAACATTGTCCGATAAAAGGAATCCAAAAAAATGCGGGACTGGAGTCTGAACATAATCACACATTGAGAAGAAATAAATAGCCAGAAATTCGCAGCGTTAAAGCACTTATCTTTGTTGGAATCGAAAGTCAGATACCTCGCCATTGTACCACGTTTTTTCTCAAAGCAACCGACACGCGCGTTCTTTTCCTTAGAGTAAATTCCTCAGGGTTTTCAAAAGAACAACGTGTTCCTATGCAGCGCCGCGTTTATAATGCATTCGTCTTCTGGAACTATGCACTTCGAGGTAAAGGCATGCAGTTCATAAAAATAAATTCTCCAGTTCCTGTTGCGGCATTCACCGCCGTTGGTTGAATACAAAGAGAAAGCATTGAAAGCTTCGTTAAGGACAATAAGCCCGCACGCTTATTTTAGACATAAGAAAGGAATTCTGTGTAGGAAACCTAAAATAAAATGTATTAAAAAAATACTTTTTAAAATCCTTGATTTCATTTTAAAGGTACACAAAAAAGTTAAAAATATTTTTTATCCTTACCGACATTAGAACATTTCCAAATTCCGAGAGAAATAATAAAATCGTGTGCGCCAAGTAAAGTTATTTTAAACACTTCTATTGGTGGTAAACAATTTTACACTTTAATCAAACTGGTTGTTGTAAAAAGGATTTTTAAAAGTATCCTTTTATAAATTTTATTTTTGACTTTTTAGCCATATGAGAAGTTAAGAAAACTGTTGAACATGTTGCGTAATTCTCGTTCAAATAAATGTTTACCTCTTAATATTTGCGTTATAATAAGAGTTTAATATAATTCAATAATCTTTAAGGGGAATAAAAGGCATTATCTTAGAAAAACATTTTGGAGATAATTCCACGGATGCCTAGGGTCTCTGGGGGAGGGTTTCACCTTAAAAATTATTCCGAATCCTTGCAGTCAAGTTTATAACGGAACGTCTAGTCTCGCCAATATGTTTCTTTCCGTTCTTTACGCAGGAAATTTCAAGCACTTCTTCGGATTGAAGATAATTCCTGTCCTTCCCACTTCGAAGACAATGTTCAACTTGAAAATGTTGTTTTAAAATTTAACGGCAAACGGCAATATCCCGAAAAATTGTTTATCTTTATTGACGGCATTTCCTCAACATCAAATGGCATTTCAAATAGCAGTGGGGACCAACATGGGAGAGGACCCGACTGAGAAATCAGTGGAAGAGCGTTGGGAAAACATTAAATATCGACTACAGGAAGCCACAAAGGAAGTTCTTGAAGGAAGTTAAGTTGCCAAGAAGAAGCCATGGATCACGAAAGAAGTCTTAGGCCTGATTGAAGAAAGAAGAAAGTACAAGAATGCGAAAACTGAAGACGGGCAGCTCGGGTACAAAAGAATACGGAATGAAATAAGTCGCAAAGCCAGGAAAGCTAGGGAAATGTGGATGAAGAATCTATACGAAGATGTACAAAACAACATTGCACTTGAAAAGGTGAAAGCTGCCTATAGGATAATGAGGAACCACTTCAAGGAACGGAGCGCAAGATGCAATGCCATAAGGTACAAGAATGGAGAACTTTTGATGGAAAATGAAGACAAAGTGGAAAGAATATCTAGAAGAGTTATACAACGGAAACAATCTCACCGCGAAAGTGATCGAAGAGGAAAGTGAAGTCGAAGTGGATGATATGGGAGCATCAATATTAAGATCGGAATTCGACGCTGCAGTAAGGGACCTTCGGATGAATAAGGCCTCTAGAACTGATGATATTCCAGTAGAACTAATAAAAAATGCAGGAGAGAGGACATTAACCTATCCATACAAAACGATAAATTGGGAACATCTGCGACACGTACTCAACTGGAGAATTACCCAGGGACTTTGTCATTCCTATTCGCAAGAAGAAGAAGAGAGCGTAGAAATGCAAAATTTTAGGACTATGAGCCTGACGACACATGCATCGAAGATATTGACAAGGATCATCTAAGGAAATATAGAACGAAAAGCAGAGGAGTTCCTGGTTGAAGATCAATTCAGATTCAGGAACAGTAAGGGCACAAGAGAAGCAATATTGGCCCTTAGGCTGCTTATAGAGAGGAGAATGGAGAATATCAAACCGACCTTCATTGCATTTGTCGATTTAGAGAAGTCTTTCGACAACGTGGAATGGAGTTCAATGCTTTGAATTCTGAAAGGGATTGGAGTGTCCTAACAATGAATTATCCACAGTTTGTACAAAAAAAGTAGCTGTGATTAAATCTGAACCCAGGTGTGAAGAAGCAAGAATAAGGAAAGGAGTGAGACAAGGATGTCCACTATCTTCCGTAATTTTTAATGCTTACATCGAGAGAGACATCAATGAAATCAAAGAGAAGTCTTCGGGAGTGAATATCCACGGAGAAAAAAACAGCATGCTGCAATTCACCGTTGATATAGCACTCGTAGCTGAGACAGAGAGGGATAATCCGAATAAGATATTGATAACCATGGAAAGGACAATGGCCGGATATTAGCTGATTCAATAAGAAGAATACTAAGATATTGGTGTGCACAAAGAGAGAAGAGGCCAAAATCAACTTTAAACTAGGAAAACAACTAACTTGAAGAGGTGAAAGAGTTTTGTTACCTGGGTAGCCGAGTAACCAACGTTGGACGAAGCAAGAAAGAAACAATCAGTAGAACAGCTCAGGCAAAGAGGGCATTCTATCAAAAGAAGAATCTACTTACAGCCGGAAATACTAGCTTAGAAGTAAGGAAGCAATTCATCAGAACATAAATCTGGAACATGTTTCTTTACGTGAGGCATGGACAATGAAAGCAGCAGAGAAGAAATAGTCAGTAGAATAGACCAGGCAAAGAGGGGATTCTATCAAGAGAATAATCTACTTACAGCTAGAAATACAAGTGTAGAAGTAAGGAAACAATTCATCAGAACGTGCATCTGGAGCATGTTTCTTTACGGCAGTATGGACAGCATGGACGATGACAGCAGCGGAGAAGAAAAGGATGGAAGCATTCGAAATGTGGTGCTACCGAAGAATGATGAAGATTAAATGGATCGACCGAGCAAGTAACGAGGAAGTCTTAAGAAGAGTGGGAGAAAAGAGAAGTCTTCTGAATACCCTAAGAAGACGGGACAACTTGATCGGCCACATCATGAGATATGATGGCCTGATGAAGACAATCGTTGAAGGACAAGTGGACGGGAAGAACTGCAAAGGAAGGACTCATATGAGAAAAGTGGAACAAGTGATGAAGGACGTGAAAGAGAAGAAATACGTAAATATGAATAGATTAGCCGATAGAAGAACTCAGTGAAGAGCTGCGTCAAACCAAACTGAGGATTGATGACTAATGATGATCATATCATAACAGAGCTCAGCAGTAAATCGGGTGGATAGACGAAATTCTAAGTTTATGTAAATAGCTCGCAAGTCTGCATGCGGAAAACAGATGGGGAATTTTGAAGCCAGGGATGAAGCAGAGAGAAGGTGTTGCCCGTCATCGGCAGTACACTTCAACAGGCGATACGATGATTATTTCCCGCTTAAAGCTTAATGAAGGAAAAAAGCAGGAGGAGAACTGACTGAACGTAAATGATTTGCGAATAACCAACCTATATCGAGATGGCTGCGGAATTACAGTCGAAATTTCCCTTGAAAAATCAGCGCGAGACAAGAGAGATGAGAATTTGTTGCAAGATAACGAACACAATGGTATTTATCAATAGGAAAACATAAAATTAGAGAGAAAAACCCTAGGACAGAGGAAGAAATTAGCTCCCTTTACCGCACGTTAGATAAATTGGGATCAGCCCAGAATATACTCAGGATAAAATTAGAAAATAACTTGTAATCGGTGTCTGTAAATGTACTGGACTTAAGTTATGTCGTGAGTAACTGAACTTATGATGGTTAGTAAAGTTAGAGTTAAAAAGATTAATAAATTGCCCACTGCGGATTTCTGTCAAAGAGGATCGAAACCAAATAGAAGAGCTAGAGGAGGATATCAGAGGCGAAGGGGGCGTTAACACCAATACTAAAGCAAGAAGACAAACGATGTAAAGGAAGGAAAGGATTTAGGATCTCATATGGAATGAAGTTAGAAACAGTACCGGAGGCTTGTGAAGCAGTTAAGAGTCCATGTTTCTCATCCCGAAGGCAAGGGTTCGAATCTCTGGTGTGGTAATGTTTTATTTCAGTGGTTCGTTGGTCCTCATTTAATGTAGGGAGAGGACACCGAGTTCAGTACTCCGTCCATCGGATGGTACGTGAATGAACTTTCACACCACATGGGGACATAATACATTCAGCATTAACGTCGCTATGCATGAGAAAACAAATGTACATACAGTTGCTGGATGCTTTCCTGTCATACTAGTCGGTATGGGAGAAATCGTAAGGTCACATATTTATGGATGTTTGATATAATGAATATACTGTGGTGCATTTAACCAAATTCACAATAAGAGTCATATTCCATCGTAGTTTTTACTCATTTAGGTACACGTTCCTGGTCATATCTAGCCCTAGTTGTCCTTCTACACAGTAATATTAATTTGCATGTACGTAGTTCAAGCATGGCGTAGTTCAAGGATTCACCACCTCCCACACAATATTGATGTGTTGTTTTCTTCGGTCTTGTTGCTATGTTCGGGCGTAATTTTGGAGTCAATCCTCTAACTGTTCAAACAGAGGGTGTTACCATCTTCATCGACAATGGACGAACACCTCAAATTTTGGCAGGCAAGTCAAAATGACAGTCAAGAACCGTTGTTCTGCGCGAGGCCGCTCTTCCCTGCGCCTGCTTTTTAGCGACCGTCATTCAGTCCCAGCTTCCGGCACGTCAGCGTTTGTGGCGAGTCCCGCCTCTGACTCGGCATGATTCTCTCACTTCGCAGCTCGAATGGCAGCGAGAGCGTTCTTTATCACGGACGAAGAGAGCGAAAAAGGAGAGGGTGGCCGGGGGGTGGAGGGGAGCGAGTGCAGGGTGTAGTGTTTTCCATCGCGTGCGGATAGTATTTTAAAACAAGTAACAGCGAACACGAGTGAACAAAAACTTACATAGTCTCGATTCGTTTAAAAAAAACAACCACGGTGGTCAATTATAAGATCGGGATTGTGGAAGACAAGACAAGACAATAAGTACTTGGCCCAATTCCATATTAAATTACGCCTTTCAGGATTGGAGTGCTATTACCTCGGTTTCCTCTGAGTTACATATCTTGAATCACAAGTTTAATTCAAACGCACTGCTCAGTTAGTATTACGCTTATCCTTGGTGGAATTAAGATTCTTAATTTATCCTCTGAGCTGATCATAAATTACAACCGTTATTAAGCCATTACGGACAGGAACGCGGTGGAATTGACGATGAATGGAGTTAAGGCAGGAGAAACCAGGTTAGTTGTTACTCTTGACGAAAAGCACAAAGGTGCAAATGGTTTAATGTTCCACCGAAGGACGGGGTTCCCACTTAAATGTCTGCCTTCCACACAACTGAAGCTGGGAACAAAATCCAGCACCCACAACAACTCCATCGATCAGACTCCGCTTTCTCTCTGATTACCAGTAAATAAAAAAAGAAGAGGTTTCCGATGAAATGAGGACGAAAACTGCGGACTTAGCGCTAAATCATGATGATGGAACTGCGTCGAAGATGGTCTACGTAGGCAACGTCACACAGTGGTCCCAAATGGAAAAAACACTAGCCAAAATTAATACCGTCGTTATATCAACGTACTTACAAAATGAAACAATTGAATCCCAAGGTATTTGAACTGCTGAATCCGATTTTGAAGTTATTTTTTGTTGTTTTGATGTATACTCAATAAATTGATTTCTGAGTAAGCATCTGTAGCTTTTCGTTTGGATTATAATTCGTATCATAGTATAAAGGTATATGCTAGCACGTAAACCGAGCCTCATTAAAAACAGAGATAGACCTCATTAATGAACTTTGGGTTTAAAGGAATATCCAATACGCGAGAAAAGAATATAATTTAGCACAAAACAGTGCAAATTATGCATGAAGATGAAAAATCTGTAATATTCAAGGAGAGTAACTATCGATAAAACCACTTGGGTTACTGAGCAGCAGCTCGGCCGCCGCCGCTGCGGGCCAAAGATGCGGAGCGGAGCGTTGTACCGCTCAACTTAAAACCGTCTGGAGGCCAGATAAGCAAGTAAAGGCAAGATTTTTTTCTTCATCATGTTTAATTGGCTTACCTGCTCAATTCCATATGAAAATATCAGAAGAGCAAAGTGGAGCACAAAACGATAGTGATGCATTTATTAAAAAATTACTAAATAATTGATAAATATTTTTTTTCATTAAATGGCCAACCAAGTACTCAATTGGAACAAAATTACCGGATTTTTATTCTATGAAGTATCAAAATTACGTGAAAAAATTAGCGAGGGACACTTATGTATGTACTTAAAGCCTTCTACTATCAAGGTAAACTTCACAAAAATTGACAGATTCAACGCGACTGGCGTTTAACCCTTAATTTACCCAACTTTCACGGGTGATAAACATTAATGTGTGCAATAGAGACACCCAGTTAGTACCCTATTTTGTAGGCCATGTTCTCTACAGTACAAAAACGCCATTTAAAGTTTCCTTGTAAAAAGTCGAAAAATTGACTTTTGGTTGACTTTTTCGATTTGGGACCACTGTGCCCGGGTTCAAATCCATACGGATGGATTTAGGTCAGATGGTGCGATCTAACCTTAGCACATGCCGAAGGACATAAAAATCGATTTCTACTGGTTTCCAAATGCTAGACAACACTTTTGTTTTTAACATTTGTGGTTTTCATTGAAAGTTTTTTATAGAGCACACCTCTGGCCTGCATCATCTAAAGTAAGTCAAGTGAGGCAATATCGCAATCTTATGTAAATTAAGATGAAGAAAGGAAAAGATACAGACACGAGCGATTACTTACAAAACTTCTCCAAAATGTACCTCCTTCAATTCATGAGGTGCGTCCATCATGCTTCTTACTACATCAAAACGTCTTCAAACTGATGCATTAGTTATGGTTTTTAACGATATTCAGTTTATAATAGTTTGTAATTTTTCTTAGTTTATCCAGTGTGGTAATCGTGAAATTCCATATTCTCTCAATGCCGGAATGGGAACCTCCAATGATTATTTGCCTAGGAAATGTTTAAACTAGAATTAATATCAGAACTAATAAAGTAACCCAAGACTCGCATTCACTATTGTATAGCAAACATTTGTTTACAGTTTATCTAATAACCTCATGAACTTTAATTGCAATAAATCAAAAACACTCTTTTAAGTCCTATTTCTTTGGATAATATGAGGCAAAATATTTGTTTGTTAAAATTAATCCGAAAGATATCACAAGTGTTTCTGGTAACCGAATTAAGTCTTTGGAAACCATTAGTTTAGATTATAAATAAATCCTAGTTATGCCGCGTAATCGCTACCTAATTATACGTAAGTAGTAAATATATTCTAAAAGCGCGGAAGAGTTATTGCTCACGGAATCAATAGAATTTGAGCAGATATGGATGACTTACTAAATGGAAATCTACAAAAAGACTAGATTTATCGTTTTCACGCTTTTAGATCCCCATGGAAGTATTATGTACGATCTTAAAGATCACCCTTGCATTTACAGATTCTACATCCAGATGATCCAATCCCAACAGAGAGTTGTCTCATCCTCGAGGTCTCGGCTCCACTGGACACAGATCATTCACGACGAGACTGAGAGAGGAGCATTTACCCTTCTCGCTGGAGCTTTTCAGGTAGGAATATCAAATAACCTTGAGTTAACCTGATTTCTCTACCCAGAAACGTAAATCAGATGCTCTGCTTATTGATACCCTGGTCCACGTGGTGAATCGTCGATTTACTCTCGAAGTGAAATCAGCACCAATGAAAAAACAAAACCCACGTACAACTGCGGTTCCCAAGTATTTTTCAACAAGCATTTTCTATCCGTCTGATTGCAGGACACGCCACATCGGTGCGTATGATTTCCAGGCTGTGATTGTCCAAACGCAATTCTTGTGGGGATGCTATTCAAGAGCTGTGTGTGGACATCAACGCTTGAAATGTAAGACGCGACAGATCGACTGGCTGACCGATGCACATCAGCGGCTGCTCACAGACGGACTGCTGCCGCGCGACCACAGGACTGCCTCTCCGAAAACTAAATGGTCGGATATGATTTAATTCTTTCCCGGCGAATTATTTTCGTTAAGCCTCCTCGGGCTTTCCACCGGGTTAAATTTTGGCATAGCACCAACGTTTCAACGGACGACTCGTCCATCGTCTTCAGGGTGAGTGAGTAAATTAAAACCGTCGAGACGTATCTATAAACGGTTGCAACAATCAGGTTACTCCTGATTGGCCGGAAGGATCTTCGAAATTTTGGTAAGGAGGAGTTCTATCGTTTTTTATTTTATATAAAACACGCTGTACCCGGCCACGCGTTGCTGTGGCTCAGTCTGGTTAAATGGAAAGCGCACGTTTATAGTATGTTTAATTTCACAATTCTTATGGGTATACAATATTTTTTGTTGTTCCATTATCTGTGCAGATATAGAGATTGTCTGGTTTGCCGACTCTAGAACACGCAACATACACGTAGAACACGCAACATACACGCAACAAAATAAACGTACATGTGGTAAGCAATCCGTGTCTAGATCTAAACCGCATAGTTCTAAAGATTGTCCCTGAGCTTTGTTGATGGTGAATGCAAATACCAATCGAATTGGGAATACAATCACTTAAATTGAAATGGCATATCTGTTGGAATCGTAGGAATTCGAGGAATGAGGACATCTTCGCCTTTGAAAGTTCCTTAAAGTTTTTTATTTTATATAAAATGGGATTCCACGAATCGCTAATTTTATAACCCGTGTCTCTATTAAAATTATTTTTGTTTAGCCAGATCTCAATGGCCTCGTTAATTGGTCGGATTTTCAACACATTCACGTTTCTTTGCATTCAAGCGACTGACAAAAATCGTACATGTATTTCAGCATTCGTTTTTGAAGAGAAGAATTGTGTTTTTAATACGAAGAGGCTATCCGAGAAGATGGGATAGGAATAGAATCTATTTCATGTACATTAACGGAACACCCAAATCCATTCCTGGGGTGGAGAAAATCAACCCTGGCGGGATTCAAACCCTGACCCTGAAGCCCTTTCCACACGACACCAGCAGAAGGTCGAGGGTACTCGCTAGCATCATAGCTTTCCAGCTACGTGTGATAAAGATTCCGATGTTTGACCACCATTCTTTAAGTTAATACGGAAGTGCACGCGGTGAAAGATACATCCAAAAGGGTCTTCCAATGATAATATATTCGAAACACATTACAACATATAATTATGAATACATATGTATATTTAACTTATGTATATATAATGCTTATGTAATTGCTTATTGTCATGTTAAATGCCGACTGGTGTACAAGCTTAAATTATATTATTTTTCTAAGGGGGCATTGCCACAGAAAATATATAAAATGTATTATTAAAAAAAATTGTTATGACGAATGATATAAGACAGCGGTCCCGTTGATACAAATATTTATGGAAACAGAGAAGAAGACGAAAATGTAACGTTCGCCTTGTAAAAAGAGTAGACCACACGTATAAATAATAATCACCGTTGACCGACGAACAAGGTGCGCTACCAAATGTGTAAGAGCCTCGGACGAATTGAAAACATGGTCGAAAAATATTGAAATAGGGCACAATTTTTTTTTCACTACTGCAAAGCTAGAACTGAATTTCAAAATTATATTACTCAAAAGAAAAGTGAACACTGAAAATGCCCGTTAAAACTGACAAAGGTTCCGCCGGTCCATAGATGTCCCTTTTTGCACGAGCCTAATGGGAGTGCGAAGGCTTGTACTACTCTGACCTCGTCGGCACATCTCCCATCGCGTGCATGCGAATTGAGGGGCGAAAGGAAAGGGGTCGTTTACCATATTTTTTTATTGCCGAATATGATAGAGTTTGTAAAATAAAAAGACTCGTATTTTTCCTTTTTCTGATCCGTCAATTATTTATCGAGTTACAAGCGGCGAAAAACTGATGTTTTTAACCCTTTCGGAAAAGTGGGTGTGGTGCAACCTCTGACGTATATTGACTTCGTCCAATCACAACTGAGATCTCGAAGCTACTTCGTCTTATCGCAAAGGGGGGGACACAGCTGGCTCTCCCAATGGGAGCGATTGTGACAGGATCTGTTCGAGCAGACCTTCCGATAATCCCCCTCCACTCCCTTCCCTTCCCATAAGAGCAGTCAAGGACGGGAGGAAAATGACGTCAATGTTATCACAGCAGCTTTTTAGTTGGGTGTCACCTTTTGCTTATTTTAATTTTTGATTTATGAGTGAATGGTTGTGGTTAGAAGATTAATTTTTTCACTAAATTTCTTTTTTCGTTTCCATCTAACGATTTCTTGTACAAAATTGCGATTTCGGTTCCGAGTAAACGCCCCCATTCAAAAAAATCCCAAGTTTTATACCTTTCTGGAAGTATAGCGGTCCCTAGGAACACTGCACACTTTTTCAAAAGCTGAAGGGCGTGAATATGGAGATTGTTTCCGGAACGCATGCAAAGAAAAATAACTTGAACGCGTAAACTTATACGCTCGCACGATTCAAATTCCCACGATTTCGTCAATATGGAGGCTGTGGAGGTTAGTGACAACGCATGCAGCTGGAAAATGACGAATTTAGAAGGTTCATGTCACTCGAACGGCATTTCCATCTCCGGCGCTCGGAGCCGGACCCCGTACGCGCGGCCGGTAAATCATATGTAATTTTCGGTAAGGAAAACATACTTTTAATTTGTCTTTTTTCTGTCTTTATAAGTCTTCAACAAGTGCTCTGATATAAGTCACTCGAGAGGTCTCTCTAGACGCTGGATATTCTCTAATCTATGTGAAATATTGTCTAAAAATAGCGTCCGCCATTTTGCAACGTAATTGCGCACAAATATTTTTAAAAATCTTTATAACTTAAGCTAATTGACGATCTCATTTTTTATTACATAAAATCTCTCTTTCGGTGTCACCATCCAAATAACTTGGAATATATTCGAAGAAAAATGAAGTCCGGAGTTTTTTTTAATGTGGTCATGTTTGATCCCCCTGTATCTAACTAACGGGTGGGAACCAGGAAAAAAATGGGCCATTTCTCAATCAGAAATATTTTGTGAGTATTTGAGTAAATTTTTAAGTTAAGTTTTTGACTAAAAAAGCAATTTTAGACTTTTGCCCAACTTTTTCGATTTCCAACCACTGTGCGTTGTCTCGCATTCACCCCGATCGCTCATTCCCAATGCTGCGTGTCCAAACCATGTTGCCTCCTCACTGTTTCTTTCTATGACTTTTGAACTGTAATGATCCACAATCCCAAGCAAACAAATACGTCACTTGTACCACCAATAAACAGTATGCAGCAACGTCGCATATAAAAGTCGACCTACTTTTCCAACACGTAAAAAAACGGTACTTTTGGAAATCAAACTGTAATTAAAAATACTACAATATAAATAAAAAAATGTAAAATACATGGATTGACGAAGAATTAAAAGAGAAAAAACGTGGTATAGTTGAATTTGCTGAACGTCCTTTGGTTACTGCATAAGCACCATTCAAACTCCAGTGCACATTATACCTATTTTGGTCGAATGCAGGCCTTGTTCTGGGCAAGTAAACCAACTAAACATCGTACGGGTTTTGGTATTGGCTGGTGAGGAGTTCACCCCGCCACCACCGAGGCCGACACTGGCGGGAAGAACTGATTGAAACCAAACAGATCGGAAATATTTCATTACTGCTTCTCACCACTAAATTTTGAGTCTGTTTCTGCTCAAATTTTGCAATTATTGAGAAAGCGATGCCCTAGTAATCAATCAGGAAATTACATAACTGCATGACCTCTTGGTTGGTTATTCAGGGGAGGCGACCGACAGCTGAGGTCATTTGCGCCATATAGGATAGGTGGATATAGGATAGGATATAGGATAGGTGGATAATTGGGGAACGGTAGGAGTTTTCAGGGAACGGAGGAAGGGTGGAGAGAAACCCGGCGTCGGCGTTAGCACTTTTAACGATAGGAGCCAAGGGGACCACGCCTTTACGTCCCATCCGACGGACGAAGTACTGAACTTGAAATGCCCTCCACTAGGCACTCAAGTGGGGACCGGTTTTCCACTGAAAAATCCGCCACTGCCGGGAATCGAACCCGGGCTCTCGGGATGGGAGGTCAGTAGCCAACATACCAACCCGATCCCCACATGACCCCTTTCCTTGATGTTGTCTTCTTCAACCTTCCTAGTAGGAGCAGTATTCTTTGGTTGTCAGTGTACCAAAAACGCACCATCTTAAACCCGGTTCACACGGTGCGTTTTTCCCGGATGAATTTCTTGCGCGGAGTACTGATGCAGGGGTGTCGGAACTATTTTCGCTGGGAGGGGCCAACCTTGAAAAGGGCCCAGCTCTTAAGAAAAGGGCCCGGCTCCTATGAAAAGGGCCCGCATTTTTTGCGGATAGGAGGGGGTAGAGACTATAATTTCGCTAAAAGTGCATATGAAGGTGGTAGAATATGCGTCAGAACGGAAAAGGCAAGCTTGAAGCGAAATTTAATTTTTATTAATGAAGACTCATTTCTCAAGGGCCCGGGGCAAACTCTGGGCGGGGGGGGGGGGGGGAAGGGGGGCGAATGCCCCCCTCCCCCCACTTCCTACGCCGCTGTGCTGATGTGTGCTCGCTTGCTGGAAACGCTGACTGCTGTCCGGCTGCCCTGACGGCTAGCTTGCTTGATTTCGAAGTCCGTTGCTATTTTACTTGCGTGCTGTGCTGATGGCTATTTTTGCCGGCCAATCATCGTTCAGCTTTGCATCACGTGATCAAAATAAAGGTTCTGCCTAGTTCTGCTTTTAATAGCATCTCATGGTCGATATTTTGTTTAAAAATGAGTGCAAATATATAGATTAGTGATCAAGTTGTGGTGCTTATCGAAGCATATAGAGAATAAACTTGTTTAAATGCAGTTCGTAATCGGAACTATCACAGTAAACATCTTCGTACTGAGGCTCTAAGAAGAGTGAGCAAGGAGGATAGCTCCTACTACGTGTGAACCGACAACCATCAGCGAAGCCAACTTAGCGACCACCTTCGTGGTCCGCTGAGTATAGCACGCACGAAATCCAGCAAGCTAGCACTCAAGGAAAAACGCACCGTGTGAACTGGGAATTACTCTTAATCATGGAGCAAGCACAACTTCCACGCTGAATTCAAAATCCACGACCTTTGGGTTGCCTGCCCAGCCCGTTTCCGACCTGGCCTTAACGCGGTCAACTTCAACCATTCCCTCGAGCTATATTTATTATTTTTAATTTCAACACATGAGGCGATTGTAATTGAAAAATGGCATCAAAATTTCAACGGTGACGACGGCATCGAAATGAGCTCAAAGTGGAAGAGGCTCTTCTGAAGAATAGAGACCCCGGGAAAGTTCCCGGAGAGTATAAACAACAGCGATGCCGTACTCGACCGTGACGAGTGACTCAGTGCCATGAGTCACATTATCTATTAGAGAAATCTCAATCTATTTGAGAAAATTCAATCGGATAGCTTTACTGAAGATGTTAGGCACGTATTAACAAAACCAGCGTATTATGCTAGATTCGACCAGATTAACAAGATTAGAGAGATAGATTGTCGTATCGATAGATTCAAAATGGCATTTTTTCCCCCCTACTATAAGAGAACAGAATAGGCAGCATAGCAAAGGGATAGGTAGGTGAAATATTTTAGAGTAGTCTGTAGTGCATGATGCATGTATTAACCCCTTAAATACAAAAATACTAACAATCTAGTTGCATGAGACCCTATAGTTGCTTGTTTGCATGTCAGTAGTGCATGCTTGGTGATCTTCACCCCCTGCCACACACCCTCACGGTGGCTTGCAGGGTATCGTGTAAGATGTAGATGTCACGTGAACAAGGCGAAGTTCGGGGGTCCTCTGACGTCAGAGAGATGAGTCGGTGAAGTTAGGTTTTTGTACAGTTAAAAGAAAAACCGTGCAAAATGTTCAAATCCTCTCGTGACAAGAGTGATTCGTGGACGTTGTTGGGAGGATAGAGTGCATGTTGCGAGCAAATGCATTGAGGAGTTTGAGCTCAGGAGAGAGATAGAGAGAGGTGTCTGGGAGTACACAATGAGCACTGAAAGGTAGAAATATTGAGAGCGACCACGGTGTCCTTGCTTGCTGCATAACCTTCGGGACGGCGTTTGCAGCTGGACGTAGCTAGTCCTACCGACATTAGGAATGAATTGGCCATCTTATTGGAAACCTCTTTCTCAATCGGGCGTTGGAATCAATGGCCGAATTCGGGATGAGCAGCGCGCGAGGCCTATGGCGTGAGACGAGGCTACGATGCAGAGCAGATGCGGATAGGAGATGTTTGGGGGAGGGTTGGACCGCCGGTGATCAAGTGAGGGTGTCTGCAGGAGAGGGTGAGTGAGTGTAGACTACATATTTGGACTATGCTCACTGTAGGAAAAAGTTAATGAGATTCTGAAAGACATTTAGGGTTGGAATGGATTAGAAACTGAACAAATGAAGTAGATCCGCTCTCTCTTGGTAGGCTTTACGTGAAAATCAACTTGGTGATAGGGCGAAGACGAAATTTTGCGCTAGCCAAGCGTTGAGATATGCAATTGTAAATTGTTTTTATCGATGTTATTTAAAGAATAACAATGGATGTTGATCGGTTGTCAAGTCCTAGAGGGGTTGTGAATAGTAGTCGCTGCCTTTTATTTAATTCTCCCGGGACATAAAGTAAGGTTTAATTAACCAAGGAATCATTCCCATGAGGGAGAACATTTACAAGGGACTCCTAGAGTGGGACCCTAAATAAAAGATACGTCAAAACTGATAAATTTGTAGCAACCCGATAAGGGTATGTTTCAGAAACTTGGTCCCTGTCGAGAGAGAAGAATGGGTGCAACCTAAGGGCTTTGGAGATGGGACAGAGATTAAGGGCTGGTCGGAGGGGAATGAGGAAGTGTTGAGAGTAGGGGAGCAATGAAACAAGGATAGTGAAGAGGCAATGAATGGATTGTTGAAGGCGTGTGCAGGGTAGCGGCTGTCACGTAAGAGCGAAAGATGAGTTCTGGACAAAATTGATGGTTCCAGGCGTTACTTTATGGAATTTGGAGCAATAATTTTGGAAATACAAAGTTTATTCTATCATTCATAATGCATCAGTTCTGGACGCCCAGAATTTAAAGTTTGCCGCATCTTCGGGCGAACAAAAGGTCGTGCCAGGAGGGAAGATAAAGGTGGAATAGTTAAATTCAAGGCCTATAAGCTCGTCAAATCGCCAGCTCAGCATTCATCAGTTATGCTAAATAGTTAATTAAGGGCTGAGAAGGCCTGCAATGGATGCTCGCCAATCGAGCATCGGAGCGCGCAGTATTTTGCGTGGTTGGGAGCACTGGCCGTCCTGATTAATGCAAGTCGTTGTGCAGGCCCCGTCGATCGTAAGTTGGCGGAAATAAATGAGGGAGGGATTCGCGAAATGTGACTGTCCATCGGGGCACGCGGTTTTCGCCGCAAAGCTTTACGAATCGAGTGTCGAAGAATCAATATTGAGTGCGCGTGCTGTGGACGGTTGGTTCTTCCATGCTTCCCAGCGACCTTTGTCACATTTGGATGTTTTCCGTGCTCATTTCGCCGCATGGTCGGAGGGCTTTTCTACCAGAATGTCAAGCAACTCCATCCTTCCTACGCCACGCGCAGCTTCACTTAGCTTCTTCTTCCTCTCCTTCATCTTCTTATGAGCACCGCGGGCAGGGGCGCTGAGTAGGGAGGTCACGGAAAAGAGTGGAGAAGACTCCTTATTTGGAGCGTAACATTGCGTAGCTTCGCGACACGGGCTTCGAAGAAAGAGGACTAAAATATATCCGAGAATTTAATATCAGGGCCTAGGAGGAGAATGAATAAGATGCTGCGGGTAGAAATGGAGCAAGAAAGTGTTGGAATGGCTAGGAGGTATAAAAATCGAGCGAAGAAATAAGGAGACAACGAGGAGTATATCATTCCCATCAAGACCCATTTTAATTCTGATAGTAATGAACCTTCCATACCAGCAGAGGCGTCGGAACTATTTTCGCTGGCAGGGGCCAACCTTGAAAAGGGCCCGGTTCTTAAGAAAAGGGCTCGGCTCCTATGCAAAGGGCCCGCATTTTTTTGCGGATAGGAGGGGGTAGAGACTAGAATTCCGCTAAAAGTGCACATGAAGATGGTAGAATATGCATCAGAAGGGAAAAGGCAAGCTGGAGACAAATGAAATTTAATTTTTATTAATGAAGACTCATTTCTCAAGGGCCCGGGGCAAATTCTGCCCACCCTGCCCCCCACTTCCGACGCCGCTGCATACCAGCCAATTTCAGCGATCAAGATAATTGCGACCTATTATAGAGATCAAGATTATTAACGTACTTACAATGAGGTTAAATGAAAAGGAGAGTTAAAAAGTGCTATTACTTTTCATGGTCTTCTTAAAAAATATGGTTCGGAGATTTTCGCAGCGAGTACTGTCGTCACTAATGTTTCTCGGGTTCGGCTGCATGTGACATTTCGTTAGTGGTCTAGCTTTCGCGGCCATTGCACTTCTTGCAAAAGGAGACGCCCACCGAACGAGCTGCGATACCTACGTCACCCACCTTCCATCTTAGATTGTGTTGAGGAAGAACGGGAAGGGAGCGGAGGAGGGGGGAGGGGAGGTCTGCCTGTAGAGATCCTGTCGCAACCACTTCCATTGGCAGAGTCAGCTGTTGTGTATCTCCCATTGTGATTGAGCGAAGTAGCTTCACAGTCTCAGTTGTGATTGGACGAAGTGGATGACGTACTAGTCCTTTGCACGCCCACTTTTCCGAAAGGGTTAAAAACATCAGTTTCTCGCCGATTATACCTCGATAGCTAACTGACGGATCGAAAAACGGAAAAATAGGGGTATTTTTATTTTACAAACTCTGTCAGATTAGGAAGTAGAATATGCTACACGACCCTATTTGCCTTTCTTCCAGTCCACTTGTCCCGCAACGATTGTCTTCATCATGATGTGGCCGATTAAGTTGTCCCGTCTTCTTCTTAGGGTATTCAGAAGACTTCTCTTTTCTCCCACTCTTCTTAGGACTTCCTGGTTACTTACTTGGTCGACCCATTTAATCTTCATCATTCTTCGGTAGCACCACATTTCGAATGCTTCCACCCTTGACTTATCTTTTACAGCACTATTCCACAGTGCTGCACTAGCACAGCACTATTCCAGAAACATTATTCATAATTTCTTCCTCTGTCCTAGGTTTTTCTCTCTAATTTTATGTTTTCTTATTGATAAATACCATTGTGTTCATTATCTTGCAACAAATTCTCATCTCTCTTGTCTCGCGCTGATTTTTCAAGGGAAATTTCGTCTGTAATTCCGCAGCCATCTCGATATAGGTTGGTTATTCGCAAATCATTTACGTTCAGTCAGTTCTCCTCCTGCTTTTTTCCTTCATTAAGCTTTAAGCGGGAAATAATCATCGTATCGCCTGTTGAAGTGTACTGCCGATGACGGGCAACACCTTCTCTCTGCTTCATCCCTGGCTTCAAAATTCCCCATCTGTTTTCCGCATGCAGACTTGCGAGCTATTTACATAAACTTAGAATTTCGTCTATCCACCCGATTAACTGCTGAGCTCTGTTATGATATGATCATCATTAGTCATCAATCCTCAGTTTGGTTTGACGCAGCTCTTCACTGAGTTCTTCTATCGGCTAATCTCTTCATATTTACGTATTTTCTTCTCTTTCACATCCTTCAACACTTGTACCATATATCTCACATGAGTCCTTCCTTTGCAGTTCTTCCCGTCCACTTGTCCCTCAACGATTGTCTTCATCAGGCCATCATGTCTCATGATGTGGCCGATTAAGTTGTCCCGTCATATAAATTCAAACAGGAGGTGAAAGAAAGAGACAGTGAACATACAATAAACAGTGACCCATGAATTTAATGTCTTAGCACAATAAATGTGTCGTACATGCCGATGATGTGTGTCATGAATTCCTGTAAAGTATTGAATAACTTAAGACTCTGGTTAACTGGTGATTAAGGCAATGCATAATTGATGTACCAGTAATGGCAGTATCCTTAATAATGGCAAAACACAAATGATGATATTTTCTCCACGAAAAGTTGTGCTAGATGATCTTGAATACCAGAGTAAGATATGTGATATTATGGTGGTAGAAAAAATAAAAATTTTGGGGTTATATGTTGATCCTCATCTTAAGTGGGACAAACATATCGCCCAGGTAAAAAAATTATAATTTTTTTATATAATAAACATAATGTAGCTTACTATCAGATATCTGTGTTAAAATACATTGTCAGCATAGATGTCTTAAAAATGTTATATTATTGCCTGTTCTATTCCGTGATTTCATATGGAATTTTAATATGGGGATCGTCATCCTCATTAAACCAGGTATTTTTAATAAAAAAAAATCATGAGTAAACAGCACTATCGTGCGCATTACCAACCTCTTTTTAAATACCTAGGAGTATTAGCTGTACCCTGCACATACATTTACCATGCAGCTGTATATGTAATTAAAAACAAGAATGACTTTACACTGAATGATAGTTATCATTGTTATAATACCAGAAGATGTAATGACATACATGTGATATCAACAAACTTGTCTATGGTGGCCAAAGGGCCAATATCAATGTGCACAAAATTGTTCAATAACCTACCTAATTGTTTAAAAAATGAACAAATATTTCCACTGTCCAAGAAAATGTTATTTGCCTATCTGGTCGATAAGGACTATTATAGTGTAAATGAATATTTATCTAAGTGTATATCAACAGTTTGATGTATCTTTACTTTGTCTTACTTGTTAATATAATTGCCTATACTTTCGCGTGTCCTATACACCTGCCATATGTATTTGTAATACTGTGCATTGTGTCTGCTGGTCAAATAAACTTATTTTATTTTTTACAGTAAAGTAACATCCACCTCCGAGTCTCCGGCTAGCATCAGGTTTCGATGCCTTCATAATTGCCGGAGGATCGAGAGGGGTCGCGCCTACGGGTAGCCACGTCCACCACCGTCGGATAGGTGGCTACGTACCATGCGCACGAAGCAGGCGGAGGGACCCGAGAAGGACAGCCTTCTGCATTGCACTTGCAAGTGCATCCGCTCGCGTCCTGCACGCCGGGATGCACTTGAGATTGTAAACCAGTGGAGCTCTTGACACCACCAAGCACGCCCACGATGAGGACTACCAGTTTCACAGAGTAGCCCGCGTACATTTGACGGAGTTCGCACAGCAGATCTTGATATTTAGTCCTTCGCTGCCATGTTCGTTTCGGCCGTTGCCGAAAACTCGATCACGAACATGGCATGCGAGATTGTCGAGGAGAACGATGTCAGGCTTCGTCGCCTCCAACTGCCTGGTGGTGGAGAAGGAATAATTCCACCATATCTTACACTTATCGTTCTCCACGACGGACTCGAAGTCTCCAGGGGCGTAAGGCAGCACCGGATTCGCGTCAATGCTGTAATGGTGTCTTAGGTGGTAATACAACACCCGCAGAGCCGAGTTGTGCCGGTTTATGTATGCATTCTTCGCATTAAAGCTGCAGCCGGAGAGTAGATGACCTAAAGTCTCCGGCTTCCTTCGGCACGCTCTGCATTTAGTGTCCGTCACGTTTGCCCCAAAGATGTGGCGACGGTACAAGAGGGTGTTGATGACACCATCTTGGCACGCGGGCACGAATCTCTCGGTTTCGGACTTCAGACCTGCGGAGCGCAGGAAGGCGAACGTGAGCTCCTTCGATAGCCCATGAGTTTCCAAGTTTCGATAGAAACTTCCTTGCATGGGCATCTCGGTATACTTGCGGAGCAGGGTGTTTTGCTCCGAATTCTTTATTTCGAGCTTCAACACGTCCGCCCTCAGCGACAAGTTTGATTTGTCGCACGCTTCTCCGCTGGAAATAAGGTCCAAGACCAAACCGATGCCGTCTGCTGCCCTTTTCGCCGCCTGGAATAGGAACGCCCGACACCCTCGTGTTTCTTTACGAGCAGCATAAGTGGGTCCGTGCTGTGGAAAACGCGGCACGCCGTATTGAGGACTACTCTGTCATGAAGGCACTTTACGCTTTTCAGCCCTCTACCACCTAGCTTTCTCGGGAAATACAATCTGGCGACGGAAGACTACGGATAAAGACTACGATAGAATTTCACCATTTTCCTCGTACCCCTGTCGAGGTTTTGCAGCTCATTGACATTCCCTTTGATGCAACAGAAGGTGCAGAGCAGTGTCGGAACCGCGAAGGTGTTGGTCGCAAGAACCTTGTTCTTGCCAGACAGGTCAGAGCTCCAGATTCGCCTGAGAGTCTGCCTGTATTTCGCTGCAAGCCTTTCCTTCACTGCTCTCACCTCCTGCAACCGGCGCTGGGGGACGCCAAGATATTCATACGCTTCGTCGTCATCAAGATGACGAATAACGTTTTCGTCAACGAGCTGCACGTCTTCCTGGTCTTCCGAAATCTTTCCTTTCGCCAGATGGATGGTTGCGCACTTGTCCAATCCGAATTCCATCCCTATATCCTCACTGTATCTGCGTACGGTGTCCAACGCCAAGCGCAGGTCTTTCGCGCTTGAAGCATAAAGCTTCAGATCATCCATATCAGGGGCGTCGGAACTATTTTCGCTGGAAGGGGCCAACCTTGAAAAGGGCCCAGTTCCTATGAAAAGGGCCCGCATTTTTTTGCGGATAGGAGGGGGTGGAGAGTAGAATGGGGTCGTTAACCATATTTTTTTAATTGCCGAATATGATAGAGTTTGTAAAATAAAAAGACCCGTATTTTTCCGTTTTTTGATCCGTCAATTATTTCTCGAGTTATAGGCATCGAAAAACTAATGTTTTTAACCCTTTCGGAAAAGTGGGTGGGTGCAACCTCTGACGCATAACGACTTCGTCCAATCACAACTGAGCCCGCGAAGCTACTTCGCCTTATCGCAAAGGGGGGGACACAGCTGACTCTGCCAATCGGAGCATTTACGATAGCATCTGTGCTAGCAGACCTTCCGAGAATCCCCCTCCACTCCCTCCCCTTCCCATACGAGCAGTCAAGGACGGAAGGAAAGTGACGTCATTGTTATCGCAGCAGCATTTTCGGTGGGCGTCACCTTTTGCTTATTTTAATTTTTGATTTATGAGTGAATGGCTGTGGTTAGAAAATTATTTTTTTCACTAAAATTCTGTTTTCGTTTCCATCCAACAATCTCGGGCACAAAATTGAGTTTTCGGTTCCGAGTAAACGCCCCCATTCCGCTAAAAGTCCATATGAAGGTGGTAGAATATGCGTCAGAAGGGAAAAGTCTAGCTGGAAACAAGAGAAATTTAATTTTTATTAATGAAGACTCATTTCTCAATGGCCCGGGACAAATTGGGGCGTAATCAAAAGAATTCATTTAAATGAGCCTGATCATTTGTAACTATGATCATAAATTTGTACCACTGTTAGGGAGAGTGTTTGAATTTATTTTGGCCTTTGTGGAGAGGTATAATTGTTGGAGAAGTTTGAAAGGTCAGTACTAGTGAGGAAAGTGAGATGAGACTGCTAAACCAATGGAAAAAAGACTATCCAAAGTGCTTTGACAAAGATAGGTGTAGTAGTATCAATAACTTTAAAGCTCAGATAGTTTTAAAGAGAGATGTGTTGCCAGTAATTTGCAGAGAATACACAGTCCCCTTTGGAATAAAAGACCACGTGGAAAAGCAATTAAGGGAAGAGGTAGAGTCAGGTATTGCTGAATTAATAACAAGACCAGAGTGGGCTTCACCCATGTTTAGCATTCCCAAAGACAATGGAAAATTTAGAAATGTGATAGATTTTAAGAGAGCTGTGAATCCACAGTTGGGCATTGATTATTATCCCTTACATAATACAGATGAATTATTTGCTAAAGTATCTGGATGTGCTTATTTTACTGTAATTGATCTGAGTGAAGCTTATCTCCAAATGGAAGTAACCACAGATTCTCCAGAAATTTAACAGTAAATACATGTATTGGGTGTTTGAAATACAAGCGCCAACCATATGGGTTAGCTAGTTCACCTGCGCTCTTCCAACAAATGATGGATGTAATGCTAAAAGACTTACAAAGTACCTATGCTTACTTGGATGATGCGATTATAAAGGGTCAAGATAGATAGGAATGTGTAAGGAGAGTGGAGGCTGTTTCAAAAAGATTAAATGAGCACAATGTAAGGATAAATGAAAACAAGTGCCAGTGGCACCAAAAAGCAGTAGTTTACTTGGGGCACAAGATTAGTAAACAATGGATTCATACCTTGGATACCAGAGTTAGACCAATTTTGAAATGTAGAGAACCTGAGAACGTCTCAGAACTAAGATCATTTTTGAGTATGATTAATTTTTACAGAAAATTTCTACCTGATCTAAGAACTTTGATAGCACCTTTGAAATGCACTATTGAAGAGAGACACTCCATGGGTATGGGTCAGAAGATTTTCAGATTGGTTTTGACCGCAGTAGAGAATTGTTGTGTACTAACAAGGTCCTAGCACATTATGACTCTAAGAAAACACTGGTTTCATCCACAGACGCATTGCCGTATGGAATTTCGGCTGTTTTGAGTCATAGAGAAGGAAAGATAGAGCGTCCAATTTTATTCAGCTCAAATCTCACTGACACCCGTTCAATGGGAATAGTGTCAAATCGAAAAAGAGGCTCTTGCAATAGTTACAGCTGTTATTAAATTGGATAAATATTTGGCAGGAAGACGCTTTATTTTAGTCACTGACAATCACCCACTAACATTTATTTTGGCCCCAGATAAGGATTTACCCTCTAAAGCAGCTTCACATGTTAAAATATGGGCATTAACTCATGGTGCATATCTTTTTGATACTGAGTATAGGAAAAGTAAGTTGGTGGGTGCTGCAGATGCACTGTCTTGCTTACCCTTGCCTGATTGTGTGGCTGAAGTTGTTAACTTAGTGAAATCCCCTTTAGAAGGATTTGATGAATTAAATTATGAGACAACAGCTGCTGAAACTGCAATAGACCCAGCTAAGCAAAGTGATCAGGTTTACGAAGGAACAATGGCCTTCCCATTGTGAAAAAGCTATTTTACTACCATATTTTGAACGTAGAAATGCCTTAAGCATTGAACAAGGTTTCTTAATGTTGAATGACAGAGTAGTAATTCTAGCTCTTTTACAAAAGGAAGTATTAAAAATGTTGCACGAAGGCCACACCGGGATGTTAAGAGCAAAGATGCTAGTTAGAGATACAGTGTGGTGGTTAAACATGGATAGAGACATTGAGGAACAGATTAAAAACTGCCATCAATGTGCTGTTGAAAATTTCAGAAGTGCTAGTAATATTACTGTGCCATGGACATGTACAGATCAAACTTGGATTCTCTTACATTTGGATTTTTCTGATTTTAAGAGAGAAAAGTTTTTGTTACCATAGAAGATAGATTTTTCTAAGTGGATAGAGGTGTGGAAAATGCCAACAGGAACCACAGCTAAAGATGTAATTCTAAAATTAAGATCATGTTTTGCCATTTTTGGTATTCCTCAGGAAATTGTGGCTGACAATGGGCCGCCACATAATTCTGCTGAGTTATCGCAATATTGTGCCAATTATTGTTTTGACCCGCATAGCTCCTTATCACCCACAGAGCAATGGTCAAGCTGAAAGATTGGTGCGAACAGTTAAAGAGGACTTTTTAAGAAATATTTGCTTAGTAAAGAAGCAGCTCGATTTTTAGGATACCAACTTAAAAATCATTCATTTTCTTAGTGCATATTGGCAAATGCCTAGCGCGGTAACTGGATATTCCCCAGCAGAAATACTTTTAAATATTAACCCCAGCACTCTAATGACAATACTAAAACCTCCAAAAGAAAGTGATTACAAAATAGTACGCCCAAAAATGCAATTTGTAATTAATTATCCAGTTAAAATAAGATTGAAACCAAAAAATCCTGTGGTTTTTGGGAAACTGTCAAGGTCTTAGGACCAACTCTGCTTGGTGGGAGAGGAGGAAATCGTACGAGCTACTTGATCGTATCGTAATAAAGCAACAGCTACTTGAAGGCAGTCCAATAAACCCTCAATAATCCTACCATCCTAGTCCAATCGAGCAAGTAGCGGTAGTTTATTATGTAATGTGCTCCTTTCAGGCCCCACTCGACAAGGGACCAATGCTCAAAACACTCAATCCTCTCCCAAGACTAGCAAGCTGTTGCCCCCACCCAAGAAAGGAAACAAAAAGCTTGCAAGGAGGAATGCAGTGACAGAGAGGGGCAGACGAAGAGCTCTTGAGGAGCAAGAAACGGACCACTGGGAGAAGCTGTGTCAACACTGGAAAGTGCTCTGTAATTTCTTTTGCTATGAATAAATTTCCATTCAAATTCTTTTATACTTACTGTGTGTCACCTCTGGAGCAACCTGCCCAAAAACATTTTTAAAAACCGTCCTTCCATTGCTAACCTTACAATGAAATTACAATATGTTACCTTTTGACTACTAAACGTTGTCTTAATCCTCTGTACATCATGAAATGTATGTATTTGTTATATGATGTCCAAAGTACCTCACATTGTCTCTTTTTCTTTGTAAATTGTTTTAATTTATATTTGAATTTGTCACTCTATGTATATCGTGTTTGTCCTTAACACTCGGAGTACGGATCTCGGGTCTCTGGAGCCCCTATAAATACAAAATTTATCCTTAAAAAAATTTCTATTTTATTTTTATGCAAAATTAAGAAATTCATACATGGAATAAAAAAATGTTTCAATTATTTTATATATATATAAGAACAGGTTAAATATATATATATATATAGGAAGAAGGTGAGAAGCCAGTGAGGTCCACACTTTAGTATTAAGGGGCATAGCCACAGTAAAATTAATAAACATTCACTCATTGCTGTTAATTTGTGGGAGACAAACAACAGCAATGGTTGTCTGCACCATTAAACATTGGTGGGTGGCGGGGATGTGTAAGGAATGGAGGAAGAATAAACCCAAGGTCAGCATTAGGCTAATCTCAACAAAATCCACCAAGAGATCCACAGTATCAAGTCCCATTCCAAAGACAGAAAACTGCATTTGTGGACCCTTTGGATAAGACACCAGTACTCTGGCTACCACACCAACAAAATTTCCCAGCTCCAACCAAGGCCATGCAGTCAGAGGGGACTTAAATAGCAAGTTACGACCATTATAAAAAAATTTTGAACCATCTCCCATCACCTTCATCCATGGGACCGGTGAATGGAAAGACTTTCCTCTTTCTGGCATTTACAGCTTACCACCTATGTCTCATTATGCAAGGGCTAATTCATCCTAGATTCTGGACTTATAAACATTGTTCGCGGAATGATTTTTTGAGGAGGATAGTTTTTATCACCAAAGCAAAACATAAAGAATACCTAGCATCAGTCATATATCAGAAAATCTAAATAGATGAGTAAACACATAAAGTTGTACTTCTAATTCTGATTGGTTGCTAACTCCAATGCAATGTTGACAGGAAGATAAACACCATCCAGTAGTTCTCTATCATGCGGAAGAATAAAATGCATAAATGTGTGAGATTGTATTAGATTGATTAGATTAGATCATATTGATTAGATTAGATACGATTGATTAGATTAGATACGATTGATTAGATTAGATACGATTGATTAGATTAGATACGATTGATTAGATTAGATACGATTGATTAGATTAGATACGATTGATTAGATTAGATACGATTGATGGACAAAGGGCTGGGTGAACTCACAATGGTGAGTATATGAGCTTGAGGTCTAGTACATTCCCAACTTTTCCATATTATTTTTTCTAAGCAAAATTATCCCTTAAAATTGAAACTCCAAATACAGGAGCAATATCATCAATATATAGGCAAAGTTAATTGCACATAAACCACCAAGAACATGGTAGAAAGTGTCTTTATTCACAAACAATACATCGGTCACTCCCTTGTATTACAGAAGTATAGACTCGCGCAGTACCTGATTAAGTATTTCACATGATGTTTTTATGCATTAATTCTACATAGTTGCACAGGAAAATTTAGATACTTATTTCTCGTCTAAATTTTCCACTCAATTTGAAACTGCTTTGTCCAAGCAGCTAAGTGGATTTTCATTATGAAGTCAGTTAACCATTCGTCAGTAATGAAGCTTTGACCCCAAGTGAACACTTACATCAACTTCTTCAGTTTCATTCATCTGAAGTGAACATCAAAAAGATGACTGAGTTTTCATCAATGCAAAATAGAATAATACACTCATTTTTCATAAAGTCATAGCAAAACTCAGCAGCATACCAAATGTTCGTCATCCAAAAAACTCATTTCTTCAGGCCTTTTCTCATAACAGCAAAATATTAAATGAAATTGGCATCTTGCTGGTTCTCAGAAGATGAGTACACTGCTAATCTAAATCCTGGATGCCTGCTACCCCCCATGCAACGTTGATATGAAGAGGACATTGTCACCATCATGAAGCTCATAATCCAATTGACCCTAAAATAAATTACATCGGCATCATGAAGAATAAAAGACATGTAGACAAGGAAGAAAATGTGGGATTTCATAGGTTCTCAGGCTACATTTAAAACTACAGTTTACACACAGATGCATAAATTTAACATATATATACCAGCACAAGGCTTGAAGGTAGGTAGAATTGGTTTTAAGGTATGCCAACAACTTGGTCATTTGCACTGTTCCCTTTTCATACAATTACCAAAATACAAGTACATAATTGGTCTTCTTGGAAGGGGATAAAATTGACACAGCTAGTCACTACATAACTATTGATCAGTGGCGTAGCCAGGATGTTCTCCAGGGGGGGGGGCAAAAATAAGCTAGCGTTCCATAACCGTTCCATAACACACGTTTGTTTTTGCCCCTTCATGAAAAATGTTAAGTTTTCTTAACACAATTTGTATTTATTATATTTCTCCCTCTCGTTGAATATCAACGGGCACCTTCAGCTAGTTGACCTGTAATTTTTCATTTGACTAATGAGCCAGGGGGGGGCAAGCGCCCCACCCTGCCCCACCTATGCCCATGCTATTGATACATCATATTCTGTTAAAAAGTGTTTTCTGCTAAAATTTCTGTTAAAAAATCTGACATTTTTACATGTATAGGACAAGTCAGAAAAGGAAAATATATTACATCACAACACATTACTTCTCAATAAATTCATTCACAGAATAAAAGGCAGTAGATAACAAATGCCTTTTCAACTTGGCTTTAAAAGCTAAGAGGCAGTTAACACCTTTAATATTAGAAGGCAAATGGTTGAAGAATTTGCAACAATGGCCCTTTTGCATACAAAGAGAGAGTGGGTGACACAGTTCTGAAGTCTCTACTTCTCCTGGTGTTGTACATGTGCACGTCATTATTTACGACCAAACCCAAAGTTAGGTGCTGTTCCTTAACATATGTATATAGTAGCATAATAAATGTAAATACATGGAAGAGTCAAGATATTGAGCTCTTTGAAAAACTTGCCTACAACTAGTATATTTGTTAACACTCATCAAAATCCTGATTGCCCATTTCTGAAGTTTAAATAGCCTGGAGGAACAACTGGCATGACCCCAGGCCACAACACTGTATTTTAGACTGCTAAAAATAAATGCATTGTAAACAGACAAGGGAACATTAATGTTGGTGATTGGAAGGACTCTCCTAAGAAAGTAACACCCTGAGGCCACCCAAGAACACACAAAATCAATATGTTTTTCCCAAGTGAGGGATTCGTCAATATCAACACCCAAAAATTTATGAGAAGGGGAGGAAATAAGTGACTCGCCCTCTAATGTCAATAGTGGATAAGACAGGATTTTCTTCTGATATGGGTGGAAGAGTATGTACAAATATTTACTGCTATTTAGTGACATCCTGTTCTTAGTACACCAAGCGGCCATGTTGTTCAGTTCAATCTGGGCCACTTGCGACAAATCCCTATTACACGAGATCAGATGGTTCGTATCATCAGCATACATAATAAGTTCCCCATTCAAAGAACATTTTGGGAGATCATTTACATATAACAAGAAAAGCAAGGTTCCTAAGATAGAGCCCTGTGGAACACCCATGGTAACATCGACCTTCATAGAGGAAACATTAGAAGTCAGGCCCTTAATGCAAACATATTGACTTCTACCAGAGAGATAGGATCTCAACCAATCATTGGCTTTTCCAGAGATACCATAATGTTGAAGTTTTTTAAACAGAAGCCCATGATCAACACTATCAAAAGCTTTCCTTAAGTCATAAAAAATGCCCAGTACATTTTTATGCCCATCCAAACCTTGAAGAATCAGATCAACAAATTTGTAAATAGCAGTTTCTGTACTCTTCCCCCTTAAAAAAAACCATGCTGTGATGAAGACAAGATCTTAAACTTCCCTATAAAGGAGGAAAGTCTTTGAAACATCACATACTCGAACACTTAGGAGAAAACTGAGAGTATAGAAATAGGTCTATAATTATTTATATCCTTTTCATCACCACCCTTGTGAAGGGGAATAACCTTTCCAATTTTTAACACAGCAGGAAAGATACCGGAAGATAGAGAACTGTTAACTAAGTGTACCATAGGTATCACCAACAACTCTATAATTTTTCCCTTCAATATACTACCGAGGACATCATCAAAACCAGCCGAGTACTTAGAACTGATTTTCAGCATAATTTTTAAAATCTCACTTATTGTGGCTGGATATAAATAAATACTATTGGGTATCTGAGAATGGGCCTATAAAAGTGAGGTATTATAGGCAGAAGGCATTGCTTGGATAAGTCTATGCACAGAATCCACAAAGTAATTGTTAAAATGGTTGGCTACTTCAGTTGGAGAAAAGATCAGATTGTTGTTCATATTCAGGGAGATTGTAGAGGAGATTTTATGATGGCCGGAAGATTCATTGATTAACTTCCAGGCTGCTTTCACAGGATTATTAAAAGCCATTCACAATGGTCTCGTTCGTGGGTATGAAGGAGTTCATCTGAGAGGTTTACGTCAGTTTGCAAGTTCTATTTCGACCAGAGGTTAGTTTTACTATCATTTTCGCTTGCATAATAGCTAAATACGCTGAATATTTTACTCCTTGGAGGTAGTTGGCTCATCATGGGGGTGTATTCTCAGTACGAAGTGTGGAGGTTTTTCAAAAATATAGAGGTACGATAGGAAGAGGTTTCTCCATATAATAGCATGCAAATTTGGGTGGGACCTCGAAGCCATTACCAAAAATGGAGGTTTACGATATGAAGAGGTTCACTAGGTAGAGGTATTACTGTATTTTCTAATGTTCCATTGAGTGTGTCTGCTAATTGGAGTCCATAATTCTCCATGCTCTGCTGACAACGATTGAAAAACTGTTTTTTTATATCAGGATCTGTTAAGAGAGGCTTGACTGTACAAAAATAACAAAGATTAACAAATAAACCAATGTCAACTACTCAATACGATTCACATGTGGTCCTTTTGAAATCAGGCTAAATAAATAATACATATACAAATTAAAACTCGTGTTAGAGATTGTACATCTGTCACATTTGCATGCACTAATGCCACAGTAGGGGGTCAATTGCCAGATTTGGCAGATTCAGAGAATCAATGAAGCGTAAACGAAGCTACCGATCAACTCTTCTTACAATCCCTGTTTGGCAATGGAGAAGAGTAGACGGGGGACGGAAAACAAAGCGTTTCTGAAGTGAGGAAGAAAGCTCACATTACTCTTATGGAAGAATAATGGAAGCATAGTCGAAGAAGTGCGAAACATTGAAAAGTAAACAGAGAGAGAATGGAGCCCCCATACTCTATATCAACTCTCCACGCTCAAGCAAGCTGCAGATTTTTACCAGGGAAAGTGCACTAGTTGTGCCTGACTGTCGATTTTATGAATCTGTCTTCCTTTTTGAGCTAGCTACCTCAGAGTTGAATCATGGCACCATTATCGTAATCCTTCAAATAATTATGTATCAATGATGAGAAAATTGTAGGATTTTTAAATAAAAGCGGTCTTCCAAACTTTATGGTCATGTATTTGGGAAAGTACTTGAAACTAAACTTATACATAGGTACTAAGATGATCATGCACTTGCATATTCATGGAATGCAATTCATCTAATGTTGTAGCATTACACATCCGCATATTTGAAAAATTACACTTTTATGACAAATTTTCATGATATATTTTTATTAAAAAAACCTGCCAGAAAAGACACTATGCACTATACTAAATGTCTGCACCAGCATTAACTAGTGTTAACTTAATAATTAACTAAAAAAATAATTTTTACATCCATAATATTAACTCTTTTTCCTCCTAAGAGCATTGACTATTAGGCTTAGTATACATGGATACAGTATTTGGTAAAGTAACTGAGCAAGTACACTTGACTGGATACTTGACCAATTTTTTTCAAACTGTTTACACGACAGTTAAGTTACACGTGTCCTACTTCAGAAAATGATTTTTGTTAAGTCTATTGTCATTATGTTGATTTTATTAGTGAATATGTTCCCCAGACCTTAGTTTTTTAGGAAAGCAATTGGCAGTGTGTCAAGTGCACTTTTAAATGAAGCAGCACATGCTCTGGAATCAAGCAGACAAAGGAAAGAGTGGGTAAGAGGATGGCTGGGAAGAAGAGATACTCTCGTTAATAGTTTCACGCTTAACACTGTGGAAATCTTTCATCATAGGAATGAAGGTTGAAATTGAAACACTGCAATTTCCACACACAGTTTTATTCTCCACAACCATGGTTTCGTTGCAAGGCAACATCATCAGGTGAAATATTAAGTAGGGAGAGCGGTATACATATATAGGTGGTATGGAAGGAGGGAGGGAGAGAAGGGGGAAAGGGGAGGTCGGTGTGCAAGGGTAAGGGAGGATGAGTCAGGAGAGGGGGGAGGGTGGTGCTATGGCAAGTTGTGCCTGGTGGAGGGTTCACCGTGGGTGGGTAATGAGAGGGCAATCACGGAAAGTGGAGGAGGGGGGAGCAGGAGGGATTAAAATGTTCATTGACCAAGTTATGGCCGTTGGACAATAAAACCAACCATGGTCGTGGACAATAAAACTGTGTGTGAAAATTGCAGTGTTTCAATTTCAACTTTCATTCCAGAGATAATCTCGCTGAATCTGCACTACTGCTGATTCAACTTCCTACAAGACATAATGCACTAGTATATGACACCTGATGATTTTATCTGGACATTATAATCATCAGTTCAAGTACCTGGAAATGGCATCCATGATTTCAGAATGCAAACTCACTCAACCAGGCACTTAACTCAATGAAAACAATCCTGTTCACACAGGTGAAGCGCACGGCCAAGTGCAATAAATTTGGTGATGAGGTCGAGTACTTTACGACATGCGGAAACCCACTTTACTCAACCGCCTAATCGCCACTTGACTATTCAATCGACTGAAATGACCGTTTACAGAGGTCACGTTACTTGAATCAACCAATCATATGCCAGAATACTCGACCAGCGTAAACTACCCGTAGGGAGTAACAGATGACAAGCACCGTTAGAAGCATTGTTAGTGAGAATAATATATAATTCAACAACTCACAAACTTGTACATCATGATTTCCGTAACTAACATTTCCATAACAAGTGATTACTATTTAATTATTTTCCCTATGAAAAGGTTATTTAACAAGATATCTTTTTCAAAAATCATGAACACATAGCACACAAATTACCACATTTACTATGAAATTACTTACAAGGAGTTCCCAGTCCATTTCATTTACAAGAACAAGGATTCCTGGTCTCCTAGAAAAAAAATGAGAAATAATCCCGAGTTAGGCAAAGACAAGGGAATGTAATATTATCTATTATTAACATTATTTTCACAGTTATGAAAGATTATGAGGTCTGCTTTATAAGATCCTGCTGCTATGAGATCTCGGTAATTTTAACCATTAGTTGATACAAAGGTAAAGTAAATGCCTCTTAACCCATTTATGCCGAAGGTTTGAAAAATGCGAATTTTACCCTGATTTTTACATATTATAGATAAAAATACATATGAAAACAATATCCGAAAGAAAAAACAATGTATCTCTTGCCAATTATTAATTACGATGTGTTCCAAAAATGGAACACTAGGCAAATCCACTACCATGACGTACTCAATGATAACAAGCAAATCATTTGATTCAGACATTTATTAACTCACTATTAAGAGAGATATCCGTGAACACTTAACATGCAAGGATACATTGCATTTTTTACATTGAAAAGTGGTATTTTTGTGACATTGGACACATCGAGTTTGCTTTCCTTGCTTTACAATCGTATGATTCATGCCATAATGACGTGAGTCAAGGTGACGCTTCATAGATGGTCTCCCGTTCCTACCAGGCTCAGCAGTACATATTACCATATGTGTCTATATAGTGACAGGCCACACGGCGACGAAATTCAAGAAGATCCATTGGCTTCACATCGTTTATTTTATGCAATTGCCAAGCATTTTGTAAAGCCAGCTGAAAGCAGAATAACAGAGGGCTCGAGTACCATTTCTTTCCACTGATTGATGCTCGATACTTGTCAATATTTTCATCAGCTCGGTCCACTCCTCCCATATACTGATTATAGACCTTGATTAAATTTGGCTAAGTAACTTGTATCTTTGCGAGGTTGAGGCGAAGCAGAAGCCAATGCACCGTCATTTTCAGTAGTATCACCATCCGGTATCAGCAAAAGGTCAGCATGGTCAAAGTTCTCGTCAGAAGAACCATGAATGAGATAAGCAGGAGTGCGCAGCAATGAACCGGGAAGATTATTAATTATTCCACCATCTTCATCCCCGGAGTCCTCGTCAGACACAGGTTCTGTTGCGTTATCAGGGGGTTCAATGATGATATCACGTACTACTCTCTAATCTTCTGTTTCTAATAGATCAGTTATTTCATGCACTGTCAAATATCTCGACATCCTGGTACTTTTAGCTAAAGGTGCGATCACCCTTCACTTTCTAATGGACGGGACGCAAGACACATCCACTTCACGAGATCGCACTCAACATACTACTACTGTAAAAACCCAAGTGCCCCTGGCGTCACCCACGCTATGGGTCACCCGTAGCTGAGCAAGTCGGCGACCGGTGAACCGTCGGTCGCCTCGGTGCCACTGTCGGCACTCTTGGCCGACAGTGGCACCGAGGATTTCAATGCCTTAAAGAAAAGGCTAAAAGTCCCTTTGTTAGACACGGAGAGGGAAAGGAATAAGCATTGCCCAGGAAAAAAATTCTAGTCGCCGATACGGCAGGAGTGGGGCGTGCCGCTCTGTGCAGGACAAGTGCGTAGCCCGAACACTTACAATAAACTTTCTGCTAAAAAGAAAAGGAGAAGACTATTGGGTGCAAGCAGCCGCACTTCGCTCATTGATAAGTGTTCATGACGTCAATATGACCCAGGGGGCCTGGTCCCGAATGGAAGAGTGCACAGGGTGACTTTCATATGTTTTCATCTCTCTGTTCACAAGTGGTCAGTTGGTTATCGATGTATTTATTCTTTCACTGAAATGGAAACTGATTATAGCCAAGACATAGCATCGTTTCCCTCAGTCACATAACATCTAATTGCTTACTTGATTTAAAATAAAAGTGAATATTTCAGTGCGCCTGAATGCACGCATAATAGTAGTGGATTTGCCTAGTGTTCCAAAAATCCAAAAATGGAACACTGTTAAATAACAGCTTATAACTAAAACAAAATACATTGTTTCAAATTTTTCTTCTTAAAGCACTATAGGTTAACTATTACTGAACATGCAGGGAAAGATTTACAACATTTGGGCGTAATGGCAAATAGTTATTAATATAACATTTGAGATGGTCTCAGAAAAACTGCCTTGAAAAAAAAGATCGATATTTCTCAACACACTGTCTGCGATGGGTTGGCAAAACTGACTAACTCTTTCCGCCCCGTAATACAATGTATCTTTATAAAGAGGTACAGAAAGAAAAACCGTGGCATATTGGTGTATAATGAGTCGTAGTCAAAATATTAGAAAGTCGTTTCAGGTGTTCCAAAATTGGAACACTAGGCATAAATGGGTTAAGAAGGCAAAGTGAAGTATGGTTGGTGATGGAGTCACCTGCTGCCACACACCCTTGCAGTGGCTTGTATGGTCCAATAAAGCAAATGCCATTGGGCTTGAATACATTCCATTGATGTGAGCATTTTGGCTGAAATAATTTATCCAGGATGGTTTTCAAATCATGAACATATTTAAGCAGGAGAAAAGATGGGCCTCTTAGCAGAAGCGAAAAGTACGATGAAGTAGAAATAACGAGGACCCTAGAAGAAGGACATATTGAAAATGGACAATATGTCTTTAATTATTCTGTGGCCACAATTTATTTGAATAGACTCTACCGGTTCCAACCTTTACAGGTCATCCTTAGGAGTAATTCTGAGGTGTAATCAACCAAGTATTTTTTCTTTACTACATGTCTAAATTCCACCAAATAAACTTGTCGACCATTGATTTTATTCTGTGGCCACTGAGAAGGCATTTGAAAGAGCAAAACAAACTTGATTCAACACAGGACTTAAGAATGGTGTGCACAGATCAAACTTATTAAAACCTTGTACCTCAACCTGATATATGGTACATGGTATCTGATAAAAAATAAAGAGTAGATAGCAATAGTCCAGTGAGGGAGGCAAGTTTTTCAATTATCGCCTCTACTTCTGAACGCAATAACAAGTTAGTAATGCTACTTGGTCTATTAGCTGAAGAACTGCAGAAAGTGATTAATAGTGCATTGGAGGAGAAGAGTGGGATGAAGATCAATCACAGGAAGATGCAAGAAATGAGATTCACTTAAAGTAATAATGCTAAGATTTCAAATCAACTTTAATGGGCGTCAACTAAACATGAGGAGCAGTTTGCTTTTCACAGAAGTCCCTAACAAGACAATGGATTTAGCTATCTACGATATCAAGAGTCTTCACTGGTCAAAGAATAAAAGAGAAGAGAATTAATGAGCAAGGATTTCTAAGAAGAAACATGGAGAAAATATTAGCCAAAATTCTACTAAGGTGATAGCATGGTTCAGAAACCCTGACATTTCATGACAATCACGAGACATTTGAGATGTGGGTGAGAAGAAGAATTGAGTGCATCAACTGGATGGATAGGAAGATGAATGAGGAAGTGTTGAGCATGGTGGAAGAGGAAGGAGAGGTGGTATGAAACGATAGAATAAGCCCACAAAAACAGATGAATGTTTGAGTTGATGTTGAGGAGGATGATGGAGGGAGAAAAAGAATGTGTATTATGGTATGCATAGAGATAAGAAAAAGATGTATAGAATTAAAGAGCGATTTCATGAAACAATAGGAATTCATTCGCATGGATAAATGAGTGCAGATGACAGGCAGGGACTATCCACAAACAAACTCACTAGCATTGGCAAAACACTTTTAATGATGATACTAAAATAGCTTCTCATTTCTACAATAAGCATTGTCAGTAGCAATGGAAGGTTTATTTCCAAAGCATGTTGCCAAAACTAGTAAATACATAACAGCCATAAGTATGGCATCCAATTTAAAAAAAGACAAATCCCTTGGTCTGGCAGAAATATTAGCACAAGTGCTTAAAAGTACAGCACTCAGGAATATCCTTTGAATCCTTAAAGACAGGTAATGTATGCACCAAAGGAGCGGAAAATTGCTTACGTCCATAGGTTTTGAATTTAAATAAACAAGAATCAATATATTGAATGGCAGCATTGTTGCTGCATCCCACTCATTCAAAACTTTGGAGCTGAGTAATTCAAGTACATACATGCAGGGAAAGACCACAAGTACAAGTAATTGCCATAGCAATTGAAATTATATTTGATGCAATAAGGTTATCAATACCCATTATCTCTATATAATTTATTGCTCTTTCATTTATCAGCAAGATTCATAGCAGCTAGTATTGTATGACTGGCCTTCACTATTACCATTAATTACAAATCATAAAATGCCACTGCCAATGGAAATAATCCCGGATTAAATAGAACTAAATTTTAAATCTAGTCCGTAAGAACATAGCTAGGGTAAACAATATATTTATGCCTGAGCAGGCCCACCATAGCTAAAAATAATATACAAATTCTGGAAATTGGTAGTGGTGAAATACATGTGATCAATTGCGGTATTCACCAAGAATGTCGATTATTTGAGGAGTAGTATAGACCACATTAATGAGAGCACATCACATTACACATGAACGTAACAGGAACAAAACAATAGTATGAGCTAGGGGAGAAACTAACGGCGACATCACTTACACTGAATCTTTCTGCAAGAATAACTCTGGTCTTTCCTTCAGCATATTATCTTTTATCCACAGCAACAGTTCCCTTATCGTCCCTGAGTGAACAAATATATCTCTTGTTAGCATGATTTTCCATTTAAAAACACAAAGAAAACAGCAAGTTACTAACATCGTTCATAAGTTGTAGGAAGCACAACATCGTGCTTCTTTTTCTTGTCAAACAACAGCTCAGCTCCCCCACTTTGAAGGAAAGAAATTGATGGATCAGACGAGTTACAATGTTTAAGTGAACAGCAGTAAAACAATTCCACACAAAAAACTAATCAACGTTATTAACACTCGAGAGGCACCATTAAAAAAATTTTCTCCATTTGTGATAGAGATGGTCATAGCTGGAGAACAGGTTCCATATCTTTAGTTAACTAGATCACTAATTTAATCACTGGTAGGCATAAGGTATTCGCCGGGGGCGTACTTCAAGCGTGTTCAAAACAAATCACCTGAACTCAATCACCAATTTTATCCTCGGGATTTCACTCGACGCATCCATGATTTAGAGCCCACGTTTTGATGGAATCTATATCATTGTCTTGCGATATCTCATGCAATAATGTCACTAAAACGTTGTGTTCATCGAATTTCGAACAACTGGAAATAATAAAACCGCATTAACTTACTTCCTCTTTCCCACCACCACATATATCGAAAAATTGTATCGATTTCTATAACACGGTCGATCGGAATCGATAACAGTTATATCGAACGTGTATCGACCCTGAAATAAGGCCGATAGATATCGATCATCTTCCCCTTCAAGAAAAATCTCATGGCGCCTATTTCGACTGCACCAAAGAGATATGAAATGAAAATGAGTGGTACGCGCGTACACACGGTAGGTAGCATTCTGATTCTTATCCTTTTATCCCTATGGATTGCGGGTGTCATCAAAAGTTCACTTTCCACCACTGAAGCTAGTGCAACTCTATATGGTCACTGGAATATACAGACCCTTCCTCCATTTCAAAGTAGACCTTGGGGAAAATTTCGTACAGCTAGAGAGCTCAAAAGAGAGGCATAACTCCACAATATGTTAATAATTGCCATATTTTCCCTAGCTCTATTGGATTACCTCACAGTAGCACTCAAGAGTAACACTCATTAATATTCATTATGAATGACAAAATAACCTTTGTATTTCCATAATTTATTCTCTCACACTACTACCATGGTTTCGACGATTTACGTCATCCTCAGGTACAGATTACAGAAGACTTGTCGTTTATATACAGTTGAGGTTGGTGGAGGGGAGGTGGAAAGGAAGGTGGTGGAGTGGGGGAGGGAGAGAGATGGGGGGAGGGGGTGGAAGTAGAGCCTTCAGTGCAATTACCAGTGGGTGGTGGTGGGAAAGAATTCAGCAGTTGAAGATAGTGGAACACAATGTATGGAGGTGGGGGGCTAGTGGAACAGAGAGAGGTTGAGGAGGGGGGAGCGGGAGGCATACTAAAGGTCATTTTGGGCATAAAGGCATATAAAGGTTATTTTGTCATTCATAATGAATACAAGCAAATTCCATAGTGATGCCAAAAACCATCAATTTTATAAAATTAATATTTAAATAATTCCAACAGCTCCTGATACCCAACAGATCAAAGCTCTAATAGAATTCAACTTTAGGAAGCCATCCTCAGCCTAGTGCACTGCATCGCATCATGCCAGGCACTCCTTGGGATCCACTTTGCTCTAAAAGATTACACCAGGAAATCCAAGGTCTCTGGACTCAATGACAACAGCAACCGAAGAAGATACAATGTTGTAAAATCAATTATTCATTGTGAGATGGCTCATTTGGGGTTTTACTGGTTTCCCTCATGCCTCAGGTGAATGCCAACCCTTAAGCCATCCCAGAGAAAAATATTCGTGCAATAGTTTAATTTTTCCACTTCAAGTTCAAAACATTTTTTAACTATGGATTATTATCTTCCTGTATCACAAACCCTGAATAGATAAATCTGCCTAAAACAAGGATCCACTTGTGCAATTCATATTCTATTGTTAACGTCCTTTTTCTTCTCAAATAGCCCTTACACAATGCCGGTAAATAAACACCTTTTGAACTTGAGAGGCTTATTGGTTTAGCTACTTAGAAAAGTATTTTCGTGGTGGGCCATGAATAGATTAGCACAGGTTAGAGCCATATCCATGATGCCTTTGGTCTGAAGGAAATATTCATTGTTGAATATGAAGACAAGTTTTGCTAATACTACAAATTTCTGCCAAGAGCACGATGATGTCAGCGGAAGGGTAGTGAGGTGTTGGACATTGGGAGAGATATTGGTTAACACATTCGGTGCGGCCGCCGCTGATAGGCAGCGCTTCGTACTTGCCTCAGAAATGGCCACCGCCTTTCGTTACCGGCAAATCAAATTGTATTTTTTTTCGACTCCGCTCCCGGAAGGGTTATAGAGTCCAAAGAAAATGATGCTGCAACTGCTCAAGTAAAAGGGTAAGGGAGGACATTGTAACTTATTGCTCCATGTGTGAATATGAACCTATAAGCTGTGTCTGCATCCCAGTTTTAGAGTTTTCCATAATTACTATCCAGGGTCACCCTAAGGAAAATGTAAATTACAGACATAAGAATGGTAAACTAAATTCAGTAGATTCTGGTGATATTGTGTCGTAATCGAACATATCAAAAAGAAGATGAAAATTTGCAATTTACCACAGATAAAAAAACCTTTATTCTGACCCAGGTTACGTTGGCACTGAAACATAATCAGGTTGATGCATGCAACTCCATTCATAAAAAAACTATATTTTGAAATAGTAATCATCTTTGATTTTAATAAAAATTTTTAGGTTTTACAAATAACCTTATTTGTCTTAGAGGAAAAAAATATGTAAGACATACAAGAATAAATATAATGTTTAGGGATGACAGTGGAGTTTAGGAAACGGGCCTCCTCAGGTAGGTGATTCTAAAAAAAGTTAATATAATATTTTAACAAAAAAAATAAATTATTTAATGTAAATTTTATGCTAGAATATAATAGAATAAACAATTTCAAAGTGCAAGAATAATAGAGAAATGCTAAAGGCTGATCAGTAACATATTGGAAAACCATCCCGCGGAACGGGCTGCCACTGAACAGCAGCATTGTAAACTTTTTAAAAATAACAATAATATGCTACATGAAAAGGATATAATTGGCAACAAAGTGAAATAAATATCTTAACCCTTCAAGCGCGGAGGAGATTTAAAGGAATCCCATCTCGTAGGTCGGAGGAGATTTAAATGGAAATGGAAATTAAATGGTCGCCGCGACGTAGTGACTACGTCGCTCGACGGCATATGAAGTCCGGGCCCAACGTAGTCACTACGTCGCTCGACGTTGAAGGGTTAATATACGATATTCAAGAGAAAAAAAACCCGATCCCAAGAATAATCTTAAAATATACAACCACACCGAATGTGTTAAGGGATTCCAGGCTTTGGTGGCGGAGGATGGAGGTGATGTTGATGGTGGCCATGAGCAAGTCAGACTGTTGAGGGATATGGGCTGCATGTAGGTCAAAGATGTGGCAGAAATATTTTATGCAGAAGGGGAGAGATGTCACCGTAGGTTGGAGGTAGGTGTCGACCGGGGCTGAAATCCATTCAGTGGGAAGTTGATGCATGACACAATTGCTTGATGTTCACGATTATTGATTTTTGAATCTTGGGGAGCATGTAGAAGTAAGGAGTCATTAAATTGGGGGAGGTTTATACTTCAAGGAAGAAAATATTTCCTTTTTACATTTATGGATAATGTCATTGGAGAAGAGGAATTAGTAGGCAGGATGACAGAGCTGGTGCATGGCCTCATATATAGTCTGAGGTGTTGTGCAATAATACTGTGGAGCCCTTGTCCACAATGGGCTGGTTTACCATATTTTTTAATTGCCAAATCTGAGAGTTAGTAGAAGAATAAGACCCAAATTTTTCCAGTCTTCAATTCATCAATTCATTCTCGAGTAATAAGCAGCAAAAAATTGATGTGTTTAACCCTTTTGGAAAAGTGGGCATGCAAAGGACTCATAATACGTCATCCACTTTTGTCCCATCACAACAGAGACTGCGCAGCTCCTTCGCTCAATAAAATGGGGGACACACAGCTGATGCTGCAAATGGAAGTGGTTTTTAGACTCCATTCGGGCTATTTCGAAAGGCAGTGCATATTCAACTACATCATAAGTAATTTGCGAATAGGCAAATAAACTTCAGCACACGTTTAATCACACCAAAATGTATACAAAAATATTTTGTTGTTCAGTTATTTGCGGGATGCGACAGGATCTCTTCAGGCAGACCTCCCCTCCCCTCCTTTCTCAACACAGTCAATGTCGGGAGGTGGATGACGTAGTAATCCTTAATCCATCTAATTCAGTGGACGTCACCTTTTGCAAATTTTCATTTTGATTTATGAGCGAAAAACTCTGGTTAGAAGATTAATTTTTCACTAAAATTCATTTTTCGTTTCCATCTAATGATTTCATGCATAAAAGAGTGTTTTCGGTTCCGAGTAAATTCCCTCATTTTATTACTCAAAAATGCTATCTCCAATGCAATTAGCCAACTAGGCAATCCTACCTCTTATACTCCCTCCCCAATCAACTTTTCTGTCTTCAGAAGGCAGTTGTGCCACCAAAAATTAAGATATATTGTGCATCCTTTAAGTATTTTCTCTCTTTTTGTGTACTTATCACGCCTGTGATAAATATACATTTATTTGATTATTGACGTGAGTGTTCTTCAAATAATTTATTACCGACAAAATCATTCCCAGTGGTGCTACAGTTAAATCTCTGGTTTATGAACTCCTAAATCACCCAGTAATGAAATGTAGCTCTGGTCCAGACCATAGGTGTAGCAGAAGAATAAAAGACCCTCTATAAAACGGATCTCTGATAGTTGAGAAACCTCTCATTTAAGAAATAAAAATAGCAAAATTTTCCACAAATAAGACCTCTATAAAGTGATATTTAACTTTTAAAACAAGTTTATAAATTTTACTCAAATAAATACTTTGTATGAAGTCACTGTGGACTTCATGGCCAACACCATCTATTAGGAGGAATATGTACTTGTATATAAATCTAGGCATTAAATAAAATTGCATTCTGATGCTAAAATTTCATAATAAAATCTTTCAAAGAAAATGCAAAATAATGTTTAAACAGTCATTTTCATTACTATTAGAGAGAAGGCTCTACATTTATATACAAGAAAAAATATGAAGAATTTCATTTTCGAGTCTACAACGATGAATTTTCTGCCATCGGCATTGCCATATTTTCTGTTAGAGAGCTGTATACTACCTCTAAAGCACACTGAAGATGCTTACAATATTCTGGATAATGGCTTTATCATTCTAGTTATAACCTGGAATTTTTTACCTTTGTGGAAAAAGAACCACTGTATCTGTCAGGGGAATATGTTTTTCATAGGGCATTTTATTTATTCTAAAAGATGGCCACACTTTCCATTTTTTTTCTATTTTCCAAAATCATTAACAAAGCCTAGATATGGAATTTTCCTCATGACAGTAAGGACCTCTTTCATCTACCCATACAATGAACAACTAACGGTCATTTTTCCCTATTTAGCTCAAAATCTTTACAGTGACAATTATGTCATTGCATCCTTAAGCACGTGCCCCCCGATAGCTCATCAGGATGATTTCTTCTTTTTTCAGTCTACCCCTACTGCCATTGTCCACAGCCCCTTGTTTATTCAAGAGGGAGCCAAACCCAACCTTTGGAAGGTCTGACCCTACCAGCTGAGACACTGATCGTGAGAAATTCTTTAATAAGTGCCTTTTATCTCTTAATGACACGTCGGATTTCAGAAGAGGCAGGCCCAATTATTATGTTGCACAGGATCACCTTGGTAGCATTACATCTTTTTAGCATAATACTTTCAATAAACAACATAAGTTATCCTATCTGAATGTAATTACTACGTAAACGATAATTTCCGTTTCATCATCATCGGTCAACAATCCTAGGATTGGTTTGACGCAGCACTCCACTTGATTCTTCTATTGGCCAACCTCTTCATATTAACATAATTCCTCTCTTTCATATCATTCATAACCTTTTCCATATATCACATACGAGGCCTTCCCTTTCAATTCTTCCTGTTCACTTTTCCCACGACGATTGTCTTCATCAGGCCATCCTGTCTTAATATATGGCCGATTAAGTTATCCCGTCTTCTTCTTAGGGTATTCAGAAGACTTCTCTTTTCTCCCACTCTTCTTAAGACTTCTTCGTTTGTCACTCAGTCAAAGTATTTTATCTTCATCATTCTTCTGTAGTGCCACATGTCGAATGCTACCACCCTTTTCTTCTCCGCTGCTGTCATTGTCCATGCCTACTGCCGTAAAGAAACATGCTCCAGATGCACATCCTGATGAATTGTTTCCTAAATTGTCCGTTTAAATATTTAAAAGTTTACCATTAGTACTTAAATAATTTAGCACAGAAGATAGTATCAATGATTCAATAGTGATTTTAACTGTGTTTCTATAATATTCTGTTTATGAATACTTTAATGAGCAGTAATTTTTTTCTATTTTTATCTTTAATCAGTGTACTATTGTTAATAATGGAGGCATAAAAATTCTAGAAAAGGAAATATTATACTTAAAAATATGAGCGATTGTACAAAAAATAGATTTAACTTTAAATATGTGTTAATTCATTTCAACCTATGTATAATAATTAGAAATTTTTTCACAATATTTATGATGTTATAAAAATCATGGCATCCTTTACGAAAGGTCTTTGCAAAGAACCACTTGAAACAAAGTGTCAAAATTTAGGTCCGTTCAAATTTGTTATGAAGAGGTTTAATTGCATTTAGCTTCAATCACTAATTGGCTGGATGAACTATTGCCAAGTACATATTACATGTAGTAATGAAAACACTGATCTTTCAGACGGTTGAAAAATTTTACATTTATTTCATAAGGAAGGAACTGAGCACACAAACTCCAATACAAAGCAAAAATTACCAAAATAAATCCACAGAATTGTTCACACAACTGAATAAAATGTGATTCAGATCAATGTGCCTCATCCACATTCCACACTACTTCTGAGTTGACTAAAGCGTTCATGTGGACTGCAAAGGTACAGAAGCAATTCTTACATTATTTAATTAAATAATTCTTATACATTACATACATAAATAATACACCTATTAATACACTTTGCCTAAGACATATCAACCTGAAAAGAAAAAAAAATATTCTTGGTAAGAGAAGAAGTACAAAGCATGAAGAAAATTTATTTCTTGAACAAAATAAAAAAACATCATATACCTTCAAATACTCTATATCAGGTAACACTTCCCAAGGGAGTCTGAATAAATTAGCAGGTAACGGTGTGCAGTGTGTGGATTTGAAATTCGACATATATTTGTTTGCCTGCAGTAAGAATAGATCAATATAATTTGAACTGTCACAAAGTGCATAATCTTAGATCATTGCAGCTAAGACTCACCAGAAAAAGGCTCAATGAAATTTTCATTTCCCTACTGAAGTTTTCACCGATGAACATTGGGTAGGAGTTGGAATGGTCATTCACGTATGAGATCAGAGAAGCAGTACACAAATCTTCACTTACATTGTACTTGTTCCACAAGGATGCTAGATTGGATTAAATAAAAATATCTACATCATACAAAGGGAAAATAATAATTTATTACATTGATTTACCAACCAATTATGTGCATACTAAGGATGTGAAACCTTTATAAATAGTTAATTGTTGTTATGCTGATGATTTTTTTTAGCAGTTAAAAGAAACCAGGACACTACCACACTAGCTTGAAGTAACAAATACATATGATGAAAAAACAATGCTATGGCAATAATGAAGTCCAGATATTAGAGGCAAATACCAAACAAAAAAAACTACTGTAACTAAACCTTACAGTAATGCTCAGAGTCCATCCTCAGCCACTCATGGAGAACTGGTAATGACTCATCATCAACGACCAATGGATACCGATACTTCAATAATTTCAAAAGTAGATTATTCCCTCGGTTTGTTGATGTATCAGATTTGCTAAAAATTGAGAGAGAGAGAGAGAGAGAATAAAATACTTAATAGTTACGACATCAAAACAGAATTCTGATGATAATCAAAACAGAATTCTGATGATAATCAAAACAGAATTCTGATGATAAGACTGTTTTAATTCAGTATTTCAACAATAATATCATTAAAATCAAGTTAAGAATTTCAAATAGCAAAATTGAAGATTACAGTTCAAATGAAGAAAGGGTACTACACTCACTGCAAGATATAAATATTTAGATTAATGTATAACCTAATCACAAATTTAATTGTAAGTGGAATCTATGCAAAGTGAAAATATTCATCTACGTAAGAAGATAGAAGTCTGTAAAAACCGTATTGATGATTTAGAGCAACGAATGCTTTCAAATTGCACTGAAATTCATGGAGTTCCTGCAGTGCAAAACGAAAGCTTACCGGATATAGGCTGTAAAATAGGGTCTGAATTAGGGTTAGGAGTATGTGTTGATGACATTGAAAAATATTATCGCTACAAATCGAAATCAGGTGTTTTGGTTGGAGGTATCCACGTGCAGATCATGAGGCAACACTTCAAGGGCGATTTCCTGGCGAAACGGAGGGTAAAACGGAAACTCTCCACCCGTCACCTAGGTTTAAACGTTCCTGACTCACCTGTTTACATCAACGAGGCTCTTTGCCCTTGGAGACGCAGACTGCTCAGCGCAGTGCGAGAGGCTAAGAACAAGAAATTTGACTTCCTATGGGTAAGACAAGACAAGATAATGATGAGAAAGGCTGAGAGCATGCCTGTACTTGTGATTACTTGCCTGGAGGATTTTGACAAAATTGTGAGTCTGCCTTTCAATGATTGCAAACACTGCTGATAAATTGACTGTTTATTTTTTCCGGATTCATTCCGCGATGTTTAAGATTGCAAAAACAATATTTCGCTGGTCCTCCAGCCAGCTTCATTAGGTTAACTGAACTGATTCTTTAGTCTTTCTCGTCTTTATTTATATGAGTGAGGACTCCCATTGTTGCTGGAATTTTTAAATTTGAAAAATTCATTTAAGCTTTCTACTCAATGTGTAACTGTCTTCTCAGTTGACGTTCTCCGGTCTCTTCGCAATTTCTACAGCTTCCCTGATTAATCTTGGGTAATAGCGTACCTCCTTTGATATTAATTTTGTCTCCTCAAAATTGAAATTATGAAAGATGCCGATTCCATCGCAGGCGAAAAGCAGCACTTATTAAAGACATTTGAGAAAAAAAGTTTCCGCCGTGACTACATCTTGAAAACTGCACGGAAAGAAGAAAGAAATTCTCTCATGGTCCGAAATAAAAATCCCACTGACCCAAAAAAAAATAGAGAAGCTAAAGGCATATGCCACTCTCCCTTATGTGTCTGGAACTACGGAGAAAATCTCCAGAATTCTAACGAAGTACAACGTAGTTAGCAGATTCACATGTGCGACAAAGACAGGGGACGTACTTCTGAAAGCCAAAGACCCACTTCCACGGAACCTCTACGGAGGAATATATGAAGTTTTGTGTAGCTGTGGACATCCATATGTAGGCCAGACATGCAGAGCCATAAAAATACACCTCCAAGAGCATCAACGGGCAATTAAAAATAATAATTACCGCATTTCTGCTATAACTGAACACCATCTCAGCGGACCCACTCATAATTTCAATTTTGAGGAGACAAAATTAATATCAAAGGAGGTACGCTATTACCCACGATTAATCAGGGAAGCTATAGAAATTGCGAAGAGACCGCAGAACGTCAACCGAGAAGACGGTTACGGCCTAGAAATGCCTGGCTCACACCCCCCCTGACATGTCTTCACGCCCCCCTGGGGGGGCGCACCCCCCAGTATGGGAACTCCTGCATTGGTTCATTCCATGGAGATACAGATCATTGTGGATATTCTCCAAGGGGACCAGACAAATCAACACAGAAACTGTCCATTATTCACCACCGTTAAGGGGGATGACCACTTTTTATGATGAACTTACATTATTATCAGTGATTACAGCTCAATTTAATTAATTTTCCCTTATTAAAAAAGAAGTATACCTCTGAACTTATAATAAGACAACTGACCAAACACTGGAATACATTACCAAGATAGTACTATAAATTGTTCAAGAATAATTGCATGCATTCATGCCAACCACAGCATATTTAATCAAAATATAATATACTTACTCTGTGCATATAATTTCATCTTCTGTTCTCCTAATTAAATGTATTGGCCCAGGATATTTTGACAACTGTTCATAAATGTTTAAATTGATATAGTTCCTGATTGTCATCCTCACTAAAGGTCCCCATGACTTAGGCATGATTGGCAATGCCAGTGGCAATATGTCGTCAAATGTGGCATCTAATATCTGTAGAATAGATTACAAACTATAAATAAACAGATATTTTAAGACTAAAGACAAAGAGAAAATAAGAGAGCTGAAATTTTCTTGGACACATGTATCTATTACTAAAATACAGACAACACGCACACAGCAAAATTTATTTTTTTTCCACAGAGAAAATACTCTATAAAGCCCCAATGTGCATCCACCTCAAAAAACTATGAGTTGCTTTCATTCATTTGGCTATCATCAAAAACCTATTCTTTAAAAAAAAATGAATCTTCAAAATGAAAGTGATACTCAACTGAAGTGAATGATTTTCTTTTTATATTTTTCTCCACAAGGTATTTCTTACAAAAACTAAAAAAAATAAAACTTGTGACCATTACAATACTAATTCACATCACTAAGTCGGCTTAATAACTTGAGGAAACATTCCTAAAAATTGCTGAATTACATACGTTATTGCACCACTTGTTTTGGGCATTTAGGCCTTGTTTACTGAACGATTGTCAGCGACACAGACCTACCCATGAACTAGGATTGGCTAAAGACAAAGTATTTCCAGTTATTTTCTATTTGGGGATGCATGGACAAAAATATCTAGCCAAAGGAATCAAGCATACATGGACATTCATATTTATGATTCCCGTGGGAGAAAGTGGACAATGGATAAAGAGCACTCTGCTCCTTGCTCTGCTCATTCTGGTAATGAGCATCCTTCATGGTTACCCCTACCAATGTGTCGATTCTCAATACCTATTCTCGATACCACCGATTCTTGAGGATTGGTATCGGTATCGAGAATCGATCACCTAAAGTCGATACCGATACCGTCGATACTAGGGATAGTCGGATCGGATCCGTCTGGTCAGCGGATCCATCATTTTACTCGGATCTGGACTCAAAGACCCAGAGTAAAATCGGATCTGGATCGTAGATTTTAAATTTTCATGGCTTAGCGGACGAAGCACCCCGTGAATGGAATGTGGGTGCAAAGATATTGACAAGGAGAGGTTATGTAATTCTGAATATGATATTAGATGAAAATTTTTCTGTGCGACCAGAAGCAAAATAAAGAAATATGACTTTTTTCCACATTACCCCGGCATCGCGAGAAAAAAAATACGAACAAAAACCTAAAGTAGGCTCAAGGGTTTGTGTCATGACCTTTTATTCTTATTTCTTAATGTTTAAAGTTTGAATTATAGTTTAGGTTAGTGCTTTATTACTCTTATAACTAATTATTAATCATATTAAAATTCAACTTATGACACAAGACACATTTTGAATCTGTTATGATATTTTTTATCTGATACCAAACATGTTTTGTTATTAAACATGGCATTTGTTATTAAACATGCTCATGTAAAAAAATGTAAAAAACTTATGTTATCATACAGTTTTTATTTTCATTGTGTCCACATAGTGGATGGAATATCAGAAGTTTGTTTCCAAAGTAAATAGTATATTTAAATTTTTGTTTCGTAAAATTGTATTTTTAGATTTCATGGAACATTTAATAATAATGTATAAGAAAACTAGATAAAAATACATACATATGTGTATGTTGATGGTATCAGTATCGAGAATAGAGAATAGATTTTCCAGGAATCGGTATCGGTATTGAGAATCGATAAATTTTGGTATCGACTCATATCTAGCAACCACTAAAACCATTCATGCAATTTAATAATCAGTCATTAAACATCAGTTATAGATGTGCAAGATTGACAAGTTGTCAATACACAATACAAAACATTAATGCTACTACTTCTATCACAAGTCTGTTAAATTGAATACATAATGGATTAAAGTGAAAGCAGAGATATTACTTCAGTAAAAGTGTAAAAAAAATTTACTGCTCACCACTCCTTTAATTTCTGGATAATTCATTGCTGCCCAACTTGCGGAATAGCCACCAATGCTCCAGCCAAATAACACAATATTTTCTGCACGAAATCGTAAGCTGTTAATGGCGAATTGCAATACAGCATCTATTCCTTTAGTTTCTTGATCTGGGAAGGGAACACCCTGAAGAGGAAGAATCATTGTTAGAAATGAGTCTCAGATCTTTTTACAAATAAACATTTACCCTAGCACAGACAAAGACCATACATTCAGGGTTCAGTTACGTGTGAGAAAAAAACAATATTAGGTAGCTGCCAATTTAAAAATGATTGAGGGGAAAACAGCAAAAATCCTTTTACAAATCATTGATTTGCTTATCTCAATTTGATACTACATTTCCCATAACCCTTTTGCTGCGGATGGGCCAATCTATTGGCCCATTTAACTTGTGCAAAACCCGCAGAGGGCCAATTTTTAGGCCGAGTTATTTTTGTTATGTATCTAAAGGTCTTTGTTATCTGAGGTGTGTAGGCTTCTGAATCACATTGATGTTAGTGCTGATTCATGTGTTGGCATATTTTTTTTGTTTTTGCTTTGAGTCAGCACATCCTAAGGCCTTCACTGTTGTGACATTTCTAAAAATGGTGCCGCATTTTTAGAATAAACACCGAAATTTTATTCAGCAGTAACAGGATTGATAAGCAATGAAATCCTATATGTACCAGTACCATGATAGTAGCATCTAGTAATCACCACTTTCGACATTTTACTTTCAGAAGAGCAGCAGGGCTTGGGTGTTTAATGCTGTGGCCACTCACCACACTGCCATTCAAGTACTGTGGATCAATTTGAAAAATGTTATCATACAGCCCATACCTCACACTACCTAGGTAGTACATTATAAATGCATTCTAAACAAAATTTTATTCATATTACAGCAGAAACTCAATATTATGGACTTAGATATTACAAAATTTTGTTGCCACAAAGGAAGTGTTACAGTTGCTTAATTCACAGGACAATGTGTGCCATAGCAAAATTTTTAAATAACTAAATGCAATTACCAAATTTAAAAAATCTGAACTAAACAAATACAAGGTAGAATAGCCATTATCATAAAGAGATACATTTTGAAAGGAAATTTATCAAATAGTCCAACTTTTAACACATAAAATGACTGAACCTGATGAATGGGCAATGACAAAGCTCATTTCTCCCCCTCATGTTCTGTAAATCTAACCAATTCCATAGTAACGATTATAAAAATATTATTCGTATATATCTTAATGAAGTCCTATTTATCCACTAAACAGATACTCTGTACATGGTTTTTTGGTGTGAACAGGTCTTTGAAATCCAATCGGGGTTCTGAGGAGTGGGGGTCATTGACAGAAACTTATCTGACACAAATAGTGATCGAAAAGCCCCATAACTCTAAAGGGAATCCAATTACGGGAATATGGGGCAGACTATAGGAAAAAATCCTTCTCTCGTGTAGAGGAAGGTTGGCCACTAGCCCTTTCCCCCTCCATTTGTATCAAGTGGCAGAAGGAAATGAGTCACAATTCAGGCATACATTTTGCTGTTTAACAGCTCTCACTGAGATCGACAGCAGTGCTCCAACTTTTTCCCTTTAACCCTTTACAAGGAGGAAGTCCCTAGAGCTTTTTAATTACTCGGGTCACCACACGCTCAGCGGTTGACTGAGTGACCACATTTCCGAGAATGAGTAGACGGTGAACCTGACATCTATCGATCATCAAGGCAACATAATTAAACTTATTCTGAGGAAAACTCATGCAAAAAATCATAGAGACTGCTACGATAGAGGTGGTCACTCAGCGACCACCAACCTATACAGGGTTAACCCAGGAATTCCTGTCCTCCCTTGCTCTAAGATTTACTCTCAAGTGTTAGTGAAGAGATCCAGGGTAGTCCCCAATGGTGAACTTGTTTATTTAAGTGAGAACTAAAAGGGTGGGATAAGCCTGCAGGTTGGAATGACAACACAGAGAATCATCAAAGTTAGTGGGGGGAGATAAGGATCATTAGTGCTGCTGCACTCCAGTTTGACGTGCCACAACAAGGCAAAGGCTGGTCCCCACGGCTTACTTGTGCAGTGAATGAATTGAAACAAGGGAAAAGAAATGAACTATTTGCAATTATTTATCTCAACAAAAAAAACTATGTACAGAAGAGCACCGATTATCCATGGCAATGAAGGGGGAAACAATCATCCGATCGTTTACCAGCCATTTGCTCATCAAATTTATTTCTTCTAAACATTTCAACAACTATTTATATTATAATAATGTCTGTAGATCACATAGATTAAATACGCTCCATCATTTCGCAGAACAGTAATCTTAATTTCAAATTAGTCCCTTTATTATATATACCTACTTATGATATATGCCTAGCACTAAGTGCTTTAAGTCATGAGCGCAACAGATTACGCTCATCGCAAGTAATCTGAGGTTATGCCAATCAGAAAAATTTACGTCATATTTTTTTACTTCAGAGTCTCATATCAAGGTAATGACGCATGACTACCATTCTTGTGTGTGGTCTGAGTCCAAAGCCTCCACACCAAGCTATAGCTGACCTAAGCATGCATCCCTTTGGCGGCAATAAGAGGTCACTTCTTGGGAATCCCGAGTTTCCTAACACTTAGTGCTTACTCTTGAAGTAAACAACTCAAGGTTGCAGACCAGCTGAATTCCCACACGTGATGCCACAGACACTCTAGCATGTGCTCATCATGTGTTAAAGCGTGGCAGCATGTGTGGCTCCATAAGTTAACTACTCGGAAATGTCTAATACGATGCACTTCCTATACAGTAGGTCTTGGAACGATTTGGGATGAGACAAAACAATCATCCCAGAGACAGAGATTTTGCTGGGACGGAGAGAAATGTTGGGATGAGACTGGACAAATCCTTGAATGAAGTAATTGTACAGGATGGGAGGAGGTGACAATAATGGGACAAAGTATGTAGCAGAACAAGAGAAAATGTAAATTTCAGGTAGAAACATATAATGAGAAAAAAAGAATAAGCTGTTGGGCAAGTTTTAGGTAAACAGAAAACATCAACAACATCTGAAGTAAAGATAAATTTATCAGTGTTTTTACTGTAAAACTAGAAGAATCAGTCATGGTGAAAAAAACTTGATAAATACCGAAATCAAGACAATAATTCCAAAGTGAAAATTGTGCTAGACGTAAAGGAATAAGTAAAACTGGAGACCGCAAAATTTATGGGTACAGGACAAGACTAAAACATTTTCGGAACAAGGCAAGACCAAAATTTGGCAAATTTGCGAGACGAGAGAAAATTTTGGGACGAAGGTTAGTTCACTTTTGTTTTTTTGTGTGGAGAAAAGTTAGCAATATTGTAGACTTAAACACGGCCTGATGCTGTCTGTGAGAGAGGACAGAACAGAAGCGGGAGGGGAGGGTAGGGAAGGGAGAGTAAGGACAGGAGGGGGGGTTTGTTGTGGGACAGATAGATGGACAATCCGACGGTCAGTTGATCGAACGTCGGATAATTGGCACTCTATTGTATTTGTATTCAACACTCATCAGTGTAAAAGCTTTTCCAGGCATAATACATAGAAATTGAACAAGCACTAATGACTATTTAAGGGCCAGTAGAGATGCCATTAAAAAAGGCAAATCACCATAAACCAAGCTTCCAGCTCTATGGTATAGAAGAGGGTATCAATTTTTCACTACGTTACCATTGATCAATTACCAATATTGCATGCCAACAATTATCTTTTTCAGAGTCGAGTTCTAAGGGGCAATCAAATATGAGTAAACATCATTATTGGAAGTGGAAATAACGGTCATTTGTTCAAGAGCTTCATTAAGCTAAAATTTAATATTCAAACAAAAGGCTCCCACAATTGTGAGGCCAAGGATATGAGTTGTCAGTAAATCGCGATTGAACCACTGAATAAATGGACTTTTTCAGCATTAAAACACATATAAAAAAGAATTGATTAATTCTCACAGTGCTACCGCCAAATCCAGGGTGATTCCAACCAATGACAGAATATCCAGCTTCAATTGGTGTGACCATTATACCAATTTCGTAAAATCCTGCATTACCTTCACAACATATTACCAAGGTATTACCATGAAGGTGCCTGAAATTGTTCAAGAGAGAAGTTTAGCATATTATAATATGCACCCTAGCATAAACATAAACACGAAAATAAACTTTCACTAAAATCTCAAAATACAGTAAAAAAAACCATACAAGAAAAGCTCTAGGAAGCCAAAAAATCACTCGCTATACGGAGCTCTTGATATTAGTGGAGATGTTTAAATAATTCACAGCCACTTTCTATGGCTTAAAGCTCCAGCTAGCCATCATGTCTTAAGATAAGGCCGATTAAGTTGCCTCATCTTCTTTTTAGAGTTTTCAGCAGACTTCTCTTTTCTTCCATTCTTCTTTATGCCATTGTACACGGTACAAATTCTTGAACAAGAACTTGTTCAATGCGCAAATTGTATCGTGTACAAGGTGTACGTACAATTTCATGTGCAAGAAATTAATTCATGCTCTATATTATTTGATGATACCATCAAAGATCCACTCCGTAGCTTCTGCGTACGACATGTGACCGTAGTGATGAGTTCGTTTGGTATTCGTAAGGTAGGTGTTCTATGTTTGCAATCACTTTCATTCCTATTAGCATGGCAAAACTTCTATTTTTGTTGCACATATCGTGATATTCTTTGTTGCCTCCATATTGTGATATTCTTTGTTGCTTCCATATTGTGATATTCTTTGTTGCTTCCATATTGTGATATTCGTCGGTCGCATTGGAAGTGTTCTATTTCTCAAAAGATGAGTTGGACACACTGACAAACATTAAACCTCAATGAAATTAGGAAGACCTTATTGAACCAAAAAGGAATAATTAGTAACAAGCATAAACATGATGTTTGAAGGATATATGATAGCAATCATATAATTTCATTTTATTGATGCTAAGATTAATGGTAGCAAATCATTGTAACCCAGTTACTGTGGCAGTATTTTCAAAATACTATCATCATCGGATATCACAATTCAACTGTTTGACAGAAAATGATATCTGCACATGTTATTGGTGCACAAATTGCATGAAAGTCTTTGATCGTGTATGACCATCAACCAACTTCTTGCACAATTTCTTGGTCAAATCTCACCGTTCAATTTATGGTACAAGATCATGTACATGAAATTGTACTATGTACAACAGCCTTTAGGCCGTCCTCGTTACTTACTGGGTCGATCCATTTAATCTTCATAATTCGATTTGTATGCAGGATTTTCGAAATGTGGTAATACCACATTTCAAATGCTGCCACCCTTGACTTCTCTACTGCTGTCATCATCCAATCCTCAATGCCGCAAAGAAACATACTCCAGATGCATGGTCTGATGAATTGTTTCCTTATTTCTCCGCCTGTATTTCCAGCTGCCAAGCAGATTCTTGTTTTGATAGAATACCCTCTTTGCCTGAGCTATTCTATTGACTTTTTCTTACTTGCTTTGTCCATTATCGGTTACTTGGCTTCCCAGGTAACAGAACTCTTTCACCTCTTCAAGTTTTTGTTTTCCTAGCTTAACATTAGTTTCGGCCTCTTCTCTCTTGCTGCACACCATTATCTTCGTCTTCTTATTATTGATCTTAAGCTGATATCTAGCCATTGTCCCTTCCATGGTTATTAGAATCTTATTCAGATCCCTCTCCTTTTCCGCTTTGAGCGCCATGTCATCAGCAAATCACAGCATGCTGTTTTCTCCATGTATGTTCACATCAGAAGACTTCTCTTTGATTTCATTGATGGCTCTCTCAATGTAAGCATTCAAATTATGGAAGATAGTGAACAGCCTTATCTCACTCCTTTCCTTATTCTTATTTCTTCACAGCTGGGTCCAGATTTTATCATAGCCACTTAGTTTTTATATAAACTCTGGATAATTCTTCAGTCATTGTACAACACTCCAATTCCTTTCAGAATTCCAAGCAATGAATTCCAATCCACGCTGTCAAAAGCCTTGACTATATCCACAAATGAAATGAATGCCGGTATTTACTTCTCCATTCTCTTCTCTATGAGCAACCTAAAGGCCAATATTGCTTCTATTGACTGTAATTTTTTTTATTTTTTACCATCGTATTTGTACTGGAAAAACCAAAAATAAGCACATAACTTATATTACACTACTTTTGAGGTTCTTAAAACTAATTTTGAAGTTTTATAAAACTAATTTCCTGGATCTCTACTTATCAGTTAACAGCAAGAATGAAATTGAGCTCCCAAAGGATAGTCACTCTAATGGCATTCTAACTGACGGAGTGATTGGAAGCCACATTGCTATTGAAGATATGAAAGCTAAACTAGCTCCTTTAAACCAAGAAGTGATTGACATTAAGGACCGATTGCACCAAGTCCACTTATGACCTCCTGTTATGTGGCCTCCTCCGGCATACGGATTTCAATGTTTAACAATGATGGTACTGTAACCAGAGGTGTAACCTGACATGGTGCAACCAGTCCTATGACAGATGACATAATAAGCTACCTGGACATTATAAGGTTTATTACAAAGGTTTCATCAATTCACTCATGATATCATGGATTTTGATGAATAGCTGATTATTTAAGTATATGTGGCTGACTTACAGCCACATAAACGTAAATAATAGAATGTCATCATTACACAGGTGAAGATTGTATTTCACCAAAAGAAGAATCTATTTACAGCTGAAAATACAAATTCATATGTACGTTAATAAAGCTTAAACACAAACAATAGTTATTATGCATGAAATGATATATGTACTTGCTAATTTTTCCGAGAAAAAAATTGCTTGAAGGTACTTTTAACCATAGAAAATCCTTGGCAAACACATTTTGTAGCATGGAAAGAGATTTGTAATAAAATGGACGTCAATCGTAACACAATACAAATGGATGCCGAGGAAACCTGTTTTGGGCATTTATCACGACGTAAATGGTAGTAATACAACTTTCTAAAACATTAATAAATTTTAAATCTTGAATGATATTATTCTTTTTTGTTGTTTATAAAATATAATTTGCATAAGTAATGGTAGTTGGCGTAACTTGGTGGGCGTAATGTGTTTTTCCTTTCTAGTTTTTGTTCTTACCCTTATGATTAAACAAACTTGAATATGAAATTTGGGTATCACAAAAAATATTCTATCAACCTAATAAATAATGGCCACAATCCTAATAGAAATAAAATATGATGCTAATAAAAATGATAAAATACTTACTTCCCTCTTTGATCCAAGAACATGGTATCAATGAAGTTGCCATCTCTGGCCTGCAGCTTGTACCTAACAGCAGCATTCTCTTCCACTAGCTTTGCCCTCCCCTGAAGCAGTGGCTCAACTGGAACATTGATTTGAACACCAAGACATATAGCTCAGAAACATAAATAATAATTCAAATAACACAAAAATTACCTCACTATAAATACGTAGCAGGCCAGCCTATCCCAAAAGAGCCAGATGGTGAGTTCGCCACCAATTATGATTAAAAAAGGAATAGCACCACATGCAAGGATTACTAGAACTAAATATGTACAGCTATTCAACCATGAAATATGGTCCAAGGGAATATGAATATTTCTCTTTCCCATATTATAATGATAATGATTCCATGTTTTCTTAATGAATTTGGTTGTTTGTTGAATTATGTGAATTTCTACAGGTAAAAAAAAAAACAAAAAGAATAAAGTGTATAATGTACAACATAATATCATAAAAATGTTCAGTGCAAAAGGAGCAATGAAGTTCTTACATAAAAACATCTGCAGGATAGATGATGAGCCGGGATAGGCAAGCTTAATGCCAAAAGTGTGAGCCACAACATAGCAGATCAACTGTAGGGGCAACGAAACAATCCTGTCAAAGGTAGATCGTGTCTGTTGCTGTTCCACACATAAGCGGTGCAAGGTTTCTTCACTAACACAGAGATAAAAACAGACACATTAGAAACTCCTCATTACCACTGATATTCTTTTTGTCATTACCATGTCATAATTACCCACACTCAAGCTTATTAGTTACAAATATGCCATCATTTTTGAAAAATATAGGAGATAATTATCAATATCCTCAACTCACCCAATATTTATTGTGAGATTTCAACTTTATGAATGTGAAATGTATTTTTAAGCATTATTCTTAAGAATAACTTGATAAATACACTAACCATGGTGGCATACAGATCATAAAGAGCATATTTGGTAAATATCTTACTCAAAAAAAAAGCAAAATCAAAATGGATATCAAAGCATTAGTACCTCAGATAATACTTTAGAATCTAGAATACAGGGTGAAATTGAGTTACAATAAGTAGTTACAAGTTCCATTTAACAGCCAATGAGGAATAATTATGATTTAACATGAACTTACTAGAAAATACAATGCATTAACCCATCAGTGAAACAAATCATCCATTCACAAACTATTAATTATTGAAATTAAAATTATAGGAAACTGGCTTTCCAGTATGAAGAATGAAATGGTTACCAGAAGATATTTTACTGGAATTTGAGGTGGAGAGGCAACCTTTGTTCAACCTTTCTTTGCCTCTAAATTTTGTCTGCTCAAGACAGGTCTCTGGTATTTTGCACTTGAAAATCAATGTCTATGTTCTGGCATTTACCTTATTTTTTGTTTATATTAATGTTCTGATTTCTTGGATTTTGTCATTCCATTCATTATTCTAGGGAAATGCCAGCCTACTTGTGTAAATAATTCAACTAAATTAAAATCTGTTTCTGAAAGCCTGCAGTGATAGTTGTCTTCTACTCCTCTTAGGCAGCTTTTGGACGCTGTAATGACTGGGTTGCAAGTTATAAGGCACATTTGAAGTAAGTCATCATTGCAATGTCTTCAGGAAATTTACCTAGAGTTGACAGCCATTAACGATTTAAACTTGAAGAAAGCACATAAACATTGTCAATGGTCACTGATTGAAACGAGCTTCACTTTTACTCCGTTACATTACTCTCATAATACTGCCCAAGGTCCTAAATCTATGGGCCTGAAGATTTTTAATGGTTTGCCTCCAGAGGTGAAAAATGAGAGGAGGACTTCAGTCTTTAAAAAGAAACTACTGAAGTTTCTGAACAAAAATCTATTTTATTTGGTTAATGATTTTCTGCACTTGTAACACATAATTTATATATTCCAATTCAATTTTTATTGATTATGTATCTATATTGACGGGTCCTATATTTGTATTTTGAGTACAAACTACAGATCTTTGGACAAATAAAAATATTATTATTATTATTATTACATATCATTAATTTATAAGAGGTCACACAATGTGTATCTTCTTCTAAATCGTACTTTCTTACAATGTATTTTATGTAAGAGTTACCGAGAACTCATGCCTCTACTCAGCTATCTACTATGAGCTATTTCCCATCAGACAACATCAAGAATAAGCCGAGACCCTTGAGTTCGAAAGAGGAAAGTAATTTTTATGTAGATATATGTCTCATAAAGAATGTTCATTTCTAAATTTAGTTACACAAATAAAACATTATTTGTCACCTTCTAAAAACTTTGACTACATTTTATAGGAATAAAAGTTTTCATAAATTAAAATTTGATGACCAAGAGTCGCATACTTGTTATTCTATTAGCTATCATCATATTAACTTGAAAAATCCACAAAATAAAGTCAATGATGTTTATGACAATTTTAACAAAACATTTTACTGTAGTTTTTTTTTATAAGTTGTTAAGAAATTTGTAAAACCCAATAATGAAACTGGTGAATCAACTGAAACTTGAGTGGAACTGTTGTGGCTGCAAGGCATGAAGAGTATAGAGAAGTAGGGAAATAATAATTACCAGGATTACATAACTGCATTACAGTTGGTTTTCTCTTTTGGAAGAGATAACTTCTCAAACTCGGAGATCTTGATGTACTATACTGACAGAACTGTGCATCAATCACAAGCAAAATGTTTACCTTGTCATAGAAATACCATAGTTCATCCTGTCAGATCTGAGGTTGTCATTGCCTAGTTTAACCTTTTCCATCAAATTTCAATTTCCTTGAAGTTTGACATTAGTTTGTGGTTAATTCAAAACAGGACAGAATGTGATGGTGTATTAACATTTTCTGCTTTCTTATCGATGTTCATTAAAGTTTATGCATTCAACAGTCCATATTTGGTAATTAAGTTACGTTATCATTAGAGATGGGTCGATACCAATATTTACAATTCTCGATACCAATACTACCTATACATATATATCTATTTTTACCTAGTTTTCCCACACATTACAGTAAAAATGCTCAATGAAATCTAAAAATACAATTATCACTACAAAAATCTGAATATACCTACTATTTACTTTAGGAAAAAAACTTCTGAGGACATTCTAAAAATAAAAACTGTTTTTAATACATAGATTTATATTTATTCTCACAAAAGCATGTTTAATAACAAAACATGTTTAGCATTAGATAAAAAATGTAATAACATATTGGAAATAATATGACTGCCATGTCATAACTTTAATTTTAGCATGATTAATAATTAGTCATGAGGGTAATAAAAACACTAACCCAAATTGTAAATGGTCGTAAAATTACCCTCTGTGTATCAATAGTTTTTACAAGGTAGATAACAAAAATGAGTAGAGGTGTATTGGGTGGGTAGAGGTAGTTTCTGGCACCCTACAGCAACTACTTCAACTGCTTAAAGGCAAAAACCGAAAACAGAAATCAACCATCAAACAATTCCTTATGGCAGAAACTGCTGTAACTCGGATTTCTTCGGGAAAAAAGATAGCGATTACCGCAGCAACCGGTCGTGGTGAAGCCAGACTTTACCAGTCATGTTTCGTTTAGGTATTGTCAATATCGGTATCGACTTTAGGCGATTGATTCTCGATGCCGACACCAATCCCCAAGAATCAGTGGTATCGAGAATCAACACATCCCTAGTTATCATATACTCGAAATTTTAAAACCAGAGTTATTCTTTTTAATTTAATGCAGTTGTAGCCATTTACTTCAACAACCAACAAATAAATTAGCACAATAACATTTAATTAAGTACATAATTGCAATTCTAGTATTCAAGTTATTCAAAATTCAAGGTATTCAAATATTCAAGTTATGATTGATATTCGAATTTGAGAAAACTGCTATTCATCCATCTATAACGGGTGGTAATCTCATCATTAAATGAGCAAAATTCCTGCTTTAGTACATCTATGATTAGGCCTATTTTCTGTTTCAATGCCTTTTGAATATTTTCAAAAGCCTAAATTTTTTCTTCTTGTCCCAAAATACCAGGCTATGTATTTACTACATATGCACTATGGTGGAGTGGGAACAGTGCTGAACAGTGCATTAAATTTCAAACCGCAAGTCTCCTCAGCTTATTATAGCTGTGATATAGTCAGTATGCCATGGCTCACTAGCCTCATGCTGGCAGACATTAGCACAAAGTGGTGCATTTCAGCAGCTCACTTTTAAAGTAAATCCTAGGGCATCGGAATGTAAAGTTTTATGTAAGGTTGCAAAATTGCTATAAAACAATCTATTCCGATAGGTGAGGTGAAAACATGCCCATAGCTTAATTATATGGAAAAAGCTCAAACCATGTCAATTTACATTTTGGGTCAGAACAGTTAAGTTTGCAAGATGGCTGCAGTGCAGTGAAAACCACATATTGAACACCAAAATAAGTAAAGGCCTAGATTGAGGAAATTATCATAACTTTTCAGATATTTTCATCAAATTTGTAAAGTGACTTTTGACTGTCAAAATCAGTCACCCATCCCACTGTGCAACCCCCCAAAATTGCTCTCCACCCAGCATCAGAACTCCAATAACGATCTAGTACATAATGACACCGGGCATGGTTTTAATGAGAGCGGAATGAAAACTCTGCCTGGCTGAGAAATACCACTGTAATAGCCCCCATAGTCTGAAACTGCAAAATAAAGGGAAGGGAATGTGATGAATTCTATCATTTATGAACATGGAACCAAATGGAAAAAGTACGAATCATCTCTTATCATCAAGAATTCTACCTTGAGAGAATAAGATACATTTTAAACCTATATCTATGTTTTACACATGCAAATCATTACTGAACTCATTATTTACCTTTTAATGTCACTCCATTTGAATTCTACGGGCCATGCAGAAAAATCAAAGTCATATCTAGCAAGTGCTCTCTGAAAGATTAATGAACAGCCATTGAAGGCATTAAAAATCTATACTCTAAACTCTTGAAAAAAACATTGCCATAAGATTTGAAATTAGAAAATGTTACCTTGGTGTCTTTGTTCAGATCTCTTCGAGCAGCTTGAAGTGCAGTCAGGAATGTGATATACATGGGGTTTTGTGACCTTGCCAATCCTCTCATACAATATGAGGCAGCAATGATGACTCCAACACCCGTCAAAACCTTAACCATACTAATAACTCCATCAATGAGTAAATAGCCTCTTCTGTACAAAAATGTAGCAATAAACGGTGATGTGTACAGGCTGATTCCCCACATTAATGATATCTGTAAGCAAAAGGTAAAAATCAATCAAGCACTTCCATAAAAAAGCAAATATGCACACATTCCCTTAATTTTTCTACAAATATAATACACCAACACAGGGGAATCCTGTAGCATAACTCCATTTCAATCTAAGAAAAATTTTTAGAATGTGTTCATTCTCAAAACCTTTCTTAAAATGGAAATGAAGATCGACAAAAACCTATTTCAACTCAATGTCCCTGTGAAATTTTGGAGTAACATATTGATGATTATTCATAATAATAACAGTAATTGTCATTACAGTGATAACAATAATATAGACAATAACAATAAAATGTGATTTTATATTAACTCTGGAGAGGATCGTTATTGCTATTATCACAGGTTGAAGTTAGAATATACAATTATAGCAGTAGCAAATATGACAGTACTCCCCACAGTTAATAATCTGTAAAAATAGTCATTAACAACAATCAGCAATCCTGAGATTGGTTTGATGCAGCTCTCCACTCAATTCTCAGACCAGCTAATCTGTTCATATTTACATATTTCTACTCTTTCACATCCTTTATCACAAATTCTTTGTGTCTCATCCGAGGCCTTCCTCTGCCATTCTTCCCGTTCACTTGTCAGTCAACAATTGTCTTCGTCAGGCCATCGTGATTTAAGATATGGCCGATTAAGTTGTCCCTTCTTCTTTTTAGAGATTTCAGCAGACTTCTCTTTTCTCCAACTCTTCTTAAGACTTCTTCCTTTGTCACTCAGTCAATTCATTTTATCTTCATCATTCTTCGGTAGTACCACATTTCAAATTCTTCCACCCTTTTCTTCTCCACTATTTTCATCATCCATGCCTTTCTGCCGTAAAGAAACATGCTCCAGACGTAAGGTCTGATGCATTGCTTCCTTATTTCCAGCTGTAATTGAAAAAATATGCAAAAGTCATTACGACACATTCTGTTGACCAAGAATGACATGGCATGGCAGCTTTCTATTTCTGCGGAGACAGCAGTTTACTTTTCCCACAACGAGTGTCTTCATCAGGCCATCGTGTCTTAAGATATGGCCGATTAAGGTGTCCCATTAGTTGCCTTTTTAGAGTTTTCAGCAGGCCTCTTTTCTCCCACTCTTCTTAGGACTTCTTCACTTACCACTAGGTCAATCCATTTAATCTTATCATTCTTCGGTAGCACTATATTTCGAATGCTTCCACCCTTTTCTTCTCTGCTGCTTTCATTGTCCATATCTCACTTAAAGAAACATGTTCCAGATTTATGTTCTGATGAATTGTTTCCTTACTTCTAAGCTAGTATTTCCAGCTGTAAGTAGATTCTTCTTTTGATAGAATGCCCTCTTTGCCTGAGCTGTTCTATTGACTGTTTCTTTCTTGCTTTGTCCATTGTTGGTCACTTGGCTTCTCAGGTAATGAAACTCTTTCACCTCTTCAAGTTTTTGTTTTCCTATTTTAACAATGGTTTCGGCCTCTTCTCTCTTGCTGCACACCAATATCTTAGTATTCTTCTTATTGATCTTCAGCTGGTATTTGGCCATTGTCCTTTCCACGGTTATTTGAATCTTATTCACATCCTTCTCTGTCTCTGCTATGAGTGCTATGTCATCGGCGAATCGCAGCATGCTAATTTTTTCTCTATGGTTGTTCACTCCAGAAGACTTCTTTTTGATTCCATTGATGGCTCTTATTCTTAGAATCACAACTGGGTCCAGATTTAATTTAGTCCAGATTTCAAAATTCCAAGCATTGAATTCCAATCCTCAATTGACAAAAGCCTTCTCTACATTCACAAAAGCAATGAGCGTCAGTTTGTTCTTCTCCATTCTCTTCACTTTGAGCAGCCAAAGGGCCAATATTGCTTCTCTTATATATTTATTGTTTTTAATGTTTATCCAACATATAAATATAATGATAGGATTAAAAATAAATGAACAAACAATAAAATACAAATATTATTAACAATGGTCATTTCTAAATATTAAATAGTTAAACAGATGTTAAAATTATTTATTCCGCACATCAACAATGTTACCTCGGTGTGAATAGTTTGGAAATTAGCTCTGTTAAAAATTTATTTCTATCCTGATACAAATTCAGATTGTTACAATATTTGTTAAATGTAATACACAACATATTTTGAGATCTAAAAATCTTTTTTCTTGGATTCACTATGATGAGGGAAGTAGAAGAAGCTAATAGACCCACTGCTGCAGAAGGTGTACAGCCGCCTTATGTTAAGCTAATTTTTGCATTACCTGATGCCGTAGATCACAGAAGGTTTAACATTCCCCTTCAGAATGAAGTTTGTGCCATTGTTATCCTCAATGCTAACCAAAGCTTTCCGGATGACAAGTTAATTATTCTTCAACGAGGGAAATCTTTAGTTAATATGAATAATATTGACAGTCGTGTTGAGCCCTTTACTTATCCACTATTTTACCCAAAGGGCACTTATGGTATCTCTATAAATATTCCTGTAAGAACACCTTATGCCAGTGGTCAAAATTGGACTAGATTTGAACTAGCTCAGTACTGATTAGCATTTGGACCTCAACTTGCCCTAACATTTTCCTTCCAACATCAACCTGAGAAATCTTGATCTCCGCCTTTTGAAGTTCAATGCTTTGCATTTTGGGGGTGGCTTTTTCAGCAATACCCGGTTGATACTTATATGAGAGTGGAACATGACCGTATCCAATGTATTAAAACAAATAAAAATACTTGCAGATAACTATATATGATTTATTCAATTTTTGAGTGAATTTACTTAGAAAAAGAGAGCTGTTGTTGGTGAAAGGATTATTTTGCCTTCTTCATTTCCTTAATCTATACGCTCTGTCTTTGCTTCTCTTATGGAAGTAAATGTTGGTAAAACAAGGACCTCATAGGGACCCCTCAGGCCTTTTCCATGTAGCCTGCATTCTGCACACTTGATTCCTGGCATCAAAAAACCCTTATATTCAAAGTTTCAAAAAATTGGTTAGAACCATTTGCAAGAAAGGTGAGACAAACATGCACACAGAGATTGCTCTTTTAATGCAGTCTCCTTATCCTCTTTATTTTCTTAATATTATTAGAATATCTCCATTATTTTCTTAATATTATTAGAATTAAATACGTCTTTAAGCAAAGCTCGGTCCACCAGGTACTCACTGTTTTAGTTTAATTTAGGTCTAATCTATAATTCTCCATTATAGGATAAACCTGATACCAAATGTGATACATATACTTTAAAATTAGTTTTTGAATTATCTCAATAATTTCACTGTACTTTTTTTGCATATGCTTTCCATATTACTGAGCAGTATTCTATTTTACTCCTTACAAGAGAAAAATACAGTAATTTTAGCACACATTCATTCCTATAGTACTTTGATGAACGGTATAGAATACCTTGCAGCTTACAAGCAGACATGGTAATGTACAATACATATATGATTTACAAAGGTGATTTTATAGTCAAAATTCCTAAATCTTTTATTTCACTTTTCCTCTTAAATAATCTCATCGTCCATTGAGTATTTGAACATGAACACATTCCTTCTCCTTGAATAGGTCATAACAGAACATATATTAATGTTGAAGAGCAAATGGTTTTTTTTGAGACCACATAATTAAATTATGTAATCTTGTACCCTTACTTTTCCTGTATACAAATGGATCTTCATCCAGGAACTCCTCTTCTTTTCGTCCTATTATTCTGTAGCTGATCCTTGTCAATATCTTTGACTCATGGGTCATCAGGCTCACAGTTGTGAAATTTTCGCATTCCTCCACTCTCTTCTTTTTTTATGGGAATAAGAATGATGATGTTTTTCTCGAAGTTCCTGGGTATTTCTCCTGTTGAGTACATGTCACAGATGGTTTTGTATGTCTTCTCTCCTGCATTTTTAATTAGCTCTGAAGGAAATCATCAATTCCAGAAGCTTTATTCATGTGAAGGTCCCTTACTGCTGCTTCAATTTTTGATCTTAATATTGATGCTCCATTTTTAACTTTGCTTTCCTTTTGGATAACTTTCATTCTGGCATTGTTTCCATTGTATAACTCATCCAGATATTCTTTCCATCCCTTCACTTTTTCCTCATTTTCAATCAAAAGTTTTCCATCCTTCCCCTTATGGCATTGGATCTTGCTCTCCATTCCTTGAAGTGGTTCCTCACAATCCTATAGGCAGCTTCCACCTTTCCAAGTGCAAGGTTGCTTTGTACATCTTTACATAGATTCTTCACCCACATTTCTCTAGCTTTCCTGGCTTGGCAACTTATTTCGTTCCTTATTCTTTTGTAGCAAAGCTGCCCTACTTCAGTTTCCACATTCTTGCACTTTCTTTCTTCAATGAAGTCTAAGACTTCCTCCATGATCGATGGCTTCTTCTTGAAAACTTTTCTTCTTCCAAGAACTTCTTGTTTGGCTTTCTGTAGTCCACGTTTAATGTTTTTCCAATGCTCTTAGACTGTTTTCTCAGACATTTCCTCTCCTATTTTTTTTCCCACAGTTTTTTGAAATGCCAGCTGATGTTGAGCCTCCTTCAGTTTTTCCACTGCCATATGTTCTTCACTGTTTCTTAACTTCTTGAATTTTAGGTGGCAATTCATCATAACTGTATTATGGTCACTGATGATGTCTGCCCCTGGGTAGCTTTTGCAGTTCTTCAGCTGGTTCCTGAATCTCTGCTTCACTAAAATGTAGTATATTAGAAATCTCCTTCCGTTTCCTCGCATTTTCCATGTGTATCTTTTACAGTTGTGATTTTTAAACAATGTATTGGCAACCAATACGTTGGGTAGTGTGCGGAACTCCAGTAGTCTTTCTCCTCTTTCATTTCGGTTTCCCAAGCCAATTTTCCTACTATTCTTCCTTCTTGACCTTTTCCGATGACAGTGTTCTACTCTTCTAATTTCTAAAATAATTAGGTTTTCTTCTCCTCTAACCTGTTTTATAACTACCGTGATATCTTCGTAGACGTCTTCCACTTCTTCATCTTTGTAGTCCAACGTAGGCATGTAAATCTGCACCACCACAGTATCTACCAGTTTGGTCTCAATCTTTACCATTATAATCTGCGGGAAGCTCTTCAAATGCAGTCCTCCACCCTTCCTGAGCATTATGCCTACTACAGAGTTACCATTCAGTGATCTGGTGTGAATAATTCTATAACTTCCACTCCAGAAGTCTCCTTCTTTGGGCCATCTCATTTCACTGATTCCTCATATGTCGAGGTCCATTCTCTGCATTTCCACCTTCAGGTTCTCCAATCTTCAGCAGGTCTGAAGTGATTGCACGTTCCAAGTTCCCGCCCTAAAATGCTTATCACACTTGACTGACATACTCTCTTGGGTAGTCCCCATCCAGAAATCTGAATAGGGGACTATTTTACCTCTGGAATATTGTACTTGAGAGGGTATCACGTCTTGATTGAAAGAGTAGAGTAGCTCTGACTCCTCGGGATAATCATGTCATGGTTTCCCCTTGCCTTCCACATTGCAGTACTACAGCTGTTAAGGTAAATGTTACCATGCCCAGAGATGGGCAAAATACATTTCAAATGTATTTTAGATACAAAATACAAATGATGTACTCTCAAAAACTATATCTGAATACCAAATACAAATTACTTAGGTAAAATGTATTTTTGATACAAAATACAAAAGTAATTTCAAAATAGATACTTCAAAATACAAAATACATTCTTTCCCCACTCTTTGAGAATAAAAATTCTTTGTGAGTACAAGATTGAGTAACTAGATACACACTGTTAGCAATTCAGGGTGCCCAGCAATTTTAGTTTCTTATTTTAAAAATTTACCAAAATTTATGACTTTCCCTGGCTTTAGAACCATATCAGGGTGCATTTATTTGTATAAATCTACATTTTCCACAGTCTTTTCCTGCAAAATATAGTTTCTGGTATAACAGGAGCATAAATTTACACTAAAAAAATGATAGAAATATTGAAAATTAAAAAAATAAATATTTTGGCCTCAGATCAAAACTTGCAAACAAGAACAGGAAATCAATCATGGAGATCAGTATGTAGGATTACAATAATAGACATACTTTAACTACTTCTTGGATCTTTATTTGTTTCTTTGTTCAACTTATCAAGTGATTCTGGTGTCTTCTTCTTTACTAGCTTTAACCGTTCTAATCCCTCCGTCTTTCTCTTTCTTTCCTCCCCCTGGATCTGTAGCTCATTCTTGCTATCCCATTCTACCTGAGCCTTAGCTTTAAAGGTAGCTTTGTAATGCATGTGCGCTGATCGCACATACCTCACCATGTCCTTCGTAATTATGATGGACTTGACATAACCATCATGTCAGGAGATGTAGTCCCAAACATGACAAAGCCCTATTAATGTATTTTATAACATGTTCTCTACCACTATGTCTTTGTTCACGGAGAAGCCACTCTCAACAAAGGTGTTCCCATTAGACAATATATCTTGTCAAATGTCTTTGTAGTCCTAGAATTTTTCTAAGCACACTCAAGAAGCTATGAATGGTCTTCATCATGCCTGACTTCACTTTCAAGTTCTTTGAGAAACCTCCATTTTAGTGAGGGGCCATTCATCGAAGCTTACAGCGGTCTTTGGCAAAAGTTCTGGTTCTTCTTTTTTCGCAAAAACACCTATGAAGCTGACTTTCAAATCCTCAGCCGTTGTGTGACCAAGAAGTACTGACGGCCCATACCTAGTGCTAACTTCACTGCGGTTAATATCCCAGAACTTCACTCAGGATTATGGAAGCACAATAAGAGCTGTAGTCAGCCTGCAGTATGAAGGCGTGGAGTGGTGGCATTACAGCTCGAGCTACCGCTAGCCACACCACCTCATAGCCAACCCAGTGCAGCAGGCTGCCGACTCAATAGGATATTTCACCAAAACGGGAGAAATGTGGGAGAGGGGAAGCTGGCTGGTGACTCACTCCCTAGCCACTGTATCAGAGCAATAAGGGCCCATTATGTACGTAGAACACTGTAATAACGTGGAGCCAGATGCTCACTCAAATCAAGAAAGGTCCATTTCTTAATTTAGGGTGCCGAATGCTCCATAAGATGGGGGGCATTCGTATCTCTCCCCTACCCACTGCCACAAAGATGCTTAATCTTCAAACCTGCCCCTACCCACTATCTCAAGACCGATATTTAAGGTCTGATGCCACGGGTCAGGGGGGAGTCTCCCCTGTAGGTTGTGAGTTGGATTCACAAAATTAAGAAAACCCCAGTAAAAAAAACCTCAAAAACAATCCCTACCTGTTGAGAACAAATTCCTACCTCAGCCAGGGTTCAGTCAGGCCAGAATTGTAAGGTAATAATGATGAGACTTATTTCTAAAATACACTGTTCTCCTCTTGACTCAACCTTACTCATTTATAACCACTTCTGATTGATACCCCACTATGTCTCCACCCCTACGACATATTGGTGTCAGATGTGGGGTAGGGTGGTTGGCTGCAAACATCGTGAATGTTATCAAGGGAATTTAATATTCTAGAGGGAATAATGATCTTCAGAAGTTTTGGAGATTGATTATCCATGCTAAGCTGATTTTAGCACATTTTAATGCCTACTATAGCCCACGAAGAGTATTGATACGAAGTAATGAATATTTTCTTGTCTTGAAATTAGTGGTAGCTGCATATGATCCACTTATTTACTGTTTGAGGTTTACACAGTTCCCACTGTGCTCTTGCTTTTCCTTCAAACTCCTGAATAATGGTGAAGTATTTACCATCTAATATTGCCATCTAATTTGGTTTTTATTTCTTCTTCCCCAGACATAATTTGCTTGCACCGTTTGGAATTGTAAGTCGTAGAAGGTCGGTAACTCCACATAATACTGCCAGCAACCTCGGCGACCACATTTTGCAAATTTTTACTTCGGAGTGTACGGGGGTTACAGAAGTATACTAAGGGATAATTTACTGCCTCCCTGCCTCACAGATAGCAGGATAATACTAGGTCATTTAAAGTTCTGGCGCGCTTGATGGTCATTTGCCCAACCAATGCCTTACAACCCAGAGAAAATATTATGTATTTTGTTTTTACATGTATTTCAAAAATACAAAATACTCTTAAAATGTATTTTTGTTACAAAATTCAAAATATGCTCAGAAAATGTATTTCCGATACAAATTACAAAAGTATCAAAAATATGTATTTCAAATAAATGTATTTTCATTACTGCCCATCTCTGACCATGCCTGTACTGAAATGAGTGTAACTGTACCAACCACTGCCATCTTAACCGTCACTCATACGAAGAAGAGCTACTGCCTTCTCCTCCAGGTGATGTAATGAATAATTTTTGGTGGCCTCCCATCGCCAAGTCACAGCATCTTCACAGGTTTCTCCATTATTTAAAAGGCCTACCTTACCCAGGGATAGACCAATAACCCCTCATAATGGTGTGGCTTTTTGTTCACAACTGCTTATTTAATGAGTAAACTCACTTATCTTGGAGCTAACCTCTTATCTAGAGGTCGACCCACCATCCGCAACCACGTGGACGCACTCAGTGGCTTTAAACTCAACTATGAGTATATTCTCCAGGGTAAAACCAGTCATCATCTGTCATCATTGGTTAACAATCCTAGGATTAGTTTGACGCAGCCCTCCACTCAATTCTTATATCGGCCAACATCTTCACATTGACATAGCTCCTCTCTTTTACATCCTTCACAACTTGCTCCATATACCTCATATGAGGCCTGCCTTTTCTATTCTTCCCACCCACTTTTACCTTGTCACGATTATCTTCATCAGGCCATCGTGTCTTAAGATGTGGCATATTAAGTTGTCCCGTCTTCTTTTTAAGGTTTTCAGTAGACATCTCTTCTCTTCCACTCTTCTTAAGACTTCTTTGTTTGTCACCTGACTGATCCTGAGGTTTGATTCCCTGATGCTGGTTTTACCAGTATGAACTCTAAATCACACTATCAACTCATTGGCTATTCCTGAGGTGTCTTAAACTTTTTTGGAGATAAAATGGACCTAGATATCTTTGCAAGTTTTTTGACAGGAAACTGTGAAGGACACTTACAAGATACCCATCCATTGCCCACACAATTTAAAATGGCATTTACTCGGAACTGAAATAACAATTTTGTACACAAAATCATTATCGTTATTTGTTTACAAACTCTATCAGATTCAGCAATTAAAAAATATGGTAAACGACCCCATTTGATGCACAGGTTATATCTGTCACTACACAAGTCAGGCAGAGTGTTGATTCACTTAGAAATGCTAGGTTGACAACTGGAAGAAACACTGTCAATATTTCATACCGGCATTCCTATTCATAATGCTCCCAAGATAAAAACATCAGTCTACTAGGCTTGGCCCAGGTACTCAATTGTTATGTTATTTAAAACCTGAAGATCGAATTGATCTTGGAAGACAAAGGAATTGTATGAATGATAAATTGCAACCTAAATCTCGGATAATATTGATAAAAGACTACAGAATGGCTATGTACAGCAGGTCTTTATGGTAAAACTGGGATTTCCCACCATAAAAGATTAAGTCAATAAAACCAGTGCTTATCAAAGATTTATTCTAGATCAAGAAATCCATAGCAAATGCCACCAGTACAAGAACCAATGAAACAATCCAACACATATGCAATGGTCAATGGGACAAAGTGCATATTTACAGAAGCACAATAAAGTAGCTGAAGTCACCAACCAGACACTTTCGAGAAGGTATCAGCTGGTTGAGTTTGAACAACCATATTATAAGAGTAGGCCTGAACAGTCGGTCAAATCTAACAGGCAAGACATTATTGTGTTTGATAACTCAGTAAAAACAGCACTGATCATTGATGTTGCAATTCTTACAGATGACAAACTAGTGCTAACAATTGCAGAAAAGAAGCAAAAATGCCAACCATTGGCTGTGGAGTTTAAGGATATTTACAGATTGCTACCGTAGAGGTAATAACAGTAATAGTATCTGCAAATAGTTTTGTAACAAAGTATTGGCAGGGGGCTGAAGAAAAACTAAAAACACAAGAAAAGAAGTTTAGGACCATTCAAAAAGCTGCTTAATTGGGTACTGCAACTATAGCCCAGAAATCCCAGTTTCAAATGAAAGATAAAGTGCCATAGTTACTTCATGTCTCACTAAGTTTTGGGTGTTCATTGATCTGTGAGTCATGTGTATAAAACATACAACAACGGTCATACTTTAATCACTGCCATATATCCAGATAATATTGGATTGTGGGGAAAAGGAGATGACATAAACAGTGATAACCTACCAAAGATACCAGAAACCAAAAGGCTTAGGCCAACAATCACCGGAGTCTCCAAAACAATTCGGTCCGAACAGATCAATTGGTGTACTATAAACAGAAATTGGAGACATTTGGAATAGACCAAGCGAAGAGTCTTATCTGCACAAATGGAAATCCAGAGAAAGAAAAATGAATCATCAGAAATGGAAATTACAATGGAGGAAGTAAAATATCACCACTGAATAGGAAGTATCTTTTACCTTTCAATGGGAACAAGGCTGGACTTAGCTTCTTCTACTTGCTGCCAGAGCGTTTCGCAATAGGGTCACAGTAGGGAATTGGACAGAGGACAAACATATTTTTAAATAAAAGGATGCAGTCGGTATGGCATGAATATGAGGAGAGAGGAGAGCCAACAAGAAAGTCTACACAGAACTAGGCCAATGACACTGGATGAAAGGAAGTCTTTCAGTGGACTTGTAACTACTTTAGCATGGGAGGCAACTACAAGGCAATGCAGGAAGCAAGGGGTAGTGGCAACTTCCTCAATGGTGGATGAGTATATGTATTGCAATGGGGAGGCTATTTACGAAGCGAAGAGGAAGAAAAAATATTTTGTATGAAACAGAGCATGATTATTTCAGGAGACCATTGTAATATTGATGTGGATAATAAAGGTACATTTGCATTGGCTAAAGCAATTTAAAATAGATCAAAACATAGACATTATTTATCATTTTCTGAGGAATGACATAGATTATGCTAAGATGAGCCTTATATGTTTCCTCAGAGCAAAATTGGGCTGACACAATGACAAAAGAGCTTTACCAGCCATTAGAGTAAAGTTAATTGTAAATAAGACAGGAATGGAGTCCTTGTAAGTCAATTTTATTGTTATGCAAAAAGCTTTTTCGTGGTTTGATCTTTTTTTAGTTTTGATTTTAAAGGTAATAATAATATGTACTATAGGGATTATTTGTTTCAAATGTGAAGAGAGAAACACCTTTGTTTTTGGTGCTTTTGGACGGACATATAATTGAATACCCCAATACTTAACAAAGGGAGGTGCTAGTGTTATTGGCTGTGAGACAGCCATTACATGAAGTTAATAAAAACCTTTTTGTGTTCAACAAATACAGGTATGGTTTAAATGTAAATAGTTTTACCATAAGTCTTTGTACAATGAAAATACTGGATTCAATTGCATGAAAATTAATTGGGTCTATAAAAGATTAAACACTAGTGTATGTTGTTTAACTTGATGAGATTAAGAAAGTGCTGAGATAAAATTGCAATAATTTTGTTTAATTGTTCTTTAGGATTCCGCGAAGTATAATTTATGGCTTCACTTTGCTTCCGGGAATCTCCAGCGAGTCGGTTGTTTTTAGGACAAGAGTTTCACCCCACATCCTGGGCGGCTCCAGGATGTGGGAAATAACTCTTATCCTAAAAACAACCCACGCGACGGAGATTCCGGAAACAATATTTAATCACTACTACTTGTTCCTTAACAGAAAAATACAACAGAATAAATAAGGAAAATACTGAGTATTAGAAAGCAAAAAGATTTTAAATGTTAGAGGCCATCGGCCTACTTTAGGACACTACTTCATACTCACTGATTCAATTACACGGTCACCCCATTTTTCAAGATGACTAGGTTCGTATGACATGCCCTAAAATAAAAATATGCCAAATAACTGATTACTAAAATCAATATCTAATCAAATGACGGGAGAAGACAATGAATATGCATAATGACAGCGTAAGAACGGAAGTTTACAAAGTTGAAAATTATTTCAAATGCTTAAGGAAAAATCGAAGAGTCCACACACCACCACATACCTCTGATCTCCCACCACCATACATCCTATAAAGTTTTGGACTAAACATACACTGCCATATCAACCGGAGAGAAGCCATTTTTTCCTAAAATAAACAAAGACCAGACGAAAACAAGGACAAATGGAGACAAGATAATAACGATAATAACATATTGCGCACCGAAAAAGGTACGCAAGCAGTAGAAGATTGTTGTTGTTAATATAAATCCCCTGGAACGTATGATGTAAATACATTCATTCATGCTGGATGTCAATAGCTGACGAAGAACAATGACATAGGGATCGGAGTGAAATCAGGAGATCGTTGGACTACGTCTGTCAGAGTACGTTGGGGATCTACCTACGGATGCTGACGATATCGTATTGATTCTATTTTTAAAATTTCCAAAAATTAATTTGCTCAAGTTGAGATATTTGGGAGGGTTTCAATTACTTCCGTGTACAAACCATTCAATTTCCCTTGGATCTATGGAAAGGAAAGATGAGTTTTTCAAGGTTAGCATTTTATAATAAGTTTTAGATTCTACTTTTAAAGGTGATATGAAAGGTTTAGCGCTAGTATAAAGTTAAGTTAGACATTGTGGGTATTATAATATGTCATCCTTAGCTATGGTTAATGGAAACTACTTTGGCAGTAAATACGTTTTGCATCATAACACTATAGTGCCTAGCGTGTATTCCTTGCCTTTTTAAGGGCTCAAGCATTACATCAAGGAAGTAATTAACTGTATTAAATGTTCGCCATTTCAGACGTGAGGCTTTGGTGATTACCGAACAAAAGAAAAGGGAGTGTGATACTAAAGCTTTGAGAATAGTCGAAAGCATGCTGGATGACTGCGTGCAGCCTGATTGGCTCCTAAACAATGTAAGTACATCCATGCAGGCTTGCAATTTTACTGGCGTACGTACACAATTATGTAACATACGAAATGCCATCATGACCTTTCTATATCCCAGTAAATTTGGGGTTCACTAATTTTTTGTATGAAAAATCGAGTTCTATTAGCTAATCTCTTCATATTTACGTATTTCTTCTCTGACAATACTGTAGACATACTATCGATGACAAATCACCCATGTTTTATTTTGTATTTGAACTTCAGCCCCTGGTTTTTTGTACATAAATGCAAACTTTTAAACCTGTGAGCTTACATATTCTATTGCAAATGGTTATTTTAGTTGCCTGGCCACGAAAACACCGGTGTTTATCCTGTGGGGTATTATAAACACCTTGCAGTATGATTGTAACCATGAGTAGATACTGCATTCCAACGTCTTTGCTCTTATCAATTCTCCACTACAATTGAAAATTATCACAATTTCCGGATGAGAGAAATCTTGGGGAAGTATTCTCTCTTCACCCATGTATGTAGAAATGGGTCAAAGTCAGAAACCTCTGGCAGGTGTACTTTGAATCTTATCCTATCACTTGGGAAAACATGGGTCCATGCACGATTTGTAAGTTACAACTCTGTAAATTAGGTGGCTGTGTATAGCATCAAATGCTCTTTTCTTATTCTCAAGGTATTTTTATACTCCCTTGAGCCCACATCAGGCCATCTTGGTATATTATATATAAAATGTCTTGAAAATCTATTCCACCATTTAATTAAGGGATTCCACCATTTAATTAAAAGAGCATTTATGTGGGCCTATTGGAATGGTAGCCGATGAATAGTTTTTTCTTTATTTGTCAAGGTAATAATCAAATTCATATTTATGGCCTGTCTGAAATAGTCAAATATATATGGCAAATACTTATGCTACATATACAAAAGGCTGACTCATTAATCAAAGATGCTGTAATCCTGTTTATCCTCAATACTTGTTCCTATAGATTACCTTTGGGGGCATCCTTATATTATGTCATACTGGTATGAAACTTGTGGCATTTTTGGTAACCCTTCCTTTTTCCCCCTCATTGTACATTACCCCCTTGGCAGACTAATTTCCCGTACCTAGCCAAAAGACTTGTTCAACAGGTGGACTAACAACTGGTGGACCAACAACACCAGCAATGCCTACGATTCCAAAATGCATCATTTCCGGTCCACACCATTCCAACCGCACCATTCCCTCACCACATCCAGTATAATGATCACATATAGCCCCCTGAATGCGGAAGAAGACCAGAAGTTTGCCAAGCACACAGGCCATGAGCTGGTGTCCTCCCGTCAGATTCAGCAAAAGAGTTCCTGATTATCCAATGATAAACTTCCACCTTGTCCGCTATACCCTTACCGTTTCCCTTCCCTCAAAAGCTACCTATCATCTAATTCCACATTCACCCCCACTCCACCTTGACCTTGTTGAAAGCAACCTCTCCTGATGTCGAAAAAACCTCCCCCCTCACGCTATCTGTTCGAGTTGAGTCGGCAACCAGTTCACATCAAGCACCGGCAGCTTCAACTCAGATTCGGAGTCATTGCCATTTATATTGACATAATTGCTACTCGCTATTGTACCTAACTATTAGAGATCCCTGAGGAGAATAATATTCAATCAGTTGTTCGTTTGTACTTGGTCTGTCTGTTGCTGAAATACATTTACTGGTATAATTGTTTCTCATAATCTTGTTTCTTGTTCTCATCCTGTCTCACTCAAGATCGGAAAGAATTTTGTTCAGGACCAGCATAACCCACGAATAAAATCATTATTTCATTCAGGTAACACTGCAGACTTAAAAGATTCCCTCCTCCTTTATTGCATTCCCCTAAATTATGCAATTGTAACTTTTAGCCCTCTCTTATTTGAGGATGATAACACATAATCTTTATCAATGCAATATTTGTTTCTCAATACTAATATCCTATGATAACACAGTAGAACCTCACTAATGAAACTTTCAGCAGACAACCAAAAGAAGTTTCATAAGTGAGGCAGTGTCAGAACAAAGCTTTCATAGTAAGGAAATATGAAATCCGTTACAAATGTCACCAATAACACTGCAATCACAAGTGATCTCATAGACTCCGCTCTTTCTTGACTTGTCTATGATGTCTTTGTTCCTGCAGAGAATTTTCTTCAGGGAGGTGGGGGTGTAGTATGCTATACTGTATCGGTCTTTGGGAATATAGTTTGCTAAGTTGATTTAGGAATTGAATTTTTCCCCACTTGCGACCGTTTGACTGATCCGTCGAGAGGGAGGTGCTTGAATAAACTGTTGGCTTGCGTCGTTTCTTCGTGAGCAAGGAATCGATAATCTTGAAACTATAGCCATTATTGACTGTGATTGTCTGGATAGTTATCAGTTCTCGGTGGTAGTGGTGGTTGGGCATAAGGATATTTATCAGTCTGTGGAGTCAGAGTCTGCCGGGATCACTTGCTCGGTGTAGGTGGGTTTTCTATAAATAGAAAGTGTATGTTTTTTGTCACTGATATCAATGAATAAATCTAAAAAGTTGAGTGTACTGCCAACCACCGATTCCTTAGTGAAGTTTATAGCCTTATGCAATGAATTTAGAAACTTGAGGAAGATATCTGTCTTTCTGAACCTGTCCGACAACACAAGATGTTGTCCACGTATCTATACCAATATAGCACATGATTTATATTGTGGTTCTCGGAACTAAATATTTTGGCTTCTAAATTATCCATGAAAATTTATTCTAATAGGGGGACAGTGGAGATCCCATTGACAATCCAGACTTTTGTTGATAGAACATATCATTAAAAAGGAAGTAATTTTGGCTCACACACAATTCCATTAATTTATACAATTCTTCTGCCATTTGCAGTTGAATATTGGACTTTGAAAGAATGTCTTTTGCGTATGCCAATGCCTCTTGCGGTGGAATAGATGTGAATAAGTTTTTCACATCGAATGACACTAGCTTTGCATTTGGTGGCTGATTCATACGGATAAGCTTCTCAGTTTAGGACATGGAATTATTTATGGTGTATTTTGGGGTGTACTCTGTGAGTTGTCAAAATAAAAAGTTCAGTTTGAGGGCGAGTTTGTGTGCTGGGGATCCTATACTAGAAACCACAGGTCTTATGGGTACTTCGTTTTTGTGCAGCTTTGGCAAACCATACAGTAGTTGGCGGTAGTTGATTCATTGTTGTTAAAAAAAATTTTTCATTATCGTTAAACAGAACTTCGGAGGAGGAGATGGCTTTTTAAACACTATCTTGGAACAGCTTAGTCGGATCTTTTTGCAGGGTGTCTAAATTGTTTGATGATTGCATAAGTAAGTGCGAACACTTTATTACATTTTCTCTTTCTTTCTGATTTCTATTGACTCCTTTCTTATCTCTCTACTTGGGGTAATAATAATATTCGGAAGCTAGTTGAAAAATTTTGTTAGATGATGAATTTACGTAGAACCTAAGTATGTCATTGTCTTCATCTTAGGGATTACTTGTGAATCATGGAAACTGATGAGGGCCATCAATGGCGGGTAGTAATGAAATACCAATTTTCACTGAAATAAAAAATAGTTCTTTTCACAACCTATGAATATTGAGTGTGTGAAATGATCCCATGTTGTATAATCAGTAGCTACTAACCCTTGGCCTACAGTGTAAATAAAGTTTTATCAATCAAGTTGTATTCGTGTGCATGCATATTTTTCTTTATTTTACTGATGTATTCACAAATATTTATTTCAGCTCAAATATATATCCCAATCTCATTTCCAAGATGTCATTGAAGAGAGGGCAATTTCTAAACAGTGTGGATATCCTCTTTGCAAAGAGTTGCTGGGGAAGATACCTAACCAACAGTTCCACATATCAGTGAAAACTAACAAAGTGTATGACATCACGGAAAGAAAGGTAAATATTGCCCAGTCGGTCACTTTATTGGAGTTTGGATGTGTTTTGTTTAAATTCATGGTGGTGGTCATTGTATTTTTTGCCATTATACATCTATTATGATTTTATTCATTTTTCTAAACAGCACTTCTGTAGCAATGGGTGTTATAAAGCATCGCAATTCCTAAAAGAGCAGCTTCTTACGAGTCCAGTGTGGCTGCGTGAGAGTGAAACCATTCCTTGCTTCAAGTTGCTTCCTCCAAGCTCACCTGGGTAAAAACTAACGACTGAGTTTTGCAAAGATACTATTTCCCTTTTGTGGTCACTGAAACTTGTTTTTTTTTTCAGGGGACATATTGGTAAAGAAGTTGAATTTGATTATAATACTAACACAACTGAAGAACCTAAGGACTTGGAAGTTTCTAAACCAGATGAGCTGGATGGTGAAGTTCAAGTGTCTTCCCCACCTGTTTGTTCTGAAGATACTTGTGTGCATCATTTTCACGAGAAAAGCTGTTGTGAGAAGGGTCCTTCATCACCCAAGATGAATGCTGATACAAAGTATGAATGTGAAGTTGTGTGTGATCTTTCACGTGAAAACCTTGCGACGAGTGTTGAAGCACCCAAGAAGTTGAGTAATCACAAAGATCAATGTGACAAACCTCCGAGAAGAAAAACTAAGGTTAGCAAGAACTCTGAAAAGGCTCCCAATTATATAAACTTTGTTGGGAAAATAGAAAAGTGCTTTAGTGAATGGTTTACTGTTGATTCGTTGATTTTTATTTATGGAAATGATAGTGCGAAAGAGATGCTGAAAGATAGGGTAAACTGTTTGAAGCGTGACCAGCAACTTGCACAATTGCACATGGATCCGGCTATTGAAAGAAGATTTGCTAATTTGTGTAAGAAACTAAATCTCTTAGAACTAGAGGATACTTTTGAAAGTGCTAAGTTGTTAGAGAAAGAAAGTAAACCTCTCCCTAATATTGACCAGCTAAGAGAAGATGCAAAGGCAATGGAGATTAAAGTGCGAGACTTTTATCGAGGAAGTACTGTGGTCAGCTTTAAAGAAGAGAAAACGAATGATGATAATGATGGCTGTGATAGTTTGGGTATTCCATTGGTAGACACGCATGCTCAAAATGCACTACGTAGAAGAATCATCCTGGATCGCCTGCGGCATATGTAAGTGCCAGTTATGAAAGTTGAGTAGTAGTGTCTTATAACTTACGAAATACAAACATGACGTTTCTCCACCAACTTGCTGAAGAAAATCTTCACAGGTTTTCCATCGTGTCAGTTTGTCCAAACTGGCCAGCATTTTGATGCTCATCTTCAGGGAAATTGGGAGTCTTGTCTTTCATATCCTCCCCGAAGGTCAGGTGCCATATGATTGGTCAGCATTGAGAACCCCGAGTCATGATTGAAATTATTATTTTCTAATCAGATCTCAATTGTTTCTTTTATGAGGAGATCTTGGTATTTCCCGGAGTGATTAAAATTCTGGTCTGCAATAGTGCAAATTTATGTTCATCACCAGTCATCAATTCTCAGCAACTCAAGGATTGCGAACTAGCTGCAAATACTTTAGCTGAGTCACCTGCTAAAGATGCACAGTAGCTGAATTTTCCACAAAGATAAAAAAAATCCACCTAGACCGGGTTTCAAAACCTGACCCCCTGATTTCCGGCCAGGTACCAGTTGGTCTACCGAGGCTTCCTTCTCCTCTGTGGAACTCTTAGAGGCCTTAAAGGACAAGATGTTTTCGGCCTGCCGTACATACAATTTCGAAGACAGACCGAATGGTGTGCACAGTCCACAGGGTTAAGGCCGAGGTGAAATACTAAGGTGCCTTCTTCAAGCCAATTCAAGGATTGCGAATACCTTAGCGGAGTCACTTGCTGAAAATGCACAACAGCCGATTTCCACAAATAAAATAAAACCTTGGCCTTAACCCTGTGGATGGTGATGCTGGGTGAACGACTCGGTCTGTCTTTGACATTGTACCTATGGCAGGCCGATAACATCTTGCCCTTTAAGGAGTACCACAGGGGAGAAGGAAACCTTGGTAGTCCAACTGGTAGAGTACCTGGCCAGAAATCAGTTTCGAATCCTGGTCGAGATAGATTTTTTTTCTTTGTGGAAATCAGCTATCAGTTATAAGATTGGTTTGATGTAGCTTGGCTTACCTCTTCATTTTTGTAGGTATTTTTTTAACACCCTCTGGATGGTCTTCAAGTTGGTCTTTCTTTTCCATTCAATTTTACTCCCAAGACTGACTTCATCAGACCACTATGACTCAAAGTATGTTAGATAAGGTTGTCTCATCTTTTTTTGAAAGTTTTCATCTCCTTTCTCCAACTATTCTCCAAACTTCGTTAGTGACAAATATATGCACGCCAGTTGAATTAAAATTATGTAGCTATCTCTCCCACGTCATGTCTTATTACCATAAAAAAGTACAGATGGGGGCAAGGGAACAGTACCTATCTTGGAAACACTGATTAATTTAACATTCTGTGGTTCTTTTTGTTGAATATTTCATTCTCTGACATTAAGTTATCTGGTATTATACCAATATATTGTAATGATGAAATCACTTTTGGGTTTCCCTAATGTGATGGATACATCTTTTTTTCACAACACCCATGCATATAAGATCATGTACTCAAAAGGAAACTTTCTTACCAATTTATTTCATATTCAGATTTACTTGTTGGAGGGCATATTCCAGTATTGTGCCTCATCATCATCACCAGTCATTAACCTAATATTGGTTTGATGGTGCCTTCTTCTTTCTTTTGAATCCTTCTATACTTGCTTGATAAATTTTGTGCAGTCCCTTCCTTTCCCATTGGATCATTTCACTTTTCCCTCAGTGACTCTCAACGTATTCAATTCACCCAAATCCTCAACCAATTCTATTTCCCACTCCAGTTTACTGATTCCCAACCACACCACCCACCGCCAAAGCTTTTCTGTTTCAATCCTGGCTTTGCTCTCCCACTCTGCCTCAAACATAGAGTTGAGGTGGCTCCTGTCCTTCTCCTGATTATGTTGAAACCTCCCAGTTTGAATGTAGTTCACTAGTTTCACCCCTACTCCAGCACCATCCCCTCTGAAACACCCTCTTTCTTTCCCCTTCCCTCAGTGCTCTCGCTGACAATAACAGGGACTCCTGTCCAAACAGTTCATTTATACATGTGATTTTCCTTTTTGCATGTGTTCTATATTTAAACCTTTCTTGTACGTTACTTCCTGCATATTTTCATTGTTCTGCTTAGCCTTAAAGTTATCCACATTCACATCTAGCTGTAAACACAGTAACTACTAATCAAGTAAAACAATAAATGCAGCCAAGAGTATAAGTTCCATGTAACTAGCTAATTCAACAGTTAACCATCTTAAGGTAATTTAATTTCATGCACTCCTTGTGTGTGCATGAAATTGAACCACATCTAAATGTACCTAATGTGCAGTTACCAGCGGCATAACTAATAACAGAACTTCACAGGTATGATTCCTTTTTGGCATTTTAGACATCTTTTGTGCATTCACTTATCACGAATGCTTCAATTGATTACAAGAATAACTGAGGTAAAAGCATGTTCGAAAACAGAATAATAAGATGTTGCGTGGACTCTTCTTGTGCAGCTGAGTTTTCTGTGCTCTCCTTCACCTCTCGACTCACCACTCATTCCTCATTCTTTTGTCATATCTCTGACCCAGCTGCCCTCATGCACTTCCCCCACCCTCCAGGATTCCCCTCAAGGGGCCAACAGCACATGCAAACCGCCATGTGTCCCTATCATGCCTGGCATACAGTTGGGGTAACAAACTCTGATCTCGTCCTCAATTCAAGATATAGATTGATAGTTAGCTTATGTATCTTGAATTATTCTCCACACTTACTACTTCTGTATGGACAAAATTTGAAGATTAAACCCCCCAGTGTTTAAAGTTGATATAGATGTAGACATTTTCTGAAGGTGGCACCATCTTTGTGTGTGTACATCCGATTACTCGAAACCAAAGACCATTTCATATCAATATGTTGTATTTATCTTTGCAGATTGCCTGATATCTTAAGAACTTTGGGAATGACCTCAAGTGATATTAATGAGGATGTGAATGGGCTCTTTATGACATTTTCCCTTAAAGCTGACAACATCATGTTCAAACCAGCAGAATGGAATCTCATTGGTTTAATCATCTTAAAAATGTAAGTTTCATATGGTTTGGTCTTCAAATCATCATTTTAAAATATTTGTGATGTTCATTGTTATACATACATCCATTTCCAAAATCTTTGAATCCTTAATTTTTTTTTTAAGTATTTTTAATAATTGGAAGGTTATAAATCATTCACACTTAAATATACATAAAGTATAGGATTGTCAATGATAGTCACATGTGGTTCTTCCCGTAAAAGTAGTCGTTGATTTGAGCCATCGCATGGATGGGGATGGTAACAGGCTGACGGGTTAAGATTTTTTATGCTGTCGTTGGTTGTGAGGTTGTGACCTGAAATTCCTTGCAAGCATTCTCTCCACTAGGAACAGTTTTGTAGAGCTAAGTGATATTTCTACCATAGCTGTATCATTTATCCACATATTTATCAGGACTGATTAAACATTTTCCTTTTTTGTGCTGATATCAAGATATTTTGACTGATGAATGTTATTTACTGTATCCTTAATGATTTGTTTTTTGTTGTTGTCACCGTTGTCTAGTCAGTTCAATATTGATTGGCAATGAAAGTACTGCTGTGAAGTTATTCAGTCCATAAAAATTAAAGACATTTGAGAACTAGAGAACTACATGTATGATTTTTGAGGCATAAAAAGAAAAATACTGGAAACAGAATATTGTCGCTAAAAGTAATTTTTCTCTTTTCTTCTAGGCTTTCCTTGAGAAATTCAAAACTTAGAACACTTATGGAAACCAAGCTGTCTCAAAAATACTGTTCAATGATGCTGATGGCTTTTCAATTGGACTATGGTTATTTAGATCGACTGATAGCATCCCTGTGTGAAGCAGACACCCTGATAAATGCTATTTAGTAAAAATATTGTTTGTTACTTTGTTTTATTCATGTTTTTGTATGAATATTTATTCATTGGGTTCCATCTTTAAAGCATTATAATTCAGTGATCTTGACAATATTATTGGAAATAATTAATAGTTTGCCCACATGAATGTATTCAGTACAAAAGATAATGACTTTTGCAAGATGAAAATGCATATCTTATTCATTCACTGACCTGCCCAGAATTAAACTTTTGCCAATTTCATGAAGGCAGATGCTCATGATCAACATACGTTGAACACAATCGTATGTGATTTTTTTATCCACACATCAGTGAAAGGCAAAGTCCTTTAGCATGGATATGAATCCATTTCAAAGCAATGCTACTCAGCAGGAAACCATGAATTCATGATAATGAAGGATTTTACCTATGGCAGAAAGAATTTCATCCTCTCTATTGCCTAATCAGAAACTAATTTATTGAATGTGTAACGTCGGAGACTTGTTTTGTTTGTTTGCGAGATGTTGGTGGGTTGCTGGGGAAGAGAAGCGGGGGATTGTTGGGTTGTTGTTGATTTTGTGCGGAGAAGGAAGAATAAAGGAGTCTGGAAAGTAGAAATTATTGAAATTAGTGTTCTCCCGTAGTATTTGTCCGACGTTACAAATGTGAGAGACACCAAAACCTTTTGAATCCGTGGTTAATACAAAACTTTTATGTGCATGCTTTGGAAAAAATAACAGCTTGTAACAATAATAATGCATATGTACCTTTGTTTGCTTTGAGATCAAGGTAAACACCAGGGGATAAAGATATAAGGCATGCCAAAGAAACAGGACAAAAAAATGAAAAACTCAATACATTTTGTTACAATTCAGAAAATAGTTACGAACAATTCATTCCAGTCATATGTAAAAATATGCAATAAGGTATCAAGGAGCCTATCTAAACTACAGAAAATTAGTCACTAAGGAACTCATTCTCTGAGTAGTACTATTTATTAAGAAGCATTCTTAAATTACTTTTAAATTTTTGAATTGACTCTGCATGTTTTATCACATTTGGAAGTTTTTTAAAAAGATGAAGACCCATGCTTGATGGTCCCATTGTCAATTTTCTTGTTCGTGCTTAGGGTACGTGGGCATCATAATGCCTCCTGGTGAATCGATGGTGAACACTTGAATTGAGGTTAAAATCCGATTGCACAAGTTGACCCGTAGGTCAATTTGTGCATTGAGTCTGATGATTCTCTTTTGAATTCTGAAAAATTTTAAAGCAGAAGGAGATGAAACCCCGAAGAAAATGATAAACAGTAGAAACTCGATATTACAAAGTCGGCACCAGAAAAACCGACAATTCGTAATATCATATATTGTATGAACGAGCATCCTTGACCAACATCACGATGAAGCTATTTTTTGTTTCCTGGAATATGTGCACTCCCACAACGTACTTGCATGATTTACGATGTTATAACTCATGAATGTATCTATAAATGTGTATTTATGTCAACACGGTTAATTAAGTTAAACACAGCTAATTTGATCCTTTTTTCCAATGAGTCGGAGGCAATCAAGCGTCTTTGCAAAATTTTCATGCAGTTTGGAGTAGGCCGACAAAGCTTCACTAGCACATTTTTTTATATTACTTTTATCTCTACTGAAAAACTTGTAACGTATGCGTGGGCGATGTATTCATATTTTTAAGCTAGTATTGATGCATGCATACACTGGAAGTGCGCAATAATTTGCAACTAGATGCTGCTCTGGATATAGAGTTTAGAGGAATAAATTGCCGTTAAAAGGAAATCAAATGCTCCACATCAGGTATTATAGATTAGACCTAAATTGCACCAAAACAGAGAAAAGATTCTCTCACGAGTGCTATTTCAAACATGTATTTTGTACAAATAATGACATGCCCGTTAATTTAAAAAAAAACAGCCATAACCATCTTAGTGTGGTTATTTCCGAGACGAAGGCTTTGAAATAAGAGCTTAAAAAGGGCTTCATCTTTATGTTTACCTTCTTCCAAAAGTAGATTGTACAAACCACGCACTTCAATGGTGAAGGCGTGATAATTTCTTCAACTTCTTCAGCTACTAACGATGGTAACATAAATCCATAATTTACATTTTTCACTATACTCTGCAAAAGTTTCTGTTGTGGCTCTATTTAAATCATGTCGCCTGCTATTCTTCCACTAAATTACAGGCATAATTTAAAGAATCGATACACCTAAAAATTGTGGAATATTTTTGCATATGGTTCTTCCTCTACTTCCGACCAAGGAGATTTTCATCAGAGCACTGCATCTCCATTCCGGCCACGCACGAAGACGGAATCGGAAGTCTTACATCTTCACCCATCACTGAGGGGATCACTCCACTCACCCTCACAAAAACAGCTATGAGACCCATGTTTTTGGAATATCTTACGTCACTGCAGCTAATCCAGCTGGGATTCAAGGCCAAGGGATGTGCACGGAAATAAACATTGAAATCATTATATCCTTATGCAGCATAGTCACGTCTTATCTTCCTCCTGCTCTACCTCAATAGGTTATGCCTGTGGAGAGGGTGAGTGGGGTCTTTTATCATGAATCAAGATATGCCCATAAAACAATATTTGAATGTGTTACACCCCGTGCACAGATTCCTTGCGAAAGGAGGCACTTCAGGGGCCCAAAAGTGGGCATGAGAGGCCTGCTGAGCCAGCGGGGGACACTGCAGGAGGGAGGGAAGGGGCCTTATCTCTCCGAGGGCCAGCTCTGGGGACTTTGGAGGGAGAGGGTGACTCTTGCCCACCCGTGGGTGGCGAAACGAAGGGTCACTTGAGGTGAGATGACCAGTGTGGGAGGGAAGGAAAGCCTTTGCTGGGGTCCCTGCAAATGTGAAAGAAAGGTGGTGGGGGAGAGAAAGTCGAAGTTTTGGAGCAAAGGAGATGGAAAGCTGGGGGGATTTTCTTGGTGGGGACCGCCAGGAGAGAAAAGAACATAGCGGGCATTTCCATTTCGCTTTCCCATAATTTTCGATCACTCCCGTTAATTAGTGAAAAGAAAATGAGCAAATAATAAGAAAAGAAGAAATACAATGAACAAATGTTTATTATAAAAAAGTTGTCAGCTCTACTGGCAACAGAATGACCAAACTTTTCTGCAATAGCACTTCTACTTAACTTTTTTTATTCAATTTCGGGTATCATTTTCACCATTTCTTCCAACGTTATTCCTTCTCTCTTTAACTGAGAGGGTTCCATGTCCTTGACCGTGTTAACACACTTACCCTTTTGCATCAACACCCCTACCCAAAGATCCCGGTCAATTCGTGTCCTGCTTCTGAACTGGTTGGGTACCAACTAACTCCCACCCCTGATGTTCTCCAGGGTGTATCATCCGATAACGCAAGGGAGAGATGAAAGTGCCTCCGATTGGACTAGGGTTCTGATGAGGCTTTCTGCTCCCTCTCCGACGATGTGAATTAGGGTTTTTCATAGAATGGTTCTACTTATCATCTAGTCTTATCTCTAATAAGGATTAGGCTACAAAATCCCTACCAGATTCCTTGTCACTCCGGAGGATCGCAGCTGAGAAGATATCTTTTAGGATATTTTTTCGATCGCTGTGTAGGATAGAAAAGTGAGCAATGTAGTATACTATTATATGATTTACATATGTATGGGCGTATGAATGTTTTTTACCATTGATTATGCATGTGCCTAGAACTGAACATCATATGGCATTAATGCGACAAACTAAGTAATCGTATGGACCTAGCAGACTCATACTTTCTCTGATTTTCTTGGCTGTTGGTGACGGAAGAAGGGAAGGGCAACGTTTAGTTATGAAGAGGATCACCTTCCTCGATGACTACATCGAAACGCTCGATGAGGACAGTAAATGAAACCTGATTCTTTCGATGATGACTATTGTGAGCCGGAATAATGAGGCCGTGGAGTAAGGTTGGGTAATCAGTCAGAAATATGAAGGGAGAAAAATGCTTCCATGTGTAATGTGACTGACCATGATGAATCAGGAGTGTTGAATTTAGTAAACAGGAAAATTATCAGACTTATTATAATTCATTACAGAACCATTCACTAATGACTGGTCATAGTTAGAGAAGATAAGGTTGCAGAGTGAGAAGTACATTGAGTGGTCTTCCTATAGGAATATCGTTGAGTACTTTTAGATTAAAGCATAATAGGAGGCAAAGAAAATCATCCCTATGCTTGTGATTGGCTACAAGTCAACATTTAAGTCACCATGTGATAAAAATATTACAACCAAAGGAGTGGCTATAAAGATTGCATCAAGAAGGTTACGCTGTTTTTAAAAACAATTGAAAATTACTTAAATGAGAAAAGATAGATGGAGATAGTGAAAAATCACTTCTCACCAATATGAACATAGGCACAGTCAAAAGTACATTCTTCAATGAGGTGCTTACTAGGCACAATGATGAGTAGTGGTATAGTGTTAGATTTTACAAGTATAATAATACCAACATTTTTATATGTTAGAACTAAAGATGTGCGAGTAATACCCGCGTGTATACTTGAATACTAGAAAGTATTCGAGACTTGAAATAATTATGCTAAAAAAATTCGAGATCTCGAATAATTATGCTAATTACACCATATTTGGCATACTGATGATCTACATCATATGAATTCAAAACTGGACAGAATATGGTGTATCAACACTTTCTGCTAACTTATTAATGCTTATAAAAGTTAATACATATCCAACAGTCCATAATTGGTACAAAAATATTTTATTATAAGTATATATATATTCGTCAATTTTAAACCAAAATTAATTTTTTTTTAACTCTTAGATTTTTACTTCAACAGGCAAGAAATTAATTTTTAAAATAAAATTTAGCATATCAATTGCTATTCTAGTATTCAAAGTATTTGAAATTCGAGTCATGATTTAATATTTGAATTTGATAAATCTACTATTCAACCCATATCTCTATATATACTAGAGTTCTAACTATAGTTAGAACAGCAAAAAAACATCCGCAATATTGTAGCCAGGGATCCTGAGAGAGTTGACCTCATCATTTGTTAGCCAATGTTCATAGATTGTTATAACAGTAAGATTCTTTTGGTGAATAAGAATCTCTAATTCAAGTATCTTATTGCTCATACATTGAGCATTTATGTTCAAAATGGAAAATGCCGAGAATGCAATTTTGTAGCAGATGCTGTAGTAGTTGTACTGTATTCAGTATATGAACTCTTGCTGTAATCTATGAAGCAGGCAAGAGACAGCCATTTAAAATGCAATAGTAGTCAGAATCTTGCTGCTAGTGTTAATTGCATTTTCATGAGGTGATCAATCCTTCGTCTTGATGAAAAGTTTACTTTGTGATGAAATTTTAAATGCAGCAGAACTGACTGTAAGAGCACAACCGCTGAGTATAAATCCTCAAAGGGTTGTGAGGTGCAGTTGAAGCTATACAAAAAATGATAACAAAATCTGTCTTGGACAGAAACATTTGTGAAATGTATAAGAAACATATACATATGGCATTTTTATTACATTAATGTAATAAAAATTGTGCCACAATTTGCATTCGATCAGCTGACTGGTTTTTGAGAGATAAATTTTTAAATTCAGAGTAATTCTTGAAGTAAACACTTTGCATTCCAGCTAAATACTAAAATATATGTTAAAATTTTAATGTGCATGAATTAACCTAAAGACAAAATGCAGAAAAAGAAAATGAAGACAGAGTGAAGAGATGGAAAGAATATCTGGAAGAGTTATTCAACGGAAACAATCTCAGCAAGAAAGTGATCAAAGAGGAAAGCAAAGTCAAAAAGAATGATATGGGAACATCAATATTAAGATCTGAATTTGACGCAGCAGTAAGGGACCTACAGATGAATAAGGCCTCTGGAATTGATGATATTCCCGCCGAACTAATAAAAACATGCAGGAGAGAAAACATTAATCCATCTCTACAAAACCATCTGTAACATGTACTGAATACGAGAAATACCAAGGGCCTTCGAGAAAAACATCAATATTCCTATCCTCAAAAAGAAGACCCTTAAGAAAAAATACTGGTGAAATCCATCAGTTACTGGTGAAATTTGACCAGTAACTGGTGAAACCCATCAGTTACTGGTGAAATTTGACCAGTAACTGGTGAACACTCTTTATTAACTGGTGAAGTCCATCAGTTATTGGTCAGTTTTTGCAAATTACTCAGAAATATTCCCTAGAAACTGGTGAAACCCATCAGTTACTGGTGAAATTTGACCAGTAACTGGTGAACACTCTTTATTAACTGGTGAAGTCCATCAGTTATTGGTCAGTTTTTGCAAATTACTCAGAAATATTCCCTAGAAACTGGTGAAACCCATCAGTTACTGGTGAAATTGTACCAGTAACTGGTGAACACTATAGTGACTGGTGAAGTCCATCAGTTTCTGCAAATGACAGAAAAACATACTCCATCAACTGGTGAAATCCATCAGTTGCTGGTAATTTTTCACCAGTAACTGGCGAACACTCCAGTTGGCGAACTAATAACTGGTGAGGTCTATCAGTTATTGGTCAGTTTTGCTCAATACTTACCAGCTAACTCCAGCAACTGGTGAAATCCATCAGTTACTGGTTAATTTTCACCATCAACTGGTAACACCCTCCAGTGACTAGAAATCCATCAGTCACTCTTCAGCTTGCATCAATCTCTTATGCAGTTATTTCAACTGCTTTGTTGCTGCTTGTTGCAAAACACGTTGTTATTACACGAGGGATATTTAGACAACGTTGCATAGACATCCTATTTGTAACATCCACGATGAGTCGTAAGAATAACGTTACATAGACATCCTGTTTGTAACATCCATATTAAATTGTAAAAATAACATTACATAGATATCCAAGTTGTACTATCAATGATATTATAATCTTAATTGACATTATATAGATAGTCCATGCGTGTTACACAAAATCTGAAACTACACTAAAATTACACCACGTATTAAAATGAGAAAGACAAAAAAAAATATTAATATTATCATTATTTTAAAATTTAAAATAATTATTTTCAAAAATATATAAATATCGCATGATGCAGTGGAAATTTGATTGATATTTGTGTAATACATTAAGGGTTAATACAAAAAAGATATTGTGGAAAAGGTTAATGTACTTCATCTTTTTTGTCACCTTTACCATCAATTCAAGAAGTGGCACATATTTCCTTAAAAGTTGTTATTCCAAACAGTATCCATAGGTAACATATGTTCTATACAGAATTGAAGAGCACAAATGTTTTGTCTGTATGTTTGGGGATTACCAAAAACCATAATAAGCGAACCTGTCCCTGGTGAAAATGGCCACAGACGGCCACAGGAAATTTATGTGGCTGTCTGCGGCCATCCTGTGGCCATCTGCGGCCATCCTGTGGCCGTCTGCGGCCATCTGTGGCTGCTGTGTCCAGTCTGTGGCCATCTCTGTGGCCATGGACATGAATAACCCGTGGCCATAGGAGGCACCTGTGGCCAAGGCCACAGAACTTATTGCCACCTGAGATCATGGCCACTGTCTCTAACTGATACACATTTCTTATAGTATGTACATACCATTGGATATTCCTCATTTTTGGAAGATATTTTTCCTACGTTTGTCCTGCACGGTTATTTCTTAGCCGTTGGGCCAACATTGGAAGGTTGTGATGGGAGGGCTACTGGATTACAGTGCTGTGCATGCCGCGCATGGCCACACACAAGCTGTATATCATCTCACTAAGCACATTTGCTTTGCTCAACTCCGGTATGATGTTTTAGATGAACAAAAACTCTAAGAAGTTTAGTTATAGTAAAGGACTTGCCGAAGAGCTGAAACACTTAATTTTCGCTTCCTTGATAATCATTTAATGAATTCAATACCTACGGACAGGAAATTCAGTTCTGGTTAAACTTAAAACCATTGCTTTTTAAAAATATTAATACAAGAAATAAAGTTCTAGGAAAAAAATTTGATGTCTTTAAACAAGTGCAAATTAATTTTAAATGATACAATTCAAAGTACATACGTTCAAAAACACTACAGTTTAGAAAACTTATTTTTTTTAATAAGAGCACCATCATCAACGATAAATCACAACTTTGGTGCACACGAACAACTTTAACCGAATATTCATTCAAAAGTTCGCGGCTTTGTAAGGTATCGACTATATCGATATAATCGCAATGCTAATCGGCTTCTTCATTCAAAATGGCGGTTGCGAATTGTTGTTTCAACCACGAATATTATCTCCTTGGTTTCAACGTTCATGCATGAATGGTTGTGAATAATTTGATCATGTAAAGTCAGCTCGCAGGCAAGCAACTGGAATGAAATTGATCTCGAAGCATAGCGTTTTTATGAAGTTCGTCACATAGAAGCTTACTTAAAAATTGGAATTGGCTAATAAGATACGGTGAGTAAATTTTTGTCTTTACGAAGTGAGACTACTGAAGAAAATTCACGAATTTTCAATGTTTTTGTTTAGATCTGCCCTTCATATAGTCTTTCTTTTCACAATTCTTAACATAAGAAGTGACAGCATTTATTTTTTTTACAGGCACGTTATATCAATAACATACTGGGACGAATGCAGGAATTAGGAAAAGATCACAATTCAACTTTGCGATTAATGCGAAAATGTTTTGTGTTTGTGTCTTCCTCAGTGGAGTTATGACTTTCATTGAGTTTTCTAAGAACTCCTTCTTCAAAAAATATACTTTTACTTTGAGTGGACCATTGTTCTTTTAAAAGACTTGGTTACTGAATACCCTGATAAACCTTTTAAAATGCAGTGTTGTGCAAGAAGCAAGCTAGATTGCAACTGTTGATTCCCATGCCATGTGGTGTGACTTTGGCTTATGTCGCGTTGGATATTGCCTGAAATGTGAAATCGTATTTCAATTGTGTGCTATATAGGCAAGTGAATGCAGTCATTGAAATTTGAAGTAGTGCCAATAAATATTTGAATATACAGCTGTTTTTGTTTAAAATCGTAGATGGTGCTTTCGAGTTGTTCCTTGAAGTTACATTATGACGATTATTGGTTGTAGCCGTCACTTTGTGGAGTCCATTCCGTCGTCTGTTCCATTACTATCTGATGTCGTACTAAAATATCAGTATTCTTTTAAATCCAACCTGATCTTCAGCCATGTTAGCTTTAGTTAGTAAAACCAAGACTACAGTAAGTGCAGCCTTAAGGTTGGTTTGATTATTGAGGATTCTTTATTGTTTTTTTTGCATTCATGCTGCATCTATTATTCCATTTGCCTGCATATGCCCGTTAGTTGTTGGAGTTTCTTTGATAAGAAATTTCAATATGAAATCTTTTGAGGTTAGGGGATTGTAGCTTTGTTTACTAATGCTGTACCTGATTTTTGAAGGTTAAATTTGGTTCATGTGTTTGGGTATTCCATGCAAAAGTTGAAGTAGGTGGATGTAGAGGGTGTAATAAGGTTGCACAAAAGTATCTGCTCATTAAATATTGGGGTCAGAAGACTTTTAGTGAGATACTGTTTTTCACTTGTGTATCATATCTATGGAAGTTGTGGTAAAGAAGACCAAAAGGGACTCTTATTAGCACAGGTATTGTAGGTATGACACCTAACTTTCACCTGTAACTGGTGTCTGAAAAACAGATCAGTTTTTCACCAGTAACTGGTAAGCATTTCAAAAACTGGTGAATTCTCTCTCCAGTAACTGGTGAATTTTCTCACCGGTAACTGGTAAGCATTTCAAAAAACTGGTGAATTTTCTCACCAGTAACTGGTAAGCATTCCAAAAAACTGGTGAATTTTCTCACCAGTAACTGGTAAGCATTCCAAAAAACTGGTGAACTTTCTCACCAGTAACTGGTAAGCATTCCAAAAAACTGGTGAACTTTCTCACCAGTAACTGGTGATTTTCTCACCAGTAACTGGTGAATTTTCTCACCAGTAACTGGTAAGTGTGTTTCAAATAACTGATTAATTATTCATCAGTTATTTACCAGTTAATTCACCAGTATTTTTTCTTAAGGGGAGAGCAGAGAATTGTGAAAATTTTAGGACTATAAGCCTGATGACACATGCATTGAAGATATTGACAAGAATCATCTGCAGAAGAAAAGAAAGAAAAGCAGAGAAGTTCCTGGATGAATAAAAGTGCAGATTAAGGAAAAGTAAGGGTAGCAGAGAAGCAATTGACCCTTAGGCTGCTCATAGAAAAGAGAATGGAGAAGAACAAGCCAACCTTCATTGCATTTGTGGATTTAGGAAGACTTTTGACAATATTGATTGGAATTTAATGCTTGGAATTCTGAAAGGAATTGGAATGTCATACAATGACTGAAGAACTATCCACAGTTTGTATAAAAACCAAAGAGCTGTGATAAAATCTGGACCCAGCTGTTAAGAAGCAAGAATAAGGTCAGAAGTGAGACAAGGCCGTCCACTATCTCTCATAATTTTCAATGTTTACATAGAGAGAGTCATCAATGAAATCGAAGAGAAGTCTTTTGGAGTGAATATCCATGGAGAAAAAATTAGCATGCTGCGATTTGCCAATGACATAGCATTCGTAGCTGAGACAGAGAGGGATATGAATAAGATTCAAACAACCGTGGAAAAGACAATGGCTGAATATCAGCTGAAGATAAATAAGAGGAAGACTAAGATATTGGTGTACAGCAAGAGAGAAGAGGCCAAAACCAACGTTATACCAGGAAAACCAAAACTGGAAGAGGTGAAAGAGTTATGTTAACAGGGAAGACGAGTAACCAACGATGGACAAAGCAAGAAAGAAGCAGTCAGTAGAACAGCTCAGGCAAAGAGGGCATTCTATCATAAGAAGAATCTACTTACAGCTGGAAATACACTCTTAGAAGTAAGGAAACAATTTATCAAAACGTACATCTGGAGCCTGTTTCTTTACGGCAGTGAGGCATGGACAATGACAGAAGCGGAGAAGAAAAGGGTGGAAGTATTCGAAATATGGTGCTACCAAAGAATGATGACGATAAAATGAATCGACCGAGTGACAAATGAAGAAGTCTTTAAGTAGCCTATTTCGTAAGGATCCCATGAACTGGCAGTGTATTTCAAATGAGGTCTAACAAGGGAAAAGTAGCGAAGTTTACAAGTAGTAAAAGAGGATTTCTCATACACGGTCATCACATTTGCCCAGTACTTTTTTGATGGATCCCAGATTAGAATTAGCTTGACCCATTACAGTAGAAACTCGAAAATACGAACTTCGAAATTACGAAATTTTTATTTTACGAAGCAAAATCTTCGGTCCCGACCAAAAGGGTATCTAAGTGTATGTAACAGTACGCGATATTACGAAATAACGAAGTTTTAAAATTACGAACCTCGGATCTTGGTCCCGGCGTGTAAAAGTTACTCGTTTATACGAATAGTGATGGATCACAGTAACGTTTTCCGGCGCTCCTTGTAAGATTTAAACATCTAATTAATCATCGTCGCCGAATACATTATGCACTTAATGTATTACCTGAACGATATATCATTTTTCAATGCTACAATAGTAAAGGTGTGGTTTCGCTGGGGCATCCCGCGGCCGCGTGCGGCGTCCGCGTCCAGCAGCCGGAAGTCACTGCCGTACTCATCCAATCTATATCAAATGGGTTCGGTTTCACTGATACGTCTCGGCCGTCGTGTTCGACGGCTGATGCCCGACGTCTGCGTCTCGACTGTTTCGAGAGCACCTAGGAGACGCCTAGTCGGGCAGTCCCAAATTTCGGTGATTTTTCTGCTCTCCTCTCTCCGCATTTTATATTACGCGTCCTTTCCAGCTCTTTTTTGTAAAACTACTTGCAACATTGGTCGTCCTTTTCTTCGTCTTCCAACAAAACTAAATCGTCACCATCCATTTAAGCGTAAAATCAACTCATTCTCAGGAAACACAAACCGATAATAAATTTTTAATTAAACTAAATACGCATTCTCCCACATCGACCAGCCTCGGAAACAGGATGTAGACGCCTGAATGAAACCACCCGGCCGCGTCATCCAGACGCAGCGGTTGGACGTGGTCGCTGGACGCCACAGTGAAACCAGACCTTAAGGACGACTTTGAATCGTAGGCATCGTAGCTCATAAAATATGAAACCAATCTGACATAAAATGCGTTCGGCTTTGTAACCACGAGTCCACAGAGTTGCCAACGAGTAAAAAAATGTAAAGTAGTCGTGTACGGATATACTCGCCGGCGAGAGACTAATTGCTACAACCAGCATTTTCCTCTCATGATCCCTGGCATTTTTTGTTACCAGTTTTCCCAAACATAAATCCATGATGAATATTCATGGTATAGAAATCTTTTGCTGCGCGTTTGCAATAACTACGACATGTATCGGAGATGGTGCTATGTTGTTCGAGCGGTAGATTCAGTCGTGAATATAACCCAAGGAAGCTTTTTTTCTCACTATTCCAGACTGATTACACTCAACCTTGCTCGACGGCATAATTATTCCGGCTGGCAATAGTTATCATCGAAGGACTCATGTTTAATTTACCATCCTCATTGAGCGTTTTGATGTAGTCATCGAGCAAGGCTCTTCATACGCATTTCCCTTCCCTTCTTCCAACAGCAAAGAAAATCAGAGAAAGTATGAGTTCGCATGGTTCATAGGGACTTAGTTTAACGCAAATTAATTCTAAAGGAAGACTAGTTCTGGGCGCATGCATAATCAATGGGAAAAAACGCTCAAGCACCCATATATATATATTTGTATCGGAAAATGGTGTACCCTCCTCCCCTTTCACTCCAACATAGCGATTGAAGAAATATCCTAAAAGAGAGATCAGCTGCGTTCCTGCAGATCGATAAAGAAACTTTTGAGTGTTTTGTAGCTTAATCCTTATTAGAGATATAATCAAGAAGAGGATAAGTGGAACCATCCTATGAGATGCCGAAAGTCACGCCGTCGGAGAAGGAGCAGAAAGCCTCGTCAGCATCCTAGCCCAATTGGAGGCGCTTTCATCTCTTCCTTGTGCTATCGGACGACACCCCCCCGGAGGACATCGGGGGCGGGAGTTAGTTGGTACCTAGTCAGTGCGGAAGCAAGAAACGAATTGGCCAGGATCTGTGGGTAGTGGCGTAGGAAAGGAGTTCCGAGTGTTTTAACGGTCATGGACATGGAACCATCACAACCAAAGAGAAAGAGAAGGGGAATATCGTTGGAGAAGGTGAAAATGATTCAAGAAGTTGAATCAAATAAGTTAAGAAAAAGTGCTTTTTCTCTCTCACTTGCGGCTAATCTATCCCTCCCACACTGGCTATATTTCCCCTTCAAGTGACCCTCCGTGTCCCCCCTTCCCGCTCTATGAGTGGGCACGAGCCATCCCCCTCACACCCAAGCCCCCCGTGCCCGCCCTCCGGGATATCAGGCCCCTTCGAGTGCCCCTCCGTCCCACCCCCTCAACGCTAGGCTAGCATGAGATGCCCCCCGCTGACTTTGCAGGCCCCCCATACCAACTCTTGGGCCCTTTAAGAAGTTCCCTCCCCAATCTCAAGGAATCTGTGCACGCCGATGGGTCTAACTCAGCGTAAATATTGTTTTGTGGGCATATCTTGATGCATGGTAAAAGCTCCACTCGCCAGAGTCATGTTTTCCCTCTCCGCCGACGCAGCAAATTGAGGTAAGGGAGGAGGAAGATAAAATGCGACTATTCGGCGTAAAGCTGATGATTCATTCGAGGTTTATTCTTCGCGCGCAGCCCTTGGCCTTGAATCCCAGGTGGATCACCCTCACAACAGTCGTAGGATACTACGGGGTCATGGGCCTCGCAGCTGTTTTTGTGAGCGGGCGAATGGAGTAACCCCCACCCATAGCGAGGGGGAAAGGAGGGAAAGAAGGCAGCTTCCAGCTTGATGCGTGGCCTGACCTGGAGCTGCAATGCTTGGACGCTAGTCTCCTTGCTTGATCGTAAGCAAAGGAAAAACGATTAGCAAAATATCCCAAATTTCAATTCAATAGCGAATGTTTAAAAGAATTCTGAGATATAATAAATGAAGAGCAGGCAGGCAGACCTAATCTGAATAGAACCACAACTGAAGCTTTCGTGTAGTAGAGTGAAAAACGAAAATTATTGATTTGTAATGTTGGCATCGTTAGTAGCCGATGAAGTGTAAAAGGAACTATCAACCTTCACCGTTGAAGTGCGTGGCTTGTACACCCTACTTCTGAAAGGAGGTACACAGCTGGACTCTTCTATAAGCTCTTCTTTCAGCTCTATCATCTCGGAAATAACCACGCACAAATAAGCTGAATCCAAGGGAGAAAAACGATTGTTATTTCGGGAAATTAATGGGCTTAGCATTATTTATACAAAATACATAACGTGTATCCATCGCATAGCATCCGCGAGAGAATCTTATTTTCACTGTCTTAGCTTAACGTAGGTAGATACATATATTATGCCTGACGCGGAGAAAGGACCATCTTCTAACGAAATTTTATTCCTCTAATTTCAATATCAGGTGCCAATGATCGCGCAAGTCGCACACTTCCTTGTTGTATGCATCAATCAGTATTACTAATGATTAAACATCGCTTCAGCTTCAGTTAAAGAGTTCTACAGTTAGGAAATAATATAGAAAAATGCGCTATGAAGCTTCATAGGCTTATTCCAAACTGCACAAAAAATTTTGCAAAGACGCTTCATTGCCTAATCATTCATTGGAAAAAAGAACGGCAAGTTAGTTGTCGCGATGTAAATTTCCGCGGGGCTTAGATGGGAGTTTAATTCTTCCGAGTTTCGGGATTTCCGCCGTGAAAAGATGGAACGATGTGGTGGAAATCCCGAAAATGGGAAGAATCAACCTCCGACAAATAAGTTGCGTTAAACTGTTTGCACCTTGTGGGCATGAACACACATTTAAGTATACTTTTATGAATTATAGCTTCGTAAATCATGCAAGTACGTCGCGAGAGTTCATCTTAATTTAAGGAAACGAAAAAGAGCTTCATCGCGATGTTTTTGAAAGATACTCGTTGATACGAAATTTGATATTACGAAGTGCCGATTTTTCCGGTCCCGTCGACTTCGTAATTTCGAGTTTCTACTGTATTTCACGTGTGTACACCAAGAAAGATTATGTGTTAGTCGTATTCCAAGATATTTGAATGGATTCCATGTTTGTCAATTTATTATTCCTTATGAAGTAAATGATGTGGAGCATGTTTCTTTATGGCAGTGAGACATGGACAATGACAGCAGCAGAGAAGAAAAGAGCATTCGAAATGTGGTGCTACAGAAGAATGATGAAGATAAAATGGATAGACTGAGTGACAAATGAAGAAGTCTTAAGAAGAGTGGGAGAAAAGAGAAGCCTGCTGAAAACTCTAAGAAGAAGACGGGATAACTAAATCGGGCATATCTTAAGACACGATCGCCTGATGAAGACAATCATCGAGGACAAAGTGAACAGGATGAATGGAAAAGGCAGGCTTCGTAAGGCTTACATGGAACAGGTTGTGAAGGATGTGAAAGAGAGGAATTACATTAATATGAAGAGGTTGGCCGATAGAAGAATCGAGTGGAGGGCTGTGTCAAACCAATTCTTGGATTGTTGACCGATGATGATGACAATGATGAATTAACCTGGAGTCAAATTAGTAAAAATATATAATAGGATTATAATTGGATTTTCTACAGACATTATGGTGCCTACTTCATAAACGCCCTTCAAATTTGTGATGCATAATATTTTGGTCAGCAGTAGTTTACTTCATCCCAGCAAAGCATAGTCCCATCATGTACATTATAAACCATGGGTATCAAATAAACAATATTTTGACCGGTATGAAAATCTGCTGGTACCACAGTGTGTAATATACTGATTCCCAGGTAGAGGATACAAGATGATGCCACTTCCAAGCAAGGTAAGGACATTATGCTTCCACCCCCTATATTTACTCAGGACCATTTATAATGAAGGTAGAGGGGCCAAATGTTAGATTTGTTAATCGTGGACTAGTTTTCCCAACCCTTATTTTGAAGTGCATCGCTGTAATGTTGCGGATAATCTTTCATTAATTGGTTTAAGGTAGTTCTCCAGCTCTCACTGGTACCAGAAGAGAAGTCTCGTATAAAAGAAATAACAATGCCAAGCCAAAATGTGAACCCAACTTTGAATTTGCTTTGTTTCTACACCTTTTGCAGCAGTGTGTGCCATTGCACCAGTAGAATTATCTCAAATGAGCAAATTATGCAGCATTCACTATAGGAACATCATACGTACCAGCCGTTGGCTACAGTGCCAGAGCTATGTCAGCATTAAGGTCAATTGACTGAGGGTGATGTGTATTGGACACGGCATTGCAGAGACATTTGTGGCTTATGCTGCTTGTCTACAGTGCTCAAATTGGTTGATTGGCACAAGAGTGAAATGGTTTGGACAACATTGTATATGAGGAGGGGAGTACTTTTACATAAAGTTTTTGTGATGGTTTATCCTCAGTTGCCAGGTAGCTATTTCTACTGAACTACATTCCTCACTGACGAAAAGGTATGCGATATATTTTCTTTTTTTTTTTGAAGCAGTATATATACCACCAATTTTCTGGATGGAAGTTCTCACTTAAAGCAATGGTGATCCTGAACTTATGCTATCACCCTTACTGCAACATTTTGACCATGTGTTACCATACCTAGAACAGGTTTGGTAACACACATGAAGCAGATGCTTGAACAGCATCTTTCACCTTTCGGCATGTTTCCATTCGCATTTTCTTTTATCATCACTTCCAAAAGCAGTCCTTTCATTTCCCTTTTTGATCTTCCGTTTTCGAATTTTGTCGATAAAATACTGAATGGAATTCACATGAAGGACTCTGTGGACTTATAGTTATGAAAAATTAGTTTTCTGGAGTAAATTCTGCGATTTTCTATCTTGGTGAAGACCTTAAGCCAACCTTAGGATTAGAGATGAGTCTATACCAAAATTTATCAACTCTCAATACCGATTCCTGAAATACCATCAACCTATGCAATGTATATGTACCTACCTATTTTTCCTATACATAAAAATAATAATGTTCTATGAAATCTAAAAATACAATTACAAAACTAAAATTTGAATACTTTGGGAAAAATTCTCATATTGCACTATGAGGGCATTATGAAAATAAAAAAGTTTGATATCACTGAGTTTTATAATTTTTACATAAGCATGTTTAATAACAAAACATGCTGAATATTGGATTAAAAAATATCATAACATTCAAAATAATATGACTGTCATGTCATAAGTTTAATTTTAATATGATTAATAATTAGTTATGAGAGTAATAAAAACACTAACCTAAATTATAATTCAAATTTTAAACATTAAAAAATATGAATAAAAGGTCATGGAACAAACCCTTGAGCCTATTTTAGGTTTTTGTTCAAAAAACCAAACTTTTTAGCCTCTCTGGATGAAGGCGTTTTAGTTTCCAGTCCTAAATCCTTACATTGCTTTCTGATAATGGATTCTGAATTTCATTTATTTTCAAATCCTACATTTTTAATCTACAGAAAAACAACAACATTTTTAAAAAACAAGTCATTTATAGCAAAAAAAATTAACTTCCTATCGTCTGTGTGGATGTATTTTCCTGGATCAAGATTTACGGATGCAATAACTCTTATTTTATTACTTCTAATATAAAGTTCACTTTCTTTATCACGCCCTTTTCAAACAATACATTTTGAAAGCTGTACAACTATTCTTTACAGTGTAGTTAAAAGAAACATTATGAGTTTCTTTTCATTAATATTTTAATTATTTTCCAAAATATAATATCCTATAAGTATTGCCATATTTTATCACCCTCTATCCAGAAAGGTATAGATGTAATTATAGAAAAAGGACTTTGGAGCATATCACATGCATCACTCTACAAATGCATCACTCAAAAATACACTGTAAAGTTTACATATTTTTTCCACGGTTTTAATTCTGCAATAAAATATTTTTCCAATCACTTACACTAATGCCAAATTTTACTATTTTTGTTTAATTTGTTGACTAATATATTGACATTAGATTTCTAATAATCTACTTTTTGTAACTGCTTGCCTTACCCAAGGAATACAGCAAGGACAGTAATTACTAGGCAGTGTTAACCTTTAAACACCGGATTTAAATGTACTTCGAAGTCCCACCCTGCCAGATTTAAATTAGCCCTGCCCTTGCCTGCCGTGGATTTAAATAGCAAAAAATGGCACTTTCGGCAGTGAGAAGCACCTAACAGCATGCCAATATTGGCACTTTCGGCATTTAAAGGTTAAGGATCAAACGCGCGACCACCTGCACTCTAGCTCTCATTTTTAACTACTATCATTAGCGAGGTTCATGTGAGTCCGGAGAATGTAGGTGACCCACGTGACATTCTGCTTAATTTTATTCCCGCACATCCCGGTGTGGATCTGACTTCAGTAGCAAATGAAACGAAAAATCCGTGGGTCTTTGGATCTGACCCAATCATCCCTAATTTCTTAGTGATACATTCATAAATCTAATTTAACCAATGAAATTATAAAAAAAGTGAGTATTTAAATTGAATGATAACATTTTTGATGCAATGACTGAAAGAAAATATTGAACTGAGATAGGGATCTACACTAGCTCTCGATGTCCGCCTGATCCCGGTGAATGTAGGCTACCTGCGTTGCATTCAACGTATTTTTTTTCTCGCGATACTGGGGTAATGGGGAAAAAAGTCATACATCTTTATTTGCTTCTAGTTGCATGGAAAAATTTTCATCTTATTTCGTGATCTGAATTACACAACCTCTACTTTTCAATATCTACCACATCTATATTCCATTCAGGGGATGCTTCGATCGCTAAGCCGGAAAAATTTTAAATATACAATCCAGATCCGGTTTTACTCTGTCTTTGGATCCCGATCTGAATAAAATGAAAGATCCATGGATCTTTGGACCTGACGGATCCGATCCGACCATCCCTAGTATCAATGGTATTGGCTATAGGCGATCGATTCTTGATACCGATCTACAAGAATCGGTGGTATCGAGAATTGACACATCCATACTTAGGATACAGACTGGATCACCGGCAATATCGGTGATGTATCATCACCAAAACAAATAATCACTGAACAGTTTATAAAACTAATTATTCACTACTCAATGGAATATTATAGTTTTTATATTGTCTTACCACACTGGTATTTGACTTTTTGTCATCCATTTTTAAATTTTAAGCTTAAATTTCCTACTTGAAATTTAAGCTTACAATTTTTTTTGCTCTCCATCATGATCGATACAAATGCAATCATCACTAATGCTAGGTTAATCCTTACTCAACAAGATGGTAGATATCCAAAGAATGAGGTGGGCCCCAGGAACAACTGATGGCAAAGAAGTGGAGGCAATCTTAAATCATGGGAGTGGCAAAATGCCTCGGAGTGGCAATAGGGGATGCAAGTTAGACCTTAGTTCACAATTGTAGGAGAAGACAGCATGCAGGAAAATAATCAGCCGAAGACCTTAGTTTAAATTTTGATAATCAGATGATGATGTAAAATATTTATAACTGAGGAGTGCTATAAAAGGGAATGGGGTTACCCAATATGCAAAGAAACATTACTTAACCGGATCACCAAAAATAAGCATTTGTTGTAGGTGGGATTGTTAGCTTGGCAAATTTACCATTTTTGATGGGGGAAAGCCTAGACTCCATTAAAACTGGGCAAGACGCAAGTGGGATAGGCTGTATTTCATAAATCAAACAGTGGTTGAAGCACCATTGGAAGATGCTATATTACCCCTGAAGCCTGTACAAGACAAATAGTTTCCCTATATGTGCCATGCTTGGTAAAATTCCTCTCGGTTGGTTCTCTCCACACAACACTTCAATTTTGAGAACATTACATTTGTCTATATTATTGTTCAGAACTCACTCACCTCTTTTACCCCCCTTGCTTTGCATAAAAAAGTTTCACATTTTCATCATTTCCGAGAATGCATTTTAAATGTGAAAACATAACTTTACTTTTTTACCATCCATTTTAGGTTAAATCACAGACGCAAATTTAATAACACTTTTTTATTTTAAAATAGGACATATTTGAACATAGAGCACAACAACTTTCACTTGAAGGACAGAAGAGTTTGCTATTATGATGATTACCAGAATAACAACCAACAATACCTGCTGGCTTAAATATTTCTTACTCTCTCCCATCCCAAACATCAACTCAGTTTCCTAAAATGCATTGATATATCATCCACCGATAATTCCAGCTGCATTAATTCAGTTCTTAAAAAAAATAAAAAATTTATCAGTCTCTCTTTTGAGTAACTATGCCAAAGGCTTTCATACACTCCTTCACTTGGCTAGTCTGCCAAAAAAAATGAAAATAGTTGCAGAATCCAACAGATGTATTTGACATTAACAAAGGTATTAAAACCATCATAAAACCATTGATTGGCAGGTTACCTTTCACTGATGGCCATAATACTTGCCAGTCAAAATAATTGTGCCTCTCGTTTAAAATTGCATCAACTCTTATTATTATGAGGTATAAGAGTAAAGGCTATTACTTGAGATCAGAGGTAACATGAATCACATTTAATCAAACAAAACAATTCCATCTATAAGCAATGGGCGTCAAAGATAAGTGCCATGAGCAATGTTTACCAATTGCTGACAATGCCAATTTTAAAATAAAGTTGACCTCTGAAGGGAAGCATGCGTGCAGGTGTAACATGAAGCAAAAGGAACACGCAAGCCACTGTCCTGTCCCTTGCGCATCCACTCCATAAAAAACAATAATCTCCATCAACAAAAAATACGTACACTTAGTCACCGAAGTCCATTCATGCATCAAACGGCAGCCTGTGTCATTCATTCTACTCCATTGCAATATACAGCCCCTTTGAGAAGACACAACAAACATGTGGTCTGTGGATGCTAAAACAATACGGGCATGTAGCAGCCCATGGTGTCATCCAGGACCATAGAAAAATGAGGTCTTGGCTGGGTTGGTTCTTCCAAGCTTATTGTTAAAGCCTCCATTACCTAGGATTTGTTCACTTTTTGGGAGTAGGGATGTATTCTGCAGCTTTCTTAAATGGAGTATATATTACCGCCATGGGATGAGACCAACATTGTGCTTGTCTAAGCAACCCACAGTCTTTCTTCAACCCTCCCCATCAATCGTCTCCTCCGCCCCTATGGGGATTCCCTCTCGGCCACCCCCAAAAGCACCCCCTTCCTCTGCACAGCCCTTGCTCACATCTCCGATCCCCTTGGCCCTCAAATTCGCCCCCGAGAGCGTGCTGTCCTCCTCGCCCGACTGCTGTGCTTCCCCTCCCCCTTCCGTCACCTCAGGACCACCTTCAAACGTCGGCAAGCAATCCGGACCCAACGAGTCCAGCAATGGCGACCCGTGCGGGCTGAATCCTCCTCGACTACTGCTCCCGGGCCTCTCCCCACTCGCCCCCACTGAGCCACACAAGGACCCTCCATCTGGGCCATGAAGGCCCTTCTCAGATCTACTGACTTGGTGGTGGAGCTCCAACAGCTGCTCTTCCAACTTCTGATTGATGGATCTGAGTGCATTGTATTTCGTCTCCACAGCCTGAAAAGACAAAAACAATTGAGTACCTACGCTTGGCTAACTGCCTTAACTTCAGTAGAGTTTAAACATATTTTAACTTTCTAAGTGACTACATTATTCTATGATTTAATCACCCACTGGTCATAATGCATAATAGAGACGTTAGGAACGAGTGCTCCAAAAAATTACAAGCAGTTTTCAACTGGACTTCATCAAAATCCATTAACCCTTTGCACTCGGGATTTTTTCACCCTCTATACCAGCAGTCCACCCGGAATTTAATTTTAAATACCCCTGGATTTCGTGTGTTGAGTGTCACTTGACATGCGAGCTGGTAGTGAGCTACACAGTGTCAAGTATCACTCAACACCCGAGTGGAAAAGGTTAAAAAAATGATAATAGCATTGTGACCAGAACTTAAGCCAATAACTTTTACCCAGTGCTAATACTTAATACCGTATGTATTCAAGTATATGTAAAGATGGGTAAATTACCGTAATTTTCAATTGAGGTAAATTACCATGGTAAATTACGGGTACTTTCAAAAATTACCATAATTTTCCGGTAATTTTAAGTTTTGAGCTGCTAATCCTTATCAGAGGACTCAAAACGAAGTCAAATAGCATTGAGACAAAAATGCCGATGCTTATATCAAACACATCACGACGTTCATCAATAATAACTCATTAAAAAAATTAAAACGAATTTGGCAGCAACATGCAAGTTGCCTCTCTTTTGTCACACTATGAGAAATTTTCGTTCCGAAGACATACCTCTGTGCAATGTGCATTTGTTATTTTATTCTGAATTAATTGGAAATAATCATAGACACAATGTAAACAAAATCGTTTTAGCTTCTTAATTTATGATATCACCCATTCCAATGGTTACTTCGTGAGGAAGAATTTTTTTGAAAAATAACTTTTCTGAAAATTACCATTTATTACGGTAATTTTCAGGGGTGTTGGTAATTTACGAAAAATACCACGGTAATTTACCAAGTTGCACATCTCTAAGTATATGTCAACCATTAAATACAAAATTTCCACAAAAAAATTGAGAGTCAACCTATGCTAATTTACTAAGAATCATGATATTCATGATCACCTCACAAGAGGTAGACATGATTTGCAGTGAGACAGCACTATCTTATTATTTTCTTCAGTACTCGGCCTGTCACCAGGAGTCATTAAATATACAAGTCACAGTCGAGCAGTCGTTGTGAATGAATCAGAACGCGTCCGAGCACAGCACGCCGTTATACACAATCCCCTTGTTGCTTCTTACCATGAAATGCCTCAATCTCAGTGTAAATCCTGTGGTAATATAATAAGGCGTAACCAGAGGTCAGATTGCTGCAACGAGTGTAACAAGAGCTTTCATACAACGTGCCAGTCAGTGCCGGACGATGTGTTGATATCATTTGATGATGGCCAACAACGGTGGAGTAGTCAAACCTGCAATGCTGGTGCCCTGAGTAATCGTCCAGACTGCGCAGCAAATGAAGCTACACAGCGGATGGTGTCATGCAGCACTTTGGAAGATTCGTGCTATTGCTGCGAGAACTTTTGGAGAAGATCTCAGTAATGCAAAATAAGCAGATTGAGTTGAAAAATTCATTTAATTTGTGGAATAACATCATTCGCAATTACACGACGGCACTAAGTGAACAAACAAAAGCTTTAGAAGCAGTCCAATGTAATCTTGGTAAACTGAGTGACGGATTAGATAAACTTTTTGGGGAAAATATTGCCTTGAATAAGCAAGTACGTGATCTTGAGGATAAGTTGAAAAGTTTGGAGCAGGAATCACTCTGGAATACTGCTGAAATACATGGTGTTCCGATGTCAAAAGACAATGCTCCTGCAGCAATTGTATGTAAAACGGGTCTTGCTTTGGGTATTAATCTCAATGGCAGTGGTATTGATGCTGCGCGTACAGGGCAGGAGGGGAGCATTCTACCCAAGCCAAGCATCCGCTGCTTGTTGCATATTTCACCCAATCAGGCCTGGCAGGAGACTTTGTTTGATCCAGGAGGGAGAAGAGAAATCTAACAGTTATCTATCACAATGGAACAGTTCCACCATATTGACCGTGAGACAATGTTTTACAAAAATTTGGGGGTTCAACCTATTCATGAGATCAAACTATACATGACTATATCCACTATGTTTACACAATAAACTTCTAATGACAATAACATAGCCACCACATATGCATCGATTGTATCACTTGGGCATGGTGAAAATTTTTATGATCAAAGGGGTTCTAGCTAGGGAGTCAGTGGCTAGTCTTGCACTGAAATATAAAAATTAATAAATTGGAGGGGTGGGTGGAGGCCTTTCCTGTAGTCCCCCTGGCACTTAGACCTCTTTAGGTCCATTGTGCCAACCCACATTTAACCTGCCCACCACTTGCGGACAGGGGACAAGAGCACCGCGGTAGAGGTATAGAAGGGGGTTACCCATCCAATCTCCATCTGGGCCCAACGTTGCTTTACTTTGGTGATCTGATGGGAACCGGTGTGCCAACGTGGCTAGGCCCTTGCCCAGTCTTGCATTTACATATAAATTAAGATGATACATAGCTATGGAAAATAGTGACACTGCAATGCTGTCACTTCAATGACAAAAATTCATTGTAACCAACAATGAGCAAAATTATATTTACCTCCAGCTGCTCCTGGTATTCCTCTTTGGCACATTTTAAAAGCCTTTTCTGATCTGCTATCAGCATGTCCTTCCTCGTCACAATACCCTCCAGTTCGGAAACACGTGACTTTGCTGCTTCTAAACTGGCACTCTTAGAATCCATGAGCTGCTGCATGCCTGTAAGATTTATCATAAAATCAAGTGTAAATGTGCAATACTAACTGGTATTAAGTGCTCTCCATAAAATGATAATGGGGAGTTTTGGTTGTTTTATGTTCTATTGAATTGCAAGTGGGAAAATGAGTGTCTACAAAGATTGAGTAGAAGAAAATTATGCAAAGGATAGGCTATGCCATACCAAATTTGAGCATAAAAACAAAATTGCCCCGAGTTTAGCAAATGTTAACTGTAAATTATATCTTACATCTTTTTTTAAACTTTTAATAGCAAAAAAAGCTAAACTTGTTCACACAGAAATTGCTCAATTTATTTAGTTATCAGTAAAATTGTTTATGTCATAGTACTTTTTCCATAAATAAAAATATTGGTGTGCCTGTATACTGCCAAACAGCCAGTCATGGAGAAACATGCTTTCCAACGTATTACAAATGGGATTTCAGTTAGGGTGTAGCAACACTATGGCCATATTCCTTTCAGGGCCAAATGGAGGCCCATGCTGAATTTGGCCTGTGTATGGCCCAGGAACTAATATGGCACAGTAACAGCTGGCCAAAATGAGGCCACAGTTTTTGTATTGACAGCGAATGCAAGCTCACTGCTCACACTGATTAAAATGTTTGGGAGCAAATTTGTGAGAAATTGCCGTGTTTCAATACAGACATTAGTTTTTATTACTATTATCAGTATTATGAGGTATAATATTATATGATATAAGGGTCATTCCACCTCAAGTCAACAAACGTTTGTCCCTTAGGGTCTCAGATTTTGATAAAAATTGGTGTATGGGAACAAAATTAACTCAAACTGAATACCCTCAAGCAGTTTCGTGAAAAAAAAATTTTTGAGCGAATTATGCATGTTTTAATTTTTTCGCATTTTTAGCAAAAATCCGAGCCTTAAATCATATTATCACTTATATCTCCGCTCGTAATTGTCATACAGGAATGATTAATAGCTCTTTTTAAAGCTAAATATTTATTGAATGCAAATGTATCAAGAAAAAATTATTTCTTCTAAACCCTATTGTAGTTAATTACTAATGTTCAAAAAATTGTTAAAAAACTTTTCTCAAATACTCCATCTCAGAATCGGCCGAAACTTTTTTTCCGTAATCTAAACATACCCAGCTAACTATTCCAAAAACAAAATTTAGTGGCAATTAATAAATGCATTTTTTATATAAATATTTAAACATTTACAATCTTCTCTCGCGTGGCTCGTCGGCTCCCCCCCTTGGAATACATGCAGCTGACAGGCGATGCAAGCCTAAAAATTTCCTAATTGCTCAAGGTCGTGGCTATATGAGATAAAAATATTTTTTAAACTATAAATGTTAAAAACAATTGTTATTTGTTCTTTCACTTTTCGAGCTAAATATTGAGTTGATCCAAATTTCTCTTGAATTTTTGCCACACTCCAGCTTTTAGGCAGTGTAGACAGGACTAAAATTTTTTCACAGTAGGAATTAGCTTCAGCATATTTTTCCTTGAGTTGACTTAGCATTTCACACCCTACTAACCATTATGGGCCGAAGGAAGTTTTTGCTTTTCCCCATAATTTCCCGATTGCTCTTCGATAAACAGAAATAGTTTTATGAATTTTTTCTTTAGAGTTTTTTCTACTTCTCAATTTTTTTCTATTAACTGGTGATGTACCACTTTCGGATAAACTCAGGTTGATTTTTTCTAGCACAGATTGACGAGGTGAATAAGGTACACCATCGCCCTCTCCTTGTGAGTCACTGTCATTGTTGGAGTTGTTTGTAGGTAGGGATACATGAGCCTCCGCAAATTGCAAACCAGAAGGCCCCGGTTGTGACAGTACTGCTTCTGCAGACACAAGCTGCTCAGGAACGTCTACTTGATGACTGATGGGAGACCTCGGTGTGTCACCTTTCGCGACTCCCTTATTCAGAAGCACTCTGCACTGACGACACAATTTTCTGCCCTCGACCAAAGACATCACTCTAGTGCTGAAAATTTTCGATTTGTAATATTTGGCAGTAATTGTATATAAATTAGCACTACAGATAATGCTATGCAGTTTCAGTGGATTACGACACTGTTTTTGACACTTTGAATAGAAAGCAATAAACGATTTTTCATTGTTAACGCACACGGTTTCCACTTTGACACCACTTCTATCCTCGATGAGCTGCAGATCTCTTCGATAAATTTTAAGACACTGTCTTGCGAACACTTTTCTCCTCTCACTGCGCCGATGGAGCAAATTTTGACACAATTTTGACAATTAGTTTAAAAAACTATTTACCAGAGAAAAGAGAAGGCAGACAGCTTTTGAATAAGGAGATGCACACGCGGTGACAGACCAAAACAAACTGAGACTTCTTCGGTGAATAAACATGGCTGTTAACAAAAACATGTGCAGCTAGATGGTCTTCCTTCAAATTTTAAGGCACATACTGCAATGGGCAGAATTGGCCACCAACGGTGTCATAAAAATAGGGTTCTGAAAGGAAGTGAAAAGGTTTTTACCCTCTTGCCCTAATCCGTAGGTGCCATTAAATATTTCTTTTTAGAGAGAGCTACGTTTACGGAAAACGTGTCAATGCACGAAAAGCCACAGCTGTAGGCTCTCGACTCGAATTGAAAATGAAATGTTTTTGCATGGATAAAAAATATTTTAACACTAAAATCGGAGTTTGCAGTAGATTTGTCTATAGAGATAAAAAGAGTGAGTTAGCAAAAACGAAGAAATTTTTCTGCTAGAACAAATGACGCAAAAATTCCATTATTTTAATTTATTTTCATTTCATTTCATCTATAAATTATATTTAAAGATTCTTAAAAAGTTTTTAAATATTAATTGTCACAGATTTTTAGTTCAAATAAAAGTTGATCCGCATCTTAACTTAAGTGGGGCTCAATGGTAAATTTCTCTGCAAACGTCCATTCAACATAACAAATAACAATTGTTGTTAACATTTATAGTGTATAATATATTTTTATCTCATATAGCCACGACCTTGAGCAATTAGGAAATTTTTAGGCTTGCATCGCCTGTCAGCTGCATATATTCCAAATAATTTTTTCTTGATACATTTGCATTCAATAAATATTTAGCTTTAATAAGAGCTATTAATCATTCCTGTATGACAATTACGAGCGGAGATATAAGTGATAATATGATTTAAGGCTCGGATTTTTGCTAAAAATGTGAAAAAATTAAAACATGCATAATTTGCTCAAAAATTTTTTTTTCACAAAACTGTTTGAGGGTATTCAGTTTGAGTTGATTTCGTTCCCATACACCAATTTTTATCAAAATCGGAGACCCTAAGGGACAAACGTTTGTTGAATTGAGGTGGAATGACCCATAATACATAATTTTCTCTCTCCATCATTTTCCCCAAGAAACTCTGTGTATCATTCATACCTTGAGTAATGTATAAATCATAGTTAATGCCATTATTTATTCTGTAGATGGGTTATTTTTTGTTTTAACTGTTACCAGCATTTCCATAATGTACACTGTTCTCTTTAGATTAAAACTTACATGTGAGGGCACATACCATGCTCTCACTACTGTGAACCTGGAATTATGGCATTTCAAATTCTTAGAGAACCCTGCTTTGTCCTTTAAGGTAAGCACTCCTAGCTCAGCTCTCCGCGAAGGACTAGTCCACACCAAAATCTTGTAGACTACAGTTTAAACAGTAATAACTCCGACATTTTTCAATGGAATTTCACATTATGGGTATTCTCATTTAGATAATATTGTTTTCTATTCTACCAATGGGGACAATAACTTTTAAAAACATTTTCGCATTATTTTTTGAGAAAAAAAATGGCCCATTTTCTTAGCCACAAGTAACTTTGATGTCTAATACATGAAAGCAGAGCGTTTTGAGAAAAACTAAATTTTAATGCAATTTGAGTCACAGCTTTATTACTATGCCCACAAAGATGCAAGTTTTTAACTACAGTGAACGTAAGGGAAGGGTTAGTGAAGGCGAAATATCTTCTAGAGTACCAATTCTCTAAGCAGGTTTTCGAACGATGGTGTGCAAATCGCTTTCATGTTAGCAAAATGTAAGCAATCTCCAACCCTGGGTGGCACGTGCCAGTGGCTGATTGGAACCGCTTTGGTTGCTGAGTAGAATGGGGAGGGTTAGGGATGCAGCATCCTTTGTTATTGGGAGGGTCTTCGACCCCTTCTCTCACACCTCTAGACCATCCCCTTCCCTCCTCCCCCATATCCCTTGAAGATCCACCCATAAGCAAAGGATGCCGCATCTCTAACCCTCCCCATTCCACTCAGCATCTGAAGAAGTTCAAATCAACCACCTGCACGCACCCCCCACGTTTGCCCAGAAGAAGAGAGGAATGTTACAGATGTTCCGCAATGCCATTCCCCCACCCCCTCCCCACTTTTCCCTCCTCTTCACACTCAGCAAGTCATATAAAGATGCGCCCGCAACTGGGACCTTCCCTCTCCACAACTGGACCCTTTTCCCGCCACGCACCGTAAACCCAGACTCCCAGGTCATCATATAATCCTTGAGGAAACAATGTGGGAAATATGCTGAATCACGCCCCATTTGTCATCAAGGTCTTAGTAGTAGAAAAGAAACAGTATTACCTCCCAAGATCATTTATTCAGCTGACAATACGGAAGACGCCACAAATTATAACCTGTGAATGATTTTTTTCAGGAAATGGCCTTAGTTCTGTGTTTTTTTTATCTATGATTGGGCAATAGAGGGCAACTAAAGCCCTATCGCTAATCTATTTCTGATAGCAAGTTGAACTTCCCACTTACTTTTGCGCTCTTCATTAAAGGTATCTTGTAGCATTGTAAGTTCTTCCTCCCCATGCTTTTGAAGAGTTTGCTGGGAGAAACTATCCCGGTATCTCTGCTGAAGTTCTCCCATTAGCACCATTTCCTTCTGAAGATGTTCCAACTCCCCCCGCAGCTGCTCACCAGCACTGGCCTTCTCTAAAACCTGGCGCAGTTCCACTTTCACCGCAAACAAACTGGACTCCACATTTTGAAGCTCCTGCAAGAATTAATCAATTTGTTTTTTACTATTTACGGCTAGTCCAAGACAAATGTTTCAAAGTGCCAACTACTTCCTTATGACATCATAATCAACGAATGTCTTCAGATAAAAAAATACAAATTCTCAAAATCTATAATTAGTATAGTAGAACCCCCATCATATCCACTCCCCTCACATCCAGGGTTCACTCAGCTTAGATAAAAATGCAATTAAAATTCAGGAAATAGGCACTAAATTTAATTCACGCCATTACACGAGGTGAAATCGTGCCCCTTAACCTTTATTGTAGCATTCATCTCAATTGGTTATTTTCACATACTTTTCCAGTTAGCATAGATGCAGAGAGTGCTGCAGATCGGCACTGGAAATCCCCCAAAGGCACACAGGCATTTTTCATATCCTTTCCTGATCTTTAGAAAACACATTAAAAGTGAGCCGCTGGTGCTGTGGTTAGGCTTTTAAAGCATGGTGGACAGTTATCTGCAACCAACACTATTCAGCACCTCCACTCCACCAGTACTACAATAATTCACCCAATGAACATGTAACAGCTTATATCCCCATGTAAGCACCATGTTTTTGTGCAGGAAATATGTTTTCAACCTCGGTAAAAGAAATTGTTATGGTTTTCATTAGAGATGGGTCGAATCCACAATTTCCTCGAATTGGAATCTGAGATCGAATCTGACAGGGATTTGAATCGAATCTCCTATCGAATCCACCCCCTCAATATTACAATTTAATATGCACTTACTAACCTCTTTAAGAAGAATATCCCATTCTAAAACATTAATGGTTTAATGACTACTGAGGTTATATTATTTTTTAATGAGAGTAAACTATTTAAAAGTTGGTTCCTCAATTTCATTAAATTGAATAAAAACAGAATGGCAGAATAAATATGGGTGTCCTTCAGATTATAACAGCAACAAAAATAGTAGTGCGATTTAGAACTTGCGTGTTTTTGAAATCTCATCGAATCCACATTCGAATCTTCGAATCCTCGAATCTAGGAGATTCGACGGATTCGGGGGGATTAGCAGATTCAATGACCCACCCCTAGTTTACATGTTTCATGTCATTTCCCTGGCAAAGAAAATTTACAACAGTTTTCAAAGTACACACTACCAGGCTATTCCAAACGTACTATTAGTTATACAAGCAAATTATATATTTTTACAGGAAAGGAAATTATATGATGGAAAGAAATTTTCATTTCTTGAGAGAGACCATATCATGCAGGATTTGCGAGCATGCATGGGATTTCAACCCCAGCATGTTACTGCAAACACTAGCTACTGGGATCCCACACTGTGCCATAAAAAGTATATGGAAGGTGAATAGAGAATGACATATCAGTTCTAATTTGGATGCGTTCTCTGTGTCAGCACAATAAATTTAAATAAATAAGTAACACCTGTTTAAAGGCCTGGTTACAGGATACATTAACATGTACAAGTTCATTTACTAGTGATGGACAGATCCAGGTTGATTGTCAGATCCGGAACTGGATCCTTGCCTGGGTTTTGGATCTTTATCTTGGTTCGAATCCTTATTTTCTGATACTCTATTCTGAATTTCATTCCTTTTCTACTCCTAGATTTTTAATATAGGTATATATTAAAACAGCAACAATAGAATTACCAAAAAACTGGTAAATTTATTGTAGAAAAAAATCAACTTCCTATCATCTATGAGGATTATAATTTCTTGAAACAAGATTTATGGATGCAATAACGACCTATATCTTGTTACTTCTAATATAAAGATCACTTTCCTTATCACATACTCATCAAGCAATACATTTTTGAAACCCGTACAACTCCTCTTTAGAGTGCAGTTAAAAGAAACCTTATAAGTTCATTTTCATTAATAAAGGAATTATTTTCCAATTACAGTGGAATCCCGGTATAACGAGTGCTCATAATCCCTCGGAAATCACTCGCTAAATCGAGCGCTCGTTATATCCGAAGGTGTTGAAAAAACCCACCTAATTTTCATAGTCGTTCGTATTTACAGTTTTTTTGTTTCCGTGGTATTTGACGAAGGTAAACAGCAAAAACGTCATTTCAGGCACAATCTGGTAGAATATCAACATATTTCATGAAAGAAACAGGACATTTTCCATTATATAAAACATTAATTCCCCTATTTTCGGTGTTTTTCTTCAAGTTCTTCTATTTTTCCGTCGCCGAAGAAAGCTGTAAAGACAGTGTAACTAGTCGGAATTAAAATATTAGGTATACTGTGGAAGTTTTGGGATAATTTTGCGAATATGTCATGACGATAATATCAGCTTTGTCGAGTTTTCGAATGTTAATCGGTACGTCCATCAGTTGATTTTGAGTTTTTAAAATGGACGATATATCGTTGCTCGATAAATATCGTCTTATCGTGCCCCGCTAAAATATCGGGGCACGATAAGATATCGGAAAACGATAAATATCTCCGATCACGATAAATATCGCGATAAAATAGCATGATATCGCGTCCCGATAAAATATCACGATATCGCGCCCCGATAAAACATCACGATAAAAGAACGTGATATTGCGCTCCTTCAAATATCGCGTCATCGCACCCGATGAATTATCGTGATATTGCGCCAGCTTACGCGTACGTATTGCGTACGTCACCTATCTGACCACGCAAGTACGTCAACTATCAGACCAATGAAATTGAAAGAGAGAGTGTGAGAGAACTGCTGAGAATTTAGCAGATAGCAGAATAGTAAGTTTTCAAACGTACTTGCTCCAGTTTAAGCGAAGGCCAACTCAACGGCTGTCTTTTTCCGACACGATTAACCGGCGGAATATCATGATAATTCATCGGGCGCGAGTACGGTACATTTGAACGAGCATCTTCTATCGCGATATTTATCGTGATAATATATCGTGATATTTTATCGGGGCGCGATATCGTGATATTTTATCGGGACGCAATATCATGTTATTTTATCGTGATGTTTATTTTGATATTTATAGCGATATTAATCTTACCCCGATAACTTATCGTGCCCCGATATCTTATCGCGCCCCGATATCTTATCGCGGCCCGATATCTTATCGCGCCCCGATATCTTATCGCGCCCCGATATCTTATCGCGCCCCGATATCTTATCGCGCCCCGATATCTTATCGTGTCCCGATATCTTATTGTGCCCCGATATCTTATCGTGCCCCGATTATCAATATTGCCCATGCCTAGACCTCACTCCCTCTCCTACTCTCATTTTGCTCGTCGTCCGCCCACTCCCCTCCCACTGATGACTGGGCCTAACAAAAGAAGAACGTAAAATGGGAGCGCTCAGAGCGTACTGAAGTCCGTAAATCGCTAATGTTTGGACATAACTGGCTTTAGGTGTTGTAGATATGACACACATCTTATATTTTTAGTTTAATTAGCAGATAATACAAAACACAATAGTTTATTTTTGCTAGGCGGTGCATCGCCCTCGAGAGATAACTGTCGTAATACCGAGCGTATACCGTGGAAGGAACTTTTTGGCTTCGCTATATCCGCTTTATTTTACATGTAAAACATAGGCCTTTTGGCGGTACAAAGACAATCACTCGCTATAACGCGATTCTCGCAATAAGCCGTACTCACTATACCGGGCTTCTACTGTATTAATAAAATCCTTTAATGCTTTCAAATTCTTTTTTAGAAACACAAAAAAAATTTTAATTCGGCCAAGAGATCCCATTTATGGAATATCTGGGAATTCCATTTTTAAGACGAAAAAATTATTATAGAATATCGCTAAATTAACAATTTTGCATTGTCTTCTTATTTTTAAGACGAAAAAATTATTATAGAATATCACTAAATTAACAATTTTGCATTGCCTTATCAATAATAACCTTTAAAATGAAATTTGAGAATTTTATACTCCTAAGGGGAGGTTGTGTAACTCTTATCTTGAAATGAGATTAGCCTTTTTTTCATGCTACTCACTCAGTGATTCAACCCAGAGCTCACCCCCTACTAAGCCAATGGCGTGTGAAATTCCAGTCCTTACCCTGGGCCACCTGCGATTTCCTATGAAGTTCTGACACACAGAAAATCGAATCGTGAGGACTTAAGATGGGGGTGTCCAGAAAGGCTCTTGCCCGGGATTTGAACCCAGGACCCTTCGGTCATTAGCTCAGTGCTCTACCCTCTAGGCCACCACGACCCCCCTTCAGGCTACTAGAAGCAAAATTTAAAATATGTCTCGGATTTTTTCTCCATTGGCCTGGGTTTGGAAGAAAAAAGTAGAATGACATGTGAGCAGGCTGCATTCTCCAAACTCGAGTACGCTGACAATAGCAGAGTGGGGTAGTGGACTGCAGGTAATGAAATATGATTCTTATCGCTGTTTAAAATTTTTCTTTCAGCCATTGAATCAAAAACTCTACCATCCTTCATTTCCAACCTTTGTGTATGGATACTGACTTTTTTGTACTTCTATCGCTTAATATAGATTTACAAAAGCGTCACTCAAAAATACATTTAATTCTGAAATAAAAATATTTTCCAATCATTTCACTAATGCCAAATTTTATTATTTTTTTGACTTATAAATTGGCATGAAATTTCTGATAATCTACTTTTTTTCAACTGCCTACTAGCATTACCCTAGAAATACAGCAAGGCTGTATTCCTAGGTAGTGTTTAGGATTGAACTCGCGACCGGCAGTACACTAGCCCTCATTTTTAACAACTACGCTCTCATAGGTTCACGGGAATCTGGTGAATGTAGGCGTAGACATGTAGACATTGTAGACAAATGTAGACATTCAGCTTAATTTTTTTCTCGCACATCCAGGCCTATGGAGAAAAAAGTCAAGATGAGTATTTTTTATTTTGTTTTAATGGCACGGCAAAAAACTTCTTCTCATTTCGTGACCCGAGTTACTTCACCTGTCCTTGTCAGTATCTACCATACCTACATTCCATTCATTTTTCTTCTTATTTTTAGCATTAAATTGTTAAATAATGCTTCCTTTCTCGTGAATTATCTAATTAAATCCAATAAAAGCTGAATCTTATTTCTTAAAGTAAATAATAAATGAATAATGGTCATATAGTCCCCCACTCACTGAAATAAAGGACATGTTCGAGGGCAAATATAAAGGATGGATAATTTCAAAAATAAATCAAAGTGAAATTTTTCTTAAATAAAATTGAAAATTCAATGAAAACAGATTACAAGTTTTTGTTTAGAAAATGCAGCATTTTCACTCTTTCAGGATCCAATCGATTTCTTTTTTTATCAACCAAATTTCCAGCAGTACTGAAGGCTCTTTCTGAAAATACTGTTGCTGGAAGAATGCAGGGGAACTTTTTTGTTGGAATTTTCAAATCGGGGAATTTCAAAGAATATATGTATGCAAGAATATAAGTGGACAAGAATTATTAGTTCACAATATGGTGCTTAAACATTTCCTACCATTGTATTTATGATTTAAATACTAAAAACAAGCAAATACAGTAAGTCCTCTACTTACGCGGATCCGAGTTACACGGGTCCAGAGTTACGCAGATGTTCAGTTAGGCCGGTGACATGCTTGCGTTTCTCTGCATTTCTGTCACCGCGACAGATTCAACCCCGTGATGACCCACCACTCATTGCCTAGCACACAAGAGTTGACATCAAACTACGGGTGTTCGGAATGCCAACTCTAGTTTAATAATAATAATAATTTCTATAATGATCACAGGTGACCCCAATTACGATCATTTTAATATATATATGGACAACACATTTAAAAACACCCATGCCCTGGACAGTTGACTTTTACCCAGGCGGGACTCAAACCCGTGACCTTCGGAATGGCAGGTGAGGACTTAATCCCGCCGCCACCGAGGCCGGCCGAGTTTAAGACATTACATAGTTGATAGGTGATATGTGATCTACTACAAGTGTTTCTCTCGAGGACTTACTGTAGTTCTCCACCACTGGTACATATAGTCTGCACGACTGGTATTCAAATCTTTAATCCATTGATTTGATCGAATCTTTTAACCTTGGATTCAGTCGAATCTCGAATCCATGGATTCGATAGGATTCTATTGAATCTTTGAATCCCTGCCTCAACCCTAGTTTTCAGACAGTGTCTTTGGTCTCCATGATCTTAAATTAACCTTCTTGTGTACACTTCTCTAATACCTTTCTACTTGAACTTGACTTAACATATCAATGCATTGGTATAATGAAGCATGCATCTTCACCCTCATGATGATGCCTATGTATAATTTTCTAAATACAGTTAAACTCGGATAAAACGAGATCCAAGAGACCAAATGCTTTTGCTCGTGATATCCGTTGCTCGTTATATCCGTTACGAGTAGCAACATGTACTGTCACTCACTGTCTTTCCCCCTCTCTCAGGCACACACATGCGCACTCACACTCATACTATGCTTATGCAGAGGTGATAAAATAACAAAGAATATTATAAGATGATTGAAATTACAAAATGAACAATTTATTCAGTAAACTATCCACGTACGTGCTAAATTTACAAGAAAAAGTCCTTGGACCGACAGTACAGCCACTGCTCGTTCATTTGGACGATTTGGACTAAAGATTTGCATGTTACAACTGTAAGGCTCTCTAATAAAGTCTCGTTTTAACCGTTATATATTGCTCATAAAATGCATTATTTCCAAACAACCCTTCTTTCTTTCCTCGCAATAGCCGAGATCTCATTCTAACCGTGCTTGTTATAAATGAGTTTGACTGTACCTACTGACCAATAAATATTTATTGTTATTATGACATGCACTAATAAAGAGATATGGATGGCGTGATCATACTTATAAGGAAGCCTACCTTAGCCACAGCTTCTTTGTTTCCCCTCTCTTGCTTCAAGTCCTGCTCAAGCTCTTCATTTTTGGACCTTAGCAACTTGTTCTCCTTTTGCAGGGCATTGCACTAACATGAAAAACAAGAATGGGACTCTTTCAACACCCTATATGTTATTTCATAAATATGAAATTAAAGAGCATTAAGTCACCACATTACCACTTTCATACTGGTAATCACCACAGTTAACAACAGAGTAACAGAAATATATCGCCCCTTCCCCACTCACTGAGACCAGACCAGTTCCAGAGCAGTGATACTACATAGTTACAGACCTCACTGGTCTGCTGCACTGTTTCAATGTTTTCCCAGTTACAGATCTCTAGATCCACCCCAGTTCCAATACAGTTACAGACCTAATATTTTTACCTTTACGTATATATTTTGAGGAACTGTGGATATCATTTCAATGAACAGTACATATTACATTCCTCTACATTACCTGATTTTTACACAAAAAATGAACCCAAGAGTATCTTGTAACATAAAATATGTAATTAGAATACATTGATATAATTAAAATATTTATACCTTTTGATGTTCATAGTCAACAACTTTCTGCAACTGGCTTTCCTTTTCTTTGAATTCTTTCCGATAATTTTCCCGGTCTCTATATACATTTTCCAAATCTTTTTGAAGTAAAGACAGCTGGTCGCGCTGGAAAAATAATTTATTCATTACCACAACAGAATTCAAGCATGAGACCAAAAACCAAAATGTTGATATAAAAGCCAAAGTTCTGAATCCAATTTCTTACCAGGGCATTATTATACTCCTCTAGGGCACGATTTGTTCTGGACTTTCCAAACAGCCTTCGATTTCGTTCCCCATGGACGTCTCTACAAAGCCTCTCAAATTGATACCTGATATGCCATAGCATTAACTGCTCTTTCAAAATTCTATTTTCAGTTTCAGTCGCTGCATCAAAAAAGTTAGGCAACAAAATTAGACAAATCTTATAAAACAAAGCAGAGAAAATGAGCACAAGCCAAAAATTCATCAGCTAATAATAACTAATACTCATTTTAATTATGGCTCAATTCAAATTTTAGAAAATATCTCCGGATTACAAGCAAAGAAGTCTTAATGCCAAAGTAAGTCAAGGTGCACTACGTGATGAAAGTATCAATAAAAAAAACATGAGAGTGAAGTAATAAGGGAAAAACATCAACTCTTGGATAGACACAAGGGAAGTAGCTCAATTAGTGGAGCACAAACTTAACACTCATTTATTACCCTTTAAAATGCTTGCTTCCTTAATATATAAATTCACTGAAATATATAAACATTTCTTCTGAAACATAAGTCTGAAGCACCATTATTATTTTGGAAAGAGTACCTTGAAAGTCAAGGAATAAAATTATCATAATAAACACAGTTCGGAGATTATCTAAGATATAATGCTAATGACAAATTTACAGTAATGCAGTCCTTCATGAATGCTATTCAACAATCAATTTTCAAATTAATCAACTAATCACACATGCTGTGAAGGTCCTTTTCCATTAAAAAATTACGATTCCAAAATGAAACCAAAAAAAGTATTGTTCTAGATAAGAAATGGTGATTGTCATCAAGCATGCACACTTGCACAAAATAATTTCAGGTTCTCTTTTATTTAATACTTAACTTGTTACATGTACTTGCAGAATTTGACTTTAAAAATGACTAATGATGATGATGATGGGTTACTGCACTCTTTTTTCCGAAAAATAATCACCACTCATTACTATTCAGAATTGAAGAAATCTTGTAAACACCGCTGACAGTTGTCGCTCCATACAAGCTTCGCACATACTCTGTAATATACTCTCACACAATGTGTCTCTTCCTACAAATCATACTTTCGCAAATAACAAATGAATTTAACATAAGAGATACTGAGAAATCATGCCTCTGCTCTGCTATCACTACGAGCTATTGTCGCTATTTTCCATTGGGACATCGTCAATAAAATGCTGAGACCCCTGAGTTTGACATGCTGTATCTTCCAAAAGAGGAAACAACTTTTTCTAGTTAAATATCTCTTACATTTAAGTAAAAAAAATGTTTGCAACCTCAGATAAACTTTTACTACGTTTTATAAGGAAAAAAGGTTGTTTGTGACTTTGGGCCATATTCAGAATCTCGACTAGTCTCAGATATGGTCTGAAGGGGTATATGGCGTGGTAATACCAACTGCAGAGTGAATGCACACAGTAAATAAAATGATTACTTGGTAAGATTCCACAAATTTATTTTTCACCGACCTAGGTTTCGATTGTTTGACAATCATTATCGGTTCCACCAAGTGAAGCCTGAGGATTTCCTCTTTATTTGAATGCACACACTTTGATTTGACTGGAAGTAGTAATTTTAGGATGTAAGCATTAGAAGCGAGACTAGTTGAGATTCTGAATATGGCCCAAAATCAAAAACAACCTTTTTTTCCTTATAAAATTTAGTAAAAGTTTATCAGAGGTGGCAAAAAATTTATTTTGGAACAGGGCTTTTAACTTAAAATCCGATGACCAAGAATCTCGTGCTTGGAATTCTGTTAGCTGGCATCATTTCAAATTCGATATTGAAATTTGAGAAATCTGCTATTCCTCCCATTTCTAGCTTATACTTTAAAAATAAATTAATCTTTGGACAAAGTGCTTGGCTGCATGTAATTTTGTTTTTTAAATCTCTTCGAAAAAATCTTTATTGGAATAGGTATCCAGAGACCTATTCTGCAACATGTACAGCAGCTACTGTAAATCCTTCATCTGAATGGCTAACCTTTGCTTGTTTATCCCCAAAAAAATCCTTCAATTTTAATGTCCACATGCAGCCCATCCCACCTTCTTTGACCCACACACTAAATTAGGTAGAATCGAATCAACAACACAACCGACTTACCCGCATGCTTGATTTTCTGCACTTCCCTATCTTCCTGCGACAACGAACAGGCCAACGTCTCCATGTACTTGTCCAGGAGGGCATATGGGTGATGGTGCGCTTTGGCTACCTGCACTGCTGAGGGTGTGTCTGCTACCCCATGGCTGTCCCCATCCGCTTCCGACTGCATAACCTGGGGCAAGAGCCCCCCAAAGAGGTGCTCGTAAGGATGGGGGAAGTAGTTCACCTCCACGGTCTGTGTCTCCCTCGACTGCAGCCTCTCCCCTCGCCCACCATCAGCAGGTTTGCCATCAGCAGATCCCAAGGCGACGTGGGGAGGAATCAGGGCCTTGTCCTCCACGAGGCCGCCCTCCTTGGGCCCTCGCCCCGCCTCCCTCCCCCTCTCCGCACACGACTTGCAAGGGTCCCCCCCCCTCTGCTCCTCCCCCTCCTCTTCCTCCTTGAGGGACAGCACGGCCACCTCCCCAGAGACGGACGAGGGGCCCTTTTTGATGTCGGGGCAAGAGTTGGCCCTCCTCACCCTGGAGGGGCACTCCCCAAAGGAGGGTGAAAGCCCCATCGCAGAGGGCGCATCCCCGTCCGACTGAACTTCCCTCGACTCCCGCCTGCTGCCCATCCCAGAGGGAGGCAACGAGAAGAGTTCCCCACAGTGGCTGCTGTAGCGGATGCGGGAGACGCGCCTCGCAAAATCCATCATGGACACGCTGTTGGGCATGTGCAGGCCACCGGCCGAGCAAGGAGAGCCAGCGTGCAACTGACACTCTTCATCCTCCAAGCCAAAAGCTTCATGCTCAGCTCCACATCCCGACTGGCTGAATTCTTGCAAAACACTGTCGTAATGCCTCCCAGGTACAGAACCCTAAGGCATGCAGAAAGATACATAGAATTAGTATTGAATGGCTTTATTATTATTCCATAATACACAAACAATAGAGAATTAAGACAGGGAAAAAAATGGCGTAAAAGAGATAACTATGAAACAAATATTTCCCCCATGAACAAGTTATGCTCAGTCAAATAACATGCATACATGATTTGCCATTCATTAGGCTTTTAACGAGCCTTTAAATCAAAACAAGGTTACACACTTATCATGAAACCAATAAATAATATAGACCCTTCCAAACACTAAATTGAGAAATGCATAATATAGTAATTCTTCCAATTTAAATTTGCCATTATTATTACAAAGAGAGAATTTCATTCCGGAACAAGATGAGCTATTGAGTGATAAAATGCTAAAAGATAATAAATTTAAAGAGCTCTATTGTAATTTGTTTTCAAATGCCAATAAAATATAATGGAATACTGAAGAGGGTCATGGAGCCTGTCAATGAGACAGAGGCAAAGCGTAATAATGTGGGCCTTGATGTTACTGTTATGTTCATGTATCTTATGCTCGAAAACTTATTCGTAAAATTGATTTTTGGAATACTTCTCGTGCTACTGTTAAGTATTTGTTTTCATTAAGCAAAGAAGTACCAAGAAGGGCTAATTTGAGAGATGAAACATTTGAGATGCAATTATTTTGTAAAGTAAATGACAACACACAATGAGTCATGAATATAATACATGCTTTCCTCAAACTGGTTTTATAATTCTATTTATGCGTACATTTCTTGAACTAATAACACCTTCCATAACACTTAGCGCTTCATGTATGGCACTTGGCTACAATTTGAGATTCATCATGAGACTAAAAGAACAGTATGCAAATGCAAGGCATCTTCACTAGGATATTTAATTGGTTCTTTCCAAGTGATGCAGAATTATATTAACTTTTATGTTACATAAAGTTCTTAGAAACTGTGCATGTAGCTTAATTTATCAATTAAAATGTTAGGATGTCAGCAGGCAATCCACAATTCATTGAATTAATTCTAATATAGTGCAACATTATAAATAATCGGGTTCAGTATTCAATCTATTGTTTAGTTATGAAATCTTACCTGGGAAAAATGCAGCCAATTAATTCACCGTATCTACTACAGTGATACTATTGCTCAAGCACGGAAACGTTGGTAAAATGTGTTTAACCCTTTCCCAGTCCAATTTAAATACTCCTATTCCCCGCCTTGGACCCAATTCTTTTAAAGGTACACTGGCATCTGTGGTTCAGGAGGATTCGGGAAGTTGGGCCCAAAGTGGACATTTAGAGGCGGGCGGTTTCGGGCACTTTGGCCAGGAAAGAGTAAATATGTGTATTGAATACACTGAGTTAAAATAATAACTTGACGTAAAACATTTGCATCAAATTGATCCTCTCGCATCGCCTTTAAGACCAGTTTCAAAAATGTTATAAAAAGTAACTGCTATCTAATTGTAACTGTTACTAGTTACTTTTCAGAATATGTAATTGGTACTTTAATTGATTACAAATTTAGAAGAGTCACTGTGACTGAGCCCAGTTACTTTTTGGTAGCCCTTCCTATCTCTGGAGAATGTACACTTACTTGATACTCAGGGAGTCTGGTGGAAGGAATCAGTGAAATTCCTATACATTTCCCATGTAGTATTAAAAAAATATGCACAGTTCAGAAAATTTGCTTAATGGACAATTAACCCTTCCTTCTGCTTAAAATAAAGCATTCTTTTCTATTGTAAGAAAGCTTAATATACTAAAGGTGAAACTTTAATGTCATGTTCATCTCCTCCAAATGCCACTAGACCCCAATTACAAGTAGTCTTTTGATTAATACACTTGTCACAATGGCCTTAAGAATATTGGGAACCTCTCATGAAAATTGTTCACCTGCTTGGGTTAGTTAAGTTTGAAACACTTCAGGTGAGCACTGCTCCATAACATTCAAAAACAAATCCCTGGACTTGAAAACTTATAATTCACAAAGCTGAGATTTCAATATTTTGCAATCCTCTGGCAGTATGAAAATGAGAGGGGAAACCTTCTCATAATAAGGCAAACTTATCCCATTGATGTTTAAATTTAAATAGATTGTAATTTCTGGAGCCCATTCAGACTGACAGAAAAGCCTTAACCCCTTCGCTACGAACATCGCATACATCCATAGTAGACTTTTCCTATGTAAAACCACAAATGCCACATGGTCAGTAACAATGCATGAATCCATTGTTACTGACCATGACCATGGCACCATGACATAATGGCACCATGACATGGGTGAAACTGGCTCAGGTAAACGATTCTCCCCTTTTTGGGCCCAAACCAGTTCCCCCAACCACAGGGCGAGAACCCTCTCTCACATTATAGTCTAATTCAAATGAGTTGGCAAGTGGGATGGTGGGGCCAGCCGGGAGGAGGAGTTTGAACATGTGGTGTCTTGAGGTACACCAATGGAAGCGTGGCTGGGGAAATTCCTTCTGCCAGGAGCTCACTCTGGCTTTTGTAGCATACAGATCTGCTCTTGGCTAGCTGCGTTACCACATGTCCTACATCTTCAACATCTGTATTTGAAGGTGTGGCTGTGTAATTACTGTGGGTATCAGTGTACTTACCGTGTCATTGGTGCTTCTCATACAATTGCTATGCTTGGTGCTAGTGGTGCTCAATGCACTATTAGTTGACTAGTCATTGTATTTAGGGAAACTATATTTCCATAATTAGGTGGAATGAAGAATTGAGATATGCAAATGAGAAATCACGATTTTGAAGTGTAAGCACTGCCGTATGTGCATTGGGAATCATGGCGACCAAATGTTTTTTAGTTAAAGTGAACATGAACAATAAAATTGTATTATTGTTAATATCAACATTAAAATTGTATTCAAAATAAGGGTACACAGATCAAAAAGGAAGGAATGTGATGCTGAGTTCACAAATTTGTAGTATACAATAAATGTTTAGAAATAAAAACTATGGCGTAAAGCCTCCTTTGACTGCGGACACCTGTCGCCAAAAGGTCTGCCTATGCAATAACCCAGGCCCACTTGCAGAGAGAAGGATTTGGTACCCCACTGGTCTCAGCCCAAATGGGTAGGTTCTTGCAGTAGGGACACCTGATAACGTGTCCCTACTGCAGGCCAAGAGAAGAGCCACTCCACACAGAGGAGTGGCATGAGCTCTTGGAATACTCAGATGACTGGAAGTATTTCCAGCATGTTGCTCCAGAGAGAAAGGGTTAAGGAGCCATCACCAACAGTCATAACATAGATGAAAGAGAAATGATGTACTTTCAGTACGACACAAACTTTGGCCACAAAATATCCAGCTGCTCATGAAGTTATCTCTGGCTTGGCACCAGGTGAGTACAGTGGCTGCTGCCGACATTTCAAGACCACCCATCTTGGAGTCCCGACACTTCACCCTGAAGATGTTAACAGAGTCGGCTATCGAAACGTCAGCAGCAGCCATTTTACTGAGCCAAGCCTGAGAAAACTTCATCAGCATCCTAGGAAAGCCTGAAATCCTTTACCTAACCCTTTTACTGCATGGTTGTGCGAAAGCTGCCAAGGGCAGATATATCAGTCAACTGACGTTACATCAATACATAGTTGTAATACTATATTTCCTTCAAATCAGAGACAACACATGATTTTTTCATCCTCATAAAAACTAAAATATGAATCGTTAACATTGAGCCAAATATATAATTTATATATTAAACTTAATTGCTTCAAATATATCTAAAATTCATAATGGGGACGTTTACTCGGAACCGAAATCGCAATTTTGTGCATGAAATTGTTAGCTGGAAACGAAAAAAGAATTTTAGCGAAAAAATTAATCTTCTAACCACAACCATTCACTCATAAATCAAAAATTAAAATAAGCAAAAGGTGACGCCCAACGAAAAAGCTGCTGTGATAACATTGACATCATTTTCCTCCCGTCCTTGACTGCTCTTATGGGAAGGGAAGGGAGTGGAGGGGGATTATCGGAAGGTCCTGTCACAATCGCTTCCATTGGGAGAGCCAGCTGTGTCCCCCCCTTTGCGATAAGACGAAGTAGCTTCGAGGTCTCAGTTGTGATTGGACGAAGTCAATTTACGTCAGAGGTTGCACCACACCCACTTTTCCGAAAGGGTTAAAAACATCAGTTTTTCACCGCTTATAACTCGATAAATAATAGATCAAAAAATGGAAAATACGGGTCTTTTTATTTTACACACTCTATCATATTCGGCAATAAAAATTGTGGTAAACGACCCCATTTTATGATTTTTATGGAAATGTGCTTGGCAGTTTTCACAATCTATCTAAAACAAAAGGGCTAATTAATTAACAAAATATGGAGTGAATGACTGACATCACCCATAAATACGCTCCACCACTCACCTTGACGTACACATTGGTGTCTATGCTCAGTTGGTCACCCTCCCTAACAATCTCCAGCACTTCTTGATCCTCTTGACTGGTGCTTATCTCATGAATTACTCCACTGTCATTTTGCAAGCCATTCCTCTCACCGCTCACTTTCCCCTTCACTGAACCACCTCCCTCTTCAGCACCAATCTGTGAGCCACCCACGGCCGCATTCCAAGACCCTGGAGGATCCTTGGTCACCGGGCTCATCATGCACTTCACCACTTCACTCTTCTGCACAGCTGTTGTTTCGAGAGGCAACAAATTAGGAGGACTATGGCGCTGGGGCTTGACCTGTTGACCGGTGTTTGGCACAGGAACCGGCTGCTGCACACTCTTAGACGGCTGCACATCTGCGGACACAGAGGCAGCCGATTGGGGCTTCACTTCCACTGACTGGTTGGATACCAAAGCGCTGCCCTCCCCACCACCAACGGTACCCAATGTACCATGCTGAAGGGGAGGAGCCGAAGAGTGGCTGCCTTGAAGACCAGCTGCCGCTGAGGAAGCCTCGATCTGCTCCAGCCTCACCTTTAGCACCTTCTGTGAGAAGAGGGAATCCCTACGGTCCACCATTGCAGCTGCTATTGCGTTGCTATTCGCACCACTTCCGCTGGCTGCACCATCTGGGAAACGGAAGGGCGAGAGCTCCTTTTTCATCGGGGACGAGGGCTGGGAGTGTGAGGGAGTCCCCCCACCTGAGGGTGGTTGCGGCCACTTGCCAATGGAGTTGAGGGCCCGTGCTACTCCCGAATTTATCAAAGGCCTCACAGCTGTCGGTCTCACATCCTTGTAAAAAGACGGAGAAATGGAGCAGTCAGAGAAATGTCTCTCGTGCCAAATAACAGAGATAGTTTAGTCAGTTTTCTTTGAATCATCAGTCAAAAATTGGTCAATCCTCAAAAGAGAGGAAAAAGTAAACAAATATAACTACTATAGCATAAGGGCAAAGAGCTTAATTCAGCTGAAAATTAAAAATCCAAGGTCAACCAAAATTAATACAACTTAACCTATATTTGTAGCAACAAATCTCCGGGCAAATAAAAATTATTAAATTATTATTTAACAAAGACTAGTTAATTTGTGCACATTCTAGGAAATAGTTTTCTTATTCTAGTCTCAAAGGTTCCTTACCAGAATTAATTTAGACACAGACATAACATTGCTACTCATCACACACAAATAAGATTTTACTACAGTAAAAATGTATTTCAATCAAATCTCATGCTTCTCATTACGAAACCATCAGACTAACAGGAATTGGGTAATACTAGGACTACTAGTCAATGAGTAATTATTCAAATATCTTTTATTACACCTCAGTCCAATTCAAATTTATAAAAATACTTTCACATTCAACACATTAATGAAAATGACTTAATGAAGTACATATTGCACAAATAAAAATGTATTGCTGACCCAGGTTTCTAATGCTCTGCAATCAATATCTAGGTCTCAAAACCCACGTCACCTCTAAAGTTTGTGTGCTACCTTTACTAAGATTTTTCTTTAATTTATTATAATCAGTTCCAAAAGTAACTCCAGTGACTACCTACCAAGTTTATTCACATTCAATGTCCTGCAGTTTGAAATTTAAGAATGAAATCCTCACATAAAACTGGTAAGCCCAATAATAAAACATAAAAAAAATGGAAAAATTGTTACAAAGTTAAACTTCAGATCTACACAAATAGGATTGATGCCAGGAAATTGTAAAAATTAGGAAGCAGGTTATTAATGACTTGAGATTTTTGAGGAAAAATAGATATCCAGAGAAAGACAAAAGCCATTTTTCAGTTCAGCCAAAATGAGTTCAAGCTCAAGAGGGCTCAAGTACAAAAGTAAGGATGAAGCAAAGTCTACTTATTGCACAGTTTTTCTTATTTAACCCCACTGATTCTTTTGGAAATATCACACTCACAATCCAAAAAACTTTCTGGTTTTAACTCTTTTAGGCTTCTAGCCACTTCATCCGAAAACAAGGCAGTAGTCAAAATTCAAAAAAACCTATTCAAATTAGGTTACAGAATTAAGGATGGGATAGGGTCAGAACATTAAAAAGTGGTGATTTCCCTCTCTGAGTTTCTTTTCCTTTTTTATGTGAAAGCATAAATCCTGTTTCAATTCTAATGACTAACTGGTGAGAGGAGAGAATGGTCCCTTCTTTTGGCTTACATCAAAGGATATTCTAAGGTTATTAAAAATATTTGCTATATCAAAATTAAGAAAGTCATGTTGAAACATGACAGTGTGTCAACAATACTTTTCTGAATGGCAAGGCAATAGATCAAAAATCTTACAGCTTCTTTAGGAACAACAGGGATAAAAAAGTTTAAAATACTATTTTGTTATTACTGTTATTACTAAAAATTTAAAATGAAGGTCAGGAAAATTGTAACATCACACAAAACTGGAATGTGTTTAGGTATAAATAATAAGACTACATAAATGATGAAATCAGATTATAGTCTGACACCATATTCCATATTCTTATAATAATTTATCAATTATGGAAATTATCTAATTTCAATAAACATGAGCTTCAATTCCAAAAACTCATAGTCATGCATTAGTCTTAATGAATATCTAAAAGTTGAAAGTCATTTTGATAGTCATTATCACAATGTGCATCTTGACTCCAAAAAGCAGAGAAAAAGTTCAAAAAGTAGAGAATTAGAGATTCAGCAATTTTGAGGCATTTATGGTAAATTTATGTCCCAGTTAGGCATATGACACTGATTACCATGAAGGGTGTTCTTGCCAGTTACATTCAGATAAACATGAAAGAATTTCCATTTGATATGCTACAAATGCAAACATCTATCTCCTAATAATTTCATCTTTCAGCAGGTACTCTTCCTATCCTGCTTCCTGCCGTCTTATATGCCCTCACTTTCTCTCCTTTATGCCCACTCACCCAACAGTCAGCCAGGCAGCAACAATAATGAAAAGATTATTCACTTCCAAGATGACAAGGATAATATTTAAAGTTATTTTATTAGTACAGTAGAACCTCGGATATACGAGCCTCTTTTATACGACGACCTCATTTATACACCGTTTACGTATTTCCAACTTCACTTATAAAACTTTTCATTTATACAACAAACTCAATTATGAACTGTTTTTTTCCAGTCCTTTGGTAGGAAAGTCCTCACACGAGTTTTCAGTGACTGACCTACAGAAAGACGTCAAATTTGAGTTTTTGTCAACGACTATTATTAGTCTCGCATTCTCATTTATGCACCATTTCAATCATTTGTAAGAAATATGACTTTTTTCCCATTACACTGGTGTCGCGAGAAAAAAACACAGAATTTCACGTGGGTAGCCTTCATTCGCCGGCATCTGGTGCGCAACGAGAGGTGAGCGAAGTTCGATCCCTATCGCAGTTTAATTAATCTGAATACTCACATTTTTATACTTATATTGTTTAAAATACATTTACGAATGTATTCTTAAAAAGAAACTTAAAACTATTTTCAATTAGATCTCTGTTCATACCTAGTGATATTCAGATTTAGAAGAAAAATAGTTGGTAAAGGAAAAACATTTTTTTATTGTTCACAGTATTATTATTCACAGCCGAATTTATAGTAATGAATACTCCTGCATAAGCTGGTGCTTGAATGTAGAAGATGAACTGACAATAAACACCATTACAAAAAGTGCCAAGCATTAATAGAAACTAGGCCCTGCTGGTTAAGTGCCAGGAATGCCTACTATTAGACCAAGAAATTCAACTTTGGGAACAGATCTTAGCATATTTCAGGATTGCAAATGCACACTGTTTCTGTCTAGGTGTCATGAACATACATTTATTTGTATGATTGCTTGGAATACAATAATTTATTAGGCTTCATTTGCCTGCACCTAAACATGCAATTGCAACCAATAAACAAAAAAGTAAATAAAATGAGTACTTGGTAAGATTCCACAAATTTATTTTTCACTGACCTAGGTTTCGATTGTTTGACAATCATTATCAAGGCTACAAACAAAATTAATTTAATAAATAATAATTTAAATAATAATTAAACAAAATTAACAAAAAAGACTAAATTGGACATGTGAAAAGGGTTTCATGTTCCCTTACTATGAAAACTCTGTAATGTAACTTCCTCACTTATGAAACTTTTTTTGGTTGTCCACTGAAAGTTTCATAAGTGAGGTTCTACTTGTGTATATGAAAGTGTTTATTTTCTCATTAGATTAAATATCTACATTCCTTCATTGTTAAAAAAGTATTTTTTTATTTTTATCATTACCTTGAAAGGGCTATAAATAATATGAGCAATGTGTAACCAAAATACGCAGATCCTTTCATTCCTAAGTCACAGTCTCACCCATAGTCCCAAAGATCTCTAATAAAAAGCAGCAGCTGCACGAAAACTCCTCCAGGAACCTCCAATGCCCCTCGTCTCCAACTGCCCCAGTTGTACTCTAATATCCGAGGTCCACAATCAGCCAGGGATGGCAGTAATAGGGTAGTTTCCTATTATTTTTTTATTGTCTTGATCGAAAGTTTATAACCTCTGGAGTACGTGTTTTCAGCCGTTCGATTTTTAAATGACGTTAAGTATTTTTCATCATTAATTAAAAAGTGAAAAAAATCAATGGCGCGAAAACGCAACGGCAAACTATTGCATGCCGGTTAGTCCTACGTGTGACGTCAAACTATTTCCTCTACCTGCCACCAGGTGGTGCTGCGGGCGCTTCCAAATAGACGCCGCACTCCGTTAAAGCTTAAGAACAAGTATTGGAGGCATATTTATTCCGTTAATTAATTATAATTAACTTTTATTTATTTATTTAACATTACTTATGCAGTTGATTCATTTAAAATCAGTTAGTATTCCTTTCACAAGCATATCATGTAGTTCGCCTATCGCCGCACGACCTTCACGCCATGCTTCGTCGTAGCAGAAGACACAGCGAGCAGGACGTCCTTGAGCCTATAAAATGACTAATAATACCATGTTTAACTGAAAATTCTTTTCCAACATTGATAGTTTTTACAGGTTAATACTAATAAATATTCATTAGAGCTGAGGGGCCCTGAAATACAACGGTAAGTTCAGGAGACGAATTTTCCTATGCTTCGCAACGTAAACTAACTACCTGTTACGTCAGCATGAAGGCAGCGCACCCCGCCATTTCAGAGCCTTTTCAAATGGCCTTAAAATTAACATTTAATTCTCTAGTAAACTGGGATTTCTCAATACAAACGTTTTGCGTAAATTAAATACATTTATGGCAGGGCACAAATCGCAATTAATGAAGTCTGTTTTCTTTGATGAAGGAAACTACCCTATTGTTAAAATTTCCATTCACCTACTCTGCAATACTTCTCTTAACAAAATGCTACTACAGAGAGATGGGAGGATCCAGTTTCCTCGAATCCGACTCTCGAATTCGAATCTTAAATTCACCCTCGACCTCATTTCAAATCCAAATCTTATTTTTACCATTTATCCTAAATTTTATCTAAAATCCAAATGCTACAATTTCCTTAAATCCCAAGTATAAATTCAAAGTCAAACCTTTATTTTTCTGTTATCTCACATTTTGTTTGAATTCTAACATTAATTTTACACACACAATCGTATTGAACACTACACCTACAAAGTATGAATCATTTTATTGCTTGAACTTTTTAATTTAAAAAACTAGTATTTTAACACATTTCGGACCAAGCATATTTCGTATTTATTCACAGATATGCCAGCCATGTTGAACAGTCTCTCTGAGTCCATTGTTGCAAGTGGTGCTGAAAGGTGTTTCCTAACCAGTTTTGGTCGTACAGTAGAGCCTCTTTAATACAAGAGCTCTCATGAATCAAAAAACCACTTGCTAAATCGTACTCTCGTTACTACCAAAGATATTTAAATAATCATTCCACAGCCGGTTCCTAAAAAGTTCACTCTAGCTTAACCAATATTATGGGTGCTTTGGGTGAATGGCGAAAAGATATTATCAAGATAGCTACAGTAGAACCTCTTTTTACGAACCTCTAATTTACGAAATGACACCAATTTACAAACCATTCCCCTGGTCCTGAACTTTGTATATAGGAAAACCATGTAAAATGACCTCTATTTTACCAAACCTCGATTTTAGTGATTTACGAAGTGAGAGGCAGGTCCCTAGGAGTGATTGACCTCTGTTTTACGAAGTTTTTGAAATGATTTTGTAGCACTGAATTCAGTACAATGGAATAACGATCGCTGTATACCGCGACAGGAGCAGCTGAAGCCAGATAGGTCATGTTGAGAGGGCCCTCAGTCCAAGTATTTCAATGGGAAAATGTGGAAAAATCGAATGTGAGCATAGTGCTTTTTGAAGTGCTTAAACTGCAGCAAATATCCCAGAGACTGATCATCCAAATCGCAATTCAATCCTAATTATATGATCCAAGGAAAAAATGTTCAAAGATGCATGGCACGACGCCTACTTCTCGAAAACAATGCCCCACTTCATAAAATAATCGGATTAGTGCTAGGTAATTTCTATTCCTTTTCTATCATTCTCTGTATTGCGAATACCTAACTCGTCATCAGAAAGCATATTTTCTCTGGAATTATTTAAAATTACCTTTAAGATAGCCCCCAAAACCCCAATTCAGAACTTTGTTCAGCCTTTCACTTGAAAATAGCATTCCCGTAGGAAGTTCTTTGCTACAGCTGTCGTGGAGCTTAGTTTCATTAAAAAATAATAATTTTGCAATAATAAATTACTTATATGCAAATCTTGATGCAATTTGATTATTTAATTTTTCATTAGAAGTGTTTTACGTCGTTAGGTAAGAATTTGCGATCATGACTTTGAGGTCGCGATCGCTTTCTGTAGCCGCGAGTAAATAGTTCTTGTAAATCACCGCTAGATGTCAGCACTGTAGAACGAATCTTAAAAAAGAGGATATTTCAAATTAACTGAGTGAATTTCTAAGATTGACTTTCATCAGCTGCGAAATATTATTAAATGTATTTCAAACCATACGCTTTCTTCAAAAAAGGCATTTTCTGGTCTTTTCACTGAAATATACTAGGTCAGTTGGAACTTTGTTTTGAAATTTCCTAGTTAAAATGCATCCCTGGCTTTCCCATGTTTAAATGGCTTCTTTAAACACAAATCGACTAGTACTAAATATACCCCTTTCATTAATTAATGCATAACTGCATTTGCTTAAAATACTCCGTGGGATTAGTTAATTCTCTTACTCCCCTTATTTGGAGATCTACCAACTCAACTGCTACAAGAACTTAATTCAGTTGCAGCAGCCAAGTTCATACCATTATAAATTTGTAGAAAAATATTCAATGTTTTTTTTTAATTCATGGCTGTTTCATTCTCTTTTACTAAAGTGAGTCTTCTAGCCTTAGGAATAACGCCTATACTATACAGCGAATCAATACGATTGAGGTGTAATTTTTAAATCCTTTCAATTTGATGTAGATACACTGCACACAGAGAATTTCACGTAATATCTTTTTTTTCCCAGAATGAGCAGATGACTATTATTTTTAATAGTAGTTAGTTTGATTTCAACCCTAACATAACTATTTGACAAGTACAGCACAGTGTTTAATTGCATTGAAAGTATAGTCATATTCTTGTCAGCAGAGTTTTAGTAGACGTACATTTGTCGCAGATCAAGCCTCTTTATGTTCATGATGTGCCTCCATGGACATTGCTTCATGCTGTGCGAGGTGTTGCCAGAGCATGGGAGTGTCACCACAATAACTATTTCCTACTGTTGGAGATCAGCTGGTTTTGGTGATACATCAGTTCCGGAGACAGAGGAGTTAGTGGAAGATAATATCCAATTTACAAACCCTCTGATTTACAAAGCTCAAATTTTTGGGTCCCTTCAACTTCGTAAAATAGAGGTTCTACTGTATAATGATATTTTCGCTCACTTCATTGACCCCTGGTTGTATTTACTGTCTGTTACATTAAATTTCATAATAAATATAATTATTTGGAATATAAAACATTGATTTTGCACACTTACCCCCGAACACTACCGAACTTTATTGAGCTCCAAATATATGATGGACTATCATTGGGAAAAACGTCGGAACACAGAAAATTGTCATACCTATTGTGGAATATTCTGTTGATATTCAATCAAATTCACTATTGTTGCATGCAAGGCCACACACAAACAGTTGTAGGTTCCAAATTGAATTTCATTGAGTTACACATCATACAGTAAACTCTCGATAACACGAAGCACGATAATACAAAGTTTCGATTATACGAAGCAAAATGGCAGGTCCTGACAAAAATCCTATCTTAATAACAATGCAATATTTGAAAATACGAAGTTTCGAAAATACGAATTTTTCGAAATTATGAACTTCTGGCCCGGTCTCCAGGAACAAATGGAATTTGTTTTTATGAACCTCGGCAAAAAACCGCTTCAACAAAACTATTTTTGACTGCATAGACATCTAACAAATAAGTGTTATTGATTGTGGTGCCTCAAAAATGAAATGCGTGAATAGTAGTGCGTTCACCTCCCACACATGCCAGTATCTCCCCATCATTTTCGCATGTAACTACGTGTATTATTTAGACCTTTATTAATGTGGAGATCGTAGTTAATGCCATTATTTATCCTGGCTAGTGATCAAAGTGATGATTTACAAGTAGAGACCTAACCAGAGCATGTGCAGTGATGATAGTAAACCATATAAGCAGCATGTGACTGGAGTATGGGGTAACTGGCGAACATGGGTCAAGTACAAGGGATCTTTCATTCGGCTTGGTCTTCTCTCACTCTGTCATCAACTCTGCATAACTGAGTAAGCAATTCTACAAATGGTAAACATTGCAACCCATGACCCCAAAAAAACTAAACTAAACTAAAAATCTTTGTCATAAGAATGAGCCTTTATACTTTTGCTTTCACCTTTATGCAATCATAGATCCCTTTCTTTTAAGTAAATAAAATGTGTTTAAGCATATAAAGAAGCATGTATTCACCATATGTTGACAGAAAATTACTCATTAATTTTTTTTCAGTAATTCACAGCTAAGAAAGAAAATAAATTAATTTTCATGTAATCAAAGAAATAAATATTCATGCTGAATTATTAAATGGGCTGAACACAAAAGAAATTTCTTCAACTGGCCTAAGTGCATAAAAACTTAACATTAACTACATGTATTCAGAATGAAACGACCCCACCACCTTACACCATTACAGTTTAATCGGATAAAACAAGTAAAACTGAGTATTTACGACACAAATCATAAATACCTTGATGGGTGTGGTTTCTGGAGTGGCTTCAACAGCTGCTTCAGGTGGTGAAGTTCCTTCATGATGCAGTGGTGACATGATCCCGTAATTCTTAACAAAAAAAATTAAGAATCCCACCACTAACATCGTATCTCAACACGGCAACATTCAAGAATATGAAACAGACACACACCCAACACACATGAAGAAGTAAATTTATAACATACCAACGAGTTTGGGGTTTGAGGAATTGAAGTGGTGGTTGAGTGGATGGATGCGGTGGTGGAGTGGATCGAAGCGGTGGTCGAATCGGCCAGGGGTGGCGTCACCACCCCGTATGCCACGCTTGGGCTCCAGAAGTCACCGTCACTGAGAAGCTGGCTGTACAGCGAGGAGGAGCTCATCACCTGATTGGACTTGAGATGCTGGTGCGGCGAATCAGGGCCTGCGATGAAAGGGAACAATAATGAAATCCTGAACCACTACAAAGCTACGTTTTCTATCAAACATTCAAGATCAGAAACACTCTTGCTGACACTTGAAACACAGCACAGCCCCATGTTCTTTTGCAAAGCTGAAGAAAGCTGAAGAAAGCTGCAGTGCAAAGGGAAAGATTTGACCGCGGCAAAAGAAAAACCCTAAGTTGGTCTAAAAAAGTGGGGAGAGACATTTTTCTGGCAATGCCCACAAATTCACTTATATAATAATTAGGGCTGGGGCAGGGATTCAAAGATTTGGTCGAATCCTATCGAATCCATGGATTCGAGATTCGATGGAATCCATGGTTAAAAGATTCGATCGAATCAATGGATTAAAGATTTGAATACCAGTTGTGACACAGGGAAAGGTTATGTTTCTGGAGACTCTGCCGGTGTAAAATTGTGATTCATTGAACTTATAGTAGAAGAAAGAAGGTGGATCTTGGCCACCACAAAACTTTCTGGGGTTGAGGCATCAGTAGATCCCGATTTTGAGAAAAATTAGAGGCAAAAGTTGCCAAAGTTGATCGAGCAATACGAACCGAAAGACATTCTTACCGCTGATGAAGCAGGATTTTTCTACAATAGAGATTTATTATGCTATTTTATGCCTACAGCAATGGTTCAGTGAAATTACCTCCGCTTGTAATTGGAAAATCCAACAAAACTCATTGTTTAAATAATGTACAACTACTACCATGTCCCTACGAACATAAATTCCTGGATGACCGATTAGATATTTTGGGAATTTGGGGTTGAAGCCTGAATAGGAGGTCAAAAAAGAAAATTCTGTTCTTTGTTGATTGCTGCTCGGCCCACAAATCGGAGGCTATGAGTGTAAGATATGTGACGGAGGTTTTCTTCCCGCCTAACTGCATAAGTCGCCAATAGCAGACCAGGGAGTCATATCCCACGTAGAGAGGGTGTTCCGATGACAATTGGTGCAGTTTTTACTCGGAAGGATGTAGAGTACCATCAACCCAATTCTCAGATGGAACATTCTCCAGGCTATGCAGTGTCTGTGGCTTTGTTGGGATGCCATTCTGCTCACTACAGTAAGACATTACTTCACTAGGTCAGGGTTTAATGAAATTGAATCTAATTCAGGGTTTATAGGAGTTTTTCCTTTTCATTTTCCCTGACTTTTCCAGGATTTCCAGACCATTATTTGTGATTTTCCCTGACTTTTGAGCACCTGAATACTCCAAGATTTCGGTCATTCATAGAGATAAAAGTGGTAGTGAGGAAGCAAAGAAGTCTAAACTTATGAAAAATTGTAGGTTTATTTTCATATTAATCATATGAACTTCCAGTAATAAGAGATCAAAAACTTTAAGTCAACAAAATAAAAATTATCATTACTTACATCGATATGCCTTCAGAAAGGGTGGAGAAAAATATATGCAAAGAAGGCTAACCTGGCTTTTCCTTCAAACTTGATGTCATGTCAAAGTAGCTCTCTGAATCAATCTTGATTTTTTTCTTCCTCACATCCTCCTACAAATTTGGCTAAGTGACTTCAAATTTGACTGAGAATAACTTTTTCGTCGCCAGAGGGACAAAGCGAAGCATTCCTGGCGAAATTGCTATCGAATGAAAGTAAGAATTTGAATGCGCACACCTTTCGCTAATCTTTTCACCAAATCGTGCAGGCTATAGCCAGAAAGAACTAGAATAGGGCCCCTGGGCTGCCTCCACAGCGAAACCGACCTGAGGCCAGTCGTCCCCTCCTTCACCCCACCCTCCGCTCCTATGTGCAGTTTTCGATCACTTGACATTTTCAGGTGATAAATTCTGACATTTGAAAGTTTTGCGATTTTTCCCTGACCACACGTTAAATTCCCTGACTTTTCCAGGATTTCCATGGCTGATTTCATTTTCCCTGACTTTTCCAGGTTTTCCAGGATTTCCAGGTTCCTATAAACCCTGTAATTGTGAAGTGAATGCAAGCCAGGGAGATGGAGATTGGGAGAAACTGATGGGCAAGCTAAGCAATCGAGATGTTTCATTTGATGATGTCGTAAATGTTGACGAAGCTGTAGTTCTGCTGAAAGTGAGGCGAGTGAAAAAGAGGACGAAGAGCGAAGAGGACAACGAAGACCCGGAGAGGGAGGCTGCGGAACACAAGCCCCGAGAAGTCATTCCAGCACTGGACACGACTGATAAATTCTTGCTCTCTGCTGAAGAATGTAACAGGGATGCTATTAGAGCATCCCGGAAGTGGAGAATGCTGTTCTACGTGAGAGAAGGAATAGTTTAAAGCAGGACACCATTGACTATTTCTTCAAATAATTTTTGTGTATAGTAAAACAAAATGCAAATATCAAAAGATTTTTTACAAGTAACTGGTTTGAATTTTTTGACTCTCCTGAGTCTAATTCACCGGACTGCTAAGGAAGAAAATGCCTATTTAAGACATAGGTATCAGCTCAAAGTTTCAAGGAAGCATAACATAAGGAACAACTCGAAGGACCGTGAACTGACCGCGAGAACCTTAATGGCGTATCCCACTGAAATTACCAAATATCAGAAGTTCCGAAGAGAATGAAATCATTCGCCTTGACCACGACTCGAACCCGGATAACCTGATTTCTGATCAGGGGCTTTGATCAATTATGCTACCGAGGAATCATTTTTCCCTGTGGAATTTTAGAAGCCTTAAAGGAACAAGATGTACTCGAACTGCTAGACATATCACGTCAGAAAGCAGTCAATGCCGTGCACGTGGCACCACCGTCCAAGAGGTTAAGGCCGAATTTCGAGAAGCACTAAGGTGCTTACTATATCAGGAGATCCGGGTTTGAGTCCCGAGTCAAGTTCAACAGAATCATTTGAGTCAAGATGAATGATTTTTTTCTCTGTGGAACTCATGCTACTGAACATAAGGAATGTTAAAAATGCAGCATCATCCACTGTTAATGCAACGTAACATTTTGTTTAAAAAATATCTTCTTCGAGAGTGGTGATTAGCATTATAGCAATGGAGATGAGAATATAAATGGTACGGAAAATGTTAAATGTCACGAAGATTGAATAGTTTTGGAGTTATAAATTGTAATTTTTTTCATAAAACTATCAGTGGATATTCAATGGTGAACTATGACAATCGCGAAACCTCAATTTCTTTTTCCCCAACCAAAATACAATTTCGCCTTCAAGCTTCTGATTCCTTTTGGTATTGTCACCTTTACAAATAATATTGTGAATGTCATTGAAACAATGAAACTTACTTTTACAAGAAATAATAAGCAAAACGAGAAACTATTCAATTTGTACATCACCTGCCGAAAAAACCACGGGGCCAGGCAGTACGCCACGCACAGTCATGTAAAAACATCATTGTCCCGACGGCCAATTATTTTCCTCTTCTATAATAGGTAGTTATTTACACTGCAATTCGTCAGTAAGTAGTACAAGAAACTAGTACATACATTTATGATGTCACTCAGCAAAAACCATGTAAATGACAAGGTATTTTCGTTTCATTACGTCTGCTTCTAGGATACAACAAGTAAAGCCCCTGGAAAAAATGGAGGTATGCCACGCCCTCCAGTTAACGAACCCCCCGAGCACTGGAAAATTTGGGTCCCTTGAATTTCATTAACGGGAGATTTTACGGTATATATTTGACATTTTATAATCAAATTAAATTTTTTAATTTAATAAAGTTTTATCTTTTTACTTCAACAGACAACAAATAAATTATCAGAATACCATTTAGCATATTAATTGCAATTCTATTATTTGAGGTATTCGAAATAAGAGATATTCAAATATTCAAGTTATGAGTATTCCACATTCGAATTCTATATTCAAATTCGAGAAAACTGCTATTCGACCCATCGCTAGTTAAGCCCTGAAGTCTCAATTCGTGATGAGGATGCAAAGCTCCATTTACCAGTAGAGTATTCCAAGTTACTTCTGGACCTGAATGATGTGAGACTCTGCAAGGGGATCTCTTCTCTCGACTTCTCCATGTAGTCCAAAGTCAACTTGCCACACTCAACAATCACATCATGGTGTTCCATTTTTTTCCACCTTAATTAAGAAAGAGAGAATAAATGTTCAAGTGTTCTCAGCTCAGAACAATCCTACTTAGTCTAACTTGAGGACAAAAGATAAATCATCAACAATTAGCAAATTTTAACACTCACAGGTCAGTTTAACAGGTAAAACCATTGAGCTGTATGATGCCAAGAGGGAGCAAACAGGATTATCAACAAATAGAACAAAATCACATTTAATCACATTGACATCCTCAGTGGATAGAAATTTGGCAGCATGGCAAAGTACGTCTCTCCTCCCACACAGTAGACTGGAGTCAAGAAAGCCCCAGTTTCCTGCACATATCATTATGTTTACCAATCAATCATTCTGAACTCAAACCAATCTGAAAGTCCCGAAGCAATTTCTGACAGAGATTGCCAGGTTTACCAACTCAAATACAGACTTTGACAAACAAAAGAAGAGTAGAGGGCACCACAGACTGGTTGCTTCGGACTCTTTGGATCAATCTGAAATCTCAGAATGATTGGGGAAAACGGGCTCACTTGGCTTGCATCTCAAATCGATCTTGCCAGTCCGTTCCATTTACTATACTGGGCTGAGCCAATCAGATTGGTCTCAGATCGACTGGTAAGCATACTGCTTGAAACACTTGCTGTGTGTGTCCTATATCTAAGCTCAACTCACTGACTCCTTTAAAAAGTTAAGTCATAATATTTTTAGACTTAGAATTTAAAATACTATACAGTCAAGCCCACTTATATCAAACCCGTTTATAACAAAGTCACGGTTATAACAAAGAGAAGGCTATTTCCCATCAAAGAGAGGCTGGGAAAAACTGGTCCACATGTGACGAAGTTCGGTTATTACGAAGTAAATATTCGGCCCCCTCAACTTCGTTATAAATGGGCTTGATTGTATTTTACAACATATTAGAAGCACCTTTTTACCAAAAATATGGCTTAAAAAATCACCCCTGGGTTTTGCGAGTGAACAATTGGCCTCAATAACTGACATAAAGAATGTTGTAGTTGCTATTATTGTCTTTACACTACGACTGACACTAGGGAATACATTACATACATATGAGCAAGATATCGAACAAAATTAAAGAGCAAAATCAGGACAGGGCATTACAACACTGTTTGTGACACCATAATATCATGGCTAAGATCATTCCTCAGAAATAAACTTCAAAAATATAAATAATATCAATTACCAGACTTATAATTGTGCACGCGAGTAGCCATTAGCCCTGTTACTGATAGCTCAGCTATCCAAAAATGATTAAGCACATTTCCATAAAATTTGTAAGAATTACAATTCTTAATAAATTATTATGCATCAATTATTGAGTTTATATTATTTTAGATTTTAATTTAAATATATACAGTACGAATTTCTCTCTCTATGTTCACATTATACTTGAGGTTTAGGAGAATGAATAAATTATTCATGATTTGACAAATAATTTGACAATTTGACAAAAATTACAAATAATTAATGATGCAATGTATGCCGACCGATAGATTGGCCAGCAGGCAATTTTCACACAGCCAGAGAGAGCCTATAGCTGGGCCTGCTGCCAGTGAAAGGGTTAGCTCAACTAGAATCTACTATTATTAGTAAACAAATCTCAAGCAATTAATTAAATTATATCTATTACAACTCAATCTATATATAACCAGTGTTAAGGCCATTTTACACGGTCATTGAAACTGCGCCAGTTGATGTTGATTCCGTTTGAGCAGTCATCCGTGAAAGTCCGAGACGTAGAAAATTGCAAGGATGCTTGCTTGATAGCTTTACATGGTGCAATCATCAGTGCATTATGTCAGTGCCAATATACTTACCATTCAGTGGAGGTAATACTGTCAATATATCGCACAACGTCAAGATCTGTTAAGTAGCAATTAATTGGACATGAAAGATGCGATAAATTACCACCATTTTAAAATATGTTTTAAGCCATAGTCTAAACATAATAGTGGACACCCTAATCCCGAATACTTAGCCCAAAATTTACACCACGAACGAACGGCTGAGGGCCAAGGTAACGAGTTCTTCCTTTACGTACGAAATTTAAGCTTCCATGTGATTAATCACCCAGCTCATCATTATTGCACTTTATTCACTAACTAAGAAGTTCAGTGCAAACAAAAACACCCAACTCAATCATCAACAAACTATTTAATTGCAAGAATTCCCCAGGCAGTTCTTTGCCCCTACATCTGCACCATCTAGTGAGAGAAATAAACTTCAAACTTGCGCGAACGCATGTATCAGATTAGAACATGTTCTAATTTGCTCGCAAGCGTTCGCGCATTGGCGCTGCCTCTCCTCGCAAGTCGTCGCTTTACACAGCGCAATATTTCTTGCGCAAGTGTTCTCGCAACAGCCTGCGCAGTATCAATGATCGTGTAAAACGACCTTTACACTAAGCAAAGCTGCAATACCAACACCATACATACTACAGGTACATATGACCCACTGATAATTACTAGGCAGAATGAGCGAGTCTGATAAATACCTGTTTGTTGCAGTTTCGGCATCTTTTGATGCAGTCACCAATTGGGGATGCATTCTGACTGTATCAATCATTGGCTAAAAATGGAAAAGAGAAATATATTGAATATTAAGAATGCTCCTTAACATTAAAAAAAAATGTAATTAAAACACACTTCTAGAGCAGGCTCCCATGAGTGTGTCGCTCATTTAGCTGATAGTCCATATTAATAACTAGGAAATACTCTGAATGGTAGAAACTTAAAAGGATTGTAAAATCTCAGAGATCTCATTCATTACCTTAATAGTATGACTGAATATGCCTAGGTTTTCACGGACACCATATTCAAGTCTTAGGTAACTAAGAAAGTTGCATGGATACATGCCATACAAGCGGTGGAATAGAGCATATAATCCAAGTTGCAAATGTAGTAAGTGTTCTTCTGGGAGTTTGTTTGGGTTGTTGGTATTCCAAGCAGCTAAGCGACTGCAAAGAGCAAGAAATACATTTATCACATAAGTCATCTGATAATTTACCAATAAATTTTAAATCACTTCCACCAATCATACTGCAATATGAAATTCAATCTGGTTTATTTTACAGCACCCAGATACATTTTTTTAAAACTATTTTATTACATTAGTCTCACAACATACATGAAGGAAGTAATATATTCTGCACTTACAGTCCACTTTGCCATAAAAATGAGCATAAATATTGGGATACTTTAAAAATGTCATCGAATTATACAGCTGTTAATATAAATACTGGAAATACTTAAACTGTAGTAACATTCCAAATTTATGTACACAATGCAGATTGGAATGAAGATCTGACTGCAAGCACAGTGAATTGAAAAATATTTTTAACTTCACTGATATGTGTACATACTGGTTTGATATAAAAGTATGAACATTTAAAAATGGAACAAAATCATAAAATAAAATATAAAGAATTGATTGTTAAATTAAAAGTTCTAAGATTAGACTAAGAAACCAAAAACATGTACCAATCAATTAAGGTAAACAACAGCAAGTTGGAATATGATGTTTAAAATATAATATGATTTGCCTTGGGCACAAAAAGAAAACATTATGATGAATACATCATGCAGTCTGTAAATGTCAGTAAAACTTAATGAGCAATTCAAAAGGAAAAGAAGAATTAAAATTCTCACCACAGGAATTTTGCTCAAGGATAAAATAATTGTAGACTCAAGGAAAATAGCAAATCCTTTGACTACAGACAACCATTGCACACCCAATGGTCCATGTGAAAACAAGAAGTGGTAAATTATGCTGGAAGCTAAAGATTGTTGATAAGTACATTCAATTTATGGGTGGAATTGATAGAACAGACAAAATTTTAGCACACTGCCCCTTGGAGCTAGGGTGGTATATGAAACTAGGTTTGCATGTCCTTGAACTACCAATGGATGATTCTTATTGCTAGTTTAGAAATTCTGAAAGTAAATCTATTAATTTGCTTGAATTTTGCGATAGTATAACTGCACCTTGATTTATAATAACAATCCACCAATAACCCGCACCATACCAATGTCTCAAAAGACGACGAAAAGAGTTGAGAGAGAAAAGAGTACACTTGCTCTCCCAACAAAAGACTCCTATGTAAAAGATGGAGGATTTGTCATGAAAAAGGAGTGAGGAAGAACGGTTCCACCTTCTGCCCTGAGTGCCCAACTAGAATTAGTTCTGGAGCCTAGAGAATTTCATTCCAATTCATAACTTCGAATCTATTAACTCTAGTAAGTTTTAGTTGCATGACATTTTTTTTTACAAATCAAATGTAACACATCCGTTTATTGTTATTCTTTGTAATGTTTTAGCAATATCACTTAACTATTTAGGTAACATAACTATCACCATAAGTAAGGTGAAAAATAGAAATAAATAATTGTACCAAAGCTAAAAATTTATAAGCTCATTCTAGTATACAGGTATAAATTTTTAATTACAAGCCCTGCATAAATGAGCGTAAAATGACATGTGGGTTGCCTACCTCGATACATCTTCTGATATTCAGATGAATCACGATATTCTGAATTCATAAGATTTCTATGCAATAGATCAAAATTGCAGTTGAAAAATATTTTATAAGCATTAACATTACATCATACTGATTTAAATATGTGAAATGGGTGGAAAAAAATTTCCATCCCTGAAACAAATTCTTCCGCACTATACGTGTTAATAACATCACTATAATCAGATTTAATAAATAACGCCTTAGCCGAAAGTATATTTCCAGAGCCCTTAGTATCAGTGATATCTCCATTCAATAAAAATTAAGACAAGACACTAATGAATAATTATCATCCAATCCATATTTTTTTATTTATTTTATTTATGCTTTTCAAAAATAATGTAAATGATTCTTAATGAGAGGTTTGTATCCTTTTGAAATTGTCATAATGCATGTATTGTCAATCTTAACCCTTCAAGCCCGGAGGAGATTTAAATGATTGATGCTTTATGAAGACCTGTGATCAGTAAGTTATATTTCAGTAACTATTAATTCTACAATCCGGAAATTTTTTGTAATGGTGAAAAAACTTGATATATTTCATAAACAGCTTAAAAATATTGAAAAACTCAATTAATTCAGTAGCTAAACACTTTAAGTTCGTCTAAATTAAACCTAATACAATGACCAATTAGAAAACATTCTCAAAAGAAATTATATGTCAGAATTTCATTTTTGAAGAATACAGACTAACACAAACACAGATACTTTCTTATACAATGGTAGTCACTATGTATTATCAAATGGTTTTGATAGCCAAAGAATGTCTCTCCGCAGCACATGTTTCTTTAAGCCATTTCAAAAGCCACCCTATTGCTGAAGTCACCAAATGTAAAATAGAAAAAGATTTTTTTTATAATAATGTCCATTCCAAAATTAATTCAAAATGAAAAAATAGTGCTGAAAATCTTTTGCGTGACAGAAATATAATAAAACTACTTCAACTTAAAAATTCTGCTTAGCTTGGTAATCTTAAAGCAATCGATGCATAGTCCGGTGTCAAAAGGTTCCCACCAGTAAACAGTCTCTTTCCGATTCCCGTGTTTGGTTCAGACTGCACAGTGTCTTTGAGGTTTGGCCTTATTACCTTTATGAGGTATTCTTTCTCTGAAATGCCTTTCAGTTAGTATTGGAAGCATATTGTCTGATACATGACAATCTGGACAGCACTGCCATATTTTAGAAATGAACTTTCTTCTAATTGGACTCTGAACAATAGGTTACTTTTTAGCTGAATTTTTGCTATATGTTATCATAGCATTTAGCACTGTTATATTTAGGAATCTGCGAACATTTTTCATATGCCATTTGTTTAGATGCTTCCTTTTGATTAGATATGCTTGAAGATGCTGATCTTTTAAATCAACTTCTCCCATTTGCTTATTATAATCAATCACACAGGTTGGTTTCTCTGTTTCCTTTCCCATGATGTTGATAATCTGTGTGTCAGCATCGTGTAACGTGGATTTCATGCAACAGATTTTTGTCCTGCCACTTGATCACCAATACAGGGTCAGAATGCATCCCTATCACTCTCACTTTCTTCAACTTCTTCTCCTTCACTAACTTCTGTACATTTTTCCAACCTAATCTCAGTACACCTATGCAACGTTAGGTATAAAGTCTTCAGACGTATTGCTAAATCATAAAAATTGTGGTCATTATCCATCCAAATCATTCTACCTGGATTAAGGAGTGGCTCCTCTAACTTCAGGGTGATGGATGCCATTTTACTATTTCCAGGATTGATAAGAGATGATGAAAAATCGGTATCCTATCCAGTGTAAATTAAATAACCATGAATACCCACTAGTTGAATCACAGAGTTTGCATGATTTGATCCCAAATTGGGATGCTTTGAGAGGAAGATATTGCTCAAAAGATGAACGTCCAAAGAGTTACTGATTCATCAATGGAGATATTTCTGGATGGCAAAACATATTTCTGTAATTTTTAATTGAGGTGGTCAATAACGGAATACATTTTATACAACTTTGCGGGTCAGTGGGGTCCTTCCAAGCCAAATCTTAAGTTTCATCCTCTACCTCATCCAAATCATGAAACATCAATGCATCCCACTTTGGAGTGATCGTTTATGTCATTCTCACTGTCGCTATCAGAACTCAAAACACTTCTCATGTACATCTCATTCTCAAGAACACATCTCGGTGTAAATTTTGTGGATCTGGTGACCATATTCACGTGGATTCCACCTAAGATTTCCACCAAATTTGCGCGTACATATCCACGTGGAATCCACCAACTTGTTTTCACTGGGAGGAAACTACACTATTCAGCCAGATTCATTATACAACTGTCAAATACACACTTTTTAGGATATTTTATTATGTTAACCACTGAAAATGAGTTAGAACAGTGAATCACGAGATATTCCAGGTGTTCTACACAAAAAACTATGCACCATTGGGCACAGAAAGTAAGTACTATTGTTTGGTTCTTTTCATTTCGTTTTTGTCCTAACTTGTTCGGCCAGATTGCCACAGGAGGGTGCTTTTTTGGTGGTTTAATTCAAAAGGAACTTCTTCGGCTGGGCCGATGGAACCAGTCGGTGAAAGCTAGTGAAGTGACTCAGATGCAACACATGTCTGATTTAAGTGCTCCCAGGACAGGGTATAAGCGTGTGCCAATATTCCGCCCTATTCAGTCCTCCGCCTTTACCTGCTCAGGAGCCCTCACCGTGGAGCAGAGACTTAAGTACTGTCCAGTTATTTATCGTTTTGTGAAAGTGTTATATTTTGTATCTTTTGTTTTGTTTATTAATTAGTATGTTAATTAAATTAGTGATCACTTTATCCTATCGTTTCATTACGCACTTGAATGAGTGATCACTTGGTCCTTCATTTCACCAAACAAAATTTTGTACCCCACAACTATGAATCTCGATTTGGGTGCTTTCTCTGTGGGTTTGTCAGTTTTGGTTGGTCTGTAATTCAAGCCATGAATTTGATAGCAAAAACCTGCAACAAGAGGGATAGAAGGACAAGACTAATAGGCTGTATGAGTAGTGTGAAAGAGGATGGGTAGTAGTCTACATTAGCTGCACGTTATATGGTATATATAGCCCTTTGATGGAAATATTATCATTTAAGGGCTGACATGCACAGATTCATGAGAGGAAGAGCACAATTTAGCATTCTAAATTATCTCTCCCTTCACCAAGGAAGTTTTGTAAAACAGCACAAGATGTACTGCAGCAAATGCACATACTACTCAATAATTCTAAATATCACTTTACTCTGCTATGAATAATTGAGCTGGGCTTTGAGCTCAGAAGTTTTAACACAAATAATCTTTCTGTAGGCCGAACTCAAACGAAAAATATTACTTTCAAGAAATGTTACGGGAAAATGCACATAAAGGCACAGTTGGAACGTCACAATGTCATCTCCATGCTAACCCCTGGCATGCATTCCCAGTAGGTATGTGCCTTGATGTCGACAGTATTTATAGAAGTGATACCAATGACTTACGTCCATAACCAGAGGTTAAAATTGGACATCTGTTCATCATTCCAGTGAGTGACAATGCACAGCCAATGCAAGCATTATCAGGAAGAAAATAAGATTTTCTCACCTAAAAACATCAAAAATGTCCTGAAGATAAGGCCCAATCAGAGCAGGAATCATGGGAAGCAGCACAATAATAACTAACAGAGCACTCATTAGTGGTAAAATATCTACCTCAGTCTGAAAAGAAGAGAGAAATATGCACAAGAATTCACAACATTGAACTATAGGGATTAATATGGGATGATCAGAATACCACAATTGAAATGGAAATTACCTGCCTAACTGAAATAATGTTTTAATGTAATATTTATCTAACAACTATTAGGTTCGCAAATATTTTATCATAGCCAGCAACAGCCAACACTAGAAACAGTATCCATCTATTAACATGAGAGTTAGCTGCTGTAGAACAAATAAATATGCCAATGAACAACTATCCAACTCTATGAACCACCTACAATTAACTCTCATTGGTTAGATTTAACTACATCCACATAAAATAACCAGCAATACTACATGAATACACACAATAATGTAGATGCCATTTTTTTCAGTGAGTTAGTAGAAGGCGGGCCTAATAACCCCGAGGTGACATAGATGGTGTTATCACTAGAATTCAACCGCACAATAATTGTATGAATGTCCTTGTAGGGTGAGCAATAATAAACCCATAATCTCTAAGGCTATGTTATAGAATCAATACCTTTAGCAGCTTCAGTAAATCCTTCATAAGAGTATGTTGAGCAATCTTGTAGAGCCATGTAGGTTGTCTTCTTACAATATGGCCCAGCAAAGTGAGGGACTGCAGCTTCTGAGAGCCTTTAAGGCCCTCTGAAAGCCTAAAGAGGAAACACTTAAATAGTAGCAGCCTAAGTGTGGCAAGCTATCAAGGAGAAGAAATGACAAACTAACCTGTCGAAAAGGTATTTGTCATGAGGTTCCCTAACGCCTACCAAAATTTCCACCATTCGATATGAGTTGGTAGACATATAGTAGTCAAAAATACCATTCAGCAGCCATGATTCTTTGGCTGAAATAAATTTCAATGTTATCACATGCAGCGAAGTGTCATGGTATTTTAAAGCGATTTGAAAATAGATAGTCCTTACTTGCATTGAAGTTCTCATGAAACTTGCTCTTAATATCTTCAACGACTTGTGGTTGATTAGATTCTAATAGGTTAAGCAGCTCTGGAACGTCCATTGCTTCTGATTTGTAATCATTAAACTAGGGATATTATGCCAGAAAAATAACCTAATTGCAACATAGAAATGTTGGATGCGATTTTATACTAACTCTTGAAGGTTTTCAAGATATCAAAGCATTATTACTTCCTTAGAGGTTGGTTCAACAAGGCAGTGTCACCAGTAAGCTCCATTGCATTACGAACCCTCGTTAACTACAAGCTGTTTCGGGATTTAAGCCTAATGCTTGAACACTTAATTGACATTTAAAAGCGAAAAAACAACATGACACCTTCAAATTAACGTAAATTTATTCAACAAAACGAAATTAGCCAAAACGTTCGAGCAAAAAAAACGAGGAAGTTAATTCACTACAACGTTCAATTCCACCGACGAACCGCATTAAAAATCTATATTTACATATCAGTGGTAATTATTCATTGACTTTATACCGATAATTTCGATTTTTAGGCTATTTGAGCTAGCAAATTACTACATTATTTCCTTCCACCCTCCACGGTCCACCTTCCTGGCCGCACATCTTTTCCGTACGGATTGCCTGATTTCAGCTGCCCTCTATACTCCGATCGCGCAACCACTTGGCGCTAAGGGGAATATTTTGAATACGCCTACACAGAAACCAAAAATGATTGATGGTTTATAATGAAGCATGAACAGTAGGGCCAATTATTACATTGCATAAAATGATGCGCCATCACAAGTGAATATTCTATATTGACCATAACTTTGCGGCCTAATGTTTTTAACCCTCCTATAGATAAACTGCGGCAAATATTCTCCGCATCTATAAAAAAAATGTATTATGCCTCATGCAGAAAAACCCCTGCAATCCTCGAAGGTAAGACTACAATAAAAAAACACTTATACTTCTTAAAGGTCAATTGCAAGCAATGTATCAGTAAACACTTATAGGTTATAAAAGACTTAGTCAGGATCATGAAAGACTTGGGGTAGTTCACTGTAATTCCTAAAGTTTCCTTCAACCATTTGGCTATGGTGGTTGATAGCAGATCAGTCTTGATCGTTAGCTGTGCCCCCATTAAGTAAAATTGTTGAGCTTGCCATTCTTAATGATGAGAACACGAGTCAAAAGGGATGGAATTATTTTGTTTCTTATGATTTTTCCAGAAAATTGGGAAAATATGGAATTTTAACCCTCTACCCATTGAAATTTAAATGCCTCATTCTGAGCTCCATCACAAGCTGCCCAGAACCGCTCGGCCGTTTTAAACGCTCTCTTGCACAACCCTCTCTAAGGCGCCTGACCTATAGAGCTGTGTCCTAAGAGATCTTTTGATCCTCATATGTATGTGCTTCATCTTGAGTGTGTTTATCCTCACTAACACAAAACATTTTTCTTATCTTCTCTTTCACGCAGATGAAACAGAACCCCATAAATCTGTCACATTACACCTAATTGCTCAAAGGGTCGAATGGTCTTGGCTGGCATGTCATCCTTGGGGAAGTGACAAAAGAATATTCTCTGGCCGAGGGTCCATTTTGTGGGGGCCATGTTTGAAGATAGGCGATGAATGAGGCATCTCATAGACTTCGCCCTCTGCAGGACACAAGTGAGAGCTGAAATCTCCAGACGTCCTTTTTCACTCGTTTACAGTTGGCTTCAGTATCACAAAATAATATTTCTCTTTGTGTGGCCACGGACACTAACTGATACAACATATCTTATCCCACATGGAGAGAAGTTGAGTCAGAGCCAAAACGAAGAAGAAAAATATTTCCCCATACACCACCCAGTTTTAATCATGAATTCTTTGAATAAGGATGCTATAGCAGAGGAAGTGAACAGAGATTTCTCTAATGACCTAGATAAGTAATTCCGTAAGTGCAAGAGGAGAAGGGAGTGATAGTGAGTAATCGAGTGAATTTGGTTTAGAAGATGAAATTACTCCAACTGCAAGTAATTTACCAGCTACTGCAAAGTTGCAAGACGCATGGAGGGACACCCTAATTTATTCAGTGTCAGAGGATTTCGAAGAAGATAGTGGGCATTTACATAACTTGGCAGTAGGTGACGACGAATTTTCCTTCCTAAAATAAATGCTAGGAGGTGAAAGTTTTTTTGAGCAATATTGTCGAGAATACAAATAAATATGCAGAATATATCCAACTTTCGCCAAGAAAGGCTGATAAAGACTGGGTAGAAGTCACCTACAGTGAAGTTGTAGCATAAAGGACGTCGCTTCATAAAGCAATGTTTCCGAGGAAAGCCAACGGAGTGGTGAGAAGATGCTACTACGATTTAGGGAGGAAAACGAAAAAGTGGTGGAAGTTATTTGCCTTTGTAGTTATTACGGCCATAGTTAACAGCTTTTCTATATAAAGAAACTAATTCTCCTCCAAAAACTAAACAAGGAGTAACTTAGAAGGATTCTGTTTAACCCTCTTTAAGCAGATGCTCGGTAATTTCTCCTCCCACAAAATGATAGGCCGTAAAAGAAATTTACTTGTGGCTGCTAGTCCACATACAGTGCTACATTGTTTAGCCAAGTTTGACGGAAGAAAGAGGGTGCACACTCACTGCAGCTCAAAGAAAATAAGAACTACTGCTGTGCGGAGAATAGAAACATCCTTCAAGTGCGACAGCTTCAATTTACCACTATGCAGATTGGGATGTTTTCTCAAGTATCATCAAGAAAAGGGAGTGGAAGTAGGACATTAAATACACAGATATGTAAGATGATTTAATTTACAGTATTTATATTTGATTAAAATAATTTCAAAATTTGAAACAAAGTAGTCAATTACTTACAAAGTTATTCAAAGTTAAATGAAGCAATGTCCGCATGCCTCTCATTGTGCAAAAAAAATAGGTCTACCAATAGGGAAAGACGGCATTTAAATTTTGTTCGTAGCTGAGATTTCTCCACCAGGCGGTTTTGGGTGGCTTATGATGGAGAGGGTTAAGTAGCTGAAATATCAATTCCTGTATCCATTAGGATCTGAACCTTCAACCTTTTCTCACATACGACAAGAGGTTGAAGGTTTAAACCTCAACCTGAAGAGCATCTGATGGTGTATAGATGATCCAAGCAAATGTAAACTGAGAAACATTTATTCACATATTACATATAGGTAGGTATCCTATTCATTTCAATTTGAATATGGGCAGAGCCAAATGTATTCAAGATATGCTGTTCAATTGAGTGGTCAAAAAGGACTTCAAGTATTCTGATTTTTTCTTCATTTCATTCGCCACAGTGTCTGCCTTTTCAATAGAATCCAAAAGCTCCGCAAACACCTGCAATAATCAAAGAATAACTTTAAATGATTTTACTCGTCAGAAGCAAAAATAAAGCAAGGATTCCACATCACTCACACTAGTCTTAAGACTTGTCTTCAAGACACCACTTCTCTTTGAGACCTTATTGATTCCCTTTGGTGATGAAGCCTCTATTCTGCCACAGCTGAAGTGGTGAGAAAGGTGAACTTCAGTTAATGTGTTTTGTGAATACTGAAATCACCTGAAACCCAACAGGGCCTTTATAAGCAAGAGGAATTGAATATTTGTAAATAATATTAATTACAAGTATTAATTCCTCTTGCTTAGTATTGCTTAGGTGATTATATATAATCATTTATTGGTCCAGCAATTTGTTTGCAGATGCAAATATGGAAACATCAAGAGAATCAATATCAATATACACATACTGCTGTATGAATTCATCAACAGAGTAGATAATATTTCTTTCCAATTAACAACAATGAAATTAGACATTTGTGATCAAAATATTCAATATTTTAAATATATTTATGGCAGTTATAACGGTTTCAAATTTTGATGTTCCTGAACACCCTCTGCCAATGTCAAGACCGGGTTGTATGCATTACAGGAAATTCCCCCTTTGCCATTTTTAATGTAATGATTGAATTTACAGCATGCCTTACCATTAAGCCCATATCAAGTGTTTAACATGATTCGAAATTATTCTTATATATCGCACTCCATTATGTCAGTCTATGAAAAAAAATATTAAGAATGTTAACCCTTAAGCAGGAATGCCACAATATTTAATTAGGCATATGGAGGTCTAGCGTACCTCCAAAAGTTACTATACTTTAATGAGACAAACATTTCTTTACAATTATATGATGACTTGATAATATTTTTGATTATGTATCAATCATGCATGAATATCAAATAATATTAACATAGATGTCATAATTATTGAAAATGTAAACATTTTTATGAAGTTGCTCTGATAAAATACTCGGAATCACAGATGATCAATATTTTTTATATTAAAAAAAATGTGTTTTCTTATTATATTGGCAAAGAACATGTATGAAATTTGTCATATGTATCATTTTTAACAATAGTAGTGATACTGAGATTCGAAAATGAACTTTATAACCAGTGTTGGTAAGTAATGGAGTAAAAGTAATCGGATTACTTGTAACGATTACTTTGGCAGTAATTTGTACTTGTAACGATTACTTTTTACAAAATGTAATTTTTATTTGTAATTTACTCCTTACGATGAAAGAGGAATCGTTACTTTCGCTGTAATCGTTACTTGCTAGTAATCGACGATTACTTTACTCGCTCCCACGTAAACTTGAATGTATTTCTTATTTTGTGCATATTAAAGTTGCATAATTTACTTCATCGTATTTACTTATTCACTGATTTACCTAGGCCTACAGATAACTTTGAATCCCTGAGTACCATAATTTGCTTGTTTAGGTTCAGCCACCCTTAAGGGTGGCTGGAGGTTTGGAGGTACATAATTATGAATTGTAGCCTACTTATGATGGGTACAAAGTATGACACCCCTTGTGTTGTTACAGCAGTTATAATTGTATGTATCGCAAGTAAAATTGCAACTTAACAATTTCTATTACCCAATTATTCCACATGCTGCACTAATTTTACTGCACTATTCGACAGTTGCCAGATGGTCTCTAGAGTGGACAATCTTACAAGAAGTAATTGTAATTGAAACTGTAATTTTACTGATTACTTTTTAAAATCAGTAATTTGAACTCGTAATTGTTTACTTTTTTCACGAAGTAACTGTAATTGAGCCCAGTTACTATTTCTCAGTACTTTTACCAACACTGTTTATAACCATCCCAATTGGAAAATAGATTATAGATGTCTTATATCTATAGATATCTAAATCTGATCTAAATATATCTATTGATAGATGATGTACAAATAGACATCTATTGTATGTATTATTATTACATAAAAATTTTATCAAGTTTTTAGCACACCATAATTGGTATTCATTCACCATATAAAATGCACACAAATATTTCTTATGAAAGGATTATTGTCCATTTTGTCTTCTGAGTGTACCTAAATAATATCTAAAAATGCCTGCTGATATATCTACAGTCTGAAGTCCTCCATTTTTCTTCTTTAGTTAAACAATACAAGCTTGGTCTTCACCGGATTCACCGTCTGCCCTGTTTCGGCACACCAACCCATTGCCGAGTATGAGTACAGAGATGACATCCAGGTACTTTGAGGTGATGAGTATTATAGCTACATCATCAGCGTACCCTTGAGTGTATGTACCAGTGTTATTCAGTCTTGAAAGAAGATTGTCGACTACTATGTTCCAGAGGAGTGGAGATAACAATCCTCCCTGAAGGCAGCCTCATGATCCCAACTACGTTCATTGAACTCTACCTCAAGACAATCTTGACAGTTCTTTGTTCTAACATGTGCCTAATCCTGCTAACAATATGAGCATGGATGTCATGCCTTCTTACTGAAATGCGGATTTGATCAAAAGATGTGTTGCTAAACGCTCCCTCGACATCAAGAAATGCCCTCAATTGGCACATTCCATGTTCCAGCATACCCTCAATCCTGCTAGCAATATATTGGAGCCCTGTCTCCACATACTTTCCCTTTTGGTATGCATGTTGTTAAGGGTGCAGGGGATGGACTTTTAATGGCAAATTTCTCATGTATCTTTTATATAGTCTTCAATAGAAAAGACACAAGGCTGATCCCTGGAAAGGAGTCAGCTCTTGTGTAGTCTGTTACACATGGTTTAAGTATGAAGACCACCTAAGTGATCGTCCAAGCTTTTGGAACATATAATGCATAAGCCAAGAAAGAATGAAATATTCTTACAATTGGGAGGAGGATCCAGCCCTATCCTTCATGAAAAAGTGCAGGAAACGCCCCATCCTCACCTGCAGACTTGTAGGGACTAAAACTCATTACTGCTTATAACCATATTCACCTTGATAATAACTGTATAAGTCGAAACCTAGGTCAGTTTTAATAAAAGTCTATGGAATTTTACTTAGTGAATTCATTTAAGTTATCAATATGTGGTTCCACGAAGTCAATCCTAGAAATTTGTTACATATTCATTATTGCCGATTCATTAAATTCCACATTACGATGCAGAATGAAAGTCTCCATTCCGTCTGAGCAGAATGGATAGTATTCCTCCCATAGTGCACCTCCTCCAACTCCATAGAGTGTAGAAAGTGGGTCTTCAGAATTAGCTTTCGAGCTTCCTTGTCAGAAGCCGTGAAGTCTCCCGAGGGAAGCAACAGACACAGAATACCCGCTACTGAGTCTTTCGATAGGATTTGTGGAATCTCGCTATCTGTGGAACTAACTATACGCTCTTCCAGAAGCCCCTCCATGAATCCCTCTTAGAGTGCTTGATCGCTGTTTTGTACCTCCGTTGAGCCACCTTGAAGTTTTCTCAATCCTGAGGCATTTTTGACTTCTTTGCCTTGTTAAAGAGTTTCCTAGTCTCTATGCGGAGACCGTTTAATTCTGCTCCCAACCCGGGTAATTTACACTCTTCCTTCCCAGTCTTCAAGAGACAGTTGTTTTCATAGGATGAGATGATGCTTCCCTGCAGATAATCAACAGCAGCATCTATCTCATCTAAACTGAGGTGCCCCCTCTAGAGCAGCTCCCAGCCTCTCCTGATGTAGTCCCTCCCTGGCAATCCTGGGGTCCTTCATATGTTACTTGCCTGCAATTGGATTCTAAGAGAGTGAAGAGAATGTGTCCATGGACTGATTATGCTATCTCTTCAGGCACCCTCAATTCTTCAATGCTGTGCATGAGAGAGCTGGTGAAGAGTGTAATATCTATCACTTCCTCCCTAACACTGTTTGCAAAGGTAGGTCGTGATCCTTTGTTGAGTACATGCAACTCTGTAGACATAGAATATTCTCAACAGGGCCTCTCCCCTTCCGTTGGTGCTTCCACTCCCCCACACAATGTGGTGTGAGTTGGCATCAGAAGAAGATCAAGAAGATAGACCAATGAGAAGATCCCATTTATTGCTCTTACAATGACTCACCAACCTCTCTATCTCGACTGATGGTGGAGGGTCCGCTGAATGGTATGTCAGGTAGGAGGAGCAGATGACCATCATCCTCCTGTTCTCACATTCACCTAGGGTCAGCAAGACTAGTTTGATTCATTCTGGTAAATTCCGATAGGGGCATAACACTTATCCCATTCACATTTATACAAGTTCTAGGTCTATCAACAGTGGTACTGTAAAATATTATTCCTATTGTCATGCTAAGGCCCCTGACCCTTCTCTAGAAAGCCCAGGGTTCCCTAATCAGAGCTATTTTGACCATACCTTCTGAGAGTATTCTTTACTGGACCCCTGAGGCAGCCTTACTATGCTGTAGGTTGGCCTGAAGCATGGCCACCCCCCCCCGCATCTTCCTCCTCCCCTGTCTCCATCACTTCAAGCGGATAAGGAGTTTTCTCTTTGGGGCCCCCATTTGATGAGGCTCCCAATTCAGACTCTTCCTGCTTGGGGAAGCCCCCAGGCTCCATGCCTCCCTGATGGTGGCCTCAGAAGAGTTGGATAGGATGTTGTTCACCTCTCCCCACGAAGGGTGTGAGGGGCTACTGGGAAGTGTGGGTCTCCTAGATGAGACCCCTACAGGCAAGGATAAGGTAGTGTGTCCTTATTGATGGCCCCATCGAGGCTATGGCCAAGGTAGAACTCGGACTACAAGAGTCCATGCGAAGAGTGCACCTCTCAAAACCCTCCATTGTTATTTTACATAGGGATTTCATGTTTGGTCCCACAAGTAGCTAGGGAAATACAAAGTCTGCCCATTCAGAGACCCACATGCATGGGTCAGGCTAAATAAAACTGGAGGCCCTCTGTTAATGACTTGTTACACTCTGCCCAACAGATGTGGTCACCCTTAGCATAGAGAAGCACCATGGTGAGGAGAGCTATTTATTGGCCTGCCAGGTCTAGATTCGTCATGTTCTGGTGAAACCAGGGGCACCTCATGGGGGATGTGGCTCTTTACCACGCATGACTGTCTTGATGGTCCATGGGCATGTTCTGCCTGCGTCCCATCCTGCAGTCACTTACTCCTTAGCCCCCCTAGGTTGGTTAGCAAACTAATTACTCATTATTGATCAATGAATGCGATAATTTTTTGAAGTTACAGTTTTAGTGAAAATCATTGACTGTCAAGTTCACAATCTCAAAAACCTTCCAAATAACAAACTAAACTAACAATATTTTACATCTAAACACTTGTTAGCATGTAAAAATGTAACTTGAAATAATTTTGTTGAGTTACTATACTCTTTACAGGGTTTATAGGAGTTTTTCCCTTTCATTTTCCCAGAGTTTTCCAGGATTTCCAGACCATTATTAGTGATTTTCCCTGACTTTCGAACGCCTGAATACTCCAAGATTTCGGTCATTTATAGAGATAAAAGTGGTAGTGAGGAAGCAGAGAAGTCTAAACTTATGAAAAATTGTAGGTTTATTTTCATACTAATCATATGAACTTCCAGTAATAAGAGATCAACAACTTTAAGTCCACAAAATAAAAATTATGATTACTTACATTGACAGAAAGGGTTTTAATTACAGAAAAATATATGCAAAGAGGGCTAACCTGGCTTTTCCTTCAAACCTGATGTCATGTCATGTCATGTTGAATCAATCTTGATTTTTTCTTCCTCACATCCTTCTACAAAATTGGCTAAGAGAAATCATATTTGACTGAGAATAACTTTTCTGTCACCAGAGGGACAAAGCAATGCATTCCTGGCAAAAATCGCTAGCGAATGAATATGAGATGCGCACACCTTTCGCCAATCTTTTCACCAAATTGTGCAGGCTATAGCCAGAAAGAACCAGAATAGGGTTGCCTCCACAGCGAAGCCAGCCTGAGGCCAGTCGTCCCCTCCTTCACCCCGACCTCTGCTCCTATGCGCAGTTTTTGATCTCTTGGCATTTTCAGGTGATAAATTCCGAAATTTGAACGTTTTGCAATTTTTCTCTGACCACACCTTAAATTCCCTGACTCTTCCAGGATTTCCATGACCGTTTTCATTTTCCCTGACTTTTCCAGGTTCCTATAAACCCTGCTTTATTTTATGAGTATCATGGATCAAGATGTTTTTCAAGCAAACTTAGCATGAAAACTTATTTTCTCTGAACAAAAAGAAGACTTGTGATACATATCATCGGGAAAAAAGAATAGCATTGGAGCATTGAATTCGATCACGTGACTGGCGAATCGCCGGCTCTTTACCTTAATGCAAAATAAGGTAGACTGGAAAAATCACCAGCGCTTTACCCCAATGGGTTAAAATAGAGTGGCAGAAAAGAGAAATTTTCCGGTAAACTTTGAAAAGGGACAGTTTAATTGGCCATGTCTTGAGACACAATGTGGGAAATGGCCGAGGGAGAAGTGAACTGGAGGAATTGAAAAGGGAGATCTCATATATGAAGTACATACATGGAACAAGTGGTGAAGGATGTGAAGGAGGAGAATTATGTGAATATGAAGAGGTTAGCCTAGAGGAGAATCGAGTGGAGAGTTGCATCAAACCAATCCTAGGATTGTTGGCCCATGATGATGATGAAGCAATCACAACCATTTTGAATTTCAATTCTTGAGAGTCAAGTGAAAATGTTTTTATTCCCTAATATAGCACCTGTATAGCAATGTATGTAATGGAGAAGGTTTTTTTGCCATGTAATGCCTTTGAAAGAAGATAAGAACAACAGCAATATGGATATGAAACAAGATTTTAAAAATATTATTCATGTGCACCTGGGATGATAGGAATGAAAGATCAAGGTTCCATATCACCATGATAAAAAACCACAGATAAAGAGATAAAAAACATTTATCTCATTTTAACATATATGTATACAACATTTCAACTGTTTACCAAAACATAAACATATAGATTATCTTGATTAATTAAAAAATAAAGTAAAAAGATTTATTGGATACACCTCGATAATATTCCTTAGACATATCTATTTAACATTGCAGAGGTTATGACATTTTCTATAAGGTAATTAATCATGAGGCATTCAAGTAAACATTTAGCTATGATTAATTACATGAGGTGGTGAATTTTAAATTTTGACTCACTCTAATTTTAGAGGAGACTCTGTGACGTCTTCTGTCAGAGCTCTTTCGGAAGTCATCTCCGGTGGTGAGAGTGAGGCAAAGCCCTTAGTGTCAACAGCCTGCAATGGCTCTATATACGGAAGCAATAGAGGATTCGTCAGTTACAGAGCATGGGAAAAAAAATAACCACTCGGAGACAAAATGGGATGAAATATATCCACATTCATAAGCCAACTTCATGTAATCAAATTAATCATCATAAATAATAATTAACTTGATATTAGCCATGGATAAAATGCAATCTTAAGTATTTGGCATGAAAAAAAAACAAAATTTTAATTAAGATTAGTAGTACTTCAAATGCTGCTGTGCCTGGCTATTGAATGCACTGAAAACTGCCAGGAGAATAAAGAAGTAGCACAGCACCTAAATATTCTCCTGAAATTTTCCACTTATAGGTGCATAGTAATGGTGGCCTGCACATTTCATTCCGCTAGCCAAAGGTCCATGAGCTGATTCTCAAAATTTATAGATGACAGAGCTATTAGTGTAATAACAATACTTTATGTCTCCATTCATTCAATTTAGTGATAGCTATCCTAGGATATAGCCAGGAACTGCCATGCCAAAAGCCATTATGTTAAGAAACAATGTAGGTACCATGGGAAATATTTAAGAAAGAATGACTAAGGGCTACTTGTGAGGCTATTTTCTGTAACATTAAGGGCAATTAACTTGAAGTACTATAGATGTATCAATGCCAGGAGATTCCTTACCAGAACGTGTTTCCAATCGACTCCTATCAACATAAGTTGCATTGTCTTCTACCTCAAACTGAAGTGGCCACACCAATGCATACCTAAATTCTGAAGGCTTTCTTTGTTTTTTAGTACTATTAAAAGGAGAAGTTGTGATCTTTTTATTCCCATGCATAGACTCAAGGCATAAGTTACTGGACTCCAGATTCAGGCTATCAGCATTATCATAGCCTCTGCCAGAGTTGATTATCCTAGATTCCAAATTATCTGAATCCCTGATCCCATTTTGTTTAGAATATTCGACAGGAACCTCTCTCCCTAAGAAGGAAAGGTCATGCAAGTTTATATTACAACATTTCAAATACTATTTAGGGTCAGGTTTCTCTCTGGGACATAAACTGGAAGGCTTCTAAATACCTATGTATTCATCATTTTCATCAAGTAACAGTCCTTTACACCGTCCAACCATTTCAGAAATATCTTCCTCTTCTCTCCTCAAAGTATTCCCATTGTTGAGGTTGGAAGCTCCGTTTTCTCTGTCACCAGAACTGAAAGATTCATTGGCTAGTTTCACAGCCTAGAAATAGGAAATCATTCAGTACATATCAATAAATATTCATTTCAAAAGAGGAAGAGAGTAACCATTTACTGCTAAAATGGATATTGGGAGAAGAGGTAATTTATATAATTTTTTAAGGTTCGATTGGTTAGGGTAGGTTATGATGGAATATCTATACTCTAATTTGCAATTCCTAAACGTCTCTTTCCCAGCACCATTTCTTTCTTAAGATCAGCATAAATTATTTGGCCTCCCCAAACTTCACAAAGAGGGAGTTCCTATCAGACCCGTGGTCTCAAACATCGGAGCACCGACCCACAAATTGGCAGCCAAACTCAACGGCATCTTTAGAGACCTCACCTCATTCACCTTAAAATATAGTATCACGAACTCCTTTCAACTAGCGAATTGCCTTAATGAAATCAACCTACCAAAGAACTGCAGGTTGGTATCCTTCGATGTCGATAATCTTTTCACTTCAGTCCCCACTGACGAGGCACTAAGATTGACGAGACTCATACTACAAGATTCGCTAGTCAACAACATCATCGTGGAGGAATTCCAGTCCGTCCTGGAAACCTGCATCCAACAGAATTATTTCCTTTTTAACGGCAAATTTTACCACCGGACAGAAGGCCTAGCCATGGGCTCACCCCTTTCCCCATTGCTGGCTGGGATTTTTATGGATAATTTAGAATCTAAACTTTTTAATTCTGGACATATTCTTTTAAACAATGTGACGTATTGGTTCAGGTATGTGGACGATGTGTTATGCTGCTGGTCTGGTAGCAATTGTCAGTTGGATTGTTTTCTGAATCTTTTAAATAGCCAACATGGTCGTATCAATTTTAAGATGGAGAGAGACATTGAAGGACGGTTGAAGTTCCTTGATTTGGAGATATCTATAGTTAACGGCAGACACAGTTTCGGGGTATTTCGGAAACAGTGCTACAACGACGCAGTTATTCCAATGGACTCATCTCATCCCATGTCTCATAAGCTTGCAGCTTTCAACTCGTTGATTCACAGACTGGTGACCTTACCTTTGCAGCCCCCTGAGTTTAACAGAGAGTTGGAGATAATTAGGCACATTGCTTCCACGAATGACTATCAAGGACATATAATCGATAGCATTATGCGTAAAAAACGCCAGAAGTTGGCCATAAATAATATTTACACTACTACAGTGCCCCCACTAGAACCTAGAAAGTGGTGTAGATTGCCTCATATTGGCAATCTCTCTTCCAAAATAGCCAAAACTTTTCCAAAAGACAAATTTAGAATCTCCTTTTACAATCCAGTGATGCTGAGCAACCTCTTATGCCACTCAAAGGACCGATTTCACCCCATTCTCCAGTCGGGAGTGTACAAGATTAAGTGCAGTGATTGTGCGAAGTGTTATATTGGGCAGACAGGTAGAAACTTCATCACTCGTATGAAGGAACACCGCAAATGTTGGGAGAAAGAGGACCCATCTTCCCTCGTGGCCAAACACCTCTTGGGCACAGCACACCACTGCCTATTCCACCTGGAGATACTCCACGTGGAGAGGAAAGGCCGGAGATTGGACGCGCTAGAACAATTTGAAATTGTTCAGCAAGGAGAGGAGTTCATGAACGACCAGCTTTTCAAATATCACTCCCCACTCCTAGCCATTCCTCTCCCTAAATCAACCATTGACTCACCACCAGTGTCCCCCCTCCCACCTCTTCCTCCCCATCTAACACCTCCCTCCCCTCGCCCAACACTTCCCTCCCCCACCCACTCCTAGTTGAGTATATATACCGCTTTCTGGACTCACAATTTTTGTACCTGATGATGGCTTAACCGCTGAAACATGTTGTACCACTAATAAAAACCTGTGGAATAAGTGCCATATCTTGTTGTTTATCATGATATCATTCCACTACGTCTCGCCGGACACAGTTACGTTCATTCGAAAAATAGATATATTTCTTACACATAATCTATGCATAGATTTTTTGGCTCTTCATTAAGGCATTCCCTAGAACTAACCATTACGGAAGTCTGCAGGGAGAACCATGAATTTTGATCCATTTTCTTCTGGAAATGTCATAGTTTTTTCTCATGCTTAACATTAGATTAATCCATTTCTTCACATACCCTTCTATACTCTTAATATTCCAGGAATTCACTTGCATTTGATCTTAGGATACTCAGGTTAACAAGGAAATGAATATTTACGGACGATTATAGGGTAAATGAAAAAGGTTTCAAATGCCCAGAAGAGTGTGAGTTGCAGATCATATTCAGATCATGATTGAACTGCTAATGAGCCCTAATTAATTACTTGAGTAACACAACAGGAGTATCAACATATTCCATGCCACAGTGTTCTGGCCAAGATTTCACCCAAAGGTAGATGTTCGTTTCTAATATTTGTTTGTACCTAGTTTAAATACTTTTTATAATTTAAATTACTATAGTTTTTCGTGCATTTGGCTAGGCACACTGCATCAGCCAAGTGTAATTTTCCACATCGCCAAAATAATGACCAATGGCAAGTAACAAGTAGTAAAAATAATGATTCATTCTTTAGGCTTAGAAGCTGAAGTGGTGCGAACAGGTCCCACCTGTTTCAGTCATTACAACGAAAGCAGCAGGAAACATAGGCTCCTATCTATATCTTGCATTAATTAATAATGAAAAACTTTTCAAGAAGATGGCTATTTTTATTTCAAAATATTTAGTGATAAGTATCATGCAGTGTAAGCGACAGTTCAACAGAATATATAGAGAATTGTATTTTTTTAACCACCTTTAAATAAATTAATTTTACTGATTATTTTGCCAAACATCCAGATACGAAAAAATCTGGATCTGAGCAGAATAAGTTAAGAGTTGACAGCAAAATCACAAAACGGCTGTTAAGGACACAACAGTGTAATGTTGATCGCAATAGTCTAAGGCAGGTTGGTCTTCATTCCACATCTTTGATACAATTTTAATTTGGTAGAATTCAGCTAAGGAGTTGGAGTGTCGTACAATGACCGAAGAATTATCAACACTTGTATAAAAACCAAGTAGCAGTGATAAAATCTGGACCCAGCTGTGAAGAAGCAAGAATAAGGAAAGGATTGAGACAAGGCTGTGCACTGTCTACCGTAATTTTTAATTTTTACATCAAGAGAGCCATCAATTAAGTCAAAGAGAAGTCTTCTGGAGTGAACAGCCACGGAGAAAACATTAGCATGCTGTGATTCGATGATGACAAAGCTTGCATAACAGAAACAGAGAAGGAGCTGAATAAGATGCTAAAAACCATGGAAAGGACAATGGCCATACATCAGCTGAAGATGAATAAGAAAAAAACTAAGATATTGGTGTGCAGCAAGAAAGAGGAGGCCAAAACCAACATTAAACTAGGAAAACAAAAACTGGAAGAGGTGATCAAATTCTGTTACCTGGAAAGCAGAGTAATCAATGATGGATGAAGCGAGAAAGAAATAGTGAGTAGAATAGCCCAGGCAAAGAGGGCATTCTATCAAAAGAAGAATCTACTTAAATCTGGAAATACAAGATTTGAAGCAAGGAAGCAATTCATGAGGGCGTACATCTGGAGCATGTTCCTTTACGGCAGTGAGGCATGGACGATGACAGCAGCGGAGAAGAAAAGGGTGGAAGCATTCGAAATATGGTGCTATCGAAGAATGATGAAGACAAAATGGATCGACCGAGTGACAAATGAAGAAATCCTAAGAAGAGTGGGAGAACAGAAAAGTCTGCTGAAAACCCTAAAAAGAAGATGGGACAACTTAATCGGCCACATCTTAAGACACGATGGCCTGATGAAGACATCGTCGAAGGAAAAGTGAACGGGAAGAATGGAAAAGGCAGGCCTCGTATGAGACATGGAACAGGTCGTAAAGGACATGAGAAAGAGAGGAGCTACGTCAATATGAAGAATTTGGCCGATAGAAGAATGGAGTGGAGGGCTGCGTCAAACCAATCCTAGGATTGTTGTTCCTTGATGATGATGATAATTCAGCTGCTTCCATTTCTCTGACAAAGAGGGCATTTATAAGTCATTTAAATGATTGATTTAGGGTGAAGGAGGCGGCATCTCCAAGGAGCGATTACCTTTTCCAGTTCAAATCAAACGCAACTCAGACAAATTGGACTTTAATTGGCAAATCATCATTATAGTCTCATATGGTGCTAAGAAGAGTGAAGGTGTACAGGTCATGCTCAGAATAATGGTACCTTATCTAGGTGGCGCTCATGATCGCCATTTGAAGATATTAGGTTCCAATCAACAAATCACATTTCATTATATTGGGAGCATAAGAAATTAATTTGCACCTTTACGCATCACTTATCCACATATGTGACCCTGGTTTTACATGATGAGCCAACTGAACCATGTTTACCTTTTGGGTAAAACTGCTTGTCAGAGAGTCAAGGGATGATAAGATTTCTTCATCTGAAAATAAACCCATAGGTGAGGTGCACTTTACATTCAACCCTGAGTCATCCCTGGTGTGTAATGCTGCACTGTCTTCTTGTGGGCTCATATTAGTCACGTAGCTGCTTCTATCACGATCAGCACCGTTTTCTTCATCTTCTTTCACATAGTCAATTTCTCTCCATTGAGGTACTGTAATATCTTGATCTAAAGGTTTAAATGGTCGTGTACATCCTAACTTCATTCTGTCTATCGTATTTTCTGCCTCTGCATACTTGATGAGGAGGTTCTCATAACTTTTCTGTAGCTCACATAACAAAATGTCTTTCTCACTAGCTACAGATTTTTCTTGATGCAGTCTACTAACAAGCATTTTAGCGACAATACTTTCACAACTGTTTCCTTCGAGAAAGCAAACACTTTCATCAAGGAATTTCAGTCAAGACCTTGCTTCATGTAACACAGGTATTAGACACAACACAGGTAATTTGTCATCTATTTATGCTGCTACCAGACCTTTAACAGATAACAGATGTTTGGCAGGCATTTTCGAGGCTCTTGACTTAATGATCTGTTAGCTTGGAGGCAAAATGTAAATAGTAGTCGACGTAGCTCGAAGAAAATACACAATTTTCTCCTAAATGAAATTGGTGACTATCCTTCAAACTTGGCAAGGAGGTTGAAGAATATTCCGTTTATAGCACAGAGTAAGTTGGTACTAAAATACATACGTTTTTTCATAAGAGGGTCATGATACAGCCGACCACATAATTCCCCAAATTCCAGCCAGTGACTGGTGACATATATGCGGTAGTCCTGTCTATTTGCCATGTGGCTATCTGTCATCCAAACACCCGCTGCAAAATTCTACCATTATAATTACTTTTTTAACGAATGTCACCGAGGAATTTTTCCGGAAAGTATTACAAATATACCTGACATTCTAGAATGGTTTCAGGCAACAACAAAGCAATAGTAAATACGGCACTTCTTGACAGAAAATCCTCCATGAATATGCGCTGCGTTTATGCTCGAGTTTAACAGCGTAGCTCGTCAGAATGCTCATTCTTAGGTTTGGAAACGTTTCATTAGGCGTATACACTACACACAGCAATTGAGCACTGAAAAATTTCTCGATTCAAATTCCTCGAATGGAATTCGGAAACATACGTCACGGGCCGTCACGCCTTTGCAAAGATGAAAGTGTTTTGAATATTATCTACTAGATGGCACTACCAACGCTAATGGGTGGCCAAATCAGTTTACCATTTGGCCGATAGATGTAGACACAACTGTTGTCCATTCTATTCTTCAGCACAGGTGTGATTCACCTGTTGGTTGAGCGTAGGAAGGAAGTCACGGAGAGGGAGAAGTCACGGCCGATGTGCTGAAGACTCGGTAGTGGTGCTTACTTGGTGGCCGTGTGCGGACGTCGTGTGTCGGACACGGAGCCTTCTGTGTTCCTCTCCAGTTCGTCTTCATATATTAGTTTGCCGATATCAGCTATTTGATTGGATGATAATGTCATTATAGTCGAATATATTTGCGATTGTGAACCATGTGAAACTCCTGTGTGTTTGTTCTCTTGAAAGCCAGAAACTGCATGAGTGTTATGGTGCTGCTACCCAATGAAACAACAGTTACCTGTATTTGTAGATCAGACAACAGATTTGAACGTGTAAATCTCTGTAAGTATACGATATTTAAAGTTAAACTGAATGACTGCTTGCTTGAAATTGAATGTGGTGTTTCCAAATAAACGAAATCTGCTTGCTAATTTTCGAGAACCATTGGTTATGGCGTGTTTAACATTGCTGTTGAATATTTTCGAGTGAAAAGTCGTGGTACTAAATGAGATTAAGTATTGCACGTTAATAAATTCATGGTAATCAGTGCCCGGCTTTCCATCGGGGGCAATGACCCCGCCCCTAAGCCCTTTCATTGAGGCTTTTTATTTGTTGTGATGCGGCGGCTGACAGTTCCGAAATTATGATATGTGTATATACCTACGTGCTCGCATATTTGTTACCATATGCCGCATAACAAGAAAGTGAGGCGGGGGTCAGTGAGCAGTACACGCTATTCCCAGCAGCAATGATTTATGTTTGGATAGAAGCGGGGGATTATGGAATCGATTCAAATCGCGTTTCCAGTGGTAAATATCGTGATGGCAATATTATCGCAATTCTGAAATACCTTACTTTTCGGATGTCGCAGCTTATCGCCATTAATTGGAAACCAGATCATTAGCGGGGGCAAGCTCTGCTCTGATCAGGAACTGTGTGTACTGTCGTTGTGGTTGATGATGCACGGAGCAGATGCTGAGATGTAATCCCACAGTGCTGGATTTTCTTGTCGGACTTTGAACGGCTGTAATTTTCTATTTCCTCGACAGGAATAACCAATGTCGGATTACGAGCGCATCAAGCGCTCGTGCGTGAAGCGCGGAGAGCTTTGGGAAGACCCCGATTTCCCGGCCGTGCAGGCATCCGTCTTCTACCACCAGACCCCCCCATTCCAGTTCGTCTGGAAAAGGCCCAAGGTAAGTGTCATCGAGGCATACATATCTCGTGGATTTGACGTGAATTTCATGTGGTCTATCCTAGTTGTAGTGAATTAGGTACTTATGCGATTGACATTGGTGAAATTTCGTGAATTACTCCAGCGCTCATCATAGTAAGCTATTCGGTTTCTCTTTGACGAGGGACCTTCTACTTGTTGTTGATGCTATTTTCTATTTTTTGCTTAGTTATGCGCATGTTTGAATGATGAATTATTAGATCGATGCAATATACAAAGCGTATGTCGAAAGAATCGACTTATCCTTAGAATCCTTTCTCATAGTATCCTTTTCTCATCCTGCGTTGCGCATTAATTGGTTTATGCCGTGTGGCATACTGTGGAATACTTTCAAAGGGGATGAAGTGGAAGAGATGTCGTCAATTGCCTGGTGAATTTTATGAGAAGGTGATTGAGATCGTAGTATAGCTGGAATGCTCGCAGTCTGCGGGTAGGTGTTCGAATCCCGGCAAATAGTAGGTAGTTTTCAATGTAACACCGGTTCAGGGGCGTCGGAACTATTTTCGCTGGGAGGGGCCAACCTTGAAAGGGCCCGGCTCCTATGGAAAGGGCCCGCATTTTTTTGCGGATAGGATGGGGTAGAGCCTAGAATTCCGCTAAAAGTGCATATGAAGGTGGTAGAATATGCGTCAGAAGGGAAAAGGCAAGCTGGAAACAAGTGAAATTTAATTTTTATTAATGAAGACTCATTTCTCAAGGGCCCGGGGAAAATTCTGGGGGGGCCGTCGGAAGTGAGGGGCCCTTGCCCCTCACTTCCGACGCCGCTGCACCGGTTCCTGGTGGAGTGCTTTGTGGCGAGCCCCTCCGTTCCATTGCTTATAACCGGCGGATGGGACGTTCATCCCCTCGATGGGATTCCTACCCAGCCTGAATCCATCCCAGAATGCGGCCCTTTTCCCCAAACACCCTCCTTTATTTTGTCCCCAACGACCTCGGACGCCTCTCTACGAATCCAAAACAACCAACAAAAGGTGGCCCGGTGTCCAATAAAACTGGCTGAGCTCTGCTCTTGACGCTACTGTTATATATTTGAATTCCACCGATGATTCCGGCTCCTCGGCTATGAAACAAGGCCAATACACTTGCCACCATGCAGTTCTTATTGTTTTATTTTTCTGCCGCCTCCAGGCGTGCCGAAATTGAGTACAAAATGGTACCGATGTATTCGAGGAGTGGAGGTTTTGGGAGATAACGGTGTGGATGGATGGTGGGGTTGAGTAGGGCATGTCCGCCGACGGTCGTTCGAATTTCCAATCGTCATCTCATTGCTTAGTGATGCAGGAACCATTAACTTGGAGGACCGGGCCCTCTAGGCTTGGCTGGGAGTTTCCTTCGATGCAGTTTCCATTGTTTTGTGGCCGAATATTTCTGGTGATAGGTAATATTCTCCAGCTACGAGTGGCGACTGTGAATTAGTGTTTTGAGGAGGGTTCGCCGGAGATATTATAGAGTTCAGATATTATAATTATTACTAGTAATTTTCGCACCGTATCATGTATCCACACTCCGACAAACACTTGCATTTATCAGATAAGCGTCAACCAAGGTAAAATTTTTCCATTTAAAAAAACGGCAGGTACGAAATCAGGTGTATTTTATAGATTTCCAGAATGACAGTATTTTCAATTTAAAGTTTAGATATCGTTAAATTAGTTTCAAAAAAGTTTTTGGGACCAGGGGGGCAAGTCTGTAACTCTGTTTTCTCCCGAAAACGGGAGAAAGGAGCTTCGTGAGGCGCCTGCGCGAGAGTTGTCGCCCGCCCGAAGTCTCTAACGCCTGTCGCCGGAGAAAGGAGACAAATTTGTCGACTGGAGAAAACTATTCTCCCGACCCAAGTCTGTAAGCCCTCTCAAGCGACTTCCGGCGCCCCAGACGGTCGCCTCAGTTACGTCCCCCTCGAGAGCCCGACGTATCTTTTTCTCCCGTGGAGAAAGTGCGCATCTCGACAGTGATTTGTTGATTATTTCCAAAACCAGGGAGTGTGTAAATAGGAGGCCCCAGTAGGTGGCAGGCCGTACGGTTTTTTGAAGAAAATTCCCGCGCATTTAATCGAGTCTCTAGATTTCGCCAGTCGTAGCGCTGCCTATGCCAATTGTCCGGCTTCTTCGCAAAGTGCATTTGAAAGTGCCTGTGTTAGCTGCAGTTTTGGAGGACTTAATACTGCTGTTCTTGGAGATTTGTCAGTGATTCTGTGCAGCAGACTTCCTGAAGAAACAATGAGTAAGTCACGGCGTTGTTTTGAGCCTGGCTGCACCTCAGGATATGAAGCCACGCTTAAGGAAAATAAGAGGTTGGGGATAAGGAACTAAAGTTTGTTGAAGCCAAAGGTTAGTGTGATATCTTTAACAATGGGATATATCCAGTGATGCATTGCAGGCGTCGTATTGTTAAGTCTGTATCGAATATTTTAGCGCTTTAATCGTAGATCAGTTTAGATTGTACTCCAAAATAATGTGGTTGAACGCATCGTGTACCGCATGGCTGGGCTGCGCTTGTGATATCTTTAAGAGTGGGAGATATCATGTAATGCATTGTAAACGTCTTAGTATTAAGTCAGTATTGATTATTATAGTGATTTAATTCAAGATCGGTTGATATTGGGCTCAAAACTAATGTGGCTGAACGCATTGTGTACCGCATGGCTTAGCTGCGTCATGAGACGCCATTTTCAAGGTAATAGACGGATGAATGTAGTGCCTAGCTAACATGCATGCATTTTTGCCTTTGTTTTTGATCTCATATAGCCGACCAATATAAATTATATCATACCGAAGTATTTTCATTACGTTATGTGCACGTAGTCGCGGGTGTTCATGTTTGAGGTATAACTCCGTAACGTCACCACAGTCTAAACATGTTTAGACTGTGACTTCACTAAGACTTAAATGGATAGACGTAATTCTAATAATTCAATCGCATTAATAATAAAGTAGGTAATACTGAGAATAATTCTCCTAAAAATTTGAGGTGGACCGCTTCTCTAATGGTGTTAAAAATATAGTAATAGCACAAACTACTATGGGAGGTTCGCGATTGCGAGGGAAATCCGGAAGTTGAAATGTTTTGTTATTGAAGCAGATGTTACGTAAATTAATTGTTTACTGGACGCCAACAAAGGTTCGTTATAGGTGGTATCATGTCCGATGCATTAACAGTTACATGGAGAGTTCCCCAGGGAATGGTAATGGACCCCTTCCATTTCTTTTATGCATCAACGATATATGTGCCATAGTAGTAGCAAGCTTAGACTTATTGTAGACGACGCGGTAATTTACCGGGAAATATCAAATGTAAAAGATAGTGAATCATTCGAAATGTAGGAATTCAAGTTTGAGGCGATATCGCATAAAAATAGCATTCACATGAATGCTAGTTTTAAATAAACCTAATAGCGAGTGGAAATAAATGTTTGGAAGAGGAATAACTAAAATGATCACTAGAGCAATCCATGTAACATCAGTAAAACATAACAGAGATGTTACAGTTGCTTAGAAATTATCGCGGGGAAGACATCCGTGAGATATATCCGGCCAATTGCCAACAATAATGAAGGATTTAAGAATAGGGGAATAAGGAAAAGGGACAGAAATCCAAAGGAAGGTGGTACTTTTCACTTGCTAGGCCCGACCTAAAATATGCAGTGAATACAAAGGTATTCACTGCATAATTTAGGTTAATTAAAATGACTTAGGTTTGATTACAGATCCAGATAGTGTGAGGGTATTGAAATCAATATAGAAGGATTAGGTTGTAATTATTTCATGCCATACGTTAAAATACCGATTAAAACTCCTGCAGGAGTGTAAGACTTACAGGTTCTCTGAATATGTGACGAAATTATTGAAAGTCCAATCATACTTTTGGCAGGGTGGATTATAAAGATGTTTTGTAATGAGACGTATCACAGAGAGTTTCAAATTTTCGTTTTTTGCACATATTTAGGGTCAGTAACTGATTATAGTTAAGGTACATATGGAAATCAAAATAGATGTTGTACAAATTGTTGTTGATGCAAAATAGATTAAGATGGTAGAAATTTTTTGAAATATACATTTTTGACATAAGATATGTGTTTGTGTTGTGTGTATATAAAGGTAATAATGTCTTGTGTACTGGAGTGACTGACTAATCGAGTAGGTTCTATTTCATTGCTTTACATGTACTATGAATTTAGTGTCATTTGTAGCTAACATTTAATTTGTGTGGAAAATGTTGATCCGATATTTTCCTTGGCGGTGGCATTGTGGCTCTCAGTTACATGTAAGTACTAAATTCATGGAGAACTTTAGTACACGTTTGGTGATTGTTCAGCTGCTGCCACACACCTTTGTGGTGGAGATGAAAGTAAGATAGATGTTGTTAGTATCTAGGGATAGATGAATACTGTAGATGAATAATATGCTGTTGGCAAAATGCGTTCTTTTTCATTGTCAATTGTTCAAGTCATTGTGTACACTTCTTTGATATTTCAATTAATACATCTAACTGTTAATTTACTCATTTTGTGCTGTTCTTTGCAGTTTTTTTTGGAATAATATATCGGTTTGCAAAATGCGTTCTTTCTCATTGTTAATTGTTTAAGTCTTTGGCGTTTCCCAGTTTATATTAGCGTGTATGAGGTTTTACTAAGGTTTAAGTTACTCTATCTCCCGATTGTCACTACCGTTTTTCATTTCCTATAGCAGTTGTGAGAGTGCGTGTCTCCGTGACCGTGCCTTGGTTAACACTTCTTTAACTTACGATCTAAAGTAGCCCGCGTAGCATATTCTCGTTGCCTTTTTATTAGAGCTATGACACAGAGGTTTTTTGTATGAGTACGATGCCGGAATGTTAGGCTTTCGAGCTGTGTCTTTTTTACGTATCATTTAGTGTGTTTCACCTGTATTTTACAAGAACATAGCACCAGGGCTTTTTCAATATTTTTAATTCTCTTCTGCAGTCCTTTATTACTTGTTTTCGATCGAAAATGCTTATCTCGCAACGTATTTGCGACGGGCTTATACTCACGTTTGTCGGGCGCTTCGCGATGCCAGCGCCACTTTGGGGGAACCTATTTTACGCGTCTGGGCTGGTATCAATGGCTTCGCGGGACTCGGGAATCCTATTAATATAGTATCCCTGTCCAAAACATTCATTGCTCTGCGAATCGTCAGAAGCTATTTTTCGGCCCTGAGTAGTGTTTTAGGAATTTTATTAGCAAATTAGGTGACAGATAGTGTTGTTACTCGATACGAATTACCAGTTAGAGTCAAGATAGTTCAATTTCCGAATCCTTTTACGTGCCAGCTGAGTTGAAATGTACTCACTGTGCGCTGTGTTTCTTTGAGAACGCGTTTATTAGGTCTGATGCTCTCAAGTTAATGAAACAATACCTTAACCAGGTATATATACTTTGCTATTGATTTGGTGCCGAAGTTTTTTTTATCTTAATCGTTCTGTAACGTAATGTAGCAGCGTAGTTCAGTGCTCATCAAATCTCTTTAGCATAACATGGGGCAAGTATAAGACCAAGGGTCATTGTGTCTTTTTTTTACTATGTATTTGAGACTTGAGAATGGTTTTATGGTACGATGGTGTAGTTATAGTGTTGATGTTCATGAGAATTACATTCAGGTAATGCTATACTATATACTGCCACAAAAGTTGATTGTGGCCCACAAAGGTTAAAGGGCTACAAAGTACATTTGAAGAAATTCAGGTCTTTGAATTATTATAGCCATTTACAAACTTTATGCTGGCATTGAATGTGATATGGTGATGATTAAAGAACACTTTAACTTATACTAATACCTTTCCATAGATTGCTGGGTGTCGGACGGTAATGATTTTTAAATCAATAAGCTGGTTCATTTGTGTTGAGTGTTTTGAATAGCAGGTGCTGATAATAAGTCAAGTAAGCATAGTTTACCGAAGTTATAAGCAGCAGATTTTTACACACTAATGTTAATTTTATTGCCTCGGTCCTACATTGTTCTTGCCTTCCAATGTTCCATGTATATTATTTAATTTACGCCGATGATACCACATGCGTGCATGATGTAAATGAGATGTCTAGCACTATAAGTGAATTCTCCAGTTCAGTTATGTCAATAGCATCAAAGTGGTTTTAAGCAAATAGTTTGGCTTTAAATAAGGACAAAACTCCGGTGGCAGCCTTTTCATTTAGTGTATTGGCAATTCATTGTGACAACTTACATCTGCTTGGTTTTAATTTAGATCGTAAATTACAGTGGGATCCTCATATATCAAAACTTACCAATAAATTGTCGAGAGTTACCTACATGCTCCGTAAATTAAAAACTCAGATTTCTCAGGATTACCTGCGAACAAACTACCTTTCCTTATTCCACTGCCATTTAATATATGGGATAGAACTATGGAATCATGCCCATGAATGCCCCCAATGTATTTATTCAGCAAAGAAGGACAATCAAGATAGTTTTATGTTTTAACATTGCACTTTAAATTCCTAAATGAATTTACTGACGGTAAAAATATTGACATTTCCTTCTGATATTGATGTTAGTGTTGTTTCTTGACAAAGACTATTGCAATGTATTTTGCTGAATGTCCGATGAAAATAACTAAATCATAGCACAGCACTTAAACCGGTGAATGTTGGTAGAGAGGTAAATGTGAGCATTTTTATGCTTAAGGGTTACGACTTTCAAAATTCAGCGATACTTGTGGCGAAAATAAGATAAGTAATGCTTCAACTTCCTTTTACCTAACATCCAACAGCATGACGTGGATAAGCGAGCTTCGTACTATTGGTCTTGAAAACAAGACATCAACTATTCTTGTTATAACGTAATTAATTATTGCCAGTATACTGTCGTACGCTGGGAAGTCCATTCCCTATAATGCACTTAAAACGAACAATTAAATCAAGGGTAAGTAATTCCCGATAAGGAAAATTCTCTAGATTTGTGCCTCGCTCCGATAACCTAACCTTCGTACTCCGCATTAATAAGTATCATAAACAAAGGATTCAAAGTAAATATCTCTCACTTATTCTCGTTGTATTCATAACAATCGAAATTTTGAGGCAAACGACGGTACTTCATACCACTGGCTTTAAATGCACACATGTCCACGATGTCACGCAAGTATTAGCGAAAGCAAATAACGAAAAAATCACTCTCATAACCTCATTGAGCTCCATTCCTAATTGTTCAAAGGTTTGTTTACAAAATTACCGAGGCAAAACAGCTGTGGCCACCATGATTTTAAGGTACGAGACTTTCCATTGGTCCTTACGAAGTTCATCAGCTTCGCCTTACAAATTTTTCATAACGAGAGTTTTCTCCCTTCCGGTCAGTAGAAAAAGTTTTCTCCACCCAGTTACAGACTTCGGTCGGGAGAAAACTTTGGTAGAGAACTCTTTCTCCTAAACGAAGCGCCTAAAGTTACAGACTTACCCCCCAGGGCTAGTTCTGAGAAGACGTGGTACATGTTGGTTGGGTTGCCTAATCAAATTATTGTAAGGATATCCAAGTAAATTCCATGTACCCATTCAGAATAACAGTGGATTCATAGAAACACGTTTGGGATTGACCTGAATGGGTACCAAAGTATTGCTTGATAATAATCTGCCTATTTCTTGGGAATGACTAAGCGCAGTTAAGCGTCTTATCTTTAAGTCTCATCAAAATAAAGTTTGTTTCTATTGACAGCGATATTTTACGGAGACAAGATCAGCAAACTCGTGGTTTTTCCACTCATCATCAGGTGTATCAAAGTAAAATGAAATGGAATTGCCGAAGTCGTCATGAATTAATGTGCATTATGTACCTATTCTTTGAGTGTTGGAGATGAAATATATATTGAAGATGGATATGAAATATGGAGGCAAATACTTTCAATGCGCACGTCGTTTATTTGCAGACATTGCACTGAAAGAAATATAATAACAATGGTTGTTATCAAGTGACAACAACAACATGAGTGCAAAGATATTAGGTACCCAATTCAACATTTAGATTATCATGTAGGAATTGAGGCGCTCGGGGCTAGATAATGGTAAGCCACATTTAGGAAATTTTACAGGAGTAATCTGAAGGTTCGAAAAATTCCATAAATTAGGTGTTGTGTCTTGGTGCAATACAGAACAACAAGGTGTGTGCTGCCATCTCTTGGTTTCTTCAAATAATACTCCGCCAGTGGCTTCCCATCGTCCAGCAGATGAGAAAGGCGTACAGATCTCAATATTTCTCAGTGTGTGGCTTACCATTATCTAGCCCCAAACGCCTCAATTCATTACTACTGTCCGCGCCAAAATCTTGTAGACTCGAGTTTAAACCTAAATAACTCCGAAACCGTTGTTCGGATTTTCACATTATTTACATAGTAATTTATATAATTTTGTTGTTGACTGACTACACTGTTAGAATAATTTTTAAAAACAAATTTCGGACCTTTTTCTTACGTTAGAGTAAAAAAAGGGCCCATTTTTTTTAGCGCTACGGCGCCATGCGTCACTTTGACGTCTAATAACGTCCAAGCAAAGCGTTTGACTAAAACAAATTTTTAATACAAGGTTAATATTATTACGTCTGCGAAGTTTCAAGGTTTTAACTTAAGTACTTATTGATATGCTATTCCATTTATAACCGCACTTTTTCTCGGCAACCATGCATCATGGCGCCACGAGACTAAAACTGTCATCTTCCTCTTTAAATTCCCAGAGCGAATCAGATAGCCGAAGTTAGCACCTTATTTTATATCGAAATTTATGTTTCCTGAAAAAACGCAGCGTTGGCGGCGGAGTGTCCTGCTCTGGGCTGGATGAGTGAATGGATTCAAATTGATTTTGTATCATGACTAGTACTCCTTGCGGTGTTATATTAGTCTAAGAGTAGGACCGAACATAAATTAACCTGCTTGTAAAGTCGTGTTTACAATTTAAAATCGTGCGCAAGACGAGAGCTTTAATTCTTCCGCATTTTCTCCAAGTCGTCCTCGACTTCAGGCGGGCGAATTCGTTGATTTGAGAAACTTCGACGTTTCCTCACTTTCAACGATAAGCAATGGGATACTGAGAAAGTCTGTGACACATTCGGCAATTCCTTCTCCTATGTTTTCAGCCACGTCAGTGTGTTAACGTCATTTACCTTGTCGTCTAATGCAGTGTCTTGCGAACATTAGGCTTGGCAAAATGTGGGCCTGGCGTGAAATATGTGGCGAAGCGTGTGCAGGAGAGAGGGAGATCTCAGCTCACCAAGAGACCTTCGGATGTCTTATCACCTTAACTCATTAGCAGCACATTAGATTGCAGGATAGTCTACAATATGCCCTCAAGTTGGGGTTGATCCAAAAGTACCTCAAAGAACCTGCTATCACGGTAGAACAACTATAATGAGGACGAATCATCTTTCGATTCCCGCTGATTTTTCATCAGTATACCGGTCCATACTTGAGTGCCTTGCGGAGAGTACTTCGGGTCCAGTACTCCGTCTGTCGAATGGGACGTTAAACATTGGTCCCCTTGGCGCTTTTTTGTTAAGAGCAGGTTGATGCCGACGCCAGGTTTCTTTTAGCCATTTCTCCGTTCCTTGTTATTCATTGGCGGCCTCAATAGGCAGGTTTTGAAGTGTCCATAGTAGCATACATCAATATATACCTACCATTTATTGTCTCCACCCCTTCAATTGCAATGTGGATGGGAATGAACTTCGGGAAATCTCCTTCGCAATATTCACGAGGTAAATATCCGCAGGAGAGGAAACAATTATCCAAGCTGGGAGAAACAGAGCGAAAATAGTTGGCGACAATTTCGAGCATTTGGAAAGACAGATATTATTCCACGTGTGGATTGGCGTTTTAGCGAGAGCATCCGTGACTCTGTTCCGCATGAATCACCGTTCCGCAATCTCCAGACTGTGTGGTGTTCTTGGTAATGAGTTGGTAACGTGGAAATGATTGCTTGCCAATAAGTCGCTCGGGGCGTCAACTTCGTCCTTGAGTCGCGAAATGTTTCTGGAGAAACGCCTCTGCGACTTCCTTGAGTCGCCGACGGCGAAACTTGAAAGACACGAGGAGGAACATTGAAGTGAGAACCGCAGGAGACTTATTTATAATATTTAAAAAGATTTTAATCCGGAATGTATTGTCGCTAGTTGTGGAACTTCTGTGGTGAAGGCCTGTTGCAATCGATGTCACCTTCGCAATTGTCGTTGTTACGTCTTTGGGGATCTTATGTGTCTCTTATGTTTGAAATCAAGGCACGAAGTAATTGGATTCCCGACGTTTTCCAATGCAAGCTCATTAATAAAGTTCATAGGATAGAATCTAGACCACGGGTGCGAAACTCAGTTTCAACAATGAAAATTCTGCTATCATGGCGTCTGTTATCACATTTCAACAAGCTGCAGAAAGTGATAATCGTTTTGATCAATTCAAATGGTAAAAATAAATATGTTTCTAGTAATAACAGTTGCTTCATAGATAGACCCTACGCATGCAGGGTGTTGTTGATGTCATATATGTCCCGAGGCACACGATAACGCAGAGACTAAAATCAGCCTGGACCAGTTCGTGTTCTGTATTCCGCGAGGCTTGTGTTGCATATTGTGACTCTCGTTTCTCCGATGATTGACCGCCCCAAAATGCCAAGGGTTTCCGATTGCACGGACCGATTTAGTTGATTTCTTGGGAGCTAGCAGATGTCGATTCTGCAGTTGCGAAATAAAGATGGCTGAATTATGCCGGTTTTAAGAGACCTGTCATTCATGCTGAATAGTTTTCTTCTCTGTGCTTCGATTGTCTGTGCATCTTACATTTTACAAGCTCTAGTTCCTCATTGTTATTTTATCGAATGAATTGCGTTCGTCCCTTGTAGTTATTCTATTTTTTTTTTACGGAGAACAGCATTTTAACGGTTAAAAACCCATGTTTACCCAAAGGCTCAAGTGGCTTCAGATTTCCGTCCGCCTCCCCTACATGTATGCGTATAAATGTCGTACTTCACTTGCCTAGCGAGGCGCGGCTGGATGCAATGCGCCGGGAAGCAGTCGTCGGAATGTGCGACGAAGGGATGAGCTATGGCCGTTCCAGCATCGGAGTGAACGGACGAGGGTTGAATTGCTAAACAGTTAGTCGCATGATCGGAGGGTGGAGATGGCGGTGGACCGAGGAATTCTCGGGCGAATGTGGTTCTCAAGGAAAGGATGGATCTTCGGGGGCGTCATTGGGATGGGAGACGAGAAAAAAATGAGAGGCCGTGCGTTTTTGTGGAAGAAGCGGCATGCGTTCGCGGGGACAGGGCGATCTGGAATAGATCACGAGCAAAGCTTATTTAGACTTAATCTCCTAAATAAATTCCAAGATAATATTTTCAGTTTTGGCGTTAAAAATATTTTGCGAACCCCAACTTACTATGGTAGACTGGACCATAATTACAAAATTTGAGAAATTGATTGCCGAACTAACAGATTCAAAATGTCCTTTTTTCCTCGTACTATTAGGGATATAAATAACGGTAAATATATCCAGTACGAGTGTAGCAATCGATAACATTGGTAGCTGCATGTTGGTATAAGGACTTGAAGGTAACCCAACTAACATCATGTTTTTGCATGTATGCTTTGCTATTTTTATCTTTTTAAATATTGCAGTCTAGACTAATATGTTAATACTAATCCTTTTAAATGCATGATATGTAGTGCATTTTTGGTGAGAATTCACCCCCTTCCGCACACCTTTGAGGTGGCTTGCAGTGTGTAATGTAGATGTAAAGCATATAGAAATTTGGTTTAGGGTTTAGTTTTTCTTTTTTTCTGCTCTTCCACCTTGAGAGTTTAGAAACTACTCAAGTAGGAGTATGAACCCAGTAGTGCTTGCTTGGTGGCGAAGGAAGAAGGGCGGTGGCTGAAGGCAAGAAGGCGTTCGTGATGAGGCGGTCGCTGCTTTGTTGAGGGAAGGCGCCTTGGTGTGAACCGAGGAGGAGTGCGTCGATAACTTCGACCAGGCCGAGAATCGGGCCGTGGAGGCCTTAGGATTGGCTTCTAGGGTGTTCCACCTGCTGAAGACACATGCATATACGAACCGGTAAAATAAAGAGTGTGTAGAGAAAAGCAGATGCTGATGACAGGTCGGCATGCAGTTGAGTGCGACGGAGCAGGACCCGGGGGATTAGAGGCATCCTGAGACGCGATGAATGGCGTTTACTATATTTTATTACTTCCGAATCTGATAGAGGTTGTAAAATAAAGAGACCCGTATTTATCCGTTCTTCGACCAGTCAATTAATTCTCGAGTTACAAGCGGTGAGAAACTGATGTTTTTAACCATTTCGGAAAAGTGGGCGTTTCAAAGGACTCGTACGTCATCCACTTCGTCCAATCACAACTGAGCCCGCGAAGCTCCTTCGCTCAATCATAATGGGGGACACACAGCTGATCTGCCAATGGAAGCGGTTGCGACAGGATCTCTTCAGGCAGACCTCCCATCCCCACCTCCGCTCGATTCCCGTTCTTAAGGCCGCTTTGCACGATACAATTTTTTGTACAAACGCTTGTATGAGGAAATTGTACCGTGTAAAGCGGCAAATGGTGTAAACGCTTGTGCGAATGTCAGAATGACTGTATGGAAAATAGAACCTGTTTTAATTCCATTCAGGCAAACATACAATTTCGTTTAGTTTATACAAGTGTTTGCGGAAGAAATTGTACAAAACATTGTATCGTGTAAAGCGGCCTTTACTCAACACAGTCGAGGACGGGAGGTGGATGACGCAGTAATCCTTAACGCAGCTCGTTCGGTGGGCGGGTCACCTTTAGCTTATTTCAGTTTTTGAATTATGAGTGAATGGTTGTGGTTAGAAGATTAATTTTTGCACTAAAATTCATTTTTCGTTTCCATGTAACAATTTCGTATACAAAATAGCGAGGTCGATTCCGAGTAAACGCCCCCATTACTTGGGAATGGAGGGAAAATTGGAAAATTCCGCGAGGGAGACCAAGGAGGAGGAAGTGGTACTGGTAGTATGAGGATTTTAGGTGCTCCAACTGCCAAGGTCTTCCCTAACTTAATTCTGAGCTTAATTTTAACTCAGGAACTACCAAGTCAATGCCCAATTCGAACCTGGGACCTTTGGGTCCAAGGGGGGTTAATGGCTATACGAGGAAGTTTCCGGTTGCTTTTGGGTTTGGTAACGAATGGAGGAGAATGGGAGACTGCAGTTTGCCAAAGTGAGGGGTGAACCGATGATGGCGATGTTTTCAAGGGTTGCCTGGCGACGCTTTCGTCCCCAGGGTCAGCAGCGAGTGGAAGTCGTGTCCCGAAGGACCGGATCACAGATTTCGAGTAATCGAAGTTCATTCAGTGGGAAAATTTCGATCCTGAAGCCTCCTCCACACTTTTGTCTTGGAAAAAAAAAGAATTTCATCCTTGAAACGGCGACGTATTACAAAAAATGATTTTACTTTCGAAGATTGGAGTGAATTCTGCTCCTTTCATTCTCCAGTCAGATATGCCTTCGGTGAAGAATGACGCTCCTTTGGTGCTTCGCGAGGTGGAAAAGAATGCCATTGTCGTGTGTTCTGCTGGTAACGGTGTAGACACTTACGGCTAGTGGATTTGGGATGAATCGATCGAAGGTGAAGGAAGCGAATTTTGGAGAACATTCCCGCGGTCTCTACCGCCGCCGTGGTATCGTTTGTTTTTTTCTTTTCGGCAGCGACCAATCTCTCTCGGTGTTTGCGATGTTTCGGTTTGGTGGCTCGGATCGAATCTTCCGCGAGGGTGAGTGGCGTGGAGGTGTTGTACGTCGTCGACCGCGCTTCCGCTCCGAGGGGCGCGATGCCCGATGGGTCGTGACTTCGTGCCGACTCGACAGATCCCCAGAGACACGCCAGACCGCGTGATTGAAGCGGCCGCAGGGCGTGTGGTCGCCGTGCTTCTCCGATGGAAAAATTCTCTGCAATTTTTTCTGTGTAGGTTCCGGAGTGAACAGTACCATGCATGCAACGTACGAGGTGAAGTAATGAGACCGTTTATGGCTTTTACCTTGACGACGTAGGGATTACTCCCGTTTTAACTTCCCTCCCTCTCTCTTGCGAACTGCGGCTTGAAAGTTTTATTCGGGGTTATTTGAAAGACATCGTCAATGAGAAGTTCTTGTGCTCGCTAGAGCTAGACAGTGTGCAGCGTAGAGCAGCTAGGTACGTTAAAAGGTGTTACGATAGGTTTAGTGGTGTATCAGAATAAACACAAGGATTAGGTTGGGAATCATTATCAGATCGTAGGTTAAAATACATTAAATGTATAACAGAAATTTAAAACGGGTAGCTTTACTGAATATGTTAGATATATATTAAGAATACCAGCGTGTTATGCTAGATTCAATAAGATACATAAGGTTAGAGAGATAGATCATCGTACCGAGAGATTCAAAATATCATTTTTCTCCAGTACTATTAGAGAACACAATAGGCAGCATAGCAAAGGGATAGGTAGGGGAAATGTTGTTAGAGTAGTCTGTAGTGCATGATGCATGTATTAACAACCAATAATCCCTTTCTTATTATATAGATACTAACCATGTAGCTGCTTATGGCCCTATTATCTAACATGTTTCCATGTAGTACCCTAGTTGCATGTCTATAGTGCATGTTTTGGTGATCTTCACCCCCTGCCATACATCCTCGCGGTGGCTTGCAGGATATCGCGTAGATGTAGTTGTAAGCACTTAGGATCAGTACCACAGAAATTGCCTATGCCTCGCAACCCTTTCTTAGTTAAGCACCAGTGTTTCAAAGTCGGCTTTAGCGTCGTGGACGGTGGCGCCATGCGAACGGCTATGACTGCTTTGTGACATAGCATCCTCGTACAATTGGTTTGGGAAGGGTAAAGTGAGGTAGCTTCCTTGACAAGAGGAACTAATGGAATCAGAAATCCCAGTTGGAGTCCGAAATGCCTTAAAGCCGCCGGGCTTCGTCCCTCTCGCGCCGGACTTTCTTCTTCTAATCATCCGCAACTTTTTCAGTTGAGAATAAGAACTAAATTTTCTAATTTTCCACACACCTTCTAATTACCCGACCAGTTTCAACACATTCGTGTTATTATCTGAGTCTTTTGATAATGACACGAATGAGTTGAAACCGGTCGGGTTATTAAAAGTTGTGTGGAAAATTACAAAGTTTCGCTCTTATTCTCAACTATGGAAAAATTCCACAAAGCGCCGATGATGTTTCTATGATCCCAAATTCTTCTTTCTCCATATCCATCGAAATGACTTAATAATAAATAAATTCCAAGACCATATTTTCAGTGATGACGTTAAAAATATTTTGCGAACCCAAACTCACTATGGTAGACTGGACCATAATCACAAAATTAGAGAAATCGATTACCGAACTGACAGATTCAAAATGTCCTTTTACCTCGTACAATTAGGGATATGGATAGCGGTAAATACCTCCAATACGAGTGTAGCAATGGATAGCATAGGTATCTGCATGTTCGTATAAGGACTTGAAGGTAACCCAACTAACAGCATGTTTTTGCATGCTTGGCTATGCTATTTTTATCTGATTTAAATAGTGAAGTTTATAGTAGTATATTATTACTAATCCTTTTTATGCATGATATGTAGTGCATGTTTGGTGAGAATTCACCCCCTGCCACACACCTGTATGGTGGTTTGCAGGGTATTATGTAGATGTATATAGTACGTCTAGCAGTTAGGGTACATCATGTACCCAGATTAAAACCCAAATTAGGGGATCCAGGTTCGAGTCCATGGCAAGGCGAATCATTTTTTCCCTGCGGCTTTTCTGCTACTGTACAATTTCAACGGGTAACGCCGTTAACGTGACGTTAACGCGCCCTTTCGTTGTGGTTCCGAAATCGTTCTCAATAGCCTCGAAGTAATCGAAATAATGCAATAATATTAGGACCGTAATATTTAATAATAATAACAGGATTGCTTTCGAGCCAAACTCCTGTCTTGGAGGAGAGTGTTCGTCCGCTGAGGAATCGATGCCTCCTCTCCCTTTCAAAGGAGCTCCGGGTGCAGGACGAGACGATCCTTTGAAGGAGCCGGGCAGACTTCCTTCCGGTGACGTCACCGTCGCGTGCAATGAATGATTTTCTACAAAGAGCGACTCGAGTTCTCGTCAGTTCAACCAGAGTGCGTTCTGTCGTCGCACGTCTTCTTTCTTCCGGATATGAGTGACTGGTGTAGATTTGTCGCCTCCTCTCCAATGAACGATCGAAGAGCTGTCCCATCGTTGTGTGACATTATTCGGTCTGACCGCGACATTGTCGATCCACGTGATGGCGTTGAAAATACTGATTTTATCGGGGTTATGGTGTCGAAACGTTTTCGAGAGTCCTCGAATAGGTTCAGCTGCGGAAAAAGGCATCACACCACCTTTGGCTACTATTTTTATCTTTTTATAAGTTCCTTGCAGACTATCTAGCGCCGGCAAGAACATAGCTCCGAAAACAGCAGTAGTCATTAGTTTCCAGGAATCATTAAAGCTTTCCATTCAGTTCGATGATTGTTAAATTTCGCAACGTTGGAGGAATTTCAAAGCGGAACAACCTAGAACTCTATCTAAATGGTCCTAAGTAGAGGGCATGCGACTGTCTTAGTTATGCAGAAAGTTAGGTCGGCAAAGTATTGTCAATAGTGGTTTGTTGAAAATGGCGTTCTCTATATCTGTGAAACACTCATATTTTATTTGATTGGAAGAATGCTTTATCGGAGCATGTGATCCGAGAGGCACTTGGTATCCTCGTAAACGTAACTTAAAGCGTTTCTCAAGCAAAAATGAAGAACTATTTCTGCGTTACAGTACCAAAAGATTACAAAATGTTTTACGGGTGAAAATGTTATGCACTTCTCTTAACTCTTCAGCAATTATATGAGAGTTATCAAGCTGTGGGTTCCCAGTGGCGTACAGGTTTAGGGTTTAAATCCCCCCCAAAAACATGTTTACCTGAATTGGTAAATTATCATTTCAATCACTTGGTAAATGTTTATCTCTCTACCCACACTTTACTCCTGAGCACGTTTAAAATATGATCACGTTCTTCACTCGGCAAAATTTCCTACGCTTTACCCGCAAGGAGACTATTTCTCCTGTGCATCTTCATCTATATAATACCCAGCGAGCAACTTTAAAGGTGTGTGGCAGGGGGTGAACTCACACCAAACATACATTACATATCATGCATAAAAAAGGGATTATTAATAATATAAGAATCTAAACTACAATTTAAAAAAAGACTAGCAGGCCTACTGCCGGCTTTGAAGGCACTTTTCATAAGCATTTCGTATGCATGGAGAAGGAAATGGCTATTTTGTAAACAGAGAAATTTGTCCCATTCTAATTATTCTGTTTTTTTACTTTTTTCTACACCAAATTTTCATTTTATGTTGTTTTTGTTTCCCACCCTCAAAAACCACGTTTTTTGCATTTTTCTCTGCACCACAAACTGCTAAAAATCCGAAACTACTATCTAATCATACAGACAGAGAATCCACGCTCAACGCACCAAACCTCACTCTTTTAGCTCAAAACTTGGGAGAGAGCAAAACAAAACGGATACAGAATGACTGACTGACTGACACGCTATAAAATTAATATATATATTAGAATTAACCTGCTGATTTAACAACAAACATTAATGCATAATAAACGGTATGACCTTCTTATAAAGAGGTTATTATTAAAGAGGTTATAACCTTCTTTCAACTATTATAAAAGTACTTCAAAACGCCTAGCTTTGAAATTCACATTTCATACACAAGATCGGGGCCGGTAGGCAAAAATTTTTTATTTCACTATCTGCACATCGAAAACGTCAATTAATATTTTCGTACTTACAAAATTGATTGATGAAACATTTTCCTCAAATTCTTCATTCCAATTTTGTCCCGTTACCAAAAACGTAAACACATTTAATTAGCAACGTAAACAAATTTGCATAGCAACTGAACTGGTTAGATTATTAGGACCTCCGCACACGGCTAGACTATAAATGACCCGAATTGGTCAACTGTTTTGAAATTGAACTCAGTAATAACACTAAGAGCATGGAGCGAATATTTTAAAATTCTCATGCATCGTACATATTAAAATCATAGGAAGTCGCATATGGACGTGACGATACTAATGTATCATTTCACTATCCATACTGTTTCCAGTAATTTACTATATTTTGTATATTTTGCACTAGCATTTATAATTTTGCTTAATGGGCTGAAAAATACAGTTGAATTGTCTTGACAAAATGAGAATGTTAATTTAATTATTATTTATTTAGTGAATAATAATATAAATACCATTATATGATGCTGCACATGAATAGTAATGAACCCACAAAGAAGGATGTCCTGTGTACGCCACTGGGGGTTCCAATAACGTTGTACGTGTATAATGCACAATCCGCTTGTATCAATTTCAATCTCATTTTGAAATTCCGTCTTGTGATCTGGCATTGCCGTAACTGAATACATATAGGGCCGCATTCAGATGTCTCCACTACATCGCTTAGTCGCAGCTTCACTCCATGAAGATTAGTGCTCCTTCTCCTGCAAATTGGCATTCAGCACCACTACTTCCACTCCTTCTTCCGGAGTGTTGATGGTCGCTATGTTGCCAACTCGACTCAAGTGTAAGAAGCTACATTTACGTAATCCTGGTTACGGTTGTATACGGAACTAGGTGTAAAATAGAGGGAGTTTTGAACATCAATCCCATGGTCTCCATTGGATTGCATAAATATTATTATATTATTCTGATATACATGATCAATAATTTAAATATTATTAGAATATCAGTCTCTTATTCGTAAAATAGCTCTTCTCACAGTCAGTACAAAATATATGCAATAAAAATAAGGATGGCACATTTTTCACACAGTTATAATATTGAATAGGTAACATTGGTTTTTATTAACAATCCATACTCTTACGTACATACACTCCACATTACTATGCTATTTAATCTTATGCATTCTAACATGCTCCTGAAAATGTGCAAAACATTAATTCTTCAAAATTATTTGTTACCGCTGGTATTTTATCAGTTTCCAAGCGACGTCCCTGGTTCGAAACTCTCTCCCACCAGAACATTTCGCCCGATCACCCGAACATTTCGGTAGATACTTACAATTATATGATTGCAGAGCTTAAGTTCTTTTTTCTCTTGCGATTAGTTTTTCCAAAAAAGCACAGTGCTGGAAAATCACGGCACCAGGCAAATTAGAACAAATGTTGTACGTGCGTCGGGACTGCGTGGCCAGAGATACGGAAATTAAAAATCACGATCACACTTCATGCTCTTCCGTTAATTTCGTACACAAAAAACTACAGGGCGTGCGGACGTATTTCCGCCACGTGCTAATTACTTACGTGATTTAGGTAAATAACGTAATTAACTATTTTACGTAATAATTACGCAATTTTAGCAAATTACGCAATTAGTACGTGAAATAGTTAAAATTCATCCCGGGTAAACAGATTAAAAATATGTAAAACCAGGGACAGTCGTAAAACGAAACTGCGACGAAAAAAAATTGGAGGAGGAGAGTTACGAACTAGGGGCGTCGACACTGTGAAGCAAGCACCTAACCCCTAACCCAAACTGCCTTTCAAACTCCCAAACCCAAATTACAAACTTTGATTCATACCCAGAATCCGTAATCAAGGTATTCCTGCCAAACAGTTTCATTGATCGCACACAAGTTGATATCAGTGTACTCTTGCTATGTTGCTTGATATTACAAAACGTATCAATGACGCTTAATAACCTTATATCGCATGAAAACAGCGTTTATATTTGCGAAGCGTTGACCATTATACGCCGTCGGCCATGTTGATATTCGATGTAGTGGTGATTTTAGGGTGGGTATGGGTACCCTACCACTTTAGGCCGGCTGTTACTACAACCGCAGTGAGACCGCCACTCCATAGAGCTTCTGAATACCATGTAGTGTTGATTTACGTCATAAGGAGTGGAAGCTTCACTCCATTGGAGGTTGTGAATACGGCCCATAGGCTCGGTGCCGTATCGGTGCTGAGGCGTGAAATCATAATTTCAGTCGACTTTCTCCTGCGGAAATAGGAGTGGCGAGCGAAAAGCATGACTACTGATCCCGTGTTGGTTATGCTTATTCAATTGAATCCAAGGCCGGCGCTAAACGCTGCTGATCTCACAGTTAATGGTTTTCCGCAGCCCAATTTCGTCCCGTTGGAATGGGGAGTTGAAAATTGTCCCTCAGAACACTCTGTCGTTTGCTCGAAGGAAAGCCTTCATTAAAAATAAACAAGAACTGAGTTTCCATCGTTAGAAAACCTTCATTTTTTGTTCACTTCGAAATGTCTGCTGCGATGGTTAGTGTGCGATATGTTTGTAGAATTATTCCATAGGCTGTCAAGGAAGGTTGTGTCCGTGATTTTATTAATAATATGGATGGTTTTTCAGGAGTTTAGGTCTTTCGTTAAAAATGAAAACTATTCAACTTTTGCCGACGTTTCGGAAAATATATTTTTCCTTCTTCAAGGCTATAAATGGGATGAACCACCAAAAACATAACAATAATAATATAACATGATCCAAAAAGATATTTACAGTGCCAAAAATGTTTTACAATATAATTTTTAACAAATTTTAACGTCAAAAGATTACATGGAATAAAATTTTACATACCGTAATTTTATTGTTCTATGGAATCATCTGTAGGTAAGCGAGAAATGGAATTTTGGTGCAGCTGAAATTCTGATGCCAGTGGATTGGATAGTCCACTGATTGATTTTTCCATGCTGTCAACATTTGAGATGAATCTTAGGTAATATTCGTTTCTAAATATAACCACATAACCATCTCTGGCAACAAGGCAATGATCACACCTCGTTGTTGAAGAGCATCATAGTGAAGCCTCGATTATTCTCTCTTGATTATGTCTCACAGGTTGAGCATGGCGCTCACATTAAAAATAACTCGTTGAATATTCTTGATTATTCATTAAAATTAGTTTCAATATCATGCCTTCTAATTGCGCTTCTTTTGAAAGGAGTCGTACGTGTAAAGAATACTTATAATTCGTTTCATCAAATTTCCTCTTGTAAAAACGATTTGAGTATAAATGCCTTTTCTTTTGTGTCATAAATAAATATAAATTCTGAAACAAAAATATTTCCACGAGTAAGTGCAATAAAAAAGTATTCCTATACTGTACATCTACATCTACATAATACCCTGCAAGTCACCACAAGGGTGTGTGGCAGGGGGTAATTGCTCACCAAACATGCACTAAACATATCATGCATAAAAAAGGAATAGTATTAATATAGTAGTCAGAACTACACTATTTAAAAAAGATAGAAATTGCAAAGAAAACATGCAAAAACATTCTGTTAGTAGGGTTAGCTTTAAGTACTCATACCAGCATGCAGCTACCAATGCTATTCATTGCTACTCTCCGATAGGACATATTTACCGTTATTCGTATCTCTAATTGTGCGAGGGAAAAAGGACATTTTGAATCGGTCAGTTCGGCAATCAATTTCTCTAATTTTATGATTATGGTCCAGTCTGCCATAGTAAGTTGGGGTTCGTAAAATATTTTTAACATCATCACTGAAAATATTGCCTTGGAATTTGTTTAAGAGATTAAGTCTAAATTTCAACCTGCGATCTGACAATGATTTCCATTTCAATTCATTTAATAGACTGGTTACGCTAATATAATTATCGTATCGTCCCTTTACAAATCTTGCCGATCTTCGCTGCACACGTTCAAGTTCATTACTTATAGTACGTGTGAAGCGGAATGTTTTTCGTGTTCCCCTTTATTTTTATTTATGAGAAATTGCGGTGGGGTGATAATGATGGTGTACTTTTTCAAAAACATCTAGGTATGCTAAATTTTATTGAGTACATGGGATAAATAGTCAGTCTAACTCAGGAGGGAAGACCTTCATTGAGCGAATTTCACTGTAAGCCTGATTGCCGTGGAAAGTAGCCCACACTTCCAATTATAGTACTAAATAGACCTCAGGATTTTTATCTCTCTAGTTCATCTCCATTTTTTCTCCTTTCGTTGATGCTACAGTAATATTTCTCTCTCTTTCTCATTATGATATCATCATGCCGTTATTTGGTTCACACTCTGTGTTTTGTGAACCAATGGATCTCGTATTGGTTGAGTGCGTGCCGTATTTGGAGGAAGTTGCTTTTTTCCTGCAGATAATGTACAAATGAAAGTAGTGAACTTATAATGGTGTGCTTGACAATTATAGAAAGCAACTCCATTTATTTCAAACTTGAACGTATGTTATCTTTAAAGCACTCACTCCGCATTCATCTACATCTACACGGTACCCTGCAAGCCACCGCGAGGGCGTGTGGCTGGGGGTGAAGATCACCAGGCATGCGGTACTGACATGCAAACTAGCAACTATAGGTCTCCAAAGCATTGAAAGCATTTTAATCGTTAAGACATTGTTAAGATTTCACCATCATCTGAAGTAAGTGTATCACATCATCTTCCTCTACTGTTAGCCAATCATACGCTTACAACAATTAAAAAATTAAAAATAATGGCAGCGCACAATATGAATTGCCTTAAATTGAAAACAGTGATATTTTTAATGCTTTTTACTTTGCTCATCACCATATCTTGGGTCCATTTTAATCGTACCAAGTATGCGCGTGGAATTTTTGATTTGATTTATTTCATGCTATGGATTTCCCCAAAAGAGCAATACGAAAAACATAGATGCAAGTTTAGCTATAAAACTGATACAAAGAGTAGCTGGCTAACAAGTCATCAATACCTAATGAGGCAAAACTATAACAATAATTATCAGAATACGATAAATTTGTTACAATGAATATAATAGTGAGAATTTTTCACAGGAAATGAGAAAGTGGATGAGAAAAAAGTCGTTCGCGTACCGCATAACCTCTTTCAACCATTTCCATGAGATGTATAGACTTATAAACCGTTGAAACGCGGAGTAACAGCACTGCCTTCCATCTTCGTGCTCCTGCGTTTGGTGGTTCCTTTGTAGTTGCGACTGTTCCGAGTCAGTCGCGCTGCACTGCCCTTCGTACTCGCAGTTTCCGACGCCTCCTTTAAGCCCTCAGTCGCCGGAGTACTCGGAACAGACCTCGGCGAGGGAATCCCGTGTTTAGGATTGCAAACGCCGTACCGAGAGCGGCCGGAGTAGCTTACGGCGCGGGTGTTACTTGTGGTTTCTGTTTATCGGAGTGGATAGATGACGGAAATGGTCGAGCGAGGCTGAATCCGTCTGTTGGGAATGCGTCCCCCAGGGACAGGTCTGTGAATGCCTCCGAAAAGCTATGCCCCCAGCTTACGCTATCTCCTCTTCTGTTACTGGGTACCGTGTTTCTCTCTGTGTTGAATCTATTTCTACTTCTACGTAACACCCTGCGAGGCACCGAGAGGGTGCGTGGCAGGGGATTATTGTGCAAATAAAGTTGGAATAAATTGACTAATAGGTGCATTGAGATTTCTTTCAAGTATTTCTCACCTCTCCTCAAAAGGATTGGAAGGTCTTCCAAGGGAGAAAATCCTTTGTACCAGTCTTTTGATCTTGTTTGACCTCAACACAGGAAATGCTACTCATTGCAGTTCCCATCCTTAGAAATTTCCGATGCAAGAAATCAGAATTTTAAAAACTATTTGTAATATAAAGACTTGCCGCTAATCGGCATCTTTTAATTTTGCGTTTGTCTTGCCGAATGGCGCTCTTGCAGGAGCTGTGTAGTCACCCAGTCTTCGTCCACGATGCCCCGGCGCAGTTCGACATCATCCCCGGCAAGATGGGTAAGTCTTGTGCTAATACCTCTTTCTTGACCTCGGAGACTTCAGTAGCAGATATTCCACAGAGAAAAATTCATTCGCCTTGACCGGGACTCGAACCCGGACCCCTTTATCTATGGCCAGGTGCTCTACCAGTTGAGCTAACAAGGCGTCCTCTTTCTCTGTGGAAATTATAATTTCGTAAACTTTGAACTCGGAGACTTCAATGCGCGAAGTTTAATTTTTTCCTGAGGTGTATTTTTCCAACTCAAGATATAGGTTTTTGCAGTGCTGCAGTTCCTATTAATGCCAAATTTGTGTTCATTATATTCATTTCAATTATTTTCTTGATTAATGTTTTTCATACTTTGTACCTGGAGGCTTCTTGGCTGGTGACTTCAACGATCGTAAAAAGTTTTGCACCTTAATTCATCTATATTCTAAAAGTTACCTGCTGATTCTCCAAACCCTGTGCGTATCATAGTATTCACCTATTTCTGAGATATCAGTTCTACAGAAGAATGACGAAGGAAATATGATTAAACCGAGTGTCAACGAAGAAGTGCTAAGAAGAGTGAGAGAAAAGAGAAGTAAGGTGGGAACTTCGAAACAAAGGACAACTTATCATATCTTTAAGCATGAAGGAAGGCAGTTGTCTAGGAAAGAGAGAATGAGTGGTATGGAGAAGGGAGGAATTTTTCGAAATACGGAACAAGTAGTAATGGAGAACAATTAGGGAGATATGAAGAGTTAAGGCGATAGAAGAATGGAGTGGAGAGCTACGTCAGACCATTCCTATGACTGCTACCCGTGACCTTGGCCATAGCTTGCCACAAATATTTTAAAACATTCATATTCTTAGCGGTTTATTTTCCTCGAGCTTATAGATAATGTTTTTTGCGTGGTAGAGATAAATTTTCGAATTATTTTGCAAAATTTTTATAACGACAGTAATAAAATCTGCTTTGCAGATGTGTTTTCCCGGCTTTCCCTGTGGAATCTCATTAAATGAACCACATTAAAAAATTGAAACTGGATTTCCTTCGGAGAATGTGAGAGAAAAAAGAAGCGCGCCAACCGTCCAACCATCATTGCAGTGGGAGAAAAACTGAGGAAACTCATCTTTGTTTATTGTTACTTCCTCCTATCTGCTTAAAGTTTGCACTTTTTACTTGTGGCACCTTCTTCAAAAGAAGATTTGTTTATGAAATGAAATTGTTGTAAGATGTCTTTAAAGCGTCGGTTCTCATGACTTGATACTTTTATACTTACCTAAGGTGGAATGATCGAATTTAGCTGCAACTTAGTTCGTGATGGAAAGGGTATCTCATCTCTCATAAGGTTGGCAAGAATGTCTTAAATGTATCTCCGTTTTTATTGGCAGTTTTTACCTAATTTGTTGTAATTTTTGCCTGGGCCAAATGCATATGTAATTATTTAGATTCCTGGGTTGGATCGAGTTTCAATTGATTGAGTTTTTATTCTCGGAGAGTGTGACTTAAGTCCTCCGCCTTCTCTCCATCCAGGGGTACCCCGAGGGATTGTGGGGGAATAAGGGGTTAGGGCTGTGCCCCACGTCGTGGTCGCCATGGATTTGTGGCTTCTCGTTTTGCTTTAACCGGTGGATTTTCGGCGTAATGTACTAACCCATCGTCTCGTATTGCCGTAATTCAATATCCGAAAGACTTTTGGAGGACGTTAGAGAGCAATGCGCTGAGGTTTCAGTTACTGAACTCTTTGGAAACTTTGGAAGCGGCCACGTAGACATTTCCAAGTTAATACCGGAAATTTGATATTATAATTATGCGACTCAGGGAAAGTAACGAAGATCCCCTTCCTTAGGGTTCCATGTTCCTTTAGAATATGAGAGGTGTATTTCTTCGTGTGCGGGCGTGTTTTGATGATACATATATACTTATTATCAAATGTATTACTCTTAGATTAGTAGTCGACGCATTCCCCTTTCATTTTGAGCTTTGAAGAAAATGTTCGTTTTTTTCATTCTTGCAATACTGGGTTTTTTCGGTGGAAAAAAGGACTAGCACTCACAGGAATACCATTCGCTGTCGCATTGAGGTTTCGAAAACCAGATTTTCGAAAAATAAGTCGGAGGTACCTTATCTATGCCTAACCCAAAACCCAATGGGTTTTTCGGTAATCCCTTCTATATCCCCGCTAAATTATCCGTTAGAGATTTCATCATTTGTGCTACGAAATAATTTGAACATGGAATTATTTTCTTGCACGAAATCAAGTATGTTCACCGCTACGCCACACTGTCATGGACTGTGTTGTTTCGTTGCTAGGCAGCGATATAGTGCTACGGCTCCATTTGTGAGCCCATAAATGAACGACTATCAGGTTTAATACAGGCTTGGGAAAATTTCTAATTGTTTCGGAATAAACCCTAACGATTCCAGATTGCAGCAATGCCTGAGAAAGGTCAATCGTTTGCGGCATATTTCATGATTTCCCTTCGTCCACTCTGGCGAACCTGTTTGTTTATGGCACTCATCCCGAGTGTGGATACAGTCTGTTGTTCGTTTCCGAGAGCTTTCAGCTTAGAAAGTGAATGAAGGTTAGACAAAACAAGGTCAAATTCACAAACCGGTCGTGTCGTGTGCCCTACAACCCGCAATTTCCAATCCATTTCGAAAACCAGGTTAGAGCGGCGTGGTTGGCTCGCCCAGGAATTCATTCGAATCGCTCTTAATGCCTCATTTGTTCACTCTCGCAATGACAAAAATTCTGTTTTCAACTCTTGGGCCCCTCAAGAGAAAAATCACCATAGCATTTTACTGGGATTGGAAATTTGTACTCCAAGCGATTCTTCATTATCGCGTGAAAGATTCTGTTTTATTCGGGTGCCTGACTCGCCTATGTTTTTCAGTTCTCTCTCAATGCCAAGTGGTTGTGCAGAAAGAACTCAACTGCTATAAGAGGCGTGCTAGATTACTGCGGATTTTGTATTTCATGTGAGCCCAGAGCGTACATTTATTCTATAGGATCGAGTAATCGATTGTCTGCGTGAAGGATTCCCGGGTCCTCCACCGGCTTGTTGCGTCCATGTCCGCCGACTCGGTCATCGTCTTCAGGGCTTCAGAAGCCCTAACTAAATACGACGACCGAGTCTGGAATCGAAACATCTGCGGATATGGACGGAATAACCCGGTGGAGGACCCGGGGATCCTTCACGCAGCAGATACGCCGGGAAAGCATCAGATCTTTCTTTAATCGAGTTTCTTTGGGGAATTTAATGGTAATTTAAATCTAGTTCTGCGATTAACTTTAACCAAGTACGTGTTCGGCGGGCGAAAGTCTTTCAGCATCGGGTGACCATAAGCCTGATATGGCCAGGGCCTGCGACAGTATTGGTGTGTATTTTTTGTTTGGTAGTGGCAATTGTAGTTTTGGGTTTTAGGTGTTTCGACAGCTAAGGATATATTTTCACACCAATAACCTAAGATCTTAGCCCAAGGAGATGCACACCCTTGGTAGAGATTCGAACCTGCGACCTTTGGATTGCCAGGCTAAAGCGTTACCGACCTGGCTCCCACGGCCGGCTTTTTCGTTTGGAAAATTTTTAATTGAGAGTCTTAAAAATTTCAAGGGAGTACCTTTATGATGGGGTGCCAATTTTTGAGTGACGTCTGTAGAGTCTCCGTTTACTTTGTGGACGGCGCTGGAAATTTTAGCGACGGAATGAAATAACTCAATTAACTCGAAAGAGGCGCATGCTGTGACGAATGCATCTTGCCTCAACAGAATGCCCCGCGAGCCGCCTCGAAAGAGTGTGGAAGGGCCCCTAAATTGTTCCTCCATGCCTATCAAACCATCACCTTTCGGGTTTACATGGTGAATAAAGATTATTCGTTGGTTGGTAGACTTAGGGAACCGGCTCGGTTGTGGTAATATATGCGGTTCATTTTTGTCCGCACTGTTACGCAGTTGGGATAACATTAGTTAGAGGGCAGGAACAGTGATATGGACGAGGATCACAGTTTAATTTTTTTCAACCTCGTCATCAGCATTTGGCTATTTGGGAAGGTCTCTAACATTTTATCGGGTAGACCATTTCAGTCCCCTATCACCCTATGCAGAAAGGAATACTTTAATGTATTTGACAGCTGTCTTGGAGGGTTGTGTTTGAAACCTTCGGGAGTATTTTGAACAGGTAACCAAGGAGTCACGTGGTACAAAAAAATGGTTTGCAAATTTTGTGTGCATGAATCGTTCCTTACAATTATCATTAATTGTTTTCACTTAATTTTTTCTCCTCTGTCTCTACTATAGAGCTCCCAGGTGAGGTAAAACACGAGTGCAAATAATGGATGGGGCTGTAATCAGCGGTTTTAACGCACCAAAGTTGCTAATCATTCGTGTTTATACCACGTGACTATTTGGTTACCTATTCGAGATAATCCCGATGGTTTCAAACACAACCCTATGGGTTTTGAATCTTTCGGATATGTCAATCCGCGCGGTTTCGCTAATTTTAGCTTTATATGTACACTTTAGGCATGCTTTCCTCCTCGATTCAAGTGATTTCCAACCCAGAATTTTTATCATCTCCGTAAAGCCAGCCTTCCTTTCAAAATTCCCCATCACAAATCTTGCGGCTGAACGATGAATTTTCACATTTGTTTGTGGTATAATTCAGCCACGAAAGAAAAGTAAGGCAGCGCATGCTGTTGATTAATCAGCATCTGGGAACACACTCTGAAGCGTGAAGCTCCTTCAGGATGTCCTGCGGCGGACTGTTCGGTTCCGTAATTTCCGGACTGAGCGGAGGACCGCCTATAGGGGGCGTGTAAATGCATGGGAAGGCATCTGAAAGATACCCACCTCGTCTCTCTTGCAACTTCGATTAGTCCATCGCTCCCTCCGGCCTCGAGACGTGACGATTGTTGCCTCCCCTCCCCACCCACCATTGGATGACGGAACAAATGAGGCGCGCCGCCCGGAGGGGCAACCCACCCACGAATTCCTCGGCGTGCCTTCCATCGTTGGGGTCACCCAACAAAGCATTCTTTGTGAAGACGATCGAGGGCGTCTGTGATGGGTGGCGTGTCGTGGGTCGCGTCGCGAAGAGAATGCCAAATCACTTGCGCCATTTTTCACCTAGCAATTCGGCGATGATAGCTCACATGACAGCTCAAACACTGAAATTAAAACACTCACTTGTTTAGGGATATACTGGCAGTTATCCGCATCCTTTGCGATGGACTTTTTCTCCCTTCCGGAATCCACAATGCAGCCAATCGAAGCGCGAGGCAACAAATGGCGAATGCGACGCCTCTAATGGCTCTCAAATGAACCAGCATTGTGGATATCTCATTCTGCAGTGGCTTCGTTGATTTTGCCTGTCAATGATTGATGCGGCCTGAAGTAATCTGTGGTTTTAACATCCTCCCATCCTCTGCTGCTCGATTCATCCGATACCTACGAGTTGAAATGATGACGCACACGGGAGTCGACGTCGAAAATGACCACTATCATGTTGCCACGCGGAGAAACGTAATTTTCCCATTCCCAGGATAGTTGCAGCCTGAATAATGCCTAACGTGGATCTGTACTTTAAAGTAATTCAGTCCTCAGCGAATCACGCTCGAAGTCCGTTACTTCGGTCACTCAATACTCGAGCAGTTGGGGTGCCAAATATTTCGTGAATCGTGTGCTTCCTTTGGGCCTTCATTCCTTATTTAATGCCACAAGAAAGGACAAAAGTCCACAAGATGACTACGGCGGTACTGGCCTTGTTGCACAAGGAGATATTATCTCGTATTAAAAATAAGTGTTTGCTAATAATTCGACGAAAGACTCCCCAGTGAAATCATGTCGGTGTGCACTCATTATGAGTGCACGCCGACGATCCGAAATCTAAATCAATGCTCTCTAGCAATCCTAAGCTGTTCTTTTTTTTTCAAACTTAGAGTTAATCGCTGGTACTTTTAGCTGCATATGCGTATGCAATAAAGATAATTAAAAAAGATAAAAATACTATCTTAATTTTTATCTTTTTTTCGCTATCGGATTTTAATTTTATATCTTTTACAAAATTAAATTTTTCTTTTAAGTAGTCTGTTGCCTTTTCTGTACTACCAAACATCATGATCAGTACACCAAACATTATCATAAAAAAGATCAGACCTCTGAACACTATTGCAAGTATCACCGCAGCTATACACAACCCTATGATTGTTGAAGGACTCATATTTTCTACAATATCTTTAATTGAAAATGGAGAAATAAAATCTTTCACCGTTTCTTGTACATCCTTTAATTCATCATTCACCTAAGCTTCGCTAGAATATGATGCAAAAATGAAACTTAATAAGGCTATAAAAACCAAAACGTTATTCAATTGAATGCGCATCAGCTAAAGACCCTTTAAATATTCCTAAAATATAACAAATTTTATATCAATAGGCAAGAACTGAATTCACTTATCCACTACAAGTAACACATATTTAATTTTCACAGATGTGAACACGCTGTAAGCTCTTTATCATCGACAGGACGACTCAAATTGGTGGATGTTAATTCACTTGAAGGGGATCACTCCGTCTGAGTGCACTCATTATGAGATTTTCTCGGAATGGCTCTCCCCTCGGTGGTACGATCCGCAAAAGAAATTTCGATTTTTCTGCAGCTGCCGTAAAGCCTTGTGCAGAAATTTTAGTTGTCCGGCAGTCAATAGTGTATTCCGCTACATTACCCGGCGGACACAATCCACATGTGCTAAATCACATGTGACCTTATGTATTCTATGACTAATGATTTCAGGCTTAACTCTGTGGATCATCTCCGTATCGGGAATGTTGAAAAATACTCTTAGTATGTTCGGTCCACCAGAGATGTGCATTGAGTGCGACCCGGTTTCGTCACACAATACCTGATGACGTCATTATGTAGCGAAACCCTGGTCGTACTCGATAAATTTCTCTAGTGGACCGTACAAAGTGAGATTTTTTTTTAAAATTTACATATTTTGTTAACCTATTCACTTGGCACTTCGTAAATATTGTTGCGATTGTAAGTAACTATTGTGGGCAAGGACCTAGCCACGTTGAATCACCGGTTCCCGTCAGATCACAGAGTTTGAGCAACTTGGGTCATGACAGAGGTAACCCTCCTCCGTGCGTATACCGCGGTGCTCTTGTCCACAGTGTGCGAGTGGCAGGCAGGTTAAATGTGGGTTGGCACAATGGATCTAGAGAGGTCTATGTGCCAGGGGGGCTCCAGAAGGCCCCCACCCACCCCTCCCATTACAATTTTTTAAAGTAACGATTGTAACACACCACAAAAGAAAGGACACCATTGTAACATCCTCTCCCACATCACCGCATGTTCATGAAGACATCACGAAATCAGTATTGCGTCATCGAAATAATGGCTTTGTTTCTGTAACATGTGAACAGTTCTGCTCAAGGTACTACAAAATTAGTAGTAGTAGTACTACTACAAACCTAGTAGTACCATGATTCTGCTATCCCTCTTCTTAATTTCACGTCGTGCGAGTGTATTTGGTTGCTGCTAAATTATTCGAAATTCCGCCACCTCAATTATCCCCTCTCGTCTTTTGTTCTTCCCGTTAGCATGCCCGTCAGTGCTGCCTTGCTTGCCCGCTCCGTTTTCTCGCTCGGCCATTTAATTAAAGGAGGCACTCACTTGTGAAACCGGAGGCCCTCTCTCTCTCTCTCTCTTGAGCTCCACCATTCGCTGAACACCCCTTGTTCATCTGCACAAGTGCCCCCTCGTCACTTCAAGGGTGCGTGGGAGAGGGTAGGACACTGAGCTACCTATCCCCAAAATTATTTTGTCCCCGCATATCCGGGACAACTACAGCGCCGACTGGAAAGATTGTTTCGGCTCCGCCCTTGTGCTGATGCTGGCTTCATGTTTATCTATCTGCTTGCAACTGATCCGTGCCTACTCTCGTAAGCTCTCAGTCCTCTGCGCGCGCCTGTCTTGTCATAATACCCTGCAAATCATCGAAAAGGTGTGCGGCATGGGTTGACTAGCTGGCTAGTTGTGCCTTACCGTCGTGCACGTAATTGTTAGTAACTGCTGAAGTTGATGGTGTCTGGCTTGACTACGTGGAATTCCTTCATGATGAGGTTAAGGAAACAATGCACTTCCACAAAATATTTTAATAGATATACAAGATATTTTGTGGAAGTGCATTGTTTCCTTAACCTCCTCTGTTAGTAACTGCATTACCGGTATAACCTATAAGTTAAACAAATTCACACAAGTAACCAGGCAGCTTCGCATGCAATACGGCTTCTAAATTCGAGCTATCATTAAGCGGTGGAGGCGCTGTAATAGTTTCCCTAATATTAGTATTTGCCTGCCGAACGTGGAAGGATATGTCGGAAACGATCACTCAGACGGCGCGACATCACTTTAAGGAAGGGATTTGCGTTAAAGCAAACGATGCTAAGTGTTGTCGGACACTGGATGTAGTGATGGACGATCATATAGGCGTAACTCCCGAACGCTGACATCCTGCTGAATCAGCTGATAACAAATAAAGCGCGGTACGGATTGCACTGCGCGAACATGGAATGTGAAATTTATGTCGCATGAGCGACATAAATTTCACATTCCATGTTCCAATAATAATAATACACTTTTAGATAGCAAAATATGGTGCACACGATGTTCACTATTATTTCCACTCACTGTGCAGCATGCGACACTCATTAGCAATAACTGTGAATTTTGAGTCAATTACTTTTTGATTTTTGTCAGTGACTCTTTGTAAAATAATGTGAAGTATTATTGCAGATGAATAGATTTTGTTATAATAATAGACACTTTTCGTTGAAAACATCCCGGGCGTCAAATATAGACTGGTTACCACCCATGACCCATAATCCTTAAAATTCCTAATCCAGCATCACTTCGGTCCCGACTGTTCCGAATTAAATATGCTCAACCTTCCGCGTTATCCGTTCAGTCCCGTTACTTGAAGAAAGTACTAAAATCTCTCACTAGATAAATAGATTATGTAATCTCTCTCTAGGCAAATGGCGAGTTTACGAAGGCCTTTTGAAGTGGATGAATATAGGTGAACTTGAGATCCTATGGAAAATTGAGAGAGCGGAACCCTTTTTCATAATGAAAATGGTTTCGCTATAGGTTTGTTATGCGTGCTACGTCTAAAAGGTCGTTGTGTGTATTCATTTAAATGCAAGCATGGCATTAAATGCCATCGCGTTCGAGTAAAAGCGGTGGGCGTGAAGCGACCGTTTTTTTCGACTTAGAAGCGAAAGTCTGCGTTCCCAGCAGATGACAGCGTCTGGTGGTCCAGCCGCGGTCGTGACGGAAGCTGGGGGACTGACTCAACTGCAATCGCTGCTCTCGTTTCAAGGACGAGTGACCCACTCAGAGCCGTGTTCCTTCGCATTGCTTTCCTTCCACTCGAGTGTGTACTTCTCGGAGAACATGATAGAAGCCAACTTCACCGAAATTTCTATATTTGCTCATAGGGCTTACATTGGGAATCGTTAAGCAGTAAAATTCTCTCTAATAAAACTTACTGCACACATTGGAAAAACTGTAATCATCATAAGTCATCACTCCTCAGATTGGTTTGACGCAGCGCTCCACTGAGTTCTTCTATCGGCTAATTTCTTAATATTTACGTATTTCTTCCCTTTCACACCCTTCATCACTTGTTCCATATATCTCACTCGAGGCCTTCCTTTGCCATTCTTCCTATCCACTTGTCCTTTAACGATTGTCTTCATCAGGCCATCGTGTCTTAAGATATGGCCGATTAAATTATCCCGTCTTCTTCTTAGAGTTTTAACAAGCCTTCTCTTTACTCCCACTCTTCTCAAGACTTCTTCGTTTGTCACTCGGTCGATCCATTTCATCTTCATCATTCTTCTGTAGCACGAAATTTCGACTGCTTTCCCCCTTTTCTTCTCCGCTGCTCTCATCGTCCATGACGTAAAGAAACATGCTCCAGATCATTTACTTTATAAGGAATAATAAATCAACAGAATCCATTCAGATATCTTGGAATACGACTGACACATGATTTTCCTGGGGTAAGCACATTCGTGAAATAATGGGTCAAGCTAATCGTAGACTGGGATTCATCAAAATAGTACTGGGCAAATGTGACGACCGTGTACGAGAAATCAGCTACTTTTCCCCGATTAGACCTCATTTGGAATACGCTGACAGTGCATGTGATCCTTACGAAATAGGCTTAAATGATGAACTTGAGCGTCTGCAGCGAAGTTCGGTAAGATTTGTAAAGGGACGGTAAGATAACCATATTGGCGTAACCAGTCTATCAAATCTGTTGCAAGGAATAAAAAAAAATATTCTTTAAAAACTTTTATACAAAAAATAAAAATATGATTCCCGTTACAGTTTACAATTTGTGAGACGAAGTCTCTTTTTGAATTCTTTTAACTTAATGTGTATTTTCGATTTCGAGTTTTTTTTATTTAGTATGTTTCAGGCAAAGCCCTTACTGTATTCAGCAAGACTCATGGCCATATATGTTTAGGGTGCGTTTAATGGTCTTCTAGATGTGCCGACAGCGCGAAAATACGTATTTACTGCTCCGGGAGTGTTGAGGCCAGTCCTAATGTTCCCATGGACGAAAGAGTAGTGAAGAAGATCAAGACGTAATGCCATTGTTTTTTCGACTTTTAAGCGTGGTTAGGCGTCGCATGCGGTGACAGCCGGCCTCTAAAATAAGTCCTCACGATCTTCTTAAAACTTGAGCTTTGGACCCATAATACTCGGTTTGTAGCTCGTCACTCAACAATAACACGTGAATAGAGGCGATTCCTTGCAACAGACTTCGATATTATGATCCTCTGTCGTCATTCGTTCGCAGTGCACATGTCACATTGGGTGCGGTCGATGAAGCGCTTTTGTTTGGTTTCCGACAAATGTTCCGAAGTTGTTGGAATTTGAGAGGAGCGGGTTCCGTCCGGAATGATTCGCGGGGACCGCCTCTCCGCTCCATTTAATTCTCAGGAAATACAGTTGCATTCCTCCTCATGAGTAGGTATACTTCGAAGCTCCTGGAGCGGTCAGAATTGGAACAGGACATTTGAATACTTGGAATTCCTTTGGACCAGGGGCCTCCGTAATATCCACCAGGGCCCCCCGGGCGACTCGGGGAGGCGAAAGAGGGCCGGGCCCTCGAGAGCCGCTTTTCGGCGCGAAGCCTTGTTTACATGCGAAGCGTCCCAGATACCTCGACCGCCGCGCCCTCCGCCGCCCTCGGGGGAATCCATCGCCACTCTCTCCCTTGTTCGTCCGCTTGGCCCACTTGCCTCCGCTGCTCTTTTTTTTTTGCTCCTCGCTTTTCCGTTTCGCTTGCTTTCGCTGTCCGAAGAGATTAGATTCGGGAAATCGCGTGACGAGTTTCCCTTCCGCATATATCATCTTCCTCTTTTCTTTTTGCCAAGGCTCTTCTCCTCCGAGATCGAAGGCCTCCGGCTGCGAGTGGCGATTTCGTGTCCCTCGAGATGTTTCCGTGGACGACATTTTATTCGAACAAAGAAACATTGCGGTCTTGTCGTTTTCGTATTTTATTTTCTCACCATGGCAACGGCGATACTGTTCTCCTTTCTTGGTCGCACGTAACAATTATTCCGAAGCAAATGTTGGAGAAAAGGTAATGTACCTACCAAATTTTCAATTGCAATTTAGCTAATTATAATTTTGTTTTACCCCACGAGGCTCAAACCTTTTGCACTTATTGCAAAACGGCTTCTGAGTTTGCATTTTCCTATCAAATTATTACATATTGCTAAATTTGGTTACAATGGGTTACCCTAAGGGTATCATCACCTGTAGGCCTATTCCGTACTTCGTTACGAGGGCTTAGCGATGGAATTCGGTTCGGTAGTTACCGAAACGACGCCCTTCCGATAATTGCGATTCCGTACGTGTTCAATAGCGAATTTTTTCGGTAAAACTGTCGTTATGAAGCGAAAAGTGTCGGAAAGCTACCGATGGGTTAGTTACCCCTCGTTAATTTTGTTTCAAGATCGTTAGCGTCGTATTTTGTGCAAGAGGAATCATACACAGAGAACTTAACGAGAAGAAACAACACCTGTGTTAAGGTAAGGAAACTTACTTCTTAAAACTGAATTATATTCATTAATTCTAGTTTTTCGTATCGGTAGTTTGAAATGTTAATAGGATAGTTATGTATTGGAAGAATGCTTTTCTTTGAAGCGTATGTATAGTACTCATGATAAGTTGAATGTCTTAATACAATTTATATAAAGCAATGGGCATGTTCCAACATATTCCGGACTAATAATTCCGAACGTGTTGTTTTAATACATAGTATAGTTTTATCTTGTAATTGTATGAAATGAACCGGAGGAACTACAATTAGGTAGGAAACATTGATCATTTTGATCAAATGAAACATTTTAGCCAAATTTAGTAAGTAAATGTTTGCGCATGCGATTTTCAGTAAATCCTTTTCTTATATTTCCTGTTTTGCTAATGTTTTCTATAGTGTAATTTAACCAAAATGCTCTTTAGGTAACAGAATGGCCATGTACTATCTCGCTTGGGAGTTAGACTACCTGGATGAAAGGGTAGAAAGAGTAAACAGGAGTGTGGAACGTAGACAATTGAGGGATACACAAAATCCCTATGAATTACCGCGAGCAGAATTCATGCAAAATTACAGAATCAGCCAGGAGCTAGCTATGGAAATAGTCATGGAAATGAGACCGTATTTAAGAAGAGAACGTCCATATGGCCTAGCACCCGAATTACTGGTACTTACCTATTAATATTAAAGTAATTATGTGTGACATCTATAAAGACAAGTGTGAAGGCATGCAAGTCATATTTTACTTAGAATTTTTTCAGTTACTTGTTGCAGTTAATTTCTTTGCAACCGGGAGTTTTCAACGGGCAACTGGGAATGCAGTTGACCTTAATATCAGCCAACCTGCAGTTAGTAGGGCCATAAACCAAGTAACTGGCATACTCAATGAAGTCTTCCTAAGATCATGGGTCAAGTTCCCTCTGACCCATGATGAAAGAGAAATGGCAAAAGCCAAATTCCAGGATGCACCACAGCCATTTGAGGGAGCAATCGGCGCAATTGACTGCACTGTCATCAACATTTTGGCTCCTAATGAACATGAAGAAGCATATGTCAATCACCATGGCAATCATTCTCTTAATGTGCAGGCTGTTAGTATAACCATCACTAGTTGCAAATTATCACCAAATGTTTATGTTATTCTTCAGGGGCTCAATGAAATTTCATTTTAGATTGTGGACCCAGACCTGGTTATACTTAATATATGTGCTAAATACCCAGTAGCCAGACATGATGCATACATATGGAGTGTTTCCCCAGTAAGAAGATCTATGGAGATACATTACAACCGTGGTGAGCGTCACACTTGGCTGATTGGTATGACAAAAATATAGATATATATTTAAAAAATATTTATGAGAGACTAATTATTTCTTACTCTTTTAAATGTGTTCCCATATTAGATGAGGCAATCTAATCAAGGTTCTTTCAACATTTCAGGCGATTCAGGATACCCTTTGGAGCCGTAGGGAACTTTCCTCGCTAGGGAAAAAAAGAATCAGACAGGTCCCTGAGCACAAACACCTGAAATCCTTGTTTTTTATTGGGAATGTTATTTACGCAGAACTATTTTTTTACCGGTTTAATAGATGAAATTTGTTTCAGTGACACCAAATTGTTTCTGAAATCCAACAATGAATGCCCAATTAATGCTTGCTAAGAATTAAATGCTTTCCTCGGCCGTTGGAAAGTGATCGCGGTTGATCCTTGAGGTAGATTGATTGACCACCGAATTTATATTTTTTTGGCGTATGAGGCGGACATAATATCTCAGACTTCTGACTCGCATGTATATAGTGAGATCCGATTGGTACATACGTTGTTCATTCTCCAGTACATTCATTTTAACCCTCGATGTTTTATAATTAGTCAACTTTTCACTAAGGTCGATAGGCAGCGGTATCACTATGGGCGTTGTTTATCTGTTGCACGTGGGGGTAAGTTCTTTATTGGATTATTGACGAAAACTTTTGCATTCATCTTATTTGTTCAATGCAATAAACGAACGTATTTATTTTATATTTTTCATTTAATTAGTATGGATGGTAACGAACAAGTCGTCCAGAATTATATAATACCTGTATAGCGCCCTTTTTGTTTTCACTCGTATCTCTACTATGACATAACAATCTCTGTTTTTTTAGAAGAATGCCACCATAAGGGATTCAACCTCAGGCTGTTATATATATATTGTCGGATTCTGCTTTTTCAAATCTCTTTTCAGTTATTGTTTAGATTAAGGGGCAGAAAAACCCCAAAACAATATACTCTCTTCGTTTTCTTCTAAAATAAACATGTTTCCTTAGCAATATATACCGCGTAGTGACGTCAGAAGGCGTTTCAGGTCACGTGACTTTCTTCATTTTTCCAGAATATTTTAATAGCATTTAATAATATTTGTGTTTGACATAGAAAATTTTGACTAATATATTGAAACTCACGAGAAACTTTTGCATCAAGTACATCATTAACCCAGGAAAAACAAATGATATGCACATTCCCCATTGTGTACGTCCCACATTGTGGTCTTCTGGACACTAGTTCGCTCTCTGGTCTGGAGTCTGATGTCTTTGATCTACACGTCCATCGTAGACTTAATTGAGTCGCATTTCATCTACATCTACATCTACATAATACCCTGCAAGCCACCTCAAGGGTGTGTGGCAGGGGGTGATTTCTCACCAAACATGCACTACATATCATGCATAAAAAAGGAAAGGTATTAATATAGCAGTCAGAACTACACTATTTAAAAAAGATAGAAATTGCAAAGCAAACATGCAAAAACATTCTGTTAGTAGGGTTAGCTTTAAGTACTCATACCAACATGCAGCTACCAATGCTATTCATTGCTACTCTCCGATAGGACATATTTACCGTTATTCGTATCTCTTATTGTGCGAGGGAAAAAGGACATTTTGAATCGGTCAGTTCGGCAATCAATTTCTCTAACTTTATGATTATGGTCCAGTCTGCCATAGTAAGTTGGGGTTCGTAAAATATTTTTAACATCATCACTGAAAATATTGCCTTGGAATTTGTGGAAGAGATTAAGTCTAAATTTCAACCTGCGATCTGACAATGATTCCCATTTCAATTCATTTAATAGACTGGTTACGCTAATATAATTATCGTATCGTCCCTTTACAAATCTTGCCGATCTTCGCTGCACACGTTCAAGTTCATTACTTAGACCGATTTCGTAGGGATCCCATACACTGGCAGCATATTCCAAATGAGGTCTAACAAGGGAAAAGTAGCTGATTTCTCGTACATGATCGTCTCATTTACCCAATACTCTTTTAATGAAACCCAGTTTGCGATTCGCTTGACCCATTATTTCACGAATGTGTTTACCCCAGGAAAGATCATTTGTCAGTCTTATTCCAAGATATTTAATGGATTCCACGTTTGTTAATTCATTATTACTTATTTTGTAAGTGGTAGGAGGAGAGCTATTCTTTTTCCAAAAATTCATTACAAGACATTTCTTAAAGTTTAATTCTAACTGCCATGTATCACACCAAGTTTCAATTGCTTGTAGGTCAATATTTAAATATTCTTTATCGTTCGGGCATAGAATATCCCTGTACACAACTGCGTCATCGGCAAATAGACGAAGCTTACTTTTTACCACCTTACTGATATCATTAATGTACAGAAGGAACAGGAGTGGACCTATCACACTACCTTGTGGGACACCCGAAGTGACTTTAATTGCCGGTGAGGAAACACCGTCCAAAACAACCCTTTGCACCCGATCATGCAGAAAATCATTAATCCATGATATAATGTTACTGTCTAACCCATAAGATTTTAACTTCAAAATTAGTTTGCTGTGAGAAACCTTGTCAAAAGCTTTCTTGAAGTCGAGAAATATAGCATCCACTGGAATATTATTTTCGCCAGAAACTAAAATATCGTGGGAAAAGAGAGCAAGTTGGGTTTCACACGATCTGCTCTTTCGGAAGCCATGCTGGACATTGGACAATAAATTCTGGCTATCTAGGTGTCCCATGACTGAACTGACAATTATATGTTCTAGGACCTTGCATGAAATGGATGTGAGGGATATAGGTCTGTAGTTAGATGGCTGCTCCCTATCGCCACTTTTAAAAATGGGTGTTACATCGGCTGCTTTCTTAGTTGCCCGGGACTTATTTTCCTTCCCGACGCCAACAGGAAGAGGAAGTCTTTTGATTCGAATGAGTGCCGAGCGCGGGAAAGGAAATAAAGAAAAGAGGTTTCACTTCGGCGTGGCATTCCCAGCTGAGGATCAGCATGGCGCCGTCATTCCCGATTGATCGCCATCATTATTCGCCTGAGCATCAATCCGCGTCAATCGCGCGTCAAGTCCTAAAATCCTCGCGTTTCTCCCGATTGCTGCTGTTCTCGGGGATCCGAATAAAAAGTTCGACCACGTAAGGCGGCGACTTTTAGAAATGGCCATTGGCGAAAAACCCTGGACTCCTCCGTGATTGCACCACAGAATTAATACAGGAATTAGGGTGGGAATCATTATCAGAGCGTAGGTTAAGGTACAGATTAAATCCATTAGAGAAATTTCAATCGGATAGCTTTACTGAAGATGTTAGGCACATACTAAAAACACCAGCGTATTATGCTATAGTCGACCTGATAACTAAGATTAGAGAGATAGATTGTCGTACTGATAGATTCAAAATGGCATTTTCCCCCATAATATAAGAGAACAGAATAGGCAGCATAGCTAAGGGATAGGTAGGAGAATTATTTTAGAGTAGTCTGTAGTGCATGATGCATGTATTAACTCCTTAAATACTATAGATACTAACAATCTAGTTGCACGAGACCCCATAGTTGCTTGTTTGCATGTCAGTAGTGCATGCTTGGTGATCTTCACCCCCTGCCACACACCCTCGCGGTGGTTTGCAGGGTATCGTGTAGATGTAGATGTCATTCTGCACGTGAGGGTAATCTCTGAAAACCACATCACAGTCTGCTTACCGCGTAAGTGGAACCCTGCGTTTCTAATCTTCCATCTCGGAAATCGTTTCGGCTGCCGTTTCTTATTTAACACCCGATGGTTTCTTTATGCATGCCTTTAATGGAAGAACCAGGATGGAAATTACTAAAAGAACACAGGTTAAAATTTAGGCTAAACCTTTTAAGCAAATTTGAAACCGATTTGTTCACAGATGACGTTAGATATATTAAGAACCCCTGTGTATTATGCTAGGTTTCATCAGATTCACAAGATTAAAGAGATATATAACAAATTGCTATGCTTTACTTCGTGAAACCACATATTGATAATGTAAATAAATTCATTTTGTAAAATGCCACAGATTTTCTGTGAATCAGATAGTTCGAATTCAGAAATCTGTGGAATTTTACAAAGTGAATTTATTTACAATATTGAAGAGATAGATTGTCGTACCGATAGATTTAAAATGTCATTTTTCTCGCGTGCCATAAGAGAGCACACTAGACATCATAGCAAACGGTTAGGTTGGTAAAAAGTTGCTAGAGTAGTCTGTAGTGCATGATGCATGTTTTAGAATTACTAACACATGCATGATAGGGAAATACCGATTTTTCAGACTTATCACAGAAACACTGTAAATTTCCACAATAAGTGTACTACACCGACACGGTTTCTGCAAGACATTGCCATTCTCAAGGCTTGATATTTATGTGATAATGCTGAGTGTCACACATTTACACAAATTATCGCCTGATACTTTAAAATCTGTTCGACATACCGGATACTGTATTTAGTAAAATGCTTTTTTTCTAACCAGTAATCAATTCATTAATGTCTAGTTACTAGCCACCTCGTTGCACTTGACCCTTTTATCTAAGATGCGTCCATGAATTGGTAGCAAGGCATCTCATAGTTGCATGAAATAAGTTCGTGTTTGGTGATCTTCATCCCTTGCCACACACCATCGCAGTGGCTCGCAGGGTATTACGTAGACCTTTCGTGACGAATTTGATGTTGGATACTCGGGATAGATTCTCAGGACTGATGTATGTTACACGTGTAATGCGTTGTCATTTGCACGCGTCGGAACTGGATCTATGTACAATCTAGCAAACATCTCCCATACTGCTTCAAACAATTCGTTCATTCAGATATCTCTCGTTGGATTCGGAGGTTTATAAGTTTCCATCACTCCATATCATTTTGCGTGCTCTTAACTGTGTAATTAACTACATCGGAATACATAGACATGCGCATTATGTTATGTGGTCTTTCTGAATGGATCGATTCCCGTGAAATGTTTGCAATCGATCCTGGGAATCGATCGTCTCGAGCGAACGCGTGCAGTAATCGAAGGCGACGAGGTTGGTTGCACGTCTTCAGGTCGACGGATGTACTGTCCACTGCAGGGAGTAGTGTGAGATGTGCTCTTCTAAACATCGCACTGCGATATCGACTTATCTCAAGCGCGTTGATTTATTGACTTTGAATTGGCAACATAGCATCATATTGATTCATTCCGTCATTCCGTTTCTCGTCTAAAGGTGCGTTTACACGTAGCAGTTGTCTGTTTTATATACATATATACACACAGTCAACTGTTAAGCCCTATTCGCACGTGTATACAGCTACTGCGATGAGAGTTAAAGTCGATACTGGACATATGTTGAATACTATCGATCCACGTTCGAGCTATTAGCAAGGTTGAAGTCTGACTAGCTTTCAGCGGATGTATCCAACACAATCGCACCAATAGCCAACGGAAAGCAATACACTACGCCTGACACCGGTAATTTGAATGTTTGTAATATCAAGGATATTCCGCCCTGGAAGGAAGATTGTACACTTTAAAGAATGGGAAACCAAAATAAATGCTAATGAACTGTATTGCTTGAAGAATTTCATGAAAATTTAAGCATAAATTACTATTGGCATCAAACTCTTTTTCTTTGTTATGACAACGCCTAACTAGGGGCTTTGCCGCATAGAAGTAGGAGCATACGCATCGTAGCAGTAGCGATAGCGATATATCGTGCCTCTCGCGGCTCTCATAGTACTACCTTTAAGGTGCGTTTACACGTAGCAGTTCACTGCTATGACAGTCAACTGCTAACAACTATTAAGCTCCACTCGCATGCGTAAATAGCAACTGCGATGCGAGTTCAGGTTGATACTGGACACATGTCGAACAATATCGATCCACGTTGAAGCTATTAGCAAAGTTGAAGCCCGTCTACTTTCCAGCGGAAATGTATCCAACACAATCGCAACAATCGCCAACATGAAGCAATACATGACGGAATTTGGATATAATAACAAGGATATCCCTCCCCAAAAGGGGAGATTCTACTCTTTAAAGAATAGGAACAAAAGATAATCGTCGACGGAATTTATTGCCTGATAAATTTAATGAAAATTTCATCGAAATTCACTATTAAAATAAAACTCTTTTTATTTGTTGTGGCAACGCATAAATAGCGGCTTTAAGCTGCATAGAAGTTGGTGCAGACGCATCATAGCAGTAGCGATATAGATATATCGCGCATCTCGCGACTGTCGTGGCAGTCAACTGCTACATGTAAACGCTGCTTAATGCCGCTTATCGAATAATATCAAGCAGAGTTTTATCGCCTTGGCTTTCGCCTCCATAGTTAATTTCGATATCGCGTTCACATTGCATCTGCAGCCAATGTTTCCGTACTTATAGACATCCTAAGCTGCAGAACTACCGCAGTAATCTCACCCACTTGTGTTAATGGATTCCCTTATCGTCCGCCGCCTGGACTTCGTCTAGGCGGAAGGCGTAAGCCGGTCAATGGGTGAGCGAGTCGATGTCTCCCGCTGCGCGAACTCATCCCCGTTGACGCCATACCCCTTCGTTGACTTCGGAGGGCTTTCAGGCCGACCAAGTGGCCTGCCAGTGATGGAGAAAGTGTAATTGCGGACAGGGGTCAGATCATTAAAACGCGTTTTCGTCCCCGTCCAATTGTTGAAAAAGAAAAGCGAGTGGTTGTTTTTTCTTTGCACGAGAGGGAAACTTAAGAGAGCCTGAGGTCTCGTAGAGGCAAGGGACGAGGAATCGGACGGCTCCATGGAGAAGGGCTTCGAAGGATACGTGGTGTGAGGGATCACGTCCGTCGTGGAAATAGTGACGGTGAAAGCTACCAGCTGCACTGATGAAATTTTAATGGTTTACGTTGCAAAAATGGTAGTTAATTTAATTCATCTGCAAGGGAAACCGCTACCAAGCTGTCGGACTCGGATGTTCATACATTAAAGGATGAGGTGGAACTGGCTATTTCGAAAAGACACCATAAAAATTTTCTCCAATATGTTAAATCTAAAGACTAATTTCGGGTCGATAAAAAAATAATTATCTTCATTGATATGTAGATGATTTAATTCGAAAAGAGTCATCATCGGCCGTAAAACTCGGTTCTTTAATCGGTTTCCGAGGTTTAAATTTATTGCTATTAGAGCGACATAAGCATACTCTTTGCTCTTGAAATTTCTAATACGTCGAAGGAGATGATTTTTACACGTGCCAATTGATGAAAGTTGACGTGTATAAAAGAAAAACACTAAATGTCTTTTGATGAGAAGAGAGGCAACTGTGAAAGCGGAAAGTGAGTGCTTCGGATTAAAGCAATTTGGACGGCGTGCCATCACACTTGGAGATGTACGAGGGTGACTTCTTTCTCGTCTGCGTCCACAGCATGTTGATAAACTGCGCGCTTTTCATGATTTCTAAAATCGATGACAGGGACTGGCGTTGTCGGATTTTCCCATCGCTTGCCAGTCGTTTGTCAAAACGTGACACGCTTAAGGGTGGAGCAGGTTGTTTATGGTCTGCAGTGGCTCTCGCGTCGAATCGATCCTCAATTTTTCCCCCTCCCCTGTCTCTTGGTCTTGCAATGCATTGTGTTGGAGTAGTTATCCTAAGTTGGCGTGTCTTGAGGAGCTTGATCTTGGGGCTTCCAGAAAGTGAAGAACTTTGGGATTCTGAAATCGGAGCCTTTTAGTATTCATTCCTCTTCTGCGTTTAAAATCTTCCTAAGAACAATGTGTAGTTATCCTAATCTCGCCTGTGCAACAGTTTCTCTTCCAGATTAATACCTTTGAGAAATAAAGTAGATGTAGCACATAATGAGCGCTTTGAAGAGATGAGCCTTGTTAAATATTTTCCAAGTGGAAGTAAATTAGCGTGTGACTGAAATAATTAACCGTGATAATTGTACCAAAAAGTATTAGAGAGAAACTCCCAGTGTCCAACGTAGGATGTTTGTGTATTTGACTAGTGTTTTGTTTTCGCAGGGTAGGTCTATTCTGTGCAGCGCTGCGTTCGTGTCGAAGTGTGAATCGAAGGAAACTTGCGGACGTGCTCGAGGGAATTATAATCGATGCTCATGTTGCACTGGCCTACAATATCGATGTGTGCTGCACAATCCAAGGAAAAGAGTATCTGGATGTGAGAGTGGGAGATTCGTTAAGCCGCGAGAATAATTTCTTTGAGGAGTTAGGTAATGTTTTTTTATTTATTTAATGTTCAGGGACATTCTACTGGAACAAATACAAAAAATAAAATAGAAATTTACACGTTTTCCTCAAGAGCTAAAATACCATACATAAATCTATATCATACATAAATATTTTATACAATAGCAGCACAACACTAGCAAAACATTAATTTCAATCAAATGTTGAAATAGTATTTTAACCGCAATAGTAACAGTAGAAACAAATTTAAGTACGATTATTTCCGTGAATATTGGTTAAACATGAGATTAAAACATTTGTTTTTAAAGGTGTGCACATTACTGCAGGTCTGTGATTCATTCCATATGTGGGTAGATGTAACAACGAAAGAATGGTGGTACGTTTTAGTTCTGTGAGAAGTTAAGTAAAGGCTGGATGGGTTACTTCTAGTTAACATTGTCCTACTTTCAGGTGGATGATGAAAGAGGTCCAGGAGGTATGTCGGTTTTTGATTTTTAAATAAAGAAAATAAAAAGGCACACATCAGATATTTCCTTCTAGATGGAATATCCATCCAAAGGAACTTTTCCTTGTAAGGGGAGATGTACTCTTCCCTGCGAAGGTTGAAAATGAACCGAATGCAGGAATTTTGCAGCCTTTGCAATTTCATATTCAGTTCATGCGAAATGTCACCGAGTACTAGAGTACAGTAATCAAATTGAGGGAAAATTAGCGTTTCTAGTAGAAAATTAACATTTTTCTAGTGAGCAAGGGTAGAATTCTTCTCTGAGTTTTAAGCTTGTATAATATTCCATGAACTCTATTAGAAATGGTATTAACCTGGTCGTGCCATGACAAGTTGATATTCATGATAATATCCAAGTTACGAACAGAATAAGGAATAATAAGGTTCCAAGGTAGTAGTCTTTCGAGTAAATGTGGCGCAACAAGAAGTGATGCCAGAAATTCCTTCCTTCCGTGGGTGGTGCGCATTGGGGTGGACGAAGAGGATCCAAGTTTGGTTCATCCTCGCCTAGTTTCCATGTTTACCGCATCTGTTTAGGGAGGGTTTCTGTTATGTCCCCTTGAGTTTATCATCCCTATGATATTGGCGTAATATGGATGAATGTCAAGGAACAACGAAGGCAAAATGGAGAAAAGTTGCAGAACAAAACCTCGCCTGTGCAACAGTTTATCTTCCAGATTAATATCTTTGAGAAAATGCCTGAAAAATCAGAACATAATACTGGTGGTGATGAATCTGATATGGAACAAGGCATAGCACGGCACTGAAACGTGGACTTTATAGAAAGATGATGAAAGTAGACTGGAACTTTGAGGCATGGATATGTTGAAGGAGGGATTGATAAGTAAGGTGGGTGGAAAGTAATTCAAATAAAGAAGTTCTGGAAATATTAGAGGAAGCGGGAAAAATTTCATGAAGGAAATTAGGTGGTGACATGGTGAGTGGATATGATGAGGGATGGATTGATAATGTTTTGAAGAATATGATTTGGGGGGGAGGGGGATATTATAGGCTAGTGGTGTGAAGAGAGGGGAGAAAGGGTCGTTGGATTGAACGATGAGCGAAAGGATTTGGGCAGACCTTAAGAAAAACCACGTAAAATGTAAGAACATTTGGATGGCAAACTGGAGTGTTTGATCTAAATCTACTTTAACCGGTAGAACAAAAATAAACATGGAAACTTTAAATTTTGCTAATTGTTTCTTTAGTTCCAAGTTTCTTTTTTTAATGCCTTACTTACCTTAGTGGATACTTAACGTATCGCTTGTAAAACAAAAATAAACAAGGAAGATGTATATTTTGCTAATTTTTTCGTTTGTTCCAAGTTTATCTTGTTAATTTATACCTTACTCATCTTAGGCGATAACGTATCGCTTGTATCTGTACTACACCAGGAAATGTGTATGGATTTTACTTGTTCAACGTTCACCGCGGAGTAATGATCTTCACTCCTCCCATCAAGTTGTACAGTCACGCAAGAACAGTAATGATTTCTCTCGGCGTTGTAATTGGTTCGCTTAATTTCTTCTCCTGCCCTGCATCATTGTCGAGCGAAGCCAAAACGGTTTCTGCGTGGTCCTTGAGAAGTCTTTTGGTGTTCAGTAGCCGTGAATATAATCCCCACAGCAGCGTATCGTCTCCTTGCAAGGCAGAGTTTTAAGTTCCCTGGTTTCCCATGGCTGTCATTTGCGATGAATTAAGCTCTCGGCAACCAGCCCTTTCCTTTGCGCCCTGGTTAACTCTCCGTGTCTAAACCGTAACAGTCTGTTTCCCTTTTAGACGGCAGTCGCCTCCCCGAGACTCTGCCCGACTTCTCTTTCCTGTTGAGGAGCAGGCATCAGCGATACTTACACGCGTTCGCCATTATGTGCCGTAGCTATGAATTTTTTCAAATATAATTATGGAACACATTCGAAAAACTTTATCAGACCTCTGAAACCGTAAACTACAATTTTATTCACGAAGACGATCGTATCATTTCAGATCCTCGCGAGAGGCATCTTCGGAATAACGGTTCTCAACAAAGGAAGAGTTTTAAGCTTCTAGGGGGCCTTGGGACCGCTATTCAGGAAATGGGAATGCATTTTTTGATTTAGACTATCTTGAGAAGGGAGAATGATACTCTGAATGAAGTCGATAAATGGGGAAATAGAGTGTGATACAGGTTGAAAGGCACTGCGGTAAAGGCTTTAAAGAAATTTCATCCTTTAAATCTTTCTATTCGTGAATTCCATCACCCCCGGCGTCCGAATAATTCCTTCATTCTCATTTAATAACAGACATTCTTATTCATGTGGATACTATGTGGGAATACGTGCAGAGAATTGCATGTAGTGTTTCATGATCGTTTGCCTACATTTTACTGCCCGTGCCAAAAGTGCTATAAGTAATCTTGATTTATGGAATGAGGCACGGAGGTGAATTTGCTGATGAAGTTCTGCGTAGGATGAATTTCATCCGTACGAAGATCGGATTTTTTGCTTCTCAGTCACACGGTTCCATTCCCGCCCCTGTCATTAATGATGGTTTACCCTTAGGAATGAGCTTTGGTCAGACGTTACCGCATAGCCTCAGCTGTTTGAACACCTTGAAACTAAATTATACTCCTGCTATGGAATTCCGATTGCTTCATAAATAAAAGTCGGCTTAGTTTTCGGTGGGTGGAGCGTTGGGCTGCTTGACGGAGATCTACCCCTACACAAATCCCTGCAAGCCACGATAACGGTGTGTGGCAGGGGGTGAATTCACACCTAACATACGTTTCATATAATGCATGAAAAGCATTAGTAATCATAATCTAGTCTAAACTTAACAATTAAAAAAAAGATTAAAATAGCCAAGCTAGCACGCAAAAACATGCTGTTAGTTGGGTTACCTTATAGTCTTCATACCAACATGCAGCCACCAATGTTATCCGTTGATACACTCGTATTTATTGGATATCGTAGTATTGGATATATTTACAGCTCCCTAATTGGTCGAGGAAAGAACATTTTGAATCTGTCAGTTCGGAAATCAATATCTCCAATTTTATAAATATGGTCCAGTCAGTTGGAGTCAGGTAAATATTTTTAACTTAATCAGTGAAAATATTATCTTGGAATTTATATAAGAGATTAAGAGTAAATTTTCACCATACGGTCTGACAATGATTCCCATTTTAATTCATTTAATAGACTGGTTACGCTGAAATAGTTATCGTACCGTCCCTTTACAAATCTTTCCGATCTTCGCTGCAGACGCTCAAGTTCATCATTTAAGCCTATTTCGTAAGGAACCCATGTACTGGCAGCGTTTTCCAAATGAGGGAAAGAGTTTTTCCAAACAAGGGAAAAGTATCTCATTTCTCGTACATGATCATCACATTTTCCCAGCACTCTTTTATGGATCCCAGATAACAATTAGCTTGACCCATTATTTCACGTAAGTTGCCCAAGGACGATTATGTGTCAGTCGTATTCCAAGATATTTGAATTGATTCAACGTTTGTTAATTTATTATTCCTTATGCAGTAAATGATCTGGAGCATGTTTCTTTACGGCAGTGAGACATGGACGATGACAGCAACATGGTGGAAGCATTCGAAATGTGGTGTTACAGAAGAACGATGAAGATAAAATGGATTGACCGAGTGACAAACGAAGAAGTCTTAAGAGGAGTGGGAGTAAAGAGAAGCCTTGTTAAAACTCTAAGAAGAAGACGGGATAACTCAATCGGCCATATCTTAAGACACGATGGCCTGATGAAGACAATCGTTGAAGAACAAGTGGATAGGAAGAATGGCAAAGAAAGGCCTCGAGTAAGATATACGGAACAAGTGATGAAGGATGTGAAAGAGAGGAAATACGTAAATATGAAGAGATTAGCCGATAGAATAACTCAGTGGAGAGCTGCGTCAAACCAATCTGAGGAGTGATGACCAATGAAGATTACAGTTTCTCCAATGAGGGTAGTAAGTTTTATTAGAGAGAATTTTACTGCTTAAAGAAATTTAAATGTTGACCATTACCACCGGGCACAATGCCCAATGTAATGCTATGAGCAAATATAGAAATTTAGGTGAAGGTGGCTTCTATCGTGTTCTCCGAAAAGTACACACCAGAGTGGAAGGAAAGCAATGCACACGGCTCTGAGTGGGTCACTCGTCCTTGAAACGAGAGCACCGATTGCAGTTGAGTCAGTCCCCCAGCCTCCGTCACGACCGCGGCTGGACCACCAGACGCTGTCATCTGCTGGGAACGCAGACTTTCGCTTCGAAGTCGAAAAAACGGTCGCTTCACGCCCACCGCTTTTACTCGAACGCGATGGCTTTTAATGTCATGCAATTGCATTTAAATGAATACAAACAACGACCTTTTGGTCGTAGCACGCATAACAAACCTATAGCGAACCCTTTTTCATCATGAAAAAGGGTTCCGCTCTCTCAATTTACCATAGGATCTCAAGTTCACCTTTATTCATCCACCTCAAAAGGCCTTCGTAAACTCGCCATTTGCCTAGAGAGAAATTACATAATCCATTTATCTAGTGAGGGATTTTAGTACTTTCTTCAAGTAACGGGACTGAACGGAAAACGCGGAAGGTTGAGCATATTTAATCCGGCACAGTCGGGACCGAAGTGATGCTGGATTAGGAATTTTTAGGAAAAATGGATCGACCGAGTGACAAACGAAGAAGTCTTAAGAGGAGTGGGAGAAAAGAGAAGCCTGCTGAAAACTCTTAAGAAGAAGACGGGATAACTTAATCGGCCATATCATAAGACACGATGGCATGATGAAGACAATCGTTGAAGGACAAGTGGATGGGAAGAATGGCAAAGGAAGGCCTCGAGTGAGATATATGGAACAAGTGACGAAGGATGTGAAAGAGAAGAAATACGTAAATATGAAGAGATTAGCCGATAGAATAACTCAGTGGGGAGCTGCGTCAAACCAATCTGAGGAGTGATGACTCATGATGAATGATGATGAGTAAATGATAGGATATTATTTTTCCTAAAAATTATAATTATAATTTTTTTTCAAATTTAATCCCAACTGCAACGCATCACACTAGTTTTCAATTGTTTCTAGATCATCGTTCAAAAAGTGTTAATCGTTTGGGCTTAGAATTTCCCTGTACACTACTGCACCATCGGCAAATAGACGAAGCTTACTCTTTACCACCTTATTGATAACATTTAAATATCGGATTCCGGGTTTGAATCCAAGAGGAGGCGTCAGGCTAAATCCAAATGCGTGACTATCTGAGTGCCACATCTTTGTGGTAAAGGCACTCAGTTCTTGGAAAGATCTACCATCATCAATCAGGCCAACCTTCGGTTGTTGTTGGTTACAAAATAAAAAAGAAACGAAACTCTTCCGAAGCTACTCATCCTCGTGGAAAGTAAAACCATGCGGAGTGATCTGTGTTGTGAGTCGTCCGTTTGCAGGCGAGCTGTCTCTTCGGTGGGGGCACCACGCATCGTTTCGCTCTACAAGCGACCGCTCCCTCTCCGCTCCGCGTGAAATCACTCCGACCGCTGGAAGTCGCGTGCGGCCGCAGTCGCGTGCCTTACCCCCACTCCCCCCTTCCCCTCCCTCCCCTTAGCAAGCAACCACCCTGGAGGATCCCCGCTCCCCGCCCAACTCGTTCCGCTCCCCCCCTCGCAATCGAAGACCGCTTCCGCGTTCGCACGCTCCCTCGTGGATGGGTGACCCACTGGACATTCCATTCGAGGACGGTGCCTCTCGCCGCGCGTTGCGAATGCGCTGCCCTCGCGTTCCTGTGAACTGAGCCGCGTTCTAATTCCGCATCTAATCGAAGTTTCAGCCGCTCATGTCAGAAGATGGTCCCCCAGAAAAGCTCAAATGAAGTTGTCATTTGAGGAGGTGGCCGACATCTGAGGACGCTCTACCGAGGAGTCTAGCATTCAGTGGCGAAGGGCAATAGATTCGCCAGGGAACGGTGGCAGAGTGGGTTGAATGTCGTCATTAGCCTTTAGCTCTTAACTGCAAGGAGAACACTGCTATAACCTAATCCTAATGAATTGGGTTTGATCAGAGAACTAGATTGTGTGCAGCGTAGAGCAGCTAGGTTCGTTAAAAGGTGTTACGATAGGTTTAGAAGTGTAACAGGTTTAATACAAGAATGAGGGTGGGAATCATTATCAGAGGGTAGGTTAAAGTACAGGTTAAATCTCTTACAGAAATTAAAATTGGATAGCTTTACTGAAGATGTCAGGCATATATTAAAAACACCAGCGTATTATGCTGGATTCGGCCAGATAAATAAGAGTAGAGAGATAGATTGTCGTACTGATAGATTCAAAATAACATTTTTCCCCCGTACTAAAGGAGAACAGAATAGGCACCATAGCAAAGGGATAGGTAGGGGAAATATTTTAGAGTAGTCTGTAGTGCATGATGCATGTATTAATCCCTTAAATACTAAAGATACTAACAATCTAGTTGCATGAGACCCTATAGTTGCTTGTTTGTATGTCGGTAGTGCATGCCTGGTGATCTTCACCCCGTGCCACACACCCTCGCGGTGGCTTGCAGGGTATCGTGTAGATGTAGATGCACTGTTATAACATCTCACGACCGATCACAACCTAACTGCCACGTCGCAGGACTCTTAAGTAGGGGCCGGTATTTCACTTGTGAGTCTCTGCCACTACTCAAACTCGGGTCCTCGGGATGACAAAACCGGCGCTCTAGTCTCAGAAATCCGTTAGTTGGATACACCTGTGGCTAATGCGATGTGATAGGAATATTCCGACGTGCTACGCTAGGGTAAAGTTGTGCGAAGGTGATTCATTGCGTTAACAATCGCCTTTAGTGCCCTTTTTCTGCTGATGCCAGCAGAATATGTTGGAGATTAGAGGTTGGAAACAGTGAAAAGGTGGTGAATCCTGACGAACTACGACTGAAACGTGAGGTCGACGGTTAAACAGAAGCTTATTGGTCCATTAGGGCTAGGCATGTCGATTGTGAAAGTATACCCAAATGCTGTTTAATATCTTGACTGATGTGAATTATTGATTGCAGTTCACTTGTTCGGTTGCGTCTTTTATGCTTAGGCAGTTGTATCGATTTTTTTAAACGGATATAGAAATTAGGAATAGAAAGCAGAAATTACCCCGTCATTTGATCATTCCCCCTTAGTGGCCGTGGAGCGTTTATTATTGCGACCCTGACACCCGATAGGGGGAGGGAGGCTTTCGGAAGAGGTCTCCGGCAGGAGGTATAGGGTCAAATGCATTTTGAGTGAATAAACGTCATCCATCCGTGTGTGGGGCAGGGGATGGTTCCACACCACGAGCAGTCCATTGCAACCCTACAGAACAGCTCTCGATCCTTTTATTGTGTCGTGTGACAACACCGGTACAACAAGGTCCTCCAATTAGTCATTCGTCGTACAGTTGCATAAGCACCTCCTCCGTCCACTTACTCTGCCTTCTCCCATTTTCCGCATGCAACGTTATCGCCAAGCTAAACACCTCTTCATTCGCCCGCCTTCGCCCCCTCTAGAATTGACACTACACGTCAATTCACATGTGAATGTGCTCCACGAACATGGGATGCGTTTGTCAATTGCCATTTCTAATTACGACAATCTTTGATGATCTCTTGTATGTTTCAAATTCATTTTCTGTTTATCCCTTAGAAACAACGAAGACTCTTACCTTAAATTCTCAACAATGTGTTTGCAAATAGTTTTATAGGAATGTCATTCCTATATATTTAATCGGAAACGTGTTATCATAACAATTATAGTTATTTTTTACCTGTTTTCAGCTAGATGAAAAAAATCTTACGCACTGGACTGCCTAGATTCCCATATAATTTAAAAATAGCCGGTCGCGGTAGCCAGGTCAGTAACACGTCGCTCTGAGTTCGAAATCCGCCCAGTGCATCGATTTTGTGTTTGTCTCAAGATAGAAACAGTGGTTTGGCAGTACGATATGACCTAAATAAACAGTAGGAGCGCCTAAAAAAACTGATTACTATAATTTAAAAATACTGACGAGGTTGAACGCTTCTTTGCCGACAAATATGACGCAAGTGGTCGATGTTCCAGCATAAAGGCTCTCTTCACAGGTTGAATCACTTGACTGAAGAAATTACTCTTAAAACCACTAGCTTGTGTCATACTCTGAACTCGGGGGTGAGGTGAAGGTTTAAGGAAGTAGTATTTAGGAGCCAATTTTTTGTGCTTTTAAATTGAAGTGATTAAACGGGGTAGTTTTATTTTCAGGCATGCTCGTTGAATATTGCGTGCACGTAGCGTACTTTTGGTTTGGCGATATTGATTTGGACGCGTTATGTGCCATTGTAATTTAAACGTAATTCTTATTCACCTTCATCCAGTAAATAATCAATGGAGGAATTACTTGTTGTATGTTTGTGTTTATTTTAAACGCTCTAAGCGTTTTTACCGTTGAGAAAATATTGGGCCATGTATGAATGTCTCAATAGATCTAGATTATCGTTATTCCTTGTTTGGGAAACCATAGTTGTCATGAAACGCACCCTGAGCTTTAAAAAAATGTTTTTGTTTTAAACGAGAAGGGACTTCAGTCTCTATCACGAGACTGAAGTCCACGAGACAAGACTGAGGCTCGGAAAACCAAAGGAGGCGTCTGACCCCAAGGAGTTTTGTGTCTGAAAGTGTCGAAATTATTTCGAATACGTAACCAAGGAGTCACGTGGTACAAACACGATGGATCGCAGATATGGAGTGTTTGAATCGCTCGTTACCACCTCACTCATCGTCTTCACTCGAGTGTTTATCATTCGTCTTGAGCATAAAGCCTCCGGATGAGGTAAAACTAGTGTGAAAACAATTAAAGAGATGGCTACGAGCAATTCAAACACACCAAAGTTGCGAACCATTCGTGTTCGTACAACGTTGGTTACGTGTTCTGCATTATCCCGGCGGTTTAAAATAGCCCCTCCACCCAAGTCTCGTCTCGTCTAGCGGCAGCACCTAGAGAAGGATTCTAGATCTTCGTCACTGTCCGTCGATGGAGCCGTTACGTTCGCTGACGGCGCGCTCAGAATTAATTCGATAGGCCCGGATAGCCGCGAAGGCATCGTCAGCGGCGTGGGAATCGAAAATTCCGATCGGAGCGCTCGAAAAGAAAGGCTGAGCCGTCGACCCGTCGAGTGAGGAACGCGATGAAGAGTGGAGCAGCGGCGGTAAGCCCTGAGCGACCGAAAGTTTCACATTCATTCATTCCCGCCTCATTCCTTGGGGACGACGGATCGAAGGGACCAGTTTCCAGGATTTCCATTCCTCACGAGAGACAGGCGTGTTATTTACAGTTAAAAGGGTGATCGTCCCCTCCTCCTCCGCTTCGGGCGTCGATGGAATTCAACCCGTGGCGTTAGAGCTTACATGGGGACAGGGTGTACAATTCTCGATGTTTTGGCTCCTTTCGGAAACAAGCCATCCCATTCCATTGTGCCACTCTCTGAGATTCATGAGAGGTGATTTGGTTCATTCGGCGTCATCGGACCAGATTCCTTGGGAGGCGGATCAGAAAGAATGATATTATTATGTGCATTGATTAAATCTACATAATACCCTGCAAGCAACCATAAAGGTGTGGTAGGGGGTGAATTCTCACCAAGCATGCACTACATATCATGCATTTAAAAGGATGTACTGTTCTAAACTACACTATTTAAAAAAAAGATAAAATAGCAAAGCAAACATGCAAAAACATGCTGTTGTTGGGTTAGCTTCAAGTCCTTATACCAACATGCAGCTACCAATGTTATCCATTGCTACACTCGTACTGGATATATTTACCGTTATTCATATCCCTAATTGTACGAGGAAAAAAGGACATTTTGAACCTGTCAGTTCGGCAATCAATTTCTCTCATTTTGTAATCATGGTCCAGTCCACCATAGTAAGTTGGGGTTCGCAAAATATTTTGAGCATCATCACTGAAAATATGGTCTTGGAATTTGTTTAAGAGATTAAGTCTTAATTTCAACCTGCGATGAGACAATGATTCCCAATTTGATTCATTTAATAGACTGGTTACGCTAATAAGGTTATCGTACCGTCCCTTTACAAATCTTGCCTATCTTCGCTGCACACGTTCAAGTTCATTATTTAGACCAATTTCGTAGGGTTCCCATACACTGGCAGTATATTCCAAATGCTGGATTACTTGGACTCCTATTCCGTGTGAGAAAAATGGACGTCGCTTCTTTCCATTGGATGTCACGTGTATACCAAAGCGGCATCTGTAGATAATTCTACGTTCTCGGAGCTGTGCTCACGACGTTTGCTATCAAGCTACTAACACATCGTTCTTCGAAAACTCGTTTTAGCCGCCTTCTCGCGCATAGAGGCATGGTGAATGATATTAAATGGGACGCCAGGACCACTCTTAGAAGGAGTCCTCGAGAGACAGAATTTTAAACCGAGTATTTACATTCGGAGAAAACAGGTCAGCAGGATACCATTTATTTCTCAGATCCGGCTTTGAAACATTTATGAGTGGTGACTGTTTCATTTACTGACGTGCACTCCAAACTAGATGCTTGTACACCGAAGAATTTTCTTTATTTTACCTAATTTACCATTTTCTGATTTATCAGCGATAACGGGAAGATTGGAAAAGGCAGGCCTCGTATGAGATACATGGAACAGGTTGTGAAGGATGTAAAAGAGAAGAATTACGTCACAATGAAAAGGTTGGCCGACAGAAGAATCGAGTGGAAAGCTGCGTCAGACCAATCCTATGATTGTTGACCAATGATAATGATGATGATGATCAGCGATAATTTTTCCCTTCTGTAAAGGCAATGGGATTCCATGGGATTTGCTTTTGTTTTACATTTTAGGCTGGTTTGTTTGCATTGAATACCTTTTATGTTTCGGTTTTGGACAAAGTTCTGTGTTAATCTTGGCCTCGCTTTTAATAAGCCTTAGGTTTAATGGTTTCAGGTTTTCCCGTCGAATACTTACGATGAATCGTTCTCGGGTTTCGTTCATGCCGGGTGATAGTGTTCAGAGGAACTGATGTTTTAGCAGCTAAGTCTGCCGTCGTATTCAGAGAGGATGAAGACGATGTTCATCCACTCTAAAGACGATGGCAGACTATTTAAGTCGAGAACGATTCGTCATAAACCTTATGCTATTTAGTTAAATATGGGAATTGTCCAAGCACCATTCATGTTCCTCGATAATATATAGTTCGAATTCATTGGCGTGGCTCGCTTCACAATATCAATCCCAAATAGTCTGCAGTGCAGTTGGACTGACGAGTAAAAAATGAATGACTCACATTGTCTGTGACGCACGACCTTTGATAGCCCTTTGTATGGGATCCCTACGAAATCGGTTTAAGTAATGAACTTGAACGTGTGCAGCGAAGATCGGCAAGATATAGAAATCAGCTACTTTTCCCTTGTTAGACCTCATTTGGAATATGCTGCCAGTGTATGGGATCCCTACGAAATCGGTCTAAGTAATGAACTTGAACGTGTGCAGCGAAGATCGGCAAGATTTGTAAAGGGACGATACGATAATTATATTTAGCGTAACCAGTCTATTGAATGAATTGAAATGGGAATCATTGTCAGATCGCAGGTTGAAATTTAGACTTAATCTGTTCCACAAATTCCAAGGCAATATTTTCAGTGATGATGTTAAAAATATTTTACGAACCCCAACTTACTATGGCAGACTGGACCATAATCATAAAGTTAGAGAAATTGATTGCCGAACTGACCGATTCAAAATGTCCTTTTTCCCTCGCACAATAAGAGATACGAATAACGGTAAATATGTCCTATCGGAGAGTAGCAATGAATAGCATTGGTAGCTGCATGTTGGTATGAGTACTTAAAGCTAACCCTACTAACAGAATGTTTTTGCATGTTTTCTTTGCAATTTCTATCTTTTTAAATAGTGTAGTTCTGACTACTATATTAATACTATTCCTTTTTTATGCATGATATGTAGTGCATGTTTGGTGAGCAATCACCCCCTGCCACACACCCTTGTGGTGGCTTGCAGGGTATTATGTAGATGTAGATGTAGATATGTAAAGGGACGGTACGATAACTATATTAGCTAACCAGTATATTATATGAATTATTGGGAATCATTGTCAGATCGCAGGTTGAAATTTAGACTTAATCTCTTAAACAAATTCCAAGACCATATTTTCAGTGATGATGTTAAAAATATTTTGCGAACCCCAACTGACTATGGTAGACTGGATATTAATCACAAAATTAGAGAAATTTATTGCCGAACTGACATTCAAAATGTCCTTTGGGAGATTTTGAATCTGTCAGTTCATTGTGACATTTTGAATATATGATATGAATATGGAGACATGAATAACGGTAAATATATCCAATACGAGTGTAGCAATGGATAAAATTGGTAGATGCATGTTGGTATAAGGACTTGAAGCTAACTAACTAACTAACAGCATGTTTTTGCATATTTTCTTTGCTATTTTATCTTTTTTTAAATAGTGAAATTTAGTACAGTGTATAAATACTAATCCTTTTTTATGCATGATATGTAGTGCATGTTTTGTGAGAAATCACCCCCTGCCACACACCTTCATGGTGGCTTGCAGGGTATTATGTAGATGTAGATAGCTGGCGGAATGTTTTGACCCGAGCGATCCTGCATCAAGATGTTTCTAAGGAGGGGGAGCGCCTGGAAGGTGTTTTGAGGGTCGTGACCTCGACCCTCCTCCTTGGAAGAGGGGATTGGGGGGTGGGTGGAAGCTTGCCCCCGCCCCCTGTCAGAAGAGATCGATGGGTCGTGTGTGGGGGAGGCTGAGTCACGAGAAGAGAAATTTCTCTTCTAAGAATCCGCGCAGCCGAGTCGTGGGAGTGGAGGGAAGGCTCATTGCACACAGCATCACTTAAACGCGAAGGAACTAAAATAGCGTGTACCAATGGGGTGCCAAGCATCACGTTATAAAGTACTTCAATTGCTCCCTTGGTTGCTTGATACGTTAATGGCTGACAGCTGTTAGACGTGATTTTTATTCTATTTTCGGATGCTCTCGCGTTGATTTTGTATTTATTCAAGATGACGAAAGATACTGGGTAGAAACGTGGGTTGAAATGTCTTTAGAGAAGTACAAACTCCTCGTCAGACCTGCTTCCTGCTACATGATATGATCTCCGCAATCAAACCATTATTTATTGGCGTCCAAGAATTTCGAGACTTCAAGCCGTGCAAGCTACGAAATCGGGTCGCGCATGCCGATTAAAATTAAACGGGTATGTTAAAATACATGTAACGACAAAAAGCATGAAGAAATGGTGGAATATTGATGCCAGTGCTGGGTGTAGAATATACTTAATTGCGTGCTGTCGGTTTGGTTTCCCCCCTCTACCCTTTTTTGACCTGGTGTTTCTGGTTCCAATGTCTTAAAGCCTAAAGTTCACGTGTCATTGACCTAATTTAATTGCGAGTCCAACCATGGCCCTACAGATTTAGTCTAAGAAGACCACCTGTATTGTATCGCTCCTTATCTTCCTATTTTCGTGGTCTTACATATTCATCCACGCCATACCCTGCAAGCCACCGTGAGGGTGTGTGGCAGGGGTTGAAGATCACCAAACAGGTACTATTGACATGAAGTAGGCTACTACATGGAAACATGCATGATAATAGGGTCACATGCTGCCAGATGGTTAGTACCTACCTAATAATAAAGGGATTGGTTGATAGTACATGCACTGCAGGCTACTCTAACAATATGTCCCCTACCTTCCCTATGCTGCCTATTGTGTTCTCCTATAGCACGAGGAAAATGACATTTTGAATCCATTATTACGACAATCTATTGGCCCTAATGTTTTGGCCTCGTGAATGTAATCAGCGGTTTGTCGCCCCCCCCCCCCTTAATAACAAGTCAGCTTCCTTTTACTGTAACGTATTGCATCATTAAGGAGCCATGTTGTCAGGAGAATAGGTACATCGGATGGAAGTGATTCAGAATGATGTCGCATGTTGCGATACGCCCACTCCTCTTGGTAAACAATTGGGTGTGTGGGAACGATGAGGGAAGGGGAACATGAGTGTCTACAGGTCGGGTTATATTTTATGCAAATCATAGCGATGTTTTCTCTGATTGGCGCCGTGCGAGCTTTGCAAGTTGCGTGGTGTATTTCATAACGCTAAGAGACTGTCGTGGAACATTTTGCAATTCGTAACGAGTGAGAAACCCACGCCATGTCGGTCTCCGAGGCACTGCTTTTCCTTCATTTCGGGCATTAAGTTTTCTTCCTGAGTGAAAACCTTAAGTAAAAAGCGTTGTCATACTTTGGATCAAATGCAGAGAGCTGTTTTACGCCCCTTAGTTATCCTAAATTTATCCTTCTGAATCGATCCCGGATTTTTAACATTTTTAACAAGGAGAAAATTAGTAGTCAATACTTATGAAATTAATTTATTTTGATTTGTCTTGATCCTTAGCGATAAAAATTATTACGCCCCTTAGTTATCCTAAATTTATCCTTCTGAATCGATCCCGGATTTTTAACAGTTTTAACATGGAGAAAATTAGTAGTCAATACTTATGAAATTAATTTATTTTGATTTGTCTTGATCCTTAGCGATAAAAATTATTGCTGTTTGAGGTATTTTACTTTAGATGCCGTTAATGATGCCTTCAAGTAGTGATATTTCTTCGGAGAAGTGTTTTCTTCCGCCATTACCCGCCTAATATCTTAAATTATCGGTGAGTATGACCTTGCTGAAAATTAAGTTGGTATGAAGTCCAACTGCGTGCAAGCCCAGCATTCGTGGGGAAAATTGTGACTTGTATTCATATTTGACGAATCAGTTGAGCTCCAAATAAGAGCTGTGCAAATTTTCATCAATTTATTTCATTGGTCACTTTTATTGGTCACATTGATATCAACTTTCATATTGTTAAATGTCCTTCATCTATACACACGTATGTTACCCTCTCATTTTAACGAAAAGACAAATTCTGCAGGATTCGTTAAAATGTCTATCCAGAATTTATTTTAAAGTCGAATACCTTTCTTTATATATTTAGCTAGTGGCATCGTCCTGCTCAAGTTTAATTGCCGTTGAATGGTTCGTTATTCAGTGGAATGCCTCTGTACTGCCCCTTCAATGATGTGCAGGAAATCGTTTTTCACATGTTAGAAGGAAAGATCCAAGAACGTGAAAAAAGTACCCTTCCCATAATGCTGTTGCGATGACGGCCAGTGGAAAGGAATTGGTGCGGGTGAACCCTGAATCCCTTAGGGCCTCCAGCCCCGATGAGTTGGTGGCTACTGAGGGAAGCCCGGTTTTTGTCGACCGCTCGCCAACTGCTTCCGTTGGCCACTGCATTCTGCGTCCCACGTGCATACGAAATGAGTATGAACTATTCTGAACTCCACTTCAACCATCTGGGATTGCTTGGAAGCCAGAAACGTTGGCTCTTGTCATGGTGTTAGGTCGGATGAAGGGCAGTGCGTTGCAATTTTACCAAGTGTAATTTTTGAACGCCACCATTCATATTTAAAGCAAGTCAACCTAAACGGAACCTTCTGACAAGCTTTATGGCTTAGAAGGACTAAGTTTTTTAATGCAAAATAAAGGTATTCAATAAAACGTTTAGTAACTACACTAAATACTTACTTAGTAGTGCCAGAAGAAAGTTCCTATTTTGAGTTCATCGCAATGATAACATTTCGATTTTATTGATAGTCCATTTCTGAAACGTGGCTGAATTTTTACGTGTTTGCTGTGATCAGTAAATTTGCATCGCTATTCTCGCGATGCAATGCCTTCTTCGCTATTATAGCTTAATTCTTGGCGGCAGCAACCCTGTTTGTAAGCTGAATGTTTGATAAAAATACGCAGTGATTTGAGAATCTTCTTGAGAATACTTTAATTTGTGAAAATCTTTCTATATTTTTCATTTCAAATTCCAGTCAGTCATTTGAGATTCTGTCATTAACGATGTATTTATATGATTTTTAAACATAAATCGTGACTGTGCATTGTTTATGAACAGGTTCTGTTCGATATTCAACGCCACCGTGGTGTTTTCTCATTGCATTTAGTTATGTATGGAACTTTCTATTGAACCTGTTGTTGCAGGGACACAATTAATTTTTCCGGGAAAGGAATTGAATTGAAATCTCTGCAACGTTTGAATTAATGAATTCATTTGGTACGGCCGCTTTCACCGCGCGGGCTGACGCCGTCGTGGGAATTGTATTAAGTGCTATGAAGGACGTGACCGAGGGAAGAATGTTGGGCAAGATGGGGAGGCGAACGAGCAGTTTGGATAATGGCAGGTAGGAGGCACGCCGAACTGAAGGAGGACATCATTTGATGGAAAGGAGTCGCGGGAAGTATTCATTGTCCATCAAAGCCCCCCTTTACCGGCCGAGCACTGATAATAATAACCGAAGTCTAAGCCGTAGAAGGTAGTAATGACATCTCAAGACATGATAGAATAGTACATGATCTTCCTTGGGGTAAACACTCAAAAACTCAAGGCACGACTGAATAATTTGTGATTTATACTCTAACAAAGCAAACTTTGCTTCGTAATTGTTCATTGAAGCTTTCGCGGCTCATGATGATACGTATGTTATTCGGGTGTGCCGCGTGATGTTCAGGTATTGCCCCGACGTCTCGTGAAAACTTCCGAGTTCAAAACGCGGCTGGAAGAACACCGACGAGCCACTCGACTGGGACAGACATCGAAGTCGGCAGTGGCAGAACATGCAGCCCTGGGACATGAGATTGACTTCGAAAAAGCTAAAGTCATCGCGAAGGTCAACAGATTCAAACCCAGGCTATACCGTGAAGCAACTGAAATAATAAAGAACAGAGAACATTTTAATAGAGATGGTGGCCTCCAAATAAGCCACACGTGGAGACCCACACTTCACAAACATTTTTCAATGACATCTCCGTCCATCCCCCATCCCTCTCGACCCACCCACCTGAGATATATAATACCCTCACCGGCAACGAGGACCTCATATCCCTCTGAAGAAGTGACCAGCAGAGGTCACGAAACGTCGGGGCAATACCTGAACACCACGCGGCACACCCGAATAACATACAAACTTTGCGTCTTTCATAATTTATTCTTCAAATCCTTTATGCCTTCCTCAGCTACACCTAATGTGGCTTCAGCATCTGAATTAACTTACCTACGCCCAATATCACTTAAAATAAGATAAAAATGATTCAAACAGTTACACATTAAATAAATATGAAGATAGCTAAAAATGCGAGTGAAAGCGATGGCCGTCAACGAAGTCTCGTGTTCTCTGAACTGTATGATAAAAAGTCTTTTGGATTTTCCTTATTTGTTCCCTAAGTGTTTTTTCTTTTGAATTTAAGTATATATTTCTAAGGGCTGTCTTTGTCGGGGATTTCGACATTTAATAATTTTCCATGGTCACGCTACGCTCACCGGTGGGCCTATATTTACTAATGTTTTTCCTTGTTGCATGGCATACTCGCTATCTTCTCAAGAATAATTTTAACTTCGGCACTGTACCACCTTAATTCAGTGCTGCTTTCTTTTTTAAATTTACCAGGGATATATCTATTGATCCCAGAGCGTGTGATTTTAAGGAACGACTGTTTTGAACTCTTCGTGCATAAGTTTGTGGAATACTTTTCAAAATCTGTAGAGGATTCTCTTGAATAAGTTTTAAAGTAAGCAAAGTCTGCTCTTTAAAAATGTAAATATTTATTTTTTCTCTAAAATTCCTGTCTAAAGTTAGAGAGAATTTTGCAATCGGAACTCTGTGGTCACCGATTCCCCCAACGGTCTGTCTTAGTCACTTGCTGTGGGATATTGGTAGCCAGTGAGTAAAGAATGTTGTCCCCTCTATTAGGTGCTATAGCTAATTGTTGGTGGAAGACATATCTAATAGAGTCTCGCAGATGTCATTGTCCCTTCGTCCAGTTTTAAAACGGCGAGTTATCCAGTCTATTGATGGAGAATTATTATCCCCACCTATTATTATATTATGATCGCAGTTACGGGACGTGATAGCCTTTATCTGCCTTCCAAGTTCTAATAGTGAGTCAATATCAGTTTTGGGTGGCCTATACAATGCGCAAACAATTGACTTAGATTAAGGTCTTGCTAATGAGCACCAAACACATTCTAAGGGGTTATCGGGACATATTTTTGCTTTGCTAACGATTGTGTTCTTGACTGCGAGAATTGCAAGCTGTACTTATGTGAAGACTTAAATATACAATATATAGCTTATCTTCGCAATTAGCGAATGGAATTCATTAATCACAGAAGATGGTTACACGTACGTGAACGACTCTTTCTGGTGGAAGGGTTCATACAATTTAAAGTTCATCAATGCTGGTGCGCGCGTCTCTAATGTTGCTGTTTCAGGCGTCCCTAAGCGACCAACTAAGACATAGGCCTTTTCCAGTACTCTAGCAAAGTCTCCTCATGTCCTCGTCATCTTTCTCCAAATCGTTAAACTGTTTATATCGAGCATATCAATTATATTTCGACCCTGTCATTCGCTTCGGGACCACCTGTTAGCTCACTGTTGTAGAGCTTCAAACTAGAAGACTTAAGTCCGACTTCCGGTTTGAATTCCGGTCTTTCTCTCTCTCTCCTTATTTTAGACGTAAGGACAGACTATAGATGTGTAAAACTCATACTACCAAACCATGAAATATAGCTGGCCGAGGAATTATAGATCCGGAAAACCAAAGGCCACACTGATGGAAAGTGTTTCCTGAGATGAACCATTTTTTTAATTCGATAATTATTAATTTAGATGCCCTGGATTACTGCTCAATTAGTTTTGGTTCTTTTGTTTTTATTCGCGTTGAAATTCACGCCATCAGGAATTTTCTATTGCTATTTCCTTCGATAAAAAGCATTTTCGGGAATCAATACCCCTGATCGACATTCCTTGGAGCAGAATTGATTCCTTAATAAAAAACATTCCGAACAAGTCCCCAGGTCCTGATGAAATTCCAGCTCGCGTATGCAAAGAATAAGTTCTCGCATCAGCTCCGTATTTTTAAGTGATAATTAACAAATCCTCAAATAACATGTGGTGCCCAATAACTTAAATATAGCAAATGGTGACCACAAATTAAGAAAAGCGGCGATAGCGGCGACACTTATCACTGAAGGCATACCTATGTCATGGGGACATCGCATCCCGGAAATACCAGTTGTAGCAAACTGTAGATTAGGACTCGTAAAAGGGGTCCTAGGCAAATGCGATGACAGAGTACGAGAAATATGTTACTTGTCTTTTTTCAGGCCTTTTTTAAATAGCAAGATTTTTTTAAAGATCGTTGAAATAATTGTGCTAGCGTTACGAGTTTAATATAAGAACTAGGGTGGAAATAACTATCAGAACGCAGGTTAAAATTTATGCTGAAAGTAAATTCGAAGCTGATTTGTTTGCAGATGACGTTAGAAAATATATTAAGAACCCCTGCGTATTATGCTAGGTTTGATTAGATAACCATGATAAGGAAATGTATTCTCGTACCGATAGATTTAAAATGTCATTTTCCCGCGTAACATAAGAGAAGACAATAGGCATCATAGCAAAGAGATAGGTAGGTGAACTATGGGGACTGTAGAGCAAGAAGCAATTTTTCGGAATTATAACCCATGCATGTTATGGGAATACAGATACAGAGAAATGATTTAGAGAAATGCCTTGCAAACCAGAAATCAGTTTTGTTGATGGAGGCTTCCGCGGAGTAGTGCAGTAGGCGCAGCTACATTTTCAGGTTGTCCTCCCTGTCGATTCATCTTCGAGACGACAGTTTCGCCGGCGTTGCAGCAGTCGTCTTCCGGTTTGAAGTTACAATCTGCATGCGAAACTGTCGTCTCGAACGGAGCCGACAGAGCTGCGCCAGAAATCACTTTATTACTATGTAGATACTAACCATCTAGTTGCATGTGTCAAGGTCCTTAAAGCATATTTAAGGACCTTGGTTGCATGTAACCTACATATATTGCAGCTCTAGTAGCACGTAAGTAGTGCATTTTGATGAACTTCACCCCTCTGCCACACACCCTCGCGCTGGATCGCACGGTACTACGTGAATATACATGCAGAACAAGAAGCGATATTAGTCACGTTCTCTTCGAATCATGATAATTAGTTTATACACATGTTGTGGTATTTGTGATATACCTAAATCAGAGATAAATTGTGAGGAGAGCAAGTAGGTACATCCACATCTACATAATACCCTGCAAGCCACCATACAGGTGTGTGGCAGGGGGTGAACTCTCACCAGACATGCACTACATATCATGCATAAAAAAAGAGTAGTACTTGTATAGGTACTGTTCGAAACTACGCTATTTAAGTATTGCTGTAGGAGAAATTCGTAATTTTATAGCATTATTTGTGCTTGCGTATTTTACCCGGACGAAGCACAATATTTAGTCAGTTCTGAGGAAATATCTCAAACGGAAATGGCTTCCAGCGTCGTCCTTTAGAAACTATACTACTGAAACGTTTCCTCTTTTCTCTGAGTAGGGCTAATCGGTTGCAGCCAGTGGCAGTTCGTCCACGGCCTTCATAGCCATTCATGCTTCATGATAATCATGCTTGAAGCTTGCACTTCACAGTCGACTGCGCCTGGCACAAGTCTTTAGTGCCGTTACATCCTAACCAGTTATGTACGATTATATTAATGCACTAAACAGCCGAAATCCAAGTTGCTGAAGCGTGTGCACCTGGGGTAATTTTTAGCTGGGAGAGAGTAGATTTTGTGAGAGCACCGTTATTCCATCATTCCTGGTCGAGAAAAAGATTCACTCGAAGTTACGCGCGAGCAAAAGTGAAAATAATGGTGTCTTTTTACCGTTCCCAAAATGTAGGGAGGAAAAAGAGGGCGCAGGACGCAACTCGTGTGATCCGTTTGAGTCGCTATTTTGGAGGAAAGATTCCTCAGCATTCGATGTTAACTAAGGTAAAACCTTGTAATCAATGTGAAGTCTGCGCTTGATACATCTACATCTACACGATACCCTGCAAGCCACCGCGAGGGTGTGTGACAGGGGGTGAAGATCACCAAGCATGCACTACTAACATGCAAACAAGCAACTATAGGGTCTCATGCAACTAGATTGTTAGTATCTATAGTCTTTAAGGGGTTAATACATGCATCATACACTACAGACTACTCTAAAATATTTCACCTACCTATCACTCTGCTATGCTGCCTATTCTGTTCTCTTGTAGTACGGGGGAAAATGCCATTTTGAATCTGTCAATATGACAATCTATCTCTCTAATCTTATTTGTCTGGTCGAATCTAGCATAATACGCTGGTGTTTTTAATATGTGCCTAACATCTTCATTAAAGCTATCCGATTGAAATTTCTCCAATAGATTTAATCTGTACCTTAACCTACGCCTAGAACCTACGCCTTTTTTCTACCATACCGAGCAGCCGAGGATTTACGTTGAGAAACGCCAGGAAACTTGAAAATTTTCGCTGTTCACCGTGTTTGTTGATCTCTGGCGTTTACGTGTTTCCACGGAAACCTCCTCGCGGAGGGGGCCGTGTGGTGGGTTTAAAAGTTACTGCAGCGATTTTCTATTCGTGTGTGTCTCTGTCTGCGGATGAGAGGTGGACGAATCACGCCCCCCCTCCCTCGCCCCTCCCCCGCTGGGGCGAGTGACCCTTTTCCCTCCGCCCCCCTCCCTTGCCCTCCTCGCCCCGTTGCCCACTTACCCATTTCCATCCGGCGACCGCCTTTTGTTCGTCTGCATCTCGAATCGGCGGCGGCGCTGAGAGCGGCGAGGGAGTGCTCCAGCATTCTTCAGACCCCCCCCCCCTCTCCCAGCCGTCAATTCCTCCTCCGATTTGCTCGGAGAAGGAAGTCTTCCGCTCCGGGCTCTCCTCCTTCCTTGGTTCTTTCAAAGCATCTCTCTCGCTCTCTTGGGAAGGCGACCAACTTTGTAACCAATCTCATTCGTCATTCCTTCGGAGTTCCCGAGACCGAATCCTTTTCGCGGGAATGCCTCTCGTGACGTAGGTCTCGGTCCCCGAAGTTTCTTGCGTCTTCGTTTGCGTTTACCCTAGTCTGGATTTCATATCGAGGAATACCTTGTGATCCCCAGAACTACGAAGTCATCCGAATGCACGACCATTGCTTCGGAGAAAGGTAGTGCTGTTTCCCTCGACTCCTTGAAGTCGTTGTGGCTTGCCGAACATTCTTCAGCGTTGAGTCAGCGTTGTCGCAGCTTCAGCGAGTTTTCTCTCCGGCCCGGCCAATGAGCTGCCGATTTATTCGCGAGTGGCACATACATGCTTTAAATTGTAGTCTCCGTTTGTTCTCCACAAGTCAACAATGCGTCAAGAGGATTAGAAAGTTGGCGAACGTCGAATTTGTTTCTTTAATTGTAAATAAGGCGCAGGAACGCCCTTCGCTTTTTCTTTTGTTCCCTTTTCACCATTAATCCCCTTCGACATCAAACACTTCACCTGCAAGTGCTTACCTCGATTCCGAAACCTACTTCATCGGGGAAAATATCGGATAAAGTGAAATACGTGATTTTCACATTTCTAGCACAGCTGTTTCAAACCCGTACATATCTACATAATACCCTGAAAGGTGTGTGCCATAAAGGTGTGTGGCAGGGGGTGAATTCTCACCAAACATGCACTACGTATCATGAATAAAATAGGATTAATATTAATATATTAGTCTAAACTTCACCATTTAAAAAAATATAAAAATAGCAAAGTAAGCATGCAAAAACATGCTGTTAGTTGGGTTACCTTCAAGTCCTTATACCAACATGCAACTACCTATGCTAGGGATTGATTCACTCGTATTGGACATGTTTACCGCTATTCATATCCCTAATTGTACGAGGAAAAAAAGATGTTTTGAAAGTGTCAGTTCGGCAATCAATTTCTCTAATTTTAATCAAGAATCAAGTAACTATGTATATTTCCACTTGAATTTTATTAGGTACTACTAGTTTCAACGCATAGGCGTCATCTTCAGGTACCTGAAGTACCTGGTACCGCTTCAGGTACCTTCAGGTACAGGCGTCATCAAGGTACCTGAAGATGACGCCTATGCGTTGAAACTAGTAGTACCTAATAAAATTCAAGTGGAAATATACATAGTTACTTGATTCTTGATTGAACATGAATTTCCACACAGTTACGCCGCAAAGTATTGAGTGTTCTCTAATTTTGTAAATATGGTCTTGGAATTTGTTTAAGAGATTAAGTCTAAATTTCAACCTGTGATCTGACAATAATTCCCAATTTAATTCATTTAATAGACTGGTTACGCTAAATATAGTTATCGTACCGTCCCTTTACAAATCTTGCCGATCCTAGCTGCACACGTTCAAGTTCGTTATTTAGACCGATTTCGTAGGGATCCCATACACTTGCAGCATATTCCAAATGAGGTTTAACAAGGGAAATGTAGCTGATTTCTCGTACATGGTCGACACATTTACCCAATATTCTATTGATGAATCCCAGTCTACGATTAGATTGCCCAATTATTTCACGTATGTGTTTACCCCAGGAAAGCTGGAGAAAACTCTATCCTCAGTACGAATGAATATTCCATGCCTATCCTTTGGTCTTCGACGCGAGTAAACGAAAATTTATATTCATAATGTCAGCTGGAAATTTTAATGCAACGAATGGCTTGGATATTCACGAAATCAGCGTCCCACACTTGAGTCGCTGTGGAAAGCTGAGTAATGGAGTCTCGTGAGGGAAAGACTGCGTGGGACCTCTCTTCGTGCATCGCAAAACGCATGTCCAACGAACGCGTTCGGAGTAGTTTTAGTGACCTTATAACTTAGGTGGGGCGTGATTCTTACTTACTATCGGGAGAGAATTGTGAGATGGTGGTACCGATTCCTGTCGAGAAAAGTCCTCCTCACCATGGAAAGAGAAGAGAGAAGAGAAAGCTAGGATTGATAAAAAAAGAGTACTTGGGAAGTATGCTTATAATAATTCTTCTTAAAAAATCAGCGATTGCTTTGCCGTGGCAGAGATTCGCGGAGTGAAAGCAAACAGGACTCTGCACAGCTATTTAAGGATGATTTTCTCGTTACAATCCATACTGCTTAAATAAGAAACGGAATAAATGAACACATAGGTTTTCGCCATGTGATCATTAAACAACTTTACCCTCACGTACATCAGATAAACAACGCCCATAGTGATACCGTGCTGTCACGTCGTGTTTTTACGCTGCCGAAAACGTACAAAGGTTAAATATTAATATCTCCGTTACACAACTTAATCCTTCATCGAAATTTTCGCCAAGTACCTTACAGCTGATAAACTTCTCATTCCAGTTGGGGTTACAAGAAATAGTTCATGTTCCCCATTCGGTTTCTCGTATTGTTGTGACAGCTGAATTAACTTCAGTAATATCTAATTCTCACAGCATTGTAATCTAAACACAATATTTTGATATAAACGCGTAGTAAAACACTTCCATGCTGATCAATCATTCGGGAAATTCGTTTCGATTCCCATAGCTCAAAAAAGAAATCGCACCCTCAATGATGATGCATATCATTAGTGAATTTTCTGTGAACGTCACCCCCTGCCACACACCCTCGTGGTGGCTCGCAGGGTATTGCGTGGATGTAGATGCTTCGCGGTAGCAAAGAACTTCACGAGAAGAGAGCTTAGGAGCCCATAAAACGACTATTACTGCCATGTGTGAAAAGGAGACTCGCCGATAATTGATGATTTTCATAGGCGATTGATTATTAATATATATTCACTAGAGCTGAGGGGCTCTGATATACAATGGCAAGTTCGGGAGATGAATATTCCCTATGCTTCGCAACATTAACTATGTACCAGTTACGTCAGCAACAATGCTACCGTAGCCCCGCCTTTTCTAAGCTTTTTCAAGTTAAGTTAAAATTAACTTTTAAATATCTAGTGAATTGGGATTTCTCAATACTGACGTTTGCGCATATTGAATTATCTTGGAATAAGACTGACACATGATCTTTTCTGGGGTAAACACATACGTGAAATAATGGTTAAGTTAATCGTTAACTGGGAGAGTATTGGGTAAATGTGACGATCATGTACGAGAAATCAGCTACTTTTCCCTTGTAAGACCTCATTTGGAATATGCTGCCAGTGTGTGGGATCCTCACGAAATCGGCCTAAATAATGAACTTGAACGTGTGCAGCGAAGATCGGCAAGATTTGTAAAGGTACGGTATGATAACTATATTAGCGTAACAAGTCCATTAAATGAATTAAAATGGGAATCATTGTCAGATCGCAGGTTGAAATTTACTCTAAACCCCAAATAAATTCCAAGATAATATTTTCAGTGAATACGTTAAAAATATTTATCGAACCCCAACTTACTATGGTAGACTGGACCATAATGACAAAATTAGAGAAATTGATTGCCGATCTGACAGATTCAAAATGTCCTTTTTCCCTAGCACAATTAGGGATATGAATAGCGGAAAATATGTCCAATACGAGTGATTCAATCCATAGCATAGATAGACTTGAAGGTAACCCAACTAACAGCACGTTTTTGCATGCTTAGTTTGCTATTTTCATCTTTTTCAATATTGCAGTTTATACTAATATATTAATGCTAATCCTTTTAAATGCCTAATACATAGTGAATGTTTGGTGAGAAATCACCCCCTGCCACACACCTTTGAGGTGGCTTGCAGGGTATTATGCAGATGTAGAATGGTTCGCAAATTTGGTGGACTAAAAGTGCCTCATTCATTGTTTACTTTCGTGTTTTATCTCATCTGGGGGCTCTGTAGCCGAGACAGATGAGAAAAGCTCAAGTGAAAAGAATTATTGAGGTTGTAATCAGCGGTTAAAACTCCAAGTTTGTGGACCATTTGTGTTTATACTACGTGACTGTTTGGCTACCCGTTCTAGATGACTGCGACGGTTCCAGACGGTTTTTAACACGAGAGTCAAGTGTCGGAATTCTCTTTGGGAGTAATGGGAGCTGTTAGGAAATAAAAAAGTACTATTAGATTTGCAATCGGAGCTACATTTTTCTTCGAGTTTTTGTTTAGAATGGTAAAATGGTGGGTTTTCGCCGTTTGTCCATCATTGCGATGACGTCGTCACTACTTCTACGACCTCTGTAATTGGTTTGGAGAATTTGTGCGTGGATGAACTGCGTAACGTAATTTATTTTCCGATTCTCCGTATCGGAGATCTTCCCAAGTGCATAATTCATGAGTGAAAGCTATATCATTTTGCAGCGGTAGGTATGCTATGTTTATTCTCGTGTCAGCGAACTAACTTTCATTTCTTCTTTCGGCTCTTTAGAAAATATCGAGCGGAAGAAATCAAACGACCAATGGCTAGTCGATTTAGACAAGACAGACTAAAATCCGATTCGCTGTCAATTTTCACGCACGGGTTCCAGTACCATTTAAGTTCATGTTGAGGGAAAATGATTAATCTAGGTATTAATTCTCCGCAAAAACGACAATTTTTGTCGTCGCATTACGCAGGCATGTATCCGTGATTATATCATTTCTACAGCGCGGAGTTGGTTCGGAGCAGTAATCGACGGTGTACGTTCTACATCGCAAACCCCTTCTGACTGCCTCCGCGTCAATGAGAAATTATTGGCAGTATTAATGGTTAAATAAGGAGCCTCCGCCGAATTATGAAGTAGATGTCATTTCTGTGAAAATTTCAGGACACATCATTTTTTGGCCCTTCTATCGATTGGCAATTAAATAATTTGGCATTTCCATAATATATTTGAAGAAAAAAGACATTGAAAATCTAATATTTTTTTCGTTGCTATACGGCAGAGCATGGCTCTTGCAGTAAAATTTGCGGATTAATAATGTAAAGAGAAATGTCGTTTTGACGAAAAACTAATATAAGAGCTGCAATTTTATGTAAAATTTAGCATTGTAAAAATCTGTTCGCCTTACCACACTTGTTACATCGATTAGATATTAATAAATGTTTACTCGAAAAAAAAGCAGAAAAGCCTTAGTTGTGGCGCAACAGTATGTTGTTATCATTTGCAATGGTACTTGTGACGGAACGTGCTTACAAGCTTATTTACCGACTTAATTTTTGAAATATACCTAACCAAGGTCCTTCTTATATTTTTATGTAATTTAAATATTTCATTGATTATTGATATGGAGCAATTAATACGAATGCTTCCAAATGGTACCAGCGTCATTGTTGCCAAACAGTATTAAAAATACGAATATTAATAAAATTCGAAACAAAGAGTTTTATTTGCAAGGGAATAGTGTAAAACTAAGTAAGAAAATATTTAACCTATTTGAAAATTATTAGTGGGATTGAGCATGTACTCTGTAAATGTACTCTCATGTACTTTGTAAATTAAACGTGGCAACAACAATTCAGCCATGTTTCGAAGTCAAAATGAATTAAAAGAGCTTGTAAAAAATAGAATGCAACAACAACGCACTACATAATAGCATGCTCATACAATTATTGTGTATGCGTTATCACCGTATAGATGATTTTCCTTATAGGTGTTTTTCTGGATCGGTATTAATTCATTAAATAACATAGCTCTTTTACGGGAGTTTGAATCGCGGAGTCACGGTGGAACCTTAATTCCTCCTAAGGAGGAATGCTAGTATTTCCCTCAAGATCGTATGCATTTATAGTTGGATTCGTCGCCGTATGTACTAGTTGTTCGCCATTCCGTTGCTTGAGTTCGCATTTGCCGCCGGTCTGAGGTGATCGCCAGCGCCTGCCACAAATAAACTACTGTAGTGGGCATGAGAACGCCGAAGAGTGGAACGAACGATTGCATCGGACGGTGCGATTGCGTCAAAGCGGACGCAAGGAGTGTTTCACGGAGTGTTCCGCGCCAGTTCGCTTAATTCCCGTCGGGAGCCAGCAAAGCCTTCCTCGTGTCGCAAGTTCTTCGGAACCGACGCAGGATTTCAACAATGCTTCTTCAATAACCAAGCAAATTTTCACCTAGATTCTCAAACTGCCCTCCAAGATGTGCAAAAAAGTAAATTTACAAAAATTAAGAATGAAAATATCTACATCTTTGAGCGCATTCTCCTGTGAAATTCAGGTTCCTTTTCTCTAACTTGGGTTTTTCAGCCTTTTGGAATTAGGGATATATTCATGTGTGTCACCCGCAGAAGTGAAAGTGGCGAATGCGGAGCTTGGATGACGACAGGCGAGTAATGCATGTGTGGTATTCTGTGGGTGCTGAGAAATGAGAGTCGGCCGCTTCGCTTTTAACTTTCAGTGAAATTAGCAGAATTTACCGTGGTTTCATCGTTAATGGGAAGATCGCTCTTTGGTCTCCTACTTTTGAGTGTCTTGTGTTTTTTTTGACAACTGTAACTCATCACAGAATCACACAGCATATTGTTTCATCTGATATTTCCTACAATCTCATAAATGTCTTCATAACATATCTCACTATCTTTTATCCATTGCGGAACTTGCACTATTTTTATAACTCTCTGAATGTGAAGGTTTTTGCTCAAATATGCTTGGAGAAAATTTTGCTGAAGAATCAAATTGTTATGGTTAATTAATACATTTCTCTTTAAAAATTGGACGTTTTCGGCATTTTAAAAACACGCCGTCATCGCATGACGTTACGGCACGGTATCACCATGGGAGTTGTTTATCTGTTGTATGTACGTGGAGATGAGTTGTTTAACGAATACTTAGCGAAACCGTATGTATTTATCTTCTTTGCTTTATCTCCTTTCTATTATTTTTGATTAAACTTTATTTACGTTTCTTATCACGTTCTTGTTTCTCTTAAGACAATTTTGAAAGCGGTTCACTTCGGAATACGGTATAAATTCATAAAATATTCACCTTTTGTGCCCTGCAGAAACTTTAATTTCAATACTTTTAGTTTTACCGAATGCAAACCTATTTGATCTGGGAGTAGCGCGAAAAGTAAGCCCGTATTATATTTCCGAATGAAATGGCCGATCTAGGTTCAAGAATGGGGTCGTTTACCATATTTTTTTTATTGCCGAATCTGATGGAGTTTTTAAAATTAAAGGACCCGTATTTTTCCGTTTTCTGATCCGACAATTATTTCCCGAGTAATAAGCGGCGAAAAACTGATGTTTTTAACCCTTTCGGAAAAGTGGGTGTGGTGCAACCTCTGACGTATATCGACTTCGTCCAATCACAACTGAGCCCGCGAAGCTACTTCGCCTTATCGCAAAGGGGGGGACACAGCTGACTCGGCCAATGGGAGCGATTTCGACAGCATCTGTGCGAGCAGACCTTCCGAGAACCCCCCTCGACTCCCTTCCTCTCCCCTGAAAGCAGTCAAGGACGGGAGGAAAATGACGTCAATGTTATCACAGCAGCATTTTCGGTGGGCGTCACCTTTTGCTTATTTTAATTTTTGATTAATGAGTGAATGGTTGTGGTTAGAAGATTCATTTTTTCACTAAAATTCGTTTTTCGTTTCCATCTAACGATTCCGTGTACAAAATTGCGATTTCGGTTCCGAGTAAACGCCCCCATTAGCTCCGATACCTTTTTAGTACCTTTCAATATCCCCACGAAAAGAACAATGCTGCTTACGGCATCGCTTTTGGACGAACTTTTTTAGCATCATTGCAATGGCATCGATGAACATCCCACGGATACGTGATGAGACATAATGCTCCATTGGGATTTGAATTTTATTCCCTGGTTTTTGTTAAACTATCTCAAACCTCAAGCTATCTTCATCGACGACGATTCCGAAGCGTTTCATCTCTTCTGTCCATGTCCCAGGTTGGTTAAAATGCACAAACCCGTAAAGAAATAAAAAAAACATGCAAAAATTTGAACACCACTGAAGCATTCATTTAAATACTCCTAATTTTAGCCGAATGCAAACCTTCTAAATCCGTGAGTAGCGCTAGCAGTCAGCATGTATCCTTGTGCAGGAAAAAATATGACCGACCTTGCTTCGCGAATAGCCTGCAATGCTTTAAGTACCTTCCTATATCTTCGCGAAAAGCGCAATTCCGTTTACGACCATCCTCTATGACGAACTGTTTAAGCATCAAAGATGTTTTCATTTTCATTTCGACGGTGGCAAAGGCCTTAGCAACGCTCGGAAAATAACAGTAAATTTCAACGTAAATCGAAAACAAAATGTAAATCGGTTAAGAGAATAAGAAAGTTTTAACATTTCCCCATTAAACAGAAAGAATTAAAGAAATCGATTAATATGTAGTTATTTTACTGAGCGAAAGAAAAAACTCTTGCGCTACCATAAATTGAAAAAGTCAATTTAAACCAATTTATATACATAATTGGCGCCAGGAATCGAACCCGGGCCCTGAGGCTTTTTTATATCACCTATAGCACCTTCTAGTGCATACGCTAGAATACTACAAAACTTCAGCTCAATCGGTTCAGTAGTTTTTGGGGAGATGCGTAACAAACATAGAACCGGCAGACAGACAGACACCACTTCAATTTTATAAATTAATATGATTGAAGATCATAATATTACATATAAATTTATCATGACATTATGGTCTTTTGTAAAAACTAGTCATTATGATATTGTATTACGATTAGTTTATAAAGTAGATGAACATACGGATTGTTTTTACAGCTATATCAGCATGGTATAGGTACATGCTTTAAATTCCTGTACTTCCAATGAGGACTTTAGTGCCAAGAACAATAAGACGTTATTTGGCATTAATGCCCATTTATATTTGGCTTACGTGCTGTGCATGCCATGACTGACGTGTGTTCTAATGTGAGTGTTTCAAATCAAAGTACATAACAGTAACGTAAATCCGTACAACCGTCTCCCAAATTGTATTGCACGTTTTCCGTTATAGCATCCGTATTCTGCGAAAAAATCTCCATTGACAGAATTGAGAGTTTTGAAGCGTCCAAATTAGCGTATGTATAAAAGGTTTCGAGTTCGTTTATTTTGTCTTTATTTCAAAATAAATGCGAATAATCTCGTTTCAAATCCGCCCAAGTCCGGAATTCGTTCGCGAAAGTCGCTCAGTGGCCCTTGCTTGGCGTCATAGTAACGTGATAGGTGATAATTATCTAGGTTCCTAGTTAGCTTCAGGCACCCGAAAAAAAGTTCTCAACTCTTCAAACGAATGTGTTTACTTCATCATCACGTCCTCGATATAAAAAAAACCTAATTGATTCGAACAAATGCTTTAACCAATCGCTTGAAAGTGTGTGCCTGCTGAATGCCGAACTACATGGAAGTGTCTGTCTGTATAAGTTGAAGTTGTAGTGCCTGTCTATTTCTGTAGCCGCATATCTCTATCGGTAGAAAGTTTAGTAATGACAAACCGCCGGCCTGACCGCTCTGGTCAGGCAGGTGGTTGGTGGGGCGGTTGCTAGGTGCTCTCTGCAGATGACGTGGAAACAGAAGACGTCCCCACTAACATTTATTCCTTCAACATCAGTGGCTAATCAATCGCATTTTGTGCTGCATTCGTCGTGTATTTCGTCCCCATCTGTCGATTTCTCTCGGCCGCCTTTCTCTTCCTGCAGCAGCGTGTCTGGACGTCGCCCACGCCCATGTCTCAGCCGTCCTTAGGCTCGTCGTGTCCCCCAAGGTCGCTTTGCGCAGGTCGTGGGCCGCCCCCTCGGCCTTGCCGCTAGACTGTGATACAGCACGCCGTGCCTCTCTCGATGGCTCTTTCGCATTTCACGGCTGCGGAATTGCTCGTAGCAAAATTTCGCTCTCGGCAACCAATGCGTACGCGAGAAATTTCGCACCGAAATTCCGTACCTGCACATTCCTATCGTCAGTTTCTCCAAAAATTGATCTGCGACTGTCTAATTCATGGCTAAAACGCACGTTGAAATCCACAATTGGTCATTTTTAGGACAATAAAAGTACAATTAACATGACTTTTAGGGAAAGAATAATGATATGAAAAAATTCAAGTAACGTTCGTAAGGATTCTGAAAAAAAATCAGTCGTAACAGCAAATTTTTAATCATTTTGCTATTCAATAATGATCATCATCATCGGTCAACAATCCTACGATTTATTTGACGCAGCCCTCCACTCGATTCTTCTGTCGGCCAACCTCTTCATACTTACTTAATTCTTCTCTTTTACATCCATCACAACTTGCTCCATATATCTCATACGAAGCCTGCCTTTTCCAATCTTCCCGTTCCCTTTTCCCTCGACGATTGTCTTCATCAGGCCATCATGTTTCAAGATATAGCCGATTAAGTTTTCCCGTCTTCTTCTTAGGGTATTCAGAAGACTTCTCTTTTCTCCCGCTCTTCTTAGAACTTCCTAGTTACTTAGTCGGTCGATCCATTTTATCTTCATCATTCTTCGGTAGCACCATATTTCGAATACTACCACCCTCTTCTTCTCCACTGCTCTCATCGTCCATACCTCACTGCCGTACAGAAACATGCTCCAGATGTATGTTCTGATGAACTGTTTCCTTATTTCTACGTTTGTACTTCCAGCGGTAAGTAGATTCTTCTTTTAATAGAATGCCCTCTTTATTTGGGCTATTCTACGGACTATTTCTTTCTTGCTTCGTCCATCGCTGGTTTTCGGCTTCCCAACTCTTCCACCTCCTCAATGTTTTGTTTTCCTAGTTTAACATTGGCATCGGCCTCTTCCGATATGGACCCGAATGACATACGTATCATCATGAACCGCGAAAGCTTCAGTGAACAATTATAGCATACTGTCTATTAGATTTATGGGACCAATAGGGGTTTCATTCGTCTGTCATGAGTACTGCTGTAATTTCCGCTTCCTCCGCGAAACAAACAGTCATAACTGTTGAGGAAATAATTGGGTCGAAGAATGAAGTGAAGGTTTGTCGGAGGTTGTGTTTTTCGAAGTGGAACAGAGGAATAGTATGGCAAAATTAAAAAAAAAGAATATTGCCTCAATTATGTTTCCCGGTACGAAGGATTTCCCTTTGGCGTTGCAGGTGGGAAAAGAGCCCCTGTGCTGTTACATCTGCAGCCAACAGCTTCTTCGCTGCAAGTTAGAACCGAGAGGAAAATTCAGCACTCGTTGAAATCTCCGATGCCTGAAACTTGTTTGGCTCTCAGACTTTTCCTGCTGGATGTTTTCGCTGTTCAGGTGGTGCCACTCATTTCCAAATCTCTGGACGAATTTTCTTCGTTTGGACCCTCAGGGGTTGGGAAATTGGACGTTCTGTTGTATCCGGCTCCCTCAAGTCTCCGCTACACCTCTCAATATGAAAGCCGCGGATCAGTTAAGCATTCACTTGATATGAATCCATCTGAAGTGGATTTCATGCTAGCGGAAATGAGTGTTCTTCATCAAGTAAGGAAATCCGAGGAGTCGATACGACACCGATTTTCATATCATTCGTGATGACTTTCATTTTATAAACGTATATTCTCTCATGTCCGAGCAAACTCTTTGTGTTCCATTTCCATAATTCATCGCGTGTAAACTTCGTTGAACCATTGTGTGTTCCATTACTTTTTCTTCAGACGGCTTCATTCCTTTCTCACCTCTCCCTTTATGTCTGATCGCAGGTTGAAATTTAGACTTATCTCTTAAACAAATTCCAAGACCATATTTTCGGTGATGATGTTAAAAATATTTTGCGAACTCCAACTTACTATGGCAGACTGGACCATAATCATAAAATTAGAGAAATTGATTGCCGAACTGAAAGATTTAAAATGTAATTTTTTCCTCGTACAATTAGGGATAGGAACAACGGTAAATATATCCAATACGAGTGTAGCAATGGATAACATTAGTATCTGCATGTTGGTATAAAGACTTGAAGCTAACCCAACTAATAGCATTTTTTGCATGTTTGCTTTGCTATTTTTATCTTTTTTTGAATAGTGTATTTTAGAATATTATATAAATACTAATCCTTTTTATGCATGATTGGTGAGAATTCACACCCTGCCACACACCTTTATGGTGGCTTGCAGGGTATTATGTAGGTGTAGATGAGCACAACAGCGCAAGGATTCCAAATCGTCCGCCATGCCTTCGGTTCCTCTCGCGACCGCGGAAAGCACCGAAAAATCGCTGTAACTGCGATGCAATTACGAGCGGCGGCGGTTTCGTAATGTCTTTCTCCCGGCGATTTTCAGAACTCACTCGGGGGAGAGAGCAGAGAGCAGTGTTTTGGTCCCGAGCGTGGGAAACGTCGGCCATTGGCTATGAAGGCGGGCTGCGGACGTGGCGCCCGGGCGGGGCGTGAAACCGGCTCTTTGTAAGCGGGGGTGGGTGGGGGGGTTTAAACGGTGGGGTAACCAGTTCGCCAGTGGGACTGCCGTTTCGCGCCAGGGACCCCTCTGCACGTGTCGCACGAAGGGACGGACAGTTTGCGCTCAGAAATGCATATAGTGGCAAAGGCCATGTTAAAAGGTCGCGGGTTACGGCACATAGGAGGAGGATTTGGACCATCGGTGTGCCCCGCGCAAAATATAACGTTTCTTCGGTTGGATCAGAGAACTAGACAGTGTGCAGCGTAGAGCAGCTGGGTTTTTGAAAAGTGTTACGATAGGTTGAGTAGCGTTTCAGAATTAATACAAGAAAGAGGTTGGGAGTCATTATCAGAGCGTACGTTAAATTGCAGATTGAATCTATTAGAGAAATTTCAATCGGATAGCTTTACTGAAGATGTTAGGCACATACAAAAAACACCAGTGTAATGTGCTAGATTCGACCAGATAAATAAGATTAGAGAGATAGATTGTCGTACTGATAGATTCAAAATGGCATTTTTCCCCCGTACTATAAGAGAACAGAATAGGCAACATAGCAAAGGGATAGGTAGGGGAAATATTTTAGAGTAGTCTATAGTGCATGATACACGTATTAATCCCTTAAATACTATAGATACTAACAATCTAGTTGCATGAGACCCTATAGTTGCTTGTTTGCATGTTAGTAGTGCATGCTTGGTGATCCTCACCCCCTGCCACACACCCTCGCGGTGGCTTGCAGGGTATCGTGTAGATGTAACGTACCCCTGCTCCTTTGCGGAGTGAAAGTCCCGCTTGCTTACTTTTATATGGAGTTTTTTCTTTTTACATTGATTTTAGTTGCTAGAATATTTTTATTAGATCAAGGTCACTCCGTGCATTGTATAAAATGCTGTTTTTTATATGCCAGCGTTCGCAATGTATCGGTACGCGACATAATAGAATGACCAAAGGTAACATTGAATTAATTTCGATACTTGATGGCCTCAGCTTCCTTACTTATAGCCAAACTTTGGTCTTTTAGTATGTACAATGAGTATAAAATTGTTTTACTATAGTTTCTTCACATATCATACGGATAATATATGTATCGACATTCTGCACCAACCAAGGTACCCTGGTTTTTTCGCCGGCTTAATAGTTGTAGATTTGGATTTTGATTTAAGGATGCGTTAAGGGTAGCTTGAAAATTCAATATCGAATTATCACATTTTTTCCGTCCAGTAATTTTCTCCCGAAAATGGGCGATAAAGTAGAGAGAGTTGCGGCAAAATGTAGGCGTTTACTCAGAACCGAAATATTTATTTTTTTAAAATATTTATTTATTTATTTATTTATCATTGACCCGAAAACAACACGTGCGGTCTTTACATCGGGTACTTAAACTGATAACAATGACACAAGAACAGACATCCATGCCCCGGGGAGTGAAAAACCTCCCCGTGCGGGATTCGAACCCGCGACCCTTGGATTGACAGGCGAGGGATTTACCCCGCCGCCACCCTATTATCGCTATTTTGTACCCGAAATCGTTAGACGGAAACTAAAAATGAATTTCAGTGAAGAAATTAATCTTCTAACCAGAGCCATTCGCTCATACAACAAAAATTAAAATAAGCAAAAGGTGATGCACCTCGAACGAGCTGCGTTAAGGATTACTACGCCATTCACCTCCAATCCTTGACTGTTTTAAGGAAGAACGGGAGGGGAACGGAGGTGAGGAGGGGTGGTCTGCCTGAAGGGATCCTGTCGCAACCACTTCCATTGGCAAAGTAATCTGTGTGTCCCGTATTGTGATGAGACGAGGGAGCTTCACGGTCTCAGCTGTGATTGGACGAAGTGGATGACGTACGAGTCCTTTGCACGCCAACTTTTACGAAAGGGTTAAAAACATCAGTCTTTCGTCGCTTATAACTCGAGAACTAATTGACAGATCGATAAACGGAAAAATATGGGTATTTTTATTTTGCAAACTCTGTCAGATTCGGCAATAATAAACATATGATAACGACCCCATTAGGTAAATGCGTAGCATCCGACTTGCGGTTTCCAGGAGTATATAATAGTTCTGAATGTAGATAGCCCTGCTCCAATTCGAGCTGCGAGATTTCCTTGATTATTTGACTTACTAAGATTGACTTATTTTCTGGATACCCTGGAATTGAACGTGCTCTGTCGTCACCTATAAAATTGAAATGTAGGATGATGACCTCTTTCAGGCCGTAGGAAATAGAGCGCCAATAAAACACGCATGCATGGCGTTAAAAGAATCCTTTATGGCCTGTTGCAGCTTAGACGAGGTGGTTTCTACAGCTACATCTACCTAATCGCCTGCAAGCCACCATGAAGGTGTGTGGCAGGGGGTGAATTCACACTAAACATGCATTGCATATGATGCATAACAATGATTAATAATTATATTCCTGTCTAAACTTCACAAAAAAGATCAAAATAACAAAGCAAGCAAGCACAAACTTGCTGTTAGTTGGATTAGTCCATATATCAGCATGCAACTACCAATGCCACCCATGCTATCCATTGATACACCCGTGTTTATGCTTCGTATCTGTTTATAGTAACTCATATCCCTAATGGGGTCGTTTACCATATTTTTTATTGCCGAATATGATGATAGAGTTTGTAAAATAAAAAGACCCGTATTTTTCCGTTTTTTGATCCGACAATTATTTCCCGAGTTATAAGCGGCGAAAAACTGATGTTTTTAATCCTTTCGGAAAAGTGGGCGTGGTGCAACCTCTGACGTATATCGACTTCGTCCAATCACCAATGAACCCGCGAAGCTACTTCGCCTTATCGATATGGGGGGGACAGAGCTGACTCGGCCAATGGGAATGATTGCGACAGCATCTGTGCGAGCAGACCTTCCGAGAACCCCCCTCGACTCCCTTCCTCTCCCCTGAAAGCAGTCAAGGACGGGAGGAAAATGACGTCAATGTTATCACAGCAGCATTTTCGGTGGGCGTCACCTTTTGCTTATTTTAATTTTTGATTTATGAGTGAATGGTTGTAGTTAGAAGATTAATTTTTTCACTAAATTTCTTTTTTCGTTTCCATCTAACGATTTCGTGTACAAAATTGCGATTTCGGTTCCGAGTAAACGCCCCCATTGTACGAGGAAAAAAGGATATTTTGAATGAATTTTCTGTCACTTAGGCAATCAAGTTCCCTAATTTTGTGATTATCGTAGTAAGTTGGAGTTGTAAAATAATTTTAACGTCATCAGTGAAAATTTTATCTTGGATAACAGATAAAGTTCAAATTTCAACCTAGTGTCTGATGATGGATCCTTTTTAAGTTCATCTAATAGACTGGTTACGATAATATAGATATCATAACGTCCCTTTACAAATCTTGCCCATCTTCGCTGCACACGTTCAAGTTCATTATTTAAGACTATTTCGTAAGGATCCCATATACAGGCAGTGTATTCCAAATGAGGTCTAACGAGAGAAAAGTAGCCGATTTCTCGTGAATGATCGACACATTTGCCAAGTACTCTGTTGTTTCATCGTTTTCTCGTCGTCTCTTAGGAACTCAATGACTAATAATGGACTGCCCTCAAGCTTACTATCTTGTCGGTTGGATGCAACTTCAGGAACATCATCCCAAGCAATGGCCTTTTTGTATTCGGCCGACGTCATATAGCGTTTAATCTATGGGGATAAATCGCCAACTTAGTTTTCGGAGCGCGATTTCATTGTATTCATTCCTCACTCGCTTTTGAAATGGCTAAGATTGGGTAATTTCTGGGGACTTGAGAAAGTTTCCTTTTGGAATGCTTCGCAGTGGCGATTGATGTGGAACCTACTAGAACAGCGGAAAAATCAGAACTAAAGCGGTGCCTACTCTCAGCTTTTCATCTCGCCTGCAGGGAATTCGCCCGCTCCTGGCCGGCGGCCTATAGGATCAAGGGAGGGGTGGAGTATCAATTAAGTATCATTGGAGTATCAAGAATTCTCTTCGAAAAACTGTTATTTATACTCCACTCTATCACACAGTATAGATAACTCCGTGTCGGCAGATGTCGATGAAAACGATAATTGCCATTTAATATTAAATTTATCATAAAAACAGCACTTTCTAAATAAAAATCTAAACACTTTAAAACAAAGGTTAAACTAAACAACACTAAACTAATTTTGTACGTAAAGGTAGTGTTCTGTTGTGTAAAATTTAAAAAATCCAAAATATTGCATAGAAAATTTTCAGTGAAGACAAGAACATTCATGTTTTTGACGCGAAACTTACGGCAGCCAAAATCACACTGACATGCTATACTTGGAGAGGTCGTACACATTATCCTGACATTTTATGTGCTCCGTGTAGTATCCTATCTTGAAGAGCCCATAATAAATAGTATTTATAATCTATTTTTGACCGCTTTATGCGAACTTCATTTTTCGACTTTTGGCCAGATTTTTGAGATTTGGTCCCACAGTGCGCCAGTCCCGCTGCTGAAAGAATTCGGCGAATGTGCCCTAAATGTGACTATTGGTGATGGCCGACGTTCAAACTAGCCCGTAGAGTTTAATTGACATTGCTGCGGAATAACGGAAGAACCTCATTTGGTGATACGTAAGAACCTATTAATAAGCGTATGCGATTTTAATTAGCATGAAGTAAAATTACTGCTTTTTAAATGGCTTATGATATCTTTGTGTAGCATCAAGATACCTCTTAATTGAGAAATTCATTTTCGGGCTATAATAAATACTGAGTCAGTCTGCTTTTCATTTGGTAAAAGGGATGCAATTCAAATCTTTTTTATTTTACTGCAGAGGACCTCATTTAAGCTACTATCCGTTTGTGATTTCTATCGAGTGCAATAGGACCGAAAATGCTTGGTTTTATTCAGCTGAGGCAATAGCAATGCATAATGGCCCAGCTACTGCAGTTCCGCTCTCGTTATAAGATACATTGCGCGTAAATTATTGGGTAAATAAACTTACTTGGTTTTTATTGCAATATAAATTTTGTTTGGGAGTATCTTATTTCCTTTCTAGAATGGATATGGCTATTATGGTTTTGAATGCATCATCTGTTTATCAAATGTTAATCGTTTGCTTGCTCATTTCAGTCCCAGTTTTCTTTTTCTCTCGAAATGCGTGTGTGATCCTACGACTAATTATTAAGGAAAACGAAAAACCAATTCGTGCAGGTCGCACATTGAAGTAAAAGCGTATATCTATAAGCGGAGAGGACGCTGTCGCTAGAAAAACAACTTAAGTCAGATTTGTCGTCGTTGGTCGCCTTGGATACGACGCGCCGTCAATAACACGGGCGTGGGAGAGGGGGAGGGGGGGGCGCTGCACGTCACAGTCAATCAGTTCCGGGCCTCCGGCTGACCGCATTTTTCTCCTCTATTAAAATCTCGTCTTACATGTCTGTTCGTATGTGTCTTACGCTAGTGAACTTCTGCAAAAGAAATGGGTCATAATTCATGAGCAGAGTGTGAAAAACAACATTTTCTTCAAATTATGCGTTTTGTCAAAGAAGGTAGCTTCATCTTTTATGAATAATTAATCCTGTTGTAGTTGTATTGAGCTTTTCTCGGCAATCGCATTTGTTTCCGTAAATAATCCATGAGATTTCGTCGAAAAGCGTTCATTGCCCAGTTGTGATTTTCCTCCCGCCTCTCTAAAATCCATTCTTCGGTGGTCAGCGACATGTCAGTCGCAACCAAGCGATTTCTCGCGGTGTCGCCGCGTCGTTTCGTTTTTCTTCATTGCGTAACCGAGTGGGTTCGCAAATCGAAGTAATAGTGCTGCGGTGGATATAATGCGGTATGAGTAATATTAGACAACCAATTTTCAGATGGACGAACCTCCCCTTAGTTTCATGACAAGACGCGTTGTATGTTTATTTTCTTGCGTGTTAATACATGGGAATAATTGAGAGTAAAGAAGAGCCAACGCAACCTGCATACAATGGGGTCGTTGACCATATCTTTCTATTGACGAATCTGATAGATTTTGTAAAATAAAAAGACCCGTGAATTTCCGTTCTTCGATCTGTCAATTAGTTCTCGAGTTATAAGGGGGGAAAACTGATATTTTTAACCATTTCGGATAAGTGGGCGTGCGAAGGACTCATACGTCATCCACTTCGTCCAATCACAACTGAGGCCGCGAAGCTCTTTTGCCTAATCACAATGGGGGACACACAGCTGACTCTGCCAATGGAAGTGGTTGCGACAGGATCTCTTCAAGCAGACCTCCCCTCCCCACCTCCGCTCCCCTCCCGTTCTTACTCAAAACAGTCGAGGACGGGAGGTGGATGACGTAGATATCCTTAACGCAACTCGTTCGGTGGGCGTCACCTTTTGCTTATTTTATTTGTTTTTATTTAAAAGCTAATGGCTCTGGTTGGATGATTAATTTTTTCACTGACATTCATTTTTAGTTTCCATCTAACGATTTCGGGTACAAAATAGCGATTTCGGTTCCGAGTAAACGCCCCCATTGGACTGTGTTGAATCATTGGCATAAGGCTCCCCATCGCACGCGGAGTGGAGGGAAGTGTATTTTCTCGCAGAGAACCGTGCTGCCGCTTGGTGAATCTATCCGTTGGACCGGGATGGAAGAATTAACTCTGCTATTCCACGTGGTAAAATTTTATTTTTATTTTTTCCGTTTTCATCCGTTTATATTTTATTCGTTGGACACTCAATTCGCCAAAGTCGACCGAAGCGTTTTAATATTTCTCCGATTGGCGTCGCCATAGGAACCGATTGCTCCTATTACGATGCGGTTCACAGAACTCTCAGGCACCAATTGATTCTGACCTCGTTTAAATCGGCGAAGGAAAATGACTCACGTCTCAAGTTTTCTTCTTTCCCACGCATTATTTTGTTAAGACCGGCTGGGAGGCTCCTCGTGAAATCCGGGCCCGGGCCGAGTCCGGACGACTCCTCTTTTTCCGGGGCTAAGAACCTCGGGATTCGCCCAATTTCGTCCTTGGGTTGTAACTGGAGTGCGAGGCTGATTCGTGGCATTGAAGAAGCAAAGTTGCGTCTCGTAATGGAAGGCACGTGGCAAACACGAGGTTTAATGTTTAGGCGGGGACAACTATCCAACGTCACCCTTGAAAACTTTGAATTCATTATTATAAAGACGGTTTCTTTCCTAACTTATATGAATCAGAATAAAATTTCCTCTGCGACGTCCATGGTGAACTAAAAACGTGCTTTAACCTGCTGTTTTATTATTCAAATCTTTCTCTGTTTGCAGTTCTGTGTATTGAAATCGTAAACGGGTACTATGGGAAATCGGGGAATTTACTTTAGCTCACAGGAGAGAGTCAACAGTTCCATCAATTCGCTTCGTTGACCCTGTCTTGTTAATAGGGCGGATTCCGTAGTGATGGATGTATGTGGGCGTAGCAGTAGGATTTTCCGTAGCGAATGCTTATGAATCGGTGACATACTGATGAGACGCCGATAAAATTTTGAGTGATATTCGTGGCATCTACTGCAGTCGTTGTCTGATCACGACAAGCTCATCTTATTATAAATGTGACGACTGGTTTAAGTGACATGTCTGGGTGGATGGGATGTCTCTGCCGTGGCCGGACATTAAGTGGACAACCTCCTAGTGGATTTTTCAAGGGTGTCGAAATTGCGCCTCTGCCGTCGTCATTTTTCGAGAACCAAATTTGTTGTCAATTTGGAAACCCAATCCTCATTTTGCCCGAAGATTAAGACATATGGCCCGCTTTAGGTTTTCGGCCATTTCACCATCGTATTTTTTGTGACCGCAGATACATATCAGTCTAGGTGTGTCTGAAACAGTCGGGATTATCTCGAATAGGTAACCAAGGAGTCACGTGGTACAAACACGAATCGTTCACAAATTTGCTGAGGATGAATTGAACTCATTGTTTTAACTTGAGCTTTTCTCAAATCCAGCTCGAGCAATAGAGCCCCCGGATGAGAAAAAACTCAAGTGAAAACAATCAGTGAGATTGTTTTGAGCAATTCAAAAACACCAAATTCGCGAACCATTCGTGTTTGTACCGAGTGACTCCTTGGTCACCTACGTTTCAAACGCCTCCCCCCCCTGGCGCAATCACACGTATTTTTAGTGTCATTTTTCTGTCGGACATAGGGGAGCGACTTCGGATACTTTAATTCACTGGTTCAGTGGAGCGAGTGGCCCGAGCAGCGTCAGGTGCGTCGTTATGAGCAGAGCCATGGTACTAATACATGTATTAGTACCATGAGCAGAGCGGTAGCGTCACCACGCGGGGAAGATGTTCCCGCAATGATTCGACCCAGGTGCATGGTCCCAAACTGACATCCGCACATCCGAACCTCTTCCTCGACTCCTATTGAGAGCGCTGTTGTTTTTGTGATACGCTACGCATATTATAGTGGGAAAGAAAGACAGGCGAAATGTGTAGTAATCCAGCCAGTAGTATTCCTGCTCGGGGATTCCGGGCCCATAAATTCAATGAAATTCTATGAAAAAGTGACGGTGTGTAATTAACCTGGATACTTGTTTTTCATTGGTGTGATGCTACAAATTTGAGTTCATGCACGTCCATTCTGGGTTACTTTAACAACATCCACACGTATGGTTTATGTGTATCCGTATTTTCATATCATTGTCCACGCTTACGTGTTAATCCGTAAGAGCGTACCTACTCTGCAGGGGGTTCGCTTGTTTAGGGGGGCTAAGCTCTATTTGCGCTGACGGTTGGGACATATTATATTGAATGACTTCGCATATCTTAATGCGGTCTTGACTGCATCAGAACTGCGTCCCATCGTTCTTGTGCAGATAATGTCGCATTTCGATTTCCATCCCTCGAAACAACTCGGTTTCCTCTGATATGATATGCACTTCTGCTGGAAGTACGCTCAGTCTAACACCCTGTTTTCTCTCGCGACTCTACTATGTATGTACCTATTCTCCAATTCGAAAAGCCGACTAAAAACCGTAAAAAGCCTAAACAAGGGCTCATCCGGCTGCCTGCATCTCTGCTGGAGAGAGACAATCGCGTATTTCTGATTCGGGTATTCGACAGATTTTGACCCCACCGCCATCCTCTTGCTTTTCCCGGGCAATCTACGTCGTTCGTGGCCTTCCGCCCCCCCTCCCCTCCCCCTGGGAGAATCATTCCCTTTTTTCTGTAAGGGTCCGGGTTCGATTCCAGGCGGCAGTTATGAGTACACATTTGTCTGCTGAAAAACTATAAAAAGAAGACGGGACAACTTAATCGGCCACATCTTAAGACACGATGGCATGATGAAGACAATCGTCGAAGGAAAAGTGAACGGGAAGATTGGAAAAGGCAGGCCTCGTATGAGTTACATATAGAACAGGTTGTAAAGGACGTGAAAGAGAGGAACTACGTTAATATGAAGAGGTTGGCCGATAGAAGAATCGAGTGGAGGGCTGCGTCAAACCAATCCTAGGATTGTTGACCCTTGATGATGATTTGTTTAAATTACGTTTTTGAATTCAAGGCAGTGCCAAAACTTTTTCTTTCACTTGGAAAAATATTGAAATGTTAATAGAATTCTTCCATTTTTCTTTATTTATAAATAAAAAAATAGATAAATATAAAAAATAGATAAATATAAAAAACTTTCTTATTCTTGCTATTGTTTTACATTTTTCAGTCGAGCTTTGACCAAATTGGGTAAATTACGTCGAAATGTATTGGTCAAACGCACCAAATTTGCGAAGAATTCGTGCTTATACCACGTGACTCCTTGGTTACCAATTCGAGAAAATCCGGACAGTCTCAAACATAGAGCTTAACCTCTATAAGCAAACGTAAGCTCTCTATGGTCTCAAACCCCCCTATATCTCAGGTTCATCTCAAGCCCGGAAAGTGTCGGAATGTTTATCAGCAAATTATTAGCAAAGTGGACCCAGAATGGACCACTCACAATCCTACTCTCCATGGCCGTTAAACAGCACGCAGCAATCCCATGTTTCCCGAAGTCTGTGCCACGCCTTTGGGCGATTGGGAGTTAGCTACCTACTCGTGGCGCGTGGAAGTGAAACGCGGAAGGAAGGTATGGCGGCCGGGCGCACACATCAGCCCGGAAGGCGGCTGACGATGGTGGCCTTTCGCCACCGAAATTCCCGAAAGGCATGTCTGCTCGCCGACTCCTTATCGCAGTCTCAATGAGCGACTCCCCAATTGCTGACCGTCCCAGGGAAACTGGGGATGACGTCAGTAGTGTTCCTCTCTCTCTCGCCGATGATGAAATGCGGTGCAGTGATGCATCCCGATTATGCAAGGGATTTCACTCTCCTGGGCATCATTCACCTTTTTTTATCCTTCCTTGATTCGACGAGGCTTGACGCTTTTTGAGTGTCCTCTTGTTGCTTGGTGAGCTTAGGTCGGATCTCGAGCGGTGGCAATTGTGCATCGACCCCTCACCTCTGAGGCCTCAGTTCGAACCCTCGCGGTGGCTGCTCTCCGATCCGTTCCGTACTTGGCTATCGCAAGAAGAGCACATGTAACGCTTTTCCGCTCTATATTTGAGGCGCAAATTGAAAAGAAAATATAGTCAAACTCATTTATAACGAGCACGGTTAAAACGAGATCTCGGATATTGCGAGGAAAGAGAGAAGGGTTGTTTGGAAATAATGCATTTTATGAGAAATATATTATAACGGTTAAAACGAGACTGTATTAGAGAGCCTTACGGTTTTAAAGAGCAAATCTTTAGTCGAAATGAACTAGCAGTAGCTGTACTGTCGCACCAAGGACTTTATCTTGTAAATTTAGCATGTGTGTAGATAGTTTACTGAGTAAATTGTTCATTTTGTAATTTCAATCATCTTATATTAATCTTTGTTATTTTATCACCTCTTCCTTTTGAATAGTATGTGTGTGAGCACGCTTGTGTGCGTGAGAGAGAGGGAAAGACGGTGAGTGACAGTACATGTTGCTACTCGTATCGGATATAACAAGCAACGGATATCACGAGCAAAAGCATTTGGTCCCTTGGATCTCGTTACATCCGAGTTTGACTGTATTTATTTTCCCATACCTCGCAATGAAAGACGATATGGGAAAACAAAAGCTAGAAGATGTGAAAGAATATTGTTCTCTGGGAAAGCGAGTAACCAGCGATGGATGAAAGAGGAAAGAAGGGATCGGAATGGTTTGGTGGCTATAGTACTGGCCTCCCATTCCGAAGCCCTGAGTTCGAATCCTGGCCAGGACGGATTTTTTATTTCAGGCGACTTCAGTGCTCCGTCCGTCGAATAGGACGTTAAAGCGTGGACCCCATGGCGCCTTCCGTTGAAAGTAGGCTGATGCCGACGCCAGGTCTACCCTTTCTCCATCATCTGAAAAACCCCGTACCTCCGCCCAATCACCTACCTATCCTATCCTACCAAGTAGCCTAAGATGTCGGTTGAACCGCATGAACATCATCAGTTCTCTGTTACCATTCGATTGCGATAGTGAGCGGAGGGAGTAACTTGTGTCCTTTCTCTGTTCCATACTCGAGGTAAAAATATTATCAGATTTCTCCGACTCGCCCTTTTTTTTTAAGGCAAACGACCGTATGATGTGAATCCCAAGTTCTAAATACCGCGCGTCATTTGAAATCAAGCACGCTGCTTGGACGGTGACATATGACCATTGAGTGACGTTACTCGTTATCACGAAAGGCAAACTCCGTCGCTAGAGTCTTCGCACATTTTATCATTTTTTTCAAACGGCTTAAAACCGCGGTTCTCAACATGGGGCACACGCCTCGAGGGTATCTATATCGTACTCTGGGGGATTTTTTGCAATTTCTCAGTGATTTCTTTCTCGCTATTACCTAAAACCAGCGGCGGACGCAGGATTTCCTTCTGGGGGGTTTCATTAATATTCATGTGCATCATCACAAAATGATTTTTAGATTATTATTCACTGAAACGATAATTAAATTAACATTCTCTTTTCGTGAAGACGATTCAACTATATTTTTCAGCCCATTAAGCAAAATTATAAACGCTAATGCAAAATATACGAAATATAGTAAATTACGAGAGTTTTTGGGGGTTTTTAACCCAACCCTCCCCCCCCCACCCTCCTTCCCCGTCGTTACGCTACTGATTAAAATTATACTTTAACTTAACTATAACTATTAACTTAAACCATAACTATTAATTTAAACTATACTTTCTTTCCCTTATTATTCATTTTGTCGATGCTTGGTTCTTCGGAAGCTTGTTTCTACAAGGTTAAAGGGATTTAGGGTGTCTTCGACGTGAATAGGAGTTAACTATTTGGATAGTATTATTTTTTTAATGATGGAGATTAAATGTATCGACCGAGTAAGTACCTAGAGAGTAAGTCCAAAGAAGAATCGGAGAAAAGAGAAATATGTTGAAAACTCTAAGAAGAAGATGCGACGACTTAATCGGCCTCATCATCAGGCATGATGGCCTGATGAAGGTAATTGTTGAAGAAGTGAACGGGAAGAACGGCAAAGGAAGGCCTTGTATGAGATTTATTGAACAAGTGACGAAAGATGAGAAAAAGAAGAAATACGAAAGTATGAAGAGCTTTGCTGATAGGAGAATCGAGTGGAGAGCTGCGTCAAACCAATCTCAGGATTGCTGAATTATGACTAATTTTATGTGACGAGGGTGGATCAGGTGCTGGCCTAGGCCACGGCCATCGGGCCAAAGAAAAGATTGGGATCCAAAGATTTAGAAGCATTGGAAGTATCCTCTGTGGCTACTGGACATGTCCAACGCTATAGATTTCGGACGAGAGAGGTCCGTCATGGCGCCTCGGCCATCGCTCCATGGATTCGAAGTGGAGGCCTCCCGGTTGAGTCGCGTCGTCGGCCGACGCCGGACATCCGGCGCGGGTGTCTTTTCCGTCGCGTGCGGGGAAGGGAGAGAAGGCGTGGGTGGCGGTGGCGAAACGTCCTCGCGTCCCCCCTCTCTCCTTCTGTTGGCTGCGGACGTGCGGGGACGCAATGGCTCTTCTTCGGTGTGCGTCCACGTTGAGAACACAGCTTCCCAACTCGTATTCCCCAATATATTTCCCAACTTGTAAACAATGTCCTTCTGGGTATGTGTGTTTGAAACCGTCGTGATTATATCGAATAGGTAACCAAGGAGTCGAGTGCTACAAACACGAATGGTTCGCATATTGGTGTGTTTGAATCGCCAGTAAACAATTCATTGTAATCACTTGAGTTTTATCTCATCCTGGGGGTTGTGTTTGAAACCGTCGGAATTATCTCTAATAGGTAACCAAGGAGTCACGTGATACAAACACGAATGGTTTCAAAATTTAATGTGTCTGAATCGCTCTTTCACTTGAGTTTTTGCTCATCTATTGTAACTAAAGAGCCCCCATTTGAGATATAACACAAGTGCAAACAAAGAATGAGTTTGTAATCAGCGGTTTTAACGCACCAAATTTGCGAAGCATTCGTACTTATACCACGTGACTCCTTGGCTTCTCCCGACCTGTGCGCTCCTGTCAGTTGCCGAGTGCTCTCTCTCTCCCAACAATGGACTTTCATCGCATATTCGTGAAAAAAATCGTGTTTATATTCCCCTTCTTAAAACCGTTCTTTGTATTGATCCCATCGTGTATGATAATTTCAGTAGTTAAAATTTGTTGTTAAGGAAATCAATTACGTAAATTTGCATGTCTTCTGGAAGATGGCTGCCAACCAAATGCACTGGGTGAGGACCAAATCCATTTAAGTTGTGAGCTCGGTGAAAATGAGAGAGATGAGAAAATGAGGATTGAGTATAGAGCTTTGGAGGGAAACAAGGCTTCACATACGGGCAAAGTGGAGCCTATAGTGCGCTGATTTTATCATAATGAAGAAGTATGTAGTAGTCTACTTATAAAGTAGATGTGGTATTGAAAAATTAGTTGATCGAGGGAGGTGGAGGAGTGGAAAGAGAAAGTTAGGGGTGAATCAATGAAAGAGGCTGAAGGCTTGGAATGCTCATTGCATTTGGGTGGAGGAACATGCATGAAGGAATGCATTAATGTGTCAGAGCCCACCTAAATAGTACTAGTAATAACAGTACAGGACATTGCGTGAGGAATGGTAAAAAAATAAATATTATCCTAAGTCTGTTAAGAATTATCAAGGCTTTTACTGCAACTTTTTGTTGGAAAACTGTATAAAATATTATGTATTATTATTTTTAGTCTGAGATCCTGTCTTACTCATGTGTACTCAAAACCAGTGTAGGTACCTACTTATTGTTGGGTAAGGTGTTATTCATTTCTATTCATCATCATCAGTTATATAGAAAGTATATCTGCTTATCTTGATAATGGAAGGATATATCCCCCTCGCCTGCTAATCTTATTTAGGTGGTGGGCTCAAGTCCCACCAGGGCAGGATTATCCCTACCTGGGGCATGGTTGCTTATGACATCCTGAGGTGATTGTAATTCACAAACTAGAAACGCTCACTAAATTAAGGCAATAATAATTACTACGAAGTTATGAAAACACTAGAAAGTAGACCTTAATGTATTGTACATCACTCTGTTCCCATCGCTAACTCTTGAAAACTATGAGTCAATTGAGGAGTTCTGGTATCATTTAATCTTAGTCAATAGTGTGTATAAACACTTGTCATTGAGCTCCTTAGTCTAACTTCCGCACCTTATTCATGGTCTCTCATCTTTCAGGAGACCGCTGGCTGGTGTCCTGCCTTGGTGTGCTCTACCTCAGCAAAGGTCTCTTCTACCGCGTGGTACCCGCAGATCAGTCTTTTGAAGACTCGGAAGGAGGCAGTTACTCGGGTGTCTTCCGTTTCCGGCTGTGGTGGTGTGGGGAGTGGACGGAAGTGCTGGTTGACGACAGGCTCCCCACCATCCATGGACGCCTAGCCTTCTTGCAAACACACCTCTCCGATCAATTCTGGCCTGGACTCCTTGAAAAGGCATATGCTAAGTAAGTGATTAACCCTTTCGCTCTCACGACATTTGTGATTTTCCCTCCCAGATAGCTCACTCAAGCTAAACTCAACTCAGCTAAATCTAGAAGAGATTATCTCTTTGTTTTATTATCCCTTGTTAAAAGCCTAACATGTGACCTAGACGTTTTAAATTCCAAACATATATTTTGAACAGGATTTATTTAGACATATATTTTGAATATTTCACCTAAATTTAAAAAAATTTCCATGAGTCGATTTTATATTTAATTGTTTTTATAAAAAAATGTTTTCAGAAATACCACTTTTATCAAGAGCTGATATATTGGAACCCTGAGTGTCTAATGGTGAAGTAAACAAGGGAGTAGTAAGGGGCGGTATAGGGGCATTTACTCAGAACCGAAATCATAATTTTATCAAGAGCTGATATATTGGCACCCTGAGTGTCTAATGGTTAAGTAAACAAGGGAGTAAGGGCATATAGGGCATAAATAGGGGCATTTACTCGGAACCGAAATCGTAATTTTGTGAACGAAATTGTTAGATGGAAACGAAAAAAGAATTTAGGGAAAAAAATAATCTTCTAACCACAACCATTCACTCATAAGTCAAAAATTAAAATATGCAAATGGTGACGCCCACCGAAAAAGCTGCTGTGATAACATTGACGTCATTTTCTTCCCGTCCTTGACTGCTCTTATGGGAAGGGAAGGGAGTGGAGGGGGATTCTCGGAAGGTCTGCTCGTGCAGATCCTGTCACAATTGCTCCTATTATCAGAGCCAGCTGTGTCCCTCCGATTGCGATAAGGCGAAGTAGCTTTGCGGGCTCAGTTGTGATTGGACGAAGTCGATATACGTCAGAGGTTGCACCACACCCACTTTTCCGGAAGGGTTAAAAGCATCAGTTTTTCACCGTTTATAACTCGAGAAATAATTGACAGATCAAAAAACTGAAAAATATGGGTCTTTTTATTTTACAAAATTTATCATACTCAGCAATTAAAAAAATATGGTAAACGACCCCATTAACTGATTATTAAATATGGCCAAAGGGTCATTTAGATGGTATGTGGAAGACTGAATGACCATGGTCACTACAGGCATCCTAGATACTGAGATAATATCCTGAGGGAGCTATTTTTTTTGGAATATGTCTTAAAGGGCTGATGATAGTCTTCCTTTAAGGGATTAACCTGTTTAGCTGCATGTCACAAGGAATGGAAGGGTCTAAAACCTTGACCAAAATCATGGGCCTCTTCAAATTCTTGCCTTTAAAGAGAAAGGAGAAAGAGTGTTCAACGGAGAAAGGCCATGTCATAGATGAACTGAACAAAATAGTTGACCCTTTTCCAATGTACTTATCTCACTGATCTTGTTAATTATCTATTGAGTATATTGTGCAGCAATTAAAAAATGAAACTCTTGAGTTTCACAGTGAATTTTATTTTTTGTGGACATTTGGTATTGCAAATTTAGTGTCATGTCTAGAGATGGGCAACTTGGTAAATTACCATGGTAATTTTCGTAAATTGCCATGGTATTTTTCGTAAATTACCAACACCCCTGAAAATTACCATAATAAACGGTAATTTTCGGAAAAGTTTCTTCCTCACGAAGAAACCATTGGAATGGGTAATATTATAAATTAAGAAGCTAAAACGATTTTGTTTACAATGTGTCCATGATTAATTCCAATTAATTCAGAGTAAAAAATTCACATTGCGCAGAGGTATGTCTTTGGAATGAATATTTCTCATAGAGTGACAAAAGAGAGGCAAATTGCGTGTTGCTGCCAACTTCGTTTTATTTTTTTAATGAGTTATAATAGATAAACATCGTGATATGTTTGATATACGCATCGGCATTTATATCTCAATGCTATTTGATTTCGTTTTGAGTCCTCTGATAAGGATTTGCAGCTCAAAACTTAAAATTACCGGAAAATTATGGTAATTTTCGAAAATTGCCGTAATTTACCACGGTAATTTACCTCAATTGAAAATTATGGTAATTTACCCATCTCTAGTCATGTCCACCCCCGATGGAAAATATTCATGTAATGAAATCCATAAGCTGATATCTTCATATTTGGTGTGATGTAGTTTCCTTGTTAATGCATTTTTCTATGAAAACTAATTGCCCCTTTTGCCATGCCAAATTGAGATTAATTAGACCTGTTGAACATTTTTGGTGAAATTTGCATCTAGTAGGTAGTATCTGATTTACCAATATTTGTTAAAATTAGCATTGACTTTTTTTTTGTTATTCCATTGGCACTCTTGGTCCTCTCGCATATAGATACACAGAGTGAAAGTTATTCTAAAATTATGGAAAAAACTTGGTGAATTATTGATTAAAATTTGCATCAATATTTCTCCATTTCTCATTAAGTATGAAGAAGAACTTACATGTTATGAATCATCTCTTTTCATTAACCAGACTTCATGGGTCTTACGAGGCTCTCAAATATGGAACCATGCTGGATGGCTTAGCGGATTTGACAGGTGGAATAACGGAGAGTGTTGCAATAAGGAGGGACCCAACAACTTGTGGACGTCTGCTTGGAAAGTTGCTGGAAATGACGTCCATTATCACCTGCGCTGTGCACCCAGCATCTCAAAATCAAACAGTACGTTATTCTTCAACATTTAGAGTTGGTTTAATTTCTCCTGGAAAATAAGAAATACAAGTTTTTTTTAATGTCAAAGAAATATTATAATCGTTCTCCAATGTCAACTTGTACCCTATCTTATTATGAGAAATAAGTTTTTTAAACTTTTATATTTCAAGCTGCTTCCAAAATAATAGAGGAAAACAAATTCCGGTGAGATATGATGGAAGTTTTTCATTATGGATTAATGAAAGTGCTTAGTGGACTCCACAGTAGTTTTATTGGGGTGACCTAGGTTTCGACACGTAGTGTCATAATCAGGTCAACTGTTTCCAAAAGATTATCACAAGAGTAAAATATTTGGGGACAATTTTTCTCTCAATGACTTTGAGATATTCATATATGAACAGAAGGGAAAGGCAGAGGCGGACTGAAGAGGAGGGCCCGAAGGGTAGGAAGTGGGTAAAGGGGGAGTTCTACTCGATAGGAAGGAATTTTTAAGAGACGTTATTCACTCTATTCCTCAACTTCACCAATAATTCACTCTTGAGCAGCATAGTAGAGCTGCAGAATTCATGTAGGTATTGACACCAAATAATGCATGTGAAAGAATAAGTTTATTTTAGAGTTTAAGTATACTTGATGGGTTTTTTAGCATTGATTCAAATTTTTCCTGGAGTTGGAGTTTAGGATGTTTTATGCTGCTGACTAATTAAGGTTCCCCTTTTTCTGTTTTTCAGCTGAGGAATCAAGTGGAAAAACTTGCCAATGGAATCCAATTAGGAACAAATTATAGGCTGTATGCTGTGGAGAGAGTAAGTTCTGCACTTAGATTATAATTTCATGCTGTAATATTTTTGCAAAAATCAGTAATTACTAGCGCAAATCTCTGTTAAACTTGTGAGGATGGTGTATGCTATCTTGATCTACTCCAAAATCAGTGTGGGTATTTAATACAAACCTAAAAAAATGCTATGACAACATGAGTCAATTCTTTGCTATCAACGAATGTACATTTTATGAATGGTTTGGGAAATACATAATGCCATTCTAAGACGCCAGTTGTATCATTAATTTTGCTGTAATCGTTACCTTACTAACTTTGTGTTCCAGGTTGAGTCTTTTGGTGGGGAACCAGTGCAGTTAGTGCGGCTGCGGAATCCAATTGGTAGTGGATCTGAGTATGTTGGAGCATGGTCAAGGGGGTCACCAGATTGGGATGAAGTTCCAGGCAGGGAAAAGGATCGTCTAGCCATCCGACACATGAATGATTCCGAGTTCTGGTAATTCAGACCTTTTTTTTTGTACTGTCAATATCTAGCAATGTTGGATGGGAGACAAACATCAATACACTTTGGGTAAAAATAAAACATTTTTTTAAACGTAAATATGCAGTTCTACCAAGTTACACCTGAAACTGTGCAGTATAATAATACAGTTTGGGTTGCATATCTTTATTTGCTCTCAATTTTATGGACATAACATGCAATAAGAATTTCTAAAATGCTTAATTAACAGCTAAAAGTCCTAGACAGCTATGTAAGAAAATGTTATCATCATTTATTTAAAGTTAACCCTGTCCCTATCGAAGTTTAAATGCTTCAATTTGCTCTCCCTCCAAAGTTGGCCGAAACCAGCCATAGGTTTTTTAAACGTCTCCCTTTTAAGTCAGCCAAAACTGGCCGTATTGTTGCATGAAGGTTCCTCGGGTCCTCCACCGGGTTATTGCGTCCATGTCTGCCGATGTTTCGATTCCCGACTCTGTCATCGTCTTCAGGGCTTCTGAATGTCATACTCAAAAAATTGTCCTCCTTATATATCCTTCTCCTGGGGTCAGGTGTCTCCTGATTGGTTCATCGACCAACCTTCAGAAGGGCGCCTCCTGATTGGTCAAGAATTTCCCCTGTCCTCTTGTATGTATTTGAGGATCGGTCTCAAGGTGTTGCTTAGCTGGAAGTCTGCATCCCTGTTCAGATTCTTCTTTCTAAGGTGGATTTCAATGGCCTCCCTGACAACCTGATCCCAATAGCCGTGTGATCGGCAAAGACGTTTTGCCTCGTCCCACATAATGGCGTGATCATGGCTGATGCTGTGTTCTGCGATGGCTGACTTTTCCAGTTGTCCCATCCTAAGGTGCCTTCTGTGCTCCTTCATTCTGGTCTCAATAGTGCGGCCCGTTTCTCCGATGTACACCGTGCCACACTCACATGGTATCTGGTACACTCCGGGAGTCATGAGGCCAATTGGGTCCTTCGCGTTGGCTAGTTGGTATCTTAACTTAGCCGATGGTACATGAATTGTGGCGATGTTGAATCTTTGGAGTATTTTGGATATTTTTCCCGATGCCGTGGAAATGTATGGCAGGCAGGCTGTGGCGACAGGTTTTTCGTCCGTGTCCCGGAGAGATTTGCCGCTCACTATCCGTTTTGAAGGAAAGTCGTCTTAAGCCATTGAATTTCTCCTGGCAAGCTCTCCTCATCGGAAATGGACTTGGCCCTGTGTATAAGGGAGGTATAGAGGTATAGGACAGTGCAGCATTGGGAAGGGTGGTGGTGGCTGCTGCCGTTAAGGTAGGGGTCTGTGTGGGTCGGTTTGCGATAGACGCTGTGGCCCAAACTTCCGTCTTCTTTTCTATGGATTAGGATGTCCAAAAATGGGAGCCTGCCGTTGTTTTCCATCTCCATCGTGAAGCGGATATTCGGATGCTGAATATTCATGTGCTCCAGGAAGGAATTCAAGGTGTGGGTTCCATGCGGCCAAATGATGAAAGTATCGTCTACGTATCTGAAAAAACACTTTGGCCGTAGTGGAGCCGAGTTGAGTGCCTTTTCTTCAAAGTCCTCCATGAAAAAGTTCGCGATGGCCAGTGAAAGTGGGAACCCCATGGTGATGCCATCCTCCTGCTCATAGAATTTCCCGTCGTAAAGGAAATATGTGGACGTTAAGACATTATGTACATGATGAAGACATGATGAGGGTGAATCCTTTCTCAACTCAATTGTAACTGGGGACGAAACATGGGTGTTTCACTATACTCCTGAGTCTAAAAGAAAGTCTCTTCAGTGGCACCATACCCATTTTCCAACAGCCAAAAAATTCAAAGTTCAGTTTTCAGTGAAGAACATCATGACATCTGTCTTTTGGGGCCGGAATGGGATCTTGTTGGTTGATTTCATGTCCAAAGGGACCACCATCAATGCTGCTGCATATTGTGAGACCCTTAGAAAGAAAAAATCCAAGACAAAAGAAGGGAAATGCTAACTCGTGGAGTGTCACTCCTTCATGACAACGCCAGACCCTATACCGCCTGGCTCACTCAGGACCTGCTCCTGTCATTTGGATGGTGACCCACCCACCCTACTCCCTGGGCCTGGCACCCTTGGATTACCATCTTTTCACTAATATGAAGGGGTTCTTGAGTGGACAGCACTTTTTGAAACATGATGAGGTCATGCAGAGTGTGAAAAAGTGGCTTCGGGAGGTGGAGCGGGAAAGGTATATGTCGAGGGTATACAAAAGCTGGTTCCCAGACTGCAAAAGTGCTTCGATCTCAATGAATTCATATTCCATGCCCAGAACCCACAGTAAGTTATAACAGATTTATGGGTTGAGTTGATAGAGCCGATCAAAACAGTGATCAAATCAGTACTATGATTTTGGAAGGAAGATGAAGAAGTGGTGGAAATATATTTTAGCGTTTGTAGTAATTAGCCATTGTAAATAGTTACATACTTTATAAAGAAATAAATTCTCCCTCAACCTCAAGGCATGGAACCACACAAAAACATTTTCGCCTAGCTCTATACAAACAGGTGATAGGGAACTACTCCTCTTGCAAGATATTAGGCCGCAAAAGAACTTGTGCTCGTGCCGCTAGTTTTCCTGTGACTCCCCACCAACTTAAGAAAATTGAGGGAAGAAAAAGTGTGTGTGCTTGCTTTGGTGCCCAAAAAAGAAAGACAAGAGCTGGAAGGAGTGTAAAGACCTCTTGGAAATGTCTTCAATGTTATTTACCATTGTGTTAAGTAGGATGTTACTTCAAATACCACAGATAAGTCGTTGAAGAAATGGAGGCCAGCCTTAAACCATAAGCTATGATCCTGGAGAATTGTCTATTAGTTTTAATAATCTATTTTTAATAAAAATCTGTTATAAAGTTGATGAAAGTGTTTCAGAATTTATGGATTATATTTAGGGATGTGAAATTTGGAGCACTTCTTGTGCCACTTGGGAATTAATAGGCTGAATGCTGGGTATTTAAATTCGGTGATTAGGCAGAGAACGCCGTATGGCCAGTTTCAGCTGACTTAGGAGGGAGAGGGTTAAGACTGGCTTTTTTGTGGATATCTTAGTAATTTTTTGCTGAAGTATTATTATGCCATTTTGGTCTACCATCATGGTATATGACTGCTGGAATGAAATGTGTAATATAGCAATGACGAAAAAATTTTCTGAGAGTAAAAGAGACAAGCATTGATGCTATAGAGAAATGAAGTGCATTTTGCGCAGCCATACCAATATTCTATTCATATTACTCTATTGCTCATAATTGAAACCTCATCCAATTAACAGAGTCAAATTTTATGAAGGTTTTGTAAATGCTGGTGTAAATAAGCCTCACAATTCTGCACTAAAAATCGTTCTTTTGGTTGTTCCTTGAAAAGTGACAACTAAATATTAATTTTCTCAAAATAAGGCCACTCTATGTTTTGCAATTAACTTTCATGATTGAGATTGGAATGCTTGATGAATATGTGGGTACTACCTAATACTATGGAATTTTAGTTTGTGCAAATAGTATAACAATCAGTTTTAATGGAATTACTTCTAGAATATTTCTTTTTAATTCATATTATGTGTGTCTACTTTCCATGCCAGGATGTCCTATTCAGATTTTGTGAAAACATTTACTCATTTGGAGGCAGTGCATTTGGATAGTGACACCAGTCGTGATGAGCCTTCGTTGCATCATAAGAGCACATGGCAGATGAGGATATACCAGGGCTGTTGGCAAAGAGGAGTCTCAGCTGGTGGATGCAGAAATAATGTTGGTAAGTGGCATCAGTTTGCTGTGACTATATTAGAAGTAGAGATTTAGTATTTTTTTCCCCAACACTTTCACCGGAAAAAGACTTGCTTGTTATGGTTAGTAATGAGTCAAATTATACATGAGCTTGATATGCAAGAATCTGAAATACACTGGGAGCATTTGCTTCAGAAGTAGGATTAAAGGTGTTCATCACCAACCTACCACAGAAAACTCTTCATGCAGTCCTATCCACCGTACTCTCAGTGTCTTGTCACTACACTCTTGTTACTGTGGCTGGATGCTATAGTGCTTTAGATTATGCAATTAGTTTCTGTTGAAGGCTTTTCCCACATAGCAAAGCAAGCTTGCTGTAACCCTGCAGCAAGCTTGTCATTGCAAGATAGCAAGCCTGCTGCAAGCTTGCATCGGCAAGGTTAAAGCTTGCAGCAAGCTTGCTGCAATCTGACTACTGCACCTGCTGCAAGGTTGCACTGCAAGTTGCATGCAAGCTTCACGAAAGTCCTGTGGCAACCATGGCAAAAATAGAGTGTAGGCCGAGAATACGAAAGTGTATATGAACCACTCACAAAAACGTTGCGTAGAGCATGCAATCGTACAGAGGAGCTGTACCAACATACCTAGCAAAACAAATTAGTTATCACAAAAAAATCACTACTTGCCTGGGTGCACCTACTATCAAAATTTAAAGAGAAAGTGATTATATCAGATTTACCTAAATTTATAAATATGCAATGTAACCATTCATGGCACACATATATGCCAGTCCTACATGTATAATTTACTTTTACAAATCGACCTGACGTACTACTTGCAACGACAGTTACCAATCGCTTCTCCGTTAACGATAAGTTGATGGGAAGCCATACAGCTGCTGGCTTGCATTAATTCGTTAGAGATAATTAACTTTATAACGTATTGACGCCGGTATTTTGCACCCTTAAAACATTTCCCAAATTACCATTTTGTGGCTAAAAATAAGCATGACCATTATGAATATACACAACTGGTATTCTTTCAATTCCAGGAAAGACAAATAAGAGTTTCCTAAATAATGTGCCAATCCCCGTATTCGTCAGATGGGCTACGGGATCCTAAGCAATACAAGTAGGAACCCTGACGTCAATACCACTGATATAAACAATCTATATTCACGAACTTTTCAATCTTGTTAGTTAATTTATCGTTACGTGCTTAAGTTCAATTCGTGCTAATTTTTTGTATTAACTCGCCTTTCTTCAATATAGCTCGAATTTTTTTTCTTCTAAAGGAAATTAGCCATACGTGTTCAACCAAGGGTAGAGCTCGGGTAACTCTGCTCTTCCTTAGTAGGAACCCTATAGTTGCAATTGCCTTGGACGTTGCATTATTGCTACCAATATTGCCAAGTTGCCGGAGTCCTGCAGCAAAGTTGGCACACTTCATGCAAGCCGAGTGCATCTTGCATGGAACGTGTCAATATTGGCAAACTTGCATCTAGATTGCCAATCTTGGCATGCCGTATGCTAGCCTCAAGCAAACTTGCTGCAATCTTGCATGCTATGTGGGTTGTTGCCCTGTAAAGTTTTAAGATTGAAGTTTTCCAGGGTCCATCGCATTGTTTCATATCTTCCCTGTGGACCAATTTCCTGTAAGGATTTTCCTTATCCTTAGTATCCCTATACAGAAAATAATTTAGAGGATTCTGAGGAAGAATTCCTCATGACTTAGGTTTTTTATGACTTTTGTTGTTTATTGCCATGGCCACTTTGAAAATTGTTGTTATCTTTTATGCTGAAGCTTGATGGAACCAGATGCCTTAGAATAATTATCTTCGCACTGTGCTCAATCATCAGTTAATTCTGGGTTTCTGCAAATTTCCATTTCTTTATAATCATCAAACAAAGGAAGATCTAGAGGTGGAATATCCACATATTTCAGGATGTTGTTTTATGTTATGTTAATTTTTACCATTCCAGATACCTTTCACATAAACCCTCAACTCCAGCTCATTTTGAGTGAAATGGAAGAAGTTATAGTCTCTCTCAATCAACACAGTATCATGGAACCCAAGGTAAGAAAAATATTTCTGCTCTTAAAATCTGTCTCTCTTGTTGTTTCGATTATGTGGGAGTCTGAATGGCTAACATTTAATCTATGGTAGTCCCCTTTGCTTATTGATGTTGGAACGATCTATGTGACATTGAGTGGTATGTAGGCGGTCTCTTTAGAAGTAATGAGTTAAGCTTGAATGACTTGTTGGCTTCGACAAGACAAGATTTTCATGACTGAAACATTCAAAATCCAGTTTTAATAGCAAAACTCTACAAGCAGTCAAATTATACAGCAAAAGTTTTGTTGTTAGTTAATAAAATCACTCATTTTGGTTGCTGTACTTTTTTCAACTAATATCACCATTTTTTTGATGAAATACCATTGTTTCAAAAGGCTTTTGTAAATTTCGATCTCAGCTTCCTATGGCATTGCACATTTGGGACCAACATTCTTTTGGGTTGCATCTGCGTACGTTTTTCCCACAACAGTTTTGTCAGCTCTCCTGCTGGCATCCTCAGGAGAAAGGATGTCAAGGGTGAGTTTCCACCAATCTTGTATCGGCCTGGCTGGCTGATTTTTTGGTGCCAACTTATCAGCTTGCCAGGCCTCTATAAGAGTGGTAAAAACTCACTCTCAATATCCTTCGCCTGAGGATGCCATCAGGAGAGCTGACGAAACTGTTGTGGGAAAAAACAATGTAAGCGGACACAACCTGAAAGAGTGCTGGTCTCGAAGGCTCTCTAATATGGGCCTTAATGAAAATGAAATGTAAATCTCCTTAATGAAAGTTACTTGCAATGTTTTAATCACATGATATAGAATGTAATATACTATGATGAGTAGGAGGGTTTTTGAATTATATGGTATTTAAAAAGTCAATGAATAGAGTTTCCTCCAATTAGGTAAAAGTCATGTCAGATATCTCTCCGAGTCATTAAAACCCTTTTAATATTGATGATATCATTGTTGTCATTATCAGTAAGCTTTGCTAATTTTTCAGATGTGTAGTACATATTGTACTGTGAAATTGATATGACAATGATTAATATGTATGTGATTAATAAAAAGCAATCTGACTGGTGTGAAACCTAAATGTGGGAATGTAATTTCTAAAAAAGTGTGAAGAACTTTTGGAAAAAAGAGTATTTCTCCTTCAAATGTATTGCAATATCAGCTGAAAATTTTACATATTTTCGAATGTATAGCAATGATCAAACGCCTATTATTACAGTGCATTATCCACTCCTCTTGAATTAACTTCCTATCTTATTTGAGACTTAAATAATTTCAGGTCATTGGATTCACTGTTTACTCATTGCCAAAGAACAGTAATGAAAACATTGGAAAGACATTCTTCAAAAAGAATAAGTCTCTTGTGAACTCACAGTATACTAACAGCCGGCAGGTAAGTTCTTTGTGCTCTGATGTCCGTTGTATTACTTTCATTTTGGGTGTAAAAATTAAATCCAATCTGTGTGGTACATAGGTGAGTCACCGGTGTCAACTAGAGCAAGGAGGCTGCCTCATCCTGCCCACGACATTTGACCCTGGGCAGGAGTCTGGGTTCACCCTTCGTGTCTTCTCCAGCAAGCCTCTCAAACTCAAGTGAGCAGTACTCAGAATATTATGACTTTTCATTGAGCCTATTTGCAATAAAAATTAAATTCTGTGCATATTATACATGCAAGTAATATACTGCTTTACCAATGGTATACACCAGCGTGACAGTTCATCAATGCACTTACCAGGGAATATATTGGGTTTGCTTAACTCAGTCACTGCAAAAGATATAGGAGAAGAAGTCAGATATTTTCGAACAATCTGATCAGCATCCATCTGATTATACTGAGTTGAATGAATATTTACATATTCTATACCTATTTATGCATGGTGTTTCTTAATCACTAATTGAGATTCAGAAAGTTGTGTAGGGCAATAATAAAAGCATGTTCTACCGATGAATCTTACATCCATGACACTGAACGGTGATTTGTTGTTTGCAATATGTAATAATACATATCTTACTATTAGGATTTACTACTACTATGCTATCTGACATTGGGATTTTTAGTATTCCTGTCCATGAAATGATTGTTTCATTAAACATTACCTTTTGCTGTGAATATACATTTTCATAAACATACCTACATTCTGAAACTTTTCTTGGAAGTATTCCTGAATAAGTTTGATCTCATGAAGTCTGTCTGTAGTATCCTAATTTTCCTCATAATCACTTAAGTGCCACACTTTCTATCTATCTTGTGTTTTATCTTTCTATCTGTTCAAATGTGTATCTTGTCAAAATTCTAGAGATATGATGGTGGCAATAAAGGGATCAGTACTCCGGCATTTTAAAAATATAATTTTCATCACTTCAACCATGAGAAACAAAATTGCAAAGATTTTTTCATATTGTCATACAGCACTCAAAATTTTACACAGAATTTTTAATGCTCTGCACATTTCAATTCACAGTCATATTCACACAAATAATGCATAGTGCACTAAAAACTCTGTGGAAAAGTGTAAGTGTTGTTTGATTGAATATGTCTTCCGTCGGCAATATCAAGCCTGAATCAATATTTTTTCTTCTTTTGGGCTGTTGTTAGGTCTGACCATTTCCTGTTGTGGTGATTCTTTTTGCTTAAGTTTATTTTGGTGGTAATACAGGTTGGATTGAACGAATTTCAAAAAGTCATCATCAAGAAACATTGAGACTACATAAAGAATATTTGGAGGGTTATCTGACACTCATTTCACTCCAGGTTAGCCTAAAAATTGCTCTTAATTTTTCTCAAAATCTGTCTTTTCTCATTTGATTAAGTTCCCTGGCAAAATATCATTATTATCCACTATTGTCAAGTCCTCTTTTTGACAAGTATTTCTATTTTTGACTTGCCAGAATATCCTAACCACTTTTGTGGTTATCACTCTCTTCGTCATACTGTAATGGCACATTATGTGAATTATAAACACGTTTATCGAATGAAATTTCTTCACACAAAGCACTGTTTAACCTGCAAGTTTATTGAATATCATGTTGAATACTTCATAAAAGTACAGATTTGAGCACTCCCTCCCTCAGTGGGAAACTTGACTCCAAATCTGCAGAACACGGAATCCCAAGGGAACGTCACTATGCTCACAGCACATCTAGAAGAGGAACTCATTCTCACAGTGCGAGAGAACTATAAGTGGTTCATTATTGCCCCCCCTGACTCTTTTCGTCTCGATTTGTCAGGAGGCATAAGATGCACTCTGAGTGAGAAAACAAGGGTGATAACTAAAGAGAAACATTATTTTCCCATATTGATAAGAGGGGCCATCTAGATAGTGAAAGTACCAGAGGTAACTTCAATTGGGAGGACGGACTTCCATTGCACAATGTGTGGTTAAGGACCCTCCACCATCCAACCAATAAGGATTCAGCTACGAGATGAGGCATTCTATATACAGGCGACCAAAAATTACAGCAATCTTCATTCGACCTGAAGATGCCAGCTGGAATGCCAGCGAAACCGTTGTTGTCTATTGAAGCCAACAAACATGGAGATCCATGAAAAGCCATTCCACGTCATGGAAACCTTTGAACGAACATTGTTTATGTTGACGGAGCAGAGTCAGAATCGCTATCTGCTTGCTTAGTGGCCTTCTTGAAGACAAAGAGGTATAAACAAGGTTCCTTGTTCCAAGCTGAGCTGGAATCATGTACATATATAAACTCTCCTAAAATTAAGAGGCAATGTTATGAGGTGATTCAATGTAATGTGTGAAAATGTATTTCTACCTTGATGAAAAGGATTGACACATGGATACAAACTGCAGAAATTGAAGCTAGACACTGCTACAGGTGATCAGGAAATTTGAATGTTGTTAAATATCTAAAACTAATAAATTGGTGTCATGAAATCATAAGGTATGTTAAGGCTATTAAGGATAATTAAAGAAAGGTGAAATATTTTATTTTTTGAAGTATTATTACATTTAAATGTTTGAAATGTTTTGTTTCAATGTTCAAATGGTGAGAATTATTGTAGGATCTTGTTTTTTTGTGAGAATTATTGCCATCCATTCAGAATGCATGGGGTAAAAAGGACAAATTTCTTGTCACCTGTGAAGAAAGTGAAAGGCATATAAACGAAAGGGAAAGAATTACAACTCATACAGAGTTGTTAATCTTTTCCTGATATTGAGTTCCACAAAGTTAGCCTGCACTTTAAGCTTTATATGAATGAAAATTACTCAGAGACATTGTGTAGGTAACCTGGTGAGAAACTATAGTTCCTATATATATTTTATACTATATATTATAGTACATATATGTATTCTACACAAAACATACTTAATGAGAAACTTGTGAGTAATAGTTTACCACAACATATTTTGGAATGAAATAGTGGAAGTTATTTAATTTGTTCAGCGATAAAATCCTCTTGAAACCACTTTCAAGGTTGCAACTGATGAGAAGGTTGACTGTTGAAAATAAAGAATGATTAGTTAAGTACTTTGCTCCAAGTGATAGTGCTCACTTGCAAACTAGGTTTTTTTCTGTTTAGAATCAGGGTGAATAATGTGGGCATTGTTAGTTTTTTTTGGCTTTACATTTAAAGCTAAGTTCTTTTATGTCTGAGAAAATTGTGAGTAGAACTTTGGTATAATTATAAACTTTGGCCATTAATCTTTTCCTGATAATTTTTTTTCATAGCAGAGGGAAATTACAGTTATGGTAGTAAAAGATATTGAAAGAAACTTTCTCAGAATTTCCCATAACTTTCAAGTTGGTCAAAGTGGAGTGAGTGCTTATAGCATGTGATTTAAGTTACTTGATCAAAATCAAAGCTGATTTATATTGTTTTCAGGAGTCCTTAATAAAGCTTGACTTTTGATTGAAGAAATTATTTGTAATAGCATTAACTATTAAGTTTATTCCCTATTTTTAGTGCAGGTATGGTTTTATTTTAACCATAACTTTTGCACTTATTGTATAGTGTTTATACATTTAGTACCACTTAATGAACTTATATATTATTTAATAATTGCAGATTACTGGACACACTACCAAGTTTGGTCAAATCTGCAATAATGAAGGTAACATTTGAGAATAAATTCTTTGCTGTTTGTAGTACTGTGAATCAAAGTGCTGTAATAATTTTTATGTAATATTCCGTATTTTAATAGGCTCCAGCAACCTTGGATGGTAAAAGCTTTGGGCAGTATGAAGCTGTTTTTTTACAGCTTGCTGATGAGCATCGTACAGTCAATGCTTTTGAGCTGCAGGAATTGCTTGATGCATGTCTTCCCAATGGTAATTTCAAGTCACTACCAAAAACCACTTTACTTGACATAGCATTCCATTTATACTGCATTGCCCTTAAATAAGATTATTACTGAATGGTTAGTAATAATTTAGCAATGTTTAGTAATTAATCATTCATTAATTACTAAACAGTGACCATTAATTTCTAACCATTCTGTAATAATTTTATATAAGCTTCCCTTCAGCTTGTATGGGAAATCCTTTCCTTATAGAAAGTCATGTGATAGATTTGCTTTTTAGGTGGTAGTCACGACCTTGTGTTCAAAATAAGAATTTGTCTCTGCTCCTGTATTTCTTTGCCCTTGCACTATTCGTTTCCCTGGCCCGTTTGTACTCTGGTGTACGTATTGTAACAGTAGAAGGAGAGGGTGAGAATATTAGAGATATACCTTGGCATTTGTCCTTAAGAGCTGATTGAAGCCTATTGATTAAAAAATACCCTAGTCATATTGATAATGCCCATGTTGATAATGTGATTTCAGCAGTCCTTTTTTGGATTTTGCCCAAAGCTGAACTCTATACCTTTAAATACACTCTACACTTATCACCTTATGGGATACAGGATTATAGTAAACATTTTTGATGCTTTGCGGAGTTGTAATTATTCTGATCCAAATTCTATTTGTTCTAGATTACATCAAGAGTTGTGCTTGCATTGAAGTTTGCAGACAAGTGGTATTGGCTATGGATGTATCCTTTTTGTAAATTTTACACAAATGAGCTACAATCATTGCCTGCTTATTTTCTACGTGCATGATTTAAGATGGCTTAAATTTGTCTTGGCTTATCAATTTTTGCTTCAATTATATTGATTCAGTGCCATAAAACTGCAGTGCCATAAAACTGCAGTGCAGCAGTAGCTTGTAGATAACAAATTGGAAATACATTTTCTATGATTTAGCTTGTAAGTAAAAATCCAAGAAGCTTACAATAATTTTAAAATTTTCATGCCATGTATATATTGGTTACTGAGAAGTCTGAATATTAGCTGATGTATATTGTTTTAAATTATGTATCTTAGTTGCATCTTTTCGTGGAGGATATTGTACTTAATAGCATGATAGATTTCTGGATCTGGTCGTCTCAAGTTCTCTGATTTCAAAGACCTAATGTGCAGCTTAAAATACTGGCAAACTGCTTTTAAAAATCACACCAGAGAAAAAACTGGAATTTTAAAAGCTGAAAGGTTAAGAGATGCACTCCTTGAAATAGGTTAGTAAATAACTTCTCTCATTTTAAGTTTTTCTTTGGAGTGATGGTGCTTGTAAAGTGACAAAAAATTTCTTGTCAATGTGCATATATGCTCTCTTAAACTTAATGCATTTGCACAAAAGGACATATTTCTGAAGCAATATTACTTTTTTCCACTAAATCATATATGTTCTTGCTTACCCTCATACCATCCCCATTCCATCCTTATACCTCATATAAATACCTCTAATTTTGTACTTGCAGGTTTCCAGCTAAGTACCGATGTTCTCTCTATTCTCATTCTAAGGTACATGCGAAAAGATGGTACTCTTCGTTTTGGTGACTTCGTATCAGTCATACTCCATTTGAATGTTGCTTTTAGTAAGTAATACATATTAAAAATAAATACCTATTAGTAATGGCTGCTGCAAGTCATTTAGTTAACATCTATCACCATTTTTCCAGATATATTCGACTCCAAGGATCCACTGCAGAATGGGAGCATAAAACTCACATTGCCAGAAGTAAGTGAATAAATATTTGGCAAAGTTGAACACAACTTATGAAATCAGTGGAGTAATAAACTCCGCATTCTGATTAGATGATCCTCATGTGGCATTCTGCCTGGCGACAGTTTGTTGCCATTGCCCCTTTTTTACTTCATTTTTGCCAGGGTTGTTCCTCAAGTCACCCATACCCCTCAATGCTGCCTATCAGGTTATCTCTTCTTCACCTTCATTCAGTACCCCTAGGTAATATTACTCCTATCTGCCAGAGTACTCCCTGCCGAAGACAATTCTCCTCCAAAATTATCTCAAGCACCTAAATAGGTAAACGAATTTAGGACTTTCTCTCAAGTCATTGAAAGGTAAATACAACCCTATAATGCATATATCTGTGAGGAGGGTGCACATGAAGTGAGCCCTACTTCATGCATGATGTCGTCTCTTAGTGTACTTTCATGGCTGACGTGATATGAATGCAGTGAATGCCCTGCATCCCTGTTGCCAAGTACATATTATCACTGACACAGGCCAAAAGCTACAGGTTCCAAAACATTTTGCTTCAAGAATTTCATGGAGTGAACTCCCTTAAAATCAGCATATATTAAACTGCTCAATTGTTTATAATTTGTGCCCGAGTTGATGATTGAGTTTTTCCCAATAGAAAATCTAAAATCCACGATGCCTTATTTTTATGATAGTGGAAGGTGACCTTCAAGAACTTTGCCTATAATAAGGTGTTTTATTATTTCAGTGGCTGAAATCATCTCTCAGTTGCTGAGAGAACATCGCCAGTTAGATCCAAAATAAATAATCATTGGAGGAGTCTCAAGTTGCTCAAAAACTCAAAATAGCAAAGTAATGACCTCTCAGAAAGTGAAATATTTCCAATTTTTTGTACATTAAAATGATGTAACTTTCAGTGTTGTTTGCAGTGTTAAGTTGCTGAGGAGCTTCAAGGTGTAAATCAGTTGTACATATTTCCTTGAAGAATGCTCGAAGGCAACCCTTTTGTACAAATATATTGTATAAATAAAGTACATATGTATTATTTATGAAAACATGTTAATAATTTTGTCACCTATATATTATTTATGGGATATAAAACACCACTGAGTCTGATTTCAAATTGTGGGGGTTTGTATAGTAAAAAGGAGTGTGTTATGTGCTGTAAAGGCCATTTTACACTATGCTTGTCATGTATGAATGAGAAATTTCCTCACAGCATGAATGACTGTAAGTCATTAGCACAATCTATTTCCTTGCATTCATTCATGCAATTTCCATGATTAGACCATGATTCATGTTATGCCATTTATTGCTTCATCTAAAATGGCTTTTAAGTCAACCTAGGGAGAGCAAAATGAAATTTCCAGAGCATCAGAAAACTCAACCATGCCACATGATGCAACTGTGATTTGTTGCTGATCAATAAAGACTACATTAAGGGGAGGATATTCTAACAGGAAGAAACTTTGCCTTGAACACATCCTGCTGTAACTTCCAGCATCGGGCATATACTGATTGACCACTAAGTTCTGTCTCTTTGAGGCTCTCAAATTCATAAAGAAAAAAATGCAAATTGGAAAGTTGGTCTGGGGCCTTCTGGAGCCCCCCTGGCACATAGGCCTCCTCAGATCCATTGTGCCCACCCACATTTAACCTGCCTGCCACTTGCAGTCAGGGGACAAGAGCATCATGGAAGAGGTATGGAGGAGGGCCACCCATAGAGATGGGTAAATTACCGTAATTTTCGAAAATTACTGTAATTTTCCGGTAATTTTAAGTTTTGAGCTGCAAATCCTTATCAGGACTCAAAACGAAATCAAATAGCATTGAGATATAAATGCCGACACTTATATCAAACATATCACAACGTTTATCTATTATAACTCATTAAAAAAATAAAACGAAGTTGGCAGCAACACGCAATTTGCCTCTCTTTTGTCACACTATGAGAAATTTTCGTTTCAAAGACATGCCTCTGCGCAATGTGCATTTGTTATTTTACTCTGAATTAATCACGGACACAGTGTAAAAAAAATTGTTTAAGCTTCTTAATTTATAATATCAGCCATTCCAATGGTTTCTTCGTGAGGAAGAAATTTTCTGAAAAAGAACTTTTCTTAAAATTACCGTTTATTACGGTAATTTTCAGGGGTGTTGGTAATTTACGAAAAATACCACGGTAATTTACGAAAATTACCGTGGTAATTTACCAAGTTGCCCATCTCTAGCCACCCATCCATCCACTGTCTGAGTCCAACATTGCAACTTTGATCATTTAACAGTAACCAGTGTTCAAACGTGGCTTTCCCAATTCATTGAGCAACTTTAAATCAAACTTCTAAGTGACAGGTCATTGATTCAGCCAGTCAATGGATCCTAATGGAAGAAAAACTAGCGCATAAAATGGTCTCACTACCCTAATTGATCCAAGTGCCGGTACAAATTTCACTGACATTCACAGATGCATCTCATTACGACACTGCCAAGGCTAGGATGGTACCCGATCAAAATTTTCAAAAGCAGGACATTTGAAGGAAAAGAACATTAAAAAAAAAAAAGTCTGACAATAAACTCATTTTCCTTTTCTAAGAATAATAAAAACAATATACAACTGAAGATATACATTGTTATTAATTTCATCATTCACACTTTTGAGAAGAGGAAATTTCCTTCGGTAGTTTCGGTAATTGCAACAAATAGGTGTGAAATACTTTACAAGTGTTTAAAATTATATTGTACTGTTACAATGCCCTTCACCGCTTCCAGTGATAATTTGTTCATCTGACCTTTGGGTGTAGATTAATGAAGATACCCTTTCAACATTGGCATTATGGGCAATTATAGAAAAAAAGAACTTAAATATGCATGGCACATTAATTTTTAAAAACAATGATATATGTGAACTAGATCAGGAAGTGGAAACTGAAATAATCGCCAGATCAGCCAGACTCTGTTGCGAGCGTTGTGGCTGAAAACCGGAAGTAGGACCAAAACTCATATTTTAGATTCATGGCAAAGCAAGTTCCTTGACACAACTACTGAGAACATATGACCTCTGAGAGCCAGAATCGATTAATACTCTGACTTTCTTCAGTTTATTTCACAATAGCAAATTTTCCACAGAGAAAAAATCATTTGCCTTGACCGGGACTCGAACCCGGACCCACTGATTTCCGGCCAGGTGCTCTACCAGTTGAGCTACCAAGGCATCCTCTTTCTCTGTGGAAATTATAGAGCCTTAAAGGAACAAGATAGAAACGGACTGCTAGACATATCAATGTCACAAAGCAGCCGAAGTTGTGCGCAAGGCGCCACCGTCCACGAGGTTAAGGCCGACGTTTAAACACTGAGGTGCTTACTTTTAACGAAATTCAAAGGTCCACGAACTAGCCGTGAAAACTTTAACGGCGTTACCCGCTGATATTGCACAATAGCAATAGAAAGTTTAATAGAAAAAATAGTTAAAGTTTTCACGGCTAGTTCGTGGACCTTTGAATTTCGTTAAAAGTAAGCACCTCAGTGTTTAAACGTCGGCCTTAACCTCGTGGACGGTGGCGCCTTGCGCACAACTTCGGCTGCTTTGTGACATTGATATGTCTAGCAGTCCGTTTCTATCTTGTTCCTTTAAGGCTCTATAATTTCCACAGAGAAAGAGGATGCCTTGGTAGCTCAACTGGTAGAGCACCTGGCCGGAAATCAGGGGGTCCGGGTTCGAGTCCCGGTCAAGGCAAATGATTTTTTCTCTGTGGAAAATTTGCTATTGTGCAATATCAGCGGGTAACGCCGTTAAAGTTTTCACGGCTAGTTCGTGGACCTTTGAATTTCAGTTTATTTCCATCGCCGACCAAATGGGCCGTTAGAGTTAGCAAATAAATCACTGGGTCATTCGTCGCCAAGCTCACTGCTGTTTTTTCTGGCATTTCAAAACCCTCCCTCGCGATTTTTGGGCACATTATCGCATAATGCCTCGCCTTTTAAGCCAGACATTTTACAAATTTTCTGCAATCCTTACTCATATGTCCCTTTCTAAGTCTTTTAAAACAGGCACCTTCTTTCTTAATCTTTTCCCTCTTTTGTTCAGCCAGAATATCGATGTCTGATGTACAATCTTGAGATGCATGAGTGCCCTTCCCACAGAAAATACAGTCAAAGTTTTTATTCTCCTTTGAGTTTTCCAACGGAACTAAAGTGGCAGCTGAAGGCATGTTTTGTTTTAACTTTCCGGGTTTTCCCTTGACATTGGCTCTTATAGCTTCTCCCATTGGCTTGAAACCATTTCTTCTCAACACCATGTGCTCCTGGGTCTCTACCTCGATGCGCAGAAATTTCATTAATTCAGACAATTTGTCATTTCCTTCAGCACTGCCTCTCATCGTTCGTTGTCACCCCAAATAAAAAACAGATCTTTGGGAATTGCCGATTCAATCAGAGGAATTAATATGGAAACATAACTGTCACAACAAATGCCAAGCATTTCTAAGGCTCTTAAGTTAGCATCCAAGTTGTCGTAAAGTTGAACCAGAGGCCAATCTACTCTTTTACTTAATACCAAAGATAAAAGCTCCCTTACATAAACTTCAATCAATAGGCCTGGTCTGGCATAATGTGCTTTCATTAAGTCAATGGCCTTATTATAGTTTTCTTTGGATGAGGGGAACCCTTCGATAAGGATCCGAGGCAGTGAACCGGCTTCCAAAGCTTGCCATCAATACTGGAATTTGTCTTCTTCTTGAAGATCTTCCCGCTCATGAATCTTAGAGAACTGACCCCAAAATCCAATCCAGCTTTTGACGCTGCCATCGAATTTTTTAATTTCTAGCTTTGGTAGTTTCAAATTTATACCTGGAGCCTGGCTTATGCTACTTTCGCTTGCTAACACTTCTGGCTGTTGTCATTTAGTAATTATTTCTCTAAAAGTAAGATACCGTAACTCTCATTTTCCCACCTTTGCATTTCTGCTTCTAAATCCTCTTCACTGATACTTCCTTCGTCAAGATGGGATTTTAGGTGAGATTCATCGAATGCGTTCAATTTATCGTACTTAATTTTTAATGATGCAAACTTCGCATTTACTTCCGTTTTACATACCCCCAAACTGAGCATTTCCACGAGTTGATTTGCTTCTTTAGTGAACAGAGATCTAAGGGCCCGTCGTTCCATCATTTAATCGCACCCTGTCCTTCACCATTCTAATAATAAAAAAACGTAAATAAAGCTCAACTTGCCCATTAATGGCACTCTATATTGTGGGTTGCTCACTATTATTATCATCCTATCACGGTTACCACTATTTATAATGCGGAAGAATCTTGATTAACTTTCCCTCTTATTTCTCAGGTCACGCGACACTTCCATTTATTCTTACCATTTTATTAACAATGCCCATAAAAAATCAATAAACAACAAAATAAACAGCACAGTTGCCAAGTATCAACATTCCTTCAATATGCAAATAATTTTTATACTCCAGACTTGTCACAGTAATACGTACCATAGTTCATTCTGTCAGACATAAGGTTAATTTTTGCCAAGTTTACTGTTTTCCATAAATTTTCAATTTATTTTAACTTCCACACGGTTGTAGCTTTTTACTTCAACAGCAACAAATGAATTATCAGAATAAAATTTAATACATATATTAATTGCGATTCTAGTATTTGAGGTATTCAAATATTCGAGTTATTTTTAATATTTCAATTCGTATTTTCGTTTTTTCGCTTTCGTAGAGAAATTTGCTATTCATCCCATCACTACTTGAAACAATACTTTTTCTAAGTAGTCAGAAGACCTGCAAAGATAATTGTACATATTCATGCCCCATTTGATATAAAAGTATCCTTTCAGACACTGTAAGTACATGTAGCTCTACTGTAAACTTTGCATGCATCTGCATACATAAAGTGACTCACATCATATAGCCGAGTATTCTCAAGGGTTCATTCGGTAAAAAATGGCTATGGCGTTAGAGCTATGGTGGTCATGAATCAATACTAAAAGTATGTAACAATATTATTTATTTCTGTAAAAAATATAAGGCTTCAAGTATATAAAGAGTTATAAAAGCATAGGGTCCTTTTGCATTCCATAAATGGAGCAAACTTTCAAATACTGATTGTTATTCACATTAGTGGAAGAGTTTCATCATAACTATAACTTAACGAGCCTTAAAGGCAACCATGACTTAATTAACAGTCAGAGAGAGATAAATATATAGCAAATATTAAAATTTAATCCTCAAGAACCACAATGGGATGCATTCACAAGAGACGTCAAAAGCTGCAACAATCAAAGAATGCATACTCATCACTACAAATGCAAACCTCCAAAGACACTTCAAATTGATTTTAAATCAATCACTGGTGAGAAAAGCTAGAATATACCTTTACATTTAAATACTAAAAAACAGAAATTATTACTTGGAGCATATAAACAAGTGTTGCGATTATTAGAAAAACAAAATAGCTGATGAAAACCTAAATATAGCTTCAGATCCAAAAACTGTAAACCCAACTAAAATTCATTGATGAAGCGATGCCTGCAAATACAAAGAATAACAATGCCACAAAATATATCATGTAAATACATTTTAGATATAAAAAGTACCACAGTAAAATCTGATATTTCTAAAATATATAAATTATGGCTCATTAATAAAAGCCCTTATAACCATAAAATATATGCATTAATCGTTGATTTCAATATAATAATAAAATTTTTTTGCCTACACAATTGTATTATATTATCGGTGGATGGACCACATTACACTGGGACATGTGCCAGCATATTAAATTCAGTGTCGGTTTTGAGCTCAGATATGACTTAAAAATCTTTCTGAAACTTAAGCCCGTTTCACACGATGCTTGATCCAGTACAAGGTCTAGTATACTCGCTAGTATGCTAGCTTTCCAGTATCATGTGAACAGAACCAGTATACTGGCTGGCAAGCATGATCACTAGCATACTCGCTGAGCTACTTCATTTCCTACTTGATGCGGTTCTAGATTTCGAGTAGCTCCCAGTAGGACCCAGTGGTCATCTACCAATCACATCACTTTATAGATGCCGTGTGATCTTCTCTTTTTTTTAATTAGTATGGAACCAAATGGAATAACCGCTTCATAGCAAGCACAAGGTCGATGATCGTGTGAAACCTCCCAGCACGGTTCCAATCATGCTTGATTCCATCCTCAATATCAGGTAGCGGCTAGTACACTACTAGGTCTGTTGCTGGATCAGGTATTGTGTGAAATGGGCTTTACACTTCTATCTTTCTTCTATTTCTTTCATTAGCCTGCCTTATTAGCTTGTATCTTGCCTTTCAATACTTGCTGAATAACATTAATACATACTATACCTCCAATTTGAGGAAAACAAGGTTCAGAGTCAAGGCAATATATGATTCATTATTCAAGAGTACGAAAAAATATATGAGAGGAAGATTTCATGATTCTTTAGGTGGATATCAAAAGCAATGCAACAATAAATGACAAAGAGATGTATGTTAATGCTCTGAAATGGAAATATTAAATTCTCTTATGGTGACCCAATACTTTAAAGTAGGACTTCTAGGGCAAAAGCCTTTGTTAGCCATAATAAGTTAGGGTTATTATCAGTTACATAGGCATCATCGATGAAAGTATAATCTTGATAGGTTACCATGTAATAATTAGATAATTATTTTAGTTTTCCCACACATTATGCTGGGTGATGTTTGATACCTAGCTTTCGAATGGAGAGACATAGAAGTGGGCACTGTAGCCACTTCTAACCTGCCGTTAGAGCACCCTGGAAACAAGGTCCAAAAAAACATTTTATGCCTCACTAGGCCAGCAACCTTTTGCTCCCACTCATTGGGACCACCATTATGAGATTGGCATTCAGGCGCAAGCACTCACAACATCTCGCATCAGAATTTTTCTCAAAAGCTTCAGAAGATTACAGTTACGTGACTTTCATCCAAATGAATGCCATTCAATTACAATTCATCTGCATGAGTGAAGTTTTAAACCAATACTTACCACTACATCAGGATGAAATGTATATTTTCTGAAAGCCCATCGACTTAGGCACAGGATGAATCATGACCCATTACAGACCTAGTTCAGTACATTCTCCATAATTTTTTGCTCACTGGAATACTTAAAGATCCATTTATCCTCATGGTGAGAAGGCGCAAGTACACATTCTGATTCTTTGCGAGGACACAATACACCAAATAGGTCCAAAGGATATTTCCCTTTGCTGATTTAGAACCCCCCACTGTTTGTAGCACCAGTGGAAATCAATTTTGCTGCTTTTTGATTTCTTCCAGAGATCGCTGCACAGAGGTCTTTGGTATGGCCAAGATGCATGGAGTGGACTGTGAAGCCAGAAAACAACTGGTCAACAGATATAGACAGAAAGCAATTTACTATCAAGTAAAAACTGAAATGGACTACTCTAAAGTTAACTCAAGCATTCAGTATTCTGGCACACATTTTTTTTTATTTTCACTGAGTAAAAAATACTATAGTTAGCATGCATCCCTCTCTCAATTTACATATGTATATCACATTTATTCTTTCGTCCCTATTACTCATTAGTAAAACTTGAAAATGTTGATTACTGCACACTAAATTACTGATTTTTAATTTATGAAAGCTACAGATGTAAAATCTGACATTCATCAAATTTATCTTTAAAATATAACAGGATGCTACCATATGACATAACACTTCCTGAAACTTGAAGAGTGACATGATATGCTGATGCTTCATGCAAATATTCTCAGAAGGGTTAAAATATATATACACACATAAAATTAGATCTCTTTAGTGTGGCAAATCTACAATCTGAAAAATTTTCAACAAGCAGTTTTTAGTTTGCTGAGTGTCCACTGTGCAACACTTTAGGCAGTGCTAACACCACCACTGATCCAAGATTGTACATATACCCTTGCCACAATCCTTGAGCTACTTGCATTTCTTAAGGCCAAACACTCAAAGAAAGCATATTTCCTGTTCACTGGTGCTGAAGGACATCAAGAATGCTACTGTATTACCAAATGGAGGTGGACACAATAAAAGCAGATTCAAGCTTTCAGGCCCAGGTTTCCCATTCCAGAATAAGTGGATAGCAAACACAAAGAAAGCAGGTTTTCTGTTTACCAGACCAACAGCCATCCAGAACGTAACTTTGCGACCAAATGGATGTGGGCACAATAAAATGAGATAAGGGAACCCACACTGGCAATGAGCTGTGAAATTTTCAAGCTATTCCCTCTTTAGCTAAGCTTGATAGTCCCTCCTGATTTCATGCGATGTATATACTTTGCCTTTTTTAACAGCCACTTGGACTATGGTCTGGAAATATGGGGGAATGCCCCTGACATAAAATCTGTTTTTTATTGCAAAAAAAGGCCATTAGAATAATAACTAATTCCCCATCTCGGGAGCACTGTCGCCCACTGTTTATAGAATTGAAAATTTTAACTGTTTATAGCCTGTATGTATACAGAGTTTTGATATATGTAAAAGAAAACCTTGATCTCTTTCCTACAAGATGTGCAACTCACAATTACAGCACAAGAAATAATAATCTTTTATCCCTTAACCAACGCAGATTAACCAAAACTCAATCTTCCCTGATTAATTTAGGTATCAAACTATTTAACCATCTACCGATTTCAGCCAGAATGACTAGCTTGGCTAGATTCAAGAGTGTGATTCACTCATGGCTTGCCTTACAGGCTTTGTATTCTGTTGGTGAATTTTTTACACATAACACCTGTGATATGGTATTTTAACTTGCAGCTTATAACTGTAATTCTAATTTTTCATAATTGTTTTTTTTGTAATGAATTGTAATTTTTTCTTGTATATGTATGTACATTTTTTTTCCTGACGAGGTCTGTGTATCCTTTGAATATGACTGACCAATAAAACATTATTATTATTATTTATATTTAATTAGTTACTATAACGTAACTTCCTCCTCCGAGTCTCCTGCTAGCATCAGGTTTCGTTGCCGTCATAATTGCCGGAGACTCGAGAGGGGTCCCTCTTTATATTATTATTATTTATATCTTTATTCCCTCTTTATATAAAAACTAGAGATGTGTCGATTCTCGATACCAGCGATTCTCATGGGTAGGTATTGTAATGTCTACCCCGGTCATGGTATTTAATATTCCTGTCCCATCTGTGCGCCTGGAATGCCAGCAGAGCCATTTTGACTGCAGTGGATCAATGTATATTTTTCATTCTTTTTAAAGATAACTAGAGGAACGTAATTAAAGAAAGGCTTGTTAGCTGCATGGAGCACACATTTTAACTTTGGAATAAATGGGGGGGATAGGGTCCTTTCAAGGAAGATATATGGTAATTAAGGGCAATAAATGTAATGAACTGACAATAATGAATTTAGTTCCGTTTTTTGAAGTCGTGGGATTAGTAAGTTTTAGAGTGGAATAAAATCATGCATACAAAGCATCATTTTTATTTGGAATTCACACTTCTGAAATCAAAATGAATTCGTTGCCTTTATTCGGGTACCTTGAGATCAAAAGGAAAAGATCTTGAAAAGTTTGGAGTCAGCAATATGATAATTACATGTTTAAAATTTAGCATGCACAGAAAATGCTACAAATATTTATTAACAAGCTACTAGACAGTCTTCCAGATTACTTGTGTGTTTACGAACAGTAATATTTTAAAAAAGTAATGAAAATAGAAAAAAAAAATGTTAATTAGACTGATAATTTCAGAAATATAGACACAAAATTGAACTTCATGTCAGTTTGATGTGCATTTTACATATGTAATTTTTGAAACCTGAGTATGTTTACCGAAAACAGATTATTTTGCACTCTTTATAAATTTTCTGGATCTTATTTCAACAATTGGGAATGTGCTGACAAGTTGTGTTAAGTGGATTTTATCTTCAATGACTAATCATTACAGTGTATTATCACTGTAGAAATCATCAGATTTGAATCAAAGGGCTCTGTAAATAGAAGTTCACCAGTTGACATAAAATTAAGTGGCGGTGCAACTTATTTTCCGTGAATTATTTGCCACCCCCAGCAATCCATCTCTCCACAATGATGTAGTGCTTTAACTTATAAATCCATAGAATCCCATTTCCATCACCCAGGTGTTCATCACCCAGTTAGTGTGTGTGTATTCAAGAAAAAAACAAACGAAAAATAAAGCAAAGTATCCTTAGATATTGTGCCTACAGTCAAAATGACTGCACAGGTGTTCTAGGAGAAAGTAATTTTCCAAAATTATCAAAGTGACCAAAGTAAAAAACTTTGTACAAAGACAATTCCCTCCGTGCTTTAGGAAAAGTCATAGAGGTAAATAAAGAGGGGAATATGGATTGTCAAGTGTGGTCAAATGACCACACCATCATCCTAGTGTTAAGGATTCTGCACAAAAATTTCCACCTCCTTTGAGTTTTAAATCCAGTTTTTTTTACAATGAGTAACAATGTCAGAAGTATCATTCTGCTCCATGCATTTGAAATAATTTTTGTATAACGTGCAATGAGGAGCAATAAAAGGTGTTGTTTTTAAATCGGAACAAGGCGGAAATTTGAGTTTTTCTATTAAGATGGTATAAATGTACATAAACATTAGTTACAAAATATATTAACTCAGGAGTGGGACTAATGATATTGATGGATCTTTTGCTGTGACCAGGCAATGACAAGAAAGTGCCAAAACCTGGGTTATAAAATTAAAAATTTCAAGGGGAATTCACAAAGTGAAGTAGTTCATTTTTTACCAAGTTATGGAGCAATTCCACAAAGTTAAGACCATGACAGTTAATTCTAGAAGGTGGTTTTCACATGATGTCATATTTTCTTAGAACTGTTACGAAATAAGTATGTACATAAAAGGCATTTAAGAAAAACTGAACTATCTATATTTATTTCGGGATCTTTGCTATCTATACGACCCTGATCTTTCTCTTACTTCAGCAAAAGTTGGCAAGTTGCATCAAATTCTCACCAACATTTTCATACTCTTTTCCCAACACCAATTTCCATAATATGATATAAAATTATCTCTACGCTTGGATGCATAGAAGCACCATTGATTTTTAAATTCTTTCCACATTTTTTGCTGGTTATCAAAGATGATTCTGATTATGTTGTCAGTTGAAAACAACATAAAAGCTCTCTTTTCCACCACATAATGAATGCACATGTAAATTTGATTGGATTAAAAAATACTTAACAAAGAAAAGAAAAAGGAACAGGAGAGATTTACATATCCCTTCAATGTATAACATCATTGAAAATTGGATTAGAATTTCTTCCATGCTATCTCCCAAATAGGTTCATATTGCTTGGACAACAGTTACACCGGCATTGCAGGAACTGACTGTAATGCCAGCAAACCAGTGTAGGAGATGCCATGGAAGTAATTCTGATCCAACATTTCACCACAAAAGCTTTAGCAAATAAGTATTGAAAACTAGTTAATAGAATTATAAAAATTAAATATGGCATCAAATTCATTTCAAAGAGCATATCATGTGTTAAAAGATGAGAGATTTATATCCTTGCAGGGATACACAATTCACATAATTACCTACAATCTAAATAGTAATACTTTTTCAAGGTAAATTTATCCTGAACTTAAAATAAATACTTAACTTACCAGTTTACTCTCATTACCTTTCAAGCATCAGTAGCTGTAATTTGCAATTTCTCCATTAATTCAGATAACTTTTGTGCCTTCCTCAATTCATTCTGCTCTATTATGGTACACAAATGTGCTGTTAACAGTTCTTTTCTCTCCAGTTTGCCCGTAAGTATTAATTTAGCATCAAGATATTCCTTTTCAGCTTTGTCAAATCGTTTTCTGTGAATGAATTAAGAAAATAACCTGATTCCACAACCAGAAAAATATATTCTTGATGAGGAATAAAGTAATAAAAAACAGTGAAGGTAAAGATAGTAAGATTGTACTAACTGAGCCACAGTGTACTCCAAACTGGCTGCTTCTATCTGATCTCGAAGGATTGAAACATCATTGCTGAGCAAATTATCTAGCTTTTGAAGTTCCTCTTGAATTTTCTGCAAACGATGAGCTTCTGCACAAGTTCTTTTCTTTCTGATTATAATAAAAGAAACTGAGCTGTAAAATTCTAGAGCCAAATGTATGGAGTGAATTCAGGGTTATCCTAAGGGGGAGATATGTCCATGCTCTTAACTCATTTGACTGTGGTTCATTGAACCACAATAATTATCACTAGGGGTGACATCACTACATGTCAAAGCTACGGTAATATTGCAGCTCTGTACCATAGCAGTAAACCAAGTAGCAAAATAGTAGGTGTTAATATCTGAATGAGGCATACTAGAGTAAATATCAGTCACACTGAAGAGGGATACTTATTCTAGGTCAACACGACAATATTTTTCTGAACTGTTGCATTTGTTGCATAACACCATACGATGTTTGACACCATGGACCTCAGGAACCATCCAAACAATAAAAATCCACCATACAATTAACTACAACAAGTGAAGTAAATTAAAATACCCTTTTTAGACATCCTGGTCTCCAGAAAAGAAGATGGGGCATCAAAAAGGAAAACTGAATTCTCACCCACCAACCATTTCCTGTGTCTGGTCCACCTTCTATTGGCCAAGAGAAACAATGTCTGTTGAAGACCTTCGTGAAAAATTTTCAACCAAGAAATGAGACAACCGATGTTTCTGCAAAAAAGGCCCTCAGTAACCCTAGCATTGACATAGATGCAGTAACCAAACAAGATCTTCAGAACACCCTAGGACACAGAACACTGAAGGAATGGGATAATGAATGGAAATCGGTGACTAATAATAAACTGCACGAGATAAAAAGCTCCACGAAATCCTGGTTGTCCCCCGTCAGGGATAGTAAAAGGGAGGAGGTGGTCATCACCCGTATGAGGATAGGGCACAGCCATCTGACCCACTCCTTTCTCTTCACTGAAGAGAAAATCCCACCCCGGTGTGATGACTGTGACTGTCCTCTCGGAATTCGGCATATCCTGACGGAGTGTGGCAGATACCGGGACATGCGTAGCCGACTGGGCATTAGGGGTGACCTAGGGTCCATTCTGGGTGATGACCCCAATGCTATCGGCCGCGTAATTTTATTTCTAAAGGAAACGGCACTTTTTAATAAAATATAAGCAACAGTTTAGCAATTTTAAATGATTTTAACTTGGACAAAATAATAGATGTGCAATATATCTAGTTTCCAGGCCACCTGTCTTCTCAGATTATAAAAAAATATATCTATAATATTACTGAGGTGCAAAATGACCACGCCTTTGACGCACTCTACAAGCTAATACTACTACAACTACTACAATAGCTTTCGGCAGTAGAATACGGCAAGTGTTGTCACATCATAAAGAGTCTGTTGAGAAGGTTGCATCTCAAGGTAGTACAATTTTTTTTAAGTAGCTGTACCTTACTGAGGGAATCATTATCAAAAAGAAATAATTCAAATGCTCATTAATAGACAGTAGTACTGTATTTACTCGTGTAAGCCGCATCCTCGTGTATCCCGTGCACCCCTATTTTCGGACAGGCTCATGAGGAAAACATTATTTCTATTAAAAAAAAAATTTTTTTCCCTTGAGTCTGCATCATTTAATCGGCGTGACCAGTCGAGTGTAAAAATGTATACTCAGAGGTGCAATAAAAGAAGTGAATATCCACCAGGCGTGAGTTATTTAAAACCTAATTCTAAAGGTTATGAGCCCAGGGAATGCAATCCAGATGTGGAAGTGAAGAGATGAAAGTTTAAGTATGTAAAGCTAAGTTTTGCCCGCTTGTACTTCACACGAGAAAAGGAAGTCAAGATGGTGGAAGGAAGAGAGTTCATTAGCGGGATGGAGTATTTGACTGGAGACAATTATTACCGTATTTACTCGTGTAAGCTGTGCCCTCGTGTATCCCGCGCACCCCTATTTTCGGGCAGGCTCATGAGGAAAAAATTATTTTTACCAAAAATTTATTTTTTTGCCCTTGAGTCTGCATCATTTAGTCACAACATGAATGCACATTCTTTAATAGAAATGCTGTGCTTAATTACATGAACGTATTTCTCATTAATTGATTGAATTACGAAGTCGTCGTCATGTCGTGCATCGATGCACAGCCTCTTTTACTGTGCATCTTTTTCTCGTAGTCTCACAGTAATCACAGTAACATACGATCACATCATCCAGCTATAAAAATGGCATCTGTTCAAAATAACATCCAACTGAAATAATTGCAGAAATATATACAATTTCAACCCGTGATTATATTATTATTGCAGAAATCCGTTGGCATATCAACAAATAAAAGCAGAATGCCATCCGTACCTGATAGCGGTGGTTTGGTCTGCTCCATGCACAGTAGCTGTAGACTGGGAGGATACGGAAACAAACTCCGCTTATGATTTTGAAATGACATAAAGATGCCACCCCCACTGCGGCAGCTAACAGGATACAGTAGATTTAAATAGATATCAGTGCTGCAATATGTTGTCCAACGTACGATCTATACACCATAAATCTATTGCTTTGTCAAGTGGTGCTTCTGATCTAGCACTTCTTCTAGTACCGTTGTACGCTCAGACTTTGTTAAACGCGGATTTTCATTACTAATAACTTCGAAATTTCAGGATACTTTACAATGTACGATTTACTACCAATCCAGACTTACAAATTACATCGATATGTTCACAGAATGCGAAACTTAGGAGAAAAAACAACAGGAATTTGAAGAAAAAGGTGCGCGGCTTACACGAAAATCTTGAGGATTTGTGTAAGCCGCGCACCCCCATTTTTTCACCGGCGTTTCTGGAAAAAAGGTGCGTGGCTTACACGAGTAAATATGGTAAGTTAAAAAATATGCAAGAATATATACAAACAGTGGGTTGATTAAAATTTTCAAAGCTAATACATGTCTACGCATGTCGCCATCATGACAGAATTATTTTTAAATTCCAATGATTTTTCTGGCACAGATTGCCTGTGGCAGAAAATCTGAATCTTTTATTTTGTCCATCTCCAATCGGTTCCTACGGGTTGGGAATCCTATAATCGGAAACTCTTATCATCAGGCACATTCTGAATATGCATTTCATAGTTCACAAATCACTCACTAAATTAAGCTCGGCAGTACTTACTGGGGCGTTGTTTTTTTGTTGTTTGTCAATTGTTCACCATGTTTACTTGGAATTCCTTATGCCGCAAACTTAAAGAAAGCAGCTTTCCTGCTTACCAGTACTGATGAGCATCAAGAATGTAAATGATATAAAATAAAATGGAGGAGGAAATAGTAAAAGCAGGTTCTTTCTTTCCAGGGATGGTTTCCCATGTCGTAAAAGACACCGGAATTGGCGATGGGCGGACACGGAGAGATAAGGTTTCTGCTTACCTACTAGACAGGCATCAACAATATCACCATGCAATCAAGTGGAGGTAGACACAATAAAATTAGATTCTGGTGCAGACAAAATCACCCGAAACTTGTGTTGGCAAAATCATCAGAATGTTAAAATAACACCTTCAGGCAGGTGGGAGGAATAGACTGCTTTATTGTATAAGCCATGAGAATTTCAAGAAATTCATCATATTTTAACTGAAATGGTTATTCTGTAAATTACTACTTTCTATGAATGAACATTTGAGATTATTTTGTGACACTCATTCCATCTGAAAGGTATCATGGTGGTTAATATGCGATTTCCAGGAATCTTTTCAATTTTGTGCTGATAATGTTCAAAATGTTTGTAGTCTGGTTAAAAATCAACTATTAATTCACGTTCTTTTCGGCACTGCTACGTAATTCTGCTCTGGGTGCCACTCTAATGGTATAGCAGTAAATATATAGAGTAACTAGACAAATTTAGATATTAACCATTTTTGAACAGATTTGATCACCTGATACAACCTAGGACCCAGCATTTTCTGTGGCTCCAAACTAGTCAGGTCCCAAGGCTACAGGATTAAAGAGATTTAAATGTATCTTAAAATAAAACTATATTTGATCACTATACCTTTCAGCAAGTGCCTGGGCTAGTAATTCTTTCTTTTTCCGGTTTTGCTCTTCCATCATTTTCTGGCGATGATGAAATTCTGATAGACTCTCATCTTTTGCCTTAAATTCATTCCTCAGCACTTCATATCCCACATCGTTTTTAATTTTGAGGCACACAGTGCTCATGTTTGGACTCTCTGCTTTTTGTTCTGGCATGATGGCATGACTTTCAACAACACTTGACAATGGACTTTCACAGGAGCCATCATTTTCTTTAAATGATGGAATGACATTTTCATCCACTTTCTGTTGAGACTGCAACAAAAAAATTAAAGAAACGAATAAGCAAAACCAGAAATAAAAATTAACAAGGCCAGATTTCCATCTATGCATTGTGCAAATGATATGAGCATATTTTTCATGAATCACTGTACAACATTTATACAACTGAGCACTGAGTACCACTGTTTGCAATATGGTATTGTTCCTAAAGGAATACAATATCTCCAGAGGAAAATACATAGCTTATGACATGTCAGATTAAGTTACTGGCCTAGTTCACATTTACCTGTACTGTAGATGACTTTGGTTGTTGAGGAATTCTCATGATCATATGAATTTACCATGAAGTTGATAAGATTAGTTTTTAACTGTTAACAATGCAGATTCATGGTATAGGAAGTACAGTAATGACTACAATTATAGCTCAGCAAGTAATCCTCGAGGCTCTTTTTTGTACTTAACAAATTTCCAAGGAGCAACTAAGAGATCCCCATTTGGTGATGCTGCGAAGAATGTGGTAGTGGAACTCACCATAATTAAGGTAAAAGATAACATTTCTGCCAGTAGTATGTTGCATTTGCCGAGGAAGGTAGCATGTGATGCTCAGTTTATAATACAGAGAAAATATTTGTTATTCCCATGAAAGACTCATATTTGAATATAAACTAAGACCCTTACTATACTGGACTTCAATAAACAATTTATTTTGCAGTAATCGACTTTCAACTTGTTTCTCATAACAGAAATGAACAGCAGTTTTGTAAGTATTTAGAGTGAGATGATTTACCTCACACCAACTGCTGATTTAGGGTGCAACTACTCTAGACTTCTGAGTTAAGGCAACACATGAAGTGACTGGTGAATACATATATCATTTTTACAAGAGTTTTGTATTGGTCTACATTATGAATATCCTTTGTACTCACTTTATTTTTATAAATCAAGACTATTTTGGATGCTTTTAACATTGAGAGGAAAACAACTAGCAACAATGGAAAGAAAACTTTACCATACTTATTGCTATTGCAGGGGATAGTCAGGGATGGTTTTTGGGATAGGCTGGGCCATCCCCCAAAAAAAAGAGAGGCCAACCTAAAAAAAATATTTCTGAGAGAATACATTTTCTGTACATTTTCCCCAGTCGAACATAGTTTCAGCAATATTTGACCACTTTATCTATATCACGTTGCTAATGAAGTATGCATGACAGTCGGGGGTAAGGAGTAAGTGACTCCTGGATGGGACCCAGGCAGAACATGCCCATGGACCATCAAGACAGTCATGCGTGGTGAAGAGCCACATCCTCCACGAGGGGCCCCTGGTTTCACCAGAACATGACGAATCTAGACCTGGCAGGCCAATAAATAGCTCTCCTCACCATGGTGCTTCTCTATACTAAGGGTGACCACATCTGTTGGGCAGAGTGTAACAAGTCATTAACAGAGGGCCTCCAGTTTTATTTAGCCTGACCCATGCAAGAGGGTCTCTGAATAGGCAGACTTTATATTTCCTTAGCTACTCGTGGGACCAAACATGAGATCCCTATGTAAAATATCAATGAAGGGTGCTGAGAGGTGCACTCTTCACATGGACTCTTGTAGTCCGTCTTCTCCCTTGGGGGATGCGATACTGTTGGAAAGCCCTGATGGGGATCCCAAAAGGAATGCACCCTCTACTACCTTAACCTTGCCTGTGGGGGTTCCTTCTAGGAGACCCACACATCCCAGTTGCCCCTCACACCCTTCCTGGGGAGAGGAGGACAACATCCTTTCCAACCGCTCCAGGCCCAGTTTCAAGGAGGCACTGAGCCTGGGCTCTCCCAAGGGGGTAGAGTCTGACTCAGGAGCCCCTGTGGGTGGGGCCCGGAGGGAAGGCTCCATATCCCCTCGAAGAGAAGGAGACAAGGGAGGAAGAAGATGTGGGTGGGACTGAACCATGGCTGGCATAGCCGTACTTCAGGTCAACCTACAATACAGTAAGGCTGACTCAGGGGTCCTGCAAAGGATACTCTCTGAAGGTATGGTCAAAATAGCTCTGATTCAGGAACCCTGGGCTTTCCAGGGAAGAGTCAGGGGCCTGAGCATGACAATGGAAAAAATGTGTTACAGTACCACTGTGGGTAGACCTAGAACTTGTATAAATGTGAATGGGATAAGTGCTTTGCATCTATCAGAATTTACCACTAGGGATCAGACAGCAGTTCTGCTGACCCTAGGTGAAGGTGAGAACAGAAGGATGATGGTCATCTGCTCCTCCTACCTGACATACCATTCAGCAGACCCTCCACCGTCTTACCTAGCACTCTTACCTACTTAGAAATTACCTACCTCTCACCTAGAACTTAGTATCTACAAGAGTGGGATAAGGGCTTAGCATCTATCGGAATTTACCACCAGGGATCAGACAGTAGTTCTGCTAACCCTGGGGGAAGGTGAGAACAGGTGGAGGGTGGCCATCTGCTCCTCCTACCTGCCATACAATGAATGCACTGGCTCCTCCACCATCAAATGAGATGGAGAGGCTGGTGAGTCACTGTAAAACCAACAAGTGGGATCTTCTTATCGGTTGTGATGCCAACTCGCACCACGTTGTGTGGGGGAGTGGAAGCACCAACGGAAGGGAGCCCTGTTGGAGTATCTCATGTCTACGGAGTTACATATACTCAACAAAGGATCACAACCTACCTTTGCAAACATCATTAGGCAGGAGGTGATATCATGCTGTACGCCAGTTCTCTGCTGCATAGGATTGACCACTAGAGGGTGTCAGGGGAGATAACTTTGTCAGACCACAGACAGGTCTTCACACTCTTAAGAATCCAATTGCAGGCAAGTAACATATAGGAACCCCTAGAATACCAACTGGGGACTATATTAGGAGGGCCTAGGAGCTGCCCTAGAGGGAGCACCTCAGGGCAAGTTTAGAAATGTGTATGAGATGGATGCTGCTGTTGACTATCTACAGGGAAGCATCATCACATCCTACGAAAACAGCTGTCCCATAAAGACCAGGAAGAAAGGATGTAAATTACCCTGGTGGGGAACAGAATTAAAGTCTCCACAAAGAGACTAGGAAACTCTTTAATGAGGCAAAGAGGACAAGAATGCCTCAGGATTGGGAAAACTTTAAGGTTGCCCAACGTAGGTATAAAGCAGCAATCAAGCGCTGTTAGAGGGATTCATGGAGGGGCTTCTGTGCGAGCGTAGAGACTGTTCCACAGATGGCAAGGATTCATAAGATCCTATCAAAAGACTTGGAAGCAGGGGTGGGTTCTCTGCTGCTTCCCTCAGGAGACTGCATGTCTTCCGACAAGGAAGCGCTAAAGCTGATGCTGGAGACTCCAGGGAGTTGAAGGAGATGCATTATGGGAGGAATCCCACCTGTCTGGCTTGGATGGAATGGTGACTTTCCTCCAGCATCATGATGTACAATGTTACAAAATAGGCAATTATGAGTTTTAGCTCCCTCAAGGCTGCTGGTGAGGATTGGGTATTTCCTGGGCTCCTTCAGGAAGGGCAGGATCTCCTCCTCCTTCCAATGGTAACAATATTTCATTCCTGCCTGGCCTATGGATATGTTCCAAAAGCCTGGAGGGTCACCAAGGTGGTTTTCATACCTAAACTGGGTAAGATGGACTAAACAAGAGCAGACTCCTTTGAAGGAATCATTCTTATATCTTTTCTATTGAAAACACTACAGAAGATAGTTGACAGGTACATAAGAGATGGGCCTTTAATGGATCATCCCCTGCACCTTTATCAACATGCGTGCAAGAAGGGAAAGTCCGTGGAGACAGCACTCCACAATCTTGCTAGCAGGATTGAGGGTGTGCTGGAACATGGAAAGTATGGACTGGGGGCATTTCTTGGTATCAAGGGAGCGTTCCATAACACTTCCTCAAACCACCTCAAACATGGAATTTATGGATTGGGAGCTCTTCTTGATGGTAAAGAAGCATTTAACAACACATCCTTTGATCAAGTCGGCATTGCAGCAGGAAGAGATGGCATCCATGCTCATATTTTTAGCTCGATTAGGTACATGTTGGAACTGTCAAGATGGTCATGAGATATAGTTCGATGAAAGTAACAGTGACCGAGGCTGCCCTCAGGGAGAAGTGTTATCTCCACTCCTCCGGAACATGGTAGTTGACAGTCTTCTTTCAAGACTGAATAAGTCTGGCACATTACACTCAAGGGTATGCTGATGATGTGGCTTTACACTGGAAAGTACCTTGATACTATCTCTGCACTCATGCAAAAAGCTCTGGATAAGAAAATGGCCTGGTGTTCCAAAACACGGCTGACTGTAAATCTGGGGAAATCCAAGCTAGTGTTGTTTACCAATAGAAGGAAAATGGAGGGCTTTAAACCTCTTGGTAAAACATGGGGACTTCAGCCAAAAGCCATTTGATGGATTTATATGGCAGTCATTAAACCTAGTTTCTTGTACTGCTCTATAGTTTGGTGGAAGAGAGTCCGGCTGAAAACTGCTGGGAATAAACTGAACCACCTCCGACGAATGGCCTGTATGAGCATTTCAGGGGCAATGAGAACAACCCCAACTCTGGTGCTAGACACTCTGCTGAACCTTGCTCCACTCCATGTGGAAGCAGAGGTGCAGGCAAGGACAGCGGCTTATCATCTTAAATGTATGGGACAGTGGTATGACAAAGGAAGTTCCTTTGGTCATAGACAAGTTTGGATGGAGCTCATAAAGTTGAGTCCCTACCTCAAGTTGGGCAGTAATGGAATGATAGCCAGGTTACACCAATCAATCCTCTATTTCAAGACTCACTTTCCCTGACAGGGTTCAGTGGGTTGGAAAACAAGGGAAGGAACTTCATACGGAGGCCAATGTATGATATACAGATTGCTCCAGGAAATAAGGAAGAGCAGGAGCAGGGGTCTACAACTGTAGCACACTAAGGAAGCTCTCGATTCCTCTGGGAAAATATTCTACAGTGTTCCAGGCAGAAGTATATACACTTCTGACTTGTGCGTATGCTATTAAAGAGATCAGCATGTTCAACCATGATGCACCTATGCACCAATAGTCAGGCGGCACTAAAGATGCTGAAATCACCATGGTGAAAACCATAGCTTCAGCAGGAGTGTCATGAGGCACTCAATGAGGTAGGTAGACGCGGCAAGGTGGAACTTTTCTGGGTACCTGGTCATGCAGGCATATCTGGGAATAAGATGCCTATTGAGTTGACAAGGCTGTATCTATCCGAAATCCGATTGGACCTGGGCCAATCATACCTATTGCCACATCAATAGGGATAACGGAAATTAGAATTTTGGGCTTAGCCTGGCTTTTCTAAGATCTGGTGAACTATACCAAGTCTCAGACAGGCCAAATTACATATAGTGGAACCTAGGTCTGGGCTTGCCAAAAGACTTCTGTCACTAAACTGGGGTCAATTATGAAAAGTAGTGGGACTCCTTACTGGGCACTACCAAGTAATGAGGCAACTACACCTGGAAGTCATGTATTCACCCAGATGTAGGTGTTGTGAAGAAGAGGATGAAACCACATCCCACGCGAGTGCCCCACTGTGATGAGGACTCGTAATAGGTACCTGGATACATCATTTTTGGAACCCAGGGAGGTAAGGAAGATCCCCATAGGAGACCAGTTGGCGTTCAGCAAGGCGATTAGTCTCTATGGGTGATTTCTCCATAAGGGTGGTTGGCACAATGGACCAAATAGGTCTATGTGCCTTATGGCCTCCTTTGTGATTCCTCCACATAAAAATCTATCTAATCTTGTATCACAGTTAACTTCCACAAGTTTGTGCAAAAATGCAGCCAGTCTGAGGCAATGTTCCCCAGTCCTCTCCCATGGTTAGGGGCCTACCCAAAAATATTTTTCCAAAGCCATCCCTGGTTGTGGTAGTACCTTGCAGTAAGTAATTTTTAGCATCTTTTTTGACACTATATAATGCTTTAAGCTCATCACCACCATAGTTTTACTGATAAATATTTATGAAAACATGAAAAATACTTCATTTCATATGTGACCAGGAGGTTGGTATTACTACATGCCTGATTTCCATGTATTTTTTCTGGTGTGAGAGGAAACACAAGATTAAAATATGAAGTAGGTAAAAACGTTGATCCAAAATGTTTTAAAAGATTTAGCACAGTAGAGATTTTCCCATTCTTCCACTTGAAATAAATATCTGAATCAAGAGGTGTTAAGAATCAGAGTGCAATTGTAACTCTTTTCGACCTCTTTTACATCTGTGGTTTCAAAAGTAGCAAACACTGGTAACTGATCTAATATGTTACTCTGGACTTCGTATTTTCAATATCAACATTTGCTAATACACAATCAATCATGAGTTTAATTGGTAACTCTAGTAGGGCAGACAGCATATTCCCAGACGTGTAATGAACTCGAAGGGAACATGTACAAAATCAAATACTGGGAAATTAATTCGTAACTCAACGAAAGGACTACATTAATTGACAGTTTGTGACCGATAGCTACTCGTTTAGAGATGAGATAATTATTGATATTTATTTAACTTCCCATTGCATCAACGTTGACAGGTATTATACATCACAACCAGTAACATCATAACCCATGGATGGTTATGCCGGAATCTGAATATATACACCAAAACCTTGAATTACAAGGAGTAAATTTCAAAATGCAATAATTATGAGAGGGTAGCAGATATGGGGCCGTCACCAAAACTACTTTCACAATTCTTCACAGCATGTACAAATAATTTTCAAGAGTAAGATCTGTAACTGTACCGTTATATTTACTGAATTATCTCAATAAATTGACAAAAAAACTGCTTCAACGTTCTCAAAAAGAATAAGTCTTCCATTTCATTTAGAAGGATGACTGTGGCACTGACCTGAGCGTTGACTTGTTTCAATATTTTCACTGGTTCCGCCTGGTTCTTTTGAATGGCATTGCCGTTATGATGCTGCGCAACTTAAATCAAATGACATATTAAATTCTCCGAGGAAAATAATGCTTAAACCTCATGCAAGTATAATCAAACAAGAATAAAAGGTTTCTGGCATAGTACCATTATTAGGAGAAGAGATATTTCTTTCGCAAATCGATTTCAAATCTTCATCCGTAAAACCTTCCCATTTCCCCATCATGACAATTGTTTAAAAACTTGAGTGCGATTCGAATTGAATACCAGACAAACATGCATTTGCGCATTTCGCATTGCGACTGACACGGCATTTGTAAACAACACGGTGTTGGCGCTTTTTACAAAAACAGTTTCAATTCTTCGTTACTCCTGGACGTATCATTCAACTTTGAAGAAGCGTATACTGAATGGCTGATGCAGATCTCATATGCAATTTCAAAAAATGCAGGAAAAGACTCAGTTCTTCCATATGGGTGACAAGTTGTTCTCATGCTTTTTGCGAAGAAGACGGCGCGAGGGAATTCTCTCGTGACCCTGAAAACAACTCTTGCCCTGCATGTAGTACTCCGTTAACTGCTAAATATGACGTTGTCAAAACTAATTTAAATCCAACTGAACAGTTTAAATCGGTAATAGATATAATTATTTCGTTTCTTTCTTATAACTAGCAAACAAAAATATAGCATTCGGTAGTACGCAGTGTTTCATTGCCTCTATGTCTAAACTCGTGTTTGATCCATTGGTTAACCTGCAGTCATTTTTTAAATATAAACATTCTTGGCCTTCGAGGTTAGATGGTTCTGGCTGGTTTGAGGCCAGAGACAATACTTGACATCGCCACGAGGGCCATTTCATTCTGGAGCTATCAAGTCCACCAGGAAAGGATATATCAAGAAAATTCTGCTGGTAAGATAAGAGAGAGGCAGCATCAATTAGAAGAGTTTTATGAGTCAGCCCTTGCTCAGTTGAAAAGTGAAGTGACTGGTCTGAAGAGGCAACTGGAATGTAAATTTATATCTGCATATATTCTGTTAAATGGCATTGCATTTAACTTGTTTTTGTCCTGCTGTCTAATTTTCTTTAACTTAAAGGTACAAGAAAAGAGTTGGAAAATCAGACTCAGCGTGCAGAAGATACTGCAGAACAACTGAGAGAGAAAATTCAGCAATATCAGAAGTTACAGGTGCCTGTTCCTCTTATTTCCATTTTTCTGAAATTTAGAGCTACCACCTAAGCTTTAAAAAGTCTAGCCATGGAGGAAGAATTTTATTCCTGGTCTAGCAATCAAAGAAGTTTCAAACCAGGTGCTCCTAGAGATACCTGTGAACTCATTGCTACCTGATGTCAGGCAGCACAAATTGTAATATTATTTCAATATATACCAATTATGAAAAAATATTAGTTCAAGAACAACTCCTATACAAACTTACCTACCTTGTGATCACAAGGCTGATTTTAATCAAAAGTGGATGATATAGATATGTAGTACACTGTGGATCTGGGCTTATTATATCACCATGTGGGGTACCCTGGGTGGGGGGTAAAGAGGACGAAAATGTCCTATCCCACACAGGCGAAATAAATCAAAGTCGTATAGCAGCCGGAAATGCTGCTTTCTTGGTAAAAGTTGTGTTCAACCCTACTGTATGTTGAGGGATGAAGATCTAACTAAATACAAAAACTGGTAAAATTGTAAGAGTATTACATCTAAGGAAATAATGCTTTATCAGCAGTGAAATTTGTTTTCAAATGTACTGTCATCTTTCCTCTATGTTACGCAGTTCAAATGAAGTCAGTATCTTACATAGTTTTTGCGTGATAAATGTTTGAACGATGTAACCCTCTCGCTCACATCTACCACAAAAACCCAATGGTGTATGAAATTCATAAATCTTAAGGTATGGAGGCCAGTTACATTCCTTCTGATCTGGTATGCAGAAATAACCCCTCTTGGGTTTGACTGGGCATGTCCATAAGTCCTTTCCTGGGATCTCTGGTCACTGGAATATATTGGAAATGAATTGCATAATTTCTAAGTAAAGTTATGGGACCTCATGAAACTTCTCATATTCCCCTATGATATTTCTCATAAGTGTTACGAGAAGTCATATCAGTGTAATGAGAATATCATTAGTCTTCTTAAGGTGCACACATCATTTCATGCTAGGCATATGATTAGGTTAGCTACCCACATAGCGTACAGGTTTGCATGAACCATACAATAGCTTGTCAATATTGACATATCTGGTACAAGGTGCATGCAATTACTCATCTTGCAGGGAGCCTGCCAACCCTATTACGAATCTATCAATTTGGTTATATTGTTGTGATTGGTTCAAGGTTCACTGGCCTTGTCTCCTTCAATGAAAATCTTGCAAGCCTATAGGGTCAAGAAAACAATGCAAATTTCGTATAAAAACTTTTTTATTTTTAGATTACGAGCCTGGTTTCATTGCAGTGCATCATCATCAGATGTCAATACGTCTGGAGTTGGACCTTGTATACAAATCAGGGTGAGGGACGGGAAGGGTAGTCAAGAGAGAATGAATGGGATTCGGTCACACTGTTAGAGGATTCAGGATGGATTAGCTGACTCACTGAAGCAATTTAAGAGGGGGAGCGGTCAGGGTACAAAATTTTGTTGACAACAGAGAAGCCGTTAAAATTACAAAATTGATAAATTTCAAGCTCCTCCAATGCATTCAAACTCCAACCTTTCCTCTCTATATGCAGTATTACTTATCATTATTACTACACATCTACATGTGTAATTCAGTCATCAGGGTAGGAGAATCAACTCTTCCACTGTGCCCCCTGTTAATTCCCAGAAAGAACAGATACCCATAAATTCTTTAAAAAATTGGGTTTAGCTAGATGCCGGACATACAAAGAGGTGTCTCTCAGATTTTGACCTTGGACCTCTCATCAGTACCCCAACACTCAAACCATAGGCTACCACACTGTCAAATACATATTACATATATGTATACACCCTTATAACAGCAAACAAATCCATTTTGTTAACTATTGACAAAGTAATTCTTAGCATTCATATCATCAGTCTCTCACATAATCTGCATTTATGCCTTTACATATTAACATGGTAGGGATTTACAATGTTGATATAAATAGTCATATCACACAAACGACTATTTTGCCATGCCAGTCCAGTCATAATATATTCAATTGCTATCTCAACTCATCAAGATGCGTATTTCCCAGGGAGTTTGTAGCAGTTTAAGAAGAACAGCATTGGCTTCCACATTAAGTGAACGACAGAAGAGTGGAATAAATCAGCCAACTTCCAAAGAATTTGTTTTGGGACCAAAAACATTATCAGAAGCAATCGAAGCACCTACTGAAGCCCAAAGGCAAAGCACTCATTCAGACAAGCAAGGTAAGGCAACAAAAACCATGATGAGAAAAATCCACTTGCATTTCAAAAAAATATATATATTTACAAGAAAATGTTTCCTTCTTCTTTAGGATTTAATTTTCAGCCAGTCACTCCTGGATCAGCAGGCGCTAATGTGAACAGATGCAATCCTCTTTGGGGGTTCAGAAAATGACATCTTCCTTTAATGAAAACTTATTACCACATATATTTTATAAAACAGCAGAAAGGACAGTCCCGTGTATTATTTTGGTAGAACAAGAGGTTTTATGTTCAATTCTTTCAATAAATCTTCAATTTTCTGGTCCCATCTTTTTTCAAAATAAATATTCATGAGGAATCTTGCTTCGTAACCAGTTTGAATAGCCCAAGGCAAATAAAAGTTCAGGTATTTTTTCCGTTGCCTGAAATGGATAATTTTATTGCAAATTAATTGCTAAGCAAAAACTTGTGTTCAAATGACTGAGCATAAGAATCATCAATTAAGCTCAAACATCGAAATTTAAATTTAAAAACTTGACATTTTCAGATAAGGCTGATCAAACATTTAGCCAATTTTCTGCAGCCTTCATTTTAACTGGATATTCAATTATAGAATGAAATATTCAAGGTATGTGCTCGTACAAGTTTTTCAAGCACAATGTACAGGAGAGAAAATATTGCCATTAACATCTTATCCAAATCTTATTAGCAATAGGTCATACTTTGCTCCAATGATAATTATTTAACATGAAAAAAACTATCAGAATAGAGGTAATTCTGCCATGAGTCTATCAAATCCCATACTTCAGCTATTGGCATTAAGGGTATGTACCTACTCACTTTGGGGTTAGGCGCAGAGGGCCCAATAAGGCTCCAGCCAAGCATATCGGCATCCCAGTTTGAATCCCTTCAACCCACTTCACAACTACCTCCCCTGAAAATGAATTGATTCCGAATAATGAGCCAATAGGTTGTCAACAAAAACACCAAATTTACATTAGCAGTGCACTGTTAAAACTAATATAGCAGTAAAAGTAACTTCAAGACCATAAAATTTTTACTAGGAATGATTTTTCAGGAAATAAATATGCTAAATGGAAATATGTAAAGGCATGGGCACCGAATATATGAGATGCTAACTTGGCTTTGGAGCAGGGCAAGGGCCTAGCCACCAGTTCCTGTCAGATAACCGAAGTTAAGCAGCGTTGGGCTCGGACGGAGGTTGGATAGGTGGCTCTCCTCCATGCCTCTACCACGGTGCTCTTGTCCCCTGTCTGCGAGTGGTGGGCAGGTTAAATGTGGGTTGGCACAATGGATCTAAAGAGGTCTAAGTGCCAGGGGTACTCAAGAAGGTCCCCGCCTACCCCTCCAATTTACATTTTTTGGCTTTGGAGCTATGGTACTTAGCTGGGGTGGTCCATATCTGCAAAGTGGGTAAACATGTGAGGGGCAGAGTCGTCAAAAGTTTCGTTTTTACATACATATCTCAAATCCAAAACTTGAAGTCTGTGCGATGATTTTTATTGGTCGTGCAGGGCACGGGAAGTTTTGAAATACTGAATTTGCCCAAAATGGCACCTTTTTGCTCTTCTGAGCAATGTTATTGGCCGTAAAAAAAAATTATTGAACGAAGATGGCATCGCATGATGTCAGTGGTCACCCGGAACCAGTCTGGACCACGCAGTCGCACTTATAAAACATCTGGTTGCCTACCTTCCAGAAAAAGTAATTTTTTCCCTCTTTTTAAGTGTTAATCGCTTGTAATCTGGGTGTTTAGGAATGAAAGGCACAAATTTATGAAAAATTCATTATTCTTGTTTCACAGCTTGCTTTCATTAGCAACTACAACTTAAAATCCCTGTTTTCCTCTTCCTATGTTAGTACATTATTAAAATGTTTGGCTAAAGCGACCCCTCTTTCGGCAGCATCACTTATAGATGGCATATTATTTACATAGAGCTTGAGTTTCAAACAAACTAGGATTGCTCTCCTAGTCTTTAGCTTCTATTTCGAGAAATTGGGGCTCCACCCTCAGTTTCGAGGAAAAACGCAGTGAACCATGATTGGCAAAATCAGACAGCTGCAATCCCTGAATGGAGTTGTCCAATTTGTAGACATGAGCTTTGTACACATTCGCATCATCGATGGTGTTTGATTTGATAGCATAAACTATAGCCTTTTTTCCCTCTAAAGTCACAATGGGATCAAACAGCAAGGCACACAAGCTCAGGAGACAGACACCGCAGGTGTCCCAGAGACTTGCGGCCCGCAGTCCTCCTCAGTTTCCCCCTGGCATCATTCTTCTTGCGGCGGTTGATCTCATGCTGAAACGTTTTCAATAGCTGCAAATCAATGCTAGGGGCTGCCGCAGCTACATGGGCCAACATCCAAGGTGTGATGTACACCAACAAGTTTTCCCAAAAATAATCTCTCAAAAAGGGGAACAGTAGGAGAGGTTGAGGTCAGCATAATAGCTTCAAAAGCGCCTTTGACTTGTAGCTCCAGCACGTGGTGACGACAGGCGAGGCGAAGGTTCGTACGCTCCATTTCTGCCTCCAGTAACACGCAAGCGCCGATATTTGGGCCAATGTTATACAAAGTGCTGTCAAATGCCATGCCACAGATTTCTCCTTTGAACTCCCTTTTGCATGCAGTATCTTCATCAGCATCTGCCTGGACCCCCACGGTTCCATCCTTGAGGGTTGTGACCCCGGTGGGGTCCAACCCCCGACTATAGCCCTTTTTACCCTGGTGGACCAAGGTCAGTAAAATTTTAATATAGCTTTACTCGTGTGTTTCTTCACCGATAACCCTTATTATCATGTCTTCATGTACTCTTTACAGGAAAGTATGTGACAGCCATTACGCTGCAGGTGATTCGACACATCAAAGACACAGATAAAATTATACTGTTCTGTAATGATCCGCTTAAACAGGTAGAGTTCTTACTTTTCAAACTATCATACAAGCCCATCATTAATGGGTTAAGAATTATTTTTCTATGTCTTTCCACAGGAAAAGAAACCCCGTGATGACTACGAGCACCTCCTTATCTACATGGTTACTTTTCCGGGCGGCGTTCCTCACGGCAGTGTGCTGTTTTACGCCCTTCTACCCGACAACAAGACCTGGTTCATGGCCTTCACTGCCTCCTCATTGCAATGCTCAGCCCACATAACTCTCTTCTGATGAAAGAGCAGCAGTCTTCGAGGTGTCTCTGTTTATTGCTATGGTGTACATCACACCTTGGATGTTGGCCCATGTTGCGGCGGCAACCCCTAGCATTGATTTGGAGCTATTGAAAACGTTTCAGCATGAGATCAACCGCCGCAAGAAGAATGATGCCAGGGGGAAACTGAGGAAGACTGCGGGCCGCAAGTCTCTGGGACACCTGCGGTGTCTGTCTCCTAAGCTTGTGAGCCATGCTATTTGATCCCAATGTGACTTTAGAGGAAAAAAGGCTATAGTTTATGCTATCAAATCAAACCCCATCGATGATACGAATGTGTACAAAGCTCATGTCAACAAATTGGACAACGACATTCAGGGATTGCAGCTGTCTGATTTTGCCAATCATGGTTCACTGATGGTTCTCCTTGATAACTTTTTTTCTTCCAATAATTTCTTTCATGGCTTCCTGTTGCCAAATCCCCTTCTGTTGTGGATTTGAACCCCGTTAGTGCCCTATTACTTGTATGAGCTGAAAATGCCAGGGCCCTTTTGGTGGAAAGGTAAGATTTCAGTTTAGAATTCATATAAAACCTAACATCAGTTCTCTGAAGTCAAGTTTCTCTATTTATGCTCTACAATGTTGTAGGACACGTGAAAATATTTAGTTGTGCTTTTTCACATAATTAAAATACAGCAAAATTTTTTTCTTCAAAGGAAAAATGGCTTGGGCCGATAAATCAGCCTGCTGGCATTTCTAACCCATACCAACAATAGATTGGCCAGCTGGCACTATAAGGAATTCTTGCATCATGTGCAGAGATCTAGAGGTCTTTCTCCTCCCTTATTCTGATTTCAAAATCCATATTTTCCAGTTATTCTACCATCTTGACTTTTGCCGATGGCAGCATTCCAATCCCCTAAAATAATTAAGTTTTCTTTTCCTCTTACCTGCTTTATTTCTTCAGAGATATAATTATAGACGTCACTCTATTTAATAAAAATATTTTATGTGCATGTATTACCAATACATAATTCTCTACGATAGTATCACTGCACCAGGTACACTTGTGGTGGCTCCAATGAACTAATTGGCCAAATTTTTTTCAGGTAAGTTTCATATCAAAATAATAGACTGAAGACTAAATCTGATAACTTACTAGGTTATTCTACATATAATGAATTTTTTAGGTGTGTTGTCCACTGACATCCTTATATTTTGCCCAATAAATTAAGCTACATGCAGATTCTGTAAAAGTAAGTCACGTCATAAACAAGGTTAGCTCCAATGCAAGTTTGTATCTCAAAGCCATGTATTCAGTGCTCATGCCTTCATATAAATGAAAACTAGGGTTCTAAATACCCAAAAAGGAACTCTTTTTCGACCATAGCATGATGCAGATGGAAAAGAAATGTTTAGATGGAAGTATGACGAGATATGATTGCAATGAATGTTGAAAATCACAAAATATTGAACCAACTCAGAACATTTATATGTACATATAATAATATAAATAAATATAATATAGGCTTCACTATCAATAGTGCCCGTGTCATCAACCTTCAAAAGTAGAAGAGCATCAGACAAAATCAAGTATGAACTCATCATGTGAAATACGAACCAAGAAAGTCACATTCCTTTCAGAAAACCAAGAGAAGAATACAACTGACAGGTACATTTAAAAAATGCAATAATTACAAGTAAAAAAATGCCAAAAAAGTAATCCTTACTGGTAATTGAGTTACTCCCCATCAATGCCCACCAAGTCCTGAAGAAGGTACCCCATAAAAATGCTTACCAAGAATGTTTATCGGCAAACTCAAGATGGTATGGATTAGGTCATGGATTTCTCGAAATCTCTGCATGACGTAGGCCATTTCTGGGTCGTCTATGAATTGAACAATAGGTCGGGCATCTGGTGATATTTTCTTTGTAGAAATGAAATCGAAGTAAATTTGGCAAATAAGATAGGGAAAGGAAGCAGTATTTCTTACAATTGTATATTAATTATACAAGTATGCACATTAAAAATACCTACTTATGAAAAAGACCACAAAAATTGCTGGAAAATGCATCAAATTCTTAATTTTTAACCTTTTGTAAAATTCAAGTAACAGAAAAATGGTATCTCCTTACAAGCAAGTATTATGTATTGATGGAGATTTACTGCAATTGCAGTTCATTAATATCATATGTTTTTGGTTGTGACCACACAATACTCCCTTTAACCTGCCTTATGCCCTTACATGGTGTCTTAACTTCTCCTGAATATGCCCTCAGTGTGAGTTTTTAAATAGGTTGGGTTTTGGAAAGCACTGATCATTGAAATTTGCACGTCAAAAGTATATTTAAAAAAATCTAATAATCATCATTTCAACATGATATAATAATGAACTACTATCAAATTAGTAGAGTTGAGGCGGAAATGTTTCGGGAGTGAACAAATTCAGCACCAAGTAGACCAAGGAAATCTTCTGGGATAGAATGTTTTTGGGAAGGCAAGGGTCTAGCCACGTTGACACACCGGTTCCCGTGTTATCACTGAAGTTAAGCAATGTTGGGCCCGGACAGAGGTTGGATGGGTGGCCCTCCTCCATGCCTCAACCACGGTGCTCTTGTCCAGTCTGCGAGTGGTGGGCAGGTTAAATGTGGGATGGCACATTGGATCTAAAGACGTCGAAGTGCCAGGGGGGGCCCAGATGGCCTCCGCCAACCCCTCCAATTTACATTTTTTTACATGTTTTTGGGAGTAGAGCAAGGCCCAGAACTTTTCCGGGCGAGAGGTTAGCTAATGCACGAGTATGAATAATTGAATGATGTCACATAACCAGCTAATTAGGGAAAACAAAAGGTACAATTTTGAAGATTCATTTTGATACAAATTAAAAAAAAAGTAGTCATAATGCACCAAAAACTTCCAGACATGATTCTTTACATTACCAAAACATATGATGCCATATGGCACCAGATCTGCTACTACTAACTATTACTACTAACATGTGATTGAAGAAAGTCATAGTAAACTTTTCCAAGAGTACCCGGTGGCATCCTTCGTAATGCTTCCCAATTGGTGGTTTTTGAGTTGATTCGTGGCTGCTCCCTGAAATTGTAAAATTAATATTATTTTTATTTGTCATGCAACATCAAAGACTGTATGTAGTTTTGACAGATCATAATAACAAAGTACACACAGAGCTAAATGAATAACACAACTTATTTTTCCAGAAATAACTGCAGCAAAAAATTATGTCACTATCAAATATGACATCACTCATGGGTCACTTTCCTGGACACAGTTTTAATCAAACACAATTGATTAGACAATGACACAACTTGGGTTTAACTGGCTGATTCCTACAGCCTCTTCCAGATTTAAGATTGGGAACTACACTCAGCAACCCAACACATTCTACCAATTGGGATACCATGAACAAATAATATTCTATGTAAAATAACTTTTTGAGAAAAACTTTCTATAACAATTCATAGAATTATTACACACATTCTTAAAAGGTTTCATAACAATCTATGCAATTAAATAAATATATCATTTTTTTCTTTGTGCAGGTTTTATCCTTTGCAGTCATATAATAAAGAAACCTGTTTCATCGAAACTAAAGCTAAGCAGTTAGTAACAAAATTAATTTAGTTTGATCACCTCAAAATTTCTGAGCCTTCAATGTCTTTTTTCATTTCTTCATACATATATTTCCGTGCATCATCTCCAGTTACTTCTCCAAGGACAGCCATCATATCTGAAAAAATATGATCTCACCAGAGCTTTGCCATAGGAACACATGTGAGACTATAACGAGCATCGAATAAAATTATTTTCTATTGAACACCTTGCATTTAATCCATACTACACCCTAACTTTGAGTTACACGCATTGTTTACATACTTTGCTGTTTTGCATTATCCACATACTGCCGGCTTCCCAGGAAGCAGTCTTACCAGATACGAAGGGGGAGGAAGGAAAGGAAGAGGAGCATTGTTTTGCATGTCATCGGCATATTTTCAAAGGGAGGAAGTGGGATGGGAAAGGAATACATAATAGAAAGTTTGCTTGAGGATTACCCCAAACATACGAATATATCGATTGCATGCTCTTTCTAGACGAGAGCTGTAATTATTGAGGATGATGATGAGGTGGATAATAATATAAAAAATAATCAAAATAGGCATGGGTGTTCTGCAGGGTAGTCTGTTAGGACTATTATTACATTAACGATATTGGGAAAACATACATTTTTTTAAATTATCATTTATTTGCAGATTTTGCAATAATTTACATGGCAGGGCTGAATCTGAGGCAAATAACTGTGCAAATGAATGAGGATTTGAATTTGTTAAATGAAAGGTATGCTGATCATCAATAGGCATTAAACTTAGAAAATCCAAAGCAATGATAATTGGCGATTGAACTCAATATTTAAAGCTGAACTTCAAGGACTGTATTGATTATATTTGTAAAAATATTGTAAATAATTTGTATTTCATTTGCAGAACTTATAACACCTAAGGCAACCAAACTAATATATAATTACATAATGCTACTACACTATAATTCATGCACAACGCTCATGTTTTTAGCTAATAATGCAGACAGAAGTAGGATGCAAATATTACAGAATATAGGCAGGAGCTCAGAGCTGAGCTTAAAGCCACCGAGTGCATCCACAGGGTTGCAGATGATGGGTTAATCTCAGGATATAGAGGTTAGCTGTGAGATAAGCGAGTATACTTGTTGAATAAGCAGTCATGGACAAAAAGCGACGGCATTCCGAGGGGGTATAGGTCTATCTCCGGGTAAGGTAGGCCTCTAAAGGCTCTAAGGTAAGGCCTCTAAATAATACAGAACCTGTAAAGATGTCGTGACTTGGCGATTGGAGGCTGCCAACAATTATTCATTCCATCACCCAGAGTAGAGGGCAGCAGCTCTTCTTCATATGAGTGAAGATGGACACCACAGTGGTCAGTACAGAGACACTCATTTCACTACAGGCGTGGTAACAATTAACTTAACGGCTGCAGTACTATGATGTGGAAGGCAAGGGGAAAGAATCAATTATTATCCTGAGGAGTTGCAGCTACTCCACTCTTTTCTTTCTCATCAAGATGTGATGGAACCATCTTGAGTAAAATATTACAGAGGTAAAATAGTCCCCCATTCGGATCTCCAGGCAGGGACTACCCAAGAGAGTACATATATCAGTCAAGTGTGATAGTCATTTTAGGGTAGGAACATGGAATGTCTGATCACTTCCGACCTGCAGGAGATTGGAGAACCTGAAGGTAAAAATGCGGAGAATGGACCTTGACATATTAGGAATCAGTGAAATGAGATGGCCCAAAGAAGGAGACTTCTGGAGTGGAAGTTATAGGATTATTCACACCGGATCACAAAATGGTAACCCTGGAGTAGGCATAATGCTCAGGAAGAGAGCAGGACAGCATGTGAAGAGCTTCCTGCAGTACAGTGAGAGGATTATAATGGTGAAGATTGAGACCAAGCCTACAGATACCATTGTGGTTTAAGTTTACATGCCTATGTAGGACTACGAAGATGAATACATTCATGAGAATATCACAGAAGTAATAAAGCATGTAAAAGGAGAAGAAAACTTAATTATTTTTGGAGACTGAGGAAAATATGTTTTGGGGAATCAAAATGAGAGAGGAGAAAGGCATGTAGAATTCTGCACACAACACAAGTTGGTTATGCAAACACATTGTTTAAAAACCACCAACAGAGAATATATAGGTACCTGTAAAATGCCTGGAGACAAGAAGATTTCAAATTGACTACATTTTAGTAAAACGTGAACCAGTTTAAGAACTGCAAAAGCTACCCAGGTGCAGATATCGACAGTGACCACAACTAGTGGTGATGAAATTCCACTCAAGAAATCGAAGAAATCAATCAAGAATGTTTGGCAAGTAGAGAGACTAAAAGAGCCTTAACAACAGCTGGCTTTTCAGATGGCAGTGGAAAACAAGATAGAATCTGACTGTGAAATCAGTGGAGAAGAGATGGGAGAACATCAAAATCGGTCTACAGGAAGCAGCAAAAGAAGTTCTAGGGAGAAGAAAAGTTGTCAAGAAAAAGCCATGGATTACAGCAGAATTCTTAGAAAATTGATTGAAGAGAGAAGAAAATATAAGAATGTGGAAACTGAAGAAGGGCAACTTTACTACAAAAAACTTAGGAATAAAATAAACCATAAAGTGAGAAAAGCAAAGGAAGTGTGGATGAAGGATCTATGCAAAGATGTACAAAGCAAAGCAATGGAAATGAGGAAGTTGCCTACAGGATGGTGAGGAATCACTTCAAGGAACGGCCTGCAAGATGCAATACCATCAGTGACAAGAAAGGGGAACCCTTAATTGAACATGAGGATAAAGTGAAGAGATGGAAGGAATACTTGGAAGAGATGTACATACAATGGAGGCTATCTTAGAGCGGAAGTAATCAAAGAGGAAAATTAAGTTTATAAGAAAGAATCGGAAGCCCAAAAATTAGAATTTGATGCAGCTGTAAAGGACCTGAGGATAAATAAGGCCTCTGGAATAATGATATTTCTGCCAAACTAATTAAAAATGCAGGAGAGAAGACACCCAGCTGTAAAAAGCTATCTGCAACATGTACTATAAGGGAGAGATACCCACAGACTTTGAGAAGAATGTCATTATCCCTATTGCCAAAAAAGTAAGAGGCCTGAGAACTGTGAACATTTTAGGGCCATAAGCCTGACGACACATGCCTCGAAGGTATTGACAAGAATCATCTATAGAAGAATAGAACGAAAAGCTGGGGAGTTCCTGAATGAGGACCAATTTGGGTTTAGAAAAAACAAGGGCTCAAGAGAAGTGATTTTGGCCCTCAGGCTACTTATGGAGAAGAGAATAGAGAAGAAGCTACCAATATTCATTTCATTTGTAGATTCGGAGAAGGCGTTTGACAATGTGGATTGGAACTTGATGCTAAAGATTCTGAAAGAAATTGGAGTATCATACAATGACCGAAGAGTTATCCACAGCTTGTATAAAAACCAGGTGGCCATAATCAAATGAGTACCAAACAGTAGAAATGATAGGATAAAGAAAGTAGTGAGTCATTACTGTGCACTGTCTCCCATATTAATCAATGTCTAATTCGAGAAAGCCATCCAAGAAGTCAACGAAAAGTTTCCGGAAGTGAATATCCATGGGGAGAAAATCAGCATGTTACGATTCGCCTATGACATAGCAGTCTTGGCATAAATAAGGAGATTTAAAGAAGACACTAGGAAATATGGAAAGGACAATGGCCAGATATCACATGAATATCAATAAAAAGAAAACTAAGGTATTGGTATGCAGTAGGAGAAAAGAAGCTAGGACCAATTTTAAACTAAGAAGACAAAACATTGAGGTGGAAGAGTCCTGTTACCTAGGAAGGCGAGTAACCGGTGACGGACGAAGTAAAAGAGAAATGCCAGTAGAATTGCACAAGCGAAAAGGGCATTTTACCAAAAGAAGATTTTAGTTACAGCTGCAAATTCAAGCGTGGAAGCAAGGAAACATTTCATTAGAACATACATTTGGAGCATTCTACTATATGGCAGCGAAGCATGGACAATGCACAAACAGCAGCAGAGAAGTCAAGGATTGAAGCGTTTGAAATGTGGTGCTACCAAAGAATGATGAAGATAAAATGGATCCACCGAGAGACAAACGAAGAAGTCTTAAGAAGAGTGGGAGAAAAGAGATGTCCACTGATAACCCTAAAAAGAAGACTGGACAACTTAATCGGCCACATCTTGAGACACAATGGCCTGATGAAGACGATCATCGAGGGAAAAGTGAACGGGAAAGACGGCCAAGGAAGGCCTCGTATGAGATATATGGAACAGTTAGTGAAGGATGTAAAAGAGAGTAGTTACATCAATATGATGAGGTTGACCAATAAAAGAATCGAGTGGAGGGCTGCATCAAACCAATCATAGGATTGTTGACTGTAAAGATGATGATAGGTATGAGACTGTCACTAAAATGTGATGGATATACTACAATTTAAATTATAATTGAACACAATCTTTTAATCTTTATTCATAATATTAATATTTGGGTATGTGCCAAGTATTTTGATGATACCCTAATATCCAACAGTGATTTTAATAATTTTTATACCAGAATAAAGAGTAATTTATACCTTCTCATAAGAAAGAAACATCACATGCATCACTCTTTTACAATTGATAGTCATTATATACATAATTGATAGTCATAACTCAATGATCTCAAAACTATTAAAAACAATTAAAAACTGGGTACTTTTAGAATAAGGATAAAACCAAGTAGCCTACCACATTGGGCCCAAAAAAAATCACAATAGACCAACACTCCAACAGACAGTATGACACAGACTGCAATTTGAAACTAAAATTTCTTGAAAGCAATTGACCCTTGCCGACAGATAATCCCAGCACTAGCTGTACTGCCAAGAATGCGGAAGGCTGACGGTACACTCGGACACCGGAACCAACGCACACTGACCTATATCTGAACGGCCAGAACCACCAGCGCCGGGCAGTGCTAACCACGCTAATCCACAGAACTTAGTCCGTTGCTGACGAGGACAATTTACCGCAGAAGCTAAGCCGCCTAAAAACGACTCTCCGACAGAACGGGTATAGTGCGAGTGAAATCTCACTGGCCCTAAAAAGGTCCTTTCACGAGCAGAGTGTGCATGAGGAAAAGGAGAAACCATTAGCCACCACAGCCTGTCTTCCTTATGTTGCTTCTGTGTCTGGCAAAATTTCTAGGATTTTGGCCAGACACAATATTAAAACCGTCCACAAACCACCTGGGAAGCTAAAATACATCACTGTCAGAATCAAGGACCCCCTTGGCTTAAAGACTCCTGGTGTGTACGAGGTGCCTTGTGAATGCGGATTGGTCTACGTAGGAGAAACGGGATGGAACATCGAGACCCAATTGAGGGAGCACCAACGATATCTGCGCTTGGGGCAGATTGAAAAATCAGCCATTGCTGAACACAGCTTCAATGAGGACCACCGCATCAACATGCTCGGAAACTCGCCCACACCACCGGGTATTGGGACCGAATGTATAAGGAAGCCATAGAAATTCATATGCGGAAGAAATATATGAACAGGGACTACGGGTACACACTCAGCGGCTGGTGGAAACCTGTGCTGGGAAAATCAAGGAAGTGAGAAGGAAAAAGAAGCAGCAAAACGCTAGCCAATCAGGAGGCTCCCTCGACATGCCCTCCATCATCGACTAATCACGAGTCACCTGACCCGTGAGGACATGTATATAAGGCGTAAAATTTCAGGATGGCACTCATCTTGCCCTGAAGATGACCCACAAGTCGAGGATCGAAACACCGACCGAAATGGATGCCCTTACCCGGTGGACAACCTGAGAAAACTTCTTGAAACAGATATGCCGGGAAAGCACCAATTCCTACTTCGCCCTAAGATTGTCACCGCCGTGTATCTTTCTCAAGGGTCTCTGCCGTTTGCAATAATTTTTTGCTCACTCTTTTTCCACGCCTCCCCTCAGTTTGGGCGAGCATCTCAGGCACCCATCTCCCGGATATGGCGCCCGTTTGCAGGCCTCTTAAAAGATAGGCCCACGACTGGGACCTTCCCTCTCCACAACCGGACTCTTTCCTCCCCCCCCCACGCACCCTAAACCCAAACTCCACGGCTGTCATAATCCTTACCCCGACCAATACAACCCGCCCAAATTTCCTAACGGAATCACCCACCCTCACTCAACCCATCCATGCTACAAGATATTGGAGCGGACAGCCCCCTCACGAAGAGGAGAGCCTTAAAGGATGAGGTAGGGTTCACAGAGAACTTGAACTGCCATAATTCCAGGCGCACGGTAGCGAGTTACATGCGGAAAATGATTGGGAGATACCGGCATATGTGGGAGGTGAATGCACTACTATTCACGCATTTCATTTTTGATGCACCACAATCGGAAACACTGATTTGTTAGGTGTCTACGCATTCAAAAATAGTTTTGCTCAAGTAGTTTTTCGCAGAGGTTCGTAATTTCCAAAAATTCATATTTCCGAGACTTAGTGTTTTCGAATATTGCCATTTTATTACTATAGGATTTTCGTCAGGACTGGCCATTGTGCTTCGTATAATCAAAATTCGTATTATCTTGCTTTGTATTATCAGGAGTTTACTGTATACCTTTATTATGATGATCCCTTGAGAAAAAATGCACCCAAAAACTGATCAATAACTGATGAATTAACTTGAAATAACTGATGAATAGTTAAATCAGTTTTTTGAAACGCTTACCAGTTACTGGTGAAGGAATTCATCAGTTACTGTGATAAAAAAATTCCTTCGCCAGTAACTGGTGAGAAAATTCACCAGTTACTGATGAAAATTCACCAGTTACTGATGTAACTGGTGATAGAAATTCACCAAAACTGATCACCTATCACCAAAATTGAAAAATAAATGAATGTAGAGAGTTTATGTTGCATATGTATATCCTTCAGGATATCACTAGTTTTAGTTAGAATACATGCAGATGGTACCTACACCTGTACTACCTACACATAAGCCTATCAATCTTTGTTAAGAGACCTGACACATTTCTCAACACCGTTAAAACATTTCCCCATTTTGGGCCAGCAACCATTTTGTAGCTAAAAATAAGCATGACCATTATGAATATACATAACTTATATTCTCTCAACTATAAGAGAGATAAATAAGAGTTTCCCTGTGACACTGAGAACCAATGTGTGATAAAGCAGAAGGGAGCGACTGTAACTGCGCTGCTAAATATGGAAACAACTCTGCGAGTTGATACATTTTTTAATTTGATCTGACGTTCCAAAACCTTTGGTTTTGAAACCAAACAGCACGTGACATGTTGAAACCTGAGTTTTTTCTTTATAATCCTTTCCTTAGGCAAACTATTTAGAGCCGCTAGAAAGTTGGATAGTATGGTTCTGGCAGTTTCACTTGACTCCTGGTCCATGAGGATGAATATCATCTGTAGGTCCTGTCCCGGACCAATATGCAAGTTCATGGGATAATGCTGATTTTTGAGCTTCTCATACTTCTTCATCTGCATTTTTATTGCTAAGTCGAAGGCTGTCAGTGCAGATTAAGTAGCTACCATGTCATTAGTGTACCAGTCTGGAGTGTTCAGTCAAAAAATTAACAGGAAAAAGATATTATGACCGGAAGTCAAAGCATGGATCTATGGCTTGCTGGGTCAACACGCAGACCAACACACTTTTTCAGGATTCCAATCCCAAAGCAATTTTTTACGAGGATCTAAGGAACTAGGTCTCATTTGATTCATGGTTCATGAAACATTTATTCCTCTTACTATTTTCTAACATGCTTGCTGTGCATAACAGCAACATAAATTTTACAGTGGCGTCTCATAAACCTTTGCATAATTTATCATGTGAGAAGTGGCTTTTGTGAAGCATGTTTCCACCAACATACATCACTGGGACCTTTACATTTTGCGGTCACTTCTCCCAACACCAGCATACATGAAATCCATTCTTTTGGGTACAAAAATCTACATCATGCATGTACAATAAACTCTGCAAATGGCTCAACTGAAATTGAGAGGGACTTTAGAGGGCCTTAGAGTGCCAGCATGATGAATTTTTTGTAAGTATAGTGAACATTTTCTAGTAACGTTAATGTTGATTTTTATCTTACTATTGTGTGCTAACATACATTACAATCCAGTAAGAGAAGGAACACCAAACAAAGGATTTGAAAAGAGATTTGGAATGCATGCGACAAGGAAATACAAGGCAACTGTGGAGGTCACGTCTTCTTCCCCCAAGTGAAAGCTGGCTGTATGGTACGTGTAAAGTTTATATGCATAAACATCAACTATAATTTACATTGTCCATTTTACTACATTGGTTTCATTTTCTTCACCTTGAAGAAAGAGCATCTCAAACTCAAGTACCTCTACTTTTTTCACTGACCAGATTCCAGGCCATCAAATGCTGCAGCACAATTACAGACCATCAAAAATTACAGTGCATTTACAAACCAGAATCCAGTTGTTTCCAGACCATTTTCCTTCACCTCATTGAAATTTAGAAAAGCCTAGTCCTGTTATAGACCACTTACAAGAGCAAAATAAGGAATAACTGGAATAATGGGACAAGTTGTCGTGGAAGGACTGAATGTGTAGGAATGCCTTAACTGTGCACAAGCTGCGCTAGATGTGTTAATGAAATGTTCTGTTCAGCAGCCGTTCCTGTCCAACTGTGCAGCAGCTGTTCCATTCCTGAGCCGATTAAATTATGAAGTGAAAATTTATGACGGATGCGCACAGTTTGAGCACAGCTCCTGAACACTTCAGTGACCGGTTCATTTTCACCATGGGTGACATCGTTGATGACAACCAAGATTACAAATATATTGGTACTCCTAAATTTAGTTATTTATAAATACCTTGGAATGCTAAAAACTGAACTGTCTTTGACTTAATCTCTAGAGAACTATCTAGAGAAATGCAATTATTTTTATGCATCGCCTTCCTGCCACAAAGAAAAGGGTTAAAACTGTATCACATGTATAATACCTACACGTAATGATTAGACGATGCATGATTTAACCATCTTTATGTATTCCATTTATGTATCTCATATGATATGTATACATATGTATATAGACCCTCTAAATTTACCAGTAATTGCTTGGGAAATTTTCACTTATATCATTTAAAAAAGTTAAGATCTTAAAAATGAGTGCCTTTAACCTACATTGAACCAAAACCTTAATTGTAAAATTCAGATTCAACAGAATATGAAAAATTAGACTATAGTTGACTTGCAAGAACCTACGTTGTGCACGGAAACGAAATGGGCAATCCATTCATAATATTGTGCCACAACCCCATTTCACACAAATCGCTGTATTGAAGATGGTGAAATAAATAGAATGGCAACCTTCAGAAAACCTATACTAAATCTAAGCAAGTGAACAATAGAGGTTTTTACCGGATTGAAGTCTTAATTGTAAACACTTTATGGTGTTATTTTTATCCTCAGACTTCATCGTCGTATTTATTTTGTTTGATTTGTTAGCAAAATAACAAGTCACAACCTACCCGGCCGAGTAGTCGCACGGAGCAAAGACATGTACGATGATCCGGCTGTGAGTAACATCTTCTGGAACAAGTTTACTGGTATGTATTGGTAATCGAATTCCATCTTGCCTTTCGGTACATCATTTTTCATTGCAGCTCTAAAAAATCCAATATTCGATGAAAAGTTCCTGAGAACGCAGCGGGGAGTTCCTGTGCAATTCATTGTAACTGACGGAGTGGAAAAGACTAACTTAATAAAAAGACATCAAGCTTACACATCATTCATTAGCCAATCTAAAATCTAGTTGGTAGCTAAAAGCATACCAAAATAAGAATGTGCTCGAAGAAAAAAACAGACCTTAGAAGAGCACAAATGAAAGTAACCTGTACGTGCAGTAATCATAGACGCTTGTGAGAGCTTGAATTTGACGGCCATTGGCATCTAAGTTTGCATTTTTGATGAACATTTGGAAATGAATACATTTTCAATGATAAATGAAGAATTGGGCCCTGGCTGATTGGTTTTTCTTCTCAATGATCGGGACAGCATAAAAGTCATTACGTTTCGAAAGCTACGCGCCTAAGTTTTATTTTTTTATTTAACATTTTACGCACAGCAGTTCTCATTGGCTGATTGAAAAGGATATCCACCATATCCACGTTCATTGGTCAAGCAAGTGCGATTCACGATTGTTCTTTCGTGAACAGAAGTTGGTTGTGGATGCCGTGACCAAAGGCAGCCCGCCGCCGCATCAATCCGTCCTTGAAGGACATGAACCGGTAGAGAATGGAGAGAGGGGTAACCTACTTTGACACGGGATGGGCGCTAAGGGTACAAGCCATGCACACTGACACATATGCCACCTCTTAGCACACCCGGCCATCTTGAGGAGGATTTCCCATGAGTCCTCACGTCGCGCTTGGTACGAAGTCATGTGAGAGATCTTATGAAGGCACAAGGGGCATTAAAATACGGCATCTTAATTCTTGTTTTTTATCTTACCAGCGCGTTGTATTGCAGTAATGTTTTTGAGGTTTTTTTACATTAAGAGACTTGAGAAACATAAGCAATTATTAGCTTGAGAAAGAAGAATAAAGAAATATTTGTTGTAAAATGGCATTCCTTGGCGAAAGTGTGGTGGTAACTTTCACATATTCAGTACTATTAACATCGCGATTCTAAATAGCGACAACGGATTATTTCATAGTTTTTTCGTTGTAGCCATTCAGCAAATTCCGTTGGGGTAGGTAGAACCCTTTCCTACAAACCTTAAAAGGATTAAATATAGATTTTTTTGGGATTCTCCATGACATGCAATCCAGATTTCTTAATCCTTCATAAATATAGATATATCAAACAAAGATTTAATCTGGATTAAACACATCTTCATGTATTACATTTCTTTACTATTACCAATATTGTATTTCTTTGCATATTTTTACCCTTGTGACGTAAGCATTATTTCATTATTAATACATTTTTTGTGTGTGGACCTACTTTGCTGATATTGCATAAACTATGTAATTTTGATGTGTCTTCTATGTAAAGATCATTAGACAAATAAATTATATTATCATTATATATACTTTGCATCCTATAAACATCTCGATTTAATATTGCTCAGGGAATACACAATTCATTCTATAATATCAATCATTAAATACAGATTTTCCTATATTCTTGCACTGTTATCAACAGATTGAATTATAGAGTATGGGGAGGTAGATGGATAGGTGGGTAAGGAGGAAGGGTAGAGAGAAACCCAGTTTTGGCATTAGCACTGCTCTTAATGAAATGTGCCAAGGGGACCATGGATTAATATCATGGAGTACTGGTCTAAAAGTGCTCTCCAAAAGGCACACAAGTAGAGACTACTGGGCTTTTTCTGATGCCTTCCTCATGCCAATGTCCAAGTCAGTCGTGCCAGTTCACCACGCTCATCAAGGCAACTGCAATGTCTGCTCCACCTTCACCATCAAGCTGTGCAGTTACACTTGACATCACTGTGCTGGTCACAGCTTCCAAGATATACAGCCCCTCCCTTTGGTGGCCCTTGAAAATCTCTTCACCATTCAGCCTTCCCACACACACATTCTCCATAAACTTACGAGAAATCCTTTTCTCCGAAAGCTTATCACAAGAGATCAAGTTATAACCGAATTCAGGTACAAATATCACTCCCTTGAGTTCCTAAGTACATCCACCGCATTCGTTTTTAAGTGCGACAGGGACCACCTCTTTACCCTTCACTGGGACCTTCCCCTTGCCCATGTTTATAAATCAGCTCACAGGGATAAGAAAATATAGCCTAATTTTTGCCAATGTAGTCAGTAGAGGCACTATCCAACAGCCACTGGTTACCATTTATGTGCAAAGCAGGGAGATTCACCGCACTGATGCACGAAATTACCCTAGATCTGCTTTCGCCACCCATTCTATCCTGATTGTTATCTCTAATTAATCATCATCATTGACTCTTTTCGCTACAGGTCCCTCACCGTTACAATTGAAACATTTCACTTCTAATTTATTTGGACACACGTTTGCCAAATATTCCAACTGGTAACACTTTGCTTCCAACAGTGGCGTCACCTCTCTGGAAGGTCTGTATTGTCGACTGAAACTGATTGCCACCTCTTCTACACTGGCTACTTCAATTGCAGTTAGATGCGAGGGCCCCTTGCACTCACTCCATGGTCTTGCCCAAGGGGTTCATCTTCCTGCGATAGGGATGCATTCACTTTCTGCGATGTGAGGTTTTTATTTCCCCCACCACAATGGCTATCGTAACTTTATACTTTTCTTCAGGGAGCCCTGTTAGAAATTGTCCGGCCAGCTGACTATCACTTAGCTCCAAACCATACCCATTGGCACTTTTAATCACTCTATTTAAGCTCTCAATCTCTGCCATATACTGGTGCATTGTCTTATTGGGGTTTTTTATCAGGATCATCATTCTCTTCTTCACTTTCAGGGCCATGGTGAGCGAGTACATTGCGTGTATACCTTGTAATATTTCCCATACGTCCTTCGCAAAATTGCAATCTTAAATGTCTTCGACTTACTCCCTCACGACGTGTTTGAGCAGGAACCTGAGTGCCTTTCTGTTGAATCGTGCCTGGTCAATGTTCAAGTCAACCTGTTCATCAGCATCAAACCCGGGGTCAATCCCATTCCAGCAATTCCTTTCTATCACCTCAGCTTTAGCCACTCAGGACTATGCATACCATATTCACTCATGTAATCCGTACACCTTTTTTTCCGAAACGCTGGTGAAAAAATGGGGGTGCGCGGCTTACATGAATCCTCCAGATTTTTGTGTAAGCCACGCACCATATTTCCTCAAATTCCTGCCGTTTTTTTCTCCAAGTTTCGAATTTTGTAAACATATCAACGTTAATTCGTAAGTATGATCTAGTAGTAAATCGTGCATTGCAAAGTATTCTGAAATTTTGAAGTAATTAGTAATAAAAATCCATGCATAACAAAGCCTGAGTGTACAACAGTACTTGAAGAAACACTAGATTAGAAACACCACTTGACAAAGCAATACATTTATCGTGTATAGATCGTACGTAGTACAGCACACAGTAGCAATATGTATTAAAATATACATTGTATCCTGTAATCTGCCGCATGGGGGGGGCAGCATCTTTGTCTTCCCAAAATCGTAAGTGGAGTTTGTTTCGGTATCACGTATCTGTTGCAACATTTTTATGCAAATGATAGCTTCTTTTGCGTACACATTAAAGCTACATTGCAAAGACACAACAAAGAATTTTTTACTCAGTGGCAAGAGTCGTATGCTCAGAGATTATACCTTCTTATTATCCATGCTATCTGCACCATGCATGAGAGTAGTAAAAGTTCGAATCGATCATTTGGCATTTTAAAATAATTTGCAATTATTGCCCTATAAATGAATTCTGATGTGAAATTGTGCTGGTTTCCTGTGAGTACAAAACTACATATTATAGGTGATGCTGAAAAATTGGAAATCGAGCTGCAGGAAGGAAATACGGTCTGAATCTAGCAGTAACGAAAACTAAAAATGAGAATTGTTATGATAAGAATATTTATTAGTGATTTATGATTCTATTTCTGCGAATGCATTTTTCTTCAGTTTTATAAGAATTATAATTGTAATTACATTGAACTTAGTTTTTTCCACGTGTTCCCAAGACTTTCCGATGTTGTTAAATCACAGGTTGCAATTGTATATATTTCTGCAATTATTTCAATTGGACGTTATTTTGAACAGATGCCATTTTTATAGCTGGATGATGTGATCGTATGTAACTGTGATTGCTGTGAGATGCTACGAGAAAAAGATGCACAGTAAAAGAGGCCATGCATCGATGCTCGACACGATGACAACTGTGACAATGTTAACTTGTAATTCAATCAATTAATGAGAAAGACGTACACGTAATTTAGGCACAGCATTTATATTGAAGAACGTGCATTCATGTTATGACAAAATGATGCAGGCTCAAGGGCAAAAAAAAAATAATTTTTTAATAAAAATAATTTTTTTCCTCATGAGCCTGCCCGAAAATAGGGGTGCGCAGGATACACGAGGGTGCAGCTTACACAAGTAAATACGGTAATAATTGTCTCCAGTCAAATACTCCATCCCGCTAATGAACTCTCTTCCTTCCACCATCTTGACTTCCTTTTCTCGTGTGAAGTACAAGCGGGCAAAACTTAGCTTTACATACTTAAACTTTCATCTCTTCACTTCCACATCTGGATCGCGTTCCCTGGGCTCATAACCTTTAGAAATAGCTTTTAAATAACTCACGACTGGTGGATATTCACTTCTTTTATTGCACCTCTGAGTATACATCTTTACAGTCGACTCGACAGGTCACGCTGACAGACAGCCAACAGCAATGCGTTGCAACTGCGCATGCATTACTATGCAATGGCTACGTCAATCAAGACAATGGCAGTTATTACAATACAATTCCAATATATAATGGCCCCTCTTCTGCAGCCTTCTATGGGGCTTCACTTGTATGTGCATATTTATGTAAATTTATGTTCAACATCAACTTTCTTCACTGTAATCAGTAGTTTACGTTCACAATTTAAAGTTATTCCAGGGAAGCAACTGACAGCTTAGGTCATTGGCACTATTTATAATATAAGGATAACTGGATAACGTACTAAAGGTAGTTTTTTCAGGGAAAGAAGGGAGGAGAGGAATCCAGCTTTATCATTATCCTACTCTTAATGAAAGGTTCCAAGAGGATCATGGTTTAACACACACCCGACACATAATGATTTGCATTTCAAGATAGGTTTTCCATCATCAACAAGGAATTCACCAATTGTATACATTATCTAATATTTTTTATATCTGATGAATTCCACCATAGTGGGGTGAAATGCATTGTGCTGCCACGTAAACCTCTGGAAGGTTATCAAGTCTTTTATTCATAAATGAATATTAACAACTTCCACCAAGTCAAACCTGATATTGTGAATTTTATTACCTCACATAAGGAAAAGATGATTACTGCTCTTTTCAGATAGGTATGCTACACCTCTACTTTTTGATGGAATGAAACAGCTAAATGAAAAAATCAAATTTTTATTCTACAAATTCATTAACAAGTATATACATAGGAAGTAAAAGAAACAGCTAGAACAGTCACTTTGGCACAATCAAACGTTTTATATTTAATTCACTCAAGATACTGTCAACTGATTCTTCCCACCTTTTTTCAAAATAAACATTCATGAGGAATTTGGCTTCAAATCCAGTACGAACAGCCCATGGTAAATAGTGGCTTACATATTTTTTTCGTTGCCTGAAAAGGAATATTAAAAAAAAATAATTTGAATTTGATTGCATTATTGTTGTGATACTTATTCAAATACACAGACATTATGAAGTTAGGTCAAGAGAGTCTTATACATGCACCCATATTGGTCAGAAAACAGTTTTGCCAACTTCACTGCTGGCAAAACTGCTGTTTGAGCTGTGTGTACCGGTGTCAACCTCATTGAAAGCAAATGTCAACTTCACAGTAGAAAGCTTCATATGGAACCAGATATCATATTTCTTAAAATGCAAATTTATCAAGGAATTTTTTCAGTAAATCTAGTAACTATGGCACTTGCCATTATCTATAGTTATAATTTCAAAGTTTTTGTCATGCACTTTGATGCCTCTCTCCTTTCTGGTACAGAAATGATACCAAAATGTTCAAAAATGTTATGATCAAAGCCATAAGCCATGCTACAATGCAAAAACATTGTAAAATCATTTAAGAAAAATGAAACTTTATTAATTCCTCTCTCATAAATGACCTCTCACCACTCATAATGTAGGAATGAAAACCCAAAAGTTTTTTAATCCCTCTATATTTACAAACACAACTAACATGCACTATAACAACAAAATATTTGCAAGTTTTAAAACAGATGATTTAAGTTCACACCCTGAAAACCACTAAATATCCAGCTTAAGATAAGTTGCAGTTTGCATCTTGAAGTCAGAAGTGAACATCTGACAGATACATGCACAATGAAACTTGGGCAAAACTATTTTACAAGCAACATCATTGATGATGAAGAAATCCTAGAAAAAAACTAACCATCCACACCATCACACCACAAATACCTTATGAATTTGATACTTATGAACCTATTACTGACTATTTGAATACTCAGCAAAACCTCGGATGAGAGGCAGCATTTACCAACAAATCTGACAAGAATGCATTCGAGACATCAGGCAGTCAAGTACCTGAGCGACACACTTTTTTTAAACCTCTTTCACCTCAACATTTATGACCATAAAGTTAAATATTCACTAAAATCTCCTTATATTTTATCTGTAAATCTTGAGGTAGTGACCATAATTTTCCATGAAATAGTCAGAAAAGCAACATATCTATTTGGACTAAATTTGGCTAAATGGATGAACATATGTATCTGCAAGAGGTAGTTGAATATTAAAATGAAAAAAGGTGATGTGTATTACAGTTTCATTTTGTTTTGTCATGCATAGACTTATGCAGAGTTTATTAGCCACAATTAGTGCTTGCTGTTGTGTAGGTATACATATATTGCATACTGTTGTTTTTATTGCTGACAAGGAGACATCATGAAAATTATGTTAAAGAAAGCTAAAGAAGTATTTTTTCTTGAAACTGAAGAAAAAATGCAGAAAAAGCATCATGGCTTTCTCTCCCATAGACCTGGGTTCACGAGATAATTGGTTCTAAAGAATTTCATTCCATATAAATTCTTTGCATCACACCTCCCTTTGTAGTAACTGCCGTGGCTTAGGTAGTCAAGGCATAGGTTCAATTAAGTTTAGCAATCACATGATTAGGTAGTGCCATGGGTTTAGGCCTCACTCGAGGAACTTTTTCTAGTTAAATATCATTTGGAAACAATTGTAGGATGCCGATACATGTACACCATTAGCATCAGCATTTTCTCTCTTGACCCTATATCCTGGATTTTCAATTATCCTTCCAGGAGAGTATTGCAGCTGATTGCAGGATTCTATGCTTTGTCTTATAAGATACTTCACCAGCGGAGGGTGTGTCATGGTAAAATATTTTCAGGTTTTGAAAATCCGAGGACATTTTGTGGCAAGACAGAGCTCAATCGGTCTTGGGTATTTATTTTGGTTGTTAAAGCTGTAACAAGCTACCTTCACCTGCCTTTGTTGCTCATGTATGTGACTGTGCATCCAGCATTGTTCACGAAAGATATTCTGATTACAAAGTATTAAACCAGGAAAAAAATGACATAAGTGAGGTCCAAACCCATACCACTAATCAGAAGATTACAAAATAATAGTCCAAACTATTCCTTAACTATACCAAGGTTGTGGCGGTTGCTACAGAGGGCTGTGTAATGTCAAGTATTTATACAAACAAAATTCTATAGAACCAATTTTCTTGTGAACCCTATGGGAGAGAAATCTGTGACACTTTTTTTGCACTTCATCACCAGTTTCAGAAAAAAAGGCTTTGTTAGCTTTATCAATATATTTTTCATGATGCCTCATAATGAGTAAACAAATAAATTTAAGTCCATCGTTCGCATTGAAACTAGCCACTTTCACTTGATCACTTCTCCGACAATTTATATAGAAGTTAAAAATTCCACCATCAGCAATGACATTTAAATGATAAAATTTTTGTATTCTCATTAGGAACATTTCATTCATATCAAAGTGCAGTGCACAGGGAATGATAAGGACAGAAAGTAGTAATATGCACCCCCACAGTGAATACCCCTATTGAGTACATCATAAATCAGCATAATGAATTAATATGCTACTGGAGAAGGCTCACTACAATTTACAGTGATTTTGGCATCGGCATGATAAGTTTGTCCAGTCATTCAATTCTAAACTTATTAGCAAAAGATACATAAAGACTTACTTGGCACTAAGTTGAAGAGGACCAAAGAGAGCTCCTGCAACACACATGGGTAAACCAGTTTGTATACCTTCAACCCACTTAACAGTTACCTCACCTGGAATTACACAATATATGTATTGAATTAGTTGTATGGAATGCTGCCTGGGAGCGTGATCTTTAAAAAAATGATAATTTACATTTATTTAATATTAAATCCAAAACCACTTGTACTTTTCCACATTATTTTTAATGCGTGATGTATTTCAACTCACAGAGCCATTTTCAAGTACTTATTTATATGCATATAGAATTGAACCACATCATTTTGTACTGCCCTCCTTGGTTGCTAAACAACAAAAGAAGAACTAGATTTATGTTTTACTAATATTACATACTCGCGGCTGAGCTTAAAGCCACCGAGTGCATCCACTGGGTTGCAATGGTGGGTCGACCTCTAGATATAGAGGTTAGCTGCAAGATAAGCGAGTATACTTGTTGAATAAGCAGTCGTGACCAAAAAGCAACGGCATTCCCAGGGGTATTGGTCTATCCCTGGGTAAGGTAGGCCTCTAAATAATACAGAATCTGTGAAGATGCCATGACTTGGCGAGCAGCTCTTCTTCATATGAGTGAAGGTGGAGACCACAGTAGTAGGTACAGCGACACTCATTTAACTACAGGCATGGTAACATTTACTTTAACGGCCATAGTACTGCCATGTGGAAGGCAAGGGGAAAGCACCACATTATTATCCCGAGGAGTCGCAGCTACTCTACTTTTTCTTTCTCATCAAGACGTGATGGAATACTTCTGAGTAAAATATTCCGGAGGTAAAATAGTCCCCCATTCGGATCTCCGGGCAGGGACTACCCAAGAGAGTACATCAGTCCAGTGTGATAGTCATTTTAGGGTAGGAACGTGGAATGTGCGATCACTCCAAAACTAAAATTACTTTGTAGAAAAACATTTGATCCTTTCTGTCGGCATTTGCAAAGTAAGAGAAATAAAAGGGTGAACTTGCGGTGCAGCCAAAAGTACTGGAATACCTAAAGTTTCTAGGGCAAAGAGCTGCACACTTCACTCGAAGAAAACAACGACCAAGAGGTCACTCATTTTTACAATACATGCCCCTCCCTCTCCCCATTAAAGAAGGGAAGAACAGGAATTATATCTTTTTTTAAATACAAAGAACCTTTATAAGAGGCCACATACCGATTTTGAACGCAATCCAATCAGTGTAACTCATAAAGAGAAAATCCCAAAAAAAAAGGTGTTTTTCATGATTTTAGGATAATTTGAACACGATGAGCGATGGTTCTCTCCCCCTAAAAGAAGGAGGGAAGGGGAATTACATTTTTTTACACAAAGGACCTTTAGGAGAGACCACGTACCGATTTTGAATGCAATCCAATTAGTCACTTATTTAAAAAAAATCCTGAAAAAAGTAATATTTTTTCGAAACTTCGAACGAGATGTGGTCTGATTTAAAAAAATTTTCTTTCTTTGTGATCAGGGTGATGAGTAGCAACTTTTCCATGCTATTACGATTCCATTTGGACACTTTTGTGTTTTTCGGCCCACCCTATTATCCAGGGCTTTCTGCATAAGTCCAGAGACCATATTGAGATACTTTCCAGGGATGAGTATAGCCACATCATCTGCGTATCCTTGAGAGTATGTGCCAGTCCTATTCAGTCTTACAAGAAGACTGTCGACTACCATATTCCAGAGGAGTGGAGATAACACTCCTCCCTGAGGCCAGCCTCGAGCCACCGCTACCTTCATTGAACTGCTTCTCTAGACTACTTTGACAGTTCTCTGTTCCAACATGTATCTAATCCAGCTCACAATGTGAGCATGGGTTCCATGTCTTCCTGCTGCAATGCAGATTTGATCGAAGGATGTGTTATTAAATGCTCCCTCGACATCAAGAAATGCCCCCAGTCCGTACATTCCATGAACCAGCACTCCCTCAATCCTGCTAATAAGATTGTGGAGCACTGTCTCCATGGATTTTCCCTTCTGGTAGGTGTGTTGATACAATTTACGAAAATTACCACGGTTTATGGAGTTGAGATTACTTACCCAACATGTTAATAGGCATACCAAGCAGGGCATGAACTAGATCATGTACTTCCCGATATCTCTGCATGATATAGGCCAGTCCTGGATCATCCACAAATTGAACAACACGTCTGGAGTCAGGCGTTATATTCTGCAAAAAGTTAAGAAATGAAATGAATAATTTCTTTGGGTTCATTATTAACATTATGTCATTTTGAAAAATACATTTAAAAAATGAATTTCTTTAATTTTTTGGTGCGGTTGGATAGATCATCTGTTACATGACAACAGTTTCTTCTCCACAACGGGAGACATCTTCTTTGGCCAAATCTGCCCATTTTTTGCCAAATTTAACAGGTCACTTTGACCCGAGGACACCTCATATCACATTTGAGAAATTGTTGTCATCCAATGCTGACTTATTGAATCAGAAAAATGGGATCAGATATGACAGGATGCTGCAAAAGTCTACGTTTGAGAATTTTTTAATGTTACAAGCTAACTTTGACACAAGATTGGAAGAAAAACTTAATTTTTTCATGAGATGAATTATTTCCAATGGCAGAGTATACACACTCATTATTTTGCGACAAACCAATTAACAAGGGTTTTCAATTTATATTACAGTATTTGTCAATTAAGCAAAGAGGCAACGTGGAAAAATGCCCTGTTGTACAGGCAATCCCTAGATGATGCAAGCATAAACATAGTCTATTTGCTTTAACTTGGTGGACATTTATAGTCCACTGCGCCAGTGTGCTTAGTCCAACTCAGAGAGAGAGGGTAGACATGCGCAAACTTTGGACTAGTCTGAACCAAAATCACTTACTACACATGATGTATGGAAGGTAGACTCCATCAAATATTCCCCCTCTTCTCCACTTATTTCCCTCAGGTGACTTGTAATTTGCTAGGTTAACGCAAATTTTCTGTACATACTTACACAAAAGGCAACCGAGTCAAAAAAGAAGACATTCAGATGATAATTTTTGAATGAGAGCGAAAACTAAGTTAAATGAATTTAGTTGTATATATAAGTGTGGAGAAGAGCTAGAGTTTTTTGCTCAAAACATATGCGCTCCTTTTTTTCATTGTTCTTCACTCTGTATAGGACATAACTATTTGTTTACATACGAATTACATTAGTAGATGAAGAATTTCCCAAGCTGTAAACGTTAAGGGCAAAGGGGAAGAGGAGGGGGAGATTTAGAAGTCAAAACTGAAAAAGTACATTTGTATATACAAATGAAAGCAGTCCTCAATTACTTACTATGCACGCAAAGAAGGTTGCTCACACACTGCAGTCACCCTCATGAATCCCAATCACAAATACAAGTAGGATTTATGAGAATTTCTCCATTACTATTGACTCGTCATACACACAGACACTAAATAAAAGAGGGGAATATAATAATGATGATAATAAGTAACACCAATTTATGTGTATGAATGTATGTTCAACGGGTCACTGGCGATGGAGAAATCCTCCTAATATCTGCTTGGATGTGCGTGACTGAACTCAGGAAGGTGACTGTATTTTGTTCACAAACCTGAGTGAGTGAGAGACTGTGTGAGTTACCCTTCCCTAGAATTACTTTGTATTCCCTCAATTTTTATGCGTGTGACAAGTGACTGACAATTGCAGTAATAGCACTACCCACATAGCATGCAAGGTTGCAGCAAGTTTGCTTGAGGTTAGCATGCAGCCTGCCAAGATTAGCAATCTAGATGTAAGTCTGCCATCATTGTCACGTTCGGTGCAAGTTGCACTCGACCTGCATCAAGTGTGCCGACCTTGTCAACTTTGCTGCAGGACTCACGAAAATTGGCAGTATTAGTAGCATTAGTGCAAGACCCAAGGCAATAGCATCTATAGGGTTCCTACTAAGGAAGGAGTAGAGTTACCCTATCTCTACCCTTGCTTGAACGTGCACGGCTTACTTGCCGCTTACCTTTCACTTAGGAGAAAAACAATGCAAGCTATATTGAAGAAAGGTGAGTTTATACAAAAAATTAGTGCGAAATTAACTTAAGCACGTAACTATAAATTAACTAACAAACTGGAAGAACAAAGTTGAAAAGTTCGTGAATATAGATTGATTACATCAGTGGTATTGATGTCAGGGTTCCTACTTATATCGCCTAGGATCCTGTGGCCCATCTGACGAACAAGGCGATTGGCATGTTATTGAGTAAACTCTTTATCTCTCCTGGAGTTGAAAGAATATCAGTATGAATATTCATAACAGTCATGCTTATTTTTAGCCACAAATGGTAGTTGGGTTTTAAGGGCGCAAAATACCCGTGTCAATATTTTGTACAGTCACTAATGAATTAATGCCAGCCAGCAGCTGTATTTATATGGCCTTCCAACTGCTGGTTGTTAATGGAGAAGTGATTAATAGCCATCGTCGAAAATAGTAGGTCGTCAGGTCAATCAATGTGTTTAGATAAGACACTTAAGGCTAGGATATATGCATGCAATGTATGAATGAGAAATATAATTTGCGTATTTAATCATGAAGATGAACTTGTTAAAATCATTTTTTTTTTTCAATTTTGGTGCTAGGTGCACCCATGCAAGTAGTGATTTTTTTGTGATAGCTAATTTGTTTCACTACATGGTACAGCTCCTCTGTACAATTGCATGCTCAAGGCAACGTTTTTGTGTGTGGCTCATGAACGCTTCCCTACCCTCTCTTTTTGCTAGGGTTGAAGCTTGCACAGGATTCGCATGCAGCTTGCAAGCAACTTGCAGTACAACTTTGCAGCAGGTGCAGTAGTCGGATTGCAGCAAGCTTGCTGCAAGCTTTAATTATGCCGATGCACGCTAGCTATCTGGCAATGACAAGCTATGTGGGTAGTGAGTGGATGTGTGAATGTATCCTTTGTATACATTGATATTTCTTCATATACTTGATTTTGTGTGAATGACAAGTGATTGAGAACTTCCTTGACTTCTACATATTTTTTCTATCCCCCACCTCTTCCTCCTTCCTAGGCATGAGATTTCCCTACCTTCTCCTTTCCTCCAACCCTTAAGATAACGGCTTTGGTAAATGTATTCTTCCATGATAATGTTCTCTATTAAGCCACCATACCTAAGCACATTTGCTTCAGTTTTCTTTCCAGCAATGAAATTATGCCAACATTGATTTAGACTAATGCATTAAGAGAATGCAGAGAAGCCCTAGAACTTCAAATGGAAGTAATTGAAATTTGGCGGATAGTAACTCCCAGCATTCCTCAATCATAATCACCTAAATTATTTTCAACTTATGTAAATTTTAACAGCCATTGTGAATGTGGGAAATAATTACTCATGTAACTCAGGGACTGCCTGTATATAGTTTATTTTTAGATGTGGGTTAGTGGGTATTTAACATCCAAAGAAATTTCGGTTCCTAATTCTAAAAATTGAGTATTTAAACTTACATGATGGTTGAGAAATTCTGTATAAACTCTTCCAAGAGTCCCAGCAGGCATTTTAGTTAACTTTTCCAAATCTACAGTTTGTGAGTTGATTCGAGGCTGATCCCTAAAATCACAAAACAGCACGTAAAAATTTTGGTGAAGGATGCTCCTACGATGCTCTGTCATACAATTTCCATAAACATTTGTATCCAGTTAATATAATTTTTCCAAGACGTGTTGGGAATGTAATGAAACTCACATGGTCAGTCACAAAACTAATTTACAACAAAAACAATGACTTTATCCCTGGAAATTATGGCTGGTTGGATCGGATCCAAAGATATCCCGATCGGAGATTTAAAATTTTCATGTCTTAGGGACCGAAGCATCCCTAGAATGGAATGTAGGTACGGTAGACATTTACAAGGAGAGGTTGTGTAATGCGGGTCACAAAATCAGATGAAAAATTTTCCATGCAACAAGAAGAAAAATAAAGTAATGTGTGTTTTGGCCTTTTCCTCCATATCGCCTGGTGTCGCAAGAAAAAAATTAGTGAATGCCATGCCTAGCCTACATTCACAGGGCAGAGATGGACAACGAGAGCTTGTGTACTGCAGGTTAAATCCTTATAGCAATCTAACGTTTTCTTTAAACCATTACATCAAAAATTTCATCTTCAATTTCCAACCCTTACATGTGTTTACTCTCTTTTTTATACTCTTATTGTTTGACACTCGGAGTATGAACCTCAGGTCTCTGTAGACCCGAGAAACACAAAATTTATTTTCGAAAAAAATTTCATATTTGGGTCATTCCACCTCAATTCAACAAACGTTTGTCCCTTAGGGTCTCAGATTTTGATAAAAATTGGTGTATGGGAACATAATCAACTCAAACTGAATACCCTCAAACAGATTTGTGAAAAAAATTTTTTGAGCGAATTATGCGTTTTAATTTTTTCGCATTTTTGCAAAAATCCGAGCCTTAAATCATATTATCACTTATATCTCCGCTTGTAATTGTCATACATCAATGATTAATAGCTCTTTTTAAAGCTAAATCTTTATTAAATGCAATTATATAAATAAAAAATTATTTTCTTCTAAACCCTATTGTTGTTCATTACTAATGTTTAAAAAATTGTTAATAAACTTTTCTCAAATACTCCATCTCAGAATCAGTCAAAACTTTTTTCCGTAATCCAAAGATACCCAGCTAACTATTCCAAAAATAAAATTTAGTGGCAATTCATAAATGCGTTTTTTATAAATATTTAAACATTTACAATATTCTCTCGCGCAGCCCGTCGGCTCCCCCCTGGAATACATGCACCGGACACGCGATGCAAGCCTAAAAATTTCCTAATTGCTCAAGGTTGTAGCTATATGACATAAAAATATATTATAAACTATAAATGTACAACAATTGTTATTAGTTCTGTTAAATGGATGTTTGCAGAGAAATTTACCATTGAGCCCCACTAAAGTTTCCAGGCGGATTAACTTTTATTTGAGCTAAAAATCTGTGACAATTAATATGAAAAAACTTTTAAGAATCTTCAAATATAATTCATTGATGAAATGAAATGAAAATAAATTACAATAATGGAATTTTTGCGTCATTTGTTCTAGCAGAAAAATGTCTTAGTGTTTGCTATCTCAGTCTTTTTATCTCTATAGACAATTTTACTGCAAACTCCGATTTTAGTGTTAAAATATTTTTTATCCATGCAAAAAAATTTCATTTTCAAATCGAGTCGAGAGCCTGCAGCTGTGGCTTTTCGTGCATTGAGATGTTTTCCGTAAACGTAGCTCTCTCAAAAAAGAAATATTTGATGGCACCTACGGATTACGGCAAGAAGGTAAAAACCTTTCCACTTCCTTTCAGAACCCTATTTTTATGACCCCGTTGGTGGTCAATTCTGCCCATTGCGGTATGTGCCTTAAAACTTGAAGGAAGACCATCTCGCTGCACGTGTTTTTGTTGACAGCCGCGTTTATTCACCGAAGAAGTCTCAGTTTGTTTTGGTCTGTCACCGCGTGTGCATCTCCTTATTCAAGAGCTGTCTGCCTTCTCTTTTTTCCATACATAGTTTTTTAACCTAATTGTCAAAATTTTATCAACATTTGCTCCATCGGCGCAGTGAGAGGAGAAAAGTGTTCGCGAGACAGTGTCTGAAAATGTATCGTTTATTGCTTTCTATTCAAAGCGTCAAAAACAGTGTTGTAATCCACTGAAACTGCATTGCATTATCTGTAGTGCTAATTTATATAAAGTTACTGCCAAATATTACAAATCGAAAATTTTCAGCACTATAGTGATGTCTTTGGTCGAGGGCAGAAAATTGTGTCGTCAGTGCAGAGTGCTTCTGAATAAGGGAGTCCCGAAAGGTGACACACCAAGGTCTCCCATCAGTCATCAAGAAGACGTTGCTGAGCAGCTTGTGGCTGCAGAAGCAGCACTGTCACAACCGGGGCCTTCTGGTTTGCAATTTGCGGAGGCTCATGTATCCCTACCTAGGCCTGGGCGATATTGATAATTCAATATCGGGATACGATAATGTTAGCATGTCGATAAATATCAATAAATTATCGCCCCAATATTTTATCGGGGCACGATAATTTATCGGGACCCGATAATATATCGGAGCACGATAAATATCATGATATCGCGCCCCGATAAAATATCACGATAAATATCACGATAAAGGATCGTGATATTTAGTGAATTTTTACCGAAAAATTGTTAACAGCATATTTTGGCATTACTACGTGTAAAGCAATCAAAACAATGCATGTTACTGAAAGTTACTTTTGGTAATCATCTAAAGTAAGATCACATTATTCTAGCAGGTAGAATAGTTTGTTTGCTGAGTTTGTTTCGATATTTAGATCAGCGGACAATACATACACTGATTTGCTAACAGTTGTTTTCAGTTCCTTTCAAAATTTGAACATGATGTCACCTATAAACTATCAGACCACTGGAATTGAAAGAAAGAGTGAGAGAGAACTGCTGAGAATTTGCATTAGCAGATAGCAGAATAGTAAGTTGTCAAACGTACTTGCTCCAGCTTAAGCGAAGGCCAACTCAACGGCTGTCTTTTTCCGATATCACGATCTTTTATCGTGATATTTATCGTACCCCGATATCTTATCGTGCCCCGATAAAATATCGGCCCCCAATAAATTATCGCGCCCCGATAAAATATCGCACCCCGATAAAATATCGGGACACGATAAGACGATATTTATCGAGCAACGATATATCGTCTATTTTAAAAACTCAATATCGGATTCGCGATATATTAAAATATCGCGATATTTTACGATATAATGATATATCGCCCAGACCTATCCCTACCCACAAACAACTCCAGCAACGACAGTGACTCACAAGGAGAGAGCGATGATGCACCTTATTCACCTCGTCAATCTGTCCTAGAAAAAATCAACCTGAGTTTATCCGAAATTGGCAAATCACCATTAAATAGAAAAAAAATGAGAAGTAGAAAAAACTCTAAAGAAAAAATTCATAAAATTACTTCTTTTTATCGAAGAGCAATCGGGAAAGTATGGGGAAAAGCAAAAACTTCCTTCGGCCCATAAGAGTTAGTAGGGTGTGAAATGCTAAGTCAACTCAAGGAAAAATTTGCTGAACCTAATTCCAACAGTGAAAAAATTTTAGTCCTGTCTACACTGCCTAAACCTGGAGTGTGGCAAAAATTCAAGAGAATTTTGGATCAACTCAATAATTAGCTCGAAAAGTGAAAGAACAAATAACAATTGTTGACAACATTTGTAGTTTATAATATATTTTTATCTCATATAGCCACGACCTTGAGCAATTAGGAAATTTTTTGGCTTGCATCGCGTGTCCGCTGCATGTATTCCAGGGGGGGAGCCGACGGGCTGCGCGAGAGAATATTGTAAATGTTTAAATATTTATAAAAAACGCATTTATGAATTGCCACTAAATTTTATTTTTGGAATAGTTAGCTGGGTATGTTTAGATTACGGAAAAAAAGTTTTGGCCGATTCTGAGATGGAGTATTTGAGAAAAGTTTATTAACAATTTTTTAAACATTAGTAATTAAAAACAATAGGCTTTAGAAGAAAATAATTTTTTCTTGATATATTTGCATTTAATAAAGATTTAGCTTTAAAAAGAGCTATTAATAATTGATGTATGACAATTACAAGCGGAGATATAAGTGATAATATGATTTAAGGCTCGGATTTTTGCAAAAATGCGAAAAAATTAAAACATGCATAATTCGCTCAAAAAATTTTTTTTCACAAAATTGTTTGAGGATATTCAGTTTGAGTTGATTTTGTTCCCATACACCAATTTTTATCAAAATTTGAGACCCTAAGGGACAAACGTTTGTTGAATCTAGGTGGAATGACCCATTTATTTTTATGTAAAATTAAGCAATTCATTTCTGGAATATAAAAATGTTTACATTATTATGTATACAGATTATTGTCCTCAATCAATGTATACTAATTTCTTACTTGGTTAGTAAATATTGGTACTAGAAAGTGGTTTTAAAAGTCTGGGTCATATGGGACCCAGGTCTGTACTGTGTGTGAAGCCAGTGAGGTCTGTACTCAGAGAGTAAAATTTGATTCACAAATGCATCACTCAAAAATAAGGAATGGTTGGATCGTGTTGGATCCAAAGATCTGCGGATCTTTCACTTCATTCACTACTGAAATCAGCAAAGAAGACATAGTTTAGTTAAATTTGGATTCAGATTGGAGATTTTAAAATTTCAAAGCTTAGTTGTGAATGCACCCCGTGAATTGAATGTATATGGACAAGGATAGGATGTGTCACTAAGGCAAAATAAAGAAAAAGCAGAATGACATGTGGTTAGCCTAAATTTGCCAGACTCACGTGAACAGATGATGGAGTGGTTAACAATGAGAGCTATGCAGGTGGCAAGTTCGATCCTTAATGAGGTTTAAATTTTTTCTTTCAGTCGTTGTATCAAAAATTTTATCTTCCATTTCTTACTTGGAGCAAAGATGTTTCAAATGTATCCTTTTGTTCCAGGGAATGAAGTCTCGTCCAAGGTCTAAACAAAACTTTCCTAGCGTAATTCATACTGTAACAGAACGGTACGAAATGCGGGTCTTCTATTTTCCTTTCATTACTGAATCAAAATGAAGCATATTCATCCATTTTTGAATATCAGTCAAAGCAATTCAACCTAAGTAAATAATATTTTTAGTTCACCACTTTAAGTTTTACAACACTTCCAAATCAAACTGTACCTCTAAACTATTCGTTAACCATAGTGAGTAACACACAAAAACTGATGGCGAAATCTCCCACACTCATTGATTTGATTTTTCAAGTAATTTTCTTCAGCCTTCATCATTACTCTTGGTCTCTTTGACCCATTGAAGCCAAATGGACTTTCAATATCCAGTCCACGAGGGCCGAGGATTTACCACAATTATTTCATCTAAATTAAAACACAAGTGCTTGAATAAGGGCATTTAATCGGAACCGAACTCGCAATTTTGTACACGAAATTGTTAAATGGAAACGAAAAAAGAATTTTAGTGAAAAAATTAATGTTCTAACCACAGCCATTCACTCATAAATCAAAAATTAAAAAAAGCAAAAGGTGACGCCCACCAAAAATGCTACTGTGATAACATTGACGTCATTTTCCTCCCGTACTTGACTGCTTTTCGATGAAGGGAAGGGAGTGGAGGGGGGTTCTCAGAAGGTCTGCTCGCACAGATGCTGTTGTAACTGCTCCTATTGGCAGAGTCGGATGTGTCCCACCCATTACGATAAAGCAAAGTAGCTTCGTGGGCTAAGTTGCGATTGGACAAATTTTATATACGTCAGAGGTTGTCTCACACCCACTTTTCATAAAAGGGTTAAAAACATCAGTTTTTCACCGCTTATAACTCAAGAAATAATTGACGGATCAAAAAATGCAAAAAAATATGGGTCTTTTTATTTTACAAACTCTATCAGATTCAGCAATGAAAAAAATATGGTAAACGACCCTATTAGACCAAAATGTTTCAATGCAAAGGACAGGATATCAGATATTTTTCGTAGAGATACAAAGCAAAAACAAATTAGATTGCTATAATGCATTCAAATTAGTAGTTCTTTTGCCACTCAGCAATCGAAGAATACCAGGGGGTTCATTAATAAAAACTGATATGTTATTGGTTCTCGTTGCCATACTTGTACTGAGAATGGCCAGAATTTCGATGAAAACTATACTTCTATATTAGAGTACAGTTAATATCCCATGCAGAAGTAGTAGACATGCTAACTACAATTCATGATGCTGTGTGATTCATCAACCTTGCCAAATTCACTTCACGTGGACCGAAAATAATCGTACCGACCATCCAAAATGTTATAATACCAATGGCCCTTTTCACCAAGCCTACCACTGGAGGAAGGACGGTGACGGCAATGCGACACCAACTGTTGGCCTCAAAAGTGTTCACTGGTCTGATAGGTAGTTCTTTCAATTTACGAAAACTACATTTTCTCTCTAGGGCATGGTAAAATACGTGCACAAAATATCAGCGCTCAACACCACAATGCTCCAGGGGAAAAGTGGTCTTTTGGCAACTTACATAGGCATCCGATATCATGGTCTATATCATAAGGAGGAATCAATAATCCTGTGGAATCATCATTAAAACATCTATGGAGGGTATTTTCAAATGGTAAACCTTGAAAATAACCTTAGTGAAGTTCATAATGTCATAGCACATCAGGATACTAGCCTTGACAGTGAATTCCCAATTGCCACCTGGCAGGAGTGGATCTTAATGCAAGAATGCAACGAATAGAGAAAAGCACCAGCAGTGGGCATTCATCCCAAGTGACCAGCAGGGTTCACATAACACCGGGCTGACACCAGACAACCCATGGCATATACCTGAAAATTCTTTTGCTTCACAGAAGTATTCTCTAGAGCTAAATACCAGCAGAGAGATATGCAAATTGAGTGTGATCGAAAAATCAATTTTGCTTTCAGTGTAGCAAACGGTTGCAAAAGTTCTCAATGATTCTTACTCAAGGTAACACATAGAACCTTGTGTTATTACAAACTTTCTGTAACTCGACGTAGTTTTCAACTATTTTCCTGCAAAGAGAGAAAAATTGACTGAAAAAGTCATTTTGTTCTATATCTATGGCAAATATTACAACTGAGTCATGATATGCACCCATAATTAAAGGAAAAGAATTGTTCTATAGAATGATATTCCTATTTACCCCAAAGAAGTATCTACCAAAGTTCAGCATCAGCTTGATTTTCTAGATTTTCAGGGAAAATTGAAGGAGGCAGATTTTGGCAAAAAACTGATCAATTTTCTTCCCATGTAAATTGCTAATGAATTAGACCCAAGACAAATGGCATGTGAAACTCCCAAGTAATACAATCCATGCTGTATTCCTTGGGATAGAATATCAAAATTTTCATGTAAATTTGTGTCAATAAATTAAATATAAAAATAATACAAGTCTTAATTAGTGAAAGTGAGTGGAAAAATATTTTATTACAGAACTAAAATTGCAGAAACACTGCATGAACTTTATGACGAATTTTTGAGAAATGGATTTGTAAATCTAGTTTACACGAAAAAATTATAAAAATGTAAGTACCTATTCATATGCAAGGGTTGGAAATTGAAGATGATCAAATGTTTGAACCGAGTTAAGGATCAAACTTCTCGACATCAGTGCACTAGCTCACTCCACTCACCCGAGTCCAGCTAATTCAAGCTACTCGCTTGACATTCTAATTTTTTTCTTGCCAACCTGGGCCCATGGAGAAAAAAGCTGAGACATGTTATTCTTTATTTTGCTTCTAGTTGCAAGGAAAATGTTCATTGCACTTACACCATACTGGATAGAGGGTGATGCAATATGCATCAATAGGATTTTATACTTCAGAAAATAATTCAAATGTTAATGAAAATAAACTACTAATGTTTCTTTTACCAGCACACTAAAGAATAGTTATACAGGTTTAAAAAAATATTTCATTTGATGAGTATGTGATAAGGAAAATTAACTTTACATAAGAAGAAATAACATACACTGAATCTATATATCTTGATCCTGGAAAATATATTCCAAAAAAATGATAGGATGTTGCTTGTTTTCTAAAATAAATTTCCTTGTTTTTGGAGAAATACTTTTGTTGCTGTTTTTTCTGTAAATATTAAAAAAAAATTAGAATCATAAAAGAAATAATATTAAGGACCCAGAATCTAAGGATCCGAAACCAAGGGAAGGATCCAGATCGGAAAAAACCTTGATCCCTCCATCCATACTGGAAAAGGTGGTATGTAAATAATATTTCTTTCTCACACTGCTCTCTCTCTCTTGTTTTTTTCATGTATATGCACGAAACGAGGTAAAACTATGTTTTATATAGACTGGTATACAGGGCTAAATGTCATAGAAGGGATTTTTGTTTTTTTATATAAATATATTGCATTCTTACCCACATCTAACGCAAACAGTGGGAAAATGGAAAAGTCATGGTGTAAATACAGGGTTCTACATACGTTGGAGATATAAGAAATTGGATGGGACCCAGTAAAAACGTTCATTGTGGGAAAGCGTAAATTCCGATTAAGTAAATACGAGGTTTTACTGTATTAAGAAGTCCTAAAGACAGGAAATGCAAATAGTCAAGCCCATTTATGGCAAAATTAAGCATCTCTGTAATACAACCATTAATAGTAGATTGACTGGTTTAACGTTATTTCCAGCCCTTGGTATGGGCACGGTGAGCAGAAGGGAGTATTCCAGTATCAAGAATGCTAAGCCACAATGTGAAACCAAATTAGCCTGGGTGAACATCTTTTTGTCTTTCACAGCTGTACGTGCCATTATGTAGTTCAAATTTATCTTAAAACTGCAAATTAGGTGGTGTAAGCAGTGGCAACACTGCACTAGCACTAAGGTTAGCTACAGCTCCAAGGTCAATTGACGGAGGTTGGGTGGCATCCGATTTGGGGATTGGGGCCACAGTAGATTCTGCTTCTAGTTTAAGATTCTTGTTGGAGTTAATTGGCAGAAGAGACTCGTTTCATCTGCACCATATGCATAGGAAGGAGAATACCTTTGCAGAAAGTTCTTCTTCTGATTTAGCCACTGCTTCAAAGTCTACGAATTTCATTCCTCATTAATAGAATATATGCAATATTGTCGCATCCCTGGGCTACTCCTAAGGACGTTGCTCATGACTGAGGGTTGTGCAGCTTGCAATGGGAAGGGTAGAGATGGGGAGGTCATATGAAGGTTTATTTCACTGTACTTACATAAGGTACGCTCTCTCAGGGAAGAAAAGAGCAGAAACATGTACATAAAACCTCTAACAAAGAAAAAGGTTTTAGGTTTTGAGAAAAAGGTTTTATGAAATTCAAAGCCAGTCTGCTCATGTTTGGGATCATACATGTACAATCTTCAAACTACTTAAAAATTGCTCGAATGATATGAAAAGAGTGACGAAAGGCAATCCTTTTTTTCTGTCACAACTACATTATTCTTCTTTGACAAACTTAAGCAAAGAGAATGCATTGCTCTTAACCTTGATGACATTAAAATTAGAGTTGATTTACTCCATTCACAGGTTACTTTTTTCCTAACCCCTTTGGACAACAAATATGAAAGGATTTTCTTGGATAAATTAGTGTCTTCATAACCACAAAAAACTTGATCTATTGGCCAAGAAGACAACTGTACTAAGTACAATTTCTGAAGCATCTGGAAAATCAGGCCTTGTATGAGGTATATGGAGCAAATTGTGAAGGATGTAAAAGAGAGGAGCTACGTCAATACGAAGAGGTTGGCCGATAGAAGAATAAAGTGCAGGGCTGCGTCAAACCAATCCTAGGACTGTTGACCGATGATGATGATGATACATAAAAACATTCTGGTGCCTCTAAGGGAAAATATTTCATAATCTAGATTTCATTCAAGAAAAATCTCTGAATGTTAGCAGAGGTTGGAAATTCGGAGAAAATCTAAATGTGTTGATAACACTGTGAGAACATAGGAAAATCTTCATTTCACGATAACATTATGGAATGGAATTACATCAATTTGAGATTTTTATAGAATGCTTAGTAAAAATTCCAGCTAGAATATTTAGCAGGATCCAGCTAGATCTAGCATGATTTGTAAGGAACCTTCTAGAATGCAGTAAGATTCAGCAGGAAACAGCATGTAGTTGGAGTAAATACGCAAAGATAAGACAAACATCAATGCATTTACAAAAATGTTGTTTAAAACGCGATTTGTGAACTTTGGAAGAGATTAAACTCTTGATTTTGGAACTTTTTTTGGGTCCCTTATCCAGACGATTTAGGGACTTGTAATATTTTCATCGAAGGCGCCAAAAACTAAGTCTGAAAATCATCTGGGTAGGGAACCCAAAAAAATGTTCCACAATCAATTGTTTAATCGCTTCCAAAGTTCATGAATCGCATTTTAACACTAGGACGCCCGGACTTCTCGACATCATTCAACGCCCAAATGGGGTCATTTTGATCCCCGGTAATTAATAAGTTAATTTTTCACAAGGCATTTATATGTTTACATTTTTAGTGTTTTTTCATTACACAATGCCCTAGTTCTTCACATTTATCGATTTTATCAGTTCATTACAGCAATGTTTTTCTCAATATAACTATTTATTGAAATATCAACTTTGAGAGTTGGAATCATTTTCTCGTTTTTCTTCAATTTCATTTTTTCTTGCCTAAAATGTTGACACTCAGTAAACAACAAATGTCACTTAATTTATTTAAACGTATTTATTTGTTGTTTTTGCAATGTGCACTGTTTTATGATGAATGATTTGTCCTGCCAAAATTAAAAATACCATCTGAAAAAATGTGAAAAAAATTGAGTACCCTTATGAAAATAGTTTTCATCATCGTCAGTATTTCAGTCCTATGATTGGTTTACTGCAGCCCTCCATTACGCCCTATTTAGTGTTGATTCCATCATGCCCTGGTATGTTTTCTCTTTCACGTCCTGCTTTATTTGCTCCAGATACTTGCCCCTTGGTCTTCCTTGTGCGACCTTCCCTTCAATCTTCCCCTCTATTATATTTCTAACTAATTCATTGTGCCTCAAGGTATGTCCATCTTCATCTGTTCTTCTGCACACCTCTTCATTCCTCACTATATCAGTCAATTTAATCTTCAACATTCTCCTCGAGCACCATGTTTCGAAGGCTTCAATTCTTCGCTGGCCTGCTTTCCCGATTTTCCATGTCTCTGATCCATAGAGTACTACGCTCCATACGATAAAGCGCTTCCTTGTTTGCAACGGTAGGTTCTTTGAGCACAGTAGCTGTCTCTTCTTCATAAACACCTCCTTATCTTGTGCTATTCTGCGCTTGATCTCCGATGGGCTTCTTCCACCCCAAGTGATAGTGCTACCGAGGTACGTGAAGTACTCCATTTGTTCCAAAGTCACTACTCCAATTGTGGTATTTGCACTTGATTCTCTCTTCCGCACACTAGGGTTTTAGTTTCCTATTAGTATTGCTCTTATTTATATTATTGAAGTACTTAGTCAGGGATGCTTGCAAGTTCCCTCGACTTTCTGCTACAACTGTGATGTCATCAGCAAACCAGAGCATGATTATTTCTTCGCCATTCACCTTGATGCCCTTGATACCAATTTCCTCTGTGTCTCTGATTGCTTCTCCCAGGTATATATACACTGGGGATAGGTTTGAATCATTCTCTGGCTCCTTCATTTATTTTGGCTTCTATCTTCCTTGTCTTGTATTTGCATTGTGGTGACCTGGTTCTTGTAGAGCCAGTAGATTTTTCTTCTATCCTTGTAATCCATTCCAATGGCTTCCAGTATCTTGAATATCTTGTTCTATTCCACGTTGTCAAAGGTCTATTCGAAGTCCACGAATGCCACATACAACAGCTTGATTACGTGTATCATTTTCTCGGCCAGTATCCTTCAGCTGAGTATTGCCTCCCTAGCTCCTTGGTTTTTCCTGAATCCGAATTGATTTTCCGAAAGATTCCCTTCCATTCTTCTGCTAATAATCTTAGTAAGTATTTTCGATGTGTGTACACCAGGCTAAAGGTTCTGTGTTCTTCGCATTTCCTGCTAATTTCACTCTTCTGGAAATTCTCTGGTGGCCTTCCAGTGTAATAGCTATCTCTGATTATTCCAAGGAGGGTATCTTTTGCTTTTACCCCGAGTGCCTTGAAAATAGTGAATGAATATTATATTAAACAGTGAGCTTACTTTTAGATCCACCCTTCCTATTGTCTCTACTGAGTTCATCAAATGGGTACTTATCGTCACATTCTGAGGATTCTGTTTATTCTTCACAAGTTTCAAATATCAGCTTGCCGTCGGATTTGTCAAATGAACACTCTCCACCATTGACTCATCTTATTGAATCTTATGCAGCTCATCAAGAATGTCAGCAGAGCATTATGCTGGTCTTTAAGAAATTTTTGATCACAGCTATCTTCAAAATACCGATCACAGCGCAAATTCGTCCGCGAAGCCACGAACAATAGACAACAAATACACGAACTTCACTTGCTGTCACTGTGAAAACGAGTTCAAAGTTTGAGGCTTTACTTTGTGGAACCACTCGATTGGAAAAGAAAAACCACTTTTTACATTCCACACAAAGGTTTTATTGGTTTCTACAATATATGTCATTATCGATTTTGATAATGACATATATTGTCTAAACTATGGTAGAAACCAATAAAACCTTTGTGTGGAATGTGCAAGGTGGTTTTTCTTTTCCAATATAAGAACGATTTTTATTCTCCACTCGTCATCCAACGAGAAATAATTAGATTTGGAGTCAACTAAGTTGATATATTCGTGCGAAACGGGTAAACAAAATTGCATTCTCCTCACCCCGCAGAGATTGACAATGTATGATGATGTCAATAAAGTAATTACTAAATATTCCACATGTAAGCAAAACGAAAAGTGAGGACGTGATGGGGAAAAGAAACTAAACTTTTTTGTAAACTGATACGAACTTGGAAGATAAGTAACCGAATGAAAAAGATAAGATGAGAGAGCAGTGAACACATGCAGCAGAATGATACAAAAATGCAAATAAAAAAGGACCTTTAGCAGAGATAAAGCGCGCAAATGAACGCTTGGGTCAAAATGACCCCTCTTGGGCGTTCAAGGTAAAATATAATTTAACTCCTCAATGGATTATTTTAGGAATGTAAAAATTTATGCAAGGGAACACCTATTAAAATTATTAAAAGTCACGAGAAGAAATTCTGTTCTCTTAAAAAATGAGATCAAAAAATAAATTTAAAAACACGATGGGGTCAAAATGACCCCTCTGGGCATTCTAGTGTTAAACAACATTTTTGGAGATGCATCGTAGTTCGCCATTCAATGCAACAAAATATTTTCATCGAAGGTGCCAAAAACCAAGTCCGAAAATCATCTGGGTAGGGAACCCAAAAAAATGTTCCACAATCAATTGTTTAATCGCTTCCAAAGTTCATGAATCGCGTTTTAAACAACATTTTTGCAGATGCATCGTAGTTCGCTAGTAGTGATGATTTGGGGGTCATCAACTCTTGCCCAGAGGTCCCTTTCTGGGAGAGTGTGCCCCAGCAAGCCTGGAAGTATCCCGAAGAAGCCTTTAACTCCGGCTAAATTGAGGATTTTGAAAGGTGATTAATATTTTTTTTAGTTTCATCTCTTATTTTTAACATTTACAATGATTTGTGTTTGTTAAAAGCTAATCCCTTTTGTTCCTGAATAACATTTGCTTATTATTTCAGAATGCTTTAGGAGAAAGGTGGAGGAAGAGACTTCATCCACATGTGAGCGGAGTCTGAGAATGGAGAGGTTCAAGAGGCACCTCCAAAGCAAACTAAATGATGTGGGGAGATTACACAGCAAGAAGAAGTTATAAGGTGAGCAGTACGTGATTTCACGCAAATCTTCTCAATCAACATGTCTACTAATACTACAAAATAAAATTCAAGTTTTTTAAAGGGTTTTTGCATTTAAATTTCAAATTACTCACAATCCATATTTTATTGTCAATATATTTCAGTGTTATACATAAATTTATTGCACCATGCGTAACCTTAAAGTTCTTACTGGTACTTTGTTATACATTGTGGAAAACATTCTATGGGAGTAAAATTAGCATTGTTGTATGTACACTTGAACATGGCCGTTGTTGGCGAGTGATAGACTGGTAGGATGTGATTGGAGGGGAAGGACTGATCATCAGATTTAAATAACTTGGGTACTTTAAAGGGTACTTGGGCGGTTTCAAATCATTCAATTATCTGTAGTGAATTATTTTGAATCGCCGTATACCTTATGGAGTTTTATGCTTTGAATAGTGTTGTTAAGGACAATGAAGGAGAAGTAACCGGAAGCTATTCAAAGTCCTTGGTTGCAGACACTAGTCTGGTGATTAATACTGTACATGTGTATGAATGAGTTATCATGGAAAGTTTTCATTGGTTGGTGATGAATAGTGGTTAAAATGATGAATTATAATGATCTTAACCCGCGGTAGCACGCGCTTTTCTTGTAACGCGGTAGCACGCGGGGCGGGGAAAAGACCGACGGGTTGTACATGGCTAAATAAACACTAATAAGTACTACAAAGAGCATTTATTTGGCAATTTCGGTTTAAAAAATATTCAACAAAGGAATGATATTCATTTTTAAGCCATGAACATGGAGAACATAAGAGAATATTTTCTGATTAAAAGACAAACATTACTATTTACAGCTCACAATCAATCATCATCCCCGCAGGCATTTTGGTAACATGATGTGCAGTTGAACACAGTGTTCACGGCAAATGGGCTTTTTACATGTATTGCATGCTGTCTTCGTTTTTCTATTTTTTTTAGAAGGGCTGTAAGCACATCGGCCATCAGCATGGCGGCTCACGTTATCGCCTCTCAATATACCCAATATTTCCCGCAGTCCGGCAACCGGAGTTGCAGAGATAATTGGATATTTTACTGTTTTTCCCTTTTCAGCATGTAATCTCTGGTCAAAAGTTTAACAAGGTTATTCAAATACTCCCTATGACTAATAGATTTACCTGAGTTTTCCCTGTAAATAACATTGCTATTGATCGCGCCAATGTTCAACAAGGTAAAAAAAAGTGTTAGCGGCCATCGGCATGATATGCGAGAGACACTATAAGTGGACTGTAAACGATCTGAAACGTCCACACCTCCTTTTGTGGAGTTGTAATACATTACAATTTCAGGTTTATTCGTTTGAGGATCCAAAATCTCATCTCGATGCATTGTTGATAAGAGCAATACAACTTTGTTAGCTTTAGGTTTGTATGACACTAGCGTCACTTCTTTTTGAAAACCAAAAATACTGTTACCGACTACTCTATCTTTCGACTTAGCAATAAAACTGGGTGGAATCTCACCCTTATTTTTTCTTATCGTTCCTACTGTTGTTAAACCATTTTTTAGAAGATCAAGTGCTAACGGGTAGGACATGAACCTGTTATCAAGGGTGACATTTCTTCCAGTGCTATAAATGTACTGAATCAGTCTTTTTACCACTGAGTCTGGCTTGTAATCAATTGTATCTGGGCCCTGATTTTGTCTTCCAACGTACAATTCCATATTACCGGTGTAAAATGTTTTTGCATCACAACAGGCAAATATTTTGATCCCATACTTAGACGGCTTGTTCGGTATGTAAACACGGAAACTGCATCTACCCCGTAATTGTGGAAGCATCTCATCAACTGTAACTGCTTCACTCATACTGTAATTATTCCGACAATTACTGACAAATGTTTCGAAAATGTCCCTAATTGGGGAAAATTTTTCTTTTTTCTTCAATTCGTTTCTTTCGTGGATGTTATCAAATCTCATCATTCTTAGCAAAAATTTGAACCTATTTACACCCATTACAAGTCTAAAATATTCAGTTCCTGTTCCATCTGCTCTCCACAGATCAAAAATATTTTTATGGTTCGACTTTTGCACCCCAGCTAAATACAGTAATCCCAAAAGGGCCTTCAGTTCAATGAGGTCCGTTTCCCTTGCATCTCTTTGACGCAGAGAACTACCCTGCATACTTCGAATTTTTGTGTTTGTGAAGGATACAATATCTGATAATATATCATCTGGAAAAAAATTTGCCAAGAATCCAAAATATCGGATACATTTCGTGCGTTACCCAGAGGTCCAGGTAGACGTTTCAGCAAATTGCATCTCTCAATTCTGGATGTTTTTGCTGGCTTCACAGCAGACCACTCTGTCACTCCGTTTTTTCCCACGAAGGAAGAAGCTCTTGTTCCGGGCGATTGCTCATTTTCACTTTCTCCAGAAAATGCTTCGTGGTCCGAACGGTAAATAGTGTTGTCACATTCCTCATCGTCACTCTCACTCAAATCTGCATATTCCCCTTCACTCTCACTGTCAAGCATTCTCAGTATGTTATGTCTTTCAGGCTCACTCATGGTCGGGAAGTGTATGCTCGGCTTTATGATTCCTTATTGAAAAAAAGAGAGCTACTTATGGCAAATTTATGAACATATTTCAATAGAAATGAAACTACAGTTGTGACATTCACCAGCTCTACGAATTTAAATTTACAATAACTTACAGTTGTAATTACTTTCGCAAGGTGCACTGGTACAGGTCGTTGAATACAAGGTAGCGATCACCAAATGGAACTAGCGTATGCTTCCCTCACGAGTTCTTTTCGGACTGAATTGGAGAGAAATATGTACCCTAGCGTCGAAACCAATTGTTCTACTCACCCATAACTAAGTTGTTCTCCCCTAGGACAATGTAACGGGCGAAAAAATGTAGCGAAATAGGAATGTAAACTGCGACATTGATCGAGTCAAGTCTCAAAAACTCCGCAAGTAGACATTGTAACGCGATAGCACGCGCCGGCGGGGATTCGACCATTACGAAAAAAAATGTGATACAAAGATTCTTATTAGTATTTACGGACTGTAACTTGAAAAGTGCTCAGAAATAGTAGATTAGAAGAATTTTCGAACAGAGGAGGCCGCAGTGTGCTGAGTACGAATTTTTTTTTCGATTGGGCGGGGAATCCCCGCCCACGCGTGCCATCGCGGGTTAAGAGTAGAACCATTCCCTAGGGACATGAGAAAACAAGTGTGGGATGAAGGTGAAAACTTATTGTCGAATACTTTATTCCATGGAGGTATTGCTGCCTGGGGTGTCTCTCTTCACTCTCAGTATGAAATGCTGTGGTTTTTTTAGAATGAAAAGGTACTATACAAGGGTTTTATGTTTTGGTAGAATTGTGTGGATTAGACAGTAGTAGGTGTATGAAATAAAGTGGCGCAAGATGCAGGGTTTTACTTAACTACTATGCCACAAAACAGTTGCTGGATTAAAATGTCTTCATTTGGAATTTAGCTAGGTAGGAGGCAAAAAGTTACAATGATGGCAATTTTAGTAATGGTTATAGGTATGAGGCTTAAATTATATTTAATAATGTATTTGTGATTGCCTTATTGCTTTTTGTTTCATATCATATGTTAATAAGTGAATCATTATAAGAAAGAAAAAAGTTAGTTCTTTTCCACAAATATATTTAAAACAAATCTACCGGTTTCGGCCTTCTCAGGCCATTCTCAAGATTACAGTGTAATCTTGAGAATGTAATCTTGTAATGGCCTGACTCTCAGTGTAATCTTGAGAATGGCCTGAGAAGGCCGATACTGATTTGTTTTAAATATATTTGTGGAAAAGAACTAACTTTTTTCTTTCTTATAGTGAAAAATAACTTCCACAACGTAAACTCGCCAACCATTTCTTTTATTAATTAGTGAATGACTATTATTTTCCCTCCATCATTTCATACAGTAATAATGATGACCACTTGTCTTCCAGGGTGTGGTGATGCTGGAATTGGCAGGGAAGAAGCTGTTTCAATTACTTTTGGATTGTAATTTTAGTTTATATTCATTTCAGTATAATAAATCAGTTTAATATTTTAAAAACTTTCCTTAATTATTTCTGGCCTCCCATAGCATATTTCCTTGCAATCTTTGAGCCTCTACAATTATAGTAGGAGGTATTACGAAATAGACGTACAATCAGGTAATGTTGAAGTAGCTGGAGGGGGGACCAAAAGGCTAGTGAGGAAGGTGGAGCAGAGTGCCTCTGCTTTGTGTATCCAGTGAGTATGCAGACTAATATCTTGATCCTGCTACATCCTACTGAGCTTGAATAATTTCCTGCTGAATCCTACTAGTTCCTACCAGAACCTGCTGGTTCTAGCTAGAAATTGGACACACTCTGCATGAATATCAGACGTCCTGCTGGATCTAGCTAGATCCTGCTAGATAACAGGATCCAACTAGATCCTACTAGAGGTGTCCAATTTCTAGCTGGAAATTTTACTAGGGATAAGTATATGAAGACCTGGATTTAATCCAGATATAATATCTTTGCTTGCCGTATCTAGATTTTGAAATCTAAATTTAATGTGGATTTATGAAGAATTTAAAAATCTGGATTGAATGTATTGGAATATCCCTACAAAATCTAGGATTAATCCTTTCCTGGTTTTTAAAATTTTAGATGACAAAATGAGCCAATGGATGGAGCAGATTAAAGATAGTAGGAAAGAAATATATACATACCATACTGAAATACAGTTTGACCCTTGGTTTAATGAAAAGCCTTACCTGGTGGAGGACCCAAGAAGATTTTTATCTGTACTGCCCAAAATTATTAAAATATACATTTCGATTACAAGTCGTCTAGGTGAGCGTTTATGTTGATGAAACCTTGACCTGGCATATAGAGTATGAGACTATGGCATATAGAATTTCCAACAGGTCGTGCCTAATAATAACTCAGATGGTTAACCTGGCATTTATGTGGCTAAACAGCTTATGTAACCATAAGTTCCTATGAGAACAGATTCCCTCAATGTCCACCAGTTTATTTTTTAAGGAGGTTAAAACCACTTAATTTTTTTCCTATGATCTAGTTAAACCATTGAATACGGATACTCTAAATAGGGATTACCTGAGTATTTGTGATCCTTCTTCATCATTCTTCATTTTTTTAGAAATTGACTCAAGCGCACGGAGCCCAGTTGTTTCTCCTAGAACAGCAATCATGTCTGAAAACATTAATGCATATAATTGTAAGACGATGAAAACAAGAAGTCATTTTTCCTATTAGTATAATGCAAAAGAAACTCTTTGCTTGAAAAAATTCCTATACTGTAGGTATATATTCTGTACATTGTGACGACGGCAATATGGTCTATCGCGTATTAGCTAACAAAACTGACTGGAGAAGAAACAATTTTTACATTATAAACGTACAATAAGATTCTTTCTTAGTTGGGATAACTTATATTGATGTAGATTCTGAAAATATGGCTTTTTACGGCGGTTCTTACCGGGTCTCGTAGATGCATGCATCAAGCACATATATGCAGATCCACAAGTGAGCAGCGACTTCTGAAAAACATTGGTGGGTATGTGGCTACTCGGAAGATCACTTGATATATCACCATCAGACAAAGACTGATTTGATTTGTGATTTACACACGATGAACTTAACCTCATTTCTTGGACACAAGTTAGCTTGGAAAATAATGATAAGTTGACCGTACAAAGACCACCTAAGAAAATGATGAAAGGTGACTTATTACGAAATAAACTCATAAAGTTATACAAATTAGCCTTGTCATTTAGTTAGCGTCATAATTATGTTGGAGTACATTAGTCAATAACTTTTTTAAATGAAAATAATATGGTTTTCAATGGTACTTACGGAAACAACATAATTTCAGTCTGACCGCCATTGCCATAGACGTCGCAGATCAACCTTCTCCCTTATCTCCCTTGTAGCGAGATCCGGCGAGATCAGTAGCGGTTGACATCACTCCTCACCCCTCGTCTCTGCCCCCACCCAAGTGGTGAAGATTCAGGGTTGTTTTGTTTATCTTGAAAGTGGGTTCTCTCAATGTTAGCAATTATAAGTGAAGCTACTTTCTGCTCTAATGTGGAGCAGTTTGAGAAAGTACATCGTTGCATTTATCTGGCGTGTGGACCGCAATATTGGCGAGCAACGGGCAAATAAGGACTAACTGAATTCGACCGCCAGCGTTTATATGATGGTCAGTTACATCCTGCAATATTCATTTTTCTGTTGAGTGTAAGGAATGAGGAATTAATTCAAACTCGCAATAATGTCGTCAGTGAGTACAGAGAAACTTTCTTGTGGCATGGGGGTAAGTTATTACAGTGAACTTGAGATAGTGATTTATAATTTATTGGCGTTCAAATTCTGTATTTTGTTCTTATTATTTGCGGTAATGCAACTGATGTTACCTCCCGAGTTGTGAATTATGTCTATGAAATTGAACTAACGAAAAAGTTAGCGTTGTTGTCTGACTTATAAAATTATGTATATTTTTTCCCCTAAGAGTGGAGTTGACGGCAATGCGTGCCTTGAATTGGCTTTAGAAGGAGAGAGATTATGTAAAGCAGGGGATTGCCGTGCCGGAGTGGCATATTTTGAAGCCGCAATATCGGCGGGTACTGATGATTTAAGAACTTTAAGTGCAATTTATAGCCAATTGGGTAATGCGTACTTTTATCTTGGAGATTATGTTAAAGCTATGCAGTACCATAAACATGATCTTACTTTGGCCAGGTAAGCGTCTATCTTAATCATTCGGATTCCATATGTTTTCACGAGAACTTTCATTTTAAGGTAACTGGTTGTCCGTTGTGTTATAGGACAATGGGAGATAAACTGGGAGAAGCAAAGGCTAGCGGTAACCTTGGAAATACCCTTAAAGTTATGGGAAAGTTTGACGAAGCAATGATTTGCTGCAAACGACATTTGGAAATTTCTCAAGATCTGAATGATAAGGTATTGTGATGGATAGTTTGATGATGTACATGTACAGCACATCCACTGGGCATCAAATTGATTTGGACACTTTTTTTTTTACGTAGGTTGGTGAAGGTAGAGCTCTCTACAACCTAGGAAATGTATACCATGCCAAAGGGAAGCACATAGGAAGACTAGGTCAACAAGATCCTGGTGAATTCCCTGAGGAAGTTAGATCTTGTCTTCAGCAAGCTGTTTATTATTATGAGTAAGACATTATGTCACTTAAGCTTTAACATATGATCAGGTTTTTACAGTGCTGCCCTTGTAAGAGAATGCTGAATTTTACACAAGTTATATTGAGATATATTTTTCCATAATTTATTTAGTAACATTTCGATGTCCCTTTTTAGTTTCGAATGCTGTTTTTTGGTCCTTTTTGTTGCCCCCATTGTTACACAACAACAAAAAATCAACGAACTTCCAAAATCGGATCAAATCAAAATTGCATTGCCATCTCTGGATCAAACCATCAATTACAAAATTCAACTTGACTTTAACATTACTTTTTCGCTTCAAAAACCCTTGTTAATTAAAGTTGAATTTTACAACATTAAGTAAACAAGAAATACTGAAAGAGATGCAGTTACTGTCACAACTCACAAAAGCACATCAGTAATTGTTCATTGTCCTTTCTATTTCACATCAGTCCTATTTTTACAGACAAAATCTTCAGATGTGTCTTTGGCAACAGCTTCAACATGATATCAGCCACTTGATGTCCTGTTGAGATCTGTTGAACTTCAAGCTTGTCTTCTGTCACCTTCTCTCAGATGAATAAGTGCTTAATGGAAATGTTTTGTCCTGCAATGAAACTCTGGGATCTTAGCCAGTTTCGCTACGACAGCTTGTCGTTGGCTCATCCATGAATTCACACCTCCTGCATACCTGACGATGACTCCAGAGGTTGAACGACCCATTGATGTGCATCCTCCTAAATCTGTATTCCTGTAGACGTCCAGAAACCCCTCATCCACAGTGCTTCGATAGACTATCCCCAGATCCAATGTCCCTGCTATGTCCCTATCTGAAGACTCTTTTGACTTGTAACACGTCTTCTTGAGGTGGATTTTCAAGTGTCCTCGAAATGAATCCGACACTGTAAGCCAGGGGTGGAATTCTGTAACTCGTAGCTCTGGAGCTAACTGGCAAAAAGAGCTTCATGAAGCTCCTAGCTCCAAACAGCATTCTGTATCTCCGGAGAAAAGAGCCAGAGGAGCTAGAACTAGCTCTCTAGCTCCTCTGGCACCGATCGGTATTCTGTACGCCTTTGCGGAGCGCTTTCTGGTACTCCCAGCTGGTTCCAAAGGAGCTTCACGAAGATCCAGCCCAAACCCCGTGCTAGGCCTTTCTCTCGTGGTGCTTACAGCATATGTTGTTAGTCTTTTGTTTAAGCAGAAGGAACTTTCAGTCTTAACTTCAACATGGCACGAAAGCTCGATTGTCGGTTTTGCTTCTTTTGTTCGAGGAAGAGCTGGTTGACGCCCAAGAATTAATATTATTCTTTGAAATATATTTATACTTTTTGTCGCAGAAATACACTGCCTCATATTAGTGTCATGATGCTGTATGCTTTCTTCGACTTTACTTAAGCAACAGCATAAACATACATTCTCGCAAAGTTATGACCTTAGACCAAGCTTTTAACTTGAGATAATAATTAATGTAAACAATAGTTCTGCACTGGTAAATATAAAATTTTATTAGACAAAAAACTCCTTTTGGGACATGCATATGGCAAAAATGAAAAGATCTATACAATCAGAAGGGAATGAATGGGAAGTCAAGTTCTGAACATTTCTCAACACCTTGATGAAGTATACCATAACACATTAACTTATCATTAAGTAAGGTTTAATTTTTATGTAACTCACCATCGTGAGTGCACCAATTGTTATGACAGGTTAGGATTATTCTATACACATTTCACTCAAATGAAAGAATTATCCATTATATATGCACTCAATCATATTCAAAGCTCAATAAACAAATTTGGAACGCCATGTGAAGTCTACAGATTTTCTTGACAAACCGATTTTGAAGATAATATGAACACTACAGAGACACAAAAGGAAGTAAAACACCTTATTTATAGTTAAACATATCACAGTCACTGGGTGCTATCTTTTGGAAACACTTTGACACCACTTGAATGACACCACTAAACCTGTAGGGAACACACAATGTAAATTAGTCTCAACTGATTTTGGCAGAGAAAGATGTGAATCTGCAACATTCTGTTCGCTTAATTTCCACACTGTTTTCAAGAAATACTAAATTTCTCATCACCGCCGCTCTAGTTTACGTTGATTGTGACAAGTATATGCCAGTGGACTTGGAAATGAGGCGAAATTGCGGCAAACAGTTGTTTTTAGGACTTCTCTCTTCGATAAGATTGGCTGAAGTGCATAGCATAATACACCTCACTAGCACCTGTTGGACACAGATTTGAAAAATATAATTATATAGCAGTACAATCGTCGCCCACCATTACGATTCTCATATCCATTACATGTCTGGGTCTTTGGCATCACAAAAAGAAATACGTATTTACATTTCTTAATTATCAAGCATTATCAAGTGAAGAATTACGGTAAAGTACCTCAAATAAAGGAAGCGATGGCTATAAACCACGTAAAATAACTTCATACTTAATACATAAAATAATATAATAAGTAATATATCGCCTTACAAACACCAAGAAATATACAAAACAATAAAATATCTTACATCTTATTACAACGGGCATTACCAAAGAATCACAACAAGATAGTTTTGCCAGCTAACTGAACTACATTTACCTTCCTTGCCTTTGCTCCGATATTCTAATTGCATTTCATGCATTACAAAATCATTAAAAGTCCTTCAACAATGGATACGACATATAAATACGTCAGGCTAGGCCAACTATCGTAAACAAACCGCAGGCATGTTGATTATACGATATTATGGTTTAAATATTACCCGCGAAAAACATGGAAACAAACAATTCTATTGGCTCTCTGGACGACGTAACATTTTTAAGGATTTGCTCGAAAAATGTTCATACCCAGAACTAGCTCCATTGGCGTAAGGCGCTAGAGTAAGCTCCATCGAGTTAGAGAATACCGGTAGGAGACAATTCAGGGAGTAAGCCCTAGCTCCGGAGCACCGAGTTACAGAATTCCACCCCAGGTGTGGTCTTGTGCCAAGCATCAAATACATCAGAGCTCCAGGCCTGTCTGTAGGGAAACCTTGGTGCCTCATCATCTTTCCCTGGTGTGGAAATTTCTGCACCTTTTAGCATTGGAGGTGAAACAGGTCTACATTCTGAAAAATTGAAGTGTTCTATAATTTTCTTTGCATATGCTCTCTCACATATCTTGAAGAACTTCTCTTCTTGCTGAATTTCAAGGCCCAGAAAATTGCTTGCTTGCTTGGCAGCACTTTTGAACTCTTTCTTCAACTCTTCAATGAAAACTTCCATCTCTTGTAGATCAGTTGCTGCCATGAAGTCATCATCTACGTAAATCACAAGTATGAGCTTCCGACCATTCCTCTCTCGAATGTATAAACAGGCACAGCATCGCTAACCTTGAACCCATGTTGCTGCAGGAATGCTCCATGTTGTTTATTCCAGCATCTGGGTGCTTGCTTAAGTCCATAAAGACTTCTCTTCAGTTGACAAACCTTGCAGGTTCTGTCTTCATATCCTTGAGGCTGCTTCATGAAAACTGATTCTTCAAGATCTCCATACATAAATGCTGTTGACATGTCCAATTGTGTCAGGTGCATCTTCTTACTTGCTGCAGTGCTGAGACTTGAGCGGATCGTTCCCATCTTCGCCACCGGACTGAAGGTCTCGCTGTAATCAATGTCGTGACACTGACTGAACCCCTTAACAAACAATCTCCCCTTGTACTTGTCGATGCTGCCATCTGGATTTTTCTTGAGTCAAAAGATGCATTTACATGGAATTGCCTTTGCTCCTGGTGGAAGCTCTGTCAAAATCCAGGTTTGATTCTCTTTTAATGAAGCAATTTCACGATCCATAGCTTTCTTCCACTGGACTAAATCCTTGCTTCTCAACACTTCTTCAAAGGTCTCAGGATGCTCCATTACTTGATTTAAGAACTCCTCCAATCTCATGGTGTAATCTTCTAGATGTTTTGGTCTCTTCAAGGTTGATCAATTTCTCAGAATTCTGGCACAAGACCACACCTGGCTTACAGTGTTGGATTCCTTTCGAGGACACTCGAAAATCCAACTCAAGAAGATGTGGTACGAGTCAAGAGAGTCTTCAGATAGGGACATAGCAGGGAAATTGGATCTGGGGATAGTCTATCGAAGCAGTGTGGATGAGGGTTTTCTAGATGTATGCAGCGATGCAGATTTAGGAGGATGCACATCAACACAAGGGTCGTTCAACCTCTGGAGTCATCGTTAGGTATGCAGGAGGGGTGATTTCATGGATCAATTCAATTCAATTTCAAGAGGCAATTTGGCTCAGAAGACTGTTCAGAGGGATTATACGGCTTAAACATGTTCCAGTCATTCAAGTTGACAACTCAGCAGCGGTGAGACTGGCAAAGAACCCAGAGTTTCGTCGCAGGACAAAACTCATTTCAATTAGGCACTTTTTCATCAGAGCAAAAGTGACAGAAGTTTGAAGTTCAACAGATCTCCACAGAATATCAAGTGGCTGATATCATGACGAAGCCGTTACCAAATGAACATCTGAAGATTTTGTCTGTAAAATTAGTACTGATGTGAAATAGAAAGAACAATTACTGGTGTGCTTCTGTTAATTGTGACAGTAATTGCATCTCTTTAAGTATTTGTTGTTTAATTATGTAGTTAAATTCAACTGTCATTAACAAGGGAAAGTGTTGAAATTATCAAGTAATGTTAAAATCAAGTTGAATTTTGTAGTATATAGTTTGATCCAGAGATGGTGCTGTGACACCGATTTTGTAAGTTCGTTGTTTTTTGTGGTTGTTATGTAACTAAGAGTGTAACAAAGGGGACCTAAAAACAGCATTAGAAGCTAAAAAGAGACATCGAGATGTTACCAAATAAATTATGGAGAAAATCATATATATCTCAATAACTTTAACATTACTTTTTCGCTTCAACAAGTTAATCTTGGGTGTAAAGAAGTGTTTTTAATTTTTTCTTTAATGCCATTGCTTTCAGAGAGAATTTACGTTTGATGAGAGAACTAGGCGACACTGCTGCTCAAGGCCGTGCTTGTGGGAATTTAGGCAACACTCATTACTTGCTGGGTAACTTCAGTCAGTCCATCAGCTACCATGATGAGGTGATTCCTTCATCGTATTTGTTACTTAGATTGTATATGTATTGTTTTGAGAAATTTACTGTTTGAGTACAAGTTTTTTATATTGCATTACAGAGGTTAAAAATAGCTCGAGAGTTTGGTGACAAGGCTGCTGAACGACGGGCCCATAGCAACTTGGGAAATGCCAACATATTTCTGGGAGAATTTGAAAATGCAGCTGAGCACTATAAGTAAGGCCATGCTCATTTTATTCCTGTAGTATCGTAGTTGGAAAGGAACTTAAGGTGGTACTTGTAGTATAGTAGGTTTTTGGTGCTCCAACAGCTGAGGATGTATCATACTGTTTACCTTACTCTTAATCTTAGGACAAGACCTCCATCCTTGATGCATCATTTGTGCAGAAGAGAGTAGAGAGCAAAATGGAATTTTGTTATTAAGGAATATTTTGGTGAGATTTATATTTCCACTACAGCTGCTACTTTATTTTAGGAGAACATTGGTGCTTGCCCAGGACCTAGGAGATCGTGCAGTGGAAGCACAAGCATGCTACAGCCTCGGGAACACTTATACATTGCTTCGAGACTATCCAACTGCTGTTGATTATCATTTACGTCATCTTAGAATTGCTCAAGAACTAATGGACAGAGTTGGAGAAGGTAATTACCGAGGCAGAAGCTTTATATTCTCATTATTAATGTAAGAAGAATCTTTGTATTACATTAAAACAAAATTTTATTATTTTGCTGCTTTTCAATTTTCAAGGACGGGCTTGTTGGAGTTTAGGAAATGCACATTCCGCAATGGGAAACCATGAGAAGGCTCTATATTTTGCTTCCAAGCATTTAGAAATATCTAAAGAGGTATGCTATCAATTTTGTTGTGCATGTTTTGAATGTTACCTGGTGTATTGGCATTTGTTCCCTGTGCACTGAGTGGACGTATCTGGTTAGGTGCCATTCATAATGTGTTTTATAATCTATTTTTAATAAGCTTTTTATTTATTAGAACTCCCTTTTTTCATTTTTGCATTTTTGTGTCTCACTCTGCTTATTTATCAACCCTCCCCAACAGCCTCATTCTTGCCATCTCTAGGCATAACAACAACACAATGTCTTCCCCCTTTCCAATTAAAAAAACTTATTTCACCCTTAATAATAATAAATTCTGTAATTAAAACATCAAACCAAAATCCACTAATAATACTAATCCAACTCAACTGGCAATCACATAATATGAAATCAACAAATGTTTAACCCTACAGAGGGTTCGAGACTAATAGTTACAGGAAAGGTCGCGCGGAATCTCATAGGTGCCAGTGAGTTTTTTAAGACTTAGAATAGACTCCTTCTATTTCTACGGAAGTATTATATGCAAATACTCTTTGGAATATACATGTCATAATAAAAAACTAAATTTATTTTATTTTTCTATATTATAAATGAATTTTTTTCATTTTTTGACATGGTTTCTCAGAACTGAAGAGATTAGCAGTCATAGCACACCATGTTGGCGTGTTGTACACAAACAGAACTTATACATATCTTACATTTGTACTTTGTGTACTTATGTTTACTGTGCCCGCATTTGATACATCTTCCTCTTTTTACAGTGGTAATTACTTCATCAGTTTGCACGATGGTAGATGTGCTAGGACATATTACTTCAATGTTTTTCCTTAAGGGTGTTGAATACCTACCCGGAAAACGGCTGTGCAGACTCTTGCGAGATCGAAGATTACGAGCGTAATATGACACATAGAGATGACCTGTTTTCACAGTTCGCTAGAACAAGGACAAATAATGTGGGAGAATGGAACACATGTTTCGAGTATATTTCATTTCAAATACAACAGGCGCTGAAAAAGGTGAAAATATCTCATTTTCTGCTGTCTTTCTTACGATACACAAATCGTAATTGAAACATCTCTTCCATTCACCTAAGGGATTCATCCTTCTCCTTTAAAATGACACCAATCCCAACGGCGTCAGAAGGGTAATAACTTAGCATTGAATCATTTCCTGGACCATGTTTTCACTATTTTATGCGCGGAAACCTTTTCGCTCTTTGGCGCTGCGTGGAGCTTCAGAGGGACTACCCCCACTCCCGCTAACGGTCCTCCCCACCTCCTGTCTCTCTCTATCTCTCTTCTTTCCCCTCTCGCGCTCCCCTCCAGCATGCTTGGGAAAGCCGGCGTAGAGATAAGGGTTTTGTTTCGCAATCAGTCGCAGCTGGTTCCTTCCACGGACAGTCTAGATCGGTCAAGATCTGACCGCGCTATGGGTAGGAGCAGTACCCCGATGCTTCTAAGCATGTCCCAGGGACGCGGTCTAACTTCGTAACTACTTAAAAATATTTTGGAAGAAAATCCGGAACCATCACCAAAAACCAAACGCAGCATTTATAAAGATTATGTATCTAACGCATGATGCTTATTTATCGATGAACGTACGCTCCGGAATATCAAAATATGCACTGAAGCGGAAGCAGATGGGTGAGAGATATTGGACCACAACTGCTGAAGAAATTGAAGCTATTATTGAACTAATACTTGCACGAGGAGCATATGATTGTGGTTCACTAGATTATGATATGCTATGATCTAGTAATTAGCCAGCGTTTTTCTCTCAGACGATGCCACGAAACATGTATGCAGCTCATGCACTACCTAAGTTTCGATGTTCTCGGGACAAGATCTCAGCGTCTAAATGCAGATAAATTTGCATTGGTGTTCGAAATATGGAGCTATTTTGTGGGAAACTGTATGGCATCTATAGTCCTAGTGAATACCTATCCTTGAATGAGCAGCTTTTTCCCACTAAAGCTTGGTGTAGATTCACTCAGTAGGTACTTGGTCACATGCATAAAAATAAACCAGACAAATTTGGAATCAAGTTCTGGGTTAGCAGATGTAAATTCCATCAGGTTAGAAGATGTAAATTCCGAAAATTTCTGCAATGGGTTTCTATATCTGAAGAAAGATAAGTTAGGTCCGCCCAACGAAAGTCTCCTTGACAATGTTGTGTTACGCTTATAACGTTTGGACATAGTACATAAATTCAGGACAAGACATCACGGCAGATAGTGTTTTCATGTAAATGAATTTGACGAAAAACTAAACGAAAGTGGCATTGACATTGTCGGCACAATGAAAAGAATCAGACGCTTGAACTTCTTCAGGGACTCCTCGCCTAAGGCGTCAAGTTGTACGATACCACAGTCATAAAACATGACGACATTACAATGACAGTATACCAAGGAGAAAAAAAACATATTGGTGCTGAGAACCATACATCCCAGCATTGAAATACTATATGTACAGAAAAAGATAATCAGATTCAGTCAGTTTCTACGACACCACAAAATATGGAGTAGAAATACCGGACCAAGTGACAAGAAATAACACTTACGTGCGCAGTATCTCGCCGATGGCCTGTCAAATTTTATACAGTATCCTAGGGGGCTGTGTTTGAAACCGTCGGGATTATCTCTAATAGGTAACCAAGGAGTCAAGTGATATACACACGAACTGTTCCAAATTTGGTGTGTTAAAACCGCTGATTGAAACCTCATTCTTTGTTTACACTTGTGTTATATCTCAACTGGGGGCTCTTTAGTTGGAATAGATGAGAAAAACTCAAGTGAAAACAATTAATGATGTTGTAAAGAGCGATTTAGACACATTAAATTTTGAAACCATTCGTGTAGGGATCACGTGACTCATTGGTTACCTATTTGAGATAATTCCGACAGTTTCAAACACAACTCCCCTAGACTTAGCTGCAATTAACGCATGAGTGATATAGAAAGAGATCACCTCACAAAACATCAGCTGCCATAAATTCATTTTGAATTTAACTGAAGAACTGCGTAGCGAGTATATCAAGTCACAGCCGGGGCCATCTCATTTCATTTCAGATACAAGAAATTAGAAAGAGACATCAGCGTCAGGTAAAAAATGGAAAGGTAAAAAAAGTATATAAAATGTTCAAGATGCCAAAATATACGTACGGAAAATTCACAGAATCTTATGAAAAGAAAATTAAATGAAAAATGAAAAACTTATCATGTGTGTTCCGTGTCGTGAAAAATAAAGTGTAGCGCGGTAGAGCTGGTATTTCATAGCTATATAAATGGTTACATGATGTTACCTAATTTACAAAGAATTCCTGATTATAAATACAGGATATATAATTGCTCAACATAATATTTATGCACTAAACTACCACTATCTATATCGTGCATTCCGCAATTTATGATATTTCTTTGAATTCCAAAGTTTGTGTAAAAGCGAAAATAAATAAATTCCTTATAAATCTTATTAATTACTTTTAAAATGTAAATATTATTTGATAATATGAAGATATCTCCTCAAAATTGAATAAATGCATAAATTTATTCATATACACCGCGAAATCAAGAGATAACACCTACCGATTAAAATTACCGCCGCCGGCGCTTTTAGATATGGGGAAAACCTGTGGGCTGAAATCGAAAAAAGCAGGGTTGGGTCAGTAGAATATTCTGTGTAGAAAATGCGTAATCTACATGTATTTTTTACCGTAGAATATGTAATGTAGAATATTGCTAATAGTTACATATTCTACGTGTAGAAAATTATTTTTACATATACTACTAAAGAAGTGATTACGATTATTGGAAAATTTTATTTTAGCATTTTACCAACACATTTTAATAATTAAACCTATATTTAGTGCAGTTTCAACTTAAATAGCCTATTACAAGCCTACCATTGCTAGGCCTACCAGGAAATCAATAATTATCCAAGACTGAACAGTATAAATGCTAAATTATCCACGAGTCAAAGCAATATTTTCTAGATTTATTGGTGTAAGCCTGAGTCATTTGTAACCACTTCATATCATTTTTTTAAATTTTCTATGAGAAGTACTTGCATTTAGTTACATATGCAGTAGGCTATATTAAGGATTATATTAGCTGGTATTTTAATTGAAGTACAATTATGTCCATTGCCACAAAGTGAAACATTATAGGAAGTATATTACTGCACCTCTTTCAAGGTCAAGAGAAAGTTACCACAAAAAACAAAGCTCTTAAGTTGTTTTTTGATGGTAACTTTCTCTTAAAGCCGTTAGGCTGTTCCTTAAAGGTTCTACATGTACAGTGTACATATGAACAATTACAGGATGGCGATCATCAGTGAAAACCGGGAAAACCTGGAATTGTTAGGGAAAATTGGAAATTCGCTCATCAAAAGGAATCCGAGGCTATGTTGTTTGGAAGATTTTACATCGCGTTTTTTTTAACTTCCGAGATTTAGGTCAAGAGGTAGTTGCAGCACACTAGCTTTTAGTAAATACGTGCTTGCAGTTCTAAAAATACGAGACGATGATTACTAAAACGATAATACAAGTACGATCACACGTATAAACAAAATCTTCTGTAAGATCATCTTTGATTCCCATACCCCCTTCGCGAGACTGTAAGAAGTGTCCTCCTCCCTTCCCCTCCTTTCACGCTCGACGTAATTGTTGAATGGCACCCTTAGCTCCGTCTCGATCGTCTGACCAATCAATTTGGTCAGTTCAAAAACAACCTCAAATATGATATTCCTGAATATGATGCTGCCGATGCTAATTGCCTCATGTTTTCACTCAAAGTGGTGCGATTACGTTTTGTTCGTTTATACAAATATTTTTACATTTTTGGTTCCCAAACCTCTTACAATCAAGGGGTTATTGACCATGTTAATCAAATTGTTATTCACTTCTAAACGTCACTCGCGCCATCCGATTTTGATCCTGTCTAACAACTAGGGCTTGGTTTGTATTTTTTGTGCAACCTGTGCCAGAGTCGTCACTAAATTCGCCATTAACTTTCCCTTCGATGCCTTTTCAGTAATCTTAAACTTCCCAGAACTATCACGACATGCTACCTCTTCCTTGAAGAATTAGACATTGTCAATTTGTAATTTTACCGAAGGAAACATACATGGCCACGGAAATACGATACGCGGCCACATACCCGTGGCCGTGAAAAATGTATTAAAAGTGTTTATAATTTGTGAGAGGGCTTAACTTGTGAAGGTTTAATGTGCTTTTTCATTCTCATAGCTTCTAATGTATTGATTTCAGCTTTTAACATTTTCTGAGCTTTGATGAAAATTTAATTCAGCAGAAATTAAATATTCCAATAATAGCAGATCTTTTGGCGATCGGGCAGGGAAATTGGTAAGGCCATCAGGGAAAAGTCAGGGAATAGTCAGGGAATTTGAAAATTGGATATCAGTAGCCACCCTGAATTACTAAACACTCTTTCAAGCTACGCAGGAGATGCAGGGGCATTGAGTAAATTATTTCCAAGATTGCTTAAACCTGGATGCTTGCATTTAGTAAGCTCCCAAAAGGTTGATGGAATTTTGATGCCCTTGTTTCTCAGCTCTAGAATACACTGTCTTTGCTATGACTCATGAATTTCGCTAGGTCTTCCAACCCATCTCCATTACCGGGATTTGAACCTGGGAACCTCCAGTCAGTAGCTGAGCACTCTACCCACTAAGCCACCACAACACCTAATCAATGTAATACTTAACTTTATTTTTGTAATTGCAATTTTCTACATTTTATTAAACGTAACACATTATTTTACAAACAAAAAAATAATCAACATAATATTCTACATAATCTACGAAATATTCTACATAATCTACATTATCTACACTATTTTCTACGTGTTAGTAGAAAAATAATATTCTACGTGTAATGACCCAACCCTGGAAAAAAGCTATCAAAAATCATATCTTCCCTATTTCTGTAGATAGAACGACGAAATCTTCCCAACTATTTTTGTTTTTGCTTCTAAACATAAATATTACGGAATTTAGCCAGAAAATGGACCGGGGTCTTTTTTTTAAACAAATTAGTGAAGACTGAAAAAATCAAAAAATCGACTATGCGTACCGCTGCTGTATAGAGGGTTTATTTCATTTTAATAAATGGTTATTAATGAAAACTTAAGCTGTTTTAAATATATTTAAATTTGTTAAACAAAATATTAAATATTAAGCACATAAAATTATTTTTAGAAATAATATTAATGGCCTGCAAAATCGCCCTGGATGATGGCCATAGATTTGAACAGATAACTTCACCTTTATGAAAATTATGAATAATATAAACAAATTAAAAAGTTATTTAGCTTGCTAGTGATTGCTCGAAAATGTTAATTTCTTGTTCACCTACCTCTCACATCATCCAGCAGGCGAAGCGGTACAAGAGATGTAGCGAATATGCTTTCATCAGTGGCATTGGGGTGCTACCATACCTGCTTGTATTGAGAGTATCCCGAACTACCATCGAACCCCTATTTGCATACGAGGAAAAGGTTAAAGGTCCTTCATCTCTGATCTAACATCTTGATAAAGATGTTATAGTGCGAGAGGCATTAGTTCTATCACTACACCTCTCAAAATCTTTTTTCGGCCTTCCTTTGCCTCTTAACTCAGAAGAACATGCAACTAGATTGCAATGCAATATAAATTTCCTTGGGGTAAAATACAGCCAATGGAAATATGTTAACCAATGATCGATACCAACCTGATTTGGGATTTCCCAGCAGATATTTATACATGTCCGCTGGGAACAGTATATTCTTTTCTAAACAACAGCGAAGTTTTTATCTAAATCTGTCGTTAGTCCTATTACATTCATCCCATTTTTTGAGGCATGAATTGAAAAAATTGTGTGCATGACATTAGTAAAAATTTCCTTCATTTCCATGTCTTTTCCTTGATTAAACTTACTGTGAAGATATTGCAAGGCTAATTTTCCTTTGGAATACACCGAATTTCCACTTGCATTGAAAATCATGACATGCATTTCTTTTCGGGTCACTTTCGAGGGGTCCATTTTTTTCTTATTCAGAATTGCAATTGTATGAATCACCGGAGAAGCAATCAAAATTAGGATAAAATTCCCTACGTAATACACGCAAAGTCACTGATATAGTTGTCTAGGGAAACTTACTTTATTATCGATCTTATTGTTAGTATCGTCAAGTTCGGAAGGTATTTTTCGTACTAATCCTGAAGCAGATATGAGATGCGTAAATCATCTTTATAATGAGGATCACTATAATATTCTGCGATTAGCTTTATGGTTTTTGGTAATGAGTTGAGGGAGTAAACTAAAGTACCGTTTATATGTTCTTCTATTTGCATTCTCCAAGATTTCTATCCCTATGGAATGCATATAATAGCACATAACTTAAAATCGATCCAACAAATATTTACCTTCCTGGATACCCATATCTTTTGGTCTTGCATTTATGGTTGTTGATAACTTTTTACTCGTATTTCATGTAAGCGCTTGTTCTATTTAGCACAATTATTATTTACGAATCAAAATAAGTACTTATATACGACAAGCCTTCTATGATTCTACAGATTCGCGAAAAATTTTTATTTCGTGTTCATTTCGTTTAAAACTTTAAGTTTAAATTCGTAGTCAACACCCTTGACTTTGTGCAATGGTTTACATTCATAATTACATGTTGTAAAAATGCTAGAGTAAAATAATACAGGGCCATAATCAAATTCTCATAGCAGTCTTCCAAGGCGACTCGGAGCTCTAGGATATCTATTTCCCAACACTTGTTCACGATCCGACACACTGGAGATCTCCCCTCCATCCCCTCTCCCCAATACCCTTCCCCTCTCCTCCATTCCATCCCCTCCCTTCAATTCCTTCTCCCCCCACCTTCGCCTGTGCTTGGTCCTGTGGTGGCGAACTTCCGAACTATCTGCAGCTAGCTGCAAGACGTCCGTTAAATCGCTGGTTTGAATTCGTAGTCAACACCCTTAATTCTCGGGGAAGAAAAGAGCACTGTTTTTGGGTCTGTAAATAATCCATAGTTCTCGAGCTAATTAAATCAAGAATCCACTCCGAATATTTGAGGGAGGACTTACATTGCTACGAAAAATTATTTGAGCATTTATTCCAGCAATGTTCATCATGCTATAAAAAACCAACATTGGCCATCTATTTGTTTTTCTCAATACATCGTATGAGCCACAGAGCTGGTTGATAGTATCAACACCTGACTTTGTTAGATTATAAAATTCAATTATCTCTGGTTTATTTCTATTAGAGCTATCTGTGCTAGCATCATTATGCATAGTTGAAATAAGCAACTCATTTTTATTTTTCTTTGGCACATAGGATACTAATGTGCATTCCTTTATAAACCTAAGTAAACTAGATTCTTTTACTCGAGATTTTGTTTCTATATGTAATCTCTCTTTTATTTTTTCATATATTCCCTACAACAGTAATGTTCTTTTTTAGTAAATACTCCGCTAATTCGATGCTAGTAAACCAATAGTCAGGTTCGATTTGGTATCACCAATTTGAGAAATTTGAGAACTTAGCCATTTGAAGACATCAGTTGGGCTGTTACTGATGTGAAAAGGGCCCAATGCCTGTCGGCATATATACCAAGATTGGAGGTGTAGCACACACGCGAATCCACTAATGCGAAAATTTTAATGCCATACTTTTTTGGCTTGCTTGGGATGTCTAAAATGTAATCTACCATGAAATTCCTCCAATTTCTCATCAGTTGTACAATATTCTCCAACACTATAATGTTTTGGCAATTATTTACAAACTTTTCAAATACATCTGTAATAGGAACCAAATTGTCTACTCTTTCATCTCCTCTCTAGAATGTTTTTCGTCAAATCTCATGCAGTAGATCAAAAACTTGAACTGTTTCTCAGAGAACACTAGATGACATAATTCGCTACCCGTTTTGTCCACAGACCATATATTGGAGGCTCTATTTCCTAGCCCCACATAAATAAAGCACACCAAACAGCCTTGATTTCTAAAGTATCAGTCAGCGTCGCATCACATAGCAGAAATAATTTCACTGTCAAAAAATAACTCCCAGCATTCTATTGGAGATTTAGCTTCTTTAGCTACACCTATTACACCCAGTAAATGAATCACAATGTTATGTCAACACTCCTAACATTCCTCGTTGGGGCACTTTTACACCAATATAACATTTTGTCGTGTCCAATGAAATGTGTGCCCACTAAGTTGCAGTGTGCATCTTCAGAATTCACATCACTGTCACTTACTTCTTGCTGTGTGTCTGTATTCCTTAGTCTCTCTTCTACAGCATCGTATTCATCATCACTGGACTCATCCGAAACATCTTATTTTTCCATCATGTGCCTCCTCAAGCCGCTGTTCCACTACTTTTCTATCCTTCTTAACTGTGGGATCCAGGTTTATTTTTTCTCCATTATAGCCGACTAAAATATCTACATCATTTTCAGTGTCACTCACTCTGTGATTCAACCCGAAGGTTGGTCTTTGATAGGTGAGAGTAGAGCTCACCCCGTACTATGCCAACGGCATGCGAAATTCACACATTCAAGGTCGGGGGGCCAGTTCCTTTCCCTGGGCCACCTGCGATTTCCTACCATCCAGGCGTATCTGAAATTCAGGGGGCAGGGGCTGCAGGAGCTTTTTCCAGAACAAAGCTGTCTCAACGGTGTTGAAAGTTGGTTAAGGCAGATAACCTCTTTTTTCAATCAGGGCAGAAAACTGGAATAAAATTTTGGGCTGTCTGATGATTAGCAGATGTATTTTAAACGGCTAATATCATGTTATTGACATGTATATTTTTATTAGCTCCTCAAATTGTCCAAAACTCACAATGAAAGTTGCACTGGTAGAAGACTCCAGATTTTGTGCAAATCAGGTTTTGTATTAAACCCTTGTCTTAACATGTTTTACAGCTGAACTCAACGTCACTATTCTTCTATTTTGGCCACAAACATTTTTCCAACATCTACAAAATTACGTTTATTTTGGAAATCCTTTGATTTTCTCTCCACCAGAAGTTCCACTGAAGTCATCTCTTATTTTTTCTTCAATTGTTCTTATTTTATGTTAAGTCATTTACCCCGTGTTCTCTCCCTAGGAATGAGATGTCTTGGCCTGATTTCAGTTTGTCTAGTATTCCAATTTTCCAGCCCAGCATAATGGCCATACATACGTATGTCATTCCTCCTCGGTGGTACCGATGATCTTGTAGGTTGTCTCGAGGACCAATGTGGTGGCATCATTTTGTGGCTCTGACGATATCATGAAACTAATCTGTTGTTTGCTACAACTATTTGAAACAGTTGTCTGACGGAAATAGTTGCAGCTTAAGTCGTTTCACTTGGACAACACTTAATTTCACCACTAATCCCTAATTGTGATGCCTGAAGGAAATAGGGTTGAAGGCTTGGAAAACATACACATGGTAACGTTGAACGTATACGATGCAGATGAAGTCACCAATAGCATTGGGCAGAACGTTACATGTATCGTAATGAAATGATGAAAAGTAAATGTCCTGAATTATGACGTTCCTTATTCCCAATATGGTTTGATTTGACAGGTGCACTGCTTTGAACTCTACTCCTAATACTTAAACCAAAGTATAGAATCACGATGGAGCATGATTCCCAGGTTTTCTCCGATCGAGATATCTCAAATTGTGTCATACCGAAAGTAAAGATAGTGTCTTGTTAAATCGGGTACATCACTATGACCGCATCTTAACAAAATTGCATCTTGTGAAACCTCAGTATGTGAGGGTTTACTGTACCCTTGGCCTAAAAACCAAACTACCTAATTTTAAAACAAATTTGGGAGTGAAAGAGTTGGTTTTATGGGCATATTGGGAAATAGGGGCGTGCGAGACATTGATGTTCTTTTCAGAGTGCATTATGTAGTGCTATTTTCCAAATTTGGGTTTCCAGTTCATCTGGTTTCTCATATTTTCTCCACTATTCATCAGTTGAAAATGAAAAACTGAATATTTAATATTTTTATGTTAAATAAATTGTATGTTAATATGAATGTGGGTTTTTGCCATCACTTACCTCATGATTTATCACAGCATCTTATACATACAATGAATTGCTTTGGCTTTTTCATTCATACTATCTACTAAAAGGCAAGTGACCTGAACACCGGAAATATCATAATTCTGGAGCATAGGGTCCTGCACATTCTGGATAATCAATCTTCTCCTATATTAATTCAAAGCTTGTGAAATCCTCCACATATGCCACCTTGTGAAATCCTCATGCCAGGTTCCGTCCTCATATATCCCACAAACAATCCTGTAAAATCCCTGGAGGATTTTATGTTTTCCGGATGAATTATATACGTGAATTCCTCTTGGTTTTCTCCCTGGGTCAGGTGCCTGGCACCAAGATTTTGACTCTGAAAGAATTCACTCCAAAAAAATCCCTCTTTTCCACTTCTTCCTTGGCTCATCTGTAACTCTGATGGTATTTTATCAATCTCCTCCACTATCCTTGCCTTTGTTTCTCACAATGACGTTTCTATCTCGCTATCCTGTATTTCTGGTCCCAGCCTATCTTTATCAATGTCCTTTCTATACCCAGGTTCAGAGATTTAATCTTTATGTCAGAGATATTTAATCATCACTGTGTGTTGATAGTACTGCCACATTCCTTCCACCTAAACCCTGATTTACTCACTACTGAGGTCACGTTGCACCTTCTCTAAATATTCTATAAGAGTATGTAAGATGGTCAAAATAAAAATATGATAAATGCATAAATACAACAAATAATAGTGTATTAAAAATAGAAGTGTTCCCTCGAAAAGGAAAGAACCTGATGTATCTTGTTGGGGTCATCACCCAGTACTTGTCCCAAGTTTCCCACGACCTTCAATCTCTCTCATGCAGCGCGACACGCACCACTCTCTGTCAGGAGGTGCCTCTCAGTGAGGGGGGATTGCACCCATCGCATTGGGGTTGGATCTTCTCCTCTGTCAAGAGGTTGGAGTGGGTAGCGATGGGCAACTCGGTAAATTACCGTGGTATTTTTTGTAAATAACCAACACCCCTGAAAATTACCATTTATTACGGTAATTTTCAGAAAAGTTCTTTTTCAGAAAATTTCTTCCTCACAAAAAAAACATAGGAATGGGTGATATTATAAATTAAGAAGCTAAAACGATTTTGTTTACATTGTGTCTGTGATTAATTTAGAGTAAAATAACAAATGCACATGCGCAGCGGTATGTTTTGGAACGAAAATTTCTTAGTGTGACAAAAGAGAGGCAAATTGCGTGTTGCTGCCAACTTAATTATTATTTTTTTAATGAGTTATAATAGATAAATGTCGTGATATGTTTGATATAAGCGTCCGCATTTATATCTCAATGCTATTTGATTTCGTTTTCAGTCGTCCGATAAGGATTTGCAGCTCAAAACTTAAAATTACCGGAGAATTGCCATAATGTACCACAGTAATTTACCTCAATTGAAAATTACGGTAATTTACCCATCTCTAGGAGTGGGGGAGAGGGTTCTGTGCTCTATTCTCACCTGCATGATGACAACTTCCTAACGACTGAAGTGGGCCACATTGTTGCGTCGGCCTTAATTTCGCGTAACTGATTTCTACTTTGCTGACTCCAAGTCTCTCCCTCTACTGAACTTAATATTATTGCTTAATCTAGTGTCAAGAGCTTCATGAGAAGCTCTTTGCTTTGGGGGATGCATAAATGAGCATTAATTAATTGCAGATAGGAGACCAAATGGGCCAAGCTACTGCTCAAATGAATGTTGGTGACCTTAGGAAAGTGTTGGGTCTTCCTCCCGGAGCTGGAGCATTGGATTGCTCTGTTCTGCCGGGTGATTCCAGTGTGGACCAGGGAGATGGTGGTGGGGGTGTTGTGCCGGAGCCGATGTCTGGGCGTTCCCCCTCCTCCTCCTCCTCGGACTGGAGGAACAGGGTGAGGAGAAAGAGCATGGAACAGCTGGATTTGATTAAGGTCTGGTAGTTATTTAGACTCCTGTCATCACTCCCTACCAAGTGCCCTATCCTAATCACCGACACAGTCTCATCTCGACAACAGAAATTCTCCATAAGGGGAATGGTAATTTCTTTATTGTTCATCATTATGCATGGATAAAAAAGATTGCTTCCTGATGCCCAAATATAAACATTCATACCAGTTTTTTTTTGTCTTGAAAGGCATGGATTTGGAAATTATGTGAACTATTTTTGTTTATCCACTGAAGTTACACATTGTAAATATATATATTGACAACCCTTCCTAGGTTAGTTACTTTTTAGGAAATTATGACTGAAAACTCATGGCATTACAGAAATATTCAAGCCATTCATGTAATGCATTTGTGTTCATCACTGTAATTGTTGCTTGTCTTCTAAGGGCCATAGCTGTCTATGCATTTCTGTGATAATATTCTATGATGATAATGATATGCTAGTTTATATTTTATGTTTCAAATGAGGAGATGTTGCCATGGATTTTATTTCAAAATGTCAACAATCTATGTAAATCTGTAGCGTATCTAAACAATAGAAATTTTTCAAGAATTTTGCAAAGCTCCTTTTTAGTGATGTAAACTTTAAAAAACAAGTTACATTTTAAGTTTATGTAGCTCCAGAGATAGGACAAGTGACAGATTTCTTGAATTCGGATGTCAATCATAACTTGAATATTCAAATAGCTAGAATTTTGAATACCTTGATAATAGAATTGCACATTAAATTTTATAAGTATTGATAAGTGAGCAGAAAGTGTTAATGGACCCTCAAGTTCTGTCGAGTTTTGAATTAATCACAAACTAGTGTCAAAGTAATTGAAATTGAAAATTTACAGAAAAGGTAAGGTTGTTGCAATGTCAACCTTGAATCTGACAGATTATTATTACTATTATATTGGTAATACCAGGTATAGTATACCTGGTATTACTATGATGAGGTAAAAAGTTTTTGCGTAATTGACACACAATTCAGTAAGGACCTACTGTCAGTAAAATATGTTGAGACTAGTGATGGCCGGATCGGATCCGTCAGATCCAAAGATCCGCGGATCTTTCATTTTCTCGGTCCCGGATTCGGATCCAAACCCTGAGAGCACAAAGTTTGCAGTAGACCTAATGTAAACCTAATTTCAACGTCTACATCTGGTATTCAGCTAACCATAAGGTTTGCTGAATTCCTAGATGTAGACGTCTTATTTTGGTTTACATTACGTCTACATGTGGTCGAAAAAAGGTGCAAATGTCCGCCATTCGTGGTCTACTGGTGACCTCGCAAAGTTTGCAGCAAACCTAATGTAGACCTAATTTTAACGTCTACATCTGGTACACAGCAAACCATAAATTTTGCTTCATACCGTATGTAAACGTCTTATTTTGGTTCACATTATGTCCACATGTGGTCGAAATAAGGTGCAAATGTCCGCCATTCGTGGTCTACTGGTAACCATTAATGTAGGTTTTCAGCATAATAGATTTAAAAGAAATAGTTTTCACGGTAGTGCGATAATCAACACAAAAATGTAACAAGGCAGTAAACTTGGGTTTTCCACACAGAATATTAAAATACCTACTAACTACGTGTTACGTACGCTTCTACGACACGTCATCATCGGGTGAACTAATAATTACGCTGCGTAGTCGAAACTTATAGTGGTACAGTACAAAGCTCACATCTACCAACAATTTATTTGACTATTACAAAAAAAATGACTTGTCAAATATGCCTGAAAAACACCAAATCCAACAGCTTCTACAGGAATTACGCTAGAAACCATCAACGTATAACAAAAATATAATAATATATACCTTTTATTTATCAGAAGACCAGTGCAAATGAATTATACAAAATTTACACAAGAGCACCTCAACACACAATCAATAGCACTTCCTCAGCGTTTTCGAAGACACTGTCTATGCATTACCAAAATTTTGAACGAAAAGAAGTTCGAGAAAAAGAGTTCACCGATATCACACTATTTTGTTGACAAACACGGTTATTCACTCGGCAATATAATGCAAACCAAACAAAACGGAACTTCACTTGGCATAAATTACATGAAAAAGGTCCAAATACCCCACAACAGTACCATATCTGCTAGCAGTAAAGTAACACACGTTGAAACTTCAAGGATCCTTCGTTCAACGACGTATTTTTTAACAACTTAGTAATGTTACTGGTAACTTCGGAGAACAAGTATTCTATACCGTATATACGGTTGAAAAAATCTGTAAAGACAATAAAACGCAGATGCTACAGAAAGAAAAACGGGAGACATTATTCCATTGCCTTTAATTTCTAAGTACACTTACCACTACGAAACAGCCTCAGTACACAAGTACCTAGCGGATGAACCGGAACCAAATTATTCTTTAGAATACAATAACGCATAAGACAACTGTATATTATGTAACTAGAGTGCGTAAAATAACACTAAGATAATAAATTTCAACTACACTCCAATAAGATTCTGCATATGTATACGTGTGTTTCTTGCGTTTCCATGCGCGGGCACGATTTAACAAAAGAAAACTGCCGAAGCAAGCGCAGCCAACTTGGCCACATGAGCGGAATTTCTACCGGATGATATTGTTTAAGCGCAGTAATGGACTGATAATGACGAAATAATGTCTGCCGATATACCAGTAATTCCGTTTTTTATAAATATTTTAACGGGTCTCAAGGTGAACTATTGAAAACATATTATGTTACAATTGTTTTGGTTGGTAATTTTTGGTTTCAAATGTGGTCGACAGCATCCGTCATTAGGAATTTATTATCGTGTCTACATTAGGTCAATTCTTGGTCTACAGCAAACTTCAATCAGTGAAGTTATCTGTAGACGTTAAATTGACCAAATTTAGACGTCTACAATTTTAGTGTGCTCTCAGGGAAGACACGGTGCAAAATCAGATCCGGATCGTAGATTTTAAATTTTCGCGGCTTAGCGATCGAAGTGCCCCGTGAATGGAATGTAGGTGCAGTAGCTATTGACAAGAAGAGGATGTGTAACTTAGGTAACGAAATTAGATGAAAATGTTCCCGCGCAACTAGAAGCAAAATAAAGAAATGTGACTTTTTTCCCCATTACCCCGGTATCGCGGGAAAAAATACGTTGGATGTCACGTGGGTAGCCTACATTCACCGGGATCAGGCGGACAACGAGAGCTAGTGTACTGCGAAGTTCGATCCCTATCGCAGTTTAATTTTTTCTTTCAGTCATAGCATCGAAAATGTTATCATCTTCATTTTTCAAACCGTTACATCTGAGTACTCACTTTATTACTTTTGTTGTTTAAATTAGATTTACAAATGTACCATTAATTACCGGGTCGGATCCACGGGTCTTTCATTTCATTCGCTACTGAAATCATATCTGAAGACAGTAAAAATTCAGATCCGGATCGGAGATTTTAAAATTTCGCAGCTTAGTGATCGATGCGCCCCGCGAATGGAATGTACGTATGGTAGAAACTGACAAGGAGAGGTTATGTAACTCAGTCACGAAATGAGAAGAGGATTTTTTCCGTGCCACAAAAACAAAATAAATACTCGTCGTGACTTTTAGTGCGAGATATGCGCAAGAAAAAAAATAAAGCCGAATGTCACGCGGGTCGCCTACATTCGCCAGATTCCCGTGAACCTATGATATCGTAGTTGTTAAAAATTAGGGCTAGTGTACTGCCGGTCGTGAGTCCGATCCTTAACACTGCCGAGGAATACAGGCCATGCTGTATTCCTAGGGTAATGCAAGTAGGCAGTTTAAAAAAAATAGAAATCAGAAATTTCATGACAAGTTATAAGTCAAAAAAATATTAAAATTTGGCGTAAAAGAAATGATTGGAAACATTTTTTATTCCAGAATTAAATCGTAGGATCATTATGTTAACTTTGCAATGTATTTTTGAGTGATGCATTCGTAAATCTAGTTTAAACGATAGAAGTACAAAAAAGTCAGTATCTACATACAAAGGTTGGAAATGAAGGATGATAAAGTTTCTAATTCAATGGCTGAAAGAAAAATTTTAAACAGCGATAAGAATCAAACTTCATTACCTGCAATCCCCACTCTGCCATTGTCAGCTTACCTGATTTTGGAGAATACATGCTCCCCACATGTCATTCTACATTTTTCTTGCAAACCCAAAAATGGAGAAAAAATCCGAGAATTTTTTAAATTTTGCTTATAGTAGCATGAAAAAAGGGTAATCTCATTTCAAGATCAGAGTTACACAACCTCTTCTTAGGAGTAGAAAATTCTCAAATTTCTCTTCAAAGGTTATTATTAATAAGACATTGTAAAATTACTACTTTAGCAGCTAGAAATATTCTATAATAATTTTTTCGTCTTAATAATGGAATCCCTGGATATTCCATAAATGGGATCTCTTGACCGCATTAAAATATTTTGTGTTTCTAAAAAAGAATATGAAAGCGTTCAAGGATTTGATTAATAATTGGAAAATAATTCCTTTATAATGAAAATAAACTTACGTTTCTTTTTACTGCACTCTAAAGAATAGTTGTACAGGTTTAAAAAATGTATTGCTTGATGAGTTTATGATGAGGAAGGTGATTTTTATATTAGAAGTAATAAGATATAGTTATTGCATCTGTAAATCTTGATCCAGGAGAATATTATCGACATAGATGATAGGAAATTGATTTTTTCTACAATAAATTTACCTGCTTTTTGGTAGTTCTATTGTTGCTGTATTTATATATTTATTAAAAATCTAGGATTTGAAAATGAATGAAACTCAGAATCGAGTATCTGAAACTAAGGATCCGAAACCCAGACAAGGATCCGGATCCGATGAAAAACCTGGATCCGTCCATCACTAGTTGAGACGCCTGAATTTGAGAAGCTATCTCTCGAAAAGAGAAAACCAATTTTAATGTACCCGTATTACCATAATTAGGTAGTACTGGTAATTATTATTTCTCTGCTTCTCCACGCTCTTCATGCTGAAAACCTTGTGGCAATGATCCCACTCAAGTTTCGGTTAAGTCACCAGTTTTGTCATCGGGTTTTACAAATTTCAGAAAAACTTTTGTAAATTATGAAATAAAGAAAAATTCATCATTGGCTTTAATTAGTTGAAATTTTACTTTAATATGATGATAGGTAACAAAATATCAAGAACACAGTCATCTTGGTCATTGAGTTTTAGGTTCTGAAAACCCTTTTATTCCAAATAAAATTTGGTAAAAGTTTATCTAAGGTGAAAAATAATTATTTACATGAATAAAGTAAAGATAAGCATTCTATAAGATGCATTTAACTGCATTGAAATTGTTTTCTTATCTTGTAAGATGTAGCTTATCAAACTCAGGGGTCTTGGCATATTCCTGACCATGGCTCGACGGAAAATGGTGGCAATAGCTTGTAGTGATAGCAGAGTAGAGGTATGTTTTCTCTGTTACTCTTTTGTAAAATCCATTAGTTATTTGCCAAAGTATGGCTTGGAAGAAGAGGCATATTGTGTGACCTCGTATAGATTAATGTTGAATTTGTATCATAGTAAAATCGAAGCTTGTATCGAGTGGCAACCATCAGCAAGGTTTACCTACTTTCTTCTATTTTGAATTGTGACTTGCAGAGACCAGTTCCAATACATAACTTATGGGTCAACGGACCCATAATAATAACAAGAGTAAAAAGTATCGCTGGAATTCCGTAATTTGAAATTTTCTTTCTACCTTAAATAAGGTAGCGAAACCCATCAACAGACTTGTATTTCCTCTGTCCTCTTGCATATGATGTAGATCACCAATGCACAAAATAATGTGCTGTATGGGTGCTCAATAATGTATGGTGCAATATTCAAGGTATTCAAACTATCGTTTAACAATAATTCCAGATATTGAATACTCTCTAGTATTCAAGTATTCACCGATAGTATTTCCACGTCTCTTGTCGCTTCACTTTCCATTGTTTCACTGATACATCACATGAAGCATTATACCAGTGATGCGATACTCCCTCATCTACTGCAAAAATGCTTTTTGAGATTTGTTACTGTTATAGTCTTTCTTCAAGTAATCGTTGTATGCTCAAAATTTGCTACACAGTGGTTTTTAGCTCTAAGTACGTATAAATTGAAGAATAAGTTGCAGAGAAAACAACACCAGTATTACTGGATGCAAAATTTTGTATAAGCCGTGTAACCCCTTTTTTCACTAGCATTTCGGGAGAAAATTTTTGCTGCTTACATGATTAAATGGGGTATTAAGGCATGTAATGATTTTCCATGTTTTTTAATCACTTCAAGAGTGCAAAAAAATAACTTAATAATCATTTGATACATTTGTTACTTTACACTCATTGTTAACTCATTCACTCATTGATGAATGATTTAGAAATTATTGTCTGCACTTGACTTTGACTATTAAATATATTTATTTAAAGCCCTACCAAATCTGCTGATTGGAAATGTACCTAATACATGATGAAATTCATTATTAATGATAAGCTTGAAGAAATTGTTTATGTTTGGGCATTCGTAGTAGCTTCTATAGTGTTCAGTGATCTCAATCATACCCTCTACCTGCATATTGATGTTTACTATGGCAAAATTCTTTTGGTTTATGTGTAAATTGCAAGCCAGCATCAATCATTGTATGTTGATAATTTCAATTTTAATTTCTGCAAGCTTAGATTTAGTAGGTAGTTGACTCAGTTTATTGCTTTGAAAACTTTCCCCTCAGCATGCTAGCAACAGATCGTGCTCCCAGTACAGTGGTGTAAAAAAGTCATGAGCATTTTGAGTGAGTCTATAATCGGCAACACTGATTTATTAGGTGTCTACACTGGAAAAAATAGTTTTGCTGAAGCAGTTTTTCGCCAAGTTTCATAAAATTCGTGATTAAAAAAAATTATATTTTTGAAACTTCGTATTTTTTAATATTGTCATGTATTTACTATAGGCTTCTCATTGGTACTGGCAGTTTTGCTTCATGTAATTGAAACTTCGTAATTTCGTGTTTCGTATTATCGAGAGTCTACTGTAATATCTTTTCGCCATTCACCCAAAACATGTACACTATTGGTTAACTAGTTTAACTAGAGTTACATTTTTGGAACCAGCTGTAGAATGATATTTTAAATATTTTTGGTGGCAACGAGAGTTCGATATAGTAAAAGAGTGTTTGGCTCATTATATAGAGGATGTACTGTACAACCAAAACCCTAGGAAGTACCTTTCAGCACCACTAGCCATAGTGAACTCAGAGACACTTCAGCATGGCTGGCATTATTTGTGATAAAATGAGAAATCAGCTCGATCCAGAATGTGTTAATATACTTGTTTTTAAATGAAAAAGTGAAAGCAAGAAAATGTTTTATTCTTGTGGTTGGAGAGTTTAATTCAATTGTATGTGTCAAGCTAATTTAGAATTCAAAATGAAATATAAGACTACAGAGAAAATAAAGATTTGGCTTTGAAATTATATGCGTGATTCAAGGAAATGAGATTTCAGATAAAATTAGATTTTAGATAAAATTTAGAGAGAATTTTATTTTTACAGAATTTATATAATGCATATTAATTTCTATCCAATTTTAAATAAAATTTAGGATTTAGATTTAGACATTTAGATTTTATATAATAGTTTAGGATTCAAAATAAAAATAAGATTTAGATTCCAAATGTATTCGAGATGTGGGGGGTGAATTTAAGATTGGGATTCAAGAAAAACTGGATGGAGCTCTAATAATAATTACAAGGGAACACTTATGGTCAACTTGTGTATGTGTACAAAATGGAAATTTTAATTAAAAAGTGGGTAGGTCAACCTTATGTGTATACTCACTAGTAGCTGCTTCTGCAGCTTAGTATGTACTGTTTAAAGTAATTTTCCATGTGCCAGGACCCTAAGTTATTTAGTGTTAAAAGGCTTGTGTAGAGCAGGAAGGCACGAACTGATTGTGGTGAGATGCTGAGAATAGAGATATTGCTTACATTAGGGGATAGTGGAAACCTTTGCATGAAATTTATTTGCAAATATCCCTGTTTGCCATGGCCTCCCTCATTCCTTGTTCAAAAATCTTGCTTTTCCAAACCATGCTCCAAAGGATGCATACATAATTAATCGAAACTTAGAACCAAGGAGGTGGGTGGATGTGTATAGGTATCTGTGTTGTACAAACTAAAATGAATGAAGTCTAGCATGAATTTTCAAAGCAATATGAGTAGACAGTATGTCTTAAAACCTAATGAAAAACCTTAATGATTGTGGCATATCAGAATTTTTCAGATTACCTGATGTTTCTTGAGTAGAAATATGATGTTAATTGTTTTTCATTGAGTGCCAAAATATGTCGCTATTTTTTAGGAACAATCGTGTGTTACAAAATGATAATTAATCCATGAGAAGAATCAGAGACGTACAGGTCAAGATGTGTGGCTGCCCAGAGAAGTGTAATTGATATGAGTTCCGAAATCCCATATAATTAGGACCCATAAAGTGGATATAGAATTTCCGTGGGGTCTTGGTTTTTCTTGATAATCCTACTTTAAAAAAATATGAAAATCAAAATCTGCTTTATGCAGAAGGCAGGAAAGGTTAAAATTTGAATTGAATTTTATCAAAATTTGTGGTAATTTAAACGTATTTCTTATATCGTGGGTACGTTATATATTATGGGAGTCCTTGGCATGCCGTAGAATGAGTTGTATTTATTTGGCATCTTAATGTAAGTGGATGACATTTTTATTGCAGAATACATTATTTACTTTGCATTATAGCATTGCTTTTAAATTTGAGCTCCGCATAAATTTAGTTGTGTCAGTTTGCATCCTTAACTATGAATGAGTAATATTGATGTACTTGACTAGCTTCATATTGTTGGTCCTTATAATTTTAGTAGAAGAGAAGGTGTTTGATATCAGATGATTATTTCCTAGTCACATTATGTGCTCACCTTTGTTTTACCTCATTATATTGCATGAATGCCAATCTGCTACGCTGCAATTTTCATGTACATAAGCTGTGGCTTGGAAAAAATTCGATCGGTAGTTGATGTTTCTTCGCTTTGGCGTGGTATCCTAATATTTCCTCTCTTGTAAATGATTTTTTAACATCCTTTCCGCCGTGCAGCTCACTCCCGATGGGAAGCAGAGAGTTGGTGCAGCGAGTGGGATGCAAGCGGCCTCGTCTGCTTCTCTCCCTCCATCTTCTCCTGCTGATGGCAAAGTACGTGGTGGAAGTATTTTTCTTCCTCCATTTTTTTATTTTTGAAAATTTAAACGACTGCAATTTGCAGAAGAGGGACTGATGTTGTTGGACCACCAACTTTAATGTTAGGTATATTTTTTATGTTGGACGGAATGCAAGTTGTTATGCTCATATATCATAGTTATGCTGATTACCTGCAGACAGATATGGGGCCAGAAAAATTGTCTGTTATTGAGAGGTGTCTGCTATTTAATGGAGGCTGGAATCAGGACAGGTTTTATCTATGCAGTAACCATGTTTAAATACATACAAGTAAATTTAAATACATATCAAGGCTTTTACTATGTTTCACTAAACTTGTTTTTTTTATTTTTGAAAAATTACTTTAATTTAAAAAAAATTACCTGACAACAAAAAACTATGGAATGAAACAATTATGCATTTTTTTATCCATAGAACAACTCTTGTCATCATAATCAAGACATAATTGAAAACTTGGCCCCTAGAAAAGAGGTAATTGTCAGTTTAGTCTGTAGTTAGTGGAAAGGAAACTGGCAGCAGCATGAACTAAACTCATAGACATAGACATCAAGATTGCTCCCTAATTGCTAAGAAAAAGTTTTTTTTCTGGAAAAGCTCCTTACGTATAAGCTTCAAGAAATGCTGTTTTTTGTTGAGGGGAAGAGAAATGTTCGCACGATAGCTTGTAGAGTGTGTCCGTTAATGGAGGTAATTGGAGGGAAAATGTTTCTCACTGTTATCCGGTGCTGGGGATTGAAAAACTGTCAGTTTTTATGAAACGTCCCTTATTTGGAGATATCTGTTTCAGGAATGTTTAACTGTATAAGCATTCGCTTTACCACAGTCATAAGCTTTCAACATTTTCAGCTGCTACAGTATGAATGTTAGACAAGTTTTACAGTCTCCTTATAGTCTAGTGGGTAGTATTGAGATCTACTAGACTGTAGACCGTGGATTCAAGACTTCATCCAAGTGTTTATATTTCTATCCATTTCAAATCTTTAACCTGTGAATCAACAGCAGTTACTCATTTGCTTACACTGTTTAATTTTTTCATCACATCAGTGGCATTGTAAATAATCTTTATTCCTGGAATAACACCCAGGAAAGTTAGCAAGATAAAAGGACACTTGCTTTTAATGATGTTGTTATATCTTTTCTCCTCCGCAATCAAACCATTTGCACTTTTATGCACTGCACAAAAAATTCAGCATTCAAATAGGTTGTTCAACATACATAGTCTCTCCTTTGCAGTTGAAAGAAGTGTTACTTCATTACATATATAATGCCCCAGATATTCTTGGTTTGGATTGCAAGAGTTCTGTTACTGCACCTCATACATTTGCACTGTTTACCATTTGTTCCTTTTCTTTATGAAGGCTTTTGTGGTGAAATAATGGATTGGAACATCTTCGGGGATATCTCCTGCTTTGGTTCATATTGCTCACCCTAAAGTGTCGCCAGCATTGCTGTCAGTGTCTTCAGGCCAAGTGTTGCATGCACGTTGATGTAGCACTATACCTGAAGACTTTGACTGCAAGTTAGCAAGACTGTCATGTGAGCAATATGGACCTACACAGCAGATATCCCGGAGAAAATTCCAATCCATTATTTCGTAGCGTAGCTGTGGGGTATCTGTTCATATTTCACCTATTCTGCTACTTAGTACAGTTCTCTATGAAGTGTCATTTAAACACTGAAAAATCACAATAAGAAATTTAAGCTTCAGGTGGCGTTGCAATGTGCAAGGTCCTTCCAATGCTTTTTCTCAGAAGAAGAGATTTCAGTGGATTAGAGCGTGTCACAAACATGTTTTTTTGAGACCGTGGAGAAAAGTTGATCAGTGCGTTCCAGTGGAAAAAAATTTAGTCGACTAAGGTCGATTTTCACAGTGAAAGGGTTAAAGGGGAATGTAATCTTTCGTAAATATTTAGCGCTAATGCATAAAGTTATCGCTTTGGAGACCTCACTTTTATCTTATGAAAAATAAACTTGTTTTTGCCAAAATGTCAACCCCTTGTAGTCAAAATATCAACTCCTTATTGTGTACTTACTCATGCCATGGCCACCACCCTTTTTTTTGGGCTCCGTTTCCACTCGCCCCTATCTTCCGCGACTGGCCTCCTTCTCCTGAGCTCCAGTCATCTTACTTCAGCCTCTACATCATCAAGTCACCGCTCTCTTCCTCTGCTTCCCCTCCTCCCTCCTGGTGTGTCACCGAAAACCTTTTTGACAGCCCTGTTCTTCTCCGTGTGTAGTACATGCCCAGCCCAGCAAAGTCTTCCTTGTTTTCTTACCTTAACCAGTAACTATTGTGCTGTAGGTTGTAACCTACTCCCGGTCACATTTTCCTTTCTTTTTAAAACAAATTCAATAAATCTTCGCTATTACACAAACACTTAAAGAGCTTACCTCCTTGCTGAAGGGATTAAGGATTATTATTATACAACACATAAATAAAAACACTTTGTCAATCATTTAAATAGTTTAACACTTTACTTTAATGAGAAATTAACTTTTGTATAAGCAACACCAATATTTAGGGCTCTGTAAAGATATATTGGGCATAATTTACAATTTTAATCTTTATGCTCCAATCTCAATACATTTACATTATTTTTCAGACAGCAAAAAAGATTTCTAGGCCATATGGTTTATCTCTTGGGTCTCCTGCCCGATTCTTTCCTGGCCTCTATAAATTTCTGGTTCTTCTTTCGTCACCTGAATACCGCCTAGTTTCCACTTCCTGCTGTCTTTATTTCCCGTACTTCTTTCCTCCATCGCATGCCTTTTGATCTTAACTCCTCCACTTATCTTCCCTGACTCCCCACTGTTAACTCTCTCTCTGCGTCCCCCGTTACTTATTTATTATTGTTACTTGTTTATTATTTTTCATCATCCTGAACTCCCCTGATGTAAATATTGATTTATTTTAAGCGTCCCTAGTTATCTATTGTTATAAGCTATTTTATTATGATTTATCTACTATTAATTTGAATTGCGATTTTATTTTCGGATTTTATTTATGGTAATTTGGTTACAAGGTAATGTATGTAAAATTAAGTTTTGGTTGGGGTGTTACATTTAATTGGATCATTCAGTGATTGACCCAAAACTTGGCTTGATAGATAAAGGTAGTAATTTTGATGTGCTAAACCCAAAGGTATAGGAAATTCAGTTGTTCAAGGTTGGGGGTTCTGTCATTTTCCTGGCCTGTTCAAGTTTTCGTAGCACTAATTGTGCTCCAGAAATGGCAAGGATTATCAGTGTGGTATCCAAAGAGAGTTTCTCTCAGATTTGAACTTGGCTACAGACTGAAGGTCACTCTCAAATATGTTGTCTTGTGCTTCACATGTGTTACCATGCCCCCTGTTCCATGCCGAGGGAGAGGTAAATGTTGATTTGAGTACAGTAGAAACTCGAAATTACGAAGTCGACGGGACCGGAAAAATCGGCACTTCGTAATATCAAATTTCGTATCAACGAGTATCTTTCAAAAACATCGCGATGAAGCTCTTTTTCGTTTCCTTAAATTAAGATGAACTCTCGCGACGTAATTGCATGATTTACGCAGTTATAATTCATAAAAGTATAAGTACTTAAATGTGTGTTCATGCCCACAAGTGCAAACAGTTTAACGCAACTTATTTGACGGAGGTTGATTCTTCCGATTTTCGGGATTTCCACCACATCGTTCCATCTCTTCACGGCGGAAATCCCGAAACTCGGAAGAATTAAACTCCCATCTAAGCCCCGCGGAAATTTACATCGCGAAAACTAACTTGCCGTTCTTTTTTCCAATGAATGATTAGGCAATGAAGCGTCTTTGCAAAATTTTTTGTGCAGTTTGGAATAAGCCTATGAAGCTTCATAGCGCATTTTTCTATGTTATTTCCTAACTGGAGAACTCTTTAACTGTTGCGTGAGCGATGTTTAATCATCAGTAATACTGATTGATGATTACAATAAGGAAGTGTGCAACTTGCGCGATCATTGGCACCGGATATTGAAATTAGAGGAATAAAATTTCGTTAGAAGATGGTCCTTTCTCCGCGTCAGGCATAATATATGTATCTACCTACGTTAAGCTAAGACAGTAAAAACAAGATTCTCTCTCGGATGCTATGCGATGGATACACTTTATGTATTTTGTATAAATAATGATAAGCCCATTAATTTCCCGAAATAACAATCGTTTTTCTCCCTTGGATTCAGCTTATTTGTGCGTGGTTATTTCCGAGATGATAGAGCTGAAAGAAGAGCTTATAGAAGAGTCCAGCTGTGTACCTCCTTTCAGAAGTAGGGTGTACAAGCCACGCACTTAGTTCCTTTTACACTTCATCGGCTACTAACGGTGCTAACATTACAAATCAATAATTTTTGTTTTTCACTCTACTACACGAAAGCTTCAGTTGTGGTTCTATTCAGATTAGGTCTGCCTGCCTGCTCTTCATTCATTATATCTCAGAATTCTTTTAAACATTCGCTATTGAATTGAAATGTGGGATATTTTTGCGAATCGTTTTTCCTTTGCTTACGATCAAGCAAGGAGACTTGCGTCCAAGCATTGCAGCTCCAGGTCAGGCCACACGCATCAAGCTGGAAGCTGCCTTCTTTCCCTCCTTTCCCCCTCGCTGTGGGTGGGGGTTACTCCATTCGCCCGCTCACAAAAACAGCTGCGAGGCCCATGGTCTCGTAGTATCTTACGTCTGTTGTGATGGTGATCCACCTGGGATTCAAGGCCAAGGGCTGCGCGCGAAGAATAAACCTCGAATGAATCATCAGCTGTACGCCGAATAGTCGCATCTTATCTTCCTCACCCCTTACCTCAATTTGCTGCGTCGGCGGAGAGGGAAGACATGACTCTGGCAAGTAGAGCTTTTACCTTGAATCAAGATATGCCCGCCAAACAATATTTACGCTGAGTTAGACCCATCGGCATGCACAGATTCCTTGAGATTGGGGAGGGAACTTCTTAAAGGGCCCAAGAGCTGGTATGGGGGGCCTGCAAAGTCAGCGTGGGGCATCTCATGCTAGCCTAGCGTTGAGGGGGTGGGACGGAGGGGCACTCCAAGGGGCCTGATATCCCGGAGGGCGGGCACGGGGGGCTTGGGTGTGAGGGGGCTGGCTCGTGCCCACTCATAGAGCGGGAACGTGGGACACGGAGGGTCACTTGAAGGGGAAATAATTATTATTATTATAATAAAAATTAATTTATTTGATTCAACTTCTTGAATCATTTTCACCTTCTCCTCCAACGATATTCCCCTTCTCTTTCTCTTTGACTGTGATGGTTCCATGTCCATGACCGTTAAAACACTCGCAACTCCTTTCCTCAACGCCCCTACCCAAAGATCCTGGCCAATTCGTTTCTTGCTTCCGCACTGGCTAGGTACAGTGGAATCCCGGTATAACGAGTGCTCATAATCCCTCGGAAATCACTCGCTAAATCGAGCGCTCGTTATATCCGAAGGTGTTGAAAAAACCCACCTAATTCTCATAGTCGTTCGTATTTACAGTTTTTCTTTTGTTTCCGTGGTATTTGACAAAGGTAAACAGCAAAAAAGTCATTTCAGGCACAATCTGGTAGAATATCAACATATTTCATGAAAGAAACAGGACATTTTCCATTATATAAAATATTAATTCCCCTAGTTACGATGTTTTTCTTCCAGTTCTTCTATTTCCGATCGCCGAAGAAAGCTGTAAAGACAGCGTAACCAGTCGGAATTAAAATATTATAGGTATACTGTGGAAGTTTTTGGATAATTTTGCGAATATGTCATGACGATAATATCAGCTTTGTCGAGTTTTCGAATGTTAACCGGTACGTCCATCGCGATATTTATCGTGATAATATATAGTGATATTTTATCGGGGCGCGATATCGTGATATTTTATCGGGGCGCGGTATCATGATATTTTATCGCGATATTTATCATGGTCACGATGTTTATCGTGATAGTTATCGCGATACCTACCGATAGCGATATTTATCGCACCCCGATATCTTATCGTGCCCCGACATCTTATCGCGCCCCGATATCTTATCGTGCCTCGACATCTTATCGCGCCCCGACATCTTATCGCGCCTCGACATTTCATCGTGCCCCGACGCGCCCCGATATGTTATCGGCGCCCCGATATGTTATCGCGCCCCGATATCTTATCGTGCCCCGACATCTTATCGCGCCCCGACATCTTATCGCGCCCCGATATCTTATCGTGCCTCGACATCTTATCGCGCCCCGACATCTTATCGCGCCTCGACATTTAATCGTGCCCAGACGCGCCCCGATATGTTATCGCGCCCCGATATGTTATCGCGCCCCGATATCTTATCGTGCCTCGACATCTTATCGCGTCCCGACATCTTATCGCGCCTCGACATTTCATCGTGCCCCGACGCGCCCCGATATGTTATCGGGGCACGATAAGACGATGTTTATCGTCACGCTGAGTTATCGTTATCGCCACCTTATGATATGCTGAAATTACCGTATCCCGATATTGAATTATCAATATCGCCCATGCCTAGACCTAACTCCCTCTCCTACTCTCATCTTGCTCGTTGTCCGCCCACTCCCCTCCCACTGATGCCTGGGCCTAACAAAAGAAGAACGTAAAATCGGAGTGTGCAGAGCGTACTGAAGGCCGTAAATCGTTAATGTTTGGACATAACTGGCTTTAGGTGTTGTAGATATGGCACTCATCTTGTATTTTTAGTTTAATTAGCAGCTAATACAAAACACTATGGTTTATTTTTGCTAGGCGGTGCATCGCCCTCGAGAGATATCTGTCGTAATACCGAGCGTATACCGTGGAAGGAACTTTTTGGCCTCGCTATATCCGCTTTATTTTACATGTAAAACATAGGCCTTTTGGCGGTACAAAGACAATCACTCGCTATAACGCGATTCTCGCAATAAGCCGTACTCACTATACCGGGCTTCTACTGTACCAACTAACTCCCACCCCCAATGTCCTCCGGGGGGGTGTCGTCCGATAGCACAAGGAAGAGATGAAAGCGCCTCCAATTGGGCTAGGATGCTGACGAGGATTTCTGCTCCTTCTCCGACGACGTGACTTTCGGCATCTCATAGGATGGTTCCACTTATCCTCTTCTTGTTTATATCTCTAATAAGGATTAAGCTACAAAGCACTTAAAAGTTTCTTTATCGATCTGCAGGAACGCATCTCTCTTTTAGGATATTTCTTCGATCGCTATCTTGGAGTGAAAGGGGAGGAGGGTACACCATTTTCCGATATAAATATATATATAGGTGCTTGAGCGTTTTTTCCCATTGATTATGCATGCGCCCAGAACTAGTCTTCCTTTAGAATTAATGTGCGTAAACTAAGTGGCCCTATGAACCATGCGAACTCATACTTTCTCTGATTTTCTTTGCTGTTGGCGGTGGAAGAAGGGAAGGGAAATGCGTATGAAGAGCCTTGCTCGATGACTACATCAAAACGCTCAATGAGGACAGTAAATTAAACATTAGTCCTTCGATGATAACTATTGCTAGCCGGAATAATTATGCCGTCGAGCAAGCTTGAGTGTAATCAGTCTGAAATAGTGAGAAAAAAAACCTCCTTGGGTTATATTCACGACTGAATCTACCGCTCGAACAACGTAGCACCATCTCCGATACATGTCCTAGTTATTGCAAACGCGCAGCAAACGATTTCTATACCAGGAATATTCATCATGGATTTATGTTTGGGAAAACTGGTAACAAAAAATTCCAGGGATCATGAGAGGAAAATGCTGGTTGTAGCAATTAGTCTCTCGCCGGCGAGTATATCCGTACACGACTACTTTACATTTTTTTACTCGTTGGCAACTCTGTGGGCTCGTGGTAACAAAGCAAAACGCATTTTTTGTCCGATTGGTTCCATATTTTATGAGCTACGATGCCTACGATTCAAAGTCGTCCTGAAGGTCTGGTTTCACTGGGGCGTCCTGCGGCCACGTCCAACTGTCGCGGCTAGACGACGCGGCCGGGTGGTTTCATTCAGGCGTCTACATCCTGTTTCCGCGGCTGGGCGATGTGGGAGAATGTGTATTTAGTTAAATTACAAATTTACGTTTTCATTACTCGTTGGCAACTCTGTGGACTTGTGGTTACAAAGCCGAACGCATTTTATATCAGATTGGTGTCATATTTTATGAGCTACGATGCCTACGATTCAAAGTCGTCCTTCAGGTTTGGTTTCACTGTGGCGTCCAGCAGCCACGTCCAACCGCTGCGTCTGGAAGTCGCGGCTGAATGACGCGGCCGGGTGGTTTCATTCAGGCGTCTACATCCTGTTTCCGAGGCTGGGCGATGTGGGAGAATGCGTATTTAGTTTAATTACAAATTTATTATCGGTTTGCGTTTCCTGAGAGTGAGTTGATTTTACGCTTAAATGGATGGTGACGATTTAGTTTTGTTGGAAGACTAAGAAAAGGACGACCAATGTTGCAAGTAGTTTTACAAAAAAAGAGCTGGAAAGGACGCGTAATATAAAATGCGGAGAGAGGAGAACAGAAAAATCACCGAAAATTGGGACTGCCCGACTAGGCGTCTGCGTCTCGACTGCTCTCGAAACAGTCGAGACGCAGACGTCGGGCATCAGCCGTCGAACACGACGGCCGAGACGTATCAGTGACACCGAACCCATTTGATATAGATTGGATGAGTACGACAGTGACTTCCGGCTGCTGGACGCGGACGCCGCACGTGGCCGCGGGATGCCCCAGCGAAACCACACCTTTACTGTTGTAGCATTGAAAAATGAGATATCGTTCAGGTATTACATTCAGTGCATAATGTATTCGGCGACGATGATTAATTAGATGTTTATCTCTGACAAGGAGCGCCGGAAAACGTTACTGTGATCCATCACTATTCGTATAAACGAGTAACTTTTTCACGTCGGGACCAAGATCCGAGGTTCGTAATTTTAAAACTTCGTTATTTCGTAATATCGCGTACTGTTACATACACTTAGATACCCTTTTGGTCGGGACCGAAGATTTTGCTTCGTAAAATCAAAATTTCGTAATTTCGAAGTTCGTATTTTCGAGTTTCTACTGTATTGCCAAGTGTTTTTCTGTGGTACTTTAATATTGTCATTAGATTTTAAAGTGATGCCTCCTTTGTTGTCAGAAATAGCTTTTTGGGTATCATTCAGTTTTATGCTGAGCCACTTAATGAACCTTGTAGTCTTCAAATTATTTTATCATTTTATAATAATTCTGATTTTACAGGCGAGCTCAGGTCAGCATTTGGACGATGAAGAATCATTTTTTGAGCTCCTCTCGAGGTTTCAGTCCAAAAGGATGGATGACCAACGTTGCTCACTAAACGTGGCAGAGAACAATAAGGAGAACAATGTGCATTTGGCCCAGACTTCAAACCTCGTCAAAAACAACTTTGCTTTAAGTAACAATAACAATATGACCAGTCTTGCTGGAGCAAATATAGGGGCTGAAAAAGTAACAGTCCTCAACAATAGCACTGCCCACAAGAGTTCACTCAACAATGCCAATGGGAACAACAAAGGACCAGTGATCACAAGTAATGGTAAGTTCATTATTCTTTTTGTCTGTTTGCTTACTGAAATTGAAATGGCTAATTACTACTGTCGACCAACATATTATGTGCACTCAAGTTGTAAGGCCTCCAATTTTTTTTCTCCGGACTGGAAATAGATAGAAACATGCGGTTTGTTTTAAAATCAGCAGGCGATCTTTGTTAATGCGTGACAGAAATGGTAGCACTGTACGACAGACAGAACCTCTAGCGGCAGCCGCGAGAATTAGAACTGTTTTGGATACTTAAAAAGGCGACGTTTTCTTTGCATGACCAGCGTGTAATCTTAGTTTATTGCATTTGCGTGGTGTGACACCGATTGAAATTCATCGGCAGTTGGAGAAATGTGGTGATGGAGTCATGGATGTGTTGAAAGGGCGTTCATGGGGGCAACAGTTTAAAGAAGGCTGAACATCATGTGACAACGAACCAAAACAATCTCGGCCTCGCACAAGCCGGTCTTGATCAAGCGAGTGGAGAAAGTTGTTTTGGGGGATCGCCGAATGACTGTGGAACAGATCACCTCCAGTGTTGGCATTTCCGTAGGTTCTGCGCACACAATCCTGCATGACGACCTGAAAATGAAAAAAGTGTCCGCTAGGTGGGTGCGGCGAATGCTGACGGACGACCACAAAGCAGGGAGTGTGGCATGTTGCCAAGCAATGTTGACGCGTGACGAATGCATGAATGGGGCTTTCTTTTCATTGATTGTGACAATGAATGAGACCTGGATGCCATTTGTATGGATGGATGAGACGTGCAAATGCAAAAAACAATGATTACACGCTGGTCATGCAACAAATACCTCGCCATTTCAAGTATCCAAAACAGTTCTAATTCTCGCAGCTGCCACTAGAGGTTCTGTCTGTCGTACAGTGCTGCCATTTCTGTCATGCCTTGACAAAGAGTGCCCGCTCATTTTAAAACAAACCGCATGTTTCTATCTGTTTCCAGTCTGGAGAAAAAAAATTGGAGGCCTTACAACTTGAATGCACCTCGTATTATGTGCACTCAAGTTTGAAGGGTGTTAAGCAAATAACCAAAAGATTTACAGAAAATTCAGTTGTATCATTTTTTCTCGTTTATATCTACATTAATTATTTTACATGTTATTTGGTGTCGCATTCACCTAGAACACCACGCCGCGCAATGTCCAAACCATTTTGCCTCCTCGCTGTTTCCCACCTACCAACCCTGTTCATCACTCCTATGACTCACTGGACTTTAGAACTGTAATGATTCACTATCCCAAACAATCAAATATGTCACTTGTACCACCAGTAAACTGATTATGGCAATGTCGCTGGCTTTCGCTGCAACAAATAGCCGCCTACCCATCTCATTCTAACTCATACATACATAAACTGGTACAAATACAGTCGGACCCAAATTAAATGTCTTTGCATTTAACGTTTATTTTTTGAGATCCCGATTCATTCCCTATAAAAACAATGTAAAAATTGTCCTAATTCAGTGTCTCCGCATTCTGCATTTTTCCGCATTCTAGGTCGTAAAAAATTTTCCCACACAAGATTTTTTACCCGATTTAAGGTTTCTTCATGACGATTCATGCAAATGATTATCCATACATCAGTGATGACTATCACCAGCATTAGTTTTCAATAGGTTGACGGTCCTTAAGGTTTCGCTGAAAGATGCTTGTATGTGTACTATGACTGAATGTGTAATGAATATACGAACATTAAGATATTGTATGCTCTTGGTAATACATACATAAATGTAAAACCGCATTTTCTCCGACTCGAAAAATTGAAATCATACTTTTCATCCATTGAGAACAATCAATCTACTTTACTTTTGGTTTCAAAATGGGAAAATGAGCTACTTCTTATTTACAGTAAAAAAAAAATAAGCAGAGTAAAATTTCAGATTTTTAAAAAAAGTAGCTGTTCAGAAATATAATAAGTCTCTCCTAAAAGTTTTAAAATTGATATTGAATTCCTGAGTAGTCAGAAGGCTAGTGCATTGTATTTTTTGTTCAGGCATTATCATTTTTGGTTCATTTTTCATTTATTTTCGTTTTGTCACTGAATCCAACCTTCTTTGGGAAGAGCATATAAAACTAATGAAAATGTTTTATTGTGATATGTGACCCCTTTTAGTGACTTGACATTATATTTTCTTTTCGTAGAAAGCTGTTCTAATCATTACAGACCCTAAAACCTCAAAAAAATGACAAGTCCTCATTTAGTGTTTTAAATTTTGTGCCCCCTGAAAAACCTTAAATCAGGATTCTACTGTAGTTGATTTAATTATGTTCTTAACGATGATGCATTATGGATTACAACATAATTTAGATAGCATTTGTTTGACCACCCATAGCTGAGAAAAATGACTCTGATAAAAATGATTATGCAGTAAACTCCCGATTATCCATGTGTGCATTATCCAGGCTGCGAATCATCGGTGCACCTACAATCTCTTTAGCGTATCGGCAGTGGTCGCAAAGGTAGGTAAACGTTATTTATTTTCCTACAATCTTAACTTTCACAACAGCCCTACTGACTGGTCTGATGTCTTATGCCAGGCTTCTTGCTGCCACCCAAGACTTGCGAACATTTGCAACCGGGACAGCGCTACTTTATTCTTATTTGTCATTAAATGCTATCATGTACAGCGAGGATCTTTTCACTGGCAGATTGTGTTATTTTCTTAGGGAGTTTATTTATTTTGGCGGCACACCATAGGGAAATGAATCCGGAAAGAACCAAACAGTGGATTATCCATGTTTCCTAATTATCCGTGCACCCTTTTCCAGTCATTAGCACGGAAAATCGGAAGTTTACTGTTTTATTATTTCTTGGAATGATAATATTTTGAAATTTGTGGAAAACACAAAATATTCTTGATTATATTGTGCTAAAATTTTGATTTAAATGACTATTGTGTTTTTGAGAAATGAATTATTAAAGTTGGCATAGTTGTTGAACATGCAAAAAATCCACCACTTTTTCCATTCAAGTTGTAATAAAAAATACAAAAGTATAATTTAGAAATTTTAAATGAAAAATAATTAATGTAGAGTAAAACGAGAAAAAATGTTGTACCTGAATTTTCTGTAGTTCTTTTGGATACTTAAAAAACACCCTTCAAACTTGAGTGCACAATATTTTCATCGACAGTAGGCCTTTATATTTTCAAGGTGAATAATTCGACCTGGATTTCTCTAGTATCATTTTTTAATTGCTCAGTTACTTTTATGATTTATGTAAAACATTCATTTGTGTTTTATTAATGGATATGTATTTTGAATAAATCTCTGTATTTTGTATTGATGACGTCCATCGTAGCTGATGCTATGCCGTGGATGAATAAAGAATGTTATAATTTTTGATACCCTGGTTTACCATTGGTACTGTCCATCCATTGCAAATACTCGTTCATTCCTTGTGATGTTGAGTTGCATATCAATGGAAATTAGTTACTTTGCTGGCAATGACCTTGGTGATGTTGTCTTCAGGCAGTGCTGATCACAGACCTGGAGTGCATCCACACGTAGCAACTGTTGCTTTTCATTCGCACACGCTCCTTTGCAGACCTGTCCGTTGGAAGCAACGGAGGGGAAGCGGCCAGCAGGTTGCAGGACGACCTCCTGGACCTCATTGCTGGGATGCAGAGCAAAAGAATGGACGAGCAACGTGTAGCACTGCCACACCTCCCTGGGCTCCACCCGCCCCGCACCTCCGCCAACAATGCGTCTTCCACGGTGCACAGCCACCCTGCATTGCAGCACCTTACCAGCAACAATGCAGTTGCACACAATCCAAGTGATGCCTCCGCCACCACCCCTCCACCTGATGACTCGTTCTTCGAAATGCTCATGCGCTGCCAGGTGAGCTGAACTGTTAAATATTCAGGGTTGTTTTTCTGGTGGAATGCAGCAGAATGGTGCATTCCTGCACCATTGCTAGTTCATACTGCAATGGTCACTTCCTAAAAATCCAGACTTTTTAAACTCAAACTGACCCAGATTGCAGTAACTCAGTGTCATTTTGAAAGTCATTGAAATTTTTGATGTTCTTGAAATTGACACTGAATTGCTGAAACCTGGGTTGGTTTGAATTAAAAAGTGTGGATTTTTTAGTATATTTTTATATTTAGCATATTATTTTTTATGGATAGTTTAGTAAGTGTCCTTTTCAATATGTATACTTGTAATTTACACCATGTTACACCTGAAAATATTTCCTTTTTTTTATATTCTCCATTTTTAGCTGATTCAAATTGTCAAAACTTGTATAAACTAATCATAAGCTCATTATAATTGATTCATTAACTAGCTCTTCGATTTAATGTGGGAATAACAGATCTAGTTTAAAGTAATTCTGTAGTCACTTTGCTTATTGTGGCACTGCGTTAGCATTTATCTCAATATATATCAATTACGATAGGCAAATACAATAGCTGTTTCTTATAGTAGGTCTGAGTGGGGATTTTCCAAAATGAACCTGATTTTGACCCCAAGAAGATTTGTGCTTAGAAGAGCAATGCTTACGGGCATTTAACTCCTATGCACAACCGAGTTCCATCACCTCTTTTTTCCAGAAAAAAATTCCCTAGGAATGTGTGTATATTTCATTAAAGGAACATTGAGCTGATTCTGGATAAGTTGTATATTGTTCATGAATATATATATGAAGATATTTTAATGTGGATAGGTAAAAAATTATTTTTGATCTCAGTAAATTTAGCCTTTTCATATGTTTGTAAAGTTATTCTTTATAATGTATATGGTAGGAATGCAGTCTAATAAAATTCTTGAATTTATAACGTTAACCTTGTTTGAAAACTCAAAATGAAAAAAATCTTTTTTTCCTCAAATAATGGGGTCGTTTACCATATTTTTTTATTGCCGAATCTGATAGAGTTTGAAAAATAAAAATACCAGTATTTTTCTGTATTTTTGATATGTCAATTATTTCTCGAGTTATAAGTGGTGAAAAACTTATGTTTTTAACCCTTTCGGAAAAGTGGACGTGGTGCAACCTCTGACGTATATCAACTTTGTCCAATCACAACTGAGCCCGCGAAGCTACTTGGCCTTATTGCAATGGGGGGCGGGGCACAGCTGACTCTGCCAATAGGAGCAGTTGCGACAGCATCTGTGCGAGCAGACATTCCAAGAACCCCCCCTCCACTCCCTTCCCTTCCCCTAAAAGCAGTTAAGGATGGGAGGAAAATGATGTCAATGATATCAAAGCAGCTTCTTTGGTTGGCGTCACCTTTTGCTTATTTTAATTTTTGATTTATGAGTGAATGGTTGTGGTTAGAAGATTAATTTTTTCACTGAAATTTTTTTTGTTTCCATCTAACGATTTCGTGCACAAAATTGCTATTTTGGTTCCTTATAAGCACATTATGAAAATACTGCTGGTGTGAAGTGATTCATGTAATTGTAGTTATATGGGGGAGAAGACTGGCAGTTGAGGCAATTTGGGGTGGGTGTCTGTTTGGATGGTGGTAAGAATTTTCTAGGGGATGGTGGAAGATTGGATCAAAAAGTGGTGTGGACATGGTGTACTCTTAACAAAAGATGCCACAAGTGATCCAGGGTTTAATATCTGATCCAACAGAGTACTGAACTCCAAAGTTCTCTCCACACAGTACTCAAGTGGGGACTTGTACATCAAAGAAAAACTTCTGTCACTGCAGGGATAACTGAAAGGAGTGAAAACCTTAGCATAAATAATGGAGCACTGTGGCGAGAAGTTGTTGAGTCTATAGATTTTAAGTGCGGAAAACACTTTTTTCCAAAATAATAAGTAAAAGGATATCTAATGTGACAACATTTTTTTTAAACTTACATAGATATAGAAATGAACATTCTACAAGTTACTGCATTTTGCTGCATTAAAGTTTGTTCCCTCTTTTGGAAGATATAGCTTATCAAACTCAGTTCTTGATTAATTATTGATGATGTCCTGATGAAAAATAGCAACAATATGTCATAGTGATTGCAGAGTAGGCATGAGTTCATGGTAAATCTTACGTAAAATTTATTAGCTGTTTGCAAAAGTATGGTTTGAAAGAAGAGACACTTATATTTTATAAATTAATGACGAATGTATAACAGAGAATCAGTATAACAGAAAAGGGAAGCTCGTATTGAGTCACAACTGGCTACGATGTTTACGAAATTACGTTGAGCACCCTTAATCTGGGAATCCCTAATCCGGGAACACCCATAATCCGGCAATTTTGCCTTGACCAACTACCCGGTACTTTGTGGAAAATGCCGAAACATTTTTACCAAAACATTGCTTCATAACCTACCGAGATATTATTTTTTTAGAATGGAAGAAAAATTTATTATGCTCTGGGACAAATCCCCTGGAACAGTAATAATACAATAATGAGGCAGTGAGGTGAATAAACAATTATAAAATAGTATACATAAACAAGAGAGGAAAATGAAATGCGAAAGAAAATGAAATAAAAAAATTCAAATACTGCATTCTGGATAGATACTGAAATGCTGTGCAGGAAAAATAGCATTATAAACCTATCGGTATGCAAACCTATCTAATACTATTGATCTTGTCAAATCTATCATAATATGCAGGTGTTCTTAATTAATTTTTTTTTTTTTTTTTTTTTTGAAAATGAAAATTATTATTATTATGTCTTCATAGCACACATTACAGAATCCATTTAAAGATACATATGACCAAGAATTGTGGATAGATAATGAAATTGAAAAAAAATTATAGTTCTAGGAACAATGTCCTCTAAGAACAAAAACATTATTTAACAATATGAAATAAATTACAAATATCGAGCAAAAAACAGTTACGTTGTGAGAACAAGTAACATACACATTCATAACACACTTACACACACGTAACATACATGAGATGAGTACATAGTTACATATTAAATACATAACGTTTAGCAAACAAACAATTTAGTTCATTGTGAGAACAAAATCACAAACATGAAAATCAGAAAAATGCAATAATTTCCATGAAGATGACAGTAAAAAATTTTCAACGTAACATTATAATAGTAAGAATTTAATGAGTAGGTACAAATCACAATTTATTTATAGCAGTGCAGTTAAGGTCCTGCTAAGCCAAAGTGGCTTGTCAGCAGGTGCCTTTAGTGAAAATATATATTTTTTTTTTTTTTATTGCTGTGTAGCGTTTTGGACAACAAAGAACTTAACAGTATTAGCCAATGAGCCATTCTTTTAGTGATTTTTTAAGAATAGATATGCTATTAATATCATGCATTGACATAGGTAAGTTGTTTAACAACACAGGGACTACATGTGCCAAGGTTCTCTTGCCATGGAGGTTAAAATACTTAGGTACAGACAACTTATTTATTCGCCGCAGTTGCATGTCAGTATTAATCACACGTCGCTTTATAAATTTGCTGTCAAAGAAGTTGTCACAAATTAACACATATTTATACAATTCTTTTAATGGTAACAGACTTTGATTCTTATATACTTCTCTCACATTGTTTTCCTTGACCATCATATGCGCAACAATTTTATTTTGTAAAGTCATAACCTTATTCAGCAAGGTCCTATTCTTAACGTTAATAGATATCCTATTCTTAACGTTAATTTTCCCATTCCGAGAATCAGAATAATTTAGACGTATTAATTTCTGGTATTTTGTGTACACTGGAATCATTCTGCAACTTAAACTAAACATACAAAATTGAAGACAATACTGAGAGGAACTACAGATTTACAGAGACTACAGAATTTACAGATCAGCCACTTTCAATGGCGTGTGCATTTTTGATTTACCACTATATGTTATTTGATAATATTATTTGTTACCTGCATAGGTTTCTCCCAAATCATGTCTAATGTATACAGCTGTGGCAACAGCAGAGGAGTGAGGCATCAGTACAAGACGTTAACGGTCGTGGAAAAAGTGTAACTTGTGAAAATGCTTGACACCGTTGCATCAGTAAAGTATTTTTCTGAAACATACTGTGTGGGATCTTCAATAATATAACACACCAAGAAGCCGAAAGAAAAAATCTTCAAAATTTTACTGTTAAAGGGGCACGAAGAAATTACAGAGTTTACAAAGAATTACGGAATTAATGACGACAGAGAAAATATGAAAGAAGATTTAAGTGCTGATTAAGATCATGTGGTTTCCATTGCGTCGAAGTGAAGGGCTTAGTTAGTATTTCTGACCAAATGCTAATGGAGCAGGCTGAACTATTTCAGAAACATATATAATCTAAAAGATGTGATGTGGGAAATTTTGCTCACATGTAATAGTGTTTCACAGTCAGTTCTAAAACATGCGTGGTTTGAATTATGTCCAGCTTTAAGGTTTGATGTAGATGAAATAAGTGGTTATTTCTAAGAATTTCATGTTTCTGAGGATAAACATATGATGATGGAGTCAGTTGACTATGCAAACAGTATCCATAACCGTGAATTTAAGAAAATGGAATTTGTAAATTTAAAGCAATGGATAGCTAGCGACCACAATACTCTCACCTAGAGATGGGCAACTTGGTAAATTACCACGGTAATTTTCATAAATTACCGCGGTATTTCACGTAAATTACCAGTACCCCTGAAAATTACCGTAATAAACGGTAATTTTCAGAAAAGGTCCTTGCCAGAAAATTTCTTCCTCACGAAGAAACCATTGGAATTGGTGTTATTATAAATTTAGAAGCTAAAACGATTTTTTAAAAATTGTGTCCATGATTATTTCCAATTAATTCAGAGTAAATTAACAAATGCACATTGCGCAGAGGTATGTCTTTGGAACGAAAATTTCTCATAGTGTGACAAAAGAGAGGCAAATTGCGTGTTGCTGCCAACTTCGTTTTAATTTGTTAAATGAGTTATAATAGATAAACGTCATGATATGTTTGATATAAGCGTCGGCATTTATATCTCAATGCTATTTGATTTCGTTTTTAGTCCTCTGATAAGGATTTGCAGCTCAAAAGTTAAAATTACCTGAAAATTACGGTAATTTTTGAAAATTACCGTAATTTACCATGGTAATTTACCTCAATTGAAAATTACGGTAATTTACCCATCTCTTTTCTCACCACACAACATTTCACAGATGATGAAATCATTGATATGGTAAATAATAACAATAAATCCAAGTGAGGATGAAGATGATGAACCTGAAATTGTTGAAGGAAGACTGCTATTGATGATGGTCTTTAAAGAATCATCCAGTCCGGTCGCCCGTGCCGTAGTGATGGGCGACAGTATAGATAACACCCATGCGTTGAAATTGTGCTGAATCAGCTGATAACAAATCGAGCGAGGTAGGAAATATGTTGCGCGAAGCACAGCATAAGAAATATCAAATTTCATATACCCTTTTCCAATAATAGTATTGTACTTTTAAATATGCAGCAATAATTTGTGTACTTTGTGAAGTAAGAAACCATTACTTTCTGATTATTCTCAATGGCTCTTTTAAAAATTATGTTAAAAAAATGGCAAATGAATATATTTTCTTATAAATAATTGACTCCCTTCAATGAAAACATCCCAGATGTCAAAAATAGAACAGTTGCCATGTATGATCCATAGTCCGGAAAATCCCTGATCCGCGGCTTCACTTCAGTCCTGACTGTGCCGGATTAAAGATGCTCAACTGTATTCGAGTATTCGGGGTTAGTATTCGCACATATCTAATTTTGATTTGTTTAAATAAGTTGCTGTTTTGTTTAATGTTGCTGTTTTATTTTGTTGATTGGTTGTGAGGGGTTTTGTTTTGGAGAGGATTGTTGAGAGGGAGAGAGTTTGAGAGAGAGGTCATGTGATTCACTCCTGTTAAGGCTGTTTTACACGGTCATTGAAACTGCGCAAGTTGATGTTGATTCTGTTTGAGAAGTCGTCTGCGAAAGTCCATAACGTAGAAAATTGTGAAGATGCTTGCTTGACAGCTTTACATGGTGCAATTGTCGGTGCATTATGTCAGAGAGAATATACTTACCATTCAGTAGTGGTAATACTGTCAATATATTTCACAACATCAAGATCTGTTAAGTAGCAATTAATTGGACGTGAAAGATGCGATAAATTACCACCACTTTAAAATATGTTTTAAGCCATAGTCTAAACATAATAGTGGAGACCCTAGTCCCATATACTTAGCCCAAAATTTGCACCATGAATGAACGGATGTGGGCCAAGGTAACAGGTTCTTCCTTTATGCACAAAATTTAAGCTTCCACGTGATTAATCGCCCAGCTCATCATTATTGCACTTTATTCACTACCTAAGGCGTTGAGTGCAAACAAAAACACCCAACTCAATCGTCAGCAACCTATTTAATTCCCCAGGCAGTTCCGCTACATCTGCACCATCTAGTGAGAGAAATGAACTTCAAACTTGTGCGAACACTTGCATCAGATTAGAACATGTTTCAATTTGCTCGCAAGTCCTCATAAGTCGTCGCTGTACACGGTGCAATATTTCTTGCGCAAGTTTTCTCACAACAGCCTGTGCAGTGTCAGTGACCGTGTAAAATGGCCTTTAGAGATGTTGTCAAATTGAAAGAAATAAATGAGTTGAAATTTATCCGACGTTACAGTGTACGAGGCATGTCCGGAAAGTAAGTACCGTTTCGTTCTACCGCCACCACAACGCTAGTGTCACAGTTCCTCGCATGTGTACTCGTCTTTATGGTTCATTGTCTTTCAACTGACGCCATTTCAGCCAGATTATGTTGTGTTTACATTTGTTAGTGATCGTTTAAAATGTTTAAAACAATATCTGATCCCGCCGACTGTGAAGTGCGTTCTGTAATACGGTTTTTGAACGCAAAGAATGTTAATCCAGCTGAAATTCATCGTCAACTTGTAGAGATTTATGGTGAAAGTGTAATGACTGATGGAATGGTGAGAAAGTGGGTTAGAAAATTCAATGTTTAACGAACCAGTGTTCACGACAAAGCACGGAGTGGGCGACCTTCTGTTGTCAATGATGGTTTGGTTGAAAAAGTGAATGAGAAAATTCTTGAAAACAGACGGTTTATGATAAGAATGCTTTCTGAAGATTCCCACAAATTTCAAAAACTATTTTGCATGAGATTGTCACAAATTGCTTAAATTATCGCAAACTGTGTTCCCTTTGGGTTCCGAAAATGCTTACGGATGACCACAAACGAAGTGCATTGACATTGACATTTCAATGCACTTGAAAGTGCATTGACATTTCTTACCCGATGCAGTTTTGAGGGTGGTGACTTCTCAAACAGTATTGTGACTATCACTTAATCTTGAATTTGAAGCGTGATTTTGGAGGAAGACGCTTTGACAGCGATGACAACGCAAAGAACGGTGTTCAGCAATGGCTGTCTTCCCAGGCGACATCTCTCTACGAAGAGAGCATAGAAAAGTTGGTTTCCCGTTATGACTAATGTCTAAACAATGGTGGAAACTTGTAGAAAAATAGTGAAAGATATACTCTTTCATGTAAAAATAAATCTTGCCTTGAAAAAAAAATGTTTTTTAGAGTTTTTTCTCAAAAGGTACTTACTTTCCGGACAAGCCTCGTATTAACCACACTATGATGTTTTTCATGTCCTTGTCAATAACTCTCTCATTTGTTTGTCTGTAGAGCACGAGGCTGGAGGACCAGCGCAGCACCCTCCCGGCCAATGGTGAGGAGGCTCCGATGGCAGCCCCCCCGTCGAGGGGACCAACGGTGCCTGACGAGGACTTCTTCTCCCTAATCATGCGCTTGCAGTCTGGGCGCATGGAAGACCAGAGGGCAGCCGTGCCCATGCTCCACTCCTCGGCCTCTGGGGGTCGGAGGGCACAGGATCCTCCGAGCTTCAAAGTGCTCCCGTCTTCCAACAACCAGCAATCCTCGCAACAAGGGAACAGCGGGAAGGGTGGGTCGTACTCGAGGAAGGAGAAGAAGAAGTGATAAGAGGAGGACCCAAGAGAGAGAGAGAGTTAAGGGGAGTGGGGAAGGAGGAGGAGGAGGGGGTCCATGCCGAGAGAGGGAGGGTGAAAGGAGGAAGGGTGTGAGTAGGGGGGAATCGTAATTCCTCCCAATGTACGTGTACTACTTCTTCCACATGGTGACCAAAAATCCAAATTGGTTAATTTAGCTCGCAGCTTCCTCTTGATAGTGATAGGTCACAATGGATTAATGATGTTTTGGTATCAGTGACCATGTGAGTCAATAAGGAATCAGCTGATTGGCTGCATACGAAAACCACAGAATAAAATTTAAAAAAATAGTTGTGTTTGCCTAAAAATATGGAACTTAAAATGAGTGCCAAATGAGATTGTGTTCAGTGATGAGATTTTCTGTGGTTTGCCTAAGTTTTGGTCATTTTCCTGCCAAAATGGTCTAATTATTTTTTAAAAAAGAGGTGCAGATTTTTTTCCTTGCATATTAGGAAAATTTAATGTATTTTTTGGATTACTTCTTACCACTTTCTATATCAATCTTTGCTTTTGTGTATTTTATGCCAATTGTAATTCTTAATAATTTTTAATCTTGTGTGGAGTTACACAATAGGTAAACAAAGTGTATATTTTTCTCATTTATAAATGCATTTTTAAATATGTTACATACTTAACACTGACTATGGCCAATTATCATCTACTTGTGAAATGTATGTCAATGAAAACTTTGAAATCTTCCACAAAAACCTTTCTTGAAATCACAAAAGTTTCTTCAATTAGCCAAAAACATATTTCCAGTGAACCCTGTCAAATATTTTTGAGTTAAAATAGGTTATAGTTTATGAACTTTCTGTCTCCATGTAAGTCATCACTTTCCAAATATGAGAATGAAATAGAGCCCTGTGATGTGTGAACTATAAGTAGTTGGAATATCTCAGATAGTCTATTTGTCTTTATTTTTTAATACAAAATAAGAATGAGACCCTCAATACAATTTATGGTAAATGTTCTCATGATTCATACATTTATTCTTTATGTAAAAGATTGCCCACCACTTCTTTTGTACTCAGTAGTTTTGTATTTATTTATCAAAGTTAGTACTCATAATTTAGTTTTGTATGAACATTAACAGCCCACCTTCCAGCCTAATGTGATTATTACCTTATTTTATTCTAATCTTCAAGATGTGAAACCAGTCTTTTAGCTAGCTCATATGCATATTTAGCTGAAATTCAGTCATACCCAGTTATTCGACTGGTTAGTTTTTCTGGTAATTTTTAGTATATTGTTGCAAATCTTGTAATCATGTGTATTTGCATTTAATCTCTGATTGACAGTTTTATAATGTTTGAAGTAGATTTCTTCTCTTTGGAGGAAGCAATTGATTTCAAACCGTCCAAATATATTTCCATCATCATGGTTATCATTAGTATGTTTTACTTGGGTAGAATAATTGTCTACGACACTGTGTGTCGATCTGGTTGTGCTTGTAAATTTATTTGCTCCAGTTTTCAGTTAATTTGTGAACTGTACATTTTATGTTGCATTTCAAATATGCAAGCATTCCCAGAGATGTATATATTCAGTTGAATAACTGTATAAGTTGTTAACTGACTAAATATTTTCTTGCACTCTTAGCCTGAGTTATTCATTTTCTTGTTTACATCCTTAGTGGCAGCTCAAACTGCTCTTATCTAATGCCTGGCTAAATATTTTAATGCCTTGAGAACAGTCGTGGATATGTTTTTTTGCAGTTAATGCCTCCGTCAAACTGACTTACTTTATGATATTCTTTTCAGAATCAGTACTGTCAGTTACATTAGGATTCCCATGATGTCGGTAATGGTGACAGTGGCCCCATATATGCATACTAGCAGTAACCACACACAAAGTCAAGCATAAAGTTCTCAAGGAAATATTCATGAAAATCTTGAAGATCCATCTGGAGTCTGTGGTGATGTTTTAGCTTTCAGAGAATTTATCTAATCAAATATTCAATTTTTGTTAAAATTTTTAGATTTTTCTGGTTAACAGCCCCTGAAAAACTATTAAGTGCTGTTGAAAATATTTAAAGTCATCCAATCCCATCGTTGATGACTATGCTATTGCGATTATATACTCATGGAAATAATACAAATGAGTCATATCCACCTGGTATTGTGGCAAGGATGTAAAGAAAGCTGGATCATGTGGCTCAATGTCTGTTCACAAGTGGGACTTACGAATGAAGGAATGATGCCTTTCATGATGCTAATGATTCCCTCTGAGTTTTGCATCATTTGGGTGTGTACATTGCAGGATTATTGGGTGTTTGGTTTTGCATTTTGTTACATTTCATGTCAGTTGTGAATAATTTGAACTTGATCCTGCTGGTTGTTTTTCTTCAGGAGCTTCCTGATTGAATTCAAAGAACAATATTTCTGATCAAATTCTCTGGGCAGTTTTTAGATATGGGTCTCAAAGTTAAGTAGGCTGTATGCTTAAGGATTTACAAATATCTTTATAGCGTAATATTCTTTAATGGTTATTGAGTGACTTTGCTTATACTTTCTTGAGCCGTCATATTTTAACTGCATTTGTAACCAATCACTTATGAGGAACTAACTAATCAGATTTTTATTAAAAAACATTTTCTGAGGGCAAGTGCATGCAATGAAGATGTGCAAGCACTATGTACCTGCAAATGCTCAAATACTATTGCATCATACACTGTTGTGCTCCCATACTATGCTATATTTGGTATTTTTACAGTGTACTCACAGCGAGAAGACCGGAGGGAGATATGAGTCTGTTAATGGGTTTCGCCACCTAATTTATGGTAGAAATAAAAGTTTCAACCGTGATACTCTGTAGATGACTGTGGTTTCAGCTAATGTAATTCCAGCAAACTGTTGTCTTTTCACCCCAATCAATGCTTCAAAACTAGTCACAGCTTGTCTTGATTCAAAATGAAAGAAAGTTTGTAAACATCGTCAATGGTTGCTGCTCGATATGAACTTCATTAGGAAAAAGCTTTTACCCTGCTACACATTCATCATTAATCTGTAAGAGGTGGCAATGTGTATTTTCTGCCAAATTATACTTTTGGAAATAGCTAATGAATTTTATATAAGTGTTTCTGAGAGTTCATGCCTCTACTCGGCTATCTTACTGTGAGGTGATTGTGAATATGTTGAGATCCCTGAATTTAAGAAGCTTTATCTTCCAAAATATGAAACCAATTTTAATGGTGTAATTTGTATCTTATAAAATATTCATTTCCACATTTATTTATGCAATCATCATCAGTCAACAATTCTAAGATTGGTTTGAATGATCACAAGCGAAGCCCTCCACTTGATTCTCCTATTGGCCAACCTCATCATATTAAGGGTGGCTTTATAGCTCGGCGGCGGCGGCGCTTACGATGGATTTCACCATGGAAGGAAATCTGTGGACCTTCATAGCTCTGCGGTGCGGCATGAAAAAAGAAGATCACAATGCGTTGCAAGGCACTGTAACTTATCGCCTTGTGTCTCTGATCACGGTTGGATCTGACTTGTTGAGTTTCGTCTCCTTTTTTCCTCGTGCATGGGAATTATGGTTAGCAATATATTTTAGTTGGGGATAGTTTATTTTAATATTGTAGGGAAGGGTTTAGTTTATTTTAGTTTATAAAAACCAGGACTGTCAGCTATATATTAATAATTTGCTGTGTATTAGTTATAAAACTTGAAGGTGGCGTGCATACTCCAATGAGACATTAAATGACAATGAGAAACTACTCCACGTGTGTACCGGCAATGCAATAGTTACATTTTCACTAAACTCTTATTTCTGGGATAGCAATGACTTCCCTCCTTCAATTATAATTTTAACACTTCATAACAACACTAATCTTCGTAGTACATCTCATACGTGCTCATTAAAGTGCCCAATAGAACACATCCATGAATGCTGGGTGATTCAAATTGATTGGGCCTCCGTCTCCTTGCCGCAGAGATTCAGCAAAGCTGAATATTTGCGGCAGCCGCTAGTCGTTTAAGCGCTAGTCAGTGGCGTTCAGTGGTCTGACGTCATGATTTCCAAAGGCGTGTTCTCATTGACTGATTTCTGCCGCCGAGCTATAAAGCCCCCCCCTCACATAATTCTTCTCTTTTCCTTCACGACCCATCCCATATATCTCATACGAGGCCTGCCATTTCCTTTCTTCCCGTTCACTTTTCCCTCGACGGTTGTTTTCATCAGGCCATCGTGTCTTAGGATATGGTGTATTAAGTTGTCCCATCTTCATTTTAGAGATTTCAGCAGACTTCTCTTTTCTTCCACTCTTCTTAAGACTTCTTTGTTTGTCACTTGATCTCTCCATTTTATCTTCATCATTGTTCGGTAGCACCACATTTCGAATTCTTCCAGCCTTGACAAGGTAAACATTTTGCATGTAATTAACCTACAATAGGGTCAGTGCAGTACTCGAAAGACCTATTAGCTATTTAAGGCAGTCTATTCAAGTTTTTCAACTTGATAGTATTTGAGGAAATGCTATCAATGAATTTAGAACCATTAGATTTTAGTCTTAACCTCCACCTATAATAAGACTCAACAATTCTATGGCACATGGTATGAAACATGTTAGATTTGCCATCATTCTGCATGGTTGAAGACAATGATAGTGCAATAAATTGTTCATTCAACACATCACAAATCAATTTGTCAACTGATACAGAGCACCGGAGTTATATTTATCATTGAGCTGTATGATACCAAATTGTTGTTATTGGTGGGAGGCGACTGACAACTGAGGCCATTTGCAGCGGAGAGGATTATAGGTGGGCAACTGGGTGAAGGTGGGAATATTCGGGGAATGGAGGAAGGGTGGAGTGAAACCAGGCGTTGGCATTGACCTGCTCTGAAAGAAAGGTGGAGCACAACTTGATGTCCCATCGGACGTATGGAGTACTGAACTGCAATGCTCTCCGTGAAGTACCAGCGTACCAATGAAAAATCCACCTCGGCTAGGATTCGAACTAGTGCCCTTGGAATGGGAGGACAGTACTCTAGCCACAACACCAAATTGTGTCTTTGCACACAAAGATGATGTGAGATGTCATGGTCTCCACTTCTGCCAGATTCATAAGAGAAATTTCCACCATTTTTGTATTTTATGGCTGAAATCCAGATACTTGAAGAATGTTATCTTGTGGTTGAGAAATCATATCCATCCTGTCGTTTCAGACAGTAATCAAGGGGAAATGAGAAAGAGTTAAGGACTAGTTACCCAGAGAACCAAAATTTCTACGTTGCTTTATTAAATGTGTTTGTGATTGTATGGTAATACCTTAGATGGCAGATTCAGAACAAGAAATCTATGGTGGGAGTACGAATTGATGACAATAGCACAATAAAAAATTGCTATAAAATGGAATATCTCAAATGCCATATATAATAAATGCAATGGTTTGAGGCGTAACTTGATGGAACTCCTTCATGATTAACAGGAAAGAAGAAAAACTTTGCTAGTTCCACAAATATTTATTCACATGCGACTGGTTTCGATACAGTGTATCATCTTCTGGCAGTGATGACAAAAATTACGTACAATATATAGTGGTAGTCTGGGAATGTATGTGGGATGCACCGACACCCAGTCTTATCCCTCCTCCTCTCCCCTGCCCATGCTTCAACCTTCCTTTCTCCTTCGGGAAAACCAACCACCCCCGCCCACCCTTTCACCTATCCCTCTCCCCCACCCACCCTTCCTGACCCCTCATCCATTCCCAGACTACCACTATATATTGTACGTAATTTTTGTCGTCACTGCCAGAAGATGATACACTGTATCGAAACCGGTCGCATGTGAATAAATATTTTTGGAACTAGCAAAGTTTTTCTTCTTTCCTGTTAGCCATATAACATGAAAAACATAATTCCTTGGTTGTGGTTGGTATTTTATAAAATGCTCTGTGATCTTTTTGTGCCACCAGAAGGTGTCATATCTACTCTGTTCTGAGATCCCATTCTATAACTGAATTAAAAAATGAGCCAAAGTGACTAAAGAATTTCTCAGGCTCATTATTGAATTGTTTTTTCATTCTTGTTTTTGATTTGCGTAATTTTTGGCAAAATGAAAGCCTGAAAAATGAGACAGAGATATAGAAGGGAGTGAATCTCTTTCATTTTTCTCAAATATTACATGAACTGAATTTTGGTAATGTTTCTGAGTGCATTCAAATAATAACAAGCAAATGTAATAGTGAAATTTGAGCAATCTAGCCAAATATCTCTTTCATTATCCATAAGTTTCAGTTGTTGACCAATTAATCATTATATTTACTGGATCAGGGTTAATTGACTTGAAAGAAACAGTGATAAAAAGTAATAGGATGCTATCCTTTATTTTTTTATAACAGAAAATAAAATTCCACTCATAGAGGGATTTTAAAATTTCTTTTTTGGCCTTTGTCAGTAAGTTGGTTGATTACTAATATTTTTATTTATAGCACAGAACTTTGGTAGGCCTATGCTTCGTACAAACCAATTACCAATGAATTAGAATTGTGAAATTAATTTTCTACAATCCCAGCACAAAAATTATTGAACCAGTAACATTCGTGATTCATATCAGTAAACCTCGAATTAAGTACACTTTTCCAGAAGTTTGGATTGTCAGTGGTGAATATGATGTATCTTTAACAAGGCAATACTGCCTATCGCACAAAATAAGACAAAGTCCATGCATAAATACTCTTCCAATTATGGAAGCATTGTTTAGAAACAAGTCAAAGTAAAAATGACATGAGATTCTGATAACATTCATTTGCATTTATCAAATGTTCTTAAACCACTCATTTGTAATTAAAACTCTTGCTTGACAATGATACACACCTTAAATAATAAGTTAAACTTCATACATAAGTACTCATCCAATTTAAGAAACAAATTCTCCAAAAACAAGTAAATATGCCATGAGATTCTTATGATATTCATTTGCATTTATCCAATGTTTATCTTACACAGCTTTTTATTTTAAGAAGCACCTTGAGGGATGTTCAATTTTAGTTAATTCTTCAAATGCAAGTACCGTAAGTTGGGGCGAGTTCGGACACGTGGGGCGAGTTCGGACGATCGCGCCGACTGGTACTTACATTGTGTTTTCTCCCGAAGCTCATATTGTTATACAAGTTAATCATGTCTTCGAGACAAAGAATGATACAATGTATCATATTCCGTATAAAAGCAGTGGATCTCGTGCTTTTCGTCGTAGTCAATCCGATTAGTTTGCGGCGCAACAGTTGGGTGAAATTTTGTATCGCCGGAAAGAAACTACTGTGCTTTTTGGTAAGTGCTTCTGAAATTTATGAGATTAATTTCTTTTTAAAGCTGCTTCATTTCTCATAACATGTGGAAATTTACTTTCAAATAACATGAATATTCTATCCATTACAACGCATTATTCGATTTCATGTAGCTCCGCGGGCGGAATGGTGAGAAAGTACGCGAGGGTCATTGGAGGCCGGCGCTCACACGGGCACGATGAGCAGAACATCGATAAGGCCGTTGAGGCTGTGAAATGTGGAAGAATGACACTTCGGGCTGCGTGTAAGGAGTTTGAAGTGCCTAAATCTACGGTTTATGATAAACTGAAGGGAAAGCACCCGAAAAAATCTGGGGGACAAACTGTTCTCTCCAACCAAGAAGAAAGCCAGCTAAGTCAAGGAATTCTTAAGTGCGCAGAATGGGGGATTCCCTTACGAGCAATAGATCTGCAGTTAGTCGTAAAGGAATTTTTGAATAGGATGGGACGACAAGAGAAAACATTTAAAGATAACTGCCCGGGAATGGAATGGGTGCGGGGATTTATGACGAGACGACCAGAACTCACAGTGCGTTTGGGGGAAAACGTTAAAAGGGCCCGTGCAGCAGTGACTAGAGAGGTTTTAGAACAATATTTTAAAAATTTACAACTGGCTTTGGATGGTGTTCCTCCAGAGAATATAGTAAACTATGACGAGACCAATTTTTGTGACGATCCCGGAAAATCTCGGGTGATTGTTAAGAGGGGTGAGAAACATCCATCAGTTGTTAAGGACACCAGCAAAACAAGTGTGTCTGTGATGATCGCAGCAGCTGCAAGCGGGGAATTGCTTCCACCGTACACAGTGTACAAAGCTGTGCACTTGTATCCTACGTGGGTAGAAGGTGGCATTGAGGGTGCAAGATTCAACAGGAACACCAGTGGATGGTTTGACATTTCTTGCTTTGAAGACTGGTTTAAAACAACGTGTGTGCCATTTTTCAAAAACAGGCAAGGGCCTAAACTTTTAATAGGAGATAATCTTTCGAGTCACCTCTCAATAGAAGTGATTAGGTTGTGCCAAGAAATGGGAATAAATTTTGTTATGCTTCCTCCTAACGCGACGCATTTATGCCAGCCTCTCGATCTTGCTTTTTTTAGACCCCTTAAGATCGCATGGCGAAAATGTCTTGATGAATGGAAACGCAAAAATCGCGGGGTTCTTCCAAAAAGTGAGTTTCCCAGATTACTGAAATCTGCCTTTGATTTCATTGGATCTCACCTATCAGGCAATGTTTGTGCAGGGTTTAAAGCTGCGGGAATTTTCCCTTTCGACAAAAGTCGAGTTATTAACAAAGTTCCTTCTTTAAATCCTGAGGAAAATTCGGAAAATGCCGCCGGGGGATCTGCATGGTCAGATGCCTTTCTGCAATGGTTAGCATCATCCCGTGTAGAATCACCTGTGCTTAAAAAATCTAGGGGGAAAAAACTTCAAGTTCAGCCAGGGAAAAGTGTGAGTGCTGAATGCGTGACTAAATCGTGCGTTGAGGGAGTGGGAGACGTTTCCTCGGAGAATAATGCACCGATTGACGAGATCAATGATTTGGCATCGCAGAATAACAATGCCGCTGATGAGAGTAATTTTGAAATTCCCGCCTCTTTCCCTGTAAATGCATTCATTTTATTAAAGTTCGAGACAAATAAACGCGACAGGCTCTTCGTGGGGAAAGTTATGGAAGTCTGCTCTAACAACAGATTCCGCGTTCAGTGTCTCCGGAAAAAAGCCACAGTCAAGGAGACTTATTTCAGATTTCCCGATGTTGCTGATGAGTGCCTAGTGCACAGAACGCAAATTGTTCGTCAGCTGGCTCCGCCAAGGGACTTACGAAGGGGCCGCTTCATTTTTAGTGGTTTAACGAACATTAATGATGTTGATTAATTGATTTTGTCATGAATAGTATTGTTTGTCATTGCAATGATTTATTTTGATGCGTATGTGTATTTTTTTATTTTGCTAAGTTAAGTTCCCACTTCATCGAAACGTGTCAAAGCTTTTGGTTGCATCCATCGGGGAGATTGAAATTTTTTGTTTTAATGGTGAACAATAAATGAGAAGACCATTTCATTGTACATTTGTTAAATGCATCATTAAATATGTGATCCAAAGTTGATATATTTGGTTTATTTCATTTCAATACATTCCCGTCTTCATCATGAATTTTTTCAAACCTGCGAGATTTTACGCTCTTGTCGGTGTGACGTAGAGGTTCAAATAAAAGAAATATTAACCACTCAACAAATTTCTTTGGTTTTTAACAATGAAGCAAATTCACTTTCTCAATTTTATCTATGGAATTACTATGTTAAATAACTAAATGCCTGGTCACAACCATCAATGCGACGATCATATAAATGTTTCGAATTTTTTTTACAGTTCAATGATTCGCTAATAAAAACATGTAACTAAAAGCCTCTTACAGTCTTTTAACACATTGAAAATATTTATAAATTATTATTTTTAATATAAGAACATATTTAAATAAATATATGTTCTTCCTATCGCCACGAAAGTGATTACTATGAACGAAAACGTAAATATTTTGCGCGTGTCCGAACTCGCCCCACTCCGTGAGGCGTGTTCCAATGGTGTCATTGAATATTTTTCGTAGTTTACAATAAAGCAACATCAGTTTATTTCTTCTCGCGATGTTTCTAAAGGTTTATAGATTTTTAATTTCGATTTTCGCGCAAATCGGCAAATACGTCGTTGCGCAAATAATGATTATATACAAAAAAGTGTCCGAACTCGCCCCAACTTACGGTATCTGGCTGCAGTGACTTCTTTTTCTTGGAGTGCTTAGAATGGAGTTATGCCTCCATTTACTTTCATTCCTGAATTAGGCAACGAGGCAGTCTTTTAAGTTGGACTTTCAAAAGCATCGTTCACCATTCCATTACTACCCTCTTCATTCACTGCTCCATTAGTAGCCTCTTCCTCTTTTGTAGACCATTTCCTCTCTGGTATCTCTATATCTGAGGGAGATTCTTCTTTTTGGCTCACTTCAACATACTGATAATTTCTGGCCATGAAGAGGAATAGGAACATCACTCCCAGTGAAAGCCCAGCAAAAAGTAAAAACTCTGAGGCCTGAAAATATAAATTCCAAGTGTGCATCATGATTATTGTTATTTGTTCTTAAACAGCCAAATTTCTTACAAATACTTAATGATAAATTGAATTGACAAGTTAGATAAATTTTCTTATAGCTACAGTGAGAATGTGTTTGATGAAGTCCTCAAATCATTCATCTTGATATTTTGTCCCTAAAAATGTTATTATTCCATTTTTTAGTGCTTACCTTCTTCTGGATTGTTCTTAAGATATTAACTATTACCTGAGAAATTCTTGGGGAGTGTTACATCCACATGCCTACCAAGATATTCTTTGATGTCCCACTAAAGTGGAGGTGCTTCAGCAGAACAACCATTTTGGGTGAGTTTTATTTTAACTATTTCTTTACTCACATTGAAGGCTGCTCAAGCCTTTCAAAGTAAGATCAAATGTATAGCTTCAAATAACTTCTCATGATCGCTCTTAGATTTTTATAACATCTTCACCTATTCCCATGATGAACTCAAAACATAAGGAGAGTAATTTTACTCATTAGTTTCAAGAACCCTTAACCCAGAAGAAAAATACTGTACATTTACGATGGGAGAATTGGTTTAATCTACATTAAACCATCATTCAGATGAATTTCTCGTAATGTTAGACATTCCTCATTTCACCAGGAAACTAAATAGCATTAAACTGGAAAATGAAATGCTATGGTCATTATGAGGTTTTTACTTACAATTTCATTCCACCTAGCAAACTTTTTTCCTTATGAGGATGTTACTTTGTATGAAAAGTTATAATATTATGTAATTGTAGCATAAATATGGTGTTACTTAAGTAACACTATGTTTATGCTACAATTACATAAGTTAAAAACAGTGTTACTTAAGCAACACTATTTTTATGCTACAATTAGTACAAACATTTTAAGAGCACATATGACTCACACAAGTGGGTCATGGCTGTGGACTGTCCAGGGGTGGAACTTGTGAGTCAAAACTAAGTTATATTTCAAAATTTCCTCTGCTAGTAACATATTCTCCCAATGGCTCCTCCAATTAACGTGTTAAGTAGTATATTATAGCTTAGAGTAAGTAAATACTTACTCTATGATTATAGGTATTTGGGGAGATATAAAATAAAAACCGGTATAATGAGTATTTATGATAAGAATGCATACTTTCTAACAAGAAAAATTCAGTCCATACACATTCATTCATCTGCGTTAATGATTTCAATAAATTACCCGGCAGTGAAATTCTAACCATAGTTATTTAATAATCTTATTGTAAATATAGTTCTTTTGATGCAGATTTTTTTCATTTTTTTTGGCAAAAAAATTTAATTGTTATTTAAAAATCAAAGAATTACATTGACAAATTGGAACAAGATGAAAAAACTGAAGATATTTGTCTGATTAACTTTATTATTCCCTGCAAGAATTTCTTGAGGATGATTGTTTGCAGCTATGTTTGTTTGCCCTTTGTAATTTTTTCACTCCGTGATGGATCCTATACCCATGTATATTGGTCCTTGGATAATAAAACTTATACCTAATTATTATTTTTTACCGGTGAGTTAGTAGGCTGTGGTACTAGAGTACCTCAGCCTGTGCTCTGGTGCTGTGGTATGTGCTTGTTGACTGCAATATACTGACAATGAATCACTACTCTAATTAATAGGGTTTCGTTAATAAGTGGTATGCCCTAAAATATTGCTAGCATAGCATGAAATGTATTTTCAGATTCAATAATAAGGCTTGAATCACAGTTTTTCAAATATAATATATACCATTTCTTACCTGATTTTCAAATATTTTAACCTCAGCAATGATGACAACCAGTAGGTTTCCAAAAGCTACTGTCAGAAGCCAAACAGCTTGCATTAAAGACTTCATACTGGCAGGAGCCTGTGGATGAGGCATTGACCACAATTAACATAAACTGAAATCAAATAGCTGTGTTCAGTCTATCAGTTGGAATTGAATGCTTACTTGCGTGAAGCAGAATTCGAGGCCAGTGATTGAGAACATAACCTCTCCTGCCGTTATGACAATATACTGTGGCAGTTGCCACAGCATGTGGATTGAAGTGGGCTCTGTTACCTGAATCAGCTTACTCTCCTGGAGAGTAAAGAATTAAAAATGTGGAATAAAATGAAAGTAAGGACAACCCTTTAAAACATTAACTTTCATTTCATATTTATAAATTCACAATCACATAGCATGCTGTCATACTTACAAATTTTTCTGCACCCTTTTGAATCACTAATACAGTGTATACACCTCCAGGCTCAAGTTTTAGCTCTGTTATAGGAATATTTTTCTGGCCATAAAGAAGTTTGTAGCTGAAATAATAATGCAACAATTGTGGAAATTAAACTAGAATCAACACTTGTGATTGTGACACAATTTCTCACATTGAATACAATCTATATTGTAGAATAGCAGCTGAGTCACTCATTGAAAATTCCTCTGATGGTTAAACTGCATTGTTTGATATCAGAGGATTTGAACATGCTGAGAGCTAATAATAAAAATAATTTTTTACTAACACCATAGGGATATTAATTTCCATGGGTTTCATCACATAGTTTAGATACAAAGTTGCATTAACGAGACAAAGCAACTTTAATTACAAAACATCATCAAAAATTCCTTAACACTGTAATAACATTTGCTGAGTAGCATATTTTTTAATTCAGTCTTAAAAGCCCTAGGAGTGTCGAGAGATTTTATACCTGTGGGTAACTTATTATAAACTGCAGCAACAGAGTCTATAATAAGTTAGTCACAGGTATAAAATCTCTCGCCACTCCTAGGGCTTTTAAGAATGAATTAAAAAATATGCTACTCAGAAAATGCTATTACAGTGTTAAGGAATTTTTTAATGATGTTTTGTAATTAAAGTTGCTTTGTATTTGGAATATGGTTGTTGGAACAGTAAACCACATGATCAGCAGTATGGCACAGACTAATACTCTAGAGTAAGTGGTGTGTGGTATGGGTTTATCTTTTCTACATTATTTTAGGCTAGACTATTTTTTTAACAACTATGTAGCCCCTTAACTTTTTTCTAATATTTTTGTCCAAAAAAATTGCCATTGATTGATGGGACTTGAATATAGAAGTTAATAAAAAAAATTACCTCACTTCTGGGGGTATGGTTGTGTACTCGGTTGCTTCAGCTTTTCCCTTGATGTCCAGGATTTTTGTATCACCCTGATCTGACTTTATTGTGAATTTTCCATCTCCTGCATTCAAATTGTTGATGATTCTGTGGGCGATAAATTTATATTTAAGTTTCTTTGCTTTGATACTTATGACAAAACATATGCTCAATTTATAGACTAAATAGGATATGAAATGATTGAAAAGGACCTGAATTTCGGGAAACCATCTTCACTTCTCTCTGCATGATCTGGAGCAAATGGTCCTTCTAGACCAAGCGTGTTCTCACTGCTGCTGATGAGATACGACAATGCCTAGAAAAAGAATGTGGAATTAGGAACTCAATAGGAGAAATTAGGATAAATTGCACTAAGAGATTTTATTCCTATGATAGGAATAAAAGGCAGTAGGTGAATTGAATGAATCAGGGTGTACAAGTAAACAATACAATTCTCTGCCACCGAGGTCGTACCGAGTGCAATATACCCACACTAGCGATAGATTTGGGATTTTGTCCATTGAGGATCTATGGCACATTGATCATTATGACCAAAATCTGTCAAATCGATTTTTTTATGCTCCTGGAGCACAGTTGTTCAGTGAATCCATCATATTTGGATGATATATCATCACCAAATGAGTGAAATCCCATGTTTGGAGTAATACATTGAATGAAAGGAATGCCCTATTTATTAGGTAGCTTTTTGTCAACAGCACTCTGGGCAATCTCTGCAACAAGAGTTGCAAAATACTAATGTCAAAGGAGAGACTGGTGACAATAGTGTTGAAAATTATGGTATCATTCTAACTTGAAAGTGATAGGGGCCAACTTGTTTCAAGTTGGTTGGTTGCAGTAAGGAAGGCTTTTACACAACAACTATATTGATCTGTCAACCTCACATGGCTAGTAAAAATAATAAATTGCATTTCATCATTACATTTGGCAAATGGTACATAATAAGATCATTTCAATGCAGTTAAGACCAAGGGAAGTGATCAACAATTATGACCAAATAGAATGAAGTTGGGAATGGAATTAATTTTATGTACATTTTTCTGGATATTTGCTGTACAATTGACAGTACATGTACATACATGCCCCAAGTTGAGAAAAACTCACCCTGGTGAGATTTGAGCCTATGACCTTAGGCTGGGCAAGTGAGGGTTTTACCCCTCCACCACCGAGGCCAAGAAATTTAATTTAGTTCTCTTGAATACTTTATTTAAGTAAGATAGGAGAATTTTTAGGTAATCTGCATGATTATACTGATTCAGTTTGTTGCTATATGTTCCATGTCTCTTAGAAGAGATTTATATATCATACCTGCCCACCAGGAATCTGTATATTCTTTTGTAATTCTTTCACTTCCACATCTCTGCATGAACTTTCTGTTGTAATATTCAGCCTTATATCTGGATATTCCTTTATATTTATTTCCTGAACAGTCCAAGATCCTAGTGCAGGAATGTTGATTGGTCCTTCATATTCCTTTAAATTTGAGTTTATAACCATAGGACACTCGATGCCATTGAAAATTCTCAACTGTCCTTGATCAGCTGTTGGCATGATGGGACTGATAGCCTGAAACACATCAGTGCAATGAGAAGCTGGGAATAGAAAAAAGTGTTTGTGAAAGGCATTCACCTTCATAATTATTGTTCTAATGCCTAGTTAATATGCTAAAACTCACAAATGGGTACTTATTCTGAATTAGCAAAAGATTTAATTATCATTTGGTAGCCTTTTTCTATGAGCAGGATTTAATGGACACCCAATCAGGTTCACTTCAATTTTCCATGAACATCCCCCTACCTTCCCCATCCCTCTCCTTAAATAAGCATTCTTGCATCCCCCTTCTTTCCATCCAAAGCATTAATTTTCTTCCTCCACCTTCCTTGTATTCCTAATGCCTTTCTTCCTTCTATAATAACTTTGAGAATCTCCCTGCCCCTAATTAGTTGCTCATTTCACCTACCCTGCTTCCTCCTGATTTCCCTTTTCCCCACAATCCCGATTGCCTACTACTTTGTTTGATTTCCTTTTTATCCATCGCACTCTCTCCATTCCCTCCAAACTCACATTGCAAAAAGCCTACCAATCTCATCCCATGTCCCTTTGAAGCATTCAATGCCATAGAACTCTGCATGGCTCTTTGGATGTTCACCACGTTCCAGCGTGCTGCTATGCTTGTACATATTCCAACTGGCATCTTGAAGATGCTAGCTGTAACACCGGAAAAACTACTGTTGCCCAAAGCAACATATGTATGCGATAAAACCCAAGAGCCATGTAGAGCTTACACACTGATGCTGTGGAAACCCAAGAACCAACCGTACACAATGCCATGCTCTGTATCAAACTTATCGCAAACCTTTTCTTTGCTCTAGGTTTTACCTCTCTCATGTTAAAAGTGTGCTTCAATAATACAATTTTCACCCTAATGCTTATGCTCACCTACATTCAAAACATGTCTATGTAACTTAATTGTTGTATCTATTTAATCCCATACCCTACTACTTCATTGTGTAGCTACCCAACTTCTTTCATTTTCTTATAATTAATCTTCATTCCCTCATCTCTAGCTTGGAATTAATGCACCCAGCTGTAACTAATTCAACCATGTAACTTGCACTTGGCCACGTGTAAGACTGGTTTAAGGAGGTCTATCTCCAGGTTCTCTTACTTCTGCACTGAGCTCCTCCCAAACTTATCACACATTTTGATTCACAATTCGATGTGCTTGTGATAATATGCATCCCTCCCATTACTCAATACCTAACAAGTGGTCTCCCTGTCAGATTCTCCATCACCTATTCTAATATGCACTCTTTGGACCATGGATTAGGTAGTTGTCCACACTTAGACTAATCCGACTTCCAACTATAATACATTCGCTAACTTTTGCTTATTCATACTATGCCCTATCAAAGTCAAAAAATGAAATCATCCTAATTATACTCTATATTCAATTTTACCAATTTCTAAATAATGAGGTGACACCATGTGTTACCCATCTCTTCCTAAAAACCAAATACATTGATAATATCATGGCAACTTACTTCCCATTTTCTTCATAGTATAAATAAGGCAAATAAGCATAAAATAAAGGCAAGTGCAAAATATAATTAATCCTCCTCTAGTAGGTATTGACAAACTTTGGCTATCAGTGTATAATTTAGTCTAAAGCATTTTTTTGCATGCCTTTGATCTTGCTTCCTTTGACATCTATGCTTAATACCAAATACCTATTGAACAAGCTTGATGCAAAAACAATTATTTGTAAATAAGAAGGGATTCATACTGTGGGTACCGTATCTTGCAAGCTTTGATTTGCATGGTATCTGAATCTGTTATTTACTTCTTTACACTACACATTTTCATTTTTTTATTCTTATCAGTAGAATAAATTGCTTTTTTCATTCGAAAGTGTGAAAAGTAGGGATGGGACATTGTAATCCTCGAAGCCCTTGAATAATGCTTGAATCCCTTGAATAATGGTTGAATCCCTTGAATAATGGTCGAATCCCTTGAATAATGGTCGAATCCCTCGAATAATAAATTCACCTTCAACTTCACCTCCACCACTCGTGGTCAAAAAGTCGAAAGTGTGGATTTGAGAGCCCTGTTTGCCCGATGGCACTGTGTGGCATGACAGGGCAATCTGTGTCATGCAGGCTGAAAGAGCACCGGAGATCAAATATCCACGGGAGCATTAAGGAATCCCCTGGTGAGGAACATGCATCCTCCTGTGGTCCAGGCGGAGTAGATAATGATTTACCGGGAATGGTATGGGTAATAGCGAAAGAACTTCCCTATTTTCCCTAGCTTCCAAGATTCATATGGGAGGTGGTCAAAAAAGAAACGTCCATGGAACTTTAACCTTGACGGCAGCATTAAACTCATCTCCGCACAAAATAGATTCTTTCGTCTGCCACCTGAGGAAAGGTCCTTCAAAACAACTGGGATCCCGGCTGACTCATTGCCTTCTGACGTAAGCAGGGAAATTGTCAATGAGACACAATACCAAATAAGGCTAAGAATGGTAAGGGAGTGGGAATGTCTAGCTAATAAATAGCCGAGATTTCCTCTTTGTTATTTTAACCCTGATGAATGGATGCGAAACTATGGATAACCAAGCTCCATAAGCTACGGCCCCTGGCAGAGACAACTGGAAACATGCAACACATTGCATGTGCACGAGTTTTTAACCATGATGTCTGTTATTTGCATTACAATGGAAAAGAATTTTCCACCTCAAAGTACATTTTCAACATTCCAGGCATATCTGTAAGTGGGCTTGTAGATTTCACCATAGTTCGTGCACTTTCCGTTGCTGTTTTGTTTTTTCTCCCGCCTCTATTACTCCGAGCTCAGTTCACTTTGAGAATCAACTACATAGCTGGGAAAAGTAAGTTATTAAATCTGATCCAGACTTCGTGTAATTAATTAAGGAAAAATAGTGGGGCGGAAGGGCATTACAGTAGGAACTAGAAATTACGATCCTCGAAATTAGGATATTTTGATTTTACGAAGCAAAATCTTTGGTCCCGACCAAAAGTGTATCTAAATACATGTAGGAGTACTCGATATTACGAAATAACAATGTTTTGAAATTACGAATCTCTGGTCTCGGCCCTGATGTGAAAAATTTACTCATTTTTACGAATAATGACGGATCATGGCAACGTTTTTCAGACGCTCCTTACCAGAGTAAGACTCTTAATCATTCATTGTAGGTATGCACATTATGCATTAGGACGACTTTGAATCTTAGGCAAAGTAGCATATGAAACATGGCACCAATACGACTGAAAATACATTCGGCTTTGCCAACAATGAGTCAAAACAAATGTAAATTTGTGAAGTACTGATATACTCGCCCGCGAGAAACAAATGGCCACAATCAGCATTTTCCTCTCATAATCCCTGGCATTTTTGCTACCCGTTTTCCCCAAATATAAATCCATGAGGGGCATTCCTAGTACAGAAATCATTTACTGCAGGCGTGTGCTCAAAAAAGTTGTGACAGGCATTGGTAGAGATGCTATGGTGTTCGAGCGGTAAATTCAGTCATGCATATCTCACATGGAAGCATTTTTCTCTCTACATATCTCAGACTGATTACCCAACCTTACTCCATGGCTTCATTATTCCAGCTGACAATATTTATAATTGAAAGAATAAGGTTTCATTCACCGTCCTCATTGAGTTTCAATGTAGTCATCGAGGTAGGATATCTTCTTCGTAAGTAAACGTTGCCCTTCCCTTCTTCCATCACCAACAACCAAGAAAATCAGAGAAAATACAAGTTTGCTAAGTTCATACGATCTCATAGTTTGTCGCATTAATTCTAAATGATGTTTTGATCTGGGCGCATCCATAATCAACCGTAAAAAAACGTTCATACGCCCATACAAATTTATGTCATATACCTAATAGTGTACATTTCTCGCCTTTCGCTCCTACCCAGCGATCGAAAAAATGTACTAAAAGATATCTTCTCAGCTGCGATCCTCCGGAGTGACAAGGAATCTGGTAAGGATTTTGTGGCCTAATCCTTGTTAGAGATACCTACATAAAAGACTAGATGATAAGTAGAACCATCCTATGAAAAACCCTAATTCACGCCATCGGAGAGGGAGCAGAAAGCCTCGTCAGATCCTAGTCCAATCGGAGGCACTTTCAACTCTCCCTTGTGTCATCGGATGATACACCCCGGAGGACATCAGGGGTGGGAGTTAGTTGGTACCCAGCCAGTTTGGAAGCAGGACACGAATTGACCGGGATCTTTGGGAAGGGGTGTTGATGCAAGGAGCTCAGTGTGTTAACATGGTCAAGGATGTGGAACCTGCTCAGTTAAAGAGAAAAGGAATAATGTTGGAAGAGGTGAAATGATTCACAAAACTGAATCAAAAAATTTAAGTAGAATTGCTGTTGCAGAAAAGTTTGGTCATTCTGTTGACAGAAGAGCTGACAACTTTTTTGTAATAAACATTTGTTCATCGTATTTCTTCTTGATGGAAGTGATCGGAAATTAACAGAAAGCGAAATGGAAATGCCCGCCCATTCCCATGTTCTTTTCTCCCCTGGCAGTCCCCACCAAGAAAATCCCCCCAGCTTTCCATCTCCTTTGCTCCAAAACTTCGACTTTCTCTACCCCACTACCTTTCTTTCACATTTGCAAGGAACCCAGCAAAGGCTTTCCTTCCCTCCCACTCTGGTCATCTCACCTCAAGTAACCCTTCTTTTTGCCACCCTCGGGTGGGCAAGAGCATAGTTGGGATTAAAATTAACCATTAAAAATTTGTTTAACTATTTAATTTAATTATTTCTTTTTAGAAGAGTTAACTTTTAATCGTTAATGTTATGCATTAACTGATACAAAACTAACTTCAGGTAATTTTTTTCGTTAATTTTTGGTGAAGGTCGACCTGACCGAAGTTGGGCGCAAAGGTTTCCCACCAGACAAATGGGAAAATAAAACAGTGTCTAAGAATGCAAGGGTAGTTGTGTATGAATGCAATGAATACGCCCAGACGAATACATCCAAACAAAAGCGGGGCTTACGAGGAGTGACCGCCAATGTTTAAGAACGCACCCTCAGACAAGAATACACGAAACCACGCGAAGACAATGTCCTGGAGGGTTCATATGCCTTAATCGGTAACATAATGTTGTCAACACTACATAGTTGAAGCCGAGAAAGAAGGGAAATGAGATTCGAGGGTGAATTTAAGATTCAGATTCGAGAAGAACTGGATTCAACCCATTTCTAGTTAAAAGTAGTTTTAACATATGCATGTATTACGTACCTGTATTTTGTATTCCAGAAGTGCTGATAGAACAAAAGCCAAGGCAGCCAAACATCCTCCAACAAATATCCTTTGAATCGATTTCTTGAGAAAATTACACTTAGCACATATAGGATAAATTATAGATTCAAATATTGGAATAAAGGCTAGAATCAGGAATGGATTAGTAATTGGCATTTGGTCAGGTTTCAAAATAAAAGACCCAATCCTTCCATCCATGCTTGAGGCTTGAAATATCCATCTTGAACCCTGCAATTTTTGAAATGATTATAATGTAATGTCAGCATAAATCTGATAACTTAATATAAGGTAGGTAAATGTACAGCACCCAACTTATTCATTAATAATCCTAGTTATACATTGGCTATCAGAATAATGAGGTTTGTGATATTCATCATCATGTTCTTAATTATTACGCATTGTTCTGCCTGGCCTTAGACCAATGAATTGATAGCTAGATTCTGTTTTGCTTCCTAATTCATACCCAGTTTCAATTTAACCCTACATTTTTTTTGAAAAACATCAAATTTAGTCTCTATGTTAAGTTGTAATGAGCATAATTTATATTCATGCACCTGTTTTGTTGTTCCTGGCATATTCTATCCTTCACATATGAGGTATTACGCATACTGATTTCTCTCTCTCTCCGTGGCACTACAGCCCTAGCTGGGCCTTGGCCTCCTCTGCAATTTGCCTCCATTCTTTTTTTTTCTGCCACTCTTCTTCTCCATCCTTCAATGTGCATTATCTGCAGATCGTTGATGACCTCATCACTCCATCTTAGCCTTGGTCTTCCCCTTCTTCTTGCATGTTGTAATTTTTCCCTCAACATCCTTCTAGGCATCCATTCTTCTACTATTCTCTCCACATGTCCCAGCCACTCTATTCTCCAAGCTTTCACAAACCCAACTATGTCCTGTCCTTCAATTAAATAGTCTAGCTCCACATTGTACCTTATACTCCAGTTGTGTTTTCTTTTACAAGCCCACATATTTTTCTTAATATCCACCTCTCAAACACTTTAAGGACACTTTCTTCCATCCCTTTCATGGTCCATGTTTCTGAACCTTATGTGACAACTGGCCAGACAAGGTTTATATATATGTGAGCTTTGTGCTTCTAGTAATAGGCTGGTTTCTGAACAAATGTTTGTTCCCACAATAAGCATGATTACCTGTCTGTATTTTTTCCTTTTATTTCTTTGCTTATATCGTTGTTGTTGGATACCATTAAACCCCCCAGGTATCTAAAGTGAGACACACCTTCAAAATTATTTTCTCCAATCATCAAATCTTTAGCTGCTCTTTGTGTCTCCGAGTTGGACCTTTTCATATGCTTTGTCTTTTTTTGATTTACTACCAGAGCACGATGCTTTTTGCTTCTTTTTCCATTTCTGTGTACATTTGCTTCAGTTTGTGAGCAGACCTAGTAATGATTACCACATCATCTGCATATGTGAGGATCCGACTGGATTTCCCAAAGATTGCTCCCTTCTGATCGATCACCTTAATTACCTTATGTAAGGCTGGAACAAATAAAATGGCAGATAACTCATCTCTCTCTGTTTATAATAACCCCTCCATTAAATTGGACTTCTTTACTCAGGGCTTGGTTTACTCTTGCCTTAGTATACTTCATGGTCATTCTTACTAGCCTTATGATTTTCAATGAGATTTCGATTCTTCTAGTGCATGGTACAATCCATTCCGGTTAATACTGTCGAAGGCCTGTCTGAAGTCAATAAATGAAAGATGTAGATTTATGTCATATTCATAAGACTTTTCCATTATCTGCCTCAGCACAAATATTTGATCAGTAGTGCCCTTGTCAGTTCGAAATCTGCATTGGTATTCTCAAAGTATATCCTCTGCGTACAGTTTAATTCTTTCACTAATCAATCCAGATAAAATCTTACACACCACGCAAAGTAATGTGATACCTCTATAATTTTCACATAATAATTTATTACACATAGTCTAGCATTTCTAGATTTAGCACAGTGCAATGTTATGATATACTCATTTGGACATTTCTCCACAAGGGACTATGTACCAGCTTTACATCAACTTCCAGTTTGTATGCAATATAGAGCTGGATTTTCAAGTTTAAAAACCAGAACACATTTTCACCATGTTCAAGGTATTATTTAAACACAATTATCTGCAGTATTAGCTTGAACATGAGTAGGTTAAAGTTGAGATTTTTAGGCATGTATCCCTGTTATCATCTCATAGTAAATGTTCCTCCTTAGACTGAGTATGACCTGTGGTGTAGGTATGATAGGATAATAGAGCATCAATACCGATAGCTATAGTGACCCACCTACAGCCTGCAAGTTAGCTAATGAGCACTGCCATAGTAGGGTTTCCTTTACCTAGCCCAAGGGCCATTGTTTTTCAATTTCAACAATTTTCCAAAAGATGGTAATAATAATACCTTTATATGCCTGGAGATAAAGGTGCACATCAGGGAGATGTGCAAGAGATTAAGATGCCAGGACATTAAGATAAGTGTGATTAAAAGCTGTAGCATCACATTGCCCTCAAAATCCTGCAGGAAACTTCTAGATAGCCAAATATTGATGAAAGAAAGGAATCAAAATGAATTGAGAAATAATGGGAGTTTGTATTGGTAATCTGTATTGAATGAAGCAAACACTTAGCTCTAAGGAAAAGTAATGCAATATGACTATTAACAAACAATAATTCTACGTGCATGGCTACATAGGGCAGTGATGATTAAACTTGCCTGTTGGTCAAAGAGAGCCCAGAATACTGGAAGGGGAAGGAGTAACCAGGCAACTTTCATGGCTCCTTTTATATCTTCTATCACTGTTTTGTCATATTTATCAGATGCATGATCCAACCAATGATCCTTTTTGACATCTTTGTTGGCTAGTTTTTGACCTGTAGCATGCTGAAACATATCAATAAACATTTTTAAAATGTGTTAAAACTTTTTTAGACATTGAGAGATAAAAAAATAAATGTCAAAATAAAGTACCATTCACTAAATTATATAATTACCTTAATCACTGAGATAGTCTGCAGTACAACATTTCCTTCAGGGTCTCTCATAAGGTACTGGGACTTGCCACATACAAAAATGACTGATAAAAAGTATTTTGATCAGTGTATTACACATCAGGTTTTGGAGCGTACAATACTTATATAAAGAACAAGTGCACTTTATCCTTTTGCTACCTTTATTTGATACTCAAGGGTAAAATTTCTCTCAGATACTCAGATACACTTTCTCAGCACTTTACCTCTTTCAGTTGGAACATGTTATCATTTGTCTCTCTGTATGAAATGCTCTTTTAGCTTAGGGGGATGGTAACAAGAAGAAGAGTCCCCTAATGTATAGATTAAATACGTATTTATGCTGTCTTGTGATATGGTAGTGATCTTCTGCTTTGATAGTATTTTTAGTCGGAATAGGTTGAGGTTCATAATGATTGACAGTGGTATATTAGCAAATAAATCAGACACAGCTTCTTTGTGAGTTTTAATGAAGAGAATGGAAGTTTACACCATTTAGTGGGGCTGCGACTGGGGTTAGATTACAAGAAGTGAGTTGTTGGATGGCCCTTTGTCTAAGCTTTTTGGTTAAAATGTTTTCCTCAATGGATTTGTCATATCCACTATAAATCCATATTAAAAGCAATCTGTTCTAAAATTTTTTGTTTAACGTTAAAATATTCGGTAGAAGGTGGGATGTTGATCATGATGAAAAAACTGGAATATAATTATGGTGTACGCTAGTGCTAAGAATACTATTCTTAGCACTAGTAGGTAAGTTGACTTTGCTGAATTTTGACATCTTACAAAATAAAATGAAATTTTGTTGTATTCCATGTAAATATTATTACAGATCACTCAACTTGTCTCCACCTCTTCTGTTCATTTACAAAAGCAGATTCTGTAATAATAATTGCGTGGAATACGACAAAGTTTCATTTCATCTTTATCCTTAGCGATCTGTTAACCACTTTATCATTCTGTGCCAACCACATTACGGTTTCTGTTCCTCTTTTTTGAGTTGGCATATTATTGATATTGTTTTTCCTCTGCCTAGACATAAAACCTTTGTGCATACTTCAGTCACTTATTGATTCATATGCCAGAATATACTCCTTACCTAGAAACCTTCATCATCGGATCCTGTTCTTTCATTAAATACATGAATATAATTTGGGCTATCCTTATTTCATTCTAAACCAAATTAATTGACTTCCTCTCCTTCCCCACTATCTCCAGCACTTCCACGTTTGTCTTTCTCTCCACCTGCCTTACTTTCTCCATTCTGCTCCACACCCACATCTCACAAGACCTAAGTTTATTTTCATCTTCTTTCCTACAAGTCAACGTACTTAACCGTGCAGTGCCACACTACGTAGACTTACATTGCTCCATAACATTCTAGTCTTTTCTTTGCATCCCTGCTCAATCATCCTTTTATTAATTCTCTTCTATGGGAAAATGCCTCTTTTGCTAATGCAATTTTGATTTGAACTTGATGCTGCTATACTCCATTTTGTGTTTGTGATCATTAAATTATTTCTACTGCAGCAGTTCACAACCATTTCTAACGTCCAGCTCATATTCCTCTTCCTCAATTGTGTTCCTCCCTTCCCCAACTACTATTCTAATCCCCCATTTCTATTAGATTCTTACTTCCCTTCACTTTCCCCATTACTTCTTCCGACTGTTCATATCTTTCATCTACTTCCTCCACCTTATGTCTCCCAGTCTGTGTACACCTAAATGACAACATGGTTTGTCAGCACCATTTTTACCTCTGATACTAATATTCTATGGCTCACATTCTCTAGATTCACTGCCCATATCCCTAATGTTGCATTCAATACTACGGCTACTCCCTGCTGATTCTGTTCCCCTCCATTGCATTTTTTTCTGTAACTTTCACTCCAGAAGTCCCCCTGGCCCTTCCATCTTACTTTGCTTAATCCCAAGAAATTGATATGCTTCGTTGCCATTTCATTCTTAATGTTTAGTAGCATTCCTGCACTTAACATCATTCTGCCATTCCTATAATCCTTGCCATAATCTCTTCTGTATTCTTCTTCCCTGCTGTTTTTTCACCTCTGTTCCTGTGCAAAGGTTTTGTGAGATGATGACTGCCAGGACCTTGTTCCCCCCACCACTGGGCATGACACCCACCTCACTCATCAGGGACCAGACCCGTAGTTTCCAGGATTCATATATCTATTGCCCAAGTCAATCATACTCATGGGAATTTTAAATTCAGGTGGTTTCCCATTGCCTGCATCAATAGTATATTTACTGTGACACCAAGATGAAAGACAGCCCCACTAGAATGCTTTCTCACAGCCACCAATTGCATATACAGTAAACTCTCGATAATACGAAGCAAGATAATACGAAATTTCGATTATACGAAGCAAAAAGGCCGGTCCCACGAAAATCCTATACAGTAGAGCCCCACTAAATCGGGCCCCGCTAATTCGGGTTTCTGGATAAATCGGGGCGGGCCAAAAAAAAAGTAAAAAAATTTTACTCACTAAAATTTTACAAGTTAAACACTTCTAATAGTCAATTTTGTTTGTTTTACATATTTTGTGTTTTGTCACGATGTTTTAAAGTATGTAATCTGATATTTTCTTACGTTTTTAGTGCATCTTGTATATCCTTATATGCTTGAGAACCATGAATGACCTTCAAAATTGTTTTAGGGTCGTTCCTACGGCAATAAAACCACTTTAAATGTTTAATTCGGGTTTTTAGTTAATTCGGGCATTAGCCGGACACAATTAGCCCGAATTAGAGGGGTTCTACTGTATTGATAACATGGCAATATTCGAAAATACGAAGTTTCGAAAATGCGTAGTCTATAAAATACGAATTTTTCGAAATTGCGAACTTCTGGCCAGGTCCCCAGGAACATATGGAATTCGTTTTTACGAACCTCGGCGAAAAACTACTTCAGCAAAACTATTTTTGACTGCGTAGACACCTAACAAATCAGTGTTGTCGATTGTGGTGCATCAAAAAGGAAATGCGTGAATAGTAGTGCATTCACCTCCCACATATGCCAATTCTCCCATCATTCTCCGCATGTAACTCCGCGTATCATTTAAACCTTGAGTAATGTGGAAATCGTAGTTAATGCCATTATTTATCCTGGCTATTTTTTGTTTTACCTGTTACAAGCGTTTCATAATGAGCATGGTTCTCTTTTAATTAATGCTTACGTGTGACGGCACATGCCATGCTCGCTGCCGTGCGCCTAGAATTTGGCAGTTCAAATTCCCCGTGAACCTTACCTAGTATTTTAGGCGAGCAATCCTAGCTCAGCTCTCCGTGAAGGGGCTGTCCGCACCAAAATCTTGTAGCATGGATGGGTTAGGGGATTAAGTGAGGGTGGGTGATGCCGTTAGGAAATTTGGGTGTGTTGTGTTGGTGGGGGTAAGGATTATGACGGCTGGGGAGTTTGGGTTTGCGTTGCGTGGGGGGAAAGGGGTCTGGTTGTGGAGAGGGAAGGTCCCAGTTGCGGGCGTATCTTTAAAGAGGCGCCAAATCCGGGAGACTCTCGCCCGCCCCTGCCGGGCGCCTACACCCGTGTTCACCTCCGCCCGCGTGACGTAGACGCCCGACCGTGCCCGTTCGCCCCGGGTGCCCGCATCCTAGGCGGGTGGCCGGGTCGTAAGCGGGTTCCCGGGTTGCTCGCCCAAACTGAGGGGAGGGGTGGTAAAAGAGTGAGCGAAAAATATTGCAAACGGCGAAGACCCTTGAGAAAGATACGCGGCGGTGACGATCGTCGCCCGCCCATACTCGGCCAGTTCTCCGTTGGGTCACTTTCGTGAAACTTCGGAAAAGTCCGTCATATGTCTTCGGGTTGAGCCTCTCTTTTCATCTCTCGCACACGGGCGGGCGACCCTCGCCCTAATCTTGCGCCCGTGTGCAGGCCTCTAGTATCTTTATATCCCTTACCGAAGTTGAAGGAGGGGAGGAGGTGGGTGGATGGAACGTCTGTGACGTTCCTTCTTCTTCTTCTGGGCAACCCTGGGGAGCGCGTTTGGTGGCTGATTGGAACCGCTCCGGGTGTTGAGTGGAATGGGGAGGGTCAGGGATGCGGCGTTCTTTGTTATCAGGAGGGTCTTCGACCCCACCTCTCGCTTCCTCTAGACCATCCCCTTGGCTTCCCTCCCTTTCCCCCGATATCCCTCGAGGATCCACCCGTGAACACCTGCACGCGTCCCCCAGGGATGCCTAGAAGATGAGGATGGAACGTCACAGACGTTTCGCGACGCTATTCCCCCACCCACTTCTCACTTCCCCCTTCAAGCTCAGCAAGATAGATAAAGATACACCCGCAACTGGGATATTTCCTCTCCACAACCCCTAACGCACCGTAAAGCCAAGTTCCCCGGCCGTTATATATAATCTCAAGGAGCGTCATATAAACATGAAGAGACGATGCGGAAAATATGCCGAATCACACCCCATTTGTCAACAAGGTCTTAGTAGTAGAAAAGAAACAATATCACCTCCCAAGATCATCTATGCCGTTGACGATAGAAGGAAGACGCTACAAGTAATAACCTGTGAATGACTTTTTTCTAGAAATGGGCTTAGTTCCGCCCTTTTTATAGCTATGATTGGGCAATAGAAGACAACAAAAGCACGGTTGTGCCAGCTGCCATCATAAGAGCGTAAATGTTTGAAGCAAATGTCTATTTTTAGCGTCCATACTAGATTCCCGTATCTACTGACTATTCCGAAAATAAAATTCTTATTGCAAAATTTGTTTTATATACGTTTTCGATACTGCGACGAAATTTTGCCAAAGCTACGATCGCCGACTTCAAAGCATTGACATAGTAGGTACTTATTTTACGATATTTTAAAACATGCGTCTTCTGAGAATGCTTTCACGAACGACCACAAAACACATTGTTGCCGAAGAGAACAAAAGTTACAGAAAACAAAGATAAAATGCTTTCACGAATTTTTTAAAATGTTAGAAATTACGAATTGTCGATTACGGTGTTGCGGACTTCGTTTTATCGAGACTTTGCCGTAATTGTAATATACAATTGAATAATCCCAAAAGACAGGAGACATGTATTTTTAGGTAGAATGACTAAAAAGTTATTGTGGACACACATTACCTACATTTGTTTGTGTTATGTTTATTTAGTGTTAATGCTTGTGTTATATATTTTTTGTTTTCCAAGTTTTCTGCAGCATTGAATGATATATTAATTGTGAAATCATCTTATCAATTAAAACCTCCAAATGGCACTCACCTAGTGCGATAATCATTAACAATGCAGGGACTCCAAATGCCAGAGGGTAGCATGTTGATTTATTTAGGCAGTGAACATCTTGCCTGAGGACTGGACTCAAAAATGTTGAAATCAAACTCCCAGCATTAATAGAAAAGTAAAACAAAGAGAAAAATTGCTTTTGCTGAATTTCTTGCTCTGGTAATTTGAATTGCTCTCCTCCAAATGCTGATACGCAAGGCTTAATTCCACCAGTGCCGACTGCGATCAAGACGAGTGCAATCATTGTTATGGGTCTGCAGATAAATGAGTAGATTTTTCACTTGTAGTATTCATTAAAAGTATAATTTTACTATTGAACTAAAATAATTTAAGGCTATAATCAAAGAATATTAACAGGTTTTCAAATAAATGGATGAGATATAGGAAGATAAAAAAGGATTCCGTAATGGGACCAAAACTTACATTGCAGCACCCTCTAAGAATGGAGCAGCTCCCACTGAAAGTATTATATTTCCTAATGAATATATAATGGATATGTAAAAGATGGTTCTGAAAAAAACAATATTTAATTAAATACATTTCTATATAAGGTGAGGGTGTCTAACAATACAAAACTTATACAAGTTCATTTGATACTTACCTAAATTTTCCTAAAAAACTGTCAGATATCATTGCCCCAAAAATTGGAGTGAAATAGCAAAACATGACAAAAGCATGATATATAACTGTGGAAGAATCAGCTGTGAAAAGTAGTTCATCTCGCAGATAAAGTGATAAAATTGCTGGAAAAGATTTAGAATTTTACTGTAGTGGATTGAATTGTTGCTCTTAGGAATAAATATGAGATTGAGACATGATAGCTTCTCAAGAAACCAACTGTACAACGGATGAGACAATTAGTGTGCTCAAATTGGTCACTGATGGGGCAATGTCAATGGCTACCAACAAAGATAGCAATGATCCGCAATTTATTCAGTGCCAATAAACAAACTTTTCACGAACCACAGAAAGACCAAAAATTCTAAACCTGAGTTTTGATTGAGTTCACAGCATCCAGCTCAGGTCTGCTGTTGCAATGGGAAATTAAGATATTCAAGGAACTGGGAAATCCCAAGGTCACTTTGTTTGATGAAATCTTGTTCCCTGCCTCCTCCTCCATCCTTCAGTAGCTGCATGCATCACTTCCACCTAGTTCCCCTTGTCTCCCTTCCTTCCACTTCATTCCCTCCACTCCTCCCAGCTGACAGCGTCTAAATAGAGTCTACCCAGGTTCCAATGATTAGTCATTGAAAGCCATAGGCCAATTGGCAAACTGCCCTAAGGCGGAGTCAGTAGAAGATGCAAATTAAACCTTTCTTCTCCTTAAAGTGGGAAAGGGGCAAGGAATTTGAGATTGATGAGCATTCTTCAGTTAGTTTTTATTGTTGGGTTTCTGGAATAAACTTTATTTATATTCCTCAAATTTTATTTAATTGCAAATTGTATTTATTTAAGTAGCAATTTTCTGAGGGAACAGGCATCAAATGACATGTGAATCAGTCAATGTTGAGTAAATTTTCATTATGTAGAGGCTTCAACTCTGGCGAAAATTAGTGAATTTGCGAGTAAATAAGAATATTGCCCATATTATGAGGAGTATGTTTTAGAAATATATTATTAAAGTGACTAAATCCTAAATTTTTTTACTTTTTAGGTTGTCTAAAATATTTATTTAAAACAGATATCTTAAAATAGTCATCAAAAGGGTATGATTCTATATCTATATTCCTAAGGAATGCAGATGAGCAAGATGCTGTCAACTATATTGAGTTGAATCACTGCACCCAAAGATCTGGGGGGTTTTGGAGAAATTTTACCATCATTTTCAGCATGTAAAAGTATCAATTACCTTCTCATTATGTGTACATAGTGGCTATATTGAGTGATAAACCTCCAAAAGTCATTAATCCCTGGAACTAATCATCCACATGCATCAACAATCTTAAGATTGATTTGACAAGGCTCTCCATTCTGCCCCATATGATAATCTCCTCATATTCATGTATTTCTTCTCTTTCACAGCCTTCATCACTGGCTTCCTTCGCAATTTTTCCCATTCACTCTTCCCTCAATGATTGTCTTCAACAGGCCATCATGTCACAAAAAAAAGGCTGCTGTAATCATCTCGTATTCTTTTTAACCCTCTTAGTGCGGCGGGCCAATATATCGGCTCTAGCATCTTGGACGAAAAGTGGGTTGGGCCGATATATCGGCTCAATATAAATATATTGTTCAACTTTATGTTGCTAAAATGATAACATTTATTTTTCAGTCAATGTAAAAAAAATGTGTCAATATTAGTAAGCTTATCTTAAGTTATGTAAAAAAACAGCATTTGGATATATATATAACAATAGCTTCATAATTTTTTTCCTAAGGTGCTACATTTTGTTAAATTACCCTCCGCATTTCTCGCTAGTACCCCAATAAGAAGGTTAGCACTAAGAGGGTTAAGGATTGTAGGTGTGTACTTCTCTTTTCTTCCACTATTATTAGAATCCCTTTGCAGTCACTCAGTTGCTCCATTTTAACTTCATCATTCTTCTGTTGCACCACAATTTGAATGCTTACAGCCTTGACTCCTCTGCTGCTGTCATAGTCCATATTATGGATTGGTCTTGGACTCCTCTCTTCTACTGCTCGCTATTTACTTTGTCTTTTCTTTATTTATCTTCTGGTGATATCCGGCACCCTGCCTACTGGTACCCGTCAAACCATGGAAGTTAATTAACATTGGGCCCAGACGGAGGTTGGATGGGTAACCCTCCTTCATGCCTCTACAGCGGTGCTCTTGTCTCCTGTCTGCTAGTGGCAGGCCGGTTAAATGTGGGTTGGCACAATGGAGCTAAAGAGGTCTAAGCAGCTACAGAAGCTTAACCAACTACACAAATATACCTAATGCCTCATAGTATCAGATAATTGGAAACCCTGGAGTAAAATTCTCAGTCTTTATATTTTTTGTGGTAAGTGAAACCATGATATGCACAAATCTAGTAGATATACATTGCCCCATCACACCAAGTATCTTTCTGAGTCAAATAGATTTAGGGATGCAACTGCTAAGTACAGAATAAGCTGGGGAACAGCAAGAAAATTATGAAGGCATAAAATCATCGTTGACCATTAGGATTTACCTATATTATCAATATAACTTACCTCTCATTCCATAAAATGAAAATCTCTCACAAAATTCATTGAGGATGATAAAGAACACAGACTTAGGGTATTTGATTTCCTGAAAAAGAAGATTTTGTTAATATTTTATTGGAAATGTTGAAAGTTTTTTTATAAATTTATTTCATGCATTTGATTTGCATACTACAATTAATGCCATAAGTCATTTGCTGTTTAACACTCCAAAAGTCACCAACATGAGTTTTAAGTGATTTAAGAAATAAGTATGCACCTGAATATTATTGGTGAACCTGAGGATAGTTCCATGTGTAGAATTTTAAGACAGACTATTTTAGTCTGTGTTAAGATTCAGTATTTATTTAGCGGAATATTTTAATTAGGGATGGGTCGGTTTGGTTCTTCGGTTCTCGGTTCCACCGGTTCTTGAGCTTAGAACTCGAACCGAGGCAAAAAATAACCGGTACCGAAATAATTCGCGCAAAAACTAGTTTGAAACCTACTTACACTCCGAAAGTGGAGGCTTCACATTAAAACCTGGTGAAATAGTGTACTTAGATGATTCAAAGTCGCGAATTATTCTAATTCAGTCTCTGAAAATGATTATTGATTACCTTATCTTACCATTGAGCAATGCAAAGTAAGTGGTAAATTAAGAACCGGAACCGAGAATCGGAACCGAGAACCGAAGTTAAGAACCGAACCGGAACCGAAAAAAAGTGGAACCGACCCATCCCTAATTTTAATAAAATCTTTCATTTTTAACCCATAACCATGAAATTTTAATTTCATTCAATGCCATTTAGTATGTATCTACAATACACGTAGAATTCCATTTCAGTGGTTAGAAACTCTGTAAACAGAGTCAGAATTTAACCACAGAGCAAAATAAAACTAAATAATTTTTTACTCAGCCTTAAGCTGGGATCAACTTCTATTTTGATCCCAATTGCTATTAAATCAGAATCTTGGAGTGGCCTTATTTGCAAATTCTGAAGGGCAAGCTGTAAACAAGTGGAAAAATGGTATTCGATAAGAAAAGGTGACCAGCGAATGAAAGGACCAAAAGGAAAAATAAAGAAGTAATACTGAGACCCAAACTGAACTAGGAGGGAGATATATCCCTCCTGTTGAATTCTCGAATATTATTGTCGAGGGAGATGGATTCAATGATGTGTTGCCGATGAGAGAAGCCCCTGTGGGATGAGAGTTGATAAAGGAAGGATTCTCTCTTTATCAAAGAGACTGGGCCAGTCAATAAAAATACTTCTAAAAATGCAATCGGGGATTGTGAAGTTCCTTCATACAAAGTTTATAATCTGTACCTCAGATGTTTAAATAAATCTAATGAGAAAAAATAGTCTTTTCCATCAGTCATAATTCTTGCTCAACTGAAAATCAGAACTTCATTCATCAGGGAGAGGCTGTAGTTGTCCAGAGCAATGATAAATTCAATAAATTTGAGATCCCATGGCAAGGAAGCTGTGGCAAAATTATTCTGGGAAATGACGAGAAAGTTGCCCAGTGATCTGGAAAATATCACCTTGGGAAAGAAGAGAAAATGCAGTTCTGATGGAAATTTTGATGCAAAGATGGGCCATATCTTAACATGTTGAACACATCTTGATACATGATGGGAATGAGGTTGTTGTAGTGGCTAGAGTACTGCTATTCCATCCCAACGACTTCAGAGCTGAATTTTGGAAGTGGCAGAAACTTTCCATTGTTATACTGATCCCCACTTGAATGCATTTTAGAGAGTAATTCAAACACAGTACCTACTTCAGCTGTCAGCTGGGTCGTTAAACAATGGACCCCTTGGTGGCTTTCTTTCAGAGGAGACTAATGTCGATGCTGGGTCTATCTTCACCCTGCCTTCGTTCCCTGAAAAACTCAGACCTCTGCCCAGTTACATCTCTCTTTACTGCGTATTAATTTTTCCTATTGTTTCACCCGTACTCTTCTCTTCCCAAAACGCAATTTGGTTATTGCTGGGGTCATAATCAGCCCTATTCCCATATTCTATTAGTAACATTTAAAACTTGTTTTCCACCAATGTATGTAAATAAATGATTTTATAATTCTTAAATTCATGTGCTTTACTCTTATTCGGAAGTGGAATCAAAACTGTTTTTATTAAGTCTTTCGACCGCATCGCTTCTTCTTCCTACGAATGAGCTGAACAGGGGCGCAGCTAGGAATTAAGGCTAGGGGGGGTTTTAGGCGCAACTAATACTGGGGGGTATGGAATACCCTCCAGGATAAGCGGGAGGTGCGGGGGCCCTCCCAAAAGCAAAATTATAGTATACTATTAAATTACTTCAGGTAATATTTATTTAAGATCACATAATTTTTGTTTTGAAATAAATGAAACAGTTTTTAAAAATCACTTAAATTTTTATTCATAAAAATTACAAAGCAATGTTAATTCTGCGTGAATTTTTGGATAGCTCGTAAAGTAGTTCGTCCTCTGTTACTAGAATTCTCTGATGGGTAAAGGCTTAAGCAAGTCCATTTAGGCGTTCTTCTGATGTTTTATTTCTCAAGTACGTCTTCAGCAATTTTAGGGACGAAAATGACCTCTCTGCAGTACATGTAGTTACTGGTATTGTTGCCAAAATAGCAAGAAGTGAGTGGACCGTGAGAGGGAGACCAGCATTGCAGTGTTGCAAAGCCTCTACTGCATTTTTTGGCTTCTTTTCCTTTAAAATTTTTTGCCATATTATGATCTCCCCATTTATTCCTGAGGTTTTCAGGTCATAAAAGTCGGCCACCTTTTTAATATCTTCTGAAATGTCACTTGCTTGATTGGGTTGTAATAATGTCTGGAAACTAGTCAGTATTTCTCTGTGCGATTCAAACTTTTGCCCAAATGCCTCAACCATGTTTATAATAAATGGGATGAACAGTGATCTCCTAAAATATCCTTCAACCGAGTTAGCTGGAAAATTGTCCCTCATTGTCTGCCGCCCTGTTGTCCTTGGTTCGCAACAGGTATCTGGAGATCTGCACATAACTCACTTGCTTTCTTAAAAATAGACGCAAAAGTTTGAACTGCCTCTTTTCTAGCCTCATCTAACTTCTTTTTCACTGTCATAGCAGGCTTAATGGCAGCCGAAAGATCAAGATTTTCTTTCTGTAAATACACACTTGAAGGCAATGTCAGTGAAAACAAACTCAATAACAAAGAGGCTGATCAAAAAGTCACATTTCTCTATTGCACACTGAAGAAGCTGAGCTTCGGTAGCTGTTTTTTTATCAGTCCAGGTTTTGATTTCATCCAGCGCTATCAGCATAGGGTGGATTAACTCCACAAAAGATTGAACAGAATCATGACGTTCAACCCATCGAGTTGGACACATTCTTTTCAGCTTTTCTTTCTTAGGTCATTTTCCATTGTTTCAATTTGTGTCGATATAACTTCTTGCCTTTTTGGTGTGTTAAAAAAGTTGTAAGCATTCTCAATTGTACCCATGCAGTTTCGCACTCCTTGAACAAAGCAACCTTCTGAAATTCAAAGATTTAAGCAGTGAAAACTACAATGAACATATAGGGCTTTCGGGTACTTTTCCTTTATTATAGCTTGGACTCCCATTCATATGACCATTCATAGCCCCTGCACCATCGTAACCTTGACCTACCATAAATTGAGATTTAGATCATTTATAGTTTTGCATATTACATCTGCCAGACCTTTTCCAGTCATGCCTGTGATAGGAATGAATTGTAAAAATTCTTCATGAACTTTTTCATTTTCAACAAATCTAAAATAGAATGTCATTTGAGCTATAGTTCCTACATCTGTTGTTTCATCAACAAGAACAGAAAACCACTGAGCATCCTTGAATTTCTCCACTAGCTTTGTCAAAATAATTGTGTTCATGGATGAGATTATCTCGTTCTGTATTTTCCAGCTTGTGTAAGTTGCATTTGCTCCTGCATTCTTCAAGTGATTTTGCAAGACAGAGTCACCAGACTGAACCCTGAATCTCAATAAGGACTTAAAATTTCCCTCTCCTCTTTCACCTGCTTCATTGAGATAAACAGGCCCAGAGTCCCTGTGTCCACGAAATGATAACCCTCTTCTTGCAAGAAATATTGCTGTAGATGTAATTGGATTTAATTGATCTCTGTTCTTTTTTACCTGTGCAGCATGACCTATATCTAACACCTTGTCAATGCTTGGCACGGTTTCGTTGTTTGTAGCTATAAATATGCCTGCTTTTTTAAGGCAATCAGTATGATATTTTGCCAGTATGGTATATATAGAAGATTGAGTTAACCTGCACACGCTAATGTTGAAGCTTCCTTTGATGCATCCGCACTCTGGCTGAAGAGTCTCCTAATATCCATTTGTGAAGCAGCCAGCACAGTTGAGATGTGATATGTAACGATCGAATACACAGAACAATTCTACTGAGAGCTACAAATGAATAATAAAAAATATAAGACCACCACGACAGCAGACTCGTTCGTTCACAGTAGTTCGAATCACCACCTTGGCGCATGCGCAACTATGCGCTGCGCTGCAGTGTTGCTAATCCGAAAGAATATTTTACGACTGCAGACTACGCACCCGCCACCCTCTCGACCTACAAACTGTCCAACTCGGTTCTGTGAATAGTTTCATGTTTTGTTTGTGAGTCATCCGTCCCCCTAATATTAGTTACAAAATTTGCCACGTTAAAATATTTTTATTAAAAAAATTTCTCTGGGCTCTGGGGGGGGTTTTATCCCCCAAAACCACCCCCTCGCTGCGCCACTGGAGCTGAACAATTTCCCTTCCTCCATAAACTTAAACATAAGTGAATATGATGGAATAGCATCAAATCAGAAAGCTTAATCAATCTTAATTTTCACCATACTCATTTATTTCATTATCCAGTAAACCTGAACTTAACTACCGCTGCCGTTTTCGATTCTCGTACCACACATTTGCTACAAGTCCAAACTCTATGCTGTACATTTCCTTAAAGTATTTCATGTAGTATTCTTGCATCTTTTTCGGCTCTCTTTACCTTAATTATGAGCCGTGGGGAGGGCATGAAGACGGTAAGGATGTTGAAAACCAGAATAAGAGCAGCGTGTATTGTGGGTGCAATTTCACAAGTCCTGATAGAAACATTGTGACACGGGGCGTCACGCGTGACTGGGACGAGGGGAAAACCCATGGGTGGGCACGCATGCACATTCGTCCCCGTTCCCGCGTCACAAACGACCCCTACTGAATGCGACTTCTGTATCTTGTGGGCGCTCAGTGTCGATCCTTGTCGACGGCTCACCCCTCGACTCCCTCTCTCCAAGGACCACTGACGTGCAGCCGCCCCAGGGAAGTCTGCCAGCTTTTCTCATGTCCACCCCACGGGCCCCAAGAGGGACTCTGCTGCTTCGGCTGCTATTCACTTAATCTCACAGGGTATCGGAGTCGTCGTCCGCCCGCTCGCGACACATAACCTCACATAATTATCCCTGACTTCCTCAGAAGGATAGTGGCCAGCTACTTTGAGGACAGAGTTCTCACTTAAGCCACGGATAGCGGAGATATGAGGTATAATTTTTGCTGTAGGTGCTCCACAGAGCTCGGTCCTTGGACTCCACATGGAATATCTCGTATGATGGATTGTTTCCACTCCTTTGGGTGAAACTTTGTGGGAGTACATCCTAAAATGTTAATGAAACAGTTGTACTTTTCCACGCAGATTTTTAATAATAAAAAGTCTGTGTGTAAAATTACAACTGTTTCATTAATATTTAATGTAAGATGGAGTTCTCCGAGTGCCAGTGCCAAGGGGAACTGGAGTCTTCGGTTTTTCCGATGATCTGGCGGTGGTAGCTGAGGGTAAAGTACTGGAAGAAGTGAAGCTGGATGTAAACCAGGAAGTCAAGGGCAGCCGTGAGAGGTGAGTGATTTGCAAGGGTCTGCAGCTGGCCTACCACAAGATAGACGCAGTGCTAGTAACCATGAAAATAAAGTGAAACAACCGTCACCTTAAGAGTTGGTGGCTCAGAAATTACCTCCTTACTGTTAATTCGGTACCTCGCTTGTGGATTGATGCTAGATTCAGATTTGAAAAGCCTATTCGCCGCTCCAGCGAGAAGGTGGATGGAGCCAGCCTCTCGTACTCGGAGCCAGCATAAGACAACATTTTCACCCGGGCGAGAGAGTATTCTGGCGCCAACCCCCCCCCCCCCCCCCCTTCCTATCAAATCCTGTTGTAACACATATTCCCCAGTTAAACGTAATAGTAAAAATAAATAGTAAATTAGCTTGATGGACATGAAGTAAGTTGTCAATCCCAGAATAAAAAAAGCGTTTTCCATTCCCTCTGCGCCTCGGGCAGTTGCCTGGTCTTCCGGGCCTTCCTGCTCATGCCAAATGCGGCTGATCCACGACAACAGTGCCCTGGCTACTTACTAGAGTCATGAGCTCAGGTCGTGCTGTTATATGGTGCACTGATTTGGAGGGATGCATTGAAGGTGAGGCACCACGTCCGTAGTATGACTGCGGTGCACCGTTGGTCTCTGCTCAGCGTTGTAAGTAGCTTCAGGAGCCGACTTCGGAGCTCAGGGCAGAGAAAAGGGCAATACTTCATCGACGGTCGAGGGCAGAGGATCATCGACGACAAGCGACCACGGAGGAGAGAGACCGCACAATGGGATGAGACGAACAAGGGCCGATGGACTCATCGGCTCATTAGGGACGTGCAAAAGTGGAGTTGAAGAGACCACGGTGAAGTAAACCACTGCCTCACACAAGTGTTGAGTGGACATAGTTGCTTCAGAGCCTATCATTGTAGGTTCCGGTTGGATACGGAGGCAACATGCCCAAACAGCACACCGACGGTAAAACAGGATGATGAGCATATCTTCTTTCATTGTCCAAAATTTGGCAAAGAGAGGATAAGACTACGAAGTCTCCTCCAAGAGCAGATGAAGCCGGAAAAACTGGCGAACTTGATACTATCCTCAGTCGCGTTATGAATACGGTGGCTGCATTCGCAGCCATGGTGATGAAGCGACTACGGCTGGAAGAACGCAGAAATAAAACTGATGCAGCGTTATAGCAAGCGAGAAGCCGTTCCATCCCCACGAAGTAATGGCCTAGCGACGGTTCCGTTCGGAGGTGCTGAGAAGAGGAACACATGCAGTGGTTTTTTAGTAGATAAGAGTGAGTTCTACTCTCCGAGGAGCACCCTACCTTGGGTTGTCTCTACTAGATTTTTCCAATTTTTTGGCATCGCAAAAAAAACTCGGGGACAAACACCTATGTTCCCTCCGTTCATCACCTTCCCAGATGGGCTTCGCCGACTGCGGTCCCCTCAGAGAATCCCGCACCCGCCCACCACTCGTACTCGCACGCTCTCCGAGCCGTCGTCGTCTCGCTCTAGGCTCCTCGGGAAGCCACTCACGGCACCCGCGAAAGACGCACTCGACCCGCCTTCACGAGGGCCGCTATGAGGGACGACTCCCGTGACAAAGCATGAGGTTTTTCATTTAAACTTCAAAATCCAGGTCGTTCTGAAGACTAATCATCAATTCGAGATATAAACACGCGTTGTGGAATATATAGGAACAGCCTTGAAGATGGAGAACGACTCGGTCTCCGAAACGTCGGCAGCAATGGAACAGCTTACCCGGTGGAAGACCCGAATAGAATTCACCACAGCTATTCGCCGGGAGAACCTCAAATCTTTTTTTATATAGGACAAGTCACCGGGACTATCCACAGCATTATACATAATATGTAAGAAAAATCTCGCTTATTTTATTCACTACCTTAATCCTCACTTCCGCCACATTCACTCCTCTTCCCTTTGTTTACCACCGTGAGCTAGAAATCAGCACAAGGATATGTTAACTTATCACTTGCCTTGAATTCTCCGAAGAGATGATCAATTAATTATATTGCAGCTCGATTTGATTCAAGCTTCAGCCCGAAAGCGATTATCTCCAATTAGCATTTAAAATCGACTAGGGTTCATAGAGGAACATAATAATGGAACGCTAGGAGAATAATATCGTTGAAGAAATGGGATAAAAATAGAAATGATAGGGTTAAGAGAGCGACTAACAATAAGTTCCGAAATATAACGTAGGAAAAGTATTAGGTCCAGCAAATTTGATTGCATTCTATTAAAAGCATTGCGGGATGTGATGGGAGAAAGGAATTAGAATAGGTAATGCTCATTCATATTCTGAATAGTTTAAGAAATAATGCAGAATAAAAGTTTCCTCCATTTATTGATACAATCTATAAAAATAGAAATGTGGCTCGATGATTTCGTAAAGCATTTTTTACTCCAGCCCAGAAAAAAATAAACTGGAATTTGCAAAGTCTATTGGGTAATTAGCTTAATCTTTCGTGCGACAAAAGGTATAGTTGGCACTTTCAACTGAAGGTTACAGACGAAAGCGAAAGACTTCATAGGTGAAGATCGAAATGGCTTTGGGAAGGTGGGGGCAAATGATGATGCCATTACACTGATGAAAACAGTAGGAAGGAACATAAGAGGACAGACAGTATGCTTTAACTTGTTATTCAACTTCGAGGAAACAGCTAATTATAGGAATACAGGTCGAGGGAAGTGGACACATGTGGTCGGCGAAGAGTAACGGATCACCAATCGTTCGTTAGCTTGCCATCACGCAAGGGGTTGCAACCGCAGCTAAGAGATTAGATATTAAGTGAGAGGGGTGCGAGTGGAAGATTTACTCAAAAGAGAACTAAAGTAATGAGATTATTAAGTTGAAAGATGCCAGAGCTAAATGTAAAAGGTTAGCAGAAACTGAAACACGTAAGGTGCTTCAGTTTCTAAGATTGCATTTTTGGACGATGGCGGGTGTAGTACCGGTGAAATTAAGGTAACAATTGCATTATTGAATTATGTTTTACCAATATACATTGGTATCATATGATGGAATTTTTGGGAGAAATATTTTTTTTAATTTGCTGAGGAAAGGTGAGCAAAGAAATGGAACGAGGCGAAAATGGGTTATGAAAGATATTCTGGGAAGTGAGGAGAGCCGAGCCTGATAAGGAATGGAGGTAGGAAGGCGGATAGAAAGGAAGGCTAATGAAGCAACGCTTAAGCGCTGTAGTGTGGAAAGGACAATTTCAGGTGGGGTTTGCGGGAAGCAAAGGTGGTGGACGAAGCAAGCAATTAAAGGTGTCGTCGTGCTTAACATCCACAGCGGCAGGCGTTAAGCGCTGCAATTGAAGATGCAATGTTGATGAAGACAGAGGGAGGGAGACAAAAGATAAGCATTTTCGATGGGGTGAAGAAATATTGGAAGATATTTGAAATGAAGAATGCAATATACTTCAAAATTGGAAATAGATGGGAAAAGTGATCCAAGTACCACTAATATAATCTTTAAGCTTGGTTTTGTCAAAACTTATTGTCGTCATTTCGATCTTTTCTTGGATCGACAGTCTTTCCCAAGTAAAACCTCTGCATTCCATATACCGGCAAACCTGCCTACTATTTAGAATTCGGATGGATGGAAATAGGACAAGGAAGAAAGATAAATGAAGAAGCTCTTGAGATTGTGGAGGAGGAAAGGAAGCTGCGGAATGACAATACTCATTGGTATCGTCCGCTACGTGGTGGAAATGTTTCATTATAAATCAGCAAACTTGGTTTGTCCACAATTTTTGCGACTGGGCTCAACTGGGTTCGACCTATCAGGCCATCATCATGTCTAACTACATCAGTTCACCTGCGTTTTGAAGTCTGTATCTGCATTTATAGGCGCCTCAGACCGTAAGTAAAGATATACAGACGGGGATGGAAGGGTGGAGAGAAATCCGGTGTCGGTGTCTGTTCTTATCGAAAGGCGCCAAGGGGACCACGGCTTAATTTCCCATCCGACGGACGGAGTACTGTACTCGAATGCTCTCCACAAAGAACTCGAGAAGGGACTGGGTTATCAGCGAGAAATATATTCCACTGCAAGGATTCCTACCCGGTCTCTCCCGGTGAGAGGCCAGTAATCTAACCTCTACATCATCCCGACCCCAGGTGTTACTGTACATGATAAATTTACTTGGTATATATAATAAGGTCGAGGAGGGGTGAGCAGGAAACAAACAAATGGTCATTTTACGTTTTGATTTGAAGCTTTTGTTAATCTACAACGTTTAGGCGGCTGCTACCTTAGTTATCCACGTGAAAAATATTAGGAATAAAATTGCTAGAATGTCCATTAAGTGGTTGGAAAACTGTGACTTTGAGTTCACCTTTTCAAAACACGATGACGGTGTGTGATTGAGTGAAAGGATGCCAATTTTTGCCATTTTTATAGACTCTTTCGAAAGTGAACTTTTTCTTCCACAAACCCTCTAGTGGAACATATTCTGTGCTGGTATCTTTATTTTTATGATATTTTTTGTACGAATTGGCTCTGAGAGACAAATGGACCATTTACGATTATTTTTCAATTCACAGCACCTTAAATTCACTCTATGAAAAGAAATCGATGGATCTCTCAACTCTCTGGAAATCTCTATAGCAGAAAACAATCATACACTCCAGTTTTTCATTTTCAGAAAGGATACTAATACTGATCGATACAGTTATTATTAGAAATTTTAGACTCTACTTTTCCACAAACAATTGGCATTCTTCCACTCAATCACACACCGTCTCAGTAACGTACCAAAGTCTAATGTCAATATTCAAGAAGAAATGGATGTAATCAAACACATTGTGGTAATGAACGGGTACCAGTCGCAGTTAGTCGACAAACTACAAAAGAAAACTGAAGACCTGATGAGTCGAAACCGGTTGTGATAAGTGATAAAGAGAGGTAGTGATTGTGGCTATCGAAGGAAAAGGTGGAAAGTGGCAGAAAGTATGCTGTTCTGAAAGAGACGGGAATGGCATATTCAAGAAGAGAAGGGTAGACGTGAAGCGGAGTATCATTCCATCAAAACCTACAAAAACCGTTAGAATGCGAAATAAATAATCATTCACGATAATGATTGAATTTTCTATTGAATTAGATTCTTCTTCTTCGTGGAGAATAAGAATTGATGCTTAATGATGTGAAGCATACGGCCTCCTCTTGTTCGTTCATCCCTCATTAGTCTGTCTTCTGACCTTCGTGACACCGATGATTACACCGAAAATTAAATTTCAGCCGTATTTGCAATTCGGTAGCAGGGGACTGTCACTCAAATCACTTTAGCCGCCGAAGGCTCACAAAATGATGGGAGGGAAAACTACTAATGCAAGGATGGTGGCGGACTACACAATACAGGGCGTCCAATTCGCTTCGCACCGCGAATTGCACGTGTGGGCTTTGCCCACGACTGTGCGTGCCGCAGATTCCAGTGGCTTCCATTTTTTTGGCGCGTGCGGAATCTGCAACCTAGAAAACTCACGAGAATTTCGTTCCTTCGCGCTCTCCATCCGATCAACAGGAGTTCCCCTCCGCTCCCCTCTCGATGGCCCGCATCAAAGTTCACAAATCCATGACCTACATGGCGGATTGCACCGGCCCTGTCCATTGCTCCCAATCGGACAATTGCGATGAGCGTTAAGACAGCTTTTAGACGTATTTGGCACGATATTTCTGGCCATAAGACTGAATGTTTTGCCTCACAAGATGATAATTCTGCCTGTCCTTTGACCTTAAGCATTCATAACTTGATTTCTTCCCTTGAAAACGCGAATACTTTTTACGCTGGCTAGCGCTCTGAAATGATCACCCGCTGGACGCTGAGATTTTTTTCAATGAAGCGACATTGCCACTGAGAGTGCAAGCTAACATCTTAAGTTTTCAGTCAGGTATGATCTCTCTTTAAAGCCTGTCATATATGTAAATTCATTCATGCTATTTAACGCATTTGTAGGAACAACTCGGTGATACGATGTGAAATATTTACTCACTTTCTTCGCAGTTTCTTTCTTTGATGTGTTTACGTAGTTACCCTCGGTGAAGTGTCAAACTTTCTATTTATTATCACTTTATCCGAAATTACTGTTCTCTAAATTTTCGTTCGATTTTCCGGGATTGCCCTAGTTATTTATCAAAATTTCTTATATAGACTTAGCAAAATTTATTTCATAAACCTTAATGCACATGCCATGGTTATGAGATGTTGCCTCACAATTAAATGATTGGCTCACTGTGTAAGGGATCATGGTGACGGCGCTTTGTTAATTTCAGCGTATTCTCCTAATAAATGAAACTCGTTTCAGCCCATTCAGTTTTTTCTAGGGCGGCTCCATAAAAGCGAGTTCCGTGTGTCCGTTGAGATCCATAGAGTGCTAATATTACGGTAGGTCGAGCGTAAAAGGGACGTAATAAAAAGTTGATTGATTCCAATGATGTAAGTGGTAGGAAATTCTATATCTCTTACGTGTAATTTTCCACAGGCTTCTCTGCGAATATTATTAATGATTTCACGCACTTTTGGCGAACATTCGAAAAATCCACATTGGTAGGTCAGGATTTTTGAATTGAAATTTCATTGCTAAAGGCTGAGCAAACTTCGACTCTGAGAAATCACTGCGGCAACTTATCACACCAAGGTCAAATTTTTAAGGACAACAAACGACCGTTTCGTGAGGCATGAAACGTCAGGCACTCAAGTTCCCTCGTGACCCACTTACCTTCTTCTCCTTCGGAGTCGTCACTGCCACAAGTTCTTTCATTTTGGAAGTTCTCCTTTACCGTTCTCCCCGAGGTGCACTGTCGCTGTTCGGAAGCGGCGAACGTACTCGGGTGCACTGCTCACATTTGCGCGACGGGCTGTGTGCACGGCGAGGAGGACCCCAGCAGTCAACACGCAACAACCAAGCAAGCAGTCCTCGTCGACCGCCGTCCACGCGCGACTGATCATTTCGCTACGTCTTTCCTCAGCCGCGTTCCTCTTCCCCTCCTCCTCCCCTCTCCCTCCCCCTCCCCGTTTCCCTCCGCCCTTCCCACGTGAGGACTCAACCCTTCCCCATTCAGCCGTCGAAGATAGCAGGTTACCGGTTATTTTGTGGTCTCGCTAGTGAACTGCCACGACTACGCTTTCAACTTGACTTCCGTCATCACAAAACGTTGTTGAGATGGGGACGTAAACAGACGGGAAATAATTCATTTTCTCACGACTATGTTCGGTCATCTCAGTTTGATGAGATATTTTAATCTCTGTATTTCTCATTCAATGCCTATTCATTCCATTTCGGTCCGAGGAGATGTAATGCGAAGATATACTTCGTTATAGCATTACGTAAAACAGTTCTTTACGTTAGGTTCTGCATGGAAATATATTCATGCAAGATATGACAATATTCCATAGAGACTAAACAAACATGTCGCTTGCGACTTTGTATTTTTTTCAGGAATGCGATTCATTCCTATGCTGAAATTTATCTCCCATCATGGACGATTTACCCGATGGAAAATATTTTTTTTGTGCATTGACAAATAATAAGAGGCTACTTACCGTTTCATGGGAATCTGTGACTTCACTCATTTCTGTTCTTTCTTTATCCAGAAGTCTGGTGGCTGTAAAAGCAAGATACCTGTGGTAAGAATTTTTCGCATTGGAAGAGACGATTGAAGAAGCTTAAAAAAGCAAACGAAACAAGAATTCTGGTATGACGTTTGCTTTTTTATAATTTTAATAGGAAATTAGTGAATTTGGAGGGTATACCTATAGGTACCAATGTTTCTTGATTGGCAAGGAAAGTATCTTAAACATATTGTTTTCGTCCCAGGTGTAAATGGATTCTGATGTACATTTGACTTTATCCATAGAAGAGCGTTGAGGTCAGTCGTATATTGAAGTATTGAGATGGACCAATGAAGATAACGTCTCTGCGGCTGTATAGGTACAATGCCAATTATGGAAGAAGTTTTCCCCAAGCAATAAAATAAAGATAGTAAAAACGAACGGTGACTCACACAATCACTCACTCTGTCAGGTTTTTATGCTAAATACCGTCACCTTCGTGAATTCAATCACATACAAGCAGGGTTTACGAGGATTTCTCCAGTAATTGACTGTGTGAGTCACTGTTCGTTTTTATTTTTTACTTGTATTCCCTTAATTTTGTGTGTGACGATTGATGGTAGGTTGCTATAGTGACCACAATGAGTGAGTGTGCGAGTGTGTCCTCTATGTTCATTTATTTTTCTCTGTTTTCTTGATTTTGTACGAGTGATAGAGCTCCCTTACTTTGTTTGTATACTCCTCCTATCCCCCTCCCTCCCTTTTTTCCTCCACCCCTTAAGATTACGGCTTTGGGGAAAATTTCTTCTTCCATTTTTTATGCAACGAACTTTTTTGAGACTCATGCAGACTATTTAACGTTTTGTTCAAACCCCCTCCCCTCCCCCCCGCAGAATTTCCTCCTGACCCTGAACAGCATGATATATCGGTACATGGTCCTATCAAAACGTAGCTCCCTTCAAATCTGAGAGCAAAGATAAAAATGAGTTTGCTGTGGTTACGTATTCAAGCGCCTAAGGAAAAGACCCTCGCATGGACTGTGACCTCTCCATTCAAGGAAATGATTTTGAAACGGGTTCGTCGAAATAAACACACCAATTTCTATTATATAGGTCAGTCCATGGAGGTTTGCGGAGGCTGTTACCCTCATTTGACACCACTTCAAAGGTGGCGTGGAATACAGTGAACAAATTAGGTTCCTAACGCTGTCCTTAACTCTGAAATAGAGTAGATCAATGTTTGAAGCTGTGACGAGCCTTGACGCTGATTTTGAGGTTGAATAAATTAGGTGAACGTCGCTTGCATGTTGGACCATGGAGTATGTAATCGGTTGATCAGTGCAGTTCCGCTGCCAGAATGAACGCATATATGTGGTTCCTTACGGTTAACAATATATTTATTTTCTAGCAACTGAGAAAAATTGCTTATGGCTTCATTAGTAGGTACTAAACGGCCCTGTATCAGTATTCAACTTGTCCAAAAAAACAAATCGTTCTTCGTCAAAGTGGTTGGGTTTTATTGCTCGCCAATCATATTATTTAGATAATTACTGAAGCTTTTTATTATTGCCATTATTAACCAATAACTATTATACATTGCACTTTTGATCCAGAGCAATAATCAAAGTTTTTCAATGTAATAAAATTAAAAGGTATATTTACATTCTTCCGATTCTTTAGGCCAACTGGTACTACTCGATGAAGCTCGTCCCACCCAAAAGAGGAGTGCTTGGATGAATCGAGAAGACATCGGTCAAACTATTTCCAAGTTGCCACTTTGCCACCATGTTTTCTCTGCAAAATCGAGAGCCACTGTAATCGAAAGGTAAAATACGTATTATTACAATTATATGTTGTAAATATTTGTATTTGAGAAGACATTGTAATATATGCTAGATTAATTTTATTACCATTGTTAAGGCCGGTTTACACGATACAATTTTCTGTGTAATTTCTTGTACAAACGCTTGTATGAAGAAATTGTGCCGTGTAAAGCGGCAAATGGTGTGAACGCTTTTGCGAATGCCTGAATGACTGTACGGAAAATAGAGTCTGTTCTAGTTCCATTCAGACAAACATACAATTATGTTCAGTTTGTACAAGAAATTGTATAAAATTCTCTCTTGTGTAGAGAGGCCTTTATACCACTCACAGATTTGACAACTAATTAATTAGAACTAAATGTTGAATAAAACAGGAAAGATTCGGTGGATAATTTGTTTGATGTTTACTAATGAACTCACAAAAAACGATATGAAGAATTAACAGTTTTATTTTGTTCTTAGCTGTACGAATAAAAGCCAGTGTTTTGGGGGGGCAATGATAATGATAGAGAAAAAGGCTCAACCTCATAATTTGGTTTTGATGCAATTTCTTTCGTAGATTATCACATATATAAGGAAAAATCTCCGAACATCTATTTTTGGCTCACATGAGTAGTAAATTGAAAAAATAAACAAATGCTTAAAAGGCCCGTGTTAATTTGTGCAATAGAGAGGGGAATTCCGATTCATTACGAAGATTCAATTCATGCGACTTGGTTCGTACCAATGACTCGTTCTTTCATTTGGTTCAAAATAGGCCACCAAGAACCATGAACCAGAGGAAGCCCAGAACCATGCGCATCTGCGGTTCATGGTTCTTTGTAGTACCTACATTTTGAACCATGTAAAAGAACGGTCATGAGTATGAATCCGGGATTCACAGATTCGCATGGTTCCTGCGGTTCATGGTTCTTGTTGGTCCATTTTGAACCATGTAAAAGAAGGAGTCATTGGCAGATGATACCACTAATGATGGAACATTATGAAGAAAATGGAGACCGCGTCTGGATTTTTCTAGTTCTGCGCTTGAAATCGGGACTTCAAAAAAACAGAATTATTTTGTAGGCTCAATTACATGCCGACTGCTATAGAGAGATAAAAATTATTAAACTAACCTTAATTTTCAATTATAATGATCCTTGTACGGGAACCATCCAAAGGTGAAACTTGTTAGCTGTCAAAATTTCTTCATTAGCCTGTAGTATTTTGGCTCGAGAAAACAGTTTACGTCCAAATTTTGGCTAGGTTAAGAGCTTGTAAAGAATTCCTTGGGTTTAGTCAACTTATTTGCACCAACATGGCTTTCGTTATGTATTTACGCTGAATAATTAGGAATTAACGCAAATAAAGTGCGGAGAATTTTCTGTTCGCACCCATAAACTAAATGCTTAATAATAATATTAACCTAAAATATAATATATTATGTTTTCCACGATTTTATTAACTTCCATGCTCAATATTGCTATCATTTTGGAGCAATTCCTCTCATCAAGGAACACGTTTGGTGCTACGAAATGGGGCCGTTATGCGATTTCCATAGTATAACTGGTAGAAGCAGTTTAGTTCAAATTTGCGCTGTTTACCCTCGTTCTCGATCACTCTTGAATCTCGCGATTCTAATCAATACGAGCATGAATCAAAGGTTAAAATATTTCCCCACCGTTCTCGTTCATGACGAATTTAAAGATTTTTCCACTCAAATCATTCATTTGGTTCTTTATGAACCACTTGATCGAAGAACGATTTAATTAATGATTCATGTCAATGAATCGTACATATTGAACGATTCATTGTTGAACGATTCATTGTTGAACGACACACCTCTATTTTACATAGCAACCGCTTAGCTACCGTCAACAACGTTGGACTTACATTAGCCACTTAAGCACAGTAGTTTATATTTTGTAAGGAACTGCCAAAAAAGGTATTTACTATTATAATAATCGATAAATAATTATGTACACCTATGAATGTCAGAATTTTCTTGGAATGCCTCTGAGAATTTTGACTAGAGCCCATGTCTTGAAAGTTTTAGTGACTAAAGATACATTGCGCCAGGTCTGATCTTCACGAACATTCATCAAAGGACCAAGTTTTAGTCCCGAAAATATTTCCTGACCAAATATTGAAAACTATTGAAATTATTGGGAATTTAAAGGTAGAACATTTAATTTTACGACTATAAAATATGATGAAATGCATTGAACGCGGTGGGACTTGAAATAAATTGTGCAGGATATATTAAGTTTCTGTTTATAGCATCCGATTCTGGCCTCCTTGTCTATAATTTACGATAATCAAGATGAAATAAACTATTTTGGTGTTTTTTATCTCCCTTATTAGGCCCCAAGATTTGATCATGGTTACAGCCGTTGCTGTTAAATGTATTTATGAAAGAGGATGACATGCCATAGCCGGAGAAGTGAGCAATCTTAGACTTATATGCCCTTATCAAGATTATACCATGACTTTTATATATTTACGAAAGGGGATGGCACATGCCATAACCGGAGTGCTATTTGGACTTATGCATTGCCGAAAAACTGATGACAACCCGATAAATAAAAAAATGGGAAAAATAAACAAGCCTTAACTCAAACTAATAACCACCACGTTAAATTTGCAAGAAAACTAGTAAATAAACAATACGGTAAGTACCTTTGACAAAGGTTAGTGTACAGAAGGTATGTGTAACAGTGATCATTTATTTTAATAATAATATATATTTCGTCTAATAGCAGTGAAATAATCTTCACAAAACTTGAATACCTACTATACATAAATAATATGCCTACTAAAAATCTATCTGACTACCCGTAATTTTTGACGGATTATTAACTAGATAATTATAAATTGCGGTCATTGTTTCTTTTTTTTACATCAAAATTAATAAATATTTTTTTGTTTAAAACTAATTTATCTCTCACCTTTTGTGAACTGACCAGACAAACTGTGCAAATGGTGATCTTTTGATTCAATAAATGTGGTTAGCCTCTTGTGAATTCAGTTAGGTCTGATAAACTCACTCTTCAAAAGTAGGTACATGTCTAGATATTTTCTTTTAACTTTTTTTTTGGTAAATCGGCTTTCCTCTCTCCGAATTTTCTCGTTTATGTGACTCAGATTATCGGAATCTTATACTTTTGTACATTTCAATAATATTTGGCCCTGAAATTGGTGTGCATCTTCTCTTTTCACCCACAAATAAGCACGTACATTTGTTTACTATCTGATGACGTCGCTATGGAGCGGTGAGAGTAACTGAATTGACAGGCTGCGTTTCATGCAGCATCATCAATGCAGTTTCAACCAAACGTACACTCTTTCTCTTCCTTCTTTCTCTAATAAAATAAAGTTGAATGATTGGATGAACCTATTTTTTTCAACCCAAAGGTTTAATTCATGCATGCACATAAACAATGAAAATTGTTTTCTTTGTTCGTGAAAGAAGGTTTTGCCGAACATGTATTATGCGCAACATATATTTCTTAAGGGGAAGGTTTTTCCTTTCTAGTGCACGAAGTATCAAATATGAGACACTCCTTACTTCTGTAGTTTCTTGTTGTCACTGTGAGATTATTCCAACGGTTAGATGCAAGTTCACTGCGCATGGGATGCGCATAAGGGCTATTTGTACTGAGGTTTGAGCTCAGTACAAATCCCAGTACTAGTGCCAACTGTGGAGCAAACTTTGTTTTTTCATTTGAGCAACCCGATGTAAATATCTTGCTAACATACTTTGTTCTGCGCTGAAAAGGCCAAACGTTTGACCTACATAATAAAGAATCTAACATCCAGTATAGCTTCTGATAAACCAACGTAATTAAATCAACAACTACTACCACGTGGTTCTCATAATTAGAGAAGCCACTATGTGGCATAGGTAGTCGGACAGTTGCTGACTATGTGCAATGAAGTCATCTTTTATCGTATTTTTTTTACTTGTACTTGGAAATTCATGCGGTGTAAGGTTATGTGATGCAGGGTAAAAGTGTACGATTGGTTACTTGAAGATATCTCGTAATTTAAAGAACCACCATCTTTCTTTCTTTTTTATGTGCAAAGTATTGGTAAGAAATTCATCCAATACCTTGGCATTGTTAACGTATTTCATGCCCATTTATGGAAAAAGCAATTGCGGTTCTCATGATTTTAGTAGAATGACTTAAGATGACTGTGACTTCGAGTAAAATTATTTGGAAATAAGATAGGTGAGACTTAATACGGAACACAATATAGTCTAGATCTGAGATTTCGAAGAAAGAGAATGAATGCCGAGAAAATAATGAGAATAAAGAAATTGACCCTAGAGTTCTTAGAAGAAGAGATATGAAATGTTGACGAACAAAGAGACGTAAGATGAGGAGGATGGAAGCGAGGAAGTTGCGCAAGGGAATACGGTTACGCCATTTAAAGGAAGTATAGAGGCTGGCTCTTTAACAAGGTGCACTGATTTTTTGAGGATGTTAAAAATATGCGTTAATAACCCCACTATAATACACCTATATAATCAATTTGTGGACGAGAAACGACGGGAAAGGACATTCGCGTTTGAGTGAAGAAATGCAGAACGTAAAAGAGTTCTCGAATGAGCCTGTGAGAGGAAAATGACATTTGTTTCATGCTCTTGAAGTGTTGCAGTCGTCACTAAGGCAAGACGTAAGATGGAACAGTTTTCAGGGCCCACAGTAGCCTCGAATCAAATTTTGTGTGAGAAAAAAATCCTTCGTTCCTTTCGATGAGGTCATCTGATACTTGCGTCGTTGCTTTACTTCGGGTTCTCAGGATGGTTGGTTTCCAGTTAGGAGGGGGGAAGAGGAGAGAAAGGGGAAGGGGGGGCAGAGTAAGCGAGTAGGTAATCCGTCGACGGCAGGATTAAGCAGGTCACTGGAGTGCTATCGCGTTGGAGTTTTGTTGATTCGGTCCCCACGCGCACGTGACCACTTTCACCTTTCAATAAAGGGAACGGAGTCAAACTTTAACTTGAATACGAGTTGTTTTGAAAGCACTTGGCTCGGATACGATAATGCAGTTCGCAATAGATTGCTCTTTCTCTCTCTACCCTCCCCCCACCTCCAGGTGTCTTCTCTGGAGAATATGAGAATGAGATTTTTCGGAAAATCGGTATCCCGAGCACCATTTTTGTGTGTTTTCCTTGACTATAAGGTGATCAGTTACCCCCTTGATGAAAATGAAAATTTAATGAACAGGAATGAAATTTGAAATCTTTTAAGATTATAACCCTGCTACGTCAACATAATCGCAATTCCTTCAGGCGTCGGTCGATATGTTCATATTTTAGATATAAAATAAAGAAAGCTGAGAAAATGAAACTTTAATCAAATCCACCTCGAAGGTAGTGTGATTATAAACTATTATAATTGCAGGACACCTATTAACTTTAATAGGTAATCAGGCTCTTCATTTATTATACTATTTTAACAATCTTCATCTACATCTACACGATACTCTGCCAGCCACCGCGAGGGTGTGTGGCAGATGAAGAAGAATGAAGATGAAGATACTTGGTGAAGATCACCAAGCATGCACTACCGACAGGCAAAATAGCAACTATAGGGACTCATGCTAATAGATTGTTAGTATCTATAGTATTTAAGGGATTAATACATGCATCATGCACTACAGACTACTCTAAAATATTTCACCTACCTATCCCTTTCCTATGCTGCCTATTCTGCTCTCTTATAGAATGGGGGAAAATGCCATCTTGAATCTATTAGTACGACAATCTATCTCTCTAATCTTATCTATCTGGTCGAATCTAGCATAATACGCTGGTGTTTTTAATATGTGCCTAACATCTTCAGTAAAGCTATCCGATTGAAATTTCTCTAATAGATTTAATCTTCACTTTAACCTACGCTCTGATAATGATCCCCACCCTAATTCTTGTATTCATTCTGAAACGCTACTTAACCTATCGTAACACCTTTTAACGAGCCTAGCTGCTCTACGCTGCACACTGTCTAGTTCTCTGATCAAACCTAATTCATTCGGATCCCATACACTGGCTGCATACTTAAGGTGGGGCGTAACTAGTGAAAAGTAACATCGCTCTTTTGTCTTCTCATCACATTTCCCAAGTACTCTTTTTATAAATCCTAGCTTTCTCTTCGCTCGGCCGCATATATCGCGGATGAAAATGAAAATTTAATGAACTTTAATTTAATAATTAGCTTACGATAAATCTTTAGTGATTGTTGCACCTAAATACCTTATGGTTTCAACGCTCTCGATGTTCGAGTTATTAATTTTATAGGATCGCTCTATCGAATTATTCCTCCTTCAAAAATTGATAGCTACACACTTTTTAAGGTTAATTACTAACTGCCATTTGTCGCACCACTCTTGAATAATCTTAATCCTAATGATAGGATTAGAAAAGTAGATGGTTGAAAGTAGTTTTCAAGGGCTATGTCTCAGGTAGTCGATAATTAGGAGGATCCTAGCTCGCCAGCGTCGTAATCAGTTTCAGTCCCACCCCAAATAAAGACAGCTGATTGTTGTTATTCCTGGCTTAAAATTCTTTGGTCTCAGAACTCATCTGTTGAAAAGGTAATTCATGTCCTCGGGCCGGTTGCCCGTTTTGCAGGAAATCTCCAGCCATCGGTCAAAAAGTGAAGTGACAGAGTTGTCACTTCACTTACTTCACAGGGAATTCAACAGTGTCAGGCGAGATTTGGTGGAACAGCATCTTAAATAAATGATGTACAAAACCTTCTTAAGACGTGGTATTGTCCAAAATTTAATGCAAAATTAGACTACACGTGTTTCAACGCTAACGCGTCATCATCAGGTCTGGATGATGACGCGTTAGCGTTGAAACACGTGTAATCTAATTTTGCATTAAATTGTGGACAATACCACATCTTAAGAAGGTTTTGTACTTCATTTATTTACTTCACAGGGGTTATTTTAAGGTGGCTGAAGCCGTTATCGTGGGTCATTGAGAGTATGTTTCGGAAAATTGGCACTCCGGGCACCATTTTTGTGTTTTCCTGGAGTGTATGTACATTGTAATAATTTTTCAACTAGATCGGAAGAATAATAGGACCAATTTTATTTTTAAGTACAAATAATTACACGGTACTATTCATCACTCACCCAGTGATTCAACCCCAAAGTTGGTCTTTGATAGGTTAGAGTAGAGCTCACCCCGTACTAAGCCAATGGCGTGTGAAATTCACACATTCAGGGTAGGGGGGACAGTTCCTTTCCCTGGGCCACGTGGGGCGGTTTACGAACTCTGCATGCAAATTTATTAAAGTATGAGGTCTATCGACGCGAATTCCCAGTGAAATTATAAATTACCACGTGCTGATAATATTCTGTTCATATCTCGTCAAAATATCTATATGATAGATATTTTGACGAGATATGAACAGAATATTAGTTTGTAGAATGTGAAAAAGATCTTCTTTATGAAAACATTTATCTTCGAAAGAAATTGAATGTTAAATTTAAGACGTCATGGTTCATTCCCTTACCGCGGAGGTATCCATTCACCTTCCCTTTCTCCATTTCAAATGTTCAAGCTTCTTTCCTTCTGCCCAGCGCGCGCGATTGGCTGCCAAGGACTCTGCTTCCTACCGTGCGATTGGCCATTAGACTCTTGGAGATCGGGACTTCCCTATGTTGATTTCTCTTCCCTCTTACCTGGAATGGGGAACCTGCCTTGCATCCCTGGGACTTTAAATAGGTCATCACCGCCCTCAAGAAAAACTCCGGCGGACAGACAGCTGGCGATTTTTACTGTGCGGTGCCACTTACATGCGTCGCGCTCAGACGAGTCGCTGGCCCATAGGAACCAGTTCTGCATTTCTTTTTCGCCGTTTTTCCATTTCTCCATCATGGTGCTTTGCTGGAAGCAAGAGCCTATGCACTCAATTCACCCATCCATCGAACGTGGCACGTGCGGTGGCCGCCCTGCATTCTAGGTACTATTGTTGCGTAAACATTGAATTCAGTACATTGGGATATCCACTGATATAGAATCTGCATAGCATAAAGGTCACCAGATTCCTTTTCCTCTCCATTTCTAGAGCTTCCACATATCTCAGGCCAAGAGTGATTTCTGGTTGACTGCCGTAATCAATGATTTGCTGTTTGTGTTGTAGGGTGTGCGGTTCTTCATTTATAAATCTCGTATGAAATTTATAGATATCCAAAATGATCAAGTATTAATAATGGAATCCTTCTCACTCTGCTGGAGAGAAGTTACCATTCATTATGTTTGAGTCTAGTATGGTTTTGAGTATGAAAGCAATGACACCATATTTAAAATTTGATCATTAGAGGCAAAAACCAATTGAATTTTCTGTTGCTTGATGCCTCCATTATTGGCATATGTGATTGGCTGCGCATCACATTCCGTCTTAAGATTAGTAGAGAGACCGTTTTAAAACTGACTTATAGATATTTATCATCGTAACCAATTAATTATGATGGCGAATGAATTTTTTTCGGTTCAATAACTCACTAATCTTATGCTAGAAATTCACTCTTGTTAGTTTTCACTGTGCGTCCCACATCGTCCTTTTGGAGGGCTCTCGGGATGGGAGGCCAGTCCTCTAGCCACGACAAAAACCCGATCCCCGAGAGCAGTTCATTCAGTTCTCCTTTCTCCGGATTAGACGTTGAACCCCATGGCGACTTTCATTTTGAGTAAGCTAATGTCAGCGCTGGGTTTCACTCCACCCACCATCCGCTCCTTGAAAGATTCCAAGCATGTGCCCTGCTCCCCGCCGATCCTAAGAGACGCCCGCCTCTCTTTCGATTGCCCACCCAACCCTCCTCGTCTCCACTCCTAACCCCTTCCGCACGGTCATCGCTCTTCTTGGATATTTGGGGGTGACCCTGGTATACCCTCTCCATACCTGCTCCAAATCATGCATTTACGCCTTAATTGCTATCTGGCTTATCACAAATGGCTCTGTATATTGTTTATTCAAGTCTGTTTTATGTTTTTATTGGGAAAATAATTTTCTCAAAACAATAATTAACGTGAAATATGTATGAAAACCTTAACTTAGAATTCAACATTTAACCGAGCGGCATAGTCATTTTTCCTCCTTCAATATAATAAAGTGAGTGACTGGGTAATAGTCATATTTTTATCTACACGTATTTCCATCCTTATGTAATTTTTGCTAAGAAAAACTATGTTACTACTTATTTTTATTTTAAAATGTGAAGAGGAAATGACTTTACTCTGGTTCATAATTGAAATTTTTCATATTAAAATAAGGAAAAATGATGATGAATTGCTTAATATCCATTATTATTATTGCACAGCACATTAATACACATGCCACTGCACATGCACTATTAATGCACATGGCAAGCGTTGTGGAAAATACATCTTTTTCCACCGAATCACAGAAGTGCTTTATACCATTGTATGGTAGAGAAATTATTGCATAATTTTTCAAACTTTAGTTAAATCAGGAACTGATACCATAACCATAAACGATTCTCGTCCTTCTTCCTTCGGTCCCTTTTCTCCGTTCACCCATGCCTACGCCATCCTACCATCTGGATAATACTTATCATACTCTTGAGGATCCATTCCTTTCGGGATTTCTTCCGCGTGTGTCCATTCTGGGGTGACAACAGTTTCGCCAACGTTTCAGCTCGCGTCTTCAGAAGTGTTTCATAGCAGATTTTTACCGTTTTATATATACCATTTACTTCTGCGCTCTGGTGTTCAAGTGGGCGCATTTTCATTGGCCGTTTGACTAGTTTTTTCAATTAGGCGCTTCCAAGTGTGGGGGAGCTTATAGCTATCCTCTCTGTTAAAATTGTTGGGGTTTTTGACTATTTCCCAAGGCTGATACGCGAGGTGATCGAAAAGGCCAAAAACCCCAACAATTTTAACAGAGAGGATAGCTATAAGCTCCCCCACACTTGGAAGCGCCTAATTGAAAAAAAAACTAGTCAAACAGCCAATTAAAATGCGCCCACTTGAACACCAGATCGCAGAAGTAACTGGTATATAAGACGGTGAAAATCTGCTATGAAACACTTCAGACGAAACAGTTCGCGTCTTCAGGTACCTGAAGACGCGAACTGCAACTTTGGCGAAACTGTTGTCACCCCAGAATGGACACACGCGGAAGAAATCCCGAAAGTAATGGATCCTCAAACCAGACACTCCGCGGAAGCCTCAATAAGGACTTATCATACTCTTTTTTACCCTCATATTGTTCCTCATTTCAGGGTTTCCTCATGTCAATCATGGAGCCCTCTCGAGGCGAGCAGGAGGCTGAAATTTCCCCAGAGCCGTTCAACAACAGCTCCATTTACCGCTCCGTGTTTAGATCGTGAGACGACACTTCAAGTGCTCAAGTTTGTTCTACTTTACACGAATATGTGCTGTCTCCGTCAAAGGTACTGTATACATTCTCAACTCTTTCCACTCTTATGTAAAAATTGAACCTCGGATATCATTTTGGCTTCAAATCATTTCCTGGATATCGGATTAGAGCTAATAGAACTTGAAACCGTTTCCCAGATTGGCATTGCATTTGAAAATTGGCCATTTTGGTGCTTATCAATGAACGCATCGTTGGAGTGTGATGATTTAGGTGGAGGAATTTCTTTGATATGTTGCCTTGCGTAGCAGGACACATATGAAGCCTCGAAGAAATTGATATAATTGTGACTAAAAATGTATATAAGTTTACTCGAAAAATTTCAAGTTCACAATGCCATCCTTGAAAAATCTTAGAGAAAATCACACAATGCGACCTTTGAGGGCGCGCAGAAGTTGTGAGATCTGTGTCCAGAGGAACTCCACTTGATGCAAAATATGTCTTGGTGATCTTGTTGGGTTTTTTAGGGTGTGAGGACGACTAGGGTCATTTACAGTCGCGCTTGAATGCCGTGTCTGTAGCTCGATGACATCTCTTTACTGAGCATTATTTGAATCAAAGTACTAATACTATGGCTCGTCATACGGTTGACCCATATCCATAACTAAAAATTCACCGTGAAGGTAAATTATCGGAAATACTTGGATGTGTGTTGCAATTGATGGCGATGGATTACAAAAAAAGTAGGTTATTACAATGTTTTTAAGGATAGGTGTTCATGAAGCTGGAAAATTTGTTAAAAGAAGAGAGGGGAAATATCTTAAAAAATGGCTATCGCTATCAAAAATAATACATGACTGCAGTAGTCGTGACATGTGCAGAAATCAAAGAATGAACGAAAGATAGGCTCACGTAATGTTGCCAATGCTGTGGTTGTGGAGCCGTCTCTCTCAAAGAAAGGAAGTCTGCGGGAGGGTGGGTGGGAGATCGGGGAGTTGAAGTTCAAGTTGGAGGAGAGTGTCCAAAAGAGGCTCAAATGCATGCCAATTCCAAAGTTTAAGAAAAGTAAGGAAGAACCTGGGCACAGATGGCATGGTAGGATACAGGCAATATAGTCATTAGAATAAGGAAGGAAGAGAATATGAAGGAAATTGTAACCTGAAGGAATTTTGAAATCAGACGAAGAAGGTATGAAATAGTGAATGAGAGAGTAATTGTACTCGATAAAACGAAGGGACATTCAGAAGATGGTTTCAAGGTAGCAAATTTTTATTATCATCAGTCAACAATCCTTCGATTGGTTTGACGCACCTCTTAAATAAATTCTCCTCTCGCCTAACCTCTTCATATTTACATTTTTCTTCTCTTTCACGCCCTTCATCACTTTGGGCAAAGTGGATTCTGGGCTCGAAGTGTTATCGAGGTCGTAACGACCCGTGCACCTGCACTTGTGCTTCAGGTGGACACGACTTGGTTGTGGTATAAGGGTCTGTGCATGCCTATAGCTGGACTGGTTGAAGCAACCGACATTTTCCTGATGGAGTCTCCTACACCATACGTGCCAAAGGGCAGAAGCCAAAAAAAGGCAGTCTACACAGCAGGCAGTCTGGTTGTCCGTGAGGCGGCTTCAAAAGCTGTCTGAGGGCGCAGGGCAGCCCTTAAGAGATGATCCCACTCTAAAACACTGTAGTTGATGGGAAAGCCGCGCAATAGTTTTTCTTCCCCGGAACAAAACTACTAAATGAGGTAAATAGAGATTTTAATCCTGGTTACTGAGGTGGTCATTGCTATTGAGCCAAACAGGTTTAAGTGTCCGCGGTCGCCAATCAAACACAATCTCGCTCAGCAACAGAGACGGATGAAAACAGGAAAGAAGATAAGGAAATGAATCTTGGAAGCGGACCCCTGTGGACCCATTAAATGAGGGCCCCTTGCCGCCTTTCGCTTAGACCAATGCAGGTATTCTCCTAACCCTCATTTCCGTTCATCTGAGAGTTTCAATCTACAATCAATTTCCCATCTTCACTACGCGAGGGAATACGCTTAGCTTTAGCTAATAAGCTGAATAAAATACTAGTAAAATACTAAAATACAGTAGTAAAGCTGATAAGCTTAGTTTAGCAGTCGGTTGTCTCCCAGAACAATTATTACTAATAATAAGTGCTACTAATCAGGCAGCTAATTGGGAAGGTTTGGTGGTTAAATGCGGAGAAGGTGCGTTGTAATAGTGCGGCTGAGGGCAGATTCATCGACCAAGGGTAACATTCTGACGAGTGGCCATTGAGAACAGGGCAGCAAAAGGAAGCCGCTGGAGGAATTCTGGCGCTGGCGGAAGAAATGGATGGAGAGGTGGTCATCGGGAGGGGAGAACGCTGAGTAGCTGCTTTGATGATGCGTAGGGGGTGGGCCGAATTGGTGGAGCAAGAGTTTTGCCTTGGAATTTTCAACAGTGGCAAATAGTGTAGAAGTGGTGCATTGAAACCTAAACCGGGCAGGGAGGATGTCCACTGCTTATCTACCATGCTAATCAACGTGACGCCGGAGGGAATCACGTCTGTTTACTTTTGCTCGGTCTCACCAAGCGTGATTCACTCTGGCGACGAAGCAACCGCGACTGGCCACGCTTTGATTACTTTTGGACGAAGTCCTGTGCGTCGGAAAACTTTTGCGGAGCCCAATGCGCTGTGAACGCGACGCGTATTGCGCTAAAGTGGGATTGTCAGACCCGACGAAAGTTGTTTGAGAAGCTTCCTTATTCTTGGCTGCTATCTGCACATATATGAGCTTATTCCATATAGTCGGTAACAATTGAGGAAAAGAACGCCTTCAGCGACGAGTAGCAAATTTTCCAGATACCTACTATTCTTAGCAGCCGATTGAGCTTGCGTATATTTGCAACTCTTCATTTTCAATGGCTGATTTTGCACAAGAGGCATTTCGTAAACCTCGGGTAAAGAAAGCAGAACATATTAGAATAAAAATCCTCAATCTTCTAATACGTTAATTGCAATCATTTTACAAAATTTCCGATCTCTTAGCCGTTAATCAGGTATTATTTCAAGGTTCTTCCTTATCTGTCCCATACCATTGAGGAAATCTAAACAAGAATCACCTGTCTACACTCAGTTATTTCGCAGATCCGACTCGTGAGCCGTACCGAGAAGACCTATCGATATTCAAACTATTCCTTGTTTAAAATCAATCACATTGGCAAAGCCTATTTCCATTTCACTGACGAAGAAAATAACAGCAAAATTATAGCCGTATTCGGATTCGAATAATACTCTCCCAAACAAAAATATTCTCCCAACCGTGGTGAACTGAAATCTGGTTCCATCAAAACTTGACTAACAAGGCCCGATGATGAACGTGCCGAATCTTAAAATAAACGTGTATGAGACGAGTGCAGTAGGGAATTGGAGCAGGTGGTGCTGATTACCGAGTAATTCAGGAACCGACTCGTTCTTTGTGGGACGCAACCCAGAACGTAGGTTGATTGGTGCCATTAAGAATAATGGGATAATTGGATAGGGGTCGCAATTTAATTGGCGACGGAGTGAAAAGAGACACCAGTAGTTGACAATAGACTACTATTAACGGACGGCAGCGAGGAGTTCACAATTTTACGCCACAATATGGCCAGATTTACGCTTGTTGTGTTCTCCTCACAACTCTCAAGTAAGGATTAGGAATTCACGGGAAAATATCTGCCACCTCCGGGATCCGAACCCGTGCCCTCTAGGTAACAGGTCTGCATTCTAGCCACCAGACCAATCCTATAGTTCCTGACTCAAGCCAGGGATTTAGTTAAACCCTGATGCCCCGCATGGCACGGCTCGTGAAATAGCAGGGTGGTGATCCTGCGACGATCGCATCTGTGATATTCATGAACATAATACCTTACGCGCCACCGTAAGGGTGTGTGGCAGGGAGTGAATCATCACCAGACATGAATTATGAATCAGAAAGAACGCTTACCACAGTGCAGACATGCAATAAATACTACCCCGTTTATACAGTTCTTGCGTAAACCAACAGTCACAGTACTAGCACCCCGAGGAAAATATTAAGCGTGCAGTTACCAGACACGTGAAATGTTAGCTACGAATGACAATAAATTGTTAGTTAATACAAAATAATATAACATTTTAAATTAGGAATTCGTTTCCATAAATACATTAAGTAATGAATTTGTATTGCCTAGAGCTTGCATGAGTTAGTAGTGTTATAGCCAAGGAGGTTAGAAGTATCCTCCTTGGTTATAACATGTACACGTTAAAAAAAAGAAATCGCTACATTTTAATTTCTGTATCAAATTCTACTTGATCTATTCCGATTTCCCCATGTACATTCAATGTAATCTATTACTGGCCCAAATTGTGCCTAGATAAATGAATTCTTAATATCTCCGTCCTACTATCTGTCAACTAATTTTATCTTCGTGATTTAACCTGCTGGTACGCTGGCGTTATAACCATACGTAACACTACGGTACCTGCTGGTAATATACTCGAAACATCTTCAGTAAATTTATCTGTTTTAAATGTCTGCAGGTTATTAAATCGGTATTTTAGCCTACTATCTGATAGTGATTCTCAACCTAATTCTTCTAATGATTTTGATACACTGCCAAACCGATCTTCGCACCTTTTAATAAACCTAGCTACTATATACTGTACTACTTCTAGTAATGTGATCAAACCTAATTCATTTGGATCCCATACACTGACTGCATTTTTTAAGTGGGGCCTAACAAGGGGAGAATTAATATCGCTCTTATACCTTCTCCTAACATTTCCCCGCTACTACATCTACATCTACACGATACCCTGCAAGCAACCGCGAGGGTGAGTGGCTACTCTTTTGTTACATACCATATTTCTGTTGGCTTGACTGAATATTTCCCGGATGTGTCTTCCCCACGATAAATCTTTAGTGATTGTTACACCTGAGTATCTTATGGATTTAACGCTATCAACCGTTGTTTTATGGATACAATAGCCTATTGAATTATTCCTCTTCCAAAAATTTATAGCTACACGCTTTTTAGGTTTAGTTTTAACTACCGTTTGTTGCACCACTCTTGAGCTGCATCAAACCCTTGCTGAGTGATTCCCTAGCTAGCTATCTTCTTCATTTTGTATACCCTTGAACACTACCGCGTCGTCTGCAGAAAGTCTAAACTTACTACTAACTAAAAAAATCAGTGTTCATCCTGAAGTTTGGTTTTTGATTGGTGAGAGTAGAGCTCACCCCATAATAAGCCATTGGAGTGTGAAATTCACACATTCAGGGTAGGGAGTCAATTCCTTTCCCTAGGACACCTGCGATTTTATACGATGTTCTGAAGCACAGAAAATAAAATCGCGAGGATATTTAGGTAGGGGTGTCCAGAAAGCATCGGCTCAGGATTTGAATCCGGGACCTTCCGATCTGTAGCACAGCACTCTACCCACTAGGCCAACACCCCCTAGAAGACCCCCTACTACTCCTACAGTACCTATATTGTTGATGCATAAGGAGAAATAGAAGGGGACCTATTATGCTTCCCTGAGGAACTTCCGATGTGACTTTGATTGTGTCGGGTAATATAGCAGATATGACGACCCTTGTCGTATGATATGGGACCCTTGTTGCTCGCGCCCACTTAGGAATACCTTAATCCAACATATACAGTCTCTATTTATATCAAAACTCTGTGACTTCAAGATTAATTTACCATGAGGAACTTTGTTGAATACTTTCTTAAAGTGTAACAATATTGCAACAACTTCAGTACTATTTTCTCTAGAGATTAATAATCGTGCACGAGTGTAGTATTGTGATGCCGAAGCAACGTGGCTGCACTCACTCACCTCACGCCGACCGCGTCTCTTCTCTCCTCTCCAGACTCGTGGGGACCACCGTTACTGCGATCATCGACTTCTCCACCTCGCTCGAGATGGACGCCTCGGAATTGAGGTGTGGGGGGGAGGGGGGGTGGGCAATTCCCTCCCCTCTCCCTCCTTCCACCCCTCTCCCTCCATCTGAGTCGCGATCGTCTGCTCCGAATCCCCCTTCGCTCTCTCACCTTCGCTGACAAAAAACACGGGCTCTCGGCATTCTATTTAAATCACCATCGTCAGGAGTATCAGTTATTGCTTTTGTCACTTCCCCTGCTGGACTGGGACCCGCGGCAGTGAATGGAGGAATAGGGCGGACTCCGATATGCAGATTCTCGATCCCAGGGCTCGAGGGTTCGATCGAAGGATTCGTCATCCGAGACGATTTCTGCGGATGCCGGTGTCTTGATGGCATCCTCAGGGACATGGCGGCGCCGCCCCAAGTATGCGGGCCTTATCTCGGGCGATGCGCCGGATTCCTCCGGTGGTGGAGGTTTCACAATCGACATCACGTTGGAGCCGGTGCATGCCGCGAACAATGACTTATTGGTCATTGCTGTGGATTCAAATAGTTACTGCACTGCATGATGCCGATCCGTTCGTTACTTTAAGAAACGACGAGGTGTACGGTGTAGGGTACTGGAGCAAGGCTGACAAAATTCAATATTCGTAAATTTGAGAGATATGATTTGTCATTTTATTTCAACAGGTGAATATCTAACCCATTTTCAATGGCTAATTTTAAAATCAGATGCCAAGTAGTATAGTTGCTTGTTTGCATGTCAATAGTGCATGCTTGGTAATCTTCACCCCCTGCCACACACCCTCGCGGTGGCTTGCAGGGTATCCTTTAGATGTAGATAGATGAAGTAAAATTCTATCAGATGAAGAGTGGCATTGATAGATAATGCCTCGAAATTAGAAGCGCAAACATTGAAAGGGAGATCTTGTTCATATTCATTCGTTCTTCTCCTCCCTCCTTACTTTAACTAATGCCCAGTTCACACGGTGCGTTTTTTCTTGAGTGCTATCTTGCTGGATTTCGTGCGTGCTACCAAGCGGGCGACGAAGGTGGTCGCTAAGTTGGCTTCGCTGATCACGCAGCGAGCTATCCTCCTTGCTCACTCTTCTTAGAGCCTCAGCACGAAGATGTTTATTGTGATAGTTCCGATTACGAACTGCATGTAAACAAGTTTCGTCTCTATATGCTTCGATAAGCACACAACTTGATCCCTACTCTATAGATTTGCGCTCATTTTTAAACAATATCGACCATGAGATGCTATTAAAAACAGAACCAGGCAGAACCTTTATTTTGATCACGTGATGCAAAGCTGAACGATGATTTGCCGCCAACAATAGCCATCAGCAAAACGCGCAAGGAAAATAGCACCGGACCTATAACCTAGAAATCAAGCAAGCTAGCCGTCAGGGCAGCCCGCATCAGTCAGCGTTTCCAGCAAGCGAGCACCCACGACACCCATCAGCACTCCACGTCAGAAATCCATCCGGGAAAAACGCACCGTGTGAATCGGGCTCCCACTCTACAATGTCCTTTGATTCACTCCTTGTTCAATCCACTCGCTCCATCACCTTTATTTTCATTAAATCAACTTCCTCTCCTAACCTTACAAGAACTTCCTCATTGTTCATCCTTTATCCAAGGGTACCTTCTCTATACGCAATACACATCTAATAAATACATTTCAATCTCTTTTCTTAAGTTCCATGGCTCACCGACGTACAATGCCACATTTCAGATCACAGCTTTCGTAAATTTTTGCTGAGGTATGCTACCCTACTCTAGCTTGGAGAAAATTATGGAAAATAAGCTCAAAGTAGTTCATGTCATAATGCAAAGGATAATTGCATATTAATTTTAATTAAGTAGTAGGCTGCTGCGTTACAACAGTTAGTTTATTATTTTTTACTGTCAGGATAATTAAAAATATCCGTAGAAATGAGGTTTTCTATTCATGACTACGCTGTATGAAATAGAGGTGAAAAATGCCTCTGAATTCGAGTAATAACATAACATGTTCCATAATAAAGATAAAAATAACATAAGGCTCAGCCTTTCGGGAAATCTGCATAATTAATTTTGTGAAAGTGACGCAAGGATGAGAAAGGTAGCTCCAATGACCGCCGATTCGGATCTCGCTATTGCTATTACTACTAGAACTATATCGGATTGAACCGGAAAGCATTTATTTCGCAATTAAAATGGGCAACTGGGAAGCGTAAGAAACCACATAGGGAAATTTCAGTCCTTTCTAAATGATGAAATGGAACGAAGAAACAGATCCTGATGAATATTTGCATGCAACAGTTTTGATGGAATCAAATTCTCCATTTCCACCAACAATTTGTTTAAACTGAATTGACGCATCCGTTTCGTCCGAAGACTGCGATTTCAGCCTCTAGATGGCGCGCATCAACGAATGGAGGCGCAGTGCTCCGAGAGCACCCCTGCGCCACTTAATGGACCCATGGCATCGGCCCAAACGACCCTTTGTGCACATGGCCTTTCCCTCAATAACGCCAGCTGATGGATCGAGAGACTCTAGTGCATCTACTGCGCGCGCTGTCGATGGTATGACCTTGACATTGAGGCTTCCTTTCGATTCGCTCCTCTTTTCAGCGACGCCACGGGATGAGCGAGAGAGCAGCTTCTTCAAGTCACGAAGAGTGTTCTACAAACAGGCGTCGATCACTTTGTGAATCTATATTTTAGATGATATTCTAATCGTTGAGACCGGCATTCTTTCGGGTTGCGTCTGCGTGCGTTTTTTTCCACAACAATTTCGCCAGTTCTCTTGCGTCCTCAGGTGAAGGATGTCGAGGGTGAGTTTTTTGCCGCTCCTAAGGCCGTTTCACACGGCGAATGATCATGCGCATGGATTCATTCGCGAATGAATTTAATTGATGACTGAATTCGCTTCCGCTATTCGCCCGCTATCCGGAAAATCACGCAGGATAAATGCAAGGGGACGCGATGTGTTGGAAGACGACTCTTCCGGATTCGAACCAGAATACATCCAATAGACAACCGCACCATCATAATTTGGATTAAGAAAAATATGACAAAAGAGCAACCCCTAACAGAAATTTTTCTCTTGTTTTTTTTTTTAAACCTTCATCTACGCTATCAACCGCTGGCTACAGTGAGCTGTGAACGCTGGAATTCTTTTCTTCATCCAAAATGTATTTCCTCGCAAACGAAGGCGTTCAACTATTCATTACCGTTGAAATTGTTGGAATTTTCTCATATATTTATAACTTCCTGAATGGGTTGAGGGAAGTAACAGTATTCATCAGCGAACAATTGGAAGCATTCAAAATACATGCGACCACTCTAAGGTGCCCACCCTCACACTCACGGAGAATGAATTTTTCAGTTTGTACTGCTTGAGAATAAAAATTATGCCGTTTAAATGCGATTAGTAGAATTTGCTTTATGTCATTCTCGGTAAATTCTTCGTCACCTCTATACTTCTCACCGAGGATTTTCCAGTTGTTTTGGTCCCATATAACTAGAACGGTATGAACACATTGATCGCAAACAAAAGAAGAATGGAAAATGAAAATTCTTCTACAAAAATGGGCGTTTAAATAGAAATAATAACCCTTAGAGTCAGTAGAGCTTTTAAACAATGCATCAGCATTATTTCTCATTATTTCAAATCGAAGGAAGCGTATGGTGACAAATGAAAAAGACGGTGACATCACCAAAGTGACATCTTCAGGAGATAGTACCTAGGTGATTGGTGACGAAACCAGTGACACCGTAATTTATATCAGTTCGTGGAATATAAAAAAGACTTTTAAACTATTGTAACTATCTAACGTTCAAAGAATTGTACTGAGACGCTAATGCTTTTGCCTGAACCCTTATCCTTTATTGTGGAAGTTTACTGGCAAACTGGATATACGCAGTATGCAGAATATTCCTGCGGGCGTCGTAAAGTACGCACAGAAGGAGACTAGTTTCAGGCTGGGAGTTCAGTCCGCTTGACTGTGCCCCGAAGGAAACTTTGGTGGGGTCGTTTGATGCCCTTGGATGGTGGTCGGCCATCTCTCCCGAAGGAAGCTCCGACGCTCCGAGAACGGGTTCGGGTGCTCCGCGATGGCGTTGATGGCCGCATACATCCGCTTGTTTATCGCAGCTCCACGGCTACCAAGCATTCATGAATACACACACAGCAGTTTCAGTGATTGCAAAGAACCTCCCCGCTTGCATTCCCGATGACATCCTTGATTATATATGCCTTTCGTTGACCGTTTACTTGTGATACAAAGTGAATGTATTTTGCATGGAAATGGGGAGCACCATCCAAGGTGTTTTGTCATTTCTAGATTGTTTGTTGCAGGTGCTACTTCTGTTGCTTCAAAGCGGTGCTTTTCAGTTCAAACGTAGGTATTGAGTCAACATGCATTAACCTTGTGCTTTTCAGCATATTTGTTGGAAGTAATGCCTCATAATTTTACATCCAATCTTCAGCATAATTATCGCCTCATAAAGGGTGATGGACATTTAACTAGAAGGCGTATTTATCCACGCAGCCATCGGCTTAAATATTCCTCGAAATTGATACGGATATTTGATTGCGACAATTATTTTGAGTACTTATACATTCATATCCTGATGCATAAAATAGTCGAAGATTTACGCTGGGGTCTTCTTCAACAATAAAGGGTGTAGAAATAACTTCTATAGTATCTCCAGAGATAAAACGAAATGATAATTTACTAGTTTTGAGTGATTGTTAATTGTAATGATTCCGATAACATAAAGTTTTCCTTTCTTGATTAAGCTTTTAAGTTCTCCTATGGCCTGTAACTGTAGCAAAGAAATGCTTTAAATGTATAGCTTGAAGGAAATAAAATTCCTTTTTTTAGATTCCGTCACTGACTGACATTTAAAATGAGAGTAAGACAGTGAAGAGTTTTTTCGTAAAAGTACAAAGATGGTGTGAAATGGAATGCTTTTCTTGAATTAACAACCAAAATTTCTTGCACTCGTTTCAATAATGGAACACCATCTTGAACGGCAGTGTTGCCTGTTTTTTTTAAATTTATAGGGTAGGATAGAATCAATTAAATGCCATTATTGACGATACAGATGTCTTATTCCACAGTAGTATCGGCTTTTTAAGGTGTTGCAACAAATTCTGGTTGCATCCAGTCAACATAGGAAGAACCCTGAGATGAGCATACCCCTAACTGGATTTAAACCCACGACCTTTGGGCTGCTTGAATCTCGCGTGACCCCCCAGCTGCCAGCGTCTTCTTACGTAAAAACTATTTACAAATATTTATAGCATTCAAAGAACCACCTCTTCATAATGCTCCAGCAATGGTGCACCAAATGGTAATAGATGCTTTCAAAATTTTTTCCCGGTGAATAATGAGATTTAACAAGTTTACATTCATTTGATCATTTATTTGCGCTTACAAATAGAATCCCTACGGTACTGTTTAGATCGCACGTGTAAAATTAACACTTCTGGAGTAATACTGTGGAATCCCTTCACGGATTATTATAATAAAAGCCGCTGTACTTTAATCAAGGGCAAAAAAACTTAAGTGTCGTGAAAAGTGGAGTTAACTTTATTGCAAAACAATCATGTCTTACCTCAACACCAAAATATCGATAACTAATGAAACCATGATTCAAAAATAATTATAATGGGGTTTAAGTCATCATCATTGTGTTTTCGAAAAGCAGTTAAAACCAACATTTGGAAATATCTATGGGAAAGAAGCAGTAAAATGTGATAGAGAATTTTTTTTCCATAAAATTGGCGAATGCACCGATGTAATAGTATATTATTATGCCTCGTAGCGTGAACTAACCTAAAATCTTGGATGTGATTGGCTGGTGTGCTGGAGTAGTGTGTTTCCAATAACGCCATGGCTCTTCATTTAGAGCAGGTTCAGGAACAGATTCCGACGCTCGCTTTTCCTCTCCTCCGAAGACATTCGTATTCATTTCTGAACCTCGTTCGAGAGATGGAAATGAGTTTAAACTTAAGTCGCAAATCCCATTTAGTTAAGACAGCATAATCGAAAATGCCTATTCGCACCAGTAAAATGGAGTTTGGTATATGAATAACGTGTTATTCCTATTGCAACATTATTCGCGTATATTTCCAATTAGCATTGCATATTAGCCCTACGCTAGGATTAAAACAACAATTTCCTGCACTAGTGTATAGTTTGACTACGGTGACAATACCTCGCTCAAATAATATGTTAAATAAATTGTATTTTAAAGACAATCTCAAAATCATATCTTCGAAGGTTGAAGCGTTTGGTAGAAAACTGGTTTGACGCCTCGATTCAGGAACCTCTTCATTTTTACACAATTCTTCACTTTCACATCCTTCACTACTGGCGTTATACTTACATTTCATACGAGGCCTTTCCTTCCCTTCTTCCCATAGACTTTTCCCTCGACGATATACCTTATCAAACTATCATGTCTCAAGAAAAGGCCGATTAAGTTGTCACGTTTTCTGTTTAAGGTTTTCAGAGAACTTTTATTTCTCCCACTCCTCTTAGGACCTCCTCGTTGCTAATTCATTCGATCCATTTGATCTTCATCATTCTTTTGTAACACCATATTTAGAATGCCACTATCCTTGACTTCTCTGCCGTTGTGATCGTATATACCTCACTTCCATAGAAGCGCGCTTCTGATGTATGTTCTGATGGATCGTTTCCTTATTTCCATGCTTGTACTTTTAGTTGTAAGTCATTCTTCTTTTTTTTAGAGTACCCACTGCGCCTGAGCTATTCTACTGACTATTTTTCTCTTGCTTCATCCCATGACATTTTATGCTTATGGACGGGGACCTCTCGCCCTTTAGATATTTATAACAACTTAAAATTCATTGGATGACTCAATTAATTTCACTTTGGAATGTGGGGGTGTTTTTTTATTCACTTTCTAGATTGAAAAATTGGTATCAATGGTGAACGTCACGAGTTTTGATTTGTAACTGTTTTCCTCACCTCAATTTACTGGCCTTTTCTGACCAGCTGTGGACAGGATGGGTTACATGCAAAAACACCACAAAATATGTATGTAATATATATAATATGTATACATATGTATATGAATGTATAAATAACAATAAAGCTGGTCACAGGCGTGTCAAAAGTATAAAAGCACATAAATAAAAGACACAAAGATAGTTTTCCGATATTTCGGTGGCCACTACCACCTTTCTCGAAGGAGAGGAGAGAACTGACTGAGGGGGCAAGGCAGGTCGAGGAAACAAGTGAAGGGTAGAAGTAAGAGGGGTAAAGATGAGTGGGAAGGGAAGGGGTATGAGAAAATGTATGAGAAAAAGAGAGAAAGACAAAAGGTTCCTTCAATGAGCCCTGTTAATTCCCGGTTTGCGGAAAGCATGGAAGAGTCAAATTAAAGATTGCTCCAACGTTTTAAGTTGGAGGGGAGACGCTGAAGGTGGGAGGGAGGCCATTTTTCCCGCCTTGAAACAATTATTGAAGTTGGATTCGTGGGAGGAGGCATGTATGGCTACCGGGAGAGAATATGAATGGGAGGAGGGATTATTGCCGGAAGAGCGGTGCACATTCATGCGGATGCATAGCGGGTTGGTGGAGAGGCCGATGTAGAAAGCGGGACAGAATTGGCAGAGTAGAAGGTAGACAGTATTTTCAGTGGTGCAGGAAAGTGAAGGCATGGAGAAAAGCGAAAAAGGGAGGAATTGTTTGGGGAGTGGCTGGGTGATAAGTATAGAACAGGTTTTGCATCTAGCGCGATTGCAGGGGGAAGGGGGTGTTTTGGGAGGGAGATGGGATTTGGACAGAGGTCTGGTGGTTCTCAGAATACCAGAGAGGTTGGGGGGACGTTTGAAGGTAAGAGATGGGCATTTAGGGAAAGTATTTATGGTGGTAAGGTTATCAGACAGGATAGGGAATAGGTCTTTGAGGATGTGTTAAAGCGACTGAATACCAGGGAAGTAGGTTGTGCACAAGGAGAGGTTGTCTTTGGTTTTGCGAGGAGGGGCTATGGGGGAGTAAGGTTTATTGGAGATTTTTTTGTTGAGAACGTGCTCAAGGTATCCTCTTCGGAGGAGAGACTGGTGTAGGTTAGTGAGGAATCTGTTAAGGGAGTCTGGGTTATTTCATATACGGAGGCCACGAGTGGAAAGGGAGTAAGTGAATGATGTTTTGGTGAGGTAGGGGTGGCAGGTATTGTAGTGGAGGTATCGTTGTTTATTAGTGGGTTTGATGTGAACAGACGTGTTAAAATTGTTATTGGTAAGGGAGATATCGATATCAAGGAAGGTAATGTTGGACGAGGAGATATGTGATGTGAAGGAGACTAAGGAGGAAGCGATGCGATAGGTGAGGAATGAGTTAAGGGAATCGGTGTCTTGTGGCCAAAGGGGAAAAAAATCATCAATATAGCGAAGCCAGAGGAGCGGCTTGAGGGGGCATGTGGATAGAAAGGATTCTTCAAGGAGGCCGAGGATGAGGTTGGCATAAGATGGACTAAACCTACTTCCCGTGTCACAGCCCCTAGTTTGAAGGTAGAATTGGTTGTTAAAGGAAAAGGAATTGTGAGCAATGAGTAGGTTGGTAAGGTCAAGAAGGGAGTCAGTGCTAGGAGTGTGTGGAATATAACGTTGGTTTAAGAAATGGCGGAGAGAGGAGAGGCCTTCCGTGTGAGGAATAGAGGTATAGAGAGAGGTAACGTCAATGGTGGCCATAGTGATATTTTGATCATTAGGAAGTGGAGTGGAATTGAGGCGGTCGAGGAAGTGGTAGGTATCTTTGATGTACGAGGAGAGGCCATGGACTAGAGGTTGAAGGTTAAAATCTACAAAGGCGGAGATGCGTTCGGTGGGTGAGTAATAGGAGGAGACTATAGGACGGCCAGGATTATTGGGCTTGTGAATTTTTGGGAGGATGTAGAAATGGGGGGTGCGGGGATGGGGAGGGGTGAGAAAGGAAATATCCTGCTGGGTGAGACCTTCTTTTGGGCCCTTCTCGTTTAACAGTGTGACAATTTCGTTGAGGCATTGTGGGTTAGGATCATGGGGTATAGGGTTGTAAGAAGAAGTGTCCGAAAGTTGTCTGAGAGCCTCATTAGTTTAATTGGAGGAATTAAGAACCATAACGGTGGAGCCCTTATCAGAGGGGGTGATGACAATGTTGGGATTAGATTTTGTTTTAATGTCCTTTACGGGCTTATCTGTTTAAAATCAGTCCAAAGAATTGATACATTGGTTTAAGCGCCGACGTATTCAGAACAAATTAAATAAAGTTCACCAAATGCACTTGATTTAATAAAATATCGTGCGCATGCACTTTCGTTTACGTATTTCTGGCCTTTCTTGGTCCTTTCCCGCGAAGGTTTTGATCCTATGGGTGATCGTCCGGTAGCTCCGCAGAATATCTCGTTCCGTTGCACTCCCATAAACACTTTCAACTTGAAATTTACTCACACGGGTGACCGTGCGGCAGTCAGGTTAACATAACAGTTTTAAAAAGGAAACTCACACTCTAGAATCCGCGAGGAAAATATATAGTCCTGTATGCATAGATGGAATCGTGGCTTTCAATACACTTCCCGAGGAAAAACCCATTGCCAGAATGTGGCGATAGTGCGGCATTATTCACAACATGCTCGCGGTAAATTGGGGTGAGGCAACGCGACGAAATCGGGCCATTGTCGGTATGGCTCATTGTTTCGTTACTGATTTTTAGGAAGCCTATCTTTATTGACGTCAGGATTCGAAATGATTTTTGTCATCCCCATAGTCATAAACTGGTCGCTCTCAGATCAATGAAGAACTTCAATAAAGAACTGGGCATAATAACAATTATAGCACAACGGAACTGTTTTTATGCCAAGGTGATCGACAAATTAATATATCGTTCTCGCTTGCCGTTAGTTACTAATTTGTTAGCCTCTTTGTTTATTAATGTCGTGAGACCAAATCATTGGTGTAAAACATCTTTTGTGGATAATTTGTCCTATATGATCATTCCTACCGATAAAAAGCGTGTATCATTTTACAACACCTTAACTATTGGAAAATGCCTATTAATACAGAAGCCATCGATATACAGGAGAGAAGTGGTTTTTGTAAACCGACGTGAGATGACTGTGGTAAACTTGGACAAACTGGCCGGTAATTCAAAAACAGAGAACAGAGGCCATTTTATTAACAATAACGGATCATCATGTTTTAATAAATAAATAAAAATAATTTCAAAGCATATACCCTTGTCGCCGCGGCCACGACCTCCAACTGTCTTTGTCTTCACCAATTTTCTTCTGTTTATGGAAGTCTGTTTCTATTTTCGTGTTTTTCTTAATGAAAAAAGGAAGCTTTGTGCTCTAATCACAGAGTAATTGTAATTTACTATCGCGAATATATAGTTATTTGTATATTTGAATCCGGATTTTATCTGAATGAAAATAGTTTTCGCGAAACATTATGCCTGGTAGAATCACAACACTGAGTGCGAAATGTCTCAAGGAAAAACAGTTTCTGAGATAATTGGGAAGGGGGGTGGAGAGGAATTGCTTGAGAAATGAATGAAATCAAATAAATTTATACCTATAACATAATAATAAACCTATAGAATAATTATTATACCATAACACATAATAATATATTATATGTTATAATATACATATATTATAATAGAATTACGTCATTCTAATTATTTATAGCATATAATAATTATTAAATTAATAAATTAAGGATAAATCCATTTCCTTGTTCTCTGTAAGTGCAGCGAGTAAATTAGAATTAATTTTTCATAGCTGCGTGTTCGGAAAGTTTCTATTTTCGCCGATTACAAAAATTCAGCGAAATGTTAAAGTATGTTCAATTAACTCTCATGTTGGAAACTGCGGTTGTTCTGACTCATTCATCTCGCTGAACGCTAACTTTTAGGAATGAGTGTGGAGATGTGTTTGGATGATAACCAGGGCATGCCTAAATAAATGCGTGCCTAATTTAATCAGTTGTCACCGTAAGTACCTTTTCTACAAGATTTTCTAGGGGACGTCAATATTTCACGCCTCTCCGAGCAGATCCATCCCTCGGTTTGGACTCTAGTGACGGGCGCGTACCTTTCTAGAGGCGCGAGAGGTCAAGGAGGTCAAGGTGTCGGTGCGTGGACACGGGGCGCCGCACGCACAATGGACTCGCATTGAACCCACTCACCGACACACGCACGCACACCGCAAAGGGATGGCTCCAGCTGGCGTGAAAATACGACGACAGCCTCCGTTCACGGCGTCACGTCCTCGCCATTGGTTTGGGGTGATTGTGTTTGTGACGTGGGGGGGATGGGGGGCAGGGGGGTAGTTGAATGGAAGGTGGGGTGGGGTGGGAGAGTCTCCCTCTTCATCCCTCCCTGTTCTGGTTCAGCCACGAACCCTCCGTACCTCGCTTTGAGCTTGATGGCATACACAGTGTGTCCCAGTTCCGTTAAGACTGTGGCTATGAAAAATAAAAGTCATGGATTATGTTGGAGAAATCCCTATATTTATTCAAAATAGTCTCCCCCTGAATCAATACACAGCTGAAATCGATTTAAAAGTGTTTTGGAACAGTCGCTGTAGTCCTTTTTGGTAATTGCATTTAGTACTGCAGTACAAATTTCTTGGATTTCCTTAATGGTGTTGTAACTGTGTCCTTTTTATGACACTTCAATTTGAGGAAAAACGAAAAGTCTGCTGGGGCCAAATCCGGCAAATACTGTGGCCCAAAAATAGCATCTTCGCTTTGTGGGGTGGGGAGTTGTCGTGGAGGAGCGAAGAAGAACCTGCCTCTTGGTATTTGGGTCGAATTCAACGAATTCTCACCCAAAAACGATGGAGGACGCCGAAATAATACTCAGAATTAACGGTTTGACCTTCTGGTACAAACTCCTTGTGAATGATACCTTTGGAATCGATGCAAACTTGTCTTCACACGACTCTTCTGCGGTTGCACTTTCATCAGTTTCGGCTTCTGTGGCGTATGAATAATATCATTACTAATGAGATATTAAAGTATATTTCAGAAAAATATTATAACACAATGTTTGATAATAATATTCTGGTGTTATAAATTAGTAAATTCATTGAGTACATGAATTTATTTCTTTAAAGTAAATGCTGAATAGACTCCATAGTCGAGCTCATTAAAATTATCTTAAAAAAGAAATCCTTCGACTTTACATCGTATTTCTTGTGATACTTATGACTTTCAATAGCTTAGGTAATTTTCTTTGTGAAGTAAGGATCACTTAGCAGGCATATACTCGTACTTAAATTAATAAGATTCCACAGACAACTTGACTCACGCAGTCGCGAGCCAACCTCCTTAATGCTTCAGCGGTGTTCAAATTTTTGAATGATTCTTTTATTTATTTACGGGTTTGTGCATTTGAACCAACCTGGGACATGAAGAGATGAAAGGCTTTCAAAATCGTCGTAGATGGAGGTAGCTTGAGATTTGAGATAGTTTAACAAAAACCAGGGAAAAAATTCAAATCCCGATGGGACATAATGCATACGTATCCGTGGGATGTTCATTGATGACGTTGAAATGATGCTAAAAATGTTCGTCCAAACGCGATGCCGTAAACAGCATTTTTCTTTTCGTGAAGATATTGAAAGGCACTAAAAAAGGTATCGCAGCTAATTCTTGAATCTAGATCGGCTATTTAGTTCGGAAAAATCATACGGGCTTACTTTTTGCGCTACTCCCAGACCAAATAGGTTTGCATTCGGTAAAACTAAATGTATTTAATTTAAAGTCTCTGCGGGGTCCAAAAGGTGAATATTTTATGGATTTATACCGGAATTTGAAGTGAACCGCTTCTAAAATTGTTGTATTTTGAGAAAAAAGAACGTGATAAGAAACGTAAATGAAGTCTTATCAAAATAAGAGTAGCAAGATGAAAAAATTTGTGATATATTTATGCGTCAAATCTACAGTAGAAGGTGTAAATATATGCAATCGAGCGACAAGTACCTGGTAAAAGTGGGCTATTATCTGTACTAGGCAATAAGAACAGAATTTTTTCTTATTGCAATAAAATGCATTAATACGTATCTGCAGGAAGTTCATTGACGCCACTGTCATGAAGTTGGAGAATTGAGACAGGCATAATAAGCCAAAAAAAAAAGTTTTTAGCCGAAGAGGCGGGCCGGAGGCAACATTCCCAAAAAACAGAATGTTGCCTCATTGTCAACAATAGACATTCGTATGCTCCCTTCCCAACCTTTTGTTTCTTCTGGCCTCTAAGTTTTTAAATAAAATTCTTATTTTTTGTAAAGGCCCAGGTATGAGTCAGGCAGTAATTAGATGCTTATATTGGTTTAAATTATATTTATGGTTCCGGTAGTGAATTGGAGTGGTAGATACATAACCCAAGTTTGTCATCACTCCTTCATGAAAAATGTTAAAGTTTCTTAATGCAATTTGTAAATATTATATTTCTACCCCCCACCCCCGTTGAATTTTAACGGGCACCTTCAGCTAGTGTTTTATATAAGGCGGCTGCGGTAGCCTGGTAGGTAACGCATTGTCCTGACAACACGAGGGTATCGATGCTGTGCTTGTCTTAGGATTCAGATCTTAGGATAGATGGTGCGACACAACCTTGGAAGCCGTTGGAACACCTAAAAACCCAAACCTACTATAACCTTTTACTCAATTATGATATTCACTTGGATCAATCTCAATATGTTTATTACGAGTATAAAATCGAAGTTCGAAGCATTGACGTGGTGGAAGTTTGTCATGATGTCAACTAATAAGAAACCTTAGTCACTTCCACAGGATTTTTATTAAACATACGACCGGTTTCGGCAGTTACGCCATCCTCAGGATCCTGAGGATGGCGTAACTGCCGAAACCGGTCGTATGTTTAATAAAAATCCTGTGGAAGTGACTAAGGTTTCTTATTTTATTACGAGAGTATTACAGTTCAGAGAAATGAGCGCTAGCCATGTGAATTTCGGACTGGATTTCGATAGTCATTATAAATTGGGTTAAATGACCATTAATGATGTTAGGGTAACATTGAAGCTACGCTGATAAATACCAAGAAATTTGACCGAATGGGAACTCATTTCAATTATGAATTGCTGGACTATTCTAAATTTTTTATTGCTTCCTCCTGCGAGGAATTCTAGTTATCTGCCATTGTTCCTCATCAAGGTCCACATTGCCTTTTGAATCTAGATTTCTGATAGTAGCCCATTGAGGGAAATTAAGCAATTTTGAAGGATAACTGCACAAAATGAAAAGACAATAAATTCATGTTTTAAGAGCACGGATGACTCCAAAATGTCCAGTGCTATATTTGCTATGAACAGCAGACATTAGCATGACTAAGGGGGGAGTGAGTCGACTTTGGTTTGGGAGAACCTCTCGGCTGAGAATAAGCGATTTCGTTTTATTCACAGTCAGACAAGAGCTCTGATTAGCATTTTCTAATTTTCACTTGTCTATGATATAACAAAAAGAATAATAACTTAGACTTAACAATGTTCTTGTATAAGGAACTAAGTGAATCATGCCCGCACATGTTGCCTTATGACCTCTCACCTCTTGGACCTGTTGTAAATTGTAATTTTAGTTCTCTTCTCTTTCTCTTCTTAAGAGGTCCTCGTATTGCTAATCAAAACAATTGTTTTCATTGACAAGTCATAATAGATGGATAATATACAGGAATGTATGACCTACGTAACAAAGAGATTTAAGAAAAATTTCCGGGGGGAAAAAATTGTGTAAAAAGTTTTTCGAAGATGAATTATTATCCTCCAACGAATTCTTGCTACAAAAAGAGACCTCGATGTAAGCGGTATTTCATAAGCAGAAAAAAACAGTATTCAACTTGAAGGTTGGTACAGCTGATAAGGCTAAGATCACCAAGTGCCGATGATTCTACCCTCTACTCCTGAATTCCCGAATTTCAACGCTGAAAAGCGTAGTGAGGCAGGTCATTCTCCAATGTAGTTTCTCCAAAAAATCTGCACTTCAGGAAATCGCGCAGTTTGGGTATATGTGGGCGATTATTATTCACACTCACCTGGATTTGAACCCGGGATATTCAGTCAGAAGCCCAATACTCAACTCTCTGGGTTATCACACTGCCAATGGCATGTGATAACTTGTTCATGGTAAGCGTGGATGCTACCGCCGACACGTTATCGATAACGAGAACCAATCGTTCTCCAATGATCGTTAGCGTCTCAAAAACCCAACAGCCGAGTAGGAATGATTTTTTTCCCCTTTCGACACCCCTGACATGAGACTGTGTCCGCCGCTTTCCCTTTCTCGCCCCTCCTAAAGTGAAGGCGCCCCCCGTGGACCCCCAGAGTGACCTCCGCCCAGTCGGGAGGAGTTGAAGCTCAGTCTCCGGCGGGGGCGAATTCCTATGTTCCAAACGAGTTCCAATTGCGTAAAGTCGAAATCTTTCCCAACTGCCCCTCCCATCTCAAGAAGCTTGCTGAGGAGGTACCACCGTCAAAAGAGTTTTGGATTAAAAACATTATTTTCTGCTGGATAAGAAAAATGTCCTATAGCTATTCACGTCGTACCTTTTTGCGCCGCCCTTTCGGTAAATTACGCTCCAATCAACAAAGACTTAATGGTCCAAAGTGTTGCGCTGTGAATTTTAGTCATTCATGCACCACTCTAATGATGGTGTGTTGGCCACGCGGGTATAATGCTCATTGACAGGAGGCACCGGGATCGACTCCAGGACTTACGGTACGGCCAGAGAAATGAAAAAGATGGGTGGTATTCAGAGCATAGGCGGATCTTTTTGGGGATGGGGCAAGAAGGTGCAACAAGTCGCCATCTTTCCACGAAGAGTGAATTTCACTCTACCTCGGACACTTTCTTGATTAGTATCGTATCGTATTATCGTATACTTGAAAAGTATCGTATCCCATTATCGTATACTTTATAAGTATCGTATCATTCCTCATGATTATCTTGTAAAAATATGGCAATAGATAATAGTAGAGTGTTTATTTCAATTAAACGTCCCTCGAACGTTTTGTGCAACTGTTTCCACTTCTAATAAGGCTACGGGATGCGGCCGTTGAAGTCACGAGGCTTCTACACTAGCTCGCCGTCGTCGCATCGCTACCGTGTGTTTAGGGTAACATTGCAAGCGATTGTCTCAACTGTGAGTAGTGCGAGAATCAAAATCGTGCTTACGTATGCAACCCTTGTGGGCCGGCTCAATGCAAATATAATCTCAAAGATGTGTAAACTTCCAAATTTCCACCGGTAATTTTCTCAAAATAGCGATGTTTCAAGTAACAAAAGCGAGAAGATAATTGACCTCCAAAAAAACCCAAAATCCAGGAGAATAAATTCCCCCTCTTGTGAAATTTCCGCATTCATGTTCTCCGCAGCAGGAAAAGTTGCACTTTCGGTATTTCCCGTAGGAATTTGAATTGCCCTCCATTATGGACTCAATGACGAGCAAGAATGTTCACTGTAAGCTTTTGAAAATTATGGACCATTCACATATAATTTGACGATTACCCCTGCTGGCGGCGGGTAGCCAGTCCAGTTGTGTTAGCTGGGGCTGAGTCCAAATTGCCTTCTAAAAATCATGTTCTCTCTGACTTAGAAATGAATGTTACATTCTGGTGAAAACTTATCTGTTAGGAAAGGTTACCTCGGATAAAAAAACTATGCGAGAAAACATGGATGAGACAAAATACGCCGTATAAAAATAAGCACTACGCCCGTATTAATTGGCCTCGAGAAAACCTCTTGAATTCCCAAATTTTGATTAAATTATTTGAAACTCGGAAGTAGTGCGGCTTCATTTCCGGCGTTATCGGAATTGTTTTCGACATTTTCCGCAATAATATTCTCCTTGTACGACGAATGACAGATGATTCTAATTAACTAAATAGGTGAGGTTGACGTACGCAGGAAGGGATGATAGGAGTCGTTTTACTCCATAAAAATTCGCAATCAAAACATTGACAGAAGAGTGCATAAAGTAATTAAATGTTACCGCAAATTTTGAAAGCATTTCAGCTTCATTGAAATTATGATAAGAAAGGGAAAAACATTACACAATACAGTAAGATATCAAATTATTTATGTAGGGAGTGACTTGGTAGGGGGTTCCGTATTCCTATAGAATCGTGATAAAATTTATTAGCAACAGCATGAATACCTATCTACAACACACAGAGTTTCATAAGGTAAGACGACATGTGTCAACTGTGAACGACTGGCTCTCAGAAGAAATGATAACGTGTAAAATGGAAATAGTGTTAAAATGCATTTTCTTTCTGTAATATCGTTAGCAAAATATGAACATTCAAATAATAAAATGATGAAAATTCACATGAAATAATTAAAGACTTGAAGTCTGTGATAGTTGCACGCATTCATCGCTGAAGCTATGAAGCGCAGTAGTCGCGGCCACCGTTGTTTATGTGGAGTACCATGGACACTGGCGAAATTAAATAAGAATTTCTCTTTTGTATCGGAATCGAACTTGAAGCGCACCAGCTGATGACCCCCGAATTCTTTTCCTCCGACGGGATCGCCATTTTCGCTGCTGATTTCTGAAACCGAGCTCATTACCATAGTGCACCATAGTGACGGCGCTGCTCTGTGGCCAAGATGAGTAGGTATGACGGCGGCGTGCGTCGGCGCCCGTAGTGCGCGGCGACAAACGTTGGACGTGGTCGAGGAGCGATCGCTCTCATTTGGGGGCGTGTTTTGCAACCTGTCGGCAGGGTGGGCGGATTAGAAAGTGGCGAAAGGTCGCGCGGTGTCCGGGCCAAGGACGTTCAAAGACTCGCGAAGCCGTGGACCCGCCAACTTGTTGCGAAAACTCATTGGCGAGGTTTATCGCGCCGCTACGCATTGGCATCCCATTTTCTCTGGTATATCGTTAGCGAACCGCAAGAATGCAAATAACTCCAATTGCTTCGAGGGCAACACACTGCGCTTAGAAGCGCCATTGCTGCGAATCGACAAGGGGTGGAATTTTTTTGGAAATCTATAATACTTTTTTTTAAACGTATTTAGTCCTGTTTCCGGATAGTTGTGGTGGCGCAATTAAGTTGATGTCTTATTAAGTAAGCACTAAAACTTTTAGAACCGCAGTTATGTAAAGTTTTTTTGTAGTTGAGGTGTCGACAAATCGAATTGCTTCGTGTTCCAAAAAAGAGGGCTTTGCAATGATGTGACATCAAAATGTCACCATTGATGAGGCTTGACCACGTCGAATTCTTACTGAATAAGGTCTCCGAAAAGCGCAGGAATTCCTAGTTAATCGAGTAATTTTTACTGGCACGTATTAACTTACCTTATTTTATACAGAGGGCATAAAAAAATTTCAGATTGAAAATGACGTCTAAAACTGTGCCACTGTCATAAGCTTTAGAAAAGAAACCGAAGAATAGTTGCCAATAAATCATAGGATATAATTAAAACTGAATCAGTTAACTGAATTTGGAGCCGATCTGTTTTCCGACGAGGCCCTTTAAATATTTTGTAAACCGCCCGACAATGCGTGTTTTTGAACAAGTAAAAAAATATTCAAGAAATAAGCTTCCGTTCGGATGAATCGGATACATCTTTCCTCCTAGGAGCATGAGAGATCGCAAAAGACGTAATTGTTATCGGATATGAAAGCTACTTGTATCATATCTGAAATAAGTTCTTAATGCAAAATAGACTGCCTAAATATTAATAATAATAATAATATCGCGAAGCGGTGGACCGCTTGGTGGTATGTTTTTTTTTTACATATTACGCAACTTCAAAGGTGCGGATGTACATAAGAGTCGATAACGCTGCGCCACCGTAGAGCAGGTCCTAGCTTTTAGGTGCTCCTACTATTAAGCTTATATCGCATCATGTGAACTAAGCTCTTTAACTTAAGACATGAACAACATGCCCAAGGCGGAATTCGAACCCAGGACCATGGTCGGCACTCGATGGCCGTCCAAAAGGTTAAAGCCAACAAGGTCCTTAATGTTCACAAATTCAGTGATGGCAAACTAGGCGCGAAAAAACCTTCAGGGAGTTTCCCGCTCATGTGAAAGATTTTCGCAGAGAAAATCTTATTTCTATCGCCGAAAAAGTCGAGAAAAATCTAATTTCAGATCCTCCCGCCACGACAGTATTATGACATCATTCGGGAACCTGAGCAGTCCAGAGGCAGACAAGTTCTTCTTACTGGAAATACTGGTTGTAGAGTGTTTCGGATAAAACTTATAACGATGACACATCGCATAAATCATTTGCAAACACACACGGTTTATATTATTTTCAATCTCTCTGAAGGATAAACAAAAATAATGTCAAATATACATTTTCCGCAATTTCACTGAAAAACGAGTCTAGCTGCCAGAGAAGATTTACAAAGAATGAATAACATGGTAACTTACGACGGGATTAAATTTCTGAAGTTCATTTCGTTCATTTGGTAGCCATTCTAACGGTCCTATAAACCGTTTGGATACCTAACTTCCAAACTTTTAGTTTAAGGTTTTAGAAACATTTGATGACTAACTTTCATCATCCAAACTCAGAAACAAAATAGTACTGTCCAGACAGTGGCAATGTGTGCGGTTTGAAGGAACAGCGACAAGTCAGTTTAGGTTCTGAGTTTCTTCTAACTTGTTTAAAAGAGGATAGTAAGTACGTTAGAGCAAGAGGTTTAAGAGAGGGAATTGCATTTTCATAGCAGTTAACCCATGAAGTTAGTATTCATTATGAATTATAGCATAAACTTTGTAATTGCACAGTAATTTTATTTCACACTACGACCATGGTTTCGACGGTTACCGCCATCATCCCCTGAAGATGATGTCAACCGTCGAAACCATGGTCGTATCGTGAAATAAAATTATTGTGGAATTAAAAAGTTTCTACTGTAATTCATAATGAATACCAGCAAATTCCACACACATCTAGGAACCATCAACCTTGAATTTTGGACGTAGTTATTAAAACCCATTTTAGTCGAACCGCTGGAGGAGATTTAAAGATTTTGACGATTATATACGATCTCTGTTGATAAAATTATTTCACCTACCCTTTTCTTTTAATGAACTTGAGACTTTCGTATTTCATATAATAACATTTTACTTTGTAGTATTTGAAAATAGTGTTTAATTTTTCATTTTAAAAATTATTACAGAATAATTTTACAAATATATATTGTTTAAAGAATGAGGAAAATCACTGGAATGAAAATATTAAGCGGTTTCCATTAATCACATGGGGTGATGAAGGGGGATGGGGCAGTTGAAAAGTCACGAGGCATCACCTAGGAGGAGGGGAAGTCTTACGGTGACTCACGCCTGAGTACATTTTTAATGTCCCCCATAGAAATTTTACGATTCCAACAACGCAGCGTGGCCCTGAAACCAATTTTAGTAAACACCTGATTTTTCATCATAGGTTGCACTTAGCGCATGCTTCTAATAATTTATTTATACTTACCTAATTTTCGTGGCCTCCCTTCAAAACCTGAAGAAGCCTTGATCTGGACGAGCACGCCTGGTTCAAGAAATATTTATGACTCATTCGCGCAGCCAGCAATGTGTCTCTTTGTTGGTTTGAACAGACGCCTCGTTATAATCCCTTCGCGTAGAAAATTATCTACCTGTTATATATAAGTCTGTTTTTATAACCTATAAGTCTGTGCAACTCCTACTATGAGGGGAACACTCTTGCTACTCTTGTAATATTTCTTTCCACCATCGCACCAGATTTAATTATCCGTGATTCCTAGCTTTTGTTACCTATTCTAATTTCTGCTGCCTTGGTTTTCAGTTCCTGGGCAAATGCATGGCAACACGACTCTTGCCATAGTCGTTAAATCCCTTAAATTGGCTTTCTTCCATACCATTACACTGAGGACGTATTCAAAAAATGCTATGAACCAAACTACCACAGGTTTATTAGATCCAAAATTTCATGGATTGAAGGTGTTTCCTATATATTTCCTCATCGGGCATGCATAATCAGGTGGGGGTACAGGAATTAGGGAGGCTCAGACACATTGAAATTAATGCTGATGAGAAATAAGGAAGAAAAGGTACTATTGTTTTAATTTAGCCCATTTATTACTAATCAATGTTTCTAATTATATAGCAATGATCGCATTTGATTAACTCTCCGATTCTTCCCTCTTTTCTTTCTTCAGAACTTCGCACCATATGCAAACTTTGACACCATTCGTCGCAGTAGTTCTCCTAAAAACCAACACCCTCCAAATGCCACCAAGTAATACGACGGGAAGGGGGGGGGGGTCGGAGAGTAACTTAAAATGCATCCCGTTGTTAATGGACGCCCCCTCAAGATCTTACTATAGCATAGTGGTGAACATTAATTAACCAGGCGAGTGATAGGATACATCTACATCTACATAATACCCTGCAAGCCACCGGTGTGTGGCAGAGGGTGAATTCTCACCAAACATGCACTACATATAATTCATAAAAAAAGATTAGTAATAATCTACTAGGCTAAACTTCACTGTTTAAAAAAGATAAAAATAGCAAAGTAAGCATGCAAAAACATGCTGTTAGTTGGGTTACCTTCAAGTCCTTATACCAGCATGCAGCTACCTATGCTATACATTGATTCACTCGTATTGGATATACTTACCGCTATTCATATCCCTAATTGTATGAGGAAAAAAGGACATTTTGAATCTCTCAGTTCGGCAATCAATTTCTCTAATTTTGTAATCATAGTCCAGTCAACCATAGTAACTTGGGGTTCGCAAAATATTTTTAACGCAATCACTGAAAATATGGCCTTGGAATTTTTTAAAGAGATTAAGTCTAAATTTCAACCTGCGACCTAACAATGATTCCCAATTTAATTCATTTAATAGACTGGTTACAATTCAATATGGTTATCGTACCGTCCCACCCACTGATACTGCTGGTGAAGGTCGATATAGCTGCAAACAACGCAGTGATCATGCAGGTTTACATGCCGATGAGTGGCCACACAAAGGAACAACAGATGAGGTGCATGAACAGATAGATGAAGTAATCGGCGAGACACCCATGAGAGAACAATAGTAATGGCGACCTTAATCCTCCGACACGTCCAACCATTGTGGGAGGAGGTGTAGGTAGGAGCTGAGGGGCTCCAAGAGAGACATGCAAGGCTCATTGATAGGCGTGTGGGTCAACGGTGCTGTGGTTATTGTAATTCCCTTCCGAGCACCTGTGCATCCGACTCATTTTCCACTCAACCCTAGACAGTCCAGGCAGACATCCTCGGTTTTCTCATCACCGCCAACCTACCAGTCCCTGTCCTCCCACGCATCTTACCACAATCCGCTTATCTGCGAAGCACCTCTTACCTTCACTGACTCTCTACCATAAGAACCTGGAAAAAATTCACTTCCTCGGTGAGTGAGTAAGATTTAACCATTCCCCACGAATACCACGTCAGGAAAGGATATTGATCGATGCGTTGAGCTACTTGTGCCTTGCAGCCCCGAAATTGTGTCATGAATCCAAAACCTGTTACCACTGCGGAAGACGCTTTGGCATTCCATCTTGGCAAGAAGACGGTCTTCACACATTTGGCGATGTACGAACGCGATATTTTCCAATGCGATATCCTAAGCCCCCTCCTCTTTTGTGTACCCCTCGTCCAACTGTTCCTTATGACGTGGATGGGGATCTAAGTGCGGTGCTCCATCAAATCGGAAGCATAAGTCCGAAGGGAACATAGGAGCAAAGGAAATTTGGAAAATGACAAAATATCAAGATCTGTCGTGAGATCCCCGGCAAATGCACGCAGAACACTGTGAAAACGGTAGTTCTCGTCATGGGCGTGCTTGGTGGAGACGAGGGCTCACTGATAGAGAGTATGAAGTGTATCTCGGCGTACAGGATGCGGGTGGATGCAATTGCAAAACGCATGTAGAAGGCCGTCCTTTTTTTGGCCCCTCCGCCTGTCCAGAGGCTCGGATGTGGATGTTAATGTTAATAGCTTGAAAAATAATAATGTAAAATAATTTTGATATTTAGAGGATTGGATAGGATAAATATTGAAGATATTTATCTAAAATATCAGTTCCACCATTCACAAAAAAGTGAACTGGCATTGGCTGCGTTACGTAACTGTGGGTTAAGGAACGTTATGAGGAGGGAGAGTCAAAAAAGTGGACCTTCGGTGATACGTAATCCATAGATGGCTCTTGCGCCCCTCATGCAAAAAGGACCACAATAAAAATGTCCTAACGACCAATTAAATAAAAACATTCCTGTAGACCGCAGTAGGCAGAACGGTGACGCCATCGCCGGCTTGACAAATAACCAAATAACTCAGATTCGATTCCCACCCCGGGCATTGGGGGTTGGGTTTGCCTGGGTTACAGGATTAAGTTAGGTTACACGGTGAAATAATGCCGTTGTAGTTGTAGCACCCTACAAACTAACTTTAATACCACTCCTAGTTTCCAAACATTTAGCAGCGCATTCCTAGTTCTTGAATGACACCAGTTTTTCTTTTTACGTTGTAACAAACCCATAAGTTGTATGTATATAGTACGTTCGGTGATGATTAGCCCCCTGCCACATACCCTGGGGATAGCGTGCTGGGTACGCTGCCGATGCTAATCAAATTTATCCAATGGGCGGGCGAGGACGGTTCAAGGCCAGCCTTCGGTGGAGGATTGTTTGGACCAGGGGCAGGGTCCATTTCCGCCTCGTCGCTATCGTTACTATCGCTAGTGCCGCAAACCCCTCTCTGGAGTGCGCTGCTGAGAGTAGCCGTCACCTTCACCAGTCGAGATAAGCGATTTGAAGCACAACGTTTGGAGAACGTCGCTCTCACAAGTGTACTCGAAAAAAGAAGCAATACATCCACGATGACCACGTTTCATTGTTCCGTGACTCAAACCTCGGATGCCACATGAGAGTTGGGATAAGAGAAACACACAAGCATTTATGTTCAAATCCTTTCAAAATCAGCGGAAATCACAGTCCGTGAATGTCTTGTCACAGTCCATTTCCTTGCTCTACGGGCCGTTTCATTTCGCCTTCGGGCTCTTGGGCGGAGCCAGTGATTATTTCGCTCCCACGGGAGAAAGCTTGACGATGGTTACAAAAAAACGAACAACAATTTCAACGCGAACGTAAAGTTGATGGCTGACAGCAAGGTTTAGTTAGTTTTAACCTCTTTAGAGAGCATTTACCGACATTAATATAGCAGGAAGGGCGAATTATTTTCCCTGTGCCTCCTTAGAGACATTGGATCAGATTCACTACCTGGAGATGTGTTCTGCAATGGGCGCGAAATGTCGTAAAGAAAATGAAAACACAACGAAGCTGAGTAAACATCGATCAAGAAAATTTACGCATTCCTCTCAACGCTCGTTATCGAGGGCAAATAATTCTTTCTTGCTGTTTATTGGAAGCGTAGAGTTATTTAATTGTTATTTACGTGTTACGCATCAATGAATTTTTTTAGGTACATTTTATTTAATTTATTTTTAGGTACATTCTCTCTGCCCTCTTACATCATATACGTTAGAAATTGTCCTTTACCATAGATATTGAGACGCAGAATCTATTTCTTTAAATGCTTAAACCCATACAGTTACTTCACTGCTGATTGATCTGCTGTCATCCAATATGTCCTCAGAGCTAAAATTTGGGGTCGAGTAGGTGTACCTGGTATCCCAAACCAAGGACCCGGGTTTGATCCAGGCAGTGGTATATAGTTTTCATTGGTATGCCGGTCCCTACACTGACAATGAGAGAGTAAGTTTGGATGTGACACACTAAAATATTTTGGGGGGGGAGGTTCGGATACGCCATCAAGAATGATACGACGTCAGAACTAATTATTTGGATGTAAGAACGAAAGGCAATGAGTATCACACCACACAAAGCCAGTCGTCTTACTTTGGGTGGGCGACCCAAAGTTGTAGTTGCCACATTATACCGATTCGGGTGCGAAACCCAAAACCGTTGTTGCGAGCTCCGGAAGCTACAGCACCCGCAAACCCGTCTCCATCCATCAGCGTGTGTGACGCGTCCAACACACATTCTGTAGTAACCTACTTGAGTTCCTGTTTTCCATTTACTGCTCAGTAAGAGCATGGACGAGGAAGTGAAGAAATTTCTAACGAAGGCTGGACTTGGAGCATATATCCAGGCTTTCGTTGGCAGTTGCACAACCAATGCGTGACCAATTTTGCTTTGATTCGCAGGCCACAAGCCTACATAGCTGAGGTGCCATTCAAAATCCCGCAGTTATCTGCAGTTATCACCCATACATTTACTGTATCAGTGTATTACGGTTTGCTTATGTTTATCAGGATTTGTGGTGCAACCATGTAGTGTACCAACATTTAAGGGCGGAACCTCACTTCCGATGTGAAAACAGTGCGATAAGTATTTGTAAGGAGTCGTGGAAGTTTGGTCAAAGAGAGTCAAGGCGAGGGATCAAGAGATCTGAACGCGGACGCGGCTCTCTGTAATGTTAATTTTTCAATCGGCTCCCAAGTGTTGATCCGATGAGGCACCCAAAACTTTGGTTCTTAACCCGAAGTACTCGTCCGTCTCTCTTCGGATGCGGCAACCAAAGGAATCGGTGGCGCATCCAACTCCTCATCACGCATTCAGTTTGGATACCTCAATGTTCGGACGCATCCTTTCCTTCATTTTTGGTTTCGGCGAGACATCCAAACCTCCGGTTGTCAATCCAAAGTGTTCTCTCAGTGTTCTTGAGTGCTGTGTGCAGTGCTCCGTCCGTCGGACGTGGACCCCTTGGCGCCTTCCGTCGGGAGAAGGCTGATGCCGACGCTGGGTTTCCTGCCGCCCCTCCTCCTCCGCTCCCAGCAAAATCCTGCCTCTACCCATCTTTCCTTAAGTGACACCAATGACCTAAGCTGTCGGACCTCCCCAGATAATTACTACTTGTAAAAGGCCGTGGCTAGAGTGCACTTGGCAAATGTCATATTTTTTTACTTCATTTGGGGAGAATCGAGCTGCAATATTATTTACGTAAACGAAATTGTAGTAAAGAAAAATGATTTTAACATTTATTGTATAGAATATAATATTTTTCAAGAAGTAGTATATTAATAAATTATTCCTCCAATGTATTACCCACCTGTCCATTTTGATAATGGAAATGATACTCTTCAGCTATTGGTTAAATAGTTTATTACAATGTTTCCTAAAATTCATTGAGGGTGGGGTGTTGCGTCCATCACGAATTCTTCAGAGTGATCTCACTCCAAGTGAAACTATTATTCATTTCATGTGGGCTCTGCGTTTCGTGCCATTTCCTTTATCTCATCAGCATCTTCTGCGGCTGAAAACGCAATTTATGGCTACTCATCAGTTAAGCTAGACGCTTTTTCACGTGTCACCCCCTCAACATTGTTCATGGTCTTCGGCAACGCATAGCATCAATTGAGAAGGGACGAAAATGCTGCAATGGAAATGGTTAGGTGACTCGTGGACGTCTTCAGTTCAAGACCGTTCAGACTGTGAGTGAATGTGTTTCCCTCCGTGTCTTTTAATTAATATTCTCGTTTTCGTATTTTATTTGTTTCTTAGGCCAACCTTTATTAAATATTGCTGAAAATTGATTGAATCCATTAAGTAAGTCACGCCTGTGTCTAGAGCCTGCTCGCTATAATCATCTATGGAGCCTATATTGGTGAATTAATTATCAAAATTAATATTGTTTCTAAAAATCAAAGTATATCAGGCTTTGGGTTTCAGCTTGATTGTGGAACGTCATGGCACATACCTGGTTTTTAATGACGAATTTAGTGAAAGTGCGATCATTAATCTTCAGATTTTTTACAAACTTTCAAATCGCAAACCTACTAATCCTATCCCATTGTGGGGGGCTTTAGACTGAGACCGTGAGTAGATAGCTACGGTGGAAGGTCGCATCATCAATTCGTACTACGAACACTTGCAATCGTGATGTCGCTGGCAATATCTTTAATGGAGACACCAAGAAACCCTCATTTCAACGAAATGAGGTAAGAGCGACCTTCACGTATTGGTCAACCCTGTGTGAGTTGGTCGCCGTCTGGAGGGTGCTCTTGGTGATTAAATGGCGTGAAGATGATCAGAGTAAGACGGAATAAATTGAAGTGGAGTTAGTGGATATTCACTCCAACAAGAACCATGTGAGTTCATTACTGTCGTGCGTATATTGGGGTAACGGTCTTCGTTTACCGCGCTCACGTTCTAATCATGTGCGCGCTCGCTGTTTGGCCTCTTATCCTCTTATTGCAGTAGGCAAGTCGAGGTGATGTGGTTTGTCGTCAATAAAGTGGCATTACTTCTTGAGGAAGTTTGTCGGCGGTGCCTTTGAGGAATAACTAAACTTAGATGGGAGATTCAAAAAGGAATGTTCCAGCTTAGCTCTATGTGAGCTTCTCAGATTAGTTTACATATTAAATACTCTAATTTTTCCGACAGCTTGAAGCCATGAAAAAGGAAGCAATCTTATGTTTATAATCTAGAGTCCATGAAATATATTATATTCAGAGCGCCCGTGTATTTCAATTTTTTTCCATCGACGAGTGGACCTGATATGACTCTCATAGCACCCATGCCCACGATTGACTAACTTGAAAACTGTTGAAATGTTTTGCGCTTGAACTGTGTTGGATGGACGGTTTCCATTTGTTGTTTAATTCGAGAAATGCTCTGCCCTGGCAACTCTTCGTCGCATTCACTGTCTCGAGTCAACGCGATGCTAGTCCCAGAATAGATGACGTGTGGTGATCCACCTATGATCCACTCACTCATCAATACAAGTGCCCTAAATTAATGTTTCTTTTGCAGCCTCACGCTTCAGTTCAGTAACCTACAGCAGGAAGTCACTCGCGAGACGCTCACGAGGGTTTCCCAGAGGTCACTCTGAGAAGACGCCATCCTGCTAGCGAGTTGCGTCGCCGATTGTCACTCCTCCCGAGAGAGCTCGCTACCGAGATGATCGAGTGGCATTTGAGGTCGCGTGTCCATCAACCGGCGAACGCCCTGGGCTTCGCCTCTTTGGGAGCGTAAAACAGAGAAAGTTGCCGTCTTAACGACCACCCAGCAGTAGTGCCGTGGTGTGGATGTGATCGTTCTAGTGCTGGTATTGTTTTGCTCCAGATTCATGTCGAGGGGAAAGCAGCGGCAATCTTTCGTTTTCCATTCACTCGAACGGGAGGCCACGGGCAGCAGAAAAAGACAACGTTAAAATTGCCCAAAATACGTTCCATTTCATCCCAGCAGAGCTAGCCACGAGTAATTATGGATTTACTCTGAAAGCGAGGTCAAGGAGTTACATATTCACCATCGATGTATATTTCATGGCGACGGTCGGAGGTGAAAGGAAATGCATACATGCATATATGCCGTCGGAATGTTATTGGATTTTAAATGCCGGAAACGTTCATCATGTTCGGGTAGCATTATGCTAATTTACTCCAGATGGAAAGAGTTGTAATGGGGTCGTGATGCTTATATTTCTTCTTGCGAAGTGATCAGAAAACTGTGGACTGTAAATTGAGGTGTGGTGAGACTGTGGTATGTAAGCATGTCTGTATGAAATACAAATGTGAACAATGCATGTCTTTCGTGCTTCTTTAAAGTTCCTTTGCATGCTGGATGAAAAGCGGAACTGGCAATGTGTTTCCCGCAGAATATTCTATAGAAATGTCTCCTTAGGTACGTAGTATGAGTAAACTTTAGTGTGTGTACACAGTGGATGTGTGGCAGGGGGTGAGTTTTCACCCCCTGCCACACATCCTAGAGATGGCTTTCGGGGTGGATATAGATAGATATAGTCTCTAATTTTGTTCCGTTATTGTTTGGTGGCGCTAGACGTACTCCTTTTTAATGGATTTCCGTAATTTGTCGCCATTAAACCTTGCAATTGTCCGCTGAGATTACTGATTGATCTACAGGAAAGACCTCTAAGGAAGGGGAGTGGGATTGTGAAAATGAACGACGTATTTCGCCCAAGTATCCATTCTTTTCGGGGAATGAGTTTGAAACCGTCGGGATTATCTCGAATAGGAAACCAAGGAGTCACGTGGCACAAGCAAGAAAGGTTTGCGAATTTAGTGTGTCTGAATCGCTCGTTATAATATCTTTAATTGTTTTCGCTTGCATTCTTCTCATCTGTCACGACTATAGATCCCCTCAGATAAGATCAAAACACAAGTGTAAACAATGAAAGAGGTTGTAATCAGCGGTTTTAACGCACCAAATTTGCGAACCATTCGTGTTTATATCACGCGACTCCTTGGTTACCTCTTCGAGATGATCCCGACGGTTTCAAACACAGGTCCCACTTGATTCTTTCTCGATGCATTTCGCGCCATTTGCATGGGAGATCATTCCCCCTCGCGTCACAGATGAGCGGCGGTGAGCAGGTCACGGACGAATTTCAAGCGGCAGTCCGGCTGGCGTGGTGTCAGAGGCGATCAATTCTCGTCTTACTTAATCTGTCTCTCCAGCTCTGACCCAGGGGATTTGGAGCAGTTTCCGCCGATCCTAATTGGCAGATGAGGGGAGACGATGCGTTACCTCTCATTCGGTCACTCTAGACAAAGAAGATGTTGGTAGCCGGTAAAACGAATTTGTACATACCGCGATATTTTTATTTTCGCTACCACCTGAAGCGCCTCATATTCTTTAAATAACTGATTTCATTTTACTCTGAAGCGTTTCCAGTAGCGTGAAAGCGTTTCCAACTGGTTCGAACCAGTTAAAAAATGTCTACTCTTTTATTCCTGCGAAATTTCCAGTGTACAGGGAAATTATATCCCCAAACGCTAAAGAATATTTAAATGATGACCTACTAGAAATTGAAAATTGGTGAAATACATGGCAGTTGGAATTAAATTTAAAAATAATGTCTAGTAATGAATTTTTGGAAAAAGAATATCTCTCCTTCTAGCACTTACAAAATAAGTAATAATGAATTAACAAACGTGGAATCCATTAAATATCTTGGAATAAGACTGACTGACACATGATCTTTCCTGGGGTAAACACATACGCGAAATAATGGGTCAAGCTAATCGTAGACTGGGATTCATCAAAAGAGTATTGGGTAAATGTGACGATCATGTACGAGAAATCAGCTACTTTTCCCTTGTTAGACCTCATTTGGAATATGCTGCCAGTGTATGGGATCCCTACGAAATCGGTCTAAATAATGAACTAGAACGTGTGCAGCGAAGATCGGAAAGATATGTAAAGGGACGGTACGATAACCTTATTAACGTAACCAGTCTATTAAATGAATTAAATTGGGAATCATTGTTAGATCGCAGGTTGAAATTAAGACTTAATCTCTTAAAAAAATTCCAAGACCATATTCCACAAAGCGCCGTTGATGTGTCTATGATCCCAAATTCTTCCTTCTCCATATCCGTCGAAATGACTTAAACTCTTAAATAAATTCCAAGACCATATTTTCAGTGATCATGTTAAAAATATTTTGCGAACCCCAACTCACTATGGTAGACTGGACCATAATTATAAAATTAGAGACATTGATTGCCAAACTGAGAGATTCAAAATGTCCTTTTTACCTCATACAATTAGGGATATGAATAGCGGTAAGTATATCCAATACGAGTGAATCAATGGATAACATTGGTAGCTGCATGTTGGCATAAGGACTGGAAGCTAACCCAACTAACAGCATGTTTTTGCATGTTTGCTTTGCTATTTTTATCTTTTTTCAAATAGTGAAGTTTAGAACAGTATATAAATACTTATCCTTTTTTATGCATGATATGCAGTGCATGTTTGGTGAGAATTCACCCCCTGCCACACACATTTGTGGTGGCTTGCAGGGTATTATGTAGATGCAGATTACAATAAATATGATGTATTTGGTCTTCAAGGTGCTCAAACTTTTGATGTTATATCGCATTGTCTTAGCTAACTAAATCCGAAGACCCACAATATAACAGTGTCAGAGTAGGCGTTCGGACATTATAGACGGAGAGGTTTTAAAAATAAATGGTAGGGTACATCGATTTGCAGCAAATGAAACTAAGCAACAGAAGAAAACGGACCCCCTGGGAGCGGTTGTAAGGGGGGGGGGGTCTAAATGAGACATTTTAGACTTTGACTGAATGATGAGGCACATGCATGAAAATCGGTATATTTATTGGAAATGGCTTGACAATGAATGACATCGCCAAATGTACGGACAGCTAGGTTGGGTTAAAATAGGCGGTAATGAGGATGAAAAATTTCGGAAAATTGAATGATAATATGCATGCCCGTGCTTTTGCATGTATACTGGAAGAAGTGAATGCAAAATGACGGGCACGTAGATGGGAGCGACATTCATTCATAAACCGATATATTAAGGGACGCGACCGTTTAAATGCTTTTTTCACACAGGTATTGTTATAAAAAACAATGGATTATATGTCCGTGCCTTTTTACTAAAATTATATATCGCTCAAAGCTAATACACCTTGCTTGCGATAAACGGTGACAAAATCATAATTGAAGTTAAACTTTAGCTGTGAAAGTGGGGAAACGCTATAATAAGTGTACGATATTAGTTGACATTATTCAAGTTATTTCAATGACATTGCTTTAAGAGATAAAATGAAATTGGTGATGTGTGATAATCTAATTTTATATCATAATTCAATGAAACAATAATTTTTTGTTAAATCACCAGGAAAAACAGTTCTGTCGATTTCGAAACATTAATGACTTAGCTTTCAAAACGTGTGTATTTTTTTGCAAGAAACTATCATAGAAAGAAAAGTATGCTACTTATTAAAATGTATGGTAGATCATTATCACGTGGCTGTAGTTGAAAAGATGAAAATCTTTGGAGAAGTACTAAATGAGAAACTGCGTTATGGTTTAGTCACGTAATAGTAAAAATTAAAAAAAATCTTTAGTAGCATGTACTGTCGCCTAGTTTCCATATTTAAAAATCCATGGGAATACCATTATCATTTATATTTTAAGACCCCAGCTGTTGGTCAATTAGGCCAGCCTGACTATCGCGCCACCGACAAGACTACCGCTGCCCCGGCTCTTAAAACTTTTAGTTCCTGATTAGAGTTCAGTACGATTGCTCCTCGTTTTCATAATATCAAAAAAAAAGTTACCAAATACATGTGATGGCTAGGACACGTGAACTAGACAATTATTAAAACTATGAACAATATACTTAACTGAGATCAGTGGCGGTGATAAGAGAAACAATCCCCCTTTTTTCATGAGTTTTGGATGGGAAACATAGTCACCCACTTGAAATGGCCATTAACTGACTGATTCGTATGATATACGAGGTTCCTATCTGTCTAACTGTCCTAATGTCTGGCCAGGGGACTTTGTAAAAACTGTGTTGGTCCTTGTACATAAAAAGAGGAAAACATGCCTGTAAGGACTATAGGACGGATCGGGTGAATCTCTTACGCGGCAAAAGGTGACCTTAGAATATTAAACAGGAGGCCGTAGAAGAGTGCACAGATGAATTATTATTCAGACCCATTTTGTTTAGGAAAAAAGGAGAGAAACGCATGGCACGGTTGAATTAATGAGCGCAGTCATGGATAGAATTATTGAATACAATCTGGATGTGTTCGTTTGTTTTGTAGACTGTGAGAAGACGTTTGATAGAATAGACTGAGGGATAAGGGATTTCGAAAGCGTAGAAACCATAAGATATTTTGGTGTAACAATCACTAAGGATTTATCGTGGGGAAGACACATAAGGGAAATATGCGGCCGAGCGAAGAGAAAGCTAGGATTTATAAAAAGAGTAGGTAATTGGGAAATGTGATGAGAAGATAAAAGAGCGATGTTACTTTTCACTAGTTAGACCCCACCTAGAGTATGCAGCTAGTGTATGGGATCCGAATGAATTAGGTTTGATCAGAGAACTAGACAGTGTGCAATGTAGAGCTGCTAGGTTCATTAAAAGGTGTTACGATAGGTTGAGTAGTGTTTCAGAATTAATACAAGAATTAGGGTGGGAATCATTATCAGAGAGAGGTTAAAGTACAGATTAAATCTATTAGAGAAATTTCAATCGGATAGCTTTACTGAAGATGTTAGGCATATATTAAAAACACCAACGTATTATGCTAGATTCGACCAGATAAATAAGATTAGAGAGATTTTCGTAATGATAGATTCAAAATGTCATTTTCCCCCGCACTATAAGAGAACAGAAGGGGCAGCATAGCTAAGAGATAGGTAGGTGAAATATTTTAGAGTACTCTGTAGTGCATGATGCATGTATTAATCCTTTAAATACTATAGATGCTAACAATCTAGTTGCATGAGACCCTATAGTTGCTTGTTTGCATGTCGGTAGTGCATGCTTGGTGATCTTCACCCCCTGCCACATACCCTCGCGGTGGCTTGCAGGGTATCGTGTAGATGTAGATGTAGATAGGCTGATAGAAGCAATACATCTACTCTATCATCTTTCCCTAGAGTCCATATGTCTCAGATCCATACAAAGCCACACCCTTTACTAACCCAATCCTTACGCTTGCTTAGCCGAAGCAATTCTCAAACAACTCATAGAGAACCTATGCATGGTGCAGAAGACTCAAGTTCGGATTTCAGATGATCCATGTGAGTTAATATAGGATGGAATCGAAGGAACTTTAGGATTGAATCTGGATGGGCTACAATAGGGGAAGGAGAGGGCTGCTCGCTGTCCTCTACATTTTTCAATATTAATGCACAGGAAATGGTCAAAGAGCCGTTGGAGGAATTTAATACTGGCATAGAAGTGAGATAAGTGGAAGTCAAGTTGGTGACATTTGACGTTGACCAGGAGCGAGACAGATAGATAGTACATAGAGCGAGTCAGCCAAAGGTTTTCAATCGCTGTTGGACGCATTACCAATTAAGCGTGATATATTTGAGTCGAAGATTGATCGCAAGTAAACTAAATTATGAGATTCTCAAGAAGGAAAAAATCAATTGAAGTGGGTGAATGTCGGTTGAAGGATTTGATACAGTTTTGTTACTTGGTAGTATATTGGACGAAGGTGTGTGAGGGTAGTAATGATGTAAGGAGGAGAATTGCTTCGGAAAAACAAGCGTTTATCCACAGAAGAGAACTTATAACGAGTGCCTCGAACTTGGATGTATAGAGTAGGGTTATTGAAGAGTGTAGCTTTTTATGGATCTGAGACATGGACTCTAGGGAAAGGAGATGAAAAATTTAGAATATTTAGAAATATGCGAATGGAGGAGAATGCAGTTGGTGTGATGGACAGAAATGTAGTCAAATTAAGAGGCGTTGGATATGGTTGGGGAGGAAAAGTTTGCAATATGACATTAGGTTTATTTGTGAATAACAACATTCTATATATGCTGAATTTCGTTATCGGGAGTAGAGACCTGGCTAAGTGAGGGTAAAGTTTAAGAGAAAAAATGTTTAGGGTGGTATTAAGAGGGGTGAGAAATATGCCGATATGAAGAGAGAAATATAGTGGGAATGGGGCTGATATGGGTAGATTGAAATGCATCGTAGAGTCGGGAATTTCCACCAGAACCTACCGTAACTGATAGAGGACTCTTAACCGCGTCTAGTTTTATAGAATAGCGCAGTCAAGCAGAGCAGGGGGAAGTCAAGAGTTCTCTGGATTGCCGAATATAGTGTTGAGAATGCCATCTAGAGGACTCTGGGGGAAGTTGGCTTAGCGCGGCATCTTTAGGAAAACTTCACAATGCTCGGTTTGATTACTTGTCCATTTACGTGGCGTGGGCGTTTGCGCAGAAGGTGGCGCCATCAACAGCGTAAACGGATGTTGGTACTCGGATACACAAGCCAATGTTGTCTTTGATGTGCCGTAGAGGTCCTTAATCATAGTGAGCAAGCGGTTCGCGAGTGCTTTCATCACGGTTTTTGATCTTCACGGCATGAATGTGGATGCATGGTGGGAAATGCATGGTGATCTCATGAGATTGCCACTTCTTAATCTATCGAGAACTCTGCCTCATGCAACGAAAACTGCGCAGGTTTACAGTCTTGAAACTCCCAAGCACAAATACGAAAGTCGACGCTGAGTAACTTTGCTTAAGTCTCTCTCGCAATATAAGTTATCGAACATTAAGAGAAATAATAAATTGTAGGCATATGCTGATTACATGCTAAAGGCTAAAGACATCGATACATTCATCATTTTATGGTCTCTAATGAAATTTAATCCATAGACCAAAAGAGTTAGAACCAAAGATACATTTAGTTAGAATATAGACTCAGGATAGCAAAGTGCCTAGACAATAAATTTGGATCTTCGCCAGCTCAGTGTGCAGGTAATTGAAATCTCTGATGCTCATCAATCAATCGTACTGTTCTTACTTCGTTAAATTCTTGAAGAAACCAAATTTCTTAGTCTTTCATATTTATTAAATGATACATCATATATTCATGTCAATAATAAACAATACGTGGTTAATCAGTCTGGTTGGTGACTCAAATGTAATTTATTTAGAATCCATGATTCTTCCGAATCTTATATTAATCCGAAATATTCAATTAATGAGGTGTCAGGCGCATGGCAGGAGCACCCGTGATGCCAAAGTTGTTGCATTTCAGATTAAAATGTAAATAATTCCTTGATGAAACATCATATCATATAGATTTGGTAAAACTATTTACCTACACAGTTGCCGTTTCGTGGGTATTTATAAAGAAACATTGCAGTCAATGCCATTGTGACAAAATGGTAGGTATACCAACATAAAAACCTGAAGTTATGATGGTGGTGGCGTTTTGCAAAAATATCCTTGGAAAGTGACACTGGCGATAATCTCTGAGGGCAATCAATTGTAATTGTACATTTTGCCTGAAATTCGTAAGCTTCTTGCAATTAAAGAGTCATCAACCAAGTCTGCATACATTTTCCTGCTTTGAGTAGAATTTGCTCTCGCCCATTAGATGTTTTTCGTATAAAAAAGTAAATGATTATCAGATTTCTTCTGAAAATGTATTTATAACGTTTTCGATTTACAAAGCCACCAAGGAGCAGAGAGAATAAGTGGGGAAGGGTTTGGAATTTAATGATGGAAAATAGCATTTTTGAGTTAATAATAGTATTTGGTATCAGCAAACTTTCTTTCATTCTATAGGTGTTAAAAGCATGGAGATGACCTCAAAGAAACTTTGATCTCTCAATCGTTGCTTTCCTATGGCCACGAGTGCCACCGATTAGGTTCAAATTTGGGAATGAAAATGATTTGGGTTGTTCGTCGGCCACTGCAAATGGACGACCCTCACCCACAGTGCATCCATCTGATCTGCAGAATTCGAGCCTCTTCCCCTTGCTATCTGCGCGTTGACGCATGCGCGGAAGTTTTGTCTCAGCGGAAGATGTTTAACCAGGATCTAAATGATTTGCAGGCATGAGGTCGGAAAACACATTTTCTGCCTTTTCCTCACGTTTTCATGGCATATATAAATCTGGAATGAGGAAATGGCTGCGATTTGGATTTGTCAAAACCCCTCAGTTGGTATACAGGTCAAGCACTTCAGAGCGATGGAATAATCGCAATCCGAAGGCCGTTTGGTCACTGAGGGCGCCGCTCAGCACCCGCTCACGAATTACTTTCAATTCACGCTTTAGAGTGACAGCTCCTTTCACGGTACCGCCTGCGATTTTCGAGAATGGTCTGGTTTTCAAAAAAGTAATACAGCTCGGTGATAGCTGAAATCTTTCAGAGATACTTCTCCTGGGTCAATAACTCCACGCCCTGAAACATTACGCTCCCACGCCGTCTTTTGTGTGAAGAAATGAATGCTGTCACTTGTCGGATACATATTTGTGGTATTGTTTCGATGATTGGTACAGAATCTTGGTCAGTGGTCAGCACCAGAGTGCAGCCAGGAATGCCCCTTTTGGAAGGGTTCACTTGGATTGGCTGTTTGGCATAAGCGGTCTACCTCTACCTGGGATTAATATGCGCCCTGCACGTATATTTTGTATTTAGCGCTCTTTTATCAAATTTATATTATATTCAATCTTCTAGTATCTTAAATATTGAACTTTTGACATTTCAAAATAAAATATTATTTTTAACAGGCATCTTATTTTAAAATTTAAGAAAACTCCAAGTATAGATCTTTAAAAAACGTTTTATTTTAAATCTGAAGAAGATTATAGTACTAGAAGATTCATTATAATCGAGACAAGCGTGTTTCAAATATACCTTGGAGGAATACAATTCTATAACACTGAGAAAACATATATGATGCATGTATAATTTATCATTCCCAAAGACGTTGTTATTTAAATACTCAGGCTGTAGGTAGGCACAAAAATAGCTATTTATTCAAACACAAAAGAAATTACGTTAATTTATACAGTTAGAAAGAAATTTTAAGTCTACGTGATTCTTTAGCAAGTTCGTCACAATGTTTTTAGTTCTTCTGCGCCCCTGGTCAGCGATGCTTATTAACTGCACTTTAGTTTGAGGAGATATTGTTCGTCAGTTTCTCCGGTTAGATGCTAGTGATCGTGCTAGATGCTAGTTCCTCCCGAGTGGGCCGATTTCTCTTCGTCACTTTCAAGACGGCAAAATATTAGCGCTCCATCCATTTCGTTCATCATCCAGAGCTCATGCACTCGCGTCGTCATATTTGCTCTCGCGTGAGTCTCGCATGTACGCGCAGTGAAGTGGGATATCCCCGCAGAGGAATGGAATCAGGAGGGGAATCAAGGCCATTCCATTGCGCGCACTGTCGCTCGCTATCTCAACTTGGTCGAGATCTCATCAGCTGCTGGCGAGAGCATGCTCGCGTTTTCCAAAGGGCTTCCGACTCTCGAAGATTGCGACCGCGCACCATCTCGCTTGCAGCCATCGAGATTTGGCAGCGGGGTCGGAACGGAATACTCTAGAATTCACTCACTCAGTGATTCAACCCGAAGGTTGGTTTTTGATAGGTGAGAGTAGAGTTCTCCCCGTACTAAGCCAATGGCGTGTGAAATTCACACATTCAGGGTAGGGGGGCCAGTTCCTTTCCCTGGGACACCTGCGATTTACTACTAAGTTCTGACACGCAGAAAATCGAATCGTGAGGATTTTTAGATGGTGGTGTCCAGAAAGGCCCGGGATTTGAACCCAGGACCCTCCGGTCAGTAGCTCAGTGCTCTAACCTCTAGGCCACCACGACCCCCAATACTCTCGATATCGTTGTTTTTTTTGTAAGGCATATAAAATGCATAATATAATAGGACCTCTACGGGAAAAGAGCTATAGGTGGTGCGAGATTATTGCAGGGAAACAATAAATATTTAACTGGACCAACTTCTGAATTAGTTACTCTCACGCCTGACAAATGGCGAAAGAAATGGAATTTTTTCTTCCAACCTAAGGACAAATTACTGTAAATTGCCGATTATTCTTGTTGATGGAGAGGGAAGTCCAATTGGATAAATAGAAAACAAATCTAAGAAGGGTGCTCCAATATTGTAACCTACGTTTGAAGGTTGCCGCCAGCGTAAAGGGTTTGGGAATCACTGTCTTACACTGATGATCAATACATCAATAAAGATATCTAAAATGTACACAATGTCTTCTAATATTGCGCCAAATCTCTCGGGGGTCAGGTTGGTGTAATGTTTAGAGTACTGGCCTGTAACCAGGAGGGCCCAGGTTCGAATCCAGGCAGTGGAAGAAATCTTCTCATGGGTAAACCGTGCCTTACTTGAGAGTTTTGCGGAGAAAATTCGGGTACACTACTCCGTCCGTCGGATGGGACGTTAAGCCGTGGTCCCCTTGGCCCTTGGTGCCTTTCGTTGAGAGCAGGCCGGGTTTCTCTCCTTCCTCCTTTTACTTCCATTACCATCCTGGTAGTACATCCTTGTACGTACCTCTTACCTGATTGCCGAACTGACAGATTCAAAATGTCCTTTTTCCTCGTACAATTAGGGATATGAATAACGGTAAATATATCCAGTACGAGTGTAGCAATGGATAACATTGGTAGCAGAATGTTGGTATAAGGACTTGAAGCTAACCCAACTAACAGCATGTTTTTGCATGCATGCTTTGCTATTTTTATCTTTTTTTAAATAGCATAGTTTTGAACAGTACCTATACAAGTACTAATCCTTTTTTATGCATAATATGTAGTGCATGTTTGATGAGAGTTCACCCCCTGCGACACACCTTTATGGTGGCTTGCAGGGTATTATGTAGATGTAGATGTACCTTACCTCCCGGTCTGAAGTGACTTTTAGTGCGGAAACATACTTGAAAATACAGATGATGATGGTAATATTGGGCGATGGAAAATATATTAAACCCTCTTCAGGTCCTGGCCTAGTGCATCCGGAATCAACTCACACTGATGCGTGTTATCATTCTCCTTCAAACCTATCCTGGGAACAAGGCTCCGACCGTGGATGGAAACATCAGAGACGGCCGCTCAATTAGCGATTTCTCTGTTTCCCTGCTGATTCTGCTTGCGGCTCATTCGTGGAGTGAAATCTTGATCCCATCAACTTTATATCCCGCGCCGGAAAGTCGATGTAGTCGGCATACGCAAATCACTGGGTTGGTTGGTCTTGCGGGGGTGGCGACCGACAGCTAAGGTTATATGCGCCATTTAGGACAGGCTGATAACTGGATATGGGAGGAAATTTTTCAAGGAACGAAGGAAGGGTGGAGTCAAATCCGGCGTCGACATTAGCCGACTCTTAGCGAAAGGCTCCAAGAAGACAGTGGTTAAACGTACCGTCCGACGGACGGAGTACTGAACTCGAAGTGCTTACCACCCCGCACCCAAGTGGGGAAGGGTACACCGACGATAACTCTGCTACAGCCGGGACTCGAACCCGAGTCCTTGATATAGGAGGCCAGTATCCTAGCCTCCACACCAATCCGATCCCCGTGAATCACTGGGAGGAGAGTCAGAGATGTGAGGTTCGTGGATGAGGAACGACTTCCCTCTTCGTTGGAGCTGGAGGTTCGATAGAACAGTTGACGCGCGCTCCTCCGCTCTCCGTCGGCCCCTCCCTCTATCAGGCCCTCCTCCTCCTCTCAGGCCCCTATGGTCCTCTTCCCCATGATTTAGCGGATTCAGGCTCGATGTCGCGGAACACACCTATGAATCTCAAGGGACGTAAGAGTCACATCACTAGCACCTCCTCAATAATTTCTCATGCTCAGCGCATTCCACATCTACACCTACATAATACCCTGCAAGCCACCATAAAGGTGTGTGGCAGGGGGTGAATTATCACCGAACATGCACCACATATCATGCATAAAAAAGGATTAGTATTAATATACTGTTGTAAACTTCACTATTTAAAAAAGATAAAAATAACAAAGCAAGCATGCAAAAACATGCTGTTAGTTGGGTTAGCTTTAAGTCCTCATGCCAACATGCAGCTACCTATGTTATCCATTGCTACACTCGTGTTGGATATATTTACCGTTATTCATATCCCTAATAGTACGAGGAAAAAAAGGACATTTTGAATCTGTCAGTTCGGCAATCAATGTCTCTAATTTTGTAATTATGGTCCAGTCTACCATAGTATATGTTTACCCCAGGAAACTAACCCCAGGCTATGGGGGAGTAAGGTTTTTTGGAGATTTTTTTTGTTGAGAAGGTCCTCAGGGTATTCTCTTCGGAGGAGAGACTGGTGTAGGTTAGTGAGGAATCTGTTAAGGGAGTCTGGGTTATTGCATATACGGAGGCCACGAACCCCCTGCCACGCACCCTCGTGGTGTCTCATAGGGTATAGATATGAGGGCATAGATATATAAATATCTAATATTGATGGAATGTGAGAAATCTTATTGCTGAGGAAATACATTGCTAATAACATGAAACTTAGGTGATGTGAACGCCCGGCGAATTGTTGTGGTCACTGAAAACTGTGCTCAAGTAAACTGGGCATGGTAATAATACTCAAACTTGAAACCTGCATTCGTGTCATTAGAAATTTGATATTGGTACTTGGTAAATTGTCGAGCGGGATACCCGTAGAAAGTTTTTCATCAGCAACTAAAATCTGATAATCACTTAAAAATTTCATCATTATTCGTCTTTTAAGACCCAATATAAGTGAACGCCAAATTTATCGTTAGATTTTTATTAATTGCAATTTTTAGATAGAATTTTTTGCTATAGAAAAACCTAGTAAACCATGAATGCAAAAACCTTTTATTTTGGACGTAGGTAACATAATAAAACAAGGAAGAGGATTTGTTACGGAAGGCAAAATGACATATTATAACTTTGTCCTTTCCCTAAGGTTGCTTCATCAACTTATTTCAGCCACAAGTGTATATGTAAAGTTTTAGGATAAAAATACAAAAAATTAACATTTGTATGCAATTCCTGCAAGTTTTAGAGGCACATTTATGCTACAAGTAAATTACTTTTGATTCATTACTTTTCTCTTGGATCAGTTATCATTAATCGCAATTGTTTCTCTTGCTCTCAGAGTTTGTTTCAATTGCCACAGTACCCGGTTTCTATTTGTAAACGTAAATTAGATGTTACCAACCCCATCCTTTCCCTTGGAGAGTGGGTTGTGCTTTAGAAAGCTAATTTTGTTTCGCCATGTTGCCATAATTTTGTTTGCACGAGTATGTTTTATTTCCATCAGAGGTCATTTAATGCAAACGCCTGTATGCGTTTCTGTAAACTTTGTGTCTTGGCTATGAGTTTGAGCTAAGTCCTTTTGTCAATTGGTCTATTATGACGCGGCCGAAAGTATCACAATAAGAAGAAAGAAAAAAAACATATTGATATTGACTGGACTTCAATTAATACCGTCAGGCGTTGTTAAAAGCAGCCAACTAGAAAACAGAAATTATCACCATACCTCTGGGCTGCGAGCCCTTTTTCCATTATTCACTGGAAACTGCTTCATACTCCGACATAAGAACTACGATGATCTCTAAATGCTGCGTAATGCTTCTCTTATCGCTCAAATTTCAATGATAAAGTGGAACCTGCCTGGCTCATTCAGCCTGAATATCTCAAAAATAAAGAGAGGAATTCCTGTTTTGATTAAGTTAATCGACACTTTTATATACTTTAAGCATTTGTTAAATTCATCAGCTTTCAGTCCTAATAGAAGTAATAGTGACGCAATAAAATTATTATCTATATGAAATAATTCACAGGATAGCAGTTGAAGTTTGCAAAATTGACGCAAATAATTTTTTTATGTGAAACCATTCACAGGATACTGGCGGTAGTTATAAAGGCTACGAAGAATTTTTATTTTACAAATGTTTAACTTTTTCTGTAGGTATGAAATTCTTTCTGTTTGTTGCACGATTTGCAGTGCAGCTTTTGAATGTTTCGTGATTTCAAAAACCCACAATAGGTTATTGACTTTTTCATGACCTACATGCGTTTTCTGTCTTCTACGACTTAGAATAAAATATTCAAAATCACTTCCTATACCACCTCTCGAGGTTTGACAGTATGCTCGATGAGGAGTTTTCATTAGTCCCTCCCTGATAAGCGATTCTTCCAAGGTAATTTTGCATCGTATATTGTGCGTGTCGTCAACATTTATTGTGCATCAATTCCTCATGCAGTAACCCTAAGTGCTAAGAGCACCTCTATCGCACCATCCTGGATGTCCCTTCTTTCAATTTCCATCGCCTCAGGTCTAAGATATGATGTCAGGTGACGTGGAACACTCTCTACTGGTAACTCAGTGTTTGGATGCGAACACCCACTAGTGTTCGCATTCAGTCAAGAAAACTCGTGTGATACCTTAACAACTTAACGAGCTTTATGAGTTTATTTTTAAATATTTTCCTTCAGTGGTTTCTTATGTCATAGTTTTTGTAATAGAAATAAATACGTTTCGCACATTTGCACAAGCAAAAAAGTGATTTTTGGGCAATGTGACGTTTTTTTGTTGCCAATTGTTCTGCTCCCTTCACATGTTTTCATTTGCTCCACCATTCTATGAGGGATATCAATCCTGCATCTCAAGCATGTCTCTCCGTTCACTTACCTTTTACTATGAATATGCACATACCCTCCTTAATCTTAAATAAAAGTCCAAATAGTAATCCTAAAATATTTGTCTATATTCCAAAATGTAAGTACAAGCGGGAGCCAATTTTTTGTTTTCATTTCCCCTATCAGAAATAAGTGAAATACATCGAATGATGACGTAATTATAAGGATTTTATATTTCAGTCTCATTTACATAACATATTGCTCAATATCATTTCTGTCGTTCATTATTCACAAGCCTTGCACACTTAAGAAATGAAAAATATCACATTTTGATTTTTACCATAATTTTTGTAAATATATATTGACCATAAGTTAACTTCGGAAAACTTCTTATGCCACAGATCTCTTATGCCACAGTTTTCCCTTCCACCTTCGTTCCTCACATATTTTGATAATAAACACCACTCGCTTGAACCAAAAAACCATCATTTTACTGTAGTAAAGGGTAGCATTTCCGTATTCTAAAGTATGAATTGGTGTATGCAGGTAATTTTGATGATGGAGACTTATTTCATCGCTTTCGTAACACCGTAGAGTTTTTATTTGAGAAATTTATTCAGTTTTTTTTGTGCAATAAATATACTTATAAATAGACTTTAAAACGTTGTGACCGATAACAGTCCTTTTATACAATTGTGTTGGTTAAAGCGTTTTAAGTTTAACATTCTGACTGATTTTGCCGCGTTAGTTTTAACAGTACCCTAAGCTCTGGTGGCGAAATCCGCCATGATGCAAAATTAAACGTATTGACATCGCGGAAACGTATGACTTAAAATTGGTTGGTGTGTTTAAAGAGCAAATAAGGAATGGTCAACCTAAAAGTGTTCGGGGGAAATTAGCGTGTTGCGCTACACGGAGCTGCTCTTGAGCTACTCAAAGTTACGGCATCCAACGATGGATGCCTTAAGATCTCTAATAATATTCATTTGCACATTTTAAAGTTTTCGGCCACTATGTTTAAATCGATGGAGGTCAAGAAAGAGGGTGTGAGTGATTTGAGAGGAACTCTCGAAAAAAGTTTCCCTTCTGGGAAGTAAAGGGAGAAATGCACGATTGCTTGAGGACAACTCTCTCGACCGACGGCAAGAGAAAACTGGGCAGGGACTCAAGAAATGATGTAATGCTATGGCGGCATATTTTCAGGCGGCATAAGATGGAATAGCAAGGAATACTTGTGCCGAGAGTGCATGGAGTCATATTTGTCCATCGTCCCGGATATTTTTTTATTAAACACTTAAATTAAATAACACTATTAGTAGATTTTATCAAACCACAGGACCTTCACTTTTTTCAGGTATTTTACTTGAAGGTTTCAATCACAAGCCAATCTTTGTGGCTTCCATATTCCTCGGGCTATAAACGTTTGACGCTCACGATAAACTATATTGAACGAGGCACAAAATTTGTGGGAATCGAATGCGTAACGGAAACCATTTTCTCACAAATTTCTATTGGTGAGGTGTCTGATAGCGCCGAAAAGGGCGTGGGAGAATTTCATCCACACAAGTTATACATCCCAGTCAGTTGGAAAGACCCTAAAATTGACGAATTCCAAATATTTCGATCGAGGCACTGACTGCGATCCGTTCCTCTCAAGGTCAACGCGGACCTCGCTCCGTTGAGGGAACTACTCATGGAGGAGAGCAGTCCCTTTTTTGGGCACCCTGGGGTCTGGCTTCCTATGGAATGTCGTCGACACACACACACACGCACGCACGCACATCACTTAAACTATTTACAAGTTCATTTCTGGATGACTTGCTCGTCAAATCCAAAAAATGAGATTTAGCACAGTTGAAATCCTCCGAATGGAATGTTTCTCTAGTTCTCCGTTGCGAGGATCACCGCGTCCGCCTGAATCTCTAGGTCTGCTTTTTCTTCGTGAACCTGCACGTACTTGAAGTTCCATGACATCCACAAGAAAATGAACATCACTACGATCATGATGCCAGCGTAGAGGAAGTACTCGTAGGCCTGTTGTCATCAATTAAATATTAATACTATTAGTAACGTAGTGAAACAAATAACTTAAACCTGCCATGGTACCAAATATGAATTTCAAAACCTTTTAGCAGCGTTGTACACGTCGTTAATTGAAATGGGCATCCTTCATCGTATTTCAACCTTTACCTTTATCATCGCACAAGATGAAAAGTTTTCATTAATATTTTGTATCAATTCAAATTTTACGCAGAACTCGGTTGAGTCGTGAATTGAAGAGGTTATTAAAGGAATTAAAATTCGGTTTATTTTGAGAGCACACGTGATAATTAATCAGTTTGCAGTGGAAATAGTCAATCTAAATTGGAAATTTTTATTTGTTTCTCTTATCAATGGATTAATATTAAAATTTTTGAGACCACTTTAAAGTTGCCCTTTGTTATGTGCAACTGGTCATGGAATAATGAAATTATTTTTGTGATACGTTACAAATTTTTCTCGATGAAATTTCCCTTTTGATGCTAATGCATTGAATTGAGCAATTATTAAAAATCTAAAAATGGAAGGAACCTCATTACCTGCTTGTCGAATATCCTGAGTTCCTCTATTACAATGATGATCACGTTTCCAATAGAGTCAGTGAAAAGCCATACAGCTGATACCAAGGACTTCATGCTTGCTGGAGCCTAAAAGAAGCAGTTGGAAAATCATGAAGGTGCCGAGTGAAGTTTAAATGAGAGCGCACATCCGCTGAGAGAAATTCTTTGACTCATGAATTCTCATACGTTCAGCGATATGTAATGCCAAGTTTAGCCCATATGGGTGTTCTTATTTTTATGGTAAGTACCTTCCTTAGTAGGTAATGCCTTCTATTAATTTTGTGTTTTAAATTAATCTTGAAGTCCATTAAACAACTAAGGTTTTTTTATATTTCTAATGCTCCTGTTGTTACAATTAGCTGTTTGTGCTCAATACTATAAATGATGCAATGAAAAATGACTGCGGAAAAGAAGTAGTGAGAATGAATGAAAAGTTTCGCATAGAAACAATTAATGTAGAAATTAAGTCGTCTATGATCCGTGATCCATGGGCGCTTCAAGTTGGGTGAGTTTATTTTTTCAACCTGATCGAGAAAGACTAGGTTTATACCATTAATGAGATCGGAACCGCACCTGCTGAACAGGATTTTAGAGACAAGAAATGTACAGTGGAACTGTTTGTGAAGTTAATCTTTCGGGAAATATTTCCACCGCGCTATACTGAGAAGAAAAAATTGTGAGTATTTTTGCTTTCGGCTATTTGGCAGTGCCATTGCGTGAAAAATTGTAACTATTCAATGTCTTTTATTATTATCAGACAAAAAATGCGATCAATTGCGTCTGGCAAGAGGCTTCCAATAGTTCAGAATTGTTACAGATTTATTCGGAAGTTCTTCGGACGACCAAAATTGCGTAGTTACTGTGGACCTTTAAAAACAGACGAATTGCAATGTCGTTTACCAGTTGAAACCCTTTTGTATAAGTGTCACTGCCAATACAAAACCATTTTTTTTTGATAATTGGTGGGATATGAGCATCACGCAGTTATCAGCCATGATTTAGGTAAAAATAAAACAGCTTAATTTTTTAGGGTTATAGCATTCATGACAGCAACATTCTCTTAGTGAGGCCCGTGCTAACCGCGAAAGTATGAACCATTCGTAAAAAATGGTAAATCCTTTGCACGACCTAAATAATTTAAATAGCCGTGATAAAAAAATATACCGGGCCAAACTTTTAGTTTGAGGTCATTATTTCACCGTATTTTAAAATTATGATATAAAAAGGCGTGCAATACAAACTCGTGAAAAGGAGACTAAAACAGAATAGATAGCTTGCATAACGCAATACAGGGAATTCATTCAGTTACCTTATGATAACTTAGTGTGGAGCGAGAGAGTGATTTTAGCATCCTCTTATGGATTGAATCACCTGAACTTTCGTTTTCATTTGTCACGCTAAATGTTATGGAAGACGTAAAAGATCATATTCATTTCCCTCGGTTTTTTCCAACGCCTAAAAATACCCTTGAAGGATTGTGAATGAAGTAACGGGAGGCGATATTGTACAGGAGTCATATACGACAATTTATGTAGAAATGCATGTGACTTGCCGTTCTAGAAAAGTATGACTGACTTGCCATTCCCCTATATTTTATGAGAGATGAGTGATAGTAATTACCTCTATACATTTTTAATTCCGTCAGGTATGAGTCGAGCGCCAGAATTATGACAGCTGTTTCACCGTTTATTCTGGAAAGATAGCTTTGGTGTGACTCAAGAAAAATTACATGTAAATGGAGGTTAGGATCATCCATGGAAATGGATGGATATCGGTCCAAAGTCAGGGAAATGTTAAAATAGTAGTCCACGGTTGGCTATTTGAATCGAACTAAGCCTGATAGTTGGTTGAGCATCATCCTTACAAGAACCTTGCATAACGAAGGTGATAGCGTCGAATGAATCGATTCCCACCCAAACTTGGAAGGGTTAGTTGGTCCGTTTCTGTAGCATACGAACCTGGGTGAAAGCGAATTCAAGGCCAGTGATGGAAAACATGATTTCTCCCGCAGTGATTACCGCGTATTGCGGCAGAAGCCACATCATATGGATGTTGTTGCTCGGTGTTATCTCCTCAAAGTCAAAAGTCTGCAAATAAGAATTGTAATTAGCTAAAGCTTAGAAATTTAAGATGACATGGCTTCCCGATTCACTTACATAAGAACCGTTGGAATCTCTCACAAGCATGGTGTGTACACCACCTTGATTAACCAACCAATTTCCAAGTAACTTATCGTCTGCGTAGATATTGTACCTGAGAAAAGAAACGTTTTTATGACGTGAATTATCCAGAGTAAGTTCTGATTTTCATTGCTTAGCATGAACATTATGACGTCTGTCGTAACATCATGGCGGTTTTGGAGGGTTTGACTGACTTACTAATTTCATCGATAGGAAATGAGCATTAAAATAAAATGTTTGTTTTCTGGTAAATCAGGAGTTCGAAGACTTACGTTGCCGGCTCCAGTTCATAATAATCTGAGGCTCTTGAGTTCGCTGGTAATGTCAGAGAGGTAATGAGAGACCTTTCATCGTTCCGGAAAACAAATTTGCTCGGTTTCAGTTCCCCATTGTACAGAACCCTGGAATAAATAATAACTTGGTCTCACAATTCATTTATCACAGACTTAGATGATTACCTTAATAGGTAAATTTTGTATTCAATGCGATATATTATTTTTGCAGCAGTCTCTTAAAATGTTATCGTCCAATCCAGGATCATCGAATGAAATTCCTATTTCTTAGAGGCATTTTTTTTCTCATGCCAACTTAAAATGTAGCTTTGAAATAATTTAATGATAAAAACATACCTTACTTTACCATATCCATCAGATGACTTAGCGACTGAGTCCATGAAGTCCCCGAAAATTTCCAGGTGTCCGGATTCAGAGCCAATCAAGTAGGACACGGCCTGTTTTAAAAGTGAAAAATAATTAGTCTCAAGTAAGTAGTTCGGAGAACTTGCGCTTAAATTTCATGTAAAACGTATTGGATTGTACAACACTGTACGAAAAGAATTGTTATGAAGGGAAGTATTTTGGAAGAGTGAAATATTTCTCGAGAAAATTGTGCTCGGGAGTAATTGGAAGTTTTCCATTTGGACTTGATTGGAAGCTTTCCATCGTGAGATAATTTAGCCTCATTGTAGTATGTACCGAACGGGTAGCTACGAGACGCATGGTTTCTTTCTTGGTTTTAATATCCACATCGATAGATGACTAAGATGCCTTGTTATTGGCGATCCAGTCTGGTGCTCATGGACTTTTACAAACCCTAAATTAACCCTCTCGGGTTATGTTTTTCGGAAGTCGTGCTTTGGATTTAATGCAGCTCACTTCTCGGCTTTCGTCTGCCACTGCCTTGCGGAGGTTTCGGGCAGTGCCCTTGTCACTAGCTATTCTTTGGAGGAACGCTGATGGCCACGTCACGTAGATTGGAACTGGTCAGGTTCATAACCGTAAGATCAATTTTAGATGGATGAATGAAACTCTTTTTTTGAGTTTTAGCACTTTTAAAGACGCTGATATTTTTCTCACTGGTTGTCTCTTTCCGATGAAAATGTCTCATTGGCAGAATTCCAGTATATTTTACGTAGAGTATCCTGATCTGTTGAATCTAGTCATCTTCAAGTGTAGAGTTCTTGGAAATAATGATGGTCAGCCCATCTTGTGTACCTACTGAACTCTTTCTCTCATGAGTGCTATAGTGGCACAACGAAGAATTCCATTTTTCTTTTACGGACTGTATATAATGTTTCACTGCGACAGAGGTGATAATTCCTGAGTCTCTGCATCGTTCGATTAAAGAACGAAAGAAGCTTCCATATATTTTATCTGAGCTTCTCAAACCCCTTGATCTTCATGGCTATCCCCTCCCCATAGAAACAAATAAAAGAAAAATATGCAGTTTGAAACGGCGGGAAGAAAGAATAAACCTAGTTAATTCCACAGGTGATATTTATTCGTACCTCCCGGGCTTCAATACTAAGTACAGTTACTAACTTCCAATACTATCATTTTTGGGCCAGGGGCGTTGGTGGGGTTTGGGAAGGAGTGTGGTAGGACTGGCCAGGAGAAGGGAAGACGGAGTTGGGACGCAAAAGTCGCTGCTGTATTCGACATCACCAGTAAAATTAGCTAAGTTCATTCCTTCCTCTCCTCATGGATAAGCCTTATAAAGTCCAGCCTGAAACTATTAGTTAAATTTGAAACAGATTTTTTCAAATTTGGAAATTAGGAACCGATGCACAGAAACCTACCTATTTAGGTCGGAGATAAACCATGCATCGATGCTTCAAGGACTGACCTGAGGAAGTCAGCAGAACCGCTATTATCATGAAAATGAACAAACGTGGAACAAATCCCGAAAAAAGAAATATCTCATAGTTGAAACTGGAGTGATTTCGAGAGGTGTTGGAAAAGTGAAGATAAGGAGATTTGTTGAAAAATTCGATCACGATTAATTTGATAATGACAATCATTTTCTGAAGGAGTTTAAGGCCTTGAAGGTTAGATATGAAATTCCACCAGTGACCTTTGCAGTTAACTGCGGAGGACACAGGAACCTTTACGCTTCCCTTGAAAATCCATTCTTATCTCCAAATCAAATCTCCGAATGGAATAAATTATTTCCATATATAGCAATCCGTAATTTCAGATTGCAGATGGACTCAGACATTGAGATTATAGCGGTGTAGTTCTCCGACACAAGACTGGGGAAGTAGTTTCAAAGAAGGTTGCGGAGTTATTCAAATTGTACTTACCTCATTTAACAGACACTATTTCTTAATATGAACTTCATGAGCAGGAATTTATTATGCAAGCGATATTTTTTATACAAGATGGAGATACACGGAGTCTCTTGATGGAAACGAAGAATATTTTTAATGTTATGTTAAATAACAAATAACTCGGATCCCCATAATTCCGACCAGGTGCTCTACCACTTGAGCTACCAAGACGTCCTCTTTCCCTGTGGAAATTAGGTTTCGAGTTCGGCTCAAGGCAAATGATTTTTTTCTCTGTGGAATTTCTGCTATTGTGCACTTCAGAGGGAAACGCCGTAAAGGTTCACCTAGCAATTTCGCGATCCTACAATTTATTATGTCATAAATCAACGATAAATTTTTTCACGCTATGCATTGAACATTCAATCGGCAGTTTCCTACTTTAAAAAATTGTCTTGTTCTCAAAATACCTTTGTATTGAGAATTATTCTTGAAATCATGGCAGAGAGACTTTGGAATATGCTGAGTGAAAATGTTACACAGCAATTCTATTTGATCATTTTGCACAATCCATTTTAATTGCTATCTGACAGAAATTTTCTGAGGCGGTGAACATTCTTTAGAAACTATAATATACATATGTATAGAACTTAACAACCATACGTTGTTGAGTTCTGTAGTTTGAAATATTTACAAAATTTGTGTTCGAACGTTGGACAATATGATTCGCGGTAAAATTGGTGGTGAAAAAGCAGCTTGGTTGCAACCGGGAGTCTCAACAGGCACGCCCGAATTTTAACCCGGACCGATCGTTCCTAGGACCACTCAACTCACCACGTTACTCTGCAGCCTCTGCAGTCACTTTGTACTCTGCGTCATCTAAAACTATTGATCACTCTCTGACTCTCGAGGGACTCATTGTATTTTATCTCGCCCAGTTTGCTGCTTTATTGTTGAAATGTTGGCTCCAATATAAATGCAGGCCCCTCTGTTGTGCGATATGAAAACTCTCGCATTGGGTTTCGAACAACTTTAAACCTAAAGTGCTTGTACCGAAGTGATATTTTCAAATATAATTTTTACAACGTCTCACAAATATTTTAAGGCCCAAAAGAAAATATTCGTTAGAGGTATTCACGAAAACAATCGATTTCTGTGTTTTATGCAGATTGTCTAAAATACTCTGAAATACTTCATTGCGTTATTTATGAATATTAATATGTACTCGTTTTAATGGCTACTTTTCACTAGTACTGATGTTATAATAAATGGTAAGATAATTAATACTAAGGTGAATTATTTTTCATTTAAATTCATTATTTTAGCGTGTTCTAAAACAATCATGGATTTTATAGTAAAGCTGTTTAATCTTGCCCAACAATGGTAGCACATATAGGTAAGACCCGAACTCCATACAGTAAGTGGCTTAAAAACGTAGCTAAGCCTGATATAGTTCAAGAGAAATTAATTTAATGAAATCAATTCATTTCGAACTCCTGTTTCAGATGAAGTTAATAACAAATATATGACATTGCTCTAATGGAACATGTGTGAATATGCTCCCAAATTGGAATTGTGAATGCAGACATGCAATGCATGTAATTTTATTTCGGGGCTTAAAATATTCGTGAGGCGTCGTAGAAAAAAATTTGAAAGCATGCCATCGGTGCAAGACCTTTTGATTTAAAGTTGATCAAAGCCCACCGTGCGCCAGTTGCGTGGTCGTTGGCAATCCTTGCGATTTGAATGGATGTAAAAACAAAACCTCGGTTGAGAAGCGTTGGGTAACGACTACTTCTGGGCACATTGATACGCTCATCGTTTGTGCATTTATATGTGAATGTGGCAAATGCATTTGTGTTATGACAGGAAATAACATAGCTCGGGTTTTACGGAACGTGTTCAAAGGTCTCTTTCTTGGATTCGAACCTGAGATCTCATGTTAAAAGTTCAAAGTTCTACCCACTGGGATGGTACTCCGTTCCAATTCCAACATTTCACATTTTGTGACATACATTTTTTAAATTAAAATGTAATGATTGGCGTGAAGGCTTTCAAAAGGCATTTTTATGTTGAAAATGTGGGCGTTTACTTGAAACCGAAATCGCTATTTTGCGCACGAAATAGTTAGGTGAAAACGAAAAATAAATTTCAGTGAAAAACTTATTCTTCTAACCATAGCCGTTCACTCATAGATCAAAAATTAAAATAAGCAAAAGGTTACGCCCACCAAACGAGCTGCGTTAAGGATTACTACGTCATCCACCTCCCGTCCTTGTTTTGAGGAAGAACGGGAAGGGAGCGGAGGTGGGGAGGGGAAGTCTGCCTGAAGAGATCCTGTCGCAACCACTTCCATTGGAAGAACCAGCTGTGTGTCCCCCATTGTGATTGAGCGAAGGAGCTTCGCGGTCTCAGTTATGATTGGACGAAATGGATGACGTACGAGTCCTTTGCACGCCCGCTTTTCCGAAAGGGTTAAAAACATCATTTTTGCAGCTTATGACTCGAGAAGTAATTGACGGATCGAAGAACGGAAAACATGGGTCTTTTTATTTTACAAACTCAGATTCGGCAATTAAAAAACTATGGTAAACGACCCCATTGACGCAGGATTAGGTCGTATCGAGGAAAATACATTTTTCTAGAACAAAAATATATTTATTGAGGTATTGATGGAATGCTCGTCAGGCTCATGCCAATATCATTCTTCACGCTTTGTTTTTGTTCATTGGAGTAATTGGACTTTTTCGTCCCCGAGGATATTTTTTCCTGAAGGATTGATCTTTCCTGATCAGATTATATCATCCTTCGCCTCAATAAAATGGCATTGAATGTATTGAAATTTGTAGTGCAAGAGTGTGTGGCCGTATATTTCCTTTAGAATGTATCATTAAAATGAATCGTACCTCCTTTTCAAATGTGTTGATATCTTTTGTGGCGTTTCCTTCGATTCCACACGTTACTGAAAGTGGTAGCAGCGAAACTCCATCGACTTTCATGTGCTGATTTGTCCAGTGCTTCATGGATGGTATCTGGAATTCTACAGGTTTAAATCCGACTTCCATGGTGCCAACACAGTCTGTATCCAGTCCATTGAAGATGCGGAGCTGTCCTTCACCAGCACCGGGTATAACGGCCAGCGATCCCTTGTAGAAAAGAAATGGCAAGCAAAATATCAATTAATATCTTGATCTTTTTATCACGAAGGAAAGTTCTCCTAACTGATAGTAGGTAACACGTTACAGTTACGTTTTTAGGAAAGTATTGTTGGAATTTATTGGCACTATTTCCATGTTCAATTCATGTCGAAATGAAAACGTGTAGAATCATTGAAATGTAGTGATTGCTCAGTTCTATAATTGTTCATGTAATTTCTTGAATATTTTCAACTCTATTGCATGATAATTATAAGCCAGGTTCATGGAATTTTGGATAAATGGAACACGTTGAAATACTATGAAGGATATGTGGTAGGAGAGTAGCAACTGTGGAATATCCACAGACGATTTAAATACTGGCATATTATTCTTACCTCAATTTGAAGGTCCACCAAACCCGATAGCGCGAATGCCAAGCCAGCAAAGCATCCGCCGACGAATATTCTGGGAATTGACGTGGTCAGCAGACGACATTTTGCGAGGAGTGGATATATTATGGTTTCGAAGAGGGGGATGAACGCCAAAATCAAGAGAGGGTTGACAACTTGCATTTGATCTGGCTTCAGAGTGAAATTTCCCATTATTCCATTCATTTGCAGGGCTTGGAATGTCCATCTTGATCCCTTGAGGGGAAGAAATAGAAATGAGTGAGCTATGAACACCGGGTGAAGACCAGTCTCGTGATAAAATAATCCAAATAAACAGTTATAATAAATCACGTGACACTTCTGTTTGTTTTACATCCTGTTGCCGTTTTTTTAGATTCAGATGTCCTTCGCTCGCGTTTCATGCTATTTTGCAAGAAGAGTAATTTTAGCAAGCAATATCAATATTTCAATAATTTATTTGGAGGCAAGGCAATTTTTTTATTACAGTATTTGATTATGTTTCCATTATAGAGCTCATATCATTTGGCGCTTAGTTTGGCCACAAAGATCATCAGCACTCTTTGGGACTTTTCATTAGCATTATCTTAGTTCATATTTATTTCACCAATTCACGGGAGGCCCGTATAAATAACAGTGGCTAAGCTGCCGCGACATGTGGGTACTCTTGTTACCTGCTGGTCAAAAAGAGCCCAAAACACAGGCAAAGGCACGAAGAGAGCCAGCACGCGAAATGCGCCCTTGGTGTCATCGATTAGTTTCTGCTCAAATTTGTCGGAGGCATAGTCAAGCCAGTGATCCTTCTTAGGCCCCTTACTTTTGAATCGTTGGACTACAGCATGCTGAAATATAATTTTTAATCGCAAAGTAAGCACAGCTACCATATTTTATTCTTCAATGCTGCATCAAAACTTATGGAAGTCCATAGTTAACGTAAATGAAGTGTTCAACTTTATATTCAAACTTACGTTCACAAGTTTGCAGATCTGAAGCAATAAATTTCCCTCGGGCTTCTTGATGATGTACATTGACTTTCCAAGCAGGAATAAGGCTATAATAAAAAATGACGTCACTCAAACAGTTATTCATATAGATGTATATGGTGTGGGTATATATAGGTGTTATTGTCGGTTACGTGACTTTATCCTCACTTTATCAGTTAAAACGTTTTAAAAAAAATTAAAAATGTATGAAGTTCCGTTGGAACTCCTTAGCTGCTCAAAGGTTTCGTGAAGTAACCAGAATAATTTGTCCCTGAGGTGTGACCACTTACGATGGAGAGTTAGAGGGAGGTTGATGACTACATATTTGAAAGAAGGACTAGAAAAGAGTCCGTAAAACGCAAATGATGGGCCTACAATACGTAATCACGCCACAATTCTGTTGAAAACTCCACTTTTAATCTCCTTGATAACAAACAAGTTCACGAATATGAGCTTGCCAACTTAAGGTCGAACAGCATCTCAGTTATTTTCACCCTGATATTATGGTGATGATAACCAGAAAAAATGCTCCAATTTGGAGGTCTTTCTGTGGAAAATGATATTTGTCAACGTGATGCAACTTGCGACTCAAAATTAAGAAGGGAATTAAAACTTAGTAACGCACACTACTTCATCCGACAGTACAAGGCATTGGCCCGTTACTATTTATAACATAATGATGCCACGAATGTTATTTTATAACTTGATGGAAAATAACGTGCTGGGGCTCAATTATTGACGATCATATTTCTGGAATAACATGCGAGTACTCTTTCAAATGAGTAACAATACAGTAATAGGAATGAAAATATTTTGATCACGTCCACTATTCTGAATTAAAGCTTGGGGTTGGGAGACTGGGATTCATCAAAATGGTACTGGGAAAATGTGATGATCATGTACGAGAAACCAGCTACTTTTTCCTTGTTAGATCTCATCTGAAATACGCTGCCAGTATCCTTACGAAATATGATTAAATAATGAACTTGAGCCTAATCCTTTTTATGCATGATATGTAATGCAAGTTTGGTGTGAATTCACCCTCTGCCGCACACCTTTATGGTGGCTTGTAGGGTATTATGTTGATGCAAATGAAAGCTCATGTCATAAGGTTATAGGCGTGGCCGACGAGTTGCTATCATATAGGTCCACACTTCAATTATTATTGAAATAGTGATTAGTGATCGCAGTGGTTTATAAAGTTTTGACGGTTCGATTTGAGGGTCCGTACTCACCAAGGGATATGACCATGAAGATGGCGGGTATTCCGAAGGCGAGGGAGTAGCAGGTGTTTTCGCCAAGGCACTTGACGTCCTGCCTGAGGACCGGAGTGAGGAACGTGGAGATGAGGCTGCCGGAGTTGATGGCGAAGTAGAAGATGGAGAAGAACTGCTTCTGCTGCTTCTCCTGCTCGGGCAGCTTGAACTGGTCACCTCCGAACGACGAGACGCACGGCTTGATGCCTCCCGTGCCCAGGGCGATCAGGATTAGGCCGATGGTCGTCATGGCCCTGCAACGGGAGCGACCTCAACTTCTTGTAAAGGGTGGTGGGGAGCGTGGGAGGACGTACGGGCGCTACCGCCCGGAATCGTTGGTGACCCTATCGCCAGCTTCACCGTTAGCTTCGACGAATTCACAGGTAAAAAAAGGGCAGCTTCAAATGCAATACGCAGCTTCGAATGTCATACCACCATCGTGCGTGACACATAGTGCTCACATCTACCACAAGACTTTGTAGACACATGCCATGCTCAAAAGTATCTAAAACCACCGAGCTTTTGCGTTTCTCATTTATTAGTCTGGTAATCTCCCATAGAAACGCGCAAAATAGACCTAAAAATCAAACGCACCAACCTACTTAATGAATTATAACCCCATTGCGTTCCATAAAAATTATAATGGGGTCGTTTACCATATTTTTTATTGCCGAAGATGATAGAGTTTGTAAAATAAAAAGACCCTATTTTTCCGTTTCTTGATCCGTCAATTATTTTCGAGTTATAATCGGCGAAAAACTGATGTTTTTAACCCTTTCGGAAAAGTGGGCGTTGTGCAACCTCTGACGTATATCGACTTAGTCCAATCACAACTGAGCCCGCGAAGCTACATCGCCTTATCGCAATGGGGGGGGGGGGGGGGGGGGGGGGGGGAACACAGCTGGCTCTCCCAATGGGAGCGATTGCGACAGAATCTGTGCGAGCAGACCTTTAGAGAATCCCCCTCCACTCCCTTCCCATAAGAGCAGTCAAGGACGGTAGGAAAATGACGTCAATGTTATCACAGTAGTTTTTCGGTGGGCGTCACCTTTTGCTTATTTTAATTTTTGATTTATGAGTGAATGGTTGTGGTTAGAAGATTAATTTTTTCACTAAAATTCTTTTTTCGTTTCCATCTAACACTTTCGTGCACAAAATTGTGATTTCGGTTGCGAGTAAACGCCCCCATTCTCCCTCAATTTCCGCCGGAAATGTGGCGCTTTAAATTCTCTATCAATCTTACTATCATTTGATCTCTGTGATCAAAGTTACAAGAGTGTGACTGAGGTCTTTGAATATGTTTTTGACAATTCAGGAATGCAGTCCACCAAAGCACCTCGGCAAGAGATGCCCTTTAAGCATAAATATTTTATCGAATGTACGATTCCATTGCATCCCAAAACATTTGAATATAAAGCTACAGCAAGCCTGTTCAGTGACACATGTGTCCATCTCGTGTATTCATAGAATAGTCATGGAAAGAGTTGATTTCCCTTCATAGTACTGGCTGTTATTAGGTAGAGGCGACCGACGGTTGGGACCATTTAGGAGAGGTGGGTGGGGGAAGGAATTAATAACGGAAAGGAGGTAGAAACCTGGTTTTCGCATTAGCCAGCTCTTCACGAAAGGCGCCTAGGGGGTCCACGGTTTAACATCCCATCCGACGGACGGAGTGCTGAACTTAAAATTCCCTCCACTAGGAGGCACCCAAGTGGGGACCGGTATGCCAATTATAAGTCCGTGTCGTGTCGAGTTTTGAACCCGGACCAACGGGGTGGAATGTCAGTGCTTTAACCACCACACCGACCCAATGGGTTTCACTTTCTTAGTAATAGTTTGTGTTATAATGTACTCACACTGCCCCGCCACGGATATCCGGCACTGCTCCCACTGACAGCACAATGTTGCCTATGACGTAAATGATGGAGACGTAGAAAATGGTCCTGAAAGTGTAAATCAGAAAATTTGCCATTAGATTATGCGTCTTAAAATCGCTGTATAGTGTTCACCTTAGCCGCATGAGAACATATTATAAGCACACTGACAATGATAAATGTCTTTCAACACATAAACTTAATTTCACTGGAGAATGGATTTTTATTTTATAAATTAGCTCTTTTTACGTTTAAAACCTCGAGTAGAAGAGATGGACGCAGAAAAACATATACGTTTTGAGTATTGGAATGGTAATTAAGTTGTTATCAAATGTGCTGAGGGGTAGAGTAAACAGTGAGAGGTTAATGGCACGTAGGAAAAAAGTGTAATCGTGTCTGGGTCACAATCGTCAACAAAAAATGCGTGACTTGGAGCCGATATCATCTCATGTTCCAGCATGGTTGACCGTACAAGACTAATATTTTCTCTCCGAAAGTTTCAAACTTAAAGCAATTTATTCTGCCGTACTATCGTAATAGATATGAAATTGTAGCAGAGGTTTCAAGGTGATCACACAGCTATGCAACACCATCTAACCTACCTTAAACCGAAGGTTAATGCTGAGGCAAAGCCAAAACTCATGTATGAGGGAGAAAAAACCCGTGAACTCTGGGTTATTATGCCGGCGCGTTAGCGACCAGACTACTGCGGCCGTCCTAATAGAGAAGGCTGGCAGCATTTCAAATTTTACCCCTTTAATTTATGTGTGAGCTGTATATACAGATGATAGGGTAAAGGGGGGTGAATCGGACCAGCGGGTGAATAGGAACGCTTTTCAAAAAGTGCGCTCAGACCCGAAACGGTATCACTTGAGACTGACTACGTTTTAGGAATTGCTTCTTTGTAATCTTGTCCTTCTAGTAGAGTGAAAACGAGAACTCGACGACTGAATTTAAGCAAATGATACTCTGTCGAATGGAAGCCTACCATACGAGAGAGGTGTGAAATTGGGTATTTAGAAAACCTCGTATAGGTTCAAAGTAAGGTGACATTGTAGCGCTTACTCAGATTTCAAGTTTTTCTTTCCTGAAAGGAAATCTAATACCATAGCTGCCACATTAGGTTACTTTTTTGAGCCTTGTATGAATATCGGAGTTACCAAACATGATACAAAATCATATTACTTAGTCGGGTGAAAAGGACCAGCACGCGCAGGAGTTCAGTTCCAAGCCGCTGATCGAGGGTGAAGCATTGAACCAGTTATACTCAACTGACACTTGGAAAAATTCCTTCTGCTACTGAAAAGTAAGTAGATATACAACTAATATTGATAAATTGCTTACTTACACTTAATGTTTTACATTAAAAACATCAAATGTTTATAAGAATGTTTGAGCGAAAGTGGCTAAAAATTTGTTTTTAGGCCATACTCTTTTATTTAAGTATTATAAGAAGTTTAATGGAATAAACCTATTTTAATGCTATTCTATATCACGTTATAGATATTTACTACGTATAACGAGGAGGAGGAAAGAGATTTTCCCCGTCATAGAGGTGAATTATTACGGCGACGAGCACGATTTACAGGCTGAGCGAGAGGTAAGCTACCTTCGTTTGATGTAACATATGTTGTGTACTGTTCCATATATATTAACCAATTATTCGCTGAAACAATATCATAAAACACGCATTTCGTGATGGAAATTTATTGTTATTAATTCACATTGAGTTCCATACCTATACATTCTACATTACTCAGTGGTCTATATTTTCCAATCTGAAAGAAAAGGAGGTGATATAATGTACGTGATAGAGGGATTGCCAGAGTATTAAATATTATATATGGCAACAGAATTAGTTGTGGAACGCCTTACAACCTCCTTTTGATAGCGTAACATTAGCAAAATTTCATTTAAAACGTATTTGTGAAAGTGATAATTTTCACTTACCGTTAATGTTTTTCCTTTTGGATTAAGATGGGAAAGTACCGGCGAAAAACGGAACAGACATGGACAGAGGAGGATATGAGAATGGCGCTGAAAGCTTTCAGAGGGGGAAGAAGCATGAGGCATTCTGCCGAACTTTTCAATGTTCCCCGTACTTGCCTCTATCGTAGGATAGTAGCGGATACGGAAAAATTGAAGACAAGAGGGGGCAAAATGTCTTCTCAGTGGAAGAAGAGGAAGCATTAATTAGAATAATTCTTAGGTTATGTGAAATTGGGTTCGGATTGACAAGAGATGATGTCATGAAGGTGGCATATGAATTTTCCATTGAAAACAACATAAAAAACAATTTCTGTGCGTTAAAAAAACGAGCAGGCAAGGATTGGTTCTTGAATTTTATATCTAGACATCCTTTAAGCCTTCGAAAACCCGAAGGTTTGTCAGTGGCTCGAGCTGAGGGTTTAAATAAGGAAGATGTAGACGATTTTTTTTCAAAGTTAACTATTTCGATGGCTGAGGCTGGAGTTATGGATAGGCCCCACCTTATATACAACGTTGACGAAACGGGATGTGTATTAAATAATCGCCAAACCCAAAAGAATGTTGCAAGAACAGGATCTAAGGTAGTCATAAAACAGACGTCAGTGGAAAAGGGGGAATTGGTGACAGTTGTTGCGTGCTGCAATGCAAGTGGACATTACATACCACCTTTTGTAATTTTTAAGGGGAAAAAGTTCCATAAGGAATGGGAGGATGGATTTCCGTTGGGATCTAAAATTTTTATGTCAGATTTAGGGTGGATAAATGAGGATCTTTTTTTGGAGTGGCTAAAGCACTTTCAAGCAAACAGGATTCCTGGCCGATGCATTTTAGTCCTCGATGGCCACGCATCACACAAGACTCTTCCTGTTCTACTGTTCTGTGAAAGGAATGAGATCACTCTCATTCTCTTATCACTGCCCAGCCACACTACACAAAGGTTGCAACCTCTGGACAGGTCTTTTTATAAACCATTAAAGACATACTACGATATTGAAACAAATGCGTATATGACAGTTTGTAAGGGGGATAGAAAGATGACTAAATTTAATTTTGGTCGGCTTTTTCGAAATGCATGGAGCAAAGCCGCAACAATCGGCAACGCTGAAAATGGATTCCGATCAACAGGAATATTCCCTCTGAATCCGGGTATCTTGACGGAGTTAGATCTTCATCCTTCTAATCTCGGAAGCTCACACGCCCCAGAAGAAGCGTCAACTCCTTTTTCGACAAATTCATCTTCCGATCAAAAATTAACTGCCAGTCCCTATGAAGAAAGCCAATCCTCGACATCAACATCTGAGGAATCGTCAAATACTTTGGGTAGGTCTTTCCATAATTTACTACCTACACCAGAAAAAAGAATGAAAGTCAATGTGAAAAGGTCAAGAAAGTAAATTGCTCAAATACTTACTTCTCCAGCTGTAATAGAAGAAACAAAGCAACGACTGAAGAAACAAAATATTAGGAACGCGAAGGGAACTTGCAGAAACTTATATGAATCATCTTCAGATAGGGACAGCAATACTGAGAATGGGGAAAACTCAGCTGATGATACGCTTTGTGGCTTCTGCTCCAAGTCTTATAATTGTGCGAATTCGTCAAAGTTTAGAGACTGGATTAAGTGCATGAAGTGTAATTGTTGGTACCATGAGCTGTGTGTAGGTGCTAAGGGGCGAGATAAATTTACTTGTGGTAAATGTGCTTAATTGTTTTGGTAAATTTGTTCTATTTTGTTCTATATGTTCAGATTTGGTGATGTATGTCTATTTGTAAAGTTATGTTTGACTCTAAGAAGGTGTCGTCGAAATATCTCCAGACTGCACTACATTGTTAATAGCAATGATGCAAAATTTCAAAATTTTATGGAATAAAACTTAAGAAAACTAAAATTTATAACGTTATTTTACTGGTCCGATTCAGCCTCTAATCTGGTCCGATTCGCCCTCCAAGTCGTCGGGCGAATAGGACCATGCAGTCTCTTGAAGAAATTGCTCCAGGACCGTTCTATTCAGAGCAACCACGCTGAAAATTGCGTTTTAAACTGGAAAAACATCAAGTCCTTTGCTGATAATGCTTTCAGAATGTAACTGTTTACACAAACGAGGAAATCGACGATTTTCCTTTTTGTGGCCCGATTCACCCCCCTTTACCCTATTCTGGGGCTACTATCTCATTATATGGAAACCTCATTAGACATATTTGCGACATTGAGTTAAAAAGTCTATGATTTACTATGGTAGGAATATAAACCATCTTATTCCGCGCGGGTAGACCTCATCTGATACATGAATCTATCCTTTTGAAGTTTAGAAATTGTACACTCCCGCGTCGATAATAGAAGAGCGGAAATGTGGTCGCCGTTCCTTGAATTCGCTCGACGCATTGACGAGTTCAACTTGCACAGAACGTAGCTTGGTCAGCTATACAAGCTAGCTCAGTGCCCCTCGAGAGGTCACTGGTGTCGATGGCCACAACGAGGAAGAAAAGTCTCACCCCAGGGCGGGTGTGTTAGACACCGTCGGGATTATCTAGACTACATAACCAAGGAGTCACGTGGTATAAACACGAATGGTTCGCAAATTCGGTGGGCTAAAAACGTCTCATTCATTGTTTAATTTCGTGTTTTATATCATCTGGGGGCTCTATAGCCGAGACAAATGAGAAAAACTCAAGTGAAAACAATTATTGAGGTTGTAATCGGCGGTTAAAACTCCAAATTTGTGGACCATTTGTGTTTATACTACATGACTGTTTGGCTACCCATTCGAGATGACTGCGACGGTTTCAGACGGTTTTTAACATGAGAGTGAAGTGTCGGAATTCTCTTTGGGAAGGGAAAGGATTCCTGGCGCCGAGTACACGCTGGGGGATTCTTTACTCACCGGAACCTTCCCAGGACGCTGTCAGCCAGCATGGCACCAAGGAGGGGTGTGAAGTAGGTGACCAGGACGAAGGCGTGGTATATGACCGTGGCATTGTCCTCCGAGAAGTGAAGGATGGTGCTGAGGTATATCGCCAGGATCGCTGTGGAGAATATTTTCAACATTTTCATGTGGACATCAAATCAAATGTACTTACTCGTGCACCGACAAACGTTCGTTCAGCCGATTTTCTTAATTTTAGTTACCGAATTTCCATATGGTCTTGGCGACTGAGAAGTTACACTCATAAGAAGAGGAACGGTGTTTACCTCCCCTTTCAGCCAAGTCATAGCTTATGGTATTTCAGCGAGATGATTGATATTTGAACACCTGCTGTTGAAGAACAGTTTCAACGAGTAGCGATACAAATTTTGGATACCGTTTTACCATTCTTGCGTAAGATTAGCAAGTCCTACTAAAAAAGAGTATGGGTTAGGGAGAAAGGCGGTGGATGCTTAAGTGACTGAGGTGTGAGCTGTCTTTAAATGCGTTATTTCATTGGTAATCGTTAGCCGTAAAAGGTCACCATTGTTAATGAAATAAGTTAGTTGGTTAGTTTGACTAGCAATGAGCCCTTAACTTTTCGAAAATTATACCATATGATGATTTGCTGGGCTAAGAGGAGACAGTCAGTCTTTTGTGCCAATGATTCAATGCAGAGTAAAAACGATGAAGGATTTTTGGTCCACAAAATGAATTAGGGGTCCATAAACCCCTTGATCCACAAAAAATGAATTTTGAAAATTTTGAAATTGACGATTAGTTCTATCATCGAAAATATATCTAACATGATTATAGTTTATAATATTTTGGGAAAAAACATATTTACGTATTCTGGCTTCCTCCATCTTCAAATCCAAACAGATACAACCACCATCATAATCATCGTCAACCATCATAATAATTCACATTGGCGAAATATTATACCATCATTTATATTTTGAAATTTTATTATTGCTAATTTATCTAAGGCACAGGCCGTTTTCAACTTAAATGCTATTCAAAAAGCAGATTATTATTTCAGACGAGAAGAACAACCCCTGTCCCATACAAATTACACTTTGCAGAGGAGTTGTTTTTATTTTCTCCATACACTGCAATAAGGGCTTATTTTTGTCTCGAAATTCCGAATGTCGGATAACTCTTTAAGGCCGCCGAACACTTTAACTGCATTCGAAATAATGCATAAAGCAAAGAAGTTCTCTGAGGGAAATAAAACAATAAAACGGCTGTTAGTGAAATTAAAATATTTTTTGAACAGTTTTTGTTTGAGTAAATTCAATAAAGGACACCGAACCGATAATTCTATTTTCTATGAACCCAATGAGAGTGACTGAGACATCGTTTTTTTATTTTATCAGCCCTCTAAATTGAAATATCGGAATTTATTATCTCATGTTATCTTATCATACAAGGACGGAGGCATTTAAAATTTGGTGTTGCAGAAGGAGAGACAGATAAACCGTGGAATTAACGAAGCGTTATCAAGAATGTAAGAAAAAAGACGTCTGAAAAAAATGTTGTGAACATGGCAGAGCCTTATTGGACAGGTATGAAACATAGGTATTGATATCTCATGAGGACAGTCGTTGAAGGAAACGAATTGAACGGATGGCAAATGAACACCTCCTATGAGTGTATGGAGAAGGTGAACATTTTAGAAGAGAAGAATCATGTCAAGTATGAAAGGTTAGTCGACGCTAAAAAAGAGTTGCATCTAACCCACCTTGTAGGCCATGATAAGTGCTGACGTTGATGAATGAGGGAATACCGCAATACATTAGGCACATTTTTAACTCCATTGAAAGCCGCAACGCTATCCGTAATAATTTCTAATATACTTCATTGTATTACCTGCATATTTCTAGTGGTATAGAATTGACTATTTGACAATTCTAGCCATATTTACATGTAGACATATTGACAATTGTAGCCTGCACAGTTACAGTAATTTCTAAAATACTTCATAGTATTGCGGCTGTAAATACAAGAGTAGAAGTGAGGAAATATGTCACTAGAACATACACCTGGAGCATGCCACTATATGTCAGCGAAGCATGGACGATTACAGCAGCACACAGAAGTCAAGGCTGGAAGCATTTGAAGTGTAGTGCTACCGAAGAATGATGAAGATAAAATGGATCGACCGAGTGACAAACGAAAAAGTCTTAAGAAGACTGGGAGAAAGGAGAAAAGGGAGAAGTCTACTGAAAACCTTAAGAAGAAGACGGGACAACTTAAACGGCCATATCTTGAGGCACGATAGCCTGATGAAGACAATCGTCGAGGAAAGAGAGAACGGGAAGAATGGAAAAGGTAGGCTTCGTATGAGATACATGGAACAGGTTGTGAAGGATGTAAAAGAGAAGAAATACGTAAATATGAAGATATTAGCAGATAGAAGATCTCAGTGGAGAGCTGCGTCAAACCAATCCTAGGATTTGAAGATGCTTGTCTTTCGGGGTTCCCTCCGCGTTGGTCCATGGTTGCTCGGACAACAGTTTCGCCGGCGTTGCAGTCGGCTTCCACAGGTCACTTCACTGACCTGAGGAAGCCGACTGCAACGCCGGCGAAACTGTTGTCCGAGCAACCATGGACCAACGCGGAGGGAATCCCGAAAGACAAGCATCTTCAAGTAAGACAACCCGCGGAAGCCTACACAAGGATTACAATCCTAGGATTGTTGACCCCTGATAATGATGATGAGTACCTGCTGTGTGCAGGCGCGATTCGTCATTGAACGGGTGTAAGGGAACAGCACGAACTGCTTGTTTAACCGCGTACGTACTTGTGCGTATTAGAGGTGAAACATTAGCTACAAAGTACCTAATCGCCATCGTAGATGCTCAGGTCATGGAGGTGTGATTATGTATTCGAGCTAGAAGTTATATAGGTACAATTGTGTCCGTCTCAAAATTCTTAGCAATTTCTTAAACTGGCGTTCAAACTTTCATTTGGATCGGCTTTTGGGGTCTGGAAACTAAAACATGATGGTAGATCAGATGAGAAAACTACGGTTACTCTAGATTTTATTCGTGAAACGACTTTCTTAAGTGAGCTTAAGGCGAAAGCATTATTTGCCTCAAGTCATCGCATGATTGACATTTTCAAAAATACAGATTTTTTCTGTTGAATCCATGCATTTCCGAGTATTCTTTTTTCTAATTCCTGTTGGATGTTGGTGGACCAAAACATGGAATTCTGCGCAGAATGGGATCCATGTTTGACGTCACGCTAAGGCGCAGAATGAATGAGTTTGGAAGAGTGGATGTCAAACCTTTCACTGTCGCGGAAACAAAATTCATTCCGTTCCCTCTGTTCTCCCGTGGAATAAGAGGAATCACTGCTTCTTATATTGAAATGATAAAGTTCTGACATGGCCGATCTAGCCAGACTAGTAAAACACCAACACCTACACCTCAAGGGTCGTGACTTCGAATCCCACATCGTGCTGGCATTTTGCGTTTGTCTTAAGATTAATAACTTTGGTTAGACTGTGTGATATTACCAAGCCGTTGGAGTGGCAAAAAGAGATATTATCCTCATCTATTATCTATCTACTACTCTCCTGTCGGGAGTAACTGTTCACAAATTAGAATAATTGAAAAGATAAGTAGGTAGAATTTCCCTACACATGCTTGGCACCGCTGTTTTTGACCTCGTTTTTCAGAAAGAGGAAAATATATGTTATTGTGAAGTAAAATTTGGCATGTGAGTGGGGATACTCGAGCAATATCGTAGGGGATCTCCTCCAGAATAAAAAACTGGAATGTTTAATTCAGTAGAAAACTACACAATTTCAGATTTCGAAGAGGTTGATGAGCAGAGATCTGTGGATTCAATGGATTGAGGAATTCCAAACGATTCAGTACCTTAGAAAGTATTTAATTCCGAGTAATTATATTAAATTAATTGCTTAAATACGTCTTTAGCCAGATATATTAGCGGTTAAATTTCAAATTTTGTCTAAATTTTAAAAATATTTGTTTAACAGGGATAAAATCATTATCACCTAATAGATGCTAATGATCTGGATGTATCAAGCCAAATATTTATATAAGCCAATATAAGCCAAGCTCAGTTTTTATTTATAATTGAAATAAAAAGTTTGTAATTTGTCTTGCATGGTTTTCACCACTCTTCAGATAAACCAGACGATATTGCAGCTTATGCATCATCACCTTTGAAGCAGAAGGATGTTATCGTAAAATTAACAGTCTACTCTTATGAAACTGGAAAATTTTTCACTTTTCTCTTCGTCTTATCTAGCATTGTGCTGTTTGTTAATCACTTCTTAGATCTCAACATCAAAATTGGCACGTGCGTATTGCTAAACTGCAAAACTGAAATGGGAACATCCGCCTGGCACTTCACAATGAAGGATCTTGTAGATGAAAGAGTTAATTGTTCTGCTGACCTATAATTTCCAACTCAAGTAATAAGCAGCCCCGACCTCACTCTTACGGATGAATGGCATTTCATCATTTACCAAAGTTAAACTAGAAAAACAAAAACCTCAAGAGGCTAAAGATTTCTGTTACCTGGGAAACTGAGTAACCAACGATGGAGGAAGCAAGAAAGAAATAGTCAATAGAATAGCCGAGGCAAAGAGGGCAATTTATCAAAAGAAGAATCTACTTACAGCTGGAAATACAAGCGTATGGGCAAGGAAACAATTCATCAGAACGCACATCTATTTCTTTATGGCAGTGAGGCATGGACGATGACAGCAGCGGAGAAGTCCAGACTGGAAGCATTTGAAATGTGGTGCTACCGAAGAATGATGAAGATAAAATGGATCGATCGAATGGCAAACGAAGAAGCCTTGAGAAGAGTGGGAAAAAGGAGAATTCTGCTGAAAACTCTAAGAAGAAGACGGGACAACTTAATCGTCCATATCTTAAGACACGATGGCCTGATGAGAAAATCGTTGAGGGAAAAGTGAACGGGAAGAATGGAAAAGGCAGGCCTCGTATGAGATATACGGAACAAGTTGTGAAAGGAGGTGAAAGAGAAAAATTACGTCAAATTGAAGAGGTTGGCGGATAGAAGAATCGAGTGGAGGATCCACAATATCCGTGCGAACATGTATCTCTCTTATCACTACTCATGGCGACGCGTTTTTCCCATGATTATTTTTTTCACTCTTTCCATGGTTGGAATGTAGGAGGGGTAGGCAGGGTATGCGGCTGGAGCAAGTGCGTATTTAGTGCCGAAGTCACGGAGAGGGTCGTTTGGAGAAAGCTGAGCTAGTGAGTGAAAGTGAAGGGAAGAATAGAATAGGCGGAGTGAGTGGGAACGGTGATGGGAGGTATGTATGGTAGAGTGGAAAGGGCAATCGTGTGTGAATTGGAAGAAAAAAAACGTTTTAAAGTAGCAAAAGAAATCGGCCCTGAGTGAAAATAGTCCCTGGAAGGAAGAATGTAATTCTAATCTAATCTAATTTAGTCGTATCCCACTAAATGTTTGATGGATGATTGGGTGAAAAACGTCCGTATATTAAAATCATATCCAAAAACAATGCACTTTTGTATCGGAGTATATAAAGGCGGAACGGCTTGTGTTAAATTCCGCAAAATATATGAAAGAAAGTATGATGTGAATTTTCTGCGGAAAAAGAATATCCGAGTGTGAAGGGAGTTGAATAATATGCAATAAAACCATGATGGATTGTGATTGGACGTTTGCTGATAACATTGTGGTTGTTTAATGTGCGCATCCGGTTCATATGCACAATAGGAAGTCCATCCATGAGACTTAATTTCAGTCAGCATCCACGTCAGCTTGAGGAGCTGGCGAGTTTAGCAAGGTAGTCTGTGGAATATGATGCGCATTTCAGGGAAACTCTTCATCCGACCCAATAAAGCCGTGTGATAGAGGGAGCTCCTCGGCAGCTGTGCTTGATGGCGTATTCCATGGAATAGATTTACGATACCTCGTTGTCAAAGACAAGGAAGTCGAGGTACAGACGCAGTGAGACCAGGCGGCAGTTCTTCTCGAAAACCTTTGCTTTCTCATGCACTTTTACAGGGAGAATTAAAAAAATCATTTCACAACATTTATCGGAATTCAATGCTGAGTTTCTGAAGGATCCTGTAGTGTCGTTCAATGATCGGAGAATCATCCGTTTTAAAAGGCAGGAGTCGGTGATTAAAACTGGACTCAGTAATGAAGAAACGAGAGTAAAGGAGTACGACAGGGTTTTGTGTCTCCACTCAAATTTTAATGCCGTCATCAGGAATGGCATAAAAATCTAAGATAAAGCTTCGGGAATGAATACTTACAGGGGTAAATCAGAATTCTTTATTGGTTGTATCAGGGACAGCAAAAGATTTGTGGAAGGCTCGAGTAATCATGAAAAAATGGCAAAACACAAAGGATGAGTTAAAATTGCTGTCTGGGAAGCGGAATAACTAGCGATAAACAATGCAAGAAGAAAATAGTCAGTGGAACAGCCCAGGCGAAGAGAATTACCCGGAACTGGGAGAAGAAATAGAGTTGAAGGTAAGGAAACACTGAATGAGAACTTTCATCCGGAGTAGGCTTCTTTATGGCAGTGTGACATGGACTATAACATAAGCAGAAAAGTCAAGTCTGGAATCATTCGAAATGTGATGCTACCAAAGAATGATGAAGATGAAATAGATCGACCAAATGACAAACGAAAAAGTCTTAAGTGGAGTGGGGATAAAAGACAAGTCTATTTAAACATTGACAAGAATATGGGGCAACTTATTCAGCCATATCTTGAGATATGGCGGTCATATTAAGGCAGTCTTCGACGGATAATTAACTGGAAAGGAAGGCCTTGTATGAATGAAACCGAGGAAGATGTGAAGGATGTGCAAGGGAAGACTTATGTAAATATAAGTAGGTTAACCAATAGAAGAATAGAGTGGAGAGCTGCGTCGAACTAATCTTAGGATTGATAACAGTGATGCACCAACACTAATACAACATCCAAAGGAGACGTACGTATCTGGATCGATTCACGGTAAAAACATCATGGTTCACCGCGAATGATTAATCACGTTTCTAAATTGAATGATTATTATTTAATCAATAGACGGCTGGGTAGCTGCTGAAGAAATTGTTTAGTTTTGATTAACGCGGAGAGAATATTCTAAAAATAGCTTTTCATAAAAAATAACAAGAACACTGGAAGAGTTTTTTTTCCTTTCTTTACGTATTTTACATACGTTGATAGCTTCGAGGCAAAATGATTATAAATACATATTCCAACAAAATAATTGATATTCGAAAATAATTTAGCATATACTTACTCCTGATTCCATAGAAAGTGAATCTTTCACAGAACTCGTTGGAGACGATGAAAAAGACTGACTTCGGGTATTTTATTGGCTGAAAAAGAAAACAGATTTGATTAGTTGTAATAGAAGAGCAAGAATTGGAAATTTTCACTCGATATTTTTTATTTAGAAACAGGCGATTTTATTTAATGAACTAGGAGACTACTTACGTTGCACTGCCGATCGGAATGCCGAATCTTTTTATGTGGCAAAGAAAGAAACCCGATATTGTAATGAGAATTGGCTTGGTTTAATGGGTAATAGTTCAGTTGTAAAAAGCTATTCTTTTCCCCAACTACTAACTAAGCTTATATATTCATTTATTACGGAAGTTTGGTTTAGAGAGCAGTTATAATAGTTGAGGTATTTTCATTCACATGTAGATTATTAGTAATTTTAAATGTACTCGCTGTATTTGCTGTTCTGTTTTCATCTCTGTAGAAAGAAGCAAATGCGAAAAAAGAAACGGGTACTGTTATTGGTACGTTTGAGTGCAGCAGAAGATGCAGGGAATTCAAAAGCGATCTCTCTTGTGAAACTACACTTCTTTCAGGGTACCATTCATAAAAAAGGGATTTTCGACCGATTAGTATTACGTTTGCGTGAAGTAAATATGCAGTATTTGCCACCGAGTAGTTAGTTACTGCTGCTGAAATACGTTGGGCATCAATCTGTAATCAATCAGCATTTCTCTTCGACACTCGCCATTATGTTATGGTCAGGTTGTTGGTCAGTGCAACTTCCATTGGCTAGGATTACAAATGCTGATGATGCCAATAATAACATTAATCTTTAAAACAAAACTAATAATCCCTATTCGCCCGGTCAGGTTGTTGGTCAGTGCAACTTCCATTGGTTAGGATTAAAAATGCTGATGATGCCAATAATAACATTAATCTTTAAAACAAAACTAATAATCCCTATTCGCCCAAAATAGCAGACATCAGTGTACCAATTTGCGTGTTGCACCATTAAAAAAAAAGGCAACACTCAAATCAGCAGAGCAAAGTCTCCTCGTATGTCTCCTCTCTGAGCTTTCCTCGGAGTATTCTGTGATTGGCTTTTGACCCGATAGTGTGTATCGCGGCGCGGCAGTCATCTACTTTGAACTGAGCGGTAACCAATTTACGCAGTCGTCAGAACGAACGACTCAGAAGCGTTTACTGATGTCTGCAGGATTGTACGTGACAGCGCGCGATAAATAATCGTGAGACTTACCTCACTAAATGTCATCGAAGAGAAACAATCCAGTTGGCTAACTTGTAACGGATGAGAATAGGTATAGAGAGAGTCAGATCGATAACGGCCCGGCATGACAACCCCGGCCAGAGGTCTCGGGTTCGTCTCCTGCTGCGGGAATGGTCGTTTCGTTTGTCCTAGGGTTTAGTTCAGGTTTAAACTAGATGGTACAGCAAATCCTTAGCAGTTACAGCAGGTACCTTAAATCCTTATTCTATCACTGATTTGAGAAACGGTGTGGCTATGCCAAGTATGGTGCCTGCATGATATTCGATTTCTTCGATATTCCATCTTCAAAACGAATTGAAAGGGATTGAGAGAAAGATCACTAATTATCGTCACTCGCGTCGTCACTATCGTAATTATCGTCACTAAAGTACCGGAAGTATTACCGCTATGAATTCAGTTTTGGTGCTGTTTTCAGAGAGGGGTCTACGCATTGTGTAGCAGCACAATAGGCTATGAAACTGTTGAGTGTGTGGGGCATTTTTTAATTTGCTTGATGGCTGAATGGCCTGATGGCTTGCAAGACAAAGAGAATGGCACGACGGTAGCAAACAATTGCTTCGCATGATTCACCCGAGTGACGATTCAAATTTCTGTATCAATGATGACTGTTTATTATTCTTCAGAAGACCGTACGAGGAAAAGAATGCGAAAGGTAAGACAAGACTAACGCAAGAACAGTCACAATCTATGGCAGTTCCCTCGTGCGATTCTCCCATAATATAATGAACATTTTCCATCGATTTTGAATCAGTTATGTCAGCAGCTTGGGGTAATTCCTGGAATTCTATTCTAGACCTTATTGACCCCGACAATTGAAGGTTGGAGCATCGAGAAAATGATTTGTTCCCTCGCCAAGGGCCCTGCTCCCTCGCTATTTTTCCTGTGCAATCTTACTTTATCATCTATTTCTGTGTTTATCAATTGTCCGGAAGTTTATTTTCTAGTGATATATAACAAGGATGAAAGTTCGGGGACCTTTCTCACCGCTGTTTGTTTACTTCTCCGTTTATAAATAAGCTCTGAGTCCAAGGCTGGCATTTTGAAGAGTTAAATATTCGTTGCGAGCAGTGATGAATGGAGAGACGAGACGTAATTGCTAGAATGAAAATGAAAGCGGAGGAGTTTGGAGCATTTTGGCCTCTTACAGTTGCATCTAGTATTCTTCAATTATTTATGTTTTATTCCTGCAATATTTCAAGTTAGTGATTTCGCATTTGCCTAATCATACATCCTTCATCATAATGACCCCATGGTTTATTACAGGTCGTCCTGGTTTGAACGCTTTTTCCTGCACTCCAGTTGCATCCATAAACTGTGCATTAGCACGCTGTTTTACGGTTTTCCCACCACTCCATATAAGGAAGGACTACCTCTTTTCTTCTTCTCCTGCTGTTTCCACGTCGAGATCAAAATCGCAAGGTAAGAGAGCAAATCGCCACCGAATCCTCCCGTTCCTTTTCTGTTTCCTACCTTGCTGCATCATCAGAGTGTGCCCGTGTTTTTCCAGTAATTCCATATATTTGTTTGACCTTTAATTATTTTGTTGGGCAAACGCTAAACTCTATAAAGAAATAAATATTCAAAGCCTATCCTTCGAACCATATGTTCAAACCGTATCCCTTCGAACATTAAAAATCCTTGGAAGATCCACTGACTTCGGCCCTCAAGGTTTTCACTGTGACTTTACTCAATTTAATAGTTTAGTAAGTCTACAACAAACCCTGTTAAATTGCTGCTCAATCGTTGGTCTCTCTCATATACTTCGAGCCTCGACGTCTAATGTTCCTGTTTACTACGTATCTACGACTGTGTGTTACGATGAGTAATTGCTATGCAATATCAAATGTGGTCAAATTGTTTTTCAACCTTTTCGGGGGGCGCTGAACTTGCATGCGGCACGTTCGTTATTCACGAACAAGTTCACAATGAATTACTAATAATTTAAAAACTCCTATTGTGGCTAAATTATTTCATGCTGAATTTGTTATGAATTTGGATTGTCGCATTACTGATTTTATAAGAGAAGATTCTTCTTCAATGAATTTGCAGCATTTAATAATGTAATATTTCAGCGGAAAAATCGATAAATATTTTAAAGGAATCATTAAATTTTTTTAGAGAGGGTATTAACAAGATATCTGACAGTGAAATCAGTGGAAAGGAGATGGGAGAACTTCAAAATCGGGTTACAGGAAGCAGCAAAAGGAGCTCAGGGGAGAAGAACATTTATCAAGAAGAAGCCATGGATTACAGAAGAAGTATTAGAATTGATTGAAGAGATAAGAAAATATAAAAATGTGGTAACTGAAGAAGGTCAACTTAGCTACAAAAGAATTAGGAATGAAATAAACCATAATGCGAGAAAAGCAAGGGAAATATAGATGAGAGGATTTATGCGATGATGTAAGTACAAAGCAACCTCGCGCATGGAAATGTAGAAGTTGCCTACAGGATGGTGAGAAATCACTTCAAGGAATGGGCTGCAAGATGTAACAGCATCAGGGACAAGAATGGAGAACTCTTATGGAATATGAGGATAAAGTGAAGAGATGGAAGGAATAATTGGAACAGTTGTATTTGGAAGCAATCTTAAAGCGGAAGTAATCGAAGAGGAAAATGAAGTCGATAAGGATGATTTGGGAACCCCACTCTTAAGATCAGAATTTGACGCAGCTGTAAGGGATCTGAGTATAAATAAGGTTTCGGGACTAGATGATATTCCTGCTGAACTAGTTAAAAATGCGGGAGAGAAGACATTTACGCAGCTGTACCAAACCATCTACGACATGCACTCTACAGGAGAGATACCCGCGCACTTTGAAAATAACGTCATCTTTCCTATTGCCAAAAAGAAGAGGGCGAAGAACTGTGAACAGTTTAAGACCGTAAGCCTGAATACATGCCTCGAAGATATTGACGAGAATCATCTATGGAAGGATAGAACGAAAAGCTGAGGAGTTCCTGGATGACGACCAATTTGGGAAAAAAACAAGGGCACAAGAGAAGCAATTTTGGACCTCAGGCTACTTATAGAGAAGAGACTATAGAAGTATCTACCGATATTTGTTGCATTTTTAGAATTGGAGAAGGCGTTTGACAACGTGGATTGGAACTTGATGCTAAATATTCTGAAAGAAATTATATAAATATGAAAGATAGGTCTGAAAGATGCTAAATATTCTGAAAGAAAAAAGAGTATCATACAATGACCGAAGAATTATCCACAGCTTGTATAAAAACCAGGTGACCGTTATCAAATAAGGACCCAGAAGTACAGAAGCAAGCATAAAGAAAGGAGTGAGGCAATGCTGTGTCCCGTATTATTCAATGTCTACATCGAGAAAGCCATCCAAGAAGTCAAAGAAATGTCTTCGGGAGAGAATATCGACGGGGTGAAAATCAGCATACTACGATTCGCCGATGACATAGCAGCCATGGCAGAAACAGAAGGAGATTTAAAGAATACACTAGGAAATATGGAATGAACAATGACCAGATATCATCTGAAGATCAATAAAAAGAAAACTAAGGTATTGGTATGCAGTAGGAGAAAGGAATCAAGGACCAATGTTAAACTAGGAAAACAAAAAATCGAGGAGGTGGATGAGTTCTGTTACCTGGGAAGCCGAGTAACCAGCGATGGACGAAGTAAAAGAGAAATTGCCAGTAGAATTGCCCAAGCGAAAAAGGCATTTTATCAGAAGAAGATTCTGCTTGAAGCTGCAGATACAAGCGTGGGAGTGAGGAAACTTTTCATTAGAACATACATCTGGATTATTCTACTATATGGCAGTGAACCATGGACAATAACAGCAGCAGAGAAATTCAGGCTGGAAGCATTTGAAATGTGGTGCTACCGAAGAATGATGAAGATAAAATGGATCGATCGAGTGACAAACGAAGAAGTCTTAAGAAGAGTGGGAGAGAAGGGATATCTACTAAAAACATCAAAAAGAAGACGGAACAACTTAATCGGCTACACCATCGCCTGATAAAGGCCATCGTTGAGGGAAAAGTGAACGGGAAGATTGGAAAAGGCAGGCATCGTATGAGATAGATGGGACAGGTTGTGAAGGATGTGAAAGAGAGGAATAACGTTAATATGAAGAGGTTGGCCGATAGGAGAATCGAGTGGAGGGCTGCGTCAAACCAATCCTAGGATTGTTGACCCATGATGATGATGATTAACGAAATTAACAAGACTTAGTTTTATTCAAATGGAAAAATTGTTTACATTTGGCTTATCAGTCAGGAAAGAAAATACTATTATATTTAATCCAGTATATTCAATTCCATAGTGTTAGCCACGCAGCTATCATATGGGGCACTTTTATGAAAACCTTTTCAAATTAAGTTTTGTCTTTAACATTTATACTCAGAATTTACGTACCTTTGTTTGACTTTCTACAGCTTCTTCATTTCCCAAGTTGCCATTTCTCACGATAGATCCGTCTAGAAGGAAGAAATATCTTTTAAAGAAAGTACACATTATTTTTAAAAGCGGTGATAGGGAAAAAACTAGTAACTACAGACCCATCTCACTCACGTGAGGTATTTGAGCACATTGTAGTCAGTTCGATCATGGGGCATTTGGATAGTCAGGGATTGCTCATGGGTTCAGGAAAGGTAGATCTTGCGAGACACAATTAGCTTTATTCGTACACGATATTTTATTCTACAGCGAAAACAGTACTGAAGTTGATGCGATATTTTTAGATTTTAAAAAGGCATTCGATAAAGATCCTCATGATAAATTTATTTTGAAGTTACAGAGTTTTGGTATAAATAAAGACGTTGAATGTTGGGCAAAAGAAATCCTAAGTGGGCGAGAGCAGAAGGTTGTTATAGCTGGTATGATGTCGGACATAATCAAAGTCACACACACAAAGTCCACAGGGTAGCGTAATAGGTCCGCTTTTATTTATTTTATAAATAAACGATTTGAGTACCGTAGTTAATAGTGCGCTTAGATTTTTTTCAGACGATGCGGTAGTGTGTAGGAGTATATCAAAAGAAGAAGACAGGGAATCGCTTAGTAAGGATTTAGATGCAATTCAAGAGTGGTGCGACAAATGGCAGTTAGAACTTAACCCTAAAACGTGTGTTAATATTAATTTTTGGAGGAGGAATAATTAGATAGAGCGATCCTATAAAATTAGTATCACGAAGACAGAGAGTGTTGAAACCATAAGGTATTTAGGTGTAACAATTACTAAAGATTTATCATGGGGAAAACACATCCGGGAAATATGTGGCCGAGCGAAGAGAAAGTTAGGATTTATAAAAAGAGTACTTGGGAAATGTGATGAGAAGACAAAAGAGCGGTGTTACTTCTCACTAGTTAGGCCCCACCTTGAGTACGTAGCTAGTGTATGTAATCCGAATGAATCAGGTTTGATCAGAGAACTAGACAGTGTGCAGCGTAGAGCAGCTAAGTTCGTTAAAAGGTATTACGATAGGTTGAGTTGTCAGAATTAAAACAATAATTAGGGTGGGAATCATTATCAGGGCGTAGGTTAAAGTACAGATTAAACTATTAGAGAAATTTCAATCAGATAGCTTTACTGAAGATGTTAGGCACATATTAAAAACACCAGCCTTTTATGCTAGATCCAACATATAAATAAGATTAGAGAAATAGATTTTCGTACTGATAGATTCTAAATGGCATTTTCCCCCCGTACTATAAGAGAACGGAATTGGCAGCATAGCAAAGGGATAGGTAGGGGAAATATTTTAGAATAATCTGTAGTTTATGATGCATATACTATAGATACTAACAATCTAGTTGCATGAGACCCGATAATTGCTTGTTTGCATGTCGGTAGTGCATGCTTGGTGATCTTCACACACCCTCGCGGTGGCTTGCAGGGTATCGCGTAGATGTAGATGTACATTCTTAGGGAATTTTTGTTTTTGTAATTTAAAATAAATAGTTATGTTTCTTAATGGCATCCTTATAACATGAGAAACTGAACTTCTTTTCTGAAGGTGAAAGTCGGAATTCAGAGGGAAGGAGAAAACTACTTGACATGAATCATGCGCTTCAGTCGAATGTGTTCTAATCCACGCTTACCCTTTAGCGCCACGCCGCAGGACGTATCACGGAGGTCACCAGTCACTGGGAGGAGGAGAGAGCAAGGTATCTTTTAAGGAAATTCATTTACTGGGACATGATAATTAATATTTTATGCCCCGTCACATCTTTAGAATATGAAATATCTTTCATGGACATTCTACGAAATACCTCTTCAGTAGTGTGGCTGAAATAAAGGACTTGAGAAAAACTAATGGAAACATATGCAAAATCTTAATCGACCTCCTCGCGGTGGAGGAAATTCAACATATAATTGATCCCCACGAAATCGCTGTTCAGAGTTCGTGGGTTCAGGACAATTTTTTTCCCCTGAACCAACTAATTGTTGTTAAAGGAAATAGCAAACATTTTTTGTGGTAATTATTCATTTCCAAGCGTTTTAACGCCAAGTTATTGAGAAAAGGCGCATGTATGAATTGGAGTGCATATTGGGTTAACATCGCTATTTTACACTCTAGTTCTGCAGGAGACAGCAAAAAGTACACCACAGTTAAAGGAATTTACATAATGTTTAAGGGTAATGCGTTCAGCTAAGTTTGAATTGAAATTAAAATGGTTTAGGGTTAAAATTATAAAAAGAGGATTTTACCAAAGTGAAAATCCGTGTGTTTTTAAGACTTGCGGGATCTCTGGGGATGTATTCCTGCCCAGGCATGCGTCCATGCAAATACGGAACACTCCAGTTACACTCCATGCAAATACGGAACACTAATGGAAACAGGATTGACAAAACTACATCACTAATATTCAAGTTCAGAAGTAAGTTCCAACACAAACGGACTGGTTTCGAAACTCTGCAGTGTGGGGCAGCTACCCTAGCTACCGCTAGAGATCTTCACAACGGTACTTTATTCATAACTACGATAATCACATTGCATAAACCGGTAGGTGCCGCATATGCGTGTATTTTAGAATGATTTTTCCCCATCAGCGTTCTCAATTAGACGATGAATAGAAAAGAAAGCGGTTGTAGAAAACACGTTTTTAAGTAATATAATCGGTTGTTTCAACTGTTTTTCATTAATCTGAGCATCTTATCTCCGCGTGAAAGACTAGTGGGCCTGTTAAACGTTTCTTTGTACATTTTAAATTATCATTTGAATGGAAAGAATTATTGCAATAGCAAACTAGTGAAGGGGGTATTTACTGATTTGATTTCATGGACTGTGTGTGAAGAGTAGTAATTAGACTTTGAGCCTCTTACGTGAGAACAGAAATACAATACTTTCTCGCTACAAAATCAATGCGACCACAGCTTATTCAAATGTGGATATCTCTGGACTGTGCAAATGCATGCGCTGGCCGTTTTTCAGTGGTCTGCACTCCTATTGGTGGCGGTAATGACATGGCAGTAATACCAATCAAGTCCAGAACGGACACGTCCATTATGACTTTATATTTGCCATAGAATAGGGAAACCACGAATCTTTGGATTTCCGGGCCCATGCACAGTCAACACCACCTTCGTTATGTGAGAATAAATTTCGGACCCGAGGATGAGCGAACAGTGGAGAAGATTTATCAGCATCATATCGCTCCCTGCTGTGTGGAGAGCTCTACAAAACATGGCACTCCGTCCTTCGGATGAGACACTTGGCGCCTTTGGTTAAGAGTAGGCTAATGCCGACGCTGGATTTCCCTCCTTGCCCATAACAATCCTATCTCTTTTCAATACACTCCTGTCCTAAAGGGTGCGAATGTCATTGGTTGTTGATCATCTTACCCGAATAACTACTCCCCGTTCGAGCACCTATGCAATCGTCTCTGTTTATTATCACCAGCGCTCACCGTTTGTATGGAGTAATTTATATTGTATCTCGTGAAAGACAGGAGGTATGGTTTCATAGATGTCGACTGACAATGCATCTTTCGCAAGTGGCCACAAGGAAAAGGTAGCGAATCAGATAAAGCCTTATCAAATGCACAGCTTAGATAGAATGTGTTCTTCTGTGAAACCCAAGGAATTGTAACGCTATCTATGAAAATGCTTAGTTATCCCAATGGTCTCGAGACAATCTTTATCGATTAATCTGCACGAAATGAACGCAGCTTTCACTAACCACCTCTCCCGTCTGAAATCTCGCATGTGTGGTCACGTAGCCGAAATGTCTTGGGTTGTAATCTGATGAAAGAAAATTTGACGCTTCCTTGGTTTTCCCCTCAACAATCTTCCCGCCCCGTCATGGTCAGCTAACAGCGACATATCAACGACATTTTCACACTTACGCATTGATTTTCCGAGATAAATAATTCAACATTTGGGAAATAAATTATTCGTCGAAGAAGACTTTCATTTTAAATTACTTCTTGCCTACCTTAGACCTTTGCATCAATCCTGCTAAGTGCTTACATTTCATCTGCATATTTATCTGCCATTTATCCAGCGTAAAGAAAGCCATGAAACATATTCCATCGATTTTGCGAGACCTGCGCCAATGGCCAATGACGCAAGACGTGTAAAAGCAAACATTCTAAATATTAAGTCGCACAAAGTATATCCAGTTTTAAAATATTTTTGTCGCGAATTCTTGCGTTCCTTGCGTTTCGCGAATGGGGAATTGTTTCCTTACTTCTACGCTTGTATTTCCAACTGTAAATAGATTCTTCTTTTGATAGAATGCCCTCTTTGTCTGGGCTATTCTGCTGACTATTTATTTCGATAACACATTGAAACTTAATTTGTGCGTCCAAATTTCGAGATAGTTTTAAAACGACAAGTTCGATTCACCTAAGTAATATCCTAGAGGGGCGACAGAGCACGGAGTCTAGAATAGGATATTCATTTAGCGTGGTGTTGAGGGAGTTTAGAATTAAATAACGCTGTTTTTTATATTCATTTTACATTATTCAAGTGAAAATTCTTTCCAGCACTTCAACACCCTTTTAAAAAGTCCCTGTCTCCCTTAATCATGAGGATCATGTCCATCAAAGCCCTCTCGGCTGTAACATTTCGTATTCATCAACATCTTTAGCATTGAGATGTCTGTGTTTTTACAGTTTTCTGGATTACCTTTGGCACAAATAATCTCAGAGCTCATAATTCAATTTTGACGTCATTGTAACAACGTTATCACTCTTTATGGATCAAAGTGTATTCATTTTTCTAAATTCCGCATCGTTCCAATGGATGTGAATAAAATTATCGAGGCAGATGACTAACACCTCAGCTGACATGGGATGAAACTAGCGTAAAATTACTAGTGATCTTTTGCTCTCTTCTCATTGTTTTTTGGTTCCTGAGACATAAAGAGTCTAAGAGGTGCTGCGTGAGAAAGTCTCCAACATCACCACGTTTTCCTGTGCAAATACATCGCGAGAAAGAATTACCAACCTAAATAGCCAATTTTCGATTTTCTCACTTTAGAAAACGAGAAAGATTTCAATATTCTCAGCTTTTTATGGCAATTCAATCAGTATTATTTACAGTCTTATTCCATTGAAAGTTAATTATTTTGAACGTTTGTTAAGATTTATCAGGCTGTGGATAACAGGAAAAAGAGCGAATTCCGGAGTTATAAACATGAATGAATTGTTTTGGTTCAATTACTTTGTGATCTCCCAGCAGGATTTCACTGCACCCTTCCAAACGGGTTTCTAGATTACTTCAACTTTAGAAGCTTTCTGGTAAAAATAATAACCCATGCTTTTAAAACCACTTCGTCTTCAAAGCTGTTTATGTATTCCATCTTCAAGTAGTTATAGAAGGTTAAAGGTCTGAAAGGAAAGATGATGATGACGTGTGACAGATGTTTACAAATTTCTTGCGACCATCTTAAGTAAACAATTTCCCTCCCCCCTCCACGTGTTTTTTTTATCTCGGCGAGATATGAACGACGATTACCGTGCATCATTTTGCTGGACGCGATACCATCAAACAATGATAGATTGCCTTGATTCAGATAGCGGCCGACTCTTATTGGCTCTTCACCCGCGCGAAGGAGGCTTCGCTGGATGCAGCGCTTACCATCGGAAGGTCACCGGAGTGTGACTGTGGACGCTTTGTCTCGTGCTCTTTGATGGGCAAGCCAGCGACGACGATCCCTCGGAGAGGGCTACTTCCCTTTATGCTCCATCTCCTCGGTCACGTTTCCCTCCTCACCTCTCGGCAATTCGCCCAATCAATGATTCAACCCGAAGGTTGGTTTGGTAAGGTGAGGGTAGAGCTCACCGCGGACTAGGCCACAGGAAATTCACACATTCAGGGTAGGGGGGCCAGTTCCTTTCCCTGGGCCACCTCGCACACCGAGGATTTTTTTTCGGGCGTCCAAAGGCTTCACCCGGATTTGAACCAGGGACCCTTCTATCAGTACCTAAGCGCTCTACCCACTAGGCCACCACGCTCCCTTCCCTCTCTTACTTACTGTCTCCTTAATAAGGAAGGTCCTCTAGAAATCATTTCCCAGGCGAGGTTCGAAAGTCGTAGATCACTGCGAACAATCCTCATCATCGGTCAACAATCCTGGGATTAGTTTGATGCTGTGAACCATGTAGCCGCGAAAAGCCCCGGCCAAGGTGAATGATTTTTTTCACTTTGAAAAAGTCCGTCGATTTTGTTTGGCTCAGCGATTAGAAAATGCCCCTTAATATCAATTAGTCAGTCATTCACGAATCAGTCTCTAAGAATTAAAAAAACAGAGTGACTTACAAAAACCAGGGTGGCCAAAGGGAACGTGGTTGCTTCCGATTACTCGTTAATCGATTAATTTAGAGACTTAGGATATTACTTTTTTTGTTGATTATCGGTTTAATTACTCGGTTGTGAACCCTCCGATTTTGAGCCACCTAGGAAAAAACCACGTCAACGGAATGACGATTATTCATTGTGAAAATGCCTGAATATGATGATGGTCACTGTGAAGTCAACCACCAGCTTACAACGAACGATTTTCAGGACCCCTCCCCGTGTCAGGGCCTTTTTCGAAGGTTCCCTTCCCCTTAATAGAAACGTCTTGGACCGAAATGTCAATTGATGAGTTTCTCGTCCAAAGAACTGAATTTCATAAACACTAATTGACTGCAAAGATCACACTCAGTTGTTTCTTGAATACGGATTATTGGAAACTCCACGAACTTGCACAAGACTTCGGAAAAAACACTGATATTACTCTCTATGTATTTATTTAAAAAAACATCCATTTCTCGCATCTTTTAAAGTAACATTTATCTAAGTGGATGTTGAACCTCACAGATAAGGGATTTTTTCTCTAAACCCAGGTTAATTAAACAATACTCGCGTAATAACCTGGGGTTAGTGAAGTCCTTATCTCTTGCACTAAAACTTTAGAGGTCAGGCTCATTTTCCTTTCAATTACCCATTCTTATTATCTTTTTTCACTCGAACACCTCTGATAGCTTTTGATATCAGATTTTTGAATTTCAAAATGCCCTCATGATTTGAGTATCAGTGAAGGAAAGTTGCGAAAAATAAATCTGACTCTACTCTTTGCGATAAATAGTACGATAAATGCGCGTGAGGACGATAAAGCCGTTTTTTATTGCTGATGTATTTCCTCCGTGATTTGCGATTGGTATTCGTGGATCGGGATGGTGTGGTGGCTAGAGTGCTGGCCTCCCATCACTAGGGCCCGGGTTTATATCCCAACCAAGGTGGATTTTTCATTGCCTATCAGTCCCTACTTGAGTGCCCTGTGGAAAGCAGTTCAAGTCTAGTACTCCGTCCGTCGGTTAAGTCGTGAAACAATGGGTTCACTTTAGGTCTCTTTCATAGATCAGTGCTGCGTTGACGTAGGCCTATGAAGTGCCACGCTAAGGTTGGTAGGTGACATCATACGCTAGCTCACCGTCTTTGGGAGCGGGAAAACCTGACTAGTGAAGCTGTGCTGAGTAGTCGTTGGTTATTCATTATGTTCGTCAAATACTTCTTTTTATCGATTTGTATTGCTTCTGTTTTGATTCTTCATCACTAAATCATTCAAACCATTATAGGAACAATGGTATTCCACGAGAGAGTGTGCAGATGGAACTGCAAGAATTCTGGTATCAACTCATGAATACTAATTTTACAGCATTTAGCTATTGCTTGACACCGTTATAATCAAATACTAAAGAAATTTGTTAAGAAATGCAATGAGTTTGCAGCTTATTTATTGCGACGCTTGTCTCTTTTCATTCGCTTTCGTAACGCTATCAAAGAGCCCATTTACGATCTACATGCAAGGAATTTTAAAGGAGGCTGAATTTGCGCGCGTTCTTTAAAATTTCACATTTGGCTACGAGGAGGGCAATAATGACGCCGGGTTTCTCTCCACCCTTCCCCCATTCCCTGACATCTTCACCAACCTCAACCCATCTTCACCTGGCGCAAATGACTACAATTGTCAGTCGCCTCCGCCACAAGAACTACAACCAACAATTGCTAGAGAGCATTTGGATTGATGTTTTTATCCGAGAAGTCAACGTTGCGTCCTGCGACAAGATATTGCTCCACATTCTTCCCTTACCTTGCAGTCAGTCACTTGCGTGCTATCATCGGCAACCGATCTAACGTGGTCCATTGAAAACGAGAATCGCGTGCAGCACAACGAGTGCAGATGGGATGCTCGTCGTCAAATCCTAAATCATCACTCAGCACGCGACTCTTCGCACGCCTCCACCCGAGCGCTGCGAAGCTGGAAAATTCCCGCTTGGGACAATCCTGTCCCAAGCGGGAATTTGTCTGCTGGAAAAATGCTGTCCACACTTTCCTCGAAGCGGTCATTCCTCCGCGTTATTCTTCGAGAAAGCTGTGGCCGTTCAAATGACTCGAGACATGGGTGTGCGAATTTCCGCGGAGCGCGAGTGAGTTTAATTAATAAGCGCGCGTCACGTCTCCACTGTCGTATGACGTTTATTTATTATTTACCGCACGAAAAATAAAAGAAATGAGTAGCACTTCAATCGGGCAATAAGAAAAAATTGGAAACACTATGACATGATTCTTTGCGCAATTTTTACGCTGAATACTATAGAGTGCAGAGAGTGATTAAAAGACCTCAAAGTGAATCATAAAATGATGAAGAAACTAATACAATCAATATTTTTGAGCAGTTAAACATCTGTATTCATTGTTCAAACTGGGGAAACCAGGGGAAGGGAGGGAGGGGGGTTAAAATAACTGGATGAATGCATCTTATGTGGAGGAGCCGAAACATCCCCGTCTCCCTCCACCTTATCAGGGACAAGCGCATTCAAATTAACGAACAATCTGCTTGGTTGAATTCAATCACAGTGTCTTCACCCGAATTCTCTGAGCCCATATAGGCGTTGTACTCTATCGAATAATTGTACAAAACTTCATATATAATTAATAAGCGTAGTCCACGTCATATTTGGTTACTCGTATAAGCATCAAGAATGTTAGTGCTTCTCGAAATTTTGAAGATAGCAATTCTCCGGCTCGAGGTGTGGTCCATGCCATCTCTTTGGCCTCTAATAGCCTGCAGATATAATATACCACACTTGTGCTCCGTACACATTGGTTGGGAATCTCTATGAAGTGGTTTGAGAGTCAGTTTGGTTCACTCATGTGATCACCAAGTCTACGATACCGAGCTTCTTTGATGCATCATCACCTATTTTATCCCCTGCCACACACCCTCGCGGTGGATTGCAGGGTATCGCATTGATGTATTAGAGTCACTTATTTACTGCAGCGATGCCCTTTTACTTTTTACAACAGACTCCCGCTTTACGATGGCTTCACTGTACGATATGCATGCGAGGAATTGTAAAGGGTGCTGATTTTGCGCGCGTAATATGTTACTCATTTAGAATTTTAGTCCTTATTTGCTAACGGACAAATTTTTTTATCGTAGCAACTTTTTAATATTTAATGTTACCAGTAATAATGAGCTTTTCGCGAAACTAGATCAAATGATGCCTTGATTAGCGCTACCGCAAATCAGTTACAACAAGAGAACGCAACATTCATTACGTAGTCCGAATAATGAAGGTTAAGGCTTTCATTGGTCATGGTAGAGAGATATCAGTTGGTTTACCAACTTGCAAAATGTGGGCACTACATCCGAAGATTATCTGATTTTGGAGCGTATTACCCACCAACGAAAAGATGTGATCCCTTAATGGATACAGCTGTAGCGAGATAATAAATCGTATTAATCAAACGAGTCGAATAATATCGCTGCATTTTTCGGTGAATAATTGGAGCGCAAGTTTTTGGCTTGCATAAAAAAATCATTGAAATTCACGCATCATATGACTTCGCGCCGATACCAAGAGAATCTGCCTCGCACTGTCATCTTGGTCGCTCTGCCATTTTCTGGAGATCAAGAGTATTCGAATGAGAAGTGGTATTGTGTACGAAGCGCTTAGTTAGTCATGTGAACAGTCTCTTTTCCAACCGCGACAGCGATTCCAGGTGGCCAGAAGTTGGTGGTTTGTTCTGGGAAGTATCTCTAATGACCTTACTGCATAAAGTGAAACTCGAGCAGAAAACAGCAATAGAAAACCAAGCAGGAGTTAGTGAAGAAACACGGCGAGGTTGCTGGAGTTAGCACTTTGTCACGTGATTACGGTTATTCGCAGTCCACTATATCTAAAATTATTTTACAGAAAGAGCGTCCGAGAGAAATTAAAGGGTCTGATGGATCTAATACTCTGCAAAAAGCGAGAGAGGTAATTTCTGAGTGGAGACACTCCTGTTATTCTGAACCAGAGAGATTCGATCGATCTCTAAGGGATGTTCTTAACTTGGAGAGCGATATCAGCGCTGCTGGCTTGGCATAACGAGAAATAAAGATCTTTCGAAGCGGAAGACAAGGGCGAGCGACGATGGCGACTCGCACGCCAATTGCTATCCGTGGAAACGCTCTCCATCAGTCTTCTATGTTTTACTGTAGACTTCTTCTCGCTCGCCTGTTTCTATCGTAACTCAATCCCTAATTTTGTACGCATATCCTAAATAAGCTCGTGACGCCATTTTCTACGCAATGCTTTGGGTATTGTGAGATGATTACAATGTAGGGATGATGATGCGATATCAAAAGAAAGATACCTTGCCTAATTCCCGACGCCAATCAGTATGTAAGCAGAGATGAAATATAATGATAATGCCGAAGAAAATTTTTATTTCGATCTTTTGGGAGAACTGTCTCCATGTAATGCAATGATGAATAATGTGTTTAAGATGGAAAGTGACCCGTGAGAACTGAAAACTGCAGAGAATCACAATAAGGACACATATTATCAAAGACAGTCGAATATTTTTGCAGCAGCTTTTCCAATATACACTAATAACCACCGTTCGACTATTTCTTCTTGGTTTTCTACTCCATCCCCACAACCTGCTTTTCTGCAAGTCCTACTTTTTGCCGAACGTTTGTTGGCATCGCTCGTTTTACACGGAGCGAATTTGCGATGGACAGGATACCTACGTCCATCTGTCATCCGTTCGATTGCAATCCAAGATCAATACGTTAAAATTGACCTTGACTTGTGATCGGTGAAGAAAATGCTCTTCCCTGGACAGAGGCTTTGGATCCAACTTCATCTCCAGCATTCCGATTTGCTAGAGTCACCGCACAGGAACCCTCTCAGGAATTGAGAGGAAAGGTACTCAAATTATGTCCTGAATGAAAACACCAAAATGCTAAAAAAAAATATAGAACCAATTTTGGGCATTTGAAAATACCGAAAGATATCAGGTCCCCACTAATACTCGGAGGTATTTACTCGGAATCGAAATCGCAATTTCTTGCGCGAAATCGTTAGATGGAAACGAAAAATGAATTTTTGTGTTCGTTCGATGACAGGAAATAACATAGCTCCGGTTTTACGGAACGTGTTCAAAGGCCTCTTTCTTGGATTCGAACCTGAGATCTCCTGTGAAAAGTTCAAAGTTCTACCCACTGGGATGGCACTCCGTTCCAATTCCAACATTTCACATTTTGTGGCATTCATTTTTTAAATTAAAATGTAATGACTGGCGCGAATGCTTTCAAAAGGCATTTTTATGTTGAAAATGTGGGCGTTTACTCGAAACCGAAATCGCTATTTTGCGCACGAAATCGTTAGGTGAAAACAAAAAATAAATTTCAGTGAAAAACTTATTCTTCCAACCAGAGCCGTTCTCTCATAAATCAAACATTAAAATAAGCAAAAGGTTACGCCCACCAAACAAGCTGCGTTAAGGATTACTACGTCATCTACCTCCCGTCCTTGTTTTGAGGAAGGGAACGGAGGTGGGGAGGGGAAATCTGCCTGAAGAGACACTGTCGCAACCACTTCCATCGGCAGAGTTAGCTGTGTGTCCCCCATTGAGATGAGACGAAAGAACTTCGCGGTCTCAGTTGTGGTTGGAAGAGGTGGATGACGTACGAGTCCTCTTTGCACACCCACTTTTCCGAAAGGGTTAAAAACATCAATTATTCGCAGCTTATGACTCGAGAAGTAAATAACAAATCGAAGAACGGAAAATGCGAGTCTTTTTATTTTACAAACTCTATCAGATTCGACAGTAAAAATATGGTAAGCGACCCCATTAGGAATACCGTTCAGTTGTTCTTCTTCCTATAACTTCCCCTCTGTTGTTCAAAACTTCCTCTCTATTTCAGCGTCCCTCTTACCGCGGAAATGTCGCTTCTAATTAGCTCGGGCAAAAATTTATAAAATTGCGTATGGATCAGCATTGAAATGACGCTTGGAATTGAATTTAAAAAAATGTGTGCATTGAATGGCTGAAAATGCTCTTCCGTTCATTCTGCGGGTTTCTTCGGAGAGAAAGCGCTAAAATTCTATTGTCATCCTACAATTATGATTATCAAAAGAAGCAAAATCATCAGCCTCGAGTAGATAAGGATAGCTTGTTTCCAGAAAGACATAAATTTCAGCTGAGGGTCGATGATTTCCTCTTATTTGGAAGCAGATTTTTCTTCCGAAGTAAATTTTTAGAAAAGCTGCGAGCTGTACACTTTGTTAAATAAAATTTTTGAGTTTGAAGTGGCGTTCCATAAATTGGCTGTCATTTCGATCGTTAAAAGAGTTCACAGTATTACCGTATGAGGTAGCTCGAATCAACTGAGGTAAGGTGTATCCGGGTTAAAAAATACCCCATATAAATATTTAGATTTTTGTCAAGCATTTGGTACTTATTGAAACTCGATGATTTGATAATGGTCACCAAATTACTGAAGTTGAAATTACTGGACCAAAGAACAAGAGTTTAATGTAATCACTATCAATTTTACTTCCTTAGTATTACAAAAAATTCGCAATGCACAAGTCATTGGCGTCATACCCTTGTCATTTCGCGGATAGACAACGTATTTTGGAATACAAGTTTCTTTAGACAATGTATTCTGGAATATCTCCTTATTGGAAGAACTAGAAACTGGAGTTTGATTGTCATTTATTCAGTGCATTAAGAACCCTTTCCGCACCATTCTTTTCACTTAAATGAGAAAAAACTCGCTTTATAATTGGAATGCTATCGACATCAGATAAAAATCATTGGGACGCCGATAACATTGTTTCCAAACCGTTTCCTAGTCCAATTGTTCGAATGCACGGGAAAAAGAAGTTAACTCTTCTTTCAAGTCTAAAAAAAAAAAAAACCTGACTAAAGTAAATGAAAAATAGCGTTTTGACATATGAATCCACCCGCAGAGATAAATCACGGAAAATCATGTTGCCTTCATTTTGTTTCTTTGTTTTTTTTGAAATTTTCGACATTTCGTGCAGTCCTCGAGCTTTTCCTGCGAATAAATCTGTGATTTTTGGGCGTTGAGCAGAATAACTCTCCTAATGAAAAACTTCCCCAAGCGAAGTTTTTCATTAGGAGAGTTAATTTCAGTTTTTAGGCAAATCTTGCATTGGTGCTGGATTTATTTCATGCGCAACATATGAGTGTGACAGTTCACAGCGATTCATCCATTTCCAACCAAATAATCTGATTTAAAAAAATAATATTCGTGCAGCACCTGCCCAACTATGTGATAATTTGAAATTAGAAGCTGGATTGCATGTGTAACGTCGTGTAAATAAAAAAAGTGATTGCATTGATTTTATTTAATATGCAAAGTTTCGATATTCTTAGTAATTCTTTGTTATGTTGACAGTTGTTTCGTTTCTTTTAGGTACAAATTATAATTTTCTTGATGATTCAAAAGAAATGCTGTGTTTTTAATTGTTCAATGTTTGTTTTTTTTTAAACTTCGTTAAGGGCTTAGGAGCGTGGTTGGCCTAGAGGGTAGAGCGCTTGGCTACTGATCGAAGGGTCCCGGGTTCAAATCCGGGTGAAGCCTTTGGACGTCCCCGAACGAAAAATCCTCGGAGTGCGAGGTGGCCCAGGGAAAAGAACTGGACTCCCTACCCTGAATGTGTGACATTCACACGCCTGTGGTTTAGTCCGGGGTGAGCTCTACCCTCAAATATGAAAACCAACCTTCGGGTTGAATCACTGAGTGAGTGAGTCAAGAGCTTGTTGACAAAAGAGAGAGGAGGGATAGTTGTGAGAGAGGCTGGAGGGAGCGGAATGGAGATATTTAGCGGTCACAAATAAATAATCGTCTGGAATACAAATAATTAACTGAAAAAAAAGTCACGGCATTATAGGAGGCTGAAATTCTGGTGGCAGCGGTGAGATCCAGGTACGAAATAACCATCAACATTATGAGGAACAAATAAGGATAACAAAGCCTCGAATATTAAACGGAATGAATGCAATCACTTTTTTGTTTAGGGTTTGGCACGTCGTCACACATTTTAAGCTGCTTCGTAGTCAGTCCTTCTCCATATTAATACGCATGCGTTTATACTACGCCTTGGTGGTGACTCACCCCCTGCCACACGCCTTCGCGGTGGACTCGGTAGATCAGGGTAGTGTCGAGAGGGCAGTCTGTAAGGAGGGTCTCGCGAGGTGCGACACATCAATTAAAGACGCCGAGGCCGTGCTCATTCTAGTTCGCCCACCTTCCGCGGAGATTCCGTGGTCCTCGATGGGTTGCTTCGCCTCGGACACTGGCGCCATGTCGCCGGCGCCGTCCCCCTCAACCGATGGGATCTCCTGCGACGGAGCCATCTCCTCTTCCGATCCGCTTCTTGGCTGGAGGGGTTCGCTGCTGGTGGTTGGCGTCAGGAAGTCGGTGGGGTCCTGTGTTCCAAAGGCGGGCGCTCTGCTCTGCCTCAAGGGTGCTCTGCTGGGTTGGCCCTGGGTGTCTGCTGCTTGCTCCGCTCGTGCACTACACTCGGATCCATACGTGCCCGTTTCCTCCCATTCATCGAGTGATTGAGTTCTTATATGGACACCGCTATCTCGAATAATGGAGTCACCGCCGCCGAGATAAGAGAGACGCCCCCCCCCCCCTTCTTCGCCACCCACTTCACGACGCCAGGCCGGGACTGCGAGGGGCTTCGCGAGTTAACGGGGGGAGCGTACCCTGGCGAACCCCTTTCCAGGGGACGCAAGTCGCAGGCGAGTGGGCGAGGGTCCCCGCGTGGAGGGAGGGAGAGGACCTTCGGTAATTTCCGCCTCCCTAGTTTCACTTGGACAGTCGGCTGCCAATACTGATAACGATCCTCTTTTTTCACGGCCGTCATGGTGAATGCATGAATTATTGGAACGTCAATCGCCCAGAGGTTCAAGTTGGTGTGACAGTCACAAGCTTCCTAACTGGAGGGTCGCGTCCCGACACTGCTAGTACTGAGTTCGAGGCCCGGCAGTGTATGAGCGATTCATGCAGAGAGTGAACGAGGGAAAGGTGTGCAATGAGCTGACGTCGTTGCAGATGAAAGACACCACGTGCTTCACAGTTTCACGTCCCATCGGACGTAGTGAGCATTTGAGGTGTTCTTCGTTGGTGCACCCTCATGGGAACACTGTGGGACACCTGTAAATGATGTCAGACACCAACCAAGGTCATGGAGAGACTGTATCTATTCCTCCCAACTCAGCAAAAATATCGATTTTGGAATAGGATTGGTTTGAATGAGCGCCAAAGGGTAGTATCAAAACCATAGTGATCCTTTTTAATTAATTGATTCTTAATAAATTAATTCTTTTAACATTCTTCTACCTAATATAGCTCAGGGTCAATTAAAAAATGCTTCAGTGTTTCTTTCAGTCCGTGATAAATACACCAATATTTTGCATTTAAATAAAACAAGTATTCATTAATCAACATGAATAATTTATTCCAATTCTTTCCTCACTTGAATTCCGAAGTTATTCCCATAATTATTGGTGGAAAAAGAAATAATTGCGAATGTTTTCACATCTACTTATTCCCCCAAAGCATGTGATAAGTCCGAGTGTTTATTTTAGTTTTCTCACGAGCGAAACGTTTAAATGAGTACAAATTGTTGAGAAAAATTTATTATTTATTTCGAAAGATGTTGACTTGACCGCTTTGACATTCGATTTTCTGCGAGATTCACCATTCCATAAAACCTTGATACTTCGTCTTTGTCGAAACGAATATCCTTTGCATTTAAGTCGATCCTTTTGCTGGTTGCTAATTACAAAGGAATTAATTAAATGCCACAAAAATAAATCCAAAGCAATGCATTTTATGCACAGTAGTCCAAATTCTCACCCCGATTGCCTTTCGTGCCAATCTGAAAAAAAAGTAGGGATCGGGTTGGTGTGGTGGCTAGAGTACTTCTGGCCTCCCATCGCGAGGTCCCGGGTTCGATTTCCGCCAGTGGTGGATTTTTCAGTGGCAAATCGGTTCCTACCTGAGTGCCTAGTGGAGGGCATTTAGGGTTCAGTACTCCGCCCGTCGGATGGGACACTAAGCCGTGGTCCCCTTGGCGCTTGTCGTTAAGAGTAGGCTAATGCCGACGTCTGGTTTCTCTCCACCCTTCCCAGTTCCCTGATAACTCCTACCATTACCCAATTACCCACATATCCTAAATGGCGCAAATGACCTCAGCTTTCGGTCGCCTCCCCTGTGTAACTAACTGAAAAACATACGAAATCTACCGGCTGATGACGATGATATATTTCCTGCTCCTAGGGCATTTTCTCAACAGATTTGTTAGAAGGTCTAATTCTATTTGTCCCACAAGAGCATAATGCCGCAGTTAAATTTATTTCTAAGTAAACTTCTCGGGTCACAGTTTTAGGTTTAACTCTGCGTAATTTATCCATCATGAAGATAGGAAAAAATACTGCAATTCCAAATAAAACCTTTATATTTCACGATCCGGGCTTCGCCACAGTGCAGCACTGTGGTGAAACCCTGCTGGGCGTGCAATAAAAAGATTTTATGTGGAATTTCAGTATTTTCTTTTCCTATCTTCATAAATTCCTCGGCTCATTTTATCTCCTATCGCGTAAAACCGTGGAATCAGGAAGGCTCGAGGTTTAATAAATTCCCTTTTCATGACTTTTGTCAACCTACTTTTCCAAAAAAATATAAGCCCAATGCTATTATGAACCAAAAGTTCCCCATTACTTACGAAGAGTGAAAGTGATTCTATTCTTCGAACCACGAATGAATGGTTACCAGAAATATAATGAGTTAACGCACATTTGCTTCTGTTTTGTTAGAACTGAAACCTTTGGCAAAATACGTCCATTAAGGGGGCGCTGGGGAGCTGAAGTCATGTTTGAATTATTCAGGATATTTATGCGGCGAGCGATGGCATTGTACATACATACATTGCCACTGTACATTGGCACATATAAGATGGTGCAGAGAGCGAGAGGTAAATTTCAGGACCTCTGCAGCTGGAAGGTGTTCGAGGAGTTTTGGGAGGGAAGGAGAATTGATCGCGGAAGCCCAGGAACACTTGGTTTCATCTTCGGCGATGAGGATTAAAAATGCTCCACTCCCACTGTTTTCAATCAGAGAAAAAAGCTAACTGTAAATTTTGTAATTATCTGGAGAAGAGTAAGACATTTGCGGCGATTTGCGCCCAAGCCAATGATCCTGGGATTTCCTGAAGATCCTGAGAGATGAAAAAAAAAACACATTTAAAGCCAGAGCAACGTGATATCGGCAAATCAGCCGGTTGAACCAGATCTTACTCTATAAATGCGAGAATTTACTTCAGACTCGTAAAGTATCTAAATTTACAATATCAAATAAATGGTACAAGTCGTCCCTTGGTGATAATGTGGTATTCATGACAAGGAATAAACATAAACCAGGTACTATTTTCACACTGTATAAGACACCGACCATGGTTTCAGCAACGTAGTAATCAGGGTGTTACCAAGGGGTTATGGGGACATGAGTCATGCAGTATAACACTGAAATCACCTTTCGACCCTCTCCGTCCACCGCACTCGATCCTCCCCCACCTTCGCCTCCTTATCTACTTCCGGTCACCTCTCTCGTGTGTTCAAATCCACGTCTACATTTACGTAATACCCTGCAAGCCACCATAAAGGTGTGTGGCAGGGGGTGAACTCTCACCAAACATGCACTACATATCATGCATAAAAAAAGGATTAGTACTTGTATAGGTACTGTTCAAAACTACAAAAGATAAAAATAGCAAAGCAAACATGCAAAAATGTGCTGTTTGTTGGGTTACCTTCAAGTCCTTATACCAACATGCAGCTACCAATGTTATCCATTGCTACACTCGTACTGTATATATTTACCGTTATTCATATCCCTAATAGTACAAGGAAAAAAGGAGATTTTGAATCTGTTAGTTCGTCAATCTATTTCTCTAATTTTCTGATTATGGTCCAGTCTACCATAGTAAGTTGGGGTCCGCAAAATATTTTTAACATCATCACCGAAAATATGGTCTTGGAATTTGTTTAAGAGAATAAGTCTTAATTTCAACCTGCGATCTGACAATGATTCCCAATTTAATTCATTTAATAGACTGGTTACGCTAAAAGGTTATCGTACCGTCCCTTTACAAATCTTGCCGATATTCGCTGCACACGTTCAAGTTCGTTATTTAGACCGATTTCGTAGGGATCCCATACACTGGCTGCATATTCCAAATGAGGTCTAACAAGGGAAAAGTAGCTGAATTCTCGTACATGATCGTCACATTTACCCAGTACTCTTTTGACTAATCCCAGTTTACGATTCGCTTGATCCATTATTTCACGTATGTGTTTACCCCAGGAAAGATCATGTGTCAGTCTTATTCCAAGATATTTAATGGATTCCACGTTTGTTCATTCATTATTACTTATTTTGTAAGTGCTAGGAGGAGAGCTATTCTTTTTCCAAAAATTCATTACTAGACATTTTTTAAAGTTTAATTCTAACTGCCATGTATCACACCAAGTTTCAATTGCTTGTAGGTCAATATTTAAATATTCTTTATCATGTGGGCATAGAATTTCCCTGTACACTACTTCGTCATCGGCAAATAGACGAAGCTTACTTTTTAACACCTTATGGATATCATTTATGTACAAAAGGAATAGAAGTGGACCTATCACACTACCTTGTGGGACACCCGAAGTGACTTTAATTGCCGGTGAGGAAACACCGTCCAAAACAACCCTTTGAACCGGATCATGCAGAAAATCATTAATCCATGATATAATGTTACTCTCTAATCCATAAGATTTTAATTTCAAAATTAGTTTGCTATGAGACACCTTGTCAAAAGCTTTCTTGAAGTCGAGAAATATAGCATCCACTGGAATATTATTTTCGCCAGAAACTAAAATATCGTGGGAAAAGAGAGCAAATTGAGTTTCACACGATCTGCTCTTTCGGAAGCCATGCTGGACATTGGACAATAAATTCTGGCTATCTAGGTATCCCATGACTGAACTGACTATTATATGTTTTAGGACCTTGCATGAAATGATGTGAGGGATATGAGCCTGTAGTTAGATGGCTGCTCCCTATCGCCACTTTTAAAAATGGGTGTTACATCGGCTGCTTTCCAGTCCATCGGTACGACGTGTTCGGTCAGGGATTTATTAAATACTGTTTCAAGGTAGGGGGAAATTTCGGAGGCTAACTCTCTATATACGCTGGAGGGATTATGGTCAGGGCCAGGAGATTTGTTGGGGCTTAATATCTTTAAGTAACTTTTCAATACCATCACAGGAAATGTCAATTAAACCTAATGCCTTGTTGATGACCCTTAGTCGTTGAAACCATGGCCGGTGTTTAATACAGTGTGAACACAGCACCTGGTTTTTTATTTATCCTTCATAAGAAGTAGAACCTATAACATTCTCTATCAAGGTAGATGCAGTGCTAGTTCAATTATATCGGGTCTACAAGTTTATTTAGCAATGTATGTACATACATCTCCGTGGACTGAGTCCCCATTTCAGTTTTCAAATCTGACGCTCATTGCATACACTTATTCATATATATAGCTATATTTATTTATTTAGCTATAAGTATAGAAGTAGAGGCCTGGAATTTTATGTCGGAGAACGGATGGAGAGAGTTTCACGTGTGTGAATTAATTTATAGTATGCACCTAAGGTTGACAAGGAAGAGAAAGCTAGGATGTATAAAAAGAGTAATTGGGAAAAGGGGAGAATGACTGGGGCCAGTGTATGGGATCCGAATGAATTAGGTTTGATCAGAGAACTAGACAGTGTGCAGCGTAGAGCAGCTAGGTTCGTTAAAAGGTGTTACGATAGGTTGAGTAGTGTTTCAGAATTAATACAAGAATTAGGGTGGGAATCATTATCAGAGCGTAGGTTAAAGTACAGATTAAATCTATTAGAGAAATTTCAATCGGATGGCTTTACTGAAGATTTTAGGCACATATTAAAAACACCAGCGTATTATGCTAGATTCGACCAGATAAACAAGATTAGAGAGATAAATTGTCGTACCGATAGATTCAAAATGGCATTTTCCCCCGTACTATAAGAGAATAGAATAGGCAGCATAGCAAAGGGATAGGTAGGAGAAATATTTTCGAGTAGTCTGTAGAGCATGATGCATGTAGTAATCCCTTAAATACTATAGATACTAACAATCTAGTAGCATGAGTCCCCATAGTTGCTTGTTTGCATGTCAGTAGTGCATGCTTGGTGATCTTCACCCCCTGCCACACACCCTCGCGGTGGCTTGCAGGGGATTCGAGTAGATGTAGATGTAGACAGTTCACGGGACATTAAATGTCTAGAGCTTATATTCGTAAGTGAAACAGCGTTCAAGATTATCATGCATTGTCTCTCCTCAGAGAAGTTCGCCGCTTATGTAATTGAATCATTCCTCACCGAATCCGACATGGAATAAAAAAGTGTTTTTGAGTGCCATTCGGCTCTCTTTAACAATCAGTTTTTTAAATCATCTTATCTTTTAGTCCACTGTTAACATCTGCAAGCTGTTGAAGAAATCCATTGCCACTTCTTCCGTTTTCGGAGACATCGTGGCGTAGATTGCGAGATCCTGGTCTCCGGATAAATTAAACTACCATTCCTTAAATTTTTCCTTCTACAGTTAAACATAACGTAATAAGCTACAGTTTCACGTCCAATCCAACAGGAAAAGGGCTAAACTCGAAGTTCTGAACTTGAAACCCTTATAGCCCGCTTTCGCCTTCCGGTGTATACCCCACTAGGATCTTCGCTTGGATGCTGAATTATTATCTGAAATGTGGTTGCAACATTACTGGCTATCCACCCTTAGAGACCGAGTTTGAATCCCGATTGAACTCTTGTTGGAATGCCTTGAGTGCCTTGTGGGGAGCACTTCGAGTTCAGTACTCCGCCCGTCGGATGGGACGTTAAGCTACACCTACATCTACACAATACCCTGCAAGCCACCGTAAAGATGTGTGGCAGGAGGTGTATTCTCACCAAGCATGCATTACATATAATGCATAAAAAGGATTAGCAATTATATTCTAGACTAAACTTCACAACTTAAAAAGATAAACATAGTAAAGCAAGCATACAATATAATGCTATTAGTTGGGTTAGCTTAAAAGTCATATACCCTTATGCAATTATCCATTGATACTACTGCATAAATTTACAGCCATTCATATCTCTAATTGTACTAGGGGGGAAGGACATTTTGAATCTGTCAGTTCGGCAATCAGTTTCTCTGATATTATGATTATGGTCCAGTCTTCCATAGTAAGTTGGAGTTCGCAAAGTATTATTAATGCCGTCAGTGAATATATTATCTTGGAATTTATTTATGGGATTAAGTCTAAATTTCAACCTAACTTCTGACATTGATTCCCATTTTAGATCATCTAATTGATTGGTTACGCTAATATAGTTATCCCTTTACAAATCTTGCCCCTTGGCGCCTATAAGCAGGCTAATGCCAACGCCAAGTTTCTCTCCACCCTCCCTCCTTCCATTCCCATTCTTACAACTTTCCTCCTGGCCAACGGAACTTATGGCTGTAAACCATCGCTTGGCAACCATCGCTTAGCAATACGCTGAATAGCCTCTGCCGCTGCGGGGACCGTACTCTTTAGGAGAGGAATCCATGCTCCACTCCCTGGGTTCTGTGCGTTCACGATGGGTTGAATGCAGGCCAGCGGCGGCGGGGCCTCGTTGCAGCGACATTTGACGACCGAGTCATCCCTCCCGCGCAGGGATGGCCGCTCTTTGAACCGCCTTAGTTTCCATACACGAGGGGGGGGTGGGGGGGGGAGAAAGGTTCTTGGCATCTATTGATCTCCTGTGTGTATAGGGACTATGAAAAAAACGAATCAGTGGAAAATAAATCTCCAAGAATTCGGGTACAAGGATAGATAATTAGAATACTGATGACGCGCGGCTGTTTCGGCGGAGAGGAATGATTGTTTAGCGAGGATGTTGACGCTGGTGGAGATTACGTGGAGATATAACTTGGCGATTAGCGTAAATAAAACCAAAATAATGCTTCATGGATAATGATAAGGTCAACATGAGACCGAGACATCAAAAACTAGAACAAGTGGAAAATTTCGTCTCGTAAGGAAGAATGATGTAACAAGGGAGGAGATAGAGACCAAGCAGACGAGGCGTTATGCCGGAAAGTATTCATGTCCTGTGGCATGTGGATCGGAGAAGGAACTTCACTGAAGTACTTTGCACTTCTTCTGTCAGGGTGAGTCATTATCATGCATCACCTTCATTAATTACATTATTACATGAACATTGATTACATCAGGGTGAATCATCATCATCAGCCATCATTACATTGATCTATATGCTCTGCATTTATTACATCAGGCATCATCCAGATTGAAGTACTTTTTACTTTCTCCATCGGGGCTGGGAGATATTCTCTTTCCAAGCGCCGTCTTTGCTTAATTCCTTTGTTTACTCTTGGAGAAGGCCCGTAGCCAGGGGGGATGGGGGGGCTTCGGCCCCCCTCCCGAAATCTTTCCCAATACTTTTGTTGCTCTGATTTTAACCGGGAAATATGATTACACTGCGTATAATCCAAGTGTTAAGTGCTTAGAAACGTGATCATTAGTTTCATGCATGTGTGTGGTTGATAATTGTTCCTTTCAATTGTTCAGTCTGATATGCATATATATGAGTTGCACTTCTGTTATGGGGCCGGCCATATTAACTGCTTAATAACAAGGTAAGCAGTGAACTTTACCAGTGAGAAGAAATAGGAATGGTCACTGTAAAAGTAAATACCCAGCACTGATAATTCAGGGAAAAGATTTGTAACATGTCGGCCCAGAACGGGAAAGGCTGATTTGTTTCAAGTAACGCAACACTAGAATTAGCCACCCCCTCCCCCCCCCCCCCCCCCCCCCACCGCCTCCACCCCCGAAGCAACTTTCTGGCTACGTGCCTGTCTTGGAGTTATTCAAAGAGTCATACTCGAACGGCAATTCCATTACATTTGTGCATTTCATTACATCACAATGTACATATCTACATGCCATTTCCTTTCTTTGATGGAAATAATCGTAGTTGCCGTCAATAAAAAGACGCTCAGGGGCCATAAATACTCAGTACTTGGTGTCGTGTTGGACGAATGAAGAGATGATTGAGCCGTAGGAGAGAGACATAAAGGAATACGCGATTCATTTTCAATGCCGTGATTGACCTGGCATCAGAATTTGGCTGCTCCATTAAGTCCTCCTTTCACAAAGATTCTCAGCATTGATTTTATATCACATGAGTGGTGCAAAACATTTATAATGTTTATGCGGATACACACGTAAAAATTCGCAGTTTTTTCATAAATATATTAAGGATTTCAATGACCTTAAAAGACGCGACCCACCAATATTTGATTTTCATTTTGTTGCGTTAGCAATATAGCAGATGTTTCAATGATGAATTTATGTGATCGGAATCCTCTGTTCTACGCTCTCGCGAGCAATTGAATTAAATCTGTTGCCACAACAGTCCATGGCCTCGATTTCATAATTTATCGATTCGTTTTTTAGAGCGAAAAGATTGTTTTGATATCGAATTTCCTACTTCAGCACTTCTGTACAATCCTATCGCCTGTAGAATTTATGAATACGGCAATACTGGATTCCTTTTCACTCAGTGTCAATTGATCAATAGTTACGGTCCCACACAGCGGACGGGTCCATTGTTCACGACCCTTTCTTCTTCCAAAAATGTCCTATAGATCAGTAACGAGGCTCCACATATGCTCTGCAAGTGCATGCTATTTTTCACAGGAGATATTAGTGACAACTTCCAATGAAAAACAACCAGTGGTGCTATTTAAACGAAAATACAAGGTATAAGTTTAAATACATTGCATTATTCTAGAATGAAATAAATAGATTATAGAAAAAGATTTAGAACGTGAAATTCGTAGGTATGGAGTAGAGCAGGGGGAACAGTTTTGCAATTTAGGCATATTATTGAAGGAGAGGGTCATACTATTGATGATAGAAGAAGGATTACTTTGGATAAATAGGCATCTGCCACCTGCAGAGAAATTATGACTTCAACCTTTAGAAAAATATTAAAGAACATTTAATGCTGAGTGACATTAGTGGACCCAAAGTCATTCATTGCGGTTGAACGAACGTGAAATATGGTCGAGTAGTCTAGAGTGCATGATGCAAGCCTTAACAACCAATAATCCCTTTATTACTTTATGGATACTAACCATCTAGCTGCATGTGACCCTATTATGTAGCATGCTTCCATGTACTAGCTAGGAGAACCGGGTACTAGGGAAATGTGATGAGAAGACAAAAGAGCGGTGTTACTTCTCACTTGTTAGGCATCACCTTGAATATGCAGCCAGTGTATGGGAACCGATTGAATTAGGTTTGATCAGAGAACTAGATTGTGTGCAGCGTAGAGCAGCTAGGTTCGTTAAAAGGTGTTACGATAGGTTGAGTAGTGTTTCAGAATTAATACAAGAATTAGGGTGGGAATCATTATCAGAGCGTAGGTTAAAGTACAGATTAAATCTATTAGAGAAATTTCAATCGGATGGCTTTACTGAAGATTTTAGGCACATATTAAAAACGCCAGCGTATTATGCTAGATTCGACCGGTTAAATAAGATTAGAGAGATAAATTGTCGTACTGATAGATTCAAAATGGCATTTTCCCCCGTACTATAAGAGAACACAATAGACAGCATAGCAAAGGGATATGTAGGGGAAATATTTTAGAGTATTCTGTAGTGCATGATTCATGTCTTACCCCTTAAATACTATAGATACTAACAATCAAGTTGCATGAGACAATATAGTTGCTAGTTTGCATGTTAGTAGTGCATGCTTGGTGATCTTCACCCCCTGCCACACACCCTCGCGGTGGCTTGCAGGGTATCGTGTAGATGTGGATGTAAGATGGGAGGACAGGAGGGAGTGGTGAGGACGGAAAGGGCAAGAAAGAAACCTCCCCGGGGGAGGCAGGCAGGAACAAGAAATTATGGACAACGGGATATATTGCGCGCTGTATGTAAATGCTGGGTAGCTGCGGGGAAGGAGTTTCGGGCAGCGTGGAGAGCTACGCGAAATATCGCAGAGGAAATGCGTATGGACTCACCCGATAGTAAATATGCTTAGCTGAACTGGAAAACTGAGTGGAGAAGTGTGTGTGTGTGAGCCATTCGGAAAATGCAATGAAAGCAGTTTAGGGGTGCTTTTCCAAAACCCGCGCACATCGGTATGACAATCCTAATAATAATAATATAACCGGTATAAATTTAGAATACATTGGCGACAGCAGTAAATGGAGTCGAAAATTTGATATTCCTTGCGCAGATGAACATTGATAGGATGTTGAAAAATGTTTATACACAGTAGCAAGTACGCTGAATGTTCCGATCCTTGAGAAAACATCTCCTATTCATGTCTCAGAAATTGATCTGCGGTGATCGGAAGTGAGGCGAGGGAATGTTTTATGGAAAAATTAAGTTATCTATTTGAGCCTCTTTGTTTCCTCCTTATGTCATTTTGAGGAGGATATTCATTTCTGGAGTTTACTGAACGGCGTCAGTGTCTGATGGAGTACGGAATAGCCTTAAATAATTCAGTGTTTTCGGACAAATAGCCTGTAACTTCAGAGGTGGGATACTCTTACTTCCATGCCTTCTGAACAGTTACTCTGAACACTTTCTTGAAGTGTAAAATTTCTCTTATCTCTCATCTCCGACTGATACACAGAAAATGTAGAGATATGATTCCTTCTATGATCACTTTGAAAGTTCACCTTCCGCACTGCTTCAAAGAAGTGATTTTGTCAACTGGGGCAGAAGAGACTTGTTTCAGTTCATTCCCATGGATACTTCCGCCATTTCTTGATCCATATACTTTCACATGGAATATGCGTACGACAGTTTGTCGGTAAATATCTAGTCCTCTTTTGATATATATAAAATAGTGCGAGTGTAAGTATAATATCCCTGAAAAGAACCAAAAATCAATATAGAAGGTGGTGTGACTGGCTCAAGCAGTTCATCTAGTATCTGGCACTAGCCATCGAGGAATTCAAATTCAAACCCCTGTGTGCATAGACGATGATACTTTTCTCTGTGGAGTCCTGCCAATACAAGGTAAGTCGCTGCGCATCGATATATTGCTTGAACTATGATGTAGTTTGAATCCAGTCAGATTAGTTATTGCGGTTAAAACATAAACACGTAGTACCACAAATACAATACCTAATTGGAGTACCTCGATGGGGTCGTTTACCATATTTTTTTATTGCCGAATCTGTTAGAGTTTGTAAAATAAAAAGACTCGTATCTTTCCGTTTTCTGATCCGTCATTTATTAATCGAGTTATAAGCGGCGAAAAACTGATGTTTTTAACCCTTTCGGAAAAGTGGTCGACCTCTGACGTATAGCGACTTCGTCCAGTCACAACTGAGCCCGCGAAGCTACTTCGTCTTATCGCAATGAGGGGGACACAGCTGACTCTGCCAATAGGAGTAGTTGCGACAGTATCTGTGCGAGCAGACCTTCCGAGAACCCACCTCCACTCCCTTCGCTTCCACGAAAAGCAGCCAAGGACGGGAGGAAAATGACGTCAATGTTATCACGGCAACTTTATCGGTGGGCGTCACCCTTTGCTTATTAAAATTTTTGATTTATGAGTGAATGGTTGTGGTTAGAAGATTAATTTTTTCACTAAAATTCTTTTTTTGTTTCCACCTAACAATTTCGTGCAAAAAACTGCGATTTCGGTTCCGAGTAAACGCCCCCATTGTAGCATGCATTTATTTCGTGAATGCTGATCTCGCCGCTTATAACTCGGGAAATAATTGTCGGATCAGAAAACGGAAAAATACGGGTTCTTTTATTTTACAAACTCTATCAGATTCGGCAATAAAAAAAATATGGTAAACGACCCCATTGGCGAGAGTGGACAACCCGTTGTGTCTCAATCCTTCTGTTCGTAAACATATCCGCTCCAAAGGAAAAAGTTGTTTCGGAGAGAGAAGTCGACCATTTATTGGTAATCGACCGGGCAATACGAATTTCACTAATTTCCTTAAAACCTCGACGGATTCCTTGATGAGCGCTTAATAAGTGAATAGAGGAATGATATCGAAGGGGACTAACAATACGATGTCGTTCTCCGTAACTTTCAGATCCCGGATTCTGTAGATTTAAGTCCTCCGAGCTTTTTCACGCGGGCTCCCTATGAATGGCTGTATGTATATGGAGGGCCAGAACGTAGGTGGGGACCCGATGCAACTCACGATGTCTTCCTCGTGGAATTTCGGCCATCCGTTGAGACGCTGCGGCGGCGGTGACGACGGGAGCATTCTTCGTTGTTCTGCTAATGGAATGCTCTCTCACTTCCTGTTATTACTTTGCTGTCGGGTCTTTTTTTTTGTTGTTCGTAGGTGCAATTTTCCAACATCGTCTCACCCTCATCTTGTACCCTTTTGCCGAGATGATTACGGTTCCGTTGCCATCGTCTTCGGGAAAAATCAGAATATCGGCGTTGGATCCGGCAGCACTTTTCACTCAGCGAGGATGTATTGGCCTTCGGTGGACGAGCTTTCGAAATGGTGTCCGCTACTTTCTGGCGTAATAAGAATAGTGATGATAAAGTGTCTTTATTCGGGCGTGGTTGTGACTGTAAAGTCCTCTCTTCCACCTAACCCATCGTCAATCTAACATATAAACATATACATGCATGTTATGAAAACAATATACAATAAATGTTATAATTGCAATTAACAACATACAGTACCTATTAAAAATACGCTTTACAAGTTTAATGTCAATTTAAATTATAGTAAAAGAAAAGAAAAATGCAGTGTAAAGGAGTCACATGTGTGGGAAAAACGTGAGCATTGGAGCAAAAATCCATCAACGAAAAAACCCACTGCAGGAAAACTGCGTAGAGATTCAGCTTCCTCATTAGGCAGTTTTCTCAGCGCGCTTCCTGCACAACTGACACTTTCTTGGGCTGCGTCACTGGGCAGACTCCCCGCAAAGTTGCAGCTGATTTTCGAGTCGTCCTCCGGAGGTTTTTGGTGCTTTTTTTCCCTGAAGAATGCTTAAAGCTTCATAAAATACCCGGGGTCATTTATAGTCATCGCTGGACAAGCCATCGTTACCTTACGTCAGCGGGAGAATTGTCAGCGAGAAAAATGACCAAATAAGGCCAGGTATGGAAGAGAAGGCTGGAATGTCTACGCAATAAATAGCCGAAGGAATATCTATTTCTTCGTTATTTTATTCCTGATGATGCGGCCTGTAATGGACGCGAAAGTTTAGAAGACAAAGCTCCACACACAGCGGCTCTCGAAAGAGATAACTATTGCGAAATATCCACAGGCTCTTTCAAGAAACTTACTGGTATCAGTTATGATAATTGACGCATTTCACTTTGTATGCATATGTGCGGAGGTGGCATGCATTTTTCGAAATAGCCACATTTAATATGATGAATTTTATTTAAAGTGATTCTTCGCTCGCACTGCCCATAAAGTCTATTGTAAATTGAGACTGGCACTGCTAACCTTCAAAAATGTTATTATATATTTCAGAACACATTTGGACATTATTTTACTTCTACAATGTCATGCAATAAAAGGCAATTTATTCCCCTACATTGCAGTTGTTTTAGGTTTGATCAAGGCCACCGTTGACATTCTAATTTGCGCTGTCTTTCGAAGTATTTCATGCTCATCCTTATATCTGTCGTTTTATGTGTCTCATGCTATTCATGTCTAATGTCATATTGTATCACTGATTTTTTTCGTATTAGCTAGCTTTAAATGACTGCATTACTTGTCCTCTTTTTATCTACTGCTATCTTCATCTGAACGAAATATTTCCATCTCTGTGGTAGAACTTAACCTTACCTTTCTAATTTTTAGCGTGGCAAAAAGCCGTCTGGATATCTGCTTCCATAATGCAATCTCCACAATTCAATCTACGGGGGGTCGTGGTGGCCCAGTGGGTAGACGTGGGTAGTGGGGTAGTGGTAGCATTTAGTACGGGTCACCTATCAAAGACCAACCTTCGGGTTGAATCACTGAGTGAATGCAAACATGAAAAAAAAAACATAAAAACATGTTATCATTGTTGACTTGTTTTGCAGAGCAACATGCACAGCACATGTGAGGCAGATTTATATCCTTTCCATGGTCATTATGGCTAGAGTATTAGTGTTTACTTTTGGAATTTTCCTCTTGTTTACTCGTCGTATAGCTGGAAATTCATGATGCTGGAATAGAAGGATGAAGGTAAACTTTATGGATGAAATAAATGAAAAAGTGTGCAGAAGAATTAAGGCGAAAAGGTCTTCGGGGATTAGAGTAGAGTAGAGGGTCACGTGGATTCCACGCGTATCCCGAGGTAGCCTAGATTTATGAAGAAACTAAAGCAAAGATGAAGGAAAGATTCATTCGCCCTCCGCAAGCCCTCTCCAAATTTTCACTCGTGCCCCCGTCAGTATCTCCGTGGGCTGCAACATCACGTAACTCATCGATCACTCTGTATCCCAACTAAGGACACTCAAAAGCTTCCTTTTGAAATGTGTTTTTGATAAACCTTGGAAGTAAAGATGCTGTTGACATTCCAAAGATACGCGTTTGACAAGCCAACAGTCCACAAGTCACTTCCTTGATAATATTTCCAAGGAAGGAGACCTGCAAAAAATGTCTCTGGGCTCGCTCATTGTTCGGTCGAAAGATACTGCCGTCGACATGGACTCAGAAGCAAATCAGTACCATACTCGAGCCCCCAGGCTCCCACCAATGATGATCAAAACTCCAAATTCACATTATCTAGATCGCACGCACAGTAATTGAGCCATCTTGTTAAGCAGATGTGTCGGGAATACCGAAAAGAATCTATCATTGATTTCTCAGGAAAATTCCAAGATTATTGAGCATTCTACCTTAAATGTTACGAAAGGTTATTCCTCAATGTCATTCCTCGAACGACGATATCTGCGATGATCTAGCAAAAGTTTTCTGGGAAAAACTGTTTTATTTACGTCACCAATCTGAGAGTATCGGCGTTTGTTTGTATCAATTTTTTAATAAACATCAACATTTGTATCAGTTTAAGTTCCATTCAAGCAAATTCATTTAGCAAATACTACATTTCTCCAGGAAAATTCCTTGTTGATCAGTTCGGAATTTGCTTAGCTAGAAAGAACCGTATAAAATACTATCTGATCATAGCAGGTGAACTGCACGAATATGATTGTGCTTTGTGAAATTAATCTTTCGTTACAGTCTTTATAAGTTGAAGGTATTTTTCATGAAACGTTTAGGAATTCACTTTGATTGGTCGTATTTGTTACGCACTAGGGAAACTTTTTAATAACCATAGAAGCTGGATTTATCCGAATTGAAGGAAGAATTGACTTCATATCCATGCCGCATCCCCAACGTTTTTCGAAGTTGCTGCCCTAGGAATTTGATTAATCCAGTATTCGCAATCTATTTTACAATTTCGTATTCCGAGCGACTTTCATCTTCAGTGAGCGCGATTTTCGGCTAAGTAATGAGCACGTGCTTTTTGAATGAATACAACAAAAAATAAATGTATATATATTTGCCTAAGTATTGACCAGCCACTCTCATTGGCCACTCTCATTGACATTTAGTGGATGATACATCAATGTCTCGCCAATGAGTTGGCAAAATCAGTTGCTCCACTCTTTTTTCTCACATTCGATATCACTGTCACTGTTCAAGGCGTGCGCCCGAGATCCCAAATCCTTCGCCAGAGCCCCTCCATCTTCAATTTTCCCCACCGTACGCTACCACTTACATTACACTACATTGGACTGCAACGACACAACTCACAGGCATGCGCTAGGAACACCAAATTAATGGCACAACAAAAGCGAAAGCTGGAAGAGCATTTTAGGACTTGGAAAACAAGGGCTTTTACAGGGGAAGAAGCGATAAACTTTTCAGAGGAAAGTATTGAACACTCACAGAACATACCAGCGAACGAGGAAAACAAAAACTTGAGGAGGTCAAAGGGTAAGGAAACAACTTAATCGGTCATATCTTAAGACACGATTGCCCGATGAAGTCAATCGTCGCGGGAAAAGTGAATGGGAAGAGTAGAAGGACTTGGATGAGATTTACGTAACAAGTTGTAAGTGGTGCGAAAAAGAAGGAATATATCAATACGAAGAGATTAACTGATTGGAGATCTGCGTCAAATCCAATGCAGGGTTGTTGACCGATGATGCTGACAGTCTTATTTTAGACTATAGCGTGCAGAGACCTGCAGACTGTGCAATAGGTGCTTGGACAGCTCATCAAATCATAATATTCCTTTTTGCGGCAGTAGAGGCAGTGGCATTGCCAAATGAAAATGGTTTCGAGGTGATGAATATTCTTTTTCGAAAAGTAGCAGCAACCCATTATATAAAACCGCCCATGTCGAAATGCGCCGAATAATTAGGGAAAATTAAAACACTATTAAAATTGTAAAGTCCCAAGGAGTGGGATGCTCACTGATTAAGTGTTGGATCAAATAATTCAGCTCGACAAATAACACTGTGGATGGAAGAACAACAACATTGAGAGAATAATGCATTCCCTACCATTTTTTCCGGTGGTGTACTAACAATGGACATTTACTGATATTTCCTTTACTAAGGATCCCAATAAATTTAATTGTGGCGGCAGTCTTCCCGACCCGAGAGCTTGGATTCGAATCCCGGCAGTGGCAGAATTTTCAGAGAAAGTTCCTGGTCCCTACTGAAGTGCTGTGTGAAGAGAATTTTTAGTGCAATACATCGTCTGTCGGATGGGACGAAAATTCGAGGACCTCTTGGCTCCCTTTCGTTGGGAGCAGGCTAACTCCGAGGCCGTGCATTTTACCGCCTCTACACTCTCTCTCCTTTCCCGGATAAATTCCTACTTCTTCACCACTGACCATCTGAAAAAAATATTCTGAATTGCATCATTGGCCCAAGATTTCTATCTCCTCTCCGGAAAAAACCACGAACAATTCGTGCTTGAGTGATTCCTTGGGAGATTTTCAGTTAATATTAATAGCTTTTATTACCTTGCTGTCTTCGTACCTTGTTCTTGTCCTCCATCGGGAAACATTCTAATGGAAAGTCTAGTGCTGCATTCATTGCTATAGCTCCATGCAGCAGTACTTTGCGGCACCATATGCCACTCTGCTTACCGACAGACATTATGCTGTCATATCAAATACGATTTTTCATGTCTTTCATTAACCAGACCCACGATCGGGAAAAAGAGTATAGAGAAATGAAAAACGACTTATTATGGATTGAAGAACAATGGTCACATATCGTTCTGTGCCCTGGATGCATCGTCCTTTTAATTCCAACCAACCACAGTCCTCATTCCAAAAGGTTGGCTCAATAGGGGAGTGTGGAATCCAGTCACAGGGGGGTGTATCCTTTTCCTTGTGAGCCATCCGCAGTGTTCAGCAGCCATCATCTGCGCAGTGCCCTGCAAGTGACTCCACAGTCTCGGCCGCGGATTGAGAGTACCACGAAAGAAGTTTCGTTTCCACGTGCATTTACGTCTTCACGGTGTGGAGGATACCGTTGCAAGGGTGTGTGGCAGGGGGTGACCACCAGGTGGCAACAGGCATGCACTATCATCACTCACGCGATCCGTTGCTGTCAGTAACGATATCACCAGGTTTTTTGTTAAGTCAAATAAATCCAGAGAGAAAAGCAAATAGCTCCACATGCAATAAAAGTTCTAATCTTAACATATCACTTAGCGAGACACTTATACTACATACCAAGAGTCCTACTCAGGCATTCATAATGAGCATTAAACACCGGCGTTACCAATCTAAATTGATTATCTCTACAATAAATTCAATGGGATCGTTTACCATATTTTTTAAATTTCCGAATCTGATATCGTTTGTAAAATAAAAAGACTCGTATTTTTCCGTTCTTTGATCCATCAATGATATCTCGAGTTATAAGCGGCGAAAAACTGATGTTTTTAACCCTTTCGGAAAAGTGGGCGTGGTGCAACCTCTGACGTATATCGACTTCGCCCAATCACAACTGAGCCCGCGAAGCTACTTAGCCTTATCGAAATGGGAGGTACACAGCTGACTCTGCCAATAGGAGCAGTTGCGACAGCATCTGTGCGAGCAAACCTTCCGAGAACCCCCCTCCACTCCCTTCCCTTCCCCTAAAAGCAGCCAAGGACGGGATGAAAATGACCGCAATGTTATCACAGCAGCTTTTTCAGTGGGCGTTTCCTTTTGCTCATTTTAATTTTTGATTTATGATTTATGAGTGAATGGTTGTGGTTAGAAGATTAATTTTTTCACTAAATTTCTTTTTTCGTTTCCATCTATCGATTTCGGGCACAAAATTGCGATTTCGGTTTCGAGTACACGCCCCGATTGCATCGAAATCGTACCCCATGTTCGTATTCGGAAAATTGGTATATTTAACTTCTCCGTCAGGGGGTCTCCGTCTCCTGAGGGTGAGCTCGGGAAACGAGTCGAGGTTTGCCTCGCGGTGTAGCACTAATCCCACCGCCAGTAATTCAGGCGAGGGTGTCAGCGCGAAGACGTCGGAAACTTCTCCTTAGCTTATTTCACAGATTGACGTGACGTGAGTAAACGTTAATTCTTTCTCCTAAGTTAACTTTCCATTGTCCACATCCACATAATTTGTGCTAAATCACTGGCATCTTGATTTCTTCCCTTAATGAAGAGCTACAAATAGTAATTTGCAAAAGAATACGTATTCATAGGTCCCAGGTGTCGTTTGATTTTTCACCTCGCCATATTTACTTTCCTTCACAAAAAACTCTTTTCTTTTTCTTTCAACCTCCAGTTTTTTTTAACTTTTGCAGGGGTGCCGCGTTTGCCGTATCTCCTGTCCTGTTGACCTTCCTTCTTATGACCTTGTATTTCGCAATTGGAGCCATTTAAATTGCAGTCCAAACGTCCTTCATGTCCGTTTCGGCGCTCGCCAGAACGTGCCGTCATCTCTCCTGATAGTGTTATTTTGGCGAAGGAAAGCGATATTGAAATAAACATCTTAATCTTTTGATAAACAGGTGTGCATGGATTCCTCTCCATTATGCGAGATTATGCGGGATACGAATTTTAAATATTTCCTTTACAATGCTTTTTAGAAGATAAGACCATATTGGCGTAAAGGTGTTAAGTTCTTCCTTTGAAATGTAAGACTCTGTTCGAAAGCAGTTCAGAAACTTCCTTGTTATGAACTTCTTTTCCTCCATCGCACCTGAATGGTTTGGTAACATGGCCATTTATATTGGCTTCATTCAGCAATTGTCCCAAGGCTGTGCTGACTTCACTTTCCTGCTTCGGAAAGAAAATTATACGAAACTAGCTGAAATCATCTTTATAATACGCGTAGTAGCACACTCTTCCAAGCGATTCCGTAGACATGGGTCCATTCACATCGCCGTTGATTTGCTTACCAGTGGCCATTGGTCGATTCACTCAACTCTCGAATGGCTACCAATGCATTTTTCCCAGGACACATCCATCGCTAAATCTTTCTTTGCACCCATTCGCGTTGATCTTCATTTGCTTCAAGACGCTTTTTACGTGTTTGTTGGGGTTGAAGGCCGACTCTTTCATGATACGTATCCGTAGCGTAGCGTATGTTGCCAAATCCATTTGGAGAGATCGTGCTGGTTTTACAACGCCGATGTCAAGCACGCATACCCCACGGCTTCCATGTTCAGTCACCAATCTTTTCCCCCGAATCTCAGTCTTATTCCTAGAAATTTAATAGATTCCACGTTTGTTAATTTATTATTCTTGATGCTGTAAGTGCTAGGAGGAGAACTATTCTTTTTCCAAAAATCCAATACTGCACTTAATCAGGTCCAACATCAAAATTAAGATAAGGTATTCATCGGCAATGAGTTCGATAGTCGCGGCGATCGATAATCCCGGCGTTAATTAATCACGTCGCATACTGTGTCTTTCTTGGAACTTAATCATTCTTCTTATGTCTAAAACAGGGATTTTCCGTTATTTTTGATTGGGGGACACGCACAGCTTTCAGGTCGATCCACGATTTACAGACAAGGACCCGCTTGAAAACCAATGAAGCACAAGCGGGGAAAAATTCCACTTGACCTCAAAATAGGGTCAGGGTGAGCCATCCAGAAACGAATGACGGTCCACGTTTGAGAGGGCAGTTCCACGGTCTCATTTTTCGAGGGGGTTTGCGAATTCTACAACCCCGTTTGAATTGCTTACCCTCTAACAGCAGCGCGCGCCTAGTTGTAAGAGGCAGTTTACGACCAAAGGGGCGTCAAATCTTGCATCCGGTGTCTTACGGACGAATCTCCTCAGGGAGGAAGCAGCAGGAACCACCTTATATCGAAGGCGATGACTCTTGAGAACAATGCAGCAGCAAAAACCTCCGGGATGCCACGGTGAAAACTGCCGGATGATGGTGTATCGATATCTCGGCGCTCGTTGCTGCAACGTGTCTACGGGTGACTCTAGCGATATATGCCACCTGAGCTCTTGTGAGATGTGACGTCTCCGTCAGTCGAGAGATTTATAAACGCCTAAAAAGTGTAGTAAAATATTTAATTTAATTTCCCATGGTGTGTCAGTCAAATTGCCTTCTATGAAATTTATATGGACTATAAAGGAAATGATAATTGGGTAGATAACATGGTCTAAAGAAACTAGTACGAAACTCATCATCTAGTGTATCTCCAACCGGGTCTCAGGAGACAAAAGTAGAATACAACTGAGTCAACGGTCTTCAATTTTGACGGTCTCCTTCTCTTCTAGAGTCTCCTGGCTCTGAGGAGCCACATAAACTTAGCCATTATCCATCTATTTCGAGGCAGATCGCAAGATAAAATACGAAAACTTATTTCTCGTTACGGAATGCTCTCTCTCTCTCGAAAAGGAAACTTCTTACAATTTCATGTGAGCGTTTATGATCTCTTCTGGAGGAAATCCATGAGTAATAACATTTTCCACACCAAAATCAAGCTATATTTTTAATTACAATAGTTTTACATGCGCTAATCCAGCCTTACCGTATACTTATCGTTAATTTTAAAAAGAAAAATATGAATGAAAAGAAAAATATGAAGTGACATCAACGTGTAAGAGTTTGGACCACTGAATCGAAGCAGAAAAAGTGACAAAAAAGTAAATAAGTGTGTTTGGGTATTGTCGTACGTTACTAAAATAAAGATTACGACTATTTTCTTACATTTGAAAGGAAGAATTCAACAGATTATGGATGGCTGCCTGTAGTATTGTCTACAAAATACAAGTGAAGTCAAGGAAGAACTCGACAGGTTATGGGCGCTTCCACTGCGCTATAAATGATCTCGAAGGATCTGAAGACTGGGCAAAGGGGAAATGGCACGTTTCGATGTCATGGAGAGCGTACGCAATTGGAGGTGTTGTCGACGGTACGCGCGAGTGTCTTGAATTACGCGAAATGCGACCGCGGAGCAAAAGGCGATGCGACAACTGTGGTTGAAAGACAGCGGCAAGTTTGTCCGCTGGTACGCTGAGAGAATCCGTGGCCGAGCTGGGGTTGACATACACCCACGCAAGAGAAATTCGGGACAAGTTACACGCACGATTCGAGCGAAGCAAGACGCAACGACTTAACATATCCATAGAAGCCTTTTTTCGTGATCTACGTGACGTAAAAGAAGACTTCAGGACACAAGTCGCGTAGTCGCAGAAGCCATGGTACTAATACGCAGAAGCGTTTCGTGGATTTTAACGACGAATTGTAGAAATACAAAGAAAATGTTTTGTTCGAAAAAATGTTCTACGGTGGAATTTATCCACACTACCCACGAAAAGAGTACGAAAGTTTTCAAGACTCGTGGAATACGATTCCGTCGGAAAATCAACGTCTAAACTTATTGATTGAGAAATTGGGCACTATTGAATCGCGAGACCAAAGTATGGTGGACGAGACGCTGCGTTTGTTGAACGCAGTGACCCGATGAAGAAAAACCAGCAAAATAGACGTGGTGTTTGAGAAAAATCGAAGAAAAATACTGAACTTTCATGACATTAGTGCAAAAAAATCTTCCTTGACATTAGTGCAAACAGATAGATAGATAAATAGATATTGAATTTACTCTAGGAATAATTTCCTCTGGAGCATGAGTACATAAACACAAAAGTTGAGACAAATCTTGTGGGATTTTCTTCTTCAAGACAATGCATCAAAAAAAGCAAAATATATACATGCAGAAAATGCATCCACTTTCAAAAATATTGACATAAACATCAAATTTCATATTAAATAAAGCAAAAAATATATTATTATATACATACAGAGAATATAGACTACATTTTAGTGAAGCAGAGGTTCAGGAATCAGGTGAAGGACTGCAAAATCTACCCGGGTGCACACATCGACAGCGACCATAATTTAGTGATGATGAAATGCCATCTAAAATTCAAGAAGTTGAAGAAAACAGAAAAGAACATTTGGCAAGAAGAAAACCGGAAGGAGACTCAACATCAGCTGGAATTTCAGAAAGCAGTAGGGAACTACATAGAAGAGGACCTGACTGAGAAACCAGTAGAAGAGCATTGGGAAAACATTAAATGTGGAGTACGGGAAGCCGCAAAATAAGTTCTTGGAAGAAGAAAAGTTGCTAAGAAGAAGCCATTTATCACGGAAGGAATCTTAGTACTGATTGAAGAAAGATGAAAGTACAACTATGCTAAATGTGAAGGGCAGCTTTGCTACAAAAGAATAAGGAACAAAGTAAGTCGCAAAACCAGGAAAGCTAGAGAAATGTGGATGAAGAATCTATGCGAAGATGTACAAAACAACCTTGCACTTGGAAAAGTGGAATGTGCCTATAGGATAGTGAGGAATCACTTCAAGGAACGGAGCGCAAGATGCAATGCCATAAGAGACAAGGATGGAGAACTTTAGATTGAAATTGAAGACAAAGTGAAGAGATGGAAAGAATAACTGGAGGAGTTATACACCCGAAACAATCTCAGTACGAAAGTGATTGAAGAGGAAAGCGAAGTCGAAAATTAAGATATGGGAGCATCAATATTAAGATCAGAATTCGACGCAGCAGTAAGGGACCTTCGGATGAATAAGGCCTCTGGAATTGATGATATTCCAGCAGAATTAATAAAAGATGCAGGAGAGAAGACATTAACCCATCTATACAAAACCATCTCCGACATGTATTCAACAGGAGAATACCTAGGGACTTCGAGAAAAACATTATAATTCCTATTCCCAAAAAGAAGAGAGCGGAAAAATGCTAAAATTTTAGGACTATAAGCCTGACGACACATGCATCGAGGATACTGACCAGGATCATCTTCAGAAGAATAGAACGAAAAGCAGAAGAGTTCCTGGATGAAGATCAATTCGGGTTCAGGAAAAGTAAGGGCACAAGAGTATCAATATTGTCCCTTAGGCTTCTAAACGAGAAGAGGATGGAGAAGGAAAAACCGACCTATATTGCATTTGTGGATTTAGAAAAGGCTTTTGACAACGTTGATTGGAATTCGATGCTTAGAATTCTGAAAGGAATTGGAGTGTCTTACAATGACCGAAGAATTATCCAGTTTGTATAAAAACCAAGTAGCTGTGATTAAATCTGGACCCAGCTGTGAAGAAGCAAGGATAAGGAAAGGAGTGAGACAATGCTGTTCACTATCTCCCGTAATTTTTAATGTTTATATCGAGAGAGCCATCAATGAAGTCAAGGAGAAGTGTTCTGGTGTGAACATCCACGGAGAAACAATCAGCATGCTACGATTCACTGATGACATAGCTCTCATAGCAGAGACAGAGAAGGAGCTGAATAAGATGGGCCAATAACATCTGAAGATAAATAAGAAGAAAACTAAGATATTGGTGTGCAGTAGGAGAGAAGAGGCCAGAACCAACGTTAAACTAGGAAAACAAGAATTGGAAGAGGTGAAAGAGTTCTGTTACCTTGGCAGCAGAGTAACCAGCGATGGAAGAAGCAAGAAGGAAGGTCAGCAGAATAGCCCAGGCAAAGGGGGTATTCTGTCAAACGAAGAATCTACTTACCACTGGAAATACAAGCGTAGAAGTAAGGAAATAATTCATCAGAACGTACATACATCTGGAGCGTGTTTCATAATGGCAGTGAGGCATGGACAATGACAGCAGAGGAAAATAAAAGGGTGGAAGCATTCGAAATGTGGTGTTAAGGCCTGGTTACACGATACATTAACACGTACGAGTTAATGTGTAAATGCATGAACGCGAGAATGAACGCGAAAATGCACCGTGTAACCACACGAAAATGTACAAATGAATGAATGCGTGAACAGAAAATAGAACCTGTTCTATTTGGTTCACGCATTCGCACAAGATGAGCAGAAACCATTCACGCAAATATACATGAACCCGTACGTGTTAATGTATCGTGTAACCAGGCCTTTACAGAAGAATGACGAAGATTAAATGGATCGACCGAGTAAGTAACGAGGAAGTCCTAAGAAGGGTGGGAGAATAGAGAAGTCTTCTGAATACCCTGAGAAGAAGACAAAACAACTTAATCGGCCACATCTGATGAAGACAATCGTCGAGGGACAAGTGAACTGGAAGAAAGGCAAAGGAAGACCTCGTGCGAGATATATGGAACAAGTGATAAAGGATGTGAAAGAGAAGAAATGCGTAAATATGAAGAGATTAGCCGATAGAAGGACTCAGTGCTGCGGATTGATGACCAATGATGATGATGAACTAAAAAAATAACTTTTAACGTAAAAGTTACTTTTTTAACTTTGACTTTAATAAGTTACTTTTTATAGAGATTAATTTTAACTTTAATCAGTTAATTTGTTTTGGAAACATTCCCAACTATGCTAAAGACCCATCATCCAATGCGTCGCCACAGAATACTAACAAGGAACATTAACGAAGTGCTACACCCCGATTTGAATCAAATTTGGCAGGATCGTAGATTACAGTGAAAAAATGAACTCCGTGAAATTTTACGTGCCCTTGTGACCCACGAGTCGAGATATTAGCGATAAAAAAAATAGGCGAAAATGCAACCCGCTTAACACAGTGACGTCACATTCGCCGTCTACGCGACCGACCTTTCCGCGGAGGGAGAGCCCCTCCCGCCCGCCGCCGCCGTTCGGTGGACGGCGCGGTACGAAAGCAGTCGTCGTTAGTTCTACATCTACATAATACACTTTAAGCCACCATAAAGATGTACGGCAGGGGGTGAATTCACACTAAACATGCATTACATATCTTACATAAAAAGGAATCGGCCGGGTTCCTTTCCTCCCGCGATTTTCTCTTTGGGCCCTTCCTCTGCTCGGGAATAACCCCTGCTCTCGAGGACGTGTATGGCAGCAAGGTGACAAAGGATGTGTTAAGGACTGCTTACTGCTGATGGCTTACAGGATTGAGTTTCTTGAATTACGATGAGCGTTGAATCCGATGAGTGTTTTATCCCTTCCCGTATTCCATCACCCCTCAGCCTCACTCCTACTTCTTCCACGTCCCTACTAGTCTTTCCTCCGTCCCATATTCCTCCCTTCCCATATACTGTGGATTCGCTCTAATGCTTGCATACAACTGCGTAATTTGACGAAGATGCTTCCATGTTCGTGAGAAAACAACTGCAATGTAAAAGATTGTATATGGAATGAAAAACATAAATATAAACTAGATTTTATCATTAAAAAAATGTTTATGCACAGAAATGGTAATCATGGAAAAAATGACTAAAGCACAAGTGATACTCACAATGGGCACCTTTTATAAATACGGAGTCCCCACACACATTCTCGTCTTAATATTCACAGTATTTGTCAAAAATATTGTCATTAAAACAATATTGCACAGGAGTAATGTGGCACGGTGGCCGTTCCTGCAAGTACCCTGACTTAAACCACGAAAAAATAATAAAATTTTTGAACCTAGGAGCAGAAAACTGGAAATGCGTGAGTGATTGCATTTTAAAAATATTGTTTCTCTGAAAGAGGCTCACATTTATCTGATTCAATATTGCTCGATCACAAATTTTGCGGACGAAATTTCTCCACGTACGAAAAAAGTACACATCGAGAGGTTGAATAAGTCTCGTAGTTTTAGGAGGAATCGTCTTCACAAGAATTTTTTTGCCCTCCGGTGTCACTTCCACCGTGTCTTCATCCTTGTAGGGGCCCCATGAATCAACCAAAAGAACGCATTCATTTTTTATTTTTGGGGAAAGAACTCGACCGAAATATTCCTGCATTAGAATATTTTTCGTCAGTAGTCCTGAGGTTGATGCAACAGAATGAATGTTGGAGGATTTAAATACGTTTGCATGTTTGGGAAATTTACCGTCTTTTTCCTGTAAACAGATGAGGAGAGGAGAGAGGAGCTCTCCTTTGGTGGAAATTGTCGGCTGAATAGTGTAGAAATGTGAGGTTGCATGTACACTCTGAACGACCGATTCCACTATTTTCACACCTCGGAAGTCCAATGTGCAACCGGAATGAGTTTCTTTTTTAATACCACTCTGATCGGTATCTAAAACTTGCGATGCACCACTATCAATCACTCTTTTTTCATTTCCTCGACGAATTCCTTAGCCTTCACTGTGACGGAACGTTGTTCTAAAGAATATTTTTTCGAAAGAACTTTTCTAATCTTTCGTGAAACTATGTTTTGCCGTTTTTTCCATTTCCATAGCCAGACAGGAGTTGCTTTAAAATTCGGTATTGTCTGCTCTAGTTTCTTATTCTCTTCAAGAGCCCACCTTCGCAAATCCCTGTCATGAACCACAAGGCGATCTTCTTTCGCTCTCTTGAAGCGTGAGAGGAGAGTATCTCGGACTGACCGGTATTTTTCCCTCAAAGCCCCAGATTCTATTACCTGCTTTTCGTATCGGTACAGTTGTGACCTATTGGTGACAAAGCGGAAATTGTGGCGAACTGTCTCTAGTCGAAGATTTCCCTTCTTCCCAGATTTCCAAAAGTCAACTGCCATTCTTTTCTGGAGCATTGATGGCTCGGGCCTTGGTTTTTTTATCGGCGAGACTTCGTAGGATGTAGAAGAATAAGGGGACGTAGGATAAATATCTTCTTCCCTTTCGGATTCACTGCTGCTCTCTGGATACTCCTCAACACCTTCCTCATCCCTCTCATTTTCCAGGTCAAATATCAGATCATCTTCGGTCTCACAGAGGTATTCGTCATCTTTGATACAGGATTTAAGAATAGCTGAAACACATACAATAAAAATTTTAGTGATAGCTCTTTGGGTTGAACAGTGAGTAAAATAATCCGCAATAAAAATAATTTATCATGTTAAAATTCCGAAATACTTACATGCAAGCTTATCCGCCAAATCGGTTTCTTCCACTGTAGTTTCCGAAATAGGAAGCGTATCAGGAAATTTACTCCTCATCAGCTTCAACACATTTAGAGGATTTATCACCTGGGCCATAATCGTCGCCTAAGCAGTACTAAAATAAATGAGACCCTAGGTATGTTTTGGCATCAAAACTGAATCCAAAAGGTGTGAGATGTGAATTTCTAGGATGTAAACGATGCGTCCGAACAAACCGAAAGGTAATGTAGAGGACAAAAGTCAAGTTTCGAATTGTCAAGTTGACAATCGAGTTTTTATTAGTTTAACTCATTAAAGTCTAACAACAATAGCGTGGGTCATGTATCGCTTAAAGCTGGGTCTCATTATTGGGCCGTAAGGATACCGTCAACAATCCACTAATTATTAGAGGACGGTGGACATCGGCAGTCGCAGATGCAAGTTATGGGGAGAATCACGCATAACTCTGCAGTGCGGTGGAATATTTTGAAAAAAATAAAATGGATATTAAAGGCTCATGGAAGATATTTCCGATATAAAATGACCTGGCAAACACTATAGCGTGATAAATTTCTATTTTCATGTTAACTAATGACACTACACATAAAATGCTTGAATTCGTTTTTACAAAATAAATACCTAACTTCAAATTTATTTTAAAGAAACTAGAAACCGTTATATTAAATTATACCCATGGCACTATATGCCGTTAACCGGTCACAAAATATTGGTCCACGGTGCCGATATCATTAATTCTTTCCTTTTGCCTAATGGACAACTTTTCGAAGAGACACAAGAAACTCGAAACAAGGAATTAAGAAGACATTGACATCATGATACCAGAAAGGTGTCTAGAGTACGCACAGGCAGGGATATTCTATTAATACTTTTAATATCATCAGATCCTTTGATTTCGAGCCCGAAAGAGCCAGCCCATAAAACAGGGTCATCTCTGTCTCATGAAGTTAAACAACTTCGGTTCGATTCCCCTCCTTATTCTGAAAATGATACAAGTGAGTGTGGAAGTGATAGTGGTTAAATATAGAAGGATTTTTGTCTTGTTAATTTTGCTAATTGTGCAGTTGAACTTGAATGTTTTTTCTACCTTATTTCGTTAATTTGTCTATAATTCTGTATTACGATCTTTTTTCCCCTAGTGATGCTTATTATACCATTTGTATTAATTGTGTGTGTGCGTCACGTGTCAGAGAAAAATGTCCTTCTTTCCTGGTAGAATTAGGGATATGAACAGCTGTAAATATATCCAATAGTATAAATAAAAGTGTATCAATGACTAGAGAGGCATAGGCAATTGTACGTTAGTACAATTACCCTGCCGTACATCTTTATGGTGGCTTAAATTGTATTATGTAGATGTAGAACTAACGACGACTGATTTCGTACCGCGCCGTCCACCGAACGGCGGCGGCGGGCGGGAGGGGCTCTCCCTCCGCGGAAAGGTCGGTCGCAGAGACGGCGAATGTGACGTCACTGTGTTAAGCGGGTTGCATTTTCGCCTATTTTTTTATCGCTAATATCTCGACTCGTGGGTCACGAGGGCACGTAAAATTTCACGGAGTTCATTTTTTCACTGTAATCTACGATCCTGCCAAATTTGATTCAAATCGGGGTGTAGCACTTCGTTAATGTTCCTTGTAAGTAGTGTCCACTCTCTTAATCACTGCTATGCATCCATGAAAACAGGCTAAATAAAAAAAACTGCGAAACAATACCCGCCGTCTTTATTTCATTAGCAACCATACCTTATCAGATATTCTGCCCTAAAGTATTCACGAACCTAACCTTACGGCACATTCGGGCCTATATTTTTATTTGGCGCCATGCTCCCTGGGTTCCTCTTATGTCTAAGTACGCGATCGGCTGGCTTTCCTTATGGTGTGGGGCCAAGTTCAGCGTTGAGGGTCGGAAACTCTCTCTTCCTATTCAACTTTTTAGGCAGCACGAGAAATCCTCCCTTGGTCTGCTTCTCCAGCAACCATTCCCTCCCTCCCACCCACCCACTCTTCCAACTCAACCCCCTCCACCAACCCTCATCCCCCGACTACCCCCGGCGAACGCAAACAGCGACCCCTACGCTCCTTCCTGCGAATCGCGATTCATTTGTTTCGCGAGTGTCAGTAGAGCATGGGCTACGGAACGGGTGACTTCCTCGGGCGCAGACGAAGGCAAGATTTCGTCCAAATCAGCTCTTCTTAGACGCATGCAAGTAGTAAATCATTACTTTGTACGATTAATTGATATTTAATCAATATGTTATATTTTTATCATCATGTCAATTTCCCAACATATCGTTTGCCTGACTTTGTGAGCGACATTTGATCTAATGGAAGTTAACGTGGGTGAGAGTAAACACCACTTAAGAATGATTTTCTTGTCCTGGCTGTTAATATTTTTTGTTGAAGTTGTGGACGGGTGAGTGATGTTCATGCTAGCAAAGAATACTTAAATTACGTTGTAATCATTCAACGCTATCCACGTGAAAATTTAATCGTTCATGTTCAATTAAGTGAAGTTAATGAATTTTCAGAATCTATCGTGTTCACGTGCTCAAGGATTCACTCAGCTGCTCACGGATTTACTGAGGGGTGAGTGACGAATGATGGCCCGTGATTAAAGGTGTTATAATCATTCATCCCGGTATTCCTCGCAACGACTTTGGGCGAGGATAATCGTCCCTGGCGGAGGTGAGGGATTAACAACTACGACGCCGCATTGTCTAGTTATCACTGATCATATTGTTTCCTGAAATTCTTTTGGTCAGGTGGGTCACGGTCATGTAAGTGAAGAACGTGCGATTATTCAGCGCTGTCCCTATGAATGTTTTTCGTATACCACCCTGAAATAATGTTATCGCATTTTCAGAATTTTCGTTCCCGTGAACTTCCCGTGAACCCGAGTTGCTCAAGGATTTGCTGAGAGGGCTCAGTGGCGAAGAATGACGACTCGTGATTCAACCCTCTCCCCATTCCAGCATTGGGCTCGAAAATTCATCCCCCGGCAGAGAGGAAAGGGGAGGAGAGCGATAGCATTGCATGCAGTTGAATGAGGGAGATTCGCAGTTCCCGTGGCCAGGAGGTCTGCGGCCTGTCAGGTAATCTTGGGGGTTGAATCTCACCGCTGACCATCGAGGTTCAAATGCCGCTAACTTCGTGCCGTTTGCCGCTCCCGTGCCATCGAGTGGAGGAGTTTCGTTGTGAAATATCCTTGACCACTCTATGCTCTCCCGGCCACCGTCCTCTGATTTATATAACGGGTGTGAAGAATGTCCTCGTATCTTGAAACAAGATTGCCATCATTATCTATATCCATGTAGTATGCTGCTGAGCTTAAGGTTGACTTCCTACCGATGATGCACTCTCATTTCAATATATCTCGATAAAATATCAGTGATTAAAGATAGAATTTTACTTTCGGGGCATGTATCCCTTAAATTTTTTTAGGCATGTGGAAGCACTTAGCTTCTGCTTACATCAGAGTCAGCTTTTCATTTCTCCCTTATTCCGCATATTAATAAATCTGTTAGTGTGATTTGCTCTGGGTGGTACTGGGCCTAACATCCCGAGGGTCCGGGTTAAAATCCCCGAAGGGGCTGTTTTCATTGTTATACCGGTCCCTACTTGAGTGCTGCGTAGAGAGCGCTTTAGTACAGTAAATCGTCCGTCGGATCGGATATTAAATTATGGTCTCCATGGCGCTTTTCGTAAATAGTAGGCAAACTTTGACGACGGATGACGACTTGTCAAATCTCCATCCTCATTGTTTTTTTCCACGGCAAATTCTACACATACTCAAATGCAGGTAATTGCCTGACTAAGAAGAGTTACGTAACATAATGTTAACTCATATTTAGTTCAGATGGCAGATGTTATGATAACAGATGAAGAATCAGCGAGGGCGGTAGTCGGTAGAGGAGTATGGTAGGGCTGCCCGCATTCGCCACTGACATCTACAAATTACGCAAAGGAAGTAGTGAGGGAGGAGTGTGATTTGTTTGAAGCAGGATATTTCGTTGTTGGGGAATGCTTAAAATCTATCATAGTCGCCGATGAACCTTTTTATTTATCATTTTTTTAATTTGTACATACATTGATCACACGCATGATCATGCGCCCTTCCAATTTCAACGCCTCCGCGGTCGGCAGCCTCTAAAATAAGTGGCGTTCTTTCTTCCATTTATTTTTCAAGATCTCGTAGTGACCACATTGTAATATGAATATCAAATTCCTACTTTACTATATGTTTCAAATTACTCTTATCCAGCTCAGACTCTGCATTAATAGATAAATAAGAATTCTTAGCGGTTGCATTTTGAACACAGAAGAAATTTCGCTCTCGTAAAACTGAGGGAAATGTTATTGCCAGTAACTCGTGAAGCATGATTTCAATACCCAATTACCACCTGTCATAAATGACGCAAATGTTTGTCGTTCGCCAACCCCTATTAACTACTACTTTTCCTTTTATTTTAGACCCCCTTTAGAGGGTGTCTTTGTTGGAGCATATTCAATCTTAAAACTTCGCAAATACAAGCTGCTCCTGCGCCAATAAATGTGGTCATTACCTCGCAGCCACCATATAGCTCATTTGGAGTGAATGATTTACCACTTAAATGTCACCCAAAAAGAAGAAATGGATAATACATTTGTATTTGGGAGATGTTTCTAATTTCCCATGCATCGTGGTTCTTTAGCCTTAGATATTGTTCTACTATTGCATGGCATTCTTTTGTTCTTTATCAGCAGTTATGAAACCTAAGATTGATTTTATGTATCGTCTCTTTCATTATCTGACCACTTCATATTTGTGTAAGTCTTTTATTTTACCTCTTTTATTACTTGTCCCGTGTATATTCCGCGCCGCGTGTATTCTTGCTTTTCCATTCTTTTCATGCATTGTGCTCTCGACGACTGTCTTCTTGAACTGTTATATTTCAAGTAATGACTGATCAGTGGCGTCGGAAGTGAGAGGCAGGGGGAGCCTAAGCCCCCCCCCCAGAGTTTTCCCCGGGCCCTTGAGTAATGAGTAGTCTTCATTAATAAAAATTAAATTTCACTTGTTTCCAGCTTGCTTTTTCCCTTCTGACACATATTATACCACCTTCATATGCTCTTTTAGCGGAAATCTATTCTCTACCCCCTCCTAAAAAAATGCAGGCCCTTTTCATAGGAGCCGGACCCTTTTCTTAAGAGCCGGCCCTTTTCATGGTTGGCCCCTCCTAGAGAAAATAGTTCCGACGCCCCTAAATTAGATCATCAGATTCATAATTAATTCTGAGAGCATTTTTATCGGCAGGTCTCTTGTCATTGCGATGAATTGTGAATTAACAATTTAATCTCTCATGACATTCTTTCCGATTTAATTTTCCACTTCGATCAATTTGGTGCCCAGTTCACTTCTGTTGTATAATCGTTTTGAAAAATTTTCAACCTCTTCTCTTCATTTTAATTTTCAATTAAACGTTCTCCTTTATTTTCCTTACGGCATTTCTTCTTGCGCTCTGTTCCTTGACGTGGTTTCTCACTATCATATATGCAGCTTGCATTTCTCTATGCAATTGTTTGTTTTTACGTTTTCCCATTGATCCTTTCATCCGCATTTCTCTTTCTGCTATCTCTCTCCGACTTATTTATTATTTTGGACCACACTTCCTCTTTTTAGATACGAGCTTCATAAACTTCCTTTTTTAATCAATCAGTTCTATTCCCCCTCTTCTCCTTAGAGCTTCGCTCGCGGCTTCCGTTAGTCCATATTCGACATTTTCCAATCTTTCTTCCACATTTTCTGACCTCTCTTCCACGGAGTGAGTCCTTCGAATTATTCCCCAATACCATCTTGATCGGCCAGTCTGTTTAGTTAGGCCTGGCGTCATATGATTCGAATATATTAACTAAGATCATGACGTAAATTTTAGAACAAAAAACAGATCAATTCCTGGGTGATTAAATTTCGCATACAGAAGTAATTTTGAATAAATCCTAAGAGGAATGGTCGAAAATGTCGGATGTTGGTCCATTTTTCCATTTATTATCTATTCTTATTAGTTTTCTTTAGTTTCTTAGATTCAGATGACTTTTCTTTGTCACAAATTGTCCACATAAATTGCCAAGTGAAAAAATTCACCTGGACCGGGAATCGAACCACGGACCTTTGGCTTTTGCATTTTTCCGCATCAAAATCTAGTACCTTGAACGTCGGTAACATTTCCATGTGAATTACGGATCCTGGGTAGCGTAGTGGTCTGCGCAGTGGCCCGGAAAGGCAAAGGTCCGCATTTCGATTCCCGGACCAGGTGAATTTTTTCAAATGGCAATTTATGTGAATTTCACCGCCGTTAATGCGGCAGGTTTGAAATATACCTACCACACTTACAAATCGTGAATACTGTCAATATCAACACGCGTGTAGCTTTTGCAGTCTTTTTTAGTCCTCATTCTTGAATCTAGTCTTTCATTAAAATTTAATTATCTTACTCTCTTCGTCAAAAGTTGATTTGAAATCATCTTCTGTCTCTAAGCATTTTCCAAGTGTATTTCCTGTAAATGTGAATTTTCAACTATGTGTTATGAGGTGTGCCGCATTTTTGTAGCCTTTCTCCTCTTTCATTTCGATTTTACCTTCCATATTTTTCAGTTTTTCTCCATCTTGCAGTTCACCAACGATAGCATTATAATTTCCTAAAAGTGTTAATTTTCTTTCTTACCTGCATTATTACTTCCGTGATATCATCATTGAAATTTTCCACAACTTCGCCGTCTAAGCATGTAATTCTCCTCTACTGCAGTAATTGAAGGCGTTGTTTTTATCTTCTATTACTATCCTTTCGCTATGAGGAGGGTGGATCGCATTCCGGTACTCTTCCTAAGCATTATACCCATTAATTACTATTTAATAATTCGGTGTGTATGATTATTAAGCTCCAAAAGTCTCCTCCTTATGGCCACTTATTTCGTAGATTCCTAACACATCGATGTCCAGTCTTTTCCACCTGTGTTCACCTTGATGTGCTCCTATCTCTGACAGGCCCAAAGCAATCACATATGACTGATGCATTGTCTCGGTTAATTCTTGCCTTAGATCACAGAATAGGGAGGGACTGTTTTACCTTCGGAATATTTTACTCTAGAGAGTTCCATCAATTCTTGTTAACAAGGGAATAAGCACGTCAACCTCGCCTCCTCTGGACAATCATCAGGTGATTTCCCCTTGCCTTCCACATCGCATTAGTTCGGCTGTAAAAGAAATTGTTACCACAACTTTAAATGAACTGAGTGTCGCTGTACCGACCAATGTGGTCTCCACCTTCACTCATGTGAAGAGGGAAGCTGCTGCCCTCTCCTCCGGGCGATGAGGTGCATTATTGATGCATAATGATGAATTATTGATGATGAATTAGTTGTTCGATGGAAACTTCGCTTATTCCAAAACTGACCTCCAGAAGTTGACCCTCCATCCGGAAAACAGTGGACGCACTCGGTGTCTTTAAGTTCTGCCCTAAGCTGTTCTAGTTAATTGACAATTTTCGTAATACAAGTGTGGCCACCTGCTTCGCTCATTGAAGAAGTATCCTTTGGAATGATTAGCAATTCCTCTTTGTTCCCCAACTGGACGTGGAAAGAAACTAGTATCTTGTTTTAGTGTTGACGCTCGTGTTGTGCATTACCCAATTGTCGACTACGTTAAGCGGCCTCGGCGGTCCATCCTTTTCCTCGCTAATTGTCTTTCGTTTTGACCTCTAATTGATTTCATGAAATGTTTCATTAATGAGCATAACTTGAAGTTTTGGCGAAGATGTGACATGTTTCATTTAAATGACTTTATATTTCTCTGTAATTTCAACTGGTTTGACTGCTTCTACATGTCACGAGCGTCAAGTGCAAAATGTTTTTCTTGAAAATTGGTGTGAAATATCTTTCGTCATGGCCGGTCCATTAACTGGAAATGGAAGCAGTTTTGTGTTAGCGGTGATGCATTCCCAGCCGAGATAGCCTTCATTACCTTGTACTTGACGAATGTTTTCCTGCCTTTCAGTGTTGATACTTGTGCTCAGAGATGTTTTTCCTGAAATATTTGGTAATGGGGGTGTTTTCTCAAAACCGAAATAGCAATTTTTTGCACGAAATCGTTAGATGGAAACGAAAAAGGAATTTTTGTGAAAAAATTTAATCTTATAACCAGAGCCATTCACTCATAAATAAAAAATTATTATAAGCAAAAGGTGATGCCCACCGAACGAGCTGCGTTAAGGATTACTACGTCATCCACATCCCGTTCTTGACTGTTTTGAGGAAGAACGGGAGGGGAGCGGAGGTGGGGAAGGGAGGTCTGCCTGAAGAGATCCTGTCGCAACCACTTCCATTGGTAGAGTCAGCAGTTTGTCCCCTATTGCGATAAGGCGAGGGAGCTTCACGGTATCAGTTGGTCTTGGACGAAGAGGATGACTTACGAGTCCTTTGCACGCCGGCTTTTACGAAAGGGTTAAAAACACCAGTCTTTCGCTGTTTATATAACTTTAAATAATTGACAGATCGAAGAACGGAAAAATAAGGGTATCTTTATTTTACAAACTTTGAGATTCGGCGATAAAAAAATACGGTAAACGACCCCATTGTTGGTTATGCATCATTTTCTTCACATTTACAAATCTTTATGCCTCATACTTGCTAATTTTCTTGCCCAACCTACTTGAGTACCTAACTGAAAAGACAGAAAATTTTATTTCAATTGTAGCAGTTTCTAGTGCCTTGTGTGTACCTTTGTGCTCCATGACGTCTTTTTGGCAACTTTTCTCTCCCCAAAATTATTTTTCTGCTTCCTGTTGTCCGTTTTTAATGTTTCCTCCTCTCTCTTCTGCGTATTTATAAGTCAGGTCCTCTCACATCTTGTTTTCTGCTTTCTGAAAGGCCATCCGAGGTTGAGACTTATGTCAACTTTCCATGATTCTTCATTGTTATCTTCTGTTTCTTGTATTTCAATTTTCATTTCCTCAATTCTAAGTTCTGGTTACTATCAGTATCTGCCCCACGGTATGTTTTGTAGTTCTGGTTTCCGAGATTTCCCTTCACTAAAATGAAGTCAAATTGAAATCTTATCTCGTAGTATTTTCCCTGTACTTGTTCTAACTTGCGTTAGTAGTGTTACTTCATAATCATTCCGATTTCCCAACCCGTATTTTCTAGTTATGCTTTCATCTTGACCTTGACCGAGGGCAGCGTTCCAATCTCCTAAAATAATTGTTTTCTTCTCCTCTTGTATGTTGTATTAGTTCCACGATGACATTATAGCATTTTTTCCACTTATTTATCTTCGAAGCCCGACTTAGGCATATAAACCTGCACTGCAACGGAATCTACAGGCTTCTCGGTCTTTACCATTACTATCCTTTCGCTACATTGTCGGAAGCCCTTTACATACATTTCCACACTCTTCCTAAGCATTACACCTTCTCTAAAATTACCATTCAGCATTATCAGTATGTGTATGATATAATTGTCACATAAACCACTATTAAAACTGCTATTCGTATGGAATATCCCTTAGTTTTCGAAATGTATCGGCAACGTTTCCAATATAAAGTACTTATGTTCACCATTATGTGTTATGGAATGTCAGCCCTGTCCATAAATGTATTTTATTGTAAGTTAACAAATTATTTTGAAAAAATAAAGAAATATTCGCCTATTAATTTATTCTGGAGCCTCCCAACTGCCGGGGAAAAGGACTGTCGCCCAAAAGGTAAGTGTCAGTTATTCATATGTTAATATATTTTGATAGTTATTTCAGGCATTCTCTTGTGCAGTCATTGAAAAAGAGCAATTGATAAAGACGGGATCAGTAAGGAAACTCACTCCACAGGAAGATAATTCCACTACCAGTTCCTTAAAAAAATGCTTTAGTTGAAATCTCAGTTTAATAACACTATGTCGTGTAGGCTATGAGAAAGCATTACAATTTCAATGTTTTCAGCGATGCTGAATTAAATGAAGTAAACATTTACTTTATTTCAGTGAAGTAATAATTTCTCTCAGTATATCTCAATATTTTGTATGTTATGTAGATATAATGTTAAAATTTAATTTAACGTGCCAAATGTATTTTCAGATTTCATTTATAATTTTTATCTCTCTAATGTAATTTTGACCGCTAATTAGGGTTTGTAAAACTAAGAAGTTTCACTGCAGTGCATACGTAAATTGTGATGCCATTCAAAGAAGCCCTTTGTGTTGACAAATTGATCATCACGATTACAGGTAGATCAAAATTTTTAAAATCATTTTGCCCCCGATCATTATTTCAATAGTTTGCAATAAATGACAACCCATTAAGCTGACTCCAGGGTATTGTGTGTGTACGCTTAAACTATTATTGTTAGTGTTGACAAGCATTTAACGTTGGTCACGGTAGAAATAAAACGATCCCCCCCATTCATGTTTTTCATATGATATCCTTAGTTTCTTCGATCATTCTATCCTAAATCATTATACTCTAAGTAGGTCCTTCAAAACGCCCTCGCCCCTTGTAACTTGTTCAACTCAGTCTCTCTGCCTTTTCTGTAATGTCGTCGATCAGCACCTTTCTTCCCCTGCAGGCTCTAGAACTTCCTCGTTCATCTTCCTTTATACCTATCTTACCTTTTCCATATCCACTTCTGAAGATCCCGAAGTGCATTGTTATCTTCTCTCCCCTAAGTCCACGTCTACGTATCATGTAGTGCCCAGCTACATGGGTACCCATTGACACACACCTTACGTCCCCACTTAACAAACCTGTAGTAAGTTCTCTTCCACAGAACTCATCTTCCTCCGATCTCAGCTGCTGCTTAGCCACTTTTCTTTACCACGGAAGTTTAATGGATCTACTTAATTCTGGCTTGTGGCCTCCTACTTTTAAATTTAATCTTGCCCTATTCTTCTTGGGTAACTGAATTTCGATAGCTTTCTTATGCTTCATCTTCAATTCGTATTTTTCCAATTGCTTCTTATGAATTTAGCATTATGTTTGTAATTTTTTTCCGAGCACAGACTATTGCTTAATCGTCCACGAACCTTACTGGATTCATGAAATTTTCCGTCTTAAGTACTGCATCTAGTCCTTACCATGTCTCTCGTACAGTTTCCTCCAAGTATGCGTGTTGTAAGGTATTAGTAATAACGGATAGCCCCGTCCTCGGTCACTAGATAACTGGTAATTAGGTGTCTGGTGACCAGGCCCCGCCTAACCCACACCCAATCCGGTGCCCATCAGCTGCTTTAACTCGAGTTTTCTGTCATGTGAAAATCGCGGATAAGCTTCTCTCTCTTTAGTCTACTCCCATCTCCCGCAATATTTTCATTAGCTTTCCCACCTTACTCTGTCAAATGCCATTTTGAAATGAACGGGACACTGCATTCTTCCACTCAATGCTTCCACCTACACTGAATGTCGTCTAGTGTTATCAGTGACTTCTTTCTTCTGCCTAGCTCCATGTTTACATTTTCCATTTACCTTTATTCTCAATTGCCTCACTTTTTTCTGCAATCCGTGGGATATTTATCCTAGTGTCTACTTCTCCTATTTAGGTCTTTTCTGCTGCTCTCCATACCGTGTTCTTTTATCATTCTCATCCTTCAGCTCTTCTTTCTTGCTTATCTACCCTCAAGAATCTCTCCATTGACTCACAATAATTCCCGTTTCTCACAAATTAGGGCTCCTGGTTCTTTATCATCCTCCCTCATTTTAACGTTTTCTATCTTCTCTCATATTTTCATATTCTCTACGTCTGTACCTGGGAAACTGCAGGTACTTCACGCGGTTTCCAAATCTTTCCCTAATAATGATCTAATCCAGTTATATTCCCCTCAGTCTCGGGCATTTTGCATGAGTACCCACACCTGTGATGATGTGCAGACTATACATAGCCAAATTATTCCTGCTGCCCACCTCAAGGTGATTGATACCTCAACTGATGGATACCTCATCAGTTGAGGTCATCACCCTACCTCACTTCCACCCCTCCTTTCCCTGACTACTGCATTCCAATATCCCATTACTGTCAATTGCTTTCTTCCTGTCACTTTCCTGATTTCTTCTTTAGCTGCTCATATACTCCCATCACTTTAACTCTATGTCCCTCAGTACGCATGTATAACTAAAATACAACTTAGTTTGTCGGCACCGCTTTTACTGTTTGCAAATACTCCATGAACCAAATTTCTCTATAATTTGGAGATCTATATTACGGATATTAGACAATGTATCTCTCGCCCTTTTGTGTTTGACCAGGTCAATCTAGGAGTTCTCATTGTCCTTCCGTCCCACATCTATCAATCGCCACAAATCGGTACTTTCCCTCTTTATTTCCTGCTTTTTCGGTCTTCCCTGCCCTTACCATAATCTTAGCTTGCCAAGTTCTTTTCATAGTTGCTGTTGTCTTCTGCTCTATTCTTTTCTCTCCAGTGGTTGCTGTGTAGGATTTCCTGGTATGCGATAGCTACGGCCTTGCTTCCCCTACCGCTGTTGCCAACATTCGTTAAGATATTTCCCGAGTCATTCACTTTCAATGCAATGTTCAGTTGAGTTCAAGTTTCCCCCTCGCCTGCCTCAATAATATTGTTTTCAGCGTGTCACCATCACTGGAGAGGCAGTGGTTAGCAGCATAGCTTTGTAGCAGGCGCTGAGAGGACGGTCTGGCATTTTGACCCCTGTGGCATGAGTGGCCCTGCCAGAAGTAACCAGCATTACTCTCGTCAGTCCAGCTATCGAGTGCACTGGAACGCCGAAGCCATCCCACCACGAAAAGCGTAATTCTCGAGGAGGGAATGTTGAACTTTATAGCTGATTATTCCAGCTCTGAGAATATCTTATGTCATCAATATTTCAAGTAATAGGTTATCTGGTAAAGGTATATTACGAGATATGAATTAAATTATTTTTTAAACGTAGCACCCTAAGGTTGATCAGTTTAAAACTTTGGTAAGGGATTGCAGGAGACCAGTTTTTGGACTTAATCATGGGTGATATCCTTTGCAATAAAAAAATCAAAGTACATAATCCCAATTTTATTTAGATATTGTCATAATTAGGTGAAATGTCATTTCCTTGACTAACTTAATTTGTAGTAGAAGAATGTTATCAGGAGGGGATGTTGGGTCGTTTGTTATGCATAGCCTATTACAAGCGAAATGGCATACACTATTGTTACGATCGAAAAGTTTTACTGCATGTATTTCGGGAGATGAACCAAATAAAAAGTTTTGCAAAATCCATTTTTTTAAATTATTTTTGTGAATCAACAGGTTTGCGAGACTGTGAATAAACTTCAGTAGCTCAGGAGGGGAATGAATCAATATTTCTGAGAGGAGGTGGTAAAAACTAAACAAATTTTCAATGTTAGAGAAATTACAATACATCAGAGAAATTACAAACAATCGTAGAGAAAGTACAATAAATAAAACTAAATAATCAGTAAGATAGAAGCAAAATTAATGCTTGGTGCTTCATGCTTCCAGAAAACCGAATTGAATATACTTGAGTATGTTTTCGGATAAAAACTCCGCTGCATTGTGGGCAATTAAACTATCAAATCTCCTTTATCTCAAGTAAGACATTGAATTAGTTTATGGACCACTCCAAGAAAATTGAAAACAACCGCTCATCGGGCGAATAAAAACTCCGCCATGAAGCTGCCCAGACAAATCAAATCTGCGCGATGACAATAGAAATAAAACTGATTGCATTTGTTTTTAAGATGAAGATCGAAATAGTCAGTGCCTCTTGTGGTGGAATACTCAAAGAGTACTCGGAGGTGGATTATATACTCCGAATGATGAAGTGAAGACATGTGCCATCTAGTGACTAAAAAAGTAACTATCGTATTAAATATTATTAGCTCGTAAATTATTGAAAAATGTCGCTCAGTGATTTGTGCAGTAGGCTCAGGAGCACCCGGGATGCTGATTAAACAAATAATTATTGTGCATTTTTGCTAAATTTGCCAGGATTTTTCCCGGCCGGGCGGCCGCCGGGCCGGAAAAATCCAGGCCCGTCACAGAAAAATGTTCAATAATTTATTGTTTTCTGGACGTCCCGCGTCGTCCTGAACTTACTGTAAAAATTTCTGAGATAGTTTATCCCAGAACGAGGCCAGCAAAATTTTTTTGCTAAATAAAAAAAAAGTTGCTGCCAAAAAGAATCGTGTTAATACCAGGTATAGGTTTCTTATAGTTATCCGCCTCTTACCACCCCGGCTACCGGGGTTCTTGTGAAAAGTGGGTTCAAAACATGGCTTTAAGCTTGTAAATTAGGGACTTAGTCATTTTTTGATGAAATCTTCCACGGCGAGCTCGCCGAGGCTCTGGGTCGAGCAATCAAGGCATATGCCTGCCTGATCGCCTCTCTCGCCAGCAAGGGTCTCTGGACTTAGAATATTTTTCGCAGGTCGGGTTGGGACTTAGAATTTATTTGAGGTGGGATTCCCCCCGATCCAAACAGGCCATCTTGGGTTGTTTGTTCCATGCATCTCATGACCCGTGGAACTTTGAGCGGCTCCTGACATTTGAACTGGGACTTGGTAAATTTGTTTTCGGAAAGTAGATCCCATTTCCCAATGAAGGTTCCCCTAGGGATTCCCTCAGGAATTGTTTTTTAGTTCTAATGGGGCTCAGAATTTCGTTTTTGATGAGTTGATTTTAATTATTGTAGAGGTAATGGGGCTTCAATTATGTAACAATTCGGTAGGAGCATTTGTATAATTGAGCTCAATGTATGTATTCCCAATTAAGGTTTATTTAAATAGCAGTAATGACCAATGCAACTTAAACCTTTATCACTCAAAATCATGGAATCAACCATAGATTTTCTGAGATATGCCATTGAGCGCTATCTTTAACCACTGCAGCCAGGTAGTTAGCAATAAACAATTTTCATGTTAAATATGCCACTTTATAATTTATACTTTAGGATATTCAATCGAAAGTTTATCTTTCCGGAAAATATCATTAGTGAATGAATACGTTGCAATTTCTTACCAATCACTGATTAATAAGTTTCAAGATGGCTTTCAATGATTAAATTTTTATTTTTTAAACCATAATTCATAATAATTTTTTCATCAATGGAACTTTGTTAATAAAACAATAGGTATTTTGGATTTTCATCTGATATCCCCCCGCATATCCGTATTTTAGTCAAAAGCTGTTTTTACCAAATTAACATCGCGATTCCTCTGGTAAGGGTCTTAACTCAATTGATAAGCAAGGATTTTATCTTTTTCATTCAATGATTTTATTCTTTCAAAACTATTTTGCCGGATGGATACATTTAGAAAATTTGACAGCTTCCTCTGCATTTTTTTCTCTCTTCCTTCGGCGACTCGACTTCAGTGACTTGCTTCCCGCGATGTGGCGCAGGATTCCTGGAGGACTAGCGGCCAAAACTGCAACCTGCGGTGAAAATGAAAGGTTAAGTAATAGATATACAGGAGGTTATCACAGTAATATTGAGTACCTCACTCTTCATTATTTCGTGAAATACCAGTCTAATAATTAAGCAAATTAGACTGGTGCAGATGCTGGGCCACATAACATCTGACGAATTCAATACATACATGTATGACCTCCATCCTTAGAAAAATCAGTTTACTAGGCTCGTAATAAATATTATGTTCACATTTAAGCCGGGTTCACATAGGTGCGGAATGCGTGCGTAAGGCGTCTAGCCAATCAACAAGCACTAACAATGGAAAGGACCAGAGTAATTGAGATGGAAACGAAAATTCAAACAGCACCTAGCCAATCACAAGAAAGGGTGCGGAAGAAAGGGGGGTGAAAGAGGTTTTTAGAATTTTTTGAAATTTTTCGCTTTCTGCGTGCGGAATGTGTCGTATGCTCAACGCAGCTCGAAGTGATTTAAAAAACAATGACACAGCGACATCCGAGGCATATCGCGGGAAACTTCAAGGCGAACAAAATCCCAAGTCAGCCCACTTTCGAGCGACTAGCCCACTATTCGGATAGATTACGCACGGAATAACACCAAGTTAGTGTGATCAAGCTCTATCCATTACGAGGGAAATCAAAATTTTTACATGATCAATCGCTCAGCGGATCACTCTAGCATTTCATGCACAGCCAAAAAATTTGAGTGGAAATATAAGCCCCTCGGCTCTTTTAAGCATTTGAAAAGTGATTCCAGAGGTGGTTGTGGTTTCTATTTTTGTAATGTTTGCTATAATTACAAAATTTCCCATGTTGCATGAGGGAAGTCATATATACATATAGGCGATTTCAACTCAAATCAGCTGATTTGAGTCACGTGACACCGCATTCCTAGGAAAGTGTCGCGTGACCAACAATTTTCCCAAAACTTGCATACCTACGCGAAAGCAGTATACCTATGATGCATTTATGTATTTATCAGAGAACAGAACCTGGCTAAATAAAGTTATATACATTTGAACACTGCTGCGTCAAGGGTTTGCACAGAAAATGACAAATCACATTAATGCTAATAATTATGAAACTGTTGCACTATTGGAGCAGATTGGAGAAGGATAATATTCGTTGACACCACTGTTTTTGCATTTCAGTTTAATAATAACCAAACAGAACTCATTTTAACAAAAATAGCTACAATGCTATTATTAATAACAGAAAAATTCCACCTTTTATTTCCATAAAAGTTTAAAATAGCCAAACTAAGTTTTATACTAACAAACAAACTGGCTTTTTGTTCTGATTCTCAGATAAATGCATCATTATTCATCAAGGGTATACCTACTGATTTCACATGGGTAATTTTTAGGAAAATTACTGATGGTCCCCTAGAGGGCATGGTTTTGCTGAATCTACCAAATCTAAGATGAAAGGGCCCATATATAACACATTACCCATGTAAAACATAGTCAAGTGATCAAGCGGAACTCCATTGTATTCAAAATTCTGTTTTTTTTTGTCCTCTTGAATTCTTGACGAAATAAGATTTCCTATCAATTAAAGGAATGACTTGATCCATCAAAGGATGATTAATATAAATTCCAAAGCGAGAGTCTGTAAGATAGAGGATCAAATTAGTGGTCAGATGACAAATATACATCCCAGAGAGAGTTAATGCACGGTCAATCGCGATGGAAGAGTTGGACGTGTCACGGCGTCCAAATAAGAAGTGGTCCGATTTTTTTCATTCCTAGGTCCCGGTTCCAGTCCCATTCCTTCCAATCTGCCTCTGTTTGGCGTTTATGATCATTTTCCTCAATATCCGCCGTCCGCACTTTCCACACCCATTCCGCGCCTTGTGAACCCGGCTTCTGGTGATGACACGGTGAGAAACATCAAGAAAACCAGTTTTTTTAGTCTTGCAATTTAATAGGTACCTTAGAATTAGTTCCAATAAATCCACAAAATAATGATTAAATGTTAAATTTAACCACATGGGTTTCCAAAATATACACTAGTGTATTGAATGCTTATTCATTACTAAGTTTAACTTTAGGGTTGACCTTAGAAACTAAATGATTGCTAAATGCAAGCAGATTACTCTTGCTAAAATACTGGAAGACCTTATACTTTTAAATTCATGTAATTAGGAAAGAGCTTTTAGGAAAACCTTAATACAGTAGGATAATGGACATCCAATTATTATGAAACTCTAATTTTCAACTTCCCTCTCCCTATCTTCCCTCCCCCTCTGATAAATGCTCCGTACTATAACATAAGAAACCCCTCACACTCCGTAACGCCGCAGATGAAACCTCTTTGTGAATGGCAAAAATCTATCACGTCAAAACACTTATTTTATTACGTATGTAAAATAATATAATACTGAAACAACTTATTCTTGCTTACTCAATATTTGAACCATGATTACTTTAAAATGAAGTATAAAATCAATGTTTCTCTCGAGCCCTCCCGAGAGCTGCACTGGCGGGAGCATTGAGATTTGCTCCCGGTAGAGTCACCCATGTCAGCCAGATGGGTCGAAGGGCAGGAGTCTGACGAAAGGTAAGTTAGTCCACGTACCGTACTCACAGCGTCTGTTCCACAGTGAGGTGGCTGTGAGAAGGCGTCTGACCCCGTTGGGGCCTGCCGTTCAAGTGCCGGTGTTACTTACATAGTGAAAGAGCATGCCGGCGAATATCAACAGTACGAAATTGAACACTAGGGAGGAAAGAAGTGGATGTAACAATGAGGAGAACGTGTCTACAACTGTATAAAATACAAAACCGAGGAATAAATTTCTCCAAAGTCGCAATCTTAAGGGAAGGGGGGAAATAGTGTATGGATAGAAAAAGTGCATACAAGCTGAGGGAGCTCTCAATCACTCATCACGCGCCAAAAATCAAACATGCAAAGAAAAAGAAATGAACATGAACGCCATACTCGTGCAATGGAGATAAAATTAGTGTATGTAGATGCGAGCAATAGAACATTGGTAATGGAAGCAAAATAATGACCGACTAACCTGGGTTTTCAGGTGTACATAACGACCAAATGTAATGTACTATGTAGATTAAGTGTATGAATGGCAGGAAGACGTTTGGGCAGAGTTGTGGGAAGCATGAATCCAACTGCCGTGGGAGATTGGATTGCAGGAGTTTGGGACGTAGGCTAGACAAGGGAGTATGAGCTGGATGTTGGAAATGAACGCGGCGAGAGAGCTATTGTAGGAGGAAACATTTGATGATCACAGATGCGTTCTTTAAACACCACCCCAGCCGAAGACTGACTTAGAAAATACCGCTGGGCACAGGGAGAAACCAATTTAGGAAGAGCGTGAATAAACTCACACCGGATGCAGAGTCGGGCGATGATCACTTAATGGTATCGAAGGGGGAGGAAAAGAGGTTAAGAAGAGGAAGGAGAACAAGGGAGTGAGACGCAGGGATTGAGATAGGTGCAAATATAAAGGAATGTCAGGTGGACAGATCGATGAAAGAATGTTTGTAAGGGGGGACAGCTGAGGAAAGGTGAGAAAAATTAAGACAGGGATAAGAATAGCGGCGGGTAGAAAACAAATAGGGAAGTATAAGATTGATGGATGAAGAAAGCACGGGTAACATCATGAATTGAGAAAAGTGAGGTGAGAAGGAAATAGAAGAGTGTAAACAAGGAGCCAGGCAGAGGACTGTACCAGGAAATAAACTGGAGAAAAATAAAGAGCGTACGAAAAGGGGAGGAGTAATACGAGGAATGGGAGAATGTCAACTCAGAGAGAGCGAGAAATTGCGCCCTCTCCTCCAAGGTAAGACTATTGCCAGGCATCAAGGAATACAATTCGACACCGTGCATCAATGAAAAGTACAGGAAGACCAGAACGAAAAGGGTAAGATAAAATTTGAAATTAGGAGTTGAAGTTGAAAGGACAATTGCGTTGAACGGGAGGTTTGGATGGAATGGAAGGTAGGCAAGTCAAGTATGCCCAACCTAAGGAAGGACAAAGCAGTGGATACGAGACATGTCAAGTATGCCCAACCTAAGGAAGGACAAAGCAGTGGATACGAGACATGTCAAGAATTTTGTCCATCAAAACCTACCTCAACCGGTAGACATTATTTCAGGAATGAATACGTAGATATACGCCCTTAAAAAATTAAGCGATTCGATTGAGCGAATGAAAATAGCATTAATAAGGGGAAATATAAGATGTATCTTAAAGGGTGTGATAAACGGAAGAATGTTAGGTGACCAAGAAAGCAGAAGAGTAGGCTTTTTGTATGGGGTTACGACAAGATCTGTCGATCCATGGAGATCATGATTGGATAGATGGGTATATCAGGCACCAGGGGAATAATTCAATGCAGATGAAAACCTACCTCAAGTGTTAGAACACTTAATGATGATCTAAAATCATTCCTAATCACTATTAATTTCTTCAAGCCGGATTTCTGGAGTAAATGATACCTTGTATAAATGAAGTGCTTGCGACCAGGAAACGGCATAATCATGGCATAATTATTTAACAAAATCTATGGATATTTGACGTCAAACAGAACTACAACATGTACATACTTGGAATCACAGGTGATTCATTGAAGAGTACAAAATTTACGTTTGCAGATAAATACACGCTAGTCAGCTATTTGCAAGGAATAATACTCTACGAGGGCAAGTTAGTCTACACATATCAGTACAAGTAATAAATCTGTTCAGGCTGAAGGGAAAGAGGCCAAACATGATATAAATTCCAGGAAACGAACAAGAGGGTGGAACACGTGTGCCGCCCTTCACATCTCCAAGCTGAACAGTAGGTACTGTGAATCAAATAAAATAACATACGGTAACATAATATAATGCAAAACAAATTTAACAAAGTAAATTGAAAATGCCAAAGAAACAAGATTTACTGGAGCGGGAATCAAACCACAAACCCTTATTCGCTGCCTACCACATACTAGACAGGATTCCTGATACACCTAAGGTAATTTTAGGTGGATCTAGAGGAACCAGGTCTCTGTTAAATATAGCTTTTACCAAAATAAAATACTAAAGTCGTGAAATAGACAAAGAACATAAATTAGATGTTGGGGAAGATTTTCCATTGGAGAATAACGCGGAAGCAATTACTTTCTCTCAAGAGCTCTTAAAATCAGGTCCATACTAATATTATGCAGTAAAAAATGTACCAAAAAAGAAATTACAAGATTTCACGAGGGAGGGACTTCCGAATTTGACTTCAAACCTGTGGTTCTCCTCGACCCCCGAGCATTCGTGATGTTCTGTCATGAACAGCAGGACGACACACTCGGGGAAAAGATAATGAACGTAGGTACTCCCGGCCGATCTTAGAAGTCGAGGTCAATTACAATGCCCCTGGAAGCGACCTCAGGTAATGGTGTACCCTGCGTAAAAAGTGAGAACAAGCATAATTTTTTAAACGAAACTGAGTACTTTGGGGAAAGTGCAAATAATGGCTCAATTTTAAGAAGGATTTATTTTCCGCAGAATAATTTACGAAGAGGATTATTAAAAAGTTTTAGTTAATACTTGCATAAGAGACTTGATAAATCTTCTCTTGCAATTTACCACTTTTAAATAATTGTTAATAGTCTGTTCAATTACCCAGAGTTACTTGTCCATTGGCACAGAACCTATTTTTTAGAGAACGATGCATGTCCTTAAAATAAAGTTTTGCTTTCATATATCACTTAAGACTGAAATATTTACTAAAACAAATGATTGAATTAAAATATTCACCTGGTGACTTCTGTACTCCTTAAAACAAAACTAACTATCAATGCTTCAAATCCACCACAATTTGACGATAATATTATCACAATATTGCTGTGTAAATATTCGATCTACACATTATTAAAACATATTATATACATCAATACGTTCCTATATGTCAAAGGGCTTTTACTTGCATTAAATATTCAACATTTTGCGAAATCAGTCCCCACGAACTCTCAAATACCAGGAAAACCGATATATTTTAATCATATCCAATAGTCAATTAAAAATACCTTACAGCCAGGGAAAACATCAAAGAAAGAAGTGAAGGGTTGTATCTTGAAAACTAAATTCAAGCTTGTGCACAGAAACTATTGTGGATGGAACACTCATATCCGAGAAAAATGTCAACTACTCAGAAATTCCAAAAGGGGAAAAAAATGATTTTTAAAGCGGTGATAATCGTCAAAGCGACATATTCGGGAGGTGACGTGTTAAACCATTTTCATTGGAAATAATTTGATTTAATTTGTTGAAGAACATGAACGAGATAGTGTTCGTTGCATACATTTTCTCGCTTAAACTCTCAAAAATCACTCGAGGTGGCGTTACTCAGGCGATGGCAGTCAAGGTTTAGGGATAATAATTAATTATTTTATCACAATTAGCAAGTGGCTAGAAAGAGGCACGAAGTAAAAAAAAACTCGCCGAGTTAATGAAACCCCTTGAATCAACCAACTGTATCTCCATTGGACGTACACAGAAAATAAAGGGCAGAAAAAAGAAAAAAATCAACAGCTACTGAATTAATAGAAGGCCTCACTGCTGATAGCAGGCACTCACTTCCTAGAAATTTCCCGAATGACATTCTGAAGGTACGATAAAATCGATGTTAAATAACATCGCAATAATTCACATATTTACAATGATGGATACGTGGAGGTGAAAATAGAAGCAGGTTGTCAAGGCAAGAAAATGCAGTCTTACTTCCTTGGTGTGCGACTAGATACAGTATTCAAACAGCTTAAGATGGGACGAGTCCCTTGAAGTCTTGTGCTGCCGTTCATGATTTGACTGCAGAGCAGATTTCCGATCCCTCGACGCGCATCTCGTCACACTCGAATGAGGAACACTCGCTCAACATTCCTCGCGGCGAAACTTCACAGCATGCTGCCGGGACACTGATGGGTGAGAAAAATTCTGTTAATCTACGTTATCTATAGGATGTGCATTGGTGAAAGGGACTGGAGCGAACGGATTTCTCTCGCGAAAAAATGGAAGATAGAAGAGAAATGAAGATATGGATAGAAGATAGAACATAGCCTTACACGTATCGAATCCAAGCAAGCAGCAATAAACTCGGCACGCACACAAAATCAGCAAGGTTGAAATCCCAAAGCGAGGAAGAGATGAATGAGTCTTTACGAGAACGGGTCAAATATATTTAAAGTCGATCAAATAAACCCGTTCAATTTTTACCATATTTGAACACCGATGAACTAAATTCCGTTTGATTTAAAAGTTTCAACATACTAAGTAACAGGCAACTTACGTTAAAACGATGAGAATACATGCAATAAGAACGAAGTTCATGTAACTCCGTGAAGTTACGTTCGTTACGGTAGTTACCTGGCCCCTTTTAACGCGAGAGTAATCCACGAGCTTGATCCAACCCGCTTGCAATTAAACTCACAAAAGCACTTTTAGAATCCGCCATCAATGCATTTATTCACAACAAAAAACATCTGAAGCTAACACACAGTCTTCCTCGCTCAGGGAGCACTTCAATCTGGACGACCTCATAGTGTGAGCTGGGTTGCACATTCAAAGATATCGAAATTCCAGACAATAAGTTTCAGGGCCACGATTTCAATGTTGGTAATTGTGACAGTACCTTGAGACCAAAATTTCAGTGGTGAACCTCTCCCGCGGTTCCGTCGGTCGGCTTGCACCTCTCATGATAAGTACGCTTGATCACCAGAATAGATTCAACGCGAACACTCCCCGTCAGACCCTGTCCACCGCAGAAGAGCCTGGGACAGAACGAATTCGCCTGCCGGCAGGCGGCGCTTGCGGAGAAGGGGAGGGAGGTTGAGGGGAGGGAGGACTCCCTTTTTCGCACGCAGCGCCGCCGAACTCAAGCGGAACGAAAACCCATAAAGGCGGCCAAAATAGGCATAAGATATGCGATCAACATAAAATCATGTAAAACTATGTTTTTGAGGTCACTGAAAACAACTCTGAAATCAGACTTTAGAAAACTAATATTGTTTTCAACTACAGTCGCAAAAATACGTAATTTTTGTTAAATTTGTCGCGAAAATATGTAAATTTGCCTGAAATAGGATGTTTTTAGTATAATTCCAATGAAATAGCAATGCAAGTATGTAGTTAAGGCATTGCTCAAAATGTTTTGCAAAAAAGTCATCATCCTTCACAAAAAGCTTACACAATCCAACAAAGTTTCCCCTATTCCGAGATTCAGAGCTCTCATCATGTTCTCTCAGTGGCATGCCTTGACAACTATGTATTCGATGCAACTGAAAACGAATCTGATGTTAGAATTTAAGGGGATGAATATTTTTCCTAACTTAGTTGCAAACATACGTATGTACATTTTCGCGAGCAGTTGGATGTTTCAGTGTGCTTCGAATGAAAATGTAGGCATGTATATATGTGTGTATATATAAAATGTGTGCGTGTACTCCAGAAATAACTGAGATATTACATCATTCCCAGTCAGCACAGGGATGGGCTTATCCTAGACATAATTAGATAAACCTGGGATGAGCATATCTTCCACACAGTATATCCTCGACGGATACGCGACACGTGCAAAAAATTTACTTAATTTGAAAACAAAATTTAGCAACACGTGTTGCTAAATTTTGTTTTAATTCATAGTAGCAGTGATCATGCACGGCTGATTGAAGGGATGAGTAATATAATCTTCCAGAAAGGCATTTGCGATTGCGAGGAAGTACCTACCTACTCCCTCGGTATCCTAAAAACCCTCAATTCTGTAAAATTATTCTGCAGCGATTGCACCAAAGATTTACCAACGATTCTTCAAATCAAACAAGATCATTCGACTCAAAACTGCTGAAGCTTCTGTCGTCGACAAAAGCCCGTAGGACGATTTTTCTAGCAGATATTTATTTACTATGAGGAAATTTGTTGAAATTGAAGACCTGAGTGCAAGAACAAGATAATAACCAAAAGTGAAGTTTCGAGAAAACTCCGGCTTGCTGGAGCATTATCATTAATTATCTGGTTCTTGCACTCAGATAGCAGAACGTAAAATTCTAACAGTGTCTGCTGAACTTATTTAGAACTTACCGTCGAAAATGACTATGTCTACTGGTAAAGGGCTTCATGTCTTTGTGGAAATCTCATTTTCGCAAAAAGTGGTCATTATCTGGTTCTTGCACTAAGGTCTTCAATTTATTTTCTAGGTTTTTATTTGATGCTATTTCAAATGAGTTGAATTTAAATTGAAAATATAACGTGAAAAGCGATTGAAAATATTGTATATTAAGTCATTATAATTTCGAAAAATAAAATATTACAACTTAAATTGAAAATTAGAAATAAAATTTTTGAGGGGGAAGAGGAAAATTATACTCCGTGGTCAAGATGTAGAAATGAGTAGATCCGGTCAGGCCAAAACATCATCGCAACAAAATAAACTTGTAAAGGACAATGAAAATGAAATGTAACTGCTGTGCAAATTCAGTAATTTGTAATTTATTCGAATATGTGATGCGGAAATAAGCTACAAAATGCCTCCAACCGTCTTCACTAAAATTAAATGTAAGACTTAAGGTTAATTGTAAAAATCTAATTGTAATGTCTTCGGCTTGTAATCGGGACTTAAGTTATTACAGCAAAAATGAAGTTTTAATGCAATTTCTCGACAAATTCCACTTTTTATTATTTACTGAAGTTACAGATACTCAAATTAGATTTAAAAACCTCAAAACGACTGCACCAATATGAAATGGAAGCAAAAAATAGTCAAAATTTGTACTTCGGACGAAAGTTTGTTTCTTTTGTTTACAAAATCTTTTGGTGAAGTTTGTAGGGCCTATTTTGTTGTTCCGTGCAATAATGGTTGATATTTCAATTTCAATAAATACTACCACGCAATTCTACCCGATTCCAATACTTTTCGAATTTAGAAAAAAACTTACCTATATTTATTGGACTTCCAATATTTATATCGAAATTCTAAACATAAGTGGAAAGATGGAATACAGCATTCAATGCACTTGCTTATAAAAGTTGTACTCGTGTAACGATTTGACGCATGTTCACATTTGAGAATCCCAGCAATAATTTTTATGAATTTCTTTTTTTATATAATAATTTGTCAATTAGTGTATATCATTTTGTTTTTCTATTGTTTGTTTGGAGAGTCATAGTGATAGAATAAGGAAATAAGGGATTGTTAGAAAAGAGGACATGCTGAAGGTTGACGACTACGCATTGAAGTATTGAATTTTATATTGGAGAGACAAAAATAAAGTGAAGTGCAAACGTATATAAGAAATTCAATTCATAATCGCTTTGGCGCGATAGATTCCACTCTACTATACTAAAATTGCTCGAGTAGAATGGCTGTGGCACGGATTTTCACAAATCGCTGCCCCATCCCTTCACTTCTTCTCGATTTCCTGAGAGACGGTCAAAGTGGAAGCGATTAAAGAGTGTGCACCTTTTTACATTTCTAAAGGTGTTTTCAAACACTTCAACCTTCACTGTTGCCGACTAGCTAATAATAATAATAATCCGTTGAATAGAAATTGTAAATTTTCTATTAACTCTCCAAGTATTTCAAAACATTTGGTTAATCCGACAAAACGTATAAATTCCGTGACTTGTTCATATGAGGACGCCATGAAATCTGCCTCTCCACTGTTGGGAAGCCACTTTTTTTCCTAGAACCGAACACATTTCCCGCATGATGTCGCCCTATTTCCAGCGGCCAATACTTGTGTGACCTTTGCGACCACCTGTGCTCCCAGGATTCGTTTTATTTTCACAAACAAAGGAACACTCATCAGGTCATCCCGATAAAAGCAGTTCCAAGGGTTCAGTTTTGCACTTTTTTCTCAGGAAATTTTTCCATCCCACACTAATTAGGGTTGGTTCACATCCTGCTTAGGGTTAGAACAGAGACTCAGCCGGCCGGCCGACCCGAAGAATACTGGGCAACTCTAGACTCAAAGTGAGACCTTGATGGTAGCACAATGTGAAAGATAGGGAATATGTCTGCAATGGTTTGGATCGGGAATTTGGGGAAACACTCGCGAACAATTGGTTAAATACATCGGTTGCTTTGGATTTAACACTACCAAGAAATATTATTAACTTTAAAACATTTATTCAAGAAAGATATATTTTGTTATTAAAAATATTTTTGGCGAATAAGGTATTTTAAATATTCTATAAATACCTACATAACCTAAGAATATTCATTCGCAGCCACGTTCCTTCTCCCTGAAGAAACTTCATCACCATTCAGAGGTCACGGTAAGGAAGGATCAGAATTCTTCCTCCACGGAAGAAGGAAGGCACCCGACGCCTCTTCCTCGATTGAGCTGCTGCCTTGGATCCAATCGCCAGTTCATTGTCCACTCATTCCGATCCATGGTGAGAGGGGCATTTAACATTTCCATGGAGATATCAATGAGCGACCTCTTACCTACTATTATGAGGTTTTTCTTTTCCCCATTCCTGAATCTACCGGAATATCGAAAACTGAGTATGATGGCGAAAAATAACTAGTAACCGTAAAAATAGATACAATGTGGAAGAGAGAATAGATGCAATATGGAAGAGAGAATACGTACAATATGTAAGACATTCATATTTTGTTATCAACGTGGATGAACGAATAACTTGAAACGAGTGACGTTATCATAACGACAAATTTCATTCGTTATAGCATAACGAAAGATACGAGACTTGGGCCCAAGAATTCCCCACTTGCAGGAGTGGATATGGTTAACCTCACCTCCGGTGAAGTTCATTAATGACCAGAAGCAAGGCCTAAAGATCTGATACCCAGAGACCGACAATGGGGTCGTTTACCTTTGTTTTAATCGCCAAATCTGATAGTAAAATAAAAAGACCCGTATTTTTCCGTTCTTCGATCAGTCGAGTCGTTCTCGAGTTTTAAGCAGCGAAAAACGGATTATTTTAACCCTTTCGGAAAATTGGGTGTGCATGGAGGACTAGTAGGTCATCCACTTCGTCCAATCGCAACTGATGCCGCGAAGCTCCTTCACCCAACCACAATGAGGGACACACGGCTGACTCTGCCAATTGACGTGGCTGTTAGATTCAATGCGGATTATTTCGAAAGGCGTCGCATTATTGGACTACATCGTAATTTGTGAATAAGTAAATGAACTTCGGAATACTTTTTAGTTACACCAAAATGTGTACGAAAATATTTTGTTCTTCAGTTGTTTTAGGTTATTTGCGAGATGCGACAGGATCCCTTCAGGCAGACCTACCCTCCCGTTTGTCCTCGTTAAGTCTATGACGGCAGGTGGATTACGTAGTAGGTAATCCTTGACGCAGCTCGTTCGGTCACGCGTCACCTTTTGCTTATTGAAAATTTTGATTTATGAGCGAATGGCTCTGGTAGGAAAATTTTTTTCACTAAAATAAAATTCATTTTTCGTTTCCATATAACAATTTTGAGTACAAAAGAGCGATTTCGGTTCGTAGTAAACTCCCATTATGCTGTGCGAGAGTCAAAACACCTCCTCAGGAGTAAAGCCAAATTATTATTACCATGGCGCTCCATATACTTACAAGACCAACACGCAGTGTATACGCACAACTACATTTCTATTAGAAGTGCTCGCCGTCTTCTTTTCGCACTAAAGAAAAAATGAATCACGCGGGCATGAGCTGTCGGTGCGCGATTATAGTTGTGAGGCCACCCACGCCAATGGGGTCGTTTACCATATTTATTTTATTGCCGGATCTGATAGTTTGTGAAATAAAAAGACCCACATTTTTCCGTTTTTTGATCTGTCAATTATTTCTCGAGTTATAAGCAGCGAAAAACTGATGGTTTTAACCCTTTCGGAAAAGTGGGCGTGCATGCGACCTCTTACGTCATCCACTTCGTCCAGTCACAACTGAGCCCATGAAGCTCCTTCGACTTATCGCAATGGGGGGACACAGCTGACTATGCCAATGGGAACAGTTGCGACAGCATCTGTGCGAGCAGACCTTCCAAGAACCCCCCCCCCCCACTCCCTTCCCCTAAAAGCAGTCAAGGACGGGAGGTAAATTAAGTCAATGATATCAAAGCAGCTCCTTCGATGGGCGTCACCTTTTGCTTATTTTTTGATTTATTAGTGAATGGTTGTGGTTAGTAGATTAATTTTTTCCCTAAAATTCGTTTCCATCTAACAATTTCGTGTACAAAATTGCGATTTCGGTTCCGAGTAACCGCTCCCATTGCATCGATAAAGGAGGTCTAGTCTCTCCTTTCATCGACTTCGTCTCCCTCTGAACGACGGGAGTCCCGGAGGACCTCGGCCATGACTGGAAGACATGTGAGGGAAGCAGAGTCCTTGAAGAGTGGACGTACAGGACCTGCTCCGGGAATCCCGACACAAACGAGACGCTTCGGAGAACAAGGGCGGAAGATATGAAGCAGAGATAGATAAACCACACGACAAGGCAAGTGATAAGCTAATCCAGGACGAAGAGGGAAAAAGTTGCATAAAAGGAGGACGCAGGCTAGACCAGGTGGAGAAATTTAGCTTCTTGGGTAGTGTATTGCAGGAAATGGGTAAGCACTTGCCACCTCCAAAGGTGTTAAGCCTGGGAAAGAAATTGTTGCTTACTCGTAGAAGAGAATGATTGACAGTATCAGTAGGGACCTGAAGAAAAACTGACAAAAACATTGATACGGTACATGAAGAGGTGCAAGAGGATGGAAGAGTCCTCTTCTGAGATGTGGAGAAGTAAAGGAAGAAAGAAAATCGAGGAACTGGTCGGATTGGCAGAGGGGAGGCAACTACCTGAAGAAATTATACGGAACAGGAAACGATGGCATTTAAAGGAATTTTAACTGTGCGACAGTGTTGGTCTGTTCCCCCAAACTCCATCCCTCCCACATCAAATAAGAATTCGACTGACTGGGAGGAGACATTTTCAAATAGCAACACAATATCAGTATTGGCAAACGTAACAATGGCGCACTCCATACAGGTAAAACATTAAAAAAACAGGTTCCTTCAGTTTCCCAGCATGCATTTCGGACACATTTTCATATTCACTTCATAACAGTTGCAGCGCCCCTGTTTTCTATATGTTGTTTTTTCCGATGGCACTGTAGTCGATTCTCATTGTTGTAACCAGTTGGTACAGTTCTGTATTAAGTGCCACTACATAAAATGGGAAATTTATAAAATTTTTGTTTAGAAAAATCCTTCTCATACTGGTCTTCTGGTGTTAAAAGGACTGCAGAGGTTGTGATTTTTTGTTAAATACATATATACATCATATGTAGCTGTCGAAAATCTGGCAAGTCCAAAGGTTTCCAGATTTTTGAATGCCAACCTGTCCGGTGGCAGATCCATGGACTACTACCATTGCGAAATACACTAGCTCGGCACTAGGCGACAAAAGTATACCCAACTTTACATATTTTCCGTGTGAGGGTGTTTTAAAAGATGTGATAGAGGGGAGAGCATTAGGGAAGAAAGGTAGAGGGAGGAGAAAAACTCTGCTGTCAGGATCAAATGATGGCGTAGAAAGTATGCGGAACTAAAAAAGAACACTGTGAAATATACTATCAAATGGGAATGCATAAAATCTCTTGAGTGTGTACACCTACCTTTACTGGTAGACCTGCTAATAATGACAATAGTTTTGACGATAGCCTTCAAGAGATTCAAGGCCAGGTTGAAGGCAGGCCCTCCACCGAAGTACTCAAACTTGAAGTTGTCGAGTGGCAATAGGAAGAGGAGAAGAAGATTGGGAGGGCAAGAGAAGCAGCAGCCATTCATGCAGAAGGGGAGTCGTGGAGAGGCTGACACGTAAGGCAGTGGGCAATAGTAATATCGATCGTGCAAGGGGTGGAGGAGAAAAGGGAAGGGTGGGGAGAGACTGTTGGGGTGTGATAGCAGGGGGATGCAATTTGGACCACGGTTTAGTGTATTTTAGAATGCCAGGGAGGTTTGGGGGTTGTTTGAAGGTGAGAGATGGAAAATATTGGCAGAGGTAGGGTTATCAGAGAGGATAGGGAAAGGCCTTTGATCTACTGTACGCCAGGGAAGTAAGTTGTACAAAGAAAGAAATGTTTTTCATATTGCAAGGAAGGGTTTAGGGGAAGTTTGCTTATTAAGGATTTTTTTGACAATTAAGGGCACAGGGTATCCTCGTTTGGAGGCCTGGTACAACAGTCCCTCCAAACAAAGGTACAAAGAACATTATATTTTCCATAGAGGACAAAAGTAATAAAAAGAATTTGATGTTTTACTTCAATGGTTACATTTTTATTAATTCTCCACTGTTTGTATCAAATCAAACAAAAGAGGTTGAACTGCATGCCAACAGAGTGAACAGCTCAGGAAATGCCTCAGTGGAAGAGCGCACCAAAAACTGCGCAGACGGACATAAGAGACAAAGTGCTGCACAACAAGTGTCAGCTGACTGAAAAATCACTTCTATTGCTCGAGGCATATGGAATGTTTCTATGAAGAATAGAATCCTAAGTACACCACTGAGTTTAAATTAAGTACAGTACATGCATGCTCCAACTCATCCTCTGTAACTATTCTGGTAATAAATCTGTACACAAAGCATGTTTCAAAATATTGTTCCTACAAGAAAACTTGAGTATTCAAATTAGACTGCAAAGTACCTTTAACAATTATTCTATAGTTTTAGTCGAATCTACAGTTTGATTAACCTGAAAAGAAACCTATGTCAATTAATTTTCTAAGCAGAAGCTGCCAGCACTTCAGCTGCATCAAAATTATGAACAATGTAAGTAAAACTCTTTAGAGTAAGGACAATACAGAAAGTCAACATAGCTGCAATAAATAATAAAGCTGGGCCTTCAGTGATTACAATACATAAAAGCTTGCCATTCACAATTCAAGTGAGAATGCATCAGGACAAACTTAAAGGGATAGATGCACAACAAGGAATAGGAGGGAATAGCTTTGAGCACTTGTCAGCCACAGGGCTTAAGTGAATATAAAATATTTAATAGCTATCAATAAATAACAACCTTAAAGGAAGATTAAATTATCTCAGCATAAAAAAGTTTTAGGTGCTTGGAAGAACAGAATACTTACACACTTGTAAAATCCTCCTCACTTTCATGATAAAATCGTAAAATTACTAAAATCATTTTGGATCTTGATTTTTGACCAAATAAATACTTTCAAAAACAACACCATAGATTCTATTTATATACATGGTCCATGATAAGTTGCTAAAGCATGTAAAAAATTAAATACGACATAAAAAATATGAACATTAAATGCAAAATACTATCTAATCTGCAGTAGATAGGGACGAGTAAATAAAACATTAATGAGGATGATAAACAATAACGAGGGTTGAAAAGGATTAAATCATTTCCATAGACCCAATACTCTCTTCAATACTCGGTAAACAAACGGCATATAAAATAGTCTTTTGTTGCCTCACAATTCCAATCCTTTGTCTTAGAATGCAAGGCATGATATGGGTCGTGTCGAGTCACATCACTTGTGCATGGATGCATACTGCTTTCCCTTTGGCATCAAATTCCTTAAAATTTTCTTTAAGATTAAATCAGAAACTTCATTTTCTCCCAAGATTATCAAAAAATTCGAATGTAATTAAGTTAAAACAGATACTGGGTTTTTGACAATCTATGTGACACGGAGCAGACTTTTGAGTTAGTGTAAGATGTATGTGGAACAAGAGGACACTCCGTGCGCTGACTCTTCCACAAAATAACCCTCTCATCTGCAGGATGACTCTAACCTGCTTCCTCTGTCTGCAATTCCAATCGCAATGTTGCAAAAGCACATTTTTGCTGCATTTCACATTACCTGTCCAATCTGACTTACTTGATTACGCAACACTGCTAAAAACACACTTTACAGTCCAAGCTACGCAAGCACCGTGATGCAAATCACACATCGGGACTAGAGTGTCCTCCACTCCTCATTCCGTTCCCCTCATCTGTCGAGTCCCCGGTGCTCAGTCGCAAGTGTAATGTCTCCGAGGGCTCATCGTGCTCGCTCTCCGTATCCACAGACACAGTGTGGTGCAATTCCGGCCGCATGATTCTGCCGCTGTCTTCGTCGCCCTGCCCCGACTTCCTCACGCCTCCCGACAGGGCAAAGTTCTGCTGCCCCCCTCCACTCCAGCGCTGCTTCCAGCTCTCTAGTCTCATGATCTGCAAGTGACGCACAGTGGACAACTTAAAACGTTTGCAAACTAAAAAAATACCAGCTGCCTCTGCCCACACACAGACATACTAAGAAGAGGAGAATGATATGGGTTGGAGGGAGATTTCAAAACAGAGCAAAGCTGTTGGGAGAGAAAAGAACAAGACATAGTTAAAGTTCACAGAAGATGGATTTCCTCCAGCAATTTTTACGTAATTCATGTGTCAAACAAAAGGAAATTTTGAATTTAAACCAAGTGTTAGGTTAGCATTTCTACAGTTACTGTACCATGGAGGAAAATGATTTAAAAAAATACTGGGTTCACAACACAGCAGTGATAACATGTACTGTCTGAAGTGATTAGCAAACTAGAAGGCAATTACTGCCTTTTAAGAGTTGCTTTTCGGACATATGGGGACTAAGCTACAGAGCAAGGGAAACATATGATATCCTACACATTTATCAAAGTATATATAGCATTCATATACATTCAATTAACTAAACCAACATTAGCTCTAATAGTTTACACCATATTTCCCAGATCTCTTCCTGGCAAAACAAATAAAGAAACAGAAGAGCCAAGCAACATTAAGATTAACTAAAGAGCAAAATAATGACATGAATCAACATCAATTTGCCAGGTTATAAAGAGATCAAGGATCAACACTTCAAACATACAGCCGTGAGAAAACAAACAGTTACAAACAAAACACGGTATTTACAGACACTAGACAACAGATAGCCACATTAATTTCCTAGCATCCAGGAAGAGGTAATAACTACAAGAGAGGAGGGCAAGGAATGCATCCATGCATCAAATAAGCAGGCAAGCTAAGGTGAAAGGAGAATCAAAATTCCACTGTCTTTAAGGACTTGCGAAGGAGCAAAGCGAAAAGCTTCCCACTTACTCAAGCCATTTCCAGGTCTCGCTGTCCGGGCTTGTAGGCGTTGGGAACTGAAGAAAGGGTCTCTGTTAGTTGGTGAATTAATTCAAAGAAACGGTCAGACAAACCTCAAATGAAGCATGCTCGCAACTGTTAATGGAGGTTTTGAAGGATGGAAGCAATTGCAGGTAAAATAAAAAGACAGCACACCAACATGAATGTAAATGTACATTCAACTATTCAAAATGAATGAGACGCAAAGTGTTGCCCTCCAAGGCTGATTTAAAAAAAAAAGACTTCCATCCATTGTATGAGGACAAAAGGCACCTTTTTTGGTGCACAAGGTACATTTCATAGCATTGGCTCAAACTAATAAATATACACATAAAGTAATGTGTGCGGAAGATTCAATTCACTTGTCCAATGTTGGTGGGAATACAAATACATCTTCTGTGACAAAACAAAACTTTCCAAACTATTGATCTATGCATACCCAGATCTGCCTAACAACAGAGAGGATTGTATCAGTGTGGAAACATTTCATCCAGTATTGAAATAATAATTAAACTAAACACTAAAAGAGGATTCCATCCTTTTTACCAACATCAAGCAATGAAGATACTCAAAGACTGAGCGTAAATTCCAAAGCATCAAATTATCACCAGTCATTGATTTGTAAAAATGTTAGGAGCAACATATATTCCACCCTTTAATTATTTAAAAACTACAATAATATTTTTATCTATGCTCATTGCCTCACAAAATCCATTTCAAACCTCTGTTTCAAGCACTATCACATAAAAGAAAAAGGTAGACTTCATAAAGAAATGGGAAATATTCAAGATAAATAATAAGATGTTATGTAACTAACAATAAAATACACAAATAGTTGTTATTTTCCTGCCAAAGTGTATGTTACACTAGGTTGTTAGCTGAATCATTACCTTCAAAGCTTAACTCTTCCATTTTTTAGAATGCATCATTGCCATTAAAAACTCAAATGCTTGCTAGAGAACTTCAAGCTACAAAAGTAACTCAAATCCACAGGCAAAATATACACAAAGAAGTTATTTAATGAAAAGCATTGTTGCCAGTTAAGTGCTGAAAATGAAATAAATATATAGCTTTACGTGACCTACGTATTAATTTCCATTTTGCACACGCAATACAATAAAGTCCCTTAAAACAAGGATAATTTCTTCTGAATCACCATCAGGTACATCATTCAAATATGAAATATTAATTGATTATGTAGTTAAGATAAATGGGAGTTGATCATGGACCCTCATAATGCATGTAATTGCATTGTTCTCATTTTTGATGTGATAACATCAAATTAATTCAGTCTGGTCTAGGGATGCGTAGAAGAAAACTCATGTATGATGAAAATGTGGATACAGACTTCACACCTCCATTCATCAATGAATGAACTTATATGTGTGATATTATCATCATCGCATGATCCACTATAACAATGCTACAAAATTATATGTTACATCTCGTGCAGCAATATGTTGTGGCGGAGGAAGTGTGTTGTGCAAATCAATGTCGAATTTCCTCACTCTGTCAGCTTTGACCGCTTGCCATTTCCACACAGCTTGTGAAACAAAACAAAATGAACCGCATTGTACTGGTCAACATATTGCAAAATACTGACTTCTTCACATTTTTGATAGATGTGTTCAATCTGGATTAAGTGATGCTGACAGGAGTGACAACATCAGGAAACGTCTGCATTGGCCTTTATAAGAAATCTCTATGCTGAGTGATATACATAACTACATAAATCCTGAATTTCTCAGATAACCAAACTGTGATTAATCGGATCCTTCATTCTACTCATCCATTGCCCCAACAATATTGATTGACAAGGAGTCCCATGAACAAACTAAAAAGTTTAGTGTCTTATGTGATATTTTATAACATTGAAAATAGTTATGAAACTTGGCTGCTACTCTATACAATTGTACCGAGTATCAGCAAACGATTGGTTCATTTAATACCCTTGCATGAAAACCAAATTGTTTGTAAATATTGTTTAAACCTTGCAGTCACATTAGCAACACAACTTAATATTTTTATTAACAATAACCCTAATTTTATAAATAATAAAATGTCACTAAAATAAGTACCACTTCACAATACATAACAAATTTTTAACCGCACTTTGGAAAGCAAAATGATACCAATACTTCAAATGTTGTCATACACTTTAAATAGGAGGGTGAGGATTATGACCAATGCTAGCCATAGTTGGTTTTTCATATCACAATGGTCGGTTGACATTTTCACGATGTGAAAGCAAGTGCAAAGGAAGTGCCAATGAGGAAGGTGCTGAGATGTTTTGGGAAGAGTTGGACAAGTTTTAAGTAAGTAACAATGTCTTACCTGAGCAAATATTTATTGCTGACAAGACAGCTCTCTGTGGGAAGAAAATGCAGGATTGTGCCTACATTAATACAGAGGCGAAGAGTACACCTGGGTTTTAAAAGCCTTCTCAGTTAAAAAAATAATTCTTTGGTTGGGGGTAACTGAACTGAATCTATTCCTTACCTATCACACTGAAAACCTACAGGCTCCTAAGAATGCTAGTAAGCCAAATTTGTAAGTGTATTATCTGCCAAATAGCAAATCATGAATGGCCCTTGGTCTTGGCGAAAGACTGATTTCTGCACTTTTATTCTTTGAGTGAAGGCTTTCTGTGTGACCAAATGTACTCAAATATTATTGATTTTTTGATAACACTCCCAGCCATCCACATTATTTCATTATTTAAATGGTCTCAATCAAAAGGCTACAATTGTTTCTGTGCCTCCCAATTCCACATCTCTTATTCAGCCAATGGATCAGGGGGATCACAAATTATAAATCATGCTACCTTCAAAACACCTTCAGAATGCTATGACAGCAACAGAAAATGACGGAAAACATTAAGAGAATTTCGAAAGGGATATAATTTACTGGATGCCATACTTAATATAGCTGCTGGATAGGACAAAGTGACGGAGCAGTGCATGAAATGTACTTGGAAAAATTACATAAAGAAATGTGAACAATTATGAAAGGTTTAAGGGAAAGAGTGAGTTGGGAGAATAAAGTGAAAATCTTGTGTTTATGGTAAAAAAGTTGAATTTAGGAGTGGAAAGTGAGAATATAGGCCAACTAATTGAAGCTAGTGAGGAAGAATTAAAAATGAAGACTTTGTTGAACTAGAAGCTGCCAAAGATGAAATATAGTAAGAAGAAAAGAACTGGCATTGTGCCCAAAAATATTTTCTGTAAAATAATTTAGCTCCCGACTTCAGTAAAATAACAAAGGATTAAGGCCTGGTCACACGATACATTAACATGTACGGGTTCATGTACATTTTCGTTAATGGTTTCAGCGCAACTTGTGCAAATGCATGAACCAAATAGAACAGGTTCTATTTCCTTTTCACGCATTCATTCATTTGTACATTTTGGTGTGGTTACACAGTGCATTTTCACGTTCATTCTCATGTTCATGCATTTACACATTAACTCGTACGTGTTAATGTATCGTGTGACCAGGCCTTTACAGATGATTAAGGCATGAATGGAAGTGATGCACAAATCAAGAAAGTGAAGGGAATGAATGATTCACGTGGCTCTTGCATATAAATACCGACATTTATGCCCAGGGAAAAAAGACACTAACCCCTCTTGACCGGACATTGTTTTTAAAGAAACTAAAATGCCAAGCATAAATTATTGATTTGGAAGATTTAATTCGCAACATAAACGATAAATATGCAAATGTGCATGAAAACAGCCCTTTTACCTGCATCTAATAGCATGGTAACGAAAGAAAAACAGAAAGTAAGAACTGTGGGAATCGAGAGGCTTAATACATCACCTTCTGATATAACAAGTGCTCACTATAGCGAGTGATTTCCCAGCCATTGAGAGCACTCGTTATACTGAGCTTCCACTGCATTAGGTAATTACATAATACATAATTATCCTTCAACTGATATGGATTCCTATCCAAAATTTTTAATCAGACTCTTGAATGGTTGACCTTTTGCTAGTACTGAAGAGGAGATTTTCGAATGTAAACAAAGACCCTTCCAAGACCAGATATTCTGAGTCATCGGTCCTACCCAGTATTACTGCAAAATCACATTCCAAGCTTTCAATTGTCATCATCATATCTCAATAATTTCAAAACTATTCTCGTTACTTATGATTTTCCTGACATTATGTCCTTTGATAGGCTACCTTCAATATTTTTTCATAAAATTGCATGCAAGTTAGCTTTTTACATACGTACATTACATTCATCATTTAGAGAATCACCATATTATATTACACATATTCCAATGAAATTTCCTAGTTTACGATTATCATAATTATGATTTTCTTTGAAATTTTCCCCATACAATAGAAAATATTTCGAGAGATTAAAATGCGACTGTTTATACTTATGGGTGAATGCATTGAGTGAAACATAAAAAGCTGAAGCTTCATTGCATGTACACTAATCATCAACTGAAATAAGCAAGCCAGAGAGACTCCTCAAGTGCCACTTTAATGTCCCATATTTATTTTTCATGCTCCTTATCACTTAACCTAGAAAGTTTGATCATTTTCTTCCTACTAGTCTATTCTTTGAAGTAAAAGGCATAAAACAATTGATAAACGGTAAAAGTATACCACAGCAAAGCACTTAGGGTTGACAATTACTAAGGTGGCTTCTACCACCATCACAGGTACATCCACATCTCCCGTGATGTCATAGACTAATCAAGATTATTTTAAAAATAGAGGCCCTGGTTAAGATTGATATGACTTCAGAAAATGCTTTCCCATACACACCTACCATTCACTTACTCATGTTTTATACATTACTAAACATGAATATTTACAATAAATCTCACCGAGATGTTTTTCGTCCCATACAAGTTCAGTCTAGAGTGAAAAGGTACTGCAGTAAACCACTTCCCGCACCTGAGAATACTCGGGTATCGACGGCACGCAAATTCTGACAGGCCCGAGTATACTCGGGCAAGCATGAAAAGTCTGCATCTTTCCCCTCACGCTCGAATATTCTTGACAGCTGCTGGTAGTTCATTATTCTGCCGTCAGAGGAACATATTAGGTCCATAGCTTACTCCAGCCTAGTGGCACATTACTCAAATGTAACACTTTATGTATTATATACTTTTTTTCTGATATTTTTCCCTAGGAGGTAATTCAATTCTCATTATCTTCATATGAAAAGATTTCTGGGTGTGAAAAATCTTTTATGTACGCAAAAATAAACCCATCAAAAGTTGGAAATTTTGTTTTCCATCAAATAAATGAAGTTACAGGTGTTACTGCCTTGGTGTACAGTGAAAATATTGTGAGTTTTCCTCCATGAAATCTGAAGACAGAAAACTGTCTTATGTCCCAATTACTTTCACCTCATTGACCCCAAAGAGTCCCAGCCATGCATAGAAAGGACCTACGTGCAAAGTCTGCCCCTTGTCTTGGGTGGCCTTCGTGGCTCGCCATCTCAGCGCTTTGGATGTTTTTGGTACCCGTGATTCTATATTTCATGTGCAGAAGCTAGAGGACGGGGAAGTGACAATGTTAGCATAGATGTGCAAAGTCCCTTCAGAGTGCATCCTATCCGTCTCAGTTTCTTGTTGATATTCAATGCGCACACATCGTTTTCCCTATTTTGCCTGCATTCGACATCTTCAAATATTTTGTTTGTCACAGTAGCCCTTCCTGTGGTGATTTCCACTTTTTTCAAGTAGCGACAGATAAATCGAGCCATGGATTCAGGAGAGGAATCGGATTTTGCTAGCTCCGACTAGCAGGAGATGGATATCGAAGACTTCGGCTCCGAATCAAGCCTTTCCATATAAATGAGTTCTGACTCTGAAGATGCAGTGGCACAGTCATAAGGACCGTGGTGTGAAATGTTGACAGCAAATCCTCCTACTGCACAACTAAGGTTTCGTTTTGAAGGGAACTCTTCATTGAACTTCAATCTGGACCCTGAGTGTGGTGCTTTGAAGTATTTCAAACTTTTTTTTATGAGTTCATCTGTGATGAAATCATTGAGTTCAACACAGATGAAACAACAAAAAAAATCAATATTTCCATGATGATGGCAGAACAACAACCCTAAAACTTTTACTATCAAATAATATTTCATCTGAAAATGCAATACTATACACCAGTACTTGTTCGGATGCGAGAATTTAAAATATTAACTTACAAAATTATACTCACTTCTCTATCATATTGAGGTAGGCTGAAAATGTTTCGTATGATTAAAACACTGCTAGCTGGGATTGAAGATTCAGACTCATTACCTCTCAATGATGGCCATCCTAGAATCAAGCCTATCCTCACAAATCCTAAGCTGGATTTTTTCATGAGGGGGAAATAAATATATCGTCAACAATAACTGTTTACACAGAAACAAAATTAGCAGAAAATTAGGTTAATTAAGAGAGATGAGTGTACTATTTACATGACACACCTACCCAAAGTTACCCAATGAAGCTTGTTAAATGTGCAGATTTTACATAAAATACAAGTGCAAAAAGCACCTCATTTAGCTGGAGCCAGTCAAACAAATTACACTCAGAATTTCCAGAAGGTTATGGAACAAAATGAACCACCACTCTTTCCGCAGCCAAACAAACATTTAAACACTCACCTCAGCCTTGAGGTCAGCTACTTTATCTTGGAGTTCACGGACACGCTCACTGTCATCAAGATTGCTACGCAATTCTCCCTCGGCAACCATTTCTTCATTCTAAAAGAACACAACATGAATAAAAGAACGTGTGTTTAGCAGAGGAACATCATTGGATGCAAATCAAATGTTGAAATAGCATTCTCAAACCAGAGTACATGAAGAAAATCTATTGATCAGTCATTGCTCACAACTAAGTGTATTTTTCAGTGATATCTTATGTAAAATTTTATCAAATATGGCTAAAAATTTGCAACAAATTTTTTTTACCTAAAATCTATTTTTGCAGCATAATAAAGTTTAACATTTTGTTATTTGGGTTGCATATATGCTAGAATAAAAATTGTACAACATGGATAAAACATTGAAATTTCATGATGAAAATTTAAATATGCTTCACATAATAAAGCTGTTACACATACTTTTAGTTGAAAATAATTACGGAACAATAAAAATATAGCAAATATATTTTACGTTCAAAATGAAAACAACATATGAACACTGTTGAGGATTTAGACCATGAAATTATAATTATTTTTACTCATTTTATGCCATGGATGTGAGACTCACGTACTTAAGGAAATTTAAAGGAATAATTTAACAACTTCCATATTTCCACTAACTATGATAAACCTTATATAAATCACGGCTGCAGACATAGTCCAACCTCACAATCTTCAAACCAGATTCTTTTTTCTTTTCATCTTCATTTCTTTGGGAACAGTACACTGCCATCCAGGTTCTTTTCTGATACGAGTTCAGTCATATTTGACAAGCAAAATGTCTGCTAGTAAGTCTAAGAGATATATAGCTTGGCCTCCCTCTTGGGGACTTGACTTAAGGATCCATGTATTCCTGGATAGGTTGTTCAATAACCAGAAGCCCACACTCAAGATAGTCCATGTTTTAAGTGTGAGATACTCTTTTGAATAAGGTTTGAGGTGATAATCTCTTCAATTCTGGGTCAAAAAGGTAGCATTGCAAACTGCATGCATATGATTCACAGGACTTGACAACAGCCATGGTTGAAAGTGAGTTATATTTTCCTGAAACATTTGAAGAGATGGACCTCACCAGCATCAGAACAAATTGGGTAAAATGTTATCGACACATGTTCCTTCTCATACATCTCAGAACGGGACAAAAAACTACATCAAGAAACTAGATTTCAACCTAATACTCAAGATTCACTAGTTAACTTGTTCAAGTGAGTGACTAGCTCAATGTTGACTTGGTTAACATACCCCAAGTTCCAAAACTTCTCACCATGGTATCTATTAACAAATATTAAAAACTAATTACGAATAAAAACTACCACCCAATGTGACGAAAGTCCAATTTTTGAGGTATTAAAACATGCTGAAGGTAACTAAGGTCTAGCACAACTTTCATATTCCCTCATCATCCTTAAAAAAACATAAATGATAATGGGTAAAAGATAATTTGCATAGCGAAGATTAACCTCAAGAATTCCAATGACTATGAAAATGAAGAATACCAATGCCAACAAGATGACCTCCTAAGGGTTATAAGGCTTAGAAGACAAAAATCACAGGTCTCAGGTTCACAAAAATAAAGACTACTGGATCTTCGTGCTCCTTTGGATATCACCTTTGAGTCACTTCATATCCCTTACTCCCAACTCAAAACATTCTCCGTCATATAAAATGTATCTATGCCTAAAACAGTTTTATAACCTCACAATAAGACTAGGAAGCTCACCATCACATCGGCCAGAATTATTTTATTTATACCCAATGACATCTAGCAACTTCATAAACACCACTACAAATATGCACTCACTTTCAATTCCAGGATTGAAATTTTATGCGTAAGCTCAGCAACACACTGTGTGTTCTCTGCGTCACGTATCCTGGCCATCATCAATTCGTCCTTCATCTGAAAATACATGTATTAAATCACTAACACCCAATTCTGAACAAATACACATAATATGACAAAATACATTAATTTACAACCAAGCATTTCAAAATTGTAAATAAATACTAAATAAGTCATAAAATTTCTCAACGTTAGAAAAATCTTTGGGCAAATTAATAGTAAAATCACATATCTAGCAGTAATAAATTCAGGCTACAACGAAGGACAAAAATGAGTTAATATTCTCGAGGCAAAGCAAAGATAATAGTTAAACATATATTTTAAAAAATATTTAAATCAAATACAGACATAAAAAAATAATGGGAGCATTGAGCAAATGACTTCTCCCATGTAGGAATTCATCCTCTCCCAATCATGAGAGCGTATAAGTTCAGTCCTTGAAAAATCAAAGAATACACTAGGATGTAAACCCTATAGGATGCCACTGATTGCAACAGGCATCACCCACAGAAAATAAAAGAACAAGGGATGAGGCACATTCAGCAAATCAACTCTCAACAAATTACTTCATCTGACCTTAGATTCCAGATCAGCATATCGGTGCTGCTCTTCCCTGAGGCGATTCTGCTGTTCACGCTCCCGAGCTGCTGCTTGTTCCAGGTCCTCTCGAAGTTTCTTTGTTTCATCATCTTGCCGGCGCAACTGATTTGTGCTCACTTGAACCTATCAATGGCAGTTTAAGGCAAGAATGAAGGATGATTAACAATTTGCACCATAATCTTTCACCACACTAAAGAACACAACTCAAGCTGTTACCCAAAACTTGACTAAATTCAAAAATACGGAAGTTTAGGTATCGAGCACCTTATTTCCCCTCCTTTCTCTGCTGAATTCTTTACCTTTCTGCTAAAATTTTTTACTCGCAAAACCAACTTGTGTTGATTCAGTTTTTCTCTATACGCACAATCCTTACATGAACAGTATAATCTACAAAGGAGCATTCAATGTAAGACACAATAATGGAACCCGTTAAGTAGCCTATGATTGTTACCAATAATACTGCTCAAAGATTTATCCCTATTAACCTAACAGACAGTTCCAGTAGAGAACTACTCACATTTAATTTTTACACAGTTAGGAACTTGACTTTTGAAACAAAAAAAGTGACAAAAAAGCACGAAGTACACAATCGTACTATGGGAATAAAACAGTAAACCCGATGCGCCTAGCACACCCCTTACCTGTGTTTCCAGCTCCATCACTTTCAGCCTAAGTTCCTTCAGTTCAGTGAGCACCTCCATCTCCCGTATCCTGACCGTCATCAGGTCCTCCTCCAACCTCTGAGTCTCCCCACCACGGCTCTCCCAGAACAGCAGCTTCTTGGGAGTGCTGTCTGCAGGTGGCTCCGCTTGCATTCGATGTTCCTTCATGCAAGCAAAATGAACTACAGTTTTACACCATCCTACATTAATAAATGGTATAGGATGGTGGTAAAGGTTATTTTTCCTCATCAAAATACTGTAGAAACTCGAAATTACAATATTTTGACATAACGAAGCAAAATCTTTGGTCCTGACCATAAGGGTATCTAAATACATGTAACAGTACTAGATATTACGAAATAACGATGATTTGAAATTACCAACCTCTGGTCTCGGTCCCAACGTGAAAAAATTACTCGTTTTTAAGAATAATTATGGATCATGGCAGCGTTTTTCAGATGCTCCTTGCCAGAGTAAGGCTCCTAATCATTCATTGTTGGCATGCATATTATGCATTAGGACGACTTTGAATCACAGGTGGAATAGTACATAAAATATGTCACCAATATGACTAAAAATATACTTGGCTTTGCCAACGAGTCAAAAATAATGTAAATTTGTAAAGTACAGATATACTTGCCCACGAGAAACTAATTGCTACAACCAGCATTTTCCTGTCATAATCCCAGTCATTTATTGGTACCTGTTCTCCCCAAACATAAATCCATGAGGGGTAATCCTAGTACAGTAATCGTTTACTGCATGCGTGCACTCAAAACCGTTTACACAGGCATCGGAAGATATACTACGACAGTCAGGGGTTAAATTCAGTCATGCATATCACACATGGAAGTGTTTTTCTCCTTAAATATTTCACACTGATTACGCAACCTTACACTCCCTGACCTTATTATTCCAGCTGACAATAGTCATCATCGAAAGAATCAGTTTCATTTACCGTCCTCATTGAGTGTTTCGATGTAGTCATCAAGGAAGGATATCTTCTTCATAACTAAACACTGCCCTTCCATTCTTCCATCGCCAAACAGCCAAGAAAATCAGAGAAAATATCAGTTTGCGTTAGTTTGTTGCATTAATTCTAAATGACGTTTTGTACTGGGCGCATTCATAATCAATGGTAAAAAACGTTCATACGCCCACACATATTTAGGTTGTATAATACAGGGTTCATACCAACTTTCCATTTTCAATTTCCCTGATTTTTCCCCGATTTCCAGTCCCAATTTTTGAAATTTTCCTGGCGTTATATCCATGGCTAAGCAGTTGTACATAGGGTTTAATGGAAAAATGCAGCAAGGTATATGGTGAGCTCCTTGCTTGCACCCGCCGACCCTCCACGCATCCTCCCTCACGACGATCACGCCACAACTGGACACCGGTGCCGAGAAAAGAACAGGCAGTAGCCAGCCTGAGCTGGCAGACAGGCGAGGCAGCCGATGTGGCAGCAGCCGGCACGGCGGACGAGCAGCCCAAGCAGCTAGATCCTGAGCACGCCGTCATGTCGGCACTACAGCGAGGACAGCAAGCTTACGGCAACAAAACGTGCACCTCGCCACTCAAGCCCAGCAATGCGCAATCAACCACGATTTTCATCTGTTTGCTGCACATCTGGAGTTTTTCCTTTACCTGAATCTAATTTCCCTGACATTTCCATGACTTCCCTGACCAGTATGAACCCTGTAATAGTATACATTTCTCGCCTTTTTCTCCTACCCAGCAATTGAAAAAATATCCTAAAAGATATCTTCTCAGCTGTGATCCCCTGGAGTGACAAGGAATCTGGTAAGATTTTGTAGCCTAATCCTTGTTAGAGATACACATAAGACTAGATGATAAGTAGAACCATCCTACGAAAAACCCTAATTCACGTTGTCGGAGAGGGAGCAGAAAGCCTCGTCAGAATCTTGGTCCAATCATAGGCACTTTCAACTCTCCCTTATGTTATCGGATGATACACCCCGGAGGACATCAGGGGTGGGAGTTAGTTGGTACCAAACTAGTTCAGAAGCAGGACACGAATTGACCGGGATCTTTGGAAAGGGGTGTTGATGCAAGAGGCTCAGTGTGTTAACATGGTCAAGGACGTGGAATGCCCTCAGTTAAAGAGAAAAGGAATAACGTTGGAAGAAATGGTGAAAATGATACCCAAAATTGAATAAAAAAGTTAAGTAGAAGTGCTGTTGCAGAAAAGTTTGGTCATTCTGTCACCAAAAGAGCTGACAACTTTTTTATAATACACATTTGTTCATCGTATTTCTTCTTCAATTATTATTCGCTGATTTCCTTTTCACAGATTGCCGGAAGTGATAGGAAATTAACGGAAAGCGAAATGGAAATGCCTGCCCATTCCCATGTTCATTTCTTCCTTGGCAGTCCCCACCAAGAAAATCCCCCCAGCTTTCCATCTCCTTTGCTCCAAAACTTCGACTTTCTCTCCCCCACTACCTTTCTTTCACATTTGCAGGGAACCCAGCAAAGGTTTTCCTTCCCTCCCACACTGGTCATCTCAAGTGACCCTTCGTTTCACCACCCACGGGTGGGCAAGAGTCACCCCCTCCCTCCAAAGTCCCCAATGCTGGCCCTTGAGGAGATAAAGCCCCTTCATGAGCCCCATTCCCTCCCTCCTGCAGTGTCCCCCGCTGGCTCAGCAGGCCTCTACGCCCACCTTTGGGTCCCTTGAAGTGCCCCCCTTCGCAAAAAATCTGTGCAAGGGGTGTAAGATGTTCAAATATTGTTTTGTGGACATATCTTCATTCATGATAAAAGACCTTACTCTCCAGTGTCTTGTCCTCCCTCTCTGCAGGCATAGCCTGTTGAGGTAGAGCAGGAGGAAGATAAGATGTGACTACACGGCAAATGATTCTTTCGATGTTTATTTCCCACAAGAACTGGAGCTGCAATGCTCTGATGAAAATCCCCTTGCTTGAACGGAAGTACAGGAAGAACAATACGCAAAAATAATCCACAATTTTTAGGAACATTGAATCTTTAATTATGCCGGGCAATTTAGTGGAAGAATAGCAGGTGACCCGATTTGAATAGAGCCACAACAGAAGCTTTGGCCGAGTATAGTGAAAAATGTAAATTATGGATTATTATAAATTATGGATTATGGTTAGTAGCTAAAGAAGTGTAGAGAAAATTATCACGCCTTCACCATTGAAGTGCGCGGTTTGTACAATCTACTTTTGGAAGGAGATAAACAAAGATGAACTCCTTTTCAAGCTCTTCTTTCAGAGCCTTCATCTCGGAAATATCCACGCAAAGATGGTTATGGCTGTTATTTCTCGAAATTAACAGGCATATCATTATTTGTACAAAATACATGATTGAAATAGCATCCGTGAGAAAATCTTTTCACTGTTTTAGCTTAATTTAGGTCTAATCTATAATACCTGACGGGGAGCATACAATTTTCTTTTAGCTGCAATTTCTTCCTCTAAATTCTATATCCGGAGCAGCATATAGTTGCAAATTATCCCGCAAATCGTGCACTACCATAGTGTTCGCATGCATCAATACTAGCTTAAAAATATGAATAAAATGCACTAATGAAGCTTCGTAGGCCTAGTCCAAACTGCACGAAAATTTTGCACAGACGCATGACTGCCTCTGACCCATTGGAGAAAACGAACAAATTAGCTGTGTTTAACTTAATGAACTGTGTTGTCATGAACACACATTTATAGATACATACATGAATTATAAAATCGTAAATCATGCAACTACAATGCAGGAGTGCATATATTCCAGGAAACAAAAAATAGCTTCATGGTTATGTTCGTCAAGGATACTCATTCATACGATATTTGATAGATTTGTTGATTTTTACGGTCCTGTTGACTTCGTAATATCGAATTTCTACATTAACAAATTGCATTCATGTCCAAAACTGTAGAATACTTCACTATTAAGTTATGACACATTATATTAGGCATCAAATAAATTAATAACTTTAACACTTGAGTGAAGACACATTTGGTTTTCTCACCTGGAGATGCCTCTGCCATTGGGCATTCAAGTCCGCCACTCTCTGTCGAAGGTCTTTGAGGGACAAGTTGGCCTCTGCCTCCCTCAATTTCACAGCAATCAGCTCCTCCTGCAGATGAGCCACCGAATTGTCAGGAGTAGATTCCCTTAATGTCTTCTTGTCCTGGGAAAATGCAAAGGCAGATTAACTAACACCACATCTCAAGTTGTTAGCATCATTAAGTGATCCTTAAACATTTCCTCCCCAACTGAAGCATCTTTAAATGCAGGGCAAACTTGAAACTACACATGAGGCCCCTGTTCAAAATATAAACCTGTTCCTTGTGAATGTTAGTAAGGTGAATTTTACTTTTCAATGATCAATTAGACAGATGCTTCAACAAAATGAAGCAATAGGTTTTATCTGCCAATAGATGTCAATCCCAAATCCATCATGCGCATTTGTCATTTTTAACATCCTACATAGAAGAGCAGATGATAAATGATAAAATTAACCCACTCGGCACTACACCCACTCATCGGTGGACAGTGTCTGAACATAGAAGCAGCCACCACTGATTGGCAGTCTCGAAAAAATGCCAAAAAAGGAGAAGTTTCAGGGGTCAGTGCATGATTTCAGATCAGCACCGAGCGTGTTAAGCTGAGGACTTCAGAAAACACCATCATGAAGGAAAACGGTATTGAATTATAAAAATTAAATGTGCACAACTTCACAATGAGGGTAAACTATCAATCTAAGCAATGCTATAATTCATCTCCTACGCAAATCATTGGCTGAACAAATGTAGAGCTGAAGAATCAGAGTAGAATTTGTGATTGGATCATCAAGTATAAGGAAAAAGAAGTTGATTTAATTATACACTAAAAAGTATGGCATTGGTTTAGTGTACCAATACTTCCCTAACTTCGTCTTCACACTCCAAGGATGCTTGGCTTGGTGAAGTGAGAATGATTAGAAGAACAGGGGAGAAAACATGTTGTATCGGCACTACCTTTGGAAATAACAGAATACTTTTCATTGGGGGCTTGCTGTTTCTCAGTCACAATGAGGACAGATTCCACAAATAAGGGAAACATGAAAATTATTTGCAAAAATATACAGTATTTGACTGATACTTTGATGTTAAATCTAGGGATATAATAAGAAAAGCATTAAACACTAAATAACATGAATTAAAGTCCTAGGAACTTATTACCTGTATCTTTTAACAGGAATAGTCTTCAGAAATAAGCTCTAACCCTTTTTGAAAGGTGCATCATACATTTTGAATTACGTACTCCTTCTGTTTCAATACTATTGATATTAATTAACCTTACTTTTATGCTAACAAAAACACCTGCCAAGTTTCTCAGAATATCATGCTTGCTTTAGGTGCATTTTTTTGAGTTCCCACACACTTTGAATTCCAACAGTTATCTGATTATTGGAATTGTGTGTAGTGGCAATAATTTCTCAATCACTGCAACAAACTAACTACAAACAGATCTTCACATTTCTAACAAGGATCAATTTGCATTGAAGACACATGAAGACTATATTCCTTACCACATTAGAGATTCAATATGACTATCGTATGTTTTCTTTGATGTTTATTCAGGTAGTAAAATGCAGAATAACATTTAATCATGGTCGTTTCACTAACAGGAACACATTTCCACATTACTCTGTCAATGGGATGCCAAAAATCTATTAGTGTTGTGATTGTAATGTATATTTGTTCTGAGTCTTGCTCACAAAATTATTCCACACTGACAAAGGGGTGGTTTACCAATATTTTTCTTGCCGAGTCTGAAATGAGTTTGTAAAATAAAAAGACCTGTATTATTCCGTTCTATGATCCATCACAGAGTTTTTGGAGTGACAAGCGACGAAAAACTGATCTTTTTAACCCTTTCACAACTTGTCCAATCACAACTGAGACTGCCTAGCTCCTTTGCCCAATCACAATTGGGGACACACTTGTGATTCTGTCAAGTATTTGTTCATGTGGGGTATTTCCATATTTTTTTTACCACAACTGAAATATTCAACAAAACTCAAAACAAGGGTTGACTCCAAGCAAAATAGATGAAGAAATTTTCCCCAAGGCCGTAATCTTAAAGGGGCAGAGGAAAAAAAGAGGTTGACATAAATCCATGTGATTACCTCCCAACTGCTTTATTTCGATTTGGTCACACAAATGACAAACACAGATGAGCCAACACATCAGCACTGCAGGACTTGGAATCACATGGACTCATACAGGTCGTTCATCATGTGCATTGGCTCATCTCTTAAAACAACTGCAGTAGAAACTTTCGCTTTAACGGGCGTACGAAAGATTCGTATGTCATTCCTTCATCCAATCACAACGGATATTTCATTGTTCGACTAATTTGGGTTATTTACAAGATACGCAGGATCTTTTAAAAAGGTCTCCCTCTTCACTGTTTGCACAAAATGTCAGGAGGGGAGGTGGATTTCACGAAACAAGAAGGACTTGGAGGTCTTTTTAGTGCAGCTGGACATCGTCACCTTTTGTGTACTTCAATTCACAGGTAAAGAATTCTTACCTCCTCCAGCTCTTGGATGCGTGCACGTAGGTCTCTGACAAGGGCATCACTCTCGGCTTCTCGCAATCGCACCTTCACCAGTTCTTGCTGAAGACATTCAGCCACTTCATCCTTCTGCCGAAGGTGCTCACGCAGCAAGAGAACTTCATCCATTGACGATTGTCTAGTGCTTCTCTGAAAAAGTATCAAGATTGCAATACTTATTTTAAACAGTTATGCATAACATAAACATTATAAATAAGATAAAGCAAAATAACTAGGGATGAGATATTCAAATCTTCGAATCCATCAAATAATGTCTTTCTTTGAATCCTTGAATCCTTTTGAGTTTCACCTCAAATCCAAATCCTTAAAAATCGCATACATCCTCAGCAGACAAAAAAATCTTGCATTCCTTTCAATTCAACCCTACCGCCACCACCCATGATCATAATTGGAAGCATGGATAGAACTGATTCTTCAAGAGCCCTGTTTGCCTCATGGCACTCTGCATCATGCAGGCTAAAAGAGCACCACAGAGCAATCATCTACGAGAGCATAAAGGATTTCACCATCACAAAATAAGCATCCTTAGAAGATCCAGGCGAAGTACATAATATTTTACCGGAAAAGGCAAGAGTAATAGTAAGAGAACCTTGCTACTACCCAAGATCGAACTGGAGGTGATCAAAATAGAAAAATGTTCATGGAACTTCAACCGTGACGATGTCATTAAATTCATCTCCACATGAAAGAGAGACTTTCGTCCACCACCCGAGGGAAAGATGGGATTCCTCCAAAACTCTCGGGGCCCATCACCCTCTGATATGAGTGGGAAAATTGGCGTTTTAAGATGCCATTCGTTCTCATGGGTAGAAAAATCTGCAGCGTTTATACACGGCGTTTGTTCACAGGGGTGAAAACTCTGTGGCGTTTATAAATGGCATTCGTAGCGAAAGGGTTAAGGTAATAAAGGAAGATCAGTAATGTGTGGGGGGTAAGTGTGCAAAATCAACGTTTTGTATTCCTAATAATTACATACAAAATAAAATTTAATGTCATGGACAATACTTACAACCACAGATCAAGGATGTAAGTGAAAATATAATTTTGAAAGGCTATCTTAATGGAATCTGGCTATTTGCTCAAAACACCCACAAAATTGGTTGAATTAGTCCTAAAGGTGTATGGACGTGGCTGTGAAATAACTATTTATACATACATCTTTGGTAATATGAGAGTTTAAAATAGCGAGTGATTTTTCACCTCCTGAGGCTCTCGTTATAAATAGCTTCTACTGCATGAGCCTAAAGATGCCTAAATGATGATCTTTCTAAAGTAGCAATGATATTGCATCCGTCGTCATGAAAAACACACACAGTCTTCTACCATAGAAGTCAGAAAAAGTCATCTCCAAAATATATTTTCTCTGCTTAAGTGCGATATTTCAGGAATGGGAACACTTAAATGTATCTTAATAATGTTTTTCACCATTCACCCAAAACACCCACAATATTGGTTAAATCTGAATTCAATTCTTAGGAATTGGCTGTGGAATTAAAATATCTTTGGTAGTAATGAGACAGTGGTTTTTTGGCTCCCAAGAGCTCTTGTTATATCGAGGCTCTACTGTACTACCAACACTGGCTAGGACCTGTCAGCACATCTGGCAACAGAGAACTCAGACAGTTAAGCACAGTTGGCATTATTTGTGATGAAATGAGAATTCGGCTTGATCCAAAAAGTGTTAAAAAGATTGTTTTTTTTATTAAAAACTTAAAGCAATAAAATTAATTATACTTGCAGTTGGTGTGTATTATTCAATTGCATGCCTAAAATAAATATTAGAATTTAAAATAAAAGATTAAGGAATTAATAAATATTTGGCTTTGAAATTATACTTGGAATTCAAGGAAATGGTAACATTAAGATTCTAAATAAAATTTAGGATTACAGATATAGATAACATTGAATATGAGACTTGAGGGTGAATTTTAAATTCAGATTAGAAAAAAACTGGATTAGCCCCATCTCGAAAAATAGCGTTTAAACAAATATAAAACATGTGCTAAACAAAGTATAGATGAGTATTAAGGCAGCACATATTAGTAACCTGCACAAATTTAGTATTAAAAAAAAACTATTCACTAAATTGTAGACAGAATCTGCTCTAATGCTTTCCATCAGGTAATAACGCAGAACATGTTTAAAACACTATTAAGAAACCTATTATTCATTTTGTATCAAATACACTAACTTGCTAAGTGAAATACCACGGCAAGTGGTGCAACAATGAATAAAAATTAAATGCAATAAAGACGTACAGAATCTTCAACGAGCAGAGACAGTCGCTGGATCTCCTCCTGAGCAATCTCCAGCTGGTGGGTTACATCCAGGTGAGTGTGGCGCAGTGCAGCAAGCTCCCGCTGAACGACAAAGGCAGTCTCTTCTTCCTCTGCGCGAGACACCTGGCCCCGGACTAATCGGTCAGCCAGCTCACTCGACTCCGCCTCCAAGAGTTCCACCTTCTGCTTAAGCAGCCTGTTCTCAGTCCTCAAGCGCTGAAGTGACAAGGACAAATCAGTTAAGATAAGCACCGTACACTATAATAATTAATTCTACAAGATTCTGAATAAAGATGCTGGCAGCCAAGAACTTATTTGATCACTTCATATCAAAAAAAGGAAACAAATTTATGATCATTCTGAGAATTTAAGTCACCAAAAGAACATCAGGAATTAATTCTTATTTATTCTCGAATGGACTAATTTCCACATAAATAGACAATATATTATTCAGGATGAAGAGCTTTACAAAGTTTAAGGATGAGAAAAGCTAATTCATTCCATTTGAAATGTTTGTCTGACATTCCAAACTGGAACTGTTAGGCATCACATTTTCAAATTTAAAAATATTGTACAGTAGACTCTCGACAATACGAAGTTTGGATTGTACAATGCAATACTGCCAGTCCCAATGAAAAGCCTAGAGTAATAACATGGAAATATTCAAAAATACTAAGTGTCTAAAATACGAATTTCTCGAAATTACGAACTTCAGGCCTGGTCCCCAGTAACAAATGGAATTCTGAACCTCAAACCTGTTGTTACAAACCTGGGCGAAAAACAGCTTCAGCACAACAATTTTTGCCTGCATAGACACCTAACAAATCAGTGTTGCTGATTGTTGTGTATCAAAGTGAAATGCGTGAATTGTAGTGCATTCATCTCCCACATATATCAATCTCGCCCCATCATTTCCTGCAAGTACCTTCGAATATCACTTAGACCCTGAGTAATGTGGAAATCGTAGTTAATGCCATTATTTCTCCTATCGACTTCTTATTTTTTGTTTTAACTGTTACCAGCAATTCCATAATGTACACTGTTCTCTTTTCATTAAAATTTACGTGTGACGGCACATACCATGCACGTGGCCGTGCATCTGGAATTATGGTAGTTCAAATTGTCCGTGAACCCTGCATCATCCTTTAAGGTGAGCACTCCTAGCTCAGTTCTCTGTAAAGGGGCTGTCTGCACCAAAATCTTGTAGCATGTAGAGTGAGGATGGGTGATGCCATTAGCAAATTTGGGCGGGTTGTGTTGATGGGGGTAAGGTTTATGTCGGCTGGGGAGTTGTAGCTTACGGTAAGTGGGGGGAAAAGGTCCTAGTTGTGGGCGTATCTTTATCAGTCTTGCCGAGCTAGAAGGGGAGAGGGGATGGCTGGAACCCAAACTCCCTGGTTGTCATATAATCCTTGAGGAGACAATGAGGAAAATATGCCAAATCACACCCCATTTGTCATCGAGGTCTTAAAAGTAAAAAAGAATCAACATTACCTCCCAAGATTATTGAGCTGACGATACGGAAGACGTCATAAATAATAACCTGTGAATGATTTTTTTCTGGAAACAGGGATAGATCCATGCTTTTATTTTAGCTATGATTACGTGATTGAGGGCAAGTAAAGCATGAATGGACCAGCTGTCAACAAAACAGCATAGATGTTAGAAGCAAATGTCTATTTAGTGACCTCACTAGTTACCCGCCTGTACTGACTGCAGATTCCAAAAATAAAATTCTTATTACAAAATCTTCAGCTTTTGTTTCATATACATTTTCAATACTGATGCGAAATTTTGCCAGCAATACAATGGCCGACTTTAAACCATTTACATGGGAAATACAAGTAAGTATTTGTTTTACAATCTTTTAAGACATGCGTTACATTGTATGACACAAAGGCATCTTTGATGAAAGCTTTCATGAACAGTGAACAAAAAAGTTATACAATGCTGCTGAAGACAACTAAAGTTAGAGAATACAAAGATAATTTGTTTTCACTATTTATTGAAAATGTTCGTGATTACAAAGTGCTGAATTTCCAGTCCCGCCAGCTTCATATAATCGAGAGTCTACTGTATCAAGATACCAAAACCCTTACCCAAAGAATGAATGGCACTCCAGTTCCCAAAAGTATAGCAAGAGCACCAACATTACTATAAAAAAATGCTTTTCTTATTGAATCCATGCGAACAAATTAACAGATAAAAATGAAATAAAAACTCCATGAACTTACTCTTAACTCCACCATTTCTTCCTGTTCCTTGGTTTTCATCACAGTATAATCTTTTTCGAGCTTTTTCATCTTTTTTGTATTGATTTTAGTATTATATGCTATGTTCATAAGATTGTCAGGATCAGCCTCAGCACGAAGGGGTAGGTCCTTCTGAAAGAACTGTAATGAAGATGATGCTTTGAAAATGGATACGAGGAGTCAAAAGCAGAGGGTGAATCAACAAGGAAGAGAAAATGAGAGCAACCATACTGAGGTATTATGAAACATCTTTTGGGTTGCAACACCAAAAGCATACTTAGTTTCTGAAAATGGTGCACAATTTCCAGAAAATGACATGGAAAAATGTAATATGAAACTTATGAAAAATAATTTTTGTACCATAACTGAAATATTCAACAAAACTCGCAACAAGGGTTGACTCATAACAAAATAGATGAAAAAATTTTTAAAAGGCCATAATCTTAAAGAGGCAGAGGAAAAAAAGAGTGACTCAATCCATGTGATTACCTCCCTACTTCCCCATTGCATAATTTCGATTTGGTCACACAAATGACGAACACAGATGAGCCAACACATCAGCACTGCAGGACTTGGAATCACATAGACTCATACAGGTCGTTCATCATGTGCATTGGCTCATCTCTTAAACAACTACCGTAATTACTCGTGTAAGCCACGCCCTCGTGTATCCCGCGCACCCATATTTTCCGGCAGGCTCGTGAGGAAAAAGATTTTTATCAAAAAATTATTTTTTTCCCCTCAGCCTGCATCATTTTATCATAACATGAATGCACGTTCTTTGATAGAAATTCTGTGCCTAAATTACATGTACGTCTTTCTAATTAGTTGATTAAATTACGTGTTAATATCGTCACCAATCATCATGGCGTCGTGCATCCATGCATGGCCTCTTTTACTGTACATCTTTCTCTCGTAGCATCTCACGTAATCACAGTTACATTTGATCACATTATCTAGCTATAACAATGGCATCTGTTCAAAATAACATCCAACTGAAATAATTGCAGAAATATATACAATTTCAACCCTTGATTACTCTATTTTTACGGAAATCTGTTGGCATATCAACAAATAAAAGCAGAAGGCCATCCGTACTTGATAGCGGTGGTCTCGTCTGCTCTCTGCGCAGTAGCTGTGGACTGAGACGATTTAACAACACCGGAAAGTCTTGGGAACACACAGAAAAAACTAAGCTCAATGTAATAACAATTACAATTCTTATAAAACTAAAGAAAAACACATTCGTGGAAATAGAATCATAAATCACTAATGAATATTCATATCATAACAGTTCTCATTTTTAGTTTTCATCACAGCTAGATTCAGAAACATCATATTTCCTTCCTGCTGCCCGATTTCCTATTTTTTCGGAATCGCTTATAATACGCAGTTTTGCACTCACAGGAAATGATCGCAATTTCACATCATAATTCATTTTTACGGTGATAATTGCAAATTATTTTAAAATGCTAAATGATCGATTCGAACTCATTTACTACTCTCACGCATGGAGTAGAAGCACGGATAGTAAGAAGGTTTAATCTCTGAGCATGCGACTCTTGCTACTGTGCAATAAATTCTTTGTCATGTCTTTGCAATGCAGCTTTAATGTGAATGCAAAAGGAACTACCCATTGCACAAAAAAGTTGCAACAGATATGTGATATAGAAACAAATTCCGCTTATGATTTTGAAAAGACATAAAGATGCCATCCCCCTTGTGGTAGCTTAGATTTAAATACATATCATTGCTACAATGTGTTGGCCTATGTACGATCTATACATGATAAATCTATTGCTTTGTCAAGTGGTGTTTCTAATCTAGTGTTTCCTCAATTAACGTTGTGTGCTCAGACTTTGTTAAACACAGATTTTTATTACTGATTACTTTGAAATTTCAGAATTCTTTACGATGTACGATTTACTACTCAAGTGTTTTGTGTTTTGGGGTCATGGTGTCTATCTTGGAAATGCTCTCAACTAGGGCTGGGCGGTTCTCCGGTGCACCGGTTCAGCGGTTCGGTTTTTTGCAGAACCGGCAGGCCGGTTCAGATTTAGTAAAAAAACCGGTGCACCGGAGAATCGGTTCTGAACCGGTGCATCGGGGAAGCGGTTCTGAACCGTCGCACCGGGGAAGCGGTTCTGAACCGTCGCACCGGGGAAGCGGTTCTGAACCGTCGCACCGGGGAAGCGGTTCTGAACCGTCGCACCGGGGAAGCGGTTCTAAACCGGTGCACTGGGAAGCGGTTCTGAAACACCGATGATCGTTCGCTGCTCGGCTTTCACTCCACTGCCTCCCTCCCCGTCTCTGCTCGTAGCCGGGTTGGCTTGCGTCCACGCCTGTGAACTTTCCTATCCCCTCTGTGTTATACTTTGTCTGCCTATCGTCTCACAAATAATCGGCCACTAGAGTGCAGAGCGAACACTCGCACATCTAAAGCAATGTCACATAAGTAACTATACGGGATTTTTCGTATTTTTATGTTATTTTGTTTTGTCGACGATTAAAACGAATAAGTTCTTTCAGGTGAACAACCAAACAGATCATAATCATTCAAGTTAGTGCAGTAGGTTTTTTTTAAACCAATGCTGTTGATTTGGGGAGACTTTGTGGAGGAAGGAGCATTGTTTCAAGTTCCTATCTACCCCTGCCACACGTACATAAGAAGCACCAAATTCAAACAAAATTTGAACATATTGACGTTGATTATTAATGTACAATAACGTAATGAAGACATTCTCAGTTGGTGGAGGCTTCATGAGGCAACCTTTCCCTTGCTTGCAGGGCTGGCCAGGAAATATCTTGCTATACCAGCAACATCAGCAGAATCCGTAAGAATTTTCAGTTTGGGAGGACTTGTTATAAATAAATTGCGAACGTGTTTAGTAGGCGAACACGCCAAAGAACTAATTTTCATTTCCATGAACCAGCGCCATGTGCCAGCCAATTTCTGGATTTAAATTAGTAGTAATTGAACATTGTAATTTAGCATCTGCACTTGTGTTAAAATGTAAATTTTGACAATCAATTTGTTCTCAATCTTCAGCACACCCTTCCAGTAATTGATAAAATACAGCTCCATGTGGCATTAATAGAACAGAATTTTATTTCTTTGAAAAAGTCACTGGGATGTTTACCGAAACAAAAACCAGACATGTAGGAGCATCGTTTGGAGCTTTAAAAATGTGAAGATAAAATATAAGCCCAGGCCTCACCTAAAAACCATTGGCTCCCCAAACATGCTCTACTACAGTTCAGTTTAGAAAAGAATGCCTGCGTTTTAACTCCTCACGAGTATGCGACGCAGTATATGCGTCCACTCAGTTCCATGCCTTCGGGGTAACTTTAATCGAAGGTATTTTAATTGCTCAGGGTGCTTTAATGGGGAAGGCATTGAAGACTTAGTGCAGACTTTGACGCAAACGTCTTAGCGGATCGATGGCTCTTGCGACTTCCAGTTTTGGGTTTTCTTGTTGGCTTGCCAATCTCTTGCATTCAAATTCGGTAATCGAGGGTTGTCCTTTGAGCTTTTCCAATACCTACCGTTCCGATCACTTTGTTTCAGCAACCTCAACTGTATTAAAACCGTCACGGAAAATTAACTGTAAATATTTCAGAACACTGAACTGGCACTATTTATTTACCAACTAAATCACACGTGAAAGCCAAAGGATGATAAGCATTATCGATATCTTCCCAATTATTTTCTTGCATTAAAAATTAACTGAGAAATTTTTCCTCTTCCTGCTAGGAGCAGGAAACCAGAGGGTACCCAATTAAATCCTTGGAAATTGTATCTGAATTGACTTCACTCCTCTCTACCAGAGCGCCTTGCATTTGCTTGTCGGACAACTCACGTGAGCTAGAAGTCATGGCCAATTTAAGAGGGAATCAGTGAAGAGACGATCCCGATGCGGAAAAGAATAAAGCCACCAAAGAAAACGCAAGGGGTCAGAGTAAGAAGACCCTCGACTCGTAATCGTTGCCATTATGAAAGAGAAAGGAAATGTCGACTAAGAAAGGCAGATAACTATGAATCACAGACGAAAGGAATCAGCCTCTCCACACATCTCAGCTCTCTGGAAGCACTTAAATCAGATCAGATTAAGTGGAAAGATTTCGTCCGTACGTAGACACCAGTCGCTCTGCCTCTAGGGAGCTTTTCATTCGCCAAGGATAAGTTATTAATTAAGCACGACGCGTTTTGTTGCTACAATAGCAATATCATCGAGGCTGATCAAGCCAATTGCTAATGCTGTTTTACCAACGAAACGCATCGTGCTAAAGAAATAAATATCCGAGGAAATTTTGCAATGCCTTCATTAAAAAATAATGTGAATTTCATCGCCATTCACGCGGCAGGTTCGAATTCGGCAGATCAACAAATATAGGTGCATTTTTTAACACTTCAGAAAACCAATTTATGTGTACGCCGAGGCCTTGTACAAAAGCCATTGGCTCTCGCAAACATTCCCACATTTTACTGTTCAGTTTAGGAAAGAATACCCGCGTAATTATGAAGTATCTTCTTTAAGAAAAAAAAACAAATCTTCAAAAAACTGTATAATACATAAAAAATGGACGAAAAAATATTTTGGATGAGAAAAAACGCGGTTCGCTAGAAAAACTACAGTTCAGTGGAAAACACCGGTTCATTAGAAAACATCGGTTCATTAGAAAACACCGGTTCATTAGAAATAAACCGATTAAGTAGAAAACACCGGTTCAGAAGAAAAAACCGGTTCAGTAGAAAACACCGGTTCATTAGAAAAAAACCGATTAAGTAGAAAACACCGGTTCGATCTATTGAACCGGTGCACCGCCGTCGCAAACGGTTTTTTTCAGAACCGAGAACCGGTTCAGCATTTCCTGCACCGCCCAGCCCTACTCTCAACCATTCTCAACTCACAGACTTGCGAGTGTGCTCTCAACCGCCCGGGAAACAAAAGAAGACCAAATACGTATTCGTAACTGCTAATGCTGCAGTATTTCCACCAATATTAACAATAAATTAATCGGATGGTGATTTATAACGTGCAGTTGATGTGTAACACTTCATACATATTGCATTGCTAACAGATCGCAAGTTATGGCAGACGTTGGCCACTTTTGGTGTTTGTTTGCCAGTGATGGAAACTCTCCAAATGGCGGGGGCCAAGACCAAAAGGGTCTCGTAAAAACCGTATTTTTTTTACAAGGCAATCATAGGGTTAAATGATGGTGCCCCTGCAATCTCATAATGGCGGGGGTCTCGCAATAGGCCATACTCATACTACCGTGGTTCCACTGTATATTCGGAGGAATATGGTATTTTGGTTGGGACCAACACATTAACTTTGTTATATTAAAGTGCATAGCACCAAGTTCCTAATGTACACAAAAGATATTGCATTACAAAGAGATTTTTCTGACCATTAATCGATCATTTACAAGGGATTTTAAAATGACACCATTCAAACAGACTAAACTATCTGAAGTTTATTATAAAATGACTTCATCGTAGTTCATGCAGTTATTCTTATAAATATTTTGTGTAAATCAGCTGTCCACTGAGATTCTAAGCAGCCCCTACCTTGAGCATGCCCTCCATATCCAAGCACAGCAGATCATCCTTCCCTAAGGTTAGCAGAGCCAAGGCAGTCTTAAATATTATTTCCATTCCCTCAGACAAGAAAACATCCATGATCCTGCAAAGAAGTACACACAATTTACACAAATTGCCATTTACTTGATTAATAACAACTAGAATTGAATACAAGAATGGAGTGATTAACAAAAAACTATCACCTTAGGTCTTTTGATCAGAACTGCAGGACTTGAAATCATATATAAAGTCATATCAGTCAATCATCATTTCAGAAAAAGTTATCTTTCCACAGACCTATGATTGTCTTTCATGCATACAATTAACAACCATGCAGTAACACTATCTGAATCAAACAGTTCCCCATACATCAAGGTAGTACCATTGGAGTCAATGAAGTGTGGAATGACAAGATCTTACCTCCAGGCAACTGGAAGGGGAAGAGCAGTTGTAAAAAGAGTGAGGAACCAACTGCTAGCATACATGCTCGTATGAAAGCTCTGAGACTGGAAGTGGACATGAAGATCTGGGAGCAGTTCCTGTGGAAAAGGCATTATACTATAGTTCCAGAAGTAATCTTCATGAGGACAGGTAATTAGAAAAGGACACTCTTTCATTGAAAGGGTGACTTTCTCATATCTTAGGCGAGAACATTCTCTTATATCATATTTAATAACAACCAACATTTTGCACATTATCTATGAAATAACATTGCCTGCTTTTCCATCCAAGTGAGTTTTAATATGACTGGACAAGAAAGTGTTAAGTTTTTCTTAATGAGCACTTATTACAGGTGTTCATTGAAGCTTTCGCGGCTCATGGTGCTACGTATGTTATTCGGGTGTGCCGCGTGATGTTCAGGTATTGCCCCGACGTTTCGTGACCTCTGCTGGTCACTTCTGCAGAGGGATATGAGGTCCTCGTTGCCATTGAGGGGATTATATATCTCAGGTGTGTGGGTCGAGGGGGGGAGGGGGATGGAGTGAGAGGTCATTGAAAAATGTTTGTGAAGTGTGTGCCTCCACGCGTGGCTTATTTGGAGGCCACCATCTCCATTAAAGTTTTTTCTATTCATTATTATTTCAATGTTTTAACGATACAACCTGGGTTTGGATCTGTTGACCTTCACGATGACTTTAGTTTTTTCTAAATCAATCTCATGTCCCACGACTGCATGTTCTGCCACTGCTGACTTCGATGTCTGTCCCAGTCGAGTGGCTCGTTGGTGTTCTTCCAGCTGGGTTTTGACACTGCGTTCTGCCTCCCCAATGTATTTCTTCCCACATGTTCCACAGGGAATTTCATAGACTCCCTCAATTTGCAACAGTCCTATCTTTCACATTTCTCAAGAAAGATTTTACCTGTCGGTGCAGCCAGAAAGTGGTCTTGGTGTCATACCTTCTGAGAACATTCCCTATTCTATCCGTCACACCCTTTATGTAGGGGAGGCAGGCTCTCTTCAGGGTGGTGGGGGTCATCATTTCTCGTCCGTACTGATTCAGAAGAGTTTCGGTTGGCCTTGTCCTTGATGTTTCAAAATGCTCAGGAGATAGCTCCTTCGTCATATCCATTATGGAGTATATGCTCTCCCCCCCTCGACCCACCTACCTGAGATATATAATACCCTCACCGGCAACTAGGACCTCATATCCCTCTGAAGAAGTAACTAGCAGAGGTCACAAAATGTCGGGGCAATACCTGAACATCACGTGGCACACCTGAATAACATATGTAGCCCTTATTACTAGTGAATATGAAAAGACACAACTTGCATTACTTCTCCACTTATCTCACATGTCCACTTATCGATAGAAACATTACCTAGCGTGGGTAGCCAAGGTGCCCAACCTAAATAAGCCACGAAACTTACAAAATAGTTTTTTATGACTCAATTATCTCTACACACAGTTTTATTTAATTGATATTCTGTTTTCTAATGCTCAAATTTATTCCTTCGGAAATAGGTGATAATAACTAGTGAACAGCATCAACTTATCCCCTTTCAGGCTTGATTTACTCTACTTGCAATCCAACTTAAAACAAAGAGCTTTGGCCAAGCCCTTCCTAACTAAGAAATAAGTTCTGCAATTCCTAAACTACACTACACTAAATGCTACACCATAGTAGTTTCCTGATATAGTTTCTACTTCACTCGTGTAACAAGGTACTCCATTTTTCTCTTCAGTCCTGAAAAATATCTGGCCTATGAAAAAATTTTTCTCACCTATTTTGAGCACATTTGGGACTACTGAAATAGTATGTTGAAAAGAAATGTTATTATTATTTTTATTGAAATATCTATAGTCCACATATGTGTACACTTGTAAAAAAAATTGATGCTCATATGAATAATAATAAAGCACCACCTTGAGTATTAATATTCTGTAAATGAACAGATGAAAGGGTTCACTTTATTCATGGCTGCCAAATTGATTTCTGACAAACTAAAACTAAAAGAGAGATTCTAGTGTATGAAATTGGCACTGCCAAGGCAGAAAATACAAATTCAAGTATGTCCACTGATGGTGCATCAGCACAATATTCTGCTGGAAAAAAATACCCTCTGAGGGACATATAACCAATTGTCCACATATGTGGACAAGAGGACCGAAGGGGTTATACAAAAGAACTCTCACTATTATGCAGAAAGTAAAGGCCAAAGCTCCACTGGACATATCATACGAATGTCTCTCATCCTCATGCCTATTAATTTCATATAACAATTATGAATTGCATTGCGCATATGTTCTTGACTTGCATTCGTACTATTGACCAGGATAATTATTGATCAAAACTGTCCATACTAATCAAATTTTGCAATGGGGTCATTCACCATATTTTTTATTTCCGATCTGTCAATTATTTCTCGAGTTATAAGCTGCGAAAAACTGATGCTTTTAACCCTTTCGGAAAAGTGGGCAAGCATCGACCTCTTACGTCATCCACTTCGTCCAATCACAATTGAGCCCACGAAGCTACTTTGCCTTATCGCAATCGGGGGGGAGGGGACACAGCTGACTCTGCCAAATGGAGCGATTGCAACAGCATCTGTTTGAGCAGACCTTCCAGCACCCCCCCTCCACTCCCTTCCCTTCCCCGAAAAGCAGTCAAGGACGGGAGGAAAACGACGTCAATGATCTCAAAACAGCTTCTTCAGTAGGCGCCACCTTTTGCTCATTTTAATTTTTCAATTATGAGTGAACGGCTCGGGTCAGAAGATTAATTTTTTCGCTAAATTTCATTTTTCGTTTACATCTAACAATTTTGTGTACAATATTGCAATTTCGGTTCCGAGTAAACACCCCCATTAATACAGAGAATACAGTCAAACTCATTTATAATTAGCACGGTTAAAACGAGATCTCGGCTATTGCGAGGAAAGAGAGAAGGGTTGTTTGGAAATAATGCATTTTATGAGCAATATATAACGGTTAAAACGAGACTGTATTAGAGAGCCTTGCGGTTATAGCGAGAAAATCTTTAGTCCAAATGAACAAGCAGTGGCTGTACTGTCGTAACAAGGACTTTTTCTTGTAAATTTAGCATGAATGTGGATAGTTTAGTGAATAAATTGTTCATTTTGTAATTTCAACCATCCTATATTAATCTTTGTTATTTCATCACCTCTTCCTTTTGAATAGTATGTGTGTGAGCACTCGTGTGTGCGTGAGAGAGGGAAAGACATTGAGTGACAGTACATGTTGCTACTCATATCGGATATAACAAGCAACGGATATCACGAGCAAAAGCATTTGGTCTCTTGGATCTTGTTTTATCTGAGTTTGACTGTATATGGAAAGAAATCCATATCAGAGCTTGCATGTGCCCTGGAGACTTCTACTCTTGTTTCCAAAACGCTCTTCACTATTTCGGCTGAGTGGGGGGAGTGTAGGTGTGAGGACAGTGTTCCATGCTGATATGGTAGAAGCATGGAGTTTAGACTTTTAGCCCAACACCAATCGTCCATCGTTGTGTCAGAATTATATGACATTCAGTAGAAACTGATACCAAATGGAAATGAATCACCCAAGGGAAAGCAAACCCATAATTGAGAGAGTTTCACTCACCTGGACAAGATTTTCAAGCTGATACATGCAGAGCCCCAATTCAGCCATAGTTGGCTTGAACATGTCCCTCATTCTGTAGTCCTGCATTAGTTTAACAAAGACAGCAAATGCTTCCTCTTCTGGCATCTGTGAAATTCAGTTGATATCAGTTAGAGTTATTCTCCAACTCAAGTATAAAATAATGAGACAGGTTACAGCAGTTATATTCAAGTGACACTATTATGGATGCAAGGCAACTGGGTAATAGCAGAAAGAGTTTAAAGGCCATCAAAAGTAAAAAAAATTTTTTTAATATATACAACAATTTTTAATGAGCTCCATCAGATCAGCACTGCAGGACATGGAATCACAGACATTATCATACATGTCATTCATCATTTCTAATGGATTTGCATTGAAAATGTTGTTCAAAAACTCATTAGCATTGGCACACCAAGTTTATTGTGAGAATCGCTATGCAATTAAAAATGCAAGCATAAATCACTACCTCCATTAAAAGTAGACCAACAATAAATCCCGATCCTTGACAGTATCCAACTTCTCTGTCATGAAGAGAGTAGGCCTTCATCACATTGAACAAACTTTCCTGGCCCAGTCCATCTTTCTCCTTGAAGAAGTCATGCTCTGGGTAAGTCCTAGCAATATCTCGTCGTATCACCTGGAAGAAAAGTATGCACGATTACCACATTGGCTGGTTATAGTTTGACCCATATTTCTCAGCAAAACAATTTTTTAAATTAACTGTTATGTCTTGCAAAAAGTTTTATCCCAGCATCTTTGGGGCCCTAGATTTCCTTGATTGCCCTGACATGCCACCCTGTGTCAATACCCTTGTGGTAGTTCACAGGGTGGCATGCAGATGAAGATTCCACAATCTGTATTACTTTGTCACGGTGACCGAAGCTGCGACACACAAGAAAAGGCATTCTGTGAATAAGAGATGATTTAAATTCATATAAGAATGACTAAAAGTATGCATGCAATGGTCACATCACAAATTTTTCAAAACCATAGTCTCAAAGTATCACTAGTGAATACATTGAATTCCAATTTTTTTCCATAAATTCAGTGATCAAAAGTTAAGATACAAACCAGTATTTACAGCACTTAAAATTACGAATTTTCCATGATCATAACACCATGGGAATAGCTACTGACTTTTGTTAGAACTAAAAGGCCAAATTAAGCAGAGCTCACAATCACCTAATGAACAGCTGCACCGAGCCAAAGTTCTGTTTCCCTGTTGTCAGCAATTACCATTCATATAACATACTGGCCAGAATATAAAATGGCACCAAATGTAAGACGGGTTGGGTTTTAGAGCTACCATTTTAGAGAAAAAATTTTAACACTTATATAGGATGAGAGTATGTAGAGTGTTCACTACAAAAATTTTCATGCATGTCATAACTAAATTTATGAGAACAATGCTTCAATCAGTGAGTTTCTCTGCCTCAGGACTTGATTGCATTAAGTATGGTTACACTGCAAGCAAGCATATCTAAGTCCTGAGGCGGAGAAACCTCTACAATGGTTAGAGGGATTGAAATATAAGGATATAGAGTACATACATACAATATTATATTATTTATTGCAATCAGGTGCTGACATAAAGGTCATTGTTATTGAAAACGTTCTCCTATGATAACAGGAGTTATAATAGGATAGGACGTTCTATATTCTGGGATGTGATGCATTTCACCCTTGTAACACTATATTTAAATATCATATTCACTTTCCTCTTCAGATTTCTCACTTATTTCATCATCACTTTCCAAATGAGATGTCTCACTTTGAACTTAACCTTGGCCTCCATTCCATATCCTCTGAATCAAAGTCCTCCCACATCAAGTCATCCTAGGAGCCAACATTTGATCCAATGCATTTGATATACAGCATTTCTTAAAGCCTCTCACGATTGATTCTTCTGGGAAGGCATCCCAAGAAGCCTTAATCCACCAAGTAATAAGTGCCAAAGATGGCTTTTGAATATTGTGTGTATTCGAAGTTCCCATCCACTCATCAGCGGATTAGCATAAAATTTTTTTAGGGTACTTTTGAAGGCCCTATTAAACACACATCCAAAACTTGAAGTTGGCTGGTCATACCACCAGGTATGATAGCCAAATCTGATTTCATCCTGTGTGGAATATGCAAAGTGAATGCAGAAGAGAATAGAAAAATTATTATCACATATTAATATTTGTATTCAGATCTGTAGATAATCAAAAATAGAAGATTCTCGTTTTGACAATTATGCACCATAATTATAGGCCACTCATAAAGAGGAGAATGGAGAAGATCAAACCAATGTTCATTGGGTTTGTGGATTTGGAAAAGGCATTAGACGATGTTGATTGGAATTCTAAAAGGAATTTGAGGGTCCTTCAACTACTGAAGAGTGGAACAGGGACCCTCAGTTTATATTAAAAGCCAGGTGGCTGAGTTTAAATCTGGTCTCAGAATGAGGAAGGAAGAATAAAGAGAGCAGTGAGGCAAGGTTAAGCACCATCTCTCATAATTTTTAACATGTGCATTGAGAAAGACATTGGCCAGACATCACCTAAAACTTAGTCCAAAGAAAACAAAGGTAATGGTATGCAGTAGAAGAGAAGTGGCCAAGACCAACATTAAACTTGGGAAACCAAAGTTTGAAGAGATGAAAAAGTGTTGCCATCTGTTGTTGTCCTGTAACCAGCGATGGTCGAAGAAATAAAGAAATACATAGTCAGTATGGCCCTGCAATAAAGAGCATTCTATCAGAACATGAATCTACTTACAGCTAGGCATACAAACTTGCAACTCAGAAAACCTTCATTAGCACCTTCATCTGGAGCATCTTTCCTTAAAGCGATTACAGCAGCTGAGAAATCAAGGCTGAAAGCATATGAAATGCGGTGATGTGGAAGACTGATGAAGATAAAATGGATTGACCGGGTAAAAAAAAGTTCTTAGAGGAGTGGGAGAAAAGAGTAGCATGCTGAGAATTTTAAATAGAAGGCAGGACAATCTGATTGGCCATATTTTGTGACATGATGGCCTGAAGAAGAAGTTCAGTTGCAAAGAGAAAAGTGAGTGGGAAAGGGAAGGCCTTGCGTGCGATGCATGGAGCGAGTAGTTAAGGAGGAGAATTACATAAATAGGAAGAGAGAATGGGAGAATCGAGTGGAGAGCCACATCAAACCAATCTTAGGAATGATTATTTGACTTTTGATGAAGGCTAAGATGGATTAATTTGATTCCTTGCTCCTCAGTCCACCTTGATCACAGAATGAGCGTTGGAATTTTAATTGAAACCAAGCAAAAATACAAAGAACAAAAAAATACCAAAAGTTCATCAAATTCACTACCATGGCAAACAATATTATCTCACGATAGCCACAGATTGACGTCATATAAGGTTAGAGAGAAATTACAATCCTTTGTCACCATTAAATTACCACTGCTGCTGAATTACAGAACTTGGCCAAAAACTGTACAGCACTTCATATTATGCAGATCTAGACATTACTTCGCATTAGTTAATAATTTCGTGTAATTTGTGGCTAATATTTTGCGTGTGTCTCATGGCTGCATGTTTAATGTTTTCCTCATGGTATTGTAACTCTTGGTTTCACGTAAGTAGTGTTTAAATGGGGTTGTATTAGTTTGCAATTCTAGTAAGTGTTCTTCCCCACTGATAACGCAAGCCCGGTGATGGTTCACACCCTGCCACACACTCTTCCGGTGGCATGCAGGGTATTATGTCGATTAACCCTTAGATGCTCAAGGTGCCAATATATCGGTTTCCCTTATTTGCCTTAAATAGCTCAAGGTGCCGATATATTGGCTCTAGTCAAAACAAATTTTTTGTACTAAATATTTTTTGTAAAATTACTTTTTATTTTGACACATTCAATACATTTTTAAATTGAAACTAAAATATGTTTTTAATTTTCAGTTAAAATTTCAATATTCTTGACCTAAAAAAAACAGACTATAAAAAATTATTTGGATGAAATCTTGAAATTTGCAGAAATAAGGCATGAGCTTTCTGGGCTTGGGAACCAAAAATGGCGTGAGAGCGAAAGGGTTAAGATCACAGGATCAATGACAAAGGATGCCACGTCACCAACAGTGCATGTTCCACCACCCCCTTACTCCAAAACACCACCCCAATTAATAATACTATTTCATCACTTTAACACTGAATCAAGAGAGGGAGAGAGATGTTACTGGTGACTATATAAAAATCCATACCCAAGAAAATAGCCCTTCGTTGTGTTTTTCTCATCATTAAATTGCAGTTTTTGCATTTCACAAAGTATCAAATTTTTTGCAGCCTTATTCCTATGGATTATAGGTATTCAATTAGTTAAAATCAATACATGCATACTTTAGCTAAACGTTCACATAGGATCTGATTAAGTGAATCCAACATTACATCTCGATTCCCATCAACATTCCACGATCAAAAATGTGAATAAATGAGCATTTTGTTCAACATTTGAAGATATACAACCATTTTCTATCCTCTGACCAGTACTTAACCATTCACTGCCAGTGTGCCGATATATTGGCCCTCTGTGGTTGTGCGAAAACTGCCAAGGGCTGATATATTGGCTCACCTACATTATATATTTGTAATATCATATTTCTCTCAAATCAGAGACAGCAAGAATGATTTTTTTCATCCTCATAGAAACTGAACTATATCATCAACATTGAGAAAAATACATAAATTATATATTAAAATTAAGTTCTCCAAATATACCTAAAATTCATAATCTTACGATATTCCCGGAATATAAAACCGGCTTGGCAGTTTTCGCACAGTCTTCCTTAAAGGGGCTGGCAGTAAAAGGGTTAAGGAACTAGTTCAACTCTTTAACATGCAATCATTAAAGAGTTCACAATTACAGTGGTCTCAAAATAGATGATTTTAAGATAATATCACCAAGCAGCTTCACTGATCTGTAGTAACATAATTGGGGGTCGTGGTGGCCTAGTGGGTAGAGCTACTGACCAGAGGGTCCCAAGTTCAAATCCCGGGCAAGAGCCTTTCTGGACACCCCCATCTAAAATCCTCGCGATTTGATTTTCTGTGTGTCAGAACTTCGTAGGAAATCACAGGTGGCCCAGGGAAAGGAACTGGCCCCCCTACCCTGAATGTGTGAATTTCACATGCCATTGGCTTAGTATGGGGTGAGCTCTACTCTCACCTATCAAAACCAACCTTTGAGTTGAATCACTGAGTGAGTGAGTATCATAATTACCATTGCAAATGATGGGCAGCCTCAAACTTAAAAGGGTTTTGATAAGGGATTAGTGGACTACAAGGAGTTCACTTAGTATTACTTCAGCTAATTTAAGCATATTTTGTTAAATACATTTGGGAAATTCCCAGCCAACGTGCACGCGCTCATGCGTTAGGTGATTTTTATGTCTGTAAAAACCTTACATTAAGATACCTTTTGTACCACACAGGCTCCACAACAGATTTAACAATTTCCCCACAGCTACAATCCACTTCAGCACCAGTATGACCTTCAGGATAAATAGGAAGATGTAGATGGAAGAGGCTCACCTTTTCACAAGCAGATGTCGCCTTGATGTATTCAGCATACTGTTTCTTGACGGGAGAATCATGTGCTCCACAGAGGAGAGGCCATGCCATCCCACGGAATGGTTTTGGAATCCCTTTTCGCACCAAGTCCTTCGAAAAAAAAAATTACTGATTCAACCAAAAGTAGAAGAAGAGGCTGAAGTCATTGGGGACAGGCAAGTAATGAGGGATAAGTAGGATTTCAGGTGACAAAGACCTATGGAGAGAAATGACTATGCTCCATGGTGGACATTGGGAACCACAAACACACACGAGTGTTACAACCTATGCAATAAATGACATGCACAATGAGACTAGAATATAGAATTTAAGGATAGACAATTCTGTATGAAAACGAAATTTGTACATAATGTGTGTGAGATCGAGGAAATGGAAACTTCATCTAAAAAAAAAAAAGACTTCAGAATAATGCTGGAAATGACACAACAATTTGACCACAGTTTGGACAGTTGATAAGAATGTTAAAGTGTTACGAAAGGAGGAATATTTAATTCTGGATTGAAACTGTATGTTAAATATATTTACCTTAACATCGAAAACATGTACCAAACTATTTTTATCAAACAGAAGTGTTGAGCTCAGCAGAATAAACTTTAGTAAGAGGTGGCAACTTTCTGCTTTATGTTCCATGGTTCATTGCCAGTATGGCAACATGTTATGAATTACAGGAATCCTCAAACTCTCAACATTTCACAGGAAAAATATGAGCCTTATGGCTAAATTAAAATGTTTGTTGGTACTTCTAATTCAGGTATCAGCATACACGGTTTATTTCAGTGTAGCGTGTTAGAACTCGCACATGAATAAATTTACATGCAAAATAAGTGCACAGTGCTGTATGCTGCAGGCTAACTACAATATTGGGTGGCTAGACTAACGTTCTTTAAGTTACAAACAAATTCAATTTGCAAACAAGCTCTCAGATCACAAGTCATTCTTATGCCGAGGACTTACAGTAGATACTTTTTTCAATAGTTTTGCCCGTAGTCCAATCATCCAAATTGAAAAACTGCCAATTATAACAAATGGGTGATATATTTTAGTGGCAGCAAGCGACAGAGCTACCACACAGAGCAGTTAAATATGGTGGAATATTTTTTCTATTCCTGTATATAATTTAAATCCTGTGCAGACCTTTTCATTGCTTTCAGCTCAATTGACAGATGAGAGAAATTGATTTTCACTGACACCGTGAATTCCCCAAAAGAGCATTGTTCGGCTAATATAAAAAGTTAAAAACTTAAATTGCTCTAAGGTCTACGATTGTATGGGAAACATGGCAGATGTTTTACAAAACATCAGTTTCTCACCAAAATATGATTGTTATTGTATTGTTCTACACTTTAGAACACCGTGTCCTACATTTCGTTAACAGCGTCTGAGAACCCTAATGATGATGGAAATATGAAGCAACAATTCGAATGCACACACCTTGACAAACTGGTTCCTTTTCTTCCAAAAGTTTTCCCAATCATTGACCACTCGCCCCCACAATGTCCATAGGTCCTCCTCCCCTCCTCCATCTTCAGCTCCGCGCTCATGGCTCGAACTAGTCCCTGGGATAAACATTTACAAGTCCAATATGAGTGAAAACCTAAAACAAGCAAATTACGACAAGCCAAAATGGAATTCAAGCAGGTCCTCATAAGCATTGAGCACTCTAAACACTAAACTACGTTAAAAAAATCAGAGAAATCTCAAAATCGACGGAAATAAAAAAAAATCAGAAAATCATAGTCAGAAATCAATAAACAATAAGCGATACCAGTAACATTTAGAAGCATGCACTACGCTTCCCCACATTCCGGAGCATTAATGTACGACAGCAAAATGTTATCGAGAGAAAAGTTACAGCTTACCTGAAGTAACTGATATTTGCGAGGTGTCCGAGCTCTTTCGAGAATGACCGCTGTTCCCAGATAAAGAGTTCAGGGACTTGGCATCCGACTCGATGAGCCTGAATTTCGGAAATTCAAGTTCTTTAATTAAGGAATTCAGAAACAAGGAATTTCAAATCTATACCATTTACAAGTACTAGGCATCAAAAAATGAGGTGCACTGATGCCATTTGTCACAATTACCAATCAGAGATGGCTGGCTAAAGATATACCCACGAACATGCATGCATGTTCATGTATTTACCAACTTCTGATGTTAAGCTAATAGAAAGCATGAGCTTTCAATTGGCAGAGCATCTTAAACATATAAAAAAGGTCTACCACATTCCTTTCCTCACCAGTGGTAAGTATTGATTCCCAACAAGAGCACGACAAAATTACACCGAACTCAACTTCACTCGTGAAAATGGTCGGATAATGATTACTCCAGCAAATGAAGCAATAAATACGGCTAAAACAAGGCAATACAGAATTGCGTTTTCGAACAAATTGAAAATTGCTACGAAACACCCAGAGACTTAATTATTTAAGATGATCACATTTGGCTACCATATATGTAGAAAACGTCTACCTGTTGGCCTCCTCCAACTTCGCGAGCAGCGCCAGGTCTTCGGCTGACGGAGGCACGATATTGTTGTTATTACTTTTAGGGGTGTTATTGTTGTCGTTATTCCCCTGGTTCACGTTTATTTCTCCACAATGTGATCCAGCATCCGCTTCTTTGTTTATCACTGAGGTTAGGGCACTTTTATCCGAAACTTCTTCGTTATTACTGCACCTTCCTTCTCTCACAATTGGATATACAGTTGCCTGACGATCCAACTCGACAACAGCTGTCAAAGCTTTCGGACGAACAACCTCAGAGGTAGAATGCGCCACCATCGCCGAGCTCATGATGGCGGCGGGACACCGCGGCGCAACGCTCGAATCGAAAGCGGAGACCGGACGAACTGAAGTAGACGAAGTGCATCCATCAGTGCGAGCTGAGTGATTCCTGAAATAACAGAAATTCGTAAAATTAATAGCGTGGAATTGAATCCATGTTTACGTTTCGAAATAATCAAGTTTATCGTAATTTTAAAAATTAATGAAGAGAATGATAAAAAAAGCCACGGATTCATCAGGAGGAATATTAAATATCGAGTAAAACACGCTACTATTTTTTAAACATGCTAAGTAATTTAAATCCATCTTTATCTACAAGTAACTATACAGAGAAAGTATTTTGCATAACAGAGCTGCCGTGTGTGTTGATCGTCACCAGCAGAAAGGCGCCTAATCATGATGTGCGCGATGCCGCCAATTGACACTAATTTCATCGTAGTTTATAATTTTATTTTAGGGGGGATTGAGGGCGCTGTAATTAAATTAGCACGAAGTGTTCCCTTATTCACATCCACATCGTTTTGTTGCATATAAAATAAATAAAATTGATTCTTCGAATGGTAAAGAAAATTATTACTGCTCGAGGAAAGGAGCATTGACGTATACGTCACGTTTAGGTGGTCTATAAAAGTTTTTTCACCACTGAATAATGCCAAAAGTACACAACCTACGACCTAAATTCTTAAATTTTGTGTACGGAAATTCATTACGACGTCGCTCGAAGTAGTGGCAATTGTAAAGAAGAAACACGAAATGAATTCCTGTCTGGCGGAATACATTTCTGCTCATGATCATGATGTGTTTTGATGATTTATAAACTTTTGTTCCCCAATTTTCTCAAACGGCTAATCTCAACTTTAGTAACAGCCTACAGAATGATGTCTATCGACATTAAATTCCGAGGGTGGACCCTCTGATAAGATTCTTCTACAGCCAGTAGCGTAGCCAGGATGTTCTCCAGGGTGGGGGGAATAAGTTAACGTTCCATAACACAAGTTTGTTTTTGCCCCTTCATGAAAAATATTAAGATTTCTTAACACAATTTTTTTTATTATGTTTCTCCCTCTCGTTGAGGGCATCTTCAGCTAGTTGGCCTATAATTTTTCATTTGGCTAATGAGCCAGGGTGGGGGGGGGGGGCAAGCGCCCCACCCTGCCCCACCGTGGCTACGCCCATGTCTACGGCGGCTGAGGGCTCGTATTCAGTGAAAATTCCTTTGCCTCAACCATTCAACAACTCTTCCACTGGGAGAAGCAATGGCAATCGACAATACATGCACATTTACTATTGATTTGTCATGCATACAGCAAAGGTGCTGGAAGAACATAGCATGAACCAAGAAAACAATTTCATTTTGATCTAAATGACAAAATACCCGAGAATGAATAGCGCAATTCAATTTTTTCTCTAGTTACCAGGGGGTTCCAAATATATCAAAACTTTAAATCCCGCTCGGGCTATGAACCATCGGAGGGAGAGAAAACTTGCTCCACATATTACTACTAGAATAAGCCCAAACGCCCCTCGCAACAGAAAGGGACAATGGATGTTAATTTAATTGACCCCAATAAACTCACTAAAAAACTTTCACGCTGGTAAACTTCTCGTGAATACAAGAATAGGAAGACTCCATCTGTCTCCACTGGAGGATCATAATCGTTTTTATAAAAACGAACTTCTAGCTTCAATTAGCACTAGCGCGTGCAGCCACTAACTCTATTAAAATAACTAAAACTCGGATAAAAACTGCGAGGAGGCATAAAATATTCATTGACCCGCCAAAAGTGTTACGAAAATATTTCGCGTTTCCTCCTTCACTCAACCTCAAGAGCCTGAGGACGGAAATGAATTTAAGAACTTTAAATATTCGAGATGCATTTATATGCATACATTTACGGACTGTAGTCCATGTACAAGGACATAATTGAACTGTTTACGAAACGTGCGGAAACTAGAATTACATATTTTCATTGGATGAGTCGCATTCTTGCCATTCACGGACCGATAAAAATCGTTCCGTAAATGGTAGGAATGCAGGCGACGAAATCCTCACAACCCCTTTTTTCGAATCGATCGCAGGGGTTGAGAGTTCAAAGCAAGGAAGGCGGGGTAGTGAGCGATACATAGGCCACCCGGCCGATTTCCCACAAGCCCCTGGCGCGACAACACGGCGGTCTTCGACGACTCTCCTTACTTTCGCGGATTTCGATTTTAGCGAGGCAGGAAGGAGACGCTTCATTTCGCTAGCTGGTGTTAACGAAAGTGCAAGCTCCGGGATAACGGTTTACTCCTCGATGTCCCCTGAAGGAGGAGGCCCACTTTCCTCAACCACAAGCTGCACCAAAGCCCTCATCAACCGGTGAAACAACACTTTGCTTGCATCCTGGAACGGTGTTACGCAAATAACGAAACGATAATAATCATACTAAAAATATAGATGAGTAGCAAATCGTGCTGGCTAAAAACTTGGGAAACATTAATGTTAGTGAATTGATGATGAGGGAGAGAAAATATGATCAAAAGGTTATAGTAAATAAAGAGATTATTTTAATAAGCTTTGGCTTATTAGAAAACTAAATATTACAATAGTTCCATTGTTACCATTATTGATTTGATTGATTGACCAACTTTAATGCCATTAAAGTTACTCACAACAGCGTGAATAGTGGGGTAGATTACCATATTTTTTATTGCCGAATCTGGTGTGGAATCACGGATCTATCTTTCGCGTTAACGCAATCTTTATCGTTAAACGCTTACCCCTAGAGTATCGCAGGGTTAACAATAATCGTCTATAAAATTCGCTCCATTGATTGTTATACGTAATTTGAAGTGATGTACGAAAAATGAAGAATGGATATCACGTTCTCTCTGAGATAAGTTTACTCAATAAATAACGATAACGCTAGCGCACGCGTTATGAAGATCCATGATCGAGGCCCTGTTAGTTTGTAAAATAAAAAAAACTTAGTTTTCCATCCTCCGATCCGTCTATTAGTTTTCGCGTAATAAGCGGCGAAAAACTATTATTTTCGACCCTTTCGGAAAAATGGACGAGCAAAGACGTCATCCACATTGTCCAATCACAACGAAGACTGCGCTGCTCCTTCGCTCAATCGCAATTTGGGGACACATGGCTGATATTGCCAATAGAAGTGGTTGTTAGACTGCACGTGGATTATTTCGAAAGGAATTTGCACATTCGATTTCATCGCAATTCATGAATAAATAAATTGACTTCAGCAAACTTTTGGTCACGACAAAATGTATGAGAAAATATTTTGTTGGTAAGTTGTTTTGGATTGTTTACGGGATGCGACAGGATCTGTGCGAGCAGAATTTCCGTCCCCACCTCCACTCCAACGGTCAAGGACGGGAGATGGATGACGTAGTAATCCTCAACTCAGCTCGTTCGGTGGAAGCCACCTTTTTGCTTTTTTCGTGTACAAAAGAGCGATTCGGTTCCGAGTAAACGCCGCCCCCATTGCGACTCAAAAAAATGACATGAACAGGTCAACAGAATTTACTGGGTAAAAATTGAAATGCATGGCTCAGGCATGTTGAAAAGAGGCCGCCATTTAGAAAAGAAACGTGTAAAATGCTTGTGTCAAAATGCATCTTCGCCCAATTAAGGAAATATTCACCGAATAAAAATTCAAATACCTATTCACAGTTGACAAAGGGTAAGAATTTTAAATTAGAATACGGCCAATGACCTTACAAAAATGTTATTAAAGTCAAAGGATTTTAGACCCAAACAGGCACTAGTTTTTATATTTTACCCCGCTATTTTTTTCGGAGGGATATAACAGACATGTACGTCGATAGCCGCATCAAGTAAGACGAACACGAGCAAAACATAAAAGGAAAGATTAGGGAGGCAAAAGAGGATTTCAAAATACCTCCATAGCCGCATGCTTTTGGTATTCCACCGTCAAAACCGAATGCCTTTGGTCGGCGGACTTTCACTCTGAACCACAAATAGTCCAGCCTCGCCACTCGTGCCCCCGGAATGTATTTAGAGCCGGGCATAAAATTAAACGTGTGGTTTCTCCTGAGATAGGTTCCTTGATGTAAAAGGAGTACTACATAACCTATTCTGACATAATTTGTTGAGAATATAACATTTTTCCTGTTCTCTCACATCGCATGCAAATAATCTAAGTCCATTTAAGAGTCTAAAATGCGTTTTAAATCCAACTCGACCTAGCGCGATCGATGGCTAGGTTGGTTTTCGAAATGGATTCCAATATCCACTGATATGCTGCATCATACATGGATGCTTTTAAAAGCGCTGGCATACACCCTCTATAACTTGGTTTTCGTCCGGGTGGCTTCATGAATAATGTACCGACAGCGTTCGCTTTGGGGAAAGTAACACCTAAGTAATATTTTCACGCTGTTTCTACAAAATCTGCCATAGTTCCAACATACAGGTGACATAATAAAGGTCAATCCTTTCAGGTTTCAACAAAACCATAGTCGGATTTCATAGAAACATAGAATGAAAATAAAAATCAGTGGCTATTTTGTTCATCAATAGCACAGTGAGATTTCTCAAAGAGGAATAAAATATTGGAGTGTTTCCAAGCGACGAAACGAGGGAGTGCAAAACAGGAGGAACTATGTTCATTCCTGCCTCCTCGAGCGAGCGCCGTCATCGCCCAAGTCGCCGCTCCCCTCAACACCGCCCCCGAACGGCAAGAAAGGGCGTTGCCGCAGCCACCCCTCACCCCTTCCCCCCCCACTGAGGTCGCGCGGCTCAAGTTTGGCGGCGGGGGGGTCGGCGACCTCGGCGCGAGGCCCCGCGGGGGCAGCGGGCGGCCGAGAGGCAATTGCGCGGAGGGAGGTGCATTCGCTAATTGCTCGTCTCCACTCGGGGTTCCGCTCCCCTGTTGATCGATGGCTCCTCCCCCGAAGATACGTGACTCTGTCTGTCTGTCTGGCCGCTAAAGGGAGCGAGAGAGAGACTGCCGGACACCGGGAAAAGAAAGGGAGGCTGAGGGGCGGCATTATTTTGGTCTAAACTGCGGCGCGGGACGGATTTTATTTCCTGCCCCCTTTTCCATGCGCACGGTACGATGTGAATTGATGATACATTTTTTTTAAATCCGATATCGTTCATTTCCTACCACACCTCTTTCCTTATTCCAAGATCTGAGGGGTTACATGGCAGAAGGGACAGTTTTGTCTCAATAGGGGCGTTTAATCGGAACCGAAATCGCAATTTCGTACACGAAATTGTTAGATTGAAACGAAAAAAGAAATTTAGTGAAAAAATTAATCTTCTAACCACAACCATTCACTCATAAATAAAAAATTAAAATAAGCAAAAGGTGACGCCCACCGAAAAAGCTGCTGTGATAACATTGACGTCATTTTCCTCCCGTCCTTGACTGCTCTTATGGGAAGGGAAGGGAGTGGATGGGGGTTCTCGGAAGGTCTGCTCGCACAGATGCTGTCGTAACTGCTCCTTTTGGCAGAGTCAGCTGTGTCTCCCCCATTGCGATAAGGCTAAGTAGCTCCGCGGGCTCAGTTGTGATTGGACGAAGTCGATATACGTCAGAGGTTGCACCACACCCACTTTTCCGAAAGTGTTAAAAACATCAGTTTTGTGCCGCCTATAACTCGAGAAATAATTGACGGTTCAAAAAACGGAAAAATACCGGTCTTTTTATTTTACAAACTCTATCATATTCGGCAGTAAAAATATGGTAAACGACCCCATTTCACCCCAATAAACACCTTTTATCATTATTATCAATGTGGAAATTGAGGTTTTCACGATGAGTAAAGAATCATTTTTTTCCAAGCTTTCCATTCCGACTCGCCAGGTACTTCTTATATTTAATGAGAAGTAACACTCTCTACTTTGACATGCGGATACAGTTCCAAAAGTCTTTAACGTTATGCTATTTAAATGCCACAAGTTAATTCCCATTCATATCCCTGCGGATTATTTGTAGTCATCACACAAAAAGGAAAAAACAATGAAATCAAATTTCGGCTGAAAGAATTGGTTTTATTTTAAGAATCCTTTTTAATGGTATCTTGAAGTCTGTTTTACACCCTCTAAGTATCAGACCTAACACAGGTACGTATGTTTTACACTGATAGGATCATATCTGAACATGCTTTTTTAAAAAAAACTATAAGACATGTATCCATGTATCTTTCTAAATAAACTTCACCGTGATTACGAGAGCTTCGGGCATAACGGGCCGCGCACGGTTCGGGGGAATTACTCGAGAAAAAACAGTACTTTAACTATCGCCTGGCAACACCCGGTGGAGGGTTTAAAATATCACGGATAAAAACGAGATACAAACGTGAAATTTCTGCTGTTGGGAAAAAGCTTATAGATTATTAGCACAGAGCTCATAATTAAGAACGTACATCTGGAGCATGCTTCCTTTTAAGGCAGTGAAGCATGGACGATGACAGCAGCGGAGAAGTCAAGGGTGAAAGCTTTCGAAATGTGGTGCTACAGGAGAATGATGAAGATTAAATGGATCGACCGAGTAGGTAACGAGGAAGTCCTAAGAAGAGTGCGAGAAAGGAGAAGTCTTCTGAATACCCTAAGAAGAAGGTGGGACAACTTAATCGGCCACATCATGAGACAATCTTGAGGCTTGATGAAGAAAATCGTTGCAGGACAAGTGGACTGGAATAACGGCAAAGGAAGGCCTCGTATGATATATATAGAACAGGTCGTGAAGGATGCGAAAGAGAAGAAATACGTAAATATGAAGAGATTAACTGGTAGAAGAATTCAGCTGCGTCAAACCAATCTGAGGAATGATGACTAAGGATGATGATGATGAACTTCCATTATCACAGAGCTTCTTACAGTAGAGTCGTGATCTTAAGCGTGCAACTAAAACGCGCCTCAATGGGAATGGAATGGAGGAAGGGAGGAGTGGACCTCGATATCGGCGTTAGCCTGCTGACAACGAGAACCGTCAAGGTGTTGAACGTCCCATCCGACGGACAGAGTACTGCACTTAAAAATACTCTCCACTCAGTATTCAACAGATTTAACAACCATATCTGTCGATATTCGAACCCCGTCCCTAAGGATAGGAAGTCTGTACTCTTACCACCCTATCCCGTTCACTGCTCCGTTAACCTGATCAAATATATGTGACAACGATTAATTTTTAATCTCACACACACATTTTTTCGGTCTGTACGTTTGAATTATATGCACAAAAGAGATTGACATGCATAATATATAAAAAATAAGGGATGAAATTCAGTTTATTAAAAACGCATGTCAGAGTTAAGCTTATTTCAATCGCAATATTGCTCCGATTTTATACCGAAATTACTGAGTGGATCGCAGGAATTTTTTTCAAAAACGTCCTCATTCATATTACTTCTCATCCTCTGAAGAGGTAGGCCTGAAACTTGAGTAACACGACAATCGCTCGGTATTATATTCAGTCAAAGCAACAAATTTTATATTTTGGTTGGGTGGTTGGTTATTTAGGGGAGGCGACCGACAGCTGAGGTCATTTGCGCCATATAGGATAGGTGGATAATTGGGTAGTGGTAGGAGTTTTCAGGGAACGGAGGAAGGGTGGAGAGACACCCGGCGTCGGCATTAGCCTACTCTTAACGAAAGGCGCCAAGGGGACCACGGCTTAACGTCCCATTCGACGGACGGAGTACTAAACTTGAAATGACCTCCACTAGGCACTCAAGTGGGGACCGGTTTTCCACTGAAAAATCCGCGACTGCCGGGAATCGAACCCGGGCCCTCGGGATGGGAATTTTATATTTTGAAGCGCCCTCGTCTTCAACTATAAAATAATAACAAATTTGACAGCGAAGAAAAAGATCATTGTTCTCCTTCATAGCACGCTCAATATCTTCAGCCCTTAGGCGGCACTTATGTCAAAAACAACTAATTCCAACGCACACCCGAACGGAAAACTACCCAGAAGGCATAATAGGCTCACGGGTTTCAAACGGTTGCATCTTCAGCGGGGCAATAGTCTTCCATACGGAACCGTGGTAGACCATGGAAAGAAGGTCGAGGCGGACTCGAAGGCGAGAGGAGGCAAGTGGAACGCGAGGGTGGCGACCCACACTTCATTCATTAGTGGAGGGACGATTGACGGGAGACGAGAGGAATTGCCTTCGCTTGCTTTTTCCTCGCGAGTGGTGAGAAGCGCCAGCATATCGCTCGCGGCTTACCCCGAAAGGGAAGTTCATTCGGCCACCGTAAAAACTGTTGAACCGCGGGAGAGGACCGCGATGCGGAACGGATTATTTTGGAACAAATTACGAGATGCGAGATATATGTCCTTGGGTACATTACATTGCGATATAATTTCACGCGCCTATTTCGCAATTTTCTGAGCCAAAACTCGACGTCCATCGACGTCCCTATGCATGAAATATCTTTTACTGTTGCTGTTTTGCACAATGGTTAGTTAACATGAGGCTGTTTGATACGCCGCTTCTTACAGTACAGCCTGATTTATGGAGAGACGGCGCAGTAAAAATTGCATCATTGAAAAAAAAGTCGCAGGGGTTACTTCCCAAATGCACGAACGACTGTGGTACCCAGGTCCACGCCTTTTATCCATTAATTCCACGATTTGACGCTGTTGTACAATTCATTGCTTCGTGAAAAAAATTTCCTTCGCATTCTTCCTTACTAATTTGAACAGATATTTGCTTGATGAAGTGGAATGAATACACATTACATGAAACGCTACTCGCACTTCTTCAAATAATATTTTTACGTACTACGCGTTTCAACTTACCGAGTTATCTTGAGGCACAACACGACTTGATTTCATTCAATCCTGGATAATGTCTTTTGTCACACGGGCCATGAAAACACTCTAGTCAAAAGCGCGTACCCCACAACTACATGCTCGAAAACTGCAGGACAATTCGGTCCTCAATGCTCGTATCTTCAGGCCTCAACGAAATACGGGCACTGTTGTTTTTCCAAGAAAAATTAAGACAGGCGATGGACTGAGCGAAAAAGGAAATAATTAGTAGAAAAAAATTTCAGCGTGCGAGAAGAAAAATTTTCTAACAGGACGTAATGTGAACTTGAAAGCAAGAAGCTGAGAACGTACGCATGGAATATGCTACATTATGTTAGTCAAGTATGGAAAATAGCAGTCGCAGAAAAGGATAGAAAATGAGCATTTGAAAAGTAGCGCTACAGAATGATGCTGAAGATAAAATGGATCAGACCTTGTAAGTAACGAAGAAGTTCTAAGAATGGTGGGAGGAAAAAATAATGTCCATTTGAGAGGTATGCCAAGGATTACAAGCATACGCAGCAAGCAGTGATCGATGTAACATACAAAAATTATGCTTTACAAGATGCGATACAAGAAATGAGTGAGGGCTGTGTCAATCCAATCTAAGGTCTATCCAAACCAATCTAGTTTGCTATTTTTATCTTACTAAATATTGCAGTTCAGACTAATATATTAATACTAACCCTTTAAAATGCATGATATGTAGTGCATGTTTGGTGAGAATTCACCCCCTGCCACACACCTTTGAGGTGGCTGGCAGGGTATTATGTAGATGTAGATGTAAGGATTGATAATAGTGATGTTGATGACTATTGATGTACGAGAAGGAAGCCTCTATTCTCAGCAAGTTGGGAGAAAACACTTCTAATTGGAAAAGATTCGAGGGACATAAAATTGAGGAATACAATTGTGTCACTGCAAATTATCACTCCGAGCCTGAGAACCAAACGAATACCAATTACCCAGGTCGGTATATATTTTTTATGCTCCTGATTCTGCTCATTTCGAATATTTTTCTCAGGAAAAAATCTTTTTGGCAATAAAAATGAAGGGGAGAGATTCAATTGTTTTGAGCCACGTCAGTGACTTCGGTCAATGACGCCCATGGCCTGAGACAGCATTGCCGAGGGAAGACGGCAAGAAGGGCTGGAGGGAGGCCCCGGCATTGTCATCTGAAAGCACTGCAACGAGAGAGGCTTCTTAATTACCGTCTCCACGCAACCGAAGCAGCGATACGAATGCTTTTCAGTCTTTCGATTAATGTTATACGCTTGCCGCGAATTTTTCCATGGCTTTCACACCAGTTTTATGGCAGGTTTCCAAGTCGCAGCGAAAAACTTCATAATGAGCCAAGTGAGGTTTAGGTTACGACGCTTTAGGACACTTACAACAACAAATTTTTTTCTCTAAGGAGTTCAAGCTAGTTTCAGGCATTTCGCACGAGCCGAAGGGCTTTTGGGAGAGATAGACAGTCGTGTCTGAATTTTTTCGGCTGCCATTCTCATTTCGCATTCATTAGGCAAGAGTTTGTAGGCGCGAGAGCAGACCACGGAGATGAGAGAGGGAGAGAAAAATAATTATTCACGGACAACGCCGAGGCGGCAGATTTGTAAAGGCGTGAATGAGGCGGTTCGCGTCCTCAAAAAAACACCCTAAAGTGAAAAACTGCCCGTAAGCACATCGAAAGAATTCGAAGGTGGAAACAATGCGAGCAACAATTGCTTTCATTAGGTCTCTCTACGGCTAACCAACTTCTCTCCCACCACGAAAATTTATTTTGAGGATCGAATTACAGTAGAACCTCGCTTACACGACCCTCAATAACACGACAACCTCAATTACAAATGCAATTTTCAAATCCCATTGAGATTGCCATAACACATAATGTTGAACTAACCTCTATAACGCGGCTACTACTATCCAAAAAACCTCAATAACACGGATTTTTTCCAATTCACAACGTAACTCAGAACCTCTATAACAAGACGCGACTCTGTACAGGAATGGGTCGACCTTTAAGGCTGTCGGATACCACTGCCAAAAACGCTTCTGCAGAAGTCTACGCCTCTTGACTAGAAGACTCTGCTTCGCTACTTAAACAAAAGTTTTCTGCGCTAACTTCGAGAATAAGGATTGATCTAGTGATTGATCTAGGATGATTGATCTGATTCTGTTGACCACAGAAAAACAAATATGTTGACGAAAATAAGCTGATTTCCATGGCGTGTATGAACTTTGTTACACAATATAACAATACTATAAATTATACTTTAAAACCAAACGTGTTAGCAAGGGTCGCTCTAAAATTCACTCGTTATGAAGTGATTTAGTGATTCCATTATTCCTCGATAACACGACTGATGGCCAAAATAACCTTGGTAACACGACCATCAACAAAAAGAGCACCTCGATAACAAGACTGTTTCCCTAATCCCCTTGAGACACTTCTTATCGAGGTTCTACTGTACCACCGGAAAGTTGTCTTAATATAAATATTTCAAAAATAAGGCGGTCTTACAAGCGTCATATGCATAGAAACACCATGGAAAAGGGAACAGATAAGCGCATGTTTCCATGCAATGCATACCTGAAAGAGAATATAAAGAGATATGACGAGGAACTCCAATAATCTCACACTTCCATCGGGGGGAATGCAATGACGTATTCCTCCGTCCATTCACACGTGAGCTGCACGATTTTTGCGTGAGATGCAGACAGAGACTTGAAGACGGAGTCGAGTGGAGATCGAGCAGCCATATACTTTATAACTGAAGGGAAACGCTCAGAAATTAATTCATGAGAGGAGGCGGAAAAAATACATTTTCCGCAAGATAGCCGTCTTACTGAAGAAGTAAGTCCCTTGGATCATCTCCAGCGACCGCTCCAAGGAATCCACGCACCGCGGCACCAACGCTCTCGCCCAGTCGAAGAAGTACTGTAGGCGGGTCATCCGCCTACAGCACGGCCTCGACCTCTCCGCGCGAATTAAACAACTCGGAGCACCACGCCACGTCAACTAAGGAATGCGCAGAACAACGATCCTTCGGCCAGGACGTCCGAACCGTTGCTATAAAAAAAACTGACTTTAGCCTTCTCAACGAAACCGGTCCGTATCGAATCCAAAACATTTCGAGGAATTAACGTTTATTCTTTCTAATCGTGGGTTGCAGACTTAGAAATGAATCGATGTACTATCATTTACACTCAAATCGCACGGTTGTCCACAGATTTAAGGGCGATTCTAACCACTCCGGAATGGTCCATAATTTGCGATAAACGTTCGTCTAATCCTCAGCGCCCACGATCACATTTCCCAGACCCCTGAACTCGGGGATACATTCATAACTTCGCATTAAGATGGAGAGGACCCATTATAATGGGTTCACTCAATGGAATCAATCAATATGATTGATTTTGATCTCTTTGCTCATCATCATATTTTGTAAACATATCTATAGATATCTATAAAATGCTATAACAGCAATTGCTAAAGAAAACCATTCATTCTGTTGGATTGAAAATATTTGCCAAATACATTTACAAACACATACACGTTAAAATTTTAATGAATTATCGCCATCCTACTTCAATGTATATTGTTTACGCTGCGCTCATGAAAACATTCAAAGACAAAGTCCGCGGTCGTAAAAGAATATCTCTCTGTAATGAAGTCGTACAGTTTATATTCCGTGTAAATGTAAGAAAAAGGTGATTACAGAGAAAACGGTAGATATATTTAACAAAATATTTTTATTCGATACCCGTAACCATAGCGTGTCACAAAATTTGTTTTCATGAAAAAGATGATTATTGGTAATTTTAACGCCGTTAATACTTCAACTCTTAAGTTATATTCTATTTTATAATTGATTTTATTATTTTTATTCAAGTGTAATATGCGCTTTCATGTATCTATTTTATTATATCACGGGCGTGAATGTCCCGGAACTTAACGTCTCTTATCTCCATATCGCACTTTTCTGAAGTGTCTGCTTATTCCTTAAGGGCATGGCCGAGAGGGATGACGGGAAGATATTCTCTAGAGGCATCCCGGGCTTCCTACGGAATTCTCGGGCAGTGTACGGAATTTGGAACTTAGCCTCACAAAATTTTCCGTAGATTCCGTAGAAATTCTCTGTTCCGCAGATTTTTTTCTGTCGAACTCCGTAGAAAGGGAAATGTTTCTACAGAAATTCTGTAAAATTCCTTACGTTCCGTAGAAAACCTGTACGGAATTATTCAGCAGGGTAGTAACATGATATCGTAACCGCTTCACGCAAAAGAAAGAGTGAAACAAATTACACTCAGAGACCATCAATTCTCCCAATAGACACCAGAAACGGAAACTTAAGGAGAGAGATAAGGAGACACTCCGGGGATACCACAAAATTGTGCGACACTTTTCGGACAACACAACGCCTTGTCCACGATCAATGCTTTCGTGTTGTAATTTCCGAATGCTCATCACAAACGAGGAGGAGAGACGGCGATTAAGATTAGGCAAAATATGATTCTTTCCTCTTTTTAACGGTAGGTACCTTGTCACCATCGCGATCGCGGCGAGTCTTTTACCACCAACTTGTCTGAATGACTGAACGGGAAATAGAACCTGTTCTAATTTAATTCAGACAAATATACAATTTCTTTCAGTTTATAGAAGCGTTTGTACAAGAAATTGTACACAAAACTGCATCGTGTAAAGCGGTCTTCAGAAAAATATTTAGACGCTTCATCTGTAAAGCTGCATTTATTTCAAGTTCTACAACCGTCAACGCTTTCACGGCTCAAAAAGATCTGAAACTGTAAAAAAAAAATTTAGAATATTATGCCACTGGACTCATTCATAGACATCTTTCCCAGGTATGAACGTGGAACTTGACCAGCAGCCTAACAATAAATCTATCACGCCGTAGGTACAAGCGGTACAAGCTCGCGCTTAAAATATACCGACTTCAAACTCGGGATAAATTACAAAAACCAGTCTTGATCTAATCATGGGATGGCATGGAATAATTACATATATTGTCGAAACCATGGTAGAAACCAATAAAACCTTTGTGTGGAACGTACAAAGTGGATTTTCATTTCCATGGCAGGAAATGTTTGCTGTAAGCAATCGCAAACATTTGCAGAGCATACGTATAAACCGGTGTCCAACCGGAAGTTCGGTTCGGCTGGTGCTGACCTACTACAAATGCGAAATCCACACATCAGGGAGGCATTTGGTTCTCCTGTATCGTCCGTCATCGGTAGCCAGGTCGGTAAGGTGCCTACACGGTAACCCAAAGGTAGCAGGTTCGTATCCTGCCTCGCTCATGGGTGTTCTGTTGGCCTAAGTTTAACAGCATAGGTTAAACGGAGCTTAATAACCTACGCCGTTGGAACACTTAAAAACCAGTTCCACTGCTACTCCTCCAGAATCGCATAGCATTGGTTTTATACTCTATCTGCCCACGCGTGACTTCACCGCAAAATTTGAATTTTGATTAATTTAAAAACTTGTCTCAAAAAACAATCATTGCGTGCGAAAACAGTTTCTACTCCACCAAACTAGCCCAACGGTCCATCGAATGGATAAGATGAAATATTTATTTCTTCAATGGGGTCGTTTACCACAGTTTTTTATTGCCGAATCTGATAGAGTTTGTTAAATAAAAAGACCAGTATTTTTCCGTTTTTTGATCCGTCAATTATTTCTCGAGTTATAAGCGGCGAAAAACTGATGTTTTTAACCCTTTCGGAAAAGTGGGCGTGGTGCAACCTCAGACGTAATCGACTTCGTCCAATGATAACTGAGCTCGTGAAGCTACTTCGCCTTATCGCAATGGGGGACACAGCGCTGACTCTGCCAATAGGAACAGTTGCGATGGCATCTGTGCGAGCACACCTTCAGAGAACCCCCCTCCACTCCCTCCCCATCCCCTAAAAGCAGTCAAGGACGGGAGGAAAATGACGTCAATGATATCAAAGCAGCTCCTTCGGTTGGGCGTCACCTTTTGCTTATTTTAATGTATGATTTAGGAGTGAATGGTTGTGGTTTGATGATTAATTTTTTCATCAAAATTCTTTTTTCATTTCCATCCAACGATTTCGTGTAAAAAAATTGCGATTTCGGTTCCTAGTAAACGCCCCCATTGCAACGGGAGGCATTTGCAAAATGCGCATTGCTGCGTAACAAATGAGCCTCCATTGAGAGACCCATATTTTTTCGGAGAGTGGATATATCGCTTTTTTCCAGAGTTCACCGGTGACGTGGCGCACAGTTTTTCCGTGCGACATCCCCGTGTCCCGGGGGGCGGGGGCGGCTGGGGGCGCACGCCCCGGGCGATGTTTGATTGAGTCGCGGGCAGAAGGGAAATAGTCACGGGCCCCCACTGCCGCTGCTGAAATGAGAAATCCGTTATCGGCATGGCAACGAAGGAGGCGATTCGGTCGGATGTAACGGGAGGAGACGTGAGGAAGGTGGGGGGGGGGGGCTCGTCTTGTGCATAGGTGCGCTGAGAGAGGGGGGCGACGGTCGCGAGGTTAGCCACCTACCGGTAGCGGGGCGAAACAGTGAAGTTTCCGACGGGGGAAGGAAGGAAGGAAGGGAGAGGGGGAAGGGTATTCCATTCATTTTATCCCGCACTATTAGGAGGAGGACCCCTCGTTAATGCAGAGGAGAGAGGGTCCAGCGGCGAAGAGATTTGCGTCCCGATAAATAGACCCGATATCTCTCGTTCCGGCCGGCAGCGTGCCCTCCGCTTCGAAATCGGGGCTTTCGGTCCGCTCCGATTCGAGAGGTCGATCTCCAGAGGGCGATAAGCAGCACGCCCTCCTCCTCCTCCCAACTTCCTCTCCATATTAAGAGCATTCCAACTTCACAACTCCATCGGATGGGTCGTGAACCTGTGGACCCCTTGGTGCCCTCCGCTGAGAGCAGGCTTAGAAATTAAGAAAGGTAAGCGTTTATAGAAAAACCTACTTCCTGAGCTGAATACCGGTTCGAATCCGCTCATTCACTCCACCGATAAGAGAAAATTAATAACTCAAACGCAGAGGGCAGCGATATATCCCAATGGAAATCCCTATAAAGCTATTAGGTGTCCTCTCCCATGCAGAAGGTGCAAAATTAAAATGAGATCCGGTGAGAACAACCCATCCCGAAGATCCCAGCAGTGTAAAGCAGCGTTTACACGTAGCAGTTGACTGCTATGACAGTCGCGAGATGCGCGATGTATCTATATCGCTACTGCTATGATGCGTCTGCGTTAACTTCTATGCAGCTTAAGGCCGCCATTTAGGCGTTGCCACAACAAATAAAAAGCGCTTTATTTTAATGGTGAATTTCGCTTAAATTTTCATCAAATTCATCAAGCAATAAAGTCCATTGACGATAATCTTTTGTTCCCATTCTTTAAAGAGTAGAATCTCCCCTTTTGGGGAGGGATATCCATGTTATTATATCCAAATTCCGTCGCGTATTGATCTACGTTGACAATTGTTGCGATTGTGTTGGATACATTTCCGCTGGAAAGTAGACGGGCTTCAACTTTGATAATGGCTCGAACGTGGATCGATAGTGTTCGACATGTGCCCAGTATCGACCTGAACTCGCATCGCAGTTGCTATTTACACGTGCGAGTGGGGCTTAATAGTTGTTCGCAGTTGACTGTCATACCAGTGAAATGCTACGTGTAAACGCACCTAAATACCTCAATTGATTGGCAAACTACATTTTCTAATCGAGACCCAAACGAGAACGGAAATACTTGGCAGTAAGGGAATACTTCACTATCCTGGGCAAGCAGCTCTAATATTAGCGAAACATTGATAATATCAGGCGCAGCAATCGGAGGCCTTTGAAATGTGGGTTTATAGAAGCGTTATGGAGATCAAATAGACAAATTAATGAAGGAAATGAAGAAAATTCCGAAATGAGCACAGGACAACCTTTTCGGACACATCTTGAGATGATGACGGTCGTCGAGGGACAGGCGAATGAGAGGAACGGAAAATAAGGCCTCCAATGAGATAAACGGGGACAGTAGATTAAAAGAGTAGAATTATGTTGACATGAAGACGTTATTCGAAGATCACGTACTAGCCGTGAAAAATTTAGGGGCGTTACCCGCTGAAAGAGCACCTGGCCGGAAATCAGGGGGTCCGGGTTCGAGTCTCGGTCAAAGCGAATGATTTTTTTCTCTGTGGAATATTTGCTATAATAAAGACGTTAGCCTACAGAAAAATCATGGAGAGAGCGTCGATCTCACGATTAATTTCTTATGACGGAACCTGAGAAGGCGACTATAAAGACACTGAAATAAACGCGGAAAGCAAATTACGATTCAATCGCATACTCTTCCCCTCTTTTAACTAATATTTAACACGACAATAATTTCAGTCCTGACTTGGTGGGATTCCTTGATATCAGGGACAGAAGAAATAACACTGAAATCCCTCCCTCATTGGTAAAAGATTAATTGACACGACCGGCTTCCCCGCAGAGCAGCATCTTCAAGTGAACTTACTTCATTTCACACTCCATATATGCGACCCCATTCAAATTCTTGTATATAGAGTGTGAAATAACGCAAGTCCACCTGAAGATGCTGTTTTGCGGCGAAACCGGTCGAGTCAACAAATATTTTACCAATGAGGGATTGCAGTGTTAATTCTTCTATCTTGACAATGTCCCCACCACTCGCCTAAAGTATTCGCGTATGAAATCGTTAGATGAAAAACGAGTGTCAAACATACACATTTGCAGCATAAACCAAATGAACACAATTCAATGGCCATTCCATGAATATGTGAGGGTTTTTCACTAACATAATATGTAATAAAAAGAGGGGAGACATCAAATGAGTTCGTTGGTCAGCAGGTTGGATTTTGAATCGATGCACACTGCGCTGAAATACAAAAAAAAAACATGTGGCCAAAATTCAAAAAGTCCCGTTGACAATCAACGGGCACCTTTCGCTAGTTCCTTACAAGTACTATAATGTATAATAAAAAAGGATGGAGGCAGCAGCTACTTTCTCTCTGCAGCCTGTGATTCCTTCCCCTACCCAGAAAATCACACATCTTGGTCGAAGCTGGACGTGCTTAAAGGCCTCATCTGGAGTCGAACCCAGGATAAACGGTCACTACCATTAAGTTCCAGTCGCTGAGCCGCCACGCCCCCTCAAAGTAGATAGTAGAGATTAAGGTGTCCAAAATTAATAATTAATTATTCACACTTTTCTATGATCGCTGGACAGTACTCGCTGATAACTCAAAGGATGACAGACAATGGGTATCGTTTAGGCCCACGGAAGAGCTGAATTTCCTGAATGTATATGGAGTATTTATATAATCTGTTAACCATCACAGCCATTCGAACAAAATCGAAAGATTATAATACTGGAAAACTATAGCTCTGCACATATGACGAAGCCCATCCCGATCGCTATAAATTCATTTCAGGAGACAAGAAATTTAGAAGGAAATCACGCCATGAATCCAGCGTAGGATCTCGCTTTTTTTCCTCTACATTGCACGACACCTAAAACATACTGACTTTCAGGATTTGATGATGACGGAATGGAGTGAATTTATCCTTCTTTACTCATCTCATTTGTCAATGATGCTCATTTTAAAAAGTTGCATTTTCTTGTTGCAGCTAGAAAATCTGATAGCTAGGGACAGATTGATGCCCCACATATTTTATTGCACGACAGATATTATATATAAGAAATTAAAGTGCAGGATCAAGTGATGATTCATTTAACAGTGAAAAATAATTGCTATAATAAAATACGGCGGTGCACGGTGAAAGCCTACGTAAACCAAGGTCTTATCTTTCTATAAAATCGCCAAGGGCAAAAAACTCCGGGTCGCATAGCCGAATCTATAAATCGATTGACCTTTCCCCTGCACCCGCTAATAAAGAATCCGAAGGCACGCGAAATTTGATCAAACAGTTCCAAGGCTTCCTTCGTTTCCAAATATTGGTTCGTGAGCGAAATGAGATACGCTTTCATTTTCGCATGGCCACAATACGAAAAGGGGAGTTATCTCGCTGTCTCCAGGACCCAACCCTTCTTATCTCGAGGCCCGAAGGAGCGACGAGGGCTCGCGCAGCGTCTTTAACAAATCATGCGACCCCTTGGTTGGTCCACAAGTCATGCGACGGCTGCCCCCCCCCTTCCAAACCCACTCTCGGTCCACGGGTCGATTTCGGGCGGCAGACCCTTCCGAGGAAGGGAGGAGGGCTCCTGGGGTTCAAAGCGACGGAAATTTGAATTCCCTGGGAGGGATACGGTGGGATTTTTATGCCGAGGGCCGTTCGACTGACGCGAGCGTTCTTTTCATTGCAATTCACGGAATTTGCATCTGCTGCAGTCAAGCGGCGATGCACGGGAGATGAACAAAAGACGGTCGACTCTCGCATCCGTTCCAAGTCCCTAACCAACCACTAACCAACTCCATGGGTTCTAGGATTAGGTCTAGAGTCTTAGAAGTTTACGGCTTTATCCCCAGTCATCGAAATTAGGATCTTAAATTATACCTGGCGATATAAAAGCAGAAATAACTAAAGATCTGAGCCACGGCACAATCTACACTCTCATACTTATCTCAATACGGTACCTCTAAATTATAAAATGGACATGACTGGGCTACACAGAACTGGGATTATATTCAACATTATCTTTCTGGTGACGTATTTAGGCTAGTGGGCAGTGCCCGCCAGCTCCCATTCAGACCGTCGCCAGGTACCTTTCCTCTCGCCGATTAAACTTGGACCACATCAAATAACTCATTAAATCCTCAAATGCTACCATCCAGAACACCTTTCTTTTCCTCTCTCTCTCTCTACCGCTCTTACCGGAAGTTCCCATCTATCACCCAAGAGAACTGAGAAGAATCAATTATATATAATCTTTATAATTTTGTTAAGGCAATAATAAGGCAAATGGTACCTATCCGTGGGTTTCAGCCAAAATCATAACGATTTTTTCGATGTTTCACCGAGATGGTCCCCTTCCTCCATGATATGCCCCAGTCCCGGAAATGAGCATCGTCACTTCTTTAATCTTACTCGACCCTTCCCACACTTCAGACTTAAATTCCTAAAAGGTACATGGCGATTTACCAAAAGCTATAAAAAAAATGATCTTTTGCGGCAAAGTATGGCCTGTGAAATTACTATCAACAGAATCACTGAGAAGACAAAAGAGCGATGTTACTTTTCACTAGTTAGGCCCCACCTTGAATATGCAGCCAGTGTATGGGATCCTAATGAATTAGGTTTGATCAGAGAACTAGACAGTGTGCAGCGTAGAGCAGCTAGGTTCTTTAAAAGGTGTTACGATAGGCTGAGTAGCGTTTCAGAATTAATAAAAGAATTAGGGTGGGAACCATTATCAGAGCGTAAGTTAAAGTACAGATTAAATCTATTAGAGAAATTTCAATCGGATAGCTTTACTGAAGATGTTAAGCACATATTAAAAACACCAGCGTATTATGCTAGATTCGACCAGATAAATAAGATTAGAGAAATAGATTGTCGTTCCGATAGATTCAAAATGGCATTTTTCCCCCGTACTATAAGAGAACAGGATAGGCAGCATAGCAAAGGGATAGGTAGGTGAAATATTTTATAGTAGTCTGTAGTGCATGATGCATGTATTAACCCCTTAAATACTATACATACTAACAATCTAGTTGCATGAGACCCTAGAGTTGCTTGTTTTCATGTTAGTAGTGCATGCTTGGTGATCTTCACTCCCTGCCACACACCCTTGCGGTGGCTTGCAGGGTACCGAGTAGATGTAGATGAATCACAAAGTATGCACGCACGAGTTATTAAATCATGGCCACACGACAAAATAAGCAGTGCTAAAAGTTGCAATCATCAAAATATTTATAAATAACAAAAATGCTAATGACCCTCCAATCATAACTGGCCAGTTGAGTGATTATGTTCGCTGATTGAAGTAGTGGTATGAAATACACGTGAGTCCCGTATAGACTGAAATATTTTATGCATAAAAAGTACAGACTACGGGAAAATTCGTGGTCTGCAGATCAGACCCAAGGCAGGAGCGGCGGTTGTGGGTCCTTGAGGAGCTGAGACGGCAGTTCGAGTGAGTTCTCATCTTCACCGTGCACAAGGTCACCCCCCAGCTGACTCACGTAGTTCCACTGGTAGTCAACATAATTTCCATTCCCGTACAACAGTCTTCCACTAAACTGAAAACCGAATTTCGATAGCTCCATTGTTGCCAGCAGGTAAAACCTCACATACGTAGGTACTACATCATGCAGACCAAGGCATTTCTTCCGATGGATTAGTCAGACTAGGAGGAAACTAGAAAACAAACCTCCCAGTCCCGGAAACAAATTAAGGCCGACTAGAATAATTTGAAACCACACTTTAAATTACCACGCGCCAAGATTTACTCGAATTGAGATGAACTTCCATTTCTGAGCCATCATCGAACGCATGAGGGAAGTGCACAAGCAATGAGGCATATGACCAAATGACTCGGACCCACATCCTTTCCCGCACGAGCGGTGAATCTGTAGTCCTGTCGAAACGTGTGCTTCTAGCGCTAAGCATATTACAATGCTTGCTTGCAAGTGAGGTGGGGTACCGTCGGAAACACCCGAAGCATGTCCGAACGCGAAGTACTCTGGGGGAAGCATGCTACGAAGCCAAAGCATAGAAGCACGCTTCCATTGTTAAAGGCTTCGAAGCATTGTTGACGAGAATAACAAAATATGGGGAAGCCGTTGGCTACTTAAAAATGTGTAATATCTATTTTTTTACTTCGTTCATTAAATTTGCATAATTATTAATATACATATCAATGAAAATGTTAATACACATATAATCGCTCTTTTTCTTCCGATCTAAACATTTGATAGATGTTGCCCTCTCTCGTGTTTATCTATACCTAGTGGTTATTTTTGTTGCCACTACTGCTTAACGTCTCTCCTAACCGTAGAGTGCCCGAATATGAAGTATTCTTTCCAACGCATGCTTCATTGTACGTCAGCAATACGTCATCACCAAGAATGCTTTGCCGAAGCATACTTGGTTTTCGGATACGGCTTGTCTCTCGCACGCTTCGTGGGGACCACCAGCGAGAGTGCGCTCTCGTCGGCACACGAAAGCGGCGTGACCTTTGTTCTCGAGAGGGGACGCATAAGGAGTCTGGGAAAGGCATGCACACTCACACGTCAAGCGTGCACCGCAGACTACAAACGAAAGGGAGATGAGTCACGGCAGGGTTAGAGCGATTGGTACCGGCAATCATTGCTGGAGAGTAGGTACCTACCGAGTCAGCCGAGGCCCAACCACGGTCACGCACTAAGGTCGTCCTGATTTTTGGCAGAGCAATACTTCAAGTTTACACAAAGGACTTCATCTTGGAGACGAGGTAATTTTTCTAAGTTTTCACTCTCAAAATGCAGACGCCGGAGTCACGACTCTGGGTAGACGAGACTCGAGGAACTAACTACATCTACATCTACACGATACCCTGCAAGCTACCGCGAGGGTTTGTGGCAGAGGGTGAAGATCACCAAGCATGTACCTATTACTGACATGCAAACCAGCAACTATAGGGTCTCAAGCAACTAGATTGTTTGTATCTATAGTATTTAAGGGATTAATACATGCATCATGCACTACAGACTACTCTAAAATATTTACCCTTCCTATCCCTTTGCGATGCTGCCTATTCTGTTCTCTTAAAGTACGGGTAGCTCTAAGGACGATGAAGGTGTGTGATACGCCAACTTTCATTTCTCCATGAGATAAAAGACGGTAAATGCCGGAGTCGACAGTAAGCTCCGACTTTTTGCAGACTACGCAGTGGGCATTTAGAAAAATCAGCAACGATCATAATATAAGTTAAGGTGTCAAAACAATAACTAAAAAAAAATAATAACAGTTTGGCTGGTTTGGGAGCAAAATGAAAGTTGAAGAAACGCGTGAAAACAAACTTTTAGAAATAAAAAAGCTCCACCAAATTATCACTGTACTAACTGCTACTGTATCAAACAAAGTGAACTAATGAACGCAAGAACAATTTAATACTTTGGCATCACTACCACAGAAGACGCGTGTGGCTCGATAGAGATACGTGAGCGAAATAAGTGATCTAGTAATCTTTATTTTATAGCATTCGTAAAAACTGCTTTTGGTAAATACGATGGGAGAATATGAGAAAACTGTGACACAGTAACTGTAACCCATTCAGGTTTCCTTTATAGTATGCCACGTGAACGGCGTCACAGTTACATCACTGAAATTAATTCGTGCACCGATGCCGATGAGATCGGCAAGACTTGTGAAAGGTCGTTATGATGATGTACTAGAGCCATAAATAGGCAGGATGAGCCCGGAATCACTGCATGAGTCAGACCGTAACTTAAAATCAAGACTCCATACCTTGAGTAAATACGAAGCTGATGTTTTCTATCTGTTAGAAATGTTTTGAGAATCGCCACATATGACGCTTGATTTGGTCAGGAAAACAAGAATGCCGTGCCGAAACAAATTGCTAGTCTTTCTTCCCATGAAAAATAAGGGGCCATGTAGACATCATGACAGCGGGATAGATGCGTGAAGAACGATTGGAACATCGGAAGAAATGCAGAAAGTGAACCGGAGTGGAGTACCCCGAATTGCCTTCGCCTGAACCCTTGCAGGCAGCTAAGGCAAATAATACCCAAGACCATGAGAACAGGAAGACCACGCTTAAGGAGGATTCATGATCCCCCACGTGGATCGGGTTGGTGTGATGGCTAGAGTACTGGCCTCCCATCCCGAGGGCCCGGGTTCGATTCCCGGCAGTGGCGTATTTTACTGTGGACAACCGGTCCCCACTTGAGTGCCTAGTGGAGGGCATTTCAAGTTCAGTACTCCGTCCGTCGGATGGGACGTTGAGCCGTGGTCCCCTTGGCGCCTTTCGCTAAGAGTAGGCTAATGCCGACGCCGAGTTTCTATCCACCCTTCCTCCGTTCCCTGAAAACTCCTAACATTACCTAATTAACCACCTATCCTAAATGGCGCAAATGACCTCAGCTGTCGGTCGCCTCCCCTAAATAACCAACCAACCATGATCCCCCACCCAAAATCTCGGACCCACACAACTCCGTGCTCAACAAAAACGTTCTCTTCACACCCATGTGCACGTCAGAGGCTGTCTTTAGCTGATCAATGCCCGCTTTTGTGCCTCTTACCATCAGCAGTGACCCAAGTTACCAGAGAGGAGGTTAGAATCGGTAGTGTGGATTTCTTTCATCGCTCGCATGCCTGCTCGAAACATTAAATGAACACTGCGTGTAAGTAGCATTTCTTCTTACATGTTGTTTGAAAGGTGACATTGGTAGTGCCCATGTTCGGTGATTATCCAACCTCTGTGAAATATCCTCGAGGTGAATTGCAGGGTAATCAGTATATGGAGGGGTACATCCATAAATTTATGTTATGAATAATTTATACATGTGTTTAACTATTTGATTGTATTCCACCAGTTCTGATCAATGTTAATAATATTAATATTTTTGTTACATCATTCATTGTTTACCCTGTTAAATTATATTTATACGTTGGGTAAATATTAATAACAATAAAGACAAAAAAGTCCTTATCTTCTAAGCAACGCTGTTCCACCGGCTATAGCCGATACATTCCTGCTTTTATGCCCAGATTCTCTTTTTTATCTTCTAGAATAATTATTTTACGTTCCTTGAGAAACATCTTCATAAAATATATAAACGGATAAGGAGTTGGAATATCTATTATTGAATTTAGCTGCTGGGTTATCGTAAGAACGAGAAATTATCCATATTTCCTTTCTTGGTAGTTTCAGCAGTCCATAAGGAAACTGTTTTTGGAGACGAGTTTCATAGAAGATCTAGGATGGAAATTACTATCAAAACGCAGGTTGAAATTCAGGCTAAAACTTTTAAGAAAATTCAAAGCTGATTTTTAGGCTGCTTTGCAAACAGATGACGTTGAATATATATTAACTTTGCGTATTATGCTAGGTTTGATCAGATAAACAAGATTAGAGAGATAGATTGTCGTATCGATAATTTAAAATGTCAATTTTACCGCGTACCACAAGAGAGCACAATAGGCAGCACAGCAGGGGGTTAGGTAGGCAAAGAATTGCTACGGTAATCTGTAGCGCATGATGCATATTTAAACATGCATGATAGGGAAATGCCGAGTGATGTATTTAGGAAAATGTTATTTAGTAATCAATTCAATAATGCGTAGTCACTATAACCACCTAGTTGCACGTGACCCTTATATCTAACATGGGTGCATGAAGTTGTAGCACTGCATCTCATAATCACACGTAGTAGTGCATGTTTGGTGATCTTCACCCCCTGCCACACACCCTCGCGGTGGCTCGCAGGGCATCACGTAGACGCAAACATTCCATTGCGTTATTTCTAACTACGTGACGGAAGGCGAGTCTCCTCGTGACTCACCATCGAACAATTCCGCGAGCGAGAAGCAAATGAAGTGGGATCGAACACTGGGAACGAGACATGTGGCCATTTATTCGAAAAACGAATTGGAGGTTATAAAAATCATGGTGAAAATCGAGTTACTCGCGCTTTCGAAGAGACGCAGGAGAATATACATGAGACGCAGGAGAATATACATGAACCACAGAAGTAGTACATCTACATCTACAGGATACCCTGCAAGCCACCACGAGGGTGTGTGGCAGGGGGTGAAGATCACCAAGCATGCACTACCGACATGCAAACAAGCAACTATAGGGTCTCATACAATTAGATTGTTAATATCTATAGTATTTAAGGGGTTAATACATGCATCATGTACTACAGAATACTCTAAAATATTTCCCCTACCTATCCCTTTGCTATGCTGCCTATTCTGTTCTCTTATAGTACGGGGGAAAAATGCCATTTTGAATATATCAGTACGACAATCTATCTCTCTAATTTTATTTACCTGGTCTAATCTAGCATAATACGCTGGTTTTTTTTAATATGTACCTAACATCTTCAGTAAAGCTATCCGATAGAAATTTCTCTAATAGATTTAATCTGTACTTTAACCTACGCTCTGATAATGATTCCCACCCCGCATTCTGCATAGCGATACATACTCTTAGACAATGAACGACAAAAGAGCGTTTGCCTGGGTATCATTTGGTAACCGCAAAAAAAGGTGTTCAGATTTAATGAAAAAGCCATGCAAATTTGGCGGATTTGTAGCAGTGCCCAACGGAGGGTAGAACGCGAATGATAATCACTGTACCCCATAAAACACTACTAATGGCGGTAAACGAGGAAGATAAAAGGAGGGGGCTTAGCGATTGAAAGAGTCCGTGTTATCGAAGGGAGAAATGCCCCGTTATTCCTTCGGCACGTCCCTTCCCATCGCAATAACTCTCTCCCCGGCTTATAATGACACAGGAGGATATGCGTAAAAACGCCTTTGTCGGAGGACGCTAAAAGCCAAAGGCTCCCTTTAAGGGTAGGCTGCACGAGGCCGGTGGGAGGGGAGGGTGAGAGGGCGGGGAGGTGTGAGTCACCGGTGAATAATGGATGGGGGGGATAGGTAGGGAGAGGGTAGGGAGAGGAAGGACATAACAGGACGACGACGTCGCCTTGCGCGATATAACGATCGAAGCATATTGTGTTAACGCACGGAGGGTTAAAGACGATAACGACCCCCAGCTACAATCGACGTTGCCACCGACTGCCCCCAGGGCAGCGAATAAAATTTCGCCTTTAATAAAATCCCGTGAAGCTCGCACGCCACACGGCACCAACACAACAGCCCGTCAATGGACGACGGGTCGATTCCTTCTGCTGGGCGCCTCCGGAATTCTTATCGGGACACGCCTCACACGAGTCTTCCTGGCTGCGCGAGATTTTACCGTCCAAGTTTCGCTAACATGCACAAAATGATAACCTCACCACAGGATAAGCGGGGTGATTATTATCTGTACATAAACCACCTTTAACAAGATCAAAATAAATAGTATAACCAGTCTATCAAATAAATTAAATTGGGAATAATTGTCAGGTCGCAGGTTGAAATTTAGACTAAATCTCTCAAACAAATTCCAAGACCATATTTTCAGTGGTGATGTTAAAAATATATTGCGAACCACAACTTACTATGGTAGACTGGACCATGATCACAAAATTAGAGAAATTGATTAAAAATGTCCTTTTTCCCTCGTACAATTAGGGATATGAATAACGGTAAATATATCCAACACGAGTGTATCAATTGATAGCATTGGTAGCTGCATGTTGGTGTAAGGACTTAAAGGTAACCCCACTAACAGCATGTTTTTGCATTCTTGCTTTGCTATTTTTATCTTTTCTTAAATAGTGTAATTTAGAACAGTATATAAATACTAATCCTTTTTTATGCATGATATGTAGTGCATGTTTGGTGAGAATTCACCCCCTGCCACACACAGTTTATGGTGGCTTGCAGGGCATTATGTAGTGTAGATGTATTTAACCGTGTCATTAGCATAAAAATGCATCTACTACAGAAGGATAACCTGTAAATTGAACGTGTCCGCAATCAAAAATGATTTTACTATGATAAAAAAATTATTCAAGTGCATGAATATCGAATTCATGGAATACCAGGAAAATAAAACTTCTGTTGGGCAACATAGCGATAGTGAGAGTAAAATGTAATGTTTCACAGAATTTCCAATGAGGAAATAATTCGTAAGCTTCCCGGTCATTAAATATATTGATATCCACCCAAAGCAGCTCCACTGGAAAAACGAAATATTTACCTCGTCACTAGAATAATTTGGCTGCAGGAAACCATGGAAGCACGTCTTTCCAGGATTCCAAATGCGCTGCGTCTGAAACAAGAGTTTCTGCTACCGGATACCTCCTTGAAGATGAGAACCGGTTTCGATTCTTGGAGTCTTTAAGTTCCAACAACGTATTCTGGTCGTCGTCTTGATACCGACGGAGGAAACTCTCATGGGGACACAGATAACACTAGCATCACGAGCAGAAACAGACGTACGCAAACAGGAAAGGGCATATTTTAACCGGGTTCAGAGATTCTTCCCGTTTATCCTCTCCTCCACTTATCATTGTAAATGAAACATTGCCTGCATTATGCGGGCGACATCAAAACACCTGATTGTCGCTGGAAAAATGGAGTCCACCACATTCCTTTCAAGCCCAGGGAGGTACCATCAGATGGAATGCCTTGAAAAATATTTTACTATAAAATTTACCTAATTTTACCATAAAACTATATTTTATAATAAATTTCGTTATTAGGTACAATGTCATTTAGCAGTTCAATTTCACTACATTTCAAATAGGCTACAATTTCAAAATTTTCCAAAAACTTCAGCCTTGGTCCCTTACCGCAAAACTGGAATACATTTAGCTCAAAATTTGAAACATGCTGGTAAGATAAATGGTTAGCAAAGGCTGATTTACGTCACCAAAATAAATGATTAAAATTGTTCTTTGCACAGAAGCTTCAACCCTTCTTTACAACCTTAAGATGCATCGCGTGTCAGTAGCAAATGGACTCCACTTACAGCACCAATATTATAATGTAATATAATTTTAAAGACCGAAACGCATCTGCGTTGTTCAGGTATCGAGTTGTTTGGGGTAGGATCAGTGAAATGTCTCTTTTGCTACATGATAGTTGGTGGAAATGAACGCAATAAGTCCTATTATTTCAATTATTTATTGTAAAAGCGTACTGTGCACCGGTTAATAAATTATATACTTAAATGATTTCTGATTATTTATGCTTCATAGAAGGCGAAATGATCATTAACCATGAAAATCATTGTACTAGTCTTTAGGCACTCTTGAGGCCATAATTTTTCGTAAGAAATATTTAATTTTATTTCGTTTTGTGTGAATTAAGTAAAATATTAATCCCATTACCGTATCTACAAGAGATGCCGAGCCTATTCTATACCTACGCTTCTTTTTCACTCGCATTCGCCGTTATTGCTAATCTTTGCTAATTGCTGTGTACACTACGCTGCCTTAGGAACCCTATGACGTCACGCCCGACGGCCGCGATAACTGAGACCACCTCCTATTATACTCACCTTGGATACTAACAATCTAGTTGCATCATCATCATCATTGGTCAACAATCCTAGGATTGGTTTGACGCGGCTTTCCACTCGATTCTTCTATCGGTCAACCTTTTCAATATCACGTAATTCTTCTCTTTTACATCCTTCACAACCTGTTCCATGTATCTCATAAGAGGCCTGCCTTTTCCAATCTTCCCGTTCCCTTTTCCCTCGGCGATAGTCTTCATCAGGCCATCGTGTCCCATGATATGGCCGATTAAGTTTTCCCTTCTTCTTTTTAGAGTTGTCAGCAGACTTCTCTTTCCTCCCACTCTTCTTAGGACTTCCTCGTTACTTACTCGGTTGATCTATTTAATCTTCATCATTCTTATGTAATCTTGTTGCATGTGACCCTATTATGGAGCATGTCTCCATTAAATATCCTACTGCACGTCAATAGTGCATGTTTGGTGATCTTCACCCCCTGCCAAGCACCATCTACATATACATAATACCCTGCAAGCCACCATAAAGGTGTGTGGCAGAGGGTGAATTCTCACCAAACATGCACTACATATCATGCATAAAAAAGGTATGGTATTTATATACTGTTCTAAACTACACTATTTAAAAAAGGATAAAAATAGCAAAGAAAACATGCAAAAACATACTGTTAGTTGGATTACCTTCAAGTCCTTATACCAACGTGCAGCTACCAATGTTATCCATTGCTACACTCGTACTGGATATATTTACCACTATTCATATCCCTAATTGTACGAGGAAAAAAGGACATTTAGAATCTCTCAGTTCGGCAATCAATTTATCTAATTTTGTGATTATGGTCCAGTCTACGATAGTAAGTTGGGGTTCGCAATGAATTTTTAACATCAGCACTGAAAATATGGTCTTGGAATTTGTATAAAAGATTAAGTCTAAATTTCAACCCGCGATCTGACAATGAATCCCAATTTAATTCATTTAAAGGACTGGTCACGCTAAAAGGTTATCGCTCCGTCCCTTGACAAATCTTGCCGATCCTCGCTGCACACGGTCAAGTTCATTAATTAGACCGATTTCGTAGGGATCCCATACACTGACAGCATATTCCAAATGAGGACTAACAAGGGAAAAGTAGCTGATTTCCGTACATGATCCAGTACGTCCATTTACCCAGTACTCTTTTGACGAATCCCAGATTACGATTCGCTTGACCCATTATTTAACGTACTATGTGTTTATCCCAGGAAATATCATGTGTCAGTCTTATTCCAGAAATCTAGTTGCATGTGACCCTGTTATGTAGCATGTCTCCATTAAATATCCAATTGCATGTCAATAGTGCATGTTTTGTGATCTTCACCCCCTGCCAAGCACCTTGTGGCTTGAAGGGTATCGGGTAGACGTAGAGAGTAGGTGAGGGAGCAAAAGAGCGACCTTTCTCGCGCATCCACTGCGATCGACGCCCGCATGACCTCACCACCCCTGGGGGGAGTGATGTCACCACCGCGGGCACACCCCCTCGACTCCGTAGCTCTCGAGCGAGGGGGAGGCAGCAGATCTTTCCAAGGAGAGGGAAAAACGAAAGACGACACACGGGGTGGAATGGGCTTTCCTCCTTCTCCTCCCGTCCCCCCAACAAATTCTCTCCTCCAAGCAAGAGCCCTCGCAGGGAATCCACCCTCTGCAACCCCCTTCCCGTCTATCATCCCTCTCTCGCCCCTACCCCGCCCCCCCCCCTCGAAGCACTTACCGACAGGATATACTTATGACGAAAAAGAGAAGGATTCGCCGCGACCCACAGATGACGAGAACGAAGGAAGACTGCCATGGTTCCCAGGTGGAAGAGACGTGTCGGAATGACGGGGAGTGGGGTGGACGGTGCCGTCGAACAGGGTTCCCAAAAAGGGTTCTCGACGAGGGTACAAGTAAGAGGACTTGTCAAGATAATTGCATCAAAAACAGTTACAACATCAAAAACGTCACTGTTCAGTATTCTGCACAGTTGGGTGTGTTGGCCGCCACAAAATAACGCCTTTCTTTTGTTTTCATTTACTCTGTACTGCGTAGCTGGTGGAGTTGTTGTCGACCTTCCCCTCCACCTCCAGCTCTGGTCAGCTTTGGACGTGTGGGTCGCTCAACGTCTCGCTCTCTTACGCTTCCAACCTTGGCATGCAGTGGTTGTTTCCGGCATGACGTCGCTTCCATCAATCTTTCGACTGCACGCCTGGTCCTTCGGGCTTTTTTGTGAACTATACCAAGCTGTTGTCTACATATTTTGTTATGTTGAGAATATTCTATTTTTTTGTTGATTAAATTAAATTGTTTGTTGTTATGGAAATTGTAATTCTTTACGCCACAGTCACAACTAGTAAACAAAATTATAATAAATGTGTTTTAAAATACAAATAAAATTATATTTTAGCGATAAAAAAATGCATTACCGAAAAATACGGTATAATAAACGAAGAAACTGATATTTACGATCGGATAACGACTTCGAAGACCAAGCCTACTAAGCAAATAAATCATTTTCGCGAATGTCTGGATATCAAACTTGACACGAGAACGAGCGCTCCCATGAATTGGAACGCTCGTCGCTACAGCGCCAGCGTAAACAACATCTACATCTACATAATACTCAGCAATCCACCATAAAGGTGTGTGGCAGGGGGTAAATTCTCACCAAACATGCACTACATATCATTTAAAAGGGTTAGTATTAATATATTAGTCTAAAGTGCACTATTTAAAAAAAATAAAAATAGCAAACTAAGCATGCAAAAACGTGCTGTTAGTTGGGTTACCTTCAAGTCCTTATACCAACATGCAACTACCTATGCTATGGATTCAATCACTCGTATTGGACTCGCATATACTTACTGATTCTTTTCATTTTTGCATGACACATTCGCTGCCGTCTCAGGGATTTTCTCACTTCGGAATTGTACCACCTAGGTTCAGCGCTTTCTTTTTTAAATTTACTAGGGATGTATCTATTGATCCCAGAGCGTATGATATTAATGAACGACTTCCATGAACCCTCCGTACATAAGTTTATGGAAGACTTTTTAAAATCCGATAAGGAATCTCTTAAATAAATTTTGAAGTTAGCAAACTCAACTCTTTTAAAAATATAAATCTTTCTTTTTTGTTTAAAATTTTTATCTAATATTAGAGAAAATTTTGCAGTTACGACTCTGTGGCCACAGATTCCATCAACGGTGTCAATCTTAATCACTTGTTGTGGGATGTTGGTTACCAGTAAATCAAGAATGTTATCCCCTCTATTAGGTGCTGTAGCTGATTGTTGCAGGGAGTTGTTGGAGAATACATCTAATAGAGTATCAGAGATGTCCTTGTCCCTCCCTTCAGCTTTGAAGCAGTAATTTCTCCAGTCTATTGATGGTGCATTGAAATCTCCACCTTTTATTATATTACGCTCGCTGTTACGGGACGTTATAGAATTTATCTGCTTCCCAGTTCTAATAGTGAGTCAACATCAGTGTTTGGGGGCCTATAGATTGCGCAGACAGATATTGGTTTGGATTTAGGGCATGTTAATGAACACCATCTACATTTACACGATACCCTGTAAGCCACCACGATGGTGTGTGGCAGGGGATGAAGATCACCAAGCATGCACTACCGACATGCAAACAAGCAACTAGAGGGTCGCACGCAACTAGATTGTTAGTATCTATGGTATTTAAGGGGATAATACAAGCATCATGCACTATAGACTACTCGAAAATATTTCCACTACCTATCCCTTTGCTATGCTGCCTATTCTGTTCTCTTATAGTACGGGGGATAAATGCCATTTTGAATCTATCGGAACGACAATCTATTTCTCTAATCTTATTTATCTGGTCGAATCCATCATAATACGCTGGTGTTTTTAATATGTGCCTAACATCTTCAGTAAAGCTATCCGATTGAAATTTATCTAATAGATTTAACATGTACTTTAACCTACGCTCTGATATAGATTACCACCCTAATTCTGGTATTAATTCTGAAACGCTACTCAACCTATCGTAACACCTTTTAACGAACCTAGCTGCTTTACGCTGCACACTGTCTAGTTCTTTGATCAGACCTAATTTAGTCGGTTACCAAACACATTCCAAGTCTCACAAGCCAACAAGATGTAGCGTTTAGCGTAATATGATATAGTAAAAAATATATATATCTCGTGGAACGCCTAAGTTTCTTCACTAGTTTTCGTGCGCATCGTGGGATTCCACAGTCTTGGCCCAAGTGATTCACGGCAAACGTTTCCTTGCCGTAGAACACGACCTTGAGTTGGTCGGGAGGGCTTACGCGTTCCCACGCCTACTAAATCAACATTGGCTTATTTATGAAGATATATTCACGATTATCGATATTTTTCAAGGGAATTATATTCAAAGCTGAAACAAAATACTTTATTTGCTGCTATTTACTGAATAAAATATTTCCATAGACAAGAATGGACGTTTCGCAGCTACAAATAGACCATTATACATGGGAACCAAAAGGAAAAGGGGCACGTGGGTATAGGGGAAAGTTATATGTAGGCAGCATTTCTTTGCACGATGTTCTTTTGGGGCGCTGAACGTTTGGGGGCAGATAATAGCGAGGAGTGCCGTTCTCAAAAAGTCGAATGCGCATTGCAAATGATGATTAGGAAACTCCCACAATTTCCTCGTAAAAACGTACTGTAAAAATATATGCGTGTTATAATCGGAAAATTGAGACATAAAAGACTTCGCGTTCATTGCATAGAGAGTTGACTTACAATGGCTGGAGGGTAGGGTGGGTGACGAGTGGCGAACAGCTGATTCTGCGTCTGCACATCTGCGCGACCTGCTTCTCCTTGCCCTCTTCACTTGTTCTGCTCGTCGGGGCTTATATCATTGCTGTACGGTGGGCCTAGAATTTTCCAAAGTCGGAGTTCATACTTTGTTTCTTTGCTAATCAATTCATTTATTACCAAGTTTACGGTGTAGTTCGAAAGACAGCTCTGACAACCAATTATTCATTCAAACCATGGTTTTGATGGGTCTGGTAAAAACGGGAAAAACTAAAATTTGCGGGCCTATGCAGAATCCGGGCCCCCCTCGCTACGCCTCTGGTTGTCAATGCTATCTTGTACTCAGACTAGTCCACGAAGCAGCTGTAAACCGGGTGATTCAGCTGACGGCCGGTATCAGTCGAGGGCGTCAAAGTTAAACATTAAAAGCAGGAGAGGGGAGAAACTGGAACTGGTGGAGCAATACTGTTACTTCGACATTTTGGTCGAAGGCGGTATCGGTACAAAAGAGGAGGGTTGGCGAGTCGAAAGAGGATCTTAAAAACAGCGAAGACTGCTAACGAGAGGAAATCCCCGTAAATAAAAGGTTTGGCACGGGGCTTGGCGTGGTGGTACCCACGGAAAAAGAATCATAGGGGAGGAATGTGCGAATGGATCAGAGGCGCTTGAATTTTGTGGAGAAGAAAGGAGGAAGCGAGATTGGCTGAATGGGGATGAAAATGAGAAATACTAGTCGAGATTGGAAGCTAGAGGCTCTGATGGAAGGAGTAGTAACTCAGAATGTCGGGAAAAATAGGGAGGAGAACGTGGTCTTTTAAGATGGGATCTAGAAAGGCAGGACACACACTGAACTGAGCAAAGATGAGTGACGTAATTGTCCTGGGATACCCATAAACTGAAACTAATATCTCGCCTATTTGATGAGAGACCAGCGGGCGCACCTTGAATTTCTTTCAGTGACATATCATGGCATGATGAAGACAATCGACGAGGGAAAAGTGAACGGGAAGAATGGAAAAAGGCAGGCCTCGTATGAGTTACATAGAACAGGTCGTAAAGGACGTGAAAGAGAGGAACTACGTTAATATGAAGAGGATGGCCCATAGAAGAATCGAGTGGAGGGCTGCGTCAAACCAATCCTAGGATTGCTGACCCTTGATGATGATGACATCACATCGAAGTTAAACGGCAGCCATTATCTGCGCTGGAAGTAATCTTCAGTAGACGGTCCACGGGGAACAAGGCATAGTAGTAGCATGCGAATCGTCGCCTACAATGTACAGACATAACGTCCCTTCCGTTCCTGACACTCCCGCCTGCCGGAGAGAGGCAGACTGGTGTCATGCGACAAACACAGTCAAACTCGGATATAACGAGATCCAAGGGACCAAATGCTTTTGCTCGTAATATCCGTTACGAGTAGCAACATCCACTGTCATTCACCGTCTTTCCCCCTCTCTCAGGCACAAACGCGTGCTCACACACATCCTACTATTCAAAAGGAAGAGGTGATAAAATAACAAATATTAATATAAGATGATTGAAATTACAAAATGAACAATTTATTCAGTAAACTATCCACATACATAAATGCTAAATTTACAAGAAAAAGTTCTTGGTGCGACAGTACAGCCACTGCTAGTTCATTTGGACTAAATATTTGCTCTTTATAACCGTAAGGCTCTCTAATACAGTCTCGTTTTAACCGTTATATTATATTGCTCATAAAATGCATTATTTCCAAACCACCCTTCGCCCTTTCCTCGCAATAGCCGAGATCTCGTTTTAACCGTGCTCGTTATAAATGAGTTTGACTGTATTTCTCTTTCCCTCTCGCGTGCGGGGGCGGATGGGGAGGTGACACGAGACCCTAATAATGGGGGGGCTCGGGTGACCCTGCCCCGCCACAGCCCCTGCTGTTGTTGGCACGGGATTGTGTGAACAAGCGCGCCTCGACACCTCCCGCCTATTTCCGCCAATCACCACCCCGATTCACCCCAGCCACTGCGGAGGCCAGGGACCACAAACCCGACCCCATTCCGCAAGGACGTCAATACGGTACGACACAGATTTATTTCACCCGAAATTCGGTAGAAATTTATGAAATAATTAATTTCTCGTTCCAATTTCCGCATTAGAATTCTTTCCGCCTTCAAAACTACATGTGTGACAACCGAAGTCATAAAATATCCAAGTTTTCAGCATTTCCTTGCATGTTCTTTCTACTCAGACTCGTCTGGAAACTTCATGCACTTATAATGAAGTTATACTTTTTATTCTGTTATGAAAAATGACAGAATATGCCTCTACCCACACTCATGCCAAATATATATAAATATTGAATTAGGGAGTGAGATTTTACTTAATTCGATTTAAGTAAAAAATATATCTAACGTAACTTGCAACTTTATTAATCATAATCCAGCAAAATTCCCATTGAAAAAGGAATTAAATTTTTCGTTGACTGACCTAGAGTTGAGAATATTCATGAATTCAAAAAACATCGTACTAAATAAACTTTAGTAGAACGCTGAACCAACATGATTTTTGAGAATATGAGGTACAGAAGTGTGGTATGCAATAAGGGTAAGATATTTTTTCATACTGGTATGGCATGGCCAACTATTGGTCAGTTCTGCACTTGATTACGGTGCAATTTCACACCCATGGCAACCAGTCTGTGTGTCAACCTCAGACGGCTGGGAGAAGAGGCTTGAGGATGGAGTTGAGAGGAAATGGAGGATGAGTGTAGAGAAAGTCTGCCGTCTCTTGACGAAAGGTACGGCGCGGGGTATGAACCGGGACCTGCAATTTGGAAGCCAGACATATTGCCACCTAGCGCAGTCGTCACTCCTACGTAGCGATAATGTTGGGAAGGTTTGTTTACACGTAGCAGTTGAATTCTATGTCAGTCAACTGCTAAGCCCCTCTCGCACGTGTAAATAACAGCTGCGATGAGAGTTCAAGTCGATACTGGACATGTGTCGAACACTATCGATCCACGTTCGAGCTATTAGGTACATTGAGGGCCGTCTACTTTCTAGCGGAAATGTATCCAACACAACCGTAACAATCGTCAGCGGAAAGCAATACACGACGTCTGATTACAGGGAATTTGAATATATGTACATAATAACAAGGATACCCCTCCTGGAAGAAAATATTCTGCACTTTAAATAATGTGGACACAAAATAATTGTCAATGGAATTTATTGCTTGGAGAATATCATAACAATTTAAGCATCAATCACTATTGACATTAAACGCTCTTCTTTTTATGGCAACGCCTAACTAGCGGCTTAAGCCGCATAGAAGTTGGACGAGACGTATCATAGCAGTAGCGATAGCGATATATCGCCCATCTCGCGGTTGTCATAGCAGTACGCTACTACATGTAAACGTACCTTCAGAACGAAATACGTGAAATATCGTTCCGCGTCTCTCAACCTCGATCCATTTCGACTCGACGCCCGAGAACCCGTCCTGAATCACTGCAATCAGTTCACTGAGGAAAGACGAAAGAAAAGAAGTGTCTCGAATCAGTTCCCCCACTAATCTGGAACCGGAGGAGTGCCACCTCCCAGCCTCTTAGTCTCCAACTGGAATTATACCATATTTCCTAGTGTCTTCTTTAAATCTCCTTCTGTTTCTGCCAAGACTACTATATCATCGGCGAATCGTAGCATGCTGATTTTCTCCCCGTGGATATTCACTCCCAGAGACTTTTCATTGACTTCTTGGATGGCTTTCTCGATGTAGACATTGAATAATACGGGAGACAGCGCACATCCTTGTCTCACTCCTTTCTTTATGCTTTCTTCTGTACTGCTGGGTCCTGATTTCATTATGGCCACCTGATTTTTATACAAGCTGTGGATAACTCTTCGGTCATTGTATGATACTCCAATTTCTTTCAGAAACTTTAGCATCATATTCCAATCCACGTCGTCAAATGCCTTCTCCAAATCTACAAATGCAACAAACGTCGGTAGATTCTTCTCGATTCTCTTCTCTATAAGTAGCCTGAAGGCCCAAATCGCTTCTTTTGTGCCTTGTTTCTTCTGAACCCAGATTGGTCCTCATTCAGGAACTACTCCGCTTTTCGCTCTATTCTTCTATAGATGATTCTCTTCAATATCTTCGAGGCATGTGCCGTCATGCTAATGGTCCTAAAATGTTCACAGTTTTCAGCTCTCTTCTTTTCGGCAATAGGGATGATGATGTTCTTCTCAAAGTCCGAGGGTATCTCTCCTGTTGAGTACATATCGCATATGGCTTTGTTCAGCAGAGTAAACGTCTTCTCTCCGGCATTTTTTATTAGTTCGGCAGGAATATCATCTATTCCCGAAGTCTTATTTATCTTCAGATCCCTTACAGCTGCATCAAATTCTGATCTTAAGACTGGGGCTCCTAATTCATCCTTATCGACTTCATTTTCCTCTTCGATTACTTCCGCTCTAAGATTGCTTCCAAATACAACTGTTCCAATTATTCCTTCCATCTCTTCACTTTATCCTCATATTCCATAAGAGTTCTCCATTCTTGTCCCTAATGCTGTTACATCTTGCAGCCCGTTCCTCGAAGTGATTTCTCATCATCCTGTAGGTAACTTCCACATTTCCATGCGCGAGGTTGCTTTGTACATCTTCGTATAGATCCTTCATCCACATTTCCCTTGCTTTTCTCGCTTTACGGTTTATTTCATCTCTGATTATTTTGTAGTTAAGTTGCACTTCATCAGTTTCCACATTTTTATATTTTCTTCTCCCTTCAATCAATTCGAAGACTTCTTCTGCAATCCATGGCTTCTTCTTAATAAATTTTCTTCTCCCATGAACTTCTTTTGCTGCTTTCTAGGGCCCGATTTTCATTTTCTCCCATCTCTTCTCTACTGACTTCACAGTCAAATTCTCTTCTATTTTGTTTTCCAATGCCTTATGGAAGGCCATCCGTTGTTGAGGTTCCTTTAGTTTCTCTACTTGCCATATATTCTTCATTGATTTCTTCAATTTCTTGAGTTTTAAGTGGAATTTCATCATCACTAAGTTGTGGTCACTGTCGATATCTGCACCCGGGTAACTTTTGCAGTTCTTCACCTGGTTTTTGAACCTCTGCTTCTCTAAAATGTAGTCAATTTGAAATCTTCTTCTGTCTCCGGGCATTTTCCAGGTATATCTTCTCCATTGGTGGTTTTTAAACAATATGTTTGCCACCACCGACTTGTGTTGTGTTCAGATTTCTGTAAGTCTTTGTTCTCTCTCATTTCGATTTCCCAAACCGTATTTTCCTGTCATTCTTCCATCTTTACTTTCGCCAACGACAGCGCTCCAGTCTCCTAAAATAATTAGGTTTTCTTCTCCTCTTACCTGTTTTATTACTTCAGGGATATCTTCGTAGACGTCTTCCACTTCTTCATCTTCGTAGTCCGACGTAGGCATATAAACATGCACCACAATGGTATCTGTAGGCTTAGTTTCAATTTTTACCATTATAATCCTTTCATTGTAGGTACTGCAGGAAGCTCTTCACGCGCAGCCCTGCACTCTTCCTGAGCATTACGCCAACTCCAGCGTTACCATTTTTTGATCCAGTGTGAATAATTCTATACTTCCACTCTAAATGTCTCCTTCTTCGGGCCATCTCATTTCAATGATTCCTAATATTTCGAGGTTAATTCTTCGCATTTCCACCTTAACACGTTCTCCAATCTCCCGCAGGTCCGAAGTGATCGCACGTTCCACGTTCCTACCCTAAAATGACTATCACACTTGAATGATGTACTCTCTCGGGTAGTCCCCCCCTGGAGATCCGAATGGGGGACTATTTCACCTCCGGAATATTTTACTCGAGAGGGTTCTATCACGTCATAATAAGAAAGAAAGGAGTGGAGTAGCCGCGACTCCTCGGGATAATAATGTGGTGGTTTCCCCTTGCCTTCCACATCGCAGCACTACAGCCGTTAAAGTAAATTTTACCACGTCTATAGTGAAGTGAGTGTCGCTGTACCGACCACTCATGTGTAGAAGAGCTGCTGTCCTCTCCTCCGGCTGATGAGAAGCGTAATTGTTGGCGGCCTCCCGTCGCCAAGTCACGGCATTTTCACAGGTCCTGTATTATATAAAAGCCTACCTTACCCAATGATAGACCAAAACCACCTCGGAGTGCCCCCGCTTCTTGTCTACGACTGCTTATTCTACGAGTGAACTCACTCATCTCGCAGCTAACCTCTATATATAGAGGTCGAGCCACCATCCGCAACCCGGTGGACGCACTCGGTGGCTTTAAGCTCAGCCCCGATTCATAACCAATACTCCCTTTACTAATCTGTAGATACCTACTAACCATGTAGCTGCAAGTGACCCTATTATCTAACATGTTTCCATGTAGTAACCTAGTCGCATGTCAATAGTGCATGTTTGGTGATCTTCACCCCCTGCCACACATCCTCGGGATTGCTTGCAGAGTATCGCGAAAATGTAGATACATGCATCGCAATTTGAAATGGCGCAATTTCCGCCTTGTCATAGGTTTAGATGTGATTCGAGCCGCTCGAAATATTCACTTCTGCGTGCAGTACTTCTATTGGATTGAAATGCAAACCACGTTAGTACAGAGATATTACCTTGAATACGAACGCAAAGGACAGATTTAAATAAATTTCTTCCAGCAAACAATGAGCGACCATGTGACAAACATTATGTAGGTGTAATGTAAGGTAGCCTAGTTTGGTGTGTACGTGAAAAAAGTTCTTTACTAAACTATGGTGATTGTACATTAACCATTGTTAAATGTTAAAGGAGTAACTACGTATTTTCAAATAATTAATAACGCATTAATAAATATTACATGCATATATCTTCGTGGACAGCAATCATTTTTGCACACTCGATGCATACTTTACTACTACAATTCCTTATTACGCGGTACAAATCTTTTTTGCGCTTGTTTATTTTAATACACACCCCTCACCATGCATTCTCACTGCAGGGCGAGCTGCAGACGCAGATCTGTCGGTGATTCTGCAGCGGAAGTGGGAGAGAGCAAATTAAGAAGACTCCTCGACGACGGATCATTCGACGCGAGCGCCTTTTCTTCTTCCTCCACCTTACGCCCGTCCGTGTCCAGGAGAGGGACGTGAGAGCCACGAAGGCAGGTGGGCCACGGAGAAATTAATTACTCCCGGATATTCGCTTAAACGCTCGAATGAACAGGAAATCGTGCGACTGGAATAATGCACACCGCACCGCGCGAGTTCTCGACTGATTTCAATCGATCCACTTACTTCGCCAGAACATGCTAACGGGCATTAAGAACGCGCCAGACTGAGCCCCACTCTCGTCGAATCCTGTTAAACATTTTATTGGTATGAAAAAATTGGCGAGGAAAAATGCTCTTCCTCAGCTCCACAGCCTGTAAAACTAATATGCTGTATTAGACACTTAGTCTAGACCAGGGGCGTCGGAACTATTTTCACTGGGAGGGGCCAACCTTGAAAAGGGCCCGGCTCTTAAGAAAAGGGCTCCTATGAAAAGGGCCCGCATTTTTTTGCGGATAGGAGGGGGTAGAGACTAGAATTCCGCTAAAAGTGCATATGAAGGTGGTATAATATGCGTCAGAAGGGAAAAGGCAAGCTGGAAACAAGTAAAATTTAATTTTTGTTAATGAAGACTAATTTCTCAAGGGCCCGGGGCAAATTCCTGGGGGGGGGGAGGGGGGGCGAATCCCCCCCTGCCCCCCACTTCCGACGCCGCTGGTCTAGACCACCAATAGCTTAAATTTACGCCCACATCAACTGGCCATAACTAGAAATAGGCATAAATGGACCCGAATCTATAAAAAGACTCTCGCGACTGGCCATGTGGAAGTGAGAAGAATGCATCGAAACAAAAATTCAGCCGACCGATGCTCACTCTTTTTGATGGCCGATGGAGTATTCAGCTTTCATGAGCGTGGGCGACACATGGCAAAGAGGAAACCTAAGGCCGGGCACATTAAAGTAGTGTGGAGTAATGACAAAGTCAGTTACGATGAATATCTCAGAACGAATTCAAGGACCGCGAAAAAAGCCTCTTTGATTTCCACAGATAAAGAGGAGGTCTAGGTAGCTCAACTGGTTGAGAACCTGGCCGGAAATCAGGGGGTCCGGGTTCGAGTCCCGGTCAAGGCGAATAATTTTTTTCTCTGTGGAACATCTAGCTACTGTACGATGAATATCACTTGAAAGAATCTTAATATCAACAAATAATGCAAGCCTACCACAGTAAAATATGAAGCATATTGCAAGTTCTTACAAATTACATCCAAGACACGAGAATATGACCAGCGTCGCGAATGGAACTTTTAGATAAGCGTTCTGTTTAAAAATGTTATGTCCTTCCAAGGCCGTAGCCATAAAATGTTTCTGGCTAGGACCTTTTGGGAGCGTGTTCAATGATTCGGAGCTTGAGACAGTCACCATCGATTAATTAGTAAAAAAAGAAGCATATCTACTCTATATTTGTCTCCAAATTTCGGGGGGGTTGAACCCCCAGATCCCTCTCCTCCCTCCCCCCCGCTCGCTACGACCTTGTGTTCTTTCCCACGCCATCTAAATCCATTTGAAGCAGGATAAGCTAAAAGTCATTGCAAACTAATATTTTGCTCATGATGAGAGCTTAAAATTGGACGAAAAGTATGATCATAATGGATAGTATCATATAGCAACACCATTCAGATATTATGATTAGAACTATTCAGACCACTGTTCATAACGGTGATCACTATTCAAATTATGATCGATAACATCAAAATTTAGACAAATTTCAAAATCAATACAACAAAATACATATATGGTTGCGAAATTATCTAAATATACACAGTTGTACGGATTAGATATTTTTATTTCAAACAATCTGATTTCACTTCCATGGAACCTCATGAAATCGTAGCGGATGCCATGCCTAAAGGCAAAATTACGGCAAAAAAGCTAGCCTATTCAAAGTTCACAAACCTTAGAGAGCCCAAAAACAATGCCATCACTACTAGCAATCAATTACAAATTTAATTCTTCGTTCGATGTCGAAACAGAGTGAGCGAGCGCGCTATTGAGAAACTGTAACAGTGCATTCGTCGGCGAAGTTTTCGAACCTCGTTCGCTTATCAAGCAGGCGAGGAAAACGAAGGAGCAACGACCTCTTGTATGTACTTTTGTGAACAACTGAAATTTGCAGTGTATGCTTCGGGGAATGAGCCTCCCATACAAACTTGGTGAGACGATACGAATAGAACTTTGCACTCCCATTGCATACGTGATTTGATGAGGATAGAAAAAAATTAAACTATCACCGTAGGGGAAGGATTTTAAAGGGCCCTCAACAGTTTAGCAATTTTTATTCCGTGAAACTGATACACGACCCCAGTTTCGCGACACGAGGTTTGTGTACCGGGACAGCAAGGCAGGGTGAGATAGCACTTGTTGGCGAACTTCAATGGCAATTGGTTCACAGTGTGTTTTTTCACCACAATGAAAGACCGTACTCAAATCTTTGCCCCATCCAGAAATTAACAACGATGGATTTTACCGAGTATCGAATCATTAAAAAACCATTTCCCCTTTATACTCACTGCTTCCAAAGGTTTTTCGCTGGCGACCCATTTTTCAAACAAATTCAAGCGGCAGACGCAGGGAAGCCGATGGAGGCGAGTAAAAATGCGAATCAAAGGCGAAAAAAAAGAAAGACGAGAATGCTGAGAAAGCGACAGGGATCCTAGACGATACGTGCGGTGCGAGATTACCATTTCCTCAGGCAGGGTGCGTATTAATACGTACGTGCATCAGGGACAGAATAGGGGTCGGTTATGTTTAGGTTGCAATTTCCCGAGAGAACAGCACAAACGGACTTGCTTGCGTCACTCCGCTGCCGACATCGCAAAGATCAATCGCGAGCGGCGAAAGTGAACGCGCGTTGTCGCCGGGTGAGAAGAACGTGCTAATGGGCGTCCGGCACAAAAACCGTCAGCCTGGGCTGCCATTTTTCCAAACGCATCGGAAAAATTACGTCCGAGCGAAACTTATCCAGGGGGGTTGTGTTTGAAACAGTCGAGATTATTTCGAATAGGTAACCAAGGAGTCACGTGGTATAAACAAGAATGGCTCGCAAATTTGGTGTTAAAACCGCTGATTACAACCTCATTCATTGTTTGCACTTATGTTTTATCTCATTTGTGGGATCTATAGTCGAGAGAGATGAGAAAAACTCAAGTGAAAACAAGTTTTGATAATGTAACGAGCGATTCAGAGAAATAAAATTTGCAAACCATTCGTGTTTGTACCACGTGACTCCTTGGATACCTATTCGAGATATTTCCGAAGGTTTCAAACACAACCCCCCAGGAGGCTCTTCAGCCGGCCTGACAGTCCTCCGGCGCCCTATTCGTCGTATCGAATAGCTAAACCCCAGTTTGGCGAAGAAGGCCGTAGGTTGGCAACGCCGCCACACCCGTCACTACTGCGCGAATAAGTGCGTTACACCGTTCCCATCACCATGGCAGCAGCACCCCTACCAGTTTTTTTTCCACTTGTTCTTCCACACCCTGGCTTCCCCCTCCCCCGACCTTTGCCTATAGTTGGCCAACACATGACCATGCCACAGTACGGTGAATGGCGCTGCTGAACGAACCTGCGGAACATTAATGTCCTATATCTCAGGCATTAATAGCGACAATTTCCACCTAGTCAATGTTGATACGGATAAATTGCAAAATCGCTCAATTTTTCGAAGGAAACTCCTTCCACCCCTTTCCTTTGCCTTACTGCTCATTTTTTAACTTCCAACGTTGCTTTGGCTTTTTTCCAGAAGTGTGAGTCACTACATAAGATACTAAAAAAAATACGATTGTCCATCAAAATTAGTGACAGATATAAATTACGCAATTCGGCCGCAGCCGAAAGGATTTCCGTCAATCAGACTTTTTTTTCGAAGCTGCCACGCCCGTTTCGATCAACAAACGCGCTGATTCCATCTATCTCTTTGCTGGCAGGAGACCAATGGATCCGTCAGTCCATGCTAATCAGTCTCCATCACCCCGACGTCCCTGTGTTTTGAAATCCATACTTGGAAGCATCGTATCCAAGGAGTTTTGCTGAAAGATAAGACGACAAAAGCGAGCAGATTATTCGACCAATCGCTTGCACCCCTTCACACCAAAAATGTCCCAAATGGCCAGCAAACCCTCACACAAAGGGTTTGGGCCACGCACAGTAACAGACGTTTAGTAGCTTGACAAGAGCGATACAAGATGACACTGAGGATCTAAATGTATACGCATCGGATCAACTTTTGGATGAACATTAAAAAAAAGGAATTCACACAGAACGCGAAAGAATAAAGCTGAGAAAATAATGGGCCTACGAATCAGCGTGCTCTTAATTCGAGCACTTCATCTCAATATGGAATGTATCCGAGTGCATCCGGCCTCTCTCATCTAGGCTAAACGTGAGCCTCGTATTTTTCCAGGGGCATTCACCCCTCTCATGGCTGCGCAGACGGAGGGAACTCGCGGCCCCTGTTTTCCGCAAACACCCCTTGCCACGAATCGTAGGGCGTGACCGCTTTGGCCGTTCTCCAAAGAAAACGCATCCTCTCCAAAAAATTCATGTTAAAAAATCTTCGTGAAACAACATGCACTAGATTTTTTTAAGAAAGCACATTAACACGGAGGACGGGTCAGTCTGGCGGCTCGGGTACTCGCCTTCCACTCAGAGGGCCGGAGTTCGAATCCAGTAAGTGGTAAATATTTGCCATCGAGATACATGTCCCCACTTGAGTCCTGCCCGGAGAGCATTTCGGGTTCGGTACCCCGTCCGTTGGATGGGACGTCATACCGTGGACCCCTTGGCGCCGCCATGAGGTTTCACCCTACCCTTCCTCCGTTACCCTGAAAGAATCCCTCTCCAGCCTAAACATCCTAATATTCCAATTAGCTCGAACGGCCTTAGCTGTCGGTCGCCTCCCCCTAATAACGAACTAGCTAACGAACAAAACCGTAGAGCTCTTTACGTAGAAGTTGAACAACAACAGTGAAGCGGACTTTTTTATGGTATAAAAGTCAATTAAAAGGGAGTGAAACAAAATAATATTTTAAGACATTCGTAGTAGGCACTACAAGTATTACACGGAAAACGGACGAGCAATAGGTTTTGAAGAATAAATAAAGACGTTACATCCTCATACTGGAAATAGACCGTAATTCAAAATGTCTTGCGAGAGAAAAGAGGAAATAAGAGAGAAAAGTTACTTGATCCTTCAATACCAAATCAACTGCGAAAACAATAATTCGCCGGCCCGGTTGGCGGCGGGGTAAATCCCAGGGTCGCGGGTTCGAATCCCGCCCGGGTAGGTTTTTCACTGCCCGGGGCATGGATGTTTGTACTTATGTAGTTGTTCATAGTTGTAGTACCCGATATAAATACTACATGTGTTGTTTTCGGTTCAATGATAAATTATCATCATCATCGGTCAACAATCCTAGAATTAGTTTGACGCAGTCCTCCACTCGATTCTTCTATCGGCCAATCTCTTCATATTGACGTAGCTCGTCTCTTTTACATCCTTCACAACTTGCTCCATATATCTCATACGAGGCCTGCCTTTACCATTCTTCCCTGTCACTTTTCCCTCGACGATTGCCTTCATCAGGCCATCGTGTATTGTGGCCCATTAAGTTGTCCCAATGATAAATAAATAAATTACAACGAATTTGGTAAGCAAGGGTCGGGATTTCCTCACACACTTTCTCGAAGACACCAATGATTTCGTTATTATTATAGGGTCAAGAAAGATTAATTATCAATATAGGCAAGAAAAATAGTACACACAGGAAATTAGGTATCACATGCGTACACTACGTGTATTAAACACTGATCTGTATTCAGTTATCTTCCAATAAACTCGTGAAATATTTTTTTAAATATGATATAGTGAAATAATCAAAAAATCTTTTTTGGTCACGAAAAAGCACTGACTTCATGATACTGCTGTCGATGTCGAAGTTCTACGACAGAACTCGACGATACTGACAATTCGACTTCAAATAAGTAAGGCAATTACTATCCTGCTTCCCCACTTAGCAAACGAACGATTTCAGCGTGGACACCATATTCTCGAACTACGGCAATGTCTAGATTGACTCTTCAGAGTCTCGGCCAATCCAATAACATCCACGCCAAGAAGGTTAGAAGATAGTACTTAAGGAGGAGGCATCGAGCTAATTTGAGGAGCCAGCGGCCATCTTGGTAGGCACGGACATACGTGCTGGATTCACAACACTTGCATGGATGAAGTTGTTTTTTTACGCGGAAATATTTGAAGTAGTAAGATGACTAATGTAATGGATTTCTAAAATTCATCGAAGAAACACAGGAAATAAGGGAAACAAGATCCAAATATGTAGTTTGAAAAGGATCAATTCGAACCATTTTTAGCAATAAAATTAACTCCCAGAGGAATCAAATGCATTAACACTTCCCTTATATAGCCTCAGGAAAATTAAGTGACTCGGCAGCGATGAAATTTGCGTACAATATCATTGCTATTTATGTTTTCATAAACATGAAGTCTCCGTAAGAGTCCGTATAAAACGCGATGTATTCTACGGAGTATGCATAGAGCCTAAAATCCTTCGCAAGCCCTCCCATTCCGGCTTCATTGTCAGCTACGTTAACGCTCCTCCAGTACATCCTTTCCTCCTTGTTCCACGCCAAATGGAGGTGACATCAGGACTGACTTTTTATTGCTGGCGAGGGTTGACAATGGCAAATCTTTTGCATTCCATCGTGAAGGACCTCCTCAATAATACCACCGTGAATAACCCTTATCCGCGGTGGAATCGACATTTCCGAGCCTCGGATATGTCAGACTCCCGCTTATGACAAAGAATCGTCGATCCATTGGCGTCATATGCTCTGCAATCTTGACGTCCGAGAATTCCTGGATTGGATAAGACCCAATGATGGACTCAAGATTACATTCACATGTGAAAGTTATGACGCCCAAATTTAAATAAAACTTGAAATACACGTGCATTATTAAATTGTATTTGTTATTACGTTATCCCCTCGATGTTGTTCCAACAATGCCGAGACCATTCCTATATTGTCCAGGTCAGAGTCTCCATCACGGATCTTCAAGACGGATCATTTTTTCAACTAGGAGATTTTTAGGAGATTGAATACGCATTTGCGGTTCTTATAATTATCATATTATAAATCTAGAATGGGTCTCTAGAACAATTGCGGCAAACAGTTCGCTTCTAGAGAGGTTGTCGTTCTCGATAACAATGGCGAAAACGCAGGAACTCCTCACAGAGAAGGCAGGTAAGTCGCTCACATTAGTTATCACGACATCTCAACAGGTGAGAAATACGACCGGAAAAGTGATGAAAATAAGTACCAAAAAACTATTTGCATAAATATCATGCATTCTAAAAATCAACCAGGAAAAATATGTGAAAATGACCTTTTTATTATCAATTTGTGCTAACAGTACGTAATAGTTAAAGGAGAGTCTTTTTACTATTATTCCCCTTTAAATCGTATGATACGCCGTCTTTCATTAATGAATGAATGAATTAATGAGACTACTAGTGTTGGCATTAACTTTTAATAGTGCTGTCACATTTATTTATGCCAAACTAGAGAATGCTGCATACACACACGCTACGCTTATAGATCGAAGAAAATACGACTTCAAGACGAGTGCAAATCCTCTTAGGACGACGGTTACACTGTCGGCAAAGATAAAAGGGGCTCTACAGCCAACCTGCCCCTACCAAACAAGTTAGCATTAGTTTATCGCAGTCTCCACACCTTCTGGAGAACCACACCCGTTTTCCACATTCCACACCCTAAGGTTAAACATTTTGCAATATCTTAGAAAAAACCTATACTAAAAGTCGAGCATAGCTACTCAGTTGTGTGGCGGATTTTTCTTATATCCTTCGGTTCAGCATCTCTAAAAATGAATCTTTCAGTAGTAACAGTTCAGATCTTTCGCGTAACTGAAATTTTCTCTTAAAACCGGAATGTACACATATTATAGTCGAGTAAAAAAATGCTGCGCGCCAAAAGGCACCACTAATAGGCCCCCACAGGAGCTAATTATGTTGCTCATCGAAAGAAAGCTTTAGAGAGAGTTTTAGAGGCGTCAAAAGAGGTTTAAGTGACGACAAATAACACGTTAGGTGCCGACACGCCGTTCCACACGAGGGATGTACAGGGAAACCCCGCGCCCATCTACTGAAGAGAGATTAACTGGCACAACAATGAGATATGCATCTTGAAGAAGTACAGTTTCGGGCTGTCTGCACCTATTCACTGCCTGAAATTTACAGAGGCTAAGCAAAAATGTTGCTGACGGAAGGCGTTAAATAATTTTCACGTTACTGCAAGGTTGCCTTCAGATAAGCTTAATACCCAACACACAGAGAAAATGATGAATATGAATGTATGAATACGCTTCAATGATGAGTTTGGCAGCGAAGCAATCTTGCTAAACACGAGCGAAACTTCGTCAAGTCCATAGTTGAAGCATCTATAAGTTCACCTGGGCTGATTCACGCACCAGCGGCACCTACGTATGGATCGAGTCAATGAGGATGGAGGGGAGGGAATAAGCACGGAGAGGGGGGAGGGAGGGGGTGGAGGGGAGAGATCGATGATCGCTCTCTCCCCCCCACTAGTGGGGAGGAGTGCCACTACACTCACCTCTTGTTCGCCCTCTCCCAGAGCGGGGAGAAGAGCAGCAGTTGCCGCCGAAGAACCATTCGGGGGGGCGGCCGCCAGGTGGAGGGTGGTGGCGCACTGGTGGTGCTCGTTGGTGCGGAGGCCCCGGAGCGGGGCCGGGGGGGGCAGGAGGAGCAGCAGGGACAAGAAGGCAATGACGGCGGCGAGGGCGAGGAGGAGGCGGGGCGAGGGGCCTCTCGTTGAGGGCGGGACCGCGGAGGAGAGGTCAGTCGGGGGCGCCCCGGGGCAGGAAAGGGGGCGACGGCGGGCGAGGGCGGGGCGGCGGAGGCGATCGACGAGGGTCGTGGTCAGGCGCGGCGGTTCGGGGGAGCGCGGGAGAGGCGAAGTTCGGCGGGCGGGGGCGACGGACGCCCCGGGCGGAGCGCAGGGGGGCGGCCGGTTGGCTCCGGAAGACTGGACGTCGGCGGATGAAGGATTTGAGCGATCGGGGGCGGGATGCTGAGGGCCTCGCGCGGCCGAGGGCCTCGGGGGCTTCGGAGGGGCAGTCCGCGGCGACGAGGATTGTGGGGGCAGGTGGCGGGGCAGTTCCGGAGCGAGAGGTATGAGGAGAGGGTCACCCGGAGGAGTAGGGCATCGGAGGGCAGAGGAGTAAGGGCAAGAGGCGGCGAGGAAAGGACAGGGGGGCAACGGAGACGGGGTTCGAGTCCGCGAGGAACGGTGGGGCAACGGAGACGGGGGTCGGAGGCTGCAGGGGGTGGGGAGGCGGGGCGGGGAGAGGGGTCGGGTGTCGGCGGGGGCGGGAGAGACGCGGTTCGGGGGCGAGGGGCGGGGCGAGGCCGTGGGGCGGGAGGTGGGGCAAGGCGGGAGGGACGAGGCGCGAGGAGGCGGCCGCGGGGGCGAGGCTCGAAGCGAGGCCCTCGGGGAGGGCGTCGGCGGAGGCCCCCTCCGGCTCACCTGCGGGGGGGCGACGGGCGGGGGCGGTGCGGGTCGCCTCCGGGCGGGAGGGGCAGAGGCGCGCCGGGAGGCGGCCGAGGAAGAAGACGCCCTCCGACGCGGAGACTGCGGCGACAGTCGGGTCGAGGCCTTCCGGAGAGAGGAGAGGGGGCGGGGCGGGGGAGAGGGCTGCTGCTGCTTCGCGGCGGACCTCGGCCGCGGCGAGGGGCGGCCGTCTGCAGGCGGCGGAGGGGGCGCGGGGGCCCTCCGCCTGCGGGGAGGCAGCGAAGAGGACCTCGAGGGAGATCTGTGGACGGATGTCCTGCAGGCGGATGGCGTGCGGGAGATGTTAGGAGGGGGCGGCGGCGGCGGGGCCCTCTTCTTGATGCTGGGGGCCCTGGGTTTGGGCAGTGGGGGCCGAGGAGGCGGCGCGTGCTGGCGGCGGCGGGAGGAGGGGGCTGGGGACGGGAGGAGCGGCGGGGGCGGCCGCGGGGGGCGGGAAGGGGCGGGGGGCGAGGGCGGAGGGGGGCGGGGGGGCGGCGAGGGCTTGGGCGGGGGGGAGACGGAGGGCAGCAGAAACTCGGTGCGCGGGAAGCGGCCGTAGTTCCCCACGAGGGGCCGAGAGGGCGCGATCTCCTTGGGGACGTAGGGGGTGGGGCAGGAGGAGGAGTAGAAGGTGGAGGGCGGCGGCGACACGAAGTAGAAGGAAAGGATGGGCGAGAGGTTGTCGTCGGAGGACTGCGAGGGCGAGGAGACCACGAGCTGCGGCGGGGAGGGGCGGGGGGCGGAGAGCGGGAGGGGGCGGAGGGGGGCGGGAGCGGGGCGGTCCAGGGCGGAGGGGGGCGACGCACTCCTCGCCTCGCAGACGGACGGCTCGCGAGCGATCGGCACCCGACCGACGGACGCTCACGACGGCAGCGACGCCCTCGCCAAGCGGCGGCGACACTCCATTCCAGGCGGCGCTGTAGGGATCCACGGGGAAGCTCGGACGGAGGGCGCTTTTACGAGTGTTTTTACGGGACGGACCACGGCCCTAAAAACTTCTATGGAGGCAAGGCGGGGAAATCCCGAGATGGCGATCCCGAAGCGAAGGAAGAATTCGCACGGGGCGAGGGAAGCGGGAGGGAGCGAGGGGGGAAGGGAGGGGCCTTTGACCCTTGCCGTGACCCCTCGGATAGGGGTACACGCCCTCGCCCCACCCCCTCCCTCCCTCAGCTCAAAGCCATTCGCCGGAGGACGGAGCCAGGTGGAGACGGATGCGTGCAGCGCGGAAGGGCATTCGACACGGAAGAAACTCGGCGAAAGCACAGGAACAGTGAAGGAATGGATGAAGGGAGGGGGGGGCGGCGGGAAGGGGCGGCACGGAAGCACAGGGGGGATGGGGGCGCCTACGGAGTGGTTAGGGTGCGGCGGGGGGGGGATTGCGGTGAGGCAGGGGAAGGGGGGGTGTCGTGGAGAAAGGACGGTTTTTGGGGTGGAGGAGGAGGGGCTGAATGGATCTGAATATACAATGATCGCGCCGGTAATGGCTCCGGCTTACCCAGCGGGCCAAATAAAATAACTCCAATCTTCCCCATGAGTTGGACACGACCAAAATTACAAATGGGGGGATGGGGGGTGAAGAAAAAAATATGTACATGGGGCCATGAGCAGCCATAGCAAAGGGAAGTAAAATGGAATGAAACACATCGTAATCCCCTCTCCCTGATCAAATCCAGAGTCTCGCCGCATAACCCTTTTGAATATGGGATCCTTTTCATTCCACTGCAATACTCATGCACGTACCTGTAACATTTCGTTATTTCCGTAAAAGTAAAAGTGCAATCTTATGTTCTGATTTTCAGGGCACCTTTCGTGCTCTAGGCCATTAATTATCTATTGAAGTTTCGTAAAGATTGAATCACAACGTCGGATCAATAAGCAATGACAAATTCGTCCGTACATCAGAGGGGTTATCCTTGTTTTATGCTAATTAGCATCTACGGACGTTTTCTTCAATTTTACGTCGTCATGAAGTTAAGCATTAAAATTAACTCGCAATTTATCCATTAAAGAATTCCATGAATGGCGACTAAAGTGAAAAATGTCGATGACGCAAGAAGGAACTGCACAGCACTTCTGATATTCATGAAGACTAACAGTAAAACTGAAGAAACATTCAGACTCGAGAATCATAAATTAAAGAGCGGGTTGATGTTTAAGGCCTCGGGAGCGAAGGAAAAGCGGTGACATTGAGTGAAGAAGGACGAGGCATGGGGAACGAAGGATGTGGAGGGGAAGGGGAACTCATCCATAATTCGAGAGATGAGTTCCATCAGCTGAGCGCGACAATCACAACCTACAGGCGAAACAAAAGCATAACTAAGGCGCGCTGTTCACTAAAAAAGCAATTGCAAATTTAGAATCCAGACAGGTTTCGAAGGGAGGAGTTCACATCGATTAACAGACTCGTTTAGCATTAAAATGAAAACACTTTATTAACGAGGCACAACCAAGGACTTCAGCTAACAACCTCACTCGAGTGTAACCCTTAAACGGGAATTCAACAGTAAGCCTTTGCATTCTGAATAAGTAAGGCAACAGCCATTGAATTTCATCGCGAAACGAATTTATGTGCATTTTCTATTATATAGAAGGGAAACTGAACTGAAAATCCCGGTTAGTAGCAATTCCCGATTTGAAGAGCATTCCCCTTCAGAGAATTATCTTGTCACCCACGAATTTGGAGAATATGCACGACCCCGCACGTATTTAAAAATTTAGAAAAAAATAAATGCCATCACCTGATCATATGAGTTTCAGGTGCCTAGAACCGCAGCAAACTCGAGGGTTTAATTAAATAACAGGATATGATATGACACCAGAAAAGACTGTTTTACCTTCTGAGCTGTACGAACGTCTATCAGAAATCAGGAGATGATTTATGCTGTACGTAAATATATTTGTTTTCTTGCTCGGGCGATTTCAGATTTGATCATACAATTGATATGATTACTAGATTACGCAAACTGTATCACGTCTAAAGCCCGAATCACACGATCATTTTTCTCGTCCCTTTAAAGGGATCTTTTAAGCTATAGCTTTCAGGGACCGCAAAAATGATAGCTCAAGCTATCATTTCGCTGCTCACACGATCATTTTCACCGTCCTCTTTCGTATCATTTCTGTTTGCGAGATACGGTAAACAACTTCGTAACTATGGATGATTTACATCGTCGTCGACTGCTTTTGGCTGCAGCCAAACGTTTCTTTCAGAACGGGCGCCTGATTGGCTAAATGACAGGCCCGAGGGACGGAAAAAAGGACGTGCTCAAATGACGAAAAAAGGGATAGCGATCCCTATCACTGCCGCTATCCCTGTAGTGATCAAGTCAGACGATCATTTTTAAGCTATCATTTGAGCTACCCCTGAAAAGGGACGTAAAAAATGATCTTGTGATTCAGGCTTAAGATTACGGAGTTAGGTACAGACTCATCGTTGATAAGCTTTCTCACTCAACTAAGTTGACGATAGCGAAAGTCGATTCACGATATTGTTATCCTAATCAGAACACAGGCATTGTGAAATAAATTTACCTCACGACTACCCATACTTTCGAGACGATGGTTAAAGTGGAAGACTTGACAAATAGCGGTGTTTGAGATCTGGTCTAATTATGTGCAAGTCATTTACTTCACACCAAACAGAACAGTTGAAATAAAAACGTGACCAAACAGAACAGGGTGAAATATGCTACGCCACATTGATTCTCCAGAACTTCAGTCGTTTTACCTTTCTCTCCGACGCTTGGCATTTCCGTCATTAAGGGAAAAAAGTAACGTTAAAACCCCTTTCATAATGTTTAAACCCTTGGCTCGATTTCATCGTCCAAACTCCGAGGGACGACGTAAACTAATCCAGTGTGGCCTCGTGCACTGACACATGCTCTTCAGCGACAGCAAATCGCGCCAAAACAATATAATTTCGCTAAAGACACGCTTTCACTTTGACAAGATCCTGCCGCGGATCCTGGGGCGTGGAGTACAGGAAAGGAGTGAAGGGGTTAATAAATAAAGACGGTGGAGGAGTAAGAAGAGCTGGCGTTAAGGGAAGAGAGGGCCTTCGGGGGATGGATTAGGGAGCCGACGAGAGAGAGAGAGGGTGAATGGAGGGAGTTTGAAGTGGAGTGCGGAGGGGGAGGGGAGAACGGGTGGGTGGGTAGGCAGTCGCGGGGGGGGGGAGGGGTCGGCAGACTTGACTCAAGCGCCGCCTTTCGGTTTAGAGATCGGGGCAGGCGCACAGTCGCGAGCACACAGACCCAAGCACGTGGGGCACATGAGGGGGAGGGGAAGAGCGGGCGCGGATCGATACGGGAACGATGGGAACAGGGTGCGGCGGTGGGCGGGGAGACAGGGGGAGGGGAAATTAAAAGCGCGGCATCGGGGGGGAGGGGTATTGAGGGAATTCGTTCGAGGGGGCGGGGGAGGTTGTTTGGGTGGCAAGGATTCGATAAAATCTCCATGCGCTCCTCCTCCGCGGAAATGAAATCAAGTGGCTCTCTTTCGACGGACGCGGAGCGGGGGAATGGGGGTGAGGGGGTTGCGATGGGGGGAGGGAGGGGGCTGGATGGTGTGTGCCGGGTTGTGGGGTGGAACCCACGCCATCTCCATTTGCATCCGAGAAGGAGAGAGAATGATAATTCACACGCCACGCTTTCGAATTAGGGGAGGGAAAGGAATTCATGGGCACATACCGAGGCGCACTCGAGAATGTGTCCGACCTCCCCAATGAGAATAACACGAGCCCTTAATTGGAGAAGTCGAACGATAAGAAACTCGCCGCTGACGCCGCTCATAAAACATGCTGTACGGCTCATAACACCACGATAGGAATTAAGGCAGGAACATGGTCTCATGATTTGTAGTCGCCCCCCCCCCCCACTCATTGCGAAAGAACAGTAACTACTCTGCGAGAATTTCCAGCTAAATGGAAACAGAAACCTTCAGAGAAACGAGATAATAACTGTTGAGATGATGGCAATGCCGAGATAAGTGAACAGGATGGAAGTTTTTCGTTAAATATATAAAAATAAATTTTACTTAAATTGGATGTCTGTCCTTCTATTACTTTTTTGTTTTCGGAAATATGAAACATTTCTTTGAATAACCTCTTTGATAAATTTGTTCAGAATCTATAATTTACTAAATTAAACAATTCTTCAACAATAAAATAGTCAAAGCATCGAAATCACAAATGTAAATAAAATATCAACAAACTTGAAGTTAACGTAATCTTGAAGATTTTTTTACATATTTTTCTTTTTAATGACTGTTTATTGTATATTTTAAACCATACTGTTTTTAAAAATGGATTGTAAACAGTTTTTCATAATTAATCACAGCATTACAGCCTTGAATATTGATACATAAATACCCGAAACGTGGGCAAAAGTTTTGGCATTTTAATTCTAATTGACCCAAACACCAGACTATGAAAAATATACATCATGGTATAAATAGCAGTTTCGGAACTAGGCTTTCTAGGAGTTCCAACTTCCGATGTTCTGAGACAAGCACGGCACACGAGACGGAAACCCAACTCGATGCCAGGCTAACACATTTGATTCCTAGCAGCCACCGAGAAGAATATGAGGAACAAAAGATGCTTGGCGCGGGGTAAAAGAAAGGATGGAGATGGAGAAAGCCGGGACTGCACTTAGAGGCTATCCGAGGACCGACCGATTAGTGAAGGACTCCTTGAAGGTGGACCTTCCAGATGTTGCACTTAAATAGAACGGGGAATATCTCGAAATGGAAGGGAAAAGGATGCAGAGATTGCATGTTAACTCCACAACTGGCAATCTGAGATTCCAACAAAATGTGAAAACTAAAACGCCACGTGATTTGTCGCACTTTATACACATTTAGGCTAAACTTCCTGAAAATCCATGATCGCAGAATGTGAAATAAAATTGATTTTCACATAAATATATGTGAAAATTACAAAGTTTTTCTTATCCAGTGTTGTTACCTAAGGATACATTACGAGTAAGCTCAGGAAATTGCCTAAAATGCCTATTGATTCTTTTACTCAGGAAACCAATTTTATGAAGTTTTAATTTCATTTAGGATCATTTATGGCGAAATTAAGGCAATATTTACTGCCTAAAATACCTATTTTACCTTTTTATGACTTTTTCGGCTGATATCGCCTATTAAAGGGCCTAAAAAAGCAATATCCTTCTCAACGTCAACAAACTTCTTTTTAATACGGAGCTGGTCTGTTATTTCAGGTTCTTTCCTCATATTTTTTAATCCATCAAGGTTGAAATAAGATCATTAAACATGCATAAAGAAAAACCATCCAAAGTATTATTATACTTTGAATATGAATATTGAAGATTTATCCAATTTTATAAAATTCAATATCATAAAATATAGAATACTACTTATACAAAGAGTAGGAAAATAACTAAGGTAATTTTACGTGATCCTTACATGCGATGGTTACAATTGCCAAAAACTTGTTTTTGAAGCTTTATTTTAATAATTTTAAGCTTTTCTTTAAATAGACACTGCCTGAAATTCTGCCTTTACGGCCAGTATTGATAATCATGGGGAACATGGCTAAATACTGCATTATACTCTGCAGATAAAATGATTGAAATACGTGAGGCATGTGACATGAATAATGTGCGCTGCATCAGTTCGAACGTCATTTTCACCCAATTAAATGTACACTATGCAACCGATGTTTCTCATCTTTTATACTACGTGTCAATTCTGTCTATAAGAAAATTAAGCCATCATGGCGCATGAGTAGGTTTTCTATAGACAACAGAATATCTGGATGAAGAAGCAAACTGCATTTTCGAATCCAAAGGTTATATCTCGGTGTTGATACTGATCCTACGTTTATCAGATGCAATTTTGGTTAACTACCATCGATCATGTCATCGCTGGAGGCAAGAGGGTCATTCCATTTAAAATGGACAAATTTTTCAGAAATATCTTGCTTCACCACCTCAGATTTCAACTAAAATTGGTGCATATATACTGACAGGTTGACAACTTTCCTGAGCCAAAAGCCATTCCCTGTTTTAGCAGAAAAATTTCGCCACTTAATTATAGGCAGGCATGCATTGCGTTAACGCCTGAAAATCGTCTTTTTACACTTATTCTACAGGCTGCGGCAGACTGGTTTTATATGACATACACCTGTAAAATATGGCAATAGAAAGCATATGAAGTCTACATATTATCAGAGGAGTTTTAAACGTACTTTTCGCCAGAATAAGTGTCTTTTTGTCACTGTAAGTGCAACTTCCTAATTTCATTTTCTTCACAAGTTTAGCCTAAAATTACACCAAGAAATAATATTGAATGCTGGCCAGTTTTTTCTCACCGTAGCACTCATACGTACCTAGTGTATAATATATATTAATAAACATGGAATGTGGGCATTTCTCACTAAGGAAAGATCACTTGAATTTGAGAAATTTGGCAAAAAATTGGTTTTTCGGAGCTAAAAAAGTCCATTTGGGACAGGGTTTAAACATTATAAAAGCATTGTTTTAGAAAGTCTTAATGTTGCGCTTTTAGATACAAAAAGAATTGGTTTTTGTTTTTTAGGGGTTTGAGATATATGGTCGGTGTAAAATCAGTGCTCAACTCACGCATGGACCTAAACAGACTCTCATTCCGACAATACTATACTTAAACAATCATTAATACTCATGGTATTGGGTTTAAAAATTAGAAAATCATTGAGATAGAAAGTCTAATGTTCCTAAATCAGGTACAAAAAGAAATTTTTTTTTAGTATATGAGGAGTTTGGGAGATATGGTCGATATGTAAAAACAAATGTTCAATTCCCACTGACAATGGGCCTACACAGATTCGCATTCAAACAATACTATATTTTAACCATCAATACTCCTCGTGGGATTGGGCTTAAAAATTAGAAAATCATTGGGTTAGAAAGTCTAAAAGTTGCTGAATTAGGTACAAAAAGAAATGTTTTGTTTTTATGAGGTGTTTGGAAGTTATAGTCGATGTAAAAACGGTGTTCATTTTTCACAGGAAATGCGCCTCATCACACGCATGCATTCCTACAATACCTTTTTTTGACCTTCATTATCTTATTTACACAGATAAAAAATATGAATAGTAGCACTGACACTTTGTAGTACGGACAACAATTTATTAATGGATGAACAGTTGCCCGGAGGTTGAGTTGGTTCCGGAGGTCCTGACCTGACCTCGTTGAAAAATATCAGTAACCGATTGAAAATGGTTATTTAAAAACAAATTGAAAAATAATGATTATAGCTGGTTTATATCTGAAAAAGGGCCTTCGCGTGAAAGACAATGTGAAACTAACATAATATATAAAATAGGCTTGAAACCTATACGCCCAGCAAAAATTTAGTTAGTTTTTATGAGTCGAAAATAACAATTATGGTCACTAGGGTAAAGGGGGGTGAATCGGACCAGCGGGTGAATAGGAACGCTTTTCAAAAAGTGCGCTCAGACCCGAAACGGTATCACTTGAGACTGACTACGTTTTAGGAATTGCTTCTTTGTAATCTTGTCCTTCTTGTAGAGTGAAAACGAGAACTCGACGACTGAATTTAAGCAAATGATACTCTGTCGAATGGAAGCCTACCATACGAGAGAGGTGTGAAATTGGGTATTTAGAAAACCTCGTATAGGTTCAAAGTAAGGTGACATTGTAGCGCTTACTCAGATTTCAAGTTTTTCTTTCCTGAAAGGAAATCTAATACCATAGCTGCCACATTAGGTTACTTTTTTGAGCCTTGTATGAATATCGGAGTTACCAAACATGATACAAAATCATATTACTTAGTCGGGTGAAAAGGACCAGCACGCGCAGGAGTTCAGTTCCAAGCCGCTGATCGAGGGTGAAGCATTGAACCAGTTATACTCAACTGACACTTGGAAAAATTCCTTCTGCTACTGAAAAGTAAGTAGATATACAACTAATATTGATAAATTGCTTACTTACACTTAATGTTTTACATTAAAAACATCAAATGTTTATAAGAATGTTTGAGCGAAAGTGGCTAAAAATTTGTTTTTAGGCCATACTCTTTTATTTAAGTATTATAAGAAGTTTAATGGAATAAACCTATTTTAATGCTATTCTATATCACGTTATAGATATTTACTACGTATAACGAGGAGGAGGAAAGAGATTTTCCCCGTCATAGAGGTGAATTATTACGGCGACGAGCACGATTTACAGGCTGAGCGAGAGGTAAGCTACCTTCGTTTGATGTAACATATGTTGTGTACTGTTCCATATATATTAACCAATTATTCGCTGAAACAATATCATAAAACATACGCATTTCGTGATGGAAATTTATTGTTAATAATTCACATTGAGTTCCATACCTATACATTCTACATTACTCAGTGGTCTATATTTTCCAATCTGAAAGAAAAGGAGGTGATATAATGTACGTGATAGAGGGATTGCCAGAGTATTAAATATTATATATGGCAACAGAATTAGTTGTGGAATGCCTTACAACCTCCTTTTGATAGCGTAACATTAGCAAAATTTCATTTAAAACGTATTTATGAAAGTGATAATTTTCGCTTACCGTTAACGTTTTTCCTTTTGGATTAAGATGGGGAAGTACCGGCGAAAAACGGAACAGACATGGACAGAGGAGGATATGAGAATGGCGCTGAAAGCTTTCAGAGAGGGAAGAAGCATGAGGCATTCTGCCGAACTTTTCAATGATCCCCGTACTTGCCTCTATCGTAGGATAGTAGCGGATACGGAAAAATTGAAGACAAGAGGGGGGCAAAATGTCTTCTCAGTGGAAGAAGAGGAAGCATTAATTAGAATAATTCTTAGGTTATGTGAAATTGGGTTCGGATTGACAAGAGATGATGTCATGAAGGTGGCATATGAATTTTCCATTGAAAACAACATAAAAAACAATTTCTGTGCGTTAAAAAAACGAGCACGCAAGGATTGGTTCTTGAATTTTATATCTAGACATCCTTTAAGTCTTCGAAAACCCGAAGGTTTGTCAGTGGCTCGAGCTGAGGGTTTAAATAAGGAAGATGTAGACGATTTTTTTTCAAAGTTAACTATTTCGATGGCTGAGGCTGGAGTTATGGATAGGCCCCACCTTATATACAACGTTGACGAAACGGGATGTGTATTAAATAATCGCCAAACCCAAAAGAATGTTGCAAGAACAGGATCTAAGGTAGTCATATAACAGACGTCAGTGGAAAAGGGGGAATTGGTGACAGTTGTTGCGTGCTGCAATGCAAGTGGACATTACATACCACCTTTTGTAATTTTTAAGGGGAAAAAGTTCCATAAGGAATGGGAGGATGGATTTCCGTTGGGATCTAAAATTTTTATGTCCGATTCAGGGTGGATAAATGAGGATCTTTTTTGGAGTTTCAAGCAAACAGGATTCCTGGCCGATGCATTTTAGTCCTCGATGGCCACGCATCACACAAGACTCTTCCTGTTCTACTGTTCTGTGAAAGGAATGAGATCACTCTCTTATCACTGCCCAGCCACACTACACAAAGGTTGCAACCTCTGGACAGGTCTTTTTATAAACCATTAAAGACATACTACGATATTGAAACAAATGCGTATATGACAGTTTGTAAGGGGGATAGAAAGATGACTACATTTAATTTTGGTCGGCTTTTTCGAAATGCATGGAGCAAAGCCGCAACAATCGGCAACGCTGAAAATGGATTCCGATCAACAGGAATATTCCCTCTGAATCCGGGTATCCTGACGGAGTTAGATCTTCATCCTTCTAATCTCGGAAGCTCACACGCCCCAGAAGAAGCATCAACTCCTTTTTCGACAAACTCATCTTCCGATCAACAATTAACTGCCAGTCCCTATAAAGAAAGCCAATCCTCGACATCAACATCTGAGGAATCGTCAAATACTTTGGGTAGGTCTTTCCATAATTTACTACCTACACCAGAAAAAAGAATGAAAGTCAATGTGAAAAGGTCAAGAAAGCAAATTGCTCAAATACTTACTTCTCCAGCTGTAATAGAAGAAACAAAGCAACGACTGAAGAAACAAAATATTAGGAACGCGAAGGGAACTTGCAGAAACTTATATGAATCATCTTCAGATAGGGACGGCAATACTGAGAATGGGGAAAACTCAGCTGATGATACGCTTTGTGGCTTCTGCTCCAAGTCTTATAATTGTGCGAATTCGTCAAAGTTTAGAGACTGGATTAAGTGCATGAAGTGTAATTGTTGGTACCATGAGCTGTGTGTAGGTGCTAAGGGGCGAGATAAATTTACTTGTGGTAAATGTGCTTAATTGTTTTGGTAAATTTGTTCTATTTCGTTCTATATGTTCAGATTTGGTGATGTATGTCTATTTGTAAAGTTATGTTTGACTCTAAGAAGGTGTCGTCGAAATATCTCCAGACTGCACTACATTGTTAAAAGCAATGATGTAAAATTTCAAAATTTTATGGAATAAAACTTAAGAAAACTAAAATTTATAACGTTATTTTACTGGTCCGATTCAGCCTCTAATCTGGTCCGATTCGCCCTCCAAGTCGTCGGGCGAATAGGACCATGCAGTCTCTTGAAGAAATTGCTCCAGGACCGTTCTATTCAGAGCAACCACGCTGAAAATTGCGTTTTAAACTGGAAAAAGCATCAAGTCCTTTGCTGATAATGCTTTCAGAATGTAACTGTTTACACAAACGAGGAAATCGACGATTTTCCTTTTTGTGGCCCGATTCACCCCCCTTTACCCTATTTATTGATTGTGGATGTAAGATTACTGCTATTTTTTGTGGACAGTTGAGTGAATAAATTATGGAAGAATCCCTTACCGTCCAGAATTTGTATTTCAGCGCCTGCAAAAGGTATTTTAATTTTTTAATTCGTCGCATTGTTTCCCGTTTTTCTTCCTGACCTGACGCGAAAGAGCTCTCAAATTTAATTTCTTTTACTTCCAAATGAAGAGCTAAATGATGCTGAGGGGTAGGCACCTTCCCCTCTTCAATTTCACTATGGGCCTCATCCTATTCTTGTACCCCGCATTCACACCACCCGGTACAACACGAATTTCAGTCACAAGTCCCTCGTTCCCAAATAACGTTTAGTCACAACAATATCCTGGGCAAGGGCCTAGCCACGCTGACACACCGGTTCCCGTGACATCACCGAAGTTAAGCAACGCTGGGCCCGGACAGGGGTTGGATGGGTAACCCTCCTCCATACCTCTACCGCGGTGCTTTTTTCCCTGTCTGCAAGTGGCGGGCAGGTCTAATGGCAGTTAAAACTCTTTAATTAATTATCAGGGACTTCGGTTGATCCAGGACCAAAGAAGAGCAGAAGAGCTTGCATCATTTAAGCAATGTCCTATCACCTCGCGTGAGGCTGAGAAGTCATTTTCATTCTAAAAAACAATCCTGACTGACTCTCAGCATCAGTTTACAGGAGTACATGTAATGTAACTTGAAATAAGTAAATCTTTTGTGTTTTATATTTCTTCAATTTATAAGCCAATATTATTTGGAGTTTTAACCTCTTTGCTCTCCATCAGTTTTACCAAAAATTAATCGTGTATTTCAGCCCAAACTTAAGATTTCAGATAACAGCGGCAATAACCCGCATTATGTTTCTAGATGGCCGCGGTGGCGGAGGGGTGAAGTATTCGCCTTCTAATCTTGGGATTACGGATTCGAGTCCTGCCTGGGTGGGTATTTCACCACCCAAGGCGTAGATGTATGTCAAGTTCTGTTTGCCTGGTCCCTGGAACACCTGATTACAGGCTTATCTTTTTGGGATTCCAGGACCGTCACGATTGTCCGAAATGCAAAAAATATTTCAAGAGCCTATTTTAAATGCCTATTTTGAAATTTTTAGTGCCTATTAAGGCTGGCTATTACTTTATTTTTAGTGCCTAAATGACCTCAGCTTAATTATGAGGAGGGAAGAAAATAATTTTATATATTCCGGACAGAAAATATAACTCTAAAATGGGAAATTGAGAAAATTTAGTTCCCTTACGCCCAAGAACTAAAAACAGTTATAGAATTAATTACAATGGTTAAAAGATTTGATGCAAGAAAATGTCACATAAGATATCTTCCATTGCCAACGTCGCCAAGATCAATAAGAGGTCCCCTAACTCAAATATATCACTTCACGCCGACTGCACAACGAACCTCTAGCGTGATGGTGGCTGTCGGACGAGAAATAGGCAATTTCGACCAATCACTTCACCTATAAAGGAAGAGAGAAAAGTGCAGGGAACATGTCAGGAGGAAATCGTTTCCCGAAAAGCAATGGAGAAAATCGAAATGGAAGCCGCGTATGGGGAAAGGGGGGAGACTCTCTCAAAGCACAGAGAATGTATCTGATGGGACGGCTCCCGACTCTAGAGAGAGTGAACGCCGCAGAAGTTGAACTAGATCTTCGACAGAGCTGTGACACTTGAGTCACTTCGCACCTAATTCCACTTTCACGAAACCAGAGGCCGAATTGTCAGGGTGAAATCTTCCACCCAGGCCGAGTTAGAGCCTCACCAACAAGATGAAGTAGGTCGGGATGTCAATGAATGCAAAATGTGCACAAGTTCAAAGATCAACATCACTCAAGATTAAAATAATACTGGAGAAGAATACTCGTAAAATTTTATGTCAAAACAATCGCTCATCGAAAACATGCTTCAGGGAATCAGGACAATGAGAAAATCAAAGACAGATGCTTTCACCGAGAGGAAGGGCGTCAAGAATGTTAAAACACACTTTGTGGCTTCAACAATTTTTATATAAGAGGTAAATGAATGTTTAAACAAACAGGTAATGTGTTGGCGGCTGCTAAAGTAAAACGGTAATGATATAAACAGTGAACACGACGCCCTGCTAATACGTAATTAACTGATTAGAGGTGTTAATTAAAGAAAATTACAATTAAAAGATTTTGTGGCATGGTAAATATGAACTAAAACGTGAATGAATGAACCTCTAAATATTTAAAAACACGCAAATTTTCCAATTTCAGCAGTATCACTTTCTACTATGCAGCATCAATAAGGTTCTTCAATTTCTAACATTATGCTCGATATTAATGGAATTTCATTGTTCTCGAATTTGATAATGTAAAGCGTGATTAGAAATAGGAATAATTGTAGAACATACGATTTGCCATAGATCCACGGGAAAAAATTAATATAATTAATTCCTGAAAAGCCTTTTGTGGCTTAATATTAAAACAAATCTTGGTATTACGATCGTTGAATTTCAAAGCGCTATCCCTAATGTACTTTTATTCCTTAATTTATCTCATTTAATTTCCTAAATTTCACTCACTCAGTTCTGAGAATCCTAGAGCCAAACATTTCTCCGGAAAAAATTCACATTTACAAAAAAAACTACAAGAATACAAGGGGTGATTACGGAGCTTAGCACACCAAATCGGTTGCCTGAGATGCCGTACAGAGGCTAGGTGCACCGGCGGGAAGAGCATTGGAAGTATTGGCCGGTGGACACTGGTTCGAATCTAGGAGTCTCTTCGAACACGTCTAGTCCACCCCTGACTAAATGAGTCATTTTCCGGGTAACAGGCCTTTCTGGAAACAACAGGAAAAGAAATGTTTCCCTACCATGAAGCGTGAATTACGTAGGCTTACGCCCGGCTTATTGCTTGATGAGCTTTATCCTCAGTCCTCATCATATGAGTATGATAACAAAATATCTCCTGATTACATATCGATTTCATCAAATGATTGTATCCGAATCTCTAAAAGCTGTAATTCGAAAAACAATAACACATAAAAAAGAAGATGTCATACATTTTTAGCGCATCAAATGTATGTATCCGCGCACAATGCCCTGCATGAATGGCTTCCATGAATTGAATCTAATTTCGGGGCATCTCATTCAAGAGAATTAAAGTCAGTTTCTCTTCTTCGCTCTATAGAGCACGAAAACTCCCAAGGCCCACTGTTTACACCACAGCCCAAGGGTTCTCGGGACACGCTGCGGCTTCGCGAGGGGATAAAGGAAACCAGGAGCCTGGCGCCGCCTCCCTCCATCAACCACGAGTAAGGAAACAAACGTGATCTAATCGCGAGTCTCACGACATGAAAAGGAGTGCGCGCGCTCACACCGTGCTGGAAACATGTTGCACAGCTGCTTAATGAGGATACGCCGATAAGCGACTATTTTTCGCCGATATCGCACCGCATCGCGGATATCGATTGACAACTCTCTCTCTCCCCCTCCCTCCCTCCTTCCCTCTCCCCGCCCCTCCACTCCCGCTCCCCCGGCGCGCGGATACCATTGCCGCTCCCCAAAAAAAGCTGCGGCAAGAGGAGGCGCCGGCGGCAGTAGCTTCGTCACCTTACACGCTGAAGGGAGCGGTGCACCTTCCACGCCCCCGCCGCCAATGGACACTTCTTCTTCTCCCATGTGTGTACACGCGACGCCACTCCTACCAACATAACAGCGGCGGCGGGTCTGCCAACAGCGTTCATCGGCGAGGGAGGCGAATGCATTTATTTCAATTCTTCCGCCGAAACGTACACCCACGAAAATTAAAGCTGGGGATGTAGTGCGCTGCTCGCAATTCTCTTAAGGAGGTTGATCCGAAAAGTGAAAGTCATGTCATTTTTTTATATTAACAGCATTTATAGAACTGAAGTTCCTCTATCTAGTAAAGTAAAGATAATTACACCAACCCATACTCCTTTTAGCACAAATTGCATTTGAAATCACGTACGATTAACGGCGAGAATGGCCATCAGATGGGAATATTAAGTTAAAAAATACCATAGTGACATGTCATTTTTGCAAAAAACTGATATTTTATGCGTAATTTCACAAGGGATAAAATGACACGAAAAAAAGGCATCAACCCACCGTATTTTTCGCTAAATCCACCAATTTCTGCGCTTATAGCATACGAAATGCGTTAGTTGACTTCAACTGGTGCTGCAGTCGCTGTAGCCAAAATGGTAGGCGTATGAATAATATGATTACTAAAGAGATATTAAAGAATATTTCAAGAAATATTATAGCATAACGTTTGATGGTAATATTCTGGTGTTATACATTAGTAAATTCATTGAGTACATGAATTTATTTCAGTAACGTAAATGCTGAATTGACTCCATCGTCGAGCTGATTAAAATTATCATAAAAAATAAATCCTTCGACTTTCCATCGTATTTCTTGTGATACTTATGACTTCCGATAGCTTAGGTAATTTTCTTTGTGAAGTAAGGATCACTTAGAAAGCATATACCTCTTCGTAATTAAATTAATAAGATTCCTTAGACAACTTGACTCAAGCAGTCGCGAGCTAACCTCCTTAAATCGGTGCGATGACGCAGTCAAATCATCTGGGAAACGTTTTCCTCCCAGGCATTTGTTTTTTTTCCTCCCCATTTGGGAGTGAATGAGAGTTAATGCACATCGCTCGGCCAAACCCATCACCTCGCGAACAAAGGCGCAAAACAAAAGCGCAAGCGCAAAACGGTTGAAAGAATCATCCACGCACTCTATAACGATCTGCAGTCTCTCTCCACACTTGAGCAGCACTACAAACTTGGGAACAGCTCGGCACTCTGCCATTAAGGCCCTTGGTCAGAACGTGAACGATCATCCCTCCGTGATTCAGCCACAACAATGCAGCCACTTCCCTCACTGCACTTATGTCTTTTCAAATTCTGAGGTTTCATGCGTTATTGAGTGGAAACGTAACATAACAGTAACTTGAAAAATGGGCAACTTCCACAGAGAGAGAAACGTTTATTACGACCAGGTTTCGCTTTTTACAGCATCTTCAGGTAACATATATCTGTGTGTTATCTAAGGATGCACGTTTTTGTGTACGAGAAATCAGTTACTTTTCCCTTGTAAGACCTCATTTGGAATATGCTGCCAGTGTATGGGATCCCTACGAAATCGGTCTAAATAACGAACTTGAACGTGTGCAGCGAAGATCGGCAAGATTTGTAAAGGGCCGATACGATAACCTTATTAGCGTAACCAGTCTATTAAATGAATTAAATTGGGAATCATTGCCAGATTGCAGGTTGAAATTTAGACTTAATCTCTTAAATAAATTCCAGGACCATATTTTCAGTGATGATGTTAAAAATATTTTGCGGACCCTAACTTACTATGGTAGACTGGACCATAATCACAAAATTAGAGAAATAGATTGCCGAACTGACGGATTCAAAATGTCCTTTTTTCCTCGTACTATTAGGGATATGAATAACGGTAAATGTATCCAGTACGAGTGTAGAAATGGTAGAAATGGTGTAGCAATGGATAACATTGGTAGCTGAATGTTGGTATAAGGACTTAAAGCTAACCCAACTAACAGCATGTTTTTGCATGTATAATTTGCAATTTTAATTTTTAATTACAAATTTTATGCATGATATGTAGTGCATGTTTGGTGAGAGTTCACCCCCTGCCACACACCTCTACGGTGGCTTGCAGGGTATTATGTAGATGTAGATCTGTGTGTACGAGCTTATATAGGGAGGCAAGAGGTGGTGAGACGGGTTGACGAATGAAGGGTGAGGAAAAAGGCGAGGACTTGTGGACTGTCTTCAGTGCCTGAGGGCTTGGAAAATACGGCGAGGTGATACGGTGATATAAGCTACGGAAAATACGGTGATATAAGCTACACACAGATATATGTTATCTGAAGATGCTGTCAAAAGCGGAACCTGGTCGTAATAAACGTTTCTCCTAATGTCTTAGATGATTTACTTGCATCTATCTACAACTCTCCCGTGTCTTCCGCATTGTCCACGATGCCCCTTTCCGCATACACCTGGCCCATCGGCCACTGCTGCCCATCGTAAGAAATCTTAGGCCACTCAATTCATATTCCATCCATTTAGGCCCCTTCATGCATTTGCCTCTTAGAAACCTCTTACACATTTTACCCATTCTTCCCCAAAACACAGATTTTCTGCCTCACTCCCCTCCAAACTGACATCTTAATAGCCTCCATCTACTCTCATTTCTCTTCCTCCAGATACGCACGTAACCATACGTAATGCCTTGACTAATCTGTTCGTCATGTCAAAAATTACCACCCTGAATTCCATTCTCATGGAAAAGGAAAGCAAGCCTTGAAGGGAAAATCCAATTTCGCCCTAAATGCCCGCGACGAACGTAATAAGCTCACCCCCCTCAAACAATTAAGTCCTCAAAATTGAAAGTTCGTCCCAGCCCTCCGCCACCTGAGTTTGGTGTGTTGATGTTATTTTGGGGAGGCGACCGACAACCGAGGTCATTTACGCCAGAGAGGAGAGGTGGGTAACTGGGTAGGAGTTTTCAGGGAACGGAGGAAGAGAGGAGAGAAACCCGGCGTCGGCATTAGCCCGCTCCTAACGAAACGCGCCAAGCGTAACCAGCGCCAAGGGGACCACGACTTAACGTCCCATCCGACGGACGGAGTACTGGACTTGAAATTCTCTCCACAAGGCACTCAAACAAGGACCGGTGTACCAATTAAAAGTCCACCCGAGCCGGGATTCGAACTTGGGCCCTCGGGGTGGGAGGCCAGTACTCTAGCCACCACACGAAACTGATCCCCCACTGCCTGAGCATAACTTCCAATTTACCTTTCATCACCTCTGGGTATTCCCTATCATGTCAATGAAAATGTAACACATTCCACAATGGGGGCGTTTACTCGGAACCGAAATCCCCATTTTGTGCATGATATCGTTAGATGGAAACGAAAAAAGAATTTTAGTGAGAAAATTAATCTTCTAACCACAACCATTCACTCATAAATCATAAATTAAAATAAGCAAAAGGTGACGACCACCGAAAAAGCTGCTTTGATATCATTGACGTCATTTTCCTCCGGTCCTTGACTGCTTTTAGGGGAAGGGAAGGGAGTGGAGGGAGGTTCTCGGAAGGTCTGCTCGCACAGATCCTGTCGCAACAGTTTCCATTGGCAGAGTCAGCTGTGCCCCCCCCCCCTCCATTGCGATAAGACGAAGTAGCCTCGCGGGCTCAGTTGTGATTGGACGAAGTCGATATACGTCAGCGGTTGCACCACGCCCACGTTTCCGAAAGGGTTAAAAACATCAGTCCCTCACCATTCTTCGCACCGGCACAGCCTCACCATGACTACCCCCACGTCCACCATCCCAAACACCCTTCTGGGTTGGAAATATTGTGTAAACAAGCATAGGAATGGAACGCAGAGAGAGGGCCACAATTGAGGAAACGTGATGGTGCAGATTACGAGCATTCCTCGCATCCGACCCAGAAAGAGCTGAAAGAGTTGCAGAGAATGTCCGGAGAAATCTCGTATCACACTCACCGAGATGAGAGCACTTCAAGGTGGGACCGCCGATCATCGGATGGGAAGTCAAGTCGTGGACCCTGACGCGCTCTTCTGCGAGACGGTGCTGGGCCTCACTCCATACCCGTACCCTGGAAAAGACGCAAACATAGCACCCTGTAGCACTCAACAATAAGACGTAGCCGGTCGCCTCCATAGTCCATGATTGGTACTTCTACATAGCAATGCTTACATCTCAATGCAACAATTTTTGGCTCTATTTACTACTCATTCATAAAAATACAGGTCATACTAAGAATTCTTTACGATGCAGGGGAAACAGTGGTCGGGTGTTAAAAAGGGAAATGGGAACAAATATATCATTGTGCCTAGAATGAACCTATAAACAAATGATAAGACAGCGCTCCCTCACAAATTTCCGAATGAATTCGTTTTTTACCGTAATTATAAGACTTTACACCACCTCGACATTCTCATCTACGTTTAAAATAATCAGATCCTTAGATTTCTGGTCGATCAAAAGACTGTAAACAACGTAATCACTGTAAGTGAAAATATGGATAGGCAGGAGCGCTAGGAGGAGAATGAAGTGAGGAAAACAAATATCTCCCTCGGAACAAAATCAACTCAGGAATCCTATGCTACGATGGGCATTCATTACGAAGCAAAATAGAGACGGCACATGACGCTACGCTTCACTGAGATTCAATTCCTCACCATGGCAAATCAATCGCGGTAAGTGTTATGGTATCCAATACGAAAATTTATCGAACCCCGCCTGACAGCCACTCCCCGATCGAGCGAACGGGTGATAGACAAAGGCATTTTCATTGATAGTTATCTTCCAAAATATTATTCCAGTCTCTGGAGAAATTGCTGAAGTAAAAGCTTACTGTGACTCTTCAACGAGGTACCTAAATCTTCATTGGGAATCAAGAGGTGAAACAAAACATTATAAAATTGTAATTCGTGTCAAGGATGATGGCCCGTTTAGAGCTCTTCAAGCCGTTAAAGGCGTGGACACAAACAGATCATGACAGGAAGCCACAGAAGAAGCGTAACAGCAGCTCGTTAATAAGGAGTTGGGTTGACACAAGACACCGCAACATAAAATTCATTGACTTCCGTTCACTGACTTCTCTTCGCAACGCACAGTTTGGCGGCACAGTAACGACGAATATTCAAATCGATATCACGTCACCAAGACACAGACACGTAACATTATACCTAACCGGTAGGCAATCGAAAGATGAGGTAACTTGCGCCATATAGGGTGGTTAACTTGGTAGTTTAAAAAAAATAAGCATGCTGCGATTCGCTGATCACATAGCACTCATAGCAAAGACGGAGAGGGAGCTGAACAAGACTCTAGTAACCATGGAAGGGAGATTGGCCAGATATCAGCTGAAAATAAATAAGAAGAAGACTAATATAGTGGTGTGCAGCAAGAAAAAAGAGGCCAAAACCAATGTCAAACTAGGAAAACAAAAACTTGAAGAGGTGAAAGAGTTTTGTTACCTTGGAAGCCGAGTAATCAACGATGGACGAAGCAAGAAAGAAACAGTTAGTAGAATAGCCCAGGCAAAGAGGGCATTCTATCAAAAGAAGAATCTACTTACAGCAGGAAATACAAGCGTAGAAGTAAGGAAGCAATTCATCAGAGCATACATCTGGAGCATGTTTCTTTACGACAGTGAAGCATGGACGATGACAGCAGCGGAGAAGAAGAGGGTGGAAGCATTCGAAATATGGTGCTATCGAAGAAAGCCGAAGATTAAATGGATCGACCGAGTAAGTAACGAGGAAGTCCTGAGAAGAGTAGGAGAAAAGGGAAGTCTGCTGAAAACTCTGAAAGGAAGAAGGGACAACTTAATCGGCCATATCTTGAGACACGATGGCCTGATGAAGACTATCGCCGAGGGAAAAGGGAACGGGAAGATTGGAAAAGGCAGGCCTCGTATGAGATTATGGAACAGATTGTGAAGGATGTAAAAGAGAAGAATTACTTCACAATGAAAAGGTTGGCCGATAGAATAATCGAGTGGAAAGCTGCGTCAAACCAATCCTAGGATTGTTGACCAATGATGATGATGATGACTCGGTAGAGGTAGGAATTTTTCGCGACGTCTGCGACAGCATACCAACGAAAGTCTCCAAGGGATAGAAGGAATGGTGAACTACAGGGCTGCACAAAATGTAGACTCCAATTATAGAGACAGGTATACCACGGAGAAATCATTTCAATCATGAAACCGCGCCCCCAGGAAGTACACTGGAGTCACCACGTCACCTTTGGTTAGAGGCGTGGCCAATATAAGGCTGACAAGCATTTGATTTCCTCTCAGCCGCACATACGTTTCACGAGCACAGGGCGAATGCTGGACAAATGCCCTACTTTGGTCACAGCACCAATATGCGCGCGCCCAACAAATGTGAAAGAGGTCGGTCGGTGAGGTTGGAGAAGAAGGCTATCTGACTGGAGAAAAGCCGAGAATCGATTTGAGAGAAACTACCGAGACTGTGAACGATGGACGAGGGATGATAACAGAAACTGTACAGCGAGAGAGAGAAGAGAGGTGAGCAGTCAGCGAATGCGATTACTCCCTCGGATTCAACCCCTTTGTCTCGCCGATTCAGCGTTAAAAGAAATTACTCCCACCCACGCCACAGTAGAGCGGTTTCCTAATTATTTTTTTCTCGTCTTGATCGAAGGACTATAACCTCTGGAGTATACGTAATTTAAGCCGTTCGATATTAAAATGACGTTAAGTATTTTTCCTCGTCAATTAAAAAGTGAAAAAAAATCCAACGGCGCAAAAGCGCGACGGCAAACTATTGCATGGCGGTAAATCATGCGTGTGAAGTGAAACTCTTTCTTCTACCTTCCACCAGGTGGTAGTGCTGACGCTTCCAAGCAGACGGTGCACTTAGTTAAAGCTTATTAACTAGTATCTGAGGTACATTTATTCAGTAAAATTTATCATGATTAACATTTATTTATTTATTAAAATTATTTATCCCGTTAATTCATTTAAAAACTACATTTTACTATGTGTTCTGTGAATATGGCCCATAGCCGCGCGAACCTCGCGCCATGCTTCACAGCAGCGGAGGACTCCAAGAGCAGGATGCCCTGTGGAACCTATAAAACGATTTTTAAAACAATGTTTAACGGAGGAGACTTTTCGAACTTTGATAGTTTTCATAGGCTATTATTAATACATATTCACTTGAGCTGAGAAGCTCTGAAATACAATGGTAAGTTCAGAAGACGAATATTTCCTATGCCTTGCAACGTAAACTATATACCTGTTACGTCAGCAAGAAGGCAGCACCATTCCTGAGCTTTTTCTAAATGACCTTAAAATAAACATTTAATTCTCTAATAAACTGGGTAATTTCTCAATCCAAACTTTTTGTGCAAAATGAAAACATGTATGGTGTGGGGCGCGAATCGCAATGAATGAATTCTTGTTTTATTTGACGAAGTAAACTACCCTAATTCTCTGCGAGTAACTACCCACACGACTTGGCGACCCAACATATGGACCAATCCACATTCTACACCTTTACAATCGGATGATACGCTAGTACACACTAATCTCACTTCCGTGTGAAGAATCCACATCGCAACGATCTATTAAAATGGGTAAAATGAGTGGGATTCCCCACCTACAGAACAATTCCAGCCATTCAAGACAATACGCAGATAGTAACTAAAAATCACCTCGTTTTTCTCGAGAACCTCGTTGAAACCATTGGCATCAGCCAGTGAAATGCGATGGATGCTAAGAGGGGCATTTACGAAGGGGCAAATACATCTGACCAGAGCAGCTTGTTGCCGTCTTAAAAAACAGAAATATTACCACAGCAGCTCGGAGAGTACTTCCCTAAATAATGCAGCAACAATTCAACAATGGGGGCGTTTACTTGGAACAGAAATCGTAATTTTTTACACGAAATCGTTAGATGGAAACGAAAAAGGATTTTAGTGAAAAAATTAATCTTCTAACCACAACCATTCACTCATAAATCAAAAATTAAAATAAGCAAAAGGTAACGACCACCGAAAAAGCTGCTGTGATAACATTGAAGTAATTTTCCTCCCGTCCTTGACTGCTTTTAGGGGAAGGGAAGATAGTGGAGGGAGGTTCTCGGAAGGTCTGCTCGCACAGATGCTGTCGCGACTGCTCCTATTGGCAGAGTCAGCAGCTGTGTCCCCCCCCCCCTCCCCATTGCGATGAGGCGAAGTAGCTTCGCGGGCTCAGCTATGATCGGACGAAGTCGATGTACGTCAGAGGTCGCACCACGCCCACTTTTCCGAAAGGGTTAAAAACATTAGTTTTTCGCTGCTTATAACTCGAGACATAATTGGCAGATCAAAAAACGGAAAAATACGAGTCTTTTAATTTTAAAAACACTATCAGATTCGGCAATTAAAAAAATATGACAAACCACCCCATTAGTGAGAATAAACTTCTAAAGGGTTAACGCTGTGTGCGAGCACTCAACTCCATCTAAAAGGGATCCGAAGAGAGGGGTTACAAAGGCGTAGCACGAGCAGCGGTGTTCGGGATCAGAGTTGATACTGAAGGGGACGAAGAAGTGGGAGAGAGTCTTAGCGAAGTGAGCGCACACACCTAGAAAGTAGCGAAAGTCTATGAAACAGGCTCCCAAAGGAAAATAGGATTCGCATATCAGTGCGTGGGTCAACTAAAGGACAGGCAGCGATATACGAGAACGTTTTCCGATCGCTGAGAGAATGACTCCGACTGCTGGGTAAACCTCATGCTTTAAAATATTAATACAACCACAGAAACCACAGACGGCTGTCATGCGATCCTGACGTACACTGCACTGTCATGCGACCCTACACCGTAACAAGCGAACGAACGAGCAAAAGAGCGATGTTACTTTTCACTAGTTAGGCCCCACCTTGAGTATGCAGTCAGTGTATGGGATCCGAATTAATTAGGTTTGATCGGAGAACTAGACAGTGTGCAAGGTAAAGCAGCTAGGTTTGTTAAAAGGTATTACGATAGGTTGAGTAGTGTGTAAGAATTAAAACAAAAATTAGAGTGGGAATCATTATCAGATCGTAAGCTGGAGTACAGATTAAATCTCCAGCAGAAATTTAAAACAGATAACTTTACTGAAGATGTAACATACGCATTAAAAACCTCCACGTATTATGCTAGATACAACCAGATATCGTGGGGAAGACAAATCCGGGAAATATGCGGCCGAGCGAAGAGAAAGCTAGGATTATAAAAAGAGTACTTGGGAAATGTCACGAGAAGACAAAATGTTACTTTTCACTAGTTAGGCCCCACCTTGAGCCAGTGTATGGGATCCGAATGAATTAGGTTTGATCAGAGAACTAGAAAGTGTGCAGCGTGGAGCAGCTAGGTTCGTTAAAAGGTGTTACGATAGGTTGAGTAGTGTTTCAGAATTAATAGAAGAATTAAGTTGGGAATCATTATCAGATCGTAGGTTAAGTACAGAATAAATCTCCAGCAGAAATTTTAAACATAACTTTACTGAAGATGTTACATACGCATTAAAAACCTCAGCGTATTATGCTAGATTCAACCAGATAAAAAAGAAAAGACAGATAACTGTACTGATACATTCAAAATGTAATTTTTTCCCCGTACTATACGAGAACACAATAGGCAGCATAGCTAGGGGATAGGTAGGTGAAATTTTGTAGAGTAGGGTAGACCGGGGCAGGTTTACACAGTTTTTTTATTTCGATTTTTCTTATTTTTTGTATTGCAGTGATTTACATGTCTTCCATACTGAGGTATAACTTGATAATTAACCTCCATTTAGAAACCTATCAAGAGCCTCATACTATCATACTTTTTTATGTACTTAAAATATTATTGAGTGAAGTCACCTGTGTAAACTTGCCCCCTAAAGGGGGCAGGTTTACACAGTACCTGGGGTAAGTTTACACTACTTTTAAAAAGAAGAAAGTTAAGGGTGATAGTTAATAAAACATGACAAAACTTATACTAAATAAACGGAGGAAGCAGATGGCGGAAGTAGATGTAGATTGTATGTATTTGTATGCATATGTATTTATTGTATGTATTAAATGTGGATGTGTATTGACGACGCAATATAGCCGAGCAAGACTCACGTAGACTGGCACCTTGTGACAGATACATTAGTTTGAATGAACCCCTCCCCATTCTTATCCGTCATAGGCTTGTCATCCGTCATTAGTCATGCGACTAATCTTTTTCGGTTTCAATGTAGCATTGACGACATGATGTGACCGTCAAGGACATTGTCTTCGCGTGGTTTCTCGTCTGAGGGTGTGTTCCTAACTTCATGTGTGGTCATCTCCCCTCATCCCCGCTTTTGTTTGGATGCATTCGTCAAGGCCTATTCATTGCATTCTTGCACAACTACCCTTGCATTCTTAGATACCGCTTTATTTTCCTATTTGTAAATTGGGCAACCTTTGCCCCCAAATTCGGACAGGTCGACATTCGCCAAAAATTAACTGATGATAGTTTTATATCAGTTAATCCATCATTTTAACTATTAAAAGTTAACTCTTCTAAAAAGAAATGATTAAATTAAATAGTTAACCACATTAATTTTGATCGTTAATTTTTTAAATCGTTAATCCACACTCTGTGTGTCATATATAGTCATTGGACGCTAGCCATCCATGAATCACAGGCAGTGTTGATGAACTTTTTCAATGGGCCGTATACGCTCCAGTCAATGGTTGAAGCTAGTGGATGCAATGGGGAGAGAAAACCAAAAGTGCTACGCCGTTACCTTGCAGAAATCTAGCTCTTCAATTGAGAGGTGCCAATCACTGCTATCGAGAAGCAATAGACATGGCCGCTCAGGAGAGCATCGAGCATGATGAACAAAGTGTTTGCCAAATAAAACCATTTTTCTCAACTGTCCTACATGAGGGGTTGGCATCTCCTTCAGAGTCAACAGGGCCGTCACGAACAAATTTTGGCTGGCAGTTTACCCTGAGAAACACGATGAATATAGGCATGCTGTAACCAGCAGCATTTACAGGAGTTGCCATTGTGACAAGAGTCTCTCCTTCAGCAGATGCGATTCTACCATTCTGGCGGAATCCTTTCAGTCCAACTATTAGGCTTGTGAACTGCAATCACGCCAGTTTCATCTGCATTCCAAATATCTGATGAGCCGATCTTAAGGTGGTTCATGACAATCGTCAAATTTTTGAAGAAAGCCGCGATATATGTCCAATTAAAACTAGTAGCTCTCGCAAGGCTAGTAGATTGAGTTGCCCTGATTCATAAAGAGTTGTGCCATTTTAAAAACCCAGAATCCAATCCACTCCTGTAGTTTCTCGTTCAGTCCAAGAGGGTAGACTTTTGCGCTACGCTTCTGACGCACGCTTCTAGCAATATTATTTGGAATGGGTGGTAAAAAAGAATGAATAGTTAAGGATATTTCTGTCCCTCCTTGGGGCAGGCGACCACAGCAAAAGTCTTGAAAGAATCGGACGGTCCCTTATGAAGTGAAATTTTTTTATATTTTTAATATAAATTTTTTAATGTTCCTCTAATTGCCTTGAAAAGAAGCCAAATTAAACTATAATCCCTATGATCTATCAAATTCAGCACAAATGACCGCGCAGACGTTCTAAGTATGCAGGTGAGTTCAGGTGTTCTAGTGTTTGAAGTGCACGGGGCACCTTTACACGATTTGAAGAATGTGTAAACTTGCCCCATGTGCCTTGTGTAAACTTGCCCTTTCGGCACATTTTCGACAAAATGTAACATATAAGTTTGGTTCACGACGTAGGTATTAAACTGAATATCCTATATTAACAGCAAAAGAACAGTCTAACAGGATAAACCATAATGAGTTGTGAACATCTAATGGTATAGAAGTTATTAATGCCATCGTAGTGGTGAAAACGTTTACTAACTAAAAGAAAAATCACAAATACTGCTCTCTATTGATTGTCACCCGTCTCAATGACTGCACACTTACATAAATGTAAATGGTGGTCACAATGACTCTCCTGATGTGACAATTGCTGCGCTCCGATCAACAGTTTGTGAGCAATAAGCAGTGTGTAAACTTGCCCCTGTACCAAACCTGCCCCGGTCTACCTTAGTCTGTAGTGCATGATGCATGTATGAACAACCAATCCCTTTATTACTACGTAGATACTAACCATCTACCTGCATGAGACCCTATTACCTAACATGTTTCCATGTAGTAGCCCATTCAATAGTGCATGTTTTGGTGATCTTCACCCCATGCCACACACCCTGCGGTGACTTGTAGGGTATTGCGGAGTTGTAGATGTAACTTAGCCGGCCGATCGTTTATAATGTACCCTATTTCAAAACACGGTCAAACTGATTACACCCACATCTAACAATCGCAGATTGAGATATCAGGCATCTCAAGAGTAAACAAAAGGTATTTTCTGCCCCATAAGATACAGCTTTTTTATCTGCCAGCGCAATATCGACCATCTCCATTCGTTATAGTCACCTGATGCTACTCAGCAGTGTTAAAGAATAAACATGTGTGTATTTTTATTCACGTCACGGGGACAACTTTGGTTCAGCATACATAATACAAGCAAAAGTACAGTTTTTCATCGAAAAACGTGACCAATAACTGCCAATTAATAGAAGGTAATCCGACGAAAATAAAACGAAGTACATCAACAAGAATACCATGAAAATTCAGCGGCAATTAAAAAAATACAACAGAACTCTTAACGTGAAGGGTGGTAAAATGAATGGTTTGCGGTGAGACTTCGTGAAAATGCTTCATGTTGAAATGATAAACTTTATAAATTTCACAACCTATGTGAAATTTATAGGACAAGGGCCAGATATCAGCTGAAGATAAATAAGAAGAAGACTAAGATATTGGTGTGCAGTAAGAAAGAAGAGGCCAAAACCGATGTCAAACTAGGAAAACTAAAACTTGAAGAGGTGAAAGAGTTCTGTTAACAGGGAAGTCGAGTAACCAACGATGGACGAAGCAAGAAAGAAATAGTTAGTAGAATAGCCCAGGCAAAGAGGGCATTCTATCAAAAGAAGAATCTCCTTACAGCTGGAAATACAAGCATAGAAGTAAGGAAACAGTTCATAAGAACATACATCTGGAGCATGTTTCATTACGGCAGTGAGGCATGGACGATGAGAGCTGCGGAGAAGTAAAGGGTGGAAGAATTCGAAATGTGGTGCTACAGAAGAATGCTGAAGATTAAATAGATCGACCGAGTAAGTAACGAGGAAGTCCTAAGAAGAGTGGGAGAAAAGAGAAGTCCGCTGAAAACTCTAAATAGAAGAAAGGACAACTTAATCGGCCATATCTTGAGACATGATGGCCTGATGAAGACTATCGTCGAGGGAAAAGTGAACGGGAAGATTGGAAAAGGCAGGCCTCCTATTAGATACATGGAACAGGTTGTGAAGGATGTAAAAGAGAAGAATTACGTCACAATGAAGAGGTTGGCTGATTCGAGAAGAATCGAGTGGAAAGCTGCGTCAAACCAATCCTAGGATTGTTTACCAATGATGATGATGTGAAATTTACAAAGTTTAACTACTACAATAACCTAAAGCTTATCATTTCAACGTGAAGGGTGGTATTGTATAGAATTGCAACTAGGCCCTTTCGGAAAAAGGTTGAGCGGGAGAGTCCACCGAGTGGTGGGTGCAGGTTAGAAAGACGACCTGATTCGACAGGAAGACGATTGCAGACGCAGGAAAGAAATGATAACCAGTCGGATAGAGTAGAAAATGTACCAAAATGGATGGAGGACGTTATCACGGGCAAGAGAATGCTGAAGGAGGTTAGAAGGGAGAATGCTGGGAAGAAGGCGGACGAGAGAAGAAGAACAAGAGATTATCTTTGGCTTGACGATGGACATGATATATGAAGATCGTAGAAGGAATTGAAGCAAAGAGCTGGCAGCGGAAATTACCGGCCTGGCAATCCAGGGTCAAGGGTTACAATTTTGACGGGGGCATGAGAGCTGTGTTTGTCTTAGGAGTTAGGTTACTCTTCGAGGGTGCGATTAAACCATAGCAGTTGCACAACCGCAACTCCTAATTCTATTAAGTACATATATGCACGCCTAAAATGCGGGTTAGATAAGATAACGGGGTTCTAAGAGGTTGGGGGAATTGGGGACACGCTATCGAAGTAGGACGTTAGGGATCTGATTGGTGTGGTGGTTTGAGCATTGACCTCCCAACCCGAGGGCCCGCGTTCCATCCTCGGAAGAACTAGAGATATTTCGTTCTTATACCGGTACCTCCGTGAGTGCTATGCAGAGAGCACTTCGGGTGCAGTACTCCGTCCGTCGGATGGGACGTTAAAACACGGATCCCTCGGTGCCTTCCGAAAAGAGCAGGCTGACTCCGACTTACTATTCCATCCTCTATCCAAATACTTAAGTGGAGCGGATAGAATACCTACGTGTGACGAAGACACACGCTCATATATTGAGGAACGAACCGAAGGATGCGCAAGCACCCACCAGGCCGAGGTGCCACCGTCCGGAGTCGCTACGCTACTCACACATTCAATCCGCCGACGAGAAGGGACGACCGTAGCTGAAAAACTAGCTGAGGTAATCTGGGAAACGGCGCACAACGGCGATAGAGAATGATTCCGTCCCATTTCCGTGAGCCTCTCTTTCGATTACGAAAAGTCGAGATAACGGAAGTGGAATCCGACCCTCCTCTCCGCCTCAGAAAGAGGAATTCTGTTCGAGATGACGGAGCTCTCCTTCGCGCCGAGTCCATTGTTATCCATGACGCAAATATCTGCAAGATCGTGACTCACTCCACCAATTGAAGTACATGCATACGTACGTATGTGATGCGAAGCGCCGCCGGCCAGACTTGGGAGGACGGCACGCAACGGCGACGACGCGAGCGTGCGCGTTGGTACCAGTGTACTATTAGTACTAGTAGTAGTAGGTACTACTGACGATCATCGTGGCATCCCTCTCGGAAAGTGCAGACCTCCTCGCGCTGACGTTAAGCCGAGGTCCCCCTAGAGCCGGTGCCCCACGGTCAAGGTTTACATCAGATTTTTGCAGATTTTTGGGCGTTTACTCGGAACCGAATTCCCCATTTTGTATACGAAATCGTTAGATGAAAATGAAAAAGAATTTTAGTGAGAAAATTAATCTCCTAACCACAAACATTCAAACAAAAATCATAAATTAAAATAAGCAAAAGGTGACACCCACCGAAAATGCTGCTTTGATATCAATGACGTCGTTTTCCTCCTGTCCGTGACTGCTTTTTGGGGAAGGGAAGGGAGTGGAGGGGGGTTCTCGGAAGGTCTGCTCGCGCAGATGGTGTGGCAACTGCTCCTATTGGCAGAGTCAGATGTGTACCTCCCATTTCGATAAGGCGAAGTAGCTTCGCGTGCTCAGCTATGATCGGACGAAGTCGATGTACGTCAGGGGTTGCACCACGCCCACTTTTTCGAAAGAGTTAAAAACATCAGTTTTTCGCCGCTTATAACTCGAGAAATAATTAACGGATCGAAAAACGGAAAAATACGGGTCTTTTTATTTTACAACCTCTATCAGATTCGGCAGTAAAAAAAATATGGTAAACGACCCCATTCTATCGAATTGAATTTTGGTCCAAACTCTTGGACCAAACATGTTCTAAATACCAACTAAAAGTATGAAACCAACCAATCACAGCCGGGTTTCTGTCCGCCCTTCCTCCTTACCCTTCCTTTCCCATCCTTATCTCACAGTCTGTATGAAGCGCCTTTGAGTGCGGGTATAGACTTGAAATCAGGTGAGATAAGAAGGTAATGAAAGTGGGGGCCAAGCCCTACATATTCCAGGTACTCTGAGTCAGTGATCCACGGGACTTAATTATAAAAATATTAAGAATGAACTTTAATAACACTACACAGATAAACTTTAATCCCCACATTTTCGACTACACTCATCATGAGATCAGAGATTCTCTATTAAACGTACATATCACAACATAATGCAGCAGATACGTGGGATACCGCTGGCATGATACGACGTAGTAGGCACCTGGGAACATCATCTATTAAAGTGAGGCAATCGATATTCTTTTGACATGCACAGACTTCTCATTCAGAATTCAGTCATTCAGGAGTGATACGATCATCGTCATCAGTCAACAATCCTAGGGTTGGTTTGACGCAGCCCTTCGCTCGATTCTTCTATCGGCTAACCTCTTCATATTAACGTAGTTGCTCTCTTTCACGTCCTTTACGACCTGTTCCATATATCTCATATGAGGGAACATCTGCCTTTTCCAATCTTCCCATTCGCTTTTCCCTCGACGTTTGTCTTCATCAGGCCATCGTGTCTTAAGATGTGGCCGATTTAAGTTATTCCGTCTTCTTTTTAGGGTTTTCAGTGTACATCTCTTTCTCCCACTCTTCTTAAGACTTCTTCGTTTGTCACTCGGTCCATCCGCACAAGGGAAGAAATCTTTAATGCCACTTTTGAGGAAACTTTTGAGGAAACTATTTGTAAACTAAGCGAAAATCATGGCACAAAGATTTTTGGGCCAGAATCCTTAAAATAACCGACCTCCTAAACCGTTCTGGCTAGAGTAAATCATTACCATTGCATAATCAGCTCCAAGCAAGGGCTGCGGTTCGACAAGGGATCCCTAACCCAAGGTAATCCGCGATGTCTCTGCCACAACCGTGTTAAAATAATTAAGGGAGGGATCCGCGGGTGGGCACAGTTCCCTTGAGGGGCGTTCGAGGGAGAACCACTCGAGAGAGAGAGCTCGGCCTCAAGTGCTGCTGCTTCCGTGACCCATTTCAGCCGTCTCCTCCTCCTCCCCCCCCACGCGATATAAGGCGACGCCGCCGGTCCGGGCGAATCCACGACAAATGGGAATGTGTGAGAGCAGGCCGACTGAGAGCTCGGAAGGAAATGGTTCGGAATCGTCGACTCTACGGACTGCCCGACGGCTTTTTCCCCTTCCCCCCCCCCCCTTCCTCTGCTCCGCCTCTCGCAAGAACGCTTCAGGGAATCGCAAAACACTGGCCTATGGATTCGCTCAAACATCGAAAGTATTCTTTTGCAAACATGGAAATCGCCTCCATCCATGGAAACGATTCAATCCTCACCGACTTTAGAAGTCTAACTTTAGGAGGCTCCACCGAATTATGTAGTGGATGTAATTTTTGTGAAAATTTCAAGACACACAATTCTTTGGCCCTTCCATCGATTGGCGATAAAAGAATGAGACCTTTCCATCATATGTTCGAAGAAAAAAGACGTTGAAAATCAGCTATTTGATACGTGGTTATACGGCAGAGCATGGCTCTTGCAGTAAAATTTGCAGATTAATAATGTTAAGAGAAATGTCGTTTTGACGAAAAACTAATATAAGATGCGCAATTTTATGCAGAATTTAGCATTGTAGAAAAGTGCTCGCCTTACCACACTTGTTTAATTGATATTAATAAATGTTTGCTCGTAAAAAAGCAGAAACGCCCTAGTTACATGAAAGTGGCGCTACAGTATGTTGTTATCATTGGCAACGGTACTTGTGACGGAACGTGCTTACAAGCCTATTTAATAACTTAATTGAGGAATATACCTTACCAAGGTCCTTCTTATATTTTTTATGTAATTTAAATATTTCATTGGTTTTTGACATGGTGTAATTAATACCAATGCTTCCAAATGGTAGCAGCGTCATTGTTGCCAAACACTTTTCAAAAATATCAATATTAATAAAATTCAAAACAAAGAATTATATTTGCAAGGGAATAGTTAAAAACTAAGTAATAAAATATTTAACCTATTTTAGAATACGTATAAGCCGGATTGAGCATGTATTCTCACTTTATAAATTAAACGTGGCAAAAACACGTCTGTCATGTTTCGAAGTCAAAATGAGTAAAAGAGTTCGTAAAAAATATAATACAACTGCAACGCGCTATATAATACCATACTCATACAATTACTGTGCTTGCGTTATCACCCAACAGATGATTTTCCAAAAAGGTGTTTTTCTGGATCGGTATTTATTCATTAAATAACATAGCTCTTTTACGGGATTTTGAATCGCGGAGTCACGGTGGAACCTCCTAAAGCGTGGATGAGCAATCAGCGGAGTTAATGCGCTCCGAAATATTTTGACGACCATTGGATAATACTGTTGATTATATTAGGGAAAAATTAATCATTATAAGATTAAGTTAGAATTTTCCATTATGCCACGCCTGACACCGTATCTCCACGCGAAACCAAGGCTAAAGAGACTTAACTATTGAATTCAACTGTTGGCCCAATTAACTGTCGAAATTTTCAACAGTTCTTTTTCAAAGGGTTACCGCGCACAATACAGAATCGTAAATAAACGCCATAACATCCGAATAGTACGTGGGTTAGTCTGCAATGTACCTGAAAAAGGTCTTAACTCTGCCAACACCAGTTAACATCACACTTGAACCCGTAAATAATTACGGCTTCGAACACAAATAAATGGCCCACATATTATTAAAAATAACATGCTTTCGTAATTACATATCATTTAGTTTAATGTCCTCGGATTATTAGCACTAATACCACTTTTCGCCTTTATGCAGTAAAATTCCTCCTAGCGCAAGTTTGGTGATGAAGAGTTTCAGGCCACTGACCGTACGAAAGTTACCTTAAGCCGCTCGATATTAGCGCCCCTTGCAGCTAGTCTCAGGAATAAGCGTTTATGGAAAGGTACGATTTAAGTACAGCTGAAGTACTTTAGAGTCAATGGACTTCATATATATGAACTTTAAGGCAAAATATCAGAATACTGCCGAAATCGTATGGACGAGGCGGACGAATAGAATGGCCAAGAGATAAACAAACAGAGCCATACGAAAATCTAATAAAGTAGACAAGTTGTGAGGTCCAGTCGAGTTATTAGCGCCAATTTCGGCTGCAATAAATACAGTGGACTACTATGGAGTCAGGAATGTTATGCCGCACCCTCCGACAGCAATGGGGTCATTTACCATATTTTTTATTGCCGAATATGATAGTTTGTGAAATAAAAAGACCCATATTTTTCCGTTTTTTTAACCGTCAATTATTTCTCGAGTTATAAGCAGCGAAAAACTGATGTTTTTAACCCTTTCGGAAAAGTGGGCGTAGTGCAACCTCTGACGTATATCGACTTCGTCCAATCACCACTGAGCCCGCGAAGCTAATTCGCCTTATCGTAAAGGGGGGGACACAGCTGGCTCTTCCAATGGGAACGATTGCGACAGGATCTGTGCGAGTAGACCTTCCGAGAACCCCCCTCCACTCCCTTCCCTTCCCATAAGAGCAGTCAAGGACGGGAGGAAAATGACGTCAATGTTATCACAGCAGCTTTTTCGGTGGGCGTCACCTTTTGCTTATTTTAATTTTTGATTTATGAGTGAAAGGTTGTGGTTAGAAGATTAATTTTTTCACTAAAATTCTTTTTTCGTTTCCATCTAATAATTTTGTGCACAAAATTGCGATTTCGGTTCCGAGGAAACGCCCCAATTTCAGTCAAATAGCATGTTATCTGCGTTACCAATGGTAAAATCGACTGGACCACCACATGATGAGGACAAGAAGAACGTGGAAAACCATAAGATGGAACATATTCGGACGACTTCCGGCAAAGCGTAATAACTAGGGATGGGTCGGTTCGGTTCTTCGGTTCTCGGTTCCACCGGTTCTTGAGCTTAGAACCGGAACCGAGGCCAAAAATAATCGGTACCGAAATAATTGGCGCGAAAACCAGTTTGAAACCTACTCACACTCCGAAAGTGGAGGCTTCACATTAAAACCTGGTGAAATAGTGTACTTAGATGCTTCAAAGTCGCCAATTATTCGAATTCAGTCTCTGTAAATAATTATTGATTACCTTATCTTACCATTGAGCAATGCAAAGTAAGTGGTAAATTAAGAACCGGAACCGAGAATCGGAACCGAGAACCGAAGTTAAGAACCGAACCGGAACCGAAAAAAAGTGGAACCGACCCATCCCTAGTAATGACCTTTTATGAAATGAAGGGAGCATTATAAAAAATCCTTTCACATTCTTCACAAATACACCAAGGCCGACTAACATCAAAAGGAGATCACTACAGAATACAGGACTAGAAATATATGCATTAACACTCCTGTCGCTTTTTCTAAGGTCAAAGCAAATCGAAAAGTCCCCACCCGAAACCAACGCGCACCAGGTTTCCGAAAAACCCTTTAAAATACAGCCATGGCAACACCGATTCTCCCCGTAGGCGATCCCGGGGGCAGCTTAATAATGGTTTAATTGCGAAAATCCACGGGTTGGGCTCCAATAAATCTGGGACCTGGAGGGAAGGGGGGGGGGCGGAAGTAATCCCTTGCCATGGCCGTAATCCCCGCTACTCCCTTCGGAAACGCAACTGTTCCCTGTTCACCGCAAAGCCCTTGAATCTCTCATTAAGGGAAAAATAACAGTTCCTCGAGCTTATTATCGGCGACTACACGGGCTGCCACGTAACTGTGAGAAAATAATCAATTAAGGAAGCTTAATATCAGGAACATATCATGAGGCAGAGGAATTCCATTTCCTGGAATATAATATATATATGGTGCGGCAACATACTTCCTTTTTTTATATGGACATCTCCATGTAAAAAAGGAAGATATGTTTCCGCACCCTGTATAATTAAGAGGGAAATCAATAAAATCTTGATTCTATAAGCCATGAAACGGGCTGTTACGAAACGGCCAACGTAGTCGTATCTAGTCGTAGATCTTGCTTTATCATAATTAATACATAAATATTTCGCGTACACAGGTCCATAGATGCAGAAAAGAATGTACCTTAGCTTCTTCCATTCAAATTCTATACACGACAGGCTATGTCGAGGATCAACGCTATCAGGCGATGCAATCGATGTTACGCTAAATTGCTACAGCAAAGCATTCCCACAAAGTTAAATTAGATACAGTTAACTATAGGACCACAAATATACGACTCTGCGATGATTTATCATGGAATGATGAAATTTGGAGTTACAAGATATGGCAATCAAAATAGGCTAGAAGTATCAACGATTCATGATCACCAGCCATGAAAGATAAAATATAACGTGAACGTAGAACTTACACAAACCAAAATTGCATGAAAAAAGAGAATAATGCATCCATTGCACTACAATACGTAGCCTGAAGTTTCAAAGCACGGGTTAGGCGCGATAGCGTAGAAGAGCCGGCGAAGGAATGGGAAAAGATGTACATACGTTGGCCTGACTCCCACTCCTCCCTGAAGATGGCGGGTCAATCCGGTTAACAATGCTCGCGGAATACTCTAAAACGTTCGAGCCGACTGCTCACGGTTACGGATTAACGCCCGCTTACGACACTCCCGAATGAAAGGGAGTCTCACTTGCCAACGGACTCAAAAGAACGTAATTAACGACTGAAGACACCAGAAAGGCATTCATGATTCAATTAAGTGCTGGGAATTATGTCACCACAACGAGAATCTCCAAGGATATTCACAGCCTACCGAAATTAGAGAACAAATAAGATCATTTCGCAAAATATATATAAGTATATATGCATACATTCTACTATGCCGAAGGAGGAGGCTTCATGCCCCCGAAAGTTTAATTATGATTCCGTTAGGATACATCTACATAATACCCTGCAAGCCACCATAAAGGTGTGTGGCAGGGGGTGAACTCTCACCAAACATGCACTACATATCATGCATAAAAAAGGATTAGTACTTGTATAGGTACTGTTCCAAACTACGCTAGTTAAAAAAAGATAAAAATAGCAAAGCAAACAAGGAAAAACATGCTGTTAGTTGGGTTAGCTTTAAGTCATACCAACATGCAGCTACCAATGTTATCCATTGCTACACTCGTACTGGATATATTTACCGTTATTCACATCCCTAATTGTACGAGGAAAAAAGGACATTTTGAATCTGTCAGTTCGGCAATCAATTTCTCTGATTTTGTAATCATGGTGCAGTCTACCACTGTAAGTTGGGGTTCGCAAAATATTTTTAACGTCATCGTTGAAAATATCATCTTGGAATTTATTTAAGAGATTGAGTCTAAATTTCCACCTGCGACCTGACAATGATTCCCAATTGAATTCATTTAATAGACTGCTTACGCCAATATAATTATCGTACCGTCCCTTTACAAATCTTGCCGATCTTCGCTGCACGCGTTTAAGTTTACTATTTAGACCGATTTCGTAGGGATCCCATATACTGGTAGCATATCCTAAATGAGGTCTAACAAGGGAAAAGTAGCTGATTTCTCGTACATGATCGTCACATTTACCCAATACTCTTTTGGTGAATCCCAGTCTACGATTAGCTTGACCCATTATTTCACGTACGTGTTTACCCCAGGAAAGATCATGTGTCTGTCTTATTCCAAGATATTTAATGGATTCCACGTTTGTTAATTCATCGTTACTTATTTTGTACGTGCTAGGAGGAGAACAATTCTTTTTCCAAAACTTCATTACTACACATTGTTTAAAATTTAATTCTAACTGCCATGCATCACACCATTTATCAATTGCTTGTAGGTCATCATTTAAATATTCTCCAACATTTATGCATAGGTCTTCCACGTATGCAAATGCCTAAACGATGACCGAAACAGTACGTTAGTTTACACAACATTCAGGACAACAAAAAACATTACTCAAGAGAGTTGCGTAACTGGGGCACGCTCCACCAAGAGATAGGTTCGAAGGCCCTGGGACACTGAGCGCAGTCAGCGATCTCATGCACTTGCACACCGATCCAACGCTGAAGCGCTCGTGCCCTCCGGTCAGCAAGCGTAAACGCCCACCGAACACGTTAAAACGAGCCAATTATGTACAAGTATTAAGTAAAGTTTACACCCACAGGACGGTAGAAAATAACATCAAGTTTTAAAACAGAATCATTTACGAACGAACGACACGATAAAACCTCGACCCAAGGATTAACACAACGCCGACCACAACGGCCAAGAAACTAGTACGTCCAGAGTTAGAAGGACTTTTGACTGTTATCGCCACGCATATCAGCTTCACGCGTCCAAAAGATATTCAAACAAACAATGAAGTTTTATGGCCGGTTTATCTAACCACAATGGGAAGAAAAAGGAAAGAAGATACAACGCATTCTTCATCTCAGAAATCTCCAACGAGAAAAAACCGACAAATTAACGGGTCAAGTCAACATCACGGAAATTGATGACTTGAATTGCTCACCACCACAAGGTGTTGATTAGAAAGGGAGAAAATTCAAATGAATATCAAAGGCAATCAAAATACAGTCAATATACTACATGCAAAATACGCTTGTAGTACCTGAAGATGACGCCTATGGAGTTGAAACTAGTTGTACCGAATAAATTTAAGTGGAAATATACAAATTGTATTGTCATAATATGTCAACACTTACCATGAGTTTCGGCATAACATGTCAAATTTTGTGATGAACAAAACGGAATTGTTCGATTCTTTATTTGCAATCAAAATAGTTCACATCGTCGTACCCTATTAAAAGCTGTCCACTTTCTGGAAAACCGACAACGAAAACATTTTTAAACCTAAATTCTGCATTGCCAGAATATCACATTGCCAACTGTGGAAAATGTATTTTTTTAATGACCATGACGATGAAAGTTTCGCGCTGAAGAATAGTTAATCTCAGCTCAGCAACTGCACCCGACTTACTACCCCCTAAACCAGTCAGGAGCATAACATTCAATAAGAGTAATTTGGCATAACGTTGACCGATACGTAGAGGCTGAGTGTTCTTGGTGGCACACCACGTAACAGGAAGGGACAATGCAAAGGCTGGATTGGAAACTGAACCGAATAGCGAGGCTTTACAGCTTTGACAATACAGGCCGGTTAAGTTAACGCAGACGTAATCATATTATTGCCGGCGGAAATCCTTCAGTAGAACGGAAACAGCGATGATAAAGTGAGTATAGAATACTTTGTAGAATGCACAAGTTCCACAAAATAAGGCCGAAAAAACGTCAAATTAATTGTGTATCTAAGAGTATCAGGACAAAGCGAATAAAATGAACTCCATATATCCCTTTGCACTTTTATTATTTCTGCATTCAATATCTTATTCAATAGTTCAATTCAATTCGTAAACATCAACCTTCTTGCAAGATGTCCTCTCTTCCAACAATTTGATTTTACATCACTAATTGTAAGACAATCCTTACAAAATCATGAAAACATGTTAACAAACAAACAATTAAAAAAATTAAATTTACTATTTGACAAACGAATAAATAAGAAATTACAAGATAGTGAACACTGGTTATCACTGAATTATCCAATCATCAACTTGAAAAGCGTCAAGAGTTGCTTCATAGACTGTTTATCCCCTTATCAAAATCCTTGCTCTGTCCTCCACTGCAAAATTCAAAGGCAAAAATGTGGACAGTGGACATTTGCACGAATTCATACCATGGAATGCGCACGATCGGTCTTCCCACGAGATCGAATTCAACGCAAATGACCAAATCATCGTTTAACCTGGATCAACCGGAGACCGTGGAGCCCCACTTACCGGTGTAATTAAGCATCCGTCGACCACCCGAGAAAAGAAGGAGGAGAGGACGCGAGGCTTCGAAGGCAATGGAGCGCAGGGCAGGACACCGTTCGGCGATACTACTTTAAACGGATTACATCTTGCAGAAGTGACAGAAAGGAGAATCCTCAGCGATGCAACCAAGCACACATCATGCACTCTAATCTTCTCCCGTGCTCGGTTCGCGGAAAAAGATGGGTCCATCTTTTGATTTCAATTACTTATGTATTTTAAAGCAACCACATCCGTCAAATTTCTGCCGGATGACAACGGAATAAATGCTACGTGCAATACAGAATGAGATCGATTCTTAAATTCAATAAATTTGCATGAAATCTGGTATTAAAAAAGATGAAATGGGATAATAAATAAGTTTCCTCTGCATTTATTATATGAGTGTTACGGAAATGGGATGACTAAACAAAAGAGCGATGTTACGTTTTACTAGTTAGTCCCCAACTCGAATATGCAGCCTGTAGGTATATGGATCCGAATGAATTACGTATGATCAGAGAGCTATACAGAGTACAGCGCAGAGCAGCTAGGTTTATTAAATGGAGTTACGATAGGTTTAGTATTGTATCAGACGTAACAGAAGAATTAGGTTGGGAATCATGAATGAAAACTAAGGGTACTACAAGCCACGAAGAATATTTCATGCCGGAAAAATATTCCATTTGATAATAGAAATAAATATACTCCTGGATGAAATAAAAATTGCATACGCTTCTTTAAACTCACTAAGCACAGACTCCAATGGCTTTTGCGCACAGTCTATACGCGAATTAATAGGATACGGTCACTGGCCTCACGGTATTTCCAACCGGCTGAATCCATCGATAATAAACTTCGGAGTGAGTGGTCTCGCCAGGAATGCGAGTTCTCGACTCGAGAGCATCACCAAAGGCGACGGCCGGCCCGTTTCCGGGGCAACCAGACTGGGGCGCCCTTCTGCATGGAGCGAGCGGCCACTTGACCGTAAAGAGCCCCCACCCCTCCTGATGCACACACACTCTGCAACCCGTTCCGCCTCCGTGGCTGCGCAAATAATAAGAGACGGGAGAGCTGGCGATTCCTCGCAGCGGATCCACCCTCGCAGCATTTTTAGAAATTAAACCACGCGACCGTCCAGTGCACACACACACACACTGCAATGGAGCCATTCATTGCTCGCAGAACTTTCCAGAACGGCGGAGCCCTGTGGAGAGTACGTCTTAAGCCCGTTTCACACGATACTTGATCCAGCACAAGACCTAGTAGTGTGCTAGCCGCGACTTGATATTGAGGACGGAATCTAGAATGATTGGAACCCTGCTAGGAGGTTTCACACGATCATCGACCGTGTGCTTGCTATGAATCGGTTATTCCATATGATTCCAATCTAATTTTAAAAAAGAGAAGTTCGCACAGCGTCTGTAACGTGACTTGATCGGTCGATGTTTACTAGATCCAACTGTAAATCTAGTACCGCATAGTAGTCAAGTACGAAATCCAGTAGCTCAGCGAGTATACTAGCTAGCATGCTTGCCACCCAGTATACTGGTTCCGTTCACACGATACTGGAAAGCTAGAATACTAGCGAGTATACTAGACCTTGTACTGGATGAAGTATCGTGTTCAACGGGCTTTAGAAGAGGTACGAATGACGAAGGATACTAAGGTCATCTACTGATGTTCTATACGAGTGCTGCCTAATCCTCTCCCACGTTCACATCTGCGCAAACATAACGACGCCGTACGGCTGTCTCAACACCTCCCTACGGTACATGTGATACCAGCTCATATTTTCACCAACATTGGTAGGTCAGTGAATAGTTCTTACCTTTTATCATCGACTATGCAGAAAGACTTAACTCCATTCTTATCCCGCGATTCCTACATTAAATATACTGAACAATCATACTGTCTGCCTGCATTCGTGGGTCCAAGAGTATATTTTCTTTTCCTCCCTCAACTCTTTTAAATTTCTCCGACCAACCCCTCTTGCCATGTTAAACACCCTTCCCTTCCTCATACTTCCCCTACTCCCGCCTTTCCCATCTCCCTCCACACCTTTAGGGCTCGTTGGCTCTACTTCCGCACATACAAAACAACGTGATGCTCCATGTAAGTGTATCCCGTCGCGGGTTGGTAAGACTTATGTCAATTTAAGTACTAATTGATTATATTATATCTTCATCTACATCTACATAATACCCTGCAAGCCACCATTAAGGTGTGTGGCAGGGGGTGAATTCTCACCAAACATGCACTACACATCATGCATACAAAAGGATTAGTATTTATACACTGTTCTAAACTTCACTATTTAAAAAAAGATAAAAATAGCAAAGCAAACATGCAAAAACATGCCGTTAGTAGGGTTAGCTTCAAGTCCTTATACCAACATGCAGCTACCAATGTTATCCATTGCTTCCCCCGTACCTATTGGATACATTTACCGTTATTCATATCTCTAATTGTACGAGGAAAAAAGGAAATTTTGAATCTGTCAGTTCGGCAATCAATTTCTCTAATTTTGTGATTATGGTCCAGTCTACCATAGTAAGTTGGGGTTCGCAAAATATTTTTAACACCATCACTGAAAATATGGTCTTGGAATTTGTTTAAGAGATTAAATCTAAATTTCAACCTGTGATCTGACAATAATTCCCAATTTAATTCCTTTAATATAGTGATTACGCTAATATAGTTATCGTACCGTCCCTTTACAAATCTTGCCGATCTTCGCTCCACACATTCAAGTTCGTTATTTAGACCGATTTCGTAGTGATCCCATACACTGGCAGCATATTCCAAATGAGGTCTAACAAGGGAAAAGTAGCTGATTTCTCGTACATGATCGTCACATTTACCCAATACTCTTTTGATGAATCCCAGTTTACGATTAGCTTGACCCATTATTTCACGTATGTGTTTACCCCAGGAAAGAACATGTGTCAGTCTTATTCCAAGATATTTAATAAACTGTTCACTCTCTTCATATTCTCCTCTCAATATGAAGAGGTTGGCTGATAGAATAATCGAGTGGAGGGCTATGTCAAACCAATCCTAGGATTGTTGAATGGTGATGATATGTTGACTAATCTCAATAAGGAGAGACTTCCTGATTCATTCTTCCCCTGCACGAAAAAACCGATAATGCCGAGCGTCACGGGTTTGTATCCCGCCACGGACATCAACTTTGCTTTCTCATGAAGATGAGATGCTTTAGCGTACACAGTTCCGTACATTTCATTTTTCCTAATTGCATACGTCCTCTGCCGTTGGATCATATAAAACTCAAGTCAACGGCTCATACCAATTAGCATTCATCAGTAAAATACTGAAGGGGACCAAAATATAGGTACTGATGAAATTTTCTTCTAAAAAATCTTTGTCATCCCTACCCGGGGAAAAATTCCGAGGTTCCGGTGTAATTGCGTGGAATTTGAACAAATTAGTAAATATCAGTTAATTCCTCATGTATTTAATAAAATTCTTGATGGGATGCATTTTCCCTTTCCCTTTCCCATCCAAAAACTCGAGAGAACCCCTCGCTCCACAAGTAAGTGGATCCACCCACGCAAAATGCTTCCACAGACAACGGGTGCGAAATACAGGCCTCGGGCATAAACACAGGCTCCCGGCGGAGCGCATACAAAGCGTATTCGCTTTGCCGGGAGCACGATCGAAAGGCGGTAAGGACAGCTCAATTGATGTGCTCACGGCCTCACACACAAAGCCGCTCTCGACTGGGCCTACATTCCACGCGACCCTCCCCCCAGACGTCACAACCAACGTAACATCTGGAGCACACACAATAAGCTCAGGAGAACGCGTATTATAGGCACCAACAACCTTACACAAAAAATATCACCCTGATGAAAACAGTTGTTGTCCCCCCCGTCCCTAGTTCGGGGGAAGCGAACGACAACTGAGGTCATAAGTGTCAGATAGGATTGGCGGAGAATTGGGTAGAGGTAGGATCATTTAGCGAGTGGAGGGAATGGGTGGAGGGAAACCCAGTGGCGGCATTAGCCTTCTCTCAACGAAATTTTTATTTTCTACATGACCGGGTGCAAAGGGTTGTTTTGGAAAGTGTTACCTCACCGGCAATTGAAGTCACTTCGGTTGTGTCCCACAAGGTAGTGTGATCGGTCCACTCTTGTTCCGATGCCGCAGTAGTGTACAGGGAAATTCTATGCCCAACTGATAAAGAATATTAAAATGATGACCTACAAGCAATTGAAAATTGGTGTGATACATGGCAGTTAGAATTAAACTTTAAAAAATGTTTTGTAATGAATTTTTGGAAAATCCCTACGAAATCGGTCTAAATAGTGAACTTAAACGTGTGCAGCGAAGATCGGCAAGATTTGCAATGGGGCGGTACGATAACTTTATTAGCATAACCAGTCTATTAAATGAATGAAATTGGGAATCATTGTCAGACCGTAGGTTGAAATTTAGACTTAATCTCTTAAACAAATTCCAAGGCAATATTTTCAGTGATGATTTTAAAATATTTTACGAACCCCAACTTACTATGGTAGACTGGACCATAATCACAAAATTAGAGAAATTGATTGCCGAACTGACAGATTCAAAATGTCCTTTTCAATTAGAGTTATGAATAACGGTAAATGTATCCAATACGAGGGTAGCAATGGATAACATTGGTAGCTGCATGTTGGTATACGGACTTGAAGCTAACCCAACTAACGGCATGTTTTTGCATGTTTACTTTGCTATTTTTATATTTTTTTAAATAGTGAAGTTTAGAACAGTACCTATATAATTACCATTTCTTTTTTATGCATGATATGTAGTGCATGTTTGGTGAGAATTCAACCTCTGCCACACACCTTTATGGTGGCTTTCAGGGTATTATGTAGATTTAGAAATGTACCAAGGGGTCCACAGTTAACTATATTAGAATTATACTCATTGTTTTCTATGTATAACACGAAAGAAGCAGTAAGCTATTTTTAATGCACGCAAAGTATTTCCATAGAGTACGTATTACTGACCCTTTGGTGTTGCACATGATTCACGCTGTGCTGATCGCCAGATGCATAAGGCGTGAAACGAAATTCCTCGCCACCCCGAGGGAAATGTTTCACGTCTTGTTCCTCACGAATGCTTAACGTAAGCCTCCACGGCAGGGAAATCGCAACGTAACGCGATCACTAACCGTCCGCAACCAAACCTTCCATTAAAAACTTCCTCCCAAGGGAGCGCTTGCTGTAAAAGGATGGCTTTCACGTCCTCTGCTACGCACAGGTGGGACAGTGTTACTTCAGGAAGCTAGGAAAGAGACCCTCACTCATCAATTCCCTATCAGTTACGGAGTTAATGAATACAAACTGTAAATGAGAGCGGTATCTCACAACAGCGAGCGAGGGGTGTAGCAACAATATCATGCAAAAAGATTCTACTCCCGGTGTAGCACTGATGTCGGCATAACTTCGATCAACTGATGACTTCATCCGGCCATTGTGAACACTGCTTAGCGGTCAATTATTGTATGGGCCAAGAATTTCCTTTAAGTTGCCCTCGGAAGAGCGTGGTCTGTTAGTAAACAATACACGTCATTGAGATCCATGCGAAGATACACGCACATTCCGAGAAATACGCCCAAGAAAAAACTGAATATGACGCTGACTTTTTTTCGAGGTCACTCACTCTTGAACAGGACTTTCAGAACAAAAAAGGTACAACGGACGGCGGAGATATCGCACTAATCGAGATGCGTGAGAAGGAGTGCTATCGAAGTTAATACGGAAACAAGATGGCGACGAGAATGAGAACGCTGGCTGAAAGAAGCTTCTTTAAATTTTTTTTGTAATTTGTAGTTAGTCACTCACTCACTCACTCAACCCGAAGGTTGCTCATTGATAGGTGAGAGTAGGGCTCACCCCGTACTATGCCAACGGCGTGTGAAATTCACACATTCAGGGTAGGGGGGCCAGTTCCTTTCTCTGGGCCACCTGCGATTTCCTACAAAGTTTTGACACACAGAAAATCGAATCGCGAGGATTTTAGAGGTGGGTGGTCCCAGAAAGGCTCTTTCCCGGGATTTGAACCCGGGACCCACCGGTCAGTTAGCTCAGTGCTCTATCCACTAGGCCACCCCTTTCATTAAAATACCCGAGGGAAACAAATTTACGATAAAGAACGGAACAACAAAATTTCTCGCAAATATCCGAGCCCACCGGACGAACGAGGATGGATAACAGTAATGAGGAATTGTGTCAATCAACCATGCGCAACCAAGGGGAAACATTCCGGAAGAATGATAATTCACTGCAAGTTCGCAGAAATGATCACAAATCTTGAACGCGAACAGCAGAAAGGGGAGTAAAAGTACTGGAAAAATTATCTCGTCATAAGTATGATAAGAAGTAAGGAAACATCAGAACGTCAATCTGGAGCATGTTTCTTTACGGCAGTGAGGCATGGACGATGACAGCAGCGGAGAAGAAAACGGTGGAAGCATTCAAAATGTGGTGGCACAGAAGAATGATGAAGAGTAAATGGATCGACCGAGTGACAACGTAGAAGTCTTAAGAAGAGTGGGAGAAAAGAGATGTATACTGAAAATCCTAAAAAGAAGACGGAATAACTTAATCGGCCACATCTTAAGACACGATGGCCTGATGAAGACAATCGTCGAGGGAAAAGCGAATGGGACTATTGGAAAAGGCAGGCCTCGTATGAGATACATGGAACAGGTCGTGAAGGATGTGAAAGAGAGGAATTACATCTATGTGAAGGGGTAGGCCGAATGGAGTGGAGGGCTGCGTCAAACCAGTCCTAGGATTGTTGGCCGATGATGATGATAAGCACCGAACGCCCAAAAAGAGGTAGATTTGCGAAGTATATAATCCGCAAATACCCATTAAAATATGCATTCGATAAATATAGTTTAAAGGCAAAAGCAGCTAACGATGGATGTATGGAATTTTGATGCAATCTATGCCCAGGAAAACACTGTTCAAGTAATGATCGAACGCCTTTTTGACAAACGATCAAACCAGAGGCACACAATTTACACCGATAGATTTGAAAAACGTTCAAACAGGATATTTGCGAACCGCCTTTCAAAAAGAATCACTCGTTGACGGTCATCGCTGACCTTCCTCGTTCAGCACACAGATGGATGATTAAGAAAGCTTCCACTCGAGTAACAGGAGCTCCTCAGTCTCGCTTTTGCATTCGGCGGAAATGCCCAAAAATAGCCACTCCCCAACTTCCTCACCGACCTTCCCCATTCTTTTCACGAACGATTCCCCTACACGACAAAACCTTTCCCATGGCCCATTGTAAATGGCATTCGCGTTAACGGCGTTTCGCAACGCGGGAAGTGAACTCTGGCGGAACCAATTGCCCCGTCGCCCACCTCGGCACGGTCACCCCCCACGAAAGATGACCACCAACAATTCGCCCAACCACATCCAGCACCGAGGCTCAACGAGGCGCTTTCTGAACGCGACGTACGGGTTGGCCAACGAATAAGTGGCTTGCTACGTAAACTGGGATGGATAGGAATTAAAATCATTTAGTTGCGTCTAGAAAACTAACAAGCCAGCCCAACCACCCCTAACCAACATGGGCACTAAAGGGTTTTATGATTAAGGGGTCATATTCAATATTTATATTTCTTGATAAATATTTCACTATAATCATGATTCACTATCGTACAAGGTCCCAACTTCCTACCATCGAAATCATTACCTATAACTTGATAAGTTTTTGCTTTACTGAAGTTCAGTGAAGCGTAAATAAGCATCTATGAATTACTTTTCATGATGTTATGGAATGTGTTTTCCCCATCAATTTTCCAATCCTTTCCTATCAAAAGAAACATACAACGTAGAGAACTCTACTTGCCAGGTGTAAATAAGTAGTGAGCCGGAGTTAATCACGGAATACAACTAAAATGTTGCACTTCATGATTGCATTATTCGATTTTAAAATACCTACCCAATTATTAAAGATGATAAGTATTTCACACCAAATATACTATACAAACAAATAGCACGCTTAATATGTGCATATGCATATCAACTCACGGCACATACCATTACGATACATCCGATTTTGGTAAATGTGATTTTGTCTACGAACAGGCTGGTTATATGTAGTTACCAGAAAATTTTATTTCGCAAATGACATGATAATCAAATTAAACTAAACACTTGCCAATACTTACCATATTTGAATTACCTCGGGGATTTTTATGCCACATTTTTCAATGTCTGCACTCAAGATGGTTACGTCGTGAAAACATTCTCGTAGGATTAAAAGTAACGATTTTTGTTCATTTAGCAAATGAATTGTATAAATTTGTTAAATAATAGCACTGGGTAGAAAGCACAAATTCTCGAAGGCAAATAAACATAGAATTATGAACAATGAAAACATTAATTGAAGGACAAGGAACACATGTCTAAAAAAGTAACAACTCATGAAACTGAGAATGGCACCAACTCAATAGCCATTGACTCTAAATATAAACAAAGAGTACCATGGCTACACGATTTTCAAGTTATTCGGTTGATCAGTAAATTGACAAGTATATTATTTAGAGCTCAAACCATTCTCACCTTATAGGTTTCAGTTTTGGGCTTCTTAATAACATATTCTGCCAGCTAGTTAATCTTGATTAGTACCACAGGGCGATCTTATGATTAGCGACACGATGATGAACCATAGCGACGACTTTGTATTAGCTAAAGCGGATAAAAGCGGATATCAGATAAACGGGATAACGATTTCATTGTTTATCCGTTGCTAGGGGCTCTTTCTGATCGATACCCTAGCGTGAAGCTAGCGAAAAAAAACCGGAATAGGATTTTCTGCGACAAATGCTAATAACGTCGCGATGTGTGGTTAGCAGACGCTAAAAAGAACCAGAATTGGCACACAGAAACTTCTGAAGACATCTTGGAGCGGATTTTCGACATTGAGGTCTACGTATGTACATGCATTTCCATTGACAACAAAAGGGAGTAATAAATTATAATGAATGACGCACAATCAGACACCAGCCGTGCCTTGCTCCAAAGAGCAATTATGCAATACTTAATATAATCACGAACAAAGAGAGTAATCGCAGAATAGAAGCGTGTTCAATGCTAAAATAAAGCAGGATATGGAATTGAAAATGAAATAACAAAGCGAAGAAAACAACGCCTGTTGCAATCACGGTATCAAATGCTTCAACCTATTCTGATTTTAACGCTGATGAGCACACCAAAGGAAATACTGTAGCAATTTCACATGTCAGCAGAATTCGAGGACAAACGCGAATGAGAACTCGAAAAATATGAAAAAATGCAGGCAAAACACATAGACCAAAAAAGCGATAGCAAAAAAATATAAACAACTTTCCTACGTCAATAAAAATCTTATTTGCATTTGTCCAGCTTTACGGGATAACTTAGCGGGGAAAATATTTTATGCGTCAGATCGCGAACTTCCAATTATCCATTTTTCAAAAACGATTAATGAAAAAAAAATCCAATAAATAAAAGTGAAAATCCAAACCTTTCTGAAACCGCCAGGAGGGAGAATCGTTAAGAGAGCGGCGAATAGGAACTCTTTCTGCGAAGGTTATACTAATATTAATATAAAACCATGATATCCCGAGGGAAAATTTCGATATGCAAAATCGTGGACATTTCGTCCCTCCCACCTATCCGGGCGTCCCTTTAAATATCTCAAGGTTGAGGTTACTCCGATATGCTAAAAAAATAAATAAATAAAACACTTTACATCTGCCGATCGATATGAGCGGATCGAAACATCGATGTGATGCAAAAATAAATCCTCATGGAAAAAAATAAATTCCCTTTAGGATAAAAATAAGTGGCCACAACAAAAGGACGAATGGAAGGCCCTCAAATATGTAGGCCAGAAACAACGCAAGCGAGTAAGGATCTCACCCGCCTAAATACTCATCCGATACGCGAAAAAATACCTCTGCTACAGATCCTGAAAGCTTCAACATGCTAGTGAACAAAGGGATTTGTGGTGCCATAGATCCACATCGACACATTACCCTGCAATTCACCATAAAGGTGTGTGCCAGGCGGTGAATTCACACTAAACATGCTTTACATTTCATACACAAAAAGTATTAGTAATTAAATTCGAGACGGAAATTCAAAATTTAATGAAAAGATAAAAATAGCAAAGTAATCATAAAGTCCTTATACCAACACGCAACCGCCCATACTATCCATTGATAAACCCGTATCTATAGTATTAGATATATTTACAGATATTTACATCCCTGAACTGTACGAGGAAAGAAGGACGTTTTTGTGGGTTAATTAAACCTTACTTACTGTCACGGGAGAATTAAATAAAAGGCAGCGACTTCAATTTACAACCATTCTATGACACGACAACCGATCAACAACTTGGTTTATTGTTGTTCTATTATTAATGACAGCGATGCAAATCATTTGAAATTAGATATCACAACAATTTTGAATCTGTCAGTTCAGCAATTTCTCTAATTTATGATTGTGGTCCAGTCTACCGTAGTAAGGTGGAGGTCGCAAAATATTTTTAACGTCATCAGTGAGAATGTCATCTTGCGTGCAGTGAGCTTTGGATCAGTATGGCTGAAATTTATCACTGCGAAATTTTAAATAACATGCCAAGAAACCTGTCCGTGCCGCACCCTGGATGATAGCAACTCTTCCTCGTGCCAAACGCAACGGCGTAAGATCGAGAAGTAAAACGGTGAGACATGGTAGGGGAAAAAAACTTGCAATGCATAAGCGGGCAGAGCAACATGAGCAAAGGTGTGTATTGACTTCCTGGACGGAGCACGAAAGAGGCCGGAGAATGAAAGTCAATTGGAAGGAAATCATTATTTACTGTCGAAGCATGAGACCGAGCGCCGTCACATGAAAAGAAGCGCAAGGAAGAGGCGAGAAGCGAGGGAAAATACTGAAGAGCGGAGGGCATCTTGGAACAAGTTAAGGAGATCTGAAACAAGAAGGGACAGCGGTATGTATGGGGAGCAAAAGTAATAATATAGAAGAGCCAAAGGTGCCCATAAAGAATGACCTGAGAGTCGATACGGAATTAGATTAGAGGAAAGAATCCACGAATGTATGTACGTACATCTCAAGAAGACTTCTCCTACGCAAGAAGCTCGACCCAAGAGGCCCGAATAGCTAGCTATTGATTATCAGAAATTAATGGCCTTTGAATAACGTTCCTAGAGTTCATACTCAAACGTTACATGAAATGGTGAAGATCACAGTAGCAGCTGATCTAATTACATTTAGAAGTAATACGAGAGTGGCCGAAGCAGTGACCAATTTAAAAATTCTTAATCTTGTGAATATTAATCTTGTGAATTTGTGTTATCACCTTCCTCGCCCGGCGATTAGAAAGTTGGACGATTCTGAATGAAATGGTGAATTAATGATCAATAAATGTAGGTGCTTCGTAGTAAAAACGTTGCATTATACCACGCTAATTAAATTTAGCACGTTAATTATTACCCTCGGAAAATCGTCCAGTCGTTACAGAATTCCAGAGCGGCATCAGAGTAAATGTTAGGTATTTTCGGTATAGGTAATGAAAACGAGTGATGATACTAGAAATGTGGTGAACCGCGTATGGAACTTGACCCTTCCCAGATCCGTGGCCTAGGGGACCTACGCGACTCGGGTGACTACTAATCACTGACTAGTCTAGATCTACACGATACCCTGCAAACCACCGCGAGGGTGTGTGGCAGGGGGTGACGATCACCAAGCATGCACTACTAACATGCAAACAAGCAACTATAGGGTCTCATGCAACTAGATTGTTAGTATCTATAGTGTTTAAGGGGTACATACATCATGCACTACAGACTACTCTAAAATATTTCCCCTGCCTATCCCTTTGCTATGCTGCCTATTTTTTTCTCTTATAGTACGGGGAAAAATGCCAATTTGAATGTATCGGGACGACAATCTAGCTCTCTAATCTTATTTATCTGGTCGAATCTAGCACAATACGCTGGTGTTTTTAATATGTGTCTAACATCTTCAGTAAAGCTATCCGATTGAAATTTCTCTAATAGATTTAATCTGTACCTTAACCTACGCTCTGATAATGATTCCCACCCTAATTCTTTTATTAATTCTGAAACGCTAACTTTACGGCGGTTTAGCGGGAAACTAGTCTTCTAATAGAACGTCTACATCTACGTAAGACCCTGCGAGGGGTGTGGCAGTGGGTGACACGTGGACAGGACGGGTTGCCCTGACAATTCACTCGAGAAAGGGCAATAATCACTCGAGGAAAGGGTACCCCTCAATAAAAGGCTCAAAGCAAAAGCTATTTTGCGGCCTGGGCAAGGCAAGGGATTGAGCTGCACTGTTGTCAAATCTCCTTCAGCTCAGGAGGACGGCTGTACCAGGCCTAACTCCACTGCCAAGAGGAAGAAGATTCGCGCGTTCGCCGAGTGGGCGAGGGACACACGGAAGCCCCCGGAAAGGCACTGGACGAGGCCGCAGAAAGAGCTAAGGGGCACAGCTGGCGCGAAAGTGGCCTGCCTCCTCCCGGGCCTCTGGGCGAGAAAAAATAAGAAATATTATCAGGGGCCGAAACGAGGATGCGGAGACGAGAGAGCAGAGTAGGTTCGCCTCCCACGCGTCGTCAAGGCATCGGGGGTCCACAGTCGAAGTGAAATGTTGCGGTCGCTGAACAGCTAAGAGCGCAACTTTCTTCGCGACACTCGCTGGGCGGGAATGAGTGGGAACGCGAATACCGAAGGAGAGAGAGAGAGACTACAAGGAGAGAACTTCCCACACGCTAACGGGGGGAGACGTTGCCAGGTTTCCAAGCGACACCCCCGCAGACTCTGCTGGTTAGAACATCTCGCGAACTCGAAAGAAGAATCATTGTTCTCGTCTCGATGCTTCTCGGATGAGGCAACGAACGCGACTGTCTAATGTTCTGTTATCCAAAAGGTCACCATACAATGATGGTAAATTTTATGCATCCAAATCGTCAACAAAAAAAATTAAGAAGGTGATGTCGGGGCTTTTTTCATCTACGTCATACCCTTCAAGCCACCATAAAGGTGTGTGGCAGAGTGTGAATCCATACCAAACATGCATAAAAAAGGATTAGTAACAATATACTAATCTAAACTTCACAGTTTAAAAAGAGACCTACGATCTAAATAATGTTCCCCATTTAAGTTCATCTAATGGACTGGTTACGCTAATATAGTTATCACACCATCCCTTTACAAATCTTCGCCGCACGCGCTCCAGTTCGTTATTGAAGCCTACATATTTTGTAAGGATCCCATATCCTGGCAGCGTATTCCAAATGAGGTCTTAAGACGGGAAAAGTAGCTAATTTCTCGCACATGATCTTCACGTTTTTAATGAAATTGTAAAGAGAAACCCAGCGACGGAACTAGCCCGCTCTGAAGAAAGGGTTCCACTGTTCGAAGTCCCATCCGTCGGACGCACTGATCCCGACGTGCTCTTCAAACAGCACTCGAATAGGTATGCTACAGAAAAATACCTTCCGCTTCCGTGATTCAAACCCGGGCTCTTGGTATGGGAGTCCGATGCTCTCGCACACCACACGAACCCGACTCCCCTACCTTGCAATCGACCATCTACGACCAATGGTGTAAAGATGGGCTATTCGGCATGAAAACATGGAACGTCCTCACCACCAGATTCATGGCATGGACACAGAGGTCAAGCAAGCCAGATGAAAAGTAGAGATAGGGGCAGGAGAGAGAGAGGGCACGCTTTCAAATCCAGCAAGTGTCGTCGTCCAGAAATCGGGCAGTTTGATCGAAATTTCTCCCCACGCAGTGCTTCCACTTCCCACAGCCAAGGGGATATCACTCGCAAAACTTTTCGCTTCCCCTGAACATCTCTTCCCCACACAAATCGCTTTCTCTCAATACAAATTCGGAGGGTGGTCAATTCCTCGGAAAACCACTATCCAGAGGCCTGCGTCCACAGCTCCCGCGGCTGTGAAGAACAATTACTTTACCTCTCTGAATCCTCAGGAAAACGATCAGTTACTTCTTAGGAACGCTTACATAACTGTAATATTTTTCCAGCTAAAATTTAAAAAATGTTTCAAACGCATTCAGGATAGAGAAACGAAAGAAATAAAATAAAATTATATAAAGCAAGAGAAAATACGGCATTGAAATAGACGGAGTAACTGTCGATACAGAGAGTACCAAGTTCTTTCAAGTAAGATTTTTTAGATGGACAGTTCCCAAAGCAAGATCAAGATAATATAATTCAATAAAAGAAGGTGGAGTACAGAATTGTAAACGTTAACTTAAAAATGCCAATGAATCTCTGAAAAAAAAGGTCCCCGAAAAAAAGATCACAACCAGCTATCTCTAGCCAAGTTCAGGTGAATAATCAGGGGCGACTGTTAAATTAACACTATAACTATACTTTCACCCCAATGCAGTCGGACAGTTTAATTCTACTTTCAAATGTTCTATGATCCCGAAACCGGAAGTCCGGACTTCTACGGATTACGGCAGCCCCCACGAGACATCGATGTAATTGCAAGGGATTTGAGAGTAACAACTTACAGTATTTTAAATGCACCACAACGTAGATATAGGATGAGTGAAGATACATACTGCTGAAGATTACTACCTGTATTGACCATCAGCTTGAATTTGCGAAGCGTGTAACACAGTAACATTGCAACTTGAAGTACACCAACAATAAGAAGGAAAATGCTGCCAAGAAAACCTATACGATTTACATTTCTGAAGAAATACAATTAGTAAAATGTTCTCATGAAATTAACTACAACACCATTACCTATGTAAGTAATAGGATTCAGAGTAGTAAACATTCGGGCAATAATTGGAGGGTAAGTAAAGCATAAAAAATTCATATAGCAACATGGATCGCGATAGAAAAGGCGTTTATCCAAAATAACTGAAGCATAATTTCAAATTCACCGAAAAAATATTTATTCTACATTTACAGCTGGAAGCAAAAAAATTGCAACAGATTCTTAAACCAACGTGCCGCTGTCGACTTATAAGTCAGCATATCAGAGAGGACTGAAGGCGTCACTTTGTGGAATTTAGTTACACTATTGATGGTAACAAATTAAAATTAAAACTTTTAGTCTATTCCACACAACCTTTTTCTAATAACCGACCTAGGTTTCGACAAATTACCTCGAGAATGACAAAATTTGTCGAAACCTAGGTCGGTTATAAAAAAAAGTTGTGTGGAGTGGACTAAAAGTTTTTATTTTTATTCGTTACCATGAATATTATAAGTCAACGTTAGCAGATGCGCGCGTGGTTGACCAATGGGCGGTAGAACTTGGCAGCAACATGGAGGACAATGAATATAGCACCTGCGAAACTCGAAGGAGGATCACCTTGGAGAAAGAGCCATCAACTAATGGCAGAGAATTAATGGTGTGAGCTTTCATTGGGGACGTAAAACAAAAGTGAGGCTGAAGAGTCAGATATGGTGCGTGGCATATTACGGCGCCGAAACTTAAAAGACTCGGGAGAAAGTTGATGAGAACGGACATTCAGTTTCAAATACGGACGGGGAGACGGATGACGAAGGTAGGGTAGGTAGAAAGGCGGCAAACGAAGGGGTGCCGGGGACAGCGAGGCCACCCAGAGACATTTGGGGGCCGGGGGCAACATACCCTTTGGGGCCCTCCCAGAAAAAGGAATGAGAAGAAAACGCAAGATAACACTCCTGCGAGTAAATCGCTTTAAAATTTCATGACACAAATAATCAGTACTTAAAATTCTGTGAACTATCATTATCATCATCCGGGGTCAACAATCCTAGGATTGGTTTGACGCAGCCCTCCACTCGATTCTTCTATCGGCCAACCTCTTCATATTAACGCAGTTCCTCTCTTTCACGTCCTTTACGACCTGTTCTACCTGTAACTCATACGAGGCCTGCCTTTTCCATTTTTCCCGTTCACTTTTCCTTCGACGATGGCCTTCATCAGGCCATCGTGTCTTAAGATGTGGCCGACTAAGTTGTCCCGTCTTCTTTTTATAGTTATCAGCAGACTTATCTTTCCTAACTAGTGAAGCGCGAAATAAGTGGATGAGTTTAAAATCTAAAAGAGGCAACTAAGGTCAATTTAGATAGATTTTTTTCTTGCCTTCAATTTTGCTTCATCGTCTGCTATTTCACAGAAACATATTAATTTAACTATTTTAAGTTCAATACTAAGCGTCATTAGGTGACTGTCGTCACCAATCGTTGTCCTCGGTCATATAGTGTCAGTCATTTAAATTCCATAAAATGAAGAAACACTCTTCTTGCTAGCATTCCTTGGCGGGCAGTGCGGGAGGAGAGGATTGAGATGCATCGTTGGGAAGGGGTGACTAGGGGAAAGAGCACCATGAACGTTTCGGAGAAATAATCGAACCTCGAAACATACTTTACACACACGTGCGGAAGATAACAAAGAGCATAATGTGTAATGGATGAATGACACTCCTTGGAAAGTATGTCATGCCCATTGAAAATTGCCTTAATCGATGGAGCATAAACTATAAAAAATATGCTGAGGAATGTTTTGGCGCCTTAACTAGAAGATTCCACTTTCAATTTTAGGGAAGAGATTCGGACACTGTCAATGGATTTTCATATGATTGACTCCGAGCCTGTCGACTCTTTGGACTTTTTTTTCAACATCTCCACAAGTTTTGAATGATCCTGAGTCACTGACAACCTTTACCTATGAGAAAGAATGATGCAGCGACCCAATCAAAAGGGTGGATCACCTTTTCCGATGAAAACATAATATGGGCTCACCTCACAGTTAATTTTATGGTATAATCACGTCCTTAGAGAACCGTACCACAATAAAAAGGTCTCCGAAGACAACATTTCAATGTTCTGTCAGATTCCCGAAGAATAACACACCATACGTGGGACGGGGTACATTGGAACGACGGTTTTTCGGCATTCTAGAGAAGTAAAAATCAATATCTCTTTCGTATAATAAGTCGAAACACATCATTGGCATTCTTTCACTGTCTTAACACGAGATGAAAAGATATCTGCGGCGGCCAACAGCGATAATTCCAGATAGGTACTGTCAAGAATTGAAAAGTCCTTGAAAGGTTCTTCGGCCTACATTCCGGACCAACATATGAATGTAGCAGCAGCTGTTCCTTTCCTTAAAAAAAATACTAAAATATGTATTCGCACATGTTTCTGCATCCTGATGAATGATTGAAGGAACAGAAAATACAGGTTTCTTCGGGACTTCGATTTTTTACTTCTAAACTTTACGTCCCTTACCTCTGCATTCGAGCTACTTACAGTAAGTGGACTTCCAACCTGATTTAAAGTATAGATCGGTTCGGAAAGCAAGAATAAAAGTGTCGGGGGTGTCACGGAAGCGTGGAGATGAACTTCCTGTCACTGTTAAAGTGCCTGTTAGTAACTGCAAAAAGACCGGATGATTACGATTGCAAGGATTAATTTTTGCGAGGAGGAGGAGAGGGTTAGTGTCCCTCGGATTCGTTCGGGTTCGCAGCTCACCTCACATCTTCATTGCTATACGAATTCACGCGACGTATTCAGATACGACAATAGATCCAAATCACAGTAAGCGTCACAAAATTTAGCCAACACTGTCTCATAATGAAGTCTCGGGTAAGTAGGTAAGTAATTAACAAAACCCAGAGACATAGCTATGCGTTGTCATAGCCTCGACCTCGTCACTTGATGATTGAAATAAGAACAGTAAGAGATTTATCGCACTTAAATAGAATCGCGTTCACGACTGATTCGGAGATAGTGAGGTTGTGATTAAAACAACTTGTATTCCAAATAGAAAATCACGCAACGAATTTTCAATGAGAAAAATTGATTAAAAGCATGTACCACTATAGGAAATTAGAGAATACAACAAGAAAGAAAAGTGGGTGAACCAAAAGCCTTTCCTCATTCCGTCCTTTCAATAAACACGTTGACTAACGGCATTTTTACCGACGGATGAATAATTTTCCTTACCGATTACCAAAAAGTACACACTATAGAAGGGCAATAACGAACGGTACTTACAGCGGTGTGAATGAAATCCAAAAATCCTTTCCAACGTCTGTGACTCAGCCGCTCCGTAACTCCACTAACTCAGACAGGTCTCCTTCATCATCGACAACAATAACAGTTCAAGCGCGCTCCCACAACACTTCATCCCGCTCGTACGCCCACTTCTTACAAAAATACCTGCCAAATAAGCAAATTATTCGAGAAATATATAAAACCATTTTTGATTGGCTCGAAACTACTCGACCAGGTGAATGTTCGTGAGCCGGTCCAATTGAAAAGTCCCATACAAACCAATGTCAAAGAAAACCTGAAAATGGAACGAACGCTGTTTCGTTCGCCGCATTTCGTATTTTCTGCACAAAACAATTGCTAAGCGAACCTCGCGCTTCAAAATCACTAACCGGAGAAATGGCGGACGAGGATCTTCCTTCTGGGTGGGAAAAGAGGTTAAGCAGGTCTACTGGTCGGTTTCTGCAAGCTTATTTTTATATTGAAACTGATGGAATTGTGACAGTGGTTCTAATATAAGTCTTTATATCCAGTATTTAATTTTAAATTGAAGTGTGCATAGATCCTAAGGTTTAGGGGAATTGTGGCTCGGTGGTCTTTGTAACTGGCGGTATTTATAGACATTTATCAGTTTAGGAAGTACTACTACCGGTTACTTGTTATTTTATATAAATATGATTGAGTTTTTAAGTACACATATGTAGCAGTTCAGCCGATGTATTATATCAATGTTGTTTTCTTGATACGTTCTCCACCAATGTTATAATGCCATCCACGTGCCCAAAGCTGTGATTACTGCATGAAGTAGGGTGCTAGAACCAGCTAAAAACGTTACCTTCATAATTATGTTACCTCGTATTATTTATTCATACCACTTGCGCTTATAATGCATTGCCTGACTGGCATGAGAATGTCATTTCGCGTTAAATTTAAATTAACTAACGGTGGACGTTATTGAGCTGTTGGCGAAATGTTTTGATTTTGTAGTCATCCTATGTTAAACTTTGAGCTCAAAGTTCACATAAGTAGTGAAGTATTCGGTGAGCGTTGTCCCATAAATATCGGCGGAAAATTTTAGTGGTAACGATATGTATATGGAAAATAAATAAGGAGTTAGAGTATTCTTATAAAGTAAATCTGCTCTGTAGCTAATATGTGTATTTTCCAGAAATTATTGTTTCATGTCGATGAATAATAGGCGACTAGCTCAATTTTTTTGCCAATAGTATGTGAGTAATTAGCTCCACCTTTGGCATCTAAGAAAGTTATTAAAATTATTTCCAGGGCAAAACTATTATTTAAACATATATACGAAGGAAAGTCAATGGGACCGGCCGGAAAAAGAAGCCAGTCCAAGTTCTACTGGGGGGCCTGAAAACGTACAGTGTAGCCACCTGTTGGTGAAGCATCGTAACTCAAGAAGGCCTTCGTCGTGGCGCGAAGATAAAATAACGCGAAGTCAGGAGGAGGCGTTAGACTTAGTGAAATGTAAGTTTTATGCTGTAATCTATTATATCTTCATCTAATGTGATTTTTATTGTATTTTGTAAGTTTTAAAATAGTATGTTCTTTTATAATCATCGTGAGTAGTTAAGCTGTGTAACAAAACAAACTTTAAAGATATAGCTTTGATATAGTTGAGGGAAAAGGAACTTTGTGGAATTTATCCATTATGGGGGAAATAAATCAATGTAGTAAATTCCCCTGTTTAATTTTAATCTAACGACCCGGGTTTCAATACATACTGTCGTCATCGAATATAAGTGCAGGAAATTTCTCCTCAACATTGTTGGCTCATGGGTGGAGGGTTTGCAGGAGTTGTGGGAATTGGTGGAATGAGGAGCCAGATTCTGTGTTGGGGCTCTGTATTGGCGTTAATGGTTCTGTGAGCAGTGGGAGATGGAATTGGGGAGCATTGTGAAAGTACCCTTTGCGAAAAAACGTTAGATTTCAACAGTTACTGTTGATTTTCAACAGTTGGCCCAAATTACTGTTTAAATTTTCTGAAGTTATTCTGCATAGAGTAGAGCCGTTCATTACAAATTAGTCTTCAAGTTTTTCTTTAAAGTTCCAATTAGCATATACACCATAGGACTATGGTCTCTATCTTCGTCAGCTACTGACATGGGTCAAGGCGGGGAACTCTTATTCACACGTTGGTCTAGAATGTGGCAATGTATGTTTTTTCCAGTGGAATGGGGAGTGGGAGGGAAGCTCTTATTCATTCCCCAAACACACATTCCTGTTATACTGGCTGAACTCTAGCTTATCTATGTCGGAATACACTACAAATATTTAGATGTAGGTTGCCGGGTAAACTTTAAAAGAACCACACCATTTTAAGCCAGTTTCAGTTGTACCGAAAAAACAAGCTAACAACTTTATTCAAAAAACAAACCTAATGAAAATAAGAAACTAAATATGAAACAAAAATAATTCAGAATGTACATCCAACACCTCCCCTCGTTCACAATTATCGACAACAAGAGGAGTCTTTAGTCCTTTTGCCTCTGGCATCCCAAAAAGTAAAAGCACACTCCTGGCATAAATTTCATGATCTAGGCATACATTCTCCCTATCAGCATATGTTACCCTGAGAGACAAGAAATTGTGCACTTCTCCCAAATCATCAACATAAACCACCAAATACAAATCCTTATTGGAATGATAGTACAAACATAATCATTTACTGATCTGAACATACAGCAGGACTTCAATTTCTCATCTAACAACTTATTCCGATTTCTAGCTGACTGGTGCAGCCATTACATGCTCTTATTTAGCTTGTACACTTACGCAGCCCTTTCAAGATCCGCAAATCCATTTGGCTGCTCTACGTAAACAATTTCTTTTATGTCACTATTGAGGAATGCACACCATGCATCCATATGTTTGGAGTACCATTCATTTTGTACACCCAAGGCAATCTCACTAGTTTACGTCTAGCAACAGGACAGTGGGATTCAAATGAATCAACACCATACTCTTGATCATGTCCTTGAGCAACCAACCTTACTTTATGCCGCTCAACCTTTTCCATTTGCATCCCTTTTTACCTTGAGCACCCATTTCGTTCCAATTACCCTTTGATCAAGTGGACGATTGACTAGTGTCCATACATCATTGCATTTCAAATTTTTCATTTTCTCTGACATAGCTTCATACCACTCACATTTATTCTCACCACTCATCGCCGCCTCATAGTTTATTGGATCATGAATTTTAGAAATACTATAGGTCTGACTACTAACTGCACAACAACATGAACATGGCCTAGGAATCTTAGTATCGTTCCAGACCTTCGCGGGACAACCAATTGACCTACATTCAAACTAGGCATTTGCTCAGGCAGCCCAAATTCTGCAATAGACTCTACTTCTGACATTTCTTCAGAGGCTTGACCATCGTCCTCTCCCTGGCTACTATCACTTTCTGATTGAAATGAGTTTTCCTCATCCTTCCCTTCCTCCCCGAAGTTGGTATACCACCTGACTAAGTGATCATTATTTCCCAGCTGCTTCATGATTTTACTCTTTGACCATTCACATGCCCTTGTGACATCATAGGAAAAACATTCTTGTCAAACGCCACATCTCATGATTCCACGACACATTGATCCTCCATTACCCACACTCTATAGGTTTTTGAATTATTTCAATACCCCAAAAACACACCAACCTTATATACACACACACACAAATAATTTTCTACCAAAGACTCTTATTCTTTGTATCTCATCAATGGGTAATTCCCTCCCTGTCCACAATTCATATGGCATTTTCACACTAATAGCCTTAGAGGTGCACCGGTTTTTTAATAAAACAAGCTGTATTAATTGCTTCAGCCCAAAATTTTAAGAGTAAACCTGATTCTATCAACATACAACGTGCTAAACAAAGCAATTGTTGATTCAACTGCTCAGCTGCACCATTTTGCTGGGGTGTATAAGGCTGAGTTAGCCTTCTTTATGCTTTCCTCCTCAAGAAACACTTCAAAGTCTCCACCAATATATTCACCACCATTGTCTGATTCAGGGTTTCCAGCACTCTGGAAAACCGGGAATTGTCAGGGAATTTTATTTTCACTGGAAGTATCAGGGATATCTCAGGGAAGTATGTAATCGACTCTGGAATTTTCGGTGGTGTCAATATGTAAAACAGCGACGGAAATAATGTGCCATTTTCGGCAAGTTGCATAGTAAAATTTCCCCTGTGTTGTCGCATTTAGCATTCCTGCAATCACTGAGAGTGCAATGATTTCTCCATACACTGTGTACGATACATAGTCCCGTCCCGTGTATATATAATCTTTGTTCTTAGTGGTCATGTCATTTCTCGCCAAAGCACCGGAGTGCTTTCAGCCATTCGCAGCGGCTTTCAACAACAACAAAGTAGTTGTTCACGATCTCTATATTTCGAACGAAACCCTAAATAGAACATATAGAGAGTTGCCAGCAATTTATTGTGGGTTTTGATGAAAGCCTCAATAAGATTTCTAATAAACAGTAAATGGATCTTAGTAAGTCGAAATTTACATAAGAAGTTAAATTGGCGGGGAAACTCATTGAAAGATCCCCTTTGCCTTCCATGTGAAGAAGGGAGTTTCTTGCCTGAATCCTGTAGGTGCAAGTTATTGATCATTTTGTATCAGTGCTATTCATAGCGAGTATAGCAAGTCTGGTTGTAATGTAACCTTGTTCCCGAGCACCAGCATAATAATGTTTAACTCTAAGAAGGTGATGTAATTTCTCACCAACTTAATGAAAGTGTTGTATGATGTTGGATTTTTTATTTTCCTCCAAATATGCAGGATTTGGTTTATTTTGCCCTGAATGCAAGATTAGCTATAATACTTACTTTTATTCACACAAAAAACATACCTAACCTGCTCTCACACCTAATGAGAAAAAAATCTATATTTCCGCTGGAAAAATAGAACTTATGTCTGGAAAACCTAGAAATCTCAGGGAATTTTCAAATTCCCCACTGCTGGACACCCTGTGATTGGAAAGCCTTCCACTTAAAACTCAATTGTTTTTCAGAAACATCCTTGAACCTCTGAAAGCAGCCAAACACTTCAGATTTATGCTTGATAGTATTTACCACAAACTATCTACTAAAATCATCAAAGTTACAAAATACCTTCCTCTTCCAATACTTTCTGGCTTAACTTCACAAACATCTGAAAATACCAAATCAAGAGGATGCTCTGACATATTATCCCTTTTGCAAAATGGCACACACATCACAATTTTTATCTTTACGTTTTGGAATAATGACAATCTGGCAATGACTTGGAATGCCCAAACCTCTTATGCCAAGTTTGACAGCGCACAGCTACTCTTGATCTTGAACTTCTTCTGCATTACCTTCGCCATCATCTCTGGTACTATACCATCAGCAAAATCGTTTCACTCCAAAAATTAACAAAAAATGCTGGAATGTCAACCGGCATGCACTCCAACCAAAGTGTGCTCAAACAGAAAATTACATAACTTGCAACTGCAACCGATAAAACATGACAACTTTCTGCAATTAATGCCCTCCAGGCAACCTTTGCAAGTTTTAGGCATGTCTGGGCCCATAAACTGTCGGAATACACTCCAAAAATTCGGATACAGGTTGCAGGGTAAATTTTAAAAGAACCACACCATTTTAAGCCTTTTCCGGTTGTAACAAAAAGTAAATGAACAACTTTATTCAAAAAAACAAAACCGAATGAAAATAAGAAACTAAAAATGAAACGAACAAAAATAATCAAGAACGTATGTCCAACAATGTTAGGCATCAAGTTCCATTGTCTGCTTCTGAGTGGAGGATGTACAAAATCAGTTTGATGTTGTTATATAGAAGATGCATCACAAACATTGAGTTGACTTTCTTTTACTCGTAGCTCTTTTTATGCTTACTCACTCGGTTTTTTGCACTCTTTTGATTATCATTCCCTTCTGATAACTTCTGTTTTAAAGTGTCGTCTCAGGAGGTATACTAAGGTCTCATCTGCTATGGGTGGCGTCAATTCCCTCTCCCAGCTTATCCTTGCGGTCGCATACTCCACCCTTGTTTGGTTTCCTGTGTCTCAATTAACTCCCAGTGTCCAGGGCCTGCCTGGTCTCCATTTGTCTTTTGTCGTCCCATTATTGTTCTCGTAGGAGCTCGTTGAATGTTTCATACTCATGGTGGAGGTGTGAGGTGGTCACGAACCAGTCTTCAGCACTGCCGGTCATCCTGTCTCACGATGCGTAGCATCTCCTTATCCAACAGGTGGTACATGTCTTGATATTCCTTCTCTCCCGTTGAAACTCGGTCTTCTTAAATTTGTCATTCCCATCATCAGATCTGCTGGGTGCCTGGATACAGTCTTCCCTCACTCTTTTCGTTATTTTCTTTAGCGTTTCCTCGTCTAGCCGTGCTGCCCTACTATCTAATTGCTGATTGTGTTTTGTTGTCAGCGTTTCTATTCGACCTTTGTTCTCGTTTATTCCATCCTTGGTCCGTATTGCTTCCCTGGTGACACCACTTAGGTCATCATACTTAACATTCAACTGTTCTATTTCTCGGTGGTTTTCTTTAACCTTATCTTCTAGATCTGCTATGCTCCTTTGGCATTCTAGCTTGAAATCTGTGATTCCCTCTTGTATTTGCTCCTTCATCTCTTTCATTTTCTTTTCTGTCTCATTGAGTTTCTTTTGTATCAACTCTGCTAGCTCGCATAGTTCTATTCGTCTATCCTCCTCTCGTTCCTCATATCTCTTTTCTAATCTTTCATCCCTCTTCCTCTGTTCTTCTCTCATTTCTTTCAGCATTACTTCCAAGCTGCTTCCCACTGGTCCTTCCCTCTCAACTTTGAACCAATGTGCGTAAACATCTATGCCTTCCTTTTCTAATAATCCCTTCAAACGGTCCCATTTCTCAGTTTGTTTATAAGTTTGAGCCTTGGACCATTTCTCCCCGGTCCCTTAATATGTTTTGTAATTCTCCCTCCTTAAGATCCTTGATCGCTTTCTCCATTTTTTTTAGAATTGCGTTTGAGATTACTCTAACCCAGGTTTTCCTTGGTCTCAAATTCTTTTGAGTTTTCGAGCTCCAAACGTTGTGGCACCAATAATGTAATGTCTACCCCGGTCACAGTTTTTAAAACAAACTTCTTCCTCCTTTCTTCTGTGTCCTTGGTCTCTGGTTTTCTTCTATTGCTCTCCTCCATCCGCTTACCTCTTCTCCCTCGTGCGCTTTTTTTTCGTTCTCGTACATCTTCTCCCTTATTCACTGTCTCCTCGTTCTCCCGCACCTATTTCTTTATTTGCTTGCATCCCTGGTGGCGACTCATTGTCACGATGTTGATTGGTTACAGCTTCAATGTGTCTTTATAGAAGCTATAGTTTTTGTTTCATAGAAAGTATAGCTTCTATGAAAATTTTCTATTCTTGTAAAAACTATAGTTTCAATAAAAGTATTTTGTGCTGCAGGATGAGGTTTTTTTCTTGTCCTATTTTAGATATTATTTATTATGTTGGTGACTTCAAATAATGAAAAAGGTGCCTGCGCAGTGTATGTCAATGTTGGTGTGATTCCCTTGTCCTTTTAGTATCCTTTTTATTATTGGTAATATGTGAGAGGTTACTCATGTTACCTTTTATGTAATGTGTTGTGTGTATATTTCAGGACAATGTCTGTGCTTTAATTAGCATATAAAAAGGAGTTTTTCCTACATATGTGGCAGTATTGTTTCACTATTTTTAAAGTATCTTGGAGAAGATATATGAACCTTTGATGGGTTATTTTGTGTAACTGAATTAGTATTTCATGCAGGAGAATTTGATAAAACATAAGTTTTAAAAGAGTATGTGGTACATATAAGCTAGAAACTTGTAGTTCCTGCAAAGTGATCTATATTCTCAGTAAAACATATAATTCCCATTGTTCAATAGCATATCATGTGGAAACCCTTTTCTTCATGATAGTGTACTTTATCATATTTATGATGCTAATAAAATGTTTCTCACAGCTCAGTCTATTGAGTAATCAAAACAAGAATTCAAATTATTTGTTGTATAAACTGTGCATACCTACTCTTCAATACATAGTGCTCTTACAGGTTTATTTAATTCCTGAATGGTTTCATGCCATCATCAGTATTTAAATCCTAGGATTGGTTTACTGCAGCCCTCCATTCTGCCCTATTCAGTGTTAATTCCCTCACGCCCTGGTATGTTTTCTCTTTCACGTCCTTCTTTATGGCTTTATGGGTCTCTTCCAATTACCTCAGATAATTTGTTGCTTTTATTTCACCCATTGGCTTACAAAGACTGTGATTGGCCAGCCCCCCAAAAGTGGCCTTTGCTTACGAAGATGATGATTAGCCGGTCTTGTAATTTAATTTTTTTCAAGCGATGTTATAAAATTGGTATTAGAATATCGCTTAATAATTATTGATAAAATATTTATGAATAGATGACTAGATAAAAAAAGGTATTTTTGTGTGCAAGTATTTTAAAAAATATTAAATTAATGGGTTAAGAAAGCAATGTCTATTTAAAGAAGTGGTTTTTATTTTCTGTTCTTTTATTCTGTTAGAAAATAGGCTCTCAGCTCACTTATACCTCCTTCAGCTGTTGTCTTGATAATTTTTTATGAAAATTTGTTTTGATTGGTGAATCCTGCAAATTTTATATTTTAAAATTTACTAAGGTTGCATAGTAGCTAAGAAGAAAAAGCATTTGGACATGCCCAGCTAATTGCAAGCTGAATGTTTTTCTGGGTATCAGCTCTTTATAGCAACCATGAGTGGGGCAGGGTTAGCAACTGGCCTTCCATGGATGCGTGAACATCAGTGATGTCCCCTTGGCTTCAACTCTCGTTGAACTCTACCATCATCTTCCAACTAGAGCAGTCTTCAGGCTAATGCTATTTGGAATGCAAAGAGAGAAGCAGTCTTCAGGCTAATGCTATTTGGAATGCAAAGAGAGAAGCAGTCTCTAATATAATTTATATCTCCATTGGCTCATATTTAATTAATGGCTTCATGACAGCCTACTTTGAAGGGTCATGCCTGCAAAGTTTCTTGGTAATGATTTAATGGATGTCATATTATTGGCATAGATTGAGAGTTCACTTTCTTATCCCTTGCAGCCTACCGAGAACAGATTGTTTCTGGCAGATCTTCGTTTGCAGAGTTGGCTCAGAAGTATTCCGACTGCAGTTCAGCTCGGCGGGGAGGGGACCTGGGTCAATTTGGGCGTGGCACCATGCAGAGGCCATTTGAACAGGCTGCCTTCTCCCTCAAAGTAGGGGAGCTTAGTGAACCTGTTTTTACTGATTCCGGAGTGCACATAATCCTACGCACTGCTTAGTGCCAATCTCTCCTGTTGTTACAACCATGAAGTACTGTTTATAACTAGCTCCTGTAAAGCCATGATAATTTCAAAAGTGCAGAATTATGGGGGTACTAGCAAGTCTTGTTGTCCTTCAAGTAAAGTTTCCAAATACTGGTGTTTGCTTAAGCTGTAGGCCATTCCTATGTTGATATTTTAGTTCAAATGATGGATTGTACCCTCAGAATTTAAATGCCATGGTTATGACGCTATGTGGAATCAAATGTTCAACAGTCTTCAAATCATTTCTTTATCGATCCAGAATCCAGATGTAGTGCCCCGTGGGAGAGAGATGTGATGCGCATGTTTTGCCAAACAATGCATTGTAATGTCTCGAGTTGATGTTTTGTTGTTTTTCCCTTTCTTGACTCTCCTCCCACTGTTAATCATTCCAGGTTGTCTGAGACCCTAATCATAATATGATTTGCCTGTTCTCCCTGATGGAGAAAGTATAAGATGGCGAAGATGAGATATGCTATTGAGCGAAGCTTTGCTCATTATGGTTCTAGTTGCCAACCTATGTTTAAATTATTTCATGACCTAATATGCCATAAGGTTTTTGATTGCATTGTCAACTGTTTGTTAATATTCTGGAGAAACAACTTTGTTGATAAAATTGTCTGCTGAATTTGTCTTGAGCTTCTTGTTGAACTGAATTTTCAAGGCAGTATTAATATATCTTACGTAATTCAAATATGGTGTATGCAGATGTAAATATACGTGCGTGCATAAAACGCTTATTTTATTTTTTATCCTCATAAGTACTTTATGGAAGCCTTCATGTGTTTTCCCTGATGTGAATGAAGGAGTTGGTCTTGACATTGCATTGGAAGGGTTAAGATTGCTCATCCTCATCCTGTCCATCCAGACTGAAAATAATGCAGCACTTGGCTAGTGGTAATACTGCCCAAACAGTGCATATTATGTATCTGCTTGCATATGTAAAAAAATCAAAATGGAATCATTAGACATTAACTTTTTCCAGTTGACATTTTTCCTTATTTTTCTAGGAATGTTAACAAAAAAAAGGGTAAACACATGAAGTGGTGCTTTCCTTGTTGAAGACCACAAGAGTATTGACAAAAATTGAAAAGATGGAATATGCCTTCTGAATGTGCAGTAAAAGGTACAAAACTGAAGGGAGTCAAATGACACTTGACCTGTGGGAGCAAATCACTGTTAGTTTGACATTGGATTAGAAGGGTAAAGACTTGTCATCCTTGCATGTCCATCCAGGCATTTGACTCGTATAATCACTAACTCTCCGATTTCCTTGGTATCCTTCCAGGCAAGAGCTTGCTTAAATATTGCCTGATATAGATTCAAAATTCTAGTCAAATTTAGCTGAAGAAATTTCAATAATTATAATGGAGCAAAGTTGCTTGCAATGTTGGGAAGGCATTGGGAAGTGGATTTGTCAGGGTGGGGATCGTCAGGGAAAACCTGGAATTGTCAGGGAAAATTGGAAATCTGGAAAAGTCCGGGAATTCTCGTAATAGTCAGGGAGAAACTGGTATAGGAAATTCTCACTATTTTTCTACCATTACATTTATCTGGCAGTCTTTCCCACCCGTTATTTCACCAACTAAAACGAATGTCCGTCGCCGAAGTGCATAGAATAAGCCCCGTCAACTCGTTGAACATTCAGTTGTGAATCTTAGTTATTTAGCTGTGAATCAGTCATACGATGTATCTCTTCTGTATATCCTTAATGCGATATTTGCCTAGTAGCGTTATAATTCATGATCACCATGTATTCCGCTCATCACAAGGAATCTGAGGCTATGTTGTTCGGAAGATTTTACATCGCGTTTTTTTTTTTAACTTCCGAGACTCAGGTCAAGAGGTAGTTGCAGCACACTAGCTTGTAGTAAATACGTGCTTGCAGTTCTAAAAATAACAGACAATGATTATTAAATCAGTAATACAAGTACGATCAAACATGTAAACAAAATCTTCCGTAAGATCATCTTCGATTCCCACAGCCCCCTTCGTGAGACAGCAAGAAGTGTCCTCCTCCCCTCCCCTCCTTTCACGCTCGACGTCATTATTGAATGGCCCCCTTCGCTCCGTCTCAAAGCAATTTGGTCTGGTCACAAACCACCTCAAATATGATATTCCTGAATGTGATGCTGCCGATGCTAATTGCCTCCTGTTTTCACTCGCAGTGGCGCGATTACGTTTTGTTCATTTATACAAATATTTTTACATTTTTTGTTCCCTCTTACAATCAAGGGGTTATAACCACGTTAATCAAATTGTTATGCACTTCTAAACATCACTCATGCCATCCGATTTTGATCCAGTCTAACAACTTGGGCTTGGTTTGTATTTTTCGCGCAACCTGTGCCAGAGTCCATCACTAAATTCGCCATTAACTTTTCCTTTGATGCCTTTTCAGTAATCTTAAACTTCCCAGAACTACCACGACTGGCTACCTCTTCCTTGAAGAATTAGACATTGTCAATTTGTAATTTTACCGAAGGAAACATACACGGCCACGGAAATACGATTCGCGGCCGCATACCCGTGGCCGTGAAAAATGTATTAAAAGTGTGTATAATTTATGTGAGGGCTTAACTTGTGAAGGTTTAATGTATTTTTTCATTCATATAGCTTTTAATGTATTGATTTCAGCTTTTAACATTTTCTGGGTTTTGACGAAAATTTAATTCAGCAGAAATAAAATATTCCGATAATTGCAGACCTTTTGGCGATCGGTCAGGGAAATTGGTAAAGCCATCAGGGAAAAGTCAGGGAATTTGAAAATTGGATATCAGTAGCCAAGCAGTAGTGGATAGTTTGTGCAATCACCAAGATATGTGAAATTGGCTTAAAGTAGAATAGACTTGTCAATTGCAAACATTAAACCTTTCGTCAAAGACAAGGAATGTGTCACAATTAAACTTATACAAAACTAAAAAGTAAATTTAATGGTGAGACTCATTCAGTTCCATTTTGTAAATGATCTCAGCAAATTAAAGTATTGACACCATAATTACACCTTCTATATGACAAAGATTAAGCCTCAATGTATTTTTAACTTGAATAAGCATCTAAACTCTGCCTGCAACCTTGAGGGTATAGCTACATTTTCTTCTTTATGACTTTGAATTGCTTTTAGAAGTGCAAACCTATGTATCTACTTTCTTTATTATTCTATGGCATATATGATTAAACCTTTTTAAAAAAAATAATGGTCTTACATGTGAAGGTTTGGATTTTATGTTTATTGGGAAAGAGGCTGCAGTTGTAATTACAGTTATTGTGTCTGTAAGGTATGGTAGGCAATCGCGTATATGTATGTAAAGTTTGGCTCACTTCCACAATATTGAAAGTGGTGTGAGTGAGATGATAAGCACTATTCATGGGCGCAAATGTATGGTCGTAGAAAACCTTTTGTGTTTTACGAAATCTTTCCTCAGAAATATGCCCTCCCAAAATGAGAGTACGTCTTATATGCCATCAAATGCAGTATTTAATCATTCCCCCCGTAAAAATTGCATTTTGTGGGAAAGAAAGATGGAGACATCACTAACAAGGTTGGAAAAAATTGTATTTTTAAAGCATAAAATATTACTTGAGTGGGTACTAGTCCAAGAAAAATTATGCATGTGTACCAATTAAAAGATATTTTTGTTTAACTTTTGAAATGCATCTGTAAGACCAAAAGATTACAGGCCAATATAATGACTTGCATTGGACAATAATATGTAGAGTTAAGTAACGTAATCTACCAGAATACTTTATTCTCTGACTTGCCATGTTTTAGCTTAAACCCCTGTAGCACTTGCAGCACATTATTACCAAAATTTGGTGGATATATAAGGGTTGAGGTTGATGACAAATGATGCACCTGTTTTGTGCAGTGCCATCTATGCTTTGATATGGTCTTTAATTTGAGAGAAGTCTGGATGTAGTGAAAAAGGTTGTTTGAAATGAGTGTTCTTCTATAGGTAACAAGATTTAAGAAAATTACTGAAAAGGCACTTGCTTGAAGTGTGTTTGTGTACTTAACACACTCAAGGCAGATGCCATCCATCCACGTCGAAGAGTAGAGCACTGAATTCAAGGCATCCACATCGAGTGTGTTAAATGTTACTGTAAGAACATTCCTAGGGAAGTGTAGATGTTAAATGACAATAAGATCGAAAGTAATTGGAGGCAGATGGAAAAAAGAGACTGCATGTGTCATTAATTGTGTTGAAAATGAGCCCTATGAGGAAGATCTATATTTATCTATGAAGGATGAATCCGTTTTCTGTTAACAATTCTTCAAATGTTACCTATTGAAACAAGAGAGTTAAAACATTTTCAGTAAGATTCTGGGCGAAATAGGTAACGTAATTTATGGCATTAATTATTTTTGTTTTACTGGGAACATAATATGCATTTATTTAAATTAAATTGAAATTTACACAAATTAATGTAGATAGAACAATTTTTCAAAACATATTTAGTGATGGAACTTCTTGACGTGAATTTGTGCTAGCTTTTCTGACAGTGAAAATGTTTCTTCATATGAGGAAACGTCTGTTCTGGCTTTATTATCTACATGCTTAAATTACTTAAAAGCTCTAGGAATTGAAAATTAGAGAAATGCCACTGTGTTTAACCAGAAGTGCGGTCTTAATGATGGGGGTATTGAATCCTCCAATACTAAGCCTGATGACACCAAAAATTCATTCACCAGGGTAGGGAGGCCATATCCTTTCCTAGCACTGTCAATAATTCTTCAGAAATACGTCAGCTGATAATTACACATCTTAGGTTTAATTGTGAATACCATTTACAATTGATACTATTTTCGTAACTGGCAAGAAATGCTTCAGTGCAATTTATGATATTAGCTGGACTTTTATACACCAAGGAAGATTGATCACGTGTACTTGGAGATGTCGACGTCCTCCTTAGTGAGGGTGAATGAGCAGCTACAAATTCTGTCGATTGAAAAATCGTCCCTCGTTAACGGAAGATTAAGAGTGACATTCAATTGAAAAATCGTGGAAAAAATCCCCATTTAGTGGCAAATTTGAATATGTGTGTAAGATTTTGCTGGGTTATAGGGCTTTTTAATCTATGTAATTAAATGGCATAACATGTCTCTCAAATAAGATTTTGTGTGCTGGTAGGTCAATTTTAAATCAGAAATTTTTAGCAGTGGATTAGCACCACTTTTGAATGAGATTTTATTGAAGGGGATTTTTTTTAGGTGGTTGGACTATTTTACAACCAAAGTTTTTAACATTGCATTTGCCACTCTTAAAGAAAATGTTGTAGATCAGAGGAATAAATTAAAATTTCCTCGTTTTGAAGTAAATTTGCATCTTTTTTGAATAGGATTTTGTTAGTTCAAATAACCTCTACAAACTAAACACCTGCCTAAAAAAATCTTATGCAAGCTTATAGATGGCAGAGATGCAAATTTATATTTAAAAACCTTAGTTTATAGAGGTTATTTCAACTAACAAAATACTAATCAGAGTGCCAGCAACATTTTGGAAGATATATTTATTAATATTATTGAAAGCGGAAAATGTTATCATAATTATTTATTTTACTATCATTCATCAATAATAATTATTAAAAGTGGAGAAATTATCAATTATTAAAACTACATTGCATCCCGTGCTATTATCCTTGTGTACAGGCAACCAACCCAGCTCCCGCAGATATGAAACTAGGACATAATATCTTTCAACTTCGATTTACATCCAAATAATGAATTCTTCAACGGTAAATTAAATATTCATCAGAAGCGGAGATCTTGCTCTTTAAACAGGTATCTCAATTATCGATATTGGTTTCATATGAAGGGATGCATTGACTCAATTTCGAATATCGGGAATTTAGCAAGGTCTTCGAAACTCCTGTTGCTTGTTTCCCCGAGAAGAGTAAAGTAAATTCAAAGTTCGACGTGGCTACTGTAAGAAAGTGAACTTCTGTGCAGTTTATATTATTAATAGGAATTATTTATAATGATTTGGTGAACACAAAAGACCAATTAGTCAGTTAACGAACGAAGTAAGAAAAAACTAACTTTTTCAAGGTACAGGTGCTATGAATATATAAACTTGGAATACTCTCACGATGAGGTACTGCGTAAACGGTTATATAGTAGGCCAGACTTGGTGCCAATAGTGCCATGATTGGTTCACTGCCTACACAATGTCCTTTATTGGCCTGGTGCGGCCGCCACAATGGCCCACCCTCGTAGCTGGTCGTAATTGACGCCGCGAGGCTTTGCATCCATGAAGCCGATCCTCTAAGGTGGCATGGCTCACTCGGCATATAACAGGCGGTATGCGGTTCTCTGCTCTGTGGGGTTAGCATGAGAGAGGGGACTTAAGGGAGGGGGAGTCCGTCCTGGAGATGACGGCTCCTTTGCAGAGGCACCTGTCGTGGCCAGAGGGAGTTTCCTGGAGGGGAGACTCCCCCTAACCCTGGGGTGGAAAATTTCTCAGAGGGGGGGCTATGTCGGTTATTTCTTCACTCTCTAATACCCCACAGGACACTACTTTCTTATACCATTTCTTCTAAATGAATTTAATAATATAAAGAAATAAACTTGGTTCTGAAAGTGTCCACCTTCAAACCCCACCATTTGGGAGCCTAGGTTTACATTATCTAAATGCAAAGAAAAGTACAGTAATGATCCTTAAAATATTTTCTTTACATTTTAGTAATAACATTTCAGTTCCACTTGGTAACTGATTTTTTACGGTATGTTTCTATTTCCCTAACTGATCTAAAATTTGTGTATAAGGTTCACACACCCTGAGGATGTAGCAACAGATCAAAAAATAAGAGAAGTTACTGTCTAATGACTTTATTCGTCAGACTTCGTTAAATGGACAAATGCATTTGGTCATATACAATTCATACTTTTCTACCCGAGTATAATTTGCAACATACTTACGTATCTAACTCTTCGTCATTCTAAACATGGCCTGTATCGAAACAGGTCTTCTAAAACTGTAAAATATAAAAGGGTTAATGTTAAAATATTTCAAATAATGTAAACAGAATAAGTATTTAAAACTGTCCTCGAGTAGGTAACAAAGTGCCAAATGGATGGATACCCAGTAAACACAAAATTCTGCAGACGCGCATCTGACGTGGTGCACGGCAGAGCTTCATCTGCCGCGAATGCGTTGCTACAGCTCGTCTAGCACTCCTAAACTTCCCTTTTTTGAATGTCGGATGCGGTGCAAACGGGTGTCAGCAGCGTTGCACAAGCACGTCAGGAGCGCTGCACAAGCGTGTCACGATCGCTTCAAACGCATGTCAAAATCACTGAAAATGCATACCTGATGCTCCACTAGTGACCCACGTAGCACACTTCCAGGAAAATGTGCCTTGAAGCCGCCACATAGGCACCTAAAAAAGGCACATAGGGCACCTTTTAGGCGCCTTAAAAAGGCACCACTTAAAGGTACATTTTAGGTACTACTAAGGCACTTGGAAAACGTGTGACGAGCATTAATGTATCCTTACTAATCCCATGGCTCCTATATCATTGAATAGAAAATGTGCCCAAATGCATTAACTAATACGCAAACTTAATGATTACTAGTTAAGGTTAAAAATTTTGTGGTTTTTCCGATCCTCCTGGCCTTTGATTTTTTCGGCGAGCGCACCTGTATTTTCTCCAAGTCCGATACTGTCTACACGGGACTGAGAAAAATCATCCTTGGACCAATGTTCAATCGCTCTTAAAGATCTATAATCCCGTTTAAAACCACATTTCCGATGTACTTTCACTCAGATCTTTTCTTAGATCAGATCAGGAACACCTTATTCAAAAGACTACATGCAGCGCATCTGCAACTTGCGGCTGTAGGGCTTGAAACACGAGCTGCGAATGCGCATTAGATGAATTTCTCGACAATTCGCTCTGGAGAGCGCTGCTGGCGTGCTTCAGTTGACATGTGCTGCACTGGCAGCGCTGACATCCTTGTGAAGTGCTGCTGCAGCTATACATGTTTACTGGGTAGTTGCCCCTGAATTCTCTCAGCAGTCATTTGTCTGTCAGATATCCTTAGGTATGGCAGAGAACAGCACTCGCATACAGACATGAAAATCCATAAAAGAGAGAATTATTAGAGAATTGCACTCATGATGTGTGACATTCGACAATACATGCAGCAAAGAAACAATTACTTCAACTAAATGTTTAATTAGGAAATTACTGGGCAGAGGCCTGAGACATTTATCAACAATTTTTAACTCTGTAATAGGCCTGCCCAATGTTGCTGCACACAACAGGTTTTAGACAATTTGCAACAACTAGTAAAAACAAAATGTTTTTACTAGTCGTTGCTACCACTAGGATTGCATGTTCGTACATTCAAATGTGAAATTGCTTTATGACCGCCAGGTTTTGATACACTGAAGTCATGAAATATCAGTATTTAAACTGCCACATTGGTTAATACCAAAGTTAATAGTTTACAGATTTTTCACTTTGTCATTCTGAAAACATGTTTCTATAAAATATTTCAATATCGAAAAAATTTTTGAAACATACATGCGCCATGCATTTAAGTGCAATATATATGCAAAATTTAAAAAAAAACAATTTCTAGAGAACACTTCAAGTAGGTATCCATTAAAACACAATGAATCAGCACAAGTCCCACTATTTTTTTCCTCACAAAATCTGATCTTAATGAAGACTCATTTGTTGATTCATGTTAAAATGCCTTCAAGCTAAGTAGAGGTAAATTACAGGAAGAATCATGGCTGTATCCTAAAGGAATATCAGAAGAGAGAACATGAAGAATCAATAAGTTAATAATTTATGAGAAGAATCTATAGCTCTTCATTACTTTCACAAGGTCAAAAGAAATACAAATGGCTTGAAATTGCTAAAAATATACATGATATAGGTACTCAATAATTAGAGGGATGCTTGAAATGTTAAATTAATAAAAGTTTGAAATTTTGAGAAAACGATTCTTTTGAATTAATATCCTGAGAACCACATATCACATTAGGCTGTGATACTGTTAAGCCTGTAGACACCCAAGCAACAAAATTCCAAGAATGTATTTTTATCCTGCTCCATTTACAATCATAAGTTGCATAGTAGTTTCTATGGCACTGTTCTACAATTGTAAACTACACTTGTACAATTGTCAATAATTAGCTAATTATACCATCACATTTACAATTTACCACATATCTATAATTTCAGAAGACTACAGAAGAACTTGGGGAGTTCTTCACATAGTAGGTAAGTATTTTGGTAATTCTTGAACACGCGAAAAACCAGCACCACTTGCATTCCTATTTCAGAGAAAAATACAAAAAATATACTTAATAAAAGGGATTATACTGCATGAATTAACGTATAATCAGGGTTTCCAGACATCCCGGATTTTATGTGACAGTCCTGTATTTGTGCTAAATGTCCCACGTCTCGGACAGTTCATATCCAGGACTGTTATTGTCCCATATTTCTGAATATTTTAAACTCGAGAGGAATGCATCTGTGTTTACATCTCTGGTATACTATTTCCTTCAAAAGTTCTATTTGGGTCTTTCTGTCTGAAGTTTTCATTGCAAAGAGTACTTATTCTAGTATATTCGTTCGTTAAGACAAAAGAAGCTCTTTGGTTCATTGCTTACAATTTTGTGAGTTTTGGGTTGGCCAGCCGGGCTGGTACGATGGGTAATAACGGACAAATGCCACGTGCGTCGTGCTGTTTCCATTTGGCCAATTTCTGATGCAAAGGAATGTTGTGTTTCATATCTTGTGAAGTGAACACGTGGGTTGTCTTGTGAAGCAGTAAAGTAGTAAAAGAATAAAAGAAATAGATAGCAATTTTAAATGCAAAGGTGATCATGTTGAGAAGAAAGATAAAAGATTGTGCGTTTTTCGTAAGGATTGGGAAAATGATAGTTAAGTAAGCGATTGGTTAGTATGTGATGCCGATAATAAGTACAAAGCATTTTGTAAATATTGTCGTAAGAGTTTCTCATTTGCACATGGGGGACGAAGTAATATCACACATGTGACCCAGCACTCATGCAAACATATTACAACTTGAACACTAAACAGGTTCCTGAAGGTTGCTTAACACTCAACTCTTATCACTCCCCTCTAGCTGATGAATCGTACTTGCTGCACCCATGCATGCATGTATGATATTTTTGCACTTGGAAGTTCAGAGTTTAAGCGGTGAAAAGACTCAATGTCAAACTAAAATCAGGAAAGTGAAAAATACATTTATATTCAAGTAAGATTTTCAGATTCAACTGCATACATGTTAAAATTTGTATGGGGGTGTGTCACAAACATTCTGAACTTCCAAGTGCAACAGTGTCATGCATGCATACATGGGTGCAGCAAGTACAAGTCATCAGCTAGAGGGGAGCGATAAGAGTTGAGTGTTCAGCAACCTTCAGGGTTGTGCTTCTGCAGGAGAAGGCCTGACTCCTGTACACTTTAATAGTTTTATATATTCAGCAAATACCAGGAAACAGACATCCAGGACAAGATTTGCTCAACTAATACTGGCATGACACTGAAGTATTGTAGGTAAATTATATTTCTTGTTCATCAGTGTACTGAAATAATAACCAAGTTTTTGGAAAAGTAATCTTAATACATACTTATTTCTTAAGCAAATTCAATAAGATAAAAAAGTAACTATGTAGACAGTAAATGCTTCAACTTTAGGCCTTGAAAATCGATGCTGAGTAAAATTTACGATTCTCATTAATGTTAAATCAATTCTTAAAAGATTAAATCTGTTTACCTTGAAACTTTGCTAAAAACTACTCATTTTAAATATCAGCAGCAAAGTCAATAGTGCCTACACTGAGTAATAATATTGCATTATTAGCATGTTAATACATGTTCCACTGATCGTAACAATAGTTTGAAGTATTTATAAGATTTACGGTTAGTGTATGACTATGTGGACTGATTTACAGGGTGATAATTGGAACATCAATATTTAAAAAAAAAATATTTTTTTTTAAATTCACAGTGACTATTTAAGGCAAATCCAGTTTTCTTATATATCTAGGCTATATCCAGTTTTCTGGTTTAACTAGCTTCTTGAGTGCTACCAGGAGATTATTTTAACAAACTTTCAGAATTTTTAAGGTTGGGGTTTTTGAGATATCTCTCCTTCAAAATGCAACATTTTTGCATTTTGCATACTTTTGATGGTCAATTTCAGGAACTGTATGCATTAAAAGTGAGAGGTAAAATTATTGGGGAGAGTAATCAAACAGGGCTACAGAATGGTACAATTGTTTGGCTGATTAAATCCCTCTGTGGTTATAAAAAAATTTCCAAACTTTGAGAAAAATATAAATTATCCATCGAACAACAAATTATTTGTTCAGTGTTTAAACATTAATTGTCCATTGTTCAGGTGTTTGGAGCAAGTTTCACTTCAAGAGCTTCAAAACAAAGAAAAGTAGAAGGTTCTAGTCCAAATAGTTTAAGAGCAATAGAGATTTGAAAAATTGCATTCTGCACCCCTTTCACAATTAGCGGCATTTTTTTCCGATTTTCAAAATGCTGTAAATCGGTCAAAAACATTTTTTCCTAAAACTTTTTGTGAGATGTTTATTCTGTCATGTAGGAGTATTATAATGTTTTCAAAAAAATTGAAGAGGGTCACCTGACACCCCCTGCATGGTCTATAACCAATTTTGGTTCTTGCCATCCCATAATTTGAATAAAAGAACTAGCAAACTCAGACATAACATAATACATCATACACTATATTTTAGTTAAGAAAAATACTTAATGACCTTATTCCCAATGTCCTTATTCTGTATGCCATAGGTTTTGAAGAAATCTTCTTCTGTGAAAAAAAAAATGCGGAACACCATTGACAAAGTCCATCAGAGTCTTCATATTCTAAATAAAATAACACTAGATTCTCAATTTTCCTATGACCCTTTTCTTAGCCAATACACTCATTATTAACTAAGCTTTCTTAGATGAGAAAGACTTAGTCTTGAGTTATACAAAGAGGAATGTTGTTACTGGGAAACCCTGGGTAAAAATTAGACAAAGACCCACCTGAACTTTCATTTCTGCCAAGTAACCAAAGGCAATTAAAGTATGCTCTGGGAATGAGCTCCATGAAATGTAATTCTACTGAAAAATACTAATCTATAAAATACAGTGAGGAGTTTATCCTTAATATTTTGGTGCAAAATTCTAGCCATTTCAAAAAACTAAATTGTCAAGAAATGCACTAAAAGTCAGGTGAAGTATATTGATTAAAAGGGTCTGGAGGAAAGGAAAGAAAATAAAATGGAAACTTATAAGTATGTAAAGGATGGGGAATATTGAGCATGAAACGACTACGGGAAATTTCGATTTGTTGGGGTAAAGTGACCTCAGATTGGAGAACTAATGAATGGAGGACTTCTGAACTTGGAGAACCATATTCTTTCAGGTAAAATAATTGATAAACGGGAACAATTAAATTCCCTGCAAAACCTTTTCCAAGTCTTGCCTTTACACCACAACCAAAAAGGCACTTTACCAAGTTCCCATTCCAAATGAGACTACTAAACCCAGCCAACACAATACATGGCCACGTTATGGCAAGCCATTAATTTCATATCGCCATTAAGCCATACTCTCCTTCCAAGGCAACAGAACTCTTTCACCCCTTCCAGTTTTTGTTTTCCAGGTTTAACGTTAGTTTTGGCCTCCTCTTTCTTGCTGCACACCAATATCTTAGTTTTCTTCTTACTGATCTTCAGATGATATCTGGTCATTGTCTTTTCCATGGTTATTAGAGTCTTATTCAGATCCTTCTATGTCTCTGCTACAAGTGCTTTGTCATCAACGAATAGCAGCATGCTAAATCTTTCTCCTTGGATATTCACTCCAGAAGACTTCTTGTTTCCATTGATGGTTTTCTCCATGTAAACATTAAAAATTAGAAGAGACAGTGCACAGCCTTGTCTTACTCTTTTCTTTATTCTTGCTTCTTCACAGCTGGGTCCATTTTTTATCACAGTTACATACTTGGTTTTTACATAAACTGTGGATAATTATTTGGTCATTGTAGGACACTCCAATTCCTTTCAGAATTTCAAGCTTTGAAATAACGTCGAAAGACGAAGCTCCGATTTTGTGGAAGGATACCATTGCGGCAACAAAATGTCTTAGTGACTTCCACACTTTTATTCAGAGTTGTAGACTAGTTCGGTAACTGCCGAAACCGGTCTACAATCCTGAATAAAAGTGTGGAAGTCACTAAGACATTTTATTGCCGTTCAAGCTTTGAATTCCAATCGCACATTCCAAAGTTCACATTCCTAGATCTCTTCATTGTTTTGGGTTTTCTTCCGCATCAGTTGGCTAGTAGACAACAGGTCGAAGGGGCCATCGACCTGTTGTCTACTACGACAACTTGACCAGCGCCTTCAGGTCAAAGGGACCTTCAACCTGAAGGCACTGGCAGGAGTGCCAGCAAAACTGTTGTCTACTAGCCAACTGATGTGGAAGAAAACCCGAAACAATGCAGAGATCGAACCATCACCATGGAAACCTTCGTTCTAACACTATTCAGATTCCTAATGAATGTGACACCTTAATGGCCCCACACTATCCTTATATATTCCTTTCGTCAAATATGTCCTTCATGCAGTGAAACAGTTTCATATTCGCAAATAGGAGAAAGGTACTCACGAACATGACAATGAAGTCCCCAATTTTCGGCCTCCCTCACACAACTGTTGTTACCAAATTTCCCTCATCGAAATAAGTTTAACAGCTGATGTGTATTGCCAATATTATTTAGCTGATTAGTTGTGTATCATGTTGGTATGATTGTGTCATGCAATTCATGATTCATTTGTCATTCATTGTCATGTTCAGTGGTGCCCTCTAACAGGACGCCATGTCGTCAGTTGGCATTAAGTATTCCGGGATGACGCACGCGTCCCTAGCCACGAGCGGTTGTACACTGTATATCAAGTATTTAATATACTCGTTGATTGTTCATAGTGTAATTATTATACGCTCCCAATCCACCACAACAGCTAACTCCCATCAAACAGGTTAATGGCATTCACCGAGTGTTCAAAAAGAGAAACAACATTAACCTTCGAGCAGTGACAATTTGACCATCCCACAGCCTTAGCACGAAGTCTACAGATATCACCACATTGAATTCTTCAATGAGGACCAATGCAAAATAATTTTCAATTCATAATTTTAAGTTTATGACATAATTCAACGGTATTGAAAATGATACAATTCCACACAAGTTACTCTTCACCCTTAGGACATGAGTGCCCTCTTGCGTAAACAATGTCTTGATGGTCCTTTTCCTTTTGGCAGTCATTCAGAGATTACATTTTGCTGCAAGAAATCTTTGAGATGAAACAAGTACATAACCTATTTTCAATTTTAAATGTAAATTAAACTTTCACTCTAGTGTCTAGATCCGGTAGTGGGACTCCTTACTGGGCACTACCAAGTGATGAGGCACCTACACTTCTTGGCAATCTTAGATTCACCCAGACACAGGTGATAGGAAGAAGAGGATGAAACCACATCCCACATACTATGTGAGTGCCCCATTGAGATGAGGACTGAATGGGTGCTTGGGAACACCATGTATTCAATAATCATGTCGATTATCTATCTGACAAACTTCACTTCCATTTGTACACATTACGAAACCTCTGCCAGGAAGTATCCACCAATACTTTACTGTCAGTATACTATGCCCACATCTACTCCAGAATCAGGTACGGTATCATCTTTTGGGGCATATCTTGCCACAGCACACGAATATTCAAGCTACAAAAAAGAGCAATCAGGCTAATAGCAGGAATCTCACAGCAAACTTCCTGCAAACCATATTTTTTGAAATACCAAGTCCTTACCCTACCCTGCATCCTAATCTTCGAAGCTGTAGTATTCGTCAGAAGAAATCAACATCTATTTCATCTGAATAACCAAGAATACATGCATTACACATGGCAGCACAAAGATATCCACTGTATGAGCAAAGTATTAGCTCTCACAAACAACAGTCCCTACCAAACCATCACACAAATATACAACAAGTTACCCAACCACCTCAAAGAAATAAAAAAAGAAGGTATTTTCAGAAATAAAGTAAAAACATTCCTAACAAATAATCCATACTACACGGTATCAGAATACCTAAATTGATTGTCAAAATTGCTACTCAACTCTTTTACTATAATAATGTAATATGTCATGGTATATTTTATATAAATGTATTGTTAATGTGATACATATATATCAACACAGTGGCAAATGCGATATCATCCTCTTGTATTCACTATCATATATAATGCACCATGTATTTTCTGTATGTACTTATATTTACCTGTATGTACTTATATTTTACCCTGCCTTATATTCATAAACTTGACTTGTCTTATGTCTTTATGTAGACCTACAGGGCCAATAAAGTTATTATTATGCATTACATTTTATTGCGAATGATAAAAACAATTATTTATTATTAATTTTTGGAACCCAGGCAGATTCAGCTAGGCGATTGGCCCCTCTGGGTGATTTCTCCAGAAGGGTGGTTGGCACGATGGACCAATAGGTCTAAATGCCTTAGAGCCTCCCATTTGAGGACCTTCACCACAATAATAATTGCCCAATCAATACCCAAAATGGCCCTGAGAAAATGGTTGTGACCAAATCCCATCATTCAATAACTGTCACACTCAATACGCCTGCTATTCTTTTCAATAATCTTTTAAATGCATTGTATTCGGTGAGCCAATCTGGAGGTCTACTGCCTGAGTAAATGCCTATTTTGATAATTAAGTTTTCCTTGCTGCTAGTAAGTAACAATGAAAACATACATTTTTCATCCAAAATACCAGAAAGCTAGCTCAACTACTTCCCGGCTGTATTTTGTGTCTTCCAATTTTAAATTGAATCTATTTTTTTGGTAAAATACTATCTCTATTTTCCCATTATATTTTAGGGAGCCGACCAACACAATTTCATCTCCATGCTCTTAGTAGCATCCATTGTTTATCATTCATATCAGTACATACAACGCATGCTGTTGAATAACAAATTACCAATTAGTAGCGTATTTCGAATTTAATTCAGGTTCAAGGATCTTATTGCATAGCTCCTTTTAACATTGTCATATTTTAGTGTAGATTAGCAATGATTTGCACATGAACACCACTCGGGGATTACATTTATTGCAATACTTACCATCGGGAGGTAGATTATATGAACTCTCAATAAGTAATACAAGAACATAGTTCTGTAGTAGGCGAACAATTCCCTAAAATTTCCAGAAAAAAATGACTCATCCCCATTGAAAAGTTTCCACATAGGTACATCTTCAGATTCAGACCTTGTAACAAAGACACCATTTTTTATGTAGGTACTTGCATCACTTTTTTATATCAAATCTTTTTTTCTAAACCTTCATAAGGAATTTGTGAAAATTTGTCTGTACTTTTCCCATTTTTAGGTTTGAATTTGAATCATTGAATAGGTATTACAATTATGAAGTATAATGGTAATAAGGAAATTGAATTTCTCAAATTTTAATGCTGAAAGACAAAGTACTCTTTGTGACATTCCTGAGCAAGTCAACTGAATAAGAAAAATTCTCACGGTGGGTACTGCAGTGGAGATTCAGAGGAACAGAAGTATGAGGTAAGAAAATTTAATGGAAATGTTGTGAATGATAAAAGCAAACTGGAGAGACAAAAGATTGATTTGGAATTAATTTATGGCACAGGAGGAGGAAGTGAGAGTAGCTGATGAAGAATTGGATTGGGTGGTATTATGGTGGGGGAATTGAATTATGCATTATCACAGGTGCTTTATACATAAAATATACTCTGAAGAAATGACTCGAGAGGCATGAGATGAGTTTCAGCCTCCAGTAAAAGTTGGAGGAAAATTGATAAGGTCTTTAAAGTTTTCATAAGACCAAGTGCTCACATCAACGAAGGGGTACAAAGAATACTAGATGCATTACCAAGGCCGTGTTGAAGATAAGGAATGAAGAAAAACTGAAGGTAATGAGATTTTTGATAAACAAAGAGCACCCAGTTACAATCAAAACTAGTATGTCAGAAACAGGGCAGGTGAACATTTGGATTTTCCTGTATTCTGTTGGAGGAAAAGGAAAGTGACAGCATTGAAGTCAGAATAAGATTAGCATTGGGAAAGGAAGTAAGTTAGTTATTCAGGGGAGGCGACTTATAGCTGAGGTCATTTGCACTATTTAGGATTGGTGGGTATTTGGGTAATGGAAGAAACCTTTCTGGCATTGGACGAAGGGTGGAGAGAAACCCAGCATCAGCATTAGCCTACTCTTCACAGACACCAAGAGGACCACAGATTTATGTCCCATCCAATGGAAGGAGTACCAAGCCTTAAATGCCTCTACTAGGTACTCAAGTGGGGTCTGGTGTGCCACTGAAAAATCCACCACTTCCGGGAATTGAACCTGGACCCAAGGGTTGGGAGGCCAGTATTCACCACATCAACATGATCCCCTTTAGGAAAAGGGGCCTTTACTCTTACTCCTCCACATCTCAAAGACCTAAGATACAGCATGATATGCTGCATTTTATGAATACTTTTGAGGATAACCATGACGTAAACAATTTTTCCATTAGACAAACAGATGAATTCCATATAATTTGAGCTGTCACCGAAATTGAATACTTATTTGGATGATTAAAGCTGGCCTATTACCACCAAGAGAATACTTTGAAAGTTCCACAATCTTTTATTCTACAGTGGTACAACTACTTTCACCTATACGGAAGATGTCAATATTGCTAGAGCTGGATACACCAGTTTTTGTAGTCATGCCAGGGAAGGTAGGGGTGGGGGAAAGGAAGAGGTGGTGAGGGTAATGTTGGTCATATGCCAGGAGGTAAAATAAGGAGGAATGGCTAGGGAAGTTTTTCATTAGCCATTTTGTAATTCTTATGGAATGTTACCTCATTCTGTACAAAGGCGTTGATTCTCTTTCCTTGTTCCTCCACAAAATGCTCAGGAATTAAATTACTGGTATGTCCCAGTTTGATTACAAGTTTGAAGAAGTGTGATTTGTCTGACTGGGAATGATTGAAGAAGTGACTGAGTTTGTTTGCTCTGGTTTTCATATTTCTCCCTTTTTGACCAATGTTAATGATGTCACAGTCCTTTCACTTCAATTATTATACCTCTGACTGTTGCGAGGGATCTATCCTGTGCTTGGGAGATTCCTAAAATTTTTTTCAACATTGTTTCTATAATGAAAGGAATTCTGTATATATTGCTTGGTCGAAGCTTTGCTATTTTTTGGGATACACGTTAAAGGTAGTGGATTTTGACCCATTTTAGTTTTTTCTCTTCCTCCGGGTGGGACCTGTAAAGGAGTTCTTGTGCCATTTTGGTGCATTTTGAATTTATCGATTTATTAATGTGCCACATTTGATACCTATTATTGGCAGGGGTGTGAGGAATACCTTTGAGTTATTTCTGGAAATTTGATTAAGAGAGTGGGATCTGGATGAGTGTTTATCATTAAATGGAAAGCATCAAATCGGTGGGATATGTGATGACTTGATGTGGAATGAATAGCAAAATTAAATTTGTTCTTCACTACGGAATTAATGACTTCCAGAAAATTTAGTGCTTGTCTGAGGCACTTTTCATATGTAGATGTAATCCTTTTGTTTAGCGAGTTCATTCAGTTCATATAGGAGTCTTATCTTTCTATAGAGCTTACACAAAATAGTACATCGTAAACATATTGGTGGTAGGCAAAAATACCATTGGTTTTAGAGGGGGTAGCAATGAATATCTTTTTCTCCAAGTTATTCAAAAATAGTTCCCCAAGAAGAGGGGCCACCAGGGATCCAACAGGCAAGGCTTGAGTTTTGAGATAATATTCTCCGTTAACCAAATAATAGCTGCGATTAGTAATGGGCTTTCTAGATACATCTCTGTAATCTGTGCTACTCATTTTCTCAGGAAATAGTCTTTTCAATTTTTTGTTTTCCTTTGATATTTTCATATTTTTATGACCCAATTGTTGCCTATTTTAGGGTCGAGAGGGCACTCATTTTTATTTTTAAATGTAAATTTAGGACGACAGAAAACTTTCACTCTCTAGTATCTAGATCTGGATCTCTTTACACACAAAAATTTGTCTTTTGCCCTTATCTTGTGTACTGTTTGTTATAGATTTTTGCATTTCCTGTACATGCTCATCCACCTGAAGGTTGTTTATCATTGCAGTTATTCACAAGATAATCCCATTAATGGTATTTTGGAGTCAGATTTAGCATTATAACAAATGATGTTAGGAACAGTAAAATGATATCAAACTCCTCAATGACTCATAGGAACAATCTTTTGAAAAGGAGAATTTTTTATGGAACTTGATGGAAAAGTTATACAAATAATATATGAGAAAGCTGCATTCACCATAACTTCCTTAATTATATTGCCTTCAGAATCTAGATATGATATACTGGTGGTGCATACATGTACGATGAGTTATTGCTTGAAGATAAAAATAATTTTCAAATCATGTACCCAATAAAATCGTCTAAGCAAGAAGCATCAATTACAATGACTCCTCCTAATGTGCGTTGAATTTCCCAAAATTTTGCATTCATTCCAAACTGTACAACCTATGAATAATTTGCCATATCCCAATAATAACTTACTGATACCCAAAATTTAATTTTTTCAGCCATAGCTTTTCATGCATTGCAATCATTATTATGAATATGACCATTATTTTCTATTTAGGTCCAAATCTTTTTCTATCTAAACAAGAATCCAGTAATTATAATACCCCAAAAAACACAAATATTTGAACAATGCTAATTCCAGTTACACTCATGCATTGGTGCACCTAAACGATACATCCATATATGCCATCCCACGGCCCTACAAAAATCGATCTGAGAGGGTCTTCCATCAATTAGTTGCTGCTTGTGATACTAATTAACTATCGTAACGAAAAAAATCATGCAGTATGTTAAAAAAGGAAAAAAATTAGATCAGTTGATGAAGCTAAAAACCACAAGACTTGTGACACAAGAGAAAGTTAATTTTCCCCAGTTCCCCACTATTGTGGAGCACCATAGGTCTCCATATAACGTTCTCAGCTGGTGGGAGGGAGAAAGAACCCCAAGCAGAACAATGTCCCAGGCCCCCAAATGTCCATCTGGGTGGCGCTGGGACTGGCTAAGTGCAGCTAGCAAGGCAGCGGGTCGGAGCCAAATGATACAGTTAACAATCATTGAACTTGAACGCGTGCACTGCTAAGTGGAGAGAATCGCGTTATTCGATGGAAACGTGTATATTTGATGCTACATATCGTTATGCAGATGCATTAATTAGTACGGTTAGTTATACATATGATTAATCTCATATGCTTTTTGTTTATCTTGTCTTTGTTGACCAAATTCTGTGCATTTTAGGCCTATATATTTTGAGGGCTTGCCTATGGTGCCCTCTTAGACTGGCACCATGGGTTACACCTTGGTCCGAGGCTGATTATACATCCGAATTCATATTACTAGAGGGTGGTAATTAATTGCGCCGCGAGGATTCACACGGTGTACGGTATAAAATGTTTCTCTGTTATCGTATTGAGCATCCCATCTTAGATTTAACTGCTAATTGGTGCCAATTTGAAAGGATAGTCACAAACTGTCATCTATCGAAGAGAGGAGAAACTTCAATCATTGGCCTGAAGAATTAAATTGAGAAATATCCACATTAAAAATGACCCCAGAACGCAAATTCACACTTCAAATACGTACAGCAGAGTTAAAATGGGAAAAGCAAGGTAACAAGGGAAAATGTCGTGATTGCGCATCTACTAATTTCGGGAAAAACCTGGCTCAACCTCTTCGAGAATCCAACGACGTAAATCGAGTGAATTCACCCTTGCAGGATTTAGCACAGTGGCTCCGGACTTTTGACGCCTCTACGGTTAGAACAGAACAAAAGAGACTGGTTCAAGAGCATCGCATTGAGAAAGCACTTATTCGTAGTAGGAGGGGAAGTTGGTGTATTGGGTATTGGATAGAGAGGTCGGCAATGGGTAGGAGCAATAGTACACGTCCCAATGGGGTGTTTGCATAATTTTTTTTTTAATCTCTTTAATGTGTAGAGGAATGAAAACGGATGAAGAAAAACAGAAGTTCATATGCAGTAAAATGCTTATTTATATAATAATATTTTTTTTAATCGCTATAATACCGAAGATTTTAGCAGAAGGAGAAACGTCCCTATTCCCATCCTTATACCTTTACTCCCAGTCTGAGGCGCCTATTAGTGCGGAAATAGACTTGAAAACACCTGTGATAAATGACTCAAAGGCGTATGAAAGTACGCGGCCAATGTGTTTGGGACAGGAGAGTGTGGTTGCAATAGGGAGGGAGACTTTCCCAGAGTACGACCGACATGGGAAAGTACTAAAATCACAACATTTTAATAATATTCAGGGACATTAAGGTCGCTGAAGACGGAACGGAAAAGTTTTGCTTTCCCTAACGATTCTAAAGAAATGAAATGCTTCTTCCCGACCACAGAAAATGTTATGTCACATTAAATTGTGTACTCCTGTCCAGAGTTATTTGAACGTGATGAGCAATTCTTGTAACAAATACCAAATACCTTGTAACAAATACCAAATACCTTGTAACAAATACCAAATACCTTGTAACAAATACCAAATGTCTTGTAACGAATATCAAATACTTTGTAACAAATACCAAATACCTTGTAACAAATATCGTAATTCACGGAATACCCAATGGGGGCGTTTACTCAGAACCGAAATCGCAATTTTGTGCACGAAATTGTTAGATGGAAGCGAAAAACTAATTTTAGTGAAAAATTAATCTTCTAACCACAACCATTCACTCATAAATCAAAAATTAAAATAAGCAAAAGGTGACGCCCATCGAAGAAGCTGCTTTGATACCATTGACGTCATTTTCTTCCCGTCCTTGACTGCTTTTAGGGGAGGGGAAGGGAGTGGATGGGGTTCTCGGAAGGTCTGGTCGCCCAGATCCTGTCGCAATCGCTCCCATTGGGAGAGCCAGCTGTGTCCCCCCCTTTGCGATAAGGCGAAGTAGCTTCGCGGGTTCATTGGTGATTGGACGAAGTCGATATACGTCAGAGGTTGCACCACACCCACTTTTCCGAAAGGGTTAAAAACATCAGTTTTTCGCCGCTAATAACTCGAGAAATAATTGACGGAACAAAAAACGAAAAATACGAGTCTTTTTATTTTACAAACTCTATCATATTCGGCAATAAAAAAAATATGGTAAACGTCCCCATTCTTTTAAGAAGAAACTTCCCCGAAATGGCATCAGTCCATCGACGCCCTGGAATTACCCATTAAGTTGTACACGTGCAGATACCTATCGAGTAAATTATTCGTCACGAGGAAAACATGCAGTGGATGAAATAGAATTACGAGAACAATGAAAGAATGATCTACTAACCTGGAAAATAATCGCACACGAAGCAATGCGTATCCCACCCACAGATATAGTATACTACTAGATTGGCAATGCGAGGGGTGGGGGTGAAGCCGCCAGTTGCGCTGGCGGCCATCTTACGTTCACCCACTTTAGAGCGGATTTCAATTGCATTACGTGGTGATACCCGAGGATTCCTGGCTATTTGACCAACTTTTGATTGTTACGATGCATGAAATGTAGATATATTATAAAGAATGATTATTAAAATATCCTCTTAAAATTTTAACCACAAAGAAACACGCCATTCTCGAAATAAACTGATTTTTTAATGTCACCGTTTACGCGGGCAAGGCAATGCTCTTGATAAAGGAAATAACACTCAATACATCGTATTTGTGTGTATTCGAGGTATTTTCTCAAAATAACCTTCCATCTGAAGTGAGATTAGATGCTCTTCCAGCTAATCGCAGTAGTAAAGGCTGTTTCGGTCTTCCATAAGTCGCTTCTTCATTTCCGGAGAGCAACTCGATCTCCGAAACGTCGGCAGTAATGCAGTTCCTAACCCAAACTACCTTTACTACAATCATCTGTCGGAATTTTTAGTACATTTTACCTGCAAAATTTCATTTATTGTTGTATTAGCAGTGATCTGCTGGTTATTTAGCGGCTGATGAAAGCAGAAATATCTACCGGAGCCGACGAGGGCAAAGCACTGGTGGTACAAGTAAGCAGGCCCTCCATATACCTAAGCTCCCCAGCAATCACTGAATTAGGGCCCCTGGAGTTTTACCCCTCCCCTCGGCAGGCCAGAAATCTACCACTGTGTATTTATTCCCCTACTTCCATCTATTCATGGACATTCCATTGATCTCAGAGGCCCCCGGCGAAATCTTGAAATTGCAACTCTCGTCCCTCCCTCCTCACAAGGCTCTACACAGCCACTAAGTAGCCCATATGAAAATATAAGCTCACCCTACAATGCATCTCCTTCAACCACTTATTTTGTTACCTTAAGAAATTCAATGAAGAAATTTAATTTTTCTTGAGCATTTCAGGAGCCAGTGGATCCAAACTAACAAAAAGTGAAGAATATATTATAATCATTCAACATTAGATAAATTCCAAAATATTACTCTCTATGATGATTTTATAGAAAGTGACAGGATCACCATATTATGTAGAGTGAAGTTATGTTGCAACGTCAATATATATATAGCTATCTCCCAACAGCTTAATGGAAATTAAAAATCAATTGTCTTACAATCATCAAAGGAGTGAAGGGTACAACCATAGAAAAACAATTCATTCAGCACAAAGTTTATATTTTACATTCAAAATCAATCACATCATCAAATTAAATTTAAAAATCAATTCCCTCTCATTCATTCAAGTTGTGTGGGGTATATAACCACAGGAAAAAGATGCATTCAGCACAAAATTTATAATTTAACACGCAATAGAAAAAGATTATTCACAAAATTACAACAGTCAGATAGGCATATGGCAAAGGATATTCCTTGCAATAGAAAAATATTATTATAAACATATATAAAAACTTATGGAAGTTGCAGTATCTTCTGAACTTCACCACCTATGTTTCGTCCTCTGAATATCATGCCAATGGATGCTCTCATTATTACATCTATGGTTGACATTCACTGCACACCTAAACAACATCTGAAAAGATATTTGATGTTTTAAAGAGGTTAAGAAAATGAACAGTCGTTCCTTTTTTTAGTGTCACAACAATATAGGCACTTAAGATACTTCTATCATAGCACCTCAGCTTTTTCATTTATTTTGGTTACACACTAACAAACCTTTGCATAGAATTGGTATCTCCAACACTCCACCTCAATTCTAGAAATGTCAAAAATGAAATACATTTAAAACATAGAAATAAACATGAGTACAAAAAAACTTTGATTACATCCGAGTAAATCCTGGACTTGCATTCCCTTCACAACCTGAAAATTGAATTCACAGGGTTGACTTTTTTATAAAACAATACTGCAAGTAGGGTGATTAGGTTAAGACATTTGTTTTACACCCAAACCAGTATGATGTGTAAGATAAGATTCACCCACTAGTCCTCTGTAAGGCTTCTCATTAATTATGCAGGGCCCTTCCAATGTTGTCACAGGTTTGGCTTCCATTGGAAGTTGGATGACAATCTTCCATGCCCAAACACTGTAGCTGATAGCTGAGATAGGAATGCTGGCTGAGGACAGTTCTATCGCTGCACCAGTCAATCGGTCAATTTATGTGTAGAAAAACATCTTACAAAAACATTCTAAATTCCTTCTTTTGTTCCCCTTTCACTGTTTGAAGATCAAATTGAGAGCTAGCTGCAATAATAATATCATCAACATACAATGTACATAAATTACACAGTTATCATTAACTTTGATATACAAGCACCGGTCATGCTGAGACTGAGTGAATCTCAAATCGCTTCATAAAGGAATCAAATTTCCTGATCTTCATAGATAGATCTTCATTTAAGACTTCTATTGACTGTTGTGATCACAGCGTTGAGTACGATGCTAAAATGATAATGATCATCATTCCTGCAACCATCAACCTGGATTTCATCCTGTTCAAGGTAGCCATTGTTAATTTATTAACTTCATGAATATGATTCAATAAAAAATCTTATGAATAAAGGTTATAGCAACCTGGTTATTTCCTTAATAATTCTCTCATAGATGTGTAGACATATTTTGGTTGAATCCCCAAGGGAAAATACAATAATTCCTATTATCATCAAGTTCAATAAGATTCATTTTTTGGAAGGGTAATTTTGAACATTCAAATACAATCATGCATACCATACCACATCCATCTTAAATGAAATTATTTATACTGATAAAGGCATCATAAAAACCATGGGAAGGTCAGTACGTTGAGTGATACAGTAAAAATGATTCATCCATGATTTCATCTCTCATGAGCCAGTTCCTGGAAGGAAACAATATTTCAACATTCTCAAATACTTAAAGAATATATTTCACACCACCAGCCCGAAAGAAACTTTCATGGTTAAATATTGCTCTAAAAAAACAGAGATGCCAGGACAGATAATTAAACTTACTTTTAAAAATGATTCAAATAATGTATTCTTGAAAAAATACAATCATTCTTACCACCATAAGCAGCGGCCAAGAATACATCCATATTAAGCCAGTTCCTGATATAATTATCAATGAATCACTGTCACCATCAAGTTCCATGAATGTCATGAAAGGTAGCCTGACAACTTAATATACAGCCAAAAGTGCACAATATTTCCCATTGCCAATCTGAAAAGAAACTTATATGGTTTAATATTGCTCTAATTCTGCAGTGGTTTAAATGACAAATTGTAACAAAATTCATTTTTAATCGACTTCGATGAATGAAATTTCAAAAGAAAAATCTCCAAGGAAGTAAATCACACATGCTTCAATCACTGAGGGAGTTCCACAGAGTAAAATATCAACTTAGCCCCCATTCTTACTTAATGATATAACCCATGTATTTGACATGCCATAGGTTTATTTCCCTCAGATCTCAAGGAATCAGTAGTTACATCAAACCATATGGATAGGTTGAAATTCTAATGGGAAAAATGGAGATCTATTTCTCCAATCCAAAAAAGTTATGAAGTATTCAGGACAGGAATGCTTTTGATGATCGAATTTTAATGTGTAGAAAGCACATAATGCTGTCGATATGATTAGACGAAGGCCTCTCATATTATTTTTACTCCTATTATATTACAATTGCATTACTAAATAGCAATAACCCTTTATTTTACAGCTCCCAACCACAACATCAACATTCGTAATAATTTACCAATCAAACTGTAAAACCAGAGAAATGGCTATTTTTTCTACATGGTCGTAATTGAATTACTAGGAGAAAAAGATATTACTAATTCTTTAATGATTCTCGTGCATGCATGGGCATAATATTACTTATTTGAAATGGTAGGTAATTTTCCCTTGGTTAAAATACGTAGTGGCGGTACCTACTGAATATTGTATAAATCAAAGGATTAATTCAGCAAAATTTTATCCTGTATAAAGAAATGAAGTTGTCTGATGCTAATATAATTAATGAATACTTCAATTTAACGTTTTTTTCACAGTTACAGAGGGAAAAAATGTACTGATGCAAGATGAGTTAACGTTATCAAAGTTAGGTTTATTAATGTACTTACGCGTTTAAAGACACATTTTCGGTCCCAGCATTTTTCTTCCGCGTGGTATATTTAAAAGTGCATCCCCACACAACACAATGGTTAACCATCCTTATTTCTTGAAGCTGGTAATGTCACAAAAAAACACACTGGTCCCAATGGAAAATAGCTCGCGAAGGTGAACCCAATATGGCGGCGAGAGCGCAAACCCGGCTTCAGTTGCGCCTATGGTGAAGCATAGGGCATTGCCAATCTAGTAGTATATATCTGTGATCCCACCTTTCCGTTCCATTCCTAACGTCGCTGTTGTTTCATTGCGATTGAAAAATGTAACTACCCATCTCCTGCTATCATAACTGGAGAAGAGCTGGGGAGACCATATTACTTCATGGAAATCTATTGATATCTAAGACCACGCCAGTAAAACCTTTCCTGCATATTGGAATGATGTAACCCTCTCGCTCACATTTACCTATTTTTCTAACGAGTAAGTTAACTAAAAAAACTTGGGTATCCCTTACGTCAAATCTTCCATGATGTTAAATGCGAAATTGAAGACGAAAATATCCCCAAAGCCGTAATCTTAAGGGGCGGAGGGACAAAAGAGAATGGAAGGAGTGTATAAAAAGTAAGAAATGTAAAATAGTTTCAAATGTGTCCGCGAATAGACAAAAGGTACTCACAGACACGGCGACGAAAGACGACCCTTCGGCCTTCCTCGCACGGGTCTTTTGGCGCCAATGTTCTCGTGTCTAAACGGCCTCTGCAGTTAACTTCCATCAAACAGAATCAACAGCTGATCGGTGTTCATATGAGTGCTCAGAAAGCAAAGAAAATATTAGCCTCAGGAAAAAAATTAAAATTACTTTTCCCCATCTACTAGCCTTAGCATTAAGATCCGTGAATAACGCCACATACTTCGGCGGAGCAATTTTTATTTCAATTCACATTTTTATGTTCATGGCGTATTTTTCAACGACGGAAAATTTTTTTTACAATTACATAGAAGGTTACTCACTACCACGACGACGTGCGTGCCATCACGGCCTCCCTCGCGTGTTGACTCTGACTAGACCTTCGCACGAATTAGAAGAATTCAGACAGTCGGCAATGATGACCAATAGCGGCTCGGCATTCGCCTGTAATGAAAATGGAAAGAAAAAAAATTATATCTGAATTACCATGGTATTATGGTACTATTATTACACTTCTAATACACGATACGATTGTCGCAGATGAAAGGGTCTCCCAATTGAAAATTGCTTCCAGATTTGAAGGGGTATTCTGGCACGGCCAACCAGGTAACAGAGTAGAATGTTATTTCATCGGCCTTTGGGGAGAAAAATGCGGATGAAGAATAACTGCGAAAGAAAAAAAATCAAAAATAGCTATAGCATTGTACCACATGGGGAAATCTCCCGAGTGATTCTGTAGGAGCATAATTGGAGTTACCTTTCTCAATTCTCATCTCACGCCTCACACCCGTTCTGCATTTGACTTTTGAGTATTGCTGCTCGGTATTCACCTGTAATGCAGAAGGATAAAAGAGAAAACATTATACATCTGATCATACAACGGATTGGTGGTACTCGAACTGCCTTACCAAGGTACGCAATGTACGAAATAAGAGTTATCACGGATAGAATATGTCCCATCTCGGCTTCAACTCTCTAGCTTTACTCACGGTTTTAACAATCTAGTTGCATGAGTCCCTATAGTTGCTTGTTTGCATGACGGTAGTGCATGCTTGGTGACCTTCACCCCCTGCCACACACCCTCGCGGTGGCTTGCAGGGTATCGTGTTAATGAACTCCTAATTGGTCTCTGGCTGAAAGGAGTCTCAAGTGTCATTTTAACCTTCAATCATTTGCCTTAATAATTCAGCGAAGAAATATTCACACGAAAAATAACCCCAGAAAGCAAATTCACATTTCAAAAACTACTAATTCTAGTGATTGGGTATCAAGTAATTTGGAGGAAAACCTGACTCAACCTCTTAGAGGATATATCGTCGACGGAAATCCGATCGAATCAACTCTGGAGTTTGCACAGTGGCTCCCAACCGCACGTCGCTACGGCTCGGACAGAAAGAAAGAGAACGGCTCACGAGCGTCGTATTGACAAGCACTGACTTACAGGTGGGTAAGTTGGAGGAGGAATTGGAGAGAGCAGGGAGGGGGGGAGGGGAGGCAATGGTAAGAGAGTGCAGTGCGAGGGGAATCTCACGAAGGCTTGTAAAATAGAGGAGGAGGGATTTGGAGGGGCAGAGGGTGGTTGCAAGAAAGAAAGGGACTAGGGAGGAGAAATGGTGGCGACCGACGTCGAATGAGCCCTGTTGGCAGAGGAGGATCGTTTTCTGCATTCGCCAGTTTCGCTTCGGTTTCTGCCAGCATCACCTGTCGAAAGGTACGGATTGCGACGAAAGTTAAATGCAGTGGCAAGACTGCTTGCCGAGGAACTGGTTAGTACGCGAGACAAGAGAAACAGCGACGAGAGGAACACAAAAAGATAGTCGTAACACGCCGACTTAAACTATTTTTCGTTTTCTTTCCAACCCAGTCACTAGACCGCCAAGATGAGACTTCCTGCCAAGCATACGTGTCCGACAGGTATTGTGAATATGGTTCCGCCTGCAGTAACGCCATATATATGTACATGCAGTGGGCTGTAATTTAAATGTTATCGAGCATTAGAAATTTAATATAAATGTTCAAATCTTCTATAAATTTTAATTTACGATATATTACGCTGAGCCTCGATTATTACCAATGTAATGTCAATTTTAATAATATTTTACCGTGACATTGAAACCAATGACGACCGAAATTTGTAGTCCGTTTCATAATTTAAGTTGAAATTTGGTTGAAAAACTTCTGTTTTTATCTGCAGTAACAGTGATTAACGCCGTTTACCCTACGTGTTGAATTATTATAACCAACTTTATTGTGGTGAAAATCGGCATCTAAATGCGTAATGGGGTCGTTTACCATATTTTTTTTATTGCCGGATATGATAGAGAATGTAAAATAAAAATACCCATATTTTTCCGTTTTTTGATCCGTCAATTATTTCTCGAGTTATAAGCGGCGAAAAACTGATGTTTTCAACCCTTTCGGAAAAGTGGGCGTGGTGCAACCTCTGACGTATATCGACTTCGTCCAATCACAACTGAGCCCGCGAAGCTACTTTGCCTTATCGCAATGGGGGGGACAAGGCTGGCTCTCCCAATGGGAGCGATTGCGACAGTATCCGTGCGAGCAGACCTTCCGAGAATCCCCCTCCACTCCCTTCCCTTCCCATAAGAGCCATCAAGGACGGGAGGAAAATGACGTCAATGTTATCACAGCAGCCTTTTCGGTGGGCGTCACCTTTTGCCTATTTTAATTTTTGATTTATGAGTGAATGGTTGTGGTTAGAAGATTAATTTTTTCACTAAAATTCTTTTTTTGTTTCTATCTTACGATTTCGTGTACAAAATTGCGATTTCGGTTCCGAGTAAACGCCCCCATTCCTTTGCAGTAAAAAGCTGTCAATCCAAAATTAAGTTTTTCCGATTGCCACGAACGGCCACTAGGTAAGGTATAGCAAATGTTTTCGACGATTTAGTCTCATCATACAGCAAATGTTACTTTATCAACGCTAGCATTAACTCTTTCACTTTGAGACCGAGCGTCATCTATAGATGACGGGGTCAGTCATAAACTCGAGAGTCCCGTTCTTCGCTTTCCCTTTCCCTTGGCGGTCTCGGATCTTCACAGGCGTCACACTTCTGTCTTAGCCAACACAAGGAACACTTCGGTTTCTGCTACGACTCCTGCAGGGCTATTCTCAAAAATGAGGCCATACGTATGGCCGGCCGTAAGTTTCTTATGGCCTACCTCAAAGTTACGGCCTCCATCGATTCCGATTCCGAGGGGCCATATCGTATGGCTCGGCCATAAGTCGTACCGCCGTTTCTGCTGGTGTGTATGAGAATTACTATCAGTACTATAAGTTCGGAGTGGTTCACTTCACATCTGGCGCCACCGAACTATGATTTTCTAGTAGCAGTCGCTGGAAACATCGAAAGTGAATGACGAGCGGAAATCAGGGACGTCGGAAAGCGCGGTAAATCCTGTGGATACAAGTGGAAGTTCTTGTCCGGCAGTCTTAAGATAAGTATTAACCATAGGCAATGGAGCTGAAAGAGTAAGTCACCTGTCGCTAAATATTCCCATTGATATTTTCTTGTATTTCAATTCGTGAATACAGCATTGCCATCCATTTTGTTTTGTGTAACGTAAATCTTTGCACTACTGTTGATAGAGCATCAAAATTACACTAGCTACGTAAAAAAAGTTACGTCATTATATTTTTCAGGGATACAAGGAAAAGAGCAGCTTGCGTTCGAGATAGTCAGTTAAATGTAATAATAAATTACATGGTTGATCACCGTGATTTCGCCAGCGGACGATTTCAAGGGCCGCAGGGCAAGGTAACTCACAAAATTAGAGAAGAACCGGGAATGTTACGGTGTGTAATAGAAATAAATAGCAATGGATATTGGCTTGATATTTACTTTTCTAAAACAGTGTAACTTTTAAAGTTTACTTTTCTGTAACAGTGGAAAATTGCCAATGCTTTTCATTTAACATTGAATGTGTACATAACAGGTGGGGCCGGAAAGTGAACTGTCAGATATAGACAGGAAGGTCCTGGGAATAATTGGAACCCAAACATCAATACCTCTGTTTGACGGAGGCATGCATCACGACACAGTGTCTGTAAGTATATGATGTGGCACTTTAGACAGTTATATCTATATAGTTTATAAGCAGAGATGCTGTTCGACCTGTTAACACTCATTCTACTATTAATTACCATAAAATGATGCAGAATGCTCGTTAAATATAGAGTTAGAGGAGCCAATAATTGAGGTGAGAAACATTTTTGTTTTATTTATTTCATCTTATGATGGCTTGTAGGAGCTCTTGGTAAGTTTAGCAGCTTAAAGTAATGCATGATAAATGAAGATGCCCTCTGCTAAATCTTCTTAATACTTGTACGTTGTTGCTGGAGAGATTTACTTGTCAACTGAAGATGGCATGAATGTTGTCCCATGTTCAACCAGCATTGGTGAGTTTAATTAATTTTAAGTACCATTAACTTTCTTGAGTTATTTTGTTTACATTAGAAAATGAAGTGGTGTACTCATTTCTCATGAAAAATGTGTCTCTAACTTAACAGGGACAGTGGGTGAAAAAGTTACTCCACCTCAGAGTAAGTTTTTACAATAAATATATATTTTCACAATTGGTTCTCAACAAATAATACATTAGTGAAGGAAGCATCCACTAAATAAATTACATTCTCTGCTTTTACCTTTCTAGAATGTAAAATATATGTAATATTTTATGAGCTTGGTACATAATGAAAGTCATGTATTCAATGTGGTGTCATCTGTTATTACATCCAAAGGTAAATCAAATTTCTCCTCCTAGAAAGTCTTAAAGTTGTGAAACTTTATATAGAAATCCAGTTTATATTCTCAAAATTTGCAACTAGAAGGAAGCTGCCAACCCAACCGGTCCTCTCTCCTAAATGAACTTGAGGCAGTATCAGAGAAGGTGGAGAATTATGAAGACAGACACCTTCAGCTGCTGAAGGTATCATTTGTCTGGTGAAGCTGTGAATTTTAGGGAAATTTTATACCTTGCGCATTGTTTGTGATCCATGACTTTTGTTGCTCACTGGCATAGAAAAAGTCTTGTCCTACACCTCTTCGGTACCCTCCCTCAGCCATGAAACGCATAGCGACAAGAACCTTTAAATATCGGTACAAAATTTCAATGTGGATAACAAATATGCTACAAGTTGTCGAAGCATATAAATAAGTAAAACATCTGTAAACAATGGTAGCAGTAATATTTGACGCATCACCTGTAATCGGACGCTTAGTCCATCCACTTTCTTCCGTTTTCGAGAATTTTCCAAAGAATTACTGACGTACGCCACAACTTCCTTTGAGGCTCGGAAATAATTCATGAAAATTCGGTTGTCGTACTCAAATGAATTATGAGCGTCTCTAATTCGTCGTCTATCAAGAGTAAATCGTCTTCTCTTTTCAATGTGTATTACCAATTCCAGTTGAATTCGTCTATGCTCCCGCGCTATGTTCATTTTTTACTATTGAAATTTGAATTAACAGCGATACTCCTTCTAAAATGCAGCTTAATGTCTTGAGGTGGGCAAGTTTATTTCGTATGGCCCGTCTTATGTCGGCCTCCGAGCCAGGTCATAATATTACGGCCTTCGGGCCATACGTACCGCCCGACTTATGGCCCATGGCTCGGATGGGAATCGTTCGAGGACGTGCGTATGGTCCGAGGCCGTAGTTATGGTCGATTTCGACTTATGGCCTGGCCATACGATAATGAGAATAGCCCTACTGGTTTCTATAACCAGCTTCTTTGCAAACTACGTCAAGGTATTTTTTTCTAAATCATCTCATTGTGTTTATAAATATCTTTTCCGCTGCATTTTTGTTATACTTCTTATTAGCGAAGACTTTTTCTTGCCCTGTGCTCCAATAGGAGGAGATTAAATTTTTGAATTAAAAAAAACTTTTTTTCGACACATTGCGAAGAAATACAAAGAGACGGCAAGTTATATAATTCTGATTTTTAGTTAATTTTTTCTGTAGTAATTTACTTTTTATTTACAGAAATGCTATTATAAGGGGTTTTGGTGGCCTAGTGGGTAGAGCGCTGGCCTACAGACCGGAGGGTCCCGGGTTCAAACTTTTACGCTGAATTTTTGCATTGTAAATAAAAACGTATCCAGTTCTGTGGCATGTGTCTTCCGGTTTTTTTACTTTTTATTTTAGAATGAAGCATTCCAACACCCCTAAACCTCGCGGCAGAGGAGCATCTCTCCAGCATATTTGGGTAATTTAATTGTTGACATATATATTTTATTTATGTAATGCATTTATTCCAATGAATTTTCATTTGTGTTTTATTTGCTTTGAGTATTCCAGAGGTAGCAGCCAAAAATAGAGAGAGGGGAGCTCCTTCAGGAGTTACGGAGGGAGGAATTCTACGTATTTTGGAAGACGAGTCATGGAGCGAAGAATGGTCTCCGGAATCGTGGAGTGATTTCGGCAGTGGGGTGGGAGTTTGACGATCGGGAGTCCGACGAAGCAACAACCCCAAATAGAGGTCCAACCCCCTCCTGTCAGAGGAGATTCCTCCACCCTCATCCCCTCCCTATTCCTTCCTCTTCCCATGCACCCAATGGTAACAATCCCATTGACTATTTCCCATTGTTTTTCCTTGGTGAATTCTTCCAAGTAGTAATTCAGAGGACGAACGCCTACGTGGAAAATATTTTCCTAAATCAGGTGGGCGATCAACCTCAAAGACGCCAAATTGGAGCGAATAGACCAGGGAAGAATGGGGGCGTTCACGCGGAACCGAAATCGCAATGTTGTACACGAAATCGTTAGATGGACACGAAAAAAGAATTTTAGTGAGAAAATTAATCTTCTAACCACAACCATTCACTCATAAATCAAAAATTAAAATAAGCAAAAGGTGACGCCCACCGAAAAGGCTGCTGTGATAACATTGACGTCATTTTCCTCCCGTCCTTGACTGCTTTCAGGGGAGGGGGAAGGGAGTGGAGGGGGGTTCTCGGAAGGTCTGCTCGCACAGATGCTGTCGCAACTGCTGCTATTGGCAGAGTCAGCTGTGTACCCCCCAATGCGTTGAGGCAAAGTAGCTTCGCGGGCAAAGTTGTGATTGGACGAAGTCGATATACGTCAGAGGTTGCACCACACCCACTTTTCCGAAAGGGTTAAAAATATCAGTTTTTCACCGCTTATAACTCGAGAAATAATTGACGAATCAAAAAACGGAAAAATGCGGGTTTTTTATTTTACAAACTCTATCAGATTCGGCAATAAAAAAATATGGTTAACGACCCCATTCGAAGTGTTTTTGGGATTGATGCCCCATATGGGTACCGTTAGAACCAACAGAGCAAGTGAATATTGCAACAGGAATGTCAAATGTGATTTGCGTTTTTTCCACCGCAGGATGGCGAGAGATAAGTTTCTCGCCATATTGCAAAGTCTGTATTACGCAGGAAACTCAAATTTTGGCGACCCTGCTCCAAAAGATCCCTTGTACAAAACTAGGCCCCTTCTTGACCTTTTTCACAGTAATTCGGAAAAAAACATATAATCCAGGGGTAACCTTGTCCAAAAGCCCATGGCAGTTGCCTAAATGTATGGGGGGCATTGACCATGTCGACCAACTGGCATGGCATACTATCCCTGTGTTCACAAAACTTTAAAATGGTTCGTGAGATTTGGGATTCAAGTGATGCATATAATGCTTCTGAATTCCTATCTCCAGTACCAAAATTTCAGCCGCCAAAAATTGAACTTGTAATCATACAATCCAGGTCCATCGCAGATGCCCTTTCCAAAGGCCAAACGAAAGAGAGTTTGCCCGTTTCACGGGGCCCAACCATGATATCCATAGATTCACATTCCCCGAAGTACTGTGAAGAGAGGAATGATATAAGGGTCCAGGTATGGTGCAGGCAGTGATCCAAGCTGGGTAAGAAGTCTCTGGTGACTACCTTTTGCCCTGATTGCCCTGAAGAACCTGGGCTCTGCTTGGATAAATGCTTCCAAGACTTCCATCGGTAATCCCCTCTCCACCGCCGTAAATGTAAATATTATAAATATTGTATAATTATTGTAGATCTACATTTATGTATGCAATTATTTATTTATACGCTTATCTGTCATTGATACCTGTATATTCGCGGATTTAAAAAATTGTGTATTGTAAATGTTGTTATTATATATCATGTATATTAGTGTACATCAAGAGGTGTAAATATATTACGAATATTTTTTAAATTGTTTTCCTAACTTATTTCCTTTTTCTACATTACTGCCGGCTATTAAACATTAGCTTTATATCATTAGAACTCGGTAAAGTTAATGATAAAGTAGAAAAAACGTGCCCTACTAGAAAAATTTGATAAATAATGATATATTTATTAAATATAGCTGTAGCTATTCTGAAATTCCGAAAATAATGAATTATTTATTAAATATAGCTGTAGCTGTTCCTATCGGAATAGCTACAGCTATATTTAATAGATAAAAGAAGCTCCGAAAACCTTCAAGCTAAAATATTTATTAAATAATTCAATTCTAATTAAAATTTATTTGAATTTATCGCTATTCAATTGAGAAACTATCTCTAGAATGTAGCAAATCTTATCTTTAGTAAAATTGAGTTGAAAAAGTTGCCGTGCACGATTTTCGAAAAATATTGCCCGCGCTAGAGCCATTGACTTCGCCGGGATCCGAGCGTCGTCTATAGATGACGGCTGAAACAAATCACAATAAATGCATTAAAAGTTCAATGTAAAGACTTATTATGCTCACCCTTGGCATTATATAAAACTTTTGAGTACCAATCCCGAAAAAAATAGTCTCGAAGTTCGGCAAAGTTATAACTTCGGGCTGGAAGTGTTAATAGCTGATTAGGGGCGAAATTAACATAACTCTTGAGACCCGTCATTTCCCATTAATGCCAACACCTTTTTCGGAATAATGCTGGTTAGGCCACACCTCTCCTGCATTGCTGGAAGTCTAATTCTGCCTTGTTGGAATCTCATCCCCTGTGGATTTGTTTAGACATGTATCGATGTAAGGTTGAAGCCTCTCGAACCTTATTCACCTGGTTGAAATTCGTATAATTACTTTTGCCATGTTATTTCATCTCAAAGAATATATTATTATTTATTTGAAATTGTTTATTTATTACATTATTTCTTTATTTATTCTATTATTTACAGTAATGCGAATTTACTTTATCGGCTACACACCGTCATTTTTCACTATGAAAGACTACGATGCACCCCTTTATAGGTACAGGTAAATTTTCTTAATCGTACATTCAAATTCCAAACCTATGGATACTTCATCATCAAATCAAAAACAAAAGTTTAATAAATAATCAATTTATGGAATTATTTATGAAACATTATGAAACAATTTATGATACGTGGTTTAATATGCGCTGTAATTATGTATGAATTATAATCGCTTTCCAATTTATACTATTAATTTCCTTTGTATTGAACCGTTATTAAGTTAGTCGCATTATTCTGGATGGATGAAAAAAGTCACACACTTGAATGACTTCAGATTACACTGATGTTATTTAGTTTCCTAGTAATTTTTAGAGCCATGTTAGTGTCTGATCTCGAGCTTTACACTATTCGCCATTTCCATGAGCTAAATGAGAGACATTTTGCGAGTAGGCATCCCTGAAGGTTGGTGGCATCCCTGAAGGCCGGTAGATACTCTTCTGTCACCCCTGGAATCGTGAAGAGCACGGCTCAAGCAGGGCATGCAAGCTGCACAATTGCCTAGCAACCAGGGGCTAATCTCTATGCACCAAATGCCAACGCCCAACCATCTTCCAAGTGCGCGCGCAAGAACCTCAAGGGAATTGTGTTTGCAGAGGAATTACGCTCGTCCACACCAGGAGAGAGGAAGGAGGCACGACCCATATTTAATGGAATCCAATGCCGGGGACTTCTTTATAATATACCGGGCAGAAGACTCTTGAGTTTGGAGGAGAACTTTGAATTTCAATAACTTTTTAAACAGAAAACACAGAAATATATCCTGATTATATTCTAAAGTCCATTCAACTATCATCCTCATCACTGCAATCGAATTCTTGTGGTGGTGCTGAAATGCAGCCTTCCTTCACAACCACAAGAGGTTCCCATCTCTGAAGATAGTGTCAGGATAGGGGACAGCAATGCGGCAAAGTCGGACCATGATGAAGGCCGTGAAGAGCAAAATACTTCACTGAATACCCCCTGTGTGGATGGAAACCTACGACTGAGTGGGGGGGCTCCTCTTTTATAAGCTTGATTTTCACCAATCCTCTGCTGCTGTTATCTCCAATGCTTCGCTGCCATATAGTAAAACCTGCCTTTAGTGAATTACTAAATAATACAAGTTTTTCTTTTTACCCAGTAACAGCAATGCCAACTTGAAAATCATAGAGGTTATTGAAGTTAAAATTCACCAAGTACTAACTCCAACAGCATGTGAAATGCATCTTTATCAGGTTAAGGGTATCAATTCCCTGTGCCGCCTATCATTTCTTAGAAAAATCTGGAACCCAGGGAGTCACTCGGTATATGCTTAACTAGATGTGCCCTCTCCCAGGTTCAAACTCGGTCCCACTGAACCAGCATGTCGTCTATGTTATGTGGTAACAAAAATCCTATTTTCATGAACCTAGGTCATGCCTAAGTGACTGAAGTCCGCCCTGACCCACCCTTAACTCTTGACAGGGGCTAGGAGAGATCGACGAGTACGACTGTCCTCTCAGTGTCCTACCTAGAGGAGAATGATCACAGATGTTGAAAAGGGCAAAACCACCCCAATGTTTAGTGATGACTCAACCTACACCAAACACTCCCGAGTTGGTTTTCATTGCGATCTGTTGATCTACATTTACATAATACCCAGCAAGCCACCATAAAGGTGTGTGGCAGGGGGTGTTGATGTTATGTTCTTGGCTGATTTCGTGGATTAGGCGTGCTGGAAGAGGCCTCCCCTCCCTCCTGTCAACGGCTCTTCTGCACTCAAGGAGCCTAACTCTGAACGCTCCGCTGGAGAGTCAGTTCAGTTCAGTTAATCACATCGTAGTGCTCTTGCCTCGACAATATCAAGGTTGTTGCTATGGACCAATTTACATTACTAAAGTGGGATTCATGAAGCTCGTAGAATTGGAATATTGTCACCTTTTTAGGTTCTGCAGCACCAAATTGTTTATTAAAAAGGCCCATGATTAACTGACCGACCCAGTGCTCTCCGATCCATGAATGACATTTTCGATTATCCATTTGGATTATGACCACCTATATCTACATTTCTGAATCAAGGGAGTATTTATTTTTATTTTTTTTATTTAAAAACATTTTTCACATACAGCCATGACGCCAATTTACAGTGAAAAATATAACAAGACATGAATGAGACAAAAAACAATAACAATATAAAAACTAATGAAGAATAAACCAGAAGAGGGAGGAAAACATTCATTTAGCTGACAGATGGGACAAAGCTTGTATGGAGAAATTATTGCATGACAAGTAAAAAGGATCTATGGAGGGAGGGAGTGAGTTTAGAAGGGAGGAGAGGCGGTATAAAAGTGAGCGCTTGGTTAGTGAGATCCTGGGAATAGGTAGATGGAGTAGGGAGCGCGAGCGGGTGGAACGAGTAGGTATTCTAAAATTCAACAGAGAAAGGAGTTCCGGGCAGTCAGAGGTCGAGTTTAAGGTATTATGAAGTAATTTCAAATCCATTTTAAGTCTAAGGTTCTGCAGGTTAGATAAGGAGAGAGAAGACAGCACAGCATCAGAGGACATATTGCGTAAATGTGGGACTCTATGTCTGACTATTTTGGCAAAGAAGTGAGGGATGCATTCAAGGGATTTGAGATTAGTCGGGGCTGACATGGACCAGATAGGGGAGCAATATAAAACTATGGGAAGTACAAGAGTTGAAAAGTAGGAGTGTAGTGCAATGGGATCTTTAATTTCCGTGAAGCGATAAAGAAGGCCTAATAGGGACATCGCTTTCTTTTTTACGGTCTGAATGTGGTCGGAATAATTTAGTTTAGGGTCAGTAATAACACCCAAGTCTCTCATAGTCGTAGTTCTGCTTAAGGGAGATGAATTAATTGTGTAATTGAAAATGGTGGGTTTTGTTTTTAATGCAATAGTCATGATGCTGCATTTTCTAGGGTTTAGCTTTAGTTTCCAAGTATCACACCACAGGGCAGTTTGATTAAGGGCAAGTTGAAGATCTATGCAGTCAGAAGGATTTTTAATTTCCTTGTAAACCTTGCAATCATCAGCGTATAGAAGTGCATGAGTTTTGGGGGACTGTAGTTGGGACGGAAGATCATTAATAAATAAATTGAATAGATAAGGTCCAAGGACACTGCCCTGAGGAACTCCAGACGTCACAGGAGACCAAGAGGAAGAGGCACCGGCGAGTATTACCCGCTGGGTTCTGTGGGAGAGAAAGCTAGAGAGGAGGTTAAGGAATCTACCATGTATGCCAAACTGTTGGCTTAATTTATGGAGGAGGAGTGGATGATGAAGACTGTCAAAAGCCTTGGAGAAGTCAAGGTAGATGGTATCAAGCTGATTGGAGTTATCTATTGCACTGACGGCGTGGTGCTGGAAGACAGAGAGATTCGTTTGGCATGATCTACCCGGGAGGAAACCATGCTGTTGGGAGGATAAAAAAGGAGAGGTGAAATAGTAAATCCTGTTTAAAATTATGCGCTCACACACAGAGGATAAAATAGGGAGTAGAGAAATCGGACGATAGTTAGAGACCTCATATTTAGGACCAGATTTATGTACAGGGATGACATTCGCCATTTTCCATTGGTAAGGAAAAATTCCGAGGGAAAAGCAGCGATTGAACAGCAGGCTCAGAGGTGTCGCGAGGGAGGACGCACAGTTTCGTACAAAGATGGGGCTGAGGCCATCAGGGCCAGGAGAGCGATGGAGAGGGATTTTGCGGATAAATTGAAGAACTTCCCGGGGGTCGGTCTGTACATGGGATATACAGTGACTACCATTTGGGGTGAGGAAATGATCGGAGGTGATGGAGAGATTGGATGTAGGCGTTAAACAATCCGAGAAGAATTTTTGGAATAAGTTTGGTCTATTGGGTCCAGCAGCATCATTAGATTCATAGGATAAAGTATCAGGTATGCGGGAGCGATTGCGGCGGCGATTAACAAAAGACCAGAAATTTTTGGGCTTGGTGGTAATGGATGAGCATATACTCTGCGCATACTCTTCGTGGTCTCGGCGGATTAGAGTCTTTGAATAGCGACGTAGTTCTGTGAAAGAACGTCGAGTGTGCACATTTGGAAAAGACGTATACAGGTACCAAGCTCGATTTTTGTTTCCGAGAATATGAATGGTGTCCGCCTTAAACCAGTTGGGGAATTTCTTGGTTCTTGGTTTCACGAGAGGGACGAAGTCCTTTATGGCACTCTCAATAACTGCGTAAAGGAAATCCACTCCTTCTTCCGGGGACAACGATGAAAGCACACCCCAGGGGATTAGGTCAAGGGAACGGTTAACGTCCTCCCAGCACACCTTCGACCAGGCAGGGAAAGGTTTTGGAGGTGTGGGTGGAACCCCGTGGCGTTTTAGGGAGTTTCGAAAGCAGTAGGCTGCATCCAGGGACTCGTGGTCCGAGTCAAAGATATTTCGTCCGTGGGTGATTGTCTCGGGGGGGACGGTGGAAAGGAGGAAGTCCAGTGTTGCCGCGTTTCGCGTCTGTTCAAAGCTGAATTGAGATAGGTGGAGCGCATGAATAAAGTTATGCATAAAATAGTCATCTTGTGAATTGAGCGGATAGCCACTCGTTGGAGAGTCCCAACGGATAGATAAATTGAAATCGCCAAAAAGAAAAACGGGACCAAGTTCAATTGCACACATCACTGAGTCAAGGCACTTTTCTAACACCGTGATATCGCTGGCAGGGGGACGGTAGAAGCAACTAGAGGCACTGTATTGGGAGAGGTTGGCCAAGTGAAAGGCAGGCGCCATTACTCGTTGCTCGGAGCGCTGCTAATACATGGCCGCTTATGGGCGTACGGGGTAACGGCATCATTATTATCCAAATATCTCGTTATCAGCGCAATTAAATGGCTCCTAACACATCTGTAGGCATGCCATCGAAGTTTTAACGTAAACTACAAGACCATTTCACGAGAAATCGGCCAAAAACGGCAATTATTTCGAAAAGCTAGGGCAGCTACCGCCCACGATAGCAGAAGCAAGTGGGCGTTGCCCGTTCAGCAACCACAAAACGTGTGTTGATAGCTGTCCTTTTCATAGATACCTTTACAACTAGCTTCGGTTAGAACAAGTTTTCTTTTAACATAAACCTCTGACAACTTCTTGAAAAAATTCTGCCGCAAATTTCGAATGAATGTAGAAAGCCGTGCAATTACAGTTCATGTGATAAATATCCAAGTTACGGTGGCTCTGGAAAACATGAAAAGCACTGAATCGCAAAATCAACCCAACCGTATGCAGAATCAACAATATAGGTACTGCATGAATAAAAAATTATGAAAATATTACGTTATTTATTCAGTAATTACAAACTCGACATTTAATATCGTGGCAACGCAATTCTCTACGAGATATCCTTACTCGCCTGTCACGGTAAAATTTTACGTGAAGTAGATAGAAGCAGCAGAAATAAAATCAAATACCAGGATCCGTGGCTGTACATTCCCTTCATAACACCAAATGTTAATTTAGACGGCTACGACGAACTGATAACTACCGATCTACAGGCAAAACCAAGACAGCCCCCGTCATCAAAAGTGATATCCAACAACCTTAAGTACTACCTTCCAAGGGGACAACCAGTTCTTTAATTGAGTAATTAAACAGTATCATTAAAATATCTCTAAAACAAGGCTCAATTTCCGGAACCAGTAGCTCACCTTATGAGGAATAACCCAGTGCATTAAGGGCAGGGCAACTACCAATATTAGAAAAGAATAAAAGAAAACAGATCATATAGATAATTTTAATAAAACAGCGGCTGCAACAGACATTGATGGTACCGAAACAAATATCAAGAAAAACACTTAAGCACCCAAATGTAATAAGGCAGCTGACAGGGAAAGGAAATAACGGAAAACTGCAATCATAACAACTCCAGTTAACAATGTTCGTGCAGGTAGGTACTTTCTTCACCTATCTAGGTCTTGCACGAACTTCAGGCCTCTCCTGGCATGCAACTCAGCTTCTCAACTTACACTGGAAAAAAATGCAGTGGCATGTATTAATGACAAAATACAGTTAAGAACTCAGCAGCTTAACACAAAACCTTACAGTAGTCATAAATAGCTCTTAAACAACAAACCAGCATCATATATTACCACCCGACTATTAATTATGATTTTCATCAGGTAAAGAAAATACCAATAAAAATGTCCAAAAGAAATACGTTATTATCCAAGAAGACCTTCACGTAGATCATCACAATTTATCAAAAACAGAGCACAATATCTCACTCCTTTGAAATCCTTGAATAGGGTGAGTAGTAATCATCATTCTGCGTTCTTGAAAGTGAAATCAAGTGACAATCTCAAACTTCTAAAACAAGAGGCAAAACTATGAAATACGATGGCCACTTTCAGTTACAATGAGGGATGCATAACACGATGTACAAATGGTGTACTGCCGAATTTAAACTTATGAAGAGGAACGAAGATTATAATGAAATGCAATGTTAAACAGCAACATTACCACATTCCTTCCGTAGTAAGCAGGGCAAGAAAACAATGATACACAGTGGCTATAAAATATGTAGAACCTATTGGTACTAGTGAACAGATCACGCCGTCTCATTTTCCCTAACACCAACCACTCGGATATGTACCTATAAATTCAGGGTTCGATAAACGACTAAAATACAACGTGAACACCATAACATTTCACCAATGGTTAGCAAAATAAACGAATTACAGAGACTGAAATACACGAAATGCCCTGACCACGCCGTTTCATTTTCCCTCTCCACACAAGTTACTGGTAAAATAATTAATTCCGGATTCAATACAAGTTTACAGGCGAAAGCTAACACCATTATATTTCATCATCAGTAATCAAAGAAAGCAAAATACAGGACATCCAAAGTGGCTTTGCAATGCTCATGTCCAGACCACGCCGTTGCATTATCCCTTTCTACACACATTATAGGAAATTCGATAAATTAATTTAAGATTCGTGTACAATAACGTTTGCAGCTGAACACTTACACCCTACTAAATCATCATTGGTTATCAAAGCAAACAAACAAGAGGAAACTGAGAAACTAGTTCAGACAACGACGTCCTTTCCCACCTTGCGCAAATTCATTAGAAAATAACTAATTCAGGAATCGAGAACTATTAAAATTAAATCATTACACCATTGTACATAATGAAAATTAAGGTATAGTGTCTTCATCAATAGGTAGCAAAGGGAAAAACACAACGGGATGGATGACAGTGGTTGTTCATCACGTATTTCCTGACCACACCATCTGATTACTTAATTTTTACTCATTCTGCGTTGAATATAATACCTTCAGGCTTTGGACAGCATGAGAAATGAAGAATAATCATATAATATCCTGTATTACATCACTAAACGGCAAATTACTACTGGACAACATGTCGCACACATACACATTATTTCACATCGCTTATATGTAAGAAAAACTAGATAGACAACCCACAAAAATTCTCCCATTGATAGAGCAATACTTGCTCATATGATTAAAGTAAAAATTTTGGCGTACTTACCTTAACAATGTCGCTGGAAGACAAAATTGCCGCAACCTCCTATGCTCCGCAATGCTATTTTCTCCGCTTAGCAACGACTAATGGCGTCCACTAACGGCGACAACCGGTCAAAAAGCGATCAGCCAATAGAAAATGAGCGCACCCTTTGGCCAACCTCTCCCAATACAGTGCCTCTAGAAGCAACCAACGAAAATCTTATTGCACTTAGAATGCTTACCAGAGGGTAGGGAAACTTCACTCCACACAATTTCACAGTCAGACTCAAGGTCCAAGCGGCGTTTCGACTGATACACTGAGTTAATTGCCACAAGTACTCCACCGCCTCTAGAGAGACGATCTCGTCGGTAAATAGTATGGGAGGAAGAAAAAGAGAGCTCACCGTCAGGAACTGAGGAGTTTAGCCAAGTTTCGGAAAGAGCAATAATGTCCAATTTGGAGAGCTCATGAGAATGGGAATCACAGGTGGACAGCTTATTTTTGATGCTTCTCACATTCTGGTAGTACATATGCACTTGGGGGCCACAGGTAGGGCCAGGATTGAGGTGTATGTCACTCGAGAGTAGAATGAGAAGCAGAAAAACAGCTTTTGGCCGAGGGTACGTTGCGGCGGCTGGCGGAGAGGGCTCTCGGGGTCGCGGGGACCTGAGCGATGGGCCACCGGGACAAAGCAGGCCGGTGAGGGACAAGCCACACGATGCAAACGTGGAGAACAAAAATCTTCTTTCACTGAAGACTTCCAAGGAATTGGGATGGGCAAACGATAGAGCGGGTTCACACGTCAGCACTTTACAAACACGGAAGGTCAAATTTAGAAGTAGGAGAACACCAATAACTGAAATCGTCAAAACAGCGGGAGCACGATATGTACGTGGCTTCCTCTTGGCGGCCATCTTTACTCATGCGATATGGATGCTATTATGGATGCGGGAAACCCCACACCAGGTAAACACAGTCTTCTCCTTCAGCTACGGTCTACCGGTAATTACAGACAATACTATTCCATACTCCTGTTTAAAAAATTTCCCAGTAACTCTGGATTTATCTCTTCTCTAGATGCTATCCTGATAACATCTCTTAAATCACTGACATTGCGGAAGGTCTTCATTGAACAAAAAATATTAAAGCAGTCATTAAATGCTTACGAGATGTTACAAATGAAGAGATAGTCATAGAAGTAAAGCCTGTATTTTATTGCTATATTTCCTAAAGATGACAGTAAAGAAAAATGATACCTAGAAAATATCTGGTTGAAGATGTTTAGTAGGTATAGGCAAATAAGGCATTCAATTGAATATTTCAACATAGTAACATTAGTAAATATTTGTGGACTATTAATAAATAATTCAGATATGAAGTATGATTTTGTATTTTCCCAGTGAAAAATATTTAAGAAATCTTCGTGGGTGTTCCACCGGGATAAGCTTTCAATAGAAGCCAATGTTTCGAAGTCCGTCACAGACTCCATCCTCAAGGCAAATGATGGATTTTTATTTTAAAGTCAGCATTCATCATTGTTGTGCGTGGTCAAGGGAATTGAAGGGTCCTTGATTCAATTCGAATGACCCTTTGATTCCCTTGACCACGCACAACAATGATGAATGCTGACTTTAAAATAAAAATCCATCATTTGCCTTGAGGATGGAGTCTGAGACAGGCTACTAAACGTCATCTTCTATTGAAAGCTTATCCCAGTGGAAGACCCACAAAGACTTCTTAAATAATACAGCTACGATTTAAAATTCTATAAGGTGAACAAATCATTTCAGAAATTTTTAAAAAAGTTTAAAATAAATAAAATCTGAGACTTACACAATGATTAATTTTTTTAATGATAAATTTTCAATAGCTTGCCACAGAGTATCCGAGACACCATACACTTCAAAACTTTTTTGAAGCAAGTAAAAATCTGGCTATTCACGAGAGAATACATACATATAGAGGTAATCTAGAAGTTGTTCTAAATATTTATCCTTTGTTGTAATGCCTTAAAGCAACCTATAGCTGTAATTGTACGGTCCATATATAAAGTTCCATAATACTATAAGTAATTTCTTGTAAAAGTGTTATATTACGTTCAATTGGTGACATTTGTTTTACGTAAGCCAGTATTGCTGTGTGTGTAATTTGAAGGTGAACCCAACAACAGGCAAAAGCCTTAGGGTTCACCTAAAGCTCCAAAATTCTTGTTGTATAATTTTTTGCATTATTATAACTTGCTGGAGCAATAAAATATTATCAAATATTATTTTTGGTAATTATTTCATTCCTCCGAGTTAGGGTATCTTATGTGATTGTTAATTAGCTTAGATTCTAAGGTTCTAAGGACCTTGAATATTTTGCAGTAATTGTGCATGAGTGATATGAGAGTTTATTGTAGCATATGTTGACAAATTTATCTTAAAATATAATTATGTGATAGATTACCACAAGAGAGTTAAACTTATTTGCAACTTGTCAGAAAATCGTTTTAAAATAATGTAGCGGATGATTTTGTGTACTTCAGTCAGATGTTTGAGAAAGATGGAAGGATAGCGGAGAAAATAAAGAGGCATGCAAAGGCTGGATAGAAAATGGTAGGAAGCATGAGGAGCATATCAATGCATGAGTGTTTGTCTTAGGAAGCGAAAATCACTGTACACAAAATTTACTCCTCCCCACTTTGTTATATGGCATTGAAACATGAGTATGTCAGGATAGGCATAAGAATAGAGTAAATGCCATGGGTGTGAGTTGTCTGAGGAGTATTTGTGGCAAAAGTAGGATCAATAGGGTTTGGAAGGAGTGGGCCATAAAAGAATGTGGGTTGGATGCTCCAGTAATGGTCATGTAAGAGGAGTGTGCTTTGTTGGTTTGGCCATGTTGAGAGAATGGATGAAAATCGAATAAAAAAATATATATGAGTGAAATGTATGGTGTGAGAGGTAGGAGTTGACCAGAAAAGTCATGGTTTAAAAGGAGGAATAAATTAGGAGTCTTAAGAACTGGAGGGCGTGTATGAAACGATGCATAAATGGGGGTTAATTGAAGCAAAAGAGGTTTGCAAGGATGGGTCAGAATGGAGGAAGGTATTGAATTAGAGTAAGGTATACGATCATATCATTATGAGTAATATGTACTGACTTTTCCCACCCTGGAAGGGAAGTGCATCATTGGCATGCATGTATAAGATTTGGAATGCTAAAAAATAGTACAAATGTATATATAAATGTATAATATTTCATAATATTATTAAAATACTTTAAACTTGGAAGGAACTCATATGTCTACAGGGTCAGGGCCCCCAATGCATTTAAAACCAGTTTTGTGCCCAAAAAAGCTGGATTTTATGAGATACAAAAGCTATTATAGGTGAGTGATAACACAAGTTCTTGGGTGACTGCTATATGAACCTGACATTGAAACAGGTTCTTTTCTGGGTCTGATTTCAGATTGATTTGTCCATGTGTAAATGTAAGGTCTAAAAATTTTTCACTGTTTTAAATTTTGTATTTTTATACTTTCAGTAGAAATTAACTTTCAATAATTCTAATCCAATTTCTGAATCCATAGAGATACCCCTGCCATTACAGAAATAAGATAATTGAAATGGGGATCTGCAACATATACTCAGCCTCTCTCTCCTAAGATGTAATGATAATGATAATGTTTATTATCCAAAGACCAGATTACACTGATATAGGATTCTTGACAAATACACAGAGCATATACATAGAAAAAATATTTATACACTATTATCATGGAGAAATTCTTCTAAGGAATAATAGAGTCTGTCTTGTAAAAAACTTTTCACCTATGCTTTGACCCATTGGCTTAGTATTTTTACTCCTTTTTTTGCCACTTTTATACTATTTTTTATTGAAATCATATTTTAAAAATATTTTTAATTGATTAAAAACATTTTACAGCCCTTATCATTGATTTTTATGCATTAAGAGAATATTAATTATCCATGAATGACACTAAATGTGAAAATTCTGTGAATGATAAAATTAATATAATAAATTAATTAATTAATTAAGGGACCTGGCGATTCGCTGGCTCTTTAACGGAAGGCCAAGTTGTGCCAGCCGGCAAATGGAAGTCTCTCTAAGCCAATGGGTTAAAGGAGCCAGCAGTTTTGCATTTTTCAGACTGGTTGGTGATTTAAGTTAAAGAAGCGTAACCCTAGAGTTTTAGGACCTCGAAAGGCTGACTTGGTTCTGACATATTTATAGTGGATGGCATCGTGGCCACGTGTATAATTAGTAAGCTGAAAATTATGAGTTGGAATGCTCAAAGAAGTATCTACTTGGCTGCTTCCACATGTATTTTTATTTCTGACCATAGTTTAGTTACAGATTATCATTATTATGATACAGAGTATTAATGATACTCTGTATCGAAACCATGGTCAGAAATAAAAATGCATGTGGAAACAGCCAAGTAGATATTTCTTGGAACATTCCAACTGTGGAGGTTTTCCACAAAGTTATGCCCGCTAACATTACTTATGAAAATTATGAGTTGCAAACTTTGTATAATTTTGTGAATGACTATGTTGCAGATTACATGGCTGAATTTCTGAAAGAAGAGCTGCCAGGCAAGGCTGTTGAAGCTGCAGTTAAACCCAAGAGTTGAATAATTTTTGTAAAACTGACGCTGCCGAGGAAATTCATCAGCAATATGGTTTCATCAAAAAGAGCCATGCCAAAGAAATACATGAGAATGCTGGTGAACAAAATAGTTGTAGTTAACTAAGTTAAATTAAGCTGTTATTTCTATTATGAGTGACATTTTTTTATGTTAATGTATAAGTATCATTTGTAGTGTTTTCTAAATGTCTTACTTAATCATGTTATCATTAGATATCATCAGAGTGTAGTTTACTTGAAGCTAGAAACTTGTATACAATTTCATTGCTGCTTAAACTGTTGTTAATGCTTAGGTTATCAGCCACTTTCCTTTTACGCTAGTTGCATGTGAAAAACCAAGCGCTGGCCAATCACCCATTGCTGCTGACAAGCTGCTGCTTTTTAACCGTCCTTTCACCTCATCATCAAATGGTCGCATTTAAGGCAGTTTTGCCCATTAAAGAATGAGGGATATTCCTGGTGAGCCTTTGGACTTACCTTCAATAAGTTTTACCAGAATTGCTTTCAAATAAGTTACTCTTGGGCCCTTGTCTGCAGTGAAATTCAAATTGAAAAGGAAAATATCATTAAGTGTATCTATGTACATCTCTAATCTCAAAATTAAACCTCTCACAAATTAATATATTTCTACAGGTGTCAATAGTTTTTGGTCTATAGGTTTTATTTTTGGTCTACGGTTTTTTGTCCATAGTTTTCAGTGTACAGTTTTCGGTCTGTAACTTTTCGGTCAACAGTTTTGGTCTATAGTTCTGGTAAAACTTGTTTCAATTAACTAAAGGCAAAACTAGAGGAATAAACTATTGTTTATTCTTTAGTTCTGGGGTAAGATTTTCTTAAGGGTGGAAGTAGACATAGGAGACATGGAACATTAAATGAGGAATTGAGAGGTTGGATGGTAAAAGCAATTTGGGAAAGAAGTGGAGGGGGTTGAGTAGAGTGGACATTTTGGTCAGCACAGGCAAAGTTATGAAGTGTCCTTCAAGGAAGATGGTCTGAAGTTCGTGGAATTCATAAAATGGATCATCCCATTAAAAACTGACTATTGGCAGCAGATATTTTGGTTCGTGACTTAAGTAGGTCCTACATATATAGGTGAAACACTAACAATGGCTTTCTATTGCAATCATAATTATTTTTAAATTAATTAAAAAAACATGATTCTTAAGTACAAATCTATGCAGGCGTATTGGGCTTGCATAAATATATCAAAAGGGAATTTGGTCAATTGATGACACTCTGAATTTGTCTTTGGGTAGTAGGTTGGAAGTTTGGTATGATAACTTACTCACAAAGTCTCGGGGCTACACAATTGATGTCCGTTGTTCTGAGGTTATCTGCTGATTTCAGCAGTTTTTTCAGTTAATCATCGCTACTATATGGCTATTGTTAACTGCGATTATTTTTATGGTTTTAAGTTCTTGATTGATGTGGATATTTCTCCTATGTGGATAGTAATAAGTCTATGCATCACAGAATGAAAAATAGTAAGTTTCAGTGGTCCTGGTTGGCAGGAGTCGACATGGAACCATTGTTTGGTGTAGGTTAGTTTCCTCAGGGGTGCGGCCAGGAATAGGTCTACCTCTAACTACGTTGAATATGTGCCTTGCACAGATATTTTGTATTATCAGACATTTTATCTCATTGATATTATTAACCTTCTTATATCTTAAATATTGATCTTTTAACATTTCAAAATAAAATATTATTTTAAGAGGTAGTATTTACCTTTGAAATTTAAGAAAATTCAGAGTATAGTTCTTAAAAAAAAGTGTTTTATTTTAAATTTGAAGAAGATCATAGTGCAGGAGGATCCATGATTATCGTGACAAATGAGCTTCAATCATACCTTGAAGGAATACAATTCTATCACACTGAGAAAACTTATAGGATGGATGGGTCAAGGGCCTAGCCAAGTTGATACAGTAAAATAAAAAGGAAATCATCGTAGAAGAATTACGAGCAAAAGTATCTAGTATAAATAAATGGGTACTCTCAGCTGACAGTAAAAAAATGGTTAGACAGTGTTTTCTAATGGATATTTTTACAATAACGTAACAAAAAATGTTATTAAATATACTGATTTGCAATGTAAAATTAAAAAAAAAACATTTTAACCACAGCATAAATTAAGGAAAAAATATATTGTGCTTCTTTTAATGATTTTGTCTTTATGAAAGTAGAAATATCTCAGAAAATTGTGTAAAAACTTTTGATAATGTGACGTTAATTATGAAATAAACAAATGGAAAAAATACACCGGTTCCTGTCAGATAACCGAAGTTAAGCAATGTTGGGCCCGGACGGAGGTTGGATGGGTGGCCCTCCTCCATACCTCTACCACTGTGCTTTTGTCCCCTGACTGCGAGTGGCAGGCAGGTTAAATGTGGGTTGGCCCAGTTGATCTGAAGAGGTCCAAGTGCCAGGGGGACTACAGAAAAGGCCTCCGCCCACCCCTCGAATTTTTTTATATGATTCATGTATAAATTATCATGAATGTTTCGTCTAAGTGATTTTTTTAGAAAGTTCGTCACATTTTTTTAGTTCTTCTGGGGGGGAGGAAATGGGGGGTTAACCCCTAACCCCTCCCCCCCTCGCTGCGCGCCTGGGTTTCCTGTAAATGGACAACGTCCGTTCTTTTCCCTTGCGTCCATTAGACAGGCCCGGCTTAAGAATCGACTTTTTTTTATTCGGGGATTGACAACTTAATTCATGTCCAACAAGCTAATTTACTACTGTTTTTACTACTTATTTTTTTATTACTATGTTAAACTGGTGAATATGTGTTACCCGTGGGTTTGACAACTAGGAGGGGAAGGGTCGCGCAAGAATACCTACTCTCTCCCGGGTAAACATTTTGTCTTGGTCCTGCGAATAGATAATGTTGTCTGGTGAAACGGCCAATTGCACGACGGAATTCCTTCCGCCCTGTGACATGAACCTCGCTTTCATCTCTTATTCAATACATACGTGTCATCCTACCGACGCTAATCCCTCAATTAATCCCAGTTTCCTACTTTCCTTCTATAGAAAAAGTTTTTTTTACGTATACGCCCTACTCGACTCGTCTGCCATTTTATTACAGTGGAAAATTGCTTTCTTAATGTCATAAATTGCTAAAAATCTGCTCCACATCGCCGAAATTTGTCTGGCATATATCTTTCAAAAATTTATGTCGAAACAATCTAAACTTCTGAAAGCTGTGAACTTTTCTCGTGGACATATAAAAAAAAGTTTTCAAAGCGTCCAAATTGCTGTAGAATGTGAGTAAGTTTGGATTCGATTTGTAGTCAATTTATACGTTAAAATATAGCATTTGCTATTCGTCATAAATCAATCGACTGAGCCGGCCCCGGTGGTCCTCGCCTGCTAATCTTAGGGTCGCGGGTTCGAGTCCCGCCTGGATGGGATTTTCTCCAACCAGGGGGGTTGTGTTTGAAACACTCGGGATTATCTCGAATAGGTAACCAAGGAGTCACGTGGCATAAACACGAATGGTTTGCAAATGTAGTTTATCTGAATCACTCGTTACAATGTCACTAATTATTTTTACTTGAGCTTTTCTCGTCTGTCTCGACTATAGAGCCCCCAGATAGGATAAAACACTTGTGAAAACAATGAATGAAGTTATAATAAGCGATTTTAACACACGAAATTTTCGAACCATACGTGTTTATACCACGTGACTCCTTGGTTACCTATTCGAGATAATCGCGATGGTTTTCAAACACAGCCCCCCAGGGCATGGATTTTTGTCAAGCTCCGTTGGTTGAGCCCCTGGTAAACCTGATGACAGACCAATGCCTATTGGGATCCCAGGGGTATATGCCCAACAGAATAGTCCGGATGCAAAAAAAAGAGGGAGGTATCGGTGTGTCTTGCACTCGAAGTGGAATGGGTAGGGAGGGTCAGGACGTACGAGAAGTTATCTTTTGAAAGGCAGGAACGATAAAGGAGGTCACAGCAAGTCATTCTCTCAAGGGGGAACCCCGGGAGTACAAGTATTCCGCGAGCGTGACCTTTTTTCATTCTTTGTTTCAGAGTCACCCTATTATTGCGGAAAGAGAACAAGCAACTTCATGGCCGTACCTCTGTGAAACTAGGACGATTAGGTAATATAATTTCGGGCTCAAATCTTTGAATCCAGAAATGGTGATTATGACCTTGATCTATATAGTTTTTGGGATGAACTGAGAAAAGGATAACTTCAGCATTACTTCAACGGACAAATGGGAATAAATCCGTCTCTTCGCTTATTGGGAAACGTACTTACTTTAATATGCTTATTTCATCACCAAAAAGTGTACTTCAAGGAGATCAATAACTACCAATAAACCATTTATTCGTGTGGTTTTCAAGTCTGTAACCGTAGTTATAGACCGGGAGGAAAGGCACAAGGATGGGAATGGAAGGGAGGAAGGGTGGAGAGAAACCCGGCGTCGGTATTAGCCTAATTTTAACGAAAAAGCACCAAGGGGACCACGGATTTACGTCCCATCCGACGGATGGAGCACTGAACTCGAATGCTCTCCTCAAAGCACTCACGTAGGGGTCAGTTTCCGTACGAAAAATATCTTCCACTGCCAGGATTCGAACCTGGGCCCTCTGGGTGAGGGTCCAGTACTTTTACACCAACCCGAACCCCTCAATTATTACAGTATTCTGCATTTTGTAGGCATATCAGATTTCGCTTCCTCTACACACGCGACATTGTTAATCCACATCATAGCAAAACTTCGGTTAAAATGTATTTTTTTAATTCTGCGAAAAAATTATTTTAATAATTATTTCTTGGAAGTAGGGCACTTAACTGATGACATTCCAAACCAAAGATTGATCGGTAATGGAATTAGTACTCATTTGATGCCCAAGGGTTACTAGAGGTCACATTTAGCAAGATAAACCGTGGCATTACGACTTGATGGGTGATATCGAGTTCAGTGTGACGTCAACTTTCGAAAGGATAGGCACTCTACTAGTGGAGAGACTGGCATCCATATTTTCATATCAAATGTTGTTTTATAAGTTGATAGCCACTGAAACCATTTAATCAGCCAGTCGACGTTTAATAATCAGCCATCAACTCATTGAGAGTCTCACGCAATATTTAGCCTCATTTCCATAGCAACTATGGAGAAACATACTCTGAAGTCTCATTCTGCGGTCACATAAGTGCACTTTTCGGTACCGCTTCATTCCCTCCGCTTTCGAAAGACCATGTACAACTGATGGCGACTTGTCTGAATACATTTGCCTAAAATGGCGCTAGTGCACTTCGATAAAGTTGCCCTTGAATTTGCTGCGCACACAACGTACTCTGAAGCATGGGGAAAAATTCAGCTGAGAAGTTCCTTGCCAGACATTTGTTTTTGAGAACTAAGAAGATGATTTCACGAACGAGAATCATATCAACCTAAGTGTCCCATGTAAAAGTAATCAAGCATGAACATATGTAATCGAAGATTTGATGTTGTTGTTGAATGTCTGAACACGAAAAATAACGAAGCTATATTCCCGTCAATAGAAATCAACAAGGCAATTTATTTGTATTTAATGTGAGTGGTGGTTAACCTGGTGGCGTACAACATATATTTGTTTGAACCTAATGATTTAATTTAATTCCGTGGGAGGTGCGACAAAACGAAATCGCAGTTTGAAAAATTTTAATTTTGATGGATAACACTACATTTTTGTCCTCAGGGAAAACAGTGAAGAGATTTCGAGGTAATAATTCTGAAATCGCTGTTTGAAGAACTGACCTCTAAAAATGTAGCGCTAGTCTTCAGGTGGAAAAACCATTTGAGAAAAAATGCATATAACTACGTATGATTAAGAGCAACTTGTGTTCTAATCGAAACTTAATGATTTTTGACCCATTAATGATCCTCATCTTAGTTAGTTTAATTCATGCTCGGTGGTAGGGACATTCGGCGAAGAATTACGCCGTCTGAGGAAGCATTCGCAAAGAGGAGAAGCATAATTTCTTAGTAGATCCATCAAGAAGAGATTAATCAAAGCTCTAGAGTGGAGAATTGAATTTTATAGTTCAGAGTACTGGTGGAGGGAAAATTGTAGGCCTGAGATGTGAGATTGGAGAAGAATAGATTCGGGATACGAACGAGTGTTGATTATGATCGGAGAGGAAAGGAATTCGACCTGAGGAACTGGATAAACACGACAGCAATGGAGGTGGCGTGTTTTGGGAGGTAACGGATTGCCGAAGAGGGAGCGGAGAATTTCTTGGCATGCGCGAAATAGGGAGGAAAATAATGTTTATTCTGAATGGCATTGAAGCAGTAGGAAGATGCGAAGGAGTTAATGCAGGATGCATGGATTGCTGTGAGGGAATGAAGAAGGCGATGAGTGGGAAACAGCAGGCTTGGACAATCCGCAAATCTACCATTGTTGGTAGCATACCTACTTATGATGATGGTGTACATCTACATCTACCGCGAGGGTGTGTGGCAGGGGGTGAAGATCACCAAACATGCACTATTGACATGCAACTAGGATATTTAATGGAGACATGCTAGATAATAGGGTCACATGTAGCTAGATGGCTAGTATCAACATAGTAATAAAGGGATTATTGGTTGTTGATAAATAGGGTGACCAGATCAAAATTTTCAAAAGCAGGATATTTGAAGGAAAAGAGGACATTTTGAAAAAAAAATGCCTGACAACACATTAAATTCCTTTTCATTTCATAAGAACAATAAAAACAATACAATACTTAAGTTACACACATTGTTATTAATTTTATTTTTCAATATTCACACTTCTGAGAAGAGGAAATTTCCTTCAATATCTTCGGAGATCGCAACAAATGGGTGTGAAATACTTTACAAGTAAAATTTTTCAAATTATATAGCACTATTATAATGCCCTTTACTGCTTTCAGTGATAATTTGTTCCTTTCATCTGACCATTGGGTGTAGACTAATGAAAATACCCTTTCAACATTGGTATCAAGGGCAATTATAAAAAAAGAACTGACATATGCACGGGACGTTAATTTAATTTTTTTTTAATGATACGTAAACTAGAGCAGGAAGTGGAAATTGAAATAAACGCCAGATCAGCCAGACTCTTTTGCGAACGTTGTGGCAGTTAACTCGGAGGCAGGATGCAAACTCGTCTTCCAACAATCACCAAAATTCCCTTTATAATGCATATTTTTCATATGCAGACAGCAACAAAATAAATAATGTTGCTGCCCTCGCATATTATCGTATATGCTGTATTTCAGCATTTGGTACGTAATGTTTTTGAAAAGTAGAAAGCCGGAAAATTTGGCTTTATCGAAAAAAGCCGGCCGGACGCTCACATATATTGATAAAAAAGCAGGACATGTCCAGCAAAATCCGGACGTCTGGTCAGCCTATTGATACATGCATCATGTACTACAGACTTCTCTAACAATATTTCACCTACCTATCCCTTTGCTATGCTGCCTATTGCGAACGGGGGAAAAATGACATTTTGAATTATCGGTTCGACAATCAATCTCTCTAATCTTGTTTATATGGTCGGATCTAGCATAATTCGTGTGTATTGAACCAACAACTCACGTGTGACTGGAGACGCACGGGATCTACATCTACACGATACCATGCAAGCCACCGCGAGGGTGTGTGGCAGGGGGTGAAGATCACCAAGCATGCACTACTAACATGCAAACTAGCAACTATATTGTCTCATGCAACTTGATTGTTAGTATCTATAGTATTTAAGGGATTAATACATGCATCATGCACTACAGACTACTCTAAAATATTTACCCTACCTATCCCTTTCCTATGCTGCCTATTCTGTTCTCTTATAGTACGGGGGATCTGACTAACCTTAATATTTTTCTCCCGGCTGAGCTTTGACTATTGAAATACGATATGCTTTCATTAGATTAAATGTCAGCTATCTCAGTCATCTGTTTTACATCATTCACCGACCACGGATCCACGCTTCAGTCATCGTCATTTTTGTCGTTGGACTACGTGGAAATATTCAGGACAATAAGGACACAACTTCTTTTGAAAGAACGAAGATACTCTTTTTACTATCTTATGAGGAAGAAGAAGAAGACAACAATACAATAAACAACACAATAAACAACACAATAAACAAGAAGCTAGCAACCGGAGATGAAGTGGCTCGGGATTTTAAAAAAAACAACAGTCATGAACTCTTCTCCGACTCCTGAGCTTCTTGTGAGCCTCACTCCTAAGATGTAAAGCCATTCACAACTCATTCGAGTGTTCCTTTTGACTCATTTCTACTCCTCCTCTTCATTCTGCTTCTACCATAATTCTTCTCCCATGCGTAGATTAAATCAAGATGTATGAATTCCTCGCCTTAATGAAACTTATTTCCCCATTTCTAAGTTTCTGTTTACGAAGTGAGAGGAACTTTTCTTCTCGAATGAATCAATATTTCTTGAGAAATTGCTGTTTTTCGGCCCCGGTGGTGGCGTGGTTAAGTCCTTGCCTGCTAACCTGAGGGTCGCGGGTTCGAGTCCTGCCTGAGTGGATTTTTCCCCACTCAGGACATGGCTGTGTGTGATCGTATGTTGTTGATTAATGTTCATACCCCGATGTAAAGGCCACAATTGCTGTTTTCGATGGTAATGGGAAATAAATAACATAAATAAACTGTATCCTTATCGACTTTTTCACTCCCATCAATTCCCTGAATGCAACGAAGCTCTTTGATTGCTTCTAGAATGTGATTTCCTGCTAATAGAGAAGGATTGCTTCGATGCCACCAATGGAGGCGTTTACTCAGAACCGACATCGCAATTTTGTACTCGAAATCGTTAGATTGAAACAAAAAAAAAGAATTTTAGTGAAAAAATTAATCTTCTAACCACAACCATTCACTCATACATCAAGAATTAAAACAAGCAAAAGGTGACGCCCACCGAATAAGCTGCTTTGATATCATTGACGTCATTTTCCTCCCGTCCTTAACTGCTATAAGGGGAAGGGAGTGGAGAGGGGTTCTCGGAAGGTCCGCTCGCACAGATCCTGTCGCAATCGCTCCCATTGGGAAAGCCAGCTGTGTCCCCCCCTTTGCGATAAGGCGAAGTGACTTCGCGGTCTCAGTTGTGTTTGGACGAAGTCAATGACGTCAGAATGTTGAACCACGCCCACTTTTCCGAGAGCGTTAAAAACATCAGTTTTTCGCCACTTACAACTCGACAAATAATTGACGGATCAAAAAACGGAAAAATACGGGTCTTTTTATTTTACAAACTCTATCAGATTCGGCAATTAAAAAATACGGTAAACGACCCCATTGGATCAATTTGTGATCAGCTTCAGTCATGGCGTTTTTATCCTCATCTACTCTCAATGAGTATCCTTTACATAAGTTCCTTCTCTGACTCCACCATACTAGCTTATCTCGAGACACATTTTTTTCCATGAGTGCATCTTCTCGGAACCTTATCTTCAATATAAAACATGCACTCCTCCGTTGAACAGTAAGAATTACGAAAAAATCCCAATGTTTTCTTCCTGTTTGTTACGGCATGTTCTTCGCAGACTATTTCAAGTGTAATTTTAACCATCTAACATTTATTTTCGTGATCTTTTATCGTTGAAGCCGTACTTTATACCTGCTCTTGCCCTCCGTTCAGTAATCTCAGGTGCGTAATGAATCTTCCATTGCCGTTTGGGACTGCTCCTTACGGAATATTATCGACGCTTTCCTTTTGATATTTAGCACATGACTATTTCCAACGGCATCGATGTGTTTGTCTGCAAGGGGAAGAGAAAATATTCTCACTTATCTTATCAAAGCACACTGATTTAATTGATTTGTCATATTATTTCGCACCGTATCGTATTGATCTCAAGACTTTATAAGTACTCCCGGTGCTTCATCACTGATTTTCTTGTATTTTTCCTCAAAAATGGCAAACATTATCATTCCACAGTAGCATGGGGTTTTTATCTGTCTTCTAGAGGCACGCATCCGTTATTGCGAGACAAAAAATAACTACTGGGATTTCATCTGTCAATGAGTTCAAAAATAAATTATCTAACCCTTCTTTGACCCGAAGAAAAATATTTTCGATAACTACGGATTCCATGGATTTTCTTTTGACACCTTTTTACTCTTATTTTTCCCATGCTGATTCCCTCTACATTCTGCATGCATTCCCTTATCCCTCCATTCGGTCAATTAAGCGTATCCCTCTTCCTTTCTTCCGAGTACGTATTCTACACGCTAAAACGGCCGTCAAGCCATCGTCTTTAAATAGTTGGTCCATCCACCTCCTCTGCCTCAGTCCCATTTCCTCCAGCAACTTCTTCTCCTCTGCAACGGTGGCTACCAATCATTTATATTCATTTTCCTCAATCGTACTCCAGACGCCTCAACTCAAATGCTTCCAAACTTTTCTCACTCTTTGTAACGTCGTGCCATACCCTAAATAAAAAGGGTGGTTGTATTTGTTTTGTTTAACGTTCGAGGTTTAGTTTTCTTCGTTATTCTTTGTGTAGATGGTTGTTTCGTGTCTTTTAGGTGTAAACTATGGTTTTCTAGATGTTTTAAAAGAAATACTGGTTTGTTCATTGTTGAATGTTTGTATTTTGAAAAAGGTTGTCAAGAGGTTGTTGATAATAGAGAGAGAATGAGGGATTGTTGTGAGAAGGGCTGGATAGGGAGAGGATCGGAGATGTATAAGTGGTCTCAAATAAATAAGGGTCTGGAACTTTGGAAAATAAATAAATTGTTGAAGGAAAAGGTCACGGCTTGACAGCTCCTTACCTTAGGACCATGCTTCGCAACTTTACATCGCTATGCTTCGGATTCATTTTTAATCAGATTCGCTCCATCACATAAGATTTTGAGATATGCACGTGATGACATTTTTTATATCAACGCAAGTGTACCTACACAACGTAAGTAACAAACTAAAAGCCTCAAACAAATTTTAGCAATCCAAATCCTTTTAACCTTCCCTACAAATTAGTACGAATTAAATGTAGTGTCCCAACCTCATTAACCTGGAGATATTATTATTAAAATCTCTAATTTTGCAGAAATAGGCGATTCCTTGATAATTCAGAATGATAACCTACCAGCCAGCAAGTGCGGCATTACGATATGTTTCTTTATGTTTGTTGGGCGTGGAAACTCCATAAACTACAACCCTATCCTCCTTCAAGACAAGACAAGAATGTTTAACGAGGCGAATCCGCGCGTCTTCTCTGTTACTCTCCTTGCTTTCCCTTCCCACTCATTCACTTCATGTATGTACATCAACACCGGACCAAACTTTTCGTTCGGCGGATTATTATTACATATTACGCAATTATTGCTATGATTTTTGCTGAATACCTTCACAGCGAATCGGACCGTTCTGTCACCGATAATAATAACCAGGATACTTGGAAAGAGCAGTAGTATATGATGTATCCAGCATTACCGTGATCGTTTGAAATGTTTACGCATTTTTCAGGGATTCATTGAAGGCTGTCCGGGCTCTCCTTTTGGGACTCGCGTTGCTATGCTAACCACGTCACTTGACGACCGTGAGGGACACACTAGGTCAAGGGCGGATGGGCGCGAATGTGATTTCGATTTCACCCGAAGCAGCAAAGGTAAGGGCCGTGACGAGGAAAGAAGGAACGAATGAGAGCAAAATACGACGCAATTATGAGCAACAGTCCACGGAATAAAAGAAACATTCAAGGTCATTTACACAGCCAGGCTTTATATCAAAATACTGAGTCTTAACTCACTGTAACATCTTGGAAGTTATCAATTATTTAGGAAATGTTCAGGGGATGGAGTTTGTGTGGAAGCTTGAGCAGTGCTTTCATGCCGGGTTCCCCGGTTCGAGTCCTGGCTGTGGCTGTTCTTCACTGTTATACCCTCCTTGAGTTTTTCGTGGAAAGCACTAAAAGTTTAGTAGTTTAGCTAAACTGGACCGATCGGACTCCTTACCTCCTTCAACTACCACTCGAAAATTTATATTCATACGCATTTACCAGGAGATGAAAACACACCTGCCATACATCATTATAGACGAGTGGACAGCCATGTTGTTGGAGACGATGGTACCGATTTCACCGCTAGAAACTAATTCACCAAGGGGTCACAGCGAATTCACGCGCAATACATCCTTCTAAACTAACAACATATCACCGGACAGATAGAGCACAAACTTTTCACGAATGCGAATGTTTTTATGCCAAAAATGTGAGGGAATATAAAAAACAATATAAATCCTGGATGGCACATCAAGAGGTTCCTCTAGAGAAGAAAAAGCAACCTAAAATCTCTCTAACCTTTCCTAATGATCTCCAAGGTGACTTCGATTCAATCTTTGCTGTGTCTTATCGAACGCGGAAAGAATGAAATTTTAAACCTTTATGTCCTACAATCTACCTTTCTAAATTTATCGTTATTACTTGACGTACCATTGTAGGCGCTGTAAACAGAAGTATAACCGGTCATACTTGTGTCAAATAGGTAGGATTACATCAATGCCATTTCTACCCCGGGATAATGCAATCCATGCCTTCTTCTCCTGTGATAAGTGTGCCCAACAAACGATCTCACATTCAACGAAGTTTGGGTGACAAGTTGCTACTGATAACATCGAGGAAGTAATGCTGAGAGGAGAGGAAAACTGGAGCCTGGTGGCGAGGTATGCCCAAAGTATATCTAAAGCAAAGGAGACACACCTCGACAACGTCGACGACGCGACGTGCTGGCCAGATGAGGTGGAGAGAAGGGTTCACCCTTCAATAAAAATATGCCAAGGTTTATGTATGTTTTTAACGTCTTAAGAAAATGTATCCGCCTTAAATCTCCGCAGTTGACTTGGACTTCTTGATTTAGTTCCTCTTATAGTCTTACTTCAGCCTTCGATCGGATAGTGAACCCCGTTCTAATCCTAAAAGTTTGGGCGCACCGCTAAGCCTATCGTAACTCCTTCTTACGAACGTAGCTGCTCTTTGCTGCGCAAAAGTGCGATTCCGACATAAAGCCTACATAATCTGGAAGGAATGGAAGTGTTCCAAAGTGACGAGAGAGAGAGAGGGGGGGGGGGGGGGGTCACGGGAACATGACTTCGGCCTTGTAGCCTGACACGGTTGTCAGGTCGGTAACCCAAAGATCGCAGGTTCGAATTCGTCCTCGGGGCATGGACGTCGTATTTGACAACCTGAAATCAATCATGAAATATCAGGATAGACGATGGGATATAACCTTAGTCGTGGAATCACCTTTAATCCAAGACAACTTCTCTATTTCGGCTTCATTCGGAGACTCGCTGTTACTTTCCTGGGTTACCTCCGCCGCCACCCGTCCTGAAGCGTGACTTGAATTCAAAACATCATACATCTGTCGAGCGTCCTCGCCGAATATCAACGCAACTCATAACCGTGCTTTGGGGAAACAGATTTATTCGAGTCATTTATGACATTTTTTGCTGCACTGCGTTGCTCAGTAATTGTCACGGACACCACGTACCTGAGCAGGATCAGCAATCCTCTTTGTCCTTCGCGGGGAAGAAGAGAAACGGGATCTGGACCCTCGCACCGAGTCCTTAACCTTTCCGCTCCGAATGAAAACTGTTACGTCTGCCCTGTTCTCACGAAGGCCGAGGCGCCAAGGAGGAACGCTGAGGAACAAACGAGTGGCGCTCCTCTGAAAGCGGAACGACAAATGAGGAGCGGAGGTTGTAACCTCGTGCCGTACCCTAAATAAAAAAAGTGATCGCATGGATTTTGTTTAATATTCGAGGCTTCGTCATTATTAACCATTATTTATTATTCTGGTGATTGTTTCGTTTCTTTTAGGTATACATTATAATTGTCTAGATGTTTTGAAATAAATACGGTTTTGTTAATTTTTGAATGTTTTTTTTTGGAAAAGGTTGTTAAGAGGTTGTTGATAACGGAGAGAGGAGGAGGGATTATTGTGAGAGAGGAGCGGATATGTATAGTGGTCTCAAATACGGAAGGGTCTGGAACTTTAGGAGTATAAATAATTCATTGAAAAAAATAACATCACGATATCACAAGGTTTGATTCCTCGACACTTTCGGATGGTAATAGGAGAACAAAAACAGTTATTTATACGAACAAGCGAGATAGGCGAAGTGCATGCATGCAAGTATATCTGTACAGTGATACCTCGGCTAGCACAGATTTTTCTCGCTGTTTTCGGTCTCGGCTGACGAATTTGGATTGGGCTGACAAACGCTAACATAACAAGTAGCCGCGTTGGGAGCTGAATTTTCGCGGCAATCTTCTTGAGAATTACCGTCTCCTGAGTCCGATTAATTTATGTTCGCCTCGGAATCTCTACGCTGTTCCCCCGAATACTCTGAGAAAAAATATTAATTCAATGATACTTCGGCTAATGAATTAGATTCCGGAACGAATTTTCTTCGTTACCGAAGGTATTATTAACCTTACTAACCCCTTACTTAAGTTTATTTATCTATTTCTGGCCCAAATATGTATTGGATATAATTCTCTTATGGAATGTTGAGGTTACGCCAAGATATTTAATTATTCCTACCTTCAGTACTTCATTTTGTTTTAGGCATAATGCATGAAGTATTTCGAGGGACACTCCCCTCTTTCCAAGAGATCCATATCGCGAATTTCTTCCAGCTAAGAACAGCGCCTTATATTGCAAACAGCAGCTGAAAAGCACGCGTATATTGGAGAGCTGAGAACTCAAGAAGACTGAAGAACTGAGAAGACTAAGAACTCAAGTTATCTGTTCTACCGAGTGGAGGGAATAGATTACTCAAATGTTTATTAGTTTCGACGGTCAGAAAGCGGCGTCCGCGGGAGTCAACCTCCGAATGGTGTCCTGCGCACCCACTCAGAAAACTAACTTACTCTCTCATCTAAATCTTCAAAGCAAGTCACCAGAAAGGTGTGTGGCAAGGAATTCAATGATCATGTGAAACCTCTTATTACGCTTCCAACCATGCAGTTTTCTGTCCTCAGTATCACGTAGTGGCTAGCACACTACTTAGGTCTTGTTCTGGATCAAGCATCATGTGAAACGGGCTTAATCAAACGGACTAATTTTTTATTTCGAAATAAATTTAATGCCAATCTGGACTCGCAGCTAACCAATGCGAAATCAGCGATTCTCTACGAGTGTACCATCTCTCGTGCTATACAACCCCGTCGTCAATAAAGGAGGAATTTCACCACAAAACTAAAATAATAACCAAAAATAAAAACTAAAATACAGTAGTACGTCGATAATCCGGATTCACTGGGACCGAATACCTTCCGGATTATCGAACTGTCCGGATTATCGAATTGTTCGGATTTTCGAAATGAAGCAATAAAAAGGCCGAGTGTGCGAATAAGGAGAAAGAATGAAAATCCGTACATTATCCCAGGCGAAGAATAGGACAATTGTATGTCATCATCATCAGGGTTCAACATTCCTAGGATTGGTTTGACGCAGCTCTCAAATCGATTCTTCTATCGGCCAACCTCTTCATATTGACGTAATTTCACGTCCTTCACGACCAGTTCCACATATCCCATACGAGATCTTCCTTTGCCATCCTTCCCGTTCACTTTTCCCTCGATTATTTTCTTCATCAGGCCATCGTGTCTTAAGATATGGCCGATTAAGTTGTCCTAATTGTATGTATAAGCTTAAAATTGTTCTAACAACTTTAAATATAAGCTTGGATACGAGGGTTGCCTGGATACCTGACTTACCCCCTTCCACACATCTGTATCTACGTCGCCCCTAAAAGGATTTGCATCAGCAAGGTCACTTGCAGCGTACCATGCAGATGAAATAAGGGAAAAAGTTTATTAGAAGAGTGACACATTTAAGCTAGTTCAGCATGGACGCAGTGATAGCCACAGACGTGACGACACATTCAAATATTTGGAATGTGGTGTCACAGAAGAATGAAGACAACCAAACAGATTGAACGAATAAGCATCGAAGAGGTTTTACGTGTCAGGAAAGGAAGGAAAAATCAATGCTTCAAAACAATGTGTGTAATGGGATGAAGACTGGAAAATCGTATCAATCACATTTGGAGAATGATACGTTCAACAACGCAGTCATCGATGGTGAAATGAAATAAGTGAAGATGAAGGCTGAAGATAATATTTACCAATGATATGTGAAAGAGAAATTGCGTTAATACGATCAGATTCGTCATTACAATAGTTGCATGCAGAGAGATCCGTAAAACCAATCTTATTATTTTTGATTGGTGCTTATGACGACTTAAATGTATATTCCGTTTTTGTATGATCATTGTGTTTAAACGCTGCTCAATGAGAGACGAAAAGTGCTATTCTTATCTCATTATAGTATCACCCCTTCATCTCTCCACACAGCTGAACTTTCATTAGGATTCCTTATAAGAGATTTTTGAGTAGGTATCACAAAAAGAGAATTCCAGTCGATATTGCCTTTTGATTACCTTTGACGTAAGATATCTGATCATTTTAAAATGCCCATTTCTCGTACTATTTGGTTTCCACCTCCTCTACTTCAACTGCTAATGAGTTGAATGGAAATTTCTACTCCTCTCATATTAATGGATCCAACTTCTAAGAATTGTTTCGTAACCACATAGAACTCCAGCAGATTAGATTAGTTGTGGCCAAGATAGGTTTACATGGACTACTTTCAAACTCTTTCGACACATCGGAATGTTCCTTTTCCAATACTATTTCCATTTTTTTTACTTCAGAAAATTTGTCCCGATAATACAACCATATAACTTCATACTCCAGATTAAACTCCTTCCCAGTCTTTTCTTGCCTTATTCTCTTAGGTTTACCGTCAGACCTCCTATTAATAAAAGCCACTTCCAACTACACATGCAATTTTCGTATGGGAAAAGACCTCACAAGCATTGTTATTCCTTGAAATATAGTATTCCCGTGAAAATATATTCTGGCACATTTATATTTATGCATTAATTATACCTGAATCAGCTACATCATACATTTTCATGCATAAGTATTAAAACAGTAAATTTTAAAACCTGAATATAATGTCGTGGAAACATGTTTACAAGTAATTTGTTATTTTCATTCAACAATGGGTTAACGTGGTTCCTGAAACCTCCGTTGATAATGCTCTTAAACAGTTGATCTAGCGAGTTGAATTTCAATGCTGTACAGCATCTCCTTTGATGAGGAAAGATTTAATGCGAATTTGAGTGGTCCTATCACGGAGGTGGGGCTTCGGAGGTCGGGACGGCTGATCCTGAACGTTTAGCCAATGAGAAGTTGTGCCGAGAGAGGATGGGGGAGGAGACCTCGAGCCATAATTTATTCGTGATGTATATATGTGGCCACTCATCAAGATACATATCAGCACGTCGTGAAGCCAATAGTTTACTTAGATTTAAAACGTCCAAAATGAAATGATGGCTCAATTTTTTATACATATTGCTGGGTGAAGCGATAAAAAATGAATATTATCGCGTTGCAATGGGTGGATGGAATAAATGAATGCGATTCGCTAATTAATTCCAAAACCATAGAATGAAATATCTTTGCCATCGCATTTGCAATGCGCTTTTGAACTTCATTTGAAATCGGGATGGGATGACAATGAGTAGGATTTAGATGTACCTTTTCAGGACATAGCGTATTTGGCCTCCAATATTTCTATTTTTGTTTTCTCCGCTTCCCCGGTTACTGCCAAATGGCATGTGAATGCGCTTCACAGAAAGTGGCAGTTCTTATTGGTCGATAATTTTCGAGGCGTAGCTGGTTCAAAAACGAGGAGTTTCAAATGGTGCGAGTGAATTATTTGCTCAAATAATCTCATTCCCAACTGGAGAAGAAGACACAACTTTTTGGAGAATAGTTATCCCTCTGAGAGAGCCCCCTAGGAACTATCAAACCCATTATTTCATGATCTGAATACATGTTTATGAAAGGGCAGTGTCCAACTTATTTGTCACTTTCATCCAGCTTTCAAGATAAATTTATGTTCTGACGCACACATGTTATCTCATAGCAAACAAATGCTTTTTTGTGGAACTGACTTCGTGATCCCAAAAATCCTGTCCCGTCCCTAAATGTTCGGTGAACACGTCTTCAACTGTCTTATCGTGAATTGTGCCATTCAGGCGTCAACTGCGTAAACAAAAAACAAATCTGTTTTTATTGGGCTACTGGACGCTCAATCTTATGGTGTACTTTTAACGTATTTTGGTTGGGCCGAAACATTCTAGGGAATTTCGCCCGATATGTCTGGGAAACTCTTGCTACCATCGCCAGTATTCGACATTTTACAAACCAACGCAACCCCACTTTCGGTGCATCAAGTACTCTGTCGCGTGAATAGTAATTACGGCTACATGAGGTCCATTTTAGCCATTCCACTTCCTTTTTCTTTCATCTTTTCCGTCCGTTTAAAAAACCCTGATGCCAAAACATGGAGAATTTTCTGTTCGCACCGATGAACTAAATACTTAATAATAATATTAACTTAAAATATAATATATTATGTTTTTCTCGGTTGTATTAACTTCCATGCTCAATATTACCATCATTTTGTAACAATTCCTCTCATCAAGGAATACATTTGGTGATACGAAATGGAACAGTTCACGATTTCCGTAGTATAACTGGTATGAGCAGTTTAGTTCAAATTTGCGCTGTTTACCCTCAAAATCCATCACTGTTGAATCTCGTGATTTTAACCAACACGAGCACGAATCAAATTGTTCCACCGTTCTCGTTCATGACAAATCTAAAGATTTTTCCACTCAAATCTCTCAAATGGTTCTTTATGAACCACTTGATCGAAGAACATGATTCAATTAATCTGGTTCGTGCCAATGAATCGTTCATATTGAACGATTCATTCATAAACGACACACCTCTGGTTTAAAATTATGAATTAAACCGGAATATATGATGGTTCTCTCGTTCATCGAGTAAATCATCCTATAAACCGATTTAACTGTTAATAACTTCACCGAAGGATCACGGAAGTTACACATTAAATGCAGCTTTTGAGTCAAGCTATCATCATGAGGGACGGTTGAGGCACTATTCACTAACTATTATATGTGTGGTGACAAGCACGGAAATGTCCGAATCAATCATGCGGCCGCGGCCCATGCCATATCACGTGCATACATATCAGAGTTACTCAACGCAGCCTAAAATCAACATGGCGAATCCTAAATCCTTCCTGGTAACTTCGATCTAATCTGTTATGGTCCCATGTCGTACGAGGAAAAAATGACATTTTGTACTTCTCCGTATTATTATCCATCTCTATAATTCTATCTTTATAATTTAACCTATAGTTAGCTTGAGTTTTTAAAAATATTTTCAGCGTATTCAGAAAAACTGCTGCCAGTGTATGGGATCCCTACGAAATCGGTCTAAATAATGAACTTGAACGTGTGCAGCGAAGTTCGGCAAGATTTGTAAAGGGACGGTACGATGACCTTATTAGCGTAACCAGTCTATTAAATAAATAAAATTGGGAATAATTGTCAGATCGCAGTTTGAAATTTAGACTTAATCTCTTAAACAAATTCCAAGACCATATTTTCAGTGATGATGTTAAAAATATATTGCGAACCCCAACTTACTATGATAGACTGGACCATAATCACAAAATTAGAAAAATTAATTGCCGAACTGACAGATTCAAAATGTTCTTCTTTCTTCGTACAATTAGGGATATGAATAACGGTAAATATATCCAGTACGAGTGTAGCAATAGATAACATTGGTAGCTACATGTTGGTATAAGGACTTGAAGCTAACCCAACTGACATTATGTTTTTGCATGTTTGCTTTGCTATTTTTATCTTTTTTTAAATAGTAAAGTTTAGAACAGAATATAAACACTAATCCTTTTCAATGCATGATATGTAGTGCATGTCTGGTGAGAATTCACCCCCTGCCACACACCTTTATGGTGGCTTGCAGGGTATTATGTAGATGTAGATGAAAAGCGATCCGCCATAAATTTCTGCCAGAGATCGAGGGCCGTATTCAGATTCTCAACCACAGTCTCGCTTCCACTGCTTGCGTTCAAAAATCTCTACTTCGAGTCGGTGTGCAGATTCATCATGAAAATTTGGCATTACCACGCTGTATACCGCTTTGAATCATGTTGAGGAGAATCTGTATACCCTTTCGAAGTAATTGAGGTTTCAGGACGTAAGCAGTAGAAGCGAGACTGTGGTTGAGATTCTGAATACGGCCCTTGGACTGTAATTCAACTTACGACATGATAGAGACTACCAACCCAATTATTTGAAAGATTCGGGCACGCTGTTAAACCTGGAACATCAATTTTTCTCGTACCCATCTGATTTTTGCTTGACACCATCGCTGCGCAACTCGTTTTGGCCTCCTCATCACATTTTATTTTAAAGAACCCCATATCTCTCTTCTTCTTGGCTGCATGAATGCCTCTAAAGCCTTACATGAAATACTCAGGAAATAAATATCCAGCTAGTCTTACAACCTAATAAATCAAATCCAAATGTGACATGAAAAAGGTAAATTTGTCATAAAACTATCTGATCGTTATATCTTAAACTAAATATTGATACCATATATCTGTTGAGCCTTCCTCTTAATGGATGAATCAAAGACAAACTGGCGGGCAGTAGCGTCTTACCACAAAAGGCTTATCAATATGCTCGATTTGAACATGCACAAGATGGAAAAACCTTTGACGTTGAACATATTTTTCTCTCGTGATTGACACCAAGTATCAGAATTTTTGCATTTACGCTCGAATTACAATAATATAATTGGGCATGACCCTATGAAGCACTAACTTTTTTATGGAATAGCTGATAGACCCCTATTCAAGAGTCGCATCTGAGGTGTACTTTGAATTTATATACGTATCCTTATTAGTGAAAACTATAGGAAAAAAAGTAAAAAAAAAGCATTTTACCGATTTGCTGTTTTTGGTAGTTGGGCACATTTTCAACACGTAGCCTTACGGTATATTTGAGAAACATTTTGTTATAATTCAAAACCAGGTAGCTGTAATCAAATCAGGACCCAGCAGTATAGAAGCAAGAATAAATTTAGGAATGAGACAAGGCTGTGCACTGTCTCCCGTATAATTCAATGTCTACAACATAAAAGCCATCCAAGAAGTAAAGTCTAAGGGAGTGAATATCCACGGTGAGAAAATCATCATGTTGCGATTCGCCGAGAACATAGCAGTCATGGCAGAGACAGAAGGAGATTTAACGAAGACACTAGGAAATATGGAAAAGGATATTGGCCAAATATCACCTGAATAAAGAGAAAACTAATGTATTGGTATGCAGTAGGAGAAAAGAAGGCAGGACAAATGTACTCGCGGCTAAGCTGAAAGCCACCGAGTGTGTCCATCGGGTTACGGATGGACCTCTAGATATAGAGGTTAGCTTCGAGATAGGCGAGTTTACTCGTCGAATAAGCAGTCGTGGACAAAAAGCGACGGCATTCCGAGGGCGTATTGGTCTATCCTTGGGTAAGGTAGGCCTTAAATAATACACAACCTGTGAAGATGCCGTGACTTGGCGACGGGAGGCCGCCAACAATTTCTCTTCCCATCACCCGGAGGAGAGGGCAGCAGCTCTTCTTCACATGAGTGAGGGTGGAGACCACAGTGGTCGGTACAGCGACACTCATTTCACTACAGGCGCGGTAACATTTACTCTAACGGCTGTAGTACTGCGATGTGGAAGTCAAGGGGAAACCATCACATTATTATCCCGAGGAGTCGCAGCTACTCCACTCCTTTCTTTTATCAAGACGTGATGGAACCCTCTCGAGTAAAATATTCCGGAGGTAAAATAGTCCCCCATTCGGATCTCCGGGCGGGGACTACCCGAGAGAGTACATCAGTCAAGTGTGATAGTCATTTTAGGGTAGGAGCGTGGAACCTGCAATCACTTCGAACCTGCGGGAGATTAGAGAACCTTAAGGTGGAAATGCGGAGAATGGACCTCGACATATAAGGAATCAGTGAAATGAGATGACCCGAAGATGAAGACTTTTGGAGTGGAAGTTATAGAATTATTCATACCGGATCACTGAATAGTAACGCTGGAGTAGGCATAATGCTCAGGAAGAGTGCAGGGCTTCCAACAGCTTCCTGCAGTACCTGAGAGGATTTTAATGGTGAAGATTGAGACCAAGCCTAAAGATACCATTGTGGTGCAAGTTTCGTCTTGCCTTCGTCAGGATCGGAGATACGTCGGAGATGAAAAAGTGGAAGACTACGAAGATTTCACGGAAGTTATAAAACATGTAAGAGGAGTAGAAAATCTAATTATTTAAGCGTTCCAATCTCCTAATTTTAGGAGAAGGTAAATATATAACTGGAAAATACGGAAACCTAAACGAAAGAGGAGAAAGACTGCTGGAGTTCTGCATAAAACATAAGTTAGTGGTTGCCAACACATTGCTTAAGAAATCACAACCCAAGAAGGTACACGTGGAAAATGCCAGGAGGCAGAGAAATATTTCAAATAGACTACATTTTAGTGAAGCAGAGACTTAGGAATCAGGTGAAGGACTGCAAAATCTACCCTTGGGCAGACTTCGACAGTGACCATAATTCAGTGATGAAATGCCATCTAAAATTTCAATAAATTGAAGAAAACAGCGAAGAATATATAGCAAATAGAAAAACTGAAGGAGTCGCAACATCATATGGTATTTCAAAAAGCAGTGGAAAACAACATAGGAGAGTATCTGACTGAGAAATCAGTGGAAGAGCGTTGGGAAAACATTAAATGCGGACTACAGGAAGCCGCAAGGAAAGCTCTTGGAAAAAGAGAAGTTGCCAAGAAGAAGCCATGGATCACGAAAGAAGTCTTGGACCTGATGGTAGAAAGCACAAGAATGCGAAAACTGAAGAAGGACAGCTCTGCTGCAAAAGAATAAGGAACGAAAAACGTCGCAAAGTCAGGAAAGCTAGAGAAATGTGGATGAAGAATCTATGCTAAGATGTACAAAACAACCTTGCACTTGGAAAGGTGGAAGCTGCCTATAGGATAGTGAGGAACCACTTCAAAGAACGGAACATAAGATGCAATGCCGTGAGGGACAAGAATGGAGAAATTCTGATTGAAAACGAGGACAAGTGAAGAGATGGGAAGAATATCTGGAAGATTTATACAACGGAAACGATCTCAGCAAGAGAGTGATCGAAGAGGAAAGCGAAGTCGAAGAGAGCATCAATATTAAGATCGGAATTTGACGCAGCAGTAAGGGATCTTGGCATGAATAAGGCTTCTGAAATTGATGATATTCCCGCGGAACTGATTAAAAATTCAGGAGAGAAGACATCAACCTATCTTTACACAACAATCTGCGACATGCACTCAACAGGAGAAATACCCAGGGACTTCGAGAAAAATATCATCATTCCTATTCCCAAAAAGAAAAGAGCGGAGAAATACGAAAATTTTAGAACTAGTCTTATAGCCTGACTACACATGAATCAAAGATATTGACAACGATCAACTACAGAAGAAAAGTCCACAAATGGAAATGTATCTCCGTTGATATTGCAATGACGACAATGACCAGAGGTAAGATTAATAAAATATACGATATCGGATGTTAGTGTACGTAAGTGACCTAAAGACTAATTTTTCTTGGAGCATTGTCGTAACACCCTCCCTCCATTGGCAGGCTTAGTGAAACGGGGCACAGGTTTTATCGCATAGAGGAGCCTTTTCGGCGATAATTAATGGTTATTTTCCGAACCTTTTTAGCAGGCATCTAAAGAACGGTATGGGTACATTTAATCTTCAATCTTCTGCGAAGAAGATTAGCCATCCTCGTTGAGCTCTGATATTTTTCGGAATTTTATACATCTATTTTGCACTTTCGAATATTTACATGAGAACACAAATATACAAATGCATTAACAATTACCAGAAGTTTGAGATGCCGGGCTGAATAAAAACAGGTTTTTGAGTTTTGGCCAATGTTTTAAATTTCAGCTCACTGTGACGGTCAGATTAGCGACAAAGTTTCGCCATTTTCTTTTCATTTGAGTTCTCAATCGCCTCTTCCCTTGAAAGTAAATGATGACGAGAGATAGTCTAGGCAGGGGTACCATCCTCCAACTAGGGATCATTTCCCGAGAAAAATGTAACTCTTACATGCCTTCAAAAAGGAGATTCCCCAGCAAGGGAAAATACTTTCCTTTCAAATATTTTACTCTTGAACATGGCTAGGCGGTAGGTTTTGCTTAAAACTCATATGATTAAAAAAATAGATGAGTAAGTCATTACGATTTGAGGCTTCCGTTTATAATTCAAATGCGGTTAATAAAATCAACCACTTCCCTCAGGAAATATAGGTTTCAAAACGTTCGAAAGAATTTCTTAGAAGAACTCTTTCTTCACCGAACTGTGAAAGAAGGGAAGTCAATGTCAGACCTCGTACACTTCAGTTTTATGGTAGTATTCGGCTAGGTTATTATCAATCTCTATACCTACTGACTTCAAGCCACCTCGGGGATGTGAGGCAGGGGGTGAGATGTCACCTAACATGCACCAAAGTTTATTTAAAATACTACCCACCTAAGAACAGATGTCTATGAGCATCTTTCGAGACACACAATACAAGTTCTATTTTCATCCAATACGCAAGGAAACATGTGAGATGAACTACAAACATGCATTATACATATTAGTATTTCATGAAGGCATTCTTCAATCCTAAAAGAAATCCACCATCGTAAGTTCATTACTGTTTGCTCGCTTCATTAATCCATATTTCTGTAACGTGTCAATTTCATTTTAACATTAAGGTGACTTTATTATACGAAGGAACCATAGTGGTAGAAGTGTTGATGTTGTTATGGTAACAAATTTTTTGAGGAAAAACGAATATTTGAATCTGTGACTGTGATGAAATGATCGGTGTGACTATGAAAACATGTGTCTAATGCGATATTAATTGAGATACATGGCAAGTTCATATTATCCATAATGAATGAGTTTCATATTTTTACCTAAAATATGTGGAAACTAGAAATTATATACTTATGGTTTAGTGAAAGTACTTAGTGAACTCCACAGTACGTTTTATTGGGACGACATAGGTTTCGACACGTAGAGTCATCTTCGGGTGAAGAAGATAGCAACTACGTGTCGAAACCTAGGCCGCCCCAATAAAACTTACTATGCAGTTCACTAAGTTCTTTCATTTATCCATAATGGAAAACTTCCACCATATGTCGCCGGAATTTGTTTCCTCTATTATACAGGTATGCCTAAGTTTTTTTCCAGCGAGGTATGGACGATGACAGCAGCAGGAAAGTCCATGGGGTGGAATCATTCGAAATGTGGTGCTACAGAAGAATGGATCGACAGAGCGAGTGACGAGGATGTCCTCAGAAGAGTGGGGGAAAAGAGGAGTCTTGTAAAAACCTTAAGAAGCAGATGGGACAGCTTAATCGGCTACATCATGAGACATGATGGCTTGATGAAGACAATCGTCGAAGGATGAGTGAATGGTATAAGATATGGTATAGGATATGGTATAGGAAGGCTTTGTATGAAGTGTACAGAATAACTGATGATGGATATAAAAGAAAAGAAATGCGTAAATATGAAGAGATAAACTGGTAAGAAAATTCAGTGGATAGTTGCGTCAAATCAATCTCAGCATCGTTGACCTATGATGATGAATTATTTTCCGCCATTTTTTCCTACGAAAGATAAAACCACAATGGTGAAATCAAACTATTGTGATTTGTGTGGTAATTCTAATATCACTTTATCATCTGTTTACCAGAGCAGCTCACGCGGTGGAAAGATTGTCCTAGGAAAAAAATGTCCCTGTTTGGAGATTAAATCTAATAGTTTTTATTTTGATGAGGATCTCTTAAATTACTCTTTTGACTTAATCGTTCATTGAAAGTGTGTCGGGGATTGGGTTCGTGTGGTGGCTAGAGCACTGGCCTCCCATCCCGAGGGCCCGGATTCAAATCACGGCACTTCTTCATTGGTACATACATCGGTCCTCACTTTAGTGCTTTGTGGAGAGGACTTCGAGTCCATTAATCCGTGCTCCCCTTGGCGCCTTTCGCTAAGAGTGGGCTGATACCGACGCCAGGTTTCTCTCCACCCTTCCTCCGTTCCCTGAAAACTCCTACCTTTACCTATTTGCCCACCTCTCCTCTCAGATGTCGGCTCAATGGGAGCGTTTACTCGGAACCGAAATCGCAATTTTGTGCACGAAATCGTTAGATGGAAACGAAAAAAGAATTTTAGTGAAAAAATTAATCTTCTAACCACAACCATTCATTCATAAATCAAAAATTTAAATAAGCAAAAGGTGACGCCCACCGAAAATGCTGCTGTGATAACATTGACGTCATTTTACTCCCGTCCTTGATTGCTTTTAGGGGAAGGGAAGGGAGTGGATGAGGGTTCTCGGAATGTCTGCTCGCATAGATGCTGTCGCAACTGCTCCGATTGGTAGAGTCAGCTGTGTCCTCCCCCATTGCGATAAGGCGAAGTAGCTTCGCGGGCTCAGTTGTGATTGGACGAAGTCAATATACGTCAGAGGTTGTACCACACCCACTTTTCGTAAGGGTAAAAAACATTAGTTACAGATCCTGTCGAAATCGCTCCTATTGGCCAAGTCAGCTGTGTCTCTCACTCTTGGGACTTGTAGCCATGCATTTGCATATACACTCCCTTTACTCCTTTACAAGGATACAAGAACTATTAAACTAATAAAAATTAAAATTTTTGATAAAAAATAAAAATTTTTGATAAAATTTGGGGGTCACAGGGGTCATGACCCCTGTGACCCTCCCCTAAATCTGCCACTGAGTGGAGGGGGTCCTCGGAAGGTCTGCTCGCACAGATGCTGTCGCAACTGCTCCTATTGGCCGAGTCAGCTGTGTCTCCCCCATTGCGATAAGGGAAAGTAGCTTCGCGGGCTCAGTTGTGATTGGACGAAGTCGTTATACGTCAGAGATCGCACCACGCCCACTTTTCCGAAAGGGTTAAAAACATTATTTTTTCGCCGCTTATAACTCGAGAAATAACAAACGGATCAAAAAGCGGAAAAATACGTGTCTTTTCATTTTACAAACTCTATCAGATTCGGCGATAAAAAAATATGGTAAACGACCCCGTTTTTCGGTCGCCTCCCCAAACAACTTCAATATCGAAGTGTCTCTCATTGTTGATATTCAGTCATGGCTCTATTTTGTTTAGGCGTGGGGTGGAGGGCTCCCAATGAGACGGGAGGGACAATAACACGTCAGTTGCAGGGAGGGGGGCAAACGGGAGGACTATGGTCGAGGCAATCAGCGTTAGGGGCGTGTGGGGGGGGATTGCAATTGCGGGGGCGCACACTTGATTCGGGCCGCATCCGTCGGCGATTGAAATTGAAGATCGTCAGTCAGCCGGCGTGCCCCTCTTCGAGTATCCCTGGGGAGGTTTCGAAACGTTGTATCTATTCCAATCAACGGCCACGCCTCTTGCGATGAGCGCTGAAACTCAATTGTTTCAATCGTCATTTCCCTCGCGCGATGTCATCACTTAAGGTAGATGGAGCGGAAATCGTGGGTCGTTTAGTGTACACACAGTGTGCAATAATATTTCAAGGAAAAGGCTTGGACCACATTTCATTGAAGTGCAACTAACTTACGCTGGAACTCACCGTGCATGCCATTGCAAGAAATTAAGCAAGAATTGTATTTTGCATTTTCTTCCTTGATTAAAACATGTTATGACTTAGCGAATTATGTTATGACTTGATTATTATGTTAATTATGTTATGACTAAAAAATGTTATGACTTAAAGTCGAAAGACGAAGCTCCAATTTTGTGGAAGGATACCATTGCGGCAATAAAATGTCTTAGCTGCCGTAATATATAATATGTAATATATAATAAATAGCGTAACTTCCGAAACCGGTCTACAATCCTAAATAAAACGTGGAAGTCACTAAGACATTTTATTGCCGCCATGTTATGACTTAGCGAATCATCATGCGAGTGATCATTCAAGCATTGATTCGCTAATGAATTAAAGTGATGACCTGCTTCCGAATAAGGGCGTTTTACACGGCGAATGATCATGTGAATGAATTCCTTGAATTTTCTTCGCTGAAATGATGCGAAGTGGAAGAAATATCTATAGTACCTATCGATTTACAGGAAATTTTCGACCAATACAGGTATCTTGATGGTCAGAATGGCTTGTTTACGTCGTCTGATATACCTACGTGACTGATGAAACAAAACATGTAGTATATATAATCATTATGATATCCATGAAATAAAGCCTAAAAGAAACTAAGATATAAGTTAATCTTAAGCGAATTAGAGATATTAACGATGGATAGGTATGCTTTAATTTTTTGCGTCCACTGCTACAGTGTCCTTAACATTTGTGGCAGTCACAATATTGTCTCACAAAGCTAGAAGGAAACAGATAAGAGATGAGAAAAAGATGTCGAGGTATGCTGAGCCTTATTCAAAATGAGCTGTTATTTGTATGTGGTTGTGGTGTGTGATAGACTGTGAGGTCTATCGTACTTTTTTTTAAGAAAGACGCAGGGATAATTTAATACCGTATTGTATCTCACCAGACATGATTATGAAAGATCAGACACGACGACAAGAGGAGCGATTTCTACTAACAAGAGGTACATTCCTTGTTCACCCTTTGATTTACATATTGATCATAATATTGATATTGTACAATTCGTTCACGGTTAGCTGTCACGCTGCAATTTTTAGCGGCGGGTGAATCGTATCCATGATCATACAATCCCTGATTACTCAACAAGATATCATGAGAGTACAATTAGGTTAATTATGCCCGAATTGTAGTGGAGATGGAGTATCTATTGGAATAAGGCAATGAACTATTTACATGTTAGATACGTGCTATTTGTTTTAATGTTTCCCAGTTCGTGGTAGTTGTAATAACAAACAGCAGAAAAGTGAAATTCTCATGAATGGCATGAGAGGCAACGGAAAGTGCTGTAGGAAATATTTTAATGCATTTTTTTCCGTTTAAGTTTTCATGATATGCTCCAATTTTTCATTGCTTTATATTTTCCGCAAGAATGATCAAAACAAGATCACCAACATAATATTTTATAATAACTCCGTCTACGCCCAAAAGGTTATTATTTGAAAAACTTCACCAGGGACACGATCATAGATGTTAGAGAACTTATATAATAATGTATACACTCCAAGATCCAATAAATTAGATAAGTACGACAATTACAGCTAACGGACTTCGTGCGACATTTGTTCAATTTGAATCCTATCCTATCCGCTGAAAAAATATAGACGGATGTATGACGCCCGTTGCATACGATCAAACTTCTAATGTTCTAATGATGATCGCATGATCATGCGTAAGAATTCTCATGCGAGGGATTTTCCGCTTTTACGCGAAGCATGAACGCCATGCGCATGATCATTCGAATGATCGTTCGCAAGATCGTTCGCCCTGAAAAAGGCCTTAAGAATGTCCACTATTGACAATTTTCGGCGCGGTATACGATTCGCAATGTTAGTTATATTTAAATAATATTTATTGCAACTTTATGTGTAGCACAGTGATATTTGTTACTAACCATTATAATTATATCCTACTTATTATTTTACGTGTAGTAAAAAATCTGCAGACCTGTTATTGAATTGTCACCATCATCATCATCGGTCCACCATCCTAGGATTGGTTAGACGCATCCCTCCACTCGATTCTTCTATCGGCCAACCTCTTCATATCAACGTAATTCCTCCCTTTCACATCCTTCACGACCTCCATATATCTCATACGAGGCCTGCCTTTGCCGTTATTCCCGTACACTTTTCCTTCGACGTCTGTCTTCATCAGGCCATCATGCCTTAAGATATGGCCGATTAAGTTCCCTCGTCTTCTTCATAGAGTTTTCAGAAGACTTCTCTTTTCTCCCACTCTTCTTAAGACTTCTTTTTTGTCACTCGATCGATCCATTTTATCTTCATCATTCTTCGGTAGCACCACATTTCGAATGCTTCCACCCTTTTCTTCTCCGCTGCTGTCATCGTCCACGCCTCACTGCCGTAAAGAAACATGCTCCAGATGTACGTTCTGGTGAATTGTTTTCTTACTTCTATGCTTGTATTTCCAGCTGTATGTATGTACATTCTTCTTTTGATAGAAAGTCCTCTTTGCCTGGACTATTCTACTTACTATTTCTTTCTTGCTTCGTCCATCGTTGGTTACTCTGCTTCCAGGGTAACAGAGCTCGTTCACTTCTTCAAGTTTTTCTTTTCCTAGTTTAACGTTGGTTTTAGCCTCTTCTCTCTTGCTGCACACCATTATTCTTAGTCTTTTTCCTATTGATCTTAAGCTGATATCTGGTCATTGTCCTTTCCATGGTTATTAGAATCTTATTCAGATCCTTCTTTGCCTCAGCAACGAGTACTATGTTATCAGCGAATCGTAGCATGCTGATTGTTTCTCCGTGGATGTTCACTCCAGAACACTTCTCCTTGACTTCATTGATGGCTCTCTGGATGTAAACATTAAAAATTACAGGCGACAGAGCAAAGCCTTGCCTCATGCCTTTCTTTATTCTTGCTTCTTCATAGCTGGGTCCAGATTTAATCCCAGCTACTTGGTTTTTATACAAACTGTGGATAATTCTTCAGTCATTGTAGGACCCTCCAATTCCTTTCAGAATTCCAACATTGAATTCCAATCCATCTAGTCAAAATTCTTCTCTAAATCCTCAAATGCAATGAAAATCGGTTTGTTCTTCTCCATTCTCTTCTCTATGAGCACCCTAAGGGCCAATGATGCTTTTCTTGTACCCTTACTTTTCCTTAATGCAAATTGATCTTCATCCAAGAACTCCTAAGGTTTTCTATTAGTTTGGTTAGCTTCAAGTCCCTATACCAACATGCAACTACCTATTCTACCCATTGCTACACTCTGTGTTTGGCTATTGGGTATAATTACAGCTATTTATATCCCTAATTGTACGAGGAAAGAAAGATACTAGAATAACCTGCAAGTCATCATAAAGGTGTGAGGTAGGGGGTGAATTCACACCAAAATGCATTACATATCGTGCATAAAAAGGATTATTTCGGGGTAAACATATACGTCAAATAATGTGTCAAGCTAATCGTAAACTGGGATTCATCAAAAGAGTACTGGGTAAATTTGACGAACATGTACAAGAAATCAGCCACTTTTCCCTTGTTATAACTCATTTGGTATACGCTGTCAATATATAAGATCCTTACGAAATAAACCTAAATAATTAACTAGAGCGTGCGCAGCAAAGATTGGTAAGATAAGTGAAGGGACGGTATGATAACTATATTAGCATAACCAGCCTATGAAATGAATTAAAATGGGAATCATTGTCAGATCGCAGGTTGAAATTTAGACTTAATCTCTTCAAATAAATTTCAAGTAAATATTATCAGTGAAGACTTAAAAAATATTTTGCGAACCTCAACTTACTGTGGCAGACTGATCATGAAATCAGAGAAATTGAATGCCGAACTGACAGATTCAAAATGTGCTCAGTGGTCAAATAATAAAAAATCCGCTCCTCCTTGGCCAGCATGAAAAGCACTCTCCTTGCATTGAAGACTAAAGACATACGACAGTATGCATGGTGATTTTATTTGCAACATGCATGATCCGCGGAAATGTAAAACGGATAGGTTTATTGAAGACGTTAGACATATACTAAGGACCGCTGTATATTATACTGTATTTGATCAGAATTGCAATGTACAATTGCGTATTTGGATGAAACAGAATTGAACGGTGCTTTGATCCAAAACAGACCAACCAATGAAAAACTGAAAAATGACTCCACTCCTTAAAATGAATGCCACAACCAATTGTGAATAAGCCGCGACAATGGAATCGTTTACCATATTTTTTTTACTGTCGAATATGATAGAGTGTAAAATAAAAAGACCCGTATTTTTCCGGTTTTTGATCCGTCAATTATTTCTCGAGTTAAAGGCGGCGAAAGACTGATTTTTTTAACTCTTTCGGAAAAGTGGGTGTAGTGTAACCTCTGACGTATATCGACTTCGTCCAATCACAACTGAGCCCGCGAAGCTACTTCGCCTCATCGCAAAGGGGGGGACACAGCTGACTCTGCCAATCGGAGCAGTTGCGACAGGATCTGTGCGAGCAGACCTTCTGAGAACCCCCCTCCACTCCCTTCCCATCCCGTAAGAGCAAAATGACATCAAAGATATCAAAGCTTTTTCGGTGGGCGTCACCTTTTGCTTATTTTAATTTTTGATTTATGAGTGAATGGTTGTGGTTAGAAGATTAATTTTTTTACTAAATTTCTTTTTTCGTTTCCATCTAACGATTTCGTGTACAAAATTGCGATTTCGGTTACGAGTAAACGCCCCCATTGTAATTTTAGCTATGGAAGTCACACATAAATTGAATTGAGTTTATATAAACAAATTATGCATTAGGTATCGTATGTGAAAGATTTTTTCCATGAACTCAGTAAGTACAACTGATAGCAATAACTACCTGAGGGCCTCATAAATACGTCAGCTCCACCTATTACATGATCGCAACACCACAATCCAGAGCTTCATTACTCTGAGAGAATCAAATTACTTTGAAAGAAGCGGAATACGATGTTCAATTTGTTGGAAGTATGCGATTGCTTATTTTCAAACATTTGGATAGAGATTTTGAGCAAGAAATATCTAGTTTTGTCCATATATTTGCATACAAAATTTTGAATCAAAATTAATTTGATTACAATTCCACCATGTCACGCGATCCAAAGTAGTTGTATTCAAGTCGTATTTTTAGAAATTGGATGAAATTTGGACGCAGGCTTTAGACCTGTCGACCCAGGACGGGCGGCGTGCGGGAAAGCGGATTTGCTCTTTCATAACTTAACTACGCAAGGCTACACAGCTCCGTTCGGAATGCGTGTTCGATGGCGCGGGTAACGGAGGTTACTGCGCATTAATAAGGTGAGAGCAGAGGCCAATGAAGGGACGATTCAGGTTTGAATGCGCCTTGGGACCTCCTTTTCGAAGCATCCCATGCTCAGTGGTCAAATAATAAAAAATCCGCTCCTCCTTGGCCAGCATGAAAAGGACTCTCCTTGCATTGAAGACTGAAGACATACGACAGTATGCATGGTGATTTTATGTGGACCGTGCATGATCTGCGGAAATGTAAAACGGATAGGTTTATTGAAGACGTTAGACATATGCTAAGAACCGCTGTATATTATACTATATTTGATCAGATAAACAAGATAAGAAGAGATATATTGTCGTACCGATTGATTTAAGATGTCATTTTACCCCGCGTACCATAAGAGAACATAATAGGCAGCATATCAATGGAATAAGATGGTGAGATATTGTTACTGTGGTGCAAGAAGAATTTTTTAGCATTACTAACCAACGCAGATAAATAAACTGAGAGAAAAGCGTTTTAAACCAAACATCTCTTCATTGCTATGTAAATACTAACCATCTAGTAGCACGTGAATGTTATATCTGGCATGCCTCAAAGAAGTGGTAGCAATGCATCTCATAGTTACATGTTGGTAGTGTAAATAACAATTTTGAACTTAACTGCAGCAAAACCAAGCCAATACTTCTGGGAAATTCAAAATTACTCAGAAAAGTCGATGCACATGCAATTCCTAAGATATCATTTGGCGATGCGGAAATATTATATTCAAATAATGTTAAAAACCTTGGGGTCGCCATGGCATGCAACTTGTCTTGGCAAAATCATGTGCTAGCCATAAGCAACAAGGTTAATATGATCCTCCATCAGCTGAAAATTCAGAAAAATCTCCTACCCCTTCAATACACGTAATCAACTTATCTCCTCACTTACTTTCCCCCACTTTGACTATTGCTGTCTTGTGTACCATGATATTACTGAAGAGCTCAATGTTAAGCTAGAACGTCTACTGAATAAGTGTGTACGGTTTATCTTTAATCTCAAGAAAGATGATCATATTTCTTACTTCTCTACTTAACAATGCATCTGCTTTGAAAACCAATGTGTTATCGAGCTCAAACGTATATGTATTTTGCTGTATGTTCTTAGTGGACGAAGACGTCCAAGGGCAATAAATTTATTTCTATTTCTATGTTTGGTGTTCTTCACCTCCTGCCACACACCCTCGCGGTGGCTTGCAGGGTATTGCGTACACGTAGGCGTTAAGAAGAGCTGGAAAGTATGTGATTAAGGATTAAATAGCGTTGGAAGTCACTCTAAACCATAACATTCACCTTTAACCTTAACATTGGAAGTCACCCTTAATCTTAGCATTCACTCAATAGAATTTCGGCCCGATATGCTCTGACTTCGATTAAGCTATATCTGTTCCCGACCGTAAATTCTCAACTGCAGAATGAGGTTCAGAAGAAGGCGCAGGTTTACCATTTTATACTATCATAACCCATAAAACGCATTCCCCTTGCTGATTCATAATTTGTAAAATGTTAATTTTTCATTCTAACAAAAAAATCTTAATTTACTGATGTATGATTCGAGTTGGAATGAAATAATTCAGGATGACTCGATTTTCTCTGGACTACGAAAATCAAACAAAAGAAATGAGTTTTTGTGATACCTAAGGGTGAATACATTTCATTATAACGTAAATCTGGAGCATTCTACTATATGGCAGCGAAACGTGGACAATAACAGCAGTAGAGAAGTCCAGGCTGGAAGCATTTGAAATGTGGTGCTACCGAAGAATGATGAAGATAAAATGGATCGATCGAGTGACAAACAAAGAATTCTTAAGAAGAGTGGGAGAGAAGAGATGTCTACTGAAAACATTAAAAAGAAGACGGGACAACTTAATGGGCCACATCTTGAGACACGATGGCCTGGTGAAGACAATCGTCTAAGGAAAAGCGAACGGGAAGAATGGAAAAGGCAGGCCTCGTATGAGGTATATGGAACAAGTTGTGAAGTATGTAAAAGAGAAGAATCACGTCAACATGAAGGGGTTGGCCGATAGGAGAATCGAAGTGAGGGCTGCGTCAAACCAATCCTAGGATTTTTGACCGATGATGATGATGAAGGGTGAAGAATTCTCAGGACATTCGAATGAACCTAGCTGACCTCTGATTTCCCTGCAAAGTGAAGGTCAGCGGAGGCCTCAAGTATCCCGTAAAAATATTTTTCTTTCTCGCCACGAGCGGCGAAATTCCCAGGGTAGATCCGCCGTCTGCATCCCTCTTCGTCCATTGTTCTTGAGCGCCGTCCGCGAAAGCTCTTCGTCCCCCATTCCCCTATTTTCGCCTCCCCGTCCGAACCCTCGTCCCAATTCCGCCGATCACCCTGGCTCCCATTACCCCCACCCCGCCCCTCATGGGGAAGGGCGGTGAGGGTGCGGGGGGAGAACCCTTTTCGCCAGCACTTACGCCACATCCTCATTTCAGAACGGGCGAATGAGGAGAGTGCACGCATCATCGAATGTTTTTATGCGAGAGCAGCGCTCAAGGACGCGCTCTTGCGTGGAGAGACCAACTCGATGAGTTGCGGCCCCATATAAATTCCAATTCATTTTCACGTGATTCCGACCTTCCCACTTCGGGAAAAAAAACAGCAGCAGCAGCAGTGATGATTTTCTCCCGTGGAGCTCCAGTTCCCAGCCGCGCCCCGCACCCGTCGGCACCACTATGGTGCCTATGCACGTCGCAAGCACCCCTCATCGCTGTCAAGTGTGCGTGGGTGATCCACGCCAGCGTCGTCGGGCGCAGAACTGAGCAGCTAGGTTCGCTGAAAGGTGTTACGATAGGTTGAGTAGTGTAACAGAATTAATAAAAGAATTAGGGTGGGAATCATTATCAGAGCGTAGGTTAAAGTACAGATTAGTGAAGTACTATTAGAGGAAATTCAATCGGATAGCTTTACTGAAGATGTTAGGCACATCTTAAAAACACCAGCGTATTATGCTGGATTCGACCAGATAAATAAGATTAGAAAGATAGATTTTCGTACTGATAGATTCAAAATGGCATTTTTCCCCGTACTATAAGAGAACAGAATAGGCAGCATAGCAAAGGGGAAATATTTTAGAGTAGTCTGTAGTGCATGATGTATGTATTTACAACCAATCTCTTAATTACTATATAGATACTAACAATCTAGTTGCATGAGACCCTATAGTGTTTGCATGTCAGTAGTGCATGCTTGGTGATCTTCACCCCCTGCCACACACCCTCGCGGTGGCTTGCAGGGCATCGTGTAGATGTAGATGTCTATTGTTTTACTGGGTAATAATCCCAATAATAGAGATATATGTCAATTGAAGCTAGGCTAAGGATTACGGGGAATAATTATTTTTATGGATAGATTGATAAAATACTATCATTGTCTACACATTACTGTAAAATGTTTCCTATTTTCTAGCTTTTTAATTGTATTAGTTCACCCTTTTAAATAAATTCAGTCACAACACATACATCATTAATTTGCTTTTTAGTATCTATGGTAAGTCAAGAACAGTTGAATTCAGATATCGTAGATTGATATCACTGATAAGAAGTTTGTCTTTATCTTTGGCGTGAATGACTACATTTAAAAAATACCGTGTTTCGGAAGGAGGCTTTTCATTTTGTCTCATAGGAATTTTGCTATCACTTTTGCAAGAACTACCCACTCCCAAGAGTCAAAGTCTCTCCCGCTCAACTGCCACGTTAAAAATCTGAGTATTCTCCATTTAAAGGCACGAGTTCCAAGAGAGAATTTGTGCTTGCATGATGTGCCATTTTCTTCCGAATTCATCTCTTCATTCGCTTGGTTCGCTGGTTGGGTGGATGGAGGCTAACTCGCTATGTCGCTATCCAGCTATGTTTTCTAATCTCAAACGATATAGGGATGAAAAATGTCTTCTGGGTTTTGACAGCGAGTGAAGTTTTCCATTGGCGACGCTTCGACGGGCAACTAGCTCATCATCATTAGGGTGAAGTGAGTGGCTCAATCCAACATACTATGGTAGGTATTATCATAAAGATAAACATCTACATAATACCCTGAAAGCCACGGTAAAGGTGTGTGGCAGGGAGTGAATTCCCTCCAAACATGCATGCAAATAGATTAGTAATTATATTCTAGCCTAAACTTCACTATTTAAAAAAGATAAAAATAGCCAAGCAAGCATGCAAAAACATGCTGTTAGCTGGATTAGCTTAAAATCGTTAAACCAGCATGCAAGAAGTACCTATGCTATCCATTGAGACACTCGTATTTACGCTATTGGATATATTTACAGCTATTCATATCCCTAATTGTACGAGAAAAAAAAGGACATTTTGAATCTTTCAGTTCGGCAATCAATTTCTCTAATTTTGTGATTATGGTCCAGTCTGCCATCGTAAGTTGGGGTTCGCAAAATATTTTTTACGTCATCACTGAAAATATTATCTTGGGATTTATTTAAGAGAATAAGTCTAATTTCAAGCTTCGAACTGACAATGATTCCCATTTTAATTCATTTAATAGACTGGTTACGCTAATATTGTAATCGTACCGTCCCTTTACAAATCTTGCCGATCTTTGCTGCACACGTCCAAGTTCATTATTTAAGCTTATTTCGAAAGGATCCCATCTATTGGCAGCGTATTAAACATGGAGAGTAAGACATGGAGGTTCAAAAAGTCATTTTGGCCGCATACAAATATGAGCAGTGATAGATTAGATCGAAGTTACCAGAAAGGAGGAAGGAAGGAGAGTTTGTAAAGAATTTTGCTTGATATTTGCGAGCCCGAACGAGACTTAATATAAGGAAATTCATTTTTTGATTGACTGTCAAGAAATGACATATATGTGTGGTGTCCTTTCCAAAGGGTGATAGATTTTCATTAGCAGCATTATAGCATGTGAAGTTAATTTATTTCTTTGCAGCATACGATATATGTTAGAATTTTAGACTAAAAAAGGAACTCGTAATGTAGTAACTACTCAAAATGTGATTCTTTTCTTGATAATGACTTGAAGAGGTTAGAACCGATTGAGTGCATAATAATAATCATGTGGAGTACAGCAATGTTTATTTTATTTTTCATTGAAGTCGATATTCCTTCTAATAACCATGGAAAGGACAATGGCCAGATATCTGATGAAGATCAATAAGAAGAAGACTAAGATATTGATATCCAGAAAGAGAGAAGAGGCCAAAACCAACATTAAACCGGAAAAACAAAAACTTGAGGAAGTGAAAGAGTTCTCTTACCTGGGAAGCTGAGTAACCAACGATGTACGAAGCAAGTCACAGATAGAAGAAATAGTCAGTAGAATAGCTCAGACAAAGAGGGCATTCTATCAAAAGAAGAATCTACTTACAGCTTGAAATACCAGCGTAGAAATAAGGAAACGATTCATTAGAACATACATCTGGAGTATGTTTGTTTATAGCAGTGAGGCATGGACGATGACAGCAGCGGAGAAGAAAAGGGTGGAAGCATTCGAAATGTGGTGCTACAGAAGAATGCTGAAGATTAAATGGATCGACCGAGTAAGTAATGAGGAAGTCCTAATAAGAGTGGGGTATATAAGCTTGGTATTTACTTTTACAGTGGCCATACCTATCCCCCCCCATTGGTAAAGTTAAATGCTAAAATCAGAAAAACAAACTAATAAGAATTCTGAATACCCTAAGAAGCAGGCTGGACAATTTAATCGGCCGTATCGTGAGACATGATGGCCTGATGAAGACAATCGCTGAAGGACAAGTGGACGGGAAAAACGGCAAATGAAGACCTCGTGCGAGATATATGGAACAACTGATGAAGGATGTGAAAAAGAAGAAACACGAAAATATGAAGAGATTAGCCGATAGAAGAATTCAGTGGAGAGCAGGTACGTAGCCAGAAATTTGCTCGGGGGGGGGGAGGTAGGGGGGGGGCTAAGTCTTGCGTAACTTGAAACAAATCAGCCTTGCCTATTCGGTGCCGGCATGTTAAAAATCTCTTCCCTTAATTTTCAGCGCTTGATATTCACTAATTCAGAATATTCAGGCGATATGGAGTGGAAGCGAAACATGATAACATTGTTTGAAGTTCTTCTCTAGATGCATTGAGTGCATGCATGGACAAAAATGACAACCAGTTTCAAACTCTGTGAATTTCGATGGGCCCTACGCAAGGGCTTCGTAATTCGCAAGGGCCCTTCGTAATATTCGAATTATAGTCTTCCTCGGTGACCTCAAACACATCATTTGGGATTGCGGCAGTAGGATCATAGCAGAGTGACAAGATTCCTGCCCTTTCTTGGCTCTCCCAAGGACGTGAGCCCCGGAATAAGGCGTGTCCGCTCGCCAGTGGGAAGAGGGGAATATAGCCGAATCGCTCGGATTAGAAAACCACTGGTCCGTGAAACAGGAAGGCTCCACTTCGACTAATAGTTTAAGTGCATTCACTATATTGTTCAATATTATCTCCACAAATGATTAGTTATAAATTACTTGACGCAGTTCTCCACTCGATCTTCTATAGGCTAATCGTTTCAAAATTATATAATTATTCCCTTTTACGTGATTTATCACTTGTTCCAATTCCACAATTCCACCCGTGGTCTCCCGATAAATTTCTTCTCGTTCACTTTTCTCTCAGCGACTCTCTCTTCCAAACGACCTTGTGTCTCAAGGCGGCTCACACTTTCACGCTAATTTTGGATTTATCTTTGACTTCTTTGTGTAACGTCTTTGTTTCCTCCTTTTTGAAGTATTTTTTTTGTTTCGTTCTTCTTCTGTAGCGCCATATTTCAATTACTATTAGTGTCGGTTTTCACTGCTATTGGACACTATCAGATAGGAGAATGTTCCAAAAGTTCGTTTGAGTAAATGCTCTCCTTAACTAATAAATACATTTTCAAAGATAAGCTCCTGGAGATATATGTGGTAGAACCTCCGGCTGGATTAACTTAAAAAGGCAGCGAACGGTCCTGACCTTTGAGTCAACAGTTCCTTCAGAAATGGAAATTCGATAGGACTATTCTCCCCAATAAGGGTAGAAAATAACAAGATGAAGATATGGTAGAAAAATATCAGTTTCATTCCCTTGTACAGGCAAGTCAAATCAGTGTTAAGAATTGGACCCATCATTAAATTTTTCCGTGGCAACTTGCTTTTCTAATGAATTTCCTGCGAGCGCTTGCTACACGTCGACATTTATCTTTGGCTACGTACTAAAGGCGATAATTTTCGGTTTTCTTTGGCTGAAACATTCGATGTCTTCTTGGGTGCTGGCCACAAAAACACTTTCCCTTTCTGTGGATATTATAACGGTTTTGTTAGAAGTTTAAAAGCCACGCACTACCTCAGAAAATTAATTCTAACGGGCATAGCAACAAAATCTAACTTTGAGCCACCTATAGCAACTTCTACGACGAACTTGAAGAATCCCATGCTTCGCCACCCGTAATTTATTTGGATAAAAGGAGAAGTTTGGTCACGAAGGATTAAAAACCTGTTTGGTCGGAACGAAAGCGAATAAGTTTCAGAAATACTTTATCCGGAATTCTCCAAGCTATCACGTCTTGAATTTAGAGTGAACCAGTGGCCTTCTCTGAGATGCCGGTGATTCGCCAGCGAGTGTTGTCAGCAGGGCAGGAACGGTGAACTTCATCGGCGACTTGCCTGCCTGACCTTGGCTTTGAAGAAACCGTAGGGCGGTAGGGCTTCTATTGAATCGTTCCTCGAGCCCCGCAACTCGAATGGGATCTTGCGCAACTCGAAAGGTGCATCCGTGACTTACCAACTCACGATGGGCGAAAATATGGGGCAGTAATATTCTCAACGAGGACGAGAGGAGTTGAACATTTAAGAGATAATCGCTCACTTTGATTTATTCTCACTCATTGGGAGATAGGAGCAGACGGAAGACTCGTGATGCAGGCACATGATTGGCTCCATTAAATGCCGCACATAGAAAACGAAATGATGTGTTCAACCCGAAGGTTGGTTTTGGATAGGTGAGGGTAGAGCTCACCCCTTACTAAAATACTGGCGTGTGAAATTCACACATTCAGGGTAGGGGGGCCAGTTCCTTTCCCTGAGCCACCTGCGATTTCCTAAGAAGTTCGGACATGCAGAAAATGGAATCGCGAGAATTTTAGTTGGGGGCGTCCAGAAAGGTTCTTGCCCGGGATATAGCTGCCATACGATTGAGGACAAAATTGCTGATAGTATACCATTTAATATCTCAGATCGATTCTACTATCAGCCTAAAGATGTTCCGATTAACGCTACTTAAATGACTTGTGCATACGAGAAAGGAAATGCATAGAAAACGAAAGACGTTCCGTCAGCACGTGGTATGCACGACGTCAGCAATGGCAGAAAATAGTTTATGTCTTGTCATAGTTTATAGGTCACGACCGGCGGAATTCCTCCGACCCTTCATGAAACCACTTCCATTTAACCCTATCCCAATTTGAGATCATTCGAGCCCAACAGATCATTCGAGCAGGTTAACATTTCTGAAGCGCTTGCTTTAAAAAATATGTTTTACCCAACCGGGCCTTCACCATCACGGATAGGGACTAAAGGCTTGTTCTTATCCTTACGAAATAGACTTAAATAATAAACTTGAGCATGTGCTGCGAGGATCGGAAAATTTGTAAAGGGAAGGTATGATAACTATATTAGCGTAACCAGTCTGTTGGATGAACTGAAATGGAAATCGTTGTCAGACCGTAGGTTAAAATTCAGACTTAATCTCTTGGATAAATTCCAACAATATTTTCACTGATGACGTAAAAAATATTTTGCGAACCCCAAATTACGATGGCAGACTGACCCTAATCACAAAATTAGAGAAATCGATTGCCGAACTGAGAGATTCAAAATGTCCTTCTTTTCTCGTACAATTAGGGATATGAATAGCTGTAAAACTATCCAATGACATAAATACGAGTGTATCAATGCATAGATAGTTGCATGTCGGTATAAGGACTTTAAGATAACCCAACTAACAGCATGTTTTAGAATGGTCCCTTTTTGCTATTTTTATCTATTTTACCATTTTAGTTCATTTAATGGACTGGTTACTCTAGTATGAAAAATATACATTAAATGATTTTAACTCGAATCAGTTATGCATTGTATCTTTTACATCAGAGTCCGACATTGAGCCACCCTCATCTCTTGCAACTGGTTGCTTAATATTTTCCTCGGGGTGGTAGTATTGTCAGTCTTGGTTTCACAGAAGTAGTGTTTTAACAATGTAGTACTTTAAATTTTGTATGCCTCCATGGTAGTTCTCCCTACTACTGTCATTTCCTGGAGGTGGTTCACCCCTGCCACACACCCTTGCTGTATATTGCAGGGTATTATATAAATGTAAAAAGTCTTCCAGATATATCGTACTACAGCACCACGCCACCCTGAAACAAGCTCCTTCCTTCAGTCGACCATTTTTGCAATCGGTTCAAATCATCGGTATAACAGACACGCCTTCCCGTGGACACACAAGTATCATTCAAAGGAGTGCATGTCAGAGAAGAGAATCGGTAGTCGGAAAATTTATAATTTCTAAAATAAATGATATGAATAAATAATCTAGAATAAAATGGATGAAGAAGGGAAGAAACAATGGAATGAGCGTAGTCGCTTCCACGATATAAATGAGGTGCTTATAAGATGTTGGATTTCTTTAAGGAATTAAGCATTTCTGCAGGAAATACTATTATGTATAATACATGGTTGTAGTGCATCTCTAATGTTCCTTTGCATGTTGGATGAAAAGTAGAACTTACGATGTCTGTCCCGCAAGAAGTCCATCTACATCAACGCGATACCCTGCAAGCCACCGCGAGGGTGTGCGGCAGGGGGCGAACATCACCACACATGCGCTATTGACATAAAAAAACAAGCTACGACATAGAATCATGCTACATAATAGGGCCACATGCAGTAGATACCTGCGTAGTAATAAATGGATTAATGCTGTTAATTCATGCATCAAGCACTACAAAATACTCTACATCATTTCACCTACCTATCCCTTTGAGATGCTGCCTATTGTGTTATCTTACAGTTAGGGGGGAAAATGACATTTCGAATCTATTGTTTCGACAATCTATCTCTCTAATCTTATGTATCTTATTGAATCTAGCGTAATACGCTGGTATTCTTAATATATATCTCGGCCGCAAATTTCCCGGATGTCTTCCCCACGATAAATCTTTTAGTGATTGTTACTCCTACGTACCTTGCGGTTTAAACCCTTTCGATTTTTGTTTTACTAATGCTAAAGGATCGCTCTATCCAGGCACGTTGCCAGGGGGGCGGGGGGCTTCTGGTGCTTCAGCCCCCACCCTCCCCCCATCCCTCCGAAATTTTTTCCCAATAATACTGTTGTTCTAATTTTAGCAGTGAACTTACCAGTGAGACGAGATAAGTATGGGCACTGTAAAAGTAAATACCAAGCACTGAAAATTAAGGGAAGAGATTTGTATCATGTCGGCACCGAATGGACAAGGCTGATTTGTTTCAAGTTACGCAAGACTTAGCCTCCCCCGAAGCAAATTCTGGCTACGTGCCTGTCCCTATCGAAGTATTCCCCATCCGAAATTTAATGGCTACACGCATTTTAAGGTAATTGCCTTCTGATCTCAAATGTTTCTTTGGATGTTAGATGAAAAGTAGACCTTCTAATGTGTGTCCCTCAAGTTCATAGAATATCTCTCCTTAGGTAGGTAGTACAAGTAAACTTTAGCGCATGTTTCGTGGACACTCACCCCCTGCCACACACCCACGAGGTGGCTTGCAGTGTAGTGAGTGGATATAGATAGATGTAAATATATATTCATGAATGTAAATCTAAAAGCAAAACTCTGGGCTCAACTGCTTGCATTGGAGATTGACAGCATCCGCCTCCTTTCCCCCAAAATCACTTCCTCCCGCTATTGATGCCTATCGTATCTCCCCAAGATGGTTGTCCCTCTTTGGCTGAAAGGACAGCTGTGTCGGTTAAACAATATTTCTAAGAACGCGTCATCCCTTCTAATTTTCGCCCGTTCTTCCGGTGAAATTTTCACAAACGCTTACACGTGTTTAGTTCAGTATTGAAGCGAAAACAAAAGAAAAACTTTTCGGCGGAAATTATTTTAAATAAACGTTGTCTTCGTAATGAAGACTATTCTCTAAACCTATGATAAAAAAAATATGTGGCCGCATCGATATAAATCGTATGTACTGTCAAGTCAACTGCCTGTTTTTATCTCTTTATGTATGAGACCACTGTGTTCAACCCGAAGGTCGAATCGGTTGGTGAGGGTAAAGGTCACCAAGTGCTAAGTCCAACGGCGTGCGAAATTCACGCATCACGGTGAGGGAGACAGTTCTGTTTCCTTAATCATGGTTTTCCAGTACGGTCTGTCACGTAGCGTGGATTTAAAGGGTCAGTGCCCCTGAACTCAGCCAACTGGGCTACTATGCCCTCTACGTTTACATCTACATAATACCCTGTAAGCCACCATATTCCTTCCGTACATAAATGGTATCAATATAGTGGTAAAAAGTAAGCTTCGTCTACTTGCCGATGACGCAGTAGTATACAGGGAAACTCTATGCCCAAACGATAAAGGATATTTAAATGATGACCTTCAAGCAATTGATAAATGGTGTGATACATGGCAGTTAGAATTAAATTTTAACAAATGTGTGGTAATGAATTTTTGGAAAAAGAATAATCCTCCTCCTCGCAATTGTATAATAAGTAATAATGAATTAACAAACATGGAATCCATTAAATATCTTGGAATAAGACTGACACATGATCTTTCGTGGGGTAAACACATGCGTGAAATAATAATTAAAGCTAATCGTAAACTGGGATTCATCAAAAGAGTACTGGGTACATGGCAGTTAGAATTAAATTTTAACAAATGTGTGGTAATGCATTTTTGGAAAAAGAATTATTTTTCTCCTAGCAATTGCATAATAAGTAATAATAAATAAAAAAACATGGAATCCATTAAATATCTTGGAATACGACTGACACATGGTCTTTCCTGGGGTAAACACATGCGTGAAATAATGATTCAAGCTAATCGTTAACTCGGATTCATCAAAAGAGTACTGGGTAAATGTGACGATAATGTACGAGGAATTAGCTACTTCTCCCTTGTTAGACCTCATTTGGAATATGATGCCAGTAAATGGGATCTGTACGAAATCGGTCTAAATAATGAACTAGAACGTGTGCAGCGAAGATCGGAAAGATTTGTAAATGGACGGTACGATAATTATATTAGCGTAACCAGTCTATAAATGAACTAAAATGGGAATCATTGTCATATCATAGGCTGAAATTTAGACTTAATATCTTAAATAAATTCCAACATAATATATTCACTGATGGCGATAAAAAATTTTGCATACTTCCACCTATGGTAGACTGGACCATAATCACAAAATTAGAGAAATTAATTGCCGAAATGACAGATTCAAAATGCCCTTTAAAATAGATAAAAATAGCAAAAAAAGCATGCAAAAACATGCTGTTAGTTGGGTGAGCTTAAGGTCCTTATACCAACATCCAATACCTATGCTATCTATTGATGTACTCGTATTTATGCTATTGGATATATTTACATCTATTCATAGCCATGATTGTACGAGGAAAGAAGGACATTTTGCATCTGCCAGTTCGGCAATCAAAAATCTCTAATTTTGTGATTATGGTCCAGTCTACCACAGTAAGTTGGAGTTCGCAAAAAAAATTTGCATCAAGTGGCAACAAAAGTGCATAATACCATCTGGGACTGGGGACGTAATTAACAAAATAACAAATTTGTTTTGCTCAATTACAATAAGATATGTTCTACCCGTTCTTAGGCAAAGAGCCTTAACCTCACATTTTTTATATTGTTTTTATAGATGAGACGCAAAAGCAAGATTTTGGCAATGAATTAAGCACCTTAGGCCCTAAATACTGAAAATATATATTTTATGCAGTGGAAGACTAGGTTTGGGCAATGGAATGAGAGTCAGTTCCATGGTGTGTGGTTCGCAATTTCGCCAGCGTCGGAAGGATTTTCCCCGCAGGTGGCGTGTGGCTGGGAGAGTCTTGGACCATGGATGTTGTGTGGTGAATGGTGCCCTGCCTTCCTCCCCCACTCTCTCCCCGTCAAGGTCAACCCCCCGAGGACTCAGGACAAGACGACTCCTCAGCTCCGAAGGGGAAAGGGGGGGGGGATGCTTGCGTGCGCCCGTGGCGAGCCATTGTCGTTTGCAGTCACGGGCATCGAAGATCCGCTTCGGACACACGCACATATTATTGTTGCAACAAAGACACGGAAGGAACGCTTATTTCCACTCCCAATTTCGCCATCCCCGGGGTCTTCCCGTCATTCAAATCGCACGCCACTGCTGCCCTCGGGAGAGAGAAGCGCGCAACTTCAGCGGATAGTATCAGGCCCTCCACACACAGACACACGTTCGCTATAATCAAAAAAGTGTACACACACGGGAAAACACTCGTGTTAAGTATTTTTCATTTTTTTCAAATCGGAATCAAATTTTATTATTACTAATAAGTTAATAAACCAGAACTAATTACGGCCAGTGTATCTAAGGATTAATTACGTGAATGGTCACATCCCAGGTTTAAAGAATGGGAGGGATTTGAATCACTCGCATTAAAAAAATTAGCTTGTCCCATTCCCTGGCGAATTAACCCATAGGGCCAGGACACTTTCCCCCACAAGACCGCAAATCACAAGTAGGGTTCGTTGGCATGATCTACCTGGAAAACAATCGGAATGGGACTGTCAACTGAAAGACTCCGCCGTCAGTCTGTCTGGTGGCATCGCTTCATTTGCAGCGGGAGTTTCGATATTTTCGCCTCTCTCCTCGATCGCTGAATGCGGGGTCCCACGCTTCGATCCAGCTCTGCCCTTCCCTCATGAAAACGACCTCTCGACGAGTTGATCACCCTACGGATGTAATTGTCACCCATGTGCCGCGGCGGGCCTTGGATTTCAGGACGTTACCGCCAGGGGATGGGCATAAAACTGGTGGCGATAGACACACACGCACAAAGTCGGGCAGAGAACCTCTTTTTCACTCTTCTCTCCCGCCTGCCGTTGCAAAACGTGAGGAAGGGAGAATCGGATCTCTCTCTGAATTGGACCTCTGCTCCGCGATCCAACCTCATCTTTGGCCTCTGTTTCGTCGTATGCACAAATAAATTTTCCTGGGGTAAACACATACGTGAAATAATGGGTCAAGCGAATCGTAAACTGGGATTCATCAAAAGAATACTGTAAGATTAATCAAAAGAATAATGTGACGATCATGTACGAGAAATCAGCTACTTTTCCCTTGTTAGACTTCATTTGAAATATGCTGCCAGTGTATGGGATCCTTACGGTCTAAATAACGAACTTGAACGTGAGCAGCGAAGATCGTCAATATTTGTAAAGGGACGGTACGATAACTATATTTAGCGTAACCAGTATATTAAATGAATTAAATTGGGAATTATTGTCAGATCACAGGTTGAAATTTAGACTTAATCTCTTAAACAAATTCCAAGACCATATTTTTAGTGATGATGTTAAAAATATTTTGCGAACCCCAACTATGGTAGGCTGGACCATAATTACAAAATTAGAGAAATTGATTGCCGAACTGACAGATTCAAAATGTATTTTTTTCCTCGTACAATTAGGGATATGAATAACGGTAAATAAATCCAATATGAGTGTAGCTATGGATAGCATTGGTAGCTGCATGTTGGTACAAGGACTTGAAGCTAACTCAACTAACAGCATGTTTTTGCATATTTGCTTTGTTATTTTTATCTTTTTTAAAATACTGAAGTTTAGAACAATATATAAATATGATACTAACCCTTTTTTATGCATGATATGTAGTGCATGTTTGGTGAGAAAACACTCCCTGCCACACACCTTTATGGTGGCTTTCAGGGTATTATGTAGATGTAGATAGAATAGTAAACAGAGGGAGTCGAAATGCTTAGTACGACCTAGGGATGGCTACCGTTGATATTATTTTCAAGTTTCCGAGCGGCGAATTATCTTCTTACCAGTTTGTGACCGCGAGTAGCTCAGAAGGAAAATCTGAGAAATATGTACGACTCCAGCGTAGAGAATAAGTCAAACGCACGTGCAAAAATTAAAAAAAATTTAAGAATACTTGAACTAACTTGAGAATCCAGCGTATTACGCAATATTCCACCTCGATAGCAACTTTGGAGATAGAAACTGACTTGAGGTTGGATTTCAAATGTCTTTCTTCCCTTAAATAATATGAGATTACAAACAGGGAACATTCTACGAGCATAAAACGAATTAGCTTTTCTTGTATTACATTTGAAAAAAATATAATATGTACTAACGCATATTATCTACATACATCAAACTACTATCGTGAGTCCTAACAAATAAGTATCTCGTTATACATATATCATATTTTGCCGTAGTTGCTAATTCTCGCTACAAAATCTTGGAGTAACCCTAACTCCAGCCTAGCAATCCTAACCCTAGCAAATATGTTTTCAATTAGATAATATCAGATCTTTCAGTACCTAGCGCATGTTTGGTGTTGATTCACCTACTGCCACACTCCCCCGAGGCTGCTTGCAAGAAATTCTGTACAAGTTAGTGCAGAAGTGACACCACCACACCTCCACTGCATTACAACCAGAAGGTTGGCGAGGGTTGAGCTCACCAAGTACTGAGGGAGAAATCACTCATCAGGGGAGGGTCCCTTAGTCACGTGATTACCGCAGAGGATCCGCTGCCGAGAGAGTCATACTGTTTGTATTTAACAGGGAGTGTCTGGAGGCCGCACCCTACTACATCTACATAATGCTATGCGAGCTTCTGCGAGGGTGTGTGGCAGGGGATGAATATCACCATGCATTCACCACTTGCATGAAACTAAGAGCTACAATGCTACTACTACATGTGACATCTACATAATACCCTGCTAACCACCATAAAGGTGTGTGGCAGGGGGTGAATTCTCACCTAACATGTACTACATATCATGAACGAAAAAAGATTAGTAAAATATACTAGTCTAAACTTCACTATCAAAAAAAAGATAAAAATAGCAAAGCAAGCATGCAATATGATGTTCTTAGTTGGGTTAGCTTATAGTCCTTACACCAACATGCAACTACCTATGCTATCCATTGATACACTCGTATTTGACACATTTACCGCTATTCATATTCCTAATTATGTGAGGAAAAAATGACACTTTGAATCTACCAGTTCGGAAATCAATTTCTCTAATTTTGTGATTATGGTCCAGTCTGCCATAGTAAGTTGGGGTTGGCAAAATATTTCCAACGTCATCACTGAACATATTATCTTGGAATCTATTTCAGTGATAAATTCTAAATTTCAACCTACTATCTCACAATGATTCCCATTTGAATTCATTTAATAGACTGGTTAACGTTAATATAGTTATTGTAACGTCCCTTTACAAATCTTGCCAATCTTCGCTTCACACGTTGAAGTTCATTTTTTAGGACTAATCGTATGGATCCCATACAATGGCAGCGTATTCCAAATGAGGTCTAACAAGGAAAAAGTAGCTGATTTGTAGTACATGATCGTCACATTTGCCCAGTACTCTTTTGCTGAATCCCAGTTTATGATTAGCTTGACCCATTATTTCACGTATGTGTTAACCCCAAGAAAGATCTTTTGTCAGTCTTATTCCACGAAAAAAGACATGTTAGATTTAAGACACACGTGCAACTAGATGGTTGGTATTTATATGTTAATGAAGTGATTACGACTTAGAATCTGTATTTCCCTAGCACGCATAAGTGACTAATGCTATAAAAGATGCTTCATTCACAACAGACTACTTTAACAATATATCACCTATCTATTCCTTTGCTATACTATCAATTATGTCATCAATATGGTACGCGGGGATAATGGCATTTTAAATCTATCGGTACGACAATCTATCCCTCTATTCTTGTTTATGTGATCAAATATAATGCATAATACGCTGAGGTTCTATATATATACCTAACATCTTCAGTGAAGCTATCCGTTTTAAATTTGCGCAGGATATTTGATCGGTATTTTAAACTACGATCTGATAATGATTCCTAATCCTTCCATTAATTTTGATACACTACTGAGCATATCGTAACACGTTTTAACAAACCTAGCTGTTCTACTGACCACACTGTCTAGCTCCCTGATCAAACCCAATTCAATCGGATCCCATACACCGGCTGCATATGCAAGGTGGGGTTTAACTAATGAAAAAGTTAACATCGCACTTTTGTCTTCTTGTCACCTAGTACCCTGTTGATAAATCCTAGCCTTCTGTTGACTCGGGTACATTAGATTCTTGGTCTCGCGATCCCCGGTCGGTGGTCAGACGATCCACCTACTCGACTACCTCACCTTTGCGACTGTTCGCTACAAAACAAAAAAAAGAGGACAAATCCAAGTCCCTGTTATTGTTGTTCATCATTCCCTCCGTTTGGAGGCAGCACCCGAGTCCGTGTTTGGTTTCCTTCTGCTCGCCATCCGGGACACGTGCGTAATTATCCACTTCCTTTCTGCGTCGCGGATGCCGTCCGCGATGATTGGGGCGGAAGGGGGCAACGGCCCCAATCCGTCGCCCCGGCCTCTGCGTCCTCGAACCCTCCCCCATTGACGTGCACCGCGATCCAAGCAATAATTGGACCAGCATTCGCCGAAAAGCGAGTCGCGGCACGCGATGGGTCTGGCGGGCAATCCGTCACGACAACGGGCTCCTAGGAAAAGAAACCAGTCCAATCCCCGGGGCTAATAGTCGAGTGAAATCCAAAGTTCTCCTCCGATTACAGAGGGTCCTCCGGGGGTATAATGATTGTTATACAAGAATATTATAAATGTACTCTTAAAGAAGCCTGCGGCATTGAACGCAAATTCTCTCTAAAAAGTTACTCACAACTGGGAAAATATACGTGATATGAGCTATTACTATAGGCTGGTTTTACTATATGGCAGCGAAGCATGGGAGATAACAGCAGCAGAAGATTGGCGAAGATCAAGCTCATAAAAGAGGAGCCCCCCCACTCAGTCGTAGGTTCCCATCCACATAAGAGAAAAGGATTTTGCTCTTCACGGCCTTCATCATGGTCTAACATAGCTGCATTGCTGTCCCCCATCCTGACACTATCTTCAGAGATGGGAACCTCTTGTGGTTGTGAAGGAAGGCTTCATTTCAGCACCACCACAAGAATTAGATCGCAGTGATTAGAATGCTAGTTGAATGGACTTTAGAATATAATCAGGATATATTTCTGTGTTTTTTTGTTTAAAAAATTATTGAAATGCAAAGTTCTCCTCCAATCTCAGAGGCTTCTGCGGGGATATTATAAAGAAGTCCCCGGCATTGGACTCCATTAAATATGGGTCGTGCTTCCTTCCTCTCCCCTGCTGTGGACGAGCGTAATTCCTCTGCAAATGCACTTCCCTTGAATTCTTGCGCGCGCACTTTGGAAGATGGGTGGGCGTTGACATTTGGTGCACAGAGATTAGCCCCTGATTGCTAGGCAATTGTGCAGCCTGCATGCCCTGCTTGAGCCGTGCTCTTCACGATTCCAGGGGTGACTGAAGAGTATCTACCGGCCTTCAGGGATGCCACCAGCCTTCAGGGATGCACACTTGCAACATATCTCTCATTTAGCTCATGGGAATTGCGGGTAGCGTAAAGCTCGAGATCAAACACTAACATGGCTATAAAAATTATTAGGAAACTAAATAACCTCAGTGCAATCTGAAGTCATTCAAGTGTGTGACTTTTTTTCATCCATCCAGAATAATGCGACTAACTTAATTATGGTTAAATATAAAGCAAAGAAATAGTGTAAATTAGAAATCGATTATAATTCATGCATAATTACAGCGCATATTAAACCACGTATCATTTCAAAAATCGTTTATTAATTAAAATTTTGTTTTTTTTTAAATTTGGAGTCGTCATAAGTTTTGAAATTGATTGTGCGCTTAAGAAAATGAACCTGTGTAAGGGGGTGCATGGTCGTCTTTCATAGTGAAACATGGCAGTGCGTCGTCGTTAAAGTAAAACAAATTGCATTAAGTATATTCCTTAAGATGAAAGAGCACGCAAAAGTAAATATACGAACTTCAACCAGGTGAGCAAGGTTCGAGAGACTTCAACCTTACACCGATACATGTCTAAACAGGGGATGAGATTCCAACTTGGCAGAATTAGACTTCCAGCTATGCAGGAGAGGTGTGGTCAGCCTAACCAGAATTATTCCGAATAAGGTGTTGGCATAAATGGGAAATGATGGTTCTCAAGAGTTATGTTAATCTCGCCCCTAATCAGCAATTAAAGAGACTGACTGAGAGTTATCAAATATATCAAAAGTGTCGATACCTCCTCGTCTGCATGGTATGTTACCACAAATATTCGTGTAGAATGTTTTGTAGTGTCCATTTCGCATGATGATGTTTTGACAATAAATCTCTATTGCATATGAAGCTGATTTGTTGTTTGGATGAATTAAGATAACCGGTAGACCGTAGCTGAGGAGAAAACTGTGTTTGCCTGGGGTTGCCCGCAACCATACACCCTGATTTCTGCAATGTAGATATAGGTGGCCGCAATCCAAATTGAGAATCGAAAATGTCATTCGTGAATCGGAGAGAACTGGGTCGGTCACCAGTGTACGTCCATCAGTTAATCAGGGTCCTTTTTAATAAACAATTTGGTGGGAGAAATAATCACTTTGTACTTATTCCACGAATTCATTTTAACCCAACCGGTTAGCACGTCATCATCAGGGGTACAATCTACCTCTATTGAGATTGTACCCCTGATGATGACGTGCTAACGTCAAAACCGGTTGGGTTAAAATGAATTCGTGGAATAAGTACAAAGTGATTATTTCTCCCATCATGCCGTCATTCCACGAAGTAGAGCCTGCAAAAGTTGAAGTTAAACAATTTGGTGCCGCAGAACCTAAAAAGGAGACGATATTCCAACGCTACAAGCTTCATGAATCCCACTTTCGTAATTGTGAATTGGTCCACAGCAACAAACTTCACACTGTCGAGGCAAGAGTACTTTATTTATTTATTTAACATGAAATCTAAAAACAGCCAACGAAAACTTTACATTGGATTTTTTTTAACAAAAGATAAAAAACGCAATTATAAGACATAGGACAAAAAAAATAAAACAAGAAGAATGGAATTATAGCTTTGTAAACTTAAACACTGAATAATATCCACTGAATGAAAGACATCTACATCCAATATGGTAATTTAGGGAGGGAGGAAGATAGGAAGGGGGAGTTAGGAAGGAAGTCTGTTGATGGCGGTTGTGAATGACGAAATGGATGATGCTATGTCAATGGAATGGGTATTGAGGGAGTTGTAGGTAAGAGGCAGCCGGTAGGTTAGGGATCTCCGAGTCACAGATAAACGGTGGTGGGGTAGATTCGATTCGATTAACTGAACTGACTCCCGTTCGATCGGTGCGTTCAGAGTTCGGCTCCGAGAGCACAGGAGAGCCATTGACAGGAGGGAGGGGAGGCCTATTCCGCCTAACCACGCCTAATCCACGAAATCAACCCAGATCATAACATCTAAAGGTCGCGATGAAAACCAACTCGGGGGTGTGTGGCATGGGTTGAGTCATCACTAAACATTGGGGTGGTTTTGCCGTTTTCAACATCTGTGATCATATTCCCCTCTAGGTAGGACACTGAGAGGACAGTCGTACTCATTGCATCTCCTAGCCCCTGTCAAGAGGTAAGGGTGGGTCAGGGCGGACTTTAGTCACTTATACATGACCTAGGTTCATGAAAATATGAATTTTGTTACCACATAACATAGACGACATTCTGGTTCAGTGAGACCGAGTTTGAACCTGGGAGAGGGCACATATAGTTAAGCATATACTGAGTGACTCCCTGGGTACCAGATTTTTCTAAGAAGTGATAGGTGGCACAGGAAATTGACATGCTTAACCTGATAAAAGTGCGTATCACATGCCGTTGGAGCTAATACTTGGTGAAATTTAGCTTCAATAACCTCTATGCCTTTCAAGTTGGCACTGCGGTTACTAGGTAAAAAGAAAAACTTGTATTATTTAGGAATTCACTAGGTACGTGCATACATTATTATTGAATCAAACTAACTATTATTTAATTACTCTAACTATGAAGGAATTTGGTACTTATTCAAGGGTTTATCATTGATATAAATTAACTATGAGACACATGGAGCAAGTTGTGAATGGTGTAAAAGAGAAAAATGACGTTGATATGAAGAGGTTGGCCTTTTTTACATAACTTATATTAGAGTGCAGTTGGCAATAGTGGCGATGATGATGAAAGAATGAGTGGCAGGGGCTGGCAGAAGATATTTTTTTTTTCTCGAGGCCAAGAAATTGAATTCAAAGTATTATCGTGGTAGCACCTTCGAGAAAATTTGACATAAAACTCATTCGCGTTATCCTCTTGCTCCGGTCGCACATTGTTTCCCGCAACATTTTTACGACTCCCCAAATCCCTAGGCAAAACATATCGGTCATATTCAATGCACCTCGCTGCAACTCTCAATTGGCATCCTAAAATACTTGTCAGTCTGAATTTCGCCGGGTGAATGTTTGGGTCAATATGCGATCGATTCGATTGGCGCCCTCGAAGCACGATCACACTCTTAAGGTGCGTTTACACGTAGCAGTTGACTGCTATGACACTCGCGAGATGCGCGATATATCTATATCGCTACTGCTATGATGCGTCTGCACCAACATATATGCAGCTTAAAGCCGATATTTAGCGTTGTCATACCAAATAAAAACGTTTTATTTCAATAGCGATTGATGCTTAAATTTTCATTAAATTCATCAAGCAATAAAGTCCATTGACGATTATCTTTTGTTCCCATTCTTTAAAGAGTAGAATCTCCCCTTTTGGGGAGGGATATCCTTGTTATTATATCCAAATTCCGTAGTGTATTGCTTTACGTTGGCGATTGTTGCGATTGTATTAGATACATTTCCGCTGGAAAGTAGACGGGCTTTAACTTTGCTAATAGCTCGAACTATGATAGATAGTGTTCGACATGTGTCCAGTATCGACCTGAATTCGCATCGCAGTTGCTATTTACACATGCGAGTGGGGCTTAATAGTTGTTAGCAGTTGACTGTCATAGCAGTCAACTGCTAACAACTATTAAGCCTTTAAACATGTGGAATGGAGTGCACTCGTTGGATGGCATCTTCGTCCACCAATCGGCTGGAGTCAGTTCGCCTCGCTCACTGCATCGTTCACCCCGCGACCGTCGCGTCGTGATAACGCTGAATCGGCAACAAGAGAGGGCGCGCAGTTCTACGACAGCTGAACCGTACCGCGAAGGGCCAGCGGTCTCGAGCGAGCCAAGTCTAGAATCCAGAGCCGGATTAAAATAATGCATTATAAATGATTAGTTGCTTCCATCACAACAAACCATAGTTTCGTGCAAGTGTTGAACTTAGAACAGCATTACTTTGACGTAATCTTTGCGTTAGCAATAAATTTTGCTATTAAGGCGCATGGCGGTACGCCTACGAGAGGTTACATAACACCGTTTAATCTGTACTTTATCTGCATGACACCCACACTAGAATCGGGATTTAACCCACGACCTTTGAGTTACCAGACTGACGCGCTACCGGCCAATCTATCGCATGCGAATAATCGTTCTACTAATTCAAATATTATGGAAAACGAAAAAATAACGAATGCGCAAGAGTAGATTACATAAGGCACTTCATAACGTAATTCATTAAATGCGCATTTGATTAGGAGCAATGAAGAAATGTGCCCACCGTAATTCTCCAGGCTAGAATCGTCACTCTGTCGTATGAATTACTTATTTGCGTGGTATGACTTGCAATTAGTTCCTTCCATTCATACTGAGACCGATTCTTTCCCCGCTCGGGTTAAAATTATTTTGCTACGTGTCTATTGATTTGCTACCAGTCGTTCTTAATTTCAGTTCGTAATTCAGCTGATTCAGACAAAATTAAGATCGATTGGCTATTTTATCGAAAAAGTAACGAATGTGAAATGACTTCTAAATCTGTACCTGCCTGCGGTGCAGGCGAAATACACCACTACGATGCTCACGACGTACTTAAAGCTCAGCTTCATTTCTTCAAGACCGTACCACTTTATAGGCAATACGTGATCGTTGACATATTGTTTTTACATGCATATGGTCAAACGCGCACGATACCTAGTTTCCCTTTTCAAATACATTGCCATTATTTTCATTCTATTTCTGTTAATACAGCATAAAGTTGAAATGCAGAGTCAATATTTTTTTAAGGACTGCCATAAATACTTCTTTAGCGTTAGTTATGACTACTTAGTAAACAAAACCGGTACAATTAAAAAAGGCATTACAGAACAGCGTCAATAATTCGGACCGACCATAATATGGATTCGATTCCGGCGAAAAAAAATCGCATGAGCAATAAAATACATAGAGTGCAGTATGTTTGATTAAAACACGAAAATTTTACTACCTTAACGGTTTTATTAATCTGCTTCACTTCTTTTGCCATCAGAGTGAATTATGAACGATTTTAGTAAGTTTGTTTCGCATTGAAGACGTCACGTTTTATTGGTTCATTTCGAATATCCGGACAATTTGATATTCCGGAAGGGGTCCGGTCCCAGTTAATCCGTATTATCGACTGTATCTACTGTATTTTTAAATCAATAACTATCGCTTCCGATAAAGATAATCATAACGATAAACATAACCAATCCGTGAATTGAGACTCTTAGACATACGAAGCGGAATAACCACGAGAAGGTCAGTTTTCATCTGCTCCTATTCCCTACAAGCTTTAAATGTCTCCACAGCCTTCCCAGAGAACAGTTCGCCTTCCCCGAAACCAAGTACATTAAACTTCCGATTATCCGCACGCGAGTTAAATCCGGGCTGCTTATCCGTGCATCGCCAATCTATTTAGTGTTCCGGCAGTAGAAAGTAAAATTTTATTTTCCTCTAATCGTGACTACGGCCCTGTCGACATGGTCCGATGCCTCACTCCAGGCTTCGTGCCATTTACCTAGGGTTAGCGAACAGTTTTAAACAGGCCGGGACAGCTCTTCTACAGGCATGTAGCCTGGGGGGGGGGGGAGGGGGCTTCTGGTGCTACAGCACCCCCGAAATTTTTCCCAAAAATTTTGTTGTTCTGATTTTAGCAGTGAACTTTACCAGTGAGAAGAGATAAGTATGGGCACTGTAAAAATAAATACCAAGCACTGAAAATTAAGGGAAGGGATTTGTAAAATGTCGGCAGCGAATGGGCAAGGCTGATTTTTTTCAAATTACGCAAGACATAGTACCCCCAAACAGATTTCTGACTACCTGCCTGCTCTACTGGATTCTTTTTTGTCATAAAAATGCTATCAGCCAAGATCTTTTCATTGGCAGATTGTGTTATTTTCTTAGCGAGTTTATTTATTTTGTCGACGCACCGTAGAGAAATGAATCCGGAAAGAACCGAACAGCGGATTATTCCGTGATCCCCGATTATCCGTGCACCCTTTACCAGTCATCAGCTCGGAAAATCGGGGTTTTACTGTACGTACGTACATATTTCCCAGCGAATTCAGCAATTTAAGTTGTGCTCGCGGCGCCTCAAGATCAAGAACGGGACGAGCGATTGCGTAACGGTGGAGGCTCTCATTCCTCGCGACAGATGGCACTGCGACTCGAGATGCAAATTCGCACTCGGTTTCACCACCAGTTCCATCTTTCGCTAAATCTCACTCATTTCCTTCCAAACCCTTTCCGCAACCATCCTCTCCCCATCCTCTTCCATCCCCCCCTTCCCCACCCACCCGACACCACCCCCACCTCGACGGTCACATTTCCTGGGTCTCCCAATTGCACGCGACGAACCGACATTATTTTGTCGCCCGCGCACGCTCATTTGCTTCTTTATCATAATCGGATGAATCACGCGTAAAACACGCGATAATCCTCGTCACACAAACTAGCTTCCGCCTTCCGACGATGATCCCCGTGCCGGCGGAGACACGCGGAGGCTCGCAAATTCATTTTATGGACAATAAAAGGTTTTTACGACTCGTGTTTATCTCTAATAAATGTCCGTCGTAAAAAAACTTGAAAAGCGCCCTCTTGCCCCCTCTCCCATCTCCATCTCGGGACGACATGGAATGATTGCCCTCTCGGATTGGCCGCGGCAGCTGTCCTCGCGACCTACCCACAAGTGACCCGCGGGCTCTCCGCCGCTAATTGGCCGCAACGACGCTCTGAGCAATGACCACGGGCCTCGGCGAAGCGCGCGAGGGACGTACGGACCACCGGACTCAATCCACTCATGTCCATGCGCGGCTGGGAGGTACATCTACACGATACCCTGCAAGCCACCGCGAGGGTGTGTGGCAGGGGGTGAGGATCACAAGGCACGCACTACCGTCATGCAAACAAGAAACTATAGGGTCACATGCAACTAGATTGTTAGTATCTATAAGTATTTAAGGGATTAATACATGCATCATGCACTACAGACTACTCTAAAAGATTTCCCCTACCTATTCCTTTGCTATGCTGCCTATTGTGTTCTCTTATAGTACGGGGGGAAAATGCCATTTTGAATCTATCGGTACGATAATCTATCTCTCTAATCTTATTTATCTGGTCGAATCTAGCATAATACGCTGGTGTTTTTAATATGTTCCTAACATCTTCAGTAAAGTTATCCGATTGAAATTTCCGTAAGAGATTTCATCTGTACTTTAACCTACGCTCTGATAATGATTCCCACCCTAATTCTTGTATTAAATCTGAAACACTACTCAACCTATCGTAACACCTTTTAACGAACCTAGCTGCTCTACGCTGCACACTGTCTAGTTCTCTGATCAAACCTAATTCATTAGGATCCCATACACTGGCTGCATACTCAAGGTGGGGCCTAACTAGTGAAAAGTAACATCCCTCTTTTGTCTTCTCATCACATTTCTCAAGTACTCTTTTTATAAATCCTAGCTTTCTCTTCGCTCGGCCGCATATTTCCCGGATGTGTCTTCTCCACGATAAATCTTTGGCGATTGTTACTCCTAAATACCTTATGGTTTCAACGCTTTCGATCTTCGTGTTATTAACTTTATAGGATCGCTCAATCGAATTATTCCTCCTCCAAAAATTGATAGTTATATACTTTTTAAGGTTACGTTCTAACTGCCATGTTCTGACGTTTTAACTGCCATTTGTCGTACCACTCTTGAATTGCATCTAAATCCTTGCTAAGCGATTTCCTGTCTTGTACTTGTATCAAAGAGAGTTCACCCCCTGCCACACACCTTTATGGTGGCTTGCAGGGTATTATGTAGATGTAGATGCAAAGAGCATGAAGGGGCGATAGACGGGCACCAAAATGGGCTCGCGGAACACATACGCCTACAGGAAACGCATATCTATATCTACAACATACCCTGCAAGCCACCTCGAGGGTGTGTGGCAGGGAGTGCATCCACACCAGGAACAATGACACAACAAACAATAATGAACACTACAAAGCAAACACTACACCTTTAAAAGTAATTGGGGAAAAAAGAAGAAAAACTACCAAATCCCAATCATGTAGGACACACCCATGAATACCATGCATGCCTTGAAACCCGACACCAATTTCATAGATACTCATGCATGCAAAAAAAGGCATTGCATGCAAGTCACACGTTGATTTGAACATGCAGGTAATAAAAAAAAAACTATCGACCTACTCTGAATATTACCTCTATAATTATTACCGATTTACGCGATGTTTAACGTTCTGATCACGAATCGTACGCGGAAAAAATGACATTTTAAACCTGTCCGTCCTGCAATCTATCTCCTTAATTTTATTAGAATTATCGAGCCTACCATAATAAGTCGGAGCCAGCAATATATGATTAACGTCATAAATGAAATTAAGTTGGCATGCAATTAAGTTGGATGGAAATAAACACGTATGCAAAGAAATATAACATTTCTCAAGAATAATGAGGGAAGTTACAGAGAGAGATATTGAAAAGACCGAGTAATCTCAACAGGGATGATGGGTAACAACTTCCATACGTTTTGACAAGGTAAATAAAAAATTCAAACGTGAACGGCTAACGGTCCCTTTGGTTGCTACCGAAAAATTCAATATAGGTATATAAGAAATATGAGACACTTAAAAGTAATTCATGATTGCCTGACGAAGCCGACAGAGAGGTTCGCAATTAATTGAATTTATATCAGGGTTACCGAAAAGTAGAACAAACTTGAAATGGAAAAATACGCTGAAAGGCGTAGATAAAAACAAACGATTTATAAGTCGACGGATTACCAGTTATTTTAATTGAATTCAATAGGGAAAAAGAGCACCCACGCGCATTACGGCTCCTAATTACAAACCATTTTCTTTAACACGGGACAGGTATTGCGCGAATTTAAGTATTATGTTCGTGCTTACATTGTACGCATGTAATGTCGAAGACAGTAAATCTTATTTGTTGTGATTAAAATGTTGCAAGCAAAAATGAGCCTGTAAAACTACATTATACATCATCTACTTCTACACGATACCCTGCAAGCCACCGCGAGGGTGTGTGGTAGGGGGTGAAGATCACCAAGCATGCACTATTGACATGCAAACAAGCAACTATAGGGTCTCATCCTGTTTAACTGATTCCTTGACAAATAGTTTATTTCCTAATTATTCTCAGAAAATATTAAATTTAACAGCTTTCCGTCTTAGTTCTACCACTCTAATTTCATCTTCGTATTCTACTCGTTACATAGGGTGGAGTTTTTAATGTTTTCAGACCTTCTAAAAATTCCATCAGCTTTATAATTCTGCAACATATTCAATCTATATTTAAACTCATATAGCATCATCCTTTCAGAAAGCAGTGGGATACAAGTTGTGAGAGTGCGTGACTGTGAAATTGGTAGAAGAGAGACGGGACGTGCGTATGGGTCTGCCTACCCAGCAAGAAGAGTCAATTTGTGGTGGCTACATTAGAAAATGTGAGGCAGTGAAACATGGGCTCTCAGACAATTTGTCCTCACTCTCTTCACTGCTGCTAGGAACAAGAAACATAGAGGATCACCGGGTGAAACAAAGCACATCCTTCTGATTTCCCGGATTAATTCCAGCTCTCAGATCAAAGATTTGAACATTCCGCTACACTAATAAACTTCACAGTTTCAGGCGTACCACACTGAAGCCTATATATGGGACATATATGGGCTTCAGCGTGGGGTAACTTGGTAGAACTGCATGTTTACGTAAAAATAAAATACTATGTATATGCCACACTATTTTTAATTCACCGACCCGGGTTTCGTCTACTCCGTAGGCATTTTGGGTAAAAGAGGAAATTTTTTTTTCCTAGACCCTGAAAATGTCTTCGGAGAAGACAAAACCCGGGTCGGTGAAGTAAAATAGTGTGGAATATACATAGTATTTTATTTTACTTTTATGTATTCCACTACACATCATAAAGTGCAGAAGGCTAAAATTTTCTAAATTCATTTGCAGGAAAACAACTTTCTACTAAGTATCTATATAACCAAAATCATTTTGTTTTACTGCATTAATTCTTAATTAATTCATGAAATATTTACATTAATTCTCGTCACATAAAGAATTTCGAATTCAATAGGGGCTAATTATTACTTTTTAAAAACTTGAACTCAAGACATGGAAAAGGAATGCTCCATAAAATTCTTATGGCGGCATTTATTTTCAATTAATGGCCTTTTGGAATTTCCGATGGCGATATTTGGCCGTGAATGTCTGGCAACCTACTCAAATGTAAATCGTGGAAAGTCAATCAGGTTACAGTCACATCTTCAGTTCTCAGAGAAGGCACGTCAAAACCAAATGACTGTTTTATATTTCACAATATCATCAAAAATGTATCAACTTAAAAAAAATAGGATTTAAAGAACTGGTTGTTACAGAACCTGCAAGAGGGTTGTATTTTACGCTTGATATTGTGGATTGGGTGTTATATTCCTTTGTAATAGGACACAGCCGGATGTTCGGGGGGAAGGCGGGAATGTCTTTCCAAGGTTACGGTAACGGTAACCAGCCCCTTCGGCGGATGGCATCCTTGCTTATCCCTGGTTCCTGGGGGAGAAAATATCTGGGAGAGGGAGTTTGGCATTTCATGGCAGAGGAAAATAAGTTCACCCTAAAAGTCAAGACCGAAGTGCCGATAATGTCGTACCGATAAATTTAAAATGTCACTTATACCACGCGGCATGAGAGAGCACAATGGGCAGCGTAGCAAAGGGATAGGTGGATGAAATATTGCTAGAGTAGTCTGTAGTGCAAGATGCATCTACCAACAACCAATCCCGTTATTTTTATGTAGTTATTAACCACCCAGCTGTATGTGACCCTGTTATCTAGCATATCTCCGTGTAGTAGCTTAGTTTCCTGTCAATAGTGCATTTTTGGTGATCTTCACCACCTGCCACACACCCTCGCTGTGGCTTGCAGGGTATTACGTAAATTTAGTAGACAGTGACTTTCAATTCAACACATGATCGTCAATTTACGTCGTCCCGGCATACGACTGCTTCTAACCTCTTCACGTTCGAGAATCGTGTGAATGGGGTCGATTACCATATTTTTTTATTGCCGAATCTGACAGAGTTTGCAGAATAAAAAGACCCGTATTTTTCCTTTTTTTGATCCGTCAATATTTCTCGAGTTATTAGCGGCGAAAAACTGATGCTTTTAACCCTTACGGAAAAGTGGGCGTGGTGCAACCTCTGACGTATATCGACTTCGTCCAATCACAACTGAGCCCGCGAAGCTACTTTGCCTTCTCTCGAAGGGGGATACACAGATGACTCTGCCAATAGGAGCGATTGCGACAGGATCTGTGCAAGCAGACCTTCCGAGAACCCCCCTCCACTCCCTCCCCTTCCCAAAAGAGCAGTTTAGGACGGGAGGAAAATGACGTCAATGTTATCACAGCAGCATTTTCGGTTGGCGTCACCTTTTGCTTTTTTTATTTTTTATATATGAAGGAATGGCTCGGGTTAGAAGATTGATTTTTTCACTAAAATTCATTTTTCGTTTCCATATAACGTTTTCGTGCAAAAAATTGCGATTTCGGTTCCGAGTAAACGCCCGCATTGCCTCCTCGGGTGCTCCAATCGTACTCTCGCGTCGCTGGCCAGAATGCTTCGACTGCATTGCACAGGATCAAGCACCATGTGTCAGGGCATTTCTGAAAGGTAAGCTGCTGTATTATTTCAGCAAGAGGATTCAGCCAATGTTAAGCATAAGATGTCGACACCAGTCCTCTCCTAGGTGTCCGAGAGGTTATCGCACGGAAACGTGGATGCCATGTCGTCTTACAGGTTGCTGCGACATTCAGGTTCCAGACCTTGGAACGCAGTGACCGCAAATCATGCATGCACGCAGCCCTCCGTGAAGTTGAGCGTGAATCTGTAAGAGTAGCAGAAAACTAACACACCCACTCCCTCCACAATTTGATGTTCGGTTGTGAATAATTTAATTTGAAAATCAAATTCATATCGCTAATTATATTCAGAGTAGTGCATTGGAGGGCATCTAATAGAATATATTGTAAATGTTAAGAACAAGTTTTTAAACTCAGTCCTGGATCTTTTTCACGGTCCTCTTATTGCATGTATTGCATGCCAAACCTGACGACAAATAATGAAAGCTATAGAAATTGTTGTTCTCGTAGAGTATCATTTAAGTATGCCAGATAAGCCTAAACTAAACATATATTGCTGATAACTTCAGGCTTAACTGTGTGATACCTTTCTATAATGGAAAATAAAAGAATGAAACTTTGTTAGGTTCATTCTTTCATTTTCCATTATACATATTCCACCTCAGTTCAACAAACGTTTGTCCCTGGGGGTCTCAGATTTTGATAAAAATTGGTGTATGGGAACAAAATCAACTCAAACTGAATACCCTCAAACAGTTTTGTGAAAAAAAATTTTTTGAGCGAATTATGCATGTTTTAATTTTTCGCATTTTTAGCAAAAATCCGAGCCTTAAATCATATTATCACTTATATTTCGGCTTGTAATTGTCATACAGCAATGACTAATAACTCTTTTTAAAGCTAAATCTTTATTAAATGCAAATATATCAATAAAAAGTTATTTTCTTCTAAACCCTATTGTTGTTAATCACTAATGTTTAAAAAATTGTTAATAAACTTTTCTCAAATACTCCATCTCAGAATTGGCCGAAACTCTATTTCCGTAATCTAAACATACCCATCTAACTATTCCAAAAATAAAATTTAGTGGCAATTCATAAATGCGTTTTTTATGAATATTTAAACATTTACAATTTTCTCTAGCGCGGCCCGTCGGCTCCCCCACTTGGAATACATGCAGCAGACACGCGATGCAAGCCTAAAAATTTCCTAATTGCTCAAGTTCGTGGCTATATGAGATGAAAATATATTATGTTATCAACAATTGTTATTGGTTCTGTTAAATGGATGTTTGCAGAGAAATTTACCATTGAGCCCCACTTAAGGTTCCAGGTGGATTAACTTTTATTTGAGCTAAAAATATGTGAAAATTGATATGAAAAAACTTTTTAAGAATGTTCAAGTATAATTCATTGATGAAATGAATAAGTGAATGAACATTAAAGTGCCTATTTAAATATAAAATGAACCTAACAACGTTTATTCTTTCATTTTCCATTATACATATATTAATTTTCAAATTCGGGAACATCTATTAATGTCCCTTATTGCACGTGGAAAATGTAATTTTAAACCTTTTCCCCTAACTATCTGTTATCTCTATCTTTACCTTCATGACCTGAGCTTCTGTAATAACGGCGGTTTTTTAACTATCATCTTACGGAAAGCAACTCGCCTAAGGGAACAGTTGATGGCGAAAGAGAGTGTCCCCGGCGAACTTCTCGCGATCTTTCTCTTTCGGCACAGAGAGGTGAAAATGCTTCGCAACCCTGGCTTAAAGACCCTGGTGACAGGGGCCAACGTACTCCCTGCCTTCCCCCCATGCAATTACGTCCACTTTGGCTCAATCACGCAGGTCACGGAGTTCACGTCGATCTTGCTCCCAGAACACTCATTTGAAGATGGCGCTCCTGAGATGTGAGAACTCAAATACAAGGGATGCCGAGATATCTATATCTACGACATACCCTGCAAGCCACCTCGAGGGTGTGTGGCAGGGAGTTCATCCACACCAGGAACAATGACACAACAAACAAAAATGAACAGAGATCTGTGTGAATATACGTGATGAAGGGAGATATTATTCTAAAGACGAGATGGGTAGCGTAAATACTGACTTATCCCACTCAGGACCCAGGTTCGACAGTCGGTATATCATAAGTTGCGCTCATTACTACACAACCGCTCACTTTTAGAGAGTATTCCCATGTTATCAACTCAGTCGTTTTGTCGGATGGCATGATAAAATTTTCACTCGGCTACTTTCCATGAGAATAAGCTAATGCCGAATTTGCATTGCTCTCCACCTTTCATTCTATTGAACCGTTTTCTAATTTTCCCAAGCTTTAAAATTTCTCTGTAAGCATTACTAAGACAGAACTGAATTTTCACAATGGTAAATATACATTTCCGTTTCTTCACGCCACCGATAATTCCGTGTTATCTCCTCAGGTTTTCCATTTCTTTTTTTTTCAAAAGATACCAGATATTATCAACTCCTATTTGAATTCAGTCAGCGAAAAGGATGGCTTAAAACGTGATTTCGTGGATTAGCAGGACAGGTTAGTCTGATGACCGGTAGTTGCGACAGTAAGTAAGGTTAAACTACGCATTGAATCTAACACAGACATTTAAAACAGATAGATTTACTGAATATGTTAGGTATATATTAAATTCCTCTGCGTTTTTTGCTAGATTCTACCAGATAAATAAGATTGGAGAGATAGATTGTCGGAACGATAGATTCAAAATGTCAAATCCCTCCGTACTCTAAGAGAACACAATAGGCAGCATATCAAAGGGATAGGTAGGTGAAATATTGTTGGTGTAGTCTGAAGCGCATGATGCATGTATCAACAATCAATCCCTTTATTAGGAACTTTGTTGATATTAACCATCTACATCTACATCTACATAATACCCTGCAAGCCACCACGAGGGTGTGTGGCAGGGGGTGATTTCTCACCAAACATGCACTACATATCATGCATTATAAAGGAATAGTATTAATATAGTAGTCAGAACAACAACCATCTAGCAGCATGTGACCCTATTATCTAGCATGCTCCCATGTAGTAGCCTAGTTGCATGTCAATAGTGCGTGTGTTGGTGATTTTCACCCTCTGCCACACACCCTCGTGGTGGCTCGCATGGGGTATTACGTAGATGTAGATGAGGCATGGATCCTATGAAGTTCCCTAACGCACGTGAATGCACGCGAGAGTGAATGCACGCGCCGATTGCTAGGTAAGTGGGGACTAGAACCGGTGAATCTAGAAACAGTCCGCGCCTACTCGCAAGGCAGTTCTAGAAGAGGTTGGCCGACTCGTGGCCTGCATAGCAAACGGCAAGCCAACAGAGTACGCGTGGACGTCAAAAAATGACGCAATTTAAATGGAGGGGGATCCCATGTTATCTGACCACTCGCCGTCCTATCGCCTCGAAGAGGAACTTGATCCGCGAGTGGAGGACGCGAGGGAAAGGAAACAAAGGCCCTTCGAGGAATGGGGGCGGCAGGGAGAGAGGCATTTGTCGAGTCAGTGGACGCCGCCGATACAACATGAGACACGCCCCTTAATGCTGCTGCTGCTGTCGCCGTGCACCGCACGAGAGGACCTGGGGGGATGTGTTTGAAACCGTCGGGATTCACTCGAATAGGTTACCAAGGAGTCACGTGTTACAAGAATGGTTCGAAAATATGGTGCATTTGAATCGCTCGTAATAATCTCAATCATTAGTTTTTACTTCAGTTTTTCTCATCTGTCTCGAGCGTAGAGCCCCCGGACGAGAGAAACTCAAGTGAAAACAATAAATAAGATTGTAGCGAGAGATTCAAACACGCCTAAATTTGTGAACCATTCGTGTTTGTTCCACGTAACACCTTGGTTACCCATTCGAGATAATCTCGACGGTTTCAAACACAGCCCCCCATGTCTCCACTGGGCGCCTCGCTAAAAAAATAAGCAGTTGGCACGGGATACTGTGGTACGCGAGGAGGCAGCCGACAGCTGGTACCACTATGGCATCCGAAAGAGCAGATCATGTGAAACTTAACTAGCACTCTTTTCTCGTGATGATTTAGCTTCTGGCGAAAATAATATTCCAGTGGGTGTTTTATTTCTTGATTTCAAGAAAGCTCTTGACAAGGTGTTTCATAGCACAATAAGCGTGAAATGAAAAGCTAACGAGTTAGACAGTAATATTATATCATGGATATGTGATTTTGTACGTGATCGCGTGCAAAGGGTTAAGTTTCGTATATTTGCTGATGACGCAGTAGTGCACAGGGAAATTATTTGCCAAATGATAAATAATATTTAAATGATGATCTACAACGTAATTGAAAAATGGTGTGATGCATGGCGGTTAAAATTACATTTGAGAAAATGAGTAGTAATGAATTTTTGGAAAAAGAATAGTTCTTCTCCTAGCTCTTACAAAATTAGAAATAATAAATTAACAAAGGTGGAATCTATAACATATCTTGGAATATGACTTACACATGATCTTTCTTGTGGTAAACACATACGTGAAATAATGGGTCAAGCTAATCGTAGACTAGTATTCAACAAAAGAGTACTGGGCAAATGTGACGATATTGTACGAGAAATTAGCTACTTCTCCGTTGTTAGACCTCAGTTGGAATACACTGCCAGTATATGGGATCCTTACAAAACAGGCCTAAATAAAAAACTTCAACGTGAGCAGCGAAGATTGGCAAGCATTTTAAAGGGACGGTACGATAACTATTTTAGCGTAACCAATCTATTAAATGAATTAAAAAGAGATTCATTGTCAGATCGCTGGTTGGAATTTAGATTTAATATCTTCAATACATCCAAGATAATATTTTCAGTGATGACGTGAAAAATATTTCGCAAACCCCAACTTACTGCGGTAGACTGGACCATAATCACAAAATTTGAGAAATTGATTGTCAAGCTGACAGATTCAAAATGTCCATTTTTCCTCGTACAATTGGTGATATGAGTAGCTGTAAAAATATCCCATAGCATAAATACGAGTGTATTAATAGATAACATAGTTAGATGCATGCTGGTATAAGGACTTTAAGCTAATCCAACAAATATCATGTTTGTGTATGTTACTTTGCTATTTTTATCTTTTTTAAATTGTGAAGTTCAGACTAGAATATAATTACTAATTCTCTTCATGCATAATACATGATGCTTGCTTGGTGTGAATTCACCCCCTGCCAACCATATTTATGGTAGGTGCAGGGTATTATGTAGATGTAGTGTTTAAATCAGTGTATAATTGGAGTATTATATTTTTGTACTCACCCTGATTGATAATGCATTTCTGGTGATGGGCCACCCCCTTACACACACGGTTTCGGCGGTGACTTGTAGTGTATTATATGGCTAGATAGATAATATGTGCATCATTAAGAGATCGTGGGTAGGATTTATAGGGAATGGAGGGAAGATTAGGAGATGCCCAGCTTGTACTTCACGAAAGATAGATCCACGGTTTAACGCACCATATAATGGAAGGAATGCTGCACTTAAAAGTCCTCTCCAATCAAGTGGAGACTGGGTGACTTCCATTGTAGAATCGCCGCTAATGCTGGGCCCTAGAACCCTAGAATTCAGGGTGGGACCAAAACTCTAATCACCACGCTTATCATCATGTGCCGAAAGGTTGAAGGGAAGTTCGCATTGTTTCAGCCTTCTTGACCTTGGGAATATAAACATATTAACTCCTCGCTGTCTCCACAGTGAGGTAAGATGAATATCAACACCTTTAAATTTACCCTGGGTTATGAAAAAAAAAGTCCCGCCTCCGACCACTTTTCTATGGTCAGAAAATGTCAATTTTCTCCTCATTAAAATTTAGATTCTTTTCGACCCCAATCCACCTTCCTCTTCCCTAACGTGAAAATACAGAGAAACGCATCTACATCTACATAATACCCTGCAAGCCACCATAAAGGCGTGTGGCAGGGGGTAAACTCTCACCAAACATGCACTACATATCATGCATAAAAATTGTAATTAAAAATTAAAATAGCAAAGCATACATGCAAAAACATGCTGTTAGTTGGGTTAGCTTTAAGTCCTTATACCAACATGCAGCTACCAATGTTATCCATTGCTACACTCGTACTGGTTACATTTATCGTTATCCCTAATAGTACGAGGAAAAAAGGACATTTTGAATCTGTCAGTTCGGCAATCTATTTCTCTAATTTTGTGATTATGGTCCAGTCTACCATAGTAAGTTGGGGTTCGCAAAATAAGGCATATCACACTTCGGACTGTTCCATTGACTTAGAGAATGGAAACGCTTTCACGCCTAAGAAAACGATTTTCAGCGGATGAATGTTGTCGACATCGGAGGACTGCGGTCCAGCAATACAGAAGCCTCTCACCACAACCCCGGAGATGGCCTTGGAACGAAATTGCGAACCGCCATTGCCGCTCCAGTCATCTCCTCCCTTGCACCCTCCATCGCGCGCTCGTCTTCCTTCACCCTCAACTCATCAACACATCACTATGGCGTAACATGCACTCATTAACATGCTCTCCACATTAACTCTATAGTTCTGCCAATGCAATATTGTTTCACGCAAGAACATTTTGTTGCCGTGAGGCCCTGTAAGGCTTCTGGTTCGAATGCATCTACATCTACGTAATACCTGCGAGCCACCATTATGGTGTGTGGCAGGGGGTGAAGATCACAGAACATGCACCATTGACATGAAACTAGGATATTTAATGGGGTCGTTTACCATATTTTTAAATGCCGAATCTGATAGAGTTTGTAAAATAAAAAGACCCGTATTTTTCCGTTTTTTGATCCGTCAATTATTTCCCGAGTTATAAGCGGCGAAAAACTAACGAACGGCGAAACGAACTAACGGCGAAAAACTAAACTGACATGCACTACTAACATGCAAACAAGCAACTATAGGGTCTCAATGTTGACGCCTAAGTATTTAATAGATTCTACGTTAGATATTTTCTTTTCTTCGATGCAATAATTATTGCATGTTTGGTGAGAAATCACCCCCTGCCACACACCCTCGTGGTGGCTTGCAGGGTATTATGTAGATGTAGATGAAAAACTGATGTTTTTAACCCATTCGGAAAAGTGGGCGTGGTGAAACCTCTGACGTATAACGACTTCGTCCAATCAAAACTAAGCCCGCGAAGCTTCTTTGCCTTATCGCAATGGGGTAACACAGCTGACTCGGCCAATGGGAGCGATTCCGACAGCATCTGTGCGAGCAGGCCTTCCGAGAATCCCCCTCCACTCCCTTCCCCCTCCCCTGAAAGCAGTCAAGGACGGGAGGAAAATGACGTCAATGTTATCACAGCAGCATTTTCGGTGGGCGTCACCTTTTACTTATTTTAATTTTTGATTTATGAGTGAATGGTTGTGGTTAGAAGATTAATTTTTTCACTAAAATTTGTTTTTCGTTTCCATCTAACGATTTCGTGTACAAAATTGCGATTTCGGTTACGAGTAAACGCCCCCATTGAGACACCATACATAATAGGGTCACAAGCGGCAGTATCTACATAATAAAAAAGGAATTATTGGTTGTTATTACTGCATCATACACTACAGACTACTCTAACAATATTTCACGTACCTACCTATCCCTTTTATACGCTGCCTATTGTGCTCTCTTATAGTACGCGGGAAAAAAGACATTTTAAATCTATCGATACGACAATCTATCCCTCTAATCTTGCTAATCTGATCAAACCTAGCATAATACGCCAGGTTTCTTAATATCCAATCTAACGTCTTCTGTAAACAAATCAGTTTCGAATTTACTTAAGAGGTTTAACCTAGATTTTAATCTGCTTTCCGATAGTAACTCTCATCCTAGTTCTTCTATTAAATTGGTGTCGCTAATAAATTTATCATAACTGCCTTTAACTAATCAAGCAGATCTCCTTCGCACACGCTCTAATTCTTTTATCATACCTTCCTCGTACGGATCCCATATACTAGCGGCATATTCTAAATGAGGCCTGAGAGGAGTAAAATAGCTTCTTTCTCGTCCTCTCTCATCGCATTTGCCTAGAACTCTTTTCACGAATCCTAATATACGGTTTGCTGCACTAGTTATTTCCCTGATGTTCCCTTCCATGACATGTCTTCAGCAATCTACATCTACACCTACACGATACCCTGCAAGCCACCGCGAAGGTGTGTGGCAGGGGGTGAAGATCACCAAGCATGCACTACTAACATGCAAACAAGCAACTATAGGGTCTCAATGTTGACGCCTAAGTATTTAATAGATTCTACGTTAGATATTCTCTTTTCTTCGATGCAGTAATTATTCCGGGAAAGCTTTTCTTTTTCCAAAAGTCCATTACCGCGCATTTCTCCAAATTTAATTCTAGCTGCCTAGAATATAAATACTGCATGTGCTTACCTTCGACGGGTAGACGGTGCGGTTTAACACAAGTGGTGGGGATGCACAAGGAAACGGATTCCACAACGACATCTACTGGGGATGTCTGGAGAGGTTGGCAACTCTGAAGATAGCTCCACAGCACCTTCTGCGCTCGGAGGCGTCCATCTCTAAGTAGTGACGGCCACTCGGACCAAGTTCACGGGACGCTTTAATCGGTCGCAAGGCCTCCTCGTTAAGTATATGAAGGTGGTCAAATAGTCATTCATCGCCTCTGCTGTCTAAGGAGTGGGGTAGGGGAGTTGCTGTCAAAGTCGAGCGCCGCGGACCACACCGGTGACAACTGGCGAATGATGACTGGCATGGGGTGAGACTTTATTTGAGAAACTAATTAAAGGGAAACATGCACTATTTTTTATAACTCTTTTAATGTGATGTTCATTAGCTGAAATGTGCTTGGCGAAAATTTTGCTGATTTATTAAGTTGTGTTACAAAGATTGAGAAAGAAAAGACAAAGACTCTTTGAAAATTGTACCTTTTCGGCAGCTTAAAAATACGACGTCATCGCAAGACGTCACGTCACTATGGGCGTTGTTTATCTGCTTATGCGTGGAGGTAAGTTGTTAAATGAATACTTGGCGATAACGTATGTATTTATCTCATTTTTTTAATGCAATGAACGATTGTATTTCGATTTTTTATTTACGTAGTATGGATGGTAACGAGCAAATCGTCCATTAATTATATAATGCCTGATTAATGCCCAAGAATTTCTACTACGTATATTCAATCGCTGGTTTTTTATGAGAAGAACGCCGCCATAAGGGAGTCAACCAAAGGAAATTATCGGAATGTGCTTTTTTTAACTATTTTTTCATTCATCGTTTCGTTCGAGAAACGGCTAAAAACTTCAAAACAATATATTCACTTCGTTTTCTTTTTAAAATAAATGTCTATCTCCGTATCAATATGGAACCTATACCGTGCAGTGACGTCAGAAGGTGTTTCCGGTCACGTGACTTTCGTCAATTTCCGGGAACATTTTAAGATCATTTAATAACCTTTGTGGTGGGCGTAGAAAAATTTGGCTTATATATTTAAAATGGTGGGAAAATTTTGCATCAAGTACATCATTAATCTTCGATAAACAATTTTCATGCATATTCCCCATATTTTCCATTAGTCGCGTTCAACTAAATGGTTATATCTACGTCAGACCATAATAATAATTAATTAGTTTGTCATTTGTTTAAATGTACCTATTTACATTTCCCACTATTACATTCGTGTATTCACTTAAAAATCACCGATCAACTGTTTTTGACGTCAAGAAATTCGTCATTCTGATGCTCATAAATCAATTTATGAGCAGAGTACTTAAAAGGCTTGAGCCTACAAGTAGAGCGTACCTTGGCGTTATTTGGTATTATTTCATTCCACAGGGTGTATTGCCTCATCATTATTTGCCCTGTGAAAAATAGCGTTATAAATGTCAAATACTGCCTACTGTTCCAAAAATTAAGTAGAAGAATACAACCGCTGAAGAATACAGACTTTCTTGTGGAAGAACTTTGCTCATGTGGTTTAACTAGCACAGCACGTCCTGTGGGAGAGGCTCAGAACGAAGACATTTGTTCTCTGTATATGAAATTGGAGAATTTGATTGTAGTCGGAGACACGGCATAGATACTCCATTGTTTTTATCACCGGAGAAAGAACATAATTAACTCTATTTTATGCGTAGTTCTTTTGGAAAGTAATTCTGGAAAAAATGATAAATGTAGTAAGGTGCCCGTAAACTTTTCTTACTTGACAATCTCTTACAAATTTCAACTTTCTTAAGCATGCTCTAATAGCAAATGCATTGGGGAGCCATCTATGATAATAGCACCATTTATTATTTATGGAGAGGAAGTATAATACCATGGGAATAATAGGACGTATAAATTTGATATCTCCAAGCGAAGTTTGAAACGCAGAATGAACGCACCCGTTTTGCCTATGTATTGCATTCTTAGAAGGTTACAAAAGTTACAAACAAGGGTGGTCAACCCTGTTTCATGTGCACGCATCATACGCCACTTTCAACACCCGCTTACAATATTTCTACTACCGATATGAGATTAAAGTTCATAATTTTAAATACACTATTTATATACCTTTCAGGTCCCATGGTGAATGGAAAATTTATATGTGATTATGAATATGTGATTATGACCGCCTTTTCGTCAAACCGGGTATGCGACAGAACAGCGTTTTTCATGAAGCAGTGTTGTACCACGAAACAGTACCTTCTGGCTGTTAGATGAGCACTTTGAGAACAAAAGAATGACGAAATGGTCGAACATCCAATCGATACAAAGTTGCCGAGTGCAGAGGGCGTAGTAATCCATGAGGATTTACATCAATCATGGTTGGAAGCACTCGATTTCACCGTGAAAATCTGTGACAGAGACAATAGAGTGCTGATAACAGCGGAAGATGGGTAGGGAGTTATGGCGAGAGGTGATCTTAGGCCCATTAAGCATACACACCACCGCATCTAATCTTCAGATCTTTTCTTTCAACAAACAAGCGACGAGTCCTTCGTGCAAGGAGATGACGCAAGCGTTTTCGTTCAGTGGATATCTAAGGAATTTCCTTCTCTGAAGAATGCTAATGGTTGAGGTCATCCCAGGTCCAGATCATCACCGATAGATCAAGACAACGAAGAACTATGGCTGAGGAATGTGCCTGACAAAAAATTTTCAAGCAAGATTTTGGATATTAAACTATTTCGACAATGAAGTGTTCGAAAGTTAGTATTTATTATTGCAGGAGATATAAAAATCAAATTTAATATGAAATAGACTTTAAAGTGTGCCTTTTCCTCCGCCATTTCAAACACGTTATGAAATGTCTCAAATGCATGGTATGATTGATGTGTGTAAGATGTCTTTGAATACCGGTGAAAATACTCTGAGATTCTTCTGAGATGTCTTAAAAATGCAAGGTATGATTAATGTGTGTAAGATGTCTTTGAATACCGGTGAAAATACTCTGAGCTTCTTCCAATCAACGATGAAATTTTACAAAATAAGCTTTAGCACTCATTTTTACACCAAAATGAGACATTCGAAATTTCTAGAGCAGATGCACCCTTTAATTCATCTTTGATTCACAGAATGACGAATTCACAGATTCACGAATAACCATAAAGAGAAAAATAATTATTTATTTTGATGGTTCAGGTGATGAATCGGACAAAGGATATTCCGCAATAATTTGCGGATGCCTGAACATACCTTTGGACTCAACTCCACTCTCAAAAATTAAATCAACCGTCGTTGGATTCCATGGCCTAGGAAACATAATGAAAGCTGTTTTTCAATGTTATATTGCCTTTAATGTTTTTAAAACAATTCAAAATAAAAATCTCACCGGTGATTTTCACACTTAAACATTATTATGTGTTTATATATTTGGGTAAATTTTATTTCCAAATTTATCGTTTCCTGTTGTGGAAAAGAAATTCCTTTCCCCTATTATACGAAAAGATAAAATAATTAATTTTATTTTTTTTGCAGGTGAAGATAGGGTTTAAAGGACGCAATTGTATCCCACAACCGCTATATTTCACACGGGGTCCCTTTTCAGACCCTCATACTTCCTACCACGCATTATTCCATCGAAACTACCCGTCCTTCTCCTGCCGCTACCCCGACTACGAAAAATTCTTATGACTATCACGTGCTTCAAAACACCCCCGTCCTTTATTATCTATTATTATCTTTTTTGAATCATGAGGTTTAGACTAGAATAATTACTATTCCTTCATATGCATGATATATAATATGCATTTTTGGTGTGAATTCACCCCCTGCCACACACTCTCGCGGTGGCTAGCAAGTTATTGCTTGTATGTAGATGTAGATAGCGCCACGCTCCATATTAGATTATATCTGTGATATTAGACTTTTCAATATATTTACGTCCCTACTCAACGGCCCTGTCATTTCTTTCATAGAAGTAAAAGATTCTTTTGCCAGCTCAATTCTTCTTCTTGTCTAAATGCTGCTATACACTATTTCCTCCAACATACGTATTACCTAGATAGCTGAATGGGGGCATTATACTCGGAACCGAAATCGCAATTTTGTACACGAAATTGTTAGATGGAAACGAAAAACGAATTTGGAATCGCTGAATCTTCGCTGCACACGTTCAAGTTCATAGTTTAAGCCTATTTCGTATGGATCCTATTTACTGGCAGCGTATTCCAAATGAGGTCTTACAAGGGAGAAGTTGCAAATTTCTCTATGACATGATGACCAGAATAGATGGGAGGGATTTGAGATGGCGGTTTGGAGGAGGAAGGTGAAAATAAATAGCACGATGGGTAGGAATTCTGAATTGAACCAATGGAGGAGTGGGGACACTCCATGGAATCCTACCCGAACCGGTAGAAAACTCATAATAGTCATTACTTCCCCTAGTTAGGGCAGAGGTGAGAAAATGTAGGTACGCTTATTATTTGTATGGATATGCATAGAAAGAAAATTAGGTGAAATAGTCTCAACGGTAAGTCCTCTTATGATAGATAGCGTTTTCTATTAATTCCTCCGGCTTTTATCAATCTTTTAAATTCAGAATTCAGGCCGTAGCCTACATTATAGACTAGTGCTGCTCTTTCAAATGTTATCGACATTTTGTATTCTTGAACAAAGTTCACTTATAATCTGTCTCGTGTGTGTTGCATTATCCTACCTACTACAGAGATTCGAGAGGAATTATCTGAGATAACAACAGAAGGATTTATTCGGGGGAAAAAATTGAAGAAGAGATAGGAATCCGTGATTTCCGACGAAAATAGCGCAGCAGAGAATGTGAGAGCAATAGACGCTCAACACGAAGAGGACAGGTGCGAATTGCCGACGTTCGCACGCTGATGCTTTCACTTTTTATCTTCAATTATCACGCATGGTGATTGCATGAGATTTGCGCAAAGTATATTCAAATATTCGTCCATCGTTAAGCGTGATTGGAAAACAAGAAAGTTCTTCTCTAACTCGTAGGAGATTATGAAAGCGTTAAAAATAAACTTTCGATGTCTTCGATCGAAAGTTTCGATTGCAACTGCATGGATCGAAGCAAAAAGAGCATTCCGTCATTCATTTTACGCCTTTTGTAAGAACACGGCTACCACTGCTACAGCAGACGACTAAACCTCCGAGTGCAAAAGCAAAGACCTACGTATGCAGATGAGCTGACCAACATATTCTTTAAATTGTTATACTAACTAACGTTTTTCATATTTTTTAGTGTTACTTCTACACAATGTTTACATTACGTGGAAGTAACATTTAAATAATACGAAAACAGTTACACAACTTTCAGTTCAGATTACGACCTCCGTAGGTGTGGCAGCTTTGGAGTATCCCAGCAATGTCGATCACATTTTGTGGGAAGACTAACCGAGAACTTCCGGAGTTCCTTATTCTGGGATTAGTACGACTACAACTCTTGGCCATATTTGACGATTGGGCCGCTTAATGGTTTCCCTTTGGCTGCCAGAACGATGGGAATACAAAGCTGCCGTTGCTGTAAGGCTCAGAACGAATGGAAATAACGAAGAATCAATGAATGCTTATATTTTAATTTATCCGGAGAAATTTTAGAGCTGTTGTTGTTGACTTTTTATTTGTTTTAGTTACCTTTATTGTTGTATTTAATCTCTGTGCGCATAATGGTAAGCATGCTTATATTTCTTCAGTCGCTATGAACTGATTTTCATTGATGAATTCACGAGATCATTGGAGAAGCGAGTCGGGTACTAACTGATGTCGTTCGCTGAACAGATGCAGTCTAGATGTGGGTTTAGACACGGATTTTGCCTGACACGTTCGTTCCGACAGTGCCACTCTTTGACTCCCCCTCCCCTCCTGTTTCCTTTAACTCTCTCCTCCCCCATACCCCAATCCTCTTTTTATGCATAAACATGGGCTCTCCTGACAAAATTTATCTTGACAAAGATTTCTGAGAAAGAAATATCTGCTTTTATATTCTACCGATAATCGACGGACTCGATAAGTAAAATAAAAAACATTGTTCTTTGTATCAATAGAGATATTACTGTTTGACTTAACACATTCCACAATTTTAAACACGAATCTGTCGTGCTTGTTACCACAGTTACCACACTTTGTTTCCAACAGGTTTCCAACAGACATCTTAAGCCTGAAGCCGTATTAAGACGACATATTGGCTGCATCACTCCTGTGCTTATCGAGAAGCGGAGTGTTTGCAACGAAACATTGTAGCAAAAAGGCTAAAGTGGTTGGAATGTGGCGATTCTATTTGTGTCTTAATTATTTAAGATATACCTATAGGGGCGGCTAATGCGTTGATTCTCACGGACCTTCACCGCTTTAGAATGTATTGCCATTATAATTTATTTGGTTTCTTATAGCTTAGTAGAACACTAGTGAGTCATTGTGTCCGAAGGCTTTCTTCAAAGATGCATTGCAATTGCAATTGCTCAATTCTTTCATTGGTCGAGGTAAGTTTTCCCTGTTTCTGTTGCATGGTTTACCTACTTATTTTCCTCAAACAGGGACGAATGGTTTATTATTGCTAATTTAATAGTTCCTATTGCTATTATAGGCGCCTAGAGTGCCTTAATTCCATGTGTGTGAGAATAATGACCGATCAAAACTGGAGGAGAATGGGATGTTTGCAGGAACAGGAAGGGAAAGATTAAAGTGTCCGCCGCGAGAGACTGCGTAGAAGTGGGAGTGAAAGTTGAGAGGGGAAATCCTCGGTTTGGAGAGAAGTTCCGGGGAGAGTCTCTGATTAGACGCGTCAGCTCCGAAAGACGACCACCGCTAAACTGCTCTCACGAGAGGAGAAAAGGGGGCGGAGTACCAGAGCGTCACGCTCACGACGGGAAAATCGACTCTTGTGCCTGGAGCAAGCAGGGGAAGACTAAGCGCTATTTTGGATCGGGAGGGAGTCTTGAGAGTGAGATAGATAAGTCATCAATGGTTCGCGAGGTTACTTTGTGGACGTTCTTGGCAGAGAGTGTAAAATGAAGTAAACTTTGCAATTCCACACTATTTATTGGTAACAATCCGACAGTACTGTCCCTTGAGAATGACATGAAAGTGATGAAACCAGTCGGGCTGTAACCAATAAATAGTGTGGTAGTAACCAACCAATACATAGTGTGGTAGTAACCAATCAATAGTGTGGTAGTAACCAATATAAAAATATACAAAGTTTACTTCATTTAACTGTATGTGAGATAGATATATTTTTCCATGCTGAAAACGATCACAGGTAGAATTCCACACTAATTCGTGAAAACTCAGCAATTCACGGCTTTGAAAACCGTACTTAGTTGCTGAAACCTGGGTCGGTGTTGAATTAAAAGAGTGGATTCTTACCTATTGAACTTTTTCAATATGAATATTCGTAATTTCCACAAAGTTACGCCTAAAAACACCTCCTATGATAGATATTTTTTATTTGATGCATGCGCATTATTTTGTACAAATATAAATATAATAATAATATAAAAAGTTTCCGAACTGCAGTAGATTTACAACTGACATTAAAACTATAGTGCTACATTTAAACACAAAATATTTCAATTAGAATATTCTATTGAAGTAAGGAAATACAAAATTAAGGAGAGTACACATCAAATTACTATTTGCATAAGGATACATGTAGAAAAATGATAAGAAAATACAATAGACACATTATAAGTATGTAATTAGTAAAGAGTTTATAATATAATAATAATGTGGCCACAGCCAGTAACTAAATTATATATGACGTCAGGCAATTCCTCCCCCTCTAAGCCGAAAAGACGGTTAAAAACATGGAGTTTAAAAGAAGAAAGGGAGGGTCCTTCAAGAAGAGAGGTGGGTGCGGAATTCCAAAGGTGTGAGGAGCTGACATGGCAAGGCTTGCGAAGACACTCAGAACGGAACACTGAAGAAACAAGCGAGAAAAGGGAATCTGAAACGAATGTCTCCCGGAACAGACGCGAAGAGAGGAACAATCCTTCCCTCATGTGTACTTCTCTCTGTCTTCCCCCCGTAAGGTCGAGCACTCGTGCATTTCACGTCACCATAGAAGTATTATTGCAATGAATCAGTCATTCACACATGCCGCTATCACCGTGCATATATATCCGTGACGCGAAGGGGGAAGGGGAGGGTGTGTGGTAGGAACACTGTTACGATGCACAAGTCAACTAGGCCTTCCGGCACGTTGGGATAGGGAGCCATTGTTACTAATTCCAAGGAGGTTAGAATCAGAAATGGGAAGGGTACGAAATGGGGAAGTAACTGGGGCTTAGTCACAGTTACTCTCCTAAATATATAAGTATAATGAGTTGCAAGTAGCGAGTACTAATTTTAAGAGTAACTAGTAAACAGTTACTAGTAGATTACAGATACTGTTTGGTTTAAATAAGAAATGGATCTCAGAGGGCATTGCGAGAAGATCTATTGCATGCTGTTTCTTTTTAAACATTATTTCAGCACACTGTTTTTAACAGAAATATTCACACGCATGTCTCGGCCATGACAGGTGCCTGACGAGAAATATTCGGCAACATGGAAGGAAGTATGATGAGACCTCATTGCAACGAAAGTTGAAAACCGTAAAATATCGAAATGACTTCCGGCTTTACTGTCAATAGTGCGGGAGCCATCGACTTCCAAAAGCATCGAAGAGCATTTGCCAGCATTGGGTTTGAACTTACCTTGCGATATACAAAACCAGAGAGTAACGATTATTTTCAGAAAACCATGAGTAGATTACAAGTAATAAAAAATATCTAAAAAGTAATCATTACCTGTCACTCAGTTCCTTCATTCAGTTACTCCCAATCAATGGTTAGAATGAATTGGAGGAGGCATCGCAGCTGAATTGAGAAGCCAGCGGCCATCATGGTAGGCACGGACATGCGGCCTTACTATATGCTCGCAAATCTCAAACGGATGAAGTTGTATTCACGCTGTAAAAAAAGTGAATATGGAATGAGTTTTAAAAATTGGTCAAAAAACTGTTGAAAGAACGCAAACATTCGCCAAATATATAGTTTAAATATTAGATTAAAATCGAATCGTCTGCATCTACATAATACTCTAAAAGTCTGGCAGGGGAAGAATTCACACAAAACATGCATTAGGTACTCTATTTCTGTGACTATGGTCCAGTCTACCATAGTAAGTTGAGGTTCGCAAAATATTTTTAAAGTGATATCTGAAAATATATACTTGAAATTTATGTAAGAGATTGAGTCTGAATTTCAACATGCGATCTGATAATGATTCCCATTTTAATTCATTTAATAGACTGGTTACGCTGATATAGTTATCGTATCGTCTCTTTACAATGCTTGCCAATCTTCGCTGCACACGTTGAAGTGTTTTATTTAGGCCTATTTCGTATGGATCTCATATACTAACAGTGTATTTCAAATGAGGTCTGACAAGGGAAAATCAGCTAATTTCTCGTACATGAACCTCACATTTGCCCAGAACTCTCCTGATTCATCCCTCTTTCCTATTACCCAAACTACCAATTTCAGTGAGAAACTCTCATGGGAATGGGAATGCATTCCTATGTCCACTCCCTTTTTTAAAAAAATAACCTTAGGAATATTACCTGAGTCCGCTGCGATGAAATTTAGGTAATATTTCATGGTTATTTAAGATTTGATAAGTAAGATAAAGTTTCCATAAGAGACCGTATGAAACGCGATGTTTTTTGCGGAGTAGGGTTGGCATAAATCGTACCCAACCACCCCCATTCTGGCTTCACGGCCAATGATGCTAATAGGTGACTGGATGTACTGGAGAAGGCATGGGTTAGCAAGCCAATAACACTTCCTCCAGTGAATTTTAAACTCCGTGGTGAATTCATTATTTTTTCATGCAATAATGACGGTACACGAATTAATTAGTGAATTAGTAGTAAAGATACCAAATAACTAAAGTCTTTATAAAGAATGGCTGTTTTATCTTTCACAAAAAGATAAGGTTCATTAGCAACGTCATGAAAATTTAGAGGGGGGGAGGAGCTTAGAAATATCTACATCTACGAGATACACTGCAGGTCTCCGCGAGGGTGTGTGGCAGGGGGTGAAGATCACCAAGCATGCACTACTGACATGCAAACAAACAACTATAGGGTCTCATGCTACTACATTGTTAGTATCTATAGTATTTAAGGGGTTAACACATGCATCATACACTACAGACTACTCTAAAATATTTCCCCCACCTATCTCTATACTATGCTGCCTTGTGGGTTCTCTTATAGTACGGGGGAAAATGGCATTTTGAATCTATCAGTACGTCAATCTATCTCTCTAATCTTATGTATCTGATCGAATCTAGCATAATTCGCTGGTGTTTTTAATATATATCTAATATCTTCAGTAAAGCTATCCGCTTTAAATCCGTTTAAAAAAGGTGTATATATAACTATACTGTATATGTACTATATATATAACTAACTGTATATATAACTAACTGTATATATAACTAACTACAAAGGTAACATCGCTCTTTTGTCTTCTCGTCACATTTCCCAAGTACTCTTTTTATAAATCTTAGCTTTCTCTTTGCTCGGCCGCATATTTCCCGGATGTGTCGTCCCCACGATAAATCTTTAGTGATTGTGACACTTAAGTACCTTATGGTTTAAACGCTTTCGATTTTCGTGTTACTAATGCTATAGGATCGCTGTATCGAATTATTTCTCTTCCAAAAAGTAATAGCTACACACTTTTTAAGGCTAAGTGTTAACTTCCATTAGTCGCACCACACTTGAATTGCATCTAAATTCCTTGCTAAGCGATATCCTGCCTTCTTCTTTTGATATACCCCTGTACACTACCGCATCGTATGCAAAAAGTCTAAGCTTACTATTAACTACGGTATCCTGGGGAACTCCCGATTTGACTTTGATTATGTCCGGCATGATACCATCTATGACAACCGTCTACTCTCGCCCACTTAAGAATTCTTTTATCCAACATACAACGTCTTTATTTTTGCCAAAACTCTCCAACTTCAAGATTAATTTAAAAAGAGGAACTTTATGGAATGCCTATTTAAAATCTAAAAATATCGCATCAACTTCAGTACTGTTTTCGTCGTAGACTAAAATATCGTGTACGAATCAAGCTAATTGTCCCTCGCAAGATCCACCTTTCCGGAACCCATGATGGCTGTTTATGAGTAATCCTTGACTATCCAAATGCCCCATGATCGAACTGACTACTATGTGCTCAAATACCTGACAAGAGATTGACGTGAGTGAAATGGTCGGTATTTACTAGGTTTTTCCCTATCAGATAGATACTGAGCATTTAATGGGGGAAGTGGGAGTCGAAACAATGGATAATCAGCGTCATTATGTGCATAATAGGCCCCTTACCTTCGGCAAATGACACAAAATGGTGATATTAGTGAATACTTGACCTCCGTTGACCCCTAGGGTGGGACAGTAAAAATTTAACTCCTCATCAAGCCAAGTCTACGATTCACAGAATACAGCTTGTTTTTTCTGCACTTCAATCCCGTTGCTGATATTTTATTTCCTCGTTCAAAGCAATCCCCAAGTGTATGTCACCGCAGAAAATCTAAGAATCGTGCTCTTTTTAAAAAAGAGAGTTCAAAATTTTTATTGTCAATGACAGATGCCGTAGAGGGATTACAGTTACAATTTGGGCAAATATATAGATCTATGTTATACCCTGTGAGCCACCGCTAGGGTGTATGGCAGGGGTTGAAGTTCACCAAACGTGCACAACTTACACGCAACTTGCACGATATTTTACACGATACAACGTACATGATATTTTTCAGAATACCTAGTTAAGAGCGCCAAGTGAAGCATACAAACACTCTATTTCCAGCAGGAAAGCGGACGAATATTTCAGCGTGTTTCGAATATTTCAGGGTGCTCGGCCTTTGGTCGCGTCCTCAATAGCATCGGGAGGAAGGCGATGTGTCGGAACAAAAGGGTTTGCAGATCGAAATAAGTGAAATACCGAATCGCTTTTAATAGCCGCGAGCCAACCTCGCTTGCGTATGTCATGCTTCGTCGCCTGCAAGTGTTGGCTTGATCGAAGGGCACGGCGAATCCTTGGCGTTAAGAAAAGACTGGGGAGGATCGTGGCAATGCATGGCGCCGAAACATGGACGTGAGGGAAGGAGGATAAAAAAGAAGCAGGTTGCAAAGAAGAAAATCAATTCTAAGACGGAGGGGCTTGGAATCGCAGGGGATTAGAGATCTGATTGGGAAAATAAGACATGGTCAAGTGGATGAAGCGCGAAGGAAGATAGTGTTTTAAAGAAGGTGATGAATGGAAGAATACAAGGTAAGAGAGTAAGACTACCGCGTTATTTGTATCGAATGATGAAAGGTGGTCATCTACGCGATACCCTGCAAGCCACCGCGAGGGTGTGTGGCAGGGGGTGAAGATCACCAAACATGTACTATTGACATGCAACTAGGATACTACATGGAAACATGATAGATAATAGGGTAAACTGCTTATAGATGGTTAGTATCAACAAAGTAATAAAGGGATTGCTTGTTGATATATTCATCATGCAGTACAGACTACTCCAACATTACATCACCCACCCATCCCTTTGCTATGTGGACTGTTGCCGACTGTGGAATGCGGGTGTAAAGAAGAAAATCATTCGCAAGATAGATGTGTCCAACTGCATGAAATATTTAATCACTGTGTATGTTCAATCTGGAGATCGGTTAGGTTGTAGAATTTGGAGTTCATTGAATGCTAAGCCCAACAAAGTGTGAAATTCACGCATCAAGGTAAGGTTCCTTTCCTTGTTAGTGCCACCTGTGGTTTAACAGTATAATCCGGTAGCCAGGACGCCACAGATCTTGAATTGGAGCTATTAAGAAGAATTTAAATCCACCTCAACTGGTGAAAGTCATAATATAATTGAAGAGATCGAAATAGAATTTCAACATTGTCACTAGGATTTTCCCAAATGAAAAATGGCTAATGATATCAAATTCATTCCTGGGTGTCGATAGACACTGAATAGTGAACAGGTTGGAGCACTGATTACGAATAGCATGCAAGGATGGAGAGATCCGTGAATTAATAAGATCAAGGGAAATTTATGAGCCCCAAATAACAACGCACTGACTGGCATATGGCCTATTACACAACGCATCACTTGAAACTATTCGTGAATATCTTTTAATGAGGCAACTTAGCCTCATTAAAAGAAACACCGAGAATTTTATTTCAATAAAAGAGCGTTTGTAATTGCTTTTTCCATATACTTTGGAATCATCAATAGAATAGCGAATCATAACCGACTCCAAGGACAACCTTTTCAAAGACAATTGAATACACAATTGACAAATACTCGATGTAAATAACAATTTAGAAATAACAAAAATGTCACAGTAGTCTCAAGAGAAACATAAAGGTTAACAGACATAATATATGCAGAAGAGAACGTTTATTCCTACAAATGTGCACCAAAATGGTCATTTGTGCACATCGGAATGACATCGCTATGATTATTCTCACCATTTATTTGTAGTTTCTGCGATAAGAGCTCGTTTTTTAAAAACTGCACCTAGCATTTGCGAATAAATCATATTCCCACGAATTTTAGGGTCTTGGTTGGTGGCCATTTACAGAGAACACTCATATATTCACAAAACATTTCACCGAAAATAAAGTATTATTTATCAAATGTATTTAGATATTTCAAAGCATTTTTTTCGTTATTGTACATTTTGATGTTTAATTGACTACTTATCCTAAAATATTTTGCCTGTGTGAGTATTTATTCGTTATAATTTATTTCTTACCCCATAGCTAAAATTATTTAGAAGTTTTATCTAAAAACTGTTTACATTCTCGAGATATTTGCGCTATAACAAAATATAAAATCGACAAATAGTGTGTAACAAGAGAAGAAACCTTGACTTTCCCTCTCTATGTTGGCTCAAATTTAGTCCGAAATTTGTCCTCATTGATTTCTGAACAGAAATATATTATATTTTAGGTATAATTGCTGTGCAACATTACCCACATTCGACGAAAAAGATCTTCCTCATATTACTGTTTCGTTGTAAGTGATAGCCCAACTGTTTTACTTTTAATTTCGTGACATTCGATTCAATTGGAGACTCTTTCGTGACCCTGACACTCACGGTTTCATCCATCTTTTATCATTTCGGAATGGTGCACTCCTCTCCAGGGGAACGCATATTTACCCTTAATATTTAACCGACCTTCATGGATTCGTATCGATTTCAATTAACAATAAGTACCGAAATGCCAATGATCAATATTCTGGTTACCATGGAGAAAACGGGAATTCGATAGTGAATCCTATCGATGACCCGAGTAAAATGGAAACGAAATTGTCAGTTGATTTATGTTGGCTATTTAAGTGATCTTAGATTTTAAAAATACACTAAATATATCCAATAAATATAGTTAAATTTCAAAAACTATCATTAATGAACATTTATCAGCAGAAAAGTTGTACGGTGAATATAAGCTTTTTAGCATCGACAACATGGAAAAAGATTTCCTTCGTGAACTTACAATACTCATAAGTATCTACACAAATATAAAAAGGAAATTCTGGACGAGGAAGATGTGCCACCGGTCTTGCCTAAGGCATTTGTTTGTACTTTCTGTAGTGTTCACAAAGATTTCCTTTGAAATTTTGTATTCCGCAACACAGTGTTTTAGTAAATATTCAAGGATAACTATAGAAATGGGTTAATGTCTCGACTTAAGTATTTTGACTTACATACGGGCAGACAGAGACGGAAGGCGAAACGGGAGACTAATTGGGGTTTTAGGACTTGATAACCGAGAAGAGAATGAAGTTTCCTGGAGAATAAATGCAATCTCATTTTCAGGTGCCCAATTTTCATTTGCTAGTACATCTCCTTAAAAAGGTAAATATCTGGAAAAATGTTCTAGAGTTTCAATAAAACATTTTTAAAAGATAAAATAGCAAATACTTTTAATACGCTTGTGACAGAATCAAGCTCAAGCAAATATTTGTTTTTCCTGGTCAGATAAGAAGTTGCTGATAATCTCTGACACATTGAAATTCTTTCAAAAACAAAGCATATTACATTAATTGCTACCTTTAAAAATGAAAGGATTTAATAAACATTGTAAAAAAATGCATTAATAATCAATGAAAACAATACTTAGTTTAGAAAAAATGTACAATGTCAATAAAAAAAGATGAAGGAAAATTGCATACACAATTAGGACACTGGTGGGTAGAGGTTTTTTACAAAACAGTGAATTTAAATTTGAGTAAAAATTAAACAAAAATGTTTTCATAAATCCTAATTTCGTAATAGAGGCCGATTAAGTAATATCGTTCTTAGCTTGAAATTTTATCAGCATTCTCCAAGTGAACTCCCACAAACCTAAAAAAACAACCTAACTAAAAAAATCTTAAAACTTGGAAAGTCTTTGGAGGCCTATCCAATTGGTGCTAGTGGAAAAATGAGTAAAAGAACGCTTCAAGCTCTCAAATGAAATATAAAACCCATGGGTGTCAGAGCGAGATCCTCGGTTCGAAATACGTTATTTATTCACGAAATGGTTTCGGGTGCGAGCGATAAGGACCGGCCGTTGAAGAATCCGGACGGCACCGAAGATGCCAAGGTTAGTCAAGGACGGCTACTGAGGTCAGTCCATCCCGATGGCGGCATTACTTTCTATTAGTGGCCGGTAGGAGGAGGATGGGGGGCTGGTGTCCACCTTTGGCTCGCTGACGCATCGCACCTATCTCCATGGAAACTTCTCAACATAAACACATATCGACCACTCCCTTTACGGAACTTTGCTTACACGCCGACGATGCCACCATTGCAGCACGTAACTGATGGCTAGAATAGGGGGCCCATCAGTACCTTTTCTGCCAGGAAAGTCCCGTTTTTATTGAAAAAGTCCCGAGTTAATTCGTCGAGTCCCACTTTTTTAAAGTATCTTTCAGCGAAAAATTAGTGAATGGATTTTTTTTCACGTTAATAACACTTATTTCAATCGCACTATCGATAATAATAATCGCTGATATTTTACATGATATAAGTAGCTAGAGGCTATTTATATTAAATAACTAATATTTTTTCCGCTGCAATTAGAATTAATGTTTATACACACTCGTAGCATGCATGCTTAGTCCATGTTTGGTGAGCAATCACCCCCTGCCACACACCCTTGTGGTGGCTTGCAGGGTATTATGTAGATGTAGATGTAGATGTAGCAGTAATTAATGAGCAGCATAACAATAATATTTTTGTATTTTAAATTCCCCTTTTTTCAAATTGTCCCAGGTTTTATAAGTAAAAATTTCAGAATGCCCCAGTTGGAAAATAAAAGAATGAAACTTTGTTAGGTTCACTTTATATTTAAATAGACACGACCCGGGTTTCATAACGTAGTTACATCTTCAGGTGTAACTACGTTATGATACGTGATAACTACGTGACCTGAAGATGTAACTACGTTATGAAACCCGGGTCGTGCCTATTTAAATACAAAGTGAACCTAACAATGTTTCATTCTTTTATTTTCCATTATGGAAAGGTATCAAGCCTGAAGTTATCAGCTAATATCCCAGATTTTTAGGAAAATTTATGGGATCCCTAGGCTAGACAAAAGTGCCGACGCATGTTACAGGGCCTCCTAGACATAATATTAGACTGGCTGGAGGAGTGGAGGCTGAAGATGAATCCTTCTAAGTGCGCAGAGCTATGCTTCACCTTCAAAGATGCCAAACGTGACAGCTTTCTCCTGGCACTATACAAAAAATGGGGTCCTTTACCATATTTATTTTTATTGTCGAATCTGATAGAGTTTGTAAAATAAAAAGACCAATATTTTTCCGTTTCTTGATCCGTCAATTATTTCTCGAGTTATAAGCGAGAAAAACTGATGTTTTTAACCCTTTCGGAAAAGTGGGCGTGATGCAACCTCTGACGTATATCGACTTCGTCCAATCACAACTGAGCCCGCGAAGCTACTTTGCCTTATCGCAATGGGGGAGACTCAGCTGACTTTGAAAATAGGAGCAGTTGCGACAGCATCTTTGCGAGCAGACCTTCCGAGAACCCCTCTCCACTCCCTTCCCTTCCCATAAGAGCAGTCAAGAACGGGAGGAAAATGACGTCAATGTTATCACAGCAGCTTTTTTGGTGGGCGTCACCTTTTGCTTATTTTAATTTTTGATTTATGAGTGAATGGTTGTGATTAGAAGATAAATTTTTTCACTAAAATTATTTGTTCGTTTCCATCTAACGATTTCGTATACAAAATTGCGATTTCGGTTCCGAGTAAACGCCCCCATTGATGACACAGGTGACTGCAGTGACATTTTTCGGCGTGACATTGGACGAAAAACTGACCTTTGACGACCACATCAATAGCGTTCTCCAAAAAACCTCAAATTGCAAAATAAACCTCTTTCTCTGTCCTTCCTCAAAATGGCTCCCACCCTCTCGCTCAGCACAACAGCAAGTCCTTAAATATCCTTAAAAGTCCTAAATAATAAATCAAAAGTCCTGTTTATTCTTTTTCCTCCAGTTTGTATACGATTGTCTGTGGCACAGCTCAATCCCATCACCACCGTAAATTACAAACTTAGGCAAACAACACTATCAGACATCTTTACGGTCCCTCCTGGATCGCTCCAAACTCTAATATACATAAAGGGATCAAAAATTTTCGCTCTCCAAAATTCAATAGAAAAATTCTAAGTACATATATTCAAACCGTCAGATATTACACTAACTAACTACTTTCCGCTCTTTGACCCCTTCCCTTACGCCCAGCAAATTCAAATATCCGCAAAATATGTCTCGAACCAAAATCCACAAACCAAATCTCGCCTTCCTAAATTCTCAACGGAAACCACCCACATTGCAGATATAAGATTCCCAGTTGAGTCGAAAATCACAATTATTGTCACTATTTATTGATTGTGAATGTAAGATTACTGCTATTTTTGGTGGACAGTTGAGTGAATAAATTACGGAAGAATCGCTTACCGTCCAGAATTTTTATTTCCGCGCCTACAAAAGTTATTTAAAAATGTTAATTCGTCGCATTGTTTCCCGTTTTTCTTTCTGACCGGCGCAAAAGAGCTCTCAAATGTAATTTTTTTACTTCCAAATGAACAGCTAAATGAAGCTGAGGGGTAGGCTCCGGGCTCTTCAATTTCACTATGGGCCTCATCCTATTCTTGTACCCCGCATTCACACCACCCGGTACTACACGAATGCCAGTCACTAGTGCCTTGTTCCCAAAAAGAGGTAAGTTACAACAATATCCTAAAATAATATAAGATGTTTCCAGATGAAGTGATGCCACCTCATTTAGTACTGTCCAGGGAAATTGCAAACACCAATTGATAGAACGATTGATAGAATAGTGAGAGAAGGTTTGAATAGGTATTGAACTCACAGATTTTTATGCATATTTATACAGTAGAGCACCGATAATCGGTTCTCTATTATTTTCTGTATTACGCATATTTTTTATTTTCTTTAACTATTTTGACTTTTCCTTTGTTCAAGAATCCTATGGCCAGCAGAAAATAATGATGAGAAGTTTTTAAAGCTAATAACGGATAGCGCATTGTGTATGTTAAAAGCTGGGCAGGGATTGATTCATTTACCCCAACATGGTGCATGTCACATGGGTCTCACATGCTCTACACAGATTAGTAGAGGAGATAATATCCAAGTTTCCCTATGTAAATGCGGTGGTTTCAAGCGTAATAAAAAGATTTTTGAAGGCACCATTCCGCATTGCTGTTATTAAATTAATTATCAGGGACTTCGGTTGCTTCAGGGCCAAAGGTGACAGCAGAAGAGCTCGAATCGTTAAGCAATGCCCTACCACCTCGCGAGAGGTTGAGAAGTCATTTTCATTCTAAAAAAATAATCCTGACTGACTCTCAGCATCAGTTTACAGGAGAGCATTTAGATAAATATATTGTAATGTAATTTGTAAAAGGTAAATATTTTGTGTTTTATGTTTCTTCAATTTATAAGGCAATTTTTTGGAGTTTTATCCTCTTTGCTCTCCATCAGTTTTACCAAAAAGTAATCGTGTATTTCAACCCGAACTTAAGATTTCAGATTCTTCCTTCTGGCAATAAGCCGCATTATGTTTCTAGATGGGCGCGGTGGCGGAGGGGTGAAGTCTTCGCCTTCTAATCTTGGGATTACGGGTTCGAGTCCTGCCTGGGTGGGTATTTCACCAACCAAGGTGTAGATGTATATCAAGTTCTGTTTGACTGGTCCCTGGAACACCTGATTACAGGCTTAGCCTTTTGAGATTCCAGGATCGACAGAATTGTCCGAAATGCAAAAAATATTTTAAGTGCCTATTTTAAAATTTTTAGTGCCTATTTAGGCTGCCTGTTTCTTCATTTTTAGTGCCTTAATGTCCTCAGCTTAGTCATTACGGAGCAAGAAATAATAGATTTGACAAGAAAAACAGCTCATGAAAGCAAATAAATAAACGAAGAATGAAAAGAATTTTATTAGTTTCATGAGCGAACTAAATTCGATGGAACCCATACAAATCTGTTCTATTCTGCCCCCGGACAACACTATTGTAACGACCGACCAAAAATTTCGCCAACCTACTTTGAACACGTATTTCATCCGTTTTTAGGAACAAGTGGAGTGAGATTCGCAGCAATAATTATTGCAGCAATTTTCGATTGCTGCCTCTTCAGTGGATGCACTTCACGACATTCGAGTATGACATGCCAACTCAAATGCCGAACGCTCAGATTCTTAAGCGTAATGGTGCGAAAATATTTTCATCTTAACGTTAGAATTTTAACTTTATATTACACCGAGGTTTAGCAAAAGTTCCATAAGGCCATATGGAGTGATATGCTATGCAAAATCTTTTCAGAATAAGAAGTTTATCTATGGAAAAAAACCCTACATTCAGGAATTAATTATTCATAAATAACACGATTAAACATTATTGAACATTTATGTTGGTACACATCAAGGCAAGTGATATTTAAAGGCTTTTCTCCTAATTTGGCTGACCTGTTGGTATAGAGTGGCTTGAAAGCGAATTTTAATATATTTTAAGAAACAAACTCCCCTGAATTCAGTATCTTATTTACTCAACTCGCCTCCGGCCAACGCAACCTCTTCTAGATTGCTGTTTATGATGCGTGCTCTATTTTCCTTGCCTAGTTCACAAGTTATGGAGTAAGCAGTTACAAATTTAAATAACTTCTGACAAAATTATATTTTGAATCCTTCTTCTGAAACACTCCTTGTCCCATTTCCAGACGTTTTGCTTTCATCGCCAAGCGAAATGCACAAAGAATGTTTCGAGAGAAGATGCTACGGAAGAAAAAGGAAATACGAATGTGGGGTTCAGTGGGGAAGACTTAGTTTTCAGGCGATCCAACTGCTTGGGAATATCGCACCTTCTGACCTAAACTCAAACCTGAGACAAACATATAATTAACTGTGTCCAATTATAGAAACAAAGAGTAACTTAGAATCTTCCACGTAAAATTTAAAATTCGGCTCGCGTATTAAATATTTTGGGGAAGAATCGAAAGTTGCACTTTATTTCTAAAAACAAGACAAACACAAAATATCGCCACCATTGTATCTACGTCTACGTCTACATAATACCCTGCAAGCCACCATAAAGGTGTGTGGCAGGGGGTGAATGCTCACCAAACATGCACTACATATCATGCATAAAATAGGATTACTGTTAACATATTAGTCTAAACTTCACGATTTAAAAAGATAAAAATGCAAAAACATGCTGTTATTTGGGTTACCTTCAAATTCTTATACCAAAATGCAACTACCTATGTTATGGATTGATTCGCTTGTATTGGACATATTTGCCGCTATTCATGTCTACATCTACAACTACACGATTCGAATACACGATGTACCTATGATTAGAACACCCCAATCTTCAGTTGCCAGGTCGACACGATACCAAACGAGGAGGAGTAAAGTTTTCCCCTGCCACACACCTTTATGGTGGCTTGCAGGGTATTATGTAGATGAAGAATGGCAAGCACGGCTGACAAATACAATCCATTCACATCTAAAATTTGCTGTTACCAAAAACTCGAATACAGTTTTCGCCTCCCGAAAGTACACTCATCAAGTTACAAAATCCATTCAGGAAAGTGTGAAAAAGGTCCGGGACACAATGGGAGATGAAAAAATTGAAAGCCGGTGAGTCCACGACCTTGAGAGTCACGAAAGGCCGGCGATAAGATCAAGGATGCTGATAAAATCTGGTCGAATGGTTGCACCTCATGAAACTAACTGAACATTAAGTGAGGCATAAAGATATTCCATGCACGCCACCGCAAGTGTGTGTGGCAAGGGTTGACTCCAGTGGAAGGATTCAAATAATCTAAGTTCTAAGTCTAATCAGTCCCGAATACCGTTTTATGTATACCTACGTGATGTGATAAAAAATATCTGATATTCTTTATTGAGGGGATCGGGTTGGTGTGGTGGCTAAAGTACTGGCCACCCATCTCGAGGGCCCGGGTTCGATTCCCGGCAGTGGCGGATGTTTCAGTGGAAAACCGGTCCCCACTTGAGTACCTATAGTGGAGGGCATTTCAAGTTCAGTACTCCGTCTATCGGATGGGACGTTAAGCCATGGTCCCCTTGGCGCCTTTCGTTAAGAGTAGGCTAATGCCGACGCCGGGTTTCTCTCCACCCTTCCTCCGTTCCCTAAATAACTCCTACCATTACCCAATTATCCACCTATCCTATATGGCGCAAATGACCTCAGCTGTCGGTCACCTCCCCTAAATAACTAACCACCCAATATTCTTTATTGATAGTTCTTAAAGAATATTCATTTATTACTCAGCATCAATGTTTTCCCCTCAAAGTAATCCCTCTCAGATATGATACGTTTTTTCCAAACTTGGAAGCACTTCTGGGATTCACTTTTCGGCATAGAGTTCAGCTCCTTCAGCGATTCTGTTTTTATCTCATCAATGGGGACAAAACGTCGTCCTATCATGGTTCTCTTCAGCCTCGGGAAGAGAAAGAAGTCGCAAGGGGGCCATGTCCGACAAATACGGCGGCGGAGGGAAAATAGCGGTTCGCTGTTTTACCCAAAAATAACGAACATGCAATGAGGTGTGAGCATTATCGTGGTGCAATTTCCACGAATTGTTTTGCCACAACTCTGAGCGTTGCCGTCGGATTGCTTCACGCAAATGGCACATAATTTCCAGGCAGTATTCCTTTATGACCGTACGGCCATATGGCAGGAATTCATGATGCACTGCGTCATTGAAATAGAAGAAAACAGTGAGAATTTATTCCCGTTATTTTTTTATCACACCACGTATTTGAAAAATTGATGTAATGAAAGGTAATAAAATATATTTAATAATTTTAATACCACAACAGAGACTAAACAAAAACAATTACGACATTTGAAGGAGTTTAAAAATCGTAATGATAGTATCTACATCTACATCTACATCTACATGATACCCTGCAAGCCACCGCGAGGGTGTGTGGCAGGGGGTGAAGATCACCAAGCATACACTACTAACATGCAAGCAAGCAACTAAAGGGTCTCATGCAACTAGATTGTTAGTATCTATAGTATTTGAGGGGTTAATACATGCATCATGCACTACAGAATACTCTAAAATATTTCCTCTACCTATCCCTTTCCTATGCTGCCTATTCTGTTCTCTTATAGTACGGGGGAAAAATGCCATTTTGAATCTATCTGTACGACAATCTATCTCTCTAATCTTATTTATCTGGTCGAATCTAGCATAATACGCTGGTGTTTTTAATATGTGCCTAACATCTTCAGTAAAGCCATCCGATTGAAATTTCTCTAATAGATTTAATCTGGACTTTAACCTACGCTCTGATAATGATTCCCACCCTAATTCTTGTATTAATTCTGATACACTACTCAACCTATCGTAACACCTTTTGACGAACCTAGCTGCTCTACGCTGCACACTGTCTAGTTCTCTCATCAAACCTAATTCATTAGGATCCCATACACTGGCTGCATACTCAAGGTGGGGCCTAACTAGAGTATTTAAGTGAATATGAAGTGCCATTTGTTGAACATCCGTATCGTTAAATTCAACAAAAAAAACATCGACCTTCTGAACCGGATGAATCCCACTGCCGCTGGGTGATTACCATGAACACTATTATAACAATATATTATTCAGTGTTCTTGGTAATCACAAACTAAGCATCCACTCACATCGCGTGAGTAAAACCGCACTGGCGTCGCGCGCAACATATTGTTGCAATATACCTACATTTATTTTAAAGAAACTAAACGACAAAAATAAGTTGCCCCGCATGCAATACAGCTTCTAAGCTCATGCTTCCAAAGTACGGAGTGGGCACGCCACAAAACTTGAACAAATATATGTGGTTAAAGGACATAAACGCGATGAAAAATTGCAAACAATTAATTTAATATGATGTAGGTACATGCAATTTGGAGCATCATCCAAAATAAGTATAAAACGTTTTGCCTACCCTGCCTCAATTTCGAACCTAATACCATGTGCATAAGACTCTGAACCAATTGAAGCGCCTCAGGCATCTGCTCCTACTTTCACTTCGCCAGAAACTGGTTCTAACTCTGGTTTCCCCATATTTTGATTATAGCTCAATTATTTTCTCACTCAGATGTTAACTCAAAACTCTGCACAAAGCTGCAGCGTCTTTTGAAGACTCCCATTTGCATTTGTTCTAAACATCTTTTATGATGAACATCTCCCCCCTATTATGAGAAAATGAAATGGCTGAAAATGGATAAGCGCCGATAACTTTAAATGGCTTTATGCTTGATCAAGTTCCTAAAATCCAAAAATTCCACGTAATTGTAAGAAAATTTTATATTTATACAATGAAAATACAGGACAAAGGTCAACTCGAGCCACCGAGATTTACTATGTTCCTAAATTCCATTCCTTAATATTTAAGAACTCTTTCCTCATTTCCTCCTGCAAATCATGGAATTATTTACCTGAGAATGTAAGAACATCCTCCACAATTTCGATTTTTAAGAGGAATATGACTGATCACTTATTAATTGTTGCAATCACTCTGCTTAATTTTTTAATACGAAATCGATGTGATTAATTCTTGTGATGTGCTTCCACAAATTTGTATTGTAATTTTAAATGTGGTTCGTCATGCACAACTGTATCAACATACTTTAACGACTTGATGTTTTGTACATAAATTTATATTCCTTAATGCTTGACTCATAATGTGCAAGTAATGAGAATCATTGCTTATGCTGCCTTTTTTAATTTCTCAATAAGTGTGATCTTAAATCTGAGCACAGTCGCTGATCGATATCGCTATTCATCATCGTATTCGTTACCTACTGCTGGTTTCTATGTGCTGCTCCTTAATGCATTTAGTATCGCAGTTGCCTTGGACCCTATTTTTAAAACTTTTACCGTTTTTTGTTTGCTGTGGCATTCGATTTTTTTCAATGTTCCAGAGGACTTATAGTCCCAGAACAATAAAGATTGTTTTCAATTTCAATTCAATCTCTCCTCGGTAGCTCCTTTTGCTGCTCTTTATTATTTAGCCTGCCATAGTATTACGGGATTGAGCTTTTAAAGTTTTTAAGAACAACCGAAAATCATTTTGCCCAATGTCTGTGAGACACTCAGCCCTTATTTCAGTATAGAAACTGATTCTGATTCCATACCAACCCTCCGAAAATTCGGATATACTGATAAACCTGTAATTATTTCCTGCGATAGCACTTTACGATCGTGTGTTGGGGTAGATAACGATAAGGCGATGCTCGTCGAGAGTTCAGATACGGCAACACGAGGAAACTATTATCATTGGATGGTACCTAACGAGGGAAGACAAGGCAGGGTAGATAAATACGGAGCCAGGCTCACCACTCAAGCCTCTTCCCATCGAACCCACTATACCGTCTGAAGCAACAAATGGCACATTGTATCGGGATGATCATCCCGATTTTTTATGTTTCACTGACGTCAATTTTGTCTTTGACAATACATATTTTAGCTGTCAGTTAAGCCAGTAAATTTGTCTGTTCGTACACAAAGCACCTTTATAAGAAAATAAATTACTTTACTGAGGTGGGGAGACAAGACCTCAGACCATCTTCTGTCACAGAGATATGAGCTTCTAATGTTAAGTTAGGCTTTCCTATGGTGCACATGCCGAAGCAGCCGGCCTTTTGTCATAGTGTTCATCGAAGCAAGAAGGACGCCAAGACTTTGCAGGAGAAACTATAAAGGGTCAGCCGGCCAAGAGCTCAGTAAGCCTCAGTAATTACTTTCCCTTACTAGACCTCCTATGGAATACGCTGCCAGTATATGGGATTCTTACGAAATATGCTTAAATAATGATCTTGAAGATGTGCAGCGAATATCTGCAGGATTTGGAAAGTAACGGTATGATAACTATATTAGCGTAACCAGTCCAGACCATGAATTAAAATTGGAATCAGTGTTAGAACGTAGGTTGAAATTTAGACTTAATCTCTAACTTAATTCCAAGATAATATTTTCACAGATGGCGTTAAAAATATTTTGCGAACTCCAAATTACCATGTTATACCGGAACAAAATCACAAAATTAGATAAATTGATTGCCAAACTGACAGAGTCACAATATCCTTCTTTCCTCGTACAATTAGGGATATGAATAGCTGTAAACATATCAAATATTTTAAATACAAGTGTATCAATGGATAGCGTAGGTAGTTGCATGTTGGTAAGAAGACTTGAAGCTAACCCAACTAATAGCATGGTTTTGCATACGTGTCTTGCTATTTTTATTTCTTTTTTTTACACTGTGGCGTATAGAATAGAATGCAATTACTAATCCTTTTCGTGCATGATATGTAATGCATGTTTGGTGTGGATTCACGCCCTGCCACACACCTTGATGGCGGCTTGCAGGATATTATGTTGATGTAGATGCAACCTTTTTCACCGCGACATGACCTTGAAATGCCCGCGTGGAGGGTCATCGGACGCAGGCGCCGATACGGAGGTGCCAGGAACTCCATCCATTGATTTGGCAGCAAATGCCCCGGAACTGTAGCGTAAGTGGAGGAACGGCAAGGTGAACAGAGCATATTACCAGAAGAATAATTTACCGGCATGTGAAAATATAAGCTTGGGAGTAAGGAAACACATTAAGTATTCATCTTGAGAAAACACCTTCGTGATTGCGAAGCATGGACAAAATATAGCGGCTGAGGAGACAGCCCTGGAAGCATTAGGAATTGGGGCATTAGAAGAATGATAAATGTCAAATGGATGAAGAGAGTAACCAATGAAGTGGTTCTATGAACAGCGGAAGAAAAGATAAATCCGCTGCAAAGTCAAAATTGACAACCTCAAGGGCCACACACACAAACATCTTAAGACGTGGTCTCATGAAGACAACTGAAGAGGGAAAAATGAAAATAGGAAGAACGGCAAAGTGAAAATCCTCGGTTGAGATAAGCGGAGTGTACCAAATATTGAATATTTATTATAAGGGCTAAATTAAGAAAATAAATGGAACAGGTCAACCGAGAGAGGAACCAAGTGGAAATCCAGGTCCAACCAGGGCGCAGTACGTCCAAAAAATTCTGTCGAAAGGTGGCGCCAACACTGCAGGAGACTCCGTCGGCGAGTGCCCGAGCAGAAATCTGTCCAGAGAAACGCCTTTCTAACCGGCAAATAATTAAGTGGAAGATGACCATCATGTCGCCAATGACTCTTATGTCAAACATTTCTCCATGAAGTAGTGGCATTGGAACTCTTTAGTTGCACGTGAGCAGTGCATGCTTGGGGGATGTCGGTATAGTGGTTAGAGTATTAGAGTTAAAATATTTTTCATTGGTGAACCGGCTCCTACTCGAGTGATTTGTGGAGAGCATTCGAGTTCAGTACTCCGTCCGTCGGATTGGACGTTAAGCCGTGGCCATCTTGGCGCATTTCGTTAAGAGCAGGCATCTACATCTACATCTATACGATACCCTGCAAGCCACCGCGAGGGTGTGTGGCAGGGGGTGAAGATCACCAGGCATGCACTACTAACATGCAAACTAGCAACTATATTGTCTCATGCAACTTGAATGTTAGTGTCTACAGTATTTAAGGGGTAAAACATGCATCATGCACTGCATAATACTCTAGAATATTTCCCCCACCTATCCCTTTTAAAGGCTAATGCCGACGTCGGGTTTCTCTCCACCCTTCCTCCTTTCCCTTCCACCTGCATGCTTGTGCCTTTCCTCCCGGTCTGAAGCGCCCAGTACTGCGGAAACAGACTTGCAAACATAGTATGAGATATGAGATGGCTCGCAGGGTATTACGTAATCATATCGATGGGTGGCGAGTTCACCTTGTGGAATGGATTCATGATGAAAATAATTAACTTGGTTATATTCCACACAAAATTTATTGACCGACCGGTTTCGGCCTTCTCAGGTCATGGTCAGGGGTTAACAAGTAAAAGACGGGCAAGGCGGCATGTCTCACATCAGTGAAAAGAGAGGGAGGGGAGAATGAGGCGGTCATGAAAGGAAGGTGAGCGAACGACTGGTTGGCGAGGGTGGAAGAGCAGCTTATTTGACTATGGGGGTGGGAGGACCGGCACTGAGTAGAATGGGGAGAGGTTGGAAGGGAATAGGTCATTCGAAACATCATTCTTATATACATTAATATATGAAACAATTTCAAAATTCTCCATAAAATCAAGATTCCTCCCCTTATCATAAACATTTAAAACCTTAGGGGTAAAATCTGAGGAGTGATCATTTTCAATTAAATATGTGGCAAACACAGACTTGTTATTACCATTTACCAAAGAATTAAAATTTTCGGATTTACGTATGCTTACTTTTCTACCCGTTTGACCGACATGAACGTACAATTTCTGAGGTTTCAGGTGTTATTGAGTGGAAACGTAACATAATAGTAACTTGAAAAATGGGCAACTGCCACAGAGAGACGTTGCCCATTTTTCAAGTTACAACATGAACAAAATTGCAGCCAGGGGTATTACAATTTAACATGTACACTCCACTTTTATTACAGCTAGGATATCCGTCTTTCGAGTAGAACAAATATTTGTAAAGAGTCATAGGGTTATAAAATCACACTTTGAATTTATTCCTAGGGATGGATTTGTTAATTATATGACAATTTGTGGATGAAAGGTAACTTTACCCATTTGGTGGACTTGTATACATAAATAAAAGACCCAGGGTTACATTATTAAGGGTTAAGGCTCCTCAATTTCCTTGAACTCCTATGCTTTGATGCACGGTAGAATTTCCACTCTCTGTTCTCTGATCAAACCTAATTCATTCGGATCCCAAAAAATAAATGCAACCAGTAGGTGTTGAATATTTCATTTACATATGATTTTACAAGTCATACCTCTCGAACCGACAGGTACAAATTTCTACACACTAATCCTAAATAACGTATGCAACAACTACTTTAGAGGATCGAGTACTGAGTAACGCTCTTCAGTTTCTCATCCGTCGACTCCAGTTTGCGAATGCGCACTGATGCATACAGCGCCCGTACAGCTCTCCCTGAGAATTCGGGGTCCGGCGGACTGAAGGCTTGCCCGTTGCAAGTGACCACTCTTTGCCTCCGGCACGGATAGAGGCACTGTATTGGGTGTCCCAATACAGCGTTCCTACCCTCTGAATGAGGGTAGGGTCTTTCGAAAGGAGTTGCTTGCGACCCAGCCACGAGTCGGCAAACTAAGAGCCGCAGGCTCGAATCCCACTTCGAGCATGGATGTCGCGTTTTTCAAATGATTTGGAGGTTAAACAGTAATGAGTTTTCTTCCGGCCACGATCTACATCTATCTACATGTACACGATACCCTGCAAGCCACCGCGAGGGTGTGTGGCAGGGGGTGAAGATCACCATGCATACACTACTAACATGCAAACTAGCAACTATATTGTCTCATGCAACTTGATTGTTAGTGTCTACAGTATTTAAGGGATTAATGCATTCATCATGCACTACATAATACTCTAGAATATTTCTCCTACCTATCCCTCTCCTATGCTGCCTATTCTGTTCTCTTATAGTGTGGGGGAAAAATGACATTTTCAATCTATCAGTACGACAATCTATCTCTCTAATCTTACTTATCTGGTCGAATCTAGCATAATACGCTGGTGTTTTTAATATGTGCCTAACATCTTCAGTAAAGCTATCCGTTTTAAATTTCTCTAATAGATTTAATCGGTACTTTAACCAACGCTCTGATAATGATTCCCACCCTAAATCTTGTATTAATTCTGATACACTACTCAGCCTATCGTAACACCTTTTAACGAACCTAGCTGCTCTACGCTGCACACTGTCTAGTTCTATGATCAAACCTAATTCATTCGGATCCCATATACTGGCTGCATACTCAAGATGGGGCCTAACTGATAAATAGTAACATCGCTATTTTGTCTTCTTATCACAACATTCCCAAGTACTCTTTTTATAAATCCTAGCTTTCTCTTCGCTCGACCGACGATAGGTTTGGATGGAGCATCCCTGATCCGCTTCGCATTGCATATCCCGGACAGCTCTTTCCACGCATCTACATCTACACGATACCCTGCAAGCCACCGCGAGGGTGTGCGGCAGGGGGTGAAGATCACCATGCATGCACTAAAATACGCAATGCATCTCCCTTCAGATATTCAGTGTATATCCTACCGTTCCCTGTTCCCCGCCGCCTTTCTGTTCTCTCCCCTTCCTAGCTTACCACTAAGCATTCCACCTTCAGTAACGACCTTCCCTCTCTCCCTAATTACTCGTCCCATCCGCCCCCCGTGTCCTCTCGCCAGCGACTTTCTGACTCCACGGCAATGCTCGATCCCTTCCCAGGCGTCTGCCTTTCCGTCCATTTAACAGCTCCATTCCCGTACACATCCACGTCTCTAAAATCTCCAGTCTTTCTCCCTACAATCCAGGTCTCAGATCCATACTAGCCTCAACTTCATCGAAATGCTATTCAAGCCGCATGACTGCTTCACTTGTTCTAGCCAATGCCTTACTACTTTTATGTTTAGCTCTTAGCTTATTTTTCTCCGAGATTAGCTGTCTTACGATTAATATTCAGACCGATTCTCACTCAGAATTTGTTAAGAATCTTATAGTGACTGTAACTTTTTGGCTTACTGGCTAATTAACGCTTCGTCATCTACGGACTAACTGACTCTAGGTTAGGCTGACCAATCCGCTTCCTAAAATCATTAATACTAAACCCAACTTCGTCCAGATCGCTAATTTAGCTACAAAACTTGAGCATCTGTTCCATCCGATGCCCTCCTACATTCATGTTCAGATCTGTCTGGTTTTTCATCGAGAATATCACGATGAATGAAAAAATGTAGGTGGCCTCCCAAGAATGTGTATGATATTACAGTGCAGAAAAATAAATTACGACTACATCTACATAATACCTTGAAAGCCACCAAAAATGTGTGCGGCAGAGGTGAATTCACACCAAACACGCATTACTCATCATGCATAAAAAGGATTAGTAATAATACTCTAGTCTAAACTAAACAATTAATAAAATACTAAAATATAAAAGCAATATCAAAGCAATCAAAGTTGAAACATGCTGTTTTGTACCATCATGCAAATATCTATACTATCCATTGATTCTCTTGAATATATATATTTACCATTGAACAAATTTTCCACTGTTCATAGCCCTAATTGTACGAGGGATGAAGTACATACATTTTGAGCCTGTCAGTTCGGTAATCAATTTTTCTATTTTATGACCATGTTACAGTCCGCCATAGTAAGTTGGAGTTTTCAAAATATCTTTAACGTCATCGGTAAAAATTTTTTCTTGAATTTTAGTTAAGAGATTTAGTCTAAATTTTATTTAAACCTACGGTGTGACAATGGTTCCCATTTCGGTTCATCTAATAGACCGGTTACGCTAATATAGTTATCATACCATCCCTTTACCAATCTTGCCAAAATTGTAACGAGATACTTTTCATTTCTGCCAATCTTTCCTCCAAGGTTAGCCTAACCTTGAAAACCCTAATTCCCCCCCCTCTCGAAATGATGCTTCGGTTTCGCGATCCGTTCGTCGACGCATTTGAAGCATGGCGTCACATCCCGCGCTGCGAGGCTCACGTAGGCCTGAGGGGGGGCCCCTCCCCCTGTTGAGGAGGGCCCCCGTAATGACACATTTCCTCAAATCCGCCAATTCACCCCCCGCCGTGCATCATCCAGCCGTGCATCGAACGAGGGCGCTTCTTTCAGGCGCGCTCCGAGCATGCACCGAGGAGACCACTCCGTCCCCAGCTCCGAGCGATTTTCTCGAGAACGTGATGAGGAGAAGGCGTGACGGTCCAGTGGGGTTCACTTCGGACAGCCAAGCGGAGAACACCGGGTTTGTTTCCGATGCCTATGAAAACGCCATCTACATCTACTCAATACTAGGTTCTAGTAGCCAGGTACATCTACTTAATACTAGGTTCGAGCAGCTAGGTACATCTACTTAATACTAGGTTCGAGCAGCTAGGTCTTAATACTAGGTTCGAGTAGCTAGGTTCGTTAAAAGGTGTTACGATAGGTTGAGTAGTGTTTCAGAATTAATAAAAGAATTAGGGTGGGAATCATTATCAGAGCGTAGGTTAAAGAACAGATTAAATCTATTAGAGAAATTCCAATCGGATAGCTTTACTGAAGATGATAGGCACATATTAAAAAAACCAGCGTATTATGCTAGATTCAACCAGATAAATAAGATTAGAGAGATAGATTGTCGTACTGATAGATTCAAAATGGTATTTTCCCCCCGTACTATAAGAGAACAGAATAGGCAGCATACCAAAGGTAGGGGAAATATTTTAGAGTAGTCTGTAGTGCATGATGCATGTATTAATTCTTTAAATACTATAGATACTAACAATCTAGTTGTATGAGACCCTATAGTTGCTTGTTTGCATGTTAGTATTTGCCGGCAAGATTTGTAAAGGGCCGGTATGATAACCTTATTAGCGTAACCAGTCTATTAAATGAATTAAATTGGGAATCATACTCAGATCGCAGGTTGAAATTTAGACTTAATCTCCTGAATAAATTCCAAGACCGTATTTTCAGTGATGATGTTAAAAATATTTTGCGGACCCCAACTTACTATGGTAGACTGGACCATAATCACAAAATTAGAGAAATTGATTGCCGAACTGACAGATTCAAAATGTCCTTTTTTCCTCGTACTATTAGGGATATGAATAACGGTAAATGTACCCAGTACGAGTGTAGCAATGGATAACAATGGTAGCTGCATGTTGGTATAAGGAATTAAAGCTAACCCAACTAACAGCATGTTTTTGCATGTATGCTTTGCTATTTTAATTTTTAATTACAAATTTTATGCATGATATGTGGTGAATGTTTGGTGAGAGTTCACCCATTGCCACACACCTTTATGGTGGCTTGCAGGGTATTATGTAGATGTAATTGTAGTAGTGTATGCTTAGTGATCTTCACCCCCTCCCACACACCCTCGCGATGGCTTGCAGGGTATCGTGTAGATGTAGATGAATACCATTCGAGCCACCGCGAGGTCGTGCGGCAGGGGGTGAAGATAACCAACTATTGACATGCAACTAGACCACTACATGGAAACATGGTCTAACATGGGAACTAGGGTCTAATGCAGCTAGATGGTTAGTATCTGCATAGCAATAAAAGGATTATTGGTTGTTAATACCATCATCAAGCACTACAGACTACCACTGGATACAGCAAAGTGATGAATGTTTAAATATGATTTGATCCACCCCAAAAATAGACCATGTAAACACAACTACGTTTATTCGGAAGAATAACACCGAAAGTTGTCGGAAAACTGCGAACGTTCTACAGGAAGACGTCGCCCTTAATTCAACTGTGCTGCGAATGGTTGGAAGGAGTGTGGTGAGAGGCCAGCAAAAGAACACTAGCTACTTTCCCAGGGGACTTGTGTTCGAAACCCGGCAGATCCTCGGAATCCGGATGATGTAAGCAGGTCAAACATCAAAAGACTACTGGGCAAATGCGGCGAACATATACCAGAAATTAGCTACTCCTCCCTTGTTAGACCTCATTTAGAATGAGCTGCCGGTATCCTTCTGAAATAGGCTTAAATAATGTACTTGAGCGTGTGCTGCGAAGATCGGCAAGATTTGTATAGGGACGGTATGATAACTATATTGGCGTAACGAGTCTATTAGATGAACTAAAATGGGAACCTTTGTGAAAAATATTTTACGAACTACAACTTACTATAGTAAACTGGACCATGATCATAAAATTATAGAAATTGATTGCCGTACTGACGGATTCAAAATGTTCTTCTTTCCTCGTACAAGTAGGGATATGAGTAGCTGTAAATGTATAAAATATATCTACATCTACGCAATACCCTGCAAGCCACCGCGAGGGTGTGTGGTAGGGGACAATAGTGTAAACACAAGTGTATCAGTGGATACCACGTGCAGTTGCATGGTGGTATTAGGACTTTAAGCTAACCGTACTTAGAGCATGCTTCTGCATGCATGCTTTGCCATTTTTATATTTTCTTTAAAATATGAATTTTAGACTGGAATATAATTACTAATCCTTTTTATACATGATATATAATGCATGTTCGGTGTGAATACACCCCCTGTCACACACATTTATGCTGGCTTGCAGGAAATTGTGTAGATGCAGATGTCTGCGCCCACGTCTACGTACTACCCTGCGAGCCACCGCCAGGGTGTGTGGCAGGTGGTGAAAATCACCAACCATGCAAATATGAGATGCAGTTGTTTACAGTGGAAGTCGTATGTGGTAGTATTAGAGAGGATCGGTCTCGTAACCACTGAGAAAAAAGAAGGGAGCAATTGACGATTAAGCAAATAGAACAACTTTCGCCATCTTTAAAGAGACATAGCTGGAACTAGTTGGATGTGATCTTGGTTTTATGACAAAAAAAAGCCTTAGCGAACGTTTCCTAACAGAGTTTTCAGCAGGGATGACTGTATAATGGCTCTAGCAGCCGAGAGGGGTCTCTCACCAGCGCATGATCGCCAATCGAGTCCCATCCCCCTCGCTCTTCTTCCCCCACCCCCTCTCCCGGAGGACCAACCCCCCCCCTCTCTCCTTCGCAACCGTCGTGCGCGCGCACACAGCACAAGGCATAAAACGAGTGAGCGACGACCGCGGGCGGACATATTTTGTTTCGACCTTAGGACGAGGCAGCCAAGGGAGGACTTGAAACTTATCCGTGTTGAGAGGGAGCGAGAGAGAGAGGACTGGATCAGCTGAGCGGGAGTAAGACGAGGTCCCTTTTCCGCCCCGAAAGGCAGCTCGCCGCCCTGGGTAACCTCTTGAGAGCAGAGAAGCTGTAATCTTCAACGCAGCAACAAGGTATTTGTTCTCCCTTGCGAATTTTTCTGCCTCGGTTAACGCCTTAAATATTATGGTTCGACAGCGAGGTTGACGATCGTAACGGATAGTCTTTCGCCCGCGCGTAAATCAAACAATTTCTCTCGGAGGTCGTAAATAAAAATTCAAAAAATATTGACAGGCGTGGTGGCTCCGAGGGTAAAGCGTTGGTCCATTGATCGGGGGATCTCCAGTTCGAATCCGTAAAGAGGTGCGTCCAGTTCAACTCGTGACTTGTGATTTTATGGTTATTAGATGTTTTTCGGGGGGTTCCCCGGGGTAACCCACTAGAGCTCTAGTGGGTAGAGCACTGAGATACTGACCGGAGGGTCCCGGGTTCAAATCCCGGGCAAGAGCCTTTCTGGACACCCCCATTTAAAACCTCGCGATTCCATTTTCTGCATGTCCGAACTTCTTAGGAAATCGCAGGTGACTCAGGGAAAGGAACTGGCCCCTCTACCCTGAACGTGTGAATTTCACACGCCATTGGCTTAGTACGGGGTGAGCTCTACTCTCACCTATCATAACCAACCTTCAGGTTGAATCACTGAGTGAGTAAGTGAGGGAGATATTTTTCGGAAACCAGAGACTGCACAAAAAAAATGATCTGCCCCATATCATACCCTAATCCGCTTGTCGTTGGGGTTAGAGCTTGTTGACCTCCACTCTCACCAAGGTGACCTGCATTCGGGTGGAACACGGTTGTTTTGCATGATTTCGGAGCTGATAACGCAAAAATAGGAAGGCCAAAATCAGGAACAGTGTTCAAGAGGTCATACAAACAGGACTGACCGCTGCTGGGATCCCCTTCAGCATTTGACTGTGTGTAATGGGTTTTAGTTTACCGCCGTCACTGGTTGTGGTGCTAAGATACAAAACTATGATTGATGTGGTGGTATAATTAGCATTCAAATCGACCAGAATTTCTTCGCTTCACGGATGGAAAATAATAGTCCTCGCACGCCTGCGAGTGTTACGGAGTCCCTTTTCTTTTCCCCAGCTTCTTTGAAGAAACTAAGAAATGTAAGAAGCATCGCACGGTGATTATTATTTTTTAAACGGTTTAATTGCTGCTTCATCTGCGAAGGATCTTACACCAATGTGGTACTGTCCGTAATGGACAGTAGCGTTCACTCAAAAAGCTGGTGAATGAGTCTTTCCAAAGGATGACAATAGTTTGTCTGCAATGTATGTATTTACTTAGGCTTTATAGCCACCCATTAGCTGGATACGAGTAGTTCCAAGTATGATGCAAACTAGAAAGTCAGGCGACCGAATTTACTCAAACGGAATTGAAACCTCATTTAATCAATTGCTTTAAGTATGACTTCAATTTTCATTATTATAGTCTCTCGTCATCCGCTAAAGATGTCATTGCTCTCTTTATAATAGAAATAGTGTATTTTGTCTCAGCGCTGGGAGAATATTGTGTCCCTCGGTGTGTAATTAGCAAAATACTCTTCTAGATTTGTTGTTTCGGTGGACAAATCTTTTTTGGCCTCTTAAGGTGATTATAATATTTTTTCAACTGCCTCAGTATGCCAAAAGAACCCCTTCCTAGCCCAACCATCCCTTCGAACGGTTAGTACTCTGCGAATGCTCTCTTGAAAATAGACTCACATTCGAGGGCAGCAGAATATACTGAGTCTATTTATTCATCGCCTGAGGGTCACCTACGTATATGGTGCTGTTATCGTTGTAGTCTTGTGCGTGTAAAACAATGGACGAGTAGATGTATAACGTCACGAGATCACGTGATGTAAACAAACCAGGGGCAGGCTGTGGGATAGGGCCGATAGGCTAGTGTCGTAAAGAGACAAGTCTTTTTACTGTGTGCGCGCTCCAAGTGTCTGAGAAAATATTCCTTTGCTATTGTTTCTGATGATTACGAATGATGCTTCTGTTACTTCCAGTAGTTACTAAATTATAGCTTTTACTGTGCTCCCTTGAGTGAAATTATCCATGAAAAGGAATAATAAGGTAAATATAAAAAATAAGGCTTTAAACTATGTCTCCCTGTTTTCCCTACTCTTTTTTTCTTCAACGTTGATAGAATCCAACAAAACATTCAATCAATCGACGTGTGAGTAAACGATTGCAGTGGTGTTGTCTGCTAGCCGACATCATTTATCCCGTATGGATGCTAGAGACACCTTACGTCTAGCTAGTAAATTACTAGACCACACCTATTATCTACACGTCTACCTAAACAAAGTGTATGTTATTGACTCAAACATCATTGCTGAATCATTTATCTCGCAAACGTTAACCATACGACGTCCATTTAGAAGTGAAGAGAAGAATAATCATGAGTAACGACTTCGCCATTTCTCCTCCGTCTTCGAGAAGTTTCATTGTACATACAAGATGGGCAATGGAGATATGATGCGGACTCCGATAGGGACCCCCTAACATGAGGAATGGTTGCGGCGCCAGCCAAGTCAACCGAGCCAGAGTAACTGTGTTTCGGTTATCTTTAAGCACTTCTGTTTGATCACGTCAGTTGATTTGAGCTCGATGACGAATTTTACGATGACTCCCAGCTCTCATAGGACAGCGATCGATTCTATGTCGCCATGCATCGGAAAAAGGTGCTTCCGTAACAAACAACTCGTCCAGCAGCGTTGGAGCGAATTTGCAGGCGTGATATGCAGTTGTTGATGCTATCGTTAAATCCTTTCACTCGCGGAAGGAGTTTATTTGGCGAGGTAATGCACATTCACTTAAACCTTAGGTGATGTAGCCCCCGCAAGGAGGAGGGGACAAATAGTTGGAATTTGAATGGTAATGAGAGCGTTATGGATTTACCAAGTATTCGAAGAGCCTTTGAACTCTCAGTGAGAGACTCTTTCGCTTTTCTTGGTAGATGTTGTTTAGACCCTGTGCTGGAACAGACAAGCAATTGGGTCAAGAAATCAGCTGAGGGTTGAAATTGGATCATACGGTTCAGAGGTCGCCTCCTGAGCTTCGTTTGCATGGACGAAGTCCGACGGATACTGCTGGTAATTAAGAAGTGGATCACCGAAGTGGTATGACCTATTCGGTGCATTCAGTGCACTTTCTCATCTGTTAAGGACTGCAAGGAATTCTTCGAGTGAACCTCTTGTTTTCCCGTTTAATATGATAAGGCTTTGGGATTCCTGGCGGGCGGAGTTGGTCCACACGTATCCAATTCATTTGAAGGTTTTGAACCCTCGTCCAGCGACCGTACCTTATCGCTCCAGGGATTCCTCTTTATAGTGAGTGCCCTAAGCTGAAAGTGACGTAACATACTCCTCTTCCTAGAAATAAAGGAAGAAGATGGATAGATAGATAAGCGTCTTTATTGGGGCGAGATTGAGACTAAAAGTTCCCTCTTCCATCTAACTCCTAAATCCTAAAATCCTAAAAAGCGGAGAAGAGCCAAAGTTACCGAGAATTCCGAATCCCGAAGATGTTTACTTCAAAGTTTAGGCGTTGCTACTGCTTCGTTCTGCGACTGTGTAACGACAAGCAAGCAGACTTTCTAGCGTCAGAACCTTGCGCTTCATCTAAGCGTCCATGGTACTCAGCTATGAGCAACAGGTGTGTGCGGCGGGGAGGTAACATTATTACAGGCTATCTTCCACACTATTGTCACGGAAATAATTCCTTGGTTCGTAATTTTACCGGCGGTTTCACTTTCAATGGGAATAAATCCACATAGTGAACGGACCAAATTCACAAGCGCAGTATAACTTCCATTTTCAAACTCTCATCGTGTAGGACAATTACAATAAACTACTATCTACACTAATTGGTCACATGCCATACATATCAGTTACTGTGGAAAACGATGTCGTGCATCGAAAATCTCACGAAAATCAAGCCACAAAACTAAGAGCCAAAATCCCTAATTATTTACCTCCCCCGTAAAGTCGATCTCGTTCGTTATTTCCCTCACCGTATGCAGAAAAAAATGGTATTTCCAATACGTCTTGCTTTTCATCTTGATGATTCAGTATCTTCAAGTAGAACTAGATGCTAATGGGGGCGTTGTTCGCGAATTCGTCAGCATCTACGTTGAAGGAACCGAGAAGTCTGGAGTCGTGCTCCAACCACCGCGGACGTCGTCGATACGGCCCCAAGAGTTCCCGCGTTAGTGGGAACGCACGACGGATGTCCGAGTAAATCCCATGGCGGAAAAGGAAAGTGAAATCACTGCTAGCCATGCGTGTGCGGATGTCGGCACCCGATATTGCCGTGTACAACGCTCCGCCCTCGATGAATAAATTCCCTTTCGACTCGTGAACAGAGTAGTGACCATCCTCCGTGAGAACGCGATCTTTAAACGACCTTTAGAGGGCGCTCAGTGGCGTTTTCAACGTCCTCGACCTCTGACCCTCGAACTCGATTGGCGTTCCTCACTCGAGAGGTAAAATGCGAGAGCTTGGTTTCGGAGAGGGCAACTCTTCACGTTACATCATGTCTTGTTGCGAAAAGTGCAAGAAGCTCATTTTGTGGGACAGCGGTTTGAGAACCGCAATGTTACGCATTGTAATAATATGCCTGAATGTCTTATGCCATTTGATGCCGCGTTGAGCAGAGAAAGTGTTTTCGGTTTTTGCACTCATTCTAAACACTTTGCTTAAAGCTTGAAATGCTTAAAAACGGACGAGTGAACCGTGACAATTTGTGCATCCAGGTGTGATAGAGCTATTTTGTGCATGTGAACATTTTGTAAGACTCGGAAACGTTTTAAAATGGTAAATATTAATCAAACATCTTCCTACGCATAAGATATGCCTCAATTATTAGTAAACCTTAACCTAGTTGTCAATTTTTTTACTAGGTGGCAGAGTTATTTTATTAACATTTTTCACTCTCGTAAACAAAGAATAGGGGTCGTGGTGGCCTAGTGGGTAGAGCGCTAGGCTACAGACAGGAGGGTTCCGGGTTCAAATTCTGGGCAGAATCTATCTGGACACCCCCACTTAAAAATTCTCGCGATTCGATTTTCTGCGTGTCAGAACTTCGTAGGAAATCGCAGGTGGCCCAGGGAAAGGAACTGGCCCCCCTACCCTGACTGTGTGAATTTCACTCGTAATTGGCTTACGGGGTGAGCTCGACCCTCACCTATCAAAAACCAACATTTGAGTTGAACAGTAGGTAATTAAAAGAAAGAATGCCAATGCACATCAGCAGCCAATCCGCAACGGCTGAATGTCTTAATGGAATCAACCGGGATTAAGATACACCAACATCTGCATAATACCCCGCAAGCCACCGTAAAGGTGTGTCGTAGGGGATGAATTCGCACCAAAGATGCATTACATATCATGCATAAGAAGGATTAGTAATTATATTCTCGTGTAAACTTCACAATAAAAAAAAAGATTAGAATAGCAAAGCAAGCATGCTAAAACTGTTGGTTGGGTTAGCTTAAGGTCCTTATACCAACATGCGACAACGTATGCTATCTATTGATACCCTTGTATTTATGCTATCGTATTTACAGCTATGCATATCCCTGATTGTATGAGGAAAGAAGGAAATTTGGAATCTGTCAGTTCGGCAATCAATTTTTTTCTAATTTTATGATCAAGATAGTGGGGGATGCCATTCTTAAATCTCCCGCAAGAGTCCTTGTGAGGTTCTTCCGCGCAGATACCATTGTCCCGCGTCACGTGATGCCCATGTGGTTTTCGCACGCTGAAATTACGTCACCTCCCTAAGCTGAGAGATCGCATTCAAGGCTGTTGTCCCCCATCACCCGACACCACAGCACTTTCCGTCTCATTTCCGAAGACGCTGGCAGAAATCGGTAGCGATTCAACGCCGCGAACTGTTTACACTTCCTTCCTTCTCTCTATCTTCTCGGAACTCTGGAAGAGAGAGACTGTCAGCGAAGGCTGTTCCGACTGAAGCCAGCGATTTACGATGCCCGTTGCATCACACGCGCGTGTTTTCGACAGTGCCCTCCCCTCTTGCCTTTCGAGTTAAAAGTGGAGCACGCCTCGCCGACCCAGGATTCAAAACTCAACAAGCTGCCAGGGTTTTGAAAATCAATTAGCTCCCTCAACGGGTGCCTATTCGAATTCGGATATTTTTCCCATACTGATCCATACGGAAAACGCAGCCTAGTTAATCGAAGCTATATGATCTTTCAAACGCAGGCAATGTAAATGATAATTTAAGTATTTATTCCGCCTTGCTCAGTTTACATATTGCAATGATGATTACATCTTGATGTGAACCATTAAAGGTGGAATATAGGGAGTACATCATTATAGGAACAACCAGTTCAGGAGTTACTACCACCTTAAACTTTAAGGCTGGAACGAAGATATTTTTATTTCATATAACATTTTGATGTACTGGTATGATCATATAGTTTTGGATGCGATTTAAATGGAGACGATTCCTACATTTGATGTCTATAATGATTGGAATTAGTTGAATGATTAGATCGATGAACGTTTCGTTAATGATGACTGCTGCTTTTTTAAACGTTTTCATGGAATTATGAATAATTTCGATGAATTATGTTTTTATGACCCCTGAAATATCCTGATTTTCTGTAATTTAAATGAATTGACTACAATATGCCATCAGTAGATTAGAAAAGTTGGATGTAATTTTTACATTATAACCTTTGACTGCATAAAACATTAAATGCATCGGGCAATTCTATGCGAAAATTTGTTTTGATGAATTCCCGTATGTTTTACTTCAGCTTATTCGACGTTCATAGTCAATTTTTTGTTTATATCGCGTATGATCCAAATATTCTAAGACTGTACCACCCAGTCATGTGCGTATCCCAAGTAAATCACTTAACGGGTACTTCCGAGTAAATATTATCAGTTTTTTTCTTCTAAATTAGGAATTAATCATTACTTCCTCATTTGACCGTAAAAGGTCACGATGTGAACTACTCCTGGTGAAAATTAAGAAAATCAATTCATTCGTGGTTATGGGCCCGTAATCAAAGTCGAGGAGTTCTGTATTCCTGACATGTGAGAGGTGCAACGGACTTATTTTCCCCTCAAATCGGAGGCACTCGGGTCGGAGACATTCACCCACTTTGAATAAGAACGCCACCTTCGTCCGTCGCTCATTTGGACCCAGCCCGGATTTAACCTCCTGGCGGTCGCTTCCTTGACAACGGGGTGGAGGGGGGAGGGCCAGAGGGTGGGGGGGGGGAGAGGGAGGGCGAGGCGCCCCGATCGATCAAACGTGCTCGCACCCCCCTCCCCTCACCTCCCCCTCCGGGAAAACATTCGAGCGTGCCACGGACTTGTGTTTGGTGGTAACCATGGAGAAGGCTTGGAACGTAGCTTTACGCTAGCACTGCGTGGAATTCGACACAATTTTGTCTTTTGAGATGCATGGAGGGACTCTTTAAGATGACGAGGAACCCACGAGCAGTTTTCGCCAGTAGTAAAGGTCAAGTATGCACAATAATGTCTAAAATTCTTGGTATATTTAGGGACCGAGTAGTTAGGTTTTATACCAGACGTGATCTCCAGCGCTTCTTCCTGAGGAATATCCCTCTCCCACAACTCGGCTCCTTGACGTCTTAACACAATATTTCCACTTCATTATTCCGGGTAGTCATTATGTTAGGAGAACGACATGATACTGACACTGAATTCTCAATTGTTCTCAAAAATGTTGGATTTGCATTTATTTTACCGTAGCTGTCATTTATGAGCCTGAAAAAAATACTATGAATCCGTATTTGTGAATGCTCTTCAGAGTAACTGTAGCTTTCAGCAATAGTACCTACTTTCTTAGTGAATACATAAATCACTATCCGAAAAATACAAGTCATTTTAGTATGTACTGTCAAAACTGATGTAGCATAGTCAAAAGTTGGGGTTATTTTGAGAGGCTCCACTTTCCTTCATTTTCTTTCCTCGCTGCACATTCTCACAGAAGAAAAGAGAAAAAATCACGACAATGACCAATAGAAAAAAATTATTCCCTACTAAGGAAGGAATAAAAAATGTAATAAAAAAACTCGTTCCAGCGTAAGGTTGGATTTAGATGTCTTCAACTCTTCCGTATCGTTCTCTTCTCTCTGATAATCACCCATTTTAGCCATTAGGCCGTAACTTTAAGCTTCTCTTTCTTACAAACAACACGCCTTACACTGACTCCCAGCACATGCATGTAAAGCGCAACTGGCCGTGGTGAGTATGCTCACCGGCACAGCAGATTACCTTCGTCACAGAGTAAATCGCCGAAAACTAAGTCTGAGCTCTTTCTTGTGCAGGATATGCAGTTAAACTAAATTTACACGACAACTTTGAAAGAAGTTAAGTAGCGATCGCCAGTTAATATGCGTTTAAAGGATAAAGTATAGCTCATACATATAGGGTGACTATGCTATTATACATACATCTACACAATACCCTGCAAGCCACCATGAAGATGTGTGGCAGGGGGTTATTTCACACCAAACATGCATTACGTATCATACATAAAAAAGATTAGTGATAATATACTATTAACTTCATGATTGAAAAGAGATAAAAATAGCAAAGCAATCATGCTAAAACATGCTGTTAGTTGGGTTAGCTTAAGGCCTTATACCAACATGCAACTACCTATGCTATTATCAATTGATACACTTGTATTTATGCTATTGAATATATTTACAGCTACTCATATCCTTAATTGTATGAGGAAAGCGGGACAAATTGTTCAAATCTATCAGTTCGGAACTTTCTTTAATTTTATGATTATGGTCCAGTCTACCAAAATTACGTTTGAGTCCGCAAAATATTTTTAACGTCATCAGTGGAAATATTATCTTGGAATTACGTTAAGAGATTGTCTAAATTTTAACCTAAATATGATTATATAAATATATAACTCTAAATATGATTCCCATATTAGTTCATTTTAAAGTGATTATTTTCATTTAAGTAGTTCAGTTCATTTTAAGTTACATACCTATGTGCTAATAGATATAGCTTATAGGAAATCACCTCCAGCACGTCCACACCCTAGCGTGCGTTTGGCAAGTTCTACAACTCGACTTTTTCCTGCTCAATAGGAGGGACTTAGGGTATGAGAAGGGATCATTCGCACGCTGCACCCTCTAGGCCATCTCGCAGTCCATAATCGTGCGTAAGTGTTTCAAATTACGATGGCATCTTTGGAACTTTGTCATTGTTTACAAAGGTATCGGATATGAAGCAGATGTGTGTGCCTTCCGTAAGCCCATCTCGTTTCTTGTTTGACTTGGTCGACGCCCTTGTTGACCGCGCGATTACGGAGATCTCGGAATCACAGCGACGGCTTTGATAGTTTGAGCTACTCCCTCATTCGCATTACTACTTGGGACGCGGCGATGCACAGCCGATTGCTGTTCGTATCACTTCGCCAGTTAGCGAGGAACTGCAGGGCGGAGGGCAGGAAGTCCTGTGTGGTGGTCGAATCGCCTTATCTTCGCCGTGGCTGGAAACGCGACGATCGGCGACGCGCTTTCTCGCGAGCCCACCAGCCTCTGTGCGTTCACGCACAGCTGTCGCCAAAGACTGTCGCTCCGACTGTAGGTCTAGCTGCTCCAGCGAGTGTCCCGTTCCTAGGCGCAGGGTGCTGATGTTCATCCATGTGCGAACTTCTGTGTTATATCATCTCCGTCCAGCAGAAATTTAAAACTGATAGCTTCTCTGAGGATGTTAGATGTTCCTATATTAACAACCCCTGCATATTATGCTAGAAGATTAGAGGGGTAGACTGTCATGACGATAGATTTAAAATGTCATTTTTCCCATGAACTGTAAAAGAACACAATAGGCAGCATAGCAAAGGGATGGATAGGCGAAATATTGTACATCTACAATACACGATACCATGCAAGCCACCGCGAGGGTGTGTGGTAGGGGGTGAAGATCACCAAGCATGCACTACCGACATGCAAACAAGCAACTATAGGGTCTCATGCAACTAGATTGTTAGTATCTATAGTATTGAAGGGATTAATACATGCATCATGCACTACAGACTACTCTAAAATATTTCCCCTACCTATCCCTTTGCTATACTGCCTATCCCTTTGCTATACTGCCTATTCTGTTCTCTTATAGTACGGGGGAAAATCCCATTTTGAATCTATCTGTACGACAATCTATCTCTCTAATCTTATTTATCTGGTCGAATCTATCATAATACGCTGGTGTTTTTAAAATGTGCCTAACATCTTCAGTATAGCTATCCGATTGTAATTTCTGCAATAGATTTACTCTGTTTATTTAACCTACGCTCTGATAATGATTCCCACCCTAATTCTTGTATTAATTCTGATACACTACTCAACCTATCGTAACACCTTTTGACGAACCAAGCTGCTCTACGCTACACACTGTCTAGTTCTCTCATTGTCTAGCATTGTAGAGTAGTCTGTTGTGCACGATGCATGTATACACAACCAGTCCCTTTATTACTACACTACGTAGATACCTACCATCTAGCTGCATGTGGCCCTATTGTCTAGCATGTTTCATGTAGTAGCCTAGTTGCATGTCAATAGTGCATGTTTGGTGATCCTCACCCCCTGCCACACTCCCTTGCGGTGGCTTGCAGGGTAATGCGAAAATGTGGATGCCGAAATATCGCCAATTCGAGACATATCTAATCAAAACACGGCTTAAGCAGATTACAGGCCGAGATATCTTTGGGAAATTTTATTTATGGTATTGCTTTTATGTTTACGAGATTCGCTTGAAAATTTTGATAGGGTATGACTCCCGTTCGAAAATTATTAATTTTCAATGCTAAATACCTTCGCTTTCTTATCGTACAGGAAGTTCATCAATCTTTTGGAGAAGTGTCATTGCGAATGACAAGGGAAAAAAATGCCCAACGACTTCGATTTGCTTGCTGCTTACTCTTTCCCATCCGTAATATTATTTATGTGGGTGAATGCATAATTTTACTATTACATCAACAGTCATTGCCCCGCAACTTATTCGTCAACAATCAATCTCTCCGGTAAAACAAATGCGTTCACTCGGTAGCGGAATTCTACATCTACTTAATACCCTATGAACCACCTCGAGGGAGTATGGCAAGGGGTGAAGATCGCAAAACATGCAAATAAAAGCTATAAGGCTACTACTTCATGGAGAGATGTTAAGATATGTGTCACGTGCAACTCGGTAACTACACATTAATGAATTGATCACTAGTATAAAAGCATTTAAAATATATTTATCGGCATTTCCCTATCATGCAAGTGGTAGCAGAGCTCAAACATAAATCATGCACTTCAGACTACTGTACAATATTTCACCTACCTATCCCTTTGCTATTCTGCCTATTGTGCTCTTTTATGGTACGCGGAAAAAACATGACATTTTAAATATATCGGTGCGACAATCTAATCTTGTTCATCTGATCAAACCTAGCATAATACGCAGGGGTTCTTAATATACATCTAGCGTCATCCACGAGGAACTATAAAACGGACTGGTCTCTGAGGTTACACCGACGCCCCGGAGTGATGTTGCCGCTATCAAATGTTTCTGGTATTGTTTTGATACTGAAAAAAATTTCAGTAGCCTAGACTTTTCGCAGCGTTCTCCATTCCACCGCGTGCGCAGGGGTCTAGGACATTCGCGGACACCCTGAGTTGGCACACGAGGGCCTAGGAAGCAGAACACTGGCCAAGAGCACGCACAGTGGAAAATTCCGGAGCCGGTGGTGCCTCTTCCGGGAACAACCAAGGGGGGGGGGGGGTGCGCTGGGGGATGAGGGAGGGGAAGGGCACGTGCTCACCGAGTGCTTCGGCGCCCCCTCCCCTCTAGAAAAGGGTTCCCCTCTCCAACCAACTCCCCACCCCTTCGCCCACGATCAGCTGTTCTTCTCCCCCCCCCCTTTTCCCTTTAAAAAAAACACCTCTCCTTGCGAGTAGGGGGCAGCAGCATCTCGCTTCGGCCTGAAGCCGAGAGATCCTTCGCCAGGGCCGTGAGGCTGTTGCTATGGATACGAGGTTTTTTCGTGGTGGCGTGCATGGGCAAGTGGTGACTGGGGGTGTGAATGCACGAGACAGCTGAGGGAGGACAGGCTGCCCCTTCTATTGCATTCATGACGGGGATGATTACTCATGCGACGATATAGGATAATTCTCATTGAAATTCGTCGCTTGGGAGCTACCATTGGCGTTAGCGTGACATTGACTTCCCCTAGTGCTCGGAGAGCATTACTTTGGATGAAGGTGCTTGATTAAAATCACATTTTTCCAGTCCTTTTAAAAACTATCGTAGGCTGTTTTTATGGTTCAGCATAATCATTTTAGCATGTACAATGTCTCCATGTAGCAGCTTAATTGGACATCAATAGTGCATGTTTTGTGATCTTCACCCCCTGCCAGTCACCCTCGTGGTGGCATTCAGGGTATCGTGTTGCTGTTGATGTAGCATGACCATCACATAGTGTTAAATTCCCTCAATAACTGAGCTTTGTTTACAGAAAGCCCAGCTATATTTGAATATAGCATCGTTTTCAGTTAGGAATCCAAAACATTTCAGAGGGGCCATGATATTGTAATACTCTTTCTTTGACTGGGTTCTCTTTCCTTTATGCTTACTTCTCCACTGGGTCCTGATTTGATAACTGCCACCAATCGTAAGCTAGGAAAACGAAAACTTGAAGAGGTGAAGAATTCTGTTACGTGGGATGCCGAGCAACCAGTGAAGGACGAAGTAAAATTATCAGTAGAATAGTCCATGTTACCAAAGGACATGTTACCAAAAGAAGATTCTTCTTACCGGTGCAAATACAACCGTGGAAGTGAGGAAACATTTCATTAGAACATACATCAGGAGAATGCTACTATATGACAGCGAAGCATGGACGATAACAGCAGCAGAGAAGTCTAGGTTGGATGCATTCGAAATATGGTGCTACCGAAGAATGATGAAGATAAAATGGATCGACCGAGTGACAAACGAAGAAGTCTTAAGAAGAGTGGGAGAGAAGAGATGTCTACTGAAAACATTAAAAAGAAAACGGGACAACTTAATGGGCCACATCTTAAGACACAATGGCCTAATGAAGACAATCGTCGAGGGAAAAGTGACCGGGAAGAATGGAAAAGGCAGGCCTCATATGAGATATATGGAACAAGTTGTGAAGGATGTAAAAGAGAGGAGCTACGTCAATATGAAGAGGTTGGCCGATAGAAGAATCGAGTGGAGGGCTTCGTCAAACCAGTTTTAGGATTGTTGACCGATGATGATGAGACAGGTTGGGGAATTCCGTGTTTTAATTCTTCGACGAGATAAGTTGATAAGCCATTAAGAAACCGCGTGAGTAATGTTATCTTCCTCATTCGAATTCAAGTCGTTGTCGCATCTGTTTCCTCTCACTGTTCCTGCTGAGAAATCTAGTGAGTGTTGGTCGACGATAGGTTTTGTTCCGTGGATGGCTCAGAATGGTTCTCGCACAAAGTGCTGAATTCAGTTGTGGCCGGGTGGTGGCATTGAATTCAATCAAGTTCACTAGGAGAGGACGGCACCTCTCGCACTACACACACCCTTAAGTTCCAAAACTCTTATCCTGCGGAACGGACACTACTCACATCTTATAGAAATACTATATGTTGCTCACATCCCAAATATGCGAGATGTCTACAATCTGATATCCAGCGAGACGTAGGTGTTTCTCAGGGAGAACCCCACACTAGACATGGACTGCCGTTACGTGCGTCCTTTTCATTAGTTGCTTTATCACTGGCTTTTCCTTCCGGTTAAAATCAATTTACCCAGAAGTGAAGCAACTTTGCCTGTAAAGTAGCTCGTAAAATTGCAGTAGTGCGAGAGAAATGCCATTTTAAACCTTTCTATATCTACATCTACAAAATACCCCAAAAGCCACCATAAAGATGTGTGGCAGGGGGTGAATTCTCACAAAACACGCACTACATATCATGCATAAAAAAGGATTAGCATTTATATAGGTACTGTTCAAAACTACACTATTTAAAAAATAAAAATAGCAAAGCATACATGCAAAAATATGCTGTTAGTTGGGTTAACATTAAGTCCTTATATGTACCAACATGCAGCTACCAATGTTATCCATTGCTACACTCGTACTGGATATATTTACCGTTATTCATATCCCTAATAGTACGAGGAAAGAAAGGTACAAGAGGTACCTTTTACGTAAACCAATGATCACTCTAACTTTGCATTTATGATATAACCTATGTTAATACAATTGTTTCCTTGACATGTTTTTTAACATCTTCAGAAAAGCAAACTACACTGCGAGAGACCTCGCCTGTGCTCTAACCTACGATCATATTGCTATTCCGGGCGTAAGTTTTCCAACAATTTCGTCACACTCTGCTTGACACATCTTGGCACAGTCTTACAAATCATAAGGAACGCGTGGGAAACTCGTGCACCATGCGAAACTCTTAATGAAAGAAAGAGAGAGAGACACTTAAAGCGAGCCGTCGTATCATGACGAAAAATCATTTATTCTGAGTTACGCAACAACCCGGAGGACAAACGACCGTTTTGCTGGACGGGAGAGAGGGGGGTTGGCTTTTTATCTCGTGTCTTCCTCACGAATGCGTCGTCGAGGAAAAGCGACGACGTCCGACGCCGGCCTCTCTCCCTCTTAGAGTGTAGCCCCTCGGCAGAAGACGCAATCATATCGTAACAGATGCGTGGAGTGAGGAAGGAGGTGACCGACATGACCGAAGGTCATGCTTTCCGCAAATGGAAGAGAGAGAGACGAAGAGGCAGACTACGGCCCAGGCCGGACGGACGGCTGGAGAGTGATGAGCTGCCACTTGTTTCACCAGTTCCCTTGTGTCGTCCGCCGCGTTTAGGAGGCACACGCGAAAATGCCAGTTTACCTTGAGTGGCGATGCTTGGAGAAAAAATGAAAGGGACAGCAGTTGATGGTGATGGAAAAAACTGACTGAAAATAAGAATCAACTTTGTAATTTTCCACACGTTTTTAATAACCAACCGGTTTCAACACTCACGTGTCATCATCAGAAACTTATATTTTTTGAGCATTGGGAAGGCCTTAATTAGTGCACTGGGGGGAGGGGGTGAGGGTATTTCTCTTTGGGAAGGGGAAGGAATTTTAGGGTACGCTTAGGTATAAACTGGTTGGAGGTTAAGATGGAAGGGAAGTGAGGCGTGGGGCTACATCACAGGGGTAAGAGGAAATGCGATTATTGGAGGTTGGGTCAAATTTTCATACTGTGGCGAATAATGGGGTATACCACAGCATGTGAAAATTTGACCTAACCCCCAATATATATTCCTCTTATCCCTGTGATGTAGCCCCCACGTCTCACTTCCCGTCCATCTTAACCTCCAACCAGCTTATACCTAAGCGTTTCCTCAAATTCCTTCCCCTTCCTAAAGAGACATAACGCCCCCCCCCCCTCCAGTGCACTATTTAAGGCCTTCCCAATGCTCAAAAAATTTAAGTCCCTGATGATGACACGGGAGTGTTGAACCCGGTTGGTTATTAAAAACGTGTGGAAAATTACAAAGTTGATTCTTATTTTCAATCATGGAAAAATTCCACCATGTGATGGCCGAAGTTGTTTGATTGAAAAAGCTGACATCTGGGCGCAGTGAAATTTCCAAAGAGCCTACCGTAGACCTCAAACCAAAGGTCCTTGGTTCGATTTCCGGTCCGGGAGGTCTTTTTCCACTGGAAAGTTTCATCGCACTCGCTTGCCATTCACAAGTAGAGAAACAATCTTGCAGAACTGTCTACTACCTTACTACTAAGTATATTACGACTGCGTTTATGTCGAAGAAGAGTGTGTCTAATACTCGGTTTCCTTTATCATTGTGGAAATGAAACCTTGACATGGTGACACACTATCATTTACTTCGAAAGAGAGATTTCTGGACAGGAGTGAACGGTGAAATACGAAGCATTTCGTTTTCGATTCGGGAAGTTAGGATCTATTGGGCAATCGATGTTCGTATCTTCACCTTATAGTCACCGAGGAGACAGATGTCCAGAAGTCGACAGGGCATGATAGGGAGAAAAATCCGAAAAGTCAATAAATTGGATGACAAACTCCAGGTGTTTCGGTCAACGAAGTGTCCATCGACGGAGATGAGAATTCATCTACATCTACATCTACATCTACACGATACCCTGCAAGCCACCGCGAGGGTGTGTGGCAGGGGGTGAAGGTCACCAAGCATTCACTACTAGCATGCAAGCAAGCAACTAAAGGGTCTCATGCAACTAGATTGTTAGTATCTATAGTATTTGAGGGGTTAATACATGCATCATGCACTACAGAATACTCTAAAATATTTCCCCTACCTATCCCTTTCCTATGCTGCCTATTCTGTTCTCTTATAGTACGGGGGAAAAATGCCATTTTGAATCTATCTGTACGACAATCTATCTCTCTAATCTTATTTATCTGGTCGAATCTAGCATAATACGCTGGTGTTTTCAATATGTGCCTAACATCTTCAGTAAAGCTATCCGATTGAAATTTCTGCAGTAGATTTAATCTGAACTTTAATCTACGCTCTGATAATGATTCCCACCCTAATTCTTGTATTAATTCTGATACACTACTCAACCTATCGTAACACCTTTTGACGAACCTAGCTGCTCTACGCTGCACACTGTCTAGTTCTCTCATCAAACCTAATTCATTAGGATCCCATACACTGGCTGCATACTCAAGGTGGGGCCTAACTAGTGAAAAGTAGCATCGCTCTTTTGTCTTCTCATCACATTTCCCAAGTACTCTTTTTATAAATCCTAGCTTTCTCTTCGCTCGGCCGCATATTTCCCTTATGTGTCTTCCCCACGATAAATCTTTAGTGATTGTTACACCTAAATATCTTACGGTTTCAACGTTTTCGATCTTCGTGTTATTAATTCTATAGGATCGCTCTATCGAATTATTCCTCCTCCAAAAATTGATAGCTACACACTTTTTAAGGTTGAGTTCTAACTGCCATTTGTCGCACCACTCTTGAATTGCATCTAAATCCTTGCTAAGTGATTTCATGTCCTCTTCGTTTGATATACCCCTGTACACCACCGCATCGTCTGCAAAAAGTCTAAGGTTACTACTAACTACGGTACCCAAATCGTTTATGTATAAAAGAAATAGAAGCGGACCTACTACGCTACCCTGGGGAACTCCCGATGTGACTTCGATTGTGTCCGACATGATACCATCTATGACAACCCTCTGCTCTCGCCCACTTAAGAATTCTTTTACCCAACATACAACGTCTTTATTTATACCAAAACTCTCTAACTTCAAGATTAATTTGTCATGAGGAACTTTATCGAAAGCCTTTTTAAAATCTAAAAATATCGCATCAACTTCAGTACTGCTTTCGCCGTGGACTAAAATATCGTGTACGAATAAAGCTAATTGTGTCTCGCAAGATCTACCTTTCCGGAACCCATGCTGGCTGTTTATGAGTAATCCCTGACTATCCAAATGCCCCATGATCGAACTGACTACTATGTGCTCAAATATCTTACAAGAGATTGACGTGAGTGAAATGGGTCTGTAGTTACTAGGTTCTTCCCTATCACCGCTTTTAAATATAGGTGTAATGTTCGCTACTTTCCAATCCTTGGGTACTGTGTGGTTCTTTAGTGTTTTATTGAATATTATTTCTAGATAGGGGGCTATTTCAGAAGCTAATGTTTTATAAACTCTGGAAGGAATTTGATCGGGACCTGGTGCTTTGTTTTTACTTATGCTTTTTAACTGCTGCTCTATTCCGCGACATGAAATGTTTATTTCGGGCATTTGCTCACTGAAAGTGTTCGGCGGTGGTTCCACTGCGTTTTGTGACGATGAGTTGAATACACTTTGGAAGAAGGTGTTTAAAGTGTTGGCTTTTTCTACACTGCTGGTGACTCTGATTCCTTTATCATTTTTAAGTGTGTGCACTGTGGACTTATTTCCCTGAAGCTCTCTCACATATGACCAAAACGCTTTAGGATTGCTATCTAAATATTCTCCTAACATCTTGCTCTTGAAATGTGATAACGCTTGCCGACATGATTTCCTTGCTAATGCTCTCGATTTTTTATAGTTTTGAACTAGCTCATTTTTTTCCTCTACCGATAGACCCCGTCTGGCATTTTTCATCTTAGCGTGGCATACCCTTTGTCGCTTTAGTGATTTCCTAACCTCCGCGTTATACCACCTTGGCTCTGTATTATCACTAATATATTTACTTGGTATGTATTTATGAACTGCGTTACGGGTGACCTCAAGAAATTCTCTCCACGAATCCTCTGTATTTAATCCTTTGCTTTGTTCGCTGAATACATTAAACGCTTCCCTTAATTCCTCTTTCATACCGTCGTAATTTGCCTTGCCAAATAAGTACACCCTCCTCCTTGGTTTATAATGTCTTTCAACGCCTACAATAAATTCCGCATGCACTATTTTATGGTCACTAATTCCTGTGTCTGTAACTGTATTTAGAACTCTCTCGGGTATATTTGTTGCTAATAAGTCTAGAATGTTGTTACCCCTGGTCGGCTCTGTTACTAGCTGTTGTAGAGAATGTGTCGTAAAGGTGTTCAACAGTGATTCGCAATGTTCCTTATCCTTACCTCCTGCAATGAAACTACACGTATTCCAGTCTATCGAGGGGAGATTGAAATCTCCGCCTACTATTATTCCTCTATCATTCTTCCCAGAAAGTAATGTGCGTATCTCTGACTCTAGCTCTATTATAGAATTGGCGTCTGCGTCCGGTGGCCTGTAATATGCACCTACATATATCTTTTTTGCGTTACTACTTTTACTTTTAACGGAACACCAAATACTTTCTACATTTCGCTCTGAAATAAGTTCTCTTCTACTGACATACGGGTCCTTCACAGCTATGAAAACTCCTCCTCCGTTTCTGCTTACTCTATCCTTTCTGTATACTGTAAAACACTTCGGAAATACTTCATGATCTGATATGTCCTTCGAAAGCCAGCTTTCTGTACCTACGATTATATCTGCATTAGTACTCTTAATGAGGTGGTGAAATTCTGCTACTTTATTTCTTATACTACGACAATTCACTACTATCACTGAATTTTTTTCTTCCAATCTGTTTCTCTCTTGGTGCTCCTTTCCAACTAAAATTTTCCTCGATAATTTTTTGACGGACAAACTATTTGGTCTACCTCTTACCTTTGATGAATTATCATGTTCGTTCTCTCCATGTGTTTTTCTCTGACCTTCTAAAACTACTCTGCATGTTCTGTCAAATTCTTGCACGATTTTTCCCCCGCGGATTGACCTGCACTCTGGGCTACCACCTGAGCTAAACCCTACGTGTATGCTCCAGTATCCTACTCGCTACCTTAGACGATGCCTCGTCCGTGTAGTGGACACCCGAGCGATTCAGGGGCACCCGACACGTTTCCAGCTCCGGCCCGAGGTCCAAAAACTCAGCTCCCTCGCTCCCACAGACTTCACGGAGTCTCCGGTTTATGCCTAAAACTCGGCTCCAAACCATCGACCCCCGATCCGTCCTAGGTACCAAGCTACATATAGTCAGCCTCATATCGATACCCAGACCTCCACGAACACGGTGGAACTCGGTGCATAGATCCCTTACGGAATCCATTACATCCTCGGACCCCCGTTTCGCGGCGTCGTTAGTGCCGACATGGGCGACTACGTGCAGCTTGGAGCAGTTAGTGGCACTGACCGTTGCTTTCAACGCCTTCGTCACCTGGGGCACCGTACCTCCTGGTATACACCAGGAACGTACCCGTTCTTCGTCACCTTTCCCTCGGGATTCACCACCTCCTTCCCGACGGGCCCTGGCACGCATCGAGTCCGCTACTCGGCGGACATTGGAGCTACCTATCACTAATACTCCCTCCCTTCCCTCCCGACTCCCAGTCGGCGAAGTCTCCGGAGGCGGAGCGTTCGATGCGCCGACCTCCGCCAGCCCATCGAACCTATTACTAACGGGGAAAGGCTCAGCCTCTGCCTCTGCATTTCCCCGTTTGTGTAGTGTGACCCCACGACTCCTCCTACGGACCACTTCCCACTCTCCCCCGGATTCGGAGGTAGGCTCCGCTAGAGGCTCGGGTGTGCGGGGAACGTCCTCAACCCTCCAACCCACGCCAGTGTAAGGGCTCGCCCCCGCACCAACGCGTGCGGAAGGCCTTGGCCGACCCCCACTCCCCCTCGACCGTTCCAACGTAGTCACCAGCCGTTTCACGAGAGAGCGAAGACTATCCACCGTCTTCTCGAGCTCATCGACTCGAGCCCGCAAGGGCTCGCTATCGGGTGAGTCACGGAAGAGGTTGACAATTGACCTAATGGGAGTCATCCTAATCTAACTCTAACTATCTCTCTCCCTTAGACTCGCAGCGGAGCTATCTGGTAAAAGAATCTACTATTTACTACACACTAATAAATAACTAACAAGGCTCTTGAAGAAACGAGCAAGCAAGCAAATACAGACCACAGGTTATCACCAGAAAACAATTAACCCAAAGGGGACAGGGACTAGGAGTAAACTACACAGGTAGAAAAACTACACGGGTGAGTGGTTGCAGGGGTAGCGCTCGGTAGGGAGTCGCGATGGGAGGTGGGTCACGGTTGACCTTGGTTAGGCTGAGGTTTGGGAAGGGAACCACGGGGGGGGGGGGGGGAAGCTCTGGAATGTATACGAGAGGAATGTAGGCTGTAGGATGCGCAAGACCAGCGATTACGAAGAGATGAAGCAAAAAGTGTCAACAGTAAGCTAAAGTAAATGTATTAAAAATCTACTACTAAAAGAAGCAACGAAAAAGACGAGCTAAATTAAGCACTAATCTAGGAAATATAGATATATCTATAAAAAAAACACTATTACCGAATTATTTCAATGACAATAAGCGATTTAAAAAAAAAACTGTATAATCTACTAGGTTAAAAAATAAGTTACGCAAACTGCAGAGATAGTATAAACTATAAATGTATAAATAAAACTTTATGTGTATAAAGCTAAAGTAAATGTATTAAATATCTACTACTAAAGGAGCAACGAAAAAGACGAACTAGATTAAGCACTAGTCAAGGAAATATAAATATATCTAAAAAAAAAAAAACTATCACCAACTAACTTCAATAACAATAAGCGATAAAAAAATCAACTATATGAATCTACTAGGTTAAAATAAGTTACGCAAACTACAGAGTTAGTATAAACTATATATGTATAAATAAAATTTATGTGTATAAAGCTAAAGTAAATGTATTAAATATCTACTACTAAAAATCAACGAAAGACGAACTAGATTAAGCACTAGTCAAGGAAATATAAATATGTCTAAAAAAAACTATTATCAACTAAGTTCAATAACAATAAGCGATAAAAAAGATCAACTATATGAATCTACTAGGTTAAAATAAGTTACGCAAACTACAGAGTTATTATAACTGTATATGAATAATAACACAAGTGCAATTACACCTTACACGTTAGGATGGATTATACGGTTCTACACAGGACTATGAATAAATAACAATAAGATAATATTAAATTAGAAATTCACTTGTAGGAGAACAAGTCTATATATATCACGGAGATTAAACAGCGGTACGGAAGCACGGATATTATGAAACAATAACTAATGCAGTGTAGCTATAACGAATAAAGTTAAATTAAAGCCGAGTGAAGTCTAGAAATATATTGTTAACAATAGATTATAATGAACGGTTCTATAACTGAGAAATACTTAGAAAAACAAAACTATGGTGATGATAAAATATAAATAAGAAACGTAAATACGCTAACTATGGAGTAGCCACAACGATGTTAAACAATAGTGGAAGATTTGTATTTATCTCAGTATGTAAAAGTAATAAAGATACTGGTTTAGTTCTACTTATCGCTATCGGCACACACTCTCGGCAGACGCTCGCGGGATGGCAGGGACTACAGCCACAGCAGGCACAGAAAACTCACACACTAACACACTCACTTACTAACTAACTAAACATTCACTACTAAATACACCACTACACTATGAAATAGGGGATAGCCTAGGACGACACAATTTTAGAGCTAAAACTACGGACCCAGCTAGGCAACGTTAAAGCTGCTACTGGCGACCAGGTAAAAAAGTGAAAGTCACAACTCAAGACGGGAGCTCTCACCACGCGACCTTCCTCTGCGAGTGCAGGTAGAAGAATTAGGATAGGTGCGAGCCGGCAAAGCGCCAAGCTCAGAATGTGACCTTCCTTCCTTCGAGAAAATAGTCTTCAGTCAACTTGCTCGCTTTCGACATTGGGCATAAAAGGTGGCACGTTAATTGAACGGAATTTTCATCCGTCGAGAATGGAAGAAAATGCAAAAGAAACTTTGCTGATTTTGCAGCCCTCAATTGAGGAGAGGAACAATTCTTCTTACGTGTGTGGATGACGACCCAACAATGAAGCTCATTGTTAGGTGGCGTATTAACAAGATAGCGAAAGGATATTTTTAATAACAACTTGAGGATGAAGCCTGAAATCTTTATGGCTTTTAAGGCTCGATCGTGACTGCCCTTGAGACCAGAATGTAGGTCAAATGACAATCGGCGAAAACCACATCCTGTTTATACAGATTGCTATGCTGCATTTTAGACATATTTCTCAAGAGTCATTTATTACGGGTAATTGCTTTGTCTCTAAAACAATTTTTTTGTTTAGATGGAGGGAATTGAAAATTACGGGGTATTCATATAAGACGTAAAGTTTAATTTCCACCTTTTCAACTCCCACCCCCTTTTAACATTCCTCATAATGCTCTAAATTACCTAACGGTGCAAATGAGCACCTTCTTTTTAATGAATTTGAATGAAAGAGATGTGCTATACCATCTTGTTTCCTCGATACTATTACTTATTCACTATTCATAATTTGAAGAGAAGAAAGACTTAATAATTTATCTCTCTCCCAACGTAGCGGAAGGCTCGATCCCCCTTCCCCACCGTTAATACAATGTAACGGGTGGCCCTCCCCTTACTCTCTTTGGAGGTTCATAACATAGACGACGGCTTAGCATATATAAGAAAAGAGGAAACTGAGAACAAGCCCGTAAAGTCATGAAGACCGTTTTTAAGAGAAGATGCATCCACACCTACGTGATACCTAAACCCTGCATGACAGGCGGCGTGAAACCCTAACCCTACGTGAAAGATGGGGTTGAAAGATCATCGTAAAAAGGTGGTTAACATCGTTTGGTTCCTTCTTTAAAACATTTGAGGAAAGCCTATTATGTCGTGCCTGACTACCGAACTGAACTGAAGCACTAAAATAATCTTTGAAGCTGAAGCGAATTTTACGCGGATTATTGTTGAAATTATTTGATGGATTAAAAAAATATTTATGAAGAAATGCAGAAAAATTATATCTATAAAGTCTCTGGCCTCTTTGACGGGCTTCCAAGAGCGAGTCTCTATTGTCCATACGTCTAAAGATAAAGGGTGACGGCTAGCGGGATTTCCCCCGTTCCTTCAGAAACCTTGGCCCTTGTCCCTCTCTCTCTCTCTCTTAGCTTGCGCTCGAAATTTCGAAATCCCTGTGGGGTTGTTTTTGAAACTCAAACTGTGATGGAGTCACGTGGTACAAATACGAATGGCTCGCAAATTCAGTGTGCATGAATAGCTCGTTCAATATGCATCATTGATTGTTTTCACTTGAGTTTTCCTCCTCTGTCTCGAGATCCAAAGGTGAGATAAAACACAAGTGCAAACAATGAATGAGGTTGTAATGGGCGATTTACGTAAGAACGTGCGAATGAGGGATGTGGGCAATGAAGGCACATCTTGCTAATACGGGCTGTGATTCCGATATGTCCGCGAATAACCGTGAGCGTAGTCTAATCGATTGGGACGATTAAAATGGCGACTGCTTTGTCAACGCGCGGGTGCGGCTCCTTGTCTGGAATGGGGGCGTTTCCTCGGAACCGAAATCGCAGTTTTGTACACGAAATAGTTAGATGGAAACCAAAAAATGAATTTTAGTGAAAAAATTAATCTTCTAACTACAACCATTCACTCATAAATAAAAAATTGAAATAAGCAAAAGGTTACGCCCACAGATAAAGCTGATTTGATATCATTGACGTCATTTTCCTCCCGTTCTTGCCTGCTATTAGGAGAAGGGAAGGGAGTGGAGGGGGATTCTCGGAAGGTCTGCTCGCAAAGATGCTGTCGCAACTGCTCACTTTGGCAGTCAGCAGCTGTCTCTCCCCCCCCCCCCCCCCATTGCGATAAGGCAAAGTAGCTTCGCGGGCTCAGTTGTGATTGGACGAAGTCGATATACGTCAGAGGTTGTACCACGCCCACTTTTCCGAAAGGGTTAAAAACATCAGTTTTTCGCCGCTTATAACTCGATAAATAATTGACGGATCAAAAAAACGGAAACATACGGGTCTTTTTATTTTACAAACTCTATCAGATTTGGCAATAAAAAAAAGGTAAACGACCCTATTATCGGCCGCTTCACGGTGCCTCCGCCTAAGGGGTTTTCGCAGCAGACTTGAGAAGCCAGCGGCTATCATGGTAGGTACGGACATACATTCTTGCTACTCGCGATACTCGTATGGATGAAGTTAAGCCCGAACCAGTTTAAGTAATAAAATTAACTCCCAGAGGAATCAAATCATTAAATACATCTCTTAAATATTCTAAGGGAGGTTAGCGTACGATGAAATTTGGGTACGGATTCATTATTATTTATGTTTTGATATACATGCCGTCTCCAGAAGGGGCCATGGAAATCACTAAGCTTTGTACAGCTACTTAATACCCTGCACGTAGCCAGAAATTTGCTTTGCTAAGCCTTGCGTAACTTGAAACAAATCAGCCTTCCCCATTCGGTGCCAACATGTTACAAATCTCTTCCCTACATTTTCAGTGCTTGGTATTTACTTTTACAGTGCCCAAACATATCTCTTCTCACTGGTAAAGTTCACTGCTAAAATCAGAACAACAAATTTATTGGGAAATATTTCGGGGGGGCACCAGAAGCCGGCGCCAGCCATCCCTGACTGCTGCAAGCCACCATCCGTGGCAGGGGGTGAATTCACATCAAACGTTGCATTAGGTACATATCATGCATTAAAAGGATTAGTGATTATATTCAAGTCCAAACTTCGCAATTTAAAAAAATATAAAAATAACAAAGCAAGCATGCAAAAACATACCTACTGTTCGTTGGATTAGCTATAAATCCTTATACCAACATGCAACTACCCATGCTATCCATTCATACTACTGTAGTTAAACTATTGGATGTATTTACAAGTTATTCATATCCCTAATTCTACCAGGAAAAGAGGACATTTTCAATCTGTCAGTTCGGCAACCAATTTCTCTAATTTTATGATCATGTCTACGTTATTAATTTGGAGTTCACAAATTATTTTTAACGTTATCACAGAAAATAATGTCTTGGAATTTAGTGAAGACATTAAGTCTAAACTTCAACCTATGATCTGACAATTATTCCCATTTTAGTTAATCAATAGCCTGTGCCGCGATCATGGATCTTCATAACGCGTGCTCTAGCGTTATCGTTATTAAACTTATCTCAGAGAGTAAGTGATATCCATTCTTCATTTTTCGTACGGCACTTCAAATCGCTTATTACAATCAGTGGAGCGAATTTTATAGACGATTATTGTTAACCCTGCGCTACTCTAGGGGTAAGCGTTAACGATAAAGATTGCGATAACGCGGAAGATAGATCCGTGATTCCACACCTGGTTACGCTAATATAGTTATCATTCCATAGTGTATCATAGAGTAGGTGGAGCCTAAACGTTCCCAAGCATCATTGTCTCCAATAGGTGGGCACGCCGAAGGCTCCTCCGGTTCATTCTCTTCTCCTTGCCGAATATTTCACATCACTCTCGATGGGTCTGTCATGGGTGTCTGCCCCTCACTACGTTGCTCCGACAACGCCCCCCGAGTTGGATGACCCCTCTCGGCGGGAGTCCAACATTACCGTCCTCCCCCGTCTCGTAAGCAGAACGTGAAAGCGCCACGCTTCTCGTCCCCAGTGGAAAGAAGCGAAGGTCCGCCCCGAAAGTCGGTCTGGAGGGTGGGTACCTCATTGGTGCTAACTAATCCAGTTGGTGTCCGGAGTTCACATAACAGGTTAGGGGGAGGAGGCAGCTCATTTCCCTACGGCTTCCCTAAAAGATTTGGCGCGCTGGAAACCACTCGCCTTGACTTTATTTTTCGACGTGTCCAAGGGCCTCCCGGACACTATAGTACATACATTTCCCTGGATTCGAGCCCGGGACCGTCCCAGCAGAGCTCTAGCCGCTGAAGCACAGCGCCGCCGAACGAGCAGAGGCGCAAAGTCGACCGCTTCTTCTTTTCACAATCGCTCTCTCCGCCCCTTAAGATGAGATGCTTCAGAACGCAGTCTGTTCGTAATAGTTTGATTTACTTGGTTTTGAACTACGAGAATACATGCGTGTGATAAACAATATATGAATGTATGTACTAGGGATGTTTCGGCTCTCGGTTCCACCGGTTCTTGAGCTTAGAACCGGAACCGAGGCCAATAATCGGTACTGGTTTGAAACCTGCTCACACTCTGAAAGTGGAGGCTTCATATTAAAACCTGGTGAAATAGTGTACTTGGATGTTTCAAAGTTGCCGCGAATTATTCTACTTCAGTCGTTAAAGTGACTATACACAAAAATTAATGAAGTATTCTTTTTCAAGCAGTATGTCTCTGAAAATGATTATTGATTACCTTATCTTACCATTGAGCAATGCAAATAGTGGTAAATTAAGAACCGGAACCGAGAATCGGAACCGAGAACCGAAGTTAAGAACCGAACCGGAACCGAAAAAAAGTGGAACCGACGGATCCCTAGTATGTACGCTATATTATATCGAAATTAATGCAATAATGAAATACTGAACCCTGCCGGATTCAATCTTGAATTATACCCAACCTTACAAAGGATGATTCGTCCATTGTCATCAGGCAAGGATGTCTAGATATAATCCCTTATATAGGCTTATATAGGCTTGAAGGATTCGTAATGTGTAAGGCTACGCTATCTGATAAGGTATCAGTCGAGTAGTATTGATTCCTGAGCACGTTAAATTGACATGAAATCTAGGGTGTTTTGGGGCAAAGTTCCACATCGCCACAGCCTAAAATGATCCAGGTCTTTTGATGATTTTTTTAAATCAACTCGGGCTCCGTACTTATTGCAGTAACTCCTTCGAGAAATCGCCAGTTTCCTTGTAACATGAGCTCCCTGTAACACCATCATAGTGTCTTGAATTCATAACGTGCTATTTAATTTATAGCATATAATTGAATACTTCGTGATGAAGTCTTCTGTAGGTTCCATAGTCGATTTCCATCCCGCCGAAAATGTCAGTGCAAAATACAAGTAATGTTCTCTACGTTCGAAAGCAGTCCTATACATAAATAAGATCGATAAGTTAGTTTACGAAAGGTTCGTTTAAGAAAGCATAAATAGCTTAGTAAGCACATTAAAATGAAATGAAGATTGATTTGACTCGAGAACACTTCACACAGAGCAGTTGCATCGCCGCTGCCTCGTGCGAGGCGTAAATATTTATAGACGCGAGCGTTGGGTCCCGGCGTCCTCCACGGAGTCGAGGCGACTGCATTGCGAGCCTCGATCGTTCGATAAAGGCACCGGTCGAAGTAGACGTGCGTGGAAGCGAATGACTTACATTTCAACAAAGGATGGGAAGGAGCTTGGGGCCGTGGGGTGCGGCTCTCAGTCGGAGCTGGAAACTTGAAAGACGGGAAGAAGATTCCGCCAATATTCCGACCGAAACAGCGAATCAGTGCAGTCGTAGGTGACGAGGGCGGTTTTTTTAGCGATGGGATTGCCCAAGGGCAGCAAAACAAAAGCCAGGCCGGGAATACCACGTTTTGAAATACGAATCACCAGCGATGGGCAGAGAGGAAGGGAATGAGGGATGTAAGAAAAATTAATTTCCTGCGCAGTGAACAAACAGTGAATGTAGGAATGTGAGGTTAAAATTATGAATGGATGAGGTATAAATTTGAGCCCCTACCTCGAGATTCACCCGATGTGCCACTAACTATTTCAAGGAGGCCAGTTGAAAAGTGGCTTCCATCTAGTTTTTGTGACTATATTGAATTCCAGAAATCGACATTTTCAGGGAAAACTATTCGATTATCTTGATAACAGTAAATTGACGCTGATAATACTGTAGGGGGGGTTTAAAACACTGTCACTTAACTTGTTCTCGATTCTGCAGGTCACGCTGTGCTGCGATAAGGCCCTCCATGCCTCTTGCAAAAACCTAAAGATACTCGATACTCGATGGATGTGTTCTCAAGCGTGAATTTAAGTTCCCATCGATACGAGCCCCTTCGCCGCAGTCCAGGGCATCGCCCAGCGGTGCTCGGTTCGAATGGCGAATTAAATCGGCCCTCTCTACAAGTTGGACAAACTGATCCAGAGAATCAACTGTCCACCGCCTGACTGTTTCTACATCTACATTATACCTTGCAAGCCACCATGAAGATGTGTGGCAGGGGGTGAAGTCACACCAAACATGCGTCAAATATCATACATAAAAAGGATTGTTAATAATATGCTATTTAACTTCAAAATTTAAAAAAGATAAAAATTGCAAAATAAGAATGCTGAAACATGCTTTTAAATGGGCTAGCTTAAATTCCTTATACCAACATGTCTTTACCTATGCTATCAATTTATAATTTATACTATTGGATATATTTACAGCTATTCATATCCCCAATTGTTCAAGGAAAGAAGTACATTTTGAATTGGTCATTTTGGCAATCAATTTCTCTAATTTTATGAGTATGGTGCAGTTTACCATAGTAAGTTGGAGTAATAATATTCTCAAAATATTTTTAACGCCATCAGTGAAAATATTATCTTGAAATTTATTTAAGAAATGAAGTCTGGATTTCAAGCTACGATCTGACAATGATTCCCATTTTAGTTGAATTAATAAAGTGGTTACGCTGTTCATTGGTTCGATGGCTGGAACCTCGGGGATCTGTGGACTCACAGTCGAATGGCCACGCATTAATCATATCAATCGCTCTTCCCTCCAATCGTGTGATCGGATTGCAATCACTCCACTCTTTCGCGCGCAAGACACCTCCGCGACGCGCTCACGCATGTGGTTTGTTTGTCTTCTGCCTCCCATCCCCGTCATCAAAACACGGAACTGCGACATTCATGGCTGTCGTGAGGAAGCGGGAGTGAGTACAGATGAGGAAATGTTGGGAATGGTCCGGGAGGAGTTGAGTGGGGGAAAATTTAGGAGGAGACACATTGATTGTGGATGGAACGGGTTGACTTGATGGCCGAACGGAAGCATTTTAGGGAAGAGATGATGATGTCAGGATGGAATGCGTCAGGAGTGGAAAAGAAATACGCAGAGCTAACGAAGAAAAACATGTGGAGATGGGTGTACTCTAGCGCATTGGGACGTTTAAAAACAAGTGATGGGGAGTAGCGCGCTACTCTGTAGCAGCTACATACTTTTTTCAGTAGCTGTATTTTTTGAAGCAGTTGTGAATGTAGTTGTGCCACACACAATTCTGTAGCTTGCGTCTGTCCTCAACGGCTACTTCTCAGCTGCTATATTAAACCTAATCATCAACGCCATCGAGTCCTTCTGAGGAGAAGATGGTCTCCTTCATAAAAAGAGTGCTTAGTTCCACGAGGAGTAAAATATAAGATTCGCACTTTGAGGCACAATTGAGGGTGAAAATTTATAAAATTACGGGTTCTCATATGCATTATTAAAAGACTACCCGCATGCTCCTGATGTTATCACCTAACGTGAGCCATCCTTAAATGATCTGTTCACCAATAACTATACAATGGTTGGATTTGACATTTTACCGGGAGACGTGCTTTGATTTAGAAGATGTGTTAATGTGCTGGTTTCTCTGCTTTGGGTTGATTGCGTTTTGATGCCATAGATGCTGTTGTTCTGATTCTATCAGGTCTGCGGGAGGCTGGTCACCTACCGTCATTGTGTGAGGTGGGGAACTTGCGATAAACTAAAATAATTGTTATGTAATAGGCCCCACAAAAATTAGATTAAATTTTTTCTCTCGGACTTAAAAAGTAAACAGCTCAACCTAAACACCTTAGTATAAGTAGTTCAAACTACTAATTTGAGAGTCTTAATAAAAAGTAGCTGCTGTAACTGCGATGTAGCTGATACGTTTTTTTTCACAATCAAGCTAATAGAGTGTCAGCTACTTTTTTTTGACAAAACTAAAAAGTATATAGCTACAAAATTTTTTGTAGCTGATCCATGAATGTTTACAAAGTATTTCATGTTCATCTGAGCCTTCATTAACGGGAAGAGCGCTTGTAATAATTCCTCGCTCTAATTTCCGCGCGAAACGAAGCCGGCGGGAAGAAAAGAGTCCTCTCCAGCTCGCGAGCACTTTCCAAGTTCCTCAGTGCCGCCGCCGTGGTGGTGGGATTGCCCCCTGTCAACCCCTCCCGTCCCCGGCTCGATCCACCCCGCCCCCAACCCTGAATACCTGTTGCAACGCGCTGAGTTGCGAAACCGAATGAAGAGGCGGTCCGTGCACTCGGCACGCCCGGCCTGCCCCGCGAGTCGCATTCTGCCGAGACCATTAATTATAATTGAGCACAAGCCTCCGTTCGGCGCTGGAGACTGATTACCTACTCGTAATAGTGTGACGCGCGAGCTCCCGACGCAGCTCGACGCAGAGCTCTGCCTCTTCTGGAAATGAAGAGCGAGAAAGAACTTTCCTCTCTGCCTGCTGATTGCGAAGCACACGGTGCATATAATCTTGCGACTCGATGGCTGCCAATGATTTTTTTCTAGAGTACCGGCCTCCCATCCAAAGGGCCCGGGTTCGATTCCCGGGAGTGGCGGATTTTTCAGCGGAAGACCGGTCCCCACTTGAGTGCCTAGTGGAGATTATTTCAAGTTCAGTACTCCGTCCATCGGATGGGACGTTGAGCCGTGGTCCCCTTGGCGACTTTCTTTAAGAGTAGGCTAATGCCCACGCCGGGTTTCTCTCCACTTTTCCCTGAAAACTCGTACCATTACCCAATTACCCACCTATCCTAAATGGCGCAAATGACCTCAGCTGTCGGTCACCTCCCCTGAATAACCAACCAACCAATGATTTTTTTCCTGGTTTATTTCGGCCAGAAATGATACAGTAAATTCAGATCCGTTTTATCCCCAACTATTTCACGCGACTTGCTGGAGGAATGTTTCTCGGGTTTTATCATTAAGAAATTTAATCAGCAAGTTACCATTGACAAATAAGGTACTTAACCGAAGTGCTATCTTGCTGTGAGTGAACGATCAGTAAATTCCGATGTGGAAGACGAGAACAATCAATGGCTTAAAGCTTAACTGTCACGTTAAGAACGCTCGTTGGCATCGTGAAGTATCTGGTGATGCCTTCGAATGCGGCGGAACAACACGAAACAGCATACGGAGTGCTTAGAAGGAATCGATGGTGTGTAAAAGTTTCTGACCAAATAACGTCACTTGTTAGTTTGGAACTACACTGTCTTTTCTGCGCGATTAGTTTCATCCAAAGGTAAGAAAAAAAAACAAAACCAGATAATAGGCCGTAACAGAAAAGCAGAATACAATACTAATACAAGCATCGATTAGACCAAAGCTTAAGGTTGTTAAAGAGTCGTGGTCTATGCGAAGAGGACCAGAAGAAGGATCTGCCCACAGCTAACATTACAAGTTGGAAGCAGGGAAATACTTCACTACAACGTATACATCATTCCACTGAGCACAAAAGTTCCTTCCTGGATACCAATCATTTAGTTGCCCGTGCATGTGTGTACATGTCTCTAATTGAGCAGTTTTGTATCTATTGCACTGCATGTAGGTAGTTCATGTTTCATGATTACTGCCTCCTGCCTGCTGGAGCATGCTCCTTCTAGGCAGTGAGGCACAGGCAATGACAACCGCAGGAAAGGCAAGACTGTATGAATATGAAACGAGGTGTCAGGGTAGAACAATGAAGGTAAAATAACATCTTGTGGTATGCTTAGGAAGACGGCTGTACTGGGAAAGTTGAAAGGGAAGAATGGCAAATAAAGATATACGAAGCAAGAAGCGAAGGGTTATTGACGGAAGAGTTATGACAATAAGAAGAGTGGATAGAAGAATTAAGTGGAGAGTTAGGTTTCCTCCCTAAGTAAAACTACCCTTAGGATTGCTGACTAAGGGTTGTTGGTGGCTGTAGTTTACGATGCGCAGATGTGAACGAAATCGGAGAGTCAGAATCAACGTACGCCTGAATATTGCGGCGTTCTCATGTTTTTTTTCTCGTGGACGCTGCTTCCAGCTTTCCTGCACGATCAACAGGTTCTCTCCAGTTCTCCCTTCATGCCTTTCTCTCTCGGAGCCACTTAGCGGCTCTGATTGCGCCGACACCATTCTCCGAAGGGAAGTCTTTGATTTATCCCTTCAATCACAGCACCAGGTGGCGATGATATGGAAGTTTTCCGTCTCGGATCGGTCTCTTTGGTTAAGCTTCAGATATTGATAGCGGTGTATGGACGCAAAAAAAATAGTAAAGGAGAAAACAAAGCATCTACGCCACTGTGCGCATCGGATGAGGGAGGAAATACAGCGTCGCGAAATCTTACTCGCACAAAAAATGACGAAGACATTTTTCAACCCAAAGGCGAAAGACCTGAATGTAAACAGTCATGCCATACCTCATACCTATTTTCTTTGTTACTTGACTCTTTAAACTTGGAAGTTTTCCATTAATGTACGGCTTGCTTACATTCTTCTCATTTTTTATGAGAGGATTGTCGCATCTCCGTCATGTGTCAATATTTGCCACGTGATTTTGTCTGTATGCTTCTTAAAGTAACTTCCTAAAGTAATTATTATTTGGTATCCTTTTAGTGCTAAGGTGCTTAGGTGAAAAAATCTGTAGAAATTGAATTCAATACTTTCAGATTCAGTTGCATCGAGTTTCACATTTACTAAATGGAATAATCCATGTATCTTTCCATTGAAGCTGCCATTTTCTCTCGCGACTGGCATTTCACATATTGGTGCCTACCTAAAAGCTAAAAAAAAAGAGCATGTTATGTGCCCGTTGCAACTGGCGTAAAGGCTCGTGTGAAAGTAGGTGAATTGATCACGTCCGCGAAATTGTCATGAGTGGAGCATCGCGCTGCGGCAAAGGCCTGTCAGAGAGCTCGCCGCTCTCGAAGCCGAGATTCGGGCGTCGTCACGTGGTGGCCGACGTCGATGACGCGACGAGTGTAATGATGCGCCGCGGTGGGAACAGTTGCGAAGCGACGCCGCGCCATCCCGCCTCCCGGTGCATCGCTCGCTGAGGCTACCGCTTTCACTCCGCTCATTATCAACGCCCTATTGGGGAGGAGGACCGCCTGATTCGGGTTACCTAAAATTCGGATAATTTACCTAAAATGTTATTTTATCGATATCTTTCGGATGCCACAGACGCCCAACGATGAAAACTTCATGGTTGATAATGATGTAGTCTCCAAGAAAATGTGAAGGTTTTCAACTTTTTGGTGAGATTTGGTGAGATACCTATGTACATGCATAACACATTTTTTCAAATTTTTGTTGTATATCTCTGCTCGTTATTTACAAGACAAACCCAACATGCGTTGGCTTCTGTTTGTTCTGAAGAATTGACAGTTACCGTTTCAATACGTTAACCCAATAAACGATTCCTAGTACACTGTCGAGCGTGCGCTGACTACGCTTCGGCTAAATTGTAGTTGAGGTCTCGATAAAAGGGGAATGCTAGTCAATGTCTCGGGATGAGAGTCGATCCTGCTATGCAAGTCGATCATGCTTCCGAACTTCTCGACGCTCTGTGGTCGCTGCCTTTAGTGGCTTTCGGCGCTAACCGCAGCCTCCCCCCTGCCCTTCCAGCTTCCTCGTAGTCGCCCAGACTAAAGCTCTGTATTTACAGACTACCCGGAAAGACGGGTAAATAAAAATGACTGGCGATTGGCGAATTGCTTTCCGCCTCCCCTTTCTCGAGAAATCTGACGAAGCATTCTATGAAATCGCACTGTGTATTCGTAAGTAATGAAATTGCCGGTGACATCAATGGGATGGGAGGTACGGAAAACCCAGTGCAGCAACAAGGAAGGTTTCGTGGCGTTCATCATTTCGCGTCAGACCACTGCTTGTTTTTATTATATTAGACTAATTTTCCTCGTTGCTCCCAGAATAATAAAAACTCTTAATATTTCCCCTTAAAAGGAAAATGTGTGCGTTTGTATTGCGAATGCTTTAGAACTCGGTCGGCTGAGAACAAGAGTTGGTACCCGCTCAAATCAAGGGCTTCAACGTGGAGCTGTAATATTTGAATATAGACGTGAGCGCATGCCTTTCAAATTAGAAACTGAATTTGTCCGGGTGCTTAGCTTTGGGTGATTCATGTTAAAAATACAACCGTAGACCTTACTTCCAAATTCATTAAATGTTTTGTAAAGTTAATCTCTAATGAGCACTGAACACCTATTCATATGCATTTAATGTGGACATTTTCAAGCGTCCATGGTGTGAATTTTATCCATTTCATGCCGTGAAGTAACGTTTCGTACAGTACAAGGTTGCATTAGGTACGCACGATCAGACTTCTCTTGAGACCGTCTAACCAAGTAAGCTTTATCGGGGGGGAAGAGACCACACGTCACGGCGTTGTGTTCTCATGGGGATGTGAACGAATCGGAGCAAAGCCAAGCACTGCCGTTTTAAATAAAAAGATTAATCCTTATTCGCGGAAACTAAGATGCCTCTTAATATTAAAGTTAAATTTAAGGTTTCTGAGGTGTTCATCCTCCACGGAAGGCTTTCTGAACGTGATCTGAGGAACAGCCGAAAGCCGTTCCTTATCTCACGTTGCATCTTGTTGTGACGACAGTTCACTTCAGCGGGCGTCTCCAGGTCAAACGGTGTGCTGCTGGCATCTTCTGGCCTGGAGATGCTTGCGGGAAGGCTGGATGAACTGTCCTCACGAACTAGACACGGTGAAAGTCACCTCTCCACAAACTATTTCATTTAAGGGTCGAAATTTTACATTTATATGTGGAACTAATGATCTTTGTTTTTCTTTTCAGGTGAGTTGGAAAATTTCGATGCGGAGTGGAGAGTATGCTTTGGGATACTGGTATTGCGAGACTAGCAAACGAGTAAGTGACGGAAATTATACTACTTTCGCATGTTTCCCGAAGATTAACTGGATGTACCATAATCTCGACAGCTGAACAAGAACAACTTAAGGTTGTTGCTTGCGTGGGAACCTGTTCTCGGGGAGTAAATGGAAGCATTCGATAATAGGGTGACATGAATAATAGTAATATGAAGGGTACAACAACATTGAAAATATTTTATAATTTTGTAATATCCCGCGTAAATATTAGTGACTTGAATGGAAATTGTAGGTTTAGGTTACTCAGGTGTTCCAACACCTTAGATAATGTAGTCATGTCTTGCCTATATGTAATGTTAAGGCTAACACAACTTCTATGCCCGAGGCGGCGAACCCCCGACCTTAGGTGAACCAGACCGTTACGTTACGTAACCGATACGATACGTTACGGTACTGCTGCGGACGTCTTAGTAGCTTTAACACTCATATTTAAGGAGGAGGCCTCGTTCTTTCAATCCAATAATACAAAACGAGGTAGCATATTGCTGAATCTGGAAAGAAATCTATTGGATGAAATTACTTCGTTTTGTGTTCTGGAGTGAATTCTTGCAGTTAAGTGATCTTAGCTCGTAATGTAGCGTGGCAGACATTGTATAAACGCTTAGGCCGTTGAAAAATGTTAATCGAACGAATATTAATCCAAATGTTAATCGAACCCTTATGATCCTATTTTAATCATTAAGGAGTTGGAAACTCTCATGCTCCACACTGAGTTTGGAAGCACTGTGATCGAATTAATGTGAAATCGTCTCGCGTTGTAAAGAAAACATGAAAGTGGAGTGGAGTGCAAATACATTTAATGAATGGCACAGTGACCCGATTGGATCGTTTCTTTTTGTTCGTAACGGAGCGCCGAAAAGTTTTCAACAAATGAGTTTTTCTTCATCGCTGAAAGTAAGATACCATCTGTTATACAGTTTCAGGGTAGATGTGGTAAAGCTGATCCATGGTAAATTATAACTCACAATTTTCCGCTGTTTTTGGGATCGGTAAAAACTTTTAAGTTGTAATTTACGTAAGACGTTCAACCTTTGAAAGTAAGATGATCTCTTCCGCATTTACGATCGAATTACCGTCGTAATTTCCGTAAATTAACGTGGTATTTTTCGTGAATTACCAACACCCCTGAAAATTACCGTAATAAACAGTAATTTTCAGAAAAGTTCTTTTTCAGAAAATTTCTTCCTCACGAAGAAACCATTTGAATGGGTGATATTATAAATTAAGTAGCTAAAACTATTTTGTTTACATTGTGTCCGTGATTAATTCAGAGTAAAATAACAAATGCATATTGCGCAGAGGCATGTCGTTGGAACGAAAATTTCTCATAGCCTGACAAAAGAGAGGCAAATTGCGTGTTGCTGCCAACTTCGTTATAATTTTTTTAACGAGTTATAAAAGATAAACGTCGTGATGTGTTTGATATAAGTGTCGGCATTTATATCTCAATGCTTTTTGATTTCGTTTTGTCTGATAAGGATTTGCAATTCAAAACTTAAAATTGCCTGAAAATTACGGTAATTTTCGAAAATTGCCGTAATTTACCACGGTAATTTACCTCAATTGAAAATTACGGTAATTTACCCTATGTACTCCAGCCCGGCGACGCACGACCGACCGAAAAATGCCGGCGCCCCCCTTAAAGGCAGCACGCGCCCCCTTTTCCGCCCTTCGGACGATGTCTCCGCAGCTGTGGAGATCGGCTTCGAGCGCCGGTGTGGATACCCTGGGCGAGCCGCGCGCAGATAGCCGCGTCTCCGAGCGGGACGTCACCCCCCCCCCCCCCCCCCTCCTCACATTTTAGCCAAGTCACTATTCCGGGTTCCACAAATAATTGACTCTATTTCGGAGGCATGGCGTAGAAGGCTTTCGCTAACGGAGAACTCGTTCCAGAAACCTCTCCTACCGAGTTCAACCTCGGTCAACTTTTCGAGGAAATGGAACTCGCGCACAAAAACAATCAAAGTGAAATTCTGCTGCTTTTAATAATCTTCAAAGGAAGACGCCGTCATCCTCGCCTCGGCTAAGTAACTACCTTTTGATTTCTTGCTCGACGACACGGAGAAATATGTCGCGAGGCTGCTGTTTATGCGCCATAGACTCTTAACTCAATTGATCATTTTCCTCCTTTCCGAAAGATTTCTTTCTCGGCGTATTGACAAAGCTGTATCTCTCTCCACTCGATTCTTTAATTGATTTGCGTCTTCATACATTCGCCCTTTACACCCTCTCGCTTCCTTAATTACTTAACAAAAACTCTTCATTTCTAAACCTCTGGTCGTGTGATGCGAACCTTACTTCCTTTTCCCTAGACCCAAGGCCATCCTTCCCTCTCCTCCTATATCCTTATTACACGTTCCAATATTGTTCTCTTTACCTAAAACCTCCAGTCAGCGTCCTGTGACTGGTAAGCAGGGAAACACATTGACCTAGGTCAATCCTAAACATCCTTTATTACTTGCTGCATTTACCTTTTCCTTGACTATTCTCTGCGGTTCTTACCATTCAATCTTCCCGTAAAGTTGTCTCCAAGATTCCATTATTCTTCCAGTAATATATGCCCAATTTAGCAGAGTCCTTTCAAATTTAATTGGACAATTGAGAGAATTGGAGGACGATTTGAAAGAAAATATGAGCAAAATGATAGAAAGGGTTCTTTCTCTCGTATTTCTTTGCATTTCCCGGTACTGGCAGTTTACACGCACATTATCGTGGAACCAGAATTTTTTTAGCATAATGGCCGCTGAGAACATACCACCATCGTGGAATTTTCAAGCTTCCCTTCGCCAAGTTCTCTGGAAACAGGAGAGTCGAAAATTCGCCAAAGTCACTCGAGCCAATGAGGTTTATTTGACGGCAATCGGTTGTTGCTATAGTTACTGTCTCCTCAACGACTTCTCTCTCTCAACAACATTCAAGTTTCCTCCCTTTGTTTTTCGTCCGGTCTCGGGTGTTCGCATGTCCGCGGCTAATTAGTGGGCTCCCCTCTTCTCGGAAGTCACACGAGGTCGACGGGAGGGCGATGGGCATTTGTTTCTCGGATGTTGGCTTAGAGGAGCGTCCCCTACGAGCGTTTTCATTCGTGAAATCAGAGCGCAAAGGATATTTCGAGATGAGAAGCGCTGGGTGGCAACGTCTTGGGCGCATTGGCTCGGAGCCCACAGCCTCTCAAGGTGGACCCAACTTCCTGTGGGGAGATCAAGAAACCCAGAGAGAAACCAGTGTCCAATCTGCAAGGTGAATTATCTGCTTTCCTGCGACAATAAATCCCTCGTACGCATTGAGATAAGGGCGGATGTGGATGCTGGACTCGAGATTCCACCGCGTATAATTGTCTTAGTGGTTCTGAAAAGCACATCGTTAGCTACTGACTGGCAATCATTCCGAAACGATAACTCTGATGAACGTCATGATGAACAGTTATGACTGAATTGACCTTGATTTTCAAATGCGGGAAAAAGCACTGCATATAATTCCGGAAATTCCATCATACAGTAGTCTGTTTCCCATAGTTCAATCATATACAGAGTTGTTAATGGCTATGTATAATTTAAGTCACCCAAACTTGTTGAGACTCGAGCAACGTCCCATCGCTGAAACTCCGCGATTCATTGGCAAGTCATTGATACAGAGCTGCATGATCAGCGAATATATACTGCCTGAGTGAATTCCTCGCTGAGGATCAAGAGTTCGAATGGTGAGTTTCGATTCGTGATTCTGCCTTCGTCCTCAGGGCGATGAATGTACTACCCATCTGGATTGACACCTGGAAGGAGTTATGATGCAATTTCCCTTCTCTTGTCTTATCTGATTTATCAAACTCGAAGGAATAATTAGAGAATCATGGTAATCTCTACTTTACTACCCTATGACAAATGGGAGATACCGTTTGAATGTATTCGAAGCAGTATGAAAACGATCGCATAATTTTTATGCGAGAATTAATTCAATGGACGCTCTTTACCACCTGTGTAGAGGACTGAAAGTTTATCGTGACCGCATATTTTGACCTTCATGAGTGCCAAAGGGTATACCACTCCATTCCACCTCACACAGCGAAATCTTGTTAATTATGTAAAACTATCCGCGAAGGAAGTCTCATGGATCGCACCGCCATGAATTGGATTCATTGGTGTTAATTTCATAGTTTTATCATTTTGCCTTTAATATTTGTATCGAGGTTGCATGATTTCAAATGTCCTACCTGTGATAAAAATGCAATTAAAATCCCATCAGGCTATCTACGCGTTCACGGTATGAAGTTAATGCCGCACTTCGATAATCAAATAGGTACACGTGTCATGGAATTATTTCGGCGGGTGAGGACACCAGTTGATTCAGTGGGGACCCTCAGGGTTCCTCTCCGGCCCTTAGCAGGGGAGGAGCGATGGGATAAGCGCTCGTCCTCGGCGATGAGTGACCCTGGGAGGCTCCCTATCGCGGTAATCCCTTTTCTCGGGACATCCCGACGTCAGCAACGGGATGCGAGGGGAGAACTCCACCTGTTGGCGTTCGGTCGAAGCAGTTTAGGCGCTCGCGTGTCCCCAATGAAGAGATTCGTTGAAAATAGAAATGGAATATGCGGTCAGAGTTAAGTTTGAGAGCGGTGTCCTTGGGGGAAATACGCGAAGGTGAAAATGGAGGACAGCCCTCTGGTATTTTATCTCCGGGTCAGATCATCGGAGTAAGGATGAGCGGGCGAAGAGAATTTGAATAATGAAGAGAAGTAACGAGAGCAAGTTAAAAGAAAACTTTTGCTGAAAATTTGGTGAAATCGCGGGTTGGATTATTCATTGTAGAATACGACATGTTGGAATATCATTACTTTTTCACCCTTTCCGGAAATTCCCTCTCAAGATCTGATAATTCATCTACATCTACATGTACACGATACCCTGCAAGCCACCGCGAGGGTGTGTGGCAGGGGGTGAAGATCACCGAGCATGCACTACCGACATGCAAACAAGCAAATATAGGGTCTCTTGCAACTAGATTGTTATTATATAGAGTATTTAACTGATTAATACATGCATCATCACTACAGACTACTTTAAAATATTTCCCCTACCAATCTCTTTGCTATGCTGCCTATTCTGTTCTCTTATAGTACGGGGGAAAAATGCCATTTTGAATCTATCAGTACGACAATCTCTCTCTCTAATCTTATTTATCTGGTCGAATCTAGCATAATACGCTGGTGTTTTTAATATGTGCCTAACATCTTCAGTAAAGCTATCCGATTGAAATTTCTCTAATAGATTTAATCTGGACTTTAACCTACGCTCTGATAATGATTCCCACCCTTATTCTTATCAATTCTGAAACACTACTCAACCTATCGTAACACCTTTTAACGAACCTAGCTGCTCTACGCTGCACACTGTCTAGTTCTCTGATCAAACCCAATTCATTCGGATCCCATACACTGGATGCATACTCAAGGTGGGGCCTAACTAGTGAAAAGTAACATCGCAATTTTGTCTTCTCATCACATTTCTCGAGTACTCTTTTTATAAATCCTAGCTTTGTCTTCGGCCGGCCGTATATTTCCCGGATGTGTCTTCCCCACGATAAATCTTTAGTGATTGTTACAACTAAATACCTTATGGTTGCAACGCTTTCGATCTTCGTGTTATTAATTTTATAGGATCGCTCTATCGAATTATTCCTCCTCCAAAAATTGATAGCTACACACATTTTACGGTTAAGTTCTAACTGCCATGTTCTAATGATTGTTACGAAAGGTGTAAATTTTTTCAAAATTCATTACTCTTCGGCATGCGCAATTCCATCAAATTTGAAAACATTATTTACGTTTTCTTTATGATAAACCATGCTTCTTAATGAATTTGAGGTATCTTTCGTGCTAAACTTTCGCCTGAGCATATACAACGTTTTAAAATTGTTCGTACAAGAGCCCAGGCAAAGAGGTTCGCCTGGGCTCTTGTACACCCCCTCCCCCCTCCGAAAATTTTTCCCAATAATTCTGTTGCCCAATAATTTTGTATTTCTGATTTTAGAAGCGAACTTTACCAGTGAGAATATATAAGTATGGGCACCGTAAAACTAAATACCAAGCACTGAAAATTAAGGGAAGAGATTTGTAACATGTCGGCACCGAATGGGCGAGGCTGATTTGTTTCAAGTTACGCAAGACATAGCCCCCCCTCCCCCGAAGCATATTTCTGGCTACGTACCTAATGGTACTGAGGCATGTGCGAAGGCAGCAGAACGAGTAGTCATCGGTGGAAGCATTCGAAATGTGGTGATGCAAAAGAATCTTGAATATCAAATGGATCGACCGAGTGAGTAACGAGGAAGAACTAAGAAACGTAGGAGAAAAGAAAGTTCCTGAAAACCCTAAGAGGAAGATGGGACAACTTAATCGGCCACATCGTGAGACATGATGGCCTGTTGAAGACAATCGTCGAAGGACAATTAAAAGGTAGGAACGGCAAAGGAAAGCCCCGTATGAGATAAAGAGAGCAAGTGATGAAAAGAATGTGAAAGAAGAAATACGTAAATATGAATGAAGGTGGGAGGATTGAGTGGAGAGTTGCGTCAAACCAATCTCAGGCTTGTTGACTAAGGATGATGATGGACAGTGCCTATCTGAAAGATGACCCTTTCTCCTACGTTTACTTTCACTGATTAGTGTGCTTCAAAAAATAATCAGTTTCCATGGAAATGTCAGAACCACTTCCCTCAGCCACCTCAGTATCATAATCATCTGTTCCCGGGGGAATTTTTTTAAGTGGCGTAAAGGGACAGCCCGAGACGAGGTCATCGTCTATCGGTTCTGAGGCAATCATCGGCAGGAGTGGACAAAACATATTTCAGACTGGCCTTTCGTCGGGCTGGGTCAGGAATTAGCCTGTGACCTGTGAACCGTTTATTTTTTTTTGTCGATAGAGGCGCGTTTATTGCCATTTTAATGGGAGCGTTCGAGGCGAGGGCCTTGGGTCTCTTCCGCTTGGAGTAGTGAGCCTTTTATAGAGTTTTTAATTCATTTGGAGAGCAGATGGTAAACAAATACAGAAGCTACTATTGGCCGGCGGGCCGCACCCGTTGTCAGGGAGCGTCCCTGAAATCGCCCATTTGGCTAGGGAATGTCAAAGTCGAACACTTTGCTCCAATATTAGCTCCACAGGGTGAATGAAATAGAGTCCTATTGCGAAGAAGTATAGAGCCAACAGAAGGAGAATTTAATGTGCTGTAATTTCCGGAAATGGTCGGTACATCTATTAGAAGCTTCGTCCTGATACAAATACGAACTCGGGTCGAGATTCGAACTCGCAAACTTGGTGTTGGACTTCCGGCGTGTTTCCGAATGGACCACAGGGGCCGAAACGGAAAATAACTTTCAATTCCACCAAAATGGTGACAAATCTGAGGAATATGGGCAAATGTGCGGGGAAAACAGCTTAATGGATAATTAAACATGGCGCACATTTACGTAGTAATCAGGATTATCCGGATTTTATTCCCTTTTTCCGTGACGCAAGCTAAACTCAAAAGCTATGGAAGACTGTTTGTGCTGGCGGCTTGGAGAAAAGGAAATACCTACTCAATAGAAAGTATATTTCGTGATACCCATCCGGAAAATAGTTTCCCTCTTTAGTTGTCAGAGAGAGTAATGTGACTACGCTCCGTTACTCATCGTCAGGAACTATGGTCAGATAAAAAAAATACTAGATTAGCAATAGCTGGAAGGATTTTCCTCCTCCTTACGCTTTTCGAACTGTTTAATGAAATCTCTCCACACTACCTGAATTTAAATAGGTATATGATCTCAGAAATTGAATTTGATTCCCAGTATCCAGTAAACAAATAATTCTGATGATAGCAGTACTCGTCCAGGTAGAAGAATTTTCTGAAGTAGCGCATCGTGATAATTTGTCTATCACAATTCCTCAGCATCTTTCATCGCTTATTATCGCTGGGTAAAAAAGCTGCTCAACCATTCAATTGAATTTCTGTACGTATTAAAAAGGACGTTCGAGTGTCGTACATGGAATATATCAACATATGAAAGTGAAGTGCTTTGTTGGCTTATAACGAGGCTCGTATGAATTAATCATGCCTAGAGAAAGGAGTTGTTGGGATTCTTGGCAAGCTCCCACCTTGGCAACCGCGGCTATTTATCGACGGAGTACAATCCGCAGGTGTCGACGCCGGGAAATTTTCCTCCCCTCTCCCATAGATCTCGCATCAAGACGTCGCCTGCCTAAAAAGGAAACCTCTCACGGTCGGACTGCGTCGCTTTGTTGGGAGGATCTCGCAAAAATCAAGTTCGGTGCTACCTCTAGGATTGACGTTATGATGCGCGAAAGAAGCATTTACCTGAGAATGCCTCGCCGTAATCTAGTTAAGGTTAATTATTGCATAATCGGTGATGATTAGGCATTGGAATTAGAAACCTAAGCGTGGGGAATAATGTAAATAGCAATACTTAAGCCCAAGTGCCTATTGTTCTTCGAGCATAATACGTTTATCTTCAGAAGAAATAATATTAAAAAAAATAAACACTTGGAGTGATCTCATGGTGCCTCTCTGAGGAAAGGTGAAACTAATGAGGAGGGAACAGAAGGTGAAGATTTTTCTTCTCTGCAGAAGTTAGCGCCGAAGGCTGCAAAAGTAACTAAACGGTGATCAAGTGGCGATGCAATTGGGGCCGGTGAGCTGGGCAACATTCAACAGCAAAGAGAAAGTCCTTGGAGAATTCAAGTCGGTTATTTCAATCACAGAAGCGGTCGCGTTCTTGAAGGGCAGACACCACTGAGGTGCCGTGAGCTGCGAAGTGGTCCATCTGCATCCCTTTGAAACGAGCGATGGTATGATCTCAGGTGTTCCACAAGGGTGCCAACCGTTCGGTCTGCAAAAGCAGGAATGCTCAACTTTTGGGTGGACACTCGTGGAAATGATGAACCGATTTTATGAAACAATTAATATCTCTCAACCTCAGAACTTTTTTTTACTTAAATCATATTTACGGGACTTTAACTGGAAGTGTAATCAAATCTTTATGGAATGACTTTTTAAAGGGTATGGCCAGATACTTTGTATTCTTTATTTCAAGGCAGCAGGTCTAAAATAAAGACAACAAATTTTATGGTGAGGGGAAACCGCATTATGGGCGGTGGAAACTGAATGATCCGTAAATCATTTCGACCTCGCTTGGGAACGACGGATTTGTGGCTCACGGTGGAGGGGGGGAAACGCACGTGGAATGGATATGAGCTTGAGTAATTATGGAAGAGTGAAGCCGGTCTATATTGGCGCGTTGCTATGGTCCATGATGTTTAGTTTAATCGCAGCAAGAGACTGCGCGCGTCGCGCCTCTCGATTGTTACGTAATCGACTCGCGTTTCGGCCCCTTCATCTCGCCATCCGTCCATCTCTCCCTTGGGCTTGGGATGGCGGTCAGCAGGATGCAGTGGCCTCCCCAGAACGGCCGTGGCCAGCGGTCAATGCCGTCGGACAGCGTAATAACGAGTTTCGTCCAGCTCATTTTAGAATCTTTCGTCCTCGCCCCATTAACTGAACCCCCCCCCCCTCCTTTTATTTTCCGTCGTCTCGGCGCTGCTGTTTTCATTGCTCCCCCCGTCCCCCCCCCCCCCCTTATGTCCCCAAGGGCTTTAGTACCACCTCGGCTCTTGTTTTCTTTGGAAGAGCATTCTTTGACCGGTGATAAGGCATTAAGAGGGTTGCGCTCATAAAAGCGATAGGCTCTCTTATTAGAGAGCAGTGCATTAGCATACGCGCGCCATGAATTCGAGTATTTCAGTAGTCTTAGGAGCGCGACCCGTCTTCGAGACTGCGATGTTGTTATCCAGCACTTTTCGTGAGGTGACAGACGAGCCGATTGTTTTGCTGGAAGAGGGAGACCAAGCGTGCTTGCTCAAGACATTTCCGAGGGAGAATTAGGGCCAAAGTCCATTTCCTGCCCCAGAAGAGCTAATGTCCACCATATGCGTCGAAACACCAAAAAGATTTTCCACGGAAAAGGAATCTAAGGTAGGAATTAAAAGTTGGTGGGCGCGGGATTGGAAAAGTGGGACGATTCAGATTATACTTTGGCTGGAACTGGTGGTGAGGTAAGATAGCGAAGAAGAAGCGGACAGTCGACGAGAGAAGAGTCACGACCGGACCCCTGAGCGGATATGTCGAGGAAAAGCAAATGAAGAGCGTTGCGTTGCTTGGTTCCGGTAGAAAGAGGACTACAGGTTGGAGAGAGGACTGAAAGGGGTATTTAGATGCAATGGAGGAGGGTGAGGCTAATCTGAAGAGAGAGGCAGCGCTCGAGAAAAGGGTCGGAGAGTGAGCGAAATAGACAGCGAGCCCATGCAAACCTGCATGATTCCAAGTAGGTAATAACAATAAAAATAATTCTGCTAGAAACAATTGTTCAGAAAATGCTTTGGATGCACAGGCACTAGAGAATATTCTGTAAAGTTTTTTTTTACGATCTCTTCCGTAAAAATCGAATTCGTACCTTCAACTGCCACAGGGTTCCTCGATATTCGATTCCGCTGTGGAATATAATTTCCGTTCTGCTATCCCATGCAAATTTAACGTGTAAGGTGAAGCGATGGCAGCTGCGGAGAAGAATAGGGTGGAAGCATTCGAAATATGGTGCTATCGAAGAATGATGAAGATAAAATGGATCGAACGAGTAAGTAACGAGGAAGTCCTGAGAAGAGTAGGAGAAAACAGAAGCCTTCTGTCAACTCTAAAAAGAAGATGGGAAAACTTAATCAGCCACATCTTAAGACACGATGGCCTGATGAAGACAATCGTCGAAGAAAAAGTGAACGGTAAGAATGGAAAAGGCAGGCCTCCCACGAGTTACATGGAACAGGTCGTAAAGGACGTGAAAGAGAGGAACTACGTTAATATGAAGAGGTTGGCCGATAGAAGAATCGAGTGGAGGGCTGCGTCAAACCAATCCTAGGATTGTTGACCTTTGATGATGATGATGATTTCGTCCCACTCCAAGCTATAATTTTGTCTAGTGTTTTCTATTGGTATGGTCAGTGACTATGATGTTTAATAGGAACATGACGTAATAGGAAAGTTCTATTCAATACCAAAGTGAGACTACTCGTAGATGTTGCTTACACAAAATCATCTAGTATTTATAAGCACCCACATGTTATCATATTTCAAAAACAAATACTCATAATAAGATGATACACATGAAGTTACTTCGTGCTAATCTGACGTTTTAACTTTGTTTTACGAATTGCGAGCAAAGTGGAAAAATTTCTCGGTGACTTCATAGTATTCCATCACCTTACAAGTAATTATCGTTGATGCCACGGAATTGCTACCACATTCCAGATTTTCACTTTCTCGAGAGGCGGCTGTGCCCATGATACATGGAATAGGTCGTGAAGGATGTATAAGAGAGTAATAACGTTAATATGAAGAGATTGGCCGATACAAGAATTGAGTGGAGGGTTGCATCAAAACAATCCTAGGAGTGTTGACCGATGATGATGACGTGAAGTGACGTACAAATGTAAAGATGGGCAGTTTCGACGCAACACGCAATCTCTGGATGGAAAGTTAACACATCCATCAAATGAGAACAGCTTGAAACTCGCTCAAATTTCACCGAAATTGGAAAAACGACTATGCGCCATTTTATGCGGAATTTCGACAGTGAATATTAAATTCATTGAATTTTTCTAGTTTTTGAAGAGAGCGAAATCATTATTATCTCAGTAGCACTGGAATAACTTTTAACTCGGCTAGTAATGTCATTGCTTTCACGAGAGATTGAATTCAATCCCATTTGAGTGTAATGAGCCCATTACACTTAAATAAATGTGGTTGGGGCAATGAGGTTTTATAACGGTCTTCAACAGAAAAGCCCAGGTAAAGTTCTCGCAACAACTTGCACATATATCGTCATGCATCGTCCTAGTTATCGATACTTCCTGAAAACTGGATAAAATATCATGGAAAACGTTAATATAAGTGCTCGTCAGCGGTTATTAAGCTCGTCGGCTTTCATGTCGCTCTCTCGACTTCCTCTTATCCATGCGCTTGATTTCATTCTTTTTTCTATACACGTTCTTAACCTTCGAATGAAATACAAGTTAGAGTACAATGCGATTGGCACTCGGGTTCGGATGACTTTTCTTTAAACGTTTGTGGTGCTCCACAACTGCCTGCTTAATGCATCGGTGTCATCTCGAAGCACTAAGCGATTGGCGCCCGTGCAGGAAAAAAATGGCTCCCTCTAGGACTGCATTTTCAGCCTGCATTTTCCTAGCAAAGCAGCGATTCAGACGCTTAACCAGTCGCGCATAGCCGCAGTAAATAACGAATCTCGATCACACCGTGCTCTTAATGGTTTATTCTCCTATCGACAGAGAGAGGAGAGAGAGAGAGAGGCCACATTTGCCACAGACCTGCGGAAATTGACGCGTAAATGTCTTAGCAAGGAAAAAAATGGTGGGACAGAAGTTTAGGTGTTCAGTGTACATATTATTATTTTGCATGGTGTAAGGACACTCTTAATGCGAGGACCTCTCTCTTCAACAGACTAGCCAAAAAATAAAATCACCAGACGCCGAGCACAACAATGGGCGTAAATACCGATGGCAAGGCAATATTTTAGAATTATAAACAGATAAAAACTTACTATGATCATGGCAGAAGGCGCACCGAGGACAATGGGAGAGTTTAAAACCAGAATGTTGGCATTAAATCACTCGCGTGGTGGATTTCCCGAGAGAATTTCACTCAAATTATGCGCCAGAAAAAAATCAAAATATTCATCTCATCAACTGCCGCGAGCGTGTGCTGCGGAGAATGAGTTGATTCGATCAGACTTCCTTCCCTCTTATTTTCCTCAACATATATTGATTACCAGCTTCCTGGAATTTCAGGCTAAGCTTCGGAATTCTGCACGAGCGGGAAAACGAAGAGATCGGCTCAAAATAACTCTGAACGCACAACGCAGTTCCACATTGAATATAAGTAATTTATTCACGACCGGATTTCGTTGCCGGGCAACATTTTCAAGTGTAAATGATGAACTTTAAAATGTTGCGCGGCACAAAAACATTGGTTGTAAATAAATTATATCGTATATGGAATTACATAGTGTGTTTGGTATTATTTTGAACACGAAGCAGTTTACCGAAGTCACGCTGGAAACCATCTCTTAAAGAAAAGACCGTCGACTCACGAACGTCATCCCGATGACCTTTCGAGAGGGTTCGAGCATATTTCCGTGAACAACTTCGCGTAACATCACGTCACAACGGCAGGTCAATTCATCCTGAAATTGTAAAAATATTTATATGCCTGATGAATCGCTTTTTTTTACTATCCAGAGTTTACAGTTACATGTTTCTCTCGTGGTATTCGTGAGTTTCGACATTGAAGCATGCATTGTTATCACATATCCGAGAGGAGAATCAGAACGTCTAATAAGATTGCTTTTATAATCACTTTTGTGGTCTTGTCATGGTGCGTATATCATGGTGCAATGAGCGTAGCTATGAAACGGAAAAACGAGCTCTCTTCAATTGTCTCGGTGTCAGCTTAGCTAGGGTGACGTTTCATGATTTCTCGGTAGCCTTGAATGACGCCGTGGACATCTAATTCTTCTGCCCTCTCAACCTCCGTTCTATTCCCGAGCGACCTCCTGTCAATTCAATGAATCTGCGTTTGCCGGTAGAGTTATACTGATATGCGGCGCTCTCGTTCCACTAGGTAACCGCAAGGTTGCGAGTTCAGGCCAAGCCTACGAGAGAGATTTGTGTCGCAATTCAATAATTTCTGCTGGTGTTCACTCCGATGTTTAGTGACACACACTTTATGTCGATGCATGTAAACATCTATTTCTCCTCAAGATCTTTGTGGTCCCAGAACATCCATAAAAAAAAAGGTTGAACGCTGAAATAAGAGTGTCATTTTACATCCACAAGACTTCATGTTATACTCTATCCTTTCTACATATATCAATTGTACGCTTTGTTTATAGCAGTCGAATGCCTTATTGCTAATGATTCTCATTCCTTTGTGTCCTTATCTCTGCAAATTTTTCGTGGAACCTATAAATCTTTACTATGGCCTCATAATCAAGTGAAAGGTTATCTTCAACTCGACTGTGGACCCCCCTGCAGCTTATGGTGTTGGAATCGTCGCTCTCTTTACTAAGGCTCCCGAGGCGATAACATAAGCTGCGTGATTTAAATCCGCTCCTCTGGAAATTAATTTACGATGACCCTATCTATAGTGTCACAGCAGAGGCCTCCTTCTCCCCCATCCCCTGCCTCTTGATCATCTTAAGAATGCAACTCATGCCCCCGACACGACGGACGCCTCAATGACGAGAGAAACGCACCTGGGACGCCCTCGGCCTCTCAAGATAGGGGCGGCCCTTCAAATGTGTTCTCTCCACTCCACTCGCCCGGCAGTTCTCAGCTACGGATTCCCCAAGTTCTGGCTAAGAGGTCAATTGGTTCCGGAGAGCAGAAGTCGACAGGTCCATTTTCGGCGATGTTGATTAGGCCCCTATAGAATAGTTATACTGCCCACTTGTACACTATTATACAGCATAATCATAACCAATGCTAAATTATAAGTGAGTCTTAAATTTAGAATTAATCTAAAACCACATTGTAAATCGGCGACATACCTCGAACCAAATAAACCGTGTATCTCTGCGGGTGACGAAAGCCGTCAGTGAGGTGTGCCTGTGCTTAATATATGGCTCGTGGAGAAAAGCGGAGTTCTAGTTAAAAGAGGAGGTGCGTAAAAATGCATTTACTTGGGATATGGAGCACAGCTAGTATTCGATCGAGTATACTTCGGCTGCATAAAATACTTCGTAAAACTAAAACAAATTCATCATCCATGCCCGAGAGTGAATTCGAACTCACTGCCTTTGTAACCCCCAAGCCTACACGTTACACCAACCTGGCTTCCGCGGGTAGTCGTTAAATTAGAATACATCTGCATCTACACGATACCTTGCAAGCCACCGCGAGGGTGTGTGGCAGGGGGTGAAGATCACCAAGCATGCACTACTAACATGCAAACAAGCAACTAAAGGGTCTCATGCAACTAGATTGTTAGTATCTATAGTATTTGAGGGGTAATACATGCATCATGCACTACAGAATACTCTAAAATATTTCCTCTACCTATCCCTTTCCTATGCTGCCTATTCTGTTCTCTTATAGTACGGGGGAAAAATGCCATTTTGAATCTATCGGTACGACAATCTATCTCTCTAATTTTATTTATCTGGTCGAATCTAGCATAATACGCTGGTGTTTTTAATGTGCCTAACATCTTCAGTAAAGCTATCCGATTGAAATGTCTCGGATAGATTTAATCTGTACTTTACCCTACGCTCTGATAATGATTACCACCCTAATTCTTGTATTAATTCTGAAACACTACTCAACCTATCGTAACACCTTTTGACGAACCTAGCTGCTCTACGCTGCACACTGTCTAGTTCTCTCATCAAACCTAATTCATAAGGATCCCATACACTGGCTGCATACTCAAGGTGGGGCCTAACTAGTGAAAAGTAGCATCGCTCTTTTGTCTTCTCGTCACATTTCCCAAGTACTCTTTTTATAAATCCTAGCCTAGAATAAATAAATTTGATACTGAGAACTGAGATACTGAGATAATGAGATACTGAGAGATGAACTGAGAGTCGTATTATTTTCACATCTTCTCATTCCTGTAGAGAGAAATGTCCTTGTGTTTTAGCCATTGAGATTAGTTTCTTGAAACAAGTGAATCCTACCTTTCACAGCTACTTTTTTGTAGAATCGCACTAGGGGTAGAACGGGGAATGGAGTAACCTCTAATGGACGTAAAAAAATTAACTTTTTGACACCAAAACAAGTCATTTTTGCGAAAAACAATAATAAAATTCGTGTTCTTCTCCTGTGAGTAGAATGGTTATGAAGTGAAGGTACCCATCCACCTTAGTTCATGAGTCATTCATTGAAAAACTTCCCTTAATGCAGTTAAGATGCGTTAGCTCCACAGAAATAGCGCTACATTTGACTTCTCTGGCTAGTAAGGTATTTATAATCAAAATAATCAGTTGATGTTAGTGTATCGGAACTTACTTTTAGTTGTGAGGCTGAGATGCGTTAGCAGAGATGGTAGTGCTTTTCAAAAGGCGGAATCTCCCATTCAGGCAGTCACGGTGGAACCTACTTCACAGTTTTCGAGAAGTGCACGTCGATAATCTTCGATCGCACACCGATTATGCGAGCGGGATCAATCCACGGGAACCCCCAGGTGTGTACATATTTGCACCCGAGCGCAGTTTCTGGAGCCGGAGAGCGCCTTGCCCGCCTCCTCTGAACACGGCCAGATCACGTTCGCAGAGGACTCGGAAAAGAATTCCGGGGGAATCGTTACATGGTCTCGCATTAATTCGAGCGTTAAAATGGGCTGGAGGTCAGGGAGTTGAGGTCTGACAAGTGTCCTTGAGCAGCACGGAGCTTCCTCTTCCCAACTCCCCCCCTCCACTTCTGCGCCCTCAACCCACCTCCACTCCGCCAAATGAACCTTTAGTCGTCCAATGAAGGCGCGCACACACCTGACAGGAAGACCCCGTGCGTTGCAAAAGCATTGAGCGCGGACGCGAGGCGAATTACGAGAACATTGTGGTCCAGAAGCATGGAAACAGTGTGTACCTATACCTATTTCAACTAAAATGCGAATCAGGAAAGAGAGCTCTGTATATCGTGTTCCACTGATGTGGGCGCCGCTAGTGAACTGAAAAGGGGCCGACCCTCACATATACAGATTCCTAGAAACCACGTGCACAACTGTGGGGAATCGTGTATTGCAATGGGGTCGTTAACCATATTTTTTTATTCCCGAGTCTGATAGAGTTTGTAAAATGAAAAGACGCGTATTATTTCTCGAGACATTACTCGAGAGTCTCGAGACAGACATTATTTCTCGAGTTATAAGCGGCGAAAAACTGATGTTTTTAACCCTTTTGGAAAAGTGGGCGTGGTGCAACCTCTGACGTATATCGACTTCGTCCAATCACAACTGAGCCCGCGAAGCTACTTCACCTTATCTCAATGGGGGAAACGCAGCTGACTGCCAACGGGAGTAGTTGCGATAGCATCTGTGCGAGCAGACCTTCCGAGAACCCCCCCTCTTCTCCCTTCCCCTCCACGAAAAGCAGTCAAGAGCGGAAGGAAAATGACGTCAATGGTATCAAAGCAGCTTTTTCGGTGGGCGTCACCTTTTGCTTATTTTCATTTTTGATTTATGAGTGAATGGTTGTGGTTATAAGATTAATTTTTTCACTAAAATTCATTTTTCGTTTCCATCTAACGATTGCGTGTACAAAATTGCGATTTTGGTTCCGAGTAAACCGAGTTCCGAATTCCGATCATTGCCTTGGATTTTATGTTGGGTATCCAGTGTCATTCACTCACATTAGGCTCACACTTGGCGGATTAGTTTTGCGGAATTGCCACCTGGTTGAACCAGAGACACCACTCCGTGTTGATTCGCACCGAGTGAGTGTCATCTCTCAGGCTCCACCGATTTCGGAGTCGCGCGGAGGTTTTGTTTCAAGAGGTGCGACTCTCTAATGGGGCTTAGGCCACTTGAGAGCGACGACTGTGCAGCGTCGAAACCCGCGAGGGCCGAAAGGTGAAGCGTGGCTCCATACGAAGTCTCCGGTTCGATCACCACCGTTCTCGGTGATGCAGAGTCTCGTGGCCGCAGCCAACGGACGCTAGGCTATACCGCTCCGCCTGATTCGGCGGGAGAGACCTTGAGGCGCGGCGACAGAAAATTGGGACGATCCCGAAGGAATCGGGTCAAGCTCCCGTCCGCGGAGGAGGCGATAAACATCTCGCGGAAAAACAGCCATGGAGTTTCGCGGAAGGCCCTCGGGAGGGGGCGTGGCTGATCCGTGCCAAGGCCACCTTCGCCCCCTCCGGTGCAGGCCCCTCGCCGAAAACCACGCTCCCCCTCTCCACTCCAATGTTTCTTGTTTCTGTAGGGAAAACGGAACTGTCTAATTATACGGCATCCACGTTGGTCTTTTTTCTCTCTCGCGTACTTGTTCTAATTCTCTTATTTCTAAATAGGGAGATGAGACGGGAGGAAGGAGAGGTCTCGTCCACAGGATGGGAGGATTATGATGCCAAGAGTAGAAATACTAAGAAATTACGAGATAATTATGACAATTTTGAATAGCGCAGGAACATGCATGCTTCATTTCGAAATCGACCATCGACATTTTTTCAATAAATAAAGTTGATGCAGTGGCAGCGTTTGTACGCTCATCTGGTTTTCTAATCGTTTCAAGGGATGCCTAGCATATCAAACCCCCAGACCCAGTACAGGGTTTCCCGGCTTATTACCCGCACGGACCACAGTTTGGAAAAAATAATAACCCTTCCATTATCCTTCGATTATATTTACGGTTGAACTAAGAAGTGACCTTTTGTGCATTTTGGGTTACATAGTTACCCAAAAGTCCACTTATTTCGCTGTCATATTGACGATGAATTTTTGGTGTATGTTGCGATCATCTTCTCCTCGCATGATTAAGACTTGAGAGGGTTACAATTTGCTGGGTTGCAATGATAGAAGGATCCACACCTGTTCAGTCGCTTACAAGAAACCAAACTTCTTTTATCGGAATGAATCTGCGTTGAGGGAATATTAAAACCGATTAAATATTTCACCTATGTTGTTAATTTTTCCTTAATTCCTGTCATGTATTGAATAATTTCGTGATAAAATTATGCGTATACTTATCAGGAATTGACTCAGTCTTTTTAACGCTCTAAATGGGATGCAAATCGTTTAGTTGTGTTCTGCAGACACTATCCGCACTCCCCCCTCGTTTCCCATCCTTTTCATATCCAGGTACAAGTGTGGAAGAATCCTTTTATCTACGGCAGCTATACGAACCCGTGAAAAAATATCAACCACTCAGCGAAGATATTTCCCGAAAGAGGAAATAGAAAAATACTTCGGGGCAATATATGGGAGGAGAAAAAAAAGCTAAAAAAACATTTATTTTTCGGCGCTGTAGTCTGATTTTGTTTAGTACCTTTAATGCCTTGAAGTTCGAAAAAGCTGTTGAAGCTATTGAAAGAAAATGCTTCTCAAAAGACTGGTGACATACTACCTATTGACAACTGAAGCTGAACCAGAGATTTTCTTTGAACTGTATCGACTTTCTTTGGATCGGAAGGGGCAAGGAGAAGCAAACAAGCCTCCTTACTGTGATATGTTCTTTTTATGCGAGGTCGTCCAGAAATGTCGGGCAATTCTTAATAGTTTAACAGGGAGTTCACAATTGTTATTAACTTATGGACCGATCGCGCAACCCAATAAATGAATGACCTTATTAAGAGAGCACTAGCAGGCCATGCCTCAGCTGTTATTAACACCTCGACCACTCTTGCCTTTAATTCCACTCATCGGATTTCATCACTGCGCTAAGCTAAAGGAAAAAAGAACATTTTGCCGAGGAAAACAATTTTCCAAGTCAGTTATTTCAATTAAGCACTCACCCGGTACTTTGCCGGTGAAGTGGGGGGGGTGAGGAGCACATAACTATCAGAGAATTGAAATAAATCACAGTTACAGTGAATTTTTTTCATAATTTCCAAGGTAATCGCGCAGGATAATGGAAGCTACAGTATTCGTAAATCGGGTCCTGCGATCACCCCTCCCATTAAAATCTATTCGCGGATTCCCCGGGATTCTCTTGGAACAATTTGCGTGCATTCCGGTAAACATCCGGTTCGCTAATAGTCATAATTGGTCATCCGTCGTCGAAAATGGACGGGAAGGGACGTATGATGAGGAAGGGAGGGCGACACAACTGGGCTTCCGGAGCATAGCAGATGGACGATCCACATCCACAATTGCCAAGTGTCGTAATAATACATATATCGGACAGAGCGCGAAGGAGATCCCGTCCTTGGGATAGCGCGGGCTCTGGGACGCGGAGGCTGTTGCCATGCCAACCACCCTGCATCTAATCGGACGCCCTTTAGGTGAAAGGACATGCGTGATGCCCGTGTAACATGATGCCTTCTAATGCTATGCGCATCCAAAATGCTTAAACATCTATTCAATTGAATTTCCCCGAGTCACACGAGTCAACTGGGAACTTTGCGATTAAGTCTGGCTTCTCCCCAACAACAAACACCCTTGCAGCGAACCAAGCCTGACGCATCCAAAAAGCCAGCAAGATTTCAGAATTGAATGCTTAACGTTGCTTCCATCGGAAAAGAGAACGCTATATCTACAAAGAAAATTACCCTACGCATTTAATTGATCATGTTCTAGAAATTTGATTTTTCTCTAAATCATAACAGTCCTCATCAGCGATACAGTTGTCTTCTACTCCAATAATTTCTAATCTAGTTCAAATACATTTCTCGCGCCACTTCCTGTTCAATTGACTTAAATTTGAAAGCATTTGTGATTTCAAAAATAAGTTACTAAGCCCATAATAAAGCTTATTGCTAATTCTAATTTAGTTCTAATATCTAATTCTAATATCAGTTCATTGCGAAAGACATTTTAAGTCATTGAGACCATATTTTTAGCTAATTATAAAAAATACTGAAACGGGACTTCCCGGGAGTGCGGAAGATCAGATGCAAGCATGTGGCGAAGATCTAATAGGTTTTGGATTCATAGCCGGCTGATGTATTTGCCCTCCCATCTTTAAGAACTAACGATATTATATTCAGACCACAGACCTTTTGGGGTTTCCAATTTCTGTTTCGAACTAAAAGCATTCTGCGCGGAAAAGTTGAATCGCTAATCACAGTAGTGCGGATGTTATGCATTGATGCGATTACTCTGAATACGGCTCTGCATCACCAAATCTACAATGACTTCACTTCGGTATATATTAAGCAAATATTAGTTAGAATTGGGATGATATTTACCTTCTGTTCCCCGCTAAAATAGACACCTATTGTTTACAAATTCTTCTTTTTCCTCGCCATTCTCCTATGCCAAGTTGTTGATCTGTCGCCATGGTAACCACCCCCACATTGTTAAAATTCTCGTGGTGAGATAGAAAGAAGAATATGGAAGCAATTACATTTATCAAGGTGATAGAGATCATTTCTTTTTGCAGGAATTTACTAAGGCACAAAAGCCATTTAATCGCAACTGACAGCTATGGAGGATTGTAGTAAAAAGTATAACAGCTAAATCTCAATGTGGACACTATCCTAACCATCATGTGACACAGGTGAGGTAGCGCCTTATCAGACTTCTGACGGAAAATCCTTACTATCAGTGTCACTTTTCGTGGTTTCAAAGTGAATACACGTAATAATATAAGTATTCAACATGCATTACAATCGTATTACGTGGATATTTAATGCAAAGACAACCTTCTGACTAGGAATGACTAATTTAGTATGGTGAACTTGTCCTCGATTTTGGATACTATGAATACTGACGAAATGTAATGCTGAAACTTCAATTTAAACCTACGACTGACAATTTTCATTCCTCTTTCTCTATGTACTGAAATTCAGGTTTTAATTAATTTTACTTAATTCAATGAGGACATGAATATACGACGAAGGAAGTATGTAACGAGTAGAGGACTGTAAGATTAGAATGAATTAACTTCAAACCTGTATACTTGACCAGCGTTTTGCCGCTTAGATCTTCTCTCTTTTGCCTATTACTTGAAAGTTATTTTGGCGATTGAAAACTTTCGAAACTGATTCCCACGCCATGGTAACGGGTTAATAAGTTGACCTTTCAATCTGTTTGCATGTGTTGTATCCCCATTGTGTTGTATGTATCAATTTTTACGGTAGAAAATTAGGTGTTTCAATTGTGCGGAATTGCGATGAACCGATAATGCTATTCAGAACAGAGATAAGTGAAGTGTTCCCGATAAACAAAGGAGTATCTTTGTTCTCCACTGGATACTGTGTCCTCATTTTTATCCCATGGATTATCATTTGATCTAATACTAAGATAACCTTATCATCTGCATCGTTTTATTTACACACCACGAGATAAAACGATTTTACGTTCTTTAATGCAACCTGTCGATTTCATTGGCACTAAACAGTTTATTTTATGATAATGCGTTTTATACGCTCTAATGCCCCTGGTTTGATGCACGTATTCCCACATAGTCGATGATTACAGGATTCTTTGTAATTATTTCCATTATCTGCATCGCACACTGCGCAGTTCTTAGTCACCAGCGTATTAAATGGTTTTATTGGACATCGAATAATATCAGTTTACGTAAAGGAGTGAGCATTTTACGATAGATCAAAAGATTTTCGAGTTTCGTCCGTAGTGATGTTTACCTCAATCTTCCCGCTTACGCAAAAAGAATTTCTAAAACTCTTTTTGCATAAGCGGAGAAATCCGAAATCATTGTTGTGCGTGCATGTCTTATTATTTTTGCAATGCTGTTGGTCACGAAAACTACTTATCCGGCAATATGCTTTAGACTTCATGATCTTATGAATACAGTCGCCATGAAGTCCGATAGAATTAAGAAAGCTACGACAAACCGATCCTAAGATTGAAGACCGGTGATGATGATGATCAGCATCTCTCAGAAAGTTTAATATTTCAAAAATATTTACTGAGTTACGAAAAGTGCGTGGACTGAGTAATTCTGGCATTAAGAGATGTATTGGTTACGGAAGAAGTACCATTCAAAAGGTAAGTATCGGAGCAAGTTCGATGTATTGAATCCTTTTTTTAGTTTCGAACGTTAATTTAGACTGGCTGGCAGGAATTTGGTCCTTAAAACTTCAGGGGTGCTTCATTTTAGGTGAATTAATTCCTTTCCCTTCTCACTGAATGATTTCCCCTGCTTTCTTGCCCCACATCATTACTCCCGCCCTCTTACGCTGTTCACCGCAGTCGTCAATTACCATGCTTGCGGGGTGTAACCTTGATTGATTGAAAGTTATCTATTAGTTATGGTAGGTCTTCATGGAGTGTCCCCACAGTCACCAAACGGCTACTTCCCACTGTGCCTTAATTTCCCATTCCATTCACCAGCTCTGCCTCCTTAAGTCCTCTAACTCCTCTTCTCGAAGTCACCTTTCCTCCTCCTATCCGTCCGTCGCAGTGTTCGCATTCTCCTTCACACCTTGCTCCTACCATCTAACATCTCCTGCCTCTGAAGTCATGCCATTTTTCTTTTCTGCAAGCTTGTAGCAAAGCGTTTCTCCCTCAACTTATAAACAGGATTTTGAAAATAATTTGTTTTCTTACGAAGGCATTGTTGTCATGACGACCGCGAGTTAATTCTGTAGCGCGAAACGAACAAGATCATCACGAAAAAAATGCAGAACCAACTTTCGCTCGTAGCACGTCAAGGCAATATCCTTTTCATGCGCCTATTTTTTCCTCTCCTCAGGCCAATCCCCCGCCCCAAGATGGCTCTCTCCGTGACGCCCAACTTCCAGACCAACAAGCAGGTGCTGGATCGTTACCTCAACCTTCCACAGCCAGAAAACAAAGTACAAGCCATGTACGTTTGGATCGACGGCACGGGAGAGAATGTCCGCGCCAAGACGAGGACGCTCAACTTCATCCCGAAGAAAGTCGAGGGTGAGTGGCGACTAATAATGGGGACTAATGGTTTATAATAAATGTTGATTGACATTCACATTTCCTTATATCATCGCTGTGAGATATTGCCTTGATGAATTTTCGGCCATTGATACGTGCGTAAATAATTTGATAAAAGCAAAAATATAAGTATTTTACGACGTAAAGGGCTAGTTCTGGTAGATTTTGAATGTAACAAACTAGGCAAATATGTGCCACAAAATCGTGGTGAAAGGTTAGTAATTCTTTCTAGAGGTTGAACAGTATATACTATTGCTTGCTCCTGGTATCCGCTAATGTAAATGCAATATTGCCCAATACCTAATTGAAATAAAATGTAGCCTCTGTGACGGCCACTCACAAATCAACAGACTATCTTTTAATATTTCTCTTTGAAATGAACTTTTGAAACTCAAAATATCACGCTTCCCGACGTATAAATGTATTACTCCACGATCAGTGCATATAAATTTACATATTTTCACATTATCTGCTACTTCATGAGTGACTTGCATGGTGATTCATTTTTTTAAACTTCCATTTCTTACTCATTTGAACTAGAGATATCAAGCGAGTGTATACGCGAATCGACGTTGGATGGATCATTTTTAAGCATTTGGTACAATTATAGATCATTTTTAAGTATGGTGATTATTATCCGTTAGCATGAAGGGTATTTAGCGAGCAGCTGATAGCTCACTGAGAATTCGGCAAACGTGTTGAAGATAGCAGACCGCGGACGGCTCTCTTGAGAGCTAGCTCTCCTACCACGCCACTGCAGGGGATGAGAAGTTCGCACTCCCTTTCGTCTCCCCGCTGCAAGAGCGAGCGCCACGGGCATTTGGGTCACGGTCCTATTTCTCCCGAGCTGGCAGATGACCAGGGTGCATGTTCCCCTACGCACACAGGATTAGGGGGAAGGGGCGAGGTCGTCAGCTGCCACGGTCCGCTCCTGACCCAATTCGAGCGCAGAGTGCGTGCGTCGGCGCAGGCGCCATCTCGTGGTTGGCGCCGGCGGCCAGAGCGCGGAGGGGGAGGAGCGAAGGATTGACACTACTATCCACTCGAGGAATGGGACCCCCCATCGGGAGTCTTGGTGAACAATCAATAACTTGCAGATCTTACATTTGAAGTTGAGGCAATGTTGTTAATCGAACTCCCAAATTTTTGATGATGTTGATATAATAAATTCCGTTGCATTCGATTCGAATTTACTTCGTTTGAAAACCATTTTTATGTCAAAAAAAAGGTCAGGCACGTGAAATAAAAATACATCGCTTATTTCAATAGAAAAGATTTTTTTTCTTATGCAAAGTGTTAAGTGTAGCTTTCAATTTTTAGTCGGAATATGCATTGTATGATGTTTGTGCGGTCCCTTAGTGTAAGGAAAATGTATTTAAAAGTGAGCAGGTGAAATATATTTTTAATGAAATTTTTCTGCTACAACAGCTATCACTTCTTTTAAGAAATTTTATCATGCTGATGTTATCAACTGATGACGATTATGATGGGCATGAATTTAGCCTTTTCTTGTCTTGTTGCAATGATGGAATTTACTTATTTATGGGCACAGACAACCATTCTTGCCACTCTTGTATGAAATCAAGACATTTCACCAAAATTAAATTCAAACCCTGCAATCACAACAGTTAAGATAGTTCAAGCATAGCTAGTCACTTTATGGTGTGTACATTAAGGTGCCTGTCACATCCATTAGTTTTCCTGATAATGGTGCTCAAGAGTTATAGATTATCATTTCCTGATAAACTTTTTCTCTGGACCATTCCTTTAGCAGAAAAGATTGGAGAGTACCTAATATCATCCATCAGGAAAATAATCTCACTAATCAATATTGCTGCAGGCGTCTGAGAAATTAGGTGTCATAGTGGTGGAAGGAAAAAAGGCCTATTATCCATGAAAATGGAAATAAAGAAAAATTAGTTATTGAGTGCCATTATTGTCACAGTTTATTTTTCACTGATAAAGAAAAACTATACTTTATGAACTTTATCAAATCATATAGTGAACAAGAAAAATCACCTTCGCTTCGTCCCCACCAAAATTGGCAATATTCTAATTTTTTTAGTATTCAAATAACAGATACACTAACTAACTACTTGTGTATTAGTTTTATTTCCATTAAAATATTCCATTATCTACACACTGCAAATTAGATTTCCCAAATGGTGTAAGACATTGGAATACTAAAGATAAATGAGCCATTAGTATGGGAAGTGAGTAGGAGATAAATGCAGGTATCAATTAACGCAGTGGACAAATGATGAGTCTTGTCTTGCTCTATGTCACATCGTAATGAAAATGAATCTTCTCACAAAAGAATCTTCTATAGTTACTATCCTTATGGGTGAACACTTAACAATACGGCCTAATTTTTTCATTCTCTATTTTACATTTTTAAAGGTGACAGCTATTGTAACTGACCCATATAGTTCCAATCACCTTTGTTCTGTGGATTATTACATAATACACTCCTCACTCTCTCATAACTTAGTAGTTATTAATATCCTATGAAGCAAGGGTCTAAAAATAGATAATGGTCTGGATTCTTAATCTATATTGAGTTTATAGGTACTATAACCGGCAACTTAATTTGATTTCCAAGCCGTTACTTTTTTTTTCAACTTTCAGAATTGCCGATATGGAATTATGATGGCAGCTCAACATATCAGGCTGAGGGAAGTAACTCTGACATTTACCTGCATCCTGTGGCAATGTATGCTGACCCATTTCAGCTAGGAGACAATAAACTAGTACTGTGTGAAACCTACAAGTACAACAAAAAACCTACAGGTGAGTGGAGACGATGACAATTTGATATTACTACCATGTGCACATCAAAATCATGCTCATTCATTACCATTCAGTAACCTCGTGTGGCATTACAAAAAGGACTAATTACTTGTGATTCCAAAATCATCTGGTGTCACAAGATCACATGACGTGAACAAATTGGGTAGGTTAGAGATTAGAGTTCGTAGGTTAGAGTTATTCATTAACTATTGCGCATTTGAACAATTTGAACTATTGTTGCAAAACTGTAACTTATCTGTTGACCATGAATGTGCTGTAATTAAATCTTTCTTTGTTTTAGGCTGTAACTTTTAAATTATTAGAAATATTTTTTTTTTCAGTTATAAACTTATAGCTATTACATCTGGTACAAATGTGATTTTGAAAAGCAGCTTAGAATGAAATTAGCCATGAAAGGGAGACCAGGAAATTCAGTCACTAATAAAAAAGAGTAATGATAGGCATTAAACTATAATGTGTCTCCCTGTTTTCCCTACTCTTCTTATTCTAAATGTTTGCAGAATTCTACGAAACTTAGCAAAACATTCCTTCAGTCAGTGTAAGGGTGAACACTTGAATTAGAGTTTACATTAGCCTTTAAATTAACATATTTATTCCACATGAATGGTTGAGACACCTCGTGTCTATCCGGTGAATTGCTTGGCCACACCTACTATATACTCGTCCATTGTTTTCTCATTAAATCTAATTCAATGCTACGTGGCATAAAATGATGGTAAGTAGCTTGGTGTCACAACTTCACCAGTGGTGATGAAGTTGTGGCGGAGGACTGAAAATGCTCTTCAATCTGTGTTAAAAGAGTTATCATTACGTTCTCCTCCAAAACTCCTCAGTCCATCTATATGATCTTCACCATTTCAATGAAACCAAATTTCAAATGTTGCAATTTTCTGCAGCTGTTGTACCATGCTCACTCATTTCAGATGCACATACAAACAGTTTCCTTACCATTAATAAGTAGAGTAACTTTGTTATTTTCCTCTTTTCATTCTATACCTTTCTCCTCCACCTGTACCGGCTAGGGCATTTGAATGTATTACTTGTGAAAAGCCATAGTAGACTAGTAGCACTAGACTATAGTAGTAGACTAATATTTCTGCACCATAAGTATCTAATCCTCTTTTAAATCAAATTAGCTTTACTTGTTTCCTCTGGTAATCTATCAGTGACAGTCATTAAATGTGAAGGATCCATCAAGCTACTTGGAGCAGAGTTGTTGAATTATATTGCCATTCCCTTGGATAAACATACAGTGAAAGTGATTATAACTTCATATTTTAATGGCTTTCATTATAGAAACCAACCATAGGAAAACATGCTTTGAAGTCATGCAAAGAGCAGCAGATCAGCACCCCTGGTTTGGCCTAGAACAAGAGTACACCTTGTTGGATCAGGACCTGCATCCGTTTGGATGGCCTAAAAATGGGTTCCCAGGACCCCAGGTGAGTAACATTCCTATGTAATGAATACTTTATATGGTAAAGGAAAGCATACAATAGCAACTACATATTCACTCAGTGATTTCTTTATAGCATTTTGATAAATGTTTGAATATGCTAGCCTCAATTCAGTACTTGCACTTGCATGGAAGGAAAAATTTATTTTAATTAAATGTTCAACTTTTCTGAAAGATTGTTATGTACATGTTAATACATTTACTACTTTTTTGCCCGACTTCATCATCAGACAAAAATCCCACAGTTGGTTTGGTTCAATTTTCCATTCTTTTCTCTCAATGGCTAATCTCTTCATATTTACATAAGTCTTTTCTTTCACATCCTTCACCACTGGCTCCATAAGTCTCAGCCGAGGCCTGCCTTTCCATTCGTCCGAATCACTTGTCCCTCCACGATTGTCTTCATCAGGCATTCATGTCTCAAGATATGGTCGATTAAGTTGTCTCCCATCTTTCTTACACAGTTTTCAGCAGACTTCTAGGAATTCTTCGTTTGTCACTCGGTCCATCCATTTTATTTTCATCATTCTTCTGTAGCACCTAATTTCAAATGCTTCCAGCCTTGAATTCTCTACTGCGCTACCACCCATGCCCAGGGTTGCCAGATTCCTGAAAACAAAATAAGGAACAGGTGTGCTTGCGAGGAAATCAGTGTGACATAATCGACAACTAGTGAACTTCCTTTTTAGAATGAGTTTACGTATGTTATATCGACATCACAGGGCAGTTTATTAATAAATACCTTTACCAGTATTACATATACTGAAGATATCATCTTTCCTTGCGCGGGACATTTATTACGAGTACGGGACTGTCTCGTAAAATCTGGGACGTCTGGCAACCCTGCCCATGCCATACTGTCATGAAGAAACATGCTCCAGATGCAAGTTCCAAAGAAGCTTTTCCTTACATTCATATTTGTATTTCCAGCTGCGAGTAGATTCTTCTTTTGGTAGAATTTCCTCTTCACCTGGGCTATTCTATCGACCATTTCCTTCTTGCTTCGTCCATCGATAGTTACTTGGCTTCCCAGATGACAATACTCTTTCTCCTTAAGTTTATTTTCCCACTTTAATGTTGGTCATGGCCTCTTCTCTTCTACCGGATACCATTACCTTGGTTTTCTTCAAATTGACCTTCAGATGATATCCTCTCATCCTTCTCATGCTAACTAGTCTTCTTTAAATCTCTTTCTGTCTCTGTAATAACCGCTATGTCATCAGTGAACTGCAGCATGATGATTTCTCCCCCTGGATATTCACTCCCAAAGACTTTCCTTAGACTTCTTGGATGGCTTTCTCATTGGATTGTATGGGAGACAGTGAACAGTCTGTTCTCACCCCTTCACTCTTGCTTCTTCACCACTGATTCGATCACAGAATTATTCTATAAGTTGGGGCAAATTCTTCATTCACTGCAAGACACTCCAATTCCCCTCTATCATCCTCAGCAATTCATTCCAATGTGCAAAGCCTCCTCTAAATCCACAAGCACAAGGAATGCCAGTTTATTCTTCTCCATTCTTTTCTCTGTAAGCAGCCTGAGGGCCAAAATTGCTTCTCTTGGACTCTTGCTTTTTCTGAATCTAAACTGGTCTTCACTGAGTAACTGCTCAGCATTTTACACTATTCTTCTTCAGCTGATTCTTGTCAACATCTTTGATGCCTCTGTCATCAAGCTTATGCTCTTATAACTTTCACAATTCTCAACCTTCTTCTTTTTGGGTACAGGAATGAAGAAATTCTTCAAAAATTCCATCTTGTCTCTCGAGTACATGTTGCAATTGTTTTGTACTGCATCTTAAATGTCTTCTCTCCTTCATTTTTAATTAGCTTGGCAGAAATATCATCAATTCCAGAAGCCTTGTTTATCAGCAGGTCCCCCTACTGCTGTGTCAAATTTTAATTTCAAGATTGAGTCTCCCATATCATCCTTTTAACTTCATTTTCCTCTTTTATTATATTTGCACGGAGATTTCTTCCATCGTATGACTGCCCCAAATATTCCTTCCATCTCTTCAATTAAACTTCGTATTAAGTTCTCCATTCTTGTCTCTCATGGCATTGCATCTTCAAGACCACATTTTAATCTTGACTTGAAGTTTTTTTAATTGTTTCCCAGTGTCATTTATTGTTAATATGACTGATTATAATGGAAAAATATGATTGTTACACTTAGGGATTATTAGGGATATTACGGTATGGATCAGCCATGCACAATGACATTTTATTTTGATTTCTTTTAGGGCCCATACTACTGTGGTGTTGGAGCTAACAAGGTGTATGGCCGGGATATAGTTGAGGCCCATTATCGTGCATGTTTGTATGCTGGCATTGAGATTTGTGGAAGCAACGCAGAGGTCATGCCAGCACAGGTAAGGACAGAAAATCAACATAATTTCTACTTACTATGTATTACTTAATGAGAAAAGACATATTAGGAGTCTGCTAAGCAATGAGTCCAGAGCTCTTTGATTGTAAGACACTATGATCCATATCAGCAAATCTCTTGACATAAACTTGGGTACCAAAATGTAGCATTTCAGTTTTCATACTGTATGATTGAAAATGTATCCATACTTTTATTACAATATGCCAACTAGAAGAATAAAGGCTGAAGTAACAATTTTCTATTTTCATGATAAATGCATTGTGAAATTAACTGATACATGGAAACTGGATTTTTTACTGACTGGGATCTGTTCAAATTGTTCTTCATAGTGGGAGTTCCAAGTTGGGCCCAGTGAAGGAATAAAAATGGGTGATGATCTGTGGATGTCAAGGTTTCTCCTGCACAGAGTTGCTGAAGACTTTGGAGTGGTTGTCACCTTTGACCCCAAACCAATGAAGGGAGACTGGAATGGTGCTGGAGCACACACCAACTTTTCAACCAAAGCAATGAGGGAAGATGATGGCATCCTGTGAGTATGATGTGGAGGGAGGAATCAGTGAAAAATGCCACTCCCTCGTTATATTATATGAAATAGGAGTTGTCCTTGCCTGGATATAATCTTGACTGTCTTCATCTCCTGTTCCAGGGCAATCGAAAAGGCAATTGACAAGCTATCGAAACAACACATCCGTCACATTAAAGCTTATGACCCACATGAAGGGAAGGACAACGAGAGGAGATTGACTGGACGCCATGAAACATCATCAATTCACGATTTCTCTGCAGGTAAAATTTTATTTAAGCTGTAAACCTTTTGACACTGACAGAGGGATTGAATTTTCCAGATTCTGTTTGCACCTTCATCACATAGTGCGCTCTGTGCCTGAACTAAGCTATAATAATGCTACACCTTGTGAGCTGAACTTTCACAAAAGGCATTGATGTGCTTATTTGAGAGAGCCTCTACTCTCCAATCTATGCCCTGTCAATTCCAAGTGCATTGAGCTCTTGGTTTGCATCAGTCTTCTAGCCACCCTTTAATTATTTTCCCTCTTAATCCTTTGGCCGCAGCTGTTTTAATTCAATGACAAATGGATTATCACTTTGGTGATTTTGATTGAATTGAAATTTGATTCTCCAAATAATAGATGCTTTCACACCATATTAAATGTGCTACTAAATCTCATTCTTTCAAATATAATATGTATTGACTGTGGTTTTCCGACTTCTCCAGGAGTTGCAAACAGAGGCTGCAGTATCCGCATTCCGCGTACAGTGGCAGAGGAGAGGAAAGGCTACCTGGAGGACAGGAGGCCGTCATCCAATTGTGATCCGTACCAAGTGTCTGAAGTGCTCGTGAGGACCATCTGCCTTGATGAGTGAAAAAGCCCAGGGAATCCTTGTCACAAGTATACGGAGCAAAGAAATAGCCAATTTTGAGGAAGGAGGCCACTCAAACAAAAAGACATTCCCTACTGATCTTTTGAAGTGCAAATTTTTGTATAATGAACAAGATTTTAACCAACCCACCATCCTTGCCCAATATTAGTTTTAGAATGTGATGTCAGTATTTGTTAACCTTTGCAGGAATCTTGTTTATAAATCAATTTTTTGATTCTTGTAAATACAATTTTTCTATTTTTACTTGCCTTCATGAGTGTTATTCTCATTTAATGAAGTTACAACAAACTAGGACTGATGATACAAATTCGTGACCAGAAAGTGAATCATTTTTCATGGAGTACCATGGGTGCCACTATAGGGCATAATTTTACTATCACATTTGTTTTATTTGTAAATAACTTATGAAATAAAATCACATATTTTACCTAATGATGTTGTGGTGACTAAAAAGGGCATTAAAAAATTAATGTTTTGATGATTATTTCATTTATCTTACCTACATCCTCAGATGGAATTACATACAAAATTCACATAAACTCTCAACATAGTACCTGACATGGTGCAAATATTTTATCTATATTTATTACTTGGTCAAGATGAATAATAAAGCTAAAATAGGGCATAGACTAGTCCTAACTGAAGATGCCTGTTGTGACACAGGTTGAAACAATGATCAGTTTAATATTTTTTCATGTGATGGAACCTAGAAAATGAATCGTATTGAGTTAAAATACTGCCCAAGTCAAATATTTTGCCTGTATTCCTTGTCACTGCCAGTTTAGTTAACCCATAGATGTTAAGAGCACAGTGATCACATATTAGGAAAGAGTCATGTTCATCTCTAGAAAGGCAGACCACAGTTCTTACCTTCAAACTCACAGTTCATACGAAAAAACATAGTTCAATACAAAACGATAAATTTTTTTCAGGGAATGGTCAGAGATTGTTTAGTTTTAAATCATTACAGCAACAGCAAATAAACTGAATTACGAAATTATTGCACTAAATAAAAATATATAATGCAATGCCTTAAACACAATGAATAAGTGAATGTTACTCAATATTTTTAAATACAGTATTTATTCTACTTCCCCGTAAATCTTTTCTGCAACTTCACTCTTTGTTTGTCTTGAATGTTCAAAGACCCTGGTAGATACAAATACCCAGGACTAACAAAGAGGAATGACAATAAGAATTCCAGGAAAGTAAGAGGAATGGAAAGGCTGTAGTCAATTTTGGCAGTCTCAATGTCTGTTACAAAATGAAGCTTTAGATTTCAGATATGCACCTGCTTTCAGATCATTCTTTTTTTTATATTGGCAAAATTTTTTAAGAAAACAGTACTGTATTCTCACTTGAAATACTACTGACATTACATAACCCTGGTTTGGCTGCAGAGCAATAGATTTTTTTACAGCTATAGGTACAGGGTGCATCCATGGATATATCCATATAAAAAAGGAAGTTATGTTGCCGCACCCTGTATAAAGACATCATTGATATGGTCAACTTTAAGAAGAGCCTTTTGGCAGGATTCTACACTGGGGACCCTGATTGCGCATTGATATTTTTACGGCGGAAGTAAGTTTTTTAAAGATCTTATCTGGCAGCAGGGGGTCACTGTGGCCTAGTGGGTAGATCACTGAGCTACTGACCGGAGGGTCCCAGGTTCAAATCCCAGGCAAGAGCCATCTAAAATCCTTGCGATTCGATTTTCTGCACTCAATTTCGTAGGAAATCACAGGTGGCCCAGGGAAAGGAACTGGCCCCCCTACCCTAAATGTGAGAATTTCACATGCCATTGGCTTAGTATGGGGTGAGCTCTACTCTCACCTATCAAAGACCAACCTTTGGATTGATCACTGAGTGATCTGGCAGCAGAAGAATATCCTCTGCCAGAGGTATATCAATTGGCTGTAAAGAAAACAGTGGATACAAGGCACCATAGCCACTGCATATGCTCCTTTCGTGCGAGGGTGGATATACTCTTCACACAGACCATTCAAGACATATACCCATTACATTAATAATAGCTTGATATTAGTTGATTAGGTTGAATCGTCTTGTAGCTGAGAACCTTATCAGCACCTTTCTAATGATCTGAGGGGTAATAAGATTTTACCTTAGGATAGCCGGGGAAAATACACAACCAATGTACGGTGCATAGCTGTAGTCAAAATCTGAGAGGGGGAGAGCTAGAGAGATCAAATTGTGTACCTGACAAAAACAGTGTCGCTTGCATTGTTCGTTTCAGTGTAAATTTTGTAAGGCAGCTTTGTTTCTTTTAAATCCACAAAACATTTGTTTCTGGAAATGGAAGATCGCAAAGTAATTTTTGATACTAGATAATCGATCTCATCATCATTCATTAGCAATGATATGCATCTGAGAAGGACTATATTTTACATATATTGAAGGTACATACTAGTAGGTTGTCCGAGGCTAAAATATTATGCACAATGGGTGCAGCATTACCTAACTTTAACACCCTTTGCTCTTCTAACCTTGCTCTTTGCAAATAAAAGATATGAAACCAACATTTGTGACCATCTCAATTACTATACAAGGATGGGGGAACAACACCCAGGTGTAGAGTGCTCGTAATTTTAACAAGACCTAGTGTTACAGCATTACGTAGGTAGTAGTTAAGTAGGGGAGGTGACTAGCTTGACATTGTTGGTTTTGTGCTAAAATAAAAATCTTTTATCATGCTGGCTGAAATCATTCATCAACGATGGTATGAAGTCAACAGATAATCTCAATCATGGGCACTGAAATTTACAACACCCAGGCAACAGGACCTTCAATCATCATAGATTAACGGTGCTAACTTGGCTTCCTAGACCACAACCAAATCACATAGCAATTATTAAGAGATGGATTGGCAGATTTAAAATAATGGGTAAAAATAAAAAGAGATTGGATTTCTTAAGAAAAAACTGGTATACCTATACCTATACAAAAAATACCTATACAAAATTTCAAGCTATGAAATGTCAATTCTTCCAGTAGATTTCATACTATGTATCGATTTACTGTACATCAATTCTAAAAACTTTGAGGATTACCTTTAGATATTAAAGACAGATCCACGACATAAGATTTTGCTTATTGCTAGAGCATTTTGCATTGTTATTACAAGACCATTGACTAAGGCAAAAGGTAGCGCATTGATAACTGTAAACAGCACCAGAGCTATTAAGAACCTCTACAACAGTTCACTCAGTGGAAAGGAAGAATTTGCAGCCTTAAGTCTTTACAATAAACTTTCTTTGCACTCAAAGATAGAAAAGGCATGGGAGTGAGGGGCCCATAAGTTGTGTCCATTCCTGAGAATGCCTATTCGTTCAAGTTTACCAAGCATATGGGTACAACTAATTTTATAAATGATCTAGGTACTGTGTGTGAGCTGTTCATGATGCAACCTGGAGGGCATAATGGCTTGTCACACCATGCAGGAACTATTCTTCGAGTATGACTTTGGTATTCCTCTCATTGTCCCAGTAGAGCATTAGGATGGAGAAGTATGTCTTTTTACCCTGATGGACACAATTGTTCAAAAAATAATTTTTTACAATTAAAGATTATTTGTTCTGTTACGTGTTCAAGGGTTGTACATGACTGACATTTCAGAGATCTGGCTCGTACTTGTGCAGTGAGTGGAAAAAGTTGCATTATGAAAATCTACCAAACAAGAATGCACAACTATTGACTGTTTTCAAGAAAAAACTTTTAAAATAAAGCTTTTACGACCCACATAAGTAGGTAACTCAGCATCCCAATGGGCATGGCCCACAATGCCTAGATAAATTGGGCCAACAACTATTTATAAGCTCATGGAACTGAATCTCTTGGTCACATTCTCACCCTTCATCACTACATGAATTTCAGACAGGTATACAAAGATATAAAAGGACCATCTACGATTAAACTGTCCTGCTTTGTGAATGTTAACTAAATCTGTATTTACCTATCAAAGTTTTCAACTATGGATTTCAGCAAAATAGAAGAAAATCAGGAAATATTATTACAGTTACCACATTAAAGTAAGTGAAACATTAATGAATCAAGCAAGGCATGAAAGACCATTCTAGACACCATTTTCTCATGATTAATTTTGTCATTGATTCCCACGGTGAAGGGAAAGAAAGTTTGCAATCAAGTCTGTTTGATGCCTCTCCAAGGTGTGGCTAATGAAATAGATTTACACTGGAATAAAATCTTGGTAAATAACCTGACATTGCCCACCATCACTCAAAAGCACCAACTTTCCTAAACGTTTTTAAGTGGCCGTACACATCATTCTTTGGGCCACTGGGTTACCTGCTTCTACTGGAAATTGGCCATTACCTTACTTTTTTTAAAAACACTTTCTTGAAAACTATCAAGAGTTGAGCATCCTCATCAGGCTGATTTTATAAGATAAATTCAAAGTTCATGAACTAGCCGTGAAAACTTTAGCGGCGTTACCCGCTGAAACTGCACTATAGCAAATATTCCACAGAGAAAAAATCATTCGCCTTAACCATGACTCGAACCCAGACCCCCTGATTTCCGGCCAGGTGCTCTACCAGTTGAGCTACCAAGGCATCCTCTTTCTCTGTGGAAATTATAAGGCTCTAAAGGAACAAAAAAAAGTCACAAAAAAGGAATTTCTAAGGGGCCCCCTTCATCTCCTTTACTTGCTGAAATATTCATGGACAACTGTCATGCTAAATCATTTGATGCAAGACACCACATATTGCAACAAGGGAGCCACTGGTTTCAATACATCAATTATGTTCTTAGTTGCTGGACGGGCACAAATGGATGATTGGTTTCATTCCATAATTAAATTAACTCACTCAACAATAGGATCAAATTCATCATGGTAACATGGAACATCAATTCATTCACTACCTTGATGTAATGAGTCAACTTATGAAAGGCAAGCATCATTTTGACATTTCCTCCAAACCTACTACTAGGTACAATAGATAAAACTACCCCAGAAGACTTATGTCACCCGATCTAACAAAAGGTAGCAGCCTTTCAAGCTGTAATTAATAGATTAATCAAGAGTTGAATATTATAAAACATATGGGCACAAAGAATGGATACCAAATGACAAGTCATTGATAATATTCTTAATAAATCCTGCAAGGGTATTATAGCATCTACATTGTCTGCCTTATCCCCCAAAAACAATGAGAAAAATGGCCAGGTTATTCTTAGGTAATATTTCATATGCTGTGTCCTAATGCTTTCCCAATGACAAATACAATTGCATCCTAGACCCCTTCAACGCTGAAAACAATTTTATTTAATGGTTGAGAATCCATTCACCCTGCACAAAAAAGCAAAATTTACTCCCTCCCAATGTAATTATAGCCCAGTACAAAACATTGGCAGGACAGAACACAGTGTATACAACAAAGTGAGTGAGTATGAAAAGTGCTACAAGGAAAAAGGAACTTTGCAAAAACTTTATGTTCAATGTGCAGAATGTACGGGGGGGGAGCGGTGAAAGAGAACGGCAACCAGCCAAGGCCAAGAGCCAGGGGGAGGGGGGACACAGATCCCCCATAAATAGCAGCATCTTCGCTTCTCAATTATCATTTCCCTGATGACGTGCCCTGCAACGGGTATGAAAGCTTGGAGAACGACAATGCCTGTGACGCAGCTGCCACCGAAAGTGACAACTGGACATCATCCACGCTGCGAAAACCTACGATCAGTGTATGTACCACTCCAACTTCTTAACTCCACAATACTCCACTTCCCGCTACTCCCACTCCCGCTATTGAATGACCCAAAATCCGGGTCACATCTTTAAAATTTCATAGTGGAATTCTCCCCATTTAACTAGAGCGCTATTGGTAAATATTCTATCCGTGGAGGGCTAAAATCAACATCTGTATGTAGCGTAAAACGCCAAAAAAAAAATTAACACAACTTTCTAAATGAACATCTAAATAAAAAGTGAGTACAAAAACATTTCAGCCACGTTACATCTATAATGCTGTTCTCTCCAAACCTATGCTCTGAATAAAAAAGATGTTGAAAGGGAAAAAATTATTCGCTGAAAACCTCTGAATTTCACCTAAACATATCTTAGACTTGAGACGAGGATGAACTATTTTTAATTGATAACGTATCAGCGAAGGCAGCAATAATAACTATAAATTATTAGAGCAACCAAGGTAGGAGAATGAGTGCAAAATGAAAATAATTGTCCACTGCAACTAATGAGCTAAGGATTGTGAATGATTGAGGAATATTTCCAAATATATATGAAACATTTTATTAGCAACATATTCTTGCAAGATGTTACATTATTTACTCGCGGAATCTGGAGAAAGTTTCAATGAAAAAATTTCGCCGTGATTTAAAAAGTACCAGCATCCTTTGAGCGACTTATGTAACTGGGACGAAAAATAAATAGCTTCACACAGCAAAAAAATTGTTATGCCATAGCTGGGATAATATTTAGAAAATTAAAATACAAAATCAGCACCGTAACCCTCATTAATCAACATTATGCACTCTCAAGAGCAATAACCCTCTAAGACTGATGTGAATGGGAAGTTACAATGTGGGTTAGAGAAACTAAAGTTTCCTGTCAAAACACACTACCATTTTGTAGAATAAAAAAGATAAATACTTAGATAAATCAACGATATTCTTTAATGGAGAAAAAAATGATCACGCTTTCATAGCCGCTTTCACTTGCATGTGTTGAAACTGTTGCTGGAGTTTATTTAATGATTCTCGATGTAAATCCTGCTTCCTATCCAGGTCTTGTAAGAGGTCCTCTTGCCTTTTCCTTTGGAGAAAAATAAAACATTTAGTCAATCAGCCAACATCATATCAATCCGGATAAACATTCAAGAAATTTCTCTGTAAGACTTACAGTTCTCCTTTTATGTATTCCATTCGTTTAGTGACTGTTTGCTTCGCTTCCTCTAGGCTTTGCTTCACTAGGACCGGTCCAATCAGCTTGAAAACTTCTGCACCAGGCTTCAGCATGTCCAATTCCTAATTAAAATACACAATGACATGTTAGGCCATATCCGACGTATTGAATCTGTCGCATTAGTGAGGAAATAATTATACTATATAGTACATCATTAAAAACCTAAGTGTTCCGCACTTCACTTACATCTTTCACTAATGTATTTTCGCTGAGCTGCCCATCGAGTTGTTGCCTAATAGAGACGGCACGCTGGTAATCTAATACGAGGAAGCATACACTCAGTACAATCATTAGAAACAAACAAAATGCTCTTTCACTGAATGGGGACCGGACTTGACAGCCTACCTTTTTGAAGTTGCTTAAATTTATCTAGTTCTATTTGCATTTTTCTCTGTACCTCTTCCGCCATGATACCTTCGATAACCTATAAGAATAACTTACGGGTAGAAAAGACGAAGGAATTTGACAATATATCACAATATAAGTCCAGGCCTGCGGCGGAGAACACACCAAATCGGCACGAGACTACAAAACAATTGAAGTCAATAAATATGTAGGTTCTTGGACATGAAACTTGAACCAGTGGCAACGAGGAATGGCCCGTGATCCTCATGACAACGATTAATAGTTCACGGAGTCGCCACTCCAGCGCTATAGAGATCACCCGCTAACTTCGGATTTCTGAGGTACAATGACATCGCAGTACAAAAAGGATAATTTATTTATTTCTCCTTATTACGAATGCTCATACAGCTAATAAGCAGAGATTTTCTTGGCCATTTTTCAATCATTTGTGAAGTCTAAATACCTCTAACGTATCTAGAATATAAGTAATATAAGGTGAAAAATGGCCACAAATATATTCGATGTATCAAATATATAAGACCATGAATATTACTCAACTCAATCCCTGCCTTCACTTATCAATGCAATTCGATAAAATTTTCATTCACTTTAATGAGTTCCCTTATACCTCATGGAAGAAGGAGCATACATAAACCATGATACTACTAATTGATGAGTATTAGTAATACCATTGTAGCAATGACGTTATTCTATTGGTAGTACCATGATATCAGCTATGTATATACGAAGACAGTCATCATCCCGGCAAGCCATCCTCAGCTGATGATCACAGAGGAGTGGCATAGGGAGATAGAGAGGACACTGTAGAATCTTTGGGACGAAGTCTCCGAGGATCAGGACCTCCCTGTCTTCGAGGGTACCTGTTTCGCAAACGGGTCGCTGGCGATGGCGTGTGGCGACGACTGCTCCGCAGCCCGGCTCATGGAAGCAGCAAAGAGGATGAGAGGACCATCTTTCAAGCTGAGGAAGCGGATAACCACATCAAGAGGTGAAGGGTAACGGTCTGAGTCCCTGGACCTATTAAACCGGATACTGACCCTCTTGTTGATGCTAAAGACGTCCACCCGGGGCTGCAGACGGCCCTACGAGAGCGCCTACGGCACAAGGTAGTCCTGGGAGTGGATGAGGCATCAGTCAAGTATCTGACAGCTGCAAGCTTCAGGGAGTCTCTTGGTCTACATAAGGTTGGGGTGACCCTCCTGAGTAGCGATGGAGTCGTAGAAAAGGCTCCACAACATAAGCTCCGAAGGGGAGGCTCCACATCGCTCCTAAGGGAAGGCATCTGGGGAGGAAGAGGATGCTGGAAGGGCATGAACAAGGCGGGTATCGCCATGCTTCAGGCAGGCGTGCAGCATAGCAGGGCCGCCTCGGGGGTTCCTACAAAGAAGCCTTTCCAAAAGTAAGATCAGAATAGCCCTGATTCAGGAAACCTGGGGATCTTCTTCCATGGCTTGGTGACCGCTGTAGGAAGCGAAACATTTTCGCCAGGGTACCCGACACTCTGTGCCCACAATATGTTGACAGCAATAAAAAATCGAGGGTACCTGTTTCGCAAACGGGTCGCTGGCGATGGCGTGCCCACGTGCCCGGGGCGATAGCCCCGAAGAAGGAAAAAATATATTTTCCGAAACGTCGCACAGTGGGGCCAAATCGCATTTTGCCGGACAAAAGTCCAAAACTGCTTTTCATGAGATAACGTCTTGAAATTTGGCACATATACACACAAATGATTGCTGATTATGGCGCGTTGTTCTAATGATATTTACTTCGGCAGTATGCGAACCCGCGAGCATACAGTTTATTTTTTCTTATTTACTTGCATATAATGGTCCACGCCGTAACTATAGTTATAAGGAACTTAAACGTATGTAAAATATTAACAAAAATTTTTTAAAAAGGTGTGTAAAAATCCATGTAATTTTTTGGCGTTAAACTTTGTAAAAAAATTATATTGTAAAACATTTGGTACTGTAAACATTCTGTAAATCATTTTACCTATATTCATGGTGGTTAATCCCATTTTAGCCCCGAAGAAGGAAAAAATATATTTTCCGAAACGTCGCACAGTGGGGCCAAATCGCATTTTGCCGGACAAAAGTCCAAAACTGCTTTTCATGAGATAACGTCTTGAAATTTGGCACATATACACACAAATGATTGCTGATTATGGAATGGTAAGTCATTTTTCATAAGTATTACCCGTTACCTAGATACAGAGGCTCAAATACGACCAAAATTCGAAAAAAGCGTTCGCTCTCATTTTCCTTCGAAAATCTTAAAAGTTGAGCAGATATAAGAGTAATTAAAGGTTTTTTTATGAAATAAAAAACATTACCATTTGTGAACAGGGTACTTTGCCTATACTATGCATACGTTTCAAACATTTTTGCCTATATTTGAGTGCTATTACGTCACAAAATGGCGGACCCTTTTTTTAGACAAACTTTTACATAAAGTAGACAATATAATCCTTATTCGGAAAATGGTCTCTGGGATACTTCATCAGAGTATAAATTGAAGATATTTCTAGGTTATTCCGTAAAAATATTTGAAAAAAGTTTGCGACGCCGAGAATAAACTCGATTTTTCGATCGCGTGTCGCGGCCCGGCTCCGCGCGGTGGGACCTGGAAATACCGAGACTCCGTTGGATTGTTCATGTTGTGTGGATAACAACTCCTCGAATATAACTTTTTCAGGCTTTGCATGCTGTCACTGATTTCTAAAGATTCTATACTGAAGATTTTTCGAGGATATTGGTTCTAGAGAATGGATTAGTGTACTCGTAACTGCGGTAATTTTTTTATTTGGTTAATTTTCGGAATCATGCTGAAAATTATCAACGTCTTTCAGCTCTTGAGAAAGGTTGCCGGTTCTCGGGGAACCATGCATGTTCTGTATAAAAAGGCAACATTTGGGATTCTCTTCTTTCCCTTTACCCTCTCCTCCTCCACCCCGAACTACATCCTACGCCTTTACTACCCGAGGAGGGTGGCCCAAAACGGAACGTTTTATGACAATGTGCAGTCTTAAAAAATACATGCCTGCTTGGCCAATTACAACTTGTTGTTGCTCTTTGTTATCTGACTCTTTGATGCGTCAGAAATAATATTAGTGGATACTCTCCTATAAGTAACACGGAACTGACAATATATGAAAATTGATATTTAATTTTAAGGATTACCTAAAGGGAATCATTTTCAGAATATCATTCTTTATAGCTTCCTACAATGAAATTCAAAATTCCGTTTAAAATCATCTTGATTTCATGAGTGTTTACAAAAAACTCTGTTGTGCGCAATTATCATCTATTTGTATAGAGTGAGATACTGGATCATTAGGTTTGAGGAATGGATTAATTTAAACTTGAGATTACAGTGGTTTTGCATTTTTATTTCGCAATACTGATCATACAATGTAATAATGTCAAAATACAATGCTCTCGACGAAAAGAAAAGTATTATAGATGAAACACAATTAGATTAATCAATAATATATTGAACAAAACTGGAAAACTGATGTTGTTTTGCATAGAATTTGCTGCGCCATCTCTTACTTATGGTTTAAAAAGAGAAAGTAATTTGACAAGAGGATGGCAATAAACGATGGAAAATTATTCAAATTATTGTCAGTACCGATAAAATCAATTCAATAATATAAATGAAATGCCATTACTTGTAAGATACTGAAAAGAACATAAATATCATTATCCCAAATGATTTTCACCCTCAAAGCATCCTTAGTTTTAACTCACCGAGTCCTCTTCAGGTAGTTGACAAATTTCTGAAAGCACACACCATGTTTATATATGGGAATGGTTAAGAAGGCGAAGAAACTGTTAGAGGAGATGGGTTGTTCGTACGTGTACCGATACGCTCCTTGAGAGAGAGATAAGGCTGAGAAGAGGTCTGTTTGCGCCAATAAAGGGAAAAACGCAAGAAGGGAATACCCGGAGAAAATTTAAGGAGGGTGGAGGGTCGGCAGAGGAAGTTAGGTCGGCGGTGTTCAAATGAGGGATTAGCAAGGGTGGGTAAGGGAGCGGTTAAGGAAAGGGTGGTATGTAGCGGGCTCCTGACATATAAGGACCATGCTCCTGACAATGCGATCGCCTTTTCACTATCCTTTCCTTAACCACTCATCAATCCCCACGAATTCGTCACTACAACACCTTTGACCAAACTTTCTTTGCCGATTGTTCGTTTCAAGAAAAATTCTTAGTCCTCGGACGAGTCGTAACCATCATCTCAGTTTGATTGTATGCTTCTTCTTTGTCTTCTATTAGTAATAGTTCTCGTAATTCCTTCGGAAGCCTCCTATCAGTCTTCGAAGTCAATGATATGGTGGAGGAAAGCAACGGATCGAACGTGATCAAGTCTTTTGAATAGGTCCGCAATGGTGGCTGTCCTGGAGTGTTTCCGCGTGAATCCTTCTCGAAATTTCATAGCGTCCTTATTGCGGGCCTCCATCGCCTCTTCGGATAGCTGGCCTAAGGAAAGAATTGCCTCTTTCGAAAAATCCGCGCCATGTATGAGTACTTTATGGACCGTGGTCGGCATATAGGACAATACATAACATCCCGAAATCCAATTTTATAAATCGTCAATCTCCCTTTGCAAATAATTATTTTCTGTCTTGGCAATTTCCTTCGTCTCTATGAGCCACTGATGACGAATGGGCCGGCAAAATCTGATGGACGATGGCCACGGATTTGCCCAGATAATCACAACTAAAACAGGGAAAGTATTAACAAAGCCCGTTTGTTCTATATGCGGATTAGCCAAAGATAAAATAGATACGCTTGAATCTCTTACCGGAAGAATCATTTACCGAAGTAAGAGGCACTAGGGATATCATGAATAAAAATTCATTTAACGAATCTGATGTTTCCCACAGTTGTTTATATTGGGCGTGGCCCGAACTTCCATCAAATCCGTACTTGCATATTAAAGTGCATTTAACTTCATCGCTGGAGGATTGCGCTGTAGATACGCACTACAGTACCCGTGGGACCGTGTGATTGAGTAAATACTGAATATTCACTTCGCACATGTTTTCGGTTATACTTATTCCATCGGAGTAATCCGCGACGGGGATACAACTCGTGTCCGTGACTAAGAACGGAGCTTCTAAGTGTATTATACTGACTATAAGTCAGGACAAAACCTCCACAGGTGACATCTCCGTCACCACATCAGGAATTTTCCTACATTTGAAAGCACTCTCCTTGCCCTACTAAGAGTGGTTGTGATTGAAAATGATTCCGAAAATTATTCAAATAACCAATTTACCTCAATTACGAGTGAACTGAATGGAGTGCACTGAAGAGCATATGGACACTACTAACTGATCCATTCTTTCGAACCAATATCCTCGAAAAATCTTCAGTATAGAATCTTTAGAAATCAGTGACAGCATGCATTAAGCCTGAAAAAGTTATATTCGAGGAGTTATTATCCACACAACATGAACAATCCAACGGAGTCTCGGTATTTCCAGGTCCCACCGCGCGGAGCCGGGCCGCGACACGCGATCGAAAAATCGAGTTTATTCTCGGCGTCGCAAACTTTTTTCAAATATTTTTACGGAATAACCTAGAAATATCTTCAATTTATACTCTGATGAAGTATCCCAGAGACCATTTTCCGAATAAGGATTATATTGTCTACTTTATGTAAAAGTTTGTCTAAAAAAAGGGTCCGCCATTTTGTGACGTAATAGCACTCAAATATAGGCAAAAATGTTTGAAACGTATGCATAGTATAGGTAAAGTACCCTGTTCACAAATGGTAATGTTTTTTATTTCATAAAAAAACCTTTAATTACTCTTATATCTGCTCAACTTTTAAGATTTTCGAAGGAAAATGAGAGCGGACGCTTTTTTCGAATTTTGGTCGTGTTTGAGCCTCTGTATCTAGGTAACGGGTAATACTTATGAAAAATGACTTACCATTCCATAATCAGCAATCATTTGTGTGTATATGTGCCAAATTTCAAGACGTTATCTCATAAAAAGCAGTTTTGGACTTTTGTCCGGCAAAATGCGATTTGGCCCCACTGTGCGTCGGCCAGTAGTTAATTTTTTTTCATTTTCACAAGGACCTAAACTCCCGAAAAACCACCCATATATTTAAAAAAAGAGGTCTGGAATTCAACTTGCCAATGATAGTTACATAGTTATAGAGAAAATTTGTATCTTTTTCAGTTCTAATTTTCTTCCCGCATACCTAACCCATAAAAGTCTTTAAGTAAGGTAATTCTCATGCCAGGGAAGATTAATACTAAATATTGGGGCGAAAGCTAGACCACTAGCAAGAAAAATTATCCTTGTTACGTAGACATGAAAAAAGTACATCCATGTTCTATTTGTATAAACCAAAAATCTTTTGTGCAAAACCGCGTACGGTTTAGGAGCAAAATGCCGCTGCAGCCGCTTTGTTTTCATGAAAACAAAGTATTCATAAGAAAATAGTGAAGCTTTTTTTACATAGAGGTTCCTTCATAAATCTTTCATTTAGAATGAGTAAACTTACGTTAAACTTGCATTTTCTTTCTACTGTAGGTTTTACAGTAGACTCAAAAGTTTTCTTTTACTCAATTGTGATGACCGAAGCTGCGTTCCATTCGAATGGCAAGGAAGCATAGGAGACGCTCTCTCTAGTCGACTTTCAGAAGTTACCTCACTGAATGACTTGTTTCAAAAAGTTTCTTGAATACCTTGGTCCACAGTATTTGGTAAAAAAATTGAGTTCTGGAATTCGTCAGTCGTAATTATCCCGGGGTGATTTAATTCACCCAAGAAGTGAGGTTTGGTGTTGAATACACATTGTACACACCCCGAATCCACGAAAACACGGTTGAAATGTTTAATATCAGGTTTCTAACAGGGCGAATAACGTCAAAAAAAATCGACCCTTGTTACATAACGTCATATTTATGCGGCAGAAACGTGAGTAGAACGTCAAATGAATTTCTATTCTTAAAATAATTAGTGGAGGAAATCAACGGTGTTATAAAGCTAAGCATATTTTCTTCGGATTTCTGATGCTGCGCAATATTCCCTTTTCAAGCTTGGTTCCTCAGCAGTGGGGCTTAATGAGACCGGTCCAAAGAAGAACACTAGGAATATAGGGCCTTCAGGATGGTTCTTATTGGTAACTTGGTTCTTCATTGCCATTTTTAGTGTAATGATAAATTTTGGTATTGAAAATTCATTCTCTGATCACTCTTCCTTCACAGGCGATTCCAGTTTCCACCTTTCTCCTTGGAACATGGCAAGTAAAACGGCGCAAGTGGAAATTAAAGCTCATTGATGACTTGATGTCTAAAACGTCTGCTGAGCCCGTTGAGATTCCTGAGGAGTGAGTGTCATGCCAATGCTGTATAATGAATGGATTTGTAGTTATTAAGTTGTATCATTTTTTCGCAGAATTGAAGAATTGAGAGGAATGGAATATCGTCCGCTAAAAGTTCGGGGCACCTTCCTACATAATAAGGAGCTTCTTATGGGCCCAAGATCACTCATTGAAGTATCTGATAACACCGCGGCTGGAAAATCATCCTCATTTCCTGCTGCTAAAGGACAAGTGGGGTGGCTAGTTATTACGCCTTTTCAGCTAAGTGACAGAAAGTAATTGCACTAGTTTTTTCATTAGTTGAAGTGGTGATTTGTTTAACCTGTATGTTATGTGAATACGTCTTTCAATTCTTTAGGTCGTAGTTACCTACTAGGAAAGTAGTTAAACCACATGAGCCGACAGCTGTGTAGCCAACACTGACTTCATAGTCATTTGACAGAACCTATGTTGTCACTTCTACCTGTTAATATTCAACCTAAAGACATTTGGTGGATTTACTTTTAAGACCCTCCTACCGATAGTAAATTGCCGTTTTAGGTATTCTATTCGTATTTTTAACACCCTCTGGCTTCTCCCACCATTCCATTGGCCATGTCATCTACAGCCTTCACCCTATCACAAATCTATTTTCTTCAAGTTAAGCCCTTTGTGCCTCTCAGATTCCTCCTTACTATCTAAATCCCCCTTTTTAGTTGATTATTCCTTTTATGGCAACTTCTCTTCAAGAGACAGTTTTTATTATTTCCCTTACCCATTTCTTTGGCTTTTTAGGATTTTCCTCCATAAGTTTCTCCCATGCAACATCATACCTAGTTCCAATTTGTCCTTCTATTTGCTTACTCATTTTACCTACCTACATCAGTTAATCTCTGTAATTAGGAATTACCTTCACTCTTGCTATTATCTTTATGTCAATACTAACTAGTCAATTCCCATCTATATTATAATATACTTCCCCATAAATATGAAATAACATTTGCTCTAGCTTACAGCTTATAGAGTTCCTATATCCACCTACTTTTATATATTACCCAGGCAGTCATCCTCTCTAGGATTTCTTTGTGCTCACATTCTATTATTTATTGCTTTCCTAAATGTGTCAATGTACTTCCTAATTACAAATCATCATCTCCTCTGTAGGCACTTATGGCTCAATAGGTATAGGTATATTAATGTTACTTGACAGTCCTCGTTCATTGATTACTTATTTTTTCAAGCATTCAGTACTATGGTCCTTATTCATATTTTCTACCAGCATCTTTTGAAAGATTCCCCCTCATCAGTTCCCTTAACTGCTAGTGTTCCCTAAAATCCTGCATAGCCCATGAATTTGTTATGTACCCTCTGATGTATCCTGTGTGCACTGGATCTGACACTTAAAACTAATTTTGTAACCTAGGGTACCATCACATATTAAAAATTGGGAAGACTTAACTTCAAGTCATATTCATCATCATCGGTCTACAATCCTAGGATTGGTTTGACGCAGCCCTCCACTCGGTTCTTCTATCGGCCAACCTCTTCAGATGACGTAGCTCCCCTCTTTTACATCCTTCATGACTTGCTCCATATACCTCATACGAGGCCTGCCTTTTCCATTCTTCCCATTCACTTTTCCCTCGACGATTGTCTTCATCAGGCAATCGTGTCTCAAGATGTGAACGCTTAAGTTGTCCCGTCTTCTTTTTAATGTTTTCAGTAGACATCTCTTCTCTCCCACTCTTCTTAACACTTCTTCGTTTGTCACTTGATCGATCTATTTTATCTTCATCATTCTTTGGTAGCACCACATTACAAATGCTTCCAGCCTGGACTTCTCTGCTGCTGTTATTTTCCATGTTTTGCTGCCATATAGTAGAATGCTCCAGATGTATGTTCTAATGTAATGTTTCCTCACATCAACGCTTGTATTTGCAGCCGTAAACAGAATCTTTTTCTGATGAAATGCCCTTTTTGCTTGGGTAATTATACTGGCAATTTCTCTTTTACTTCGTCCATCGCTGGTTACTCGGCTTCCCAGGTAGCAGAACTCTTGCACATCCTCGATTTTTTGTTTTCCTAGTTGAACATTGATCCTGGCTTCCTTTATCCTCCTGCATACCAATACCTTAGTTTTCTATTTATTGATCTTCAGATGATATCTGGTCATTGTTCTTTCCATGTTTCCTAGTTTCTTCTTGAAATCTCTTTCTGTTTCTGCCATGACTGCTATGTCATCGGCAAATCGTAGCATGCTGATTTTCTCCCCTTGGATATTCACTCCCGGAGACTTATCTTTGACTTCTTGGATGGCTTTCTCGATGTAGACATTGAATAATACGGGAGACAGTGCACATCCTTGCCTCACTCCTTTCTTTATGCTTGCTTCTGTACTGCTGGGCCCTGATTTGATTACGGTCACCTGGTTTTTATACAAGCTGTGGATAATTCTTCAGTCATTGTATGATATTCCAGTTTCTTTCAGAATCTTTAGCATCATATTCCAATCCATGTTGTCAAATGCCTTCTCCAAATCTACAAATGTCAGTAGATTCTTCTCTATTCTCTTCTCCATAAGTAGCCTGAGGGCCAAAATCGCTTCTCTTGCACCCTTGTTTCTTCTGAACCCGAATTGATCCTCATCCAGGAACTCCTCCACTCTTCGCTCTATTCTTCTATAGATGATTCTCGTCAATATCTTCCTGGCATGTGTCATCAGGCTTATGGTCCTAAAATGTTCACAGTTCTCAGCTCTCTTCTTTTTGGCAATAGGGATGATGATGTTCTTCTCAAAATCCGTGGGTATCTCTCCTGTTGAGTACATATCGCATATGGTTTTGTACAGCTGAGTAAATGTCTTCTGTCCAGCATTTTTTATTAGTTCAGCAGGAATATCATCTATTCCCTAAGCCTTATTTATCTTCAGATCCTTTACAGCTGAATCAAATTCTGATCTTAAGATTGGGGCTCACAATTCATCCTTATCGACTTCATTTTCCTCTTTGATTACTTCCTCTCCAAGATAGCTTCCATTGTATAACTATTCCAAGTATTCCTTCCATCTCTTCACTTTATCCTCATGTTCAATTCAGAGTTCTCCATTCTTGTCCCTGATGCTGTTACATCTTGCAGCCCGTTCCTTGAAGTGATTCTCACCATCCTGTAGGCAACTTCCACATTTCCTTTTGTGAGGTTGCTTTGTAGGTACATCTTCGTATAGATCCTTCATCCACATTTCCCTTGCTTTTCTCGCTTTACGGTTTATTTCATTCCTGATTCTTTTGTAGCGAAGTTGCCCTTCTTCAGTTTCCACACTTTTATATTTTCTTCTCTCTTCAATCAATTCTAAGACTTCTTCTATAATCCATGGCTTCTTCTTGACGACTTTTCTTCTCCCCAGAACTTCTTTTGCTGCTTCCTGTACCGTGAATTTGATTTTCTCCCATCTCTTTTCTAATGATTTCATGGTCAAATCCTCTTCTATTTTGTTTTCCACTGCCTTCTGGAAGGCCAGGTTATTGTTGAGGTTCCCTTAGTTTCTCTACTTGCCATACATTCTTCATTGATTTCTTCAATTTCTTGAGTTTTAAGTGACATTTCGTCATCAATAAGTTGTGGTCACTGTCGATATCTGCACCTGGGTAACTTTTGCAGTTCTTCACTTAGTTTCTGAACCTCTGCTTCACTAAAATGTAGTCAATTTGAAGTATTCTTCTGTCTCTGGGCATTTTCCAGGTATATTTTCTCCGTTGGTGGTTTTTAAACAATGTGTTTGCCACCACCAACTTGTGTTGTGTGCAGAATTCTATAAGTCTTTCTCCTCTCTCATTTCAATTTCCCAAGCCATATTTTCCAGTTATTCTTCCATCTTTACCTTTGCCAACGACAGCGTTCCAATCTCCTAAAATAATTAAGTTTTCTTCTCCTTTTACGTGCTTTATTACTTCAGTGATATCCTCTTAGACGTCTTCCACTTCCTCATCTTCGTAGTCCGACGTAGGCATGTAAACTTGTACCACAATGGTATCTGTAGGCTTGGTCTCAATCTTCACCATTATAATCTGCAGTTTATCACTGCAGGAAGCTCTTCACACGCAGTCCTGCACTCTTCCTGAGCATTATGCCTACTCCAGCGTCACCATTTTTTGATCCAGGGTGAATAATTCTATAACTTTCACTCCACAAGTCTCCTTCTTCGGGCCATCTCATTTCACTGATTCCTATAATGTCGAGGCCTATTTTTCGCATTTCCACCTTAAGGTTCTCCAATCTCCCGCAGGTCCAAAGTGATCTCATCTCTTGGGTAGTTGGGGATCGGGTTGGGGTGGAGGCTAGAGTACTGGCCTCCCATCCCGAGGGCCCGGGTTCGATTCCCGGCAGTGGCGGATTTTTCAGTGGAAAACCGGCCCCCACTTGAGTGCCTAGTGGAGGGCATTTCAAGTACAGTACTCCGTCCGTCGGATGGGACGTTAAGCCGTGGTCCCCTTGGCGCCTTTTGTTAAGAGTAGGCTAATTGCCGACGCCGGGTTTCTCTCCACCCTTCCTCCGTTCCCTGAAAACTCCTACCATTACCCAATTACCCACCTATCCTATATGGCGCAAATGACCTCAGCTGTCGGTTGCCTCCCCTGAATAACCAACCAATCTTGGGTAGTTCCCACCCGGAGATCCGAATGGGGGACTATGTTACCTCCGTTTACTCGAAAGGGTTCCATCACATCATGATAAGAAAGAAAGGAGTGGAGTAGCTGCGACTCCTCAGATAATAATGTGGTGGTTTCCCCTTGCCTTCCACTTCGCAGTACCACAGCCGTTAAAGTAAATGTTACCACGCCTGTAGTGAAATGAGTGTCGCTGTACCGACCACTGTGGTCTCCACCTTCACTCATAAGAAGAAGAGCTGCTGCCCTCTCCTCCGGGTGCTAGGAAGCATAATTGTTGGCAGTCTCCCATCCCCAAGTCACGGCATCTTCATAGGTTTCTTTATCATTTACCTAAATGCCTATCTTAACCAAAGATAGACCAATACCACCTCGGAGTGCCACCGCTTTTTGTCCACGACTGCTTATTCGATGAGTAAACTCGCTTATTTCGCAGCTAACCTCTATATCTCGAGGTCAACCCATCATCTGCAACCCGGTGGATTTAAGCTCAGCCCCGAGCAATTCATATTGCTCACAGTAATAAAATCATAATGTTATAACAAAGCAGTGTACCAGCAAGTTAAGTCATATTACCCAAATTAAGGTCAGAAGAGGCTATTCTAAGGCTATGATATCTAAATTATGATAGAGTCTAGAAGAAATTTGTAAAGATATATTCTAATGCTTGTCTGTGTGTGCATGATTGTCCGTGGTAACCTTGCTGACGATTGTCATATGCCACTTGTATTTATATCTCTTCAGTTTAACAATACTGGTGAATCGAGGTTGGGTACCAGCCAAATATAAACGAGCGGAGACTCGTATGGAAGGCCAAATAGAAGGAGAAGTTGAGCTTGTTGGAATTATCCGTGCCCATGAGGAAAGAGGACCATTCATGCCCAGAAATAATCCTGTGTCAAATTCTTGGTTCTATAGGTAATTGTTTTCATCTTTATGTTGATTTTTAATTGTAGGTATATGTACTCTAGAGCTTGTTACTGAGTAAATTATCTTTGTTTATATCCGTTTGGCATGTATTTTCATTATATTCCATTAACTTCTATTTTTATATCCATAAAAATATATGTATTGTTTTAGTTCTTCAAGGCTTTTCAAATTACTTTTTGATGACAATCAAGAGCAAACTCTCTCACATGTGGTATATTGGTGCTCTTTAATGTTTCAGAAATTTGAATGAAATGTGTCAAGTTACTGGCAGTGATCCCATTTTCATTGATGCAACATCCTCCAGCACAATACATGGGGGGCCAATTGGTGGGCAGACCTGCATCTCTCTCCGTAACGAGCACCTCTCTTATATCTTCACCTGGTAAGTTCTCCAAACAAACCATACACATTTCTAATGATGAACTTTTGTCCCTTTTTCACTCTGGTGAAAATTGGTATATCTATAGATAGAATTACTCTCACTTGGCTCTTAGTAACACTTTGAAGAGATCAATGTAGGCAACCAGAATTTTTCAGAATTAAATTTCTAAGTGATAGTTTTTGATTAACTACTTTCCCATATTGTGTTAGCAGCACTTAATTTGATCTATAAGATAATATCTTACATCTGAAGACAATTAAAAATCACTAGATCATTGAAAAGGAATTCTTTATGAACATAGCTTTGAATTTTCTCTCACTATTTTTCTTGGGTTGGAGATTAACTTTTTCTTGTATTTGGACCAATGGCTGTCAATATATGACATGCTAGAAAATATTTTTTCTCTTCTGCCTGTTAAGACCTTTTAAATTTGGTATAATTTGGGATAGATTGAGTTTTTGTGATGTGAACAATCATTGGAAAGAGTTGTGTTCTTGTTGCTCTTGTCTTATGGAAAGATGTTTTTTAAATAAACATTAATTCTACTTCAGTAGTCTCTTTCGGTAGCTGCTGCGTAACAGGCATTGTCGTCCGAGCTTTCATACCCGTTGCAGGGTGGAGTTGTTCGTGAGGAGACACATGAAGATGGAGCCAAGATTGCCCGAAAACAACCGTCCGAAACCGAAAGGATATGCTATCATTCCCTATGTCACCGGATCATCCGAACACATTTACCGGATACTTAAAAAGCAGGCATAGAGACGTGGTTCAGCACGATGACGAAAACCAAAGGTATACTACCATACGTGAAGGACCGGCTTCACCCCCTTCACACAGAAGGAGTATACGAAATACTGTACGGTTGCGGTTAAGTTTACATGGGGCAAAGCAGAAGGTCTGTGGCGTGCCGATTAAACATCAGAGAGCGATCCTGCACGGCAATAGAAAAGAATCAGCGGTTGCAGACCATGCCCTTTAGGGAGAGGACCAGCGGATCTTGATGGAATAGATGAAGGTTATCTCGAGGGAAAACTCATACTTTCCCTGATTAATTCGAGAGGCCGTCGACATTGAAAAGAGGCCGGGAAACGTCAACCGGGATGACAGTATTCGACTCAACGCCAACTGGAAGAAACTCTTCCGAGGAGATTGACACTCACCACTTATTGACGTCAGCAGTGTGGAGGAGGAGGGTGGAAGAGAACAACAACCAGCCAAGGCCACGAGATAGGAGGAGGGGGGACACTGCTCCCTCTATAAATACCAGCAATATTGCTTCTCACTAATTATTATTTCCCCGAGGACGTGCCCTGCAACAGATATGAAAGCTCGGATGACAATGCCTGTTATGCAACAGCTACCGAAAGAGACAACTGGACATTATCCATTCTGTGAAAACCTTCGATCAGCTATTAATTGTACTTCCTCTGTGCATAGATAAGTTCTTTGGATTAATCAAGTCAAAAGTCATGGACTCTCAGGGGACCAATCAGTCTTTTAACTCTTCTTCCAAACATTATTCCTGTGCAACATCCTGGGGCCAATACTTTTCTTTGCAAGGTAAAGAAATATGTTTGGCAACTATTATTAGAAATGTTTCCCTAGGAAGCAGTTATTCTTCATGGTTTTATGTGGAATTCAAATGACAATAATTTAAAATGAGGGATAATGAGATAACATTTCGAACTGTGCGATAGCATGCTTTGGGCAACACAATGTTTAGTGGTACATTTACCACGCCTTCAAAACACTATGTAGTGTTTACTTAGTGTGGAAATTAATTAGAAGTTATAGCTTCTAAGAGTTTGTGTTTTATTTAGCTTGCCTGGTTACAAGTTATTCTGCCTGAGTTTCGATGGTGGATTATCACAGTTATTATCTCTGTCCAACCATTATTGCATAGGAGGGTAATATGAAATCCGTCAGCGTCACCTGTTTTATGCGTATTATCACTGAACAATGTATTTTTTCATTCAGGTACTCTTTGAGTGCAGTTACTGGATACTTATGGCATCGTCTATACATCGCAAGGAAGCCACTTCTTTGATCGTAATTTGGTGGAAGCTGCACCTTGTGGTGAAAGTGTTTTGAATTTGCACAACTCGACAGTGGGACAGTAGTCAAAAGATGACCTTTGGATAATCAGTTGTTAATAAAACATTCATCATCAATGAGAAGAAAAGAAGTGGTATAACATTTATTCTGTTCTTAGTATTTGTAGATTCAGTATTAGTAGGGAATGGCTATATTTATAGGATAACTTGAACCATGAACATACCTTGCATACATTAAGATGTAGCCAGTAAATTTAAATTATTAGTGGCTGTGTGGGTTGGATAAATAATTGATGAAATGGTGAAAACACCTTTTCTTTAAGAATATTACATCTTACGACTATATTTTGATTGTTAATGCCAACAGAAGGTGGATTAGTGTGGCAGACAGACTGTTGGAGGCATGAAAATATTCCAGGGAACTCTTATCAAATGTATGTACATGTGAATTGAGTTGTGGCAGTACTGTGTTTTTATCACATTATTATTGGGTCATAATCATATCGGTGAGTAAGCCCTGACTGAGGCATTAGTTTACCTATATTAAAGACATTGTCTGAACTCTGCACTAGAAGCACCATTACTCAGTAACTAAGAGAATCAATTTATTGCGACGTATAGGAATGGCAGTTGCCTTTAACTGGCTATATTTTCTCAAGGGCAAGCTGATGTGTGTCTTTGTTAAAGCCGATCACTGATTAGTTGATGAACCATGCCTTTGTCACTTCAATTAAAAATGCAATCAGACTGGTTAGACAATGAACTGAAAGAGGGAAGATGAGTAATCATGATCATCTGGTGACTGATAGCATGATAGATCAAATCATTTGAAATGTTTTGAATTAATGACAAGGGTTGATGTATGTTTGACCTGATATTATAAATAAATTATCCGTTTAAGTTATTTATACACACTTTATCCACCTTAATTTCTTTATTGCAACAAAATGGATGATAGAATGAACTGTTGGAATGATAATTCACTGAGAAAAATGTAAAATCGTAGACTGTTCATAGACCCTATAGTTGTCTCGTCGATGATATCCATGATTTTAATGGATTCAAATTATATTTGGTGAATTATTTCACTAAATGTACTCTGTTGGTTCCCAGAAACATGATTAGGCAAAAGTGAATATTCTGCCCATTTCATGGATATACTAAACTAAAATATTTATATTCTCACCTTAAATTGAGATTCATGATAAATATATTGGTGGAAGGGACTAAGGTCAACTACTGATTGGTTCATTGAGAGAGAATTGAAATATGATGATAATAATAATAATAATAATAAATTTTTCTTTATTCCGTTAGGTCTTATAGACATGGGAATGTCGTCAATTACATGGATACATACATACAGTTTAAAGAATATATATATATATTATAAAAAATAATAAAACAACATAATTATGCACAGTTTACAAAACACAGTTAACCATTTAAATATTCAGAGGTGCTATAGAAAGCATTCTCTAGTAGAAAGTTCTTCAATTCAGATTTAAATTTACCTATTGTGGAAATGCCTTTCAAATTTGGAGGGAGATGATTATAAATGCGGGCACACATGAAGTGTGGGCCATTTTTAGTAAGGCTAGAGTTAAACCTTTGGAGGTGCACGTCGCCATTAGCCCGAGTGTCATGGGCATGGAAAGAGTTGTTAGGTGGGAAGATAGTGGGGTTTTCTTTAACAAAGGAGGAGCATTGAAGGATGTAGATGCTGGGTAGGGTTAAGATTTTCAATGTTTTAAAAAAGGGTTTGCCATGCTCTCTGACAGAAACACCAGCAATTGCTTTGACAGCTTGTTTCTGCAGGGAGAAAATTCTCTTACATTGAGATGAGTTGCCCCAGATGATGATACCATACGTGAGTAAAGAATGAATTTTTGCAAAATACAAAAGCTTGAGGCATTCCTCAGATATGATCAAAGTCAGCCTTCGTATAATGAAGAGGTTAGTCGCCACTTTGTTGGCAACAGTATTAATGTGTTCTTGCCAAGACAAATTGTCACTTATGGTGAAACCCAAGAAATTGGTTATATCAAGGCGTTTTATGCTATGTCCATTCAAGGTAAGTAAAGGGCTCAGAGTTAAGGGAGCCTTATTAGTGTGAAAGAGAAGATATGTGGTTTTAGAACAATTTAATTGCAAATTATTTTTGGCGCACCAAGTACTCATGTATTCAACTGAGGAACGAGCAGATTTGATTATGGTTGATAACTTGGCAGAAGATATTAAGCAGGAGGTGTCATCTGCGTATAGAAGTGGTTTGCAATTTGCCATTGGGAAAGACAGATCATTCATGAAGATGATAAAGAGTAAGGGGCCTAGGACTGATCCTTGTGGAACACCACATTTGATTTCAGATGGAGTAGATTTGGCTGATACGATACCAGTTGTGGACTGTTGGAAGTATCTGACTATCTGTTTTCTACCTGTGAGGTAAGACATAATCCAGTTATGGGGGTTACCTACAATGCCCAGATTACTTAGTTTACCTGACAAAATATTGTGGTCGATGCTGTCGAAAGCTTTTGCAAGGTCATAGAAGATGCCTAAGGAAAGCTGCTTCTCATTGAAGCAAGAGTTTAACTCATTAATGAGTTGGAAGAGTGCAGTAGTGGTGGATCTAGATTTCCTAAATCCATGCTGAGTTTGCTTGATTAGTTGGTTATACTCCAGAAAATTTGTTATCCTACGGCAAACTACAGTTTCAAAAATTTTTGAGAAAACAGAAAGTACAGAGATGGGACGGTAATTGTCAGAGATGTGAAGTGCACCCTTTTTAGGGATGGGAGTGACGAGGGCAAATTTCAAGTTAGTGGGGAAGATACCTTCAGACAGTGATAAGTTGATTATATGTACTAGTGGTTTTGCAATCATATGGATGGATGCTTTAATGACAGGAGGAGGTATTTCATCAATACCTGAAGACCAGGTGTTTTTGAATGAAGATACGATATTGACTAATTCATTACTAGAAGTTGGAAGTAGAAAAAGGCTAGAGGAGTGCATCCTGTTATTAGTGATATGAACTTTAGAAGGGTTCGCTTTCATAGTAAACTGGTTATTGAAGAGGTTGGCAATTTGTATAGGATCCGAGATGGATAGGCCATTAAAGGTTATGTCTCTGGGTGTTCCATGGCCCTTGGAACCTTTTGTATTGGAGTTGATTAAGCTCCAAGCAGCTTTAACAGTATTTTTAGCTGATTTTATCATATTGTCATTAATCACTCTTTGTTGGCGAGAGACTTCCATTTTGAACTCCTTAACCTGCTGCAAGTAGATAGGCTTCAAAGAAGGGTCAACATATTTACAATGATAGTGCATGTTGCGCAGGGATTTGCTGGCAAATCTCAACTCCTCAGAAAAGTATTGAGTCTTAGACAGTTTTGTCCTCTGTCTAACATGTTTCAGAGGAAAGGCAGAGTTGAAATAGCAAATAAAGGTATTCATGAAAGAAATAAAGGCAGAGTCAACATCTACTGAGTCAAGAGCATCTTTCCAAGATTCATTTGACAGTGATTCACAGAAATATTTAATGGCACATGGGTCATAAAAACGTCTAGGCACATATATTGGCTTAGGGGGAGAAGATGCCTGGGGTATTTTACATTCAACATTTAAAGATAAATGGTCAGCCAAACCAGAGTATATCTCTTTACACACAAAATCACTGTTTTCAGCCATATTAGTAATAGCCAGGTCTAAGAGAGTAGAAGAATGAGAGGATATTCTGGTAGGTTTATCATTTATAACTTTGAGACCAAAAGATGTAAGTAGGTTTATGAAGTCCAACTTTGCAGTGGAGGACTTCAGAAAGTCAATATTAAAATCACCAAAAATAAAGATAAAATTACAATTTTTAGACGTTATTACTACCAAAGCTTCATGCATGGCAAGAATGAACTCTTTAAATTGAGTAGCCTTGTCATTAGGAGAGCGGTAGACGCACATGACACCATAGGATAAGTCATTCACTTTTATAATTCCCATGCAGCATTCAAAGACTTGAGGAATAGAGCGAGGAAAATTAATACAGGTGAATTCAATTCCATCCCTACAATACAAAGAAACGCCACCACCTCGTCCCTCACTGCGACTGAAGTGAGCGATTAGTACAAAGTTTCTGATTTTAAGTACATTTATTTCACTTTCTTTGAGCCAGTGCTCACAAATAAGTAAAACGCTCGTATTGAATTCCTCTAATAAGACTTCAAGGGCTAGGGTCTTGTTTCGGATAGATTGAACATTAGTGAAAAAGTAGTTAAAACATTCATCCATGCCTAGTCACCTATTCTTGGCTTTTGAAATACCAGATTTGGCACGGGTTAGAATTTCTGAAGTTGGTGGAGAGATAACACCTTCATTTACACAAGGGGATGATGATAAATTTTCACTGTGGTTCATGGATGATGGGGGAGTATCTTCACAGCCATTGGTGGATTTTTCGGAAGAAGGAGAAACATTCACTGAACTGGCAACATAGGACTCTGAAATACTTTTTGGTGAACGTTCATTAGACAGGTTTTCAGATCCTTTCAAGACACTATGTCTTGCAGCAGAATTTGATCTAACAAGCGATGTAATCTTCATTCACGTCCACCCCTATTTCTACTTATGATACCTTGGCCTCGAGTCTGGATGAGTCCTTATGATACCTTGACCTCGAAAATATACGAACAAATTTTAGAAACGATGTTTTTCCATGATGTGTTCATTCGCCTTCAGTCTACAGAATGATTATAATCAGCAGAACAAAAAGCTTTTGAGATAGCTGTACGCTGCAATATTAAACGATCTATGCCAGTCCATGATTCGGTATGATTAGTTTTTTTGGATTAAATCTACCGTTACCAATACTACGTCGTTGAGTACTTCAATAGTCTATGAAAATTCATGACGGAAAGCGTCTCACATTAGTCTCACGACAGTTAACACCCATCTGTTGCGAGAAGTATTGACCGTATACGGTCATTCTTTATAAAGAATATTTTCTCATTACTAATTCCGTAGCAAATGATCGCTGGCAAATATGATGCTGCAAAAGGAAATTTCCGAATCAATGGGCTGGATGAAAACGATTTTAGGTCATAATCGGAGGCACAATGATAAATGATTAATCGACGAGGGTTAATAAGCGATGAAAATTGACGTGGAGCACAGCTGACTTTCCAGCGCTTTGACGGCGTATATTGGAGAACCCAGAACACATTACGCATTGCATAGATGAAAAATAGGGAAACAGACACTTCTGGGCGGAGCAAAAGTAATCTGTTTATAGTTCTCAACGGAATCAAATTTGGTATTCAAGACAAAATTCTTAGCCTTGAAAAGATCTGACCTTGAACCAGTGTCACATGCCCCGCTTTATCTTAATAATTCCCTCCATGAGACAGACGTAAAAGAATATTCTCGTTCGTCACTCATTTCGCAGATCAGCTGCAATCATTGCGTCTAACATACCCTTGAGTCGGCTACGTGATATTTTTGCCCACACGAAGAATTATAGGAAGGGGGAGTCATCGAATGAGTGAGCTTCTTATTCACTGCACAGACCGAGAGAGCGTAGGCGAGCGCTCAGTATAACCGTGCAAACATCAATCGGTGGAGCGTGTACACGGTTAGAAAGAGGAGTTCCGGGTGAAGAAATGTCAGACACGTTGGCAGAGAAGGTAAGGAAAGGAATTTTTACAATAAATCACAACAATTATTGCTACTTTCAACGCTAACTGTAACAAAAAACGATATATTATAGCTTGAAAACCAGGAATGCTGCTTCTGAGTGATTGAACTGTGTTTTGTCGGAGACTCAGTCGTAGTAACAGCTCAGGACCACTCTTTAAAACTACCCTTGAGTTACCCTTTGGTCTTAACTGCGTTTGCAGAACGGACTATTTTGGACGCACATTATTCACCTTCTAAAATTGCGTCGCGATTGAGACAATCACTGCGGGAGAGTTCAAGACATTTTTCACTTAGGTGCAGTCACTCTCAGTAGGTTTGCTGAAAATAAACGATACCTCATGCTACCGATAAATGAAAGTAAAGTTGATAAAATTAATTACCTTAAAAGGCAAAATCTTTTGGCGCGGAAATAAACAATGCACACCACCAACTCTTTAGTTTTCGCGACAGATGGCAGCCACATAGGTACGTCCTGAGTTAAAGAGGTATATTCAAAAATGCCGTTTTGACCTCTTCGAAATTGTCACCGTTTACTCCTTTTCTTCGAATTTTTTCCGCTGATACCAAGTTATAATTTTTGTGAATATGTTTATATCTATTATGTCACAGTATTATGTCCCTTTTCATGCATGAAAAAATATCATAAGTTGAAGATAAACCTTATACTTCACGGTAAAATTTTACCATAGTTGCACTGATTACGTTTACCCTGAAGTAGATACTCATGAATAACCACGGCATGTAACGGATACTTGCGGACGATAGTGGCGCGGGCCAAAATTGGTGTACATGAAGTTCTAAAAAAAATGGGGCAATCAATTCTTATAGTTATAACACAAGACCCAAGGCTTTTGATATAGATGCGAACCATTTATGAGAAAGGATTTGTTTCTAATATCAATTTTGCGGAAAACCTGTCACTTATATAATACAATAATTACGTTTTACTATGAAAGTTACCCTTTAGATGCTGAGGGAATACAGGATCGTCAGTAAATCATATAAGCCGGGTTATGTAGAGGCAGATGGACTAACTGCTGAAATAATTTTCAGCTTTTGTGACTTAAAATCGTCATACTAGTGTTTCCTCCACTATACGAGTTAAAAAAAACGAAAAGTTTTCAATAATTCACCAAGTAAATCATTTGGTTTTTGTCAATCGGCCATTCATTTAGCTTTATTTTAATTTCTATTCCCTTTACAAATTAGTTTCATCATTTGAACCCCCACCATAAATAGAGATGGGTCTAACTCAAAATGGCTGTCACTGTTTTTGTTTCGCTTGTGTCAGGTGTGACTTCAGAATTTGTTCTTTTGAAATGGATGACCCACAGCCACTCCTAGATTACATCAGTTTACCATGAGTGTTTCAAATGCCCTCCTCACAGTGCCTTCAAATCCATTTGGACACAATTCCACCCTGTCACAAGGTCAAATTCAGTTGTATCCAATTTGTATAAAAATATTTTATGAAAATTTGATTGAGGGACACTGGCCTGTTGGTTCATTTGTTTAGGTACTGGTTGAAGTTGCACCTAACAATCTCACAGCTGTATACGTGCCAACTTAGGCATATAGCCATTGTTCAAGTCATGAATAATTAAGTACATTGAATTTCTTTAAATGCATCAGTTCCTTCAAGATGGCTTTGTGGTTCTTGAAGACTTCCTGAATGAAGAAGAGGTGAAAGAACTTAGACAAGCAGGAGAGGTGTTGGCTGAGAACATTCCAGATAATCACATTCACATATTCAAATCTGGAGAGGATAAGGTGAGTATGCGGCAAAAAATAATCCAAGAGAACTGCCTCGTTGCCCTCAAACATCATCTCATATATGCCCTGGCAAAAGTAACGTCCTTCGGGTGGCTGGGTAGAGTGCGCAGGAATGGTAGTACATGTCATGAAGTGTATAGTTACTTGCCTTTTACTTTACTCCGTGCATTTCATGGAGGATAAATGAGAGGTAATGCGATGCCCACCCTACACTCACTGGTCCCCTCAAAACTACGCCCCGTTTACCCTGCCTATCCTAGAGTGAACGGAAAGTGAGCATTATGCCCACTGTACACTTGCTGGACCATTGACTGCTTACACCCCGATTAGCTACCTATTACACACCCTGAACGGTGGATATACCTCCCGTCTTTACATTTACACCTACGTTTACCAGCTTACAGTTCACCAAGTGAACACATGTGGTTTTAGTTTGAGTAGCATCCGTTTTTCCTAAAGTTATCTATAGGACACTGTGGGATGAAAGTATCGAAAACGAGAGTAGCAGCAAATACAAAAAGTTGTTTGGGAAGGTTAGGTTTTGCAGTGCTCAGATGGTGAGTGATGTCTTTGCAAAAAAAATTGAAACTAGTCAGAACAAATATTTCAAGCCAGTGTTGCTGCAAAATTTCGACATTCAGGAGCACTATATTGGGAAAAACAGAAAATTTGACCCTGATTATGAGGAAAGGCATTACTTAGCTTACATAGGCTGCATGGCACGTATGTACAATTTCGTCATTATTTCGCAGTTCTTGTACCCTTGTTTCGGGTTTCCTGCTTAGCGAATAGCCGAGCAACCACATAGTTTTTATGTAAGGAATTATATTTTGAACAATGTTTTATGCATCAAATTATAATGCATTAATGAAATCATTCTGCAAAACCTGTACCAGATTTTTTATAAAAATATATATCATTTGGAAGGTATCTAATTATCCACAATTTTTCACAAGCAAGATCCTTGGCCTAAATTTTTTAAAAGAGCCATGTGTTCCAATACATTCCTGATATAACTGAGATTGTCATATCACTATGCTAGGGTTCTCATAATGTTTTCTCAACATCGGGGTCATTCTGAAATTTTTACATATACAACCTGGGACATTATGAAAAAAATTGTGACATGTCAAATATAAAAAATATTAGTTATGCCGCTCACTATTAATATTATGAGTGAGTATTAACAGTAATTCTATTCACAATGGAAAGAAAGAATATAAACTACAGTTATATATATCATGTAAAATATCAGTGATCATTATTATCGATAGTTGATTGAAATAAAGCCTGGTTCACACGGTGCGTTTTTCCCGGATGGATTTCCTGTGCGGAGTGCTGTTGGGTGCCGTGGGTGCTCGCTTGCTGGAAACACTGACTGCTGCCCTGATGGCTAGCTTGCCTGATTTCGAGATTAAGTCCGGTGCTATTTTTCTTGCGTGTTTTGCTGATGGTTATTAATGCCGGCCAATCATCGTTCAGCTTTGCATCACCTGATCAAAATAAAGGTTCTGCCTGGTTCTGCTTTTAGTAGCATCTCATGGTTGATATTGTGTTTAAAAATGAGTGCAAATCTATAGACTAGGAATCAAGTTGTGGTGTTTATCAAAGCACATAGAGACGAAACTTGTTTACCTATATGGAATTCGTAATCGGAACTATCACAATAAACATCTTCGTGTTGAGGCTGTTAAAAGAGTAGGCAAGGAGGATAGCTCGCTACGTGTGAACCGACAACCATCAGCGAAGCCAGCTTAGCGGACATCTTCGTCGCCCTCTTGGTAGCACGCACGAAATCCAGCAAGCTAGAGCTCAGGAAAAACGCACCGTGTGAACTGGGCATAAGTGCTAACAATGTGAATAAATCCATTTTTTAATTTTTACTGAAAGATAGTTTTAAAAAATGGGACTGCAAATTGACCTGGGACTTTTTCATTAAAAAGCGGGACTTTCCTGGCAGGAATGGGACAGATGGGAACCCTGCACTATGCTGAATATCAAGTAAATATACTAGCGGAGAAGCAGACTGCAAGGCATATGGCCATTCCACTATGATACATGAGTGCTACACTCCACTACCCTCACGGAGACATGAATGGGTCATAGCGAGGGGTTTCTCTACAGCTGCTCTACCAGTCCCCTACCATCAGATGTTTTAAATTACCATCCCACTACCACTTGCCTGTAAGCTGTGGGTACCACTACCATCCATCTACAGCCCATTGTGTCATTTTCTTACCCTCAGCCTACACTTTATCCTTTGACAGGGTGTTGAAACACTTCATGAATACTGGCAGGCAGAATAAGAAGTCAATTTTATAGTAGTCAACATGGAGGAATTTAACTATAATAATATTTGTAATTCTGCAAATAATGAATTTGTTGTGATGATTGCAACCAGTTGGCATTATGATGACTTTCACTAACTACATTTCTCATTCGGTGTGGACAATGTGAGCTGAGCCAAGCTTCGGACCATGTTGATTGGCATGGTTGTTATTTCTGTTGGATACTGAAATAAAATCAATCCAATTTTAGGGAAGTGACCCACAAAGAATGTATGAATTGGTGTTCAGGAGGTTCCACTGGATAAATGTTTCTTTGATACTTCTCATGTTTGTGGTGAAAAAATTTGCTTTTGTGAATTAAATCAATAGATTCATATCTTTTCAGAGAACTAAGCTTGAAATTACCATGCTGGAACAGAAAATGGATGTAACTTTGTCATCAAAATATCCAAGTAATATTTTGAAAAACCCTGTAAAATACATTATACCTTAGCCTAGCTAGTGTTTTGAAGAATTTTTACATGCTGCATTCAAATGAAGTTGCGATGGAACCAAACTTTACAAATAATTGTTATTCATTGCAGTTTTGAGATGATGGATGCTGATTCCAAGTCAAAGTGAAAAATAATAATTTTCCATTAGCAAACCAGTTTTGTCGCTCATCAAAAGTCGTGAATTTATGTTAAAAAGAATTAAAGTTGACCGTTCATGTGCCATCCATCTGATCCAATGGTAACCAATATCCCTCGATGGATTTTTTCACTCATTTTCCAGAGGAAAGACCAATACTTCTTGGACAGTTCAGATAAAATCAGCTATTTTTATGAAGCCTCAGCTATTGAAAATGGGAATATCTGCTCAAACATCAATGGAAATGCTGGGACTGGTGAGACAGATATATATAAGAATTTGCTGAACAAGGTGGGACATGCCCTGCATAAGCACCATCCTGTATTTCAACGCATCGCAGCATCCACGCCTGTGCGGGAGATTTGTTATCGCCTAGGCCTTGAGGATCCAGTCATTGCTCAGAGCATGTACATATACAAGAATCCCAAGATAGGCGGAGAAGGTTAGTTGTCTGATTCATGGCTGAATTGAATCTCAATTGACATATCAGAACCTCTTGGCCTCCTCTTCTTGTCTCCTTTAGTTATCATAAATTTTAATAATAATGACATTTTTTTTCCATGCTAGTGTATAGACATGGTAAGCCATAAGACGTCTAAAAGAAAAGAAGTACATGTATTGCTAAACTAACATTAATGTTTATGATGACAAACAATGAAAAGCATTGATATAGTGTAACGGTCTCTGAATTACTTTTAAGATATCTCAGTGTTGTAATAAGCATGTTTAAGGGGTATCTTCAGATTTAAACTTTTGTACTGGAGAAGTTCATTTTAATTTTAGTGGTAGGTAGGCAAAAGATGTAAAAGAAACACTCGAGGGAAAATGTTCAGTAAGTGTGGAGGAGGGATGAAAGAGTAGCAGTTTTAGGATAGCATTGATGGAGCTATGATTCATGACCAGCTTTAGGGATTTAATGCACAGCTGATGGCTTACTGAGTGTGATTTAATAGAATCCGCAAGAGAAATAAGATTACAGCATGAGCTAAAAAAATATTAGTAATTAGTAGAATACTTACAGTGATGATGATTATTGTAGGATTAATGATATTCAAGATGAACTGCTGCTCACCATTTCTAATGTCCACAGTCCTTCCACACCAAGATGCAAGTTACTTGTATGCAGAGCCTCCGTCAGCCCTCGTTGGCTTCTGGATAGCCTTAGACGACGCCACCACCAAGAATGGGTGCTTGTGGTTTGCTTCTGGCTCGCATAAGTCTGGTGTGCACAGGCGTTTGGTACGCTCTAAAGAGAATGCAACGGACTCAAATGATGTGCAGCTCATCTACGATGCTCCAGCTCCTTCATATCCTGCATCAATATTCCGCCCAGTACCAGTCAAGAAGGGTATGTCATGAACAATATCTATGTTTATTTCAACTCACAAACGTAATGATTAAAATTTAATCAGAAGTGCAGCAGATGACTAGGGGAATTACAATGGAATTTTCTATGTTTTCCAACCCATATGTAATGAATTGCTTAAGCCTAAAACTCCATTACACAGTGGAAGCCCGATATAATGAGAATGTCATACAGTCAAGCCTGTTTATAACGAAGTTGAAGGGGCCGAATATTTTTTTTTTGCATATCTTGACTGATCTGTTGGTCCATATACCCAATAGGCATTTGCCTGTCATCAGGTTTCCCAGGAGCTGAACCAACAGAGCTTGGCAAACACCCATTCCCTGGGTGTGGAAAAACCCACCCAGGTGGGACTCAAACCCGTGATCCTAGGATTGGCAGGCGAGGATTTCACCTCACTGCCACCTGGGCCGACAATAACTTTTGCTTCGTAATAACCAAACTTTGTTATATGTGGACCAGTTTTTCAGAGCCTCTCTTTGACAGGGAATAGCCTTCACTTCAAACATTGTAAATGAAACAACTTTGTACTGTAACTCAGTTGGCCCCCCCTTGAAAATGATGCTGAGTCGTCAAAATCGATCGGGGAACATATAAAGCTGAGTGGAAAGTAAAAAGTTGTTTCATTTACAATGTTTAATGTTCGCAACTTCCACGAAGCATCGCCTTCATCCATTAATTCAAGCCTTCACTTCGTTATAACCGGGTTGGATGTAAGTGGGCTTGACTGTATAACGAGAAGCTCTAAATAGCAAGTGATGGCCCAGGGACTATTTATTACCCTATGATTTGTATGTAACATAAACCGGCAATAATGAGAGAAACAAATTACTTTCACCAGGATTGTTCAATATTATGAGTTCCCAATATGCAGCACATTGTGTGTGTGTAAGCTTGTGCTCAAATGGATTTCTCGATAGCTCATGTGCTTTTTGTTGTTTCTTTCTCCTGTTTTTATCATCAATTCACTCCGAGAGTCAACTTTATGGCTGGGAAACGTCAGTCATTAGATCTGAAAGCAATACTTCATTTAATTGATGAACATGAAAGTGATGAGGTGGGAGGAAATTATTATCAAAAAGATCGTGCAGCTGGCACTCTAAGTCATTTGTTACACATGCATAAAATTAAATTCAATTTGGACTGTTTGTGCGTGGCATTGCCAGCAACAATTACGATTTTGAATAATTTTGAGATTATTGATTACTCTTATGTGTATGCTGATGATATTGGACTCCATCATTACAACTTTATTTATGCTACTAGTAGTGGCATGATTCTGACAACATTAAGTCAGCTGTTTCCTGAGGCTCATTTATAGCAATTGAAAGTGGCCTCTTTCAATTCTGCCTCTTTCCTGGAGAAGGTTACCATAGGTGCTTGTAAGGAACTAAATCCTGCAGGGAAATATCTTGGGCATGCCATTACCTAGCATTCTTGCAAATTATAACAAAAAGAACTTTCTCTGACCCATTCATAATTTTTTTATGCATTTTAGAGAGGTAAAGTCAGCAGTATGACAATTTTTCTGGTTTCTGAAGCTTTTGCCTATAATAATCCATCACTGAGCTTTATTACTGTGGCATATTTGGAACTCAAGAAAGAACAGTAATTTTAAAAGGCTTTCACCACTTTCATGTCCATTGCTTCATTCGCGGTTAAAGGTCTCTTGAAAGTCCCTTTCTCTCACCAACTAAACAATCACCTGAATTCCTTTGGTTTGTCCTTCCTCTCACACAGCTCACTCTTCTAATTCATATCTTTTTGGTGATTCATCTAGCATTCTTCGTCCTGAAGAGCCATTTTAGGGAATAAACATGTTTAGTCAAGAAATAAGGCTTTGTGATGATACACAGTCATTCATTAAGCTAGTAGACAAGAATCAGGCATTGGTGTCCTTAACAACAATCAAATCTTAATATTACTTATCACAGGCCTTTCCCTTATCTGCTCTCTTATCAACTCCACATCAATTATGAATTACGTCAAAATTTCCCAGGAAATGAAGGACGTTAGGCTTTCCCAGGAGAATATGTGGATGAAGGTGAGGCTTTCTATCGTCCGATCCTATCCTGAAGAGCACTGGGTGAGGATTTCCAACCGACAATGGATTTCCTCACCCAGTGAGTCAAAGAAGACTTAATTCACATTGAAATTTACATGTACTTAAATTTCTAGGCCAGTTATGAATTTGAAATGTCTAATACAGAGGCTTTCTCTTCCAACCAGGTACCTGCATAGTGATTCATGGTTTGGTGTTGCACAGAAGCGAGGCAAACACTTCGAATGACCCAAGGCATGCATTCACCTTCCATGTGCTTGACCAGAAGGGAAGCAAATATTCACCTGATAACTGGCTACAACTTCCTGAAGGAGAGTCCTTCATGTCTTTGTATGGCAATAAGCAGAATTCATCTACTTCTTAACTACCTCTTAGTCAATTAACTAACCAAAGAAATATTCCAACAATGCTTTTTATTCACTTTAGCCCTTTATGCCAAAAACAATTCTAGTAAGTAATCACCTAAGCTTTCACTCCCTGTCACTATATACAAATAAATATTTTCATGTGCATAAGAAATGGGCTCAAAGTTGTTAATCCTCCTAAAATACTGGTGCAAACAGAGTCAACAAAGCAATGTATACTTTTATATTGTTTTAATTATTAACCAGCCAAGGCAATAATGTTGAGATTGTCAATAAAATGATTAAAAAATAGCTATTTTTGTTAACAAAACTTTTATTGCACTCCGGCACTAGAGGTACTCATCAATGGTACAAAAAATAAATAGAAAAATGGCACAGAAGTGAGCAAATGCAGAATGCATTTAAAGAGTAGTATTATCACAGCTGAATAACACACAAACTCCTTGTTGTTATTTGAAGCTATTCATTATCTTTAAGAGATTCATTTGAACTTCTTGAAACTGAGATAGGCCATTGGCAAGCATCACTCTGAAAAGAAATTATGGGCAAATAAGCAACTTTCTTCTCTTGAAAACAATTTACTGATGAATGTTTAATTTTCACAATGGTACAACAATACACAAGACTATGTTATGTTTCTACCTTAACACAAATTCATGAAAAATAAAGAGTGCAAAATAGGTTTGTTTTGGAGCCTGGTATGATATGTTAATTTTTACAAATACCACTGAAACATGAAGATGCACTCTTTAATGTAAACTAAAATTAACATACTTTTTTTCACCATGATGGACACTTGGCTCATAAAATTAGAATATCAGTATTTTAAAACTCATTTGATTAACTAGACGTGAACCCTGCTTGACGATCCCCCGCTTTACGAAGCCCCGGATTAACGACAGCATTAATAAGCACCGTTGTTTCAAGTAGTTCCCCCAGGTGAAACTTATTATGCATAAAAAAGGGCTCATCGTGACATAACTACAGTGTTACGAATCCAAAAATTGTGCTGGATATACGGTGTCGATGTCAGGAAAATAATACAAATGCAAGGTAGAAGCCCCAGATTGCTGCCAGTTACACAGTCAAAATAAAGCTTGCATTCTTTGAAATCTACGTAGAGACAAGGATGAGATTGTTGGCAAATGAAACTGGAACTACAAAGATAGTATCAATTGAGTCACTAAAAGTTAGCTTAATAGATGTGGGGTCCTTCATAACCTTATCGTGAGTGTTAGAAACATTGTATGATGGGTGCTTCTACTGTTAAGAAGAATACAAAAATTCCCGGAACTGAGAGCGACCTAGAATCTATTACTCAGTCATCATCGTTCTAGAAAAAGGCACCTCTGGGGAGGTGACAATGCTGCAGACTTGACGGTGCAGTCCCGCATTGATGCATTTTGGAATCGTAGGCATTTTTGGAGTCGTTGGCTCCGAGTGTCATTAGCTATGCCTGTCATGCAAGTCCTTCAGCTAAGTCCGGAGGGTAATTAGTCCGCTAAGGGGTAATGTCCGAGGAGCGGGTAAGGGGTAACAAAAATGCCACACTAGTAATGGGTGCTTTGATCGCTACAAAAAAGGGCAAATTGGCATTGCATTAAGATCCAGGGAGCTAGCGCTGATGTAGATGCTGCAAAAAATTTAATTCAAGAATTGGAAGACATCACTGAAGATGAAGGCTTTACGCCATCTCAAATATTTAATGCTAATGAAACAGGGCTGTTCTGGAAGAGAATGCCAGCAAAAACTTTCATTGCCAAGGAAGAATCTACAATTCCCTGATTCAAAGCCACCAAGGATAAATTCACACTGCTGCAAGGAGGAAATTTGGAAGGCGACTGCAAATTAAAACCTATGCTTATTTATCATGTGGAAAACCCAAGAGCTCTCAAGGGAATTGTGGTGAATAAAGTACTTTTTTCTTTGATAACTTCCTTAAGTTTATTGAATCTGAATCATTTTCCATTAAAAATAGATGATAATATTGTAAATAATCGGGCAATGAATATATCTCACCATTATGTCTCTGCTTTGTTTAATAGAAAGTGGTGCTTTCAATCTGTTATTGCCACAGACCAAATGAAACACTGGAATTAAATGTAATGCCCATGAAAGAAATTACTTCCCATAAGCTAAAGTACTTGTCCAACCTAATTCTGAAGACAGATAAAAGTACAAAATGAAGGTTCAAAAACGCAGAAGGATAATGAAACAAACAATGTAAGTTTTCAAAGCAAGGGTACCAAATTTTCAAAAATTAAAACAACCCACCAGGTAAGAGTGAATAAAAGTCATGTATTAAAACTTTGCATATCATTTTAAGACTATGCTGCTTCCACTAAATCCTATCAGAGTATTTATCTTGTTATCGAAGGCATACAGAGCCAAGTTAGTCAATAAGTTTCTCAACAGTCCCTCAAGGGCATTACACAGAGAGACGAAAAATGGTGAACCAAGACTCTTCATCATACCTATGAAGATAACAGATTTACCGATGAATGTTCCAGTGTCAATCAGATAAACTGATCAAAATGTGAATCACGTAACAAAAAATACAATATACTGCCATGACATGGTAAATGCTCAAAACCTAAGATTCTAACATGGAACAAATAACTAAGAATGGCATCTATAACATGCTACAATTAACTTGCAATTCATTTTCAGGAAGTGGACAATGTAATTTTCACAACAGGAATTGGGTTATATATTTTCATAGTAATATTCTCATGTATATACTCTACAGAGTCTCTCCACTAAGAAGTGAGTCTAGACCTAGCCTTGGGCAAGTACAGCATGCACCTGGCCAAGAAGAGTGGCAAAACATCTTTTCTCCCTCACTACACGAGCAAATCCTTGATACAAATGTACCACACCAACCATTAGTTGTTCTTTATCTGATCTCTACCGGACCCTCACTGATGAAGATTAGTTGTGCAGAACAAAACTACACCAATGTATTAGTGGAATTGTTACCTTGTAATTGACATCATGAAGTGAATGGAATCTAAACATCAATAATAAAATTACTTGGGAATAAAGAAAGTTAAGTGACTACATGTTTCCTACAGCACTGACAAAAGTTTGGCGAAACAATTTAATGCAAAACCTAAAAATTGCTATGGCTTCAAAGCGCAACACAAATGACTCAATGATTCCTATCCTAATGGCCCCAAGTAACTTTCTGGGTTTAAAATGAATTTTCCTTCCACTCCCACTTTTCTATGATCTATGCTGACCCATCAAGAATTGACAAGCTATCTGAATATGTATTGAAATTTTGTTTAATTCTTCTAAGATAGCTTTTTCTTATTAAAAAATACGTTTACATGGTTAAGTTACGTACGTCTACAAAGAGAATTACTAATGAATTACTGAAAACTACTAAGGAATTCAACACAGATAAAGTTCAAAATTTGTCACTCACCCACCCTTAAATTTACGCTACATTTTTTAGTACAGAGTTAACATAATTACCCTAAGTTAAAAAGACATAAGAAGGAAATTTACATGAAAAAAATCTTTCACTCACTGCATAAGAAATGGTTATTACCTTGTGCTTTTATCAATACAAAACAACAGAAGTTTCTCACAGGTCACAGCTTTGTCAACTAGGAACTCAGGAGGCACCAGGGAATCAATGACTGAGCGTAGAGTTAATAACATCGGGTGCTCTGCTGACAGTAGGGATTCAGGAAGTTCCAAAATACTGGAATAAACCAAATTTGGCACACCACATATCTCATCATCATGGTACAACATTTCTAAAGACAACAAGAGTGTACACCTGATGATGGCTTAGAAAGCCGAAACACGTGTTGTGCAAATTTTATAATTTTAAATATATTGTGGAAAAGTGCTCAAGTTTTTTACTCACCTAATATTGGACTCTATGATTCTGACAACTTTAAGTCAGCTGTTTTCTGAGGAAAATATATCAAATGAAAGTGGCCTCTTTTATTTCAGCCTCTAATCTAGAGAAGGTTGCCTGCCCTGTGCTTTTATGGACCTAAAGGGAATACCTTGGATGGGCCATTACCTATCCTCCTTGCATGTATTAGGAAATAGAACTTTCTCTGCATCACTTATAATTTTTTTACACCTTTTAGAGAGGTATGAAAATTCTTCTGGTTTCCAAAGTTTTTACCAATAATAATAGTCCATTGCAATGCTATATTACTTGCAGCTTCGCCCTATTTGGGACTCAAGACCATGTAGTAATGCACAGTGTCCTATGTGTCAAAAGTCAGCATTGTTCTTTATTCCAATAAATACATTGTAGTGTATTGCTATTTCAAGGTCAAGTAGGTCTCTTAAAGATATCTGTATATAAGTGAAATTTAGGTGGTATGGGAATGGCCAATCAAGTGATGCCAAGTGTTGAAGCGGCCGATGTAATGGGACCTTGGCTGTGGTTAAGGATGCAAAGGAGATAAAAAACCAAAAAAGAAAAAAAAAGACTGGGAGGATCTGGAAATAAAATTTGTTCAGATATATCGAGACAAGAAAAGAAAACAAATGGTGAAAGAGTGTTACAACATTCAACATGAAATTTAATGTCATAGACAGTAAATACAACCATGGGCCAATAAAGTGTCCAGTAATATCATTTTTAATAGTTATCTTAGCAGGAACATTTAGCCATCTGTCCAAAAAACCCACAATATTGGCTAAACTAGGGTTAAAGTCGTTAGAATTATATGCTGTGGAATGATAATTGAAACATCCTTGGTAATAACAAGAGTTCAATATAGTAAGTGTTATTTCAGCTCCTGAGAGCTCTCGTTATATAGAGCTTCTACTGTAATAGCAAGTGCATGAATTTAAGTTTCTTTCTCATATTTGATAATTTTATCACATAAATGATAGAATAAGCTTGAGTTAATACCCAAACATCATTGAAATGTTCTACCAACAACTTACCCAGTAAGACAGGTAACAATTGTGTTCACATAGTACAAAGCTCCAGGGATCCTTCCTTTCACCTCCTCCACTGATGGAAAATTCTCCGGCTTTTCATAGAGGATATCATGTGCAACACCAAACGTGTCGCATACAACACCACTGACAATAACAAACCATTAAATATTAGTAAAACAAATACCAATGAATACAAATTAAGTAATTATAATTGAAATACCAAATATTACAATGATCCTTCACTGCAAGTAGTTACCAAAATCCATTTTAGATTTGGGATGAATAATGTGAAACACTGCATGTTTATCGTCACTTAACGAACTTTTTTTCCACAAAATTCAGAGTTTGACTTCTAATTGGGTGCTACACAATAGAGCAAGTATATGCTGGGAGGGCTCACTACATACCCAAAACTGTTTTTAAGTTTTGGGGTATTTTGGGGGTGCCAAACCTTGTCACACTCCTTTCTTTCTTATTGCTTCTTCACTGCTGGGTCCAAATTCAATCCAAGCACAATGGTTTTTGAGAAACTGAATAATTAATCTGTCATTTTACAACACTCCATTTCCTTTAGGATTAAAGCATTATTTCCAGCAGCCTACGATTTGAAATAGATTCTTTTAGACCACTAGTTTATCAGCTCTTTTACTCTGCTGCTTTTGTAATTAACTTATTTACAAATATTACTCATTTTAGAGAGAAGGGTTTTAAGGCAGGTATTCAAATCAATTCTTGGTGTCGGTACTGGGGGGAAATGACTAAATCAATAAAACTCCACCGTGGTACATCTCTGGCTTTAAAAGTTAAAACAACTTCAAAATTATAATGTTAGCAGAGTAGACATAAGTTTGGCAAGTGAAGTTATATACCTGGGCATCTATCTCTCTTACCTCAAATCCAGAATGGGTGAATCATATTATTAAATCTTGTGGCATAGTGATAAAGAGACTGGAATTTATTAAACAAACTGTGAGAAAGTGTTCAAAAGTAAAAGGAAGATGTAATTTCACACCTGTGAGGCCTCACATGGAGCATGCATTAAGAATTTGGAATTCAGTAGGCAAGGATTTAATTCAGGAATTAAATTAGGCACATAGGAAAGCAGCATTTTATGCAATAAATTCCTATGAATGCACAGAAAGTGTCTTTTGGATATTGGAAGAGCTTGGTGGTAAAGCCAGAGAGACTAGAAGGTTAATTGCAAGATTAAAGTTCAAAAGCAAGGAAAATTTATTGCACAAATTCTGACACTGCAGAATTTAATTTTCACTTTCAAACTTGCAATTTTCACTTTTTCAAAATTTTGCCCTGCTATTCTTACTGCTCCTTTCACATTAACGTACAGATTTTTAATTCTTTCAGTTTAGTCTACAGATACCCCTGTTTTTGTAGAGCTTCCCATAGTCTACATCTTGGAAAATAGTCAAAAGCTGCTTGTAGATCTGAGAAAGCTACGCAGACTGATCCATTTCTATTAATATATTTGCCCATGACTTGGTGTACTGTAAAAATGTGATCCTGGGTTTGGCAGTTTTTCCTAAAGGTGCATTGTTCTTCTTCTAGTTTTTCCTCAACCTCATTTCTGAGTCTTATTTCAAGAATTCTGGCTACACCTTCAATGCAACGGGCCTATAATTGTTGTACTGAGTAGTACTTCCATTCTTGTAAATTGGTGCTAAAATATTCAGCTCCCAATCCACGGGGATCTTTTTCATTATCCATGTCTTCTACATATCTCCCACATCCAATCAATCACTGCATTTCCTCCAAACTTGATCATTTCAGGTGCCAAACCATCAGCACCTGCAGCTTTATCAAGCTTAATCCTTTTTATTGCATCAAGAGTAGTAGACACGGAATGTATTTCCAGGCACAAGGTCATCTGCATCACAATTATAATGCACATGTGCAGAAGTGTGTGCAGGATAGGTTGCATTATAATAATGATGTGGATAACCTTGTCCCAGGAAATACATTCCATGTCTACTGAGAGTTAAAAATCCAATGTTATAATCCAAGCCACTCACAGTCTCTACATTTCAATGTCCCCAAACTATAAAGCTACAATTAAAACCACAACTGATGTCTAAAAAATAACTCTTACTCCATCTCCATGCATCATACATTCTTAACATGCATCATACATTCTTAACATGCATCATACACTTTTCAAGTTTTTGCATAAAAGTTCCAACATTGATATCTGCTATTATCATTATGAGTTAACAATCCTAAGACTGGTTTGACGCTGTCATCAACTCGATTCTCCTATTGGTTAACCTCTTCCTATTCACATAATTGACTCATCCTTCACTACTTGTTCCAAATATCTAGTGTGAGGCCTGCCTTTTCCATTTATCCATTCACTTTTCCCTCAATGTCTTCATCAACCATCATGTCTTAAGATATGTCCAATTAAGTTGTCCTGTCTTTTTTTTTAAGGTTTTAAGCAGACTTCTCTTTACTTCCACGCTTCTTGTGGCTCCTTTGACACACTCAGTTGATACACTTCATCTTCATCACTCTTTTGTAGCACCATATTTTGAATGCTTTCAGCCTTGATTTCTCCACTCCTGACATCGCCCATGCCTCACTGCCACAACATGCTCCAGATGATGTTCTATTGAAGTGCTTCCTTACACCCAAACTTGTCATTTCAGCTGTAAGTAGATTCTTCATTTAGCAGCATGCTCCCTCTGCCTGAGATATCCTGACAATTTTTTTCCTGCTTCGTACTTCTCTGGTTACTTAGCTACCCAAATAACAGCTTCCATTCATATCCTCAAACTAATGTTTTCCTAGTTTCACATTGGCCTTAGCCTCATTTCTCCTACTGCTGACCTTCAAGTATCGGATTATAGTGCTTCCCAAGCTTACTAGAGTTCTATAAATTGATTTCTGACTCTGCAATGACTGCTATGTCAACCGCGAGTCACAGAATGCTGATTTTCTCCCAGAGGCTAAAAGTCCTGAGACCTGAGTCCTGAAGACTTCTATGACTTCCTTGATGGCTTTGTTCATAGACATTGAAAAGTATGGGAGATAAAGCAAAACTTGGTTTTAATCCTTTCATTACCTTCCTTTCTCATTGCTAGATCCTTGTTTGATCACAGTCACCATCAGTCATATACTGGTAATTTTTATTTTTCTGCTTCTCTGTACTCTTCATGCTGACAACCTTGCAGCTATGGTCCAGTCAAGTCACCAGTTTGCAGTAGGGTTTTAAAAATGTCATTAAAACTTATACCTATATTTTAAAATTTTAAAAAATTACTCTTATAATTATCAAAAACATCACTTTATTTTGTTGAAATAACAATAATAATAAATTATTTTGTCTAAAGATCTTACAACAGAAGATATGACACGTCATGAAAAGATACAATAGATTAATAAATAATGGTATGTTCACAAAGTAATAAGAATATAAATGATTAGTTGGAACAATCAGATAGATATTCATTCACAGAATAATAATTATTTTCCTGAAGGAAAATTTTAACTTCCTTTTAAATGACACCATAGAATGATTTGCTTTCAAATGACTAGGAAGTTTATAGTAAATTCTGAGGCCCAATTCATGTGGGCCTAACTTTGATCTGTTAGTCCTAATTGAATGATAATGTACGTTATTACTATTTCTAGTTTCATAATTGTGAACATCACAATTAGGTATGAATATGTCAAGATTATGATGAAAAAAAATTAAAATTGATAACAGGGGAGTGGGAGAATGTTCAGTGCTTTAAAAATAGGCTTGGAGGGAGCATCAAAAGGTTTTTTTTGCAATGATTCAAATTGAACGTTCTTGCAATGATTCTAATTACACGTTTTTGCAAGGATCACCACACCTAGGATGCATGAGGGCATGAGCCCCAAAAATTTATATTACTTTTTATTATATGACATGCATGAATAGAAAACACCATAATACAAAGTAGAATATTTATGTCTACAGAGTTCCTGAGGTGGCATAAGAGATAGCAAATTGAGCTTAGTTTATTGGCTAAGATCTCAATAGATCTCAATTTCAATTTAATATGACAACAGCTAACAGAATAACAAGCACCCATATCTTGGTCATCTGGTTTTAAGCAATGGTAAGAAAACTCATTTTTTCCAAATAAAATTTAGTAAAAGGTTATCTAAAGTGGTAAAAAAAAAGTTACCTTTGTAAATAAATGCAGAAATGAACATTCTATATAATACATTTTACTGCATTAAAATTGGTTTTCTCTACTGGGAGATATAGGTTATTAAAATCAGGGTTTCAGCGTCATCTCTTAGATATTTCAACAGAAAATAGCGACAATAGCTAGTGATAATGGCAGAGTAGTATGTAGTAGGCAGAAGTTCTCAGTATTTCTCACATAAAATACAATATTATTTGCGAAAGTACCATTTGGAATAAGAGAGCCATTGCCTGACCTTGTACAAATTAATGATAAAAGTGTAAAAGGGTAAAAAGGAAGCTTGTATCGAGCAGCAACCATCAACTATGCTTATGAACCTACTTCTATTTTGAATCTTAACCCACGGTGATTATATATGGGGACAAGACAATAGTTTCACCGGAATTCCATTCATTGAAACTGTTGTCTTTCTACCATTAATTTCATGGTAAAAACCATCACCAGACATCTTATCTTCCCCGTCCTCTTATGGTGAATATGATGCAGTTCACCAACACACTGAATGTAGTGCTTTGCGAGTGTCCAATGTTGTATTGCATGATATTTGAATTTGTGATCTCGAATACCAAATACTTTCAGGCATTTGAGGTACTCAAGTACCTATTAACGGGTAGAATTCACACATCTGTAGTTTTTCCCTTCCAGCAACATGGATAAATATGAACACACAAAGCTTCTTCAGACAATCAGAAACTTATGACCACTCTCAAATGAATTCCATAAATTAATAGGGATACCCTTTCCTTCATCTTCAGCCTTTGCAACAGTTCAGGGATGGATGGGTGATGGGAGTAATAGACAAAAGGTTTGCATACAGACCAAAAAAATTATATTTAGTCAAATTTAGCCAACACACTATATCTTTCTATCGAATGAAAATAAAAAAAATAAACTCACCAAAAGTTATTAACCAGAGTCCATAAGTACTGAAATGCTTCAAAAACTGAGAATTTATCTGAATGAACGGCAGGAAGCTGAGGAACTTGAGCAGGGTTTTGAAGAGGCAGTGACTCGCCTCCAGAGGCAATTTTGGTATCATCAGTCTTGCTATCTCTCAAAACTTTCAAAAGGGACTGGAAGAAAAATAGAACACCACTGGTCTGTGTACAAATCTTAAGTGCTGAAATAATGCATTAACTGAACTAAAAGCCAAGCAAGCAAAACATTTACTTTGAATCACAGAGCGAAAACTGAGAAAAATATCAGATAGAAAATAATTGATGATTAAGTAGCATCATCAAGCATTATAGAGGCATGTTTGCCACCAATTCAAATTTACAGGAGTTAGATTCTTTTTAATTAATTTGCCCATGTAATCAACAAATACCGTATTTGCACGAATCTAAGACGAACCCAATTCTAAGATGACCCCCTTTTTTTGGAACTCCACATGGGGAAAAAAATTGATTTTGAAGCTTCTATTTTGTCAATAGGTTGAACATGAAACAATGTTAAAAAGTGCCCAGTCTTATACCAGAACTCGCACTGAAACATGTGTCCACAAATGTGAATTGGGTTTCGCAGCTGACTGCTTTTAAGTACATGTAAACTGAGGATCGTTGATTCGTATCTTTCAAGTATCAAAAATAAACAGATCTTTCATTTCATTCACTATTGAAATCAGGTCCAAAGACAGTGTAAAATCGGATCAGGATAGAAGATTTTAAATTACGGCATAGCTTTCAAAGCACCCCGTGAATACAGTTCAGCTGGCGAGAGTTGTCCGATGACAGGCAGCAGGGTTGAGTGAATGGTGGGGGGCAAGGTTGCCAGGTCAAAAAGGAAAATGCCCACGGCTATAGATTTACAAAACGGTCTTGCGAAGGGTTTTCACCAAGCATTTCCGTTGCAAGCACCCGGAAATATATCCACAAAACTTGGGAAAAGCACATGAAAATCTAAAAATACCACTGTCACTGAAGGAACGCACGTCAGAGAACTCGAAGAGATACTGAAGGCCCGGGGGTATTTTCGGTGATTCATATACATGTGACAACGTTGCATGACAGGGAAAGGGTGTGGGGTGCATTTTGGGGACAGTGATTGGCTGCGTGACCCGTGCAGGCGCCAGGGTTTTCCGCCCCCCTGACTTTCTCTATTTCTGTCATCGGACAGCTCTCGCCAGCTGGACTGTAGAATGCAGGTACAGTATATACTGACAAGGAAAGGTTGTGTAACTTAAGTAACCTCTATCAAAAGAAGAATCTACTTACAGCTGGAAATACAAGGGTAGAATTAAGGAAAAAATTCATCAGAACGTACATCTGGAGCATGTTTCTTTATGGCAGTGAGATATGGACAATGACAGCAGCGGAGAAGAAAAGGGTGGAAGAATTTGAAATGCAATGCTATTGAAGAATGATGAAGATAAAATGGATCGACTGAGTGACAAACGTCTCTGAGTGACGAGTCTACTTAAATCTCTAAAAAGAAGACAGGACAACTTAATCAGCCACATCTTAAGACACGATGGCCTGATGAAGACAATTGTCCAGGGAAAAGTGAATGGGAAGATTGGAAAAGGCAGGCCTCGTATGAGATACATGGAACAGGTTGTGACGGATGTGAAAGAGAAGAATTACATCAATATGAAGAGGCTGGCCGGTAGAAGAATCGAGTGGAGGGCTGCATCAAACCAATCCTAGGATTACTGACCGATGATGATGATGAATGAAATCAGATCCAAAGACTCAATAAATTTGGATCTGGACCGGAAATTTTCAAATTTTGCTGCTCAGTGATCGATGGGCCTCATGAATCAAACATCAGTATGGTAGATACTGACAAGAAGAGGTTGTGTCACTCGAGTCACTGATTGAGATGAAAATATTTTCTTCGCCACTAGAGCAAAATAAAGAAATACACGTCTCAGGTTTTTTTCTCTATTGGCCCAGATGTACGAGAACAAAATAAAGTGAAATTTCACATGGTTAGCCTCCATTCTCCAGACTCTCGTGAACTGATGATGGCGGTGTTGTTAACAATGAAAGATAGTGAACTGCAGGTCACAAAGTTCAATCTTGGTTTAAATTTTTTTCTTTTAATGATTGCATTGAAAATTTTATCATCTTTAATTTTCAACTCTTGCAATTGAGCACTCACTTTTTTTTACTTTCACTGCTTTCTGCGATTTTGAATCTTGAATAGCAGTGACCAGTTTTGTGGTGAAAAGACAAGTTTTGCCATAAATCCACTAGTTGTGACTGCTGTCTTTCTACCAGAAATTATACATTGAATCTCATCAACAGACTTGTATCTCCTCCATCCCCTGGCAGTGCATATGATATACTTCATCCACACGCCAAATATAGCACTGTATCACACGATATTTAAGGTATTCAATATTTGAGATCTCGAATATTGAATATCTTCTAGTATTCGAGCATTTGCACATCTCTAATTTAACATATTATATTTTATTATTCTTGAAATGCGATACACTCAGAGGTCTTATTCTGTATTGCACTTAAACCTTTCTAGATAGAAGGTGATGCAATATGGCATCACTAGGATCTTATATTTTAGAAAAATTGATGAAAATGAAGTTGCAAAATTTCTTTCACCGAACTCTAAACAATAGTTTCACAGATTTGAAAATTACATGTATGTATAGTTTGATGAGTATGTGATAAGGATATTAAACTAAGTAATAACATATATTGCAACTGTAAATCTTGATCCTGGAAAATATATTCCACGCAGATGATAGAAAGTTGCTAGTTTTCTAAAATAAATTTACTTGATTTTGTGGAAATACTATATCTGTTGTTGTTTTTCTGTAAGTATTAGAAACACCTTGGATCAGAAAAGAAATAAAATTCAGAATCCAGTATCTGAAATTAAGAATCCAAAACCAAGACAAGGATGCAAAACCAAGGCAAAGATCCGTTTTCGGATCGGAAAGAAACCTGGATGCATCCATCCCTATTATAAAAGAACCTTTCATAATTTTGGAACATCACAGGGAAAAAATAATGTTGAAGCAACATCAATAGGTCGAAAGTAAACCTAATGGGTTTCAAAAATGACCAGTATCAACTTGAACTCGCACAGCAATATGTGTTCACAAATGCGAATTGGACTTTGCAGTCAACAGCTTATACATGTAAACACACATTAAAGAACTGAATTTATACCTTTAATTGGCGGAAAACTTAGACTTTTTCCAATTACTTAACTCTTGACATTGTTGCAGTTTATACCATGACGGTAAATCGTAACTGAATCTCTCTAATCAGTGTAAAAGATGCATTTGTAACATTGCTCCAAATCCAATATGCCAACATTGTTAAGGTTTATACCATGACAGAGGGTTGTAACTAAATATCTCTAGTCTGCGGAAAACTAAGACATCTTCTTTAAGTTACTACAATCCCAAGGAAGTCAAGGATTATACTTCCGAGACGAACCCACCTTTATGAGATTCCTGATAGAAAAAAAAGTCGATTTGTGCACCTATGGTATATACCCAGGGGCCAAACCAAACGGGACACCAGTCTTGTTTCTTAGAAACCGGGCAGAGACAAGCTCAAACGTCAGTGTAAATATGGTATTTAATGCAGAGCATATGTTGAATAATTTCACTACATTTACCCTTGTATACGATATACTTATAAGGGACGGGTCTACAAGAGTTTCATCTGAATGGAATGATAATAACACAAGCATTTTTAAGCAACATTCATCAGTGTAATCGCATAAAAATTAAACTTAACTCCAGGCACTGGGGTTAACTATACATAAATATACTTTACTGGTTAAATTGAGAAAATACACTGACTGGCAGAAATCACTGCTCTTTCAAAATAAGAAATTTCACATTGCAGGGAAGACATTAAAAGTAGCAGGGATATCAATGAAATAACATACCTAATTCTTTCTTGCAACTGTCATGGTAATAGTTTATATAAAAAGTTTATTTTAATTCCGTTTGTAATAAAGGGTGTGGACTTTCAAAATATCAGATTCAAAAGAAAATAATGACTTGAATATGATATTGAAGGAAAAATAGCATTTAGATTTAAAGAAAACATAATATTCTGGAGAAATTTAAGATTTGAATTCTAAATGCGATTCAAGATTGAAGGGCACATTTAGATTCAAGATTCGGTATTGAGAAAAACTGGACCCATCTCCTAAAGTCACTGAGATGCTATCCTATCCGGGACTTAACATCACTGACACTAACCCACCATGACATCAAAATAAAATACTATATACCTACCAAAATAAATAATATCTTTGTAATGTAATCAGAGTTTGTGACTGTAGAAATTGTAAATAATGCTTAACCCTTACACTCCCAAGCGGCCAATATATCGGCCGCGGCCTTAGTAGCCAGAACTCCCAAGCGGCCGATATATCGGCCGCTAGTTTCGGAGACTATTGTTCAGTAACAAATATGTTTATGCACTTTAAGTTTCTTTTTTATGAAAGAAAACATCTTTCTTCGTCATTTGGTGGAAATTGTAAAATATTTACGGCATTATGAGTATTTTTTAAAGACTTTTTTTTCAGCACCTTGCGTGAATATTTTACGTGCTGAAGTGAACCGTAGATTGTTCAATTAACGCTTATAAATCTGAACCCTATTTAGTCTCCGTTAAAATCTTTTGGAAAAAAGAACTGGAAAGGATATATTATCGAAAGATATTTCTTTTCTTCATTACTACTAACATTACGTCGTTATTTCTGATCTATTGCATTTTCATTGCATCGCGGAAAATGCCACCGCGGGTGACTAATTTGCCCTTGATGTTCGCATTGAAACATATTTTTCCTAACGAGATTCTATACTACCAACTACTCCTTACAGTTTATATCTTTCTTTTCTAATGCGATCATGAATCTATGTAATTTTCTAGTCCTGAAATATATAGCGAATAATCCTCCTCGCGCATCTGGTATGTGATAAGTTCAGGATATTTTCATTTCAAATATAATCAAAAGGCATGCGTAAAAATAAACTGCATATGAAATGTAATACAGGAGACTAGTATTATAACCATCGGTAAAATACAATGTAGCTTTTCATTTACATTGAAGATAACCATGTAATATCATATGGCGTAGCGAACGATTTTTTTCTCATCACACTGGTGACTAATGCTACGAGGAATCGCCGAAGAAGCTTTGCTTCCGCAGTTTTCTATTGTGAAATGATACTTTGTTATCTTCGTAATTGAATCATTTTATCCTTGCTGACTTTGCTTTCTTTGAGTGAACGCCTTTCAAATGGTCTTCAGTCTCTGACTGCGTGCTTCCCTGTGGAGTTCTTAGTTCGCAACCACACGCGCGTGTTCGCAATCGCTGAAGGTATTCATTTGGTAGTGCATCAATACAAGAATTTTTGTAAAACTTTAGCATTCTTTTACAGTGGTGAATATTTTTTGTAAAAATATAACCACACAATGGCTGGACCATCACATATAGGAGAAAAAGATATTTTGAATATATTAGACGATTCATCCGATGAAAGTGTGACTGATTTCTTTGAAAGTGACAGTGAGACGGGGAATGACAGTGATGAAGATCAACATTCATTGCAGCCTTTTGATGAGCAGTGCAGTAATGAAGACAATTGTAATGTAGAAAATGGAGAATGGAGGGAAGTAGTGCCACCAGAAGAATCAACTCCCACAGATTACCATTTCCAGGAAATGATCGGCCCCAAGCGTGTGCCTCCCCATAACTCTCCTCCGATTCAATATTTTCAACTATTTTTCACAGATTTTCTCATTACTCTCTTTGTTACTGAAACTAATCGCTACGCCCAACAGTACAACTCCTCTCAGTCTGGAAGATCATCACCACCAGTGAAGTGGGAAAACATTTCATCTGCAGAAATGAAAGGATTCTTAGCATGTATTTTGAACATGGGAATAATCCGGAAACCTACCATTGCTTCATACTGGTCGCAATCAACATCCCAAAGTACCCCTTGGTTCGGAAAAATGTTTCCGAGGAATCGTTTTCAGCAAATTCTGAGATTTTTTCATTTGGTAGACTCTGAGAAGTGTAAAGCACGCAATGATCCCGGTTATAACCCATGTATCCGGTACCAACCCCTTTTAGATCATGCCAATAGAGTATTTAGATACCATTATACCCCTCACGAGGAACTAAGCGTGGATGAAAGTCTAGTAGGGACTAAAAATCATTCAAGTTTGTTGCAATACCTTCCAAATAAGCACCATCACCGCTGGGGAATCAAATTTTGGATGCTTTGCGATGCGGTGTCCAATTATTGCCTGGGATTATTTACGTATCAAGGTAGGGCAAGTGAGGAAGAAAGATTGGAGATAAAGGAACATGGACTGGGATATACGGTGGTGATGAAACTTCTTGGAGTGAATAATTATTTGCACAAGGGCTACCATGTTTTTGTGGACAATTTTTTCATGTCAATTCCACTGGTGAATACTCTTTATGAAATGGGCACGTATATTACAGGCACTGTCAGGAAAAATCGTAAATATCTACCAGAACTTTTCAAGAAGAAGTTTTCCGTCGGTGAGAAGGTTTATTGCCGTGCTGGATGTGTCTTAGGATGTGCATTCAGGGAAAAAAGTTCCCAAAAAGGACCGGTGATGCTCCTTTCGAGCAAGTCCATAGCAGAGGATAGAGAAGTTACGAGAGTAAGGCAAGGCCGGGAGAAAAAAAATGTAAAGCCAGGAATAATATTAGAATACAACAAGTTCATGGGAGGAGTGGACACATCAGACATGATGCTGTACACATATTTAGATGAAAGGAAAACATTAAAATATTGGAAAAAGGTAGCATTCCATATTATTGGAAGGATGGTGTTGAATAGCTACATATTATACAAAGAAAATGTTAGTGAACCCGGAAAACCTCTTTCGAGACTTTTATACACAACAAATGTGATAGAAGTGTTAGGGGCAGAATGGTTGAGGAGTAAGGAGGAGAGCAGAGGGAGTGGACGTGGTTCACCAGGAATTAGGAAATTGGGCGGCCGTAAAGAGTCCAGATGCTGTGTATGCAGCACAAAGGAACAGAGGAGAAGATCCAGGACAGTGTGCGTCCGATGCAACCGGGGATTGCACAGCGAGTGCTTAGCTAAACATAAGTGCTAGCCCCAAAGACCGTGAGTAGCTCACAAATTTACATTTATATTTCATATGTGAAGATCATAAGTGCAACTAACCTCCTAATTGACATGGAAAGTACTTCCAAGAAATATGCTGTAAAAGCAGTTGTTTTCATGCTGCATGTTATCCGTCAACATTTTACAAATTTCAATATTTATGCTCTGGCAATCCAATTATTTATGGTTATATAACTAATATGTTAACTAAAAAGATGTATTTTGTTAAATTTACTGCATATTATATGCTGTTCATCATATTCATTTTAGCATTCACAAAATTAAACAATTGGACAATTTCATAAGTTACACAGCGTGAGTAGGCCTCAATAGCGCTAGTGTAGAGGTATACTATATAAATTTTTTATACCATAACCTATGGAACAATACGAACAAAATTAAGCCAACTTATTAATAATAAAGTGCACTATATAAATACATACTTTAAAGTTGCATCTAATAACCAAGGTTTACTGAGTAAGCTTTTAAAAAAAATTATTTATAAAAAAATTTAAAAAAAATTTAATTTTTATTTTTTATTTTTTTATAACAAAACTAAAGAAGCATGAGGAAAAATAAAATTGTACATGTAAACAGCCAACATTTATTCATAAGTGTATTTTTTTTCATATTAATATGTGGTAAAATAAAGACAATAGAATTTTTTAAAAGAAGAGAGAAAATTTCTTTAAAAAAGGGCTGGTTTTTTTGGACATGTACACAAGGAAAAGTGCTTGGGAGCGAAAGTGTTAAACAGTATGGATTCCAAGAATGAATGGCCAACATCACAATCAGTACAGCAAGAAATTTAAAATTACATGTACTATCACTTTCCAATATGTAGACACCCAAGTGCTGCATTATTTCATTGAATGGGTATTAGTTGGAAAAAATTTAAGGCTTGGCACAACCCTAAAGGCTAGAGTTAGTTCTAGCTGCGGCCTTGGCAGTAATAGTTTTAACGCTGAGAGCCGATGATAAAGAGACATGGATGCAACAGGGCTAGCTAGAATCAAACTCCAAAAGCCCTAGCGGAAGGATTTCCCCGAAAAAAAAAAACTTGTGTTCATGCTCTCATTGGGCTAATCAGAGTTTTTTCTTCTGGGGTTCGTCTCTAGATTTTTGCTCCCACAAGAAGGGACTGAAAGTGAAGAAATACTGCAGCAATTGACAGTTTAGCAGGAGGTGATGGTCACCCTTTGCAACTCACTATCTAAGGTCCGTTGGTTCAAGACTCCTCCAGTGAATCTTTTTCCTACCTCCTTTCCAATTGTTTCAGTTGCATTTCTTCATTGCTGGACAATTGTTTATCAGGATGGAGTGAAAAATGTCAATATTTTTTTTCGGAAACGGGTACCCTTCAATGACTGTGTATGAGACCTAGTAACAATTCTGTAAAATATTTAATTTTTACGATGCCATCTTGAGTCTGCACATTTGGCTTAAAGTTTGAAAATTTTTGAAATTTTTTGCATTTTTACATTTTTTTTAAGTACTTGAAACAAAAAAAAACCATAACTGGTAGTCACTAAATAGATGAACAAGACCTTAAATAAAGACAGGATTTTTATAAATATTTTTAGGCGGTGGTTTTAGTCAGCACATGAGGCTTAAACTTATCCAAATATCCGTACATTTCTGATATTTTCAACGTTTTATAATTTCTGATATCCTCTTATGATGTTATCAAAACTTGTTTATATCGCTTTCGTTAATCAACTTTGCATTGTGCAACTCTTCGCTAGTTCATATTAAACTACCCACGACCCACCATGGGGAGGTGGTTGCACTTCGAGTCCCACCCATGCCCTCCCAACCACCCAACCATGAGAGCATGTATTTACATCTTTGAGAAAAGTCTTCAACAGGTAAATTGTTTCTTTGTGTCATATATTGGACGGATATTTCTATCAAGCATTCTAGTTTTGATTAAGCTTTCTCTTTTCTTTTGATCACAGACCAATTTAGAGGAAGCAGTGACTTCTTTGACGGCTCTTTCTACCGCTTGAGCATGTGATGGGAGTTCAAAAAGAGTGCACTCAGAAGCTATGTTTACACTCTCGGTTTCCAGTAACCTTTGCAAATCCTCATTTGTCATATGACTTGTGAGAGGTGGTTCTGTCACTTCCACATCATTGCAAACAATCATATTGACATACTCTGATGCTCCAAAATTCATTTTCGGGATTTCAAACCGTGTTAGTGGTTTACTGGCTTGTTCTCTAGATCGAGCCTTGATAATACGTCTTAAAGCCAGTTTCTTCATATGATCTCTCTTATCAACCAACCTATGAGCATGTTTTCAATGTGAGCAAAGTATCCATTGTCTTGGATACATCTGTGTAGGTACATACAATTCTCCGATTTTACTCAGATAGGTAAGTGCAACTCTTTATGGTTTCCCACGTAGTTTGTCATAGGTATGTAAACCTGCAGCAAATGGTATAGGTAGGATTGATCTCATTCTCCACTCATTGATATCCTTTCACTATATTGCAGGAAGCTCTTTACATGCAATCCGGCACTCTTCCTAACCATCATGCCTAATCCAGCATTACCATTCAGTGATCTGGTGTGAACGATCTCGTGACATCCACATCCAATCTTCTTCAGGCCACTTCATTTCAATGATTTCTAGTGCGTCGAGGTCCATCCTTCATCTTCCACCTTCAGGTTCTCCAGTTTCCCACAGGTCCAAAGCAATCTCATGTTCCTGCCCTAAAATTTTTATCAGATTTCAATGCAGACATGCACTTTCTCAGGTATTTTCTGCCTGGAGATCCAAATGGCAGAATATTTCACCTCCAGAATATTTTACTCAAGAGGATTCATTCATGTCTTGATAAAAGAAAAAAGTCGAATAGCTGGACTCTTCGTAAAGGTGTTTAAAATTTGTTTTTTTAATTGTTTGGCTTGTTTAAAATGCCTGAATTACCCAAAAGTAGGCCAATAACAACTCAGAATGCTATCGCTTTTTGTCTCAGAATGCTTATTCAACAAGTAAGCTCATTATCTCATGGCTAACCCCTATATCTAGAGTACTTGCCATATTACTACTATTACTTCAAAAACCATGAACGTGATAGGAATAAATACACCATTGACCAGAAATGAACAAGCACTATCAAAATAATTGTAAAGAGATTATAAAATTCTTCTGTATCACCATTCTGTAGGCAACTTCTACCTTGGAAGTCCACCATCCCCCTACACAGCAAATCAATATTACAGTAGGAAATTACTGTAAGTCATAAAATGTGTTAATATTACCACCAATTTTATCACTACTTCTCCTATAATTCCTTTTCTAGTTATTATTGTCTTCTTTTAACCAATGTATTTTTTAAGTAGGTAGGTAAAGAACAGCAAATTTGAAAGTTTTCCCAGGAGGTTCCCAAGAAATTTCATATCTTCCTAATTTTTCACACTTGACCAAATGCTGCCACTATTCCTGGTAAATAGATTCCATATTACAGCTAAAATGGTTAGTCGGAGGTAAACTCAGGCTCATGGTCTTGATGGTCAAGCTCATGCTTACGATACATGCAACCTAAAATCCCACCATGATATGAACAAGAACAAAAATGACCAACAAGAAAAGAGGTTTGCAAATTATTAGTGAAGTAAAATGAAGAAAATGGATACTTTCTAAAGAAACAAAATTATTTGTCAAACATATGAATGCATCTATTTTCCATGAAATTAATCCATACTAATATATAAAAATGTAATGGTGTCTGTCTGTCTGTCGTCTGTCTATTGCTCAATCACGCAAAAACTACTAGACGGATTGAGCTGAAATTTGGTATGTAGATAGGAAATGTGTCTCGGCAGAACATAGGCTATGTTAAAATACCCTCAGGGTCCCCAAAATCCCCTGAATGGGCCCTTAGATGGATCCTGGTGGTCCCTGGTATTGAGTTCTGTGCAGTGGTCTCATTTTTTGCATATTTAAAGTACTTCCATTCAAGACAGAGGGCTGGAATTTTTTTTATCGGATGGCTGAATAAATGAAAATTCTAATTCTTTCAATCAATTTTCTATTACGCTTAGTATTTGCCTTAAAATCATATTTTTAGCAGAAAAATCGCACATTTTTCTCTGAAATCAACAATAGCATATTTCCTTGACAACCAGAGATCGGTGTGAATATCCTTTGATTTTCAAAGGAAATTCAAGCCTCTAGCATTTAAATTTCTGCAGGCCCATGATAACACGTAGAAATAAATTCTATATGAGAGGGGCCCAGAGTCCCAAGGGTCCCATGTTTGATGTTTCTTAAGGCTTAAAAAAGAAGTTAAAGAAGAGAAACGAATAACGGTCACCGCCTCGTGGCGTTTCTCGGGTTATGTTAAGAACCGTAAAAAAAGTTTTCTTCCCAGTACGAGAGACAGGCCACATAGAATATGTATAGAGGTACTTTGTGCTCTCGCTGCAAGTGTTTATCAACATACAAAAAAAATTTATTTAGAAGAGAAACAAAAAAATACACCAAGAAAAATTAGCAACTAAAATCGATCGACTCCTCATGGTGTTTCCCGGGTTACACTAAGAACCTCATAAATTTCATTTTAACCAAAACTACGGACGGGTAACCACCTATAAATCTGGTTCAAATATTGACTCATCTGCTTCAAAACTTCAATTTGTTTAAATATCGCGGAAATTATAAAGACTTCACTATATTAATTAATAGATCCTGATTAAGATACTCAAACCACATATCAACGTTAAATAGAACAACTCAATTGAATGTTAATGAATGTATGAATAACAAGGGTAGCGATTAAGCTGTTAATTCACTCAAGATATGGCTAAGAGAACCTAAAATATGAGATGGCCATCTATCTTACGTGGTGATGAGTTTGCGTAGGCCATTTTTGGATTTTCCGTACATGAAAGAGGAGCAACAGTCACTCATCTCTCCGTGCACCTGGAAAACGGTCAGCGTGTCTACTACAACGACCACTATGTACAACATAGGTCACCAACTCCTCAAATGACCGCGCTAACAGTATTCTTCAAACAGTAGTTTTCTTACAAAATAAGTTCAATTTTTTTTCACACCCATTGAATTTCAACGGGTAGCTTCCGCTAGTTTAAAATAAAACTAATATAATAGAATAGAATTCATAGCATGTTTGAAACTTACCATAAAAGAATTTTTGTATTCCAATGACATGGCATGGTAGTTATCTGAAACAATTGCATCACAAAGGTTGATTGCTGATTGTACAACCTTTTCTGACTCTACAGGAGAGAAACCTAAAAACAAGAAATGATGAAGAAAATTAACAAATATGAAACTTTAACAAAGCAATATGAATGCATTAATTGAAATGCATTCTGCTAATTGGGTAATTAATTTTTTAAGTCGCCTCAAACTCCAATTTGCATACAGAGCTTCAAATTAAGTAATTTCATTCCTTACCACTATATCCTCTATTCATTAAGTGAATCCGTCTAACAGTTGGTGGAAAAAAGCACAACTCTCGTGTTTAACTTATGGGTTAACATACAGAAACACAAGGTATTTTCAATGCGTTAGGCATTCTTGATAAACCTTTACTTTTTTGTACATGAAAGGAAGACCAACCAGTCAAAATAGATTCTCATTCCTGACAGGATGAAATGAAAAGTGATCAATAACTTTTCAACCATAATTTGAAATGATAAGGAAATGACTACCAGGACTCAATGGTCAGGGAGGAGAATGCTGACAGGTGATACATACATATTCATGGAAAGAAATAGATTTAGAATATGGACAGCAAGTCAAAATTTTCTTCACTGACTATATGAAGGCATATGATAAAATTGAATAAAGTTGATAAAGGCACTGAAGAAATTGAGAGTATATTGGAAGTAAAGGTGTCAGTCTAGTGTAAAACCTATCTCAATCATATGATGAAAAGTTAAGGTTTAAAGATATTGTACTCTCTAAAAATTTTTATATTATGACAGAGAAAAATGCCTATAGCAATAATAATAATATTTATTCTTCCTAAAGCTCACGTGTATACATGACAACGGAAATCCTCAAAGAAAAAATAGTTAAAATAGTTGTAGAAATTAGGTGGCAAATAGACAAACAATCGCAAAGAACTCAAGATGAATTCCTTCAGGCTACAGTACCTAATTGTTGCTCAGTTTGTAATAAATTTTGGAATAGAGGTCCTTTTTGGCAGTGTGTGCTGGGATAGTCTTTAAGGTGGACATTAGTTTAGACATTATTAGTGGTTCTGGTTGAATGATTATGAATAGAATTGGGAAGTAATCAGAGTTATTTTTAACAAACATAGCACAGTTGAGTAAGTAAAGTGATGGGAATGTCAGGATTTTTAGTTGCTTATACTGAGGTAAGCCCAGTGATCATATGGAAACTCTGACCACTTGCTTTCACTGCTTGTTTCTGCATAGAGAAAGCCTTGTTGCAGCAGCTAGCATTACCCCAAAAGATAATGCTAAAGGGTGGGTGTGGGTAAATTTTGGCATTGTATATCATCTATCATATCAAAGTATCGTTACTTCAGCCAGCTTTCTTATGATGAACATGCCTAAAAGTAAATAAAGTTTTTTCGTGACATAGTCACAATGTGCTGTCCAGTCGAGGTTATCAGTAAGTATAACAGCTAAAAATTTTGTTGAGGGAGCTCAATGGATCACGTGGGGGCCAATTTTTAGGAGCATGCACGAGGTGTGGTGAGATTGTTTGCTGTGGAACTGGAGGAAGACAGTTTGGTCATAGTTGTCTTGCAGGTCATTATCGTGACACCAGTTTACACATGCTCTTAATACTGGTTTGAGTGGTATCAACTAGGTCACTCATTCTTATCTCACTTGAGTAGATCAAAGTATCATCTGCAGTTAAAATAACATTTTGGAGGACCATAACACCAGCTGATAATGTTTGCTATTGGGAAGCTATACATAGTTGGTCTAATATTTAGTTGAAATATGGCTGTACTTGGATATTTGGATTTACATAAACCATGTTGTGTATTTTTAAGTATGTATATAATTTTTTTTCAGATAACTCATTATCCGAAGATAAAAAAGTTTTTCAAATATCTTAGAGAAGGCAGACAGACTTATAGTTTGCTGAGTCAGTCAGAGAGTCTTTCTTATGGATAGGGGTGATGGAGGATTGTCTGGAAAGATCAGAGAAAATTCCAATGCATATAAAAGAATTAAATGCATCAGAAAGGGGACCAGCAACAACATTGTCTGCGAGCTTAATTATGGGTATGGGCATAACGTCGATACCTGCTGACCAACTATTTTTGAAGGAGTGGATAATGTGAATTATTTCAGATTGAGTGCATGGAAAGAGAAACAAACTCTGATTGAGGTTAACTACTTTGGTGTCAATAATGGACTTAAATGGGTTGAAGGTGAGTAAGAAAATTGTTTATTGAGGCTGTCTGAAGTAACTACTGGATTGGAACAAGGAGTGCCATTGAAGAAGATCAGGGAGGGGCTGCCACAGGCGGCTGTAGTATTATTTCTGATTACTTTCCAAGAGGCCTCAGTGATGTTGCTTGAACTTTTATTACAAATATCAATTTCAGTCCTCATTTCATTGTTTACTCCAAACAAAGTCTTTCCCGGCTATTTTATGCATAGGCATTAACACATTATTACCACCTTAAATCAGGGTGTGGAGATTGCAAGCATTTTCAGCACTAATAAGTACACTCTGAGAATATATCTTTTTCTTGAGAGGAAAGATTCTGCCTTTCTTTAGAACTCAGTAGAAAGGCTGCATTAAAATAGATATATGCAAATGTTAAGAAAGGCACTAAGTTTTGAGTTCACATCCTGACTGGTGTATACCTCCTCCCAATCCTCCAAAGATAAATCATGAAGGAATTTTCCCATTGCAATATTCTTGAGTAGGTCCCCTCTGCTATTGTATTCAACATTACAGTATTCTATTCATAAAATATAGGCATGCATACTACACCTTAAAAGTTAGGTTTTAACATTTTTTTAATCTTACCAATGGCTAATGCATTTGTATAGTTACATAAAAAGTTTTAATACACAAAAGAAATGTGTAACATACCATTCTCAATATATGATTTTCTCGTAAATATTACAAAGAGTTCACTTTAACTTTCTCTTAGCCTAAATATAGTTTTACTTAAAAGACCTTCCTTTCCAGTTATTAACTAAAATTTCATGCAAAAGTTAACCCTTGACTGGGTAGGGTAACATACCTGTAGATGATGATTCTTCTGTCTGAAATGCAGAGATCAAATCTTCAATCACCTTGTGGCCAGACTTATCCATCACAAAACCGAAGACTGCAACCCAATGCTTGGAAAAGTTTTTCAAAGAATCCAATAAACTCCAAGGAGGTTTTATGAGAATAACTTTAATCCAAGATTCTTTGAAAACCCTTTTCATTTCTCTCTCAAGAAACTAAAGGGGAGAATAAACAAAAAGTTAGCATTAAAATAAATTCAAAAATACACTTGAACAACCAGCTTTCCTCACCAAAGGAAATTACTTTTGATGATAAAACTATTCACTGGCAATAATTTCATTTTTGAGGAAGAGAAATGATGCACCAGCATTTAGAAAATATGTGGCAATACATCACCATAAAAGAATTAACAAATTTTACAAACACTTTTCTAAAGAACTGATTCTCACAGGGCTCAAAAACATTAATATAGAGGGGCTAAATAAATAACAAAGTCTCTAAATTAGAGCTCCACCACTTTTTATCTCTCTTGAGGTGTCCACAAAATGAGTGCGAGCAGTCTGGTTGATGAGGGTAGATCTCACTAAATGCTTAGCCTAACAGTGGGGAATCCACACATCAAGATGTGAGGGGCAAGTTAGTTCCTTTCCCTTCACTGTCTGCAATTCCCAGAAAGGTCAGTGCCCAGAAAACAGCTTGGGTTTGGCTGGACATGAGGCCTCAAACCACCTGTCAGTGTGCAACACTCAAACCAGTGGGCTACAACACCACTCATGTTAGGAAAGCTACCACTTAACAACAGAATTTATTTTTTAGGGTGGTTAGCAAATAGCAGCATCACCAAATTCAATTTTCTACATTCCTATCACTTCTTCATGACTTGACCTTAACTCTTTCTCTGTTAAGGTCATTTGATGCTGTATGCGGAGCTGGTTCATGGGTGCTCTCAAGTAAAAATTTTCGCTCATGACATTTGAAGGCAATATATGTAAATAAAAATTTCACAGTGACTGTAACTCCCTCTAGTGAATAAAATAAAATGTTTTATCATCCTCTGCATCTCCACATAGAGTAAGAATGAAATAAGCGGAGAAGACAAACACCCAAATGAAAATCAAGACGAGGCATACTCGTCAATTGCATACTAACAACAGGCTCTCATGACGAGACATTATCGTCACTCGCAGCAAAAGGGTTAAGAGGTATTTGACAGAGTCAGATACCAGTTGAATGGTATTCAGTTGCCATTAAGGCAATCAATTGCCATCAAATCTCCCAAATAAGAATGATCATTCATTTTCTACAATACAGAAGCAGAAAAGTCAGGTAGAGCTGAAGTAATTTAGAATAAAAGAGACAAACATTTCTCAGCAATAACTCATTCTTACGAAATCCAATATTATGAGTTGGACTTAAGCATAGTCCTGGACTTCAAAGTCCAGGTCTTTACTATTTTAATAGTAACAGTAATGCACATTAATTCTTGCTTACAAGGAAGGTTCAACATGAATTAGTTTACTTTTCTATTTTTTTCCATTCCTAAATTTATTTTCAACCAAAGAAATCTATCATGCCCAGAAACATATAATGGCACAAAGTAATATTATTTCTAGAATGACAAATAATTCATTAAAAATAGTACCATCCCATGTAGCACAGACGGTTGGGCCAACGTTGGGAAACGGTGTCATTCACACGGTTATTTATGAATCGTTGGGCCAATGTTGGGAAACGGTGCCATTCGCACGGTTATTTATGATCTGTTGGGCCAACGTTGGGAGTTGGTGTAAGGGGACTGCCGATTTACAGCGCAGCTAAGCTGGATATTATCTCACTTAGCACATTCTCAGCTACAAGGCGTTTGCTATCCAAGAGTTTTAGCTGAGATGCAGTGAATCCGTAAGGAACAACTCTGAATAATGACCCTTTAAGTACTAATTTTTTCATTCACCTATTTGCACATTTCTCTTCATACATCCTATATTACTGGATTTTACGCATCCGTTGCATAGCTTTCCTCCCTCATTGACCTAATATTCTACCATTTACCTTACCTCAGTTCGATTCAATGAACGTACTGTGCTAATGTATATACAGTAGAACCTCACTTATGAAACTTTCAGCGGACACCAAAAAAAAGTTTCATAAGTGAGGAAGTTTCATAACTGAGGTTTCATAGTAAGGGAACATGAAACCCTTTTCAAATGTCCAATTTAGTCTTTTTTGTTCCATGTTTGAGGTTGCATGTTTAGATGCAGGCAAATGAAGCCTAATAATTTACTGTATTACAAGCAACTATGCAAATAAATGTATGTACGTGACACCTAGACAGAAACAGTGAGCATTTGCAACCCTGAAATATGCTAAGATCTGTACCCAAAGTTGAATTTCTTGGTCTAATAGTTAGCATTCCTGACACTTTGACCAACAGACCAGTCTAGGTTCAATTAATGCTTGGCACATTTCGTAATGGTGTTTATTGTCAGTTAATCTTCTACATACAAGAACCAGATTATGCAGGAGAATTGATTATTAAAAATCGGCTGTGAATAATAGGTTAATTTTTTTCCTTTGCCAACTATTTTTCTTCAAAATATCACTACGTAAGAACAAAGATCAAACTGAATATAGTTTTAAGTTTCTATTAAATATCAGAAAGCAATTGGTATTAGAAGTTTGTTATTGCTATTCATTCAGCCATTTTGAAATTATAATTTAATTACTTCATCGGGATTGTAGGCCCGAGTGATTCGATGGCGAAAGAAAAGATTTTTTTGAATGAGCATCATGTGTTTTCACCTTGTCGTGATCTTTTTTGGATCCGGATTTGGATCCTTGCCTGGGTTTTGGATCTTTATCTTGGTTTTTGTTCCTTAGTTTCGGATACTGGATTCTGAATTTCATTCCTTTTCTAATGCTACATTTTAAATATATCTATATAGAAAAATAGCAACAATAGTATTTCCAAAATAACAAGTAAATTCATTGTAGAAAAAAATCTACTTCCTATCATATATATGGATAATATTTTCCTGGGTAAAAGGTACGGATGCAATAACAACATCTTATAACTTCTAATATAAAGTTCACTTTCCTTATTACATATACTCACCAACAATACATTTCGAAACCTGTTCAACTATTATTTAGATTGCTGTTAGAGAAAACATTATAATTCATTTAATTAATATTTGAATTATTTTCCAAAATATAAGATCCCAGTGATGCCATATTGTATCACCCTCTATTCAGAAAGGTTTAAATTCAATTATAGAAAAAAGGTTTCCTAGCATATCACATGCCAGGAATAATATAATATAGAACATTAAATAATAAACATAATCAAAAACCTTAAATTAATTCAGCACACAATTGTCATTAATGAGTTTACATTAACTTGGGTTGATGTTGTTAATCAAATCCTTGAATGCTTTCAAATTATTTTTTGGAAACAAAAATTTTTTAATGCAGTCAGGAGATTCGAAATATGGAGTATCTGGGGATTCAATTTTGAAGCCGATAAAATTATTATAGAATATTTCAAGCTGCTAAACTAGAAATTTTGCAATATCTAATTAATGATACCCTTTAAATGATATTTGTGAGTTCTATACTCATAAGGAGAGGTTGTGTAACTCAGATCATGAAATGAGATGAGCCTTTTTTTCATGCTACTAGAGGCAAAAGAAAAGAAATGTGTATTGGCATTTTTCTCCATTGATCGCAAGATAAAAGGTAGAATTATATGCAGGGAGCCTGCATTCTCCGAACTCAGGTAAGCTGATAATAGCAGAGTGAGGTAGTGTACTGCATATAATGAAGTTCAATTCTTATCGCTGTTTCAAATTTTTCTTTCAGCCGTCGAATGAAAAATTTTATCATCCTTAATTTTCAATTCTTGTATGTGGATACACCCTTTTTGTACTTTTATTGCTTAAACTAGATTTACAAATACATTACTCGAAAATACATTGTAAAGCTAACATAATGATTCCACGATTTTAATTCTGTAATAAAATATTTTTCCCATCACTTTCACTAATGCCAAACTTTATTAATTTTGTTTAATATATTGACTCATAAACTGATATGCAATTCCTGATAATTTACTTCTTTTAATTCCTACTTGCATTACCCTAGGGATACAGCATGGACTGTATTCCTAGGCAGTGTTAAGGAATAAACTCGCGACCGGCAGTACACTAGCTCTTATTTTTAACAACTACATTATCATAGGTTCATGCGAGTCTGGCGAATGTAGGCGACCCGCGTGACATTCCTCTTTATTTTTTCCCGCCTCTCCGGGCCTATGGAGAAAAAAGCCAAGACATATATTTCTTTATTTTGTTCTAGTGAACGGAAAAATATTTCATCTCATTTCGTGGCCGGAGTTACAAATCCTCTCCTTGTCAGTATCCAGTATCCTGCATTCCATTCATGAGGGGCTTTGATTGCTGAGCTGCAAAACTCAAAAATCTCCGATCGGGATCCGAATTTATACTGTCTTCGGATTTGATTTAAGTAGAGAATGAAATGAAAGATCCGTGGATCTTAAGATCCGACATTCCTTAATTTTTGAGTAATACATTCGTAAATCTAATTTAAACAATATAAGTATAAAACTGTGAGTATTCAGATGTAAGGGTTCGAAATTCAAGATGATAAAATTTCGATGCAATGACTGAAAGAAAAAATTAAACTGCGATAGGGATCGAACTTCGCGTATCTCTCGTTGTGCGCCTGATGCCGGCGATTGTAGGCTACCCGCGTTACATTTTACGTATTTTTTTTTATCTCGCGATACATGGATAATGGGAAAAAAGTCGTCTTTCTTATAAATAATTGAAATGGTGCATAAATGAAAATACGAGACTTATGATAGGCGTTGACAAAAACTGAAATTCGACGCATTTCCGCACGTCAGACACTGAAAAGTCATATAAGTGAGGACTTTCCTACCTAAGGACTGGAAGAAAACAGTTCATAATTGAATTCATCGCATAATGAAAAGTTTCGTAAAGGAGGTTGAAATACATGGGGTCTTATGGAGTTATTTACCGGACCAAAACAAAAAGTGTATAAATTAGGTCGTCGTATAAAAGAGGGTCGCATATCAGAGGTTCTACTGTAGATGTCTTTCCGTCGGTCAGTCAACGAAAAGTCGTATAAGTGAGGACTTTCCTACCAAGGGACTGGAAAAAAACGGTGTATAACCGAGTTCGTCGTATAAATGAAAAGTTTCATAAGCGAGGTTGGAAATACATGGGGTCTTATGGGGTTATTTACCGGACCGAAAAAAAACGGTGTATAAATGAGGTCGTCGCATAAACGAGGGTCGTATAACCGAGGTTCTACTGTACATTATGTGTTTATCACTAACATTATTAGTACCCACATAGCACAAAATAACTGCTAGATATCTACAGCATATCTTCAATGTCTTAAATATCTTATATGTTTACAAGATGTCTAAAAAATAATTTAGACGTCTCCTAGATCTAAAAATTATATTTTTTTATTCATCTCATATAGATTCAGATGTCATATTCATCTCATATCCATTCAAATGGATATCCAAGAATGGATGATTTTTCTCAGTTCCTTGTAGATGGTATCGGACTTAGAGAAAATATAGGTGTGCTCGCCGGAAAAAATCTAAGGCCGGAGGATGGGTGAGAGTGAAAGTACATCTGTGGTTTTAAATGTGATTCACCATCTTTAAGAGCAATTGAACATTGATCCACCGATGATTTTCCTCAGTCCCTCATAGATGGTATCGGACTTAGAGAAAATACTGGTGCGCTCGCCGGGAAACAGGTTCTCAGCAGCATTATGGAGGAAACTCTTATTTATCTCTCCTGGAGTTGAAAGAATATCAGTTATGTATATTTATAATGGTCATGCTTATTTTTTTAACCACAAAATGGTTATCAGGGAAATGTTTTAATGGTGCAAATTATTCGTGTCAATCTTTTAGTAAAGTTAATAATCACAAACGACTTATTGCAAGCCAGCAGCTGTATATATATGGCCTCCCAGTTTCCTACCTGTAATTGGAAATTGTGTTAGGTCGTATATCAAAGGATGATAGGACATACAGCTGTGATTTTAGGTAGGTGAATGTGTATACATACAACTCGTGATCATTCAATAAGAGAGAACCTCGTTCATTTCCCTTTTTTTCAATTTTATTCCGCTGGGGAACAGTTGGGCCATTGCAGTTGGGGAACAGTTGGGCCATTGCAGTTGGATAACGGTTGGCAAAATGGACATGAATAACGGTTGGCCAACCGTTCCCCAATGTTGGCCCAACCATCTGTGCTACCTGTGTAAGTCTCCTATTTCCTCAGGTTCATTTAACCGTCTGTCATTTATTTATTACTAAATTTAGATGTATTTAGAGTTAAAAATCATCATGTAAAAAATTTAGAGCAAACAACAAGCAAACCTTTCTTCAAGTTAGAGCAAACTTGAAGAAAGGCTGGAACAAAATCACAACTCGACAAAGCATTTACATGGAGTTCTGGAAGATGAGGAAGTACCGTATCACTGGCATATTTCACATGACATATCAATGCCAACATAACAGAATCAACAACAGAAATCAAAGCTACAGAAAGCGGGAACCTACTGTACCATGTATAGATTGTACATAAGACAACACACTGTATGTAGTGCTGACATGTAATCAACACTGCATTTCAACTGAGTCCTATGACCTGCTGCTAGGTGCTTTTTGGCACCTTCTCAAAATCATAATCAGAGATTCTTTCGAAATCACATATCTGTTGCAACATTTGTCCACCCAATAGATAGCTGTTCATGAATACATATCTAAAGCTGCATTGCAAAGATTTGATTATGAAATTGTAACATAGTGGCAAGAATGGTATACTCGGAGTTTGAGTGGAGAAAAATTCACCTAATAAAAGAGGCTGTTCATAACGATGATATAAACACGTAAGCCAATAAATTTGTGAGAAATACCTACGTAAACGCTTAGGTAGAGCTCATAATTTCATTAAAGAATATGCTTACAGGTTATGATGAAAAAAGTCAGGCTCAAGGATAACATCTAATTTTTTGGGAAAAATGATATTTTTCTTCTTGAGCCTGCCCAAAAATTTGAGCACGATACACAATGGCTCAGCTTACAAGAGTAAATATGGTGACGCACCTTATTAATTAACTATAACACTTGATGATGATAATTAAAACTGGGAAAGCTTAACAAATTATGTCGCTTGAGTAGTCAAAGTAATGAAAGAATGTTAGACACTCACCTTAGATAAAAACTCTTGAAGAAGCACTTTAAATTTCAACATAGTTCGACCATATTGTTTCTCCGTCTCTGTTTGTGAAGAATTTGCTCCTGCAGAAAGCAAGAGGTAAACAAAACAGAAGAGGCATTAAAAGCTGGATATTTTTTGGCATGTGACATCAAGATAAAAAATGGTCACCCTTGACATCAGAGCAAAAACAATTTTAAGTAAATTCTATACAGAAGGACAATTTACATCGTGGTGCACAAAATCTCATTATTCAAGGTTTTGTGAAACCTTGTCTCCAGGGCCTAATGCAACTTCTCTCCCTTACACAAGTCCTCAGAGCTGTCTCTCTCTCGTTCCATTCAATCTCTATTTTCTACAATGCTTTCCCACTCCATTTAGTGAGAATTAGTCAAATTTTGTCATTTCATCAATTTAGTGGCATTTTCAGAAAATTTAAGCAGCATGAGTGATATATTTCATCAAAGATAAACCAAAAACACATTTATGGCTTTCAACCAAAATTTTAATACTTAGCTGAACATAACGCCACCGAAAATGATTCACCATTTAAATACAGTAGAAACTCGAAATCAGGATATTTTGATATTATGAAGCAAAATCTTTGGTCCTGACCACAAGGGTATCTAAATACATGTAACAGTACTCAATATTATGAAATAATGACGTTTATACGTTACGAACCTCGGGTCTCGGTCCTGATGTGAAAAAATTACTCGTTTTTATGAATAATGACGGATCATGGCAGCGTTTTTCAGACGCTCCTTGCCAGGGTAAGGCTACTAATCATTCATTGTTGGCATGCACATTATGCATTAGGATGACTTTGAATCACAGGTGGAGTAGTACATAAAATATGTCACCAATATGGCTAAAAATACATTCTGCTTTGCCAACAACGAGTCAAAAATAAACTTAAATTTGTAAAGTACAGATACACTTGCCCACAAAAAACAAATTCCTACAAACAGCATTTTCCTCTTAAGATCCCTGTAATTTTTTGCTACCCGTTTTCCCCAAACATAAATCCATGAGGGGTATTCCTAGTACAGTAATCATTTACTGTGTCTGCTCAAAACCGTTTTCACAGGCATCGGAAGAGATACTAAGGCGTTCGGGTGATAAATTGAGTCATGCATATCACACATGGAAGCGTTTTTCTCCCTACATATTTCAGACTGATTACCCAACCTTACTCCACGACATCATTATTCCGGCTCACAATAATCATCATTGAAAGAATCAGGTTTCATTTACCGTCCTCATTGAGGATTTCAATGTAGTCATCGGCGAAGGTTATCCTAATCGTAAGTAAGTATTGCCCTTCCCTTCTTCCGTTGCCAACAGCCAAGAAAATCAGAAAATATGAGTTTGCTTGTTTCGTACAATCACTTAGTTTGCCGCATTAATTCTATATGACGTTTGTTCTGGGTGCATGCATAATCAATAGTAAAAAATGTTCATATGCCCTAAACATATTTAGGTCATATTATAGTATACATTTCTCGCCTTTCTTTCCTACCCAGCGATCGAAAAAATATCCTAAAAGATATCTTCTCCGCTGCGATCCTCTGGAGTGACAAGGAATCTGGTAATGATTTTGTAGCCTAATCCTTGTTAGATATACACATAAGACTAGATGATAAGTAGAACCATCCGATGAAAAACCCTAATTCACATCGCTGGAGAGGGAGCAGAAAGCCTCATCTGAATTCAAATGACCCTTCATTTTGCCACCCCCAGGTTGGGCAAGAGTCACCCCCTCCCTATGAAGTCCCCAGTGGCCCTCGAGGAGATAAGGCCCCTTCATGAGCCCCTTCCCTCCCACCTGCTCAAGGGGTGCAGTGTCCCTGGCTGACTCATCAAGCCTCGCAAGCCCACTTTTGGGCTCCTGAAGTGCCCCCCCTTTGCAGGGAAACTGTGAATGGGGTCTAATACGTTCAAATATTGTTTTGTGGGCATAACCTGGTTCATGATAAAACACCCCACTCCTCAGGTTCTTGTCCTCCCTCTCTGCAGGCATAGCCTGTCGAGGTAGAGCAGGAGGAAGATAAGATGTGACTACACTGCAAATGATTCTTTCGATGTTTATTTCCCGTGCACATCCCTTGGCCTTGAATCCCAGCTGGATCAACCTCCTAAGTGATGCATGATACTCGGAGATGAAGGCACTTGTAGCTGTATTTGTGAGGGTGAATTGAGTGCTCCCCTGTGACGGGTGAAGACGTAAGACTTCTGATTCCATCTTCGTGCGTGGCCAGAACTGGAGCTGCAATGCTCTGATGAAAATCCCCTTGCTTGATTAGAAGCTGAGGAAGAACGATACGCAAAAATATTCCACAATTTTTAGGAGTATTGAATTTTTAATTTATGCCTGCAATTTAGTGGAAAAATAGCAGCGACCTGATTTGAATAGAGCCACAACAGAAGCTTTCGCAGAATATAGTGAAAAACTTAAATTATGGATTTATGTTACCATCGTTAGTAGCTGAAGAAGTGCAAAGGAAATTATCATGCCTTCACCATTGAAGTGCATGGTTTGTACAATCTACTTTTGGAAGGAGGTAAACATTAAGATGAACTCTTTTTTAAGCTCTTCTTTCAGAGTCATCATCTCAGAAATAACCACACAAGGATGGTTATGGCTGTTATTTCTCAAAATCAACGGGCATATCATTATTTGTACAAAATACATGATTGATATAGCATCCGTGAGAGAATCTTTTCACTGTTTTAGTGCAATTTAGGTCTAATCTATAATGCCAGATGTGAAACATATGATTTTCTTTTAGTGGCAATTTATTCCTCTAAATTCTATATCTGGAGCAGCATCTAGTTGCAAATGATTCCGCAAATCACGCACTTCCATAGTGTATGTTTACATCAATACTAGCTTAAAAATATGAATACATCGCCCATGCATACGTTACGAGTTTTTCAGTAGAGATAAAAGTAATATAAAAAAATGCTCTAATGAAGCTTCGTAGGCCTAGTCCAAACTGCACGAAAATTTTGCAAAGACACTTGATTGCCCCTGACTCATTGGAAAAAAGGATCAAATTAGCTGTGTTTAACTTAATGAACCGTATTGACATGAATACACATTTATATATACATTCATGAATTATAACATCGTAAATCATGCAAGTACATTGCGGGAGTGCATATATTTCAGGAAACAAAAAATAGCTTCATCGTGATGCTGGTCAAGGATACTCGTTCATACGATATTTGATATTACGAAGTGTTGATTTTTCCGGTCCGGTTGACTTCCTAATATCGAGTATCTATTGTATTTCAGACTTAATGTTTTAAATTAATACAATCTTTGGCCATTCAACCTACATGTACTACTAAACATTTGGTACCATCAGTTTTTCTTCACCAATAATAAAAATGCTTAGCATACAATGAAACAAGTTCATCACATTCCATGCAAACTGGTCTCTCATGAAAGCAATTAGTTATTGTTATCAGCAACAATTTCAGCGAACAGTATCATTCAGTTCATAATTATAAAATGCATACTTTCCATGTAATATCTAATTGGGACTAAAAAAAACTATCTGATACGTTAAATTGAGATATAAACCAGGAATGTAATTATTTTTCATTGAAGATGACTTATGTTACCGATGGTAGTGTGCGTCTACAAGAAGAGCATTACTTATCATATGAGACATTTTTCAAGAATATACCTGCAATGAATTACTTGTGGGTAATTTTCACTTATAAGTAGGGAAATATTCTATAATGCAGCGAAATTAAGATAACTAAAAATCCACCTTTCCATTTTTGTATTCCATTATCAGGGTTTCCTTTCCCACTGCTTCCACTGAAGTCAAAAATACAGAGGAATATTATCATAATGGATGTTGATGACATCCAAAAAATATTAAGTCTTCATATAAAATTCTCGTTGTCACCAAAGGGAAGTCTACACTAGTATAATAGAACATTTGTATCACTTTCTTTTGATGGATAGTTAACGATAGGATGCCTATTGTGAACATTCTTCTTGAAGTGTTCAAAATGGAAACAATTTTCTCCCTAAACTGCATGTACTTGCGTTAAAATGTGCACATTAGAGGCAGACACTGTGCTGGAAAAAAATTTAGAGCTTTTCTATGAATTTTATTTCAATGTGTGAATCTCGATTATATCAGCCTTCAACTAAGGAATATTGTTCTCAGCATGAATTTAACCATCGTGACTAACCCTGAACAGAAGCCAAAGAGAAATGGAGAGGCAAGGTGAGGTTGCTGAAAGTGACTCCGGCTCACAACCCTTGGAGGGAATGACAAGAGGAATCTTGAAAAATTTCATCAACTTGGCACCCATTTAAAACGAAGATACAACACATTCTTTGCCACGAATTGCACACATAGACCTCATGATCTTTGACCCCCGTGTAGCCCTTGGAGATTAACAGATGAGAAGATGGATATGGGATCCCTACATTGTCAACCATTTACGTCAATTTGTTGCCCATATTTGCCTACTTAGACCTCGTGACCTTTGACCCCTGCGTAACTGGAGAAGGACTGGAAATATTAGGAGAGTCTTTCACTCAGAAAACATGTTCTAAACTTAAATTTTATTGAACAATTGTTGCTGGGCAACAAATCGTCAAAGTCGTCACTTTTTTCGAAGACCGTCAAAAAATGGAACTTTTTACGCAAGAAACCCCCAATGAAAAAATATTATAATGTGCCTGAAAAATCTAAATTTACCATCAAAAAGTGCAGAATTAATTAAGAAATATTACGGGGTGATAAGTTTTTCCGTAGGCTCTCCTGTTATATTGCTATTTGTATCCAAACTCGATTTCTGCATCGACAGCAAGTCAGAAGCCGATGCTCTTATGCATCTTAAAAATGGAATAATCCTCTCTGAGTTGCAGTTTGCTGAGAAAAACAGTGTTTTTCTATCACTAATGGAAATAATATCAAAGGAATTGCTTATTGTGCCTCTATCATAAAGAAATTGAAAAAATTGGATCAGGCTGCATATTTAAAGCTTTGAAAAGCTGTTCGAAGTAAGATGGTAGTGCTGCACATCGCATGGCTTCAAAATGAAAGGGCAACCACTGGGTCTTGGTCCTAGCATAGTAAATCTCTGATGAATTCTGTAATGCTGCACCACCCCTGAAGACCTTGGTGGCATTGACACCAGAACGCCACCATATGCCATGAAAAATTCACCCAGACATCACCGTTGACAAATATTGCAGCTGGTGCACAGGGCTAAGCCAGTAAACTGTTGCCCAAAGCCTTTCTTTATCACTTATTTTGTAAGAAAAATACAAAGTTAAGTTTTCTCACACCATGTCACTTTTTCATAAAGTATCACCTTATTCTATTCAATTTATTTATCACATATGCATGACATTGTCACATACTGATTCTTACATACAAAATTAGTTATACAAATATTAGATTTCTAAAAAACCAATATTTCTTTATTACTTGTAAAGTAACATAAAACAGCACAATACCATATGATAGAGTCTCCACAGCACCAAAATCAAGATTCCCAAGGATGAGGGCTTTGTTCATCTTCTCCTTTCCATATGATACGATCCCTGTAGCCATAGCCTTGTTGCAAAAGTTAACATCATTTGAGAGGAGAATCTGGAAGAGCAAACATAAATAAGTAAACAATGAAGATCTTCTCTGAGTATTATGGAGGATTGAGAAAAAATTTAGAAATTTAGTACTGACCAAAAATAAAATTACCGAAGCATCACAAAAAAGGAATGGATGACTTTCAAATAACACAAAAGTGTTTTAGGAGCTAAAGAGAAATTTTGGCATGATACAGAATATTGGACACTAATTATACCCTGAAAGTATAAGCCTGTTAAAATCAAAGACAAGCACTTAAGTCAGGAAACATCACCATCGGTCAACAATCCTAAGATTAATTTATTACTGCCGTAGATACATTCTTTTCATTGTTAATTCTAAGATTGGTTTGATGCATCTCTCCACTCAATTATTCTATCAGCTAACCTCTGCATATTAACGTTTCACATCCTTCACAACTTGTTCCATGTATCTCATATGAGACCTGCCTTTTCCAATCTTCCCGTCCACTTTTCCCTCAGCAATTGTCTTTATCAGGTCATTGTGTCTTAAGATATGCCAATGGAACTGAAATCGCAATTTTGTACACAAAATCGTTAGATAGAAACAAAAAATTAATTTTAGTGAAAAAATTATCTTCTAACCTGAGCCATTCACTCGTAAATCAAAAATTAAAATAAGCAAAAGGTGACGCCCTTCGAAGAAACTGCTTTGACTGCTTTTAGGGGAAGGGAGTGGAGGGGGGTTCTCGGAAGGTCTGCTCGCACAGATCCTGTCACAATCACTCCCATTGGCAGAGTCAGCTGCGTGTCCCCCATTGTGATAAGGGCAGGTCTTTATATTTAAAAACTCTGTGACTTGCAAAAAAAGCTGGATGCATTGCAGGGACAATACGAAAGATAGTTATATGTTTGAAAGCCTCGGGTGGCGAGACCACTGCCGATACACTAAATAGATTGGCGATGCACGGATAATCCACAGCCCGGATAATGCACAAACGGATAATCCAGAGTTTACTGTACAGTTTTAATGTTCAGAAACAGGAACTGTAGATGACAATATAACTTAACCAAACACTTTCCTAGAAGGTGCAAAGACACACAACTCGCCTGCCAGCAGTTACGCATACGCCGTGCACTCCAGTCACAACAAACTACAGTAAACTCCCGATTATCTGTACGTGCGTTATCCGGGCTGCAGATTATCTGTGCTTTGGCAATTTATTTAGTGTATCGGCAATGGTCTCAAAGGTAAGTAAACGTTTGTTATTTTCCTGCCAGTTGTGACTTTCCTTAGGGCCCTAACAACAGGTAGGAAGCCTTGCCGCCAAACGAGGCTTTCGAACATTAATTGCGGCTGGGACAGCTCTACTGGATTCCTTTTTCTGATAAAAATTCTATGATGTATAGCCAAGATCTTTTCATTGGCTGATTGTGTTTTTTTCTTAATGAGTTTATTTATTTTGGCGGCACACCATAGAGAAATTAATCCGGAAAGAACCAAACAGCGGATTATCCGTGATCCCCGATTATCCGTGCACCCTGTACCAGTCATTAGCACGGAAAATCAGGAGTTTACTGTAGGAGTCCCTGGGCTGCTGCAGTGCACTTGTGGGGCTGCAGAGGCTGGGAAAACCTCACTTGGCACTGAAAATGCATGCATTCTGAAAGTCTTTGATTCGGCTGTCGGCACTAATCGCTAGGAAACTCTTAAGACAAACTCAAAAAGTGAGAATAGCGAGCGTTTTTCAAATAAAGAGAGGAATAGTGGGTGTTTTGAAAAAAAGTGAGTCCACTGGCAGCCCTGGGGTTATTTGAATACGTGTTCATGTTGCATAGCTTT